>JAVFKF010000016.1:20000000-30000000 GCA_036926295.1 Pachydiplax longipennis
ATTTATGGAAAACAAAGAGCAAAACTTTATGAACACGTGGCTGATAATTTCCGTTCATTTTTTGAGAATCAGTATCAAAAAGCATTTGAGTAATTAAAATAACCTTTTCCTAAGAGATGAGTGATGCATACAGAATACATAAATAGTAATAACATACACGTATATTAATGGCGGAATTAAGAGCTTTGCGATGGGCAATTTAGACAGTTTCCTTGTTAACTCATCTAAAGCTAAAAGTAATAATATCATCCAGGTGGATCCGCCAATGATATGAACTAGCTTTACTTGAGCATTCTGTCGAAATATATTAACCAACTTCAGTAAAATCTGACAAACAGAAATTATTCCGTTAAAATGACTAAGTTAAAATATATAAGAGAAAAATAACATCATGATGTAATCAGAGCTAAAAATATTTCAAAAAAGAAAATATTTTTGTCCATCATATGGCCATTATGTACTGAAAAGTTTCTTATCCGATGTAACATTTTCCTCTATTCTGATAGAAGAGGTTAACACTTACACTTTCTACCACAATCTTATGATACACAATTGACTTCCATCATGACGACATAGTAAGATGTTTGCATATAATGTACATATTTAAGATTTATCTCGCCACTCAATTTAAAAGAACTCTTTGTTTCAGTTTAGAACATACTCTTAGGTAGCAAAATAATATCAACGATGGTTGAATTTCTACTTCTACATAAACTAACCTTGTTTTTTTGGTCTGTTGGCTCGACGCCGTTGGCTCACAGGAATGGAAGGAAGTCTGAAGCTGAACAAATGGGGTTCACCAAGGGTTGAATCGGTCCCATTCGTTTCCTCTACCAATCGAAAATAACGCGCCCTAAGCCCTAAAAATTAACATGTATTAGAGAATAATAATTAATATTTTATACCACATGAGTGGCAATGAATAACAACCACTCTCTCCAATTGGGTAAGTAACCCAAAGGAGACTAGACTTATTTCGGACTCTTAGAATCTAATTAGGTCACTTCAAATAAAATCACAACTCGATTAAAATGCATAGAAAGTTTCTTATTATAGGTCACTAATAGTGGGTAATGATATCTTACTCTGAAAATGGATTCACGCAATACTCACGCAATGCACTCACCTCGTGACTCTCGCACGTGTACTTCTCGCTCAAGGGAAGGCCGGGACTGAGTAATTTCGAAAGAACTCTCCAGAGGCCTCTTGTAATGGAGCTATAGGCAAAGCTAGAATTTTTCTTGGTGCGAGGCAATTAGGAATAGCAGATACATGCATTACAATAGCAGGTCGTGGTTTACAGTGGTAACAACGCGATCTTCGTCCAATTGAAGTAAGGGATTTTCTAATTTATATCAATAAGGTGTGAAAATTTGCAGGTTTGATTGTACCCTATTACTATCAGGTAATTAATCAGAAGGTATATGAGCATAGAATATTATAGCATCAGAAATATTGAACATAAAAATTGTATTTTCATACTTTCATGTTTGTATATCGGGGTTCACATCTACTCTAACATTTAAGCAAAAATTCAACTGGACTTCAGCAAAAGATTAAAATGAAAAATGTAGGATTCTGGAATGACAAAAAACTGAAAATTACTCAACTATTACCGAAACTACTTAAATTCCATTGTTGAGCGGATATTTCGTCGTTTAATTTTTTCGATTTTTAACAAATTTCACACCATTCAACACTAATTATGTGTAAACCATGGATACTTCAAAATCGGAGATCTTGGGGGAGGGATGGATAAGGTGCGATGCTGACAGCTTTACATTAAAAATCATTTACAGTGAAACTTGTTTTATTCGGGAAAAAATTTGGAATAAGTAGCAGCAGAATAAGTAGCACTAATGGATTCCACTAAAGATAGATTTTATTGTCCATATTAGAAGCGAGCATGCATTTATCTCTTGAAGAAGCATACTCATCATTTCTTTCCTCTACATCATACAATGAGCAGAACAGCTGGGAGTATTCTGGTTGTAAAAACTAAAGCCAGGGCTAATACTAGGCGGTAAGAGGGGAAAAACTTTGAAGCATTGAGTTAGAGTCCCTCTGATCACATCTAATTAGACTCTTGTTACACAAAGATGCAGATGGAGGCACCAGAGTACCTTTGTATATGTATGGGGAAATGAGAAATATGAGAGAAAAAGAATTTGACAAAAAAAATAGTTAATATGCAATGCTTGCAGCTCAAAAATATTCTCAATACAGGGAATTAAATTATAGCTTTCACAACATTTGAATCTTACCTAAGACTCTTAGCACACTCCATATTTGATTCAAAAACACCAATGCAATTTGCCAAGAAGTGCTAAATATAGTATCTGTGACCAGCAGAATCAACTGTAATTATAAAGGAATAATAATCAGATAAAGGAATATTAACTTCAAGATGTTGAAGAAGTAATCAGTTGATCTATTTAGTGGAATTTTATTTAGTGAGAATAATTTATGGATTGTGAATGTTAAATCTATAGTGCTATAGTTTTTCTTGTAAATAGATGATTAAGGCAAATTTATTGCTTATTTAATTAATATTATTGAGCATGGACAAGAGAAATTTTCATACCTGTTGAGAGGTTAAATTCTTACCATTATAACAGCAAATCTTCCATATTCTTGGCAATACATTTCCATCTATTTTGTTGGATTATAGGGTAGTCAAAAAGAAAATAAAAAGACACAGTTTAAACGTTATTTCATAGAATGTTTATTCCCCCTTATGAAACGTTAGACATTTACTAAAAGAAAACATATAATATACTTCAAAATAAATATGGATTTTTCTCAAATTACGACTTCAAACTAATGTCTCTATACAACAACTGTTGAACCCATAGTCACAGGATTTTCAAGACACTACTTTGAAATATAATGAGATTTTTTTTAAATACAACATATTTAGATAAAGATATAACAATCACAGGAAATTAACATTGAAGAGATGAAGTTACATCAGTTCATTAGGGTCATTTGTGACCCTTTAATAAATATAATCTATAGACAGCCTTCCTTGGATTTATCTTTGCTCATATCATTGGGCAACAAACAACAAATTAACACAATGAACAAATTCAGTCACAGTGGAATCACTGTTTTATAAAATATTCACTATAAGATTTCCTTATAAAAAAAGGTAAAAACAATCATTTGGACACAAAATTGGCATTTCATTAACTTTCAAAGGAGTGATTCTTTCTAACATCAATCAAAACCAAGATCAGTCAAATAAATGTCAAAATTGTTGTATACCTGAGAAACCCATACCTCTTTTTAGGTAAAATTTACATCTGAAAATATGTGCAGAGTTCTTACTCCTACTGTGTTGCAGTGAGAAAAATTACAACCTAATTCAGAATCTAGGCCTCTGAAGTCCATATCAAAATATCAATTTTACATAATAATCGAAAGCCTTAGAATTCAAATCAATTAAGCAATGAGAATCATATGTAAATTTACTTCAGAACAAAAATGATAATACTATAAGATTCACAAACTGGCAAAATATATCGAAAGTAAAAAATAGTCCTCAAAAGTCTATTTCCCCCATGATGAGGGAGATATTCAAATTCATGTGCTTTGTGTACAATTCACTATAAAATTCAATTGCATGTCTTCTGAACAAAGGAAAAGACATGAAGGCAACTTCCAACAGAGGCTTTTACCGATGACAAACCTCACCTACTGCATTACTCAAGGCACAAATGTCTATGGAAAAAGAGGTTTAAGATTTCAGGCATGGATTGAAAAAGATTGGTGAGACAATTTTCTAAAAGAAAAACTTTCTCTCTTGAATACTCTTGGTAACATTGACAATGTTGGCATGGATTATCTGAACCCACTCATCCCTTCCTTGTTTCCTTTCCTCCTCTTTTTGGACTTTTTCACTCCCTCCTGATCATCTCCACTAGAACTACTCGAGCTGGGTGAACTTGCATCCAGCTGCCTCTTGCGCGATCTAGTTATAGGTCCAGACACTTCACCACCAAGATCCTCCTCCATTCTCTTCCCTAAGTCGTAGTCGACCAGTCCAACTCTTGAATGCAACTCACTGTCCACATCGAGGCTTTCAAGACACTCACTCTGTCCTACGTGATGCCCTGTTTCAGTTTCTGCAACTGAAAACTGCATCGCTTCTTCCTCCACCACCTCCTCACAAGGCAGAGTCACTTCCGGTACATAACTACTTGGCACTTCACTCAAATTCGAACAGCTATTCTCACCACTTACGGTCCGACGTGAGAACTTGAAACTTGCAGGACTGGCTAAGGTAGGGGTTGGGAGATTTATGACATTTTCCATCTCCGCTGGGAACACTACGTCACCACCTTCCACCGTCGTAACGGAATTGTCTCTGCTCTGTTCTCCCCACTTGTGAGACTTGAAATGTTTGCAGGTTGTAGGACTACAGGATGTGGATGACTCCTCAGAAAGACTTGACAGGTATTCCTGGACTCTTGCCTCCCTGAAGTTGAAGACATTGTTGGAACCGTCGTCATTGTCCTCGTTTGATACCACACTGCGCCTACTGATGAAGGAAGATGCTGATACAGGACCAGTGCCCTGTGAGGAACGATCTGCCTTGCTTGGAGTTTGTATGGATGACATACCTGTAATGGAGGAAAAATTGATTAAGAAAGGGTTTATAACATGTTTATAACTTTTTGGTGGTTCAAAGTCAAAGTCATTGAGTTATGTTCAAATCATTCATCTTAAAATTTAATTATTTTCATCAATTTGTAACAGCAGGAAATAGTTTTAAATAAATTTGTAGTTCTTGACTTTAAGCATTTAAATTTTTCATGTTAAAAGACGATGAAATCTTGCAACACTTGAACAATAAGTTTCTAAGTAAGAGCAACATTATTTAAAATTCCAGAAATGAGTAGTAATGCAAGATCAGAGTGAAAAGATACTAACCAGAAGAACTTGACGAGGAAAAACTACTAGAGGTTGAATTACTCCTTGCATCATTGGATGACTTCTTCAATCTCCTTCTTTGAGCTAGCTTTGCATTGGACACATCCTTAAAGAAAACAAAGACGTAAGTTTTAATTTCTGACAGAAGAGAAAATAAATATTTTTGTAAAATTAGAATATACTAGGCATACATTTAAAATCATTTAAAAACAAGAATTACTTCTTTTGATAACCTATCATAGTTCATCATATTCATTAGATAACTGATTCTACTAAAATATTTGAAACAACATTCAGTTAAATTAGCATGTATGCATTATTTTAAAATCAGTGCCTTGAGTGTAATTCATTCTTTGTCTTTAAATGAAACATAAAGATAATCAGAATATCCAAACCTCATCTTGAATTTAAAAACAATGAGTGTTTCTAATGTATGAAAGAAAAATAAAAAAACTTTCAAAATTGGAAGTTACAGAGTTAATACAGTGGGTTTCTTAGTTTTTATATGTTATTCTTGTAAGAAGAAAGGCAGCAAGTGCACTAAGATAAGATTCCCTATGGTCATAATTGTCTCACACCATGTTAGTGAAGAAGGCAAAAAATAGAAAATATAGATGAAGATGAAAGTTTACCTGCAGTCTAAAGCCTTCCCGGTGAGCTCTGTGGAAAGCATCAAAAGTTGCCTTAACACCCATTTCAGTGGAACGATGTGATGAGCTGGCAATGAGTATATCAGGTGTCATCAAAGGTGTACATGAATAGAGACTCTGAAGTACTGTTCCTCGGCCAGCGGGATACAGCCATTCATTCGTCAAAAGTTCATTCATGGTCAGCCTTTTCTTTGGATCGACTGTTAACAGTCCTGAAATATAATAAATAACAAACTTCATTATCCAGTTTCTTAGCATAATTTTCTTGTAAAGCTAGACTGTAGAGAATAATTGCTATTCATGGAATGGAGAAACATTGCTATTACTGGAATTAAAAAATTATATTTCAGGAAGAATTCTTTGAGAATTATATTAAGGACTTTTCAAGAAGAATCTGTGCTAAATTCAGATCTAAATTATACCCAGGACAATCAAAATATTACTGAGAAAATATTACTGACAAAAAAAATTTACTGAGAAATATTTCCGATGATAAGCTGCACCAGAAATCACAAGAATTTCTAATTATAATTTCAATCTATACCTTAAATAATTAATTTCTAGACACATAGTTATGTTCCCAAAAGCATTGATGTAGCTCTTTAATTAAGGTTATGAGCATTTTCTCTTAATTCTGATATTAAATATTTGACCTTCAGTTTAATTTATAATTCAGTTATTAATGATATATTAACAGTTATTTTTTTTAAATAATATTTTCTTCATTAAATTGGAAATGAAAAATCATGAAGTTATGTTGCTGATTGTCTTACATTTAAATAAAGTCAATGAATTTTAATTTAACTCCTAAAAGTAATGATTTCACATGATAATTACCTTTGGTAACAAACTTTGCTTGCACAGAAACATTGTTCCATGCCTCTGCATTGAAATCAAACTGTCCACCTTTGATCCTCTCCATAACAGCTGCTGCACTATCATCTCTGCTTATTGAATGGAAAGGTGCTTTCCCACACAACATTGCATACTGCCAAGGAAGAAAAGGTTATGTTAAAATAGATAGAATAATATTTTCAATTGAATAAACAAATATGTCTAATGATTCTAATCAATTAAATACATAACTTGTTTCATAGTTTTTAACAAAAATACATCAAAATATGCTTATGCCAAGATAAGAGATAACACATAACATTTTTCAATAAAATATCTCTAGTAATATCATAGAATTGGTTATATATAGATGAAATTTCTCATTTGCATTGCCATTGAAAGTAATTTTTATTTACAAAAAATCTTGATCTACTTACAAGAATAACACCTAAACTCCACAGATCACAGTTTTCATCATAGCCATCGGCTTCTTTTCCACCACTCTTTCCTGACGTCAGCTTAGTGGCTTGGTTCAACACCTCAGGAGCAGCATAAAACAAGGTGAAGCAAGGAGTATGCAATGATTCACCCTTCTCCATTTTCAAACGAGCAAAACCAAAGTCTACAACCTTGATTTCGGCAGTGTCAGAGTCATTAGTAAAGATGAGGTTCTGCAGATGAGAAAAAATACATTTGTCAATAAATTTTATTATAGAGAAAATCATTTTAAATTGTAACTGGCATGAAATTAAAATTAAATACATGAAAATACATCAAATATTAGAAAAGTAAAGAAAATATTAAATACATTCAAGACTTGTGCAAAGAGACTTTTGTTTTATGAAAAACAATGCTCCTATTAGATTCTAAACATTAAAAGATGATAATAGACTATAGCAAAGTATTGACTTATAATGAGTCCCCATAGTATTTCATAAAATATTAAGGACCAATATTTATTAATTTATAAGTCAAATTTTTTAACATTTTATTTGTTACTTAGTTAGATGGCATAAGGTGATATAGCAAATGTATTCTAAATGAAGATTTGATATTGAATTCTTTTCTTACCTCAGGCTTTAAATCTCTGTGCACAACACCCCTGGAATGCATAAAGTTGACAGCTGACACCAGCTTGGCCATGATTTGACTTGCTTCTTCTTCAGTAAACCTATCTTTCCTCCTAATTCTTTCAAGGAGTTCTCCCCCTCTAAGATACTCCAATACCATATAAGTGTGGACCTTTAAACAAAGATTACATTCAAAATTAGGATAAAAAAATTCGAATAACAGATGATACCTGCATATCATCTTGCATAATTTTTCCAAAAGACATCATCAAATATTTGTAGACCAGATTGATCTCTTTATTCTATGATAAGAAATATCAAGTTAATATAAATTGATTTAAATATAAGGAAAGATCATAATGAGTTTTTTTCAATTATAGAAGCAGTACAATAAAATGATAACAAGAGCAATTGGTACTTTAAATCAATGACATTACTTTCTGAAACTCTATCAGATACTTATTATTCTTTGAGCATCTTTCTTAGAAAATATTCATTCCAGTCATTTGAATCAAATAACTGATTCAATCAACATAAGTTACTGAATAGGAACTTGTTCTCACCTCATCATGATATACTTCATGAAGGCGCACAATATTAGGATGACCTTGGCATGCCCTGAGAAGGTTGATTTCTTGGTTTACATCAACTCTCCGACTAACTACTTTAACTGCAAACTCCTGACCAGTCTGAATATTTGTACACCTCCTGCAGATTGAAAAACTTCCATCCCCAAGAATTCCCTCTGGTTTTAGGTCAAGCTCATACTTTTGGAAGAAGGGAGACTCCTGGAATATACACAAATTAAATCCAATTATTATGAGAAACTTTTAGCAATAAATGGAGTGAAATTATATTAAAAATATACAAATTAGTTGAGAAATTATAATTTTGATATTAATGCCAACAAGAATCACTATTTACCTTGAATTTGCATGATATAAGGTTGGCAGAGGTTGGCCTGGTGTCTGGTGATGGACGGAATATGTCATCTGATATGACATTCTCACTGAACAATATGGATGGAGACACGTAGGAGTATCCCTAAAGACAGATCATCATTCATTAGCTGCTGCTTTACATTTTCTCTACAGGCAAATAATAAATCCTTTCAAACTAAAAGGATTTTTAAGCAGTGTAGATAAGCCTACCTTAAAAATCTTATCAAAGTTAGGAGGCACAACAGCTGGGGAATCAGTTGGGGTCATTTTTGTGAATTCTTCAGAGAAGTTGCTGACATCCAATTCACCAGAGATGTTTGGTACAAAAGGTGCAGGAATATCTTTATTGGCAAGTTTATCCCAGTCCATTCCCTGGAGAAAAACAGAAGTAAAAACATCAGTAATACAGCAATACTTTCTACCTGAGTATAAAAGACATGAAACCAAAGATTCATCTCAAAAAATCTTACGAGCTAATTTGGAAACATAAATGATTTCAATCTTTAATGCAAAAACTTTAGATGAGGAAGTTATGTAGTAAGTAGGTATAACTGAAACTAAAATGTTTACGAGTAAAAGTTGTATAATTTCATTGATAATTTTACATCATGTCATCTTTAATATTAATTTTTGAATAAGAGTTTCTCCGATATTCCCAAATAACATAATTTCTTACTGATAGAGATCAAATTTTAGACTTTATCATCATTACTCTGATAGTCGATCCTGAGAAATTAATTGAATCACTAGAAAATACTGTATATGACTGAAATTATTTGATTGAGAGGTATGCTTTATACACATCAGGCATGAAAACTTCCTCACCATGCTTTTAAATAAATATGAGTTCCTTGAAAATTTTTCTGCAATTAGCAATAGGATCCAATACAAAATTGATGGAATAAATTAACTCACCTTGAAGAAAGGATGCTGCTTCAACTCTTCAGCATCTCCCTTCCCACCACCCAATCTCTTCCGAGGGTCTTTAATGAGTAACCTTCGAATGAAATCTGCAACTTCTGGAGAAATGTCTTCAGGAATTGGAGGATGAGTCTTGAGTATCCTCCTGAAATATCAAAAACCATCAATGAAAACAAGATCTTGAATCTCAAGCAAAAATGTAACATGACAATATTTAAGAGTTAAACTCCAAAAAAGTCAAAAACTAACCTGGAAATTTCTTGTTGAGTATTTTTCTCTCCCTCCACAGTAAAAGGAGAAGCCCCAGTAAGGAGTTCATACGTTAACACACCAACACTCCACCAATCAACAGCCTGAAATGAAACAATGGAAACAACTTAGTTCAATGAAAAATTTCTTCTTTGAAAGAATAATTCTAAAAATGACTAAGTTTACACATTCTGACAGGCATGAGAATGAGATTCTGATGCATGGGAATTTCCTAGAAACTTTCCTTTCTCATACCTTGGTAATATTCGACTAAGACACTAAAATGAATAATATTATCATAAATGTATGCTCAATCAATCTGTCATCAATGTAGATTCTCAGAAAATCTAGGTCCTTTAGAGAAATGATAATGCCTAGTCAGGACAAGAATGATTAATATAGAACAGTGCCCTAACCACGTAGTATCTGTGTTTTGAGAATACAAAACATGTCACACAAAATACTGATGCAATATAAGAGAAAGATCAGTGAGACAATACTAAAATTTGGATGTGTTTATAATATCCATGACTTGAACAAACTTAAATATTTTAGTGAGCTCACTGGATGTTTTTATTAAATTCTTTTTATTTTAATAACTCCTTGAGACTGGGAAGGTTTTAATGATATGGAACGTGCAGGAAAAATAATGTCCCAAATTTTCACTTTTCCTCAAATTTCCACTTTCATTTATGCAAAACTAGCAGGTGATTTTGGGTCATATTGAGAAAGGACATAAATGATAAAAATAGAAGAGCACATCCTGACCAATAGAAAGACTTTCAATGCTTTTGCCTAGTGCCCTTCAAATGAAAAGGAGATCTCTCTAAAAAGGTTTTCTCATTCCACTGTGTGCTTACATTTCCCAGAATCCCCACCCACAAACCTACTCTTCTGAAATGAGGTTGCAAGCTCAAAAAGTGGGACAGAAGCTAACCAGAAGAAACACACTTTCACTGACTTGCTCATGCAATACTACTCAGCTGAGGGCAGACTGTGACAATGAGACACTAGAATGAAGATTGAACACAACCGAAAAAAACAGATTGTTTCAAATCTTATGAGAAACTCAAACCTCGACTGTCATCTCTGTGTCACACCTCATAACTCCGACGAAAGACATTGTCTACATCTACCAAAAAATTTCCATCTAAACACTTTCACTTCCTGCAATAAAACTTGGTATCTTTTTCATCTTTTTGCTCAACCAACTTTCAGATCCTCATCCTCTTCACTTTCTGATATCTGCCCCACTTCTAATATATGTGAGGAACTCAAGGTATTTGGTTGTGCTTCAAGCATATGGGTAGCAGTTGGTGAGGCACTAAGGAGATGAGGAAATACTGATGGTGGTAATGGGGTAATGAGGTCATTTCCAAGGATAAGTTACTGGGTCACTAATGTCACATAATACCTATTACTGCAGAAGATTCTTTCATTGTAATGCTAAGTTAGTTATATCACTGATTAAATTAACTACAGTACGTAATTTAAAATAAATAGTAAGAAACTACACTTAAATGCTTCATAAAAGAGAAATATGCCTAATATTTTTTTGCTTTTCAAATAGAATCATTATGAATAATCTAGAATGCATTATTAGGAAAATTGTAGATTTTCATATCAGACAATTTTTCCAAGTGATAGTAAAAATATATTTGATAACCTTCAATTTATATGATGGTCAATTGTAATGTAAATTAATGTTTTTAAAGCATTCAAAATTTACAGAAATATAAATATTGATCCTGCTTTTGACAATTTTATTTTATTTAGCAAAATTAAAACTTGCATATTTGTGTAAAACTTTAATTTTTTAAAGATACTTAAAAAAACTTGTACATGTTATGAATTAATTAAGGCCAAATTTCAGTTGAGGTTATGAAAATGCCAAATAGTATTACATCAGTGATAGAACATTGAAAAAGTATATATACTCCACGAAACAAGAAGGAATCATTTAATTCAATAATTTGATTAAAATTTCAAAAATTGAAGATGAGTAAAATTAACTTTAACTTAACTCAAATGATATTTTCCCATATTACTCATTAGAACCCATTTAGTTTCATTAATTCTTGAATTCAAAAGTGTACCATCATCGAAAAATTCTAATAGCTGCCCTTCAAAGCTGAATGAACAACAGATTCCAGATGTCTCAATAATTAGTCATAAGAAACAGTCGTAACTCCTCAAAAGTTTGCAGTAACCAGGAAAAATGAAATGAGGACATCATTCTCATGCTCTAATAACACAAGTGTGGAAACCAGTGATCATGTGAGCATATGAAGCCATGGCCTCATTCATACAGAGAAAGGTAGTAGACCAAATGGTAAGCAGTTACATTGCTGCATTTTCTCTGTTTTATCCAACGGATGTCATAGATTTAATTGAATGTTACAGCATCCACAAAAAGAAATTGATAAGTTAATGAATTGAACGAAATTTAAAATGAAGACTCTTCCATTAAAATCTCTCTCACTCAAAGAAACACCAAGTATGATTACGGCTTTTTCTTAATTGTAGTCGCATACGTAAATACACCCAAATATTTCGTTTTGCATAAGTATATTAATCATTAGAATGATTTCAAATTAGGCGAGAGAGTACTTACAATATCGTGACCGGTGACACCACCTCGTACAACTTCTGGGGCCATGTACTCTATCGTTCCACAGAATGAATAAGCTCTTTGATCCTGAAAAGAATATAGAATATTAAACACAAATAAACAAAACCCTGGTCTAACTAAAAATTGTTTGAAATCGCATTCGAAAGAACGAAAAAAACAAAATAAAACGGAAAAACTCACCTTTTCATGGGGTAAAAATTCTTTGCTAAGTCCAAAATCAGTTAAAACTATATGTCCTTCCGAGTCGAGGAGGATATTTTCCAATTTGATATCACGGTATATGATCCCAAGCTGTAAAGAAAGAAAAGAAAAATTAGTAAATCATTATTAAAAAAATTAAATTGGTTAATATAGATTCATAATAATAATTCTGAAAAGCATTTAATAAAATGTATTCTTCATATAAAATAAAAATTATTTATAATTTAATATAATTAATGCTGGTTTTAAAGAAATATAGAGTACACAAATTATTACATAATTGAGTTTTTAAATAGTCGACACATATCAAAAACACAATTGTGATCTCAGACGATTCCGGTGACTAAATTGTCATTCCAACAAATTAACATCTTTCGAGAGAATTTTACGATAGCACATTTCGCAATACCGTACGGACATCCGTTTTCACTTCTAATTACAACTCAGCCATAACTTGAGAAATCCACCGCTCAAATTCATTCGACCCACTTAATTTCTCGAGACGTACGGAAAAAAATTAACGGAGCCAAAATCAATACGCGAATGGGCCACGAAAAAATGGGGCATCACACTTTGGACAACTGGAGCGGGACGTAAAAATCTCCTCGTCGAATATCCCACGGATTATTAGATTCGGCTTACAACCGTACATCCACGGGATGACAACTCCGGAGATCATCAAAAGCTTCGTAAACGGTCTATAAAGAACCGCGTTTTCCTCGCAAACCTCCATTATTTGCGACGATAAGTGACTCGGAAAGAGGTGACAAGAGTGGTAACGGAAGATTAAAAAATGACGAGGCTCAGATGAGAAGGGAGTCCGAAAAGAGGTCTCGAGGAATAAAAGAAGCGTTAAGTCAATTGACGGAGGAGGAAGTCCCTTCGATCGAGTAACGCTCTCTGGCCTCAATTCCGCACTGAAAATGGAACATCAAGGAGCGGGACGAGGGATAGAGCGGAGGCAGCACCCGAGAGCCCGACCTATTTTTCGGACGCATCCCACCTTCCCGCCAATTTCAATCTAACCACTCCGTGACCCATTTTAACTCCCTCGAAACGTTAAAGTGGATTTCTCAAAGTTTCAGACAAATTTTCTACGATTTTTAGGTCATCCCTACTTGTATCCCTACCCCTTTATCCCTGCTTGTATCCCTATTCATTACTTGTTTTATTTTGTAATTTTATCGTGGTCTATAAACTCCATGACCCAATTAGACAGCCTCAAAACACTGCATTACGACTGGTCCTCATTAAACAAAATTTCGAATACTTTAAAATTAAACAACAAAAATTCTATCAATTAGTTATCCAGTAGTTTGTAATACTATCTCAATATTTCCAAAGACTCTATAAACTATTCTACCACATTTGACGATTTTGCTACCATTACTTCAAGCGGATTTCATCGATTCACAAATAAACACATAGTAAAAACTATTATGATTTTCCTTACAAAGACATTCTGTTTCATTTCGGACGACGGAGCTCGCGTCTACGTTTCCGACTTTAAAGAAAGCTACTTTAAATTTTAGCAATTTTCAACGAGAAGTTCCGCGCGATTCCGACTCTAGATCGCTTTAAATCTCGCACGTTTAGGGGGCCGAAAATCATCGAAACTTTTTCATTCGATCATTCACCGAAATTTCCTGTACATCTGAGGCGGAAAAACTCACACGAATCGAATTACTTTCATTTTGTGAAAACGAAATTTTGGAGCGGATTTTTCAGCCGAGTCGACTCTTCCAGCGAAATATTCAAGGGGATATCTCATAACGCGCAGATTATTCCAAATCGGATTTCTTGGCACGTGTCCGCCTTTTTCAAGCTCGGCTGTGAATGAAATTCATCTCTAAATAAACGAAATATCGCGAGGAAATACTTCATCGGAGGCGTTATATCGATTTCCACTTCATTAAGAATCGGAACAAGTGTAATTATCAAAGAAAAATATAATTTAAATGAGATAATTGAGACGGACGGCAGTAATGATGGAATACAGAAGCTAATATTATCGTGCTATAGTGATATTCAGTTGGAAAAAGGGCCTTGTTCCCTCTTTAACTCTACGCAGATCCCGAATTAATCGGCAAGTCACAGTCATATGGTGACAGAAATTGGAAAAATAGTAAAAATGCGTAGTAAAATTTAAATGAGAGCGACTAGACCAAAGATAAAAGAAAGGCTGTTTTATCAGGGCCATAAAATTAAAAATAACCTTATTAAAATAAAATTTTGGTTACACTTTTATGCAGAAGTTCAGGCTGATGTCCCCCCTTAAAAATTTGGGCGCGCTACTGGTAATATTGCCTTGTTTTTGGATAACACTTGTATTTGAAGGGTATTGGTTCTTTCGTTTTTGTATCCTCATCTTCATCCCATTTCCCTGACGTATATGTCAGTGGAAGAGAAAGAAGGCGTCATCTTACAAGTTACCTCTCCAGGGTTGAAATTGAGGGCGAATAAGTCAATGGGATAAGGAAAAGGTTAAGGAAAAATTTGGAGCGGAGGGCTAAAAATGGAAGGGAAAATATTGAGAACGTTTTCGGTGGAATTCCCTTTCTTTCGTCTTCTTTTACGGAAGGATGCTTCTTGCGGGACGATAAGGCCAAATAAAATTGGTCTGTCCTATTTTCATCTTGAGCCTTCTTGACGATTCTTGATGACCCTCGTGGAATACAATCACCGTCTTGAGGACTTATTTTGTCAAGAATGCCTCCAGAGATTGAATGGAATGTGGATGGAGCCGTGATTGAGCTCAATTTTCAAATAAAAGGACAAAAACGTCTTCCGGTAAGGTGGGGTGAAATTTTTAAAGGTTATTAAAATACGAAAATTTATTGTGTTGTCAAATACATCGTAGCTACTACTCCATGAGCAATTATATTATGTCAACTGAGTTAACTGATGGCTTAATATGTCAGATTAATTACCATAAAATATGGCTTATCATAATAATAAATAGGAAAACAAGAATTGTGTTACATTAATTATAAGCAATACGGAAAATGCATAAGAGTCTAAAGTAAAGGATTTTTGTAATATTAGCGAGGAAGTAAGTAACTGATTATAGATCGATCTACCCCTTGCATTTTACTTTTGGTAAAATAACTTCTAGAGATAGAAAGGCTTCAATATAACTAAGTTTTTCTCAACTCTAAACAAGTTAACTTTTAGAAATAGTACGTAATGTTTGCTATTTATTTTCATTGTTATGAGACAAGGACCTTTATCATTAATGTTATTATGGCATTATTGATTAGATTACAGCATAAAAAGAAACCGCAGATATTCGATTTATTCCAGCAGAGATTATCAAGCGTTCGATTATGATAAAATACACCTGTTATATCACTCATTTTTAGCATTGAAGGAGTTCTGTTACAAGGGAGAACATGAAGCCTGTTTAAGATTTCAGATCATGGTGCAGAACTCATCAAGCTACCGTGTACCTTGATGGCGCCTCTCGTAACTATGCATCACTTCCTGCATATCATACGTGACACCACAGCAATAGGCCAGGCGCTCAAGGAAGGTACAACATGTTCAGCTTTACTACTTTGTTGCAAGCGTTCACTTCAGAATCAAATCATGGATGTCAAAAGTAAAAATTCTCAGAAAACTGTTTCTATGAATAAACCCAATCAATTGGATAGGAAATAAGAAACAAATCTCGAAAAAGAACCGCACGAGTTTCCAATTAAAACTCAATCAAGCCACCTTCCTCCACCTTCAGCCTTTGCCCTCCACAAAATTTTTTAAGACCGGTAAAGACCGCGTATAATGGACTAATCTCTCTTCGCAACTTTTCCGCTTGGCGCCAAAATAAAAGCGACGGGAACGCCACTTCTCAAAGATGGAGTCTTTCACACCGCTCGTTCTGCCGACTCTCCATTCCTTCTTTCCCTCTCGTGTTGAATGTCAGACCATGGTCGTGCTATGAGGAAAGAGAGGGGGAGAGTTCTCATCATGAAGAAGAGAAAGAGAAGCAAGAGGCATGCCACGGCCTTGGTGGACGAAAATGAGGTCATATGCCAGCAAGGCCGCGAATGTAAATCGATGTTGCAGAGAGGGGAAGTTTCTGAGGTAGACTTTTAGAGGGGAATCGCATTGAAGAAAGGTATGACAGGAAGGGCGGAAGAGAACAAGAGACTAATAAAAACCGGATTCATGCTTATTTACGAAAAACAAACGACTGCCGGAGAGCGCGGAATCGATCGAGAAAACGAACCGATCGATATTTATTGCCCCATTTTCTCCTTTTTCGCCTCCTCGTCGATCGAATGCCACTTCCGGGATGGGGAATAACCAAGAATTATTGTTCCGCGAAGCGATTAGTTGATTGATAGTGAAACTAATGTTTGCGATAGGCTTTTGTTGGCGACCGAGCGCGCGATGGTGATCTAGCGAGAGAATCGATAATCGCTTTATTAGAAAGAGTCAATCGGCGAGTATAACACATAACCCGCTGCTTTAGCTCCTTTTACTTTCTTTGCTTCAGTATTTAAATCATAATACTCTCAAATGAAGAACGAAAAAGCGAGTTAAATCACGCACTGAGCTTAGAAGGAACTTAAACTATGCGAAAAATTCCAATATATTGTATTCAAGCATTAAATTTCTGATATCTAAATTTTTCAATTAAGTTTCACATACCTTTTAGTAAAAAGTTAAAACATAGCTCTCGCGAAGAAAAAAAATCTTTCGATATTTTATGAATGATCCTTCTTTTTGCTTCAATTCGCGCATTATCAATAACCCAATCACGACTGTTCGATTGAGATAAAATGAAACTGCCTCTATTCCAATAATTGTTTCATTTAAGGAGAGAAAAGATTGAACTTGATTCAATATGAGCAAGAATATAAAAGAGCGACGTCTCGGAGTCTAACGGTTCTCTTACAGTTATTGGAGAGGATGGAAAAAATCCTCCAATTCAGACCTTCACGAGTTGAATACTTGCAAACGGAAGCGATTTTATTTTCGTTCGCGCAATGTGGAAACCCCTTTTTGCCTTGAGAGAACGTGTACAGTCGTTATTTTGCGTAAGGAGTGACGCACGGTGGAGGTAAAGCGATAATTTACCACGTCCCAAAGGAAATAAAACGAGAATTCACTCCACTGGTCCTCACGTAGTATATACACTCCAGGTGAGGATAGCCGGAAAAAGTAGATGGTAATGAGAGGAACACATTTGCAAAACCTCAATGAAAAACAGAAGTATATCCGAGCGTCAATCGATGACGTACTTACTCAACTTTTCTTCAGAAGTGAGTATAAAATGGGATATTGCCAATCAGATAACGTGGCTAATGATTTTCCATAACGTAGATCACGTAGATACTTGTAAAAGGACAAATGGTCAATGATTGACTCAAGAGAAAGTAAATTGATTACAATCAAAGGTGTACTTGATTGTGCGGGGATGTCTTCACTTCAACTGGTGTAAATAAGACCTTAAAGTTACTCTAAGGCTATAAATGTGATCTAAATTAACTTTGAAAAGCAAATTCAATGTTTTCAATCCTTTGTGAATGCTACACACTAGCAACTTCTTCCACGGAAGAATTACCTCCAATCAGTTTGTTTCCGTGAATTTCTTTCTTTGTCTTTTTCAAGGAGTTATTAATGTAATTTCCAAGGAGTGAAATAGATTAACTACAAAAGATATTAACGTGAAATTAAATTATTAAAGTCAGTTTTAAATAATCCTCGTGACGAAGAAGGTTTACAATTCTCTTTCTCAGATTCTAAAGAAACTTTTACAATCGCAATATCACCATCTGAGTCGCAAGATACCTTCCAAATGTGATAAATAGAGAAATAGTAGTACCGAATGATTTTCAAGCTCAAATTATTGTTGTAATTATAGTTTTTGCAATTATTGTAAGCCCACATTATCACCTGATGAATTTTGGGAAATTCGAAGTTTCCCCAATAATTCGATTAGATTACAATTTAGGATTGGATTAAATTAGCTTATTTTAATATCTAATTAATTCGTGCCAAATCTATACACCTAACTACGTAATACACTTAACGATATACTTAATAACTTACTGAAAAACAACGACAGCGGAATAACTGTACCATATTTCAGCAGATTAACTCCCAGAGATTAGCGGGGCTAATGAAAAAGTCAACATTATTACCACCTATAAATCCGCCAGTAATTATTTGCCGCTGTTTCATGAGCTTTCGTATCAATGAATAAACACTTTTGGTGCGACTTGGAGATGATGAGCCAAAACCTATTTTCCTTTCCAGTGGCCACGGTTCCGCAACTTGCATACCAGCACGACTCTCTATTAACGGTGAATTCCGAAAAATTTCACCGAGGAAAAAATCGCGCCTCAAATGTTTAGGCTACGGACAATTCTACGCATTCCAGTGATAAAGCCATTCCAGTAAGCAAAACGATCAAATTCCGATGGGTAACACGGAAGGAAGCCTATAATGCTGAGGAAAATGTCAGAATATTTCGGTTTGGAGTCTGGCACGGAAACCACGAGCGTTGAAAGCTTCCGGAAATTTCTCAGAATCTCATCGTAAACTTAAAGAAGAGAATTTCAATTTTGAATTTTAGAGAACTAAATTTAGAGAATTAGTTTTAGATAATTTTATTTATTTTAGAAAAAGATAGTTGCAGAAATACGATGCATAAATTCGCGGAAATAGTAACATCTCCCCTCAGTTATATTTACACAGTTGGATGTAAAATAATTGCTTCTTTATTTGATAAGATCGATTTTTACATGATAAATGGTAGTCGAAGTATATCTATTCTATTATTTTATTGTTTCATTGCCATATATTTCGTATAAAGATACTTGTTCAGCAGAAAAACGCAGAACCAATGCCGTGAAAATCAGAGAACTAAAACGGAATCAAAGAATTATAAATACAGTAAAAAATAGAATATAACGATATTAAAGTCCTTGGGAGGCTAATGGAGGACGCTGTGGGAGTGGGAGAAATAAAACTTGTGATAACAGCCTAAGATGGCCGAAGCCGGTAGAAATTTTCGATCTTCTTATGATTTTACTCTTACTTATTTCTGTAATAGTTAATTATATTCATTGTTAAGAATGTGAATAGAATTTATCAATTAGAAATGGAGCTCCGCAGAGTAGAGCCTTCGTTAATTGTTCAAATAAAAGCTTCAAAAGATCTATTATGCGAAATTGTGCGTACTAATTTTATGCAATTCTAATTATGCAATCATCCACCAAGACTCGTTAGTATAGCAACAAACAGCCAAAATAAAAATTAACTTAAATACCACTTGGCAGGGTGACTGTTAGCCAAGACATCGATGCATTTATATTAAAATTTAAAGCTTTAAGATATTGACGATTAAATGAAATTTTATTATATTAAAAAAGAAAACGCCTACTCCACACATTCTATTTCGACCAAACATTTCATCCTTCTTCAGGAACATAACGACGGTGATCTCTTTCGGAGTTGCACACTTAGAAAGCCATTAGCCAGCCTCTAACTCATCGCTACGGAAAACTTTTCGAAAAAATGGACGTTACATAAAACTCTTTCCGTCGCGTAAGGGATGAATAGAAAGAGTTGAAAAATGTATTTCGGTAGCCAAGTCGTGAAAATCTACTAAAGCGTTCGATACGGTGTTTTACGGCCCGAAGCCCTCTGAGTGCCTTCCGGAATTTCCACAGGGATCAGGTCGTAAATTCTATCTCCTGCTATATTTCGGAAGGAATATTCAACAACGAGGGGACACTCGGCCTTTTTGGTGCGAATAAAATCTAAAGATGCATCAATGCGCAGAATTTTCGAAACAACCGTTGTTTTCACAGTCTTCCCTTCTCTTCAAGGTTGCTTTTGATGTTGCTGGCTGTTGATCTTGTTTAGATGTTTACATCTAAGATTTCCACCGAATACTTAAATAAAGCTATTGTCATTATCTATTGGTATTAATAATGAGTAACTTGTGTGTTCGCTGGGTAAATTTTTATCAAGCTTTGGAGCAATCCTGCCTCAGACAATAAATCTTTACCTCATGAACGTATGTACCTGTTGAAATGTTAGTGTAATTATTTAGTTATTCAATACTGTATCCATGTGGTGTCGAATACGAAGCTTACGATTAAGCAACGATAACAGTCTAAATTCTCTGAACATAATTAACTGGGAAAACACAATTCCATGTAAATAAATTAATTTACTTTTAACGCAAGTTTACTTTATTTAGGTAGAGAAATACAATGATCGTAAACGAACATCTGAACGTGAGAAAACAACAAATTTCAATCAATGATTATTTACAATCTATTACAGATATCGTTGTTAAATTAACTTTACTACTAATTAACAATACTACATCTAAATGAACTTAAAATTCTTTTATTAATGGTATTGTTAAAATTGCTTCGACAGCTGAGGTTATTTCGCACATGGGCTCCCAACGGGAATCAAACCCGGGTCCGCTTTCACCAAAGTCGAACGCGGTGCCCACATGGCTATCCATGAGCCCTCTACATTCTTATGCCAAAATTCTAACTAATAAAAACGATGACATGAAACGAGTTTTGCTTCTTCATCATTTGGAGCGAATTTCAGTCACAGTACGGCCACGCAAAGCAATACCGTCGACCTATGATACAAACTTAAAAGGAAAAACGGGCACATCCACATTGAGGGAGCGGTGACTTCCGGATCTCCTGGGAGACGGCGGCGAAAAGCGAGCAACACGGCGAAGAGACTTAGAAATTAGAACGCGGAGAGGATTGGAAGAAGCCGTACAAACATGGTGGACACTTTCGGTTGGCAAGGATACAAGGTGTGAAACGAAGGAGTCACCTGCACCATCAAGTCACGTGACGCCGTGTTGATGTCGCATGCAGCACACGAATTCCTTTGTTTTTTCACTTAAACCTTCGTTTATGGGTGAATCCGTTCGGGCGCCATCTTGAGCGAAGCACTCCGCGACTGTCGCTCGTCCATGAAAACCCAGAAGTCCGTGGAATTGGGAACATAAAGATGTGAAGTGCATACGAAGGGGATGGAAGTCACAATTCAAATGTTGTCCCTATATACTTTCATTACACTTTCTCATCAATGACGAATTATGTTCTATCAAACCTCATTCTGTCAATATTGTTTTGAAGACAAAAGGGGTTGAAAAAATTCTGGCACCGATGCAGTCTAGATTAAATAATAAAAAGAACACTAATATAAGTTTCACCCACAGTAAAAAAACAAAAGTTTAGCTATCTGTTTAAGAATATTTTGAATAAATAACCGACTTTTTACTTTGATATAACATTGATATAAACTTTTAGCTCGATGATATCACTTTCCGAAGGGACAAAATCAAACTCAAGCAATGGTTGCAATGAAGATCTAAAAAATGCAGCAGAATAGGTCCATAAAATTTCGAGGATACACATGACAGTTCTCTTATGTCTTCAATTACACTAGTTCGATTTTATACATACGAAACACGAGGTTCATATCAAACTTAAAATCGCGAAAAGGATTAAAACGAAAGACCGGGTATAAAATTTACACAGCAAGCATATGCTTTTCAAATGGTCAATTTTTGGTTTCTGTATCGCATATGAGTCTTCAGGAGTCCTCGTTATCTGGGTATAGAGATCCTGTTTCTCCAGTCCCAGACAGAGTGTCACGATTTTAAAAATTTAACGACCGAGCGCGTGCAAATCGTAAAATTTCCGAGTTACCGACGTCGCCGAGTTACCGGCATAATACAGCGGGGAGAAAGTTTCGATTTCTTACCGATAAAATACTACAGCGATTCATGTATTTAAGATAGCACAAGTGTAGCGTATTCCAGAGAAGTCCATTCGCTTAAAAAAATCGAAAAGACCTGGACCTGATTCTTAGAGAAGAATTTCCAGTTGGTACCCAAAATTTTGTTAGTTATTCTTCCATATTTCAAGACTATTCACATTTTTTCCACATAAGTTAACGTAGAATTTTAGATATATTATCTGAATGCCTACGAAAATCAGGTCATAAATAATACTGGATAAAGAGCACTTAAAATGTCTATATTACTTCTAATTGCAGGCATTTTTTAATGAATTAAATGAAATTTTAATGAAATAAATTTTTTAATGAATGAAAGGAATTTTGTCGTAGTCCAATAAATATTTCTTCGAATTTAAAATTTATAACTTTTCCAGATTTTCCAAAAATCGCTTCCTTGGTATTTTTTAGGAAAGAACTACCTTTAAAATATCCCTGATGATTGAAAACCATAAGGTATGGCCTTGACTTCCATCCCTCCCACAAACTCAATAAAATTTTTAAAACGCTCTAATGTTAAAAATCTACGCTGTCGAGAATGCAAATCCACTTCACTACCAATGCCTCGACGACATAAATTCACAACATATTAACAAACATTTCAGGACGATCTGTGCGGGAAGACACAAAAACAATATCGCGCGCCATTAGATTTCCCTTCGAGAGATCGATTCGTAAAAATCGACGCCCCTCCGACCAGACGAAATAAATTATCGAATCGAACAGCGCCGTGGGCGTCGAATTCCATTCGGATATCGAGAGAGAAAAATTTTAAAAAAAGAACAAAGAAAAAACCCACGTCGTGGCACGTATGCTCGTTGAAATGGTGAGATCCATTGTGAAACCCACCGACTTCTCCCGCCCAAGTTTTCTCTCTTAAAATCGCGCAGACGGTAGAATGAGCGACTCTATCACTTTCAAATTAAGAAGATGGAAAGAGGGGAAAAAAGAGTGAAACTTGAAGAGAATCCGTCGATGCACTCCTTTCTCTCGAGCGGATTTATTCGCCGCGAAATGAATAGAGAAAACGGACGAGTTCCCGCCGCCCCTTTTTGATTCTTTCTTCTCGGAGGAAAAAAAGAACAGTTTTCTGTCGCCTCCAAGGATGAATGCGGTCCGAAAAAATTTTCCCTCCCGTTTTTATTAGCGAAGCGTTTTTGAGACTGGTGTAATGTATTTTCCAGCTCTCTCCCGAATGCATTAGACTCTCGCTGTGCAAAATGCTTCGTTTACTTCCGCGGAGGAAAATGGTGCAAAAAATGTTGTCCGAGGTACTCGAGCGCTGAAGAAAATTTTACACGTGTTTCAACCTTTCAGCGTGTCCATTTTGAGCGATCCGTGACAGTAAACAACTTTGACGACCACGTGCATTGTGTGCACGGGATCTATGAATCGCTTTAAAAGGAATAGCGCCCTCAAATGTAATGAAGTGAAACTGAGCTCGGTCTTGCAGGAATAATGGGATGTTACTCCCGGTTCCTGGCGGATGTTTAAAAACTTTCGAATGGTAGGATTCGGGGAAAATATAAGTGATGTGGTGCTTTTAGATGCTTCAAAAGATGAAGTATAATTCTGGTTTGAATGAAAAACTCCTGAATTTTTGAAATTTTTTCCTTAATATTTGGAAATATAAATTATTGGATTGACATCAAACCTTGAATATCTCTAAATGTAAACGTATTAAAAGGGGCTTTTAAAAATGTATGAAAGATATCATTTCTTGTCTTGAATTTGGTAAAAATCTCCAAACGTTATATCAATAAAAATATACTAAAATATTCCGGTAGCAAATCAGTACTTTATACCGAATTTTCCCAAAAGATATTACAATAATTTAGTTGAAAATCATTCTCGCTTACTTTACTTTTTATTGTTTCATTTCTTTAAAATCTCTAATTTCAACACTAAGTTTCAATTAATAGAAATCGCTCATTTATCAGACAACCATTGTAAGAAAACTTCCACGAAAATTTTAGGAAAGAAATTTTGCTGATTTTAAGAAAGAAAACAATACAGAGCTCTTATCTAGCCGTTGGTAGTGTTTAAAGAATTAAAATCGTTCTATCCCAAATATAGTTTCGTGAACGATAGACGTCGAAAGTTTATACGACTAATTATGACCCTTAATAAGCAAGCACGTTCAAAAAACACTCGGAATTCCTCGCGGAGTAAATTTCAGCCTTTACTAATTCAAGGATATTCAAAGTGGAACGACAAAGGAGCAAAACTCGAAGATGCTTGTATATCTGCGGAGCACCGAGAACAAACCTAATGGACGCAATTTCAGCTCCCGCGAGCAAGTGAAACAATGAAAAACTAGAACTTTTTCTCTGGGCGAGATAACGATTGCACGAGCGAATTCAACGGAGTGACCCCATTTCCTAAAGATTCTTTATCTTTTTTTTCCTCCAGCAAAAGACCCACCTACTCCAAATTCGGGCCGCTATTGTCTCAAAATTTCCTCTGAAGTAACCAATAGACCACGAAAAAAATATATCCTCCCATAGTCGAAACGGTAGTAAAGGCCCCTTCCACTACAAAGCACGGATCCCTTAAGGCGAAAAATCATTTTATTCTCGAGACAAGAAAAGTTATTAAAAGGGCGCCATTGACATCAAAGGGCACGGAATATCCCATTCAACACGATTCCCGTACCTGAAGAAAAAGGTTCCGAAAAAGAGACGGATTCGTAATTTTTTTTCATCTCATCCCGTACTTAGCTCTAATATGAGTTTATTCGGAGATCTGCGATTACACCGGCAAAACAATCGGCGAGCTATTCTAGTGCTCGAACATGTATTGATTCCACTCCTTTTGTTGATAATGGTCCCAAGTTATCTGCTAATTCGCTTGGCCTACTTCGGAGTCTTGGAATGGGGACAAGGCTGAGCAAATCGACGGAATTCTGCGGTGAAATGTTTATAAATATCCGCTCTAGAACACCGCTGTGTGTCTGATCATTCTCGTCGTTCCAATATCAAATTCATTATCGCGCGAGTTAATAATAGCGCGACATGTTTTCATTTCGTGACACAGTCTAAAAATGATAAATATCTTACTACAAGATGACAACTAAGGAATAACCTTGAGAGAAAATTCTTGAATGTATCTGAATATAGCAATAAAAGGTGTTTGGGAACCATTTCTTATACACATACTTTGACGTATACCTTACCTTAAAAATAAAACTGTAATCTCGTATGATTGCCATGTTTACACGAAAGTCTAAGAATACGAATATCATGAAACTATAATGAAATATTCTTGGGCGAATATTCAAGTACACTCGACAAAAACTCAACTTAAACTGAGAACTAGAACTTCCTTGTAACTATATCATGATTATTTTATATTAAAAATAATAATTATCAGCATAAATATTGCATCATAGATTCGTCATTAGCTGAAGATTGCTCTCATGATATATCAACAGAGCCGAGTAGTTATTCAATACAGAATTCCATGGTTAAATTGAGTATATATTGCTTATAATAATATAATGATGTTATCAATTACTCCAAGAGTTAATAAATACAGTCATTATTTAATGAAATCACGCTAGTAACCAAAGTTAGAATAGTAAGTAAATATCAGAACCCCATACTATGTACAAACTCGACTAAGCAATTTTTCTTTGGTTATTATTGACGAAAAAGCTTCTTTATATTTTGATAAATAGTAATTCGGAAATTAGAGTTTGTACGCTGTACCTCAGGTAAAATAATACACCCGAACGGTCACTCTTCATAAGCTTAAACCAACAATCCAATCAGTACTAATAATGTTCTAATTATACCTTTTTGAATGTCTTAAAATTCAATTGAACTTCTCATGTAAAATTCAATGCCCGAACATTCACTGCTCCGACACGAATTTCATGCAAACTCAATCGCAAATTATTAACATAAACCAACCAATTAATAATATAAATGGATAATTAACGTCGATGATGAAGATAATTAGTCAAACTAATTCATCGAATGACCCTTGAACTAATTTTCGAATACGCAGCGGAATAAAAGGGGAATTTTGAAACTCGTTCGATTAATCAAGCGGAAATGCAAGTTCATTCGCGCGTGTAAACGACACTTGAGTGGACTGAATCAATATATATGCGTCAGATGATCTACACTCTTGCCCTCATTCCGAAAACGGAGCATTCCCGAGAGAATGTTTACTTTTTCTCTTCAGCCTTCGAGAAGTTTGTGGAAATTTCGCGTCTTATGACAAACTACTGGAAACATAAAACAAAACCGAACGCAGAGCACAATGGTCGTCCTTCTACATCAGAAGCGAAAGGACGGAAAAATATTGTTCATTCATTTAGAGGAGAATTTCGAGTTCATTTCCACGTAATGTGATACAAAATCAGTCAAATATTTGCATATCGGGGAAAATTCAATAACGGATAATTCATTTACAGAGAGTTAAATACGATATTTCCGTAGCTACACTATGAAAAGCATAGATACAGCGGGAAAATTAAATAGAATAGAAATTAGAGAAGCTTTTAACAAGTGTTCATTGATTCTAGCTGCTCTTTGTCATTCATTAATCAAAACACTTATTTTGTAAAAGGGAAATTAATGAAAAAATAAGTAAAAACTTATAACAAATTAACAGGCCATTAAAAAGCTTATATTATTTTACTTTGATACAAGACCACGATAAAAATTTCAAAATACCGATACTTCTACGAACCTAGAACGAGAATCGGATCTAGCATCGCTATTTGAATTATGAGTTGACATCATAGAGACTTTTATGAATAAAATTCTCTTCAGCCTTCGGTAAATGAAAGATAGAAACGAGCCACAAACACTGAATTCTATAAGTAATGAAGATTTTGTTATATTGGTAATGCTGTACGGTTATGATATACCACCTAACTTCAATCTGAACTATAACATTTTTTCGACATTACTGTCTCTGTGAAAAAAGACGTGAAAGGAAAAGCATCAGTTTAATAAGACAAAATAAATCCATAAGTATTTTAGTAAGCTTTTTTAGGTTAACTGTTTCCATTCAAAACTATTTCTTCCGTTCTATGCAAGTTAATTTACCATAACTGAAATGAAAAATAGCCCGGATAATCATCGATTCTTAGGTAAATGATAATAATAATCATGCCTGAATTGGGCGTATTTCAGTTTATTGAGACAACTCTCATAAGTAACTCTAAATCAATAGGCACAAACAACCATGTCCTAAGCAGGGACGTAAGTGTTACAAGGCTATCACGCGAACCCCTAGGCAACCGGTGAAATAAATCTACCACGAATTAAACTGTCTCCATTTGGATTTACTCTCTTCCACGTGTACGAGTATCTTTGCACTTCACTGCTGTGTTTCATCTAAAAGGAAGCTATTTTTCTTTCACGTTCAAAACATTACCCAAAAGTTAATCATATACCTAACTTATTTTACCAAAATGCATTATTTCGCTGCTTTTTAATAAATTTGTAGCACCTCTATGTAAGGAATGGGTGCAGACGATTCGTCAAAATTTCGCCCTATTGATGTCAAGGAGGTTGACAATTAAACCATAGAGCGCTTACTCGAATTAAGAGCGTAGGAATCGGGTTAATAGATCTAGGCTCTAATTATCCTTTTCTCTGTGAGTATGCAGAGTTGTGGATGCCACCGAGGGGGAAAGAATGACGAGACTGCCCACAAAGCGAGCTGCCGACAGCGAGATACTCGTTGAATTTGGTATTAATTTGAGGTGACTCCTTTGAGAGAAGTGGGGCGACCAGTTGTCTACAGCAAATAAGCGGTGATAATAGTCAGGTTTTGATGCCAGAAAGGGATGCAAACCCACGAAAAAATCTTTCATAGTGATGTTAAGAGTCTAGGAGAAAGAAATTGTGCCGGTAGTTCTTGCAAAATAATATATATTCGCATATAATTGGCTGTAAATAAAAAAAATTGAAAATTCATCGTTAAGTCCCCTTAAGGTAAGAATGTGATTCTGTGATATTTACAAGATTATTTTCGAGTAGGTTACTGGTTAAAATATTCTTAAACCTGCGGGAAGAATTCCTTTCTAACCCTCTAAAATATGACATCATAAAGACATATGCAATTGATTCTGATCATTTAACATCTATATCGTGTAATATACAGCATCATTAGGGCTTTATATATATATATATTGGCTCGTATTTCATAATATTTTCTACTCAATGTACTTTCTTTAGTTGATAGTTTTTCCGACCTTTTTCGATTAACGTACAGGTTAATTCCGAGATTAGCTTTCCTCGTGAAGTGACGTGGACATAAACGACTGACACGGTCTCACAATTCCGACACACATCCAAATCTAGTTCGTTCGCAATTGCTCTCTGAATAAATCCCAGGATCATGAAAACAGAAAATAAATAACTGATTCACTCGAATTGACCGCATAGGATAATCCAGAATTGACGATATGTGACGATAGAATAACCAATCCATCTTGGTGGCCAAATTTAAGCGCCAAATGGGTTTCTTTTGTTATGCAAGGACGAATCAGTCAGATTTCGACTCCATCATTTCAAAATTCGATTAGTGTGACACGCAATCGTCACTGGGAGTAATATAGCCACGATCATCGCATTTCAATAACGTGCAATTTCCCAAAGCGCAGCAGAACTAATTGAGCGAATTTACAGGGATTTCGTCCTGCGGACAGAAAATCCGGACAGGAATCTACTAAAAGGGAAATGGAATTGAATCGTAAAACCGACGTTTGGCATTCGGAATGTCTCACGTCGATCATGGACCGCGCAAAAAAGTTGACAATCCATTCGCATCGGGTCCAAAATATCAAATATCATTTCCTCGGTAAGATGTAGATGGTCGTTAATTGATCCGAGTGACCTTTGTGTGCATTTTATACGAGATTCAATTCGGCCATTATCGCAGAATCAGTTTTGTGGACGGACAAATAAATTTCGGGGCTCATAGCGCGAATCATGCCACCGAGAATTGGGTTAAATGCTAGAATAAGCAGCCGAGTAAACTGGATGATTTATTTTTCTGCATTCGCCATGGTTTGTTTAATTTGCGTCGCTCCCTTTGGACCGTGGATGTGAGTGGGTCGAATAGCCGATGAGAAAACCAACGTTGCCAAAGATATTTTTTTCCTGATGTTTGTTTCTCTAATCGCTCTGGGGGAAGATGAATCCGCGCACATCATGATTTCGCAAGCTTTTCATTCGAGTTCTAACACATCGATCCGACTAAACTTTTCGAAGACCCAAAAAACGCAAAACAATCCACGAAACGTTAGATCGGAGAGGAAGAAAAAATAAAAGTCTTTCCGTGAAACAATCGCTCGAACGAAACGATTTAGTTTACACTCAGGTTATCCTTCGGAATGGCCTTTAAAGCTACTTGCTGACATTTTTTCACCTCCCCGAGGCCGAAAAACGGCCAAAAACAAACACGGTAAGCCAATTCATCAAAACAGAATCAAGGCATGAAGGAAACGCGGTGAGACCAATGCCACTGTTCAAAGCACTACGAAATGTCACTCCACTATGAACCCAACGGCATTGTCATGAGGACGAATTCGTGATATCGCTATAAAATCTCCCACTAGATTTTAACTAAAGTTTTTATATTCCCAGAAGATGACAAGTATTTATGCTCAAGTAGGAAGTTCCTTCCTTAACTCAGCCATATTAACTAAATTTTGCCAAATATCACTTTCCTTGACTAAAACCTTGAATAAACCAAATTTGTTGTATATTTCGAAGTAATATATATCATAGTAAAATATTTTTAAAACATTTTAAATCATAATTTCGTGCTAAATATCGAGTCCTATCAAACTATAATGTTTTAAAAATTGTTATTATTCGCAATTTTCTACGAATTATTATTCACATAACGATAGCAATTTCATTGAAGTAAAATATTTACGCCGAAAATCGTCTTCAATCTACGCAGTTTTCATTCACGACAAATATTTTTTACGAATTTCTCAAGTTAATATATCGGAGAAGAGGTTAAGAATACCTCAATCTAGACTGAGATGACGTACAAAAGCTTCCGGAACACGAGACCAATTAGAGTCACTAACGAGGAGAAAAAGATAAAATGCGCACATAAATGTCTGCAAAAGGAAGATAATGAAGGAATTTCCTTACCTTATGGAGGTGCTCCAGAGCCAGGATGATTTCTCCTATATAAATTCTGACTTCTTCTTCGGAAAAATGCTCTCTTTGGTATAAATGCGTAAACAGTTCACCACCGCTGACATAGTCTGTAAAGAAAGAAGAGAAGAAATCTTTAATACACAAATTGAGATCCTCAATTACACAGAGGCAATTCATACAAATTTCATTCAAAACATTAAGTGACACTCGTACATAATGGTAAAGGTCTGACATAGTCTGAAAAGAAGGAAAAGAAAAATGAAATCTTCAATACATAAATTGTATTAATTAGTCAGAGTCTCTCAATTAAACAGAGGATATCAATACGAATTTAATGCAATGCATAAAGTGATACTTATGAAGGTAAAGGTCTTCCACAGGCGGCTTTTCAACTTGTGATTCATCACAAGGTAAACATGGCAATCGCAAGAACTATTGATAGGTAAAATCTTTCATGCTTCTTGAGCAAACTTTTATACATCTATTTTATTTGCTTCCACATTTGTTTCAATGATACGCTTAATTATGCTGCGGTTTTTCTATCGCCGCGGACTTTTTAATTTTATTCGCACATTTACGAGGTAAATCTACAAAAACTCCCTTAATTAGCGAAACTTTCGAGGTTAACTTGAAGGCCAAAAAGATGTTACCGAGTAAATTAATGATTGTAAACTGAAGGCAAAAAATGTAGTCTACTAAATAACGAAGGATTTAGAAAACAGGCGATTCCTTCTATTACTTCTATAATCCTTATTAATATCTCAAATGAGTCAACGAAAGTTCCGAATTGTCCAATTTCGATAAGTCAATTGTCCTTCAAAACAGCATCTTATCACCATGACAACGGAACGTAAGATGTTCACTTTGGATCCGTCAGACGTAATGTCTAAAAAATCTCTCGCAAATAACTACTTTCCCCATGGACCCTGACCTGAGATTCCATGATTTTTATTTTCACTCTTTATTCCGAGGGGCAGAAATCACGCAAAATCCTTTTAAGAGAGTGAAAAAGATCGTGCGAGGTTACGGATAAGGGTCAGCAGTTTGAAAACGCCAATCTCCGAGCTTCCACGTCCTTTGGTAAACACTTAAAAATCGGATATTAAAAAGGATTATTTCGGGGCAGGAAACGGTCAGAGGCAATTAAAAATCGACTTCGTTATCTTGTTCCTTCGAATGGTTTTGCGAATTGCATCGGGTTCCAATTTTGATTCCAGCTCATAAATGCAAGCTGTGAAAAGATAAGATGAAACTATCTCCGGAGAATGGGGAGAAAGCTGCTCGTTTTCCTTTCGAAGCGCCGGAAAGTTTGAAACGGGAGCTTCGAAACCTTATTTAGTCTCCATGGAAAAGGATGGTAATGAGGCAACAAATCGTTAAAACACACATCTCTTATGCATACATGTCTGCTTGCAAGGTATACGTGTAAACGCAGTTTATTACGGGTGAATTGTGCCAGAAGAAATCCAATTAAAAACTAATACTTACTGAGGCACATGAAAATGGTGTGTTGGAAGTATTCATTCTTTAATTTTGACATTATTTAGTGATATTTATCGGATGAGTTGATAATTTTTTTTACTCTAATACCGGTGTTCCTTTATATACATTCCCTATAATTCTTTTTCATTGTACGTAAATTATTTTACTTCTCTTAGAGCAAAGAAAAGAGAGAACGCATAAAGATAACTAAAAGTTTTTCTACAAGGAAATTACAAGACGAAATCATAGCTGGAATTAGGAGGGGCTCCCTATAAAAACGATGTTATTATCGTACAATTACAATCTAAAGATAATAAAAAAGCAAATGATGTATAGTTAATCTAGTAGACGAATATTTTAGTTACTGCGATGAGATACTCCTTTCCATTCTGAAAGAAAAGAAACTGAAACTCGCCTGTTAATGAATAAGAATTTTGAAAAACTCTCCGATAGCTGAAGGTTGGTGCATGGACCAGTCCCATGGGATGGAAACGGAAGTTCCAGTGGACAGTAGTCCGGGACTTCCGTTCCCATCCCCTGGAACTGGTCTATATACTAACGTTCCGATATCAGAGAATTTTTCAAACCTCTTACTCCCGGTTTCCTTACACTTTCTTTTCTCTCTTTCTTAGCCGTTTTCGAAATGTAACGATTAAATTACTTTTCCTGAGGCTCTTACGCAAGAATCAGCGTTCTAACGTAAATTATTTCATAATATACCCGGAAGTAAATACAGGATGATTGCAAGCCACAAGTGGTTCTCGATATAGCGATTCTTCGATCGCACCCACCAGTGCCAGTTGCGTGGCAGCCCTGAAGCGACAATAACTTGTTCTATTGTTGTTTCCATGCACATTACAATCATTTCGGTGTCGATTGTTGCTTCAAAGCACTGTGCGTAACCATATACCTTGATTCGACAATAATAGTAATGGAGTGCAATTCTGATCATAGACTTCATTTACCTTTTGATGGAAACAAACGGCAACATAAGAAAGGAAGGATTTCAAGGGAGTAAAAAAGTAACTATTTTGATACTAAGAAAACTACGGGGAAAAAACTCCAAAATCCCAACCGTTATATGTAAATGATTCAACTGCTCAATGAATGACTTACTGCTACCATACATGATTTGAAGTTACATCATAAATACAACTTACATTAGAGAAGTTTCATACCATAATCATTATGAACGATACATAACTTTCGCTAGATTTATATACCCGCAAACTCCCTACTTAATACCTTTTCTGTCCTTGATATCACTCAACATCTATTACATTTGTCTTCTCTGTCAATTCCCATGAAATTTTTAATATATTTACTAAACAGAACTTCATCCTCATTGGATTACACGTTAATCCTATAGATAATAGACATTCCACCGTATAAGTTCGATTGCTTCCTGCCCTGCTTGTTTGATCCCCAAGCCAGCCCCGCCCCTTGTGCAGATTTTGGTATCCATCCACCCTAAACACCAGTTAGCATAAGTCGCCTCTGGGAGCAGCACCGGCCGAGAAACAAATAGTTTCATAATCAATCGAAAGAGGAACGCTACGCGGGCAACCTATCGATAAATTATCCGCGGTAGTCAACAATGGACATAGTGGTACCAGCAACTCCGTCGACCCAATTCCGACAAATCGACCAGAATCCTCCGTCTTCAACAAAGCGTGCAAAGAAATCACTCCTGTGTGACCGTAGAAAGTGTGCCATCCGACGGAAGATACGAAAAGGGAAGTTTTCAGCGGAGAAAGGATGAGCGAGGTGCGAAGGAACGCCGTGATATTGAAATCGATCGAGAGACTCCACTTAATCGGCCATACTCGCACCATATCCCGCCCACTTATCGGGGCCGAGTGGGGGGAAAAAACAGTTCGCGCCGAGGTTGATAAGCACCGCTAACGAGATGTTTGTCACTTTTAACCAAACGCCCGCCATGCTGAGCCTACGACTTGTAATGTTGTGTCGTTGAAGTTTCCTTTTACGAATTTCAATGTCTGTCTCTGATTATGAGAGGCTCACGCTTGGTCTAATAAGCCCGCATTCGGCTGTAAATGGTCCTCGGTTCGATTCCGAATTCTCCAATAAAAGTAAGAGGACAAAAGAACAACCGGCCACAAATATATTATCAAACTGAAATTTATCTTCATAACCAATTACTGTCACCATAATCATCGACCGAACCTGTAAATGATGAGAATGATAAGGAAGTTCACCGATAAATATGCATATTTTATTATTATTATTATTGCATATGCTGAAGTTAGACTAATGTCAGGTGTCAGCTATTACATTTTCCAGGAAAATTACACAACATGTATGAAGTAAACTATAATATTAGTTCCACGTTATTTGGAGGAAACTTCGCGTTACCAAGGAATTCAATTTACGCTCTCGAATTCGCATACCTGCACGCGCGTCATCATCGGAGACTGAGAGAAACTATCACGGGCGAATACAATCGAACTCCGCAATTCAAGCAATTGTTGCTTTCATCTTTCCACTATCTCTTTAGTGAGCCAATCGATTCGAATCGTAATGAGGTTGATCTTAATCAAATTTCCTCATTTATATCGTCTATTGCTACGTTAAACTCCATATCTACAGAAAAAAATAGCACGAGGAAAGTTTCGCAAAGAATTTGTAACGCGTTGATATGCATTGATTCAAAGAGTCATCATCGAGACGGAATGAATTCCTTTCCGAGTGCAAATTACCGATAAGAGTCTATTGGAATGTTAACACAGCTAAAGATGTCCGGTTCGCAGAGAATTGCCACGACGCCTAAACATTGAGTAATCGAAAAAATCTTGCATCGGTTTGTGGAAGCTCCAACCATTTAGAACTCTTCCTGAGCCCCTTTTTCTTCCTAAATGATGACATTTTTCTCGCCACGTTCAACCGACCTCAGGAAGTGTAACCTTCGTTACCGATTAGAAAGTCCGCAAGGTTCCAGAGGGAATGAAGGCAGCGCTGGGAATTACTCAACGCGCAAAACGTGTTTATTCCCCCAATGAAACAGTACAGGTCATAGTTATCGTATGGCGAGCAAGGTGGAACGCTTAAACCGAAGATCAAATAAAACCAAGGGGAAAAAACTCTGTGGAAGTATCTGAGTTTATACAAAACATTGAATAACGGGAGGCCGATGGAAGGAAGTTTATCATTAGCGGTGGAGATGTATATTTTTAATGCCTCAACATCGAAGGTTAGTCTTCGATAACCTCACTCGCGACTTTATTCGCGTAAGCTTAAAAAAAGCCCTATGAAAATCAAAGTGAAGGTTATATTTAGATTTCTGCTATTCATTAAATCCACTACGGCAACCACGGAGCGTATTTTTGTTCTCGTGACATTGTGAAATTCGCTGCTTCCTGAGCTTTCGTAATGAATTCAGCAGAGCTCAATGATAATTTGCAGTTACTCAACTATACTTCATATTCAGCGACGTTGCTTCTATTAATACTTATTAATAGAGGTTTAATTCTTATTTGGAGAATCGATCAAAGAAGAAAATGATGCATCGATTGAACTTCAGATACTGTTATGTAGTGAATTGAGAACCGATTAAAGACGTTGGATCTGCCATAAGGTTTTTCATCAAGAATAACTTAAACGGAAAACGAAGGAAACCGCCAATGAATTTCAAGTTAATAGCAAACGGTGGCATTACAAAATAATGTCGAAAAGTAATAAAGTACATGGAAATGGGAAGATAATTGAGTATTTTCATTCATGAAACATCTAATCCCTGCGATATGCATGATTTGCCTTATTGAAAAATTGCAGAATAATCGAAGAAAAGGTATTGAACATCTTCCTCCTATTTCACCGTCTTTGTATTGATTAAATATAATTATCTAAATTTATAAATATAAAATAAGCATATAGAAAATAATGAAAGTTCTTCTCTTTGGTTGGCAAGAATATTAAGAGGAGTTACATTAGTTAGTATACCTTCTTAAAATTCACCTAATTCCAAATTACAATATACTTATTCAGTTACAACGTTTAAGACATCGTTTAAATTTCATAAAAGGCAAACTCAGTTGAATTGTGACAGATATAAGTGATTCGTCTATAATTGTCCATCTGTCTATTTTTCAATTACTTCTTGATTGAACTTCACGTCTATCTCACAGTGAAATTGATATTTTCCATTTTTGCTTGCTAATAGAATTTAATGGTAGAATACTGGCAGATTTTAACTCTTTTTCATGAATTGAAAACTTACGGGTATCTCACCAACGACTAGAATTCTGGAACAAATCAACTTCGTTAGCCGAGTTATCACTGCAGCCAAGAGGGTCGTGAAAAAAAGAACCTATTGGTTGGCAGCGGTAGAGAGGAAAACAGTCGATGAGCGGTTAACACACAGTTGTATAGAAGTCCCTCATGCAGTTTCATAACCGACGTGAAAAAATAAAGGAGAGTTCCGCAACCTATTGCAGACCGTATGACCTTATGGGGGAATCGAAAACGACCGAACGAGTCACGATATTCCCAGATATTTAGGCAACTCCGCCAAACGTGTGAAGAAAAGTGATTTACAGCGGAAGGAAACCGGAGATGGCTTCCAAAAGATATCCTCTCGAGAAAATGAGAGTTAAAAAGTCGAGAGTTGAGAAACTAGGAGGGCGATTGGTCATCCGATTCGAATTCATTTTGCAAATCGTGATTGAAAAAGGAACTAATATCTTTATTTGCGTCCTGAAATTTGAAAATAATCATGAATTATGTATTCGTTAATGAACGAAGGTTATTATAAAGAACGTGGTCTAATATCAAAAACGAAATATTATATGTTTGCATTATAATCAATCAGGTTGTTCATTACGGTGTAAGAACCTCAATTTTCTCATACATACACAATATTTTCCTATGTTCCATACAACTTTTGGTTAAGGTTTATTTATTAATCTATTCATGAATTCTCGTTTATTGACTTAGTTATGTGTCTCCATCTTTTTCAAGATCTTATCCATCGTATACCGTATTTTTCTCTTCGCACATCTCCGTTTTGCACTAATAATATTCTCACCATACAATTCATTTGGGATACTTACATTCATTCATCCCATACGGTCAAACTAATGTCAAATTTCATTTTTACCCAGAAAAATTGAATACGTGACCGAAATGGAATGTGTGTTAGATATTCTAGTAGATTTATGAGGGCTTACAACTCTACCTTTCTTCTTCAGCAGTTAAACAACGGTTAGATCTACATACACAAATATCTCTTTCAATGAATGTATAACTAATTTGTTCGACAACAAGGGAAAATAGGCATGACTGATGCAGTTTTAACTTGGTAATAAAACATTGGAGGAAGATCAGCAAACTTTTTGACCAATGAAATCATCTTAACAAGATTCCCCTCTAATAATGTCTCGGTCGTGAATGTCCCGCAACGTGACACATTCTGATAAGAGATAACGAGGTCAAAATAAAGCGAAGTAAGAAGGAAGCCGTACGAAAAAGTTACACAAAAAATTTTCCTCGCATCACATGTTTGTTCACGCTTCCAGCTGTGAGAAGTTCAGCAATCCAAGCATAAACAAAAGGTAAACAAATAATGAATTCGATTTACGTCCACACCATTGTAAACATAGATGATACTAATACCTATACACCGATTTAATTTAAAAGGAATGAAGATGTGTAAGAAGATGGTCTAATTATATTGCTAATTAGGTAAATGAGAAATTACAGTAGCGACTTAACATTTTTCATATCTTAGATTCGACAGATCCAGGTAAATAACGTAATTCGTCTACTGAGTCTTGCATCTTAGAAGGACCAAAACTGCTAACTTATTTACTCCTCGATTAAATTGTACCTTAATATTTATTTTTGCAACTAGCGGTCCCGGGATCGATTCCCGTTGAGGACTTATACAAGCGAAATTACCTTAACTTCCGAAGCACTTATTAAAAAACACTAATTTTCTACTGGTAAAAATCGCCTTTTATCACAGATTAACTCAAAATCTTGTAACACATTATTGAAAAATTATTGTATTTCATGTTGTAATAACCTGCTATAACATGAATCACGATAAGAAATCAAATTCTCATAAATATGAATATGACTGATAATGAAGCAAATGAATTACTTTGAAAATAATGAACAACGTTTGAAATTTAAAACGTCTAAATCTCTAAACTTATTGTTTTTGTACAAGGTAAACACCCTGTGAATTCGACTGATCATCAATAACGATATTCATAGCTGTAAATTTGGATGAAAATTCGATATTTCACGACGCATATTCAGTATTTATCAGTGACGCAGCTCTTATACAGACATAGCTCCAACAACCAGCAGCACTCTGCTAATGACGGCGACACAATAAATCGCCTTTTTCGACGCAATAGCTAGGCGCTTACGGTTTAAATTAATTACCCCGAAAAGCTGCTGAGGGTACATCAGCAATAATCATTCGCGCGGAAATTAAATTCCAATTGGACAGAAGCTCCGTTAACCCGACGCCGATTGCCCCTATGTGTAATTATCGGAATGAAATCGAGAACTGATTGGTGAAATTACTTCTTTCGTCGTTTTTGGAGAGAGCGCAGAATACATGCGAATCAATTCGGGAAATTGGAGTGATAGACTTGATAAACGCTTCGGAAAGAAAGAAATAGTTGAGTTGTCAAAAGTGGAGAGATTCTATCGGAACTGCGAGTTTCGTGGTCTGCTTTCTTTCCGGCCACATACGCTCTTTGGAGAAACACTAATTATTTAAACCACAAAATGAGTCACTTTTGAGATAAAATACTGCGGAATTTAAAAAAATATTCTCGAGTAATGCACTGGTTACAGAAGTTACAAATATTCCTGGGGATAAACGTGCTAATGAACTTTCTCGAAGGATTGTGTTTCTATTTACATAACAACCAATATGGCGTCCATTGTTGTTGTTACGTAAATATAAATACTTATTATTATTGTTAACGTTCTATTATTAATGAATAATCAAGACTGGTCATACTCATGATTGTTTTGTCAATGAAGTCGATGGCTCTGGCATCAACCAGGTGAAAATTCAGAAAAAACCATGTTATGACTAATTATGTTTAAATAATAATTTAAGGGAAAATGATTTATGAAGAATCTCTTTGTTATCGTATGTACATACTTATAGAAAAATACTATTTAGCAAGATCAAAGCTCTGAATGCAATAATCTAGTTTGCGTCGTGTATTTTTATTAAAAATTCAAGAAAGCACTCAGCAATTTAATCAAAAGCTTAAATTTTTTTTGGTAATTTTGAATTACTCTACTGAAACTTATAAATTTTTTATAATAAAATATCATTACAAATATGTAGTTGTATGATCTCAAAAGACGGTTCAAAACCACAAGTACTGGACGTAGTAAAAGAAACGAATTTCTCCAAGTACTTTTTCCCCGTGATTCAATTTAGGATCAAGTGCTATACTCAAGTTAACCAGCAATCTATTATTACCTGAAAGCATGATTAGTGTCGCACATATATGCTTTAAAAGAGAAACCAGTTATATTGACACTCTTGGCACAAAAAATGTCGAGACTTTAAAATATCGACTCAAACTACAAAGGAGTTCTGTGAGGAGAGCTTCTTTCATCTAAAAATATTGGTCTGAAATTTTCACTTGTTGACCTACTTCGCATGGGTTGTCAGGAGAATGCGACTACCTTTACGGAAAAAGTGGCAGAGCGTACGTATGCATGTACTTCGCATCCACTTGCAGTGGAAAAAGAGGGCTGCGGAATACCAGTTGGTAATGAAATGTGAATATCAAACTCTTGCGGCAACACATGAAGAGCGCAAAGATGAAAGGAAGACAAATGAAGTTTCTCTAAGAACAAAACCCGGCTCCTTCCATTCCTTTTCTAAGGCCGATATCAAAGGAAATTCTCATCATAATAGTAATACGTTTTTTCAACTATTCTTTAAAAAGGTGTGAACTTTGAAGATAACTCTTAACATCGTTGTTAAGGCACGAAATCACAAGAGGAAAAAGGTATTTGAAAATTCCTTAACAAGCGCATTTTTAGAACCAGAACATAGAAGTGTAGCCTGGAATCGAAGCCGGATCTTTCACTTGACGGGCGGTCGCTTTAACCAACTGAGCTATGTCGAACGAACAATAACTCTTTCAGGGCTTCCGGATAGTCCAGAGGGGCCAAATTTGGCGAAAGCGGTCCCGGGTTCGATTCCCGGTGGGAGCCCACGTACAAAATGTCCTCAGTGGTCAAAACACTTTTAACAACAAAACTACCAACACATCTTTCAACTTTGCAGATTTTATATGACTTTGTTATGGAACAGTTTTCTCAAAAAAAATCAAAAAAACGCCTTACTTAAACGTATTTCACTAGAAATTTAAACGCTCTGCAAGATATATGGAAGTTTCGATTAAAATAATTCGATATATTAGCCAAAAATTTATTATATACAAAGCTTCATCAGAGTCTTTTAAAATCAACCGTTTGGAAGCACAACTCAGCGCTGATTCGCCAAGCGAGCATTCGAAGAAAAACAATTTCGAAACGTAAAAGCGGAAAATAGGACACGACAAACCTTGAAAACGAAAGATATAATATCGCCCGCTTAAACTTTAGATGGGTAATAAATTGTAGCGACGAATTTCAAATGTGATATTTTAAACCGTTTAAAGACATCGATTTCTCTCTACTGCGTACTAAACTTCTAAAACTGGTAACAATTAAGAGTCCCACACAGTTTTTAATGAATAATTAACAGTAGGACTGAATTATTATTCGAGAGAGAAAGTTTTCATTCAACGTTGAAAAATCGGTTTAAACGGCGAGTTGTGAAAAATTACAACTCTTACATTCTTACGTCTTACATTCTCATAGCGTTTTATAAACAAATGAATCATTTAATTGAATCGATAAAGAAAGTTTCACGCATATTTTTTTTTAATAATCGCACGGTTAAAAAATTAAATATATAAGAATAGGGATAAGTCAACTTCTTTCTTTATGTATTGTTATGAAAGTCTCAATGCCATCGACAATTTTCACTTCTATTCCGGAGAAATATTTAATATTTAATGCTAGATTATTTAAACGATGAACCTCACTGAACATATACAACGAAATTAATAATACTTTCTACTAGAACATCCATCAAGAAACGAAATCTCTCACGAAATAAAGGTCATAATTACAAATATATACATTTATATCACACCATTTACCATAATAACCACATACATACATAGGCATCCATAAATATATACAGATACATACATAGTATGCTATGATATACTCAAAACAGGTGTTCCACTCTACAAAGCGCCGTTCCGCACCATCCTCACCGATAAGTCACTTAATCATTGTTTGACATCATTATCTAAAGACAGGGGGCGATATCTACGGAAGCCTTAAGCACCTTTTAATAGGTGGAAAAACATTTATCCTAAACAGCCATCAGAGACCTCTCGACTGATTTAAAACTATTTACTTGGACACGTCGGCATTCGTAAATATTTGAGAGTCGAAAATGGCCGCCGAGGAATTAAAAGATTTCATTAAGATGGAACGGGAAAATCTGTTCGTGCAGACTCCGGCGACCTCGATATCCCTCCCCTACCTAATCTCCGTTAAAAGAGACTTGTGCGGGGGAGTAGCGGAGCGGGGAATGAGTGAAAGTGGGAGGACGAGGGTGAAAGTGGAGGAAAAATCAAAACTTTCACCTCTCCTCACGCTTGCTTGGACAGAATCGCGAAGTTGGGAGGCTTACGGTCACACTCGCTGCCATCAAGGGTACCGCCACCAACCCGTACCACCGACAACCCCTGATTAAGCCCATCGGACCATGAGATCGATCTAGAGGAGCATAGGGAAAAATCGCTACCGTCTTTTGTTAGAGCGTATGCATGTGGGCTCCGTGAATAGATGGCGCCACGGGTAAACAGATGGCGCTGCCAGCGAATGGATTGCGCCGATATCAAAGGAGGTAAACCGTGGAAAGGATGTACTATTTTACCGGCACAATGGTATGGATCTGATAGATAAAACAGAACCTATACAGGTGCTCACGTATATTTGGAGCTGCTTCCTAACATGGCCGCCGATACCGATATTTTACAAGATAATAATCCCAGTTGTTGAAGATTGTAAACAATATAGATTCAATGCTAAGTCAGTCTACTCCCTAATCTCTAATACATATCATACTTGTGATAAATGCTTACTTCATTTAAATTTTCAAATATATAATTTATTGAGCTTTATGTAAAATAACTTGTGTCGCTGATTAAAATTAAGATATTTAGTTTATATAATGGTAAAGTGATTAAAGTAGATGTATTATTATCCAATTCTTCACAAACTGCCAAAATATTGACTTCCACAATCAACAAATATGGCAACGTCGGAAGAAGAGAAACTTATGAAGAAATACATGGATTAGATATAGAGAGAAAATGCCTTCAACAAACTGTGGAATGTGATGTACGAATGACATTACGGTTAGTCATCTGATATAAAGAACAAGTAACAATGAATGATACCTTTAGAGCTTATTAATCGTAAGTTTATGATTCTCTGATAATACCTGTGTGCATTCATTAATCGAGGCTTTTTAACTTGAAAATGTTTGTGAACATGTTTCTTTGAATACTTGTATGTTAATAAGACCGCTTCACAAAACAATTAGTAACAATCTCAATATTTTAACTTCAACTCCGATATATTTCGGAACTAATATTTCCCAACTTTGCGGAAATATTAAAGCCATGAGACTAAAGATGGCAGCACGGTAATTTCATCGTTAACCGATTAAACGCATAAATTTCTCATTGTTACGTCATAAGGTGACAATAATGGAAACATTCAAACATAGCAGACCCTAGTAAACTTAACGTGACATAAGATAGTCATGCATTCATTCAAATTTTCACGCTTTTAAATAGCTCACGAAGGATAACGATCCCATGTAGTTTTAAACTAAACTGGGTATATGGCTGAGGAAAGAGCAAAGCGGTAAAATGATATAATTTAATCACAGTGTATAATCTGATGATGCTTTAAATATTACATGATGCGACATATTGCTCGAAGAAAAATTTCTAGAATTAAAGTAGAGAATTTGATATACTACGACTGATACTACACAAACGTATATTCTCTCCATAAAAATCAAGATGGAATCCTCCCGCATAAAATTTAAGTTCACAAAAGTTCCTCTTTAATATTACAAATGTCGACTGCACTGAACTTTCTTTAAATGATGCAAAATGCTTTAGGCGTTATAGGAAAAGCTGAATAAAAACAGTACCCATGAACATTTTATCATCGAAATATAGTGCCTAAGTACTCGTTTTCCTTATCGTTGGCAAATTTTTGATCGTATTTAACAGCAATAGTAAAGGTTACTGATTAAGAACGGCTAGAAAACTTCTCCTTAGTTTTCGCAGGAAACGAAAAATTATTGTTGATATTATGATACCGCGGTAACGGCATACGAAATGTAAACTATATTTTAAAAAGGAATGACTTCAAGGTAAGCTTCGTTTTGCTATGATATTTTCCTTAACGAAACAATCTAACGAGTTTAGCTAATGTACATGAGTATTACGCAAGTTAAGATATTACTGCCTGGAAAGCGAACCGAACCGAATCAATCGTTAAATTCGTGCAATACTTCAGTCTCGTACATCGACACTTCAAAACTTCGTACTGAGCAATGGCAAATAGGAAAAGGAGGCTTGAATCCGATCACTTTGATTCTAAAAATCCACCATAATTACCAAACGACAGATGCGATATATATCGCCGACGGAGAAAGTTATGCGTTACGGAATTACGACAGGCTTCAAAATGCAGTAACAATTGCTCTTTCACTGACCTAAATTCCCTCAGCCTACTTCCACTTGGTCTAACGCAACTTCGAAACCATTTCTCGACGCATTGAAAATATCCGCCAATGGCCTAATTCCATGAGTGAGAGAAAACATTTCTCTCGATTGGGCAACGCAGATAAGGGCCTCGCATTTTTTCTTCGGATTAATATTTTTCCGCGTCGCGAAAAGACGTCGAGATTTTCCCAAGGAAGGATAAAAGAAAGCATTTCGAAACGTTCAAGCGAGCATCGCGAAGACACAATAAGAGCTCTATTATTCTTTTTAAAGCCGTGCGGAGGATGATGTGTTTTTGTTTCTGCCCGTACGATTTCACGTCCACACGTTTAGAGTCGTGCTTGTATTAGCTAATCGCCTAGAAGAATGCGTTTACGGCGAATGAGATGAAGTGATATCTGGCGGAACTTACTCCTAATTTATTGAGCGTTTAAATGGATGGCCTTACAGGTTAACCGTTCAATTTTCTTCATTGGATCAAGCAATAAAATCAGATTACTAGACTAGAAAGATATTTAAATCCATTTTATACCCGATAAGTATGTAGAAGTGGTGGTGATTTAAAAGGGCTTCAACAGCGAAGGTCATTTCGCACGTGGACCCCCACCAGGAATCGAACCCGGGATCGCTTTTACCAAAGTTGCACTAGCTGCCCACTTGGCTATTCCCGATCCATATGTAATATTACAGCTAAAACTTGCTTATGAACTTCGTAATAATTTCAAGAACTTAAAGAATAGAAAATTGAGTAATTTATACATGATTATAGTCAGATAATCATTGATGAATTAGTCATTTGCTTTAGAGGCGGTGTCTGTTCTTGGGAACACGTGGGAAAAGTATCAACGAGACCCATATTTGCATATAATTAAATGCAACACGCCATAACTGTTTGATTGTACAATTGGTCAAGTCATCAGCCCGAAGGCTGGTTGGATCTTCATCCCCTCCACCATAAGCTACAATAAGCCATAAAGAATCTTACTAGGCATGATGAGGAGTGAGGTAATTTCACTGAGCCATAATATTATGAGTGTACAATTTCACATAATAACAATCCAATTACCATATACATAACAACTTTCGTAGTATTCAGTTACCTAATGAATCCTATCACTCATGCATCAGTAGCTTGTATATGTATTAACACGGCCATGAGCAGAACTGAAGCAAAAGTAAACTGAAGATAAATTTCTCTTAACTCTATCCCAAAACATATCTGAAACATCCATACATCGAGATATGATAAGTGAAATAAATATGCTAAATCGAGTAAATAAGAGCTCATGGGAACCAAAAGAAAGGAATAAACTGTTTACCATCACTTGGAGCCACAGCTTTGCGTTTCGCCTGCTGAAAATCTCAACCCGACTTTTCCCTCGGCTGTGAGAAAGTTTCCAGTAAACAATGACTTTGGGGTCTTGCGGTATTGCCGAATTAAACATTAATTGTTCTTCCCACTCTCGCCGAGCAAACGCTTCCAGAACAACAGGAAAGCTCTCGATGGAGCAATCGCTGTCACAATCGCCAAGGTCACTGCGTTTCGGAGATATTAAGAGTTACCGGTCGATACCGACACGGCGCCCTTTTTCCTGGTTGATCCCCACGTAAATTATCCTGAAGGTGTCGCCACACTCAATGCATGCGGGCAATCCTCGACAACGGTAAACGGACTCCTTAATTAACTTACCGGATAAAATGCATTGAGAAGGCCGAGATATTCACGTCCAACCCCGATTTCATTCGCTTTGTGAGTGACTTTAAATCTTAATGTATTATTTGTACAAACAGGATGTTCTTTACTATATATATTAGTGTTCCACCTTTCGGTAGGTTCATGTGCCCCCTCATTCCCTATTTAATTCCCTCTCCTTCAATTCCCGGTAACTTATCCCACCCCTTAATTCCTCCGACAACTTCTATCTTTGTCTTCCCCTCTGTCTTTTCCCTAGCATTCTTCCCTCGATCGCTTTCTTCAATAATCCCTCTCCTCTCAATATTTTACCCACCCAATTCTTTTGTCGATTTCTAATTACTTCAATCATTACTCTTTTCTCCCCAACCATCTCTATCACATCCTCGTTCGTTTTTCTATCGACCCAGCTTACTTTCTTCATTCTACGCCATACCCTCATCTCAATACTAAACTTTTAATATCTTCTAAACGTCCACGTTTCACACCCGGGTCTATACTATAGGGATCCGCATTTTGGCGCCGTTTATAAGTATTAAAAAGTTCTAGACTAGACTAAGGTACTGCCATGAAGCCATAGTGGTATTTATACGAAATAATTTCCATCAACAAACATAGCCTAATAGCAGGGAACATGATGGAATATCCAAGTATAAGCTCATCATTCTTCGTAATATGGAGATCCACAAAGTCAAGGCTTCATCAATTGAATTTAACCTTATAACACCTACATCGATTCTGCCGACTTATTCTACGCAGCGCAAGGAATACTACGCCGAACTTTATGAAAGTTTCCTCGCATCACAGCAAATGAGAGAGCCATCGCATGTCATCCAGTACTTTTTAGAAAAATCCATGAGAGATGCGTTATTAGCTCACGGCACGGTAGAGCTTTGACCGAAATAAAAAGGGATGGAACACGTCGGGAATTTGACTGAGAGTAAATAAAATATGACGAATCCGCGACCGTAGGGGATAATGCGAAAAATGTTAAAAATTCCTCGCTAAAATTCCCACAGCCCGAGAGCTAAAAATTGATTCTTTTCGCGTACTGACCGCAACGATGTCACAAAATGTATATGCAATATTTATCGCCCGTCGTTTTTGATTTATTGAGACTATTCATCGATACAAATGCACGGCATTCGAGCATCAAATCCCTCCGCCACTCATTTCTTTCAGGAAAACCGAAAAGTTGAACGACCTGGCGGAAGGCAGACGGGTGTCCGATATTTCCGAAGGACCGGATTCCCTCCGGTAATAAGCGAGCTGTAATGTGACGAAAAACAACGTCATATCAACCCATCATATACATGCTAATGGCTGAAATTTTAAACGTTGAGATACGGATACGTTTAGAGTTGGGACAATAGATTGAATAAAAAATTTGTTTTGGCATTTTTTCGGTTCTTTTCATTCGATTGAATTCGCTCGCTTTCGTGGGCCAGTGGTTTTGCTCAGTTAAACGAAAATCTTCATCCATCTCTATTCGTCACCTCTTTCATATTACCGCAAGAATTGAATTAAGTCTGCACGAAATTGAAAGATATGAATATATAGAAGTCATGATAGAGTATTATACTATGAAAATATCGAAGTAAAGATGATTAAGAGTGTTATACGAGGGTGGTCTGAAAATTTTCCGACCCCAGATTTTTCAGAAATCTTCAGAAAATTTTCAGATATTTTCAGAAAACATGTCGAGAAACGGCGAAATGTCGGAAAATTTTCAGACCACCCATGTACTAATCCAGAAATAATAAAAAATCAAATTTTTAAGTAGAAATTACACTCTCCCCGATTATGATAAAATATAGCTCATAAGAAGAATGGAAAATCATTGGTTGCATATTAAATGTAATTTTTCGCAATTTTATAATGTTCTGCAATACGTTTTATTCTCTCACTTCAAACAATCGAACATATTCACTCGATTAGGATATATTTAAAAATCGAAAGGATCTACTCGAATTATTCGATGGAATTGCTTACATCGAATATCGATGACGATCGAATCATTCGATTGTTCTCCCCTCTAGATACATTTCGAACGAAATATCCGATCGATCGAAAAATAAATCTCCACGGACACTTTGAAGCTAAAACTACTAGTAAATCAAGTTCATGTCGGCCGATTCCTCCTTTCAAATTTTACACATGCACATGAACTCATTATCCCATCCCAAAAGCGGTGGATATGAAAGAGTTTTTCGGACTTTAAAAATAATTCAGCACCGGCGGCGATAAAAGTCTCGTTGTCAAGGCAACGCAACATAAATAAAAGATTTTTTCAAAATCCGAGAGCGGGAGAGACAAAGAGGGATCTTAACGAGTTTTCATTGTTCCAATAAACTTTGTTCTAAAAGGGGAATATCGAGCGGAATTATAGACTCCGTCGACGGCTTCTATATTTGCATCTTTGTCAACCGATAGGGTTAAAATGAGAGTGTGATTTGGGAGGAGGAAAGAGAATTGGAGTTCCATTACTTGATGATGATGACGAGTGAAAGAATCAAAACTGGAAGGCTAAAAATATCTCCCCGAGTCAGGAATAGGTATAAATGGATGTTGATGACGTTTGAATATCTAAGGGTTCTTGATAAAGAAGTAAACGACCTCGAAATTAGTCTCTATTCTTGAATCGAGGCAGTTTCCTCGACAGAAATCGGAGCTTCTTCCATCCGGCGTGTTTCATGAGATTTTTACCTCTCGAATTAGCTTTCCTCATCTGGATGTATGAATTAAGTAGGCTTCTTTCCCCTTTTAACGAAGTCCCTGGATATTGATACCAATTAAATTTTTTTGCTTGAGTTTCGAGTTGAGTTATTCGTTTACATTATCCGTAATTCTTGATCAACAGTATGAATTATTTTTTTACAATTTTATACTCCTTACATATAGTCACTCTTGCAGGTTTTCCGATTTTTACCGAATGTTAGATTTTGTTCCAGTATTCGCGCTGAGCAGATATTTCATAATAATAAAGGAAAATAAATAAAAAGAAACTGAAAAAATAAGAAATTTATAAAAACTTATTTCAAACGTATGCAATATTCCTTGACGGAAAGTGCGTTTACACAGTTTCCGAAAGTATAAAAAAGAGCTTACATCTAATTTCCAAAAATCTAAGAATTTAAATATACATTTTAAATTATTCTGAAATATTTACCGCTCAATATTTTCTAATAACACAAAAATACACTCTTCTAACATGTATGGCGCTACAAAGGACTCAGTACCACGCGATAAATTACTCTACTTAGCGATATTTACGAAAAATTTTAAATTCATCGTTGACATACTGGAGCTGTGATAGAATTTTGAATTATATAAAAAAACAATGACCATCCAATTAACCTTGAAGAATGTTGAAGTACGTCTAGATGACCGGTCAAACGTCCACGTTTTACGCTCTATGGAACAAAAATAAGTACGTGAACCGACGAGAAAATAATATTTTCCACAAAGAAAATATAACGTTACAACAAAGAATCATAAGATAATTACAAACGTCCTTTTCCTACATACCTTTGCAGACCTAAAAGTTTTGCACAATTTAAAACATTTAAAAAAAGACGCAACTTCTATAACACGGGCCACACTCAACACTTCACCACTTAATATCCGCACGAAAACACGGATACAACACCCGCGAGCGAAACACGAATCGATCCCGAGTAATTTTTCATACAGTTAATTATCCCCGGATACCACCGTCAAAGGCGACATTCCGGAAAAAAAGCAGAGGGGAATCCTTCTACTTTGCAGAACCAACATCCCCGCGCACTTCAAAAAAATCATTATTCCGAAAAGTTCCTTTGAGCGTGAACGACGGCGCCATGTTCCTCACTGCGCCGTGCAATATGGGAGTATGACGTTGATGAATGGCGCAGAATGGCCCCCGTTAAATTGCTCCCTCGGCAGATAACAACAGGCCGATATAAATTAAGGAAGGGCTCATTACATTCACAAGGATAAACATTACAAACGCTATTTGCAATGGCCGGAGTCGAACTCCGCGGCCGCAAAATAGACATCATTTATTCAACTCAACCCAAGAGAGGATTATTGCAAAATAACGGCCGCTGCATTTCTGACATTAATTTCTCCATGTTTTGGGCGACAAAGCGCCGTGCCCTAGGTCGTCCCTTGATGATTAATTCCCGGATAGATTTTCGAGTTATTGAACTATCCTCCCAATTAAAGCTCTTTCTACATTAATAGGGCGAGAATCAACGAATTCGGAGAGTATTTCGAAATTTTTGCCGCTAGATTAATTCGGCGGATTCGTCCCAATGGCTATTCATGAACGCCGTTTTAATTCGGGATACATATTTAACGAGCTGCGAAAGAGAATGTGAAATGATATATTTACCGGAGAAATATCTGTCTAAAATATTATCCGCTGTCGGTCGTAACTTTGGATGCGTATTAACTAGGGAAATACGAACAGTGCTGGGAAATCTGAATACCCTTGGCTTGATATATTATAATGATACTGAGCCCAGATAGATAATTTAGTATACTAAATCAAATTTAAAATGACGGGAAAACCATAATCCTAAACTTATGGTTACAGGGGGTCGAAATGTTTCAGAGTACTCAAACTGATTTTCCGTCGCAAATATTTGCTACTTCGCCCATTATCTTGCGATAAAATTTCAATGCAGAGGGACTCCCAGTCTTTCGGGGGGTAGATTTCAATCAAAGCACGTTTCCATTCTAAACACCAAACGCAAGTGGTGAAAACGTGTGAAAAAGGCAGAAAGATGAATTTCCGGAAGGAAAGGCCGCGAATAATCGATTCAAAGGCCGCACGCGACTCGTTATTTTGCGTCGCTACCCTCAGTTCAAATTTGTAAAGGAAGTTTCTGTGAAATTTAACACCTTTCGTGACATGTTTTTTATTTCTATGACTTGAATAATTTTCGCAAGCAAGCAATCGCGGTACGCCAATATTTCGCGAAGCACCGTTATCATAAGAAAATGATGAGGCACATCGATATGATGCGATCCTCCTATCCTTTAGTATTATTTCTAAACATCCATTTTCGGTTCCCAGCGCTTTCCTCCCTTCACACTCCATCAAAACATACAAATGACACATCACTTTAAAGTTTCCCGTTTTCTGCTAAATTGGACCGACAAATGAAAAATACACCATTTGGTCAATTAATCAAGTTTAAATTAGAATTTCCCCGTAGAGGTTCGTTGCTGGATCTGTAGATACAGCTATCGATACAAGTGAGGTATACTTATGGAAACGAACACTGATACAGAATACGATGGTGTATTTTTTAGGCATAATTCAATGTTTGTTGTATTCATTTGTAGTGATTGGAGTGTTAGTTGAAATGTATTTGGGTAGGGAAATAGATTATCAATGTCCGTCTGCTAGATTTTCGCCGGTGCAACTACTATATTGTATGTATAAATTCTAGCGGCACACCACTGCACACGAAAAGGGGTTTAAGGGCTGTTGTAAGGACTGCTATCGAGGATTCCCGAGGTGAATCGCCCCGTATGATAACTGCTCGTCGGAGAGTTGACAGCGAGCGTATGTTTATTTGAGTCTTCGCAATGGCCGGCGCTCCTTTCAACCAGAGCATTCGCTCCTCGTGCATAATGCACGCCGCTGTGCGAGGACAGCGTCGCTCGAAAAAGAAATACGTGTTTCGCAATCGAAGCGCGTCCATGCGTGCCTCCCCGCACGCTTCCACCGAAGAAATGAAATGGTAGCCCTCCCTATAATCTTCCCCTGTGTTTGTGTGTTTATTTAACTGTAGCACTATCGGTAACTCCAGAGTTTACGATTAAATTTTGAATGATCGAGCAGAAGCTTTCCTTTCATTTTCCTCTATGCAACCCTAGTATTACCAGAAGTGTTTCAGCAGCTGAGACCATTTAATTCCAAGGTCTCTTCGAACCGGGAATCGAACCCGGGGCCACCTACACCAAAGTTGAACGTGGAATCAACCTGGCTATCCGGGATCCCGTATACACAAACCATTTCTTTTTGACTTTTATTGTCATTCATTGATCTCATACAATGTTTACTTTGAGCATTCTACTTGAGTACATTCATGATTGAGTTTTAAGGTTTCTACTAAAATACCTTTCAGCCATTATCATCAATGGGTAAGCTTAATTTAAGTTGTATCCACAACTTCTTGTAAATTATTTCTAGTAAAATTCAAATCGATTCCTATCATTGAACTATTACTGTAAACAAACATCTATTAAAAAACAATTTTAACATTAATGCCCGTGAATTATGAGGAAAAAAGACGGGTTCTAAGAAGGTTTTTAATTATTTACAAAAACAAACTTTGCCATCAAAGTAAAAATCCAATCTGAAATTCATAACATTTATTAATTCACTCGCATACCACGTACCCACGAGGTAAAAAAAGGAAACCTCTCGAGGAAAGATATGAGGAAAAGTAAGCAGATTCCGTCTTTGGAGTTGAAGAAGTTACCGCAAAAACACAAACACGTTACCCCTTTCAAAGGATTCGCTTTGGCTACTCAAAAGAATCTGACTCGTGCGGGACTTTCCGAGCTTAAGAACATCTTCGAACTCATCCGTAATGCTTTGAGTGCGTTTCAGAGCAATTACGGATTTCCAGAATGCTTTGATGCTTAGAGAATCCAGAATTAATTATAAGTTACAACTTTCCATACCTGGAAATACGGACTTTAATCCTACAGGAAGCGGATGGACCATGCTTTTGCTCATCCTTCACGATACTTAAAGAAGTTAAATGAAACAGGAAAGACCAAACTTGACTTTGAAAAGACGAATTCATCGAACTAAAAATTAAGTCGCGGATTCATCTGTATTTACTAAGATTCATAGCAGCATTACAAGCACGTAAGCATCAAGAAATCTCGAAAGTAAGTTAAAAATCAAGTGCAGTACACCAAGCAGAGCAATGTAACTCCAAAACATCTCTAAAAACGATAGAGTAATGGGGAACATCAGTCGAGAGCGTCTGGTTTGAGGGATATTTATTTATTTATTTATTTGTTCATACTGCTGGTAGAATTTCTTCTAGTGGCAGCCCCAACCATCATCAAGATACAACATAGTTACAACCCGAATCCCTGCACCGGACGTTACACAGATAAATATCCCACACTTAAAATTACTACCCACACAGTACTCAATCACAATACCCATTATTCAAATATCAGTACACTACATCAGGACTTTACACACACACCTTGTCACCCCCACCATAACATTTACACCACATATATCCCCTAATTATTAAAACTACAGTTCACTGTCACACTCTGATGCTTTTAAGTCCACATTGTCAATCGTTTTCATATCGTCCCTTTTATAAACAACCAAATAATACAAAAGATAACAATTCCCCCTCCTCTTATTTAATAAATCTACAGCATCTACTTTTGAAATCTTTTCTATTTTTAGGTAAGGGTTTGAAGAATATTACTAGGATGCATGTGAAACCCGCATAGTTTCCGCGCAAGGAAGCTAAAATCGGCAAAGAAATGGCTCGCCATTACCTGATAATGGAGTGAGGAATAAAGAGGCGCGCTTGAGGTAGTTCCCGCCACTACCCCTTCAAGTGTTTGCCGCTCAAAATCGTTCGCCGCGTTGCTGTATCATATCGATCGAGCGCGCGCGCGCCTTCCCCACGAATGGCCACAACAATTACGACGATTACGATCATTAGTTAGCAGCATATCTCCCTCGGCGTACGAAAATAATCGAAATATCGCTTTCTCGGTGCGTTCTTCCCATACGCTTAGGGGTAAACGTGGGCTCATTTGCCGTTCGTCGATTTGGCGACATTTGAAAACACCGGTGGCAGGCGACGAGTCAAAAGGTTGAGTAATTCATTAGCGCTAAAGCTCTTCGAAATGAGCTAGGGCGTCGACTAATGTGCCTAATAAGTCTTCCCCTTGAAATGGACTTAGTGTCTCCCGCATAGCTGCCATACCTCTTCTCCCAAGTCCGCAATCGTCGGCCGTATTTACTGCAAAGAAGAGACTATTGGGTGGGGAACGTCAAGTCTGTCCTATTTTAATCACCTCTACTTGAGTAATGTACTCATTCTCATCTCATATTCCCTTTACTATTGTTGTTAGTCTTCCCTCTTTTCTTTCTAACCCCTGCAAAGCACAGATAGGCGACTTGCACGGCACCAATGTAAAATTACTACTCAATGATTTTAAACATATCACATCGAGAGATTAAAGCAATCGAAAGTCATTCATATACGAGAAAAATATTTCAGGACATGGCTACTTTGTATTTCGGGAAATGACATTTAAATGTCAAATTACAGATTATGACGATGAAGTGGAATGAAAAAATAAAAAAGAAAATCGTTTTGTAAGAACCGAAATGAGAAGACATCAAATCAAAGGAACGAAAAATCAATCAACCAAATCAAAGGAAAAAAATTAGATTGAAAATAATTTCTCCATTTTATAACCGAAGCATATTACATGATTCTTTCATGTTCGTACGCTGGCAGCTCACGTTCTTTCGTACTTATTAACTCCCCCTGAAAATCAAACCAAAGAGACGATTGCATAACGACATAAGTTTTTCCAACAAACAAAAGAAGGGAGCCAATGCGAAACGGAACTGATAACCAAATACGCGGCAGTTGAGTGCGTGGGCAAATGAGTGGAAGTGAGACGTCAACAACGTGTCTCCGTAGTTACTTCTCATTCCTTAAAATGAGCTTATCGAAGCAAGTGTAACATTCCGAGATAACAGGTCCGAAAACACAAAACGATACATTACGAAAGTATGTACTGTGTGTGAAGTTCGGATGAAGGCAGCAATAGTTCTAATACGAGATCGGGAGATTCAGAAGAAAAAAACTAGAATCACGGATAGAGATCAAAATTCGGGTATTACAAGTTCGAGGGCGGATTCGTCTTGGATAACTTGAGGAATGTTCACAATATAAGTGGGCCAATTCTTTCTTGACCTGCTCTGGGCCATTTAAAAAGTTCTTTATCGTGTTTCTAATCATTGCATGCCTTAAATATATAATAATATATGTAAAGTCACGTGTTGGTACCTCCAAATAACTTATTTTGAATTGAAAGTATCAGCCTATAAAATGCACTTTTGAGTTGCAAAGTTTCGCTGCCGTAATGCACTAGTAAATGAGAACGTGTGTACTTATCTTCAAGTGGAAGCAATAAAAAGAAGTTCTACAAAGTAAAATTGCGCAGGAAAAATTCTCTGTAAAATTTGAGTTTAAGCTCAAACAGCATAAGATATTAAAGTTTTGGATTCTGGAATATGGTGTAAGCTCTCTACAAATGATTCAAAGGAGCAATTAATCATCATACGTTTTTACGAGTGTTAGAAAGTAAAAAGCGATACATACACATAACGTGGCAGCGTATGTAAATCTGAGTAACATCTATCGAGTCCATTTGCATGGAATAAACAAATTTCCAAGCAAATGCGCCCAAATTAATCGATTGGAATTCGGCCCGGCAATAGCTGACACCAAATATCTGTTAACATTCTAGTTTTCGCTCGTTGATTCCCGAATACATTTGGAAGCACGAAATTTCCATAACGCGCAGACCTCAATGTTTCACGCTTGACAGTTAAGCACTCAAACAATACCGATGAATTCAAACTGGGGCGATTCCATCAACAAATTATTTATCGCCGAGTAACTCCGATAGAGTTCCCAACTCGCAGGTTACCGTCAACAACTGGAAATAACTTCGGTAACGGATCGGCCATTTTCCAGCTAAACAATTCGAATTTTACACGGCGACATATTCTCATGTCAGAGTACTACGCGTTTTCCGATAATTTTCCTAAAATTTACAGCTTCACTAGCAAAATTTACGAGCTCCGTGTGTTTATCCGTGATGAGAAATCTGAGAGAAATGAATATAGGTGTATATCCGTGTATGTGAACATTTTAACTGAACGAATTTCACGCATATTTTTATCATATGTTTAAGTTTTATTAACGTTTTGAGGCAGAGATGTGATGTGATAGGCCATTTAAATAAAAATGTGAGAAACTAAATTTTAAATTGACATTTGTCGATTTTTTAATTAAAATAATTTTAAAAGATATCAAATCAAACGAATACGTAGTTAATCTCATTTACGTATTTCTGACATCGATCAAACAATTAACTAATTACAAAAATTATCCAACATTAAAATAATAATCTTATAATATTGCAAACGCTCCAGATCTTACCAATTTCTCTGCTAAGAAGTCCTCAGGGGAGAAGAATTTTTTTAGATTTTATACAGAGAACTTCAGAACAGTGACATTCAGCAGAAGTTTATTCGGATAAGAGAAAGAGTATATGAATTAAGAAAAGGACAGGCTTATTTTTTCATCAACGGTGAATTAGTTCAATATGGCTATGTAGTATAAATTTTCTTTCGAGATAAAATAATGAAACAGTATGAATAACTTTCCTCAAACATGATCAATTTTTTATCGTAACAATTGCTCCATTTAGTTCGCTTAAGTTAAGTTACATGACTTTCAATTAACTTGAATTTATCATAAAGTTGTAGACTTTATCGCATTACCGATTATTTAAATCAGTATTTTACATTTTAAAGAAAACTAGAAAAGCACGTCGCCTGAATGATTCCGCAATTTCTTCTGAGTTTTGCTAAGGATCACTTTCGTGTAAAGATGACGAAAAATTACCTTCCAGGGGGCCAAAAACAAATTTTTAAAACTGAAATATATAATAATAAAATATTCCATCGAAAACATAATCACTTATTAACGTAAAAAGTAATTGTTATGAATTAATTTAATCAAATTCATTTAATATTTCATGAATACAATTTTCGAGCACTCACAGAACGGTAAATCCGGCGAATATATAAAAAAAACACGCAATCGGGAATATAATCAATGATTAACGATAAATATTATTTGAAAATGAACAAACGAGATTGCATCCGATAATTAATGCATTCGCATGCGGAAGGCAATTACCGAATGGTCAATGGAACCTGCCGTGGCAGAGTCTACTATGGACATGCGCATTGGACACAAGAACCGTGCAAAGAAGCTGTTTCCCTTGTTGAAACCGGTGCGGAACAACGGAAAGCGGAAATAAAACTGGGTTCGTTGACCTTCACGAGAAGGAAGACGGGACTCTATAAAGGTACGACCTCAAGCGGCGTGTTACATGGCTCCTAGCTTCCATTCGGGAGAAAAAATGAGAGAAACCCAGCAGGAATGGTCGGGAAATGCATCGCGGAGGGGGAGGGAAAAAAATAAAAGCTTTTTAATACGGAATTTCGAACGCCTTCCACGGCAAAAGCCTGTGACAATCTTCTCCCGTTCGCTCCTTCGCCATATTTCGAGTAATGGCGATGGCGGAAAAAGGAAATATGCCACTCGAAAGGTTTCTTTGAAGTCTGCCGCAAGTGGTAAAGGGAGAGGGCGTGCCGAAAAGAAGGAATGAAAACAAGAAGAAGGAGATCAAAGAGGTAAGCGATGGATTTGATTGCAGACGATGAAGACAATCGAAAGCGGAACTGGATTTTTTTTTTGCTGTTCCGCGAAGTGACTGGTTGGGTAAAGGAGTAAAAAGTCGAATGGAAGGGAGAGCAATTATAAAGAAAGAGTTGACGGGTTGGGAAGAACTGGATATAGAGGGTGCGACTATAACTCATTAAGTTAATTTTTGGGTGGGTAATCCTCCAGATTGATGTCATGAATTTGGTGCGCAGTTGTGGAGATCAGCAAGATATTTCGACCGATTGAACATCAACGAGGTGGAAACAGATATTAACTGGAAATGAGCAAGGATACGATATTGTGTGCGAATAAATCGGGATCTGTACAGCGTTTCATATTTAATATACCAGTTAAATGTTTAAAAGTGTATCATACACAAGTGTACAAAATCTTTTAACTAGAATTCCTTTACGGTACGGCGCAGTATTTTATTTTAAAAAACAAGATAAATCACGAAAAACCATGTGATTAATTATATTTGTTCTGCGATTATACAAAAGAACAGCAAGAAACCCATAAATTTTTACATAAATAAAATGTATAATTATACTGTAACGGTAAAAATCCTCTATATACTCTGAAAGCAGAAAAAAATATTTTAGTGTTAGAAAAGAAAGATGTTAACAGAACGTTCTTCTTAAAAGCTATTGAGACACATTGCATTAATGCGATTTACAGTGAACTCGCGATTTAACCCTATACACCATAGCAGAGGAAATTTACATCGGTTGCCTGAATGCGGAAATGGATTAATGGATATTTGTAAAGGTGAGACCTCGGCATTTCCAAGCAAAATGGGGAAAACTTCAGAAACTAAAAATTAAAGAGTGTAAAGAAGGACTCACTACATTTCCTAGCTTCAAATGGAGCATTCGCAAAAAACCAGCTCAAAGCGGAAGGATATACAAGAGAAAGACCACTCCGCAATTCCTTTAACTTGAGGTTTCCAAATCGTTCTAGAAGACTTCAAAGAACAACGAACTCGAAAGCTGTAAGGCTCTTTAAGCAAAGAGCCGAGTAAATCAAGTTCCAGGACTACGAGAATTTAATTAATTAAAGTGGCTGCGATAATTCTTTAACTTATTTTTCTCGTAAAATTATTCGGTTTCAATTAAAAATTAAAATTCATCGTTAATTAGAGAGAAATATTGGGTGGTTTTTCCTACGTATCATTTATCGCTGTTGATTACTTGGTTGATAAATAAATAATGCATATCTCGCTTCGGTCGTGTCCTAAAATAAATACCGCGCAATTTATTTTTAAATTATATTAATTAATATATTTATAATTTCATTAAATATTTTTATATAATTATTCGTAATCCAATAAAACAAGTGCCTACCTTTCGGTAGGTTCATGTGCCCCCACAATCACTATTTAATTCCCTCTCCTTTAATTCCTGGTAACTCATCCCACCCCTTAATTCGTGTAACAACTTTTGTCTTTGTCTTCCCCTTGAAATATAAGTATAATATTAATAGAACAATCACAAGGCACAAACATATGTAAACACGTAAACAGCCACATACAAAGAAAGGTTCTCGAAGTGTACATATGTAATTTCCTTGCTTTAATATTATGTTCTTTCATTTAAACGCGTCGTTTGTTTCATTAGTAAGCCCTTGAAAGAAGAATTCGCGATTTCAATCAATGCATATTTTCCGAGGGTTATTCAAATATTTCAGCTCAATTCAACACTGTCTGGAAGAATACCCAAAACGTTAATCCTAAGGCTCAGCTATTTTTCCCGGAAGTCATCTTTCACCGTTGACGCTTCCTCAAGTGTAACATACTCTACAACAACTCATAATCGGATCGTTAACACTTTGCAAGTATTGCCTATAATGCGTGGCTACGCTCTATAGGCGGTAACACTGGTGCAGGGGATAGGTAAATGGGATTTTCAGTTCACATCAATGGCTAAAAAGACGCAGGTAAGGTTATTTTTTTAGGTCGGGTTGTGGGAATAATTTCTCTCCTGAGACGTGTGATAATGACAGTTAGGGATGGGGAAGGAGGGTAGGTTGAATGGCAAAAAGAATAATTCAGTCAAAATCCTATTTCCTTTTCTTCTTTTTAATGTGTTTGTAGGGAGTGAAATGAAGTTTGCTCACGATGAGCTTGGGCTGCTTGATTCGCTTTTTATTTCTGTATGATTTGGGTTCGTAATTCCAGATATTATTTAGCAATGGGTTGTCAAGGTTATTTAATTTTAATTCAAATCGCTCGACCATACGCGCAACGAGATTACTTACTGTGGTAAGTTGATGATAATTTTTAATTTCTTTGAGAGGGACTAATTTATTGGTAGTGGTGACTGAGCGTATGCATTTATTGTAAAAAGTTTCGATTTTACGAATATTGAATTTATAAGTATTAAAGGTGAGGGTGGAAGCATAGGTTAAATGTGGGAGGATAAAAGAGTTAATAAGTCTAAGTTTTGAATTTACAGAGATAGGGCAATTGCGACGTAAGAGGGGGGTAAGTTTAAATTTAGCATATTGTGCTCTGGCAAGACTGTGGTTTATGTGATCCGTCCAAGAAAGCTGGTCGTTTAATTTTACTCCTAAGAAGGTGGTTGAAGTGGATTTTTTAATTGGAGCGTTGAATAGCTCCACCGAAGAGGTTGTATTTTTGTTTTTATTGATAGAGAAAGAAAGGTGAACACATTTATCAGGATTGATTTTAAGGTGCCATTCAGTTAACCAAGATTCTAATGAATTGTTAAAATTGTTTATACGGTCAACGGCAAGGTCGGGAGAAGGTGATTGGGAGGCAATGGCGAGGTCATCAGCATATAAAAATCGATGAATATGAGGATCAGAAGGTAAGTCGTTGATGAAAAGGTTGAAGAGGATAGGGCTGATAATGCTCCCTTGGGGAACGCCAGCGGAAATTGAAAGAGGGGAAGAAAAAGCATTGTTGACTCTGACCTGGATAGAGCGGTGAAGAAGAAAGCTTTGGATAATTTTACAGAGGTTGGAAGGGAAGGAAAGACGAAGAAGTTTATAAATAAGGCCCTCGTGCCACACTTTATCGAAGGCCTTATGAATATCATAAAAGACCACTTGTGTGGTTTGTTTTCGATATATGTGGCCATGAGTGATCAATTCTATCAATCGTAACACTTGATGAGTTGTGGAGACGAAATTAGTAAAACCCATTTGTTCGGGAATTATAATGTTATTCTGCTTTATGTGACTTTGGATCCTAAAATGAATAATAGATTCGAAGATTTTTGACAAGGAGGAAAGAAGGGTGATGGGGCGATAGTTGGAGATTAAAGTGGGATCCTTTTGTGGCTTGGGAAGAAGATGAATAGTGCCAAGTTTCCAGGGATCGGGAAAATAACAAATTTTAAGGCAAGAGTTGAAGAGGTTGAGAATAATTTTTTGAAAGTCAGAGAGAGGTGAGAGAAGTTTGAGAATTTTATTAGAGAAGGGGTCGGGGCCGGGAGCTTTACGAATATTAAGTTTTTTGATAATGTCAAGTATTTCCTCGGAAGAGGTGGAAAGAGGAGGGTCTGAAGGTGGAAGATGAGAAAGAAAATTATAAGAAATATAAACTGGGGTATCAAGATCAGAAGGGGGGGAGTCATTTTGCATTAATGATGCCAAAAAAGTTGCCGCAAAGTCGGCTTTGGAGGAGGGGTCAAAGTTAAGCTGGTCATTAATCAGTACAGGTTGGTTGAAAGAATGAGACTTGGTAAGAGACTTGGAAATTTTCCATAAAGAATTGTCTTCGAAGTTAAGAGAAGTAGCAAATGAATTCCATTTAGAAGAAAGAAATATGGTAATTTTTTGTTTGATAATTTTACGAATATTATCCAAAGCTGCTTTGTCCTCTGGGAAGTGATATTTGTGGAATTGCCGTCGAAGACGGTTTCTTTTAGTTATTAATCGGCGAATGTTAGCCGGAAGAGGAGAGTGGGGTGAAGGAGAGGGAGGATGAAAAGATGTGGCAGCCGTTTTGGCGGAGATAATGAGATCATTAAGAAGAGAAATTTGAAAATCAATGTCCTCTTTAGAAGGAGGATCATCAAGGAGTGGGTAATAGGGAAGTTTGGCTTTGATGAATTTAGTGAAAGAGTTCCAATTAATAGAAGGAGAGGGTGGGGTAGGAGAAGGGGTGAGAACACCGGGAATAGAAACGGAGATAGGAAAGTGGTCAGAGTCGAGGACATGATGAACGATGGGAGAGGAAATGGAAGAAAAGTTATGAGCTATGATGAAATCTAGAATGCTTGATGACCTGCCATTGCTGAAGGTAGGAGAGAAAGGAGAAAATAATAACAGGTTAGAGGATTGGAGATAGGAAAAGAGGCGTTGACCATTACCGTTAACCGAAGAAGATCCCCAAGTGGGATGTTTGCTATTCCAGTCCCCTAAAAAAATTGCTGGAGTAGAAGAGGAGGAGAGAAAGTCTAAGTCTGTATTTTTTAATTTTCCATTTTTGACATATATGGAGTAAAGGTGAATAGGGGAGTTATCAATTAGAATCTCAATGCCAATTAGGTCTATTGATTTAAGTTTGGGGACTGGGAGAGTGGTGAATTTAATAGATTTATTGATTAGTATGGCAAGACCATTGGAAGAGGAGCCAATATCGAGACGAACACAGTTAAAATTAGGGGTGAAAAGTTTTTGAAGGGGATTTAATCTGGTCTCTTGTAGGAAAGCAAGGTGGACTTCGGTATCTGTGCAGAAGGAGAGAAATTCGTTAATTTTTGATTTAATGCTGCGGGCGTTGAATGAAGTTAAGTTAAGAAAATAGGCCATTGATGATTGTGAAGGCTTCAGTGAAGAATGTAAATATTTTGTCTTTCAAAGTTGGGGCTGCAAAAATTTTTTGGAGGGAGGACATTATCTGGGTGAAAAGATGGTGAAAAGGAAAGGAGTTAGAGCTTGGAGAGGAAGAGGAGGAAGGAGGGGGAGAGGATGAGGAAGGAGGGTTGGAAGGAGTGGTGTTGTTGGTTGGAGGAGTAGGTCGATTAGGTGGGGCAGAATTCTTGGTAGCTGAGGCATAAGAGGTAGGAAGGTTAGGGAAGGATGCAGGGGAGGAGAGGTCAATGCCTTCTGGTGATTCTCCCAGAACGCGATTATCCTTGGATTTAAGCACTAGGTTCCGTTTAAGTTCACGAAATTTGGGACAACCTTTGTACGAGGATGAGTGTTCACCATTGCAATGAATGCAGGGAGGTTTTCTGGGTTCGGAGGTAACACAGTCTTTTAACATATGGGGGCCACCACAGAGAGAGCACTTTGGGGTCTGATGACAATAATTGCGTGTATGGCCGAATTGGAGGCATTTCCTACACTGGATAGGTTCGAGAATTTTGATGAACGGGCGGATCTCGACGGACACGTCAGCAAGTTCTGTGATAGATTTGAATTTATCGAGATCATTGATGGGAGAGAGAGTTGCCTTGAACACTGGAATTTGCCTTCTTGGGACATGAGTAATTCCCTCAGCCGCCTCAGAGGGAGACGGTTTGGTAGTTGTAAGAGGAATGATAGATACTACGTCGAACCCGAGCGCCGCAAGCTCATCGTGGAGATTATCTATGTCGGTGCTAGTGGGAAGATGTTTAATGACAAATTCTGAATTTCTATTGGATGGTAATTGGTACGTGAAAAATTCTACATCTTCCTTTTTGAGAAAATCATAAGCTGCACGATAATCAGAAATAGAAGTGCATTTAACAAGAAGTACATCAGAATTTATTAAATTGCATACAGGGGGGTACTTGGTATAGGATTTAAGCTGTCTTATTACTTTTTGCCATTCGGGAAATAGCTTGAGTTTAAGAGACGGTACTTTCACAGCGGTAGAGGTGGGAGCGGTAGTTGGAACGGAAGGAGCCTGATCATTATCACCGTCGCAGGAGAGAGGAGCGAAGGAGTTTGAGGTTGGGATTGCTGATGGCTTACTAGGTAGACGATTAGAGAACCTGCGCTTTGTCGCCACTGATTGAAACTGGAAGTCACTAGGTCTTTTTGATGGGGCAGGAGAAGGAGAAGGGGGTGCACCAGTGCTACTCACGTGATCCGGCAGTAGAGAGAGGAATTTGGCGGCAGTAGCTCTTAGGACGTCCGGTGGTATGGCGTCCTTCGCTTTTTGCAGGAGGTCGAAGGCGTCGTCAGCACGATAAAGTATGTGACTAATGCTGCTGTCGTCAACTGTTGTTGGGGCGTCGACGGAGTTATCCTCGTCTATCTCCATTGTTGGTAAAACTGGGGCAAATCCTGTTGGGATTAGCCCCTGATGATCACCTCACACGAATAAGAACACTTTTGCAGAAGATTTTTTTAGAAAAGTTCCAAACGGCCCTTTTCAGGGCTAAATTTCCGGCGTCGCCTCACTTTGCGCTAAGAGATCGTCCAGTTGCAACGAGTACGATCTCCTGGCCGTTAAAACTCACAAAATCGTCTCAGAAATCCAGGAGCAACAACTCATAATTGTTTGAGAGACATTGATAATGCAAATGTTGACTGTGATTCATTCGACGACACAAAATGGAAGAAGGGAAAGGGGCGGGAAATTCGACGCGGGAAATGCCTCGAATAAAAAAGAAGCAGCGGAAAGCGCTTTGCAGTGTAAAAAAAAAACCGTTGTGAGCGAACGCACCCTTCTCGGGCTAAACGCCGAACACTCGCTCGAATTTGTGGAATTCCCGACTCTTTGAACAGCTGGCGTTAAATCATGAAGAGATGAAGAACGACGCGTCGCATGCTCTCTTCTACGCTCTGTATTAATTACGGAGTCGTGATGGCGCATTTAATAAGGTCACCGAGTTATGGCGACATTCTCTTCCCGAAAAACCTAGCACTTCTTTCCTCGACCGTTACTTCCAGCCAGGCGGCCATTTCGTTCTCGCTCCCGACTGACGAAACGAGAAACAAGCGTGAAACGAACATATCGGAATTGGAAAAATTTTACTTTGGTAATGGGAGCTTTTTTGTGAAAAGTGGGATGATTGGTTGAATAAATTAAGTGCGAATTTAATTCGAGCTCGCCCAGCTGAGTTGAGGATGACCGACGCATTCTTCTTGGTCACGAAGCAAGGGACTAAATATTCCGCGGAAAAATATTCCAACGGGAAAATATTGAAAATTTTGTCGCGTATCACGCAACAGAGGCAAAACAACAAGGACGTCATCCAGATCATAAAAATTCGTTGACAGTTTCGTGCGGGATAGAGGAAAATGTGTATTTCATTTACTTTTGTATCACTGTCAGTCTTGTTCGTGGCAGAAATAATATAAATACAAATGATACTTCACTGTAACACTCATTTTGGTCGCACATCATTGAATTACACCAAAATATCTATTTGTAAGGATATTCCCCATTATTACAATTCATAAATGGTGAGAACAAAACTTGTACTATTCTTTCCAAATAACCCGTTGAACGATATTAACTCATCAGATCAAACGAATTGCACCTTATTAAATTTCAATCTCCATACGAGTTTTTGAAGCAGAAATAAAGTAATATACCAAAGTTGTGAAGCTCAGGAAACTGAATTCTGAATGAAATTCAGAAGATTTATACGTTTTTTGGTCGATCAGAAGAAAGGGATTTCTCTTTCTCCTAATTTCAATAAGCAAACTTTCTATCTAATTTAACGCTCGAATGAAACCAATCGTACCGCACTGAGTAAGGGTAAGTAATCCATCAAGAGCGCTTATTTCCTGTCAATCAAAGTCGACAAAATAATGTTTGAACTATCCATTTATGATTATAAGTGTAACATTTCTTTATTGTGCCATTATTAAAACCATTATTACCCCCGTAAATTAATTTATAAATATTATCGATCAACTTTAAACATATTATTTATTCAAAATTTGAATCATACAACTACATTTAATTTCCACTGATGATTCATGGATGAATTCAGGGAACAAATTTCCATTGAAAATAATTCCAAATTTGCAATGCTTCTCTACGTTTAACACCTAGTCGCCTGATTATAAATACGAGTGATTACTAAGATATATTAGGTTTTTATTCACAAATGAGACTTGAGCAAGTTACTAAAATACTCTGCAGCTTCCATCTTCATTTTTAATACTTCCTGGTTGATATACAACAGGTTGGAAGCATCAGAGAGCAACACAATCGAATACTTTGTAACAATTCGCTCAAGCGCTACCCTTTCGGCAGTTATGCAAAGCAGGAGGAAGATGTTTTTGTGCTGCCAACAGGTGCTCGAAATTAAGAAGACGATATGGGTGCTGAAAATAAATCGTATGAAATGGATGAGCGCCAACGCATCCTGGGTTCATTCGGCAAGGTAATGGTACCCTATTAACCTACATCGAGTAAAAGGCATGGATTTAATGAATATTAATTGATTTCTGATTATAAGAAAATCTTTTGCGTCTGTGAGTAAATGAGTGAGTTTCAAGATAAGGTAATTACGATATAAATTTAGCTCGTAGGTCACAGTACTCTTTATAACTATAAAGATTTTAGCTAGAATTGATATCTGAAGTAATACACGGTGCATACCGAGAAGGTTCAATCCGAATTAACTTGTGCTGAGAAATTTTACACATAAAAATCTATTCTGTAGATTACTATAAACCTGATTAACATACGAATCATGCTATAAATATTTATCACAATTTTTAGAGTAGTCAAAGGATAAAAGAGAATATAAAGATATTTAGGTGCATATATCATGATTCTCTTGGGATCTCTATATAAAAGAAAAGCACCAATTGGACAGATTTTCAACGATGAAATTACTCTAAAGTGAAAGATGGAGGAATTGCTCTCTTACTCTGAGAGATTTTCCAATCAAATTTTATCATTTCATGATGTAATTATAGCTTTAATGTTTGAGAAACACATCAATGCTACAAACGTCACTCCAAGCTCCAATGTTTACAACCAAGATAACGCTGGTACTAAACACAGACCCGTACCAATTCTAGGTCTAAAGATAAACTAATTTAAATTTTGCCATGCGTGGTATTATAACGCAACTGATGACGTTGGTAGCTCTGTAATAAGAATACAACTTGTGAAACTCTTGCTCGTTAAGAACAAACACAATACGATGATTGTTTTGATGTTGACACAAGCAGATATGTCATACCTGAACGATAAGTGTACACCGTAAGGTATAGAGAATTAAAGGTAAATATGCTTTAACCATAAAAAAATTCTGTACTCTAAACCTTACAGTTATAAAAGTATACATTTCATTTTTTCTGATGTTTAAAAAGGAAAGTTCTAAAGAAACATCGATTTAAATTCATGAACAACATAAAATTTGGCCAATCGGATGGCTGAAAAGTTATACGGTTTTTTATTTATGCGTTTCACACCCTAAGAATAACTTTCACGATGTTCTGTTACAATGAATGATTAAATGCAGGGAAAGGTATTGATTTGCACGCTTCCTGAGTAACCAAATTATTCATAACGCATTGAGAGTATTGAGAGAAATTGAGAGTAGGTCTCGAATACGGACACATTTGTAACTGTTTTCATATAATTTGCTGTAGCTGTTGTTTGTGTAATTTTCCGTTCTTGAAAGACCAACACTGTAAATGGCTCTTCCAATGGAATTCGAGCGAATACAGCACGTCAAAAATCAATTGTACATTTCTAAAGAATTCTTCCAAATTAAATGCCCTCTTGAATAAAAATTAATAGAATTATATAATCTACTATTTGAGAGATAACACCTATTACCCAATAGCTAAGGCATGAACGGGGGGTGTAAAAGAACTGACGAGAAAGGAACCTGAAACCCTGGCTGAAGCATCCTTAAAGTGGAAGACCCGGTTAGAATATACAAGACCACTGATAGCACAGAATGATACATCCAGAAACACTATTTAAAACCATAAAAGCCAAGTTTTTTTTTGATGGTTTAAGGGTGTTTTTAAATATATTATGGAAGACCCGGGATAGAGTTTAGAGATCCTATCCTAACATAAATACTCCAACAGCTGAAAACTGACTATTGTGTTCTTTTTCATGAAGTCTACTCCCGATTCAGAAACCACAAGAGGACCAAAATACGCTCAGATTTAATTCGAACTCCCTGGAATCACCCACTCTCATTCCCAATGAATTTCGACCCTTGATAACTCTAATTCAAGCCCATGAATCCTCCGCTCCCAAATTTCTACAGCGTCCATTAAAACATCCCGCGCCTTCCGCGGCGACACTCGGAAGGCCCTCGGACATCCATCAGCCCTCCGATGTCCTTATTACATTTCGCCTTCGAAATTTCGCCACCGCGGGCATTCCGCTGACTCGCCCGTTGAGCAACCACAGCGAGGGACGCAGAAAAAAACACATAATGCATTCCCGCCCTGAAATACGCAAGATGCAAAAAGGGACTTGCTTCACTATACGGCGCGACGCCGCAGAAAAATCGACTCCGTGAGAGAGGAGAAAAAAAGAGCTCAAAACTCCACTGCAGCTTCGCCGAAGGGGGCAACTTGTTGGCACGCCACGTTATGGAGCCTGACGGATCAATACGCTTTTTAAAGCATTAAAAAAACGCTGTTATTGGTCAGTCGTCACTCTCCGCCAAGATGGCACTCCATCCCGAGGGCGGCCTTTCCGCAAAAATGCACTAAAAATTACGGGGTGAAAATGGAGCGCTGTGGAGAGACCATTATTTCTTCGAATTGATTTCCCCTGTTTATGCGAAATGGACACATGGCATCGATCCGGAGATATAAAAAATGTGGCCCGCTATGGGGGAAAACACCCCGGGTGACATCCAATTTTTTACTGGGCGGTATATATAAATGGCAATGAAATATGTAATAGGCGACTGTCGCAATCCGCTTCTCCGAAAGGGACCGTTTCCTGGAATCCACGAGCGAGCTTTTGCATGCAAATTAACGCGGAGATATACCGAATTTTTTTAAACCGTATTCTTTGGAAACGGGCGATAAAATAAGCTCTAAATGTCGAAAAGGTTTAAATCTCCCAAAGAAGGTGAAGATAAGAGAAAAATTTGGGGGCAGGTGTCCGAAAACATTGTAGAAATTTTGTTTATCAGAAGAAAGTTAAACTTTCAGTTTCAAAGGAAATATCGAATGTAGAGATTCCTATAGAATTTCGAGAGAATTGTATCGAATGCCGAATTCAGAATTTTTAAATTTATTGCGAACAGTCCCAAATGGATTGCTGGGTAGAATTAGGAGTAAAACTGTCGTAAATAGACACAGAAAGAGAGAACGTTTAGTGTAACACCTACTGCATAAAATCATCCCGGTAAGAAAATGTCCATCTTTAAATTTAAGAAAATGTATTCAGTCTTACAACTACAAATGAATTTTTATGACAGTTTAGGAAATGGTGGAGTATTCTCTAATCCTGTTTTGCTGCTTCAAAAATAACTGTATACTGAGAAAAAATGAAATCAGGAATATCTAAATAACGAAAAGACAAATGAAAACGGGTTAGTTTATTGGATATTACACAAAAATTCTGCCAGCTTCAGAATCCTACCGAAAAAGGAAACAAGGCTTGAAAAATTTTCTTCCCAATTTTTTATTTAAACCTTCAGTTACTCTCTCTCTCTCTCTCTCTTGGATAGAAAATTCATGTTCAACTCACTATCCTTCTCTAATTTCCTTTATTATCATTATACGTATTGATGTTATGTCGTATCGTAGCCAACGAAATCTTATTGCTCAACTATGTTCTATTCACCTTTGGCATGATTTTATAACAGTGATATACTCGTTTATATTCTAGAATCTACAAAACTGGCGGGGATTAAAGGTATTCAGACACTATTTTTCCTTTCACTTAACGTTCAAAGTTTCGGCTAAATAGCTTTTAATGACCGCAGTTCGGAGATCATGATTAATTGCGCCTTTTCGTGGCGAGATCACAGGAGAAATTTCGTACACAAAGGAAAAGAAGTATCTTCGACCAAGTAATTACTCAGCGAACCATTAAGCGTTCAAGAGCACAGATTATAAATCATTAGCGAGCAAAGGTTCAGCTGAAACGTATCTTCAAATGAACCACGATGAAAACATTAAAACCCAGATGAGTGATTTTCATCCATCTCGAGGTACTAAAATTTAAGGGATAATTAATGATACTAAGCCCTTCTGCAAGGAGATGTAGATCAGAAAATTTTCATTACTGTGTATTTTATCGTGTATCAATAGCTTTCATCGTACGTCTGGAATATTTCCATCAGCTGTACGTTTCTTTCACCGATTTTAAATTTTACCGAGTTTTCAATATTCTGACGCTACCATGTCTAATAACCGTCCTTCACCACGGACATTTTGGCAGCGATCCAGGGTTCCAAAAATTTGATTTTTTAAAAGATTTTCATAGAAAGTAAGGAATATTTGAATTTAAGAATGGAAAAACTTTCAAATATGGCTCCCGTATCGATATAAATACCAGAAATCGTTATTTCGTTTCATAAAAAATTAATTTCCCTCCATCTTATCTAACTATCAATGTTGGATAACAAAATTATTTAAGTAGAAATATTGGTTTATATATTTAAGTAGGATTTTTTACTTAAATAGAAATAATGTATTTGAATATATTTTGCCGCAATGAACATCCAAAAAAGACCATAATTGTCCTGAAGGCCGCAGGTTCCCTAATATGCCATAGACCACTGAAGCTCTTTTATGAGTGACTTCGTAACAACGTTACATTCAATCAAATTTTTTAAAACGCGATATTTAAGAAAATATATCTGTATCAGATCAGTTATTAAACAAAAGTTATTCAGACGTTAAAATTTAGACATTGCTATATGATAAGAAATGATAAAATAACTGTTTTCGGTTACGTTCCAGGATCAAGAATCTAAATTTCTCGGTTCTGATAACACTTTCCTTGGTTCCGGTTTTCGGTTAAGTACGATACCTTAGGATATGAAAGTGCGAACTCACCTAGGATGAGGTGTAGTTTGGCCTCGGTTTGGAAGGCGTAGTGCAAGGTGACGAGGAAGGGCGATTGCCTCACAGCCTCCAGAACCTGTCTTTCGGTCCTCGTGTGCTCCGTCGTCTTCTTCTTCTGCACTATTGATGCCTTCTTCAGCACCTTCATGGCGTACAAACGACCAGCGTCTACGCACTCTCCATTTCTACCCTTTCTATTCGCCTTCCGCCTCACTAGGAACACTTTTCCGTAAGCTGGAAAGAGAAATTGCGGAAATTAAGAATTGATACACAGGATTAATCATAACTGGATCACATATAAAGCAAATACTTTATTTGTACATCTTAATTCGAGGTACAAAAGGAATGCTTCATTAAAAGGGCCCTAGCTTTATGCCACACTTTAATAATCGTAAATGTTACAGCCTCAATTATCAAAATCATGTAATTCTAACTCACTGAGGAAAGCGAAGGAAAACTACTTCAAACCTTATCTGTTCTTGTAAGCCTCATACTCTCCAGAGATTTTAGTAGCCAATAGGGGAGGGCTTAAGGATAAACTGGTGACCAGTCTTAGTACTCTACTAAGTACTTAGTCCTCTAGTAATCTTAATGTTAATTATATGCTGTGAAAATTAGTTATAAGATTGTATACTTATATTTTTTAATATAATTGTGAAATTCTTAATGTTTGAATTACATAAAATATGTATGGTATGTAATTACGTGAAGGATACGTTTAAATAGTACAAAAAAAAGATTTTTACACTTAAATTTGCTATGTGATCGGAAGGTTTTTGTAGTTTAATCTCTCTAATATACATGGATTTTTTGTTCAGAAATCCCGATTTTCAAATATAAGCGCCCTAAAAACTTTTATTCTCTTGTTAACATAGTTTCTTTTGAACATTACAACAAGAAACGATGTTAGAAAGAATGGCGACCCACCTCGTAAAAGTCACTGTAATTTAAATTAATATGTTTTCTTGACGATATTCGAGAAGATTGGATTAACAGAAGTCATTTGAAACCTAATTCTGCAGAAACTCTGCCTGTACTCCAACTTATGCTCTTTGGTTAAAAACCTTTACTCGGCAAAATCACGTATAATTCCTTCGCGTGTGTTTGGACGAAATGCTCGGATCCCCCACGGCATTGTAATATATTCCATAAGCTTTCAATGTAAATGAATCCTCAGAGCTGCAACGTTCCGATGTGATATTTTTCACCGTAAATTAAATTCCAAACCGAGCTGGATGGAATTCGAAGCAAATGAAGGAAAATAAACATTATTATTTACGGTTACAAAGGCACATACACGAGAGCATTAAGATTCGAGTTGATATCCCCATACAATTCCAATTATTTCCGCATAAAGCTCATGTTTTTCCGATTCGGCCGAACAGGAAAATCCATGCTTTCGAATTTTCGGATTCATTTGAATTCAGAGGGAATCCTATCGCGGTGGTTTAACTTTTAAACTTTGACTGAGTGGCTTCCCTCTTCGCTTTCGGCTTGATTGGATCCTCAATAATTATCTTAGATATAAAAACTTTTTCTGCGGAATACGTTGTAAAACTATCAATTTCACACAAGCAAGATATTGAAATTTCGTATACAAAGAGATGAAAATAGCGATATTGTATTACTGAAATGATTGGGACAATGTTGAAGTCATTTAATCTCGAAACACAGAGATTTGTCACAACATGAGAACTCTGGACTTTGATTGACTTGCAGCATCTATTTAATTAACGATATTTCACAACTGCATGAGTTTTAAAAAGAATGCATGTATTTAAACTACTAAAGCAGAAATTTTGACGTAAAATTTCAAGCTTATCGCATCATTTCTATTGAAATCCACAGCTGACATAGCGTTGGAGTACTGAGAGAAGCGTAAGCTAGATAATATCTCACATCATCATAATAACGATCATCCTTCATGACAAGCAGGCATATTTCAAAGAAGCAAGCAACTATTAGATAATTCATTCATGACGAAATGACGCTGCAATAAAGCTGATTGAATCCAGAGCTAAGCGGCCAGATTTCCTTCGCAGAATTCATATGCAACATTCAGTAAATCATGTTTAACGATAACCTCGTTGCGGGTTTATCTGACGCAAGGAAGTAAACAGAACTTATAAGTCAACATAAATAATATATTTACGAGCCGTGGGCGACGTTAATCGAGTTGCAAAGTTATTAACCGAGATGGAAAAATAACAACTTATATTCCCGCAAGATTATTTTCCCAGGACTTACAAAATATTACCAATAACCAAATCACTAAAAAGCTAGCATAGTCAGGCTTAAAGTTACGAAGCTTATCGTAAGATTACTACACCAGATAAGTAATGGAAAATCGGTGATAAAATCTCATATATGTAGCACATGAGCACGGCTCTCAGATATTCAAAATCAAACATACAATCCTATTACGCAGCTGTCACGATATCGCATGGACGGTCGAGGCCACATTTTCTTTGCCTTAGAATGAAATAGTAATAAATTTTGCAACTCCCGTAAACTCTGTTGCAACTTTCTCCAGGTGCTGCTGAGTTGATAAGGTTGAGAAATGGATTTCCCTGTAGATGCCGCAGAAAACTCGAGAAAGGAACGCGAATTTCTTCTTTTTTATGTCGTTAAATCTCCATCATATGCTACCTAAAGTGATTTCGTTCAAAAGTTGCGAATCTCTAGCTCTAAAGGATATTTAAAACCTGAAGGGATTTAGGATCTTAGCCTCCAGTTCAAACATTATTATGAAGTTTCAAGTACAGCGAGAAAATTGAACCCATTCCGTGTTTTGAGATTATCGCGTTTGATTTAAATTGTATTTCTTATCGGGTGTATAAGTATTTTAAACTGCGCTCTCATAATTTTTAAAGCGTTTAAAATAATACAGATATAATTATTGATATTTGCAATTTAATCGTATGGCGAAAAGTCCTTGAGAGCATATGAACTTCGCAAAGAGAGTCTGACGTACACACTGAAATTTTTCGTTCATAAATAAAAACGCAACGCTAATATATCTCCCTGTTTTTTCCTTGTCAATCAGGGAGATCATGCTACATTTTTTCTATAAAAATCGCTCAAAATTTAACGTGTATAAGAAGGCTCACAATCGGAGTTGTCCGAATCTATTGGTCTCAACCTCATAGTATGATTCTTATCAACTTTCATGCACGAAATAATTAAAAGCTGTAAGAAGAATTAAAAAGAAAATATAATTTTAAGGAAAACTGGTTAAATTAAAAATTTAATTAATAAAAAAATAATTAATCTACTATCTCGTCATCTATATGAAGTAGGGGAAGTAATGTTCTCTCACTGATGTTAGCACAACACGAAAAAGGATTGTTAGAAAATGAGAACAACTTTTCGTTTCAGTTAATCACACGGTCAATTCATTCCACTGAATACTCGGGTAACCTCCCAACTAACTTTTAATCACATCTCAATCAGTAAGAACTAACTGGTGATCACATTGTATTAGCAGGAGCTTCTCAGATACCCGAGTACTCACGCCCTCCTCGTAGACTCGTAAGCAGAGTATTTTTGGCTTCCCCAGTACTAATTTACATTTGTTTGCAAAGCGTTTAATCAGCGGCAAAAGCGAGAGAATGCGTGAAGCGTCCTCGAAAGAATGTAGTCAGCTTGTAAATCCGCATAGTTCACAAGACGAACGCTTCATTTTTTTCTCTTGGAAAATTTCCAAATGAGTGTTGGACAGAGTCCAATTACGGCTCATCGTTGATGAAACATCGATGCATTGCATGGAGAAAAAACCGAGAAGCACGTCGACTTTTAAACCAGTAAACATTTCTGTTCCGCAACAGGAATACCTTGCGCAGTTTTGGGAAGCGCAAGTGACGTGTTAAAATATATACCGACATTGGGAATCGGATTTTAGCGATTTCAACGCTTCCAAATCAACATAGTACATACTCCTGCATTAATGATGGCAATATTTGCTGAGTGCCAGCCATCCACCCTGCATAATAGGTTCGGATACCGATACAACCGAAACGAACGCTTGTAAAGTAATGGGTACTTTCATATAATTTCCATGCTCAGTCAGTGTTCCACAATTTTCCGTTAATAACAGCCGAATGGCTCTCGTGCCAAATTTTGTCCGCCTATATAAGTTTATAACATTCGCATACTTGATGCAAATCTACGAGTATATCCGATAAAATGAGGTAGAAAGCTTCTACTAGCAAACCGATTTCAAAGGAATATAACGGAAAAGAAAACACGAATGAATTTTTGTTTCAAAGAAATCACAAAATTCAGTTAAGAATCCCAAAAGGGAATTGCAAAAGTAAACAGATGACATTTTTCATCGAAGCCTATTAGAAAAATATTTATTTTTCTGGTATGTTGGCTCAAAATCGCTTTAGAAAAAAATTAAAAAAGAACGGTGAAAGAGTATGAAAATTAAGTAGAGCAATGGAAATTTTTATTACTCATTTCTTAATCATCTCATTCCCTCACTAACACTTATGTTTTCTAATAGCAAAGGAGCTTCTAACCAACCTTCGGGGTGATGAATTAACAGACATTCATGTAACTCCTCGAATGATAGATATTCAATATTCAAATACGAAACATCCGACCAACAGGGTATAGCAGATTCCCGTAGTATTGTATAGTTATTATATTATAATCTGCACCTTTATTGAGAATGTAATACAAAAAACTGCTTTAGATGCGTGAGAACGTAAGATAAGTAGCGACAGCAGTATCTGCAATGCTGGGACTAGAATAAAAATGCAGATGTATACGTAAGAATAGACTTCGTTGGGGTGAAAGATTGTCCTTTACATGGTCATAGAAATTGAGTCTCATTCATCCATAAACAGTCTTACATTAATCGTAAAACATTCATCGGTAACTGATTCGCCAAAGCCGAATGCCAGGTATTCACCACAGAGAACAACCTCCAACCGCCCACCGGTATATACAAGTCTCGCCGACTTCCCGCAGAAACCGACTGCGCCGGCGGCCTTTCCTCACCCAATAAACACCGAGCACCCTCCGTTACGCCGCAATAATACCCCCTAATTCACTCCCCTCTCACTTCCAACCCCCTAATCTCATAAAACACCACGGAAACACTCAGCGCCTTCCTCAAAGAAACCCTCCCAAAAAAAAGGCCGGACCCTTCCTCCCGAAGTAACACTTTCTCACTTGCCGACGGAAGTAGCGAGACATTAACGGAGCTGTGAAGAGGGCGTGAAGTACTCCTCTGGGTCACGTAATTGGTTTCCATGACTCCCGCAACCTCAACGGCCCCCTTACTAACCCGATACCCGGCTGACCCTCTGGAGAACCTGCATGCATACTTATATGGGTGAACTGCTTATATATAACACCTGCTGTACAAATATTTCTTCCTATACTTCATATGCTTTACGAGCATGCTAAAAGACGTGTAAACACTTTTGCTCGTGAGACTACTAAAATAAAGAAAGAGAACCCTGATGATATTTATAGACCAGAGAATGACATGGTACTTATTGCAAATCAACACGAGCGACTTAAGGCAATTATATTTGAAATTAGTAAGTCATAAATCTACATAATACACATTCCTATGCGCAGAAGTATCTATTTTGTTTGAGCATTCTTGAATAGATGTATTTAATAATGTCTTCTTGCAAACATCCGACGCTTCGTTTTTCAAGACAGGTCTGCGATTACAGATTACATGGAAATCTACGTTTCTCCCATTATCAGCGTCTACTTTGAAATCCAGACAAACAATTCCGCGTAACTTAATCAGTATTCTGTAACCTTAACAGTTTTCCTCACCGACACCTCATATCAGACGATGCCCTATCAGGACAATTTTCCTTATAAGAATCATTCACATTGATACTCATATTTCTCTATAGCAACCCATATCTAATCTTCCTAAACCAATTTATTTCCGCAGCGTTTCCCCGCGATCAGGAAGTAGTTCAAATACAGCAAATATTTCTATTACGACCATTCACGATGTTTTCCACAAAGGTAAACAAACACGAATGCTAAATCCGCCAGAACACGCACATTCAAGCGTACACGCGTGGATTACGCAAATGTGATACTAGTGTGTTAGAGAAGAAGAGCTGCACGGAAAGAGGTTAGGCAGTGGAATCCGCTATATCTATAGCAGTCTCCCCTACGTGTCTAATAAGGGATAAACCCGTTGCAGAAAGAGCCACCCACGGAGGCGTGGTTCAAAGCAGGACGGCAGCTTTGTCCGTCTTCCATCGACATCCACTACTTGAGCGTGCCTCTTCTTTCAGATCGTGCCGCTTCCATGTTCTCCCTCGCCCTAATATGGCCATGTGCCTCAGCACAGAGTAGCGTTAGCAAAGACTACCAATGCAACACCGCAAGGTTATGTTCTGGGGCCATGTTTCTCGAACGACACTTATGACTGCGAAACAATGATAACATGTTTTGATGATTAAGATGTTGCGCGCTGGCCTGTAATCGGTTTGAATGTGATTATTGCATAATGTAGAGTGGGTTGTGGGATTAGAGTTACATCATTAAAGCTGTATTTGAGGCTTATGTTGAGAAATTTTTCACGATGACGAGTTTTCGAAATAATTTCGTAATAGGTAATTTTTTTTAGACTATATTATTATGACTCTTAATCATCAATAGCTGATGTGCTGGAAAAAGCGTATATGTATATCGGTACTGTTCCCACAATTTGCTTTTTTAAGATAAATACATGATAAAATTCTAAGTAAACCAACAAACTTAGTCCTAGAATCAAACAATTCTCAGCTCTAAAATATCATGAATGAATTTAAAAATATTATTCTAAATTATAATAACTACTTACATAATGTCGTAAGAATGACATCAAAAGATGACGATTTAATTTTTATGCATATCAACTCGATCTCATTTATGCAAACTCTTACGGACGGTACAGCGGTTCCCGATGGAAGATATATCAGAATACCGAACTGCAAAAACCGATAAAATTTCCAAGCATTATCCACGAACACGGCTCTTTATCTAACGATAAAATTTAATAAAATCAATAGAAAATCCCATCAATTCCCTTGAAACATCCCGATATCAATTTCGAATTAATTTCGCAGAAGGTCACTTAACGCAGTGTCAAAATCACTTTGAATCCATCCTTTGAAGCGGTCTGCATATATTCGCCGTTTGAACGGACGGACGGATTAGCATATTTGTTCCCAGATATCAAAATGGGAACCTATTAACCCTAACCTTGCGCACATCAAAGGCTCGAAAACTAATCTTCACAACCCATCTCAGCCTCTGACCCCCATTCTCTATCCCCCACCTTCTGTTTACCTCTCTCCCTTTGATTCTCCAACCCCCTTTCCCTCTTCGGATGCACTCCCTCCCTCTGCATGCATAAATGCATACTTTTCTTTCCTCCCCATTATTTCCTCGACTTCATCACTTGACTCGCTTTCCTGTTTGTGAATGATCCTGCAATTTGCCGCAGTTGTTACGCTGATTTTCGAATCCGTTGTTACTCCAATTGGATCTCCCTTTCACTCTGACAAAGACCCTGTATTCGGTTCAGAAGAACCAACTTTAAACAGCTCGGAAAATTAGGTGAAGAGGGAACCGGTGTTTCCAGCCACTTTTTTTCTCTCGGTACTCAAGTGAAGCCTTTATAAAGCATATGTTTAAACAAAATGTAAAATATTTTCATTGCTGTTGGCAACTGGTGAAAATAATTGTCAACATCTTACGGTATGTTCATATGTCCTAATATTACCCACTTAAAGCACTTTCTCTCATCTCTCGACAGCCTATCCAGCCATAAATACCATATAACATCTTTTACCCTATCTTTTCCCTTGGATTCTATTTTCAGATACTTTCTTTAGCAATCCCTCCCTTACAATACTTGCCATACCCATTTCCTCTGCCGTTGCTTACTAACTACAATCAACACCCTGTCTTCCCCAACCATCTGCAGCACTTCCGCATTTGCGTCTCTATCAACCCTAAGAATTAGCCGCAAATACTTAGAAGTGCATGTTACATAATTCTTGTTCAAATGCATCACTGAACTTTCCACTCAATATGGCTCTACGTATTGCAGGAGAAAATATACCATTTCAATTTTCCCATGATATTTTCAAACTATACGCGACTCTATCTCGTCTCCGCATTTAGAATCTTTAATAGAATAAAAAAGCTCCTACTGCGAAATCCTGTCCCATCAAAAAGAGGTATACTTTCGCCATACACCAAAGTAAACATAAACTCAAAATAGCTAGACAGTTACAATGTTGCTTTACTTTTTTAACGATATTCTATACTCAGGCGAATTAAAAACGACTTCCATAGACATAAAAGTCGAAAATTTGGTATCATCCAATCAGGAAACAGCCCTATGGGGAATCTGCCTCTTTATCTGCACCTCTCGTCCACCGACATCACAGTGGACACCAAGTAAACGCATCGGTGTAAGAACGCGAAGAACTGGGCACGACCTCAGGCGTTAATGGGTTGTGATTTCAAAGGAATTTGGACGCTGCACTTTGAGCAAGAGCTCTTGGGTGTTAATCCACTTAGGCTGTGCAGCCCAATCGATGCATAACAATCCAACGTACGATTCACATCGCGTGTGAGGAATCGCCACTGACCTCTCCCTACGAACGTACATACACGATTCCCCGCATTTTTCCTCCGCTACTCCGACGGATGAGCAAAAAAGAATCCGAAGGCTTTTGAACAGTCCAGAGATTTGACCTTTAGCACAGGAATGGCGACGGCTTTTTTTTTCATCCCCTTAATTTTCGACTCTGATTGGGAGATGCTTCTCGTGGAGGCTGATCGTGCTACTCCATTCTTACGGCTGTTAATCTCGAGGGAGATCACGAATCGAGCGTCAGGAATCACGCTGACGGGGTCCGTTCGTGCATCGTTGAGGAAGAGATTGAGGCCGGGGAAAATTTGGATGCTGATGAGGATTAACATTCTTTTAAAATTGAGGTCGACTTTATGGTATCTGTTTAAACAGCTACCGAACCGGAACGTGTGATTAAAATTGAGGCACTTCGCTTCACGTTGAGTACTTTCTTAATCCTTTTCTTATTCTTACGGAAATGAAGAAATAGCACGAATTTTATTAGGATTCAAAGTTCGTGCTAAAGCCGTCATTATGTAATATTTGTAAAATTGGAACTATTACGTTTGGTTAATACGTATTGTTGATGATATATGATAAAAAGTCTTTTCCCGCATACAAAATCACTTTTTCATACGAAGGATATAACTCTTAATTATTGTAATTTTAGCACATCATATTAACGTTAAAATTCATATTTTTTCCAGCAACTATGTCTTACATTCTTGACCGTAAAATTAGAGGGATCAATTCTAAATTTTGGAGTACATATATGGTAAATAAAATAGAAGATTATACAATATAACAATGCAAAAAATGCACTGAATTAATAAAATATGCCTAATGAATAGTTATTATTAGCTGCGAACTCCGAAGAAATACTCTAATAAAAAGTTCAGAAAAAATAACACATTAAACAGTCCTTCAAAATAACTCACAAATAAAGAAATAATACCTAAGCAAATGATACGCGATACGAATGGAAGAAAATACTCAAAAAGGTGGTTGATCTACGAATGTCGATAATGCAGACCAACGAGATAAGAACGGGAAAATATCCTAAAAATATTGTTTCCAAGAAAGACCTGCTATATTTGGAGCGTGGAAGGGAATTAGGATTCAGAGAATCACGGAAACCGTGCATCAAAAGTACTCTAATGAGAGTCATTTCAGATATCTTGTCGTTGACACGTGCAGCTGTAATGTCCCTGAACAATTCGTTTGCGACACCGACACGTGGACTCAGAAATAGACTCCAGAAAGTGGGCGATGAAGTCAAAATGTGATTTGTAAATTCGACAGCATCCCTTACTATCACATATCGAGACTCATAACTCTTTTCTCTTAACCGAACAAGTGATGGAAAAATAGCAACTCCGATCCAAATTTCTTCGGAGCAGGAATAACATTCGCGCCTTGGTAGCATGGTGTCTATGGGGTCTATTTTGGTCTCTTGCAAGGGTTCAGAAGTCGCCATTTGGCAAGGATGTCCGGGGTGTGATTCACGTTTGTCAGCCTCAAAACACCGCCCTGATGAGAGCCCTCTGGGAGGAAAAAACACCAACCCAAACAAAATAAATTTAGATCGATATCGACCTGAATCACTGGGTCCATCTACATTCCGAGCGCAGGTATTCCCTCCATTGTGTATACGTTTCCTGCATTGAAATTCGCCCCGATTGCTATTGCACACGTCCAGATGCTTATTTTACTGGAATCCGGGCAATTTTAGAGATGTATTTACTAGTAATATGAGGGGGTTGATTACGTTGGTTATCGGTTAAAGCAGCAATTTGGCACGAAGGTAATGTAGGTCTACAAGGCTAACTAATTGGGAAACTCGGAAAATTAATACAGTTGAATAGCATTGTGTATTAATCGGAGAATGATATGCTGGTTTATTGCAAAACTATGCATACAATATGCATTTGTTGCATTCGGAAACTGTATCGGAATTGAAAATTAGAAATTTTCTCTCTGATTACATTCCCCCTTAATTCGAATGAATTCAAATTCATTTAGGATCTGACATTTACCGATGCATTGCAGATTTAAGGAGCCAATAATTATCTAAGTAGATAGCAGACATAATTTAATATATGTAGAAAAAATTATCCAAGTACACATCCAAGTACTTCTACCTTACTCTTTATCAAACTTAAATCGACATCCTTAGTAATCCAAATTTTTAGAATTCGCAAACATTTCGGTGGCAGCTTTTCTACTTTTTGCTAGGTAAAACTAACATTAAATTCCCTCACGAATACTTTGTTTATTCAGCTTTGGAAACTGCAAATTTGTGGGATTAGTTCGGTTGAATTAAAGCTCGAGGGTAATCTCTAATTGTAAGTTTCTCTTGTCGGAAAGGTTTCACAGACTTAATTACTTTCGTGCCTTCCTTCCGGGTCTAGTACGAATTTTTAAATGAAAATGCGTATTTTAATGGAATCCAAAATGTACTTAAAGACAAGGTGGGTTTAAAAGCCGTAAAAAAATAAATCAGAGAATAAGAACCAAATTAGAGGATCCAAAATTGCCCAATGCTGATTAATTGGAGGATATTTAAGCTTCAAATCTTTTATGCGAAGAGAAAAAATTTCCAATCTGTTTATAATTCGCTGCAGAGATAAAATAGAAATTCGAAGCTATAATTTGAAGAGATTTAAAAATATATAGATGTTTAAAACTATAAGTGTATAAAATTCTAACTTCACCGAAGGAGTATGAGCTTCCTCAGGGGATACAGTGAACGGTAAGTGAATTAGTATATCACGCTATTGAAGTATTTCATTTAGTTGTGTTGGCAACGCATCCATGCTATTTAATGTTGACACTACTTATCAGTCACTTCTGTCTGCGAATGTGCACGGTAAATTTTAGAATTTCGCTTATCTTAATAAACACGAGGTACGGGGAAAACGCTGATGTAGAATATTGATCACAGAATAATTTCCCTTATTTTCTAGGGAACTTTGAACTTTTACAGAACTTTTAATTCGAGATTATTCTAATGGAGCTAGGGATAGTTTTTAATGAAAAAGAATTCTTAGAATTCAATATACATCGGAGCAGTATGCATATAGATATTTCCATCATGAAAGCGGTGATGGGGCCACGGGTGGTAAATAAAGAATCTAAATTTTAAAAAATCAAAGCATGTAAAATAGGGATACCCCATCCACGGCTAGATGAGTCCCATAATCCCTTCTCCACTGACCACATAGAAGCATACGGTTGCTTTTACCTAGGATTTCAATCTGTGACAGATTGAAGTACTGAGAGTGCCGTAGAGAATTGGAAAGCAGGCCGTCTTGAGGAAGCATTAAAAAAGACCGAGGTGAGATAAAAACCTTGAACGTGGCACTTTTTAAAAAAAATCAACCTCCTGTCTTGTCTGGCGGTGGGCATTGCGCCAACACATCTTCTGTCTCAGAGGGAATCCGCCGCCTAGAGCCGGACGCGGTGGGCCTCAGCCATTGTCCCATTTAGCCCAATATACCGCTATGTCGTTGCTAAGACGCGCATTCTACCGGGGCGTGATTCCTACCGCCGATATTGAGGAGTCGGCAAAATTGCAACGTCGGCGATTTATTTGTTTGCCATGAAAGCTTTCTTGTGTAATTGTTTCCGACGACGTAGGCAGATCATATTCTCCCGTGACTGTATCGCAAAACTGAAATATAGATCTTTCTTTATAGTGCGATTCCCGACTTGAATTGAATCTCATATTGTTTTAATTTATAATACGAAGGTTTAAGATTATTCTCTACTAAATACTGTAAACAAACAGATGAATACTCTTTATTATCCTCAATGCTTATTTTAGCAATTACTCCAAAGATAATCGTATTTTATACCCTTAGGTGTTTGTTCTAATTATATAATCATATAGCTGAAACATTACATAATACTCCAATTTCTGTATTGAGTTTAAGAGTTTAATTGAGTAAGTATTAATTATATTATTAAATAAATTATTAGTAGATATGATAAAATACGTTTTGTGAGATATTATTCGTAAATTAAATCATAGACGCTGTAATTTACAAGCTAGGTACAGGTATTTATATCAAATTTGTCTAAAACGTTGAAAATATAATTAATGATGTCTTTGATTCTACAGGATAGTAAAAGTTTTAAACAAACCCTTTTTATGTTTTTATTTGCTATGGCATCTTGGCAGCGCTTTCGACTTCCGTAGAAGCAGTCCCGGGTTTGATTCCCAGTAGGAACCCACGTCCGAAATTACCTCGGCTGTCAGAGCACTTTAAACAATTCTATCACTATGAATGCGAATTCTGTTCATTAGTAATTTTAATTTACGATTACTTATGTAAATAATTACATCTCAATTCCATTGTTCACATAATATAATCCGAACTTCAAATCTATGGTATGGCACCACAGTGGTTTGCAAGACCTATATATTAATCAAAATGGCACTCTAACAACAAAAGGCTTGCCATTCCTGTCCTAGGCAAATCGATTTCCAAAGTAATCATAAAGGGGAGGGAGGCGATCTCCCCCACCCTCTTTGGATCCGTCATTGCTCTAATGAGGCATAAGGCACCAGAGAGAAAGAGAGCTCAATCCGTCGTTTGTTGTCTGCGTGAGTAAAGCGAGAGGAGATAAGGCGAGTGGAAGTCGATGTTTAGGGTCGTCGTAAAAATTTGGCAGCCATAACACATCTCCAGACGTAGGCGGTAATTACTCCGTTGCTATGGCGAAGTGTGTGGGCCAAATGGGAAGCCAAGACTTTATCAAAACGAAATCCCCAACAAAGACATCAGCGAGACAAAGTACACATAGTGGCCTCTAAACCAGAGAATTCCTACACATGACTCTCTAACAGGTTCCGTATGGCCCAGAAGGTAATTCTTCCATGAAAACGCCGTAAAATGTTCAGACCCAACTAAAGGAGAAAAACACTTGGTTGGCTTTAGAAAAACACACAAAAATTACTTTATATATCACCTCAAAACAACATAGAGAACGATATTCATCTAACTATCGATATTCGTAATTACAGCAAATTTTATTAACAGCAGCTCTCGAAGTCACAGTAAGAATTTCGACTGTAACGTAACGTAAAGCACGGGAATCCCTTTCCCGAGCGAAAACTCAGAGGTTCAACAGAGATGCTGTTCTTTGAAGAAAGCTATGCTTTGGCATCAAGGAAAGCAAAAAACCTTCCGATGCGCGATGGTACGAATGCAAACCTATTCCTTTTAAGGCATGTTGCAGCGTAGACGAAAGGAATTTGCTTACTTCCCAATCCCAAAATAGTAACACGTTGCGATGGACGGGCGTTGCAAGTGTTGAACTGATGCATGTTTGAAAAGAAATGTATCCATTACTTGGCATCTTTTAATGACAATATCCTCTACTAAAAAAGGAAAAATTCGATTTAATCTCCTATCCGTACAACTATTATTATAATTAAAACCCATTAGAACAGCACAAGTTCTTAAGCTCTCAATAGAATTTAAGGGCATCTTTTCAGCTGAAGAAGATTTGCTGAATTGCAAAACATTATTGAACAAACCGCTTCAACCATTAATTCGTGCCGAGTCCTTTATTTGATCTCTGATTCTGAGACTAAGGAATCGGGAGAAATTTGACTCCGACCCTAAGAAAAATTATTTATTTTATTAACTGCGGCACTATTATACCATTGCCATTATATACGACCATTATTTTTTAAGCATTAGTATCGGGAGAGAAGACCGCAGAAAAACAAATAAGATATACGGAAAGAACAGCGGGAGGGAAAGGAGAGATATTTATCACCAGTAGGGAACGCTTCTTTAACTATGTCACGTTTTGTACACATTAAATGATTAAATGCATAGGTTAGAACTGCATACAGAAATTTCGACCCCCACCTACCTCTATATCATAAAGATACACTACGATCTAATTTAACCAAAATCAAAAACATAAAAGGGTAAAGAGTTAAATAAACCAAGAGAAGTATTGAACGATAGCGGTGACGCTAAAAAATTGATTGGATGTTCTTCAGTGTTTCCTTGAAGTAATCGTGAGTGAAAGATGAACGTTCGCCTGCAGCCGTGGGCAGCTTAAGCATGCTTCTGCCTATTCAAACGGATGCGCTTGCGTGACTGAAGGAAATGGATGCTTAATTTGATAAAGAATGATCCAATTCCGGATTCAGCCTACGTCTCCGGTTTACGGCGCCACTCAGACAAGATACATGAAGCCCATTAGAAAATATCTGCCGTGTATTTATACAGCTATTCCGAATGAATTACTCGAGGAGGAAATATTTAATCGCTGTTATTCTATAGGATGAAAGTGATTCTCGGATAATTAGAGCGCTATGAAATATTTAAGATGGAGTACTTGAGAATGCCGAGAGTTGGATATATCCTGCCGGGTGATCTCAAAATAAATAACAATATTCCTCAATCACTTATATCCAATTGAATTAGAAATTAAAACAGCATTTCTCTATAGAGGGGAATAAATAAATTTCAAATTAATTTTCTAATAATCTATACATAAATATATATCCATGCGAATAGCATCAACATAAAGCAGAAGAACTTTAGTAGAAATCATGATACTCTAACATTCAATATTAATAAAAGTGTATTGATAACCCTCTAAATTCCTGAGCCTTATAAAGTTTCAAGTTTCTTAGTTTCTTATAGAATTAATTGAAACTCGTTTAAAATCGTTATTTTGAATGTAAGAAATTTAACCTGGCCGTAGAACGCCGTAAGAAATTGAGCTAAAAATCACACAAGATTTACACAAAATTAGATAGTGATAAAGTGATAATCTATTGACCAAAATCAGAGTTAACAATTCTAACACAATTCTAGCGATAAAGGCAATCACGGCGGTTTTTTAATTAAACCACTTATCTCAACCTCATTCTTCAAAATATTGATCGGAGAGGCACAAAAAATTATTTCATAAGCTATTCGCTCAATTTATCCTTTAAAATCACCCGCTTCTGATACTCAATCTTAAGCGGACTCTTCACTGAGTTGAAAAGAACTGATTCTTCCAAACAGACACTTATACAGCAATTATAAACCCCCAAGGGCGCTAAGACGTTTGGAATCGTGACCGCACGACGACGGACCAATAAAAAATGCAACCATATCCTCCGTTATTTCGATTGTCACTTACGGAGGGGGGGGGACCCTTCTATGGGTTGCTCGATACAGTCTGTTATGTGCTGTTATCGCTGCACCAAACACAGCGCAGCCTCGTACACAGACCTTTCCGGCGGCCTTCGTACGAGCTTTCGCTTAATAAGCACCAAAGCTAATAATAAAACGCCGCTGCGTGGGGAGAGAGACCTTTTACAATTTCTCGTAAAAAGAAAATCTAGCTAATTACCGCGGCAAGGGTAAGGCTCCGGAGGAAATGTTGACGCTGCTTGAAGACTTGTTTTCCGATGTAATCAATCACAACGAAGAGTGAATTTGATTACTTTCTCTACGCCATGGCTCAAAAGGGAAAGCAATGATTTAATCACTCAATCGTGGGCATTCCTTCGCGTTTATGAAAATTGGTAATTAACATTAATTCAGAAGACACAGGTGAGAATGAGATTCAATTGAGTAAAAGACTATTAAGAATACAACTCAATATGTTTAATATGGGTCCAAACATTGCTAAACCGAATAATCAGTAGGGATGCTATTAATTTAAGTAAAAAGTCTGAGAATTGAGGAACACGCAAGAGCGAAAAAAGAAGACTTTCGATTGATGATAGCACTTGATTACCCTACTTAATAGGAATTTTTACATTGAACTTTCGTGAATACTAAGAAAAATTGAAAGTTTTCTTGAAAGGCGAGTTAGGAGGCATGAATCTAAAGAAATCAGAAGTCGTTCCGGTGGAAAAATTTTTACCTTGCTATTATGATGCTATTTTTGAAAAGGTTCCTCGCCAAATTTTGAGATTCGGAATGCTGGGCAACAGAAAAAAACATACTGACAATAAATTTTCTTCTTTGTATTCCTATAATTTGGCTTCAAATTTAGAATAAAAATATACATAAATATTATTCAGAGTGGAATAATTTTCAGGCATCGGGTCCTTTAATAGGATTAATTTATAAGTAAAAAGATTTATCTTTAAGAGTAAAAGGAATCTGGAAGTAAAAGGATAAGAGTCTACTTTCCGTTTTTACCGTAAGCCAATAAATCACAGTAACGATGAAGGAAAGAACAGGTTAACGAGTCGTAGATACTCAAAGTATCTTTTAGTAAACGAAAAATGTTTACTTAAACCGAGAAAGAGGCAGTCTCTTGAAGAGTGTGTTTGCACATGCGACATACATTAGAAAAGGCACACCGCAAAAGTCGAGAAAAAATTAGAAAGTACACGTGATAGAAAAGGTGACTCTGCGGATCTAAGAAGTGCAAGAATCAGAGAAAGTGAGTGGAAAATCTTCAGAGGCGAGATACTACTAAAAGAAGCGTTAGAAGCAAGACTAGAGGAAAAACAGGAGAAAGAAATACATCCTTTCCTTTCGCGAAAAATAACGGGTACGTTCGAGATGGAGAAACTCACTTATCTTTCAAAGCATAGATCTGATAATACTACCGTTTAATCCAAAGCCAATTGTTTTTAATAATTCTGTAGATGCATAAAATAATGTGACATTTAACATCTACAACATCCAGGTATCATCTAATGATATGCCCACTCGATATTCTTATATATGTTTTGAAGAGTGGAGAAATTGAATTTATAGTAATTCGAATGGTATAATATTTTGGGAACGTATTATTTATTTCCTAGAGTCATTAAATAGGTATAATGAAAAGGAACTAAATTTCAAAATTCATCGATGAAGAACTGATAAATACTTAGCCAATAGTAGAAGTAGTTTCAAAAAGATTGTGAAAATTATCGTATTAAGAAAAATTTATTGAAAATATAATACCTTAGTTTCTTATATTTTGCTAGAGAATGGTATAATTTTTGAAAAACTAGGCAAAATTGAACTTGAGCTGAGTATCTCTTTAGCCTATCTACAGTACTTTTGTTTGATTAAGTTTAAAAAATATCCCGCCCACAGGGTACGCCTGACGGAACAGCAATGTAAAGAAACGTGCATAAAAATGAAACAAACAAAAAACTGTGTGCACAAAATGGCCGCTCCGACCTTCACCAGTTTTTCAGCCGTTGGATGGAGACAGCTTTCCCGATCATTCTCCATTTTTTGGTGGAAGGAAAGAAGTTTCTTTCCCATACCGGAACCGGCGAGCGCTTCTCCTAGCGTTGCTTTCTATGCGGATACTCGAGTTGGCTCGCCGAGTCCATCCTCATATTTTTAACCCACATTCCCCGATGCCAATGCGACCGTTCGGCCTTGTGATAGCGACGCTTGGAAGGCGAACCGAACACCGCTAATTTCCGGGTAAGCTTAAGGTCTTAATGAGACGAACGAGCTAACAACCAATGGCTACCAGTGAAAAATACCTAAAAACGTCTCGAAAACGATTCCGACATCGCGATTATAATTCGCGATTTTGATACATCGAGAGTAAATCGAAAGGTGCGATTTCGACAGATATCGAAATCTATCGATATTTCGATATAATTGAGTTTTCGCTTTTCAAAGTCTAGGGGTACATCGGGTCGAACTGTAAGTACGTAAACTTTCCAATCGAGTTTTCGATAGATCGAAAGGTTACATCTCCACAGGTATCGAAAGATACCGATGATTCGATATAAATGAGTTTTTGCTTTTCAAAGTCTAGGGGTACATCTGGTCAAACAGTAGGTAAACTTCGTTCCATCAATGCAAAGTATTTCTTTTTACAGCTGCTGAATTCGTCATAAGGTTAAAGAAACACCAGATGTTGAAATATAAATAGTGTGGAGTGTACGCATAGATTTATATTTAGTGACCGCGCTTAGGATATTAGATATTTGAATACTGATGTATCTTAATTAAGTGCTATGCATTGTGTTTTAATTTTATGATAAATGTATCTCTCTTACGCAATTAATGGGTAATTTGAAATAAATGCAAAAAGTATGATATCATAAGAGAACAACTAGTGTGTAATAATAAAGCTTTCACCTGCTTTTGAGTCAGACAGCAGAAGGACTCATGTCGTAACACCCTCAATTTATCAGCAAAATATTTTTAGTTGTTATTATATCATTATAACAAAACTTTTAGGGATGCGCTACTAATGATAGTTGAGTGAATGAAGTGGAGTGAAAGTGAACAGCTGTAAACGAACGTTATCTCGACTAAAAACAAATAGAGCATCGTAGAAAATGAAAGTTGAGACGTGTACTATATCCAGGAGTAAGACACCGAGACGAACTTGAAGCTGCTTATTGTGTGATAGAATGTTTAACTAAAACTACTTTATGAAAGTGGTCAACATCAAATACTTCTCGGTGAGACCTTTTCACATCACTCATATCAGAAACTATGCGACATCTGAGGCAATTCATGAATCATTAGAAGAAGCATTTCCTTACGAATCCCCATAATGCACATAAAAGTGCATCGGATGAAAAAAACGGCTGCCCTTGGCACGCTAAATGGCCAAACTAGACCCTCACAAGAATACGGGAAAAGCGGTTCGGGAACAATCATCCCCAGGTCAATCACATCATTAACTTTTCCCTGTATATTTAATTTTGCGATGCCCGTGACACGGTTCGTCGCTCCTTTCATAAAAAAACGAAGTCGCCCTTGGCCATAGCGCTGGTCACGAACCGAGAGAGGGAGAGATAATGTAACAACGGCGTCTGTGGCACCAGTTCGGCGTCCCAGAGGCGTGGCTTTACAGATAAGGAGGCGGAAAGGGAGAATTCCACACAAATCCACTTTCACCAGGCGCCTCTTCGCATGCAACCACCGCTTCCCTTCTATTTCACCAAAAACAGTCTGTCTCAAAGTATTACTTAAAACAAAGTCAGACCGGCCACCGCTTTGAGATAAACATATGAATCGAAAAAAGCTCCACATAGCACAAGAATGAAATACCAGTGACGACTTAGTATATCTAATGATGATGTAATTCGCTGTAACCGGTTGCATAACTACACTTGTGTATTTCTGCGGCATTCGTAAAACTTTTGAAACGTGATAAATATTACGTCAATTACGCTTGCATTTATTAATTTTGTAACAATTTTTAAATAGACCCTTTCATATAATTTGATATGACCTTATATTTTGCGTTAAATATCTTGTCTCATAGTATTTCTAGGAAATGTTTTAATAATTGTATTCATTACTTACTTGTTAGTTAGAAAGCTCTCAAAAGAGCTCGAAAACTCTCAAAAGAGAAAAAAAGGGTAAAAAAGGGTAAAAAAGCACGGGCATGAATTTGAACACTTAATAATTTGTGTATAGAAAAATAAATTTCAGAAATGGCAATGATTACATTATTATTCTGCCAATAAAAAATCCCTTCAGAAAAATCAACTGCCGATTCACAAACAAAAAGCAAATGTATAATTCAATAAGTCACGATATTGTATCGTCTTACTCTATCTGCGGATTTTATTCTAGCAGGTATAAGTCTCTTCAAAGGATTACAATCGTTTTAGATTTCGATTCTCTACTACGTTTCGGCTCTGTGACCTCATTAACGCTCGACTTTTCCCTGCGTGAAAGACTGGAGTAAAGTCTCGATTTATCAGACTTCGTCTCAATGGACTTTGAATTCAAAGCAGAGGCGTTTGTTTAGGCAGAGAATCTAGATGCCATAGCGATACAGCATACTCTGAGACTCCTAGATTAAGTTGAACATTCTATACCGATGCATATCTTAATGCAAATCACAGATAATATATGAGGAAAAACGTTCCCTTTTCATACATAACAGGCAAAGCGATGAAATAAAATTATCTCGATAAATGAATTACTTTTGCGACGCTAATACACCTACGTATACATATGTGAAGAAGAATAGCGAGATAAAAATTCAAACAGTTACTTTGAAGTAAAAGCAAGGCTACAGAAAGAAACTACGGAAAGAAGTAACCATTCTAAAACGATACATTTATCAGATTAAAAATTTTATGGGATCAAGCAAAGCTGGTCGATTTTATTGCGCCGATAAATTTGCATGGGTGAATTAATAACTTGAGAATAAATCCGCACTTATTGTGAGAGAGCAGTCAAAGAAAATCATAAATCCAGAGACCATTCCCTGAACACATGATAAAGGAAAGAGCCAAAGATCGATTTGCGAGAAAAACCAAAGAAAGATTTTTCCCTCTGATAGAAGGCATTTTTGTAATGAGTTGGATTCAATTGCTGGAATCAAATTCGCTGCAGAGGGCATCCTGGGAATTTTTCTAAGCAATGAAAAAGTAGACATTGCATGCACAAAATGAGTTTGGTCATATATCATGACCTCCATAACAATGAACGTAACATGACTCATGTAAGTAGAGGAATAGGAATTCATAGGGGAAATATGCGCACCATTAGGAAGAGCTACCGCGTTTTTTATATGACTTAAGAGAACTAGATAAAAAATTATTCTTACATATCGTAAGTTTAACTGAAGAAGACAGTTTAGATATTCATAAAAAACACCACAATTTATCATTTTGTGAATTAGAACATAGTGGGGACGTAAGGTTCAAAAGTATAAGTTATATTTTCATCATATACGATTTATTATTTCATCATATACGTATTTAGCGTATATATTCGAGTGCTACTGGATAATTTGATTAAGTTTTAAGAATTAACAAATAAGAAAAAAATAGAGGGAAGTCTATACCCGGAAATCATAATAGAAAAGTCGATGCGACTATCGCGTGACGTTTTATTACCGATATTCGCGACAAAATACGTAATTTCTCAAAGCAATATGCCAGCTGAGTTCACCAACCTGAAAACATTTCTATACTAAATAACCGGTATTTTCTCCCCGCAACTTTTGAGTCATATCCTTAATCAAATTTTTAAACCTTAACATACTCCTATGGTATATAATAAGCTACATCACTTATAATGGTCTAAATTTTATTTTAAATTCAGAACATATGCTTAAATAAATTAATATATGTTTTTATTTGCATTTTTCTTATCATTTAGAGTGGCCTGCGAAGATGTTTGCGCTTGTAAGCATATGCCCGGTGTAGCGTTAAGAAAGCACTTCCGTCAGAAGCACTTCCGCAGTTGTTCCTGACTAGGCAGTAGTCACTTCCGCCATAGTTGCTTATAACTATCGGCTAAGTATTTGCTGCCTAGGGGGGAAACTGCTCATCAACTAGGGAGTTTTTCTCTACTAGGTAGTGCTTCCTGACTGGGAAGTAGATCTCAATCGGGGACGTGTGCCATTATTCTTTGTCGGCACTGCCTAAACATCTATTTCTCATTGTAACCCGTTAATAATGGATGGAAGGAAGCTTTTTCACCGGAGCGTACCTTACCGCTTGATCTAGCAAAACGAATACCCGAGTCACTTTCGCATCGTATCACGATCAGACAGAAAAAGAACGAATTAAAGACGATTTAGGCATGCTCAAGAGAATACCGTTTCTCCTCCGAAATTCTCGGCGTTCCATCACGCCGCCTCAAGTCACTGGTGCGTCCGCCCCCTCCCTCCAAGTGAATCACTACACACGTGCTCGCAGACATTAGGGATTCTAGAGAGGGAGTCCAAAAACCATATGCCGAAAGCATTCGCTTAAAAAATCTTGGAACGGTCCAACTGCCACTTCGCCACAAACCTCATTATGTTAAGAACTCAATTGGCTGCTGGGCACTCTTCCTTAATATGTCTTGAGTCTATTGAACATGAGGAATGTAACCCTAACTATGCTACCCGGCTTCACTCCTGCCGCGACTAGGGTTCCCTAGATTCCGGGAGATTTCAATCCAAGTGATTCCGGGAAACTATTTAAAGCACAGCGACCGAAGAATATGTATCATTCGTCAATAAATGGGCAATTGATTATATTTGTATCTACTAGCCTTAGATGCAATCTTTGATGAGATTGCGTGATTCCCGATACGGAATCGTAGATCTCAGCTGAAGTGTTATTATTCCAAGAAGCTTCCAAATTAAAGTCAAATATCTCGAGACGAAGATGGCACTATATATACTATTTATACTATAAATTACGCAGGACTACTGATATTACTTTACAAGAAAATGAGACACAGATGTCTCATTGGTGTAAAGGTCATACGGCTCAGTAAAAGATGAAAATATTTACAAGGACAAGAGTTCAAAATAGCTAATTATTTAATTTATCCGCGAAAATTTTCTGGGGTGAAGATGGCAGCCAAACACCCTACAAGTAAATTACCAAATTAAAATAAAGTAGAACAAGCCTAAAGGCCAAGGTCGAAATACCACAAATATGTGCATCAGAGATAAAAGGAGCTCAAGCCATAAACTCTATAAATACAGAAACCAATTATATAAAAAACCAGGACAGTTGTATCGAGCAAGTAAAGGCTGATCACAGAGAAGTAATCAAATCCCACTCGGCGGTCAACTACAGCAGAAAAGCAGCTTTGCGCTCATTCCTTCGATGAAAGGTCAAAACAAAGGATCATTCCAACGAACAATCCTCGAAATATTTCCGAAGAGGAGTCCGAATCCGCAAATCCGCAAAACGGAGCTAAACAGAGAGGAGAATGACGGAACCTCAGCCGTAACTGTACTCGAAAAAAGCTGAAGGTGAAGGACACAACCTTTGCCCACGAATATTTCTTGTACGAACCAGTGGGCGGGCATCATTCGACGATGACAAATGTTTAGATCTGAAGTTTAAGATATTCTCCATCTTCCCCTGTAATTTCCGAGATGGAAAATTCATAATCAGGCAGTCACAACGAAGCGATTCATTAGCCACCTGATCGGTACCTCATTGGTCAAAAGAGAAAATAACGGACGGACGGACATAAACGTCATGCGATTGCGCCGAGGATGGAAAAATGACGAGGTATTTCGTCATAACTGTCGAATAGGAATTCCTTCCGGAACATTAAAGGTCTTTAATTAGGGGGTTCCGCTTGATTATTAGAGACGAAATAAACTAGCATCGATAATTAGGAAGACATTCGGAAGAGTAGAAACCATATTTCTCACCTTAGAAGGGCTTTAACCGTTAATTAATACCATAATCAGGTAATATTACTTCAATTACAATTAATTATTATTTTTAATACGTACTGTTAACGATTTTTCAGCAAGAAAATCATCATTGTAATAAGCTATTTCCCCATAGTATCGTGACGAGGAACCCTCTTGTCTACGACTACTGGGTTTGAAGCCCACAAAGTGCACGAAATTCTGCGTTCTTTTACGCAAATAATCCATCGCATAGGTGCAGTATTGCCTCAGAAATCAATTCGCTTAAAGTATTCTGGTAGTAATAGTGCTTCTGTGCACCGTAATAAAAGTACGTAACTACCGTACAAAGCGTGAGGCTTAACTCAAGTATATTTCCAGAGCCAATATCGATTGAAATGTTCTTTATATGATGCAATCGTATAATATAACCAAGTGGTCAAACCTCTTCGTATTCACCACGAAAAATTTTCTCCAAGTTATTATCTTTTCAGAGAATTTATTAACTGATGAAATGCCGATCGCAGTTCAATAAGAATGCTCAAGTAATGCATTGATTAAAGAATCCCAAAGTAATAGAAAGTATTTTTATAATAAAATTCAAGATACCACTACGAATTTCAATGCAGATGGATTTCTGAGATATCTACATTTACAGATATAAGAAAAGAATTGTAATAGTTATACCACTGGATCAAAAAATTTTAAATAAAAAAACAATTACAAAACAAAGTTTTAGTATTAATACATAGAAATCGGAGCCAATAAAAATGCCCAAGAAAATATTTGCTTCAAATTAGCGATAGATAATAATCAAAACCTTTATCAGAACTCGACACAACCAGTAGTTATTCCCATGATAGTTCCAGCAGTATCGATTCATCTGCATGTTTTTTGCTGGAAATACGATGAAAATCAGAGGCTCTGCGATCAAACCCGTAAAGAAATTCCCTCCAATATCCTTCAGTCATGCAAACCCGTGTGCACTTCATCATGAACGCTGCTTGTGTCGGGCGTTAAAACTTTTACGCCGCTGATTAAAACGACTGGAATTGAACTGAAAAAAGCTGGCAAAACTCGAATCCTTTGACTGATGCAAGGGCCAATTTCCGAGGCGGTTTCGCAATGAATATCTTCCTAACGGGAAGCAGGAGGCGGGGATGGGATGAAGTGGCATGGGAAAGGTCCAGGGAAGGGAGGGAGTCGTCCGGAGAAAGAGTTGCCCGTCGAGACAGGTGTACAAAATCAATTCCCATACATCAAGAGTTATACCGACTCCCCGAGAAGCTGATTTATTCCTCGCTCGGTGTCATTTCTTCGGAAAATCCTGCTCGCGGAACGGCGATTCGATAAATAAATGACAGGACACCATCGGCAGGCGGAGAAATGCAAGGGGATAAATGGAGTAAAGAGGCGATCGGGGTCAAACATGGGGAGATCTCACGGGCGTAAAAACAGCAGCGCATCAACAAATAAGGAAGCTGCGATAAAAAGGATGTCTAATCTAGTTATAGGCAGCTTGGAGACTTTATGTAATGGCTGCAGTTCGTTTTCGGCCTTTGAGAAACTTGTTCGAAGGATGAAACGCTCGTTCTCGGGAAGAGCGTAAATTATTCGAGCGGATTTTCATTTGGAACTTCTCTGGCTACTCATAAGAGAGACTGATAAAATAGAAAAAGTGATTTTGTATTCTTTTAAAGAATTTTAATAAGGTAAAACTGTACATAATTATAAAACGTAACGATTCGACAAAATATTAACGATAATATCGAGAAATGATCGAATCGAATAACTTCTGAATCGATTATCGAATGGATTCGAATCGAAGGTCGATTTTGATTCGAATGGATTCGGTGAGACAGAAAATTAATTATTTTTACATTCAAGAGAGACATCAGCATCAAATCCAGCCTTTTAGTTTTTGTTACGGCTGCATCACAAATCCCACGGTTCTAAAATAGCGAACCGAGCAACCATTTATCAACAAGTTCAAAGTATAAAAATGGTATTGCGATTGATCCCAATGCACGAATCAAAGCTTAGATAAAAACGGATAAAACTTAGAAACTGGATATCGAGAAGAATTCTCCGAGCCCACTTACATGACAAAAGACCACACAAGTTGCTAAAATCTGAATTCATTTCCCACCCTTATGAATACAGAACATTCATGTTTTTCCACAGCATTCAGGTTATGAAGAGACATAAATAATGCATGTGAGTTGGCTGAGCAGATACTGCGAGAACAAGAACTGTATGCTACGAAAACTGTGTCAGGTAAAATTTACAGCCGTTTTTCCTCGGGGGTTGACGTTCCTAACGCACGGCGACGTTTAAGTCACCAGCGTACGCAATATTAGAGCAAATCGCTTATGTCTAACCGTTCCGCGTATTTACGAGATGCCGGTGAAGAAAGTGACACAAACACCCCGCTCGGGGCACCCATTCGCGAGATAAAATTAATCGAATTCCCATACGCTGATAATTACCGGCAATCTCGCGCATCTCGCGGAGGCATAACAGTATCCCGTCGAGGAATTCGATACAGTTTCTCCGGCGAAAAGCTGCCGATCTTTCCACATCCGCGAAGGACACACAAACCTCCGGCTGGATCCGCTTTCCCACGATCGGGAAACCCCCGATCATGCGAGGGAAGCGTATCGGCAACCCACCTTGCGATCTTCGGAGGAAAAAAAGCATCCCTACTTTCCTTCACTTGCTACTTCGCGCGGTGGAGGTTGCGGGCAGCTTGCGTCGTCCCGTTAGGCGAGGAAAGCATGAGGTCGATGGCCGCCCATCGGAGAGACGGTGTTGGAGATCAAAGACAGCGGAGGGAGAGTGAATGGAGTGGAGGAAGCTGAGGGAAAGGGGAAGGAAGCAGGAGAAAGGAACGGAAAGAAGAGTTATTGTTCGGAACCTATGCACGTAAGGAAACATCGAAATGAACAGGGATTGATAAGTCGCGCGCGGCGGTTCGGTGGAGAGGGTATTGATTATTAAATCCGTGCGCGTGTTGGTGGATTGTGGCAAAACTCCCTGGCGAATGAAGACAATCGGAGACAAATCGATGGAAGTGAATAAAAAGCGGTTCGGCGTGGATGTGGCGCGATGAAATCTCTGTGGGACGAAATCTCACAGACAGGAAATCTCTGAGAGACAAAATCTTCGAAAGGCAAAATCTTGGAAAGGCAAAATCTCCCAGAGACGAAATCTCCGAGAGATATTCTTTAAGCTCCATAATCTATTATTCCATGCGACTGAAATCGTATCCTTCAACCAAAAATTGATTATTAAACAAGTGAAAAAGTGGGAAACATGAACGCTCAAAAGCTTCCGTAATAAATAAAGATAAAATAATCAGATTCGAAAATTTTCGAAGCTATAGAATCTACACACTAAATAATTCATACGCTACTGAAATGATTTATACCTGGAGATTGATTATTAAACGTAGATGATAAGAAAGTGAAGAATCAAAGACCTACTTCCATGACAATCAACTGCTATTTGACGAAATTATTGAGCAAGCAGAACTTCGAGAGACGAAATTACCATTCGACACATCTCTTCTGAAGAGAATCTAAGAAACCGGAAGTTCTGTTTCCGCACTATTGCAATGCATGAAAAAATGAATTTTAATAAGAGTTATCCCACTATTTATTCTTACTATCACTGCTATTCTCATACTTTATTAAGTTGGTTTCCGTGAACAGACGTTTAGAGTACAAATATAAAACCCTCAAATACCTTTAATTTTCAAAATTCTTATATAAACACCTCATTAGATGCCTTCAGAGACCAAACTTTACCCTGTATACTTAACGATAAATCATCATCTTGAGAACATCCAAAAATTTCATTAATTCAACTAAGATTCGCAACCTCCCCGTAACCACCATCGAGCTCGGTAATAAATTTAGTGAGGTACAAACGGAAGAAACATAAAACGAAGCGATGTTCTTTGCAAAGGCTCGGCGTATAATTTTTCTCACAAGTTTTCACGGTCCGTTATTATGAGCATTAGCACACGCTCAAGCTGCCTTCAGAAAGGGGACGATGTGAAAGGATATTTGACCCATGCGAAGGGCAAAAGGAAAGGATTTTGAGAGTCAAGAGAGTGGACCTGAATCCTGGACCACAAATAGACCGGTCTTCGTAACGTTACTGAAACATTCCGACAAGGAAATGCATCACTTGCCATGTTTCGAGATTCTCGCTTACATTAGCCTATTAAGCATTAACCTAAGGAAGCATTTACGAAAAGAAGAGAACAGATGACAAAGGTTCTCGATAACGGAATCGGGAAAGGATTAGCAAAATCCTTAGTATAGAGTGTATTGTTATAAGGATTTGAAACGTGGACCTTAAGAAAAGAAGACATTAAAAGATTAGGGTTTTTTTTTGAGATGTGGGTATGGCGCAGAATGGAGAAAGTAAGCTGAGTTGATAGAAATACGAACGATGATGATTGATGCCAGAGATGGTTGGCGAAAAGATGGAGTTAATTGAAGTAATTAGAAATCGACAAAGGAAATTGGTGGGTCAAGTATTGAGAGGAGATGGATTACTGAAGAAAGTGATCGAGGAAAAAATGCTAGAGAAAAGACAGAGGAGAAGAAAAAGAAAAAAATATGACTTAAAGTGTAGAATTACTTACTAAAAAGTGAAGGAGAGTGCCCTGTATAGGGAATCTAAGGGCACATGAACCTAACGAAAGGTAGAACACTCATACAACGTTTTTAATGCTGATATTCCTGAAAGAAACAAACACGCTAAGGTGACTTTTGAGCGAGGAATTAAAAACTACCATTTGTTCCACATTATGTAAAATGAAGCGAATATCTGGAGTCGGATATTTGCTTGCGGTTCCGAACGTTGGCATGCGAGAATTCGAAAAATTCTAGGAACTCATTAGAGAGATTTCCAGCGAAACGGCTCCTTGAAGAACGGAGCTGATGAAATACCGCGGAATAATTAAGCAAAAAATCTCAATATCCTCCTTGCCTAATTCGTAATTTATTGCTCGCGTAGAACATCGAACCGGAGTAATCCGATGATATTTCTACATCTGATAATGATGAGAATACAAGGACATAATCTTCTTAACGATTATGAACGCTGGCGGATGGATTACAGCTGGTGACCTTAATACTTGGAGGGCAGCTAACCAGCCAACGACGCACACTTCCTCGAAACGATCAGCGTTTCCAATTACGGACGCCGCTTGAATCGAAATAAAAAACAAATGGATCTTCCTTATCTTTCCGCACATTGGTTGGAACACCCGCTCGGTTTAGTCAAAATATCGCAGACCAAGGCGTCTGAGGAATGAATTGCACTGTGAGAGATGAAGTGCGGTTGGAGAAATTTTACCAGAATATGCGTGGGCTCGATCCTAAGGCGATTAGTCTAGCATCTCTTAAAAATCGACGAAAGAGAAAATATAAAAATGATTACTGTTTCTGAATAACGTGCTTTTAAGTGCACCTTCAGAAAAAAATACGTCAGAACGATTACGAATCCTTAAAAATAAATGTTAGGTAGAGATTCAGTAATATTCATTACTAAAATCTAAAAATTATTTCGATATTCACCAGCTAGATACTTTGGCTAACGATGATTATTTGTTCCTGAATCATATCCGTTTCTTTGCTAAAATATCAAATCTCGTCAGAAAATAGTGAAATACACCTAAAACTGCCAAAGCTTTCGTTTCGATGTTTCTAGAAAGCAGAAAACAAAAATTAAATTCTTTATTTTCATTATTTTAAGCTTTATCTGCTTCCGTACATGCGTAACCCATGATAATCCTTCATAATCCATAAAAATATTTTGATATGAATCTTCATTCCGTTTGAATTTCACATCAATGCATAATGTGCCAAAAACAGAAATGAGCCTCTCTGTAGACCAAAAAAATCGTTTATATAGTCATCGGAACGATTTTCTTCAATTCTTTACATTAAATGAATTTTATTCCACGCAATTGCTTTACAATCAAATACTTTACCATTCTATTTTATGCATTTCAGTAATCGCTATCTAATTTTAGGCCTTAAAATGGCCATATTACAATAATTAATCCAAAAATAAAATTAATATATTTAATTAGTGAAATAAAAGATATTAACCACCACAAAATGTAAGTAAGAGTGATGATTAACACAATAAATACGCGATAAAAATACCGTTAAACACATATTAACCAAATCGCATCCATCCCATGCAATAGGCTTAACTCACCTCCACAGAAACAGAAAGATAGAAAAAGGAACAAAATTCTTTCGAAGAAAACTGCCTGGATATCATCTCGATGAGGGATACCCACACGCCAAGTTTAACTGTAACAACCGAATGGTTTAAAGGTCAATGTGTAGGGACAAGCACGTGAACGTTTCACAACGACGGAAAACCAAAAAGAGACTAATATATATGTCACGGGGAGTGTGAGAAGGGTTTTGAAAGGGTCGAACGAGATGAAAGCAAGGGGAGAGAGAGAGTCGGTTATTAAAAGAGAGAGGAATTGAGAGAGATATTGCGGTTAAGTCGCTGGAGACAAAGGAGAAGCTTGAGAACCTGTGAGACTGTTGAGAGCGACGTTTTAACTGCAGTAGAACCGCAAAGGGTGGAAATGGATATTGACCTGGAATTTGCCGAGGATGTGAAAAGCGTTACTGATAATAGATTAAACGGGATCCTGTTAAAAGCCAGTGCGAATAAGTCGTATAAGCAGCGAGAGATGCTGTGGAAATATATTATGATGGATAGAAGGGGCTCTAAACTAGTAGATGAGCGTCTATCTTTCCATAAACGTTCGCCGAGGAAAATCTAATCAAATCGAGGCGATTTAAGAAGTGATGAAAGGTGATTTCTCATTCATTTTAAGCTTCCTCGTGCATTTTATTAAAGAGCCCTGAAATGGAGAGCGATGGAAATGTTTACTAGTATCTTCAACTAATATTGGTAATGGTATATTGAAAACTTTATTTCTCTCGCTTCACGACTCAATCTCAATCACAGAGAATCTAATTTACAAGTCGATGTGATAAATAGACATCCGTACAATTTATAGACTAGCAAAATGCCGATTTGCAGAGAATCGACATTCTGCTATTCGTATACACTAGAGCAAATTAAATTTCTCGAATATAAAAGTCAAAAACAAGACAAATAATTGAAATAGAGAGATAAAATTCAAATATGTCGGATTATCTTGTACTGTTTGCGTAATTTCTATCAAGATGGTGGAATTTTCTAAATTAACATAGTTACCACTGATGGTATATTTCTGCTGTAATTTTTTTGCAATTGATCATACGGAACAAATAGTTAAATAAAATTAATCAAAGATCTAATTTGCAAGATAATTCTACCGGATAGTTTTCAATATTAATTCATGAATTTCATAGATTTTTACATTTTCTCGAACCTCGATAAAACTATTTTTAGGAAAATAAACTGAATTTTCCTGAACATTTAGTTCTTTAAAATTAATCTTCATCAAAGATATAAGCTATTTTTACGTAGTTACTGTAATGTGCATATGGAGACGTTCATCAGATTTTGAAGCGCATATACTTCACGAATGCCTTCAATACTGAATTACTTCCGCGAATAGCATTCTCAGGTAGTTTCTAAGACATTCCATCCATTTAGAAAAGCTTCTAATTAGGGAAACAACTAAAATGTGCCATTTCGATACAAGTATATCTATTATACTACTCTGTATTCACAAAATATCCCAGAATCTGATACAATAATTGCAATAGGTACGTGCTTAAAATATTAGCCTCACTATATTTACAACTACCAGTTACGGTAACGTCTAACATACCAACATAGTCATAACAAAACTTTTTATAGTCGATTAAATAGCACGACAACTAGCTAATGTGAAGACAGTTATTACCTTCAGAAATAGGTTCAAGTTATAAATAATACTCACCGCGAGTTCGTGTTTGCCATTTAAATTTTACCCCCCACGGCAAACTCTTTCACTTTCCCATAAGTGAACCGTTCCGTTAATGCCAACCAGAAGCTTTTCCCGTCCTTCCCCATTGTCCTTTTCCACCAACATTTTCCTTCCTACTTTTCGCAGTCCTTTTAGAATGTATCCCACCCACTTTTACCCTCTTCTATATAAAAAATTCTCTTCACCCAAGAGACCCCCTCGCAGGAATTTCAACGACCTCCATCCACTCGGATCCATTCATTCTTCCTCGTCAGAGCTCAATCTCAAGGAAATTAAACAACTCTCACTCATACGAAAAACGAGATAATCTACGAGAGTACAATGGCTTACGTTTGTGGAATTAACTAGGCGAAGAACTTTCTCGAGGCTGTGCATCAAGAGTCGCGAATAGTTGTCGAGTCGAGTGCCGAATTGGAGTGTCGATAGAGAATTTGTTCTCCTTACCGTGAAACAATCGCCGATAAACGACTTTCAACTATCTCTCTTCCAGTGACAAATATGCACTTTAGTGAGTTAAAATATAAATATTGTGAGAATCCAATCATGGTAATTAGGAAAATACAAAAGAAAAACAAAAGATTATCATCGATGAAAATGAAAATTCTGGCATTGACGTCCGAGAAATGTACAAATATACTTAAATACGAGGGCTGTTCAAAAAGTTCCCGAACTTTATTTATTACAGCACAAATATTTCACTTACAAATTATTGCTCCGAGTCTCCTTAAAAGTACTCCCCACCCCAACGTATACACTTATCCAAATGGTATTTCCACTATTTAAAACAGTCTTGGGACGCTTCTTTCGGACTGTTCATAAGCTCCTCCGTCGAATTTTTCTTTATTTCTCGAATGGTGGAAAAACTTTTTCCTTTCAGCGGGGTTTATAGCTTAGGAAATAGGAAAATGTCACATGGAGCCAGGCTTGGTGAATAGGGTGGTTGAAGAAGCACGGTGGTCTTGTTTTTGGCTAAAAAGTCACGAGTTGCTCGTGTTGATCCTGGTCTGCTGTCATCAGGCAAGGCATGAATTTGTCCTCCACTCGATGCATCCTCAATTTTTTTAGTTAGGATTTTGTAGCAGAACCAATAGGGATGCCACGCTCTTCTGCAAGCTTCCTAACAGTCAAACGTCAATTTGCACGAATGAGATCGTTCACTTTTTCGATGTGGTGGTCATCTGTGGACGTTGATGGTCTTCTGGAACGCTCGTCGTCTTCCACTGATTGCCGCCCGTTTTTGAACCGTATAAACCACACATAACACGCGGTACGTTTCATAGCATGCTCACCAATAGCCTTGGTAATCAACTCAAAAGTTTCCGCGAAAGATTTGCCCAGTTTCACGCAGAATTTTACAGAAGAACGCTGCTCCTTCAAAGAGCTCATTTCCGCGGACCCGATTTTTCGCCGCACTCTACGTTCATCTGTTCACATAAACATCCGTAACTAATGAACAAATCAAGATATCGGCAAAGTGATTGAAGGTGGTTATTTGGGAAGCTTTCGCGGATATAACGCCTACAAGCAGATTAAAAAATAACCAACTGTAGGCACACTATAAAAAAAGTTCGGGAACTTTTTGAACAGACCTCGTATTTGGTTACATCAGCAGCTGCACAAGACTGAACAACTGAATTCCAATTTGAAGAACAATTTAGTTGACATCTGATAATGTTTACCAAAGTATAATCGTTATGTATTAAAGTTTGCGTTTGAGAATATTTATGATACGGGATGGTCACTTTTTGACTGCCAAGTATTTTCCAATCATTATCTTTCATTGCCAAAAACATTGACATTTTTAACAAAAGCCCTTTTTTAGTATAATTCTAATCTGAATCTTTCAAATATTCATCAAAATGCCGAAATGAGGTCGTTCTTGCAGATATGTTAGTAGCAGAAAACAACATCATTTCGAGCAGTAGCTTTTTTCTCAACTTTTATGACTCCGTATAAACAAAACAAAGGGCAACTAGGTTCGTTTTTGACCGAGTAAGTTTTTCGGAAACACTTTAGATTGTACTTTATCGATGGAATCGTTCAAATAATCAACAAACATTTTTAACACCGTGGTTTCCCTAATCAATTAGCTAACTTGATAAACTCCTAAGCTAAAAATTACTTTAAAAAACGTTTCCTTGTTAGAAAAGCTGTAAATCTCGAAACTGTACACGCTGGAATTTTCCCCATTCGCTCACTAACACCAAAAGAAAGAAATCAACCACGACGTAAACGACAATTATCCTCAACGGAGAAGGAAAAATGTGCGAATCTCAAATCCTGATTAGAAAAACACGCTGAAGTCCATTCGTTATGCAACTGATGTCCTTATACTAGTTAAAACTGATTTCCTCGTACTCGCTAGAACAATTTCCTCAATAATTCCTGGTTACAACGTTGGGATTGATAGTGCGTTTACACATGAAATGCAATGATTTACGGCGTGTTCGTACGTGAGATAAAATAAGTAATCAAGGGGTAAGGTGATGGAGGAAGAAAAACGATGGATGAGTGAGAGTAAGAGATGAGGAAACAATGCGTTATGGAGGAAAACGTCTTCATTGGCTCACCACGCGCCGCTTCGTTACGGAGAAAAATCCGAAGCCCTTATCTAAGGCGAGGAAAACAAATTAAAGGAAGAAACATAGAGGCCAATAAGGCAGGGATATCGATGTCCTCGCCCATTCCGACCGTTTAAAACGACGCATTTCGGTGTTGCTGCGTTCAATTGGCTATTCCTTCATTTCACAACCAGACATGGAATAGGTCGTTGGGCAATGCTGCGACTGGGAAGAGAATACATGCAGCGGAAGAAGGAACTGGGGAAAGATACTTGGAATTCAACAAGGGATAAAATATATGCGTGAACATGTTGGGTTCCGTTATCTACATCGCAGCATATTGATTCTCGTATACCTTAATCGATACGTTCAGATTGTTCTCCGGTTCCCTCAGTTACATATGTCTGCCATCGGCGAAAATAAATGTCACTGTTAACATGTTCATAAATCTTCATATTTCCTGTTCTATAGAATAAGTAAATATTCATGTCTATTTCTTATCTATACCTTGAACTCCAAATTTTATGACAACATGCAATGAGTTCCATGAAAGATCGCACATTAAAAAGCTATCCTACAGGAATAAACAGCATTACTCATCAACATAAACGTTGAATGGAATGAATTAGAGGTATTCAATTAGTGCAATTTTTTATCTTGTTGTATTGCATTAAAAAAACAAAAATACACAGATCAGAACAATTTTTGCAACATTAATTATAGTAGTTCTAATAAATATACTAAGCATGATGAAGCTTAAGATTCCCATATTAAAATCTATTTTATTTTTATTTTCCGTCACTTAGTTGCTCCTAAGGTAATGTAATCGATAGCCTCTTTTTTAAATAAGCCAGATGTTGAGGGTTTATTGGCAATATTTCAGGGATGAGAATGGTAGACTAACTACAGTTCCTCTTATTCCATTTAAAATATTCTTCGCTTTGTGTTATCCACCGACAAAAACCTTCCAAGCAAGAAATTCCGCCTTTCAGATTTCAAGACTCCGTCAACTTCACCTTGAACCAATTAACCTAAGTACAGCTGTTTACGGAAAAACTCATCTGATTACAGGCTTAGCTTCACTCGGAAAAAGCAATCAAATCGGACGATCCCTTCCAACTGTGGAGAGACGATCATGCGTCGAGTTCATCCATCATTCATCCCTGGAAGAGAGAGAAAATCTTCCTTCCCTAATAGCTAAATCATCCGCATGAAGGAGGGAGTCGGCCCTTTAAGTTCATCACTACGGACGATAACTGCTTTCTTCGGCTCGTGACACACTGCAACCCCTTTGAGGCCTTTCCCCAATAACCGTTCTCAACTTTCCATCTCCGACGCCCTCGACATCTCCATTGAGAACGGCAGAGCGCCCTTTTACTCTCGCAGTCTTTCTTCGCCTTTCCCCATATAGATCCTCGAGATTAAGTGAAGGGGAGCTTGTACGAGCACGCTAACATGCGTACTGCACAAAATCGCCGGTATGCAAGTGGAAAATCAATAACTCCGCTTGCTTGGAAATAAAGATCCTACGTGCTTGCATACAATCTAAGGGCGGAGTTTTACTGCAAAACCGCTTCTCGAATCCCGTCTGAAAGGTGGAAGTGCATAGTGAGACCCTTAAATGTCAGACTGAAACTAGGTACTTCATGCATGGCGACAAATTTGCCTACAAAACTGTGAAAAGGCTTTGATGATCGATTGAATGTGGAAACAAAACAGGGATTCTGAAAGAATGATTTTAGAAAGCAGAACAAACACTGAATTCGGTCTATAATTTACCTATACATGGTATTTAAGAACTAAGCTATGCGGCACTAAAAAACTAGTTTTTAAATTTCCATTTTTACTAGCATTAAGGATCTTAAAATGTAGAACGTAATAGAGAGTGTAAAATTTAAATGGTATCATGTCGAATTTCTAATAAACTATAAAATACCAAGCAATAAAATGTAATGTAAGTGAAGTGAATGTAAGGTGTGAAGTGAATGTAAGGTGTATTATGAGCATTTGGATCTCAATGGTATCTCTAGGGTATGCGATAAGATAATAGCTCTCTTGCGGCACACCGATAAAGAATATACGAGGAAATCTATTATCCACTTCCGATTGAGTTGAAGAATTGAGTAATTAATAAGCTATAATGATTTTACTAGACAGCCAGCAATGGTTCGTAAAAGTCCTTTTTCTTTAACTCCCAATTATTCGTGGGCGGATTATCCCTCTTGAGGATTTTCTGTGCATGATTTTTTACCCTTAGCCGATGTTTTTTGTAGCCTTTAAAAGAAACAAACAAAAAACATATATTTAATACAAACAGAACTTAAGTAAGGCCTTTCCTATGAAGCAAAGAGAGTACGACTACCAAAACATTAACGATACTAAAAAGATCCGAGATCGAGGGTAGAAAACTCGAAATGAGACCATGCAAAATCATGCAAAACAACATACTATGAGGGCAAATAATGACGAATTTCTTTATTTACGTAAACTATGATCATCGTAAAAAAACGAAAGTAAAATTTAAATTATCCGTTTCTGATTATTCGTGGATCCTCTCCCCATCATTAGCCCAGATATTCCAGAGTTCACTCTACATAAACTATGCGAAGTGCACTCGACGCCAAATCTCTCTAGACCCTCTGAATTTGGATTACAGTTCTCTGGAATATAAATCCGCTGTATCGTTCACAATCCCTTTGATTTCATCACAAAGAATTTCGGTCACTCATCCCTAATATATTCCACGCCATACCCATCTGATCTCGTTCTATCTCGGCCATTATCGACTTTCGACTTTTTTTACCAAGTCTCTTCCACAAAGAGCACCTGACACGTGCACTGACATCAGATCACAGATTCCCCGATCGTAGACAAACAGCTCCGCCCCATATCACGTCTGAATTAGAAAGTCTTCTTACGGACTCATCTCCGCGCGAGCAAAAAGGGAGACGTTTGCGAAACGCCATCTTCGGCTTTTCAATGCGGACTCCACGTGTTTGTTTACCGCAGTCATAATGCATTATCCATGTTGATTTGTTTTCCATATCAGAGCGATTTACATTCAGGCAATGGGCTCAGTACGTCGCAGGTTGGGGTTAATGCTCAGGTGGAGAATCTTACGGCATCGCTATATTAGAGTGTTGAAGTAAGAAACGTTACCGATCTCAACGTGATTTCATTCTCCTAACCTTAATGCCAACATAAAAATTCGTATCAGCAGATATAGGAAATAAAACAATTGAAAAAGAGACAAAAATATTACTAGGATCATACCATTGCATATTAATCACAAGATATACACGAAAAGGTATAACTATAAAATTAGTATACCGAATTTCTTATAACGGTACATACAAATTACGTAACTTTGTACTTTCATCTCATACATAACCCTGTTTAGTTTTAATCTGTTACGTCAGATATAAATATAATTACGAAGTGTAGTTAATTATCTTACTTTCTGATTCAACCTAAATCTAAATACTAAGTGATCCAGAACTTTGAGTCGATTTGTATTTAAATGAGACAGCAAATGAGCAACTCGCATACTCGCAAGTTTTAGGAGATATTACGGTCCAATAAATTTCAAAAATCCCTTATCCGAGAGCATGGAAATAATTCGAAGTTTTTGGAGCATACGTATTCTCACAAGTAGAAAGAAACTGTAAGGCTATGTCAGTGTTACGTAAAACTCAAAACGAGATTCAATAAAGCTCGAGAATTTCGAAAAATCCGCTCCGATGAGGAATTTATCGAAGTAAATCATCGAAATCGACCGACTGATTCATTTCATCAGAGTGACAGCTAACATAAACAAAACATATCGCCCGATTTGGTGAAATTCCTTCTGACCCATGGAAAGGGCACGGACGATAAAGGAAACCCGGAAAACCGAGGGATTTGAAGGAAATCCACGGGGCAAACACATCGCCCAAACATTCCTCGACTAGATCTCAAGGCTTTATGCGTTTCCTTCCAGCGATAGGGGTTGAGCAAAATCACTGTTTCACCCACGTCAGCCAAACATACAAACAAGCAAGCTGCACTGGAGGTGGCGTCATGATTCCGTTTCTTAAAATCCATTTCATTGATAGGTCAATCAATTGAGTCGCGTAAAGCATCGGCTCCTTGGGACTCGTATATGTACGATGGAAAACGACTCTTTATCTTATCGGAAGGATGTGCGGGATTTGCTGATAAGAGAGCGGCTCAGGGATCAAAGGCATCCTGCTGCGACGCTCTTTAAAAGATATCGATTGAGCATAAACATACTACTTCTAGATAATGAGGCGCATGGAGAAAGTTGAAGAGGCTGAAGATTTCCACATTCCTCGAACAGTGCGCAGCTAAAAAGTTGCTGAGGTAAATCTCGATGTTGAAAATACATTTAAATGACAACGGGCAAACTCTTCTTTTACAAACACGCAAATTATTCTAATCCATTCGTTCCTAACCCTTAGCTATTAAAATGTAAAATTATAAAAAAACGAGAATGGAATTAAGAAATAAAATAAGAGTGAGAAACATAAAATGATAAAATAATAAAAATTGTACAATAAAAATCGCACAAAAATAAAATTGACAAATATAAATTATAAAAACATTAAAGTAAAACATAATGGTAAAATTCAAACTATAAAAATAAGAAAAACCAATAATAAAAAATACTAATAAAAACACAATGATAAGAAAGAAATAATAAATAAAAATAATAGTTATAACGGCACGAAAAATATAAATATTTAATAATAAAAGATAAACAATGAAACGAAAAGAATGAAATATAATGATGAAAAAGATAAGTAAATTCATTATATTAAAGAGATATCATCATAACGGATTCATAATCTTAATTCAATAAACAAAATCAGGAATTTGAATCATGTAAACATACGAGGTAAAACAGAACGGCATAAATTCCACCTATTGGAAAAATCGCTTCGTATAGAGGTGAACGGAAGAACTGCGCCATCAAAAACAACCGTTCAGATCAAATCGAAATCTCGAGACTCCTTCTTTTTCCCTAAGGTAAAAGTGACAAGGATCCCAAACATAACGCCAAAATCCCTAGGGAGAAAGCAGCCTTAAAATCGAAAACGAGACTTTTTTCCGCTCGCTTGACCACTCCGGGAAACCATCCCCATTGAAACGGTTTCTCCAGAGGAAGCAAAACAAAAAGCGAGCGCTAAAACAACGGTTGTGTACCCGTGCGGACTCTGAACATCGAAAGTTATCCTCCGCTAAAGAGATGAAGGAAATTCGTAACGGATCCGTACGTGTCGAAGGCACGGTTTTCCCGAGTGCGTTCTCCGCTATAGCAGAGTCACGGAGGACTATTTTCACGCTCCGTTTTACGCCCATATGTTGTCGGCGGGCAGGAGTCGTTGAAAATGCGGCGAATAGAAAAGGGAGTAGGGCTTCGCGAAATGGAGTTAGGCTTCCTCCAGATATACCATCTCGGAAATCGAAAGTAGAAATCGATTGGGAGAAAAGGACTTGGTAAACAAGCGTCGGAAGTGTGGTTAGGATGTGGCCGAAGACATATTGAATACATTTGTTTCCGCGTAAACATTCGTATATATGGGAGAGACTGCTCTCTTTGGAGGACGCGTTGTTTATCGGTAGGATTAGCTATACCGTAAAACAGAGTAACAAGAATAGGTTTCCAAATTGCTTTCATAGACTAAAACGTGATATTGTCAAATAGCCATCGAATTAATGACAATGTGCTGAACGGAAGAGATTTAGTCCCACTTTCTAACAAATAAAGACGCTTGGTTGTTCTTTTTATCATTAAAATTCCCAAGAAACTAACAGCTACATGGCTGGTAGAATAGCATATTTGGTAGATAGCAAGTGTTTTAGTTATTTTTGATTTTATAAGCATGCGTGCATTCGTGTGCTTCCAAGTAAACATTTGTAAGCCAAAACTATAAAAAAGTCTTTGTTAGCCGAATAAATGGCAGGGTCACTGACAAGCTACACTGGCTCCAATAATTACTTATTGAGAAAATGTTTTGCATTTAATCAGATTGCGAGAAGAGCAGTGCAGACTTATTATGTTCATGATACTTATAACTGTATGCATTTAAAGTGATAACGCAGAGATCAAAACCTTGACCTAACTGTAATTTCAATTTTTTTCTTTAAAGTAACTGCAGGAAAGATCTGATGGAAAATACAAAGACAAAGGCAAGAAGTGATATATACGATAGATGGTATAAAGGGCAGGATAAGCTATCAAGATATAAAAGTGGGACATTCAGAAGGAAACTGGAAAGCACATGAACCAACCGGAAGGTGAGAACTCACTCACAATCTATTTTAAGTCAATTCGTGATGAAAGTTTAGCGCAAAGTAATGATAGACTTGGATAATTGGGATTCATCATTGGAGTGACTAACGAATGCACTTGTTCACTGGTTTTCTCGGCCTTGAGTCACCATCCTATCCGAGTGCGTAATCGCCGCATATGCAGCGAAGTCAGAATCGCCTTTGGGCGCTCCACACCAAAACACGTGTGCGGGATTGTGGCTATATTCGAAATATTTCCGCTCGAAGCCAACCTTGCAACCCCCGTTCGGAAAGCTGCAAGGTCGGCGCCGTAAGAGGCGATCTACTCCAGGGTGTTCACAGGCGAACTCCGGCGACCTTCGAAGGTCATGTTCGGAGCGTGTTCAATAAGAAACGCGTGCCGATGCAGCCTTGAAGCGTGCGACGCTGCCTTCAATACACCACTGCTGAATGCAGCTGCTGGAGCACTAAGAAAGTGTTCCGGTACTGTACTTGTGCTTCCTACTGGTGGGACTAAAGGCCGATCTCGGCTTGACTCTTTTCTTTCTTCATTCATACACCAGATCATGAGTCTTCCTGAGACCTTTCGGTCCTGTATCATAAATACCCTTTCCTTAACTCCTTGATAATTAACCCCTTCCTTTGTATCATACACTTTTGTATTTGCTTTCTTTATTTTCATACAACCATTGATGTCTTTACCAATAGGGGCTTCCACATAGCCGTGTGGGAAGCGCGTTCGACTTCGATGAAAGCGGTTCCGGGTTCGATTCCCCGTGGGATCCCACGCGATAAAGCTTTCGTAGCAGTTTTAATAACACTACCACTTCTTTACCAATAGCTAATCTACAAATTTCTTTTGTCACCCCTTCTTTTCTTCAAACTTTCCCTCTTCCGCTATGCCTAGAACTTCGTTTTTTATCTATTTAATTACTATCTCCGGTCTGCGGTTTCTATTACATCAATATTGCAATACCAATCTTATACTGTCACCACGTGGCCTATTTGAAAAGTAAAACACAACAGACAGTTACAGTCGAGGAAAAAGATTTCGAGCATTGTCAAAATATATTAGGTTAGAAAGGAAAGATCGATTTCCGAGAAAATCTCAACTTTCCAAAGTGATGAAATGACGCAATGTTTTCGTGTCTACTCATGCGTTCGGTGACATATTTGCGTGTTACGGAAAATGTTTTTACAAATATGTTATTTTGCTAACGGCTTGATAATGCTGCGTCAGCAGTCTTTGCGAAAACGTCGGACTTGATTCCGAAGTCGATGCTTCCAGACCATTCTCAAGAAGTAATTACTTCAGTCTTATTTCTTAGTATTCAGATGCTGCGAAGAAATAATAAAGAGATCGATAAACAACCTCAATCTTCGCTGGAATAAAACAACCGGTGTATATGTACTTGATTCAAAAGACGGTGCAGGAAATGGCCCTAAAACAATGGTCTGAATTGAAAATTAAATCACTAAAATAATATAAAAATAAAAATAATCACTCAAACTCTAAATACACATCTAAGAGGTGCAATAAGAACCTATTTACATGACTTTCTAAATATTTGTTTGTAGCTTTCCTAATGTATCACCAGATATCACCGTACTCTCTCAGAATAAAATAGAGAATTATACTGCCATTATAAACTAACGGAAGAGAAATTATTATATGTAATTATCACTCTACTGAATTCAGAAAAATTTACAAAATAACCAAACTAAATGAAAATAATTTAATGCGAGTACTACCGCTCGAAACGATAAATAATAAGGAGATAGTGAATACATCTGATTTCGGATCGTCTGCATTTTTTATAAACATACTGATATAAAAAGAAAGCAAATTACCAAATTAGTCAGTCTATTATCGAATCTTGGAAGAGACATCATCTGACACCCGCGCACACTCCCAAAACTCTTAACCATAAATAGCTCTTTTATGGGTAGAAATGTTTTGCAAAGACTACTGCAATGGACTTTGACGAGTCGTAAAAGTGAGTAAATATTTTGGCTCGGCTGGGAGATAACCTCCGGCGGAACGAAGGATTCCTAGTGCAAGTCACGGTGATCGGTGCGTATCGAGAGCGATACGCATTGCGTCCCCAATTTGGCCGCAATTAGCGCCTCCAGGAAATGGGAACGAGGTAAACACTTGGCATTCCGTTCCGGGTTCCGCCTCATCCATTTCAAAACAAATCGCGCTTATCGGTACCGATGGAATGTATCTCGAGCGATTGAGCGTGCGTCGGTTAAAATCAACTTTCCGCCACCGCTGAATTCTCTCTACTTTAACTCATCTGGAATTCGATTCGGATGCTGTTATTGTTATCGAATTTCGAATATAGGTGCAGCAACTGGTGGAGATACATACTATAATAACCCAAATATATTAACAGTAAAAATCAATTTCTTAGTAAGAAACACACTTCATCCGCCTGGCAATGGTAATTTGTAATCAATATTATTTGCATAAAATATCTACTTATTTTATGTATTCTATTTCACATGATAAACCCGAGCACTTTCATCCCCATCTAAAATAATTCCAGAAGACTTAAGCAGCACGTGTATGTTTGAGATTTAAACATACATTCACTAGTTATACTGTTAAAAAGCGCTTCAACAGTCGACGAACACGCAGGCCACTTGGTTTGGGGAGCCATAATGGAAAGGGAATGGATCAATCATAAAATAATTGCATTTTGGTTTATATTCCAGTTTTTGACAACTGACATTAATGAAGAATAAAGATACGATTTTAAGGTTAAATAGTTGCGAGCCAAGCACTAAAAATTTGCGTTATGTTCAAAATGGAGGAATAACGATCATTAGAAAACTTCTTAATTCTTTAGTATTATCATGGGTGCAGATAGCTTTATGTCCGATGGTATTCATTAAAGGTTAATATCATTATTCGAGATTATTCATAATATCGTATAATTTAATTTTACACAAAGCTACATATTAACAGGCATTTGTCGTAAAATCCGGTCAATTTGGACCCCCGAGTACCTCTATACGCAAGAACCTACTTATTGTTAGATGAATGCACATTCGCACGCGTAATTCATTCAAGAGTTGGAAGAATCATAGTCCGGACTCAAAAGAACCACTCCTGCATTTCTAGCCCACTTTTATCCCATCCTAAGTCACCCTCTTGCCGACCTTCTCGAAAGCAAACGCCACTTTTCGTTTTCATCATTCCACGGATGATACCCAATCGTCATTCCACATATAAACCCCAATAAATCACTCCAACCAGGAAGGACCCGAGGAACCCCGATCGGTAAGTGTGTCAACCGTAATCTCGCATAGCACGGATGCCTCGGTGTCGAGAGGAACTGAGAGATAAAGGAGAAGAGGCACCGAGAAACGATCACCCAACGACACCCCGATCCCACGTGATGGAAAGGTGGGAACACAAAAAGCTATTGAAATGCGCGATGATTTGCAAAAACGCAGACGCGGATGGTAAACAGAACGATTTAAAATCAAATCAGCTGCAGACGTCTCTCCCAGTTGTTACACCTCGAGGTGATGAAATAAGGAATAAAAAAGCGGCAATGCGGAGGAATGGAATTGCATTACTGCGCGAGGATGTCGAGGTAAATTATATCCGACACATTAAAGAGTGCACACGCTCATTACCTGCAGGTCCTCCTAACATTAACAAGGCGACGATACTTATGGGTGTGAGTTTGATGAAAGAGTGACCATTAAGGTCTAATGAAGGGAATCCGAGCGCTGGAATTCCTTCGGAGCACGTTTCGCACCATTATACGAATATCTCCTCAATAGGCGCATTAACGTTCCTGTAGAAGGAGAGAGGATCAAAATGTTTATTTAGCGTGAGTTATCGACATAAATTTTCCTGGAATCATTTCTCCATGAATGGAATGCTTGAAATTTCTCTTTCGGTACAGGTGAAAGAAAAATGTATGTATCTATCATCTGTTCATATCTGACTTGCTCATGAGTGTGAGAAAAATATGAAAATCACTCAGAAGAGAGTGATGCTGATTACATGTATTTGGAACTCTTATTGTCAACATTGTCTCGTTCTGCTAAAGCACATGTTTAAGTCCACTGAAACTTACATTAATGACTATTCCGGAACGAAACATATTCCTACTTCATCTCACTAAGTTAACGTCAACATTAAGCGCCATTAAAAAGAACTGAAAGTAGCATCCAATCCGCTAAGTGGAGAAATGGCATACCGGTGCGTAATCGCCGTAAACGGAAGTAATCCCCCATTAGTTCCCAGGGCATACACCGGATTCTCCCGTGCATTTAAGCGACCTCCTTTCCGTACACTTTTCCCGCGGGAACACCGTGCAAAGAGGTACGTAAATCACCGAGGTTGTATTAATTTCGCACCGAGGGGGAGAAGTAATGTGCGGGGGAGGATGCATTCTTGAGGACGACGCAGGTATGACAGTATCACGTTTCGTTATGCATGGGACGAGGGAAAAAATATGCACGCACACGGCATACTGTGTTAGACAGGCACGCCGTATGGCGGACGGCACGCCTTTTGGTGAGGGAGAGAAGTGGGGGAAGAATGGAAAGGAAATGGAAAAAATTGAAAGGAAAATGCGACGGGGAAGAATTATGAGGGCATAGGATGGGTCTAGGAAATAGATCACAGCAACAGTGGGGAAGAGAATAGCTGAGGATATTTAAGGAAATGGAGGGGAGGGTAATGAAGGAATTGTGGAAAGGAAAGAAGTTGGTAATGGAGACAAATGAGTGAGCGAGGATGTGGGTTTATTGTGTAAGGATGGTGGATGATTACGGATTTATAACGGAAGTTCATAATAAAGCTCACTCTGCTATAGTAGACCCTAGATCAAAATTAGAGGACATAAAATTAATTCCAGCGATTCGCCTTGATGAAGCTGTTCATCGAAACCTGTCGAATTGACTTAACAATAAACAGGTGGAATTTTTACAAGTCGCTAACCTCAGATTTAATTTCTTCCAAAGTTTAGCCATACGTAAATCTCACTTCACGTCAGATTTATTCATTTACAAGTAATTAATGGTTTACTAAAATTTATATTTTTACGAGGAATCTATACGCTTAATTTCTACAATTTGGTTGAAAAATGATTTATTTTAAAATACTTCAATTTCATATAGTTTTGAAAATATAAATTCTTGCATTTAAAATGTTTTACTATAATAGGTCTCCCTTTTTGAATCTTCGTCTCCTCCACCATTACCTACCAAAAGCTCGAGATAGAGAATAAGGCTTACTAAGAAATATGAGAAGTGATTACTAATTAATATTTTGATGTTTAATTTAGAATATAATTATTTTCTTTTCCTTTCAGTTTTATCTACATCTTCCTATTATAAATTTCTAAAACAAAGCGGACTAAATAAAAAATAAAACACTTTTTCTAACGCAATATGAAGAATTTCATGAGACAAAGGTTAAACCTTATTTAGCAATTAGTGGAAATTCATAGCGTAAATACACCTCGAAAGGTTCGGAAATACCTTGAGAATAGATGTAAGAATATCGCCAAATCTCACAATGATGCAAACAAGGATGACGGAAACCAAATCCAGTTCATTTTATCTTTATGATCAGCCAATCTGAAAAGGCACCAGAACGCCGAAAAATTCCCAACTCCAATACCCCTCCGTAGAAAGATAGTGAAAGATCATCGGTATTCCGTGCTTTACGGTCCGATATTTTTCGCCCGCAAACCACGTGAACGATACCGTAGGAATAGAAGGGGAGAAAAAGGAAGAAGTGAACGGACAGGGAATGCGAAATCGGATGGAGAATAAAGGCAGAAAAACAATGAGAATCGAACGAGGAAGTGGAAAGAGACAGCGGAGTCGACATACGGGAACACAATGAATGGGAGAAGACTGAATGGAAAACAAAATTCGAGACATCGATGCAACTTATGTATTATATGAGTAGGGGGACGCACGAACTTGGATTACCAAAGATTCGTCCCTGGGAACTAGATGGTACTTTTGAGATGAGTAATTGGAGTAATTACATATTGAACTTCATATTGAAAATGATAATAATAGTTGATATAAAAGTCATTCGGATAAAATAATAAACAGCGACATTATGACTGCAAGTGATGATTAACTATCGAACTGATTGAACGAGGAAATGTTGTCTTTTTAAGTACCATTAGTCAGTTTCAAAATTGTAAAATCATATTTGGGATGATGATTTATAACTTTTCGGTACCGCATTAACCATACGATAGTGTATAATATAAATAGAATTATATGTGCAATCTTACATTCAATCATATTACCTTATTTTTTTACATCACATGGTATAAAAAACATTGTGAACTTGAGAGATATTATCATAGAGCACGTGTATACGTATGTGACTAACAAGTCATTTGATTAATATTTGTTCCAAAAATAACCAATGAAATATATTTAATAGGAGATTTATCTCTCATAATTCATAGAGGAATATTATTTGAATATTTAAAATTTGATCCCATCAAATGATCCGCCAATTGGATCAATTATCAAAGAATAATTATAAAAAATAATCAAAAAAACGACTATAAATAATTCGACCAAACGGAGCGCACTATATTAAAAACAGCTCATAAATTCCGGTCTAATGTACGATCAAAAGTAAACCCTTTTCGCCGAACGAAAATAGAATGCTTAAAGATAAACATTCCTTTGAAAAGAGCGAATGAGATTTCTTTGAACTGCCATATAATTAGAACCCTAAACTAAAATAATGTCCTTTGGAAAATCGCGCAGGTGGAAGGATTAAAAAAAATCGAGCACAGAGCGGACACAGAGGGAGGAAAAAACCGGCGGAGAAAGTGGAGAAAGGAAGTGGAGGTAAAGAAGAGAGGAAAAATATGGATTAAAAAAAGAGGGAAGAGAGGGAATTTTGCGGGTCGAAGACCTTTTACGGGTAAGAGCTTCGTACGGAAACCACCGAGTAAAAATCCTCCCGACAGCGATATCGTTGGGATCATTACGCTAGAGGTTGAAGAAAAGGGAAGCGTTAGACGAGGCATGACGAGGGGGAGAAAAATTACAGCTGTTTTCGAGAACCTGCCTATTTGCACGGAGAAATTAATTTGCGCCACGGCATAATATCGAAACAGATTGGTGGGCGAAGGGGCAGGTGGACGCGTTTTAAAACCCACCGTTTTTTTTAAGATAGGGTTGATAAAATTTTGCTTAATTGCCCTTTCGTGAAGGTGCACTTCGTTAAGAGTCACTGATGTTTCAATACGCAAAGAGAGTTATTCAGTAAAAGTAGTTGTTTTAAACCCATAGACATTTAAGATAGTGATAGATCTTTCAAGATAATTTCATCGGCTATGTTGTTAATTATTACTTGAATATCACAACAGTTGACAATAATAGTACCTGATAGTTAAGCCTTAAAAAATCTGAAACGTCTCCATCATTGAAATCTATCCGTATTCATTACTATAATGCAATAGAATACGTAACATATGAACGACAAAAAATTAAGTTTTCTGTTTCCTTTACAGCGACAACAAAAGATAAAAAAATTTAGGAGAGCGAATATGACTTCCGATGACAGAAAAAAATCAAATTCCCATTGACTTCATTGTGGTAATAAAGTTCTCAAAGTTAGTTAAGCGTCTAATATTACTTATCATTTATATATGCAACAAAGTACTTGCTATTTGATTCAATTTCATGGAGCTTAAGGAATCAACCGTAGTTAGCTAAAAGTAGTAAAAGTGCTTAGGCATTCCCCACGTTGAAACATCCAAAGCTCTTTTAAGGCAATAAAAATTTAATAAGACACCAGACAGACAAGAACGCAGGGAAAAAAACCCGCTCAACCCAACCAAAGAAAGCCCCAAGTGAAATTCTCTCAGCGAGGATCAACTTCAAGGCGCCGCACGGATCGGAACGAATGATTAACCCCACAATTATCGCGATGAAAAAATCAATCCTCTTGAGCAATGCATGTTCATTGCGCTTAAATACAGCCGGGGGCATAAAATCCGATATAAGTAGAATAATTCTCGGAGGGAGGAAAGTAAGGGGAGCACAGGCAGCGGTCCCTTACCGGCAGGTGTTTTCAGGAGGTGAGGGTGAGATGTGGAGGTTACAATGGTGCAGGATGGGACTGTAGAGGGATGCATTTCGTTGCCATAGAGATGAAAGGAAGTGGAGAGGACGCACCTTTGCCTGGTAACAGGGGTTTCCCAAGGTGGTTAGGGAGGCGAGGGTGTCTCTACCGAGGTCTACTACCTTTCATTGAAACCTCTTAACAGCTGTTTTCGACACCGATGCAGCCATCCTTAACTTCTAACAGACTTCCACTCTCATCTGCTCCGAGACTTTCCGACCCAACGGAGGGATTTTAACCTTGGGAATGTTGATTTTTGAGGTTAATGCTTCACTTATTACTTACTTCACAAAAGTTTGATTTATAGATCGAACTATTTCGCGTTCGATAAGGGAAGAAGCATTTTTTAAATTTCAGTTTCACAAAATATCTTGAATGTGAAGTGTATCAGCTTTTTCAAAATAATAAAATATCGATTTTTTTCATATAGTTAAAAATAATTATTTAGTTTTAATTATTTCATAATTTTATAATTATCATAATTAAGTTAATAAATTAATTAGTGTAACTGAGTAATCGTGCTGAAAATTTAGGGACATCTTTGTCTGATGATGATTTCGTTAAAATCGAAAATCAACCTCATAAAATATTTTATAGAAAACACAATTCACTACATTTTTATAAAAAGTCAAATATATATAATTCAAGGAATGTTACAAATTTCAACAAGTCTCAAGCTTTTCAACAGATTTTATCAGGGTCAATTTCAATTAAAAACAATAAATCTGAGAACTATTACTTTTAGTTTTCTATAAATTATAGACCGATATAAACTATGAAAACCAATAACGGTGCGATCCATAAATAACAATCATGAGGATGATTTTCACTTAATACGTAATCTTAATAAGGAATATTTCCGGTAAGTCATCAGATAATATCCGACGAATTAATTCATTCGAGGGTTAATTTACGCTGACAATTAAGCTGCAGGAATTAATTCTCATTTACTTCGAGGGTGTGATTATTGAAACAAATTCTTAATACGGCTAGCGAACCCAGACGATATCTTCCTTGTTAAATAAAGAATCGTGTATTAATAATCGTCTAGCAAGGTTATTTCTCGTTTTAGACTTGGAGAGAAGTCGTTTTATAGAGCGAAAAGATGCAATGGCGTGTTCTGCCAAGTGAATTCGTGTCACCATGGGAAGGCATTCCGAGGGCTGGCAAGCCTCGCTCGAGAATACTAAGCTAAGTAGAACTGCAATATGATGATCCTTTTCATCTAGATCCACAAACGCAGAAGCTTACCCAGTAATAGCTTCAAACTTCCTAGATAATACAATGCCTTTCAGGAGGTCAAAATGGTACATCAAAAGTCATTCAGAACATGACCAAATATACCTTTACTTCAGCAAAATATGGCAGTAGAATACTCTGTCCTTTGGCTCATTATTAGATAGAGAATTCCGTACAGATGGAAATTTTTCTGAACAAGCTGAAAGAGCAAATTTACCCTATTATTTCACAAAAACGCTAATAGTAACGCAATTATGCTACAGTTAATATCAACCTGCTTATTTGTCCAGCTATTTAAAGCATTACGACAAAAGTAAAATTTGTTAAGAAATAAAATATGATTAGATGGATTTTCTTGACATCTTCGTTTCTTAGGAATTACAATATTGCCAAAAATCATAAAATATATTGGATATACTTTGCACTCAGACTATGTAAATCAACGAATATTTAAGAATTAATAAAACTGCGGATCACTTTTTCTAATGAAGTAATCTATTCGTGTGGATAAAATATTATAAGGAAGAGTTAGTTTTCCAGCATGAAACCCTCGTGAAACATCAGGCAAAAGATACCAATACATGCGATTCATCAATAATAATTTATCTTCATCTTTCACTAAGAAAGACTAGAGGAAATAACCGGTAATTCAACTTCTGATATAATTACAAACATTCAATCATACTTCTTTGCATGCAACATAAATGCTAATGAATACATTCTTAAATCAACTCCTCTGAAATCAGACATCCCGAAATTCTCAAACACTTTCTCCAACCAGCAGCAGAGGTAAAGGCCTCTTTAACTTCCCTCACCAGCCTTTTCGAACGAGTGCGAACTGTCCATTCCAAGTCCGACTTTGAGCTTATCACCTGCTTACCTCGCCTTCTGCCACCGCGATATTCAACGCTCGGAAGCCTGAAATCACCAACTGTGGCTCACGGCTATCAACAGGAAATTCGGCCGTTATCGTCTCCCTTGTCAGAATCCCAAGCCCAAATGGAAGATAAACTAACCCATCTCGCACGGACATCGGTTGATAACAACCCAGATGTCCGGCAGAAATACACTCAGCTAACACAAAAACTAATAGAAGCAAAGCGAATTTGCGGTTGCCTCGGATTATTAAAAGGTAAGGGTCTGAACGCAACTGCCTTCAAGTATGATTTCCGCCCGCCACTGGAAGCAACTCTTCATGTTGCGCAGCGTGCATGAATCTTAATTTGCACGCCAACATAATTAACGGGGGAAACCATGCGTTGGGTGCGCTTAAATGTAAAATAGGTATACGTTAATGGTAGTTATGCACGTCCGAATATGAAATTGTAACAAAGAGATATGCTTCCGGGAGTTAGAGAAGCTTATTTTTTTTTTTAATTTCGGAAATAATGCAGTTAAAACTATAAAAAAAACATATTATAGCTTGATATATCCGCTGCATTTACGGACATAAAAGCCGCATACTAAACATGTTTCCGGTGAGCTATTTTTGTGATTCGCTAAAAAAGCCTGCCATGCCTTAAATTCATAAAAAATGAATTATTCCGCTCAGATATTTAATAATCAATGAAATAATAATAATTTTCGTTTATATGATTTGATAAATTTCTCAGTTATATTCTCAGTCTTTATCAAAAATAGACTTTTATGATGTTATTTAATGTTCTAAGAATGATTCTGTACTTTATACTGAAAATTAGGTTGTTTTATTGCTATTTTGATCGAGAATAAGAAGAATATTTCTTTTGGGAAAACGAAAAGAGTCTTTCTTTTTAGAAATCAGAAGAGCTGACTTCAATTAAAAGGTAATGCAGTATAAAATGTAAGTGAAAATACATCAGCTTCTGCCTCAAAACAAACAGGAGATAACGTGCGACAATTTGAGCAGCTACGTCATTTCAAAATCAAAGCATACTCATCAGTGAAGGAGGCAAATTCATTAGATCATTTAGCTAATAGTCTCCAAAATAGGCCACCGTGAAAATCAATCCAAAACGACCGATAAAATCTTCTCGCAAGCTTCAAATCTCGATCGGATCCTTTGAATGATGACAGGAACTATTTGCAAAGCTCTGCTTCCACTGCAAACACTATAATTACCACACTCGCATTCCTTTGTCCTCAAGCAACCTACCGCTCGATTATCCCAGATGCGACGTTAATGCTACCTTTCCGAGAAATTGGCTAACTCTTCCGTAAAGGGAATTACCGTTAGAACTTCTGGCATGCTAATCCTTTCGCAGTCGTAAATTATATCGAGAAGAATTTTCTCTCGTTTCCTAAGCGACGCCGAAAGGGGCGTAAAGAAATCGAGCTCCTAGGCGACAAAAATTGTCCGGACGTATCCTTCAGCGAGCCCTCTAAACAGTCGATTTCAGGGGACGGTGGCATTGGAGAGGAAATGCCTTTGCATAAAAACAAAAGACATTAATTCGAACGAAAGCGACAGCTGTTCCCTCAACCCCTTCCATTTCAGTGGGCTTACACGAGCGGTGGTCTTCTCTCCAGTTGTTGAACCTAAAGGGGTTACGATTTCTAGCCGTACGGAACTATTCGTGAGTCCATCCGGAGTCTCACACATTAATGGAGCGGTGACTATAGCAAACGTGGCGAAACTACTCGCATCGACACACTGTGTCTTTAAGTTGATCCCAAAACAGACGCAATACGATAATTGTGAAATGCTACTGAAAGTAAAATTGTGATGTCGAGAAATACCATAAGAATTTCAGTGTTTAAAACCCAGGAGGGATTTCATTTACCAACCTAAATAAATGAGAATATTTAACCGATTCACACTTCAAAATATACGAAAATTACGAGCTTTTCCTTTTATATTTCCCATAAATCATTTAAATCAACCACAAATGCCAGAAAACAGCTCGAAGAAGAATTTAAATAATATCATTTATCGTGGGCATTTCTCTTCAATCTCCTTTCAGTAGCATTCAGAGTGAAATTTAATTTTTCATTAGAGTAACACGATCCCGTTATACCCCACCCATCTTGAAAGTATTACAAATTCTTCCAAGCTCATATAAAACAATAAAATTTAAAAAAGTTGAGAACACAATAAGATATAGAAAGTAATGAGGAATATCCCTAGCAAAATTTTCAGTTTTCAACTTGAGCACCAAAAATAATACTGATTTCCAGCTTATTGCATTTATCCAATATCGGCAAGGCATTTCCTATTGTATGGTTTAAGGATTTCAGAGCTATTAATTTCATCCCATCGACCCCGCCTTAATCAAACACAGGTAAAATCATCTGACTCACTCAACGATCGCAATCAGCAGACCGGAGCCCACATTTGAAATTTCCTCCCCGTTAAGTTCAAGACCGGGAGCACTTGTTAAAATACTTCAAAAGGTTAACACTCGCGAAATCTTTCCCTTTTTGGAGGAGCTTTTAATCTAAAGAAACCTCTCGGTTGATAAGAAAAAAAAGGAATTTTCATGCTGCTTTGGATAGTAGGAACAAAATAGCTCAACATTTAAGTTTTCTTATCAGGTGAAAAGAAGTTTCCCTGAAGTTTACTCGAGGCAAGAAGTATGTAATACATTCTATAAAAGTTCTACAAAGAATTATTATACATTAAATTTATGATCCTACATTGGAATTACTCTATTAAGTTCTTTCTTTATGTAAATAGCAGAGCCCTTGATACGCTGTTCCATTGAAAATTCGAAAAAAATGAGGTATTGAATATTCTTAAGCACTTAAGTTGAGGTCCTCCACGTTGATGAGGTCCCCTCTAATTATAAAAACCCCTCCTGGCTGTACAATAGATTATCTCATACTTCTAACGAATTTCGTGGCACAACCAGCTGGGGGATTGAAGGTTAAAAAATCCTGCTTCTGAGGGGAGAACAGAAAAGACCGGCAACACGCTCCCTGACCCACACCACGTGTACACAATTTCCTTGACTGACACGGGCAAAGACATGGGTAGGTGACCTCGATGGCTGCAGTAGGATTTCGGAGGAAGTCGAGGGAGAGAGGGGGGTCTATGGCTGCGGCCGGAGTCATTGACCAGAGCTTCTTCGGAAGACTTCGCGATTCGGGCAGGTATTCATTGAGGACGGAGTGGATTCGGCGGAGGGGTGAATAAACTTTTATTTTAGGAACAGAAACGAGAAAAATAAAGGCGGCGAACAAATGGTAAAGCTCTTGGATAACGGGAATCAGATCGCCTTCGCAGAAATCGAGAAGATATCGTCTGGATTGAGCCGATAAGTCCATTCGCTTTTTCACTGCATCATTCAGATACTGCAACTTTCGATTTCCTAACTCTTATTATATTAATGCATAGGTTTTTCTTATGCATGCAAGTACATGAATATAATGTATATATTTGAATAACTGACTTCGTAAATGAAATTTTAGTTGAGAAGCAATGTAATCGAATACTACGAAGCGCTTCCTACAACAGAATATCTACTACACTGCAGAATACAACACATGCAATAATACCTATCGATTAACAATAATTAAAAAAGCTGAATGTCAGGGCTCCACAATTTTTTAAAGTAAGCCTCATAGGATCATGGAAAGAGCTTGGCCGGCTGGATCTAAAGGAGTATTTATTTATATTTCCCTTAAAAATGAATAAGCGAGGTAACTTTTAAATGCAATACCACAAAAAATCAACGCACAACAAATATTCACGACAGTTATTGAATAGCAATATTAAAGGCCCCATCATGAGGGTGTCCCGAGTACAACTTCCTCTTTACTCGTGGGCAGCATCAGAAACAAAAGAGGGAGTAAGTATGGGAATCTCTGTTGAACACAATTTCATTGCGGAATTCCTTTATGATTTACAAAATTATTTTTCTTTTAGCATTGACCTTACCCTGCTTAGCGGAAATGCAACCTCATGTACTGGTTAGAAGTAAGAAGAGACTAAATTTCAATGTCGTCATTATTAAAGACGTTATATTATCATTACTATGAGTACAGAACACGCAGATTAGAATAATTTCCAAATTTTGAGGAAATATCAAGTATTCGATGATTTGTCTTGACATACCTGGATCATACAACGTGATGGAACCACCTACCTTAACTACTTGACAAACAAAAAGGCCTGATGCATAACAGACATTCATTTCCACATATTCATGCGTCTCATGATCCCTTTGTTCTACGCCATTATCACCGCTAAACCAATCATGCTTGAGGACGTTGGACGATAATTAGCAGATGCTAACGAGTCCGCCACTCAAAAAACATACATTACCCGCGCAGAGTGGAGGATAAAAGAGGTCTTTTGTGCAATGGAATGCCGCTGCAGAGAGGGATTCAGTCCGTTTCAAGTATTTCATCAGGAAGAATTCGTGAGAGATGAAAAATAAATCTCAGCAAGGCGGAAAAAACTCGGAAGGTCGAGCTCGGGTTATTTCAAGTACTGGAGCATCAAGGTCGTAAGCCCTATTTCGCAACTGATTCACTTAGAACGTACCTGATAATTTTTAAAATATACCCGACGGACGCTAACTTCCACTAAACGTAGGAACAGTGAGATACCAATGCTATCTAATTGAAGACACTGAAGGTTGATCGAACCAGTTCGGGAAAGTTGAAACCGTCGGTTATGAATCTATTCAAGGCACGCAAAAGGACATTTAGTAACCAATTACAAAGAGATGAGGGACTATACTTAATTTAATCATCGTGGAAACTAGCCATGAGTTACAATGTCACTCCAAACGTTGCTGTCATTGAAGCTACAAAGAGATATCGCGCTTTGAAGGTAACAAAGTGAGGGTGAATTAAAGTTAATTCGAATGAATTAATTGAAGAGAATGAAGAGAAGAATTAAAAATGAAGAGTTAGAGTGAAAGAAGATACGTTAGTTTTATCTATGCATTGCGTTGAATATATACAGCAAGAATAGCCGAAATTATAACTCTTAAGACTAATGAAAACACTTCTACAAATCAATATGATGCTTTAAAGGAGGAGGCAATCGAATAAAATTTTAAAAATTCAATAAATCGAGAGCGAAATTCCGCAGAAAAAAGTGGAAATGTGGCGTGAAATTGTCCAAGTATCTTCTTGAGTATCTGATATAGCTAACATCGATCTACTGAATAACGCGTGAGAAAATCCAAGTATACCCTTCTCGCATCAAGTAAATCAGTCCTTTCCTTCCAATAAAAACTCAAGTGAAGCACTCAATCTCATTACGCCGCCGGATAAAGTAACTAAAATGTCTCTTGAATCCCAGCAAGCAAACCTCTCACTTTGTCTCAACCACATCTCGCTAACTCCCTGCAAACAGGAGGAATATGATGTACTCGAATTTACTGAGGAGTTGAGTAAATCAAACCGATGCACAGAAACATCATCGGACACGCCAAAAACCCACTGGGAATAAACGTCAATAAAACCGTAATCATTCTCGCACCACTTTCATTACGTCCCATCCGAAACTCGATCCCTTAATAAACTCATTGATGGCCGCCAAACTTAATCCGCTATCGTGCTACCTCACGATGCAGAAAATTCTGAGAGGTCTCCTCGACCCCTTGGACGGAGCAAAATAAAAGTAATCGAGAGATTGGTCTTTTTTGCAGCTGTCTCCGAGCTCGTCCAACCTGTCAAAGACGGGAGGGTCTGCAACCGGATTCTTCCCTCTGGACCAGGGCGAAACAAAAAGCAATCGATGAAGAGAGACCTTTCGGAGTCCGACCCGAAGCAACACCTCCGGAGTGAAAGGAACGCGGTGGCTGCTTGAGTAACACCTCGAGGACGAATTAACGAGAGGTCTAGACTGTCAAGATGTGGTCAAACACGATTGGAAACGATTTGGAATTTCGACGGATGAGTATGCACACGTTACAAGTGTTTGACTTGGCGGATATGAGCTCAAGCACGCACTACTATCGATGAGCACATACTGAATAGTATTTTCTACGCTGAGAGAAGATAGCTCTGCGTGATTGCTAAAATGCACCAGGTTAACAGAAAGCCTTAATAACATATATTTATAAGTCTCCCCACTAAGAAGAACTCAAATGATTAACGAAGCTAATTATATGAAATATTTACGATTAAACAAGTAATTTCGGCCTAATATGGTTCCATTGCTTGGTAACGCTATAAAATTAATATTATTTAAAATGATATGGAATGATAAAAAAATATTCACAAGAATATAATAAAAAACAAGGAAAATAAAGATCGAAAGTCGTCTCAAATTCCGGAAGTAAGAAAGTTATAAATTTATATTTTTTTGCTTTAACATTAATATTAATGACATAAGAATGACTTTAATATTAATTTTGCAAAATTAATATTAAAGCTATTCTTATTGAAAAGTTTCCACAGAATAAACCCTGAAAAATTTTCCCTCATCAAGAATTAATGTCTTTTATAAACAGTTTAATACAGTGCCCAGATAGAGAACCAAACAGAAGGGACCTATCATTCCCAAAATATTAATACAATATATATATTATTTTAGGGGTCGTCACTTATTCTTCTGCCGCTAAAAATTATATGTATTGTAACTTATACGTTTACGACGACAATTTTACAGCAAGAATATTCTCACATTAAAGATAATTAAATGATTTAGCTTCAGAAAAATACACGTGATTCTACTTAATAACTGATATTATAAAACCTAATAATAAGTATATTCAGCCCTTAGGTGTTGAAATCAAATTACTGAATGAAAAGAATATTTACACGTAAGACTAGACTCGCTTCCTATTTTCAGTCTATAGAGAGCATAAAGTATAGCGCATAGAGTAACAGAAGGCTACTCAAGAAGCACAAGATGGACATGGAATGCATTCCTCAGGCGCGTATGATGGACAAAGCATGCATTTCCTGTTACAATTATAGATTGTTTGAAAATTTCTACTCAATACGCAACACAAATGCCGATACAGGAAGAAAGGTAAAGTAAAGCGGATAACCTTGAACTGAAACTATAACTCAAACAGAAAAATACATCGAGTAGTGAATGTAAAACGGTACTCACCTCCAGTTCCCAGAACCTTTAGGAGTTCAAAGTCGGACATGTCGACCCTTCCAGGTCCGGTGAAGTTAACTGAAACAAAAGAAAATTACTGTTAATACACTTCATTGAGAACTATGATCTTGATAGTTTCATATCGTCGAGTTATAAAGAACATTTCTATTTCCTCATAGAAAGACAATCAGTCCAAGTACAGCCCAATGCTAATACGCCTCCCCCTCTTGAGCGAGAGAAAGGCTATCTGACACAACTACCTTGTAACCAATTTCGAAGGATCTGATCCCGGCCACTTGGCAGCGTTAAATGGGTCCATCCGAACGCACTTTTATCTAGCGATTTCAAATCACTGAGTGAGAGACGTACTGCGTTGTAAACATTGTCGAGAGAAATTGGGCGCTTCTTTCAATGAGGGAACGAGGACTGACATTGCCAGAGATAGCCTTCGTTACATCGAATTATGATCCAAAAATTTCAAATGATGCGACAGATAATGAATTTTAATAGCTGTATCATTCTCCATGTAACGATTATGAAAGCATTTAGAATTCAATTTCCATGCGTCAAATTATCCAAAACTTCAAATGATCCGAAATATTCAAATGATGCGAAAGAGAACGAATTTTATATAACTTTCATTCTCCGCGTAATAATTATGAAAACACATAGAATTCAATATCCATGCAAAGACTAATACTAGCTGATCCTAAGTAACCCAGTAACAAGAAGAAAGTTGATACATAAAGTGGAACTCTTAAAAATTTATATAAGGTCATAAATGCAAAAAATTTCAGGAGCTCGATTTAAGACACATTGTGACCGTCAGAAAGTTTAACGAAAGTGCAGTGAAATTTAATCGTGCTGTAATATGTAATAAACCGGTTCGAATCTGTTCCACGAAAGATTCCGGAATGAAACTGAAACTGACCGTGAGTAGTACTTTGGCGTTTTCAATGGAGTGAAAACTGGGAAGATAATAATTACCGTTTGATTCTTTTATGTGAATGTACAGAACAATGCGTTGATAAAGGTAGGAATTCCGAAACACATTCGATATGAGCTTTCTCCTCAAAAATGATAATATTAGATCTACCTTTATTCTGAGAGCAGTTAGAAATTAAGATAATAGAGAAGAAGTCAATTAATTTCAGAATGTGAGACTGAAATCAACAACTTTCATCGTCTGCGAAAGCTGCCAGTCAATTTTTTTTACGACCACGTCCATCGACCAAATGACATCCTCTCCCGGAACGATAACTTACTTTCGAGTTGATTCAATTTCATCGGCTTATTAAATGTACATTCACTTCTATAACTTTTGAATTTGGATGACCACTTAACTTACTTAAGAGATTTCACGGTTCAATAATAAACGTCCAAATTGATTCTCACAGTTTTTGCAACCGAATTGATGACTTACGAACCAACTTCCTGAATCGCATTACTGGAATGTTTTTGCTTGAAATGAAGAAGTTAAAATAAAAAAGGATTATAATGCAGACGGACAAAAAGTACACGTAACAAACTCATAATATAAAAGTAATTATGTATGCATATAGTGAGTATAGAGTGATACCTGGTAAACAAGAGTCCCTACTAGCGAACCTAAAACAAATTATTATCCTCTTTCAAGGAATCAGTTTAAATACTGATGCAGCTAACGACATTCTAGAAGCATGTATTCGTGCACAATACATTCAGAAATCGACAAAATACAACGGTTAATTCCATCGCTTCCTTACTGGTGAAAGAACCTGTTAGTATGTTATCAGGTGCATGTTGCTTCGTATAGAAACCTCGGTCATGTGTTGTACGCTTTCCTTTGGTTAAGAAACTGTTTTAATATTTGGAACTTCTGGGAGTAATTTCTAGTAATCTATTCTACAATTCATAATATCAGGGAAAAAGCAATAATGGTAGTGATTAACTAGATTAAAGTACTTTTGATGAGACTGAATTAATAGAAACCATAATCAACAGAAAGTCATGTGGAAAATCAAATATTTCCTCGATCCATTACACAATTTCATACATATTTGTGCTTGCAAACCATTTCACATCGAATTTGGATAATTTACCATACAATACGGACCGCTTCTAGGGGTGGTCCGAGCTATACGAGTGGAGATCCCCCGAGTTCCCTAACCTCCGTCCCCCAAATTAAAAGCCCGTTCCGTCCCGCAAATCTGGCAATTTGTTCCTCCAAATTAAGATTCAGCAGATCGCTCTCGGATCCATAAATGGAAACCCCTGCGGAGAGTGGGTTATTTTCTTTCATTTTTTCCGAACCAATTCGTCGGAACCACATTCGCCAGCTTACGGTAAAAAGCACGCCTCAGAGAGTCCGAGAGGGGGAAGATAGCGAGACAACCACCGTTCTGGCACCCATCTTGGTTCGATGAACCCAGATCTTCTTTTATTTCGATTTCCTTTTTTTTCTCTCCTTCGAGTACCCAGCCACCGACTCCTTTCTCTGCCCTTCCCTTTCCTCCGCGGACTGCTGTTTCAATCGCGTCGACGTATGTACCCATTCTGACTTGAACGTCCGCCTTCCTGTCCGACTAGGTCCGGAGTTCCGGGCACATTAATGGACACTAAAAACGAGCGAGATTCGCTGCTTTACTGCGATTTTCGTTCGGTTTAATAAGCATGGAGCTCCGTTCCTAAAGTAGCTGTAATTTTAAGGGAAAGCGGGCCAAGGAAAGGCATTCCCGAAAATCGCCATTTCATAACTGTAATCTTGGTTCATTTTAGCGTAGAAAGAAAGGTACAACCCAAATTAAATTATAATTTGATATTATAAAGCAGTAGTTCATATCACAAGTGTTGCTTAGCTCTACGTGATCTCTAAATCAGAATTAGAATTAGTCTTGTAAAACAAAACGATTGCTTCCCTTACCAAACGAACAAGAAAATCATGCTCATCATTGGTGGATATTGCAAATTAATCGACATAAGATGAATTACAGCATATCGAATAATATTAATTTTTATTATATGAATAATGTTTCTGTTTGTACTGTAAGAAGTGCAGTATTATAATTTGTTCAGATATGGACTAACTCAGCCTTCACTTCATGGAACTTGGATGAAGATTGATCGCGGAAGATTTGCACACAATTTTATATTATTTACAATGGGTTAATATAGATCAAACATTTTTAAAATGATAAGGTTAGAAAAGCCTTTGCGAAAGATATAAAAATTTGATTGCGTTCAAGAAAGGTGTGTTTTTGATAAAGCCTTTACTTAGCTTCCAGAAACTCGTTCATTGCCAAAATATTTGTGAATATTTTTATTACAGCGTTTATTGTATCATTATTTACAACATAACTATTGTGAAGGAATCCCTCCATTCCCAAGCATACCTAATAATATGAGCATTAGTCAATCGCCGGCGCTAAAAATGAATACAGCGATACCTCGATAAGCGCAATAACGTTGTATAAGTCGGTCTTATTATTCCATCCAGTGTTTACAGAATAATACGCTCGCTGGGAGATGTCTTGAGTCATGACTCGAATTCACCTTATATAACGGACATTTATACATAGCTCCAAGGACGGGAAATGAGTGCGATTGCATTGCCTGTATCCGAGCAACTCCCCTTGCATTTCACCATTAAACTCTCGGGGGAAAACAAAAACAAACAATTTACTTTGCTACTTTCCGTAAACCATGGAATCACGACCCTCTTTCTCTCACGGCGATATTTTCGTATTCCAAAGCAATATTTTCTTCCTTCTATAGCCTGAAGACTCCTTTAATAATTATGATGGCAAAGCCCTTCTAAACGTTGAAGACAGAATTCTCCAGGATAAACAAAATATCGAATACACGCTGTTACATTACCATAAACTGGTGAATGAAGTTTTTGAGAATCCACTACTTTAATATAAATAATTAAGCATATACGTGAATGTGTATGTACTATAGTCTCCTAGGAACCGAGTACTCTAGTCGCTCTAGTAGTTAATAGTTGTGGAATAATGTGGAATGCTTACTTTTTATTAGACTACTGTTTTCTATTTAGCAGGTTGTGTATTTATGCAGTTCTTTGGAGACTAATATGACAGGAGAATAAGCTCTTACTTAACAAGCTAACAGGAAAGAAGCTTTGATTATGTCAAGAATATATACAGCCACATCCTCAATGGTGATGCATATATAATAATGATAAAGAAGGTATAGATTCTCATACAGAGACTTACAGATATTTTATTACTTACTTAATGATGAGTAATGTCAGCTAAGTACTAATATTACATGAGAAATGAGAGCTCACTTTCATATTAATGTTTCACAAGGGTTCAAAGAAGTTAAGATTACCTCCCCATCCACACATTTAACTATTTTCCGTTGGAAATATTTACTTCCATGGAGATGCATCCATTTTGGCGATGGAGCAAAATTTCATCTACGAAAGAAATTTCATTTTGCGACAAGATAGCTGGGGTATTTTAGCATATATGGATACATGAGCTATATAAAACGCACAGAGTAACCACTTTTATCAGACGAAATAGATTTTTCCGAAGGATACAATCCCAACGTCACGAAAGCCACACATGAAGTAAATGAAACATGCTGTGGTACACACTCAGCAGCACGAGCGTATGGAAATAAGTTTTAAAAAAGCGAGAAGGAAACAAGCATAGCGCATTTGCATGAGTGTGAAGTGCTATGTGGCGAAGGTTCTCAGAGAATCGAGTCGAGTACTGAGGCGACACAGCGGCGGGACGTGAGCTCGTAATGTAGAAGGTTCTTAACCTTGGATCCATGCATATGTCTCGAATCGTAAGGGGGATGGATATTCAAACATCCATTCTCCTGAGAGATGACAATATTCGACCGTTTGGGCGCAATCGCCATCGATGTGATTAGAAAAGTTATCGAAAAAAAATCATCAAAATCAATATCCGATGATGATGAGGTAAATGCTTTGAATCTCCCTAAAGTTTTTTTGTACAAGTTTCAAATACCAAAGAGCATCCTAGCTTCATATTATGGATTGATCATTTGGGAGTTTTATTTTTCCCATCTCAAGGATAATGTAAGCATGGAAAATACGCCGTACGAGAGAAACCTGTCCATCCGTAGCGGTCTAACCCCATCATTCTCCCTGTCATTAAATTTCCCAACTGCTGTTATCTGCTTTCTCACCGATTTTCAAAACCATATTACGTTGCGTGTAAAGTTTTGGGAAGGTCGTGCGAGCTGTTTTGTAATACGTATCCAAAATAATTGCCGGTGTTTTCACACGGTTTATGCGTCCTTCAATACAATTTTTCCAGAAGTTTTGGAAATGTTATGAAAATGCTGTTAAAACTGAGAGTTTGACCGACTGATTGAAGGAAAAATCGTGAGCTTCATCTTCATTTCCTCTAATTTGAGGTGAAATCTATGGTCCCTCATTTGGTTCCTTTCGCTAAGTGGATACAGAAATGGATAAAATCATCTTTATTTTCAATAAAATGATGAAAATGTGAAACCTCAATGTTTCTCTTACTGAATTTGACAATGTTCACCATATAAAATGATGTTAAATCAAATCAGTGCTTGTCTATTATGACCCTAAGTGCATTGCAATAATTCATTTGAAAGCAGCAGTATTATCGAAGTTCATTACGTTTCATAATTTTTATGGGAAAAACATACTAAAAAACTGATGGGCCTTATCAGATACAAGATATCGACTTGAAGATAACGAGATAAAGTCCTCATTATACTTTGATGCCTTCTATTGAAATTTTTTAAAGAAGCATTCACCTGAATTTGAAAATGAATGGATTTAACACACTAGAATTGCAATCATTAGCATATCCTTAACATGGAGCATATTTTGACATGAATTTACCGATTTATTTGGCGAATATTTAAAAAAAATCCACTATTAAATCGGATTGTTTCCCCTTTATCGTGTATTTCTTTAAAAAGGATTACATATTTTGACAAGATATTTGTCGACCAAAAATTATTTAATTTGAACTGCATTCATTTTAGCTAGTTATTTTCTCACATAAGAAGTAGAGGCTGAGGAAAATTCATCTTCGAAAACATAAAACTCTCGCTTATGTTGCCTTGAAATATGCAAAATAGATGAACAGCAGAATTTAAAAAATATATACTTGATAACAGATAAATCCCCAGCTGTGTTATGAAGATAGGACGATAACCGTCAAAGAAAACACCAGTTATCACAGTGGAGAAACAAAGCGCTATTAAACCTCACATTTCGTCCCCATTCATCTCCTCGATGCACCGAGCAAGACGTCCGCACAAAATGTGCCCACGCGAATTCCGCGTAAGCTGCAGATGAAAACAACCTACCGCAGCTACAACTGCATCGACCGCATCACCGTAAACAAAGCGCCCCAACATCAGCAGCGGAGATAAACAAGTCTACTTTCGAACGACACGTGCTCGTGGGTTTCCTCAATGAGTAGGCCCCCGCCCACGTTCGTGTCGCAGAGCGGTGACCGTGGCCTCCGGCACGGTTCGAGACCTTCCGCCGACCTCAACACCGATACTCAGTCACGCGAGGCAAGGACGATTTTGGTGCGTGTGATCCATGGCATCCCAAACATTCCGAATCTTTCTACCGGGGAATTTATCAAATCCGCCTCCGCAACATTAGCATCGGAATGATAGACCTTCGGAGTTTGTTTTGCGTAGCGGAGGGGAAAGATGGGACGAGATGCGACAGGATTTCCCGGTGCAGAAAGGGTTGGGGATGGAAATGGCGAGTGAAAGGGTTCGACTCCTGACCTCGTCACTTTTTTCACCTTATGCACAAGAATTGCAGAATTTTTGTATCTTCTTTCCGAGACAACCGGATCGAGAGTGACATGTGGCTCGCGAGCAACATGCGGCTCTTCGGGAACCAAAATGGTCCTGATTTTAGTATAAAAATCAGCGTATTAACTAAAATGGATTATAAAATTTTCCTTCTTTTCGATCATTTTTAGCATATATTTTAACAAATGTAAAAATTATTTCTGATCGGAAATGTGCCTTGAAAACTACTGGTTAGCTTAGGAAAAACACAAATAGTAAATAGATAAATTATAAATAAAATATAAATAAATGGAATTAATAATAAAATAAAAGGAACCTAATATAAAAAATAAGAGAAAATTACTTGGGTAATGCAAGATCATGGATGTGCTATTTTCTTAATTTATATTGCTATTTTCCCTTATTCGTTAATGATTTAATCTAATCGGGTTTAATTAGTGAGATAAATTTTTATGATTGCATAAAAATGTTTACTGAAAAGCATATTGATAGCTCTCTAATAACTAAAATGCAGTAAGAGATAAGTTTTGCTTTTCTATCTCAACAGATCCTACCCTGATATACGCTGACCAAATTTAGACTGCAATGCCAATGATACAATTGCGAATCTTAGGATGTTACAAACTCTGCATCGGTCCTTCTTTGAGCGGAAACAGCAGCAGGCATTGGCCTCAATAGCTAACGATGACTGGGCACTAAATGAAGTGACAGTTAGCGCATCTTTCCGCCGCGTGCTCGGGAGATGCACATTTCACAGTTCACGCGCCAGAGGATTTTTATTACAATAAGATCACTGATAAGTATCGATGCAGTGACTAATGACACTAATGATATACTTCTGTACTATAATTCGATAGTTTAAGAATGGTAACGCAAGATGTGGGAGTCTTTTCCTACTTTACCGCTAACAGTACCAGCTTCGGATATGAGGCCACCCTGAGGTAGGATAAACAGAGAAGAAAATTATCCATTCTATAATTGACGACACTTATTGTCTCTATTTCGATGTCAACAATAATGTTATTAATGATAATAAAAGCAATCAAATCGCCGATTGTTTTTATTAGCATTATTGCCCATCCCATTCTTGCAAACTTATATTTGAAGTTAATCGTATAGATACTTGGATCCTGAGACTGTGTTGTGAGTGAGTGACTGTGAGACTACTTCTAGCATAAGATATCTTTGTGTACTAACATAACCTAAATAATTATTGCTGTATAACTTAGATATATAGCTCTTAAAATATACGTGGAATCACCATAAGTAAGAACCATTGAGCATGATCCATCGATCTTATTTTCGGTAATTTTCTCTCGTTGAAGAAGCCTAATTATGTGAAAGTAAGCACTTTAAGATGAACCTGAGAGAGGACACGTATATTAGCTAGACGACCAGACGAGACGTTTATCACAGCTAAGCTCCTTAAGTCTTAAAGAGCTTTCACCGTTCTCTAGGAACGAGACAGGCACAAACCTTTCGCCGGAACTTGCGCTTTAGTGAATTCTACTGCCGTTAATAGTAAAAGTTAACGCAAAGGGGGAGAGTGAATTCCGAAAAAAATCAGATTCCAATAAGCTGAAACCAGTGAGGGAAACCGCCCCATGAAACTTTAATTTTTACGCTCAAATAAGTAAATGATATACGAGTTTACCGATTCTCAACTCAGGTGCAGATGGACTTACCTCCAGTTAGACTTTACGTAATTATTTATAAGTCGATAAAATACACTTTCTACCTTTAAATCTCATTACTAAAGCCAAGAGAGAGAAGATTTCTTCGATTTTCCTCCGAATCCATAAATATTCAGCTTGAACTCTCTCCGGTTTCATTTGATCCTAGCGAAAAGAATATAATTTCAGGATTAATTCGAAAGAAAGCAAACGTTTAAAGTATAAGACGCATTTCGGATTCTTAAGTTCTCCTTAAGATACCCTTAACTAATGCCCATAATTGAAAAATAGAATGGAGAGCATAGAAAATGCAAGGACCTCTCTGAAGCGAAAGATAAGTACGGAGGTGAAGCGCGAATTAAAGGAATGAATTTGCGAGTTTACTACAAAGGGACAGGTGAGAACGATATTTATCAGTATTCGTTTTTGTTCCAATTTTTACTACATTTTAAATATGAAATTCGGAAGCCAAGTATGAACATTTTACATTCTTGACGCATTCGAAGCTGATTTTTATTTTCCGGCATAAAAAAGTCGAATATATTCTGTACAAGCAGTGCATATACGTATAACGGTTTATATTGACATAAAGTTTTATATAGACATTCAATGCGTTTCTGTGCGAACTTGACGTTGCCACCTGATTTTTTATTCATTTCCCGTTCCTCCATGATATAATATAAGGCAGAGGTAGACCTTGCAAGGATACATTTGTTCATAAAGTTCAATTCCAGCTCAGAATTTTTTAGGTAAACTAGGGAAAACAAGTTACTTCGAACCTTAATAGCGGTCTTAAAAATGCGGAAAATGCCCCGTAAACACCTGATCAAACGAATAGTTGAATCGAAGCGTCCTTAATCAGCGCAAGTAAACAGAGACTTGCCCGAAGGACTTCGGGAACCGAGTAAGAGTCAATACCAGGAACCTTCGCGAAATGTGAATGCCACCGCACTTTCTCTTGACGAGAGTGGTCGGGAGTTCGAGGCTCGACGAGCGTTTGTAAGCGATTTTCCGGTGAAATCGCCTCTCCCCTTTTTCCGATGCACTACTTTTAAGGAAAAGGTCGGGAAAATCCAAGGATAATGCCGCTGAAAAGCGGAATGCGGGTGGTACAGGAAAACCTGAAAGTGACCACGCCGGGTATGCCCAATGCGTTGACCTATCAGGATCTGCTTGGAGGAGGAAATCTTAAGGTCCGTTCTCTAAAATGTTCTTGGCGATTGTGAAACTCGTTTGGATCGTTACTGTTCGTAAGTGGTCCTTGAGAGAGACATTTAGCTAACAGCGTTGAATACTTCAGTATGTCTCGGCCCCCTAAGCAGCTTTTGTAGGATTTGTAAGATTCTCAGATCATTCCGCTCTCTTGTTAATTAAGAATTGAGTAAAGACTGCGAAGATTGCAAAGATTTCAAGAATCAAAATGTTATAGCGAACAAAGGAAAAATAGTAATTTTCACAGAATAGCTATTATTATAGTTATTGTTACAGTTATTGTTATTATTAGTTACCATTATAGTTACTATTATTGTTATTATTATAGTCATTATTATATTTATTATTATAGCTATTAATATAGTTATTATTAGTTACTAGGCCTGAAGATGATCGTTTTTATCGAAACTGGTCGACTATAACAACTATTCTGAGGAAATTGCTAGTTTTTTGTTTTGTTTTGCTTATGATGACGTTCCATAAAGTTCGGCCAGATATACTGATGGAAACAAAATATAGTTGTAGAAAATAAATATACAGTATAAGAAAAAGAATGTTGTCCCTGTGTATGAATCCAAATTTTTCTAGGGTGTTCTTCAGCAAGCCATCCAAGGATAATTTCGCAAGCAAACCTGTGTATAATGGAGCAAATGTCACGAATTTCAGGACGCTTATGGATTCAAATGAACGTCTCTTTTTACGAGCACATTCTTCCCTCCATATCCCCCACGAATGGACAATCTTCATGACCTACTTACTCCCATGCCAACTTTTATTTACGGCCGGAGCCAATTTCGGGCTCCTTTCATAACCTAAAAGAGCTTCTTATACGATAACAAATCCAAGGGATAAAAAAGACGCCAAATCTTTCGATATCAAAAAAATACACGGTAAGCACATCCCGATTGAAGATTTCCCTCGTACGAGACAAACCAAAAAGCTCAATCGATGATGAAAACACGCGAAAGATTCCCGAATAACAGTTGGGCGACCATGCACGAAACTGCCTTCAAAAGACCATCTTCCATCTCGGATCAAAACGATAGGAGAAAAAAATGTGCAGGTACGCGACTGCGGCGCCGCCAAGTCCTTGCGGCGACTTTCACAACCTCCCGAATCCTGGTGCAAGGAAAGGAAGGGAAAGGGAGAGAAAGACACACAAATATGAGAGAGACGGAAGGAAAGGCACCAAAACCAACCACCTGTGGATATTCCGCGAGGAAGCGAAGGGAATGTGTGTCAGAGTGGTGAAGAGGGGAGGAAAGGGGTCAGCACCGCTCTCGAGAGTACGTGTGGGCAATTCGAGAGACTTCCTCGCACGGATAATGAAGGGAACGGAGCGGATATTTGCAGGGACAAAGAGGAATCTGATAAAACGGCCATTATGCTTCCGATTAAGGGAAATGATTAGGAAGGACGGCTCTCCAGGTTTCGAAGTTTCAATCGGCTGCTGGTTATGGAGGAATTGGACTATTGGATTTGAATATGTTCCGGCGACGGGTTTATCTTTCGAAATTGCAAGATTCACCATTCCTATTATAACTGGCGCGTATATTTAGATCTTTGATATACACAAACAGAATGCTTTGGAGGCTACATTTTCATTTAAACCTGTCCAAGGACAGAATCAACAAAGAAGAATAAATGTATAAATATAATATAATAATAATAATAACAATATAATAACAATGCAATAATATGATAATAATATACTAATAACATAACAACAATAGTATAATAATATAACAATAATAAGATAATAATAACATAATAATAAAGTACATATAAATAATATAGTAAATGGTTAATTGGACATGGACCATTTGAAGACTTGCAACCAAGAGAAACAATAACACACACTATGGAACTACGACTCTGAATTTGGAATATTGTTGAAAATTAAAATCATTCCAACATCGGATAGGTATATATAAGAATAGAGGGAAACTTCTCACTGATAGTGGCAACTTAACGAAGCAATGGCATATTGCAGTCTTTTCCCATTAAAATTTTTGAAAGTGGCCAGTATTAGATTATTTTAAAAGAAATCGAGGAAATAAACAGTAAATAACTAAACTACCTTTTCGAATGTCTGGAGATCCCCGAGTACTATTCTTTGGTAAATATAAAGGTTGATTAACACACACGAAACTCATATTTCATTGTAAATGAACAGAAAATGCCGAACCTTACGTAAAAAACACCAGCTAAACAAACAATTCTCACCTAAGTTGATGATGAACTAAGCCTTGTTCAAATCCAGTTGTAAAGCATTAATTTACGTGAACTTGCACGAATTGATTACTCATCCATCCCAGTCACAATCACGTCTACTGGAGAATAATTACGGGAAATAACGCTGGGACCTCGAAATCCATTAACCTAGACCGAATTGAAAAACTCGCGAGCACTCCCACTGGGAATAAAGAAGCTTCCGAACGAACTAGGAAAAACAGTGTACGTTTGGAAGCTATTTCCTTCCCACCTTGACAGGGAGACAGAAAAACGAACACTGCGGAATCATAGCAATCTGTCGCTGACGTCCATCCCTCAGTAAAACAGGCGGCCATAAAAAAGAGAAAATCTGTTTTCCCTGGGACAAACGAAAGTCTACACAAAACGGATACTATATTTAGAGCACAGCTGACCGAGGCAGATTTTTACTCACATAACTACGGGATCGTTAGCGGGGGAATTAATTCTCTCTCACCGGAGAGAAGTGGGAGTCTTTGTGAGGTACGTCCATTCGGTAAAACCAGAATAAATCCGATTACATAAGACTCCATTATGTACCGGCTCTTTTGTGGGGGATGAAATAAATGAGGCAAATTCACCGAAAGCGCCGTTTCCTGAAGAGCTGCAAAATGTGAAGGACGGGTGCATTGCGCCACCTTTTGATGCGACCTGCTTTGGGATTTCAAATCTTCCTCTTTATTACCCCGAAATAATTCTAATTAACCGAGACAATTACTCCTCTTCAAAAAAATGGAATGAGTTTGATTTAGGGTGCAAAAAAATATCCGTCAGCCACGATGACATGTACCAAACCTACTGCACTTGGATAAAAAATTTTAATGACTAAAAGGTAAATCATCTTTCAAAAATTAACTACAGAACAGAGGTAAACTGATGATGACTATGCCTTGTTTCAAAAAATTCTATCCTGGACAGCAGTAGTAAAATAATATCTTAAATATGAGAAATTACTCGAGCCTAGTGTCCATGACCACGTGTTTATCGTACCTCGCTGGGTAGTGGTTGACAAATCAACATTGCAAATCTGAGCTCTCACATTCCAATACTAGTTAGGGTATGAATGTCTGTAGTCACCCGCTCTTGAAATGTTACGGAATGGCTGTTTACTGCGATTACCGATGTCTTTGAAGCACTGAATCAACTGTTTGGCATTCTTTACAACATTATTGGCAACATTTCTAATCCAATCGACATAAGCAGTAACACTTTGAATTGTTTACTGACGAGTAAAGCTACTCACCTGGATCGGTAAACGATTCATAGTCTTACGGAGAATTTGAATACATGTATTCTAATTACGAAGGAGAAAGATATACATAAATTACGATAAGATTTCAGTAGACGATCTACTCTGTATCATTAATAAAATGAAGTAAAACATTCGTAAATTAAAGTGAACTCCCATGATCTGTAATTAATATCGATATGGTAATATTTCATGATTTTCTTATATAACAACATTTTCTTTGTTACAAGGTACATTTAAAAACTTGATTAAAGATAGTATATTTTACTTTTTTACGACGACTTCCTCTCACGAGTACATCTGCTGCGTGATTATTTCACATAAGCTGATTTACAATTCTAAGGTAATAAAAAAATAGTCAATGTTTCGCCAAAATAAAGATCCTTAATATCATTATTATTTTCAAATATAATTCTTACAAAGCAAGTCCTATAATTCCCAGCGAACTTTGAACCATTTTCCATTATGAAAATCAAGTAATAAAGAATAATATTGAATTAAAAAATCATTTGTATATGTTTCGCTGAAATACAGATTCTTAATATGATCATTCTTTTCAAATGTTTTTCTTTTAAAGCAACTACGATTTCCAGCATTCCTTGAACTATTTTCCACTTTTACAGTAAAATAATAAGTACAGAGAGATAACCGAAAGAGAATCCAATTCCAGAAGAACAGTGAGAGACGAGGGAAACGTGGAAAAAGCGTGGTAAGACGAAATTTCCGCTCCGCAGCGAGTATCAAACATTACGGTACCTCCGATCTATCGTAGTACAGCAAGGTGCGTGAGGAGTTTGTTAGGAACACAAGCGGCGGAGTTTAAAATAGCGAGAGAGCTCTTTGTCGGCGGCCTTGAGTCTTGAGGAGAGTGGGAGGAATGGACGAGTTAGCAAAGCGTTCCTCAAGACAAGTCGCGGCATTAAGGATGTTGAATAAAGGCTCATTGGAAGCTATCGCGGTCAAGATTTCGAACGCCGTTCGAGGACTCCTTTCCCCAACTCTCGAAGCGCAGATGGAAAATTTCAAACCACGCCCTGGTCTGAGACAACCGAGCTCTTATACTCTTCGGAAAGTGAAAACGAAGAAAGCGATTGCATCTTAGCGATTGCTGTGACTCACGCTGTGGTGTTCTGCTAACTCTGAGGTCGCAATAAGCGATACAGTGTTACAGCTGACAATGACAATATTTTCCGCCTTGTTTCATATCGACGCTCGCTAACACGCTCGAAGGTAAACTGTTGCAGAAGAGATTTGTCGCGCTTCGATTTTCCCACTCTGGGTTTATTGTACTTTCCTATCTTCGTTTTCCACAAATTCCTGCTTCGTTTGGCGTCTCTACGATATGATGGTTTGCTGCTTTTACGAAAATATTTAAGGAAATACGTTAATTGCTATTGACATTGATTTAAGCAGTACCTATAGTTGCAGCCTTACCTAAAGTAATGGTATTAAGCTAAAATAGAGAGAAAATAAAGTTGTGCTTGCAGTGTTAAATGTTTTCCGTATTTCCGAGTAAAGAAGGACTGCTATCCAGCTCAGTCTACGAGTGGAAAAAACATACTTGATTATATATCAATAAAAATAATTCTTGTGAATTGTAGTATAATAATCACAATAAATATGCTTGTCATTGAATATGATGAATAAAACTTATTCATTTTATTATTTCGAATATTTCTAGAGATAGCAATTCTTATGGCATTTATCCGAAGGACAAGACCATAAAACAATTCGTAGCTTTAAATTGAATATAGTCTTTGAATTTGGGAGTACTTAATTATGTGTAAATCCACTACAGATTTGATTCCAGACGAAAAGATACCTAAAGAGACGGATTCTATTATAGGAGAATACGTAAGAAATTTAGCACCACTACAGTTATATAAATTACTAAAGGAGTAAAAAGGAGTAAGGAGTAACGGAGTAACAGTAAAAGATATTTTTTGTATCTGAACATACACGTTAAACATAGTGAAAGCATAGGTTAGTTTTTTCTCCTCTCTCTTAACTTCCATAGAATTCCTACGCTCTTCGTCAACTACGGTGATTTGCGAATTTTTTCGAAAACCTAGGACCTCCGGTGGTGAAAGCGTTACGTCTTTAGGCCTCCCGGGATATCTCTCCTTTCTGGCTAAATTTTGCAAAATAGCGTGAGGCAATCTTTAATTTCAAGGATTCGGTTGCGTAACGGACTCGAATCCATGGTTTGATATTTAAAATAACATTGGGCCCTCTACCGCAGAGTCCCTGAGCTGAGGTACCGATGATTCATACTTCCGGAGTATTCCTTCCCTTTCATACATCTTTAATTTGGGTATAAGGACGCGGTATTTCTCAACTTAAGCATTGAAAAATCCCTCAAATTATATGAATTCGAAAAAGGACTCCGAAACAGGGTTTTCTCAAGCAGTTGACAGCGAGTAATGCTCGTATGCTGAAGAAGTTTGATAGCCGATGGATAGAAGCGTTATAAGATAAGTAAACCAAGTCGTTACGAAGCAGAGAGACAAATTAAAGCTTTGGAACGGCCCCGAGATAGGAGAAAAATTAACTTCGCCGCGGCCGGATCAATGTTATGATGTCAAGGTTCGGTTGGATTTTCATAACGAAAAAAACAGGAAAGGAGACATTTTGAAGATATCGCATCGCAGGAAGGAGAGACAAAAGAGTGCCCGAAAATAATCAACAGATGAACTTGAGGATTTCTGTGGGCAAATGGCTACCGGAAACTAGATCCTACCCTCGAGGTGATAACAGGAATTTCCGGATCTTTTCGTAAATCTCTATACACGACCCACATTCCGTAAATTTCAAGGCACTCCCGACCTTTTCGCCGTAAGAGCCAATCTGGACGTTCGAAAACGAAATGCTGACACGGAGACCTTTCGAGAGTGATATTTTTCTTGAATTCGAATGAAATTTGCGACTACGGAACATTTGGCTGAGTTAAGTCGTGACACTTGGAGAACCTGGAAACGAAAAAAACTTTCCGGGGAAAAAACATCTCGGATGAACCGGAACTGAGTTGAAAAAGTACTGTTTCACTCTGTTCATTTTATAGAAAGAGACTAAAAGCTGTTCTTTGTGAAATATAGGAAAATAAGTGCCACATACAGTTATATAAAGCGTAAAAATAGCGTCAAACTGAGGTCAGATTCTTCTTTAATATTCATTAGTCTTTTAATCATTACATAGCAGTATGAGAAAGCTGTTTCATAACTGAATTAAATTAACTTTGAATGACTCATTTTGTTGGCATGGAATCCTAACACCAAGTCTACTCTTTAAACATAGATTAGGGGAAAAATGCAAATAAAAATAGTTCAAATTTTAGTTAAAACGAATACGCTCGTTTTGGCAGCGTGAGATGCCTAGTGGGGATGTTTCTTTCGTTAAGAATCTGTGCCAGAAGAAGTGCTCTAGTACTTCCTACTTACAGAAGATAGATGTTCTAGGGCTCTAGTAAAAAAAAAGTAAAGAAAGAAGTTACTTCGCATATCTGAATTCTTTATCACATGGAAAAATACGTAAAGTAACTGAGAAACAGAAATCGATTTTTTCATTGAATTTATCAATTAAGTTTTTATCAATAATTTCCAAAATTGTTGGAAAACTTGGTAGAAAAATAATCTTCATATTTTTATTCCTCATTTTTTGCTAATGTGATACTTATGTTCTACATTGCTTACAATGCTTCACTACGCAAATATTCTGATTATAAAATCTCATATCATGCTTGTACTTTGGTCTCTGGTTGAGGGCAGCATGCGGACCGTGGACACTTCTGACGCATAATATCCCTTTAAATTATTCCGAAGCCATAAACTAATAATCAATAATAATAACATAGAGGGATATGAGAAGCAGCATGATATATCAGAAGCCAAAGACTAAGAAGGCAAGCTCTAAGTTGAAATATTTGGGACACCGCCTACTTAACGAGGCGATCGATTAATACACATGTTCAATGCCGAGAAATGCTCTTTTCAAAAAAATTTTGACCCATTTCGCCAACGCACCGTCAAAATCCATTCTCTCGCCGATATTTTCCGTCCTAAACACGAGAGCGCCGAATTTCAAAGCGGATGAATTAGGAGACACACTTCAGAAGCGACAGATGTCTCTATTTCTTGCGCAATTGTTGCGTTTCCTACAATGGGATACGTTCTCAACAATGTAGAAACAGTAGAGAGCCTTTGTTTTCCATCTGTCGTCTTTCTATATATTTCTAAAGGAAGCGCTCCGTGGCGCTCTTGGCAAATTCGGAAGGGGATAAAAATAAACTTCTGGGTTAATTGTTGCAAGAAAACGGATTCATCTGATTCTTTCGAGTTATAAATAGATCCTTTCTAGAGACGGAACCCATTTCTGAGAGGCTTCGATGAAAATACGGCAATTCGTAGCTACTTGACTGAATCCTGAATGTACTGAGATTACGTAAAAAATGATTTCAGTAGCACACGATCAGAATATGTAATAAGAGCAGAAGTTCAATACTGGTATTTTATCCTATCTTTGCAATAAAATATATTAGTAGATTAGATAGTACATATTATCAAATAATCCAATGAATTTTCGTGTAAATTCTTTAAAATAATATTTCCTTATATATAAATAATAATGATAGTGGTCCTATATATTAAATTTTAAATAATTGTTTCTGGTATGGTGCATTATTTAAAGAGTTTTGAATAAAAGCTGTATGAGAAAAAAGTTAACTAAACCACATTAGACTACATAGATCGTTCTAGGTTTGTTAGATTATAAACCTATGTCAGTTTACGTAGTCTTCTGAAATTTAGTAGATTGTTTTCGCTCTTTTGCATCAATAATTACCAAAACTTTTGACCCAATTTCGTATCGTTTAAGTGTTATGAAAGAGGATTAAATTTGAAGAGGTTGGTATTTTTATATGAAGATCGTGCTATAGTGATAACCAATTCAAACGTAACAGTTACAATAATCGTCTTAGGTTCGACGACGAATATCAAGGCAGCATTCAGGTCGCTAATACCGCATCAATGAGCTACTCAAAACACAAAGCTAGAAAGGAATACTGAAATAACATGTGAAAGAAAAAGACCGTCTTCTTAAGAAACAGAGTCCTGGAAATGCATGAGATAAGAGACATAATCTGTAAGTATACCGTTAACTACTGTTCCGAAATGGGTTAGTCATTAGATAGGAGGTAGTTTCCCATTTCCCAAGCCCAAAATCTCCCCTGGAAATAAAAGCAGAAGATGCCGTTTCGAAATAAGAGAGAGAGTGTGGTGGGGAGGCGACTATAACGCAAACGCACCAACATCAATGATGCTCTCTTTCTACCGCCGCCCACTCTTCGTCTCGATGATACAGCGGCGTTGCCTAGCTGCAGATTCCATTGTGATTAACAAACAAATCGGAACAAATCTCAAATGAAGAAGATTTGAAAGGCCAAGAGAGCGCTGCTAGAACAATGTCTTGGGGGCGATATTCACGCAATCTCTTAGAAATTTTTACGTTCATGCAAATACATTTGAGATGCGAATTATTTCCTTGATGATCTTGATGAACGAATGAGTTATATCGCGCTGTTTTCTTTCCAATTAAGCAGAATTGCCCTAATTTATTATTCTTACAACTAACCGCCCAATAACACAAGGTCATTAATTTAGAACAGAATACAAAAGTATAAATTGTTTGGTATACATAGTCCCATGAATTGCAGAGATAATGTGGTTTAAAATTGGTATCAAACATAGCATAAAATCCAGAGTATGATTGAAAAAATAATCGAATTCAAATGAACGAAAGAGAACCTGGAACTAACAGGGGAGTTAAGAGTAGAAATTTGAAGCAGGAAGTGGTGAACTAGATATGCATCAATTTAGGAACTAGGATTTCCCGATATAACTTTGACAGAAATTTTTTGGTTTCGCGGTCGAAAATCAAAAATCATTCATGGTATTTGAACATATTTGAACAGCAGGGCAAACTATAAGTTCTCACTATAAAATAATTCCGTTATATCCTACAAAAAACTATACATGTTGATTCTACAGAGTTTTGGGTAAATGACTTGAACCAATTTAATCAACATGTAATAGAGCAATTCCTAGAAATTGAGTAGTGAAGATTAAAAATACTTTGTAATTTCCATTGACAATAAATTCATTTGTTATGACTATTTTTTTACACATAGATATTATCAGGCTACTTTTAGACGAAAATAATAGTAACAAGCAAATGTATTGTACATGGAAATCACAAAGGTTTTTTAAAAAATTGTTTAGTATGACGCCTTTCGGTAAAGTTGAGCTTGGCAACACCAGATTTACTAATAATAGAATATCAAGTGCACTTTGGGATCCTAGATAGTTAAAAATCGAAATCTCTGCAAAAATCGCACTATTTTCGATATATTTATATATATCGAACAAATATATAGAAAATCCCATGAGTAAAGTTAGAAAAACCTACAAAACGCTACGAAGATATGCAAAATATAAAAGAAATAAAAACTTAAATTGAGATGAGATTTTACGTTAGCTACGCGAATACGTCTAAAAAATGCAGCATTTTCTCTCGTAGCGCTGACAATGAGATGGATTTGAAAGTAAGAATTGATTCGGATCGATACACTTAAGTCGCAATTTTTTACATGCTGTACATTTTTAGTATCTCGCCAACAGAGGCGTTAAGAGTGCCACCAGAGATACTGTAGACAAAATTGAAAGTATATAAGCGCGTACAGCTGAGGGATACACCAAAGATACACGACGAAGTTCAATGCTATATCTCCCTTATCGAAGCGATCGACGTGTCTCTTGAATCTGACAGTCGTCCGAGAAGTCGCCTTCGGGTACAGCAACTTTAAAGATCTCAAAACGCAGACGCAACGGCGTCAAAATCGCAGATGGATTGTCGATAGTAATTATCGAATGAACGAAGGGATGTCACACAAATGTGAAATCGGAGAAAATTCTTTCGGGCTGAAGATAAAAGCCTTATGAAGCCGAACGGAAATTTTCAAATGAATCTCGTTCTGAGAACGGATTTCCTTAAGCCACATCGCAGGTGTTCAAGGTGAGCAATGGTGCTTTTGCTTGTTTTTGCTTCTCGGGAATCACGATCTCCTAACTTAATTCATACCCACAAGGATTCGCTACAGGATTTCGCCTTGAAATTAAGAGGCTTTCGGAAAGGACCCTTATGTAACCCCAATACAGTGCGGCGTCTTCATTTGAAATCTACGCGTGATACACGATTGAATCCGTCAAAAAAGCTATAAATCAAAAAAATGCGACGAAAGGAAAAATTTTGCTCGAATAGGATTCAAAAGCCGGAATACATCCACATACGTTTGAAACAATATTCCTCTCAAGAAAATCAAGAATGATTTAAACATTACCAGAGACCTGGATGAATATACGAGAAAAGAGACAGGATACAAATTCCTTGAATTTATCAACTAGGTAAAAGATAAAAATAATAGATTTAACTAATTGGAATTAGTAACGAAAATAATTCAATCGTTGGATTTCGAAATTTTAATCTATATCGAAATTTCGAGAAACGGAAACGAATATTATTCAGAAATTTACTAAAATAATAACAGCAGCAGATTTTAAAATCTTATACTCTTTTACGAAATCTATCCCATCCTTCCGATGAACACATCCATAAAGAGTCGACTTCGAAACGCCAATAATATTTATCGACCCGTCATAATCACAAAAACACCAATGTCCCAAGCGTCAGAGACATTAATCGCGGAATTTATCGCGCCACTGACCTACGAACCCTCCTTCACATCGTGGCCATCTAAAAATTCCGAAGAAACATTCCTCCGAGAAACAAACCCCAATCACCGCCACTCATAAATCACTCCTATAAAACCACTTCGAAGAAAAGGATACCGCAAAGCGAAAAACATGCCATTCCGCGAAACTCCTTTACATAAGCCATCGAATTAAAGCGAACTGTTTTCTTCCGCGCCGAGTAGATGGCGAAGCGGTAGCGAGAACTTTGCCTGGTGGGAAGGGGAGATCCATCCATCCTTGAGATTCATTTTAAAGGAAAGATGGCGACAGCCTTTACCGGGAAGGTGAGGATTTTCTGGAATTGGGTGGGCAAGGCTTCTTTAGTGCCGCTGATAACTGCAGGCACGCGAGTGTTGGGGGATGATAAAAATTTCAGTGTTGGGAGATGGTGAGGGATAGCAAGGGGCAGTAAGTAGGCCATCGGCTCGGAATCATGCCAAAGCCAAGGGGTTTTTACTGGGGAAGAGAGGACGGCTATCTTCTGCTTGCGATCAGCCAGCGAATATGGTCTTCTAACAGGCGTTTTGGGTCCATAACGGGCAAAGGGGTGTAGATTCATATTTCCGTCCGAAATTCCGAGAAGAAAGGCCACTTTATCCCGACTTGTTTCCCTGAGTTATTGCTATCGGTCCTCTTATACCAGGAATCTCTGGATCTCGTAACTGGAATTTTTCTCAGGGACTATATAAGGTGATACGGCCTTGAAGATTAATGCACTCCATCCTGATTACTACAGCGCTTGAACGCCTATATAAATACGAGATAATACCACGAAAATATCACGAAAAAGATGTTGAATGGCATCACTATAATGATGACTGACTAAGTGTATATTAATACTAGATAGCGAAAATGCATTTATGCTTTCATTAAGCTACTTACATCATCTTTAACCTATGCTATTGTAACTTTTCAGGTTATTTCACATTTATACACTTCTAACTTTTAATAATGCATTAATTATATCTCATACATAGTTGTATCTCATATATAGGATATAATTCGAAGCGCAATCTTTGCAGAAATATGCATCCTCGAAAAAACAGTACAAAATAATTCGATACTGATACAAGAATAATAAAAATAGTTCATTCAACATGTCGTCATTATCTTGGTGATTAGTTAAACAAAGATGATCATGGAGGAATCTCGTACCTCTTACACAACAAAGTTAAAATTGAAATTGAATCTTTTGAATATGTAAATAAATGAATAAACGGAGTCTTTATTTTGGGCCAAACTGAGACTTTAGTCTCTTCTTTCGTTTAAAGCAAACTTGAAAACAACAGTCGTCAGCTTCCGGTTACATATTTAACTTCATTGCCGATAAACAGATTAATACAGAAGATCATGAGATAAATTTACGATTTCCTTGAATCCAACAAGGATGAGGGAAGATGTACCAATTACTAATCTTCATGACAATGAAAAGGTCAGCGAGATGGCCGTGGCACATTTCGGACTTCCTATGAAAACAATACGATCTTCCAATAAAATTCACCGCGAGGACCGCAGTCGTAAGATGAAATAGAACAGAAGGCCTTAGGTGCGCAGTTACTTGATTGCGAGTGATATGCTCAGGTGATTACGCCGCGGAGGAAGTCTTGCAAGGACGATGCTTGTGGGAAAGTGCTCTTCTAACCTAGACACCACGTGGCTGACACAAACAGACTCCCACCGCTATGCCAATGGGAGACGGCAACTGTTTAAAAATAAAACGGAAACCTGGATGGAGAGGAAGCCTATTTCTGCGACCATTTTGCTTCCAATTTCGCGGAGAGGGAGTTCAACTATAACGCTCGCGTGTATTATGCATACAATCGATCGTTACGTAAGAGTTGCATATGTAAACAGATCAGTGAGCAATGCCATACTCCGCAGTTAACGAACGAGATGAATGAGGGGCTTGTTATTAAACGAGCTTGCTGGTACGATGTAGAGGAGTTGGATAAGGTAAAGCTGATGTGTAAAATTATTTTGAATTTTCGAGGATAGCCAAAAAGCTTTTATAATTAATGAAGCCATCTTTACTTTAGAAAGTTTAAAGATTTACTTTCACTTGATGAGTAACATCTGAAATTGGAGATGAAAACGAAATATATACATGCCTCGGTTACATCTTACATAAATCTGAGACAAAAGAATGAAGATATTCAGCATTTCAACACATGGCTATAAGGTAAATTTCAAAAAATGGGTAACAGGTAGACATGTTTATGCTAATGGAAGTACATCAATTACGTGTAAATAAAACTACGTCAATGGAAAAAGTGGTCAATTCTAGGATAAACTGAGATGAAAATTGTCGAAAAAATATGAGGCATTAGACAGATCCCAATTTTCAAAACACGAATGCGGAAACATTTCGAAATGCGTGAAACAAAATTAAAATTTTACAGCATTTGCACGGATAATGGAATAAAAGACGCGCATAAACTCACCCGAACTCAAAACACTACGAGAATAACATTTCAGAAATACGAGAAAATAACGTAACATAAACCAAAAACCGTATCGAATTAACAATGCTAGGAAATTCATCAAGAGCCTCACGAATAATTTCAACACACGAACCATCCTCCAATCACTTTCAATTACTTCGCACGAGAAATCGCTTGAAGCAACGCACATTACTAGAGAACGCAACCACCGAAGATAACGCTCATCCGAAAGATGTAGAAAAAGACAATCCATCTTTTTCCCATCTCGCAACACGGACCGCAAGCTTCCAAGAAGTGATTCGAAAGAAATGGAAGAGACGGGCGAAGACTTCCGCTGGCGCTAGTTGAAGGTAATTGAGGAAATATTCATCAAATGGAAGGAGCACGCAACTGGCATTACACTGTCGTAACGTAACTGTATTGTGAATCCATCCGCTCGTTTCCGGCCGGAGGAAAGTCCCTCCGAAAAAGGCCGGAATCTTCAGGAAAGTGTCCGGAATGCTCTCTCGGGAAAATGGGAACTGGACCTTTTCCAAAAACTTGTCGGCTTTCAATTCTTTCCGTGAAGTGAAATTCGGAACGCGACCGCAAGAAAAAGATAAACTTACAGATAAAGATATAATAATAACGGATCACGAGGAATAAAGCTAACCGATAAAAATAGAGTAAATCAACATAAGGTCTATAAGGTCTTTATTAAGGCGAGATTGAGACTGAAAAGTCTCTTCTTCCATCTAACCTTTCGTCAATAATATTACATACATAAAAGATATGTGTATGTGAATAGCGGAATAGAGAGGAAAAATTTAGAAGGAGTGGATTCAAAAAAAAACCTAAGGTGATATCTTAGGAAAAAATATCCACTGCAGGAAAACACCCGCAAAGAAGGGGGGTGTGAAAAACCTGCGCAAACCTACTGATAGTACAAGCTAAAAGTTATGAAAGAAAACTTTGTAAGAATAGGAAATTAGAAAAGCAGTACTATAAAGAAATTACAGAAACAATAATAAAATAAAATCAGAAAAAGAAAAAAAAAATGAGATAGTAAACAATGTAAATAAAAAATATGATAAAAACATAAATAAAACATTCTAACTAAAATACAAAAGTAATAATAAAGTGTGTAAATAAACATATTATAAGATCCTACCAGTACAGAATGACACAGAGAAGAACATATATTCAATTCTAGGCAATATTTATGCCATGGTTATGATATCATGCATTCAATTGAAAACATCCGTTTTGAATGCCAACCGGCAGAAAAAGCAGCCACAACAAAAAATCAGCTCTGAATCAAAATACTAACAACACGCCAAAAACATTTACGTCGTTCTAAGAGGAAAATACCTCATCTGCGCAGCAATACGACTTCTGAACTACGCATCCTTTAACGTGCTTGATTCAACTGCTTTATCGGGAGTTTCGACCATCGCAGAAGAGATGCGACTTACATACATACTAAGATATACAAAGAAATACGGAAACATTTTTCGTTTATAATTTTAAAATTGTATACTGTCACTACTCATCTAGTAATATACTGTAACTCATCTCATCAATTTCCAAGAGTTCTGCGATTAAACTAAAATAAATGCTGCTCTGAGGATGGATAAACGAGAAAATTCCATTTCATTAGTGACTTAAAAGTATCTTGAAAAACAAGCGCGAATGAACGATCTGACAATAACATATCGAAGAATGTTAACTGAAAATCGAATTATTAACTGAAGTTTTATTAACTAGTTATTAATTAGCAAAATAAACAACTAAAGCTGCTTCTTAAATTTCCAAAAATTAAAAGATTAGCTTAAAAAATAAATGCGATTCTGATGATGAGGATGGATAAATGAGGAAATTTTAATTTATTGGTACCAGGAAAACCAAGTGCGTCCGACAATAATATCTCGAAAAATAAAACGCAAAATTAATGATAAATTCAATGAAAATGTGAACGTCGCATAGTACTGCGGCACACCGATGGGAATACGCTGCTTAAAATAAGTGAATTTAAGAGTTCACTACGAAATGCAGTACATCTCAATGGATCTAATTCTTCTCTAGTTCAGAATCCTTACGCTAGTCCACTATCTTTTGCATGGAGCTTCGTCACAATGACGCCACCTCTCGGCTTTACTACGTTCGCAGTACGCACGACGGCTACTCCAACGAGGTTGCCCTCATCAACGGCTGAATTGTATCTGGAATCTCCAATCGATTGATTTTGTTCCATTGACGGCGTTCGACCCATTAAAAAAATTCTTGCGGATAAAATCGCGGATTGGCTGCTTCAACGTGTGTAGGCGATCTACTCATACTTAGCCGTGTTCACGATTTGCTATGAACTTGAATGAACCCAAATCAGTATTTTAACTAGAATTAAAAATGCGTGCTTTAATCGGGACTCTAGACTGCGCTTGAGGGTATGAAATGGATTGCTAAAATTATACATTTAAACGAACTGGTTTTTAAAGATTAAAGTGGTTGAGTTGAAGTAAAAGAAGTTTAAAAAAAACCAGGAATCATATTCCGATAACAAGGTCACTGTGATGAAAATCGCGAAATGACCCAAATTCACATATCCCACGCAAAATAACGAGTTGAATGGAAATGTTACCAGATATCAAGCCTTCTTTCCTCACAACTTGCTATGATCCATAACTGATAAAAATGAATTGTATTTCTCGTTATGTGATAACCTTACTTTCCACAAACTAATAAACAAACAAGAAAGTATAATGCATGTAAAAGACAAAAATATATTATCACAAAAAATATAAAATAAGCTTTTTAAAATCTTGTGCTAAAACGTATACTACGCAGCCGAAACTTACTGGAAAATATTCCAACCAAATCAGAGCATTTTTTTCCAACCAAATCAGAGCAAGGTTTTTATATCACTCAAATTTTTTATGAAATATGCTGTGAGTCAATGTCTGTATAAGTATACAGTTAAAAGGTCCAAATTAAAAGAAAACTAACGAAATTAGAATCGTTACACTGCACTGTAGTTCAATTCTACAAGAAAAATTATAAATAAATTAGCATGAGTTTAGGTAGATACACTCGAGATAAAACAAAATATATCGAATGAGAAGCTATAACAGTAAGATTAATGCGTTACATAAACATCAAAGGACAAAATGACATATAGAAATGAATATAATTACTCTCAGCACTCAGATTAAAGCGGCCTTCGGTTCCTTTTATGGCACCATTTTCCCTCTTATCTGTAAATGGGAATTAAACTTCCCGCCCTTGCTTTCCGAGCTAGGCTATTTGCGGACGTGCCCAACGATGCGAATCCGATCACGATCCCTCCCAAGGTTTAGAGCGATGAATAATATATTCCTATTCAAAGAGATTCTAGAGAGAACATCTGATTTCGATCCGACGGAACCAGCCTATCAATCCGAGAAACCCCATTAAAATTGTCTCCGTAATCATTCGCGTCCCCACCAAATCATTGGAGAAGATGCACAAAACGCGATTCCCTATAAATAGAGACAGTATCGACCGCGGGGGCAGAAATAGAATCCGGAAGAAGGAAAGAGCGGTTCGCTCACAAGCCTTTTCACCGTCAAGAACAAACAAGCGAAGCACAGTATTGACAAATAAGTGGCCGAGAACGCACTTTCACCTGTCTTAGATTCAGTTGTGGTATGACACAGTTTCAGCCTTTGATTCGCTACAACTGAAACTGGCAAAACTGGAAACAAGGAGAAGTAATGGAAAACCCTGCGGACATTACATAAAAGATGGAAGAAATCAAACCGAAAGTAACAAGACTGAATCCGAAGCGAGCGAAATTAAATTACTGATTCACACCATTACCTAACAGGGAAGTAATCTGTATGTCATACATAAATTCATATTACACAATGTTTTGATGAAAATGGAACAAATAAATTATGCCGAAACCCACGAAAATTACTCTAAATCATAGTATTACGTAAATTTTCTAGGAAATGTACAGCTTGTTCGTTACAGGATAGTCTTAGCCAACCTATTTCTGTTAGAAACATGAATTTATGAACCGGTCATAAAATCTGATAAATTCTGATACCTCCAGACTTGATAAACTTAACCCATTCTTCGAACTGAGAGATTGACATAAGTAGTGTATGGGCTACTAGCGGTAGACAGACATACCCCCACCCCCCTCCCCCCACTGGCGCCATCTCAGAGTAGCCCACAAACCCAACCCGGCCACCCACACCCAACCCAACACCCCCCCTACGTCACAACATCGAACCCAGGACTCCTGATACGGATGCTCTCTCTCCCCACCCCAGTACAGGGTATCCCAACCCTACCACCCCTCCAACCCAACACGTCACACCATCGAACCCAGGACTCCCGAAACGGATGCTCCCCCACCCTCCAGTACAGAGTATCCCAACTCAACCGCTTGCATACGTCACAGCAGCTTCCCAAGGCGGAGAGGCTAAGTCCGGAAAGAGCTCCCCCCACTCCTTCGACGTCACAAGCATTTAAATTTTATTTTATATTCCGGAAAAATATTTTCTCCAAGCAGGGTTTGAATCACCTTACGTTCCGACTCAGCCAAATGTGCCATGTGCCAAAATCACTCGGCCATCACAGCGTTGAGTGAAAGGCGGTGAAATAAGGCATAAGTACTGATGACGCTGTGGTTTCAAACCGACTGCAGAGGACTCGAACCCCGAACTTCATAGTCAGCGCTTGTAAATTTTCTCAACGTTCTGAGGTATCTTTCCTGTCGTCACGGGTTTCGAACCCTTTATACTCCGGACTCGTTATGAATTTCTTGAAAAAGATGTTTGAGATATGAAGTTATACATAAAATGGTGATTGAAATAAGAAAACAGATATTTTTAATGCATCTAAACATTTATTGAGCGGACATAAAATAGTTATTTGAACTGTTTCAACAAATCAATTTGAAAGTTTTTCTAATATCATATCAGGATTGTAATAATATAGTTCGTATAAGACTCTCTTTCTTGGGAGACTACAACTCAGTTCATTTACAACATCTTTTTCATGATCACACGTAAAATATTCAGTTACACATTTTTCAACAAAGTCCATATTGATACACTCGTGAGCTTCACTTATATATGGATTTACACAACTCTTACACATGGAATTAACATAAAGTTTTATTTGTTCCACCATATTGTTGATTTCTGTGTTAACATGTTCACTCCATAAATCACTCTCGGTAATAGCGTTATGAATGCATTTGCTAAGATTTAGTAATCCATTCCAGGAATCGTAACCAAGGAAAACGCTATATCGATCGAATTTAACTAGTTGAATTATTTTTTCACCATAAAGTTTTATAAAGTTTATTTTCACATCTTCAGTCAACAGCATGCTGCTCACGGTTGTCGGAAGATTATTTTTAAAATACAAATCAATGTTTTCTCTTTGCGCGTACAGAATCTGCCATGTGCTCCCTGGGAAGTATATTCCACTATTCCCATTCTTTGCGATGAAAACAGTTGTCGAAAAATCTTCCTCGGGATTCAATCCAATCAAAATCTTTTTTGACCCCGATCTATTCAAATCATAGCACCGACTCAGTACTAAAGTGCACCGCTGCGGATGTAGAATACACCTTTTAACACTGTCACTGAATCCATTGTCACCCGCTTGATTTTCTTTCCATGAAGTTTGATCGACTGCTGATGAAGATTCTTGGTTGATTCTATAGAATTTTCTCCATCTCCTTAGACGGGTGTGTTTCGCTTCTCCCAAGTCTCTATTCTGAGTACACGGCGGATAACTTGTGCCTTCGTTGACCCTGTAGTTCTTCTTACACATTGCTGTGTACGGCGAATATCTTTTAAAACTAGACATTCCAATTTTCGATCTTGATCGCACGACGGTCGAGAGCCAAATGAGTGGTAAGATGTTGGTCACTTCTATTAGAAGACTATTACGTAATTTTTATTTAGAACTTTCACTAAAAACTCTAAAAATAAATCTTAGCCTAACTGTTTCGCTAAGTATACCCTAAGGGTATACACGTGTTGGTTAAAATGTTGATATGCGGACAGCACAAGAATTCATTCATTCATTCAGCGACACTTCTACGTGTAAGATCTTGTTTTTTACTCTCAGAGTTGCTGCAGGTAAAGACCACATTTGTTTTACGTTGATTTTCAGTGATAGTGCCTATGAGAGTCTACCTTTTAATATTCTATCATAAACTGTCGAGTTATTTATTTATTTTCAAACGTTGATTGCATCAAGACAGATATAAAAGACCGCTATGGAATCGCACTCTGTGGAAGATCAGTATACCACTAGGTCGAATCATAATCTTCAACATTTACTTTACGAAATACGGATGATCATATTAATTTTTATAAGATCGTTAAAAACCAATCGAATGCTCACACTAGGAATCAACGTAAAGAATGTCGACGGTCTAAACGATATATCAATACAATACGAGCAGAATGGTGTGACATTCTATCGATTATTTCGATTAAGAATTCATAAATCGTTAAGAAAACGTCTTACAGTCGCCTCTATAAAGTCCTGTAAAAGGCGTAGCGATTTCGGACTTCCGGCTTTATTTCAGTCTTATAGAAAGGCAATATGTTCATTTCCAGAACAAAATGAAAACCTAAAGGATTTGATTCTATTCACGACGAGAGAAATTAAAATAGATAACCGGGATGTAACATTGAAACTTACCGACGCTTTCGAAGAAGTTGAAGACGAAATTTTTGGAGCTAACCTCCTCCGATTCAAAAAGAATTTCGAATCTAGAAGTTCTCTTGTTGAGTTCCTAAAGTCACATTGTGACGGCTTTGTTGATAATCAAGTCATAGAGACATTCCTAAATTCGATAATCTTTGCGCCTAACTCACCTGACTTGAAATCTCTTGAAGAAATAATACATCATGAAATAAAAGGGTATTTTAAAACAAGGAGAAACAAAATCCTCTATTGCATTTTACACAGTGAAATTATTAATTGGTTGGTAGATCCTAATAAGAATTTATTAACCACAAGGGATATAACAGAAACAATAGAAATAAAATTTAAAAAGAAGAAGAAATTCTTGAGCATAAACATTGATAACTCGATCGGGAACCAAAAATGCGCTAATGAGTTGACGTTTGAATAATTATTCTATACATAAATATAAAATGGTATATTGATCGGAAATATGACTCTGAAAATACGTGACGTAAATGGTATTTCAATAACATATAGGAAAAACGACATTTGTGCTGTATTTTATTAACCATTTTTTAGAAAATATTGCATGCAGTGTAACATACGCATCGTAATTGAAAGGGAGGTGTGTGGAAAATATATGGAAATAAGAATAACATAGAAAAAATCTATAAACCGACACACATTAAGTGATATCGAAAAGACAAACTTGTGATTGTATTTAAGCCAACTTCAACCATTTTTAAAAGAAAACTCCATGACTCGTCGTCGTGACCACCGCTTTCACAAGAATTACCCGTCGTACAGGCGCCTCGATGTCACCGATAGATAGGTCATTAATGACCCCTTCGAAACCACAAGAACTCATTATGCATTTCCTTACGACTTCGTGAATAGCTTCTGTTGCTTGAAGCGTTGACCATTTTCGCCATCGGGCCTCGTGGTTGCCTATTCCCACGCTAAAATTGCCCATTGGTCATTACGTGAAATATTTTCAACTCCACTAATGACTGTAGCATCGCACTGAGCTTTGTCTTCTCCCGACATACTGTCGCCAATCACTTACAAAATAGATGTGGGGAAAAGAGAAATCTTGACCACTGAGGGTCTTATGAAATATTGAAGAATGTATTGTATTATCTAAGAAGCTAGGGAAAGGTGTGCATATTATTTTGGTGGGGGTGGATATTTGTTTCCAGGATGGGTATTGGCGAAAATGATTTTACTTTAGCCAATGGAAATGCGTCTAACGAATCGAATGTAGAGAGACGAAGTTGAATATAAGAAGATGTACTTGAAGGGTTCGGCGATTTTCTACAGTGGTTTTCAGGAGCGAACGTTCTTCGACTACTTTAGATCTTGTGCTTCTCATTGATTGTTCGGTATGGAGTCTGTGTACAAGTTAACCGAGGAGGTGCTGGAGCTGCTGGCGCGAAATGGAACCCCTGTTCCCAGGGTTTCAAGGGCGATATTAAAATATTCGGCGATGGAGTCCGCCCTGGATGCAGCACGAAATTCAGCGAGAGAGGCGAGGAAGAGGAAAGCCGCTGATCTTGCTGCGGCTTTTAAGAAGGAGAAGCTGATAAGGAGGGAGATTGACGCTGCAGAAGAACTATTTTGCAACGCCGATGATTGGTGTATCAATGGTGAGCAACTATTTTCTGATTACAATTTCAGTGATCATAATGTTTCTTTGAATGTGTCCGGTATGTAATTGAAGTAAAAAATTTGAACGCGTAACTATTAAGTGATTTTTAAATAGGTTCTGAATCAGCGGCAAGGCAGTGCTTGTTACATAAAATATTCCATTAGTTGTTACATAATTGTGTTATTATAATCTATTTAACGTATTTACTAATGAAACTTTTTACTGCGTTTCAAACAGATGATGATCAAGTGGCGGTCACGAATTCGGATACAACCAGTGCCACCGGTAATATTCAAGGTATGATTATTTTAATAATAATAATAATTTTATTTGTTAAAATTACAACTTTGTTTAACCGTTCCTATTTGTGAAATGATTAACTTTAATTTTGATTTACATAGAAACGAGCACGGCGACGGTGACAACAGCCGAAAACGACGGAGGCAGCGATATTAAAAACCACGGTAAGTTTAAAATTTATTACTTTTATTATTTTTTTAAACATTTTGTTTTGCGCGTTAGTAAAGGGGGGCTATTAAGTGATTTTTAAATAGACTCTTAATCGGTAACAATACAGCATTAGTTATATGACATATTCCATATGTTTTTGTATTACTGTGTTATTATAATCAATTTAACATATTCACTAATGAAACCTTTTTTCTTTCGGAACGTTCATAGAATGCAACAACGATTCCATCGAAATCGTCTTTCTGTCGGACGACGACGACGACAACGACGATGACATAATTTTAAATTCCCAAGGTAAGCTGAAGCGTTTAAGTTCGTGTTTATCATTTAATTTCATGCTGTTATTTTAAGTTCATGCTATATTTTTAAATCTCTAGTATGTATTTTTCTTTGTATTTTGTAATTTTCAAAAAGGAACATGATATTTACAGACATATTAAAATTTATTTTTTAGATGGTAAAAACCAAGGGTACACGGGCAACCAGATTGGCGGTGGCAGCGGTAGTGGCATGCCAGGCAACACGACTAGCAACAACAACAACAACAACAACAACAACAGCAGCAGCAGCAACCCCCCACCAAACGCTACAACTTCGCATGCTATGGCGGTGTTTGACGGCCAAAGAGAGACGCTCGAGGGTTCGGAGGATGAAGTCGCCGTTGAAGAAGTCCCAAGGAATGACGAGGCGGAGACTGATGAAAGGCGAGTTAGATTTCATGTACTAAGCGAATCGGCGCGAAAATTCAAAAGGTTTCACATGATGGGGCGGGAGTTAAAGATTTCATTGGCTCCTATAAGTGACGGGGTGAACCCGTTTGAATGGTTCACAGATACTGTGGATTCCATCCTCCAGTACATTCGTGAAAAAAACGTGAAGGCGAACGATTATTTAGGGCTATCTATTTATAACGATGAGGACCCTGACAAGAAGCTATCAGTGTCATTCAGACGCTCTGATCAGCTGAATACTGATACAATCATGGCCGCTGTCTCAAAAATCGTTCAGAGTAATGATGAATTCCTAACAAACTCGGTGATGAATATAGCTGTTCACCATGTTTCTATGCCGTTAGGAACGGGTAGGTTTAGCAGGCCAAACCAGATATCGTTCCATGATTTCTGCAGGAAAAAGAGGTCGATAATTACGATACATAACAATGATAATCTGTGTTTGGCGCGGGGAATTGTCGTTGCCATGTCACGGCATGAAGACGACGATGCTGTTTATCAAAGAGTGGTGAAAGATACGGGCTCCATCCAATCCGAAAGAGCACGTGAGCTATGCCGAAAAATAGGGGTTGATTTGAGTAATGGGGGCGGGATTGAGGAAATCAGGGCGTTTCAGGAAGGGCTCCCAGATTGGACCATCATTGTATATAAGGATAGAAAAGGGCGTCAAGTCCTCTTTGATGGAACTAACTACCAGGATAATGACAATGACAGGAGAAAAATTAATCTAATTTTTGGTGAGAACCATTTCAATGTAATCACGAGCTTAACCGGGGCATTTAGTTGTTCTTACTATTGCATATTATGCAAAGTGCCGTACAACAATATAAAGGACCACACCTGTACTAAAGTTCAACACTGTAAACGTTGTGGATCTAAAAACGCTTGCAACGATAAGCAAATTATCCGTTGTGACGAGTGCGGAAGAGATTTTTTTGGACCCGAATGTTTCAATAACCATATTCAATCAAGGGGGGCAAATTCTTCTGCCTCATCAGCATGCTCAGACCTAAAAAGATGCAGTTCATGCGGGAAAGTCTATAAAACAGCGGGTAGAAAATCAGATCACGCCTGTGGAGAGATCTACTGTTTTAATTGCGACATTCACTATGTGAGCGATCACTTTTGCTACATGCAAAGAATGAAGGACGGCAAAAAGGAGAGAAATAATACTCTGTTCATTTTTTTCGATTTTGAATGCCGGCAAGATGTATGTTTACCCGGTGAAGACAACATTTTCCAGCACATACCCGTTTTGTGTGTCATCCAACAAGCCTGCATGACATGTTGGGATGTAAAAGACTCGCTGCATAACTGTTCCAGTTGCGGTTTAAGGGAACATAACTTTGCTGGGTCGGACCCTGTCGCTGAATTTTTCAACTATCTATTGCTGCCAAGAAGTAATTTCAAGGAGATAATCTGTGTAGCTCATAACCTCAAAGGATATGATGGGCAGTTTATACTAAAACATGTCGTCAGCGAGTTGAAAATTATGCCGAATGTATTAATGGCTGGCACGAAAATCATGTCTCTAAAATTCGAGGGGGTAACGTTTATTGACTCTTTAAATTTTCTCCCGATGCCGCTCTCCAAATTACCAAAGTGTCTGAATTTAGATTTAAATGTAAAGAAAGGATATTTTCCACATTTTTTTAACACGTTGGGAAATAAAAATTATGTGGGGGCACTGCCCGCAAAAAATTTTTACGGATACGGAGCCTTGTCCTGTGAAGAGAAATGTATTTTCGACAAGTGGTATGAAGAAAGAAAAAGCAGCCCGTTTAATTTAAGGAAGGAGATGGTTGAGTACTGCCGGAACGACGTTTTAATTCTTAGGATGGCGTGTACGGTATTTTCATCTCTCTACCATTCTCTCACAGGAGTCAAGCCTTTAAAGGAGGCTATAACGATAGCAGGGGCATGTTTGCTGACCTTTAAAAAGAATTTTTTGAAAGAGAATACCATCGGTATCGTGCCGACGGGTGGGTATCGATGGGGCGATCAACAGTCACACAACGGAGTTATGTGGCTGATCGCAGAGGAGCGAAGAAGAGGCGTCCCCATCAAACATGCCGGTAATGGACGGGAGGTGAGAGTTGGGGGGAGAAAAGTAGATGGAATATCCCGTGATAATAACGGTGTAGAAACCGTATACGAATTTTACGGGTGTTTCTACCACGGGTGTAAGATCTGCTTTCCAAACGGTAGGAACACTCCTATTTACAACAATTCATCGGAGACAATGGACACGAGATATGAGAGTACCATGTCGCGCCGCGAGGAACTTCTCCAAACAGGATGCCTCCTAGTGGAAATGTGGGAGTGTGCTTTCCAGAGCCAATTGAAGAGGGATTCAGAGTTGGGTGATTTTCTAGCGAGTCATCCTTTTATGAACAAAAAACCATTGGATCCACGGGACGGCTTTTATGGCGGGCGGACGAACGCCGGAAAATTATATTACCAGGCAAAAGGTAACGAAAAAATAAAATATATTGATATATGTTCATTATATCCTTTCGTCAATAAATGGAAGAAGTACCCCATCGGACACCCAACTGTGTATGTCGGAGATGATTGCCCACAACTTAAAGATTGTGAAGGATTTGTAAAGTGCACGGTTCTACCGCCAAGAAACCTTTACCATCCGGTACTCCCATATCGCTTTATGGGGAAACTTACGTTTCCTCTCTGTCGGAGGTGTCTCGAAGATGATGTGCAGACAAGTTGTTCACATGAAGATGAGGAGGATAGGGTATTGGTGGGAACTTGGGTGTCCGATGAGGTTAAGAAGGCTGTGCAGAAAGGCTACACTATTGTGAAGATTCACGAAGTGTGGAATTATGAAATTACCTGCTACAACAACAAATCCGGTGATGACGGCGGTCTATTCGGGGGGTACATCAATAAGTTTCTCAAACTTAAAGTTGAGGCAAGCGGGTGGCCCGAAGATTGCAAGTCGCCAGAAGAAAAATGTGAGTTCGTGCGGCGGTTTCGCGAAAGGGAGGGAGTTGAACTCAACCCTGAAAAGATACAACTAAACCCCGGGTTTAGATATATATCTAAGTTGGCCCTAAATTCCCTTTGGGGTAAGTTTGGCCAACGCGAGGATCTACCGCAAACAGAAGTGGTCAAAGACTTTGAAGGGTTGGCAAAAGTGTTAACAGATCCAAACGTAGAAGTGCATGGTATTATACCAGTGGAAGAGGTTCTCTTCATAAATACAAAAACAAGGAAAGAAGCTATCAGGCCGTCACCAAATGTAAACGTACCTATCGCGTGTTACACAACGGCTCAAGCGCGACTGACTCTGTATGAATACTTGGAAAAGCTGGAAGATCGCGCTCTATATTGGGACACCGATAGCATTATCTACGTCGAGAGGGAAGGGGGTTGGTCGCCGGCTACAGGGCAATTTTTGGGTGACTGGACCGATGAACTGATTTCATATGGCAAAGGGAGTTATATCATGGAATTTATTTCGGGGGGGCCAAAGAATTACGCATACAGCATCGCATGTGGTGGTGATGAAAAAGAAGTAAAAACTGTATGCAAAACCAAAGGTATAAGAATTAATAATGTAACCAAAGACTTGGTGTGTCTTAAGAATTTAAAGGAAATGGTTGTGAATGATTCGGGCCCTTTAAATGTGCCGGTGACCAACCAGATACGCCGAACGCCAGACCACATTGTGGTCACAAAAAATGAAAGCAAAATATATAGAGTAGTTTACACGAAGAGGCGGCGTGTAGGTCAATTTGACACGCTCCCCTTTGGGTACAAAGGGTGAAGTGGAAGAACTAGCATTGCTCTTTTATTTATTTATATATTTATTATTTATATATTCATTTTAATCATTTTGGATTTTCTTTTTAATTCATGTATTTAAAGTTAATAATTGTTGCCAGTGTTATATTGTTGTTGTTGTTATTGCTGATAGTTTTATACTGTTTTTATTGTTGGCAACTGTTAATTGTTTTATTTGGATTTGAGCATCCCTATTATTATTGTTTATTTTTATTAAACTATTATTGTTATTATTGAATTAACCTTACAGAACCATACTTGGGCGATCCCTATGGGTGAGAAGGAATGAAGGCAATGATGATGGTGATGATTTTCAATTAATTCACATGTCGAATTATTATTGTTGTTAATAATGCATTATCACTATCTATCATAATATCGCTCTATAAGTTTTTTCTTTCACACCATTGTATTGTGAATTGTGCAATGCTTGAATAAATGAAGATGATTCAGAATTTTCTTTTTTATTTCTAAATTTTTCATCAGTAATTCCCTTCTCTTCGCTTACATGTCCTTTACTCCTATGGAACAGACTTGACGATTCGGATGAAACATTTGTATCGTTTGAGATATGCAACCAGATGGGGATGAAAGATTATTGGGCTGATGATTGGTCTCTCCCTTTTTTAAAATAAATTTATATATATAGTAAAATCAGATTAATTTATTTTCATTTGCATCATGTCCTTCCCTCTGAGCGCTCCTTTCACGATGACCGTAAGCGGGCCAACGATGAGTGGTAAGTCAGTATGGATGGAAAAGTTTATCAGATCTATAGATTCCTTAGTAGACACCAAGTTTGAAAGTATAATTTGGTGTTATTCCGAATATCAATCAATACCATCGAAACTGAGAGGAAATCCTAAAGTAAAATTTCATCAAGGTGTCCCAGATATGTCCGAAATTTCTAAAGATTCAAGAGTTCACCGCCTGATTTGTCTCGATGATTTAATGATGGAAATAGATTCTTCTATAGTAAATTTATTTACAAAGGGAGCACATCATTGGAATTTGAGCGTAATCTTCATTACGCAAAATTTGTTTCATCAAGGAAAAGGGCGCAGAGATATTTCGTTAAACTCTCACTATATAGTATGTTTTAAAAACCCCCGCGATCGAAGCCAAATATTCCATCTTGCAAGACAAATTCACCCCGAAAATCCTTTATTCATTCAAGATGCTTACAGAGACGCGACTTCAAAACCGCATGGGTACTTGTTCATTGACTTGAAACAGAGTACACCTGATGATTATCGAATTAGAACTAGCATATTCCCTGAAGATAAGTTTACTTACGTATACGTCCCTAAAAGCAGAAATAAAAGACGGGTGTTTTAGAAAATGATAATCAGTCTTCAACAATGTCTCAAGCGCTGAAGAGCTGTCTTGATATGCTCAAGGCTCTCTGCAAAATGAATTCCGAGCAGAGAACTGCCATATTGAAAAAATGCGATAAGAAATTGGTTCACGCAATCTGTGAGTGTGTTTTAAATGTCTTAAAAGGTAACGTACAACTGAAATCCTGTCATAAACGCAGAATAACTCGTTACAAGAAGATCTTGCGGAAAATTATTAAGCGCGGAGGGTGCTGGAAAAAGAAAAGACGCATTATTGTTCAAAAAGGTGGCGGTTTTCTTCCTGTAATTATCGGTGCAGCTTTGAGTAGTTTGATCGGATCGTTGATCAAATAATGGAGCATGCTAAGAAAATGATTTTGGTCCCGAGCGATGTTATGGAAAGATTTCCAAATAAACACGATTCGGAACACATTTCACGTATCGATGAAGAAATGAAAAATCTATTACACGCCAAGAGCGTTCCAGACAACGATAAATGGGACATGTACAGAGAGGCTCTCTTAAAATATTTGAATTTTGCGGATAAACAGAAGAAACCCGCATACTTACCCATCGTGGATATGCCGGGTATGTCTATTTCAGATGAAACCCCCGTTTCTAGAAACTTAGAGCTGAGGAATGAGAGTAAACTCGGAGATGAAATTTTAAATTCTGTTCCTCAAACTTTTAGAAGAAAGGCACGTCTGCTATACGATAGAATCTTGAGAAGCGGAAAAATAGCATGGGATGATAGAGGGATGGTTACTATTGATGGACGAGCGATTCCGCAATCTAACATTACAGATCTCATCAACGATGTGATTAGACCGCGCAAAAATACTAACCCCGATGGCTGGGAAGCATTTTGTAACGCTTTGAGGGAACTTAACATCCCGCAAGAATATATTGGAAATCAGAAAAGATGGAACTTCATTCATGGTTTAGGATCTGAATGGAAAGAGTCAAAACCTATGCTTAGAGTGCCACCAGAAAAGATTAAGGCTCGATATTCCCCTTATAAAACGAGGAGTTGGGTAAAATATAGATTATAATGAGTATTGGTGAGACTTACCTCGATCCGAGTAATCCAGCAGGCTATTCGGGTGCAGCCCCATTAATAAAAAGTCTCAAGGGGAAGTATACGAGAAAAGAGGTTGAAGGATGGCTAGAAGGTTTGGACGCATACACTCTACATAAACCTGTTCGTCGTAAATTTGCCAGAAATCGATACTTTATAACTAATATAGACGATCTTTGGCAATGCGATCTCATAGATATGCGTAATCTGAAAGACCGCAACGACGGTTATGGGTACCTATTATCTGTGATTGATACTTTTAGTAAATGCGCCTGGGTTATTCCGCTTAAATTAAAAACGGGGGATAACGTTAAATCGGCATTCCAGAAAATATTTAAGAAAAGAAAACCGATCAACATACAGACCGATAAAGGTGGTGAATTTACCTCACACACAGTGAAAAAGTATTTCAAAGAAAATGGTATCAACTATTACGTGACGCAAAATCCCGATGTAAAGGCTAGTATAGTTGAACGTTTCAACAGAACACTCAAAACTAGAATGTGGCGTTACTTTACAGAAAATAACACACGGCGATACATAGATATTTTACCGAAATTATTACATGGTTACAATCATGCCTACCATTCAAGCATTAAAATGGCACCGGTCGAAGTTACCGAGAAAAATGTCTATCAAGTTTGGAAAAATTTATATGGTAAAGTGAATGATAAAGTTACAAAACCTAAACTGCGTGTTGGTGACATGGTACGATTATCCAGAATAAAATCAAAGTTTGATAAAGGATACGAAAGCAACTGGACAGAGGAAATATTTAAAATTAGAAGAGTAATAAATAGAAAACCTGTAGTTTATGTTGTTGAAGATCAAAGAGGTGAGGAGATTGAAGGACGGTTTTATGAACCTGAACTACAACGCGTAAGAGTTTCTAAAACGCGCGATTACAAAATAGATAAAATACTTGAGTATAGAGGTAAAGGAATCAGAAGAGAGGCGTTCGTCAAGTGGAAAGGATATCCTGATAGTTTCAACTCTTGGGTTAATATCAAGTATATTAAAAAGTTGAGATGAAGGATCAATTCTATATAACACTGCCGAGCAATAGTAGCATGAATTCATTTCCCGACAATACAACGAGTGGTTTTCGAACACAGTTACCACAGAGAATCGAACTTAATGGTGAATGGGAAGTTGCCGTGGTTGAATTCCAATATCCGTGTTCCCTCCTGACGATAACCAATGGGAACAATGTCATAAGGGTATGGAATAATCAGGGAGGAAGCGATAAGTTTCGCATCAAACCAGGGAATTACGAAAGCGTTTCGTCCGTCTTACACGAGTTAAATAGTATGGATAAAATTTCTTCTCACTTCATTTTTGTTATGGATATAAATAGCCATCACGTTTTTATTAACGCCGGTCGCGATTCCGTAAATCTTATAGAAGGAAAGGCAAAGAAACCATACATGACTTTTTCACCGAAGTTAGCTCTTCAACTCGGATTCGATCCAAAATTACAAATTTCAGTGGGTAACGTCTCAAACCATCCTGCCAATTTATTCCTGGGATTCCCACATCAAATACTGATATACTGCGACATTATAGAGCAACAGTTTATTGGGGATACGTGTGCACCGCTTCTTAGAATGGTTAATATGGACACTAGAAAATATGTTTACGGCTCGCAAAAATTAGTAAATTTCGACTCGCCCCATTACGTTCCTCTAATGCGACGAGAATTTGATAACATAGAGATTGATTTAAGGGACGACACTGGACGGCGAATCCCATTTGAGTTTGGAACGTCAATCGTGAAACTTCATTTCCGGAGATCAAATTAAAAATGGTTAGAGAAAAGTCTGTGGTTCTTCATGACCCTTACTTGGATTATTACGATAATCAAGCGGGTATGGGGATGTCGAACGTGTATAGAGGTGCCGAGTACCAGCGCGGACATGGTATTGGAAGTTTCTTGGGTGGAATATTTAGGGCGGCTTTGCCAATCCTCTCGAGGGGAGCCAAAGCTGTCGGTAAGGAGGTTTTACGCACTGGGGTTCACTTACTGGGTGATGTGGCTCAAAACAAACCTATCCGTGAATCGGTGCTGAGGCGTGTCGATGAAGCCGGTGATAATTTAAAGAGGAAAGCAGTTGATTCGATTGACAAATTAATGAAAGGTTCCGGTTATAAGAAGCGTAGAATCGTCAACCGTCGTCATTCTTCGGTAGTATCTCAGAGAAGAAAGAAGTCTCAGAAAGGGAGGAAGAAGAAGAAGATTTCTAAGAGGAAAGTGAAGAGGGGCAGTATCAAAAGCAGTAAGAAAATCAAAAGAAGGAGACAGTCTGCGAAACGCGAATTGGATATTTTTGATTAAGGATGTCATTCTTACATTCTCATTCATGCGAATGTGCAAAATCGGAGTTGGATCTATTTGCGATCCCTCCCACTCAAACTAGCATTCGTAATTCCCAATGGGTTCATTACAAACCTATTTCTACAATTAATGATGATTCGCCCTTGGAGTTTGTTGTCAGCGGGGCTGGCGATGAATATATCGATCTCGGTCATACGTTGATACATGTGGTCGCTCAAATTGTAAGGACTGATGGTACCGATACTGTAGAGGCAAACCAAGTCGGACCTGTGAATAACTTTTTACATTCCCTCTTTTCTCAAGTGGATGTTTATTTGAATCAAAAATTGATTTCGCCACCTAGCAACACTTACGCCTACAGATCCTACATCGAAAACTTACTTTCATACGGTCCCGCGGCGAAAAAATCTCATTTAACAATGTCGCTATGGTATGATGATACAGCGGGATTGATGGATAATCTGGACGATAATAATTCAGGGCTTGCGAAAAGAAGAGCTTTTACAAAGTTGAGCAAACCTTTTGACATGATTGGGTGTATTCATTCGGACATATTCAATCAGGACAAGTTTTTATTGAATGGCGTTGAACTCCGTATTAAAATGATTCGCTCGAGGGATGCGTTCTGTCTCATGTCTGAAACGCCATATGCAAAAGTAAAAATAGTGGACGCAACTCTGCTGGTGAGGAGGGTCTGTATTAACCCAAGCGTTCTCATTGCACACAGTAAGGCTCTCGAGAAATCGACCGCAAAATACCCGTTGACGAGAGTAGAAGTTAAAGTCCTTACAATCTCTTCGGGGATACAAAGTAAGGTTATAGACAATATTTTCATTGGCCAGCTGCCTAAACGCTGTATCATAGGGTTCGTAACGAATACCGCCTTTAATGGTGACGTGACGAAAAATCCATTTAATTTCCAACATTTCTCGATGACACATTTGTCTCTCTACATCGATGGTCAGCAGATACCCTCTAAACCTCTTCAAACGGATTTCACGAATGATAAGTTACATGTCGCGGCATACCATACATTGTTCAGCGGTACTGGCATCCATTTTCTCAATGAAGGAAATAATATTTCCAGAGAAGCGTATCCTAACGGATATTGTCTCACAGCTTTCGATCTGACTCCAGATTTATCGTCTAACTCACATTCTCATTGGAATCTCGTGAGACAGGGAAGTCTTCGACTCGATGTTCGGTTTGCACAACCGCTACCTGAAACTTTGACCTGCGTCATCTATGCGGAATTCGATAACATAATCGAAATCGACCGTTATCGAAATATTCTGGTCGATTTTGGTGGATAAATAGTATGACCGCCTCTACTGTCATCAGTTTACATACGGTCCCTGTGGTGTTAACATGGATAATATCTTTATAGACTTTCAAGCCTGCGTAGATGATGCTGGGAAATTTGTTATAAAAGAAGCGGCACTACTCGACTACGAAAATAATATACAGCAGCACTGGATCGTGAAAGCGCCTTTTACAGGCGAATATTTAGGCATGAAAGCCAGAAAGCAAAACGCCTGGTTAGAAACACACCATCATGGTATAAATTGGGATGATGGGGATATATCATTCCAAGTTCTGATCAGGACACTGTGTAATATCTGCCATAGTTATAAGAACATTTATGCAAAAGGATTGGAAAAGGTAAAATTCTTATCCAAACTATTGGGTGTACCTGTTGTCGACCTGGAACCGGCTGGGTGCCCATCAATAAGGAAGTTGAACTTTGAGGCTCCTAGTTGTTTCCATAAAAATCATAAGTTATCAAACAACCCATTCTCTTGTGCCCTCTCAAACGTTCATCGGATAGGTTACTGGTTTAACGAGTGTGACATTTAGTGCAACATGAATTCAATACAGCTGAGGACAGCGTTGAGAAAGTGTGAAGCGTTTCAGGACATTAACACAGGTGTTTATGCTGCGGATACTCTCCCAATATATGCTGAGCGACCGTGTGCATACATTGCAAACACACACCCAAAAAATAAACCTGGCGAGCATTGGGTGGCGTTCTTCATCGGTGATAACGGTATATGTGAATACTTTGATAGTTTCGGAAAACCGCCTATCATCAAACATCACCAAATGTTTGTCAAGAGAAATTCCAAAGTATGTGTGTACAATAGTTATCAGTTACAAAACCCTTCATCAAGTGTATGTGGTCAATATTGTTTGGTGTTTCTTTATTTGAAGTGTATCAATGAAACTTCTATCATGAAATATTTCACCTATGATAGCATCAAGAATGATGCTTTTGTAAAATGTTTTGCAAATAAAATAATAAGTACTCACAATACTCCATGTATAGATTTTGGATGTATCTTTCAATCCTGTATACAACGAAAAATTCTGTGAATAAAATGTAATGCATCTAAAATGGTCATTTAATAAACTGAATGCAAAGCGAACCATGTCTTTAATTTCTAATCATTTCATCACTGTTTCTTGGGATCGAAACCCGTGACGACAGGAGAGATACCTCAGAACGTTGAGAAAATTTACAAGCGCTGACTATGAAGTTCGGGGTTCGAGTCCTCTGCAGTCGGTTTGAAACCACAGCGTCATCAGTACTTATGCCTTATTTCACCGCCTTTCACTCAACGCTGTGATGGCCGAGTGATTTTGGCACATGGCACATTTGGCTGAGTCGGAACGTAAGGTGATTCAAACCCTGCTTGGAGAAAATATTTTTCCGGAATATAAAATAAAATTTAAATGCTTGTGACGTCGAAGGAGTGGGGGGAGCTCTTTCCGGACTTAGCCTCTCCGCCTTGGGAAGCTGCTGTGACGTATGCAAGCGGTTGAGTTGGGATACTCTGTACTGGAGGGTGGGGGAGCATCCGTTTCGGGAGTCCTGGGTTCGATGGTGTGACGTGTTGGGTTGGAGGGGTGGTAGGGTTGGGATACCCTGTACTGGGGTGGGGAGAGAGCATCCGTATCAGGAGTCCTGGGTTCGATGTTGTGACGTAGGGGGGTGTTGGGTTGGGTGTGGGTGGCCGGGTTGGGTTTGTGGGCTACTCTGAGATGGCGCCAGCGGGGGGAGGGGGGTGGGGGTATGTCTGTCTACCGCTAGTAGCCCATACACTACTGACATAATTGGAAATTAATATTTTTCACGTATCGACAACAAATTCCGAGGAATGTAAGGCATATTTAACTAGATATTATGAAAAAGTTTTAAATGCTAACTTGAACAATTTCTAGTTCACAATTATGGTAAGTAAAGATTATAAAAATAACTTAGCACAATTCGTTAAGAAACTATATATTAATCCTATTACAACCTTAGAGGCGATTAAGGAAATGATTTCTACTTGAAAGTTATATAAAAATTAAAGTCTTTAATAACGACTTAAATGCAATAATTTCGAATTAAAACACTTTTGGGGAAATAACCTGTTTTTTGAGTATTTTGAGGAAATGTTTGAAACGTATCTCTTTGATATGTAAGACACTCGACATATTTATGACAATCAAATGGATATTAGAATAAAAATCATAAAAAGCATTGTTCTTTCATTTAAATACTATTATGTGTCTATGCATGTGAACTCTCAAAGTTAACACCGAAAGACAGAATGACGTAAGATAATAAACGCTAGATATTCACGAATCTCATCATCTTACGCTTCTGTTCGGTAACACCAAACCTCTTTAACGGGCGAGAAAGTACACTGAAAAAGAAGGTACCGTAAACGCTCGGAAATTAGCATGCCGAAACGCGAAGGAAGCCGAAATATTCGCTTTACCGTTAACGGCGTCCGTGGCCGTCGATGGACAGGCCTAAAACAGAATCCTAACCTCCCTCAAGACGCTCTCCCACACCTTACGAATGCCACCTGACCTCGTTCCGTCTCTCTTATGAAACGGCAACCTTGGTGGATGCCGACCTACGGGGGACCATTGAAAGTGACTGAGGGGGAGGTGCCCCTTTTTTCAAGTTTATGCCTCATTTGGAGACCCAAATTACATTTTGAATAGACACTTTCGCCAATGCTAATGTTTGAATTCGCCACTCACGGAAGATGGCTATTTTGTCGTGTGTTACTGCCGAGAATGGTCAATGGCGAACTGTTACGTCACTGCTGGATGTGTTTGCTTCCACTGAGCGAATGGCAGCGAATTTCATTGCTGAAGGACGATGTTAAGGTATATATGCTGTTATTTTTTTAAACATGTCTAACAGTTATTACAATCAAATAAGTGAAATACGGATTAAGGAGGTAACATGCCGCAAATTTTCTCCCTTAACATCATGATTTTACTTACTTAATACGTACATTTCATATAATATTTCCTTAAATATAAGAAAATCATAATTTTTAAAATTTGGACAGGCTAGTGCTAATGGAAAAAACGAAATAAAATGCTAGTAGAATAAATTATTTATCATTAGAAATAGATTGCTAGTAGAATAAGGAAGTATCAGGTTTAGTAACGAGAAGAGTTTTTATAATTCATCAATTATTAATTCCCTTATTATTTCGAAATGTTAAATCGGAGTAATAGTATCAATAACTCCAAATTATGACTGAGAGACAGCTGAAAAATACTACTCTTAATTTAACAAAAAATCTACAACTGAAATAGATCATATTCATTCCACTTAGACAATACTGTAAAGAGGTGAGATTCAAATTTGAATTCAAACTCTGATTCGTATGAGACAAACTGTACCCTGAGGTTGCACATATTTGAATGAATACTGGAATAAATACTCGAGGAACGTTATACAAAAAGAGCAGCTTAATAATAAAGATAAAAAGTTAAAATGGCGGATATATTTCTCCCAAAAAATATAATTAAGAATATACCGTCAGGGTGGATCATACACTAGTTTCGAATATTAACACACAATATTACGAGGGAAAAACTTCTCGAGTGTGTCCCTGCAAACCACCTAGGGAGCGAAATGAAATCCGAACCCCCTGCGGGAGATTTTGGTAATATGTAGAAGTCTAGCTGCATTCACCTGCAGCCAAAAGGGGGAAGAGGTGCATTTTTTGGAAGCGATTCCAAGAGCGCATATATCCGCGCCATGTCGCAATGCGATTTGCGACCTCAATGGTGTCGAAAGAAATCGAAGGAGAAGATGTTTTCCTCCACAGAATCGCCTACATGAAGAAGTTTTCTTTGGGAGAAAAAAAATTTCGCGAAATCTCAAAGGAATCACTCGAAGTGAGGTTCGGAGTATGAAAAAATAAGCTTCTGGGTGATGGCTTTGGAATCGGAGGTCGTGTCTGACCGAGATGGTATATTAAAATTTGGGATGTAATTTTAGAAGTCAAAATGTAATATTTATTGGTTTTAAATATCTTTCATTTTTTCGCAACCTGGCATTGTGGGCCGTCCTTGGGAAAATATAGGAAAAAAATTAAGGAAAAAACGTTTTTCTAGTTAAATAAGAGGGAATCGAAGCATTTAAGCTTAAAATCAGCGTCTATATAGCAGTCAAAACTTTGACTCGTGATACTCAAAAATACCAAGAAATGTAACATAATTATCGGTTTCTATTTCTTTCTCATAGAATATCTATCGGAATAATCTGATGAATTTAAAGACATTTGGAAAGCATGGAACGTATATCGTAATTCTCGAAATGACTTCAATTGACAGATGATAAGATTTTACTAATAAAAATTTTCACTTTGGATGTAAAACACGAAAATAATACTGCCAAAGAAATGTTCTGGAAAACTAACAAACATATAAGTAAATTATTACGGAAAAGTATGACCTACATGCGTCAAATAATTATTTATAAGATAAATTAGAGAGTTAAATTTCCCGATTTCGGGCGTTGGACTTTTCCAGAGATAAACTTTAAGATGATTCAACTGAATTTAAATGATAAATGAGAACAAATTATTTTCTGAACCATTCGTCATGTTTCGAAGGGTTACATGTATAATCTCCAATTTAAAATCTTACATTTAGCAATTCCTCGATATCTTGCACTATATCATAACCTCACGAAGCTGCTTGTACCTAAAGGTGTCCCTCATTTATTGATATCGATGAAGGAAAGCAATTTAAGCCGTGCAAATCCTAACTCTTCGCCCAGTATTTCACACGGGAGAGCTGCAAACCGAATCGATGCAACAGTACATGATTACAACACCAAAGCACAGCTTGTAAATCCTCGGAAGTGGAAACCGTTTTGAGCGTAGTCGGGCACAAAAGACTTCGACCCCAACGACACCGAAATTGCCCTTCGCTTCTTTCTATTCAACCCTGTCCACCAACGCAAACATTCTTCCCTCGAGTTACCGTGGCGACGTACGCCGCCGAGATTAAAACAGCTCAAGGGTCTTCCCCCTTACTTTGGATCGACCGTTTTATCAACAAGTCCACAGATCAACAATCGACAATCAGCCGTGTTTATACAGGACGCTTTACGAAGAGCATCTGCTTATCGCGGTATCTGTCGTTTCGACGGATAAATAAAAACAAACGAAGGGGACTGAATCAGAATCATTACTTAGAATTCCATTTCCGAGCGGTGTGTTTAGTATGTGATGAATGGCAGCGATTGAAATATTGGCATGATTTTTATATTACGCGAACTCAAGGCTATTCTGTATCAGAAAATCATCATTAGGAAAAGAAATGAAATAGAGTTACTTTTCGATGATTATTCCACTCGACACCACTGCGGTATTTAATCAACCAACCAATTCCATACCATGGGCGGTGAAAAATGGATATGAGACAAAGAAAGAGCAGGGATAAAGTAATTAATTCCCTAATCAATCAATTGCTCAAATCAATTGTAGAAATTGCGTAAAATAAATTCGCAAAAGAGCCACGACTTTCCTATGCAGTAAACATTCTTCGAAAATATCTAAAAAAAATAAATAAACAGTCTCTCACATTTAAGGGAAAAGAATACTATAAGGAAATATTTCTCAACCACTTGCCTTTCTTGGAGCAGTAATGGATTACTAAAATTTTGCAGCTCACTTAACAATTTTTTTGCCTCGAATAAATTCAAATTGAAAAAGAAAAAACTACCAGGTATGGGAAAAATTTTTTCGGCAGTGGAAAAGAGAATCCCTATTTAATGAAAATATATATCGCAAGGTGTATTGAGTGACTAATGAGTAACAAAGATAAATACGTCAACTTAGGATGTTACTCGTCACATTGGAACAGATTTACCATTATGCACTAACTGAGGGCCTTGCCGTTAAAGGGGCCAAAGAGGGCCTTTTTCCGTTTCTTAGTGGGCCTCTGACAGCTAAAATTCGTCCCGATCGTCACACTAGAAGACGCGGTACACAAATTTACCACGGCGTAGGTTGGAAAGCACTGTTGTAAAGGATAAACTCCCAAAGACAGAGCGACTGTACTGATGACCCCGACAATAACATAAAAGATCGAGGCAATTCATGGCAGCATCAATCTTGACGCACTTCGCCACTGGAATTTGAACGATTGCTGATAAAGACACGGAAATTTCGCGAAAATATTCCATCCAAGGTCCTTCCATTGCAGAATGATGTCATGGCGACGCATTCCGATAGTGAGACGAAACCCTCCATCAAGAACATCGTCTACTTCACAATCCGAGGACGGAAGAGTCTCTGTGGTGAAAAGATATTGCAACTAGTAATTGATCTTATAAAAAATAGCTTTTTCCCGGAGGATTCTGCGGTGGTAGGATATTGCTATCTCTCGGAAAAGCTTCATTCCAGTTATGAGCTAGAAAGTTAGTCGTGCGGCGTGGATATCTGAAGAAAGTTTCACGGCGATAATTGACGGATGTGTAACTTCGGTCATATTGCTCTTGCGAAAGTAAACATTCGTATTAATGTTTCAAAAGGTTACGCAGCCATACCTTTATATTACGACATCGTTCTCAAAAAAAATATAAGGAATAATTTTATTGCAATGAGCAGGTTTTACGTTCAATTAAACTATTACATGAACTAAGTCATCGAAAAAAAAATTATTTTCCTTCCGGTTCAAAAATTTCGGTATTCTTTCAGCCAGCCATCTTCCAACTAGTTTTCGACTCCTATTATTTAATATCAGAATCTTTCTGAATGGATTTTAAGTGTAACGTGTAATTATAATGTTAAATAACAATCATTATCATAATATATCGCTATCATAAAATTTAATTAAATTTAATGATAGCGATATTAAGAAAGAGATATTAAAGAAAGAGTATGATATTAAAGAAAGAGTATGAGAGCAGTCATCGCAAATGTTAACCAATGAGCTGCGAATCATCTGATTGCTAAATATAACTACAATTACACTTAATTACGATGCGAACTGAAAATGGAAACAGAGTTAATTACGGATTCCGGTTACAGTTCAGTTCTAGACTTTTCCGTTAGTTTCGGATTTCACTCTCGAAAAAATAACGGATCTTATCGGTTTCGGTTTTCGACTCAGTTCCGGTCTAATGCCCCGGAATGAACTTCCTGCACTTTTAACAAATCACGTTACCACACTCCACGATTCAAACCCGGCACCTTGGTATCTCCTAAGCACCGAATCAAGGCTAATGAGAGACAGGAAAACAAGACGAAGGTACCCGTTCCTCAAATATTACGATAGTTCGTTAATCTTCCTGGCCTTCTGAGGTTTGACGACCTCCAAAAACGAATTTCCTTAGAAAATACAAACAGCCGCAACCGTTACGATAACGATGGCAAAAATACTTCAGGGACGATTCCCCATAAATAGAAGGAATCAGTGGTGTTAAGAAAGGATTCTTGAGGCAATGATTTAAAATCTGCTCCAAGACTGCCAAAATTCGCTATAAATAAGGAGCACGTTTCTATCACGTTATCTTATCCGTCAAACTGATATTTAAATACAAATTTTGTTATCTAAAACGGCCTGATTTTGCTAAAAATAATCTTCTCTCGGAGAAAAAATCAAAGAAAACCAGCGACCTTTGCTTCACCTATTTCAACTAACACGAAGACTTAAACAATAACGTTTATCGGATTGTTTATGAACTCAAGTACAGGTAAAACATGTAAACATAAAACAATAAATCTCCATCAGTAAATTTTATTAAATTCTTTTTCATCATTTGTACAATTTCGACGTCGGGCAGGGTAAATGCATACAACTTGCAGCACAAGAGTATCCAAATGTTTTCACATAAAATTTTTTGAATACCTTTTTTGGCTTAATAAATACAGACAACATGCTATCTCAGTACAGGCTGTGACTTACGTACTTGTAAAGGAATTACAAAACTCGAACAATTTTACAGCAGATTTAATTTGGCGACATGTTTCGCTAGTTAGCCAGCATCGTCAAACAAAGCTATTTTTCAAGTTCATCAATATATACCGCAACAAAGAGTGATATACTTGTATATATTAACGAATTGAGAAAAATCTTCGCTTTGATAATGCTAGTTCTTTAGCGAAACATGGCGCCAAATTAAATTTTCTGCGGTCGTGTACAAGTTGTTTAATTCCTTTATTGTGGCATTCAACGAGGTAACGCCTTCACATATTCACTTTAAATACTCCTATTTCGGTGAACAGCCGCTATCCCGCATGGACACCTCCCTAACCATGCTGTTTACCTCATTTCACATCCTTTACATGATAACTTCCCTGTACCAGGAGCATACATCACTCTCCGTTGCTCTTTCCATTATAACGCCTCATAATCAACCACGTCCTCATAGCAGCATCTCGAAAGAAAGAGAAAAAAGCGAATCTCACTTTTATTGCATTCGCAAAATCACGAGCCTACTTCTGCCTCACCAATCTGCGCTTTTCGGTTAGAGAGAAAGAAGACAAAAGGTTTTCGAAAGAGGGGAAGGACGGGGAAACCCTATGAGGAAAAAGTGGACTTGATAAGGGCAGCGTTCCAAGTTCCCCCTCCAGTTCCCTCCCCTCCGGCCAACTTCTGGAAATTCCGGCGATTCGTGGAATGTGACTCCAGAAGGGATGCTTCCGAGAAAGTAGATCGATTCCCGCGGGATGATGCATCTTAAGCACTTGCAGGAAAAGCCGAGCGCACTGGTGTGGGCGCGATTGCTGTATAATGGAGTGGAGGCGGAGATGTGCTCGCTGGGATTATGTGACCTTTTTCATGCGAAAAAATCGCAATTGATGTCTACCTACGCTCTACAACAAAGCGCAAGATAAATTGGCCCAAATTCAACGAAGGAGTTCTAGGTGCCGCTTCCTCGAAATGCACAGTTCGCCATTTCGCTGGCTGATAAACATTCCTATTACAAGAAGACATCAATCGATTGAAGCTAAGAATCTTTAATGACCCTCTGCTTCCCACGCAAAAGAGATGCGTATAAATTGAAGAATAAGCTTAGAATTCCAAAAACAGATTAACGTGAAAGAAAACAGACTGTTTCCGACGGAAACATTTCCTTGGAAATTAATGCAACGGTACTAATCTCCGTTCAAGATATGTTTGCGGCTTTCAAGATATCTTTCTCGTTATCTCGGCCGCAAAGATATCGAGAACGGATCATAAGTTATTTAGGGTCATAGTTTGCTGGAAAATATTATGATTCAAAAAAATAAAAATGTTAGCGATCTAAGAGAAGATAAAACTTTTTCGGTAATGAAACAATTCTATTTGGTTCAAAACAGACAAAATGTGTGTAACCAGAGGGATAAAGAGCAATAATTCGATCTCGATAGTTATCAGAGCTATTGATGATGTTCAAACTAATGAGAAATAAACTATTTCTACAGCGATTTTTGGCTAAATGAATATTTATGAACGTTCTTTAGATATGCACTGCTGGCACTATAAGACAAGCTAAGCCTTTTGGATAGCTTCGAAGTTAAAATTATCTAGACAAGTATCGAACGTAAATAAATAACATATTTCTAAACAGCATATTATTATGGCTCTCAGAAAAAAAATACAGGATTATACGGTAAATAACGATGATCATTGTGCCAACTATATTGTTCTATATTGCAATCGAATCCAGCTGATATATAGAATAACAACTTACAGCTTAACTCGTAAAAATATTTTCTGTTAGTTAGAAAAAAAATACTATATAAGGTCTATAAGGCGAGATTGAGACTGAAAAGTCTCTTCCTCCATCTAATCTTTAAATATACTAGGATTCTATGGCTAGAAGAAAGTTGCTAATTGAATTACTACGTCCTCATCCTTTAGTTCTGATCTAATGTCTCAATAAGATTTGCTACAGAAAACAGAATTGCTGTGGTATACGTAGAATTCTCTCCGCAAACATACTCAAATACACGTATTTATTAGGAGTTCTCTACCTGTCTGATACGAAACGGTGTGAAACCCTTTAGTGGGCGCAAGAGGTTGAACGATAATGACTGTCTGTTGGACCCCGAGGGAGATAATATTTACAATTTTGAACCTACCGATAAATTATATAAAATGCCGATACACACCATTTATTGTTAAACACTCGATTGCTCAACAGCATGAGGAACGGACTTCGGAGATAAGGACGTCATGAATGGAGTGTCACGGATCGACAGCAGGAAAGATGTAAAGATAAGCATACTCGGAAATCTGCTATGGAACTTAAAAATAAACTGCGAGCCAAGGACAAATTTATAGCAGCTGAGTGACAGGTATAGCGGATGTGCGGGAAATACACACACTCCTTTTCCTCATAACAAAGTCCATTAAGCAAATTGAGGTTGGATTTTCCTTATTAAATGAAAAACAATTCCAAACCTCCCCAGCCGCGAAACCGATAGGAAATTAAGTATTACGGCACATAATGTTTGCGGGGTGATATATGAAATCTATCAGATCATAAATGTACTGCTTTGATTACGTGAGATTTCCAACGAACACTATCGATAAATCAGCAACGTGAGAAACTATTCATGTCATGATAAAACAAATATTTTATCCGAAATATAAAACTCTAATATTTACTTATTTCAAATTCCAATTTGGAAGAAAATCGGAAAATTCGTCCAAAAAATGTTAGCATTTATTAAGGAATATACATCTCTTCGTCACAAACTTTAACGTGCCTTTCCTCTCAAGAATTATATCTTTAACATAGCCATAGATTTATCTAATTTTATTAATTCTTCACTCACGCCAAATTCCTTGATTTATAAAGTATGAAATCTTTCCAGAAAATCACCTGAGGTCATTGCAGTGAAAAGAATAGGTTAATTATAACTAACCAATGAATACTAGCATAGATATGATGATAATAGTTGAGGGAAAATTTCATAGCAATATATTTTCAAAGCGATTCAAAAAACATTCGCATCAAACCCAAATCTAATGCTCAACGCCATATATCACTAGAAAAAAACTAAAGATTTATCGCTTCTGGAACCCACACAAGTATTTCGTTAGACCTATAATTAAACTATAAACAACCCTAAATTTAGACATGGGCTGAGTAGGCCTTAAGGTACCACCACGGGACTACTACAGGAAAAATAATTCATTTATAAATTCCGCAGAATTGGATTAGAAGGATGTTTACATTATTTGCAGATTGAGTCGGGGAATCCTGCAGCTATGAGTCATTCAGCCGAAGGAATGTTAAGTTTGAAACCACGACACGTGATGAAATGAAAGTACTCTGTTGCACTCACTTGCTGCCTTCGTTACACTAAAGTTTGCCCGAAGAGTGAGCCTTCGATGATCTAAACGGGCTAAATTACTGCGTCAGAAAGACCCGTAAATATAAATAGAGCGTCTCTAATCGCGTGACAATTAAACTTAGTGAAGGATGTTACATGTTCGCCCATATACCAAATACGCACTATACTCAAAATGTATTACGTAAAGAAAAAGCAAATATTAAATATTATTTCACGAGCCCATTAATTTATCTTATAGCAAGCAAAATCATTCGACTTCCTCATCAAAACATATTTTCGTTAAGATCTAGCAATTGTTATCATGTTTCTGTTTTACGTTGCCATGCTTTTTCGATTACCTACGTGGAAAATTAATCTAAGCCAATAAAAAAACCAACTGTTTTTTGAGATAACTTTGACATTTAAAATTAAAGTATACATTATAACGATTGTTCTGTATAAATCTGAGAATCGAAATTTCTCAAAGCGAATTAAGCATTAAATACTAAACTTAATCGACGTCTTATCAAACATTCTTTAGAGGGAGAAACGAAGTAAAATATTGAGAGCCTGACGCAAGTCCTAAAAACGCATGGATTTCTTACTACAGATTAATCGTCCAGAAATTTATATTTTTGGGCCATGACACAATCCAACCTTTTCCTCTTTCATGAAAGGAACCCGGATATTCTAATCATTTCGCTCTTAGCTTCCTTTCTCGAGAATATGATCATGCGAAAAATGAATAGAAATATTCTCTTTTAGTCAAATTAGCCATAAAATTCTTTTCGTACATGATACATCGGATGATTAGAAATAGGAAGGAACATGCAATTCAGGTGGGTTCAATTAGGAAAAGATATTACAAAAGACTACCGCCCCACACATAACTTTGGAAAACTATAAAAAATTAAGCATCTGAAGCACATTAAAAGCATCAACGATCAAGGATCGCGGGATCAAATGCCATCGCTCACTTAACTTGGAAGCACTGGTTCGTATTGAGCAGTTCAAAGAGACCTAATAATCGCAGAGGTTGAATCTCGTTCGCATGGACCACCTGAGAAGCTGGAAAATGTTCCGCAGAGACGTAGGAGGAAATGGCACCACGTGGGAAGAGGGATGAGAGAGGGTGGTTCTCGTTTCAATTTGTGGGTGGCGTAGGATCGCCAATGAGGAAAAATCTCGCACTATGACGCACGGCAGATTCAAGGGAAAGTTTTCCCCTCCGTTCTAAACGACCTTTCAGCGATCTGACGCTTCTAACGTCTGCGTATATTCATACCATCATTTCGATCCTCCTGAAATCAACTCAAAACGCAGTAAATTAAAATTCTTACCATATGAAACTTGGTTAAGAAAATATTAGAGTTTCAGATTACTAAAAAGCCTTGGCTACTCAAAACTTAACTGTAGCTCGTGACATAGATTTCTCGCACAGATCAATGCCGTTTGCCATCTTGTTTCTGAGCCTGAGACCTACCTCAACATCGAGATGGAAGTAATCGATTGTAACAGATGTAAATCACGTGACTCCGCCGCATTTCGCGGAACGCCGTAAAACTGCACTAAAACTTCGGAAGGTGCACAAAAAGCTTTTTCAATCATTGCCTTTCCTGGATCGAACCAATAGCGATAAAACATGCGTAAATTACCGAGTCTTCAATTAGTACAGTCACTATCTGGTGAAGATATAACAAAAGATTAACACTACTCATTTACATGTAACTGATGTTTTCTGTAAAAGATAAACTAGAAGTGGATCCAAAAATTTCAAACATTGAAATTTGAAACTTGCCATGAACTTAGAAATATAGATGTCTGTATTATTCCAACGAGACGAGTTCATAAAAATTATCGAGAATCTACTTCGACTTTAATCTATAGAAACGTCTATGAGGATTCATTAGTTCGTCGTATAATTTGCCACGAAATGAGAAAGATATTTTTATCTTTACCTTGAAAAATGAGACAGTTAAACAGTCTATAAGATCCAAACTACGCATGGATCAAGATATTATTCTCGAATCTTCTTCAGTTCTTGATCGGGAGATGATGGAGAGAAGACAAGTTGGGCTATTTCAGATAGTTTGATAACGTTATAGCTATCGAGAGATCGACGAGAGAACAAAACCTTTGAAATCAGACAACTTGTGATGGTGAAGATAAGGATTTTCAAGCCACTGACGCGGAGAATGCGTCAAAATAATTTAGCATAGATACCATTGTTCTCACTAAAAATAGCACGAAAAATTGCGATCAAAACTTCCCCTATTGATAAATAATAATAAATGGGAACAAATCCACACAAGGAAAACAATCTAACCTGAGATGGAATAATATTCTCACTAAAAATAGCACGAAAAATTGCGATCAAAACTTCCCCTATTGATAAATAATAATAAATGGGAACAAATCCACACAAGGAAAACAATCTAACCTGAGATGGAATAATAAACGGAATTATTAAAATCGAGACGACGTAAAACGATTTTCCGCTGACGTAACAACGAGATTCCGTTACGACGCTGCGTCGTTACCTAGATACACCGCCTAGACGTGCGCAGCTTCCCATTCATAGACTCGCCTACTATAGCGGAGCAACTGATGACTAAGCGCGTAAACACATGGGCACGACGGCATCGCGGATCCCATAGCGACCACTGACGCCATCGAGGGAAAATGAACCTATATACACCCCACTTACTTCAAAAATAACGCCCTTGCTTAAAATGGGGAGTCTATAGGAGTGAGTTAGGGATTAACGGGAAATCTGACGATTAGTCTTAAGCAATAGTTAATCCTTATTTATTATTTCTATACACCTATTTTCGGTTATTAGCCCTTTTATCCCTTCACACTTCATCAAAACATATAAATGACCCACAGTTTTAAAGAGAGTTTCCCGCTTTCTGCTAAAAATAGTCGAACAGAGAAAAATGCACCAATTGATCAAAACATCGAGTTAAAATTTCAATTTTCCCATAGAGTTTCGTTACTGGATGCATATATATCGATGTCTGTTGTAAGAATATGAAGGTGTATTCTAAGGTTTTCTAGTGTTTATGTATACATTAGTTGTCATTGGAATGATATTTAGAAGTGTATTTGGGTGTGGAAAAAAAGAGCCTCAGTGTCCGTCTGCAAAATTTTCACATGGGGCAACCGCTCTGATGTCATCGTTATAGAATTAGGTTCTGAAATTTCCGCGAACCACCAAAACCATCCCGCACCGAAATCCCTAACAGATCCTAAACCAAGCGAACTCTTTCATTGTTTATGTCGACAGTGAATCACTCCTGGCAACGCCCCCATTCGTGGCAATAGCGCCATCACCCTCGTTTCGTATGATTCACCATTCTTCCTCTTTAGCGAGACGGATTCCTCGGCCGAGATGACTCTTCCAACACCGTTTTATTAGAAGCACAACGGGATTTTTAACTGCGAGGCGCGAACCAGAAGTGTTAAGAGGACCGAAAAGGTCCCGCGCGTAACTGGAAACGGGAGAAAAATTTTCGACCGCGTTCGAAAACTTCGCGGAATCTTCACAATTCAGCGGAGAGAGAAATGAAAAAGGTGTCGAACTCGCGTTTCTGGGAGCGAAATTCGGCGAAAGAATCTGCGAAAAGTGTCGCTTTCATCCCCGAGGACGCTTTCACTATTAAACGGCGGAAACCGAAACGGCTCTTCGGAGCAAGTGCTGCAATGAGAGTAAAAGATAGCACGGCTTACGAGCCTCCAAAGAGGCACTTCACGGAATGGAATCTGTAATTCATTTGCGCTCGGAGGTAAATGAAAAGTTTCGCTGGCTTCGGAATTTGCTCGCATACCACACAGATAAAAACATGAGGAGATTTTTGAAAGCTCGAAATCAATTAACGTTAAAGCTCTGCGAAAATAAATAAGAATTAAAAGCGCTCTTAAATTTCTGCTTCCAGTTTAGAAATTTAACAAGAGTAGCTCGTGAATATTTAAAGAGAATTCTTTAGTGGGTGATGAAAACTCTGTTCTATAATTCAAAGAACTGCCTTAGAAACCTAGATATGGAAGCTTCTCGATACTAAATGTATTTATAAAATACGATTTCGGTAGTTAATTCCGTTCAACTCATATAATCAAGTTACCTAATAAATCTGTCCATTTGAGGCTTGCCACACTTAAATATTTATCGACATTTCAAAATTCCCTCATTTAAATAATTCATGCCCACACAATATCGTCGACGATTCATAATTTTATACTATACAAAATTTTTATCTACCATTACAACCTCTTTTAACTATTTCTCATAGAATTTTCTAATCCGATGAAGACTGTTTCTGTTCACTTATAATACTTGCTTAATGTATTTTGTTAAACTTTAATTGTGGATATTAAATATCTGACGGATTAGAGGGAAGATGACGCAAGCTAGTCTCAATTTCACCTAATAAAGTCCAAAACAAAGTTTAAATACTGCACAAATTTAACCTTCCTATCGTAAGTGGAAACTAACCTATCCAACACTAGTCAACCACCAAGATTTACCTGAAATTTTCCCTCACTACATTTTCCCTGCGCTTTAACACCGCGCGGATTCGACCGCCTGGATTAATTGAAAAAACAGAACTTCGCTCCACACTCGTCAAAGAAAGAAACTCTAAATCAAAACACAAAAATCGCTCTTTCTCTCCGTAAAAACGTGACTCAAAGTCGCATTCGCGGAGTTGGGAACACAGGCAGCGATAATCGCGCCGACTTTTCATTCAAAAGACATCCGCAGAGTTGCGATTTCGAATGGCAACCGACGCAGCGGAACGTAAATAACTCTTTAACTCATCGACCGCTATGAATAATTCTTCGGGATCAAAGCACGACGAATTCGCAACTGCCTCTGAGCAAATAATCCCCATCGCGGTTAATTACCGGCTGTAACGCTGCTTCCCAACAGGAAAAACGCCCGCAAGAGTGTTTAAAGTTGCTTTTTCCATCGATTAACTCCTTTGAAGAATCATTGTTTATTTGCGAACGCTTAGGATATTTCGCGCGAACGGTCTGCGGCTCATCGACGGTGTAAAAATCTATTTCCACGACCACTGAGTGACCTACTTAGAGGGATGCCTTTAAAAAATTTCGGATTTCGCGACGTTTTTGTGCCTTGAAAAAAACTCCGTTTTCGCAAGCTGCTTTCGGTGCTCAAATACCTCAGCGACGGTGTTGTTTAAACCGTTGGAATGAACGTATTTTTTCAGACATCAAGGTGAGTAAAAAGTAGAGTAAAATGTGTGAGGGATCAATGGTAAAGATAAATCCTCAATCGTATAGTAAAAGCGTAGAGATAAATACTGAAATATGGAGTTTACTAGCGTTAAGCTTCTACTACAAACAATTCCGCATTTACCATACGGGGTGAGCTTAGGACATAACTTTTACAGTCTACACCTGCAAAACAACCACTAGATGCCCTACTATGGACTTAAATAACACTTTTTAAAAACCGTTTTAACTAACCTTGCATTCTCCATACACTCACGATATAGGAAGAACGCTATACTTTGGAATGTCCTCTAATTATGTATTGGTATTATGGTTTCTCTGTGATATAGAATCAAAGTTATTGATGTTAAACATTATATACTTAGCGCTATTAGATATTGACACCATTGAAAATTAACACTAGGTTTTTTTTAAACATGCAGAAGCGATGGTCGTACTTAATTCACAATTAGTGTACTGTTTCTCTAGAGGATAATTTCCGCTAAGTGTTACGAGAGACGAGAAAATTCGAAACGTCAGAATTTATGCAAATTCGAATCGCTGAATCAGACGTTTGTAACTACACTAATCACGCTGCTCATCACTTGACCTGATAGTTGGAGGCTTCGTGATTCATTCCTAGAGGACCTGCGACCATAAATCCGACCCTCGCAGCAAAGGACAACGGAAAATAAAGACTACGCGACTACCCTATCACGCATAGATTCAGAACAAACGCGGTTTACACCACTCCAACCCCATAACTTTAGACACCACCGGCATCTGAAAACACCTATCCAAACCTCAGCCCATCTCAATCAATCCCCAGAAATGTATGCTAGTGCCACGCGCGGCGCCGAACAGCTGATTTTAAATCACCCCAAGAAAAGCAGGAGAGTAAATATCGGGAGCAGACCTTTATTTTGCCCATTCCTTTCCGCGCTCCACTCCGCATCCTCTTCCTCCCCCAGCGGGCACCCCTGGGGGACCTCCCTGACACCACGTGCCGGCGCGACCTCCCTCACGCCCGTGTCAATCTCGCACTCGCTGACCTCCGTCTCCTCCACCTTCTTCACACATAACTCCTCTCCCTCCTCTTCCTCCTCCTCAAAATAGCCACTCTCGTGCTCTGTCTGAAGCCCCATCACGGCTAGATCACTGACATCTCCCTCGCGGAACACACAAACTTCGCGGGGGGGTAACAGTGCGGCTATGGTATCCGTTGCCGACCGAACAGTCCCACTCACGACAGTCCTTGTGCTCAACACTCAACAAAGTCTCTCGACAGTCCAATAAGAGTCCATGCACTTAGCACGGTTCCGAAAAGTCCATGCACTGACACAGTCCGCGGCACACGCACGAGCTTCTGGTTCGGGGACGGCTTCCGGCTGCGACCGTCTTCGGCAGCGGGGAACGACAGTGGGAATCGCTGGGAAAAGCGACGTAGACTTTGCCTGAACGAAGGCTCCGCCAGCAATGAGTACGGTTGGGCAAGCGAAGGGGCAGGAGAAGAATGAGGGGAAGTCGGTGCGGAGGGGAGGTCGGGAGGGAGGGGCAGACACGAGCTGCTAAAGCACGAGTCGGTGAGGGGAATAGCGGAATGGAGGGGCGATATCTGGGTTTTGGAAGTAGGTCACCGATGTAATAGTTCGCGGGAGGGAGACGGAAAGCGTTGCAATAGCCGAAAAATTCTTCCAATCCCATCGTGTTCTCTTTTCCCCCTCTCTTACGCCCACTCTTCCGACGGCCTTATTACAAAGGCCGAAATCGACTGGTGATGGTCCTCCGAGGGCCCCCGGATGTGATACCGTTCGAAAGTGAGGAATTTTTGCTTATGGACGCGAGTCGGAATGTCAACCCTAATTGGGTCGGATTGGAGTGAATGAAATTCGGCGATACGGGATTCGTTACTATCGCTTATTGAGAGTTGTGTTAAAGAATTGGAGCAGTCTGATGAGCCAATGATAAGCTTAAGGACTGTAGACAAAAAGTAATTTTGCATATTCAACATTCTTAGTCTTCGTCAGTTCTAAATTTTGATGATGATTTACTATAACTATCTGGTCAGAGTGCATGTGTTCTTGAATGCAGATTTTGCACTACAGGTGGGTCGAAACCAATATGGCAGCACGCAGGGACTCAACAATACGGCCCAAGGAAAAACGGACTTGAAAAAAGTTTGACGGTACCGGGAATCGAACCTGGGAGCTTACTTTATCTAACTAAGCTATATAAGCTTTGAAGGATAAATTAACTATGCATGGCATAGTTAATTTATCCTTCCGGACAGAGATGGATCCCGGGTTCGATTCCCAGTCCCGTCAGACTTTTTTCAAATCCGCTTTTCCTTAGGATTTTTCCTGGGTGCACCTTATGTGCAACATTACCCTGGCACTCTCCCAAAAATACGACAATAACAAGGATACAACAATATTCAAAATAATGGAAATACATATTTACAGTATGTCGTATAGTCTTACATGACCCCTCTTACATTAATTATCACCTTAAAATGAATTTATGGAAGCAGTAATGGTAAACAAAGAATAATTCAAGAAAAATCATGCACAATTATCAGAAATATATTCCTGCTGAACACTTTTTCATTATCGTTAAACTGTTACCGCGGTATTACTACATTCTGTCATTCTGAGAATGTCCTTCTGAATATATTTGATGAGATAACACCTATTTGGCGAGAGAATTTGGAAGAGAGATATTCAGGATGCCAATCTTCTTGTTGTGGTAAAACTGGTTTCATGGAGCACTCCAGGCCGACCTTTGCTAGACTAATCTTCTCAGAATAGCTATAATATCTAAAATCCGATATAATATTTTCAGCATGTTGATATTTTTATTTCACTTGAACATTTCTACAATTTTCCTCAAATTCCAAATTAATTCCAAAAAGTAACGGTTGATACTATTGATTTTAAGAGCCAGTGTAGAGGCAAAAGTCAAATTGTATAGGAAATACAGTATGGAATGTAATGAACTCCCCTTTGAATTTGGGAAATTGATTTTGAATATGAAATTGCAATTATCGGTCATAAAATTGTTTTAGTGTTAGGAATCTGAAAGTTGGAAAATTAACATGAACATATCATCAATTAATGGAGGAATGGATTGAATCATATCCACGTAAAAGTTAGTTAATTTTAACTTAAAACAAATTGTATTAGGGTTCTTGATCGTGGCATAGTTTCTCCTAATAGGAAACTATAATTAATTCATTAGCGACACGAATAGCAGCCAGAATAATATTTACTTTTCCATCAAACAAAGTTTATTAATGGACAACCTACATGGAACAGCTTAATTTTCGGGTAAATGCCATATATTTAGTGATATGATGGAATGATTGAATTTATATCTAAACTAGGTCGATCCTTAATGATGGAACAAGTTTATAATAATATCTATATAGCAGGAATCCAATTAGGAGCAAAGATTCTGACAAGTGTAAAAGATCTAAAGTTTATTTCTCCTACTCAACTTACGGGAGTTTTTGCGGGTGCATAATTACTGAATTCTTTTCAATAACAAATGTATAAAAGAAAATAAAAGATTTCAGAAAACTAAAGGAATATGAATAAAAGAAGATACCTGAAGATGTAAGAACTTCTTACGAAACCGGTAGCAAAATTAAAAGTCAGTGGAAAATTACAAAGTTGTTTAATTTATTATGGCTTTCCACAAAGTTAGGCCAGATCATATTGATTTCACTAAAGGAATACTTCAAAATGGTCGGGCGTTACTAAATACAAGGTTTCTCTATTTCCGTTTTAAAATAATGCGAAAATAATTTAATTGGTGCAAAAAAAGTTAACCTTAAATAAACTAATCAAGTTCCTTTTTTGTACCACAAAGGTGTTGCCATTACCCGGAAGAATTTATAAATGAAAAAAACCTCTGAAACAAAAATTCACTTATAAAGATCAGATAATTCTTTCTCGTTTATATCTTTCTAAGTAAACGGCAAGTCACTAAGAAGCGCACCTTTGACGTAGACGCCTCTATACGTCCGAAACGGGTTAATTAAAACATCCACGATTTCGTCAAACGAGCGAAAACAATCGTTTCCTTAGCGTGGGACACGACGAGGTGTTTTTGTTCTTCGATCTAGGCCATTGTTGTTGACGGTCGCCATCCGCTGCTGCCACATGTTGTCTCCATAGCGATTGCGAAACGGCGGGATGGATGTAAATTGATCCAGTCCATGATCGAAAGATTCCACGACGACTCCGTAGAAAATAAAAAGGACGACCATTGCCAACTCGTTCCAAGCGCTTTTAAACGTGGGTGTCCGACTGGCGGTCGGCAGGCCGCACGCGGCCTCTATTGCGGCCAGCTGTGAAGTTTTTAATTTTTGAAATCCTTCACTTTTGGAATGAGAAATTAATCATTCAAACCTGGGTGACCGACTATTGGTCGATAGCCCGCACGCGGTCGGTCACATGCTTCTTTGCGGCACGCTTTTGGGTCTTAATTATAAATTATTTTTTCCTTTGGGATACTTATATTCCTAATTTCTTTTTTCTAATTTTGTTTCTTTCTTTTATATATGACTATGGTTAAAGTAATATATATTGTATTAAATATTTTAAAGGTTGAAATAAATCAATATTATTTTTATAAAAATACTTGACTTTTGGGCTGAGAAATTTCCAAATAGGGATTTCCTTTTTCGGAATTACAATGACTGCTTAACTATGAATGATTCTTTCGCTTTGATTAATTTAGTGACTCGTCTAACCAACGGCAAATCTAAATTGTGTTGATTATTTAAAGATTGATGATTCTATGTAATTTTTTATATAAATAACTTATTCTCTTAATAATAACGTAATTCTCTTCTGTAATGGATATATAATAATTTTTTATTCTTTTGGTAAATATTTCTATCTTTAATACAGATTAATGTGAAGAATTATTTTTTAAATTGATAACCCCAGTTACCTATTCAGTCTTCATAATTTTTCAGATATCCCTCCATGTTCTGCTGACATTTCTCCTTGCAATCCAGTGGTTTCTATTCCGTAATTCGTGTGTTTACGGATTACATGCGTTCACAGTGCGGGATTTATCAGATTCAAGCTTATCTTATTTTATCAATGTCATTAAGCCATTTAGTTCTTCCACGAACGCTTCCGTTATTGATTTAGAATTTTAAACGTGGAAATATAATATTGACGATAAAACAGTGAGCGATTCTTCCACTTAAAAATATACCACAGAAATATATATAGATCTAAGTTAATGACATAAATCTCTTAATAGCAAAATTCTGCTAGTGGATCAATAACTCTTACATATTATTTCCAATTATCCGTTTTCGGTGACTATTCTTCCTTTATACACCATCAAGAGATATAAGTGACACATCATTTTGAAGAGAAAGTTTTCCTTTTTCTGCTAAAAATAGAAGAAGAAAAGAAAAATGCACAATTTGGTAAAAAATCGAGTTAAAATTTGAATTTCCCATAGAGTTTTCCCACTAGATGTGTGGACTTTAACATCTATTGATAAAAACGAGGTTTATCGAAACGGACACTGATACAGAATATGAAGATGTGTTCAGCTGTGTTAGTGCATTCATTTGTAATGATTGAAATATTTCTTGAAATGTATTTGGGTGTGAAAAGAGAGTATCAATGTCTGTCTGCGATATATTCGCACAGTGAAGAAGATGGAGATTTGCAGCACAATCCGTGCTACAAAATATTTCACACAAAATTAGAATTTACATACATTCTTATGGCGTAAGGAAGTACTTCACTACGAAGTTCTGTATATAACTTCAGGAGAAAGACCATTTTAATATTTTTGCCATCTCTTAGAGCTACGTAACCACCCATATCTCGACACGCGCTTTAGAGTGTTGCGTCTAAAGGCAGTCTCTGGCCGATTTCCTCGACTTTCTGAAGGAATTTCCCGCAACGAAGAGAGCGGGCGGTCGATACTGATAACGATGGAAGACGCTTTAAAATCAGCTGCTTTAAAAAGACGGGAAGGCTTGACATTTACAGAAGGTTAAGCGTTCCTGCTTTCTTTTTCGCTGTAAAAGGAGGATTCTATTTGGAACGCCTCTTTCTGAGCATATGAGTATATGATCAGTGCACGTGGGAACAAAGAGGCTATTTCTATACCTATGGAACGGTTTATTCTACAGAGAGCAAAGGATAAAGGACTATTTTAACTATGCGAAGCGATCTTGCCCTCTAATAAAGTTAATAGATCAATCTGAAGGGAAGAAATAGAATAACGTTGTTGTATTTAAGGAGGATAGATATCTTTATGGAAACATGAGCAATGAGGCAATCACTACTTCCTTGCTGAAAATTCAAATTTTCCTTGCGAAAAAAGTCTCAAAATGGTCGTCCTTGGCATTGCAAATGGTTAGGTCGAGACAGCCTTCCGCTAAAGAGGTCGCAAGTTCGAATACCATCTAGGAAAAATCGCCAAGGTAACTTATTATTCCTGCAAATAATCTGCAAATTTTCCTTTCTACTACGGTAGACTATATGATCTACATCTACATATGTAAATGTATGTATAATCTACAATCTCTTGGCTTTCTCAGGTGGTATTGATTTTGAATGCTGTTGATTAAATTGATGATGACGATTGAATTGATGAAAACGATGCGATTCGGATATATTCGATGAGATGTAAGCGGCCGTTAATATTAAGCGATGTAAAGTATATGATGACGTAATGATCAACCGAGTAAATTAAATCGCAAAATTACGAGGATGAAATTTAATTATATCCAATAACTTCCGAAAAATGCGTTGAAAAATAAAACGGAAGGCAAAAATCAATTACATTGGAAAATAAATTAACGAATTTCATGCACACGCAAAATGGCGAACGATGATGAAAAATTAATTTGTTAAAATTTTAGTTGTAGTTAATTAATTCAGAAATATAATCAAAGATTGATATATTCTTTATAGGTAATGCTTAGCATCATATTTTGAGGTTCAGAAGAGTATATACTACATGGTTTACATGAAGCAATTATAATCTTATCCATACTATAGCTTCATTACCTAGAAACCTAAGTTTGAATTGCTTAAACTGAAAATCATAATGCTTCAGATCACTTTTTCATTTCGTATAACAATTGAAATTAATAAATATCGAAGGAAGACATCGAGACGAAATCATGCATCGAAAAATTATGCGTGACATCAAAAAATGATATCTTAAACATTTTAATTCAATTGTACTTCGATAAATTTTGCATAAAACATCGGAAATCGGAATGAATCGAAAACCATCGATGGCAAGTTAACTGGTCCAAGGTCATCAGTAAATAATCACGCCCTGAATGTATACATTTTTTGAAACTCCGTATTGACCCGAATTCAAAACATTTCGTCACGAATCCGAGAAATCGAATCTGGAATAACAAAAACGCTCTTAATCACTCTTTCTTTATACGCACTTCAGCAATAAACCCGCGCAAACCGATTCAATCCGTGAGCGATTGCTGCGAAGTAGCTCAGCGCGAACTTGACACAAAAAAATCTCGCAATCTTCTGAAAGTGCCGTAGGCTCATTTTCGCCGCGAGACTTCGAGATGTACCGATTAGAATCTTGCGTAGCGACCTCATAGCGACGGAGATAAACATTCGAAATCGACGAGATACGGTTATGAAGTGAAGGAAAAGAGGACCACCGAGTTGATAACCATTGGGGCCTAAAATAGATTAATGCTAAATGGCAGTGATACCCCGAGGAATACAACCGTTAAATTATATACGGTATATATTAAGTGTTCTACCATTCGGTAGGTTCATGTGCCCCCACATTACCTACTCAGTTCCCTCTCCTTCAATTCCCGGTAACTTATCCCACCCATTAATTCATCTAACAACTTCTGTCTTCGTCTTCCCCTCTGTCTTTTCCCTAACATTCTTCCCTCGGTCGCTTTCTTCAGCAATCCCTCGCCTCTCAATATTTGACCCATCCATATTATACACGGTAAAATTCAGAAAAACTGGACAACTATCGTGGATGCTTCCTTACGAATCTTTATTCAGACAAAGAAAGTAAACAACTTCGACAATGATGTCAGTCGTCAAGGAGATTGGTATGAAAGCGAAATTCTGCCGACATTTTTCCATATTTTATCGAGATTTGCATATTTTCGTACAGCCATAGTACAGCTTTTTCTATTTTATTAAGAATTTTAAAAGGATTGCTTCCCTGATAAGACAATAAGATATAACCACGAGATAATTCCTTAAAATTTGCACTAGTCTTGCACCACATTTCAATTTGTATATGATTTCAAAGTATATACAAAGCCGCGTACATAAAACTGATTCTGATTGTCAACAACAGAGGAAACAACGTATCTACATACATAAGACCTGATCAACGACAAAAAATCTCCATGGACAATCGCGGTAATCCAAATATGAAGAATCCTATCTGCCTCAACCCATTTACCCTGAAGCTGAGATGTCAAATTGCTACTAAACTCCGCCGCAAACAAAGTTATTCCTTAAATTCTCTACTATGATCGATAACTAGCCAAGAATTCTGTCGAAAGAAGAATCTGCAACGTTAATGGCCAATTTCTCAATCTTTTTTTTCCTTTCCTCAATTTGAAGATGATAAGGTTAAAATAGGAAAGTCTTTAAGATACTTTGTAATCACTGTGTATACTAATTAACTTACTCAAAACCGGACATATTATTTTTCAAACATATATCCCCTGGCCGCAATCAAACCGTGTTTTCTTTTAACCGATCATGGATGAGTTCCACCATATATCGCCAGAAGTCATTAATTATATTGAGGATAGATGCGGTCAAAGAATAAGCCAAGATACAAATGTGATGAAAGTAGGACTGGATGGAACGATAGAAGTGTATGTTAACGGCGAGAGACTAGAGCGAGTGGAAAAGTAAAAATATCTGGGCACGGGGATGACGCAGGGCTGGAGGAGCGAGGAAGAAGTTAGAATGGAGATGGCAAAGGAAGCTTCCCGGAAAAAGCAAAAGATTTAGCAAATATGGAAACGAGGATGAATAGCTTTGTGTGGAGCGTATCATTGTGCGGTTGTGAAACTTGGACCCTCCTCAAGAATGGGTACAACATGACGAATGCTTTTGATATGTGGGTATACAAAAGAATGCTGAGCGTAAGGTGGTCAGATATCGTATAGTAAAGAATGAGGCTCTGAGGAATGACGAGGTAAGGGTGTAGAATAAATCAATCAATGAAAGGGAAATAAAGTGGATTGGCAATACATTTAGCTAAAAGAAGTGATTGAAGGAACAGTGAAGGGAAGATTGAAGAGGGGAAGAAAAAATTAATAGATAACTGTTAATGGAAGAAGGAAGAAATGGAAAATGGAAGAATGAAACCTAGGACCAACATATTATAAGTAATGATGATTTTACTAATCTTAATTGATTCCAATTATTCCAATCATTATTTCTGATTTACTTTTATTATATATTACGAAGTCATTTATTTCTGATAAAAGACATTCTACAGCCGATAAATATGATCTTCACCATCATTTCTTTTGAACAACCTTCTTAGGGACCGAGTTTCGAACCTGGGAAGATTTGCGTTATAAATAGTAAGCAATCAACCGTTATTTGTCTTATTTTTTACGTTTAATACTATGAAAAAAATCAACACATAGTTACCTCTATATTAATAAATTATATGTTTCACGAGCTTTAGGTAATCATACACTCATACCCGACCACATACTAAATAATATAGAATGTTAAAATTAAAAATAAATAATGTCATAACGGCTGGAAAACATCGGGATAGTATTAAATATGAACCAATAACAATTACGTTAACTGAGGTTGTTTTTAATGGAGACTGAAAACAAATTTTTGCATAAATTAAAGTTTGTTTTCATGTTATTAATTCCAGCAATGATGAATCACAAAGAGGGAGATTTTTCCTTTCATTTCAATATTCTCGTTGTTAAAATCTTTCCGGTCCATCAAATTGTTTTCTCTGCAAAAATTAGAGCAACTAATCACTGCGAAAACGTATGTAAAATAACATTATTTAAATTGTATCACTGGATAATAAATATTTATGAGTACACATCGACTACGAATTATCCGCTTCTTATGATATTAATCATTTTGAATTTGAACTGATTGGTAGTTATTAGTTATTTGTTATTAATAATTTGTATTTTGATTATTAGTACCTATCTGCATTAATTACGGTCTAGTATTATGGTTATGTAAGGCCAGAAATTGTACTGAAACGTTGAATAACCTCAAAAAACCTGATTGTAAATTCAGTATAGATATATAAAAATAATAATTTTTCGCAAATATACAATCTGCAGCATATGTGTGCTCTGTTGTTTAAAACGGGGATCGAACTCTTAGCATTAAAATTCAGTTAAGTTAACCTCATATTCAACTTTGTTGAAAGTTAGAAATGTCAACATAACCCTATATTTCTTTGCCTAAGAGATCCTATGGAATAATATTACCTTAGATACACATCTAGAAAAAGGTCAAGTAATTAATCAAAAATCTTAGCAATATACTTGGAGTACTTAGAAAAATACTGCAGTTTAAATGAATCTCAAATGATTACTGTTCGGTAAACATTTCCTTAGATGTAACTCAAAAGGCAATCGTAATGATTTGATAAACTAATAATGTTACCTACACTTACAAATTCTATCCCTCATGTTTTAAAATAGAAAATTTAATGTATATTTAATATATAATTTTGAAATACTTCCGAAATTGGTATTGGAAAACCATAAAAGAGCGTTTGAGCTATTTCAAGACTATAGTTATGAGGATGCAAGTAAATATTTCAACTAAAATTACTTTTGTTATCTCACGAGTAGCACAGTTACCGCATGATACTGCTTCTTCAGATAAGAAACAGAATTCGATAACGTTACAACTCGTCTGTTGACGAGATAAGTCTTTGGAATGAAAAACTTGGATGGAAGTTATTTTGAAACTAATTACTGTTGAGAAAAATACTCTTCAATTCTAGTGATATATTCATTCATAGTCATTTCCAAAACTTATTTTTGCAAAATAAATTTCCCAGGATAATTTTGAATACCTTAGAATGAGTTTTGTTTGTTTATATTATCATTTGAAATTATATTAAATGAGGCTAGTCTCTTAATAGATCTTATGTAATACTTAGGACTTCTATGTTGTTAATTAGGACTTCTATGATTCTTATGTCGTTATGTTTTGCAAGGCTATATATGGCGCTATAAAACGAGTTAACACGATGATATCTTTCATAGGAGGAAATGACACGGAAAATAAATTAATATAAATCAGCCTACTATATTTATCCCATTATACACTTCCCATCTAATTCGACCGAGTCACTGATATCTAATTAGCGCAAGAAAGGAATAATGGAGAAATCCAGGAAAACATGAGCGTCCAGCGGTGACAGCCATAAGTGCTTAAATAACGTAAGACGGAGCTCGTTTGGCATTTCAGGGAAATCACCATAGCTGAACACATTCCAACTTCCACTCATCTCCCGACGGGTGGCTTTCCTAAATGACCGTGACTGGAGATAAGAAGTCCCAGCTGTTCCCCTTTTAAAAAGGATTGTCCCTTGCAGGCCATTGCATAGGCGACTGAAAATGAAATGGAATATTAGATGCGTCCCAGAGGAGTTGCAGCTAGACAGAACCGGATGGATCAGCCCACACCACTTCGGTGGCGGAAGCTGAGGGCGATGTCCCCTTGCATTTCTTCTTCTCATTCCAACACTCACTCGGAATTGAATGTCTCACATGCTTGGGTCCTTTGCATTGATAATCGCCCGATAACTGACAGAACGCAGCCGTGATCTTAATTTTCAGCAAATTTGAATTTTATCATCTTTTATCTCGTGAAGTAAGAATAAGGCTTCATTTGCGTTTTGCATGTGGTAATTATCAGACTCGATAGCGTATGCTATCTTAATAAGCTAATCCAATTTCATCTCATTCATAGACAGAAATGAATATTTGGATGCTATGAAGGGTGTGATTAGTTGTCAACAAGTTAAAGAAAGGGCAATGATAAGAGAATTTTAGGACAATTAAATCTACTCGGAAAACACAGAAGAATAATTAACTAGCTCTTTTAGAAGTTAATAAAAATGAATAATTCGGTAGAAACGGAAAAACCAATTTACTAGCGAAAAAGCTAGTTTTGAGGAATTAATGAAAATCTAATGTGATTAGGTTGTTTCGTTTATATTTACCATCATTGTACGATAATCTTATTTTTATTGTACTATGAACCATGATATTACATTTTATATTATAATAAGAGTAACTCCACATTGTAATTCCCATGTATATTAGTAATTTTGTACTCTTAAAGTTGTTCTATATTAGCTTTTGTATGTCCTTGGACCGATGAAAGACTATTATAATCATTATTATATTTTGTGGAACATAGCTTCGTTATTATCTTTTAGATTCAATATAACATTTATTCCTGAAAACATCTATTCATTGTAGCGGATTTTAGTTTCAAAAACATCCTACGAATGAGTCATCGTTTAGAAAATGGAGAGGCTATTCTTTACTTTCGATCCTATGCTGATATGTAAAAGTCATTGTTCATCAAGATGCATCACCTTGTTCATATGTCTTGCTTTTCTATATACCTGAACAAAAACTACATTTCTGTAAATTCTGCAGTTTTCCCTAATTAAGACACTATACCATAAGCTACCTTGAGCATGTAGCTTTTTGATTTAGTAAGCATTCTGGATCTATAGACTCGTACAAAGTATGTGTTGTCATCAAAATGAGGGACTTCGGACGAAGTAAAGTTCATTGCAGTCACATTACCCGGAATCAAATGTATGGCAAACTGCACGTATATTAGGTGATATTTATAAAAAGCTCGTCATCATCAACGGTCTTCCAAAGAATTCATGGACACATTTTTTCGATCTCTGCAATGTTTTCATTTTTGATAGAGCTCGGACTGTCTTTGTTTCTCAGCTTCCTTGGGTTAAAAATAAAAAAAATAAAGAAACATTCTTACGGCGGAGAATTTAATGCTTCCATAATTTAGCTTCAATCAGCTAATATTTTCACGCTCTTAGCCTATGAATAATGTGAAATTTTCATCCATTGATTTCTTATCCACTGGCTAATTTCTTTTTACTTTTATTAAAAACAATACCATATTCGGACGGTGGATTGATTATCTGAATAAACATCAGAGTCAAATTTACTCGGTATTCAACAAAAATAAATCATCCCATTGATACATTAGCAATTATTCAACTAATTGTTATTTGAATTTATTTAATCGTTAAATGAAAATAAAAACGTATCAAAAGCAAAAGCCTCTTTGAAATGTATAGCATTATAATTTCCAGTATTTAATAATCAAACAAAATAAAAAGGAGCGTTCCCTTTGGCTAAAACTTTTTGAATATCTTTAAGCTTTTCAACGTAGATTAAGTAAAACAACCGCAACATACAACTCAGTTCCTAGGTCGGAAACTTTTTTGACCTTTCCGATGAAAATATTTGCAAGCTTTGCGTGGGAGGCCTCCATGGGGAAGAGATTTTTTTGTATAACTCGATCTATATAAGTTACTTTTCGAAACCTCCAAAGTGGAAAGAATGGTGCGATGAAAGTTTTAACGTAATTGAAAACTTAATCATTCCCAAAAGTATTGTATTGCGTAAAAGAACACGTATTAACATTAGTATTCAACGATTTTGGTAGTATAAAATTTTTATAAAGTCGATCAACAACTTTTCCACAGGAATATTAAACGTGATAGATAAATTAAGACAAAGCCAAAATAAACCTAATAAATTCCATCTATAAAATGAAAATTTAAACTTGAAGTGATTACTTGAAACCTTTACGTAAAATATTTTTTGCTTCATCGGTTATTGCGTAAAGGTCAAACTTAAGTTTCCTCAGAGTATATTTTGGCGTGCGGTGACATTTGGCAGATATTAAATAAATTTTAGCTTAATAAGTTTCCAACGCTCAGCCTAGTACACGTGGAGAGTCCAATTAAATGACCTTTAATAAAAAGTGTTACTAACATTAAGTTCAAATTTCGAAATGGATTTAATGCTAGAATACAGAGAACGTTTCGACATGTATGTTTCCTGATTGAATTTCCATAAATATAAAGTGACTTAATTGGATTATAACTAGAATTACCGGCGATATGAATATCAAGTGTGAGTTTTGGCAAATGATTCTACATACGATGTCGGAACAGAGAAGGAATAACTGAAATTAAAATAAAGAGCTCTTATAATTTATGCGCATCGTGAAATAGTAGGAATAGATATTTTATATACATCATATCGGTGTTATCCTATTATACAATTTAAAATTTCATGAAATGAAATTAAAAACAAGTTTGCTAAATAGTATTTAAATGTGCTAATAATTCAGAATGATTAAATGAAAATTTAATAATAAAAATATGGATTTAGACATTAGACATGGAACTTGACATTTCCACGTGAATAACTGAAAAAATCGAAATTACAAGGATCATACTTACATAGAGTAAGTTTACAATTTCTGAAAATTTTATGAAAATATATGCACTTTTGGATTTTTTATAATGTTGTAACTATACTCGACGACCCTTGTAACATGTATTTTACAGTAGCAGTAGGGTACCGAAGTATTTTTCCTAATTAACTATCCGATATGTGTATTTTATCTGTATCTAGAAGAATATTTAATAATTATATACCAACAATTCCACAAAATAAAATCCAAAGACAAACACGAAAACAGTGTTCGGCAGAACCTGGTACTAATGATAGCGTGAGTCTGCCGAAACCATTTAACGCGTTTGCCTTTGGTTTTTATTTTATGCAATCGTGCATATATAATTATAAAACATTCTTCAAGTCTTGAAGTTTCAACAGATATCGCTTGACAACATTAAATAAGTTTCTATATACATTTGATAGGAATGAGATCTAATAAAAACCGTGAGAGACAAAATACCAGAGGGAGGGTTTTAATGGAATTTTTAGATGTTTTCTTATAAGCAGACATAAATTTTACATATATATCTAAGTAAGTATCCACGAGCCGCAATATGGTGCGTGTGACTTCCTAACTAACTTTTATTTCCTAATTTCCGATACGTGTACTTTATCTGTCAATATGATAGGTAAAGAATTTTCGAGATTTAATTATGTCTATACTCACATTGAGTTCTATCTTCCTTAATCTTTGAAAATATCCCAATTCGTTCACAGAAAATCCCTAATTAATTCGTCTAAAATATTCGTCAATATCAGGAAGGAGACAGAATTATTAATGAAATATTATTTTATTATTGATTTTATAAAAAAATTAATATCTTTAATGATTCCCAGAATTTCTTCTATTGAATTCTTTACCGATAATACGTTTACCGTTAATAATACCGGTAATACGTTCAAGGAGTAATAGGTATTTCGTGTAGGAATACAACCGAATAATCTTTGAGTTTGATATTGCTTTCAAGAAAACGGAACCTCTAAGAAAGTCTTAACCGCAAATTGTCGGTGTTTTCGTAAATGAAATCTGAAAGCACAAAGAGCGCTCGGATTGAAAATTACAGTGTCGGTCGGCTCGTGAAATGAAGCTATTTGGTGGCGTCGAAACTCCCGTGTCGACAACGGCGGCTTCACAAGTGTGTCGCTCTATATTGCGTAGTTGCCAAGACTGGCTCCGTACTAACCACACGGATTCCTAGATCAATTACCACGGCGGGCGCTTTTCTTCCATGCGCATTTGTGGCGGAGTTTTCTTCACTGAGACGTATGGTTTCTATGAAACTAATTACAGAACGGAGAAGCGCTCATCCGAGATTCAATCGACTTTTTTACCTAGATCCTAATTCATTACAAGCTTCATGCCACTCACGATTTAATTTATTATTGTACTTATTATTTTATTTAATTTTATTTGCAACAAATTTTCAGAGATGATTGATAGAAAGTATCTGGATTATTTTATTATCTTAATGCGGATAAATGATGCTGAGAAGCCCATGAATTACTTCCTGTCCTGAACTTTGACCAAAAATAATGTTCTACGTTTTCCTCTGTAAAAATAATATTTAGAAAAATCAGAAATAATAAAACGTAAGCATAGGAAGGAATAAAACTGCTAAGATCAAGCATCGAAACAAAAAGCATGATCGAGACAAGCATAGTTAAAACTTGAGGGGGTCTATTGATATAAATTATGATTAGATAGCAATTACAAACACAGAGTAGTGATAAAGAATTTGGTTTTATGGAGGAATAAAAATAAAATGCATCGAGGAGAAATATATGAAAAATAATATTGATAATTTTAAATGTAAAATAAAGCGAAAGAAAGTGCACCAAAAACTTAGCGTACCAAATGACGATAAATTACACCATTTTGGGATAAGAAATTAAATACATTAAAATATTTAAAAAAATAATTAGGATTTAAATTACACAATGAAACTACGAAAAACAAACTTGATAAAGATTTAAATATGAAAGAAAATAAAATGAAATAGCATCAAAAACTTAGGGGGCATAGTAATGAGAATAAATTAAACTTTAGTGGAACATGCAAATAAAGCAATAAAATATTAAAATATATATTGAGCATTTAAAAATAAAAGTACGAATTTAAAGGTAAGGAGACGCATCAACATCTTCGGTTCGAGAGGGAACTCCGCTGGGGCATTTACAAATGTTCCCCAACTTGTTTACCTACTTCGAGTCCGTGAGTAATACTACAGCATTTAAACACCCTCCCTCAGCAGGGGATTTAAAGCTTCGCGTTTCCGATGACTACGCTCAAGGGTAAATAAACACGAAATCCGAGCCGCCATATTTAAAGTGCCCAAAAGCACGGAATTCCCGGTTAGGATTTCGCGGGGGCCCAAATGTTTCTGTTTCTTTTATATTTTTTTGAAGGACGTTCGGATGAAACCTCTCTCTCGAAGAAGGCGGCGTATTTTTTTGAGTGAGCGAAAGATTACTTTCGGCCTCTTCTCGGAATTCTCTGGGGATTTCCTCTTAAAAACCGAAGGGAGAGAGATTCTCGTGACACACTTATTCCTGCGCTTGCTCAAGAGGAACGCCACGTTGGTAATGACACACAATTGCAGACTCCGATCGCCTCTTTCAGCCCTTACTTTCATCCCTGCAGTTTGATGAATTTTCATACTTCTTTGATTACGCGTTTGTTTCCAGTGAATATAAGAACGGTCTATGACGATAGCTCATAACGGCACACACTATTCGGTCAAAGCGTGGGGCTATGAAAAATGAAAGCCGGAGGAAACTGGTAAAAGTTTCCCGTTCCGAAAGGCATTGACGAAAAGAGGAAGTGTAAATGGAGAATACTTTCACCGATCCGATTCAGAACGAGCTGAGTTTGAAGGTGAATTACGATTCATTCTGAAGTTGGGAAAAGGAAATCGATCGATCCATCTTTCATTTACTTTAAAGGTGATTTGTTAAATGAATTTATAATACAATTCTTGTGGCATGCATTTTATTGTAATAGTAGGATATAAAGGTTTCTGGAAGAGTATTTCATAATTATGTACGTACTATTCAACAAAATAATAGAACAAACTTAACTTTATCTCACAAAATAGTAGAACAAACTCAACTATTTATTTAATATACTCAACAAATCTTAACTCGTATTATGCCTCTGTCATGCAATTTATACAAATGGGTCACACACATATCGTTTCATTAATTAAAGAATGGCCCATGGTTTTCTTTTCCAGAATATACGTACAAGTGGGAATTCCGATGGAATAAAACAAAAATCCGGATCAATCAATGACCAAAGAAAACAGGTATAATGATGACCTAAGTAATAATGTGAATTTTAAAGAATATAAAGTAATTAATGGCTGTAGTTAGGAAAATTTTACAATTATTCTTACTTATACTCTAATTATTATTATTCTAATCAAACTAGGCCATTGGAGTGATTCATCTAAGTGTGAATATGTCATTAATATTTATACAATTAAAACAAAATTATGACATATATAGCAAGATTTATTGTAATCCTATTATTAAAAGGAATTTGAATATGTATTTTAAAAGGATATGCATAAATAATTCAGAGGAACTCTCCTAATGCCGCTAGTGTTAAGAGAAGTTTAAATGCAGTTGTAAGGACATATTTGGATTTCCTAGTCATTGTCGATCGCAGAAAAATAAATAAAATTAAAGTCTATCACAGTCAAATAAAAATAACATTTGGGCTCCTAGAATTCGTATAGTTAACCCCGAAAAATAAGCGATTATTAGTGGTTAAAATAGTCATAGAACAAACCATTACGACATATATTGAAGGTAGTTTCAATTCATCCTTGAGTCGAGCGGTAAGGAAGTCAGTTGCAAAGCCATCAACCATCTTGACGACAATCACGTTTGTTCCGCGTGTCAGAAATCAAATTAACATTCAAAATCGCCTCGAAATTCAATTATCTCCCCTTAATACACACTCCGGTTCCATTGCAAGAAAAGTGGGGTGCTATACGAGGAAGCAAATAACTGTAAAGTGGAAGAGGAACATCGGCGGCGCTAATTACCGAAATCCCGAACGTAGCGGAGTAATCTGGCCACCTTCCTACCTCAACGCCAAGGATTTCCTCCCCTCAAAGCAAGCTCTTTAGCGGACTCTCCTCCCTCATCAGCTGTTTCCGCTTTCTTCGGAGGGGAGCAGACTTTTGCGCAAGGTGGGCTAGTGGAGTCAGCGATGTTGCCGCTTCCCTTACTTCACATACAATTAGCGTCCGACGCCTGCGCTATCTCTTTTTTCCTTTTGCAGTGTGTTTTCGATACTGGCCTGGTGACAACCAAACGATTGATTATCGTGGGTGGTGGAGTCTCTGTATAAGTCCTAACCATTCAAAATAGTGAACAATATGAGATGTGAAAGTTTTATAGACGGTGTGAGATATGGCTTCCAGATCTTGTGCGTTTCTAAAGCATTGTGAACTGTATTTTTATAGATATTTATTTGTGTTCTAAAGGACTATTGTCAAAATCCTTGCTTTCAAAACTGTATAGTTAGCTTCAGAGTACTATTTATTTGCTTTTAATTTAAGTACGTCTAAACTTACTTCAAATATATTCTATAAAGACTTAACAACAGTAAAAACTTAACTTATACATTCTATAAAAACTTTAACAATTAACAATTAATACAAACATAAAAATTCTACGTTATCTCCTTATTATTTAAAAAACTTAAGCAAGATTCCTGCCACTACAGCAATATATCCCAGAATGGAACAGTGTTTTTGCCTTGGGCAAGAGATAATTGCATCCTTCATTCATTTAAGTGTATCTCAATCCTGTTATAGACTATCACAATATGAAGGCTGCTGAGGAATGAATGATGCTGAATGGGGCGTTAATTTTAATCGCTGCTTACTGAAAGCTATGAAAAATGTAACGCTAAAAGCATTACAGACAGTGAGGAATGAATTCGTCATCTTGCCTAGAAAGCCTCATCTCAAAAATATGGGTATATTTACAACTGCATAATGATTTTAAAAAATACTCCCTGAAGGTAGGCCATAAACCAGATGGTAAGGTCTTATGCAATATACTTTTATGCGTAGGCAATCTGTCGTGATTACAAAACAAACAACTTGTAATAAGATTAAAACAAAATTAGAATCGATGTTACCATTACTTGCAGCACCCGGATTGCCATGTGGGCAGCGCGTTCGACTTCGGTGAAAGCGGTCGCCGTTCAATTCATGGTGGGGACCCAAATGACCTCAAATGTCGAAGCATTTCAATACTACCACTAAAATTATCTAAACCAGAAATATAAAATAAACAGAAGGCTAAGAAATATATAAGAAATAAAAAACAAGTGTTTCTCTATGTTTTAAACACTTTTTTCTCTATCTTTGAAGCTCCCAATAGATGATCTCGCCATTTCCGGAGTTACTGAAATCAATCTCTTGAACTGTTTATATCACTCTACGAAGGAAAAATATGTCTGAGAACAGCTGAGTGGTGTGAAAAGAACAAAATGAAAGCTTTGAAAAGATGTGATTTTTCACCGAATAAATATTATTCATCAAAACTCATTAATCGTCGGCATATCGAATAGGTGGTACTTCATGTACGCTCTATTGCAATGACTGACAATTTTCCCATCCCTTTAAGGCCAGCTATTTATATCTATATTCATCCTCTATCTAGTTTCGTATAGCAGGGGGTTTATTAACACCGAAATACCTAGCTAGCTCAAAATTTTGTTGGCTTCTCTAACCTTGTGAGGGAGAAAACGAGCTATTTGTCTCAGGAACTATTTCCTATTTCTCACGGAGCTCGCGCTTGTAGTCTGCCGAAGTTATAAAATCAGCCCCATCAAGATAAAAAGATATTACATGCTATAAAGATGATGAGACCAGAAAATAAATCCGTAAATTATGAAAAGGATAAAGAGTTCTTACCTAACACTTACGCACTCTGGTAAGGCAATTATTACGTAACATTGTATCAACAAAGACCAATCAGTATGGGCATTCACCAATAGTAATGACGTTCCTAGGTCGAATAATGTATTTAACAATAAGATGTGCCCTTTACCATTAGGTAAGGAACAGGTTTTATATTCAAATAAAAAATAATCATTGTTTTACCTATTAAAGGACAATAATGCATTATATTTTTCCATTAACCAAACCTTTTAAATGAAAAATTTTTCAATTTTCTGCAAGATGGATAAATATGAATCTTTCAATTCTCTAGTCTTAGCATGAATTATTGCTGTGATAATCTGAATGCTTATGAGATAGTTAAACATGTTGAATAATGGAATTCATTTCGTCATTCCTTATTGAATATTGAAACTTTTATTGATAGGGTCACTGTTTTTCGAACCATAGCGTTGTCAGTGAGGAAAGTAATCTCATTCTTCATCTTCCCTAGTGAAATTAATTTTCTCTCCTAAGTTTTTATTAGTTAACGGTGTAGACTCTAACAATGAGATTCAAACCGGCCTTCTAGATGAGCGCTGTACAGACATTATACGGTTGGCAATGAAGATTACAGTTACTATGGAATTTAACGAGCCTCAAGATAGCCATCTTCAAGTTTCTTTAATTGTATAGGTAAAGAGCAGAATAATTGTGCCACAATCTTACAATAATGTTAATTAATACTACTAATCAAGCTATCATGCCAACAATTGAAAGCACACTAACTGATACTTAATGATATTTTTGTTGTATTGTAACGCAACTGATAAGACAATTCTGCCCCAATGTTTTATCTTTGCCACAAAATTGTGAGGATCGGGATATTGTTTTGTGATAGAGCAAAGAAATTTTAATCTGGGTTAACGCTTAAACGAGCATTAATTTTAAAATAAAATTCACAGAGGAAGGCTTTCTATTGTGGAATTCCATCACAAATAATGAATACAGGGACAGATGAGAACTTTTTCCACAGTTTTATACTTAGCAAACTTTACCGTAGTTTTTAAAACAGTGGAAAATTACTCATCTGTTCCTGTTATCTTTAAGTGTGAAGTATTTTATGAGCCGAATATTTTGGATTCATAACCATAGTAAATTAAACTAAATCTCACAATGTCAATATTCACGAGGCTTTTGGGAACGTGTCCTATACTTCAGATATGAGGATGGTGTATTCGCTCAGCGAATGAAAAACCAGCCGATAACCAAAAATTTTCCACTTAATCTAAGAGTAACTATTTACTCCATACATCTATTTCAGCATCTCTCCAACCGAATAATCAATAAACGAAAAATCAATTCTTGTTGAAATTCGAAAGCACCAGTAGTTCTAAGGTGAACTTTTTCAAATTTTCGCAAAGTAATAGCGCAATAAAAATTACGAACCCCTTGCAAAAATATACAAAACGTTTATGAGACAAACAAGTTTCGAATCGACACTACCAATAATTCCTTGGGGGCACTATTCATTCATTATCCTCTCTCACAGCACAGTTTGGAATACATTGGGACATTAGATAGAGGCAATCCATCTTTGACACCTCTCTCATTGGCCACTTCTTTCATTAATTTCGGACAACAGCATTCTGAAGGACAAAGATGGGAGAAACCACGAATGGCGGCGAGAAAGGCGGAAGCCAATGAAGGAATGTTCTGAGAAGGCCTCCATATTCCCTCTCGACACAAACGAAAACGCTGAATATTTCAAGCGGGAGGCAGAAATTTGGTAGAGCTCCACGAGATTTCTTTTAAGAGGTGTATCCAGATATACTATTCACACGAGGAGTCAGCCACTAGTATTCTATTATTAGAGCGCTAAAATCTGATCGGCGCTTTCAAAACAACTTGCGCTTTGAGAAATTAGTAAGCTTACGGAAGTTCGTTAGGAAGAAACAAACGAGACTACAGTGAAACTTGTCTTAAACGGAACCAGTGTTGAGCGGAAACCATTTCTTATCTTATGATTTATTAAAGAAAAATGATTGTTTCCGACGTGCGTCCATCACCAACGGCCGGCCTAACTGTCTTATCCGGAGAAATATTCCGCGCTACAAATGGAATCCACTAAAGACAGGTTTCACTGTACAAGGTTATTCAATGCAAGGGCTTGAGATAACTTTTATGTGTTCAATGGTTATTCACCTTACTAGTATCTGTTAAAGATTGCTAAATCAATGCAACCGTTAAGATTGCTTTTATCAATGGCTATATACCTTATCATTTTCTGCTGAAGACAAGCTAAATCGAAAACCCACTTCAGAATCAACTGATCGATTAATAAAATGTATCGCCAATTCGAACTTTTGCCGAGAACTTTTTATTATTACAAATACTATTTTAATAATGATAGCTCAGTCAATAATTATCGACAAATAATTCAATAATAAATCATAAAATTGATACAATTAACAATCTATTGATAATTCAATGATAGTAATAGAGTAGAAAGATCGAAAATCATTTTCTTAACAATGAAACACACGTAATAATTAAATTGGTATTAAATTATATTGATTGAAGTCGTTTCTATAGAACATTATGTATGATGAATTGAAAGAAAGATACCGAGACAGTTTTAGAAGGATGATTAACGTTGGTTCGAACAAGTAATAAAAATGGATGAAAGGAGAATGAAAAAGATGCTTCATTTTAAATTTTGGTGACACTTAAGGTAATGGTGGACGGAGAAAAGCTGTTTCAGCGTGGAGAACGAGGTTCTGAAGAAACCCTGAATCTTGAGAATCACAAAGCTTAAAGAATTAATACTAAACTATGATAGAAAATTTGAAAGATTTGCAGCAAAACCGAAGGATCAGGGTCAGAATCAGGGAGTAAACATGTGAGGCAACCGCCTTGAGGCGCGGGAATCAATACTTGATTTCAGGAATGTAGTATGAACGCCTAGGACTAACAGAAATCAAAAAAATAGATTAAATACTATGAGAAGGAGATAGTAAACAAAGAACTAATCAGTTAAATATCAGTGAAATTTTGTAAAAAAATATTGTATTTGAGATTAATAAAATAATACGTTAAAAATCATTGAAACTAATCCAGCGTTAGGTGACGGTAAAAAAGGCTCCGATATTTGAATACATACGAAATAAATATTGCCAATAAGACAATAAAGGGAAAAGTTGTTCTCACAGAGCATACCGCCAAATATACTGCTTTTAAAATAGCTAATATCTTACTATTTATGTCCTAAAATATCCGCTATGATTAAAAATATTTGCACGGTTTATCAATTACTTATTGCAAGAAATAACGAGGAGGTGCTATCTGGGAAGGGCTTGCGCTGGGGCTAGCAAAGAAGGGGGAATCCTAGTATCCGGACTTCATTTTAAAATGTTAACTTTCGCAGATGATAAATAAATGTATCTGCAATAAATTCTGTAATCTTCAGTAAATTTAGAGAAAGCATGTTTACAGAGGACGTAATTGATATTATGCGACCCCCTGCTACTTCTGCCGACCCGATAATGAGATTAAAATAAGAGAAATAGACGCTAGAACAAGTCGTTTTAAGGACTCGTTCTTTTCGCGAACAATATGCAATAATAACAGGCTAAAAAGTATCTGAATCGTTCAGTGTTTACACCCTCTGCCACACACTGTAAGGCGGCTTGCAAGGTATTTATATATTTATAAGTAGATCCAGACTACAGCCATGACTGGCAACTTACATAGGGCACAATTAACTGCGATATAATTAATTAAAACAGAAAAAAACAAAACAAAATAAACATAACAAATAAGAATACGAGGGGGTAATTTAAAGAATCGAGGCACAGTAGTTATAATAGAAATGAAAGTTGACTTGGACGAGAAAAGGTCAATGGAAGGTGATTTTGAGGAAAAGTTTTTTAAATTTACGTAGATGCAGATGTAATTTCCCATATCACACTTCATTTTTAACTCATCTTCATTTTCATCATTCCTTGATATCTCATCAGATGGACAGTGTAAGTGTAGAAGGGGGCCCCGTGGAAATTTGCACCCGAATCCCCTTGATATACGGCTGTTTGTACCGCTCAAGAGAAGCCTGTATTGCCCACGACGCCCTCCAGAAAACATAAGCTACTTCGGTTCCTCAAATTCGCCACGAGGAATTAATTTTGGCCACTCGCATAAAACAGCGTATCTCAGGGCCGTAAATTTTTGGCTTCCCCGTCAACTACTTTAAAGTTGATCCATTGCCATTTACTATTCTCGAACGGCAACACTGTTGAAGTGGAGTAAGAGAGAGACACTCCCCTCGGCGCAGGCGCACTTCTGGATGAGGCCTTTTTTTCTTCTCTCTACGATGGTCGCTTTTGTCTGCTAGCTGGCTGCCAGGCCAGCTGCGAGTATGGAATCCCGAAGGGAGGGCTTTTTCCGAAGTGGAGATTTGTGAAGAGAGAGTGGGAGGAATTTCTGAAAGAGGCGCTGAATTCCAGCTAGATAAGGAAGCAGACGGAAGGCCGACGTCCCCGATGCTTTTCGGCTTTATCGAACCGACCGCACAAAAACCCACGTATGGACAGCGAGAGCCCTCTGAGGTTATTAATTAGATGGAGGATAGAAATCATGACAGTCGATAGATTGGGAAATGACCTCAAATTATGACAGATTCTACAGAAGGAGACCTCTCCGATTCTTTCGCCTCTTTATCCTTCCACGCAATATGTATATCTTTATTATGTCAGACTGGACATGCGTGATCTACTGGTCGATGATCTGTTGTTTATTGGAGGATCCATCTTTATCCCTCAATTGCTTGTATTTGGATTCGTTATCATAGCCGCTCCTAACAAAACTGAGTAAAAGAATGATATTAGTCATGATTCAACTGTAATATATGGTACTTGAGTATTGATGTATGAGTATTATATAGGGCACTAGTTTATTATGTTTAACATGTATACAGGGTGGCACCAAAGCATTTTGGTGCCTGAGGCGAGTTGTTTTACAGCGTTTTTTATGTTATTACCAAATTATTTATAATTTAATAGAAAATATTCGAAAGGAAATTTGTATGGTAAGCATATCCTGAATAAAATTTATTCGATTAATTCACTTCTATAAGTATAAGCTATAAAAAACGAATATTTATGGTCAATTTCGGCGTTTACTATGCAAGGCAGTTGTTACACCTCCTTATGCACGGCAATGCATGTATGCATATCTTGTTTGCACTAAATTTAAGGGCAATATTACTTCTGTTTACCTTCTATTTCAATGTCTGCTCCTACATTCCTAATATTCTCTATGACTTAATTAGACTTAATTAAATTCAAATGTTTGTTTAAAACTTGTATCACTGTTCTGATAATATTGCTATATTATATTTTTTAATTAAATAAATATTTATTCTTATGCACTGTTACTCTTGATATTCTTTCAATACGTCGAACCCAGATTCAGAAGTTTCATTTTACCCGTAAGGATGGGCAGATCGTGGGGCCGCTCTAAGAATAGAGTAAACCACCTGCACAAGGTGGGTTACTGTAAAGGTTGAGTAACCCTCGCTTACAGCGTTCATGTCATAAATACAAGCGGAAGTGATGGTATCTTCACAACACAGCGTTACTGCTGCAAGTTTTTATAAGCGCAACAGTTTCCTTCATCTTCATTTAAAATATATATTATGACAGTGTAGTTATATATTAAATGTGAATTATGTTTATAAAACGATTGATATTCAGTTAAACAAAAGAAAGTTAATTGATTTAAATTCGCTACAGAAAGATCAAATAATTTAGGGGACATATTTATGGATGTTTAGGAATCGATTTTAAATTAAAATTTACGACGAATTTGAACTATTAGCAGATAATTAAAGGTATGCGGTAAAGATATCTAAGAGAACAGGATAGCATTCATCATTAGTCATATCTCTAATGCCTAGTACGAAATAACTAATGGAGCTCCTATACTGTACTTAATTAGTCCTAACTGTCCTCATTCTCCTTATGTATGTATTAATTCAAATAAAAAGGATTAAAAACTTTAAACCAAATAATTGGCTTTGAATAGGCGAATCTTCATCTTACGTTAAAAAATAACCTCTCAAACGAAATATTCTCTAATATTTTTTTAATTCATCCTAAATATTCCAAACATTCTTTTTTAAATTTTAATATCCTCAGGGCGCTTCCTACTTGAGGGTCCCGAGGCGTTTGCCTCACCCAACGGCATGCAAATACATAAATTTATCTCATCGACCTGCTGAGAACGCTTGTCCCACATTCGTCGAACGCTTAAACAGAGCAAAAACCAAAGTTCCAAAAATCCTATGATTAACTCCACCGACACCAACACATTAACAAACCCGACTTGTGCAACGATAGACCCAATCGCTCCAAAATGAGTTTCAACGGGATTCGATTCAAACAAAGGTTGATAATATTGGGAAACCGGAATCCTCCAAACCTGTAGGCATGCTAATCCCACGTGTGACGGCTGACCGCTGCTTTGAGCAACGTGTTGGAAACTGTATTGCCCACTCGCCGACCCAGGGTCAGCCGTAACAGAAAAGGAGAAGCTTGTTTTTCGGTAAGAACGCAGCTGTCGCAGGATACAGGTTTCTGAGATACCCTTTGGCGCAAGGGCCTGCACGTGGCAGGTGTGATTGTTGAGAATAAGGTTCCCTCCTGCTCTTTAAAAGGAGTTCGTAAGGCAGGCTTTTAAAAAGGGGCCGCTTCTGCCACATGTGAAAATAAAGCGTATCCCAAAGCGAGTGAGGTTTATTAGCTTCGATTTGCCCTAACCCTGAAATGTTTCCACATCAGATGCTGGCGTTACCTGATGGATTCAATGCATCGAATACTATAAAGGGAACGGTGGGATGCTGGTCGCATTCAAAACTATATAAATCACATCGAAATCTCTTGTGACACGACGGAGGGAGAAAAACCGGAAATAGCTATTCATATTTTAATGTCTTCCCAGGTGAGATGGGAGGGGCACTAAGGACACGTACGGCCACCGCTGGTTCATGCGAGAGACAAGGAAGGGACATGACGAAGCACAGAAAACAGTGCCGTCGTCGACACGCACTGTTATTGTCTCAATCTGAAGAAGCGAGGAATAATAAAGAAAAACTTATTCCTAGTAAGGATAAGGTACACCAAAAGATTTTAAAATTATTTGAAAGTGATTTCTTTCCCATGATAGAGTATGTGCATAAAATTTCTCGACACACATATTAAAGAAACATACTTGATTAAAATTATAATATATTAGTGCTATAAATACCACAGATATTTATAAAGGTTTAGATTGAGAGAATGCGATGCATACTTATTCAGGAAAGAGTATATTATTATATAAAGTGTATATTATAAGGAAAATAATCTGATATTCACATAATATACAGAATAGAATAATTTCTCAAATTAAAGCAGTTACAGGCGATTAATTTTGCTAACTCTACAATAGAAGGTTACAGGTTCCAATGATATAATAAGTTAAATATACTTGATAAACCCCCAATACATGATATACAATGGGATTGAATGGTCTATGTGTTGAAAACGGAAATGTAATCCTTAAATTTATGCTCAGGCTTCTTGCTAATGTCAGGGTTTATTTTTTACATTGAGAAAAAAGCGTATTAATATAGAAAGTTGATGTATTACAATTGGCAAAACCTTATATAAAATATATTGAAACGGGAAAATTTAGTCAAAAAATAATTTAGATTTATAAAATTAAATTTCCGATTATTCCTAAGCACAATTACAGGAAAAAGAATTATGAGAAGATGAACTATTCAACCGGGAATATTGTGGGTAAATTTGCAATAAACATCGAAGTACAAAAGTTGTAATTTTCACTTATAGTGAAAATTACAACTTTTAAGGCCTGAGACTAGTCAAATCTTTGAGAAAAGAAGAAATGTAATAAAGATAATGGAGATGTCGCATGTAATTGAAACAATAATGCGAATATCTAATGAAAATCTCAGTTTCATTTCGGATCTCCGCTCTTTAGATATCTTAATGAAGGACTCCCTTGTAAGACAGCTCGGATATATTACTGGATTATGTAAGCTCAGTTACCTAACAGCCTTTCTGGAAATCCCTCATCTTGCCAGAATTCGCTGGAACACTTAATAAAGCCGTCGTAATAATCTCGTTGGAAACCGCGGACGAAAAGGGAATCCGCAAGAATTCACGACTTCCGACGAAAGCAGATCACGAGAGCGATAAATCGAGAGCAAATATTTCCGAATCCAAGGCGGATAGCCCATTGTGGGGGGGGGGATTATTTTTGGAATATGCGGTACTTTCCACCAATCCGCGACCATTTTCGCAGTCTGTTAGGCGTGGGTCGCCATGCCAACTTTTATCCGACGAAAAAGTTTTTCGCCCAGGGGGTTGCAAAAAGGATGCTTGGAAATTGTTACGTCTGAGAACGATTCTCGCCACCATTTGACGGAACACCGCCCTCTGCCAAAAGTAAGTGCAGCGAGCTCTTTATTTTCCAGGGAAAAGAAGTCCGTCTGCCAATTTCTTCTCTCCCACGGAACTAGGGGCTTTTATTTTGAGCCGGTGAAGCGTATTGAACGGCTTACTTTCCAGCTTTTGGTTAATGACCTCTTCTTCCTTGACGGTTGTTAACGTGAAGATAACTTAGCATACTTGATGGGATTGAAGCGTCTTCAGTCGTAAGATCATGGGCAAGAGCTTTGAAAGCAGCTAATCGTACGTGAACATATATTGAAATGGGTTGCGTACAATCTGCCTTTCATCAAATGGAAAGGATTAACTTAAAATTACTCGAAAATTAAAGGTCTTCTAGGTATTTATTAAGGTGAGATTGAGACTAAAAAGTCTCTTCTTCCATCTAACCTTTGGTCAATGATATTGATATAATAAATAATATATAAATGAATATAATTAATATAAATATAAAATTAAAATAGTTTTAAGTATAAAATCCAGGTAATAATTAAATTTAATATAATGAAATCCAGATTTAACATAATAAAAACCAAATAATAATAAATGAAGCAAGATTTTTCCAGAATTAAGAAAAAATGTGGCTAGAAACAGTTATTAATGCGGTGGTTCTTAACTAGAGGTGCTTGCAATTCTCTGAGTGCGAAAATCTTGGTCAGATTGTTAGATGGTATGATGAAAAGTAAATACATCTCATTTATTAGCAGCAAAAATCAGTAAAAAAGTATTGCTAAAAAGTATCAAGTATTTTATTTCATTCGTTCGTTCTGCCGTTATAATTCCACAGTATGGAGAGTCCCAGTTTTGTCCTCTCCAGTTTTTATAAATTGGTTATATTTTCAAGCAGGTGCGAGAACAAAGTTTGTGAATTCGGCAAGTGACAACAGCAAACCTGAAACTTAATTTTCCGGAAAAAAAATTCTTCCTGTAGCAGGATTCGAACCACTGAGGATAAACCTCTGGATTTTTCTTTAGAAATTCGGGAAATTTTGGAAATCGAAACCAGACACTATAACCACTAGGCCAATCTGATGATGTTTACCATCGCGATTCATACAAAATCAAACTACTTCGTAATTGTCATCGGCTTTTAATATTATTTAAGTACATCTAGGTTGCTCTGATTTTAATGTGTAACTACTTGTTTTGAATCTCCACGCATCAATATCAGATCTTAATGAGTGTAGTATGACATATTCAATTTTACATTTTATAGAGAAATAAATTAAGAATAATTCAAAAACATTTGTAATTTCCACGCATTTCCATTATTATTAAATAATACACATACATTTCCAATTTATCGTATGGAATTTACAAAGTATTATGGATTTATTCGTGTCTTTCCACGAAGTACGGTCAGAAGTGATTGAATATATTTGAAAGAAATTAAATTAAATGATACTGTAAACATAAAAGAGACTAAGAATTCATTCTGGGCGAGATTGAGGCAATAAAATTTTCTCTTATTACTAGCCCTTTGTCGTTTAAGAATAAGATAGAAGAATTTAGAAAAATAATGCAATAGAATAACAGAAACTAAGGAAGAAGTTACATTATTGATAGAAATATAAGCCGTGTAATATACGGCTAAATGAGTCGAGAAGATTTTAAGGACAAACGAATGCAAAGGAAAAAAGAAATTTCGTTCGAAAAGTCATTTGCCCGTGACCTCCTGCCGCTTTATCAGCGCATGCGCACCGATAGTACACGTGGCAACATGGTTTTAGGAGTCATGAGCCGATAAGATTGTGATACGCGTTCTGAATGGGTTGTGTACATGGTTACAAATTTTCCTCATCTGAGATCGAGTCATGGTCATTTTACAAATACACAGCATCTGACTATTGACTAACGCTGTATCTGCAGCCATAACCCTTTCAGATCCAGGGTCCAATATACTGGACACAATATTCATAAACTTAATATGGTCTATCTTGATTCCGTGGTATTTTGCAGCGTCCATCTTGAAAGAAAAACAATTAGTAATTTCCACGGTAGAATTTTAATTCGACATGTTCCGTAATCGAGTTGATATCTTTAGGCAGTGCATGAAGAAAATATGTTATTTATATGTGAAAATTATTTCATCCATAAGAAATTCTCCAAGAAAAGGTACGTCAGTATCACCGTCGGATAGGCTATGAGGAAAAGACACAGGTGAATTCCATCAAATAACAATTAAGTTTATCACCAATCATATCCTTAGCATCGGAAGGTAAACGGATATTTTCGACTCACTTCTATCACGTTTGAATCTGGTAAAATAGAAAATCGCCATAAATTTGCCTGATTTGTTATCTAGGAAATAAAAAATATCATTACATGTTCCGCAATCCTGCGATTTTGAAAACTAAGAGATAAAATACATGCTTCGAAGAAATATAATAAAGATGAGAACATGGCAATTGTAGAAAGGCAAAAGATTCAAGAGATGATAGATTAATTTATCGGAAAAAGTCATACTAGATTTCGGTGTAAAAATCAGAGAGAACGCAACATCCAAACGGAGCGAAATAAAAACTTATGGGAGCGAGTGAATTCCGATATCCCTTAGCTCTGCAATATAAATACGGTACTATCGCTCATAAGGCTAATTGGAAAGTTTTCCAAAAGTATCAGACCCATCGTTTAATTTCCAGATTGATTTTCGCAAAAATAATAAAAGAAATGAATCCATCCAGAATCAAAGAGTGATCCCACAGGGCGTTTAAACACTGAAAATTATTTTAAAACTAATATATAGATGGAATTATCCTAATGATGAAGAATGTAAATCATGTGAAGAATTGTTTTTTTATTATTTTAAGGTTTATTTTTGCGAGGGAATCAGCGAGTAGAATAAATATATATTGATTTCATTATTAAAAAACTTAATTTACTTTAATCTCATCTCTCTTTTCCTATTTTTACTCACAGAAATTGAATGATATGAATATTTTAAGTGCATTGTGAGCCTGTGTCAATTATGTTCTTTAATGCTTAAAATTAGATTAGTATAATTATGTGTAATAGATATATGATGCCTTAATATGAGAAATATTGTAATGTATATTAAATTAATGATTGATGCTACAACTGTAACTAATATGATATAATAAATTTATCTATGACTGCAATACTGACAGTAGATAAAATAAGAAAATAATACATAAATGAAGAGAAAAATAAATTTTGTTTTTAAGAGTATGACAGGGGAATACCTATATATTTACCTATCTACAATTACGCTGGTCAAATTAAGGTCAGTTTACCAATGTAATGAAATTTGACAATAAATCATAGGGTATTGAAGGGGTAGAATACAGACACTACCTAATATTTGAAAAATAGAATTATTCCTTTGTCATTACAGCAGTACATGACTGAATTGTATCGCTAATAGAAAATTAATACTACAAGAGCAGGCAGTTTGGAATCAACAGGCATCAATTTCGCTCTTCAGTTTATTTTCAAATAGAGCAGATATAAATATCTCACTTTTTCAGATGAATCAATCTAATCACTCATATAATTTCTATTTAAATATGGAACATTTAACCTAAGAATACTATTCGCATATATGGGTGGAGCAATAAAGCAGATTTTTCCATTAGACAGGAAAATGTGATTAAAACAACACAAAGACTTACAACCATATCAATGCATAAACATCTCACGTAAAAAGCATTTTCCGTTCTTTCCTCAAAATTTCAAAACTTTGACTTCAAAACTTTGACTTCAAAACATTGACTCCCACTTCAACGCACTTGTTTCCAATAAGCTCATATAAATCAATCCTCTCTTTTTCCACTGAAAACGCATTTGCGAAACAAATATTTATCACAGACCATTTAACCCACTAATTGACCCATTTCTCGAATAAGAATTCCACTTGAACTCCTGCATTATTTTTCGCTCCCATGTTTCGTAAGTTGAACGTAAATGGAAAAAAAAAACCTTCTGGATCGATTCCTCTCTTTTGATATCCTTGCTTGCTTGCCAGTCATCCGCTTAAATATGGACCGCGGTGCAGACGTATGTATCGGAGAAGAGCTACTTCATGTTGGCCGCCTTGGGCGACTGGAAGGATAAAAATTTTAAATCGAAAGGATTACGCCGTCGCTGCAGACGTAGCATCATTTCGGCGCACCCTATTAGAAAAACCTTTTTTTGTGAGTACTGCGGGAGTCTCTTCGTCAGGCCCCCAAGCTGTTTCCGCCCCCCTTGAAGACTTTTTAGGGAATCAAAGGGTGCGGGAGAGGCGCTGTAAACCCGTGTTTTTTGCTTGATTATTACGATATCTCCACTCCATAGTTTAAAAATCGGGGAACGCAAACAAAAAACAGATACTGCGAAATATTCATCTTTTAATACGTGTGTTAGGAAATGGAACGCTTTGTTAGGTAAACTTCTCTAATAAATATTTCTATCTCTATTCTATCATCGAAATTTATATTTTCAAAATTGGACTTAATTCTAGAGGAGTATCTTTATATTTTTCCTGTTTCCTCCTGTTACTGTAAACTAATTATTATATGTGCGACTATTTAGTTATCTTCTACCTTGAATTGCTGACAATTTAGTATACATGGGTGATCTGAAAAGTTTCTACCATTTCGCCATTTCTCGACATGTTTTCTGAAACTTTTCTTAATATTTCTGAAAAATCTGGGGTTGGAAACTTTTCAGACCACCCTCGTAAATATAAAATTTATGAAGTTTTGTCTTACAACATAAGTATCTCAAATCCAATCTCAGTTCTCGTGCAGATTTTTATCTCCGTGACAATGTACGTTTAATTAATGTACTAATTTTAAATATCAATTAACGTATAACTTAATAATGTATCAAGTAAATACGGTGCTGTTCTTACGGGAATTATCGAAGGGTTTAAGTTCCCGTTCTTGGGTGTATGGTAGGTATAACTCATACCACATATTAAACAAGTTAGATTCCATTCGGGCACATTCACCTGAACAGAAGGGCAAATTTTAACGTGATATGATAAATAAGCAAGGTATAGATTTAAGAAAACGATAATAAATAACCAATATATTAAAATTAAATAAATAATGAATGCATAATAAATACATATAGTCAAGTTTAACTTTATAGGGAAATTAAATAACCCGAGAAATATCTTGATACACACGTCGTGTTTTTTTCTTCGTGGTCGTAGATGTAAAAATATTTTCCCCCTCAGTGAAAGAACTCCACTCAAAAAGAATAACAGCGATGACACCATGAGAGTTTGCTGTAGGGGGTAAACAGAGGGTTGAAAAACCTCTCTCAAAGATAGTGGTTGTCAGCTGAAAGCATGAATGGATGGGAAGTGCCTGCGCAGCCCGATAAAGATTCTGGAAATTAGTCATAATCATTTCATGATGTTCTTCATTCATTTTTCATTCATAAAACATTAATATTTCGTCTCCTCTTTGGTGCATAAATGCGGTCTCTTTGAGACATAAATGCGGTGACCAATCGCACCGGTTTAGGTGTCTTTTTCCCGAATGATCAAACGAAATTACTAATTTTAGCGTTCCTTGCACCGTGCATAATTTCTGCTACTGATGGTTTGATAACATTATCCATGGATATAAGATAACTGAGGAAATTTACCAAAGGGATTTACGTGACCCAGCGTCAATCCCTTTAGTAAATTCGTCGCATGCGATCCAAGAGAAACGTGCATGGGAATTTGCCTATGCATCAGGGGAACCGAAAATTTCAGTGCAGGTTTAATGGATCAGAAATCTGATCACTTCAGCTATAGAATACGATAAAATAAATTGCCTAAAAACTGCTTTCTTTATCTTCCCTCGAATCCTACCTCCAATAAATATATTCAGCAACCTGTTTCCTTTAATGAGCATATACTAAGTTTGTCTCCGTTCAATTTCCAAAAACCCATTTCTTTTCTTACCATCTCAAAGAATTTTTCATTTGCTTACCTATCAAACAAGCATTTTTTTAAGTACTCAGAATTGAAAAATCCAACACCTTCAATTTATAAATTTTCTTTCTTCGTGAAATTTACTTCCTACATCTATGTAGATACCTTTATGCTCCAGTCTAAGAATTATAATAATGTTTTCCCAAATTTTAAGGTAGTTTCATTCGTCCTACGTACATCCATTCGAGGAATAGTCAGTGTAAAATCCTAGATATAATGTCATACACAGAAAATGAGAAAATTTAGTTAATCGTCGAATATATTGGAAGGAAATTGAAATTTAGGCTTAAGAGGTAAACTATCTGGAATGAACCCAAAAAATTAATGGAGATAGAAAATCTGGATAGCTAAGGGGGTAGCGCGTTCGCCTTTGGTGAAATCGGTGTCATGTTCGATTGCCTTAAAAAGCCCATATGTGAAATTACAAGTCGAAGACTTTTCTACTGTTGTACTAGTCTGAAGTTACGTAGGATTGTATCCATATATTCCTACGCTCGAGCAGCAGCTTTTACCAAGTGAGCTATGTCGCAGAAGAGAACTAGCCTGTTTTTTTTGGAATACTTTTTAAGCCAAAGGAGAAGTGAATTTTCAGCCACACCACAATTAGCGGCATCCACCAACGCCACGGTCCTCATAAAGGCAAGCTGCTAACAAAGAGATGGAAGGTAAACCCCAACAAGGATCACAAAGGACGGAAAGGAAATTGAATTTTGCACTTAAAACGTTCGAGCTGGAATAAAACCAAATCACAAGCAATGAAAAAGTCATCACCTACTTTTCTACAAAGCCCTTCGTATTAAAATACCAATTCATTCGTCAAAACCGTTTTCATTCTGTTTGCAAGCCCAGGAATAGTAACAGTTATTTTTTGTTGTTGAATTTAAAAGCGTTTTTAAATAGAAAAACCTAAAATTTCTTATTTTTACGCATGCTGAATAGAAGATGTAGGCTGATAACTTGCTCTCGTTAACGTGCCAAAAACCTTTTTGTAGCACAGCAGAAATCGATCGAAATTAATTCGCGGATGGAATGGTCGCTTATTTATTTCAATGCGTCCCAAAATCACGAGTCGCTGAAAAATTAAAAATCGCCGGCTGGAAAGCTTGCTTTGAACGCCTGAGCGCAATCATCAAGTACTCAGAGTGAGGATTTAAAATTTCGAATGAGCTCATTTGGCAGCGATCCGCGCTGCCGACAGAATGACCGAGAAACTCGCTCACTGAAAGCCTTCATTATCTTTTGAAAAAGAAATTATAAATGTAATCCACGCGGTGAATAAAGCTGAATGTGAAACAATTTTTATGAGAGTGTATTTGGAAAATAATTACAATAAGCAGTCTTCATTAGGGTAAGACTAAGACTAATGAGTCCCTTCTTACATTTAATTCATTGCAATTACCCTAAACGTAATAAAGCTTAAACGTTCTCCTTTATCGGTTTTTAGATAATCGTCAAGTAATTGAGTTCCATGAGGGATTTGAAGGATTTTTTATTATTACAAGCATAATCCGTTCAATGAATAGTTCATGAAGAATTACTCAATACCTTATTGTCAAAGCATTTTCTTTGTTTTTATGATTGTAAAACTGGTACACTTCAAGTGTAAATTAGAGAGATGAGAGGGTAATAATCATAATAAAAGTATTCAGGAGAAGAGAAGAAAAACGAGAAAACACACGCAGAAAGAGATAGTTTATACGATTGAATGATGCACGTAGTCTGGAAAAGGTGATGTAAAAAATACATATTGATAATTCCGAACAATACTTCTTATATTCCTTACATAAAAGAAATATGTAAAGAATACATGGAGAAGTGTTTCGAATAAACGATGATGCTAGCTATTTAACCTCGAAGAAATATATTTACATATGTAATCAATGTTATAATTATTTTACATGTCTTATTTATTCATCTCAAATATCATCTCTGGTCCATTTCAAACTGAAATCGAACATCCTGCCAAAACTGTGTAAATTTATCCAACCGATGGAGAGTTCCTTCAACAAAAAAATTAAATAAATGATTTTCTATTATCAATTAAATATAATGCATTAAAAATATAGCCTATCCATTTTATGCAGATTGAAAGATGACCGCATACCGTTTTATGACACATCAATACTTTCATGGTAGGTCCATGTGCCTAGATTTTCTTATTGAACACCCTTAACTTCTTTATACCTATCTTACGATGTATATCATCTAGATTTAGATTTAGATTTAGATGAGTACCCCGCAAGCCGCCAGTGGCGTATGGCAGGGGGTGTAATGACACCATCTTAGTATTCTAATCGACCCTATTAGCTTCTCTAATAGCTCGCGGGAAGAACGACCAGAAATAACTATCTGTCCTTGCTATTTCCTCCTTATAACGCTTGGTTGATGCCTCTCGGAGATCGCGCTCACTACTAACCGGAATCAAAGTTTCATTCACCTCGTCCCTAAATTCGGAACCGAGGAACTTTTCGAAAAGTTTCCTTCGGTAATCGTTTCTTCTCTCCTGAAGTGAATTCCAACCGAGGGATTCTATCATGGACGTAACGCTACTGTCGAACCTGAAATCTCCTGTAACGAATCTCCTGTAAGCTGCTCTACGTTGGGCCATTTCAAATCTGAAATCAAACCTACCTCGTGTGGATCCCAAATCGCGCAGCAATATTCGAGATTAGGTCGAATGAGTGAAAAATAAGCTATTTCTTTTACTCTTGTTGAGCATCCCTTCAGCGTTCTACCTGTTAGTCTCTGTATTTTGTTCGCCTTACCTATTACATCTCGAATGTGTTCTTTAAAAGATAAACTACTAAAGGAATGTATATCACGACATATACTTTTCTTTCCCAGTATCCTTCCCACAGCGTATTTCTTGGGCAATCTCAGCATCTGACTCGCACAATTAAGATGGCTTTGGTATTATTTCATCCATCAAATCCTTAATATCTCCCATAATTGCCTATACTCCGCGTTGGAAATTATAGGAATGAAAAGAATCAAGTTCAAAGTTTACTTCACGGGCTATTTACCGTAAAACTGCAAGGTGCATGCATCACCTGCCAGACGCCGTAATGCGACCAGCAGGGTATGTATCGTGTTCAGAAGTTGACTTAGATTTCCAGCGGCATTCAACGGCAATCTGCTTAAACTTAATTTGATTGGGATTGATGGATATATTCAGAAAAAACGGCGATTTATGTCACTTTAATTAAGGGTACTATTCTCCGACTTTTGCATGATCTTACTATACATTTTCCACCCGTTAAGTTTTGGGAGAAGATGTCAACCGGATAACAGGTGGCAATAGGTACCCATTGCGATCTCAGCAACAGATGTTACACGTAAGACAGGGACTTCAAGTACGCCGAGCATCTGCTTATACTACAGGATATCTAGTTGCGGGCGACGAGTACACAGCTGAAAAAATGGAGCTTAAAATAATATCTCATGTCTTACGAAGTCTGCGAGCATGTTTGATCCCTCGTATTGCTCATTGTCATCCATGGAAGGCAACCTCGTACGAGGGTGGTCTGAAAAGTTTCCGACCCCAGATTTTTCAGAAATCTTCAGAAAATTTTCAGAAAACATGTCGAGAAATGGCGAACTGTCGGAAACTTTTCAGACCACCCATGTACTTTTCAAGGTACGCGAGGAAAGTATAAGAACAAGCATCGAATCTAATTATGCATTGCTGCGATTTATTCCTAATATTATGAAGTTTTTATCATATGTATCTTGAGATTTTACTTCGGTGATTTTTTATACAAAGGAAAGAATAAGCAAAGCATCCATGCCTTTCATTCGTAACACTGATCAATTCAACCAAACACGATCTAAGGATGGAAAAAGTTAAAAAAAAAAAATAAAATGAAGCATATACCAAATTTTTTCAAGTGAGCGAACTCTGATTTTATTAAACCCTAAAATGAATGTAAGGCTATCAAATATATGATATATTCATTAAAATGCTCCTCATGAACTAAAATTTAAATTTTACATACATAAATAATAGTGTTTTTAAATATTACGTTTTTTCATTTTGATAATTTATTGATATTTTGATAATTTATTGATATTTTGGTAATTTAGTTGACACGTATTCATTCTTTGCGACAATACTAGACTTCTACCATGTAATATCTTGCCGTAAGATAAAAAATAATACGATAAAAATATACATAATACATGGAGAAAGCACTCCAATCGTCCTATTGTCAGATTTTTTCTCCAAGATTTGACTGCAAATAGTCGAAAAATTTTCGTATCGCAAGAATTCAATTAAAAATAACGCAGACGTTCTCTTTCTTAAAAGACTTAGAACGCTTGATTCAAATTTCGATATCTTGTATACCTGAAGTATACTTTAACTATTGATAGAATAGTTCAAGTATATAGTGAAAAAGAGGCGCAACTATGAATGATAGAATGCTTCCATGATTAATAAATGAAGGAGTTAAAATTTCTAGTCTCAAGGAATTTTCTTATAAGCCCCAAATTACATTTTAATTGATACCCTTGTATCAAGAAATTTAAGAAAAGCGAGACATAATAAACTTTGTCACTAAAGCTCAGCTCTCATCACGATGCTCCGTAGCTACTGTTACCTCATTATCTCAGAAGGAAAGAAAAGCTACGGGCGCTTAGACGGCTGTGCCATGATTGTTATAGAAAATATAAAAAAGTAAACAAGAGCTGGAGACTTTCAAATATCAAAAATATTTTGCTCAATAAATTTTTCAAAAATATTTTCTTTTAAAAATGGGTTGGGTGGCACTACTGGACGGACACCAATATGCCGCATTTAAACAATAGTCTTAATATTAAATTTCTGAAGTTCTATTCGGTACTAATAATTACACCGTTATATATTAAATAATAAAAATGCACCCACAAGATAATATTAGGTAAAGTCAGAATCATAACCGAGAACATTCTCATTAACTTAGCAAATAAACTTTTTTTTAATATTAAGCATAGAGCTAGTAAAAATAATCGGAATAATCGAATACTGTGTACATTATTGGCAAAGCAATAACAGACAGTTGTTTAGGATTGCATTCATAGGCATTCGCTACGTTTTCATCACGCGTTTTCCAATTAAAATTTTTCGCGCGACCCACAGAATATCACCTGCATGCAGCGGATTAGAAAGCTCCCTTATTAATTTGATTACCAATCCTTCCGCAGCTAGCTTTCATCAGCTTATCTAATTATTAGATAATGAGCTTAAAATTATAATCAAGTGTAAAACATTCAAAAGCACCCAATTATGCGTAATGATATGGGAAAATTGTGTCAGATCTAGCTCTGCGGAAACACATCCAATAAACATTGCTTGAGCAATCTGTGATTTAATTCGAAAATTTTAATCGTGTCGAAAAATGAATTTAAAATAAAATAGAATTACCCAGAATTGCGGGAAACCGTTTTTTAAAAGAAGATAAAAATTCAAAGGCTTAGTTGCATAAGGTTTAGATTTAGAAATTCAAAATTCATGAAGAAATGATAACACCGTTCATTTTATCCGAGTACTGCACGAAATTTCCGAATTCAAATATTTTCAATTCATGATCTGGAACTTTCGTTCATACACTGCCAACAATAATGGAACAGAATTTATTCTGATCGAACAAAAAAATAGCTGTTAAAATTCCGTATCCAAAGATAAATGAATAAACAAACCCAAACAGTTCCTTTCACGAAAACTTCCTTTCAAATGGAATCTTTGTGAATCTCAGGTATTAATTGCTCACTGAGTTTACGGCAGAGTCTCATTAAACAATGAAAATGATTTTGTGGGAGAATGTCTAACTTAAAATAGAAACAGTATATTGAATTTCAACGGTACAGAATTCGATGATCTTCCTCTTTTGTTCGGAATTCTTCTAGATACCTATATACATCATCCAGGACATTGTTTTCAGTCTATCAGAAAATCCTCTTCCCTTCCATGAAATATTGTGTTAAAAAACAAAGCATTCATTGAAGTAACAAGATACTTTCATATATACTATTCTACGGAAATAAGAAAATTTGGACCGATGTCTCATCCGAATTGAGATGAACGTCTCCTAGTTTACCTTAAATCTAGTCATTTCTTATTTCTCTTTCTTCCACGCCCTAAAATACTTAATTATTCTTGCTTCTTCTTAGCCGAAAAGATGAATTTAAAGAGAAATAAAACATTTGATTTAGTTTATATATTAAGTAGAACTTCGAGCTCTAGAAGAGGGAGGGTGCGTTCTTTTTGTTGTAGAATATGAAACAAGTTTAAATTGACTGAAATTAAAAAATATTTTTTTAGGCTTAAGAAGAATAGTCCCACTTCTAGTTTCTTTTTCTATACGAGTTTATTTACTATTCTATCCATCTTGCTGAATAATTTTCTCACCCCAAAATCTTTTTCTGTGTAATTTTCTTCTCTATTATATCCATGCTAATTTCCTTTCGTAAAATTTTAGTACCCAAAACTTTTCTTGGAAATAAATGAGCATAATATCATCAATTTTTATCCCCCATAACTTAAGATATTTTTGCTATTGGTATTTTATTCTTCGTGCATACTTCCTTCCATTATTTTTTTTGTTTTTAAATACACATAAATTTTATGCGTACATGGGTTGTCTGAAAAGTTTCCGACAGTTCGCCATTTCTCGACATGTTTTCTGAAAATTTTCTGAAGATTTCTGAAAAATCTGGGGTCGAAAACTTTTCAGACCATCCTCGTATAACACTTTCGTTTTTGAATCAAATATTAAACAAAGGACTCTAACAGCATCCGTTGGACGGATTGCAGCGTATTTCGTTAATGCCTAACTTCCTCTCTCTGACCATCCACCGAGAGCGTTATCTAGGGGAGATTCACAAAAATATTCCAAAACTTCGCGGAGGCGTCATCCAGACTCCTGCGGCTACTTAACAGAAATAAAAGTTGAGATCTTCTTACTAGACCATCTGCCTACCATCCTTTTTTCGAATGACAGTCTCTGTTCCATGTATCTCAGCGACCCGTAAAAAAACCTGTTGGAGACCCTCACCGCAAAACCGCTTTGGGAAACGGAGAGCCTAACACCGGCTCCTATCGCTTTTACAGCATGAGGTTTCGCTCAAGCGGAAAAACTCCTTTATCTGTAACGCTGACAATAATATCGGAAAATTATCGCTTTTACTGCTGGAATGGTTTTACATGCATTTCCAGTGACCCGCAAGGGCCTTGGACGCTGTATGTGACGTTACGCGACTTCTCTATAGAGGATGTACACATTTGCTTTTTCTTGATGAAAAATAAATGAACGTATTGCATAGTGCAGTAATATTTTCCTCGAGTGTTCTTTATTGCGTTGTGAACTATCTAACTAGCGGAAAAAGATGTTGATCCCGATATTTCGCTCATACATCACATGACAGAAAAGTGAACAAAATGATAGCTTGATATGTTCTGCATAATTTCAGTTATATAAGGAGTAATTACAACCGATAAAGGTATATAAAGAAAATTAAAAATAATTACTCATGATAGTTTCAAATTAACTATTAGTAATGGATATTCGTATTCTTGATACTAGAGAAAAGACAGAAAGAGAAAAAGTGACGTATTAAAAGTTTACGTTTTTTTAATTATTAAATCAAGAATTTGCACTCAGATTAATTTTTATCTATATTATAATCTATAGCCTCGGCCGAGATGTGGTGGAAATACATAACTGAATACAGATTTTTACTTTTCCATAGAAGGTTATGTATTCCACCTTCTGTGGAAAAGTAAAAATCTGTATTCAACTATATTATAATGTCTGCATTACATTATTTACATCATATCTTACATTATCAGATTTGATTTCATCATTTAATGACTTCAGAGGTAAGAGCAAGGGTTACCATTTTGGTCTAATCTCGCGATAATAAAATAATAATAATAATAAATTAAGTAAATTCTATGGCGGGACATCCCTTTGAAGTATAAGCTGGGCATATGAGCGGAACCGAACCGAAAATAAATGTTATATATGTCGGAGTGAAAACCGGACCCGAATCGAAAAAATTGAACCTCTTGAACTCAAAACAAAACAGAAAACCGGTATTTATTCCTTTCCGGTGTTTGCTTTCCTAAAATTTACATTTTGCTAAAGTGCAGTTGGCGGATAACTAAAAATTGGTAATAAATTGGAAAGGTTACTAAATATGAAAAATAATGAAACGGGTACCCGCGAACTTGAGAAAATTCAACGCAAAGCGATACGTTTCGTTAAAAAATGCTACGAGAAAAAGGTAAGCGTCACGAAGATGCTCTCAGATGCAGGTTGGGCATCATTGAAAGAAAGGAGGTTAGAAGCTAGGGTGCGACTCCTTAATAAATTTAGAGAGAGCACGTTTTCCCATGACGTAGTTGATATTATGCGACCCCCCTGTTACTTCGGCCGATCCGACAATGAGAGCAAAATAAGAGAAATAGACGCTAGAACTAGTCGATTTAAGAAGTCATTCTTTCCGCGAACAATACGCGATAGTAATAGGCTAAAAAAGTAGCTCAATCGATTGGTGTTTACACCCCCTGCCACACGCCGAAAGGCAGCTTGCAGGGTATTCATGTAGATGTAGATGTAGATATAAGTAACTTCGATTTGAAACAAAGTTTTATTCTAAAATTCAGTGTAATGCGTTGCATATGACGAGAACAAGAAACAATAAAACTTATATATGTATATAATATTATGATGCTCAGAGCGAGAAAAATCGGTTCTACGTTGGAAAGAGCGAAACCGGAACTGAATCGAAACATGGATTTTCCGTTGAACCGGAAAAGAGAACAAAAATATTTCGATTTGATGTCTTGTGGATTAGGCATAGCCAGGTGGAATTCACCGTGAGTGACACGTGGTCAGCGTATCGTCTCCCAAGCTGCCGTATTCGGCTTTCTTCGATATTGGAACTCTATCACTTAATTCTGAATTCCCGTATTCATCATGATGCTAGAGGAACACATATGAATGTGTGCGTCCTTCGGGAATCAAACCAAGGATTGTTTCCATCGAAGGTGAACGCGTTGCCCACTGGTCTTTCGGGGGGCCAACTTGATGATAGTAATTCATTTACTGCACAAATTACCTAATTACCCTATATACTTATAATAATATGATTCCGCAACTTAAATATCAGTTGGAATGATTAATTGACCCCCTTATGATAAAGGGAGAGGGAAAAAAGAGCCAATTCACTTTAGCTTTTATTCTGCTGAAACGTATTGTCGAATTAAAAATCGAGGTACTTTGCCAACATTATCTCAATAAGACCGAAAGTTGTGGAAGTATGAATTATATCCCATTCAACTTGGGCATCATTTCTACAATTATGATTTTTATTAACATGGAAAAGTTTCTATTCTTTGCACACGACTTACGAAACTCAACAAAACTATCAAGCGAGCAAATAATTACAACTTATAGTCCTGATCTTTACACTAAATGTAAAAAAATATATTTTACATAATTTGCGAACTGATCACTATTGGCGGATTTCGAGTCAATATCAGATTTGGGACGATTCTTCATTTCTCCAAATAAATCGTAAAATTTCGATAAACCGATTCACATTCCCAGGCATATTCTCTTTGAATATGCCTGGGAATCGCGATTTGAATTTTTCTGCAACTGAAAGTCTTATTTCCAAATTCAAATCCTTTGCTACGTGCATCGGGACTCGTTAGACAAATGGCGTAAGACGACGTCGTCCTTAGAGAATTCGAGAAAGTTTTGGGAACGTTTGAAAAGCCAGTTCGGGTACAAAGGATCGGAAACTCGACCGCCTATTGCGTTCTCTGGGTAACCTGGCGGTGACATGCAGCCAATCACTCCCACTGATGACTCTTGCTGGCTGTAAGAAGAGGAAGAAAAGGGTACTTTAGACCCATAATAGTCAACTCCTTCCCTAATCCCACGCTGAGAAGGGGACGTTGACATCCGCTAACCCTTTTGTCCAATGGTAGCAGCAGTTAAAAATTCCAACCCCATTCTGCGGAGGAAGGCCTGTTTTGAAACACTTGTTTTCCGTGTGGGTTGAGTGTTGCACTGTGTATCTATTTCCTACAGTTTCCTACCATAGAGGGACGTGCATAAATTGCCCCGAGTTAGGATTTGCGCGGGCGGTGGCTGAGGATTAGCCGTAAAGGATGGAGCTTACTAACAAAAGGCTGGAGATAAACCCGATTGCGCTCGCTTTAAAGACCCTCTCTCCTTTTTCGGTCGATTTGCCTTCCTCATTCATTGCTGAGTGGAGAGCTGCAGGTAAAATTATGAGAAAATGGGTATTAGTTAAAAGGGTACTTTTGAGAAATGAGTTCCCCTAGATTTCGAACCTTGCTTAACAAGAATGATCGCGATTTTCAAGGGGAGCAACTTATGGTGGATTCCAGCGCTTCATTTGCGAATTACTGGGCTGAGTGTAATGGTTATTCGGGTCCACTAAAATAAAAAGATAAAAAAGGTGCCCTAGAAGATCAGATTTGAATCATTGTGAATCACTTTTGATGACGAAATGGAAGAAACTGAATCCCTATTTTCGTTACGTCCTAAAAGGACACAAGTTTCTTGCATTCCGTTTTGTTACGATAAAAAAATTCATTTTTTTCGCTAGGTTTAACGTCATACCGGATTAAGATTATTTTCAGAGAATAATTACATAATATCTCATATCCTTGAGCTAGTTTATCGCTTTCAATTGAAAGCAAATAACAGTTTCGTGATGCCTTAGTCAACGAATGCTATTCACTACCTAAATCTGCAACGGAATGAGTTTCATCGTGGATAACACACACACACTGATCATTGCAATGTAAGTTAATCATATACTCTGATATGTGTCATCGGTATGAATGTAAACATATTAATGTTGCCCAGTCTTCCTCTTTCGCTCGCTCCAGAATTAAAAAAAAAATTATTTTAGCAGATTATTACACTAGGATTAGCAGATATGTATCCCCTTCTTATGAATGCTTTCCTGCGAAGTTTCTTTCCGAAGAGCTTATTTACGTTTTCTTAGTTAAGAGTTAAATGTAAGATAAGAGTTATCAGTCTCCATCTTGACCTAATAGAGGCGTTTACTTTCTTTATTATAACAGATTGAAAGATACCCGAAATATAAAAATCGAGATTTATTTGTTTCAGATTAAACCAAAAAAAAAACATGAAATACAACAAAATACTATGCTAGTTCCATTTTAGAATTATCAGGGGTCTAAATGTGTATGAATTCATTTTTCTATAATAAAATTTTCTCTAAATTTCCTAAACAGCTCATCCATAAATTACCTATGTAGACATTCAAGAGGGCTCTCATACGTAACCAATCTCAAACGAATAAAATCACAATACATTAGGAATGAAATAGCGATGGACGTAAGAGAGGAGATGGAAATATCAGAAACCTATTCTATGAAATCGCAACACGATAAAATTACGCAAACAGATATGGTGTGATATACCAAGCTTCAGCCGGTTTGCGAGATAAGGATTGAGGAGATACTAATGAAGAGCGGATCTAAAACCGTGAAACCGCCAGATGCACGAGCGGATGTAAGGGAAAATTAAAACAGATCAAAGTGGAAAAGTTGAGGTTGAAACAATATTTCTGTTGAGAATCCTCGGCGTAATGGTCGGTTTCAATGCATAAACCCCGTAATTAGGAGGGCGTATGGGCAACGACTGGACGTTTATAAGGAAGTGAAATGAGAATCTCCAACATTCCCCTAATTTACGATGACATTTATAATTACATTCGCTTCGCATATCTATAAACGGAAGTCCCGAAAAGATTTGAAATTCATATTAGTTAATCCGCGGTGGGGTTGAAGAGGGAAAGTACGACTTGACAACGTTCATCTTATCTCCGGAAAATAAAGGAGGAAATTAGCTCTTTTGTAAGTTCAATATTTAGCAGCCTAACTTTACAGAAAATTTGACATGTTGAAATGCATATCTTAGTATTTCCATTATGCATTATACATGCGGACCCTTGAAGCGAGTTATTTATTTCATTTTCTAACTTTTCCATAGAAATACTGTATAACACAGTGGATAAACCTTAAATTCAATTTAAAGTCAGCAAGTACAGAGATTGCGGAAGGATCAAATAGTATTTCACAAATTAAAAGTCATGATAATGACATAAGAGCTGAAACGGTGCCGTTTAATCACTCTAAGGATTATGGTGATTGGAATTACATTCCGGGATTTAGATCCACCTCATGTTTCCATGAGGTGAAAAGAAAGAAATAGAAACATATCTGAGTACTTATAAATTTCAAATTCACCGTTAAAATTTGTAAAGAGGCGCTGCAGTTTTTCTGATAGTGAGACATTCGCCAAAAATAAAATTTTTACCCAAAAATACAAATCGCTGTAAGTCGACAAATGAAAATGTAATGAAAATGGAGAACTGGAATTGGAAAAAAAATTATTCGTTTTCGGTTCTGGTCTGCTTCGATTCCTTATCCGGAAATTCCGAGGAGACCAGACCAAGGTAAAGGAAGGAGAATACTGAGAAAACTAGGGAGGGAGCCAATAAATTTTTCAATAGCTATCATATTTATGGACAGAAGAATACTGTAAATTCCATATCTCCGCTATACCAATTAGTGTTCTTCTTTAATATCAATACAGAAGTAGCCAATACTAATTTTAGAGACTCCCTTCTCAGAATGGGGTTTTTCCATAGTTTGACGGTTCGCTAGATCTTGTCACAGCGTGAGCTCCGGATCAGCGCCCTAAGGAGTGTTTTAAATCTCTCTTTTACTAACACCATTTCTTCAATCAGATTTTTTGCATTTCAGAGACACATTCATTCCAAGGATTTTCCCCGCAATACTTTCGAAGTTCATCTCAAAAACAAGTGAATGTCCTCGGCCTTCTGCACATTAAGACAAAGGCGTGACACAAAGAGCTCGGCCTTCACACATAATTGATTCTCTACACGAGTATTCGTCGTGAGTAAAACATATAATTTTCGCTTAACGGCGGAAAACATTGCTCCTGATGATAAAAGCGATAAAGACATTAGTTCTCTCTGTTATCCACGGCGAAAAAGAAAATTAAACCTAACTGATCGGGTTCTTGCTCAGATTATTACCATATCACGATCTTCCCTCAGTAATTGAGAAGTACATATTCATCTCGGAGATGAAGAGAATTTTCTCAATTTTCGACAGCCATCATAATCTTTTTTCCCAAAGATTTAATTTCTTCCTTTGTGATAAAATTTTTCCTCCTGGATAGCCCAGTAGATATCTCTTTCGCCTTTAGTGAAAGTTGTTCCGGATTCGATTCCCAATGGAGACCATACGTGCGAAATGACTTCAGTTGCCGAAGCTCTTTTTAAGATACAATAGATGGTCCCCTATATACCATCGTCCGACTTCCGACAATCCGATGTTATGACTAACATATTTTAACTCTTGTGTATGCAACCAACTTAACCCAAGATTTTACGTAACCGCACTCACATCCTGTTTCCTCTTATTTCCTAAATATTTACGTATTTGAGTTCGTTTCTCTGACACATTAATTAAAAATTGACATCAAATGCCATTCTTAGAGATATTTTCATTGCGGAATTTTCCAGGATAAACCTACGTAATGAGCAGTCATATTTTTATTAAAAGCCGCCTGTGGTTAGGAATATTTTAAATATGTGGTTGAATGTCTTCTAAATATGTGATTGGGTATTTTCTGAATACGAGGTCATACGGAATCGTTCCTCTTCAGGCCTGATAATAAACAATTTCATTTGAAAACGGTCGTATTAAAAAAGCAGAGAATTTTGCATAGTTGATTTCACCCTGACATAGTTAATTTTATATTATAACTTTATATATTTACATGAATTATATATTCTATTATTAAATTAAATACCATTTAATCCTAAGTTAATTAGTACCCTCATTGTAGAATTTTACTTCGTAATGAACGGAAGCGAGTCAAAGACATCACGAAAACAAAATCCTAATACAAGGAGGTTACAGCTCTTCGAGAGAAAAATCGGATGAATCTCATCCATCCAAGAAACACGCGCTGCATCCATCGCAACTCGCTTAAAATGCATCTCCTTTGGCTTCCTCGAGCCGCATTAGGCATTCCCGCATTTTTCCCTGACCTCCGCTGACACTTAAGACCTTAAAGTGACCCTGCTCATCGCATCTTTCACGCCAGACTATCCCACGCGATGACACGGGTCGTGGAATCCGAGGGGAATTGCGTGGGCGGTGTGCGGAAGGGGATTCCACGGAGACACCTTGTGTTCGTGGAAGGGGTTGCGTGGGAGATACGTCCGGGTGGGCGTGCGCTGATGAATTACCTTAAAGGTTACATTATCTCGACGCTCCATTTGGAGGCCGCCAATTCACGTCCTACGCTGCAAAAGGCGCCCATGCGAACCAACTCCTCCGAATTTGCCGCTTTTGAAAAGTAGAGCGATATGCTGAGAACATATCTTGATTGATGGAATGTGTTACGTTCGTCTTTCGGTACGAGACGGGAATGCGATGCGATCATTTAATTTCAGCGCTTTATGCTTTAGAATAAAAATTGTAATTTAGCTTCCTAATTATTTGTATAAATTTTATTGTAAGCAGTAGTTTCGATTCTGAAATCAGAAAGTTTCTGTTTTTAACGTTTTTTCTTTATCTTAAGTCTAAAATCGGTCCATATCTTAATAATTTGAGTATTTTCGTATATATTTGGTACAGAACGGTGGAAAATGTATAATTTAATTAATTTTACCTTTCTTATTCAGCGCTGTCATAAAATTATTCTTATGGAGGTATGAGTGGTGTTGAATAATGTAATTCATTCTGTTCACTCCTTGTTGAATGCTACGAAAGTGTAATTGATTGGATAATTGTGCTGAACTGTGGATTATGCTGGACTTCCAGTACAGCATTCCGACTCATTAAGGAAAATCATGTCATAGTATCTTTTCTATACCAAGTAAGCCTCATTACCTCCCCAGAGCTTTAGGTAGGTAATGGTCGAGGTGATGGGGATGCAACCAGTCCTCAGGCTGTATCTTACAGACACATAAGAGTGAATCGATTCTACAGGCTTTCCATTCTATATAGTTCTTATGAAATTTAAAACAGTAGTAAATTTATACGAAAATGTGAAATAGGGATTTCATAAAATGCTGATGTATCTGTTTTTAGTAATCAGATATATTTTTTAATTTTACTTAAATATTACTTATTTTTCAGAATTAATCTTGACCCATGGATTCCTTAGACAATTTGTAACACAATGTATGATAGGAGTACCCTGCAGAAATTCCATATTTAATAGGACGAAAGAATCGAAGGAAGCGAGCTAAGGTTTTCCAATTCCCTTTTCGAAACGATAAACGGACAGGAAATGCGTTTAAAGGCCGGCATTCGAACCCGGATCTTCCACTTGAATGGGGGAGGGATGGGCTATGTCAACCATTGACCTACCTCGCGGAGCGTACCGTTCCAGTAGGACTGGTGATTTTAGAGCAGTCGCCCAACAAGTGAAAGGTCAGGGTTCGAGTTCGATCATAAAGACTTTTCCTTTCTGTCGTTTATCCTTTGGTTATTTTCTGGGAGGATGACTCACCAAGCTGAGTCATGATAAATCCTTTCCTTGCTGCTTATTACCCCTACTAATGAACCCCTGACTCATCCTTGGATAAGAAGTAAGTAATTTCTAAGAAATATTTCTGAGAAAAAAGGTTAAAAGATGGAAAACTAGATATATCAAGCTTTCTGTACCCTTTTAAAATTCTATCTAAGTAGTTACTGAGTATGTAGTACCACTGTACTAAATTGTTCACGAAATTTAAGGAGATTATAAATAATAATAGGAAGGAAATTTTGGCGAAGTAGTTTTGCGACATTTCGCAACGCTATACGCACGTGCACTTCCAGTTAATGTAATTATAAAGTTAAAATCTCCGTTGATATCTCTCAAGATCTCTGGCGGGAAAGGCACGTACTAAGAATAGCAATACCGATAAACTTCAAGGTAGCTCGTGACATGCAACTTCTCGCGATTCATTAGCGTGAGATGCAGCATATATTTTCTTGTAAGCAAACTCTAACAAATTACATACAATAGACTAATGTAGCGAAACTTTTAGAGTTCTAAGCAAATTTCGCCTTCTTATCTAACATATTTTTATCGACAAGAGGCAAATTCATATCCAATATTTAACCTGTTAACGAGCATTTAACCTTAATCATTTTACCAAACCTTTCCCCTTTATATAACTTATGATCGGCCTGAAAATCATTAACTTCTTGTCCCAAAGATTTTTCTCAGGGGGCATATTTATTTCCGCTACAACACACCGAAAAAGTTGAGTTCCTATTGCAAATCCCTTGAGAAAAAAAATTGTAAAGCTATTTCAAATGTATATTTCCAATGTATGTGAACTTAGTATATATAAAAAATCGATTAGTTTGATCCGTCAAAAATTCCACTATAGAAAATAATACGATAGGTTGGCACAACCACCTAGTCTTACTGTGGTCTCTATAGTGTTCCTATTAAATGGTTGCGTCAATGTAACGTTTTAACTACATTAAATAGAAATATTGGGAGGTTCCGCTTGTGGTCGTTAATTATCTTAAATTTTTAAAAATTTATTATCCTAAAATATTTTTATTTTTTATATTATATATATATATATATATATATATATATATATATATATATTTCCTAATAAAAGTACAAAAATCAAATCAGAGAAGTGTAACAGGGAAATTTAAACATTTGCTGGTGGAAGAATTAAAACACCCATTAGAGTAACCAAGCAGGATTATCCCGAAAAATAAGGGAAACAAATGAAAAAATTATGACATAGATTCTTTTTTAGAACATTCCATTGAGTATGTGTTTATCAACACGCATTCACTCCAGTTTTCTTGTTGGAAACCTCAAAGCCGAGTCTCACATGGTATAACGCATTCGTAAAATTCTGCGACGGAAATTCAGGGCAAGGTAAGCATGACGGAAGGAATAAAATATTCGAGATTGATCGTTCGACAAAGAGTTGCCGCGAGCAATTTGACTTCAAGAGAGAGAAATGGTGAACGTTTCATGGTCCGCGGGCCATACGGACCGTTATTTCCCGTTTTCCAACTTACGCTTGGAACGAATTTCCCGCAAACACTGCGAAATACAGCTGGATACTTCCATCGCCTACTCTACTGAGCTAATGCGTCCTTTCCACAATTTCATTTGAATAAAGACTACCTTGGATGGGCTACGGAACTATCTTGAGAGAGGTCACTAGAAAAGCTTAATATTACTTCATATTTCCTAAATATATGTATTAAACATTCTTTGATTTTTCATTAACAATCCAGAACATCCAGAGAAATTTTCTCCACTGAACGTGATTTTATCTGGCGATAAATAAAAAGCCGAGAATATTAAGAAATAGCTGATACGATGCAAATCCCAATTGAAATTATAAATTATGCGCAGAATATTTTTGTAGAACCGGTTGGAGTTCACGCTTTGGGTTTTCTTTCATGAATATTTCACATCTGGATAAGACCGTCTTTGAAGAAAGAGAGCTGGAATATTCTTAAATATTATCTTGATATTAACACGCGTGTTTCTGCATACAAACGTTATTTTAATTTGAGAGAGAGAGAACATTTCAATTTATGGCGAGCATATTGTAATACATATATGGAACATTAAATATGCAGACAATATTACTGTATGTCATTTTCCGTTTCCATTGCGTTTATGTCGGTTTATTGCAGTAAAGCTATGAAATAAAATTAAATAGTAATATTATGTTTCAACTCGAATGCGAGCAACTTCCATTTTAATGTATAGCATGAATGCTAGAAGATGAATGATTAACAGAAGTTCGCGTTATGCAAAATTATGAGGCAATCCTTATATCTGCATCGTAATTTTTCCTGTCATCTGCAATTCAACCTGAAATAACAAAAGAATTTCGTAGCGTATTCATTATCACAAAATAACTTAGATGCTAATTATCGCATGGATATATTTAGTTCAGTGATAACCTATCCTTATGCAGAAAAAATGCAGCTAAATGAAAACTTTCCGACTTCAATGCATATATTTATAATGTGATATTTAAGAAATTTGCCTTTAACGAGTATCACATCCACAGATCAGTACCTACAATAATAGCGACGATGGACTATCATACTTGGAGACACAGTGTTAGATTAGTATTAGATTTTTATGATTATATCCGTTTAAATAATTCATCTCGTTGAAAAATCACTATCAAACATCATACTCTTTCTCATACATTGAGTGGGACCATACGTTATAACTTGGACTGACCCGGTCAAAACGATACTCAAGATACTCAATTCATAAACTTTCATACCATCGCGATCATGCAAAAGACTAGAGTAAACGAGAGATTCATTTTTATATCCTGTCCCAGTTGAATAATGATAGAACAGTAGTATTTCATCCATCAGGAAGAAACAACCTTAATCTAATGCTCAGCGAAACACGGAAAGGATTACGTAGTCCTTCCTCGCGAATAGGATGTAAAAAAGATAGAAAGAGATTGGACAGATAAAGTTCCCAATCTCCACGACCTCGATTCGCGGGAGACGAATTCCGGAACTGCCCGCGTCCGGACCGCCTCTCTCGCCCGTGGACTTGAAAACGGAAATAGCTGAGATGCCTCACTCCACGACCTTGGGCACGAACCGAATGTATTACTGATCAAAGATCCCGAAGGACCGAACCGTTCCTCGCAGCCAATTACCCCAGCGAAAAATTTGCCATGCGCTTCCTCTCCACGTATCCTAAGGGGTCTTTACTGTACTCCCTTCCTGAAGATGAAGCGCTAACAATAGACAATCGGTTACAGCAATCTTTTTCTTCCCCTCTGTGTCGTCGATTCGGAGTATAAGTGAGGGTTTCGTGGAGCTATTTCCATCTTGACGGAGTTATTTGAAGGTGGGAGATTGTGCTCGTTTTCAGAAAAGAGATTTAGCTTCCTAGGGGAAGGCGGCGGAGCATCAAAAGCAGTCTTGTTTTCGTCTTTCAGACCGAGATGGAGTCTCGCGGAAAGCGATGCTATGGAGATTTCGACGATAACTCTTGTTTATGAGACGTTGAACCTGCACCATCTATCGCCGTTTTGAATAGTGTTTGCGGGGAAACAAACTGGTGGGTATTTCCGAACGGAGAATTCATTTATTATTTATTTATGATTCACATACACTGCATTTTGACTATTGTCAGGTGGTAGCTACAACTAAATAAACTTACTAACAACGTTTACAAGACAAATCTCCTCCAAATCCCCGTACACTATAAAACCTCTTACTGATTATCAACTTGGAATTACATCACTGTATTGTCGAACAAAATTGGAACTCACAGAACTACAATAGCAAGCCATACCCCATACAAATTATACAGCATCCCAAAAGCACTCAGTCTAATGTACATACATCCAAGATATCTCCTAAATACAGTTACTTCAAACTATACCTAACCAGTGTTGTATTCCTAAACGTGGAAAGTGTATGATTTGACAATTCCATACATCTATATGGGATATACCATAAACCTTTTAATATATTTTATATGTCATAATAATTCACATAAAAGTAAACTTATTTTTATTAAATAATCATGAATTCATGAATCCTAATGAATTTATTTTCCATATTAAAGTTTACTCTAATTTTACCACAATTAACGAGATCATGACCAAGACGGTGGTTGGATTAGCCCGTTTTCATCTTTTGCGCTAAAATTAAAGTAATAGTTAAAAGAAGGTCCAAATATGTTTCTATTAATGTCTAATCACACCTAGCCCCTCTGTTTCAACCATTTAATGGTCATTGCATCTTATGGAATTCAGAAAGAGGACCATAAATAAAAGCTCTAAATACAGTTTTCATTGCGGGAATAAAAAACTGAAGATTTTAGATGGGATATTTTCTGTGCATAACATCTCAGGGTTCGGGGGCTTAAAACATTGTATCAGTATGCAAGAAATTAGATGATATACTCTTTTCTCTTAGAGACGGTAGTATACTGCGATGAGCCGTAAACCAATCAAAGTACCTATCCAATACGATTTACTACGGAAAATTTCTTACGAGGTAATTGGGAAAGATATTATTAGAGGCATATTGTACATGGTACATGGTAGTGCATGTACGATTATTCGAATGGAATTGAGGAAAATCTTTGTACGATACATAGCGCTCCTGGAAAAACTCGAGGATTCAACGGAAGTGAACAAGTCTAACGTGGTTAGGACACAAACCCCGCTCTCCCAAGCGGATGCGCTAATTGAGCAACCACGAAGAGCAGTATCAGTTTTAGTTTTACCTCGGTCTCGTTTTTAGGGTTGTTTTGGAGGAAAAGCGAGCAGTGGTTCCGCTTCCACCACCGCCATGGCTCTCGGTCACGTATGACTGTTTTACTTCGGTCTATTCCTTAGTTAGAATATATCAAATTTGCAGGAATGAGATTAAAGTGCCATGTGTATAAAAAATGAATTTTGCTGCAGAATTTATCAGAGTGACATTAAAATTCAGCTTTAAACTTCTTGCTTAGGTATTTTTCGACTGTTATATTTCAAAGTTCGGAAGATATTTTGGACGAGTCATAATATAGGAATGCAAAGAGCGTTAGAGATAAAGCTTTAGATGACTTCGAGCCCCTTGTACAAATCTCTAAGAAAAGAAAATATTCACAACTCTCGCAAATATACAAAAAGGGAAGAATTCTAGCAGTAAGATATATTATCATACTGATAAACACAAAATAATCAATTTACATAAAATTCGTTACAGTTTCCTTAAAATTCGTATGTATTTACAACGAATTAAGGATTGCTGAATAACTACATAAAAATAACGAGAAAAGGGAACGAAAAAGATTTAGTAGGTGATACAGAGAACCTAAGCATATCAGCGCAAAGAAATATGCGTCTCTTTGAGGAACAGCCGCAAGGAAACGAGGGGTGTGAGGAAGTAAACAAGAGATCGACTTCCATAGAGAGTAAAATGGGGGAAAATTCTGTAAATGCAGCTTACATAAATTTTCTTACAGACAAAAGATATAAATTAGAAGTAAAAGAATAAATTACCAAAGTCAAAAGATACATAGTCTGAAGCGAAACATTACTGTCATTAAGAAACAATATTAAGGCAAGAGTGAAAACGATAATAATTATATAAATAATATAATTATATAAATAACACATTTACATGCACAAAAGTAATGCTCCTACTTTATTGGTATAAGATTCCCTTTAGAATTCAGAAGAAATCAGTTATCACTTCCCATGAATTCACATGATAGTCGAATTCGACAATCGCCTTAGTCGTCTGGGAGACTTGTTGTTTATGAACAGAAAATTATAAAAATTCTGTATATTTTTCCTAATTCTCGCAATTTTGTATCTATAGAGAAATGAAACAACAAAAATAAGAATCTTTATTCGATGTTTTTCTTGAGTACTTGTCTCGATTTCGTAGAATCATTATTTCTAATTTAATTCTGCAAAGGAAAAATATCAAAGATCTATAAAAATAAACTTTACGTGAGTTTCTTAATCCATCTCTTCTGTAAGTGCGTGAAATTAATGTTCATAAATTTCTCCCACGCATTTCTCACGGAGAGTAATGATGTAGGATAAATAAATGCATAAATATATCACATTCATAAAGGATACATCAGCTGCAAATTATAGGCGATGAAAGAGAAGTAAGAAGAGAGAAAACTCCCCAGCAACATAGGCAGTAACAAAAAGCGAGACTCGGTTGGAAGCTATTGACACGCGTTGCAAACGATTTCGGAGCCAGAGCATTAGGTATTTAAATGGACCGGTTTTTTCACCCGCTAAAGAAGAATTGATTCTGCCGAGGAGAAATACGTGGATCGTCGCATTCATTTATTTCACCTGTCCCGGAGAACGTTTCGTAGACACTTCTCTTCTCGAAAAGGCTTTTCTTTTATCTTAGTTGCCCCGATGCTAACGGTATACGTATTCTAGTGTATAATTCAGCGTGTTGAAATGAATGTTTGTTAAACTGGAGATTAAGAGATCATGGAGTGTAAAGAATTTGCATATCTTTAGGCGTCAAAATCTTGCTGATGTCTTTCAAATCTTCCCGGATATGTCGCTTGGATATTCTAAAGGATCTCAGTCAACGTTGCCGCTGTAGTTTGTTTATAACAAAATACTGCTTCATGACAAGACATCTTCAGGTGAAGATCCTTCAACATCCTGCAGATTAATCTTTGTTATTTTAGCCTTATTATGAAGCAGTTTGGTGTGAATGCTTACCACGAATTGTAACCTTAGCCTGTCTAGTTTAATCAATCATAATGTATGTTTTAATGTCTCCCGAAAGAAAGAAATAGAAATAGTAACATCAGGAGATGAATATAATTTTCATTATAATTCTTAAAAGAGTTTTATTTATATCATCAGAGTTAGTTTAAGGCCTACCAAGACCTATAAGTAAAATTTGATAAACAAAACAAAATTATCAAATTAGGTCATGGTAAAAATCTTTGTCGATGACAATCTAACTATCAACTATCTTTAAGGTATTATAATTAATAGCATACAAAATTTAACACTAGCACTCTCTGGCTCTGGAGTTTAAGATGAGCATACAGACTTGTATAAACACTTTAATCCTACATACTGAAAGATATACATGTTTTAATCACGTGTGCCTAAGTAATATTCTGTTTCTGAAAAAAGAGGTTTTCTCATTTTCTAAGAATCGTGGGGAATCAATAACTTTCACGCGAAGACAAAGAGTAATTTCTATTTTTCTTTCCTCATGAACAAGAATTTTAGCGATAATTTCCTTTTACATACATTTTTCCATATATGTGTTCTTGGAAATCCCACAACATTTTGAAACATTTATCCGCATTTTCGACACGATCCGCATTTTGTTCGACAAATTGAAAATTCAAATTCTAAACTGGATCTCGGATAGACAGAAAAAGTCCCGCTTTCTAGTGAAAGAACGCCTAGATTAATATATTAGATGTGACCAAGGTACGACTTTCTCCTTGTTAGAGCTACAGACAAGCATCTATATTCCGATACCGTATGCTTATCTTAGATTTTTAATGACTTCAATTTACATTTCAGGGGACAGGAGTATAAATTTTCAGCGTAATGCGCTTTTACATTGCATCTTAGGCTTCTGAACTGAACCAAGATTTGACCGAGAAAGTAGTGGAGCATTGAATCATAATTGAAAAACGCATTAATACTAATAGTTAAATTATAAAATAATAAAAATATCTTTTAGAGTAAATATATAGATAGTTAACTTCTAAAAATTAAAAATACTTTTACCGATACATCCATCTTAAATAATAGAATTAATAAAACTATGACTTTGAAACAAATACACAGAAATAAAATTTTGAAACATATTCATTTAATTACTTTAACTTCACTAATTTGTTCAATTTTTTCCTGAAATGTATATACATATTCTTAGGGTAACACAAGCTCTAGATAAAATCCAAACTTTCTCATTTTCTGGGTCATCCTTAGAAAGTCAAATCATCTCTATTATCAAATCTATTATCATCTTATCAAATATGTATTTTCGGACTCTTAAGGGATCTTTGCCATTTTTTTCTGAGCGTTTTTTCACATTTACTTGTTAGCTACATATAATTTATAATATGACTTCGTAATTATGAAAAAAAATTTTGACGTTTATAATAATTAACGATAACTGAACTTTATTAAGACAAAGCTAGTCCTGAATTTCAGCACTTTATTGATGGTCTGACTACAACACTGATCTTACGTCAGAGAAACAAAAAAATATCGAAGACACAGCTTAATTGATACATGCTTATAGAGAAAAAAGCTTATACTAAGCATTTTAATAGGAATTTAAGGTGTCCGTTAATCCTAATGATGTAATCATACATTCCAGGTCGTCCCTCACCTTAATACGCTTGATAATTCCGCAGTGATTGTTGACGCACACTCTCTCAAACTTTTGCATACGAATTCTAAAAAAATGGATGTAAAAAGAAAATAAAAATAGTTTGCGAACCTCACATGATGATAAAAAATAGAGAAATTATGCTGCCAAATTATATCCTCGTGGAAATCAGGAAACAATTAAACCAAATCGCTGAAAGCTGGAATATCTCTTGGGAAAACATTCTTTACTTCAAGAATTTCCAACTCGCCATTACAAGGAAGAGCAGTCATGAGAAATTCAACTTTTTCCGTAGATTATTCCACAAATAGAATTCAGAAAACTCAATTTCTCATGAAATAGGTGATTTGGATTCATACTCTGGGTTACTTCGAAGGTATTCAGTTATTTAATTACGAGAAAAAAAGGGGATCAGGCGAGGCCAGTAGATGTTTTGTTCGAATACTTCTGGAATATCAAGTGTAGTAATGTAAAATATATATGAAAGGTAGATAAACCGACATCCACACCTCACAGACTTCCTATTCTTCGTTTTTTTAGGTCCGTTACCGTTTCATACTCGTAAAACAAAACAATCTAGACTAAAGATTTTACTAGTATTTTCCAGATAAGATATTCTAAGCTCGTTTTAAGCTAGCTACGCTTCCTGGAAGCTTTCGCATCTATAGCTGTACTTATTCGGCTTTTTTACGCTTAATTTATCCCAAAATACTATCCAGGTGTGAGAAGGATTAGCAAGGTCTTGCTTTTGTCCGTCTATATGTATGGCTTGTTAGTAAAGCTTTCTTACATGTAAGGAATCTCATATTTAAGAAAAAACTAAAAAAAACAAACTTTCGAGCACTTTGACAATTATTTTCATTCCAAAATTCCTTTACTAATATGTATTTCGACTACTATAGATAGCTTAGTATTGATTAAATAAAATATTGAACAGTATATACATATAGTATATTAAAATGAAAGATTTTCTTATATAACAGCGCTTCTTAATAGTTTTTTTACTTTAACAAGCTTCTTTCCTCCAAGCATAGCATATCTCGAGAATATTCAAGGATTGGTCAGTCCACAAAAGATACGGGAGTAGGTCTGAGAAATCCAAAACCTTGTCTACGTTTGAAACTTCTTGATATCCAAGATCATTCGCTGTTTTCTGTATTTATAAGGCCTAGCGGTAGCATGAAATCTCCAAAAATAAATGGTAAAATTCTTTCTTTCCTAATACAAGGAGCATATGTCTCTCCTTGTAATTGCTGCTACATGTCACAAAGCATCGCGTGCTTAGAGCTAGCATAAACAGTGTCCCACTTGCAATTCATTGCTTGTGACTAATAGGCTTCATTAGACCCCTTAATTCCTTACTCGGTTCTTTAATTCTAACTCTCCGATAATGCTAAAAGGAATGAGAAGCTTTAGAAGCTTTGATAGCGATAAGAAATTCGCTCCTAAGGCGGTAAATCTTTGAAGTTCGACCGTAGAAGAGGAGGCAGATTTAATTCTACTGTTTCGTTTTACAGTCCACGACATTGTCGGATTTCGTACGAATGTAAATTAAGCAACGACACGAATCTCCCAGATAGTAAAGCAAGACGGGGAAATTTACGAGCCATCGTTACGCAAGCGTTTCATGTAAATAAAAGATTGTTTGAATCAAATGGTATCACCCAACAAGGTCTTTGATTTATTGCTCGCGGTAAGTCGGAGCATTTCCATAAAGATCTGCGCTCTGCATTCATCGTGGGCTTCCGTAACTTTTATAGCCGTTGCAAATGCAACCTGGCCGAAATATTACATGCGTTTAAAACAAAGTTTAGCTAAAGCGATAGAGGTCTTCTCTCACAAATACACGATAAATTACGAGTAGCTAAAGCGCTTAAATTCGTAAGTTTTTTTTTCCGATCAAATATGCAGAGATATATTGAGAATATCGGTCTCTACAGTCCGTTCAAAATGCATTTTCCTGATTCATAATAAAATAATCTAAGATTAATGTATGGCAAAACTTATTTACTACAACATAATTTTCCTCCAAGAACATTTCAAGATCTATGAGACAAATAATTTATTTACTGTCACCAATAGAATGTATGTACATCATGTGTATTTCATGCTGATCGTGTTTTTTAAAGCATATCGTAAAACTATAGTTATTTATCGTCGAAAATCGTTCTTGCTATCATTTAATGCCAAGGGTTTTCATTGAGAGTAAATTTACACAACATTCATTTTGAGATTACTTTCAAAGATGTTTGATGTTATGATGAAGAATATAAGAATACAAATTTTGCTTGAACATAAAATATTAAGTTCTTTTCACATAGCTGGTATTATTTTGTTTTTTTTCCATTGCGATACCTTCAACATGATGATAACAAGAATTCATAAATAATTTACATTTAATCAAGAGGAGTCAAAGCGATTAAAAATATTGTACGGCTATATCCAATTTATTTACGTTAAGTATAAAGATTATAAAATTATAGATTTTTTGATCTGTTCAAAATACGTCTTCTTCATTCATAAGATCTGTGACTACTGGAAGATGAAATTATTATCGTGAAAATGTTCTAGATACTCTTCATTAATTATTTTCTCGTCATCGAGACATTTTAACAAAGATTTGTTTTAATGAATTTAGAATTCAAGGAAATGATATTTAATGGAATCCTTGATAACGAAGTGGGTTGTGCGTTCGTCTTTAGTAAAAGCTGCCCGAGTTGGACCACTAATTGGGGATCCGATAATCCGAATTTAGATTGTTGTTGGTTCCAAATAAGCATTCATATATGACAGATATTATAATGAAGATTTTTCATTTATCATGTCTGAAAATCTTCGTATTCTAACTCTATTCGAGTTCGAATAAATTTTATGATTCAGAATAAATTATGATAACTTTATAATAATGGTAGCAAATTTAGATTACAGGGGGGAATAGTTTTCTGGGAAAAGCTAATTATGACATATTTATGGCATATTCTAATGTACTAGAACTAATTTTGTCAAAATCTCCGCGCTAGTGAGTCATCCATTCCTTATCCCTATAAAATAAAATAAGAGATGGAGTTGGTTTTTCACGGAAATGGCTTTTAATGATAAATATATGCGTCTCCCAACTTTCTTTTCCCAAGAAGTGGCACGGCGAAAGTAACATTTCTCCATTCAAACAGATTCATTAATATTGAAAACGATAACTTGATAGTGGACAGGGTGAAATGTAGTCGATCTTGGACATAAAACATGGATGAGGAGATTCAGCGATCAGTCTGAATCACAGATCAAAGGCTACCTTAAAGCTAAGATTGAATATTAGGAGAGATATCTTTCCGTACTTCAAACGGAAAGAATTCGTCAGTTAACATTACTTTACTCGAATTTATCGTCATATTTCAGATAAAAATTTAAGCATATTGCTCACGCAGATACAAGAAACGAATAAAAACTGCTAATTCATCATCTTTCTCCCATATGTGACTCGAAGTCGACTGTTTATGAAACGAATTTGAATATTTTTAATTCTCAATTTTGTGAGACGACAAGCGAATAAATTATTCACAGATAAATTATTCTGGAACGTGAATAAACACCGTATGGTCGGGTCAAAGGGGGCGAATGACATTAAATCCGCAAGAATATAATCACTTTCGCCTGAATAATAACAACGACTTTCAAGGTACAATGAAAAGGTAATGTTGGTATTGCTGTGAGAAATGAGAAACAAACAAAGGGCCAGTCAAGCAGTTTGTCACGTTTACCCTGGTAATTATTTTATGAATGTGTTTTCTTCGCCAAAAACATTTATGAGAGAAAACGAATACAATTCACATCCTCGATTCCTTGGTCTCGAATCAAAGAACAGGTATCCACTCTCATGAAAATAGTTTCGACTGAATATTCTTCGGCTTATGAAGATGAAAATTTCTTTTACTTTCCAAAGTATCATAAATTTAAGGTGAAATGAGAACAGTTTCATTTTTACCGGAGAGTTTTAACTTGATGTTTTCAAATGGACGTATTCAAGCATCAGAGTATTCCCCTCCTACAGTAAGTTCCAGTTTTCCTAGTCTGTAATGATAGATTAGATAGGAATGAAACCCTATGTATTTTTCTCCGTATTGAAAGAATATCCTCATTCTAGATCATCTCTAAACCAAGCTTCTTGATCTGACTCTTAGAATTACGATTCATAGGTTAAATAATAAGATTTCAACTGCATTTCTCTGCTGTCAGAGTAACCAATAAAACTGGAACGCAGAATAGAATGTTTAGATCTATTCCCTGGAAAATATAATGATTGCTTCATTAACGTTAACGATGGAATGGGAACGGCTTATGAATTGAAAGACGCTAGTGCTTCTTTTTGAAGGGGAATATGAAGTTTTAATTATTGTTACCCATTCACGAAAACACATTGAAGCGCTTCACACGAAGCAACACTTCTTCATTTAACCTAAGTTGTAAAAGGACACCAATTAGATGACATTGAGGATATCAAGGTTAATATGACGGAAGATCATTCCAGAACTTGCGTCTCAAAACTTCTTCGAAGATTGGAATAGGTGCTGACATTGTTATGCACCTACCCAAGGGGATTATTCTGAAGGTGGCCACAGTTTATAGATATACAGCATACTTTTCATGAAAGTTCCCGAAATTAAATGTCAGTCTTCGTATTGAAACTCACTAAACATGCCTGGAAATCCAATGTCGAAATCGAAAGACATAGTATTGTATCTACTCAGCTTCATCTAAATGCAGGGTTCTTTTGCAACAATTTGGTTCTCTTAATTCTTGTCAATGACTAATATTCGGTTACTCTATTACTTTTCATATAATCACAGAAGTTCTTTCTCGGCATTCTCCTCTACTCTTTCAAGGACTTTACCCTCCATTTCATTTTATGAGATTTTACGAGTATTATACCTAACAGTGTGTACAACGAATTTACCCACCCATTTCTCCATCTCTTTCATTAAATTCCTTTCCTTGTTAACTTCCTTAGTGCTTTTATTTTGCTTTACCCTTCTGAGCACATCGTTATTGTCATTCTTTTCAAATTCAACGAAGCTCTAAACGAAGACTTTTCCATTTTTCGTGTTGTCCTGCTCTTACTCCCATATAAAAGAGAGATTTTTGTGCGAATGATTTTCTAATTTCCAAATTATCTATTCTAATTATCACGCCGTGGTGCGGAAGCTCCAAATTAAGTGTTTTGGAAAATGATTCTCTACTTTCATTTATGAATTATAATAATTTTCCATTTATGAATATATATGAATTAAATGAAGAATTATATATTCAAACTCTCACACGTTTATCTTGAAAGAAATGAACACTTATTTAATTCCAAGGCAGGGTTTATTTCCCGAATAGTTTCGTCAACGAGTTGACATCTTCAGGAAGATTCAGGACCTGAGGATATCAACTTGATGACGAAACTAGTCAAAAAAAACCCAGCCGAGGAATTAACTAAATATTCATTACTTTTTTACATGCGCTTACAAGTTAAGCTTGACCGTTATAATTTGATTTTATTATTATTATTATTACCATAAACGTAACAATTAGATAATGGTCCGGTGGCAACGTCAACACAATAGAGTTAATACAGTACATCAACACGTGTGATTATATTCTATCCAAAATGGTAACCTGCACCCAATACACTCCAATACAACACCAAAAAAATAACACACTTTAAATAATATCATGCTTATAATAACATGCTTAGTAATTTTAACACAATTAAGTTATTAAGTAATCATAACACAATTGAGTTATTATTAAGGAATTAAATCATATCCAAAAATATAGCTCAAACACTTATTTCCTAAAACATTCATTTCCCTTTCCAAACCCTCTTACTTCAAAGCCGTTTCACGAAAAATCGAGAGTTTCCCGTCACGAAAGTATATTTTAGGAGACGTTATCATTTAAACGATTTATTTACAACTTTTACGCGATTGCTTTCGAAACCGCCTGCGAGGTTTCGCGTTGTGAAAGGACCGCTGGAAATTTCGCAAATTCGACGTAAGGCTGAGATAATGCCGGAATCGGAAAGACTAGATTCGCACCTTTGCTTTCTTCTCCGCCGCGCCAACGGAAGCTCGCATAATTCGAGGGGAACGCACCCTTTTGCATTATGCTGACCCATTATGCATTCACTGAGACATCATCTCGTTTATGCTCACAGCTGATCCGCATGCTAATGCAAACAAAAATTCCGATTTCTTGTGACACGAGGGCGGGGTTCGGAGGGAGGTGAAAGGTCCGTATCAGACATGCATCAGATAAGTCCACGAGAAGATTTAAGCAGCTCGGCTTTTTCGTAAAGGTGATGTCTGAATGCACACCTCTGCAAAGGAGCCTCGGGGAGAACATGAAGGGAGCACCTGCGGCTCTGATTGCATATCGAATGTTTACGTTTAGCGTTGAAATTATGCGGTGGATCGATGTATTCGTTCGTGACGAGGTTTGCTTTAGCGGAAAGATTCATAATGATGAGGGCGAATTAAGGAGCAAACGGATACTCCACCCTGAAATTAAGGTAGCGGTATATTACTGTTTTACGGGTCTTTCACTGATCTTAATAAGGGACATGCTGATTTACTTTGACCGCCGAACATTTCAAGGAATTATCCATTCGAATCATTCCAACTCACCTACTCGTAATTATATTGAAAAGCAGAAAAGATTACATTATTCTTTTACTACGTGCATTATGTTAGATATACTTATGTATTTTTAAAATTTTATATTGTACGTATGTTAGATATATTGCTATATATATTGCATACTATCCAGAGTCAAGTCCGAGAGTAATATTGATGAGTGAAATTGTATGCAATAAAACTCTCTTTAGACGCTATCCCGCTAAGTATGCAGTTTTGTCACGGTTCCGGTCCTGCTCACAAGAGAAAAGGTAAACATACCGTTTAAGACGCTCTGCTACCCACTTAAAAGGCGGATTCACTGCAATGATGCACTGCAACCCGCTATAGCAAAAGCCCCATCTCATTCAATTGACCGAAAATTGTTTACGTTATCTACAGTGCCTCATTTATAGCTTTTAGTACGTCTATTTTTCTCATTTGATGAAAAGGAAAATGAAATTTAACGATATTTTGTATAAACGAGCATTATTATGAAAGCAAATTCCAAGAATGCCTTTCCCTTTAATTTAAAAGTAAGGACTTCTCTAAAAGTGTAAACCAATTCTAGTTTGTATGATGTATTTTATTTTATTTTCAAAGGAAACAACACTTTTTTAAAAACAAAAGAGCTAAAATATCCCCGCATTGTTTGTTAATATAAATAACTGAAGTTCTGTCATATCCCGGTTACAATACGATTTTACTTGGTCGCCTGAAATGCATCTGAACTGGGTTTTACTGTATTATATTTTTCTATATATCCTCCATAACTCTCGAATCCGAGTCCATTCTATGCCGTATCACATACACCACAGTATTTACATAAATCATTCGAAGGACCCTGTTTTGTATAGTAAAGAAATAATATCTACATACTAATATGCAAATAATGCCTCGTTTTCCTCTCAGATCTCATTCACTCTGAACGATAGGTAGTATACGTACATTTTACTGCTATTAAAGTAAGGAGACTGCTTTACGAGGTTCGGTAACACTTGGGTTAATAGAAATGAAAACAGGACTAGAAGTATCTTTCTCAGAAAGTAAACACTTTGATTTCAAAGAAATCTTTTATCACGATGTATTTCGTATTATTCGTTATTGCCAATTCGTAACCAATGGTAAACATTTCCTCACCAAGGAAACCTTTGTTTTCATGGTGTATATTCTATCCCGAATAAAATATCAATTCTCATATAGTACTTCAAACAAAATTGCTATGATTATTTATTTCAAGAGACCGAGCAATATATTCATACAACAGAGGGATATGAAACTCATTACCTTTTTCCAAAAAAATAAGTACCTCCGTTCCATTAAGTAGCACCTTAGTTCCTACATGAGTAATATACATAGCAATTCAGAGTTAATTAGGAAAATCGAAAATTGATTTCCCAATTGGAGAATATCAAACTTATGATAAAACCATTATGAATCACAAATGGTATAATAAAGTAATTTTCAAGCATGAATAAGATAGAGGACAGATATTCAAAAAACTTAGAAGATTGAGATCGAAAATTTGAAATTTACAAGCTATCAAAGCATTAATTCAAGAGCAGATGAATAATTCAGCGATTTTCATTTCCAGTTGGTGATTCAAACACCTCTTCAACTATCCGATCACTTCGGATGCAAAAGTTTTATAAAGTGACGAATTTCCATTCTCTCTTTTGATATAAGTTTCCGCATAAAGAGCCTTTCAACTAGGAATCTTGAATCGGTTCGCGTTAGACTGATGAAATCAAACAGCGTTCGAATCTCACTGCCAATATTTATAAAGAGCGATTCCGTATGGATACCTACTCCTTTCTTCTGCCCTCTGTCTTCTACCCACTATCTTCCGCTTCCCCTACTAAGTTCACTCACTTATTCCATTTACCTCCCCTTCCATTCTTCCACTTCCTTTGTCTTACTCACTCCATTCCTTTCCAGCGATTTATTTATCCGGTGCATATAAAGAGAACACAGTAAGCCGGGGTTTCACAATGACGAGATAAAGGCATTAACCCTCAACGAGGAAAGGCTTGGCTTGGCAATTGGCTTTATAACATACTCTAAATTTGGCCGTTTTGATTCATATATTTCTTCGCAATCACGCTGATTTATATCGGAATATATTTACACGTCTCAGAATGATTAATTTATTAACATTGATTGATTCATCGGGAAGAGTGTTAGCAACATTTTATCGCCTGTGACTGACAGTTTAGGATTGTATCAGATTATGCAAATAAAACCTCAAAATTGCATAGGAAGATAACTATTGCTTTTCTCTTGTTTTTATCATCCATATTTCCAACGAAGTGCATTTATCCTGTAGTTTAAACTCTTAAAATACATTATAAGAAAGACGGAATATCAAATATACCCAAAAATATTCAGCACATACTCTATTATGGAATGAAAAATTGTGAAATGACGGAGTGATGGAGAAGAAGTGGTATGCAGAGCCAGGAGGTAGTAAAGATGGTTTATCTAAGAGGAAGTTGCAGAATATGAAGACTATAAAGGATAAAGAATAAATACAAATGAAAAGGATGCATCTACAAAAAAAATCACGGAAAGAATGAAGGAAAGACGTTAAAGATGGCATGGAAGCATTAAAAGGACGGAGGGTTAGCATTGGATATAAAATATTAAACTACAAATAACTTATTAACTTTAACTTTATTTATTAAATAAAGTGAAAAAAGCGGGCTATTTTGATATACGTGCGCATTTAAGGGTGTAGATATAACTGCATTTACATTACTCACTGGAAGATAAAACAACAAATATTTTTCCTATCTTTGTCTGGCGAGAACATACATATAACAAGCAGTCATAAGACTATCTTTAGTTTTGAATTTATGGAGGTATTATCGAAGGTGGCACAACTCAAACAACAAAAAATATTCCCATTAAAATTATAGAGATCGTCCGTAAATACATGTATATAATATTCGCCGATATTGTACAGAATAGGCTACCTCTGAAATCGTAAGAGACCGTTAAGAAGAGTTCGAAGTAGGTGAAATTAAAACTTTGCCTTTCGGAGACTTCCCGAGTTCAAATATAATAGTCGCTGGGAAGTTCCGCATTGTGCGGAAACTGAGGGAACTAATTTCTTACAAATCTTTATCTCTCAACAGTGAGACATCTTCCCATAAAATTCTGAAATAAAGGTGTGGTGGATATTATTACAGTTAATATTGCTATTATTTACCTTTTAAAATTAGGGTTAAGTCACAAGCGTCATTCATATTGTTAAAGAAATTTTTCATTGATGTAAAGAAAGTATTGATTGAGTCGAAAACCCCGCCGACAACTCGGTACTACTTAGCGATCATTCCAGAATGAAAATTCGAAAAAAAAACCTTCCTCAATAACATTATGGTAATGGAAACTCTTCGATAGAATCTCCACGCGAATAAATCATGCTCTCCTGAGTCATCCACCTCCATTCGCCTTAGGCGGCATTGATAACGAATGCTTATGAAAGGTGTTTGCCTCATTCAAAGTTTATCGAAAGCCACAACTTTGCATAAGAACGGAAAAAAATCCCAATTTCACACGGCGAGAGACCTGATTCGATATAGGCGTCCTTTTCCGTTCGATTTGGCTGATTTTTAAGGGAAAGATGTTACGGAATTAAACGTGCGAATGAATTTCCATCGAAGGAAAGGATGGTTCCGGTTGAGGTGATGTCCGAAGAAGTGGAACGATAGGTTTGCATTCGCGCGATAAATTATTTCGAAACATTTTCGGGTTACGAGTCAATGGGAACCGTATGGAAAACCACGACCATGACGAGGTATTCAGACTTGTGGCACTAAACGTGAAGATGAACTCGGAAAGATGAATTATTTTCAATTATTGAGTAGTAGTCATCGGATTCAAGACCGATGCGGGGAAATGTAAGCTCTTTTCATTGCAGATTATTCCGAGTTAGGTTTCAACAATCTCGAAGCCAAACATTCATGTTTAATGATATACCATTTGTAATAATCATTTATTACCTATGATCTACGGTGTCCATATATTTTTGAGTGAAAATAAGGGAGTAAATTAAAAATTATATCAGAGGGATAAAAGAATCTAATAAAAGATGGGAAATACACTCAAAATTATTTGATAAGAATAAAAATGACTATGGATACTTAATAATTCATTTATGAACGAAAATGAAAGATAAGAGACCAAGAAAAAAATCAGGTAGATCGTTTACCAAGGAAAAGCCAAAGCATTATTCCTTCAATCTTTCAATCAGAAATGACTTTTAGACCGAGAAATGTACGATGAATGCATAAAAATGACACCATTCAATCAATGCTTAAGACATGCACAGACAGCATCAATAATCTAAATGAGGGAACTTTGAAAAAGAACTGCCTTAATTGAAGCGCTGTTCATTAAATGAAGCCTTCTGGAGGAAAGGGTGAATGACCGCATTATGCTTATACTTATCCTTTCATATGCAATATTAAAATTAGAATAGATTGTAGTGACAATATTCATTACAGTGATGTAGTACATCACTTTTATGATGTACGATGGAAATTCTACATTTTTACGTTTTTACTTTGAGGAATGTATCATTTAAGTATTCGATTAATGACGCCTAATTGACTATTATTATTATGACTATTATTGTTATTATATATTTGACTAACTCCATAAAATCATTGAGATAAGACTAATGTATTATGTAATAAGCCCTGTAAATGTAACTAAAAGTAAAATATTATAACTTTGCGCCATTTTGTAACAAAGAAAATGTAATAAATTAGGCTCGTTATTTCTTTGCCATCTCAAACACCAAAGATTGATTTCTTTTACTTCATACTAATTCTTAAGTATAGAATTATTTTCCTTAGAAATAAATATTTAGAAAATGAACACTGAATGAAGAGTTTTATTCAGTTATTAACACGAATCAAATGACAGCAAGTTGCGATAACGATTCCTATAAATTATCCCATTCCAATTTCGTATAACGGTATTACGTAAGAGTTTCGGGGTAATTTGAGCTAATGATGCAACGACTCTTATTTTAAATGCAATTCAAAACACAATACCATTCCTGATTTGAATATAGCGATATATTTACATTTTCATCGTACGCTTCTTCGAAGAACATAGGCACGCTCTCTTGGCCCCCGATCTGTATCAATGTTCTTCAAATGATGGTGGATGCTGCATCACTCTGATGTATCCGGTGACCTTTAGGGGAGGATTGTAAGATATGGGGAGTTTTAACAAAGGAGAACTGTGTCAACTTTGCGGAAAGGTCACCCGTAATGCAATCATCCAAAAATTGATCCTCTTTCCCAGAAAAACCTTTATGCTAAATTATATGCGAGAGGTGAAGAATTATAGGCTCTCAGAGCCTTAGAAAGACCTTTTCACGCTCTTTTTTATGAGTTCGTGTTATTTAATTTCCTGATCTGATATCTCTTCCAATTATAATAAAGTAGACAACGCAGTCTTTTTTGTATACTTATAATTTAGTAAGACCTTTTTTATCACTGAAATTTTGATGCCTGAAGGAATTATGTTCTTCATTTTAAAAACTTACGATTTCCTAACGAAATTATAACCTTCCGATGACATGGCTTATTATAATTCATGTGAGTGATCTACTGAATCTAATTCTAAACGTCGAAAATATAGAGGTTGAAAATAGTGATGCAAATCTGAAAGACATATATAAATAAATAATTATTATCATATGATTGATGTATGATTATTTGATATATTTTATTTATGAGTCACGTACATACGATAAAACTGATAATGATAAATCATAGATTTCCATGAATTTAATGAAATTACAAAATACGGCTTAAAAATATGAACGCGCTGATATATCTTATGTAAAAAATAATTTACGCCGAAACAAATAAAACATACATAATATTTTTTTTAAATCAAACCAGTAAACATTTTATTAGTATAAAATTAAAGTTATCATTATGTTACAGTGGCCTCCCATGGTGAAGCCTGAATTTACAGAGATTTACGTTTAATGCAATAATAAGCCTTTTATCTCTCAATAAATCTCATTTTATAGATGTAAGTTGATCTCAGTCTGGTAATTGTAATTATTAAAAATAATTATACATAAATAAATTATTATTACATAAATTAACTCTATCGTAAAGAGAGATGCAATAGTATGTACCCCTGAAATATGAACTGCGCAATTGACTGAGACAGTTCAGACGATTTGATGTTAAATTGGTAACCGTAGAGAAATTTCATGGCTGAGTGGCTGAATTAATCGAGTTTTCCCATTTATCTGAATGTGCACAATCGGCGAAAGCGATCCACTGCTTCTCGAATCCCTTCGATCGATTCGTTGTCCCTTAACATGGTGGCGTCGACCTGGATGTCATAAACCAAAATTGTATGTCAAGCGGCAGAAAACGCAAAAATTTTCAATTCGCTCTTTTGGCATAAAACTTGAAGGGTTGAGGTTAGATGAGGGTTCGGATATCCCCACAAAATTTGTGAATTACGAACATTGGATAAAGTTAATGGAATTGGAGTATGGATTTGAGGGACAATAATTTCTCTTCATCTTGTCCTTTCCTTTACTGTTCTTAGCCTTTCAATTATTTTCTTATCAATTTATTCTCCTTAGGTATACAAATTTTTAAACATTCTTTTTGGTCTACGATTTAGTTTTCTCTCGAGCTAATCCATGGCAATCCTCACCATCTCATTCTGTTTACGAGGCCATTCCACGTCTTTTTTTGCTCATTGGTCCGACAGCAGAATTGTTTCACATTCTTTTATTAAAAATAATTTTTCTTCGTTTCCAGCAAATCACCTGTGCATGTCGCTTTAGCTATAACTTCGATACTGTCAACTAATTATTAGTTATATACACAATAGCTCTTGTATTCTCATTTTATTTTAATATTTTTTATTATTATTTTATGTAATTCTTTTAATTTTTAGCATTAATTTTTATATATTTTTTCATTTTTTTTCTTCTTATTATCATATTAACTATGCATCATAACGACACTGAATGTATATATGTAACTTTTTGTTCTTCTTTGTTTTTTTTTATATTTTTGGTATGTCTTCTTGTGTTTTATAAGCTGTTTTTATGTGATTTCCCTAATCTTAGCTTTCCTATCCGTAGGTTTCGCAGGTTTTTCACACCCCCCTTCTTGAGGGTGTTTTCCTGCAGTGGAAATTTTTTCCTAAGCCCTTAGCTTAGGTTTTTAAATCCACAAATTAGTCTTCTTCTCTGTTCTATTTTTTCAAGCTATCTCTTTTTTAATCTTATATGACGAAGGGTTAGACGTAAGAGGAGACTTTATAGTCTCAATCTCGCCCTAAATAAAGTCTTTTGATTATTATTATTATTTTAATGCTCAACATCATATCGTATACGACATGTTTATACTCTGTTGGCATTATTTATTTATGTTGCCACACGTCAAAATGCATTCCAAATTTAACTATTTCTATGAACGTCACCAGATAAAATCAACATACAGTGAGGTCTAGCCCTACATTCTATCACTCAGCTAGAAAGTTAGAGGAGAGCAGAACTCATTTATGAATAGTAATAGAACACAATATTTAGTAAGAACGCTACTAAATGCTCGAAAAATGCGGAAATTTCTCAACGCCCGCGTATTTCATGCTTAAACAACACGAATAAAGTTTATTTGTGGGAAAAACGCATGGCGACACGTGGCACATCTGTCTAATTTAAGAGAGCGTGTATAATGTGAAATGAGATGGTAGGATATTCGTGCATACACATTGCACTATAGTTATCATTCTAGGTCATGAGTTCACGTGTCTCTATATCCAGTTTTAGACCTGTTGCTTTCCATTGTATATGAATAATCTGAATATACGGATATTATCTTTGCCTGTTGGAGCTACTTCAAAAATGTATTATAAAAACCATTACTACTTTGGAATAAATGGCAGAAATAGGAAAACATTCAAATGAACGCCATCACTCTATCCAAACACGAGCGCTAAGCAGATGGTAAATTTACGACCGCTTATTTCATCTTTTTTGGATAAAAGTTTTAAAATGAAGGTAAGTTAGCGCTGCAGTAAAGAAAGTCACAAAACAGCTAGTAAAACAACAGCAACACTAAATTGGCAAGCGCTACAAATATTAAAGGGTAAAAACAGTTAATACACGATTTTTTTTTAATCTCTAGCTCCTACTCGAAGATGCGAGACCAAAACAAGCGAAATAAAAAGATAAGACCCTAGTTTAAAATCCTGACTATAAAGGCTAAATCAATCAATCAGATAACTCTGTGATGGCTATTCAATGCTCTCGATTTTGGGAAAAGCTCTCTTGACTTGCATCAAGATAGGAACTATCAAAGATAGACGGATAGATGGACCCTATAGAAGAGATTAGGCCCATATAGGGGCTCCCTTCAATCTAGCCACCTCTTAGTATGAATGTATGTAGCTATATGCATGTATGTATGTAGTTGTAACATTATTAGAGATTGACTAAATCCAAGTAAGTGAAAACACAAGATAATTTTTTTGACCAAAGTATTCAAAATATATATAGAGAATATATTTTAGACAAAAATATGAATTATATGAAAAATATGAAAAGAAAAATTGCGACCATCACTATAGTATACACCTTTAGATAACAATCGCAAGTTATCTATCACGGTTTGCTTCTAAACAAGCTCTTAATTCGTTAAAAACGTCATAAAACGTTCACATCAGATAGATTGGTCACGCTTTTATTTCCAACTGCTTCATCACCATTTTGAAAATTAAACGCTTCATCCGGCTAGTTTCACAACACTCTGCTCGTTCCAAGTCCACCCAAAAGATGTTAAATTCGAGAAGGGAGTATAAAGTACGCCTTGGAAGTTGAAAAGGTTACAAGTATTACGTTCAGCCTCTGTTATTATATCCCTCCGTGCAAGAGAGCTATTATCCTCCATGGAGACGTCGTAAAAAAACTCGCATAAAATATGAAATAAAGGTTGTAAGCGGCGAATTGCTCGCATCCGTACAGCGCTGTTCCAGGGTTGCCTTGAACGTGGACCTTAAACAGTTATTTTTAGACTGAGAGTTTAGACACGACAATCGGAAGGGCAACAATCCTTTCTCGTGATCACGAGCGCTCTTCTTCCCCAGCAATAATTTTTGCCTAACGAGCCAACGGGATTTTAAGGCGAAAATAAGTGCAAAAAGGGCTGCTGGATATTAATTCTTTTCGCGAAGATATCCATCTAACATTTACTATTACATGCATAGTAGGAAACGGCCCAGCAGACGCTTTTTTCAAATCATCGAGTTTCGAATAAAGTGAAGCTTAACTTTGACACGTAAATGCAGTTGATATCTCATAAATGTGATGAGATTGGCGGAATAAAGTTAAATGGCGGTTAATATCTTATCAAATAATCTAATCTATCTAATCAAATAATGTTTTGCAAAGATCGATTTCTACTCTTAATTAACTGCATAAATGAAATCTAAGACTTTCATAATACTTCCTTATCAAATTAATATTAAATATAAAATACATTATATAATTATCAAATGATTTCTAAGTAATATATAAATAAAAAATTAATATATCAAAATAAGTAATTAAATTACCAGGTTATTTCTTTGGCTTGAAAAATAGAGGAAAGAAATCCGACGACCTGATTCTATAAAATGGAAAGAGTGCGAAATGTAAATATATTCCAAAGCATAAAAAATTTTGAAAAAACTCAAGTAATTTTTTCATTATGCAGTGGTTAATTGATGTTCGAACTGCTCAACGAGCTTTATTTCATCTTTCCTCTAAACATCAACTAGATTTCGAGAAACGAATCGAAAAAAACTGAAAAGATAAAAAGGAAAACATAGTTTCGAGATGAAAAGCTTTCGAGTCCCACACTACAAACCGGAACTAAATAGGTTTGAAGGTTTAGCCTGATATAGTGATACAGATGAGGTGCCACTGTCTTTGAATAGCATATATAATAAGAATTAATTATTATAATAGTAAAATATATTTGTATTATATATTTTTGTCGAATATCTTAAGCTCAAGAACTAATGAATTGAAGAATAATATGCAATTCGTTATGGAATGTGAACGGTTCGTAAATGAAAGCGGCCGACAGCAGAAAAAAGCAAGATAAGAAATGATTCAGAAGGAAAACATTCCGAAATCTAACATCATAAGAGAAACTACACGAAAGAATGTAAGCACGAGAAGAAGGAAAATTAATAAAAAGGCAGGAGAAAGAAAATAAACAGCAATATAATAACCCTTAAAAATTCCAATGGAATTTAAATGTCTTGCGAGTGCGAAAAAGTGTGGCTTTTTGCAAGGTAAGATATTTACTACACTGTTTTTGCGGCAAGAGTAAGTGTTGTTTATGATCTTAAAATTAAAGTTATCTTCCAAAACTTATTTCCACAAAAAATATTTTCTCGGAAAGTAAATAATTCGATTAAAAAAGTTGGTAAACATTTTTATTGACCACTAACCACGGCAATGGAAGGTCATATAAAAGACTTTACCAACGTTTTTTTAAGAAGTATTCAGTAAACAAGGAGAACGAAAAAAAGAAGAAAATTTTTCCAATTTTGGTTTTTTAGTGTATTAATCTATTCTATTTTAAAGAGTTTTCCTAAATTAATAATTTCTGTATCCTACGAGAATAAAGAAATTGGGGAATATTATTTGACAGAAAGGAAGACAGAATAGAATTTAATGAAAAGATATTAACGTTACAACGTTCGGTAGTAAAATATTATTAGGATTTGCATATAAGCTGTAAAAATGATACCATAAAGCAGAATACTGTATGTAGTTTTAAGATACTTCTGCAAAAATATTTCTTTCACTTTTTACACATCTCTTACTGCAGAGGTTCGAAAGTGATTTACGAGTCTATGATATTTCAAACATGTTCGTATAATTTCTATATAGATATCAACTCATATTAATCTTAAAAAGTATTCCTTTTCCCTCCTATAGAGAATATTTACCTAACAATAAGAATATAAAAAATATTGCTGTCGATAGTTTGCAACAAATTTGAAAACTAAATAACTCAGATATCTCCAAAAGTTATTTCTTTAATAAAACATAACATTTCGGTCATATACTAGGAAAATAATACAGAAATTGTGGCGCTGAGATACGCCGCAAGATTGTAAAAAATGGAGAGCAGTCGCGTTATCTCCAACCTTTTAATGAGGTATCGTGCAAGTACGAGTATTGTAAAAATAGTAGGATATGTGGCCGATCAAAACAAGTAAAAATCAATTAAAAAGGGTTTATTTAAGGCTTTCAAGAAACTGAAGATAGCACTAATACCGTCAAAATCGGAATTTATGTCGATATAAAATAAATTTGAACGATTTGATATCTCACTAACTTCCACACAGTTCCATTATCAGAAAGAGCTACCAATAAAATTGGATATATACGCAGCCACCTGACGAAATCAAGAAGATGAATTTTTTGTGATTTAAATAAACGGTTGTCAATATTTATACTTCTGTGTTTTCGCGGGTTTTTTACGCTCCCCTTCTTGTGTGGGCGTTTTCCCGCATCGTGGGTTTTCTCCAAAGACCTTCAGTTGAGGAGTTTTTCCCCCACAACCACAAATCTTTATATTTTATCTACTAGTATTTAGTCTAAAACTTTGTGAATTGTTTTTTTTTTGTCACTTGATGCATTTTAGATTTATATCTTCTTATATTTACCTGATTTGTTCCTTAATTAGTCTGTTGTTTTGTAGATTTAAGCTTAATATAGTTAACTGTATTTTCTTATATGAATTGTAAAGGTTGGGTGGAAGAGAGGCCATACCGGCCTAACCCCGCCAAAAGTGTCTAATAATAATAATAATAATAATAAAAGTCTCGAAGGCAAGTTTTCGAAGAAAGTTTTGCACTTTCATGAGTAAACCATTGATCCACTAGGGTAGCATTACCAAGTATCAACCAAGGCTTTTTGTGACGTTCTACCTTGTGTATGTAGCATTTATAATGTTGGTTTTTCTATTTGGAACTAAAAACGTCCAACATCATTCACGCAAGAGCAGGCAGAGGGGTTCGAGCAATTACTTCCAACGATTCCGAATGAGAATTTCTTTCTCAACATTTTTCGCAAGATTATAACGGTGCATATTAACATAACCATGAAAAGGTAAAAATACACCAAAGAATTGAAATCATGTCTGAAAGTTGAAAGGAGTGATACACGCATGCACGCCGTGAGGGACATTGTCTCCAGCTTATCTTTGTCAAGGAAATTTCCGGATTAATTTTGCGGTCCCTTGAATTAAGATGAGAGTTTTATTTTCAACCACGACTCAAGGTATAGTTTAAAGCTTTGAAGATGGAAATGATAGTAGAAAAGAAAGTGCTCATCACGGAACGAAAATAACCTTAAGTGATTACATACTGCCTCTGCATTAAAATTCTGCTGGCTTTCTTCGATTATGTTGGTATTTTAAATAGGAATGTGCAAATATCGGTGAAATTAGCTATTCTTTTTCAAATGCTTGCACACTGATATCCCGTTTACTCGCCGTAACCATTTCAGGCTACTGTTTTGTATACTCACTACTTCTATCGTAAAACCTATCACATTCATCAACCATACCTTCAGCAATAATATCCATTCTTATTGCATCCATCTTTTTCTAACAGCTATTGAAAATATTTCCGCTCTTCGCTTAAAAAATACCTGCTAAGGAAGTTAGAATAGAACAAAAATATGGTCATTATGAATGCATACTAAAAAGTTAATATATAAAATGTTCATAAGAAAAACAATTTGTTGAAACGACCTGAACTCATTAGGTCATTATATTTAGCACAATCTGAAGCCGGGCTACATACTTAGAGTTAAAATCTGGAGAAATATGTTGGCTCATTTTACTTCGTCATCAGAACGTAGTATATTTAAGCGCCAAAGTAACAAACCAAGTGAACCAATTTTGAGGCTTTCTACTCGACCTAAAATTCATTCCTTGGAAAAAGGAGTAGTTTTTTGGTAGTTATTCCTCAATCATACCTCATAAATTTGTTGAATAACTTGATTACCTATTTTATAAACGGTATGAATTCAGAATCTATTTAGGTACCAAGGAATGGAATCTAGAAGGGTGTACACAGGAAATAAAGTCTAGAATAGTACAATAAATAGTTAGAACATCCAAGAAAAGAGTAAGAGCACCAAAGTTAATATATAAATCCAAAATAAGAATGCTAAATACAAGGCTCAGTATGATCTAAAGCGGCAGGAGGAAATCATTGCTTGAGATCCTTACGGCATTCGCAAATATCAGTCGAAAAAGCTTTTATCATACATCAGATTTAAGTACCATATTATTCCTATCATTTACATACATTAGATGCCTCATTAGATCACTAAAGAGGACAAGAAGATTCCTTAAGACTACAAATCTTCCATTGCTATATGGATCTAAAGGAGCGATTACATCCTTACTATACAGAAAGACACATGACAGCTAGTTAGTACCGTAGATAGCCTAATGATGATTATATTCCCCTTGCACATCTATATATAATGCGACCAATGAGGAAACGTCAAAAAAGGATCAACAACAACGTGCAATTACACGTATTGGGGTCACGAAGAATGCAACTGCTGACCTCGAGCGGGGTTACTCCATCGCCGTCCCACTGAGGAAGGCCAGAGTCTATCAATCAATCAATGAGAGGCAATAGCCCACATCGAATGGCTAGGTCCTCCCTTTCAATGGCCACCGCGCACATGGCTCATGGGAGATAACGGGCTTGCTGAATTCTCACGGGAACTCCATTCTCATTTTCCGAGTAAAAGTCCATCGGAGAGAAAGTGGTGGACATCGAATTGAAAAAAATTCGTGTGAGCGAAAAAATAAATTGACTCCGTAAGACGCGGCTTAGGTAAGTGCACCAATATTTGTAAGTAAAAGAATTATCGTTCCGCTTTTATGATTTACTAATTCATTTCCCGATATTCCATCGATATCGTCATAAGCGATCGACCGTGAGTGGATAGCCATTTTGAATTGTCAGGGATTCCATAACTGGGATATTCATACTCACAGGGGTATGGGAAACTTGTTCGGGGATGGCAGAAATAATAATTACATCTTTATATAACGAAAATTAGGTTATAGAAAACTAAAATTAGTCCCTTTTCAACAGCCATACCCTAACCAGAATTCGAACCCGAGACCAGAATGTTGCTGATGTAGCAAGCTAAACCTTACGCCTCAGATAACGGTGGATAGAAGGTAAAAATGGAATACAGTGCTAAAGGCAATGGGTGAAAGCTAAATTTGCAAGTAAAGGCCAAAAGCTGGGATAAATCCCAAAGAAAAACGGGCGCCACCACTCCAAGAACGGCATTATTGAATTTTCTGTTTTGATAGCTTAATTGGTTGAAGCATCCGCGCAGAAAGTGTAAGAACCAGATTCGAAGCCCAGTCCTGACAGACATTTTCATGCTTTGTCCTTTTATGACGTTTATTTTCCTTGGGAGTATCCAATGCTATTTGTAAATTCCAAAATTGGTCGTTTTTGCAATGTTTTAGGGTCATTTCATGTTAATCCAACGGTAAAAACTAGAGTTCAATTTCAAAAAAAGTTAGGAACCACTGGGAAGATTCATAAAAATAGGTTGGGAACCACTGCGATACACGATTGACGACTAATCGCCTTGAAGCATTTAATATATGAAATAATATAACAACTCTGATCACTTAAAACATGATTTTATAGAATAATATCATTGATTCAAATAACTTTATGATGAATAGTTATATATAAATAGAATGTGTTAATCTTTGATGTTATGTACGCTATCTGTAACACAAAGCGTGACTTTGTTAGGATTTTATCATCAGGGATAGAGAAAAGAAATGATAACACCGTGCCACATAAAAATTTATTTTACGACTTGAATTTCGACGCGCCGCGTCATCATTAGGTGACAAGTGTGTTATGTAGGCTGCAAAATTTATAAAACATGATACAAAAAATCATTTTGGAAAGAATAAGTGCTCTCGAAGAGAGGACATGCAAATTTTAAGTCAGTAAAGGATACAAGCTCGCTTTTCTACATAAGAAATTAAAAAGAAAACCTGAAACGATTTCAACATATGTTGCGCAGAGCTGAAATTAGTTGTTATAAACAAAGATGGATTACTTTACACATAAATGAAACTTTCAGGGATTGCTAGACTTATCTATGTCGTCAATTGAGATGCTCATCGAATAATAGTTATACGAAACATTTAGTAAACATGTACCATAACAATGTGAATGCAAGCATAGAAGAATATTAATCTATAAAAATCACCACCAAGTTACGCATTGAATTGATGAGATATTGGGAAATTTCAACGCATAGAAAATTATTTCAGTGATGAAGGATTCGGAATCGGCCAAGAGAAATTTCAATGAAAACAGCAATATAAATTTATTTAATTCGCCGTTATAATAACCAGACAAAAATTTTAAGAATTCTATAAGAAAGAGATCAAATGTACTGAAGTACAAAAAAGGTTAATGAAGCGAAACTAGTGATTATACGAAATATGAAATGAAACTATTTTCGAAGAGAGATTGTGATCTGAAACGGTATTGACGATTTACAATTGATTTACACCAATATATTACATTATTAATGTACAAAGTTAATTTAACCACACAATTATTTCTATTGATCGACATATAAATCTGATTAAAGCTTGAAATAAGAAACTTCGGTGTAACGAGAAATGAGTAACTACGGTGAAAATTATGCAGCAATTTCACTAAATTTTTAGTTGCATGGAATAAAAGAGAAAAATGCGAGACGAAAAATTTGCAAATAATCCCAAATTAATAACCCTTATCGCAGTCTCCTTTATATCCTTCAAGGAATTAATGTTATAGATTATTCAAACAGGTAATAGACAACACAATCATAGCTAACATAAAAGTTAAAAAAAATTAACGGTGTCGAAAAATGATACACACCAATGCAAAACTATTAACCTCACAGCTAAATAGAATTAAGGGTTGTGCGATTGTGTACTTTTGTGTTACTAGAAATGCATCTCTCATTAATTAGCATTTAATCAATAAAAAGCCTCTGATGATTTATTTTGATAAACATGTTCCTTAAAATTAAATCGTACATTTCGATATGAATTCGGTAAAGAGTTAGGAAAGAGAGAAATACAAGGATCGAGTGACCCATGGATAATAAGTCGCATCACATTTCCAAGGACACTGATGTATCATAAATGAAATCAATCCGCTAAATTAGACGGTAAACTCGGAATCCTAAATTAGAATCCAATTCCGTTCCATCTGCGAAAGATGCCATTCAGACAGTTTGAAGATGCAAGAAAGACGTTTCCAATTTCAATTATTTTTCGAAAAATAAAATTGTTAATGACTACATTTAGTCAATATTAGGCGTAGGATTTCAGATTTAAAGTAAATTTAGATTCTATTATATGAATATAGAAATTTTTACACGTAGTGTAATTCTTTTTTTCTAAATTCTAATCTAAAATGATCATGAGAAGAATCTAATAGTTAAAACAACGAAAGAAAACTTATCTCTAAAACCTTCAAAATAATCAGATAAATCCCTTTATAAAGGAATTTAATATTTTTTGCTATAATCATGGTGCAGTTTTGTAATATAAACCTATATAGCTTTCAGTAATATCTGCGACTGCATACAAAATTTCATAAAATTCCTTTCGCCATTGGCCTCTTTACCGTGGATATTAGGGAAATAAGAATTCGAAGTGATCATTTGAATAGATTGCTTCGTCAAAACATGGCCAAAATTTCTTGGTTCATTCGTTACTCGAAATTGGAAACCGTACTTTCGAAATGCCAAGTCGTTTTATAGATTACTCATCCTTATTTTAATTACTAATTTGAGCCCATTCTAATACTATGACACCCGATATATAAATACCGGATTAATCATAGATTTACCCATTTCGCATAACACTGTACCTCGATGAATTTGACGAATTTACCTATCACTTATCCCTTTTCAGAATCCGTGATAATCCTAAATATTTCAGTTGTTTAGCAATTGATGAGATGAATTGCATGAAATAATGACATTTACTTCCGCAGGATTGCTTCAGTTATTTTCCGTTATTTTCATAATGTTAATGGCCTCTTGATATTGGAAATATTCGAAAATTAATCCGTTATTTTTCGTATTAACGGCAAAAAATTCAATCGATTTTACTCATCCGTGGGGTTTCTGAGAGATAAATTTCATAAAATCTGACCGATAGCAATCGTGATTATTGAATTCACAATTATGAGAAGTGGCAATCAAAATTCCTTCATATTTTCGAGTATATGTGAGCATTGCTATTGGAATGTTCCACTCTAGTGAATTCATTATCAGGAAAGTCAAGAGCTGGCGTAAACTTTCCTCAATTATGTAAATCTGAAATTATGATATTACCTTACAAAACAGTATGATAATTAAAACCATTTAATTTATATTAGATGCATATTAAATATTTTATTTATCTTTCCGTGTTTACCTGCTTTGTCTTCCGGGAATGCTGATATATCCAGGGAAATAAAATGCTGAATCGTTCAAATGTGTGTATATATTTTCTTGATTATTATCTTACAGTATTTTAACAGTATTTATGTTTGAATGCATCGGCTTCCATATGTATGCTTTAGCTTAATCACTTTTTGCTAAGCAGCTCGCACAGCTTGGCGATCCGATTTAGAATCATCGCAAGAATTCAAATATGATTATGTTTGTAAAAGATTAATTCTCAAATTTCGAATCAACCATAATGACCTTTTTATGTTTCATACTCTGAGGTAGTCTACGGATGTTTATGATAATAGTTGAAACGGTGAGAGTAAAAACAGAATTTATAAACAAGATATAGTGCGACTAGCAAGGATGAATGAAATAAAAATGAGAGAAAAATATAACTATAGAAGGTGACTGAATTCAATTCGATACTAAAAATTCATTTTAGACCTTTGTCTCGAATTGAAGAGAGTTCATAATAAGCTTCTCACAAAAGTGAATATTTCCTTACGGGATCTATTTCTTATGTTAATTTTAGTTAATTGTTTTTTAACTGGCTGGATGGAAAAGAGACCTACTCAGGTCTAACCTCGCCTATTTTTTAATCAACTATTTTAACAAATACCATCCAACATTCCATCAAGCTAAGGTCTGTCGATAGAACGTAAATAAACAAGTATTTTAAGCATAATTTTATAATAAAATACTTTTGGTTAGCTCAGCTCACCAAAAATAAACAATAAAAATTATGCTGAACAGTGAAACAAAATAGTGAATAAAAATAATGAAACAACAAGAAAAAGTAAGTATTCAAAGTGCATATTAGAAAAATTCTTTAAAGAAAACTGAACATCTTCTAACTATGAAATTAATGTTCAAGAACAAAAGCACAAAAAAGAAGAACAAATAATAACAATAATATTAATAATAATGACAACAGCAACAGTATCCTTTCCTGGTGGGAGATAAAGGAATTGAATTCATAATAATTGATTATTGAATTCAGACCCTTCTCACCCTAAACAAACCAAGGAACCCAAAGTGATAACCAAGTAAGTAATGATATAATGACTGATGAGTAGAATAACGAAAAGTAGTAATTACAGAGGATTTGATAACGCGGAAGTTTGATAAGAAAGAAAAACGATTCATCGTCTTAATCTGGAGAGTATATACAGACAGAAAAAAACACAATAGTATCTTTGGGAGCATCCTCTATTTAAATCTTCCCGTCTACCATTTCCGTCTGCTTCCGGACGATGGAACAGCTACACTATCGATCCGTTCCCCAAAATACATGCAAGGCCGAAGTGTTTCGTTTTAAACCTGCGGCCAAGAGCGAAGATTTACTCATGCGTTTCGACCATTATTCTACTTTCGGATGGTTTACCTCGAATTCAATCCAATAACGCGCGATCTAAATAAGCTTCGCATCCGACTGTTCCAAGTTTAAATTAGTTCTATCCGAATGTCTCGCCGGCGATAGCATCTTAAACCTCCTTTAACACGGATTCTTGGGTACTTGCTGAGCTATAAAACTGGCGTATACATGCATAAGATATAATGATCTAAACTGAGAGGACGTTTATGCGTCAATAAGAAAATTATGTGCTGTACGTCTATTAATCAGAGAAAAAATTATCGTGGTATTTAAAGAGAAAGTTATTGCAGGATAAACCCTGAGAAAATGTAGATTTAAACTATCATTCTTGAATATAAGATTAGATACATTCTACATTAAGGCGAAATAATACTGAAGAGTCTCTCTTTACTCAAAAAACAGCAGTCATTTTATATTCACAGAAAAAAAGAGAGGGAAAACTGAGCAAACAACAGGAAAAAAGGAAGCGAAGCAACCAGCATGAGGAGAAAAAACTCTTAAATGCCCAGAAAAATAATACATTCCAAGAAAACATCCACGGAATTTTTATTGAGGTTTCAAAATCTACTAGAAACTACTCATAGTAATAACTTATATGTGAAATAAAAGGAAGGAACTAGCCAAGATCTCTAAACAAATTGAACAATGATAAAAAGATAAAAAGTTTGGCAATAAATCTCTACAGTTTTTCCAACTTAATTACTAGAAAGAAATAAATACTTCTTACTACTGTGTTATAAATTAAAATACCGTGTCCTTAATCTACGACCAAACTGGAAAATTCCATCCTCCTCTCAGTAACTTGATATTCTCTAAAGCATCATATGTAACATATATTCCCATGAAGATTGAATACTACTATTTTATAAGAAGCAAACTAATACATCAATCATCAAAATTTTAATTCAATCGAAAAGGAATGGAAGTAGACAAAGAGAGCATCTTCGAGTTTTTCGGGAAAGAAAGGTAACAACAAGTTGTATACAAGTCGTAAAGGAGGACTTAGAAACAAAAGAAGAAGTGGCAACAGATGGACTTCTAGAGAGGTGTTAAAGCTAGATGGATTTCTTGGTGTGAGAAAGAAAAATGGAGGCTCAAAGAGGTTCGGAGAAAGGAAAATAAAGGAGCTTGGAAAAGGATGAGAGTATCAAGAAGGGAAACAAACCAAGGAGGGAAGAATTGAAATTGACGAGTTATCTCCTGATGGCTCATAGATAATGATAAATAAAATTTTAAATGACATGAAAATCTGCAGTGAATTAAGAGCGCGTCAATACTCGACCACAATCTTTAATAATTCTTTAGAAACCACTTATATTTCAATCAAACTACTGGAATGATAATGATATTACTATGCAGTATTACATTAAAAAATCTTTCTGGTATATCTCGGGAGATCTAAAAGTCTAACTCTGTTTTGAAAAATACAAAAACATGTCAGTCTACTCTATTTGGACTAAACCGGTTTTCATAATCTCAAAATAGTGGATATACAGAGAATCAGAGCGTATGATTGAACTTAGATGAGAGCAATGCTTCAAAATTTACGTTTGACTGTTATTACTCAAAGAAATCAGAGCTCCAAAGTCCACTATTTAGGCCAATCGCACCTTTCTAGAAGGAAAATATTTTCCTTTGTATAGAATTTACACGTTGGAGTATAATCGGGATGCATAATCTAAGACCATGCACGGACTGAGAAGTAGCAAATAGGCGTGAACCACTTAACGATACTATAAGAATGCCTCCCAAATGCTGAAGAACTAGGCCACGTACTTTTTTTTGGGGTTTTTCTGAATTTATCTCTCCTGTGTACTCGATTCCTGCTCATCATCATTAGCCGTTCTAACTTACGGTAGGTCTAGTTTCGACCTTCAACAGTTTATCATCAAAGAGCGATGAGTTTATCTTCTCGTAACTTACTCCTCTCTCAATCTGCTGAGCCCTTAATTTCTATTTGTTTCCCCAACATCCGTAATCTGTAACTTGGGAAGCTTTCGGTATGAATCTGTATCACAGCTTGAAGTTCCGCTTACTATAATGCCTCTTTCATTTTCTTCCTTACGTGAGCGTCCTGGATTCCATTCTAAATTGATTAATATCAACAGACCAACGTTAGCTTTCCTGAACTTCGTTTTTCTGATAAAAATCCAATCGCAGTATGTTGTCATAATTTACAGCGAGGATTCCTCGGCCTTCTTCATTCTGCAAGGCTCTAGCTTTCAAGAAATTAAACTTTCTTATTCATTTCAGGTACAATATTGCATTTACAGGGGTGGTCTGAAAAGTTTCCGACATTTCGCCATTTCTCGACATGTTTTCTGAAAATTTCTGAAGATTTCTGTAAATTTTCTGAAGATTTCTGAAAAATCTGGGGTCGGAAACTTTTCAGACCACCCTCGTATATATACCAGCTGGAACAGGGATAAAGTGCATTTTGTTTGAAATAGAAAATCTAAACAGAAAGTGATCCCTCACACCATTTTTATATAATTTTCATAGATTTCATCCTGGAGGTCGAGTTGAACCCCAACTCCACCATTATCTACCAAAAGATATGGAGAGCGGTAGAAGCTTACCAGGCAAGATAAGGAGTCATGAAGTACGCCTTTGCTATCCTCAATGTATATGAGTATTAAAAGTAGAAGAGTCTACCAAAGACCATCATAATAAGGCCATTATCAGTAATTTAGAGTATTCAATATGGGGAGACTAAAATGAATACAATTATTCAGCATCACACATACCTCATTAAATTTCACGTTATAATAGCCAAGGACAGGGCATAAAGCAGGGCTAGTCCTAGAAACTTGCCACGGGGGTATTTAAGCTACTTGACAAATGTTAGTTTAATTGCTGGTACCATAGAGCCATTAGAGGGGGAGCTGCCACCCTATATCTGCAGATGACATAAAGTAAATGCAACGGATATTTATCCGATCCGTTCTAAGGTTATGAGAATGTTCTACGATATATGTAAGCAAAAATATTTTAATCATTGAGGCACATAAAAAAATTAAATATCAGAAACTATTTGCAGAGAACTAATTTTGTTAAATTGAAAAATTTTACCGCGACCACCAAAATATCTTAGAATCATTTGACATATTAGAGGAAACATTTTGTTACCTCATGATTTAGTGTAATTCGGAATATAGTCGCTATATATAATTATGTCTCTAATACACAATTTTACTATAATCTACCACTACCATTAATTTTCGTACATGTCCGTCAATTTTCATCCAGATCTGAGACAGTTTTTTTTTCGCTCCCTTCAACATTCTTTCCTATGCTTCCGGTGCCTTTGTCGCACTCATCCTACACACTTCTTTTACACTCCACAAAAGAACTTCGCAAACATCCTTCTTTCTTAGACATTATTTCCGTTTCAAGTCATTTGCTCATTTTATAATCCGAGCATTGTATGGGACATTGAATCATGATGCCATCCGGATGAAATCATAATCTTCCGCCTTCCCGAAACAGAGCCGTGGAAGAATTAGGGGAAGCTGGGAAACATAACGACACCCATAAAAATTCCCGAGTCATTCTGCGTTGTTTCGTTATGCAAGACCTCATTCCTTTTCCTCGGCGGAGTTTTTCTTTACTCCTATGTGGAGAGGGGACTTCGATCCGTGACAAACCCGCTGGGTGATTCATCTCATGGTTTCCTCAGCAGAAAACACCCCGTTATGATTTTCCTATCCCTCGTTCCCTACCTCAGCCATCCTGGGCTGGTTCAAAGTCTTCATTCCAAGCGGCATACCATAGAGAGATCGTCTCAAAGATTACCAAGCGCAAGGAGTAGTGAAATGAAAGTCTTGACGCGCGGAACCCGGAAAGTAGTGGGATTGATGATGATGATGAAAATTATGATTCTTTTTATTTATTAAGCTTCACTAGTTTCCCCGTGCGAAAATTTCGCCCAACTAAGTAATTGATTTATAAGCGAAGGTTTATTAGATATTTTCTAGAATTTGCGTCTTCGTTTACAGTAATGGGAGTCCGTTTGGATATCCCTCGTTTTCATCGATAGATATCGATATCTACACATCCAGAGAAGGAACTCTAAGGGAAAATTCAAATTTTAACTTGACTTTTTGACCAAGTGGTGCATTTTAATTAGATGATCTACTTTTAGCAGAAAGAAGGAAAGATACTCTTTAATATGGTATGTCATTTATATGTTTTGATGGAGTGTGACGGGAGAAAAGCGCTGGTCACCGAAAACGGATGTTTAGAAATAATACATTCAAATTCACAATTTTTAACATGAAAATAAAAAGTAGGACTATAAACAATAAAATAAAACATACAATAAACAAACAAATAAAATAAATATAAATAAAACAAATAAAATAATAAATAAATAAAACAAATAAAATATAAAATAAACAATAAAATACAAAATAAAATTAGAGATAATTTGGATAAATAAATTGGAACATTTGTTTCATTATCGTACATACACAAAATGGACAAGAGTCTCAAATTCATCAATATCTTAGCCAAGCGTTTTATTCAACTTTATTATTTTATTTCGACTAATCATAATAGGTATGTGATTTTTTTTCAAATTTGCGGCTTTTTATTACTATTACGAGTTTTATAATAAATTGAGAATTTCTTAATACTAATTAACTTTGTATACAATCGATGATTTATTTTAAGTTGATAGTCTTCCAGCTACTATGATATCCAGCAGAGAGCATTGGCGCTTGCAATACGTGAGGGATTAAGCGGTATTAATTAAAAATGGATAATAGTTCTTATCTTACATACGAAAGTATTTTACCTTTTTGTAGGTTCATGTGCTTTAATATTTCCTATTCAGTGATCTCACTTTAATTTCTTTAATACTAACCCCTAATATATTTAAAATTCACTAGTAATAGAATCGTAATCAGATCACCAAAATAGGGACGAGTTCCACGAATACGATGAAGCTAAGAGAAAAAACGTGGATTAGATTGTCTGAGGATCACAAGAGAACAGTTGGCAACCCTTTTTAAAGAGAGGTTAGCGGTGTGAACTGAAGGTAAGTTCGAGGGGATATAAATATTACCACCTGCAGTAAGGCGGTAGGCATATATATCATAGCTCTAAAACCTGCGATACCGGTTGGAACTCGACCTTTTTGATAAAGAACTAGTCTCCCCGCAATGATTGCTGCCAGGTTATTGAGGTTGAGCTCTTTCCTGCGCAATGTGCCATACGATTCCTTCCGAAGAACATTATGCGCGCTGGCAAGCTGGAGTGGCTGAGATGAAGAATCATGGAGATTACTCCGTTGATGTCATCTTTCTGGTGCTTGAGTTACCAGGAGTTAGGAGATGCGTTCACATTTCTTCAAAGTTGTTAACTGTTCACGGAATCTGTTCGGTTAAACGGAACTGAGGAATAGATCGTTTTTCAGCGTTATCGCAAATTATAATAATAGTTTTCAGCCGGAAACAAATCTCGTAGGAAAAACTACTTAATGAGTTCAGATTAAACTCATGTAATAGATATCATGTAGGCTATAGTTAGTTGAGTGAAAAAGAAATGGATGGCCATATTCAAACCTCATTTAAATCAAAAGAGTTAATTTGGATACATATACTTCATTGGAGTTTTTATCCGAATCACGAAAGGGTCGGTATACGATTATGAATTAAGATGAATTTTATATGGGCATATATGTATGCCTTATCCCCCAACTACCACCAATTTTTATCGGAAAAATCCAACTGGGACTGAACTCGGGACCGCTTCCAAAAATGACAGGGTATCTAGACTCTATAAACTAACTAGCAATGGTTAGTTCCTGAAAAAATACTACTTTTTTATGTTATATCTTTCTTTAATGTATTAAATTACGAATGGATGGCCCTAGGGTTGTTGGTTATGGATAAGTTAGTACCAATTGCATAACTTCAAAACATCTAATTCGTGGAGAGCATAGAGCTTTGAGATTTTTCAATAATAAATTCCTTGCTTTGCTCTTTGAAAATAGCAACATCTCAAGGAACTTACCTTATGATTTAGAGATCTCATGGTTACCTTCGAATTAATTTACAATCAAACGATAACACTATAAAGGAATCGTAAAAATGAGGAACTCAGATATAGCATAACAAAATTTCTCCGAAGTTTTCGAAAGGTTAACTATGAATCAAAACCAACTTAATAATTCATCAAAAGATGTTCATAACTATCTCTCTTCATGATATTTTTTATAATTATGTTGTTATATTCAACCTCCAATTATTGGAAATGGAACATCACTCGATATATTATTAGGAAAACAGATACCATTTTTTCCTGAAAAATTTCCTACCGTTTTTGTCAAGCAGTTCTCTCCTAAATTATTTACAAAATAACGACAGAGAGCTGCAAGTTTCCAGGTGGTCTAACTAAACGTAGAAGCACGATAAATGTATCCATATACTTTCTTTCAACTCTGATCACAATTTCACAGTGCCGATAACAAAGCTAATAGCACGCAAGAAAATTTGGTAGCAACGTCAAGGTTGACTGAAAGGCTATCAAGGACTTTCTCAAGAGAGAACAGTGCCGTAAAAACAGTGTTTCTCAGCAGCGATTACTAAAAGAAACGGTTCATCGGATTAAACCTCGTTTATGCAACTCTGTTGCTAGTGTTTACTTAATTCGTCTTGGGAAATTCAATGTTGCAACGTGCCGTATATATTTGGGAATGAGCAGTCGAAGCATTTTTCTGGGTTAATATATTTTAATAGTCAAAGATGATATGATAGCTTGAATTTATTAATATTTATGAAAGAACAAACTCATAGTCAACATAGAAAGGTGTTAGTGTACGATTAGTAAAGATATAGTATGGTTTGGTTTCTCTATTATACTCACTAATAAAAAATTATATTCTTTCTAAATATTTTCACTAATAAAAATCCAAGATTATCTTTCGGCTAATATTTGGAATATGTTGAGAGTAATAGGGCTGGAAAAGAATCACAAGGGACTTGTAAACTATGCGATATTTTGTACTGAAATTCGGCGGTAATGGTAAGAGGTGAAATCGAACAATGAAAGCAACTTACGAAGTGTCCAGAGTATTGAGAAAATAATGAGAAAAATACATTAAAACAATCTCCAATCTCAAATCTGATGTTTAGTTTCTGTATATTAGGTGCTTTTTTCCCTTGAGGAGTAATGATTTTGTTCCTATCTCAAAGGTTAAGAGAAAAAATATTCCCAGGGACGAACTTTCTCTGAATTGCCTTCTTCATAGCTTAAGTATTCTAAAGCAAGAATTTCCAATTTTTCCAATTAGAAATTTCGTTACACAGCGTAAAACTTAAAACTCATTAAATAAGAAATACAATTATAAGTATGTAATAATAATATTACTTTCGTATAGCATTTCTTATGCAGACTGATCCAGAAAAGAATGATAATTTTATAAGCGTAAGTAAATACCTTTATTTTACGAAAATATTCACAGGAACAGAACAAGCTTTTAATGCAAAAATGAATTTTGGTTATTGAAAAAGTAAAGATATTTTAACGAAGCATTTTTTAACTTTTTCGACGGCCTTAACTTATTTTACCCAATATCAAAGTTTCTGAGATCTTCGACAAGGCTACCTAGGTCAGTCAGTAGACCTCATTGTGGCCGCATGTTAGACAATCCTGTACTTAAATGTTATTTTCGTAATATAGGCATAACCGTCCACCCATGCGAATTAGATTTTCAATGCATGCTGATTGCCTTAGAATTAGACTTAAGAGCCCGACATCCTCTACTATGCATTCTATCTTTTCTTTGGGATTCTTTGAAAATGGAAATTATTTTCCTCAAGAGTGTAGATCTTCAAATTAAAGAAAGAAAGGAAGGAAAGATCCACCTAGGCGGGTAAAAATGTATTATTCTCACTCAATATTTATATCTGAAATATTTGACATATTAGGAACCATTATAGCGTGTATATGCAAGTTGAGAACAATCCTCAATTCAGCTCAATCCAGAGAAGCTATGCCTCTGTAATTTATCTGACGTTACGTAACATTCCACGTTATCTTTATGATAAAAACTGTTATGTCAAACGAACTGGTTTCTCCAAGAGCAGCTCCGAAACCTGTCGTAAAAATTTGAAGTGCGTGCAAAGAAGAGGAATCTAAAACAGAACACTATTTTTAGAAAATCGAGGAAAGTACTTTATCGAAATATTCTCGATTTAGTAACGCTTTCTATTTTTGGACTGTGGAAATATGAGAAAGATAAGATTCTACCGAAGCAATTTAAGGAATTGTAGATATAAAAGAGGAATAAGATATAGAAGAATTGACAAGGAAAGAAGTAAATATTTTAACTGTCAACTGCTTATTACCTCTGACAAGATCGTAAGAAATGGATTCGCTTATTTGCAAAGAAAGGAAAACAAAAATGTAACAAGGTTATAGTATATCTCCATATGACATAATAATAATAAAGAGTAAAATCAACTGATTGGAGGGTCACTTTGTGGTATTCCATTATTTATTTCTTCCATATAATAATAAAGCGTCTATATCTGGGCGAGTTGGGACTAAAAAGTCTCTTCAGCAAACTCGTCGTCAATCATCACATGAAAGAAAGACTGGAAAAAAGAGCAAAGAAGAAAACTAATTTGAGAGTTTAATAACTTCAAATAGAGCTTAGGAAAAGCACCAAATAGCAGGAAAACACCCACGCAATGGGTGTGAAAAACCTGCGACATGAGCTCAGTCTTGTAATATGAAATCTTTTCCTCTTGATTTGACATATTTAATGGATCCTGTAAAAAGTTTGATTAGGCCGATGGGGAAATAAACACGGAAGTGCTGGATCGGGTGGGAAAACAGATTTTTGATTGGAGTAATCAAGCGACCAGAGGAAATGGGTGGGGCAGATATTGAGCTACCTATCTCTGCTACAGAATATGAAATAAAATATGAAGTTTTACAGGTGAACGATAACATTTTCGAATACATGCTATTAAGAGGATTCGAGCAAATCCAGAAATGTACAAATGTAAGAAGAACACATTCCGAAATGGCTAAACAATGGGCCGCGGTTCACAGAAATGCATCAGCGAAATGTTAGGGGAAATTAAGGTGGTGAGATGCGTCAACTTCCGGAAAATGATTGGCCATAAGTGATAGGCTTTCCGCCCGAAAATGATGAATAACTCGATTACGCCTCTTCGGCGACCTTCGAGACCAGAAGATTGCGAAGCTCTTCACAAGTTCCGTTGCGTCGACGGCCATTACGCGACGCACGAGAGATTTCAATTGTTTTCGATGAAAACGCCCATTTTTCCCGCGGAAAGAAATCAAGGCCTAGGAAAAAGAGGAAGAAATGTGAAAAGACATCCGATTGGACCCGTCAAAGTTGCGAAGTCTTTTGTTCGACGCCAGTGGCTCCGCGGCGGAGATAGGGCGAAAGAATAACAATGGAAGTGCAAGTGAAAGCGGGCCAAGGTTCCAAATCCCTCTGGCGATAAAAATCGAAAGAAAAATCGAAACGGAAAAATGGGACCCGATAGCGGGTTATCCTTTCGCTCGAGGAAAAAATGTTTTTCCTCCCAAGATATTAAAGATTAACCAGGACGATTATACCGGAAAGGGCGAAGAGATATCTTGAAATACATACCCTCTCATTTAATTGATTTTCATTGAATTATTAAAAGGGAGCTAGGAAACGGATTTCATTGATTTTAATAACACGAAAATCTGATAAATTCATCTTGACGCTTTCCTTACGGAAAAAATTCTATCAAAATATTGGAACATGGAGAAAAAACATGGGAATACTCGTCTCTAGCAAAAGCCTTTCAGTAGAGTCATTCCATATTCAGCCTGCGTATTGGACGGCCGAATGCTTATGCTGCCCGCTTACTAACTCTGTGGTCCCTGGTTTGATTTCACGGAATGGCCCTAAAACGTGACCTAATATATTCTATATTTGAAACGAAGTCACTACTAATAAAAAAATGTCAATCTTGCGGCATCTGTAAATAATTCGATCTTACAAACATGTTTTTCTTCCAAAGGTTTTCTATATTCGGTATGGGGTTAGGATGATGATCATTAGCTACTGATGATAAGATGAACTTTTTGACTTAATACTTATTTGGCATCGAATGCCTTTTCTGATGCTATCCTTAATACATGATATGGGCTATCCTATTATCGAACCTGGGACCTCTTCCACTTAGATATAACGAGCGCCCAATCAGGCTAACGAGAGCTTTTATTTTACGATAATTATCGGTATAAATGCTCAGCTGCGAAGCGTTGGTACTGACACTTCCCTGGAGTAACTGTTATCGATATTTCAAAAAATATTTCCGGGGACAAACATTCTCTGAATTGCCTTCTTCATAATTTAAGAAAAATAAAGTAAAAAAATAACTACTTATACTCACTGGTTACCATTCATTCCAACTTGCTTCCTATCGTTTTACGCATAAAATATTCCTAGTTTTCCAACACGCATGAAATTCCTCCAAGGTAAGTCCACTAGATATTCAGAATTATTCTATAGCATTATAACACTTATACCTACCTAACTTCTTAAAAATTTATTTCTAAGTTTCTATTATTTCTATTTTTAAATTTAATGCCTTTGATTTTCAGAAAAATCCTTAGGAGAGGGAATAAAGCTTACTTGGCAAGATGAGAAGTGAGGTAGTTATACCTCGCTTGCCTCACCGATCCAGAATAAAGATGGAATACGTCCACGTGAGAGAACTACTACCCTAAAAAGAATTGAATTTTTATCGTATTTAACGGGCGTAAAATCAAAACAATTACCAGTATATAGTACTTCAGTGGGTCTCACATTATGTAGTCATGAACTAGACTGACGCTAAAGTAAATGAAAAATACGCTTTCCCCATCCTGTATTAAAAGTAAAATTAAAATCTATCAAGATATAGCAGCGAATCAGCACAATAACATAAAAGTGATCAACGGCTTGTTGTAGGTAAGATAGCAAAAAATGCGAGACGACAGCATGGAAGACTACCACAAGAAAAAAACCTCTAAAAAACAAAAATGACCATCATAATGAAATTAAGCTCCTCAAGAACACCGATAAGCATTTTGAGCGACCGCTGGGTTGATGTTAATCATTCGCGATGATGGCCGAATTTATCGCGGTCTTCTCCACGAAAAATCGCCCAAAGTTCATGTCATTCTTCCCGTGCCGCAATTGTAATGTTTGGGAATGAAAAACCTTCCTCCTGGTCGTCACGCGAGGTTCTCGTAAACCAGAAAACTTCGACGTTTAATTTCACTTCCTACGCCTTTCCGCGATCGATTCGGGATGACTATAAAAAATTTATCCTTAGGAATAGTCCGTTCCTTCGGGTGTCCTTGGCTTGCAGGGAAAGTACCGTGGGCGCCATGTTTCGTCGCGTGACCCCGTGGGTCCTTCCCATTCGTGGAAAGAAGCGATTGCATTTGTGATTCGGGACATCTTCATTTTTTCTGCCATGTCCTTGGAAATCGCGAATGACTCAGCACTTGACGTCGGTATACTGAGTGCATGCATGCAACGCAGGAGGGCGTAAAAGAAATGTCCGTGATGCCACTGACCTTGGTGCAAGGGTATAAACATGCCTACTCATCTAGATTAAAATGACAAGCGACGATTTCTTACGAGAGAGAGTTAAGCAACGAAATGCGAGAAACATATTAATACAGACATTAAATGTTATCGTCTGAACTTTTTATATGAATAACTTGAGATGATTCTAACCTTCATAAGCTTGGTACCTGTGTTTCATTATCCATGTAGACCTTATCACGGCAAGACTTCTAAGCAGATCGGTGATGTAGAATATTAAAATATATTCAGGAAAGAAAGTATGGAGGTACTAAAGAAGTGATAGATGAAAATACTGTCACAAGGATGGCATTTTAAAAATTCATTTTCTTTTCCACACTTATTTTATATTTTTTGACGCTTATGGGGACTGGAATGTATAATCTTCAATAATAATCAAGCCCTTATTGAGCGAATTTTGCAATTAGCTTAGCATGTCATAGAGTATGACATAAATTTTACAACGTCATAAAAGTAAATATTACGAACGACGTACTTTCATTGCATAAACCAATATAATTTTACCAATTTATGATGAAAACGATGGAGATTCTTACTCATATTATGTGAAATTAATGTCAAATAGCCAAAAAGAACTGTTGCGAAAGCTAATTTTATTATTATTTTAATAATCATAATAAATTTCAGCAAATGAGAAATTCCGGTTTTAGGACAGCTCATTCTTAGTAGTTTCGATAGCTAATATCCCTTTAGTTAGCATGGTAGTAAATGAAACTGCAGGATAGAAAGTTCACAGGGTAATCGCCAAATTCGTTACTTTCTTAAAGTATTGGTTTAAAAGATTGAATCTTCTTAAATAATGAATTGTAAACAATACAAATGAGACACAAAAGAATGTTATGGTATCGTAGTTGAACTTAAACGAAGCATCTAGTACAGAACTTGGATTTTCAGCAAGAAGCAGAACTTGTGACCAACAGGTGAAACCTACTGCAACGGTTAGAGCTTACCAAATCTTCCGAGGTCCCATATGGATAAAGCTGAATTAAATGTATCTTTCTTGAAATTATTATGAAATATCTCTATCTCTATAAATCTCTATCAGTGGACTCCATAATACTCCGCGTAAATCAAGGAACACCAAATTTGGTTCCATAATGTAATGTAAGTTCATACTTATAGTGGTTAAATGCATATATGAGCGCAATAAACACGTCTAAATAGATATTTTAATACGATTTCATTAGCGCGAGATGTAAAATGTATCTTCTTACGTCCAACCCATCATCATAAAAAATTTATAAGAAAGAAATAACTTGAAAAAAGAGCACAGAAGAGCACTAAATTGTGGGTATAAAAACCGCTTGAACAAATAAAGCACAACAGGAAAACACCTGCAAGAAGGAATGTTTGAAATACCTGCGAAACCTACAGAGTGTTAGCTATTTTTTAAGAAGAAAGCCTGCGAAGGTAGAACTGATAGACAAACAAACAACGTAGAAATACCTTCACATAGACAAAACAAATAGAAATGTGATTGTCATTAGAATTAAAAGAAAAAGAAACGTGATTATCATAAAAAATAAAAACAATATCAATGCACCTTCACAGAACAATTAAGAAAAGAACAGATGCAGATTAGAATTGAGATTACAAGAAATAAGCATACTAATTCGTACCCGAAGTAGTATTGATGAGATTTCTATATAGATTTTCTTTATCAGTAACCCGTAAGATTTCGAGTTGATCATTATTTACGGGCTAAAAAATTATTTGTGATTAATAAGATACAGATTATATACAAGATACACATTAATTATATAATATTTTCGCTTCTGGCAATAGTATACATGATAATACACTGAAATTTCAATGTGACATAGAACAATTTTACCACGAAATTTATTCGAACCATTAATAACGACTTACAGTCGACAATATCTCTTCAAAGTCAGAAAATGAATTCTGGGAAACGATCATTCTGGCCTAAGGTAATGATGAAATCATGGGTTACGGCTCAGAAAAGCTTTATTATGAAACAAAACAAATACTGGACAGCGAAGGAGACTTGAAGGACTGAAGTATATTGGCCATCGGTATACGCACGAAAGATCTATACTCTTTCACGTCAGGTTCTCCTTAGTATAAATGCATGTTAGTCACGTTATAAAGCATAGATTATTCTTCAGTCTATGCCAACTAGCATATATATTCATTTAAAGTAGTATCTTAGTTATGGTTAGAGCATTTCTTCTCATTTTTCGGTATCGTCATCTTCCCATACGCAAACTTTTATTAAATGCTCCGTCTTTCCGTACTCCGTAATATTATAGTCTAACTTAATCTCAATGTTTTTAAAGTAAATTTAGGACTAATGATTTAGCTTCCACTAATCTCAGTCGTATTACATTCCTTTCACAAGGAACACATAACTTCAATTCAATAATTTAATTTCAATAAAATGATCAATTTAGTAATAACTTTATTTCAAAATCCTATGCCTCTTTTCGTATCTTAAATAATTTCCATTTCTTCCCTACTGCGTGCCACAGTAATTAGACATATATCGCTCTCAATCTTCAGATGAATTATAATTTTGTTGCTTATTTACGAGTTATTTCATATATCTATCAAGATTCTGTGTTTGTAGGATATTTGTCTATAATTTTACCTAATGATCTATGACTTCAAATTTACTGTTGGCAACCACAACAACTGACTCGTCGTATAAAACGACGTTGAATTTTCATTTGGGAATTGAAAATTTTTTTCGTCATAAAAATATTCATAGAGAAATATTATAGAGCGAAAACGTACGACAAAACCTAGAAGAAACTAAAAGTGAGTCTCCGCAATCTTTCAAAATCTGAATAGGAAGCAGTCCGCTTATTTAAAGGAAAGTAATCCTTCCGACTGACAATTTATATCAAAAAGGGCATCCTCTCAAGCTCTATTTCTGTTTAGAATCTTTCGGAATAATAGCAATAGGAACTGTAAGCAGCAACTTTGCCTCTATAAAAGTCTCTTGTACTTATGCGTAGATTTAGTAAATGTTGTTCGTTTAATTTAGGCCTGATACTGATAAAAGTCCTCTCCAAAATAGGATAAACACGCATTGGGACTTGGAAATAATTGCGTGGTTGACTGGAACAATTAAATGAGATAGACTTGAGTCAACAGCTTCCAGAATCGACAATCTATGACTGGTGATGAGGGAATGATTAGTTGAAATCGAAGTCTGTTCACAAGGCATTCATTTCACAAGAAAGAAATCCAATTTCCGCAATATCTCGGCCGCCGCCGCGAACTTCAAATGCATAAATAAATAAAAATTACAATAAATTGCTGGGAAAACAGTTGAAATTGATTTCACGGTATTCTAAGTAACTAATGGTATGCACTGGTGGTCTCTGAGAGAGTGAATCATTAAGAAGACTTTCGCACAATGGATGAATAGCGTCCTTTATGAAAAGAAGAACAGGGAAACTAGTCTGTCACACGAGAGAGTACACTAGTGCGCTGAAGTTAGAAATGGAATGAATGGAGCGATGACTGAACTATGGAGAAAGCCCTATGATGAATTACGAGAGAAACTTGAGAGAACACATTAAAGTTATGAGGGAATAAAGAGATTGGTATGGGACAGGATTGCTCGAAAGAATGACAATGTAATCTTCGGATGAATTACTCTTGGAGATGGCTCATCTCCTAATGGTATATGGAAATGCAGAATTATTTGCATGTATTTTATAGAATGTGGAATTATTTCTGCCATAGCATTTTTAGACTTCATAGGCCGAAGAAATGTGTGTTATATAAATATTTATAAGTACTTTGTAATATTTCCTTCATTTTCAACGTAATACAAATGTATTCGTAGAAGGTAGACATGTAAATAACTGGGGTTAAGGCGGTAACTTGAAGTCAAATGAGCGTTAGGATATAAAATTAATAAGGATAATAAATGAATAATAAAAATGGTAGAACTGATTAGAAATACAGTTCCAAATTGATTTTATATCCAAATAAGACGCAAAAAGATAATTACGAGATAATTACGAATAAGAACTTTCAATAATTATTCACATTAATTACAATCAAACATTTTACCGGGTACATTTAACCCTCATAATCGTAAATTCTACGAGTACTATGATTTCTATAAATTTCATTCAAGAGCGACCTTATCAAATGAAGAGCGTCATCATTTATTTGGTTTACCTGACCTACGGATGACGCAGCAAGTGAAATCTAGTTGTCCTCCAATCAAATTTATAGCCTCCATAATACTCCTTCTCAGTGATATCCATTAAGTTGAAGAGTAAATCAAGGTTCTAGGAAGTTAAGGCTGCGGTAATGAATTGTAGAAATTTTAATACTCGCTATTATATTTCTGGTATCTTAAAACACGCGTTTTCATGCTGTATTTACAAAAGACTCAGGTGAAATACGCTGGAAAGAGAAAATATTTTCTCGGAATGTTTAGCAGAGATTAGTCATCTCCCTGGCAAATCGGATTTTCGGACAGGTAGAGAAAAAAACACCTATTTTTATGCAAACATTATTGAAGGATAATAGGTAGAAATAAAGACTTCTAAATAGATTATAGGAAATTAAATAGTTAGAATAATGCTTTGCCATACGCCGAAAGGCTATAAACGACCAACTGGTTAAATTTTTTTTTATTCAATAATTCTATTTTAAAACACCCCTAAAAATTAATAATGTTCTCCTGATAATAAATCAGTAAATACGTATCTAATAGGTTTTTCTATACTTGACCCCTAGAAAAGTATGTGACACGCAAAACAGGCAAGTCAGGCTGGTCAGCAAGGCGGGGTCCGCTTGGCAAAATTATGTGACCCATCCATAAATATATAAATATTCAAGAAACAAAAATTCGTGAAAATTGATATATAAATATAATCAAGCAAAGTTTCTCTCATCGGACTCCAAGCTTTCGTAACAATATTTTCATTATTCAAACGTTAGGAAAGACGTGAAAAATCTTCCTACCACCACAAAACAGGAAAGAAAAGTTTCAATTGCCTCATCACTACCACTTTTCTCTCAAAAATTACGGATTCTCATTGCGGTTTGCGGAAATATGTCTTCCATAAAAACAACTACCATTGCGGCCCGTTGACTAATGAGTGTCATCCCTCCGTAACGAATTCCAGTAATTATCCAGCAGAAAAAAGGATTTCTACTCAAGCACTAGCAGAGCATAGGAAAGGAGCGTATACATTTTGAACCTCAGTTATTCACATCGTATAAAATATAAAAACAAGCTCAATCAACGCAAGCGAACGTGAGGAAGTCACGCAGAAGTCAAGTGTGCGATATGTTAGTATTAGACAATGCGTAAACTTGAAGCAGACCGCGGCTAAGTGCAGAGCAAATGAGGTTAACTGGCCTCGTATCAATTTGCCTTATTTCGCCCGGGCACCATAAATGCGTCGGCTCATCTTCCGCGGGTTTGTCATTATAATAACGTCCGATGCAGGTACTTCAACAGGCAGCGACGGCAAACAATTCTCGGAATCCATCAGCGGAAAAATGACGTGGAAATCCCTCCCTCGACTACAATGCAGACATTATCAAACGAGACAAGAGATACGAGCGGGCGTATGTACGCAGACGTGATAGTTTAGTCAGTTACTATGGTAACCGAGCATTGAGGCTTTAAAAAGTCGATAATACGTGGGTTTCATTTTCGACTAAAGGAGGGAGACTTATCTCTTTCAGCGGGAGAAAAAGGACATCTCTTAAAAGGATTGCCTTATCGGTGGAGAGGTTAGAAGTTGCTTTTTCATTCCGGGGGCATATGTGCTGCGTGCAAATTTTGCAGGTACTCACTGCGTGGGTTGCACGTGACCTTTATGGAATAGCACCAATTTTGGATGACATTTCGCACTGCAGGGGTTCTTCCAACTATGTAAAAGTAAAATTCGTAGTTGGCCTTTTGAAAAAGAGGAAACAGGAAGGTTGTCGCTGAAAGCAATTATATATATAAAAGAAGATTATGTTTCAAATTACTGCTGACAAAATGAGACCTCTGACTAATTACTAACCTCAAGTATTACACGGAAAAATATTTTGGAACACGATTTACATATAGAAGATGCTTGAGGCTTAAGGACATGAAATACTCATCAAAACTTTAAACTTATTTAAAAGAATTAAACTTCAAAGAAAAGAGCAGTAAATGTAGAATAAAAATATAATTAACGTTTGATATATGTTAGTTTCTAATTCTGAAGTGGTGATGCGCGACGTAAGAAAATCTTGAACCTCAGGGTAAATGTTTACCACACTTAACTATTGTGAAATGATTTAATAAATGAATGTACAAATACGATCCAAAATACAATAATCTGATAAATAATAAAACTGTGGAGGAATTATAATATATAAAAAGCGAGAGATCTTGGATTTTCCTCCATTATTAGCCGCAAAACTCAGAAATATATAATTCAGCATCTACTTAAAGCCATGGACAAATATAAATATACGATGAATATATAATAAATATACTGTATAAATTACCCGAAGATTCGAAGAAAGGAAACTGTCCTCTTTACCCTATCATGCACTGTGAGGATACAAAATCATACCGTTAATTTTTATGATATCATGTTAATGATTAAAGATTACCGTTTCGGTTACCACAAAATATGGCTTTTTGAATTTTAGGAGCTTTATCAGAGATTCTTTTTCTTTTTCTCATTTTATCCTTTAATTTAAAGTCGGGTTTTTTTCATATCATAACTAAGAATCTCTGCTGTGTAACAATAATGAATTCAATATTGCCTCTGGCTGAGCAATTGATATTTAGTTAAGAAACTGAATGAATATAGTCAAAAGAATGAAAATGAAAGAATACAGCGTTAAATTATATGAAAGAGCCTTAAATTATATGATGAACAGCATATAACTTAATATTTATCAAGAACTTCACGATAAGGAGGTAGCTTATCATAGCAGAAAATAACTTACATACATCAAAATAACATTTCCAAGAAATAAATTCCTTTTATCAGGATGTGGATTAGCCGCGAGTCATTGAGATTGTGAGACGTTTTTCGCTTGGATAAATTTCTACAAGCGTGTTTCCATTACGTTAAACCCATTAGTACTCCATTTAGAATATTCATGATTAGTTTAGAACAAAAGTGTTTACAGATAACAAAGTCACTCAAAATTGAAATTTGACAGAGTATATTCGTACTTTCTCTTTCGGAGAACGTAAAATAAGAATATATTTAATATAAACTTCTCTTAACTCAAAACAAATTCAGTAGCTGCGTAGTAAAATACCTAAATAATTGTTGTAGCTTTTTGATCGCAATAGTGTTTGAAAATAACTTTTCAATCGTAGACTTTTCAATTGTATTCCTCTTAAAAAATATGCAATACTATTTCTTTCGCCTTTCATTTACGAATATTCCAAAAGTTTCAAATCCCAAAGGATTTTAGAGTAAAGATATTACCACTAATTCATCTTTTAATTAGCTCTAATTGTAAATTTTCTTGGACCATCTATGTATGAGACTCGTACAGTGTATAGCAGGTCGAATAAGTATCGTATAATATTGAAATATTCCATATTGAGTCGTCATAAGCGTACTTTCAGATTATTCTATGATGATACTCTATGTCAGGCACATCTACGGCCAAATATCCATACTTTACCAAGAGAAATCATGGTAAAATTTAGGATTTATTGATTAACAAAATGAAGAGGGAGCTTTGAGAACCAAAAATATTGGGAACCCGTGCAATACATCATCGATAAAACACCTCTCGATTCCCACAAGCGTATTATAAAGATATATTTCCGCTTTTACCGCAACAATTTCGATATATCTCCCTCGAACACATCAGACAAACGTGGGCACACCAAAAAACGGTCTTTTTTCCGAAACATCTAGGCGAGAATTGCCGTTGAAATCTGTAAGCCGATTTTTCCCGGCAAACCCTTTCCTCAACACAGCACGTGTGAAGGAGATAAGAGGAATGCACGAAAGAGAAAGAAGGTCGCGTGCTGGTGGAGGGGAAGGATTCACGGATAGAGGAAATCAATATTAGTGAAAGCAACAGAGCGCAAGTACACGAGTGGAGCTTGATCGGATGGACGCCCATTAGGAGAAGGGGAAGCAATCGAAAACATGTGGACACCGACGAATCCAGCGATTACATGAGGGATGATCATCTCTTTTTCATCGAAAGGGATTGATTTGAAGTGAAAGAGCTTTGGTTCACCTCAAGCAGATTCCAGTTTTGAATCGATACAACAGAATGATGAGTTAAACATTGGGGTAAATCGGTATTATATTAACAGCTTTCGTTAGATATGAAAGTGTTCGAAATGACGAAGATTTTCCATGTAATACTCACATAAAAATTACACACAAAAAAATTATGCTTAAAGTAGGATTTACATTAAAGTAGAATATTTTACAGTTCTCTGTCTGTACAGTCCTCAGCCCAAAAGCTCGTTGGGTCCGCATCCACTCCACAATTAGTGCTGAAATGCTTTGGTAAAGAAATGAGGCTTACTACACAAGATGAGGAGTGAGGTTTTTTGCCCTTGCTCTCCAAACAGAGTTAAAATACTAGATGAGATCAATGCCTGCGTAAAAGAGATGGCCCGATGGATCCATTTTCATAGCATTCAGTATGGAGTAGCCTAGATGAATGTCATAACACAGCGCAACTCAAGCTTTCATAATTTTCCAATCTATGCGCACGATTGAAGAAAAGAAAAGAAAGGGAAATTTTCCTCAACCCTGAACCCAAAGACTAATAAAAAGTATTTCATTCTATAAGATAAAATGGAGGTAACTTTACAATGTTACCAACAAGGTGATTAGTTCATTTTGTTTCTACGTTTATGCAATAAACGATGGGCAACTTTAGGATTATTCTATGGTTGTAATTTGATACAAAGGTTCACTATAACGGGAAAAGTGCAGTAATAAAAATATTCATAAGCACCACAAAATTTATTTTCCTACATTTCGTAATTAATATCTATCCATCGCCGTAAAATAATCTTAATTTACTTATATCGTACATTAATGCAAATCATTTACTTCGCTCTCACGATAAGCGCACTTATTTTTCCCTTAATTCAAAGTTCTCTCCCATATTTTCCTATTATGACAATAAATTTAACGAAAATATTCTGTAGGAAGGAATAACGAAGAATGCCGTACTTTTACTAAATAATTAGTCTAATTAAATTATGAGTATAGTTTAACGTCTGTACTTGCTTTATAGTTTAACACCATCCCAATAAAATCTGCATAGACTATCGAAAATACAAAAACTCACATCACAAACATCTTAATCATTTGTTTATGAAAGCTCTGAATAGTTATTCATTGGCTTATTGTACAACACTTACATGGACTTGTTCTGCTTATAGCATACTGGCTTACGAGTGACGAGAGTAAAGGCAAATTACCTCAATTACCTTATCTTACTTAGTCTCCTTATTACCTCTCCTGGTTAAGAGGAAGAGGATCTAATCGTCTTTTGAGCTGATGACGGTATAGATAATCAGTAGATAATGCATGCGAACGTTTTAAGAATAAAATAAATTTCGAATAGACAGTCAGGATTAATATGTCGAGATACGAGTACAATTCATAAACTCAGCTATCAGTTAAAATACCGAAGCAAACTGAGAAAAAATTTTAAAGCTCAAATTCAATGAAAAAGCGTTTTTATAAACTGCACCTCCCTTTAAACAAGATTCCTTCAATCTCGAGATTGGCGATAAAGTTAACAATAGCAATCACAGACTCGAATTTCGCACCACGATCTTCCAAGATACCTCTGTCTTTCATCTCATATAAATGTAGGAGATGCAATCGAGAAGCCCTGATGGAATGGAAGTTGTCACTGCGTGAAGGATGATCGCGGGTGTTTTATTTTTTCAACACAATGCATGTCAAAACACAAAGAGTCGACGGGAAACTGCGATAGTGGCTTCGACCTTAACTACATTTCCGCTTCTCAAATGGGAATGGCCAAGGGGAGAAGTGTGAGATTCCCGGAAAGTGTAAGTGTGCACCGGAAGAAGCTCCGAATGCTTGGGAGTTGCACGGAATGTTTTCAGGGATATTTCCCGAAAAAATGAGGTGAGATAGTATCTAACTCTATCCACCGTAATCTGGATGGTTAAATTTGAGGGAAATTAATTTACGATGTGCTTTTAAGAGGGAAGTAGCTATGTATTTTGTTATAAATATTAATATGGTGATATTTACTGCAAAGCTATTACCGTTAACCCATGCCAATTACATTAAAGTATATGTAAAGAGGTGATTTGCAAATTTGTCATCATGATAAGCCTACAACTGAGAAGAAAAAATTCAGAAGTCATTTAATATGAAAACGGGGCAGAATATGAGCAATTTCAAAACTCTGTTGCCTAAGGTTAAACCTACATTACCGAAGGATGTTAGCGTTGTTTACTTCCCTGGCAACTATGAAGGTTGTTATGTACAAATAAGTAAACAACACTAGCGTTACTTTTTGATAGATCGAAGATGAATCAGGCATTTATTAATATGTATTTAAGTGTTTGAATAAATTATTGTTGAAATAAACGTTGTGTGTAAATTAATTAATGCTTAAATAAACGCTACATTATGTTTGATGTGTTTTTGCAAGAATACGAGTGAAACTCGGTTCTTTAGCGTTCAGAATTATTCTATTTCAGTAAATTAATACACCAAATAATAAAAATTTAAGATGAAAGAAAGAGGAGAACTAATCTTCTTATGTCAATCAGTAGATGCCTTTTGGGGAATATAAATGAGCATCATTGAAGAACCAATTAACTCATAAGACTTTTTGATCTCGAGAAAATTCGAATATATTTCTGGAAGGCCTCAGAAGGGCGAGTTTTATGCCCAAACATTTTCTCGAAAGCATGTCTACATTCCATGTTCACACGATGACTCGGTATGCATTGATTCTTTCGCCGAAATGAATGATAAGTATCTCAACAGAAGTTCCATTTGCGATTAATAATCACTCCCTAGTATTCGAGATTTTCTGAATTAGTGCATAGTGGAAAAAGTAAACAATTAGTAATAAGCTGCTTTATCCCTCCGATGAGAAATAATCTTATGGGCCTAATAATAACTTATTATGAATGATGATTACTATTAATTTATAAATTATTATAACTGAAAATTATTACGGGAAAAATATTGTTTTAAAATTATTTTTTACATTTTAGCAATGCCAAAACAAATAAAATTAAATTAAATTTTCAAAATGTCTAAAGAATAAACCTCCGTCGTAAATTTTACCCAGTATTACAGAAAGATGTTGATCAATCATGAAACATACCAAAGCCATTCTTCATTGGCAAAATTGGTATATTTGGTTAGTTATTTAAAAATCAGGGAAAGTACAGTCACATGAAATATTACATATTTTTCCTAGAGTGATAACCACAATGATATCATAATGACAAATGAAATATTTATAACTCTTAGTTCCGAAGTTTCTTATACCCATAAAGAATTTTCTAAAGGAATTTTCCGCGGTTGTTGAACGAAATAAGACAATTCTGCCACTGCTGACAATCTTGCACGAAAGACGCATTCAAAATAAACGAAGCAGAAAAACTGAATTCTGGAGAAAGTGGGAGAAAGTTGTTTTATACGCTTAGTTAAACCTTTCTTACATATAAAAGCAGTTTCCTAGCGTTGATACAATGGCACGGAAATAAGATTTTCCACGCTTTCGCGAATATCTAGGAAAATTTTGAAGTTTCGCCTTGTTAAAACTTAACAATAAATTAATAACGCAAATAACTCCTTTCACTGATTCTGTTCCCAAAAATATCATATAAATACCAAAAGCCAATAAGTACCAGATACCAGTTAGTACAGGAGCTTTAAATATCAGGGGAAATAATTGAAGCATTGTATGTATGTACGTTAGTTATCTCCCAGCATGTCCTCAAATTTTCAATTATTCCCTTAAGATTGGGAAAGCTTAACGTTGCTTGGAAAGTGAATAGAAATAACTTCTGATGTGCGTTTGTTAAAAAGTAAATGATTATTCTGCAGGGACAGCATACAGTTTAGCGTATTAAAGATGATACGCTAAGCTTGATAAACGAATGGTAAGTACAAAGACAAACATTACTAATAAATCTAAAACCAAAAACTATCAAATGAAAGCACTTCTATTGCTCAATGAATTGCATTCCCTATGAATGAAATCTTCAAGAGCACGATATAAAAAAAACTAATGCAGACATCAGGATTATTGGTAATTTTAATTTAAAGAAAGTCGTAGATAATCTGTCCATTTACCTTAACGCCAAAGAATTGATTCCTAAAAACTATATATAAGAAATAAAGGAGTCGTGAATAAAAATAGCCTGGCATGACTATACAAAACTGATCTTCGCATACGAATATGTCAGGTTCTTCCTCTTTGTCATCGTATTACACAAAAAACGAAGCAAATAGATTTTCCTTCAAAATTTCTAGGAAGCTTCATATTACAATTACCGTTGAAGTAATGATAACGAATGAAAATTTTAACCTACGCTGTCATCGTGTAATCTATCTTCAAGTTGATCAGCATGCGTGCATCATTTATAAGGAGAAAGTCACGCAAGACTAATTGCACGCAAATAAAACTTGCTAAACCCTGGGTGCAAATGAAGAGAAACATTCTGAAATTCAACTTTTTCGTTCCAGTGCGGAGTCTGAAAGCCAATGAAAGAAAGTTAAAAAATGCATTTCATACTCTCGATTTTTCGGTTTTAACCAGATGGATCATAGTATACACTGAAAATGAGAGAAAAGAATTTCTTGCTGTAGAAATTAATGTTTTAACCCTAGCTCTATTCCCTATTCTTTGATCAAGAAGGTAAACGGAAATTTGCCTCACCACTGCAATCAAATTGAGTAACTGGAAACGGCATTCACTGAAGTGGAATTCAGTAATTACAGTGTTTCAATAACTCTTTGTTTCTTATATTTTAACCTACATCTATGAAAAAAATGAGGCTAAATTACCGACTTTCTTCGCGGACTGCAATCTTCGACAATGGTGCAATTGACTTTCCCCATTCCATAATGAGGTTTGAATGTGAAAAAGTTTCGATCAAATAAACTGCTTTGTACTAATTAAATAATAATATAGTCCATGGAAACGATTTGCAGAATAATTGATGATGAAGTTGGGATATAATTCAATGTCTGAGACACAATGAGCTACAATGAAGTTTCTTTAGCTATAATATAAGCTGAGATAATGATCTCGTAAGAGAAAATTTTTCTGTTTTCTGTACATTAATCCGTCGAATTCTCTTTATGTCCTTCCAGTAGTCTAAACAATGTATGTATTTTGGTGCCCTGAACCTTTCTGGCGCCCTTGCATGTAAGGAAAGGTAAAGAAAAATATTTACTTACCGATTAAAATTAGAAATAAGGATATTACGAAATTGAAAGAATGGTAAGTGAATGAAGGTTCTTATTTAGGCCTTGGAATATAAAGTATATTAGTTCAAAATTGCAAGAATCTCGGTAAAATAGACGTAAAATTCGCATTTGCTTATTTTCTATGTTGAACAACCCGTTCCCTTGATGTAAAGGTCAATAGTTTAGTCTGTGCTCAATTGTTTTCTCATACATATACATCGGGAATGCCATAGAACTGAAATTTTTAAATTTGATTTTGGCAACATAAAATAGATTTTTATGATCTCCATTTACAAAAGTTGCCTTTTATAAGGGAAAGCTTAGATTTTATTGATAGAAAAAAGGATTGTCGATTAACAGCTAATTATTTCCGGAATATTGCTTTTTATTTGGCATCAAAAACATGAATCAAAAGTACAAGTAGTCGCTAATATATGGTTCATGTAGAGATGACCCTTGGTGACAAAATAATTGGCGTAATCGGAAAATTAACTAATATAATTTGCTGATGCATTTCTAGATTACAGTTACAAGAACGAAGAAAGTGTGAAAATTGATTTTTTTGAGTGAAATCATCGGATAATATAAAATTTTTGAAATTCCCACGACGCAATGATCCCTTTCGTCTCAGAAATAAAAATCTCGACGATTATGACTGTTTGAATCCGTTATGGGGAAATTCCAATACTTCAGCCGACCTTGCGTGCTAGCTTTCCTAGAATGACTCAACCGAAGAAAGTCTCAAGAAATCGATCACATTGGGTCAGCTACCTCTCTCAGAATCAATCAATCAATTAGTGAATCAATTTTTACAAATTGCGACGAAAATCTTTTCAGAAATAGGCCTAAGTTTATTATTATGAAATAAGCAGAATATGTAAAACTTCGATTACTGTAGCATAACATTTCCCGGAATAAAAAGGGGTAAATAATTATAACTGTATTAAAAAATGCTAGTCATGATTTTTAGATCTTAAACAGCCCTCTTCCACGAAAGTGAATTATTTTTTTTAATACGGGTTTTAAATTAATATTTCAATCGACGACCAATGGGATTTTATCAGGACGATCAAATAATATCGATTCAGCGGAGACTTTAAATTGTTCTAAAACATAAAATGAAAATTTATGACATTCGTTCGGTGAAATTGATTGCATACAATTAAGGCTAAATTAACTATTTTTGGGAAAATCACACATGATATATGAATACAAACACCTAATCGGTTTGCGCAAATTTTGCCCTCATCAGTTATACAAGACGATAAGTAATTAATCAGTTTATACTAACATATGATATAATAATCAAAAAATAGATAAATAAATTTGCAAAGCTAAGAGTCCTGATTCTCATCCTGAGATTCTTGTAACAGTAAAACGAGTTAAACCTCGAGCAAATGTAAGTTGGCATCGTTGTCGAGGAATTCCAAGAATATTTCAGCTCTCATACGAAGACGCAAGTGTTTTCTGAGAAGGAAATAGCCTAGCAACGACAACAACGATGCTTCAGAATAGCTTTCAAAGACTCGGTGTATCTAAAATTTCTTAAAAGCTTGAGGAGCATTCCAAGGACATGAAGCTAACTATGTAATTAGGGGAAAAGGAGGCGATTCTGTTCTCAAGAATTACTAAAATGGCCCACAAAAAGTAGAAATTGCAAGGAGTAAAGGTAGAGACACTCTAATGAACGTGAGGTAAAAGAAACGGCAAAACCAAAGCATAGGGGGTATCAAAGATAGTCCCCACTTTTAGGCTTCAAAAAGCAATTTTTCCATGCTCAGAAGAATGAATATAGCCCTTATTTTATAACATGTAAGCTTGTATAAATGCGATTTAATATAATCGACCTCGATTTTGCGGTAAGCCTCCATTATAATGAAATATGATAATAGAGCTCATGCTTTTAGCTCAATAAAAGATTAAGTGCTATATAAGTGCTCTCTTATCATTTTTAATTTAATACCTATATAGTTTCTCCATGCATCTCAATTCTAATTCAGTCAAACTGGAATCATTACTATTAATCTGTACAATGTGCATAAAAGTAAGCATGAGTATCATCCAGCTCTTTTCATGTTTATTTCGAAAGAAACGTGAGTCTTAGAAGTACCTCGAATCCTTACTAATTCCCAGAAGGCTTTGCGGGCAATGGTTGCATAGGAAACATGGCCGCCAGAAGGTAAAAATCCCTCCTACCTCTATTGTTGACAGATAAATTGCTCGTTTCAATAATCAACAATCTCGTCGTCGATTGTTGTACATAACACTACATTTTCTGCCACAGTTACACCTCTCTGTTAGATGCTAAAAAGAAATATTTCTGTTTGAACAAGGAAGGAGTATCTAGAGTCATACTTATCAAATAAATTTCCATCTACACCTGGCACTCGCCGCGGGATACTCACATCATTATATCATCATATTTCTCATGTTCTGTATCCATACGACTTTAATCAAACCAAAGATCACAGAAAAAATCCCGATTGCAAGTAAATCCGTTATAGCGTCGCTGATATTGAATTCGATATAGTTTTGCATCCCGCAGTACCAAACGATACTCCAGCACTCATAAAGGACGCAAAACGACGCTCAGTTTCATTTCTTATTATTACGTAACGTCTTCCGCGACTTCGCCGGCGGTCTGACGAAATCGGAATCGAGAATCAACTCATGACTTTCGCTCGTGCTCCCAATGCAGTCTTCGCGGCGGCAACATCGAGGTCATTACCATACTTAATGCTATGCAGCTATTCTCTCTCTCTCTCCAGCGGGAAAGCATGGCGAAGGATGCCTTCTCACCTGGATTCAAAACAAACGTGCGGCCAAAATTATATGTTTCTGGACCTTATGAATCGAATAAAAATTCACTGAGTCAGGCGATATATGGTGGAAATCCATCGTGTGAAATGAATGGAAAAGAATGATGAGCAGACCAGACCAAACCAGAAGATGTCGATCACTCGTCGAAACCGGTCGTGTTTAATTAAACAAACCTGTGGAAAAAGTACAATTTTTTTCCATTCATTTCACTTATGAATCGAAACTAAACTAAGTAAATACGCTAGCCCTTCTTCATATATAGGATAAAATTGTACGTGGGTAAATATATGTGGTGGCAGTAGCACTGCTAAGCTCCAACAGCTGGGGTCATTTTGCAAGCCCCCAACGGATATCGAACCCGGGACCGCTTTCACCAAAACTGAATGCCATGCCCACTTGGCTATTCGGAGTAAATGCATGTGTTTGTCTAACGCTCAGGACCAAAAGTTCAAAAAGCTATAGTGTTTTGCAAATTATCAGATATTGTCGCCTAGTCAATAGTAGACTTTCTCTTACCCTCATTATTATCTTGGATTCGAAGAAACGATGTTTACAAGGCCTTTTGTAAGAACTGCACGTAAAACCGTTTCTATTGCCAACAGGGAATATTTCTTTAATGGAAATAAACAAAAATCGTAAGAAATGAGTTATAACGCTAGAGCTCGTGGTTATATCATTGCTAATACACAGAAGATTCTCCCTTATATCGTGAAACATTGAGACCGGGTTGAGATCACTTATTTTTTTGGACCAAGAGGAAATTTCCTTTACTTTTTCCGTTTCAAGGACCGTCCCCTTGACGACCAATGCCATTGTTGAAGTCGAGTTCACTTCTTCCCCCGCTGTCCTCATTAGAATGTGGGTGAAAACAGTCCGGTAGGAAATTAACGGTGTAAGATGGGTGCCTTTACACTGAATTTAGAATCAGTATGGAATTTAAACTGAGGAAACTTTTACTGCACTCTTCTATAACAAAATAAAAGGTGACAACTTTCAGTAGCATGTTATGGAATCTACTTATTCCACAGATGAATTTTGAACAACATTTTTACGGTGGAAATAAGATTTTTCGTTTCGACAGCGACTTTTGTTTCAGTTAAAGAAATGTTAAGTTTTACGTTACCCTCAAGTATTAATTCTGAATGGAAAAGAATTAGTTTCCCGAAAATTATTACTGGCAACCATAAGGCGGTGTAACGATATCGAATGATCATGTCTATTTTACTAAATAATTTTTCGAAGGAAGTAAAATTTAATTATTTCCAAGTACGACAATATTTAGAGAGTGCTCTGGTCTCGTATCACAGATTGTCAAAATTATCTTGTCCATTAATCTCAGTGAAGATTCAAGCCAGTATTGAGTGTCTTTTTCGACCAAGGACCAAATTAAACGGTCTCCTAAACCTCACAATAGGAATTGAAATGGAAAGTATTAATATTATTTTATGATATAGTTCAATTTTATGAGCAATGATTTTTAAGAGCAATTTATTCATTTATACTTTATCACGCGGACTCTTAATTTTTACATATGCATTTTCTCAGATTAATTTATTGCTTTCATTTATTTCTTTCGTGTATTTTGGTATGTCTTGTTCATGAGTTTATGATGTGAAAGCCATTGAGATATGACTCAGGTTCAATAATGGCATTCACTATTCTCACTCCCTATATGGTTATGGTGTTGGAATTACATGGAATTGCTCCATTTCAAGCATTGTGACTCTGTGAGGAAAGCAAGGGCAAACTACCTCACTCCTCATCTTGCCCAGTTGACTCATTTCTCCTACAGAGGTAGGTTTTAGTGTAGTGTATAAGTCACACTACCCACCTTTCATGCTGAACACTTTACATAATTTACAGACAGGAAGTCTTTTACACGTGTAAATGAATATGTGTTAACTTATAGCGAGACAGAACACTGTCGAGACAGAGTTTTCTCGGCAGTCAAAGAATATTCTTCCGGGAGACTCATTTCTCTCACTCCTGCATTAACTCATTAGAAAAAAGCGGCGGAATCTTAAAAATCACACCTTTTAATCCGTTCTGGACCTTAATGAAAACGTTAGAGAACTTTCTACTCCTTCATTACTTGATTGAACCATTTAATTCCTCTACTTACTGTATACTAGTCTAAGAGGGATATTTCCGATCTGATTTCTATAAGCTTTCATGATAACGGCCACAGGAAAAAATAGCCGTCGCACAGTGGGCTAGAATCGAAAAAAGCTGGCCAAAAATACGAAAACGCTTTTCTTGAGTGAGGACTACGAAACTTCGCATGATTGATTTAGAATAAATTCTGCATACAAATATGGAGATCATTTAAGTAGGATCCTTCCCATTAAAATTATACAGGGGGTCAAAGTTGACCAATTTTTGCGAAAATTTCCAGTTTTCGATTTTTCACGAAATTCTTCAACTTCAAGTCAATTGTGAACACAAACTAGGAAAATCATCGGGTAAAATATGATGCCATTTTATAAATATGTTCTTTGTCCTTCATAAGACTTGGTTTCAATGAGCTCTGGTGAATATTTATGTACTTTACATGACAAAATGGCGGACCCTGATTTTGGAACAAATGTTTACCTAAAGCGAGAAAAAAAGTTGATTGAGACACCGTGTGGCACGGAGTTATTTACACCACGATAAACTAAAAACCTTCCTTAATGGGAATCTGAAATGAAATCTTGCCCCAATTTGCCCCAATTAAATATAAGTCGACTTTTCGACAACGACGCGTCGTTCAGATGCACGACACGAATGCAATGGAATATTCCAACCGACTCTTACGTCCTTTTAACCTAACTGTAAAGATGGAAGAAAGACAAATGGATCGTATTTGCGTTTTATAGAAACGGGGTTAATCACAATTCCCCCACAATTAATTTCTCTTGCCTGCACTGAACGATACTAGATGAAATACATCAGGGGACCGTCAGGAATTTATGGCTGGCTATTTTCCGAATAAATTAATCTGGGAAAATGGTCGTGTTCGGTGGCTCAGCTATTAAGTCATGAGTGGAAGGGATCGGCGGATGGTTAAACGGGTGCACTCAACAAAGATTGACGCTTGGAATCGACCCTAAGGATGATCAGACTTGCATGGGAATCGAGGTCGTACTATGATCGGGGCAAAGGGGAAAGAATTAATTAACCCACAGCGTCTCGTTTGTCTTTCTACGATTCATTCTCATCAACTGATCTGGAAAAAAGAACGCTTTGAGAGCATGCTGAATAATAGAATCAAAGCCTGAGGATACGTCTGTAAAGAAACCGCCAACTTTGTACTCGTGTCTTTCATACGGGCCATATTAAGTAAAAATTGTAAAAAATACATTTAATACTAAATCATAATTTAAAATTGAATAAAAATTGAAAATAAAAATTTAAAATTTAATATATTTAATAATATAAAATTCAATTTAAAATTGAATAAAAATTGAAAATAAAAACTAAATCATAATTGTAGAAAATACATTTAATACTAAATCATAATTTAATAGAAAATACATTTAATCACTAAATCATTAGCAGCGTATGAAAGATTCATTGGTACTCTAACAAAAATAAAATCTACGGAGCGGCGATTCACTTGGTAGTATTCCATGACAGGTAATGAAAAAATAACCACTTTCACAGCAGAACTGGTGTATTTATTCACAATAACTTAGCAACTTAACAATAACAAAAACTTGTTTGTAGTATCAAATTGGTTGTTTTTGTAGTATTTTGCTAAGCTATTGAGAATAAATAAACCAGTTCTGCTGTGAAAGTGGTTATTTTTTCATTAACTATTATCGTCCATTATGAAGTAGGTACTCGTCCAATATGAAGCATCCACCGCGGTTTTTATTCCGGTATGTGATCTATCATACGCAAAGCTCTGTGAAATGTTTGAGAACTAGGGGACCGTCATCTTCACAAGTTATACAAGTAGATATCAAGCAAATATTATAGATGGATGGATAAAGATGACGGTCCTCCGTTGAAACTAGTTGTTCAAATAAATTTATGTGGAAAAAGTACGATTTAATCTTTCATTTACTACAGACAACCCAGCCCGACTAGTTACATAGAATGAAATTGATGTTTTCAAGCGTATCTTTGTGGAATTTAACGCACATGATGGAGAAGAAATGAAATGTTAGTACAATTCCACGAGAGTTTCCCTAAATTCTTAAACCTCCATCTCACGTGGAATTGTACTAAGATTCCATTTCTTCTCCATGATGTAGTTACATTCACATTATGCGCTAAATTAAGAACTTTCTTTTGTGTTTAACTTTCAAGGGAAAGTAATAAATATGTTGTTTCATATTATATCTGTAACTTTTGTCATTCTCTATGTTGTAATCTCTTTCTCTCTTACCTAAACCTTAGCAATTTCATGTACATTATTGGCTGCTATGTATGTGTATGTTCCACCGATATCGCGGCGCCGTGGCTTAGTTGGTTAAAGCGCCTGTCTAGTAAACAGGAGATCGGGAGTTCGAATCTCCCCGGTGCCTGCAAATTTTTTTTGTTGTTGTTACTCATTGACAAGGTGCCCAAGTTGCAAATTTTTAATTAATAACTTTATTAATTTATTAATATACAATATATTACTATATTAAACTTTGACCACTAGTATATTATTTTGGAATATTATGTTTTCTTTCAAAATTTCGGAGTATTCATAAATGTTAATTAATGCTGAAGAAAAATATGAGGATTTGATAATAACGAAAATTACAAACGGTTGAGTCGGAGCAGATAAAACTTAGTAACAATGAAAATGCTAAGAATTTGGAGAGAGAAGTTATTCAAATAGATGTTGGGTGACAGTGGCTGCGGCTTGATGATCGATTTTTATGTAATGAGATGAGATCGTTTAAATGTGTTCATAAAACGCAACTGAGGAACACTATAATAATAACATATGTTATTATAAGAGTATAATTCACAATTAGGTTCGCACGTATTAAAATAGTAGCAAAATCTAACTGGGGCAGATATAGGAAAAGCTATAGAGCTTCATGAATAACGGATCTGAAATGTCGTCCTTTCTGCGAGTAGATGACATTTCGGAGACCATATTGTGTAACGTTTAGCTTCTTAGAAAGCTTAATTAAATAGAGAAAAAATATTTGTGGAGAACGATACATTTGGATGAGAAATAATAAAATGAAACTATTAAAGCTAAAAAATAGTAACGCATTACTTTCATGTGGAGAATGAACTATTAGAGAAATAAAAGGGACGCCGACGAAATTTTTTACTGCGTGCTAAGTAAAATATCTTGCTGACACAGCAATATATATAAGACATGTATATCTATTCATTCTTTAAGGAGATATCTTACATTAATTATGAGATAAAGTAGAAAATAAGGCTTTTGCTGCAAGGATACAAATACTCCCCACCTTTACGAAATACATACATACATTTGCTTGATAACCAAATAATACGGAAAGAATTGTATAGTAGGGGATGCTAATCATAATCTATCAGTATTTTAATTATCAGCGCCACAAAAAGTGTTTTATGACAACTTTTATGATGAAAATACAGCAGTTTAATTTCATTACTTGCAAGTAGAACTATAAAGGAAGAAGCAGAGAACTAGACAATTCTCATAAAAGACATGCCTTTGACGAGGATTGACAAGCGCCCATCTATATATCATCAAGAGTTGATTACGCTGGAAACAATTCAACGCAAGAGATCCGACAAAAGAGAAATGCGGCAATAGAAATCAAAACAAATCGGAATGAGTAGACTGAAAGCAAAAAGTGGCTTTACAAGTTAAAAGGGTACATAAAGAGGTAGAGCTTCTAGCAGTCAATGGAAAAGAGGCCATGAGCGCAAAAAGGTCTACATCAAATATTGAATACATGTTAACAAAGCGGTGTAAGCAAAGTGAGAGAAACAGAGTATGCTGCTGAGTGAATATTCATAAGCGCAGTCTAGAAAGCTCAAAATTATTAAGCAGGAGAATGAAAAATATAACAAGCGCTCTAGGTGAGATGATGCAATAGTTCAGATAAATCCAAAGATGTAAACTTAAACTATTTTACTTTTCACGACTCAAGATAATCGGAAATTTTCAAATAATTATATATCACGAAATTGTTGAAACTCATTCAAGAGCTTTACTAAACCTTCGAAGCAGATAAACGATTAAAAGCCTAAAAGCCTCTACTCTCTATTTGGATTACATTTTAGCTCATATTTTTCTCTCATACTATATACGGCTGAGTAACAAGCTATAAATTAAATAAGTATATCTACTTTCAATTGAAATCGGTAAAATGGAATGGAAATCTTGTACTCACCGAAGAAGAATGTGTTGCAATGCAGGAATAATATATAGTCACTTACCTGAAAAGAAATAGAATAATTATCAATTATGAGAATTTATTATCACAAGAATATTACGGTGAGAATAAAATTCTTAAGAGTTCATATTAATATCTTTTGTGGCGTAGACATAGGGAAACAGCAGAGAATTATCAAGAAAAAATATATTTCACTGTGTTCCCAATTCGTTACCAGATAGGAAAACTAGTTTTATAGACTGGATTGAAAGATGGGCATGCAGTTTAAAATAAGTTTAAATTAACTATAGGAATAAGATAAATTCATTCATATATAAGATAATATAATAAATTATACGTATAATTGATACACGTACTCAAACGCCTAGATTATGCAATCCAATTGAAGTCGTTTGAAAAATATATTCCATTTATGACACTATTTTGTTTGAGAAAAATAGTCTCTCAAAATTCCCAATGAGGATAAAACATGGAATATGCCTCGAAGACATTTTTTCTTCTTAGAGTTACATACAACGCTCTGCTAAGGACATTTATTTCTCAAGAGAAATGAAATTTTCACGGCGGTGCTCGCCGAGTCTTAAGAAGTCGATCAGCTTTGTAAATTCATTTATGCCTTTAATTACTTAATAGAATTTTTTGTCCCACCCATGTGAGAGCCGATTGATTTTGAAAGAATTCTAAAATAAAGGCGTCCGCAGTAACAGCGGCCAATTAAGGTATAAAATCGTGCAAGTGTTTCTTTTTCCCCGGTAGCGACTCAAGCACTTGGAATTTGGCCTCGTCTAAGATTTCCCTTGCGAGATACTGCGACGTTGAGAAAGGAATCCGATGAAAACAGACAACAGTGGCTTCTCATGTCTCGCTAGGCATCTATACGGCTCACGATATAAAGGACTGAATATGATTACGTAAAAACAACATCAAACAGTAACCGTAGAAATAAGAGTAAAGCATAACACTCTAACATATTTTCAATTGGTATTCGCATCAAATGTGGACTGCAGATTATTTGTGGTATATAAGACTACATAATTATTTCACGAAAGAGATGTAATATTTCAGCTGAAGAAGTACTCTTTTTTAACACATTTTTTTACATATATATTATAATTAAATATAGCCGTTATGCAATCTCAATTTCAAAGTAAACGTGTAATTGAAAGACAATTAGCTTCTGATTAATAACTGATTGTACAGCATGCAGGAACGCCTCCAAAATGCTATTTAAGATTTTATCCTCCGAAAATTCTCCATCCTAATATTTCAACATTTTCCTTTTTCAAAAAATTTTAAGAATCCGAAAAAATTTTCTTCGGTAATAGTAATTACGAAGAAAATTTCCAAATTCCAAGTCTTCAAATCAGTAGAAGCTGTGTCAGCTCTATTTTTCAATAATAAATAAAGAATTTTAAAAAATAATAAATTTCGGCTAAGTTTCCCAAAGACATACAAACATATTTCTAGGACACAACTACATGCTCTATGGCGCAACAACACTAACGTATATTTCTAACAAGGGAGGAAAAATACAATACGTTTCATTTAAGAAGAAAGAATTTCCTATAAAATACATAAGGCACTTTGATTTCGGCACTAGGTTACGTTATGAGATCAGAGCGACAATATGTATCTCTTTCTAAACAGGGGAGAATTTTCGCTTCAGAATCTAGATATATATAAACTCACAGAAATATTCCTACAGGTGACACGCTAACTTTGATATTCCCAGTAATTCTGGATACAATGCTTGCAAACCAAAGACTCTGAAGTCTATGTAAAACGCATTTTATCCACCGTAATTTATAACTTCGCTGGAATAAATAATGACCGTGAAAATCAAGAAAATTATCATTAGAGAGGTGATTCGTTAAATATTTTCATTTCTATCGACAAATAATGATATCAAATAATAATAGCTAAATATCAAAAAAAAACTTCTATAATAATCCTTAATCAATCACAGTAAAAACGCAATTTCTTTAATACATAAATTAGTCCACATACGCGTGGACAACCGACGGCGTTGCTAATGTCGAGTCTATGTTTACTTCTTCGCAATTTCCTCAAGAACGCAATCTTTCCTTCTTAGGCGGACATCAATTAGAAATAACGAGGGCCAATGCCAATTACTTGCTCTTGAGGCTTTCTTCCGACGTTTGTCAACCTTAACTACGCCGACCGTTACTCGTGTTAAAAGATACGAAACATCACCAAACAAGAATCCCGCCAAATGCGGGTTGGTCGCCAAGGAAACATTCCTGTGGCGAGTTTCGGTCATGCACCCAAGTCCATATTTGGGACCAACAGATTTCACCTGCACCTCCCTCAAAAGAGGAACAATACGTAGTTGCTTAGATACCTATGTATAGTTGTTTAAATACGAAAAGATGTATGATTGCTGAGGTCATAAGGTGTTTCAAACAAAGGCCTTTTTTATGATACAGAGGCATGTATCAGACTCAATAATTGTAATAGGTAACGAGCAGGCACTTGGATAAATGTCTGATAGGCAAATTTATTTCTTTGATGAGAATTTTTCGGCGCCTACCTAAATGTCTTAGATTTTGAATCCATAATATAGAAGTTTCGTATTCATTCAATTTTCGAGGTTTTGATGGAAAAAATCTTCCCGCAATAAAACTACTGGAAGCAACTTAACCAACAAATACGACCTTTACAAATAAGGACGCACTCCATTCTCAAAAGATAGAGAACATAGAGGACCATATTATCTACTGTGGACTTTAAGCCTTATCCAAACCGTGTCAAAATCTTTAAAAATAGTTCAAATTAGTTATAAGTGATTTATAAAGGTTTATCATTGTCTTATTATCGTCTTGTTTAATTTTTTTGCAGGTTTCACCAATAAAATCTTGATCGCTTGTCTCACGTAATTGGCAAATTTCGGAGGTTTCCTCTCTGCGAAAATAACTTGAATTTTTTCGCCACATTCTTTGAAAAAAAATCATCAATAGTTTTCAACGTTAAAATGTAGGTGGAATGATTTCGGATGAGAAAATTAAACTGGATTCTAATTCAATCCTTATCGGAGACTTTTCACAAATAAGCTCCTGACGTTTCCTCAATTGCCTTGACTGTGAAAGTTTCTCTGTAGGAAAATTCTTTTCCCCTGCTATCACTTTTCCATTTTTTTGTCACATTATCATAACTATTTCTCTATTCATACTGAGTATAATCATAGTCATTTCAGTATATTTCATATAAGATTGGCTGATTTTGCACGAGATGACATGCACCTAGGAAAATCCCAAGGAAGGATAGACTTGAAAAAAGTCCGACGGGACCGGGAATCGAACCCAGGTTACCCAATTGCCGGTCGGATGCCGGTCAGAGCCCCCGACCGGCAATTTGGAGACCCGAATTCGATTCCCGGTCCCGTCAGACTTTTATTCAAGTCTATTCTTCTTTGGGTTATTTCATGTATTAATTTGAACACATCCACTCATCGATCAAAGCTACTGATTTTTAATGAAATATATTAACCTCGTTTATCACTGAGTAATTCGGTCAAACTGTAATCACATTCATAACGGAATCATTTCCCTCACAGAATACCCCATAATCTCTTTTCAAAAGATTTATTCACGTGGAATTACACGCTTTAACCCTTAATTCGGCTAAAGGGATCAAGCCCGTGACGCAGAATCGGTTACGATTTCACATCACCAGAGAAAAGACCCCCGCGAGTTCCTGAATACAACCTGTCACAAAACACTTCACAAAGAATCCTACACCCACGACAAAGGGGGCAGTTCACCACCATTCTAACACGCCCACATTCACGTCAACAACATGTCGCTAGGAGACCAAATGGCCTTTGCGCCTCCAAAGCGAAGTGCGCATTGAAATGTCATAGCGATATCGGATGGCTTCCAGTTGGTATGACAACCTCCTCATCTCCGAAGTGGAATGGGGCTCGTGTACCCACACGATTCCCGGTCAGTACCCTAGATGAGTTAACCGAATTCCCCGTAAATACGCATTGGGAGTGGAAGGAAGAGAGAGATGACCCATTTTGAAGGATTGGTGTGTTCACCCCCGATCGTCAAACATCTGAATACGGCGGTTATGAAATGGGTCGCGGAAAAATACCTTCTCACATTCTGCAGGTTTGGAAAGCATAAAGTCAATCACAGAATCGAAAGAGGAAAGCCAGCATTTAAAATGAAAATACAAGAGATGGTACCTTTTCTACGATTGCTTTTTTTTCTCTGTAGTAATAAGTAATTTGAAGAGTCGGTAACCCCAAAAGATTTATTTTCACATTTTGGGTCACCTATATTCCACAAATAATTTGTATCATGATATTTATTTTGTTTTCTGATAAGGAATGAACAGTATTGTTATCATTATATTATATTATCCAAAAGGACATTCATTTGTATGGTCACTCGATAGAAAGTATGTTCTCCTTCGTAATTTCCCTATAATTCGTTTAGTTTTATTTTTCGTTATATTTGTTGTTTTATTTAACTTTTTCCATTTATTTTGTTTTGTTTTCACTTTAAATTGGCTATTTCTGCTGTATGTGAAACTGAAATGAATAAATAAAATAATAAATTATAAATATGACACAGCGTCTCTCACATTTGCAGGAATTGACTGCTTTATATTTATAATATGTAATACAATTCCAATTAAAATCATAGCAAAATTTCCGATGATAATCTAATATGAACCTGCAAACAATAATACAGAAATATCTCATTTCTCAATGCCCATCTCTCTAAATATGCATAAAACAATGAAAAAATCTCATATTATATCAATCACCGACATGTACATACATATTTACTTGTCCGATGGAAATGCCAATTTTTGCTAAGTTTTCGGATTTTGATTAAAGGCCGTAAGATATCGGAAGAAGTAAGATAAGGGAGAAAACGCAAATGATGTTATAATCTATATAATCGAATATTATTTTCGGTTCAAAACCGCTAAAAATTTGATAAAATATATCGAATGTTTACTAAATTTTCCGTTTAATAAGGCGTACCTATAACAACCAATGGCAATTTTTGATATCGCAATTCCATGATGTCCGTTTACCATACAAGTCTTTAAACAAAATAAAAGTTTAATAAAGCGACATGGCATAAAAGTAAAATTATTTCAATTCCTCAGTTTTAGCCAATTTATCAATATTTATGTATTCAATTTTAGTATTCACTTATAAACAGAAATGTTTGTTAAGTATTGCCATATTAATGCGGAACAATCAATTCTGAACTTTTTTCCTTGAAATTAATAAAAAATTAATTTATAAGCCCACAAAATGAGATTAGCCAGATATTTATCTCTTTAATTTCGATAAATAATGGAAAAGTTTGAACAAGTTTCGTTTCATTTAATTCATTAAATCTGAACCATTAGACTTCCTTCCATAAACGCAACTTCCAGCCTTGAGATGGTTCAACGTAGGGCAGCTAGATTTGTTAATGGAGATTTCAGATTTGACAGCACTGTTTCAGCTATGATAGAATCCCTCGGTTGGATTTGCTTAGTGATAGAAGACTTGATTACCGCGGGAAGCTTTTTAGTAAATTTATCACTACAGATCTCGGGGAGGAGGTAGTTGATATTGTCATACAAGTTAGTAGCATACGTGATCTTCGAGACAAAACGACGAAGCGTTACAGGGAAATAGTTGCCAGGACAGATAGTTATTTCTGGTCATTTTTTCCGCGAAGTATTAGAGAAGCCAACAGCAGTCAAGGGTAGATAGGGTTTCCCCTGCCATGCGCCAGTGGCGGTTTGCAGGGTCTAAATGTAAATGTACTAACCCTTATGAGGAAGGGATATAGATTATCTTCCGATATCCTTCGAGATTTCATCCCTCGAAATTATAGCTAAACTTCGAGTAACTTCATTTTTGACATGTTTATATTATTTTGAAATAAAAAGAATACTAATATAAAAGGTCCTCCGTTTGGATTTGGTTTCCGAATTCTACTTGCGATTATGCCACGAAATGCTTCGCTTCACCGAATTCGTATATTTTTAGCCGTAAGTTTTGCTGTTTTTCACGGAAGGACAGTAAAAGCTGTCACACTTCGAAGATATTAGGTCATGGATTCGAATCCCGAGAACGGAACGGCAGAGAAGGTTTTTATTACTTTTATGAAGACAATTGAATGCTGTTACTGGGGCTTCCAAACCGACTCAAACGATTGCTATTCCAAAGTCATGGTTTCCTTGATTTTTCTCGCGCGCGTGTAATTCTAAGGAGAACAGTTCAAGCAAGCGAAGCTATGACTTCCGACGCATTTCGTAACATCGGCAAGAATACACTTTCTCTAAAAGCGCGACAAATTCCTGAAATATCTTCGAGAATTCCGAGATGTGTTTTCAGATGGAATACACAGAGCATTCCCTGCTCTTCAAAAGATCGTTGAATATTCCCGAAAAAAATCAAGTCAAAGTTATTTGTCAGAAATTATCTTCATTGTCAATACTTATTCTTTGATTTATACCCCGAAATAAGCATATTAATGTAACTGATAAAATGATATGATAGAAGTGTATTTGTCAGCTAGCTGATGGAAAGTAAAAATTGAAAAACGGTTTAATTCAACTAGAGAATTTCTATTGATTTAATACGGTGCGATAGGACTATATGACTATGTCGTTCACCCAGGAATAATCCAAAGGATAAACGGTACTGAAATACCAGACGGGTCTGGTGCCCGAACCCGGATCTTCAATTTGCCGGGTATCTGCTTTGCCGAAAAAACGGCGTAAGAAAGGCCTAAGAAATGCTTTGCGAGATAGCTCGGTGATCACAGTAGCAGATGGAGAATCCGGATTTGAGTTTCGGAATTATCAGACTAGCATAACTTCCGCCTATCCCTTGTGTTCTACCAGTTAAGCTATCCAAAAAGAACAACTAAAATAATATTGTATGGTTATTATTATTATTAATTAAACAGTTACAGTTAGACATATAGTCTGGTGGCAACTACATACTAAGTTAAACAAACATCCTAAAAACATAATAAGTTAAAAATACCAATACAACCCAATAATAATGACAATTCCCCACAAAACAATACAAATTTTCCCACAAACAAAACAATTTACATAAATAAAATATGTACATCTTCCCATAAACATTCCCCCTCAGTCGCACAAGTTTTTTCAGGGTTCCTGGTAGGCCTTCTCGGCTACCGTAGCGGTAAAATGTAAAAATTAAATGTATTACATAATATGACATTTATTATATAATATAGCTGGGGTTCAATCCCCAAGGTACGGCTTGGATAGTAAAGATGGCAGGTTGCCTTAGCCTTTAGAAATGGGTACCAGGTGAAACTCTTGGTAATGATATATTACCTATTTGTTACTGTAGAGTGTTAAATGATGTCACTAACATGAAGATTCATTACGTTAACTTTAAAATATCTTCATTAAGATTCAATGAATTGATGCATTACAAATTTACTACTCTAGAACTCATCCCCAAGCAAGAGCTTATGATAGCTATGGCGGAAGGATTGAAGATCCAAACACACCCTTGGATTAAATAATTTTTGGACAGAATTGAAACTCTTTCAAGTTCAGACTCTTTCTTTCATCTTAAGCTGATGGATTTAATACTAATAAAAAGGAAGAAACAAATACAAAATTAGAAATTTAAGATAAATTCATGTTGGTTCTACTGGGAATTTCTGAATGGAAACTATTACTTAAAATATACTGTTTCATAAAATTATTTATTATATAAAATTTTGATGCTGTAAATAAAATTAATTCATTTAAGACATTGATGTAAATTACAACTTGGACGAGTTTTAGAGCTCCTCGTCAGAAGCTTAGGAAATAAAGAATTCAGGACTGATTAATCTAATCGTAAAAGCCTATAACTAATTTTTAAAACTTCCTCTAGAGTAAGAAAAATCTAAAATATTTATTAGGAGTTATGCAGACCTAAACTTTTCTGAACGCCGGAGGAAAAGTAATTACTAAATAACACGAAAGTAAAGAGCTAACATCCACTTATCCATTCCCGCACGAGATCATTATTCTCTGGAGATTATAAATAGAAATCTTTTGAGACTTGATACGAAGAAAAATAAATACGGACTACCGTAAGGTCTTCCCATACTCTCGGCTTTCAAAACATCTCTTCCGTAAGAGCCTTGAGAACTAAAGATGATGATAAACTCAAGGTGTTTTGAGGTATCTCTTCAAGAGAACCACATATATATCATTATTAATAATCAATTTATTATTTACATAATAAATCTCTATTGGTTAGGGTTGCTCTAGAGAATGGTGTTGAAGCTAGGACTCCAAGAAAGATGAAAACTAAAGATAGGAATTTCTTAGGTTACAAGGGTGTCACAGCCAGAAAAATTTGGATTGGTTGGTTGGATTTAAAGAAAAGAGAAGGTGCTGGAGACATCCGGAGATAAGAAGGTGGTAATTAAAGATATAAAACATAAGAAGGATAATGCTGAAAGGGGGTTGACGGATATAGAAAGAAATTGAAGGTGAGGTGTAAGATAAAGACAGAAACTGAAATAGTTGGATAATGTATAGGGCGGGATAAGTAATTAAGAAATAAAAAGGCGTTAAGTACGTACATGTATATATGAGAGAGATATGGGATTAGAAAGTCCAGACTAAATTTTAACCCATTTTCATAAATAAAGATGCAATACTCGATATAGATTATTAAGATTGCAACACTAGGCACTGATACTAAGATGGCAAATAAACAGAAGTGAATATTAAAGCGCATGAACCAACAAAAAGGTAGGTGAATAATTAATTAACATTTCATGGATTATTCGGTGTTTTAATTTTATATTTACGAATAAGCCTACGTCTTAAAGATCCCACAATTACCTGGAACTACCACAACTAACGTGGAAGGCTCATTTATGATTGCAAATGCAGAAAAAAGTAATGATTGAATTGCGTAAACCATTTAAACCTTAAGTTATATAAATCCACATTAATTAATGAGATCAAAGGAATTTACATTGAAATGAAAGCCCAGCTTGTAGAGATGGTATCAATCAAATATCAGCTCCAAACAAATGTAATGATTTCTTTGTTGATTAATTGTACAAAAGCAATTTATAGAACATGTGCAGAAATGTATTAATTGCTTATAAATTTTCAGAATGTGTATTTCTCCTATAGACGTTCATATATATCCTTGCATTAATTTATTAGTTTCTCTCTAAGCTCCACGCTTCCCGGCTGTCACAGAAACTTTCCCGGAGTAAAAACACCAAGCCCTCCCATGTTTCGACCGGAGCAACTTTCGAGATGAGATGTCTAACCTGCATAATACCATTACATTACTACTTATCCTCCGTAATATTAAACACGATCAAGTTCCGAGAGAGTAACGAGCGGAAGGGAGTACGCCGGGAGAGTATTTTAATAGAGGTGAAGTATGGAAGGTAGGCCGAGCACGTATGTAGGGCAGCGAGAAACTTTTTGAAAGATAAGCCATAACTATGGAGTTTCTTACTTTACCACGAAATGTGAGGAAATGCCTCGGCAGTTATGAAGCCTGAGGGCGTGTGGAAGCACGTGTGAACATGGAGAATCAATCTTTCGCTACACTAGTTCTTTACCGGAGAAGCTGATTTATGAACAGGCCATGTGCGTGTCTTTACACATGTGTCAGTGTTTCGGTTTACATGATCTAGAGCAGTATTTTTTGGCCGCTTTTCCTCGATTTCACTTCATATCGAATTTTAGAACATCATTCCACTTCACCAGATTGGTTAGCAATCAAAACACTCGATTTTGCAAATCGCGTAATTGCTGCAGGTGCAAAAATCGTTTTGATATACATAACTGCACTTAAATAAAAGAACGCCGATAGACTAGTTGGTAACTGCCGATATATGGGTCAATATTTATAAATTGTGATTCTGTATCTCCAAGCTGTGATAATTGGATATATAGTTTGCTTGGCATGAAATTAAAACTACTCAATAAATGCTGCCGCTATAAATGTAGCTTAGAGAAATATATTAATTAGTTAACGAGAGAAAGAAAAAGCTCAGAAAATATCAGGAAAATTTCTCTTCGTAATTATATTTGACCAATTAATTTTAACTGAATTTATTCTGATGTAAAGTTAAAATTAAAAATGGTATTATTGGAACCAGTCGACAAGTAATTTTGATTAGCAAAACTTAAGAGCATTAACTTAAATTATTTCCATTTTATTTTCTTTTGCTTGTTATTTCATGATTTATTTGCTGTATAAACAAATGTTACTTTCAGAATGTTAATTATTTAATCATTTAAATCATCTCCTTTAATGTTTTAATTTCGGATATATTAGTATTAAGTTCATTCCAATATTTACGTGTTATTTATTACGATTTAGTATTTCATTTTCTTCTTGCACATACACATTTTTGAGCTTTCTTGATTGACTGGTTATAATTAACTGTAAAATTAGTTAATTAAATAAGTTCTATTTACTACATAACATTAATTAATTAAATAGTTTTTAAAGTATCATATCACAAATGACATAATATTTCAACTATATTCAACTGGCTATTGCTTATGAGATGGCTTGACGGATGAGAGACAATATAATAAATTTAAATGTATTTTTGTCGCAAAAAATAATTTTAAAAAATATATGTTAACCATGAAAGTTTATATTCCACAGGCCTCCAGAAATGAATCTTGCCACCACACAGTGTTTCTTCCAAGTATCACTTTGAGACATTTTTAGGATGAAATATCATCTCTGAGCAGGAATTTTGTGATCATGCATACATTTTTTACCGTTAAAAATTTACAGAGAGCGACTTTAATTCGTGGAATTTGATTGTATGTGTACAGTCATGCTCGAACAGTCATCGACTCAAAGGCTGGCAGGATCTTCAAACGATCCCCCACAAACACTAGAGGCGGAATGAGAATTACAGTGCAATATATGGAGTGAAGTAATTTGCTATTGCTTTCCTCACTGAGCCAGAATCCCCCTGTCATATGCCGAAAGGCGGCTTTTACGGTACATATGTAGATATAAAATTCCATAATTGAAAAAAGGCAACAACGAGCATCACAAGGACTCTTTGAATTACTGAGCTATCAATAGAGGTGACCATGTTGAGTACCATTTTAATCATCACTAATTTATCAGTAGCATTCATATTATCACAGTCATGAGCATGACTGGAAAAGTGAAACAAAGTAAATCAGAAATGCACTTTTATATAATCTTTATCGAAAAATTGAGGATTTTCATGTGATATATTTATTTAAATATTCTTAACATTCCTTGATAAGTTATGGATTTTTACGCCTTTCCACAGGTGACTTGAGTAAATATATGTCAATATAAATCTCGTAAGTTCAGGATCCCGGATAGCCATGTGGGAGGCGCGTTCGATTTTGGTGAAAGTGGACCTGGGTTCGAATCTCGGTGGGGGCTCACGTGCAGGATGACCTCAGCCGTCGAAGCTCTTTAAGTAAACCTACAACTACTGGGTAGGTTCATTTGTTCCGGATATACTTAAGAATGGCTCTTTCATTTTCGCTTTGATAATCGAAATCTCCATTTAATGTATTTAATACTATTTTGCCATCTGCCTATTCCCTTGTATTCTATTTTCGATGACTTTCTTTAACTACTTATACTCTTACATTTTCATCCCTCCGTTGCATTTTTTCAATAAAAACCGTTTCCTATCTCAACATCGTAGAATGGAGAAAGTTAGTTGGGATAGAAAAACGAACGAGGAGGTTCTAGAGATGGTTAGGGAGAAAAGGGTAATGATTGAAGTAATTATAAATAGACAAAAGAAATGGGTGGGTCAAATATTGAGAGGAGAGGGATTGTTGAAGAAAGCGATCGAGGGAAGAATGCTAGGGAAAAGACAGAGGGGAAGACAAAGACAAAAGTTATTAGACGAATTAAGGGGTGGGATAAGTTACAGAGAATTGAAGGAGAGGGAATTAAATACGGAATGTGGGGGTACATGAACCTACCGAAAGGTAGAACACTTTATATATCTCAACATCTCCAGCCCTTGGGTCCGGAGTGATATATGTAAGTTCTAAGTTGGATCAAAAATACACATAATTACGAATTTTATACCAATAGAAATCAAAAGTGGATCACGTCGATCGGTGTTAAAAATAACAGTCTGTCTTGCTGAGTCGTGCTCTTTTTAGAAAAAGCCCTTTTCCTGCGTTTCTAAGAATTATTCGAAGGGCATGATTTCCCGGAACTTGTGAGTCTGTATAGTGAGTTTGAGAGGATATAAAATTTTTTGAGGAGAAAAGGCATGTGTATAGCAGATGAGAAGACGTTTAAAGAAAGCTGATGTGGTACAAAATGATGGATTAGGACGTTGATAAGAAGGACAGTGAGATATAGACACTTTACGGCTGCTTCTAGGAAAGAAAGTTGACAAGAAAAAGAATTGGAAAAACCACATAAGAGAGAAGGCAACTTATCCTCGGGCTTAGGACCTCAAAAAGCTTTAAAGATATAGGCGAGTTCTCAGTTTTGGAAGGGGAACATTTATTCTCCGAATGACCTGAAAATAATGTCTTCGATAAACGCTGGATTGGTACCAGCCACGGCATATTTTCACCTTGAGAAGAAATTCACCTTCATAACCTTTTTTCTTAACTCACACATTTTTATAGAAATAATACTTACGACATTATTATTACTTATTTATTTTCGCCACAGTTAGAAACTGGATTTGATATAACAGTGTATTTTAACCTTATAATTTATCTTTAAATATCATCCAATCTCATAAGGGATTTTAAACAGTACTGTGACCCAAACATCCTCAAAAATTTTTGGTCACACCCCTTTGTAATAGTATCAATTTTTTAAATTATAAGGAGAATGAAGATGCGCTGTAAATAACGAGTTATTTAAAAACGGTGACTTCAGAGCAGTCATGGCATTAAATATGCAAATATTAGGACGATTTTAATTTTTTAAATTATCCTTATGATTTTCGAAGTTTCCGCCTGTTGCCTCTCTTTTTTTAGAAATGTTTTGATAAAGTGATATATGACAAACTGCTTCATGCTTCTAAAAGGTAAAAAGTTACAGCTATTCTCATCTCTGAAAAGGCTTTAGTTCGAACTCGGGAGCCCATAATACATTGCCAAGATATTATAATTTTATAGAAATGTAATGAGCTTATACGCGATTTTCCATTTTCCAGACTGCAGACTCCCAGAGTGCTGAAGGTTTTTAATCCTTCATTTATTAAAATACCTAAAAGAGAAAGGACCGTCGCACAACCTTTATTCACCGACTATCTTTTTTGATTTAATCCTAAATTTGACATTTTTATCTAAAATTACAGGACATTTTTTTCTCTTTTAGATTGCTACCGAGATTAACCGTAATTGATGCTTCGAATTTAATTACCTCTAAACAAACTTTAGAAAGAATAAGGGTTAAGGATTAGCGCTTCTTTTTTTAACGTTGTTTATGTTTCTGTATTAAACGAGTTTTGTTTCTATCAAAATAAACGTTTATGGATGTTTTCGTTAAATAACAGTCTGAGATGATATTTTGAAAGATATTTAGTGGAATATTTAGCGGAGTTGTGAATAGTATTAGTTAATGTGAAGGTAGTTAGTTAGTGAATAGAAGAAAATTTTAATGCTATTAGTTCAAGCTTCCTTTCTAGTTTCGAAAATATTGTAGCAGCAATCAAGTAATTACGGCCATCAACGTAAACATTTAAAGATAATTAACGAGATTATCGATACAGTTATATTCATCAAGTGAAAATTGAAATATTTTCATTGACTGGACAGAAATAGACAGCTTATTAGCTCGCTAAGGTCCCGGTTTCGACTCCCGATTAATCGTATTTTTCTTGAATTAGGCTTTTTGTTAATCCACTGTTGTTGTTTCTTGCCATAAGCGTCCTATAGGAACGTTTTTTGGGGTAATGATGAATAAATATAAAACTACAAATTATTAATGGGAAATCCATACTTTAAGTTGCACCTTTTCCATGCTGATGTCTTAATTAAACGATACTTCAATGATCCTTGACATTGGAAGAAATTTTACGCAGCGTAGCGCTTAAGGACACTTTAAATGAGGAAGGACGCGAGAAAAAATCCTATGCTTAAATTATGAGGCATATCAAATGAACAGAAACAAATATTTGAATAACTCTCAAGAAGACCGAATAATATAAAGGACCCCTGAGGTAGTCGAAACTACGCTGAACTCCATAACGAAAAGAGCACAGAGAAAACAGGTTGATCTTCTGCGAATAATTTATTCACAACTCGTTTCGGAGGGTAAATAAATTAGCAGTAAAAGTAGAGATTTTGTCTTCTTCTTTTTCCTTAAAAAAGGACGAAATTTTCCTAAAAAAACGTTAGAGATCTACAGAGATGTTTTAATTAAGAATTGGATTGTGAAGAGGTTAAATTACAGGTACTGAATCAATCAAAGTTGTATATCCTACCTTATATCTTCCAGATATAGAATATTAGTTATGGTACAGCATTTTAATAGGCATTCAAAATGTGAAAAAGAATAGACTTGACGGAAGAAGACCATAACTATATAAAGCTCTCTCAGAGTAGAATTTACTTTTTTTCCTTGAATTTTTACAGACGATTCGCAAAATAATTATCAAAGTGAACACAGAACTAACTTAATAAAATAGTGATAAATTTTTGGAAAATATTTTCTTAAAGATTCCGGCTAAGATCACCGAATAACCGTTTATAAAAATTCTGTTTTCCTTCACTTATCACAGCCCATTAAAACATTCATATATACACCAATCAATTTAAAAAAACTCAATGAATTATATATAATTACAACAATTGCTCGATTCCTGCAGCAATTACAGAATCCAAATCCTAGATTTTAGACTACTCCTTTCAATCTCGAAAATATTATGAATTTATAACTATCATTTATTTCATTTCATCAATCTCTCCATAGGCGTGTTAGATATAATTTAACTGATGAATATTAAAAAGAGGAATGACACTCTCTCATGATAAAACTCTACATCGAGTTATAAATAATTACGTAAAATATACACACAGGAATTTTGTTTTCATAATTACTTCAAATCCAATAACAAAGACATATAAAATAAGCAATTTTCAATTAATTTTACTCTAGCAATGCAAAATTGCTTATAATAAGTTGATAGTAAAATTAAAATATATTTTAACAAGATAGAGGAATTTATGCGTCTTAAGAAAACCTTTATAAAATTACTCGTAATGATCAATAAATAAAACTCATGGAAAGTAAACTTGTGGTAGTTTGAATTGAACTATATGAAATGTATTTTTCAAAACACTCAATAATAATTAATGGGAACTCGTTGGAAACTGATTGTCATAAAGCAGACTAAACCACTGCTCGCTATTACGTTTTGAACCCACGAAAGGACACCGAACGTTCTAGAACGAAAATAAGATTCTGCCATCAACTGCGACTAGCGAAAGACATTGCCTCGTAAGAAGAAATAAATACCCAGCATCCACCGTCTTTTAGATTACAAAGAGCATTACGTGTGTGACAAGTGAGGGGAACGGTGGCTAACTTCGTTCTATGACCCAGATTGGGATTTGGATCCGGTTTAAGGCATGAGATGTAGGCTTAGTAGTGGACGCCTTGGAGTTTCGAGCAGCACGAAAAGACGTGCTGTTCTTCCAGAAAGGATATTCCGGACACGTGCTTGTCACGGTCGCGATGCAGCGCTATGCAATAGCACTCTTCTGAAGGGACGGAGTTGCCAGGTTTCCAAAAATGACAATAGCCGAAACTATACCGAAGGCAGTATTGTGTGGAAATGTCCTGAGGAGTTGGGAATAGAGGTCAGTTTGGCATCGTTGCGAATTTGGATATACTTGGTCATCCGGTGATCATATGCAGCTAATGTTAATCCTGTTTCTACAGAAAGTGTTAGTGCGAAAAGTAAACGACTATTTCGCCACGAAACATAAGTTACGTAAATTAAGACCATCGGGAAAGAAGAGCGTCTTCATTGGCATGTAAATGACACCTCAATCTCATATACTCAATGATTTAACTGTAACTAGAATAATATTGAAACTGCAGGTGGGCCAAAGATTAATATTACGCTTACGAAGTTCTTTTAATGGAACTGTCATTAATTATTAAGTCTATTATTAATCAAAAATGAAATGATTAATAAAATAAAATGAAAATGAGTTTAAAAAAACAGTCTAGCAAAAACGTGTAATTCCCTACGTCTCCGGCTAGAACAGACTGTACTGAAGGGTTGCCTATACTCCGATTACCAATTTTCAAATTCGGATGTAATATTATAGAATACACTAGAATATTATGCATGTGTATTTGCTATTACTCTTTTACAAGCTCGTGGCGGGCCATTTTGCTGCTTCAGGCTAAATTTCATCGGCCTCCTTTTATTTAATTTCCAAGTAATTCTCTGCGATGCTATTCGAAATAATTAATGAAGGGAAAAGATCGAGAAGCGTTTCATTACCGAAATTCATTCGTATTTTTCTAAGTAAAACATCGATTAAGGAGTAAATGAAAATGCTGATAATTATTTTATAGCGGGGGTCGCTCGAGGCAGTTGTCTCAGCGCCTCATCCGTGTGGCCCAACTGTTTTATTTACAGAAGAATTTAAAGTGGGCAATCGATAAATCTCACCGGGTGATTTAATAGAAGGCAATGAAATAATACAAAAATATTATTGATGAGCCCAAAGCCATTTTATTTTTAAGATTAAAGATGGAGTTCATTAAACGAAACGGAATCAGATGTATCTTTGTGGTACTTACTAACGTTAAAAACACCATTGGAACAAATCTTTTACTGAGTTACTTTTGTCTTGTGGTTTGGTAAAAGATTTGTTGAAATGGAATTTTTTTATAGAGTTCACTGTTAAACAGAATGGCAATAACACAAGGTGACTATCTGATATTCTATTAGAATCGGTCGTTCTCAACCCGTACAATAATATACTATGGTTCCGTAGCATTCTCGAGCCCAAAACTTGCAAATCATTCCCTTTTGACAAAGCTAAAATTAAAATATTATTAACTGAAAGTTTTTGCGAATAATGAAATTGATTTATTTGAAATACCCTTAATGTTTGTAAACTAGCCCATCACTTGTATGACTAATGTTGAAATTACTTGAAACTCATACCGGGCTCCTCCTCTCCTAAGAGTTCAAATATAATAGAAACAAAATAATAAAGAAATGAAATGAAAGATTAACACATCTACGTTACACAGTTACGTTTGGTTGGTTTATGAAATTGAAAAACTCACGAATTTCATAATTCAGAAGAATATTGCTAACGCATCCGTTGCGAATTTTGTGATGATGATGTAAACCTTAATATTGAATAATAATTATCTACATGAGTTTTTCTTTCGATCTAGAGGAATTAGATCAAATATTTAGGTGGAAAAAGATGGATAGAATTTCCATAGTTAGGTTAATAATTGACAAATACTTGTAAGAAGCAACCTTAGAAGGATAAAAATTGTCAGGGTGAGAAATTAATATACCTTGGTTTATAACGACAAATTTTCTGAGCTCTCATTAAACTGATTGACGACGCTACTATAGATTATTTTAAAAGACAACGCGATATCAACATAAAAGCTATTGTAAAGCATTCTTTTTCATGCTTCAGGTGAAATATTTTCCGCTATATAGAATAGCCCCCTTTCACTTTAGGTTCTCATAAATATTAACAATGGCTTAAAAAGAAGAACAGAATTTCCATTCAGAATTTATGAGAAAGTGATGAGCTTAAAAATTTTGAGCTTCCCAAATGTCACTTGAATACATTCAATTTAAGATGAAAGATTTATAAAATTTAATTAGCCCTTCGGGAATTACAACTCCTTTATAATGGATGATATTTATTCTTAATAAGGAAAATGAAATTCGGCTGAAGGAGAAAAATTTTAATGAATCAAAATTTGACATTTTAGCTCTGCGAAAACGCATATATATATTTCTACAAAAGTCTAATATTTTGTGCTCGAGACATAGCTTTCGCGAAGATGAGAAAACATCAGAAAATACATTCTTCTGAAATGAAAAAATTAGAGGATGTGAAAGCAAAAAAAAAGTAAGAGTAAAAATAGACTAAGGTTTTGGGTTACCCTTATATAACTTCCTTGTCACCTAAGAGTGACAAGTCTCTCTGGTTGAGAAACCATCTGAACGCACCAAGAATTTGCCCTGACACTTAAAGCGAAAAAATGAATCATAGGTGAAAAATTATGCAATTCTGACAGCTCCTTCTAAGAGCTCCATCTCATTCCATCTTGAAAAACTTTCATAACCCTGTTTATACTACGCTGAATTCTAATACCAAATTTATTATGAAAATTTTATGGAAGGGAATTATTACGAAATTAGAAGAGTTGGGGATATTGTTTATGGACGGCGATATAACAGAGTGAAGTAACACTTAGTATGAAGCAATATTCATGGGAATATTTAATAGTAAAAACTCATGAATTTAAGAATCAAATCTTATCATTACTGTGAGATTTTTGCTTTGCGGATATCAATTAAAATGTATCGATTCTAAAGACCACTGATTGATATACTCAGAAATTATCTAAATGCTCCAGTAAAAATTCACAAAATGAATTTGTCTGAAACTGTATAAAAATATAAATACACGTATATTCAAATATCTATTGCAAATTTTACGTCAAAACATATACAAAAGGATATAATAGGTAATATATTTATTTGGCAACAACAAAATGTAAATAAGCAACGAATTTTCAATTGATCCCACAATATAATTACACGGTGAATCACCCTTTAACAATTAAAGGAACTCAAAATATATCCTATATTATTTTATTTAATATACCCATATTTTAGACCCATGGACAGTTTAGATATAATTACTCTTTAAAATAATAATTATATATAATAATCAATATAATAATCAATACATAATAACCCTTTGTCAGAATTGTTTGTTTGCTAAGGAAACTTGTCATTTGCGTTTCTTACACTATTATGTACACTGAAATTTTGAAATTCAATCTTTCATTTTTACAACTGAAGAAATAATAAAAAATAAATAACAAAAAAATAATCGAATAACTATCGTAAACGTATTTTTAAAAGTATCTCGATAGTTATGGACATTTCGCACAAAGGCATTCTGCGGTATACGAACCTCTTTCACAGAAGGCGAAGGCGCTACCCACTCGCCTATTCGGAATCGTTTGATTTTCGTTGAAAAACGTATTTCAGGATTGTCTATCATCTTTCACTTCTGCATTTTCGAAATCGACAAGAATTTTAATCATTAATTTTAATTTTGTATAATTATTATAATATATTTATGAGATTTTATCGATGAGATTTATAAAATCTCATTTTATCGATTTAAGCTCGGATTGATTCGAGGTTAAACAATTTCAACGAAGCAGGTTTTCAAACTAGAAAGTTTCGTGGATGTGAAGGCTCTTCCAATCATACCAACTCAGCATATACAAGAGATCAACAAATCCACAAAATTAGGTTAATTTCTAGCTTTTGCTTGTTTCTCTCATCCCTCGCTTTTGCCTGCCACACCGCTTTTCAAGTTTAATTCTGAATATTGCCAGAGCGTCGTCTACATCTTTCAGGGAGCTGTTTAGGGTAATAAAAGAGGGAAGAGCGGCGTTGCTCGGTGCACCTGAGCACTGCAGCGTAGTCTTTTTCTCTTAGTACGGCTTCAAACGCTGCACAGGCAGTAGGTCACTGGATTTTCGACTTAAGTGGACGGGTTCGGTGACCAAGGATGACACTCGAGGATTTTTTTAAAGGGATGTGCTGATCTAGAAGAATGTGCGACGTTACTTTACGCCAAGCGTCAGCAAAAGGTAAAAATATATCGAGAAATATTGCGATAATACTGGAAGATGCATTATATTCCGTAACAAATAGGAATTTTCGAGAAGAAATTCAATGCAGAAATTCAGGTACATGAAATCAGAGGCTAGGAATGAAAAATTCAGGAAGTGAATTATGATGAAAGGTTACTTGTAAACGTGTTTAGTCAATTACAAATAAGCTCTCCATGATATTCATAAGCCTATAAACTACAATCAGGGATCGATAGATCATTAATACTTCTCTTATAATTTAACCACGAAGTATGGAATAAAAGCAACTATTTTATAAGTAGGAGTATTTTTTATTTTTTCCCAATAATCTGTTGTAAAAAAATTGATTAAATGGTATCTAAACGAATATTTTCATCTTTTTATCGTCAATTCTTCGAGGAAGGATATTCCGATCTGGGATATTCCTATAAGTATTATTAATTTTTTGTTATTGTAGTTCCTAGGAATAGGAAGTACAGTAACCAAAACAGCATCTCATAAAACATTCGATTAGGGAGGAATGCTGTAAAACCATTTAGGCATGCATAAAAAATGATAAAAATGCAACTCTACCTTTTCATCTACTCCAAGATAAGGAACGTCATGACACAAACACACCGTAAGTGGATAATGTTTCCTCGACCACGAAACATTCAAGTTATTGACAGATGCATGATTCAATAATGGAATTATTCCCTCTGAGCAACGTGGGAAAATTCTTCTATAAATTCTATTAAGAAATTATAAAAATATTTCTGAGAAAGAGAAGGAAAAAATTCTTCGTAATAAGTCCTCGATATACGATGTATGTACGTATGCGCTTTAATTTCTTAGAACATTATACGTATTTCAAACGTCTCAAGTATTAAGCATTCATCACAAGATGCAACGATCCGTAAAAACAGGAAAGACCCTTTCCATTTCTGTGGTCAAGAAACCTCGAGGAAAGGAAAAACTACGTCAATGATTTTAATATTCTGGCGTCAAGAGTATCTGTACACTTTATGACTAAGAACGGCTGGGAATAATCATTGGGCCATAACGAATAATTTCCTTCGATTATCCCAGTTCCTGCATTAATCACCGAGGAAACGCCATCCCATATTCTCTGAAATCGTGAAATTAAATCATTAAGAAGCTAATGCATCTATTTTGTTTCAGAACAGAATGCAAGTAAAATCGGGAAAGCGAAAATTTGCGTTTTAATACAAATTTGAAAATGTAGCATTAACGTTGTGAAATCAATGAGGAACTCTTTAAAAAAATAATCAGGCCAAATGATTGAAACTTCTAACGTTAATGAGGATATGCTGAAATAAGAAGTTGAGACAATTAGAAATAATGGATTTAATTAAAGGGAGATTTAGGATGGTAGTGTATGTTCTGTAGGTCTGAGGGGGTTCAGACTGCATTTAATACTTATTGTTAGATAACGAATAGTAGAAGTTCGTAAAACCTAAGAAAGGAGTAGAATCTTCCTGTGAGATCAAATGGAATATCTTATTTAGAGCTGCCACTCTGATAGTAACGTCAGTATGGATAATTACAAATGTAAACAACGCCAACGTCACATAGTATGGACTTACTCCGGTAGGGTTCTCTGACTCTGCGCTTAAGTTCCTTCTTTGGCTTCGAAAAATAACTATTTTGTCTTAGAATCGCGGAGATTATAGACATAAATACTAGAAAATAAGTGAATCAACCCAAAGAGATGCACTACGAACCTAATTGAAACAATAGTTCACTTTCCTTTAAAATAGAAGTATGCAATCATAGGATTCGTAAGAATACACGATTAGCTATGAAATTTATCGTTAATTACATAAGTACTCTATGTTCGTCTCTACTGGGCTTGAAAATACTCCCTAAATACATACACGCAACGTTTGACTTTATCACTTGTAAACGTTTACAAATGAAGTAGAAATATTGGTTCTACGAAATCGAGATAAATATCAAAGTTTTGAAATTTATTTTCCTGAAGAAAGGCTTAACTACATTTGGTTGCAATAACTAATCGAAATTTCACGACGGAATAACCACGCTATTTTCATTCAGGGGTTGAAGTTCTCCACTTCCAAATCATCCTACAAATTTCTTTTGCGCATCGCACCAATTATACTTCCTTGAAGTGCGTCGTGCTTTATCAGAACTGATACACAAAGTAGATTTTCGATTATTTGAAACTAGATTTTTTCAGTACTCCGTAATAATCGAGATGATACGTTTCGAAGCAGTTGAAATCAAGTAAAAAAATAAACATCATCATGCGGCGATAGAAACATTCTTTATTTACACTAGCGATGCCCCTAAGATTTATAATCATCAAAATGTTTATCCTTCAAAGTAGCTAACAGATTGACTTTGTATGAAATATAGCATACAACATGAACCCCGAAAAATCCAGGAAAAACAGTCACAAATAATATTATAAATTCATTATTTAGTTGTAAGGTAAATACATGTATGGAATCATTCTGTAGGAACTGTATGTTTATCAAGTATGTATTTTATGTTAATTATGTTTATCACTAATTAATATTAATTATAATTACTAAGGCTGATACAACCACCTAAAATTACTTGCTCTGCCGGGCAATTTAATGCGATATGATTTTTCTAATACCCGCTCTCGATGGCTTTTATCGCTGGCTATAGGCTTCATTCTTTTTAATACTTCAAATTACACTATCGCAAAGCGGGAAACGAATTGTTTTTGTGGCAATCTATGTCCAAAGAAAAGGCTTCCCTATCATCCGACATTTTGATTATCCTAGTCAGCCTCTGTCCGCATAATATCGTATAATCGAGACCCAATTGTACTTCATTTTTTCCCTCTGAAAATCAAATCATGGATTCGTCACAATCGCGGCTTTTCCATTGGGAACTTTGAATTAATTTTAACGCATTAATGCATTAGGTGGAACTCTTCTTTTATTGATAAACCCATATGACATATCAAATACAGCTTCAACTCCCTTGTTCCACGTGACAGAGTTAATTCGGCTGCAAACGAACGTTTCTTTTCGAAGCGGTGTCGACTGTCATTAACAAGGTCAATAACCCCATTAACGAAATAACAACGAGATTCTCCGTCACGTTACCGGATATGACGACAGCGAAAATGTTCTTTATTAATATGGATCTTGCTTTGCTTCCACCTTTACACGAGAGCTTGATATCTGTTATCTCCAGAGCTTAACTTCTATCATCGACAACAACGAATTCAACTTTTTCTGCAACTCTTAACAAAATAAATTTTTTGGCATCAGCAAAGCGTTAGAAGGAGGAAATCGCAAGGCAGATAGTGATTTTTGGTCGTTCTTCCCGTGGGTTATTAGAGAAGCTAATAGGGTCGATTATTTTTATTTTTATTTATATTTTTATTTATTAGTAGCATCAGCATACAGCATGAGGCCAATTACAGCTGACGATAAACAAAAATTAAAAACAAAATTATAAAATAAATTCAATAAATGAAATAAATAAAATTAACAATTTGAAAAACAACGAGAATAAATAAATAATAATCGATAACAAAACAAAACAAACATATAAGTTGAAATTTTCCATGGTACTCTTTCGCAACCATATTTAGAATAGATTAGAAAACGATGATGGTGTCATTACACCCCCTGCCATACGCCACTGGCGGCTTGCGGGGTACTTATCTAAAATCTAAAAACCTAAATCCCAATCTACTCTAAATCTCGATCCGATGAAGATTTTTGGCCAAGAAATTCGGGATACTATTTCAAGAGGTGCTCACAACTGCATATACTTTTTCATCCATAATAGCAGAATACTGAGAATATTACTGTAAGAGTCATTTACCTCTCTCGCTCTCCCGTTAACCGTATCACTGTTTTGATCTTACGGCGCAAGCTCTTACCGTATAACCCCTTAAAACAGTCTGAGCATAAGAATTTTTAGCGCCCATAAAATCCCTTACTGACTGCGGATCTTGCGACTGGCATCTAGGTTTTAGTCTCTTAATAATTCAGAATTCTCTTATCAACTTTCATATGCATCTGTTTTGGAATCAATTTTTTAAATGTGAAACTCTACTACACGGACGAAGGACTCCACCAACTTCTTTATACACTTTTTGGCTTAAAATATTTTTCATTGAAAAAGAAAGTTCCAACTAGGGTCGTAAAGCCACATGAGGTCACTTTTATATTCTTGTACGGCTCACTCACCTTAAGGTCATTGCTACCAATTGCGGAAAAGGATATTCCTGAATATTTTTGTTTCGTAAAATAAATTAATATTTACATATGAATAACTAGTGGGCACCCACGGATAACGAATTGAGTTTGTTGAGAGCAATTCTGGGTTCGATTCCTAGAAGGGTCCAACATTTTTCGGTATTCATCTAGCATCATAAGGAACATGGTTGGCAGTCTGAATTAAGAGTTAGCGGATCCGATCTGTTAATACAGCTATTAATGGAATTAAGTTTAATTAATTAACGGATTAAATTAGATAGGATGCGCATGAATTTGGTATAAAGCGATCGCGGGTCTCAGATGAATTTTTGAAAATTAAAGGTTGTTTTAAAATTTATAAAGAATTGTTATTACGAAGAACTTACAGTATAAATAGACAAAGCCGTAACTGCGTGAAACTCTATACTAGGAATAATTAAATAAATGACTCCTTAAAGCTATTTCTCTAATAATTCCTTAAATTTATTCAACTCAGCAAAAACAATAATAAATTATTAATGCGATACCGTATAATTCCTTCATTTGCAAGTTTTTTTTGATTTGGAACTAAGTGAAGGTGATATTTTTAAACTGTCTCGTCGGAAACCTATTTTGATTACTGCCTTCCGTTTTAAGGCATTTAATTAAAATTTTGTAAACAAGAATAATTTCTGAAACTCATCGCGATCCTTATTCCTTACAGGCCTGCTTTAGACCATTGCCAAATAATAAACCTAATCGTTCAAGCTCTGATATCAGAGATAATCTGAAGTAGTGCAGAATGTGAATCTTATATTCATCTGCCAAAACACGTATTATGAAAAGGTATAAATCTCTTACTACTCTCCTCAGCCTTTCCTAGAGACTAAGTTATCATTTCAGCCGCGTTAGACATAAGCCTCAATGGGATATATCAGGTTAATCTTTATACAGCCTCTTTTATCGCAACGTTTACTTACGGACATTAACATCTCTTTCCCTCGTTAAATCATACGATGTCGGGGAGACGAACTATTACATGTTTTATGACATTCATCCATTTCTTTAATCGACTCCTTCGCATTAAACCCTGATATCCTTGGTCTTAAGTCATCCTCTTCGACCTCATTTTCTCTTTAAAGCTTTATTCGAAGAGGCTGTTACTCACAAAGATCGTCACCTTAATCTTCTCCTACCTTGACGCTCTTTCGAATCATGGACTTCATTTGTTATAATGCTAACGCATTTTCCTTAAATATCCATCCCCTTTACGTGGCCTAATTCGCATGCCTTGGCGAGTGACTACTCATACTATCTTAAATAGGTACACCAGCACTCACTCAGACTAACCAAATTTCTCCAGTTATATCATTCCTCATTGTTCATTAAGCTCTAATTTCATTACATTTCATTTCCATTCAGAGTGCACCACCTTCTTTCATTTTATACCGTTAAGTTTCACACATTTACAATTCCTAACATTGTTACATTGTTGTACATGTTACCTGAAGAGGCCTTCAAGCCCTTACCTAAATCAGTTAAAGATTTTAAGCTTAGATGTATTAAAATATTATAAAAATGTATAGAGAGAAGGTTTGGGATTTTGTTTTTTTTGCTAGATATTGTTGAATGCACAATTTTTTGTAGTAAAAAGTGACCTTATTCTGTTAGAATATATGATATTATTTAGGAATGTTAATTTTTAAAATATGAGTGTAAAAAGGGGTTTACTTTAACGATGTTTGTGGCTGCCATCTGACAATTGTCAAATTGTAGCGATATTAATAATAATAATAATAATAATAATAATAATCTTTATTTAATGAAATAATTCTCTACCAATTTCAGTACCAAATTTTTTTGTTGAGTAATCATGCCTACTATAATGAAATTACTGAAGCCCTCTTCAACTTTAAGGTATTTTATCCAATCGTATTCCTACTCTACTCAAGTTCTGTTTTCTTATTTTCAACGTTATACGGATTAATGCTAAATAAAACCGAAAATTTTAATGAATACCTTGAGTTTAGAAGCGGGAAACATTACACTAAATTAGAAAAATATGATCCTGTAACTAAAATTTACATTAAATGAGGCGGTCAATGAGGAAGTCAAATTTTTTAAGACTCAAAAGATACTTAAAGTTGCAGATGTTACTCAATTAAAGACCAAACAATTCGACTATAATAATAGTGCAGTTTAAAAAATAATTTTGCCTCTTTCTTTACTGTTATCTTAATTTCTCAGTAAAGGTCAAGGCAGACCTTAAAACTCAGATATATAAAAGTATACAGCAGGTCATAAATTAGCAGTTTACCATCGTTTCCAGTTCTTAACGGTAGCACTACTACTTAGTTTTAAGCAAATTATCATCTCTGAACTATTACTTTTGTATTTTTTTATCCTATATTCGTCACGGCTACATTAATAACCTTGTGAAGTGGCTGAGTAAAGGAAATAAAGCCATAATAGTGATGTAATAAAAGCATATTAGGGGGTTAGCTGGAGTTACGTCCGAGGAAACAACTCTCACCTGTAAGAATGGGAGCGGAAATCGTCATAAAAAGCAGAAAAATATTCATCATAATGAAGGAATTTGAGGATTAACATGTTCGAGCCATGTATGATATCAACAGAGACCTTTAAGAAATAGAGAAAATTATCTCTTTGGAACTGAACAAATTTTCAAATGTGATAAATTAAATTACCTCGCTTTTGAAATCCTGACCTAGTCTCCCTTAGACGCCTTGTACAGTAAATCATGGCATAGGGATGTTTCTGTTATGTTTTTTATTATAATATAATATTTATTTATTAGAATAATTACTCAATTTCTTCATTCCATGGCTGAAAATAATACGGCTTATGTTGAATTTTCCTTAAAGTTTCATAACTACTACCTATTACGATAAGATATTCTACCTAGCAACCATTAAACACAATAAAGTCTTTACTTCAAAGATTAACGGTGTTTGATCGATAAAATACAAAATCTGGTCAGTCTAAGCCATTTTAATCCTGTATTTGAGTCAAAATTTTATCTCGATTGAAAGATATAGACGACCTAAGGTTAATGAATAATCTTTGTATTAATTATAAGATATCAAATTTTAATTGTATCACGTACTTTTTCATATCGAACTATATGGTAATTTATTTAAAATATATTTTTTATTTGATTATTTTATTGAAGCTACTCTATTTTTATATAATTATTTGAGTCATTAAATCATCTTACAAAGAGCAACACTTATATCAATCTTATGTTCTTAACTAGATTCTTACATTACAGATTTATTTCGAAAAGTAGCTTTACTTTGCTGGCATTGAAAACTGAGATGGTTTAGTTACTCAGAGCATTTAAGAGAGATTCTATTTTTAAAGGGAAAAGAAGTAAATGCGGTAGATATTTTCATCCCCTCGTCTTAGCTACAATAAAAGAAAGTATAGGAGCAAAGTTAGAAAAATAAGTCGCCTCGATAAAGACAGCGGTTTATTTATATTTCACTGGCAGGTCTTGAGGTTAGACGCATGGAACTCTGACAATTAACTGTAAATGATAGGTATAAATACTATAACGATTGATCTGTGAGAAAAATGTACTTGGGCGTAAAATTCTAGATATTGATGACAGTAATGTTCTGCGAGCAGCAGAAAGTTTTAGCTACTGACTCTTTTAAAACAAGCAATGAGTCATAATCAATCATTATTTATAAAACACTGGCGCTGATTCCATGTTGAATTAAAAAAATAAAGAATGTGGAGTATAAATAAAAACCAGGAAAGAAGTTCTTGAATCATAATTTTGGTATGATTTATGGTTATGTGCAGAAGAATATAGAAAATAAAATCCAGTTATGATGAATAAAATTGAGACATAATTTATAATGGAACATAACGTAATGAAAACTGAAATTCACATTTGATACTATATTTAATAATTCATTTATTAAATTGGAATAGAGAAAATGGTGAAGATATTGTATTAGAAAATGAAGAGTAATCATAGCCTATAAATTAGAGAGACTGATATCAAGGAATAGCTGTAAAACACTATCGGAAACAAATGAGAAACTTAGAAAACACGAGAAATGGGAAAATTAAGCCTTCAAATGGACATTTGCAAAATTGATCTCCATAGCATTCATTCATAGCATTCAAATTTAAGTCTTCCACTGTCCAATTATGTGCTTACCCGTACTTCATGGAATCTAAACAATACGTGTTTGCTTCAATCTGAATCATGATGGAAAATGGTGAAATAAAGTATTTTAGTAGCACCATTATCAAATCTCATTAAACCAATAAATACATCGCAAAATGAAAGTAAATTCCTATACAACAATTGCAATTTTGAAGAATAAATTACCTCTGATATTACACGGCATAGCATACCCATAGAACAGGTCGATAACACCAATTTATGGTACTATAGGAAACATTCTTCTAGCCATACCTAGAAAACTAAATTCACGTTTCTAAACTGCTTCTTTTTGGTAATATAAAAGAAGGAGAAATTATACTTTTTCCCCTGATTTTTCTAATTAAAGATCGTTCGCTGAAACGGGTCTACGAAAAAAAATTTCAGTAAAAAGTAAAATATTATTTTCCGTTTTAAGTATCAGTACGGACATATTCAAAAGTAAGCCAAAGTAGTTGAATGTTATCAGTTATTTTACTTTGAGCTTCCAGTTGGTCGTATTAAAGTATTGGAAAATAAAATTAACTAGGGATTCCGACCGCTGCAGAAAGCGCTCTAGGCATCTTGAATCAAAATACCGTCGAGATATCTCACAAGGCACTCAAAGACCTATTTATCACAGTCTGGAAGGGAAAAATAATTCGTCCGTTGCTCTTGTGACCTCTTCGTTTGAGCTGCGCAGGTAATGGAAATGCCCCGTCTATGAGCTAAATATATTCACCATCAGAAACTACAATGGCCTACTGTGGTGAAACACAATTCGTGATCGAGTGGCTTTCCAGATTTTATTCTTCTGGAAATTTCGTTTTAAGCGCGCAGAATTTTTCTGAACCGGATTTCACCCTCACGAGGCGGTCCATTTTTATGGTAGATAATCTTTCAGATGGCTACCAAATGGTTGGTAGTAAACCTTATAATCGTTTAGTAATTAAAAGATCATGGGCGCGCTTTCAAGGTTAATAACTCAATGAAGGTAATCCAATCATTTTTTTCTCAAATGCCTAAATACATAATAGGTTCCGGCTACAGATGCTTGGCCGCTATGAGTCAACATTGCCGTTTTTTATTTCATAAACTTCTCTTAAAAATACAACGCTGAATTTGAAAATGCATCGATACTCTTCCAAGCTCTTTTAGTTTATCGAACTGTGTTTATTTGTATTTCTCTGAGAATTTCCGATGTCGAACTATTCGATTACAGGTAATAAAAGTTGCTTTTGCTACCCTGAAATACGTTCTCATGAGTAAGGTAGCTCGTATCTGAGCTAAATGAATGCCACAAATTCTATCTAAGGAAAGAATTGATTCTGAGATCAATTCAGACGTGCGTCTCTTGAATTCAAGAGAAATAACACGGCACGTTTTCACCGTAAAAACTGCAAAACTTATTTATCAGATATTACTACTCTAGAGAAGATGGCCACTGGATAGTCAGGAGGGGTGTTGAGAATTTACAACAAGCTCCTGATTATCCGCGGGGAAAATATGTTATCGGTTTGTGGTTTATCCTGTATAATTTTTTACTTTTCGTTGATATTTTCGTATATTGGAAATAATTTTAACACATAAACACTTTTGCGTTTCAATACCCGCAGGAGTTACGTATAACCACTTCTATGAGAAGTGGGAATACGATTACAATGAAAATTACAATGACAATTATTGCTGCTAAAAAGATCCTTGGTCTAGCGAAGAGTATTCATCCCTCGAAGAGACCATGGAACAATCGAAAATACGTGAAGATATAACAATAACAAAAATGCTATTTACGTAAATAATGATCATTACAAGTTTGGGTTATCCGTGTTTTCTTATTATTAATGCATTCTAAACGCAACATTAGCCCGAATAATCGAGAGTTCGCTATAATATATAATTATATAAGAGGAAATTCTATTCCGACATAAGATATCATTTCCTGGGTGTTATCGATTTTCAATACTCCGTTTGAAAGCCCCTAAAAAAGATGGCCCAAGAGAATTTCCATCGCCAGTCATGTTTTATTCTCACAATCAGAGAAATTGGAACGTATGAACAACCGTGTTTGAGCTCTCATCTACATAATTATATTAATGGTGCATTTCAAACGGCAAAATATAATTTATGGATTAAATCGAGAAATACATTACACAATGAGGAAGTGAGAAGAATACTTGGCTTCGTATTCGATATAAGCAAGAAAATATGTCAACAGGCGCAACCTCATTTTCATTACTACCGATAAAGAGAGGATTTTTTGATCAAGCGAACGGATGAGTATTGCTACATCGTTACCCTTGTGAATGTAATCGAAGTCAACAGTTACGGCACGCTTGCTCATTCACCCTTCCATGACGGCGATCTTAGCGACTTCACTTCGTTCGAGCGAACACCCTTCCAACATTACATTTAACGAACATACCACGCGGATTCAACCAGAAACTCAAGTCTCGAAGCGAATTTACACCTTCTTATAAATATAAACCAGGTACGATATCGGAGATTAACTGAGCAACTGCATGTTTTATAGCAACTTATAATTTTCATGTAAGAGTATACATTTCATGTACGAGATACTCGTATAGACACATTTTAATGGGTAATTGGGTGTGTACACTCGTTCGCAAAAAACGAGATCCTACATTACACAGCTTCACCATTTGTTATGTTATTAAACGTCGACTTTTTACTTAATTAGATAATAATTCTCTTTTAATCTATCCGTATCCAAATAACATCAGGTTCGACTCCACGTCACTAATTGTAAGAAGATCTGAAAGGTTTTCGTTTAGGCGAGATTGAGACTAAAAAGTATCTTCTTTCATCTAACTTGTCGTCAGTGATTACGATTGAAACATAAATAATGCATGTGAAAATAGAGATATAATGGAAAAATTCAGGTGTGGATTGGAAAAAAAGCCTAAGGTATTATCTATATTAGGAGATCCTCCATATTACTTTATTAGAAGATCCTCGAGTTAGATATGTAGCTTAAATCTCCTGAAGATATTTTCCTTTATAAACAGTAATAACAGTATATAATTAATCCATGTAGATACTATGACATATAGACTCACTAAAACTACTATAACATACCCAGAATTATCGTTAAAATTTGTCACTTTCAAAACCTGTCGCCTTGACAACCAATATCACTGCTGAATTTCATTTTTTTTGGCTTTCTCTTCATTTTCGCACGGTTTCACGGGTATGAGTAACGGTTCAACGGTGAGGTTACTAGACAACTAAGAAATCAACGGTGAACAAAAGTCGAGGTTTTTAGTTTTCTAAGCAATCCCAGGTATAATAGCATTAACTACAGAATATGATATCAATATTCAGACGCGTCATTCTAAGAAACACTGAGCGGAAAATGTCTCTAGAATCTAAATCTTGATAGAGGAAAAAGCAATAAATTCTTTCATGAATGAGCGTGAAACGTTACGCAACGTTATATTTATGATACTTGATAACTAAATAAGAATGAATGTTCCAGCTTGGCTCACAATCAGTGGTAACTCTAATTAAAAATATAATTTTCACCAATTAGACAACATTTCAACGCTGAATATTTTTCAAAAATAAAATTTTCTCGTTCAAGGAACATGCATATCCTCTTCATCCCTAAATTAAAATATTCTCAACATGCTCATATTATATTTCCTATAGAAAGATAAAAGATACATAAAACAATTGTAATATAGAACACAGTATATGTAATATTTCAAAATGAGCATCATTTAAAACTCAGTGATGTTTATTCTGCTTTCTGCCTTTGATATCATATCTGAATTTCTATTCATAGCATGGAAACGTATTTTATTTCTATTACGATGGAAGTTCTTACTAAGAAATGTATGTTGTAATAGAAGTAATATTTTTATCTATTTCATAATTAAAAGGACAAAACAACGATCTAGGCTAACGAAAAACCAAGATAAAGGGTCTTAGGGTAAAGAGGATTTTTCCCCTTTTTCGGACAGGGCTATAGAATAGGAAATCGGCATTTGGAACGAATTTTAGGAGTACGCTTGAGTACGTACGCGAGCGCAAAATTTTCAAAAACAAAAATATCACCACCACACCCTGTTTTGACTAAAAATGGTAGTTCGTAGCAGTGTTTGCAAGTATTTCTAGATTTAACAACTCACGGAATTTCCATAAACGAAGATTTCGGCTAATTGGCAATAACTGTACTCATCAGCAGGGATATCACTGCATCAGTACCGTTCATTTATTTAAGAAGACCAAGCACGGAAACACTATCGCGACTTTTCCTAATTAAACCACTTGATAGATGCGCGCAAGTCTCGGCATTAATTTTTGATTTGCAATTCCCACTGCCTTCCTCCAACCTGAGCAATGAGGTCGTTGATTTCAGTTACCCTGGAGAGGCACTTGTTTCCCACCAAGAGAACGCATGGTTACTATTTAAAAACCACTCGCAGAGGGAAAAAGTGTTATTTTTCCCTCATATATGTTCTAAGTAAACCTTGATAAGTGAAATCGTTTCTCCCACACGTCAAAGCCCCTCGGAACGCAAACAAGAGCGGAAACACCAGCGTGTCTATAATTAAAGCCCTCCTGCAGGAAACGATGGAGTGGTATTGCAGAACATGTTTTAGGAAGCCGTCGCGAGCGGAGCTGTGATCGCCACTCCCAGAACCCGAGAGGGGTCACTAGACTTACCTCTCACTGAAAACGCAATGGGGACAATCGATGTTCCTTACTGGGTCGTTCCTTTGCCTCTAGGGATTCGTGGTGGACTATTTCCCGTCTAGAAAAAGAGGTCACCTCTTTTGCGGAAGTGTGCCGTCTAATGCATTATTTAGGCGACCTAGTTTGTGATTTAACATCCAGGTCCCAAACCGTACATACACATAAAACGCCATGAAGAGTCCGATTTATCATTTCATCAAAAGCCCACCTTCCAGTACGTTTCTGTGCCCTAAAATGGTCTACTTCACGCCCTTTGCGTTATTCATTGATAACATATCCCGTCATTCATATCATCTAATACCTTTTGTATCTTACCCTTTGTCTTTTTCCTTGTATTTCATCTTTAATTAATTCCTTTAGTAATCCATCTGCTCTCAATATCTAGCACAACTCCCCGACGTCGCTTAATTAACTTCATCAAAGCCTTTGCTTCTCCTATCATCTACAGCACTCCCGTGTATATTTTTCTTAAACTCAACTCACTTAATCCATTCTGCGCCACCCCCACATATCGAAGACCTATATCCTAAGACCCTCATTTCTCTGTGTCCATGTTTTATACCCATAAACGTAGCAAGACACTCCTCACAAGGGATTTGAATCTGTACTCTGATGTTCTTTAAGATCCACGTTTCACACCCTTACAGCAAAACTTTGCGCAAATGATTTAACTAATCTTTTCCCGATTCCCTTATCAAGAGAGTTCTATTTTCCATTCGTTTTATGATATCCTTCTTGGCTAATCTTCTTCTTATCTCATTTGTTCAACTTCCATCCAAGGAAAAAAACTATGTAAAAAGGGACCACCTGTTCTAGTTTTTCTACATCAATCCCAATGTTAATTAAGATTTTAAACCCTTTGGGAAAACCAATTTTTCTGAAATTTTTATAAAAAACATATCTATTTTCCTTTTCTTTGGTATTAATTACGGATTTTTCTTTACTATTATTTTCCGAGCAGTTAAGGTGTCCGGAAGTCAGTTTCTGGGGTTATCCCCAGTATTCCCCTTCCTGCCAATTATTAAGTTTTTCAACAAGTTCCGTTACTAAAGTGGAGTCTCTTTCTATGCCTGATGATGCTACCTCGATAACGAAGCTAATCGAAAAATAAGATTTCCGTGGGAGGAACAGAAGTTTCTCCATTTTCATTCAGATGGCTTTCCACAAATTCACGCCTAACCATTTTGAAATTAACAAAATAAATCCAGGATTATCACGGAAATGTCACTAGAAATCCCCCAGCATAAGGCACAAGCGGTTCGCCAGGTTAAATTCAATAAAATACCTCTATTTTCTAAAGAGCTTAAAATGTTTATAATTCTAAATGGTATATTTGCTTTGATCTGGTTAAGCTGAATTAACCGAGTTGTTAAATCTGCTGTAGGATTTTTGATGTTTTTTATTTCTAGGATGAATACTGTGAAATTCCACCATTGAGTATATCGATTATATGATCGAAGGACTGTTGAATACTTTACTAAGTTCTGATAATAAAGTAATAGATAATAATTTAACGCTCGAGGATAATTGAAAAGGGATGAAACGATATGAATTTCAGACTTATTTAAAAAATAGTATTTAATTCATAATTAATTTAACTATTCTTCATCAGATATTATTTGCCAGAATCATAAAGGCTAGTGCTATCAACAACTCATAATCATTGATAATCCTGGAGAATAGAAATAGAAATACGTTATAACGTATACATTAGCACGACCTGGAGTTAAAATTTAACGGAGCCTTCGAGCGGAAATATCTCAGAAATAAAACATAAAATACACACATAAAATCCAAAACGAGATATCATAATACTACATCTTTCAAATTCTACACACATGATGCTTGAGGTACAGATATAAAGAACATTTAGGAATTTCCTTTTCCTATGGATACTAATTTTTCTAAACCTTCGATCCCTTGTATTCAAAATCAATCTACACCTTCAGATCAGTACACTGAAAAATACGAAAATTTTCTATTTATACGATATATTTGCTGTTTTCCTGGTGAACTGCAAACAACAAATTCTCTCGAGCAGTCACCCAGTTCCATTTCGGTTTTATTTCTGCCACCGACCTTTCTGCGACAGACTCGGTCAACATCCTAAGGGTATGAAATTTTTTTATTTCATTTTTTCATCAGATAAACCAAAGAAATATTGTATGCACTTCGGTATCTTAAATATCGTCGAATCATCAATATTACGAAGTATAATTATCTTTCAAAAAATCGATCGTATTATGTGATAAAACTTATCAAATAAATCACCTCAAAAGATCCAGGTGAATCCATAGAAAACCTAAAAGAAGAAAGACTAGCAGAATTCCTTTAATGCCCCTCCCTTCTCCCCTTGGGGAGAAGAAATTTTTATTTGGCAATATTCATAAGAAACCAAAGACCAGCAAATGATGTTTTCCTACGTTCAGAGATCTCTAAATTGATTTCTTTTTAAACTTCCTTTTATAAATGGAGAAGTATTTATTTAAACATGCATGAAATAATAATGGCCAATGCGGTGAAAAAACCCATCGAAAACGTTAGGCGATAAATTAAACCAAAGATAAATTCAAAGGATTACGTCAAAGCATAATGAAGAAGTAGAAATTAAAATTCGATCAGTAGAAATGTTGGGGTTGTTTATGAAATTGCAACCAGTGCTAAAATGTTTCACTCAAAAGTAGCTTAAGTTTCCCATTTCATTGTATCTGATGTCATCAATCAGTATATGACATCAATAGTTTTGCGCTAAGAAAATAAATTTGGAGATAATATCCATATATGGTTAAAATGACTTTGAGTTAATAATTAGGATGGTAATGGGGTGTAAAATATGAAATTTATCTCCTGTTGCCTATAAAGCTAACCGCCATAAGGCTGCCTGCAGCCTAATCCCCTCCACTCCACTACAAACAGCTTTGGAGAGAGGATGAGGCGAGATGAGGAGTGAGTCAATTTTCCCATACTTTCCTTACTAAACTAGAATGCTATGAGTAAAAGAAGTATATCTCAGAGCAGTACAAAGAATCTATCTTAAATACTTTTCATAGCTTTCAATCAGGATTGACGAAGATGAATGTCTTTACTCTGCATCACTCATACCTAAATAGTTTGCATTGAGTCAGCCATTCAGACTGAGGCTAAGTAAATCCATTGTGCATGAGTTAATTAAATTACAAACACATATTTATATTTCATGCAAATTTTTCAGGAAACGATGTATGATAGAATTTCCAAAATTATTCAACTGCGTCTTAAATGCGAAATTTAACTTTGATAGCTACTCCGTCATTCAGTCGGTACAAGAAAATCTTAAAGAAACATTCTTCTTTGATTCTATTTTAATAAAAGTTCTAATGGAGCTTTATCACACTTAAAAATTCTTTATCAGCTAATCGTTGAATAAAATTGAAATAATTTATCATCATTTAATTTTAACAAGTTCTCGGTGCTACCATAATTTTGTTATTGATAGTTAATATAGAATTCATCAATAATGATAAAATTTTAACATGAAATAATGAATGAACTTTTCCTTCTTATTGTAAACAATTCATTAAGCTAAGTCATCGATCCACTTGCTTTAAGAGATTAAGATTTTCCACGAGTTTCAAATTATATATTTACTGCATATATGCCGGTTCTGATTCTTGCTTGAGAAATTCCCATTTTAATAAAATACTGAAAAATCAGGATGGCTTTTGCAATATATATGGATATCATAAAGCTTCTTAATATTTGATTATGTTTCAAACTTCCCTTTTATTCATTATAAATTATAACTAGCATACTGAATTTATCGCCTTTACTGTTCAAATTATTGTTAAAATTCTTTTAAAATAAGATTCGAACCAGCTAAATGAAATTTTGAAGAATAAAATCAGTTTATGACAGAAGATATAATTAAGAGATATCTTGAGAATTTCATGCAATGTCTTGTTCTTGTAAAAAATGTGAGAAATGGACGCTATGAACAAAAAGCGTGATATATAAAACTTAAGAAAAACAGATTTTTTCAAAAATGAGTCACCGGTCATTTAAAAAATTCACTCTTGTTTTAATCGCAACTCTCACTTAATGCTCGCTCCGTGTTTCCTGCCTTTAAATACGGCTGAAATTCAAATTTACTTCAAGGCTACTCTCTGAGGGGTTTCTCAACGTAGCAAGTGCGACGCAGGGAATTCAAGTAAGGAAAATGCAAGGACAGGATTAACTTCGGAATCTTGCGACTGGTTCAATACAAGTACATTCTTTAACAACATCGTTAAGCTGATAACGGGGCTACTTAAACCGTTTTTTAAGTTAAAGAGTGAATAATTCTTTAGATAATAAGAAGAAATATTATATATTTAACAATATTAAAAGTTATTGGACGATGAATAATATCATTTTAAATTTTGTGCATGCCAAATTCATATTTTATCTATTAATTGATGTGAAATTCCTCACGATGTCAAAATAATTTGACAATAGAGGAGAGGCAACTAAATATGGATTATAATAATGCCAATACATACATCGATTTCCTTACACTTAATATATGAAAATCTAGAGCAGCAGAAAAAAATTAGAGCTATGGCTCCTAAAAACATCGATTATTTTTGTACCTATAGCTAATGAAAATCACATTCAGTTGTTGTTATTCTGGAATAAGTTATCTAACTTAAAAGTTAGTATTTGGCTGATCAAAGAATATTCATAATTAGAATAAGAAATAAGTGTAGTTAAGACAACAAATCGAACAAACCAATGAAATATCTCCTCATCTTTGTAAGGGTAATGTATGTATGTACATCAAAAATTCATAAGAGAGAAACGTTCTCAATATTGCGCAAATTAAGACGTTATTCATTAATTCCATTTCTTTTAAATCTTGATATGCACTCGAGATTCCAATCGACCGACACCCAAACCCATTCCCCTCCAAAACGCAGCGTTTAACCACCCCAATTTCATTCCCACTTGTTAAGTCTCGACTCGAAAGTTCAAAACGAGATACAATGGAGATAGCAAGAGCACATATTCAAAGAATCAAGCCGCAGATAAACTTCGTGGCGGCGATTAAAGATTAGGGCTCTAAATTACGAGAGATCAGAGGCATAAGGAGAATGACGACCGAATCACGTGTACTGGAACATTAGCATCGCGGATAGATTCTGCGTGCTGAGAAAAAGATAGGTGTTGCAGGAGAGAGGCTTTTCGATGACGAATCTCCGGCCGAATGAGTCAGGGCACTGCCCCCGAATCGGCGGGGGAAGTGCCGAGACACGGGTGTCGTCAACCTTCCGTGGCAAAACAATGCAGTAGACTCAGGTATCGCGTTGTTGGATATCTCTCCACATCGAACATTTTCTTCGCCGGTGGATAGCTGCGTAATCACCAGCTGGATGGACTGTTATTGGTAAAGGAAGTTAGTGCGCAGGGAGTGGTGTCGAAAGAGTGCAGGGGAAACGATTCGTTAGAAGGCGACGTTCAGGAGGCATTTACATATGACGTGGGTTTCTCGGAGAAGTTTGCAGGAAATTTCCCTAGCTTACATCTAGTTTGTTTGGTGATATTTTCTAAAGTGATAAATTACGAACAGATGTCGCGGTGTACTTATGTAGGATTGGGCTTATCAAACATGGATATTTAGTAAAGTAAATAAACTCCGGTTAACGATCCCGATTCCATTATCCGCTTAGTCATTTGGTCGAAAATACCCTTATGCGGATTTTTTATTACCTCGCTTTTTTATTTTTCGCTTCATAACATTTACAGCCGTAAGGATAAATTAATCCAAACTGATCCCCAGGGGACCAGTTTTAATTGATGAATATATTTTTAAATTTTTAAGCTATAATAATGTTTCGCAGGATATTTTCATGTAAAATATATCGGTCTTTGAAACATTTTTTCATAGAAAAGGTATACACATTGAATGAAAAACTTTCCAAGATACTCAGTAAAATTTGTATCGGTTTCGCATCTGTAGAGATTGAGAAAAGTATGTTTCGAATTAAGACAAAGATTCACATCCAATATAAGTAATTAATCGTATCCTAAGTGATAAAAGAACTTCGTAATTTCCGGGTAATCTATGAACCCGTGTCTTATATCCTTTCATAGAATAATAAGAAAGATAAGAAAAACGTTCTTTACTTCTCTTATGATGCTAATCACGAAATCACCTCATCTAGAAAATAATAGGAAAAGGATCAAAATCTCTATCCAGGTAGACGGCAAAAAATTGAAACGGGCATTTCAACCTGGCAATTTGATTCCAATCGAGACTGAGTTCAAACGAAAATTAGCTTTACGAAATTTTGCACTGCGAATAAAATATTGCCTATTTCAACGTTATCCATCGCAGCCACTCGGATGGCCACACGCATGAATTGCACGTAATTCCAGAAATAATAATTTTAGTACATGTTCCCTCATCCGTCTTCCTGTCAAAGTAACGAAAGGTTATTTCCTCAAGTGTGTGCTCACCATACGGTTCTGAGAAAACGAGCGAATTCATAGCGAAATCAGAGGAACTTGAAACATGTTTCGAGTAGAAGCGTCCTTCTTCCGTCTTCCGTATTTATTTACTTATGTCAAATTCGAGGAAAATTATTTTAGCCAGCCTCTCGTGTGTCTCTCTGAGCTTCTGTAAATGCCTCTGCTTCTTCTGATTGAATAAGGCGTTCATATATCCGGACATCACCGAGTTCCTTCTAGTATCTCTAAAGATTTTAATCCGTGAAAGCAATTCAAAGGCTGTTTGCGTAAGATACTAGTAAGAATCAAAGATTTGTACTGAAAACCATTCATCCTTCACACTTTCAAAAACAAGGGAGATGACACGGGAAAATGCTTCATCTCTAATGAAAATCGTTTATTGATTAACCTCCTCCACGACGTCTACATTGATTTCTTATCCATCGCCTATATTTGGATACAAACACAAAAAGTAATGAATGCACACTTCGGGAAAATTAACTCTTACGCACATATTTCAATACTGACTTTATAAAGACTCACTAAAACCATAAACATCGCCTATAATCTGATAAAGATCAAAAATTTCTCATGTGGTGGATCAGTACGGCAATCACGCTGGTAAATGGAAAAACGGCAATTTCATATAATTGTTCATTGAGTTTGGCATAAACTTTAAATCTTTTTGAAAAAATGATTAATACATAATGAGGTTATTGTAACGGTAGAATACAAGAGTAACTTGTATTAATATTATGAATTCTACATAAATTCAGGTTTAAAATATCTACATCAGTTTTTGTTTTCTTATGTGGACCCTATATAGTATCCTTATAATTTTGATAAGATATTAAACAGAATTCGGAAGATCCACGTTATTATGACATTATGTTTCTACTTAGTGAAATTTGAAAGTTTATGTCTTCTTTTTACTCTAAGTGACCTTTCATGATACATTTTTACAATGATACTTAGCCTTGCGTTATGTTATCAAATGATCCTAATACTGGGCCAAATTATTTGCTACGTCTTTCCTCACTAGTAATCGTAGCCATTCGAACACTTTTCATTACTTTCTTTTTCATTTCCCATCAGCAAAAACTATTTTCTAATTTCCACCCCTAATCTACCCCACAAAAGTCTGAAGACGTTCCAGCTTTCTCCACGTTTTCTGAGAGGAATACAATGGCTCCGGCATTTACAATCTTAATGGGGCCTCATCCCCATCAGTTATTCACACCTCATTTAAGCCTATTTCTACTGTTTACTTGGTTATACTGACTAAATTTTCTGGCCCATCCAATAAAATAAATCTAACAAGCTAAAAACATTCCACCTGTTGATGCTATTAAAATGAATAGAAACTAGAACAACACACGTCACTAGGAAAATAACTCGCACAAATTTTTCTGCATAAAAACACGGTATGTCAAAACTAATGCAATGAGAAAAGAGAGATAATTATTAAAAAGTAAGGTGATGTAAAAACAAATCATCATTATTTTGTTCTGTGAATTTATGACATTTTTATAAGAATACATATAAAATTTTGGCTTAATATCCGCTTTTACGCTTTTAATCAATGTATTTTATCTCTAAGTAATCTCATAAATCATTCAATATAGCTTAAATAATGCACTTTTTCCACGACACTAAGTGTTAGAGATTTTTAATACTTTTCTATTAAACCCTATTAATGGAGTCTTCTTTTAAGTCGAGCACTATAAGATGAGTTATTCCATGTTGTGTTTGGAAGAATTAAGCGTATTGAAATTCTGTGTATTAATAAGGATGCTAAATTACTGTGTTCTTACAATCAAGAAATTTAAATATCAAAGATTATTTTCTTGTATATGTTACTCCTACATAAAATAGTTGCTATGAAATATCTAACTTGAAGTAAAATAAGAGAAAGTATACTCAGAAAATTCTTCGAAGGTTGAAAACATCACGAAGTCAAATAAAGAAACATAATCCGTTAAAGCCTAAGATTATAAAGAAATATTGGTAAGTTTTTTGAGAGAAAGATTTTTTAATCACAAATTTTTATATCTTTAAATGATTCTCAGGTGAAAATTCCTTTGCGGGGATTAAAGTACGGTTCAACCCAAATTACCTAGGGCTGTATAAGAAAATTTATCAATCGCGAGACCAAAAAGACCACATAGGAAGACTATTAATAAACATAGAGACGGGAGAGAGACTCTACTTTGATCAGCTCATTTGGCTGGATTAAGGCGTACAATAAATACACGGATGTTGATTATCCCATTTAGCCTTCGGAAAAAATTTCGACAAGTCAGAACAAAGAGAACACCTCCCATGAGCTCCAACGACTATCAATTCTTTCCATTTGCTTTATCACTCCGGATGGTTTGGAATCATCTTGCTTCTTGCGCCTTTTCTTCCAATTACAGATGCATTTACACACCGCTTCACCGTCTCCTTTCTGAAGCGGTAGAAAAAATTCCATCGCAAACATGCTCCTACTGTTGCGCCCTCCAAGCATTGTGTACTGCGCTGTTTATTACAAGCTCCTAATCGATCCTTCAATTAGCAACGGTGGCGAAACGACACCGTTTCTATGCTTCCTTTCCTTTTTGTGACTCCGCGCATGCGCCGTAATGGAAGTTGCCTTGTGTTTTTACGGAAAAATCAATTCGGAAGGAGGATTTGGATCTGAGTGCGAAATTGTTTTTTTATTGGGATATTGATGGATTTTGAAACTCGAGGTGCTTTCCAGTCGTCCGCCGGTGGGAAAAACAAATGGGCACTTAAGTGTTTATTAAAAACAGATGACGAGAGTAGGCTCTCCATGTTATATTTCCTAACCGTCCCATATATAATAATTATCTTCATGAATATGCATATGAGACACTGAATAGATAAAAGGCAATAACTTATTTCCTAAATTTGCTACGGAATGCATAGTGATGGGTTATATTTTCCCCCTGGAAAAAGGTCTCAAGAAGAATGGCATTAGGGGGCTCTTCACGAAGTGATAGGAGCTAAATTACAAAGGGCTTTGTAAAGGGTATCAGGAAAAGATTAATAAAATATGTATATAGTAAGGGATGTATAGTATTGGTTCACGCTTGTGAAACCTGGGCAGTGAGAAAGGATGAATTTTATGGGATTTAAGATCAAATTGAATGTAATTAAATCAAAAGTTATAAGAGTTACAGAAGCAGAGAAGCTAAGTCAACAATTTAGGCAGAAAACGAAAAACTGGATTAGGTGGAATATTACTAATGGCTAAGTGTAAAAGAATAACATGATTTTGTAATTTTCGAAGACTAGCAGGAACTAAGGAAGTATTTATGACAAGATGGGAATGTAAATGAAATAACTTTATACGTTTAACATGGATTAATGGAGTGATAAAGGAGTCAGAAATTGAAGTAAAATTTCAATATTTTTACTTCAAGCGAAAATAAAATGTTAGAGATTCAACGTTGGTTTCCTTGCAAAAAATATTCTGAGGAATACGTTCCTCTTTTCAAATTTGCTATGCATCTTATCGCTCAATCAATATCGCACGATGTTTTAAATCTTATCAGATGGATGATCTTTCTATTGTTTCATATAGTTAATTGATTGAGCTGATAGGGAGTCTCTGTTTTCCGTAAGGTGAAAGACTCAGAGAACCACTAATAAATAAGCAAAGATATTGGTCTTTTTCAGTATTATGTTGGAAATTATATCCTAAAAATTACTGTCCATCGACCAAGGTCGAATAAATATTTAGAAATAAGCTTCCTCCTGCTTTTAAAGGTCGAAAATGATATCTTTAGGTTGGGTTTATAAAAGAATGGAATGTGGGTAAATCTAATAATATATAAAGACATATAATGATACAAATATTTGAAAGTTAAATAAATACACTGCTTTGCATACATGTAAGCAGCCCGAGTTCGATCCTGGTGAAAGCCCAATATTTCCCGTAAGAGTTGGGGGCAGGAAGGGCATCCGGCCATAAAAATCAATGCTAAAAATAAATTCCTCTTCATCACTAATCATCCCCATCGTCTATTGACCTTACAAGTGATATTAATAACCAGTAGTAGGTATATATATATTTTTTAATGGTTTGATGGCTGAGGTCATTTCGCACCCCGGCAAAGCTTTTCCCAAAGGCGAGCGCCCTCCCCACTTGGCTATCTGAAAGCCCGAACAGGCTGAGAGACTTCTTATACTATATGCTTAAACACAATAAGTATAGCTCTTTTATTTACAGAATTTTTTTTTTTTGGATTTTCCAGCTTTTCATTATTCTTCAAATAATTGACGTCAATGATAGAACAACGAATAGTTAATCGCCGCTGATATAAAACGCAATTAAGATATTTAGATTTTTAAAATGCATGAAAAGCTTCAAAAAATGATGCTTTCTCACAAGTGAGTAGTGAAGATAGTTTATTTCGATGTATTCATAAAACAACTAAATTTCATCGCCATTGATTTAAACGAGGAAACCTCAGATATGAAGTATCGTCAATATTGATCGAGTCAGTCGACTATCTGTTTACGGATGATCCAGCAAATATTCAACCTCATCAAAGCAGAGGTATCGATGTGAATTCAACAGAGCAGAGAGTAACATAGAATTCAATCGATTCGTTATTATATTAAATTTATGACCTTAACAATAAAATGAGCTGTTTAAAAATCTTCCTTAAGTTTACTTAAGGGCAGTACATCTCAACTTTTTGCATCAAGCGGAACAGTGTATTATTATAGTATACAGTCTTTTGCAGTTTCTCCTGTTATTAAAACACAAATTTAATTTCGGAAAGAGGAGACCTGCCTTGAATGTTACCGATTTCCTAAACGTCTTCTACAGTGAGTATCCCGTGTAGTGAGAATCAGCCGGTAGATGGATTTTCAGTCTGATTCTCCAGTACTTAGGCATTTCATGGTACCTTCAGTATGATAATAATGTGATTCTTTCATAAAATTGATCACAAAGGTATGTATTTGGTTCACAGTGGTTTAGAAATTGAACTGTAATCTCAGGGTTTCATACTTTTGGAAAAAAATTAACAATCACCTATTGACACCCCACGAAAATTCTAATCCATCTCTTTATAAAACAGCTGAGTAAGGAAAAAATGGCCATTATCCTTGCAGTCACATGTAAGTTTTATAGGAATCTGTGCCATGATAAAACACAAGCACCTACAGAAAAGGAAATCTTCAACGTCTAGGACGATTTTAAATCATTACATCAATTAATATTCCCCGCGACTTGTAGACGCGGTACAAAAGAACTTTCATTTCTTTAGCGGTTCCTTTTGATACTCGAATTAGGGAAGAAAGCGCTAAAGGCCTCCCACAAGGGGCGCTAGTATATTTTTTTTACAATGGACTACGCAATCCTTTTTATGCATCTTAATCATGAATTTTCAAAACGATACGAATAAGGCTAACTATGAGGTTTGGACACGTCATGTGAAGTGACTCTACAAATTCTTTTGACACAAATTCAAAAAACATATAACTTCTTTCGACAAGGAAGATTGAGACTAAAAAGGCCCTTACTGTATGTATTCGTAGCCCATTTTAAGCTTTGTGTATGTAAATGAATTACTATTTAGATCTAATATATTTCTTTTCCTTCTTAATACATTCGTTTTTATTCTTTGTTTGCTGTCGTATTCCATCAAGTTATTCAATTCCTTAGTTAAAGATTAGTTGCGATTCAGGTACAGATGGATTCAACTTCGCTGGAGATGATGACGTATTTAGTTACATAAGTATATCCCTAAAGAAAACGACTTAAAATGGATTAGAAAAAAGAAGCAAAAATTAAAATTTTTCATAGGTATACGAATAAGTATTCTGGCTTGAGAGAAAGCGTACAGAGCGGCAAAATAAAAGAAAAGTACGAGAAAAACTTACGCAAACAAACAGACAGTAACAGCTAAGAGATATCAAATGAGACATAGCAAGATAGGATATCCAACAATTAGAGGTTCTCAGGTGGAATCGCGATATGGAGACGAGCCCTGTTTAATGCAACAAACAGTAACTGTTTTTGTCCTAGGGGTTTCTCTCCTGAATCGCGAGATATGGTTATTCAAATATTACTTCAAAAGCGGCAGATTACATCCAACCAGCCTCTTTCAAGTTCAATTAATTACGTAAATCTTTTAACCCAACGTCAACATCAGATTAGCCGAGTGGTTAAAGCGTCTTGTCCAATAACCAAAATTTCCAACTTTCCAAAAGTTTACGTTAAGTGGTTCAAATCCTGTCTAAAGAAAAATTTTTCCCGGAAAATTAAGTTTTCAGGTCCTGTGATGTCGAAGATCAAGATGGCTGCCACCCACCTCCACTCTTAATCTTCTAATATTAATAATAATTATTATAAAAATTATTATATAAATTAATATATAAAATTATCTTATAAATTAATATATAAAAATATTATATAAATTAAAATATAAAAATTATTATATAAATTAATATTTAAAATTATTATATAAATTAATATTTAAAATTATTATATAAATTAACATATAAAAATTATTGCATAATATATTCTTAGAATAATTATAATTAATGACTTATTTCTGAACATAAATCTATGCAAAAGAGGAAAACTATTTGCATTTCTCCTCAGGAAAAAAATCTGTATACTTGAACTATGAACTTCAAATTATTCATTTATATTATGCGGTAATTATAGTTTGGGTTTATTTTTATATAATTTATTATAAAACACTTCGTCACTTATCATTAACGCAAATAAAATTTTCCTAGAGGCGAGCGCTTACGAAATGAAATACATGGAATATCTCTGTGCTTATATTCCGGCGATGTATCTTTTGTTTGAGGAATAAAACGCCCACCGAAATCTCGAAAAATTAATAAATGTCGCCTTCCAACGAGGGAACGAACGACAAAAATCTGGAGCGAATGCTGTTCTTTTTTTTATAGCGACCTCATTTCATATTTGTTCTTATTCTGATCCTAATGGTCTAGACGCATTCCCGAGACGGTGGAAATAGAGGAAAAATGAAGTTCATACGTGACTACTTAATTAATTCTCATGCCAACGAGACTATAGAAAATGAGCCTTACCCTTCACCCCTTACCAGCTCAAAATGCATTTATTATTGTCATTTTTCCGACTCTTGCACATTAATTTTTACTGCAATGCTCGAAGCGATTCGCAAAGAGAATTTATTCTCTCGTATAAATAATCGTTTTAACAGGATACTTACTCGGAATGAGTTAGCTGGAATCAAAAGGACAAGTTCTCAAAAATGCGTTCATGGTTTTATAACAGCAGATATTTAAGCTCCAATATTCACTTAATGCGACTTTGAGTGATTGAAACCTTAAAATTATATTATATTAAATAACCTTGAACCTTGAAACCTTAAATTATATATAAAATTATATATTCCTTTTATACCATATTTCATATAAATGAACATCTTAACCATATACTATAGAATAATACAAGAAAATCCACGAATAGATACATCGGATTGGATCAAATTATTAGCAAGTGATAAGCAGCGAATCATAATTGGCAATAAACAAAAGGGAGGAAGAATAAAGAAAAATGTAGAAAAAGGATGAAAATTGCAAAACCGAATCACTTCATTACTGAAATGTTTATCCTATTTTCATGATAAAAAATGATTAGTATTAAAAAATATAGAATAATACGAAATATATGTATCAATTATCTAACATTGTAGAACGATGTAACGAAAAAATGGTAGAAAAAAATTTCTATTTCGACTTGACTTTTTAAGTGGACAGGTTTTGACTTTATCTCCAATGTCTGTATTTTTGATTTTAAATTAAAACATAGAGGAAGATTATAGGAAATGAACAAAGAAGAGAAATAAAATATGAAGATAGAGAACACCACCAATAAGTAATAAATCGAATAAAATAATATGGAATTAAATTAAAATTAAGGTTATTTGAATTTAAATAACATTTATCGTCAAATGTGGGAAGTGAATGGTAGAATAACATAATTAAATGCAATTACAAAAGTCTAACACATAAATAATGATACATACGTTATGGAATAATATTATAATATAATGTAACAAGAAAATAATAAAATATAATCCCTTTCATAATTTTTACCATGATTTTGTATTCTTAAGCGAAAAAGACGCTACATCTGAAGTGTTTATGAAGAGTAGATGACATTTTATCTTCCATAAATACTTTCTTCGCAAATTTCTTCTATAAAAATAATAATTATTACTTTTTTTAGAAATTTACTCTATAAAAACTTCTATAAAGAATAATAATATACTATAGTGTCCAGAATATTGTCAAGCACCTTAAACTATTTATTAAATTGGCTCATCTTAGCGAGTCTACGAAATTCTTCTCGACTCACCGCAGGAAAGCTTGCATTCCAAGGGTGATCTACGATCGTCCTAGGTCACTACCACTTTCCAAAATATCTCCAAAAATAACCATCCATCCCCATTCGTCTTTGACATTCAGACTCTTGTAAACACACTTCCTCAGTCAGTTATTTTGTAGAGGTATTTCATTAAAAAGTACGAATTATGTCCAAAAACAAAAATGTGTTCTACTAAATCACAGTACCCTTACTACTCCAAATCATTTGCCCCAACGAGCGGCGGAGACTCCTTTTCGGATTCCGTGAGCTCACAAATTCTCTCGAAAATTAATGCTCTTCCTCATAAATAAGTGCATGAGGAAACTGCCGTAAAATTTAATAGCGGTGCTATAAAACTCCTTCCTGTGTAAATACTCAATGACGATCCGTATTTATAATTCATACGGAACGTAAAGAAACTATGCACCCTGTTTTTTCCTGTTGAAGATTGGTGTTTCAACACAAACCCGTAGTGGCGAATATTGTCGCTCTGGGAGAAAGAGTTTATTATCATGCAACGTAAGATTATAGTTTTAAATTTTACATTTAAAGATTATTAAAGGAATAAACTCTCAGATTAATTTCTAGAGAATTGAATCATTCCCCTTTTCTCTTGCTTTTACCGGAGGGTTTTAAACTAAGGATTTCTTTGGTAAAACTTGTTTATTTTTATCATCCGTATTACACAAGCGTATTTGCTACAGAATTATTCAATTATTCCTCTTTTAAATAAGGCATAATGTACTACTTGAAAAAATATTTCATTATTGGGAGGATTGACAAAACGGAAGAAATATTGCAGACGTTTCAATTCCACTAAATCATGACTTCCATTATCTGCCTCACTGAAAATTTCCGCCCTGGGCACATGTCCCTATTGCCCCACTTTCAATACGGCCCTGATTCAACAAAACCAAAGTGAAGTTTTTACTGCTGCATCTCACTTAAATATATATCAAGTTGCATTTTTCCATCCTCCACACATTGGGAATCCACTGAAAGCAGGAAGCGTTCAAAAGTGAGGAGGAAATTTGGACAGCTGCTTTCGCCTTTCCTGATTCTCCATTCTATCCGTCTTCTCGTGTACCATACTCTCCCTTTCTGTGTTTGCCCAACGGTTCATCCGCTAACCGTAACTTAGGTCACGTGCATCTACGTGGGAAGGTCTGCTTCCATATTGAGGTATCGCTTGAAATAACGCTGCATATGAGAGGCCTTTTACGTATCTTTATCTTTAACTCTATATTAATGTTTATCAAGTTTTATACTTCAAAAGAACGTCCACCCTATATGGAAATTGTCACTTGAAAATATTGGGTTGAAAAATAGAATTATAAACTCAACAACAATCCATCAGTTGCACTGTTCAACATGAGCTGTTCTGTTCGTCTGCATAGGCAGTTTACGAACGGTTTTGCGGCATGTAACGCGGGGTGAATGCACCGTTCAACCAACTTTCATGCTTGATTTCAGGAGTAGTTTGTTATAAGTATGATGACAAAGTGAAGTTTATACTGCTTCTAAGGTTATACTTTATTTATTCCATTAATTGCGAGAAAATTAAATTTCCAATGCCTAATGGCAGGTAATTGAAGCTCCAATGTTAGTAGCGCTTCAAGTTATGTAAGTTAGAATATCGCTCCTACCTTTACAAGTTTCTAGATCTGTCACTCACACATCGACTCCTTTCGAGAGCACGGTATAAAGCTTTCTTCACTATCTTACAGTGTATCGAACGAAACGCTACAGAAAATCGACAATAGTTGGCCAATTTAAGCCTACATACACTTTTTAAAGCGATATGTTAAGACATAAAATTTGAATTGATCCAACTGTCGGAGAGAAACTGAGAAAGTGAAAACCAGAGTAAATGAGTTAAAAGGAAGGTACTTGCATGATACACAAAGCTGCTACCGCCATTATGATTTCGTGCCACTAAAAGCTAAAACTATATATGATTCTTTATGTTGCGTAAGTACAACAAGAACGCTATATGGTTGCATTCTACAATAATTCCTTCATTACAAACCAGAGTAATGCACAAATTTTACACTCAAGTAATCGTAAAACAGAATAAATAATACACACGCTTATTATGAAGTTTCCCAACTGTATTTTGTGCAATTTATGACTGGAAATGGACGTAAATTACATAACAAAAATATGCGCTTTTACCTTCAGTAAGAAGCTATCATAAAGAATATCATTGAACTAATTTGACCTTCAATCACTGGAATTTACTGACGCATTCCAAAGAGGATACAAACTATTTATTTATTATTACTTTTTTGATTTGTTTCCTTAAAGATAATCAAAACGAGAAAAAAATCAGAGATAAGAGCGATCTATACGTCAAAAATACCTAATCAGTGGAGCAATATCTATAAATACACTGAGGATGGAGAAACTTAAAGATTTGTCGCTGATGGTGGGAAAGCAGAGGAAAAAGACATTTAAAAGTATTATGCAACCGGAAGGTTATGCAGCCTCGGGATAACGGTAGACAGAGATGAGGAGTGACACAGCAAGAAGGACAAATTCAAGGTAAAATAGGCAAACTCTTCGAAAATAAGTTAACTCCGACTTACCTTCCTAATTCCAGTATAAATTAGGAATGAACACTTCTCTGATGATAATTACAGTAGTGCCTACCTAGTCTTTTAATGACAATGAGAAAAAGCTCTTCTAGTCATGGTGCACATCTATTTCTCAGATTAATATACTGTGGAGTTACTTATGTAAATCGTGTCGAATAATACAAGTTTTTTGCCTGAAATTTTTCAAACTTAATTCATCTAATGTAATAAAATTGTTAAAATATTTCTTTCATCTCTGGACAAGATTCCAGTAATTCGCAAACGCACTGCATTTAGCAGTTCTTTCGTTAACACAGAGTTTATTATTCGGCGATGTTTTCTCGACAAATAATTTTCGTTTTATATTCCGCAGAAGAGAATCGAGCAAGCAGAAAAATTATTGGTTACCGCAAGTTGTTAAATGACCTTTAGGTGGGACAAAAACAGTTTTGGCTCCATGGGAAAGTTAAATAAGCGACGAAGCATGGAATGAAAGGCAGCGAATTCACGGATGACAAGGTGATTTCAGGATTTGCCGATAGCGCTGTACGCGTAAGTAGACTGGTGAAAATAAAGGAAAGAAGATTTAATAACTTGATGTTCATGCGATAATAAAACTGAGGAATGACACGAATTATGGAAATAACGTTAGATAAGTTGCTAAATAAAAAAGGAGCTACAATATCTTGAAAGTAAAATTTCGAAGAGGAACTTCTAATATTGCATTGTTGATTTGTTATCAGAGATGGCATGTCTGTCCTCTGAAAATATTGTGAGGAGATAAACCATGCGAAATTAAGATTCTATCAGGCAATTATACAGTTTGAAAGGCGATATAGATTTCTCTACAAGGATATTTTATAAACAAAATGTTCCTTTTAAAAGAATTTCACAAATACTCACCTTAAAGGCTTACCTCGAACAAAAAATATAATCATATGTAATATACCAATAATATCATATGATAATAAATTTAATTTGGATAATTTTTTTCATATTTCTAACATCATACAGTTAAATTTATTATAATTTTTTGTTTTTTGTTGGATCGTACGAAGGTCTTATAATATGCCTTTCATTTTATAGGATTATTTCCCTCCAATCATTTAGGACTTTTACGATAGATTTTAGATACATCACATTTTTCGAGCATCAATTCTAACTTTGGCTGCGAATGGATGTAATTTTCAGTAGTAATCTAAACATAATTTTAAGTTATTCAAAATTGGAACAAGCTCCAATTAGGAAGGAAATGTCATATGCATATTTTTCCGCTGGAATTTGAAAACCATAAATATTTCCAGAGGAAGGACTTGAACTAATTAACATAATAATATTTAATAGTTCAGCGGACTGGCAATCGTAAAACAGGCAATTTCATAATTTTCAGGAAAAGACAAGCCAGAGTGGGAATTAAATCACAGCAATTTATAGCTATGAGTAAATCACCACCCACTCACACTTGGAGGCTCAATCAAGTTCAGAAGCACACTTCCCTTTGTCTTCCTACTCACTAATTAGGCCTGCGATAGCTATGTGCACTCTGATGGGTTTAATTCGTGGGCAGGAATTTCGTGATTAATATGCCCCAACCGGTAGCAAGTTTCGGTAACGTTTCCCGTGAATCATAATCACCTCTCTGATTATTGTGAGAATGAATTTTGTAAGAGGAAACGATTCCATAAGATGAAATTCGAACTATAATAAACAGGGCAACTGTTGACGGCAAATAATAGGAGCTTGGCAATAAGAAAACGATTCATAAAAACTCTATACTATAAAATATTAAATATATTAATACAAAATATAATATTTATAAGTGTTCTACGTTTCGGTAGGTTCATGTGCCCCAGCATTCCCTATTTAATTCCCTCTCCTTCAATTCCCGGTAACTTATCCCACCGCTTAATTCGTACAACAACTTCTGTCTTTGTCTTCCCCTCTGTCTTTTCCCTAGCATTCTTCCCTCGATCACTTTCTTCAACAATCCCTCCTCTCTCAATATTTGACCCACCAATTTCTTCTGTAGATTTCTAATTACTTCAATCATTACTCTTTTCTCCCCAACCATCTCCAGCACCTCCTCGTTCGTTTTTCTATCGTACCAGCTGACTTTCTCCATTCTTCGCCACACCCACATCTAAAAAGCCTCTAATCTGTTAATAACCTCTTTTCTTAACGTCTACGTTTCACACCCGTACAACATTACACTCCACACCAAGGATTTTACTAATCTTTTCCTGATTCCTTTATCGAGGCCTTCGTCATCAGCTCACTTCGCTTAATGGATGCTTCTTTCGCTAATGCTATCCTTTTTCTAATCTCTGTTGAGCATCTTCCATACTTAGAAAGAAGGCTGCCCAAGTATGGAAATAGATCTACTAGTTCTAGTTTTTCCCCATCTACCCTTATTAACTTAGCTTTCTTTCCCTTCGAAAACCTCATAATTTTAGTAATAATACTTTATCAAGACCCGCCGCCATCAGTTCCCTTCAGCTTACGAATGCTTCCTTCGCTAATGATATCCTTTTTCTAAAATATAAAACAAAATATAAGGCTATTACTATACATAAAGTCATATGTAGACACACTAAAACTATTAGATTCACATCGAAATTATATACAAGACTTTCGTTCGGCCATGAAGCATGAACAATAAGAGTAGCAGGTAGGGTAAGATTGAAAGTAATGGAGAGGCGGTAAAACAGATGAATGATAAAAACAAAATAGATCAACTTTCTTATTTACAAGGAGCTTATAATGAAGAAATACTTCGACATGGATGAAGAAAGGAGTCTTCAGGAATTACTTAAGCGTGAGATTCCCGGAAGGATCACTTCATCGACAAACCTTGAACTCAAACACCAATCTTGCCTAACGAAGTGAGAGGTGCGCGGAAAATATTGATGAAATGAAGAAGGAAATTAACCGAGCACTAGCTGAGGGACGATAGCCCATTGAGGACGGAATCAGAAGAGAAAAGCGTAAGGGAATGGTAGAGGAAGAACTAGATTTAATTACGGGAGAAAGGTGATTATGAATGCTTAAGTTAGGAATTGAATGAGCGAGAGGGATGAAGAATTTGCCAAAAGAAGGGATGGCTTTGAGAGCTGATGTTGATGACGGTCAAGAAAAGGTAATTTGAAAATCATCATCAAACACTCCTCTAATAGAGATATTCATGTATCTAAGAGAATAATTTTTGCTTGAGTTTGAGATGTTGAATAATTAGAGAGAAGTTGGGTGATAGTGGAAATATACTACATCAGAGGTAGGGAATCTGCGGCATTTTCAGACGTTAAACACGTTCTTTGTGTTACCTTCTATTGTAACTATTGCGAGAACTTAAATAATTTGTTTTCACAATTTTGTTTTTATCATAATATCAAGGTTGTATAGGTTCTGACCGAACTTTGTGGAATACCATAATAAACAAACTAATCTAGTATTTTCCTCTGAATTTTCGACAGTCAAAATCAATGGACAGTACTTGCATTTATTTTTTGTTCGTTTAAAGTAAAAATAAGTTGAAATACAATTAAGTTAAATGTGGCTAATCTTCATTTTGTGAAATTCTACAGCAATCATATTGAAAGCAAAACATAACTTTCACATTAGAGTTTTAATTCGACATGTTCCGTCAACGAGTTGAGATCTTCAGGTGAAGAAGTACAGAATTTAAGAGCTAATACATGAGATGGGTGAGGAAAGTGGAGGGGTAGTAGTTGAGGAAAGTTGTGGCCAATATAACAAGGAGGGCCCATAAGGAAAATATAAAGTTAAAATCGTTTCCTACGTGAAAATTTGACATGCAACTGTTTGGATGTAGGCAGTACGCCTTACACAAGTTTGGCGTGTCGATCCCAGATGCCCCACAGCCTATCGATGGAAATAGGTTCTCCACCCCTGCACTACACACTGCTGTAAAAGGTAGTAAGCGGAGAATAATGGAATAGCAAGCGAAAGCTACAAAGGATTCCACCACGAAACTAACAACGCTTACGTAAAAGTGTTTTACCTCTCGGTAGGTTTATGCGCCCCCACATTCCCTATCTAATTCCCTCTCCTTCAATTGTTGGTTACTCAGTGCCAAAATAACGCATATATTTTAATGGTCAAATTCGTAGAATATGCTAAAATAATAAATGTCAAATTGTGACCATCAAAGTACAAACGTGGGATTAGGTATTCTAGCGAAGAGAAACATAGATATCGGTCATATTTCTTTCCGTTAGAAATCTCTCTATACACGCATGTGCGTTATCTATCACCACCCTACACAAAAGGTGTTAAGTCGACGTTTTATGGAGGAATTTCCTCGGCGTTGCTAAACGCGATATGTCCCGGCGCTCATAGACAGCAGGTGGGTAGCAGCAATCGAATGCAAACGAAGGCCAGATAGATTAAGTCTTAGGAAACGAACGGAATACCAGCATTGCTAACAGCGCACTTTAATCAATATTTCGCTCACCCCGTAACCTTAGATTACTCCCAATTACGTTAATGCATTTCTGATGTAGATAATGCTTGCGTGAGCACAGAAGTTCAGACCGCTTAGGTGGCTTCAACGAACTAATTTGCCTCATATTATCCATCTGAAGAGAATGATAGAGTCAATCAGAAATCAGAAATATATTAGTGTCATGGTGGCCTATATAAACACGAATAAATATAAATAATGGATAAGTGATCTAAGAAAATGTTTGTCATGCAACTGTGTTGCATACACTACTTTTAAAGTCCCATTCTTATTACGGAATGTCGTGTAAAATTACCATTAATGAGTGATAAAAGGACTGAATTCGTTATTGATAAGCCAAAAAATTCTTAATTAGATAAAAGCAATACACGTTTCGATCAAATGGGGACTAGGCTGCACTATCAAGTTCTCATAAAAACCTAAAAAATATCATATCCCATGATATTTGTATGGCAATAGAACAATTCCAATTTTGCATCAAAATATTTCAGAAAAATTATTTAATTGACCTAAATTCTCGGAAGTTTATGTTTATTACACACGGAATATTTATTTTACGTCCAGTCAACTCGACAGACTAAATTTCGACCGCCTTTGAATGAAATACACCTAAAATTAAATCCGATTAATATTTTATTTCTAAAATGGTGATTTTATACTGCTTTGCTCTGAAAACTAGCCTCTTTACAAACAAGATTAAATGAATACTTAAGAAGTCATTATAAGAGAGGGTGTTTTCCATTATTGGTCCACGATAATTACGTTTTGACCGGCAATCAGTTCCTTGAATTTATTGTTTTTAACAGAAACAGGAATAAAATATTCAATATGAATTTTCTTTAAATTTTCTACAATTGTGTTTTCACCATCAGAAAATCTAATCCGCAAGAATAAACCTATAAAGGCTAAAATAAATTGAAAATCAATTGCCTTCAACTTCGACGCAAAATGTTCTTTTGAGAGCGTAAAATATTTCATATACTCATTTAATTTTCATCATTTTCTAATAAAATTCTATTCAATATATTACATCATATTACAAAAGCGACAAGGATTTGAAGTATACTAAAACAAAGATAAAGCGAACAAAATTTCTAATTTACATAAATCTTTAAGAAGTTTCCATGATTTCTTAATGATTGAAGTAAAGTGGGAGAGAAATGTAAAAGAGTAAAGCGGGAAGTAAACCAAGAAAATTTAGATGGAATACAAAAATACATTCAAGAGAGACTCAAAGAGTGTGGGATAGACGAAAAAGATGTATGTTGCGGAGAGATGCTGGGAAGGAACATCGCAAAGGTGAAAGACCTATCTGAAGAAAATCCGAGAAAAATAGACAGGGTATTCTCGGAAGAAGAGTGGGAAAATAGTGAGCAAGAGAATGAGGGAATAGTGGCCAGAAAGAAAAGAATTAGAGAGGATGAAAGAGTAGGCAGGGCCGCCAACGCAGCTTATAGATGACTTGAACGAAAAACAATAAACAAAATATTTAAATAATAATTATTTCTTGGTAGAGGAGTTGCTAAAAGAGTTAAAATCAAAACATTTCACACCTAGTAATAACTGTGAGAAAATGTGGCTGTTCTTGTCCCCTATTTTCTTTGCCTTACTTCACTAGCTTATGAAGTGAAAATTCATCCGAAATTGTCAATTTATCAAAACAGTCCGACTAGAGAGTAAGCTGCCAATATATTCCACTAAAAAATATAAATCAACATCGTTTTTAAAGGCTTTTTTTTCTGGAATGATTTCCTCCAAGTTACTGAGAATTTCACATAAATAAATATCGGAAAGAAAATGTAAATATGAAAAATGCAGACATCAAACGCAAGCAAAATAAAAAAAATCAATAGCAAATGCAAAAAAGTAATTAATAAACGTCGCACCACGGTTTCGCAAACTGATAAAATAACGAGGATAGTACCGTAAAGGTAATGAGAATCCTATAATTGACCAGAGAAAGACTAAATAAAATAGAACCAAGAGAACTAATGGCGAATAAAGTTCTCTTTCCTTCCAGAATATTACTTTCACGTTAAAGTGGAATGATGCAAAGTTATACTTCTGTGCTAGAGATTTCTACTGATTTACATGGGAAAATATCGATTAAATAGAAAGCTAAAATGTTAGAGAAATGAAATAACAGAGAAACCATAGGAAAGGTGAAATATTCAAGTAAACACGTTAATACTGAGAAATGAAAATATACACAGAAACTTCTATGTTGGGCGAAATTGGCATAAAATTACTACAATGATACCTTTTACAATTTTACTTATCGTCAAAAATAAAAATATCATATAGTAGTACATCAACATAGCAATATCAGATACTAATGTTATAAAGGTAAATATAAAGGAAAAAGCAGAGAAAGATTGTACAATAAAGGAAAAAGAAGTTATATCCAAGAAATACAATGCCTCGTGGGATTTTTCAATGTATTGAATTGAAATTTCTATATTAATTACTACAAGAAAAAATAATTTGTGCACAACAGTACTTAAATAGTATAAAAGCGATATGTAAATGCACGTATGCGCTCACAATAACATTATAAAATGGTCCCTTACTTTTGATGAGAGAAATATTTCACTTTGATCCGCTATCGTAAACGTAACCACACGTTATGCTATCCTCGTTGCATTATTAGTATATCCTCGTTATTATTGTTACATTATAGTCCAGAAATTTTGCTACATATGCATGTACTTTGTTTATAACAAAAATGACTACCAAGAAAATACTATCTTTTTGTATCCAGCGAGAAAAGTTACTATTATTATCTATTATATAAAAATATATGCATATATATACTACCCGTGAAAGGATAATTGGGTACCCTTCCGAAGAATGAAAAGCGACTAAAGAATGGTATGAGAATAAATTTCAGAAAATAAACGATGAAATACAATAAAATTTTATATAATAAACATCGAAAACGTTAACGGGACCAAAAGGAAGAGAAGAAATTATTGAGAAATTTATTAATAATAAGCTGAGAACAACATTTATCTTAAGAAAACTACTCACATTTCAAACTGAGAAATAAAAAATAGCGAGCTCTCATTTTGCAAAGAATCGTATAGCAGAGGCCTTAAGATAATGAGGTTCTCAAACAAAATAAATATTCAGATTCCGCGAAACATTTCAATTAACCGCTGTATTTTGAAAAATCTCGAATTCTTTGACTAATTAAGAGACGCTCTTAAGCGGAGAAGGATTGCATCGGAATAAGAATCTATTCTAAATCTTGAAATTTTTAACTAGCAATCATTATCTCGTGTAGCTCCTAAATTCCTGATATAATTCGATGGGTAAAATCATAGCGTTTTATATCAATTTAAGTCTTTACAGCCTCATTTCAAATTTTTATTTCATTAAATGTAACTGAATCTAATGAAAAATATTTCATTTCCAAATATTATAGAATTTACACCCTGAAATATAAATGAATTAAAAATAATAACTTTTCAGAGTAAATTAGAAAAATTGTATAATAAATATTTACCTCAAGCTATGATTACTTAACTATAGACTAAACTATGAACAAAGTCTGAATACGAAAGACAAATACGTTCACTTAAACGAATACTTTATCACTATTTTAATTAATTAACATTAATTTACATTATTTTAATATTAATTTTAAAACTCCTTAAATAGTTAAGACCGTTTCACAAACAGAAGACCCGCCGGTAATCGAACCCTGGACCACTTCTAACGAAAACGAACGCACTGCCTAGTTGTTTCTCCGGATGCCCAACCTCTATTTTTTTACTTCCTTCTTACTCAGCATTATTCATCTTATTGGTGACTTCATAGCTCAATTTTGTCATTATAATGTGTTGTACTTTGATTTAATGAAAGTCATCAACATTAAATGATACTAAATGAGTTATATTATCTCTTTTCAGACACTTGACATCATTTTGGCATATAACCTTCAAAACAAATTAACCTGAGTGCTCCGAATAAAATTATTCGATTCTTCAAAAAAAATGTAAACAAAGATACGGAAGTTGTTGATATTTAAAGAAACAGGAAAACCTCCACGATATTGGAGAAAAACTCCAATTAAGAGATGACGTCACAGTTTGTAGGGAGAGGTGACTCAAATAAACGCAATATAGGAAGAAAGGTCAATATCAAAAGAAAGCATTGTATATTTTTTCGGTTCAGGTTTACAAATTGAAGAAACAGCGTGTAGATTTCCGGGAAAGGTTTCTGCTAATGGTCAGTATCTTGGGTATTTTTACGTATTTCAGTGGATGTGATTAAATTTTTGTTTATTTTTTCGTTTACACCTAAATATGTTCTATACAAGTAGCTTCTTGGATGCATTTACTTAGATAGCGCTTGCTAAGTTATATAGGTATATGTATATTTACACAAACCACCCATTTGCGAACTATTTTCGACTATTTATACGTACTTCTTTTGCTAAGGATTCGCTTTTTAATATTCATAAACATATAATGTTTATCCAAGTCGGTTCAATCTCTACCTGAGGAATATGCAAACAACTACTATGGGAATGGGGATTCCTAAGTAGGAAGACATATTAGTCTCCATCTGCCCGAATACTCACAATTTATTATTTAGAAATCAAAATTTACCTATAATAAATTATCAATTTATAATTCAATATTTATTAATTTTTCCTTATTTACCTACTATCTACTTGGTATCAATTTTTATTTATTATATATTTATAATATCTTTAATATAATTTTTAAATATACTTTTATTATTTATTTTATATTACTTTTCTGCCTAGAGCAAGGTATAATTGTACTTAATATAATTTTAACGCTATATTATTAAATTATGCTCGCAAGAAATCTCTCTCAGAATAAAACATAATATCACTATTACATGGTAAATATTAAAATATACGCACAAGAGTGTTAAAAAAGTCATTTAATTTCCGAAAAAGTACTGACTGGTTTTTTCTTAAGATTGTAAGGATGATATCAAAAAACGAAAAGTTTTTATTTGGTAGTTTTCTGTAGAGACAAAGATGCAGCGAAATTTGGGATAATTTTACATCCAATTGTATAGCAGATGTTTGATTCTTGTTTTCCCTTATTAGTGTTTACATGTTTATAGTACCAATTTTATCAACCTACTTATGCATTGATTTAGCAGAAGAGAAAAGAATTCTGCAGAAAAATCATCTTATATAAGGAGAAATATTAAGATTTGAAAATATCTAGGAAAAATATGACCCTTAAAAGAAAGAAATGAGGGATATAAATCGGCTTACAAGAGACAATAACCTCCTTATGACAGGAATGAAGGAATTTCTAAAAAGGACCAACTAAAAAAGTAGGCATAAATTACATTACAAAAAACACACATTTTAGACATTAAATAGCATTATATTCAGCTGATAAAAGCTTTTGACTTTTTGGGTTGCATCAAGCGACAATTTAAAAATTAAATTGGGATCTCTGGTAAAGCAGTCTGCAGGTAACGGTTTGACTTTTAAGCCAGAGTTATTAAACATTCTATTCCTCGGATTTATCCCTTGATGACGGAGTTAATGAGGTTTCATAATTAGTTATAATTATACACATTAAAACCTTCGCAGTAGATATTACTATAGGAGACTGTGATATATGTGAAAGAAATGAAATTCTGCAATACTTCAAACACGGTGGGAGTTCAGGAAAGTCGTAAAAAATTCAAATTCGCGCGAGGTAATCATTCTGAGGAACCTTTCGACGCCCTCCTAATCAAACTGAGAACAAACTCCTATTTGATTTGATATGATGAATATTAATAATTTATATATTTAAATATTATAATTATCATCGAATGGTGAATATTTAAATATAATTATCATTGATATTTTAATTAAATATTATTGTCATTGTACTTAAATTATTATTTAAATCAGACCGATGTCAGTATTTCATTGGCCCAATATAGACCTTTACAACTAATATATATGTCGTTTAAATTACATCCCTACTTGGTTTCACTGTTAGCAAATCTAAAATATCATTAGTTTAATAATCGTGATATTAGAGTACACAATCATTCGCTGCAAACTTGATGTAAGTGTTTAAATATGCAAATAAATCATGTAAAATCAATCTTGAGTATCGAGAATAAGATTGCGATCGATGACATTTGAGCGAACAACCAGAAGAATTCGGCGGATCAATAACACCGAGATATACTGCGGCTTTTTCACCAACGAATCGGATTTTTCGAACAAAGCAAGTGCTTGCGAGGGAATATCGACACACTTGGAATGCATTCAGCCTAAAAATTTTGGGACAAACGCCGAGAAAATTCCGCCGGCGGGAAATATCTCCAACGCCATCTTTCAAAGGAATGAATTTGTCGAGACTCGACGACATCATGCCCAATTATCTCCTCGGATGAATAACCTATGGGCCCTCACCAAGGGCTCTTGGCTACTTCTTTCCCCGAACATGTTGAGGCGCCACTCGGCAACAATGCCCCCGACTGTCATTTTTTATCCTACGCGTTCTTTTTGTCAGTTGCGAGAAGTAGGGAAGGCTCTATGACCATTACGTTAATTAAAATGGGCGAGAGAGAGGAATTATTCCCTTTCCGAAGGACTTTTCCGGTGGCGACAAGGTTCTCCGACCTCAATCACGCGAAAATAACTCGAAAAAAGGCTGTCGTTGTACAATCGCGCAAGAGGATCGATGCCAAGAAAAACTTTGTTGAGGGCCGCTCTGTCTTTGTAAACCCTTGATTTCTTTAATGCGTTCGGTAACCAATACTTCTTTTGTTACTTTCCTCCGCGATGCATTATGAGGATTTTGTTAAAAGATCTCAAATCGTCTACGATATCACGAAACCTTCAAGAGTTTTTGTAGATTTTTTACACTACACGTAAATCTGAAACTATGATTTCTGAAAAATCATTCATTTTTACGATTTAATGCAAATTACAAAATTACGAGTAATTATTTAGTTTTGTATTGTCACGGAATAATATTTATTTGCAAAAACATCTTAAAATAAAAGAACTTACTAAGAGCTTTTTACTTAAGATGGTTAGAGCACCATTCCACGAAGTCAAAATTAAGGATATTAATTTTATTTATTTGCAAAATTCTGATCTTTATGAAAATACATTTTCCATGAAGCCAACTGTCTTCACATCAATTAGAATTTTAAGAAAATTCATTCAAAAATAAAATTTATTTATATTTAAAATAAATTATGTTCCATTAAGAAGTTTAATATCTTAACTGTTTCTAAAAAAATAAGATTTTAAAAGATGAAGCTTCTTAAAAATTTCAACGCATGAACGTTTCCATGTGATGAATATTTTAACGAAAAGTCATCTCATTTTGCCAAATTTAGTATTTTTGGGGATAAAGACTTGATTTAATTCGAATATAAATATAGGTTTTGATAGATAAATTAATGTTAATGATCCAGAAAAAATCCTGCGCCTCTTAAATTGAGAGGGTTTAGGATTGCAGTAAAATTTTGTGAAATGATGAGTAGAAATCTTTCAATGGAATCCGACGCTATGTCATCTGTCCACAAAAGACCTTTCCTACGCTCCTTTCCGCGAATGGTATGGGTCCATGAACCGCTGTTTACTTTCAAAGTCGGTGATGTTATCGTTTACGAAAAAATTTTGGTTTCAAAAAATGTTTTAGAGGAGCGCCTCTAGCGCCTCTTTCCCTGATTTTTCTCGCACTATCCGATCGGCTTGTGTTATCGGGTGGGAACACAATATCAACTATGTCCTCCAGACGTGTCATCAATTGAGTCATGATTCACTGAAATCTGATTGAGCAACTTTACACTGAGTTAGGTCTTATCCTTCAAAAAGTTTCAATCCTTAGCAGAGAAACATTTGAATAAAATTGGGATTGCTGGAGTTAAAGTATGTTAGTATATATTGTTTTTTAAAAATGATGAAGATAAGAAATATTTAATGTCTGGAACCATTTCACTCACAAGTTATCAACATATCCCTATCTACTTTTGAATTAGCAGAAAAATCAAAGTGATATATTCAGAATACGAGCATGTGAATATTCTACTAATATACGAGTACTGACAGATTATTTGGAAGATTTTCACTGTCCCTATAAGTTCGCGGAAACTGGTATAAGAATCACAAATATGTTACAACTTTCAACAAAAAATCTTGCACACTTTGAGAGTTTATCGAGCGGAATTCAGAAATGTTTGGGGAACGACGTAATTAATCAACGTACTTATTAACAACGTAAACTTTAACTTTTATCGAAAAATTTAAAATGCTCCAGTGAAAAGTCTCTCTCAAATATTTTCTCTCTGAAATTACGCTTGAATGTTCCCGATAGCGGGACCTTCAAGCCGAGAGAATAAATAATCGAGCTTAAGAGACACTCAGTGTTATTCGTTTTCATTTTTATCACATTTACGCGAACGAGCACGGAAAAGAGAAACTGGTTATTCTGCAAGCACCCGGTGAGGTCCTTGTTCTTATGAGTTAACGGAAATTTTTTACAGTCGAGAAAACAACATGACGGAGTCTGGAAGGACTGATGCAGTTAAATGTACTGCCACAGAGGCGTAAGAGAAACGTTTTGAAAGCATACATTTCCGCTCTTGAATTTTATCTCGCAAGATGTCACTTAAATTGGTTTGATATCTTATTACTCTGCGAAGAGATCTGGCGCTGAACATAGATTTTCTTTTCACAGATCTCAAGTTTATTTTTTCTAATTTGAGACAGCAGTAATATCGGGGAAAAGCACACTACGAAGCATTCACAGGATATATTTCAAAATAATCCAGTTAACAATTTACGTTTCAATCAATTGAGATAACTAAACTCTATCACTAAGTATTAAGCGAATTCGACAGTATGAAATTCTAAATTCATTCCCATTCTTTTGAATTATTATCCTTATTTTACTAATTCATATTGAGTTAAAATGGCCTCTCTTCTCACGAACCTCTGAAGTCATTATATTGTTAAACTTAACCGAAAGAATTCGGATACAAATTATTTAAATCTAGAAAAATAACAGCAATGTATGTTAAATTAAAGTATTAGAAAAATGATAAAAATATCATAGATTCCACTTAAAAGAGTGAGGCGTATTGCACTGCATTCCTTTGAGTGTTATACCCTATCCAGGAGGTATTTACCGTAGATGACCCGTGATTAGCGCATAGACTCCCACGCCTCCGTATGTGGCTGTTATTAGACATATCGAACCCTCTACCTATTAATTCAGATATCTTGATTTTTTCAGGATGCTGGGTCATTGTCATCATGGAACCCGATAGGTATCTAACCCAGGAACAGCTTTCGCTGAAATCGAACGCGCTACCCATTTAGCTTACCGGAAGCTTAATATTTTAATTAAGAATTTATTACTGTAGCTCGGGTTTCATGATATAGTATCACTGGCCATTGACATTAAACGAAGACCAGTTCGCAGCAACATATACTATACTAGTGTAAATCCCTAAATTTGTCTTCTCAATTTTTTCATTATGGCAGGATTCCGTAGCTTTCTAGTCCTAGGATACATATTTCATTAGACATTTCACATATATTTTCATATTTCACTTAGACATTTTCATATATATCTCCATTTTTTCTGCTTAAGCCTAAAAACTTTTCACTAAACTACGTCTCTATTCTTTAATAACTCATTTACCATAGTCAGCCAGTATTTTATTTTGTATTTCTCTCCCTTTAGTTCCATTCAAGTTTTCATCGTACGTCGTGTTATTATCATGCTTCCGTCCATTGTTTCAGCATATCCACGCACACATGATTTAGCTTTCATGTACATTAAACTCCACTTTTGAGCATAAAATATTCAGAAAAAAAAACGCCATCGCTAAAGTCAACGGAAGCGGTAGAGATGTTGCGTGCGGAAATACATGAATGTTGAATGCCGGGATATGGATCGACATACTTAAAATTTTTCCAAAATCTTTTTTCAAATCCTAATAATTCTACACATTTAATTTTCTCCCATGAGATTAAAATATTTTATATAATTTCACATTTAGTTTTTCTACATAATCTTCAGTCTTAATACTTTTCCGCAAAAATTATCTGGAAGCTGTATTTATCTTTTGTTAACCAGCAAATGTATTCAATATCAAACTTAAAATTTGTATGAAGTTCCTGCTGAAATTCACATGCAACCATTTGAAGAAGTGTTTCGACACCATTTTACAACCTAAATATCTGAGTCAACATTTAAAAATTTTGAGCCAAAAAATTGTCTTAAGGACTCGCCAAATATATGAAAGTATAGAAAGCTTGACAAAAGATCTAACTCTTGGCTACAAACTTTCTCTGGGTCGAAAGCGGAAAAAGTTGCTTACATGAATAAATTTCTATTCTTAAACATGATTTGGACAGGAGGCTTTTTCAGTGACATTATATTTTTTGATGTTTCTTATTAGACAGAAGAGAATACGGAAAGTTAAATTTACATGAAACAAAAAAGAGCATATTAGAAACATGATGTGAATATATATGCTTTTTCTTCAGGGGAAAATATTAAGGATCTTTCTTCGTGTATTGAAACCCGGGTTTCGTTACATACTGTTAGATTTTGATGCCTTATATTTTTGTGCCTCTTTTCATATTTTCATAATTACTTCCGTGGCTACGTTTGAGATATTATAAAAGTATCATTGCAATCGATTTCTTCCCATCTTGTCATCTACTATAAAGACTACAAAATGGTAAATATTCCACGAAAAATGCTCAGCCACTGTAAAAGTATACAATGCTTTTCGATAGGACTTGATGGGAGACTAAGAGCGTTAGATTAGGTAATGAGATTTAAATTCACTCTCCTCAATAAGATAATGCCTTTTTACTAAGTTGTTTATAATTTACTCTATTTAATTATACTTCATTTTTTATAGAACAGAACAGATAAATATTTCTCTTCCGTCCAAACGTGAACCGCCCTCCAAAAATTGATTTAATAAAAATGATGGAGAAATTATTTATTTTTAGACAGAACATTTCCGTATAGTCATAGGTTAACTTTAAACCAACGCATGAAATGATGTAATTTTACTTTGTACAAAACACTAAAGGACACCTAAAACGAAAACCCTAAAATTGTCAAAGTTACAGTGTTCGATAATACCAATATACTATGCTTAGAATATAATGGATCCATTTTTAAAGGAAAAGTTTCCTTCTTCCTGCTAAAACTAAACTATCAAATGAAAACTACACTATTTGGTAAAAAAATCGAGTTATGATTTGAATTTGCCAATAGAGTTTCGTCACTGGATGTATAGATATCGATATCTATTAATGAAAACGAGATATCGAAACGGACACTGATACTCTATTTCTTCACACAAATTCTTTTCAACAGACACTCCAATCACTAAAAAGGAATACATAAACTCTCAGCTATAACTAAATAAACAAACCGTGAATAAATCAGTTACTTTCAATCTAGTTGGACGAAATTTTCTGTTATTGAATAAAAGGTCCAAAAAACTCTCCAATCGCCGAATTTGCCGGTGACCGCTTCTTAGAAAGCTGGTAATCCGCGGTCTTCGTGATCCTTTGATGACTGTCTCCAGACGGTCACCGGCATATCTGCGATTGGAGAAGTTTTTGAACCTCTCATTTAGTATTTCTATACTTGTCGTAAAATATCTCCACTTACAGAAATAGTAGGGGATCATTATATTATAAATTGTATATAATTATGTATCATAATTATAAATAAACATTATATCGATAAAATTATGGATTATGTACCTAATATAAAAAAATCCGCGGGCCCCAATAGTTATTTTGGAACCGTGAAAACAGTTTTGTAAATAAAGAATTAATTCCGCGGAATATAGTTTATTATTTTTTCAAATGATTCTTTTGCTTTCGCGAGGTGCAAACATGCTCACATGGCTTGAATACCTTTCGATGACCGTCCTAATGGCAGAAAGGGTCGCCTGTAGAGCAGCGTGAACGAGGAGAAAATTGGAAATACAGATAATGGAATAGTCGGGAATTCCTCGGGTTAGTGTGGCCGATTTGGCAACCGCGCTGAATACATGTTAGCACACCGCAGCAAAAATTGTCGAGATAAACGCGATCGTTTCTCAAGCGAGGATAATTCCTTAGTTCTCGCTTCCATATAGGACTCGTGTTCCATGCATTAAAGTTATGAAAACACAGTCGATAATTTCGATTCTGAGATATGCGAGGAAGCAAAACTGCAATGACAGTAATGAGCACCACGTGGAAGATAAAATTAGTTTCTGGTGGGGGTAATGTCTACTTATAGACACGATATCTAAGTATGACTATACAGATTTTATCTTTCATTCGCTTCCAGAAGGAAAGAAAATAATCCGATATCTCTTTCATCTTATCAGATATCTTTTGAATTTTTTTGGGCTACCTACTATATGCAATAAGAATGTAAACGGAATAGAAAAATATTAATAATATGTTAGAAGCGGCATCCTTATAAATTGCATTCTAATATATAATATGACGCCAAGATAAAACTTTATTGATCCTTCCTTATCCTGCAAATCTACCATTATACGCTTAACGCTCACTCTTTGAATAAAAAGAAAATACAAGATAAGGAGAAGGAAATTGACAAATCACTGTTCCTGTTGGCATCATACAATTGCATGCAGAGATTTATCTTTTCTATCCATTAAAATACTCGATTGCACGAACATCATTAATCGACCTTCAAACTGGAAAATTTTTTCGTAAGAAACTATGAATATTGCGAGGAAGGCTTCATTTATCGGTTGTTCAATCCCTTGGTTCCACATCGTGAAGTATATTTCCTTAATGAGACTATCTAATATCATCTTACTTCATTTCTATGTATCAGGGAAGGCCAACAGGTCGACCGCGATCGATCTATCGATTACCGAAAGCTATTCGGTCGATCGCGACTGAGTTGATTCTTAAATTTCTGATAATTTTATCTATTTCAACGATTTATCTTTATACTTCAGTGATATAAAATCAAGCCACCGAAGTATTTTTCCGGTATTATAAATACAGGTATTACGATGGAAAATCACTATTATGAAACTTTGAATCTTGGGAGCCAAATTATTGGGTATGATATCGCAAGGAAACAAGAAATATGTTTATCCACATAACCATAGAATAGGAAAACCATTAAGCACGAAGTAGGCTTAACATAGATTGATTGAATTATTGTGCATTGAATTATCGTGCAATTCCTCTGCGGTAGTGTATAAATAATAATAGTGTAAAATTATTATAATAATAGTTTATAAATCATATTATGATAATAGTTTATAAATTACATCATAATAATAGTTTATAAATTATATTATAATAATAGTTTATAAATTACATCATAATAATAGTTTATAAATTATATTATAATAATAGTTTATAAATTATATCATAATAAAAGTTTATAAATTACATCATAATAATAGTTTATAAATTATATTATAATAATAGTTTATAAATTACATCATAATAATAGTTTATAAATTATATTATAATAATAGTTTATAAATTATATCATAATAAAAGTTTATAAATTATATTATAATAATAGTGTATAAATAATGTTTTATTTTGGCTCTGAGGCTTTCGCTATGCGATTCCATTGAATAAAATGATATTTCGGATTACAAAGCGTCGTAGAAAATTTAAAAGAAAAATTTTAATTTTCGACTTTTATTCAATGTTTTCTTTTCTCGGACGACAATAAATCATTTTCGTTTGAGTAAATCTCAAATTCATTCCCAAAGAAAAACGGACATAAAAAAATCTGGCAATCCGAGACTCGAACACGTATCTCCCACTTTCTGCGCGGATGCTTTAGCTAATTAAGCTATCTTGTAGACTTCAGTCAAGTCACGTCGCTCTAGGAGACTTTGCAGGCAAGGTGTTTTTTATGTATTCATTTACCTCGCGGATTTTCCTGAGAGCAGGCTTTTACGAGCAAAATTACCTTTTTGCTCTTTACTTCAAATTCTCTCTTTCACAATGGGAATCAAATAAAATATGCTGAAGGAAACAGCAGTGGTATATAATCATCCCTGCTATGAACATATGATTCAACCATTCAAAAAAGCTAATTAGATCCTACTCGCATAATCATGTCAATTTACCCTTAAGCCTTTCCTTGATATCCCTATACTACAATTAGCTATAATCAATGAAGCAGGAAAACGTTACTCTACAAGTAAAAGAAAAACATTTTTCGTTGGGAATGTTCCTGGGACAGAGAATTCAAAACAAGTTTGAGAGTTCCCAAGTTCTTCCTTCCTTGAAAATTTTCTCAGGTGATCACCCTTACATGCTGATTCACCCAAATCCTTTCCCTCGACTTTGAGAATTTTATTGCTTAAACACGTCAGGTTATTATTGACTGCAATATAATAGTAAGGAGTAATCAGAAAATGTTATGCAATGGAGAGGGACAAACTCACAAACGTGTGGCGATAAGTATTCACCATATGACCTCAAGAGCTTCTCCAACAACAGACCAATTACTTCTGCATGGAATACTTTTATACTGACAGTGTGCTGAATGTATCTCTTCCATTCAACAAGAGGTAGATGGGATCAGGGACAGATTACGGCTGAAAGCTAGTGATACCAACGTCTGAACAGAGAGTAATAAATAGGCCGACAATACTATACTAGAATATCGACGGAGTGAATGGCAGAAACTAAAGAAATTGAAAGCGTAGAACTATTAATGAGCATAATTACGACGAGGATATAACAAATAAATGAGAAATTAAATAAAACTGAAACGCGATAACATGTGATAAATATCTGTATTGTTGCATTACGGTAAATATTTATTTATTTATCAAAGATTCACATACAGCGGTGCCGCCAGTTTAAAGTGAATTCCAAAAAATCAAACGTAAACAAATATACATAACAATATGAAATAAGAAAATCAACAAATAAAACTAAAAATAAGACAAAATATATACTCAAATACAAACTAAGAAAATTCTTTACAAGGATCTTTATACAAGCATTCTTTCAAGAATGCATCAAGTGAAAGCCTGAAAGGGTCTATGGAGGGAGGAAGGAAATTTAAAAGATTAGGAAGTCTGTATAATAGGGAACGTTGCGCGATGGATAGTCTAAATCTAGGGACATGTAAAAGAGGAGTTAGTCTGGTATGAAGGATTGACACTGCCAATGATAAATCTTAATGCTTGGTTTAACTTAATATCAAAAATACTGTACATTATTTATGAAGTGACTGATGCAGTCACAGATTATACAGTAATGGTGCGAATTAAAAGACTATCAAATACCTATAAACTTTCGAAGTGTGCAAGCAAAGAAGTGCAAATAAAGTCATGCAAGCAATCAAGAACAGAAAAAGGCAACACAAAGAATCAGAGAGAATAGAAAAATGAAGGAAATGATGCCAAGAAGCAAATCCTACTGAATGGTTCATTATCTGACAAGAGTATATGATCAAAGAGGTGATCGAAAGAAAGTTGGAGAGTAGGAAAGAAAACTAAGGGGGGAGGCTCTAGCAAATTGAGATCTCTGAAAGAATACAGGATTCTCAGAAATGATGGGAAAAGTAGAGCATAGCGAAAAGTCCAGAAAATATACTTCAAAAGACCAGAATATCAATGAAGATAATGATTTCAACATATAACGAGATATGTTTCTATTTTTAGAGAGCCTGCGTCTGAAAGATGAATCTATAACTTCCATTATCTTCAATCGGTGTGGTACAATTCATGTTAATTTCAGTAGCATATCCTAAAATTTTACATATTTCGTTATGGGTATAAAGAAAATAAATAACTTACACAAATGAGTCTGCCGATAACAGAATGTGATACTAGTAGGGAATTGCCTGGTAGAGTGATGTATGTAAAACTTACGTTATGGACTTGGCGAGGTCACTACAGTAGCCGTGAAAGCCTATAGGAACACTGAAAAATCTTGCTTGATAAGTTATATTAGCAAGCCATGTACATGCTATTTCAATTTAATCATAAATTAATAAATGTATATTACAACATTTTAACATTGCGGGCTGTTAGTTGACAATGTTATTTATGCTGATATTGTATCTGTATATGTGTCTTTGCTGGATAACTATCACCATTGTCAAATTTATGTGCTGTTTGTAGTGGTTGTAGATTAATATTTAAATCACTGAAGTTTAAATTACAAATTATCGTAATTGGTTGGCAAGGTTGTTGTACCAAAGTTCAGTATTTGTGTATGTAGAACTTTGTAATATTCTTTAAGGTAGTTGTTCAATTTTGTGTGTTAATTTCGCTACTTGACCCAGCGTCTTGCTATGGCGAAAATTTATAATACATAAAGAAATATAATAATAAGTAGCAGAAATAATCTTTTGCATTAAAATTTGGATGTAAAGACCCAGCCCAACAGGTAAAATAAAAAATTTAGCTTCAATAACGAAAGGTTTAAGCCGTTATTCTTATTTATATTTTACGATATAAGCATTGCTATTGTTAGAAGATACTGACTTCAAGATTACGAGACCTAAGTCTTTCAACAGATAATTATAATGCATTATTCATTGGTATAAAAAGTGGTTGAGGAATTTATTGATAGATCACCCAGACAGCAACAAAACAGTACAACTGAGTACTTGGAATGGAGATGAGGTTTATTTCTCCCTCTCGAGAGCAAATCGAGTTAGCCACTGGCAAAGAGGTGCACGTATATTTAGAATGGATACACGTGCACGCGAGCTCAGATGGATCAAATCGAGCGTTACTGGCGATTACAGTTGAGCGTACTTGAAGACTATAGACGGCAAATCGTCCACAATGATTTCGTTTTCGCAACAAGCAATCCAGACTGTAATTCATCGCTCTTCATTCGCCTAATTTTCTATCCGCTACGCCTGGGGATTATGATTCGATATCTTCCGAGTATACACAAGAGATTCAGAAATCACCAGTAATCACTCGGAAAATATTTTCCGACGATAGGGGGTACATGCAAATTCTAACTATGGTCAGCTTCGAAGAACTGCGCGTCAAAAGAGAAAATGAACGGAGCAAAAATGTCTTTTTGAAAAAATTAAGAGGAAATAGCAAAATGTAAAATACTCGTTGTTTTACAAATACGTTTTCACAGCTAAGATTTTTCTTTTATCTTTATAGATTTATTATCGTATTACAGGTTGTTTTCTATGTTGTTGTGCTTATCCCTAATCAACTGTTGTATTTATCGTTAAATGTATGTATACATTGTTTATTAAAATTAAAGATTTTCCATCCTTGTTCAGAAATGAAGGATATTTAGAATTAAGGACACACTTCAAATACGGAAATTACGTAAAATTAGGAAGCAGTCTTAATTATACGTTATAAATTTACCATTATGCATTTTCTAGCATTTTTATTGATGCAATATAAGAGAAGGCCAACCAGGAACCCTGAAAAAACTTGTGCGACTGAGGAGGAATGTTTGGTGGGAAGATGTATTTTATCAATGTAAATTGCTTTGTTTGTGAGAAAATATGTATTGTTTTGTGGGGATTGCTAATATGATTGGGTTGTATTTGGTTATTGTAAATTTTAAGTTAATTGGTATTGTGACAATATTGTGTTTGAGTGTTGTAACCTTTCAGGGACTAGCGTTGTTGTTGTACTGTAGTTAAGTGTTGCCATATGTAAGATAATTAGTATTGTAATTGTGTTTTTGAGTGATTAAGTTTTGTATTTTTAATTCAAAGTTGTTATCTTGGTGTTTGTTTAATTTAGTATGTTGTTGCCACCAGACTAGAAGTCTAACTGTACCAATTTAATTAATAATAATAATAAGTTTAACTCACTTGATCTTTAATGCTCAAAGTTACGGCGACAATGGGATTATCAGTTTATAGTCTCTGACGAAATAATTAACCTGAATTGGTAATCTTTATATGTGTTAAACATAAATGATTGTAATGATACCTGCATGAATTAATCATACATTCCTACGTGATTTATGATGTAATTGAGGGGGTGGATTATTAACTTATGCAATAATATATATATTCTACATAAAGATACAATAAGAAAATTCAAAAAGTTCGATTTTATACCACTGACTACCCGGAATCACTCATACATATCGTGCAAAACTTGTCATTATAAAAGAAGCTCAGCATTTTTATATTTATATCACTATTAATAAATTCAAATCATTTCAAAAGATTTAATAAGAAAGAGAAAATTCGCAAGTTTGGCCCTCCACTGTTAATACTACTTTTCAATCTTCCTCGATAAGGAATATAAGAGAATTTTGTTTAATAAGTGAATCAAAATACGTTTGAGATTCGATCGACATTTTGTTTTCTATGTCTCATCAGATAGCAATCCTTTCGAGCCAACATATTCCATCGGTCAATCCGAATTCTTTCACGCCGTGTCATAAGTGACAAAGGATGATTCTACTTCCTCCTTCATTTCTAAATGTAGCGCACGCTCAAATATGAAATTCCATTGTGTATCTCCTATCACTGACGAATGCCACGTGGATTCCCTACTGCATATAGGGAAATATCTGCAAAAATATATGGTTGCGTGCTTTGACAATGAATTCTATTGAAGCTTTTATTGGTGAAATTATTAGTAATCTATTCCACCCTATCTATCGGAATCAAACAAGGCGGTATTACTATATACACAGGAATAAAGACCCTTAAAATTTACGCAGAGTAGGAATGAGTTCATGTTATTCTTTGAAAAGACAACACAGTATAATATCAGAATTAGAAATGAGACAATCATAGCTAAAATTTTGTACGCATATCGTTTATTTGAACTAGATTCAGAAATGGAATGAGCTTACTCTTATGTAAAGTATTTCCGTATTTTTAGGGTTTTAAAAGAAAAATTTGAGAGTTAAAAGTTGACCATGGGCGTACTTATTAAGATAAAATTTATAACGTTCTTTCATACGTAAGCATATAATCTTGAAGTGATAAATTTTTAATATAGGAGTAGTTTGCGAATTTTACCAGAAAATATTGATATAGGGTCTCGCAATGGAAATTGGAAATCGTATTTTTTATCGGGCTCTAATATTTAGGCATGACAATAAGAGAAATATTTAATAGCTTCAGCTCTAAAAATATTTTCATGAATTGAAGATAAGAAAGTATCTGAAATATTCTCGTCCTACACGGTGAATTAATGAAACAAAAGTAGCAAGTTCTAATTCGCAAATTACCTCAGGAAAACTAGATAAATATATCATCAAGAGTTGTCTATTGACGATAATAATGATAATTCGAAACATTATCGGATGGAAGAAAAATGTTAACTGTTGAAGAAATCATTTTCATGGCGACTAAAGGGCTGCAGAATAATTAAGAGATTACGGATTAGGAAGGCATTTACCATTCATAGGCAGGAAGTCCTTATTATTCTCTTAACTCAGAAGATATGTAAATATATTCAAGTGCTGAAGCCACCCGAACAGCTTTAAAAAGGGTGTTTGCCTTATCCATCAGAGTTTAACAAGGAGTTCATGAAAGCTGATGGCTTATAAGTAATAGTTAAGACGCTAAAACAGCATGAAAGAGCCTGATTAAATTTTTAGTTTTATTCTCGAAAAAATATTTTCCAATAAATATGTACGAACATTATTCTAATTTAAGTCAAATCGCCTACGTAACATCCTCTTTAGAGCTGTATGACTAATTTTCGACTAAAAAATTCAGTTACCGGTAGCTAGTTACTTAAAATGTACTATAATACGCGGTAAATTATCATAATAATGGACCTTTTTTGAAATTTACATTTAGGGAGGCAACTATTTTTCCAATATCGAAAATATCATAATTGTTTCCCATGCTACTTTAATTTTATTATTATCAGGGGAACAGTGAACAAAAGCATTTCAGAAAGTCTATTAGGTCTATTAGGTCTATTAGGTCTTTATTAAGGCGAGATTGAGACTGAAAAGTCTCTTCTTCCATCTAACCTAAAGTGGTAGTAAAGCAATCAACAAGGCACGAGAAATAAAGATATTAGATATTTTTAGGTAATGGAGGAATTATATTTAAATTCTCTTTAAAGTAGGCCACTTTTAAATTCTTGTCAAAACTCAAGGCTCCTGAATTACGATCAATATAATAATCTCTTGGATAAGAATGAACTGCCAAAATTTAGTAACAGCTAAATCACTAAATATTACCAAATAAATTATTGACTACATTGGGTCTGATTCGCCAACTTTTTCATCTCACTCAATTGTTGTTTCCAAGCAAAAGCACATGTTTACAGATTTCAATCCTGTTCCCATTTCACAGCTATGATGGCATTTTACATCTTTTTTAACTTGAATTTTAACTTATGGAAGTCTTACAGTCGGAGAGAAATTTTACCAAAGAAATAAAATTTATTTCTCCGGAAATATTTGCAAAGTCCTTATAAATAATTGCACTTTCCAAGGCACTGTAGACAAACTCATGATTCTCCGGTCAAAGAAATGTAATTGGGATATCGAAAAGAAAGGCAATGAAAAAAACTCAAATAGATTGAGAGCGTAGAGGCATTAGCTTATGAGAATTGTAATACTTAAATGAACGTGAAACAAGAAAGGAACGATTAGCGGAAGGAGAAAATAAAGTAGGTCGTCCGTTAAGGAAGCCGCTCTATTTTTCACATAAGTAAGCTGACAGCTGATAAGATATCATTCTGAATTAATCGAAAACAAAAAGGTATGGAAAAGTATGCGGGTTCGGGAGTTCCCTTCATTTCCCCTTAAGAGGGATTTAGCACTCTAGCGACGAAAACCTAATTCTATGAAAATATTGCGAAAGTAAAGAATAGAGCAATATTACAGTTTTCCTTGTCTGTCAGTTCAACCGACTAATTATAGAGGCACCTTATCAGGGTGTCATAGAATTACTCAGGATTGGTATGACAACTGAGTAGGATTGATTGGCAGCCAGGCGAGGGAAAAAATATAATTTTATGCTTTACAGTATGACACCAATGACGATCTTGATTCCTCCTACTTACTACTTCCTGACATACTTTGTGAGAATTGCCTTTTTCAATTGTCTAAGATAAATTATATTAATTAACCGAAATATGCTAAAAATTAGTAGAAAAAGGAAAACGAATCCACATATGACAGTAATTTCTTCATTCATTTGATCTATATCTTAGCCTAAATTTAATTTTTGACAAATCATACTGCAGAACAAGAGTACTTTATTGAAGACTTCAAGCTTTTAATTAACTACTAAACAAAAAAATCTAAGAAGTGAAAGAGAATCAAGAAAATCTAAATAAAACGACCAGAGGAAATTTCACCAACAATTCAAATGGTACATGGATATCATAGTAAAATGAGAACGGTATCAGATGTAATATTGAACGATTACGTATTACGAAGAACACAAAAATAAAACTCTCCAAGCCCCCTAGTAGGAAATTTCGTAACCTAGAATCATAAGATCGTTACAAATAATTGAGAACGGATGCGGAAGGAGGATTCACCCAATTAAGGAAGAGAAAGCCAATTCCTTCCTCTTGAAAACGATCGCGGCCGCCCATCACTATTCGACGCAGGCTATACCTTACTCACTTTCGCAAGAAAAAGTGAGATGAATGCAATCAGAAGGAAACGAAACATCATAATTAAACTATAATACATTGTTATAGAAAAGAATTCTGTAATAAACTTCCTACTTATTATATTCCTATAAGGAATACAGTAATACATATATAGGTTAAAAAGAATAGCCGAGGTATTCATCGACTGATAGTGAGATTTTTACGATAAGATAATTCTAGAAGATTATTCTCTGATAGAAAATAATTCTCTAGTAGAAGATAATCATATAGTAATCTGATATTAAATTTGTTCCGGAATTACAAATGTTAAAACGATTCTCTACTGGCATGTTTATTTTCACCAGTGCTTATCTTAGTAGTGAATTCACTTGTTGTGAGAGTAAGGATAGACACTGCAATAGTCTAGTCAAGATCTTCTGATAAAGCTATGTGAATATAGAGAGGTATATAGTACTAGTAGGTATAGTACATATAGTGCTAGGCGGAAAGATTAATATTCAAAATATCTCGAATAAAGGCATGTAGAAAATATAGAGTTACAAACGTATGCACGCACAGTGGATAGTAATTCCATGTAATTCATCGGGTTGAGTAGCTTCATACGTGAAGATAATATTAAAATTTCCTCTCACAGAGGGTTCATACTAAAACTTGACTGGTGACCACCGTAGATAGAAAATAAATGGAGCAAAAAATCCTTCTCTTCCGCATTATTTTGGAGTAAATACCATTAGAAATATTTAATGTCAAAAAGTCTAAGATCACGTCTTTTTTCTATCAAGAACGAATAATTAAACAAAAGTAAGTCATTGACTAACTCATAGCCATGGAGGTGGAATCTTTTCAAGAAAATCATCGAATTTTTTAAAATGAAAACATGCTTAAGTTTTATATATTACGCAATAATTCGCAAAATTCTCCTATAAATATTGTAAAATTTTCACCAAGGTAACCGAATTATTGTACTTTTAACCAAAGGACAAGTTGCACGAAAAATAATGACAGACTGAATCACAGGTCAAAGCAAAAATGCGCTTGCAAATCGCGGGGCCAAATTGCACGGGACCGACATTCCTCATGGCAATGATTAGCCGGAATCGCTTACGGAATACGTAACGATGTCATGCTCGTCGGGCCGGAAAACAGTTGAGGACAATTCTAGCGTACGACCAGCTTTCAGAGCCCAAACTAACAGAATATTCAGGCAACTTAGCGCTCGATTTAGCTGCTTTAGGTTTCAAATACTCAGAGTTACGGATGATTTTCCAAGTATTCTACGTACTGAAGACATTAGAAGAAATCCTGTGCCAATAACAGGTTATTCTGAAAGGGTCCTTTACGGTGCTTCAGGTTAAGAAAGAGATTTCCAAAGAACATATTCTGAGAAACTAGCGGATCACAGTGGCCATACGGTAAGTAAGTGCGGAAATTGCCTAAGGCTACAGAAATCAAACGTGTGCTAATGACTGAAAATTGGAAGGAGTATGAACACTTTTAACCAAAAATTTGAAAGTCAACAAGACTTCTTAGCGTCCGACGATTAAGTGTTAAATTAAGTTGTGGGTTGTGGGATTATCGTGGGATTTATGATAGAAAAACATAATGAAGGGCAAAAAATAATTTTACTACTAAAGTGATCGTTGAAATCTAAGTCGAAAAGCCAGATTTACCACTGGAGTAATTTTTGCTCAAAAATTGAATATTTGAAGCCGTTTATACTCTGAGGGCACCGGTACGTCGTCAGATTCTGCCTTTCAGAGTGATACTGTCTATATTCCATGCAATGTCTACATTAGAATTCCTAATGCAGAAAAAACACAGTGAACAGGCTTTTGGCTCTATCCATTATTTTCGGAAAAAACTAGATTAAGTGATTCCGATCAGAGTTGGAACCGAAAATTATCCTTGAATCTTACATCAAATTCGAAAACATATAACTATCAATCACTCTGATCTCTAATGTTAGTGCAGTTCCTTCCAGAATCTTAAGCTTTCTTGAATTCATTTCTGTAATGACAACATCACAAGATAAAAACCGTTTCCACCCCAATTTTGAAAACAAGTAAGATAAATGATGAAAACTCAACGCTAATACCTACATCTAATTAAAAGCTTGAAATCGATGGAATCCGATGAAAGAACTAAAAGTAAGAGGTCGAAGGTAAATAAGAAATTAAATCAGATCTTTCACGATTATTCTTTTGATCCTCTATTCAAACAAGATTGAGAGATTGAAGAAAAATTCAAATTCACGCATGATTCATAACAAAGTTATAAAGTGATGAGCTATAAACTAAGAATTTTTCGATTGATTGAATCACAAGATAATGGATTTCAACTAACCCTAATAAGACGTTCTGAATCTCCCTTCTTATGATATAATCTAGTGAGTTTCATTTTTATATGGCTTAATATGAAGTTAATAGAAAGTTTTCCTAAAGGAGAAACATGACGTGGTAATAAAAAGAGTGATACCTTAATTGAAAACAATGCGCTGTGAGTAACGTGTTAAATATCGCTCGGGCATGTTACTGGATGAGTTTTTGTTAAACTCATACTTTCTATAGAATTAGGAATAAACACACATTCACACTCAGTACTCTTGTAACAGGACGTAACAGGAAAACAGTTCAACTCAAACGAAAGTTTCAACGGAGTTAATAACACCCCTTTTTATATTTACCTTAATGGTCGGTGACGCATGTCCTAATTTTTCATACGAACGGCATGGAAAAAACTTCTCATAATCTATATCTTAATAAAAGGTAACTTTCTTCCTAAAGTTGGGACAAAAAGCATTATTACAAAATATTCCTTTCTAAAAATGTAATGCTGATGAGTGATTATCATTACTTTCCAAATAAGGACGTCTTAATTCCTCACAAGGCAATTAATCGTCAGTGAGTAATAACTCTTTAACTGAAATATTAAAAATATATTTTCTAGGAAATATTAATTTTTTTCTCCTAATATTTAGCTCGGTCTATGATTCATGGGGCTACCAGATAGCTATGAGTAGAGCGCGTTAGACTTAGATAGAAACGTCCCGGGTTCGTTTCTCGGTTGTAGCCCAGGTGCGAAATGACCTCATCTGTCGAAGCACTTTTAATTATACAACTACTATTCTATAATTCAGTACCATAATAACGACCTTAAATTCGCTACACTTATGAAATACGTCTACAGGTATTCCATATATCTAAAACGAAAAATGTATGTATATTTCTAAAATGTTGTCACAATTGTATTTGTTACTTTTGTTTACTTTTATCTTATATATTTCTAATGGGTTAAATGCAAAATGGGACGTCCAGTCTCAATTTCGCCCGATAATAATGACCTTTGTATGTAAGTAAAACGAAACAATCTCAAGAATTTCCAAATCCAGCATGAGTGCACTTCAGAGTTACATGGCATGAAGAATCAAGTTCCCATTCTTTTCCGCCTGAAGATGCTTGTTTGTCAACTGCAGAAAGTTCGTCATCGAGAGCCAAGAAATACCGCGTCGCAGATATTCTAAAACAGCTTCTCCGCGACGTAACGGTCTCTGCCTGCGTTTCTGAGTGAATTGTGCGTCACGTTCTCTTTCTTTTCCGTTCCGACCATTTTACGGATTGAGCGTTAATAATCGCACACCGTGGAACGAAAAAATAAGAATCTCTTCGACCGTCTCGATGTGATGGTTCTCAAGAAAGTCAACTCCCTTTTTGTATTCCGTAGATGGAAAAGGAAATGGTTGCAGCGGCGGTGAGACATTCATCACGATAATTCGAACCAACGCGCATTTCCTATGTTTTCTCGGCCGTTCCCACGCTTCCGCTATGCAGCTAGGAAATGAGGTCAGTTCCATTGTTTTATTGGGTTGGGTTCGGCAAGTTTTCGTTGGATAAAATTCTGGCGCAATCCTGAATATAGGCTTTACGTACTTAAGAGCCAGCAGGCATCATACCTTTCATTAATCATCCAAAAGAGCAATTCTGTATATAAGTGAATTGTATATAATTTGTCGAACGTCATGAAGACACCATGTAAAGCATATGAGTCCGTGTATTTCTTAGGGGAAAACGGCGCGCGCTGTTGCTACATTTGCACAGAAAAAGAAAGTCGACAAGAACTTACTCGAAAGGCATTCAGCATATACAAAAATCAATTATTTATAGCATGGTGCAATTAAATCAAGGTTATATATTGTCATAACGGAAGGAAAAATAAGAAAGTGCTATTTTCGAGAAAATTGCTATAGGTGCTGTCTTCATGACGCTGGACAGAGTATAGTCAGAAATCTATGCTAGGAATCGCACTATAGCAGAGCATCAAAGTGGTACGAATCATACGATACTAGCACTGGAAATTATTTTTTCTTAAATGGGGCATATTTTACTTCAATGCCGTCCATAAAAAGACGCGATTTCAATTAACTTAATACGGGAAAGTGTTACCACGTGGAAGGTTATATTAACAGGAATAAAACTCTTCGTAAGCCTCCGCAATAAATGCTATTGTTAGCTCCCAAGTGACGCATGTCATACTATTAAATGTACTGTGGAAGTGTACGAAAAGATTTACTTCTATTAGGCGATCTTATGGGGGCTCTGTACCTTACAGGAAAAGCATCATCTAGGCCTTTGCAATCCTCTCGTCATAACAGCCCACTAATAGATAGAAGAATTCCGTTTCCATCAAAGCTTGAAAGATGTAGCTATTATGTAAATATCTCCATGTGTACAAATTGCAACTTGAAAGCATAGTTAGAAATATCTTCGTCTATCAAATACCGGAAAGCATAGATTACGAATGCTGAATTATGAATGCTTAAAATTATCTTCACATAGCAAGTATAGCTTCATTCCAGGTCGTCTCTAAGCTGTTTTTTTTCAATCTAGCGATTAAAATTACTATTCACTGATAACATTAGAGGAGAGCAGATACAGTTTTCAGTTATCAAATTTACCAGAAAAACTGGAATGCACTACATATTTAGACATATGGAACACCGAGAGTTTTGGGTAGTGGGAAAAGAACTCCTCAAAAGTCACTGAAAAGTATAGTAAGAATCAATTTTCTATCATTAGATTGTTATAGACTATTGTAAGCCGGAAAGAAACGTTTGAGACTTGAATTACAACTATTCCACTGTTGATCTATATGTTTTTATTTCGAGAAATTCTAGAATTTTAAATTGTGATTAAAGAGTCGCATTTCACCTTTACCGCCAAATATTATCATTTAAAATTTAAGTAAATCTCAATGTATCAACTATACAATACAATGTTGTTCGGTTGAATGATGACAATGAAATCACAGAAGCAGATAGTTTACTCACTGAGTCAGGTTTGCGCTGTATATTTCTGTATTTATGAAGCTTGGTTTGCTTTCCGATAAATTTAACGAGTATACACAAAAACAAACTCTGAATAAGCTAATATAACACACTCTTGAATGAAAAACTCAGAAAATTTCCCGATATAAACAGCAGATCAAAACAATGTTTGATGACCATAAAGTCTCGCAAATTATTGGTCTGTATTTTCATCCAGTCGAATGACGCAAAAACGGGCATTAATTACTGCACACATACAGTAATAACGATCCCTATTGCGTTGTGTAAATTTAGTGCATTCGCATCCATTAAGAATATTCAAATGCTTCCCGTTTCGCCTGAATGAATTTCAATTATCGCTTATATAATTACGGATCCGATATTCGTCTCTGAGTTATTCAAAACGCCTACTCACCCTTCCGATATTTAATTTTTCGTCATACAAGTCCGAGTAATTCGATTAAAAATTCTACGTAATTGACGAGATATTAGTTCATTGGTCAGAATTATCTATATCTCTCTTTCATAGATGAAAATTCATCTAATAGAGCATGTTTGCTATTATCATTACCAACCCGCCAATTTGGAGGCAAATTGTTAAAAATGAGATTCTTAAATGGTAATTAGAGTTAGTTACTGACTATTTGCAACTGAGCTTACTTAATACTCAATACGCTAGGCAATGAGTCGAATCAGGAGATGAAGGCTTACACGAAAAATCATTTAACCGTAATTTAATCAAAAATTTAATAATTTTAATCTGAATATAAAAGTCCAGATGCAAAATATAATTTGATGAACTAAATTCGATGCGTTTTAATATAAGGATTAAAAAATTCAAAACAATAATAAATAAAATATTTGAAAATACAGCACTTTAAAAACACAACCACAAACAAGAAAACCCAATAATTAATAATACGATACATTAATAAAACATTTCATAGATTAATTAATTATTGAAAGAAAATTTAATGATTTAAAAATTCAATAATTTAATGATCTTTAAAATCATGATTATTTATCATATTATATATTTAATAATATTTTCTATGACTTTAAAAATTGACGATAAAAAGTTTTTTTTATTTAAAAATTTAGTAACTTAATAAAAAATAATTAACTTTATATTCAGCACATATAATTTGATTGTGATTGGCTATCGAAGAAACGGGCTCAAAATGAGCGACATAAAATGAAAATCGACTTCAATCCTTCAGATGCTAATATTATTAACGTATCTTGTTTACATTAAGTAATGTATTGAATCCAATACTTCTAATAAATGTAAACTTTCATAAATTGATAAGAAAATCGCCTCCATTCATTAACTTTAATTTCAAAAGATAAGTGCAAATACCAAAATAATCTATGCATGTATCTCATAGTTACTGGAGTAAGTTCCATCGTAAGAGAATTTATGATTACCGTTCAGTTACATTAATTTTATGCTGTTCATGAGTATATTTTTGTAAATAGAAGAATGACGTGAATTAAGCATTATGCATAATAAGGTATGCCACATTATCGCCTATATATCATTTTTCAATAAAATTACGAAAGATTACGCTGCATTTAGATTGAAATTCATGAGGTGCATGATGCTAACGAAAAAGAGGTTCTGCGAACTCGAGATCAACCCACAAGATTATTTGAGAGTATATATTTAGAAACACCGTCTGGAAAAATCTGAAGGATGCCATGTTTAAGCAACATTATTTTTCGCAGAACTCCTTTAATACAAGAGAAAGAAGTAGGGAATTGAGAACAAGTCCTCCTGAGTTCTTCTGGGATTTTTCAGGAGATTTTATTTTTGCGACCTTAATTTTTAGGATAAAATCAGATCTGCGGATTGGTTTATGCGTAACATTAAATCCTATCCCAATAAAATATATCTATTATAAATGAAATTTATGTTATATAACATTAATAAGTCATTTATTTTTAGACAGAGAGATATCAGTGGAGAATTTCTTCATTAAAAGCAGAATAGCACTTAATTGCTGAAAAAAGTGTTTGCATGAAGTTCCACCAATATCCTGAAGAAGGCAAATTTTCGTAACGTCAGGAATATGAAAATAATGAGACAAAATACGTTCATAAGCAAGCAATCTATCACATCATCATCATATTTCGACCTTTAGCTAAGTTAATTTGTTAAGAAAAATCTTACTTGGTTTATTTACTGATAGTTTTGCAGAGCCTAATATGTAAAGAGCATGTCAAAGTAGCCTAAAAAGATGGATCTTTCAATATAAGCAATTTATTTATACCAACAGCCTTATATCTGATTCAGAATTCACGACACGGTTGTCTTCAATCCTAATCGAATCTGAATCCTTGCTCATTTTGGACAACGAATCCAATCTCAAAGCTTTGTCATACGATCGCAGATCAATAAGTTAAAGATTCCGCCATTTCCACTGAGGATTTCGTGCGATGTTTACGTCAACCGTGTCATTGCTAAACCTCTCACTCTTCTCACGAAGCTTGCATGATCAAAAGCATAGAGAAAAAATGAGCCTGATCAGTACAGAAAAACGTCATTTAATGAAGGAGAAGGAAATAACCTTCAGCTCAGTATGGTTTCCACTGTGATTGAAAGAGCGACAAATTCATCGTTCGAGTCGGGACGAAGAAATGGGGAGAAAACTAAATTCGCATGTAATTGTGCCAATAGATGGCAAGCGAGCCTCCTCCTATTTATTTACTGACCGATGGCGCGGGAGTAAGCAATTTTCAAAGTACACGTATACTTAAAAAAAAAACAAATTTGTTTACTGTAGTTAAACATTTGTTTTTTAATAAAAATGAAAAACAACGCATTAATGTCCACAAATTTTCTTCATTCGTTCTTTGTTTATTTGCAAATAATTTAGTCTATTTTAACCGGATTTGCAACCAGTATATTCAATTATAATAATTATTCAAGAATATACTGTTTCGCCATAGCAATTTTTTCGTAAATCTTTTTCTTTCTTCCATTTTTCATCGTGGAGAGAGACAGCACGATTAAAAACAAGCGACGGAGTGAAACTACTACTCAAGGTTTTGTTTATTCGCAGTTCGCATGCAATAAAAAATAGTTGTAACTTTTTGTGTTCAAAAGAGAATAGAAGAGAGAAATATTATAGAGCTGAATGCATGTCATTTTCTTGTTTATTGTCATGTTTTTTTTATATAAATTCAATTAAAATGATTTTATTCATAGCATCTGTTGACCCATGGCTTTTGTAAAAGAGAAGTTAATTGTGTCCTTTGACTGGATTAATTTAAATCTAATACCCCTGATAACCAAAAAAGATTTAGAACCCAGTCCAAGAGTGAAGAACCAAACGGAAACAGAATAGAAGAGGATGAAATTTTTTCAAGAATCCAATTACATTTTCATCACTTGAGGGCACGTATCAAAAGTGATTCTGTGAAATATATGATTTAATTCAAATACATAGAAAAAGAAATAATCTTGATAATAAAGCTACAAGTCCAGCTTTCTAATCCTTTTCACAGAATTTTCATTTACTCAAAAATGCATTGCTGTATTAAGGAATCGCACAGTTCTCAGTGCAATCAGAGTAACTGTTAGTAGGGGTGTGTGAATGTTCAAAAACTGAAATAAAACTATTTTTCTTTTTGTTCGACAAAAATTTGAACCATATCTGTAAACTTAAAAATTGAATTTAAATTTAAGCGGCGGAAAATCATGTTTTCGTAACTCTTTTTTAGTTTCGTTTTTCAGATTTTTTAAAAAACAAAATTTGTACCGATATTTTATACTAGTACGCTCCCAACCAAAACTACTTTTCTAATCAAAATGACTACAATGATAAAATTACATGTAATCTGAAAAATTTCCCTCTTATAAATATGCAATGCTATTACAGTGGATTAAAACTATGAGTAGGGAAGAAAATGCGAGCCTTAGTTTGGGAATTTTACAGAAATAAAACGGACATCGTATATAGAATCGAACATTTAGTAAATTCGATTCGAATTTTGAAGTTGTTCAATTCGATATGAATTGAAAAATCTCGATTCTCACACGCTAATATTCTATTTTGTACACGAGTTTTATGGACTGCCTGTAACAGTCAACATATTACGGTAAGAATGTGGAATTAAAGAAACAAGTTTAAGAGGAAAAGAAAGCTTAGATCGGGTGGTATTTAGAGAATTTAGAGAATGTAAGACTATATATTTACGTTCAAACATAATTAAGAACAGGGACGTAATCTAGCAGCGATAAGCTCGGATTGAAAACAACCCTTAGAGGACTACACCCTACGGCGGATTGAAATGGCTGATCATGGCGTTATATACATGTATGTGGGTGAGTTTTGGTTCGATTTGCAGAAAATCCCGAAATATATCATGAATCTAATAGCCAGAATGAATCTATCATCCAAAAAAAACAAGCAGAATTATCACCAAGCAGTACGAACTTACTTCATAAGGGCATAAAATTTTCTCGCAAATCCCACGTCACATGATATTCCGCTTTTGTGACTGGAATGATGATTTTCTCAAATAAAGGACGACTTCCGGGAAAGGATAATATTCGATATTCGCAATCAAACATATCAATAAAGAGACTCATTCAATCACTGTAAGCGAAAATTAATGAATCTTCAATGTAATAACACCGACGATTCCACGATATGCGTTGATATCATAATTATAAGCTCCGATGTGGTAAATTCGATTTGAAATTCATTATCGTGTAATCGATTGAGTACATGAGGTTTGATTTTACCTTTCTTTAAATTTTATTTGCCATTTTTGCTACTCACTTCAGCGCAATGACAGTAAGACAAAAAGGTATGTATAAAACCAACTTGCAAAAATGCTAGGATTATCTATAAGTACACTATCCGATCTAGTAGAAGTAATACCCTCCGAGGTTACTCGTGAATTTGGTTAAGAGGGATTCTATGTTTAATTTACTTACTCTACGAGGCCAGACTTCGATTTGCAGAAAACAAGCACTTACCTGGAATAATAAAAAGAAAACTATATTAGAAAACATTGTATTCATAAATTGTCCGTAAATTTAAAAAATATATGAGAATTAAAAAAAAATAGATAAGGATTCGAGTAATAAATTTAACCTTGATGTGTAAGAATAATATCTAGCTGCTACGGTACAAAAAATATAATTCTGGCTCATCTTATTAAAAAAAGGTATTAAGATACTGTGATAGTTCACAATTGGCATCACTCTTTTCCAAAATTGTTTTGAAACAATCAACCATACATAGTTACATCTAGTATTTTCATTATTTACATTCAGATTTTTAAAATCTTAAATTAACCATAAATTATTATACAGCCTATACACGAAAAGAAACTAGATTGTCTTGTACAAGCTTAGGAGTTCCAGATATCATCAGAGAGATTGTAATTACCATAAGTTCGAAGAGTTTATTTTACTTGTTCAAGGATAGGGATGAAATAAAAGGAATAGGATGAGCAAAGTAAACGAATGTTTCTAATTAAGAATCTTTCCGTAGATTTTCCGTTAAATGCTCAGCTCGTTCTCCCTAAATGAAGCTGCAGAATGATTCTTCAAACAGTTGAAACGATGAGCTAAGTTTCTACACGAGATCTACCCTTGAGCAATTGCAAATTTACCGAAAAGCTATGAAGACTCGAGCGGAAGATATACAGAGACATTATTTACTTAACATTTGAAAACTTTTGCCTGAGTAAACTAAAACTTCTTGGGCGCACATTAAAAATCAGTCACTATTCTAAATTCATGGTAAATTCTAAAAACCTTCTTTAAACAGTTTACATCATGATGCAAGGATTATTCAATTACGAAGGTATAGGTGTAGAAGTATAAAACATTTCATCTATCGCTCAGGAAACATTTGGCCGATCAAGGGAATAATTTTCTACTAGTTGCCTCGTGAGAAAATTTCGCCCAACTAAATGGAATTTAATTGATTTATACACGTGGGTATATTTTTTAGCATCTTTTAGTGTTTGTTTGTATGTTCGTGAGTAGTGATTGGAGTGTTCGTTGAAACGTATTTTGGCGGGGAAACAGAGTATCGGTGTCTGCTTCGATATACCTAGCTTGTATCGTTAGATACGGTTATCTGCACATTCAGAAATTCTATCGGAAAACTCAAATTTTAACTAGTTTTTTCTACCAAAAGGAGCATTTTCATTTGTTGATCTATCTTTAGCAGGAATCGGGAAACTTTCTCTTTTAAATGGCGTGTCATTCATATGTTTCAATGGAGTATGAAGGGAGATAAGCTCTGGTCACCGAAAACGGATATTTAGAAATAATATATAAGGATTTACGAGTAAATAAAAGTGCAAGAAAAATTAAAGTGAAAATAGTAATATATTTAGTGACTTGCTTTATGTAATCAACAGCTGCTCAATTATAATCCGCCTTCCAATTAGAAAAGCAGTCGAGGTGTTTCACTACATTCTAACCTGTTCATTGCTTTCTCCCGTGCTCACTATTATTCTTTCTTAAACCTTTCTTTATCTGATCTCCGTATTTGTCTCCGTGTCTCACATGAGTCTTTCGCTTCCTTTTATCTCTCTAACACGTGGCTTAAGATTCATCACACCTGAAAGCGAGAGCCAGAAACTACATCTGGCTCTTTTTATTACTCATAAAGTAAATATTCATACACTTTTCTCCTCAACTTTTTCACCTCTATTCTTTTTTATCACTTCCACTTTTTAATCCTGCGTTTAAAATCCCTTTAAACAAATTTTTAACATTTATCATATTTGAGATGTATTTTGATAGGGTATGAATTTTAATGACTGCGACGATAACTTCGCGTAACTTATCAGAATTTGATAATTTTTCTAAATTTCTACTCAATAACTGAAAATCTCTATCGAACTATAGCAAACCTGTATGTAAAAAATTAATAAATTAACCACTAAATTAGCTGGAATAGAAATTCTTATAGAGTAACTTTCTGAATCCCCTTTTCTCCTCACATACGAATGCTATTTTAGACACCTCGGGTAGTAGAAATTACCTCGGGTTATAAAAGTATTTGATAGGCAACATACATATAATTACTGAGGTCATAAATAAGAATTTCCATCACATATTGCTAATGTAATTCTTCGAACGTATGCATTATTCATCATATGTTTTAAAGAATAATGTTAAAATGAAGCTCAATCAACAGCTGTTGTGACCTAATACCAAAAACCTTGCACCAACCTCCGCACACAAATTATTAACTTATTATTATTTCATGCAATCACTGCTAGTAGACGTAGAATCGAAATTAGATATACATTAAACAATATTAATAAATATATTCGTGCATAATCAACCAAATATAACAATTTACGGGATTTTTGTCATGAAAATAGTGAATGAATGTTAATTACATATGACAGTTTAAGACGTTCTATTAAAGTTAATGAAGTTTTAAAAGTTCTAAAATTTTAGTAATACGTGTAAATCTAAATATTAGAAAGAATATTTGTTTTGTTACTAAGAAAATTTAGTTGGTGTAACCGAGTCCGAGTGGGTCTCTACTCCATCTAACATCGCCCTGTATTGCAAAATAGACGCCTAAAAATAGACAAAAACACTCCCATAAATATCAGTGGCTCATATATTTTGACATTTCTCCGATCTCCAGTTACGGAAATAACAGTTCTCGAGAACTAAAAATTCGATCCTATTTCGGATAACCGTTGAGCTGAAATAGGAAACAAATTCCCGCAGTCGTTAAAAATAGTCAAAGTGGGACAGTTATAATAGGATGAACAAAGCAGGACCCTGATGCATATCCATGTAGGTGGCTTATCTGCTAACTTCTTTCGGGCCGTGCTTTGAATAATACCATCTCCTGAAGCGACCTCAATTCGAACCTCCTGTCGTGAGTCACACAACGAGAAACACCCGACCTTGACAAGAGCAAGGGCGTCCCAAACGGAAAGTGAAATGATCATCGCTGGAAGCCCTTTTTTGGATGGCAAATGAACAGCCTGTGCGATCACGGGGTTTTTCAGGGTTCGGTGCATTACCACGCTCCCGTTAATTAATGTCGAATGGGGAAAATTTTGTAATTTCCCCCTCCACATGACCTTCCCGTATCATTTCAATCGTGAGAATCATCAAAATATTTAGGAATATTCTGAAAATGAAACGAATTTATTAATGCATCATCATAGGTGTGTCTTCATACACCCTATTTTATGCATTTTCTATCTGTTCCTGGTAACTTACTCCACCATTTATGTCAATTAACGTCTATTTTCTTTGTCTTCTCTTGTGTTCCACTTTCATTAACTTATTTAGCAATTTTTCTTCTTTAATTATTTCACCCACTAAACATTTACACCACATACTAATAATTTGCGTTTTGCAGGGCGTTAAAAATGATTTTAGATACAATTATTATAAATTTTTTAATGAAAATTAAAGTATAAGCCCCTTAACCCTTTAATGACAACTCTCAAATCCAATATTTCCGTAAATTACACATTTTCTTGTGAAAAAAGCATTCCTGATCGATGACGCGTAATAAAAAGTTCCGTTAACCGAATGACAGTATAGGTAACGCGCATTTCATAACTTCCCAGGATAATTTCAAAATATTAGCTTTTATGGTTTCGTTTGTGTTTTTGCATGACGCAGAACAAAATTTTAAGCATTAAAATATCTTTCTAAGAGGAAAAGAAACAAGGAAACAATCCTAACATACCCGAAGATATCACGCGAGTTTCCATAAAAATTCCCTTTTACGTCAATACCACTTCATCATCAAACATCCCACGTCATAATGCGATTTTTGCATAGATATTTCGAGAAATGTGCGACAGAAAACGCAGTATATAGCAGAGGCGCAGTTCTGCAAGCAGGGTCGCGAGGACCTACGCGATCTGGCGTGAAGCAACTCCGGGGACGTGATGCGTGGAAGGAATAAGTAGGTAAGTGGGTCAGAAGTAGGGGGTGTTACGCCAAGGGATTTTTATCGCTCGAAATTGTTAAAGAGGGAGAGGATCGGAGGGAAGGTTAATTAGTCAGCTATTGCAATACGATCTCACCCAGCGATGCCTTATTTGAAGCTGGAGATTCTTAATTTCTCCGCTTCACACGTTTATGCGAGTCGGCTAAGGAGAGAGAAAGTGTAAATAAGGCACGTGTGTTTGATTGCATATTAGGACGAGATTATCCACCGTGTGATACGTTTCCTCTACCGGAATATGAACGCCTGCAGCAGATGTCCTTTATATTTCCAAAACTTTCTTCCTAATTTCTATTGGATTTCGTATTATCATTCTCCTGTGGTGGCGTAACCAAAGAGAGAGTTTCGCAACACTAACCAAGAAAGAATAGCAATGGTAAATGCTTCTTAGTTGGTAAAAACGGAGATATTATACTAGTAATTGTAGGATATAACTTGTACGCTATCATTATCTCAGGATAATCATTAAAAATGATCTGTAATGGAGATATTTCAATACTCAATAAGATTCTTCACCTTTGCAATTTCATAAATGTGAGGGCTTCTTGTATCATTTACCCCTAAACCGTTAGCAATCAAAAGTCATGAGGGGGATTGGGGTGTACTAGGCAAGACGAAATTATATTTTCGAAAAGTATGTTTTCTTATTTTAAGGAAAAATTTTGTTAAAACCTTTGGTGACAAGTTGTTAAAATTTTTCTAAATAAATTGCAAAATTCTAAAAAATTGCGAAAATAAATTCTGATGATAACAGTTTCATCAAGACTCGTACTAGGACAACTGTTACACTTCTTCAGCTTTAGTACACTCATTAAATTTCTAAATGAGCTTTATCACAATGGAAAATGCTTAATGAGATAGCTTAGAGTTGAATGAAACATTAACGTTATTCAGCAACATAAAATGAAAATTTCCATTCCATTTTTTTAAAAGTTGATAAATTTAACCTATTGGACCTGAAACATCTTGAAGCATACATTTAAGACACATCACGACTTATAACACTAAACATATAAACATAAATAAACATAAAAAACTTTGAAGCCATGAGGGAATGATAACACTCATTCCCTCATGGCTTCAAATTACTGTGAATTTCATATTAAAAAATTTGAATGTAAATTTTGCATACGTGACTGTGTGCATGTGCATGCAACTACAATGCATTGGTTAAGGAATACGGGAGGCCGATGCTGTACTAGTAACCTAAGGTATGTCAAATAAATAAATAGGAAAGTAAACTATGCTTTGGAGTTAGTAGTATTAGAATACCATCCCGTGTAAAGTGGCAAATAGCACCTGATAGTCGGCTTCAGATACAGGTGACATACTTAAGGAAGAATCAGCTGATCTATAGCTCTTGAACCTGGCCTCTTTTGAAGAATATTATAAATTTAATACTCGGTTCGTGATCCGGCAGGCCAAGGTGACATGACTCGACCATAATCTCACCTACATCTTCCTGGAAATTCTCGCCTTTAATCTTTTATAAGTCCTTATTTAGGTTACGTCAAAATCTCTGGTCAGCAATTTCCTTTGCAATAAGAGTTGAAGATTTCTAAGTTTACCTCTAATTTTCAGAAAGCCTCATATTAGCAGACTAATCTTCATAAAAAATTATTTTCAGAAACTATGTACTATGTACCATGCAATCAAAAACCCTTCATCAAATACGGATTATAAATTGCATTCAGCATATGATAGAGGATGGCCACTATAAATTGCTCAAATCTAAAATATACATCACATAATACTATTCAATATCAAGATTATTTATAAATGGCACACCACATCCTAAGAATAAATTTTAGGCATTGTTTTCTTACTACAGGTTTGATATTCTGCAAGAGTCTATTCTTAATTATAGAAATGGCGTCTTAAATAATTTCCTCTATTGTAATCGATGTCTCAGGACGGTGCTCCATATCTTTGTAGCTAAATAGGTCAGATACTTGAAGATGACCTATTTAGCTGATGTACAGATGCTGATGAAAGTTACGAAGGAATCATGGAATTGTTTCATTTTACTCTCCATTTAGTAAAAATCAGCCAACAGGCTATCTATTTATCAAAGAGATTTATTAAAAATGACACGTTATTTGTACGTGATTGTCCATTGAGTTCGTGTTATGGTGTTTGTATACGAAAATTTAGAATACCAAATACTTTAAAATCCAAAATGGATCTGATTAGATGATATGAGGAAGTAGTTGCAATTTATTATTGGAGCTTCAAACTCAGGAGCTTAGAATTACCCCTTCCACTAAAATCGATATTTTACGATTAAATAAAGATGACTTTAAAAAATTATAAAATGATAAGAATCATGACTTTGGGCGAATTTAATTTTACAAGGCCATACTTGGAATCACCGTTAGATTACTCAAGCAACCAAGCTTGACCGGTATTCGAACCCAGTATCTCCGTGTTGTTAGGCTAATTTGCATCTATTGGTGATAATGAGGCTTACAGCGATAAATTTACTAGTTGTCTTGTGCAAAAATTTTGCAAAAATGGTCACTGGATGCATGCAAATTATTTAAGAGAAAGCGGTAGTTTGATTGTTATTATAAAATTAATGCAGGCAATAAGTTACCCCATAAAATTATTTAGCTATGAAATATAAATATATTTTATATGACTAATACTAGCATCAGTTGTGCGGCTGCCTTGAAATCACCTTGCAGAATAACTATCGAATGTTAACGTTTCTACTTCGTATCTCATATGGAAATTTTAGTTTTTTATCCCTACGTCATATTTAATGTAGCAAAAATGTTGCTGCAAGCAATTGGTTTGATGTTAACTAAAAGTATCGTGAGAGTAAATAAAAGAATAGCAAGTGATATAGTCAAATGAATGCCTCGTAGTTTCCTCTAAACATAAGTATTTCAGCATTTTTCCATCCCACTATAGAAAGATAAAAGTTACCCTAACCGATTTTTATGGGTGCTTATTAATGTTTCCAATATTCCGTCATCGACCCTGAATAAATTACTGCATCATTGACTGACTGTTGTTTAAACCAACGTTAATTTATATGAGAATCATCAATGTTAATAATTACGGATTTATTAAATAACGATAAAGAATGGGGTTAAAATTACAACGTTCCATTTGGAACGTTTAATAGACGTAATGGAAGTTTGGACTCTTTTTTCGCAAATCGTAGCCATAATTTTTGAGTAAGGGATCGCAAAATCAAGACACTTCCTCCCTCTTCGATTTCTCTCGAGCGAAACTTAGTTACGAAAAGCTATTTTCACAAATTCTGCCGTGTAATTGGATGAAATTTAATGGGTGTCCCAATAGCTACTTACGAGTAAATACTAAGTGGAGGGATGGGATTTCCGCCTGGGAAAGAGTGAGAGGGAGTGAGAGAGAGGTTTCGGAAATCAAATTACCTCTCCCATAGAAGGAGAGCTTCAACATTTTCCCCCAGGGACTGAATCCGTTCAAACCTATCCCTACCGTTCTCGTCCTCTTCGAATTAAAATAAATATCCATTTCAATGACCGTACCATATTGGTGAGGCGAAAACTTGACTGCGAAGTTTATGAGCCAGCAAAAAGAAGAGGCATAGAGGAAAATATGCACCTTTACCTAATATAATTTATCCTATATCTTCCAGGGTATTATTACGTATTATTCTATGAGCTCATAACATGTGGGGTGTTTATGAATATTTTTCAATGATCTACAACCCACCAGAGGGCGGTGTTATTAGTTAACCAAATCCAAATGCAAACTGAGGCAATAGAATTGAGGTATGCAAATAAACCAGACCAAATATTTGGCCTTGATCCATATTAAATACCTCTCTCAAATCTGTAATAATTGAGTATCAGATATTTGGGCGTTAGATGCCATAATTTACAATACAAATAGGCACCAACACACTCAAAATTATGGAAACATTTCCCGAGGAAATTAATGTAGTTAACTTTGTCCTTGATCCTATTATTATCTTGGAGAGCACAGGTTAATAATTAATGAAAACCTTGAAAAGATGATTGAAATTTTATGCATTACAATAAACGAGTTAATGAAATAATAATAAAAGCAGTGAATGTATTAAAATACTCCAGTAATATTTATTTATAATTCGTTTGGATAGATTACTACAATTCATCGATTCCTGTTTAGCACAGAAACCCATACTTTGAATAATCGGTATACAATTCTTGGAAGTTAAACAAAATACATTCGAGGACTGGAGGAGGATTCATAAAAAACGCAAAATATTAGTAAAAAACTACGTAATTAATAAAAAATTTAGAAATTTCAAAACGATAACAACAAAGAATGATGAAAATGAGAGCTATTATTAAATTTTATATCCTATGGTACCTCTTCCAACTCCTTACGACCATTATTTTGCATATAATTTTACAAAAGAAAACACCTGTGTCGTTTTTTGCTATCTTTTGCCACAATTTTGGTAGCAATTGTTTCTTACTCGTTATTTTATTCATCTCAAGAGCTACATCATTGATGAGCATCTCGAATAATTCATAATTCGCAGCTCTGTAACGAATCTCGTGATCGTAACGCGCTGTAGAGATTATAAATTTACGTCTTTTTGTTTGACGTTCACAAATGTTTCCGAAAATCGAATATTGAGTCTGCTGGTTGCTGAGCCCAAGGCTTGTTTACTCACTTGTTTACTTTCCTACTCCAGACCTGAATAAGGCTGCTATGATCTAGCGATGTATCTCAATTTTATGAGACTGGTAACACCAAAGAAAATAGATAATTCATGCGGAGCAACTATCGTTAGTTTTCGCTAAAACAATCACAATTTACAAACATACATGCCAGAAGCAGTAACCAAGGTTATAGTTAATTATTTTAGGTATTTATATGAACGCGAACATTTACCCTTTCAACGTAAATAATTATCTTGAGGTGAAATAATACGATCTCGGATGGAATACTAGAGAGAATAAATCCATGTAACATATCTATATGTACTAAAGAAACTGCTAAGCTTTAACATTCAACTAAGCAGTCGATGTTAAAAATGTATAAGACATCAGTAACACCAGTTGTGATAAAGGTAAGTGAGGGATGGATTTCGATAAGAAAAAGGAAATAATGACTGGAAATTTTCAAAAGGAAAATACAAAGACAAAATTGTGGACTAACCCAGGACGGAGGTGTATAGAGAATCAAAAGAAAGCGGAACTAAATGAGCTTCTAAAAACAGAGGATAAATGAAAGTTTATAAAATGACAAAGAACCCTATAGTCGGGCCATATTTCACGCTTGAAAGATACAAGGACAAAGAGAATTTTTTTTAATGGACACCAGGTAGAAGTAGACTTAGAAGAAGACCCGGGAACAGATGGAGAGGTTACGTTATCGATGATTTACGATATTTAATATACACAACTGAAGAGAATTCCCAAAGAAAACGGACTTGACAAAGTCTGACAGGACCGAGAATCGAACACGGTACCTTTCTTTATCCGGGAAGCTGCTTTAGCCATTGTAGCATGAGAAAATGGTGTGGCTGGGTAGCTTAGTTAGCTAAAGCAGCCGCTCAGATAGAGGAAGATCCCGGGTTCGACCCCGACTCAGAATTTTTCAAGTACATTTTCAGGATTCATTTCAGATTCCTAGGATTCATCCTGGGTGCACGCCCTTACGCAAATTTACCCTACCCCTTTCCTTTCGAGACAAATAGTAAAGGAGAGAAAAGATGTTTCGCGACAACTGATGAAGAGGCCTAAACCAATGGGGTGTTGTAGCGCATACGGCAGAAGAAATGTATAAGTGATCACTGATAGATTGAAAAAACATCTGAATCCCATTTGTAGTGCTTTCATGCTCCATATAGCACCGGTTCAGAACTTCTGATTCAACGTATACAATTAGTATCGACGCAATTCGTAGAGAGAGGTATCTTGACCTATTATCTACGATACACTTCGGAGAAGAAATAATGTCAACTTTAAGAGACCAGAAGAATGTTGAAATCCACATTTTCACTCCAACGGGAAGCTATTTTAATCCTTTTAAACGCATCTCCCGGGGAGAGAAAGAAAGAGAGGTCCAACCGCAAACCCGCACTTACAACCGGATCCAGGTCGGAGATAATTTCTTACGGAAGCAGTCGAGACGGTTTCTATGGCGACGTCGCAACTACACAAACTCGCGTTTTATCCTTATTCTTCTCTGAAGATAAACTTTGAATTGAGGACTGTCATTTGGACGTGGAGAGTATGGATCTTTATGGAGAGAGAGGCGATCAACCTGAGAAAACATTCAACTTCCACTCCGAATGCAGCGACGTCTGGTGTGTGGAAAACAATGCCGTGGAGTATATCCAAGTCGTTAAGGAAGTGATTAGCAGAGCGGATGCCTATGAAGTTTCTCTCCGCCCGCGTTTTATCATTGTGATAAAGTGCTCGACTCAGTCTGCTTACTGACTCCATAAAAAGATCAATCAAGGTATATAGAGATGTATATATCAAGGTAGGTAGAGATATACGAGAATATCTCACTTTATAAATATTTTCCTCGCAAGCTGTCGTTTGTATGATTAAATATTAGAAGACTATGCAATATATGGATTTACGACCAGAATTTCTCAGTGAAATTTTTCGAAAATTAATCATGAAAAATACTTAAACAGTAATTTTCATTATTAAATATAAAAAGACTAAATAATTTTACGAAAGAAAAATAAAATCGATAAAGTTCTTTATTCTTCGGATGATGAAATAAAATATTTTGTTAACTTCATCACCACAAGCGTTATGAGAGGGAAAGATAGGCTAGTGATAACCGATGAGTGCAGTTCTTCCTGTCAGTACAGTCTGTAAATTCATCAGCCAGAGGCAGTGCTTTTGGCTTTGGTGAAAGCGGTACCGGGTTCGATTCTTGTGGGAACCCACGTACGTAATGACCACAGCTTTCAAAGCACTTTTGATAATACTACTATTAGGCATTAGCCCGAAGGACGGTTGGATCTTCAATTACTCCACAAATAACATTTCAAACTTCAATTTTATATTATTTAACTTAAAATTTAAGTTTCTTCAAACGCTAATTTTCAAGACATCAACTTTTTCAGTATTTGGGTATTTTCTATATTCAATGATCTAATGACGTATCTAGCTAGAAATGATTTATAGAGATAATAAATTAGCAAGATCGCCGCTGAAATATTTCATTTAAATTTAATAATGGTTCTGACAATGTATGGGAATATTTTATTCAAATAAATATAATTTCATAAGAAATGAAATATTTACGGTTCAGTTTAAGATTGGTACCCTTGGGAAGAGCGAGAATAGTTTTAACACAAGAAAAAACTGATCTTTATGGATTACATTTTTCTGTAAACATGGATAATAGGAAAGAAAACTAGCAGGTGGAAGGCCTTCAACCCCCTTATGTTAGACAACCCGCGTTACACACATTCTCTCTCCCTCAAGTAGCCGATATCACTGCTAAACGGTCTCATAAAACAGTTGTCGGATGCACGAGTCTGCATCGTAAAATTATTTAAATTCCATCGTTTGTGTACTTGAACGGAATTCTTTGTTTATTAACTCATAAACACTAAAAAAATATCTTAACTTGAGTCTCAATGCCGTAACCTTCGGTTTGGTTTATGGCGTGCGGTATCAAATATGATTAGCACATGCGCCTATTGTAACAAGGTTCTTTGTATATACTTAGTGTGGAAGACATAACAAGAGTGCTGGCCTACGGGAACTTACTTAGAACTAACATGAGTACACGACAAAATGTTTTGGCTTGGAAATATTTTTAATGGCTGTTTTTCATAACTACCATATAACATAATGTTACAAATAACCTTTTCTTTAATGCAATCAATATTTTGTGTTTTGGGAGCGAAAACCGTAAATAGGGGCAAAATTCGACAAGCAAATTCATTCAGTGTGACGTTCATAATTTTAAATTAAATATTGAACTATATCTGTACTCATAACTTTCACTTTTGCAGTTAGCCGCACTGTAAATATGATAGAAACAAAGTTGAAGGTTTCGCATTTAAATAAAGATTGCATTCATTACGTTAAATATATAATTTAGAGGGTTTTATATTGAAAGTCTTTAGTTTAAATTTTAAGGCTAAGTTTTTTAGATTTGCCTACGATAAATACAGTTGATAAGCAATTATTTAACGCTACTAAATTAAAGAAACACCTATTTTCAATAACTTCTTTGCTAGATGAAGATCAGATCGATTTGGTTCAGTAACTGAAAAATATCATCCTTCTAAGAATTTCGGTTAAACTTCTGTGCTATTGGATACCCGATTATTCAACAGTTGTACTTGTATATCTGCAGTAGTCTGTCTGACTGTACATCTCTTTTATGAGTTTAACTTAAGTTCTAGTATGAGTATAACTTTAGTTCTATCTCTAAGTACGATATTCATATTTTTCGATGATTGTTTTGTATATATTCTTTATTGAATATCTTCTTCATTATTATGGGCTTTTTCATCCCAAAATTCATTTCTTCTAATTCGCCTTTTAACGAAATACTAAAGGTGATCTCGAAATTTTTTAACATACATTAATCCGTTAAATCTCTAATTAGGTTTACAATTAACGGGAATAGGCTTATTTACGTAGGAATCGAGAAAATAAATAAGCAACTTATGTTAATTCTACAGTCTTTCATTTCGAAAACTATTTTTCATGGGGCTCTAGATACCGGTATAATTCTATTTAACTAATTTATTTACTCTCAACGGGCTTAAACTAAACCAAAACATTTCGTGCAACACTTAAAAAGAGCAGATCGGCGTTAGCATAGAAACGAAAACAAACAGCCGTCGAGGAATCAATCTCCATGGGAACCTAACCCGAATCCGTGAAGGTTATAATACCCCGATTCTCCGTAACCGGGTCAGTTACCGACCACGCACCTTATAAATCTTTGAACAGCCGATGGCAAATAATCGTCCGGAAGGAAAAACTCCGTGGAACGTCGGCTTTAAGGAAGAGGCAGAGAAACGTCTGGCCCGGAGCCTCGTCAAACAAAAAAAAATAGAGCGCAGGAACAAAGCATTGTTGTCGCTGCCCAATGGACGAGTAGATGAAAGGGTAGGGAAAAATAAGAGTGGATGCGAAGAGAGATACGGTTTAAAACACACCGATACTGAAAAACAAACGAGCGTCGCGGGGCGCGTACGCCTGGAAGCGTGCAAATAGCAGAGAGACCTTCGTGCTGTTTTCTTTATGGACGAAGCGTGCGTCTCGTTACCCTTGGAGACACGTGATCACGAGAGCTTTTTTGAATCGCGAAAGGTTTAAAGCGGGCGATCGGCGCGGAGGATGGTTGAGGGATTCTAAATCCCGATGGATTCTGTTTATCTAGAGGAACTCATGCATTATATGATGGGCAATTTATCATGCTTCAAAGAGTCTCCATCAATACGTAAGAGGAAGAAATACGCTGCGGTATCATGCAAGCTGGTTGAAATAACAGAAACATTCTCCTAAATATATGCGGAATAGTGTTCATCAACTTAGATTTAAATCTAGAAAAGCAGAACTAAAGTAACACTGAATGTGCAAATCGCCTTTGAAATTTTTAAGGAAAAATTATTTAATATCAATATTTAATAATATGATTAATCTTTACAAGAAAATTCTCCTAGATTTATGTTGGATAGAGTTCATAGTCATCGATTTAAATCTAGAAATCAAGAGTCAAAGTAAAACTGAATGTACTATACAAATTGCCTTCGAAAATTTGAAGGAAAAGTTATTAAATATTACTATTTAATAATTTGATTACTTTTTAGTAATAATTTAATTTTAATATAATTAATATTATCTTTTAATTAGTGAGTCCTTTGACAATTTAGATTTAAACTATTACTACCATACTTATGTAGTTTTACAGGTTTTTTTGGCTACATTGTAAATTTCAGTGCCGTAATGTATTTTACTGAATAATGATCTTTAAATTTCTAGTTTATTCCGTTAATAGCATTGTCAAAAGATAGTTAATGCTTGAAAAGAATGTATCCTAAGAGACATGGTGAATCTCCTTCGTAGGAATTTGTTCTCCGATTATTATTCTCCGAATCTATTTCTAGTTGGTTAAATACAGTACAACGCGAGCAAAAACAAACGATAAAATAGCCTATAAACATATGCCAAGCTGAAGCTGAAAATTGCTTCGCTCTAACTTCCAAATCTCCCATCTAGAAAACGAATAAAACCTTCTTGAGTTCACTAAAGAGAAAACAAATTCATTTACTACTATGGTAAACTATAATTTGTAACTTTCAAAGAGGAAGTCTGAATCACTTTTAAAACCGCAGTATCCAGTGGGCAAACTCAAATAAATAATCTAATTTGGACATTAATTCTAACCTGTCACGAGATACAGAATTTTCACGGAAAACGCTAGATGAAAATTTCACAGAATCGCTTTGTCTCCCGGAGCGAGTGATTAAGTGCCCACGCATTGAAATGTGTAGTCTATATGGTGCGGAAGGCTCGATGTAAATAACCATGAAAGGATTCCGAGGATCAAAATTATAACACCCGTACGTCTCGTTGATTTCATTTACTTTAAGGTGTATTGAAAATTGTGCATATTTAGATCGTGCAAACATGGAATTTTCTGCGGGTAAATATTTAAATCTGAGAGTATAAGCCTCTTCATGAACTCCATGTTTACTTCCCTTAGTGACAGCCTGTTTCGCCAACTATTTCTAATAAAGACTCCGCCTTCCTTGAGCTAAACTTACTGAGAGATCGTGCGTATTCTTGTGATAATCTATGCCTCCACTCAACATTCTTCCAGTGACCATCTTCCAGCGCAATAACAAGGTCGGTTACGGACAGTGAACAAGTAAGACAGCCACCATTGAATAAGCAAGACAACAGCACGTAAATGAGTCTCGATAGTCGTGCAAAAGAATAAATTACGAACGCTTCCAATATTGATCATTATTATATTTGAATCGTAAATTATTGTAATGATATGTTTGCTACGAGCTATTGCAATTAAAATACCTAATTATTATATAATATTCCTGAATACGCAAACTTAAAATATTCCAATGTTCATAAAGGTTTTATAGTATAACTAAAAAAATAGCGATAAAAATTGTTCTAAATAGAAGTCTTCACTTATATTTTCACAATTTACAATAATAATAATTACCAGAATTCAATAGAAGAGAATTAATTAAACGAAAGAGACATATCTTGCACACGAATTAATTGCAAAATAAATTTATGAATGATCAGCATTAATATTTAGATATTTGCACAAATTCTTGCTGAAAATCTATAACTACTAATGCTAATGAAACTGTTAATTGCATATAAAATAAATATATGCTATTTTAAGCTGAATTGATTGAATTGTCTAAGATATTCACAATTATACTGGGAATGAGAGCTTTACAACACCAAATACACGATAAAAATGCAGCATATATTTTTTGCATGCATGTACAATTCAACGATGGTCTACGTCTAGACTGTGTAAGAGTAAACGGCAAAAGAAAAATTCAACAATGGATATATGGGAGAATATCTCGCTTCACCCTGTATACACCCATATGCGTGTAAATCCCGCTTCAAGGTGGACTTAAGTCTGAAGGTGGTGCTGGAAATGAGCTTTAAGTGAGATTGCAAAAAAGAATTTAAGCGAGATTTTAAAATTGGATGGGAAGGGAAGGTTGAAGGTGAAGTATGCAAGATGAAAAAATTCAAAGCATCCCACATCAATAAGTCCTCACGAAGTAATCTTTAATACACAATTATCGAAATTTTGTTTGGTGAAGGATTTACAAAGTATGAGAGGAATTCCGAGTCAAATCATAAAACTCCTATTGATCAACCATTATATTATTTTATAAGAGACAAAGATAAATGAATTCCTACTGTAAAATAAATACGAAATAAGTCAATGTAGAATAAACCTCTCGTATTTAAAGTATAATCTAAATGGATTTCGAGGACAAGTCAGAATTAATAATAAATCCATGAGTTAAAATAAGATAAATCTATACCCAAAAAATATAACAAATGACAATATACGTGAGCTATTAATCATATAATGCGTTGTAAGACTAATCAAAGTACGATTTCTGAAATACAAATGAATCCCAAATTACAATCTCCGATAAACTGAACTAAATTACATTCTGCCTACAGATGAAACAGTATTTTTTGAAATTCCGCGTTGGATATTTGAAGGATTTTTCGGAAGTCTTTAAAATATGAGATTTAAAAGTTGATTTACAGGAAGTGACATTTATCTTTAATGTGCAGTAATAAAAATAATGAAGATTAAGGAGTATTTTAGGGCCACTGCTGTAAACGTTCCCCAAACTGAATTCTTTAAAAGTGAAAGCTTTTCTTATTTTTGATTCAATCTAAAAACCGAGAGCCATAACCACTAGCCAGTTTCAGTAACAACACATGCGCGTTGTTGACCTATAAAAAAACCGAAGAGCGGTATTTCTTATCTATTTTGGCCATCTAATCCACCAAGCCTCGACGACGAGATTAAAGAGTTAAAATGCAGAAAGGCGGCAATACTTATGTTTGGCAGGTGGAAGAGATAATCAGGCAAAATTAAGAGGTGTAAAAATGGTAACCTTCGTCGAAGGTTTCCGACTGGTGAATGTAATGGAAAATGATTTTATACCAGCAAAATGGACAAATGGGTGGTTTCATGCGAATTCAAGTCTCTAAGTGAATACATTTTGAGATTTTTCTCGATAATCCTCATATGTTATTTCTAAACATCCATTTTCTAAACATTCGTGACCAGCGCTTTTCTCCCTTCGCACTCCATCATAACATATAAATGACGCAACAATTTAAAGGGAAAGTTTCCTATTTCCTGCTAAAAATAGACCAAAAAATGAAAAATCACTGTTTGGTGAAACAATCGAGTTAAAATTTTAATTTTTTTCATCGAGTTTCGTTGCTGGAAGAGTACTATAGATCTCGATACCTATCGATAAAAACGGAGTATATTGAAACGGTCACTGATATAGAATATGAAGGTGTATTTTTTATATATGTTTTAGTGACTAGTTGAATGAGTTCCACCAAATATCGCCTGAACTAATTAATCATTGTGTTTTAGTGTTTGAGTATTCGTTTGTATTGATAGGAGTGTTTGTTTAAATGTATTTCGATGGGGAAATAGACTATCAGTGCCCGTCTGCAAAATTTTCGCACGGAGCAACTAATATTGCCTGTTGACGAATTCCACAATAATTTTCTGAAATCTATTTTGTATATACATACATATCACTCTTTCTATTCTCTTTTGGGGTTAATAAGTCTGCCTACTTTATTCAAAATTCTCCATAATATACTATTTTACCGTACATTTTCCGCTAAAGGATCATGCATGTATCTTTTAATACATTCTATTTGTTCTTTAATCTAAGAGCCTCTATCATCTGCAGCATATCATGCAGTACATTTCGCTAGTTTTCTAGGTCTTTCATCTGTTTCTCCATCTCGAGTACCATCTCATCATTTTTTCCACAGTGAGAGAATTGCACAAAGTTCTTGGGTTTCCAATATTTTATGGAAATGGAATTCTTCTCTTCCTTTTGATACCATTCATCCTTTCTATACGCCCACAGAAACACGAAGTACCAATTTTACTATGGCTATTATTTAAATCCATATTCATTCGTTAATAATTCTTTGCTGACAGTTTCTTTATTGTTTGTGCCATTTACGATCCTCATTTCATACTCTCCAATAATCAAAGTAATTCGCACATTGGTTAATAAACTCCTTTGTAAACAGAAATCATAACTTTTGTTTTAATGCAATTAACGATACATATAATCTCAAGTTTTAGTAGCTTTATCATCAATTTAGTGTTGTATATTTTTAACATCTATGTTTTTATTATTTTTCTAATTAAATATCTTCAGGCGTGGACACGTCCCCTCAGCTATGTAGACTTATAGTTTTCTTTGCATCCTTCAGAGCATAAATTCCTTAAAAATTAAACTGCTCAAATGATTTTTGGTTTATTACTATGTAGTACAAGTTCTTTATGTTCATTGCAAACTGATTCCAATAAATGACACTGTAATTTCCTTATTTATTTCTATACTTAATTTTTTAACTTTAAAACTTAGCAACTGATATCAGTAGGTTTTGCAGGGGTTCCAAACCCCTACCTAGTTGGAGTTTTCTTACAGAGGAGATTTTTTTTATTACTAGGATGGGGATTTTTAAATCCATATAATAGTTTCTTCCTAATTTTTTCCTTTTATATTGCTTTATTGTTCTCTATCCACCTTCTCCAAAAATTACGAAGGATTAGATCTAAGAGGATACTATAATCTCAATATAGCTCTCAATAAAGACGTTTCTAATGTATATGTATCTATTTTCCGGCCTTAAAGTCGAGGTTAAATAGCAGACAACTGAAGCAATCTTAATCGCGTTGTTTACTAGTATTTCCCTTTAAGATATTTTTAAAATTTCGAGTTGATAGAATGACTTTCTTGCCAGTATATTTCGTTAAATGTACGTGTATAGTCAGAACGTGATGCTATCACCGATGACTTAAGAGCTCTCTCCACGGAATAAACAGAAATCAATAACCGAAATTCTCCTTGAACCACAAAAATATTCAAATTAGAGGAGAGCTCCTCCGAATTTCATCAGTTTATTGATCGGAATCAAATGTGATGAAATTTTAAAAATAGGCGGAATAACGAAAATGAACTTGATACCAAAAAGTCAAAATGTGTAACATCATTTCAACTACTGTTCAAAAGGGATCGTTGAATATAATATGTGAAAAAATAAAGGATTTCAAGGAAATGAGTTAGAGAGACAGCTCACGGGCTATTCACGATTAAATTAAGACAAAAATATATATAGTGGAATTAATGGAGAAAAGCTGAAATCATGGGATATAGGAATGTGGGTATAAAACTATGTCTTTTAAAAGAAACAGCCAGTCATTTCAAACAGTGGCTGTAGTAGAACCATGTCTCACTGCTTTAGAAATGATTGAAAAGAATACGATTCATACGAAGGAATTGGGACAATTATCAGTCACTCTTTAAAAAACTGTAATTTATCTTCCACGAACCCAGATCATATTAGCTCTAATCGTTGAAATTCACTTAATTTTCGAATTTATTATTTCAATTTTAATTTCCTAAATTATAAAGCGATTAATCGGTTTCATGTTCTAATGATATTTATCGTGAAATTTATTTTTACGTTACTGATTAAATTTTCGTTACACAAATTTGTTAATAAGCTATAGATAGGAGAAATTCCTACGATATTTAGACCTCATCTACACTGTGACTACATTGTGGACCCTGAAGAAAGCGTTGAACTTGTGAATTAAGTGAATATGGCCCAGCAAAAATCCGTGTTTTGTTAAGCATTGGTAAATTGTTAAACGTTAGCAAAATTCATACTAAATAGGATAAAACCGTGAGAAGATAGAAAGTTTAGTTCTTAAGGAAAATGGAAGCTAGGAATAGGATTAGTCTATTTGAAGATTCCTCGTCTCGCGAGAAATGTGCGACAGTAGTAGACTTGGGTTGTCTTTTAGTAACAGAGAAAATCTACCGTTCTTTTACTTTTTTCTCAGTCTTGAGATACGACTACGATAACATAAAATCCACTGGGGTATGTGGTATTTAAAATAATGACCACTCCTTGTTGAATACACGAGAATTACTCATGTGGTCATTTTGCTGCCCTAACGAGGACTTTTTCCTCGTATAAAACGTATGATATTCTGGCTTGAAAAGGAAAGCAAACTACCACACTCCTTATCTTGCCTCGTAAGCCTTATCCCTTATCCAGAGGCCTTGGTAATTAATAGCGGAAGGGATTAGGATCCAATCAACCTTCGGGCTGAAGCCTTCAATGTCTTATGAAATAGGTTGAGCATGCAAACCCTTTCCACGCTAAAAATTACTATCGGTATAAATATGAACTTGTCATTATATATATATGAATTAATGAAATTTGCACGTAAGAATTTTTCAACCCTAACAAAATACTTGCCAAACCATCAGCATAATACCAGAAATAAACAACTGTTCAATTATCCCATACACAGGTTGAAATTATATGAGCATTGCCCCATTTACATGGGAATAAAAATATTTAACAATCTGCCGACTACATCTAGGGAAAAATTTCATGTAGATTTTAAAATATTTTTGATAGAATTAAAAAATATGCTAATAGAAAAATGTCTTTATTCAATTGACGAATTTTTTACTAGCTAATATAGAAGGTATGTAATAAGTATTTCATGTTATTTTATTATTTATGATATTGCATAATATTGTGTATTGTATGTAATAAGTATTTTATGTGGTATGTATGTATTCTGTGTAAAACTTTTTATCTGACGAGACATCAATTCATAATCATTGTTTTTGCAATGTATATAATATGAATGTATCATGTCAATAAATGACTATGACTATGATGCACATGGGTTGCATGAGAACTGATCGATGCGTAAGAACGTTTAACAAAACTAACAGCATCTCAGAGGCTTTAGCGATTTCCGTGCATGATTATTTTGGTGCTCTACACGTCATGGGCATTATCCAAACCCAAACAAACTGGCACATCGATGCATCACCGCATTATATCTCTGTCTAAGCGAATATCATGTACCACTCATCTCGCGACTGTAAAAAACCGTACGGAGCAAAGACTTCAACCGCAGAGTCGAGCTTAAAATGTGCTCGCCACAAGCAGGCGGAGTAACGCTGCGGCGGAAGATGTTTTGCCATCCACTCTGAAAAAGCTCAGAAAATAAATTTGGGTCTCGGCTTGAGAGCTATGAAACCAGGTCAAAGAGCAATTTTAAGGAACTTCCCTTCAGTTATTAAGTAGCGAAGTAGAACATTATGCGAAATGAATTCGATGGTATTCTCCATCCATAAAATTGACGTCATATGATTTGAAAGAGGTTAACATTCAATCCTATCCATTCTATTAGACAGTTCGTAATGATTTTTATACGGAGTTTGCAGATATTTCTTTATAACTTTTAGGAATTAAATAATTATAGTGGTATTAATCCGATTACCTAACGTAAGGAAAAATACCGAACTCTATGCTATTAAGAGGGCTAAATGTACAACTGGAAACTTCGAAAAAGTTATCGTCTTCTAAAGAATAGCTAATGATAAGGAGATACAGATGATAATTATTTTATTTTTGAGAAGTTACTCATTTATAGCACCATTAAAATGCCATACAAAAGTTGACGTTTTTCATTCGCTACTTATTACTGAAACCATTACAACATACAGCTGATTTGAAAAGAAAGGTTTTAAATTCAGACAGAGCACGATTCGAATAAACTAATGAAATTCAGAAGATTCGAAACTGTGATTTTATGTGTGATAGAACCATAGGATCTTCTGTATTTCTACGTATACATTCTTCCGATGTCAGTCATCAATTATTTGTCAAATGGTAGTTATTTATTTCATTTTATAAAGCGATGAGAACGCTACTCAAAGAATCATCCACTTTGCGGATACTTTAATCATATTTATACTGTAATCTCTCGAAAGGCATTTGTACAGAGAGAGAAAGTCCCCCGTTCAGTCCATATCCCCTCAGCTCTTCTAAGATACTTTTATACTTTAGGCTTTCAAGGACAAAAAGATTGTGCTAAATTACTTTTCTTCCCTTTTCAAATGAACATACGGAAAGAGTGGAGGCCACTAAAATCGACATAAAATAGCTCAAATTACATTTAAGGATTAAAGTACAATAGACATGAAAGTCTTAAAAATACAGGAAGAGCATGGAAGTTGACAAAATAAATTTATTTACACAACACCCTCAGAATGTTAACGTACATACAACCCGGGTTTTGATGCATGGTATTATCATCATATACCATGCAAGAAAAAACTTATTTAATCAACTTCCTTGTTTACGATGGACTATTACCAAGTGAAGGCTAGAATTATAGAGTGTAATGGAAGAGTATTCAAATATAATTGTGTTGCCACCAATTACATATAACTGAATGATTAAACCAAATTTTTGCTTGCGGATATTGAAAAATAAATCATTAAACGATGGATCACGCGGGAAATGGTTTTGGAGATGGGCACAAGAGAAATATTTTCATCAATAAAAGACTTACAGGAATTATGAGCGATTTTAAAGAATATAGCATAAATATTCGAGGAATTAGGAGACGCTGACAACAAAAAATATAGCCGTCGTAAGTCGAAATTTCACTATTAATTTTCATCCCAAAATGTTCTGTCCTACTGTAGGTTCAGATGCCCTAAATTTCTAACTCAGCGCCCTTTTCTCTATATCTGGATAAATCACTCTTTACTTTATATCATCCAATATATTTAGCCTTTGTCTACCCCTCCGACTTTTCCCTGTATTCTACCTTTGATCACATTCTTCAAGAACCTTTCTCCTCCGGGTATTTGCCTCAATCATTTCCTCTGCCTTATTTACCAAATCAAAGCCTTCACTTCCGCGTGTCTTAATCACACTTCAAAAGTTATAAAAGCCGAACGTTAAACATAAACGGAGCAAAAATAGCGAACCTAAAGTTGTCATCGAGTTACGAGAGGACCCAATTCGAGAATTTCATGGAATATAGATTTCCCCAAATAGAGCTCTAAGAGGCAAATTAGGTCAATGAAGGCAACTCGAGCAACTCACACCGGAATATGGCGCACGGGAAGGCAATTAAAAACTGAATGGAGTTGGAGCAAGAAGTGATGACATCCCACCAGAAATTCTTAAAGCACTGAAATAACAGGGGGCGGAAGTAATAACGGAACTTGTAAACAAGAAATGCGACTTCGGAGGATGTACTCAGGGTTTCTTACATGCCTGCATGTTGAGAGCTAAGTGATGACAAAGTTTGAATGCTATTACATGACTTGACATAACAATCTATCAAGGAATCAGTGTAAAGCAGAGGATAAAATTGTTTTTTCTTCCGGTTAATTGAGAAAATTACTTCAGATAGTGAGAATAACATCGGTTAGTAATTAATTAATGATATATAAACCGATCATCATGAAAATCATCCTTAAATGTTACAGAATATTGCGTTAAAAGCTCAATTATTACATATTCAGGATATTTAACTCTAAAACATATAGCTTATTACTATACTCTAGTTAATGTTTCAACTGCTTCTATTTAAATTTTTGATCTTTCAGTGTAGCCGCTTGCATATCATTCATTTTTACCTAGAAATTTATTTTTATGAGGTTAAATTTCTCATTTTTTTAAGCGGAATATTATTAACAATGGGATATTACGGCATCCTATAAGAAAATAATGATAGAATATCTGAGTTAATTTTTAACATTATATAGCCTCCTCAACTACTTCGCAATATTTGCTCCAGAATAATTGTAATGTTTTTGAGTACAGCATAATTTTATTTTAATTTATACAGTACCACGAATAAAGAAATGAATACGATTCACAGTATCAACCTGATAGTGATGCTATGCATCGTTTCAGGATGCCAGGTCGTGCATATTGTTTCTTTTTGTGGTATTGTATAAATTAAAATTGTAAGTGCTCATTAATTTATTTTATCATGCTCACTTATCATTTCCAATTTTTAAATTTTCAAAAAATCGTTACAGTATACACACAACTGTCGCAAATTTACAATTGTCTCAAAACTCTTACAACTTAATTGAATAAAAATCGACTAAAATATAACAGAGACATAAATTTCTATCATTCCTCTTTCCAAGATTTCATTACTGTAATATTTTAAAAAGCCGTTAACTTTATTTAAAGTGAGATAAAATGTAATAATCGAGTATTTAAGTGAAGTCAATAAAACACAGATGGTGGTAAAACTTAGAATTAACTCACCGCAGTTGAGACATAAAGACAGGCGATTAGCCTTACTTACACTGCCAACTTATTCATACCAAATGATATTTTCAAGGTACCGTACTAAAACGTACACTACTGAAAATTCAAATAAAATTTCCACTTACAATGGGACTTTCTCACCTGTAGAGTCTACTAGGCCTAATGCCTCTCTTCATTGCTAGCATTAAAAATAGCTATCATCGAATAATTCACAGTTCATTTTGCTTGAAATAATTGCATGTGCGATATAACCTGGGCCGGCTATTCCAACGGTAAAAATAATTGTAACAATAGTTTGTGATTCGCTGCTTTTGTATGAGTACCAATCTAGATAGATATCTCAGCCACTCAAATAATTACCACCTAATAAAGCTCACAATCATTATTGGACATGCTGAAAACATCTTTATTTTCAATATATATTCCTAAGCTTCTTGAGACGCGGGCTATATAAATGCATAGAAAATGCAGGCTCTAAAGAAGGCCTGCACAACTTAAAAGAGGGTAAATGCTGTAAGATAATCAAAAAAGATGATCATGGGACGCTAGTGAAGAATTGTTTCAGTGTTATTATTAAAATTGTCAAAAAAATATTATGGGATACGCTAAAAGAAGAAAAGTCCCGAGATATATTCTTTCATCACCTACACCGGGTAAACACGAGATCTAATCTCATTATGGGATACGAATTATTATCAGAAATATTTATCAATAACAGCTTGTTTGAATAATAATCATTTTTTGATTGCTGTTATCATTCTCAACTCTTAGTAAATAATCAATTTTCGTTAATGAATATGATATCCAAAACCCACGCTGAGTCGCAGATCTGATCTAGTAGAGGAACATTTATTAATCCTTCACATTATTTATATGACGCTCAAAAATGCTTGAGTGAGTGGTTTTTACCAGCTGCAATATATGATGTAACTAATATTCTCGATTATAAACAAAGAGGAATATTAAATATTTCATCATGATGATTTCTTTAGTGTAACATCACGCTCAGTCGTGGACTGAATAAAAAGCTTTCATGAGCCGAATCCAGTGGTCATTCCTTTGAGTCAAAAGAACTCAATGGAGAATGACTAATAATTGTAAATTAATACAAAGTCTTTGAAAACAACAAAAGTAACTTTTACTTATACATATAAAGTTGTTTGTAAAACCTTCGATTTATTTTTTACTTTTTAGTCATGTCGGAATTCCACAAAGTTACGACCTCTGTAAAAATTTTCTACGGAAATATTCAATAAAGAAGCACCCTTATTGACTCATTGCAATTTCATTCTCAATTTCAGTTTAATTATTGCTGTATAGTTGTTAGACGAATTAAGGGGTGGGATAAGTTACCGGGAATCGAATAAAATAAGGAATGCGGGGGCACATGAGCCTACCAAAAGGTAGAACACTTATATCCATAAACGTTACTGTATTACGTGCATGGCTAAAATCGCCTACTTCTAACATCTACAACTACTGCAAAACCTCCAAAAATATGCACTCAAAATCTGAGCGAAAGCAGAAAAATATTCGGGTAGAGTAGCCGATGAACACCCTCTTCCATCGTACGTTACACATGTTCGCCAGAGCAGACGCATCCTTATCCGCGAGTGGCTTCAATGTTTCGCAATGTTATGAGGAGACCGTTTTCCCCGACGATTTATTAAAGCTCTCGGCGAAATAACACTCATCGGAAATTCCCAGGATTTCAAGCCCACGAGACGGAGGGAAAAAGTATACTGCTAAACGTTCAACCCGTTAGAGACTTGAAAATAAAAATAGGAAGGTATTTTTTCCAATAACAGAGCGGTCCCGGGCACCACATATATATCTGCGTCTGCCATAGGCTTCGTGATGAATGGGTCGAATTTCAGCAACGATCGCTACTGAATAGAATGTTATTTTAGCTTCTTGTGCCATTGTGTCTGAAGCGGGGGTCGGTGCAGAATCTTTTTTGAAGGCCCCTTGATGAATAAGTGCAACCATTGTGTTATTATAATAGTAGGCGTTGTTGTAGGATGAAGAAATTACTGTTTGCGAGAAAGTGAAAGAATTTTTCGATACAGTTCATTTTTAAAAAGAGTAAAAAATTTAAATTTTTCATATATACTGATGTGATTTAAAAAAAGTAATGTAATATTATGAAGAGTAATATTATTGTAAAGATTTTTTAACTAATTCAATTTTAGCTAATCGATATTCACATGGATATAATTCTTTTTTTTTTACTCTCCTAAAGGAGCTAAATCACTTTGCGAAAGTCCATTACGGTTTTTAATGCATGACCATGATTTCGTTGCAAAATAACGTCATCAGTCATAACCACAATCATCAATTGGAGTATTATTAATGATAATTGTAATACTACTAACTCATATACATTTATTTCTTCCTAGAGAATCATGAAGCAGGTTCCGCCACACCGCGGAGGAATTTGTCATTTGTTACTGGGTTAATGGGCAAACTTTAATCACATACCGAGAGGATATTGCCTGAAATTTTGAAAGCTTTAGAAGCAAGGAATCCTCATGAATTCATAGTTCTCGAAGAATCTACATAACTTCAAAAAGATGACTGAATACAAATTTATTTCATCAACAGATTATATGATGAGCTATAAAAATCGTAAGATTTAGATGATCCTACTACAATTAATGATGAAAAATTATTAACATAAAAACTAATAATTAGCTAAATACAAGGATATATTTTTTCGAAATGATCCTTTTTAATTAAGAATGATACATATTATTAAGCTCTCTTGAAAAATGGATACTGATTCTCCATCATTCTAGATTAAGGGAAATAGAAAGTTAACTAACTATTCGTAAACTCTTACGAAGCGAGACAATACAGTAGCACCAAAAAAGTTGAAGTAGTAAAGAGCTTTGAGGACCAATTTGTTTACTTGTCAACAGTCCAATGCAACAAAGAGTATTACAAAATGCCGCCGACGTCTAGAATGCTTAACGATGATTAAAAACAACCTTGGCCCTGTTTAGCGGCGACCAGGATTGATTAACAACAAGAGAGGAAAAACGTTCAAGATCGGCAGCAAGCTAGACGCCCTCAAAACATCGATAGCCCACGCCATCTGTGAGCGTACGGCCGAACTAGCTCCGTCTTGAAGGCCAGCTGATTGAAATGGCGCCAACTTCTATAGCTTTCATTCTGTAGTGCCGCGAAAATATGCCAGCGCCACTGGTAAAAAAATGTTCATCATCGTCCGGAGACGCTTTCGATCTTTATGCCTCATCCCAAAACAAACTCAGGAGTGAAACCTAAAGGTCTTTTGCGAGGGGCTGACCCAAACACCGACTGTGAGGAACTAGTCGACTTGCGGTTACAGAGGTTTCCCTTCCCGCTTGTTAAAACCTCCCAGATAAGGAAGTCTAACTTAATTCCTCCGAGAGGAAACTCGGGGCGAGGAAAGAGAACTACAGGAAAAACTGCAATTTTCAGCTATCGATGAGTATCCTGATACCCAAACTGTGTCATATTCTAAGCGTATCCTTCGTCAATAATGATTTTCGTCATAATTAAAAATGGAATGACGCATTAACACGACAATAGGTTTCTATTATTGGATTCAGATTACGTTTACGAGCTGTTTTATTGAATCGTAACCGTGGTTACGAATTTTTTTCGCGCTTGGATACCTGCCAAAAATAAATAAAAGGTATGATGGCATCTCCTCAACCGAAAATGTGTTGAGGAACGCTCTAACGTGTATGAGGAAGGTGAAGATATCAAAAGCTTGGCAGAGCTTACATAACGAACCGTATTACCTAATGGCTAATAAATAATGAATTGGAGAGATACGAGTACACTTTTATAGAAAGCGACGTCATTTCCAACTCATTTCCTTCGGTAAATTTCGCGTTAATATTAGCAAAGGAAGCGTTTTCATACATTTCCATTATATACAGATCAGAATGCTTATTTACAACAATACACATTGAAATAAATTTTGAGACTCCCTGTAAAGTAAGTATGGACTGATTCCCTAATAATTTTTACCGATCATAACCGTTTTATCACATTTATATCAAATGAGAAGTCTTTTCTTTATTCCATTAGTTAATAATTTTGAAAAGGTTAAGTCTTAAAACTTTAGTGCATATATTAATTGATCTTTAATTACATCGTAATTATGAGTTTAAATTTAGGGGATTAAACAGGTTTGCAAAGACTTCAATTATATTTACGATTTAATAATCTTTCGCATTGTTCAAACAATATTATGGCACCTAGCGTATATTGTTGTGCGCAACGGTAGGAGGGTTTATTATTACTATGGATCAAGTTAAAAAAGGTACAAAAGTTTAGTGGAAATGTGCTGGTCTTTTATGAACTGATAATAATCTCTATAACAGTATCAAAAAATCAGATTATAAATTTTTACAATGTATCCCTGGCTAAAAGGAAATCAATTTATTAGTTAAGCCACAGGTGACCTTGAGAACAGTGGTCCATGCTCGATTCCCGGTGGGGGCACATATTTGTGGAATGATATTAGCGGTCGAAGCGCTTTTAACAATACCTCTAATGCTACAAAAATGAGAACCAGAAATAAGCAAATAACATTAATCTGTTAAATTACTTCCCTTGAAGAGAATTATTCGTATTTTAACTTCATCCCTCTACAAACTTTACTACTACTACTTTACTACTCTACTACTTTACTACTCTACTACTTTACTACACCTAGGAGTAAGGTTAATTCATATATTAAAATTTCGTCCGTCAGTTTACTCATATAGTATGTATGCATATGGATGAATGTCCGTAGGGGCAAGTTTTGGTATTCGGAGGCACAAGGCATAAAGGCACAATAAGGTATAACGTATTCAATTTTGTACGAAAATATTACTCATGTTTGTATACATGGTTATTATTATAGGATGCTACTGCTTGAATAAAGTGTATCTACGGAGAGAATACTATCACCAAATGATGCTTTACTCACAACTTAGCAAAACTCACCACATTAGGACCGTGTTGCTTTATAATTCAAGGATGCAGAAATTCTATTTCGAATAAAAGGGACTCTAATTATACGAAATAGCAAAGAAAATATGTTACTACCTTATTCTACATAAAAAGACAGCGCGATATTTTCTTATCTTTTTTACTATACGAAAAAAATTACGAGAAATAGTTGGACTAGATAGTATGGCTTACAGAGATTTAATTCAACTAGTGAAGTTGCTTATGAAACCAATTAACCGTAATTTTTTTTCGATTTCGCATCAATCACGTAGTGCATAATTGAATACTTCATTTCTGAAATATGATATCGGATATTTTACAGAAGTTTGAATGCTATGTTTTACCTGAATGCCTTTTTAACTTACGTGTAATGAATGTCGATGATTCATTCTTTCTTTTCACATTTTTATGTATAAAGGCTAAATTCAATTGTAGAATTTTATTGAATGGGTAAATTCACTCAATCCTATTTCGATACGGAGATGTATACAGTAACATTTTATTTGTGTATTTACGCCAATACATATTCGAAGAAAAGAAAGATAATAATAGCGGTGCAGTCGTACTTCCAGAATTCTGATTCCATGTAACTTCGTCATCAGAGCGCGATTTCCAAGATTTAGTAAAGAAAGAGATGATTCTTCATATATGTGAACGAACTCTGAGGATTGTTCTTCAAAACAAATAGGTTCCTTTTAAATTTAAAAATCGCAGCTTGAGGATTAAAATACGGTGCAGTTTATGAGAATAATGCAAATGAAATATAGTACATATATCAAAATTACTTTGAAATAATCTAATACTAGTACTGAATAATCTTCCAAAGGATTTAAGAAATATATAGAACGTATGAGTACTCCTTAAAATAAAATATTGGAATGAATATTCAATACAATATAATAGTGATATTATTTAAATGGAATTAATATAATTTATATGAATTAAGAATCAAGTGCTTGGGCCGTGGAATGTGAATGCCATCAAGAACAAAGTAAACAGTAAACTTTTACTCTCCAAAGGGTTTATTGATATACGACCATGGTAACCATTACTGTGGAATTTTTACTTTACTGTGAAAAGTAAAAGTTTGCTGTCTATGTTCCTGTTCATTAAGACTTAGCGGGACCACGATGAATACATACATATAGAATGTTGGGTATCTAATAATTTAAAGAGGTTGGTAAAGATTGATAAAACTAATTACTAGGAAAATATTGTCTACCGCGAACTGACGAACACGTAAACTAATGAAGTATTGATGATATTCACCGAAATGCAGAAAATATGACGGATATTTAGAGAAATGAAGACTGATATTTTAGGGTATTTAGAGGCAATGGATGATTAATGAAAAATGTCCAATTATCTTGGATGAAGATAAGAAGATAGATCAACTAGTTGGATTGCAGGTATAAATAAAGTAGAAAAAGCTATCTAAAGAATAATCTATAAAGAATCGAGTGAGGTAAAGGTATTCGAGATTAGAGTTAAAAATGAAAGGAGTAAAACATATGAGAGTAGAAAATAGAAGCTCAAATGGCCTGAAGAAATCAAAGCGGTTAAAAAATAAGCGAAAGTAGAATGAAAGTAAAACCTCTAACAGATTATGAGTGAAAATCGGCACGTGGACGTCTATGGGGAAGTAAGCACAGAAAAAACTCCGAATTCCGATTGAATAACTCTTCGTTGTCCAAAACGAATTCTCCTAGCCGAATATTCCAACTAATTAGTTGGAAGAATTTCGCGCTCGCGGCATATACAAAGAATTTCACCGCGCCCTATTCTTTGAAATGGGTGTTGGCAACACGTGTCGATTTCCAAAAAAAGAACATGCTAAAAGAGCCTTTTCTCCATTCACCTCTGTAGTATCACTTACATAAAGCAAAGCACTTACGAATTTCTCGAAAATATAACGATCTCCTACTATTAGATACCTTCGAGTTGAATGATGTCATAATTTTCTATCAGCTTTTACATTTACAGGACTAACCCGCGAGCTGGCTAAGGGGTAAATTTACACCAAAACCAACTCTTGTCTATTAGCTTCTGTAAGACTGCGGGTAAAAGATAACCAGAAATGATTACTTGTTTCATCAATCACTTCTTTGCAGAGCTTCGTCCACTTCTCTAGAAGTTTGCACTCGTTTTAAACAAACATTCAATGTTCCATACTTCGTCAGAAAGTTCTGTTGAGATGATTTTTCCGAGAAGCCGCCTTTGACTTATATTTTCTCATAAAGCAGCCTTTGACTTACATTTCTTTAACCAAGAAATCTTATCAAAGCCATATCATTGAATCGAACCTGGAAACTCCGTTAAGAAAACGAGGTGCTTTACCATCTCTTAATCTGACACCAATAATATCCCATTTCGATCTTTAATTCCGAATAAGTTTTCGTGACGAGGTGGAATAAAAGAAAAATAATCTATTTCTTTGAATCTTGATCACCCTTTGGAGCTCTTATAACTGATTTTTTAATTCAGATATTTACTACTTTGTCTTGGTGTGGAAAAATTTTCCAACCAAGGTTGCACTAGGATTTCCACACCAAATTTTCTCGAAATAATTAGCATTCTTCGCAGTGCAATGATAACTTGTTCACTGAGATAAAATAATTATACGAAGAATGCAATTTTGAGTTATCAATTTAAAGGAAATTCAAATCAAAATTTAATTAACCAACTACGACTGGGAGTGCTGACGGTGGCTCGGTCGGAAGACGGTTCGATAGCCGGTTGCAGCAATTTTGATGAAGACCGTTTGGCGTCAAACATAATTGAGCTCAACTCGCAAAATCCCAAAGAAAAAACTAATAGAGGCAGGAGTAAGGTAAAGTTACTATGATAATTGAAATGGAATAAGCATTAATGTAATGCCGATGCCCCGACGCCTTCTCCCCTTGGTATATTGAAGAACTTTTTCCTCATTTTCCACTTATTTTTTCAGTTCTTTTTTAGAATAAAAAGATACAAAACAGGGCAAGATTATTAACGTAGTATTAAGAAAAATCGAAAGATTTTCTTCAAAATTTAATTGCTTACATATGTCCTTCCATCAAGAAAACTATGAGCCTAAGTTAATACAATTGCTTGCACTATTAGGAACGTTTAAATAAGTATCAGTATAACATATAAAATTACATACCCTAAGTATAACATACAGCACGAAACAAAATAAAAACGAAACACCATACAGAGTAAAATTACATCAAAACAACGATTTCACACGACGGAACACATTGATATTCAAGCTTGCTTAAATTCTGCCTCAGCTTTTTGTTCTGATAAACACTACATTAATTCATATTGATTTTGCATACCAAAGCCAATGAAGGTCCGTTGTTTCTGCGGTTTTCCAAGCTCACGTTATAGACTACCGGAGCGGCTGTAGCCGACAACTAAGCACGGAGATGACGATTAGATACGTGTCCATTTACCATAGTTTCCAGAATCATAAGAGATCTGATCACGCATCATGAAAGAACCCATTGCAAATCACAGAAAAACAAATTAATTCGTGAATTCAGAAGCCGCAAAAGGATGAAGGGGAACATTTATGAATAAAGTAGCAAGATAAGAGGGAATTTTGTTGAGTGTGACGCACATCTCGCAAGAAACTCATTTGGTTAACATCAAACTGACATACTTTGAGGAGGAAATGTAACGAATATTCACTTGTTTTCCTTACAGATCAACTTAATAAAATGAATCCGTATTTTCCCTGCTACATATATATAAAGAATCAAGTTTCTCGGATGGAATGAGGAAAAATGAAGAGAAAGGCAAACTTTTTCTCATTGAAAGACCGCATCTAGGCCGCAAAAGAAAACGATTGGCCGCGTGAGAAACCGTAATGGTCGTACATGAAAACATCATACCGCAACTGACGTATCAATTTCATTCATATAGTTAAAAATCAAAATTGTAAACAATAAAAGGGATAGCCTACAAAACCTAAGTAGAATACTCTCCATGTGATTTTTTCTTATCATGCAAGAGATCACGAAGAAATATTATTTAATTAAATTCATAATTTTAACGAAATAAGCGGAATGGACACCAAAAGACCATACATTCCACACCGCTAGTACAGAAAATTGAATGTTTTGAGAGAGATCAATACTTAAGATATTTTTGCGCTGTTGTGACTATGATGACAATAAGTAGCGCCTGAGTATCTTGCATGAATATTCAACACCGTTACAAGCGGAAAACTGGGGATCTACTTCGAAGGAAAAGCAATCTCTACTTTTTCCATCCAAGGTTCAATCACGTGGAAATCTTCATAAAAGCTAAGTTGGTAAAATATCTCGGTGTAACTCTAACAAACATTGCAAACATAGCATGATACCCACATCAGCGGCAACAACTTTTCGTCTAACATTTCTTTTATAAATAATACCCACAGCTCTGTTATTTAAATTCCCCTCCCTTATATCGTTATCTTAAACATCTTGTTTCTTTATGTTTGAATTTATTATATCTAATGTAATCGTATCCAATATAATTTGCTGCAAGTCATGGCTGTCGTTGGATCTGTTAATAAATAATTAAACAGTAGTGGATGGGAACAGAAGAAATTTGTCTTTGCCAAGAGTGTCGTCGGTAGGAAAGACGAAAAAGTCCGTAAGCGATACTACTTTGCACTAGTTGGACCCTTCTCGATTATGCATGCAGTATGTGAGACCCTACCAAGAAGTAGGAGGATTCCAAGAGTTTCATTCGAGGATTAGAAAAGGTACAGCAAAATGTGAAAGGGTTTCCTAAGGATTTGTAACAAGGCAGTAAGCGTTATCCAGGTGTTTCAAAATGTAATGTGTGAATCTTTAGAAGAAAAATTTATGATAAGTCTGAGTATGCTTCAATTCGGCCTACTCTTAATTCAGATAGCTACCCATAGTCATCACGATGCCGATAAATGTTAGCCGGGTATCGAACCAGGGACCGCTTCCACCGAAGGCGAACGTGTTTCTAACTAGTTATCTAGGGGGCCGTTATCCGATGTATAACCGATTTTATATAATGTTATTCGATGACATTACCACGACATAATGAACACAGCACAGATTTAATGCTTATGACATCATTCAAAAAATTAAACATTAATATAGTCATTAACAGACCGAACAATTTTTCATAATAAAATATTATATAGATCAAAGGATATCAAAGGCTTTTCAGGAGGACGCCACTCTCCTAAAACAGCAGTCCCCTGGAAAAATGAGATATAAACAAAGACGCAACGACCTGCGCGGCACTGGACCTGAAAATAGTACCGCCATTTGATGGAAGAAAGAGAAGATTCCACTCGGACGCTGAGAAAAATGAAGATTTACAGCGGACCTTAGCTTAAGATGGAGAGATAAGGTCACCTTCCATCGCTTGAGCATCACTCGAATTCCAGCGAGAATTCCTCAGGAAGTTTACCTCGTTGAATTACAGCGAGCTTCATTTCCCATCCAAGTGAGGTGTACACGCTTGAAAAGTACATTTCTCAGAAGTGAAAGGCAACTTTATTGCTACGATTGGTGTTTGACGTACAATATCATGCTAAATAAAACTTCAAGGAGTACTGCAGTGATACCTCAGCTAGCGAAGACTATTTGATTCGAAATAATATTCGTTTCGGAAAACGAAACTCTATTTCCTTTTTCTTGCAAAGTCATAGAATAGACAAACCATTCTGTCTCGGTCATCTCTAATCTTTTGAGCATACTTATACGCTAGCAGACAATCAACGCTAGCACACAATCAGCAACGCTAGTCGAATCGGTATTTGTCAGCCGATTCTGAAATTCGTCTAAAATATTAAATAAGTAAATGATGTCTCGTTTGGCGAGATTGAAACTAAGAGGCCTATTCTCCTGTCGTCTATGTAAAATAGATCTTATTTTAAAAATGAAAATTAAATTTATCTTCGCATAGCAAGAAATTTGTAAGAAGGATAACTAGCTGACGCACCACCGTACTATGAAACATTCGTCGGAAAACATGATGATTGAACAGATGAAGAGATTTAATAAAAAAGACTGGCGGTAAAGGAATAACTGTGCTCTTCTGTACGGCATAAACAAACCTTAAAATAAAGTAATGTAATTATAAGGAAGATAATAGCATAAGAGATAGCTTGAAGGCAATTATATACAGCTAACTAAAAGGCGAAATTAAATTTCATCATCTCAACTTTCCTCTGTTTTCTTTCAAAGTAAGTGTTTTCCTTTTAAGTGTGAACAAGTTATAGAATCTAAATAATAAAAAATGTTTTTTACGTCCTGCAAATTTTCAGTTAAGCAATGAATTCTCTACGAAAATCATGTTCATAATACGTTTTATAAATCCATTCCCTCAATCAAATGGGTGGTTTATGTGTTGTTTTGCAATGAATACATGATCTGAACTAATCCCCAAATTTCTTTTATGAGGATACATAAAAGGTAGAACATGAACATAAAGGCGGTATCCCAGGACTGAATACACCTTCAGGTCAATCATTAGTCATCATGATGTTGCGACTTACAAGTTCGACATATTCTATTCAAAAAGGAATAAAAATACTTCCATTACGTTCTCCCTGGATATTACGATGAGTAAGTTTTTGCTGAGATTAAAGCCACAATGTTTTATTCCAAAGAAAAAATTCTCGTATTTCGTCCTTTACTATCAAGGTATGAAGATAAGATTAGTTGAATAAACATGAATTAAATTCTTACCAACAATATATAATAACGAGTGCAATAACTGTTCGTATCCGAGGTAAAGGAAAAACAATTCAGACAAAGGGATATTATGCTATTGCAAGAAAAATATAAGATATTGTTATTGAGTTGAGAGAAAGCATAAAAAAATCGCTAAAATCAAATCATCAAATTATGCAGTATGATTTGATGAAGAAGTATTTCTATCTCATCTAGTATCCTAGAAGGATATGAGATGAGATAGAAAATTTCGTTAACGTAAAAATGGGATTAATGCTGGCATAAATACATGTCAAATATGATGGTTATGAGGATTTGAAACATCAAATATTAAAGATGTTTCTATTATAAAAAAGGGAGGTATCGTTTGAAATTATGAGCATCCTATGAGTAGATACTAAAAAATATAAAAGACAAGAGTCCTTTGCCGCATACTAAAAACAAGATTTTTTATCTGAGAAGTCTGGCAGAATACAATAAAGAATGGTTACAGGAAGGTAGTTGAAATTGCCCACTTTCTATCCGGTAAGCGTTGTGCACCTCAATAACCTCATATAGATTGACCTAATGAAATAACAAAGACTATGAAATCAAACTTATCTATCATTGATGGATGAATCTGAATTTTGAAATCTTGAGCTAAATTAAAATATAGCTATTTACGATTGACTTCAGTTTTAGTCAGCATCGGGTTGAATATTTCTTCGCCAAATTCTTAGCAAAACATCATTCCGGGATAAATGAAATATTGGACTAGTACTATTCTTTTCAATCATTCCTATGATTTGATAATCAATGTGTTACTGGCCTATTATATGTATCATATTAATATGTATTTATTGAGTTATTACTATTATTAGTACGCAGCACTTACGTGGACGCTTTCCACTAATTACATTCTCGCTCAGTGAGAATGCAAGGGCACTTACTACCTCACTCTTCACCTTCGTTGTAAGCCTCATTTTCCTCTCGAAAGTTAATGGTATATGGGATGAAGTTAAAACTGGCCTTATGGACTGAATTTTTCACAAATTACACGAGTATTGCGAAACTTACGTCCCGCGAGACAAAAAGTTGTTTGAAGGTGTGGATCAACACAATCTTCGAAACATTTTCTAAAAATCATGATCACAGAAACTCATAAAATCACCTAATAAAACTATTCCTTCACAAATAAAACTTTAAAGAATAAATATTTATTTATACACCGACTGGCTCGTTAATTTGCATGCATGTTTTCACGACTTATTTAAGTATTGATTCACATAAGGATGTTTTTCGGGGATAGCAAATTGCATTAAAACTGCAGTGGGTGGATATGGAATGATGGTTGTTAAAGTTTAAAGGTACTTAGCGGCTATGAATTTTGATTAAGTTCCTAATGTGGCCCTCCAGAAAAAAAATCTGTAGATCATGTTTTACATCCATTAATACCAGGTTGTATCTACATGAACATAATAAGTAGGACGTTAATACTACCATAGTAACCCTACACGTTATTTGGCGTACTTTGATTAATTTTACATTACCTCATTATTTGCTCTGTCAGATTAGAAGGTATGCTTAGGTTTGCCGCTAATGGTAAATACACCACACGCTTTACCACTAACAGTAAACATGATGTAGTTCGTCCCAAACTGTGTAGGATGCAAAATTAACCGCGATTCAGCATAAGGCCGCCATCCTCTTCGTTCTGTAAATTAACTGCAGCTAAAGCCTGTGCAGTTGTAAATCTGCTCTAATATTCAGCACCCGAAACAGCAACTAGAAAATCTAGGAAAGCGATGGACTAATAAATGGGACACATGACTGAACCGAGACTGGATTATTGATCCACCTTCCCGTCCTCCGAAAGCAACGTCAACCATTAATAGTCCATCATTAAAATTCATAATTCATAATGTATCCTGGGCATAATGGAACTGGGAATTCACCGATCATTTTCCTAAACGAAATTCTGTGATTAAACGCCTCCGACGAATAACAAATACGCTTCCATATAAAATGCGGGGAACAGGAAATGGATCGGGCGATCAAGAAATATTGCGTCGTTTATTTATCGAACGGTAAATCTCGACTCCGGTGACGAATAAAAAATTGGGTGCACGTAATTTATTACCCATTCTTCAAGGATTCTACATTAGTAAATGGAAATTTATATTGAAGAGATGAATGTGCACGCTGGATTAGATTTTTTCTCACCTGTCACCCTCAGAGTAACATCTGGCGCCCCCAGATAACTTGATGCAATATAAGCTTGCGGTTTTTAATGGTGTTAAAAGAAGAAAAATAAATGTTTTAGACTTCTTCCTGTACCAGTTCAAATTTTTCTCCCTGTTTACTTTTACCCAAAGGCGTTTCAAATATCGAATTCCTACAGTTCTTAATCATTGTTATTTTTTACGATATTATCTTGTTTACTATCTTCAACAATGTGCAGTTGTATTGGAATGAATGAGAAACGTCAGCAATATAAGCAATTGAGACTGATTCGGCAATCCTCTACTAATGAATGGATATGAAGCGAATACATATGTGTTCTACCTTTCGGTAGGTTCATGTGCCCCCACATTCCCTATTCAGTTCCCTCTCCTTCAATTCCCGGTAACTCATCCCACCCCTTAATTCGTCTAACAACTTCTGCCTCTATCTTCCCCTCTGACTTTTCCCTAGAATTCTTCCCTCGATCGCTTTCTTCAAAAATCCCTCTCCTCTCAATATTTGACCCACCCATTTCTTTTGTCTATTTTTAATTACTTCAATCATTACTCTTTTCTCCCCAACCATCTCTAGAACCTCCTCGTTCGTTTTTCTATCGACCCAACTTACTTTCTCCATTCTACGCTATACCCACATCTCAAAAGCCTCCAAGCTTTTAACATCCTCTTTTCTTAACGTCCACGTTTCACACCCGTACAGCATTACACTCCAAACTAAAGATTTTACCAATTTTTTCCTGATTATGAAGCGAATATGTTTTTAAATTACCTCAACGAAAGTCTTTCGTTTTTGTTTTCTGGGCAGTTGGAGAGCAGGGATAACAATTTACCTTTAAAAATGCCTCTAAAGTTACCCTGACAAATAGCTAAAAGGTTGCTAAACCCGAAAAATTATTGCCAAATAGAGGATGAATCATAAAACGGCTTGAATTATCTAGTGTAAATATAACGTAAGTCAAAATATTACATTAATTAAATATATAATATTAATTCTGAGTGTTTTATTAAATAAAACAGATGATGTTTTCAATTGATAATAAGTCAAAGATGTCATGTTTAGATTTCGTACAGGAGGGTCCATATACTACAATAGATAGATAGAGAGTAAGATATCGCTAGCACAGAAAAATAAGTCCCAAAGAAAGTAAAATTCACTAGATATAGCGCCTGAATCGCTAAACTAGCAACTATGTTGGGGAATACGGATGATAGAAGAATGAAAAATAAACAATATAGAATCGGGTCTAACTTGGTAGTAAATACTAACGCGAAAAAACTCAATTTGGAAAACGTTTATCAAACCACAAGAATAATACAGTACACGACCTAGATTACATAGCAGCGCTACTTCATCAGGTGACGCAGAAAAAAACCATATATAGACAAACAAGTTACTAATGAAAAATCAGATACTAAAGATGGAATACGATAGGATGATCTAAAAGTCAAACGAAGGAGAAATAGCTGGGTTAATATGGTAAGTAAGATCATTTCATGAAAATTGGTCTAATAGTAATTACCTATCAAGTACCTAATAGGACCCTCATTAACCTATCATATTCATTGATGAGCACCATACCGTTAGAATTAAGCCATTTTCTATTTCGATCTCCGTCTATAATTTCTGTGAACTTTGTAAGTGCATCACTCTGCTGAAATTTTATCGATGTTTTCGGGTACGCAGTTAATTTTTCAAGCACGCAGAGACAAATCATTTCGAAAAAGTTTCCGAGGTCTTAATTCCGCAATGACTCTCGTCAAACTTCCTGACATTTCTGGGATTAATTTTAAGGATCGCCGCTCGAAACTTCTGAGCGTAATTAGTATGGCATCCTGACTCGACAACCATGCGGAAATGACTTTTTCATTTCAAAGATTTTTCGGCGATAACTCCTAAAGTGATATCCATCGGGGGGATTAAAAAGTTACATATTTTTCGCAGTCGTAAAGCCAGATTTTTTGTTTGAAACTTCTTAATTAAAATTCATTACTAGTGAATAATTCGAGTAAATACGAATATTGCTGGTTCCGAGATTACTAGGTTAAGAGATTACTGCTTAGCTGATTTTATTCAAACAATTTCCACAGTGAATATACGAAGTTTGCATAGTGATGGTTAAAAGCTCGAATTCAGACCAAAAGACCCTTTACATACTTGTTCAACAGTTTAAATTTTTTGAAGGTAATTGTAAAATTGTTTGATGCAAACGGTGGCGGAAATTCAGAATTAGTCATTACTCCACTCCTCGGACCTCTGACTAAGTTAAACTGTTAAAACATTTGCAATAAAATTATTATGAAACAACAATATAATTTAATTATTTGAAATCCACACATGACAGAGTTAAAGGTGACTTTGCACGTGAAGGCATGCACCTAGTGGGATCCGAAATCGAGAGATCCGGGTTCGAGTCCCGGTCCCATCAAATTTTTTTCAACTTCGTTTCTCCCTGGGATATGGTAACCAGTATAAGTTTAAAAAAAACCAATAGGCCAGCATATTGCATTATTATTTCACTAACCTTAATAATAATCTAATATTTTACTAATTTTATTAAGACAGTATCGGGTTTCGCATCAATGCCGCATGATTAGGTGACAATACCAATATTATTTTCTAAAAAGTAAAGTGTAAATAGATATTCTACACGAAATAGCAAGCACCTATGAAAATTACCAAGGAAAAGCGGATCTTCAATCAATATTTAATTTAATTTCCACCTTACCTTGACCACCTCTGTGGAATTTAAAAAGCTAATATTAAGCAGATATCAATCAAAATAAATGGGAACGTTTGAACAAGTATATTAAGATAAAAAAATTAAGCAAGATTTTCAGAGAGATTTTTTTAGCTTGCCTTCCTAGGATCAAATAAAATAGCTAAAGTAAGTATATAAAGTTTTACGGATTCAAGGATTGATCTTCAAAACTGTTCGATCGCTATCAACTGGTTGGGCAATCCGACTTAGGATATCTATCGATCTTTAAGAAGAATGAACAGTATCCTTTCTCCTCTTGGAAGAATACCTACTTCCTTCGAAAGCAAACTCGTTCAGACAGCTCTGTTCATCGTTACGAAAGAAATATAAAAGTGTAAGTCGTCAGAAAAGTTTAGCGGAGCAATCACTGCGGAGATGATTCAAGCGACTGTTCTGCACAAGGGGAAGTCGGAAAGACCAAAGGAAATCCTATTCAGATGCGTCTCAGGAACATTTACGTAGAATTTTAAGTTGTTTTCAAGGAATTCCTTTCTGTTCTCCAAGCTCTATTGAATAACTTTCGACCTATATTTAAAATATTCGAACACATTCAATCTTAGGGATTTTCTGCAAGCCTTAAAGCTATAGGTTTTGCAGGATTTTAGCCTCCACAAAAAAAACTACTAGATAGTTTTCTTCTATGCAGTTTTCTCTCCCGAATAAAGTAGTTTTTTATTATTATGGTTTCCCTTAAAAGTAAATTCAATGAAAGGAAAATGAGTTAAATAAGGAAGAAGTGCGAGGTATATGAATTTTACTTAGACCGGATATGAATGTTGACTAGAGATGCATTGCCGGATGATGCAGATTTTAAATTTTACAATAGACAGAAACAGGCAGAAATCAAATTTTTCTATTCGATTGGAATTACAAGAGATAAAAAATTACAGTGAAATAGAATCAAATATTTATAAGTCAATTATTTGCCATAATATATTATTGACGTGATAATATTAAGAGAACAAAAACGTCTCTTTTCCAAATCAGATATTTATGGAATATTGATGTATTTATAAGATAGAATACCAGAATAAAATAACGGAACCTATGGTAAAAATTATTCTTATACAAAAAATTACAGGTGAATTATTATTAAATAACTTAATAAATGAAATAACATTTGTTTACGTGGTAATTCTAACCAGTGAATACATAAAAACATTCAGAATTACGTTCCAATTCATATCTTAGAATTTTCTTTCCAAACTTTCAAACTTTACATATTAGAATCTTATTATAGGAAAATTTAATGCATTACTATAAATATATATAATAAAGGAAAATTGTATGCATTATTACCAAAAAAACCTTGAATGCAAATGTACTAGTAGCAATAAATTCACTCCAAAAAGTTGGTCAGTAAAGATTTGAGAAAGGAAATTTTCGCTTTATTAATTCTCATAATCAATTCATGAAGACAATAAAAGACACCATTTTCATCGAAATGAGCCCCATAAAATGTTACTCCCCATATGCGTTACTAAGGAAAATCTTTGGCTCGTTTAAGACCAAGAACTGAGAGTTAGACTTCGGGATTTAGGCCAACTGGCTTCAGCCCAGTTAGATTCACATCCTTCTACTCACCTTAACCTGCGAAACGGAATCACTGTTACTTGATTTGCAAATGCGGCGGTAAGATCAAAAGATTCTGGAGAAATGAAATGTAAATTATGATGGCAGCGGATGATATGATATCTGCTTGAGAGCATCCTAGTGTCGAATGAAAAATATAAATTAAGATGATCCATAAGAAAAGGACGAGTCGTAAAGGATATAATTTCAAACCATCATTCAAATCATTCATAATTTATAGCTTAGAAACATCGAGTATTTTAGTGCTTCTACACATGTGCTTTTCATATGTAGCCTAATTTTGGCGAGTGGCAGAGGGTGCATGTAACTTGTCTCTACTACCCACAGCGAATACTAGCATGTATCATTCTCAAAAAAATGAATTCTCAAAGCGAGTTTTTCCAGCATCTATTTCTTTCATCATCTTTGCAGCATCAGAACGTATGTAACAATTGTAAATCAGGCTGATGTAACAGACGAATAATATGATATGACGAATAATATCCGCAACCTCTTCCAAGTACGCACTCTCTCTATATTAAATATGTTTTATTCATTAAGATATGGATATAGAAACATCTATTACGCTATCCCTACCAAAACTACCGAATCTGCAGGAAGAATTTGGCTGGGGAGTGGAAGAGCATTATTCTCAATTGGAAAAGCAATTGTAAATAGCATTTAAAACACATTACTTGCCAGAGAATGATTTTTTCCTCATTGTGATATAGGTCGTTTCGTTTCGATTTCACAAAATATCATTCCACCCATTTATAGAATATTTTAATTTGAAATTCAAATTTGATAGGCAAGGGAGCACCATTGAATTTACCATTTTCCGATTTGTCACTCGATTCATCTCAGATATTTCAGAAACAATACACCGAAAGATAACAATAGCTTCATTTGTTATGTGGTATTTTTACTGAAATAGGCTTTGCACTCTTGCATTAATTCTGCTATTTTGGGGAATCACTTTAATTTTGAAATGAACAGGTCATCCTCAACGTAAAAAAAGTCATATTCAGTGAAATTCGAAATTTTCAATGTAGGTGATATGATCTGCGAGGGATAGAGAGAATTCCCATAAATCATAAAACACAATCACTCTTTACGTATTCATTACGACCTAATTGCTTAGCATGTACTTAGCGCGTGCTTTTTGTTGGCAATCAAAATTTTAAACGCCCTCTTAATTGGCCTTTCTTCGGTGAACATGTGCCTAAATGAATGGGAACGAAATTTTAGCAGTCAACATTTCATACAGGAAATCACATTAGCGTGATAAAAATCTCGAAAAAATGTTTGTGCTTCATCAGGTTTTGATTATTTCCTATGGAGATCATCTGCCAGAATTGGTTATCATAAAAGGATAGAAATAAATTTAGCTTTCTTCTGTAAAATTTAGTTGCTTTGTCATGAATCTCCCATAATTATATTTTCATTTTATCATTATCTCATAGAGATTGCCCAAATGAAATGCAGTACCAAGGTTAAATCTTTTTAATAATTCTGGATGTACGACCGTGACGACAGGGATTCGAACCCATATCTCTCACTTCCTGAGTGCATACTCTTACCATTAGCACCAATATATGCGGAGTATGTATACCTTCCCTTTTCCAGAGTTACTCTTGAAGTACTGCAAGCTAACTTAATCGGTAAGAATTCGCCAGAATAATGGGAGATAGGCGATTCGATTCCGAGTGATGTCAGCCTTTATCCCGTTAAACCTTAAGGCAATAATAAAAATTGCTTATTAAGAATACGCGTTTCTGAAAATACCGAAAAGATTTAAGAGTTTGAAAACAGGTTTTAATGCCACATACGAGGAAAGGTAAAATCAATTATAAGAAGTTAAAAGGTGAACAGGTTAAAATTATGACAGGTTTCTTTTTCCCTTGAAGGTAGTATAACCTCTCAAACTCTAAATATGGCATATGGTCCTTCTTTTTATATCAGTAGAAATTCTTATACTGGAAATGTATAAGTACTTCACTAAAATCATTTCAATACTGAAATTTTCAGAAGAAAGTAAAATTATATCCAGGAAAGAGAATTTACGCTCCGACTACAATGTAAATCATGAGATATTAATCCAATGTCACAACTATATTGGTGATGATGTAAATACAAATTTCACTAAGAGATAACTCGATGGACTAAACTGGGAGCACCTCTGCTCGTTAATGAAAATACGGGAAATTAAGTAATCTTACCCTTTGATTGCCCTCGGAAAAGTAGCTGTCAACAGTTTCTTTAAAATTATCGAATTCCGTTCAAGTTTTATTTCTTTTATCGATGAACCGCAGCAGAAGTTCACGATTCGAAAATTTAAACAAGAATATACCTAATTACAGATTGCACCTCTGGAGAAGAAAGATACAGATCAGAATAGTATACAAAAATAAACATATTCTGGTATATCAATGTAAGTATTCTGAAATGAATCCATAATATTCAAACATTTCTTGCTATTAAAAAACAAAATATTCTGCACAGAAAAGTCCCTTCAGTAAACAATAACACGAGTTTAGGGTCTTATTTTGAAAAATAATTGTTTTCCCCAATAGACTAATCGATAGAAAAACTATTTGCGAAAAATTTCATCATATTTTCATTATTCACTTGTTTCTTAGTATATTTTCTGTACATTTCAAGGGGACATCTACAAAGCCCTGCAAGCCACCTTTCGGCGTGTGGCAGAAGTATAATCCAATATCCTCATTAGAGCCACTTGTATCAACGGAAAATGAAATCGAACAGGTAGTATGTGGATACAGATGCCCTTCTCTAATCCCAAAGGACCTAATTTTGAGCTGCATTAGCAATCTCCGTTTGTTGAAATAAGCCTGTCATTGGTAGAATTCGCATCTCTGGATGTCGAGATAATAATGAGCTACCGATGTGGTTTACATGAGTAATTACACTGATAGGCACCAATCCGTTTCCGAAGTTTAATTCTACCCTCAACATAATTAGAGAGACATTTCAATTATCACACCTGAGATATACGATTCCAGACAAAAGATACTTACTACAAGAAATACATCAATATCAATATATATTACTAGGTGCCCATTCTATTACTTCCATATAAACCTCCATATAGGGTTTTCTTCCATATGAATGTAGATTTTCCATTAAAGGTTACGAGGAGAATATAAGTTTGATAACTTCTGATCTTATAATTGATTCTTTTAATATTAGGTTAATATAACTTCCTTTAACAGAAGCAATGCTGCTGCGCTATTTAAGTTGGCATTTATAACTCAACTATCTATTTAATCTTCTATCGTTGATAACAACATTCTCTTAATTAATTCGAACTTCGGCATTACAATAAATTCAGGACACTTAATCTGGGACAGTAATTTGCCATATGGCATATTCTACGAGGGCTGCTATGAAAAATAAACCCGAAAGAATCCTAACTAACCGCTTTTCGGCACAAAGTATCCTTTTCAATTGTTTTTATATCACTATAATAGAAATTAATCTGAACGTATTCCTCGATATAGGGAGGATGAAAAAAAAAAACAGAACGAATAACGTTACTATCTCCTATATTTTATTTATATACTACCATATTTATATCACATTTTTCGAGGCACTATTCCATCGATACGTTAGAAAACAAAAGAGTTATTTCCTGCAGATTATAAAGCTGCGATTTAGAAAGCAAGCATCCTTATCGATTTCCAGAAAATGTTCTACTTCGCTACCTTGTCATTTATCCTTGAGATTCAGCATCTTCCCTTGATATCAAACTCAAGACATACATCGATATTTCTTTTAAAGTTCATGCTGATTAGCTTGAGAATCATTTTACATTCCATGATAAATAATCATTATTTAAGAAATGCTGCGCCCGTGTTTCTCATTTTCGTCTCATTTTTCACGAGCGTCATCATCATTAACATTCTGCGTAGTGCAGAATTCTCATTTTTCCTTCCTGATCTTGCTACTTGAGACAATCCGTTTCATCTACTGATAAACGACTCCTTCTTTAATTTAATTTAAGAACTGCCTCCTCTGCTTTTTCACGGAAAGTTTTATAAGGCATATCCTGCCGCTCGTATCTCATTTACAAATGCGGCAACCTTGAATATCCATCTCCGTTTGATAATTTCTACTTCCTTCTCCGCACACTGACTATTCTGACAAAAATTACTACTATCTTCTTCTTGTAAGCAAGAAGGTTCGCCGATAGCCAAGTGAGCTACGCGTTCGCCTTTGATGTAAGCGGTACCGGGTTCGACTCCCAGCGGGGATCCTTATTTCCGAAATGATCCCAGCAATCGAAGAAAATAAGAAAATATAATATATATTATATATTAAAATAATGCTACTTCTATTAATGGTAAGAAAAATGGTCATCATCCAATGTGCTTAGCCCAGTTCAGACTCTTTAGGCATGCATATAAACCAAAAATTCTTAATCTGAATCAGTACTTGTTGTAACAATCGATAAATATATGTTAACTGAAACATTTTATATTCATAATCGAGGCATCACTGAAATCATTGCATTCATAGGTAATATTGGATTATCATTAATCGATGGGCTACTAAAATTTTCATCCCTTACTTTTCATTACGTCTTCTGATATTATATAGGGCTTTACCTATACGATGATCATTCTGACGAAAAATACAAAATCCGGTAAAAATATTTTACTTTAATCTTTAGTTATTCACACTACAGCTCGGAAATCGCAATGGTAATGCTATCGTAAAATGACAATTGCAAGCATTACAGCTTCAATGACAGTCAAATCAGCAGTAAAAAATTAAGAAGGAATCAAACAAAAAGCAGCGTAAGATATTCTAGGTAAATATAAGGAACTTATTTAGATTACACAGAAGTCTTTACCCAAAGATTCTCAAGAATTTCGCTTCCCGACTTCTTACATTAACTTTCATATGTAAATGTCACAAAAGTATCTCGAACTCACGTCTCTGAAATATATTGCAAATCATTCTCCTCATGCCGCCACATTTATATGGAACAGGATGTTTATTAACCTTCGAGGAAGTGCCGATATGATGACTACTGAAAAACAGATTGAAATCTGTGCCGAGGAAAATAAGTCTCGACAATAAAGTTTGCTGAATACGCTAATAACGTACTCAAAGCTAGGAGAAAAAAGTAATAAGCCACACATTGGGGCAATGAAACTTGCAATTATTTTCTAAAGCATTCAATGATACTTAAGCTTAAAAAAACCGAAACTAGCTATAAAGGACAAACACAAAAACACGATGAAAAGGAAGGATCACTCAAAAAATATAGTAATATAGGATACATAGAGCTCTCATTCTCAATAATGAAAAGCTGGTTTGCGCCATCTAACCTAATAGTTAAATAGTAGCAAATGTTTTAGAATATTCTAGGTTAGGATAAAAGTTTTTCTACATTTTTTCCTCGCAGGATTGGGAGCTATAAATCTAGTACAGCATAAATGAGATCCAAGTTTTAATTCTGGAATATATTATGAATGTTTGTATGTTATTCTCATAGGCTAATTTTTAGAACAGTCATGAAATCATACAATTTTTCTTTTAAATTCTTTTCTCTCTGATTGTTTTCATAATTATTATTATTGTCTTTGTTCAATTTTGCAAGAATATAGGGACAATTGTTCACAGTACTTTTAGTTCACCGAACACGTATATATATTGAAAAATATCTCTGATGGACTCCTGACCTCGATCCAGAATTCACATGTTGAAAGGTAATGGACGAAATAATTATGCTGATATTTTAATCCGCTACCGTATATGGATTCGGGGAAAATTTCATCTTCGTTGAGCATGATTTAGGGCAAAACGGAGCTTTTTCTCAATGAATTATTCATAAATCGCCATAGGATGCCAGAGGTAGAGGTTCCTCATTCTCTTCAATTATTAACTTCACTGCTGTGTCCAAAGTGAAGTCGAAGCATAACTACCTTAATAACATTAGCTCTTACCAAACTTAGCGTTTGTGGAAAGCTTCCTAGACGCAACCCTATGCTTTCATAGATTGACCGCATGCTGACGAAGACGGTGTAAGCGTCTTGTACACAAGTTATATAAAAGAAGAAATATGGATATACTGAACATAGTGAAACTTTCCGTAAGACAAGATACAAGCAGCTAGCAACTATTAAAACAATCAACATTAATTGTTCAATCCAAAATAGAGGTAGCATAATTGTCAATTTTGCGATCCTACCGTTCGATTTAGTGACTTTTTCCTTCTTTTATTGATCTCTAGTGACCTTTCGCACTCTTTTTGCAATTTCAATTTTCTAAAGGGAAAGTCAATGCATAAATACACAAAATAAATATTAAATTTTGAATAAAAGTAATCTCGAAGTACCAAGAGAAATGCATAGGGAGATACGTATATATAGTAATAATATAATAGACTTCGAATTATAAATATTATGAAATAATACATAAATATCCAAAATAATAATATGTAAATCTTCAAAAATAACATTCTAATAATAAATAGTATGAAATAATTAATTATCCGACGACACTGATGTATTCCGCAAGATGACATTATCCAGTATGAAATAATACATAAATTTCCAAAATAATAATATACAAATCTCCAAAATAATAATAATACATACATCTCAAAAATAAGATTAGAATTATAAATATTATGAAACAATTAATAAATCTCCTGATTAATAATATATAAATCTCCAAAAATAAGATATCGACCATTTGTCTATAAGACCAAAATTATTATGAATTTTCTCCTTTAAAGGGATGCTTTAGAAAGCTTTAGAATGCTTTATAAGACCTCTGACCTCTCTGATCTAGTTCTGATAGGACTCTAGAAAGATTGGGATTCAACCCTATTTGATGGTCAAAAGTTCGCCGAATCCTGCACGACCCATGAGACTCAAGGAAATGGGATGAGTCGAGATAAAGCTCGGAAGTAACGGACTCCGAACTGGCCTCTTATGTAAAAGTAAATACTACATCTTCGTTTAACTTAAGGGAAACAAAGTAAAACCTTTAATTGTGTATAAAGAAGGAAATTTGGGACGAGAATTCAAATTACCACTTTAAGGACATTCAACGTACCTTGAGGTTATCCTAATTCATTCTTATCTTTGCTCATATCACAGATGTAGTACACCAATAAACCACTTTACATTAAAATACGATTTTATTTTATATCATGTATCCCAATTAACGGTTTATCTATTCAAAAATAGAGCTAAGTTGGTACATTTTCTCACAAAATCTGCTAGAAAACGTATATTTTGCTGCTGACAATGAGTAGAATTAAAAGATACAGGAAAACATACAATAAAGGAAAAATTCACACAATAGGGAGATAAAAATTTCAGGTTGCGTAGGTAGAACAATAGGGATTTGCAGGGTAGAGTGGATGTAACTTCAGCAATAATAACAATATTTTAATGCTGTGGGTGAAGACCCATAAGAGCAAAAATGGTACCTTAATTAATTCGGTACTTCAAAGAAATTATTCCAGCTGAAAAGTAATATAGACAATATAAAATAAAGTAAACAAAATAAAATAGCGATGGAACCATTTGAAAATAAAGAAATTAAGCAGGAAATAGACAATTAAAGAAGATTACGATAAACAAGAGTTAATGGGGAGAGAAAAAAAGATAATTACATAATTTATGCTTAAGCGACCTGACTGATGAAGAGAATTTCAATCCAACAGGTAATTAAGTTTCAGAATTTAGAACCAATTAAGAGTAAATAGACTGAAAATAAGAGTTGAGAATGAGGCATGCTTAAGAGATGCGGGGGATGTAGTCAAACAAGAAAAAGAATACAAGTGATGACATTACAAGTAGTAAAGCATGTGTATGCAAAAAATATACTAAATATGACAATAAAAATAAAAAGCGATAGGAGTAACTGAAAAAGACAGCCTAAAACAGAGTAGAGATAAGGAATGGGGAATCCTTCAAGAAATTCATTTTACTATTTTTATAGCTTTAAGGCGAACTAAAATCATAGATCAAAATTACCCTATCTTTGAAAAAATGCTAAAATAATCGATAAATTTAATTTTTATACTTAAATAGCTGAAAAGATAGTAATGGATATTTACCCAAATAACCCCGATCACAGCTCAGTCATGAAAGCCCATTTTCCGTGAACAGATTTCTTTTCTCTAAAATGAATTTCTACATAGCTTCAATTTCTGGTTCTGGCCACATGATTTACTATTAAAACTACGCTAATGCTTTTGCAGTTTAAAATAAGTATACTTCGTAATTCCCTATAACCCTTATTTTATTATATGTATTAGCAATTTCTTATCACACATAAACTTCTAAACACAAAATTTGGACAAACCCTAGATTCAGTCTTTTTAAATCATAAAGTGTATTATTCTCATGAATTTAAACGTTAGATTAATTTTTGAACGCTCTCAATCTTTTGTAAGAAACAGGTAGGAAAGGCAACTAAACAAACTAACTATTATTAATGCAGGGTCCGTGATGTATAAGCATAAGTGATGACTGCAGTATTGAAAAGATACCTTAAAATTAGTGTACGTAGTGTATATTTGAAGTAAATCCAGGTTTTCGTTCTCGATAGCAAAGTTAATTTATATTCCACCTTGAATATCAATAAATTCGAGTCGAAGCTAAACAAGACATTACAAAAAGAAAACATAGCATTATTATAATTTCTAAGAAACGACCCTTCCCACAGCCGAATAAATCGATTACGAAACAAAAGAAAAAATGGAAAATCGCATTTTTCGATGAAATACAAACAGAACGCATCAGATTTCCAAGAATAAGAACTCATATTTTAATATTCCTCGTTGAAAATTATACTCACACTCGCAATTCGATTATTGGAAATGATAATAATGTTTGTCTAGTAAAGTGTATCTCAAACAAAGTTCCGTAGAAAGTATATATGCATTCCGTGGAAATTATGAAAAAATCTTCTAAAACCTTTGATTTTAAACGCTAAGTTGAAACATGTTTGTTGGTGAATAACTCTTTACAACACGTGTGTATCGTGCTTTCTTAGTGGATCTCTTACATTTGATTGCTTGATCTATGAATTATTGATATTTACTCATCAAACCAAATAAACAAGGATGTTCCGTAAATACTGTAGAATATGAGAGGTATTCAGTCAAGGGACATTTTGGAAAACGCCAGTCGACTGAGTAAAGAATCAACTCCGAATATGGCATAAATATTTGGGCTTGAGCAAAACTCGGAAACTACCTGGCTGGTGAAATTTTAAAACATAACAGAAATTGTCACAAAGAAACATGATCACATTACACCTGAAAGTCATAGATATTTCACTTTGAGCATGCTTAACACTTTTTTCCTCTTCTCTCTTATTAGTTTTATTTTATGTATTTGCTTCTTTAATTCTCATGTAAGATCATAACACTAGGTTAGGGGGGGAGAGAGAACCACTCGGGCCGAACCTCGCCTTATAAATGGCCAAATAATAACACTGTTTCTGCTATCATGTGTGGAAGACATTACACCAGGATTGAATATTTATCATACGCCTTTTGGTAAAAGATAAAAGGAGTAAAACGAATCCATTAATCACAATCTGTATATTATTATGGTAATTTAAAACAGAGCGATATTGATAATGGAACAAATTTAATCAGTACTTAATAAACGCTACAAAAATTGTTTTGCATGGGGTTATTGTGCAGCACCTACATGGGCTTCTTTTGTAGATTATATTCTGGATTAGTGGTAGACTGCCTCACTCCTCATCTTACCTAATAATCTTCATCCCCCCACTAGGGCTTAAATAGTCTAATGGAGAAACAAGGTTAAAATAGGCCCTATTTCTGAATACTTTGCAATACTTTTGGTACAAATGTATGTCCCTTTAAAACGAGACTACTTCGGTCACAATCATTTCGTGGTAGCTGAAAGTATAAAAATATAACCAAAAAATTCAAATCAAAAACTAATAAAGAATTTTTTTAAATTTGGTCTTTTCCATCATTAAATTTGAGTTCAATTATCCATTAGTGTAATTAATGCGGACAAGAGCGACTTTGTGAAATGAAGCACTCATTCCAAAGAAAAAAAGAACGCTCTAAAAGAGAACTGCTCAGTTCGACCCTCTTCATCAGTTTATGACGATAATCTGATTTAGCTACTAAGTGTCCCATGTTTTAAGAATCTCTCAACCATCAGCTAAATTATTTAAAGGGGACGTCTCGGTTTAACTCTCTTCAAATTTTGAACCGTCGAAGTTTGGAAAGGATTATAATAACCTTAGTCCCATGTTAAGAAAATCGCATTGAATTTTATAAAAGGTTGAATTACTGCCAAGAAAGAGGATACTTAGAAATATTACTCTTCGACCGATAAAGACCGTGAACGGGGGTAAATAAGCACGTGACTAATCAAAACTAATGATTTTCCGATTACGCCCTAGCGTTTTAATTAGGAAAAAGTGACAAAAAAGGCGTAAGTTGATCAAATGAGTTCATATCCCTGAAACATGAATCTTTGAAAAAATATAAATTTTCAGATGACCTAAATCAATTGGGGAATTTTAAGCAAATGAAAGAGCTTAGCGCAGAAAACATTCCATTTTTCTCCCTCCGCCTTAATCCTCTTACAGATACGTCATGTTTGATTAGCAGAGGACCCTGTATATATTTTCGCAACTGGATGGGGAAATCCTGTTAATGAAGAAGGCAATCAAAGTCGATCCCGTCACCATGGAGAGGATACGATTCCCCAAATAGGTAGCGACAACAACCCCCTGCATTCCTTCTTTTTGAATCTATCCAGAGGATTGGAGACGTCGACGGATCACCCAATAACATTTTGATAAGAGATCATTGAAGGCGAAAAGAGGAAATTCCATAATAAGTATCAAGGCTGACGTGTACCTCTTAGTATCATAACCATTTCCTTAGATTTAATATGTGTATTATATCATCCATATTACAACAACCGTGCCATTTCAAATCAATATCACGAAAGATAGTTGTGACAGATAAAGCCATGTTATAAATACTCTAAAAAAGTTAATTAATGTATAAAGTCGAAATCAAAGTTGAACTTTTAATTTACACTATGTTGTTTACCGACCGTTCACGGCCAATATGGAGGACGTCCTATGACAATGATGGTTGTTATAAGAAATACGTAGATAGATAAGGTTGCATGTATGTACAATGCTTGTATATGATATTAATGATTGAGGATTTCGTTTAAAAAGATACGTAAATTTGAAATCAGACATGATAATTTTGAGGAAATGTTATAACTGGCGATATAATCATTCCGCAATATGTTTTTTTTATTAGGAATTGGTTATGGAAAAAATTCAATCCATACTTTGGGCTTCTTCCAACTTCAATTTTAGAAAAAGAATTAATCACGTGGTTTAGAGTGATGCAAAGTTTTTTTTTCATTCGTAAGATTGAGTGAGAGAACGAAATGATCCTTTCGGAGGGGCCAATAACCTTAAGGGTATTTTAAACCCCTAAGGGTTAAAGAATGGTAGAATCTCATTGGTGCGTCACTTCATTTAGAATAATCACTGGACTGAGTGAAAAAACTTCAATTCAATTAAATCTTATAATCTAATTTGATTCTACACTAGATCACAGAGACAGAAGAAAATGATAATGAACCTTCATCATCTCAGCCCTTAAAATTCGAATTTCGCACGGTAATCAGCGAATTAATTCTTCATAATCCGAATTCCACCAAGTGAGGCAAGTTTTTGTGTGCTAGACCTTTCCAAACTGCTTAGGATAATTCAAACACTGCAAATTTTTATATATTTTTAGGAATGAAAGATTTGGAGGAGCCGCTGAAGTAGAATAAAGGGATTATTTCAGTTTTCAAAATTCTATCGAGTGAAGAATCATCTGAGTAATATGAACCGAAATTTCTATTAATCTTACTTCCTTTCTCTTAGATTCAAGAATGCCATAGCTCTAAAGGTATAACCGACACACAAGCATATTTTGGAACATTAAATGAAAGTGGTATTTAATTTTTCATAGGCATGGCAGGCAGACCTTTTTCAGAAAGCAAGGGCGGCAACCACCGAAAAACGCAGCTATGAATGGAATAACTAATAATAGTAATCATTAATTTTTTGTGGCGTAATAATCGTTAACGCTGAGGTCGTTGCTACGTAAATCTAAAATGTCAACAATCTAAACAATGAGCAATTTTCGTCTACGGGCGGGCCTTGATCTCAAGTTAGCGTATATATTGGAGTGCATGACAGTTAGTTTGTCACATTTTCATTTATGCTCGGAATTTTAAAAAAATAACACGGGTAAATATTTACATGAAGTTTCAAGAACATTTCAAAAATTTTAAGGAAATTTTTTTATGAATAACTAAACTTTATTAAAGCTTAAATCTGGCATTAAAACGGATTATCATAATCAGAAAAACACTACCACAAGTGAGCAAGTAACAAAAGAGAAATTTTCAAATATCAAACTTGCAAATGTTTCGGAGATAAATTTTATTAATCCCCTTTATGAAAAAAGATGAAACAGATTCTTTCTACAAAAACTAGCACCGGAAGGACCTCTACAGCCTTTAGTATTTTTTGTAAATAAACCACAATTTAATGAGATGATGCCACCTTAATGCTTATAATTTGGATTTAATATAATTAGTTTTAATGTTTTCAACGATTCCCTGCCGCAGATTAACTTAATCTAACCTCAACAATCTGAATGATATATCAATGAATTCTTAACAAACAAGACTACTGACGCTGTTTTTGTTGACCGAAGGAATCTGAGTTATAAAACCACAATAAATAAATTAATTAATTTCTGAATTAAAAATTCTAAATCCGATTTAATTTTATTAGCAACCAAGTCATTCAAAAATCATCCTTATTTTAATCAAAACTCATTTTATTTCATACTTCGATTCCGACAATTTTGAGACACCTTCTGATAAGCACCACCATCAACAATACTGTAGTTGAAGTAAAGAATGCATAAATAATGATTGTTGTCAGCAGAGTAGACTTGCGTGACAATCACTTACGAAGACATTGTTGTAACATAAGAGGAAAGAGTGAAGTTCAACAATTAATCTAACGTTCCCTGAAGGTTCCCACTCGTTTAAATCTGGCAGACATGATAATCAGCACGGATAATGCTATTCGGTGAGTCTTAAATACCGCTCTCCCAGCGCACAATCAATCTCGCTCATGACACATTCCGTTATGGCCTCCTGTTTACGTCTATGTCATACCTTGCATTTCACCGCCAAAGGAAGTGACAGGTTACCGGGGTACTGAGTTACCTAAAGAGACGCCAGCTTGACCTGTTTGCGCGTATGGAGTGTATTCCACGAGAGGTCAACAGATGATGGAACACTTGTTTCAAAAACGAATAACATAGTCGCCAAATAAGTAAAAGTAGCATCTTTCATTCTAATCATAGCTAGGTACTGTTAAGACGTTTGAGATATAGAATAATCAATCGTTTCTAAGGAAACGGCGATGTGGAATCTGAAGTTATTTATGTTAAAAATTTTCTCAAGCTTTCAAAACAGGTAAAGAGAAATAAGCGATGTATTTTTCATTAGATATTTTTTGCCGACCATTCTCTTTATTTTACTATTTATTTCGGCCATTGGCGGCCATCTTCAGGTACAAATACTTAAAGTGCAGCATATCTAAAGGGATGGGGGAGGGACTAAGGGGGGAAGGGGGTTGGTTTGATTGGTTGCGAATGAGTATTCTGATGGACGGTGAATAAAATTGAATCAATTGATATTCTGATGGAAGAAGAATAGAGGAAAAGGGTTGGAGAAGATGTGGTTATTTGTGACACTTTTTGTGGGAGAAGATTTCAATTACTTCTAAGGAATCCATTTTCCTTTCTTTTGGAGCGTGGTGCAAAAGTTAAAAATAAAAATATCAAGTGAAACATATAAAGCTTAGTTCTCTTCACCTGTTTAGAATGACGTTTCACGAAGAACAGCCGTCTCAAATCAACTTTAAGCTTTTAAAGTAATTCAAAGATTAAGAGAGGAATTTTGTTGGAATAAGTGTAATAGAAGGCAGCGACGTGGTTATTGAATAGGAATGAGTATCCTAGCCTCGTTGCGTAGATTCCAAAATGCTTGGAAAGGGTAAGCGTATAAAAAGGGAATGGAGCAAATTTTGGCGAAATTGAAAAAGAGTATATTTTGTGTATTATGGGATATATGCACACTTATATGCAGTGACAGATGACAAAGACACGTTAGGAACACTTTCGAATCCGAACATTTAGTCCGAAAGATGATATGACAGTGATGAGTGTAAAGAACAAGAACAGAATTTATTAATTTATACTAATATTATCGTAGGAAAAAAATCATTGTAAAAGTCCTATTTTCAAAGAATAGCATGATGGTTGTATGTGCCTTTCATAGATTCCATGGGGAAGATTTTAAGAATTTGAAATCTATACCATAAGATAAAAAGTTTTTGCTTCGATTGCTGCACTCCTTTAAGCCATTTTCGGTTTAATCCTCTTAGTGATAATATGAAAATCGCAAATTTTCCGGAAATAAATAATAAACTTAACGCTCATTAATATTATTCTCGACTTATTTGAAACACAGGGGAGCATTAACACTTTAGCATAAGCCTAGTATGTTACTTAACGTAAACAAAGAGATATTCGTAAGCATATCAACTTCGGTTAACCGCCCTTTGTTTACCCATCTTCAGATCCAACTCACACGATCAAACGGGGAACACAGAGAATAAAAATCACAATAGCCCGAATAAGTTGTATAAGTTTTCATTCTCAAAAGAATCCTTTGATGAGGAGACCGAAATAAAGAAATTTCGAGCACGAGAGGAAGATTTCAAAAAATTACAACAGATCGTAAAAAGAGGCGTAATTTTCCTTGATGAGTTCGGGGAGGTCAGACAATAAGTCCTCGTGCTTGGCCCCCATTGCACGGTTTTCCTTCTTCCGCACGCGTCGAGCACATTTCGGGGCTGAATATCGACTATGCGAGAGAGAGGGAGAGATAGAGGTTGGGGTGAAATACGGGGGGGAGGGGAGATAAGGAGGGGAGGGGACGGAGTGAGGAGGGAGGGGATGAGGAGCAATACGCGATAGAGAGTGAACAGGGAGCAATAACGAACTGTTATCCCCTTGCAGAAAGCTTCAAAGAATCTCTTGGAAGTCCGTGGAGGTCAAAGTCAGTTTTTACTATTTTCCCCGATTTGGGTAAAAATCTGCTCTAAAATGAGACTCCGCCATGTTGGTTTATAAAGTGTGCAGATAGTTTTCAAGTGCGATCGTTAAAATGGAGTATTATGAGAGATAAAGGAAACATTTATATCACTGCGTCATATTTTTCTGATGAATTTCCTCTGGTGAGTTCGTCTTCAGGTCGATTTCGCAGTACATTGAAAGCTGGCTTTTTGGAAAAACTCGGTCAACTTTGACCCCTTTGTGTTTTTAATATGCAAGACTCAACGCAAATCATTCACAAAATCGTATGCAGAATTCATTCAAGAGTGGGCATGCGAATTCTCCAATTCCGGACTTGGAACACAAACCATTTCTAGATCTAAAACGCCCTAATATCTCTTACAACTCTTTTTATTGGTATACTCATTTCACACCCGTAAAAAAACACTCCTGACTAGGTTTCAATAGATTGAACGGATTAAAAGTATTTTCTTATAGAGCTGCTCTCCTTAAATCTTGCCGCCCCAAGTGCTATTTGGCCAGCTTGTACTGCTGGGTCAGCCCTGCTCCCATCCCAAGAATCAACAATCCAGTACAGGAAATTGTGTACCAATCAATCTTGGCAGTCACTTTAGTTTATTTCCCTCAGAAGAGGAACCCCGAACTTGCCTAACACGGATTTGCAGAGATTTTCAGGATATATTCCCTGTTAAAAAAATAATAGAGATGAGTTTGCTGTTGCCTCTATTATGCCTTTGTTTATGCATTATTTGCATATGATAATGGTAGATAAGCAACTACGTCGTATTCCTTGCCCTGTAGAAGGCGAAATTCTCCTCGTGGAAATATGTTTCTCCTTATTTTATTTCTAAAATAAACCATTTTCCGCGGTTAAATTCTGATTAATTATTATCTATTCTTTAACATTTTAGTTTTATGAATTTAATTATAGGTTAGGTTGCTACACTGGTATAATACTAGCACACTAGTCAATATGAACATGAATTTTTATTGATTTTAGAAGAATGTTTCTTCAAACAATAAATCTAGATTTGCGATTATTTAAAGTTAATTAAAAAATAATTTCCATTTAAGAGAAGACAAAGTGTTACTTCCTCTAACGAAGAATAATTCGTTCCGAAATTCGCATTCGTTAGCCAGAAGGCGTAAGGCGAAATAATTACCCTAAGATACTTAAATAATTTTTATGACAGTGGAAAACTTAAACTTATTTAACTTTGTGGCTATTGTAATGAGTATTTAAGTATTTGGATGGAGGCGAATTTTTCTGACTAATATATATGTAATCTATTAGTTTGCCTGTCAACCCATGTTTCCTTCCAACCCAGTTCAACCCATGTTTCAGTCAAAATGAAAGAAAAAAGTAAAGAATATCTTGAATGGTATGAAGTTGAAATTTCGTGTCGAAAGAAAAAGTTACTTGTAGAGGGAAAAGAAAAGAAAATTTTTTACCACGAGAAAAATTTCACGATAGTCACTGTAATGTACGTGTATGGCGTGGTTGCCAAACTCCGATTATCATATGCAAATATTGCATAAACAAAGGCTTAGTGGAGTCAACAGCCAGACACGTGGCTTTATTTTACAGCAAGGAACATACCATGAAGGTCTCGAGTGAATTCCTGTTACACACGCTTGGGATTCCCTTTGTTAGTAAACATCAGAACTTCATCATCTTTGACGTTGATTTTCGTCCCAAAACACATTTTCATGCAGTACATTGTCTAGTAGTAGGAAACCCTATGTATAATATAAGAGCTTTGTCGATTGCCTATCTTACAGAATTCATCTTCTGACTTAACTTGGTTTAATACCATGCCATATTATAGTACATGATATATGGCACATTAAATTGTTAACGGAGGGTTCAGAATAACGGTAAATTCATGCAACAACTGTTTTAGAGGGCTTGGTAGCTATAGCTATAGTTCGCTTACGTATAAATCGAGATTTTAAAGTATACTAAATCATTTGACAGTTAGTATCAGTTTAGATTAATTTTGAAATGGAAAAAGTAAACGTGGTACGAGAAGTAAAAAACAGTGATTTGACTAATACTTAATCTCTGGTCCAGCTTCTATGAGCAAGGAAGTGGTACTCTACGTCGTGGTACCAACCACCTCCAGAAGTCCTCACCAAGGCAACGAACCCATAAAGCGATACTGTGAGCGATATTATTCCTTTGTCAAAAACGGTCACGTTTTTATTGGTGAGAATGACGTGACTTGGTGATTTTGTAGTTTATATACCTGCCCGGAAAGTGCGACAACTGGGTTCGAGTCCCAGTCAAGTTACTATTTTCACTTCTTGCACAACTTGGTCCTACAAATTCTTGAGCAAAGTCAAAATTCATTTCCATTCCAAAAAATTAACGTGGAAAAAGTTATGCTCTGTTCATTGTTGGATCTCTTTAAAACAAACAAAATATTCCGCGGCACATCAAGACCTTAGAGCACACCAAGGCAACGCGTTGGAAAGCATTGCCATGGAAATGAAAAGGTAATGAGAAGTACAGACGTGTGGGAGAGGAAAAGAGATTTCTCTCCCTCTACAGGTATTGGAAGGGCACCTAGTTTGTCTTTCGCATCCTATCGATTTGTCAGTGAATGAAACGGTTTATTATTTTTTCCCGCCGAGAAACGTATGGACGATCGTTTGTCAAAATAAATATCGCACCTGTTTCGGAGAGGATTCCAATGTTTGCGACAGGTGTGATTGTTCTCTGGTTTTCCTTTAACTCTCCCAAGAGTGAAATTAGGATTCCCTGACCTCGAATTAATTTATTGCTAATATTAGAAAGGTTGCGAGTTATACCGATCCTTCCAAAGCAGAGACAAGTTTTCAGGGATTTCGTGAGCGAATCTAACCTTTCAACGATGGATATTAGTAGGTAACTTAATTCAACTCCCATAAGTAATTTAGCCAATGTGTAAAGAATAAAATTCAGCTAAGGGGACTGCATTTAATTATCCACGGTAGTTTAATACTTCCTTTATCCAGAAATACATAAATAATATGTTGAAATATTAGGCGTTCCCCAAGTAATGAGTATATTTTATTTCCTCGCTAAAGTTTAGTTCTGACGTATATAGTCAAGGAAAGATATAGATTCCTACCATTCAAAGCTTTAATAAAAAGACAAAGTTTTGTGAGTGCCAACAAATGATTTGATACCCCTATGAAATCATATGTGGACTGAAGACATACATTTACTTTTATATGAAGATTGAAAGATTGATTGGTTTTTTGCAATAGAAAAGTATTATGTATTATGCCATCATTCTAAATTCAACTCTGATTTTATATTCAACGAATATCCACTCATGTCAGTCATCGCGAGCTCCTTACTTTCTTTTTCTAACCCTTGTTTCTCTTTCTGAAAAGAAGAGCGAGAGAGGAAACTAATCTAACTTCAATAAATGTCGTCAGTGGAAGGACCTGAAAGTAAAAAAAAACAGCCGAAGAAATTTTCACAAATCTCATCCCATTTTCACAATTCAAAATCAATTTTTTCTAACTATGTAAGTCATAAAATCCTCCTACACGTCTTATCGATAACCCGAAAGACCATCCGTCGAATCGAAGATGATTTTGAAAATTAAAAGTAGCCTTATATCTGCAGAGCGTTGATTTCTGAGTTATTTGGTTTGATTATGATTTTCATCAAATACTAGTTCGGTGAAACTGAGTAGATTTCTAGTTTCTGAGTATTTGGCGAATCTTTTCGTAGCTGGTGATTGGAATGAAATTCCTAGTCGTCTATGGACTGATGACTCTACGCAGAGACAGACTGAATTCTAGTTGAAACCCCCAGAATTGAAACATTTATAAATTACAAACAACAGTTTGGCTTATTTAGGACATACTTAAATATAATTTATACTGCACACAAAAGCAAGTCTATTACTTAAGCCGGTCAGCTGTAATTCATACGTTTTCTTTAGATTTTATCAGACATCATACCAATCAAACAGGTAAGAATCCTATATAGTTCACATAAATAAGGAAAACGTATGCACATAAATCACAAGCGATGATTGGCCTATAAATGCCATCGATATACGATCATTTAATTCAAGCTTTTATTTTGCTAATTGGCTCGCATGCAATTAACCACTACAAAATGAAAATTCGGAATGCATTCCAATCTGATCCAATTTTTGGGGAATTAAATTAATTATTCCATCGATGCTTCTTCTTTCACGTGGAAAAGCAGTATTATCGTGCGGCCGGTGAAGCACTTCCTGTTAACTTAATTATGAGATAGCCGTGCCTCAGATTTAGTCCGTCCAAAATCTAACTGCGGTAAATAACTCTTTTGCTCCTCCCGGAAATTCGAACTGATAATTCGAAGAAAATAAACATCGAGGTTTGTTTTCACGCTAAAATGATTTATCTAACTATGATTTGTGGTTATATTTAACCACGATATTGAAAATTAATACATTCAGAAACGGTGCTAACAAGAAATGCCTTGTAATAGTCCTATTTTAAAAAAGTTTCGACAGCTAAGGTCATTTTGCACATATAGATCCCCACTGGGATTCAAACCTGGTACCGCTACCTTCATATTTGAACGCTTTGTCCACTTATCAATCCGGGAGCTAAAATTAAATAGCCGAGGATAGAATTAATAGGTGAACACGCGTTCAGTAGTTTTTTTCTCCTTTTAAAGTACCCAATTATAATTTAAAGATGGTATGACGTATAATGAAATGAGGTAAGGGTATCATGGTTTAATTCAAATTTAAACTATCTCGTTTATCATTTTTAGGGTGTATACATCAGTGCGCCATCTGTGCCAGTATGTATGTGGATGAATGCAAACGTGACTCGACGTTTAATTACGCATAAACTGCACCTTAACTTGCTCGACATAGGGCACGCAAAAGATTTTTCGGCTTAAAATTCATCGATAACTGATTGCTCGCATTATATCATCTAACAACTTTCTCAATCCAAGGGATTCGGTTACTTAAGTACTTGCATTAGTTCCTTGAGGAGTAAATGAACGTTCAAGTAACTTATTAGCTGATGACCAGTATTTCCCGGACGTCTTCTCTTGGTGGACATATTGAGACATCCGGCAGGAATCGAAATTCCGGCTTTAAATATAACCAAACCACTGCAACCAAATTTTCCAATCAAGGATTCTGCTGACTGTGTCAATAATAGAAATGTCTCAGTGAATGCAATGAATGTAAAGAATAAGATTTACTCTTATCAGTATTTTACTATGAAATATAAATTTTATTAACAATTAAAGTCTTTCACAATACGAAATACAAATAGTTAACCCATGAGTACTCGCATCAAGTCTACATGACCGTATACGACATTTTGCAAGCGATTTTTTTTAATTTGAGGTTTAGTACGTAAACGAGATAATAATGTAAAACCTTTTATATATTCCTGCCTATCATTTTGTAGAGCCAAAATTAATGGTAATGAATTAATCTTATCTCTACATAAATATTTTTATCAACAGGAATTTGTTTATGAGACGCTAAGAATGGATATTTTTCAGATATCCGCTGTTCTTGATTTATCCCAAGCTCCAAATCGTTTCCAATCCAATGCTCTGCAAAGTTGTTTCGATAAGTGTACTTATTAAATCTTATGAGAAATCCCATTGTAGCATTTTGTTGCAATCGTACTGTATCGCGAAAATTCTATTCTTTAACTACTTGTTGATTAGCAAAAGTTTTGCTGTTAAACTCGTCATTTTTTATATTTCATACAAAATTTAAGTGGAGCATAACACTTATGCGATGACTATACGGATAATCACGTCTAAAAAGCTACCTTAGATTTCTTTCTCTCTTTCCTAAATATTTCGCGGGTTTTTCACACCCCCTTTTCTTCGCGGGTGTTTTCCCGCAGTGGATATACTTTTTTATGATCAAAAATATCAAAGTTTTTTGTCTACATGAAAACCAATCTTTCTTTCCTTTTTTCAGTATATATTATACTTTATACTACTGTATTAAATCTGAGTTCAGTTAAGGTATTTTGCATAACATTCTGAGAAGGATTAAAAGGGAGGTGGGATTATCTATTCCCAATTTCGCCAAAGAATAAAGATTTTCTTATATTGCACCGTTTTGTATTTCAAGTTTCAATTATCGATTAAGTTTCAAACTCTTGGATAGTTACAAAAGAGAAGTTTCAAATTTTAAGTTGCGGGACCCGAAACTTGAAATCCGACTGAAGTGTGCAAAATTTCCCACGGCCGTAAATAGCCCTTATTTCTCTAACTTTGACCGATTAGTGCCGCCAACTGCCGATCCAAAAAGAGTCAAATACAGGTGGAATTAATATTACTCACGGAATACAACAATAATATAACCGCCTAAACTTTAAAAAAGTCGAAAAATTTATTTTTTTGTCAGTTTTCTTGACCTGGTACCACTAAATGAAGCGACTGGTAAATATAACCACGTTACTTGGCTACTTAAGGGATAAAATATGAAATACTTAAGGGTTAAAATATGAAAAATGAAAGTCCCGTGGAAAAATTTCGCACAAATGGTTACTGGAGTACACACATTTTTAATTATAAGAAAGCGGTAGTTTGAATGAAATGACAATTTATGCTGCCTTAAAGTGTCACAAACCTTCGTATTCGGCAATGCTCATGTTTCTGCGGTTGTCGTTCTGCTCCCAAAAGGCGCGAGTTTATGCCAATTTATTAAAATGTTATGGTCGCGTACGACGTCGAGGTCTTCGTTTATGGAGACCATATAATATTACTCGCGAAAACTGTTTCGATCATTTTAAGACCGAGAATTAATATCACCGTTCGATGAGAAAAACTATTTATTTACCACAACTAACGCAACCAATTAAACAATAAATTCCATAAATAGCAACGCCGATATCTACACATCCAGGACGAAACTCGATGATCCAAATATTAACTCGATTTTTGACCAAATGGCACATTTTTCATTTGTATGACTATTTCCAGCAGGAAACGGGAAACGTTTTCTTTCAAATGGTCAGTCGTTTATATACAATGATGGAGTGTGCAGAGAGAAAAGCACCGGTCACCGAAAATGGGTGTTTTGAACGAATATATAGAGGGTTTAGCACTCTACTCCCATGAGTCTATTAAAAAAATGCCCTACTTTAGTTCTCCTTTATCCTGGATTAATCTCAAAACTCCATATTCATCTTTTTCCAACATTAATCCCAAAAGGTCCTGCGACCCTACCATCGGGAATTTCGAACAGTATCCCTTTCATAACGCTCCCTCTTACAAATTAAGAAGAGGAACAAAACGGAGGGAAAACGACGGTAAGAAGGACCTGAAGACGGAGGCGTGGAAGATGTGTTGGGCGGGGCGCCTGGAAGTTGTATGGAACGCAACCATTAGAGCCGGCAGAGTGGAGAACAGATCAAGTTGTGTCGGTGAGTGGGCGCAGGTGATAGTGGGACGAGAGAAGGTGAGGATGAGGCAGAGAGTGGGCAGCGAACCGGGACTGGTAAAGGAGGCGTGGTTCGGAGTTGACCTGGCGTCCTTTTTTAGAAGATTTTTATCCACTGAGGAAAATGCAGCGTGGAGTAACCGACCGCACGATATCTCTACGTGATCTCGCTTAATCGCCATCTTGAAATGGTCAACTCCGCGTGTTTGATACACAATATGAAAGAGATATCTTTTATCTATCAAGCAGATGACATTATTCTTCAAGATACTGAACTCAAAATTCGGTCGATTGCACTCAAATTCCTTCACGCTATAAGATTCGAAGAAAATGATTCTCCAAAGAAGAAAGATATCTAGTCTCAGAAGCATTTATAATTAATAACTAACATTAGTTATAGAAGCGGTGTTCTTTACTGAATACGCTCAAAAATGTATTAGTAACCTTACGGCATTGATTTCGAAACCTAGAGAAATCATAAGATGATGCAAATCTTAGCAGCAAAAATTAAACCGTGAGGGACTTCATTTATAGTGCATAAATTTATAAATTATATTTGTATTATTAATGCCACCACGAAATGGAGACAATAAAAGCTGAGGTTATGCATAATACATGAAAAATTTTCCTAAGAGTATTTCTATAAAATATTTTCCTATGAGTATTTAAAGAAAACATTTCCTGTATTTATCTGTGTCTCAAATAAATGATAATTTTTCGTAACAACGGTTGATCAGTGTATATTCCTTGACAAATAACGAAATACACGAGGTAAGCGCGAGTTAATCGTGTTGTATTATCTATTTTATATCTTATGTAAGTATAATCTAGAAATAGCTATCGCTACACACTTGTGAGTATCTTTGAAGGTACGCGAATGAGATTTCAAGATATTGGAGATATAAATACAAATTTGTGTTGAAACTCCTTGCAACAAAAGTTTCCGGAGCATTTCATTTAAGAAATACAGTAAAATCTGAATTCAGGAATATAAATGCTACTCGTTCTCAGCTGATACCCCATGCTGAACGTAGAGAACAGTAATTTTATTGAAATAATAACTTAAGAGCAAGTACGAATTAATAACCGGGTTTCAATTCAAACATACTGACCTGACAACCTAAAACTTTAACCTTGAAATTGGTCTTCCATTTCTGTATATTCTTAAGAAATGGTAACTTGTAAAAATTATGATTACAATTCAGGTTTTGGTAAATCATAATGCATTTTTAAAAGGTATTTCAGTCGCGAATTCCAAAAAACGAATTTTTATCGACTAATATCCATTCAATATGATGTATAGATAGTATAATCTAGTTGACTCCACGAAGTTTAAAATTAAAAGTTAAGACGATAATAACCTCGTAACCTCATTAAACCTGAGAAATTCGAGTCGTAATTTTGCTTTCATTTTGGGTCACTGTGATGAAATAATAATTCATAACTAAAATCAAACCATCCTGGCCAGCTTTCTCATTACATTGCTGGACATCTGTCATCAACGTGTCGTAACGACCCTCGGCTGGGAATCCCTCGAGGACAGAAGAAATGAGTATAGGCATAAACTTTTCGAGAAATTTTTGAGTAGCGATTTACATGAGGAAATAAGCGACTTCGTGATTCCCGTACTCAGTGAGCGTAGTTTTCGAGACCAGACGTCAAAAAGATTCCGCGAAATTATAGCGAGAACAGATAGCTATTTCTGGTCTCTTTTTCCAGATAGTATTAGGTACGCAAACCAGATGGTTGGTTAGGGAGTTCGGTGTATTCACACCCCCTGCCATACGCCTTACGGCGGTTAGCGGGGTATTAATGTAAATGTAAATGTAAACGTGAAAGAAAAGGATTGCTCAGCACTCGATGAATGGAAAGCGTGGAGGGAGGTGCACAAAGTGTAATTGGTGGACGTTGAAAGAGCCCTGATCTCTGCAACTGTCATCCCGAGGAGTTTGGAGGGCAGACGCTGAGCGAAAAGTTCTTTTATCCATTAATAGAGGCTACGTGCGCTGGCGGTGGGACACGGTTTGTTTTCCGAGCGACATAAATACATATCGGAGGAGAGCCCGCATACAAAAAGTAGGTAATGTCAAACGCGTTTTACCACCCATAGAGGATCTTAAGTTACTTCGTGATGAGATAAGTAACGCATAAATAAGTAACGGTTTTACTTGGGCGAGAATGAAACGGAAAAATTCCATCAGACGTGAGATCATCAGCGTATTCTTATCCTTGATACATTAACTTTATTTAAATGAGAGTGAGTTTAACATGATAAATGCCTCAGAGCTGTTGGATTAAGTGCTTAAATTCTTATTTAAATCAAATCTTAAGTTCAATTCAAAGGACTTAAACTTACAGCGTCTAGTATTGGAATCGCTCTGATTTACATGCCTGTCAATTTCATATCATGCCTCAAAACAAGAATTGATTTGAATCTATTATACATTTCGATTTCCAAAATATGAACCATTTACTAGGAAGAGAAAAATTATACAGGATGGTTATACATGATCTCAAATCCCAAATCCATCACTAGAAGATAGAAACTTGCTTATAAGTAATATAACTACACTGCAGTGCCTAAAAGTACCGTTCAATCTTTCAAAATCCCAGAAAAAATTAGATATTTTACTTATCTTCATTGACTCTCCACGGATATCGAAATTTATACGTGAGGGAAAATGAGTAAGCGTAAAATATATCTAAAGAAAACGATGATGATTATTTTTTTTTCATTAGGAAGGAATAAACCTATACGAAGATGATAAAATCAATTACATGATTAATCCCTCTACTTCTATTAGATTCCGTTCCTAAATTAAATTTTAAAACGAATAAGGGCATCAGGATACTTTTTTCATTAGAATAGAATAAATAACTGTAGTGTTTATTTCACTTAATTATTTTATGTGGATTTCAATACTGTTTTCTTTTCATACATAATTCATTTCAGTAAGTCAGTCATTTTCTATACATTAAGAAAAGTTATTTCAAATTTTATAATTTGGGGTATGAAGTCTTGAAACATTAAATCAATCACCTTTTTAATGGTATAAAGTAACATAATGAAAGTATATCTCAGATATCTAAATTCAAATAAAATTTTTCCACCACTTCAAAAGAATTTCAAAGAACCGATATTAAATTCTGGCGTCGACATAAAGCTTCTTCTTTCATCATTAGGGTCTTTTCTTAAGGATTTCTATACAAAAAAACCTCAACTGCCAACAAATACTACATCACGGGGACTCGGGAAAAAATGGGACACATTTTCAAAATTTTAGGAATTTACGGAGAATTTGAATAAATATTTATATTCCGACTTCTCTTGATTTCATTTCCGGGATGTCAAGTTTACAACTGGGTGGGATACTCATTAGTAAGACTACAAAGGGTCATTCGGAAAACGTTCATCTTTCACTTTCAAACATTTCGAAAATACTCAAAGGAATAAAAAATGGGTTATTTGCGAGAATGACAGTGCTGGAAACCCTCCAGAAAAAAATGAGCAGGACTTAAGGAGTTTGTAAACAGACATGCTCACACAGTTATTTGTGCATTGCAGGGAGAGACGAAAGCATCGTAAATAAGCCTTCGGGGTTATAGGAGTTACTTAACGACTTCCATGATGTTGATATTTATTTTTTTAACGGCTTAAGAACGAAGAGTTGTTTAAATTTCAGTGGTTAAACTTTGCCACAATACGCTTTCTCTGTAACATCAACTCTACAATTTGACCAAAAAGTAGTACTCTAAAACTCGAGCACTTCGTATCAGTGTTTTTAAAAGTTCAAGCAATATTTGACGTATCTCAACATCAGCATTAATATATCCTCAGATATTTTTAATCTGAGAAATATTTCTACCACTATAAACCCTATTGTATAGAATGCCTTATTTGCATTCTTGGTCTTTAAATCTTAGATCCTTAGAGACTATGAATATTTAACTATGATTTTCATATATTAATGAAACATGATAAACATATATAAATTTAAAACTTTTTACATATCATAGTATTTATTCTTCGGATATATTTCTGTCCATTGGGCTGAATTATTCTGTCCTTTGGTCTATCTACGATAGCTATCTCTAATTACATACCGTATCAATCGCAAAATAAGATTTTGTTATAAGCAGAAGTTTTGCATCCTGCCTACACGATTCAAGGCTGTAATCTAAATCAAGGAGTAAATACTGAATACTTCTATGGTAAGGTCAAAACTCCAGTTTCAAGTACCAAATCCTCAAGATCAGACCATTTTAGCATGAATGTTAATTTGCGAAAAATTTAAGGTCACAAATAAATGTATTAGTATGAAAAAATTAATGTTTTTAATGTTTTTTAAGCATTCAGATGAGCTTGAGCCACCGGATAGCCTTGTGGAAAACGTGTTCAACTTAAATGAAAGCGGTCCCGTGTTCGATTACCGGCGGGGCATCACGTGAGAAATGACCTCAGCTATCGAAGCACCTTAAAAGTTACTGCTACAACTAAGATGAGCTTTAGTGCCTCTCGCCGTTGACTGAAACCAGACAGTTACTGCGAATGACGTGTTTTACTTTTCACTTCCTCAGTATTCAAATTTTTAATTGGAATAACTTGGATAAACAAAAATATGTAAATATTGCTTCAACGTAAAAAAATTCCATACCCCATGGATGAAAATTTGAAACAATATAAAATATTCAGCCAGCATCAGCGTTAGAGGTAAAACTCATCTGAACAAGGGAAACTGATTTCTAAAGTAATTATGCAGAAAATCAATCAGGTGTCACAACAGGTCTCGATAAATTTTCGGTTATCACCGCAGTTGCACCGCTGTCGCGTAATTATTTCCTGGCGAGTACGATACCTAAAGTGAGAATGAGTCAGCTTGACATTAACGGATTGCAAACTTCCTGCGCTGGGATTTTAAACGCAACGACAGGCAGACAAAAGAGACAGCGAGACAGTTCGCATCGACACGCCTCGATGTGATTCATACTTTAATCCTTTAAAAGGAGAAAGGAAGGTGCATTATCGTTCGCTTTAACAACTGGTGCAATGGAGAACGATACAAACCTTCAAATGTAACATAGCTGAATGTATCATCGCAGGCTTTAATAAGTAAGAGATTAAATTTAATCCATGTGAATAGACGTAGAATTGCAGTGTAGTTGAGCATCACTGATGCAAATTAATTCTACGAAAATATTATCAACTTATTCTTTAGGTAAAAACTGAGAAGATTCATCAATGAGCGATACATTGATGCGATTATAATTTAAATTTGATAATGTAATCAATACCTAGCCAATTAATAGTAATATACGATGCGCTGAAGAGAAATGAGGCGTAAGCGTTAACGCTATTAAAATAAAAATACAACTGATACAGCCTACAGTAACATTAAACGTCAAGGTTAATTAAACAACCTCTCTCTATAATCTACGGCTGGATAAGGGTTAGGGGAACTTTTTAAATAAGGGCGTGCACCCAGGAAAAACGTACTAAAAATCTGACAGGACCGGGAATCGAACCCAAAACCTTCCTTAAAATTCCTTTGTTTCCTCTATAAAGGCGGTTTGCTGTAATAATAATGGCTAGAATATCACAATTTTTTGTCATTTTATATAAAAATGATAAAATAGCTCCAATAATATACAATCATATGAAAATAAACGATCTTCTACGTTCCTTATTATTTTTCAATACATCACATGTTTCTAAAATAAATTCAATTAAATGTAACGTAGGTAAAAGCTATGTAAATTAAACACTTATTAGGATGATTAAAAAAATTAATGCTGGGGGCAAAAACAATGGCTTAAACCGGCTGGACAGTGTCTGACGGACCGGGACCGGAAATGAACCGAAATTTGACGTTTTAATTAAACCGTAGCGAGAACAATCGAATACATATCTGTTCAATGCCCTGCTTGGTTATTTTCCAGGAGCAAGGAAATTTCGAAATGAATTCTCGAATGACGTAGATAAAATCTCAATACCAAGCGCGTTCTAGATACATAAAAGAAATAGTCTTTGAAAAATGCTGTGTGCATAATTAAAACGAAAATTTTGATGCTCCTACCCCTACATCACATCTGCTCTTTGGATTATTTCAATATTACTTCAGGAGTGAACAAATATTCTTGATCAAAGCCTTTTTTCTAACTGGCTTTGTAAACAACGCAATTTCATGGGAAAGGGATTCGTCACGGATTCCGTGCGATAATGTTTGAAGCCTGCGATCCAAAATTACTTTCTTTTTCCGGCTGAGATGACAACGTTTGAATTTCGAACAGGACGGGCATTAACAATCGCATCAAGGATATACACTCATCCGACATTCACTTCTTCGAGAATGCTGATCAAGAAGGAGACTCTCGAATTTCTAAGGAAAGACATTGAGCCCGAAAGACTTCAAATATTCCTCTTCAGAATGTCATTATATCTCTATGATGGAGATCACAAGATATTCGGGGAAGATTGGTTCCATGTGAATAGCAAAATCTGGGAGAGATCTCTGGAAATGGAAAAGTGAAGGCAGGGCAGAATTGCTGTGGATATCGCACTAATAAAAGGTTACAAATACTACCTATTCTTTTGAAACTAGATTTTGAATCCTTTACTAAAATATCAACAGCGACGACAGTTTTACTTCTGAATCTCTTCAATTAATTTAGACATCATTCGGAATTGCATTCAAGCTGCCAGTAAAATAGATATTATAGACCAGTATGGAATCTATCATCAAGTTTCTTAAATTATGGTTCCTTTTATTGATAAATGATGACAAATTTTAGAATTTAATGTATTTTTTAAGCTATTGGTGTTGGTTAGAATGGATTGTTTTTATGAGGAAATAATTATTTAAATTAATGCTCGTTAATAGTCATAAAATAATACAATCAACCCAATAATTCAAAATATATACAACGTATCATTTCATAACAAAATTTTACGAAAAACATAATTGTGTATTCATTACACCTTAGTATTTAAATCTTTATAGCCTACTATAAAGTCTATATTGTGAATAAATTCTGCATCTCTCCGACATTCAGTATTCTCAACGATACGCTGTTCACAGCATAAGAGTTTTGTTTGTGATCCCAAGCTGAAACTCTCAAACGAGTAAAATAAGGCATCCTACCTGCCTTACCCTTGATATTACAAACTTCATGAAAACTAAGCCGTCATTCTAATTCGCCTCGCGAAATATGTGAGCTCGCAGAGTGAAATTAAAAGCTGAGCCAACCGTATCCAGCCTAACACAAATTTAATTGCAGTTTAGAAAAAGATTTTCCGATGAAACGAATTTTCGACGAACTTTTTTTATCGACTTTGAAATTCTGTGGATTTTATTCCTTTTGTCGCTAAAATAAGGCATGGCAGGATGTTTTCTCTTCAAACTTACTTTATTTAAGAACTCGGCGATCCGCTCCGCGATGAAAGTGATTTTGGAAATGTAAATCTGCACGTTTTTAGATTAAGTTTGGAAAGAATGAAGAAACGGCGGAATACAAAAATACTATCCAGATGCTGAGTTATCAAAATCTTTTCCCTAACTACAACCACTGACATATCACTCCGATAAAATGGTTTCAGTATTTTAAATTTTTTCTTCTTCTTCCCGGCTAGGAATTAAACAACCCAGTTTCTCAACAAAATGAAATATATCGAGGAAAATGTAAATATATATAAACATTCAACAAACTCCTAAGTTATAGCAAAAGAAATAAAATTACTTCGTAGTTTCTACAGAGCAAATTTTAATCCGACCGTTTTCGACTCTTACGAGTCATCTTTAAGGTCTCAACTCTACTGTGGCGTTCGACCAAGTTGATACAGTCACATATTGATTATACTCTCATCTTAGAGTCACATAAATGTATAAGTTGTGAATTAAGGGAATCAACAAATTATAGGAGGGAAATATCTATAAAAATATCTGAATGAAAGGAGATATTAGACAGAACACAAATGTAAAAATAAAATACTTTTCCATATCATCAACATCAAATACCTGAAACGTGCAGATCACAAATCAATAAAGAAAAGGAAACCAACGATGCCAAATAGCTATTGGTGATTGACCAAAGATGGTCTTGAATATAGTTCATACATTGAAGAGCCCATAAAAAACAGTAAAATAAGAAAACAGTAAAATAAGAAAACAGTAAAGAAGAATGTACGGAGTTTGAGAACCACACCGTGAGGGTTCTTACTTTGAACACTTTATAAACAGGAAATTCAAATAAAAATAACTAAAATAATTATGTATGATGTAAAAGCTAGAACAAAATGAATGCTAAAACTCTAAGGAATTTCAATATCTCTTCAAAAGCGCATCAGTTATAACCCTAAGATAAAATAAATTTTTAAACTGATCAATCCCAAGCAACCGAAGATCTTCGTTTTAACTGAGAGGAATGCATTTATTTGGATACTAAATCTCAAAGTGTTATTCGAGCGAAGAACTATCTGCGTCACAGAAATACTAATTAAATAAACATACCGACCAGAGTCAATTTCACTCTATATAGGCTCTCTTAACATCTTAAACTAATAAAGAATGCATCGTCAAACCCGTATCTTTCCTTGGAAATACACATTGCCCGCAAGATTAGTGATGTTCCTGGAGGAAGCTTAAAAGTTAAATATACTTTCTTTCTGCAATGCAGATAAAACGCATCTTGACGTAAATAATCTCTCTTTCTGCACACGAGCCGCTCAGTTCAAAACAATACGAAAAATAATAGTTTATTTTAAAATTAATCGGAGATCTAAATATAAAGTTAGTGTTATTTTCTATAATTTTATAACAGCTACTTTCCATTCAGCAAATTTCGTAGGCCTGTAAATACCCGCTGAAGAAAGTATTTTCGGGGTGAATCATGAAAATTTTTCATCATGAGGGAAATTGCGATGAAAAGCCACCGAGTTTTTTGGTTTTAATTTTTTGAAGTTTTTCATTCGGGCAGACAAAAAGAAATCATCAAGCATGCATTTATCTAAAAATTCTTTTAAAAGTATAGTAGCGTGTTGAGGGGTTGCCTATGTACCGATTTCCATTTTTTTCTGTTGATTAAGACAGTGGAACAAAAAACCGAATACGAGCATGGCAGGTTTGTTAAAATATAATGCATATTCTTCCACTTCCTGAATCATCAATCAATCAGAAAATCTCCTGATCATGTGACAGTCACTCATTATAGGTAGATTCAATAAGTAAGATAAGAATTTCAATTTAATGAATTTAATCATTATTCCACGCCGTAATTTGGTATTAATGAATATATAGAGCCGTCAATTATTATGTTTACTGCGTCATCAATACGTTACACGAGTGATAATAATGTTCATTATGACCTGTAGCTATAAAGGCAAAATTAAAAGACATTACAAATAAAATACAAGCAGTCATAATCAAAAGAAAAAGTGATCGCGAATGGCAAGGCAAAAAATCAGCCTGCTTCAAAGTTGACACGCCAAAGAGTATCGAAAATGGAGCGATAAAGATACCTGCGGCAGATGATAAGGGAGACAGTTTAGGCCGCAGCGAATGGGGGAGAAAACGCGATAAGCACCAGAGCGCTGCTTGACGAACTGAAGCATCACAGCTGATTACCCGCTAACTCGTAAATTACTGAGGCTTCCCATTGACCTTCGCACACGCGCTCTCTCTGGGCAAAAAAAGAAAAGATTCACGGCCAAGTTCACTATTCACCGCCATTTCTAACCGCATACAAAGATAGGAAAACGCATCAGAATTTAAAGGTAAACTGTTGTTACTTCTCAAACAAAACATTAGATTTTTATTGATAAAATTTTGATACTTCGATCTGTATCGTTTTTTTCTGCCTATTACCATAGATCAGGCATGGCCAACCTAAGGCGCATCCCCCAAAAGTGGCGCATTATATGATTACATACGGCACATTGAATTCAGATACAAATGAAAAATAATATCCTCAAAAATTTACATATACACACACAATTACCCATATTTATATAAATAGCGCATTCATGATAATTCATGGCGCAATATAATGGTTTTTGTGGAGCATCTACAGTAAAAAATTAAACGATTGACGCTTGTGACATAAAACGTTGGCCATCCCTGCTATAGAATACGTATATACGGATATAAGTATGCATACTCTTTGCTATTACATAAATAATTGCAACTTCTATTATCATCGAAATTGAAGTCTTATTTATTGGACTTATTACAGTAACTTTAGGGGCATTAGTGGTAAAAAATTGCCTTAAGAATAGAGTACAAATACATCAATGGTAAGGATATGAAGCGACATCCGAAAAAGTATCGATAAAACAGCAATTATATGCACAATAAACAGAAGTTCTCCAATAATTAGAAACATCCAAGAAAGGATATTATGAGCCTACTTTCAGTAGAAAGGGAATTACTTTTCAAATATTTGGGGAAACATTTCGGACACGATTCAAGTAAACTTGCATTTATCATTATTAAGAAAAAATCTCCACATTCATACCATGAACTTCGAACTTTTCGAATAACTACTCTAGAAGCTTTTTCGAGAAATATTCTCCAAATAGATGAATTAGATATTGCGAATCTATTGAGATCACTTGAGTAAAATGCTACAAAAGTAGCAGAACTGCAACTTTTATAATGTTGAAACGCAAGACCGAATCAATAACTACACTTATCTTCTATACACATCTGTCTCTAAATAGACCTTCGGTGTACTTTTTGATGCATTCCACAAATAGCTGCCTCAGGGCAAATAGATGTCGATAGGCAATGGGTAGAAAAGAAAGTTTCGCTCCCGGGGAAATTTTATTGCCGCGTGGGACAAGTACTTCTTCGCGCAAAGTTTTTGAAAAGGAAATGCAGAAGCAACGTCGAGATTTTTTATTCAATACATCTTGGGATTTTATCCCACGATAAACGGGATATATGACCTTCAAAGACGACAGAAGCGGTAAAAACGGTGGGAGTTGAGAAAACAATAACCTGCGTTGCAGAGAGTCTTTCTGTGATCAAAGTTTTACTTTTGCCGCCAAAGTATTCGCTAGGGATATAAAATCTACGTTAATCTACGTACTAAAAAGTACGTAAAAGCGATGTACGTTTTTTACTGGGAAATGAAGGTAAATCACAAAGGGTGAAAAGAGGGAAATAAATAATTGTACGACTTTAATCCTGGATAATTTTGAAATCTTTTTTTTGTATCAGACAGGCTTACTCGCGCCGGAAAATCCAATCATTAATTTACATATATCATGTCACAGAGTCTTCTTGCGAGCTGCAAAAATATGACCGTGGTATATATGCAAAACTGAGAGGGCTTTCAAGATATTTGCAAAAGTTACGTCGACCGTATTCTTGCATATATTTGAAACAGTCCACTCTAAAAATAAGGTCTTTATAAGGTCTTAATTAAGGCGAGATTGAGACTAAAAAGTCTCTTCTTCCATCTAATCTTTCGTCAATGATATTAAATAAATAAAACGTTTTGTGTAAATGAAAATAAATGGAAAGGAAAATTTTAGAAAGAGTGAATGTAAAAATACCTAAGCTGATAGCTTAGGAAAAAAGATGCACTGCAGGAAAACACCCGCAAAGAAGGGGGATTGTGAAAAACCTGCGCAAACCTATAATGACGTTTACCAAAATTCACTGGTTTTACGATAATTTGGTGTATTCTGCTGATAAATTTCTATAGCCACTTTTCAGGTTTCGATTGATTTCGTAGGGCTCCGGATAGCCATGTTGGTAGCAAAGTCGACTTTGGTGAAAGAAGTCCCGGGTTGGATTCCCGGTGGGAGCCCACGTGCGAGATGACCTCAGATGTCGAAGAACTTTTAACAAGTCTACTACTACTAGATATATTTCTTATCATTAACATATTGGACAATTTTGCTAGATTTTTCAAATTAATCTAAAGTAATCCGTGTTTGAATGAAGATAAAAATCAAATAAAATTCGTGAAAAATTATAGAAAATGAAGAACGCTAAGAATTTGTAACCATATACTGCTAATTAGCATGCATTTATTTTCATATATTATTCATAAAAATTACAAAATAAAAATATAACTCCTTTCATAGTAATAATTTTCTCATATATATGATGTACTTTAGGATGTTAACTGATTTCTGTAATGTTATTACCGTGTCCTGCATGAAATATTTCCTGAAAAATATACATTTAGATAAATCTGATGCAATTATTCCCTAAGCATATGTTGATCCGGACCCTTTGAGAATGAGAGAAAGAAAACTTAAAACTTATGTTATCCATTTCAATATTACTATATGAAAGTTTCGGAAACTATTAAGCGAGTGATCAACACAGTAAAAACCTCATAAAAATGTCGCTGTCGCCTAGAGTGGTTTACTAGACAGAAAAGTGTAGTTTAATTTGTAAAACCAGGCGTCTCACATTCCTTCCTATCCATTCTAGCAGACTATATCTCAATGGAACAGACGGCGATAAAAATGTCACGGTTCGCACTGACCTACATCTTACGGGACGTCAAAGGAAAAACCTTGAACCTCCCTTCACGTTATTCAAAGCTTGTTATTCTGACTTTCAATCGAGCCGTCTCCACTCTTCAGGATGCTTTCGAATTCCGAATGATCTTTGATTTATTGGAAAGGGCTTTATAATCCTTATAATATATTATATAAAGCTACTCACATTATATATTCTAACATATTCACTTTTAACGACTGTTGAGCGTAGTCATAAATACTGCATTGGATACTGCATAGTTTAAAAGATTAATCTAAGAAGGCTGTACTTTATAAAAGAAGGACTCAATTGTAATACCTTTACATTGTAATATTATATGTAATAAACAAATAAAAATTTTCATTTAGGTACAAATAAAAATCGTGAAAGGAATAATATAATAAAAACATGGAAGAAATGGAAAGTATTGGAGTAAATCCTTCCTTCGATCAAATCATGCACTGACTTTCTACTCGGAAATTAGATTTAGGAAAATTACAAGACCATTGAGCTGCAGAAAAATTATTTTTTGAATTCTCTTGTTTGTAATATCGTCAATCAATCAACATAGGAATATTCATAAATTATAGGTGATCTGGTCAGAATTACTGGGACTCTACCTTAAAACTAAGAAGTCTCTCTTATTCTTCGTTTTCCTAATTTTCTTCCTATAATACATATCACTGAGTTGAGGTAGTGAACATTAAGAAGCTAAGCGACATACAGTATTAATCTCAAAAAGGAAGTTAGAAGAACGGGAATTGATTCTCTTGACGGTATTGTTCTAAAATTATAAACATGGAATGAATTCTAATAAACCTCGTATGGGAATGCAATTATTTTTCTAAGTAAAAAAATTGCTTAGCAATAAGAAGAAAGGGGGGAGTATAATTCGGTTTTACATTGAGAAATATGTGACTAAACACTTCCTTATGTCCAGTATTTGGTTTACAGTAAATACACGGTAAATATTAGAATTAAAGTTTCTGTGATATGATCCCAAAGGACAGTCCGAAATTTAACTGCATAAATGCAGCTTACTAGAGGCGTACGTGCGTAAAATTTGATTCCCTAGCTTAGACGGAAAGTTCGAAGGTCTATTCTGGAATCATTATCATTTATAAACAGGCTACAGTTGGAAAACAGCTTCCTTAGCACCGTCTTTGGTGAGCCGATTTTCACTGCTTACCACATCGTCAGATTCCAGCCATGGGAGGATATTTTGGAATCGAGGTTGCTTGTTTCGACAAGGAAGGCAGTTTACTACGACTGTGCGAACACTTTGGCCTGCAGTGATAACTGTTTGAGCTCACTTTTCAATTGCCTTCGGCTGTTCCCTCTTGAACCACTGAAAATGCGATTTGTGAATCTTGTCTATGGAGTGCTTGACGCAGTAACGGAAACTATGGTATAGGTTAGGTCAGGAGGTAATTACCATCTCCATGAGCTTACCGTAATACTGACTAAGACATTTTGAGAGCCGTTAAACCATTTAAGCAATATTTGAAAAGGAACTGGAAAAAATCGTATATTATCATACTTGAATCCTTTTTTTATTTTTATTCATGGCATAAATCAATAATTTTCCCTAGTCTGGAAAATTTGCAGTGGAAAGTTTTACACAGATATGGTCAAATTGGAAAAAAAAAAGAATTTCATTTTTCAAAACCACGGGAAATTTATCCTCTATTCAAATTTAAAATTTCCACTGCGATGATATATCGTTGTATAAAACCTCCACGATCCAAGGTATATATTCCTAAAGATTTCATCTGCATCCGATTTAATGTTGAAGTTACGGACCAATGAGGGTTAGTTAAAACTTCGACATTTAGTTGGTTATGTCCCCGGAAAGTGAAAGGTCTGGGTTCCAGTCCTAATCTTGTCGTTATTTTTCACTTATGTTACTTGAGATAAAATTCTATCCAGAATCAAGGCAAGGATTCGTGCTAATTATATAATAATTGTGACTGAGGAAAACCGAGATAATAATTTCACTTATAGAGCTATATTTCTATGTCATACATCCCTAAACGTGTGACCGTATGGTTGGAAAAACATACTATTTGTTACTTCGGTCTTACTAAGATCGACAGCAATCGGTTATACTATTCAGAATATACAACGAAAAGCATACATTTTGCATGTTGCGTGAGTGATCCGCCTTTCTCTGACTCTTCTCAGCGATTCAATATGATTCGTTTCCGAATCGATGCTATCGATTCCCAATAAAATACGATTCGGAAGAAATTATGGAGTTGTATATTCTTCCCTACTGTGGAAATCGCTCCCCTAGGCTGAAGATATATGTGCGTTCAATATTACTCATATACAAGGATCCATACATGTAAATGCGGCTATATGAGAGCCTAAATATGGTAATTTAAACGCCTTCATTCACTATACAAAAACACTACTTTCCTCAAACACGTATCACTCTAAAAGTCCATTCCGTTCACGCAGCTCTTTAGTTGATTTTTGTCTGCGTATCCTTGAGAACTACTTTCACGCTACATTCAGTCAACACCAATTTACTCCTAGGAACTAACACATAATGTAGTTCCTAATTATCTTTCTACTTCCTGCATAATGGCATCGTGTTCATCGTGGCCTCGAACGTAAACGACCCTCTCGGGGACCTGTGGGCGTAGAACCTCTCGGATACCCACCTCCACGTTTTCCCATCACTGTATGCCATCCCTTCACTCTCGCTAGGATGGTATCTTCCGATCACTTGGGAGTGCATGAATACATGTCGTTATAAAAGGAAACGAATATGTGCATAGTCGTCCCAATAGGCAAGAACAATTAAATAGTGACCGAGTCGCAAGGATTTTCATTTGAAGCTGAACCTCAAAAAAATCAAATAATCTATGGTTGGAAGAATTGACCGCTTTTCAGATTGATTTGGAGATACCTTAAGACTCATTTAAAATATCAAGTTTTCTTTAGAGTGAGTCAACGCATATTTGGTCGCACTACAGGTAAGATATCATTGGAATTAAAATTGAGTTTTATGAATTTTTGCAGCTGGAAACACACCTGAAAACTATAAAATACCACTCTTTCCTTGCATGCACAAATTAAGAGATGGATCTTTTCCATAATGAAATATTAGAAGACTAATTCTCTTAATTGCTAGTTTAACTAACTAGAAGACTAATTTTCCTACTTGATTAGTCCTTAGTACAGGTGTTAGTTAACCAACATCTCCTAATTGTTTCTCAAGCTAACTCTTTCCTTATGCATCTCTCTGATGGAATAATTTAGGAGTGACTATCAGTTGAATGGGAGAGAAACTTAACAACCAATCATATCCAAAAGATCAAAAATCCTTGGACATGCATTATTGAAATCAAATCAATACCTCCAAATTAAGTTCCATAGTATCCTTTAATTGGCTTCTAATTCGTATACAATTTGTTAGTGTTGCAAACGTTTGTTTCATATGCGAAGTAATTAATTTCTGTTGCTAGCAGACACTTATTTTCTTTAAAGCCACTCAATAAACAGGCACCTAATTATTTAAATACATTGGGTAAAATCTGGGTAAACTGGTTAAAGATGTGTTCCTTCTTCAATTATCCTTATATACAGTTAATAATACAATAATTTGCCTTTAAAGGCAGGCGCCCTGATGAAACCGATACGCATGAATCTGAAAAGGAGGACGATACTAGGGCTCGAACCCGGTTCTTCCTCATTCCATTCGAAAAACCTCGACTTCTATGGGTAAGGATAGCCGCCAGAAAAATCCCACTGAGTACTATTGAGACTGGGATGGAGAATTGAAATCCCGCGTGAGCTAATACCAGAACATGAGGTGAATATTCCGAATCAATACGAGGTAAAGAAAGCGATTGCGAAGAGCAAGCTTCACGACAAAACATAGCTAGAGAGAGAATAGGGAAAAGAATATTAAAGGAAGGCGATGCGCGAGAAAATCAGCGCAGATAATTACGTATGCGGTGTCCCGAGAATTATTCAGTATTGTCTCAACCCCACGTTGGTTACGCTTCGGGCGGAGCTCTCGCCACTGACATGAAATAAGAATCCTGTTACTTTGCTTTCCTTTCAAATTGCGACTTTGCATCCTTTCTACTTTCTTATTTAAATTTGAGGAGCAGGTATGCGATGTCGCTGGGCCTGATTCTGTATTATACACGTTTGATTTTCTCTTGCTTGGGTAAAAAGGATACAAGTATGATGCGACAGAAACGATTCATCATTTTGAAAGCAAAAAATGAAATTGAATATCCGTTATAAATGGGAAGAAGTCACTCCGTGATCTACTACAATATGCGTCGTGTATCACGTTCATTTTAACCAACTAAGACCCGTGACACGCCGGAATGGATTATGCAAGGTCATTTGCGTATAGCACGAAATCCTTATCAATTCACCTTTATTCTGCTGTGACCGAAAAAATATTTTTACCCGTCCGCGATTATTCCGTGTTGAAAATATAGGTAAAAAGGGTTGGATTCCCTTTCGTTATTTTCCAGAGGCAAAGTTCCTCGGTGCAAATGTTAAATTTTGCATAATTCCTATCTCATATATTCATGAAAGAGGACACTTTTGGGAAAGACAAACCAGCAATTTTCACTTCATTACAATATTCATTACAAAATGGTTTTTTTTACAACTTAAAACCTTTCTAACGCAGAAATTTAGATAGCAGTCGATAGGTTAATATGTAACAGCATTTCGTAAGATTCTGACAAATACTAAAAAGTAAATGATCTATTCCAGTAAAAATTACGGAACTCAATTTAACGTGTTTAAAAATGTATATCAATTACGGTATACATATGCTCCTTCCGAGCAGGAATTCGTGAATCTTAAGTCCATGAAAGATAAGATTTTTTCTAATATAAATAGAATTTTAATTCAGGTGTGTGCCAATAGATGGCAAGCGATCACACATATATGTTCTGCACTAACAGACGGACAAGGCGAGCGTATGAATTTCTGGAAAATAAGTTAATTTGTTTATAATCCTTAGACATATTTTCATTAAAAATTAAAACCCACACCTAATTTCCATTTAATAATTTATTTAATCATTTACTAACCTTGCCTGTCTTAAGAGGCTTTTCAAATTCTAGAGAAAATACAGATTTAAATTTGTGAATTAGGAAAATTTTTATGTGACTAAATATATTTAAAATAACAATTTCAATGAAAACATAATAAAACAAAAAAGGTAAAATCACAGGATACAGTTTAGGATAGTTATTTTATTTCAATCATCGAATTAGCTTAAGTACGCAATCTACCAGAAATTAGCTCATTATTCTAGCATATATAACATTAATCTTCAACTTATCCTTGAAAATATCGGCTAATTCACTCCAATCTTCAGTTCTCATTCTATCCGTAGAATTTATAATGAAATGGGTAATTGAAAACTTTTAAAAGCTCAACCACCAATTAAGTAACCTATTACAGTAATTAAACCACTCGTATTTGTGAAAATCTACCGTGCGCCACTTCTATCTGAAGTACCTTTTCGAAAGTATAACAAAATGGCGGATTGGATAAAAAACAGGCTAATTAAAGACACACTTCCTTTTCATGCCGCACGAGAACTCAGAGAAAAAAAAGAATGAAGTGGAACGGGGATATTCTGTGATGCTTTCAATTTCACAATTTTACCTCAACCTTTAGAATTGTGGAAGTAATGGGAACATTGCTTTCCAAATTAAATATGGAAGTCTTTCTTTAATGAGTCTCTGCACTCAAATAAATTATTTCCTATCTCTAAATGACGGGGAGGTAAATGTGTGCATAAACATTACGATAGAGTTTTAATCTCGAGTAGATAAAGTGGATTTTGAGTGAACTGGCTTCATTTAATCTTAGTCAAATATTACGGTGTTTACCTTACGTAACAGCTTTCGGCTAATACGAGTTTTTGAACGAAAGGAAGCACTCCCCGCGTTTTCTTTGAAATGCTTTGGACAGATGCTGGAATACTGGAGGCTGTCAGAAGCAGAGCAGAGATCCGCAAGTTTTGTACGATCGACTACGACGGATGAGCTTCTCAAACTCCAATAGAATACACTTGGTAAATAGCCTAAAAATATGGGGCTGAATACAAACTGTGAGAGAATGAAATGAGGCATAAATGTAATGGCGTTGACTTTAAAATATAGAAACCGATTATTAATCCAGCGGCATCGACAGCATGGATTTGTTTTCCAAAACGTACGAGATAAATTTGTGGCGCATCTAGCAGCAATCATTGTAATATGAAAAGAAAACTGTTTAAGATATTTTATTCTTTCTTTCAACGCAATATCTATGCTGGAATGGATTTCCATCGCACTTGGTTCATTCGATGACTAAAACTAATTTATCTTATTCTAGCAATCCTGCATTATTTTCTAATCTAGGAAAAGAAAACTATTTCAGATATTTTATTCTATTTTATTCTTTCTTTCAATGCAATATTTAAGCGGGAATGGATTTTCATCGCACTTGGTTTATCCGACGACTAAAACTAATTTATCTCATTCTAGCAATCTTTCTGCATTATTTTCTAATCTATGGATTGCAATGGTTATTATAATTGTCAAAAATATAGAAATGGTCTCAAAATATGATAATGCAGTCGTAAATAATTCTTGTGTAGAAAGAAGAGGTTTGGTAATTTTTTCACATGTAAAATTCTATGTGGAAAATATATCAATTTTTTATTCTGTACTACGGTCTCCTCATACTGACTCCTGATTATATCAATTTTATAAATGTATTTTATTACTTATTTTATTAATTTTAAGTATTATTATTTATTAATTATTAATTATTATTAATTATGATTAATTAAGGTTTATTAATTAATTATTACTTATATTGTTATTTTTTAAGTAATTTTATTCTATTACTAGGCTTTATTCTGAACTATCAGGCTGTGAATGGAACCATAGGACCTCACCTGAGTTGCAAGTTGCCTATATTTGAAAGTAACTGTAAGTAAGCAATCGACGTATTACGTTGGAAAACAGATAGATAGTAAATTTAAAGGAATAGGAAAATATTTTTCTATTCCTACATTTATCATAGTACATATATTAATCATATCTGATAAAAATACAATTTAAATATCTATAATTCTTTATAAATGAAGAATAGGCAGCACTAAACAATGTAAGAGAAGTCTGTTTCCCACCTCTAGCTTATTTAAATCGCATACTCTATCGATCTATCGGAGAATAAGTATAGAAGTCGATCGTAGCGATAGATACAATGATCGCCCCTGAAATAATGCACCAAGGTTGAAGGAAGAATGAAAAGAAAATCTTATGGTAATCTACTGCAGTCGTATATATCACTTTTATACAATGAGAGGTGGAACTGAGATTATACGACTTTAAATTATTCACATTTTTGACACCTGGAGGCTCCTTGAAATATTCTGGACTTGCATCTACTTCCTTTGCATTTCATCTTTCAGAATGGAAAAGTAAGCCATAAAGAAAACTCTTTACAGCAGAAACCTTTTACCCTGCAATATCGGAAGAAAATCAACGACAGGTTTTAGACTTCTGCAAAACCTCAGAGGGAAGAAATGTAGGTCGTGGAATTTTTTGTCGCAAACTAAGGTTTACTCCTATTTCACTAGTAATGGAACTCCATCAAGAGCGAGCTTTCACAGTCGATAGAATTTTACGTAGTTTCAGGCGCTCCCTGAATGTAAAAATATGATGTGACAAACACGCAACTTCATCTATATTTCAGTTTAAGAAGTCTCTTGGTTTGGCATACAAAAGAAATACCTTTATGATTGTAACAGTGTGAAAATTTCATTATAATAATTGCACATCAAGTCACGAGTCAACTTTTAATTTACCAGGCATCATATTTATACCTTTACTTTTTAGATTTTAAAGTAAATTAAACAGCGTTTCTAAATGGAAAGTTTGCATATATAATCAAAGTCATTGCTAAATGGAAGATAAAATCACGAAAAATATTAGTTTACTTAGTGTTAACCATTTAGTGTTTTCCAATAAGCATTGGATAGACTCAAGTCTAAATTCAAACAAAGCGAATTCTTTTGAAGTTCCATTTCCAGAAAACTTTATAGCTAATATTTATATCTGTTACCCTGATTGTCACTGATTAACTGAAAAATGTGGATAAGTATCAAAGCAGAATTTTGGCCAATTCTACTTCAAATAACATGCATCTTACATATATGTACAACATAACAACATATATGTAGCCATATATACTGAACCTAAAATTATCCATCCGTAGCTCTGGAGAGAGAATGAGGCTTATCAGGCAACATGAGTGAGCCTTTTCCGTTATACTTTATAGCCTAGTAGCAACTAAATTATAAAAAAGAATTCGCTAAAAATAAATGAGCTCATAATACTCACCACACATCGGTTCACACGGATGTAGGATCTTAAAAATGATTTGAAACTTACCTAAAATAAAAATAAAAATAAAAATTAGATTATGCAAAAAAAAGAATGCAAAAAGAATCTAAATTCAATACATAAAATTGCATTGAATTCCTTACATATTCAGTTATTAATTCAATCAAAAAATCCCTAAATAATATTTTAGTTTATTTTATTCATACACATAACCGTATCCCTCGATGATTTACGTTCCATTCTCCAGACTGCACGAACATGCTTAATAAGCATATTATTAAGATGGGCTAAATATCCCAGATAGAAGAGATAAAGTTTTATTCATAGCTTCTTATCTTGGAAAATAAAAAAGAGGAGAATTCTAATACGATATTTCCTATCAAAAAACTTATCGACGAATGATTATGACAGGTTGTACAAGATTATTTTTGTCAGTAAAGTCATCAGCCCGAAGAACTGTCGGATCAACTATCTAAAAAAAGCTTTGGAGAGGGAATGAGGTTTACTAGACATAATGAGGAGTAAGGTAGTTTGCCTCAACTTTCCTACTGAGCCAGAAGACAGTCAGTCCACGTAAGAGTAGCACAATAAGGATATAATTTTTCAAAGCATCCATATGAAAATGCCAAAAAGAATGCAATTATCCAACATCATTCAAAACTCAGCAGCCTTTAAATCATCACAGTCATGAACAAGGCTGATAAAGAAGTTCGTCGAACATGGAAATGTAATCTGGTTCCAAAATACAAAAATATTCCATTCAAGATACGCTAGCAATGCAAATTTATTTTATTCTTGTTTCGGTGAAACATTTATTCTTCTTGCTTACTGAATATCTTGTAACCAATTTGGCACACACAGATTTAGTGATCAATTCAGATATTTGTTTACATTCATGTGCTTGCTTACGCAATCCCTATGAAATCAATTTCTCGGCATTATGAAAGATCTTTACGAATAGTTAGTTGATTGAGGGACTCTTTTATTTATGGGATCATGTTTGTTTCTTTGTGAAGATAAGTTGTGTTCCTAAGCTGATACGGTTTCACAAACTTTTTTTTCCCTACAATTTCAAAGTATGCCATTCTGGGTAGAGAAAAGTAATTTAAAAAGTGGAAGTATTATGCCATTCACAGATTTTTCAATTAAGTGAATCCCTTAGAATCGTCTATACTAAAGGAAGTTAAGGTTGTCATGCAGAGATTCAAGTTTGTGCATCGTTTAAAATATTTGTAATTTTGTCAATTTAATATAGAAATAATCTTTTGAAAGGATTAGAAAACTCTATATATCATTCAAAGATATATCAATTTTGTTGTGTCCGCAGTTTAGAAAATAAATTTTATTTTTCTTTTCAGAATGACTCTTGACCAATGACTTCACAAAAAGAGAAAATCAACTGGAGAGTCTGAAATTACTTCTTTGATGATTTTTTCATTCACTTAGATGTCAAATTCCCTCAGGGTTCTTTCCGTAATGAATTCTAAATATTATTTCATTCCCCTAACGGTGTTCCGAAGCATTTTTAGGGACGTCTATATGTTCCATTAAAAATACACTTTTAAAATTCTTTTATTTACGCTGCTTGATTGATTTGTTTATTGTATTAATAAGCATCGGTGATTCAGTGGTAGAATGCTCGCCTGCCACGCGGGCGGCCCGGGTTCGATTCCCGGCCGATGCAAACTTTTTTCACTGTGTTGGGGTAATTTGTCACCACATCAACTAAATTCATTGGAAAGAATAAGTAACACTTCGTAGTTTCCACAGGAGAGTCTTTCTTTCTCTCCTTCCTGTGGAAACTACGAAGCGTTACTTATTCTTTCATTATGGCGTTCCACCAAGTCAAGCTAGAGCACATTAATTATATAAATTCATTGGACTCGAATCATGGTCAGAGCACGGTTTTTTGTGGCATAGTAGAAAAATTCCACGTCAATTATTGCTTACAGATAACTATTTCTAAAACATTTCCTTATATTCGGGTTGATTCTATTGTTTATTTTATTCGAATATAACTAAGCATCGGTGGTTCAGTGGTAGAATGCTCGCCTACCACGCGGGCGGCCCGCGTTCGATTCCCGGCCGATGCATATTTTTTTCATCGAAGTATTGGGGTAATGTGCCACCATACTAACCACAGTCCCCGGGTTCGATTCAAGGTTAGAACATGGTTGCTTTCAGCATAGAAGAAAAATTCCACGACAAATATTACTTACAGACAATTATTTCAGAAATATTTTCTAAAAATATTTTGCAATGATTTCCGTTTGACGACGAAAATCAAAAATACACTTTTAAAATACTTCTATTTTAGCATACCTATTATTATATTTAGATAACATGTGACAACGAATTTGAATTCTTTGAATACATAGATATATATGGTCTGTAGGCAAACAAAAATGTATGAATAGATATCAACCCATTTGCATTAGCATTGGCAATGTATAAGACAAAAGATGTTAGATGACCTAAAGGATGGAATGAGTTATCAAGGAGTGAACAAGAGTACCGTGTCGGGCATTTGGGGAACATGAACCTACCGAAGGGTAAAACGCTTGTATTTATTTTAATATCCCTAAATACGGAAATGAGCATGCTATCCTGGACATTTCCTGGACGTTCCGAAAATCCCAGATTTCTTATCTCGAGTTGGTAAATGTCCTTGTTTTGCGCCATTGTCCTCTGAACACCCTATTACACGCATACCTTCAATCGAAGTTCGAGTGGCCATCTTGAATACCTTTCATTCTAACACACAAAGGACATCAAAAGAACAAGGGGTTGCATCGCTTGGATACGCGCGTATTTGGCAAGGAGGATCGAGACTTGTCCATCCTTTCGCTTTAGTGGAGACACCGCCTACATTAGGCGCCTCATTGAAACACAAACAGCCGTCCACTTTTATGGAGCAGTTCAGCGAAAAACGAAAAGGTTAGATTCATCAAATTATTCACGCTATGGCAGGTTCAATCATCGCCTTTTCCCTACCATATGAGAGGCGATTTTGTGTCTTTTTTGCGTTATCTAAGAGAGGATATTTCATGTTTTTTTGACTATGAAGAACGAGAGAACAAAGGGCTGTCTCACCCATAGACCATTGTGAGCACATGTATATATCTAAAAGGTCAGTTCATCATCTTTTAACCTTTAATCTTTAATTATTGATTTAAATTACCTTTCCATTTATTTCCTTTTCCCTATTAAAAATTTCAGAGTACATTTTAATATTCTTCAATAGCTACGCTCAATGATAACTATCAGAGGTTAGCGATTTCAAAAATAATCGGTGATACAACTTCCAACATTCTCACGAAATTTCACAGAGTAACAGCTTCTTTAATCAAGTATGCCTCGAAAAATTAAAATTTTCCAGGAAGTTTCAAAGGTCGCTTCAGGTTTAAAAGTTAGTAAGTAGTTTTTTATAATTTTCAAAGTTTTAACCGAATTTTTGCGGATTTGTACGGGGATTTTCGTAAAACAATTTTACTTGACAGGTTTCATACTCGTGAAAAAAATCAGATTTTATTACAAGAATGTAGAAAAAGAAAGAGAGGCTTCAGAGTTTTATTGCAGTACTAGAACTTCGCTTTTCTTTTAGCAACAAAATCGCGCTACTCTTTCGCGTAGTTGATTTCAGAAAAAATATTCTTTGAAAGTAAAAGTTCCTCGATGTTTACTACATTCTCCGCGGAAATTTATACGCAAAGAGGAAGGTATGTTACTTTACGAGATTTTTCGTAAGGGTATTCTTAAAATTTGCAGACTACAGGCGCCTCGTATGTAAGCAACCACTTTTAGTGCAACATATTGTAATTCTTAAATAATATTTGGTGACCGTTGAATGAAATTTGCATTTATTTACTTTACATAGATTAGTGCTGATCCTGTTCCTCTGTATCTTCATAAAAGGAACTTTCCTTTCTTTCGAATAACGGATACACATAAAACAGGAAAACCTCGTGAATATTTTATAATTCCACCCCATGATATTTAGCGAACATTGAATGAAATTTGCATTTCTACATCAGATACATTAGTGTCGGTTTCGCTCCTCCACATCTTCGAAAGAGAAAATTTCCTTTCTTCCGAATAACGGATACTCATAAAAACAGGAAAACCTCGCGGATGTTTTTTTAATTCCGCCACGAGAGTTCTCTGTAGAAAAGGAAAAAGAGCGCAGACTTTATTAACGTCCTTGATGCCCGCTTTTTATTATCGCCTGTAAAAACAAAAGTTTAAACCCATAATGTCTACATACCCGAAGACGATTCGCCTTTTAGCTCCCGCTTCGTTTACCCGTGCTAAAAGAGTCCCGCTGAGACCTTGGGCTTGGGTTCTTTTTTTAAAACCTTCCCAGCTTGGAATATAAGGATATGAGGCATGGAGACTGCTCTTAAAGATCATCCTTTCTCACTTTTCCTCCTTCTTAATAAAGTAACCGCTTCCTTGTTCCCAGTAGCCCCGACCTTGACTAGAGGGAGGACTTAATCGAGCCTCTCCAGAAATAGTGCGAATTGCAGTAACGTCTGTTGACTTCGCAACGACCCACGGAGACTAAAATGCAATGTCACTTCTCGTCCATTCATCAGTGTACACTTCGGGAGTGACGAGAAAGTTTGACGCCGGCCGTCTGTGGATGTTACACCCATGGTGTGTTAACAAGGGTTTCCGAGCGGGAGTTCCTGCCTGGTCATTCTTCAGAATTTTCAACGCTTTTTCGTATACGGACTAGTTCCGAGGAATGGAAACAGAATACAAGGATTATCAGACATCTAGGAATCACTCAATGCGTATTTTGACAGCTTTCCTTGGGTATAATTCATTTATCATACCTCAATATTACCTACAGAGTAGGCTCGTCTTTCCTGGTATACGTAATTTACCCCGGTTGATTGATTTTGTTATTTTCTTCTTATAAAAGTAAGCATCGGTGGTTCAGTGGTAGAATGCTCGCCTGCCACGCGGGCGGCCCGGGTTCGATTCCCAGCCGATGCAAACTTTTTTATGTACATCTATATACGTACCCTGAAAGCCGCCTTTCGGCGTGTGGCATGGGGTGCAAGCACCATGACTCTACTTTCCTAATCCAATTATTTTCGCGTATCGTTCTCGGAAAAAATAAATTCTTGAATCCACTGGTTCTAGCATCTATTTCTCTGATCTTTCTCTCCGTATTAGAACGGCCTATATATTAATATCGGCTACATCTTCTATGATCGTACTCTATCTGAATTTATCTAGTAAATTGAATCTCTGATTGAGCCTTCTTTCTTCTAAAGATTCCCATCCTGCCTCCTGAAGCATCTGAGTAACACTTACTGATTTATTATTATTTCTCTTCATTTACTTAATGATTTATCATTAATATCACTGAGGTTCAGGGGCAATGAGCAACCATACCAACATGATAGTCCTCTGTTAGAGTATGGTTATTTGTGGCATAGAGGAAAAATTCCACTACAACTATCAATTATGAATAATTATTTCTAAAAATTTCCTTTTGTACGCGGGTTGACTACGAAATCCAACTCGAGCTGCAAGCAATTTACTTAAAAGGAGTGACAACTCTCAATTTTTACTGCGGAAACTTGTCATTCAAGTGTGTGTACAAACTCAAAGGATTTTCCGCAGCTCGTATCATAATATTACTCCTTGCTTCCTTTGCAGAAATGTCAAATCGGTGAAACGGAAAATGTCGAACGCAAAAAGAAGAGCATAAAGCACGACACGCGTCTCCAAAAAAGTCTCCATGTTTTTATTTCTGCAGAAATCAATCAACGGAATACCCCAAGAATATGAGAGAATCTACTGGAAGTGATATTTTCCATTGGTTTCGAAAAGGGAATTCGCCAATAAAAGTTATTTAATTTATCAAGAACGATATTTTCATTTCTGCAGAACCACGACGAAACATTTTCTTAACATCATTATTCTCATCACATAAGGGATTTATGATCATGAATATTATGATCGGTAACTCGAAGATGATTTTTGGTTCTGAAACTATATTTTTATGGCTGGATACCTATCCTGCCTCCTACCCTCCTCGAAAATATAAGACCTCCCACATAAGTAACAAATTCGTGACTAATTCCTCCATTTCATGCACTATCAACTGTCTATGTTGGAGTTCCCGACAGAATAGTAGTAGTAATAGTTTAATGGTAACCTGAATTGCAATCTCAAAGACAAATTACACACCGAATGAGACCTGATAGGATCAATCGAATTTTGCCCGAGAATACATTATTCATAAGAGATGTTGAATATATGAGGTGAATCTAATTCAATCATACGAATATATGTATTAAATTTTTATAAATACATTAAGATATAGTAGATAAGATATCACCAAAGTCAATGTTGTGGAACGAATGTTATAAAAAATCATACGAAATCACTATACTGCGGAGGTAATGGCCGAAGAATAGAATACGCTAAAAAGACCGCGTTATATGTTCTATGTAGTGGTAATGTCGAGTTGAAGAAGTTAGCATAAAGTAGATTATCTCGGAAAGCTAAATGACATCACCGTACCAAAAGATAAAATCAACATGGTAGCGAGAAAAATAAACCACAGCCTACACGGAGATTAGAAAGCACTTAAAGATCACCATTTTGGAATGCAAATGGTTATTAACGCAAATACACACAAAGTAGAAGCTATATAGCTTACCTCATCTCAAAAGTACGTAAGCAGGAATGAGATTAAATTTATATAATTATACAATAAAATCAACATATTAGGGAATTTTAAAATGAATACAACATTTTACGACCTAAATGGATCATAGATTAGCAGAGTAACACCATCAGAGTGAACTAGTGCTAATTTTCACATAATGAAGGATATTCCTGGAATCATAGCTAAGGCTGGTGCGTTGACACATTTTAGATCCAAGGGAACCTAGAAAATATTTTTATAAGAATGTCTACTTTCTAAAGAAATAAACTAAAAGTTTTTATACCACAACCGAATGATTCTATTCAGAGGGTAAACGACCTTTTTTCCTGGAACTGTTTCTCCAAAATTTTATTTTCCCCGGATCTAACTCCGAGATTAAAAATTCCGCGAAAACCTCTCTCTTTTGCGGGAAGAATCACTAAAATGAAAATCTTCGCCCTTGACGCCAAAATCGATAATGTTTATGAGTGAAGAGGACCCCATGCATTATTAATGAGCCTTTGAAAACTGCTTTAAAATGGCATCTTCCGTAAAAGCCACAAATTTAAAGCGCAACGCTTCCTTTTAAAGCTGGATGGGTCTACGAGTATTCTCCTCTCAACAGTGCCATCGACCATAAAGTTTGGTAAACGTTGCTAGTGGTTCCGAGGCCGTAAATGTTGCACGGCGTGGGATTTTCACGAAACAATGCGAGCAAAAAGTTACCTCCTCTCTTATGAGAGGAATTTTAACTTCCCATAAACCGAGATACCGATAAATGACATTCTTTTCGAGTCGTTTCCGTCAGATTTCCGACTTTTACACTTCCTCGAATTGGTCTTTTTATAGCTGCAAACAAAGCCGTGCTCAGCTGCGCTCATCCGTTCGCGCACTCCGAAGGAACGTAACAAACAAAGCAGATGAGATGATGAGAGCACGAGTGTTTTGCTGAGACAGAGATCCCTATTAGTGTTCACAGTCTGCGGGTATTATTTGACAATAAAACCGCGAATAACGATTGTTTTAAAGGCTTACAGGATAGAAAAGGTCAGCCGTTTCGATTTTAACTGCAATCGCGTGATTGCAAACTATGAACTCATTTACTAACGAATTTTTTTATAGATAAATTATATATCTATAACCGCTGTAATTAAATTCCTGCAGCTGCTAATTCATACATTAGTATGTACAGCAGCAGTTACGTGTACTACTATGTATAGTAGTACACGTAAACTTTTCCATTTTTGGTATTTTTATTTATTTTTCTATTATATTATTTGTAGTATTTCAAAGTATACTTTAGTATTGTAGTATTGTTTGTAGTATTTTAAAGTATACTTTAATATGCATACATATTACTTATATTATAAGCATACATGCATTCACCTTTAAGTCTATCTGCACAGTTTTCCACTTATTATCTGTGACTGTGTAGACTGGAAGGAGTAAGCTGAACTGATAGAAAAATCAAATCCGGAGGTGGTAGAGATGGTTTTAATTGAATTAATTAAGCGACAGAGGAAGTGGGTGGATCAAATATTGAGAGGAGAGTAATTGTGAGGGAAGAAAGCAAGGGAAGAGATAGAGGGAAAGACAAAGGAAAAAGATAATATAAAGGGTGGGATAAGTGGTTCTATGGCAAAAGAACAGTGTCAGTTGTCGGAACTTAGGGAAGTTACCGAGAAACAAAAGAAAGAGCACTGGTAGAGAATGTTAAGGCACATGAACCAACCGAAAGATAGTAGGCCAGTTATGTATGGTGATTGTACTGGATGCTTCAGAAAGGGTGTGCCAAAATTGTATTTATGAATCAATTTGAAACACTATTAGCACTGGTTCAGGTGTCATTTTAGCCAATCACATCCCACTCTGACCCTCGTAATGGCTCAGTGCCGAAATTGTGATAATGAAAAAAACTCTAAATAAATTTATAATAATATAACATTACAACTGTTTTTAAAAGTACCCTTTGCATAAATGCAAAGGTTGTAACATTGAAAAATGTGGTGCTATTGTTCAAGAAAATAATTAGTAAAAATTTCCAGAAAGTAAAAATAATGAGCGCAAACGTTTGCTTAACGACCATTAAGAAAATTGGTGGAAATGATACAAGTATTAATTAGGTAATTAATTAGAAAGCACGACGTAAATTTTCGTTAATTTTGGTCCGGAGAAATAGCTGGCTGAAAATAACAAACTTTAATACGGAGTGATATATTTAAATTTCATCTCTTTCTTTATCAGTCAAGAGCAGAGCTTTAAAATATTTAATTATCAGCATTCTATGGCATTTTTTCTTCGTTACAATGATACAGCATTGTTTGTTTTATGCCTGTTACAACTTGAGCATTAAAATAATCTTTATCTATATTGTTAGTGATGAGGTGCTTAATTTTAATGTATGTAGTCCAAAGTTCGCTTGATAACACGCAATTTCGTCTCAGTTATGAGATGATTCGGCAATGTAAAACTGGGTTAAGAAAAGTTTTTCTCTTAAGCTATACTCTTTGAGACGATGAAGAAGAAATATTTTGATTGTGCTTATGTTTGATTTTTTCGTTGCTAATATTAATTTTCCTCTTTATTATAACTCGATAAAAATAAAGGATCTATTAAAGATGACACAGAGACATACTATTACTACATCCGCAACACGCTTTCGCTATCGCTACATAGAAATTTTTGATACTTCATCTACTCCAATTTAATAGAAAATAATCGGTAAAACATGAACTCAGATTTAGATTTCTTATGCTAGAGACAAATATTTAAACGTTAATTGACGCAAAAGAGCCATTAAATATTCCTTCCTTCCGTAGATGTATCCTTCTCCTACATAAAGAAGTATCCAGCATGAATTAATCCTTAACTGACAATAATATTTTCTTTAATGAGATTACATAAAAACAAGACAACTGCCAAACTGAATTATATACCTGAAATATCCAGTTTGATTTTCGCCTTTTTACAACTATAGTCAATATCATTAATTAGAATAAATTTTCCGGTTGAATGCGTAACATTCAAATTTAATATTTTATTTGCCGCTCACTTAACCTAACAATGAATATTTATGTTCATCTCTCTATCATTCATTGTGTTTACTATCAAGACGAATACTTCACTCTTGGCAGCCTTGTGTTTTGGATTCTCCACTTTATTTTTAAGCTATTATCGCTGACTGACCTATATCTCTCAATCTCTTTATTCCTTTTTTAAATCAATAAACATTTCATACTTCTCTGTACGTCTTGCTTTATTTGCTTTTCGTTCGGACGTCGATGTTGAAAAATTATTGGTAAAATTGTCGCGTAAAATGGCATGCGGAAAATTTCGATAATGAGAGTTTTACGAGGATGAAATGATAAAAGAAACTAACGAATTAAATAATTAAATAAACCAAGAATGAAATATTGAAATAAATTCACGTCTTCAATGAAAGACTTCAAAGGAAAATATCAGATCGTAAGCTGAGTGATTCAAGCATTGTCTATAATTGTATAGTGCTAATTAGTAATAAATAGTAAATAAAACAGTCATATAGGAAAATAAATGGTATTCTAACATAATGGCTAATATAAATATGATAATCAAATAAATTAATAATAATAAAAATGAGAAACGAAATAATAATAAAAGATAATAACAATATTTAAATAATTCCGATAAAATTGAATTAAAATTTAAATAATGATAAAGTTATTTGAATTGTAACATCATTGCGGCTGAAAACTTTAAGCATTTGAAATACTAAAATTCGGCTTTCACTAGATCATTATTTCAGAATAAAAGCGAAATAACTAACTGGTTTCTAGGAATTGATTAATTATAGAAAATATTATAAAAATTTTTACCAATGAAAATTAAATGAAAACTGAATGAGTATCGTAAGAGAGAAGGTGATAAGGTGAATACATAAGCAGGGACGGATGGAGCAGCAATCATATTTAGGTGGTCGACACATTTTCCCTTGGGGAATGAAACGTAGGTGAAACTGTCCTTTCTCTTGTTCCCTTTCTGTGATTGGAGACGCAAGTATGAAATTTAAAGGAAGCAGCAACTAACAATTCATTCGAAATGGGAAGGTTACTAGTATTGATATTCCTCCAGACAATAATGATAACAATATAAATAATAACAAAATAAAAAATAATAATATAAAGAATAACAATATAAAGAGTAACAATATAAAGAATAACAATATAAAGAATAACAATATAAATAATAATAATATAAAGAAATGTGTTTACTTATTACGAAAGCATTCGAAAAATAATACCTTGGTGTGCACTGTTACGTGAGAGAAACAAGTTTACCTTAGTAAAGAAGGATATTAAAGGATTTGGAGGTAACACCATAGGAATATAGATAGGACAAAAGAATCTGAATTAATATGCATAGTAAACAGGAAGGAAGTGATGCAAGATAATGATGAGAGAAAGATTTCTGATTGTAAAAATAAAAGAGAAATAAGGTAACGCAAATGGTCCAGATGTGGATAAGAATGACATGTCGAAGAGGGTCGTATGGTAGGAAAACGACAGAGAAGAAGGTAAAGAGAAAGGTGCTGGATAATGTAAAGAGAAGGGCAATCATTAAACATACTGGCAAGAGGAACGGAATTTTAGGTCTCATGAACCTGGCGAGAGTACCAACCATTCCGGAACGAAGAGTACCGACTTTAGGGAATAATTCTAAGCGCGGTCGCCACATCATTTGACTTACTCTTGATGAGCAGTCTAGCAAAGGGAGTTAAGCGTGGAAAATTATGACAGACATCGGCGACTTAATAGAAGTTTACGTACGAAGTTGAAAGCGAGTTTTGCCCTGATCATTCCACGTATTGATTTTCTGAGGTAAACGTAAAGTGCTGATGGGCTATCTTTGGATCTTTCCAACTTAAAAGCATGGGCGAATTTACAGGAGAAGGGAATCTCGATTGTCTTACAGTGGAACTCGAGCGTAGGGTCTTTCCTAGATTATCGCCAGCTTGTTTGGAACTTATAAGCTAATTAGCTCTGAAGAAATATGCCCAAGAGATTTCCTGTATGAAGATACAACATTTTCTAAGAATTATAATAGGAATATGGCAGATATTTTACTGGGACTATTTTGAAACTAAGAAGACTCTTCCTGTAGGATATAGACATTTAAACCCAACACCTTTGAGGATTTCTAAAGAATAAAATAGCGATAAATGTAAAAAGAAGAAAACTACTCTGTGAAGTAAAAAGCCTTATAACGACACATTTAATAAAATACATTCGAATGGAAAAATTAAGGGGTGAGTGCGAAATCTATGGAGAGAGTAATTAAAATTTAAAGTTATAGTGGTGGTCTTAAACGAAAGTCAAAAATAAACACCGGCTATACAGATGCACTTGTATTTGAGGTATTATTTATATAAGTAATAGTGAATTGACAAGAATTTTAGCAAAAATAAGAATAACTAAAGACGAAACAAGATAAAAGGTCTTCTGAAAAATCAACGTAGATAATAATAGTAATGTTTGCATAGTTACGTATGCGTCTATATCAGTGATGGCGCACCTTTTGTAGGAAAAGTTCTATATTTTATTACATAAAAGACTTCAGTGCCAATGTGTTACAAAAATATAGTGTGACATTATGTACTTTATTGAGTCCAATGCGGGTTATAAATATTGCTATCTGCGAAAACCTCCCTCGATTGACTAGATTCAAAACTATTTATGTAAAATTTCAATTTGCATTGAAAATACATCTAAATGATAGTGCCCTTAGAATTACGCGTGGCATAGCTTCGCTAACTCTGGTCAATAGACTATATATGTAGATACTGGGAAATATAAGCAAGTTCTTAATATAATAGTGTAGCATTAATATAATGATTTACTATTAGAAATACTAAAATGGATTTTTTGCAAGAAATCGGAAGAATAAATTGAGAAATGAGAAAATTAGAAGAGACTAAATTTGGTGGCAAGATGAAACGATATATTGAATATATGAAGGTAGCGAGAAAACGCAACGAATCATAGAAAGAGGTAAAATGACTTGATAAGTGAGTAAAACTAAGGAGGTTGTATGTACATTAGTTATTACAGAGTTCCACAAAACAACGCCTTCCTCCGTGGAATTTATTTATAAGTGAGTGACCACCTTATGGTACGGGAGTGAATGTTAGGCCTATTGACAGCAGGGCAGAGTAAACTGAATCTCTTGAAAGGCATGTGTGGCATGAACTGATGAGAGATTTTAGTAAATACTAGCTAATGAAAGGATATGGACTGCATAAAAGTCAGCCTGCGGGAAAGAAGTTGGTTTCGGCATTTAGATGAAAGGAAGCGAAATGACAAAGATGGTGTATGATGAGGATGTGGGTTTCACTAATGGGAGAGGAAGCCCTAGAAAAATCTGATCGAATTTTGTGGATGGGACTAAAGAGAAGTGTGTGGCACAAAGATTTACAAAAAAGATACGGAAAAAACGGAATATCTGCCATAAAGTATTCAGCTAAAACTAACTTTATCACTAAGTCCTTACACCATCAGCTAGTAAAAACCTTGATGAAGGAATGAGATTTATTATGCAAGATTACTATTATTTTTCATATCCTTAGTTGATATTTTGTGTATATATCTGAGTTATTTTTTGTTGAATTTTCTTATATTATTATCCCAGGCAATAATACATATTTAGTTTAAATTTTTTGTCGCCATTTACGGTAAATTGGCTTCATCGCAGTATGTGAATCTTTAAATAAATAAAGATAAGGAGTAAGGTTGCATAACCTTGCTATCCTCACTAAGCCAGATTGCTGTAAGTGGAAAACTTACAAGTAAGTGCGGCACAATGACCTTACGAATAATAATTTTCATAGCATTCAGTTGGGAATGATCAATAATCGACGTCACTCACAACTCAGAAACTTTCACACCACCACAAACAAGGCTAAGAAAATAGTAATCGAAAGATTATTTTATAACACGTACTGAAACACGGATTACAGACATTCATCAAGATATGGCAGCAGGAATAAATAACAAATGAGTGAAAAGTAAACAGATGTCTCATATTGTCATAGCGGATGAGTAGAATGGTATATATAGCTTTCCCACAAGAGGCATGATGGATGTGCATGAACGTAATTAAGATTAGAGTCATCAAATACGATCCTAATCAATTTCTTCGATGATTAATTCTTAATTAAATTGCAAGATCAATCCTTGCTAGGCCAAAAATTTTCATTGGATTACATGTCTCTAAAAATTTCATTAGCTCGGTCGCCACGGGAAAGACTGTATTTCAGAGATGAAAAGTGTGGAGGGGATTCTATTAGGCGCCTCCCATGACCTTCATACACGTGGCCCTTTCAGAATCATCGCAGCCGCTCCAATATTCAAAGGATCCATCTAGTTTCCTCAAACACAGCGCACGAGGCAGTGACTGTTACTCAAAAGGGAAATTCGAAGAGGAAACCTGCATTGAGGGTTGAACGTAATACAAGAATGCAAGTCCGATAATTGCAGGGCGAATGGAAAAGGTTCCCTTATTCTACTAACGCTAAAAGAAAATTACTGGCATCGTATTGAATTTTCAAAGGATGGAGACATCATTCTGAAACGAGATGGGTAATGACATAGAAATAGGAATCGCATCTATTACAGAACATGTCAAAACCATGAAAAAGATATAATGGAAGAATTTATGAAATTTCGATAAACTGAGAGCATATTAATAACGCAGAATAGTGAGAAATATTCAGTAGATTCATTCATATGTTATATACTAAAGTTAATCAGTAAAAGGTAACCCTTGTGTGACCTCAACCGAGTATGACTCAATCATATTTGTAGAAGTTCTTATCAAAACCAAATTTTGAAATAGTTTCTGTAAGGAATTTTTCACATTTACTTGAATATCGACAAATGAAATATACCTGATGGCTTAGGTCTTGAAGTGGACGGTTACAGAACACTCATTTTCTATGGACTGATCCCGACTTAAATATATAGCATCTCTAGACCACTGTAATTAAATAATTGTACTCCCAAACTGGAGTATAGGAAACCCTCGCTATAACTTCGTAGTAACCTAATTTGGAGGAATATTTTCCGGTGTTCGCTTAAATACTTAAATTCATATTTCGATTTTCTTTCCTTGCGTATTTTCCTTGTTAATCACAGATGAGTAAAATTTTCCATTTCAGTACCTAATATTCAATCGAATAGAATAATAAAATTCGATGGAACCTTATTTAGTAAAGTACACCAGAATTACTAGGAGCTTCACTAAAAATGCAATGAAATACGGCTTTAATGTTAGTTTTCGACTATCATTAAGTATAACTTCGGTGTTATTTACTTAATCATATATCTTAAACATAGTAGTAGTCTCACTAAAATAAGAATCACCAACACATATAGTGTAGTATCTGAGGAGAAATAAACCAACGACAGATCAACCTCTAAAAATGAGAAAACACTAAGAAATATACACCGTTTTATTCAAAAGGGCAGAAATTTTTCTCGCTTTCTTCTTTCAAACGGAAATTCACAGAAAACCCTTTTCTTGAAGGGGAATGATAATCTTGAAAATAAATGAAAGGACTCTCTTGAAGGCTTCGTAAGACAGTTTCATAAGAGTGAGGGAAAGAAGCACACCTCTCTCTAAATAATGAACTAGGATTTCTAGTATTTGCATAGAGTCTGAAAATTTCTAATCTTCGGAGGAAAGCCTTAGAAGACCTTACTTCAAAAACGTGGGTAATTTTTTCAAAATTATGAAATGACTAGGAACAATTTATATTATCAAATTTTCGACTAATATGTAACACTCATTATTCCCGCTCATATTTTGATGAACGCAGACTAATTCATATTTTAGTTCTGGATTAAGAAAAAGGAATGTTTCATTTTGTTCTGCTTCAGTCTTGCTCGTGGCTATGATAATATGGAAGCTACTTAAGTACTAGTAATAGGATTCATCCTAGTTTCTCTTTTTGAAAGCTATGAAAAAGTCATACACAGGGTCATTATGCTTCACATGATTGTTTCTGACTCGGAGAAGGAAGCAAGGATGTACTACCTCACTCCTCATCTTACCTAGCAAGCCTCATCCCCTCTACAAGGCTTATCCTTACAATAAATGCCTCTGTGATTGCAGTGCATGAGAGAAGAAAGATCCAACTAGCACTCGAACGGATGAATTCATGGATAAATAATATATTTGTCCATTCTTGGAATAATCCTAATTACAAAACACAAATTAATAAATGATTTCTTTCATATAAACGGGTGCGATATAACAATATCACCAATCGTCTTCAATCTGTATCTAAATTCCATTATCTAAGTACATAAATGTATTAGTGCTGAAGATATATTACACATTTAGTAAAGTCATTTAAGATTGGAAGAGTTCGGATAAAATCATTTCCGGCGATACGAGATCGATTACCTTTCGTGGAAAAAGTTTTAATGAGTTTTGACGCCACTCTTTCTACTTTGGTTGAAATTTAAAAAAAAAATCCAAAGGAAAAGACACGAACTTTCGACAGCTGCCTTCCATTCACTAATCACCTTGATCACCACTGAAGCAAATGAAAAGTGTGCGGATTTAATTTCATTATCTGTTGTTTTTACTGTGGGAGATATTTTAAATGGGTCTTCGGAGAGGTGGAAATGAATGCAAATGTAAGCTACTCATATAAATTCCGAAGTAAAAATCATGCCAATGTTCCGAAGTACCTTTTCTTGAGTAAATACTTATTTTCGCGTCTCATTTTTTATGATGAATATCTACTTTTTTCTTGATTAAGTTTCAATTAGTGCGTATTAGTGTTTAAGTTCTTAGACAACTGAGGTCATTTATGGTTCTCACCGGGAATCGAACCCGGGACCTCTTTTGTCGAAGCCGAATTCCCGGAGGAAGGTAGATGGATGGTATTGTATTTATCAGTTTTTATTTCCCCATAGAGAATCAAAGGACTTCAGATAGTATATTTATAAAGAGCATTGTTTGGAAATGGATGTTAGGGAATATATCATGGTGCCCATATGATTTGAAAACTTGCAACCGTCAGTTTCGATAATCTCTAGTAAATTCTCTGCCTTTGTCAACTACTTGTGTAAGCAAGATCTAAGTTGAAAAGGAAGGCATGTGCTGCTAGCAATGTCGTAGTAAGTCTAATTTCTCCTAAAATAAATTTATTTATTCATAACCAACGTCTTAAGGCGATCTTCAGAGACGAATTTAATAACTTATAGTGTACGATTCGTCGAACCATAGCTCAGAAAAATAAATTTTCTTATCGGTGCTTTTGGATCAAACGGTAAACAAAGCACGGACGATGAGGGAAATTTATATCCATAGGAAAGAAAATAATTACTTGGTCACCCGCTAAAAAACTCGAGTTTTACTTAAGTTCCATTTATGAAACTGCGCGGTACAAATTGTTAATGGGTTCGTGTCACTCAGAAGACATGTGTAAGACATTATGTTAAAAGGCGGCCAACAACTACTGAAATAATTTCGGTACCCATTCCAGTTGCTGTGGAACCAAGGAGGATAAATACAACGAAAAGCATACCGTGGAGCGCTGTGCAGACCCTAGAAATACAAAAATATTGTAGCAGAACCGTTGCTTGTGGAGGAATGTTGGAATACGTAGCGATGATCTTAGTGTTCACTTTATCAAAGTCTTCCGTGAAGTTGCAACACATTAATCTCCGTAAACGTATCAGACACTTCTCGATTCTGGAGCCTAAGTTTAGTTCCCATTTTGCGAAGTATTCGCGTTAAAAAGCATGACTTAATTCACAATTTTGGCTTGATTCCTAATTCGTTCGTTTTGCTACTTCACCAAGAAATGCTAGTATGCTCTTATGTTCTGGCAAGAAGCACTCGCAATGTTAAGTGTACTGTGATTTATACAGGGACTGAGTAGCAAGATCTTCATTGAAATGATTTAAGCGTTAGACAGTAGTTATGTGAGTATGAATGGAAGAATCTAACCGAAAAATGAGAACCGGAAAGAGACGAATATTTTTAAGAATCGATTTTTCAGAGTAAGTAAAAGAATCATTGCTTCTTCTTCTGAAACGATAGCGTCCATCACAAATTACAAATTTCATTAATATTTAGCTAAAAAAGATGCCTTCGTATCGGTTTTGGTATAATATTTGGAGAGGAAAATTATGGGAACTATATTGAATAAGTTAAATTAGTAATTAGACTTTCCCACTGAAATTCTTGTAAAGAAAATTGCTTGCCGAGATGGAATTCTCTTACTATAGATTATTATGTTAAACTTCCTCCAATATTCTCTTTACATGGGATATTTCCTCCGAAAGAACATTCAGTTACCTTTTGTACGACAACCTATTTCCTACCGACTGTGCATAATATATCCAAAGGTCAAACTATCGTAATAAATATTTCATTCGAAAGATAATTTGTGAAATTTCATTAAATCTTACCATCGAGCAAAACTGGCTTAGAGAATGAATCACTGTCAAAATTAATTCGCTAATGCAGTTTTCCAAGAATATATATGCTACGTAATTCCGATGAATGATGAACCATTTATGTTAATTTATTAATTAATTTATATTGCAAAAAAACTATTAGATAAACATTAATTAAGTAATTAAGCAATACAGAGTAATTAAGCAATCATCAATAGAATTAAATTATGACCAATGAAAAAGAATGAAATAGCACACAGAATAGATAATTGCGCAATAAATTTCTTATAATAAAATTTCTGTGGCTAATAAATTGAAGCTAATTAAAAATGAAAAACATGATGTTAATTTTCAACCCTGACATTTAAGATTTGATGAGGTTCACTCATGAGAAAACTATTCTGAAACATTTTAGTCTTTAAAAGCTTGACCGTGGAAAGGGTTTGCGAGCGAAGATATGGTGGTAATTTGAATTTAAATTTAAAATTCACCCTAACAAACATGTCAAAGAAAAGTAAGTGGAGACTTCATGAGCGGGAATATGTAATGAATTACTCAGCTTTCTTCCCTTACTAAGACTACCATGTTTGTTTTCAATCTATATGTGATCTATTTGTGATCATTGTACTACGTTCGTTATCGCCATAATATTTCCTTGAAAATTACAGAGTTCCCCCAAGCAGATTAGATTTTCAGAGATATCATCACATATCAACAAGTAATACAAAACACGATATTTTGAGTCGAAACATAATATATCATGATGCACTTTCGGTAGGTACGTTTCTTCAATTAATTACAATTAAATTTTCAACCATTGATTTCCAAAAATGACCGTCATAACTTAGTGAACTAATTTCCCATGAAGAACTGGCCACTAAAATTTTGTTAAAATAGGGAAATCCTGTAATATAGACAAATATGAAAATTAACAAGAATTTTCAGAGTCTCATAAGAATAGAAAAAAAATTTTATTCAAAGATACCGGATTGAAACAGTAGTAGCGAACAAGTTGCCAAGAAAACTTCATTTGAACTAGCGGTTTTAATTCAACGCATGAAAATACAGCGAATAGGAACAGAAAATTTTGCAAGAGAATGAATTTCCAGCCACCAGACAACGATAAATGCCGGCATTTATGATCACAGGTATAATTCAAATCATAACGGTGTTGACGTGGGAAAGAAGGAAGATGGATTATGAAGCAAATATTTCTTCTTCCTTCAAAGAGTATATGTATAAGAAAAAAGATAGATAAACACATTTAAGCAGGTCACTTCCGACAGACTAATAGCCTTCATGAAAGCTGCTTCCATCACGCCTGACACTTGTACTTGGTTAAAAGAAACAACACATGACCTTCAATTACTCCCTCGCTTTTCGCTTTCATTCGCTGTTTTCCTAACCCCTAACTCTCACTGCTCCCCTCTTCCAAAGAAAGATATTTACCAACAGGATCCCTTTGAGCAATAAAATTGCAAGAATCAGAAAACGTATATCGGGAACATAGCGGAAGTCAGTATGCATTCTTATGTAATAAGTTTATGACATACGGGAAGCCGTCTCTTTGATATAAAGCGATTGGAATTCTTAGAAAATCCGCCAGGTACCACAGCAAATAAAGCTTAAAATATGTTTATATAATAATAAGTCAATATAATGATATTATACAATAACTTTTAGTTATATAGTAATTTAAGAGGGACCTGAGAAGGTTTTCTGAAAACATTTTGAGGCAAATCGTACTATTGGTCCATCATGTGTTGCGTTCATTCTGTATTATTTATTAAGTTAATAAAGCAACCAATTCCTTTGCTTGGATTCGTTTCAGGACAGTAATAACCGAAAAAAGAGGCAATTTTCTCAATTTCAACCAACCTTCCAACAAAATTCTAAATAAAAATTTGATTTGATTACGAATCTGGATATTGAACATATCGGCTAATTTTGCTAAGATTTTCTTCTGAAAGGGAAATCAACTTTATTAATTGAACTAATATTTACATTTTTTCTACTCTTTCAGAGGAAAAATTAGCAACTGACATTTAGCATAAATTTTCCTCATGTGTTTTCAAATGACAATAGAAAAATGATCTTGATACGAGCAATAAAGGCTAAATCGTAGAGTACCCCATTCAAGATTTATTTTGAACTACCCATTTAGACAAAACTTCCATTTTCATTCCACAAAGGCCACTCAAAACGTATAATAATGATCTATGAAGAACTGGTTCATCTTGAGTTCACAATCTACTGAAACTGGGTTCCACCTGAAAGATGTTTTCAGCGACAGCTTCGGAGTATGAAGTTAGATTTTGAGGCGTACGTTCTGCCACATTTCGTCGAGTTAAATATTTATAAAAAGTTCAAAAATTACTTTTATTGCTTACTTTGATGCTTGCATATCATTGCTATGCCATAGGTGTACGAGTATAACAATGAAACAATGTTTACTTTAAATTATCGTACGTAGTGTTTTACTCCCAAGTGATAACAAAAGCATCGCATAAATATCATTTAATAATCATTAATTTAATCACATCTACATCGCTCTCATTCCAAGATAAATCTTCTCAGTCAAGCACCTGTCTTTAAATTATATAATTCATGTTGCAATTGTTAATTATAATAATATTTATATATCATTATTTATTTACTAAATATTTTATAGGATGCATTATTAAGAGCTCCTAATCTCCAGAAAGCATCAAAGTTTATTGATCTATAAGTTGTTATTCTCTAAACACTTTTATGGCAATGAGATAATGGCTGTGGCATAGAGATAAACATACCGTTACTTTATCTATAACCGCAGACTTTGCTCAGGAAAAGGAAACAAAACTGGTGGCCGTGCTAGCTCAAGGAGCGAGGAAAACGATTTTCGCAGGCACCTAATCGTAGCTTTCAAAAAGATGAAGCAGATACGTAATATTTCTTAAACATTGTATCCAGAATAAAAGGGTAAAATGTATGAAAAGAGGGAATAATACCTCATATTTTCATTAGGCTACGTCCGAATACGTTGGCTAAAAGAAAAGGATTAACAGCAGTAACTAATGAAAAGACTTTAAAAAAATATAAGCCTGACACATTTAAATGACAACCGATTTGAAGAGCTAAGCTATAAACCCGCAAATAATAGCTAAATAGGTAAACTAAAATTTAAATGCGATAAAAGTATCACAATATTAACAGTTATTTCGGAATATATGGGAACATTCTAAGTGCCACATAAAGCAATCGACGTTGAAGCAAATTAGCTCGGGCAAATGAGCTTACTTCGATTTTTCATAAAAATGCATAGCTATTTTTCCTACCCTTGAAATAGAAAAGAACGACGATTGCGTAGTATGAAAAATAATAATAGGAAAAAGATCAATAACATTATATGTATATAAATGTATTATATAGGTCGCAAAATACCATCACTAATCAGACCAGGCCGGCCTAAGTTCACATATTAACAGATAAAGCCGATCTGGAGCCAAATATTTCGGTCCACATAGATCTCTAGGCAGTCTTTCTTTTCTTACGAAAAATTGCTGTCCTTAACAAGGCACCGAATGAAATTATGCGTAAAGAGTTAGAGTAAAATCTACTGCTCGGAAATATCTGTATAATAAGTATCTACGTCACGTACGGCATCTTCCCAAAAAGTCAAAATTTAGGAAAGAAAACAGCAGAGAAACGGGATATGGAATCTATGAGTTAAGATATAATGTACAGCATGGTTGCAACATGTGTATGATTCTTAAACAAAGTACCTCACCTATTTCTGTCTTATCTCTCATTCATTCCTCACAGGTAGATAATGGCACAGAGTAGTGGCCGATAAGCTGAAGAATTTCTGAGAATCTATAACGAAGTCGGAATCACTCTTGAAGGTTAAACGATCCTTCGTAACGCATACTTGGGTATCGAAAATTAAATTTTCCACACTAATAAATTATTTAACCAGCATCGAATTTGAATGTTTTAATAATTAATTGAGTGTTACGAACTAGGGGTAGCTGCTGAAATAAAATCGAGCTGAATTAAATTAGAAATAAACATAATAGTCACTATTTTTATCGTCTGATCAGAGAGGTTTCCAGCAATTCTATATGTTTTACAATTTATCGAATTTGAGCCCTTTTTCAATGTTTTTAATAGGGAGATATATAGAGAGAAATAGGGGCATTTTCTGCTGACTGAAATCTAGAGACATTTTTAAAACCATGTAATTTTGTATATATATGAAAATTTATCCATTAGAATATTACTATACCATGCTATCATTATTTACGATATGGATTAATTTCGATTATCGCTCGTCAAGTAGTCGCTATCTCAACGTCTGCATTCTTTGAAATTCGTGTTTTAGATGTATTGAAGAAATCTTTAGGTTTCAATTGGGAATAATTATCAGCTTAGAGTCGGAAAGGTACATGTTAAAGCGTATATGTTACCTCCCATCATTTAACAATGACAGTAAGTAGACTATCATCATCTAAACTCATTCGCAATGTTACAGAAAGAGTATCGCCACCTAAATAAAAATATCGATGCAATTTACGCATAAATTACTAGCATACTAAAACTTTCTCTCTAATATATCTGCCAGCTCTCACACAATCTGAAAATACCAACAAAATAAGCGATAAAATTTATTTAGTTAGTTCACTATCACGCCTGCAAACCGACCGACTTTAATATAAAAATCACACCCGCCGTACTATATCTCAGTCGAGAGCATCATCCCACGAGCAGAGGATTTTAAAGCAGATGTATCCATCACCGTTTCCATGGAGATCCGTGCATCAACTTTGAGTCCATCAATCTCATGATAAGATGTGGCCTGCAGATGTTTGCGCATATCTGGTCCATTTCATATACCAAAGCCATCCAAGAAAGATGAAATGGTAATATTCATTCTTGTATGCATTACGAAAATTAATTTTCAGCATGTGATATCTTTTTCTCTTAAACTTTCCATAAAAACTGTTTCAACACGGAAAAAGATTAAAATAAGGCCTAAAAAAGTAGCAATACCGAGAAAATTCGTAAGAAGAACCATGCTCGAGAAAATAAAAGCTTGTGTATGTATTAATGTAAAGTTGATTTTAATAAGCCATCATTCATTTTTTGTAGTGAAGTTACGGAAAATCACAGAAACCTATAACCACGGAGGATATCCTTAATATCGGAAATGACCAACTGGTATACAGGGGCCCCGTATAATGCCCCGTATATGTATAATGATCATATTTGATATGATAGATTTTTTGTCTAATTATAGAAGAGATGAAGCAGATATTATTCAAACCCTGTAATGTGAAACACGGAGTAAAATTTAAACATCATTATAGGACAGTGGTTTTAAAGAAAATTGGATATTCGTCTCGGTTTTATTCGCTCCGAAGATTTTGAGCTCATCGTTTGAGAAATGATGTATTTATCGGTATCAATATCTGCTTCATTCTTCAGAAAAGGCAGAGAAAAAGAATTGAAAATAAGAAATTAGTTTCATTCACTTTATTCCCAGTGATATAGGGATCGTTCAAATTGCGTTGCGTTTGGGAAAGCGTCCGTAGTAGCGTCTGTTTATATCAACAATCGTTGTTTGATAAACAATGTTCGTAGTAACCACTTCTTTGAGGCGTTCAACGTGGCGTATTATCGCGAAAGTTATCTAGCAAGTGAACCGTCATAATGGAACGTCCACTTCATGTCGTTAAATAACACGTATTTGTTCATAAATTTTAAATAAGTAGTTAAAATAGTAACTCTACATCAGTAAATATAATAAAATTCACAGTCATTGGCGACGTCTGGTGGAAACCCATTATGATAAGAAAAGATAAAAGTAGTAATTTTCCTCAATTAATAATTAATTGTTTTTTGTTTTAATAAAAAGATTGTGGAAAAAGTACGACTTTTATCTTTTCTCATCGGAAAAAATGCATCAGTGTTTATTACTTAATCATTACAGATACATCTTTTGTCCCCTAAACTTCGTTTTAGTTCCTTCCGAACTGAAAGGGAGGTCAAAACATTAGCACTGCCCGTGAATTTTGGCACAACTTCCACTGCACCGCACCACAATGCAACACATGCATCGGAACGGAAACCTGCCAAGAATATGTCGGCAGATCATCGCGCAATGCAACTAAGTTAAAGAAGCAGACTAAACCGAAAACAACAGCGTGACTTCGGATCCCGACTTAGCGCTTAGTCTCAGAACAGTATTTTCAAACTCAAAATGTTAAAGGCGTTCCAGGAAAGAACGGACTTCTTGGAATGGCTTCAGCATCTGGATTGGGAAGATAAGAGAAGAGGAGGTAGAGTTTAAAATCGGGAACAAACCTCATTTTCCCTTTATCGAATGTTATTTTTCGCTTGACTTAAGACGCTGCGTTCATCAGCGGGGGGAGCTTGTCAAGGTGCCAGAGTGAAAACATATTTAGCGCGCATTCCAGCCCATTAAGAGAATCTAGAGTAGAGGGGTTTTGCTGACCTTGTGTATGTTAATAGAAAAAAGAGTGGCAATCACTGTGACATAATGTAGAAGTATTATTCATGAATCATGCGAGTTCCATCGTAGATATTTCGCGAAACAGAACTAGGTTTTAGGATGATTACTTTTCTCTGAGATAAATGGTGGTATATATTTCTAAATGGTGACATTTACTCCTACACGCAGAATTAACTTGTATTAAACTTCGAGAAACTCTTTCAGTAATGAATGCAGAGGAGAAAATTTAAATAAAAATTTGGATTAACTGATATTTATCTTCGAGCTCTAAAGATTTTCCACTCAGGGGGATTTAGAATATAAGTTTACCACTAAAACGAAGATAACTGTCACATTAAGACGAAAATTATTCTAGCATCAAATTCCAAAATTTAGAAGCCGGGAGATAAATTCGCCAAGTGTTAGAATTCATCTACGTTACGTATCAAGCAGTTATTCGAATTAAAATTTTACAGATTAAAGAGTGATTTCTCCGTTACTTTCTTAGGTATCCATCAATAGTACATCTCAATCATGAAATATTTAAATAATTTTAAATTGCGATAATTTTTGCAGTGCTATCTGTTAGATTGTGTATTGAAAGAAAAGATAAAAAGAAAGAAAAACGAGTTAAGTATTATTTAAAAATACCAATTAGAAAATTATCGCCAAATTTCGACAATTACTGCACATCAAAAATTATCTCAGACCTCGGGGCACAATTCGTTCCAAGTTATTTAGTTTCAGGCTGAATTTAAATTAGAAATAAAAGAAAACGTAAGGTGAGGAATGAGATATTCTGTTATTTTTTGCTCCAACAGCTGTTGAATGACAAAATATCTCGCCAACAAATGCGCATTTGTAATGCGAAATTGGAGGGATACGTTATTCTCGGATGTCACGTAGCTCACGAAGAGCTTATTCACAGCAAATCACAGTGACGCGGCACACCGAAGTACTGCGTTAAAATGCAATTTAACGCAAATTCACAATACGAAATCAATCTAAAGCTTGGCTGATTAATTTTAAATACTGTTATAGTCTCATTTAGCCAACAGTAGCATGGTTTTTCTACTAAACCTCACTATATTCTTCGAGGTAACAGTCACTGCTGATTTCTTCTTCAGTTAATGGACGTTTTGGAGACGAAAAAATTGCATACATAGTATTACATAGCATTTATTGCGAACTTCCGTAGAGGAAGAATATCTGCTTTAAAATTGAAAGTTCGTAAAGGTAAATACCGAGGAGAAAATATAAAATAAAGATAACCAATTTGATCGATGCGATTTTTAGTTCAGTAATTATGAGATAGATATTGGAACAAAGAGGAAATGGATGTAAAAGTAAAAAAACTGGAAACAATAATTTTAATGTAATTATCATCTGGGAAAGTGCTACTTTACTTTTCCAAAATGTTTCCGCTTACCGAGATCGAATTAATGACAAATTAATACTAATAGCATATATATCAGGCTTTATTCGCGAATTTGATAAAAATATTCAGCAAATAAGAGACTTCGTTCAAAAAATAAATATTCATAGAATTAAATATTCGTGCTAATATGTACTTTAATTTCTCGTATGAAAATCCATTTTAATTTCAAATGAATTGAATGAATTGAAACTTAATTAGCGAAAAATGCATTTAAAATAACCTATTCGTTAGGCGCTTCTGCAAATATTGCGAGTACTTATCCAACATAAATTCATTGACAACATTCATTGACAAGAGACATAAAAGATGAACTTGAAATTTTTATAGAGACTTTCCTAAGAATCTGGAATAACTAAGTTCTAGTTAAAGTTAATTGATAGCTCGACTACTCGAATGCGAGCACCAGTAATAAGACTGAATTTTTTTAGTTTTAAAAGTTTTGGAATAAAAAATTAAAAATCAGTTTTAAATTTCATTAAGTGTTTCTCGCCGCGACCATATGGCGATATGCCGTTATTTTGTATTTAATATACGGAGCAATTTTTTAAAAATCATTAAGAACTTGATATTACTTCTCTTTAAAAGATTGATGTGGAATTTTTGACCTCTCATAATAGCATGGCTCATGATATTAATGTTATGACGTAGTTTGATAGCATCTCAGGTTGTCATTGTTAGTTTGTGAAAGCTAAGCAATCGTTTGTGTTGCCACACGTCAATATAATGACCCAATTTACTTTTTTATTAATCATTTCAATTTTTAAACTAAAAAACCAAGCTTTACTCAAATAGGAAACAGAAAGAGGATAGGGACTGTAGAATGAAGCATGTAAATGCAATGTTCACAGATATAAATCGAAAATAATCGAAAGTAAATTTAACATACGTCGGGACTTAACGATAATTTACACTGAATCGAAAATATTGATATCAGTCGTTAATCTGAACAGGGAATGTTTCGCACTTCTATAAGCGGTGAAATTATTTAAGCAATTTGGTTTTCTAAATACATTTTAGGCCGCTATTTTAATTAATCAACCAGTAGTTTAGCGGTTCTCCAAAAGCAAATTAAACAACGTAATGAAATTAACTTTAATTAATTGTTTGTCATCTAATAAATACGCCTATTTTGGTTTAGGCTGCCTCTGTTAGTTTTGCCTAATCTAATTCCTATCCCAACGAGCGTTTTGTTAACATTGTGAAGATATATGAGTAAATAATCCTTCCTAATACGATACTGAGCACGGAAATGGTACGTAAATGAAAATTTCAGAGTATTAAGGGTAATGATAATCATATCTTAACTGGCTGAATTTGAGCAGAATCGGCCACCCTTAAAATTAAGATTAAAAAGAAAATTTCGGACGGACGGACGGACAAAGGTGGACACAAAATGTCCAAATCAGGATTCGAAACCGGGACCTCGGGTTCCCCTTGGCTGGCACACTCCCTACACAACCGATACCGGCAATAGTGTGTTTTGAAAGTAGATTTTAAATAAGGAATAAAAATAAACACAATTAGTCCCATTTAAACCCCTCTGAGAATTGATAGTAAATAAGTCATCAAACGAAGATAAGTAAAATGGGCGCGTATAAACAGACATTGTTTATTTTTCTCTATTTCTGATATTTAAAGATATTCCTCCATCACCACTGCCTTCTTTTCAATAAGCACCCAAGCAGAATAACAGAATGAACCGAAGTATATATTATTGTTGTTTTGAGTACCTCCTGATTTATTTTAAGGTAACATTGTATATTATTTAAAGTAATAATTGCTTCTATTAGGACATGAGCGAAAAGTTTCCAATGTTTTGATTCTGTTGAACAGCTGGACATATTACGGGAATTTGCAGAATTTAGTATATGTGGAAGGATATTTTCTAATATACTATCAAACATTCACAATTATTATTCATCATTTCACCCGAAATAGCAAGTATTGTGCAGAAAACAGAATTTTCAAACGAATAAACGAAAAAAATATCATAGAGATTTGAATACTAATGATATACGATTGTTAAAAAAAAAGCCTTCTAAAAGGAGCCGTAGGTTACAAAGTATTTCATTTGATACAAGTTCATTATTTTCAATATCATTTTGCAAAATAAATAAGCATTAAAGGCCATAAATTTGACCTTCGTGAGTATTTCTCGTATAGATCTCCTAGATAAAGATACTGTATAAATCTGCTTCGGTGACATATGGGTTAGCTAGCTAGCCAAGCAACATCGAGGTCTCGGGTTCAGATCTCGGATCTGGCATGGATGTTTGTATTGTGAAATTTTGTTTGTTTGTATTGTAAAAGAGTTACTTGTGAGAGTGGCCTTGAAATGCTTTAATTCGCCATAATATAGTCGTTATTATTTTTATATGCTATCAACCCATCTATGGGTAAAATATCACTGAAACCACTTTACCCCAAAGTAAAACAGAAAATGCTTGAAATTTTACGCATAATTACTTTAATTGCATCCGATAGGTATGACATTAAAAATCGCGCTCACTGAAACTCTACTGCGAGTTAATTCTCCATTTCCTTCCATGCTTTTTTGCTCCAATTTCCGATTCGAGCACTCGTTACCTCAGCTTGTTTTTGCTCTATGAAACAAACACGCACGCATCTTCACAAAGAACTTTTTTCCCTCAATCTGGAGAGAGGTGTGATGGAGTGCAGTTTTCAACTCAAACGCAAACTTGCTTTTCTTAGGATTAACTTCAGGAAAACTTCACAGAGTTAGATGATCGCTGGAGAGATGAAGAAACTTTGAGTAGCTAAGAAGCCAGGAAAGTCAAATTTGGCTAAATGTTTTCATCTATTTCGGCGGGCCTTTCTTAAAGAGAAATGAGCGAAGGAAGTCCTGCAGCCATGAGGCGCGCAGAGCTCTCTGTTTATCGACTGAGGAAGGAAGCATTTCAAGGAGCTTTAATTACTAGCATCAAAAAGAATAAATTAGAGAATCCTTACAAAACTTACGAGTGGCACTCCAAAGACATTGTCGGATGAATGTTAAAGGATTATGAATAAGATCGTTCTAAGAAAACTTTTCAGTCATCTCTCCAGCCTTACTACCCTTAATATTGAGGAAGTCTGGTGAAATTAAATGGAAAACATGCTATCGTAATATTTAATGTTAATAAATTGCAATAAATGTAAAACTTCAAGGGAAAATTTTCATGTTTATGCGTTAAATAATTGCATTAAATATCACCACAGAATTCCAAACTATATGCCCGAAGAACATTAATTTTAAGCTAACATCAATTCAAATATACATTGTTTATTTAAAGGCACCAGTTATCCCTTCTACGTAACCAGTATTAATTGTAGCAAAAATACCGAAATGGAAACGTATGAGAATTATCTCCGGATAAATGGAAGATCATTTAGCACCAGACCTAACAGAAAATATATAAAAAAGTAATGATAATGAAGCAATTTGTGTTTTGGATGCCGAAAGAGACCCAAGAGGTTGCGCTGGTTGATATAAATTAGTTAAAGCTGTAATGGAGAGCTTTGTTGATTAAATAAAATTATGGTCCTATTAAAATATGGATGAAAATTTTTCACAGTGAATTCGAAGAGCTCAGCCATGTCACTACATCTCATGGTTATGAGTGTATCACTGAAGGAAATTTATAAAACTCCCGAAGATGAGCTTGAAAGATTAAAATATTAAAGACTATCTCAACGAAGAATTACTGCTGCTTTCTGTCATAAAACCCTGATTTGTAGAGTAGATTGCTAATGTAATACCCGAGAATAAATTGATAACATCATAGGTTTATTATTTACACTGTATTACTGGGAAGCTTAACCAGGATCAATAGGGAGCTTTCTCGCTACCATTTATCAAAATATTATCCATTAAAATATTCGTAAGCTGAATCCCAGAACAGGAAACAGTGAAGGATGTATCTCAGCTGTGGTTTGGAGAAATTCATCGTAATTAATGCATGGTAAACAAGCTTAGAATACCAAAAGATTAAAGATTGTTAAATTGTGTTTGGTGTTCTCCCAATGCCCGTTTTAAGAGTTGACTGATGATAATGAAGGCTGTGATTAGTGCTAAGGTGACATTAAGTGTTAATATTCACTGCTCAGAAAAATTGGTTACCCACCTTAACTAAACCTGGGACCATCTCCTCTAGAGGCGGACGCGCTATCATCTAAGCTTATTAGATATCCAGAAGCCTCCAATGAAGATATGTTGAATTTAAATATTTCTATGGTAAAATAGAAAGCCAAACATTCACTTTAGATAGTGGTATATTCACTGAGGGTTACTACAACCGCTTATCAGTCATCTAACTCTCGGTTAGTTCATGTGCTTAATAGTCACTATTAAAGAACAGTTTTTTACTTTATAACAAATCCCTTTTCCTATTATGACAGAACTTTTCGTTATTCTTCTTCAGTATTTTTCCTGAAATCCTACCTTTAATCTTTAGTAATCCATCCTCTCTCAACATTTCGAACCCACTCATTTCTTCTCCCTCTGTTTTACTTGAATCCGCAACCCTTTCTTAACTCTTTCCATCTCCCACACTTAGTCTGTTTTGTTATCTTCTCAACTTTCTTCATCCAGTTTTCATACTTAGAAAGCCTCTTATCTTTCCCCTTTCTATTAACTTCACGTTTCGTACCCATTTAGCGATACAATCCAGACACGATTTCGCTAACCTTTTCCTAATATCTTTCTCAAGAATCCTCCCCATCCGGTACCTTTGCTTCATTTAAATTCCGCGTTTCCTAATCTCATTTATGCACCTCCCATCCTATGAAAGGGTACTGCATGGCATGTTTCCACATGTTTATGCAAACCTCAGACCAATCATGATTACAAACTAAGCTCTCTCTCACAAAAATCTCTTAATTCACTTATTCCCTATTCCTTTTCGACTTCCATTGTAATACTGAGGGAGTATCATCATGGCGTAGATCGTAGAATGTTTAGAATTATTTAGAAAATTATGTGGAATAGAATTATGTAGAAATATGTAGAATTACCTCTTACTGTGGATGGGAAAACGCTAAGAAGATACGTCTATACGAGTCAAATTAAGAAACCGAGAAATTTAACGCATAAGCATTGAGATTTTCGGAATACATAGGTTAACCGCTAAGCGCCTACCGAAACTTTAATAAATGCACATAACCTCAGATTGGTACGGTTCTCGATTTTTATTAATCCATATCAATCCATTTCGGTTTAAAGCGCCCAATAAAAGGCAGTTTTTTTGGACTGTCATAAAGTTTTGACGGTTCCATTAAATAAATACGAATAAAAAAGTAAACGACACGTGAGTTTGACTGTTTGTATCTAGCTCACTCATCAATTTGTAACATCAGACGAAAAAGGACAGGAAAAATCTTTACGTTAAATAGAAAGCTAGCGGCATACATGACACTATTCACTATAGAAAAAAAAGATATAGGAAAAAAGAAAATACGGTCTTTAATAACAAGTGATGAAAATTCAGAATAAACTGTCGTATTGTTTCAATAAGAATAAACTGTTGTATTGCTTACTTGTCGTTATTGCTACTTTAGATATTGCGTCTACAAATCGGCGCTATTGTATACCGATTCATGTACTTATTGTATAACTCTATGTTCATATCAAAATGTACGGTCTTTAGTAACAAATGATGAAAATTCAGAATAAATTGTCGTATTTCAGAATAAACTGTCGTTTCCGCAGCTTAAGATATCTACACATGTCTACACATCGGCGCTATTGTATTCATGTACTTATTGTATGACCCTATGTTCATATAAAAATGCACGCATGTCTTGGAAAAAATATTTTGGGAGCCAATCCCCTTATTTTACATGAAATATTTTACCAAATATTTGTCTCCATCTGAATTATTCGAATCTATCTATCGAATCGGCGCTTCGGCGATTTATATATATTTATATTTAACAAATGAATATTACTTTGGAATATGTAGAATTACCTCTTACTGCGGATGGGAAAACGCCTAGAAGATACGTGCATCCGAGTCAAATTAAGAAACCGAGAAATTTAACGCATACGCATTGAGATTTTCGGAATACATAGGTTAACCGCTAAGCGCCTACCGAAACTTTAATAAATGCACATAACCTCAGATTGGTACGGTACTTGATTTTTATAAATCCATATCAATCCATTTCAGTTTAAAGCGTCCAATAAAAAGCAGGGTTTTTTTGACAGCCATAAAGTTTTGACGGTTCCATTAAATAAATACGAATAAAAAAGTAAACTACACGTGAGTTTGACTGTTTGTATCTAGCGAGCCGCTCAATCATCAATTTGTAACATCAGACGAAAAAGGACAGGAAAAAATCCTTATGTTAAATAGAAAACTAGCGACATACATGACACCTATCATTATAGAAAAAATTGATATAGAAAAATACAAAATACGGTCTTTAATAACAAGTGATGAAAATTCAGAATAAACTGTTGTATTGCTTACTTATCGTTATTGCTAATTTAGATATTGCGTCTACAAATCGGTGCTATTGTATACTACTCCATGTAATTATTGTATGACCCTAGGTTCATATCAAAATGTACGCATATCTTGGAAAAAAGATTTAAGGAACCAATTCTCTTATTTTAGATGAAATATTTTACCAAATATTTGTCTCCATCTGAATGATTCGAATATATACAGTGCTTCGGCGATTTCTACCCTTTGCACAAATCGAGAGTTTAGTGCAATATAAATATGAATATTACCTTGAAAGTTATTGTAAAAATGTCCAAAAACACCCCAATAAAAGTACAGATAGGGATCCAAACAGCGCTACCCATAAATTATAAACTAATTTCAGAGAATGATATTCAAAAGCGAGATAGATTTTGATGATTAATGAAGCCGCTAGAGAAAATATTTTTCGGTCCATCCTGCATAATGACACCGGTTCATTTCAGCGTGGAAATTCTACGATGAAAATCTGTAAACAGAGGCGATTTAAGCCCGTTTCGTTGAAAATAAAGCAGAGGAACAAGCGCCTGGGGATAAAATTCAACGGGATTTTCCAGGCAAAATTCGGATGAGAGGAATGAATTAAATAGGGTGGTAACCCAATCCACTCGAGCGATCATTTAACTCCTTTATTACGCGCTTGGCGGAGCCACTGTCAACCCAAAACCGCAAAGGTTCCACATTCATTACCACATACTTTCCGCGAAATTGCTTCGAAGAATAAATGTCAGAGGTAACGCCACCCTATGTTTCGACTAATATGAAATTTACAAACGTTTACGCAGCGATAAATTACCTCTTTTGCGACTAGAATGGCTAGTGGTATGGTGTAACATTGTCTGGATCGTAAATTGTAAAAAGGGCTTATACAACGTAAAATGGTAGAAAAAATTCAGTCGATACTTTCACCAGAAAAAAATGTAGAAAGATAGCAAATAAGGAAAAAATGATAAAAGGTTTGAGTAACAGCAATGATCGAATTACGCGGGCCTCTTTTCCGTAGAATGGAGGATGTGAACCGAAAACTATGTAAATGTAAAATTAAATACTCAGTAACTTGTGGGAGAAACTGCTTTACTCCTTCAATTATAACTGAATAAGTCTAAAAACAATTTCAAGATACTGGTAGTTAGAAAACAGTGACACCGATGGCGGAAAACCCGAAAAAAAAATTCTACACACAGAATGGGTAATTGCAGGACATATCAGGGACGGATGCATGCTCTATTATTCGGTATTTAAGGATGTTGAAATAGTTATAAATAATTCAGAATGCTTAAAAAATTTTCGACCTTGAAAATATTTTTGAGACAATAGGAGATAATGATAATAATGAAAGATGATTAAAATCCTCGCAAATGAATGTAAAATCCCCGTAAAATCTGAACGTTTGGATACTCAAAACATAACTCAGGGACTGTTCATCATCTAAGGGTTGTGAGGTAAGTTATTCAGTAAAGCTTCTACAAACTATAACCTTTGCAGTTACCATAAAAATGTACCAATCATTCAAAAACTGCATTGATACTGTTCGACGTTTATCACGATAAAATCGATAATAAACTATAGATTATACAAAGGAAATAGTTGAACCAAATGCTCTTACAATATGTATACGTGTTGTTCATGGACCTATGAGCCAGTGCCAAGGTGAGACAATGATTTACACTCTGCAGTCTCCAGGTAGTTAAAAAATTCAGAAAAGATATAATTCTGCAGCAGTATATTTGTGCCGTGATATAAAGCTACTGATGTAGAACATCATGAGACCAAATAGTTGACTGAAACTGAAAGAAAAAGGACTCAGATCTGTGAGGCGTATGATTTTTAACGGAGGAAGGGACATTTGCATAAAATAAAGCATAACGCAATTTATTCGTACTCTTTTATCCGTACCTTATCCGTATTCCAATTTAGCGTTTCTATTTTAATGGTTGATTTCCAATAAACTAAAGGATGGCAAGCTTGTGGCGAAACACCTTTTAAAGTGTAATAAGGATATCATTCAGATAGAACTGTTATGAATCACAACACCTATTAAACGACGACCGATTTGCATGATTTTCGTCGATTATTCCGAATATTTCCATTTCCTTTAAACGTGAAATTCCATCGCTAAAATTCTGAGGATTCAGGAAATAAAAATTTCAGAATCGGTCTCTTCATTTCCCTCCAATAAATTCACGCCCATTTCATTAGCAGACAAACTTCCCTCTGATATCCTTCCGCGCATCTTAAATCAATAACTCATTCTTCCTCTCCAGATTTTAATCCTTTCTTTTATAACGATAGAAATGAAATTTTTACTTAGCACATGAAGTTGTGCGACTAACCCAAGGTTTATACAAGACTTCCGTCTTACCATCAACTTTATTATCAAATTTCAAAAGTCCTTCTCCTTTTAATCTTTCTTCTTTTTCTACGCCATAAAACAAGCAGAAATCGCTTCTTTAAAACTAAAGCCTCCAACTACTTTACTCCAAAGTTTCATCAAAGTGCGAAGGTAGGACCACGACATTTAAAATGAAATGGAATCTAATTAATGAAACTGAATTGCCTGGATTATTAATTCTCGTTAATTCTACTTGAATGTGTTGATAATATACATTGGGTGAGAGGCTTCCGATGATGTCTTACTAGCCACCTAAACTAACTGGTTAATTAATTATCAATATTTAATAAAAAGTTAATAAATATTTAGATGAATAATATTTAGTTAGTTCTTTTCTCCCTCCTTTTGCCAAGATCGAACCGGTTAAAACCGTTTCTTTCGCTTCTATTATGTAATATTATATCCATTTAAAGGATTATTTCATTATTTCTACCTTTTTTCATTTTTACAACATTACATTAAATTTTGAAACCGGCTCGTAATGGTTAGTTGCAAGTTCACATATTTAATAAATCTTCTTTTAAGTATACTGAAGTAAAATGATTTTCTGAGAACCAAAATCGAGTTAAAGACATCCAATCTTTTCGATTCTGGTTAGGTTTTCTCTCTAGCAAATATTAGGGTTCTTTCGATTTTGATTTTTGATTCGGCACTGGTTCGAAGCCCTGGGTAAACATTAATGACATCTTAAACGTTATAGTTAAATTAACTTTTCGCTACATTTTAGATCGCGAATCAAAGGCTTATCCAACATTTGGAAGCACTAAAAAACCTAGGAAAAGCGTGTCTTACACTCGAGAAAAAAAAACAGTACAAAGCTAACACGATACAAATACGGGTCCAGCCATGATAAAAGTCATAAACCTGAGCAACAAACCCTGACGGAAACCCTAAAACGGAACGAATTTATTGTAAGTGAAAACAAACCCAATTTATGAACGTAGCTGGCCCTCTTTATGGCAGAAATTGGATAAACCTCCTGGGTTAAGACGTGGGCAATCCCACTCGGACACATATACCTCGCAGAACACCCAATGACGTTAGGAGAAATTACCGAGTTAAGGGATATATTTAAGCCTTTTGGCTTCCGTAATTTGGACATGCTAAGTTCCACTTAGGGAGATAGCAGGTGTTGTACGAAACAGTGCCCGGGGATGGCGCTGAAGCGGAGGGGAAATGTAGGGCGAAAGAGGGAAGATGTTAAGGAGAGGAGGGGGATCCTGCTACCTGTGGGATTCTGATACGGCGCTCGCACAGCTACCGACTGAATTCTCCATTTTCAGTCCTCCTCTACAGCGATAAATCAGTTCAACTTCCACTAATTGTAGCTTCTGCTTAGAGGAATGCGTGGACAGAAATGGATGGTACACTTAAAGGCAGGAGTTTTCAGGCGTGAATCGTTATATTGATGGGTATCCTTACGAAGACAGGAATGCGGTGTATTCTAATATATTGCGCTTGGCAGTGTGTCAGTCATTCTGTCATCGGTATAGATTTTCTAAGAAAGGAGCGAGTGTGTATGTTCGCCTAAGACTACCTATGAACCATGGTGGAATGACTAAAAGAATTAGAAGTTGCACAGCTATCGAACTTAAGAGACTGTTGAATATCCCCTGGGCAGACAAGAGGCTACTTTTTATTCATCAAATATCTCCAGTTCGAACAATCCAGACGAAACAAAACGTTCCCATAACAAACAGATAACTATTTTTTATCAGGATTTTATCAGGTTGTAGTATTTTATTCTTTTGTGAAATAATTTTCGTAAGGAAGAAATCTATTAAGCTTTATATTCTTTGATTATAGATCTCGGCTGCAAATTATGGGATATTTGGCAAAGTTAAACAATTTTGGTGTCAAATTTCGCTACACAGTAAGGCCTACATTACTACAGCTGTTTATATTTCGTCATTTAATTCATCACAAGATCAGTATCGCTACCTCAAATTCTTCTTAAGTCACACGAATGAAATTTACTATGGTTAATTTTATACCCAAATCACTGTTCTGACAGATTTGATAACATACTCTTAGTATATAATAGCCTACCTCTAATATCTTACAACATAATAACAGCTCTTCGAGGGCGAATTCTGTTCAACTCAGATATGAAACAAGAGTGACAGGCCTCAATTACTGACTTCGGAAAAGTAGACTGTTCATCTTCATCAACCAAATCTATTCATGCTTTCAACAGACGCTTGTCATCCCTAAAATCACGTAAATTATAACCATATATTTCCAGAAATAAAGACCGTTGAAATAGTTTTTATGTAAGATATTTCAAATTTTAGGTGATAATCTTGTTAAAGATTCAAGGGGAGTTTTTATCTGTTTTTGATAAGAAAAAACAACTTAAGAGTCTGTGAACATTCGGATGGTAGGTGATACCTTACTTATCTCATACGATTCATAAACCGGTATTAAGATTTTAAGGAATCATAGATAGCGAGGATGTCATTCTTAATGAATAACCACCCTTAAAAGTAGAGCGAGTCGAAAGAGTAAGATAATACACTAAGAAGTCTATGGTTGGATAGTGTTTATACTAAAACAGTAGTACTATCCTTAAAAGTGCTACGACATCTGAAGTCATTTCGCACGTGGGCTTCCACCAGGGATCGAACCTGGGACCGCTTTCATCGAAGTCGTACGCGCTGCCCACATGATTATCCAGGAACCCCCGTAAAACAATTTTTTGAGATTATTATTTTTAATATGGATACTAAATGATCTGTCCTCGCATTATTTCACGAAAAGTTTGTTTTCATTACTGGTCTTGGCAACGGTTGAAATATTTCGCTCTGCTAGGAAATATTTTGCTATGCTAGGAAGTATTTTAGCAATGCTTCAGAATTCTTCCGAGTGCACGAATGTTAGAAATTGTCCACAAATTTTAAATAGGCAGCGTTTGGCATGAATGATTTTTATTATGAGATATTATATACTTCCAAATGCTTTATCTTCGGAGTTTTTGAGAAATTTCGTCATTTCTTTTTGAAGACAATGACCTAGAGAAAACTACAACAGAAGGCTCATCTTATACGAATCCAATCATGAAGTCAACAAGTAAGGAATATTAGCAAATCACACCATGTTTCTTCATAGGACTAAAACTCATATTTTCTAAATATCGAAAAGTTTATTGCTTTACTTCTGATAATGCTCTGGGGGAATCCCTTGCTAACCATATTCTCTGTTTATAAAATAAAACGAAGGACTAAACCTATATGCGATGAAAGCTTCCATGAAATGACACGACATATTTATAAAAGAACTCCTTTCAAGATAACGTTCACGGTATTGTTTTAATGTAAAATTCATATTATCATGATGATAACACGGTGATAAAAACAACCAAAAGATTCATAACACGATTAATATAATAGAATCAGAAGAGAAACCAAGAAGAACCGAAAGGTTATCCTCTGATGAAACTAACAAAAGCAAGCCAGAGGATGAAAGAATACTGGCGGAAGAGAAAGGAAAAAGCAGAAAACAAGAAAAGAAAGTGAATAAAGTTGTGCAATCGCAGCCCAAAGATGGCTGAAACGATAATAATAATAATAATCATATTGAAAGATTAAATTTTTCCAAACTTTTATGATGATATGGAGATTTGGAAACGTCCATCTTCCCCTAAACTACGCAGCATCTCATTCCAGAAGGAACTACGCGTGTGGATTTCAGCACAATCCGAAAATGGATCGATTGGCTATCGAAATGATTAAATCAGGTTTAATGTCATAATCGTTATGCAAAATTTTACGAAAGAACTGAGAGTAATCATAGGGCACATTTAGGCAATCAATTTAAGGAGAAAGTAGAAATATTTAACAATACAACTGTATCAATGCGATTATAAATTAATATTCTCTAAAAACCCAGAAATTTTGTGTCTCTATTTAAATTGAAGGGAGATTAGTTGATATTTTTCCAAAAGAAACTATATTGGCAGGTTTCCTCGAATCTGCGAAATCATTCTTTTAGGAGAAAATTAAACGTATGCCTCCGCAGTACGGCTGACTTGGATTTATTCTTTCGTAATACAGGAAAAAAGGTAAATTTAGTTGGAAGTTATAGCGTCTTACGACAAATCACTACGTGTGATAATATAACACCTTCCCCTACTATCCACATTCACATAAATCAATATAATACTATCGTATCCTTGCGATGGTAATCCTGAAAACTAAATCCCACGTCCAATCCAAAATATTCACGGCTGAATTAATGCTTCTGACTAGTTTTTCATAATTTTTTCGAAGAACTATACTATTTTCAAGTCAGTGTCATAGTTGAAAACTGTAGCTGAAATCTTTTAATGTGACCATGAATCGTAATTTTAATCGCTAGAACACCGCATAGAGACGACCAGGATTGAGGAGACTATTTTCGTAATACGGAATTTAAATACATAGAAATTCATTCCCATATAATCCATCATTACTAGCTCGCGAACCTGAAATCATAAGATAAATGTTCTTTATATCTACAAATCTATACAATAATCTAATTTCGAATACGACTATCTACACCTCACTTTTTTTAAACTGGACAAATTCCCTTTTAATATCCTAATAAAAGCGTAAACGTATATTACGCAGTGGAAACTCCCATGATATTGCGTAGTACAAAACTGAAATGAATACTACTATATTACGAAGGATGGCCTAAATGCAAATGAATTTTGACAATGATAACAGTGGCGATCTCGAAAAGGAAAAATTACAACTAAACTTATCCGAATACGAATGAATATTTTATACCGAGATTTACTCTCGGTTTTCGAAGTCTTACGCGCACATTTATTCCTAACAAATCTGCGCACTATCTTTTCTCCAACGCGACTAAAGGTAAACATCTAGCAATGCTTCAAACGTATACTTTCTCTCTGTCCACAAGATTGGATATAAGATTGTTTTTTATCCATATTATTCAGTGGAATAATTTTTTATAATATCGTTGTGTAAACATAGATTGGGTAGTCTTCATCTGCGCAGTGTCTGCCAATGAGACTATGCAAATCTGATCATATTCCCCGTCTACAGAATAAAATAAAGTAATATTTACGATATCCTTCTAGGAACAAGTAAAATGATTATTTAAGACTGTGAGGTAATTCAATCACTACAACAGCAAAGAATCACACAACTGTGCTATTAATTTAATTTAGTGTGATGGCAGTAAAGCTTATATAGATCTTTCTCACCCAAGCCAAATCGTAGAAGAATCATTTTAACAATTTCTTCCAAAAGAGCGACATTGGTTGCAAATCAACGCAGCACTAGTTTCCGATTCGTCTGCATCAACTCACTTCTACAACGAGAACTTGTCCCTGGGGAGGAGCGAAATCGATATCAGCCCATCTTATTCCTAGAATCCATCCGACGGTGTGTAGAAAAAAGAAAATATTTCCGGACGGAAACAACGGAGGGCTTTGGGCCAACTGGAGTAGGCGCTAGGTGCAGCGGCGGAAGGAAACAAAGCCTTCTTGACAAGGAAGATAATGTTTAGTAAGCGCGTACGTGGATGCGTGTGCTTGAGTTGAGATGCGACCTTGAGGAAGGCTCATGTTTTGAACGGCGGAGTCCATTCAAAAGAGAGGAGAGAAAACGAGCTGGAGTCGATTTTTTCCGTAGGCACGCCCAGTGAGACACGGAAGTGAGTTTCCCTCACGTTATCTCTCGAACGGGCGCCTTAGAAAGAATGCGCGGCATAATGCCTTATTTCCCCGCAGAGATGAAAACCTACCGGCATCCTGAGATGATAAAGCATAACTGGGCTATATTGGAGGAAGAATTGGGTCCAAGCGGTATTTGTAGGGATCCAAGAAAACCGATTGGAATGCTTGGATCCTATATATGAGACGCAGTGGCACCTGGCGGGAAAAACACACGAACCAGGAAAAGCAGGTGATTCTTTCCTCCGGCGAATAATATTTCCTTGTGCGTAATCCCAACAGTTTTCCTTTACCACTACCTTCTCGCGAATTAAACTAACTTATTGTCTTACTATGGGCGACACCGCTTGCAATCCGTTGTATCTACGATTCAATTCCTCACCGCCGTGGGATGTTTTTATTGAAAATTTAACGATGGAAAGGGAAACTATTCTCGGAGCTATATACGCGACGGAAAGCGTAAAAAACGCACGTTTTTACGACTTTGCTACTCTCTTTCATACAAAGCATCAGAGTTTAGATTTCGCCGCAAGGTATACAGCGCTTTGCTCTATCAATTATCGCTTCGTAAAAGAACCTCAAATGATCCTCAGGAGATGAATACTAATTTTATATCGCTTGCCATTCTCATTCTCACATCATCATCTATGCATTCAGAGTCATCAATCAAAGAATATTCCAGGAAGCGCTGAGATTATTATTTCGTTGAAGCGAAGAGAAACTCTCACAATCTTCAAGGTTTCTGGAGAAATAACTCTAGCCAATGCAACTCCCCTATTGGAACAAACGGTAAACATTGAATGAGTCATTTACACAGGTTTATCAGCACCGGCCATGTTCTCCGGAGTCTCATAGATAGATACATCCGCCACTTTGACGTTCCGTTTCGAACGTCGCGATGAAAAACCGGAACCTTTTTCGGCAGTTCGATTGGAGGGAAACCATACGAAGATTGAAACCGTTGCTGTCCGCTTCGGACGTGGGCGTCAACCGACTTTGAGCCCAGCATCTTCCCGCGCGACCCAATTTCTGCATCAAAATTCAACTTTTCCTCACGCTTTTACATATAAACCTTCCGATACGTGGAAAGAAAGGGGTTCAAAACTCGCAGAAAGAAGGTAAAAAGAAGATGAAAGCTTATGGATGAATTCCGGAATGATACATTGAAAACAGCAGCCGTTTTTCCTCTTCGACGCTCCGGAAGTTTGCGTCTCTCTCGACGGCGTAAATACCGCGGAACTAATCCGCGACCGCCGTTTCTTTTCCACGTAAAAATGAAGCTCTACGCGCTTTTACGCGGGGATTCTTCTCCCGGCGGGCGTCATAACCTCCGCGCTTCTTTCGCCGTGGAATAAACACTGGAAGCCGGCTTCCACGGCGTGAAAAACACCACCCGTTTTTTCGAACGCTTCAGCGGGAACGCTGCCGATTACGCACTCGAACCAATACCGCGGAAGGAATTAAAAATAACACTCGTACTCACCGTAAGTGAGGACATGTGTGACAGTTTCGTGTTCCGCCGCACCCGGCTGCGAGGGCTCCCCCACCTCTTGGCGGGACGTTCCAGCGGCCTCCATGCCAACGGATACTTCCCAGATACGCGGTTCTGCTCTTAGGATCTTCGGCACCTTCCGACACCCTCACTGCATCCCAGCCGCGCTCTTACAGCCACAACCCGCGCCGGCAGCTGTCAATAAGGTTTTGTCGGTCATTATCTACGGGGACGGGCCCGCGCCAATCAACAATTACAACCGGCGCTCGAGTTTGCCAGCCTCTGGGAGGCAAGGACCAATTGACACCAAAGGTGGGACTCGAAAAGGGCTAATTCCCCACCAATACTCACCTAATTACGTGCCTAAGAAATATTCCTTCGCTTCCCAATTCCGTTTCATGTATCTGACTCAGTGTACACAGATATTTCGTCCCTCCCCTCTTTCCGAATAGCCGACGGATCGGGAGGACGCAATGCTGTCACCTATAATCTCATCCGCGAACTTGTTGCTCCATCCTATAGCGGCACTCTCGGCCCTCGGATCGGTAGCGTCATCTGAGCGACTAATTTGGAAACTAAGAGAGTTTCCTCCGCGGTATCAATCAAGTTAATTGGTTGTATAATAGGGGGGCGTGCGATTGTTTCCCGGGGGAATTCGAGGGAAAATGGGGTTTTCCTCGGTTTCAATACTCTTCTGTTGTTGGGAAGATTATTCTTCCTGAAATTTATCTCATCGTGAAAGAGTCAAAAGGGGGTAAGGGAGCCGTCTTCGAATCGGAAGGCGCTTAAAAAATGCATTGAATTATGCGAATGAGGTCTGGATGAGGGGGAGATAATCTCCAGCCCGAATCGGGCATTAGCCAACCTTGGCAAGGATTCAACGGCACCGCTTACACAGATAAGTGGGGGCGTGCGGAGACTTCATACTGCCGGAGTGAAATTTCTTTTTTTCCCTCGCATCCCGCGCTCCTTTGGGTGCGCTCTCAGTACGATCTCGACACTCGTGGAGTGAAACACCTCTCTCTCAAGCTGCCGTGGTGGATTCGGCGGGACTTACGGATAGATATCGAGTGCAAAATGCTGTCTTCTTACATGCCTTTCTTCAGCCAGAACTGGCCCATCCTCGTCACCGGATTCATCTGTTACCTTGGTTTCCGACTGTTGTTTCGGTATGCAGTTACCAAAAGTATGACCGATGGAGTGCAAAAGGGGCTTAAGAAATCGAAGAAGGCAGAGGCAGCCGACAAAACGCCTGATGAAGGTAAGTGGTGGTTCGGTTTTATCATCGTCAATCGTGAATTATCCGTTCCTCCAAAATTTTAAATAGTATTAAATTTGTGTCGGTGGTTCTGCTTTTTGAAACATGCACTCAAATCTTGCAATATACTAGCCCTCCTCGTATAACATCTCTTTGAATTTAAGTCTCCATCACACAGCAGTATCCAATCTGCGGTCAAATCGCTCCTTTTTTAAACCAATTAATGCGGCCAAGAAGCTAATTCTCTACTAAAAAGTTCATACAATTTTATGACCGAAATATTTATAATTTTATACATACATTTTGATTAGAAACTAACCAAAAGTGAAGAGCTATTCTATTTTAAATTTGCCGTAATAAAAATTGGAATATGGTACACTACTATTATCAGCTAGCTTGACTTGGTGGAACGCCATAATGAATGAATAAGTAAAACTTGGTAGTTTCCACAGGAAAGGTTTTTATTTACTAAAAAATAGTAAGATTTAAAATTTAGTAAGAAACCTTTCCTGTGAAAATTACCAAGTTTTACTTATTCTATCTTAGCAGACCACTGATGGGAAAGTATATTGAAAATTGAAAACAACTATAAACCATCAAAAATGAATCTAATAGGATCTCCGAAAACTTAAAACTTAAGATGTGGTTCCACATACAACACCACTACTTCAATGCTATTAAATAACTTAAAATATAGCAGGCTAGTTCTGATGGTTTCCTGGTTTTTCAATTTATTGTAATAAAAATTAAGTAACGATTTTACTTATATTTTATTTTATTTTAGTTTTTAAAATTACTTATTTTCATAAGCATCCAAAAGAATCGCTGTTTTCGCGACCCGAGAATCCTTCATAGGAGTCACTGTGGTCTACTGGAGATAGTCTAGTAAAATACGAGTAATAGCACGTGAAATATAAAATCTGCACATCCCTGACCTACAGCAGCTTTTCAGCGTGACAGGATTTTCAAATATGTTTTCATTAAATTATTTTCAGTCTCTTCCTGTAGTTCATTGTTCGCATTAAAATGGAAATTTTTATCATCATATCCTCTGCCTCAGGATATTTATTTCCCAACTTAGTTTATCCAAGAAACCTTTTTCTTTACGGTAATCTTACACACATAAATTGGACATAAAGAGCGAGTTCTGTATGATCAAAAAATTTACCTTCTCACAATAAAATTTTATTCTTTTTCCCCGACATTCTTCTTCCCTCCCCAACCATTCCCTATGAAATAAATTAAAATTTTCCTGCATCGCGTTCCGCATGATTTGATTTTGACTCTCTGAGTGACCATTTCCTCTAAACCAAAAAATAAAAGAACTAAAAAGTAAAAAAAAAACTTTTTCGGCAGCCTTATTGAATAAAAAGTTCTCGCAATATTTTGAGACCGTTACGTCTTGATCTTACGGTTTCATCTTATTCCCATCGCATAAACGAGATAGGTCGTAGCATTTCACATTCAAAATAAAGCTACTCAAATTACCTAATGTTTTGGACCGAAAACCAATTTCCTTTAATTACTGCGTAAATTATAGCGTTAGGAGCGGACCGAGTGCCGAAAAACGTTGTAAAAGAACACTAAAGCGCTCATGTTCTTACTTATTATACAAGTGCTCTCATAGACTGCTATCATCGGAATCAATTATGTAAAATATGGTTGGATAATTAATCATTTCCGAAGATTAAGCACGAAACATTCAATTCCTATTGGAATTTGTGAAAATAGTCGTGGTATAGGAAGGGGTAATAATGGCTATTAAGTAAAAATTTCCTCATAAAAAACATAGGGCATTTCATGTTGCAACATTGCATAACAATTTGAATGTAAAATAGTAGCATTATCGCATTCATCCGATTTCCTGGATTAAGAGATTTCCAGGATTTCATTGCGAAAGTAGTAATTTGTTGGCAACAAATAACTACAGTTACGACTAATAGCTTAGTAATTTAAGATAATTTAGCACTTTGAATTCTCCCCTGGCTTGATGGAACGATTAACTTTAAACTTTTTTGTATTTAGAAAAATTATTAATTTAGAAGCATATAACAATGTACGAAAATGTGCAGGAAAAAATGAGTACTAAGCAAAACGATGAATAACAGTTCTACCTAGGATTTTAGTATCATTAATTTTATATACATTAATTTTCTTTAATAGTAAATACTAAAGGACAGTAAAAGAGTAGCTAAGCTAACATAATACCCTGCGTATGTGGAAAGTTTCAACTTCATTCGTATTTTTCTTTTGACCTATTCTCTAGTTTTTTTCTTCCATTTCCCCTATCATTTATGAATCATTTGAAATTTGAGTAGTTTTTATAGCCTCTGATACACAGCGACTTCCGCTATTTTGATTCTAATTTTCTCATGCTTCTCAACTTCTTTCTTACCCATATCATTAACTGATAAACGCTTGTTTAGACAATGATATCAACTTATTTTCTAACTTTTCCATAAGATTATTTTAAACCATCCTGAAATACATAAATTGCACTTGTTATTTCAGAGTAACTTTTCTAGTTATTCTATATTGTTTTAAGCTGAATATGAAAATGTATGAATATCCCTTCAATTTTATAACAACACTAGGTTTTATACTTTACTATATGAATGGCTATCAAACAAAATATTTTTGAAATCAGCGGATTAAACATAATGGATTCTTAAATATTAATACATGACTGTTTTGTCTATTGCTATCACATTTTTCACTCCATTTTAATTGCAGCACGTTCCTTAATCACAACTTAAAATAAAAATCGACAAACTAAGACATTTTTCCTAATCTATCATCAAAATTAGTCATTTTTACATAGTTTTATATTTTTATGGAAAAAATAAGCATTAAATATATATTTATTGTAATTTCGAGTATATACATGGATAAATGCTACTCAATGATGACATTAAACAAATTCCAATACGATGTTGTGAGATCTTAATACTGAATTATATTCCATAAGTATATGACCCATAAGAGATAATTTTTCACTATTTTATTCGCGTTGTTTAGTGAATAAGTTGTTGAATGCTGCTTAGGAAATCACCATTGACCTTCTTTCATTCGAAAGGTACGCGCTGAAACATAAAGTGCTGTATCTAGCATTCACCATCTAAGTCGGTGCATATACTTTCGACCTAAAAACAACTCAACGCGTATTCTGTGTGCGCACAGGTAAATCGCTGAGCTGAAACCAATTTGGGTTAACGTTGAATTTCTACCTCGTCCTAATGTCGAAAGGAAGTATTTTATCAAAATACTGTGAAAAAAGTGACACAGCTAGAGAAGCAGTTGGTCAGCTTACATCCTACTTGACTCATTAGTTATTCTTGACAGCTCAATGGATGGGTTACACCTTTATCTATCTATTCATTCCACTTTCTTTCCCAAATAATGTCTTGCGCCATATCTCTACCTTTTTGAATCCCATCTCTAATACAGTTCAAATTTTTTCTAATCCCATTATTCTCCTAGACGAAATCCCTGGCCATACTTTCTCTTTCTCGATTGACAAGTTGAAATGATTGTGCGGACTTCGTCTCTAATTCTTCCTACGCCGTTTCTTTCATTTCGTCCCTGCGATGCTTTTGGGCTGACAAAGAAATGCATCGTTACGAAATAATCCCTGGAACATTTCGAAATAATTATGTGATATTATTATATATCCGAAATTATTGCGAAATAATCCCTGGAACCGGTATACTGAGTGAACCTGGCATCTGTCAGTGACACATGGTCTTAAGCAGAAATGGGTAACCAGCGGCTTCCAAGTCACATATGGCCGTTTTGGATTTTCATCGCTTCATTTTAGTCACTCCTTAAACTAATTCTTCTTATTAAATATTATTTCCGATCTAATAGCCAATCACCTCAAAAATTAAGTGAGGATGTTCTCTTTCAGTTTACCTTGCAAATCGATTCGCTTTCTGAAATAAAATTTCGATGTTTAACTATTGGAATTTAGGCATTACTCAGCACAAAAGTGGGCTGATTGTTTCATATGTAACCTTTCTTACGAAATCGAATGCTAAATTTGACTTCCGATGGAAAAAAGTTTCCCCTACCTCTTGGGCTCCCCCCCTCCAGGGGTTGAAAGTGATTGGAATTTAACAGGAAACGTTTTATAAAAAAAATCGATTAGACTATTCAGGAAATAAAAATTAATCAAAAGCATGAACTTCTTATAGCATCGAGTAAACAAGGATTGTGGCGGAAATCTATGGGAAGATTTCATGAGCAAAAGAGGTGCATTTTTTTACCACTTCGAGGTTGTGCCGCACCACTTCCTAATAACTGTAAGTAATGAGTTTTACAGTTTTGCGCAACATGGGCGTCTTTTCGAAAAATTTAGTTATTTGGGACTGCTTAAAAAAGTACGAGTATGACAGTTGATTGCCATTTCGAATAAAATCTACAGAGGTGGCCGAGATGGTATTAAAGTCCGCAGCAAAATATTTAGATTATTAAATAATTCATAATTAATAATATATATGAGTGATCTAACTTTTGGTAGGTTCATGTGCCCCAATTAACAATAATATAACTATAAATAATTAATAATAATTAATAGATAATCAATCAACGTCACATTTTCAATTGTTACCAATTCGAAGAAATCTTGCCTTCTGTATTTGAGGATCGCTCTAGAAAACTCCATAGCTTTAGAAAGCGATCGTAGCTTCTTTTCTAGACACCGCAGGTTCTGACTATACTTCTGTGTTTATGCACGGCTGACTCTGCGGTTGTAGACGTCAAAGAATTCTTAGTCCGACCACCTAGACTTCGATTCATAGACTTTTTTATGGCACAAGAATGTGGGCTAAAAATGTCGATTTTGGTAAACTCTGGGACTAACCGTGATATTCTCATGGGAACGAACTATTTCTTTTACTATAGAGGTTTTCGGATACTCAATGTGTGACAGTATTTCGAAAGATTTTAGATATCTAATTATTTTGAGCAGGGCCTTTGGTTGCGTGCTCGGAACGAATGCTTGCGTGCCACGCGTGGGTCGAGTATATCTTTCTTGGGACATCTACGTTTCTGCTCGAACAATTCACCACGAAATTTCTCACGAGCCTCCCCTTGTTATTTAAATGACGTCATATGCTAATATCCGCTTCCAACTGGCTTTCTCTTTGTTAATTCAAACCTATTTCCCGTTGATTAATTTCTTTATCCTGTGTACAAACTACATCGATATTAGAATAGCATAATGACTCAATCGCTTTCACGTTGTAATTATCATCGTTATCATGATTCATATCGCTCCCTGGTTCATCAAAAATTGAAAACCCACATCAAACATCCCTTCCATATAAAATTTTCATATAAACTACTCGGATACGTTTATTTCACTTTCCTAATGCATCATTTTTCCAAACATTAATCTACACTTTTGATACTATTTCCTCCAGCCACCTTTTTCATATATATGTTTTCTTTTGGGTATGGCGTAGAATGGAGAAAGTAAGCTGGGTCGATAGAAAAACGAACGAGGAGGTTCTAGAGATGGTTGGGGAGAAAAGGGTAATAATTGAAGTAATTAGAAATCGACAAAAGAAATGGGTGAGTCAAATATTGAGAGGAGAGGGATTACTGAAGAAAGCGATCGAGGGAAGAATGCTAGGGAAAAGACAGAGGGGAAGACAGAAGTTGTTAGACGAATTAAGGGGTGGGATAAGTTACCGGGAATTGAAGGAGAGGGAATTAAATAGGGAATGTGGGGGCACATGAACCTACCGAAAGGTAGAACACTTATATAAATGTTTTCTTTTCCTATTTTCTTTTATTTTGCTTTTAAAATTTTTACGTACACCAAAATGTATCTTGCATTAAATTCTGTTGCATTAGAAGACGGCAAACTTTGTAATCCTATAATTCACTTATTTCCTTTCACTTTTAAAAGATATGTATCTCACATAATCACATGAATTCCTCCTGGGTTATTCAAATAAACATGTAATCTGTTTCCAGCGGGAGAGGACTTGCTCTTTGATAATTCGACCTTATTTCCCATTGATTGATTTATATATTGATATAAATGTGCTATTCATATGAATGGGCAAATTACTGATAGTCATCGTGTTTTCCCCCAATTAATTAATAAATTAATTTAAACTGTTTATAAGTTTAAATGTTTATAATGTAAGTTTGACATATTTTAATTTACTCAACGACTATATTAATGACAAAGTATGTTATCAGGATCGTTTGACCATGAAGAAATATATTAATGTATATATTGCTCACAGGCACCAGATATCATCTACTTTCGGTGATTATGATATGATTATAATATATCTTTTTGCCATTATCACTATTTGTAACATATTCCCATATAGTACCTATACTTTGTCCTTTCCTGGTATTTGCTACCATCTTCTTCCATAAGTTATCACCTCAAATGGTGTAAAGTCAATGAAAAAATTTATATGTCAATATAAAAGAAGAATCGAGTATCAAGAAGTTAAGGGTAGGGCTTCACGGTAGGAACTTCAAGGCACTTGAACCTACCGAGAGGAAGTAGACTCAGTTATGTACGCGTCATTATATATTGCTCGCCAATTTGGGTATAAGTAGCTGGTATAACATTCCATCAAATCCAACATTCCATCAAATTTATCACATTCCTCATTATTTTAGAGTCGTTAAAAGCCCTGATAATTAATAACTCACAATTACTTTGCGTGATTCAGGATAAGCTACGGACACTTTTCTTCCAATTTATTTACCGTTAGGGCCTAATGTTTACTACTCAATTTACATACATGAATAATCAGGGAGATCATAAATTATTGGGCGCATTCAATAATTCATTACAATAAGAAGATACCGACGTTGTATCCTCAATTATGTGTCTACCGGGGGTATTTAAAATATAGAGTGTACACCAGAAGGTTTGAAAATTTCATTAAGATAATAAGAAAACTCGGTGATACCATCAATCAATTGACAGCAGGTTGAAACCTATAATTTTGCAATGTTAACATGAAATTAAAATGATATTTTCACAGCAACTATAGTAATTACTGATGTGAAAGTATTCTGCTTACTCAAAGTTCTCTTTTAGAAACTACCTGTACTTTCTACTATTTTAACGATCAAAATCTGAAATGCACAATATTTTGACGTTGATGTATCCGATACGATCAAAGGCGTTAATATGTTGATATAAAACAAATAAGATACTCTAAAGCGAGTAGGAGATTACCTTTTGGGAATTTTTCATGCCACAAATATTGTTCATATGGACATTTTCAAAATATTTCTACTTGAAATCGCTGACTCGATGACAAAATATGAATTTCAGTTTATTAATTCCTTTTTCTCTCAATATTCATCATAAAATTACTCGGGCAATCATGGACCATTCTAGATCAGAAAAGGTAAGCAAAAGATGTCTGAGATAACTGAGAAAGTATTGTTCAGCAAAATATTTTCTACATAAATCAAACTCTAATGAAGGAAATGGATTACGGTAGATTCTAATTATGTCCAGGATTCTTTTAATTAAAAATAATTGTTAAAAGTTCGATATAGAAATAACAGTAAATCGTTATTGAAGTATTTCTGGTCGAATGTTCAGTGAGAGTTCTAGGAAATAGAATAACAAGGTATCCCAATGAACTCTCTCCTTCAAAATCCAAGACTAATCAAGGCATATACTTTCGCAATCACTCTTTCCCTGCATTGTTTACCTAATTACCTCCACTTCCCATTGTTTACCTAACTGCGAGAATTTGTAAAGCATTCAGGCGCCTCATCCGCTCTAACCATTAGCTACCAAGAGCCAGGAATGATGAATGAAGCTTACTTGGAGAAAGTGAGCATGAGGTTTAGGCCGTTCCAACAATGTGCGTAATATAAGAGGAATAGATCCTACGAAAATTCCTTTTAAGGACTCAATTTTCCGAAAACGAAACGATCAGCTAAAGATGTAGCCCCAACACCTGGTTTTTACACCTCCTGCCGTATCCTGAAAGGCGTTTGAAGGGCATTACTGTATATGTAGATGTAAAGTGGGAATGAGGCAAAAAGGAAGATGAGGACTGAGGCAGTTTGCTCTTGCTTTCTTCACCAAGCCTGAATGCTACAACCGGAACAGGTAAAATGTAAGTGAAGCAGAATGCCTCCACGAGTAAAAATTTTTGTAGAATTCCGGAAGGAGAGACCAAAGCCAGTATCCAGAATCGCCAATATCTCAGTAACCTTAATATCATCATCATGAATACAACAGAGACAAAAGTAAATGAAAGACAATTTTTTCTCAATTCTATATCAAAAGACATGAAAAGTACTCCATTCGTCATGATACATTATAAGGACCAATAGCGAAAAAAAGTAATATAATGGAAAGTATATATTATTCTACCAAGATTTTAAAGGTTACTTATTACTGGTAGCGTTCAGATTTGCAAAACGCTCCTATATAATTTTCTTGCATTACACAGATATCAAGAGACCCTTGAAACTTCAATTTACGGTGAAACTAATTGTTTAAGTAATATGGCAGAATAAATTTTATATACCATTCTCTTTTATCTAACGTTAATTCCTGAACTGTCTTTTCATCCTCAGAATTCAAGTTTCATGTTTCATTCGTCATTGAGATGCTATTTTCCTTACTAATTTATTGATTTATGCGGCATTTTCGCTCAATCGTTTTAAAATGCAAATTTACCGAAGAAATAGCCAACCTTTGATTTATTTTGCTGCTGCAAGTACATCAACGATAATTTATCTTTGAATTCTCTCAATTTTGCTATTACGCATTCATACAGATAGAGTATTTTCATGTTTTCTGCGACCTTTCTTACAAATACGGCATAATTCTCATTCCTCCACGTTGAATATTAAAATACAGAGTTCTGCAGGATATACTTTACTGGTTGGGTCGTCAATTTAACTGCGATTACCGTAATAATCTTCGCATTAAAGTCGGAAAAACCCTTGTCGTAACTTAACGTTCTTTTTCTTTCGTTCTCCCTCATTTACACCCACGTACCTGCATAAAAATATGCCTTAGAAGTAGGAGACCTTGGAGCTGGTTCAATCGCAATTGATTTTCAAATAAGCACTCTGAAAGTACTGCAATTGTTGTGTAGTCTTTTCTTATCTCCATAGCTCATCTACGAATGACTTAAAACTTAACTGAATTCATGTGATTGCTATAAAGGCTTCCATTCAAATTTAAATTGATCAAGCCCAAGAAAAATTTTATAACACTATACTCAAACAATTATAATTGAGAATCTTGATCTTGTTACAATGAAGTTTTAATTGACGATAAAAATATAGGAAAATGAAACTCGGAAATGAAAACTGAAAAAAATTTAAAAAATTAGCGAAATAGCATAAATTGTTACACAACCACTCAAGTGGGGTCAAATATGCCCCCAAAAGTTTTTTCTCCACACTAAATTACAGATTAAACATTTTCTTCATTTCCTCATGTTTTATATTGCTTAATGTATTAATCATCTACTTGATTGGAATGAAAGTTGCCTCATAATCGCTGGAGAAGTTTTTAGATTTACCGAAAGCGAAATCATATACATAAAATTTATGTACTTATCATTTATTATTACGTTATATATATTATTATTGTATATATATTGTATCATTATAAATAAAGTCATATCTTTTGTATTACTTATACTATTTTATAAGAATAACAAGCCGTAAATAAAGGAAATAAATTTTTTAGGTAAAAGGTGTCATTAGCTGACAATGGAGATCGAAAATGATCCCATCTAGAAACTTAAACGTTTTTAAAGTTGAAGAAAATAAAAGTCGATCAATACGTCCAAAAAATACTGTGAAATGGATATGTACTTGGAACGTGAAACTATTGAAGAAATATTTGAGTAAGAAAACGAAGGAAATGAAAGAACAGGAACAAATTTTCCCCCACTTACCCGTTTAAAAGTTAAACAAATAAGGGACCCGAGTCAATATTATACTGTTCTTGAGAGCATTCCTAAAGGAACCGAATCAAGTAAATGTACTTGCGTAACCTTAAGGTCTCTTAAAAAAACGATTAAATGAAAGCTGCCTTACCGTTGCTTCGTTAAACAGACGTTACACGTCAGACAAAAATTGTTTTCTTCCGATTGAATTACCAATTCGAAGCAGTGGTTATAGTGGTCACGGCTGCCCATCATTTTGGGAATAACATCATTGCGGTTGAAGGGACAGCTTTTTTCATTTATGGCGGCGGAATGAATGATTATTTCGTGAGATATAATGATTTTCCGGGATTGAAACGGATAAGGTTGGATATAAAGCCTGGCCTTATAGCTTTCCTCGATTCTCCATGCTTCCAATTGTAGCACAAAGGAGAAGATATCACCGCAATTAGCCCAAGCTCTGTTCAGATTTCATTGGAAACCTGAAAGAAGTTTCATCGTCACAGCAAAATAATGCGTAACGATTTCAAATCGACGCAACTCACGATATCGAAGTCTATAATTTCTTTCGAAACACTCATTAACTGAATGGCAGTACATAAACAGTGGCCTTGTGGGAATCCCAGTCCAGAATAAACGCAGAAAGAGAATCCCAGTTCCTTGTACAGAGGATGTATCTGAGCAACTATAACGCTATGGAACAGAAATAAATCAATATGAAAATTATGAATTAAATATAAATAATAATGCAAGTACAATAATAATTTTAAACTGCGAAACAAAAGTCGACAACTTGAAAGGTTCTAATGAACGTTATGAGATTTGATATGGATGATAGATTTCAAACAAAAAGGAATTAAGATACGAAAGAACCAAAATGGTTATGTCCAAAATACTGGAAGTATGGACTGGAAATTTTGATTCTAAGGCAATGCCATTGTTTGGCCATCTTGGTTTGCAGGCCAATATTAGATTTTGCAAAATGGGATAAAATTGCGAATTCATAAATCGATTTAGTCACATATTTTCCTAATCAAAAGTAAAGTGATTAAGAGTCAAACCATCGTTTAAAATACAAGTAAAATTGTGATTATTTTCGCAACGTCGAAGTGAGCGCAGCACTTGAATGGAACGAATATCTATTTTGAGGTTTTCTAAAGTTCCACACCTAAATATATTTTCATTAACTAAAGAAATAAAATTCACATCTGAAGATTTCTACACACGGGGATAGCACGAACGGTGATTTACTACCAAAAGGATTTCATCTATGTGGAGAGACGATAAATTTACCCTCGAAGTCTCTATTCATTACCCTTTCCAGAACTTCTTCCTTCCCTTTTGATGATTCCTCTATTCTTTCTGTTCCCTTTCCAACATCAACAACCCCCCGATTTTCTCCATCTCTTTCAATTACTCTTTTTAACTCATTAACTCTTTTGCTGTGGATCTTTTTTCTTTAGATATTAAATTAGGTATTCTTTAAATCCACAATCCTTCTAAAGTTTTCCTCTCTATTTATATTTAAACATCTATTATTTGCCTTTATTAATTTAATTGACGGCTTTTTACATGGAGGATGAGACTTTCAGTCTCAATCTTGCCTTAATAAAGACCTTTTCTTAAAATATCATTAATTTTTATTAACTGGAAACAGCTTCGCGTTATTACCCGATGATGTTACACCGTTACGAAACCTAGGTAGTTAATATAAAAAATTATGTTGTACTCATAAAGTTGAATATTATTTTTGTGCGTTAATTATTCTTGCTGATCCTTCGTCATTTACATAGTTTTAAATCTAAATAAATAAATTTCGTCTTTATTTGGGGCAAAATTGAGACGATGTAGTCTCCGGACAATCATTACAACCGAAAACTCATTCTTATAATTTATTCCAGAGGATAACCTTTTCTACATTAATTAATTACCCCATTAAGGGATCGGCATCGTCAAAGAGATTGCCTACCGTTTTTGGATCGTCCACTTAATAAATACCGAACACTTTGCCATTTTTGGGCGATTTTCTCTCACAAATTGAGGGTGAGAATAAGTGGACGTCATCCTATCTCACAGCTCGGAGACCAAACCCCACTCGCGGCAGTTTCGGTCCGTTTCTGATCTCCGAGGCGATCTCCTGCGTATCGAACCGGAATGAGAGGAGGAAGAGGATCAACCGAAGCGTGTGAAATTATCTCCTTCGGTACCGTTGGCTTCTCTAACCTGCCTCAACCCTATACTTCTGCATTGCGATGAGAATCAGTTTTTCAGGGGTGTGTTTTCGTATTGGTTTACCTCGTGTGAATTTGTATCGCGTTCAATCAGAAAGGAAAAAGTATAGCAAATGATGGTATGTGAAACTGAACTAAATTATCGTCTTTGGGGAAGGCTTTGGCATACTATTCCCACCTTTAATGCATTGCTGCTTTCTGCATCAGTGCTTTGATTCAAATCGTCTTAGAAGGAGCAACTAGAGGAGAATCTTGAACATGATTTGGAATTTATCATAATAAAAGGTAAGCGTTAAAACCATTCTCCATTGAAAAGAATAGTAAATAGAATAAAGAATCCTCAAAGTCCTAATGGAAGGAATTATGACGCTTAAATAGGATTGGTTCCAGATGATAAACAAGTCAGGCAATCGTGTCAGAGCTTAACAAGTAACAGTGCGCCAATACTTGAATACTACAAAATATATCATTTAATACTTATAAAAATTATTATCTGGAGTAATCTGTGATGAAGTATTCAATAAACTTTCCACAGAAATTTGTAAATTAAAAATCACGTATGATTAAGTAGTTAAGCTTATTAGAACAACACAAATAAGTTAAATAATCTTAATAATATTTTAACCTCTTTAGAAAAAATTTAGAAGAATTATCTTCCTGGAGGCCTAATAGATATGCAAACCTCTCCTACCAATATAACGATGGTAGATGATGAATAGTTACTTTCAAATGTTTCTCCACTAATCTATATCCTGAAATCTTTTCCCAGTCTTTACTAAAATTTCCTTCTCAGTTATCTTTGATCATGTTTTTCCAGATGATGTTCACTTTCGATAAGTTTTCATACGCGCATTTCTCACACATTTCACTCTCTCCAATCCCTCTTAAATTCTTCCAGTTCGCCGAACATCTTTCCACTGAATTTCCTATATTCTGAGTTACAACCTTTAAAACATACAATCTACGAAGAAAGAGTTCATAGGTAGGATATTTCCCTACTTGAATTCCTTTTTTGAATTGATTCCAATGCAAGATTGGTTATCATATCATAACAACCTTAGCAAAAGACAAGAATATAAGGATACAAAGAAATGAATAGTATATAGATTCTAATATCAACATTTAACTTTAGAGCAAACAACCAAAGGCTATGACCTATATTTAGTCATATTCTTTGGTTGTTTTTCCCAATTCTGTGTCAAAATTATTTTAATAGAGCTCGCTTACAAACTTGTACATATCTGCTACATTGAAGTGAAACATTTTGGGCGAGAGTCATTAAAATATAAAAATATGCACGAAAAGAAGTTTCTCTTTTCCCATGACCTGATCGAAATTTGGAAGAAAAACGTGAATGATGAGAAACTTGCATTGAGCGATATAAGCGTCTTGATAGATAAGTCCACGAACCAACAAGAGTTAGATCAACTGATAATTTTCCATTTCCAAGACAGTCTATTATACCAGTTATACTTATTAACGATCATTTATAGTCAAAGAAATAAAATCACGCCGCTGAGTGTCTTTTCGCCGAGGCTCTTCAAGAAGAAGTAGATTTCTAGCGGAAAATACTAAATTGGTACCACTTATGCGTTTCATTGCCTGGGAACATATCTCGAGTTCACGTTTGTAAATCGAGATCGGAATGTAGCGAGAAAAGAGTTGAAAAGTTGACCTAGAGGTGTTTCTCAGGCGAGATACCACCGTATTAACAAATGAGGTGAGGAGAAAAATTTACAAGGATAAATTTAGTGTAACTTCTGTACCAGTTGTTAACTCCCAATTTTAAGCGGAGCATCGGACTGAATTATTTTTAGTACTTTTTGCTTCCTGACCATGAGAAACGATACGTTTTCCCTCTGCTCTTCGTCAGGGCCTGTCGCTAAACCGGTTTTATATTATTTCGAACCCAAATTGTTTCCGACTGTCAACCTTTCATTCATTTAAACGGCGGAAGACAACCGTGATGGATGGAAGGAACTAAAATGTTCAACGTCTACAAATGCGGATGTTCAAGAAGAAAATAAAGTACGATAATAAGTCAAAATATTCCATCCGGTAGCCGGCTTGAGTCTGAAGCACTTGACTTCATGAAAAGACCTGGAAAGGGAATGAGGCTTACTAGGCAAGGTGAGGAGTGAGGTAACCCGCCCATGCTTTACTTCCTAACCGAGAACTCTATGAGAGGTAATTGTCCACGTAAAAATGCCTCTGTGAATAACGCTTTTCGTGGAATACGAAGAGAAAGACCAGAATGAATATATACTATTTCAATAACTCCTATGTTATCAGAGTTATAAACAGAAGTAGGTCAAAATTTAACTGAAGATGTATCTATTAATCCTGAAAGTAAAACCGATGAAATATATTGTGTTCATTTAGATATGGAATTAGAAAGCATTCAACCATCAACTTACATCAAATGTCTTAAAATAGATCATATAAAATCTGACTACGGCTATATCAATCCTATAGCGTTTAGACATTGTGTTCTTCTGCCCTTAGAGGAAATTGGAACTTTATTTAGTGAACTACCTTATAACGACAGCTCTCAATCCATTTCGCTCAGGAAATAATATGGAATCGGTTAAAAATATATTCATAAATTTTATTTGAAAATTATATTTTCATTTAAAGATGCTATTTCTAAAAAAAGAAGATATAAAGATTATCTTCATTTCGCTGGAGAGATATCAGATTTAATTATCTATAAATGAGTGAGTCTTAAATACATAAAAACAATTCAAGGAACTTCTAACTGTATAGATCCATGTTTTCCCAAATCCAAAGAGCATTTATGTTTGAACTTACTCTAATTTCTTGAACAACTCGTAATGCTAGTAAGTGTGCTTTCAAATTTACGGGAGAGCATAAAAAAGCATATAAATTTTACCCTGAAGGGTATTTAGTAACAACCTACTACACCAACAAACGACACGTACCTACAACCTTGCTTGCTAAAAAATACTTGCTCTATGCTACAACCTATGCTGGGACTCCTAGATGCTGGCCCTAATTTCACGGCATATTAAATATTTCACGGTTGAAAACTTCTCAAGTTTCCAACCGAGTTGTCTCTCCAATGAATATCGACGATTCAACTTGTCTCCGGAGTCATCTTTCGGAAACCTCTACATTAATCGAAGAGAAAAACCCGGATGGAACCCCGATAAGTCTTCCTTCGTGTAAATTCACAAGTTGCTGCTTTCATTTTTGTATACATTTATTGCTAATGAATCATCAACAAGAGAATAAAGAAAGATATCCGTTCCTTGAACCAATGAATCACAGCCTACATGAACCGTACAACCATTTCTACACCAGACCTTCTTTGAAAAATGGATTTTAGGATATATCAATACGATAGATTGAATGTTTTTACTATAAAATTCGCGTAAAATCCATTCCTGTATCTCAGTAAGGGAAACATCCTTCTTCGTTTATGGTTCCTGTCCGACTCCGGGATCGACGTCCTCCTTTTGAAAACCATGTACACGTTTTCCGATAGCAAGTGTGCGGAGGTGAAAAATACGCCGATATAAACACTGTAAGGATCTCCTCCGATATCTCAACTTATCGGCATCGTGGTGACCTTTCGAAAACTCTCCTCTCTCTTAATAAATCACGATTATGCCGGGCTATAAATAAAGTACGAAATTCTGTAACCTAAGGACGCTATCTTTGTGTGAGAAAAAATCTCCTAAGTGAGTCTAAAAAAGAAATCTTCTTCCTCATCCGGTAAGAAAATCTGAAGCGGAAAACTCTCCGACTTTTAAGGAACGTCCCCAAAATCGTCCGCTTATAGAACCGGTAATTATTGCTCGGAGAGAAGTTGGCGCTAAAGGAAGCGGGCAACCACATCGTGGGAGTGTTCGGGAAGGCACAGTTAATTGTCCCCTGACCTGCGGCTTTTTCCGACCAGGTTATTTTTATGGGTAAGCGATCCCATCGCATCTTAAATGGCGCACTATCTCTCCCACGGCTTCGATTTGACCGGTCTCGGTACATCGTGAAAGCATCGGAAAAAAATACTTTGGTGAAATCCAGCGGCTCTCGCGATTGTTCCTCATGTTGAGGTCCTCTACGGTTTTAACACGATAGTCAGACAGCAAACCTAACTAATCAACTAAGCATCGCTAAGCCTACTGCTTTATGCTTTTCGTCATTTATACGTATAAGTGTTCTACCTTTCGGTAGGTTCATGTGCCCCTATATTCCCTATTTAATTCCCTTTCCTTCATTTCCCGGTAACTTATCCCACCCCTTAATTCGTCTAACAACTTCTGTCTTTGTCTTCCCCTCTGTCTTTTCCCTAGCATTCTTCCCTCGAACACTTTCTTCAATAATCCCTCTCCTCTCAATATTTGACCCACCCATTTCTTTTGTCGATTTCTAATTACTTCAATCATTACCCTTTTCTCCCGAACGATCTCTAGAACCTCCTCGTTCGTTTTTCTATCGACCCAGCTTACTTTCTCTATTCTACGTTCATCATTTATGAGTAAAATAACTTTTCTAAAACTAAAAATATCATTAAAACTACCGAATGCAGTATGCGTAGATGAGAATAAATGGATAGTTTCCTAAAAGAAAAAGGACGTGAAAAAAGTTTTAACTACTGCTCTAACCACTGAACTGAATCGCACGCCGTTTCTTTGGTGTAGTCGGACTTTTTTCACGTTCGTTTTTCTTTAGGTTTTTCCAGGGATTTAGCCTGGATTCACTTCTTAACGCATCCCAATATCCATCCCAATGATTTTCTACTTCTTGTAAGAGCCAAGCTAATATTAGAGAATATTACATTCTCCTCCATATACTCTGGTCTACGTTATAGGTTGATACTACTCTCTTTACCGCAGAGATTTAACAAACAGATATGCAAATTTAAAATAAATGTTACGGCAAACCGTTACCAAACTGTTCTATATTAAAAAAAATATTTTCAGCTATTTAAAAGTAAATTTCACAAGAAAGCTTTTAGAATTATCCCTGAAATCAATTTTGAGATAATAATATAAACTCTACGGAAGAACCATAATTTAAGGAAGAACAATTATTAGCCAAGCTCAAAGCTTCATTGAGATACCTATACCTAATGCTGACAGTAAAATTGTGGAAACAAACGTCATGAACTGTTAAAGGAATAATCAAACATAGGAAAATAGTCCAGTCAATTAACAAAATCAAAAATGAAAGCTTTTAATAACTAAACATAGCAAAAAATTATAAATCAGACGAAAAAACGTGTTAGAGTATAGGATCTTTTCTTTCCCTCAATTCGTCGATCTGTATCGCCGCCATATAGCCGTGAGGCTCGGTCACGATAGTCACGAAAGTTCGCAAAAGGACGGAATGCTGTTTGCGAAAAAAAGCTATCGGCAATCAGTCTCCTTTTGAGGAACAAGAGCCTCGAGGATATTGGGGAGTTGGGAAAATCGGAGGACCGTGTTTTACGACGACGAAAAGATTGCAATTTATGCAGGTCAGACGTGAGAGTATGAGGTTCAAACCCCGAGAAAGGATAGCTAATGAGAGACATCTACAAGGAAACGGAGCTTCCGGATTAACTTCCCCGCTTGTTAGCAATACAGGATTCGGGTATCACAGTAAGCCCATGGAAGGCTAAGTAAAGTTATAAAGATTTCAAGGATTCTTTTTCTGGAGCTAAAATAACAGGAAATATTCAGGCAATATAAATGTTTCCAGGTTTTTATTGATGTGATTATCAGGAAATGGCGTGAATGGGGTTCCTTAGATGTATATCAGAACAGAGTCGAAACATATATTTCGTGATTTTAAAGAGCTACAGCAGGCAGAAAGCCCACTTTCTCCAACTGCACGCTTTTGCCCGTGTTACCCCTAAATACGCCTCTGTAATAAAACTAAAATGAACGTGTATAATGCCTATAAGGTAACTACGAATAGCACAAATATAGTTCATCCTATTTAAGGAAAACATTAAAAATCACATACAAATATAATAGCTTCATTGAGAGAAAGTACCATATTACTTTTTTATATATTGTCAAGAATACACAGCAACATCTATGTAATAATATATACTAAAGTTTAAAATTAGGTATTTGCCTAAAGTAAGCAGAAGAAACATTATTTATATAGCAGGCATTATTTCCTAGTCTCCTAGGAAACTAGGAAATAATAAAATCGTACTGTTCGGAAGAAAAAGATAATGATACTTGGGAACAAAAACTAAATCCCCCCGAAGAAAAAGAATGATACGATTGCTCTAAAAATGTACACGTTTCTGTAGTACAAATAATATAACCTTTAACGATAAATAACCTTTCATCAGAATTCATGACTTAAGCCTCAAGAAAAATCTAATTTTATTCACAATCAAATACTTAAAGAATCGGTCATTAAAAATAAATCGACTCGCAGAGGTTATGTTTCAAGCAGTTAAATTATCAACCTTTTCTCTCATGACCTTAACTATTCTAAGACATGTACACTGCTTAGTAATGTAAATGGATTTAAGGGGTTGAAAAGAAGAGTTGTCAAAATTAAATTCACCATCAGGGGTTTGAAGATTTGAAATTTGCTTGAAAAAACAGCGCCGTACGATTTTAAGTATGTACTATATACTCTTCACTCTTATTATAAAATTAAATAGTGAAATTTCATTTTAAAATCTAGATTTATGTACCTTTAACTGTTTTTAATAATAATGAATTACAATGATATTCGTTACTACACAATTTTAAATTGAATACGACCCGGCTGGAAACCCGAGAAATCTTCCTACAGCACCTTCGCCGGGAAAGCACCAAATCTTTCCACACAATTTTAGTTCCAATATAAAATATATGCGCCTATATTAGCCATTTTATTTTTAAGAAATACTTGTAATCCTTTCTCGATAAATAATTACGTAATTTACACAATAAAATTTTTTAAAGTTTTCAAAAGGCAGCAAGTATCTAAAGACAAGTATCAATCTAAAGGTTATCGGCAAAGAGAAATATGTTTTCAAAATATGCCTGAGGTGATTTAAATTATTGTTTCTCATATAAGAATGGTCAACTGAATAATATAGCCGGGGATTGATGTTTCTGACAATCAATTACACTTTATTCTTTGAGTAATGTCATAACGTTTGTACATATGTCAGTTTGTAATATGTCAGCTATTCGATATCTGACATTACTTATGGTCATGTATGAGCGATGACAGGCAATGCCTGTCTTGTGCGATATTGCTATAAAGGTGACTACTCCAATTTACCCCCTGGCAGAAAAATTGGCAATCAATCAACGTTGCGAAACTCGTATGAAAGAGGAAAAGCCAACAGTCATGTCTCTTTCTTGAAGCTATAGGTCGAGCAATGTCCCCGTCACTGTCCAAGCTCAACATAAATCTCTTTTCCATTGTTGAGTCACTGATTTCGTGATGCAACGGCTTAGGGAAAGCACCGATACTTCCCGAATAGAGTGAAAAGTGAATTTAAACTTTTACGAAGCGATGATATGCCAAAATTGATAAGCTGTTCATTTATATAAAACTCATTCCTTATTTTCTACAATTGGAACACATATGTGAAGGAATAACATTTCTTAAGTCTTTTCTTCGAAAACTTTTTCCAGAATTTTCATCCACAAAATTTTCGATGCAGGAAGAAATTCAAAAGGGGTCAAAATTTCAAAATTTTTTGGACTCATTAATCCTTACCTATAATGAGCGTATATTTCACTTTGTAAGACATGATAAATGGTATTTCTTACGCAAGTTTACAAAGTGAGTTTACACAAAATTACGAAGTACTATAGCCAAGAATAATTCGTTTTTCAATAGGAAATTGATGTGGGTAGTCGAATCAGGTTGACTAACATGTTCCACATTTATTGTGATGAGTTATGCTTTGGAAAGTTTTCTAGCTTAAAAGCGATCTCATACTAGAATCACATTCCGCTCAAATTTCCTGAGCTAATTGAGAAGTCTACAAACTACTGATAGCTAGCTAAACGTTTCTTTAGGGTCTCATCTATGAAAATAATCGAAATTGAAATAGTCCATAAAATGAGGCATATATTTAAATATTGTTTTTGATCATTTTGGCAGTTTAATTACTGCAGCCAACCTTGGATGACGCCCTAAAATAAAACCAACGCGTTGTTTCATTGGTCGTTGAATACATAAAATAAAAACGTCGGGTCAATTTATAGTCGTCCTGACGGCTCAAAAACCGTACCCAAAGGAGTCTTTTAAAAAGCACATAGCTCAACGTATTAAATAAAAGAGAGCAACCCAAGACTTTTAACATCTTATTTTTCATCGGTAAATATAAGTTAATGAATGTGGGTAGCTATCTGAATAAAGAGGCAGCGGGTCCGGTCATAGAAAGCCAAACACGGCGGCGTGGGAACCGATGCGCTGACCACTTGTCACCCACGGTGAATCTTGCCTGGCTAGGCCTAATTCCTCAAAGGGATGTCGTGCCACGGATTTTACTTTTTAAATGTATCTTAAACATGCTATTTTCTGCTATACCATTTTAAACCTTGCTTGTCTGTAAAAATATTATTTTGGCTGTAATAATAATATAATATAAAATATTTTTTAACTGTTTTGAGGAAAAACTTCTAGCTAAATCTTTATAGCCAACATTTGCTAACTTCTGGGTTAGTATAAAAATTAAATATATAAATTGACAATTATATACTTTATTCTCGCTAAGTGCTACTTATTTTAGTCAAAACAATATTTGCTCTAGTCTACACACTTTATTCATCTGCAAACTTTGTCTATTATTTAAATCATTTTCTTACTCCTTCGAGAAGTTCATACCACAGTTTGAATAAAAATCAAATTTAGACGCAAGCATTACATAGATGCACGTTATATGTAAGTGAACTATATAGTACTTCCTCAATCCACCCGAGATTATAAGAGATAAAGTAAAAGACTGCTGAATAGCTAAATTCCGACTTTACTAATTAGGGAGAAAATTATAATTGGTTGCACAAACTTTCATCAAATCTGCCTTGGCATTCAATAGCCTCATTTATGGCGTTAATTAAGGCTAGCAAAAAATAGAACATAAATCATAACAAGCAGAGCCTCGCGTGGTATTTAACTCGAATGAGATTATTTCGGCAACTTTTGATATCTCTTAATTTGCTGAAGGAATGCCGGCCCAAAATTAAGGGACACAACCTTTCCGCCATTCTTAGGCCCATAAATATCTCTAGCGACGACTTCGTTTGACAATCAACGACCCTCTCGAACCAGTTTCATATCTGGAAGACCCACTTAAAAAAACCGCTGCATCATGATTTAAGGAGCGCCCGATTCTTACGCCGGGCTGATCTCGCCATTCTCACGTACTGAATAGTTAATTTACAAACTTAACCAAGTTGCTTAAGCGTTGATTTACAACGAAACCAAGCGAGGAGGTAAAGAAGTGTTTTCGATACTTAGAGAATAAACACGATAAGAAAGGAAGAACGGGAAGTGCAAGTCTGGAAGAAAGCGCACGAAAGAAATTCGGGTGAACCTTGGACTAGATTTCTTCTCCATTCAGACTCTGCAAGGAACTGAAGACAAGCTTGGAGAAAGGCAGATGGAAGTTCACGCTGATTTGTTTGGTAAAAGTATGGTTGTCTGACATGAGGCTAGCTGAAAATCTGGACCCGCCTTTCCCACCAAAGTTCAGTAGATAAATTTCTTCTTAGGATATTTAACTCATTGAGAATATAGTGGTAATCTATCGAAAACTTGAAAAGAACTATCTTCTGATTTTCCTAGAGATATATAATTTTTGCATAAATAGAGTGACAAAGACTCTTTGACTATTCTTCGTTTCATATTTGTCGTAAATCTGAACAGAAAAATATACGAATGGAAATAAATGCATGAATATTGTGAAAAATAATGCATTTGGTGTTGTAGGCAACTTAGAGATGAACATACTGGCTTAAGAAACCCTTACTGCTAGAATCGTGTTCTACTTGCAATATATACATAGAATAATAATAATAACAATAATTAATAGCAGCATCTAGGAGGTACTAGTGAAAGGAAGGGAGCTAATTAAGTGAGAATGAATTATAGAAACGGTAACAAAGATTACAATACCCCAATAACCACTGCCGAAAATCCGAGTAAGATTCGTAAGAGAGTTAATTTTAATTTTTTTATTTGTTAATTTACTTTATTGTTAATTTAGAGTTAAGCACGATATTACAGAATAAAGTTTTATATTAAACAGTAAATATAAAATTACTAAGGAAAACTAGCTTGAACTTCTTAGGATGGCCTCAAGAAACTTCTACTTCTTACTTCTAGCGATTTAACTTCAACTAAATAATCTTAATATCAAACCTTCCTTTATTCATCTCTTCATAAAATACTTATACATTTAAAAACTTTTGAGAAACACCTTAAGAGATTTATATGGATAAATGTACGCTGATGGATAAATGTGCTTTGTTTGCAAGAGACTGTTCCATTCAATGACTATTTACCACGCATGAGCTTTCACTATTTCCTTTTCTGGGAGATTTTATCAAACGAAGACCAAACATTCACCGCCAATAGCCCAGGGGGTGGACCAAGCGCAAAACACAGACTTGAGAGAGAAATTGTGAAGTCTTTCATGTGATACGGAAAACCTTGCCCGCAGGCGAAGAAATACTTCCGTCACAATATTTATTTTACCCGATTGTGCGTGAAATAATACACGAACGTTCGAGAGGTTGCCCAAGACTCACCCCTTTGTCTGCTCAAAGAAGTTGCCTTTTGCAGGTCCTTTCTTATACATTGCAAGTCATACTTTCACCAGATTTTTCATAATGAGTTTCCTCAAACTTTTACGAACCATTCAAGCGACGTGTTCGCAGCTAAAATCAAATTACATTTACGCAAGGATTAGAGAAAGGAATATTCTGTACATGTATGGTCGTATGCCTAAAAACATAAGGATAAAAAAAATGAAAAATATTGACGTGACTGGAACTCGAACCCAAAACTTCCCCTTTCTGGGCTGATAATGTAAACACTATTCTATCATCCCGAGACAATTCGATTCTGTTTGCGGAAAACTTTTATTTCACATATTTGTGTTTACCTCAACTTGTATTAAGAGACAAAGGTTCTCCAAGCGCCGACAGCGGCAACCGTGTAAAACTTTGCATCGACTCAAACTGTTTTACTCTGTTTTACATTAAATTGAGGAAAATAAGAGGGATCTCATTGAAAATTCCTTTCCGAAATTTTTAAAGGTATCCAAGATGATCTTGTTAAAAATTTTAAGAAATTAACACAATATAATAAAAAAACTCTAAGTCTAGAGGTCATTGAGATATGGACTTGGAGAAAATAAAGAACTTAAAAGTCATAGGATTAGAAATGATAAGCCCCCAGTAGCCATGTGGGTAACACGTTCGCTTCCGCTAAGATGTTTACCCTGCATCTAAACAATTGGGAAGTTTCCTAAATTAAGAGGTAGCGGGTCCATATCTAGAAAAAGCCATTTAAGGCAGTGTGGAAGTTGATGCGCTGACCACCTGTCACCCACGGTGAATACCGCTGACATAGACCAAATCCCATATAGGAATATTGCGCCATGGACTTTACTAGTACTTTAGGATAGAAATGATATCACAGAGAATAATGTAAAGAGAGGAAAAATAGTTGGGGAAGAAATTGTGGATTTGGAACCGCTTAAGATAATTGAAGGACCGAGATAAAGTGGGAAATGAGTGGTCGGAGAAAATTACATAGAAGATATTAGGTGGATTTTGGAAGAACAGAAAGATTACATTTAAATAAAAGCTGGTGCGGATTTCCATGGTGGATAGATGGTAAACTATGAGACTGACCATAAATACACACGTATATAAGTAGTGTATAAATTAAGAAGACATTCTGAAGGGGGAAAAAGATGTTATTGAGGAAATGCACTATAGTTATAGACTAAATAAATTGATATGGAAAACGTTTGATTAGATTTTTGTACATGGTATGCAAGAAATGTTTTAAAATAGAGTAATCAGAACAAACAAAACATAGTATATCACTTCAAAGAAAGGGAACAAAAAGCCATCTCTTTAACTTTTAAAAGGGCATAGGCATATACCCATTTTGATCACCCTTAAATATGACATTGGTTGTTAAACAATGAATATTTTTCGATAAATCCTCTTTCATTACTTAACGTCTGGATTTCGTAAACTTTTGATGCACTGAAACAATGTAAAAAAAAATAAAAATTAAATAAACTTCCGAGAAATTCCGGAGTGCACATGAGCGCAACACCTCGGTAATTTCTCGGCGGTAATTGAATTATTTTTCTTTAATTTCTGAATTAAAAGCTACAGATTAGACTTAAATGAGGAAATATTTGGTCACAGTCTGGTGTTTTTTCCTCTCGTGAGCAGAAATAAATGTAATTGGTCTGTTTTATTGATCTGTTATCTCTTTTAACCTCAGAATGGGCGATAAATGCCAAATCATCGGGTAATTAACTATGCGTTCGTAAGGCCATGAAGTTACAATTTATTTCTCCAATTAAAGTTTTCTGAATTTATTGTAGGGGTCATTTTAAAAGAATTCGAACTTCCGGTGTGATTTCTCGATGGGAGACATTTCAATTTTAACATTAATATTACGAGTAAGCATTAAGGGTGAGATAAGCATTATATTAATTATAGCCTGTTAAAGTCGTGGTTATAAATAACATAAGCTTGAAATATCTTAATATATCCGGAATTTTTTTGTGAACTTAATTGACGTAGCTCAACTCTAAACACGGTTAAATTAACCATTCAAGCAGTCAGCCTTCCGTGGCTACAATTTAAAACGTGGTAAATCTTTGAAGTGCTGACGTTTCTTGAAAACTTTTTTGGTATCATCTCCTAAATTGGAACTTCGCAAGAACGCTGCTCCGATTCAAGTTTGATGATAAAAATCATTCTTAGACTTATCTCTCGACATTTTTTTATTTTGCACGATAACAGTAAATGAATAATAGCATCTTCTATACCCTAACTTATCAGAGATTAATAACCGTGTTTAATCAGACATGACTTTATATCTGTTCTATCTGTGATTCATAACTTAAAATATACGACCTATGATCAATTATCTTCGATACATCTAAAATGTCTAACATAGAGAAAATATTTATCTTCCCTAAAACCATTCGTTTAAGTACGATTATCCTAAAAATATTTCTAGTCTCACTATAAAACAATAGTGAATTAGTCCTGATCGCTTTTGGGAGCCATAGATCAGTTATTGATACATCAAACGGAATTGAAAAATGACCAATTAGCTGCAATAGAACAGCTATTTTGAACTGTTTTTAAACCAAAAACATAAAATAATATAAAAACTAACAATTACAATAGTAGTTTATAAACAAATAGTACACTATCCTTCAAATGTAAAAGAAAAGGCTGAATAACAAATGCGTACATGTGATTGAATCGTTAGCAATTTAGAATCCCATTCATAGGAGTAACTCAACAAAAACTTCTGTTTAGCAGACTAAATGCGGCAAACATTAGTAACTACTCTAGGAACCAACTTTTAAAAATCCATGTTAAAATATAAAAACCAAATTTTCTGACTCCTCTACGCTCCTTTTCATTTATGGTAAACACACGACAAACTAGACCGTAGATTATTTGGAATCAAATTTGGCAACAGAAAAACAAAGATAAAAGAAAATTGCATCTACATTTACGGATGAATCCTGCGAGCAAGGATACAACCAGCATTCGGGCCAATGACTTTACATCTAGACACAACTATTTTATGACCCGAGAAAATGTTCAAATTTGGCAACAAAATACAATAAATAAAAGAAAACTACATCTGCATTAACATATTTCCCCTTCAAGCCGTCTTTCCGCGTGTATTGGGGTGGCAAGTTAAAGACGGTTTAAGGAAACATTAGCATCAATTTTACATTTCACCTTTAATTCTTAAGGTTATTCATCTCTGTACGCTATAAATGCCATCTCGGAGACCTGCTGAACCTAAATATTCCCCTTTCAAACGTACGTTCTGTACATCGACACCTATAATTACATTATAATTAATGTATTGATACACCTCATCGTGCGAATCGCTCACCTCCTTCATCATAATGTAGCGTAACACTTCCCGTATCATGTCACTCAAGACGTAAAAGATGCTGATACCTGTTTAGAGAAGAATCTCATTAGCTTAATCCAGTGAGAATCATAGATCTTATCAGCAAAATTTCGGAACCTAAAGGCTATAAAATAAACAGTGGCGATAAACGTCTCTACATATCAATTTAAGAATCTTGGGTCTCATCTTAAGCGGAACTATCAGCTGAGGATAGTTGCTGTGACGCAACAAGAACTGACAGCACAGGAAGAAATTTTTAAGAAATGCGGAAGTACTGTAAAAGGAAGTTAGATATATGGGTCATCCTATGCCAAAGCGGGCAAGAAAAAACATGATTTATTAGGATCGTCCTACAACCCGGTCAAAACATCGATAGTGGCAATATAAACATGTTTGCCAATTCCTAGACAGATATTCCAAATAGTTACGAAATATCAGGCTGCCAAAGTTCACGCAAAATTCGAAATTTATCTTTTAATTATGAAAACTATATAAAGACCTCTTAACCTCGATCAAATCAGAGTTTCCTTTAATCCAATTCTAGTGATCGATACAACATATTCAATTAAAATTCCCCTGTTTAGACAATAAATATTTTCGTAATAATTCTATTGCTTTAAAAAGAGGTAACTGTGAGTTTCAGATGAGAAAAACCTACTTTGGCCAGTATTAAAGAACATACCGCAGCGTTTGAATCCATAGAGGGTCTAATTAAACATAAAACCATAGAGAAAGTAAATCTTACTCTATGATAAAACCGAAACATAATGCTGTATATTCTTTCATTGCTCCTGAGTAAAAATTTGCATTTGATATCTCAACATAAGAATCCGTGTTCTAAAGTATAAGAATTATTGTTATTAGTGTTACTATTATGTGGTTCATTATACGTTAGCGCGACGTAAGGGATTGATTTCCTTCAATGCAAAATTATGTACGATCACGAACCACAATCTGGTTCTATCCATTCCCCAATAAAATTCTCATAAGGTGGAACACTTGCATACTTATAATAGGTTTATGATGCTCTTTACAAAACTCTTATCAGATGCTGATGTAACTAGCACACCATAATGATTTTAATGATGCCTTGAGAAAATTTGAAAATATTGATACCAATATACAAATTATTTTGCTGCATCATAAAGATAAAAATCGTTTCCCTGAAATCCTTCTTTCAAAGTTCATGGATATTACTATCTCCAGATATTCTCATTAAACATCTCAGAGACAAAGGCTTGTACTCTGTAATTAAATTAAGTCCCAGTCAATGAGAAGAATGAGAATTTAACAAAATGAGGTCAACTCAGTTCATCAGTGTCCGGCGTATGATTCATCGACCTTAAGTAAGTTCATTAGTATTCTTGCTGGTTCCCAAGGTGACACCAAGCTCCCATGGAGGTAAGAAAGTGAAAAACTCTGATTCGATATCCTAAGAGACACGAGATGACAATCTCTGAGCGACGCTTCGAAACAAATTGCACGTGCGAAAATCTTCGTTAGTTCTACCAATTAAAAAAGGATTTTTTCATCATTACGCTTCATCAATCACACCCTTTCGCCTTCTTTTTTTTGCCTGCAGAATATTATATGCGTCACTTTCCAACACATCCGCAACAGTTTCATAAAAAAGGGATCGAAATTATTTAGAAGGAAGTTTTGCAATCGAGAGAGAGCATTGATTGATAATTAAAAGTTTGGACATGTCCCGGCAAAAAACGCAGTCGTGAGAAAGCGATGAAAAAGGAAATGGGTTAGGGATGTGGTATTTTTTCGAAAGTGAATGTGCTAAACCCTAAGAAGAATGGCCGTTTTCGATAAGGAACCTAAGGGAGGCTAAATCAGCAGTCGTCATAATTTCGTGCTTCACGAACCAATTAGCATACAAGTTTTAATCCCAGGTGCCGCTAGTATAAAATTTTCTGAAGTTACAAAAGTATATGAAGTAGTTATGCTATCGTTGTAATACGAATGTTTTTCCTTGTCTACCAAGCGTTGGTGTATGAAAAAGATTTAGAATATAATCTAATGGTACATACAATAATCATATATTGCGAATTATGTCCGAATTTCTTTATAGACTACCAAAAATTCTTACGGTCAGCAAACCATCCGTTAGAATTGCTGGGCCGTGCTGCTTAGCATATAAGATAAGCGAAAAATGTATTCTCAAAAAATGAACAAGAAATATGCTCTATAAATACGAATGTAAATCACCTACGCAACGTGCGAAAGAATAATTGGAGGACGGAAGAGTGAAAAGTAAAAAACATGAGTTTTTATACAATTCATAATTCTATTCATACAAGATTTATGAAGCAGATGCAAGATAAAAAATTATATCATGAAAGTTATTACGCTATTACGGGCTTCATTAATAAAGTAAATAAGTATCATTCAATGATCAACACCTAGAGTTCATGGGCATTTTATAAATGAATTGCAATATATCAAGATAACCGTAAGTTTTCGATAACTTTGAAGCGAGATCGCAAATGATTTATCATTGGGAAATTTTCTGAATGTTTCTAACTAACGGAAATCTGTAGGCGTAGAATCATTTACGTTAAGAGAAGTAGATTGGATTACTTTCTTCGTTGCAACTCATGCACCATAACAAAGTAGACTTGATAGCTGAGTTTTCTCCACATTCTTCACAGTAGGTTTTCCTACTTTGGAACGCTAGATTAACCAATCCACTCAACTGTAACTAGCTCTTTTACGAGTTACTTTCACTCGATAGCGGCAAAAAAATCTCGATTTAGATTAATGAAAAATTCTTTTCTGCAAAACTTGATGTGCGATTTGTAACGGAATGTCTGTGCATTCTGGTATGGTTTAATAAATGGAAAAGAAGGGGATGCATTTCTGGAGGCCAAGTTTCCAACCTATTTTAAATGACAGTATCAGCGTTTTCTTGAGTAAATCTCGATCCGTAAAATCCATATTTCTAAATAAGGTATGCATATATTGACATCATGTGATTGATCATCTTTTTTCATTTTTCACGTCACCGGAAACTTAGTGATGAAAATTTTTAACAGATCCTTAAAAGTGTTAAATATAGTAAAACAAGTTAATCGAAACTTACACGACGCTGTGAATGTTTTTACTCTACAAAATTTATTAAAATAAAACTTTTGAATAATATCAAGCTAAAAACTGAACACTTTAGAATAACTCCACTTAAATCCACGAAAATGAATATAAAACTGTTGATTTAAGCATTCAAATTAAAGTATTTTTGAATATTTTTGTCACGTTTTCCCCAAAAAAGGTCGTTACAAGCTCCATAATTTTTTCCATCTAGATAATGAGCCACTTATTTCCTCTCACGCTCTCAAATATTTCCCAGCTTTACCTCCCAAATCTTTGCAGAAATTCAACCTTTTTACCTTTAAATAAAATCTCACGAAAAATGAACCGTTCCAAATTTTAGAACATGCTGTTTCCCAGGTCTCATGAAGGGAATACAGAATGGGAAAGGAAGTTTCTTTACCGTGACCTATGCTGCCTCCATGATTGGCGTAAGGCATGCACCAATGCCCTACTTAAAATGGACTTTGATCAATTGAATTGCCCTTATCTTCCCTTCGTTTACTAAATAATAACACTTAAATAATAAAAACACATATTTCGACATTTTTCTTACGTAAACGGCTTGGAATGTGACATAATTATTTCTAAGTTGTCAGAGAGATTAACCCTATGAACACTTCACAGGGATAACGGAGATATTTGAGTCAACTATTAAAAACCATGATGTTTCTCCTCCATCAAAGATCCTCCTCCAATTAAGATCTAAGTTCATTCATCTGATTTAAAATAGTATTATTATCTGATATAGTAGATAGGAAAGTTTTCCGCATTCCGTAAGCATGTAATAAAAATTAAAAATCTTATTTCATTATTTCCGCTTCTTCCATATTACCTGAAAATCTCATTGGCGGTTTAAATTCTTTTTCTTACCGATAATGCAATCGATAATTTTTGGAGAGTAAGGAATATCGACTGAGGTATGATTGAGGTTGAATTATGACATTCATTCTGATCACTACTCATAGAATGCTATGAAAATTGCTAATGATAGAGTCATTGCGCTGAACTATCGTGGACTTGTTCCAATCACCCCATCCCATTTGAGTAAGCAAGAAAGGGGAAATTAGCTAATAAATCCTTAAAAGGCCTGGATGTCTTACGCTTTCTCCAAAGCTTTTTTGCAGCTGATAGAGGAGGGACTAAGGAACCAGACTTGTGGAAAATGATTTTACAAACTTGGAATATATAGATCCTTGCTGCGTATCTAAGATTGAGATCACTTACTTTATATTTTCAATGATTTAAAATATAACATTTCTGAAAGAATAAAGTTACAATTTTTCCCTAATAATTTGAATATAACTATAATGTTCTGTAAGAATGACAGGAGATGAAAATGGCTCGAGAAATAGATATAATGCTTAAAAATCACTCACATAAATGAATTATTAAGAAAGATGGCCTTTTAAAATTCGAAATATTACTACGCGTTCGATTCTAAAACGTTAAATACCTTAAAACTTCGCCTAAATTCTGATAGGCCTTTTGTGCGAATACAAAATGTAGTGCATCGTTTTCAGATAAAAAATTTTTCACCAAGCAACTAAGATGAAACACGTACCTACATTCTATTAAAAGTCAAAAACGTTATCTGTATATATAGAGCGTACAGATAAAATTTGGTGTTTTTTGCCTTATTTTCAAACTGTATGCCCTTTGGACGAACTGAAGATACGATGTACGATTTTTCAATACATTACACCTAATACACGGTATCAAGTAGATTGTTCATGATACCGTGTGCAAAATATTTCAAAGCAAATTCTTCCGGATCTTATTCCAAAAGCCATAATACATAATTCCCAACTATTATAAGATTTCATTATACAGTTATATTATTACAGTTACTATTATACAGTTTCCAATCCCTAGCTCAATGATCGAGTATTTCATTTTGCACATACAGTTGGCGAATAATTATATCTGTTATGAATCTGGTTTTAGATGCAGGCAATGCCAACTTCAGACGGACAGAAGTGAAGTACTTGCAGACGAGCGACAGATTAAAAGAGCGATAAAAGATACTTTCATTTGCATTTGATAAAGTTGTGAAACAATTTTCGACAGCTAAAAGTCGTATTTTAAAAAGGATCGCTATACAAATTGTTGACGGAAATAAAACTTTGATTCTCATTTTGACTGTATGCTCGATAAGGTATTTTATTGCTTTCGGACGGCAAATAATCTCACGTAGGATGCATGACAAAGTGAAAGAATTACGTCCATGAATAAACCTACTTCCATCTAATTTATGAGGGTAGGCGATAAGGACCGAAACGTACTTTCACACAGCATTTTTAAGCAACCTGTACTAATGAAAATGTATTCAACCTCCGAGTTAGCGGAGTGGTTAATCCGGGTTCGAGTCCCTTTGGTTGACTGTCCGATTTTCCCAATAAGGGTTTGCGGAAGGAAGGGCATCCAAAGGTAAAAATCAGCACCAGAATTAAATTCATCACCGACATCCAACCAAGAAGAACCATTAGCCGACCCCATAAGTTATGAAAATAAAACTTAGGAGGAAAACCCTAATGATAATAAATTCCCGGATATCTTCCCAAAGTTTTATGTATTGTAGTAATATAGTAAACCATTATAATCCAGGAAGTGCACCATAAACGTAACAATTTCAGAAAATTTATCATTTGGTGAGTGAAAATTACGCTTAAACGTCCCGAAATTAAAAATGCCTTCCATTTCTACATTCTGAAAATTTTGCTTAACAAATTCCCTTTATATTATCAAAAAGTTTCGCTGTATGAATGTAATACGTCGACGTTAGTGGGGAAGAATATAAAATGTGAGGGTTTTAAGATGTGAGTGTGGGTGTGGCACGGACTATAAAATGTATGGAATGGCAAAAGAAACTCGGAGATGGTATGAGAAGAGGAGATTGTGAGTGAAGTAAGTTGGCGATGCTTGAGAATATGGGTGGGTCAAGTATTAAGAGGAGAAATATGGCTAAGGAAAGTGGCTGAAAGTAGGACAAGGGGAAAAATACAGGGGAAGACAATGGCAAAATATGCTGGATGAAATAAGGGCGGGATAAGCTATCAGTAATGTATGGAAGAGACCTTAAGTGGCGGATTGAGGACATATCAGCCCACCGCATGGTAAAATGCTAATATGAATTGCTAAATTAGCACCTTTCTGCCAGGGATATTAAGAAAAGTCACTGAGGGTTCATGTTTATGTTATTTAAGATCATTATTTTTATTTTAAGGTACATAAAGTAGAAATGTAGGCTAAAAGAGAAATTACTCAGTACTTATCAATGAAAACGCATTTTCTTTACTTGGATCATTACCTGAAAAAAGGGGAAAGCTAAAATTGATCTTGGAATAGGTGGTTAATCCGATGAGAAATACTAATTTTCTGATGAGTAAAAGGAATTGAGAATTATGATTGACTGTGTTGTTTTCTGTGACATTTTTCGTAATACAGAGCAAGCGAACTTAAATATTTATATGTTCTCCCAACCTTCCGAGACTGGTAAGATGATACGGAACATTTTAGACGAGAAAGTTAAATGTTATCGGTATGAGAGAGAGTTTTTCATTATAAGAAATAGCGGCCTTGTTAAGACAATATAATTTAAGAAACACAATATAGCAAGTAGTACATAGTAAGACAATAGTTCTTCTACCAACAGCCATAATTTTGGCCAGAATTCTTGATTAAACCTTATTTCAAATGGAACCGGTATATTAAGTACCCATTTACTATATTGTCGAGGAAATGAAAGATTAAAAACACGTTCATAGGAGTACAATGTCCAAAAATCATCCTATACGTGAAAACGTGCAATTATTAGGATAGCTTCCGAGAAAGAGCTGAGAAATATGAACATAAAAGCATCCGAGAATCCTGATGGAGAGAATACCTCACATTTGCCATTCCCAACGAAAAACCATTGAGTAATCATCGTGAAGAACGTTAGGTTTGAAAGTAAAAGAAACAACGAGAGTAATCCATACAGATCATGAAGAAATTTTTCATTCTCTCTAGAGTGCAGATGGATACGCGTGACCTAAATAAGAAGCTTTAATTTATCACTGCTGGATATGATGGAAAATTCGATAAAGATAGCAAACGAAATGTGACCGATAAAAACCTGCCATACACAATCACTGTTTCAATAAGTGGTTTCAGGCCATGTAAGAAGAAAATTCTTCAAAATCTTCCGGGAAAAGTACCTCTACTGAAAAATTTCCCATTTCAAGTAAAATAATAAAGTGAATGCCCAGTCAAAAAGGCAGTCATTAGCCATTCTGTGAGTGGAATTAGGAGAAAACTCTTCTCATAGTTTGCTAAAGTGAAATCTTCTCATACCAACTCCTACGGTAAACCAGTCTCGTCAGCATGTTATGCAAAACGAAATGCCCGAATCGGTTCATCTCCAAATGCAACGAATGTGCTCAGAATACAAAATTACCTTTCGGAAAGGCAGTTCAAAACTTTAAATAAATAAGCTATATTAATTTCGTGATATTTGAAAATTTTCTTCCTCTATACTTTTCACCCACTAGTTGATATTGATAAGATAAGTTCAAAAATGAATATAAACAGTACAACTAATCGAACCTTTAATTACAACCACTTGTTAATTCAAACATATGATTTTAATAATAAAGAAAGCGTGGGACAATGAAATTCAAGGCGATAATGAATGCCGACGAACAGACTGTTGACAGTGAGCATTATCTTCGTCAAAAATTGTAAAAATTTAATTTCCATACTGTTGCTAATTCTTTCGATTGCATTGATTAGACTAAAAAGTACCCATCATAGTTAATGCGTGATGTAATTACTAATTCTCCAGTTCATATTGTCTTATATTCACGTATCCCAACAGATATTTGAGTGGATTCAACTCTTCACAAAAGCAAAGGAATCTAAAGCATCTTATCTCTATCTTCTTTAAAAAGAAGTTTACATCTTTATGTATATAGTGATAGTATTGTGTGATAGTAAAATGTGGAAGTATTAAGCAAAATTTATGTTTTAAACCGGAAAACTCATCAACGGTGGTTATGATTTCCTTATACATAAATCTTGCAATCCATAAAATACCTATCAAAACGATAGATGAACAATGGCAATTAAGTTAAAAGGGGAATCTTAACGATTTCTTCGAATATATTTCAAAACATCTCCCATGAATTAAAAACGAGAATAATATTTCCCTTCTACTGCTATTAACGTGGCATCATTGTTCAGTATACTTCATTTTTTTATTTAAAAACTACACAAGTAAACTTTAAATCGACGTTAAACCGCAACAAGTCGAAGTAATAGTATACTGAATATGTTATACAGACCGGAGGAAGAAAGATTGTGGATACAATTATGAACAAAAGAAGAACTTAACCAAATAATCTGTGGGAACACCCTGATAATGGCTACGGAATTTGTTACCGAAACGTCAGTTGCTAAGAACCCTAGAGGAATTTCTGCACATCATCATCCGCTAAAAAACTAAGTCATTCTAATCTGGGTGAAGATAGCATTACCTTCCAGAATATTGAGAAGGAAACAAACGACGCTTTCTTTCGAGCGCTGATATTTACGAGTAAGATTATCAAGCGAATCTCGATTTGCTTGGAATTCAAAATGAACTCTTTATGTCAGGAACGTGTGAGCAGGCACTTATTTTGAGAAACGTGATGGACAAAGAGGGAGAAGCTCTTTATGTGAAAGTGGAAGATGGAGGGGTTGATAGAAAGCTCAGAGTGGAGCATAAATGTCAGGTAAGAAGAATCAGAGCCTCGAAAGTATTTCAGAATAAATCTCGAGTCACGAAGACTTGACATGTACACTACAATACTTTCGACGCACTTGATGGAGGACTATTTTTGTGTATGAAGCATCTTTCACCATTAAATTATACTAACTGTCTCTTAAATATAATTTCTATGATTTTCCATAAATATAACCTCTATGGATGTGACTTTCAAACAATAAAATAGTTAAATTTTTAAAAATTCAAGAAGGGATATCTATATTTTAATGTATGATATTCATAGTTTAAGAATTTTTACAATACGTTTTCAACTTTTATGCAGCCCTTAATTTTGAAAGAAGCTTCGTAAAAGAAAATGAAAGACATGTCGTGAAAACTTGTGGAAAATCGTCTGGAGATTTGTATTATAATTCGTGTCATAACGGCTATCTATATTTTAATGTATAAACAAGTATCTATATTTTAATGTATAATATTTAGAGTTGGCGAATATTTTTAATACATTGTCTTACGTTAATACTTTATGCAGCCACTAATTTTAAATGATCCGTAAAATAAAATGAAAGATATTAAGATATAAAAGATATATAAGATTGCAGAATTTAATTATGAATTATTTAAAATCGCCAGGAAAATTTATATAATAATATGTGTCACAGTGGCTTAGATATGACGCAACGTAAACAAGAAACGTGGACGGCTGGAAAAGCTGACAGCAAAAGAACATAAGCTCTTGAAATGTGGACAGGGAGAAAGATGGAATAAATTAAGAACATATAGTAAGGAATTTGGGGTCCAGCATGATGCGGGAGAGGTTATGTAACTGATTGGCTACCATCAGGGAGCCAGAATGCTATCAGTGGAACAATTCCACGAAATTGCTTCGTTATGACCCTATCAATAACTATCCTCATTGCATTCCGTGAGGATTAGCCATATGAACGTAATTATTCAGCATCACTCATACCTCAAAATCTTCTATCTTCCTATTATTAATAGTGAGGCAAAAATAAGCAGAATAAGTTTTCTTCCATCTTGTACCAAATAAAGATGAAAGAAACCCGATTCGCGAAGAGATGGTAGCAAGAAGCCGGCACTCGTTGCCCCTTCATTTGAAGACCTAAAAATTTAAAGACAAGAATAATGGTACCCAATTTACTAAGGATGGGAAAAGGGGCAATTGTACTTGTCAAATATACTCTGAGGAGAACTTAAGCCCCCCGAAGGCAAACGTTTAATAATGTACACTTTGCATGGCATTCAATCAGGAGTGACCTACAGAATGTCTATAATCAGCATCAATCATATCCAAATAGCTTTCAAATTATCCAAGCCACGAGCAAGACTGAGAAAAAAGTAATTGAAATATAAATTTTCTTTCATCTTCTACCTACAGACAAACGAAAAATATTTTATCCGTTACAATATGGTAGCAGAAACAGAATATAAATTCTTCGTATTAAAAGTTAAGATGGAAGTTAAAAGATGATTTTAAGAGACATCAGACAGAAAGGAAGTGAAGCAGCAATCCAAGAAGGATCAAAGAAGGAATTTTGAAAATATGAATAATTTAATAAAATAACTAGTAAAAGTACAAGCTAAAACCCTACGATTTTAACTTTGAACTGGAAGAAATAACAGAAATGACATTGAAATATGATTTCAAATTGCGCCTTTCCAGATCCACTTAGCAGTGCATTTTAGGCTCATGTATTAGATTCATTGCCTAAATCGTAGGAAAGGAGCCCAAGCTTCAAAATCTAACATGGGTTGAAGATGAAAAAATATTTTACAATCGCAGGACATACGGAAAATCTCCAGAAGTTATTCTTCCCATGAGATAAATGATAAATTTAGCTTGATTTCCTTTGTTTTATTCATCTTTGAATCGAATTTTAATGGACTCCTCTGTTTTCAGATATTTTCCTCGGAAAAAACCGACACATTAACCCCCAAATCTTCCTAATTCTCTGTTTTGTTTCATATCGAACGTTTTGCTATAACCATGAGATCAAAATAAAGACTCACCCTATGCATTCAATAGGTTCCATTTTTCATGAAAAAGATTTATTTTTCCTCCGAGCCAATGAGTGTTTATTATTAAGAGAAACTTAAATGCCCGCATTCATATTGAATGCTTTATCGTCATTTAATCATCCTTTACACCATTAATGTCCTTTCATTAATATTCTCTACTAACATTGTAATTCACCCAAATGGTGCGATAATCCATCTTTTCGGATTCTCAATATTTAGGTGTTAATAAGAAAACGTGTATCACTGCATTGGGAATTCTTTACAAGGTAATATTGTATTGGGGAAGTGGTGCTGAAGCGTTGGAATACATGCCTAGGCGTTAAGGAAAAAGTAAAAGTCATGCGTGACTGAAACTAGAACCTAGATCTTCCACTTTCCTAGCAGATTTTGCAAGCCAATTAAGCTATCACGCAGATCAGTCTCATTCCACTTTCTTTTTTTCTCTTCCTATTTACCTAACGCCTTTCTTGGCGCAGGACATTTCGTGTAAAGTCATGCCAAATTCTTTTCCTTGGTTCGTGGCATTGGCACTGTTTCTGGATTCTTCCATAGAGGTTATTTTTCCTAAGATAAGATTCAAGCTCTAATAAAGGGAAACTTTCTGCTTTATGCGTGTAGATTTATGCATTTTTTGTTCCTTACGCTTCTGAGTTTCCTCATTCGTCTTCCCCTCTGGCTGATAATAAAATGATGGTAGGCATCTTCAAATATTTCAACTCTCATATAAAAAACCCACTTTTCTATCGGCTACTTACTAAAGGGAACGGGGATGTGATAATTAAGAAATGGACTCTAAGAAAAAAGAACTTGGGTGGCGAGAAAGGCTATTAGATAGTAGAGAAAAGTCTGACGAATAGGATCTAAAATGCATTCATCTCTTCGACAGTTATCCCCCGAAATGTGAACGGAAGCTGTGCCTGGCGCAAGATGAGCGTGGCAGAGAATTGCTTCGAACAGCCACATTTTGTGAGGTCGAAAGGTCAAAAACGTCCCGCGAAATAAGGAAGAATTACCCTACACGAGAGGGAAGAATACGTGGCGCTTTGTTCAGGGAGAAAATATAGTCAAGTTGACCTTTCCTGGACATATGGACTTTCTCGCTGGGTGGGATTGAACTTTATGAACGCTTAGGGTAACAAGTGGTTTCCTGGAAACCAAGAGATAACAACAACGTATGAAGTGAAAGCTAGTTCGAGAAGCAATGAACAAGGTTAAGAGAATTTAGCAAATGATGGAACACTAGTTCACTTTTATGCAGTTTTGATGAACAGAGGTCGTGTCTTTGACATGTTCATACAATCAAGGAAAGAAATTAAATCTACGAGATGTTTCGCATCATCTTTTGAACACTTTAATAGAATCCACAAGAATTACGTAACTTTCCCCAAAACTATAAATCAAGGAGAGAACCGATCAAGAATCGACTGTGGAGAACTGTAATTAAGAAGGATTGTCTAAATGTTTTTATTCTGCATATAAAAGACACGCAATATCCTTTGTAATCAATGAACCGAATAAAATACGGTACTCGTATACCACTTTGCTAGTACATACATTTCATAGCGGCAAAAATCATAGCGGACTGATATTCTTCTGTAAAAGGAAGCTATATACTTTACAATTTGCATAAAATTTCCTTTTACATCGACCAAAAATATCTGAATATTTTTTTTATTTACTTCCTCAGGAGATTTCTGTCGTGACCCATTTCTTAGCGTCAAAATAACGTCAACTCATATTTATTAGACTTTAAAAATTATATGCAACTAAATAAGCGCATATAAATATCCACTTTTATACATAAAAGGAGAGCTTGTCTATTTAAAAACGTCTTTATCAAAATGTCGTTTATTATCTGAAGATGACTTAATAAACTGAAACAGGTTTTCAAATCGTTCAAGGCGTATATAAAATGTATTATGCGGTCTACAAGAAATTTTATGCTAAATTACTCTAATTTTCTTTCCTTTGGGAGAACGAATATCTAAAAATGGTATCAAGAAAAATACGCTCTTGTATTAATGGTTTGTTAATAGTACCATAATTACACATCGTTGTTTAATCACATTGTCCCAACAGCTGTGAGAATTTAGCTAGTACTATATATGCAGCCAAAATCAATATACGAATCTAATCTACAATTCATTACATGTAAGCATTTCTTTCAAAAGCAGTGAGTACAAACCTATTTCTTGAAATTTATTCTATTTTGCCGTACATTTTCTCCAAAGCACCAAAGGAACCAAACGTTTTTAATTTCACCTTCATTCAGTTTAAATTATGTTGTTAAAACTTCATGACTGTCATAGTTTTCCATTGGGTTAAAATGCATCTCTTGATAAGGTTTAATATAAAGTATCCATTTGGTTCTATTCAATTTAATTATTTGTTACAATCTCTCATAAATAAAAATTTAAGTATCGTACGATTATTAAGGATAAAAATCTCTGATATTTGATTGGAAAACCTTGAAAATACTGCGTATGAAATTGAGCGAAAAATAAAATGGGCAAAAAACATAGCAGCGTCCCTCTTGTCCGTAAAAAAAAAACCCTTCAGAGAACTTATTAAAACCACTAAATCTTATTTACTTTCCTCCGCTGAACTTTCAAAAGAAAGGAGTTGGGCGGTTTATGTGCATTTGTAAAGAATCACAGAGAGTATTTCCTGTACCATGGCAAGAGAAGAATAATGCTGTACCGGCGATTAAAGGTCAATAGGACAATGAAATATACGTACAAGACTGAAGATTTATAAGGAGAATGTAGGATGTGTGACCGAGCGATAGTACCTGTTTTAAGTATTTCAATGTAACTCCTATACCCGAAAAATTTCTTAACTACAGTATCAACGTATGAAAAACGGATTTTCCTAGGACATAATTTCAGATTTCCGGGAAACGGTAAGTTCAGGTAACCTCCAGAATCCCGGGACAACTACTTATCCGCACATAGGCTTAGGTATTTTAATAAGAGCGGTGTAACGAACCTCAAACGCGGGAACGCGGAACTTGGAACGAAGAGAGGTTCTCAGCGAAAAGACGTTGAAGGTATGGCCCACTTGTCAAATCTTTTTATCCAGGACGAATTATTTTATATATCCCTTAGGTCATGCGAAACTCGATACGAAAAATTTTATGCGTGATTTACAAGATTTTTTTTGCGTCGTAAACGTCGACCGCGTGTACGAGCAAATTATTTACTACCTTACCGTAAAAATGCAATCGTTTGTTATATTTATTCTTCTTATAAGTAAAAACTGTTCCCTCGAGACCCACGGAATACCTCCAAGTGGGAGTGTCCCTATTGGCAAGATAGCAGCAATGTTAAGAAGTGCCAGAGATATACTCAATAACTCTGTAATAATTCATTCAAGATTGGTGTTTTGATATAGATTGCCACGTGAATTCTTTTCACGTGAAGTTACTTAATTACTCATACTGATAAAGGTGATTTTGACAGCTCGAGATTTCTTAATTTGGCTTATAAATCTTAATTTTAAAACTAAAAATTAGGCTTGAAGACTATCTGATTTGAACTTTTAAAATTGTGTTTTTTATTCGCATTAAGGGGACAAACTAAGATAAAGCAAAGGACTTTGGGATGAAAATCAATGTAAGAAAGACTAAAATTATGAGTTTTTCAAAGGGAAAGAAAACTAAGTTAACCATAAGGGTGGATGGGGAAAAAATAGAGCAAGTAGATCAATTTCCATACTTGGGTAGCCTTCTTTCTAAGGATGGAAGATGTTCGACAGAAATTAGAAAAAGGATAGCATTGGCAAAGGAAGCTTTCATGAAAAGAAGGGAACTGATGACAAAGGGACTTGATAAAGGAATCAGGAAGAGATTGGTAAAATCCTTGGTGTGGAGTGTAATGTTGTACGGGTGTGAAACGTGGACGTTAAGAAAGAAGGATGTCAAAAGATTGGAGGCTTTTGAGATGTGGGTATGGTGTAGAATGGAGAAAGTAAGTTGGGCCGATAAAAAAAACGAACGAGGAGGTTCTAGAGATGGTTGGGGAGAAAATAGTAATGATTGAAGTGATTAAAAATAGACAAAATAAATGGGTGGGTCAAATATTGAGAAGAGAGGGATTATTGAAGAAAGCGAAGAAGGAAGAATGTTAGGGAAAAGACAGAGGGGAAGACAAAGACAGAAGTTGTTAGACGAATTAAGGGGTGGGATAAGTTACCGGGAATTGAAGGAGAGGGCATTAAAATAGGGAATGTGGGGGTTTAACCTCTTAAAGGATTCATAAACCTGTACTTAAACTTCAATTTTATTTAATAAGCGAAAAATTATGATTAATGTATCCTTTATATTCTCTAAAGTAGTTTTTTATTAATTTGGTAGTGTAACGCACTAAAATGAATCAGTTATTATGGAGTATAGCAATGCAAAATCAAAAAGGTCATTAAAACCTCCTGTTGTTCTGCATACGCATCGTACCTTATTCTTCTTACATCAAGAATATTTCTAGAACGGAAAATGATATTTCAAAACCTAATTAAAGAAATTATCTTTAATGGATGCCCTAAATTTGTGAAGTTGCATATTCACATCTTACTTATATAAGAACTCAATGTTTCGTGCTTTCATGGGAACTAATTAAATAAAGGACAGATACCGAAAAAAGAAGCATGAACTCGCTGATTAAATCTCTTTCGCAGCAAGTAAAAATAATTAAAATCTGATAAACATGTATCTGCGATTTATTTATTCATGAGAAAAATTCATTTCATTAGTATCGGTACATTCCCATACTGTTCATAAACAACCTTAGATTAAACCTGAACTTGATGTGAATATCTAAAATGTACTGAAAAATGTGTTATCTGCATCTTGAATATAGAAAGGAATTCATGCGCTCGAATTAAAAGCTAATTAATTTTAAAGTATGTTCTCGCAATTTTTACTTGGCAATAAGAGTAACCTATAGGACATATACATACACTCATATACTAAATGCTAAACGTATATAACCAATGCGCGTTTGTTGCCTAAGTTGATTCCATTCATGAAGGATTGAATTGAATGATTCTAGAAGCAGATTGAGAGTGTATGAGCTGTATTAGATTTTCCTGAGAATAAATGCAAACGGATAATATTGGCGTGAATAGTATTGGAACCCAGGTCTTCCATGTTTTGAGTTTTCAGGTACGCCTAATTAATACTAACTATACGCGTACTTATTTCTTCCTGCTTTTTTAGTTAATAAGTTAATAACTTATACCCTTCTTCTAATGAGGTTTGGCTGACATCAGAATTTAGACTTGCACGAAAATCAGATTCGATCAGTGAATAAACCACTTTTTTAAGATTCAGCGTTATTTATTGATTAAAAATTGATATTTCCACAAATTCGTTTCCAGGAAAATGATAAGCACGAAATGACAAGTTGATAATGGCAAAATTATTTTTATTAACCAGCACATCAATCTAAAAATAATAAAATTAAATGAAAAGTGGGGAAATTACCCGAGATATATACTTTTAAAGTGAAAGAGATTCGAGAAAAATTGCGTGTATTATCATGACAGGTGATTCGTACTTAGCAGGTCAAGGTGTAAATGTACCTTCTCATTAGCATGGAATTTGGTCTGTATTCCAGATCAACGGCCGTGTGTTGCGGCTATCTCAGAAATTCCCAAGATAATTACATGTTTCGTAAACCAGAAAATTAATTTCCGCATACGACTGGTCCACCGAAGCTTACTTCTAGAGCCGAGAAATCTGAATTGTCCGTCATCTTATTCATCACTTACAAGAGCACGAGCCTGAGTACAGCTCGACAGCGATTTCTTTCGAAAATGGCGCACTACACGTTGCTTCATCATCGTCATTTTTTGTCTGTCTCAAAACTTGCTTGATTATATGTTGTACTAACCTTTACATATCGTTTTGTTCATGAAACCACGCTTTTTTGATGGATCGTAATTCACTGAGACCTTTTTGCGTTCGGGAATCATCTGATAAATGTTTCAGGCCCAGAACCCATCAATTTGCCACGTATCGTATCTTGTATCGGACTTCGCGAAAATTCATGGGCATTCTTAATTCCGCTAGCTATGATTTGTGACTTCGTGTTCTATTGTATATATGTTTTATAAGTTCTACGTATATATTTTGCAAGTTTCCATATGTAATACACGAATTCAGAAGATATAATAAATAATATTTCGCATAAAATCACATTAGAAGAAACGAAAATTTAGAATATGTGTCCTGAAATTAACAAGTATTTTCCAATTAATAACCTTATACATATATTTTATTCGTGCTAATTTAACATCACACCAATGATTTTATGTAGTATACTAAAAAATTTGTCTTCCTAGATATCCATATTTTAATCAAATTAAGGAACATCATGAAAGTTTTTGCGCGTTTTTTCTAAATGGTCCTTGCCTCAAGATAATGGTTTATATAGAATAAAAGTAGACAATAACACTAAAATTCGACATTGTTAAAGTTAACTAATATTGTCATATTTACCTGTAAAAAATGGATCTTCCACATTCAGGGCTTCATCGTAGAAAAGAGATACAGATGAACGACTGCTAATCTGATTTTCAGCCCTGGGAAGGGATAAAAGGACAATTTAAGTGCATTGAATATTTGTAAGAATCAATGTTAAGCTTGTGTATTGGTATAATTACCTTTTCGGAATGCGTTGATTTAAAAAAATCCTCTTGGTGAAACTGATCAGCACCTGCTTATTTGGATTAAATTTCGTTAGCTCAATTAATAGGGATTAGTACATATTAGTAATTCTTTTCATTGCACAAAGGAAACATGCTTTGAAACCGCCAGAGACAATTACTATTTTCTCTTTCAATGAAGACTCTCCTACAAGTATTGAGCGTTTATCTTTCTCAAGCAGTATATATACTCATTATTTCCTTGCGATTTTGAACATGTTTCCTTCATGCAATAACGCATTTAATGTAGAACACATTAAGACATGTATTACCCTACCTACTCGCGCCTATCCGCATATCGTAAAACTTATCCTAAACTAATTGTAACGATAATCACACCCTGTTGTCACCGTTTAAAAGCGTTTCTATGTAATGAACTAGCGGAGTCTTTTGCCATGGTAACTTTCAAAATTGAACATTGCAAATTAATACTGTTTATTAGTTATGAAGGAAATCTGTCAATTATATTAATAATACAGAACCGTGATGACAACAATGAGCGACTACCTGTTGAATGTTAGTTTAAAGAATTGTTAGTCTGCCAAAGATTTCTTCTACCTTTCGCTGGGGTACGGTCATCATCCCTCCGTTGGGTGCGCCATCTGCGAAGAGTTATCACTGACCTTACGATTTAACATCCCATCGGCGGGAGAATCCTCTTGAATCCAAGTCCTCCTTGTCCAATGGCACTTCCTTCGTAGACCGACTCCATCTCCTTCACTGACGTAGAATTTCCTGGTCCAGCAGTCAATGAAGTCAAGCTGTCAAATTTAACTGGCGAAGTTTGTGATGTACCTTCCTAAAACGGGAATATTTGAAATTTTGAAAATGTAGCATGCATTGCTGTAACCCTTTCAGGAAGGTTAACTTAATTAAAATATAAATTTAGATTTTATGCCTATAAGTCTATGTATGGGCACACGAAACGCAAGATCTAGAGATCACACTGCTTCAAAGTTTATTATAATGTTAGTCTGCTAGGTTTCATAATATTATTATATTATTATTAGATTGAAAGGGGAGAGATTGCTGAAGAAAGTGATAGAAGAAAGAAAAGGGAAAGGCAGAGGGGAAGACAAAGACAAAAGATGTTGCATGACTTATAGGGTGGGATGAGTTACCGGGAAGTGAAAGAGAGGGCACTGTATAGGAAATGTGAGGGCACATGTACGTACTAAAAGGTAAAACACTCATATATATTATTATAAGCCTGCTTGGTTTCATAATAGTATCATTGTGTAGCAGACGACCACATATATGCCAAATAGTCTCTTCAATTCCAAGTCATTCAATAGACTCTCCTTAAGTGTAATGTGAACATTATAAGCTTATGACTTGATTGATTGTCAGAGGCTCTTTGGAATTTTGGAAGAATGTGGCGTAAACGGAAAAATGAGGTAGATTATCAAACAAAAACTAACGGAAATGTTGTCCAAAGCTTAATTTCTTGGGAAATTTTTGAAGCTCAAGGCTACAGTTAGGTAGAAAGGACTGTCACTATTACTTCTTAATAGTGTTGCAAAACCAGATAAGAAATTATTCCAGTGCTCATTAAATTCTATGAGTTTCCATTGAATTCCGTCGTCAACATGGGGCAAATTCAAATTTATGCTAATCACATCCGTATGCTTGGCAAAAAAATCATTCATTTCCATCACAATAGCCCAACAGGATCCTTAGGTAATTCGAAGATTCAAAACAAAAGCATCTTGTGATGAGCCAACCTGTTCCACTACAATTGTTCTTTTAAGTCTTAATTTTGCGCCTCTCCATTCTTCGCGACCTATATTAACGTCATACATGATGTTAATGGCTGCCTTTGGCTCCTTCCTGAACTGAATACGTCATTGCAATAAAAGATTTATGTTAACAGACTGCGAGAGGTACTTAATTTAAACCGGTTCAAGCATACGTTCATGGTAATTGAATATGGACAGATCGACACACATAAAAGAACTTGCACCAACGCAGTAAAGCGTGCAAATTAATTGCGCGGATTCTTAGAAACCAGCTACCCTTGCCAATCCACCACCTCGCTATTCATTTCTCCACTGACTATTGTCATCCTCTCACGATATTAGGACCAAGCAGGTTGCTTGCCGAACATATGTTCCTCTCCATGTTGGATGGATTGAATGTCATCTGGCAGGGCGGAGAGCTTTCACATTTTTCAATCTTTTCCTGACGAACTCAATGAACTTCGTTGAGTACGTAATCAGCACTCCAAATCTCGGTGCTCCATAAAAATAACCACGAAAAAGGATTGGATCGCGGACGGAAAAAGTGTTATAACCAGGTCATGCGAGTCGGATGAACCGGAGTCCAAAACGACTCGAAAACTTATCTCCGGTAAATCTCCGGCACAAGAGATATGGAAAAATGTTTCAGTACGAAGGGTTTATTTTGAGTTATGATGAGCTGGATGGAGCCTTAAAGTTTCGTTCATTTATCAGCCCCAATTAAATCTCCTTTTTCCGGGTGTGTAACCGAATAAAAACCTAACTAGAGTCATCTGCAAAACGTCATCTCGTGCGTAAAATCGAAGCGATCTTCTCTTACGGTACCTGGGTACTTATATTTCTCTCAATATCATTGTTTTCGTGATGATTATCAATTTCGATAAACACACCCAACTCGAAAACTGTCTTCTTTGTGAAGAGTTTCACTTCCTGAGAAAATAATCGCTTGCGTGCGGGAGTTTTAAGCTCTGCTGAGGAATATTTGACAATGTAATTGCTCCTTTCTCTACCTTTAGTAAATTGGGATCCATTTATCTTGTCTTTACTTTTGGGAAGCCGTTAAACGAAGGGGTTATGAATGTCGGTCTCCTGCTACCATCTCTTCACGAGTGGAATATTTTTCATTTGTCTTTTGGTGTAGGATGAAGGAATTTGCATCTTTCATTCACTTTCCTCACTCGTAAGTAATTTTAATGACTGTGAAAGTACGAAAATGAGGATGATATGTGGATAATTTTACTTAGGTCTATTATTATTGACTGCTATGATATCATAGGAATTCATATGTTATTCATAGGGATAATGCTGCTTTTTGATAGACGCTTACCACTTATTTTCATTCTGACTCAATATGAAGAGCGAAGGTAAATTGTCTCACTACTCAGCTTACCTAGTTACTTCATCCTCTCTCCTAAGTTTTTAATAATGCTATTAAAAGAATTATTCAAATGGTCACTGTCCTGCACTTGCTAGAATTCTTTTTCTCATAGCTTTATCGATGAGTAAGGAAAGAAAGGGCAAAATACCTCATTCCCCATCTTGTCTCATTCCCTTTCCAAATGCTTTTGTAGCTAATGGTGTATGAATTGAGAATACAAATAGCATTTGGGCCTACCACTGAAAAGATAGACAACAAATGCCAGTGACTGAATATAAATACATGAAATCTCTGATGGTGTGGTTATGATATGGCCTAATATTTTATCGTCCTATTTAGTTGTCGGGTAAAAAATGCGAATAGCCGTATAAATTTCTCCAGGAGGGCGAGAAATGCCACTCGTACCATCTAAATGGAGGAAATAGTTTCAGGCGTCACATCGCAAGGAAATTTCCTAAAAATTCACCAACCAGTTTGAGTCCAAATGGAATATTTTAGTCATAAATTCCTCCGTACCTGAGCCTAACACTTCTATCTCGTCCTTAAAAAAAGTATCATATTAAAGCATCGCGAAAAGCGTAATAAATTCTCTTCCTCGATTGCGGAAATGCTTTCTAATCCAGAATTACGTGTAAAATTTCAGAGCTAACATATAGAATCAGAATTACCTTATGTAAAAAATAATTGTGTCATCATATAAAGTTACAGCAGTGAAATCACTCAGCAATAATTGTAGAAACGACTTTTAAGTGTGAAGATGAATTTTTATCTTCAGACCTATGACCATAAACACCATTGATGTGCCCGAAAGTTCATGTGTGTCATCTCCAAAATATTTTATGGAGAAAATCGTTTTGAGTCCGCTTTAAGACATATATTCAAAGTAAAATCGGAGCCCTTCATTCGACTACAGCCTTTCCATGGTGGAAGTTTGAAGCCTTCGAGATATGGATGTGATGTAGAAAGAAAAAAAGTCGGGTCGATATAAAAACGAACAAGCAAGTGCTGCAGATGGTGGAAGAAAAAATAATCTTGAATGGAGAAATAAAAGAAGGCAGAAGATGTGGCTGGGTCAAATATTGAAAGAGATGAGATCATTTTTAATTAAGATACAGAAGGGAAGGATATTAAGCAAAGAGTCGATGGGTAAGACACGGGTTGAAGTTGTCGGATAAAGCAAAGGGCGGTGTAAGTGAAAACTACTGCACCTTATTACGAGAAGATGTAAGTCAATTACGAATAACAAATGGTTCCGCGCTGTAATTCCAGAAACGATATTGTCTCGTCGAAATAATTGCCTCAAATGAGCCTATTCATCACCAAATATAAGTATAATATTTCTATTGTAACAGGGATCTCATTATGATGAAAACCGAAACCAAATGTATAGCAGTAGAATTGTTAAAAGTGCTTTGACAGCTTAGGTCACTTCGCACTCATGGGCTCCTACCGAGTCGAACCCGGGACCGCTTTCACCGAGGGGGAACGCGCTGTTTCCGTGGTTATGCAGGAGTCTGCATATTAAAAATATACTCATGGCATAAAATATGTTTATAATATTTATATAAAAATACATAAAAATATTATTATATATTATAAATAAAATGATTTTAAACTTTAGTATTCCTACGTCTCCTTTAAAAGGCGAAGTAACTCGTTCGACTAATTATCAGTTAAGAAATAATGGTTTACAGTCATACATTCATAACATCGCTTTCTCCAAGTGATATTTCCTTTAAATTTGAAACCCTATATCCATATAATCAGCCATGTATTGTTAGAATTTGGCGGGATCTGCGAGACATTACAGTAAAATTAAGATGTGACGATGTCATCAAATGTAAATATATTCATGAATGGGTAAGTAACTTAACTTGATCTCCTTTAATAAATATTCGTAATTCCTGACTCCTAATCTTTATTTGTAATAATAATGTAACCACCAATGCACTTTTTAGCTAGGTTCCTTGGTGTCCTTCGAATACTTTTTATGTCCTATCCGACCGATGCGTCGAGAGCCCATTATTTGCTGTTAAGTTTAAAATTCTTCAATAGTAGTTTTCATATATTTGTCTTTGCGTTTTCATATATTCGTTATTCGTGGCGCTACTCCTTAAGCACTATTGCATAATTCAGTTTTCTAGCCAGTTTCAATGGATATCGTATCATTGTAGATTCCATTATATTAGAAATCTTAGCGCAGCTGATTAATCCAAGTGCCTATTGCGATTTCCTCTCCATCCAAACACAAAAAATAGTACCATAATTACTACCCCTTCAGTGAAAGTGCTACGGATAATTTATTTCAGGATTTCGGGTACTTGCAAAGGAATTAAATGAAAACGACAATTCCTTTACAATGGTCATTAAACAAACATAATAAAATCATTTTATTCTCGCGCGCTATTAAGAACCGTTAAAAAACGTGCCCATTTCATAAGAATTTTTAAAATTGGGATTTATGAAAACGCCGTCTACAGAAAAACTATATTAGGGTTGTTGGAATTTTATTGCGTTGTAAAGACAGCGCCTAAAATGTATTAAATGAATCTGAGAGAGACAAAAAAGCAGAATCTTTTCCAACTTATACCGCAACTAGCGAAATCAACAAACTCGGAGAGAACTTCTTAAACTCAAAAATTATCTCAAACGAAAACTGCTTGCATTTTGTTTACGTTGCAGTGAGTCGTAAAACTGCCAGACCGGGACAATGTATTCCACCCTAACTGATAGAACCTAAGTCGCGGAACGTACTGGAGGATCTAAAGAATATGCTGGAATAATTTCTTTCAAGAAACTCTTCAGATAAAAATTGCAGATTACAATGAAGAAAGCCAGTTAGTGTTACAGATGAGTTTCCCTATTGGTCGACAGAAATTAAGAGAGACGTATTCAAAGATCCAGAGCCTAAACCTGTTATACTATCTCATGATTAAACAGATGTTCAACGAGAGAAATTGCCTCCATGCTATGCGTTTCGAGCCTTCCGCTTCCTACAGGAAAGAAGTCGTACGTCGGGAAAATTAACATATCCTGCAGAGATAAACCACGACTCATTCAACATTGATAGGCACATAGAGGTGGAGAATGAATAAACCGAGTGTTTTTAAGGTTTTTATCATCTTCGCGAACTCACATCAATCTAAATAAATTGCAATTTTACTTTTTAATTAGCTTCAAAGTCTCTTATATTCGTTATGCAAGACGAAATAACAGAGTAACAGATAAAGAGAAGTTACCCCTGTCAATTTGGCCATCAAATAAACGCACTTCCGGTAAAAAAAGTAATAAGATGGCTCAGATATTGAACAAGAAAAATTAATAAAAGTACCGTAAGTCAGGTATTATAAAATAAAGTAATAAAAGATTAAATAAAATTGACCACTAAGTGAAACATTCTCCATGTATGTGGTATATACATTAGGAGTACTGTTTGAACCTTAAGTAGAAAAGTCCGAGTAAGTGAGGCGTAATAACCACATTGAAATACTTTTCGAAGCATTCAATAAGAAGTAATCAAAATTAATACTATTATCCTACCTTTCATATCCCAGTATCTACCATATCATCGCAGCTATGAATACTACTGAGACAAAAGGTAATGAAATGCAAAGTTTTATCTATCCTATACCAAATACTAATGATATATGCATCTAGGTATAGTAGTTGGAACCCATCTCATTATTACCTCGATTATAAATTCTCAAAATATATATGCATAAAAAATGTCACTTTTCCCTTTCGCATTGAGTACGTCTTTTGCCTCATTTATTCTCTCCCACTGATTCTTTTTATTTTAGCGTCTATCTTTCGCTGCAAATCCATCCTCATATTTTCAAACATAATTTCGTTTTCTCAAAGAAGTCTTAATCATTTGCCTATATTTAATACGTCATCTTAAAATATTTGAGTAACACTGGACTGCGTCTACCCTCCACTGATGGATTTGGGCAACGGATATCGGCTACTTTCTGCCAAAAGCTTGAACGTAATTTTCGACCAAGCAAACCCAGCTTACAGAGAAATAAGTTAGCGTACTCTGAGAAACATTGCGTGTAGCAATCAAGGCTAAGGTATTAAAAAACTGACCCTTGGGGTTTCCCATAAATGTAGCATGAAATTCTGCTTCTATTGCGCATCCTTTTAGAATGGTAACTCGATTTACTTTATTACCGATGGGCACGAAAGTTGTTGAATTAATTGGCATCTAAAAAAATTTGGTCCGCAATACGAAGAAATGACAGTTTAACCACGTTACGGAGCTTTGAATCTCTTTGAGTAATCATGCTTTGGGCATATTTTTAGGCCCCGTAATCTTCCCAACATAGGAAGGTACACGAGATGCAAGGTCCCCAAATGTCATCAATTGGACGTTCCCATACAATGCTGCGAGGTCACCCCTCATCTTCTACGTACATGTCACTGGTTATTATGAAAAACTACCGCTAAAATGATCCCAGTTCCATAGATTGCCATGTTTGTAATAAAAGGATATTCCTGCAATACACATATCCACTCCCGATTGTAACATCCAATTCCCCTGCATGACATTAATTTCATGTCATCGATTCAGCAACCTACAATCATTTACATATGAATGAAGTAGCATCAAAATTTATGTACCTTTCCAAAAGGATCCATTCACGAATTCATTAACAATTCGCAATGTATTTATTATTCAGCGAGCCCGTATCGCCGATTTCTGGCCTACAAAGATTTAACACGCTTGATTTTCCACTCGCCATCCGAACATAAATCTCACGCAAAATTTATAGCCGACTAGTGTATTTGTCTTCGGTCTGAAATAAATGCCTTTTTTCACTGGCCAGAGGGCCTCTTTGTCAAGCAAGCACTGGTGAACTTGACTCTCTGGTGATCAAGCTTCGTTGACCTAATTTTCGGTTCGCTTACTCTTCTAACATCCGCAAATTTCAACTTTCTTTACGGTAAACAGCTCTGAAATCGAAAGTCCGCATCGCGTAACGTATTCTCGCCTAAACACATCGTAGTATTCTTAAATCTTTTACGAGTATCTATTGATGACGTTATCCATTGCCGGTGACATCATCGATTGATGTATTTATCAATCTTTTTTATTAAAAAGAGGTGGCCGCAGGCATTAACTTGATGAAGAAGATTATTTCGGAATTGATTTTCCAAAATTTAGAGTTGATATTTTCCCTTCATTTATCCACAGCAGTACAGGCATTCGTATATCCAACTAAGTCGATAAATATATCATAATTTATTCTTCTACTTATTTAGTTAAGAACGCCCTCGAACGCAATAATAGGGGAAAGAAGCATCCGTGTCTTATTCACCAAAAGTTGGGATAACGTGGACTCGAACCTGGTACCTTGGCATGAAAATGGGTAATGTCTGTATGTAAGAAATAACCATTCGGCCACCGAGGACGGAAATCATGATTAAAAACCTAGTATTGTTAACTTTAAAAATGACCATTCCTATGAAACGTTGGTTATGTTTATCTTCTAATCGAGATTAAAATTCTACAGTCACCATATCTACATTCGAGTTCAATAATTAATCATGCACACGCAGAATATAGCTATGCTTTCTTTACTAACCATACGCCATACATCATCATCAGAAACCAAAGAAGTATTCTTCCTTGCATCATTAACAAAGTCTATTACATAACACCGAATCCTATGTAGATCTCTAGATATTGTGGGAAGGAAGCTTCGCGTTTGTTTTTCTTGAAAATTTTACTAGGCGTACCTGAGATTATTAAAAAATTGATCAAACCAGAGCATCTATCGACTTTTTTCCTGATAGGGTATGTGCGATCATTAGGGAGCCTTAATATTTTAAAATGAAAATTAAATGGCAACTATGATAAACCTAGGAATTCCGCAACTGTGTCAATGATCTTAACTATGTCTTGACAACCATGCGACGACAACTGGACCTTTGAGATAAAGGAATTTCAAAATATTTTTCAAAATATTTCTATCGCCACTCACGTAATCTTAATCTTATCGCTACACCTGCTTACACAACTGTGAGGAAATCTTACATTCGAAACTAGAACAGTTCACACATCCATTCATGAGTAGAACAAAGACGTCTACTTAAATCTGAATCAGAATTGGGAAACTTTTTTCTACGCTGGGTCAATGACTCCAAGGCACGATAGAGGGAAATGTGGGATCTGACTCCAAAGCAGCGACTTCCGTGAAATAATCTACACTTTTGGGTTCCATTGTAACGTAAACATTATAATCTCGCATTCGTTATGAATTTTTTCTAGTTTGAAAATCCCCATCATGGATAATCGCTGGTTTTGATGAAATCTTCATTTCGTGAAGGAAATCGGGTTGAAAACTTAATTCGGAACTACAGATCTAAAAGCGGTCGCCTCGAGCACTTTGAGGAGAAGATAAAAAACGTGACACGTCTTAATTGATTTGGTACGGTTCGAAAAATGTTTCGAAATAGTAATTTGAAGATGCTGATTATAATGTCAGGCCTCCATCAGATTCTTTAATGAAATTGAAATACTCTATTTGCTCAGATTCTGTTATAACGCTCGCAAATCTTTCTCTCTGATTATAGACCGTGGATACCGATAATGTTTTATTATTTTAAACTAAGTGTCTTTTACATATTCAACACATCGTCAGAGAAGAATTCAACGAATTATGACTAATCTAGAAAAAAGAGAATCTTAAAAACCGGTTCGTGAAAAGTGATACGTCATGAACCATCCTTCAAAATATATATTTGAAATAATTAAATATGTACATCAGAATAATTGAAGCAGATTCATTTCTAGACTTAGAAATATACAAGAAAAGAATATGATAACTTATCCTACATACGTTAACATTTTATGAAGACTGTCCAACACATATGAGAATTGAAATATAAACTGCCCATTTAATTTAGAAATAATTATATATGACTTGAAATATATGACTTAGAAATAATTCATAACGGATTCCAATTTATTTTTTCGAAATTTGAAGAATTGCTTACTTATGAAACTATATTGTAAAAGAGTTCAAACATTGAATAGAGCTAATATTTTACGTATAAGTAAACTAGCAATGTATGTTGCTAAATTAGTTCCGATTTCAGATAAACTAATATCATAAAATTGCATAGTAATATTCACTTATAACTAGACTCTTGATTATTCGCATCTTTTTGATAGAATATCACAACTTTATTTAAATAGGTAATAGCAAGGTCAGGTATATTTGACCCAAAAATCAATTTTCAGCCTTTAAATTCCATTGATAATAAATCACAATAAATCAGATCATATAATCCTGATAACTACATCAACTGCAAAGGACCAATGTTAACTCTCTCAGGCAAGGCACTTCCCTTAAGCGGATATTGTTGAGTACTTATGCTGGATCCCGATTCGAAAGTCATTTATTAATGGTATTATTCCGAAAATACAATTGCAGTACATAAATTTATATATACTACACCGAAAAGAGAAAAAGCACATAATTTTTTATGAGCAATGACTAGACCTTTCATCTGTAGGTCAAAAACATAAATATATATTTTTATAGTAGGGTTAAGTTCAAGCTATTTGAACTGAAAAACGATCTTAAAGTAAATCGTAATACGCAGCTTAGTTTTCCCATATCGATCAATAAAATCGTTTAAAAATTCCTTAAAATAAAGCATAAAGAAATCAGCAAATCACAGTTTTGCAAGGATGAACTCTCAGTTTACGCTACTGAGCCATGCAGAGTACAATTAATGGCTTACTATTCTACTAAATCGAAATGAACTGCAGTTTTTGGTGCTTGTAAACAAGCCAAGATTCCAAGACTTTAAATGGTACACTTAAAATTAAGATGGAGATTCTGATTTTGAAGCTTTGCACGAACCAAAATCTCGCAGGTATTTCGTCCTTGACTTTCCCGTCGTTAACGGCGGTTTCGGTTTATTTTTCAAGAGTAAAAAATGAAAATAAATGCAGAACTGCCAATTTGGGTTACGCTGGTCGACCCGATTGATAACTAAATGCTGCAGTATGAGTGGAAGAAATCGTTTTCTTTGAATACGTTTCCACCATTCTTACCACCATCTCATACAACACCCACTTCATCTTCGCAGAATAAAACAAAGACTTTTCAACCAACGACGTAATAGAAGTTCACGACTGCACGAGGAAGAATGTCGTCAAGGAAAAATTTCAAAGGAAATTACATCATGATTTCCATAAACCTTGAATAACTAGTTAAACCAGCTTTGAAACCGTCGAATTATTAATTATGGCTTTCCGAATAATCTTTGATCTTTTTTACTCTATTATTTCGACACTTTCGATGAGAAGATCATATTCTTATAGGTTTATAGAGCTTTAAAGGCACTGAAAGGAAACATCTGTTAGCGAAAAAATCCCTTAACGTTGTCAGTCTAAGCAAAATAAAGCGGGTACAAAGCGATGGAAAAAGACTTGCACATACTCAACGTCTCACAGAAATGCCTTTGAAAGCCTAAAAAGGATTATTAAATCGTGAATTCTTTTGGGCAAAAAAGTGAAAGGAAAAGTAGCTTTATTCTTTCAGACCCTCATGAAAGTAACGGTTTAAGAGCTTTACAATTTTTTCTAAAAGGTCGTAAGGACTTGATTGAGGGAAAGCGACTCTTCCGATAGCCCAGAATACAAAGGATCGGATCAAAGTTCAGTCATATAAAAGATATTTCATTGTCCTATAAACATGCTTCTTATAAGGAGAATTTCAACAGTGAGTGCCGATTTAAAAAGAAAACCAAAGATTGAGGTTTTCAAAGGAGCGCAATATTCGATTGGATTTTTAAGAAAAGTGTATTTTTATGTCTGTTTTCTAAGCATAAACAAAATAAAAATGTGCTGAAAGAGCTGAACTATGAATCCCACGGTTGTGAAGTAAAATTTAATAAGGGATAAAGTTCTCATTGTAAATGAAAACTTACTGTTTAATATTGTAAACAAAGGTGAAACGAAACGTGTTAGCTTATTTAATGCTCCGACTAATTATGCGATTATTCGAAAATAAATGGGTAATAACTGGAGACGCATAGCAAGAAAGAATTCAGAAAGAAGACACTCGATATAAAATTCTCATAAGACTAGTCGACATAACATGATCATAAAAAATAAGTTCGAAGATCGGCACTGCAAGAGACAATCAAAAAATGTCGATGTAGACAATATCAGCTCATGAAGAAAAATCCGGTAAAGCAAATAAACATGATTTTAGATTTTTAAATCTGAAGCAAACTACTATGAGTTCAAATAAAATGAGAAATGAGATTAAAAAACGAGTTTAAAAATCTTTCTTAGCGCAGAGAATATCTTTCAATTTAACTGGGCCTAACAAAACATTCTAACAATATTTCGATGTCGATATACTTTCAAGTAAGAAACCGAATTCAAGAAAGGGAATGGAAAATCTCTAACCACGACGGTGAAAGGAAGTTCAGGAACTTCCAAACTCTCTCTGGGAATCAAACAAACGCACCTTATGCATACAAGTAACCATGCAATATCGTAAGACCACATTACTTTGATGAGTGAGCTGAAAATGTTGTTAGCCAATTGGTCCGAAGCAAAGAGAAAGTGCTTCCGTAAGAGCATGCCAAATACTAACGTTTCTTCCAGGCGAAGAAAGCTGCAGGGACATAGTCTTCTTGGAAGAGTGACAAGTAAATATATAGGGGCAGTTTTTGAAAGCCTCTGGTCTGATAAAAAAAAGAGAATGCTTTAGGTATGGACGACAGTTGGGCTTAGAGAGAGTCCACGCTTAAAGGAACATTAATCAGAACTTTAGGGAAGAGATGACACTGCGAAAATACATTCCAGAGAGAATTCCTCCTGTGGAAAAATAGACTCCGGATTACCAAATAATAGCTATAGGAAAAAAGCGATACGGTGGACATTACGGTATGCAAATGAGACAACCTCTTCAGGACGCAGAGATTAGTGGGGCTTAAATAGTTGAATATTCAAAGAATTACGAAAGCAACGCCGACTCTTGTCGGTTAGCTAAGCATCGGTGCCTCCAGCAGTTTAGTAATCTTAGAAGTCCTTCGACAGCTGAGATAATTTCGCACGGTAATCCTCCTCCATTCACTCGGAACTGAACCCAGGACCGCTTCCACAGAAGTCCAATACGTTACCCACATGACTATTCGGAAACTCTAGGCATTTAGGCGTATTAAAAGTAGATATATTTTTCTTTACTCTGTTTAAGGGAAGATGAGCAAGACGGAGTCTTCGAAGGACTTCATGTCGGGGTTCTCGAGTACCTAATAATATTAATATTATTCTAAAAGTTTCTTTAATATTTTTATAGAAATGCTTGATTTCGGCACACAAGCCATACGACCCGTCTCCCATGATTTTTTTGGCTCTACTTTGTTTCCCTCGAGGAAAAGCCTAGCTACAGAGTGGTCAAGTAATACATACGCATGTACGATCCTGGAGACAATATGTGCTATACCTGCCGACAATAAGGAACGGCGTTCGTAAGCTACATTCTAATTTCACCAGCAATTACATGATGAGACCGAAACCGAAGCCATTACTCCGCAAGTGATGCCTAAGAATTCTAGTACTCAAACTAACAAACTATTGAGTAATTTGAATCCTCTTGTTGCTCTCCAAACATCCGAAATCTTTGTTTTCAACATCAATTAAAAGCTACGATAGCTTTCAGTGGAATTTACTTTCTTTTGTTTCCTGTTGCTCTTTGATCTACTGACTTTGAAAAACTAAATGTGAAATAAAAATTGCCTGATACTTAAAAAAATAAAAAACATCGTATGAGCGAGAGAAGTAATTTTACCTGTTAGTACTGTTGTTGTTGATGCAATTGGGAACCAAGCAATTCAATGATAATCTTTTGTTCATTTCTTGATTTAAAAAGAAGCCAGAATCATTGTAGCATTCTACATTTTGGTAGGTTCATGTGCCTTACTATTCCCTATTCAATGGTCTGTCTTTTGTTTCTTGGTAACTTACTCCACCGTGTATCTCTTCTAACTTCTTCATCTTTTTCCTCCTCTTTTACTGAGCTGAATATGAATGAAATGATCATTGGCATTAACGGATATCAAATCAGACCATTATTATCATAAATGGAACCAGAATTACAACTTATTAAAATTACCTCTATAGATAATAATTTAGGGGTAACAACAGTATTTTGAAGCCTGAAGGCAAAAATGTTTTAAGTAATTCATAATCCAATGTTACAATGAACAAAAGTTGATTGTGAAATTAAAACTCATGTGACTTTTGATTCCTTAAACTCATTCATATTCCTTACAATCCGGCAAAAACCATTTACTCAGACCAGCAAAGTGATACTAGCTAACACATCAACTTTAAAGTTAATATGAGACAGCTTTACTTCCTGAAATGCCATTCTGAACTATTAAAGAGAGCTGGTCTTTGTATGTTTCACAGTTAAGTTGAATTGTCAACTGCGAAACATACAAAGTTCACCTCTCTATACTTCTACATCAACTTTATTTTCTTGTGATTCAGCTAATGTCAGATTAAGAATGTGATATTGGTCGAATCTTTTGTATCGTGAATTAGTATTTTAAATCAAAGCTTAACAGACAGGTAAAAGCGTCTTTTGAATTCATATTAAAAAGTTTGATTAAATTTCAGAGATACTGAAAGTATTTTAATTCTGATGGTTTGTGGTCAACTTGTCATAATTAAACTACCCAAAAAACCATGCCTTGAGTGAAAAAAATAAATAAAAATATCCTTGACATTATTTCTAATGGAGGAAACTTATACTGCTCAATTAATTGCTGAGATATTTAAAACAAGTAGTTAATTCGATGGAATGAGTGACTCATTCAGTAAAAGGTCTAAAAAAAACAGTAATTCAAATATAGAATAATAAAATTAAGTATGAATTAAACCTAATGATTGGTAATTTTGAACTTATTATAACTAAGACAACAACAGAAAGAAATGACTCATGAACAAAAGATGAATTTTCAAGATTGAATCTTTCCAAAGATGGCTAAACATTTTTGAAGCCCATAAATGTGACAGGAAAACTGATAACAAGAAATTCAAGGATACCTCAAAGAAAGTAGAGGAACCTTCTTCTGTATTGAATATTCCATTTTCATAAATAGAAATTATGAGTAGCTTTTCTTACAAAAATTTGTTAAATATTAAGTTCAATATTCACATTATAAAAGTATAAACTTCGGAAAACAAACATGAGTATGGCTTGGAAAGCTAAAACAAAAATATCTATGGACTGTTTTGTTGCAACCGTTGATCATTAATTTGAGAAAATATTAATTTAAATATAATAAAATATTCAGTAGTAAGATATATCTCCAAATAATAAGGACAAAGAGAGATACATCTGCATATATACTATGCCAGCTGGCTTCTGGTAGGTGGCTGTTGGAGCATACATTATAAAGTAAATATCCTTTGTCAGTTACCATCATCCATGGAAAAATATGTTCTGAAGTGAAGTGAAGCCTATACTGAATGTTATTTACCTTCATTAGCCCTAAGATAAGGGTGCTTCAAATCTAATGTGTCCTCTGAGAATGTATTATCTCCAAATTAATGGAGTAAATGTAACTTAGTGTAAAAATTAATTAGCTCTCCTTCAATGATTCCCATCTAATGCCAAAAAGCATATTAATAAGGCATCCCAATTTTTCATAGAAATTTTAGAACAAAATACACTGCCGGTCACTTTATTTTCTAACTAAAAAACACAATGCTTCTCTACTGGGTCCCATAAAGAGTAAACACACTCAAGATGGGGGTCTAACAAGCTCAAAAAAACGATGCTTGTGGCCTTTTTCACATTACAAAAATATCTTTTGGCTCCTAACTATGATTTCCTTGAAAAATTGACTATAAATTTCACAGTATGTGTATCATATATGGGTACTCCATTTTAAATTAATTACTCGATTGATTCCAACATGATATCATGATTAACTTCTGCTACTATGTTCTTTCCCCGAATTCTGTACAAACATTCATCTACAAGCGATATTTTTGAAAAGTAAAATGCATAGTATTCTATGACATATGCTACAGCTGCAAATCATCATGCCATCTCAAATTTCTATATAAATCTTTAGGTAGTGTTAATCCATTCTCTGTGTTTTCTATTACCCTGTGGATGATTACATCATCTACAAAAATGCTAGCAAGACCATCAATCATGTCTATAATTTTGCTTATGTATAATAATAACAACAGAATTATACCTCCCCATGAGATGCCAAAGATTTCTTTAACGATGACCTAATAAAATACAAATAATGATATAAGAGATAAAGGTTCTCCAAGCGCCGAAATAGCGGCGACCGTCTAAGGGCGATTACCGGGAAACGGATAATCGTTTAGCGGTCCCAGTTCTTCAGAATCCCGATGTACATTTCGGAAACAATGCTTCCATCTTCATAGGGGGTCCAATGCTGAAGAACTGGGACCGCTAAACGATTATCCGTTTCCCGGTAATCGCCCTTAGACGGTCGCCACTATTTCGGCGCTTGGAGAACCTTTATCTCTCAGTTCATTGACCGCCGAGTTCCTTTTTTCTCCTTCTAACAAATAATTATAGTTGAGACACATCTATGCATCTTGGGAAACATGTTGTTTTCTATTCGTGAGATTGGATTCAACCAGAGAACCTGGAGTAATCAATAACAATGGAACCCATTATTTAGCTAGTGAAAGAATGAATGAAATCAACCAATAATGTGCTGAATATTTCTTTGAAGAACTTTTTTACATGATTGACATTTACTATTGTCAAATCATTATAAATCTTACCTTCCATATTTACTTTCAGTTGTGAGTGAAATTTAAAAAATTACTGAAACTATGAACATGATGCATGAATTGTAAATACATACTTTATCAAATCTCAAGGCTTATATCTTGAAATGTGAAAAATTAAGTTCAAACTTCTTTTAAATACTGCATAGTTTGCACTGAAATTAGCTCATTTAGTTGTACACACTACCAAGGGTAATCAGAAACTTTTTACTCTAAGTTACAATAAGATAAGTTGAAATACTACTTGAGCCTGTACAATCAGAAAATACAACTAAAAGTATAATAACTAATTTGTTCAACCTAGCAATATTCTCTAAAAATAATAAGATTAAAACTCTACAAACTAGTTTACCTGCATAATTCTTTTAGATTTATTTTGCAACAATTTAATGAGACAATTTGATGCTGATTTTGTGGCACAACAGCTGTAATCTCTGACAATATCAACCCAAGTGTCGCAAAAAATAAAATTTTCACGTATTGTTTGATAGAATGCAATTCACTAACTGGAGACTTAAATGCGAGCAATCTTTCACTTCCTCTATAGGATGTGTAAGATTGTTCAACTAAAATACTTCACTCCTTTTTGACAATGCTTTTGCAACATACAGAGACTGCCAGACATGATGCATGTGTCATCTTTTCCAAAAACCCATTAGTATGACTTAGGTGATTTAATATTAAGAAAAATTTGTAAGTATAAGAAACATAAGACAGAAGAGGTACCAGATGATGATAAATTTTAATTCTATACTTAATTTTTATGTATTTGATGAGTCCTATGCATATATTGTATATCTTTGGATAGATATTGTATCGTAACTCTGAGTAAACTGAATTATCCAATATAAAATCATAAAACAATCTATAATTTCCAATGTTGATGTTGAGTTTTGCTCTTTTGCATGTTTATCATAATGATAATAGTTCTACCATACTTGCTGTGAGCCAAAGGTGTATAAGTATTTCATTTCCTAATGATTATCTGAACATTTGAAAATGATCAAGCATTTCAGGGTAACCGTGTAAGCGGTAATAATTCTTATGGGCAGTCCCATGAAAAATTGCCATTGATTAAGAGGTTATATTGACCATCTTTTACAGTTGCCGAAGTGAAGGAAGATGGTGAATGGAATTCTGATCATGATCCAGTTGACATCACTAGTGCTTTGCCAGAAGATCTGCAGCATATACCCTTTGTTTTTGAGCGCTATAAAGCAGAGGAAATGATAAAACGATCGGAGGAGTTTTACAAGTAAGAAAGAGCGTTGAACTCATTTGCTTTAAACTAAAACAACCTCATTAACATCTACAACAACACAAAAACTCACACTGTTACGTTATCACATGAAAATACTGGTAGTAATAGAAATGTAAAGTTTACCTCCTAATATAAATCAAGATTTCTATATTTTCTCTTAAACCGAAAGCGAAAATCTACTTTATGGTCGGATAAGCAAAAGGATTTCTTAAGTTGCAATCGATTATGCCATTTGCAATTATGGCTAGAAATTCAAATTCCCATGGAAAATTTTCGGAACTGAAGTAAACTGATGGGTTGATAGCACAAAAAAATGAGAAGAATGAATTATCAAACCGCTGTGGGATCTTTAAGGCAAAGTAAAATGTGGTTTCGTCGGCTATGCCGCCCGGTCGATTCCCTGTCCCTTCGGACTGTTTTAAGTTCGTTTCCCCTGAAACTTCTGCATAATATTGGTACAGTTATATTATTTATTACAATATCTTGTCAAGTATATCTAGATAAATACTTCAATCATATTTCAATTAAATCAACTAATGCTACTGTTTGACCGAAATATTAGTTTTATCATCTTACATATTGAATCTACCTTTTCATTTGCGTTTCTTCTACATAAGCGATTATCATTTTTGTCGGTGCCAGGGACTATTTTGTTGCTTCATTCAATGTTTTCCTCTAGCACTTCCTCCGTCATTGTTTCATTATTAACCTCTTCCAAACTTACGGAATATACGTATAAACCTTTCTGTAGATACATTTTTTGAAACTTGGTAACCCTGTCTTCATCAACTGCAAGAGTTCTTTCAACTTGAAAATTAAATTTTTATGTCAGATTTATAACCTCATAAGTTAAAGTTTATAAATCTTTCAACCTTCATTTACCTTTCTAATAATCGTACTCAGAAAGTATTACAATAATTCTCGAAGAAAATATATGACGCTTAAACTATTCAAATCAAAATGGCAGATCATAGAATCGTTGTTTATTCAAGAGTCGAGAGGAATTAATCGATTTCATAATTTAAAAATATGAAACAGCCGCGCAGTATTTAAAACCTGTACAATTAGACTTTTACTAATATTCCGATTTTTTAAATCCATATCTATTGATATTTTTAATAAACTAAGAGATTTTATATTTAAATCTATAATCTCAGAACACATTTACATGAAGAATGTAAAATATAGTGATCATCATCATCAGTCTTTTCCCTTTCAGCAGCCTCATATGCTCTAAAGCTCCCTACTTGATACCATTTCTTAGTAATGTTTCCCCACCTAATAATCATGTAACCTTTTTTTTATTTTTATCTTCCACTCTCTTGCATTGTGTGCACAATTATTTTCTATAGCAATGCCAAGCATCTCACAATTTACCAAGTCATATCCTCTGCCATCCTTTATTACTTCAATCCAGACCCTCTCTTCTCCCACTATCTTCAACACTTTTTTGTTTTCAGTCAACTTAACTAATTTTTTTCATAATACACAACCAAATCCCAAAGACCTCCAGCCTTTTTATATAATCCTTTCTTAGTTTTCATGTTTAAATCCATACAGAAAGAAACTCCAAAGCAAGGATTTTACATATCTTTTCCTGTGCACATTCTATATGTGTATTTGTCTCTTTCACAGATATATACAGGAATCATCCACCTGTGCTAGTATTTGCACATCAACCCTGATTGTTAACTTGGCTTTCTATCCTTTGATATATCTAGGAGTGATATTTCGAATTGCTTTGACAGCTGATGTTATTTTGCACATATGGGCTCAAACTGGTAATGGAACCCAGGACTGCTGTCATCAATGACAAACATGCTGATACTCACTTAGCTATCAAGAATCCCTAAGTAAACTTTATTGATTCAGCTCTCCTTGCTTTTAAATTACTGGATTTAGAATCTATATTCTTATCTAGAATTTTTAACTCCTTTCAAAATGGCACACAAGAGCTTTTCTTGCTGCACATTTCACTGACATCACTGCTTCCCACTGACTATCACTAAATTATAAATATCTCCCCAAGTTTCTTTCATTACTTCCTCTGCATAAATATAAAAAATCTTGTCATAAAAGAGAGAAATTCCCTTCCATCTCTTCCTACTTTGATTTCTTATCAACTACCCTAGTTCTTTTTTATGCAAGCATTAACTTTGCACTTTTGATTATATTTCCAATCTATCTTAACATAAAAAATATTGACACCAATAATAATACCTTCTAAAATATTTGTCTGAGTATTAATAAGGAAAATTTCTTCTTAAGTTACATTCTTTCCATATGATATATTCCTTAAATAGATTACACTATTTTTAACTTCTTGGTATACAATCACGCAATTATCAATACGACTCGTCTAGAATATGCTGATTTTCTGTTTCTTAAGAATATATTTGTTATCTAACATCAATATTAGTTTTTATAAACTTATTTCCTCTTCACAAGCAATAATATATGAATTGTCATATTAAAAAAAATTGCAGAGTTGTATTAAGTGCTGAAAGGAGTTTGAAACAAAAATAAATAATAGGAGCAGTAATTATAAAAAGAAAGTTTCATGTCTTAATAAATTTATTTAAAGTTATTATTAAAATAAATCATGGCAAAGTCTTTCCTTTTTATCCATCTCTCTCATCTTTTTCTGGGCTTGGATGAATTCTCTGGGAAAGGTTGACTCAGAGCAATAAAAATTATAAATTTACACGTTCTTTCAGTGGTTTGTGAGTTTTAAAAATGAAACTGATGATATTTAATGTTTTTTTTAGGCTCATGAATAAAAGGAGAACTCTGAGGTTCTTTAGTTCTGATCCAGTTCCAATTGAAGTCATTCATAATGTAATCAAAACAGCAGGTAATATTTTAGTTTATTTCAATTTGTTTTGTGAATGAATTTTTGAAGGTTTTAGTCCAAGTATATAGGACTCCTAGTGGGTAAATCAATCAGCTTGCAGATTATCCATGCATGATTTTTTTAGACTACACAGATATTTTCCAGGTTCTTTTTAAAAGGATTCAAATACATTACTAGAACACACTAGCTGGACTTATGTAAATCCTTTCCTACGGAGCAGTAGATATACATAACTTTAGTAACATTTTTGCTGTTGAAAAGATCCATATTTAGGTGAAGAAATCTCTTGATGAATCAATGAAATAATCAAATTTTTCAGTCTATGTGCCAATGAGTTTTTTAGGTAAATTTTCATTATACTAAAAATAGTGATTATTTGTGTTTTATGATTATTTGTATATCCCATGCCATGTTTTTCCTATCAATAGCCTGGATAATCAAATAGATAAATTACATAAATCTGGCCCATCAAGCCTATAACTTTCTACCTATAACTTTCTGTTAATTTCGGTGAAACACTGTAAAAAAGTTTAAGGAACCTTGAACTATTATTTTACATGTTTCTTTAGTAATGTTAACAAGAAGAGCTTAAATGTTTTGCAGGATCTACTTTGCTGATCTAAAGAAATAGTTTTCAAAAGTCAACTTCAACTTAGGCCAAAGATGAAAGTGGTACCAGGACTAATTCAGTAGTTATCTTGAAATGATACGTAACCAGACAAAAAGTACTGGACAGTAAATTAATCTATTAATATATGAATTTATTTTTTTTAATAATATCTACAATGAGACAGATTATTTTTATCATTGAAATGTTTTTTGGATTCTGTTACATAAACTCTTTCTTTTATTATTCAGGCACAGGACCAAGTGGTGCTCATACTGAACCATGGACTTTTATAGTAGTATCTGATCCTGAGGTAAAACAGAAAGTTCGAGATATCATTGAGAATGAGGAAGAAATTAATTACAAAAAGAGAATGGGTAAGAAATTTTAACTATAGAAATACTGAATAGCTTGCAGGATTCTTTCTTTTTTTTATATGGGAGATGTAATATGAACCACATTACTATTTATCATATAGTCTCAAATAAAATCTCTTGTGCTGAATCAGGATACCTCTACTCTGAGATAAATGCGAGGTTTTATAGTCTTTAATTTCTCAGAAACTCTGTTGAGAATATTTTCATTGGTTCAACATTTATATCTGTTTGTCTTAATATAAATGAAAACGTTATTTGAATTTTAAGTAATACTCTCTCCTTGATACTGTATTAATATTTACAAAGACCACAATGATACAGACATTTCCCTGAGTAAAATCCAACTCATACTATTATATACTTTGCTATTATAACATTTGATTTCTGTGTAAAACCTAGCACTGTTTTCTGTAGCTATGTGTATTAAACTTTATTTACTAACTTCTCTTTGTCCAACTGTTAGGTGTCAAATGGACAACAGATTTGAAGCCACTTCGAACTAACTGGATCAAGGAATATCTTACAGTGGCACCATATCTTATTCTAGTTTTTAAGCAGATGTATGGAACGCACCCAGATGGTAGAAAAAAGATCCACTACTATAATGAAATGAGTGTGGCGATGGCCTCAGGAATCTTACTTACAGCTGTACATGTAAGTGGATGACTATGATTAAAGGAAATCTTACCTTAATGTATTATGAGTTCCTAATTTTAAATAACTTACCTGAGAATTTAAAAATAAGTAAGGTTATATCAGCACTCACTGTGGTTTCTTCTTAATACATTTTTTCTGTTTAAAGGTAGTACTTTATGCTTTAATATCTATGTAGCTCATCTTTTAATGTTGTATGAATTACACTGAATGTGGAACTGATTGTATTTTTAGTTAGTTACATGATTACAAAGTAAAGCATTCATTTGATTTAGTATTACATAATTCTAGTAGCAGGCATGGCTTTTGATGTGAAACTATGAAATATTTGATGATACTGCTTTATATATTGTGTCCCTAAATGAACTATTATCTAACTAATATATTTAGCCAATTTTCCATTAGGAAAAAGTTGGTTACCATTAAATAATAAAGACATTTATAGCTCCTAAAAGCAAAGCTACAGCTATTGTTACACTCTAAGAATAAATGTGAACCAAATCAATAAATACCAAGGCTTTGGCAAAGGGAAATATTGTAACTGAGATGAAGTAGATATGTCATCTACATTGAATGATGTAAAACTCCAGTTAATAAAAATTACAGATAGCTTGGTGTAGGAAGAAAAATAGTTAAGCTTTTAATTCAAATTTTGAAATCATTAAGTAAAAATGCAATCACCATTATAATATCCAGTATTTTAAGTTTTGAAACCAGTGCTCAGAGAGCACTATCCAGATAATGGGTGCATGAAGAATGACACTGACAAACAAATTGCTTAATTGCTATTTCTAGGAAGGAATTTAGAGCAAGAAACTTTATTCACATTATTGTATTTCACAACTGTTAATTTTTTCTATACTTTCTATTTAATATTTTCAGTATGCTGGATTGGTATCTCTGACAAGCACACCATTAAACTGTGGACCTTCCCTACGAGTACTCCTAGGGCGTCCATCTTCAGAAAAGTTGATGTTATTGTTGCCAGTCGGTTACCCTGCTGAGGATGCAACAGTTCCAGATTTGGCTCGGAAACCTCTTGAAGATATAATGGTCCATATTTAAGAAGACTCTGTTCATATCATCAAAGCTATCATTATATTATACATCATCACCCTATCATAAAAATTAATTCTAAAATCAAGGTATAATTCTGATTGATTTGGGTCCATCAATCATTCTTCTTAAATCACAGTTGATTATCTTAGTATACTAGATGGAGAGAGCTTACTTGTAAATACATATCTTCCATTTAGTATTTTTGATAATATTATGAAGTTTCAAATCATGGCCTATTACTTCCAGAAGAAAATATTTGCTAGTTGAATTATAGTGATATGATGAATACAAATGCTGATTCTTCAAACTATAGCTAACATGCTACCTAAAGGCAGAAGTGAAATGGCACACTTACACAAATATTAACTTCTGCCTTGCTATTTATTTTTGTATCATGAAGATAACTATTTTTAAAATACCAAGGAAATGATGCAAAAAATGTGTTCATCTTTATAATTATTAACTACGTACTTACAATTTGTTATTACTGGTATATTGTTATCCTTTGTTTTTAAAAACTTCTTTGTAATAAAATTACTTTTCCAAATGAATAAAGACAATTTTTCATTTTTGATATTCTTATAGTAATGATTTATTCTATAATAAAGATTTCATACTGAACTGCTTTTTATAGTAATATTCTTGGAGCAATTGCCTTACTGACCTACATTGGAAACATTGAAGTAACCCCAATATTATGCTCATCAGATTTATTAATTAATTTAGATTACACAAACACTGGATAAAGGAGAATATTTCTTTGCAGGCCAATTTATTTTAATGTGTTGCAACCAAAAATACTCATTGAAACTAAAATGAGCACCGAAAATTTCCTTTTCCCACTATGAATTCCAATGTAGCACCAAAGACAATGTATTTCTCAAGTCTATAAATCCTTGTCCTCTAATAAATGATGAATAAGCAAGCTGTTTCTGTGAGGATTTCTGATAGTGGTTGCCACTACATGGAGATGCTTAAAAAGCACCCTAAAAGGTGAATTTGGTGTGGTACTTCAGTGGTTAGAACAACTGCCATAAACATGTTAATGATGCATCCTATTAGTAACATCATTGCCATGATAACCATAAAAACTCAATTTATTCTTTAATCTCATTCAATTAAAATTAGTATACAATTTCTAGTGAAGTTTTATTATTCAAATATTAATTTAATTTAAGGCGCAAATTAAAAGAGTACTGCAAAATCCTCAAGTTTAGCCATCAGCAACACCACAGTATTACATTTAAAACGTGAAATAATATTTTTCCAGAATTCACTGTAAAGATTTTTACAATAATGGATATGAAATATATCTTCTTTTATAACAGATTTGCATACTTTCTGAATTAAGTTCTCAGCATGAACAAAAATATGTTCGCTGATAAATAGACCATGATGACAGATGTAGAACAGCTACTAGAGAGAGATAAGAACTCTAAAAATCAGAGAGATCATAAAATACTTCTGTGAGCAGGCAGATGAGGAAAAAAAATCAACCAATTGAATCCTCTTTCTTTATTTTAGTCAGCCTCAAGGAAAATTGGGTATTTCCAGACCAACATAAAATATTTTAAAACTAACAATAATTTTACTCTTTACAAATACAAGACTTATTTGCACTTATCACTTACAATTTACATTAATTTTATTTTCCCTAATGAAAAAGATGCCCATATACAGTTAATTTGAAGATGAACCAAGAAAGAATGCTAAAAATTTCTCAGTCTCACTAATTTAAATCTGATAAAATTAAAGAAACTAATATAATTAATATGTACACATTTTCACCGATAAATGAGGTACATATTATGCAAAATCAAGTTCATATGAAGGTTCTCCTAACATATGATATTATTAAATGCCTTCTTTGACAATTAATGCAGAAAATTTAAGGCCAATCTGAAGTTGATCACCCAATAACACAATGAAACTGTATTTCAGTTACTTTCGGCTTTGGCCAGACTAATTTTTATCATGTCATTTCATTATATTCACTATGAGCTCACTCTTGTGCAGACGCAGGAATTCATTCAACATTTGACAAAAATATAAGAAATGTAAAAAAAATGCCAATGTACAAAGTTCTGAGATGAAATCATGTGATCACTTCCACGCAAGGTTACAAGTGACCAGCAAGGCAAGATTCCTGAATGTTTGCAGAGTTGAGATCCATAAAAAATACTCTTACGGATTTCTTTTTCTGGTAGACATCACAAACTCTTGCAATGTATCCTCTAAAAGTTTTACACCAGACTAAGTAGCTCTCATTCAAATGGAAAGAATATCCTCCCATAAGTGCATGCAAACACAAAGTCAGTTGGACTTAATAAGCAGTTTTTTACATCCTGAAAACACTGTCTGGTGAGTACACCACATATGAACAAATGTCACCTCCAATAGACTGGTGTTACCCACAAAGTCATTGTAAGCACATGGTTCATAAAGTTACGAAAGAGAAATCCTTTAATAGTGAGCTAAGAAACCAAATGATTGCCGATGAATAATCAATCCTTGCGTCTCCGTTTTTCCTTGTCATCCTTCCTATCCTTATCAAAACCACTGCCACTGGGGCCACCACTGGTGCCTTCCTTCGGTCGTTTGGTCGCGGCACGCTTGGCTTGCGTAAGGAACTGATCGAGACCAAATGGATCCTCTTCTTCTTTCTCAAATTGCACTGGTCCACTTCTGGAAGCTGCAGCAGCAGATCTGTCAGTGCCACTAAAGTCCTTGTCCGGAACAAATCTGAAGGAACAGAAAATATTGAAATTGAGAAAGAAGTTTAGCCAAAATCTGGACATATATGCAAAAAAAATCCTTAAAACACTACAGCAATAAATAAAAATTGGGAGTAAATAAAGAATTAATGCAAGTTCTACTGAAATAGTTATTCTCTCTATAGGTGAAGGCAATTTAATAGCAAATCTAGCTAAGTAGTGAACACTTGCATTTGTAAAGATTTTTTCAAAATGATTACATATTCTGTGAAATTTTCTTTAGCAAAATTTTTCCTACAAAGTGTAGAGAAATTACAATGAAAGCTCAGGCCAAACATTTGTTTACAATGAACTAAACAGAAGTGAAACATCTTTAAAAATTCAGACATAGAGATAGGAATCTTTTTTATACGAATATCACTTATACCTCACTGATCAATAGTTTTGATTACTCTTCTCATTGGAACAGAAATATTTCTAAGGATTCATCTTTATGACAAATATTAGTAGTGTAAGTAATTAATGTAATACAAAAACATTTCAAGGAATATCTACAGACCAACACAAAATTCAAATATAAGAGGTTACCCATCAAAAATAACTGATAATTATTATAAGTAAGGATTTTATTATTTAGTTCTTAGAGATTCTTGCATCTTATTTTCTGAATTTAAGATTTAATGTTAAGCATGAACATATTATTAAATGCATTGAAATATTACAATGAATGATTACGAAGATTATAATAAAATATCCTCCAGTTATATGTTTAAAAATATTCCAAAACAAACTGACCTGCTGGTTTTGACCAATTTCTCCAGATCTTCTCCATAAGCATCACGGTCCCCAGCATTCCTTGTGGGACGGTAGAGATGTTGAGCCAGTGATCCTGCCTCCCTCCAAGGTCTATCATAGACATTGTAGCCTTCATCATCCCCAAACCCACTGTCCATACCCCTTGTTTGATTCAGTAACCTCTGATCAAACTGAGTTTCACCACTAGGTCCACCTTTAGAAGGCATTCCAAGAGCAATCTGTTCACTAATGTCACGCTCCCTTTCTCTCTGAAGTTTGGTCCTTGAGAAGAGAAAAATACAAATTTGAATAAATGGAGTTAAACTTTTGATAAAAATTACAAAGACCATAAGGGCACTCCTAATTTTTGAGGAATGAATTGAACGAGCTTGGAAAAAAAATTATTATATCTTCCCATGACTTTAGCAAAACACTGATATTGCTTACCTTTCACACCATCAAAAATACTTCCATCAATTCATCCTTATTATTTAAAGGGATTAATAATGTAAGAAATCAAAAACATCTGTAGTTCTTAACCAAGGTAGATCTAAAATAAGACCTGAATATGAAACATCAAATACAATATTGGCTCATGAACATTTGATTTTTGGAGAAGTAAAATAAGACAAACAAACAGGAGTAATATGGAACTAGAAAAATAAATGTTCAAAACACTTATTACAAAGCTTCTCATGGTTAGATATACATAATATGTAATTTCAAAGAAAAGTTGTCCATTTTATGGGAGACTTTCAAAAATTAAAAAAGGAAAAGATGAACAGCTCAATTTTAACCTTGAACACTGTAATTGAAAAACATCAATATAAAAACTTCAAAAGTTACCCTTTGGATAATAAAATAACTCAATGCAGCTTTTTTGATCTTCTTATCAAGAGGTTCAAGTAAATGAAATTGCAATATGCATTGAATTACTTAACCAAGAGGCTAGTGCTTTTAGGACTATTTATTTACTAACTCTTCTTAATGTAGGAACGATCTTAGTACCTTGATTTTCAAAATGTAGACAATTCTGTCACAATATCTAACAGAATAATCATAAAAACACTTTGAAATTAGCTTTTGGCTTGAACTACTTGTTGTAGCTAGGTAAAATAGCTTTTTTTACGAAGTCATTCAGAAGGGAAAGAGGCGATTATTGGGTTCATCAATATAAGCAATTTAAGGTATATGAAAGTCAACATATGAAATTATTTATATAATTATACATTAAACCTAATGCCTTTTACCTCTTATCAGGTGCAGCTCTGGCAAGATTCCTATCCCTCTGCCTATCCTTATGACGTTCATATCGAAGCTGGTCTCTTTCTCTGGCTTCTTCGTCTTTTTCTGGAAAATCATCAATCAATAGTGAAAAGCTCAATGCAACACCTGTTGTGGCTTATGATAAAATTACTGTATACTATTAGAGCAAACACGATTAAAGACATCATACCAATAGGTAAAAAAGGATAAGGAATACACTAACCATTAAATGGTTAATTAAAAAAGCACTAAAAACTTGAATAAAGGATAACAGACAATAAACAGCATGAAAATTATTATATTTTTTAAAGTCATGAATTTTTATGCTAACTTCAGATAATAAATGTATAATTATTTGCATATAGGATTGAATGACTCAGTAAATTTCATCATTACTCACAACTTATGGAAGTAGGCCACTTAAGTATGACAGAGGAAACACTGTCAGGCATAGCAAAATCTTGCAATAATACACAATGTTATCAGACTAATTTTTAAATGTCCCATGAATTGCTATACCATTATGATTTTCATCAGAAACAAAAATCGTTAACTTACTGTCAAACAGTTTTCAAATATTTATTGAGATTATAATGAACTGGAAATATCTTGAAAAATTAATTAAATTAAGATTTAATTCCAAAAAACTTCACTCACTGGAAGGAAAGCAAAATATTGACATTTTTTTCTGAATAAACTAATGTGATACATAACTGACATTTAGGGCTTTCTATCATTACCAATATTAACCTTCTCTCCTTCCTATTTGACCTGGCTAATATTATAATGACAGTAAGATTATAACTGGTAAATACTGACCGACAGCAGCCAAGGTTCGTATTCCTGCTCTCTCTTCCCTGGCTTTCTGAGCAAGAGCTCTGAGGTTCTCTTCTTTCTTCTCCTTCTCTTTCTGAGCCAATTTCTTTTCAAGTTGGGCACGCATCTCAACAGCTTCCCGAGCCTATGTGAAAAGATAAAGAGAAGCTAATGAGCAGAGATTAAAAATATAGTAATATTTACATCTAGTAAAAGCACACACAGCAAAAGAGCAAAAAATCATCCTGCTAAAGACATGCCCATTCACAGAAATCCATCCTAAGTTATATAAGAACACTTCAAAGGCTTCCAACCACATGGCTTCCTCATGTGATACAGATGTATTGGTTGAAATATGGCTGCCATTCTTTGGTTTTGCCATTCAATGACTTTTGCAAAACTTTCATCAAGAAAGTTCCAAATCAAAAAGAGGGTCAAAAAGAGGGAACCTTCTTCCACAGAAAAGTCTTATGCACCATTCGCTCACATATTTAACAATTGAGCCATATAAGAAACCATTAGGTTACACTTATATGGTATGTTACCAACATTCAAAGGGTCAAACATTAAATTTGTATGAAGGAAAATTAATTTGATAGCTAATTAAAGCTTAGTAGAAGTTTGTCATTTAGTTTTTACAAGATGCGATAAAGAAGTCTGGGAGATAAAACCATTGGAATACATGCATTTGGTCCAAGAAGTGGGATAAAGATCATGCTGAACACATAGGCAGCCATTTCCCACTCTCATAAGTAACACAAGAGACTTTCAGTTATGTCAACTCAAATAAAGGAAATTCAGCTAAATTTATAACAAAAAGAAGCTCTGATACATGGTATTCCAATGAATTAAATAAAGAATGACTACCAAAAGGACTAGTTTCCACTCTTTGCAGAGAGAATAGATAAACTTTAAAACCTAACATAAAGAAAGCCACTATAGTGTATGGAGGAGTGTGATTACACCGCTATTCTGTGCCTGTTAGGTGATACAAGCTTATTAATTTTGACAATGTCATAAAATGTACATCAAGGAAGCATGGTGAAATGAAAAGAACTAAGTAAATTCCATAGAAGATTTTCTATTCATGAAGATTATCAGTTTACTTAGTTCTTTTCACTTTGCTATTATTTCTAGACTTCCACCATTTGATTTCCTTACAGCAAAGACAAAACAATATAAGATTAAACTTTCCTTGAGTTTTTTAATGCGTAACTTTACTCAAGTATGATACATTACTTTTTTCTGAACTACTACAAAAATATCAGACAAGTTTCAGCATTAATAGCATAGTTCTGAAATTAGTTAGCACTCAAAGGGGTAAAAAGTAACTTATGAGGTTCTTTCACATATTCTGAAAATTTAGAGTGACTGACTTCAAATTCTTGCATTTTCCACTAAAATTGATGTAGAAAAAAGACACTACATCAATTTTTAAGCTAACTTGAAAGACTTATACGGAGAATGATACTGCAATTTTGACAAAGGATGACGTAAAAATATCTTCATCAAATGTCAGGAAAACATTAATGAAGATATTTTGTTTCACTCAGATGATGATTCATTGCATAAATCAATTATAGGTTACACATTTTTTTCCAGAAACTAATAAAAATTTACAACTTTCCTCAATGAAATTAAATTTGAGGTATACAACTATTGATGATGGTGATATCACAATGAAAATTTGATTCTCTTTGACACTATAACAAAAACTTACTTTTCTGTCAGCTATATACAGAGCCTCAGCAAGCTTGGCAAAGTTTTCATTAATATGCACTTGCTGAAGACCTCTTCCATCAGCTGCAAGTCGTTTATCCAATGGAATAGTGTAACCCTGAAAACAAATGAGACCTATTATACAAACATAGTAGATAGTTCTTTTCATCCTACAGTTAAATTTTTATTGCATTTGGAATGCTATTATACAAAAATAAGGAATATCATTTTCTTGAAGACATACTGATGAATAATTTGAGCAATAATTAAATGATATATTAAGATAAAATATAAAGCCTCTCAATATAACAAATTTTGATTATGCTACTTTATATATGCTTTTTCATTACTGTTATATGCTTCGGCTCAAAGATTTTGAGATTATAGCGTAATAAAGAAGTTTGAGTCTAAGAAGTTTTGCACAGTATTTTCTATTTACTTAGATAGGATGTCAAAAACTTACTTTTGCGTTCTTCCAATTGGATATGCAGGGTGGTATTTTCCATTCTTTTTGCTCTTTTACAGTGACTTTCCTTGTGGGGGAGTGCATAACTGGAGCAGGAGGGGAAGGAGGTCCTCTAGGGATCTTCTTATTGATTCTGTAACATAAAAACCAACAGCATTATTATACAAGATAAAAATTATACTAACTGCATTAAATAAACCAAGAATTAAGATTAAGGATGAACTTAAGCAATCAAATAAGAATTATTAAAACTATATATGAAAAAAAACAATCAAAATTCTACATGTGATACAAGCGATTGCAAATCTAATTTGACATACCTGAATTTTGGAGGTTCCATTGGATCTTTTTGAGCTTCAACCATACGTATAACTCTTTGTTTTGCACCAGAATTAAAAGATACTCCTTGCTGAGATGGAGTATAACGTATATACTGAGCTGGGCCCTGAAATAAATATAAAGATTTTTAAATACGTTATACATAATCAGACTCTGAAAAACTGCCAACAGCTTTGTTTTCTAGGTTAGTAATTTTGTAAGAATGGTTCAAAACTATTCTTAAAATATGTCTCTAAAACATAGGTTTAATTATAGAAATTTATTTAGAGATACACTACCAATTTTTCAGCATGACGAACAGGCATTGCAGCGGTAATTTTGGAATTCGTCAGCTTTTCCAAAGCTTTTCTCGTCCTTTCCGTATTCTCTTCAATTTCCTCTTCTGTTGGCTTTTGCAAAGAAGGATCATCTTCTCCAGATACTTCAAGAGGTAGCAGGTCACTTAGTTTTGAGTAGATTATCTTTATAAAAAAGAAAATTTTGAGAAATTTGCCCACACATTTGAATCGAACTGTAAACAATTAATTCGATAAAAATGATTAACCAACTTTATCTTTTGAATGGCCTTGACGAGCTATAACATCGTATTTTATTTTTCCTTGGGAATCCAATTGTACAGCCAAAGCATTTGATGTGCTTGGAGTTGCCTCTTTCCCCATGCCCAATGGATGTTGGGCTACAGGAATCTCTGGAAAAGCGCCTCCATCGCCAAAATCCTGCAGAGAACATAGATTAGTTTCTTAAATTGATTCCATTTATAGATTACTAATGGAACTATGTCATTCACTTACCTCTGGTGCTCTTGGGACCCATCCTTGCCTATGCCCGTACGGCGGGATTTGGTTATTTACAGGAACAACAGCTGTAACCGTCTGTCGTAATTTATTCCGTTCTTCATCTCTATCCCATATAGGCTGCGTCGGAGCAGGTAATAAACTATATAGCAAAATAAAATGATAAAAGGAATTACATGAAAGAATCATAAACAACTGGTATAAACAGGCGGAATGTCAGAAGAAAAATACGAGCGAAACCACAAGGGCATTAATTAAATCAACTTAAATATATAAATTGTAAATGATCCGCAACATTCGAAAGGAAAATATCACGATGTATTAAGCGAACACGATTATATTATTTGCATTCCTTACTAACCTAGCTAACGACGACATTTTGTTTGATTCGTAAAACTTCCTCTAGATGTCGCTGCAATCCCAGCTTTATATTAACCTCTGGTTGGCGGAAATATCTAGAACTTCTTGAGGCGCCATTTCTGAGCTACGTGCAGTGGTAGACGTCTTCGTTGGTACTAGTTTTCATCAAAATGGTAATATTTATGCGTTATATTTATGTTATTTTCTACTATAAGTTCAATTCGTAAGTCTACGAGTCGATTTTCTACAGTTATACGATATAGTAACATCATTTTTCCGTAATATCTGCATTAAAATAGGATTGCTCATTTGCCGTTCAAACGAAAAGACCGTTATATTTCGACGTATTCTAAATATTCCATTATAACTAAAATTTCATAGAAATGTTTTCATGAGTAATGTATTTTCGAATATTATGATAAATGGATATCAAAATAATTGAATTAAATCACTTAATTGCATTAATTACAGCAGATCGAAGACCTCAGTAGCATGTACTCAGCGAAATAAAATAGATGCCATATTTAGAAGACTATAGGAGAAACTTTGTTACTAGATACCTACGTCTTCCTTAAATTATGATAGATTTCACCAGGTAGGGAAAATGTATAGCAAGTATAAAAACTTTTGTAATTACAAATTTATTGAAAATAAAATACCAATTACAAATTTGTTTGATTATCATCTTAATTTTGCAAATATATTTGTACATCGAGTCAAAGTGATGGAAATCGTCAATTGTTTGTGAAATAGCTTGACTAGGTAAGGTAATATAATATTTTACTTTTAGTTATAGACTTATACTCTGATATTAAAATAAATTTAATATCAAGTTATCTTCTATAAACCATAATATTTTAATTAAATAAGTAATTATATTCTTCTGATTTGTATTTCATTTCAGACGTTAGAGTGAAGGCGACAGGTTTTTGTTTTTTATAAATGGAGAATTATGAACAAAGTGTCAAGAAAAAAGAACAAGTCATTTCATTATATTAATGTGGTAAGTGACATAGGCAAATTGGTTTTTGACATATTTAAAGAGAATAAATAATTATATTTTCTTAGAGAAGTCAGAATCAGCAAGGTAGCATAAATTATCACATGAATATCAATTGTGCAATAATTTTCAAACTGTCGCATTTATTGTTAGTTATAAAAATAAAATTATAAAGTGAAATCATTACAAAAATGAATAATATAAAATATTAATTTGGTTTATAATAAATTCAAATTAGAATATTACATAAAAGTTTAAAGAAAATGTGTTACATTATTATAGTTTTGATTGCTCATATATCATGATCAGTTATTTTTCAAATATGCATATATGAATTAAGGTTCCAATTCCAACTTTTAAACTTCTGTTTCATAGTGATTGCTTTTATTTTCGTTAACTTAAGTCTTTTTGTGGGTTAGATTTTTATGATTCTAACCTCCTGTAATCTTTGGCTGTTGTGCGCAATACTTAACTATTAACATGCTTACATCCCTTTATTTAGCAACCTTTCTTTAATTATATCGGAAATAATTTTTAAATTATTTAATTGATTTTGCATTCATAGTTGAAAAATCTGTGCTACAATCATTGATGATGAGCCTTTATATACTCTGAGGGAAATATTGAAACTGATTTTAAAGCTTCATTTTTTTCTAGAAAAATAATTTGAGACAGCACTCTCAGATGTACAATAAGTTAAGTAAATTTTATTTGACGGTATCAATGAGGTAGTATTTATAATCTAAGAAGTGACTTTGAAGTTTAAAGTTCTTTTACCATCTCATACTTCATGCAGTGGTGAGATTTTGCTGATTAGTGTGAACCTGTTCTTAGAATTTTCCAAGTTTGCCAAGCTGGTTCCAAATTCTCTCTGATAAGGTTGTAATAGAACAATATATGTAAATTACTGGAAATTGATGGTTATATTGAGGATATTATTTCAGTGTTTTAACATGAGATACTTAAGTCATATTTTATCTTGAAGTTTCATAAATTAATTCTTAAATGAGAATAATAAGGGAGAACTTACATACATACAACTAAAGAGCTTGGTTGCCTGCTCTGTTGGGATGAGAACCTGTTTGTAAAATTTTGGTATCCTAATGCTGAATTCATGGTAAATAATTGTAGAAAAGTAGTACTTTTAATGAAGGTGTTTTGAAACCTGCAGGTTATATGGGCCACCTCCAGGAAAACCAGGATCACCTTCACCAAAGGCAAAAACATGTCTATTTGGATGCCCAAAATTTAAAGAAAATACTTGTTTAATTCCCAAGGTTAGTTGAAGAATATCAGACTGAAACTTTCTGGTTTAAGGTATTGATAAAAGATTTGCATACCTTCCTATACCCTCAACTCATTAAGAAGATGAATGACTGCATAAAATGCCCAATTATTTTACTTATGTTTTCATCACATTATCTAGTTCATTTAGAGTAAGTTATCCTTTATATATGGCAAAATCTTAGAGAGTAGTTTTATAACATAATATGATTTTTAGGTATTGTATTGCTAAATGAAAAGATGATTAGTCTATCATAGGGTTGAAGTAATTTTCATACTTAGAGCAAACTGTGATGAGTAATGCTGTAAAAAATTACAATTACAAAATTCAAGTACAAAATTATTACAATATGGAATGAATCCAGGAATGAGTATCTGTCTTTCAGGAGACATTTATTATCTCAATTTCAGCCAAACTATAAAAAATGTTGCAAATGGATAATTTCTTTTGAGCTACTACAATTTAAGCCTTTTCATCATCTCTTCATAAAGATTGCAGTACTAATCCTGCTTTAGCATATGAAAGTATGTTACTGCCAGAGATATCATTTTTTTGAAAAAATTCAATCAATAGATAAAAGCATTATCATTATAACAAGGTTATGTCATAAGAAGTGCATAAAACAAAGTCTTTAGCAATTTTTATGATATGCTTTCATTTCTTCGTTATCATCATCATAGGTCATTCAATCCGTAGATTGGTTGACTGCAGCCCTCCATTCCTCTCTATCTAGAGCTAACTTTACTAAATCCTGATATCTCTTCTTTCCTATATCTCTCTTTATTTGGCTAATATATTCATCTCTTGGTCTTCCTCTTGCTGCTTTTCCTTCTATTTTTCCCTCAAGTACGTTCCTAGCAAATTCATTGTGTCTGATGATATGTCCAATCCATCTGGTTCTTCTTTTTCGGATGATGCTCCATATTGTTTTAACCTCTTCTATTCTTCTGTATACTTCTTCGTTTCTTACCTTATCTGTCCATTTGATCTTCAGTATTCTCCTCCAGCACCAGGTTTCGAAGGCTTCTATTCTTCTCTGGTCCGCTTTCCTAATGGTCCATGTCTCTGATCCATAGAGTGCCACACTCCAGACGAATGTTTTCAAGAATTGTTTCCTTGTCTGTAGTCTTATATTCTTTGAGCATAGTAGTGGCCTCTTCCTCATGAATGCCTCCTTTGCTTGGGCTATTCTTCGCTTGATGTCTGTGGTACTTCTTCCATCCCATGTTATGCTACTTCCAAGGTAGGTGAATGATTCTACTTGCTCCAATTTCTCTCCTCGTAGGGTAATGTTTGCTTTCAATTTTTCTCTTCCACATATTAGGATTTTTGTTTTCTTTTTGTTCACTTTCATATTATATCCTTGAATAGCTTGATCTATTGCATTTAGGGATGCCTGCAAATCGCCTTTATTTTTTGCTATTACTGCAATGTCATCTGCAAACCGAAGCATGTTAATTTCTTTTCCATTCACCTTAATTCCCTTCATGTTCATTCCTTCTATTTCTTTCATTGCTTCTTCTAGGTATACATTGAACAATGCTGGTGAGAGGCTACATCCTTGTCTTACTCCTTTATTTATCTTAGTTTCTATTTTCTTGCCATCTCTCATCCTCAGAGTGGCGACTTGGTTTTTATACAATTGGTAGATTATTCTTCTGTCGTTGTAGTCCATTCCTTTGTTTTCCAGTATTTGGAACAATTTGTTCCACTCCACATTGTCAAAAGCCTTCTCCAAGTCTACGAAAGCCACATACACTGGCTTGTTGACATGTATCATCTTTTCTATTATTCTCCTTAGGCATAATATGGCCTCTCTTGTTCCTGTGCTTTTCCTGAATCCAAATTGGTTTTCTGACAAGTTGGCTTCAATTATTCCTTCTATCCTCTTGCTTAATATTCTTGTGAGTACTTTGGATGCATGTGAGAGCAGACTCAACGTTCGGTATTCCTCACATCTCTCGGCTCTTGTTTTCTTTGGTATCGCAACCATTATACTCTTCTCAAAGTCCACTGGTAGTCTTCCACTTTTATAACTGTCCTTGATAATTTCAAACAGGGTGTCTTTTGCTTTCCCTTCAAGCGCTTTGACAATCTCTCCATTTATTTTGTCTGCTCCAGGTGCCTTGTTTTTCTTCAAGTCCTTCACTCCTTTCTCGAATTCGCTTCTCGTTATCTCTGGGCCTCGCTCATCTTCATCCACCTCACTTTCGTTCTTTAATATATCTTCAAGAGGTTTTGGTCCTTGATATAATGTTTCAATATAGTCCTTCCATCTCTTTCCTATATCTTCACTTTCTATCAGCATATTCCCGTTCACATCTCTGATGTTGTTGCATGTAGTTTTTCTTTCTCTGAAGTGGCCTTTTACTAACCTGTATGCTGTTTCAGTGTTCCCCTTCCTCATGTTTTCATTTTCATTCATTTTCATGTTTTCATTTTCATTCTTCGTTATATAGATTTGAAAATTTATCTTCTCAGCATTTTCATCAGGTTGTAAACTCTCTTGAGCTTACAAAATGCAAAATATCAGATTGCACTTCTAATCAGAGCTTATGAGCAGCAATAATTGTTAGGTCCTTAATGAGATATGTGATAAATTCTTATACCCTGAAATTAGATCAGAGGTGAAAATTGTAGTTCATCAACAAGTTCATACTATGTTTGAGTTTAATTCTCTCTCATTCACCTTTTAAATCTGCTCTTGCTCATGTGTCTTACCTCTTTGTGTTGTCACTGGGATACATCATTTACCAGATATGAAAGATTAAATTCACTCACGTAAGTATTACTTAGAGATGTAATTTCTAACTGGTGTGCCAGTTAATATGCTAGAGTGACATATATTTACTATTCCACATTACATTTTTGCCTTTTTGTCAGTATTTTCTATCTTCTAAAAATTTAGAACAGAACTTACAATCAGCTTGTTTACTATGCTGCAAAATTAGAGTTCATATTTAAGTGGGACTTGAAATAGATAAGGTTGGGAAACATTGACTTTCAGGTTGGTGACTCTTTCTTTTCCTGCTGCTAATTTTCAGTAATAGCCTATTGGACAAGTAGAGACACTTTTGTGAGGCTTATTAATTTAAAACTATATTTTTGCAGTTAAAATACTCTGCTAAATTCTTTAACTGTTGTCTAAATTAGTCTTCTTATGTTTAAGGCAATGACATTAGCTGTCCATTTTAAAGATTTTTTATTTCCCACTCATAATTTTGTGAAAAGAAAATGAAGATATGACAAACCTGAATAATTTCCAATCCAATCAGAGCCAATACTAGGTCTGAGATAGTGAGAGATATTCTGCATCAGTCTTGTTATCAGGGTATAACATAGGACAAAGATTAGATGAAAAATTTGCTTGGCAATGTTTCCTTTCTTTGCAATCTCAAGTTAAATAACAACCAAGAGTTGTGTTTGTCAATGTTGAACATAGTCTTGGAGATTTAGTGGTCTTTGATGGCTTCTCATCACTGCTAAAAAGCTCAATGCTAAAAGCACTGCTGCTTCAAAAGCACTGGTGTTAAAAATTTTATTTTTTCCTAATTGTCTGTCTGCTGAAAATGCTCCATTATTAAGTGAAAATGAAGCAGCAAAGCAAGCCTCATTTCTTTTGTCTCAAAAGTTGATCATTCTTCAAAAATATGATGAAGTAACCATTATTTTCACCATATCATAACAATTGTTCACAGACATTCTAGACATCCAATCTTCACGGAAAATAAAGCAAAATAAAGATGATTTCTTTTCGTTAGAAGGTTTAAATAATTTATTTAAAAATGAAAGAGGCAAAATATCTTTCCCTTATCTTTCCCATTGTGAAATAAATACAAAGTTGTCACACACCAGTTATAATTCCATCCCACTTATAATATAATTTTCACTCAGTCTCCTGAAAAGTATTTCAACCAAGTTTTACTGTATTTAGATTTTCTGTCTTGGGAGTTACATAAATAAAATCAGAAGAAGAACTCTCACAGTTTAGCAAGTATTTATCAAAAAAGGAGACAAAAAATGTGGCATCTTTGAAGATGCATCCCAAGAAGATTTGTTAAGTAGTCTAGAATGTTTTACCAAATGGTTTTGAATGGAAAGTGGACTTCAGAAATAGAGCTTATTGAAAAATTAAATGATTTCAAAGTGTGAGCTTGGTTAAAAGAAAGGAAAGTCAGTTTTATCGATGGAGCAACAAACAGGAAAGTTTTAAAGATCATTTAAGAGTAAAAAAAATGATTTTGGTTGAAGAGATAAAAATGGGGCCAAAAGGAAGAGAGATGAACAGATATTGAGAGGATTTGAGGATTATAAGAAGTATTTCAATAAGCAGTGCAGTTCACTTTTATTAAAATATCAAATTAATTAAATCGCAGGAAAAAAGACCCACATCTTATTGTGCTAAATGAAAATTTGTCCTGAAGTCACCATTTTCAAAATAAATGTACACATCTCGAAATACTTATTGAGCTATAAGTGTTGCCCACTAACAAAGGTTGTCCACACCAACTCTAACATCCTTTTAAGGATTAAGAGACAAAATAGGAGATATTTGCACCAAGATAAGGTGGCACTATTTAAAATGGGCAAAAACTAAAAATAAAATATAGGCGTCTTCTTTTTCCTTGAATGTCATGGAAAAATTGAAGTGAGCCTTTGAGCTTGCTCATCTTATACACCATGAAGTATGGTAATCAGTGCTAGAAGCACTTTATTTTGTGTATTACTTCCTTTTTACTTGAAACCTCATTCAATACAAAGAAAAAAGATGCTTAATATCATTAAGCATATTAAGTGAGATATTGACAATAAAATAAAGCAAATAGCCTTTACTTTGGAATAAACTAAAACAAAGTGGGAATGTGTGACATGCAAATGATGAATATCATTTAGCGATTCCAAATTACTGCTTTATATCTAATCATTGAGATGGAGGTGTCTCAAGACATTAGCCCCTAGAATGTTATTTAATAAAATGAGTTCATTCAAAAAGGCATATTTGGGGCAAATGAAATCAATACTAAGAATATCATTCAGTTTTATTTTAATAGTTCGTTAGCTGTACAATGCTGCCTTGGTAATATGTTATGGTTTTGGGTAGTAGATACAAAGTTCTTGCAATTTTTATTATTCAGATGAACCATTATTTCTGTTATTTAACTATAAAATAAAAAATGTTATTCAATGTTTCTGAGAATCTTTGACATTTTGTTTATATCAATGTTATACGTGACATTTTTATGAGTAAGATGATAGAAAATTGGAAGAATTTTTAGGCGCATACAATTCTGGCTCTGACTGAAGAAAAATAAGCCCATTTTAATTCTTGGTGTTTACATGAAGAAAAGACATGAAAGCATGTATCGCTTTTTTCAACTTGGATGAATCATTAAAAAATACTGACCAGTATGTACCAGTATCAAAATCTCATTTGGACTATTGTAACATTAATTAATGATGGAAAAGCAATATGCAAACTTCATCCAGGACAGTAGACAATGATCTACTATGGTGGAATGAAAAATGAAGTCAAAAGAATGAGTTGAACTTCTTTGGCTCTTGATACCTTCAATATTTATTGAAACAGTCAGAATGCTATACTTGTAAACAAGAGAGAAGTTTTGTTAAAGAAGAGAGCAGATATTTTTTATATTGTATATGAAGCTGAAGAATGAAATGCTGAAGTACATATATTAGTAGACCAAAGAATTACAATTTACATACATAAATCAGTCATTCTATACAGTAGAATGCTATGAGATGAATTCTTACAGAGGACTGTACAGTAGAAGTGAGAGTAGTAGTTTTACAATGGAGAAGGTGAGACTGGGAGAGACAGGAGGTATGAGAAGGAAAAAGTAATCAGAAAAGCTCAGTAAGACTATATTCTAAGGGAGGAAAATATTCAAGCTATATGAGCTTGGAATTAATCATATGCCATTTATGTTTGCTTCATTGCTGCATTTACATTTGCTCATATCTATGTCATTGCAGTGTATATTTTAAAATTTGAAGAATAATAATGACTTGAAATAATGGATAATGACATAGAGTTGTAGTAGTAGTAGTATTAATTTTTAAAACTGTTTCAACAGATGATGTAATTTCTCTTATGATCCCTTACTGTGAATGAAACCCAGAACTGCTTTCACAAAAGTCAAACATGTTACACATTTGGCTATTTTGAGACCTAGCATAGAGTTATGATAAATATCAAATGGATAGAGAGAACAACTGATTTAGTTTTCCATCATTGATAGAATTCTACATCTAATGATGGAATTCTAACTTGATGGATTGATGATGGTAATAAATGGATGGATAATCATGTTCAGAGGAGTTAACATTCTTGTTGAACATATTTTAAGAGATCATAGAAACCTAGCAAAAGAAAAAATAAGTCATGAAAAATTCCTGAGAAAGATTAAGAATAGCAAATTGGATGAACTACTCGTATGTCAAAGCAGAAAATTATACAAAAATGAAATGGTTTGTTAAGAATTGGATGGAGAGAACTCATTGAAGCAATTTTAGGAAATATGATATTTAGTGACTTTGAAAGAATCTTTGCAAAGTATTTGGTAGATATGAATTCTTAGTTCTCTTAAATAATTCATAGTTACTGAAACTGATTACTTCAATTTATTTTACGGAACAGAATTGAGCACATTTTTGATCTATTGAGTGCATAGACCATTGGTGCCAAAGTAGCCCCCTTGATACAGAAATGTCTTGAGAATCTTGTCAGAAAATTTTTGCATAGATAATAAATATAGTTTCAATTCTTATGTATTCTAATAATAAAATTATGTACAGAGTCTTTGAATTAGTATATAGTCATTTATTAATTAATTCTCACCAGTCAAATTGATAAGTTATCTTCAAGATAAATAGATAATATATTCTACTTCTTAGATGACTAAAGTAAATAAAGACAAAGATTCGGAGACAGTAAAATGAGAGGCTTTCATATAGTAATTTTTTATAAATGCAAAGCAAAGTCATTTGAATGATTCATTAATATAATGAATTATGTATGAAGAAAGAAATTTTTCTCCATTATTGGAGCTTCATTTAGTTTGACAACCAAAAATTATCACTAGTTGTTAATATTTTATAGCCTTATCTTTGTATGATTATTGTATATGCCTCATTGTATAGAAACTATAAAGTTTGTGTGACATTGAGATCATTTGACAGAAAATGATCTTCCAGTTTATCATTCCAAATCAAACTTGAAACTTGTAGCGAGTAGAATAGGTTTGTCATTATCAATCATTTTTGGACATCTACAATTTCTGTTCATCATATTTATTTAAGGGTTTCTCATTCAGTACTTCATCGATATCCTTGAATACCAATGCTGTAGTGTTGATACTGAAGCACTCATTTATATTTTTATGGCACTTTTTCATGACTTCAATGCAAATCCTAAGCATTTTTTAAGAAAAAATGCTTTTAATTCTTACATTTAATCCAGATACAGTTCAGATACAGCATGTTTAGTCCTATTTGCAATAATGGTGGAAGAAAAAAAATCTAATCTTACTTCTCTACACTTGTGTGAGCCATAGAAATTGCATGATTTGGAGAAAATTTTAGCTTTTTCTTTCACCTTCTTATTCCAATGATCTTTCATAGAGAAACTATACATCAATTCATGACTCTCAATGATTTATAATTATTTGTAGTTCATCCAAAATTTGTTGAAAAATTTGCCGGATAATGTTTTTAATGTGAATGAGTAAATAAAACCATGATATAGTGCTTGATGACTCTACAAATTCAGCTGTGCTGAAACAGGAAATATTTTCCTGTTCCCATCTCTAAATTCTCATGATATAAAATGTATTGAATCATTCAACAAAGTTGTATTTATAAATCAAAAATCCCTGTTCAGTGTTTCTTCTTAACTACAGCTAAATAATCTCCTGGCATGAAGGAGAAGTTCTATTAATGATATCGACATTAGCCTACAATCATTACTAAATACAGTAGTTCTACTTTGCAACCTTGACTTTTATGTCATTATCTTAATGATTCTTGAACTATGCCTGAACCTGAATTTGCGAAGTATGCAAATATAAGATGAAAATGCCATGAGAAACATGTAAAACTGCTGATTGATAAACCAATAAAATTTAAGAATGAATGGGATCTGACAAATTTAAAAATTGCTCAACATTAGACATCATTCTGAGAAGAATGGTATTTATAAGTTTATAGAGGGTTTTTGAAAGGGATTACTATTTGATTATATCTTTTGTAATCTTTTTTGCGACATTTAACTTTTCTAGGCAAAACATCTTGCAGAAGGGGATTATGCAAAATCATTTTGTTAGTTTTTCCCTCAACAATCTATATTTTAAATTGATTATAAACCTTTTGATTTCGCCTTACTATAGACATGCATATATTTTGTTTTCATCAATCAAGGTGACATATGAATGTGCCAAGAAGTTGGATTACCTCTCAGTGATTTCTAGACTGTGGTGTTCAGCTCAGTTCCTGAAGATTCCCTTCCTGGTTGATGGACAAAAGGAGCAGGACCCTCAGCGTAAGTAGCAAAAGTACAGTATTCATCAGCATATACCATGCATCAGTGTATAACACACACAATAATTTAAAGATGTAAATTTTGGTAGAAATATTGAATTTTATATAAATATTTGGAGTTCCGTGCATTTTCTTAAGTAACTCAATATGCAAAATCATTAAATGTTAGTCATCATTTATATAGATCACAAAAATTAGATAAAAATATATAGTTAAAATATGAAAGCATAAGTAAAACAATTATGCTCCAATTTATTCCATTAAGTGTAAGTAACGAAGTGGTATACACTTATAACATGTCAGGTATATTATTAGTCAGTAAAACCTATATTTTCTAAATAAAGTGTATGTTATACGACTATAACTATGGTAATTCAAGAATTAATTAGTAAGGCTCGTATCATTTAAAGAATACTGCTACCACTAAATTTATAAACAAGGCATATCAACCCTAAGATTGGTTTGTTGCAGCTCTCCAAACTAACCCTTTGTCATTGGTAGGGGTGTTTCGATAGTCCACTCTAATTACTTTCAGCTTTTAATAGAACGAGAATAAGCGTTGGCAATTAGATTACAGAGTTACCCCATACTGAGAAAGAACAATTTATGACTCAAGACGACGGCTCAAGACGATCACGTCCTAAAAATAAATATTTTATATTCATAATTTTTACCAATTACTCTGGCCATTCTTAGGTGCGGGTTACTTACGATTAATGATGAAATGAAGTGGAGACAGTATTCCTAAGAAAGGATATTAAACGAAACCTTTCGCTCATACCTTGGAATACCTTATCATGTTGAAATTTCGCATGCTTTTGGAAAACATGACAGTATTCTTTCGAAGTCATCGCTTTTGATAGATTGTTTCCATGGCAGTTCAAACTATCATTGCTAGCATGAAGATATCATCTAGGCACTCAAGAAAATAATTTGCAACGATAAAATAACCAGGCGAAATATAGCGGGAAACACTAGCCGAGTCTCGAAATAATAATTTGGTATGAAAGTAAACTAGTTGCCCCGTGCAAAAAATTTCGCAGACGGACACTGATGCTCTATTTCCCCACCAAAATACACTTCAACAAACACTCAAATCACTACAAACGTATAAACAAGCACTAAAACGTACCTAAAAACTCATCTTCATCTTGCGTGTCAGTGTCCAATTCGATTTACCTCTTTTGTATCGATAGATATCGCTTTCTACTCAACTATCGGCAAATTCAAAATTCAACTCTATTTAATGGTGCATTTTTCATCCTTTGGTCTCTATTTTTACAAGGAAGTGGAAAACTTTTTCTTTAAAATGTGTGTGTCATCTATATGTTTTGATGGAGTCTGAAGGGATAAAAGCCTTGGTAACTGAAAACGGATGTTTAGAAATAATATATAAGGACACTTGATGTAAAAATGATTTTCCTAAAGTGGGCTCGACAGCTGAGGTCAGTTTCGCACATATCGGCTCCCACAGGGAATCGGACGCGGGACAGTTTACTCCAAAGGCGACAGCGCTACCAACTTGTCTATCCGGAGCCCTAATTGGGTATGCTTACGAGAGCAAAGGTTTAAAATAAGCTCGAGCATAGTCAGAAAATACCTAAGGGTACGACCTAAACTTCTTAATAGGCATTCATCAGGAGAAGGTGGAACTCTCAATTTTCATTTCTCCTGATATAAAAGGACTTTGATGGCATGGATTGCTATAGGTCAGGCGTGGCCAACTTATCTCCTGCTACGATCGACTTTGATACTAACCTCTCGACCGCGTTCGCCTGAGTTAAGAGATACAAAATTTGGCATTTGTTGACACCAATATTACTAAAGTCGTATTTGCGCGTATCCGATACTCATTTTGTATTTTATTAAAGCTTTGTAACTTTATAGTGAACTAAATGGACCTACATGCGTTATATAGATAAATATTCGTAGTGATAAAAATATTCGAAAGATAAGAATTCTTTCGATTAGCAGTCGCGATTGACCGAATGTCCTTTAGCAATGGATTGGTCGATCACGATCGATCTGATGGTAACCCCTGAGAGGATACCAAATATTAGTGGATAAATAGAAAAAATATTGGATGATATAAAGGGAAAGTTAGTTATAAAGAAGGGAAAGAAATTAATAAGGAATTTTATGATTTTATGAACTTGCAATTAAATATAAGACTTATTGACACAATAGCATCTTTCTAGTATGCGATAGACCAGGAATGCCCATAAGGCCTCTTTGTCATATGTTCGAACTGAAAATGGTATCGATGAGGGACGTATTTAAACCCATATCCTAGATATCACGTTCATATATTTCTGATGACATCTATAACCATATGTATAACCTGAAATATTGGTACATCTTTTTAGCTTGTGGGTTCTTTAATTATCCAAAAGATGCAAAGCCAGAATAATGAAATTGATTAGAACTTTTTGGATTCCTTAGATTATTATTCCTACTTCTTCAAATAGGAGTATTAACGCTGTATTTTTCCGGAACCTTGTATCTCTGAAAAGTGTGTTTGCTAAAAAAAACAACCAGGAGGAGGAAATGATCTAGTGGATAAATAAAAACGTGTTGGGCCACACGAAGAGAGTTCTAGCTATCAAGTATAGAATTGTTTTGAATGGGATATTTCAGACTCGTGACCGTTCTAAAAAGGATTATTGTATTCGGAAATTTTCCCCTCTGAAAAATTTCTACGTATACGAGTAACATTTATATAAAAATAAATATAAAAACTATAAAAAGTAACGAGTACATTTATATAAAAATTTCGTGGCAAATCTGTATCTTTTGTCAAATATTTGAAATATCACGACTGAAAATGCCCAATAGTTATGCTGAGCAACGCCGAACGTTTTGATTGGTTGGATCAAGATGTTATTCAACAGTGATATTTTTCAAAAATGTATCCTTAATCTCTGCTTTAACATCAAATTACGAGTTTAGTAATAGGTTAGTTTAAAGCAAATGACATTTAAGATGAACAGTTAGGAGATAATTAGGTTGGATGCATCAAGGGCGAAAATAAACTGAGCTATGTTATTTGAGATGACATGATATGATTTCAAAAGAGGATAACCCAGCAGAAAACTGATTGTAATTGGTATGTTTGTTACTTTGCGGAATGCACGCAAGACCTAATTATGAATAGTTGACGCGTGGAAACTAGAGCGAGGAAATTGATCCGTTTCCGGGGAAACACGGCATTCGCGAATTCGCTGTGCAATCCGGCTTGTTTATTTTTGCAGGAGGATACTATGACCCATTGCATCGCCGCGTTTCGCTCGTTAATTATTGCGAAGCTCGCGGGAACGTGCATTTAATTGGCGTCCGGCGAAAAAAATGCAACCGCTACGAGGAAGTCTCGTAGGAGACTATCGAACGCACAGCGTGGCTCACCCTTTTCATCAGACTGGAAGAATCGCGAATCCCATGACTTTAAATTGGGATTAGAGGAGAGAAGAGAATGTTACTTTGTTCAGTGTTGGAGACCGAATCTCTGCGACGCTCTCCGCCTTCATACATTACCCTCTGGGATATCCCGCGGGATTTAATTGTCTCTCAAATCTTCTCGGCGTTGAAACAAAATGGATTCAAAGTCCCCGCGAGAATGGAATTGCGTACAGGGAAACGAATAAGAACCCCTTTCTACTGCTGTGAAATCCCACGCTTCTATCCCGGTAGGTCATAAATCTGCCTGGAAAAAACATGGCGGACGGTGGATATTAATTTCTCCGAATTATTTCCCCGAAAAATCGTGGCGTCGGATTCTTTTGGCTCGCTTATTTTTTCGCGATGTTATCAACCTGCAACAGTTGAAACCGTTGGTAACGCAAGGTCAAGATCTTTCTTTGGAGATATTACTCAACGGTCTGTTATTTCCTGTAAATAAGGGTTCTGTTATGGAGAGTACGTAAACGAAAGGAAAAAATATGAAATTTAATACATCAAATATATGTTATATTGTATTTATATCACAATATCTACAACAGATATCATTATACCTTTTGTAATTGCAACATGATATTTATATGAATATATTGTTGTATATAACGTATAATTCATGTTCCAAAAAGTATCAGTTTTAAATAGTTGCAGGTTTAATCAAGAAAATAATATGGAACACGAACAGTTAATTTTGAAAAAAATAATAAATAGATATAATGAAAGCGTTGCATGGAGGAATGAATCTGATTTTGTGTAATCTCGAATCAAATACTCTCCTTTTCTGCGTTTTTCGAGTTTCCTGAGAATCAGTACAATTTTTGCGGATGATTTGTTTAAATAAGTGAGCACTCGAGTGATTTTGTACACTTTTTTTAGGTTTGCCATTTTCTCATTAACGTATGAAGTTATTTTTCCATTGGCTAGCGACGTATTCTTTACGGCTTTCAGATAGTATTTCTCAATCATTTAACCTTAAAATTGATAAGAGTAACGTAGAGTTTTCAAATAGAAAATACGTCTGAGAAAATTGTTGGGTGTACAATGACCTTTGAAGTTGAAAGGAAGCAGTTTAAAAGTTCAAATGCTTAATACATTATTTCAACGAACCATACTCCTAGCCACTTTTCATAATAATCTAGTTGATTATGAAGGATCTGGAGATCATTTTTTAGGCTATGAGGAACTGTTATCTTCGTAATTTATTCAGAATTTTACCAACTTCACATGGGCTTGTTTCACTATTTGTTTTGTTTACATTCGAGGATAACTCTGATGAAGCATTCATATAACTACATTCACCAAACTTTCATTTTCTGACTACGCGTTTCATTATGTTTTTCTCCATGAGACACTTTAATCCGGACAACAATGAACCCCCAGTCTGCATATATGTGCTTGTTGAATGGGTCTTCCTGCTCACTATTCTCCAGCTTTATTTCCGCTGAGAGCATTGTTACTCGCCGTCATCATTGTCGCGGATAATCCTCCGTTGCAAACGATCTCACAGTGTTGCACACGAAAAATATAAAAACATGTCGTGAAACTCTAGTGATAATTAAGTTTCCGGCCATAAACACTTCAAACGTGGTACTCGTGACTGCAGAATTCAGCCTCTCTAACATATAAAATCACTCTAATTACCATAATAAAGAAAAAGGTGGTTATATTTTCAAAACTAGATTAATTCATCCTACTTTATTTTGGATATGGATTACCGGATGCCTGACCTACTCTCTGATGAAGAAAAAGAAACATGAAGAATAATCTTTATGAATGAAATTGTTATAGTGTACCGTTGGAGATTAAATAATAAATTTATGAAGCGAAATATTGTCGTTTAGATAGAGTATATCTGGATCGCAGCTTCTAACATTTTCCCCTAGCTATTTGATATAGGGAAAAGTTTTTAATTTCGAGTTCTTATTAACTCCCAACAGTTATTATAACATAAATTATCAAGTTTAATTGTTCTATAGATGATCTTCAAATCGCACCATGAATTATAATCTGATAAATGAAATTTGAAACAACAGCTAATTATTAAATTGGAAACCACGATATGAGTATTTCAGATAATTTATTGCGGAAAACGAAATGAAAAGCATTTTCGTATGGAAGCTTTAGAATTAAGAACATCAGTCGAATAAATGAAAGAATTCATTTCAGCTCTTCCAAATATCCATACATGAGCATTATTAATTGAGGATTAATTCTGGAATTTAAATATACATTTAAAATTTATTTGTCTTAACGCTGCAATTTGCCTCCTGGCCTGATGGCAAAGCTCGACGGGAGTCTAGAATGATGATTCTAAATAAATAATTTTGTAATTGGCAGGATGACCCTCAAATAACTTCATGTTTCAATTATCCAAACCTCAAACTTTTTCTCGTGAAACTGAAAGTTTGGGAACGCGTGGTTTTTCTGTGTTTTATAAATGTTCAAAGTTTTACTTCGAAATTGGTTGATTCGATAGCTAATCACCAAATTCGAACGTGTAAATGACTCTCAATGTCTTTATTAAATCTTTCTGTCTTAAATACGGATTATAATAGTAGTATCTTCAATAAAATAAGACTAGCTCCTGTAATCGTGAGAATCATAAAAATTATGATGAAAATTTTAATGTAATCGCCTCTTAGCAGTACTTACATTTAGAAAAGGAGCAAGATATAGACAGTTGCTTGGAGTTATATATAAAAATACATTTAAACTAAATGTTTTTATCTGAAAAGGCAGCTTCGTATAAATTATTACATACCTTACGAAAAATTTTCAGAATACAAAACCCTCTGGAATTAGTGGTTTAAAAATAGCTTTTTTACTTTTTGGAGTGCGGTTGGGCAAAAACGCTCAAGACCAGGCGTGTTTAATATCTCGAGTCTTATGTAAATGAGGTACTTAACGCAAATTGGGGGATATTACGTGGGAAATATCTTATAAACCGTCAGCGCTTGTTTCACTCAGGTATGATTTTCTTCAGAGTTAGGATTATTTCAATAAAACTCAGAAAATGTTACTGCTATGAATATGAGCAATATGAGTAGGAATGGATGAAAAGAATGCAGGGATCAAGGTGTGCCTGTTGCATCATTAAAAAGACGGACTTTGATATTAAATATAAGATAACGAAGAATATTAAGTACGATATTTAAGTATCTTGAAAGCGTTTTATATTTAGACTTAAATGGAGAAGTAATTACTAAAATACAGAAAAGGATTTTATACTTTATTTCGGAGAAAAAATTGCCTGCTACTTTGAGATGTTAATCAATATTATTGGTTGGCGAGGGCCTTGCTATTCATGACAATATCTTAGTTCACATAATTTATTAGTGAAGACAGAGTTTGTGTGCTTTTTAAAGTTATGCTGCGCAATTTGTTCAATTTATAGAGATAAATTTTTAGGAAGCTTGTATTTATTGGAAAATCAGTATGGCTGGAAATACGCTGAAAAATTGTTATAAGTATTTAGGCTTCTACAACTAAACCTTGCTACCGATACGCAGAAGTGTCTAGCTTTAGGTTTATAAAACTTGGTATTAATCATCGGAATATCATTTAAGCTACTGATTTTACTAAATAAATTTTGGTGTCGAATTAGTTTAGTTCTTGACCTAAAGTCTACATGAAGTTGACTTGAAGATTACAAATGCCACTCATTATCTCTTTCAAGATTTAACGATTAATATAGTTAATACATTATCTCATGCTTTGTGCACCATCTCATGCACCAAACAAAGCGGAATTCAAGAAGGGATATCCTAATGTAACATACTCGCCGTTCGTTGGGCTTCCCATCTAACCTTTAATGAATGTTGAATATACACAGTGGATACTTTTCCACGGTCTAAAAGGGGCGTCTATAGCAGTCTCTATTGCATTTAATGATGCTCTCCAATTTTGAATGTTTTTGGTCATTGTCGAAACGGATTTGGATACCATGTTCTAAAAATTGCAAATGAAAAGGATAAAATGCTAAATCTTTCATCAATAACTTGCATTAAGTATACGATATAGTTTAATACGGATGCCTATGAAATTTGCAGGCCCGAGTGAAGATCTCCTTGTATCCAATTCTTACCGGCCCCTGATATAAATTATAGGTATCTGCTTATTGATGATACCGTGAAAACTCTTTATTCTTATCCATTCATTAGAAATGTATCACCAAATCATCCTTCTCCGTTTTTCGAATGATTTAATTTAAATGGATCCCAAACTATACTATCATGAAATTCATTGAATGAATCTAAGTAATCTACTATTGGAAAAACGTGTTTGTGAGAGCAATGTTAATGGCAAAAATTCAATATATGTACTATTTTATTCCAAAGTTGTGAGTGACGTACCGAAAAAATGTCCCTACGAATTCATACGTTCTCCCTAAGACCATAATAATAATGAGCTAAAAATGATAGTAATGTAATTCCTTACGGATAAAAGCCGAGAAAATTTAATTTAAAAAAATAAATCGTTCTCTTTAATCGTAAATGAAAATCTTCCTTCTTCTTTTCGTAATTGCTCTCAATTCACCCATTTCATGTTATTGTCGCTTATGATTGGCCGATACAGCGACAATCGGTTCATTCAGAGCCAATGATATGCAAGCTTAATTTTCGTTATTGCGCACCACAGCATTTCCGCAACCCAATCGCTTTCGAGGAATCGGTAGGGTATTGTTGCGTTCCTGCTTATTCAGAGACAAATAGCGTCGGAGAAGGGATTCGAGGGATTTCCTCTTCCCTTAGAAAAAAGTCCTGAGTTTCTCGTAAGCGCAGGAAAGGGCGCGGAAAATACGGCATGTCTTCTCCTCCTATTTAAAGCCGTCGTAGGTTTACGCTGCACGGACGCATATAGGGAAGGCGTGACTTAAAGGGGCAAAGTCACTTCGCCCGCGGGCACAGCCGTTTTAAGAAGAGGGTCGGCCGGCACGGTTGTCCGCGATCATATCGATCTGGGTGTCCGGCGAAGAATTTTTCTCTTCTCCCTGCTCTTAAGTTAATCTTCCTAGCTTTTCTTTCCTTCCTACGTCATCTTCCATCATCCCTGGTCCATTAAAGAATTGGAACTTCCGCGCATCTCGTCCCGCGGGACCACGCCGCAGAACTCTGGAAGTTAATCAGTCGAAAGGATTCCGATGGATTATTTTTTTCCCAAGATTTTTTCCTTTGGAGAAATGGAGTTCGGTTTCGCTCCTGAAAGGGGTAACGGCTGCGTGAATGCAGACAAAGTGATTTGGGTTCTTTTTGCAGCGCGATTATAAGGCCATCTGCGGAGCGGTTTCCTTTCCTTGATTTTTCGCCAGCGGCTTGGTCGATAACGGTTTAATCTCCGGTCGAATATTTTGGACTACGATTCTCATTTACAAATGCGGTAGTTTTGGTATGATATCCTGATGCTGCATGATCAATTAATTCGTGATTATATTAGTTAATATCGTATCTTAGCTGTGCTTTAGAAGTACGCCTTTAACTTGGTGACTTATTATCATTAGAAATAGTATAACGTATTTTATTGTCAATTTTAGATAAATAAAATAGTATAAGTATTTATTATTCATTAAATTACAATATAATAATAATTATCAAAGTAGCTACCGTATGACGATTAGAAGATGGTGCAATGCAACTAATTTAAGTTCAAGATGCCTTCCTTAATTTCAATAAAACCGACTCGATTCAAGGTTAATTATTTTGAGTAGGGTTTGACAGCCAAGTGATGGATTGGTTGATAAATAATTTAACCCAGGATGGAATTGGTTGAGTTATAAATTATGAAGCTTAAATTACTTTTTTCATAGGTGTTGGATAGCCAAGCGTTAGGTTGGTTGGGATGAAAATAATCATGATAGCAATAAAATACTGGTTGGCTTGTATTTTAAGGGATGTCTTTTGTACGTGAGTGTTGGATACTTTTGTTTGGGACTTTTTGATAAATGATACCTTTATCTTTTTGTGATGAAAATCTTTATAAATTAGAATTCGTGGAAATTGAATTCCTTGGGCGCATTTTACCTTTTTGTAACAAATCTTAATTGTGTTTTCTTGAAAATTCTTGCTTTCTTATCATCAGAAATGTTTCAATATGTTCCAATATTCAGAAACATATTTTTAGCATGATTATTTGTTTACTTTTCATTGGAAATCTAATTTATCCGAGGGACGATAGTAATAAAAGTAAAATTCCAGTGCAGATTATTCCATTATTTCTTTTCCGCTAAAATGATAAAAAGATGCATCGATTCAATTCAATTGGAGCCGTACCTGATCACTACTTTAATGATTAATTTAAGGGCTTCTTAATCAATACCTACGTCCGCACTGCAGACGAATAGTTAATTAAGAAATGGAGTTAATCTTGGTATTAAGATAAAACTCTCCCATCTCATAATTAACTTTTTGAACTTAATAAGGTTCAACTCTGTATTAAAAATTAACTGTATATGTTCTTTCTTAGGGTAGGTATATGAAAATTTTATTTGAAGTAGCTTATTTTTAAACTGTAGAAAGTTTTACAGTTGCATTAAGGAAATATGAATGGCTTCCAGTATAAAATGGTGCACTCATGCTGAAATGTATTTCATTCTAATACACAAGATTAAAAACACATCTTTATCTTCATTCCTCAAAAAACTGAGCTGTGTTTTCAATGTAGTGTTTCAAGATGAAATTCCACGAAGTTAAGATGTGATAGATTTCTGTAGGAAAACCGGACTTATGTATATTGAATTACATTTTCCATTCTTATTTTACAGTCTCTATAGGGTTTTCTCAAATTTTTTTTTCTTTTAAAAAAATCAAATTTATCGAATGGACTACTGAAGTGCGTTTGCTGCTGTAGTTACATCAGCAATCAATATGTGAGACCGTAGCAACTCAATATCCCTGTGACATTTGGATTGCAAATTTTTTACGGAATAGTGCTCTTCGGACATCATTTGAATATACTACAGTAGTACTATCTCGTGAATCAGCGAAAATAACACCGTACCTTCATATCCCATAGTCTAGAATTTGAAAGTAACTTGCCGAGCAACATTTTTAGTTTTGCCTATTCTCGATACTTGATTAGCAGCTTATGGATTTATGTGCTTTAATCTATACATGCTATATAATTCATATTAATGAATTTCGAACGTTGAGTCAAGGGATATCTTTCGATTCGATTATCTTTTTTTCAAAAAATCTTGATAATTATTCATGCATGGGCTACGAATGAAAAATAAAAGATATTGTATCTTGAATGCCAAGTTAAATTGTTGTTTTTATATCCCTTTGAGTCTCTACAAAGAGAAAATTTTGCTTTCTTTGATTGAGATACTGATTCAGTTCCAGCGCTCGTTAACGTGATTTTCACGGATTATTTAAGATTTCAATGTTCGGAACAAAACCAGTTCAATTAAGAGATCACAGTATTTTAGTATACATTCCTTGATGCATTAACACTGCGGGATCAGGGAATAATGCATGATGAGAACATTTTCACTTTCTTCCGAATTAATGATGAAGGAAAACATGTTATCAGATGGGAAAGAGAAAACACGGCTCTCAATTATCCAGAGGCGTCCAGCATTCGATTTGAACGCTTCTTTTAATTTATTGAGCTTTTGAGCGATACAATGAGCTTGGAAATACAAGGCGTTGATTCTTCAATAGTAATGAATACAGGTGACGTTTCCTCGTTCGGCGTACTCATTTGAAGGATGTGAATTTTAATACTCATTAACAAGACTGAGCTTCCATTGAGTTCTCCCATTCAAGTATTTGAATTAAATGGGATTTCTGCCTCTTGAGTATGAAAGATAGTAATTTTATGGTGTGTTTTTTACTTGATTCGTGGTGTTATTATACTTGATTCCGATATTCGACGGATTTTGTCAGCTTTTTCAAATGAAAGGAACCTGTCATATTAATGAGAACAAAATTTGAGGAGTCTCGCAGAATTGGAATATAGTTGGTTCGGAAGTGCATCCGAAGAAACAGAGATTTTGCAAATTTCCTTTGACATAAAATCAACTTTTCGTATGATTTCTTAGCCACTATTTGTAATCATCGAATTTTTAGTTTTTGATATTTAAAGTTGGAATTCTTTATAAATACTTCAAACTTGATTTAAATAAATAAGCACTTACAAAAATACACATGGGGCCATGAGTACGTTGATATGTGAACCATTCCTTGGAGACCGTATTAAAATTTAATATTATAGTATTCACTTATTTATGTTAGGTATTTCATTCAGAAAGTTTTTGAAGGTGGTCTGGAAGGGATAGACAGAAGGAAAGCGAAAAAGTATTTGGGAGTAATTAAGCAATTAAGAGTTGTAATTGCTGAAGACAAATAATAGCTTTGGATGAACTGTGTATAGATTTTTCGATATTAGATAAGGTCAAAATTACGGAAGAGTTCCATGTTTATAATTTTAATTAAAAATTGAATTTATTACGAAGAATTGTAACATTTCTTTAAATCGTTTTTAAAGTAGAGAAAATATAAATTTCGTATTTTCGCGTTTCTCTTAATATTTTAATTAGAGATTTAAAAATATTGATAGGAGTATTGCATTGATAGTTCTATATAAAATTCTCATCAATTCACTTTAAGATCACTCGAAAAGGAGTAGTAAAATTGATAGTGTTTCAGAGAATGTGACTAAACTGATTTTCTCATAAAGTTGAGCGTGCTACAATCCAGTTTTTGTTACTTTTTTATCCTTTTAATTCAAATTGAATCTATAACGATGAATTTAAATATTTATTTATTTAAATTGTTTTTAAATTAGAGAAAACTAATGTTTCGTATGTTTCGTAATATATTTCTAATACTATAATAATATAATAATATACTAAATCGCAATAAAGAATATTGATAGGAGTAACATATTTATAGCTCTACATAAAATTTTAATCAATTCACCGAGAGATTGCTCAAACAGCAGTATAATAGCAGAATTGATAGTGTTTCAGAGAATGGGATAAAATTGATTTTCCCATGAAGTTTGGTGTGTTACAATCCAATGTTTGCTAATAAACGAAGTTTATATTTCGTCATGAAGCAACAGAATGAAACCTTTCTTCAACCCTGTCTTTTCCTGTGTGAATTAATTTCATTTGCGAAAAGGGATTCGCTCACCAAGCTGAGTCCTTGACCTCCTACCAAGGCATTTGGCGAGCACAAAGGCTCAAGGGCAATACCCAGAAAAATTCCAAAATTTTTCAAAAAATTCCAGAGGATTCGCCACAGTACGCAAAGCACGGAATTTACAATTTGATTCATAATACAATTCTCAGAAAAAAACGCGTTTCAAAAGGAAAGGCGTAATTACGCGCTTGGTGGACGGCCGAGGGAATTTTTTTATTTTTAATCGGAGGATATAATGAATAACGCATTTTCATCCGCGTGCTTTCAGAGTCGTCTAAAGACGTGCCTCACAATCCAGGGGATTTTTATTCAGAGTCGAAAATACTCGGGATTCTGCGTCACGGACGGATAAAAAATGGGGGAAATGCCTGTAGAGCCCCGGAGATATTTTTTCTCTCAATTTCTAAGCATCCCTCACGCCTCTTTTGAAATAAAAAAATGCGGCTGATCCAACGACCGGGGTCATTCACAAGTGCTCCTTGACCGGAGGCCCTTAACGTACCTGTGGGAAACCGGGGACGGTCGCCATCTTGCGAAAATGTCTCAGTCTCTCACGCAGCGGTGAAGGGCTGGATGCGCGTCCGATTGAGAGATAATAGAATAGGCGGAGAGGTTGCCAAGGAGCTTAGCAAACGGAATTTACCGGTCGGTAAATTAAATAGAGGCAGCCGGAGCGTTCCGCCATGTTTCCGTTCGTCTTTGCCCCGTATATTTTCCCGTTTCTACTTGTTGTGCTCTCAAAAAACGTTTTTTACGAACTTATAGGCGGTGATTCGGATTAAATGGCTCATGTGTTTCGTGTTATTTATCACCAGTATCTACGAGGGAGTTTATGGAGAAATATATTTAAGGTTCCTTGCTGCTTGGGAAGATATCGTCGATAAATATGGTCCAGGTTATCGGTTCTCACGCTTCGTGAGTCGAAATTTCGAGATTTCGAAAATCTATGTCTGTATTCTTGCATCCGGTAGCAACGTCTTCAGATGCGAGGCCACTGTGTGTATTTATTAATGTTTTAGTAACTTTGGAGACATTTTAATTTACCACCAAGGTTATTTAAAATCATAGGTGGAAATAGATGGAAATATTTAACCGTATACTCCCATCCTATAGATCAATCTACTAAAAGTTTAAATCGAAATGGAGAAGCAAGGTTGTAGATTTTTTTTAGTTTCGATTAACTGGATATTCCTATTTATTGGCTTGTTGTATTTCCATTTCTTTTGGGATAAATTAAGATTATATTTATCAGAAATACACGAGTGAAATCTTTATCAAGTATGATTTTTCCTTGATGCGCATCCTTATATTCCAAATATCCTGAAACCCTTTTATTTTTCCTTATCAAGTTTGTGTTTTCATTCTCGAATATTTAAGCTACGTTAATTAGAAAGGCCGCCCTGAGGTTGTCTTAATTTTTTGCTTCTCTTTCGACTGCTGTTTAATTTTAATAATTACTGGCGTTGATTGTTGCTTTAATCTCCTTTGTTTGTTGGAAACCTGCGGTCTTATTTGTTGAGTCTTCTTATTTTTACAAAATATCTCTAGGCAATGATCATTATTACGTAACTCTACATAAGTTGTTTCCAATCTTTATCTGCTCTTGCTATAAATCAATCAAAACTGTTACTAAGTTAATGAAATATAGAGGATTTGGGTTAATAATCATGAATGTATTTTGAATTATTCCACTCGTGCCGAAACTGTTCCTGATTAATTATTTATAATTGCATCAATTTTTTAAAATCTCATCAGGGAGCTTATGTGGAAAGCATAATTTCGTATTCATGAATTTCGCATATGTTATGTGTTATCAATCAATTTATTTATACGGCCGTTCACTATAATTAGATACATCAAATCGTCAAAAGATTCATAATTAGTATTGAAATAATACTTAAAATTTTGTTACTCTTAATTTATATAATCTCATCTCTCAAGCTGGTCGTAGACATGCTTTAATCAATTAATGTCTACTTTCTTTCTGCCAACAAAAACGTAGCCATTACTTGCCTATTTCTTCCCAAACCATAATATTCATAACTTAAAGTTGTAACTCTACGTCTTCGCTGTTTTTAACCTTACCTTCTCTACTGCCATCACTGTTGGAACACTGTAACTCACATGAAATAATCTAATCGCAAATTATAAAATATTTAGAATTCTGGTGACAACTTTATTCTGCTAATTAATATAATTTTCTATTTACCGTATTTACCCAAATAATATCAGTGTTTTTTCAGTCTATTTTTGCACCTGAATTTAAGAGGCCAACTTTTAAGTGAATACTAGTTTTTCAGGGACAACATTCATGTCTAATCTGAGGCGAAATTTTAGCCAGCAATAGCCTAATTAGTGTATCAATCATTGCAGAATTAAAACAAAACGATTAATCGTAGTTTAAATATGCAAGATTTTATATATCAAAACACAAGTCGTATTAAATTGAAACTCTCGCTGACAATCATTACTATGGCCGATTTGCTCGTGTAAATATTTATCCTCGCTCTTTAAAAGTCTCAGCATACACAGTATATAAGTACCTCTACCCACCAACTAATACTTTGGCTAACATAATTGTACAGGTGCCTGTATGCCAAGTTGTAGCTGTAATAACAGCTACATTTGGCTTTACATAAAAAATAGGATCAACTTATATTGTAGGTACGCTCTGAATCTTCTGGCCACATTTTAGGAAGTCGATTTTTAACTGATATTGAAGATTACTTGGGAATATATGGTAATGTATTGAGTGATTTTTATCAAATTACATTTTTTCTATCATTTTCTTGCGTCTTCCCTTTTCATAATGCGATCTCATAATTTTCTAATTTTTTAATTGGCATTTACCATTTCTTTATTCAGGAATCAGCAAAATGGACGCAATGGACACTCATTTGCAACAGGACAGGACACAAGACAGGATTCGAGGGAAGGAGTTGCAGTCAGTCAACCAAGGAAGAAGTGCCACTGGACAAGGAGGACTTGGATTCAAGAGGATTCTCCCGCCGATGGATTGTTTAATCGTAAGGTCAGTGATAACTCTTCGCAGATGGCGCACCCACCGGAGGGATGATGACCGTACCCCAGCGAAAGGTAGAAGAAATCTTTAGCAGACTAACAATTCTTTAAACTAATATACAACAGTTGGTCAAACATTTCTGTCATCACGTTTGTAAATCATTTATAGGCGCTTGCAGATACTGTTTGAAGTCAATTCTCTAATCTGAAGTTCTCCGATTTTCGCTAGAAACGCAATTCTTCGTCATCACAATTCAAATCATGATTGTTTTTCGCTAAAGTTAATGATTTCTTACATTATTCTTGCGGTAGTTTTTCATAGAGATACCGAGAAGGTTTCTAATACGATGATTTCATAGTTCCTTCTTATCATCTTCTTCAAATTTTAATATATTCTTCATTCATAATTTCTCAGATGTATTTCGTCTTTTTCTATCTTCTCTGTATAGCTGTTTTCCTTGATCAAGCCTCTTCTTTACACTGCTCTTTCAATTCCTTCCTTTTAAATGTTTCTTTTCATTATTCTCCTATTTGATGGAAAAGTAATGATTGACCCTCTTTGGTCTCTTTCATTTGCTTCATTCCTTAACTACAGCGTACGTATGTGCTTGTTCATCTATTTCTGCTCTGTTCATATTCATTATTTTCCCCGTTTATTCATTCTCGTTAATAATATTGCTTGTCATTTCATTCTTTATCTTCTTATCGTAACTTTTGTATTCTATTCTGATAAATCGAAGAGCTACAAGCCGTCATATTCCCGGCCAATGGCTTCATCCTTTTAAAATTCCTGACACTTATCTCTGGTAATTCGAATCCGGTCTTCTTCTACCAATATTTCCTTTCATACGCTTTCCTCTTCCAATACCATCTTCAAGAGGCTATCACGGCTTCGATAAATTTTCCTGTTCTATTATTTATCTTTTTGAAAAACTTCGCATTACATTCCCTTTTCGGAAGGCTCTCATACTCATTATATCGAGATCTAGATTGCCATCACCTCTTACATTGAAATCTCCAATCACTGTGGATTATTTGGATTTATTGTCTTCTTATTTATGGTATTATAAATTTTTACAACAGTAGATTATATTTCAGAAATATTTCTTGCATGGTTTCGACATAATTTGGATTTTCCTCATTCTTTTATTATAAATTCCTCAAAATATGTTACGTTAAAACCTTAGGGACGAATTTTCTGCATTAAAATCTCATGGTGGCTTTAAAGCAAAATTCTATGCCCCACCTGTTTAATTAAATAAGTGATGACATGATTGCTTGATAACTGTTATGTTTATAATTAAACTTAGATATTCATAAGTTTTCTTTCAGAGGTTAGGCGCGAATTTAGGTGCTTAGTTTTTACCTCTCGCACAAGGGAAATATGTTTTATAGTTTTATGGCGTATAAGTAGAGTTAGGTAGGAAACCGCAATGTAGGATATTTAGTTTGCCAAGCGTTTTCTACGAACATATTTCCCAATACGATTAATTATTTGGTTTTACTAACACATAACTAACAAACATGTTAACCATTAACGAAGTTTAATCCGATTAGCTTCAGCGACTCATCAAGAGAGAGCCTGTCTTCACTGAGGATTAATCAAAGGTAATTATATGAATGCATTATATATTAATACTTTTGTAAATTATCACTCACTAAACTACCTTTTTAATACCTCCCCAGGGATTGCGAGCGATGCTCCAGTCACGCCAAAATGAAGTTGCGGGCGCAAATGTAAATTATAAAGGTAAGGATTAAAAATGAATAGTTTATCATATTTTAATTAGTGCATTTGGGACTATTTTCTTCGTTATAATATAATCGCGATATGATAACGGAAATCGCTTGTCATAAACTAAGAATAGGCATCAATCATCATGCATAATGAATTCAGAGATGGTACGTTCATAGAATATGTAACCGATATTATGCGCCCTCCTTGTAATATAGGCCGTTCTGATACCGCAAAAAAGATCAGAAAATAGATGCTAGAACCAGTCGATCCAAGAATTCATTTTTTCCGAGAACGATACGCGAAAATAATCGATTAGGAAAGTAGAGTCATGGTGCTTGCACCCCCTGCCACACACTGAAAGGCAGATTATCTTTATAGATATAGATGTACAAGTACCATTGAAGCTATTACAAAAATACTTTACTGTCCAGAATTTTTTCGAACTTCACAATGTTAAATTTAGCCTGTGATTTACTAAGCAGAAAAATTAGAGCAAATTCTTTTCGTCATTCACAAGGTCGCATAGCAGTTTTAAATGAATGCTGCTAAAAGGGAATTATGAAATTTATGAAAGGGATCGGTAAAAGTAGTAATATTCAGTTAAAGGGACTTGATCCGGATAGTAATTTAATAATAAAAACATTTGTTCTTTTCTTTTCTTCGAAACTTTTGAATGAAATTCAACTTCCACATCTGGGACACCTCTGTGGATTTAGTTTATGGATAATAATTGCAAACTACATCCTCCATTCGAATCCATCAGGATTGTGTGCTGGAAATAATTTTGCGATATAGAAATCGACTACAATTTGATCATAGTATCACAAGTTCAAATGAATCATCAGATAAATATTTCATTTTAGACATTCATAACTTCGGATGATTGCCAAAAAATATGTGTATGAAACCCCTTAATCACAATTTATTGTGTGTAAATCTTTAAAAGTGTGAGTTAACAGTCCTTGCATATCTCGTTATGTTTTTATAATCGGTTTTAATTAAGTTATTCGAAATTACAGAAAATAATTATATTTTATGAATTTTCTATAATACTTAAAATATTTTACACTGAATTCGATATTCACTAAATATTTCTGGCTACGAACAACATAATTTTATGTTCTGAAGATCATAAATTATGAAAATTTCCATGAATATCCAAACAATGAAGTATTTATTTAATTCATTAATAAATCTGGATAGTACATATATCATTATTTAACGATCGTGAGATTAAATAAAGCATAAAACTACTTCATAAATTTCAGATCACTGTTACATTTTTAATTTGAAATACAATCACAATCATGCTTTTACGTTAATTAAGGTTTTATTGTCATTGATTTATGGAGTTTGGCACATTCCTATTGTGAGAAAAAAAAGGTCAAGAATACATAGTTAATTGACCAGGACAAATTACAGTGCATATATCATCTGCATAAGGAAATAAGCTCAAGGTTTAATTGAGAAAAAAACTTATTTTTAACGGCGTATTGGAATAAAATTTATTGCGTGGCTAGTCTCGTGCAGACTACCTTAATTACTACGGACGTAGATGATCTAGGGGTAAAATAGCTTCCTCTCAAATATCACGTGGAGGTCTATCCATGAAGAAAACATGCTTATCATTTAATTTTATGAAAATCGATATGCCGCAGAATTTATTTTGCAGTTCCAAACTTACTTCTGGAACTTCATTATCGAGAGTAACTAGTTTTGTTTTCGAGTGCGTTTTTGAATCATTCTATTAATTGCTTTTCAGGAATTGATTTTGAGGAATATGAAAATTTAGTGATTAATTCACGGAAATGATATAAAATGCAAAACATCGAAATTAATACTTATATATGTCAGAAAAAATTAAGAGAACGAATAGATTATGTAGTGATATTGTATAATTATTACGAGAAATCGCATACTATCTCATTCAATTACCCTTATTTACTGGGAAAATTAATACTATTAACAAGTGTAAGTGAGATTTCCTTATATATAGATGCTTTTAATTATATTCGGATATAATTTTCCATAGAATTCTATAATTAATACGTTTCCTATTCTTAATCCAACATATAAGTTATCATCATATCATATTACACTTTATAACGCTTCAATGAATTAATTTAATTAACCAACACTAAATTGAAACAACCCGACCCACAACTTAATCCGGGGCTAATTAAATTGCTTGTGATTTATCCTTCCCCATTATACTATTTTAAGGCATATTAAAAAGCCTTAGATGCACGCAAAGGAAGACTATGAAAAGTTTAAAATTGTGTCGTTTTTATATTGTTTCTCACTCTTATTACTCGTTATTAAGGTGTGGCCGAGTACTTCAATCAAAGAAAATGAATGAAATTTTATCAATTAACTAATAATGTTATGTAATGTAATACAAGGTGTGTCTGGCGACAGACCCTGTCGATTTTGGAATAGTCAGCCTGCTGTTATTGAAAACTTTTTTAATTTCTTGCTATCACGTTATATATGAAGCTAATTTACGGTATAGAGTTTTACATAGTCGTGAGGGATTAAATGCTAGAGCAAATGCTCTTTAATATTTCTTCTTTGATTTAGCAGTCAATTAAGGTGCTCGCCATTTTCTCTTTTCTTGAGTTAAAAACGCTGACGGGAAGCAACGTGTATGCAGCAAACACACAATCACATTTAGGACTAAGCACATTTACATTAATTAGTAATTACAAGTACATTTAGGACTAAGTACATTTACATTAATTAGTAATTACAAGTACATTTAGGACTAAGCTAGGTGATTGTCCATTCGATACAAATTACTTCATTAAAGAAAGGTTAATTGATTTACAGAAAAACATTTAAATAATAAAGGAAAGAATATGATAGTGTGTAGTATATTAGAACAGCTCTATATCGCCTCAAGTAAAAGAAACAATATAGAGTCGATATTGATGTAAACTACGAGGTTTACCAGTGCTAACCTGTAACGAATATTACCTTTAAAGAATAAATCATATTGAAATTAAATAATATGTTAAATCCTCTGTGATATATTAAAATTAAGAGGGTTGAATTAGAAGAATAGGAAAACAAACAATGAAGTCCATACTGGAAAGAGTTTTTAGAGCCAAGTAAATACATTATAGTCCTCATACCAATATGGAGGTGAAAAGAGTTGACCTGGAAAGCTCAAGAAAAGAAATATGGGGAAAGCTGTTGTGTGAATTCGAGAAAAATTTCGAGATAAAATAGCATGATATGTAAGCACCCTCTATTAACTAATTAATTTTTGTTTTTAAGCCTTCTACCGTGAATACGTTGTTAGGGGAAATGCGACTTTAATGCGAGGTCGTAATTGAATGATGTTTACTTCTTAAGGGAAGTTAAAACTGGGGCACCGAAATTCAATTTTGCGAACCTCTTTTATAGGATTGAGCGACTAAATTAATCAATTATTGAATTATTCTCCAGAAGGAAGTAACTCCAATGGAAAAAAACTGTGAAGTTTCATTCTTCCACTGGTATTGTTTATTACCCTTCTCAGAATATGAGAGTCGTCATTTATCAGTCCTCCCGGAAAGACATGGGGGAAGCGCGTTCGACTACGTTGAAAGCGGTCCCGGGTTCGATTCCCGATGGTAGCCTGAGTGCGAAATGACCTCAGTGTCGGAGCACTTTTAACAGTACTTTTACTATTTATCGGTGGAAACGTTCTTAAGTATTTCTATAGGGAGCACTTCTGACGTCGGAGTACTAGCGTTTAATATGCTATGCAGATATTTATTGTTCAATCCCCTTCTAATTCAGTTCATCAGTCGTAATAGGTAATATATGCGTGGTCCTAGTCACATCTGCCTAATTTTTACCAAATTAGGTTCGAGAATCAGCAGCTTAAAACTTCTAACTCGCTTGAATTTGTTACACGATGAATGAGAGTATATTATTTTAAATGGGGTGAGCTTACATTCAAGGTTGGGCTTCAGCCTACTTTATCTTAAATGAGATTTAATCGTATGCTTTATCGCTTAATGTATATCCATCCTCATCCATATAAGTAAATGCCATTATATATTTAGAAGGAAAGGAAATGTGTCACTGTTACCCGTATACAATTCATGGATAAATATGCGATTATTCGATTCGATTGTGTGTACGTATCCGGGTCACGCTCACGGATACCTTTAACTGGAAAACGCATGTCTGTGGAATCTTTGGTTTAACAAGTAAAAAACTCGTTTAGAAATTTTTCGTTGGCTAATGCGAGGAAAAGGCAACATACGAGCAGTGCTACTTTACTCCAAAAACTTTACTCGTAGCAGTGCTACGTTACTCCACAAAGGTCTTATCGCAAATGTGCGACAGTTATATGGAACCCTGAAATCTTCACTAAAAAAGCTCAAAAAGTTTCAGCTCAAGGCGATAAGTTTTTCCTTACAACGGCACAACTTCTTGCCGTTCGTTTTGAATATATATAAAATAACGGGAGTCAATTTACGCCGAATTTAATAATTTATGAATATTTAACCGTAGAAGTTCAACTGGAGGGTTTTTAGATTATAACCCAAGAAAATTGAATTTTACTTTTTTTTACACTAAGTAATTCGCTATTCAACAACTTATGAAAATTTGAATCATTGCAAGAAAACATCACAAGTATCTTGAAAATGAGAATAAATTACAGGAATTCGTTTTCCTTTAAATTAAGAGAAAAGAGGAATGGCCTGGGAGGAAAATCACTGCCTATTCACTAGTTTTTGTACTCGTAAAAACAAAGCAATCTTTCTCCCCTATGCTTCGAGAATAATCCGAATCGAAGAGAAAACCGGGTTTAGCGATGCGGAGATTTTCCATTGAGCCCTGCTCAAATGCACCGTATTTACCCGTAATCCGGACTCTGAGCTCAGTTAACATCAAGAAATACACCCACTCCATTAGTCATCGTAGAGTTCTGGGAAGTTGGTCTCTTTTCGAAAGCTTATTTAGAGTGACGAGAAAAGGGAATGAATTGTCAAACTGTATTTTGCAGTCGTGACTTTCTTCCTTATATTACGAGCTACTTCGAAAGTATTTGTATCACGTGGTATAGCGAAAACATGCCTATACTATGCACAGATTTAACTCAGGTCATGGTGGACCTGATCAGTTCTGAAAACTTTTGTGATTCTTGAGATAATTTTGATTTGTTTACTTGATAATATAGAGCTATCTTGTTAAAAATATTATAGTTATAGTAGAAATTCATGGATTCATCAATTCATATTTCTATAATGACTGCTTTCGTCAGCACAGCTGCGATTGTGGCTTCCGGCCGTACACGACCTATGTTTATCCTAGCATTATCGACTTCCCTGCAACACTCAAATGCGATACTTGTTCAGGATTTAGCATCATATACATCGTATGTTTATCAAAGTGCAATATTTTTGCCTAAGATAGAATTTATCGAATTCTGTGTATCACATGATAGCTATTACAAAAGCATTATATCATAAATTTCATTTGAAAGATCTGTTCTTCCTCGTAATATTTTGAGATACATAAAGACTTTCTTGGTACATAAGTATTTGTAGCTATGGAAGGATGTTTCTCTTTCTTCTAAGAATTAGCCACAATTTAATCGCAAGATATATTGTTTTCTTAAGATGACGTTATTTCGAGTTAGGTTGCCACTTAGTGTGCAATGCTCTCATTGGCTATCCTTTTAATTTATTTTCTGCGTATCTTGACAAAGTTCGAAGTCCGAAATGTATAAAGGCAGAGTGAATTAACTTTTTCTACCGGATATGAATATAGAAATCATAATAAGATACATATTTGTTACATATAAATATAGGAATCATAAAGCACTGTATGGTGTTTAGGTTAGCAATAGGTAGGTCCTGAAGAGATACATAGTTGTCTAGAAAGTGTTATTACTCAGAAAATTCTTGAAATAGAAATGCATTTCTTAAAATCTCACTATAGTGAAGTGGAGTGTAATTTAGATTAGATATGATTGTAGGAACCTCAGCAAAGTACGCTATCTCTATTGATCTAATATTTATACTAGATCATAATGAAAATACTGATAGGTTATTAAATTATACGACCAGAGCATACCTTATTATTGAAAATACCTATTGTATGCGTCTCTATAATGATCATGCCTCAACATACAGCTCAACGTACAGCATACAATATATTGCTGATTTTAATTCAACAGTTTAGTACTATTGTTTTTTAAATTGAAAAATAAAAATGCAAAAATCTTCATCCTTTGATTTTTAGTTTCTCGCCTCATTGGGCTGCACGGTAGACTTACCACGCCGCTCCCACTGAAGTGTGTCACTCTTTCACCAAGTTTCTTTCAGTCGCCTATTCAGGAAAGAATTACATTGAGTGAGAACTAGAAATCGTTTCCGTCTGGTGAAAAGCAATTTCCATTTGTGTGTTAAACGGGCTGTGTTGTTTACATTAAGGGTTATGAGATGAGAATAGTCGGTCTTGTCTCATTCTGTTACTTAAAATTACGAAGTTTTCCACCCCATCTCCAGCATATTCCACTGCCATTCGAGAGCATTTCTTCCATTCTTAATTTCTATACCATATCCCACACTGGCAATATATTGGTGGCTGGTATCAATGCATGTTCTCTCGGACCTAACATTTTAAATCTTCAGAAGGAGAAGGACGTCTCTAATTTACAAATATACGTGAATTTATCGCTAAAGATATATAAAGAGTGCTGTAAAATACTTAACATTCTTATTATGTGCAGTGATATACTATATATACATCATATTAGAGGGTTAGCTAAAAAGTATGTAAAAGATAGTAAAAAAGTCATATGTGATTGGGATTCGAAATGTAGCTTTTAGAATTATTAATAATGCTCTTTATTTCTCATACTAGTCTAAATATTCCACAAAATTTACCACAAAGTAGATCATTCCAAATTTTTCAGCCATTAGAGTATATAATTCAACCATCCTTTATATGAAATTCATTCATACTAATGCACCAGTTTTTACAGAAAGAAAATATGGATTTCTGTTATCTTCGATTCGTTGACGTTATAGTAGCTACAAATCTCTCCGTCATCCAAAACATCCGGTTTCCTTGTTCAGTTCGACTTTCGTCCGATAGTGACATGATTTACCATTAATATCTGATATGGAAATGAAATATTTTGATGAAAGGTTTCTATGAGAGTTATGACTTATGGTATGAGATGCGTTAGCGTTATCTCTCGATTATAAATCAATGGAAATCTTTTCGAGAATATCATCATAATAATGTGAAAAACTTTTATCTCGGGCTATTATATGCTCTATATATTTTAAGAATTTTTATACGCATTGTCACTGCTGAGTAACCTAAATATGATTACATTTTCAAATATAACAAAAAAGTTTAATTTCTTTTTTATCCGTATTTCTATTAATAAATTTTTAGAATTATTGTCATAGTTTTTCAAGAGTTATATAATTTAATTTTATTGAGTAAATCATATTTATGAAAGTAATTTAAATTATTTCAAACGATGTTAAACATCACTATGCGAAATATTACGAGTAAATACTTTCGGTAGAATATTAGGAGGATTTTGTCGAATCACGGAATACTGTAGACCAGTGTTGCCCAAAGATTTTCGAGCCACCGCCCCTTAGTTCCATAAAATTATATCTAACGTCCCTCAACCATAATCTATGAAAAAAATAATCACAATAGCGGGCGGCACGACAAAATTAAGGAATATAATAGAAAATATAAAAAAAACAATTGGTCATTAACAGAATTTAAATTAGAATCGATCGCATTTTGTTAAATCCGTTAAGTGTTTTGTTTTAATGGGCAAAATTGATAGATTATTCCCGAAATCTCGCTTATGGTCACATTGTGTCCGGCCTCCAGCGCTCCCTTGATTCTATGCACTCACCTAGATCAACTCACTGCCCGCTTCGAGAACCACTGCTGCAGACAGAGATCCATTAATATAATTGTTCATTTCCTTTTCATTAACTGAGATAGCTCATAAAACGATTTTTGAAACTTGTTCGATTTAAAGATAATTAAGTTATTTAGGTTAAACTGAAAATGAAGTATATGGCCTCTTCTGTCGTAGTAAGTATCGACACCATGGATGGACTCCTTAATTTTATAAAAATACGTCGGAATTTTTTGTGGAGTTTCTTTTCCTATAAAATGCCAACTGATTTCCTTTAAATTGAAAATTTTGATATAAAGATATAACAATTGTTGTTAGAAAAATGGTTTTAAAATGGAAACAAGGAATTGGTAGTCACTGAAGTTCATTTATGGCGTAAAATCAGAGCATAGTAAACAAGGAAGCTTTTTGTTACGATATAGATAAATTTAGTTGATAGAACTTATTATTCCACTTTTCGTTACTACTTAATAGATAATAAAAATTTCATGAAAGATAATACATTTGGCTTTGCAATAGAGATACTATCATCGCTGATCCAGCTAAAGACATTAGAGCTTATAAAATCTTTAATTTTTTGTTTTTAAATTTATTTCAACGAAAAGCGAAAACTTAAACTTCTTTGATCTTTTCAATCAGGCAAATCATACACGCTTAAGAGTCCGAGATTTTACTGTTATCCGCTGGAGATCAAAATGCTTTACGCCTTTACCTAATTATATTATGGAAGTGGTGAAAGGGTGTTTGATGATACTATGGACGGAATAGGCAATCGAAATAAAGGAAGGGGCGCTGAGGTGGGAATCTTAAGGTACTTGAACTTACAATAGGGTAAGAAATGATTAATTTTCTCTTATGCGCAACCGAAATGGCAATGGTAGAAACGACGGTAGATTTTTTCACAAGAGGAAAACGACGGACAGTTAGCAAAGTTGGGATATTGGGATAAAAATCTTCAATAATTTTACTTTCATTATATTCGAAATACTTTTAAATAACACGAATCATAAACACTGAAAACACATAACGGTGCGGATGGTAACTCACACCAGGTGAGGCTATCATTCGCGTGAAAAATAAAACAGCCGCTAAAGGAAAATAAACTGAGTTCACATCAATAATTTCCCGCAGTGCAGTAAAGTCCTATTGCAGACGTCGGAGGAAATTCAATCTATTTTCCTTCACTTAATTCCGTGATTCCCTCCACTTCTTCAAAATGCCCTGATATTGAATGCTTATCTTTCTTTTTCTACGTTTTATTTCTTCTCTTTCGCAGCGCATGGATTTTATTCATAGGTCAACAGAAGAGAGCCTGGATTACATGTTTTCACAATAGATCGGTGGTTTATTTTCAGGGTGAAGTAAAATGGGAATTATTCACCGCTCGAACGAGCTTACTAGTTCAAAGTTCTGAATGTCAGATTGCGTATACTTGAGGTAATCTCTTATTTCATTCATCAAATTTATTTGGTGGAAGGGAATCATGAATATCGCCTCCTTGAGAGTGAATAGCTCTAGTAATAGTGAATTGGCTTTTTCGTATTTTTCGTATCTGATAGGGTTTTTGTGTACTGATTTGTTGGTAGAATAATGTAATAGGATGCTGCAAATATAGCCAGGTAGCGATATCAAGACTTAACTTTCTGAAGCTATTAGAAAATCCAGGATTCTTACATATCACTCCATTACTGAAAACTCCTTACGTTCTATGAATTCATATTAGATTTGGTAAAAAGAACGATCGTTTCATAGGAAAGTAAATATCATTTATATGATTAAGGTTTTTATGGAGGTAAAAAGTAAAGTCAAGTTAAAGCTGAGGGAATTTTGAAGAGGAAAGAATTATACTTTCTCCAAATTGTGAGAACCCAGAATTTTCCTCTCGTAGAATAAAATCATCCCTTAACTTCCACTTAGTGCCAGATCGAAAAAATATCGAACATCCTTGAAATATGAAAGGTCATTAATCGCTTCCAGAGGGTTTCCGGAGCCACGAATCCAACCTCAAGTTCTTTTCGAATTTTTGATTAGATCACGTGATCTTCGGAAAGGCAGGCAATTTTAGAACGCACGTGTGCCAGCCATGCTTAAGAACCAAACGATTACGCACATTGGTTCCAGACGGTAAATCTACTTGTCCTTTCCCCGTAGTTTGCCCATAAATATGGGAATAGAATTCCCTTAAAATAGCCTTTCTTCCTTTTTCTCTAAAATTCAAGGATGTTGCACGAATCTCGCCGCGATAAGACTTGTAATATATGGTCTTTGATCGCGAAATGTTCTTATTTTTCTATTTTTCTCGTTTTTGCCCTCTTTATTACCTAAAAAAAACATGGAACTATTTCATGTTTATACTGTTATACATCCGGAGATACTGTTTGATATCCGGAGATAAGTTTTCTAAAATATTTTTGTATTTCCACTTTAGATGGTTTTTATATTTTATTTTATTGTGTTTTATATTTTTTCCTCCCAGATTATAGATATCTGCGGAAACCATAATATTCTATTCTATTTTTGACGATAAATTAAATAGATATTGGTTAGAAGGAATGTTCGAGAATAATACTTGCGTTATCAATTATTCTACTTCCGAATTGTTAATGTGCCCAGAAATTGAAGGAATGAACCTCCTTATGAAAAACTCGTCAGCCCACATAACTTATCCGAAGATTTTAGTTGTTTTAGGTTGCTCTGCTTAATAGCCCGATTAGCAATAGAAAGTAGATGATCTAGGGTAATCTCCCGGTCTTATGTATGACTAATTTACATCTATATTCCTAATGTTTCCTCAAACGTACGCCACTTTGTGGTAGGTAATTTCCTTAAATACCTTTGGCCTTAAAATTATTTATTTAATACGATAGTCACCATCTTTTAATAGTACTCACTTTTCAATTTCGTTGATTTTTTTCCAGTTTTTCGTCTTTCATTTTCCTCACATCTACCCTTCGGTCATCCCTCTATCAGTCAATATCTACTCTCAATTTCCGCTCTTTCTTTCAACTAGTTGGATCGAAGAGCTTCTTCCATTTTCTACAGCTCATAATTTCTTTGCCCATTAAACCAGTACAATATTTTTCTTGTTTAACCTATCTCCAAATTTTCGATTTTACAACGTTTTAAATATCCTATAATCATCTAATAATGCTCTCCGAAACATACGTTGCAGTAGATGAAAAGAATAAAATAGATTTAAAAATGGCGGTCGCTAGTACAGATTTTACGTTCCGATTACATTCTCTTGATATTTACAAGTATAAAGAGAAGTATAGGAAAGTCCTAGAAGAGTTGAGGATCGTAGCAAACATATGCAATCTCACATACAGAGAGCAAAGAGGATTATTTTTACTTAGCTTTTCCTGGTTTTTGTGATCTACAGGCCAGCTCATTTAAAAAAAAGATTCCTGGATTCCTAATTAAGTCACGAGTAGCCGTAGGGGAAACTGAAAATCTAGAGAAATGAAATATTTGAATCCTCTTTCATAAAAATACTGAAAAATATGAAAATTTCCATGCGTATAGCAAGGCAGTAAAATTCTTGCTTGTAAAAATGCCTTTATCAGGCGTAAATATATCCGAAGGCAGAGCAAGAATAAAATCCGCGGTTTTTACGACCCAAGATTGAACGTGTCTATTTCCACCTCTGAATATATTCCTGGCGTTCCTTGTCAAAGAGGGTCACGGAAATTTCTTCTTTTACGGGAAACGTGCTTCTGTTCCACCGTAGACTGTAGTGCGACGGACCAAGTTTTCATTTTGGCAGTCTCTCTCCGTTTTTACAAGGGGTGAGGAACGTCACGCGACTCGTTCAGCGATAGTTTTCAGCTCGTTCGACTGAAATTTTTAGGCAAATGTTAGAACAGGATGGGGTTTATTCATGTGGAAAGTATCGTTCCTGACCCATCAATTTATTTACGGTTACTAATTTTGTTTTCATGGTATGTTTAACTCGCTAGTTCGCGGAGATTTACATCTCGGCAGGCTCATGATCAACACACCGAATCAGGCGTAAGGGTTTGCATTCTAATTTAGTGACACTGAGATTCAGGGTTAATACTCATTAAAATACGGTTATTTGTGTGTATAGATAACGGTTTCAACCGATAAAGATGTTATGATAATTGTCAGAATTCCATTCTTAGCGCTTTTTATTTTACTTCTCTATTACTAAACCCATTTATATTTTTCAATTATTTTTGTCTTTGTTTTCTCTCCTGTCTTCTCCTTCCCAACTTACTGTCAATTTTCTCCTATACGAATCTGTCTCCATTAGATATTTCACCCAAGTTTCTCTTCTGCCTCCCATTCTTCAATCACATCAGTTCCCTATGATTACCTTGTTATCCTGTACATCTTCATATACTTTTCGACAAACTCATGAAATTTTCAACCCTACAATACTCCGATGTCTCTAAGGGTCTTCATTTTTCTAGCGTAGTTGTTTTTAAGCCTTAGGTATATTGAAACATAGGCCTTCATCGCGCCTGATAAAAAATGCACCTGATGTGTAACACCTATAAATGTTTGTAATGACGTCTCGTAGCAACTTAAGCAATTATCTTCTATTTTATGATTTGGTCAAATGTTTGGTAAATATTGGAATGAATTCTGCCCAAATAGTATGATTATCTCCTATTAAAAGATACGGAAGCAGAATGAATAGAGTAAATATCGAGAAAATATAGATTAATAAAGAAAGGCGATGAAAGTGGGATACTAGGAGAAAAATACGTGAGGAAGACAAAGAAGACAAAAGTTGTTGGAATATGAAGGTAGCAAAAGATAAAGAAAAGAGAGATTTGGGCGCTAAGGGAATTATATTTCATTTAAAAGTACAGAGATGCAGAGGACTCAAGCAAATATGTATTCAGAGAATTTTTAAAAATTGCAGCCTCTCACATAATATCTGCAACTCATTACTTCGAGGAATTTTTTTCCTAGGAGTTTTTCCTTTTATCTAGTACTACGCGTACATATGTATGATTCAAATATATGCCAATAGATAGTAAACGATCTCCCATATGCGTTTTCCACTGATTAATGAATGGCAGGTACTTATACATACATCAAAAAATAAATTAATATGTTTACCATTGCTACATATACTGTTTTCATCAAAAATTTAAAAAATCGCACATTAATTTCTAAATAATTATTTACTTTACTATTTTCTTTTAGGCTATTTTGTCAATCTATTTGCCTGTTTTAACTGTTTTTTGGCCAATCAAACATGATATGCTTGTGATGCGATTTATTTGCTTCTCTATCTCTTTAAATTGCGACACTAACGATCACGGTATCTAATGAATCGATTAGCATGCAACGCAGCCTGCGAATTCAACTAGAACATGGAGCACTGGAGGCAATAACACTATGTTACGATGACAACGGTTGGGAACAACACGCTCAGTCGAACATTTCGTTGGGCATATTCGTGGAATAGTTTGATCCGATCGTAAATTATGTTCCAGATAACACTTCTCCTTGGCTCAAGATATGGAAACACTTTACTCATAAATTACACTGTTTAGATATATCTCTTTGAGTTATTTACGCTTTAATTACACTAATATATATTTAAAAATATATAAATAGAAAAGGAACCCAGAATTCTGCTCCCTTTTTTCCATCTAATCTTTTGGATTTATTTTTTTTATTTCCTTTTTCTTAGTTGTGATGAATTTATTTTTTTATGTTATGAAAATTAAGTTTTTCTGAGGAAAATTATGGAACAATTATTTAAATTATAAAATTGATAACTATGCAATTATGGTAATACACTTTTTATACAAAACCAGAAAAACAGTAACAAGAAGCGATATTTAAGCTATGATTAGTTTTATTATTACACAATACTAGTAGGAAATAAAAATATCGGCTTTGTGACTAAATGCGATTTTCCTCTTACTTACTGCTCGATGATAAATAAATGAATAGAGTCTTTGTTCAGACTAGATTGAGAATAAGAAGTCTCTTTTTATATCCAACGCTTTGTCAGTGTTGATAAATCTCAAACGAAAACTTACGTGACTAGCGACGGAGTTGAAAAATTATAAGTTTGGTGCTGTGAGTAACGGAAGTGAAACTTTGGGAAAAGTACCTACAGTGAGAGAATGTTCAGAAGAGAGCGGGAAGTAAAAAATCTGCTCAAACTTACTGATGACAATTTCTAAAAGAGTTCAAAGGAAAAACTCCTCTGCAGGATACGGAAATTTTAATTTTTGATACAAGTGGTTTAATGCGTAGAAAACACTTCGGAGAGTCAGTAATCTAAATTAACGTGATTGAATGATCTAGTATTTATGACAGACATGTAAGAAACGTGTGCGATAGTAAAATCAAACTGTTATGCAATCCATAAACGTAGTTCTTCGAGATGGAACAAAATTCTGAAACAAGTAGTGTTTCGATGTAAAACCATCGATAACCATCGCCGAGGATAAATTACTTGCGTACCTTTTGTTTTATAACATTAAATTAGAAATAAGGGTTTTACAAAATCGAGAGAAATTCCATAATTAAAGAAATTTAACAGAAATTCTTATTCTTATCTTTGAATCATGTTTTCCATTAAAATTCGCTGCTTGAATAAATACATTCCTGACCCCTACTTACATCCGTAGGTATTCTTCTTTCGCGGTATAATACGGCATTCTATCGAAGCAATCCGGAAACGCCGAGGATAAATTCGATATCAGAGCTCTTAATAAATAAAACCGAGTTTCTATTCAAAGCCATTTCCCGTATCTCTCACCAGTCAATCTTAATGCCACTCAAATGGCCCGTACTTCCAACCCTCAATATTTCACTTCGTCGAAGAATCCCACGCACCAATTTATCCTCTGCGTTCCCCATTCTTCGTTATCAAACACAAGGCGATGCAGTGGGGAAGGAGCGGTGGTACTTATAAGGCCCTGCGTGCGCCCAAGTAGTATGTATACTTAGGGTCGCTACAGTTCGAAGATTCCAAAAGAGGAGATTTTTAAGAAGGAAGCATTCCAATACCGGTGATTATGGCCTTGACAGGATTGCGAAAGCAGGGCTGGGGTTTGTAACGCATTCAAATACTGAATGAAAAATCTGAAATAACGCAAGTATTACGTATCAGTCTTTCGCATTTTCCACTGAATTTATACACGGCAGTCGGTTTAGATAGTAATGATCATCAGGCATGATCTTTACGAATCAAACCGGTTAACCGTGAATAAAATCTGTGGTTAATACGAGGGACTGCCTGGTATTATTTTAGATTCTAGATGGTGTTCCACAAATCTAGGCCAGATTACCAGGAGATTTATATGATTTTGAAAATCTTTTTTATTGTCGCATAGTATTCATATTTGTATATAATTATCCGATATCAGTAACCTCTGTAGAAAAACTCGTATGGTTTCTTTCAGTCGCGGACCTTTTATTTTGTAAATTAGAAATAGCGGTTTTACGAAACTGGGAGGGTTCCATCATAAAAAAAAAATTATCTTACTCTTATTCTTGAATCCTTGTATATTCTTATCGTTGAATCATATTTTCCATTCAATAAACCAAAGCATAGATGAAATAAATCGATGTGTCGTGATATTTACGAATTAAATCAGTAAATTTTTATGTTGCTATCAATAAAGTTTTTTGCTGTAAGGGTAGAATTCAAAGTTTATTTACATCAGTCACTGAACGAAAGCAAATATGGTTGCCTAAGTTATCACCAAGGAGAGATAGAAACATCCGATAAATTTAGCAATAAATAACAGAACAAACATAATAAAGGAATAAAATTTAAGAAATATCATAAAAATAAGAGAGTTCAGCTTTAACTAATGAATAAACAGTTCAAGATGTGTTACATTTCACATATTCTTAATGAATCAAAAAATAATACCTGGTTCTGGCCAGGTAGCTTAGTTGGGTAAAGCAATCTCCCGGATAGAGGAAGATCTAGGGTTCGAATCCCGGTCCCATCAGACTCTTTCCAATTCCGTTTTTCCTTGAGAATTTTCCAGGGTGCACGTCCTCATGTGTTAAATTACCCTAACCCTCTTCCTTCAAAATTAGTTACTGTCCGTTTGAATTGATCACCCAAAAACACCCAAATTTGGTGGACATTGGATAAAAAAACACCGGAGACCGGAAATGAACCAGTAACACCGGAGTCTCCGGTCTAAACCCGGAGAGGTGGCACCCCTTAGACATACTTGGGCCCTCGGACAGCATTGTGCGGTGAAATCGTGAAAGATGGAGGGGAAATGGGGCAGATTTCAAGGGTTTCGGCCATTATCATGGAGATGGTAGTGTGTCGACCCTTTCCTTCGGACACGCTCCGTGGTCGCGTGACTTGTTCCTCCACGGTGCTGGAACCCTCACCTTTTTTTTGCCTCAACGGCACGGATCACGCAAAGCACGGACCCCGCTCGGTCACCGCACGGAGGAAGTCACTTTTGGATGAATAAAGACGGGAAGATGGCCGTTTAAAAATGGAGAGAGTCGTGGACAGCGGGAAATATGGCGTGTTGCCTTTCTGTTATGGCCAAAGTCGTTCGATATGTCTTTTCATCGTTGACAGTGCGATTTAGAATCGGATAACGACGAAAGAACGGCTACGATAAATATTTGGATATCTTCTCGCGGAATGGCGGAAGGAAACGGTTCTAACGTTGTTTTGCCAGCGAGAATAGTCTTAAAGCCATTGGAGGTAGCTTAGAAATAACCCCATATCGTTAAATGTACATAATATGCGTGATGTAGATGTAAAAGACAGAAAAAGGTATATGTTATGCATATTACTGGGTATATACATAGCAGATGCCCTGTTTCTAAGACATATTTATCTGGGCCCAAGTAGTCGACCGCGAGTTGCATTTTAACATATCTTTCTTTTCTTTCAATAATATGAACTTAATGTGTCTCCGTTGGTTGTTTTTTCAGTGGATTCGGGTAAAAATCATGATTAATATAATAGTAAGAAAAAGCGTCAAAAATGACGGTGGCATTAACTAGGCAGTAAATTCGATTAGATTTGTACGTTTTTTATAATCCCCAGGAAAACTCTTATCTTTCGAAAGACGCAGATTCGAATCAAGGAGTCAATGACAAGTTTTCTGAAGATCACACGAGGATTTCCTCTTTGAAAAAGCAATCATTTATCCTTCCTTTGTATATTAGAGCGGCTATCAATTTCCATTGCTTCATTTGATGGCTAAAACCGTAACCTATCTTAGTCATGAAATGTTTTGCATTTTGTGGTAATCAATGTCATTAATTTATAAATAATTCCTCAATATAATGAAAATTTTTCTCGATAATAACCGAAGAAGTAATTATTGCAGATTTAGCGACGGATGTAATAAAGAGAAATACGTAGTTATCTCCTGGGTGCTGCTTCCACTACTACGAAAATTTTATTGGTTCCTACGTAAATATTTACTGAAATACGATAAATTCATAAATTTTGTGATAGATCGAGATATTTTATTAAAAAAGGAGGGTCCGAAATGAAAAAAATAACCTTTACGTATTGAGGTTGAATAAATTTATTCATGAATTTAGGAATATACGTACGCCGCTGTGTTCATTGTTGTTGCAGGTGGCACATGTGATCATTATTTATTTCCTTTTTGCTTTATAGTGTAATTTCTTTGGAAAAGTCAAAAGGATGGAACAAGGCATGATAATTAAAATGGTATACGGGTGATATTGAGAGAGAAGGAAGGCTTGTAAAAGCTAGTTGAATTTAAGAATTGAGATGCTTAGGAAGAAAGACGCTGTAGCTTGAAGAATATGAGGGAGTTTATGAAATTGTGAACAATTTTGCTCGAAGCGAAACATAGGAAACGTGGAGATGTATTATAAACGATAGAGGCAAATAAGACACTTATCCCGAGATGTTGCTTGATTTATGTATAAATGAGGTATCCAAGTTCGATATCCATAGATATAATTTCTAAACGTTTTCTGTAGAATTTTATTCGAAAATTCGGTGGAAAAGATAGCAAACTAACGCGTAAAAGCTGAAATTTAAATTCTTATATTGATATTTTTTTTAGATTGCCAGAATCTGCCGATCTAATATATTTTCCGGATTTTCCAATTATCACGTATGCATTAAATAAACTCCATTAGCCGTCTTTATTCGTGTGGCAGGGATACATATCCATCTTACTAATCCTTCTTAACATTTTTTGAAGTTTTCCATTAATACTTCATGAAAAAGTCAGTTTATTATCCTACCTCAGTCATTACTTCGATAACCATTACCAATTTATCTAAATAATTATCGTGATCATTCCAGGAAATAATTTTTTAACTGATTTTAACAATAAGATTTGAAGATTGATAACATGTACGAATGAATGAGCATTCAAGCATGGGTATTTATTGACATACTAAGCATTATCTTATATTATAAAAAAATTAACTGAGGAAAGTTTATTTTACATTGCGAAACCATGATTGAAGTCGAAGTTTTAAATTTATTAAGCCGTATAAAGTTTATGGGTATATGTACCCTGACTTGATGAGATAGCGTTCAGCATCCTCTGAAACTATTTAATAGGGCGTAACTGATAAGAAGGGAATTTAAAGACAAAATATCTACAGCAAGGAAGCACGTTTTACCAAGAACGACAGTGATTAATCTGTTTAGTGTGCTATGAAATTTTAAGATACTAGCAGGAAATTTCAAAACCGCAGCCAACTGTATAAACTCCATTGCAATTGAGGAAAATATTATTTTCAAGGAAATCATAAACTTAGGATGAAAAATCAGGAAGCGATATAGTAGCTGAATGATGCCATGAGTAAGATAAACTTTGCTGTTATTGTGGATCATATTTTAACTTCTCTGCTTGGGTGATAATACTGAATATTTTATTATATTTTTACGTGATCTTACAAGGTATTCACGAAGCGTATATTACAAAAGTTTTGAATCTTCTGTATAAGAAAGTTTACAACTTCAAAACTTTACAAATTCATACTATAGATGTAATATTCGGAGAAAGGATCCCTTGCTAGCTTGTTTTCAATTCATGCTCAATGTACACTATCATTCAGCTACTTCTCAGTTATTAGATTATTTTCCTCTGTAGAGTTTCTTGGAAATAAAAAAATACTGAAGTAAACTGAAAAGAAAAATTCATGCATGACAGGTAATCGAAGCGATATCTTCCTTTTTCCCGGCGGATGCTCTAGCCAATTGAGCTACCACGCAGAGTCATCTAACTCAGTCTTCCAAGAGCAGTACTTATCGTGCAATTTTTTTTCTTTGTTATAAACGCTGAATCTGATCCAAAGTTCGCCTTCAACTTGAAAGATCGATCTCCTTTCAGCGATAAAATGACTGAGAATCGAGATCAAATATCTTTCATTCTATTTTTTGCATTGAAATCTATTACCTTTATAATGAAGTGAGCAACAATTTTAAAGTTATGACTAGTGATTAAAATCTCTGGAAGCTCAGTATTTAACTTATTTGCTTTACAGCAACACTTCGAATTTATATTTCGCTTGCAAGTGACTAAAGAAACAATTTAAGTGTAATTTTGTGATTTCGTCAGGGATAAGTCTGCTATCGAATGCAGAAAAGATTTTCAATCAATTCTTAAGTCTTTGAGAACCAAATTACAAATCCATTATTTATAAATAATTAGTGGATAGAATATTTTCTCAAGTTTGTTGCTGTTGTACCGTTGTACTGTTGCTGGGTGAGCCCCCTAGATAGCCTAGTGCGCAACACCTTTGGTGGATATCTTCCTGGGTTTTGATTTCTGGGTTCGATACCCGTTGAGGGCCAATTTTTATCGGAGTTCACCTAGCATCGTGATGGATATGGGTTATGGATGGCTATCTGAATCAAGAGTTAACATGTCCGATCCCGGAAAGCCGAATACGGCGGTAGGAGAGTCATATGCTGACCACATATCACCCACGGTGAATACCGCCCGACTAGGCCTTATTCCTCAAAGGGATGTCGCGCTAACGACTTGACTTTACTTTTACCATTCCTTGGTGATTTCATTTTAGTTTATGAACACGTAAAATAACTTAGCTTAAATCTGGAAAACATTAACTTATTCTGTGGTATTTTCGTAACAGGTACGCTGTAAGCATATACGAGTATTATGTTAAAATAAATCAATACGTTGTCTTTAGAGGAATATCTAGGTAAGCGAGCAGCTAAGACCCTTTAAGCGTTATGCTTATCTGAAGTATATTTCAGCAGAAGTCAAGATATGCCAGTTCCCAATCTAATTTCGAAAAGGGCCCAAACGTAATCAGTTAATGTCATTTTGGAAATCTTCAAATTCCACCATTCTGAGATGTGCCCATCATCCAAAGTTTCCGTGACAATCGACCTTCCATCTTCGCTATTAAATTTTAATATCGAACCATGAGGAGAAAGAGAGAAGTTCGGGCTAAATATAGTGGCTTATTGACTGATCGAAGTCGATCGATATCTCGAGAATTCCTGATGTGCAACCCACCGGAAACTACGTGCTATCAGCAAGGGTCGTCATCAAGCTTCTAGACATCCTCCAAATGGCTGATTTAAAGAATCTTGTGGCGTAAATCAATACCACATTTCTGACGATAAGTCCTAATAATTTAGGGTATCTTTATATTAATGAAAATGATTGAATTGGAATGAACCAGTAATTCTGATATTCATCGCATTCTCCAAAAATATGGTTTCATCATATTCCTTTATCATGGTTCAGTATGATTAAAAGAAATTATTTATATTTTTTACCTGAAATGGAATTTTTCATGAAATACAATAGAAGGATCAACCTGTCACATTTTGGTTATCTTCTTTTTTAATATCCTTAGTTATATGCTTTAATATCCTTAATTGAATTTCTGTAGAGTTATTTTCTAAATAAGACACCACGGATGTCATAAATTTATGTAAAGCGTATACTTTTAGGAGAATATTAAACTTAAATTCTAGGAAATTCAATATAGCTTGAATAGGTTAGGAGAATTTGAACCTACTTTTTTGCTAAATTCTGCGAATATTGAATATTTGAATTTTGTTATTCTACTTGGATTATTCATTACCCTTATATTGTAGGCACATTTGAAGGTCCAAAAGGGGTACGTCTGGTTCTTAAAACGAGCTTCCAGTACATCTCATTAACCGTCATTTAGTTGAGGTTGTATTCTGAAATAGGCCATATTAGAACCACATTCTCCAATGCATTCCATTCTAATGTAATTTCCTTCATTCGCTGAAAATCAATATTAATAGAAGACGGCAACCTGAGTAAACACTCCCATCCAAGACGCTCTTTACGCAAATAAAATTAGAGAGGAAATCTCCTCATCTTAAGAAAAGAGAGCAAGAATCGTAAACCCTTTCCTCATAAAAAGCATCTTCCTCAAGAGGAATCGATAACTTTTCTACGTGTTGCTATCTCCAAAGACCTCGCAACTTGTGGAAGATTAAGATCGACTTCTGAGAATCGGATTCAAGAACGAAATTTCTCTCCGTTGATTTTACAGAAAAGCCCCGCCTGAGAATTCCGAACCTGCGAAAATGTAATAAAATCAGGAATATGACGGTGTTTCGGAATTTAATATTCAAATCTTCCGACAATGAAGGGGTTTTCTTGGAGATAGTTGGAGTTTTTCCTACATTGTTGTCCTCATATTTGAATTGTCCTCTCCTTCTATAGATTTACATATTTTTTGGAGGAAATTTGGAGAGGAATTCATACTTTTCATACTTTTAAGAAAGGAATTTATCTTGAAAGTCAATTTTGAGTAATTAAAATGAGATGGATTAACAGTTAAATTAATTCGAATGAATAAATAGAGGAGATGATCGAACGGCAAAGAGAAATCAAACTCATAAAACTACAATAGTAATATTACTCTGCTATATAATGATAATTAACAATATCTCATAGTAATCCAAAAAACTTCCAAATCATCATAACTTTGTATGACCAACTCAAAGTCTGTGACTGTTTTTCTCGAGAAATTCGATCCTCGTACGAGGAAGCTTAACGGATTTTTAAAGAAGCCCCACACTGATCCATAGTCATGATGCTATGATAGCCGATTCATACAATAACGTAACTCTTACAGTCACGTTTATATTTAACATTAACTGGTTAATTTATCTCGATAGTGGCTTTGACAGGAAAATAACTGGACATATAGTATATTACATTTAGTTAAGCTTCATCATGTGCCATTACAAAGAAACGAATATGATACTCAAACAGTAAAATATAATTATTAAATGAAACCGGCAATCAATTTCTGACTACTTTCTTTATCAGAGAAGCCATTAATTCCTTATGTATACAAGCTATTACAATCTAGGAAAAGTAGATAGAAGAAAAGGAAGCAATTGATGTATGCACGAATGATTTAGTCAATTTTAGAATTGCTGAAGAAATATTGATACATCCTCTCATCAAACAAAGATTACGAAGAAAGGAAAGATAGCTTGAAAGGCAATTAATTAAAGCGATCCCTGTGATTGGATTTTTCAATTATGTAGGCGAGTCTGCTTTTCTAGAATGGAAATCCTTGTTTCAAAGGTTGTGTATCAAGAAATTTTTATTCAAGAGGACACGAAAGTTAACTACGATAAATGTATAAAAGAACATTATAATTAATGTTCTAAATTACTTGAAATCATTATAATTAAGCTTATATGTGGACAAGCAGGATTATTGAATACGTAGCAAATAGTATACCCCTCAAGACTTCGAGTTTCGGTCAATTCTTCGTGTCAATGAAGATTTGAAAGGTATAAAAAACAAATAGTATTGCAATAAAATTGCATTAGATGCATGGATGAATGCAATAGACAAAGGTAAAAGATATCATGTGATAGAAAGGTTGGTGTAATCAAGAAATAGGAGAAAGGGAGTGTAGAAGGAAATCTTAGTAGAACATAATGTAAAGTAGAAGAATTATGGACGCATAAAATTTAAATAGATAAATGGAAAATCACTAATTATCGCCGTAAAATTTATCAGAATTGCTACGCTACTAATGTAAATTTTTCTTACGTACTCTTAACGCTAAAACTCTGCCCTCGAATGCAGAAAAGAACACTTCCAATCAATTCTAAAACATTTAAGGAGAGAATTAAAAATTCATTATCTATGAATAATATGTGTATAGAATATTTGCACAAATTTGAATTTTAATTCTCCTGACTCATTATGATTTTATAATCGATGGAATATATATAGTCCATTCGTATGTATAGCTTTAGATCCTTCCCAAATTAGCCTTTTTATTAGATTAGCAAAATGTAATTCATCCTCTAATTCTAAACTAAATTTCGAATTAACATCGTCCACAGTTCTTGATAGAAGAATTTTAGAATTGCAGAATAGTAGAATTGTTTTCGAAAGCTGAGAGCACTCGGAAAAATAACTGATGATATTACTACGAGAAAAGAGGAAACAATAGACTCTGCATTCGCTGCTTGAAGGAATCGAAGGAAAAAAATGCGAGTCACGCGGAAAGGAGAGAGCATTGTTTACACGCGAGGGCTTTCAATACGCCAGCTGATGAAGGAAAACGTAGAGATAAGAGTTTCCCTGGAGGTAGACATTCCATCTTCATTCAGAAATCCATTATCTCCTATCACAGAGCAGAATTGCACATCCTAGTCCCACTTTCGGATATCTACTCCAAGTTTTTTTCTCTTTTCTTCCGATATCTCGATTATTCCCTAATCTTTCCACCCTCCAGTCAAAATCGCTATCGATTTTTTATGTTCCTTCCTTTACTCTTCCGTCACAGCGTTATCGTTCCGACAATTTTTATCCAATGGAAGGGTTATCCACTCCTTGGGAAATGATGACGGAATCGTATTAGGCTGTTAAGGGAAGGTTTTTTATTCGGATAAGAAAAAGATGAAAAAGCAATGTTTTCCTTCCGAGGAGTCTTTTCGTCGAGCTATTGAGGAAAGAAAGCTTTTTCGAGAGGAAATATTAAGGTGAAAACCGTTTAGGAGATGTCCTTTATTATTGGTGTTAGAATCTCTTATTGGCTCTTCTCATTGATGGGCAAATAAAATGATGACGCAATTACGGATAAAATGGGAATTCAATTATACGGAATGGGCGGGAATATGGGTAATAGAAAAGTCAAGCGATTCGGGAAGAAAATCCAGGAACGAAAAATCTGTTATGTTTATGCGTTAACCATTACGATTTCATTGATCAGAAGTATGTATCTTTAGACTTTCTCAAAAGAAATATCTCGCGGAGCTACCAGTATTAATTAAATTACCAGGAACACAGTTTTTCATTTTTTAAATTTTAACTATATTCTCTCATTAAAATTTTTAAGCCTCTAATTACCCACAGTAATTGAAGGAATGCAAAATATAACCCACAACACATTATTACTATCTTTGCTATTACAATTAAACTAAAATATATACGAGTACAATGCTTTATAAACTATATTACAATATATATACTGTATTACAATATACTCATTACTTTTTAACACTATTTTGCCGAATAATTTTATTGGATAAGGTTCTGCTTAAATAAATGAGTGATTTTTGAAGAGTTCGCGAACTCATGGAATAGCTTGACCGAAAGCCGAAAGGCACGAAATGTTTTTTCAGAAGCATTTTAAAGATGTAAGGCAAGATAATGTTTTGTGAAAAAATACTATTTTTAAAATCTTAAAACTATGCATTCATAATTTCCCTTCGAATCTTTCTCCTGAGATACTGAAAGTATTACTTATCATACAGAATTTCCTATATTTTGGTGTAACTTTGGAATTTAACAATAAAAAATACAGCTCCAATTACAAACCGTTGTGAACTTTTATAATGTTTAGACTTTTATTGGTTGTACATTTTTAATTTAAGAATAATTTCCTCAGAAATATTTACTTATTAATCTCCTAGGAATCGAAAATAATTTTTTTTGTTTCTCAATTATCATTCGATCATATTGACCATACAAAGCATCAATATCATTTTCAAATGCTGCTCTTACTTGGTATATTTTTATCTATTGCAAGGGTGCGATTTTCCCATCCATTTATTTCTTTGTTACCTTGCAAAGGAGTTTTGTGGTGCTCTTTCCACTAAAAGTGATTGCTAAATGGACTATCCCCTTCATCTGACATGATCTCAACTTCTTCCTAACTGCAATTTCGAAAGTGCTCGGACCACATGCGTCATGGGAGAATATCGACTTCTGCCAGGTATAGGTTGATGAGGTATTTTAGAAAGACTCAGATGAAGTTGATTCAATAGAATTAATGGGGTATTTCATCATGGAAATAATGAAATTCGAAGGAAATTTTCGTCCTATTCAATAATTGTAATGCCTTATCTAAACTCAGGAAAGTACCTTTGTAGAAGTTGAGAGTTCATTTGACCATAGCCAGCTAAGTTTTTTGCAGCCTTATTCATCCTCTATCCTTTCCTGTACGATTTTGTTTTCCAATATCACTGACCCAATAGAACCCATTCTTTTAGAAAAAAATACGATATCAAAATATATCTAAGTTTAAAAATAATACCTGAAAAGTTTTATGAAGGAAAATCTAAAACTCAGTTACTTAATACTTAAATTAAGTATTAAGTTGATCGTTTCATGTGCAAGGGACGAAAATCACTAGAGGTAAGTAACACATTTAATTAATTAAGGATTGAGGACTGACCTTAGGAGGGCAGTTAAAAAAATACAAATAAAAACGTGCGAGGCGTCCTAAATAATGGCAAAGGAAAAGGGAAGGCTAGAAGAGAGCTAGATTTAGAGAGATTTCATTAAATTCAAATGAGATTCCGTCAAACGCTCAGGTTTAAATCGTTTTTTATGTAGATTGTACTTATTTTTGATTAAAGGCACACACTTGTACAGAATCAGATAATTTCCTCTCTTGCTCATTTGAATATTTCTAATGGAGATGTATTTTTGAAGGAAATATGTTCCAATCAGAAAGCTTCGTATAAGATATTTATACTTTGGCTGAAATTTTCAATTCTCGTTTTCCGTTCGTTCCAAGTTTGTTTTATGCAAACACAAAATAAAATTCACAGAGTACACCCATGAGTGTTCTCTACCTCACAGTATGTTCTTGTGCCTTATAATTGCCCACGTAACGTTCTATCTTTCAATTCTTCATAGCTTTCTTTCCCCTTTATATCGGTGGACTTTCTTTTTTACATACCGACCACTCATTCTTACTTACAGCCCACCCATGTATTTTTCTAACATATAATTTCCTTACTATCTGAATAACTTAATTTAACTCTCATGGAAATAATTTTAGTATTATAATAACAGTGTTTATTGATACTATTAATTTACCTAATACAGCAATTAGCATTTTTCACAATGTTACGTTAATATAATTATCCCTTTATCATATCTATTATCCTTTTTATCATTTAACCGCCCACCTGGTGCATTTGGATTGCTCTCTAGCGAGCGGTAAGGACTAGATTGGCGGCCAAAGCCTAATTTCATTTGACATCTTTTGTATTTTTCTTTTCATTCCTCTTTATCTTTTCCTTTGGACCTTACCTTCAATTATCCTTTTTATTCCCCATCCTTTCAATACTGTAGCAGTACTTTTACGTGCTTCGACAGCTGAGGTCATTTTCATCCATGGGCTCCCGCCGGGCTTCGAACGTTGGACCGCTTTTACCACAGCAGAACGCGTCACACACTTTGGGGTCTCCCTTTCAATATTTGAGAAACCCCTTTTCCTCTGCCGTAGCTTTATTACTTCAATAAAAACCCTTTTTTCTCCCACCATCCCCAGCACTTCTTCATCTTTTTTTCTGTAAATCTAACTCACTTTTTCAACCTTAGGCCAAGCACTTTTCGAAGGACTCAAATCTTCCAATATCCTCTTTTCTTAGGGACCATAATTTAGATCAATAAATCAAAATATTCTGGATGTAAGGTGTTCGCGATTTTCTGCATTTTTCCATAATTAAAGTAGTGTACAGTATGTTTTATAAGTTTGCAAGAATCTTAGCCTTAGCGTTGAATATCACAACCTTATCCGGCGTTTTTATATTTCTATGATTTGAGGAAATTCTATTCATAGAAAATTGTTCAGTGAGGGATTTTAAAACTAAGAACTGCGAAAATGGTGACAGTGTGGACCTCTAGGAACTTTTAATTCATTATTTTCCGAAGAAAATAAAAACAAAAAAATATTTTTCAATCATAAAACATAGGCAACTTCTCTGTGAAAGTCGAGAATCGTTTTGGTAACACTGATATTATAGTTGTCTTGAAGTGAGCACTCCAGCTATCGAGAAATTCCTATTTTTCAAATCAGGGTGGTGTAAATCTTGAAGGAAACCACGTTAAACATTCCGCAATCCTTAAGGTGGCAGTTGAGGAGTAGAAATGATTCAAAAAGGCATCCCATTCGCTAGACCGCTGCGATTTTTACGACGGTAATTTCGGTTACGGTTGGCAGTACGTTGGCCCGTTAACCAGCACGCATCCTCGTAAAAATAATCCCGAGACACATGCAGCCCTTAAGTGGACGTGTTTCTTAATTTAAGGCCCTCTCCCTTCAAAACCAATTTTCGGAAAGAAACTCGGTAGGAAAACCCGCTAGTAGTTCCTCCTCCTTGCTCTTTAAGACCGTTGAGATGTTGACATGCTAAACAGGTCCGGATGTTGTTGGGTTATATGCGTGTACGCCCTTCCCACATTAGCTACGCGAGTCTAAAATCGTAACGCGTGCAGATTCTCAAAATCCCTTCCTTCACTGAGAGTTATTATCGCGGAGGGATGGGTTTATCTCTCCTCTGTTTTGGGGTGTTTTGATTCGAAGTTTGTAGATTTTGGTGAGCTGTATGGATGGGTAGCCTTGAGGCGCGCGTAGGGAGTCTTATCTTGTATTTTCATCGCATGCTTTTCTGCGCTGAGGATAAAGAATTGGCGCGATGGAGGTTGCTTAAGTGATCATCTTCTCCCACGAGAGGGAAGAAGTTTATCGTCTCGATACTCTTTCAGAACTTATGGCATTAAAATTTCCCAACAAAAACAGCAGAGAAACTTATATTTTGCTAGAAAATGTTGCAAAGTAGATTATTTTAACATTAAAATTATGTCCGAATGAACGTCTTAATTTTAAGTAATGCGATTTTACTTACTTATTATTATCATTAATTTGAATTATCACGATCATTTGAATCTATATCAATACTGAATTTACTGCGATATGATGGAACTTCAGAACACGTATTACATAGAAGGCTTATGTCTTTATAATCAGCAGATATTTCTATAATAATGCCGCATTACAGTATCAATGAAAAAGAACGTGAAAATATTATCATTTGAAAAGCGCCTTGTAGATCAATCATTATGAGTCTGAAATATTCATTCCAACATGGGCTAGGAATGGGATTGCAGCTTCAGAATAAAATTGATAGATGTTGATGAGTTTAGAAATATAATCAGTATAAGAAGATGGATGTATATAATTCTAAACTTGGCTTAACTTGTTAATACTTGCTGGTGAAGGAATATTAGTATGCTAGCCTAAATAAACTATAGTAAAGTTATGAAACTTGCAATGACATCACTTCACCATTAATAAAAGATTTTATTTTTTATATAAGTATCGAAATCCTTGTTTGCTGTTCGACAGTTCTGTAATATTTTCTATGGCACGTATTGATATTATAGGAATATAAATGAAGAAATCCTATTTGAGCATAACATACTTTGAGCTAGTTTTTCAAGAAGGGAATTAATCATATTGCTTAAATTTACATGAAAAATTCAATACACACATGAGTAAGAAAGAACCTCTTACGTAGTTTCTTTGGTTTTAAAAGTTGTTGTTCAGTTTTTGTTTATAATGACTTATATAATAAAAAATTTCGAGTGCTATCATCTTTGTTAAGGGAACCGAAAAATCTGTGCACACCTGTGGCCTGCAGGCAACAGTTAGTGCACGACTGAACTTAGCTGTCTTCTGAGAAGTGTATCTTTACATTAAAAACAGATTCTAGTCTGATAAAATTCCAGATCAGGAGAGCATATTGAATCTTAATCGTGGCGTATATCTATAAACAAGAGAGAATCACATCTGCCTTTAGGGAGTTATCTTTGTTTTTGATTATCATAATTTTTGCCATGGAGGATGAGACTACATTCAGCTTGAAGTAACGCAGATTTTTTTCTTGCAGAGGAGTAAGAGAATGAAGTAGAAAATTGTTAAATAATGTAAGCAGAAGCTTCAGATTTATTTAAATTTTCATTTTCACAACGGATCTTTTTTTTACAGTAAAATGGAGATAAAAATTTTAATAATCAGAAATTTTTTTTACCTTTATACGATTTTTCTTATGAAATATTACGTTAATTTTTGGTCTTCATGTCTTACATCTTCATATCGTCTTTATATGTGTAAATAAAATCAACAATTCATTAAAAGCATCACAATCCACTGATATTCATTTAATAATATAGAGCTTTTTACTAATAGAAAAAACTACATTTGTGAAGAAATATAAATCATATTAATTAAATGGTCTATTAGCAAGCCAGATAATTCAAGTGAAGACGGATCACTTCAATCCGCTGGCGGGAGGAAAGGGGTCTCATTTTCTTCTAATCGTTATGAAGCTATGCATAATGGTACTTATTGCATAATATTATACAGTTTTATCTTGATTTACATTGAGTTCTTATATTGTGTTCTTAGAGTTATATATATTCTATCATGTGTTTCTATCATAGGTGTCTTCTAAGATAATAGAGTAGAATAATAGTGTGACAATTGGACACTAATTCTTCCAGATTGTTAAAAATGACTATATATCGGAATATTGTATGATCCACAGAACTAAATAATATATGGCAATAATCGTCAAGTCCTTGGTGCGGAATACCTTCGAGGGAAGCGACCTAGCCATACGGCCGTAGGTGACTTGTGGTAACTGAAATCATAACGTGCGGTCGTTTTAATATACTAAGGAAGGCTGCCTTTTATCATCGGGAGGAAGCATTGAAGACTGTCAGCCTACACGTCAAAATTTTTCGCTAGCTGCACTTAAGTGACGTTTTACTTACATTCAAATAGTTCGACATACAGAGATTGAGCGATTTTAACCGCTGCGTGATAGGAAGGAGAATATTCCATGTCCAAGGGAATCAGAAGACCGAATTAAACACAGAAATGGCCACATTTTGCTTGAGGACAGCAAATTCCTCTGTTCTAATTAAACTAAGAAATAAAAGAGATAAGAAATGGACTAGGAGTGAGGAATGAACCTCTTTGAGCTGACTTCTTAAAAATAAGAATTTGCATATCATTCTGGTGGAGACAACTTATAAATTCCTTTTTTCTTTTATTTATTTACATTTTTATTTTTGATATCCCTGAACTGTTGCTTTGTTCATGTCATAATTAAAGTCTGTGTCCTAGAAAATGCTTCAACTCTGTATTCTAGAAAACGCTAGTATTACATCACCGCACGAGAAAGGGTAAATGTTACGATTTTAGATACACAGCAACGTTATATACGTACCCTTTCCCAACGCAATCGGAATTATGACTTTTGCATCCCACGTTTGTAACTCAAAAGGAAAATAAACTAGTACACTTAAGGGTAGGTTAATCATCTTCTGGCACGCAAAAAGCTCAAGAGATAAAACGCGATAACCTATGATTAAGTCACGAAAGTGATGAAGTCTTACAAAGAGGCTTTAGGGAATGATTCGAGATAGCAAAATATATATTAGCATGAGTGAAAGAGGTATATTTTTCTCTGAATATTTTAGTAATCTGATCTCAAACGATACTGTCTTATTTTCGGGATACAAAGACTGTTTCATCAAGAGTAGTGTACATAGTTTCTGCTATAGTTGTGTGTTTCGGAGATAATTGGGTATAGCTAGGTTAATTGCTCCAATATTTGGTAATGGTACGTATTGTTTGATACCGGAACTCAATTTGAGCATGTACATATGGCGGTTGCGCAGTGCGCTTTACTCGTCTGCACCAGTGATATTTGCCAAGATAGGTGATGCGGATCATCTCTCTGGATGTGAACGTAGATATTCGATACTCAGCCCCAATTTTTTTCTATGCTTCCATGAATTTTCTCCAAGGAATTTTGGAGATATACTGCCTTTGAAAGAAATATCATAGCGAAATGAATTTCACTCACAATCGTTACCAACACCAGATGATTGGCCGCCTAGAGGAAGCATTGGCACTGCCTTCATTGTTAAAGCTTCAGTTAATATAAGCCATATGGTTAAATCATTGTCACGCGACTTTAGTTATGGCAATCATATATTATTTGTTATGTAATTCATTCGACAAACTGCTGAAGAGTTTTTCGAAGAATTCATCAATTTCATTCAAGTTTTATTACCTTTTCCATGCTGTGCGCCATCGAAAATTCATCATAATAAATATTTTAGTTTGAGACACTCACATAACTATTACTAAGATATTCCAATCCACATAGCAATATAGCTAGCAATCCACATCCCCAAATATCCACATTAATACCCTGCAAGCTACCATTGGGCATATGGAAGGGGAAGTTCATTTAAATTTAATATACGAGTATTCGAATTTTTCTCTATATGTGATATATAATACTTAAATTATTCTAGTTTTGAAAATACTATCGAAAGAATAGGTTAAATGAATGTTAATTAGACATCTACTTTCATTTGCACATAACTTAGGTTTTGGTTCGTGGGGTGGAATTTTTAGATCACCTTATGTGAACTATCCAACCGAAACCAAAATTCTAGCTGTAATATCTAGTTTGGTTTTGCAGTAAAAATCCTAGATGATTTATAGGTGGATCCTTTATAGTAATAAATTCTAGATTAAGCCGTAACGAACAAAACCTACGATATCTTCCGATTGGATGGTATTTTCTTTGAGAGAATGAAACTTAGAGGTAGGATTTATTTCACGAATACCTTCGTAAGACCTATCTTGTCGAGCTTCGCGAGGTAGAAGGCGATTTATTACCTAGAGAAAGGTTAGAACTTCACAGGACGCGCGGAACAGTAAATATTTTCGGGCGACATCTGAATTTTTGTTGAATGGCGAAAAACTTGAGGGAGCGTGTATCAAGCCTCGAAAGCCGTTTCTGTGAGGACTCGCGTGGTCTATCTTCTGGGAACATCAGCGAGAAAATGCTTGGAGGATGGCGGCACTTGTTCCGGCCTACTCCACCCATAGCCTCGCATACAACTGCTCTTCTACACGCCTCATTAATTAGTCCGAGTGCCTGAGACCCCCCATTCTTCTTATTTCGGTTAATTTGAATAAGTGCAGATGGGGTTAATTCTGGAAGACCTGCCCCGATGAAAATTGCCGGGATATGCGACGGGTGTGGCGGATCTAATTTTTGTTTTAGAAAGTGCGCTATTTCGCTAGTGGATATTTAATGGAATGGAGACGAGGTTAATTGGATTCTTTGCGGAGGGAGCTGTCGCGTAAATCTTGGCTAGCCGAGGTGAATAGAAATATGTAGATTGGTGATGAGTTATTTAATTTCTTGGTTGTCTTCCAACACGTCAAATGAATGCGAATACTTGATGAGATTCAGAACAGTCTTCTATAGTTTTCAAACTTTTACTGCGAATCAAATGCGAATATTTCCAGTTTTTTAATATACATTCTGCGCCGAGAAAAACGGATAGAGAAAAAGATCTCACTCCACTCACTTAGATCTCAGAGTTCGTATCAGCTCCAACGAAGAAATATTTAATTGTTTTGTTGTTTTTTGATTGTACTGCTTCGTGATATCTTTATTTTAATCTAAAAAATAATTAATCGAAAATTATATCATTTCATAATTATTTTAATAAATTATGGTAGATTAAATGTAACTAACTACAGGAAGAGAGTAGATTACAAGAGAAAAAGATTTCTTTGAGCGATAAATAATAAATATAATTAGCATGTGTAAAGGAGGCTTTAATATACTACAAGTTAAATGAATCCGCAGCAATGTAATGATAAATTCGGACGTAACGGATTCATAGGAAGGAAGAAGGCCACAATTAGGGCAATAAAATTCAGCTGGCAAATTAACGTAGGGGATCCAAGAATTTTCTAAAAGGGGGAATGTCCCTTTTACGCAAAGCTCCGAAGTTATTAATTAGATAGAAGCTATGTTTTTAGAGAAAAATTTCCAAAAAATAGAGAATATGACATTTGCATTACTTATGTAAATTATTTCATTCATAACAGTAACAATGGATAAAATTCTAATAATGGAGATAGAATATACATATCATTGCATTATACGTTATTATATTCTAAAAATTCATAATTTTATTTTAAATATAAATATACATAATAATTATAGTACATAAAAGCAAATACTGAAGTATTATATATTTTGCAAGCAAATATCTTTGAAGTATTTCTATGGAGTTGGTTTGGTGTTTATTACCGTTGTCTCTTCAATCTAAATATGAATAGAGGGCTGCTTTTTTCAATTATCATTCGTTCTCTAGTGGTTTGCGTGACTTTCAATCGAGGAAAAACATTCTTTTTTGTGTTTTTAACTGTTAGAGTTAATTTATAAAGCAACACGCACATCATAAATACAAGTAAACATTAATGTTCTCACACGAAATTATTATGATTCTTCTCTTTTTGGAACGACTGGACCAATAAAAAGTCATTCTCACAGAAACCTAATTAATTGAAATATTTAGTAAAACTCATAGAATTTTCCTGTTAAGGTTTCTATTCCATCCTGCATCTATACCTTCAGAAAAGGAAAGGTAGCTTTTTATTGAAGTGAAGTTGATCTTTTTTATCAGTTTCCAAGCAATCCGTCTTGAACGTGATTCAAAAACAATGAAGAGTAAAACACGTGTTATATAACCGTAGGCAAAAGGTTTTATAGGTGATTCCCACAATGATAATTTGCACGAAAGTTCACTGAGCATATATTCAGTATCGAGTTTATGCTGTGAAAACTCACGTGTACAGGTTAATGTTTGAATTGATCTTCGGATACGGATAATCTCGTATACTGTTTGCTGTAGCATGTTTGAGAATTTCTGCTTATCTACCGCTAAGAATGAGGTTTTATGGATTTATTTCACTCCGGTTGCAACAGCGCGCGAATTTAGCTTGCCCTTTCTTTCATTTTAAATATCTCGCTAGTTTTATCCCCCTAAGGTTTTATAGCATCGTTAATAAAATGCGATTTTTAGATTTTTTTTCACAAATTCAATGTAAAGTAGTAGAAAAATGAAAATAACGAGACTATGGTATGTAATCACTGGATAGAAACGAAAGGTGAGAATCTCAAAGAAATTCTAATACGGAACATCTGCAGAAAGTAAAGAACAATTGTACTCAGCTTGTCTTTGATGATTGTGGTACTTGGAAAAGGATTAGAATATATTTGCACATGAGGACGTGTATCCAGTTATCCAGGAAAATTCCAAGGAAAAACAGGCTTGAAAAATGTCTGACGGTACTGGGAATTGAACCTGGGCTATTTTTCTAATTAAGATATTTGTCAAGACGTTGTCTAGCACCGTTTTGAGAAATTTATAGGCAAGGGCAAATGCTATGCGGCATCATCCACGGACGCAACCTCATGGAGGGATCGGCTATACAAAAAAGTGTTAGGGGAGACGATGGATGCATTTTTGTATTTCAGTTCTGACCGAATAGCTCAATTGGAAAAGTCAGCCTCCTGATTAGACAAAGATCCTGAGTCGGACTTTCGGTCCCATCAGATTCTTCTGATGTTCTCTTCTGGATTGTGATACTTTTACCGCCTCACATGGATATTACAAGGATGCGATTTTATTTATTTAAGAAAGTTTCGATATCCGACATATCAAATTGTTGCAGCAATCTTGGGGCTATTATAAATGATAGTGTTTTCAGCTCATTTGGTTGAGGATGTATTTAGAAATTGCCATTATAAAGTGTTTGTAAACGAATGGATTCTTGTATTTCTAATTCAGAAGAATGAATGGAGTTGTGAACAGCCCAGTTAGTAGTAAAAGCTGAATATTTTACCCTTGAGAGTGATAAGCTAAGAATTGAGTTAAACTACTACATTTTTTATTATGATGACTGTAATGTATGCATTTAACTGTACTTATACTGACTTTAAGTTTGCTTTAACGTTTAGAGTATTATGAACGATATAATTATTTTTCACGAAATTTCTAGTCATCTATAAACTGAAAATATGAGGAATTTAATTTACTAGTGATAGTTTAATTTAGCATTCACATTTTACCAATTTTCTAAATTTCTTTTCCATTTATTTTACATCATTTATGCTGCTAAATGAGCCACAATTTTTAAATGAGATTATACGAGTATATTTTAATTATTAATTTATTTCTTTCTCTAACAATTGAGAATGGTCTCAAAGAATGTCTGTACTTATAAGTTAGAAGCACAAAGTTTGGAGATATGCGCAAGAAAGGCTAATATTCAGGAGAGAAAATTCCTGTGTTTTTAATAGTTCCAGTTCTTTATGCTGCAAAATCACATGAAGAGGTGCCTCAAACTTTAAACGACTCTAACTTAGAGTGCATCAGAGCCAGACGCAGGGTTCGAGGCGAATTCGATACGAAGTTCGAACGACTCTCCTGCGTTCGTACTGCACGTATTCCTCGTGTACTTAAGTAGCGTAGGGAGCCTCATATTTTTTTGCCACCAAGTCCCTCACTGTGCAAGTTTCTGCTCTGTAACTTGTCAGGGGTTCTTAACGTTTTCTTTTTTTTGATTTTTACGTTCACCGTTGGTGCTGAAACTATGCGCTTAATTCCTATTTGAGTTCATCGAAGTTAACGTTATTTAGGAGCTCGAAATGGATTGATTTATTTTCCATAATTTGTTTTTTCCATAATTTCCATTCCATATTTCCATAATTATTTTCCATAATTTCCATTGTACACTATGATCAAATGCGAAAAATTAGCTAATTATTTGTTCAATTCAGAATTCGGTCTCCTGTACGAATCATATTTCGAATCACCTACCTATTATCTCAGCATTCGATCTTGTATAGTATCATATGCGAAAAGTGTTGGATATTCATGGGTGGTTTGAAAAGTTTCCGACATTTCGCCATTTCTTGACGTGTTTCCTGAAAATATCTGAAGATTTCTGAAAAATCTGGGGTCGGAAACTTTACAGACCACTATGTGAAACTACGGACTACACCTTGACGTGGTGAAGGGGCTTGCGTGTTCCTATGACCTAGAGAGCTATACTGGCTGGAACTTTGTTCCTGGTAGGGTCACTCATGCCAGAAAGGTCAATAGGTAGGGGCCAGACGAAAGGTAGTCCACGCAGCGTCTGTACCTCAGTGAGGCGGCTGCAAAGGCGTCTGTACCCCAGTGGGGCGGCCTACATGAGTGATGGTGTCACGTTAAAAACACTGTTGAGGAAGGCAAGGGGAGACCACCTCGACTATCTATCCCATGAACATGATGTGCCAAAATATTGATATTGTCCCTGGCAAAAACGGGACTCAGCCCACTAGGGAGAGTGTCGTGCCCGGCAGGGATGGTGGTAAGGCCACCCCGGTCGTCATTCCACGAAATCCTTACCCAACGACACAAGAGAAGAAGAAGATGACCAAGGAAACAAGGGTAGGGACCTGGAACGTCAGAACAATGCTTAGGAAAGGGAAGTTAGAAAACGTAAAGTTAGAAATGAAGAGGTCCAACATTAACATTCTGGGGCTATGCGAAGTACGGTGGAAGGATGGGGGAGATTTTTGGAGCGATGATGTAAGGGTCATATTCAGTGGGGGAAATGATAGTCAGAGAGGGGTTGCTATAGTGTTGGACAAGGGAGCGGGAAATACTGTGATAGCCACCGAACTGATAAGCGACCGAGTAATGTCCGTAGAAATCAAGGCTGAGCCAGTAAACACTGTGATAGTGCACGTGTACCTCCCTACTAGCGATTACACTGAGAATGAAGTAGATTTAGTTTATGAACAAATAGAAGAGGTTATTGGAAGGGTAAAAAGCAATAAAAACCTTATTGTAATGGGGGACTGGAATGCTGTAGTTGGGCAGGGCAAAGATGGGGACGAAGTGGGAGAGTTCGGACTAGGAAAAAGAAACGACAGAGGACAAAAACTGGTAGATTTTTGCATAAAGAATAACCTCTGTATCACCAACACTCTTTTTCAACACCATAACAGAAGGAGGTACACCTGGAAAAGGCCGGGGGACACGGATAGGTACCAAATCGACTATATTCTGGTAAGGAAGAGGTTTAGAAATAGTGTTAAAAACTCGCGAAGTTATCCTGGTGCTGATGTAGACTCGGATCATAATTTAGTAATGATGAAGACTGAGCTTAGATTCAAAAAGATTTATAGGGCAAAAACCGCACCCAAATGGAACGTAGAAGCCCTCAGGGGTAGGAAAGCTAGAGAGTTTCAAGAGTCAGTAAACAGGGCTCTAGAAGATACGGAAAGGGAACTCACTATAGATGAAGGATGGGAAATTATCAAAACTAGCATTAAAGATAGTGCCCAAAGAACCATCGGGAGGGTCACACAAAGCAAAATTAGGAAACCATGGGTGACGGTTGAAATGATAAATAAAATCGAGGAAAGAAGGAAATGGAAAAGTGTTAACACAGAACACGGGCGTAGAATGTACAGGGCCCTAAACAACGAACTGAGGAGGTTAACAAATAAAGCAAGGGAATCGTGGTGGAAAGGCCAGTGTAACGAAACAGAGAAGATGGCTGAAAGTGGGAGGGTAGACCTATTATACAGAAAAGTAAAACAATTAACGGGGAATAAAATTAGTAATAAAATGGCCAATATTAGGGATAACAAAGGAAACGTATTAAGGGAACCAGCTAGCATAAGGGGACGATGGAAAGAATATGTGGAAGAACTGTATTCGAAAGACATGCCTACCCACATAAAGATTGAGGGCATACAAGAAGTAGAGGAAGATGATCTTGGGCCGAATATACTAGATAGTGAACTTGATAGGGCACTGCGGGACATGAAGGGGAAGAAAGCAACGGGTGTGGACGAGATTCCTGTAGAATTTCTGAAGAATCTTGGGGGAAAGGTTAAAAAACAATTCTATGATTTATGTAGGAAAATATACGACGAAGGAAAGTGGCCAGAGGATTTTACCAAGTCTATCCTGATTCCGTTACAGAAAAAGAATAATGCCTTAGAATGCCGGGACTACCGAACAATTAGCCTAATATCTCATGCGGCAAAAGTTATTCTTAGGGTCTTGAATAGAAGAATCGAGGGAAAAACTAAAGAATTCATAGGGAATGATCAGTTCGGTTTTCAGAGAGGGAAAGGGACGAGGGATGCAATTGGGGTTATGAGGGTTCTCGTAGAACGAAGCTTAGAATTTAAAAGGGACGTTTGTGCATGTTTTGTTGATTTTGAAAAGGCCTTCGATAGAGTTCAATGGCCAAAACTGATGGTGATACTAAAGAAAGTTGGGTTGGATTGGAAGGATAGGCGTTTACTGCAAAATTTGTATTTAAATCAGACAGCACGAGTAAGAGTTGCTAATGGGGAATCGGAATGGGCAGAGTTAGGGAGGGGAGTAAGACAAGGCTGTCCTTTATCACCATCACTTTTTAACTTATACGCAGAAGAAATGATCAAAGAAGCTTGGGATGAAATAGATAAAGGAATAAAGGTTGGTGGGGAAGTAGTGAAGTCGGTAAGATATGCAGACGATAAAGCTATTGTGTGCGATTCGGAAAAGGGTTTGCAAAGCCTAGTAAATGCACTAAACGATAAAGCAAAGGAGTTTGGGATGAAAATCAATGTAAGAAAGACTAAGATTATGAGGTTTGCAAAGGGAAAGAAAGCTAAGTTAACAATAAGGGTGGATGGGGAAAAACTAGAGCAAGTAGATCAATTTCCATACTTGGGCAGCCTTCTTTCTAAGGATGGAAGATGTTCGACAGAAATTAGAAAAAGGATAGCATTAGCAAAAGAAGCTTTCATGAAACGAAGGGAACTGATGACAAAGGGACTTGATAAAGGAATCAGGAAGAGATTGGTAAAATCCTTGGTGTGGAGTGTAATGTTGTACGGGTGTGAAACGTGGACGTTGAGAAAAGAGGATGTCAAAAGATTGGAGGCTTTTGAGATGTGGGTATGGCGTAGAATGGAGAAAGTTAGTTGGGTCGATAGAAAAACGAACGAGGAGGTTCTAGAGATGGTTGGGGAGAAAAGAGTAATGATTGAAGTAATTAAAAATAGACAAAAGAAATGGGTGGGTCAAATATTGAGAGGGGAGGGATTGTTGAAGAAAGCGATCGAGGGAAGAATGCTAGGGAAAAGACAGAGGGGAAGACAAAGACAAAAATTATTAGACGAATTAAGGGGTGGGATAAGTTACCGGAAATTGAAGGAGAAGGAATTAAATAGGGAATGTGGGGGCACATGAACCTACCGAAAGGTAGAACACTTTAATAAATAAGAAAAAAATGTGAAACTATAGACTCTATATGTGAGAAATGAGGAAAAAGTTGTTCAGATCACAGCCATTTAAAGGATTTTCAAATAAGGGAATAAATGAATCATTGAGTACATACATTGGGTGTGAGATGAGTACTATTAATAGAAGGCCTGTAGAAAAGTTCATACGCTGATGTGTGTGAGTGTAGTAGTATGATAACGTTCAGTTGGAGGAATAATAGACGAGGAATTGCTGAAGATGGAGGGAAAAGAGAGATTTTTGATTAAATTATTAAAGCTGCTGCAGCGGAAATGGATACATCAGATATTAAGAGGGGGTTGGCTGCAGAAAGAGACTACTGAAATTGAGTCAAAGGTGAGATAAAGATAAAATTTGTCAGACAATGTACAAGTGGCATAAGCTATCAAGAAGTAAGGGAAAAGCTTTTAGTGGGGAATTTTAGGACTAATGAACGTAGCGTGGGGTAGAAGTTGAATTTGAAATAGGTAAGACTGTTGATGATTTATGTAACTCAATCTTAAATAGTTCAATGCTCTTTGTAGTAATTGCTGCTTTTAAACTTCGCTGGATTGAGTTCTTTTCCTCGCGGAACAGTTTCTTAATTAGTTTTAAGATAAAGATTCGTAAATCAAATGTACGGTGATATTAATGCGGTAATAAGTTGCGACAGAGCGGTATTCTGTTGCAAAGGAGCGTTCACATTGTGGTCTCGTGGGATTAGACCAACGTGGCGCCCTATTCGTGCATCAGTCACGCCACTGAAACGCACGCTATGCCGTGCTCTGTCGCGTTTCGAAATTGGAGTCGAGGCGTGGTCGCAAAAACGTCACATTTGCAAATTGCGGGTTTTGCTCTTTCCCGTAATTTGCTTCATTTAAATTTAACCCAGTCTGCGAATTATAGAAGCCGTGCATTAAGGTTTTTTCTGCTTTCGAAATGTTAATTAAAAGATGCATGATTTATTTCATTTGGAAGGGACATAATCGCGTAGTTTTTTCTAGGTTTTAATGGCTGGAATGACTTAAAGGTATGGAAATTCTCTTGTGATTTAGTTTCCTGATGCAGATTATAGGAAAAAATCCTATTTCACAAAAAGAGTTCCTAGGTTTTACATCAAGAAGTATTTTCCGCTAATTAAGTCATATTTTAAGTTTTCGCAGCTTTTCATTCATAATGGTAAATCAGTACTTTGCAAAATAAAAGCAAAACACGTATAAGATGGATGGTATTTCGAGCATCCATGCAACGCCTCCAATTTACAATATTATTTGGAGCTTGAGTAAAATTGCGCTTAACTTCTCGGTTGGTAGGATACGTATTTAGTGTTGTTCATATTTTTACCGGAAAACTAGTTAGCACATATATCGAGTTACAATAATAACGCAGGCTCATTTGTATCTCAGTAGCGATTTATAAGATAACTGCGACCCAAATCGAGCCGAACCAAATAACCGAATTCTAAAAATAACGCTCTCAAATTTGTGAAGACAACAACACGATCATTTCAAACTAAATAAAATTTAAATAAAATGCAATAAAATTAAAAAATATCGTTTTTCAAGTCATGATGAAGAAAGAGAGTGAATTTCAAATGGAGATTTCATAAACTAGTCATAATAATTGGTAGTGAAGTTACCCGTGTCTATATCCGGATCCACGTTATAAGTGACGGTATTATAGCCAGAAAGAGCTGTAATTTATGATTTTACGCATATGTATGCTTTCGAGCGGATATAATACGGTAAACATATGGGAGAGATGAAAATAAAGTCGTTCAAATAGTTTCGAAACTTTCGAGTAAAAATACTGGCGCACTCGGAACTAGTAAAAGGAGAGCTTTCAATCTCACCTTGAATTTTTCTTCTCAATATTGGTATATTTTCACTTTTTATAAAACACTCTCCATCATATCGATTATAAGTTGCTAAGATTCTTCTATTCTTGCTTATGTAAATATTTGAATTAATTCTAATTTCAGTCCTTATGATGTGATTTCTTGGGTTAAAATTCTTTAGTAGGAAACGGGTATACGATCTCCAGGGAGATTTTTAATAAATAATAAATGAATAACGTCTTTACTTTACTCAAGAATGAGCCCAAGAAACATTCCTTTTCGAATAACCTATAGCTTCCTACCAAAGAAGAAATTAATGGATAATTAAACAACTAATCATTGATAATGAGAATCTAGCTTCAATCTCTCAAAGAAAGAAAGAAGAAATTAATGGATAATTAAACTACTAATCATTGATAATACGAATCTAGCTTCAATCTTTCAAATATGACTCGATTACTGGGAGGAAGTTACGTAGGTACTCCAATATCGAGAATGTGGCACCCGATAATCGATATGTAATCAATATTTTGTCATCTTCATATCCATATCTTCTACTTTATTGATTCTTAGAAGTTTCAATTAAAAAGTGCATAGATCTGTAGTTTAATTTTTCAATCACAGTGACAATCAAATAATATTATCTTGACTATTTGAAATGAGAAAGATGATTTTGGAATGACCAAACAACCTTTAAATGTTCTTGTGATTTAGACCGTATTAGCTAGGATTTATAATCTTTTGCTTTCTATGCAATAAATATAATTTCTACGTATTTTTAATGCTACTTTCTTGCTAAATATCTTGGGCTATTTGATTAAAATATGCAATTAATTAAGTTAAATTTATGAGCGATTTCTCTCGCAAATATTCACATGGGTACAGTAGAAAAAAAAGTGTGGAAATTCCTAAAACATATCTCGGGTCGGACGATTTCGGATGCATGTGAAAAGTTAATGTAGCTTTTCCACAGCTGACGACCATTCCACGCCAGTGAATCAGTTAGTTCTATATAGCCATTGCTTTGAATAATTTATTGTGTTGTGTTGGGAGTGTAATGGCTTTCACATAGCTGCGGAGGGCATAGACCCCGTCCTACGTTATTCCATCTGTAGAGCATCAAGCCAGAGACAGAAAGTGTTATAAGTTTGACAAAGCAATTTAGAGGCGGTTGAAACTTGGCAGACTCATGCGAGGAATGGGAGGATATTTTTTGGAGAAATGACTCTGGCACACCTTTGCAACTTTTATTTAAAGAACTAAGCCAATGCAATTTAATTTTTTGTTAATTTAGAGAATTCCTCAGTTTTTTATTCTCGTGTCATTAAGCTGACCATGATTCTCATTTTCCCTGGGAAATTCCTGTTAATGAACTTTCCGTCCTGTTAATACCAACAAACATGTATTTTGTCCTGTTCTAAAATCTTAGCAATTAAAATTCCGATTTTCATTACTCGAAAAAATGTTGATATTTCATAAATTTTATCTGAGCACCATTATAGTCTGACAAGTGACAATACGTTAATATCTCAAAGAAAGAGAAACGTGAACACTGGTCAAATTTTTTCCAAATTTCGGACAAAATAAATCAACGATAGTCATAAATTTTCACTAAATATTAAATTATTCGAACATTTATGGCCGTTGAATCACCTCTATTGTAAATTCTGTCCGGTCAAGATAAAAGTATCACCTACAAATATTCCAGATTCTTTATAAAATATCAGTATAAGAGTTATGAAAATATCCTTTAAATATCGTGCAAGACGTCCCGATTTACTTTTTATAAGTGTTCCATATTCGACTTGCCTGGTTAAGATCAGGTTATTTAAGATAATTTTATTATGCAAATATTGTAAAAATTTGTAGTAATCGAATATTTTAACCTTACAGCTTATATGGATCCTAATGTGCACTGTCCTCTTTCATACTTTTTCCGACAAAAAGCATAGAAGTATTTCTTACCATTCTCCAAGTATAGGTTTCAGATATAAATAGGTAATATTTTCACAGATCGAGCGGTGAAAAGAACCCTGGGACTATTAATCCAGTTGAATTTAGAATGAATAACTCTTGATATATATATACTTTGAACTACCACAAGCAGTAGTATAATACGAGTTCCTCTTTTAGAACAAATAGTAAAGTAACACCTAACCCTATTGTTGTCCTCTTATTTCTTCTAGTATCTTCCCTCAATGTACCGTGTTTATAACTTGAAAAAAAAATTCTATACGCTATTTAGCCGAATAAGTAGTTCATGAAAAAGCATGAGTTTTGCTTACTTTTTTTAAGGGAGCGTCTGAGTATGAGCTTTCCTGCAAATGAAGCGTATAAATATGGATGAGACGCAATAGGAAGTCATTCTGATTTTCCTTTTCATTAACTAATGTGAAAGTTATTGCTGGCGCAGACTAAAAGCGGATGCTACACGCTATGATGTTTATTTTGAAAGCGAATCCATCATCAAGCTCTCACTTTCTATTCTTTGATGCCTTTCCCGACTTCCATATTCATTTATGGTGGATATTAAAGTAACATCTTATCTGTGCAAAGAAGAGTATTTACTCGTAGAAACTTATGATGAAATTATAATGCGTACAACTTGAAATAGATATGATCATGAATGAATTCTACATACAGAATTTTAAAATGGGAGAAGTATTTTATTTAAGAGGTTTTTACCATTTATCTTATTAAAGCATGAAAAATTAAGTAAATATAATTTTCATCAGCGTTCTTAAATGTCGTGGCAATGATATTGAACTTCAATTGATAATAGCTGTTATTAATAATAAAACTATCATCATCATCGGTGAATATTAGTTCTCTAGGACCACCATAATACGTCTCACTAACGTGCAATTCCTTAAAGCAGAAAATAAGGTAACAGAAAATAGGTAATAAACAAAGGAATTATTATCTTTGTAAACGAATATTGGCGTTGAGATTAAATTTTAATTGATGTGAAAATTTTATTTTTAATTATCAACCCGAAAAAAATCAATCCAGACAATAATGTGGACAATTACCTTTGCGTATAAAATTCTAGTTGAGATATTTAACGTGATTATTCCAATATTTGTGTATCATATTCTATGTGGTTTTTTATGTAGCTGTTTCTAACATTGCATGGTATGTAAAAGTGAAAAGTTTTTTGTACATTTTGTAAAAAATTCGGTTTCATTGCACGACTATTTAAAACGACTAGCTTAGTGATGGCAAAAAGCGCTCGTGCAGTAAATTTAATTTTAGAGAAAATTGCAAATATATTTTCACTTGAGTACAAACACTCTATACCATCTTAAAGTACTACGTGGATTTCACTTATGATATATATTTATCCATAACTTAAAATTTCCCAGGCAGTTCCGAAATCATTTAATTTCTCAATGAAGATAAGTTACTGTATTAATTCAGAAATCTCTCTGATTTTGATTAATTATTTTGATTTTACTGAAATAATTCGACAAGTGACCTGGAAATTTTCAAAACGAATTCATTTAATAAAAAGTCTTTGAATAATTTTGCAAAAATATGTCACAGCGTTGACATTTCACACGAATTGGGTGTCAAATACATTAGCGACTGTGGTCATCAGAAAACGTTTCGAAATAATTCAACTTTCTCCTATCAAATAAATGGCCTATCATTTCAGACATTTAAATGGCTTTGAAGTTCCTTAATATGAAGTTCCAGTGAGATTTTAGGTTGTTTTTTTAACCCTTTTTGAACTCCGTCCGGGTTTATGGGGTCTGTAAAAGTGGTTTAGAGATATGCTATGGCTAAAGACCTTTTTATCATTAAGAATTAAAATTTAGCATCTCAAAAATTTGTACAATGTTTCATTGCATTCATTAGGCAGAATAGCTCACGTCACAACTGTATATGAGCTTATAGTATGTCACAACTGTATATTAGCTTATAGTATGTCATTTGCCCTGTGCTACGCTCCACTCAGCTGATTCATAGTTACAAGGTACGAGTTATAACATATAAGAAATGCGATGAAACATTCATTACTTTCGTATAGAAGTTCTTCATACTTAAAATGCGATTCGCCTAATATATATGCGGTGTAGTTTTGAAAATCTATCGTCTAAAAGAAGTTAATTTATTATTAATTAATATCAATAGTTAATTTTCCTAAATCTAGTGTAGTTGGAATAATAGTCAGTTTTAGGTTACCTTAAGGATGTGGCTTTTAAGAGATAAGAGAAAAATAAATTTTAAGTGTATTTGAAAATAAAGGAATACATATTCAATTTTTGAATAGCTATAACATCACTTAATCAGTAGGATCGAAGCGAAAAATGCCTATTATCAAAATGATAGTTTAGGATACCGTCACGTAAACAAAGAGATTAATTTCTGCTATAAAAATCAAGTTCAGCTCGATATTAATTAACGTTAAACATTTTTCCATTATTTGAATAAATTAAAGCGACGCAGGCTTTGACTTTGACCTCTCCCACCGTTAGGAGTTCCGGGGATCACAAAAATCGAAAACGCGTTTGTTTTTGGCACAGTGGGGCCAACACGTGGAAGCGTCCCGCATGGGGACCCAATAAATCATCTCTGCCCAAAAAGTTAGGACGGGGTGATGAGACAACTTTGATGGAAAACATATAAAAAAGAGGTACGGAGATATCGTTTTATTGTCGACATGCGAAAAACCCCTCTCCCACAAGATTTTTCGACAAGCAGTTTCTCGTACGGGGTCATCATCTGCAGTATGTCGAGCCTCGTTCTTGAATTCTTTATCCTATGTCCTTGACAACCCCATATTTGGCGGTTGTCAGGATAAGAGCCCCTTTGGATTCCCTAGGAATTCTGCTTTTTTTGAGGGAATGATTTTCAGGTGCCCAGAATTGTCGATTTAGTTATTCATTCGGTTCGGAAATCGGGTAGTGGATGACATAACACAGGTGCAGACGATATCTTTGCTTGAGATACCTGAATTGAACCTGAATTGATCCGTTTATTTTTATGAGAAACTTGCACTTACCGCGAAAGTTATGTTTACAGAAGAAGAGCTAAGGAAAAGCTAAGTGCATGTAAAATAGTTTAAAATAAATTTTATTAAATAGTAACATTTTTCCATGTGAAAATGATACGTTACGATACGAATGTCTTATTAGGGTTACTTATTTTGAACAATATTTAAATTTAGTATTGAAATTTAAAAAAAATACGTCCGAAATAGTATGTATATAAAACTGAAATGAAATGTGTAATATTCTTAACAAGAATATTGCTTAAGCATATACGAGTATTTAATCCTTTTATTAAAGGATAAAATTATTTTAGCAAAGGTGATTAGGACGTGCTTTTTAAGCTCATGCGTAGAATATTTCCTATGGGTATTCGTTACGGTTTATTAGGCCTAGCAAAAAGGTCGAAATCGATCGATCAATCAAAGTAATTCAATCATAACTGGTCGTCACATTGTCTCTATACTTTAACGTGATTTCCTCTATTTGAAATATTTATCTTTAGGATATAATTGTTAAATTTAATCCATTCCTAAAGTTTTGTTTAAAATGCAGAAGTCATTAAACATATTTTTTTTATTTCACCTTAACATATAAGTATTCATCGTAATATTGTATTGTATTGCAAAGTATTGCAAAAGAGAAAATATAGGTCCTAGCTGTGGTTTCGATACCACTTCGGAGGTGCAAATAATTCTTTGTCTCTCCAGTTTTCGGCTCGTTGTTTACATTAACTGAATTCTTAACTTTAAAATACGCTGGAAGAGGTTTGGAATACGGCGCCAATAACGAAATTCCGTTATAAAAAATCCAATTCGATCTCCTAGAAACCGTCCGAAAGTTGTTTATTGGAGCGTCGCTGTGCTCTGGAGCCTAACTTTGCATAGTGTTTCTTGTTTGGTTTAGTACTGCAAATACTCCCCATGGCAATCGAAAGCGTTGTGAGAGCAGAGTTGTATTTCTGGGTTTGACAACTCAACTCTGTCTATTACCGAGTCTGTTATAGCTTTGATACTTTCGGAAGAAGTCGGGAAAACGAGGTTGTGTCAATCAATTAACTGCTGCAGAACGTACTGCAGGGTGAGAAGTGCTATACTAAGTGCGAAACATTTTTTAAAATTCGAAAGAAATTAAAGTATAGATTGGATTGAAAAAATTCCCCTTAAATTACTAAATTACTAAATTCGGAAATACTCATAAGACCTGCAAAGAGAGGAAACGAAACCTCATGGATTAATCTGAGTAGCTTTTTGGTTGTACTTTTTTTTTCTCAGATTTTTAATGGGATTGCTAATGTTTGGCTAGAATCAACGACACTTGTTTTTCACCCAATTGGTTTCCATATGCTCAAAGATTTACCTAGAGTTATTTAGTTTTAGGTCGCGTAAGTTTTATCTTGTGATATTTTTTAATGTCATTTAACCAAGTATGGGGGTGTTTATTTACTTAAAACGAAATCTTAGGTATGCAATACTATTGTTTTCTATTTTCTCTCTTACTGGTGATCTTTACAGCCGAGAAAGTGGAAAAACCTTCGTTTTCTAAATGATTCTCATTTCAAATAACAATGGCTGTTGATGATAATTCATATATTCATCACGAGAACGACTGAATGACTAGTAGAAATAATCCTCTGGATTGTATGAAAGAGACCATTATTCCGCAGTAAAGCTTATTTAGGTACAGATAAAATGTAAACAGCAGAACCATACTTTTATTTCGTTAAAGATTAGACTTACTGGAATTCTTTTTTTGTGTTACTAATTAATCATGATATTATGGCATTAATTTCAGAATAAACAAGTCTAATTCACGAATCTTCTACATCTCCTTAAATAGGTTCAAATAATGATTTTTAACTTTTTTTAACATCTAAAAAGAATTTTTTAATATTTAAACGGAATTAATTTTTTGCTTTATAAATGTTTTGCATGATATCGTTTAAATTGATATTTAATAAAAGATCATCATCCAGAGGAAATATTATCGCTTTATTGACGTGGAATCCTGGGGTAATTTCTGGAGTAATAGATAATGGAGTGGCAATTCCAACTATCTTTCCCCAACATCGATACATACATGTTTTGTCCGAAATGTAAATTTATACACTTTAGGCATCCATCCTTCTACGCCATCAACTCCTTGCCAATACATCCTCTATTCCTTTCAATAAACTTCTCCTTTAAACTCCAAGTCTACTATTGATCACTGTTCCCCATTGTATCCGGTCACCTGCTTCTAGGAAGGTATTCCCTTGATGCACATTCGACCCAACGCAGCTATTAATTAGTCAAATCGGCAATCGATCCTGTATTGGATTTCTCGGAGTAGGCAGTGTAGGATTTGTTGATAGGATATGAACTCTTCCAGACTTTTTGTCCAATTTGGAAAAATAACAAGCTTATAGAGAGATTGTCAAGGGTCTTAGTTACCAACAATATATGAACTTCAATGTCTTCTTTGTGAAGCTATAAAATTGAAATAAAAAAGTTTACGCAGCAGTCTTTATTTAATTTAATCAAGGCAGGATTTAGAAAGTATTCACTGTAATTTACATCCACCAATTTACGCCACGTTTTAAAATTTTATTTAATTTCAGTGACGGAAAGTGTGTCACATTTTTTCATTTTATAATGGAATTAAAAATTAAATATAGGTGAAAGGGAAAGAAAGTTTTCAAATTTTTATGTTTAAAACGCTTCACTTATCTTTATATTAATTGGTTAACTTGATGTATGTGATCAGTGTTATGCTGATGGTATTATTATGTCCATGGAAACTTTCTCAGTTTCTTCAGAAATTACAGTGTATGGTAGTAAAATAATTCCTTAAGTTTGTCGTAAGGGACGTCTTACCCAAAGGTCGTTCACTTAGAGATATTTCATCCAAGACTTATCTTCCAAGGATTTTTCACTCAAGGCTCGGTTCACCCACATATAAGTGTAGCTATCATTTTTAAGCCATTATTTTGTTTATAGTTAACTCGATTTTCAAATTAACCCCTTAGTGAAACCACTATCGGATAAAAAATCCTTTGCGTGAAGTCTTTCATGAGTGAAAACTTTTTGGATGAAAGGTCTAGGTTATGCCTTTGACTAAAACGTCTTTTGGCGAAAGAAAAAAAAATCTACTCGGCTGTTAACGAATTACAGATTAAACCCCTCTGTTAGGCGAATGCGTCGCTGAAACGTCAGGTCGGTAATCCGCGGCTTGTTTTCTCCATTCGGGGAAGTGACCAGTCACTGACGTATTCGGCTAATGGAGAGTATTTTAAATCTCTTAAACGTCTCTTGAAATGATACATATGATAATACATCCCTTTGGCGAAATTTACGTTGAGCTTTGAGCGAAACTTCCGTATGCTTCCAATTTTTAATAGATAGAGAGGGGTTTAATTTCATTAATCGTTGCTTACTTGAAAACCGTTATTCTATGAAGATTTTATAAATTTACTATAAAATTTAATATATCATTTATTAGTAAAGCGAATTATTGATAAGGAATCTTAAATTAAAACATGCTTGATGTCTTATTTCTTATAAATAAAGGTCAAAAGCACCATCTACATTGTCAACTATTTTCAATCAAGAACATTACAATGTTACAGATATGGGGTGAGTTTTCTCGGTAATTTTGAGGATCGTGTTTCACGGCATGCTCATGTATTAAATTAATTTTAATTCGTATAACCGTGTTTTTTAATTGTTATCAAGATAGAGTAAATCTGGTCAAACTGAATAACATCAAAAGGATAAAGTTATTGCAGAATGATAAAATACACCTAATTTCCCATGCCAGAACTTCCCTTCTTCTGTCTGGGTCACAAATGACTGGATCCTGACAGAGAAAGAAATGTTTTACGTATTTTATGAAAGAAAAAATAAGGATCCTTGAATAATTTGTGGTGAGGAGCTTTGTACACGACAAAGGAAATAAATTGACATCTTGACATCAAAGAATGGCGCTCTCGACTTCGAAGTTGTCACTGTGCAATATTTTCTTTCTCAGACAGATAAATAACTATATTTCGTGAATTTATTTCTAACAGTTGAATATATCAAAAGTCAAAAAGCAAGATTGCTTGTCCAGAATAACATACATTATATTTTGCCTATTAAGACGGAATCAGATTCATATGCGGGTATTGTTTTGGTCCAAGAAAGCTTTATTTATAATAATAATAATAATATAATAAACGACTTTATTAGAGGGCGAGATTGAGGCTAGTAAGCCTCTTCTTACATCTAACCCTTATAATATGAAAGAAGTAAAGAGATAGATTATGGGTTTAAACAAAATGAAATAAAGAGATTTGTTTGCGGGTCAAAAAAACCTAAGTTACTACACTTAGGAAAAAATAGAACCCTGCAGGAAAACGCCCACAGGAAGGGGGGCGTGAAAAACCTGCGAAACCTACAGACAGTAGCATCTAAAAATTTTAAAGAAGAGGGGGAATAAGGAAAAGAGAAGTGACTGCAACATAACTGAAAGGAATTTAAAAAAGCATTATAACTGAACAATGATATGATAGAAAAAGAATCATTGCAAGATGATAAAAGAAGTGAAATTTTATCTCTGACTAAGGTGTTCCCTAAAAAATTGTTTTTCGTAAATAGATCTAAATTAAAAATATGGGCTTGCACACTGAAAGGAGATAATTTTGATTTCGAATTATTGATAACATATGTTCTATATCATATATGTCATATATCCTATATTTTATTTGTTCTTTGTTTTTATGGAATCAAACGATATAGTATTTTAATGCAATATATTTTAAGACTGCCCCATCTTTTCCGTAAGCAATCAAGTTTTATCCTAATAATTTTAGCATTTAACATGAAGCAAAAGTTACTTTTGCTCTTGGAGAGATAGAAGATATTTTATTCCAATTTATCAAATTAGTTTCAACATTAGACAACATAAATCAAGCCCTTTGAGGACTGTTGTTTAACGGAATACTTTCTAAATCAGGAGGACTTTTGTTTCACCTCAGTTTACTTAGCGCCTAGTATATTCTTCATGCATATTTACGCAATTCACGCAATATTTGATTCGTTCGTAAGCTACAAAGCGATGAAAAAAATCTTGTAAAAATCGAACGTACTGATCCTAATGGCTCCAAAATGCGATGACTCTAGTTCATACGTATTCTAAGGGCATACCCGAAAATCCGCAGTGTGTGCTTTGACCCGAATTTAGAGATGGGTACTTTAAGAAATTTTTTATAATCAGCTTAAAATAAATAGAAAATAAAAAAATAAATATAGTGAAAAAAGTGGGAAATATTAATCTTTCGCATAGGTTTTTACTGTTTGATAAAATAAAGGGATTTAAATTTTTACCTCGTCTTGATTGTAACCCCGTTCAGAGGTTCGTAGGGTTCGAGTGTAAATTTAATTGTAGATGAGTTGCGTATAATATTTCTGATTTTAGGATTCTAAGGAGCATTAAATTCCTCTGTTATCTTCAACCGTACCTCAAAAAATCTTTATATCACTTGAAAATTTCAAATTGATGGCAATTTTTCCATATATCTTCATGACTTGAGGAAAATAGCATTTGGATTGGTTTTGTGTTCAAGAGCTTAGTTACTCTGTGAGATAGGCTGTTATACCGCGGTTCTATGTAATCACCATCTTTTATCGTTTCCCATTTTCTAACTGACAGCGGTATTAAATGAAAGATATTGCAATTTTCCTTTTCGTGTCTTTATTTATGAAACTCCGCACCGTCTTTGAAGATAACAATCATAGCTTATTCAAACAAAAGAAAAACGTCTTACTAGAGATGGAGCGCCTTAAAACGCATTTTTCATATCTCTCCATAGACGAGAGTGAGAATATTAGACCTTAGATGTCTATATGTCTGTATCCTAAATCAAAAAAATCTTTACTGTGTACTATATGACCTATAGATATTAAATTACTCTCGTAGAATAAAAGTTAAATAACAACGAACATGACAGATCTAAGGATATATTAAAATAAATAAATAAAAATAAATAATTAAATAAAAATAAATAATTAAATAAAAATAAAGAAATAAATAAAAATAAAGAAATAAATAGAAATAAATAAATAAAAATAAATAAATAAATCGTAAAAGGCGTCCAGTTTATGCCACTTTTGGTAATAATAATTTTTCGGCTGACGTAATTGCATCAATAAAAATAATCTTCGCATAATTTCTGTTTGTTAAATACATTACTTCATATAATTTTCATTCTGTCGGATTGTAACATATAATGATGTTCAAAAATTTGAAAGATGAGCGATGTTTGGCTCGCAAGCATCATAACTCTGCTACTTTTCAAGATTAAATTGCAATGATTGCATGGAGTGATGCATTAACCATTTTCTTGCGCAGAATAACGTGGAATTACATCCATAGGTGTATTCCACAATTCCATTCCCGCAACAGGAAGAGAGATATCGCCGTCATAATAGAATAGCAAGGGGTCTCGCGATGGAAAAAGAGAAACGTGTTAAGAGTCTGGACCAGAATGAGGCAGACCTTTCACGCTTATCCCGTTTGTTCCATAGGGCTTTATAGTTTCACCTCGACTCTTTCATCATTGTCGCCCCACATTCGCGGAACATGAAGTACTTTTCAGAGACCCTTTCACTGGTCTTTTTGGAATCAAGAAACGCTTCGTGCATTTCGATTGGATGAACGCAATAATCTTGAAGGATTTCTCGGGTTATTTATTTATGAAGTGCTGAGAAAATTATGTTTCCTAAAACTGATTTCGATATATGCTTTTTCCGGTCGGTGATAGATTATTAGTAGAGGAATATGATAGCTAAATAAATTAGATTAATATCAATACCTGTTTAATTGTGAATCAACTCCGTTTGTTCCGTTTTCCTGCAGTGGATCCTTTTTTCCTAAGATATCACCTTAGGTTTTTTTACATCCACTCCTTCTAAAGTTTCCCTCTCTATTTCTATCCACCTACACAAAACTTTTTATGTATGTTATATCATTGACGAAAGGTTAGATGAAAGAGGAGATTTTTCAGTCTCAATCTCGCCTTAATAAAGACCTTATAGACCTTTTACATCTACTCATATTTGCTGAACTTCTTATAGTTTGGCTGAACCGGGAAATACAGATGAATTTTTTCCTCAAATATAAAACGTTGAGGTAGTAATTATGCCTATATAGATATTGTTTTCCAGGGCATTCCCTGGTTGCGAAATTTATCTCATTATGGTACCACTCGGTTAAGCCGCTTTTCAGGGAACCAAGTGAAAATCGCGTCATAAGCGAGATATTACAAATTTTTGTTTCTTTTACATTATAAAGGGATATTTGCTCATTGCCTTTTTAAGCAGGTGTTTCTTTCCATAAAAACGGAGAGGTCTTGTTTCGTTTGTTTTACTTGAACAACTGTAGATATCTAGAGGCACCGTTAACTATTATTTTGTAATACTGGTTGTCTACTCTTAATAGTTTTTGAAGAATGTTCTGCTTTTCTTACAAAGAGAGCGTTTACCATTGTTAGTTCATTTTGATCATTTTTTCACCCCATAATGAAGCAATTCTCACCTGATAGACATTTGAGGGAGAATAATGTTAAGAATTTTTGGTTTGTCTGTTGAGGTATAGGATTGGATATAGCACGTTGCAGTGCCTCTAGGAATGAAAATAAATCAGTCTAATAGAAGTAAGGAATAGCGTCTTAAGCGGTATTTCATTTTATGTTTAGTGCACAAGGGTCCGGATCCGAATAGAAAACTGTGTATTCTGCAGGATAGCATTTTAAGCGGGAGCGTGTTAAAGGGGATTTACACTATTCTTTATTCAGAAAACGGGGTTAGGTGAAAATAGCAGGGGTTATGAAACAAAAACATGGTTTATAAATAGATTTGTAATTTAAAATATAAGTTTCTAAAACTCAACATCGTTTTAATCTCACGAAAATTTATTCAATATTAGCTTGTGGAGATAAAAGTTCGACAGAATTTATGCTATTTTTTTAAACTATACATTTGAAACAGTCAAGAAGAAGTACTGAAATTAGGTTTTCCTTAGGTAGTTTATCCGCTAACCTAATGTAATGCAAAGAAAAATTAAAGAGCAGCATTCGTAGAAATTTAAATATATTTTTATACATTCTTAACGTGCAGATGGATTCTTTAATAAAAAGTATTCCTTATTCACTTCCTTTAAATATTTCCTGTTACCAATTTATTGATTTAGAAATACATGTACTTCATCAATTTTAAACTCCAGTGTAAGCGCTATCCTTATTTACTTCGTCAAATAATTCATAGTTTATAGAATGAAGCCCTCCAACTGTCTTTCAAGCAGATTGGTATCCGTAAATCGAAGTTCATCTGCATGTAAGCAAACCTTTCCTTACGCTCCCCAATTGAGTATGCAAAGCAAGACGTCTTCCTCAATCTGATCATCTGCTACCTTCAGTATCGAAGAATTTATGCGTTTGCAACCCTTGGTGAAATATTGGGAAAATCCATTTTCGTGTTTCTTTTTATGAAGGGTTTTGTTAGCCCTTGAAAAGCTCCTCTCTGAATACGGATGCCTCAGCCTACCTCTGTGAAATTTGGGTTCGTTATAGCAGTTTATATATTCGGAGGTAAACCAACCAAGATACTACTAGTAAAACATTTGAAAGGCGAAGGAAAATAAATACTAATTGCTAATCTAATAATGATCCGTCCGAAAGAATGTAGTTGAATTACAATTTAGAATGAGGGAATCTATATTTCATTCAAGAAAATACAGCTTTTAAATATGTTATTCTTTTCTAGTATCTCTTTTCAGGTAAATATTTTCTCGTTGCTCTTGTTTATTCACTCTGTTTACTTGGAAACGTTGCGATTTTTCAGTTTTGCCGGATGATGTCACTTGTTTTTTCATGTAAAAAATATCATCAGCTCAAAAGATATTTTTAATAGAATATACGTTAAGTTTTTTCAAATTTCATATTCTTTTCAAAGCTGTTGGACCCTAACGTTTCTTTTTCCTTATTTAAATTTAAATGACCTGCGGCCAACTTTTATACCAAGACAAATATATATCGGGCATTAAAAATCTAAATGGACTTTATTTCTTGGCAAGAGGACTTCATCAAGTTAGTTATTCTACCAATTCCATAAAAAATTCCTTACCAAAATGTGCGAGGAACATAGAATGGATAATATTTTACACTTCAAAAATATTGTTAAAAATATCAAATGAGAGACGCGTAAAAATGTTGGAGGAAAATGTAAGGAAAAGAACGGTTCGGACTTACAATTAAAAGAGAAAGAAGTGATGACGTATTTTTCTATATCCTTCTCCTATTATTCTTTCTAGGTCATTGGCCTAGAAATAATAATAGGAGAAGGATATAGAGAGATAAGAAAAGGAATCAGCTAATGTTTCATAGCTCTGGAAAAACACGTTTGATAGAATAGAATGGGGAAAGTTGTTCTAGATTCTTAAGGATAAAAAGGCACACTGGAAGTACAGAAGATAGATTAAATAACCTACATGACATAAACAGATGCTGTAAAAGAGAACAATGAATTATCAGAATGGACAGGGATGGTTAAGGGAGTAAGGCAAGGGTGCTGCCTCTCACCAACTTTATTCAATGTCTTTATTGGAGATATGCTAAATAACATTTTGAAAGAGGGAAAAGTTAATGGAGGAAGAAAAGTAAACTGTATCAGATTTGGTGATGCTATGGTTCTAGTCAAAATGATACACTGACACTTCAAAGAATAATAAAGATACTAAAGAGAGGACTGAAGGAGTGTGAAACGGAAAGAAATGAGGATTAAACCAAGGTAATCAAAATAGGGGACAGAGAAGAAAATAGCTGTAGGATAAAAAATAAGGATAGAATATACTATCAAAAGATAAATATACCTAGGGAATATATAACAGAGGATTGGATGGGTGAGTTAGAATTGCCATGACAAAAGCCTTTCCGAGGGAAAAAGTTAATTATGCAGGAGCTTGGCGCTAGAGCTGAGAAAAACTAGTGAAATGTTTTTTTTTGGAAAGTCTTGATGTATAACTGCAAAACGTTAGCATTGAGGCATTCAAAATGTGAACGTGGAGGAGATCAAAGAAGATAATTTTGGATAGACAAAGTAAGGAATGTAGAGGTCCTGAATAGGGTTAGAACTGCTAAGCATCATTAGAAGGGGAAAGGAAAAATTGATGGGTCATATATTCAGAGGTAAAGGGATAATCACAAAGGTTTTGGAAGGATAGGTAAAAGGGAGAAGAAGGCTGAAAATGATAGACATTATAAAAAGTGGAGAGCTTAAAGAAGAATAGGCCTGGGACAGAGGAGGACGGAGACAACGGTAGATGTGGCATGGCAACATATCAGATGATGACAATGAATTTCAATGATTAAAAATGTATTGATGATAGATATGAATCGACGTTATCACAAATGTAGCTGTTATATGTAGTTCAAAAATACCCAAAGTTTTGCTATAATACGTTTCATTTAGAGAAAAAAACTAGTGAAACGTTTGGTAAGGAAAATTCTTTCTAAAAACCGTTTGAGAATCCTTGCTTCCCAGCGAAGAAAAAAAGTAGACAAAATTTTTAGCTGCATTTACTGTTTTTCTTAATAAATGCAATTTTCCACTGCCAGTAAAAGGCTGTATGAATAAACTTTTGGAATAGGGAAAAGCTGTGGAAAATATAAAATCTATATCCCTATGTGACTGAGCTAGTATGAAGGTTTCTTGGCAGTGTACTCGGAATTGCGATAATGCGTAGGTAAATCTAGTTTTGGAGTTGATGCTCGGAATACACCAAAGGAAAACTAGTTTAGTCACGATATTAGCTGCAGTAAACCGCAAGAAGTTGCACAATATTCTCTTGATATGTACCTGATGAGTTACATGGAGTATCTTGACAAGCAACGGATGTAATTCGGCATCAAACTGTTTAATAAACTTCACTATACAGATATTATTATCGGATGTCTATTTGGTTAGTTTTCCGAAATTCTAATTATTTTACTCCTGCTTGATTTTTAGTGAGCTAGTCGCTGTGTTTACCGTAATAGAAAAGGAGCATTTGATTGATTGTAAAATCTGTATCCATTCTTTTAGAGTAGAATGAAATCATTGTTTATTCAGTTTTTAAAGCTGGTTTCCTCCGGATGATAGCAATCCGAGTCGGATGATTGTTATGTTACCGGTAGCATGGCAACGCGATTATAAACGTGGATACGCTAAAAGTTGAAATTTTAATTTCCGGTCCAGCGTAAACAGAGCTCTGGGTCATTTCCCTTGATACAATATATAACGGTTATTCTATTCATATTAAAGGAAATGGGTTTCGTGATATTTAAAATGAATCGTTGATTGGAAAGCGGTTAAGAACGAGAAGGATTCATAACGGAGTTTTCCCCCACAACATCTATATTAATTACTGTGAAATATTTACGCAATGAAAAAATTCTCGCTGGAGGTGAATTTATACATATATGGTAGTATTAAATCTGTAAGTATGGAAATCACATATATTCTTTACAGAAGGTAAATTTGTTTCTGAGTATTGTATAGAAAACATTTAGGGCAAATATCAGAGGAAAGTGAGGTTGGGAAGCCGTTGGGTAAACACACTTAGAAGTCTGCAAGTATTATAGTGTCATGGGGTTCAAAAGACGTCCCAGTTAAAGAGAGGAAAATAAAAATTGCCTGCCATACATAATATTGAGTGCACTCTTTTAGATGTGATCTTATCTTATTGAGATATTAATGCAGCAAATGAGATAGTATATCGAATGCGATATCATTCCTTCTTCGCGGATGCATCTGAAAATAAGTATAATTAAAAAAATTACTGATATAAAATATTCCATCAGATATATTCATAAGATTAATCAGTCCTAGTTTTAACCCTGATTCAGATTTCTCTCCTCCGTGCAGACTTTAAATTACTGCTATTATTTCGACTCAAATGAGTCTCTTATGAATTGGATGAGGCGCTTAATTGAATGGATATAGGAATACCAAAACTCTTTTACAACAGGATGCTTCTTTAGCTTGAATCATGTAATATGGGTAATTGAATCTCGAGTTTAATGGAAAACCATTGAACCGAAAAGCTCTCCGGGAATCAACCCTAATAATAATTACCGCGTTCTCTCTTGGATTTTATATTGTCCATTATCTGGTATGGGCGCATTCCTCAGGTATTTTTTTCTGCTTATTGCCCTGAATTGAAATTGATTAGCTCATTTCTATTACTGAGGATATGGTATTCAATATGCAGGAAAATCTATAGAACAAATGACTTGTGCAGCTATCACTGAAAATATGTTCATTATATTCAATCACGTCCTCTTAATGGCTTTTCGTGATGTTTGATAGGAGTTTTATTTTGTAGATCTATACATCCTGATCTTATATATTTTTAAAATCGGTTTCAAATGTTTTCCATTTACACTCAGTGTTGATTTATAAAAAAACATTTCATGTTTGCATTTATGAATTATAAAGGATACAATATTAGTACGTGGATGCATTTAAGCTTTAGGAATTATTTTTGCTCAACTCCACTGCTTTAGTACCCTTGTGCATTGTTTTCTTAATTTCTGTAATTAAGAATATTTCAAGATAAATACTTAACTACATATAGAGATAGTGTTTTGCAAGTTGCATGCATCTCAGGATCACAAAGATGATAACGGTATGCAGGATATTTATCAATTGTGCACAGGATTACAAAATTCGTCTATTTTGTCAAAATTACGAAGCTAATAATCTGAAACGTTATTTCTAGAAAGTTATGAATAATATCGATTGGAAAATGTATTTTTCAACATTTTTTACGTCATCTTAACTCATATATGCCTCGTGTTCTATTATTGGAATGTAATTTATTACATTGTTTCAAATTCCAAAAGTATTTCAAGAAAATACAGTTCTCTGTAATTCTTTTCTTGTATCTCTCTTCTCAGGTAAATATTTTCTCATTGCTCTTGTTTATTCATTCTGTCTACATGAGAAACGCTGCGTTTTTTCAGTTTGGCTGAATTGCGTCATTCGTTTTTTAACGTATAACAAATGTCGTTAACTCAAATGTTATTTTAAATAGAATATACGCGAAAAAAACTTTTTACTCTTCAAATAAACTTCACAGATCAAACAAAAAATTAACCCTAAAATATATTTTCCTTAACAATATTTTTCCTTATATTTTTCTACGCAACATATGCGAATTTCATGCAAAACATTCAAAATTTTCAACTTTCGGCATAAATGGGTTAAATTAGTTCATATTCTGCCATAACTTAGAATAGAGCTAGCTATTACCTGCCGTTTTATTGCACTACTTGTAAATACTCGAAAACGACATAAAAATCGATAAAACAAACAAGGGAAACAAATGAGACCACGTAAATATAATTAGACTGAAACACTCATTTGCAAATAAGTAATTAACTCCGCAAATATTTGTTTTGGCGCACGTGACACAAATATGAACAATTTTCAAGTAGACTTTAAAATGGAGAAAGCGAACCTCGATCCTAAATTAAAAGAATTTAATTTTTATTCGCGAATCAAAAATTAAATAGGCCTCCCTTTTTTATTTCCTACGCCTAATAATTCAGCAGGAATCAATTACATTTCAGTGCACCATCAATTACGACGCTCTCCGGCTCGGTAGCTCCCACTTTTAGGGAAAAAAAGGCGCGAGTAATGGGGCGTATCACGAGACTTCAATTGGCCAACTCGTTCCTTTTCTCGAGCACCTTTTTCAGCGAGAACTCCGAACTTAAAACGTCTGGACAGGCGGTTGTAAAATTGCGCAAATTTCCCACCGCAACATCAGGTGACGGGTCAGGATCCTGCCCTAATTCGTTCCCTCGATCCCTATGGATAGACCCGACCTTTCCCTTTGCTGCAACCCACATTATTTTCCTCAGCCTTCGGGTCGAATGCGGTGCTGCACTAAAACACGGATGAAATCCACTGGAACGCCTTTTTCTTACTCGCAGGAGGACAACTCATACACATATAACTCTAGATCGGTGGTTGGCTGGTACGGTCAGAGATTGGATGCAATGTTTTGTTTGTCACTGTGTTGAAATTTCGATATGAATAGTTCAATTAAATATATACGAGTAAAAAGTACACGAAATAGTATCCCCGTGCGAAAATTTCGCAGACGAACACGATTAATCTATTTTTCTAACCAAATACGTTTCAACTAACACTCAAATCACTACGAACGAACACACCAACTCTGAAACGTACCTAAAAAGCACTTCATATTCTGTATCAGTGCCCGTTTCGAGAAACGTTTCGTTTGTATCGATATATATCGATATCTACAAATCCAGTTACAGAGCTATGGAGAAGTTCAAATAGTAACTCGATTTTTTTGACTGAAAGGTGCATTTTTCATTTGTTGCTCTGTTTTTAGCAGGAAGCGGGAAACTTTCGCTTTAAAATGATGCGTCATTTTTATTTTTTGATGGAGTGTGACGGGAGAAAAGCGCTGGTCACCGAAAACGGATGTTTATAAATAAAATATAAAGATTGCTGTTGGTTGTCAGTATTTGGTTAACTACTCGTTTATCAATTTGTTAAGATAATAAAAATATATCTTGAATAAATTCCTCACGTTAAAAGGAACAGGAGTGACAAAGACCATGTTTGGATTTGACGAAAAGTAAATACGGTCTGTAATAGCTATTGATGAAGATGCAGAGTGAACTCTTGTTATTGTTTTCGGTGATGTTATTTTTTTTCGTCACATAGTTTCACTCGTTCTCTGTATTTGATCCAACGTCAGGAAGAGACCACGTTAATCTCACGGCACCGCGTATTCCTTACGGAGGAATGGCGCGCGCTGTCAGAAATCAATTTTACTCCATGCTGAATGCTTTCAGAATCAATTATGGCCAACTTTCATTTTCTATGCGAAAGTCGCAACAGCTGGCGCCATTCTTCCGTAAGCCATACACGTAATATTTACGTGATCTGATGATGTTGGGTGAAGTATAGTTTATTTCATTCCATTTGAATGTGAAAATCAGTACACCAAACAGCAATCACCTCTGGGGGCACATCCTTTTTTATATACAACTTTTAATCTCGATTTGTACTGGAACTTTGTGGAACCGATGCATCGTACATGTCAGGTTATTTATTTTGGTATGGTTTATCATCTAATATAATATTGTTCTTAATGGTTGAATGAGACTTAGACTGGTCCTAATTATGCCGAATAGAGTCTTTTGTCTGTCTAATTGTCTAACTGGAACCCTTTTTCCCTACTCACAGGAGGATAGCGTTAGAGCGTGAAGTCCCTTTCTTCCCCTCCACATACCCCTCCGCCAACTCTCCGCGGACGGAGGAGGAACGGCAGCGAAAATAGCCGAGTTCGCCGGCACGAAGAACCTCCCCTCGCCGCCACGCCGCTCCCGCCACGATCCAGTTTGCCGCTGGCAGTCTTACCGCGAGTGTGTTGCCGTCGATGCCTCGGAGACTGTCGCGGAACGAAGGTAAACAGACTTGTGCGACGTCGGGTTTCGTAAACCCAGAAACTTTTGGGGGCTCGCTAAAGGACTAGTCAATTGGGAACTGCACCGGAAGTTTGGTGTGGCGTTGACTAGGGGCTTGATTGGTTGTCAGGTGAGTTGTTGCATTGGTGTGTTCTACAATATCCGTCCAATGCGGAGTGTTTCTGTTTCTTGCGTAATACCTTCTGTCTCGCGCTATTTTAGTGTTCCAGAAAGGAAGTTGCGTCGGAAATTTTGGAGCAAAAAACGCGTTCCTGTTTACGTCTTTTTTTTACGTCCCGATGTTGGTTTTTGGTTTATTGTGGCGTGGGAGGTTTAGGGCATCGGCGGAAACGAAGTCGCGTTTCTCGTGAGGAATTCGACATAATTTTGCAGATTTTCTGTAACTTAGTTTTAGGTGTTTTTGTTATGATTTTAATAGATACTTGTTTCGTTTGACTTACTATAGTAGTTGTTATTGAAGGTACCTCACATAAATACTACAGATACCGAAGAAATGTTTTGTAAATAAGGGTCTAATTGTGCCCTTAAAGTACCATTTAATATGCTATATTTATGATTAAGAATGTCGCAGAAAAATTCTCTTCGTATCCTACAAATTGGCTGTGTTTTACGAAATTCTCGTGTTTGTTAGTCTTGGTTCTCTGACTCGAAATACCGCAGAAATTCAATCTCGTTGTAAAGCACAGTTTTCATCATTTTTAGTAAGGATTCCTACCAATTCAGAGTAGTTTTTTCGTATGCCAAGAGTTTGGAAATATCCTTTGAAACCTTTCCAGGTTTCCCTCTACTACACCCAACATTTCTTGTATTAGTTATAGTTGGAATGCATAGGGTTACGCATGCATGCATCCATCACATTTTGAAAGCCAGCGGGTTGTTTTGTGGAATAGGCTTCTGTGAGAGTTTCTTTGGTTCCTTCAGCGTTTTGCATATTATGTTACTACCTCAGTTTTTATATTTTGCAGTTATCTACTTTGTACTTTACCACAATTATTTCATAACACACGCGTTACTATTTGTTGTTCAATGTGCCATTAGATGTGCCTGAAATTGTGGCTAAAATTGCTTTATCGACACGATTGGTAGTAGTTGTAGTATTGTTAAAAGTGCTTCGACAGCTGAGGTCATTTCGCGCGTGGACTCCCACCGGGATTGGAACCCAGAACCGCTTTCACCCATGGTCGAACGCGCTGCCCACATGGCTATTTGGAAAATATTCTACATTGCTATATTAATTTGATGAAATATCATTTTAGTCGTTCCACAAGTAAAGAATTGATCCATTTCATATGACTGAATACGTCCAGTGGATTCATTTGACCTTTCGTCGTCGAGAGTTCATCACGATGAAGGATGAAGCTCTACAATTCTGCAATCCTCTTTAGCATCTTCGTTCCGAGAAACGATAAATTGTCTTATATGATTTGTGAGTTTCGGTCGGGATTTAGCATCTTTCTAATGGATCGCATAAGCTGAGCATATCCTCGCTATCCGCAGTAAACAAGGATTTTCCCACGTGTCATACGCGGCATCGGCAATATTGGCCCATAAGTCCATCTGCGTACACGTTTCTCTTTTTCAAGGGTTTTCGATCGACCTTTCAAAAGAACCAGGAGATGTATCTAATGTTTGGCAACGCAGGAGTCTGAGTTATAGAAGATAAAGGGAAAGCGGCGTCAACGAGGGTGTGTAGGAGTGTGAAAATACATTTCAATATTAGCTCCAAGTGCAGTTGCTTGTTACGAATAACTCCCATTCAGTCTTGGCATAAGTCATTCCGATGTTGTTCTTGGTCCATATCTCTGAGGTTGCTTTTCAACTTAAGCTTGTCGTTAGGAGTGGAGAATTCGTACGGAATTTCTTGTTTTACCCGTACTTACTGTAGTTTGAACTAGCTACGACTTATTATAGTTTGGATTAGCAAGTGTAACCTTAGATGAATAAAACATATCCTTTGAATTAAATTGCTTTAGATTTGAAGAGCCCTAGAATAACTGTTGTCATCTTTAGGAAGACGTGGGTTCGAACCCTGGGGTCAGTAACAAGTTTCCGTAAGATTACGCGCGTTTTTTTATTTTCCATAATGCAGGACTTTGTTCTTTCATTCGTTTAAATGCATAATTGGGAATGGATTTTAGTCTCATTAGTTTAGTCGATGTAAAAAATTATAAATGCAAATCTTAACTCGCGATTTATTTTGTAGGCAAGGGGCAAAATGTCATTAATTGATAATTTATTTCAAAATTAATCAGATATTTCTTACTTTCTTCGGTATCTGAGGGTGCTACCATAACTGTTGTTATTTATTTAACGAAAAATGTAAATAAACACAAACATACATTAGAATACTGCTGTGACAAAAAAATTTTATTGATAGCAACGTAAAAATTCATAAAATCTACCTCGTTGATTTCACTTAATATCGATACATTTTATCAAACATTTTACGATTTTGAATCGAAAACATCATTCGATGATAAGAATTAGGATATTTATTGTATCCACTTTCTAACGGTATGATTCCAAATTTAGTAAGATAATTATTTCTTGTTAAATTTCGCTAAAGAAAGAAAGTATGTAGATCCAAAAATATAATTTTAGGTCATCAGAGTAGTTAGGCGTAACATATGGAATCGGCTTATTTCTTTTAGCGACTATTTCTCAAGATTTCTACGCCTCTAGTGTAGCGAGCGCTTCCCAGCCAAGAGAAAGAAATATTTAAATTTGTCTCATAAATCTATCGCACAAGCTCATGTATCGGAGGAACACATGGCGGACGTCTCTCGACAGCGTTCGTCTTGAATAGAAAAAAGTCTTCTTTAAAGAAGGATACTACAATGGTTGAGAGTGGAATATGTTTTCCAATTTATATCGGATCTCGGGGTGACAAATGTAAAAATGTTTTTATAAACATATCGTAAGATATGATAATGTAAAGAGATGGGACAGTGGGACCTATTATCAATACCTTTTCCGTCCAATAAATATCCTGTGGATAGCACTTTATTCTTATCAGAACTCTTTTTTTAGTACGAAAATTAATGCGTGAGCTAATTGAGGCTGCTATTGTTTGTCTTAATATATATACTTGTTCAGATTTTACTGCCCCGAATAATGAATTTCCCCTATTTCCCTATTCATGCCGCATTTTCATCACTTAAAATGACAAAAACCGTCTACCTGAATCAAGCTATATTTAATAACTTGGAATTATATTCCAATTATAACTATTCAAATAATAGTTTTGAATAAAAAAATAGATATGAAAATTTATTTAAGTCCGAGTTTCTATTTTTGAACTCTAACTTAAGCGATCGATAATAAGAAAATTATGTTCCATAATCGACATTTGCAAGTGATGTGACTGTTCCATTACTTATTCAATCTGGCGCTAATAATGGCTTTTAATAATTACCTCTTTCCATCCGGAAGGCAGAAAATCTGATATCAAGTTAGTAAGAACAGCATTAGCTCCATGTAATCACAAATTACAGCTTTTGAGATTTAAACTCACACATTAATGTGTTAGTGTTTATAAAATGAATAAGCTAAATACAAATTCCTATATTAATTGCTTAAAATCTAGAATTTTTTGATACATTATGACCCTTAATACTTTCAATGCACTTTACGAAAGTTTACATGTCTTTTTTTATTGAAAGTTGGATTATTTTCGAATATCTTGTCATTTCATAATATTAAGTTTTAATTCAGCTTCTAACGAGTATAAGCTTTACACAGGAATATTTAAGTGAATTTGAGTGAATTCCATTGCTGTTAGTATCAATCTTTTGTTAGTTTTTGTTTCATTAAAATGATCTAACGAATTGGAAATTACCATAATGGAAAAGGTTGATCAATTAATGTGTTTCGTTAAAAATTTCGTCCAAAAATTTCAATAATTTTTAATGTTCCAAGAAAGTACATAGATTTGTACTATCTCGGTGACAGATAACATAAATAAACTGAAAGAGTTGGCTTTTATAAAAAATTATCAGATTATCAAACAATTTCCTCATCGTCAAAGAGAACTACTTGGTAATCACAACCGATAGATAGATAGAGAACTTATTTATTCGTTACTACAACACTCCGTTGCTACGTTAGCATCAGTGTTTACGTTCATAAGTTTGATTAGGTAATTAAATCTCATTAAATTCCAAAGTTGAATTTCTATAGATGCTTTTTTCTCGATAAAATTTCTGAATAGCTACGGCCTCCGATTACTGAAGTCAGAGCAAACATTTCCTTTAGTTTGAAATTAAGTCATCACAATGGGTCGAATTCTGTTACTCCGGAAGAAATTTGAAACCTTTGCTTTCAATACACTCCCCGGCTATTTTTCAGCCTTTTATTTCCACGAGTCGCTGAAAGTTCAACACTCAACTCCAACGCCAAACTAGACTCTGATTAAGAGGAAAAAAATCTTGTGAATCGTCGGCCTTGTCTACTTTTGAAAGTGAGCCAGGATAACAGAGAATCCAATATTTCATCTAAATACGCTTCTTGGGAATTCTCGAAGGCGTCGTCGCGAAACATTGGCTGCGAAGTGCTATTTTTCCATTGTAAATTGTTCGCCGCAGCCATTAATCTTGATTGGCGAATACACGGAGGGAAGGTGCCGTGAAGACCGAAAATCGCCAACTTAATGGCACTACAAGGTGGGAAAGTGGAAACTGAAGAAATGTTCAGATGTTTCCGTAATGTTCTATTAATTCCCCACGCAGACCGCTATGTTGCTACGTAACTCCGCAATAATAACATGGAATCCACCTATCGGCTCGTGGCAAGGGATTTAAATGATTCCATTGGTTTTCCCCAAAGGCATCATACAAAAGATGATCCGTTCAAGGTCTATTAATCCAGGAGAGTCATTCATTGGGTGACATATCCTTTGGTTTAAATATCTCTAGAGTTAATCTTTGAGTGAAAAGTCTTGGGTGTAATGTCTCTGAATGTAATTTCTCGTGTATGGACCCTTTTATCCTTGAACATTTCACTATTCATGTCAAGACACGATTAATCCAAGGATGGTTTACAGAAGACGAATCTCTTGGGCGAACCATCTCATATGGTAAATACGTATCATTGGATGAAAAGTCTTGAGAAAAATTTAATGAAAAATACATTAACTGTCCATGGGCGTATTGTCTCTCGAATGAAACGATCCCTGGTTGAAACCCGGGTCGGACACCGATATTAATAGTAGGCAGATAAGGATGTTTTTGAAACAAAGTATATCGGAGCTTAACTTTTATATTACATGTCAGTACGTTTCATTGTCAGGCAGAGTAGAATTGAGGAGTTCATAATAATCCCTAGAGCTTCCGTCAAAGTGTGTACTATTTCCGAAGAAAGAACCGAATCAGACAATGTCTGACGTATTCGGGACTCGAACCCAGAGCTGACATGTGCCTGTTGGTTGATAAAACCAATACTATTCTCCCATGAGTTACTCATCGCTTATTTACTATTTCTAATTTTTCTTCAACCTTGCCCTAACCTAACCCTTTCTTCCAAGGATTCCTAAACTACATTGGAGAGCGTTTAAGTTTTTTGTAATTATATATTCTATTTAACGTTATTTTACATATTTTTACGCAGTTTTGCCCACTGAACGAAAAATAATTCTAAAATAATAATAATTTTGTTTTCATAGGATTTAATAGAGTATTGATGCCAAAATCATGTATTCAGACAGTTTAATTTGAAAATTATGTTAGGTTGTCGTTATAAAAAAATATCAAAAAGTGTATACCAAACCAACTCTAAAACAATCTCCAACATCTGACATCAATAAATTATAGATAAAAAAAAGAACGGTACCGAATAAGGTAAGCACAGCGATTTAAAACGTCTTAAAGATGATAAAAATTCGTAGTGTTTCGGTTAAAAATCCTATCCATCTCGAAGTAGTTATGATATCAAACGATCCATTCTTTTTGAGGAAACACAAAGTTTTGATTTTCGAGCGCAGCCTTGATTTGAAGTGTTCATCTCTTAAAAATATGACGGATCCACTCGATATGGACCAGTAAAAGAGGCTGGACAGAAAGACGGGGAAGGAGTTTATTTTCCTTTGATCACGACGTATCTGTTCGCTTTGGGAATGTTTTCCTGTCTATTTGTACATTTTTCTCGCTCAACTTTCGCTTCTATTGGTAGCCAGACTGTGAGAGGAAACTCAGAAACTGCCTTAGTCAAGTTTGTTTACTTTAGTCCTTTATATTTCTCGCAATCTTTTTCTGTCGCTTTTGCTGGCGTATTTTTAATTATGTACCTAGTGTTTTATTAAGAAAGTGCCGATAAAGACCTGTGATTTTGCAACATTGGGCCAATCTAATACGGTCAAGTTATTTAGTGTCAGATGATAGTTGATATGGTGAAGATTCTGCAGTTTCAGATTTAAGTGGTTACTCGTTACAAATTGAATTTGGGGTAGCGGTATATCTTAAAGCATTTCATCAATTTTAACTGAATTAAAATTACCCGCTAATAATATCCTCTAGAGCTCTCTCAAATTTTAGTTTTTGAAAAAGCAATCCTTCCCGATAGAAAATTACCGTCATTAAACCCAAAACCATTTATTTAGATATTAATGAAATTCTAAAGGATTATATTTGACCGCCTAAGAGTTCTACAAATCTTAGTTATAACTTTGCGTATAAGAGAGACAAATGAATACTTCAAATAATTTTTTATAATATCTTTACATATTTAAAGCAAGATATTTATAATTATACCGGGAATAAATGTGATATATCGTATATAAATACACAAAAGACAGCGTGTCATTCACTTGAGTCACGCATGCAAGTATCGAATGTATAAATTCATATGTACAAATAATTTGGCCTTCCATAATTGTTATAAGTGTAGTATAATAGTTAATAATCCTTCGATCCCTCATCCAATACATGTAGTATACTATTTAATCATAATTCAATCTTATACATGCAGTATAATAGTTAGATAATGCCCTACTCAAATAAATCGTCGAGACATTCCTGTTTATTTTACAGTGACTGACTTATTTCATCAAATTATACAAGTACAATTATACTTGTAGTTCATAACAATCTCACCAGCCCGATCACTACACTTAGAATTTGTTTATAAATTCTTCTCATTCGAAAATCAGCGCCCGTCTCAAGCGATGAAAATCTCGCTGCTGGTTAGTTTTTTCCGAACTATTGAAATATAAACACCGAGAGATCACATTGCCTTCTCTGCGGCTCTGCTTAGGCTGCTAAAAATTCATGCATGTCATACTTTCAAGAGAGATTTCCGTTTACATCCATCTGAGAGAAGCAAACCTAGTCCAAACCGTTGGAATTCTTTGTCGACAGAAGTGTCTTATAAGCCGTGGAAACGGATGATGGATACATCGTGTGTGGCAGGAATGTAATATCTTAACTAACTGGGGAATCCTGCCTGGAAAATAAGCACTGAATTGGTTTATGTTCAAATGAGCTTATTTATATCAGTATCCATGGTAATAGAAATTGTTTAATCAACAAATTTGGGAAATCTGAAAAAACTATAGTCGGAAGTTGTAGTATGGGTGAAATGTTTTTTTTTAATTAAGCTAAATTTTACTTTTTTCAAGAAATTTTTTGTTTATTCAGGGCCGAAAAATTTTAATTTGTAACCAAATGATATTAAAAGTGCCAAGTGCCCAAAAGATTTTTAGACTGGCTAAGTTTTGGTTTTTAAATGAGGGAATTCCAAGTCGTTTTTAAGTTCCACTAGTTTATTTTCTTAAACTTTATTATACATGTTTATTTTATGTTCACTTCTTTTTTTTGTATTTCAATATGTCAAATTACAAATTATATGCTATCAGTTAACGCTCTTTTTTTGCAATGCATGAATGTACTCTTTTTGTATGATGGTTGCCTGCACACAGGTGGCTTTTGAGGCAACCTAATGCTTTCTAAGCCTTTTTTGTATTTTTTTTGTAAAATTTGATTTATTTTTGAAAGCGATAAATTAAACTAACTAACTTCCTTTCGAAATTGCGTACGGATAGCGGTAGTAACGACACGAATTTAATATTTAAACGCCTAAATGCTAAATTCACTAATTAGCTTTTTACTAAAAGTTTATGAAGCTAACATCCCTCGTATGGGAAGTGCATGGAAGTAATTAAGAAAAACGTAATTATACCTCTCCTACGTGCGACATACATTTTGCTGGGAATTGTTTCATTATGTTGTTTTCCACTGTAATTTTATTTCTTTGCTAAAAAATAAGCAAGTTTTACGTCCCAATCCAGCAATACCCATAGTATGATAGAAGATGTAATGTATAATATTAGATCACATTTTGGTAGTAAACCTACGTAATCCTATGGGCTTCTTCAGTATCATCTATAAATTCGGCGAAAATCCACTTACAAAACAAAAGCGCTAAATACAATCCAGACATTAATGTGGATTTCAAAGGCAATTAAGTTCCACGGAATATATGCTGATTGCATTGGAGGTGATTAACCGATCAAATGAGTATGGGTCACTCACTCTTTGTGAGTATCATCCATTATGAAAAAGTGGCTCAGTTCACGCTGAGCTCGTTGTAAATAGAGCATAAAATTAAAGAGCGAAATTAGATTGATATTAGTTAAAAATAAAACGCAAAGAAAGTTTCTTTCATAATAGAAATTGCTATTAGATTTACGAGCAAATATATATCAAAATAGCAAAAATATCTGACAGTGCCAGTTTTCACAGCGATGTTAGAAAATAACTGAAGTACCCAATGATCAACATTAAAGCATTCTAAAATTCTATCTAATTGTAGTGACCAATAAGTTCCACCTGGTTGTAATTTGTGAAAATTTGTGTGTGAATTCAGATGGGAAATGTTTAGCAAGCTGTTTCATTGATAGAGGCGCCGTTTAAGGTTTTCTTTTCAACTTAACTCTAGATTTAGAATTAGCTTTTAGTTTATTCCAGCGTTTTCCAATTTTTTTTAAACCATCTCTCCCTTAGATACTCATAAATCCCTTCTCAACAGCAATTTATAAAATATCATATATATATTAATAAAAATCAAAGTGTCACCAAAAGAATGTAATGTTAATAATTAAGAATAAATTTAAGTTTGAAATTTATCGTTGTCTAGAAGTCAGCAAAATTAAGGAAGAGAGCTTACAAGATACTACCACCATTGGTCTTTGCCCAAATGCCCATTTGCAACCCATAAACTCTACCGCTTAATCTTATTTCCTGAAACGATGACTGTGTAAAAAAGAAGATAAGGGTCAATTCTGTATTTTCTAAGTAAATCGCATTTGCCTTGTGAACGAAATCGCGAGAGCTAAAACAATTGGCTCTTTGCGAAGTCCCTTTCACGCTACTGTTTTCGGTTGCTCGTAAGTTTACATTTAGAAGTGCTTTCGTTGTTTTTCCGTCAAAATAGCCCCGATGCGCCCTTTGTTCTGGCCCTTTACTGCAAAGTCGTAATACCATCGTGTTTTTATAGGACATCCTCGTATAGATGTATTCAATTACCTTGAAAATGGCACCATTAGCATACAGAATGACCGTCCCATTCTGAAGATACTTATAAACTGCAGTATAAGGAGTATCTGTTACATATGGAGAGGAGAAGAACCCTCTGGAGATGCTGAGGTTTGTGACGAGGGTCCAAAGAGAGAGAGAGAGAGTGAGATTAGGGATCACTTGTACGGCCGCGATCCTATCGGATTTAGTGGCGGTTTCCCTTTCTCCAGAGGACGTCCTCCAGATTCGGCGGCAGGATATCGTGTGAGATTTTCGGACGAGGATGGAGAAGGATTTAGGGCTTTGGGATTGGATGAGCGACGTGCAGCACGTCTCTGCGAGCGTATCGGATGTCCCAGTGCAAATTGATGGCGCCTAAGTTGGAAGGGATAATGGATCCAGTTGTTGTTGTTGTGATTGGGCAACTGCATGTCGCGAAGCGTTGAAATACGTCGCCGAAGAGAATGGTCTTCCTGTAGCGAAAGTATTTCCTGTTGTTTGCCGGTAACCTAGGAGATACCGTCCTGTCCGATGCTTCTCTTTTGACTCGCGGGTGATGAATGGCGCTCTCCTCGATCTCTCTAATCTCTTGCTCGACCGTTTTTTATTCACAAATAGCCTTTCAATCCCTCGTTAGTAATTTAATCTATTTGCAGTTACTACAGGGAAAAATAAGTACGAAATGTGTTAGATGAAGTAAAGGGTGGGATAATTTATCAAGATACAAAAGAAAGATTTATGTAGGAAATTTTAGGGCACAGAAATCCTCCTAAAGGTTGATACTTACGTTAAACAGTCATGTTTACCCATCTGTATGAAGATGGATAATCAATTGAATTTTTTAAATATATTTTTTTAAGACGGTTGGCAAAGAATACTTCCGGATATGAGACATATCTTGTTCAGAGAAAGCAAAAGTATTTAAAATTGATTTTGTTCGATCATCTTTCTAATATAATTAATGTAATTTCTATTCGCTTATTACCTGAATGTATTAGATGTATCCATTATTCAATCTATCACGTTAATTTTACATAATGGTTCTTCAATTAACAAGCGAGTGCCTGTAATGTGATTGTTGAATTCTTTTTCTTAGAGCGTACTTTATACAATATGCTTATAATTTGGTTGACTGGAGAAGATATATTAGATATTAATTAGTTTTATTATTATAATAATAATATACACTATTATCAGCTGCTCGAACTTGATGATCAGTTGTTTGAGTCGAAACCGGTCGGAAGTATAAATAGTATATAGTATGTGTTATACCAAGTTTCATTCTCAAGATTCATTCCATCATTCGGTTAGTAAGGATAGTGACCTTAAACCGTAATACTTATTGGTGAAGCCAATGCATAAAATAATTTTACGAGTTAATGCCTCCTGTTTTTAGAAATTAAACTTAGCGCCTAATATTCTACAAAAATTCTCTACGAAATACTATCTTATTCAAAAGTATTTTTATCATGCCGTATTTTTACAGCATTCTGCCTTTGACTTCATCTTTAATAGTCACAAGTTTTGACCTTTTATTGGATATCACAGGTTGATGTTTATTATTGTAAAAATAAATAATTTGTCACGGGGACTATGCTGAAGTCGAAATAGCTCGCGCGCCATTCTCCTTAAGTAATATACGGGGCCATAAGATTTACTTGGTCTCTTTATCTTGGTCTCTGGACGAAGTATTGTGAAAATGGTAAATCCTCTGAAGGACTGGAGAAAATTTTGCTGTTATATTTGAACTCGCAGTTCGAAAATTTGTAACAGGTATTTCTGAGGTTTCATGGAGTGGATGGCATATTTGGGGGCTCAATGAAGTAGAAATGTAAATAACGCTTGGAAAATAGCGCATTGGCATTGGGAAACGATCCAAAGGAAGGAGTTAAGTGGAGAAGGGGTCCGAACGAAGGTAAAGGTTTGGATGGTCAATTTAGAGGACGAAACGGGATAAGAGTTCTTGATCGAGGATTTGCTTTCGGAAGAGGTCAATTGGTGGGCAGAAAGGCTCGTCCCCAAATCTCTTGAGGGTTGCGGCTAGGAATCGAGGAACGAATTCTGCAGCGTAATGGGGGACGTAATGGGTGAGGGCATAAGGAAACACCACAAAGCTCAGAGGCAAGCTGTGCAGGATTTAAGAATGGCAGGGAAGAGCAACAGTCCCGCAATGACATTGGAAGTAACGGGTCTCTCTCACAGAGATGAAAAATACATTATATTCCCACGTCTAAGACGTATTTTTTCATAAAAATTTGGATTGGAAAGCAAGGTGAGTGTTATTGGAAGGGATCGATTTTCCATCGTATTTATTATGGTAGATCAAGAATACAGTCCAAGAAACATTGCTGTGTCCTATACGTGGGTGCATTTTATACACGGGTATATATATATATAGTAGCAAATGTGTATCTATATTTACTCATATACCTGCAAGAAGTCTTTGTTAGCGCTAGATAATCCATTGGTGGATCCAGAGGGTTGGAGGGCGATTTTTGACAATTTTACAAAACAAATGGTTTTTTCGGGTACGACAGGCTTAAGTCAAGTAGTGATAGCTATTTTTTATCGGATTGATTTACATATGTTTTACATTTACGGGAAATATTCCAGCAGTAAATTTCTGCAAATTAAGTTACTAACATGGTTTTTACTTTAAGATAGTGATATGATTGAAACCCCAAACCCCGCTACTTCCTCTAGGCAAGTTTCTAGATCCACCTCCATACCAGTTTCCCATGAGGTTACCTTTTAGGATCCACCTCTTCGCATGTAAAAGATCAAAAATTAATATAGATATGCTCAGTTATTGAAACGATTTCTATGTTGAGATTCGTCTAAATATCCGTAATTCACCATATTTTTCAATGCTTTGACGAAATTTTGGACATAGCTAATGAGGGATACCTATGAATTTATGGAGAATACTTAATATATACAATATTTTAACTTCCTATCTTGCTATAAATCCAATCTGAGGAGTTTCATAATCTGAGATAGGTAATTGTCGCACCCATCTCCTTTTACTACCAAAGCCACTCTGTATTATGCTATTTCTCAAACGACGGTTACTCCTCTCTCGTAAGAATGTATGCTAGGGAGATAAATTTAGGCAGCGGCCGTAATTGCGGAAAGTCCAAACTATAAACGGCTTTATTAAGCGGAATGGACACTATTAAGTTCCATTCTATATTTAACCCATCGTAAAGAAGATACTCTAACACAAACAAAATATACCATAAACAGAAGTTGCAATCTGTCAATTAACAGTCACTCCTAAATCTTTCGGGGGATAAAATGTTGGCTCAATTAGAGTGGGCTAAATGAAGATTCAGTGTGTGGTTCAGTTCAGTGTCTGAGCGAGAGGATAGGCATTTCAATGTACGAAGTGAGGCCAAGCAAGAATACTTCCCAGCGACGGATTTAGCTAATTGCACCAAGTTATTGTATTGCGTGGCCAAGAAAAGCTGGAGAAGGAGAGTTGGAATAATCAAGCGGGGATTAAACTCTCGAGCTATTTCCTAAGAGCCCAAATTTCCTACAAGTAAACCTAGAATCCTATTTGGCAGTACTTTATGTCCACGTCAATGGATCTTGGGTTACAAAACGGTTTTGGGATTGTTGGATTAAAATTCTCAATAGGGGTTTTGCTCTGCAATAACTTTTTTCAAGTGCATTCAGGTGCGAAAAAGACTTCAGCAAGCATTTATTTCTATTTCTTCTGATTGAAATGGCAGGATAGGTGTTTAAATCTGATTACCAGGTAAGAGATATTTGAATATATATTACTGCAGATAACTGCTAACAACGAAAGATGGAATCCACAACAAGAAAGGCATACAAAGTGGGATTTAAGAGGCCAGTTAGGCTAATATGTAGATATATTTTGGCTACAAATATATATTATATAAGTATTACGTTACAAATCATGCCAAGAATATGATGTATTCTATATTATCCATTTTTATTGAAAAATCAATGTTACTGTTCGTAAAAAGCTCTGTCTAGGGCATACTCGTGAGCCAGAATCTTAAATGGGTGTCACTGGAATAGAGCCTATGGATAATCTTTACCGTTGACTGCAGATTTCAAAGATAGATCTTCAGGAGTAAAGTAGCTGGTATCACATAAAAGAAAGGGCTTTGGGGAATTTTTGGTGTAACTGAAAGACGCCGTGCAGAGACGGTGAAGATAAAGGAAAAAAGAGAGTTTGAGGTTGAGTTTTGAGGGAAGAAAAAACTGAGATTGGAAAAAATATAGAGAAAGTAAAGCTATCTTTCCTCTAGGCCACAGCGATCTAAAGCCTTCAAGAGAGATAAAGTCCTCTTTGAAAGAAGGAGGGTATGACCGTTCTGGGGACACAGAAAATGCTTCCTCAAAAGATTTTTAAGCTGAATGATAGCTCCGGATTTCGGTTGAATATTAAAAATATTTTCCAAGCCATTCAGGCGAATTTGAGGCAATAATCTGTTATTAAAATACAAATATTCTTTTGAATTGCAATTCAGTAAATTCATGTATATAATGTATTACAAGGCATTTATATTTTCTTTAAAAGAGCATCTCACATGGTCATCTCATACATTGTTTTCTTCCATGGAGTAAGAATACGGTTTTTGATAGTTGAGTAGTCAGCATTAATATTTCGATCTGGAGTCAGTTGTTCTACTTCATGTGGCTTCTTTACCACTTGCGCTTTAAAGATAGCACGAAAGCATATAGTGAGTTCGGCAGAATCTTGTGACCTACATGATGACAACTTAATAAACAACCTACCTGAATCATAGGTCAACGATGGAAATGTAATTTTTTTTTTTTTTTTTTCAATTTTTGCAATTTTTCACTTCTTGTATAACCTAGGTAATGGTGCTCCACTTAGTGGCACCAACCACCACCAGAGGTCCTCGTCGAGGCAGCCACCCAACAAAGCGATATTTGAGAAACCCTCTCGCGGAATTAACACAACGATGGAAATGTAATTTTTTTTTTTTTCAATTTTTGCAATTTTCACTTCTTGTATAACCTTGAATCATAGGTATAAATATAGAGGATTGTAAAATTTTGCACTCTCAATCAGAAATAATTCATATGCTACTTTTCAGCCTATATAGCGTGAACTTTAAATCTAGAATGTTATGTGTTTAATTCGGTTATTCAATTAATTTGTTAAAAACATGCCCTTGGAGTGATTTTACACTTTTCTAAAATATCCAAGTGCAAAGTTCTTTTCATAGTAGATCTGCCTTAATCCAAAGTTAAATGTTTATGCATTTAGTCTATCTTCATGTAACGACTACCTAAAATTTTGGTATGATCGAAAAGTAATTGCGATGCATTATATTCAAATAAAAAATCTTCTCACTCTGCACAAATTCATATTATAAATTCACATTTAAAGTGTTATTTTATGGAAATAATTACTTCATAAAACGTGAAAAGTGAACAAATAAGTAATTTGAGCTTTCCAAATATCGTTGACTATTGAAAATTAATTAAATTAATAGTAAAATATGATGAGAGTAAGAATGGTGGATCACTATCGGAGGGAATTTATTATTGGGAAAAATATTTATTTTTAGAAATTAGTCTTTATGCATTATTATAATAGATCAATTGGTAGGAAGCATACTTTCAATCTAGTTAAGTAACTATCAGGTCTAACTTAATAAAATATAGGACGTAAAATTGGGGCAGTGTTTAGAAAGACATGGAATGATGAAATTTCTACGAAAAATACTCTGAATTTCTGAAGAATATTAAATACGATTAGCGAAATTGTTGCTCTACGATATAGATTGGCAATCCGCACAATTAGAGAAATATTTCGGGAGCTAATGGTGACTGAGGATTTTGGGAGTTATTATTTCGAATGAAACTGGTGATTCTCATGCAGAGAATTGATATTTTCGACGAGAAATTCCATAGCAATTCAATTTCATTGCAACGGTATGTACATCCGCATGTTATTATTTGCCTCCGGCAGTCGTTGATTGCTCCGAGTAAAAAATTTCCCCTCATCTCTTTTCAGGCATAATTAATAATCGTGCATCTAAATTGATACAGATAATTATTATTTATCTTTCATTTGTTCGTGACTAAACATTCCATCTGATATATTCGATGCTTCGCTATAAAATGCAATTTAAGAAGGCATTCGAAAAAATGTGAATTCCTTTATTTGCAATCGAACTATTACACAAGTATCGCTCTCTCTAATTGAAACGGGCGAGTCCCATCTTGCAGAGTGTCATTTAAAAATGTTTAAAACTTCCCGAATCGTGAATTTTGAATCGAAATTTTGAGTGAGTCAACTTCATAGAAAATTAATACGCGTTGGGCATACGTTATCATCGGGTCAGATAGATGAATCATTTATTTGTTACCTGGGAAACTCATATAGAATACAAACAAACTGATGTGCTTTTCCCTTTATTTTAGTGCAAACGATGCTAAGAATAAAGAAAGGACGCCAATGATTGCGTTCGAAAGTAATGTGAAAGCTTCCCCAAATATTTGAATCGTCGTAATTTTTAAATTTATCCCTATTTGTGAGGCTAATTTAGTTATAATTGAGTAATCCTGCTCGTTTATAATTCAAATCAATTTAAGGTACCATGTGAAGAATTTAAAATCACGTCCACTCATTTTAAAACTCGTTTTACAATCATTGTAAACTGGGTAATTCTTTGAACAATTTAATTCCACAGACATTATGCAAATGACCCAATGCAGATTTATCTCCTACGTGAAAGCAATTTAAAACAGGAAACCAACCTGAAATGGTGATCTCTGTTTATTTTGCGGTTACGTGCATATTTAAGACTTGAATTTTTATAGAATGTAGCCTTGAGAAATGTGAGATAGGCCCAATATCATTTTCATGACTAGGATTTTTTAGTTATGACTCATTATAGCTTAAAATAGTAATTTGATAATAATAATTTGAAATCAATAATTGAGGCTAGCTAAAGATTGAAAATATCTATTTTGTTGTTGTTGATATAAAATAATAGCATTAATAATTTATCATATCATAAGATATTATATCCGGATATTTTATAGATTCTAAAATGTATCACTTAGAAGAATTGAGTTGTTATCGTATGTTTCCTAATGAGTATTTATTTCTGAGTGAACTCCGAATCGTGCTGAAAAAGGTGGGGAACTATCGAAGAAAGAATATCGAGGCGTACGCATAGACTGAATGAGATAAACAGATTTTTAAATAATGGTGGGAGAAGTAATCGAACCCAGTTCATCTCCTCTCCGAGCGGATGCTTATTAATATCGTAGAGTAGGGCTTGATTTAAATTCAGGATATCAATGAACTCACTTTCTACGACTAATTATGCACATGTGATTACAAGGAAATAGCGGATTTCATCAGAATAATTAATGTAGAGAGGGAACAATCTCAATGAACTGCAAATAAAAATCTGTATCTGCTTGAATAATTTAATTTTCCAATGGAGAGAATCTTTCAAGATTGTAACGACAAGAATACGGTATTATTTTTACAATTGATTAGTACAAAATCACTGTAAACTGTTCTTTCTTTTATAAGTTTTTTCGTGTTTTCATTGGGAATAGATATCCATGAATCTGCCCATCATCCCGAAACGAACTTTTTTAAAAATTTTTGATCAGCTTGTTTGCTTTTTTGAATTTGCTTGAATATAACTATTGGATAAATATCAATATTTTGCTTACGCTTCTTTCCGATTTCTGTCATGAAAATATTTTTTCGAAACGAATTGATTTGCTAAAACCATCAACTGGCATGATTGGCTAGTTACGATTGGAATAATAGAAAATACGAACGTGGATGTCCATGCTCTGAGAGAGATTCGAATCCGAGACTTTTGAGAGAGTTGCTATGGCAATCCATGGACCAATTGCAGGCGGATGAACTTGCAGAATTTGTCAGCAAAATTAAATTCGTGTAATCTTCGTATATACCCTTCGTGTCACCTATCGGTGTATGGCAGTGGGTGCATGTACCGTATATTTTATATCCCTATTCAATTTCTGCAATTATTTTTACTAATTAGGTCATCAATCAAATCCTGTTCAATTACAGATAATTATTAAAAAAATATGAATCTATCGGAGATTGAATATATTTTCGATGTTTTTAGGTGTTCTTTTGTGTTTACGAGGTTTGTATATCCGGGGAAATTCAATGTTTCACCACTCCATCTGTTTTGATGGGGTTGCGTAATTCAGATCAACAATCGAGAAGCATGTTGACAAATCATTGGCCGACTCCGTGTCTGTTGTATTTCCAAACAATTGGCCTATTGTGTAGGAGTTCGATCGTCCATGATATGACACTCGCATACATGGTGGCGGATATTTTTTGGAGGGAATTTCGAGTTACTTGTTGAACGACATGGTTTTAATATCTCCCAATATTTTTAGCTTTCAAAAGTATTTGATGGAAAATTTTCGCGATTCAAAAATGATCGGAGTTGGAGCATTATTTTTATTTTGGAAAAATATTTCATACGTGAACTTCTGTTATATATGAATGAAATATATTATATTTAATCATTTAAAATACGCTTTTTTCTTTCTTTGTGGATTCAAAATTTTAAGAGAGATTTCTCAATGGTAAAGAAGAGAAAGTTAGACGAAAAATGGATTTATTATTTTGTAGCGAATTTCATTACTAAAGCTTATCCTACTGGAGCTATCCATTGCTCCTTAAAGATAATCTTTGTTCGGATATTCTTACTCTAAAATAGGTTAATTATGTTGTTATAGGTACTTTAGTAGGGGAGGATTATTTTCGCAGTATTTATCGAGAATATTCAAAAGCTCATGGGAGAAGCTGATATAATTATTCCCCATAATTCTGAATAATAATTTGTTTGATATGTAAGTTTGAGTAAGGAAGTATTTTCTCTATTGATATAAAGTTTTAATCTCTTGCTCATTTAACTGATCCTATGGAAACCATAATGCCAAATATATAAATTTAAATCGGATACGCAAGAATGTAGCTCTGCATCCATGCAAATGACGGATGAAGAGATAAAAGTTAGTGGTGAAATTTTTTTTATTTCCTTCAGAATTGGTTTAAAAAACGGACAGAAATGTTCGGAAATAGTTTATTACGGGACTAAGAAATTTTCTCCGCGATTATCAATACTATGTAGCAAATCAATAATTAATCGTTGTTTTACCTCTATTATTGATTCGATACATTCTTATCATGACTCGTATTATTATTACCGTTTTTATTTATTATTATTTTTTTTTACTTTGGGGGAGCCTTAGTAGTGTTGTTAAAAGTGCTATTATACCTGAAATAATTTCGCAATCTGGGATCCCACCGGATATCGAACCCGGAACCACTTTCACGAAAGACGAAGCACGCTGCTCTCATGGCTATCCGGTAGCCCCACGTTGGTTTCAAATCGGATTGTCTCGATATTCCAAATCTTATATAGTAATCGGACCACTGCTTCATGTCAATAGGTCCAGATAATTCCGTAAAACTTCTTTCTTCCTTATCGTGTTTTTAGTTCCCAATGATAGTTTATTCTTCGCCAGCGTCGAGTTGGAAAAATCCCCGCAGTCAAATGCGTCGCGAAAATTGATTCCCAAAGTCCTATCTCAATGTTCGGGCCCATTTCTCTGATATGATCCAGCTATCCATCTCTCGCTGCGAGCGCAAAAATCCTGCAGTTCTCTTCCAAAGCTCTTACGGGACGAAAAAAATCACTCTTTTAACTCTCAGTCTCTTCTCTTTGGTCTTTAAGCGTGTCCTCCCGTCCGGAAGTCCCGTGCGTCTTTCCATCTGTGCCGTTGAGGAAAACGGCGACCTCAGCACTTCCTCAAAAAAAGAGGAAAAAAAAAACATTTCCCTCTTCCTTCGTTTCCTTGCCCACCATGCTCAGACCCGCCCACATTCTCCCCAACCTCAGCACCGCTTCCTAAACCTTCGCACGCATGAATATTCGCATTAATTATAAAGACAAAACCGCCACGCATCGCAAGACGAATCGATAGTGCGGCGATGTGGAATGAGGGGTGGTGTGAGGAGGAAATAGGGAGATATCGGTATATTACTCTTCGTGGCAGATTGGAACATCTTCATTTCTTTGATTCTCAAGTTAAAGCGAACAATATAAGTCGTATTAATAATTCATCGACACGAAATCAGGGGAATATACATCTTAAATAACAAGGAATTATAGAGTAAAAAATAGTGAATTTTTTATAAAATACTAATGTATGAGGGTGGTCTGAAAAGTTTCCGACCCCAGATTTTTCTGAAATCTTCAGCAAATTTTCAGAAATTTTCAGAAAACAACTCGAGAAATGGCGAAATGTCGGATAATTTTCAGACCACCCATGTATTTGTCTATTCCTCAGCGGAAATTAATGTGAGAATTAAATAGGGATAGCGTTCGAAAATATACTGGAGTAAAGCGTAAGGCTAATTACGTTAATTAGGCTTTACGTCGTATCGACGGTAATTCCAAACAACAATAATATTTTTATTATCGCTTTGTGATGTAATAAATTTGATTATTGTGATATTGTTGGGCCTTATAGTAAGAACAAGCTTGAGCGCGTAATAATGAGATCTCGCAATAGTTTTTAGTAGGCAAGACTGAGTGTTTTGCGAAAACTTGCAACGAAGCCCTATGTATAAGCTATGTCAGATATGGCTAATTTTTGAGATGGAAGACCTAACCCTTTTCCTCGAAGCATTAAAAGTATTCTTCATTGTGAATCGAAACGAGTACTCTTTAAAAAGGCAGAAAAATTACGTTATTGGCTATATATGTATATATATAAGGAAGTTATAATTACAAAGTAATGGAGAAATAGTCACAATTTAGTTTGTAATATGAGCTAAGACCTCGTATTTCCTTGAAAACAGTCTGAATGCTCTGTTTGTAGGCAGTAATTCGTTAGATCCGACGTAATTACAACTGTGAGTCAGCAATAAGGCTATTACGATCATATTTATCAACGTAATCACTAGAAAACATCAACTAAATTTGAATTATAAACTTACCTTCATTTTCAATTACTCTTCAGGGCTCTGTAAAGTTCGTATTCGTGAAGGAAGAATGAAATATGCAGACAGCTGAGCTAGGTGGCTTAAAGAGATATCCTTATGCTTTTATTTTACACAATGCATTTAAAATTTATTGGATGGACTTAAAATTCGTAATTGAAGATTTATTAATTTAATTAAATTCTACCAACAATGAATTCTCTTTCGGGTGCCGACTTGGTGAGAAAAATAACGGTAGCTATGAAAGCTTGGAAGCTATGGTAACATAGCTATGGTAGCTTGGAAACTATCAACGATAAAAAATTATCTTTCAACGATAACAAAAATTATCTTTCAAGTTACTGAAACCTTTACAATTCTTAAATTGCTAATTGGTCAAGTGCTGGGCGTATGAAAAATTATATTAGTATCAACGATAGAATAAGGTACGACGGAGGAACTTATAAGTATATCTAGAAATTTCAGTCACACGCGTAGTAGAAATGTAAATCGCTCGGAAACTGCAAACCTATGGAAACTTCTAAGATACTTCTGGATAAAAACCCGTTAATCCTGTAATGAAATTAGTGACTTTATCTTACAAATAACTCAACACAACTGTTACATTCTGCCGTTGTCCAAAATATTTTAAGTGAAAGCAGTCAATTACACGGACCGTTCCGAGACTATATTAAATCATTGATTTAACCAATTTTCTCTGTATTCTTATTTTGTTAAGTTTATACATATGAATTTTTGGAAGTGAATTTTCATTTTTAGCATATCTATGCATGCATGCAAGCTTGAAAGAAGCGAGTATAGCTCATATAACGAAAGCATCTCGATCTCATATTGGTTGCCATCCTTAAGATGAAGTGTCAGTGTTGTTGACATGAATGTGAGGGAATAATGAAGTATCAAGGATAACCTCGACGAAAGAGGCCTCATGAATATTATGATTGCTGAGCTCTCCTCAAAATATTATTTTCTCTCATACCTCTTACGTAGAATACCATCCACTCTATTTACATATATTTCTGTCATAATAACACATTTTCTCGCTGGGATGTTTCAGTGATTACAATTCGAACAGTGAGACCTCTCAGTTCGACGCCTTGAAATCCGATCTTCCCACATTCGACAGCCGAATTCCGGCCGAAAAGCCACGTGTGTGAGTGTGGTTATTTACATACGATGCCATGAGGTTTTCGTTATGTTTTCCTTAGTTTATTAGACTGTGCTGGAGATTTATAGTGCTTTTTTCATTGACAAAAATGTCTATTTTGCTTGATTAGCCACAAATATTGTAACGGTTTCTAATTAATTGCTACGACAAATCGGTAAGCGTTACATAGGTGCTTTGGGACGCAGGATGGAAATCTTTTCGAAGATAGAAGATTAAATGGAATGCTTAATTAATAAATTCAGAGAGAGTACGTCCTTGATATTATGCGCCCTCCTCGTTGAATGGCCGTTCTGATTCTGCGAGAAAGATTAGAGAAATTTATGCTAGAAAAAGTCATTTGAGGATTAATTTATTGAATGAGAATGATACGTGAAAGTAATTTCTTAGAAAAATAGAGTCATGGTGCACACCCACCACATACCGAAAGACAAGAAAAGCTTGCAAGGTACTGTCTGGGACATTAATCGTACAGTCGTGCGGGTTTGCATAAGATTAAGGATAAAAAGATTCTCCTAAGTATGAGGCAACCATACATGTAGATGTAGATATTTTCGCATCACTTACAGTAGAAGTACAGTGAAGTAGAAATTACAGTGTATGTCGTTTACCTTGAATTTCTAGAGTTTCCAAACTCAGTACCAAAGGTCCTACTCAAGGTTTAATGTTTACAGTCGTAAACATTAAACTGTAATTTATTTGTGTAATTTATACTGTGGTGTAGTAACGTGTGTTAAGATTATTATGTTTGTTTAATGAATTAAAGTAGATAGCTCCCTTGTTCCTAACAAATGTATTAGTGCCTCGATGTTTTTCTATTTATGCTTCATAAAATAATAAATCACTTAAAAGCAAAGTTTATGTTCACTATGGGGTGAAATTTTGAATGCTGCATAGTTTATGAGCTAGCCTCTCCGCCTAATGATACTAAATTTGTCGAAAGATGATAAATCGTTAATGCTTGGAAGGATAAATCATGGCTATTTTACCATAAAATTTACTCTCATTGTATTTACGCTATCCAACATTGATCTATTAGGTTTCCCAGAAACTCATGATAAGGAACCTAATAAAGTAGATATTGATCACTAAATGAATTCTCCCTGACAAAATTTCGTTCATGGCATTTCAAAGGAATTTGAGATATTCTTTTTAGGATCCAAAACGATGATCAATACACCCTGTGTGTTTGAGGAAATTAAACCTGAGTGTGTACAATCCAAATCAGAATGTAATTATAATATGATTTAATAATCGAATTTTTATCTACATGGATGTTTTGGGTTGAAATAGTTTTGCTTTAGGGGCTCCCAGATAGCCAAATGGGCAGCGCTTTCGATTTTTGCGAAATCGGTCTCGGGTTCGATTCCCGGAAGGAGCCCACGTGCGAAATGACCCTTAGCGTTCGAAGTACTTTAAGCAGTAATAGCAATGTCGATTACTAGATTTTACCCAAGATTTCAGCCACTTCTAATAGCACATTGAACAAAAAACGATGCACTTTCAATAATCTGTCACTACTTGTTTTGAATTTTCCTGCTCCAGATTTTTAAAAAATCTTGCTTTAATAAAGCAGAGACCATTTTTCATGTTTTATAATGTTTTTGACAGTTTAATACTCGATTTGGAATGTAACAAATTAGAGCTGTTCAACCTGGATTATATAAATCTACTTTTTTGATAGGGAAATGGAAGGGAAACCCAAAAGTTAACGTAGTGGAGCAATATCTTATTATTAAAAAGGCCAAGATCGATGTAAGGGAATATATTACCTCAGAATTTTTTGTGGGGGTTTGGAAAGCGCTTTTCTTGTGCACCTTTTTGCGCGGTTTGAGGTGATTCTCGAAAATGGAATGCTTGAAAAGGGAAAAAGAAGGGAAAACAAAGTGGATTGTGGCCTTTTGCGTGATCCCAAGGAACTCAGCACACCCTTTTGCCGTGCGTGCGGTTTAAATTCGATAATATGAAATATAGCCTTCGTATTTAAAAGGTCAGAGGAATTTGTCTTCGGGTTGTATTGATCGTTATTTATGCTGTGTACGAGTTAGTCTCCATTTCAAATTTTTTTCTTTAGGAAATTATATTCCTTCGTACCGGAATTTATATGAATTTGTTAAGGTCACCATAAATTAGAGTGATAAATTTTATATGAAAAATTTACTTTTTATGGGGTTTGCGTTATATTCTCAAATGTAAAGAAACTGTCCATTAGTGATTACAATTTTTCATTGATAAAATCTAAAATCACTATTTTTATCGCTCCTGTTAAAGTGTAGAAAGGTTGAAATCTCGTATTTCATAAGGTTTCGACAGTTATAGAATACCCAAATATTTTTCAGTAAATAATGAAAGTTCTTGACCGTCATAAGATTAAATCACAACAATTACAAATTAGGTTTAAGCTAGGTAAAAATTTATATATGTAGATGAGGGACATCGTTCATCTAAGATATTATTAATATTATAAAACATATTTTTCAAATCGTAATCAATATTGCAGGGCATGAATTGGTAATATATAAAAAAATTATATAAAATATTGGGGAAGTATGAGTGAGGAATGCTTTTTTAGAGAAATAATGGCAATGGTTTGCATTTCAACCTTAGATATAGTAACACAGCAACACATAAATACGGCTGGTATACATGCATACGCCAGCGAAAATTTAAAATTCTTACGCTCGGAACGTTGCGATATCCAATAGGCTGACTGTCTCATGTTTAAAGGTCACTTCTGACCTTTGGGCTACAATTTTGTGCTTCATCGATTCAAACTATTTTCTAGGAACCTAGAAACTTTTCAGAATATGAAATACCTCTTGGGATTGAGGGATTTCTCGGTAAGACCAAGTTGCTAGCGTAGTTTGAAAGCATACTGAAGCTCGATGCATGAAATACTGTTTGTATTTTGTGTGTTGATAAAATTTAAGGATTGGATACGTAAAAGCGCAGAATCTGATAAATTATCCAAAAACTCATGAATTTTATCATGACATATTCGATATACAACCACAATCATTTATCTTGTATAGCGGTTTGGAACCAAAATTCATTCTCATACAATCCATAGTTAATATATTTCCTTTAACGAAAGAAAGTATAGCATTTTATAGCTGTTTAGAGATTTGTGTGTTTAAATCGTGGCGTTGTTCCAAATAGAAAAATATATAACATAAATTATAATTCTCAAATTATTTGACCACACGTGCACTTTTTACATACCATAAAAATTTATCTGTTTTTAACATGTTTAAAGCTCGAAGTTAATTTAGTTTATGACCTTGAATGAAATAAATTACACTAGCATTGTTTAGCTGTTTACATATTTCCAGTTAGAAAAATTATGTGATATAAATGATAATTCTCACATTATTCGACAATACATGCACTTTTTAAAGGATATATCCATATAGTACAAACGTATTGGTTCATTATATAAGTTTAAAGTTTGATGTTAATTAATAAATGGAATCAATCAAAGTATTTCAATTCTCCCATCAAATTATTCTCTGGATTTCAATGAAAATTGGTGGAAATTAATATATGTGGAATATAAAATGATAAAATGGTAAATAAATTCGTCGAATAATGTATGCTCTTCCTTATATAAAGGGTTTGTTAAGGATAACACCTAAGGGAAACTTGTTTATTATTAGAATCGCTTTTATGTTCATCTTTGAAATGTAGATTGCGGACTGCCTAGATTTGTTTTAGAATTCGAAAATTATATTCTTCAAAGATAACATCGTCATCCATGCTTAATTCAAACACGACTTCCCTAGAATTGAAACTTGAAAAACTACATCAAAAGTGTGCCATATTCAAAGGAATACATTTTGAAAGGAAAATACAAGTCATTACGTAATGTAGAGGTGGTGAATCATTAATATATCGCTGAATAGGTGAAGTTCTTTTGTGAATTTTCAACGTGGAAACAGACTGTGACTGTTTGGAGGACAAATAATACATTTTTCATATTCCGCTAGAATTGTATCACAGCTTGTATGGATTAAATCTTAATTTATATTATAATAAAATGCTTATCTTTAACACAGGCTCCATTGAAACTAGAAAATTTCCAATTACTGGAAAGCTTATGTTATATGAAAGTAGGAAAAACACCTATAAAACAATTTTCTGCCTCGGTTATATCTTGCATTAGTGATTAAGAGAATTTTCTTACTTTAAGTCTTAAATTTGGAATCGAAATTGAATAAATTGCCATTAAGATAACATTTCCGTTCATTTAATCATAATTTCTTGATTTATTTAGGAATCAATTTATATAGTTACCATAGCAGCACATTGAGTAATAAATAAATCCTAGATACAATTAGGCTTCCAAGGAAACTCGTGTTTTCGACAGATGTAAATAGAATGTGTTAATTCGTACCTTGATTCTCTGTGTTATCTCTTCTTCCTAATTTTTTATTATTTTGAGGTTATGATGTTTGTTTTGTATAAAATTATATCTTTTAGCTGAGGTTCGTTAAAAATTCGAGTGTAACGTAACATGAAAGAGGAAATGTTCTCTGTGAACTCAACTACGTCATGGTAAAACAAAGAGAATCATTTCGTTGGTGCGAAATTAATTTGAATAAAGCTAGAAGAAGCGCGTTACCATCATTTTCATCTCTATAATGATTGCGAGCAAGCACAGTAATCTAAATATATCTTCAAACGTGTTGTTTAAAGTTTTTTATGATATTTATATTATAAATAAGGACATCGGTTGCTGATGACGGCTACGATCGACATCTCCATCTACATCTACATCTGTACCCTGCAAGCCGCCTTTCGGCGTGTGGCAGGGGGTGCAAGCACCAGGACTCTATTTGCCCAGTCGATTATTTTCGCGTATTGTTCTCGGAAAAAAAGAATTCTTGAATCGACTGGTTTTAGCATCTATTTCTCTGATCTTTCTCGCTGGATCAGAACGGCCTATATAGCAAGGAGGGCGCATAATATCGGCTACATCTTCTATGAACGTGCTCTGTCTGAATTTATCAAGTAATTTAAATCTCTGATTGAGCCTTCTTTCTTCTAAAGATTCCCATCTTGCCTCCTGAAGCGTCCGAGTAACACTTACCGATTTATCATAGCAATTTTTTTACAAAGCGTATTGCCTTTCTTTGTACCTTTTCTATCTCGCGAATACAACATTTTTCAGCAGGGTTCCATACACTGCATGCGTACTCGAGGTGAGGCCTAACTAGCGCAAAGTAACATCGCTCGCGGACTTTTTCTTCGCTTTTACCGACTATTCTTTTGACGAAGCCTAGTTTCTTAAGAGCTCGCCCACATATGTTATGGATGTGGGTACCCCAAGTTAAGTTATTCGTGAGGGTTATTCCGAGATATTTTACCGAATCGACAGTTGATAATGTTTTCCCTCGAAGGCTATATGAATTATGATTGGCAAAGGATTTTATTTCGAAAAAATTAACTACTGAACATTTATCTACGTTGAGCTCCAATTGCCAGTCGTCGCACCATTTTACTATTTTATCTAAGTCATTCGACAGGCTTAATCTATCGTCATTACTTTTTATTTCTCTGTAAATGACCGTGTCGTCCGCAAAGACATTGTTTAAGTATGGAAATAGATTCCGTATAAAAAGGCTTTTTTCTCTGGGAAGGTTTGATCTTTGAATTACTAATTTGAGGGAAACGAATCTGAAATAACCTTTGTTTTAACATATTATAAGGAAGAAAAAACAAAGACTTAATAAATTTAACGTACTCACTTAGTAATCAAGACTTGGCAATCGAAAGTTGTTTATAAGGTCATATATATAATATAAGTCATATTTACTGTTAAATTTCTATTAATATTTCATAAATAAATAATATTTGATCAATAATTTTTCTCCCCTTGACCTCTAATGCTTTTATATGATTATAATGGAATTCTAAAAGTTGGACGACATTAATTAACTATTAATCATGAATAAGGTCTATTAAAACAGAACGTTCATACATGTCATTCAAAATTGATGAGCTGAAGGAGTGATTTTAATAAGATATTCCTTGGGAATAATTTTATTATATCTCTACATCAAAGGAAGTTAGAGAAACATAATCGTCCATATTTGATATTCAAAGTGTTTGAAATGCTAAAGTTAATTTATATACATGGGAAAACTTCTATTAGGATTTTTTGGGCCTCTTTGGAAACGTAGGAAATTTCTCCTATAAGGAAAATCTTCTACTCGAAGTAATCGGTTAAGTAGAACCCGGAAGTACTGCGTAGATGGAAAGATTCTCTTTGCCATATCGTTTACATGAATTAGTTTTGAAAGTTTCTAAGTCAAGGCACGTACATCCTGTTATGTAGCTAAGTAATTGCATATGATTACTGTGTATAAAGATAAACTTTTATCTCTGCAGCTCTCTCTATCATGTACTCTCTATCTGTACTGGTTGAGTGACCCAAATCCGAAATGCTCCAAAGTCCTCAACGCTATTTTCCTTTTATTTATATTTTTACATCAGTTGAACTCAGACTGCCATATTTCTTACCATGAGCAACTAATAATTTTTACGACTATAAATACTATTTAATATTTTTGTTGCTTTTTTACATGGTAAACTATTTAAATCTTAATACTCTCACGGTATTCTTAAACCCATATCGCCTTTCTCCTTGTTTACGTCGGTCGTCATGGATACCATGTAAAGAAAAAGATGCACGATATTCTCGCATATTAGAGTAAGTATAGTTTAAGGAAAATTAAAAGCTTTTAATTCTACTTATAAAGGCTCTAAGGATAATGGAATTCTTATTTTAACTCGTGGGATTTTTATAACTTAATTCTATTACAAAATGTGTCATCGTGCATATCATTCTCGCTTATTGTTGCGTTGATTTTAAAGGAACGAAAATAATCAATTAACTTACGTAATTCTTGAATATTGCTGTAGGTGTACCATTAGGGTTAAAATATTTAAGTAAAGTATCATAAGAAGAAGGATAAATAAATGTTAAATCTCACTTTTAAAGATGCTCATTTTATTTTTCCATAATTATCGGGAAAATTGCTTCAAATCCATACAAAGCATTCAATGGAAAATAAATTATTCGATGGTTTAAAAAAAGGTGCGAAGTTTCCCTTCTACAGCATTCCCTTTATTTCGCTATCCAGATGCAGCATCCTATTCTCCTGAATCTTCCTCGGTGCGATTTCATTTGCTCTGCGAGAGAACATTAGAGAAAATTACTCGACCTCATATTTATCCACGAGCCTTGTAAGCGGAGAGGAAAACTCCGCCACGTGTGTGTATAGGAAGAAATAAAGCGCAAAGTTTGTCGGAGGCGCTTCGGAAGGGAGAAGATGAGAATCGAAGAGATATGAGGTCTGATGGGGCTTCCGGGAGTAGAGTATGGCGAAGACGGGTCTCCGGTGTATGCGTGGGAAGCCCACGGAAATAGTCGAGGATATTACGTTTGCACTTGTGACGCACGTGTGTACAGGAAAGAATTCGGGATTGGCTCCCCTTTTTCCGTTCGTATTCGGAAATATTTGTGTATATTTCACGCGGCGAAAGATGGGCGTGTATGAGGGCACGCACATGCAGGAATTCTCCTGAATTGGAGGGGTTCCGAATGCGGTTCGATCCGATACGTTTCGATACAACTCTCGCGTAAGTTTTTCCACACTATCAGATTCCGCCAGATAGAATTACCTAAATGCATTCAATTCTTTCATGCTTAGGAAGGTTTTACTGAAAATTTCGTTAGAAGATTTTGCTACTGGGTTCTTCCTTTGAAAGCTAGATTTTCTTCTTGCTGAATTTTTGCTTCTTTCTTATTTTTCCTTAAACTTCTGACGGTGAATTTTTGTCATGTTATATAAAATAATCACCAGGGTAGTAGCTATAATTGAAATCAAAATATATATTGGTTAGAGATAAGGATTGGAGACATATAGGCATAAACTACTTCTAAAATAATGATAAATATAAAAATTATGATGATTTATGAAATGAGATGAATGTAATGAAGAGATCATCCTTGCCATTACTTCCCATTATGTAAAACCAATTTCCAAGCGGTAACAGAAAATTTCCTCTCTCATGGGATGGAAGCAATCACATGTAAGTTCCCAATGATTAGCGTGGTAGGTGGAATTGGTTACATGACTAATAATTAAGTTTGGGGTATATTACGAGGATCACAAATACTTTTGCAAAAGTTATTACTTGGTTATTATCAGATGCGGATATCCTAGAAATATCGCTTTAATCAACACGATTCGAACTATGAGATTTTTTTATAATCCATCCTATTATAAAATTTCTAATCATATTTGTTACACGAAAATTACTTTTTGTGAATTTAGACTATTGAGTTAAAACTTAGATTTCACACAGAGTAACTTAACTAACGAAGCAAATTGAACAGTATCATTAACCTTGTGTATGAATTGAAGACAACAACAAAAAGGGAACAAAATTTAAGAGAAAAGGGACAAAAACGTAAGAATAGAATATTATTTAACAGAGGAGTCAATCTCATTACTGCTATGAGACATTTACTATCAAGTTAAATTTACGCGGACTGCACTATATGCAGTTATGATATAAGTAATTCTACTTTTCAATTTTCACTGTATGAATATTTACTTAAAGAATTATCATATTAATATAATTTATATATGTAATAATTTTCTATTGATCCAATAAAAAGAAACTGTAATTAAAGCTAAAGAAAATGTATAAATAATAATTAATCTAAAGGAATTGTTCTGAGATAATCACGGACCGAATTATTTTTATTCATATAATTTGCTGATTGATTGACAGAAAGTATTCACGAGTAACACATTTATATTTGCTGCATGTGAAAATTTTACTCATTCTTAAAGAGGAGATGGTATTTTTCACATTAGTACAAAACATTAGATCTTTTAGGCCTAAGATAATGCCAGTAATGTTCTTTTTGGATTTCCGGGGAGGACCAGAACAGATTTTAAGGGCTAATCGTCCTAGGTGATCTTAAGTGGCAGCTTCCACAGTATCATTAGCATTCCACCTCGGGTTTTCTCCCGAATCGTACAAACATTTACTATCCTAGGCAATTTGTCTTATCCAAAGACAGTTAGATTCTCTGGTAATTAAATTCTAACCTTGTTTTCTTTCCTTACTCTCTCAAATCAAGTTTCCCCGCCTCTTTTTCCTCCTATTTTATCGATAACCATTTCACCCACTTGAAAATTAATTAATTCTTCCCCCTCTACATTTCATCGAATCTACTTAATTTTCCTCATCTATAGAATATAAACATTAAGTGTTAGCCTGTTGACTTTAATAGAAATTCTCGTCACTCAAGGGAAATTATTTCCTAGAATTATGTTCAATGCATTAGTTATCTTGGTGCTATCTTTATTTTTAGGTTTATTTGCTAGAAAATAAGTTGTATTTCCCGATCGTTCTCGATGTAAAATTATCGTGTATTAATTATCAAAGAAAATTGAAGCTACTGACCGTGCGATTTCCCGAAAGTAGGCAAATTTGAAATTCATGAATTTACGTGGTAGTACAGGGAAAGTTTAATTTATTCCAATGCAGGCAATTTCAAATTTTGAAATGGATATTTGGATGTGAAATTTCCAGTTTTAAGTAGCTAGCAAGTATTCATGGTAGTGCACTTTTGGGTAACAAAATAAAACGCATCACAATAGTATCCACTGTGTGATGTCAACCCTGAAGGTCAATGAACGCGATAAAATGTAAGAATTTTGTAAAACTACACTATTCAAAGATATCTTAGTTTGGTTGAAAATATTACGTCTTATTATTCAAATATATTTTTAAATGTATATTGCTGACATTTCTCAAGAGATCAATTTCTGTATTTCTTGAATGTAACGTCTTTCATCTCTTAAAACCAATTATATTTTAATCCCAGCCTTTCTTCAGCGGCCTCCGGAATAGCCATGTGGGCAGCGTCTTTGACTTTAATTAAAGCGGTTCCCAGTTCGATTCCTGGTGGAGCACGCGTGCGAACTGACCTCGAAGCACAATTGACAATACCAATAACTTTCTTTAGCGGGATAAGAATTAAGACAGGCATTATTTAAAGGAATTTTCACCTTGCTTAATTCACACTTCATTAGCAGCAGGACTTGGAAATGTAATTTAAGAACATAATTTTTAATTTCCAGCATCACTTTTACATCAATATAATTTTTATATAATTTAAGAACATCATTTTTAATTTTCAATGTAATTTAAGAACATCATGATGATGATGCATTTAGTAATCAAAACGAGATGTTCCTTTAAACTATGTGTTTACTGGTTTATAAAATTTGTATTTATTCTTCGTTTGGAACCCAGTTACAATGATTCGCTAGAACGTTACAGTGAGTGATCATCTTCCTAAAGGAGATCGACTAAACTTCTGCAGCGTGTGATACCGAGAGAGAATATTTAATTAACGAAGGAATGACGTCGAGCGTATTAATATTCATTACTCATCCTGGAAAACATTTAGTGGATCTGTAATTGGAATCTTGATCGTAATTACTGGAAACCAATTAATGGCCGCTTGTATCCGAGGGAAGACAGCAAATATTAATACGTTTAATGGTGAAATAATATGCCACTTAATGTCATCCGGCATCTTATTTCGTTCTCGCTAAGATTTTAATGAAACGCATTAACAAGAGTATTATCTAGTTCCTTCCGTTTAACACAACAACCTGAAAAAAATCCGGCAAACAATAATTTAACGCTAATGACCATGAGACGTCAGATGAAATCTATCTCCCGCGACGAAACCTGAGTTTATAAAGCATTCTGAGGAACAACTCGATATTTTATGAGGTCTCAGCCCTTTATTTAAATGAGTCAACGACGGAGTATCTTCTTCCCAAAAATTCTCTTTATTAATGTAACTTATTCCCTATCCAGTTATGATCTTAAATAATGAATTAATGAAAAATACATGTACTATCGATCGATTAATTTATTAACGAAATCCAAAATTCGGCGGAAAACCCACTTTTAATATTTTACCGTAATTAACGCGTAATATATACGTTCCACGAAAAATAATAAAACTGTCACAATCTGGTGTCCATATTCTGATTGTGGTGGAAATATTTTTCATTGGGGATCTTTAGTAATTGAATGTATTATATTCAAGTTTTCTAAGTTATTGTCCAAGAATTTCTGTTCAAGTTTTGTCTACGCGATACAAATAATAAATAATTTTGAGGGAAACCTATTTTACAGTCGATTTCATCATCTATTGATGTTCCCTAGTACAGAACTCCTTGGGTTCTCACTTCTTTTTTTGATGTTTCTGAAGTATTAAATTGTATATATTCTTTCATATAAACCCAATATCAGTTAGTAGTTTTTACACACTATACTTGATGTATCTATAGACTTACAAAATTAAATTCGTCTCTCATAGCTCTCTCTGTCAACTATACCCCTCTCTCAAAAAGTTTGGATACCTCCTCCTTTATTTTTTAATTTTAAAGCTAGCCTACAGACTCGTGAACCTGATGTATTATTAACAACGGAAACACTTATGGAAGGATTTATGGTTCTGTCCAAAGCGAAAGAAATTTACAAAATTGGTATAGAAAAGTACTATGATAGATAAAACTGGATACCGGTTTACCACGAAACTAGATAACGTAAATGCATTATTCGAATAATAAAGACAATGCCTCCAAAGTTTGCAGTATCGTATCATCGTATATTTTTCCGTACATAAATAAAGAAATGATTTAAAATAGAAGTATCACTGAGTAGGCATAATACCGGAGTTTTTACAGTGGTTACCAAATTTTATAGTAATAAAGTTGCTATGAATCAGCACTAATCTTATAATTAATTAACATCGAACAAAAGGATAATAATTTTGTTGATCTTTAATGCAATAGTATTTCTAATAAAATTAATACAATTTCTTTTGCGGAAGTTTTTGCCTTTTTTGTGGTTGTTTCTCAGCTCTTAGGGCCAATTTAAAATTGTGAAAGTTTTTTGAAATAAAAAACTCTCTTTTGTTTTTATATCAATTTCGTAAAAATAATAAAAGAAAATAGAATGTTAGGAGGAAGAGAGGATTACCTCTTCGAATAATGGGTTACTTAGCCTTTAATGAAGTTACAAATTGAAAAAACAGCATTACAATTTTTACATTCTTGATATTACTTTTTACTATTCTTTAGCCACAAAAATAGTCGCTTTCAAAAGAAATTTCAATGATCACAATTTTCCACTTGCATTTTAGTAAAAGATGACACGATGGTTGGTTTTTGCAAATTTTTAAATTAAAAAAGGCATCCTGTAGTGATAAGGCGAAGCTGTCTCCTTCTAAATGCACGGAGATTAGCCTACTTCAGCGAGAAAGATAGGAAGAGGAATTGGACGCGAGAGGAATTAATGTCTCTTAACGTCAGACATCCACCGGATGTGAGCTCGTTGCTTTTGTCATATGGGAGGTTTTCCCGCAGTGAAGAATCGCCTACAGATGGATTCCAATCTCTCTTCCCAACACACGATTGCGGTTTTGTAAAAAACCTCCAAGTGAAAAGGATTACTCGGATCTCATATGTTTAAAAAATTTCCTTCGGCGAGACCCGCAATTTAATCTCGCCGAAGAATAAGATTTACTTCTACGTCTATGGATTGGAAAAAGTCAAGCCACGGACCCATAAAGCGTTCTTTATTCCATTCTTGATTATTGCAGTATTTTTTAGATTCTTCAGTTTTTGCATATTTATATCATACATACATTTGGACTTGATTTGACAAAATTGGGACTTTTGAGTCCTATCTTCGATTTAACCAAAATAAATTCCATTAAGTAAAAAAATACAGATGACGTAACAAAAATACAAATATATAATTATATAATAATTAAAATAATAAAATTATATAAATTATAATTATAAAAAATAAATTAATAAATATATAATTTTTATTGTAGTAATATTACAAAAAATACAAGTCTATAAATTTATATAACATGATATAAAATAAACATACCTTAAGGTGACGTATTTAAGAATATAAAAAAACAAGAATGAAAACCAAATTTGTAAATAAGCAGGCTAAGTCCTTCCTATCACGGCATATGAATTTAATTGCATCTAGTCTCTTGTATCGATTACTAATTTAGGTATTGGAGATGATGATTCATCATTGATGAACGATGAAAGAATGCTCGGAAAAGGAGTTGATTACTTTTTACGAAATGAGGGCTTTCATTAGAGAAATTATCGCATACTTATCATTAACGGTAAACTTAACATCTAAATTGGTAAAGAGTTTCGTAATTAAATGATTAAAATTTTTACGATTTGCGAAGTAAGGTAGAGTACTGCAAGAGTACAGTTGAAAGATGATAGAGCAATAAAATGTAAAATAAAGCAAATCCCGGTTTAACTTTTAATGAAATTGAAATTTTAATCTTATCGAAATTCACGTGTTAAATATAAGCAAAAGGTGCGTAACTAAGAGGTTTAAGTTAATGACGAAACTATAGATCAAATTATGATGATCTTTCCCCGATAAAAGCATTAATCTATCAAATCTAAATATCGAAATCGTTACGAAAATCATTAAGCTTTAAATAAAGTTAACGCAAAAAAATGTATCCAGATTGTCTATCGTAGTTATCATACTATAAATGAATTTCGCACCGTGAAGTCGAAAAGGCATAAAAAGTTGAATGGTTTTCCAAAGTGTTACGTTATACAATATTTTTCTAAAAATTTTTGTTCTACTAATTCTGGATGATATTTTCTAATTAATGAGGGAGTAAGGGATAGCATCTGTTCGCTTTAGAGCATGTTTACTAAATTACGGGTAATATATTGCCTGTCATCCTTTTGAAGGATTTATATATTTATTAGAGTGAGATTCACTACGTTAGCTAATGAAATCTGCCGGCTAATCAAGGTGATGATTTACCTCGGTTATATATATTAACTATTCCCTGTTAACCCATTTATACAATAATTTTTATTTTATATATTACTAATGAGTACATTTCCAAATAGCAAGCTCTAGTGGCAGTACGAATCACTGTTTATTTGGACTACATCACTACAGTACTCATGAACGTGTAAGCTTGAATCTGTAAAGCAAATAATAAGGTATGTTAACTCATCAAAATATTGCCTAACAACTAAAAACTACCTCGCGTAATAAAATTATCTGTTTAGCCAACGGACGTGACGAATTATCTTGGGCAATAAAATATACTGATAACTGACAATTTAAGTAGCATAGGCGTAAATAATTACCTTGTTCATTTTCATATTCCTTCAGTGATGTTGTTCGAATGTTTTCAGAAGAATAGTTTTGCGATTTAAATATTCGAGACACTTGGGCCAAGTATCCTAAATTTGGCATATAGCATTTCAAAGAACCCCACCCGTTTCTTGCGAAGGAAAGGGAGAAACGAAAAACGGAAGAGAACAAGTTCAATTTCATCGCAATCAGCCAGCCTTTGTTGCTTTGATTTCGTTAGCAATCCGGGAGCACGCTTTCTCCTCTGCCGTGCATGCGTGCGAAAGGGAGTAATGATTTTCCATCCCGCCCTTTCCCTCGTGTTCCCCAAGCGAGTTCTATTTTCATTGAATTAATTTCACCCATTGTTTTTTATGCGGCGCACCGAACAAGGCCGTATCGTTATTGAAATGGATAAGCGATGATAAATAATCGAACAGCAGGTTCTGCGGAAGTGTTCCAATATGGAGAGATGGAAAGAAAATGCGGCGGTGATATGAACTCGGGCCAGTCGGGAAAGATTTACGCACGCTTTTAATAGGATAGAGGAGAAGGGATGGCAGGACATCCGATAGCCACGGTAGTATTACCGGGATTTATTAAGTTCTTCCCCCACTGGAAGATGGAGCCCAATCATTCTTTTCGGCGGAGAGAGTTTTTGCGGGGGCATTCGTTAGGAATTCAAGGAAAGTTAATAAACCGCCAGATGTTCTGGGAAGCCTAAAAGATCCCGAGGAGCGTGATTACGAGCAGGATTTCGATGGTTTCCGAGGAGAGATTGGGTTGGGGATGTGCCAACTAATCTGAATGGCGAGTTATTGCCTTCAGTTTGGGTCTGGGTGATGTCTCGGAATTATTTGGACGTAGTGGAAGTGGATATTGGGCCTGATTGAAGTTTGGGTAGCGTGGGGAGAGTGAGGGATGAAAAAAATTAGAAATTATTGGAGATATCGGGAATTGTGATAGGAGCCTAGTATCTATACTTTGGGGGTTGAATTTTCAAAGATAAGGAGGATAAAACTTAGACGTTACCTAGGTTACGTTTACGTAAATCCTCCTCAATGGTTACCTACCAACGCCGAGTTCTCAGCTGCGAATCCCTACTTATTGAAGTATCTTTTGATTAGGACGTGGTTTTGTTTTTATCCATGGTTACTGTTTATTTATATCCAGTAATCGATCAATAAATGAATGAGTGTGTGGACACGGGAAATGAATTAACAAAATAGTCCATAATTTACAGTTTGAGTGCATCATCACTAACAATCATCTGTTTGCGATTCAATCTCCACTTCTCTTGTTAGAAAAAATCGTACCTCCACTTCCCCCTCCTCCTGTTTTGAGTATTTCATTTAATTAAATTTAAACGTCCAATACCCATTCTGCTTTCAAATTCCACGTTCAATTAGCTCTATGCGTTTATACTCCCGTTCGATGATTTTAATGAACATCTGCTTATGAGGCTCATGAATTGAAACTAATTGTTGATGGGATTGAAGTATGATGCAAACTCATGGAGAAGGGAAAGGATGTATAGCTCAAGAAAAATGAATGAACCGGTACGCCAACAAATTAAGACTTTAAATCAGGATAAAACAGCAGAAATCAATAGGATTAAAGGATAGAACATTGAAGTAAAACTCGCTTGATTACCCTTGTTCTAGAGTGGAATTGAGTCCTATATAATATCAGAATTAGAACCTAAATTATAACCAAGAATCATATCAGGATTAGACTCCTAATCAACACGGATATCTTAACAATCCACCTCTGACATATGATTTGCTATATAAACGCAATACTTGCTAACTCGTATCATATCCGTTGTAATAGAATATTTATGCCGTGGTTTACAATAGCAGAATAGGAAGATCAAGTCTTTTGAACCTAATAGCTCTAATTATAAATTACTACTCCCTCTATCCAAACTGAACTACATTTTCAGCCTTACCCAAAATCTTATTAGAACTTACGAGTCTTAAGATTCAAAAACGTAAATATCTTCTATATACCTATCTAATCAAGTGTTTTTGTATTTTTTGTCAGTAAAAGTGATGTCTATCAGAATCCGGAAAATAAATATATTCATTTGTAAATATATTCATTTATATTAATATAATCTTTTGTAGTTTAAGTAATTGTAAAAACAAACAACTTTACAACTTTTAACAAAATTTATTTTATGATGAAATAGCAAGTCATTTACACTTCAAAAGATCATTACTTTAAAATAATTCCTAGTCATATCCCTATTGCAGTCTGGAATCCCACATAAACTTGGAAACACTTAAAAGGAGAAAATTTAATATTTATGACTGCCTAAGTACAGAAAATAACCATTCGAAATTGCATAGTGACATTGATGCTCAACGATTCTTTTCATGAAGTTTATTTCAGAAAAGTGTACGAAAACTAAAATCTATCATAAAGTTCAGTCTTTTAATGGGAGTAAATATGAAAGTAGCAATTCTGTGTTCATTATCATTTCTCATTGCATATTCATAAGCCTGTAATCACAGTAATTTTGAGTGAGATATAATGCGAATGTTTTGGCATGGACCGTTCAAGATTTTGCATCACTAATCAACGCCACATTCAAATAAATTAAAACAACGGCAACATTTTTCATAATAGCATCATAAAGCTAATTAAATTCAGTTTTGACATTTCTGAAAAAGTTCAAGGGTTATGTGTTTGAATATAATTTTTAAGGTTACGCGTTATTTTCATATAATTAAAATTAACTTATTAAAATTTATTTGAATTGGAAAATATTGGAAAAGCTATCCAATATGAAACCCTAATGCGGGGATGAAATAATAATCATTTCCCAAAACGCCAAAAAATTAAATTTGTGTTAAAGTTTTTCTTATCTTTTCAAAAAACTGGGAAAAACGCTACTATGAAACATATATTCTTAGAAAAAGTAGCAGTTTATTTAGAATATTTGTCTTCCGCTCTTAAAATTAGGTTCAGGATTTGAAGACTCCAATATAATATGAATTTTGATTTATATTTTTTCAGTTTTTTCACGATAAAATGATTTTATAAGAAAAGGTTTTCGAGGCATAAGGTATAAAATTATTACAGGAAGCTGTATCCCACTTATCGTGCATTTTCCAAAATGTTTTCGCTATCGTTTAAGATACATCGCCACACTTTCTTTCATATTTATACTTCACGTTAACTTTATAACTTTCAGTCTTTTCTGGTTCTAGACACGACTTGTATTCCATATTTAATTTGCTCCTATAAAATTGAATAATTGAGATAGTAATGCAATGGATATCAATGAATGCATGTCTAGTAAATTAAAACATCACTCACTATATTCACTATCCGCGGAAATTGTGGTTTAACCGTCGCCATAAAATTACTCGCACTGAGTTCTTGGAAAGTGAAAAATTCATGTATGACCTTTGATGAAAAAAGTTTTCATAGAAGAATCAGGAGTGATATTCGGGTCAGTGAGCATTGATTTTCTTCTCTCGGGATAATCGAATAATTTTTCCCTCGACCATTCTCCCGGATTAGCGGGCGTTCGAACTCTTGTGTAAAGTTTCAGCGTAATGCAGAATATGGAGCCTTTTCCATTTTTCAAAAGCTCATTCTACCGATTTTCGAACTTGATTGTTGGATGCAGGTTATCTTTTTTTTACATTCAAGACTTTAGTTTTTCCGGAATAGCTATTTCCACGTGTTCCTGCATGAATTCACGGATGTTCATCTAAATGAAAATTATGACTGAAGTAGATGGTGTGAACATTGAAAATTAGGGACCATTGTGTGGATTTCATAAGAAAAAAGCTGAAATTTTTATGTTTCGTAAAAGTTTTGTTTTTCTTTGACTGTGCGACAACGTCAAAGCCATGGAATCTAAGATTTTTTTACTAGCTTTATTGATAAATATTCTCGTGTCTTACATTATTGAAATAAATATATCATTAACATCTGTTACATTTTTCGATCGGATTCTGCAAGAAAGCCGATTAACTTGCACTGTGAATAGTAATTTTAAAACTTAACTAGCTCCTCGAACGATACACGACGATAAACCATTATCCGTAATGTATAACTTAATCTTACGAGAAAATATGCTATATCATGGAAGATGTCTGTAATCAAATATTGTATTACTATTATTAACAGATAATTTTAACGTAATGGTCTATTTTCGTAGCCAAATGATTTATGTTCTATGATAGTTAGGAGGTAGTTGATATTGTCATACCAGTTAGTAGCATACGTGATCTTCGAGACAAAACGACGAAGCGTTACAGGGAAATAGTTGCCAGGACAGATAGTTATTTCTGGTCATTTTTTCCGCGAAGTATTAGAGAAGCCAACAGCAGTCAAAGGTAGATAGGGTTTTCGGTGTTTTACACCCCCTGCCATGCGCCAGTGGCGGTTAGCAGGGTCCTTATGTAAATGTAAATAGTTGATAACCTTGTAATCTCGTTGTTCACGTATATTGCTGAGCTATTGAATTAATGTAAAGTTGTTTTATGAACAAGAACGTTGCCAGCTAATATTTCACCCATCTATAACGAATAAAAACATAGAGCTACGAATATGGACTTACGGTTCATGCACTCTTTGCCACATGAAGCTTTCAGGGTACAGAGGTTAGATACAGATTGTAATGTTTTATTATGCTAAAAGAATAACTGAGAATAAAAGCAGCTGCTTAAATGAACATATCACTACATTGTAAGCAAATAAGGCTACAAATTTTCATATCCGTTTACGGATTAGTAAATTAAGGCAGTGATGTTATATTCATAGAGAATTATAACTCACAATATACTCACCATTGTCATATACGTTAAGAATTAACCATAAAGACAACTGAAATGCTTAGCAAAGGAGATCATGTAGCATATAGATAATATGTATAAGTTATGTGAAAATGAGCAGTAATCTTCTTTTCCTGTGATTCCTTGCAGAAATTATTCTAAAATTATTCAAATTATTCTAAAATGGAATTATATTTTCACTTATTTTTATGCATCGTTACGAGGGCGTAATTTAGAATAAGCGAGCATTGTAAGTAGCTACGATTTATTTTATGATTTGAAGGGAATATTTGGAGAGTTATCCCCGGCTAATAAATACATTAAAATAAGAAGAGATGCCTGTACTAAAATGTAAATTTTATAATAATTCCACGTAGCTATAGAGTCATCAATAACATAATAATAATATAGAAGTGTGCATTTGAATATTTCAGACTTCAACTACGACGGCAACAGCAGCATTCAGGCACGGCGCCGAATACTCGGGCTTTAATTAATTTAAACTTTAATTCGAATTAAGTAAATTACGGAAAAGCTCATTTTCTCCGCACGACAGATCGATGAGCTAGAGCTCTTCCCTTCGTTTGCAAAAAAATTAGGAATGCGAAAACTTTTTTGAAGCCAACCCTTAGGCACTTAAGTTTTTTATTTTTCCCGCCCTTTCCCGTCATCCCCATTTACGGAGCAACTTTCTAAGACTGAACTTCATTACTTATTTTTCTCGACTCAAATCTCATCCTAATGTTTCAGGCTCCTTCTTTTTTGTTTAGTTACATTTCCCTGAAGCTATTCACCCATTCCTTCTTTCTCGTTTCCTAGCAGCGTAGTTTGTTGTTATTTTGCGTCGCAGTGCTAGTTATCGGATGCCGCCTCCTTAACCTTTTGTATGCAAAGATGAAATCTCTTTCGGAGGAATGCCTGGTATCAATGGCAACCTTGAAACAGCGTTCGTTTGTTACACAAAAGCTAGGCATGAATAGATTGTTGTGCAAACATACATTCTGACCTTGCGTTGCGTATTTATGCTTGCTTTTGGGATTGGTGCACTCAAAACTCAAGATGAAACGGATTGCATATTGCGTTAAAGGGGATATCTTAGGGCAACTGGATGCACTATTTCTTTTGTAAAGGCTATCGATATGCGCTTTCGTTTTTCATAGCTCCCGACAGTAATGATGTTGTCATATATTGCGATTTATTCCGCATACTTATATACTTACTTTACAGCAATTAATTAAATATCCATGACCTGAGGTTAAGAGCAAAAAGTATATCTAAGAGAAGTTGTCATGCATCTGCTAGGGTGCGATTAAGAACGTCAGATAAGGACATGTGACCTTGCATTAAATTTGCTTAAAGTTGCCATTGAAAGTAGGTATTCGCCTGACATATCAAATACACATTGCACAAGGGTATACCATGATGAATTATGAATGCCTCTTTATAATAGAATCGATTAGCCATTTGCCCCTTAAAAGTCCGAATCATTTCTAAATAAATCCATGCTTTGGAGAAATATTTTTGAAGAAATTGCGTCGGGACGGTATATCTGTTAGAAGAAATTTTTAAACGGTTATGGTTCCAGTTTCTCTCATAAAATATCATTTCATCAAAATACTTCCAATAATAACTTTCCTCTAATTAAGCTTTCAAGTGGAGAAATCCATTGTTTTGATTGTTGCTTGGTTTCCGGTGTGTAATGATAAATCCAGGTCTCATCAACGGTGACAACTCGAAAAGTCCTTCGGATCTCGATTAAATTGCTCCAAACACTAATTCGAAGTTAACAGCCGCATTCGCATGTTGTCCACCATGAGCAATCGCGGCACCCATCGACAATTTTCTCATCGCCAACTTATCATGTAAAATATTAATTGCCGTTCCGGTCGACACACTTACGGCCTCTGCTACATCGCACACTTTCGTTCGTCAACCAGAGAGAATCATGTCGTGCACTTTTTCAATGATTTCCTCGGTAACCACGTCTGCCGGGCGTCCTGGTCGCTCCTCATCAAGAACGGTTGTTCGCCCACGTTTAAATTCTTTGAACCAATATCTAAATGTGGTCATAGATGGCGAAGTGTTCCCATAAACAGCATCTAACTTTGTTTTTATCTCCTCGCATTTATTTCCCATCCAAAAACAAAAAGCAAATTACAGAACGATACTGCTATTTTTACATCTTAGCGAAAATCACGAAACACGTCTTACTCGAATGGCTGCCAAATCCAAACTAACCTATCAATCAGTGTGAAATTTGTTTTGACGTAGTTTGATAGATGGAAGCACACGATGATAGCACCAACTTCCCTCAGGAACGTCCTTTGTCTTCAAACACGGGTACTTATTGAACCGCTCTCGTAAGGTACAAGAACTAGAGTACGTGATATATGTTTCGCTCCGGAGTTCAATATTTCCGATAAAATTTTTCCCATGAAATGACATCAAAGTATAACTGTAGCTACTCTTTTATTTCAAGAAAGATGTAGAAATATACATTTTAATCTGTAGAGACGAGGAATATATAGTTTGAATAAATGATATTGGTACTATTGATCAGGATCATTTCTAACAGGAATATTGCTAATTATTTCTAGAAATATTGCAAATAAGATGGTAATAGAGAAAATGACGCTTCACGAATAATTTGTATCATTTATATTTTCTATTCGATTTAATTGGTATTAAGAATCCAAGTGTATCACAGGGTATTGTTTGCCTTTTATCAGCATAATGTATTCAACCATCCTTGACTATTTTTGTTAGACAAAACTACAAATCTTCCGAAAAGAAATTTTGATGAGAATGTCAAAACTCGAGTCTTTACAGCAGCCAGATGCCTCTATTGCCGCAGAAGTATTGCTGGCAATAAAGACCGCTTGAGAGATAGCGAATCGCAGATGAGAAAAGTTACGCAATACCTCCTTCATGAGGGACGCACTTCGCTATCTCTGGGTGATGAGGAGATGTATTTCCTCATAATTTCATGAGTGAGAGGACGAAATTTACATTTAGTACCTCTCTCATCAACAACAGCTACGTTCATTTCTCATTAGGCTCAGTTATGGGAGCATAGCGAGAAATGTTTGCAACAAATGTTAGGGTTTTCAGCTGGTATTCGAGATACATCAGCATTGCTGGTCATGAATGCCATGTTCGTAGTTGTTTTCAGCATATTCGCTATCTTAGCTATTTAATTTCATAGATTATCCTGTTCGAAACGATTCATTAAATTTTAAAGCATATAATTTAAAAAATTTACATTCCTTCCCTAGGCCGAGGAATTTGAATTCTCTACCATATAATATAGGAAATGACGCGCACATGCTAAATATGACCATAATAAATCTTAACGGTGCTATATATGTGGATGATATGCATTCATACAGTATATTTAAGTATTCACAATGCAAAATTTTAAAAACATTTCCATTAAACGCACTGCGAAGTTCATCTCGAAGATACCTGGAATACGCCTCCTTTGAACAATTGATCGAGAAGAGAAAACTGCTTTACCCGAGGATATTTTGACGTCTCAGTAGTATTGCTATATTTCCTTGCGTATCTAAATTCCATTGTGAATCAATCAGTATAATTTTTGGCAATGTTCTATGATGTGTATGGATGAAGCCCGTGAAACAACCGAAATTTTGATAATATCACAGGATATGTATGGCATTTATTTTTATCTAAGAGGTGTGTAAACTATGTTACCATTTTCGGTGATGTTCTTATCCCCTAGCCCCCTTCGACATGTCACGTTGTCTCTACAAATGAAACTTTTAATTCAAAAATTAATTTTTAGAAATATAAGCAATCTGTTGTTATTTGCAACATTGGTATATATTTTTATATTGGTATTATGTAGGGTTAAATGGAAAATGATTTAATTACATTAAGTTATAGAAGTTTGGGGTGTAAGAAATTTCCTTTCCTCATGTTAAACTCCGTAGTATTGTCGACGCGATGTTGACGAATTAGATACGTAAAGAGTCGCATCGTAACAGCTGCGTTACTTTTGTCTAACCCCCTTCCTCCCCATCGTTATTCGTTAAATTTTTAGGTGATCCCCCTCCCCCCTAAGTTGATAGCGTATTTTATGCACGATCTTTTAACTGTCGTCATCGATTTCAACTTAATATCTGTAATTATCTCACAAGGTAATAACTCTGGTTCGGGAACTCGTAATCGGCATTAATCAGGGGTGGCGAACCCTTTTCCATTTGAAGGCCACATTTACCATTAGAATGCATTAGAAATGGCCACATGTAAAACCAGTTCACACTTGAGTTACGTATAGCCCCTATTCAAATATTTTTACGTTGAAATTTTACATGAGAAAACGAATCCATCCGCTGAGTATATTTTCCGTTTATTCACACTTAAAATTCACAAAAGTATATGGCGATTTGTTTCATAATATAACTAAAAAGCCAAAGATTCCCCACTCCTGTTATTAATGGTACAATTATATATATTCACTGTCCAGATGATTGGTAGGAACTGATTTTCTTCAACTTTTACTTCTTAGGAATTTAAAAACCATTCGCGAATGAAATATATGAAATATCTAATAATCTCGAAGAAGTATGAAACGATTGCCATCGTTACCTTGAGAATTTTCCGTTATTATTATTAACTACGCAAGAAGAAGGTTTTGCTTTCCTCATTTTTATATTTACGTTTTGTTATATTTGATTACCGCTGTTAATAATTGATATTCTTACACCTGAATGATTATTTGCAAGAATACTTAAGATAAACTCTAGAATATTCCAACCGTATAGTTAATTTTTTAAGGTAATCCTTAACGAAAATGAGTTTAACCATCATAAAACGTAGTCGTATCTATCTTTATGATTACGTTTTACCGTGATTTATTAAAGGTCGTACTATACGCGAATTGAATTTTAAGTTCTGAAGTTTTAACGCGATGTAGCTGCTATGATTGAATGGAAAACAATAATTTACAGCTAAGCAAGGGGATTAACAGTACTACTTATAGCTTATTCCACAAAATTCCACAGATTCCAGAAATGAATGATTATCGTTAAGTACGGAGTGATAAGTTCTCATATAATTGCAAGGGAAACAGTTTCTTCCCTGCACAATCCCATCATATTTCTCCTGGAAATTATTTCAACGCCAGCAGCTACCCCGCGGCGCCTCAGAATGCCTCTCCGGCTTAATGATTAAGATGCTTAACACCCTTCAGCATTTCGCTCAATCTCATTCGCAACGGACGAGGCCTTATCTTGCACCCTCGTGGGCTAGTTTAAGAGGGGCGCTGTTGGGCTCCAGATTTAACACCGAGTCTTTGTTCCATGGCCGGACTCGAGCTATTGTTCCTCGAGTAGGTACGAGAATCGCTATTAAGGGGTGATATAAGGAGACGGCATAAAGGGTTGGGTCTCTTATTATTTTTTTCATTCCTGCCTTAACTCGGCGAGTGCTTCCTGCCTGACGTAAAGCTGGCCATCGCACGTAAATGCTTGGCCATTATTTCAATTAAAACCTGTCTCCTTCTCTCCCCTCTCTCCTTCCCATTTCTTTTTTAACGCTGACTTCTGGCTCGAACGATAGCCATCAAATGTACGCCGTCGTAAATGAAAAGCTTTTAATCCCCCTCGGTTCTTTTTTTTCGTATGAATGAAAGTCGGAAATTGCAATCGATCGGAGCAGAAACTGAAAAAAACGTAAAAAGTGAAGAAACTGACGTGACTTGGAGTAATGCGAGGTATTTGTCTGGACCTGCTTCCTTCATTTTAAATCAAACTTGAGTTTGTTCCGTAAATTATTATCTCAGTTCCCCATAGCGCCGGAAATTTAAGTGGTGAAAAATGAAACACTCGAAAAATGATTGTGAAACGTTTTCTGGTGAATGTCTGGTAGTTGGTTCTTCGAAATTTCATTGATATGACGTGGTCCTGTGCAGAAAGTTCATTGGCCCCGTGCTATATAAATTCACTTACCTATAAAAAAAGGTAATGATCATTATTAGCTCGAAAGGGAGTATAGTTCGATCAAACGACCTGGTGGCTATAAAATTATATTACAAGCTAAGCACATGATGCCTCTCCTTTTTTTTTATTCGAAAATTCTTCTTTTAGTTTTAGGATATTCATAAATTAGATGCTGGGCCGTATTGTGTAGGAAATAATCTCGATGAAAAAACATCCCATGAACTTTAAATTGATGATATTGTTAAGTGGTCAACTCCTAATCTACTGATAATACTTATTAATTTAATCAGTATAATTTCCATTTTAGTCTTGACCTAATTCAAAACGCATTCAATTTTGTACACTGAGGAAATATCACATCAAAATGAGATTGCCAGTGGAGGACCCAATTATATTTTCCTATAAAGTTTATAAAAATTAGAATAATTTATATAAACGAAGCTATTGTTAAAAGAGAATTATTAAATCGTAGTCCATGCACTACAAATTTTGAGTTCGTTGATTCACAATTGCAGTAGAGAAGTCGAGTAAAAAGAGAGCCAAATGAATTTCATAAATCACTTAAGTTGATCATCAATATTAAAGTCAATTTAACATTAGATACGTAATAGATAGATGGAGAATGTAATAGATCTTCTGTCCCAGGTTTCACCGTTTTCTCAACTCGTGAGATCTTCGTAATTGGATAAACTTTTGAACTTTTCGACACTCATATCCGTTGACGATTTAAGCCCATTCGATATGTTACTTCAATAGAATATTCTCATTATTTTTTCAATAATAATGTATCTTTCACTAATGCTTACCCTAGATATTGAGTGCTTAGTTTCGACTCCCAAACGCTCTGTTTCCATTGAAGTCGCTTTCACTTATCTCGCGGCAAATTCACACGTACAACGTCACTCGCAATTTCCTTTCACAATATTTTGCAGTTCACTGAGCAGCGTTACTTGAAATGATTTTAGACATCCCTAAAATACATTGAAAACCCATGCAAATGGTGTGGAGCAAAATCAATAACCCAGCTACTCAACGATACTGTTTTACTTGTAGACGCTTAATGGTTCATTCACCGTTAACAACAAATTTGAAGAATGATGGAGCTCCAATTCAATATACGTGCATTAAATTTGATATTTGTGAGTGGAATTTTGTAAAGCAACCATAAATGCGTTTTCCTAGAATAAAAATTCCCTCAAACGCTATAATGTTGCCCTTTGCAAGAGGAAAAACAAAGGTGCAAATTTTTCTCTCATTTTCATCGGCGTAATCTTTCGAAAAGCTCTTTTTTCACCTCCTTAACTCATCCGGAAATGTTATGGTAACCTTTATTCGTTCAGTGCTCAACACAGTGCAGTAAATCCATTCATACCGTACCTCGCTGTAAGGGCATTACTTAAATATTTCCTCTGGCATGCCATTGTTTAGAAGGATTAACAACAGTTTCCCAGGTTGTACTTCTTGGAATTATTTACTCCGTATCTTGCAAAGTGCAAAGGTTTTCATGTCAAAATCTGAAAACAAAGGTCAAGGTTGGTTGTGACATGACAAAACATTGTATGCAGGAAACTGTGTATGGCTAAATTTATGATAGCTTGTGTTTCTGTAGGTATGGTTTTATTCCGAGAAAATCCACTACACGCACTGATTACAGTCTTAATGATGACTTTTAAGATTTATCATTTATATAAAGGTCAAAGGTTATCGTGAAAAGGGAAAATTTTTATATCGCAGACTTGGAAGATAATCTTTTGCAGCATATGCCTGTTGCTTTTATCATAATTGTTATACTTTCATATCTTGCCTTTGGCACGGGATATATAGTAGAATGTTACTTCCATTTCCATTGTTTAGGTATGAATGATCCTGAATAATGGCATTCATTTTGGTAAACCCTTATTGAAAGCTTCAAATAGTCTTACTCATAGTGTATTTTCCTCGAACCTTTAACATTCTGGCTCAGTGAAGAATGCAACAGCAAACTACCTCACTATGAAATGAAATTTCGCAAAATATTCGTACGAAATTGGTAGTAGGAATTTCATGGGTTTCCCACTCTAAATCACTAATTTTGTCAATATATTAGTATAGTGATAATACTATAATAATCGACTATAGACTATAATAATCGAATAAAAATCGACCAACACCTTGGAAACCATAACGGAAAATAGATCATTTACCTTTGTTTGAAACAATTCCAACAATGCAACAATATGTTACAATGAGACATTTTTTATGATTGCCTGATATATCAGAGAGGTATATATATAAAGTGTTCTACCTTTCGGTAGGTTCATGTGCCCCCACATTCCCTATTTAATTCCCTCTCCTCAATTCCCGGTAACTTATCCCACCCCTTAATTCGTCTAATAACTTTTGTTTTTGTCTTCCCCTCTGTCTTTTCCCTAGCATTCTTCCCTCGATCGCTTTCTTTAACAATCCCTCCCCTCTCATTATTTGACCCACCCATTTCTTTTGTCTATTTTTAATTACATCAATCATTAGTCTTTTCTCCCCAACCATCCAGAGAGGTATAGTGTTTTAAATATGTTGCGAAGGCTTTCCAATAATTTTTATCTTTCCATAGTTGAACTTAGATTACTATGTTTCTAATTTCATATGTTCCTTTTCGACATATCCACATCATTGAAATTTTCAGCGAGGCAATATTCCCGAAATTCCGCATTTCTCAGCCCTATTAATCTGCGCGGATATCGTACTTGGCTCCTATTCAAAGAATGCAGACCAGACAAAAATAGTCGACTGTGAATAAACATCTGTTCTTCCCTTCTAGTAGCAATTATATTTTGCTCTTCATTGATTGGATATTGGAACATTTTCATTCACATCTATCGCATTGACAGCCATGTAGAAAATGATAATTATTTCCTACCAGAATTAAAGCTGATATTGTTTTCATCTGTAGATAAAAGTGATTCATATTCGACGACTTACTTCATGAATGTAAATAAATCAGGTATTGATGTAGAAATGTATTCAGCTCTTGGAACAATTGAATAAAATGACGTTCAATCAAATTTTTGTAACCCTTATATTTCTTACAATTAAAAAAATGCTCGTCTGTCATCTTTTTGATTTGGAAGAGGAATGGGGACAAGTTATATGCCTCAAAGAAATTCCATATGGGTATGAAAACTACATACTAAACCCTTTCTGTCTGTAAAGAGGTTCTTAAACAATCTCTCATTTACGGGTAGAGGGGTTTGGGAATCTGTAACACTATCATAGGACATGCTGCTCCGTGTGACGATTTCTGAAAAGGATTGGGGTCCCCAATCCCAAAACTGCTGTCATAATATTTAAGGACGGCCCCAAAGGCATTAATTTAAAAGCTAGTTGGACCTCTATCCCCTTTAATCAACTATGAAAAGCTTGGATATGGTATTAGATGAATAGGCAAGATGCGGAGAGGTAGTTTGCTCTTGCTTTGCTATTAGATCCAGAATGCAATAAGTGGAAAATGTCTACGTAAATGCAGTTTAATAAAACTGTTGGTACCATTCATCAATATTATTTAGTTAAACTCATGCCTCATGTAGCTTTCATAGTATCACAGCCGCAAACGAGACTCTTCATGAGGTAGTAATGAATTATACAGTTTTCTCTATCATATACCAGTTAAAAGATTAAAAAGGAAAGAGCTTAATCCAGGAACTGTAATATTATGAATTTAGCTTTTGTTATCATAACAGATTCTTTAGTAAAATAATATGTAAAGGAATTAAGCAAAAGGTCACTGGTAATGTACATATAAAAAGCATCCATTTCGCAACCGATCTTCAAGCTCACAGTCCTACCATCCGTGCTTAAATTTTACAGAATGACACATTCACCAACGGAATGAGCAGCGTTTCTTGCTCAGTCATGTTTGCTCGAATCCTCGGCAAGCAGAAATAAAAACTCTTCCCTCATATAATTTCTGGTGGGATGTCTTCCTCCCAAGGCTTTTCATTCGATATCGCTACAAAACCGTTTCATTAGGAAATAAATGGGTGGCCTACGGGAGATTTGACGACTGGAAAAAAAATGAAACCCACGGCTCGTTCACATCTTTTTATTAGCGATGCCCTCGCTGTAAAAACGGAACAATGGATTATTATTGACGCTGTGGATTCATCGCTAGTCCAGATGCAATTAAAATCCTTGGTTGCCGAGAGCGGAGAAGAAACGGCTTTCCTTGAATTCATTAAAGTGTTACGGTCTTGTTGACATTTTTACAACCATTTCGCGCGAGGTTTCATATCTCTGCCAAAAATTGAGTTTTTCTCGTAGATACGTTAAGAATGCCATTCAGTCTTTGGTTTAGTTCTATTTTTTTGAATTTTCTCTTTCCCTCTTTGAAACTAAAACTTTTGTCGTGAGAATAATGGATTCTGTTTTGATTCCATTTTGTACAATTCAATGTATCCTGTTATTGATATTATTATTATTTGACCCTTTATTATGCGAAGTTAGGATCTATTGGGTCTCGGTTCCAAATAACCTTGTATGACGTTTCAAATATGTATTTTTCATAGAAGAAAAGCGTATAAAAAGAGATGACAAACAAGCATAGTTTTGATTTATGAGAAAAATCTGCACAACTGTAGGTTGAAAGAGAAGAATTGTGCCCCTTTTCCATTCAAAATACACCACCTCCGAGCTCAGCGTACCGTAAGATTATTTTTATCAATATCCTTTTCATGAGTTCATATTACTCTTATATCTTCATTGTATCCAAGTATCTATATAGCTCTTCACTAGCTCTCCATTGTCTCATCAACAGCGGATCAGGCACCGTGAAAATTGCAGTGCAGTAGTGAAGAATCATGTGCTAGAGTATTAGGTCTATCAATTGTGTCATCACTTCAGTCGTTGCGGGTGCTCGTAACACAATCATCAGATCTGGGATTAAGTAGATCTCAAGGGCCTTAATATCCTCCTCAGTGAGTTACGTGCTCTGGGCGTATAGCTGTTATCTGCTGAGAATCATTTCGTTCGGAATAGTTGGCTCACAAGAGATAAAGGGGCGTGGCTAATGAAAAGAGCATCCAATCACGAAACGTTATTTTCTTTAAATATTAATAAGATGTCTTTCTTCTGTTTTCAACCCGAGTTAGTATTACTTTTCCTCCATGGAAAAAAATAAAGAATGCATTATTTTCCTTTTTCTGCTGCCAGTTTTTCGTATCAACGTCTTGTATTCTCATAGATTTTTATATTTGCTCTTTATATTGTAATAATTTTCTTTCCTTTTTTCTTGTGCAACCTTTCTCATGATTCTTATTTTGTACCTGTGGGGTTTGTATATATCTCTGGAGTATCTCTGTATATATCTCTGAGTAGTCTCTTCTTACTTTGATGGTGCTATCATTAGTGTTTTTCGTGCTGAAACTTGAATGATACGAGGAAAGAAATGGCTCGATAGGAGGAGATTTGGTTTAAATTATGAAATAATTGCCAAAATAATGCATATTTTGAGGCCCTCGACAATTTCTATTATTTGGAAGTGATAAAGCAATACATGGGTGGTCTGAAAAGTTTCCGACATTTCGCCATTTTTCGACATGTTTTCTGATAATTTCTGAAAATTTTCTGAAGATTTCTGAAAAATCTGGGATCGGAAACTTTTTAGACCACCCTCGTAGTGGAAACGTTGGGTAAAGTGTATACAGCTAAAAAGAAAAAAACGTTAAAAAAGTAGGTCTTTTTGTTGAAAAAAGTGTTTTATGTAAAATGTCGTGGATTTTTTGACCCCCCCTCGAATAGTATGTATTAGACGTCATTATTATCCAGCCAAAAGCCTGAAGTTGCCTTTTCTACTACTTTAGTATATCCCTGGCTTGTGCTTTCATTTAATGGAAAGATTTTCATTTCATTTGGCGCAATTAGCAGCATGGATATTCCTTGGCGATCTCGCGTTATCTTCTATTGGACTTTTCCCTTAAGAGATACGGTCAGCTGATATTTGTATCTAATCAAGTGAACTTCGTTATCCTTTATTAAATTACTATCGATGGTAGGTCAAAATTAGGATTTAAAAATTTCTTTTGGTTACTGAATCCTCCTTTACGGATGTTAATTATATATAATTATTAAACGAAATTAGATACGATGAATATGTTGACATTTTAATAGGAATGAGCCTAGCTGCGTAATTTATTCGTGAATTTATTTCGTAGGAGAGTTTTTAAATATATGAATATATAATACACACGTGTTTGATGACAGCGCTAGTACGCTATTTTTCGAAGTTCTATTTTTTAACTGTGGAAATTGTATATATAATGGTAAAAACTCAATTTTTACGTTTTTCAATTTTGATTACTAGTTTGAAGTTTGATTTTTTCTTTTGTAAAGCACTTTATATTAGCGAAATATTCATTCTTACAAAACTCTGGTATGATTTAATTTTTTAATTCGTCTTTTATCGTATTTTATATAACTTATTCGCTATTGCACTGATCCCTTTTCAGACTTCCTTTATTTCTTTTAAATCATTATTTTGAGTATATTTCTTAATTTCTCGCTCTATTTTATTCTCTTCTTTTTATTAAAATGAAGGTATTCATTTGTTTAATTTAATTTGGAGGTTCCGTTTCTTATTTTAATCTGTATCTATATCCTTTAATCTCCCATTCGCTTAATCCCACCTTAAATTGAATTCTTACTTAGTATCTTTATATGTTATTTAATTCCTTCACTCTTACTGTGCTTTCCCTCTTCATGTCTATCTCATACGTAAAGTAATTAAATAACATTCGATAGAAATGAGAAGAAATGAACTAAAGATCAATTTACGTGAATTGTGTAATGAAACTAAATATTTAGCGATCTATTTAAAGACAAAGGAAAATAGAATTAGTATTTAAGTCGTTTACCGTTAATTTTGCTAAGGACATTAAAATACTCGAAGATAATGAAAAGAAAAAGATCAAAGATCAATACATAGAAATATCGTAAAGGAATAAATAGATTGTTTCTGTAGGAAAATGGCCTTCAAAGAAGAAAAAATCTAAGACGCAAAGCCTGTTCTTTAAATAAGTCCCTTTCATATTATTTTCGTATGTTTGAAAGGAGAGTTGTAATGGATTTATTTTAGCCGATGTCATTAAAATATTCTATTGCTTAACATAAATCACTTACACACTAAAACGTGAGTAATAAATTTGATCTAAAAATATGATTTGAGCTACTACAATCATCGGGAAATAATAATCCAAAGATATCTATTTAGAAGCTCTCCAAGGCCTTCTGTATTCCTTAGTTCTTTTACAGAACTTGTGTTGTACGCAGTACTACTGATAACTCAATTTACTCGTACTTTTTACCTTAATCGTCTCCCAATCTTTTACGGATGCAAATACATTCAAAATTCACGTAGTGTCAGTGATATGTTGCAAATTCTTAATTGTTTCTTAAATACATTATTAATTAGTGGATCGATTGCTTGAAAAGGTAATAATATATATATATATATATATATAAATTAAGCTTTTCTATGGAATTAAAATGATTGCGTTAACTCTATTTAAAAGTAAAATATAACAAATCCTGCATAACTATGTGGATATCCATAGCAATAAATATAAAAGAGCCACATTTTTACAAATCTTTCACAAATAAGCTGTAGAAAATTTATAAAAGTGTGAACCTTTGAAATTCCATAGTATTTTAGCCGTCTCCTAGGCAAATAATAAATGTAAATACAATATCAATTATTGATAATTTAAGGAAAAATTTCGAAATTTTTTGGACTATTTGAGATGAAAGAAGCTGAGAATCCCTCCTCAGTTTTAATTAATGCAACGCATTTCATTTTTTGGATTGAAAACATCTAATCTTAGTACCTTCCAGACAAGAAAACAGTAAAGAAATATGGCAAACAATTACCTAGCAAAGGCATAGAAACTCCTTTTACTTACTTTAGTAGGCTATTTTAAAAATGGGACGAGAGACTAGCACAGAAATAAAACCATTCATTAGTTTAATGGACGTTTTAATGCGGATGAAAATGGTCTCGACTCGATTGCTGAGTATCAGAACGTCTCTTCGAAAATATCACATCTCCTCAGCTTTGTAAGGAATTTTCATTACCTTCCCACGGAGCTGGCTAGTACAGATAAGCTTGTTTCGTAGCTACTATACCTTTCCTGAACTGGGAGGACATAGCACTGAGCAAAAGTAGTGTCCGTTTCATCCAATTTCCTCGTGGAAAGTACTACGATCCGGGACCGCTGCCAAGGAATGCTGTTTCCTTTTTCCGAATCTCTTTCCCCAGGATCTGAGGCGAACTCTTAGAAAGCAAACCGGTCGCTTTTATTCCGTGTATATATTTTTCGAAAGGGCCATTTCATTTTATCGCCACCCCGCTGTTTTTGGAGAGCTTTGCTTTGGGCATATTTCCTTCACTTGCGCATCACATCGTATCCTTGCTTCATGACGAGATGGTTGTATAGCACATAGACGGTTTCCCCCTTCCGTAACACTTTCATTTTTTTTGAGGCGCGTAAAGGAAAGTCTCAGTTTCCAAGAGCTCATTTTCGCTCTCGCTGGAGAATCTTTCACAGCGCTGCTAGGAGATCAATGGTTGAAAAGCGTCTTGTGCTAAGTGTGACCACGCGCAGGCTGTGCTTGGAAAATTGAGGCGTAAGGGCCTTGCCGTTTGTCGTAAATATTTACTGGCGTTATTTCTGGACGAGCCTCTCCTTTTATCGAATTTTTATGCGTAATGACGGCTGGAAAATGGGCGGAATATTCGAAACGAGGTTATAAGGAAAGCCGGGTCCAAAAATGGGGTCGTTTGTGTCTGTTTATGGCATTGGAGTTATCATCTCACGACAGATAATGGGTATCGAATGCATGAATACATTATGCTTGTTATTATTAGGATGAGGGAAAGTACTGCTGTAGTTTAATCATGTAAGGGGCATTGCATATAAATGGTGGAAAGAGTTGTTGTTTGTTTAATACTCCGTGCTGTCTATTTAGATCAGGTGTGAGGGACCTTTTTCCATTGATAGACCACATTTAGCATTCGGTCTTATCAGAAAGACCGCATATGAATCATCAAGCAACCATCAGGCGACTTTCAAGTTGCTTGCTACCTGTATTCAAACATTTAACCATCGAAGTTTTACACTAGAACACAGTTATGCATCATTTGATTTTTTTTTACTTTAAAATTTTCTAACTAATTAATTTTAAACAAGAAAGGGTAATGGGTGATTTTGAACGTTAGGGCGTGAACCCAGGAAAAATCCTAAGGAAGAATAGATTTGAAAAAAGTCCGACGGGGCCGGGAATCGAACCCGGGTCTTCTCCTGATTGCAGAATGTTCCGAGCGAGAGAATGTTCCGGCGAGATAGTTCAACGGACAAAGCACCCGACCGGCAATCGGGAGACCCGGGTTCGATTCCTGGTCCCGTCGGACTTTTTTCAAGTCTATTCTTCCTTGGGATTTTATTCATTTTAACTCCATTTGGATGCTAAATTTATATCTATTCACATTTACACTTACCATATAAAAGAAAAAGATTTGATAAAATCAAGAAAATTAATTTAAGCTTTGCTCCCACAGAACTTAATCGAAGCTTTTTTATTTATTTGCTTTTCTTTCTATGACCAAACTATTAACCTGAAAGAATTAAAGTTCGCGTTCCTCTATTTCGGGACTACTTTGTTGCAAAAACTCTGCTTCATATTTTAAGAACAAGCTCAATCTATCTTATGATTAGAGAATTAACAGAAATTTTGGGTTTTATTCAACGCTGTGTAATTTGTCATTACGCACCATTCACTGAAAGTATTCACGAAGAAAGAATTACCAGAACGGGAATTAAAGGAAATCTCTTGTTTTGTGCGCGTGACAGCAATGAAATTGCCTCCTTTCTTCAAAGAGCGACCTCATTAACATGTCATTTGCACACAAGAAAGTAACGATCTCGAAAGAATTTGCGTACGCGATCGCGTATAGAAACGCTCAATTATCACGTGGGATATGCCTTTCGGAAAATCCAGTTTGAATCGTGGAAAATAGAAAAGTGTAGTAATCTGTTAGAGACATCGCCTGAACGAATTTACGAGACGGTGCTCATAGTTAATTATGGAAGCACTGGATCTCTCGTACGGCAGGTTTCGACCAGTATGTGAACGTAAATCTAGTGCACGTGATGCAAAATTCACACTACAAGTAGGGAAGAGATTTACCATCTGATAGGACGAGGTTACGGTTAAGGATTTCGAGCGTAAATTACGCATATACTTGCATGCAACTACCTCATCAGACGGTATCGAGAGTAAAATCTGATTAGACGGGTTTTTACACCTGCAAAAGGTATAGAAAAGAAAAAAAGGAAGGAGAGGAAGATTGAATCGTAGAAGATTATAGAAGCAGAATTGCTATCAATATTTACAATATTTATTAGAAATAATTATTTGCTTTCTGGCCAGTAGAAAGAAGTAGTTAACATATACGGGAAACAATACTTGAAAAAGTCATAGATAATGTGACATCAATAAGACAATTCTATAAATCATATTATTGATACGTGTATAAGAGGCTGGTAGAATTCCAGCCTTAAAGTTTAGGAGAAAAGCGCGAGTTAAACCCAGATAAATACACTAATCACGGTGATTCTATGATACAGTAAAATATATTTACTCATTATTCTATAGTATTGCGATCAGAAGTTACATTACCATCACATATGCACAAGCGGTATAAGGCATACATATATAAGGCATACTAGCTGCCTTTCATTAAGTTCGAGTGCTTCAACATTCCCCATTCAATACCAATTCCTTCGCTTCATTTCAGGTAAATCTTATCTTTATCATCAATACGTTAATATTTTGTGGAGGACTTAAATGAATAGATTTCTTGCGGACACGATATTATTAATCAGTGCTGAAGCTACCTATATTAATACCTGGAGTTACAGATGCGCCTGATTGTGAAATCCCGGTCGCCCCTTTCAGAAACATCTTACTCAATTTTGGGTCGATCTTTATTAGGAGCGTCGCACCCCTTCTGTAACACTTGACCCTGAATACGTGGTCCACCCGTATTCAAGCTTTACTATTAATGTACAGACACCGTTGCAGTCTATTTTATTTGTGACCTACGCACATTAACCCTCAGTTAACGAGGAAAGACGTGCATGCGACTAGCTATGTTTTTTAACATAATGTTAGATTGTAGATAGCATATGCTTTTGAGTAAATTCTTAAAACCTTCCATATGTGACACATAGCATTTAGTCCTATCGAAGTTGATATTCAGTATGTTCTTATACAGAACTGCTCCATGAAAATCGAACACTATACAAGCAATAATTTATTTTTCAAAACTGCTTTTATATTTTAATCTTTTGGTGTGAAACGCTGTCTAATTTAAAGTCCTGTAATTATTTTCCCTGATTTCGAAATTCTGGGAGAATATTTTAATGTATTTCTATATCTTTTAGTTAATTTTTTTATTGATTTAATAAAGAAGCTTTCTTAGCTTTAATTTCTCCATCGCGGATACGGATAGTGATTATTGTAGCAGTATTTTTAAAGTTGCTTCGATAGCTGTGGTCATTTTGCACGTGTGCTCCCAATGATAATCGAACCCGTGACCGCTAACCCCTTTATTAATCGTATGTGATGATTAGTGATGAAGATAAAGTTAGGTTTCGCATTACTCATAATACCCGGAAGCTCTTTCTAAAATAATATATGCCTTCATAACACGTACACATATCATTTTATGCATATATTATATTGAGGTTATTAGACATATTTATGTCTAAATCATTACGTATATATGAGTAATAATTAAAATTAGGATGGGTCAAATGTAAAACAAAACAAAAACCGAATCCTTTAGTCCGAGCCGCACTAAGAATAGAAATATAGGATACTTAAATGAAATATGACTTCAGAAATGCTCGAGAAATCTCGGGGATCACGATTTCTTATTTCCGAATCTCGACCAGCTCGAAATGTCCTCGGAAATTCGGAAACCCTAGTTACGTTACGGAATGGAGCTTGTAAGGATTTGGACACAGGGAAAGACAAATGAGACATGGAGAAATGAAAGGTACGGTCAGCAGTCGTTGTCATGCCTTGGGCAAGAGCTTTGGGAGAGAGCAAAAACTAGGTGATAGCCGACTTCCTTTCTGATACTTGGAATCGACTCGTCCTCCTTGTTCATGTGACCATGCTCGTCTCTAAGGCCCTAACATTTTTATAATCGATCGCCGTTGCCCATGGAGATCGGAATAATTCATCATTCTTCCATTTCACGCGGTCTAAGCAAGTCGAAGGGTTCGACCGATTCCTGTTTTGTTTTCTCCACTTTCAGCGGCCTGCGTATCGCTTTTAGAGGAACAAATTAGATTAGCTTTCAAAATAAGAAGAACCTTTGGAATAACGTGGAATAAATTGAAAAATAATAGCACCTTTTCCTCCCACGTGGTATTTTCTTATGCTGAAAAAATTGTTCGAATATGGAGGGATTGCGACGTTTATGTGAAATTATGCTGACCTTTTAATTGAGTTTATCACTTTCAACTCAATTCAATTTAATATCGTCTTCATTAGTCGAAATTTGTGCTTTTATAATACACTATCTTGCGACATCGAAGCCGACTTTCTTAGGTGTTCCCGCCCCAGTTTTTTTCTTTTTAAATCTTAGGCTCTGCGTCCGTCCGTCCGTCCGTCAAAATTGACATGCGTTTTCGACTTAGAGTTAGAATGGTGCTTAAAATATACATGAAAAACATGCTTCTGTCTGTTTATGAAATCTGCTTATGCCAATGATTTGAGTGTGTGTGAGTGTGATTTGAGTTTATTTCAAAGAAGTATGGACTGACTCAGTTTAATGATGTCAAATGAAAGTCGATTTAATTCCTTCAAGACAGGGTATATTCTGTAGCCACATCGAAGCTCACACTTAAGAAAACAGAATACGCTTCTTCATTACCTGGAAATCAGCTGAATCCCTCAGCAACAGCATCAATATCTTTCATCAATGATTTTGATCGTTACTACTACGATAACGCTTGGGAGGGTTGGAAAGTCTTAGCGCTCGGTAATATCATAAAAATAAAATTTTAATCAATCAACGCGATAATTCATTTTCGTGCGTAGTTGATATCAAACTCTGGATAGCAATCTTAATTCCGTCACCAAACCTAATCTACCTTAAACATGTCACAGACGCTCCTTTTTGGAATTGAAGTAGTTGTTAAAAGTGCTTCGACAGCTGAGGCCTCTCACCGGGAATCGATCCCGAGACCACTTTCACCTAAGCTGAACACGCAGCTCAATATATTCAGGAGCCCCTTTGTAGAATTACCAAGGGGAATTCATGTATTTCTCAGAGAACTTTCAAAGTTACGCCTTGAGAAGTTTTTTATAAGTATAAACACGAATAGCGTGCGTAACACGCGGAAAAATTTAATTTTTCAATCAAAAATGTCAACTTCTGCTTTTTTTATATCTCGCGTAGTCTTTTGCAATGTTTTGTCCTTTCGTGACAGCCTTGAACGGCGGTTTGGAAACTTTACTTTTTTATTGCCTTGCTGTCCTATAGAAAATCGATGCAAGCCACAGTTATGGCTTTCGATTTTCCGCATTCGCAACGTTACACTTGTGGTCTGCATTTGTCATTTATATATTACCTCGGTTTCAGAAATATTTATCTCCTTCACTCAGTCTAGCCGCAGAACTTACGACCGTGCCTGTCAGTGCAAGTAATGCAGTGCATTATTTATATATAGGGGGACTATATTTATCTACGGGAGTAGTATGAATCAAGGAGAGTATTTTGTGTGTCAAATTGCATCCGATGTAAAGAATTGCTGCTTCCAAACTGAGTTGCGACCAAAATATTTCTTGTATGTTTTGAGGTGATATTTTGGCTTTTACTTTAATTACCACAATCAAAATTATGTTTGATGAATTGTCATTGCAATCGATTCTTGAAAAATGTTTTTCAATCATGTTTTGGTACAAGATAGAGGAAAATGCACCTTTAATTTTCATTTAGCTCAGTTTTGTCAATCGCTGGGATATCATGAAAGCTTTTATGAAGTTAATATGCAGAATAATGATACTAACTTACGTTTCTCTTCATTGAACTCTATGAAAATTCTACATGGTGGATGTACTTTATGTTTTTCACTCATATTGCGGATGTAATCGCGGCCTAGTCAGATCATAACAATGCTGCTTATTGCATCATTGCATTGTTGCTTATTGCATCATTGCATTGTTGCGTATTAAAATCATAATAATGTAAGATATAGGCTATTTAAACGAAGTTGTAATTAGTTAAATTGAAAGACGCGTTTATTTAGTTATTCGATTTTGTTGTCACAGTTTCTTGTATCAGTTCACTCCGAGCTAGCGTAGATGTGGATAATGGTTGGAATGCTGAGAACGATATATCCTGATAAATCATGCTTTCTACATTTTTTCTGTTACGTATTGTATTGCTATGAGTGAAAAAAACATCTTACTTTGTTTCGAGATTTTCAAGTGTTTCATTGGGAAAAATCGTAAGAGGTTCTATTTTAATCGTTTTCATCCCGGGCTCTTCGTTTATGATAAGACTATCCGGTGGTCATCTGGCTTAATACGCCCCACCCGGTGATGCTGTCGATATCACCATGGGTACTCCTTCATCACCTCCCACGCTCGGTGATTGAGTGATACTTCACGGATCGGTAGCTGCCTGACGTATTGGAAGTAGCTGAGGGCAGAGAAAAAAAATGAGTTCTTGAAGCTAAAGCTTTAATGACCCGACGCGAAAATAGATGGCAAAATACCCATCACTTGAAGCGTCCTTTCTCTTGATTTGCTTCTTATAAAATATATACAATACATGTATTGGTTATGGGTTCTAGAAATAACTGGAAGTACCCTAGTTGTGCTTGATTCTTTCTATTGGTTATCTTTCGATAATCTTGCTTATCCTTACTAGCCACTCGGTAGTTGACACCGATGTTGGATTGTGGAATTAGTTACTTAAGACCCCCGATTTCGCATTTTAGGCTCTCATTCAAAACCTATTGGTACAAAACTGATCCAATTTAATTCTGTATTCTTCTATACTTAATAATTTTGTTTCTTTACGTTTATTTCGTACATTTATTTCACCACCACATTCTTTTTGGTTTCAAACAGGTATGAACAGTGGAGTAGTTTATGGAAAGATATCTACAAGTTGTTTCGAAAACTTGATGTCTTCATGGACCAAGACGCAGAGTGATCAATATCTTCCGCCCACTAGCCATCATTTATAGGTAACTGTTTCTTTATTATTATAATAATTATCGCGTTGAGCAGTGCTTCTCAACCTTTTGACATCCGAGGCACATCTCGGTACTAAATAAATCTTTGAGGCACTCTATAATATTGTTGGTCGTGTATGAAATCAAACAAAAAATGAAAAAACACCAGGCATGTAATAAACCATTTGGGTGTTTCGTTGGAAATTCTAGCTAGGTAGAAAAATATCTCTGAAAATAAACCACAATTATAGGTATTGAGTAGTTTGAAAAAAGTGTTATCCTCGAGTATACAACTCAATGTGCACAGAAAATAAATTAGCTAGTCCCATCATCAATTTTGAAATTCGAAATACTCTTGGAATTCTCCATACAGATACACTGAAAGCTTTGGACTATCTTTTGCACTTAGCAATGACGAGATGCTAAAAGAAGTTTTAGGAATCCGAATATTCTAAATGTATATAAACCATGTTTCAATTGATATTGATAAAATAGCAGATAAAAAATCATTGTCACAAAAGTTATAAGGAATAATGATTGTCATAAAAAGAGCTGTTGGCAATAGAGTTATAATATAACAATGAAATCATTGTTAATAAAGGTTTAAGGAGTAATAATTGTTACAAAAAAGAATAATAGGTAATACAATTATAATAAGACAATCAGTGGTATTAAAAATGGCGGAATTGTTGAACTTTAAGTTGAAACAACAAAAAATAAATGTATTGATATTGCCTCAGGGCAGAAACACATCTGAAGCCGATACCGCTTGGATTTAATGCTGGACACCGAGGACTTCCGGCTCATCACTGTACAGCGTATCGGGTCGGAAGCACAGTTGTAGAGCAATAAATTAATTATTCCATAAATATATAATTTCGTGATTCGGTAATCTTTGATTTAGAGTGATATTGCGGCGATATCCCAGAAATGCGCCATCGCTGTTAGGTCATCGCAACATCAATGCGACGAGAGGGCAGTGATGCGCGAGGGCTAAATTAGTGCCATCTCCCCTTGCTGAAGTCAAGTTCAAGTTTAAGTGTTCCCTAGGGCGCCAGCAACTTGGGTAATACTAACCCGAACGATCCTTAAACTCATCTCGTGGCAGCAATTTTGTCGCTGCAAGAGAGCCCGTGCTATAAATGTGGTTACCGAGGCAATCGGTACCTTCGATATTCCCGAACGAGCGACATTCGATATCCGGGTTCATCGATTTTCGATTCGATTTTGTTACACGGCTGGCAGGTCTCTCCATCTCTTTGTGTTTTTCGTCGTCTTTAGTGTCTTTCCAAGATTATCGATTAGCATTTCATTACAAATTCAAACAAAAAGGAAGCGTATATCCTTTTATATGAATCACAAGAATGTAAGCTGATTCCGATGAATTATTTTTCCAATTTATCGTGTCGAACGAAGGGAATAAAGATCGCTGAGATATCAGGTTTAATTGCAGTTGTCAAAGAAAATTTTTAAGTATTAATTATTTGGGTTTATTAAAATGACACTCATGCTCCAAACTTCACTGCCATTAAATTCAAATTGATCGAGGGATATGAAAAAGTATGATCATCACAAAACAGTAGCTTTTAAAGTCGAATAAAGGAGGCATAAAAAAGTAATCATTTTGCACTGAAATTTTGTTTTCGATATTTTACGGTCCACTGGATAACGTAATTGAATTCGATCGAAAATTCGGTCCTTTTACTGTTCTCAGAGCGCCGGGAGCATTGTGTTTGTACAGTGAATTATTTATCGCAAACAGCTATTTTCGATATTATATTTTGAACATTTTTTCGGAACAATAAAGGTTAGTCGCATGTATGGGGTCGAAATTGCCTTTCAATTCCGATCGTTGAAATCTATCAGTTTGTTAACGATTTTTGACCTTTTTAAGGGCCTAAATGTTTTGATAAATGTTTTCTGGACATTATTCAAAGTACTTCTTAAGTATGCAGATCGTAATGCTTTGTCTATCGTTTTGAATTTTACTAATATTCTATTTTAATTTCTGTTATTTGTGATAGTAGATTAGTTTTTCTCGATTTTGAGTGAGTTTTCATCCAAAGTTGAACGTTTTATTGTGAAATTATTATTATTATTATCGATGATTGATGATTCTTACTTGATTATGATATATTGTTGATTTGAACTGATTGTTATGCAAATATGAGCATTGATCTAGATATATTATGTACAATCTTATAGATTCTCCAACGCAACAGAAAGTAGTTATCAATTTTAATTTTAAAATGCATCTATTTGTACTATAATTGATTGACTAATTTTAACCTTGGAAATATTTTATATTACTCTATTGATGTTGGGAAAATGGTACAGCGCCTTGTCGCATGGTTAGCTGTGGAGAGCTTAAGAGAAAAGGGAGAACATTGGGTCTAGAGTCATTAGGAGAGAAGAGATATATTGCAAGACTCGCTGGGATTTATAACGCTTATGTAGATAAGGCAGTGCGAAGGATAAAGGGGCAGATTAAAGGGAAATAATGACACAGCGGTACGGGAGCATACTTAGGAAATAGAATCGTTACGACAAAAGACAGAAGAGGCAAGTTTTTTATCCCGAGAATGTGGTTTCAAAGTATCCTTTCTCTGGTATCGCTATAATGGATAAATGTATGTACTCTAGAGTAATTAATATATTTCTGGGTTCAACTTTAAATCAGTTTGGGTATCCTCATTAGTAAAATCACTTTGCTAAAATAAATTAAAGTTAAAATTTTCCTTCACAAAGTTATTTTAAATTATCCTCAGCTCAAAAAGCATTTGTAGAATCCCCATTTTGAAAGATCGTTTCCCCTTCAGACCTCATGAATGGAGATGAAGAATTATGAGTAATATCTAATTAATCCCTTATAGTAAAACTGTTTGTTCAAATTCATTATGTTTTCTAGTATATGATAATATATATCCTATCAGTTTTAAATGTTGTTGTAAAATGTATTTTTTATCCAGCTGTTAAACTTTTAATATCCTTTGTTTTACTTGTAATAACACCGTTTTGTATAATCAGATTCAGATGAAATTTACAATATTACATCCGCGGATTAAAATCGTGGTTAATTTTGATTTATCATGGAATGTGATAATATATCATCTGAAAGGTAGGATAAATTATTGGCTGTAAATATGTCTCTAGAGGTCTTTATTCGGGCGAGATTAAGGCTTAAAGTCTCACTTTCAACCTAACCCAAATAGAAAATGATCGTGGATCAATTTATTTATGTTCATAATACTTTTCAGTGACATATTAGTTTAAAACTATCATTTAATTGCTTTTGATGAATAAGCAAATATCTTAAGCAATCAACGGATATTAAGTAAGTTAGGCAATGTATGATTAAGGTTGGTTATAGTGATTTATTTTTTGATATTACTTCGATACTTGCGTATTTCTGCGCTGTGGCGTTTTCTCCCTAAAACTAAAGTTGAGAAGGTTTCTCTTGAATCTTTTTGTTTTCCGTTTATACGTTGTAAATTCTAACTTTATGACTCACTTTGTGGTTAGGTTTAAGAGAGGCTCATTTGAGGCTAACCTCGCGGAAAAACAGCACAATAAGAATGTTCTTCCAGAGATTTCGTTCGTGATTCATCGAAAAAGGTCCTCATATTTTATAAATTTAAATGTATTGCCACATTTTTCAGCAGAATATTTATTCCTTTCCCGAGGAAACCTCCGTAAATTATGCGAATCTATTGATGTATGGTTTCGGAGAAAAGGCCTTTTATTTTCTCTTATCTCCATTATTTCGGAGAAAGTAGAACGAGGAATGGGGCTGGAGAGAGACGTTACGTTGGGGAGGATAAGGTGTATACATATGCAGCAACTAACCGGCGGAATTGAATTACTGGGCACGCGATATAACTATCTGTAACTCGTCCCCCTTTCAGGAAAGAGGATGAATCGCTGCATTGCGATGGAAATAGGGAAGAAAATAAGCATATTTAAATGGGTCGAAATAGCTTTCTTTTTAATACACGTCGAACCGTAATGTAGCACTTCCACAGTATGAAATCGAGAGTAGTGAAAGTGGAGCGAATATTTGGTGTGAGTGTACTGAAAGAATGGGAAGGTTATAATAGCACGGAGAGAAGATGGAGATTCAACATTTAATTTTTGATTTATTAGCGTGAGTTTGTTATTTTGAAGCTTCATTTTTCATATTGGCTATATTTTCATATGTAAGAGTTATTTTGGCTTTTTTACACTACTGCAGATTTTGACGATGTGGTAGGATCGCACTACTCTTTATTGCTAATGAGATCGTGCAATAACTTCTAAATATCGATATGTATATTTGAATTTATGACTTACTCTCTTATAAATCAGAGGAATTGTTTGCAGTCATGTAATTCACAGATATTTCAATGGGGAAAATTTTACAGACTGCTGCGTTCATAATTCTCATATTTTATGGCTTTGTTGCTTTTTTTATGGTGGTTACATTTAAAAAAATTCTACATTTGAGTTGGCTTTCGCGGGGAACCGAACCCGGAACCGCTTTGGTCAAAGTCGAAAGCGCCGCCCTCTTGGCTATCCGAGAGCTCTCTCTTATTATCATTATTACATAACGAATGCAGGCAAACCCAGTCATATATCTTTTAATGAAATTCAACGAACACTACTCCAATGACGGATGCAAGCACCGCGCCTAAGCCAGGAAAAACACGGCTACCCGGAACTTTGGAATAGTTACGTAGAATGCTATCCATTCCTCCACCGGCGTTGGCACCAATGATTTAAAGTTATATAATGGAAAAAATTCCTAATATATGGTCATTTTCGAATTTTTCCTGTCCTAGCATCGAAGTAGAATTCGCCATTAGGAGAGGAATTCATTTTATCTTTCAAATGTGTCATTTCATTGAAGTAAACGTAGGTTACAGAAATTCACGTGAGAAAACTGAAGCGCTATTTCTAAGGGATTATACTCGGTGACTTTTTATGCTTGAATTGCAAAATTTTATCACCCTCTCGCCTTTAACAATAGGTGTTTAAATATGAAATGATTGCTAATATGCGTCTTCGTGATGTGTTCTTAGTGAAAAAGGAATGTTCCTTTTTAATGTTCCTTAGCTGTGTTTTGGAATATTTTGTCACGTTGTAGCAAAGTAAATGCTCATTTTGTGTAGGTTATGACTGATAAATTTCCCCATAATGTTAATAATGAGCCGTGAATGACCAGTTTGTTGTGGGTTGTGCGTTTATTATAATTTTCTCATTTTTATAACTATATTTTCTGGCGAAGCTAATTTGAATTTAATGATAAATTATTCTTTTGTATCAATATTTAAATCAAACTTTCGGTTTCACATATTTTTAACGTATTTGTAGATTTCTAGCTGTCAGTATTATTTTCAAAGTTTTAAAAGTAAATTGGCATCCAATTAATAGTTTGGTTACATTCAAAATAATTTTTTATTCAAATTCCAACTTCTGTTTTCGTTCTCATGGTTCTATATCGAATTATGTTGAAAAATTTCGATAAAGGAAAAATATGGGGATTTGCATTTTAATTTAAATTGAATAGTATCTAGTCTAGACAATGGGAACATTTTTGACTTTCCTTGAGAGTGCTTTTTTCCTCTCTGAATCAAACACCAAGGATTCAATTAAAGCAGGCTGAAGTCATTTGATTGTGTAGGAGATTTAATTTCAATACGAATTATCTAACTTCGAGCCATTAAATTCTGCATCAGCCTCGCACGTACATTCTCATTAATCTGCTGCGGCAATCAAATTGCTATCTCACGGTGGATTTCAGAGGCAATTATTATATTTCATAAACTGTTTTCATCTAATAAAGCAATTTTGACCTTTGAAGTTATTTAATAGCAACGGCAGCTTTATGACTCCGCAAAACAAAGCGAAATGTTATTTTCCGACGACACGCCTCATTCTCTGAAATTGTTTCCTCTGTCATTTCATTATTGCTTTATTATGGGAAGCGAATTAAATTATGAACGATTTTTGCCTGCAAATCTAATGTTAACAATAAACATAGTAAATCATCTCCACTTTATGTTTTGATTCTAAATCACATATTGTTGATTATCTTTGTGAAGTATTTTAATTTTAATGTTCGTTATTATGATGATTTTTAAACTTTTTTAAATTAATTAGGCCGTTTACCTGTTCTGTTACTAAACTTCTATTGCTATATCTTCATTATTCTGCGAAAATTTCTTTTTCCACTATATTAGTACTCCATATATTGCTTTATCAATAGAGAAATCAGTACCCGTGAGTTATACAATTACTGTGGCTCGTTCTTATTTTATCATTTATTTGGTCGATATTTAGCTCCTCTGCGTCTAAGTTGCTTATTTTACTTCTACGTGTATACCATTCACTATTTATGAGAAAATTTATCCCTGGCACGGGTATTTGTACTTTACCAGTTCTGTGATTGTTTATATTTATTTTTCCTTAGAGATGAGCAGCTTTCTGCCGCAGCTCTATATAATGAAAGCATTTCTAATTACTTTAATAATTAATAGCAATTAATATTATTATCTTCTAGATAATAATTATTACGATTGCTATTTTATGCTTTTGATTTCAAGTCCGTTCTTCATTCTATATTAATATTTATTCTTCATTCCTTCATTTAACAATATATAATAAAGTTAAATTTGAGAAGATAAAATATTCAATCTTGATTATTAGTGAGCGTTTTATACAAATCTTCTTTCTTTTGCAACAATTGCTATGTTATTCCAAACCTATGCTTACAATGTGAAACGTCAGGTGTTATTCTTTACTATCGTTGCATAACAAATTAGACCTATTAAATTTATAATGTTCTGCTTTTATCTATCAAGTAACTACTGCTGATTTTCTATCAAGTGTTACTATCAATTAATGGAGTATTAACTTAGAAATACATTATCAATTACTCACATATGCACCGCACTTCCGCTCCCGACTTTGCATTTCAATTATTTCAGGCATTACTTAGATGCGTTGATATTTAAATAGTATTCTAGGGTCAATAGAAAGTTATTTTCATCATTTTTAAAGATACTAAAGATACTAATAATTAGAAAGTTCTCTTATTATGATTGAATGACTGACAGGTGATTTCACGCTCACGAATGTGTTCCTGCTTTTGTCTAAACTTCTAACCAATTTTAGTCAAGGGATTGAAGATCTCTATATCTATCTATTATCAATACATTTTTAAATAACCCATAAAGGCTGACGTATTCTTTTCGTCAACTTAAAAGTAGGCGTACTTGGGCCATTATTCCCGGACTACTGCATGCTGACAATACCTTCGGGTTTATTTTCCTTGAGAGTGGCGGGGTCGGGAAAATAAGTGTGTTGTTTGAAGCCGCAGGCGCCGATGAGGGGCTTCCTTGGCCTGAGGCCTAGACACACCTATAAGAGTCGCCCTACTACGATACATCATAATCAAGCACGATGTACTCCGTCGTAGTTCGGAAGGCCGTTTAAAATTATAGGGGAATCTCCATTATTTCGCGATTGAGATCAACCCTGGTTTTAAGCAAAAAAAGTAGCAAAGTAAAGGTATATTTAGCCGCTTCTCATCCGATCTCGGGTTTTGTTCTATCACCCGGACGGAGTGTTTAAGGAAAAACGTTGGAAATACCCAACTCCGAAGGCAGTCTCGCAATCTTTAAATAAATTTTACGAAAAACTGGACTCGATCCAGTAGAATGGCTCTTTCAATTATTTCTCCTCTTTTGTTTCTCCATTTCGCGTCAACTTTTGGACGTAAGTTAGACAAAGCGTTAGAAAAAATGAACCGAGATGCTATAATTATATAAGGAATTTCACCTTGTCCAAAATAATGCTGGGAAAATACACGGAAGGATTTCTCTCGACTGTTTTATTTATGCCAACTACTCGGGAATGCTTTACATATATGTAAAATTCCTATTATATCCTATTAAATAATGATTTTGGTGCATAATTCTTCGTCGTACATTTCGGTTTGCGATTATGTTTCTATGAGAGATGTGCTTCTGATGAACGTTATGTTTATATTTATGTTATTAGATAAATACAAGTGAATACAGAAATGTGAAATGGAGTATATATTTCGAACTGTGAAAAGAAGATAAATAAGTCCCAAGCTTGAAAATTTCGAGCTTACATATTAAATGATGCTTAGGATTGCAAAGTTTGATGTCTGATTAAATTCTTGTTTTAGAGCCGATATGATTTGGGATAACATTTTCAAAATTTTTCCTTGTTTCACGCACACAAAGTCCTGCTAGCCTTTCTTCTATTGAAGTTTTTTATAGTTTTGAAGTTCTTATAGTTCGGAAATATTTTACCGTGCTAGTTTTCTCAAAGTTTTATTTTTTATTGTAGAAGTCTCGTCGACTTTATTTGTTGTTTTATTCCGTTGAGATTCCGTTAGATTTTCTCTTGAGTTTTCTTCTTCTATCTTCTACTGTTAATATTAATTAATTAATATTGTTAATAGGTGATCAACTGACGTACTCTTATGGAACACGAATTTGCGTCAAACTGATCTGATTTCAATCAGTTATTTATGTATGAATTATCCCTTCCTTGATATCTGGGGAATGTTTTTACATAGAAATGCGTACAAAAAAAATTGCGCAATGTAAGAAGTTTTTCTGTTTACTGAACTTCTTAATGAAACAATTATAATTTTATCATTTTGTGTTTGTGTTAGAAGATATAGCTATCTTGCAGAGCTATCTCCCACCAAGAGGCAAAACTGTGTTCGATTTAGACATTTTTTATTTTCCTATCTTTGTATTTCCGGATGTACGCTTTATCGTGCAAATGTTCCTATAAAATCTTAACATATTTCATTTTGCATAGCTCATTCTACCGTCCGCGGTGGCGGCGTGCTTAGCTCAGACCCCTATCAGACTTAGAGCTTTATCAGATATTTTTTTTTGCTTAGAGAATGGTAATATATGTCCGATTTTCATATAAGCGTTGGTGGCAGGAAGATCAACTGGTCGTGAAAATCAACATTTAAACTAAATTCATCGTCAGGAAATATCTTCTTCAAGCCTGAACTTAATTTTCACTTCAACATTAGGTTGAGGTTATGAATGATTAAGTTTTACCTTGTCATTTCGTCAAATGCTTAATCATTAGGATACTGTGATGAAAAATATTGATATCGTGAGTTATTTGGAGTAATCCTCTGTAGGTAGATCTTTTTCGCATAAATACCCCATGCCTCGTTGAATTTCGGATTTATCAGCAGCAGTTTAGATTCCCATAACATTTAATGCCAACATTTTTATAGCAAAACGAGAAATGCTGAAAAAGGTCATTGAGAACTCCTAATCGACTTTTAGTATATGCAAAAATGAAATCACCAAAAAGATTCTTACTAATGAGGATTAAGTAACATGCTAATAGAAGGAAGATTTCCTAAGTTTTTTACGAGATTGGGGACCTTAATGATGCTAATGATCGATAGTTTCTATACCATCAAGGTGTGGTCGCAAAATCAAATGAACCAATGAGATTGATTTGGTGGCGTCAGAGATAGTCACTTTAAATCTTACCACGCAGCCCATGGCTTTCGTTAACTAATGGAGTGACAAATTATATTGGATGATAGGATACTAAAATTCCTAATAAAATTCGCCCAGCAAAATTTAATTGAAACATAATGCATTTGTGAGTGCCAGATAGGGCATCCGTAGAAAAAAAGTAACCCGCCATAAAATTCGTCATAAACTCATCACGTCCTGTACTGTACCAAAATATCGGAAAGCGTGTCTCGTATTATAAGAAACTCTTTGCACTGTCGTAAATAGAGTAGATTTCCTAAAATAATCTACGTCTTCCTTTGTGTATTCTTCTGATTAAAGGAATGACGAACCGCATTACATTGCTTAAATGTATATGTAATAAAATTACTTATTAATAGCGCGTTTAACTTACTATTTTAATCATATGATTTAAAGCTCGGTTATATACTTCTGCGATGCTTGAAGAGCGAGTTCAACAGTATCATTTGTCATTAAGGGAGATGTTTAGAAATCACTAAGATTTAAAAAAAATATTGCAATGAATCGGAAAAGAATTTAAGATTTATAATCGAAAACAAATCCATGGTGAAATTGTGATATTTCGTTATCATGAGACAAGAAATTTAAATTTATTTTTAAATTTAATTTTAAAGATACTTATTAGATAATAAGTAATAAATCAAAATACTATGATAAATGACTCGATCTTACGTAAAAATCTCATCCCATTCTGTTTTTCTTTTCGCCTTGTCTACTTTACAAGCTATGAGTTAAGCATTGCTGAAGCTTCTCTCAGAATTCCACCGTGTTTTTTTTCTATGTAACGTGTTTGCTAATAGAGAAAAGACTTCGTCTGGGGGATTTCGAAGTCTCGTGAGCAGAACAATTCCTTCACGCATTCATGGTGTAACAACGACTTCCTTGAGTCTTCAGACTGATGATAAGGATAGCATCAAAGAACGCTCGGAATTACTTTTTCCCCGTGCGACGTAGGGTGTACAGCGTGTTTAAGCTAGAGGAGAGATACTTAAAATAAACCAGCTACAGTAAACAGAGTATTTTCAGATGTGCGGACCTTGACCAATGCATTGTTCTAGTCTTAAAGAAACAGACGGAAAGTTTCCAAAGGCGTGACGTGTTGCGACTTTCTGTTGCGATTTGCAATGTTCAACTCTTTTTTTAAGGAATTCGGAATGTTTCAACCCAGTGATATATGTGTAATAATTATGTAATGATACTTAGAAAAGAGGTTATAAAAGAATAGATTATAATGCACGTTTTATTCAAATTGTATTCGTTTAGCAGTGAACAAGAGGTGCGTTCTAACTGGTATTATTGAGGTTTGGCTTAAACTTGTCGAGTTGATATAAAAGAGATGTTAGTTACGTTTAGCTCTACGCAATTAGTTTCTTGATTATAGTTATAACACCACGTTTCATATTTTGCATCCACGGAATTCAAAAATCATATCTTTTGTTGCAATTTTAACACCATATTTTTATTGTTATTGAATTAGATCATTTACAATTTTCTGTATATCTAACATCAACTGTGACAGGCACAATATTTTTTTATTTACAATAATTTTTTAATGCTAACATTCCCGTCTTTCGAAATTGGAGAAAAAAGTCTAAAGAGATGGTACGGTTTTTTTCAGACATGGGGCTATTGTTATTATCTATTGAGGTTTTTCAGAGGATAAAATTGATAGATTTTGCTGCGAATCGTTCAATACCTGCCCTTTGTTATAAAGTGAAGGTTCACATTCACTTGGCGAGTGGAAAGTTACAAAACTCTTAATGCTTCCATTAACATGGCAGAAATGCATTCAAAATGCCTGCAATCATTCATGATACGAGTAGTAATCTCTGACGGGTGGAGTTACGATAATCACGGTATTATCAATGTATCAAAGAGATAATCTTTCCGTGATATTACGCTTCAAAATCACCCGATTTCGACTGGTGTTGACGTTGTATCATGACTGGGATTGTGCACTCGAAAGGATGGTGAAAGACGTTTCCCTTTGAATGGAAATTTTTGGTAATATTGCCGCAACTGATGTAATATACACTGATAATACCAGGTATTTTACATCGCTAAGACGATTAAATCCGAAACATTAAACATTATTACAAAGCAAACTCATGTATTAACTATTACGAGGAAAATTGATTAATTCCCTTCCATTAATAACGAATTAATTTCATAAGATTAAATTACCTTTTCCTTGCATTATATCTTGACACTAGACATTTTCATGTTTTGGTTAAGGATAGAAAAACATACTATGGTTACTGAGGTATACTTGATGCTGATTAAAGGTATTCATCCTGATCACACTATCAAATTCCATGGAAATTAATACTCAGAGGTTCTTTATTGTTGGGTATACTGGGTCATGCAGCACTTACATTGAAGATTCCCATTCATAGCATTCTGGCTTATTCTGGAAAGGAAAAGCAAAGTGCCTCACTCATCTTTCTTTGCTGTCTCAATCCCTTTCCCCGTTATAGCTAATTTGGAATGATGCCTGACCAATCTTCGAGCAGATGACTTTACAGATAGACATTACATTAAAATAAGCCCCAGCAGATAACGCTGAGTTTTTGGTAAAATCCGCTTCAATGTATAGACGATTTAAGATGACGCTCTTAAGTTTTAAAACATTCCCAGGGTGTACAAAAAAGATTAAAATTCTGAAATACAAACATCGTTGTTTACATACCTGGAACGTAAAATTTTAGCCAAAAGCGAAAACTTTGGTGTAAGAATCTTCAGCTTTTCTTTCCTTAAAAACCTTCCATTGGACGTACTTGAGACTAGAAAGTTCCATTTAACCACTTTTCAGAATGTAACATAGTTACAGTTTTAGGTAGATAATTCTTATAGCCTCGTCCAAGCTTTACATATTGTGATACTGTAGAAGTGGAGGGAGAGTTAACAAACTGTGCGCAAGATCATTTAGGAGGGTCTTTTCTGACAATAATTTTCCCGAAGAATGACCAACTTTGATTCCCTTCGTCTGATAATGACTTGGTGTGGAAACACCGGTTGAATTAAGGAATAATATTGTGGAATTTTCGCTCAGTCATTAATACCTTTCGACGATTATCTCGTGCCGCTACTTGGTTAAGTAAATGTTTAGTCTTGCTTAATTTTCACCGTGAACCAGTCCGATTTCATCTGCAGGTGGGTTTAAATTAAGCCAGCGATGTGAAATCTCGGAAGGAGCTCACATGCATGAGCGAAGGGTGCCAATCCATGCATTCCCTTGTTTAAGGAAGCTTAAATTTGAATCTTGAGAGATCCTCGTCTTAAGATTTGGAGCACGTATACGACTCCTCGACTTAACACACATGGACTGAGTTCGATGGTTAATCGTTCTCAAGGGGATCTTGAGATACATTTTGAGGAGGAAAATGCCTGCTCATGTAGGTGTTGGAATCGAAGGCTTTCAGGACGTCATCAGGTCTCCCAACGGAGAGTTGATTAGCCTCCCTCGTTAATCGATATGCTAATGAGGCTATTTAAACATCAAAGGAGCTTCTTCAGAAACGGAGATTGAGAATTATTACAGAAATAGGATGTAAATTTTCGTGTTAATTTAAGCTAGAGAAGCCCAGTAAATCTATAATGACGTAAAATATCCAATTTAATGATCCTTCTATAATAAAAAAAACAGTAACAGGGCTATGTTAATATTTGAGAGGTTTAAAGATTCCAAAAAGTCGCAGTTTACAAGCGCTTGCGAAGTCGTTATTCCCTTCCAATATTTGTATAATTCTTTGGAAAGAAAGACGTATATTCTTTATAAACTTCTTTGGATCAAAGAAAATGGTGTCGTGAATATTTATATACATTGGTTTTCACTTGAAGTAGCACAGTTCTTTCTTTGGACTCGAAAAAGTGAGTTATGAGGATCATTTGGGATATTAAATTTATTTACGGAATGAAAAATTATTATCAAAATAAACTAACAACGTCTCGAGTTATACTTTTTTCAGCATCGTATGAACTTTTAAGAATATCTAAGTTGTTAACCTCCATCTTCCATTATTTCATTATTCAAAGTATATTTCCTTATTAACTCGCGATCAGTAGTTAAAAATTTACATTGTATTGTTTAATAATTCACATTTTATTATTGTGACAATTGATTTTATTATCTTAGTATTTACACTGGGCCTTTTGCTTTCTGTACTGTGTAAATATTGGTCAATGTTGTGCTGATTATAACAGTTCGAGAACCTAAGTGATCTATTAGCTACAGTAATTGGGCAATTTTGGGCGTAAAATGCAGACAGTAGCCCACCATCATAATACTTTCAGGATCGAAGTATGTAATCAGTAAAACGTGATTCAATTTCAGAATGTTTTAGTTTAGACCGGAAGCAATCATTCACTTGCAGCCAATGAGCATGGAAGATAAACCTATCGAGTCACTTTCCAATTGATCTTTTTATCAAGGTTGGAATCATGAAAGTCAATTTGACAGCATCTGAAAGTGCGGAATATTGAAACCTTTCACTGACCATTGAATTCATGACACGAGTCCACTTTCGATAATCCACTCTGCCTGTCACGCGTGATTTGTCTTGGAAAGACGGCAGAAAATTCCCGCCATGAGTCATTTTCGTCGCTTAATTAGGCCACGCGAATGATCGATTTACTCGTATATCGGAAATTCATTTGCGTTTCATAGCACAGTCACGCTGATATAATGCGGATTAAAGCTCGAGAGGAAAATATTTTTTACGGATATCGCACTTTTGAGGAAACACTTTGTCAACTCAGAGTTTAATTACCTCGTTCCACTTTAAACTTTCTTAGTTACAACATTTTGAGTTTTGGAGTGTTTTCATCGACTTTTTTCTTGTACGAGCAATCTTTGTGTATTTCTAAACATCCGTTTTCGTTCACCAGCGATTTTCTCCTTTCACACTTCATCAAAACATATAAATGACGCATCATTTTAAAGAGAGAGTTTTCTACTTCCTGCTGAACATTGACCAACAAATGAAAAATACCCTATTTGGTCACAAAAATCAAGTTAAAGTTTGAATTTGCCCATATAGTGTCGTTACTGGATCTGTGGATATCTATCGACAGAAACAAGATATATCGAAACGGACTCTGATACTCTATTTCCCACTGAAATAAACGTCAACAAAACTCCAATCACCACAAACAGACCCAATAACACTAAAATATATCTAGAAAACGCATCTTTGCTTATAAATCCAGTGCTCTCAATTAATTAGAACTATAATTTCTCACGGGGCAATTAGTAAAGAATATTGGAGAGGAATAGATAAATAAACAGGTGGTGGATGGATCAACGTCATATACTAACATTCCATGTCGTGAACTTAATTTTAAGGAAATTATGTTTACCATTTTTGTTCCATGAAGTATTTCTTCATAAGGCAATAAATTTTATCATTGTTAGTACTTTATTGTATAAAACGAAGGAATAGTTCGTTTAAATTTACGTGTATAGCATTCTTTATTCTTCAGTATCTGATATACCACAGTAAACTTTGCTGGACGTTAAATTAAAATAGTTTAAAATTCTATTGAACTTTAATTCAAGATGTCTTTTTGTTAATATTGCCTTTAGAAATCGTATGATGCTGACGCGTACCAAATGTTTAGCTTGAAAGGAGATTTTGTCAGCATGTTTACACTTCCGACTAGTGCAAGTATGTACAAGACAAAAGGTAGTTCTTGTACGGAGAATTCAGAGGAAAAAGCGTTAAGTGTTTTTATACACGCTTAATGGATGTTGTTTCAGTTCAATCTTATAAATATACTGGCTGTTGCGGAAAACATTACCTGATGAAATGAATCTCAAAATTCTTATACCTATAGCCCTTTTATCTGCATCTGTAGTCTCTTAATCTTACCTGAATTAGATTAAATTTGTATTAATTTCAGCGAATAGGAATTACGATATTTAGTTTCCTATAATGATCTCTAATCAGACAATAAAATATCTGGGTTTTCTACTTACAAACTTGCTCAAGTGCTCGCAATCAATTTTTGCTTCTCTATATATTTATTCGATTGGCTTTTAGAAGGATTGCACATTCTTTCGTTAATTTACAAATTTAAAGGGATATTCTTCAAAATTAAAACCCTTATTAATGGCCGATGGCGATATTAATTGTACTAAGAGTCCACTTTCAAATATAAAAAGGTTATATATGTACAGGAATTCAAAAGTGGTCTTTCCGATACACTCATTTATTTCCGCATAGCGAGTTGAGGTTTACTAGAAACGACTTACTATTTTTTGTCTCTAACCCTTAGCCGTGTTTAGGGCGCGAAATGACGTCGGAAGTATCTGGCCCAAAGCTTTGTTAATGACGACTACTATATCACCAACATGGAATGATGCACTTGTGGTTTAAAGGCTATCGTGACTTAGATCACTGGAGTATTCCCAGTAATACTCAAGTGTTTCACTACAGTAAAGTTTACTAAAAGGTTTCATCTAATACTTGTCTTTACGTTGAAACGAAGCGTCTCAATTTTAGTAAGGATAAATAAAATGTTTGATTATAGCAATTTTTTGTATCGTAACTTTGCAGAAATGCATGCATTTATTGCACGAGTTCTTTCCAATTCACTATGATTTCGGAATACTATTCTTAAATATTTATCGTTAACCTTGTTTAAGGGTTTTTAAATATTTTCAATTTTTGATATTTTATTGAGTTGAACTCGAACTGAAAAATTTAAAACGTTTTCCTCAGTGAGTTTCTCAGAAGTTTGTCACAGATACTCTATGCCGTAGAGGAGAAATGCTTACTTTTTCTCTTTAAATTTCTGAAAGACTTCATGTAAAGGACTCTATTACACAGTTAGTTCAGTGGAATACATTTGTTTTAAAATTGATTCTTCTAGGAAAAGCATTTTACGAAATTATTTAAAAAAACATAAGTGAACTGGTAGATAGTTTAATTTGATACAATTTATCTTTTTGAATTCTTCTTTTATTTAAAGGCATATTTATAAATAAATCGCCGCTTACAAACAGACTTCTATATTTATAGAAAATAGACTTTACATTTTTTGTTTTTCAGACTTATCAACATATACCATGATTTCATCTCTCTCTTTTGTTATTACATAACTACGCTATTAGCACTCATAAGCTTAATTTATATCTATTATTCCCCGTTTCTATTTTCCTCTAAGTTTAGTTCCCTTAACAACCGTTAGATGAATATCAGCCATCGCTGCAGGGTTCGAGTGATTTACTGTTACGACATTTACCGAACCCTGCGTTTGGGATGGAGCAATTATTCTGTTACGTCAACTATGTATTATCTACTTCACATAAGCACCAACTACGGTCCGCGGGCCTATTAGACCCATTCATGAGCTCTCTCCAGAACGCTAAGCAATTTAGAGTAGTTCATTGCTTCACGCTTTCAAACATCTAAGTTTGACCTCTACGGCAATTTGATGTTCGGCGTGTTGATTCTGATCCAGTAAAATCCACATCTGATATAATTTTCATGAATGTCAACTCAGACAGGGTTTCTCTAAAATATTCGATCTGTACTCAGCTTAGAATGTTTATTCACGCCTGGATTTCTATGACGGTATTATGAAGATAGGGAGAACCAAGGCCAGAATTTTACGCGATGGTCAAGTTGGGAAATTATCCTACAACTAGCTGCACTTTTATTGGCCATGAATACAGAGTATCTATTAAAGGGAACGATTTTATCCGATCCGTATTAACGAAAGGTCTAAAAATATGAAGCAGTACATGCCAACGGTAAAACTGAAATGCAAGGCACGTTTATAATACATAAATACGTATTCATTTGTTTCCATATGTGTATTTAGTAGTAGTTATCATTGGTGTGTATACAAATAAAATAACGTGAACGATATTGTTTAGTATGGAAAGGTATTTTTTCTTAAAAATTAATTTTAGTACCTCATGTTATTCAAATCTGTGTTAATTTTTAAGTAACTGTTTATTTTTAATCGGCCTATTTCATATTAATTTACTCTTTCTTATTCACCACTCAAGCCAACAGTGACCTTTCGCAGGGAGTGTACTTATACCAACATCCATATCCAACTATATATTGTGTTAAATTTAGATTGAAATCTGTATTAATTATAAATTGAATTTAGAGTGCTGCCAATAGGTTTCAGTGTCTAGATACGACTAAAACATGTATATGATATTAATGACATGATTCATAGTAAACAATAATAGTATGTATATATTTATATCCATATGTGCTGAATAATGCTTTAATACAGCGTTTTTCTCATCGATCTTGTTTACATAGTACCAAATCGATTGCATATAGTAATTGGCTTAGATGTAATAGTTTTCCCATGACACAAGTCGAAGTTGACTTAATCAATGTCATCTTCCTTTTTTGCCCTCTAATTAGTAGCAGATCAGATCGCAGAGCTTCCGGAAAGGCAATGCTGTGCGAATAACGGCTGGCAAGTTTGAACGTTTGTACACCCATATGTAGTCAATAATGCAGGGATTGCGTTAGTTGGGTAAGAGATCTGTGTTTTATCGAGGTCGCGCGGTCCTTGAATTCCTATGGACCCGATGAGGCAAGAGCTGTTTTTCTCTCGTTCGGCGCCACTAATGGGGAATTCGGATCAAAAACCCGGACGTCGTTTGGCCAACGCGAATTCAGCGCAAATGGAGATTACAGTTGGAAATCCTTTGCTCCCCTGCAAATCTGTGGCACTTCAAAACCGCATAAAATCTTCAGCATCCCGACTTCAAAGCGCGAGCAGAGATAGTGCGACAGAGCTCTTGGGGCTGTGTTTGTGGTTCAGGAATTGTTAATAGTCCAATCTGTATTTCTGCAGACGTAATCCTCTTAAATCGGAAGGTAGCGGATCCCCTGGTGATACTTCAAGGAGCACTGATTATACTATTTTTTTACCATATCCGCAAGGTAGATGAACTTAAAAGAGAATCATAGTGCGTGTATTTTTGGCGTATGGGATTTAATGGAAAGAACTATCAAAGTGGAGATTTTCGTTTGGTTTCGAGCTTGCGGAAACTTTCACTTGGCTAGATTACCGCAGAGATGGCCTTTGAACTCGGATTGACATTCTTTTTGGAACGTAAAAATAGCAAAAGCTGCAATAAAAGGCATAATGGAGAGCTAAAAATTGGAGTATTGGAAATTGAATTGAGGCTAGGGTGATTCCTCCTACCTATCAGGTTACGAGTTTTCAAATAGAAAGCAAAATAGTACGTCAAAAATACGTCACGAACTATAATTCGGTCCTATTTGTTCATTCAATTTTTAAGAGGTATAAAAAACTCTCCGATGGCCGAATGTTGGCGTACAGAACAGTTCCGAATAACGAAAGCGGAAGTTTCAGATTACTGACCGTGATTCCTAGAAGGTCGGTAATCCAGGACTTCCCTTTCCATCCTATGGAACTGGCCCGTATTCCGACATTCGGCTATCGGAGAATTTTGCAAACCTCTTATTCATTAACAGCCAAGGTCTATTTTATTTCTCACATATTTTGAATCACAAAAAATACACTACATCATTATAAATGGCATATTGAATAAAGAAAGAATGTAAATTATTATTTATTCATATTTTCACAATTTATTTATACAAAATCACGATATTTTTAAGCGGCAAATACCTTAAAGTTTATTATATAATTTATATGCATTGTAATTATTTTAAAAAAGCCTTTCGTACTAAAAGAAATATTTGACTTATGAACTATGAAAGATTGACCACACCACGACGTAATGTGACGTAGTAGATCTTTTCAGTTGTGAAGTAACCGAAAATAGATACAAGTGTCAAAGTAAAAGCGAATGAGATGAAATTAAAGGTATTAAAACTTCCTGCGTTTTCCAAAGAATAATCACTGATATAAAAATTAATTATTATTGATTGAAAAATTAATATTCAAAGACTTCGTGGCAAAATAATCCGATGATAAAAACACCATTCTTCCAATGTACGACCGGTTTCATAAGCGATCTTGCATCTGCTTTACATGAGTAAACATTTACTAAATTATATAGGCAATTGAATGGAATAATTACGATTGCTTTCAAGAGATGAAAGAAAAACTCGTATGGACCGCTTTAATTTTCAGAGGGGATTGATTGAATAGTTTCCGATCATCGCATTTATAATAAAGTCGATTTAACACGCTCGTGGATGTTAGATTTCGGTGAAGCCAGAACAGTTTGCAGTTAAAATTAAGTTGGACCCATGGAATGGATATTCCGGTTCTCGATCATTTTCGATTCCTGAGTTAGGAAAAATCTCCCTTGTGTAGTCTTGTGGATATACTTGCTCTGTTCTGCTTACTCCGTCGACGGACATAAACCGAGGCGTCTCCCCAAGATATCTAATTTAGTATGCCGACTGCATGCGCCCGGAACTTGTATGCACAAACAAAACCTTCATCTCAGTTTGCAAAAGAGTTCCCAAGAGAAGAGTGATTGAAAGTGAGTATATCAGTGCTTGCCATATTGGGAGGGAAGACCCGCAAACGTCGATAATTGATTAAGTTAGTTCCAGGAAGTTAGAATGATGTTGATGGAGTGGTAATTGAGTTTGTAAACAAACTGGGGGTTTTCATATCGACGATGTGTTGGCACCAATCAGTGTCGACCTGGATTATGAATTAATTTTCGGACTTGTCCCTCTGTCTTCTTAAGATTCCCTAAAATGATGGAGAGAGTGTTGTTAACGGGAAAGCGAGATGAATATGAAAGCTGTAAGCTGTATGGAACAGATCTATGAATACAATTTTCTAGCCTATGAGGTATTCATTACTATACCATTGCAATTTTCAGGTGGGTTGATAGAGAAACGAGCAAACAAGTGGGCGAATCTCTTCCAAATAGACCTGTGAGAAATGAAATGGAAATAATAATGGTGTGGATGGGAGGGATTGTAAAAGAATGTGATTGAAGACGAGATGCTAGATAAAATAGGGGAAGACATGGACACACGTTTTCGAGTATTATAAAAGGAGAGATCAGTTTATGGAAAATAAAGGGAGATATGTGAAACGGGTAATTTAGAGGACGTAGCTTACTGAAAGGTAGAAGTCCAATGCACGTGCAAATAAAATCTTCATATCCTAAAGCTCAGTGTTTTCATTCGAAGTGATGGAACGGACCAAATGTGTACTTAAAGTTTTCGGTCAAAGGAAGCCATTATCTCGATGGCTTAAATGTTCGTTGTTCCTTTATAAAATACAAGGGGGAATGGCTATTAATTAATTTATCAACAACATGGTATATTTTCAGTTAACTATTTATTTGAAGATCAATTATAATCGATTTCTGAGAGATCAGCGTAAGTGTTACGTAACTGATGTCACTTGTTTAATATGGTTACTCGGTTTAGTCAAAAATACTTTACATAGTATGTAATGGTTACTAATTTTTGCGCAGGGTTTTCCCTGATTCCTTGATAATAATATGAAAGCCGATGAAAACGATTCCATAAATTTTTAGAAAAAGCTACTAGGAAATTCTATAAAAATACCTCATTAAGAATTAAAATTTCCTGAAGCTTGAAATTCTTCACTGTTCCAACGACATATTTTTTGAACTAGCTAGATTCTATGACGCCATAAACTTCTATATTTTTTTTAACAATTCACTAGTGTGAGCGAGTCACACAACTAATATTTTCAGCTAAAATTTAGTTAAATGATAACTCATTTTATGAGTGTAATTAGATTGAGAGTCTTTGCTAATTTTACGAGTAGTCAACTTCGGTTCATAATTTACTTAGCAGCGTTAACTTTTTGGACCTTGTTGTTTTTAAGCCAACTGGACATGAGCCCAGGTCGCAGGTTAGCGAGGGACGCAAACTTGAAATGGGAGGGGCGTGAGGAGAATATTCATGTGTGAAGGTCAAAAGTCTGGGTCATGGAAGGCATTCCAATCGAAACTACGTTCAAAGCCTTTGTTTAAAGAGTATAAGTACATATGGTGCTCTATGGAGCTCATGCTCTCATCTAGATTTTGGTTTATAGTTACTATCTCGTACACAACTATTCAGATGATATAGATTTTTCTTAATTAGTCTAATTAAGGTCTCGAATCTTCATGCACAATAGAAATTGACTTCTGTTTTCAGAATTAATTTTAATATGTAATGGTGCTAACTGAAAATTCCGTTGATTCTCAACAGGATTTTCTCATATATACAGTGAGTGTTATAACTTACCTATGCTAATAACCATAAATAAATTGACCCATAAATTTGTCATGCTAAGTCCGAAAGCTTAAATCTCATAAAATTTCCTCCTAATCATAAATTATGATCACTACTTACCATTAATTTCACCAAAAATGAATTGAATGAAATGAATATCGATATGTCATAGGTCATTTGCCTTCAAAGGAATTCTTAAATTTCATATACCTTACGAAAGTGCGTGAAATTCATTTACAAAAATTTCTTCGATGCATAATTCAAAGAGTTACTGACATCAGATAATTAAATTAATAAATAAATACACAACGGTAATAATTATATAAGATCGTTCAAATAGGAAAGGGTGGCTTGTATCATAGAGAATAGCCCTACTTTTATAAAGATAAGTTTAAAAGAACTTTGACATAGTCCTAGAGGAAATTGAAGCATTTTTGGTCTTTCTGTATCAAATTTGAAATATCTATAGCGAGTTTCTCTAACGTATTAAAATAAGCTCACTAGGTCCTTAATTTACCTGAATAAAGAGTCCAATAACCATAATATCCATTAACTGTAATATTTTCAAATAATATTATCATATGAAAACTTAATAAATATTTATAATTTGATCATATTTTAGACGATTTAATAAAGAATGTTTTATAAATTAACATTGAAAACAATATAAGGTAGAAAATATTTATTAGGATTTCTTTTATTCAGGATTCTCGTAGCTCGAAATCGGCTCTTGGCGTTTTCTTCATTCCCAAGGTTTTATATAAAAAAACATAGCCTTAAATTTTTACTTCCAACTTTTTTTTTCATTTCCTGATAAACTTTACCCTATAGGATACCCACTCCCATAATGCAGTACGGCACTTTCGAGAGGCGAGTGATTCGAACCCCGGCAGTTGGTATAAGTGTCAGACTGTATTTCCCTTTTCATCTTCCCTCATGCGCAAATGAGATTGCTCCCAATTTCCAAAGAGCACCTGACTCTCAGCTGATGTAGTTAACTTTTAGGGAGATCAAAACGTAGCTCCAGCATTTGGCAGCTTACCAGCAATACGGAAACTTTATTTTCAGAGTAGAACTTCACATGCGATACTCGTAAATATTAAGCCGTTAGTTTGATGAGATTGTTCCGTATAGGGATATTGTAACGCGCTATCTCTATGTGGGTTTCGCAGGATATAACGTTTGGTATGAAAATGGATGCATTGATGATAAAGAGTAGCTGTAGACAAAGGGCAACCTAGTCATTGAAATATTTTGGGCAACATTTTAGTTGATTGCCTCTAATAAGGCATTGGTATTTGCGAACAGAGCGTTTGGTGTATGCAAATGTACGCTTGTACACACAGTAAAACATACCATAAGACTTTTGATTTTACGCGATTTCTTAAACATTCCATTAGCGATTACGGTGGAAATACCCATTCAGTTATGTTAATATCGCCAGTTTTTATCGTAGGTTGTATCGTTACTTAAAATTTGCCCCACTGAAGGGCGGTTCACGGATATTTCTCAAACCTTTCTCAGGCATAGGCTACACCCTTTCTCAAAAGTGTAGCCCGCTTACATTGATGAAATCTGAAGTAGCATATTTTTATATCGGAAGATATATTAGGTATAGCAATTCTCTTTAAAGTTCCAACATTAGTTCTTCAATATAAGGGCTAAGCATTTAATATTTCGGAATGATAACTGCTAGTTTAAGGACTTTCACGTCATTTCACAATCAACAACCAGACAGAAAACAAGTGAAAGATAAATCTTCCACTATTTAGTTCCAAAAGGCTAAGAGGTAATTATAAAATAATCCTTTTTAAGATGTAGTATCAGGTATAGTAAAAAATAGCACACCACTCTAATAATAGTCAATATGTATCCGATATTATGCGTCGTTGTTTTATAGACCGCTCCGATACTACGAGGAAAATCAGAGAAATAGATGCTACTACTAGTTGATTCAAGAATTCATTATTTTCCCTGAGCGATAAGCGAAAGTAATCGATTAGGAAAGTAGAGTCATGGTGCATGCACCTCCTGCCACAGGCCGAAAGGCAGCTTGCAGGGTACATACGTACGTAGTTATACACGCATTTTTTTCAAATTACATTTATAGTTTCCTGTCTATGTGATTTTTAACAGCGATCAGTCTTAATATTTTCAAGCAAGGGATTAGACTGCGCTACCTCAGCCTTTACATTCATCTTCCATACTTCCATTTGTTTCTGCATTGTTGTTATGAAACTCCACAAAGTATCGCTCCAGAAGAATGAAAAAGAATTAATTTTATTTTCAGGGCGTAGGTATGTTAGATTTTCGTTTCCTTATTTTTATCAATCGTATCATTTTTTGATTTAACGTGAGCGATACAACTTCGTAGACAATAGTAGATATAGTGTTAGGAAACAGATGAGGTGTTTATTTAAGTATACATATTTGCGAAACATTCTGTATGAATGTATGCTTTGAGAAATGTTTATTTACTCTTGCCTTCCATGCGTCTAATTTACACTAATTATTACTCTGTGGGAACTCCAGTTGACAAACGACTGCGGAGTTTTGAGAATGGCATTTTCTCTGTTGATTTTGGCTTTGGTATATCTCCTATGGATAATTGGGGAGTCAAATGCTGGAAGTTTGGCGTTCCAGCGAGCCGTGATCCGGATGCCTTCTAGAGGAGACTTCTCTATGTTCTAGGAGATTGCGCTAGGATACTCGACCACGGAATTATCTCGGCTTTGTTGAATCTAAGGGTTATGACCTTCTCCTCTCTGAGGCGACGTTTGCTTCCGTCAACGCTGAACTGCGCTTAGCGTTCCAAGGATCTTCATAGGCATATTTGTACAACAAGTTGAGGGTTACTTTTCATTTTCCCGTGGCGTTGCGATTCGTGGTGTTGTGGCGTTTTATTGATAGCACAAAGAGATTTCTTTCTTTGGATAGCACAAAAGGTTCTCTTTTATCCTTCAGTAAAAGATTTCGTGATAAGAGTAAAACCCTCATTATTTTACTTGGAATTACTCTTGGCACGCTGATTTCCTTATGTTTTCCTTAATTCAGTGCGTGAAGTTATCTGATTATTGTAAAATTGTAGCCTTAATTATTGTGAGAAAATCTCTCTGTAATTTTGCTTACAGAATTAAAAAAGATTCAGCATTCTATATTCAGGGCATCATAAGCTTCACAACTTTTTCTTTATGCTTATTTGTCTGTCCTTTACATGGTGAATATTAGAAGGCTTAAATGTGGGTTTATAGTGATCATCTGATTAGGTCGTCTACTCTCTCGAATATTTCCGTTCCTTCCTCTTTAATGCTTCATATTTTTATCCGAGATTCGCTTTTCATATTCCGATAGAGGATGTATAGCAGATTAGCCTGATCACATTATGCTCAAAAACAGATAACTTAAAATGTCTTTTGGATTGAATTAAGTCTTTGTTTTATGCTTTACTTATACATAACATTCATCGTGATTAACATTTTTCTGACTATATTGTAATTTGATAATTATTAATACGGTATGAATATTCTTTTCACTGAATGTGGCCAATGTAGCTTTATTTTCACTCCTGAGTTTTCATCTAATAATAAACTAAATTTCGGTATAGAAGTAATTTGATAACCCCTGATTAAATATCTGAATTCACATTTCGATAAAACTAATTATAACAATAACTTCAGGTTTTAGTTCCGAAAGCAATCCTTTACGACTAAAAATTTTGCTTTATTTCACTACTTTTCTCTACTTAATTTCTAATAGAAATCATGGTTCTGCGCAGGAGGAAAAGCTTAAATAAATAGCGTATTTGCTTAAGGAAAAGACTTGTTTGTCTTACACTTGCATTGAAGCAGAGCACAATCGCATAGTAAGTTAAGCCTGACTTTTTAATTGTTGTGTCTCGAGCAGTGGGATTCAGTCCGCCGTTAATCACTGTGCGAGACATTCTGTCTTTCTAATCCTGCACAGACAATGAGTCGTGTTCTTGCATTGAGACGCATCCAAGGTTCGCTATCTTCACGAAAATTAATCAGCATCAGTAGGATTGCGGTCGTGGCCCGATCCCACTCATTCTCTTTGGAGGCGATAGGAGTAATGCTTGGAACCCCCGCCAAGTGACAACGGAGGCCATGCGATCTCGCTGGCACTCTCCCTTATCCCTTTATCTTAGGTTACTTACCCTCCTCTGCCCCTGGCAGGGAGCCGCGCGATTCCCTTGCTATTGTTTGGGAGCGGGCGTGAATGATCGTGACCGTGCTCTGCAGAGGTGTTAATATTTTCGATTGGTTCGTTCCGATTCGGTGCATCATTTGCATCCCAAAAGGAGCGCATACTTAATGCCATGACCTATGGAAGAGGATGTGCATTAGCGTTACTGGATGGAGTGACTCCTTCCTGGAATAAGAATCCCTTTCCTGCTAGGGTATTTCCGTTAAAATTCCGTAGTAGTATATGATAATCATATTGAACATTACTATTAAATAGTATTCTAATTTCAGTCAGAATCTGAAATCGTTGCTCTATGTATTCTTTATTTCTCCTTACGTATTGTGATTTTTTCATTTTATTTGATTTGACTATATTTTGCAATATAATTTTTATATTGCATACTACCATAGTTATTTTACTGCGTTTTAACGGTTTTGTTCAACCCCTTTCGTGTTTTTCCGCAATGTGGAATTACTTTTTTTTAACTTATAGTTACGAAGATTATATTCTCACACTGTAATCTTACTTTCTCGTTTTTACTTAATATTTGTAAATATTATAACGACGTACCAAACGGTGGATTGGTAGAAGAGAAACCCATGTGGGCATAGCCTCGCCAGTAAAGGACTAAAGACTATCTATTATGAATCGGGTAAATGAAGTCAGTGACTTTAGTAACTTATCGCAGATTTTTATTTTGCTATGAGTTTCAACAATTACTTTCAATCGTTGCTCCAAATGAAAACATAAAAGGCCTTGTGATGATTGCTGAAAATGATTGCAGTATAAAATCCATGGTGAAGTTTAAATTTACTTTATCGTCATTTATGTGCCTTGTCAACATCTATCAACTAATTCAAGGAATAAATCTTCTTTATATTTTAAAGATTTTACTCTTATGTACACTACCACAGGATATAGTCTTATTTATGGCAGAGAGTCATCAACATATGTATTCAATATCAACAAATGTAACATTTTGGTAGTTTCATGTGCCATAATATTCCTTATTTTTCTCCCTTTTCTTCCTCATTATTAAATTTTCTTGTCCTTTAGATAACCCAAAAGCTTTTTACCTTTGTCTTCCCGTCTTTTTCCTTGAATCCTACCTTTAATTACTTTCTTGAGCAGCCCCTCTCCTCTCAACGTTTGACCCACCCACTTCCATTGCCGTCGCTTAATTACTTCAATTAAAATCCTCTCTTTCTCCACCATCTCTAGCACGGTAAAGAGTAGGCCAAGTCGAATTTAAGATTCCCATCGATCGAGTGTCTATTTAAGTGTGATCATCCCCTAGACCTATCAACCTTAAATTAAGTGTCATTTTTTTAAACTATTCATCGGGTTACTGATTTAAAATTTCTAGATCGAGTAATCAGAGTCGAGATAACCTAGATAATAGGTGTCATCATTGACCTACTTGACCTTATCATGTACCCTGATTCTTAAAAGACCCCTTCAGAAATCTCGATCGACATGTATACACTATTTGACATTCCCTGTGTTAAACCTATTCCCATGTAGTCTTAAGGAGTCATCACCATAGCAGTATTTGTCAAGGTATGGCAGAGAAATGATTTGTTTGTCATTCAACATTATTGGAAATGTAAAGGTGTTTTGTGAAAATTAAATTGGAGTGGGGTTAAATCTTTTTAGCGAGAATTTATGTTTAAAAAGAAAACGCTTTGACAGAATTCAATTCTCAGTAATATCTCTCAAAGGCAACAGTATTAACTCTCTTCAAAAGAGCAACACAGATGAAGAGGAAAGAGAATAGGTAGTATTTAAAGATGAGGTAAATAATCTTGATAATTACCTACAAATATATTTTTAACTCCATTCTGTTAGGGTAAATCTCTAAGAAAAACACATGAATTAATATTATATTAACATATATTTTAAGAAAGGCAAATAATCTCGACAGTAAACAAAAGTACAGTTAGTTAAAGATATGTAATTTATATACGTATATTGCTTGTCACCGGAGGATGATGATTAATTGTCGAAATAAAGTCGTGTTTTTATTATTTCTTTATGGGAAAAATTCCACCACTCTCTTCATTCTACATAGTGGATTTCCACAAAATTTTTCCCGTTACTGCGAATTTAATTGCGAAATAATTAGCCAGTTTAAAAAGTGAATAAATTCCCCCATTCACTTGTTGCTTATACATAAACTTTTCACCAAACATATTGGATGAATAATTTAGCGGGAAAAGGTTCCTTTGAACTTTTCCAATAGGCCTTCGAGCTTCAATAAGCACGTCACAAATGGTAATTAACCTGAAAATTCTTTAAAGACAATTCATCGTTTGATGTCATCGATTTTGCTCTGCTTTGTGAATGAATTTGACATTTTTATTATTCAGTTACTTAGACCTTAAAAATGATTGTTTTTAATTTTTTCGGAAAATTCAGCCAAAATTCATTTGTTATCTGACGGGCTGTGTTTTACATAATTGGTGTTTTGAAGAAAATTGTATTGATCGTGAAAGAATTGATGAGATGTGTTATGAAATTTTGATAGGATAATTACATTGAACGAAGAAAATTATTCGCAATATACATTATGGTATTATTCACGTAGCAATTATTGAGATCTGATATTGAGTGGCATTGATTGGTCATTTAAATATTGAAATCTTCAATAGATCGGTTTTGGGTTTACTAATTATGGTGTGATTTATTCAGTTAATCTTTCGAATTGTGATATAATTGAGTTTTATGGAGTTGTGAATGACTGAAATATGATTCTATACGTAATATGAAAATTTCTTTGTCCTTTCGGAACGTTTGTCATTTTTGCGTTTTATGTTACTGAAAACTATATGCTTCCAGAAGCAATTCGGATTATATATCTATATTATTTAAGATTTAAACAATATATTAATTGATTATTAATTTGTGTACATATATGTATATATTCAATTAATCAATGCGTAGAAAATATACAACACTTATAAATTAATCAATATGTAAAAACCAATATCTTTTTACAATCGAAAATCGTTATCGTATTACATATAAAATTCATTAGAGATTATGTCTCGTGGATTGCTTTGCATTGTCATTGTTCGCCGTAGTTATAACTGCACTAGAATTATCTTAAGGCTTTACGGTCACCACTATTGTCACAAAACTATCCACGCCTTGCTCTAAGGATCTCCTGAACCATGAATCAGATAGAGGAAGACTTGACCCTTGCACAATAGCGTGGTGAGGAGTGGTAACCATCAGGGTGGGTCGTTTTGAGATCCCTTAAAGCAGATGCTGTTATGGATATGCTCTTGTGGGGAAACTCTCCCACTCTATTAAATCTGGCTCAGAAGTGGTGCAGCGAAAGTTTGAAGTGGGGTCTTTTATCGGAGTGTTAACTCTTGAAGTGGCCGTACTTCATGACATCCCATGTGCGTGTTCAGTAGCTCTGCTTGCTTCTTTTCTGACCCCTGCATTCGAAAGGCATCCCCTTGTTTCGTATTTGTGGCCAACGTATTTTCTCTTAATTTGTTCCCTGAATCCATCCTAAAGTTTCTATGATACATCAAAATTTCTTTTAATTTAATTTTCTTGGAGTATCACGATTAATCAAGGAATATTTGTCTGAAGGAGTTTCTGCGAATGGTAGGGTGTTTAAAATAGTTAAACACAGAAAAGGTTGCGGTATAGCAAGTGAATATTATGGAAAGATTTCTTACATAAATCTGGATAATATATCAATGTTATTATTAGATTATTGTCAATTGTAACGAAATTTATTTTGATTTTAAATTATTTTTTCACATTAATAAGAAGATATTATTACGTGGCGGACGCACACAAATAGTCATTTTCCATTTCCATTACAGTATCTTTCATTCCGATGAAATATTATCAATCATTATTATTAAGATTTTCAATGAAATTGTTTACAAATTCTCATCTCACTCTTTTGATCGTTTAAGCTTAAGTTGATGATATATTGAAATACTGTCTGAAATATCCTTAAATTTAGAATATATAGAACCCTAAATTGGTGTTTTTAGTTAGCGTGGGTGTAAAAAATCAAATAAACACACATGCATAGACGTATTAAACTTGGATTAAGTTGAATAAACCTTTGAATTTGAATTTGATTTGAATTTTCAGTTTCTGTATTAAAATTAAATATATTAGAGTTTGCAGTTAATTGAACCGCACACCTCTCGCAGGTTCCATCATAAGCTCTTTGACCTTAAAGGAAAATTTCTTTCTGAAAATTTCCATGGAATGTATTAAATGAGATTTTACTGAAAATATTATCCACCAGTCCGACGAAAATATAGTCATGTAATGGCGAATTTAGACGTAGCATAGGCCCTCTGGAATTTCTGTGAATTTACCAGCAGGGTAACGAGGTTTGGTTTATTTTCCGGAACTTTCCGTGTGGAATTAGTTATAAAACAATTCACAAAAATATTTTTTAAGATTTCACGTCACATTTCGTGAAAGATTTATGGAATGGAAAACACTATCGGACTATAAATTTGACTGAAAATATTTATCCATTTGTATTTACTATTTATTTCTGAGCATGCACATGTAAATTGATCGAATGTTTTGAATTTAATCAACGCTTGAAATTGCTAGGAAAACTCGCATAGGTCCCACGGAAACGTTCAAAAAATTTCGGTCGATGAAAAGCTCCGTAAGTAGGTTACGCTTTGACAAGATTTTTCGTCGCAGTTTGAAGTTTGAATGCGGCAGAGAAACAAAAGTGTTTTGAGCGAAGACCGACGGTGCGCATTCAATCTTTTTGCTGACCGTAAGTCGCTCTTACTATCGCTATGGGGAACAAACGGAAAAAAGTGACCGTCGGAAGGCTGCTCCTGCCGCTGTGGAATGTTTTTTTCCTTCTCGTCTGCCAAAATACATCCCGACTGCGGGGAAAAAGCATTTCATTGCTTTTCGAGAACATATTTTCGCATTTGCACTTTGCGAAAGGAGCCGGCTAACGCTAAAAGAAGTCTTTTCACCCTTTATTCTGTCTTTATACTTCAGCGTGTAATGACTTGCCCCTGCAACTACGTTTGGGTCAGGAAGTACGCAAATTACAATTTTATTTTCCGCCTGGATGAGATTGCACTAAATATTCATGTCTCCTAAGGCTATAATGTAACACTTCGTAATCTTATTGCTTGTTGGAATCAATATGTATCAACTAAATGTCTTTTATATGAATAGATGATGTAGGAATGACTTTGGATTTCCTTTTGCATTGCTATTGGTGGATGTAAATATAAGATTTATACAATAATAGCAATCGATTATAATATAAATTATAAGCAATATTATATTATTTTTAGCATAATTAGAACTTTCAGATAGACAAATAGGCTGTACGTTCGACTTTGGTGGAAGCGGTCCCTGGCTCGATTCCCGTTGGGAACCCACAAAATAACCTCAGCTGTCGAAGCACTTATAACAATGCTACTTATTTGGTTATTAATATAATAAATAAAAATTGTTAAGAGTATTGTTCGATTATTTTAGAAGATAGTTTATATTTTTTTATTGTTCAGCCGAGTGGTAAAAACTGATATGAAAGTTACTCAGTAGTATCAAAGTCTTTCACAGTGTCTGATCTAAATTTCAACATAATTCTTAATGCGTGTTGAGGATTTTTGTATTCGCATTGCAAGCCATTTCTGTATTCATTGAAGTTTTAATGATCTATTGTAATTTAGCTTTGTATATGATAAACAAACAAGCTGCTAGGGATTAAGAAGACACCTCTGAGGTAAGCTATGAGAGTGAATTCTTTAAAGAGGTTTTATTTATCTAGGGTCAGTCTTGTTTTAGTATGTTTTACCATCACATTTACCATTTTAATTTTATTAGAATCAGCCTGCCCTATAAAATTTACAAGATTCACTTCACTTTTGCAATTTACTCCTTAATATCTATTATATAGGGACTCCTAAACTATTTATTCTGTGTAGCCCCATCGGGAGTCGAGAAAGAGTTTTTAAGTTGCCAGAGAGGAAGAAACGTACACGTGATGTAAGATCGCAGTGGCATTCCTTATGCAAACAAGAAGGTAGCGTAATTACATAGAAGGTATATATGCGTAGAAACAACGTAAATCAAGTGGAAGAATAATGATATGTAAACTTTCAATATGTAAAATTTTACTGCTGCTTAGATTAGTTGTCGTTATCTTCCAACCGTTATGTATGCAAAATTTTGTTAGGTAAACATTTTTAATGTTGTGGAAGCATGTCATTTTATTGAACTAATGAAAGTAAAACTCCGAACTTCATGAATTTCTTAAATTATCGCGCGTATGCTGTAATTAATAGATACGTTTTTGTCTACTTTGTATCAATAGGCGATCATTCGTTTCATTTTCTCATTTCTTGAATTATTTTGATGGCGGAATGAATCTTTACCACAATAGGTTTTACTGGAAATCAGTTAGCTTATGGGGAAAGGAAATCTTATGCTTTTAATCTGCATTAAAAGGTATATTTCTCCAAAAATATAGTATACTAGTACATGGAAAAGCTCCTCTTCTTGTTTGCTTCTTTCGGCTGAGATCCAGATAGAAAACGTATACAGCAGGGCTGCCCAACTTTTCTGTATACAAGATCTACTTTTTATCATAAAAGTGTGTCGCGATCGACTTATTGTCATAGGCGTAGTCTAAGAGGGTAGAAGGGGTGTGAAATGCATACTATATTTATTCACTGTGTTTCAGCATAAGGTGCATTCTAGCGATGTCTGGGTATATAAGTAAAATATATGTTCAAAACTATTTTTTATTTTTAAATCACTTATTAAGTTTTCGAGACTCAGGCTCCTGAAGAAAATAAATTTCCAGATCCAACTTTTGACAGCAGCATTCCGTACATGCGGTACCTAAATATTCGATTTTCCGACACTTTTTCTAGATAGATTTTTACTAACTTAAAATGCAATTTAGTTTTTTATCAACTGCATTGTATAAGTTGTTATACTATTTGTTCGTAAATATAAAAAAGTTGGTATAAAAATTCACAGTATGGCTGATAATTTGATTAAATATTTCACTTACACGTTTTTTTTTGGGCCAAGAAAATTTATCATGGGAGAATATTATGACTTACTTAGCAGTTGGAAGAGACGCTGTTTGAGGGAACTTCCTCGAATTGAATTAACAATTATAAATGCTATGTCCATTACCTCTTTTGTGTTTAGTCTCTAACTAGATAACACTTGCTGGTGAATTATGCAGTGATAGCTCAAATAGGCTGGGAATTCATCTTCAGTTCGACAGAGGGCTATAAATCCATTTTTGCAACCTATTATTGCAGCTGCGCCATCCGTTGTTATTGAGACTAATTTGAAAAGTAGTACTTTCAAATCATAGAGCAAGCATTTAAAGGCTTTGAATATGTCGACACCTCTAGTCCTTTCCTTCAAAGAAATCATACCCAACAATTCTTCTTTAGATGTAAAATCCTTAAAAATCATACGAACGAAAACAAGTAATTTTGCTGTATCACTTATACACCTGTCGATTCATCACACTCAATGGAAAAACAAGAACATCTATTAATATCATTAATTAACTGCTCTTTTACATTCCCACTCATTATTTCAATTCGCCGCACCACTTTCGAGACAATTGTAGATCTTGAATTGCAGTAACAATTTCACTCTTGTTCTTAAAATCGTTAAAAAGTGAATCTTACATTTCCAAAACTATTTCCTTTACAAATTCACCGTCGGAAAATGGCTTGCATTTTCTTTGCTAAGAGATAGCTTACTTTGAATGATGCAGTAGTTACTGCTTGTGACTTCAACCTTGGCTTTTTAAAAACGCTTTGTTGATATGTTAATCGAGTTTTAAGATCCCTAACTTTATGTTTTCTCAGTTCAGAATTTGGTGGATAATCTGTTTGATAATTGTTATGTAAAGCAAAAAATGTCTATCCAGATTTCCCTTCTTAGCAATGGCTACCAAAGTAAGGCATATTAAACAACAGCGAGAGATCGACGATCGACCAAAATTGGCCTCGCGATCGACCGGTCGATCGCGATCGACTTGTTGACCACCCCTGGTATACAGTATTACTTTCATTTTAGGTGCTAATAGTATTCTTATTCATTTAAGACTAATCGGTGTTATAATTATACAGTAGTAACTCTAGTTTTACGCTTGAGTGGTTCACATTAGTTTTTTTGTTTCGTGGATAAAATCAGTAAAAGTGGTTAAAGTAAATATACATTGAATCAGAAGCTCCCTCACTTGCTGAAATAAGGAGATTTCGTCGATATGTTAAAAGTTTTTTCTCCGATATCAAGTTTTTTGAAAGATATCTTAACTTCCCACCTAATAAAACACTCCGAAGATCTTTATTTCCTTTTGAAATAATTTATCATCTTCGTGTGAGGAGCAGGACAGGCGTTTGATGACATACTGAGAGATTAGTCTATTGTATTGCAAACTCAGTTTCTTTGAGTTTTATCGAAATAATTTTTATTTTATCCTTCTTGGGATGATGGATTATTTCAGGAAAGGAAATTATGGAAGATGGCTTTTATATCTGAAAGCAATCGATCACCATATGTTTACTTTGAAGACGAAAGTCTAGAAAGTGTAAATTTGGAGACTTGAGTTCATATTCATGGATAAGAGGGCTGACAAACAAGGATTACATATATTTTGGGATCAAAAGAAACAAAGAAATAAAAGTAAATTTCGTTACGATCATGGTTTGATAGTTGACCGATATATTATACTAATAGGAAATTAAAATATGATGTAGTAGATTATTTATAAAAGTCGATCTTGTTAGAGGAAAAAAAATAAAAGTAAAATACTTAATTGTTTCAAGTTATTATGTGGATGATAGCTGTGAAAAGCAAGTTGTAACGAAATGTAGGAGAAATAAATAACCCGTTGTAGGTGAATGTTAATGTGCCTATAGACCATGTATAGCCAGAAGAAGACTTTACTAATATCGATAAAAATAGAATAGCGTTAATCATTCTTCCTTTTTATGTGTATAACTAATATGCTTTAGAAGGAGAAAAAAGGAACTCGGCGGTCAATGAACTAAGAGATAAAGGTTCTCCAAGCGCCGAAATAGCGGCGACCGTCTAAGGGCGATTTCCCGGGAAACGGATAATCGTTTAGAGGTTTGGGATTCTGAAAAACTGGGACCTCTAAACGATTATCCGTTTCCCGGGAATCGCCCTTAGACGGTCGCCGCTATTTCGGCGCTTGGAGAACCTTTATCTCTTAGTTCTCTTAATATGCTTTACTCAAATTAAATATTACAATGACAAGAATAATACATGAAACCTCATTTGATCCACTTCATATTCAAGAATATTACTATATTTAAATAATTACTAATCATCAACTTAAGTGATTGAATTATTTTTCTCTGTATCGCTGATGTCGAGCATTTTTGTATTTAAACAGAAAACTAAAATTATTTAACATTTTACTTCGCCTGAATCTTATGCTATATAACCACATGGAAGTATCTAAAATTGCAGCATCATAAGGGGCGAGCAAAGATGGTAGCTAGTATTTAAGGGGCAAAAGTAAATCTACCCGAAGAATGGATACGTCGCTGCTCGCGAGTCAGATGCGACTCTTCGTTCTTTTACATGGGGCTCCATAGTCCGATTAAATGAAATATTTTTAAACCCTCTAATAAATAATAAGTATATGATGACGAAATAAGAGATTGCATATTTTTATATAATTCTGTGAACCAAATAGAAATTAATGTATGTAGTATTTATAATGAATAATTCTGCTGAAATTCAATTTTATGGATTAATTTTTGCAGTTCCAAATTCTTGAGGAATTTTAGACTCGTGGTTCACAATGTCATGGAGTATAGCCGCCTCTGATCAATACTGAAATGTATCTCGCATTTTTCATCTGAAATAGAAAGCTAGATTGCTGATAATTTCACAAATCAAATTACTATTTTTATTATAGATTTCATACATTCTCAATTTCCCTCTGAATACACAGTCTTTCGAAACTCGTATAAAATTTTCTCTCATGTCTGTTCGATCATATTTATTTTATAATCCACCGCATAATTTTTCTTTTTTTTTGGCATTCAATAATTAATTTCTCCAATTAATTTGACAATGCTTGCTAAAATTATAAGAAATATTAGGCATTTTTAATGAAATTTTCAGGTTCGAATTCCCTTCATCGTAAGGAATCTCGTTCGAGCTTGCAATTCTCTCAGCCATAAAATCCAGTTCAGCTGTAGAATTCCTCGGCATCTTTAGCATCATCTCGGTGAGCCCGAAGGTAGTAGTAGAAGACGTGGTAGAGAAGTAGATCAACAGGGTCGATTTGGAAGGAAGATGGGATGGGAGTGTGGGGAAAATAAACGAAGAAAGTAGGATTTGTGGTCAGAGAGAGATTAAGGCGCTGAATTATAGATAAGGATCTTTAATTTGAGAGTATTGAGACACAGTGCCCCTTTTACTTCCTAGAAACGAAGCGTAAAAGAAAAGAAGTAAGAGGAAGAGGTTTTAAAAGGAATCGGATGGGAACAGACACCTTCCAATAAGGAAGTTAGAAGGATATATCGATTCAGTGCTGTGAGTAGAGAGTTTGTTAACACAGGAGAAAGGCTTTCACATAATTCTTTGAAAAAAATCTTTCGGGGAAATACGTAATTAGTAGGGTTAAATAATACATTTATAGGATGTGTGGATGATGTAAGCAAATCTTGATATGGTATACTTTAGCTTCTGAGAAAATCGAAAGGTCGGCCTTTCTCCAAAGACACAATCATTTATATTTAACGAATAAAACGTTAATATTGGTTTGTTAAGATAAATTTTTTAAACTTTTTGTTGATGGCTCCATACCTGAAATTTGTTCTGAAGGTAATCACAAAATAGGTCTTTCTTGTGGAGTTTTCTGATGCATATTCCTTATAAAATCCTATTTATTATTCTGAAATTATTGCTTTTTATCAATTCGCATTATATTAATAGAGAATTAACTTCTATGCATTGCATTGAGTTTACGTTTAGGAGACGTTGTTTATACAGTGAAGTATGCGTGCCGTTACGTCTAACTGAACACATGATCAATTAGAGCTTCGCGTGATAAAGAATTGTAAGGAAAGTGAATCAGCGTTTTCTTAATTGGTTTCAGACGAAGGCGTTTATTTTTTGTCATGCATATTTACTCTATATATTCCGAAAATTTTCAATTTAGGCTTATGGAATATAAGAAAAAGAATTCTAAAGGTCTTGCATCCACATAGTGCTTTGCTTCAGGTAGTGTAAATATCATAGTGAAAATATTAAATTAGTAGCGATGGTATTTGAAGTGTAAATGAATAAATAATGATAAGTTTAGTTAATTATGTTCTCACTATCTCTGCATAAAACCTCTATTTCGTAATTTGTTTTGAAACGTTGATACATTTGTTTTCAAGGAAACACAGGACATTTAATCGAAGTCGGATCTTATATTTCCTGGGCGGTATCTCTATTAGTTGATGTTTGACTAAAAAGTCTCTCGAATAATGTTTCTGGATGTACTAGCAAGTTTTTTCAATTGAATGAGCAGTAACCTGACAGCTGGTAGATTGGGGTTGAGTCTCAGTCCTATCTAATTTTTTCTATATCCGTTTTCCTTAATAATCATAGACACACACCTGATTTTGGAAAGTTATTCGTATCCTTTGACAGAACGTTAGAAGGTGGTTAATAATACAAAAAAGCTATACTTTGAAGTAGTAGTCCAGAAAAGAGAAAGAAAAACATGCCAATCATATCAATATCGTGAAATAAAGAAATATATATACTATAAATTCTGAAATTTAAATTTATAGGAACCAGAAGCATAAAGATAAATAGGTACCATCCAGAAAGGTGCATAACATGTGGAGTGAAAAAAAAACACTTTAACGAAATATTTACACTATAAATCATGAAATTTAAATGTATAGGAACTAGAAGTGTAAAGATATATAGGTATCATACAGGCAGATGATGCATAACATATGGACTGAAAAAACACTTATTCATTGCATAGTTCACATTTAAAAGTGGCTTTCCTGTGTTTCAAATAGTTTATACTTCCATATTTTCAAAAAATGAATTAATTTAGCATGAGAAATTCTCTCTCCATTTTACTCTCTCCATTTTACTCTCTCCATTTTACTCTCTCCACCACTCTTCTTTCCTGGATTTATATGAATAGTTCTTATCTTGCATTTCATCTTTTTATCAAATTAATATTTCTGGCACTGTCTACGGAATTGTTATCAAGCATTATATTTTGACCTTTCAAGGAAACATTGAAGGCGTGGATGTAGCAAAAATCACGCGAGTTTGTTGTGAGTATCACGCCTTTAAAATTCCCCGGTTTCTTTGTGCGTGATAAGTTCTCCCGCTCGCACGGCTCGATACTCTCTCTCCGTGGGTGCGTGACCAAAAAAATACGAGCTCGCACGAAATATTTCCTTTATCTCTTTCTGTCTCCCAGAATGGTACTCCATAGCCATTTTGCACAGGATATTCTCTTGGCGCTAGTCTATAGAGTATAACGCTGTGCCTTTCTTCTCATGGGCGAAATTATGAATTACCTAACACTTCTTTGCTCATATTATTTGTTATTTATTTGGCTTTATACATTATGTATTCAATTCCGTGAACAATTTGCAATTTTATTATTTAAATCGCATTTAAAAATAAAACAACGCTAAAAAAGCTACCTCTATCGGAGTTTTGATGCAAATAAAAGTGGTTCTAACTCGACGCTACCCACAGATTTTATCACCATCTGTCGAAAAATTGCATAATTTAAGGTTATTTTTTTAGCTAAATTTAATTAACTAATTCTTAGAATTTACGAAACAGATTTTGTCAGGGAATGTTAATTTAAAACCGTTGCTATCGTTACAGCATTACAAATATAGACTCCTATTGTACCATAAAATGTTATCAAACCCGATTTTTATTTATACTTACAAACATACTGCAGATATTTTATGAAGTAGACTTAAAATTCGCTTGTTTCTTCTTCTTTGCTTATTTACTGTGGCATAGTAGGCATATCTTTACCATTTATTGTTTTCCCATATCAAATGGCTAAAACTGGCACTTTGAAATGAGATAGATATCATTAAGTTTTCGTTAATAGGGTTCCTGAAATTTCTTACAGTATATTCACATTATAAATATTTTATATCTTCTATAATCTAAGCAAATTTAATGTTAATATACTCGCAAATGATCCTTTCCCTATCCGTATAATATTACTAACTGATTTGTTGAGGAATAGCCTTTAGAGCAATAAACAAAGTACTTATCTGGAGGCGGAAAATGTGTTTTCTTACGCCAGTGGAGAGCTCGGGCGTGTGTTTATGAACGCATATCAGATGAACTGTGTTTTAACAAAGCTCACTTTCCCTCATTGCCTGAGGCGACATTGCCGCATCAACGTCTCTCTTCATTCCCCTTTTGATGATGCCCTCGGTGGTGCCTAAATGATATAGCCAAACCGATGTTGACACTTTCGTCCATGTCCCCTTTTGTAAACATCAATAGAAGAGGTATTTATTTAAATGAAATATGGTAAAATCTTAGCTGTTATTCCTAGAAAGAGGAATAATAACTTAGCTAATTTGTGCAAGAGAGGGTACTCTCAAATATTTCAAACTTCCAAACCAAACATTATTTCTTCTGAACCACTATTAGTAGTAGTAGTATTGTTCAAACTGCTTTAATAGCTGAGGTCATGTAGCACGTGAGCCTTCACCGGAAATCGAATCCGGGACCTCTTTTACCAAAGTAGAACGCGTTGCCTACCTGGCTATCCCCGAAATATAATAGCTGTTATATATTTTTTTTACTTTCTTGTTTATGTTTGGTATGTATTTGGGCATTTTTTTGTATTCTAACGGAATATTTGTTGATTTTGATCTTCATCTCACGCAAGGTTTTATCAATCCTTTGTTCTAATCCGTATTTAGCAAATTATTAATGTGAATTCAGTACCTGCGCAAAACGACTGAAGTTGGATATAAAGCACACTCGTTTTAGTAAATTTATATAGGATTTTCAGAAAGTTGGATCGACCAAATTTTAGTGTTTATATATATTCTCCAAATGTCGTTTGTTTGAAGTAAATTCCTGAATCATGAGTGCTTGCTTACGCTCATTCTATTCCCAATAAGTTGAGGAATCGTACAGCATAAGAAATAATAACACACAAACTGAGCAACCGAAAAGAAACATCAAGTGGAGGAATGCTGTGAAAAACCCGCAAAACCTTTTCACACGTATAAAAGTGGGTGAGAAAAGGGACAAGGGATAGGTGGTTTGAAAAAGAAAGAGAGATGGGGGGAAGGGAAAGTGAAAGGGAGGGAAGGGTTGAGGTGTCATAGGATGAGAGAAAATACCTGGAAAAAGTGGGCGTGAAAAAGAAAGAAAGGAAAGGGTGAAACGAGTTGGAAAATGATGAAGATGAAAAGGGGAGAAAGGACTACGGTGTTTAGCGTGCGGGAATAAACGTCTCTTTCAAGCGTGAACCGGAGAATTCGCCCTTTGACCTTTTTTGGCCATTTCTTTCAAATTTATCTTTCAATTTGACGGAAGCGCATGCCGTTGATGGTCACCAAAGAGGAAAAGTGTTGATTTTTATGAGTTTGTGGTGGCATCAAATCGATGAGGGACTGAAACTTATATTCTCTTTCTCTGACTGCCTGAGGAAAGGGTGTTTTTTGTAAGAGGATAAATGTACATATACAAAACTTCCATTGCATTTATTTTCCGCGATTGATCAACTGTGGTTAGGTATCATATTACGCAACTTGTAGACCTCTTGAACATTTAATCCTCAGTTAAACTAATTCATATAATATTTCACGGAATTGATATGTGATAGAATGTAACGTAATTGCGGACTTCCACATAACTGAAGAACATTTATTTAAGGCCTCCTAAAATTTCTGTAGGCTTCATTTGAATTCGATTTACTACAATTAGCTACAATTTTTAATAATCTACCTCTCTTTAAAGCGTTAAGAAATGATTAAATGAATACCGGAAATATTTTTGTTTGTTCATGCACGAGCGCTAATTTATCAGATGTTATAAAAGGTTAGTTATCAAAATCTCTCATGTACCTAAATGTTTTTATTCGTTTCTTTGTTTTCTCTTCCGATCTGATTTTAAATCTTCTAGCATGAAAATCAAGATATTTACGGATAATGGTATTATTATCAATGGATAACGGTCTCATTATTTAAATAATTCTTCGATAATATATGCAAATGACTTTGAGATACCTCAACTTCCTATTCGACCTTCTTTGAATAAGGACCCTGTTTTACCAGATAATAGAAAAGAAATCCAATAAAATGTTTCATTAAAATTATAGAGAATTTATCGTCATTGGTTACCTTCTATGGATTGGTTTGTTTTTTTTTTTGCTCTTAAAGTCATTCTGTCCTGCGAATCTATTAATTTCCTCGAAATTCCTACTTTCAACGCCCAATATCTCGTAACTCAACCTAATTCTTCCTCTTTATTCTACTTCTCCTCCTCTCAATATATTACCATCGAATAGAGAATATCGTATCTAAGGGTTTAAACTGATTATTTTTTCTTTTTTTACCCGTTCTTCTTCATTTATGCATTTAAAGGCTTTACTTGCTCCTCGTTCCTTCTATTTTACCTTCTCAATAACTTTTCAGCAGCATATTACCGTTTCTTTTGCTTTTTTATTGCTAAAATGATTGCTCGATTTACATTGTCATTGGAAATTATACTTGCATAAAAAAGGATGTTTCTACTTGTAAAATGGCTCCGTTTCTAAAATTTAATTTTGTAACAGAAAGTAAAGAGCTGCTATCTTATATCCATTTCATTTTTAGACGTCATAACTGTTGCCATAGAAACAAAAACCATTATTTTCATCAGCAATTGAGTTAATTTTTTCCTTTCATCAATAAAGTGATTCTTCTCTTTTTCATCTGTAAACTACCGATAAAAAGCCGCACTACTGTTTGATTCATCTTCATCAACTTTTTTAAGGCTTCAATAGTATTTCTCCACTGTCAAAGAGTCAAAGAGTGTTATGTAATTCTGACATGTTTGCTGAGAGCTCAAATGAACGCTTTCATCTCCAAAATTTGTAATAAAATCTGTTCTCTCCTTGTAGCATGTTGGTTATTGTATAAGATATGTATTGATAGAGGAAGAGATGGGAAATATACTTTTTTATCCCCGAATACTTTTTGCATACAATTAATTAATTATCGAGTCATTTATATAATATCTTTCCACAGGTATGTGAAATTTTTATTCATTCTTCGGTAAAATATTTTACTTATCTTCATGGTCGTATTACTGAGATAATCTTCAGAGTGAAAATTACGCTAAAATATAATTTAACATTCGTTTTATGCGCGTTTTACTGTTTATATTCTATTCATGGTGTTTATAATTATAATAATTTCTATGAGAATCTGCGGAATATTACAAAGTATTTCATGGAAAACTCGCGAACTCGGATATTAAAAAATGATTACTCAATTACCCCAGTAGTTGAAAACCAGAGTATTCTGGATTCCCTATTACAGATGCTTCCTAATCAAAGTGAATCAAGGGTACACAGTGCCAGTACATGTGCTGTCAGCTGTACAATCTCCTTTAATTCAATCATTCTGCGTTGGCGTCTTCGATGTAGCGGAGGATCGTGTAGGTAACTCATCAAGTGAGGAAAGGATTGGAAGATAGCATCAGGTCTGATAGCGCCTTTTCCGAGAGCTCCGCCTCTTTCACGAGTCCGGTCTAGTCTGCTTTTTCCTGCCCCGCAGCGATTTACTGCTCGCTCTACTTCGGAATCCGTTTGCCCCTTAACGCCCGCTATGTTTCTTGTCTACGCCATACGCCATTCGCATCACGTCACCATTAGAAAAACCAGAGTTGAAATTTAATGATCCTTCCGTGGTTCCATCTTTTTCAGTCCAATCTCGGCGGTTTTTCAAAAGCGCAATCTTATCTCCGGGATTTTGGGAAAGGTGAGGATTCTGGAAGAGTTATTGGTTTAGGGGTTCGAATACGTTTTCCGAGTGCTGTGATGCAACGTTTCTCGCTCTATGGGCCGCGAAGTTTCGTTAATGTTCAGCGGACGGTTTGGAAATATGGGTGGGTTTGATCTCTTTTCAAAGAGAGAATCACAGCTGTTACTTTTGTGAACTCAGTTGGATATTTAAGCCTAAGTTTTAAACATACTTTAAGGGAGATCCCACTATACTTCTAACGTATACTTTCTAGAAATATGAGGTCTAGTTTTAAGTATGACTAAAAGACCTAAATATGAGTTAATATGTGTGAATTATGAAATGCTACTTAATTTTCTATTATTGAAAATTTTGCTAATAACAAGAAAATATAGTAACAGGTGACATATAATATAATCAGAAAACCTTATTTAATCTAGAAATGTTTGTATAAACTTAGTAAGTTCAGTCGTTACTGTATGGAATCTCATTTTTAAAATAAATATTATTTTTAATTAAAAATTAATAAAAACTTATAGTATTTCACAAATTTTCAATCATTATCTATCTTTCAATCATTATCTATCAGTGATTCACATCAGTTCATTGAAATTTCCTTCCATCGTTGTATTAAATACTCGTAAGTTGATAAACTGTATACAGGAAACTTAATCTGGGGAAGACCTTGTCCTTTCTTTATTCCAAAAATTAATGCCATATTTATTTTTGCGAATAAAAATAATGTTAATATTTTTGGAAGCGTTTGAATTAAACTCACTTTCTCAGGACAGTCATTAATACGGAGTTGAAGCTTGCTTTCGTTCCTCTCTTTCGTCATTTTACTATGGCAAATTATACTCGCTCTATAGGATGAAGACGTCATTTTTGCTTTCCATCAGAAACAAAAACGTTCTGTCTAGATAATCTTAAATTTATAATTTGGTAGTAGTTATTTCTTAGTCACAAAGAACAAATTTTCGAAATCTTTGATCACTATAGCTTCTTTATCACTCTTCTTCTTTCTCACTCCACTTCTTCTTTACTTAACTCTATCTGGAAGATACTTTCTTTTTTCCATTTCTTTCTTTATATTTCAAGCCTGTAAATAGTGAAAGAGCATAGTTTAATTAATTCAATAACCTTAAATCTGTCTCTGGCTTTGTATTTTTCTATTTTTCTTCTTATGCGATTTAATATGACCCGATGCTTTTGAATCTTTGAGGCAGAAATCATTCTAGCAGCCTTCCTACTGCTAATAACACTTTAGTATTGGGACCGTAATTTCAAGCACTACCCACGTGAGCAAATGGTATATTCCTAGAGAAAAGAATGGAGCTTGATCGTTCTTGAGGTTATTATATAAATTATAGAAGTAATCGGATAGTATAGAAATTTACGGTGTACTCCAGTGCGTGCAGTATTTCTTTCAAACTGTTATTATTCCGTCGTAAAAAGATATATCGCAAGTATTTAAACAGAGGAAATCCTAAGGCGCCTTCGAAGACATTCGTGAATGTATAAATTGGAAGGCGTGCCGTTTCCTTTGCGTGAATTCATCCCTCATAAATCCAACAGCTTGAGTTTGAACGTACTTAACCTAGTTTCGGAGGGAAGGACCATCTTTCGCAGGTCCGATTGTAAAATAGAGAAACTAGGCCCAAAGGAAATCTTAGAAAGAGCCCTTAAGATATCATTGCAAACACACTGTGTGGCAATAAATTAAGTTTATCTGAAAAAAGGAATTTGGAAACGATTTTGGGGTTTCAAAAATATATATTGCTAAAATTTTGATCATAAATATAGCCGAGATGAGGGAAGGTTAGTTTCAGATGTATCTGTAATTATTATAATATTTAGAAAAAAAACATTTTTAAACATATTCTTTATATTATGGTTGATTTCTTACCACTCTCTTTTCCTCCATGGCTTTCTTCCAATTCACGACTCACTATACTAATTTTATTCTTTTTAACTTTGTTTACATACATTTTTCTCGAAATTTTCGTCACCGATCGAAACTTCTTCTGTTCTCTAAGCAATTTTATTTCATATCGACTTGTATTCACAATCATCCGCTTACATGTAAGATATAAATATTAGTTAATTTCTCCTTCTAGTTTTATTTTTGAAACTTCCCAATCCTGGCTGTAATTCTGATAGCTTAAATTATCATTTACCTTTTAATTTCCAGTTCTTCAAAGTACTAAGTATTTCTGTAATTTTCTGTGTATTTTTACTGTAATTCCAATTGTATTTTTGATTAATCTCAAATGATTTTGAGTGGTGGCTAAAATTTTCAGTGATGTATAGTCGCGAGTTGAAGATAATTACAGTGGTTTCGATGGCAGAGTAATAATGAAGTTGCTCTACAGCTATTACATAGATGTGCAACGTCAGATATATTGCATTGCACCTAAGAGATCGTGGAAATCCCGTGTGTAACGTATCCTTCCTTCTGTAAAACCATTAAAAGTTTGGCTAATTAGTGTTGAACGAGTTTGTAAGTTCAGATTTATTGCGCTGTTCCGAAGAGATAGCGGAATTCCTTGTCTGTAACGTTTGGTATCTTTTATCTCAGTGTTTCCCAAACGTTGTGTCACAGCATAGTGCATCGCTGTGCTTTATTACTAAGCAGTATTAGCATTAGTTATGTTCCTTCCCTGAAGCGGCATCGATGCCCTTAATCCCTACTTTTTCTGTTTTAATTTAAACTATAACATTATTGTCATCGAACTTTGGTTATTTTATACTTCTGCTACCCTATTACCTATTGTATACGTTATGACAATAATTTCGGATCTGATATTTAATTTATGGCTACAGAAACGTGAGATATGTATGTTTGAAATATTTGACTTCATGAAACTTAATTTTCTTCTTAACTTCATAGTCGATGTTTTTAGTGTTCATTGCAGAGAGCTTCCACAATTCTTTTCGATTCCCAAAATCAATCTCTGCATCCTAGGATGATGACTTCATTTAATTACTCTATTTAACTAATTATTTAACTATTTGTATCCTGGGTGACTTTTCCTCAAATCAAGGATTATCTATCCAGTTTATCAAAGAGATAATTTATACTATAAAAAAAGTTCGTAATGAAAGTATCATAACGGTTAGTTTTGTATTTGGCTGTTTTTATTTTTCTATTCGGATTCAGGTTGAAGCTATCGACAGATACTAGCGTACAGCAAAGTTTTGATACACATGTCATTATGTCCCAAAGGACGTTGGGAAGCACCGATTTATCTTCAAATCCCATTTGATTTCATTCTCAGGGGTTTGAGATTTTCTTTGAAGATATTCGAGCCAATCAGCTCCAATTCCCCCAACCCTCAGACAGCAATCGGAAGAGCAATGTGGCTTAATCTCATTCTCTTCCAAGGAACAAAGAGTAAAAGAGAGAAAGGGGGATTTTGAAGTCTATAAGGAAAACCGCAGGAGTCTCCGAAACGAGGCAGGAATTGCTAGGGTTTTTGGAGAGCCCACTTCTTTCACCTCAACTCCTCGGATTGCCTTGTTCAGATAAATTACCCGTTTACACAATGGTATTCTTCGAGGCGGCGAATTCTCCAAACACCGTTCTTTTCTCCCTTTCGTTTTTTCCATCGATTTGTCTGTACCAAATCACGCAATCTCATAATGCAGTTCCCGCTCCGCGTGGTTTTTGGGCGGCGAGTTGGCGTGACTCAAATGTGTGTGTCTTTCTATTTCCCCGTTCCTCCGTGTTTTCTCCCGCCCACATAATCGACCTTTCATTCCTTTGAGGATCTCGTTAGAATTTATTTTGTTGTAGCAACAGTCGCGCAGTTGCCTTTGAACCGTGCCTTCTGCTTGCTTGGGGTATGTTGTGCTTCGTGCGTTTGCTTTGTACGGTATTTTGATAATGAGAAAATAGAATGCCAACGGTATCGTGAGGGGTCAGGTATTTACACAGCACGATTAAGCGTGCGCCTTTAAGCCCAAGGATAAACGGATGTCAAGTCGTCGACGTAACTGTGACACGAAACCAGAACCGGTGTTTCCAGGAAAATTTTCACTGCTATTAGCCTTGGTTTTTAAGGTAGACTCCTGTCTGTGCTAAGTAAACACCTTTAGGCTAATTCTTTTGATTTCTGGGGTTCATATTCCAACACTTTACAAGGATGCTGCCCCTAAGAAGGACTCTAGTGGTTGTCCCGCTTAGATGATACTCTGAAAGCATTCTGGAAACGCACTGAGATTGATTCCATGTAGATGGAGTTGGAGGGACTACCCATAAAATGAATGACCAGAGTTCGAGTCTTAATCTGAAATTTTTCACTTCCGTTTACACCTGAGCAAAGGGTACCTTTTGATGGTTTCTCACATAGATTTGATATAAATTTTATCGGAATAAAGCATGGAAACCACGAGTTTTATTGAATATTTGATTTTAAATAAAAAATTGTTAAATTCCTTTAACAATTAATTTAATAATAGAGTAATATTTAACTTCTTTAATAATAAAGTACGACTGGCTTCGATTTTATGACTTCGAAATTTCATGAAATCAAGGGCTCAGTCTTCACTCAGACTCTAAATTTCGTGACTCTTTTTTATTTTATATGGGATTGTAAACCTTGATTGCATTTGCAATAAATAGCAGATGAATTCCACCGAGTATTTCTCGGCACAATTAATTTAATCCCAATTGTGTAATTAATTTGTAATTAAGTCAATATTTGATTGTTAATATTCTACAAGTCAGCGTATAATTTTTTCGTTAAAAATTATCGTAGTATGCTCGAAAATGGGAAGAGTACTATTTTTCTTCAGAAGATATCTCACCGTATTTTAAATTATACGAATGATCAGTTTGCTATTCTATAAAATTTTGTAAAACTTCTGTTTGCTAATTTATCATGCCTTTTGTGTGTTGATATCTCAAACCGGTCCTGATTAATGTTAAATGTAAATCGGAATCATGCATTACCATACCATTTATAGTAGGTGACACCTGATCAGCATATCGAATCCTACGCCGCAATCCAATTCGTAATTGTTCGGTAAATCAATTCACATATCTTGCCAATTTGATCGGGATGTTTTGCCATAAATAATATGGTAGGGATAAATCCTTTTATTAGGAATTTTCCTCTGTGATTCTTTTTATCCGATAATTAGCAATATGCTATTCAAGAGGGATTCCTCTTGTGTGTGAGTGATGTGATTCCTCTTTTCGTACTACAGAGACATGTAGAGGTCATTCGAATTTAAATAAAGACTGCTGAATTTATCATGTGTCACCTTATACTAAGTTAATTTAAATTAAATAGCATAAATAAAATTTCTTGTTATCCCTCGGACTAATTCTGCTAAGGAAAAATAAATATTTTCTCATTATTCTTACAATTATCTTCCCAAATTTACGCAGAGGATCACGATAATTATACAAAAATATATGTTACAAACCTCTTTGTTCTTTCTACACATCAAACTTTTTGCACCCTCCAGAAGAACATACTCAGAATTCTCCCGGTGTAACTCGAATAAAATACTGTCCATAGGGTGGTGTTGGTAGTTGATTACAAAGTTTCTGCAACGAATACAGCTTGTGGCTTAACTCAGAGTTTACAATCCCTGAGGGGAAAAAAGTTCACGCGTTAATTTGGTAAAATAAATGTAAGAGTCAGGAAAGTTCTTACTTACTTTCGCGTTCACTACTTGAGAGAATTCTGTTTTCAATAAACACGAAGAGAATTTTTACTTAACATATTTCTATGAATGTGGAATATTGTTATTTTTTATGTTGATTTAAAAATATGGACAAATCTCTAAAAGTCGAAGAAAAAGTCCGTCTCCTGGTGAAATTCCTGAATATTCGAAGAATTTATCACAGATAACTCGGATTTTTTAGCCGACCTCGACTTTTGGACTTGCACATTAACTGTCTGTGGTTGTTCATATTTTATTCTGATTTTATAATACAAATATTGTAGACCTAAGAAAGACATTTTTTCGTTTTGCTTTCATATTCTCATAAAACGCTCACTAGTTTTTAAAAGAATGTAAGGAGAGAGAAAACTAAAGTAAAACCTCGATGCTAAAGCTTTTGGCTGTCCCATTATGTCAAGATTATTAAGGTTTAACTATATATGATGTGTATACAATATATTTAAAATTAGTTTGTCCATTTTTATGACACATAAGTAATAAGTGTTTTATTGCTAACATTATTTGAATCAGCTTACAGGCTAAATTGACTTATTTCACATTTTTTTTCAGGTAAGCCGATGAATATTACATCCCATACTGAGTAAGGTTTTCCAATTCAATTCGTAAGTGCTATTAGTTCACGTTTATTAGTTTAATTCCTTACTGCACTCTTAAATGTTTATCGCAGGGTTTATTTATAGTCTCTCTATATTTATTAGTCTCTATTTTAAGAAGAAACTTTACTTTCCCAATTTGTCCGTACGTTATAGCATTTCTCATTCATTTTAATGGTAAGACAAGGATATAGGAAGTTTCAGCGAGTTTTCCTCTGTAAGTAAGCAGCTATCTAAAATCCCATGTTTCGTGTAACATGGCTATATTTCACGAAGTCTCAGCGGATAAAAATAATCACTTCTGACTATTTCATTCCTTGTTACCAGCGCATACAACATGATATCTTATTTAATGTGTACAGGAAGTGGAACCTTAAGGCTATAAAAATGCATTTTTCAAACTCAGCGGAATGGAGTTCATGGAAGCTTATCCAAGCAAGAAAAATTTCTAAGAATAGATAGCACTTTCAGGCTGCGGTCTCATTGAATTATTCATTCAATCCTAGGGAACGGAAAGAAACTCACCTTTATAAGTTTCTAAGAATATTTCTTTCCTAACTTTCTTACTCGAGGAAAGTTCATATAGTTAGATCACATGATCTGAACTCTCTTACATGATAGTAATATTAATTTAAAGGGAGTAGCGGTAATGAAAGCATCTATAAATATACATGATTTATAAAATTACGTTAAATGCATTTCAAGAATTACGTTAAATGCATTTCAAGATAATCAGAAACTCCTTTTTATTTATTTTTTGAAAATTAGCATAAAAGAAAGAAATAGCCTTTAATTTATCAGAATTGCGAAATTCTTGGTAACATTTTAATTCAGCAATAAATTTATTCGGCTTAAATTAAGTATCATATTCGACTTCCCAATAAGTATTCTTTTTTGAGAAATCTGCTGAAATTTTAAACAAACAAAAAAGTTAAACAAGATTTCCTTGTTTACAAACTACGCTTCTCTGGGTGGTACAATGTTTATTGTTAAGAAATTATGGACTATTTGATCAAAACTTGAGCTAAAATTATCTGAAAAACAACCAAGCAATATTTAGCTCCAATTATTTTGGTTCAAATGTTTCCTTAGAAGAATAACTTTGATGAATAGAACCCAAAAGTTCTAAATTATTAGGGAGACAAGTTTGAATATCTTTTCTCAATTAATGCCGCTTCTGAATCCGAAATTACAAATCGTTGAACCGTATCATCCATATTCAGAATATTTTCTTCATTTTTTAATTCTCTTTTAAACTTTTAAAATTCTCTTTTCTAGTTCTCTGTATACTAAGGGTGGTCAATCTATGATGCATCCGTCAAAAGTCGTGTACTACATTATCACGAGTGGCGTAATGTATTCATAGAAGATTAAAAATAAATATCTATCAAAGTTTAAATATATGTACAAAAACAAACATACTTATAAACATAGCATAAACTAACGCTGTATTCGTGAGAGCGCTCTTGTCATAGACGAGTTTCCCTTAACGTCAAAATGACAGCAGAATATCCTGTTCCTTAATCCCTTTGTGTTAAATTTGTAAGTTGTAGAGAGCCAGAGGTAAACTGCTATAATCTTTGGAATAAACGCTTGAACCCAGGAGTTGATGATTCTGATGACGAATTTTCCGCAAGGTTAAACTATATTTTCCATTTTTCAAAGTACGAGGCTTTTATAATCTATCTTACTATATCAAACCCCTTGGAACGGCATTATAAAGAAGTAAAGAATGACTTCAGTGATTTCCTCGCTATTTCTCATTTTGACGACCTGTTTCGGCTAAAATGTCATCATCAAACCTGCCGATGACGTTGTAATCTAAACATGTAAAAGGTTTTATTACTTGTTTTACAAAAACACAAACGGTAACAGATTCACGTCGCTCTTTATTAAACGGCTAACTGTAATCTGAGACGTAAAAACATTGAAAGAATGATATTTTATAAAATCTTTTTCCTTCGATATTTTTACTGTCTGCGATTGAAAATTCATTTATTTTTAACTAACTTCAAAATAAATCAGATAATTGTTATCGTATTGCGGCAACTGTCTTCGTTATCGATTCAGCAATTGGTGTATACTAACTCCAGAATGGCTTTGTAAATACGTAAATAGCAACGTACATTTGTACAACGGTAGCTCGTAGCAACGTAAATATTTGTTTAATAACTTTGTAAATTTCACGAAAGTCGACATATATTATTAGTCTGCGCGATTTCAAATCAATAATAATCTTAGATAATAAACTGAGACTCCCTACGAAATTTATATTAATAAGAATCTCAATAAAATTTTCTTTCTTAAACTTCTACTCCCGACTTCCGACAAGTATTGTATTTAATTTAATTCTACCAACCATAAATATTTGTTGAATTTACTTTGTATATTTTTCGGAAATATATTAATGTATATTTATATTATTAGTTCACACGATTTCAAATCGATGACAATATTAAACGATAAAATAAGAATCTCCATAAAATTTTATTTCTTAAACATCCCGACTTTCAGTAACTATCGTATTCAATTATATTTACTTAACAAAAATCATTTTCACAATGAACTAAAAACATTTCTAATGGAAGTTACTAAGCTCCGATAAACAAATATTTAAAGAAAGGTGTTTATTATTAAATGTTATTTATACTGAGGTTTGTATGTTGCACCTTGAAAAAGATAAAACAACTGAACCATGAATTATGAGAGGTCACCACTGATGTATGTGGTAGGAGGAGTAAGGAAATAACTTAGGTTTCGTTCAGAGAGAACTAAAGATATCCCTCATAATTTATAACAGTTCGCTGAAATATTGAGACAAGCTGTCGTTGATATTCCGTGGGCTCCATTTATCATTCGTATTGAGGTTTCACAGCGTAGGTCCGATTCCCTTCTCCATGGGATGCATTCCGCACTGATATCGTGAAATGGGTCTCACCGCATACGTGGAATCGTTAGCGCAATTGCTCGCGCTTTGAACTCTGGTTCGACGTGCATGTGATCTAGTAAACGCCCCTTCACGGGATTGCGTGCCGTATCCATTATGAGGGGCATTGGACCGATCTCTTTCACGCCATTGTCCTGAAATTGCGCTGATGATGGGAAATTTTTGAGTCTTTCTTTTCGAAGGTCCAATAAATCGATTTCCCGTTTTGCCTTACCTTCTCACGATTTTTTTTCAAGGCACGGTGAAGAATGAGGTTCTCGTGATCAGCATTTGAATTGAAAATTAGGCACGGCTAAAAGGGTACGGTGAAAGATTTAGGGAAGGATTATTCACTACGGGAATATCTATTTTACGTTTCTTCCGTCACTGTCAGGTCTTCTACTTGAGAAGATTTAATGATCGAGGTAGATAATTTTGGATTTTTTCCGCAGGAAATATGCTTTCTGAGCAAAAACTTTAGTTTAAATTTGTTGTTTATTCAACCATCCACCTTTTTTTAAATTTTTATTTATTGGTTTGGTATAATTCGTCTAATATATACGGTATTATTAACTCTACTAATTTTTGTTCACATATTTTATTAGCTCATTTTATTGCTTTTTATGGAAGTTACACTAAATAACTTATTCGGAAGAGAGCAAAATTTTGTTGAGTACCATCTACTTGAATAAAGGTAGTTGGAATAGATAGACATTCTGTTAGGTCTCTGTATACCTTCTAAAAGAATTTAAGTTGAAATGTATCCATAATCTCGAAAATTAACATTTTGAATATACGAATATGGCGAATGTGAAATCAGACTATTATTTTTCTTGACTTCTTATAGTATAACGCTATGAATTAAAGGATACAATAAAGCTTGTAGATATTTTGATGTGGGGAGATATTTCTTTATTGTTGGCTTCGAAAAGTTGAATTCTTCAGTATGAGATTCAGATTCTAAAATCTTTTTTTTTTAATGTTTAGTAAAGGATTATGAATGTCATGTCCAAGTAATCTTTCTCTATCAAAGTGTATTAGAGATTTTATCATTAATTTTCCCAATTTTTAAGTGATTATGACTTAATATTAATGATTTAAGTGATATCACATTAAAATTTTGCTTCATTGGTTGATAAATCAGAAATAGGTTAATTTGTTTGTTATATGGGATTCCATTAAATTCACCACATGCTCTTGTATCTCTCTTTTATTTTTTGATAAGTTAGAACTTAGGACTAGCTTATTCTTCAACACTCCGTTTATTCGATGATGTAAAAGTAGACATGCGCAACTCATCAAAACAAAGTCTTATTCTATGTTATTTTAGTATGTTATTTTAATGTAACATCTATATTTCACAATTACATAATTATTTTCTCGTGCTAGCGAATGTATCTTTCGCTGATGTGCTGTATATTCCCTTTTCTAGTAAATACCCCTTTCATAATTTCCCAATGCAGATAGTTTCAGCTAACGGTATAAGCTATGTATTTAATCCTCCATTAAGGACGTGGAAATCTCTAAATTCCTGGCTAGATATTAGGGAATGTGTCCAAGGATTAAGTCAGATATCAGTTCATGAACGTAGGTTTATCTTTCTAGCAGTGTATTCATCTTTGGCTTGCGACAACTGAGTAAAGTTGATCTCGTCTGTTAGCTTACTTTGAAGATAAAGAGATTGGAGATGCATCTATTGACTGCTATTATTTTTTGTGTAAAATATTTTCCACCGGTTTACTTAATACTTATGTGAAGCCCTTAGATAATCCTCCTATCGGCCATAATCTCTTAAAACTCTCAACCTTATATTATCATCTCATCAAATACTTAGGAAGGACAATAAAATGAGCGATCTAAGGTTGATAGTTCACCAGTAATACAGTATAAATTTGTACAGCAATATACCAGCCAGCATTTAGTTGCTTTATATAGATTAATAGTTGGAATAATTAGCTATGAATCAATTTAGAATAGATCTTATCGTTTTGAAATTTTGGCCGCAAGACCGGAATATTTCTGCAGAAATATCTTTCCTTTTTATATCGTTTCAAAATAACCTATTCAGGAAGAAATATTTTTTTCAAGTCTCACACTTTAAATTCTGTAATGAAGACAACTTTTACTTGATGTTGAATTTTTAGCAAAAACTATTATAGCAAAAGATGATAGATATTTTATATAATTATCACAACATTTTCTTGAATTAGTAAATATACATGCTGGTTTAGGCACTTCTTTGATTTCACCATTTGATGATGTTAAAAATCCAGTTTATCGAATTTACTAATGTGTATAATGTTGTTGAATGATTTTGTTGTAGCTTAATGTCCAATTAAAGCATTTTTGAGTCTCTAGAATAGGTTTTTATTAGAATTACACTGTGAAGTGTTTAGATGTCAGGTTTTTAGTGAGTTATCTCTAAATAATTATCATAGACGTAATTGATTAAAATAAAATTCAATAAGAAAGAGGAAGCAGGACATTCCGTCATTAGTGACGAATATTTTAAGCGCAGATTCCATGGATATGATCAGAAACACTAGAATTTAGAATAGGAATACCTGTGTAGGAGTCGATGGTAGCAGAGTTTCTATTTTCAAATATATTTAATTTTCTCTGGTCATAATGAAGAGGACAGTTCTTTGATTTCCGTGATTTAAGTTGAAAATTATGAATAGATGATTACTTAATTATAATATCATGAGAACATATCGTTTATGCACACTGGATACTTTTGGTCATTATCTTTCATTGTTTCTATGTCAACATTTTTTTTTTCTTATCAGCCTTTTTGTAGTATCTTAAATTATATATCTATTCTTACAGACAAAATCTTCTTCAGATATGACTTTTTAAGCACGATACATTATACGTTCGAGGGTTTATAAAATGAAGATTCTTTAGATACGATCACGTAATTCTTTCTGGGAACTGATACTTCTCGCCACTCAAAATGACTGGAGACTAGAATGTAGATTGGCTTAAAGTTATTTGGGAAAGAGTATTTAAATTTAAAACCACTTTTGTCTCCTTAATTAAATTTGGGTAGTAAAACAACTCATTTAAATTCATTTTAAAGAGGGTACTAAGATGTCAGAGATTATGGACATAAAGAAGTCTGAAGTATACAGATGCATGACAAGATTTCGACCGTTTTAACTGCGCAAGAGAGTTCTCATTAGGATTAATTAAAAGCGTGGCCTTTTGCGAAAAAAGTTGGACTCACCAAAAAGATGAGAGTGAGATAAAGTTCAGTTTTAGTGCCAAGTGCAGCGCACTTGCGGATACATAAAGGTTTGAAGGTGAAGATTTTGAAAGGATATTTGGATAGAGATGTCTCATTTGCTGCAATGCGCATGCGTAGATACTAAGTTGCAGCGAGGGATGCAGCACCACCATGTTCCTCTCCTAAATATTTTAAGCCCTAGAGCGAGCCTGGACGTATTTGGAGAAACCTGAAATAAAGACGTGAATATTTTTGTTAGGGTTGAGAGGGAACCCGAATATCCCAATTGCTGGTCGGTTGCTCTAGTCGTTGAGGTACCCGGTTAGAATGCCGATCACGAAATCGTAGTTATTAATTAAGTAAATTATCCTTAATATTTTGATCCTAAATATTAGTTAACACAAAGAATAATAAAGAAAAGCAGTGTAAAAATTAATGAACTAGTTTGCATTTTGCTTCACCTTGCTTAGTGTTTCATCTTAAAATTAACAATGATTTCAAGATTGGCATTTCATAAACTTAAGGACCATATTTGAAAAATTTTTTAGGTTTATTTACTATTCAGGTTACAGCATTATGAATTTGATTCTTAAGATTTTAATGTTACTCAGGGCTTACGGGTAAATATTGGCAATACACAAAAAAGACTAAATATTTAGGACTCCAGCCATTTTCGTATTTTGAAGAATTAGAGACTATGCCATTGGTGCCCAAATTACGGTATAAAAACTTTTAAAAATTCAAATATTGGTGGATAAAAATTTAATAATGAGGGGTGTTTAAATAAGACAGTTAGTTATCCCTTACGCTTTTTAAGTATTATCATTTATTATTTTTTATGAAAGTATATTAAATTTTATAATAATTAAGAACGGTGACCTGTGTTTCCAGGGTTGTTTCGTATTTTTTCCAGCTGATGTTAAAGCGTGGGCGCCACAGCTATGACCATAAGATTATGGGAATAAATTTCAATTGGAAGGGAAGAAAAACGGAAGTAATTTTATTCATCATAATCATCAATATGGATTGGAATTTAAAATGAGAAGCTACCGAGTTAACGGCTCCTAAAGTCGTGAAAACTGAGCCCTTCCGAGCAAGATAAATCAGGAGAAAAGCTTACATTTCCAAACCATTCTCTTAGGGTAAGCTTATAAAATAGTCGAGCTTAACAGATTCCTATTGGATATCGAAAAGCAAACATCAACCCCACTGGCGCATGTGGTTATCGCCTTCCCTTGGAAGCGATAATTCCTCCTGAAAAAAATCGCAAGGAAAAATAGCAGAGCCCTCTTACGTTACCACTCAACAAAAGGCGAACGTACTGTACACATGCTCTGCGGAAACAGCTCTCGTTCCGCCTCTCTTATTCTTCCTCCCCCGAGGAGAATATCACAATTCTCTCCCTTTATGAATACCTTGCGCTTTTCGCAAGAAAACCATTATCCCTATTCGGGCCGCATACGCGACTGAAGGCAGAGCCACCTTCCGCCAACCTCACGTATTCTCTTTCCCTCCCACCCTCCAGCGATCCTCATGAAAGGGGAGGCGGGGTCCTGTTTGCACCAAAGACAGATAATGATGCTCTGGAATGAGGGATGGGGTATCGGAGTAGGCAAGGGGAGGGAATGCGCCTGAAAAAACGTTGAGATTTCCCTTTGTTGCTCTCTTTTCCTACAGGAAGGGGATTCGTGGGAATGAGTTCTCAGTGTGTGCGAGATCTGGAATGTGTTGGAGGGTCAAGGCTTTAGAAAGGAAGCATTGAAAGAGTGTTGATATTACTTGTATATTCTGCGGAATCGAAAAAGGGCCTGTTTTGTATTTAATTGAAGTGCTCTTTCAAATAGAGTACTTATGTGTTATATTGTGGCCTGAGAGTGCCACTACATAAATGAGATTGGATTTAGAGCTGCAGCCTTTATATCACTTCTAATTGGTTCTGTCTGGGTAGTATGTTGTCCGGAAGTCAGCTTATTCCTCAACCCATGTATTAAAAACTTTGGAAAAGGAATGAGTATATTGTAGTTGTATATATATATATATATATATATATATATATATATATATATATATATATATATATATATATATCTAATATAATAAAATAAGGTGTGTGTATGTATGTATGTATGTATTATTCGCCTATATGTATGTATATGTATTCGCCTAAAACTCGAGAACCATAAATGGCACAAATTTCAAACTTTCAGGATTGTTAAATGTACTCCCTGCGCAGATAATAGGCTACTTTTCATTTACATAAATGTCCCCAGTTCGAACCCAGACAAGAGAAACCGTTCTCATAAGAAATGCACGTAAACCTCAGTTTTATCGGTTGCAGGCTACATTTCTTTAGCAAAATTATATTAGAAATAATAGGCTTACAAAATCGAGATAAGCACCAAAAGAAAGAGGAATGAATAAAAATTCTTATTTTGGTCGTGAAATATCGTTATCGAGTCGAAATGGCAAGAATTCGGTTAAAATAAACGTAAATATCGTGAAATTTTGAGGCTATAAACAACGAGTCCCCTTGACGACGAATGCGATTGTTGAAACCGAGGTATTGCGTTTTCCCATAAGAATGCACTGGAATGCACATTTTAGGTCCATATGAAAGTAATGATTGAAAATGAATGATAGTATATGTTCATAGCAGGCAATATTCTGAAATTTCGGTATTTGCATTTACGAACAATTTGCTGTTTTGATTCACAGGAGGCAACGTATGATCATTTGGAGAAAGTTTCTTTATCACCTCGACTGTGCCAACTCTATTTGAAAATAATGAAGCTACTACGTGTGATTTAAACTGGAAAAACTTTAAATTGAATAATGTATACTGCGTGCAGTCTCTTGGCGTGTGGCAGTGGGTGCTTGAACTATGACTCTACTTCCCTAATCGTCTAATACCGCGTACTACCTTAGCATTTCGGGTAAATGTTAACTTTATCAAACGCCTCATTTTTTACACGGGTGATCTTTTATATTCGTGAGCAAACCGCAAGTAGTATTGTCTCCATCAAAATTTTCTCCCTTATGGAATTCAATGTAAAGCTAAGCAATACTCTCTTAGTAAGTAAATTTAAAAGAAACATAAGGAAATGGGTAATTATTACACGAGACGACGTGCACCAAGGAAAAATCCCAAGTAAGAATTATCTTACACAGTTGAGGAAGCTCCTAAAGAAAGAAAATCTACGACGATTCCTTTTCTTATCGTGGATTCTAGATTTGCATTCAAAAGATAAGAAGTTAGAAAATATAAAACATTTTCATTTAGGATAACATTTTCATTGATCCAAGCAAAGTGAGAGATGTTATTTTCTCCTCTGCACAAATTATTACCTAATATATTATCTACTGCTTATTTATAAATCCCCGTTGAGAATCAACGGGCGCCTCAGCTAGTATTATAATATAATCATTATATGAGTATATATATAATTGAGAAGATTAGGATTGATGTAATTTGTAATTAATTTCTTTATTGAGGTTGATTTGAAAAAAGTCCACGTAATTTCTGCACATTGACCCTATATACGTATAACATCCTTCAACGGATTCAGTAAGTAGTGATCAAGAATATTATTACTAAGTATCATTTGCACCTCAGTAACTTTCATTTTATCACGACCTCCAATAAAATTGAGACTCGAGTATGTAATTGAAAGATCCCTTTTTTCTACGCTTCACCAAAAGATATAAGAGAAATATTCTGTCCTTCAAGATACAGTAGTAGGAAATCTAAATGAAAAAGAGGTTGAATTAATGTTCTACATTTCTTCATACAAATAGCTTCAATTGAGGTTTTAAATAGCTGCTTCATAATCTTGACATTTTCTACTAATCGTCAATTTACATCGTGTCAGAATACAACGTAGTTCTTACTTTATGAATTAAAATCGTTAGGGGTAAGAAATAAAATATTTACTAGTGTTTCTGGTATGGTTATAATTACTATTACTTGAATGGATTTTAACTCGTCAATAATGAAGGGTATTTAACTATAAGTACACTCTGGTGATTAATCTACCTTGCAACGGAAAAAAATTCATTCATAATTTCAATTCCTTTGAAATCGGAAATACTAGGTTGATTTCCTTAAACTTTACTAGATTGAATAGTAATGCTTTGATGTTTAAATCCTTTCTTCCAACTCATTCCTTTCACGTAATGTTTGCAAGAAAGTTAATGTGCAAGAAAGATTCGAATCCTTTGCATTTTCAACGATTCCACTTATAGCAAATTATTTGTACTTTTCCTGTTCACAAAATTCTCTTTAAAAAATTTTCTACTTCATTGAATAAAGGTAGATTAAGTCCATCGCGCAACAGCTTGGCCTCTGTGGATGTGTTGCCTATTAATTGAGACGTCTTTTTAATACTATAACAAAACTGGCTTAGCAAAAACATGAGATACTCGATATTAATATTCAAAATAGAATAATACAGAGATAAAGGAAATAGCATAGAATCGTAAAACAAATGAAAAGGCAAAAAATAGTTCAAAGGACTTGAAACCTCGTAGAAAGACATGATTTTTACGAAAGAGTTCGTATATTTTTTTATTAAGTTTATTTCCTTTTAAGTATTCATAACACTTCAATTGACACGGCTTTATTATAAAATTATTTCCTTAAATGCAATTAGTTTGTGAAATCACTTGGTCAGCTGGCATCCATGTCTTCCTTGGTATTAAATATGAGTATTTCGAAATAATATGTGAAAGAGGGAAGACAGAAGTGTATATTCAAATTTATTAGGCTGGAGGTTATGTTTTGGAGAATAACCTGTACTATAAATGAATGTGATTTTTAATTTTTTCAAAGAAGTCCGGAAAATAGAGAATAATTTACATACAGGATCACATTCCTATCAAATTGAAAGAGGTAAGATGAAGCTTTTAAAGCGATAAGTATTTTGGAAACTTATATTCAGAGTGCAAAACATAAGATGATTTTATAGTATAGGGTAATATCCGCCATCTTAACGCTATTGTAGCTTACTTCCTTAAATACTTTTTCTCACATTAACTATTGCATAAATTAAAAAAGAAACAATCTCAAAGCTGAAAACATCCCTAAGAAGTCACGGGGCATTTAAATATCGTCGCTTTAAGGCATCTTATTCCGTGAGAGCGAACTCCCCTTTAATAAGAACTCTGAGTCATGGACAGGATGACGTGATCCGTAATATTTAAATAGAAATTGAGATGAAGAGGTATGTGAATATATTCTTAAGGGTGAGAGGGAAAGTTAGAAAAACGAAACCTTCATGTATATTATGGAATAGCAAGGAATGGCAATACTTTGATTCTACGCTGAACGATACGTAATTGTAAAGGATGTAGTTGTTAGATGTGGCTGAATAATAAGAACATATGGACTGTGTTATCAGTAAAGGAATTGATACTCAATTTTAGTCATTTAAAGACAAATACGGAAGGATGAAATTCTGCAAAGAGAGGTTCAAAATCGTCAAAACCACAAGAAAAATCTTATCGTTAATCGCTTTGATTTTTATACTTATAGCTGAGTAAAAAAAGACAGGCCAAGAATGATTTTTTTTACAGTAATACGTACTTAGATAATGAAATCAGAGGGTTCTGATTACATCTAGAATAGATGAGAAACATTCACAGAAAGAAATCCAAATTTCCAGAATAGAACATTCAGTAATGTAAGAGGCTAATAAATAATCACTAAAATTACAAACGAGAAGGAAAATTGGAAGTATTCTTTGATCTTTTTCAGAGGCAATTGGTGGAACTACACACATAAAGTAACTAAATCATCTTTAGAGTAGGTAACGGTGCATACACCCTTGTGTAATTCCCCCACATCAAGCAGAGATTCCATCAAGGCTGGACACGTCAGCTCCTAATTTTGGAAGCGATCACTCAAAGATTTCTCAATCGTTCGATGGGCTTCTGTCGCGATCCGAGTTTTCCAGTTGGATTGTTTCTCACAACACTTGTTGAATACTTGTTGACGTTCCGAAGGATTGTGGGAGGTGGTGATTTGCATCAGTTGCTCTCGTCTAAATCGTTTTGCCTGCTCGTGATTCCGAACGCAGGTAAATATTAGTTTCAGTTTATTCTCAATTGTGTGTATCCTAAAGGAAAGGCCGCCTCGTTTATCACGGTAGATCGTCGAACGCTTTGAGCTTTGGAATCGCCTGTTAATCCCTAATCCACATCACCCATTCCGGAACACATTATAGGTAATCCTGTTGCCATTCCGGTCCGGCTCTGCGCACCCAATCTGACATTATTAATGAAGTATTCCGGAATCAGGTGGCGCAAGATTCGATCTTCCGTCTTCTGTTAACTAGTCAAATAAACACACAAGTCAATCAAGGTGTTCATTCATCAGATTTTGGCTGAGTAAAGTTTGGGTGTCTCATATGTTTGATTATGTGTTTTTCGAATCTCTCGAAAAGATTTAGTTTCCCTAAAGATGAGTCTAAACCTAGAGAACACCCTTAATGCGCGTTGTATTATATGGATAAATAAAAAATGCAATAATAAAAAATTTTACAGCACACTGTAATGTAAATAATCCTAATTTATTTTCGAAAGTTAATTAACTTAATAAATTCAGGGACGATACATTCTGAGATGTAGCTGATATCATGCCTCTTTCTTGTTACGTAGGCCGTTCTGATAATGCAAGAAAGATCAGGGAAATAGGTACTTGAACCAGTTACTTCAAGAAGTCATTTTTGTGAGGATGCAAATTAATCGATTAGGAAAGTAGAGTCATAGTGCATGTACCCGTACCTTATATACGGCATGCAGGGTACATGTTTATATGTGGAGATTTTTTTATCTCAAAATTCGTTACTTAATCGAAGTAAAACAATAAGATTTATTAAGATAAACATCTGATGGTCATATTTTCATGGTATGAATCAATCTATTCTACTCAAGTATTTATTTCAGTGGTCGAGAAAATGAAAAAAACATTCTGTGCGAAATGTAATTTCATTATCAATGTATTAATATGATTCACGAAGTACATCTGTGGAATTCCAAGGAAAAATTATTTTATACTCGTTTTGAAAATGATAGAATTAAAATTTTCCGACACTCCAGGGTAAATTAAAATTCACTATAAGAAAAATCTTTCTTCCCAGAATAGTTTTATTCCGGGTATCCCTTTTGCTCTAGTTTTCAGAATGTTACTCGAAGTTTGCCTTCCGATACCCTATATAATTCATACCCTCATTATCATCGAGTTTTTTTTTGAACTTAGGGGCTATAACTCTTCCGTTAAGAAAAGAGCTGAGCACTGCTTTTAAAAGAATATTTAACTCCCTACTAGTGTAAATTGCGTTGGAGAATGTTGAAATAATCCAGCGCTGGCGATGAAATCTTTAAGCAGCCATTATGAAATGAAAATCTGCTCCGGAATAAAAAATGGTCGAAAGGCCAGTCTTGCTCAGCTAGAAAGGCGAATGAAGCTGAAATATTCAGCGAATTTGCTCTTGGGATCGGAAGAATATATAGTGAAGTTAAAAGGGTTGGGAATCAGGGGCTGATATAACGGATGGCTTCAACCCTCCAGCTACTGGGCATAATCCTCTTTCACCGTATCTCAGATTGTTTAGGGAGAAAGAAAGTGTGCTTTCTGAATGACGAAGCTGTAGAATAGCGTTTCAGTTTTTGATAATCCGTGTCTATTCATGCATTTAGTTAGTTAACTTTTATCAGTGACTAGGTTTTAAAAGTAAGGGGATAATAATAATGAGAAAATGTTTATATTTTACACCTTTCTAGAGGATGAAGAATTTCTTTTTTCCTCAGATTAATAACTTAGAATTGACTATGATAGATTTAAGTAGAACTTAGAGTTGATTTAGTAACATGTATGTACATGGATAACTGCGGTTTTCGTTGCAATTTCTGTGATTTGGTGTGAGACAACTACGCGATGACTCATAATCAAAATTACCGCTTCCTTATTTATGAAAGCAATATTCAAAGACAACATTCAACATTCAAATTATAAAGAAAAATAACAGAAGTCAATAACAATAGTGTTTTAGGTAAAACGATATATCCAGATAGAAAACGTGAAAAATGCAAATGATTGATACTAAATTTAAGAAATGGAATTAAAAAACAAATTGCGTTATCAAATAACTTAGATAAACAGGTCACAAAGCGGTGAGGAAGTCATATCGATCTGCAATATTTCCATCATCAAAGTATATCTGAATCCTTAGCATAATTAACGGTATTTTAGTGCAGGAACGGAAATTTCCGATTTATGTAAAATATTTCGTCAGTGGGTGCTTATAAGTACTTTTGATTCACGTTCTACAACTACATATATGTATATATGTCTGTTAACTATCATCCCGGTTAACTTAACATCCCGGCTTGAAAATCAAGCCTCTCCTCAGAATCGTGAAGAGAAAATGAGGCTTAACAGGTAAGATGAGGAATGAGGTAGTTCTCTCTTAATAATCAGTGAGTCAGAATGCTGTGTAGGGGAATCCTCCATTTACGTCTATGACCATGACTCCAAGAAGCATCAGCACCTTCTATGGCATTCAATATTTGATCTGGGAGAATGCTGGGAATTCGCATCACTCATTCCTCAGTAGCTTTCCGATTATCATAGCCATGAACAATAACGAGACAAAAATAAATGAAATACAAATTTTCCTCCATTGTGAACTTAAAGAAAAACAAAAAAAATCAACAGATCAATGTATCTAATCAATCGTTTTTGGCCGTACTTCGTGGAAAGCCATTTTATTGAATGAAGATATTCTTTATTTCATTCAATGATCAATGTATGGTGGTAAGAATATGCATCTACATATTTAGTATTATAGGAATCGCAAAACGGCAAATCATCTAAAGATACGAAACAAACTATTCTTGATTTAATCGCTTATTAAAATATTTCAAAAATACATTTCAGCATACTATTAAAAAACTCATTAAAATATATCTAAAAAAATTACCCCTGGGCTAAAAATGTATTAAAATATATATATATATTAATGAAATTGATAATTTGTTAACTAACTTTTTAAATAATTGTAACTTTTTCCTTTATTCTCGATCTCTTAAATTTACATTTTTAATCGCAAATAAAGAGTCACTACTTTAGGATTTCCCATAGTCATTCATTCATTGGCGGTACCAGATATTTTAAAGCAAAGGATCAATTTCTCACCTTCTTTATTTCGTAGGAAAAGTTATAATAACGGAGATAGAGCGAAAGAAAGTCTCAGATGGATGCGGCGTTAAAGGGGAGACATAAGGTGCGAATCCGATGCCTTCATTATTATTCAGCGACAATATTCCGAGCAGAGATAATGGTTTATTCATTGGCTCACGTCTCGTACGTCTGCTAGATATCAAAAAAGGGTGGGGATGTTTAAATCCGGATGAGTGCAGAAAACACTTTTGTGCTCTGCAAAAGGGTCAGGTTTTAGACCTTTCACGTCTGCGAGTTCCCATTCACTCCGGTAGTTTCCGCAGTCATCACATATTTGTCTTGGAGGTAACGTGAAAAGCGTGATGAAAAGTAAAGGAATGCAGAATATCGGGTGGATTGAAAAAGGAGGCCTTTTTCCTTTGGAATTTAAATTTTTCCCTTCATGACGGAGAAGGAGTCTTTAAGCGCTCGTATTGTTTGGTCTTTTACTCTGTAAATATGGTGTTTAAAAGGATGGAGGATTTGAATACCTATGCCGTCATTTGTTTAAAAAATCTTCATGCATAATTTATAATCAAAATGAAAAGCGAAAGTTAGGCAAAATGATAATCTAATCCTGGATAGAATATCGCGGATATTTTAAATGAATGAATTATATAAACAAAGAGTAGTAAAATCAAACAAATTTTCTTCGTATATTTATGACTAATGACTCTTGATATTCAACTATATTGTGACTTACGTACCATCAATAGAAGTATAGTATTTATATCAACACATCTCCCGATCATTGTCACTGCTTTTAATGTACTGATTCTTATATGAAGAGAATTTTTGAATTAGTGTAATACCTGTATCCACTTCCAATTTGACGATTGATTTCTATCATCCATCATAATTATGTAACTCAAGGTTTGCATAAATTACTGCATGTTTTGAGATGACACAATTCTTTTCTATTTATTCGAATATATCCATCCATTTTACAATATCCATTGCCATTATTCATAGAATATTAATTTATTTATTAATGCTGAGTTTCTTAAATGATGAAATTAGTTTTAGTACTATAATTTAATTACTAATTTTTACTAATCATGCAATAACCTGATAACATTTATGTAGATTGTAAGGTCGCCCCTAAAGCTCAAGTCTTCCTGTGAGAAAAATGTAGAATAAGGATGTATTCATACTCCCTCTATTTCATGATATTATGATCTTTTCATGTATGATACATCATGTTTAAGGATGAAATGATCGATAGATAGTTAAAAACTTCTGGCATTGGACTTAACGAAATGATCTTTCCATCTAAAATTTCCTATAAAACATATGTAGGATTTATGCATCTAATTCTAAATTTTGTAGTTGTTCGTAATTCCATCAGAACACAATGATAGTTATCTCAAACTGTGTTGATTGATTTAAATGAAATAAAATATTTTATATCTGTTTCTAGTATCATTGAGGTATCTATGCAACCTTATTTACATTAGTATTGTATAGTTTTGCATCGAATACAGTCACAAGTGAATCGGACCTTTCTCCATGTGAGCTAGGGGTTCACGGTTCGCTACATAATGGATAGGAATAAAAAATGTATCACATGGAAAGAGAGGCTAGAAGTCGAGAGTGTATAGTAGAGAGTAGAATTAGAGTGTGGCATAGTGGCAGTGACCTTTCACAGTAGAAGGGATTGTGTACCCATGGTCCCTGCGTATAAAGTTTGAATAGTTATTCAATGATAGGGCATTGATATATCATCCGTGATATTGTATGAAAATCCAGCCAATGGTCGAAATATGAATAATATTTAAATAGTATACTTCTACCTAAAATCTGACAGATATGCGATAAAAAGAGACGATGAACGCAATTCTTAACTTTTCAAAAAAATCGAACACGGTGTTTTATAGAACGTTAGATCGTGTTAGAAGCAATTTATGAAACGAATGCTTTTTTCCCCAACATCTAAAATTATTTTCTTTTTGTTTTATCAAATTTATGTATATCTTGCTATATAGTGGAAAATGTCAGTGTGTCGCAGTTCGGATGAATCTTTTTGTAGCAGAAATTACAAAGTTTATTTTTTACTATTTTGGCGGAGTAACTGGGAATTCATGATTCTCAGTTCCCTGCAACGTTTTTCCCGGCGTGTCATTTGTACAAAAATTCATCACCGACTGAAACGTCTCAATAGTCCGTTGCTGATCAATCGTACGCTTTTGCGTATTCCTCAACGTCTGAATAAGGAACGATTTTCATAAGGAACTGAGCATGACGAGTTAAACATTCCACAGGATTATTGAATATGCACATATTAATTCTGTAAAATAAAAATGAATGTTCTAGCCACATACTTTCTTAATTTTAAATGTCTTTCATTAATTTAAACGTGAGAGAAGGGAAGGTAGAATTGACTATGATGGATATGCTAGCTGTATTCCTCATAGAGATCGGCAAGTACTTAGTGAATTGGAGCGTAAGATAAGTCCTCTATTCATAACCTCAGATTACAACGGTTCTTCATCTCACTGCCCTCTGGCTTAGACCGCAACTTTCCTCATGCAAGAGGCCTTTTCACTCGCTTCTCAGAAGCGTAGAAGGAATAGCTAAAGACGCGGAGGCATTAATGTCATGATCCTTACAGCCCTTCCATTCATACCTAACAAAGGATTCCCTCTTTTATTTTATTATTTTTCTTTAAGAATCTCTCACGTTTTATTAGTTTTCAATAGAAGTATTCGCACGTTGAGTAATATGCAAATTGGAATATTTTTACATAATAATGTGCACGTGCAGGATCTTGAAGAGATTTCTTAAAGAAGGAAATTCTGTTTTGATCTGCCTAGGAGAGTGATGCCCAATTTTTTTTTCGTTTTTTCTTTTTTTTAGTTGGATTACTCTTCACGAAAAGGCCTGCGAACATTTATGTACGTCCATTTTTAGAACAAGATATCCTATTATAAGTTCTATCATTGCTCGATTTACTCACTAATTTATCACTATTACTAATTAAATATGAATTATGACTTTGAATTTAGGAAATTCAGTGAAGCATCGTCACAAATAATTATGATAAATTTTAGATCTGAAATTCGGCACTGCAAGTGGAAAATGTTTAGATGCATCTCTCTAGAGCGTAAAGCTAAGTTCACATGTGAAAAACGAGACTATAATTAAATTAGATATGAGAAGGTTGTACCTCCTGCGGAACACCATAAGAACTGGTAAAGAAGCACTAGACTTTGTAACTTCCACTATAGTTTTTTACTAAAACGGTAATTATAAAATTTTCATCGATGTTCACCTATTAAGATTTATGATAGTATATGAATGTGGAACAGTATTTATTTTCGTAGAAAAATATTCTGCATCGTGTTAAAAAGTTCATATATTAACGTGTTCGCTACTTTTTGGCGTATATCAAGAGTGCCATGCCCAACACACACCTTTTCCGCGGTCGGTGATTTGACATTCATTAAAATTCACATAAATAGAATAAGTCATAAGGTTAAGCTACAATTTAGTTACTTTCTTACTAGATTAATTTCTCATCTGTATGCCATAAATAAGTTTATAGCCCCACAACGAGAAAGGACTCTTAAAGTAGCTTAGTCATAACTCTATGATTCCGGCTGCACAATAGTTTGCAACCGTCATTCGCAGCACAGTATGAAAAATAGAATTTCATTATCTCCAATCACAGGCGAAGATAACCAAAAGAATAACCCATCTCGGTGATATATCTCTCGACAAACGGAAAAAGGGAATGCAATTTTCGCCTCTGAGATCCAAACTCAATAATAAATGTGGCTGCGGGGATGTGAAACCCATCAACTCTAGTTTCTCGGAAGAGGAAACGTTCGTAGGCGTAAAAAAATATGAAAAGCGAGAAATATCTGCGCTGAGTGCGACGTGGGTAGATGCTCATATAAGGGTGTGACTTTCAGTTCCAGTGGGAATGCCACTCAGCGAATTGATACGGAATATATCTAATTTGATCAAAGAACTTCCGAGAGATATTTACCATAATCGTCAAGTATATCGCGCAACAAAAACATTGCATGTCAACTTTTTATTATAGAAATTATTGATCTTTGTTTTATCATAGACTAGTTAACTGTAACTATAAAGATTAATAAGGGAGAAAAGGATTCGAACCCAGTTCTTTCACTTCTGAGGGGAGTTTCTTGCAAGATTATCTCGCAGGCAACTTTGAGAACCTCTGTTCATGGTAAAGGTAGAATAAAAGGAGGAAAATTCTTAAGTAAACAAGACTGAACCCGAGTCTACTACTTTAAGGGCGGTTGACTTTACTAATTAAGCTATAACTGATGAGCTATCTTTTATTTGTTTTGGAGGGTTTAGATTGGACATGGCTTGCGAAAAAATAGTAAATTATAGATATTTTGGTGGTACAGTTACTTAATGGAATATTTTTTTTGTCTTTTTAAATGAAAAACTAATCTTATTTAAAATGGTACTTTGAATTGCTCGAGTAACCTCTAAAAGTGATAGGAATATGCATTTACAGTAAAACCAGTTTAACGGGCTCCCGCTTAAGACGCGATTTTCTCAGGGTCCCGGTCCCTTTCATAAGTAACTCATAGTATAGATACCTCTTTAAGATACCTTGCTACCCGTTGAAGACGAGGTTTTTTCCAGTCTCCAGATACACTGCTATAGCTAATAGTTAAGGTTAGATTGAACATTCGCTTGGCGGTGATTAGTTTCGTCACGATATTAAGAAGTAGGTATGTCGAAAAAAGCAGTAAATGAGTGTTTCATGGGCTTTTGTGCGTAGTCTCGGAGAGATCGTGATGCTCTCTCACCACTGCTGTTAAAAATCTTTAATCTTTCCCAAATGTCTATGTGGTAAAATCTGCTTAATTGTAGATTGAAAAATGATTATGATTAAGTAACTTAGAGGTTCTCTTTGTGCAAAAAGCAGCACCAAAATTACACATTCTAGCTATAACTATGCTAGGTTATGCTACCCAAAAAGCGTCTTAACTGGGTTTTTCTTTATATGTTTACAAAATAGATAGAAGTAATGATGCGGTAGAGGTTATTATTTTAATTTCCTTGAAGATCTAATCACCTAGGGAGATCTTCCACCGAGCCACGGGAAAAATTTCTCTAATCATATCAAATCTAGAATACTTCCAGGAATCTGGGAAGGGTGGGAATCTTACAATGCAGCCTCATTCCAATTATCACCGAGGCAAATGTGAGTGAAGCATAGATGATCTTAAGGTGCGAGGTGTATGAAAACAAAGGAATACGGAAGAGTATGCGATGAAAGAAAAGAGGTCGTTCAAGCACCATGTTGAATAGCGGTTGAGGTTGGATAAAAGGGATTTTCTTCTAGTCGATGCTCCATTTTTTTCCTTGATTACGGTGGCGGTGTAAGGAAATTCTCTAGGGTCCATTGTTGTGGCGGTACCAGTCTCCAACGTAGTTATACGAAGGTCGCGCTCCACCATCGAGGTTTTTTCCTCCATTTTCTTCTGCTTCTTTGAGTTTTTAACACCTCGAGCGTGTACCGCTTCTGCCTCAATGTTCACTTTGATTCATAGTGCTCTTCATTCACTTTTGACCTTCCTTTTGAATATCTTCCGGTGGGGAATGACTGGGTTCTTTGTTGGCCTTTTCCGCACCTGCGTTATTTCTCCAAGTCGAATTCTTCTTGATGTCTTTCAGATGGGGAACATATTCTTTGGGTTTATTAATCTTTTAATGGATAAGCGAGCAACCCTTTGCTTCTGCTTTGCTGGCTATTAAATTGTTCGGATGAGTGAAGATGTGATTTACGAATGCACCTTTTCACGCACTTGGGAATCTTTTATATAGATGGAATCAATACCTTATATGATGGTATAAATGTACTGGGATGATGGATTTCAAACTATTTTTAGGAAGAGGGTTTAGGTTAATTTGCACATAAAGGCGTGCATCCAGAAAAATTCCAAGTAAAAGCGGACTTTAAAAAAAAGTCTGACGGGACGGGAAATCGAACCGAGATCTTCCTTTATCCGGGAGGTTGATTTAGCCCATTTTCTATTTATAAGTACCCTAAACGGCCTAAAAAACCCTAGGAAATGTTCTGGCCGCATAGTTACGCTGGATAAAGCAACATTCCGAATAAAGAAATATCCTGGGTTTGATGCCCGGCCACATCAGACTTTTTTCAGGTCCGTTTTTCCTTGGAAGTCCATTTTTAGTTTTTCACTTTCTTTTTATTTGTGGTTTTGGATAGATAGATAGAAGGATAGATTTAGAAAAAGATAATTGATGGTAGAATGCAGTCATTAAGACGGAAGGCAATAACTCTTGGGGTATAATAAGGGAGAATTTGGTGATCGGTAATTGAATAAAATTTCGTTAGGTGGAAAATCTCAATCACAGGAGTTTTCGAGGCAAAAGTTCACGTTTTCGTAAGAAAAAAAGAAAAGAGATGTCCAGAAGTAAAATGAATTAAATGGTCTTGTATTTGTGCTCGATTTAAAAATCAACAAAATTGAAAGTCAACGATTAAAGATCAACTTATTAAATAGTACAAGTAAGGACAACTTCATCCTACCAAGTATTTACTGAAGCCTACTGGAGAATAAAGCTATAATACATATACTTAGGTTGGAATGAACAGAAAATTTAGCCAATAACGGTCAACGATCGCTTTTTCAAAATTAGCTCTGGCTGCCTTTTTTCTTGCGAAATTCTCCGTCGCCATTCCGACGGTGCCTTCAGATCTTATTTTGCACATTCCTCTGCCAGGCTTGCACTTTAGTGAAAGCATAAATTCGAGGTGACATTATCAGCAGAATAACGAAGCTAGAAAGACGTAGTTTTTCCCATTTCTTGAGTGACATCTCGCTTTTTCTTCGCGTTATCGATTCAGTTTGCCCGTCCCACTAAAACATCTCTGCGCCCCAGTGTCTCTCATATCTTGTCCCCTTATTCCCTTCCTCATTTTCCTCACTTTATCCCCGTATCGGGCGAAGGAAGTCGATGCGGGTCAAGGAATCTCCTTCGTGGCGTTCGCCCCAATTCTATTTTCCTTTTGTGATTTTGATGGCATTCAAACGTCTCCGAAAATTGGACTTTCACACGGTATTCGGAAATTTGCTCTTGAGCGTATACGCGATTCGGAAATTTACTTCGTTTCCCGAGGGGAAAGTTTTTTTTTCCTTCCTGATAACGACGGAGAATGACTTCATGTTTTCTCTATCTAAAGGGCTCCAATGATTACAGCTAAAGAGGGTTTGATTAAAGTTTTGAATGATTTATTCGGTCTGCTGGTAGGATATTGAAGGGTATGAAAATTAAAACTTTGTAGCAAGTTGCTGTATGCATATTTGGGGCTAGATTCTGACAGTGAGTGTGGCAGTGTTTTTAGAGTTATATGAAAAATGCTCACATATATCAAATACATATATTTATAGAAGAGATGGACCCCCTGTGATCATGAAAGCTTTGCTTTCGAAATGCGCATTAGGGATTCTGAATAACTAACTGGTGACCGCTAAACGATTATCCGTTTCCCGGGAATCGCCCTTAGATGGTCGCCGCGTTCGGCGCTTGGAGAACCCTCGTCTCTTAGAACATATATTTATGTTGACGATTCGAACGATTCAGGACGAATGTAATGCATAACAGGATAAATTAAGGGCGTGGTGGGTCATGTACCGAATGACTTCTCAGCAATACGAGTTACAATTTATCTTTTAAATGCATAGGAAGAAAAGCATAAAATAATTTGATTCAGAAATAAATTTCTTGGTTGATTGAACGTAAGTAAATTCTTCGCTCACTTGTTTTCAAATTCATAAGCAATAACAAAATGACCATCCTAAGTTTGTACAATGAAAACGTTTTCCTTTATTGATGAGTTTTATCGAATTTACCTCATCTTAAAAATATACTGCAGCATTTTAGAAGTATTAATTCAGTATGTGACAATGAGGATTATTTTCACCATTTCGGAACAGTATTTTCATATTAGCCGATGAAATTCATTACAGCTCGAGTTGAAAGATAATCAACTAAAATTATATTTATTAACGTTTCAATCACCTAGGTAACATCTATTTGTCATTTCTTAGTAAACAAAATTCTTACGCAATTCAGAAAGATTTGTTCGATTATTAGGATCCGGAAATATAATTTTCAAATATCCGACTGCCCATTCCTTAGATTTCACAAACTGTTTCATGATGCGATATGCTACAAAATACTGTACATATGCTGTATTTCTACGAGTTAGAAGTCCCTTGAAAATATCTTCACAGAGGGATAAATCGTTTTGGCTACCCAACAATTATGGATAGCAACGTAAACATCTATATACCCTTAGCGATTCGTTCAACAAAGTTATATCCACCAGAATGATGTTAAAATATTTTCTGCAAGAAGATTGATGAAACTATATATTTTAATACCTGTAACTCGAAAACTTAAAGTCCTAATTAATTCTTACTTATTGTTAGAAATATTTATATGAAGGAAATAATAGTAGGAGATTGAAGAAAAACATACTTTTAATCGTAAACACTTTATCAGAATTCTAAAGGTTGATCAGATGATGAAATTTAAGGATGATAAAGTATAGAAAGGGGTATTTCGATTTAAAAATATAATAACTTAAAATCCTCATAAATATTTCATTTATCTTAAAGGTACTCACAAATCTTATATTTACTGTAAATATAAATGAAATGTTTTTGAGGATTTTTGATGACAGCAATTAAAAAATATTTCAGCAATGAACATTTTGTAATTCAAATTTATACATTTGTGTATTCTCTAATTTACCCCTTTAATTCTTAGACTACCTCTTCTAGTCATTTAAAACAGAAGTAAAGTTCGTTTGATCACTAATTTACTTGTAGCATTGAAAAGACAACAGGCTACTCTTTAATTACTCATCTTTTTTTAATTATTTTAATACTTTCCTTTTACTGATTTTAAATTAATCTGGATTGCTGATCAGGCGCTGAACAAAGTGTTGCTCAAAGTATACACTTCCCCATTTGACTCGGAATCGTTAAATTATTTTATCGATCATTAATTTCAGTTTCAGATCGAGTTTGTAGCATTTCGAATGAATATATATTTTCGTATAATATGTTAAAATATCTTTAAAAATAACAATCTCATTAAAAATGATTTTGATGAGAAATAGCCATTATGTAAGTTTCATTTGAAGCAATTTATGACTTTTAAAATTTTAAAAGTCATAAAAAGTTAGAAACATTCTTGATTTCGAATTGAACTATAACATCCTAAAAATAGGGAATTTGACAAAAACTGAAATCTCAAAAAAAAATGTGTAAAGACTTTGTATTATCTAATAAACATCACCCCAAAGAGGAGCATCGATGTAAACATTGAAATTTTAGTTTGCAATTTGGAGGATTTGTAGAAAGAATCTCAAAATGATTCACCGGAGAAGTTTAGGTATGAGAAAACTCAATTATTTAGGTCATGCCTGATATGTGATTCACCTACTAAACTTTCGGAAACTGCGTTGGATCAAAAGCTTCCACATTTTTTTCGGGTCAACACGGAAAATCTCGGTTATTGAGAAAAGGTTCAAAGTAACAATTGGATCACAAATAGTATTTACGTGCCATTTTTCCTCTCCCGTTCAGACGTAGTTTCTAAGGTACGCCGATAGAGGTCGCTCAATATCTTCCACGCCTTGCTCCTAAAGAATGCATTTCCCGCCTAGAATATTGGTTTTCCCGCGTTGCCTGAAGGCGGAAAAGGGATGCAAGGATCTTGGCAAGGGCACAAGATTCGCAAATGACTCTCTCTCTCGCAGCCTGTTACGTTTTCTTATCTTCATGAAACCGTAAACTCTAGCCTGCGCAAAAGGTGGAAAATTGAGCACCGCCGTCGCATAGTGGCGCATCCTCTTTTACCGTTGAAATCAGTTTTAACTACATGTTATTTCTTGGGCGAAAACCTATTGTATACAAAATCAGAGTGTGCGATCATTCAAGGGAAGGCTATTTTTTTCACGGAATGATTGCAATTTTTCTTTCAAGGTATTTTTTGCCTTTTTCCAGTTACTCTGTACTTTACGAATAGAGAATGTATCCCAAATTAAAACCTGAATTTAAATTAGATGTTTTGTTTACATGGATATGGAGAGCGTTTAAGGTCCAGGAGAATGTATTTTTATGAAAGGATCACAAAAAATATTTTTCTAGGATTCCTCAGCGTTGGAAAAATAAAAATCTTAATTTTCATCATTTTTCGTTTTATCATCAATTTACATTTACCTATCCAACCTTAAATATAAACTATTTCGGTGCTAAATTCTAGGTTTTGATTTATTAGTAAACTAAACAATACACGAAATGAAAGATTGATAGGGCAATGTATACTAGATTGAGTGCCACAGAAAATGCTGTCGAGATGCTTGAAACATTAAACTGCGATGAGAGATACTATTGGGTTAAAACTAACTAAAACAATGATTTAGTAATCACAGTATCGAAAAGATTTAGAACTGGTTACTTCGCAGGATAGTTCTATCTTGCTTAAAGGTAAATCAAGACCTAATAAAGATCACTTTTAATGTATGGTTACTGCAATGCATTTATATTTTAGAGCAGGTAGAAAGGTATTTACTTAAAGATTTATTGAAGTGAATATAAATTTACCAGTTAATACTTTAACAAGCAATTCCGTTCAAATCCAAGCTTTAAATATTATATACTTATTAGGGTGAAATGTATGGTTTATCTGAAATACCACACATCAGACATTGAAAGTTGCACGCAGACTTGTCTGATAATTAATAAGTTTACCTCATTATAAATGGCAACTTTTAAGCTCGAGCGATTTGTCTTGTTAAAAAATTAAATAAAATATTACAAAAGATTTAAGTTAGAGCTGATTAATTGGTTTAATTTGATGGAAGTGCCCAAAATTATAATTTTCAGGATTTAAGAATTTCCAGTAATTGTAAGAGAATTGATCTTTTTAAAAGTTTTAAATTAAATTTAACTTCTAGAATATGTAAGTCTTTAACCCATTATTTAAAAGATTTATTATTTTTAGATAGCATTGTTTTCTCAATTAATATCGCCTTAAATTGTGATGATAAACCTATTACTTCAGCAAGTGCGTTAACTTTAGTAATCCGCATTAATCTTTTAAGTCTGAACTTGATGAAATAGTCCCGGAAGATAAATCTCCCATTCTTTCGTTTCCTACGTGGAAAAATCTCCCAAAGCTGCACATTTTCGGTAGGTAAGGCCTAGGTGAGGTATTATTTTGTTTCGCTATGAGTCTTGGGAGTTTGGAGGCCTAGTCCTCAACTTACCTCACGCCCAAGGTGCTTCTTCTCTGTAAAGTGAGTCAGGTTCAGTTTTTTCAGCTTCCGCTTCTCGTTCCAATGCACAGTTTCCCTTAAGGGTGAGAATACGACCTAATTTAAGTCACGTCTCCTCATTTCCATTGTGACTGCTGGAATTAAAACATTTCCTTCTCGACTCAAAAAGCTCTTCTTTCTTTATTTCCAAAGGCTTCGTTACGGCCCTAATTACGTCCCTCCTAGACATAAACATTAGGTTTCAACAACCTTAAATGCGCACCTGTTTTAGAGTAACGTTTTCGTCATGTTTTTCTACCTTCAGAGCAGTATGTTCGTAGACTCTCCCTTTTCTTCTTAAACGCTGAATGCTTTTAGCGATGTATGACGAAGAAAGAGGTGGGTGGAATAAAATATGCGCTTATTCTAAGGAAACCATTCTTTAGGAATTAGGTAGATTTAGAATGAGGTAATGACGTCACTCGTTCTCTGACGAATTGCGTTTCATTTCCAACCGATGAAAACGCTGAAATTTCGTTATGACAATGCTGAGATATTCAGTTATCAGTAGTATTTTATAGTAGATTAGAATAAACACAGGGATTAGAAATTAGGAAACATCTGAAATAATTAAGGGAAATATTAAAGTCAAAATATTAATATTCAAAGAGATCCGGCTTGGCCTCATTACCAATTGGATGTGACTCTGCCAAATAATATAATTCACTGATAAAACAAACTTATTTGCGGTAAATTACGCCGGCAGATAAAAATACAAATAAATAGGCGTATATTTTTTAATAAAAATCCCTTCAAAACTGCAAGCTTATCTTGCAGCAACCATCTTTGGGCGTCAAAATCTCCTCTGCTCAGGGCATTAAAAAAGTCACTGTGGCTCTGAATATATATATTATATATATTATATATATATATATATATATATATATATATATATATATATATATATATATATATATATATATATATATAATATCTTTTATGTATGTATGTAAATGCATGTATTTAAATTAGCAAATTAAAGAGAATCAATAATTATCTCCTTTCGTGTTTTACGAAAAATATTCACTATGACATGAGATTAATCGTTTTACATAAATATTCACAAAATATATTTCAATATTAATAAAGTAAATATTAAAAGTAATATAAAAGTATTAAAATTACTGTGAATAATATCAACTGAATAATATTGAAAATAGGTTAAGATAGCCCTTATATTTTAAATCTGATATTGAATGGAATGGATTACTTCGAGATGTAGTATTTGTAAGTCAAACAGTTAAAAGGGCCTTCGGCGTACTCGTACATAATGTTAAAGCTGCAGCAGAGGACTATACAAATATTTTTGAGGGAACCATGAGAATTTTCATCCGCTATCAAAGGATTTGCGGTCAGCGAAATAACAGCGTTTGGGAATGAGAGAAAAATGCCGATAGTCGTCATTCACAATGGAAAGAATAGGAGGATGGCAAATTCATAGCCAAAATGCTGGAGGGCAGGGCAAGATATTGGGTAAGATATGAACCAGGGAAATCGTGATGACCATCTGGGATATTTGAACAGAAAACAGGAAGCGGTTATTAGTTTAGTATGTTCTTTATCTTGCCAAAGTTTGGATAAAATCGGTGAAAATAGTGGCTCTTGATTTTTATCCTTGGCTTTAAATAGTTTATCAATAGTCAAACATGAATCAACCAATATTATAAAAATTAATAGTGTAAAACGGCTGTCACTCAATAATTCATAGTTTTTTCTGAAGTTCGGTTTTCGTATCTAGCCTAGTCTTACTAACCTGTTATAATCCCTATAGCCGGGTAGTAACTATAATTTATTCGTTAGTATTCTTCTCGTTTAAGGAAAATATATGGTTTAGTCCAGGGTCAACCCAATCTGTTTCTGTGTGCGCGAGTTAATTTTTTACTGAAACGACCTCACAATTACCTAAAGAGTGGAAAAATCATTCATTTCAGAATATATAAAACATATCAAGATAGACTATTCAGGTACAAAAATATAAAAAACCTTAGGAACGAGAAGAGTATTCATATTATAAATAATCATCTTTTGTAGTAATCTTGAATTTCAAACAAAGTAAATAACAAAGTTAGAAACAGATAATTTTCAATTGACTAAAGCTAATTAGAAAATGAGAACATGAATATTCTGATGTATTAAAAATGTGAGTATATAAATAATATTTTACATTCTACCGATCCACAAAGTTTTTAATATCATATTAAATTAACACCTACCAAAGAACATGTCCTGATCGAACAAATTGCTCTTAAAATTATCTTTCTATCTTGATAAAGTCATCTGTGCATTTAAAGGTTCCAAGATATTTATCTATGTTACGTTCCGATTGATGAATTTTAAATTTTCTTCATATTCAGATGAAATTATCTTTTTTGAAATTCATTAGATTTAAAGTTGGAAAGGTATACATAGGAAAGTTTCGTAAAATATTGGTGGATTTAAGATATGAGTTTTTCATTTCTAAATACTATAAATGCAAATGCAGAATTTGCTACGTAAGGAGATAGTGGTCGGATATGTTTGAATGCCAACCAGGCATCTAATCCTCCAAACTTAATCTTATGGTGAATTTATAACGTTTTTAATCCTTAATTTTGATAAAAATAAGTTTTTAATTTAACTCCCAAAATGCCAATTAATTGATTAGTTATAATTAATTTACTTAATTCAACATTTCCAATTGATGGACTTGGACTTCGTAGCATCCGATTTTAATTCCATAAGTTTCAATTACCGATGGACTCTATTTACTGTTTACTACTGAGATATCGAGAAATACCATTGATGGCGAAATGGGGTGAATTACAAATGTAATCACGTTTTGGAAAAACAATGCCAACTGAGTTAGGAATCTTCGGAAATGAAAGCTTGCTAGTTTCGTCTCAGATCACGTCGACAAGGGAAGTTTTTCAAGAAACCGTTATTTTTTCTCTTATTTCCATTACACTGGAGCCAATAGAACCCAGTACGGGATGCGAACTCCTGGAATCACCATCGGGGAAATTGCGCGAAGAGCAGGAATTTCGATTAGAATCGATTGGCCTCAAAACCGTATCTGGTTTCGCTCATGCCTTTTTGTTCCATTTTCCTCGATAGAGGGCCTTTTAATTCCGCCATCTAGGTTTGTTCTATTCGCCCATAAATCGAGCGACTCCATCGTAAGGGTGGTATTTTTCCAGTTTACCCCCGCTTACCGTTCCGACCAGTGTCCATAAAAAATGATTAATGCGTTCTCCCATTGCGAAGGAAATAAATTCCATCCGAAATCGCTGTTCGTGAACGCCGTTTCGCGAATTTTAATATCATATGATTATCTATAGGTTAAAAATGTGCAGTTGCGTATGCAGAATAAATGTTTTAATGCATTTGTCCTCACGGAATTCTGTGACGTTGGAAACTGAGTTTTCGATAAAGGATCGCATATTTTACCAGTGAATTTTCATTCGGCACTCTAGGCAGTAGGTCAGTTGAAATATTCTTGAGATAAGGCGGATTGATTTCTGTATGTATATCTTTATAAAAATACGGGTATATGATTACTATATTAACGAAAATTGCCGTGAAAATTCGATACAGGTAGTTTTATGATTATTTAATTTTTATTTCATTCATAGTTCGTGAAAAATCTTTACTTAGCAAATATTTATTTACTTCACTGTTGCTAACTTCATGTAGACTGTTGCAGGACCGTGTGCAATGTAGTAATGAAATCGGTATTCACGAAATACAGGTGACCAATCTGTATATTTCGCAGCTTTAGGTACTTCCATCAGAATAAAGTAATTAATTAATTAATTATTCAACTCTAACTTAAATCTTTTATTATGTTTCCTTTAATTTTTAACAAGATAAATCTCTCAAGCTTAAAAGTTGCCATTTATAATGAAGCCTACTAATTAATTATCTGACAAATTTGCGAGCAACTTTCAACTTCTGATGAATGGTGCTATAGGTAAACCATACATCTCATCCCAATAAGTATATAATTTTTTAAAGCATGGATTTAAACGGATTTGCTTGGTAATGTATTGATTGGTGAATTTATATTCATTTTAATAAATCTTTAAGTAAATACCTTTCTAAAATATAAATATATTGCAGTAACTATTAACTTTTATTTAATAGAATTTTCTGTTAAACGTATTCCTTGCAAACGCAATCCCCTCTTTGATTAACTTAGGTATGAATATTTTCCGTTTGACCACATTATCATAATTACTTCTAAATAATTTCAGTAACTATGTGAATTAATTCAATAGGAGCATGCTGACGTCGAGAGACGATTTTCAAAAACTTTCGGCGATTAATTTTGGGATAAAATCAGCCAACTGGTTTAATCGAAAAAGAAAACTGCCAGGGTCTAGGTAATTTCATTTCCACCTTCCAAGGCCGACGGGGAGTTATAAAATTTTATAATCGAGTCACATCGTTCTCCAACCGAGCTGTAAAACGCCGGAAGAGGAGATTCCGTCCTCACTTTCCTTCGTATTAGATCGGAAATCCGAGACACTTTTTGGTGTCCTTTCATGGATCCAGGAAAGGATCCATTCATTTTCGTCCCTTGTCGCAGGAGCGATGGCCTTTTATCGTTCTGCCAGCCCTGTTACCCTTTCTTCTTCGACGCCACTCTTCCTTCCCGCCAATGCTTTCACCCCTTTATCCATTGAGTTCACTCAGACTGTGAAATGCTCTCTCATTTGTTAGCATCATCTCGACCCGTCTTTACGCGCTCCTATTAAACGTATACTATTTGTCACCACCCCTTTTTCTTATCTATTGCCTCACTGCCACCCCTCTCTTTCACAAAGGATTGAAGGTTTAAAATCGTTTTTCACCCCGATTTCTTTCATATTGTGCGGGCTGAGTATTAGGGTATAACCAACTGCTACAGGACGCAACGATAAATGGGGAGTCAACTATTGAAGATCGGAATATTCTATTAGCCCTTTTTATCAAAAATTAAGTAAATTTGTCACTGCTTTTGTCCTTCATTACAAAATACTTTTGCTTCTTCAGGAGATATTTACGAGAGGTTTTTTATCCTGACTAGCGTGAATGCCAGGCAGGGTTTTTGCTCTATTTGCCACATTATATATTATTTAACATATTCTATGATTGTAGATCGCAACTAGACTGGTGACCCCTCTTGCTACCAGGCTAGTTGCTTATATGCATTCATATACTTTATTAATAGATGAATACGAAATAAAATTGCAATTATTTATGCATGATAGATAACCGCAACTAATTGTGCACTAAGAACGAATAAAGTAATAAATGAAACGAATAAATAAAATGATCGTTGCAATTAATGTGGCGTCGCGTGAAAATAATCGACATCGAGATTGTTTATAAACTTTGGAAAAGAAAGAGTCAAAGACAAAGGAAGACAGAGTATACAGCAATAAATAAGAGAGCTTTAGATGCCGATATGAATGTCAAAAAGTCATCGGAAAAAGAGCGGCAACTGTTGCCTTAGGTTTTTCATGTATCTAAAACCGATACTTTCTTGCAAGTCAATATCAATTACGAAAACACTTAGAATAGCGAAAAAGATCTTTGTCGATGTATATTTAATGCATACGTACATTTATGCATAATCTGTATCTTTTACTCGTTGCTTTTATGATTTATGGCATACATAAATTTGACTGATTTTCGAGCTATAGCAAAAAATTGGTTGAGAAATATTAAAACAAACCAGTAGATGTCTAAACAAAAATTAATACATGGATTATTCTGTGGAGACAAGTAAAATAAAACGTTTTTGCATACTAATCAATTATATTTTAACGAGATTCCTGTAGAATTTCTTAAGAATCTTGGAGGAAAAGGGTAGAAAACAATTCTATGATTTATGCAGGAAGATTTAAGATGAAGGAAAGTGGCCAGAGGATTTTACCAAGTCTATCCTGATTCCGTTACAGAAAAAGAATAATGCCTTAGAATGCCGGGACTACTAGATTATAATATTCGTTAATAACGTCTGTCTTTCTTATTCGTTGCGATTCATCGATTTATTTCGTAAACCCTAAAGAGTAATGCATTTCTAACCTTACCTAAGGGAACCTCGCTCAACACCTGATGAAATATTCATAAGTTCATATGCCGAATTTGCAATTACATTTTCCATCCTCCTCTAGAATTCAATGAATGTAATTATCCTTTCACATACAGAAAGAAAGCTTCAGATTTTCTTTCTTAATTCGGTTTATTAATCTGCTGATGAAAGGTTTCTGGTTTTATATTACAAAAACTATTACCAATTTTGGTGCGATTCGTTTCGTATTTGAATCAGTGTGTTTCTAAGCAATTGTTGATTAAAAATAATTGGAGTAAATTTGGACCTAAATAGGGGGATTTAGAAAGCTAAATCCCCCTATTTAGGTCCAAATTTTAATCTTAGTTACATTAAGTATGATATTTTTTAAATAACTCCTAAGAAAGTCAACGATTTTCTATTGAGGTTTAAGGGACTGAGATTCATTCACTAAGAGTACTAACAAAGCTAAACTAATTTACAGATGAGTCTGAATTGCGTGTTTTCAGCCGGAGATAATATCTTCATCCATAGGATTAGATTTTTTGATCAATCACGATCAATATTCTTCAAACTGTTATACCACTTAAGATTCGTGGTGCAATATACACTCCAAAGTAGATAAACACAATACTACCTTAATTACAGTTAATTAATAATTGATGACGTTCTTAAGTGAATGCAGTTTCTTGAATCATGGTGTGCATTGGTTATGTAAAGGGTGATGGTTGAAGACATATGCATGTGCAAGAGCCTATATGCAGAAATGTATATGATGATCATAATTAATGAGAAAACTAAATGGCTAATCGATCTGGCCAGGCCTTATCCTTCAAAGGGATATTACGCCATGGACTTTGCTTTGTATTAGTTAGCCAATAGTATAATTGTAATTTGAATAAATCGAACCATTTCTATAATATTACAACAACTTTAAATTATACCAATACAATAGTATAACTATTTCGTCAATATATATCAATCAAATTTCTGAGTATTTTAGTAAGCGTTTTATGCATTCTTAGCTATAGATTAAGGATGTATTCAGGCATCATATTTAATTTGTTTTACGGTACACGTCGTAAATGTCCTCTACTGTCCCTTTCGGGGATTCAAAACTTCATTTAATAGTAAATTTAAGTCGTACATAAACTTTAAATGATACTTCCCGCCGCGTTAATGAGCTTCGACACATTCATTTATAATCAGCTAGTCTTTATTATACTTTGATCCATATATATAATTATGTTTCACTTGACTCTTTCCTTAAAATAAACGGAAGCTAGAATGAGACTCTTGAAAAGCATTTAAAAGTTTAACGTTTAATTTAGAAAAATTCAATTTCTCAGTTAAAAATACATACGTTTTTGCACCGTAAGCTTTCAAGAGAGAGTTTCCGAGTGAATTCGGTTGAAAATTTGACAGAAAATCCTTTGTTTCTGATTTTTATCTTCCCGGACGAATTTAAACTTTAACGCTCGTCATTTCGCGCGCCAGTTTTTCTGGAAATTGTTAACGGCAAAGTTGGGAGAAATGAATAGCGCCGGATCCTGAGGGATTATGTTGCGCCACGTAAAAGTGTAGAACAGAAGTTCTCCAGTAGGTACTAGATTGCTAGGCTATGACGCTCCCACGAGATGAGACCATGCTCTCCCTTCTCTATTATTTCACCCTCATGATTTTAATCGCGGAACCTTCCTCGAAACCATCCCGTTTTCCACATCATTCCATTATCAACTCCGCTATGCCCTCCGTTAATCTTTAATGCCCTCAGTACTTTCCGAAGCCCTAGTAATCCACGCACCTCTTCATTGTGTACTTTGCCTTAAGCGCTACATTACAACTTCCCAGAAACCGAGTTCTAAGTAAATGTAGTGAGGACAATATCTTACCCGTTGACCTATCTTGAACTCAAAGAGCTTCAGAGATGTGGTCGTAAATGAATCAGGCTATCTGCGTCTCTGGAGAACGATGCAACAATGGGTTCCATCACACTCCCCGGCATACCCCCTTCTCTCTCCCCCTTGCTATTTCGCCTAAAAGAGCACTTCTAAAACATTCTATTAAAATTTTTCATCCAAGAGAGGAAATGTGTATTTAAATGTTCACCTTTGTTGAAGTAAAAATATAGAATGAAATAGGCTCTCGTTGGTGAAATTAAATATAATTTTTGTGCAGGTGAAATTAATAGTGATAAAAAGAAATCTTAAATAAATACAGGGTGGGGAAAGACGGGTACGAATCCAATCAAGCACGTGATAGTGTTTACATATCTTTTCTATGGTATTATTGCAAATAGTAATTCTTTTGATTAAAATAAATTATTTTATTTAATTGTTATTTCAACTTATGAATCTATAAGGACTCCCGGATAGCCAAGTGGACATCGCGATAGTCTTTGGTGAAAGCAGTCTCGGGTTAGATTCCCGGTGGGAGCCCACAAGCAATATGACCTCGGTTGGCGAAGAGTGATAACAATACTGCTCTTGCTACTTAAATTTATAAGCTATATAATATATTATTTTGGAGGAAATTATAGGTTCTTTTGTGAGACATTTAAACCAAATGATTGAAGTAAACTAGATTTAAATGAAGAACTCCGAAGTTTGAAACACCATCCTTCTAAGGATTCTTGTAAAAAGAGAGAATCTTAGAATGACAACGTCAATGTCTAAGTAATCCAGTTTTTCTTTTTTAAATATCTCCGCAAATCCGCAAAAAACTGTTGTATTTAATTATTTCAAGCTACGCGAAGAAACTGCCGAGGGCGACAGAAGTCGTTAAGACGTATCTGTATACATTACATTCACACCGTTCCAATTTAGAGTACACATTCTAGTGGCCTCTTTTATTCATAGAATATATCGCCGCAGACTTATCCATTCATCCTTACACAAATTTCCTTTCATCTTAAAATTCTCTATCGTTAATTTTGCCTCTTGTTCTCACTCTCCACATTCAACAACCCTTTTCTCGGTCTTTATCTCCTTTAAAATACCACTTTTTTTCTCATGATTGTGAATCATAAAAAACGGTTAAATTATCGTGTCAATTATACTCTACTTTTTCAAATCCTGCCATTAATGCAACCTCTAAGCCGTAAATCAATTTAAAGAATTTTTATCCCAGTGAAACAAGTACCCAATCATGACCAAACTTCGAGATATGACCGAAGTTTCATCCAAAATTTCATTCGAGATCGCTCTTTGTCTCTAGTTGATCGTTCAGCCTATGAACCAATTCACTAAAGCATGAACTCCGGCGATGTTTCGAAATCATGCTCGTGGTCGGCAGAATAGGACACAATTACACCTTAGGGAAGACAAGGGATTGCCGTAGACAGTGGGATGCACGGATAGCTTTATTTATCGTGAAACTAGAGTACTGGAAATTGTGCGATTGCCTAAAGCTTCCGTTTTTGTTCACATTTTTATTCGAGAGAATGATTTCAGGTGGATTTTCTACAAACCTTTTAGAAAATCGTTATTTTTTAGTGAAAGTTTTACTCCGAGAATTTTACGATCTACCACGTAAGAAATTATAATAGGAAAGTGGTAGTACATAAAAATGTATATTAAGCTATGAAAATTGCTGACTTCAGGTAAAAAAGGAAAAGATAGGAATGATTAATACAATCTTTTATCATAACTTGAATACACTTAAACTTACTATAATTTAAATTATATTATTACATACGATATTAAATATCTCCAGTCCCTCAATGATAAGTAGTCTAAATATAATAGAAAGATAATTTGAATTTTAATCATCCTTTAATATTATTAAAAGTCTCGTAGATAGTTATATTTGGAAGTAATTGGAATTAAAACTATTTTTAGCCTTGTATGTTAAGTGTATATTTTAATCAATTTTATTTTGAATAGAATACATAGATAACTCGAATCCTGAACACTATTTGTTCCGGTATCATGTCTACAAGCAGAAATCTTTGTTTGATCGAATACGATTTGCCTCTTAGTTCCAAGTTAGCTCATTATTAGCTGCAATAATACCATAATTTTGCTAGAAGGCAAAAGTTGTTTGCCATTTTGGATTATTTTTAAATTGATGTGAATTCGCGTTCATCTATTAAATATTCTTTATTTAGAGTCCAAATAACAGTGCGAAAATCTTCATGAGCTGAAATATTCCAGGATTACTCGTGAGCCAAGGTATCATTTTTTTAATCATACAGAGGTTACTACTTAATGCTTCGAGCCCTAGCTTCTTCCGCTACATCTGCGTATTTTTCGTGCATTTAGATTCCACCTTACGTGCAAAACTTTCTCAGAATGTTGCTGTATGCTAGCGTAGGTTTTAACAAGCTTTCTCAGCGTTTATATTCTTTAATGATAATTGGTTTCGCAAAAGGAAAGATGTTTTCCTCTTCCATCACTTACCTGCGTGTACCTTTTACTCTAATGAAACTTCCTCTAAGCTCCCGGAGACGAATCCCGGAATATTGCGTTCGCGGGGCTCCGTTGGGCGAAAGTGAGGATTAAAAAGATGGGAGGCAGAAGTTAGAGGCGGATCGAATCGGAACATGGTATTTGCATTAGACGGCCGGCATATCTCGCGGGCAGCAGCCAAACATTGGGTTTGATGCGTGAGTGTGAGACCGGAGGCCTTGTCGCCCTGTCACCGATGGGGAAGATGTGGAAGGGAAAGGCAAGGGAGAGGTCGCTGCCGTTCAGATGCTCCGGGTAACCTCTTTTGACACCCCGTCCCCAATCCGGGTAAGGTCACATCCATGCATCCGATTCCCTCTCCATGCCTGCCTTATCTTTCTCTCCCCCACGCCATTTCGTTCTTCAATTGTTTTCGAGTTAAGCTAAGTGCTCTCCGCTCCACGTCTCCATGTCTCTCGGCCTGAATCCCATTATACTTGCGAAGGTGATCTAGCCGGAGCACTATTCCGGTCTCCATGGTGATTGTTTCGGGAGGAGAAAGGGTTTGAAATCAGTGGCCTAAGCTGCACGTTGTCGCGGTGCTCATTGTTATTATAATAACGATGGTGACTATCGTTATGGTAATGGAAATTGTGTCGCGACCAACTCGTAGCTTTGATCTAAAGATGTATGTGTATCAATTTTGAGAGCTCTTTCGTCCTTTCTGTAAGCAATATATTCTAAAAGCACAGACATTACAATGATAAGTATATATATATTTTATAATTTTTATGATATTTATTATGACATTATTATAATGACGCTTAAAACATAGCGAACATGTGACCCTAAAATTAATTACTGTTTATCAACTAACCTACAACTAAACTACAGCTAAATTATGTCATTTTTACTAATAATTAATTTACTTATAATATAATAATAATTTAATTTACTTTTAATTTTTTACTGATTTAAGGCGTTTTAATGAGGATAATTTTAATTAGAAGGGATTCCCTTGTAGTGTAATATTTTCAACTATAATTTATAATCAGCGATATGATACTAATGTGTTGTCTTATCCTCTTATAATAATATATTATATAAATCCTAGATTTTATCCTATCTTACACTTGTCTTCATGAATTCAATTCAATTCATAGCAGTAGTGGTACGTGCTGAATTTAAACCCACATAATTAAAACGTTAGGAATGCAACCTTTCTAGTTGCATCCCTTCCCAACCGTGCCGCACATTTGTCACGTGCGTGTGTGCGTTTCCTCTCTCAACCCATCCCATTATGCCCACGACGACGCTTCCGGGAAAAAGGGGCGTGGCGTTCACCAGTTGACTTGTCACTCTCTGTTTTTAAAGGGGACGAAACAGACGCTGCGACTTAATCAAATTTTCCGATTGACCCGTCAATACGCTGCACATAAAATTCTTCGGCTGCTAATTTGACGAAGGCGCTTCGCTTATTCATTTTTTTTAATTGCTATTCTCCGAGGAGAGATTCATGAGTTTGCGTTCGTAACGAGGGGAATGTGCGAATGATAAATGGAAACATTTCGGTTGTTCCGCGAAAATTCCTTCTCACCCGTGGAATGGGCGCACCCACGTGTCAAATTTTCAAACTTTCTTTTTATCGTATACACGTGCATACACACAGCGGGATTGATATAAATTCGAGTTTTATTTCAATCGAATTCTTTCGAAGATTTGATGAGCTTTTTAGCATCCGCAGCTTAAGGGAGTAACAGAATTCCACTTGTGCTCGCCGGGCGGAATACGATATGCAGATATCATTGGTTTTAAATTCGCAGAAATTGAGAATAACAGAAAAAGTACACCAATGTTGGATGGAATTTCATAAATGTAGATTACAGTTTTTCCTGCAAATAAGATACCTCTCATTTATATGGTATCTCTCAGACGCTTTAAGTAAAAAAAATTCATGATTAAATTGTATAGGCTGGTGGTGGGGATTGAAGCGTCCATGAATATCTCTAGCTCAAGTCAGTGTTAGCATATTTTGTTATAACGAGACTGTATGTATATTATCTTTATTCATTACAATTTTTAAAAAATAAATATGCTCGTTCGTGCGAAGCCCGCCTAAATCATTGCGCGACTTTTAAAGGATAGATTACTTCGTGTAAATCAAGATATTCATTTTTATTATAAGTTAAACTGTAAAGAACCAAAAGAATTGTCTTCAGATTTAACTCTCTACCGTTATTAACAATTGTTTTACAATAGAACTTTTATGAATTAACGCTTAGAACCAATTAAGTATTCGTATATATAACAAAGCTTTAGCTAGGGCAATGCCATTGAATGTATTGCAGTCTTATTAATTAAGTATTAAATGCGTTGTGTCTCGTTTTTTTAAGAATTCGCCGATTCTGATTGTGTATCTCTTTGGATTATTGATGTGATTAGGTTCTCGTGTCTCAGAGCTACCACTTGATTTTCACATTTTTTAAAAATTTTTACTGAGATCTCTATTTCCTTCTAAAGGCAGTTAAGCATCTTTTAATCAATCAGTGAGAGTATTCATGCTCCCGCTGTCAAGTGTTCAGCTCATTGCCGGTTTAAACATCAGTCTTCTATCATTAGCTATTCAAATACCTGGAGATAAAATGAGAGTAACTAATTAGGAGTGAGGATTAAGCTCCATTTTTGGACTGATAACCACGTTTATGAAAAGTATCCTATAAATGCAAGATTAAACTAAATAGTGGTCGAAGCTATAACTGCGTATTTTCCACCATAAAATTTTGGAAAACTTCATTCGGATAGTTGCAAAATTATGTGATATGTAATCCTAGTGTGAGTTTGTAAAATATTTTTGTGTATCTTGAATTTTTTCAATGGTTATCTTTAATAAAGCTAGGAATTTTCGGAAGTTTACAACTACCACAGAAGCGTATTTCACATTCTATATGCACACGCATGTAATTTTTATCATAAAACACGTATTATGTTTCCAAAACTCTTAGCTGACACATACTTTGCTCAGTATTTAAATTTAATATTACTGTGCCGTTTATTCTATTGAATATTCAACTTTCCAAAATTCTCGCGAATGTACTTACTTTTGTTCGCACGAAATTTGCATGTTTCCAAATTTGCGGATGAATAGTATTCATCACCCAGAGTGTTTGGCATCAAAAACTAAACTGCTTCTTTCATTAGCGAAACATGGAGTGTCGCGAATGTTCCTCTCATAACGAATTCGCGGGGGGATTCCCGCGGAATAACTCGTTTCGGATAAAAATATAAAATGCGTCGTTCAAAGACATAATGACAGCGAATTCAGGGGAGAAATAAAAATACTTCTTTCCTTTCCCTTCTCACTGTTACGCTCCATCGGAGAAGAGAGAATTGGCGTAAAAATGACGAATATGGAGATCATTTAAACAGAAATTTGCCACGCGCGCGCTTGAACAGATCAAGAGTAAAAATTCAGATTTTTTCCTGCGCGGTATGCTACTGCACGTTCTCGGCGTGCTTTTTAAACACGCGAATGAAATGCTACGACTCATATTTCGGCGCTACTGCGAAAACGCTCGCAATTTTTTGCACTTTGCGGATTCGGTTCAAAAAAGAGGATTTTCTCGGGAAATATGAATGTGGAACATGTTGGAGTAATTACGGAGTAGGAAATGGTGGGGCGTTTTGTTTACTAAACATAGCTGTTATTTACATTTAGAAAAGGGATTGGTAGGTTTGCCAGTGTTTACCAGTCCGCAAATTTCCCGCGTGCGCTGTTTTTCGTGAATTCATCAAACTAAAATGTATCTTGCGAATGGTTATGACTGGATATTGAAAATATCGTCGGAAAATAATGGACTGTCGTGTGTGTATGGCTGTGGCATGAGGGGCGGTCTATTTTTGACATGCTTTTAGAAAAAAATAGATTTGATAGTTGGCGAATCATTCGAGAGTAAACAGAACGGAAATTTCGAAATTTTTGAATGTTGCATTTGACATTGCTCAGTATTCTATCAATGTTTGCGGAACCCTAAAATGCATTCGGGCGATTTTTTGTAATATGACTGAATTGAAAATATCGGCCGAACTAAATTAGGTTTAAAGGCCCAAAGCTATCTGATATTGCATCCGTCTAAGGAATTTCCGTCAACCCAAACAACCAGCCCCTATTTCATCTATATAATTTAATATCTTCGTTTAAACATATATATAACGGAGCGATATTGAACATATAATCAGATAGAAAATTTCTATAACTCTTTTTTATTCTTCATCACTTACGCTAATGTGGAAGCCAAAAATCTTAATTTAAGCGATATTTTTCTTCGACAGGCTAAGGTCTTGTTGCTAAGCAATTTTTGTTAGTTAAATAAGCCAACGAAGTGAAATTAAATAAAATGTTAATTTGATGTTCATTTCTGTGGGTATTATTAGGAATTTCGAAAAAATGTCATTTTTAAATTGCAGTTTAACCTTATTATGAAATATGTGAGAAATAGAAAATCCGAGAGCGCGCGATATAATTTTTGGTTAACAAGGGGGAAATGGGGTCATATGATCTTTTCGTTTAGTGCCTCTTTAAAAACCCTCGGAGCATTGTTTCTCTGATTTATCTGTCCTTTTTTGACGTTAGTTTTCCAGAATTATCTCCAAATCTGAATTTTAGACTGCTTAGTGAATAATATTTTTTGTAAATTTCACTAAGCAACATCCCTTAAAAGATAAGGACAAGATGGGTGGTACATAGCACATCGACTCTTATGTCGTATTCAGGTTTACCAGACTTAGAAATAAAATTAAATAGGAAGTTAAATAAAGTTAAATAAATTTAAAGAGTAAATATAAGTTTTATAGTGTGATATAATTAGAGGTTGTTTTCCTCAAAAATCAGTAGCCACTATAGATACGCATGAGTATAAGTGAAATTACTATTTATCGCTTTCTTTCCTCTTAGTCGCGAAAAAATTAGCTTTTCTATGTAAAAATACCGCTATGATAGTGGTGACTTTCTATGTCCAATGTTTCTGATTTTGATTGTTATTCCTCTCACGTAGCATTATTTCCTATATTATTTTTTGTAAGAAATTTCTAATCCCTGTTATTAGAGATTGAATGCAAGCATAAGTTCGAATGAAATCGATCTGAATACATCGATCCGGGAACCTCGGAATTCGTTTGAATATATTTAACGCCAACAAACTGATCAACGATGCGGAACGCATATAAAATAACAGGACTGGCTCTCTCGGCTTTATTCAATATCTAGAATTTTACGATTTAATTCGCAGGGGAAAGAAAATAATGAACAGCGCAGACAATCTCTGTTAATTAGGAAAAATATGGATGAATCGTGACTGAGATGAAGGTAAACATCAAAGGGGAAATAGTCAATTCAAAAACTTTCAGATTGTTTTTCTAGCAATCTAAAGATTGTTATTATTACTTTTCTGTGTTACTCTGTATCCAGGGATATTTTTCTCTGATGTATTTTCTGGTTATAGAGAACTGAATAAGATGGGAATTCAGCAGTGATTAGTTCCAGTTATAGGAATATTATTTCATGGTTTTGACATCGACCTATTAAAGAGATGATTGGTTCCTTTATATCGGAAAATGATGACATCAGAAAACAAAGAAATAGCTCTCTTTTCAATATACGTATACGTGATCTGTACATTTTTCACAATTCACAAACATGCTTCCAAATCAATTAAATACGTAATCAGAAAATTCTATTCAAATAAATAAACGCAGTCGATAGCCATTTGAATTTTTTAAACGTTTGAATGGTCTAAATTAAAAGATACTCGTGGATAACAAAAAATTCTCCTCTATGAGAAATATAATGATCTATAAAGATCAACTAAATAGAATACCCAAGAGGTAAAATGAGGCCTCATTTATTACCATGAGGAATGAAAGGAGTGCCTTGATTCTATTGCAATATAAGATTCTAATCTATATGCGGACATAAATTTCGCTGCGTATACATTGCTACATTATTTTTATCCATTGAAGCTCTTTTGAAAATGTTTCCGGTGTGTTATATACGCAGAGTAAACATTCCACTATAAAAGAATCATACTTATTAAGGACATTATTTTTCACGTTTTCAACTTCTAGGGGAGAAAAATTTAATTTGAATATTCTTCTTTCCTTTCGATAAAGCATTCATAAGCTTTGTCTGTGTTCAAATTTGCGTTAAGTTTCCCATTTTCCAAGGTATTAATATTTCTTCCTTTATCGGAACGAATATCTATGTCTGCTTCCCGAAGAGAACCTTCCGTTGCCTCTCTTGTGGTGCGTAAATCCGAGTTTTCTTCCGTTAGTCGTGCAGCCGGAAACGGAGTTGAAACGGAGCTCTAGTAGAGCCCATAATGGAAGCTGGATTCGATGCAAAAAACTGCGGTGGACTCATAAACGGGCAGATTTCTCATCTAGATCCGACCACTTCTTCCGTCAAAACCATTTCCATGTGAGGAAAATGTGAATGTGACTCTCTGATAAAGCCTCTTTATTCTGTTGGAAACACTTTTTGGGATCATCAGCCACCAAAGCGATGTCTTCATATAAAATAATAGACCGGTTGTTTTCGTTTATATTATTGTAATATGAACATATCAAAGAAACGACATCTTTGATCTTGCTTTTTTAGAACTTTTGTTGTTCTGCTACACTTCGATCTATCAAACATCTTTAAAGGATTAATTAATGTTACGCGTTTTTTATAAACTCCATAAAATCCTCTATTTAAATAAAAACTCCAAAATGTAGTAATCTGTAATTGGTACGTTCAATTATTCTGATTCTATCTTAAAAGGTGTGTTGCTTAGACATTTTATAATTAAGAGAAGGCATAATCCAAGGGGTAAATACAGGAATTATTTTCATTTTTCTTTGTTACATGATAGAGGAAAATGAATTTAATTTCCTAATTGTAGTCACGTTTATGAATGTGTTAATGTAAAAGCTACTGAGGGATGATAGGTGCTTAAAAGTTATACTGACATACTTGTAGAAAGCTATAATTTTTTCACGGATAAATTATGCTACAATTACTTGGACATTTTCCTCATGCAACACTTGACCAGCGAGAGAAAAAGGAACTACCTCATTCCTCACCTTGCCTAGTCGTCTCATTTCCTAACAAAATATATTTATCTAAGGGTGTAAGGATCATCCTTAACGTGTCATAATAAATTTACGTTCTTTACATTTTCCAATGTCATACGAATTATAATAGCACGGGATTTGATTTATGATTTTATAAATTTTCTGGTTGTAGCTCTTTGTTTTTCTTAGTTGTTTTGCTATGAATTCGTTATTATAAGGATGCTAATGGAATATTTTATTTTCCCTCCCTATATATTAAAATATAATTATATTAAATTATAATTGATTTGCATAATCTATCTCGTGTGATTTTTTGGAAGTTTATATTTAAAAAAATTCAAAAAGAATAACAGTAATTTCAAGTTAAAAATTTGAGATGATGAAAACGTCCTCCTTAAATGTTTGCAGAGATAATACAGCTATGTCATCAAAAATCACATAACTGTGCTAGAGCAAGAATATCAAAACATAGAGGTAAAAATATTGCCGGATTATTAACGAAAGAAAATGAAATAATAACAATCCACAATTGTTAGTACAGCTATCCCAACTTACTTCCGCATCCCTCAAAGTAAATTTCATCATACGAAAGACCTTCTTAATTAACTAGCTTCCAACCCGAAAACATCCATAGAATAAACATCCTATAATTTACAAACAGTCTACATTTAATCACCTGTTAACCTTTAGAGCTGAGAGTTGTTAAGGAAGGAGTTTCAGGCTTGCATGAATACACAAATACACTCACTCACACTTATTTTTAGTTATGTTAGCTTAGCAAATTTAGTTCATGAGAGGAAGAATAGAAATTCTAGCCGTTCTAGTTTAATGTGAACCACATCCTGCTACAGAAAACAGTTGTTATGTCTATTTTACCATAAACATCCCTACTTTTATTTTTTTTTCTCCTTTTTCTCCAACGTATTCAAAGTCTCATTTCTATAGGGATTATCATTCCTATCTTCGGGGGTATTTGTCTACTCTTTGCTCCCATTATCATCCAAAGCTTCAATTTTATAAACCTCAGTAGTCCACATTTCCTTCAATTTTATAAACCTCAGTAGTCCACTCACCTGATTTATACCTTCAAGTCACTAATTAGAAAGCAGAGCCACTCTAATTTCGCAGCCTGGATATCACATGGATATACGATGAAAGTTTCGCCTCAGCTTTGCGGCCAACTGCTTCTTAAGTATCCTTTAATCTAAAGGCATACACCAAAAGAATCGAGAAAGAGATTCGGTCAGGTATATCCCCTTAAGGCCAGTTTTCTTCCATTAGATACCTTGTTACGTTTCTCTTTTTTCATTCCAGACCCTTTGGCTTCCCTCAAAGTGCTACTCTCTCTTGTGAATAATTAATGAGACAATAGCCCCATCATTGGAATTTCATGGAAATCACCGTGAGATCCGAGTGAAGAATTCGTTTTCCCCTTTGCATCGGCTGAAGGCGGGCGAATTTGAGAAGGATGAATATATCTTCTGCCAGGGAAGGGAAATCTTGATACCCAGGAGTAAATATTCAATGCGATTCCCCTTTTGAAATAAATCGGAAAATTAATCTGTATCTTGCATCTTTGGAATATAATAACTCCGGGAGGATTTTAATTAAGAGTAAAGTATTCCTTTTCAGGGGTTTATTCTATTAGCAAACGAGTTAGTTAATTAAACCGTTGACTCAGGCGGAAGAAGATATAATATTATTTCATGACTCCCCGGTGCTAATTTATATTTCATTTGAATGCATTTCTGGTTTAGTCACGATCTCTTGGGTGTTGATTGTCTCCTGGCCCATTAAATCCGAATTGGTTAATTAAAAATGAAAGCGATTTAATTAGTTAAAGGTGAAAGCTCCCGCTACAAAATAGTGTCATTTCAGAATCTTTTGAAAGCTATATGATTGCTAATGCATCAGAAACTAAGCCTAGTTCTCGTTTTAGTTATAGAATTCAGGGCATGTAAAGAAATGCTGGTAAACTATACACTCTATCAATGACATATTATAAATACGACTAGCTACTAGTTTATGTACTCTCTTTAAATAATAACTTGATAATGATGAAATATTAGATTAGAAGTATAGATATAATCTTAATTTATTAATTATTCTCAGCAATAATATTTCATTAATATACTCATTGGTAGCCATTAATTTTCTTTGAGACTTGACAATGTATAGCATTAAGAAGATTTTTTTTAATTTTGAGATAAACTATCGTCAATAAATAGGGAACAGAGAAAGTATGAATGAGCATCAGGAATAATTATGACCTTTCCATAGTGAAACAGTTCGAAATTGCGATGGGAAAATCTTATTTTGTATTTTCTTATTTTTTTTCTAGTAATTTATTGGTGTAAACTTCTCCTCTTCAAAATTCTGCAAATATGCAATTAAAAGTATCTTTACCCAATTAATTGTTATAATTTATCACTGAAACAAATAATTGCTTAAATTTTCGGCGATTTAGAGATCGAACTAGCCAACACTCCTTTAGCCGTTTGTCGGGTTATCGTCATCTATATATCGACAGAACCGGGATGACCGGGTTAACGACTTCGTCTTAGTATGTATTGGAAGTTACTGCATACGGTTTCAGAATTTCTTCATAACAGAAGCAATTCCTTAATATAATTATGTATCGATCCGTAGGCTAAGAGGGGCGGCTATGAAATACTGTTAAAATCTCTCAGATAAAATTATTTTAACGGCGGATCATTTTTATATCAGGTATCCTTGTTAACATCCTTATTACTCATTCTTTAAGCTGTTAAATCTATTTCACACAGAACAGTTCCTTTATCACGCACTTGCAGTTAATGTAGCCTAGGAATAATTTTACATTAATTATTTGGTAGATATATAGAATGAACATTGAATTTATTTTAGTATCATTAATCACAAAGAGGTTAGAAAGAGGCTATACTGGGCTATAGTACCTCTTACAACAGCTACTGAGCATTTTCATTACATGAAGTTACCCCCAAATAACCATCCTTTTCCTAAATAATGAATAAAAACGAAAAACTAATTTCCTGTTTTGCAACGTAAGTGAATTCATATTTTTGCGAGGATGAATTTTAAAAGAATATTCAGCATCAAAATAAAGAAGACGGAGAGTGAATTTGAGAAACCAAACTGCAACACAGTTCCAGATAAGAAGTTGGAATAATTAGAGAGGTAGCGCTGCAAAATCCTCAAAGATCCAGCTCGTTTATGCCACATCCAAATCGTCCCTCCATCGGAACGAACGTCTTAATAAGTCGGAGTAGTTTTTTATTAATTTTCCGTGATGGTATCGTAATGGCCTCTGACTCTACTCTGTGTACCTCAGGGGGAGCTTTTTTCGGGTCAACTGGGGCGTTAACGGACCCGTAGATGGCGCTTAATTAACCGTGAAAATGTGCGCCCGAGGCTCCCGTTTTCGGCGGGAAGGAAGCTCGTCCTTCCACGCCTCCGTTCTTCCATCCGCATGCCTTTAAGCTTCTCATGCTCTTAACTAATCTATCCCTTAAATAATACGGGGTTTTCTTCTCCTCCTTGACCGCCACGGAGCTGTATATATGGGCGGGGACCGTAAGCGTCTAGTGGTGAGTTTAAGAAGGTTGTTTTTAAAGGTTCGTTCTAGTGATTTGTTGTGCGTCCTTATACGTAATTGTCTGCAGTATGTCACTATGAATGATACTGCCTTCATCCTATTCTCTGGGAGAATAGAGAGTTTTGGGTTGTGGTTTGTTTTCGGAGAAGAAATGAAATCTTGGTACAGTTCTACGAGAGATTTATTACCGTCTAGTTTCGTCAATGAGTTGACATCTTCAGGTGAAATAATTTAATTCATGTTTAAATTCCTCAAAGTTACCCTTGAACGCATCAATTTAATTTAATTTAGCTCGTTTTCGCTTTGGGTTTAGGTGACTGCGTAGAGGATATTGTCCAATGACGTCTATGCTGAGTGCGACTAGAGTAACAATCTTTCTATTTACGTAGAAAAGTTTTTATTCGCGAACAGATTCGTCCAAAAGTATACATATTCAGAAAATATATCTACTTGTTGAAGAACCTAATTTATGAAGATTTTCATTTCAAAGGCACAGTATATAAATAATCCTCATAAATGAATAACGAGAATTTTCCATTCTTCAGAACTACGTATTTTATTTGCTCAAAGATTGTATCTGAGGTCTTCTTACGTTCCGAATTTTGAAGCATTTATCCTGATTTTGGAGGATGAAAATGTTAATGAATAAATTAGACACCCATTGAAAAATTAGGATAATTTTTGAAAATAATGCGTTGTACACATATATTGTGCTACATTGTCCGATTAAATTCCTTTTAGTGAAAAATAAATTAGGAAAAATATCTTTGTAAGCCAACGGAATAGCGGAGGTTTTATTCTAGAAAAATTGCCTTTTTTCTATGTGCGGATACTATTCATAAATATGAAATGCGATAGTTTAATACATTATAAAGTAATTTAATTCAATTAAATATTTTAATTAAATTAATTCAAGCCAATTAATAATCAGATATAGCTTTTCACTTAGTTTTATATGTAAATAATACGCAGATGGTAGAAATTCGTAATATTCGTAGTCAAATTTCTCATTTCCAAATACAATTCATTGAAGACTTAACTCAGAGATTCATGTTTTACTATCGGTACTCTTTTTGACCATACAATTTGCATTTCTGTTAATTTTAACTGTTAAGTCAAATAATTTGCCGATTTTTTCCCTAATTAATTATTATTTAAGGTTGTAATTAAATACTCCATGTTGTAATTAAATTTCAGCATTGTTTAACTAGAATTCAGTACCATTTTCTATTAATATACCCTAAATAAGGCGTAATTGGAAACAGAGGTATCCACAGAGAGTGGAATTCGAAAATGCTCGAAAAAGCGCGTTTACTGTTATAATGATAGGAAGAGGATGAAAGAAGTAAATCTCTTTCAAAGCCTTTGATAAATTACGGTGCCTAAGTGGATCTCATTTGTTGGGGGAAATGATTTCATTTTTGCCTCCAAACGACCTCTACCTTTCGCGAAAGGCACCATTTGCTTTTACACACAAACACAGGATATGGTTTTGGGTGTGGCCCTCCTGTGAAATGTTGTCGAAATATAAAACCGGATTTTAGTTTTAATGCGTTACGAGGGAAAATGGCTTTTCAGAGCTTCGAAGGGAAATGCTCGTTTTGCATTCTAATCGAGGGAAACTTTTACCACGGCTTTTTTTCCTGTTAGTGTTTGATGCATGTTTCTAAAATTTAGCAGCAGTTTTTGACGGAAGTCATCTAAAACAAATACGCCTGACCGAATAACCTTTTTTTTTGACTCTTTCTACTTTAATATTTCAAGCCGAAACTTAAATTTCATACATGTTTTGAGAGTTCTTTGAACTTAGGGAGTGAATAAATAAATATTTATACATATTTTAGCCCTTTGCTCAACTGCTTTTGTAACTGCCTCTAGAGACTGTGCCAAGTTTTGCCAATTTATTAACTGAATGATCATAAAATGAAAGTGTTGCATATAATATTTTGAACTAGTCAATCCTATAGAAAAATGAACTAAAATGAATGAAATAAAAAAAGGTCACAATTGCTTTATCTTTGCCTAGATAAAAAGATTAGATCCTAATAAATGATTATTATGTCTCTGTAGTTGATGTTTCATAATAGTTCGAATAATATTCGAATGCAAAAGATTAAGTAGTTTGTTATTTTTGCGATATTCAAGAAAATAGACATCATGATAGTAGTTCTGCTGTATAGGGAATAATTTGAAGTCGACAAAATGATTTCACACTTATTATTCTAGGAATTATAACCAAGTAAAATTTAAATAAATACATGTTAAGCTCAAGCGGTGAATTATTGTGTTAAAAAATTTAGATTATCAGATTTGGTGATCAGGGTTTTCTCTTTTCTGAACTAATTTTCATATCAAATGGAATTCTGAATAGCCAGCAACCTTAGCTGGCCTTCTACCAAATGACTGTCACAGTATATTTTTCTGAGAAAATTTATCGAGGGACATTTACAAATAATCGCATTAATATTTTCTCAAACATATCTTCGAGAAATACGTAGAGCGTTGCTGGATGTTGAACCCAAAATATGCCTTCATATTTCATCGCATGAATTTTAAAGCTGTTATCCTTCCTGAGAAAAAAGAAAAAAGAGCAAGCATTAGTATTTGTAACCAGCATACGAAGGGAAAAATTTTTAATCGTCAATTTTAGATGGTAGTGCCAGTATGGAAATTCTGTTTTTCTTCTTTTTAAATGCTTAACGTGATGTTTGTATTTATTTTTAATATATCCATTGAAAATGGCAAATAGATCATAGGTCAATAAACAAGAATAATTTCTTTCCACGGTTATTTGTCACTACACGGAAAGGGTGAGAAAGAATGGAAAGATTTTTTAGTAAAATGTAACATCTGTAAAAGAGAAAGTGAGTGATTAAATTAGAAACAATGCGAATTGCTAGATAATCTTGAGAGGTTCTGTAGTTGTCTTCAGAAATCTAACTTCATTCTTGTGTTGCATTCTAACCAGGAGGGAAGCTTCCAGCGGTTAGTTGCTAAGGCAACTGCCTCCCAGCGTAACTACTGAGAGCGTCAATCTTTGAATTTCGAAAATTTATGTATTGCATGCCTAAAATTAGGAAAATTGAAAATTTCAGAGGCGTTGATTACGCTGTCGAGGCGTTGCGTATTAATCAGTGATATAAGTCGGATATCTATCAAAAGGTTCTCCTTTATTAGAATAGGTAACAGGAGACGAATGATTGTTACAATTAATCAAGCTTTATTTGACAATATCTGTCGCCTAAACTTATTATTTTTTAATCGTAAGAGAATGAGTCATCACTTAGGACATGGATTTTCAGCAAGTTTACTGTATCTAAACAATAATGTGACTCAGCCATTGTTGAGATGTTTGTAGGAAGTGATAAGCACAACAATTAAGACTCAAGAAATTGTCATTATCCAACAATAGCCATTTATTTGAAACTTCTACATAAGCATGTTTCACAACAGCACTTTATTCAAACAAGGAAATTTGATGTCACTATTCGAAACCTCTTACGATTCAAAAATAAGTTGAGTCTGCACTTAGGACAGGGATTTTTCTGTAAACATAACACATCGAGACAATAATGTGACACGAGCATTGTTGAGATGTTTGTTAGAAGTGAAAAGCATAACAATTAAGACACGGGGAATCGCTGAGACAACCATTTACCTGAAACTTTTAATTTATGGGCATATTTCACAAAATCTACTTTTTACCTCAATTTACCATAACCAATAAACATTGAATTTCGACGTTATTCTCCGAGCTCGTACGTATGTAGAATCCCAGCCTTCGAAACGTTCTGCGTTTTCAAAATCAAAACCCCGGCGACCCTGCTACTCTAGGAAGGGAAAAGAGCCAGTGAAATTTCCGACGCCAATTCCCTGAATACATCTGCACGAGACGGTCTTAATTCAGAGTGAATTAGTATCGACGAGAGGGTCTCTCCCGTAGTCCAGGTGACTCTGATCGATCTCTCCCCACCCTCTTAAACCCCACGTTATCTCCGTCGACGCTCACAATGCGCCCCGACGACACGTGCGGATTTCTCTGCGGCCACGTAAATGGACTTATTAAGGGAGACCCATAAGTACCTGTGAATGTAAAAGTTCGATAGGCCCGTCTCTATGCGATGGGTGTCGTCGCCGTAACGGTGGTTACTGCGTTGCCACGGATACTGGAGTGTACTGTTGCCTTCCTCTGCGTCTTCATCCGGGCACGTTTGCATAAACGTGCTGTTCTCTGTCGGCGTGTTGGCTTGGGACTCCCAAGTCTTAAATCTGTGGATTTTAATGAGGTTTTACGAATTCCTGAAATGCGGTCAATTTTTACAGGGGAGGCAATAAAGTTTAATAAAGGTTTATTGTAGTTTATTTTAGTTAAAGTTGTACTGTGTATCAGACAGTTTCAGAACCTAGCAGCAATATAGAAACAAAAGATTGCTTCGGATGCCGGTTTTTAGAGTTTCAGTGTATTAAAATGCGGCTTTTTTGGAGTGAATTTGGGGAAACATCTAAAACATAGTAACTTCTATTTTCCTCAAGATAATTCTTTTCAGTGCAGTGATATTTCAGCACTTTATATCCAGTACGTTTTCCCAATCAGAAATGTAAAGCTTTAGTTTGAACCAGCATTAAAGTCATTAAAAATATACAATACGTAATTTGTAATGGTGAAAATGTCCAATTAAAAATTAACCGGAAACCATCCTCGTTTTAACAATTTCTGCAATATAAAATTAATATATATTTCCAGATTTAGGGTAATTCATATTACCATTCTTTGCTGTAAATGTTAAATAAGAAAAAGAAATGTTTACAAAGAGGTACAGTTGCACAGCATCAAGCCAATTTGCTATGTTCATTAAGTACGTAATTGAACAGCGCAATCCGAAATGTGTTGTCACTAGGTTAATACATGTTGCTAAAGGATAACTTAACAAATTTCTAATGAAGTTCCAATTATTCGGGATTTGCTATTTTACCTCTTCAAAATTTAAATTAAATTAAATTCGCACCACTTTCAAAATAAATGTAGAAGGCTAAAGTAAAGGTATGAAATATTGTAATTAAAGAAACCCTACCGATGGAAGTTAAGTAAATAGCTCACGGTTACTAGCTCTCGGTAAAATCGGAACAACTCCATGTATCGAAGAATCGAGCTTTAATAGACATCTGGCGGATTAAAAGATTTATTACTAATCAAGAAGAATAGAAACTGTTTTGAACTAAGTTTTATTATTATTCATGTTTATGGTTACAATGACGTAATCTGTATTCTACTTTACATAATATGTTGGTATGTGTGTATAATATGTGTAGTAATATGTACATAATTATATCTTTAAGTAATTTAATGCTGAATGGTTTTTAAATTATATGATAATATTTAATATCTGCTTGTTTTGTTTTTTAATTTTACGATAAATTTGCTACCTGGCTTCCACATAATTGCAAGATATATAATAGTAATGATAACAACACAACCAGTCAGATGATGACCTTGCGTGCTATGCGATTTAATTAGCTATTTGATTGTCACATTGTTGTATTACGAAACCTCATTATCCATTCTTATTATTATTACATTGTTTTATTTATTTTTATATTTAGTCGGTGCCCTCAGAAACATCCCTTTTGTATGATAATTACAGGAGTGGCGTAAACAATAGATGGACACATTTCACCATTCCATAACGAGAAAAATCCTGTTAACCGGGATTCGAACCCGGTTTGGAGCATTAGCATGCTAGATCGCTAATCACTCCACCACCTTATGGTGGAGTGATTAGTGATCACACAAAGATCCAAACGCGTTACAATTCTGAATTCCTTGTCACGATCCGGAAACCTCTTAGTGAACCGGTATAGCTGGCATCCCTGACGATTATGTCCCATCCTCTTGTTCGACGAATCTCTTTAACGTTTCCCGTGGTTAGAATGTTTCAACTTCAGAGAGGGCGTGAAAAAAATTTTACGTCGAGATTTTTATGATGACGGCTCTTTTTTTACTGATATTCGCCGCATTTTCCGAGCGCTGTGCGAAAAGGGAAAGGTTAACCGGAGCGATCAGCCGAGATACACCTCTGTTTATACGAGAGGCCGTCCAGTTTCGCATGACGGAGCGGCGCGGTGTTTTGCTTGGCGAAATCTATTTGCGTTTATTCGCGATACTGTTGAAGGGTGCGGTTGCAATTCCCGCTGTTGCAGGGGTAATCGGACGTTCGCGAAAAGATAGGGAATTTTCATGTCTCCAAGGACATGACGGGTGTATATTCCCCGCGTGTTTGATCCACGTATGTGACATATAGCTTTCACTAACTCTATTTTGAGCAGTGTATTTGCCGATACTCATTTGGTATCTGACTCCCCCTTTTGGTACTTGATTATTGATGTTAAACAACTGAGCGAGGGTAAAGGTTAAGGGCAAATATATCGGCATCAATCGTCGCGTAAAGAAGAGTATGAAGGTGAGCTAACAATGATACGAGAAAGGTCGCATGTTCTGTGTTATGCCATTGTTGCCCTTGGATACAATTGTTAAATTTACCAGTCACGTATGAAGAAAAAAATGTGATGGAAAAAATGTGTAGATTTTGCTTCAAAAAGAAAAGTATAGTTCATAGACTTTCATACAGAATTTTGACTTTAAAATTCATCTGGAAACTTCAGAGTTTATATATAGAAACATATAGACTTCGTATTTCTTCTTTAGACTAGTTCAGACGGTAAATATTTTCCGTTATAAAATACGAAAATGAAAAAGAAGTTACTTCACCGTGATTTAGAATAATGATAAATCATCGTCCTACATATTGCTACATACAATCTTGAAATACTAAAAATATCTCATTCGTTCCAAATTAACACTTGGTAAATAGAATATCTACTTAAGAATATTTGCTCCGAAATTTATTTAGTGCCACTGACCTTAAGTTTGAAAAAGCAGAATAAATAGTTTATACACACTATTTTAACCGATGTTTATTATCTTGCTGTTTTATATACGTGAATAAAAATCGGGACAATGTCGACATCCTTTGGTTGAGATAAAAAAGGAAAACTGTAGTGCAGATCTGTAGCTTATTTTATACAATCCCACGGAGCAAGGCAGTAGTTTATTGATCGATGTAAACAGATCACACTTGCTTAAGTTGAGCATTTTCTGTTATGCGCGTCATCTGCTATGGGTATGCGGTTCGGTATAAACAACTAAACCGGAGAAGTACAAGCCATGTCGCTAAAGTTAGAAGTATTTAAATAGTTTATCAGCGACATCTGGTATGAAGGCGCGAAGTAGCTACGTTTATATCTCAATGAAAATGTCAGTGGTTAAGATCATCTGAAGGTAAAAATTTCAGGGACGCTTAATTTGAGGATTTCTCTCAGGGAGAGGAAAATTTTCAATGTAAGAAAATGTTATAAATCTCAGAAAAGATGATAAAATAACAATGTAATAGTAAAAAATAACAATATTACAATAATGAGATGGCAATAGAATAATAATAATTGATTAATAGTTGGATTATTATAGGCTAATAATAGAGTTTTGACGGGTTAACAATAGGTTTAGGGACTGTTAGTTAGACGTGGATTTAATGGAATAACATTGAATGAACGTAGGTCTAAATCAACATGAATCAATCACATTACGGAAGTATTAGTGTGTTATGGTCGTCGCAGAATCAGATTGCTTGAATTTATTTGCGTAGCAGATTTATAAATCATAAATAATTCATTACCCTAATTGTCAGATAATCTCGGAAACATAGAAAACATTGCATTATCCTCGAAAGATCTCAGTAAGCTGAATTTCAGTAAAGACTCTGATTTTAGGTCCTACAGTCGCCAAATTCTTTCGGAATCTAGCTAGCCACTTTATAAGAGATCATGTTTAAGTTTAAATTTAGTTAAAGAGTCCACACTTATACGATGGGAGCTGCGGAATAACATTTACGTCGAATTTCCGTAGTCGTACCTGGTTATCTACTTCATAACGAAAACTTTCTTCGCATTGAAGAACATCTCAATCCTAATATATGCAAGCTTGGACTCTTGCAATGTGTATGCAAAGCAGGATGTTTCAAACTAGACAAATCGAACCCAAAGACTTCATCGTTAAAATCAAGTGTCTCTCTGCCCATTGGACGTTGCTTACCTGTTTTTGCCTCGCGGCCATCGTTTGTCAACTTTTTATCTCATTCCTATCCTCTTTAGGTGTGCATTCGCTTTAAGGCCAACTGGAGGCGCCGCTATCAACTCCCTCCCTCGCTTTCTTTACCTACCTCTCTCCATTTCTCCTCAACCATAAAACTCTCACCACTTCAGCCCCCTCTCCTATTTATGCCTCACTCCTCTCTATGCCATCTCGGAGGATCGTCTCTCCTTTCGTTTTTCTCCCCATCTGACGCACGCTTTTCTACTCTCCACACTTTCCTCTTTTATCTTCATTCCCTCGCTTGATTAATTAATTAACGTGATATTTACGGGTGAGCTACGTTCTTGGAGTTTTACTTACCTTCACTGAGGACACGAAAATAATAAGGTGTAGTGTAACTATGATCTTCATTGCCAACGTAAATGGCTAATAATTGTAATAGCTATAATAGTAGAGGGGGTTCCTGGTTAGCGAAGTGGGTAGCGCGTTCGTTTGTGATGAAATTCGACTCCCAGGAGGACCCCATATGTAAGAAATATCTATCGAAGCACCTTTAACATTACCTCTACTTGCAATAATACTGACGGTATGTAATAATAAAAAGGTAAAAATAGTAACTAAGGTAAATAACAATAATAATAATTTTAATACTTGTACCTTAAACAGGGATTTTACCTTATTTGCATTTTAGAATAATTATCGTCTTTATCATGCTTGATAATGATTGCTCTTTTCATTATACTGGAGCTATTTTCCTAGTGCGCTCTTTACAAATATTTGACGTTCAGTAATGTGGGGTTTCTGTTTTACTGATTTTACTCACATTCATCGTCATATTAATTTTTCTTTATCATAAATATTTCCCACAAACAGTTTTTAAGTTTTGTGCTACTTGTTTTGTTGCTCTGAACAATACTTCCTTTCAATTACCCTAAGCAGAAATGTTCGCTGTTATTCCTTTCTCATATAGTTCTTATGATATATTGTTTACCTTTCAAAGAGATAATTGGAGGGTGGTATTTTGACGACTTTAAATCCTTACTTCTTTAAACAGAAAAATGAGCTTTCTTTTCATGCATAGAGGTAGGTCTATTTATTCAGATTCCCTAGCATCAGGATGAGATGTTGACGAGGTCAAGGCTCAGTGTAGTTACACACGCGCGTGGTTTTCTGTGATTAAGTTTAGTTTATCCACCCCATGCTGACTTCAAAGACCTAGTGTGTTTGACATGGAGCGTAAGCTCGCACCATAACCCTGCTCTAGTTCATACGGGTATGCCAGCCATCCAGCCCACATTATGAGAGATGCATAAAAATGTAACCCACGTCCGTTTCTGCGTTTCATAGTTTTTATCAAGTATCCATAGAAAATAGGCACGGAAAGTTAGAGTAAATATAAATTGAAAGGGATGTGCGAGATATGGATTTTGTATCATATTATTATTTATATATTTTGTATCATTCACACATTTTGGTAATTTTCCTCTATGATCCATGATAGTCTTTTGTTATTTAAAACGAAAACAATGTCAGTTTAAACGGAATATTCGCATGTATATGTTTACTTAACCCCCAAAGATATTGCTTTCTATATTCGATATGTTTAGGTAAATAATCATTCATGGATGTAGAATACGGAAAAAAGTTTCTCACGCTGATCGAATTTTCTGTATCCGTCAACCCGTGCATTCGGCGAATCCGTGAGGAAAATCTTAATACAAATAATTCACGCGATTTCCAGGAGGAAACGCGTGTGAACAGAACAAAACAATCCGAAACAGGAGTGCTGTATTTATCTCACGCCCCAGCGGTGCTGCAGCGTAGCATAACAAACAATGTTATATTATAGCAAAGGCTACGATCAAATTTCTGCTGATTTAAAACAGATGCGGATAGCTTTGTTTGCTGTACACGGTACATTTCGGTTTCTTTTAAAACTCCACGTTTAAATTCAATTTAACGTTTGGACGCTGTCAGTTTATATGTCTCTATAACTATATTCGTCGGTATAGTTGTGTTTTTAGTTTTTTGGTTAGTTCCATCATGTATATTACATTTTTTCTAAATTTTCTAAAGATATCTAATTCGCTCCCTCGACTTTATCTAGGTCAACCATGACACGACTCCGTAACACTGAAATTATAATTACAACGATGATAAAAGGACAAAAGTTTAATATGTTCACCATGGATAGGAAGCAAAAGTTCTGGTTGGATAGATTAGTGGTGCTTTATTAAACGAAGAAGTAGAGGTTATCGAAAAATTTGTTTACGAGAAAATTACCCAGTGTTTAGGCTCGTATTTTCGGTTAAAAAATACTTTAGCTATTGGTTAGGGTTTGGCTGCCTTTTAAAGATAGTTGGGCCTATTCATGATGATTAAACTATAATACTTGACAATATTGGCTATACAATACATTAATGGCAATATATACGAAAGTATTACACTTGAAATTCCGAACTCAAAACCTCACCTGTGATATTCTTAGGGATTCACTTTCACACTTCTTCCACTTTTCATTAACTTCTTTCCTTGATGCTGCGTTTTACATCATCCCTGTCCTCTCTCAATTTCCAGCAGACTGCTCTGTCTAACCTGATTCCACTTTTAGTACATTTCCTTGCATAATTTTCTCACCTTACCTTACCGTCTCTTTCCCCCTTTACTCATTGTATAATACTCCCATCTCGTCTCTGTCTTTCAGTCTCTCTTCTCTCGCTAAAAGCTTTTTTTGCGTTAATATTTTTTCACCCCAGAAAAATCCAGGTTTTTCTCATTCTCCTCATTCTTTTGGAAGCGTTTCTCACCTTTTCACTAAGCGTTCCCGCTTTTAATGACTCACACATTCCTAGGCCATATAATTTCCAAGTTGCTGAGGTAATTTTCATTCCTACTCTTTCCTTAATGCGTAGAAAGTTTTGTTGTGTTGGTTGCAGTTTATAAATATAACGTACAAATATAAATACACATTTAAGTGTAGTGCTAATGTTTTACTTACATTAAGAAGAATAAACTAATATTACAGCATTTTTACTGTTAGGAAAATGTTAGTAAATAATTTTTAGGATTTGTGAGAGATTCTAAAAGAAATAGATTTAGCCGTAAATATTTCTCAAAACAATTTTATATTTTAGTAAATGAAGCATGTACTGACGTATTATATTATCTCTCGTTTGCCTATTTGCTATTACTTTTATGATAAATTTAGTCACTTCTGGGCAGTAATGGCAGTTGAATAGTGTAGAAAGAATATATCTCCTATACTTACTGATTGACCAAAGAATTTGACAATTATTTCAAGTTCTTTCAGATTTAAGTTGCGTATATTTATTATATTTAGTCCTCGTAATGTGTCAGTTATGTTTTTAAAACTCTGATTTTCGAATACTTATATAGACGGTATTTCCTTGTAGAGAAACTTTAATTCGTATGATATCTTACATTAAAACCTTCCCAACTAACTCTTTCATTAAAGTTTATTCGTTTTCCTTCGAAATTTACTCTCGAAAATCCTCTTAAGGACTTAGTATTATCCTCCCTTTCACTTGATCCGAAGATCTTTCTGGCTTTCGCTGTCATTTTTCTTGGATGGCTTGAAGAAGATTAGTAAAGTCATCGTAATCTTTACTGCGATGTTTCGAATTTTGTACACTCTTCTTTTTCGGACCAAACTTAACCAAAGAAGTAAACCAAGATACACATGAAGAAGTTTGAAAGATGGCTTAGCCTGTTAAGGCGTGCAATTGGAAAAGGAAAATCGAATATGAAAAAAAATGAAATGAACCGAGACTCGAACCCGGATCCTCTCTTTCCAGGTGGTTTTTCTAACCATCTTGCCAGCACATATTTCAGGGTCAGTCCCGGTCCTGTCAGACTTCTTTTGTGTCCGTTCTTCCATAAGATACTCTTTGAAAATTTGTGCATTCCCCTGCATAGTTAGTGTTATAACTATGAAAAATTTATCTTTCTCGTCTATATTCCTTTTTTTGCACGATATTTCAATAACCGATTTTTCGTTTCTGATGCTTGTATACGTATGTATATGAGAATTAACCCTGCTATATTTTCAAATTTTGGAGAACTGAGCAGTAAATTTATAATGATAACTATGCGATATTTCATTAGCACCAAAGTCGAATTTAAACAACGAAACTTTGCGTTAATATTTGCTTGGCAACGTTAAAAATATAAAAGATATTTTCCTTCAGTAGTTGTCATATAACTGAAAAGTAAAAAAATTGCATTTTAATCACTATAATTATCGCTTAGAGTTATTCTTACGCGGTAAGGAAATATGTTACATAGTTTACCGGAGTTGGGGTTTGAAGTGAAATGTTGCTGTCAGCTACCTGTACTATGCAAATATTCAAAGTTGTGCGTAACTAAACTTGCAGGTTAACCTTGAGGCGCTTTGTCTTCATGCTAGTTGCTAAAGGTGACTTTGAAGTGTCTCTATGAACATTTTGTCCTATTTGAGTTAAGGGTTAAACTATGATGTGCTCTCTTGTTATGGCATTAGTAAGGCTAATATGCTACAACAAGCTCCGATAATTTGGAATGCACGTTGCACCTGGAAGAGACTCAAAACTTTGGTGTCATTGCGTCTTAAATTCGCAATTGCTATTTCTGGAACTCAGGAACTTAAAAACAAATTAACTTTGCATCTAGCTTTCTTTCTTGTCGTATTTAAAGTTGGTCTTTAGCTCTTTAGATAATATCCGCATTCTAGAGTGAGGTTTTGTTATAATTACACTGAAGTAAATCTAAATCAAGTAAGAAAAATTAGAGTCAATGAATGCATGGTGGACACTGCTAAGAAACATCGAATTTGCTATTAGCTGATACATAAATGTAGAACTATTACGATTTACGAATATTATGCACGTTGTAAAGGTGAACACTTTAAGCTTAACTTATTAAACATCATGTATATGTATCGTGTGTATATTCAAGAAGAACACATACAGTATATATATATATATTAATTTTTACTCTACACTCATTCGAAATGGTTCACATTGATCAGGATTAATTTACTAAAAGTTGCACTAGATATTTAATTGTAATATTATACAGAATATTTACTATTTATTAAACAATGATGTTTTATTGCTTAAGGGAACATGAGTTGAATGGTATAATATTTTCTACTCGTATTATCATACTGGGAAGAAAATGGATCCAAATCGACACGATTTTTAACATTATTGCAACAGCTACAGTGGATTTATTGTGGAAACGAAAGTTGTTTACTTTTCGAAAAAGATCCTTTACAAAAATGAAATTCTATGTAAATAAGATATATCAGCTTTTGCTTTAAAAGATACAATTGAAGAGAACAAACCCAGAAATTGATCTTTTTATAAAAGGTTATCATAATTTATCCTTACTCTTAACGTCTAAACTCACAATTTTGAGTCTAGCGGTGCTTATGATGAAACATTAAGTACAAGCATAGCCAGCTTTATTATACGGATCAAATCATACAAGGTTGATGCCTTAATCCCAAAGCCTGCTTTGAAACTAAAACAAAATTAGCCCAGCCTTATACATAGCGTAGAATTAACTCCTGGACTCGGAGTAATGGTGATGTCAATGTCATGTGGAACTTAGACTGTTGAACTTGGTTAGTTAGCGTTTCTTGTTTGGAGTACCTTGGCAATTAAAGTCATTAAGGCTCTTTGCTCGGAGATGTTTCGCGAATCTGAAATGACAGGGCGACCCCTTGATAAATTCTTGTGCTTTTAACGCCAGCACTGAAGCATACTTGCATTTATCTCATGGGTGATCTCTAAGTCCCTTCTCTTTTCAAGATCCCTCCTCCAATTAGCAACATAGCTAGCTATTAGTCACGCGATACCTTCAAAGAGAGATTTTGCGACTCAAATTTCTTTCATGGTTTTGCATGGTTTTCATCTTGCTCTGTCACTTTCTTTATATCAAAATTCCGATTCATTAACTGCTTTTTTACACCTACATTATCTTCTTTATTTATTCATTTCAACTCTTCGCATATTTCATAGAAACTTTAATCTGTGAGATTTTTTGAATCTAAAGGAATATCATAACGGTCATTACTATAGATTCATAGATGTTTATAGCACGTTTTATTGATCAGTTAATGCAATTAAAGTCGCGTGGATAAAGGTATCTGTATGGCTGTAAGTTTGTGTGGACTTTCAAAATTCGACGGGATTTTCGGGAATTCTAAGCGAGTACTTTGTATGTTATGGTAAGCGGAGGGCTGATAAATGTTTAATTTACGTATTTAGCTTAAATTGTTCTTTTTATTTCTTCTATAGTCAGCGTGTTAGAATGCGTTTATATTATCACAAACTTTTTGATGACATATGCGATTCATTACTTTCATTAATAATTCAAGAAGGTTAATCAAGAAGGTCGATAAATGTTGGAAAAGCCTTAGAATCCCGGAATAAATGGATCAGAAGAAGTCTTTGATGCCAGGTATGGCTATATATTCCAGAATTCATTATCATTTTTGAAATGTTTTAGTTCAGGTCTTTTTTCCTTTGCGCTACATTTACGGAGATAACGATGATATTAATTAACCTTCACAAGGATTAATTATCCTAAGGATTGCTGTGCACCATCTCTATCTTCACCAATTAAAAAAGATAAAACAGTGGCAGACGTCCGTTGCCTAATGTCCTTACATGTAACTCGTGCTTTGAATATATGTATATACACAAGAAGCTTAACGAAACTTAACTTTTTCCCGTGATGAATGAGGAAAAATGAAATTTTTGTAATGGAGGAAATTTTTCTTTTTTTATAATGGACTGGTTTCAGTTTATGTGGTGATTTTGTGCTTTTTTTGATGTTTCAAGATATCCTTAATATCCTTCTATCCACCTGAAAAACTCATCAAGCGGCCGTTTGCCGTCACTATAACCTAATACGCAATCAACCTTGATGGATTCACAATGATGGCCCTAGGTCATTTAATAGGCTCGCAAGCATTTAAAAGGCTCAGAACTCATTTTTGATACTATAATTTGAAAAATTTTGGCTTAATATATAGAGATCAAATGAAGCTGAGGTTGAGTTTAATTAAATAAATTGAGTAACACAGTAATTAATTTCAAACAGCTATATTATAAAGGCTTTTGAAGCTTCATCAGCTTTTATATACTCTGTTCTGAAAGGTAAAGAGAGCATTTTATATCTCTCGAAATATCATATCTCCATTGAGGATAAATGAATTTTATGAATTATAAAGAAGTGAGCTTATTTTGGTTAGCTTCTCATTAAGTGCTTACATAACTAGCAAAAGATTAGATTTTATTATTATATTCATAAAAACTCATTCTAGTTTATACTGATAAGCAACCTTACTCTAATTAGACCGTTAAGATAGTGTGTAAATGCATGCATAAATGAGTCTTTTAGTTGATGGAATTCGAAATCAGCATTCAATTCAAATTCAATCAGCAATCGGGCATCCTCTTAAAACTATCGTCCTTTTGTGGACCTTTTGTACATACCTAACTACCTTTGCAAAAATCTTGACAGACGGATGCGTAAGTCTTTTCATACATTGATTTATATTTTCTTGGACACTGTATTTAATATAGGAGATTGGTTACCAAATTTTCTTTATCTACCGCCCATTTCTTACTACCTTCCACCCTCAGCTGTACTATTTTAATAGTATAATTTACCTTCCGTTTCAACAGAGTCAATTCAGCGCTCATAGAGATAAATTTCAAGTTAATGTATCTGTAATAATAATTTTTAGTAAAACAATTAATTTATATAATAAAGCAATTCGAATTTTTTATATTATTACATCAATTTCACTGTCAATTTATCATTCCTTTTTATCACCTACGAAATACTCATCGCCCACCTGTAAACTTGAGTCGCCCTCTATTGGGTGGTAGGTTTGCGACCACTGCTTTAGATTTTGATCCGCCGCATCATCACCTTTCATCATCGGCTTTCGCGAAGGATTCATCTACCTTTCAGGTCATTGAAATGCTCCGCATATGTAGAATTGAAATTTGGTTTTCCTACAAGTAATTTTATTGACTTCTTTCTCCATCTTAATCCTCCGAAAAAATGCGTGATAATTTGACAATAGTCAATGTCAATATTTTGAATTCACATGCAAAAAGTATCAAAGTATAAATTAAATATGAATTTAAAATGATGGTTCTTTTTTGAATTATGTATTTACCAACATTTATGCACGCTACTGAAGAGGCATGGGAGAAAGAGACTCATCGGTATGCGTGTGTGAAGATACATATTGGAGTGCATATTTAAGTCCTACGAATGACATATTCGGAGACCCGTAAGTTTTACCTTTCCGGCTAGGAATAAATGTTCAAAATTTATATTCACCATGTATATTTCACATAAACTACATTCCATTTGGTATTAAATCTTATTTCTTTCCTCATATTCTACCCGTGATCGTTTTATGTTATATATGTGCAGTCATGCCGTGCTTGTCTGAGCCTAGCCTAGATCATTGCTCTGTGAATACAAACTAATTGCATCCTCCACGATATTCTATTTTCGAAAGTAGTAAACCCAGTAAGCCGGTTTGTACATGCAGGGAAAAAAATTAAATACTACCACAGAAATCCACAGAATCATAAAGAATCCATTTGAATTTCGCATTCACATCCTACGAAAATTTTTAATTACTTCGTGCTCCGTTTTCACGCTTAATTCTTTCGAACGCTCCGTCTGTTTATTTCGTTTCAATTCCGACACACGGTTACATATTTCTCACCGAGTTTCGACTGCAAATTTGATTCGACGCCGGGGACAACTTGCATTCGCAACCAGGAGAGGAGACGCTGAATATTCATGTCAACCACGGAGTTCATCCGCATAAAGCAACGACTTAAATATGAAGCAACGGCTCAAACATTAAGCGAATCTTTTTTTTTACCGTTTTCCTTTTCAACCGAGCGTATTCTTCGAGTCACGCCTTTCCCTCAGTTTTGTCCCAACGTGTTCTTTTTTGTTTCTGAAGCACGCATCTGCGATGAAATAATTAGGGAGTCGTCGGCGGAAACATCGCACTCCTGTGGAAGATATCGATTCTCTCGAGTGCGACGGAATCGCGGTCGTGTAGTCCTGCGATATATCGCAAATCGATAAAACCGTCGCCGTACGTCACCGCTTTCCCTTCGCCCGATGGCATAGCTCATCATTTGCCATGCCTTCCGCAGTGTGTCACCAAAGGGGGTTTGCTCCTTAGGTTTAACTGGACGCAACCCGCTGAACGGCGTGAGAGCGGTGGGAGGTGCAGCCAACTGGTGGTGGGGAGAGAGAAGCGTTTTGTTGTTGTAAGGTGGTGGGAATGCCCTGATCCGATGTGTTTGAAATCCAAGCCGTAGGGGAATGCAATTCTGGGGTCCTCTTAGTTACAATAACGGGAAGGAACTAAGAAAAATACTAGATAAAACAGAATAGAAGCATGTACGTAGCATTAATTGCACATTTCAAAGAAACTCAATAAGTTCAGACTTAACCATTTTTAAAATGAATATTATCTTTATTCGCAAAATACGAGGATGAGGGTGGCCTGAAGATGGCCTAACGAGCCGAAACCGGTCGTGATATTGTGTTTTATAAATTTGGCTGAAGTTTGTAAGTTATTTTTATTTTATTTTTTGAGTAAAAATAATATTAACTTTGCACATAAAAACTGAAATATGACGAAGAAAAACATCTAAGGGCTCAAATATATTTCATTCCCATATTTAGAAATTTTTAAATGTATACTATGACTATATGAGTATATCTTTTACCCATATTACTTAAATTTTGAAGTCATATGAGAAAAGCGTTTACAAAAGTAACAAATTCGTTCCATCGCAGGGTAACTCGAACCCTCCATGTTGCTCCTAATCCTTCTCAACGCATTCTTGGTCGGTTGGCATCTCATTACTAACCCTTGGACTCCTACAGCAGATACCACATCCTCAAGCTGCATTCCACCCTTTCCTTCCCTGATCAACTACGTGAGCTTAATAGATTCCATTGATTTTGAAACCTGATGATGGCCATTTTAGTTATCTTCTGAAAATACAAATAATGCGTGAAAAATATAACATTTCTATTCATTCCTTCACAATTAAAGAGAAGTCAACAGTATCACATATCGTCTCTTTGGACTTCTAAGAAAACTTGTACCTCCTGTGATAATTTCAATGATAAACATCTTGACGGTAGGGTTTTAACATTGTCTCTTACTATAGTATTGTTTATCATGGTTGAAAATTCTTAGATTAATTAAGGTTATTGTCCCTTACTGATTGCTATTAGTGTAATATTTCTTTTCGATTACTTCGATGAGGATTCGACGATAAACCTATTTAAACATTTAACTAAAGCATCACAGTCAATATTTCTCTTAAAGAGTGCATTAAACAGGATTATTGAAGTTCAAAGAGGATTGATAGAATCAGGTGAAGAAAATTAACGCAGAGTTTCATTACAGAAAATCAATCGCCGTACAATAAACGCAAACATTTTATGCCTAGTGCACCGTTGATATTCTTTAACTTAGAAAGGATTTTAGTACCTTGATCAGTAACTACGTCATTCCTGTAGTCAGCTTCATTAGAGCGATAGGTGAGAAAACAAAGCAGTCCATTTCATCTCTTACGATCGACTAGATTAAATCTAAATATTATGACACCAAGGCCATAAAAATCACCGGGAGATGGACAATTTTCTCTCTTTGAAAAACACATTCGGTACAAATGCATCAAAACAGTTGGCGATGGGCACCTATTTGTTTTTGGAAGCTTTCGAAAAGTGATCCACCTTAAATTGCAACTCCAAACTGAATACCCGTAGGGGCAGCTTCCTCATTGCTTACTCTGCCCCTGAAAATACATTTAGAACGAGTAATCGGGGCAGAGAGTGTGTAATACTATTCGAACGAGTGTCTACGATACCCACTTCACGCATTTCCTGGGGAAACACCCTCGGATTTTAATGAGAAAATGGGAAGGTTTCATGAACGGTGCGGACTTGTTATTTTTTGGCAATAAAAATAAGATCTCGGTCGTTGCGGATGGACTGTTTGTTTTTAAGGAAGTGGGGTATGGAAATGCACGGGGAGAGAGGTTCCGAGAGGTGTTTATGTTCGACCTTATTTGGAATCCTTCCAATGATTTCACTTTTTCCTCTGTTATTTGAATGAGCTCGAAAGAATGAAAAAGGAGAGAAATTTGTGAACAGTTTTTAAACAATAGTACTAATATCAAATTTAGCCTTACCTCTTTTTTTGGATTAGATGATTGATTCTGTTTTATCTACATATAGTAGATATCTATATAGTATCTCGTTATTGATTTATATTTATTTTATGAGTTATGTGATTTATGTACCAGATATCAATGAAAAAATAAATCCATCTCAATAATTCCACAACCCTTAACTTTCTTGACCTTGTTGGTTAGATTTAAGGACAAAATATATATGTACTATGTACTTCGATCCATCAAATCGTTATAGCATACCAGAACATTGTTGATAATGAAGTAGGTGAGAATGAGTATTTTTCATTACTTCCTGGAAAGTCCTTAAGACTTAAGTTAAACCAAAGGTTTATGATTTTTTCTTTTAATTCGTGCACACATTTTTGGTTTTCACAGCTTCGATTCCAGTTACGGTCAATAGGCGAGAGTGTCAATAGGTACATCAGTTATCCCCGTTATACTGTAGCTTAGATTGGCCTTAGCCCATTATTAGCTGCCTTACCATAAAATTAATGAGATTACCGCCATAGACTTAATGACGTTTAATTATATAAATGCTTATCCGAGTTTTTATATATTCTTTTATCATGATCAATGTTTGTGTCTTAGGTGCCATGCATAAGAGAATATTACCTAAGCAAATTCTCACCTCACCGAAATTTAAGCATTACTATATATCTCGAACAGACATATCTATCTAAAAATATCTAATATGAATAATTTCAAAGCAGAAAAGCTCAATGACATAGTTTACTCAGACCAAAGCTTACAATTAGAAGCATTTTGTTTAATTCTTGTTGTAGGGTAAATGTTCATTATGTTTCTTCATATTTTTCTTTTACGAGTGTACTAAAGAATACGAATTTTCAGGAGGCAAAATTAAGAGTAAAGCTGTTGTTTTTATAATTGTATATAAAATACGAAGGACAAATTTCGCTAAATTTACCTAAAATAATGAAACCCTTCAGGGAATCCTCTCTAATTATTTCTCGAAAAGGAAACACGCGTCAAAATGAGGAAATTCAGAGCCCTCTTTCGGGAAGTCCCATTTCAGCGTGACTTTTTCGTTTTCCGCCATTTTTCGGTGAAGCCCAGTTTTAATCAGCTTATCCCTTAGTCTAAGCTCTTCAAAAAGGTAACGTAAAAGGACGGCCTAGCTTACTTCCTCCTCGGATAAGCTTCTCTACGCAGACATACCATCTGAGCGCCTTTGTGGACTTATATTCTGGACCAGCTATGAAGCGGAGGAAATTCGGATAAATCACTGTAGAGCTTTTTGACCTCTTAAGCAGGATTTTAATCTCTTGACCTCGGTGATATTCTGGGTTAACGGATGTCCCAATTTAATTTGGTCCGTTTGGTCTTCATGCTTTTTATCTGAAACTCGTTTAGCGGAGGATCTTTCAAGTCTCGCTAGGAATGTATCGCTGTTATGGAAACGTTTGACGCTCACAAAGTAAAAGGTTGCTAGGAGAGGTTTTCTTTGTTGTTAAGGGAACGTAATTTATTCTCATCTGCATCAAAATGTTTATGCATTGATATTTCATTAAATATCAAGAAGAGAGAGATTATGAGGGTGGAATAAGGAAAATGACCAAAGGCATTACAATGACTGAAGATATACAATGATACAAAGGTCGGAGTAAGTTCCCAAACACAAACTAAAGCACGAAATTAACTTTCTAAGAGTGAACAACTCCTTAATTTCGATTAAAATCTATGAAACTGTAACCAAGGTTTTCTTTTGCACATCAAATTTACGGCATAAAATACGAATAGTTTCTAGTTCATTAAAACACTTAGTGATATTCCGTATTTAAAATATCTTTCTACACGAGAAAGCAGTAAATATTCCCAACTACAGTGTATCTTGACTTGCGTACTTTTCTAGTTCGGTTACGTACATTCTAGTTCGAATTTCGTACATTACATACATTCTAGTTCGTACTTAGTTTCGTACAATATGTACATTCTAGTTCGAATTTAGTAACTTGAAACGCTTGTATTTTGAAACCCAGTTTTACGTTATATCTTTTCGTTTTCTTTGGTTGAAAGAATGATTTCATATCTAGATTCCAGATTGGAGTAAGTAAAAAGTTTGCATGCCGAAAAGTTCGCATATAGAGCGCTTGCAAGTCTATCTACTATATATGCATACTGCTTAACTCTTTAAGGAGATCACTGGGTATTATCCTAGAACTGTAAGGAAATCAGAATGAGAAAGACATGACTTTAACGCTGCTTCTATAAAAGGAGAAGCAATTTTGAGAAGGGCCTCTATCTAAATTACAATGTAGCATATAAATGTTCTTTAGGATTTAAAATATTGTAATTTACAATATTTTAAATCCTAAAGAACCGTTTATAAATATATAATAAAGTTACTACAATCATGTTGTAAGTGAAGAATAGTCTCAACAGTTTGTCATCCAATAGATATTTTAGTTTGTCTGGATTCTAACCACAAACCATCGCTATCACTATCCATTACGACTTTTGGATTACAGTTATTATGTCATTGAGAATGCTCAGAACGCTCAATGACGCATAATGCTAAATTAGTGAGTTAATCGTACGATCATGGATATCTTGACTTTCCCTCAATTGACCTTGGAAGAATGTTTTGGGAATTGATGTATATTTTCCTCCAGTGAGGATTATGGTGTATTTAATGCCCACTATTCTTTTATTATTTATTTGGTCTCAAAATGCAATAAGAAACCTTCACGTTTTATTAAGGAAGCATTTGGTATATAGGAAGAACGTGCCTATTTCCTCATAGATTTTATGGTTCGCACACGACAGAATGCTGCATGGTTCACTACATGTTTATGTGACGTAAAAGCCGACTTTTAAAGGTCGAGCACTCAGGGTAATGACCAGTACACCACTTTTATACTACCAAAATAAGCAATCTCATATTACCTATCCCGTGGACATCGAGGTGGAATTCTATCACAGACCTCGCTGGCTACCTTATGAAGGAATAAAAGCTTGAGAATAGAAGCGAATTAGCTATTGGGGTTTGGATATATATGGATGTATTAGGCAAAGAAAGGTGTTGAACAAATAAGCAGATTTTTCAAAAGGGAATTTAATCTAAGTTCTTGGAAAATAGGCAGATATATAAGACGTAAATTCTGCTTAAGAGAAGGGAAACTGCTGCTGTCTATATCGAACTTGTTCAATAGCTAGAGAAATTTGGCTGATAAATTTGTGTATTGGATAAGTATAATTTTTAAAACCGGCGCAAAACTGAAATAGCAGTCTATATAATTAGTTAGTAATAAATTTGAACGTTTAATCTGGCTAGTTTTGTTTATTAGAAATTGGTAAATTATGAAAGTCAGCTATAAAAAACGATTTGGTCTTACAGCATGATACCCCATCACATGAATCACTGATCATGTACTTTTATGTGATATTAATTCATTAATTTTCATTTATTCCATGGGATCTATTCCGTCTTCTTAATAATAATCCATAATGCGTATATTTTCCAAAGGTTCATTACATTTAACTTAAAATTAAACAGAATTTTATACTAAAATTCCCTGTAGAATCGAATTCAATGAAAATACAATAATTATTCAACTTTTGTCATACAAATTTCATCTAAAATCTGTGGTAACTTTCAATAGATTAAAATTTTAGATTAATGATTTAAATTCTTTCTATTAAGAATTTCTACCATCACAAGGTTTTTGATCTCCATTATATTTAACCTATCACATTCAGATTATGACTTTGGTGTATATCACTTGGTACAACGAGAGCAGTGAATTAAATGTAACTAAAGCAGGAGTATATTGAAGGAAGTAAACTGTATCAATTTATTGCCATTTATGTCCTTATTTGTGTCATTTGACAGTCATTTTATACTTCATAAAAAGATTCGATGTGCCATAAAAGATCCATTTGCGTTTCCTATTACAAATAATGACCGAAAGGAAAGTGTATTTTTATGAGGTCATTTTTTGGAACTATAAATAAGACTGGTAAATTAATTCGCTACTTAGGGCAATGAAGCTACTTCAGAAACACGTAAAAGGAAATACTGAATGTTGTATTTAAGTATCCCTTCAAGTTCTGCTCGTGTCATTACAAGTTCTTAAATTATTTGACTTGCAGTGAATTGATTTGTTTCCTCACGGGTCCAAATTGTAAACGGTTATTTCAATCTCAGAAAGATTGTACAACTTTTATTGCCTGAAATTGATATGTGGTATGCAATAGACACGAATGGAATAGATAAAATATTATCAGAAAATATCGGAACATTTTCGACAATGCTATCAAATTTTCCGCAATTTAGAATCGAAAAAGTTCTTCGAAGACCAAAATAGAAACTTTCTTATTATTTTTTCTGAAATTTCCTATCTTTTTACTCTTCTCGATATCCTCAGAATGCTTTTTCTAATTTTGATTTTTGAAATAGGCGATGTCTGCTAGAGATAAAAATACGCTTCACGTGCATATCTCATAGAAGATATTCCGAACTTTCTGGAGTTCAAGTCGACACTATTTTTGTATAAAACCTTCACCGTATTTTATGATGAAAGGGCTAGGTATGCGAAATTTTGTAGAGTGATGTAATGTAGATGTGTAAAAATGTAGATTTACGAATAGACTGACAGAAAGGAACTACGGAAATGTGTAAATAACATACATACATTCATAAGTAAATGTATTCATCTGTGTGTATGCTTTTATATATTACATACGTATTTTCGTAATTTTTCTATTTGTAGTAGTATTGTAGCAGTTTATCTATTTGTAAATCTGCATTTTTAGGCGGCGCCTTTCCAACACGAAAATAAGGCATATGTACAAAAATATATTCTTCATTTCATACTTAATATTTCCATGAGATAGAATGGTTACTTCCATCCCTAACAACACAATACTACCGGCACCAATACTACAGTAAAGCATGTCGAATAGATCTCATTCCCAAATAGGTGACACGCTGAAACGCAGCCCCTTTATATTTAGACATGCAATGTAGAACTAGAGCGACTGTGGCCCAGTTGAGAAACGCCGTGGCAGATAGCAAGAGAGGGCAGCGGAAAAATAGGCTTTTAAGATACGTTTCATCTTCTTCAGCCTTTCAACGTATCCGTCAAACCGCCGCAAAATCCCCCTTCGTCATTTCTCGTCGGATTTCTTCGCATCAACACCTCTGGCCCACATCTCGCATGCTGCCAGTCTTCTGGCGTCACCACCGTTGCACCCGTCGTATATTCCGTTCTTCTCGGAGCCACCTGTCGCTCCCTTCGAAGCAGAAAAAAAGGGTCGCACTCCCCTTATTCTACCCCTGATTCATTATCCCGGGAACGAAGATAAAGTCGCTCGCTCGCCCCCTGATTACACCTACTTCAACGCTGTTTATTTTTAGTTATGGGGACGAGAAACCAGTTGATGGTGAATACTCTATTATTATTCTACTGTTGGTTTTCCGGGCTCCTGCTACCATGTCTTTGTGAATAATAAGAGTGTGATACTCGAAGGAATTCTATTCACAGACATAAAACTAGTTTAGCGATGAAAATTACTTTTAATAATTGTTTTATTTCATACACTAGATAATCGTTTTTATCTTGAGGAATGTAGTTAAAGTATCGTTTTTAAGTAATTCTAAGAATGAAATATTTTTATTTGATATTTTTGGTACATGATAGAGAAAAACGTGTACTTCGTTTGCTTTTGTATCTGCCTTTATAATGGCTTTAACAGAAGCGACAAAGGTATAAATGATGCTGGTTGATGTTCTTAATTAAGTTCTTCCCTTCACGTATGTGAACTTATATGATTATCGATCGTATTTCAATAAATTTCGCATTCATATTTTCCTTATGCTTTCATCATGAAGGTGAAACCGTTAGTTATTAGGTATAGGAAGTATACTCATAGATATTTTTACTAATGCTATCTATAAAATTTCTTCCTTTTCAATAATGCTACATGTTGTTTTCCTAATGGTAATGTTTCATTACGCTGCTGAGCGTTTTTTACAGAATAAGGAATGTCGTTATCATCATTGACCTTCACTACATAGCGTGAATCGATTTTAGAGGTTGCATAATCTCGAGTAGTCGTAATACTTTTTAATATATCATCGCGAGAATCGGACGCAAAAGTTGAATAAAGCCTTAAACTCTGACATCCGTAACTTTGATGGGAAGCCGTCAGTAAGGAGGAAGCTTAGGAAGAAAAAAGCCACGATTTTTTTCCTTGGCACAAAGGAAGTCATGATAAAATCTAAGGAAGCATTCAATTCTCTTCTCTGGTCAGGAATAGCACCATTTACGTCATGAGAGTAGAAAAATGACGTGTTCGACTGCCTTTGATGGATTGATGTTGAGATCCCCTCCGCACGACCCCGAGGTGTCAATACGACACCCCCTTGTTCGACTGATGCCCTAGAAACCCTTTTTAACACCGAGTAAAGGGGTGAAAAGCAATATCGTTCAACAAACACACGTTATCAAAGCGTCTTTACGCTCGGTTTGCCCTCGGATGTAAATATTGAAAGAATTTGCGTAATTGGCAAACAGATCGATTATTTTAGAAATTTTGTTCTATGGGTGACTGAACTTCCTCGCCGTTATATGAGCTTGTGCATTTAATGAGGCTGTTTCATCAAATTTCAAGTTCTTTGTCATTAACTTTGAGTTTACTCTCAATGAAGGTAGGGATCCGATAATTAGATATGGGATGATTTGAAATCGTGAGCAGTTCATAGTAAAGACTATAATGTTTTGTACTCGTACATCATTATCGTTATTCCGTCAATATTTAGTCCTAAACTTCACTTAGTTTTTTAAATGAAAAATAATCTTTTTTCTATTATTTTAATTACCTTTAATTTTTAGTATAGTTTAATTTGATTGACAATTACATCATAATTCCTGGTGTATATTTGGATTCTCATAATATAATTTCGATGCTCCGTCGTCAGCTATTTAATATAAACGACTGAAACGTTGTTTGGGCTATATTAAATATTTTCATGGAGAGAACTAGGAAATCAATGACCATTAATTACACCATGCATATTAACTAGTAATAACTGTTAATGGAGTGAAATAGTGCTTCTATGTAATAGTGTGGGATTCTCTTATCCATTCGTTTATTTATGGCATGAATTTAATATATCTTAAAAATAAAGGTTATAGATATATTAAAGAAGTTCAAAGGTTAAAAGGCAGTAAATACGTTTTCATAACATATAAGCATAAACATAAAAATAAAATAAACATAAAATTAGCTAAGTTGAGATACAAAAGATTGGGCATTATTTGATAATTCTGACATTAGTTTCACGCCCTGAAGCAGCGGTTCACAAACCTATCCTAAATTTTAACTCGACCCTTTCTATTGGATCAGCAATACCATTCCATTTCTTCATATGTGAGGGAGTTTTACGGTATAACTTGCGCGACACTTGCTCTTGAGCGCATTGTCACGAACCAGAAATCCTATTCGAGAATCCATTTTTCCCTTCACGTATTGCAAGAGAAATTTTCGCCTTTTCAATTTCGCAGCCTTTTGAGATGCTTGGAAACCCCAGATTTTCTGCCCTGTCGATTCACCTTATGCCCGAATAGAAATCGTTACATCTGATTCCCTCACTTACCTTACCATTTGAACCTCCATTCTACTCTACCTTAATTTGATCGACAATCATCGTGTTATTACTATTTAAGTGCATAATTATATACACTCCATAGTTTCTCAGGAAAGATTAATCAAGTATATAAGAAATATAAATATTCTCTTCCATGCTAGGTTATTTTAACATCTGTTCTAAAATATATTTTTGCATTAGTGTGCCGTATATTTCTTCAGTTTACCAATCTCATTTTTATATTTTCCCCTTTCTTTCTTGTATTTCAATTTCAGTTGCTATTAGTCACTTGGTTTCTTAGGTTTTATTACGCTCCCTTTATTGTGGGCGTTTGCTTGCTTACTATTTTCCTAAGTGCAGAGTTAGGTATTTCCTAAACCCAAAAAATAGTTCTTTCTTTTTTGCTTTTTCTTTCGACTACTTCCCAGAGCTATTCCTTTAAGTCTTTAGTGACATAGTGGCGAATCTATGGCACGTATACCTAAAGTAGCACGCGAGAAAATATTTTGGCACGCCAAACTCTGCGGAGCTTATGTCGGCGCTTTAACCATACTATGCATTCTTCACTTTAAAGATGAAGCTCTAGAATACATAAATAGACATTATGTACAGTATTGATAATTTACGTCCATTACAATATCTTATTTCTATAATTTAACATATTTTATTAATATCCGCATTTCATATTATGCTTAAGCTCCACACTGACACGCGGTTACTTCATAATTATCAATCTTGGGGCTCATTTAACGGAAGTCTCACCATCCTCTATATAGAGTTAGATGTAAGAAGAGATTAATAAGTTTTAATCTCAACATTAAATAAAGAGGTGATGTATTATTATTAATATACACTATCATCGCACATATTCTCAAATTATTCAGTAATTAGACTGAGGAACATCAATGTAGTATCAGCTCTGTTTCTGTAATCGGTACTGCAATCTGTAATCTGCACGGTAACTTCAACGTGATATCCATTTTCTTTTGCCATCTAACGGTAGTAATTAGTTTTTGATACAGCTTGCAGTGGCATCTTTTCCCTAACTTCTTATCGCAGTACCAGATCTTTCAAAGTAGCACCTCAATGTATAATCACGACGAAGTCTTCCGATAAAGATTTTTCTTATGATCCATTAGGCTAATTGAATCTCAGCTTAACTCATTCGCTTCTAACATCTCCTATCCGAGTAAGATAGAATCTTGCTAGGCTCAGTTGATATTGCGTTCTGATATATTTATGTATATAGAAATATTGCAAATACTACACAAGCCAGATGGCAAAGTCTTATCCAACATTTCTCAACATAACATTACGTACATTTCTGCATGGGCAATCTATCATAATAACAAAATAAATAAACTATAATGATACATGTATATAGATCTAATAATGTATTATGCAAAAAATGATATGAAAATGTTTCTTATATTTAAGGAACATAGCGATTTATAATTTCTATAATTTATTCGAAGACATTTTCAGTTAAATTCTGTTATTTGATTAATATTTTGATTAAAATAGGGAAAAATTAGTATCTGTTGATAACGAAAGAAAAAATTCTGCTTGAAATTAAACGAATTCTTATTTAAATGTCATGATTTTAAAAGTTAGCTTCGCATACATTAATTAATTTTTGATAAACGTTTTCTCGTAATCATTTAAATAGATGGCATTTGAATGCAGTAAAGATGAGAATATTTTCCCAGTAGAAACCGATCCCTTAATCACATACTTCTATGATCGATTCACTATTTCGTATTGAGAAGAAGAAATTTTACTGCTGTATAAGGTCCTCAGGTAACTAATTAAAGCGCCATTACGGAGATTACATCCATAGAGCATTTCTTGCTTTCCAAGAGAGATTTTGGAATTCACCCAGAATATTTCGTAATTAGGGCCGCTAAACTCGGTCAAAGGCAATGCGGCAAATGTAAGACACAAAATTTTCTATCGCGTGCTGATAGCTCTTAAATTAAATTTTGTTTTCTGCTGGGAGTTTCGTTTCTTGACTATGGGCTTAAATCTGCTTGGTAGGATTATCCTTATAAAAAGAAGACTGGCTTTACGAGATGGAAGTTTTCTTTCATAACGATAACAGGAAAAGTTCGATTATTTGTCCGTTCATTAAGTCTTTAACTTTCTCTCATTTTCTTGTTCATTAATGAGAAATCCATAAATAGTAGTATTTGTATCTCAAATTTTGGCTTTTATCTTACAATTAGACATGAAATAAAAGTACGAAATACATGTAGATTATATTAATCTTTGCATTTAATAGCCTCATGTTTTCCCATACCGTTTCTTATGAATTTTACATTTCTGGACTGTGATATTAGTTAAGGAGGTAGTGAACGAATTTAAAGATACATAGGTTCTGTAACTGTAGGATATGATCCGGGACTCTATATAATGATCAAACAGAAACATGATTATTTATAAAGGATTATGATGTCTTATCACATATATTACCATCAAATTTAGAATGATTAGACCAACTTGATCTACTAGTTATTTATGATTATGATAACTAGAGGAATTATTATAAAAATTCATAATTAAGGGAATAATTATACAAAAAGATATAATTTTATCAGAAACACAATATTGAAGTTTAATATTAAGGAATAAGTTCAATTTCTTTTTTATTTTTTGATATTTTATTGATATTTTATTCATCATTTATTTATTTTTCATATATTAATAGAAAATTTATTTATTATATCTATTTTATTTATTTAGTTTATAATATATAATATTATGTGTATAATCTATATATCATATATAGTACATAATTTATATATAATATAATAATATTTAGTTTTATTGTGTCATTAGTTATAAGTAATTGATTTCTCTCTAGCTCATAGACACGCCAAAGAAGCATTCTCTCGAATGTATTTCGTTTTACATTAAAAATCGATACTCGTAAACTTTTCCGCATATTATACGAATTGAATTAATCTAAAATAAACATTTAATAACTTATAATTTTTGAAAGAGTGAGGATGTTAAGGCGAGATAATTTTCTCGAAACGATGCCTGTTATCTTACACAATTTATCTATTAATTTTGAGAGAAATTAAGTTTCCCCAATTGACGATTAATATCCATTCATTCTACGTTCACGGTTGTTATCGCTAAGCTGTCCGAGGCTTTTAAATTGAAACAATTTTTGATAGCCAAATTTAATTCGATACCGAAAGTATTTTATTTATATCGACTTTCTCTTTATTGCAGGTAACTACCACTTCATTGCTCATTCGCATGCTACCGAATACCATAGGAGTTAATGGAAGGAAAATTAATAAAAAGGTAAATAAATATTTATATTTATTATAATTTATGCGAAATAATTGTCACTCTGGCTCATGTAATCCATTTGGTGAACGTTTGAGAAAATGACACGGTTATTAGATTAAGCATGTACTAAATTCCGTTTTTATAGAGTTTCTGAACCAATAAGAAAAACAACTTTGCTATTAATCCAACGCATTAATTCATATTTTCAATTAATTCTCACGAATGCCAGTTTAACGTTAAAATATTAAGGAATTACAGGAGCTAAAAATGTAATCAGGGTAGGATACAAAACTTTTTACGATTTTCTTAATTCAGTATAAAGTAATAAACTGAATCAATAGAAATGTATATTTTTATATCTTTCTTTTTCTAACACTTATTACTCCATAATGTGCAATTTATGTTTTATTAAAAATTTGAGTTTTATTGAGAATGATCAAACTTATAAATATCCTACTCGAGCTTCGAGGCAGTGTTAATAATAGTAATCATAAATTTACATTAATATGTAAACAGTAAATTATAATAGAAGAGAATAATACTATAGAAGATAATAATATAGAAGAGAATAAATGATATTCATGCCGTAAGAAATAATATTTCTTCTTTGCTGGAGCTAGAAGCATAAAAATATTGGCAGATAAATGGCAGATCAAAATTCAAATGAGGAGGGAAAAAGATCCTTGCAACATCATTTACTCTTCATGATCATTAGAAAATATACCTGTGGAAATTCAATATTATTGTTGAAAATATTATTTTCGATGGCATACATTTTTTGAATTTCCTACGGTAAAGAAATATTGAAATCGGAGGAAAATTCATCAAAAATTCGGTTTATATTCCATTCTTGCTCTTGTATGGCTTTACTATTAGTTGGGAATCCATTGAAATATCCAGTTAACATAATAGCGTAGCTTATTCCATTTTTATCTGATTGATAGTACCTTAGTGTATATAATGTCAGTAAGGCAATGTTTCTAACATCAACATCTGACTAATAGTAAGACGTCAGTTTCTCCAATTTCTCCACTTGCAATGCATCGCAGAAGTTTCTATATATTTATCTTCTCTTTTTACACACGAATACTCTGAAGCAAATTATCTTGTAGGACTACAATATTCTCAAGTTAGATAGTCTTTGGTTTGTTTCCCTGAAAAAATAGCTTCGTTGGAAAGAAATCGTTTAAAATGAGCTAAGAATGTCAGATATAAAATTCAAATAGAATTTACACTAAGTAAGTCTTCTCTAAGTTTATGATAGATAAATTATGTTTAAAATTCTTTTATTTTTATTGTGCCAACATAGTATTATTCCTTGCGACACCTAAGAAAACTTATTATAGCTGTCATGTTTAAATGTTTTGTGGATTAATGCTTCGCATGTAGGTAACTAATAGTAATACATATAGTATAGTATATTCGCGAGTTCTAATTATGATTACTTTTGTGATAGTAATGCTTAGTTTGTTTCTTCTTGATGGAAAGTGAAATAATTCTATATATTTTTGTGTAGGCATTATATTTTATGTTTGAAGATTGCAAAATTTTTGGCGGTAGGTTATTTCCCTCTATTATTAAATTATTTTCATAATAATGAACGAAATCATTCATTCAAAACTAGAAAATATTTTTTTCCTTCTACGTTAGCATACAATAACTTTCGGCCCACTATGCTTCACTATTATCGATCCTTTTGAATTTTTGTCCCACTTTCACAGGGAACAAGAAATCAATACGTGGCCCAAAAAAATCTCTTTGAAACTGAATATATCTAATCACGAACTGCCGCTTCGCTCAAGCGTCTTTTCAAGCCTTAAAACTTCCCTTGTTCCCCTGTCAATTTTTTCATTCATTACAAAGAACGAAAATTCCTCTGCCATTACGAATGGGAGATAAAGTTTCAGGGATTCAAGGTTACCATTCATATTAATTAACCTAAAACTCCCTTCATGACAGGACAACTGTCGTTTTTAATCAAAGTTTGTCGTTTTTAATCAAAAAATCAAAATTATGCTATCTGACGTGCTGCTTTTTAATTATTGGTCGCGAAACTCGTTAATCTGTCAATTTTTTTATGTCTATATTTACTTGGAATTTTTATTGATATGTAATTAAATGAATTCTCATTTTCTCATGAAAATTATTTCTTTTCTTAATCTTAACAATAAATATCCTTATAACAATTACCTATGCAGGATTCAGCCTTATACCGTTTTGAGCCTCAAACTCTTATCATTAGCTAATAAAACTTAACAGGGGAAATGAGACATAAGGTCTAAGATGAGGAGTGAAATACTTTCCTTTTACTTTCCATTTAAATGAACCACATTAATGTAAAAATAATCACCCGAACGAATGTAAAACTGGAATGAATGAAACCGGAATGAACGTAAAAATAATGACTCCATGAATAACACTTTTCATAGCATTCTATAAGGAGGGTCCAAAATGAATGACATTTCTTGCATCGTACTTTCCGTTACGTTCTTTAACCTTCCTCCCTTTCAATATATCGAATCCCATTACATCTGCATCCTTGGTCTTTAATTCAAAACTTTCCCATCACATTCAGCACTTCCTTTTGATTTCCTAAGCTAAAAGTTTTTCTAAACCTCGATCCTTTTTCGAGTCTATCCACCTTCACATCCACCACCACATCTCAAGGATCTCTAATCATTTAAAGCTCTCCTTGTTCGTCCATTTCATATCCTCATCTTGGACAGCCAGCCAAGTGAATGGCGCCTTTGTACTTGATGAAAGCGGTCCCGAGTTCGATTCTATATGCACACATTGATTAACTGTTGAAATACTTTTAAAACTTTTACTTACTGTTCCTTCGGAGTCTACGTCTGTAGTCTACAATCCCTATTAGCAAAAAGCGGCAGACTAAGTATTCTACAATATTTATTCTTAACAGCTTACTCAAGACTTTTCGTAACAAGCTTTTTACATTACGAAAGTCCATTTAGTTATGCTGCGATGTGAAGAGACACTATCTACGTTAGGAAGACTGGTCCAACTGTTTAAATATTTTCAATCTACTTTAACAGTGTAATTGGCGTTTCTTTTCCCAGCGAATGCCATTACCTTTTTCTCATTAAAATTTCGACGAAATAACTTTAGATTAGCTGCGAAGAGAGTGGCAGAACTATCTTCATTTTTTGTGCGAAAAAGGGTACGGCCGAATTATCTCCGACGATAAAAAACCCTAATTAATTTTCTTTAAGGAAAGGGACGATTGTCGCGCGTTGATAAGAAAGATTTAACTCCGAATGATGCCTAACACTTAGCTGATTGGGACACTTTTTACTGGGATTAAACCAGACGTTTAAACTTTTAGTTGTTAAAGACGTCTGGACTTTCATCGTTTTTTTTTTCTTTGTGAGCTAAATTTTTCTATTTTTGTTAATTTTCGAATACAGTGGACTCAAATCAAGAGAGGGTCGTTGGTGTCGTAAAACCTTAATTCAAATCCAAAAAGTTTAATTAATTTAACTTTTAAATTAACTTTAACTGATTTTAATTTCGTTAACATCGCTAGTCAATGTATTAAATAAATTTTAATTAAATTAGATTACTCTTCAGCTTATCCTAAAAAGGCCTGCCAAACTATTTTACCCCTCGTAAATCAGTGATAGCAAAATTCTGCGTAATAGTATTTAACCGAATAAAGTCTTCTGTCTACCCTATGATCACGTTCGGTCACAACTTAAAGTCAGTATGGCAGTATCTCGTATACTCTTTATTTTCATTAAAGTTGGATAGAAGCATGGCCTGTCGTTGATGTTCAAGAAGAATTTTAAATACATAGGAACTCCATCGGTCGTCTTGCCAATTTCTGCTTATTTGCTACCATACATTTAACTACTTCTCTTTAGAACAATGAATAATAAAGAATTACATTCCTTTAGAACCATTAACGTTGAAATTAAACGCTTCGGAAATCTATTATGTTCTATCGATATTTATTATTCCTATTCTGTTGTCTGAAAATACTGTTTAAGATTGATAAAGAAGTGATAGAGAATGCACAGTTCACATCATATTCGATAAGACGAAAACATCGTTAGATAGTTTTCGTTTTCGTGTAATTTCTTATGTAAACCAAGGGATGAATATGTTTGGGTGTAAAGGTTTCAAGAAGACGTTTCGAGAAAAATAACCTATTTCTGAATTTAAAAACTGCACTTTGTATCAAATTTATGCTTTCCCATAACTTTTCAATTGAGGTTAATATAATGATTATCCCGCTGCGTATAGGCTTCTTGATCGAAAAATTACGCACACATACTTTCCTATCCTCCCGAGACGTGGAATCTGGAACAACTCAAGAGAACTTATCGAGAGGGATAAACGCACTCGGAGCGTCGTCATATTCGTCTGACCTGGCACTATTCTTCCCTAAAGCGTTGGTTCTCTCTCAAAGGAGCTTATTTTCTCCAGACATTGCTATAGAGGCCTTGCGGAGAATGAGTGTTGCGAATGAGTCCCCCTCCTCCGGTGACGCAAAAATTGATTCCTCCGCAAATGTTGGTGGAGGGCAGGTCGGCTTAAAGCGTCAGGTCTTTTCTTCGCATGACGTCCCTATGGGATCATCGAAGGAGGCCATATTGACAGAGGATGAAAAAGTGTAAGGGAAGAGGAAAATTCTCCTTTAAAACTGTTTAGGTGGTATTGACGTGAAATAAACTGTTTACCTCGGGGAAGTTGAACGTAATTTTACTCGCAAATAGCGTTCCGTCGTTTCTATCATAGCAATAACCCTACTGTGATGAAAACGGAGACTCGATTGAATTGGATTTGGACCTTGGTTCTTCTATTTTTTATGGACTTGTTATGGAGTGTTTGGAATCTCTTGAAACTTCTCGATGAATTCCTTGACTGTCATTGTTTCCTTAAATTCTTATACACCATTGATTACGATAGACTTTAAAGATGATTTACAGAAGCGTTTAATAATCATTAGTATTTAAATGAATTTTAGCGTGAATATATCACTTCTTAATCAGATTATATATCTGGAATGAACGGTAATCTTCGTTGTGATGGGGTTGAAGTCTATTCACGTTTGTTAGCTATCGTGTTGCTGAGAAGACAAACAATGTTAGTGGAATAGAATTTGCTCTGGGATATATTTGAGCGTGCTTTAAATTTACATCGGTTCAATGAGTTAGTAGTAGTGTCATTGTTAATAGTATCTGAGATGATTTCACACATATGATCCCCTACCGGAAAGCATTGTTTATAAAACTGGTATTCGATAACACCTACATGCTTAAAAATTATTCTACAACAATACTCAAAAAGAAATCTTGTGAAAGGCAAGAAAAAATTAGCTGTAAGCTAGAGAAATGTATTTCTTAATCGCTAAAAGAGATGTTAGATTTTTAAATTTTTCCTTGGATTCTTTCAGGATATTTTAACATTTCTTGTCGCAAGTCTTCTTCGGTAGATACATTATTATTATTTTTAATATATTAATTGCAGTTGGACTATCAGTGGCAACATATAGCATTATAAACTTAAAATATAGCACATAAATGATAGATACAATACGAGTACTTCAGTATACATAGTACAACTTTATTGTTAAGTACAGAAAACATATCAACTACCAAAAAAATTAACTATTGTGAAACATATACCACCTTGCTAAACAACAACATAAACAAAGGTATTAAAACAAAGCTGACGCCTTGATAAAACTCTACAGCATTTCAGCCCTGATATACTTACAAGTCACACATATTGAAATTAAGCTAACCTATTAAATATTAATTGGCATAGATCAACCATGTATTTTTTCTTGCTAAACATTCCTCATTCGTGACTCAAGTTTTTTTTAAGGTTCTCGGTAGGCTTTCGTAGAGATCTCGGGGACAAGTCCCTATCGTACATACCCATACCAGTAATCCCCTACCTGCACGTCGTCAACAGCAAACTCGCTCGTCCATATATGATCAACATATTCTGTTCCTAACGGCTTATGATTTTAAGGGAAGGGCTCAAACACTCCTGAAGGCAAATTGTTCTATTCCATTAGTGATTTAAAAATGAGAATTTACTTAAACTTGTTTGTTGCCTACGTAATTTAACTTTGTGAATATGACTATTGTCTTGTCAACCCAAAACTGCTGCTTTTTACTTCCGTTAATGAATCTTTAAACGGCCTATCTCCCGTTTATACTTAAAAAAATAACCTAACCTTTAATTGCTCTCCTCTCCTCTAAGCTTTCCCATCCTAATTCCATTATCATTTGTATCCGCTATCAAACCTGTCGAAGTTTCTTAAATGGAATGTGTTCCTGTCTATATATACACATATTCCATGTTTAATTCTCTACATTTATTTCTTCGAAACTAATCCCAGCTTTTATAAATACCTTCTAACATCGTTTGCGTTCAACTTCACTTCAGGATCTTCCCTTACTATACATTCTACTTCCAACTACTTTACTTAGCAATCCGCTCAATGTTTAAACCACCCATTTACCCTGCCGTCGCTTAATTACTTAAATCAAAATCCTCTCTTCCCCTTGCATTTCCAACACCTCCGTCATTTTCTATTTGTAAAATTTTCAAGGTCTTGAAGGTAAAGGCAATTTTCAAAATGGAAATGAAATCAATTTGAACGCAGCAATTTACAGCCTATATTCATGCATCTTACTTCATCATGCTTTAAGAATATTCTTAAATGAAATTAAGATAAGAGATATTCATAGGAAGTAGTTAGTTAGGATTTAGTTATATAAATCTATCCTTGATTATTTTTTAGATGGCAATTAAAAATATAAGTTTATTAAAATAAGAGAGTTCTTTCGTAATTAATTAGGATTCCACGGATAGACTCATTGATAAAATTATGCACTATCGATACTTGTCGCAGAAATTAATGCTTGAGCACGTATCTGGATCGACGATGTATTTTTCTTTTCCTTCGGAGCAGAAATACGCGATTTTATTTTCTTTTTCCTCAGACATCCTCCTCTATAGCAAGAGATCGTGCACATGAATTCCAAGAGCAGAGGTAACTCGGTCCTCGAGCAAGAGTATTTGCAGAGAGATACCGAGGAAAGAGATTTTTCTCGTATTTTACTTAATCTTGATTGAAGCCTTCTTCATTACTCATGAATAGTCATAGCGGTCCCCCCGTGTTTGCTCTCTCATTCTGTATCTCCGTTTTTACTAAATGGTACGAATATCTCGCTCCATTTTGTGATCGGAATTGATGGGGCTGGTCCCGTTAGGTTCTTCCTTTTTTGAATTTTTGATCTTTTTGGTATTTATTCTGGTATTCGGTGTATTAAAATTCGTTTTTTCAATGTCGAGACACGAATGAAATACATGCATTTTATCCTTTCGATAGGTTCAGTTCAAAATTTCAGAACGAGCCTTTCTTTCCACACTCACGTAAAGGTCTAAGAGTACTGCAGTTTTGTTTATTTATTAGAGATTTCAATAGAAATTAAATAATTATGATTTTTTAATATTTCAATTAGTATTTATGAATATTAATTGTTAATTGCTACACCTCAGTCACTTAACTTTGTAATTAATATTATTAAAAGGCTAAATGGATAGATAATTATTGTTTAATTTTATTTGTTACTAAATCCTAAATCATAATGTTATCGTTGCTTAAATATCATAGTTACTAAATCGTAAATACCCCAAGACGTTTGCAGGCGTAGAAGAGCAGGCTGGCAAAGCTTTCTCATGCGTTATCATAATAAATATTGTAAAATTAAATTATTGTCTATTTAAACATTATACTAAACCGTCGATGACAGATTTAGAAATTTGTTCCATAATCTTACGAAATTTAATTCTAGTAATTTATCACAGGTAAATAAATTGCTATTAAGAGCCAGCCCATCCTGAAATATCACTTGGAAAAATGAACCGTAAGGGTTGTCCGTGCTTTGAAATTGAGTGTGTGTGGAGATACTTATAGATGAACCGTATTTGGGAAGAAACGCTGTTCGAGAAAGGTCTCAAGGCCTTTCTTGGCGATTTCAATGCCGCGTCCACTATTTGAGCACGTGTACCCCAGGGTGATGTTTCTCTTCAACCTTAAGGATCCTCACGTTTCCTCCTGTCCGTTTTCATCCTCGTTTTTCAGCAGTTCATGACGTTTTTCTTACTTTTTGCCTTTTCCGTTTCAGCTTTTTTTCACTCCACCGCTTATCCCCTTCCATTCTTCCGTCCATTCCTGACAGTTTCTTTTCCTGGATCGATCTTTCCCTCCCTCTCCCTTTTCCAAAAAGGGCCGTTGGGGTAATCGATTCCTTTTATCAAGATTTCCATTTATCAAGGTCTTTTTCGGCTTATCTTCTTCTTGATGTATTTCCCTTCCTTTTTATCTCTCCCTTTCGTCTGTCGCATCAACTGCCCTTCTCAAATCTCCATCCACCCCGTAGCAAAACGTTCCTCGATGTGTCAGTCTTTTCTTGGGGAAACCCACAATCTTTGCAAGAAATGGGGAAAAAGGGACTTGAGATATAAATGCTGGGATAGATACGAGCGTTAATTAGTCGAGACTTTTAATTACTCGTCAGGAGTATCTCTGGCTTATTTATGGGAGACTTCTGCTTGGATTTCGTTTACTTTCTTTGATGTATTTTGATTTGACGAACCTGAAAATGTTTACCAAAAATGTAGGTAGGTCTTTTGAAGATTTTTAGATTGATTTTGATTGGACAATGTGATCAAAAGTCAAATTTAATTTTCTTACCGAGTATTATCTGTGGGTTCAATCACATTAGTTTTCTCGAGTGAAAATTGACTGTACACTTAATATTATTTTCGAGCAATATTAATTTTGTCTTTGGCAGCTTACATAAGAAGTAATCGGATGGCTTATGATGAAATAGTTGTAACCGACGCTAGGACAAAATGAAGTCTTAAATGTTGAATTTCACTAACTTTTCTTCCTTTTCTTGATAGGTGTTATACTTTCTTTTCAGTCAAAATGAATATTCACTTTATAAAGAACTTGATATCAATTTCAGAAAAGCCGTCTTATTTATCTTTAAGGCCTTATTTTTTCTATTGTGCATAGTACATTTAATCCCAATATAGTCAATTTTTATATACTAATCTTAACTAAAAATTATAACGAGCTAAAAGTGTAGCTCAATCATCCGATGTTTACACCCCCTGCCACACGCCGAAAGTTGGATTGTAGGATATTTACGTAGATGTAGATGTGAAAAAAGCAATGATAGATAAACTAAAAATACAATGCTATTCGGACAATTTTTTCTAATTTTAAATTTAGCGATGAATTGTTTATTAACAAATAATTTCTACATTAATATTGTTATAAATATCAGTTTCTAGAACAACTGTAATGGATAAATTTTGAATATAATTCTTATCTTCCCCCAAATGTTTTCGTTCCTGTGATAAGATTCATGAATTACGTATATCGGAATAAAAAAAAATACTAAGGGAAATTCATGCTTCGCGATGGATGAATATAACTCTCTTTAATCCGCCTCTTTTGAGTGTGACGTCAATGTGAGCTCATTGATGGCCATATAGATATGCATACACAGGCTAAAGAATGTATTGATGGGTCTGAAGAGGGTATTCGCTTCCTATCACGATGGCATATAAAATGTTCGCGTGACAGCTAAATTCGGATGCTTCTTTGATATACGGCGAAGAAGAGGTACTACTAAAGAGGATCATTTCCAATTTCGGTAAAAATCTTCACCGCAATCTCACGATCGTTCGTTGAATAAATTGATACCTATGCCATAGTTAAAGCTCTAATATTTTTACATAGTTTATCGATGAATCCTTGTCGGAATTCCGTTATGGGATGAAATGAATTTGCTGATTCTCTTTAGTATACTGTAGTTATTTTAGCTTAAGCGATCGATTTTTGATAGCTCTTAACGGGATGAATATGTAACTTATAAATAATCGCTTTTTTAGGGGGTATTCAAAGTTGTTTATCATTTATAGGCCAGGGAATAAATTACGTAATTGTATCAATGCTTTTTGAATAAATGAATTAATTTATATCCACTCTACATTTACCTTGTATTGAAACTGCTTAAAAGCCAGGTATAATGTTTTGCATGAGTGAAACAAAGGAAAATATTCCATACAATCTAAAACTCTTTTTCTGTAACGAAATTTGTTGAGACGCAAATATTTTTAAACTGCCGTCTCAAAGATATTTCAGAGTTTTCGAGCTAAATTTTATAATTACGGAGTAGGATTTCTTTCTCATGATGAAAAGGCTGCATATAAAAAGCTCTTTTGTTCTCTTATTTCGTAAGATATTATATGTATTGAAATGCTAGAAGTTGGCATTTTTACTGTATATGAAACGAAGACGTCATATCCGCTTCTTTTCTGCCTTAGTTATAGACAGTCTTTGTTAATGTGACTATACTTTATGGAAAAAACATAACGATAAGGGGGTTTTGAGGCAAAATTTTAAGTTAGAATCAAAGGCGATAATCACCTATAGAATACGAACAATTTGGTCCCAACCTTTTGGAGATGATAAGTGGGCCTGAAACTGAGTGTGGAACAATGAAGAATAATAGCGTAACTCTGCGGAAGCTGTATTATTTCATCTTGAGAGCTCCAACAAGTATTCGTCGCCCCGTTAGTCCGCATCTTCCTCTCTCAAGAAGGGAAACAATTCAACTCCTTTTTGCTCACTCTTCCTCTCTGAATCCATCCCTACGGATCAAGGGATTTGCTGCTAGTGGTTTTCCAGAGCCCTGTTGCGAGGGGATTGCGCGGTGCCACCTCATTCGACGTCTTCAAGAATTTCCCACCTCTCGGATAGAAAAATAGTTCCTTTTTTTCGATTTGCTCATATGTTAGTGTGCGAGCGTGCAGCCTTCGGGTTAAGTGTGCGGCTGACGGAGCTAAGGGTGACACTTTTCAAACTGGAGCGGAAATTTCACGTACTTGTTGGAGAAGTGTTAGAGAAAATACCAGCGGGAGGGCGTGGTTCTGGTGATCAAAAGGTGTGAAATGCTTCGAAAAGGAGAAGGTTTAAATTTAACGTTTGAGATGAAAATTATAATTTCTTATTTAATTGAAAATGTTGAATATGGAAGAAATCTTAAAGGCAAAAACGTTTCTCATCTATGAGAATTAAATTACCTTTTCTGTGGTTTCCTGAATTACTTTTATTACAGCTCTAAAGGAGTGAAACATTTTAGAAAAAATTGAAGATTTATTATTTAAATAAGTAATTCTTGCCTTAAATATTTTGCTACATTTTTTGAAATGATATATTTTGCATAGTTCTAATTTCAAAGAAAGTTTATCGTGTGTCGTTAGATTTGATAACTTCTGTTTCGTATTTTGCAAGTAATACTTACTACATATAAAAATAAATAATTTATAATACTATGTTAGAAAGGATTCTAAATCTTCACTTGCGTTACAGAGATTCAATCTTAAAAACTTGGTGTTGAAGTAAGGACAAAAATGATTCCTCGATATTTATAAAAAAATTTATTTATTTAATTTAATAAATTTAATAAAATGCCTTAAATTTATATTGCAAACCTACAGAGTTAACGGATGAACTGATCTTGAGAAGGTATAAAATCCTTGAGCTAGTTTTCAGGGCATGTGAAACGTAGTTCATACGATTATTTTTTAAAACAATTCTTGTATTTAATAGGAACATTTAAAAGTAACGAACTTAATAAGTAATGGTTCTCGGAACATGATGCTTCATTCGTCATGTGATCGATACGGAAGCTTGGGAAACGCTGAGTAACCTTTGTGGCTGAAGCGTTAATAAAATTCAATTATTTCACAAAGCGATGCTTTCGTCATTGGGGTCAAGGCCGCAGAAATGGATGAGAGAGTAACCTTTCAAAACTCGCAATGCAGACCTCTCGTGAAATCCGTTCATATTTGAGGTCAGGATTTTAATGAGAAAGTGAATGCATAGAATAATAATAACTTATAGGTATTTCCGCGAAACGATAACGAAATTCTCCTCATTAGCTTATTACGTATAACGCTCACTGTGTTACTATTAATTTATTAAAATAATTAAAGCATTAATGCTGATTCCTTTTGCTCTTAATCCGTTTCATATTCATAACATGACTTTAAGTTTAGATATGGGAAGTGTATTTTGTATAGATTTTGAAGAGAACGATCATCATAAGATGACTGCTCTTAGATGTAAATGATCAAGCTTTCTGAATGATAAATGCGTTTAAGGTGATTAGATCAGAGCTCCTGTCGATGAAAGATCGAGCTTTACCTGGGGGTATCTTTCAACGCAGAATTACGAGGGTGGTCTGAAAAGTTTCCGATCCCAGATTTTTCAGAAATCTTCAGAAAACATGTCGAGAAATGGCGAAATGTCGGATACCTTTCAGACCTCCCATGTATATCGTTACTATCAAGTATGCCGCACAGTGAAGTACTACATAAATTACGAAGATCATTTCCCACATTCTGCGGTTATCCTGTTTCTTAAAACGCTTTAACCTGATTGATACTCCATGATATAATGAAGTAAAATTGATAATACATGACATTTGAAATTTTGTAAATATTTATGGAAAGTGTGATAGTTAACTATTCATTGATTTTCACATGGTGGCTTATCTCATAGATGAAATAAACCGATTCCACGATGAGCATAAAATAATAGAAATAGACGCTAGAACAAGTCGTTTTTAAGGGTTCTTTCCGAGAACGATTCGCAGTAATAACAGGCAAAAGAAGTAGCTCAACAGATTGGTGTTTACAACCCCTGCCACACACCGAAAGGCGGCTTACAGGGTATTTATGTAGACGTAGATGTAGGTCATAGAGGCATAGGTAGTTATGGGGTCAACACACAGCCGATTGGACAAAATTGCAAGAGTGTGCTAGTGAAAGAGATCCGTCCTCTTATTAGATGAAAAATTTTGTTGACTCATGTTTAATAGCCTTTACGTAAGCTAAAGAAGTAAGACAATTATTTTACGAATGGTTAGAATGCGTCCTCATTTAATCTTCTTATAAGTCTCCACTTACGTTAGAAAGAAGTCTTACTTTATGAAGTCATAATATAGATTATAAAAATTAATTAAATGATTTTCATAAAATTATTTGTTGTTAAATTTCCTATTGAACCATAGATTTTTGAATGACTCATTATATAATCAAGTATACTTACCTATTCTCTCTGCTATGTAACATTCTTTCTTCATTATAGTATCTCATATATCCTCAAAATTTTCCTCTAAAGAATAATCAAATTAATATATTTTGCGATGAATGGAAATATGAGAGGAATCTACATTTTAAGGAAGATTTCAAGTATCATTTAATATAGCATTCCATTCCTTTTCATCCGTCGGAAGAAATTTAGAAACATTTTCAATTAGTGCCCTCGCATTCGTTAAGTCACCTGCCAAGACCTGTGCATTAATGACCTGTGCTTTGGAATCGCATCTGCCCTGATCAAAAATTCAATTAAAAGTTATCAGAGATGAGGTCAGGGTTTAAAAGTCCCCCCCCCTCCAGATGTTGGAAGACTGTTATTAGATGGAGGTAGCAAAATTACAAACTATATACGGTCCACCTCAGAATTTTTCAGTTGATGAGAAAGGGGGTACCTTTTTTATTTTTTTACTGATTGAACTTAACATATTCAGTTCAGTCATAAGGTGAGGAAGTTATGCATAATACTTCTGTTCCTCACCAGATGATGACGCATGTGTATGAACCAAAACCGGTCATCGAAAATATATAGTCGTTTATATATGTGTGGAAAGTTTGTATAGCGTATTTTTCCCTATCTTTTTTTAAGATTCTACACGGTAAGGCCTTCCAAATTTCAATTTACAGTATCCCTTGAGTCAGAAGTTATGAGATTCAATTTATTAATTTTTGACTGATGTACAGTAGTTTGAGTTATTGTATTTAAAATTGCAAAAATTTATACGTGTATAATAACTCTTGTTTATGGCTGATATTTTTGCAAAATACGAATTTAAATTTTCTGAAGTAAATATAGTCAATAGAAAAAGGAGCTTTGATTAAATTTGATTACGTCTACATTAGGTAATACAAACAAAAAATACACATTAGTGTGCGTTGCTGTCATATTTTATTCTGTAAAACTATTTGATTTCTCTTCATTTTAATTTCTGTTATATAATAAATCTTTCTTTAATTGCGCATTTTTTCCAATTTTTTTATTTCAATATACGAGTAAAAAAGTTGCACGAATGCCTCTCAATACTACATTCAATAAACGGTTTATAAATATAAATATTTATTTTATATAGATAAAGATGTATTAATTTATTTATATGACGAGAATTTTGCATAAATTCTTCAGATACACACAATTTTTCAGAATTTTAGATTCAATTTTTAGATTTTATAAATGCTTCAAAGAAGCAAGCTATTGAGCGATTACGGACTACTCCAATTTACCATTCAGCGTATTAAAGTATCATTAAATAGGTGGTGCTCGACTAAATATCAGGAATAGTATAGGATATAAGGTCGAGGAATCTATTTAATAGGGCCATTATCTATTATACTAGCATTAAAAAAATGAATCGCCGGAAATGAAAGGAGTAATTCTTGACGAAGTCTAGCATGCTCTTTTAGCCCATTCAGTTCTCGGATCTCCAAAGAGGAAGAAAGGGAGAACTTTTATGTTTGTGGATCTAGAGGGAAAAGATGCGGAGGAAATTCGAGTGTGATTGGGATAGAGGGAAGGTGAATAGAAAAAGGATAATGGTATTGGTGAAGGTCACAAGGATGCCCTTTGAGATTCGAAGGTGGAGTTCGGATTGGAATTAGATGAAAGAAAGGCGTGCTGGGAATCGAGACGGTGGAGAATCTACATTCAGAGAAGAGGTGATTATGGTTGCGGAAAAGAATCCCCTGATCTCGAAAAGATTGAGGGGACCATCGGGGGAGAATTCAGAGGAAATATATCGGATGTTTATTGGAAAATCAGACCAAGGTGAAAAATATTGATGTAGAAGATGTAAAACTTTTTCCTTCTTTGAAAGACGAGTAAAGACGACGGGTTCTCGGAAGATATATTTTCTCGAATATGGGAAAGTTATTACTTAAAAGATCCTTCTAGAAAAGATCCTTGTAGGAACTTCTTATTGTTCTTTTCCTGCATCTTTTACTGGCTTTTTAAAGTTTATATCGTACCCAGAAGGTGTTTGTATAGTGTCAGATTTGGTGCAGGATTGTTGAACTGACTTAATCCATAGCTACCATTAGTTAAGTCTGGAGATAAAACAAAGCTGAATATTTTTTCCTTCTTTTGAATCCCACAGATGTAATGGCACTTTAAACACGACTCAATGTGAATGGACGGCCGTTTATCTGTGAATATCTCAGGCTGAAAACTAATGCTCATCATCCTTCATCACTTATAAAGAGCTCTGGAGGGAAAGAGGCTTTCTAGGCTAGATGAGGATTGTGGTAATCAGCACTTACATTCATCTCTTAGCTATAATTTCACATGTGGAATATAGTCCACGTAAATGCAGAACATTTACTCTGCGACTAACACTTTTCAAGGCATTTGATATGGAGTGACCAAAATGAATGCTACCATTCATCTCTCAGTAGCTTTCATATTATCATAGTATTGATCAGTACTTAAGAATAAGTACATAGGAATACATTTTTCTCCACGAAAACAGTATTGAAAAATTTTCCATTCATAAATACATGAGGAGGAATTGGTGGCCGTTATAGTCCGTATTACTTTATTACAGTAGAAACAGTAGTAAAAGGTTATCTTAGTTAAGCCTTTATACTACCTAAAATTTTTAAATATAAGGGTTGGTTTATTTTTATTCTACCCTTTCGTTTAAAGTTATACGAAGCAAATGTTTAGGTTGTAACTGAATTGAATTCTAAGTATTTTTTCGAGGTTCTTTCTGTCAAAAGGAAGATGACGCAGAAAGCGAAAGGAAATCCTGAATCGAAATCTTTCTTATTCTTAAATCTATATTGATTTACTTAAAGTATTATGTATTTAGACTTTATTTTGGTTTTAACGAACGGTGGTATAGACAAGTTGATAAAATTCGTCAGCTAACTTTTAAAACCTAATTAAAACTTCGTAACGACCAGATAACTGATTAAAAAGTCCCTTATCTCATTTTTATAAGTTCTTTAAGGGCCATTAAATTTACTCTAACTTCCAAAGTTAGTATTAATCCAGTATAACTCCTAAAATCCGAAACTTTAGTAACTCATTAAATCTCATACTCTATTCGAACTTAACGAGTTTATTCGCTTTTGGCCGCTGGTAAATTTTAGAGGTTTAATCATTAAGTGAGAATTGATCTAAAAGTAAATTTCCTTGGCTTTTGTAATATAATCTCATAATAATGATGAAGAAGTCTAGAAGTTTTCAAGAGTGCAGCTCTCATTGTAATCTTAAGCAATAAAGTAATATCCTCCTCACGTGAAAATCAATACGCAAATGAAGTTTTCATTGAAAATCAGGGACAAGTATATAATAAAAACGTACACATTACAATCCTAAGAGAAACGAAAGGGGGAAATATCAAAATGTCTGTAAGTCGAATCAAGATCTTCCACTTTCAGATGTTTTAAATACTTACCTACCATTCTCAGTCAAATCCACTCGCTTCCTTTACAAATCATACCGCAAAAGGTTTATTCTCTTATTGATCTAATATTCACTCGGTTGATTTACGAGGCCCCAATGTATGTTATTTATACTGGAAGTAATTGTAATAATATATTTTAGAAAAGTATGTCTATGCATGTATATTCATGAAATATTCGAAAAAGATAAAATAAATTTTTAGCACCACTTAGTTCGATATTAAATGAGACATTGGTAAATTTGCATGGTGTTTCAAATCCTTAGGTCCAGTATTATATAGGTTCTTTCTAAATAAACTTAATAAGACATAAAAGACAATCATAAGATTTAAAACCAGCTATAAAAAATGCCTAGTATTATTTTTCTAACTAATTAGATGGCGTTCCACAAAGTTTGGCCAGAAAACCTAAAGTAAATATCATGAGATTAACAAAGAGCCTATTCAAGTCCTGTTGCAACTACTTTCCGAGATCCTTCGATAATATACAATGTAGAATCTCTATCAAAAAATTCGATCATATTTTGTCTCCAATAGCCTTTATTGCTGAATGTCAACATCATAGAAAAACTTAGAAAGGGTGGAAAAGCTAATAGTGAAAATGAATTTGTATTAGAGTGAAGTTTATATACTGTAAAATACCATTAAGTTCTTTGAAGCAGGGAATAACACAATTCAAATATCTCGCTTCTCATTTCCTTTCACGTTTACGCTGCATTTCCCTCGACCTTGGTGGCCTCCCTTCACAGCCCTTCCCATGAGTCAACTCGAGCACCAACACATATGCAACACCTTTTGCCCCTTTCACCTGCGCCTTTCTTATCAATTTCCTGCTATTCCTCTCTTATATAGTCTACTAATGCTATTTAAATCGATTGTTATTTCCGTTTCCGATCTTATTGTCATGCATTAGCTGTCTTTCAACTGCAAGTGGTGGTTTCTTAAGTGATGCTTGCGATCAAGGTTGAGGCATCTCATATAAAAAAACGTCCTTTTTTCATCCTTTGGAAAATTGTAGAAACATATAGTAAGTAAATACTCAATACTCGAATATGAGATGGAATTATTGCTACGTCTATGCTACAGTTAGGTAATCAAGTCACAGTTTAGTTAGGGATATTTTGTTTTGATCTTGGCAATTTAATCATTTATTGGCTTACAAGATTCATTTAGTTTGCTCATGGTTAAATTTGCAAAGTTTATCTTTGTATGCTTACTGACTGTGGGTGTCAAAATATTTCATGCGAACACCGATATTTGTACATTTCATTTACAATTTCCAAATTCGAGCAAACATCAGAGAACATTTAAACTTTGAAGAAAATTAAATTTAAAGCTATATTTTCTTTTTATTGCGTATATAGCGGAATATGAATATTACTTGAAACGAGTTAGTTGTAATTACAGCATGAATTATTACTCTTGAATGACCTTCATGTTCACGAATAGCAACATAAATGAGTTAGAATTAGTGCCTACCATTCATGTGATTTTTAAGAGCAAAATAGATTCCTTATAAATTCAATTAAACAGATTCCTTCATAACTTTATTTTCGGAATAAATATATAAAGGAATAACCCAAGAACTTTTAAAACATAGAACTGGAAGCATTGTTTATTTACAGAAATTTATGCACATATCTTGGGTAAGAATATGAAAGCATGGAAGAAAGAGAAAATATACCTCCGATATGCACACAGCTGATAGTAATGGCGTTGCACAATCGTGTATATTTTAAAGTTGAAAGTACGTAGCATACTTCGCAAGATATTCTTTGATTAATCCGACCCAAGATCTAAAGCCGAAATTCCCTTTGTTTTTGTATACGTCACTCGAGATCTTAAGAGCTCTCATGACACACGCGTTTCATTCCAAGATACAACGCACTTAAATCCCGCGGAAGGTTTAAAGTTTCCGTAATTTTACACCTTCTCATTATCTGCAAACTTCGCACAAACTCTTCTCGAGAAATATCTTTCCGGTCTTTTTAAAACCGTTCCGCGATAAAAAATGCCGGGGCTTCTTTGTCTTTCGAAAGACAAAGGTACCTTTTAGGAGATAGTATCTCCCGCTGTATCTGTTTTAGTGAATTTTTCTTTAGTCCCATCCCGACTTTTCATATTTTTTTCGAGAATATTCTTTTTCTAGCAACCGTCTGCTTTGTGACATTTTAATATGCATGTTTCTTTTCCCGCGGAGTACAATTCGAGCTGTAGAATGATTTTATTTTTTGCCGTAGAAAAGTCTGGAAAAAGTTTCTTTTCCTAAGAGAAAAAGATATTTTGAGAGCCAAACATCAAGTACCTTGGTCTCACAGTCATCGGTTTTTTTTAATTGTGCGCTGGGATGCAAAAGCAAGCCGAATCCTCATATGGTGCCACTTTCGTTGATTAAGGAAATTTTTTTGTCTGTCTACTGTCTTCAGTCCGAAGGCTGTTCTAATCCTAATTCTCTCCAGCATTGCCTATAAAAATCTTTAAAGAGGCAATAAGGTTTACTAGGTAAGATGAGGAATGAGCAGTTCGCCCTAACTTTACTCAATGACGTTCTAGAATACGTAATTTAAATTAAAGTTCATCAATGTCTTAGAAGCTCCTTGAATATAGAATAAGATTGCTGAATCTTTATGAAAAGTTCGAAATTCCTTGTCTTTAGGAGAGGTAAACTCTAGATCAACTAGAAAAAAAATTTACAACATTCAAAGAACTGCTCTATGTAGCCCTAGCATGCGAAGTTTTTGAAATACGAAACATGTATTGGCGAGATAGAAAATTGGATGTAATGTAAAAGAATAAACGTAATTCAATACATTTTCATGAGTGTTAAGCTTATACCTGCTATAAGGTACGAAGATAGACTTAAAAGGAGCTATTCCGAATTATATTTTTCTCGGTCATTTATTATGGTTGGCCTCTTTTAGCAGAATCAATTACTCCCTTGTTTCCTGCCGTTTTATATTATTATTGTTCAAAATCTTGCTTTTGAAAACTCATGGAAAGTAATCCCTGCGAAATCAAACATTCTCATTGAGTTTAGTGAAGTTTAACGGAAATCTATCAAGCAGAATTAAAGTGGTAATAATACTGTATCGTTATTTTCATTGACATTAGATAGAGAGAATATTTTGAATAAATCCCTTTCATCGAATCAAGAAGTAAGATTTTTATGAGTACTCTTGTTAGCTTTCTCTGCTTTTTATCACTCTTGGAGTAGGTTTCAGGTAGAAGCGTATTTAGCTTCTAAACCTTGATCTTACTTTAAAGCTATTGTTCCCCATTGAACCTCATTTACAATACTATTAGCTGTCTAATTTCCTAGGTTAGCTGTATCATTTGTTTTGTAATAAGCCAAATCAAATTTTATAATAGGTTATGTTGAATTTATACAAGGTTAAAAAGGTTAATACACTATTTACCAAATCATTTTGTGACATAAGAGAAGTTTTATATTTTATTTGAAGTGCTGCTAGGAATAAATGAGTGAAAGTTAAATATTTAAGAATATTTATCTCAGTTAATGAGTAAATTGTTATTATGAAGGTAAAAGCCCAGCACAGTTTGTTTTGAAATGATGGGGACGAAGATAATTTTCCCGAAGTTTTTGCGGCAGTAGTTAAAATGATACATAGTTGAAAAGATAACAATTTTTAATTTATACGCTTTATAACTTGGAATTTTTTCATATTCCCATTCCTTCCTCCGATATACTTCCGCGTACAAGATTGGCCCTATCTTTTGCGCAGCAGGACCCTCGCAAATTGAGTATCCACTAATAAAAGACCTAGGTAGCGGTCTTTCTTCTGAAATTACATCTGCCATGCAATTTAATTTGTCTTCCGCAAACAACCCATACCTCCTAGGAAATTTAATCTATATGTTAATTCAGGAAGATCAGAAAAATACAAAGAAGACCGTTAAAAATGAGACATCGGAGATTCTTTTTTGAAGTCCGTTTTATGGTTCAGTGTAATTCTTTTATTTCGAGGCATTTTAATTTATTTTCGAGTGCGTCAAACGCTTCATTCTAATCTCAGATGATGAAAGCCTACCCCTCTTTTCCTCCTGCCTGGTTTCTGTATGATACTAATTCAGAGCACAAACGTTCTTCCATATCTTTTTCTTCGCCGCTTTCATCTTGGGTATATTAAATTAATTAAATCTGTTGGAGCAGCTTTAACTGCTAACAGTTCTTTCAAGGTTATATAAACCCATTTTACGATTTTTATATTTGTTCATCTGATTATTCCCAAAAGTGAAGGTTTTGATCTTTATCGTTGGATATTAAATGTCATAAAGATTGGATAAATTCTGTTAGCTTTGAGAAATTTTTATCAAACAAATGCAGAGTTTTAAATCACGACTTTGAAGATAATCTTCGAACTTGATCATTTCCGCGGACTGCTAAGATAATTAACTAATCTCCCTGCATTTTCCGTACAATGTTGTAGCAGATATCGTCATCTTTGTGCTTAGAGCACTTTTAACATTTCTCAGAATTATTTCAAGCGATATGCTGAGTATTTACAACGAGTCATTATATTAGACGAGCAGTACAGTAATAGAGGTAAATTTTCGCCACATGCAGCTTTAAGTCTTCATTATCTTCTTGACTCTTCCCAAAGAGAGTTAGTAGCATGTGCTTTTTTCCTTGTATTTTTGATGTATTTTAACACAAGGAGGAAGAGGCTAAGGTCCCTCTTTAATGTTACAAAATGAATTTCCATCTAAAATATTGAAGCAAAATTCTTTATTTTTGATCCTTCAGGGTATTTTCTGCTTGTTTGTGAAGGAAACAAAAATTCGTTTTGCACCGCTAAAAGGTTTGTTTTGGTATAGAATGACATCATAAAGGAACAGCAAGAACAAGATGAGAAACGAGGGAAAGAAGTTAAATAAAGAAGAATTAAGGAAGCGTCGTTGTCAGAAAAATGGAAAAAATGATAAGAATGTGGACGACAAGAATTTTTCTTGCGTTTTTCCTTATTGGCTCATATCATCATTTCACTACTACACGAAGTTAGACTTATTAGTAAGATTAATTTTTCATATAGCTGTTTCAAGTCTTTCTTAATATTCAATACTGTCGAATGAGCAATTGACTCTATTACAAAGGATCTTTACAGACTCTTAAGAGGAAGGTTACTTGGAAAATGACTATAGGCCGAGATAAAATAACTAGAATTATTTTGATTTTTGACTGTTTATTAATAGACGAAAATAACGGTTGTGAGTAACGAATTTCAATACATATGGAACAAAATGGTTGTAGAAAAGTAAAGACTAAGCATTGATGGCATTATTTGATCGCTACACTTGTTCAAAAGTTTTGGTTGCTATAGTACTTATCATCAGTTAATTATACAAAATGTTACTTCAATATATCTTTTTAGTTTAAAAATACATTTATGATTAAATAAATTTAAATGATAATGAATTTACTTATAAATTATAATTAATTATTATAATTTTAATTTAATTATGATTTTTTATTTACTTATAAATAAATATAATATAGGTCCAATGTACTAATAAATTAAAGCTTATAATGCATTTTCGAAAATTGCTCATGGTATGAATGGCCTTTATGGCTTTATTTGCCATACAAAACATACTCTTGGAGAGAATCCAATCAGCTAATAAGTGATATCTTACACGTATTATAACATTCACATTGATATATGTACCCAATTCATCAATAATTCCTGGAATATTTTATCAAAATAGTTTTCCAACATTTAACGTTTGGATTTTTAAAAAATATTGGCATCATGAAAGATATTTATAATGCTTCACATCGATTTTTAGATTTCCGATAATTTCTAGTTTCGGTGATATTATCTGTTGTCTTATCTTCTCTTTTGCAAAAATATTTTTTTTTACGTAATTTAAATCTTTGGCTCAAATTCCAGCCTCGCTTCATCGTTTCTTCCTCAGCGAGAAATTTATACAGATCATTTCATTTTTACCCTCGGTGACGGCCATTTCAAGGCAAACCCCAAGGTCCGTACCATCATCCCGCATTTCGTTTCCCTTGCAAAATAAATGGCAAAGATATTCACAATATGTTTCGGTTGGGAGCGCTTTTCTCCTCTGAATTGAGTTCTCTGGTGGCCCATATCACGTTCCACTCAAAAAAATTCCCCGACTGAGGTTTTCTTATTCAGTTTTGTAAACACAATTGTATACAAGTGATACGAGAGGAAAAAATCGAGAAAGGTTCTTCTCAGACTCTCGAGGAAAACCGATCGATCGTATAATTTTTTTAGTGGCGGTTTTCATAAAAAATCATCTAGCCACAAAAGTCTGTCGGTATAAGATTTTCGACGAAAATCGTTATCGAGTAACTAAGAAATTTCTTACGGCAGAGATGTTTCTTGAGGTGTAATTTTTGTTCATATAACGAGCTGCTTTCAGCTATTAGTGACACTATATTATTGCAGAATTGATGAATTTAGAAAACTCCATGGATACGTTTCATACTAAGGGCGTTCCACTCCATTAATTTATTTCAGCTTGTATCTAACTAGTTTTTTGTCACTGAAATATCTCTCTTAGTTATACAATCTGCTTTTTATGCCTCTAGAATTTCGATAAAAATTGTTATTTTATTATTGTTATATTATTATTGTTATTTTATTATTGTTATATTATTATTGTTATATTATTATTGTTATATTATTATTGTTATATTATTATTGTTATTTTATTATTGTTATATTATTATTGTTATTTTATTATTGTTATATTATTATTGTTAGAGATGTTTCTTGAGGTGTAATTTTTGTTCATATAACGAGCTGCTTTCAGCTATTAGTGACACTATATTATTGCAGCATTGATGAATTTAGAAAACTCCATGGATACGTTTCATACTAAGGGCGTTCCACTTCATTACTTTATTTTCAGCTTGTATCTAACTAGCTTTTTTGTCACTTAAGTATTTCCCTTGGTTATGCAATCTGCTTTTTATGCCTCTAGCATTTCGATAAAAATTGTTATCGAGTATCTAAGGAATTTCGTACTGCATGGAAGTTTCTTGAGGTGTGATTTTTGTTCAAATAAAGAGATGCTTTCTGCTATTAGTGACACCATATTAGTGCAATATTGATGAATTTAGGAAAATCCATGAATGCGTTCATATTAAGGGCGTTCCACTTCATTACTTTATTTTCAGCTTGTATCTAACTGGCTTTTTTGTCACTTACGTATTTCCCTTGGTTATGCAATATGCTTTTAAGCCTGCAGAATTTTCTCCTAGATCGGAAGTAAAATTTAAAGGAAAAATTTTATTTCGACAAAGATAATATAAGGACGTACTTAGTGCAATACAATCTAGGTAATGGACGTCATAGATGATTACGGATTGACCGAGATCCACAAGGGTGGCTGTACGTGATGAAATATCAAATTTAAATTTATAGATGTATATATCATCGTAAATGTAGCAATCTGACATATAAATATGTATACATATACATATGTTAATTCATATACAATGTACTGGTTTACTCAGTCCCATTATAAACACAACAGATAAACTCTGTAAGCTGTTATACCTTTCAAATCACAACCTTTAGTTCATTTTCGTTATAGTTGATACCGCTTAAATATCTTAGTCATTTCATGGTCTACTGTCACACTTTCTTATCCCTATTATAGCATTCGTTTGCATCAGTATTCAAAAATAACGAAATATACTATTCGAATATTAATGTAGAATTTCTTTAAAATTACATCTCTGAGTGTTTCTTTACTTTTCTTTGCTATAAATCGTCCTTTTTGAGAAACCTCAGTATAAACATTTCTAGATTTACAATCTTACCCCAAATCACATACTGTTGATTTGACTCAATTGAATCCAGTCATTGGTCAATGCATCACTCTGAATATGGCTTTACTTAGGACGATTTTTACGAGGCATTCTTCGAAGTTGCGTAAGAAATTGCATCAATCTTGACCTTCTCTACGGAAAGATGTAGTTAATTAATTTTGTAAGACCTTCCGAGGAAGAGTTTCCCGTATCCCCAATGGGAACGCCCGAAGCAGGTTAGAGAGGGGGCACTTCTCTCTATAACCTCACAAGATGTTTGTTTCTTGACCTACGTTGATCTCTCTCTCCTTTTACTATGTTGACAATTCTCGTTTATGGCTTCCCCTTGGAAGATTTTACAACTCTTGAGTTCTATTTTAGGCATAGCATTCTATCCTTTATATAGTTTCGTCTCTGTAACTCCTCTAACCCCATCCATTCTGCAAACTCTCTGTTGGTTGTTTATTTTTCGGACTGTTACGTCATTTAACTTTCTAGGTAATGTTGCGTACTTCATATTTAATTCTCCACGAAACAAAAAAAAATGCTTCCGGAGTTGCCCTGTGCTTTATGCTGATCTTTTATTAATGTGAAAGCCTTTGGGACACACTTATCTTTTTTCCCTCGCTTTCCCTACATTTTGTAATAGGTTTTTCTATAGCCAAATTAATTTTTTTAAGAAATTTATTGAAATAACGTCGACTGGAAGTTAGATACTTGCTGAAAAATTCGAATACTTCGATAGAGGTAAAGTAATATCTGCTCATTGAGATTAAAAGCATACTCCGGCAAATTATAATAGTAAAAGATGTTATGACGCTGCCGTTATCGAAGTCTGCTATGAAATTTCTGTCTCGTTTAAATATGCAACGAACGGAAATGTATTCCAAAATGATATGCAATGGTATGATTTTTATCACAAGAAGGGTTTCTTTCATTAGCATAAAATGAGGTATTTTGATGGAATTTTCGCAGCTGATTTTACCAAACCCGATAGACTCTCACGTAATACTCACTGATAGAGTTTCATCCACATTAAAAATCACAGGTATTTCGCAAATGGTTGATAATTTTGCAACCTCTGTAGCTTCTAATTACGCTTAAACTGAAGGCAATGATAAACAAAATAAAGTAGCTGGGAAATAACCGTGTGATAAGCGTTTTCATTTCGGCGTTTAATTCAAAAGGGTTCTAAATCTTATTTATTTCCAGTCAACATTAGATTTCTTCTAATTGTCTTTTCACCAGTTTCGAATTTTGGCTTATGTTTGATAGTATTAATCCACTTCCCTTAACGCCACACTTGAAAAATATTGTGAATACTTGCAAAAGCAAGCTATAGTCCTAGCGCCAAGAAAATATAATAAGACATTCTAAAATACTATAAAATATCTTAAAAATTCAGATTAAAAGAACTATGAGGGTGGTCTGAAAAGTTTCCGACCCCAGATTTTTCAGAAATCTTCAGAAAATTTTCAGAAATTTTCAGAAAACATGTCGAGAAATGGCAAAATGTCGGAAACTTTTCAGAGCACCCATGTATATTTCTCAAAAAAATATAATTTAATAAGCTTTTAACATGCTTTGGATCATCCTAGGTTGGATTGGGTAGCTCAGGTGGAGGAAGGTTATGCAAAAAATTTCATTATTCTTCTAACCCTTATATAACATACTTGATAGTGCTGCAAGCGTCTTACCAATAAGAAACTTTTTCCCAAAATTCAATGTAGATTTTTTTAATAAAAATTTTCGTATTTTGTTATCATTAGTTTTATATTTTTTTCATGAGTTTATTGAGAAGCTTTGACATTTTATTCTTCTATTCAACAAAATCATGATTATTATGTTGAAAAGAGAAAAAGATAAGGCAGAAAAGGGAGAGAAATTTACTGATGAGTCCGAATTTGTGATATCCTTAGTTTCATTGGCTCAACAGAAAAGCTCTAAATATGCATACCTAATGAATGTAAGGAAATCAAAAATACAGTTGTATTATTCAAACGTATGTTTTGATGTTGGATATAACACATTTTTATAGATCTATGCGTACATAAGACCCTTAAATCTTCGCTCTTTGTACGTCTGACTGGTGATAACGCAAGAGCGTTACAGTAATGGGATTCACTAGATTCTGAATGCGTTTGAGATGAGCATTTTGAATGCATTACACTAACACGTTCTGAATGCATTACAATTCCCAATGCGTCAATCGATGGGACCGAGTATGCGTAGGCTGCAAAATGGAATTTTGTTGACGGCCATATGTCCAGTTTCCCATGGAAACGCCGCTGAAAGAATTGACGCTGACAGTTAAGACGGAAGCAGGCTGCAGCGTTTGGTTCGAGCAAATCGATTCCTAGTGGAGAGAAACGGGTTAGTAACGCAAGAATTATTCTAAGAGGACTATTAGGTTCAGGAAATGTGCTTAATCTCTTTCATGTCCGTGTTTGAAAGTCTGTCAAAACGTTTATTATTTTACTTCTTATTTTCGAGGATTTCTGGCTCTTAATCTTCATTCTACTTCCGCGAATCAAAATACGGTTGATCAGAATCTAATGCTTGATTTTTATGGTTGAAGAACGTTGTAATATTCATTTAATCTTCGCATTCTAGATATATCGTATATTTCAATGTGTAAATATGGATATTTTAGGAGTGTTGTGAACGACAGGGTAGTTTATTGGGAAACAGCAGCGAGGAAGGATGAATCTATCTTGTTCGAGTATTTTGATTGGATTAATGAAGTGGTGTGTGAAGGATTGGCACCCAGAGATTATAATAGAAGGATATTCAGCGGTGAACTTCCTCGAACGAAAACTATTGGCATATGAATATTTGGGCAGCCTTTGAGAGAGAAAATATTTAATATCAAGTCTTTTTAATGATGTGGAATGAATGATCAAGATTAAATTAACTGTGGAAGGTTTTACTGTGTGGAAATGATAAGGAAAAATTGATGTAAAATTAACCATAACGTATTTTCCGCATATATTTTTGAATTAAGTATCGGTTCTAAAAATGTTTGTGAAAAATACGCTTAGGTTTATTTTATTTCGAGTTTTCATTGAATAGCTTGGATCTTAAAATTACTAAATGTCTAAGTCAGTGCAATTGATATTAGCGTCCATGGTTTCCATCCAATAATTATCATCTTACTATTAATATTATACAATATATTATATTAATAAACTAATGATTCACTCCGAGATTTTTGTGGAATATGGAAACTAGAATCCCGCCATGACCATACGTCACTCATTTAGATGTTATCCGAGCATCATGTCTCGAAGGTTATACAGAACGTTTTCGCTAAACTGTAAGATTCCCGCAAGGATACCATTTTGAGTTTTATTCTCCGTTTAACCTTTGGTTTTATATGCATGCAAGACTTGCAAGCTTTCGAGGGGTTGTAAGAAATGAAAATTCTCATTCTTTTCCAGTGGTTTAACCTTTCGTTAAGTCACGCATTTGCTCTATTCTTAGCGTCGATTACACTCCTACGTAGGATTGCATTCCAGTATCAAAGAAAATATCTTTAGATAATTTTATGTCTATTTATTGTAGTGTTTTCATCATGTCAAATCAGGTAATATTAAGTGAGATGAAGTTAAGGATCCGATTCATCTGTATCAGTGATAAAATGAAAAAAGAAATTAAAAAGATTTACCAATTTCACTTTTACCCTTTCACCATTCTATTCTTCCTTTCATTAAAAATTATAATCTAAGGCAAGAGAGCACATAGGGGGCCAATGTACACACCTACCAAACGGCATATAACTTAAGTGACTTGTGGTCAGCACATCGTCCTCCACGCCGCCTTAGGTTTGCTTTCCTAGACTGTTGCTTCTTATATCTGATAGTTTTCTATTGTTTCACAATGATGAATTAAAATTTATAGTGTACCGATCTTACTTTATGGGAAAGAACTGAGAAATAGGATGTTGCTCTTTCTTGTGCTACTCTTACGTTAGTATATATTAGACATTTTCAATAATTAAAATACTGACCGTAAAGGAATGCTTTTAAGATTATCTTTCTTATTATTTCATCTCAACTGGTTCTTGTAAAATCTATTCAATATTCATGTATAAAAGTAGAAATCTACTCTTCTTAGATTCCTATTTTAATAAATAATCTTCTCTTCTTTGTTACGTAAAATATCAGATAAATTCGCACTGGTATATTTTACTATTTCTCAAACTTTGATATAAATTTAGAAATCAGTTAGGAATGAAAATTTCTTATTGCCCAATCTATGTGTGTTAGGGTATACAACTTCATTCCTTATACTGCTTGGTGTACCTCAGTCTCCCAAAAAATAATTCTGTAGCTGCTGGAGATGGGCTGTGGATCCAGTCTACCTTCATTTCTGCTGATTTTCAGAGTGAGAGAACTTTATAGTACCTTTTAGAGTTGATTTGATGGTGAATTTCTGAAATATACTAACTTGGAAAATTTATTTTTATGATATAAATACGTTTAGAAATTCTTGTTTCCAGATTTGTTACTGAAATAAGGCTCTTTTTCTTTAAAATGTTTAGATCAGATAGTACACTGATAACAACACTTCTAATGTCATTCAGTAAACCACTCAGTACTACCTTATGGGCTCTTAGAACTTTTATTTTTCATAGCAATACGCTTCATGACGTCGACAAATAACCAGATATTTGACGTTTTCGCCGTCATCCTCACCTTATCAGCATTTTCTCCACGACTGTCCAAAACATCCGCCGCTTTGGAAATATTGACAATGTTTTTTTTCCAACGAGAAGGAAAAAACGACTCTCGATAAAATCCATTCTGTGCCATTCTCGCCCGGAGGCAGATCGTTTTCGCAGAAAGGTAGGCGCGGCATGAAATATATGATATCCTCTCGCCGCAGACCTTTCACGGAATCCGTGCACCGGCATTTTTTGTGAAAGGAATCCGGCAAAAAAACGGAAAGGAAGTGAAGTATTTACACTCCAGAGGAGGCGTTGGGAAAGGTGCACCCTTTACCAGGAAAGTCGAGATGGGGTTGTTTGAGATACGGTTACCATAGAAATACCACGCTGCACCGGTTGCGTAGTGAAGCGGTTAGGGGCGGGTATGAACACAGTGGGTCACTGACGAAATGGGAGTTTTATTTCGCGAGATATAAGTTTCGAGAACAGGATACGTACGATTGGGCCAAGTCGTTCTTTTTTCCACCGTTGGAGGCGCCCAGGGCAGGAGAGAGGATATTTTGAAGTTCCGGAAGCATGGAGAGAGGAAGTTAAGGCATCCTTCTGGGAGAAAGTGAAGCCCGGTGTTTGGACTCTGGAGAGAAAGGTTGGATGTTCCACGCGATGATTATGAGTTTCGAGAAGGAAATGGGGACCCCGAAGATGCTGGATACGAAGATAGCACTGGGATCGCTTTTTCTGCACAGAAGGAACGGAACTATCCTCCTCTTCCCTTTGATACGCATTTCGAAGGGAATTTAGGGAAAAAGTTGGGATTCGGAGATGATTACTTTGCTGCTAGTAACACTTTCTGTTTGAGTTCTTTCCTGCAGCGGGGTATGTTAGATTCATCGGGGTTAGCAAAGATCCTTTCAGCTTGCGTAAATGAAGTAGTTTTTCAGTCTCCTTTAGAAGTGCAAGCACATAAATCCAAGGAGGAGTTACTTGCAGATAATTAGAATTTTCCTCATATTGAGGATCTGCAAAGAAAGATATTAACCTTTGATCTTGGGAAATTAAGATTGGAGGGTTATTATCAGATGATGTCATGGAGCTGATTACTTCCATGAATATCCAAATGATAGTTTATTTTGATATTTTATGGGAAAAGTTAATAACAAATCCTGAATAATTCCTTTTATGTCATTGTATGATAAACTAATTTGCATTTACTAAATAATCAAAAAAATATTGAATATATGTACTAGTTTCTGCTAGTACTATAATATACATGGGTGGTCTGAAAAGCTTCCGATATTTCGCCATTTCTCGGCATGTTTTCTGAAAATTTATGAAAATTTTCTGAAAAATCTGGGGTAGAAACTTCACCATCGTATGTATATCACTACTTCCATTTGAAATGGGATGTTATTTTTGGGAAATATTTCCTCTATGATTCAATTTACCAACCATTAAGTATGGCGTCTACATTTTTCCTATGAATGATATAGTACATTTTAACTAAATATTATAAGTACTAGTACATCTTCTTCTTCCAGTGCGCGATAATAATCGATTCTTTGAGTTTCGTTGAAGAAACTTACTGGTCTTGCTACCATATTTTGACAAATGGTAGAAAGAAAAATTGGAAATCTACTACCATATTTTTCCCTTGCTTTACTTTGAAGTGTAAAAGAAAATCTTTCTTAATTTACTTTAGCCCCAATCTTGAATATTGTTGTGATGATGTGAAATCTACTGAGGCTAATTATGGTAATTATCTTTGTAACTTGTTATCGGGCGCTGTTGAACTTGTTACCCTAGGGTCACTGTGTTACACTCACGCGCATTTGTTCCACTTAAGTAATGTGCCTTAAGGAGGAAAGCTAGGGAAAATTGCCTCATTCATCATCTTGCATAGTAAGCCTTATTCCCTTTAAAATATGCGTAATTAGTGATTAGTATATCTCATCATTATGGTATACAGAAACCTGTTTAGAAGTGTTACTTCATTTGATGAATTAAAAACGAAATACTCCAAAACCACCAATAAAATTTTATTGATGGTTTTGGAGTATTTCGTTTTTAACTTAGTAATCATCAGCCGCCAACTCGTTATTTTATTTCATTTGATGAACTTAATAACAAATCTATAACTTTCTCCGTGTTATACAGGGAAATTTCTTTATTAAGTTTGATTTGGATGAGGTTTAAAAACAATTTCCATATTATTGCGGCAAAAATTTCACTATAGGATTTGTTTTCCGTTTATTGTACCAATTTTTAAGAATAGATATCCTATATTTTTCAAATAGTATTTTCGATTTTACAATTGAATCAAATGAGTTACGTCATGCAAATTATGTTTATCATAATGCTATATATATGTGACTGAGTGATGTTTCAAAGGGTTTTACACACAAAGAGTGAAATAAATTTTATTCCATTATACATCCAATAACCGTAATTTAGGAGAAAAAATAATAATATTTTTAAAATTTTATAGGTCGTCTTTGATTCCTTTTCCTTTCTTTCGTCATCTTTGATGTTGGACCTCTAAAATCTCTATTCTTATCAATTCTTTGTTTGATCTTGTTTGTTTGAATTTTGTCTCCTCGATCCATCTTTGTTTGATTGTAGTTGTTTCCAATATTACGCTTGATTAGATAATCATTTTATTAGCTTTCATGGTAAGATGGTTCCCTATCCCTAAATTGAAGAAGGCCTTTACCCTAGTTTATTTATTCATCTATAAGACACAAATTACCAGTGGGTCTAGTGGTAGTCACTTTGGAGTGAAAAGAAAAGAAAACTTGAATAGTTTTCATCGAAGTCAGGAGGGAAATCTCTCTAACACTTTCCGAAGTCAGAACTGCGCTTATTTTTATTATAAAGTTTACATATTCAGAATAAAATCATAAAAAATTAAATATTAATTTCATTGAGGTATAACTTTAACTATGTAATTAAATTATTGCACTTCAAATTCACTCCTTTTATTAAATTTACAACACCCTTTTAACTCTTTTGATAAAGACATTTAAGGGAGAGGGTAAAGCTTAAAAAAAATTCTTCTGATATAAAACTACATTCGGGTAAATTTTTCCATTCTATAGTTTGGAATTTTTGTTTATAATTCTTGTTTTGCGACAATCACGCTATCATGATCTTTCATCATCTGAACCAGATTTTCGAAATATTGATTGCATCCTCCCATTCCCAAGGGATATTACCAGCAAAGAAATTGATGGAAACCTAAAGGTCAGCGGAAGCTATGGGAAGTGATCCCAAAGTAACAAGTAGGATGACGCGGCTTATATCAACTGCGCTGTACCAATTTTTGAGGGAAGTTAATTACGAGAGCTTCAAATCGAGTCTCTGGAAAGGATGATTATCAATTATAACGCGTTCACCTACGTAATTAGGAAAGAGTTGCTCACATTTTGTGATTTCATCTCCACCCTTATGATGCCGATCTATAGAGACATTTCTATCACAATGAATACTGAAGAATGTCTAAGAAAATATTGTATCCTTTTATCGTTTGTTAGATGTCAGCTAAATAATTCCAACTCTCAATATTATTCGCCTTATTGAATTCATATTTCTCTTTCTTTATTCCAATTTCATAAATTAAATTTCTCTTAAAAATTTTTCTGCAGAGAAGTCAATACTTTTTTGTTGGACAACGGATGTTGCCATTTCTTTTTAATTATTTTGTTTCTATAAAGAAGTAATATAAATTATACCTATTCCTTATCTCTAATTAGTTTTCCATTTCTCTCCATTTTTATAATTTTAGTTCTTGCTCCGGGTAGATTTCGCAGATATCTCACGCTCCTCCTTATCATGGTTGTTTTATTGCAGTGGATTTTTCCTAAGCTCAGACTGGATTTTTTATCCCGATTAGTACTTCATTCTTTTTCTGCTTTTTCTTTGGCCTAACCCTAAGCTATTTCTTCAACTTCAATGACAATAGATGTGAGAGGAGACAATAAAAGTCTTAAAATCACTATTAAAAATACGATGTATTTTTGTAAGTCTTTTATTAGTCCACGGCTTTTACGAATTATGCTAATATGGCGATTTCCTATATGCATAGTATAATTAAGTCTTTGGCACAATGTTTCTTTGAAGGGTGATGCCTAGCCAGGTGGGATTCGCTATGGGCGACATATAGCGCATCGACTCCCAGGCCGCCGTCTGGCTTTTTGTAGACCGTGTCTTTGTACATAAAGATTTTCGAATGCCTTATAAAAATGTAACCGCCTCTCATCACATGGAAACCTTGGAAAATTTACCTAAATATCCCGAAAGTTTCAAAGTAATAGCCTTTTAAAAGGGACATTATTTTAAAAGTTTTCAATTAATCGTTTTCGTTCTTTGATCGATCTTTACTTCAAATTCCATTAGTATTTAACCATCAAATCATTATTTTTACTCTTCATTAACGGGAAAATATAAATACTAGGAGTGATATTGGCTAATCAGGAGTAAACATAGAACTTTTAACGTGTATATTTAAAGTTGTAAATGAATATGTAAATGAATAATATTGCAAACATCCGTCAGGCGTCCTCCCAAATTTAGTAAATACTATTGTAACAAATAATACTAAATATTACCGAAGGATCTCACTTCTCAAGTTCGATTTTCCCAGTGTATAAATATAATGCATTATAATCATTGAAGATGCTCTCAATTTTGCTTATCTTTCGTAAAGAGTATAATGATAATTTGATGAAGATGCTGAACTGATATTTATCTAACCTTCACTATTTTCCAGATGCTGCTGATGTGAAGGATTTCATAGAGAAAAACATTTTAGGGAAGGATTCTTGCTGTCAGCAGTAAGTTGGATCTTTGCTATTATTCAAACTGATTGCATGGAAAAAAATTCTCATGGCTTCAAAATTTCTACTGTATCTACATAGTCGTTAAATCGGATCAGAAATTCACATTTCTCATAATGCCTTACTTTTATGTGTCAAATATTTCGAGGTCATGAATATTCTGCACCTTTTTAAAGACTATGTTTTTCACGATTACAAAAATGATGGTTTTTACTCTTTCTGGCTTTGAAAATTTTTGATTATTATTTTAGTATCGACGAAATGGATACCACAGCTTTTTACTGCTTATAAAATTGTATAAGGTTTTTCTTTTACAATTCCAGTATATGATGAATTTCCAAAAAAAATATGCCTTCCTTTGTGAATTTTATTGTATATTTTAAAAAGGTTGTTGAGCTAGAATGTTCGATTGTCTTCTTTTAGATATATTTTCTGCGGATAATCGGAGATTAATCAAAATTTCACTACTTTCACATTTTGAGATAGATTTTTTTCTGGTAAAGTTGGTCATTTCTACTTACCTTTTATTTCGGTGCGAATTCTTGTTGAACGGCATTAAAAATAAATTTGAACTTAAATCAATCATCAGCACTGTTTATGTATTTTAAAAAAGTGCGGTATGCTATACATACATTCATACAAAATAATGATAATGTTTATTTTCTCTTTTGAACGTAAAACCTAATACTAAGAAATTAAATCTGATATAAAAGGGATTGGGATAGCCAAGTGAGTTTTGTGTTTTCCTGTAATGAAAATCTGATGAAATCCCATGTGTGCGAAATTTCTTCAGCTACTGAAGCGTTTTTAACAATACTACTAATTTAATATTTCCAAAATAACTTATAACATACTCAAAATCAAATACAGGAGTGAATTAATAACTAAATTACTGTCCGATTTCAGGCATTTTACAGCTAATTAACTTTTCCCGAAATACCATTGTTTAATTACTGCAAATAACAGAGGATTTAATTGTATATGGTAGTCATTAGTTAAGCAAGTAAATTATATTTTAATTGCGTTGTTTGATTACTGAATAATTTAATTTCGCTAACGACGTTCTCGTCGTAAACTATTTCCATCAAACTTTAGGCGCACAAGGAAGTCATACGTGTATTTAATCAGCGTATTCCGTGAATGCACTACGTTACAAAGGATTCAGAGCTGATTGCATATCTAATTTCCTACAGAAAGACGTAGACAATTGGTTTCGATCCAAAAGATCACCGTCCATATGTGAAATAAAAAAAGGCTCGATTTGCATCATCGTCAAAGGATTCTTTGTGATTCGGCAATTTTTCCTCCCGACCTCATAAGAGAACGAGGATAAAAATGTCAGGGTAAACGCCGAAATTTATTTTAAGGGGAGTTTTCGTTCTTTTGATGTAACCCGTGCACTTTGAAAAGGGCTTTAACTGGTCCTCTGTTCTTCTATTAGCGTATGGAGCCAATATAAGAGATGAAGGAGCTCGAGAAAATGTAAAGTGGATACCATCGATTTCCATCGATGCCCAAAGCGGTGACGTATTTTCAGTTTTGTTTATCGCGTTCCACCAATAAAATCCCTTTTCCGTTGTCTTCCGTTTAAAAGGCGGAGCTCTTTTTCATCTTTATCTAACTGGATGATTTGTAGTGTTTCCGCTTCAACTTTCTTATTGACGACGAGAAAAATTTGATTCACTCGTTTTCGATGACGAGTGTTTTTATTTTCAGAAAGAGAACGTTTTGAGTGGCTGATTTGTGATCAGGAAGGAAAACTCTCTGAAATGCGCAGGGAGCATTATTATTTCGGTTTCGTTCTTGTAAAAATATCTGTTTGGATCAATTATTTGGGAGGGACGTTTGAATTGGGAATTATTATAGCGTCATGGCCTGTTTTGATGTTTGATTGGCATGGTGATTCACCGTTTCTACGTAGAACAAATAATAATTTTATTCGTAATTGGCTTCGCATCCCTGTAAGCTTCTACAACATTAGTAATCCGTATGAACCTAGTAGATAACACGCTACTACGCGTAACGTAATGATTTCACGATGTGTAATGAGGCGTTTAAGTGCAGAAGTGCTTTACCAACCTACATTGCGTGTCACTAGTGTTGTAAGTGAGCTCATGGAGTGCTTCCTAATATTTAAATGCTTCTAGTCTTGCATTATTTTTGCGCTTTTAGGCTCTACAAACCTAGGAGGTTAATGGGGCTAAATTAGAGAAACACTAAAATTTTCAATTCCACCCATCCGTGTTCGCTTCTTTTTCAGTTATAATTCGCATTGAAGTTGACAAACGTTTGGTTTAATTCGTCACGAACTTTGAGTTTATGCGCCAATGTGTGTCGAAGGGAAGAAATGTTGGGAAGTTTTCCATAAAGGATTGGGCTGTATCCAATTTCAGTGTTCCGTATTTTCCAATTAATGGAAACTACATTAACATCTAGGCCATTTTTTATAACCTTTGACGTGCATTTTGTCTTTGATTTGACTGTCCTTAACTGCTTCCCTGTATTTCGTGATTTTGTCTATAATTAAGCTAAGAATCGCTCTGATAACTTTGCATTCGGTAGCCAAAGGAAATTGGAAATGTTTTCTTTCTTTAATCAGAACAAAGATTTTCCTTGAAGTCGTGTACTTCGCATTCAGTTTTTATCTGATATCTAGGTCTAATCTCCATATGTATAGAGAGCGTGTTTTTCAGTAGCTTACTTTATACTACATCGGTACAAGTGAAATACACGGAAGTTAATGCTACTTAAAATGCACCTTTATACTATGAAATTTTTAAATTAAAGTCGCGTAAGAGGAATTTTAGGAATATCAATATAGTTATTTTTCTTTATTAAAAGATTATCTTTGTTTTTTGATATTACATCGTCTCTATATAAAATCATTCATTAGCATCAAAATAAAAACTGTTGTTTTCCTAATAAGCCCAAAACGACACTTTAGTTAAAGTGTAGTTGGATAAACTTAGCAAAAACACTGACTGCTAATCATTTACACGGTGTATACAGTTAATATGTATGTAGGTTCCGAGAAATTTAAGTCAGACGTTGGATCTATGAGTGAAGTAATAATACTGGGGTAATTAATTCACTTAATATTTACTTAATAAATTCATCAACCTTACCTAATATCCATCACCACTACGTTACCTTTTTAAACTAAAACTTTTTAACTTTTCAACTTTTTGTTTATTCCTTTGTTAACTCTCTTTAACTTTTTATTTATTCTATTTATCCAATCACGTTTTATCATCGGCAAAGATTTTAACGTTTTTAACGATTTCAACTTCAAAACCCTTTTTTTTCTTTAACGGCTGTCAAGAAGCACCCTTTTTAAATTAAGACTACTGATTACGTTTACAAATCGGCCGACAGCCGATGCCGGCCTACCTTCAAAAGCAAAATATAAAAACCGCGATTTCTTATAAAAAAAACAACTTTTTATTGGAGACCTACGTGGATAAAGTTCCTCGGACTAGGCGCCGCGTATACCACTATCCCCTCGGGGAGCTAGAAGGACCTGTACAATTACTTAATAAATTCATCAAGTTGTAATTTAATCCCAGGGCGTGTGATTATATATTTGTCATAAGCAACATGTATGATAATAGTCGACCATTTAAACGTCAGTATCCAAGTCGTTTCTTTTCATGTTTGCCTTTGTAACTTGCCACTAACACACACACGGTTCATTTGTGTCTTTGTTTGATCTTTCTTCTGATCTTCTCAGAGGTCCTTTCAGATATCTTCAAATACATTGGATTACAGTGGACGTCCAAGACAGATAATTCCTCACGGCGTCGTGTCGAGTCCATTGCTTTTTCAATCATCTCGCTCCTTTGAGGCCACTTTCTTTTCTCTTTCATCTTATGGCTATTTCGTAATTATATGAGATTCTGCCTTTTACGCTTCCTTCTTTGAATAATGAGTTATTTTCGTATTCATTAACGCCCCATATCCCTGTTTTAAAACATTTGCAGCTCTATTTTAAATAGATTTATCGGTTATTTGAATTTATCGGTTTATTTGAATACTCTGCTGTTTATATCTTAGAAAACTATGCCAAAAATCCTACTCCTCTATTTGGTCTTTGTTCCTAATTGATTTTCCGTAATATTTCTTAGTATTTTTATAGTCTATATATAGTGCTTCGTCGGCGGAGGCTATTTCCTCACAACAACCGCTTTCACCAATAGCACATCCAAAAACTGCGTAATATTTCCTATAATTCAAAAATAAAGGAAAAAATAAAACGAGATGATTGATAAAGAAATTACAGGGATGTACGCATACTGACATTTTATTCTTTGTTCCGTAAAATAAACATGAATCTTCAAACAAATATAGAATTAGACGTCATTAAATCGTAAGAATAACACAATTTTTCAGTCTTACCCTTTTCTCCTTTTTTTATCCATGACAAATTCTGTTTTACTCTAACAGCAGTCAAATTTTTGCATTTAAACGTTCAGTTGGAGTTAATGCCTCCAGTATTAGTAGCCCTCCTTTTACTATCTGTAATTCTTTATGGACTATTTTTATATGCAGTTTGAAGTGTGAATATGTTCCTTGCTTTTTGATTCCAGCCTTTTCTATAAATTTCAGTTTCTTATCTATCTGTAGGTTTCGCAGGTTTTTCACACCCTCTTCTGAGGTGTTTTCCTGCTGTGGGCTATTTTTCCTATCCTAAGTTTTTAAGCCCACAATATAAATTTCTTCTGTGAACTTTTTCTGCTATCTCTTTCTTTCAAATTGACGAAGGGTTAGATGTAAGAAGAGACTTTTCAGTCTCAATCTCGCCCGAATAAAGACGATTTATTATTATTATTATTATTATTGCGACATTACGAATTCTTCTGGTGATTTTTCTTATGTGCTATGACTAGGAAGAATTTTCATTCCAATACCCACAAATTATACAATTACACTGATTTCACCAATTTTTTCCTAACTATGCAATGAACATTAAAGAAATGGATATTTTTTCGATAAAAAATCTCTAAAACATTACAATTTGTTTCAGAAATGAATTAAAATATTGTTTGAAATTATCAGGAAAATAATATTATTGACATTTGTTTCAAACAGTATTTGAATCGAGTGCGCTTGAATTCAGCTTAAATATTGGCAATCTCTGAATTTATACCTCCCTTTCTCAAACGGAAAAAGAATCTCTATCGTGGAATAGGATTTCTGGATGAGTTACGCCAGAGTAGATCGGAATTGCTCTTTTGGCACTTACCGTAATTTATGTTTTCAAACACCCGTTCAACTACATAAAACAAAAGTTACGGCGAAGTTTTCAGATGAATGGCTTCCTAGAGTATAAAAAAATTGAAATAGAACCTTTCTTTAATTTTAACGAACGGTAAACATGCAGAATTATTTTTGAGGGAAATTTCCTATGCAATCCCAGCTTCTTTCATTTCATCGAAGAATATTTCATGTATGATCATTGCCATATAACCTCACACAGTGAATATTTCCTTTTGAGACTTGAGACACAATTAAACCCTCCAGCAAAATTAAGGAAAATTTCACGGTAAATTCAGGATAAGATAATCGCCAGTATTTTAGATAATGTTCCATAAAATTGTAATATTAAGGAAATTTTATTGCGATTTCAGGAAGTTGTGTAACATTAAGGCAATATAAGCTATATTGAAAACAATTTTACCTTGTCATGCCATGCAAAGGGGTGTAGACGTCCTTCATATTATTGAGAGGGTTGTCTACCATAGAAACTTTTATGCAAGAAGGTATTGAACACCATCTTTAACGAGATAACCAGAATTAAAATAGTGAGGAATACAATAAAAGTGTTAAAAATCACTAATTACCTCGTACATCTTACATTAACTTGTTTTAAATGCCACTCCTTATCAAAACCTAATGAATGGTCTCGAAATTCTCTTTGGTTAATGAGCTAGCTCAGTAACTGACGCCTCGAGTTCGAATACTATCTAGGAAATGTATTTATATTTGCATAAATCGAATGTTAATCATATCAGTGTTATTTTATGGGTTGAAACTCACCCTGTATTATCATTGTGGTGTACTCGACTATCATACCAAAAGTTAACTTCGGACAAATTTTTGTATGTTAAACATTACAAGACTGTATTAATGGGTCTTGATGGTAAGAAATATATTTTTAATCCATCCTGAAGTATAGTCTTTTTAAGACTCACTTGATTTCCTTCAAAAATTATGTCCCGAAAAATGTGCTGCGGGCTGAACATACAACTAGGGATTACTTTAATTTAAGTACCTATTCGTAATTTTCTATAACTTGATTTGCATCTAACTCTACTTTTTTACTATGAAATCCGCCTATCGACGTGTGGCTGGAGCTTACTAGATATTCAAAGAGCAATGGGAATGTTAGTACGTAGTAAATCTTCGCGTACGGAGATAAGCTTTTTATCCGGTTACCGAAGTTTTCTTAAAGGAAAATTATTGCTTTTCGGCGCTGATCCATTGAGAAAACATTTCATCCTAGTTTGATTTCGGAAAGATTTGATCGCCTTTTGCTAAAATATTAAGTGGAGCGAATCTGAGCGCGTCGGGAGAAGAAATCGACCTGAATCGAGAGCGTATCTCCTGCAGTTTTCACGGGGTCTGTGTCTTCAAAGGTCAAGGAAGGATTTGAGAAAGAGATGCTCAAAGTTAAATCCACCAAATGGGAATCGACGATAAAATACCGGGTCCACGAGAGAGAGAAATTGATTCAATTTCCGGAACGGGAAAGATAGGCGGGAAATGGAGGCTGAAGTGGATGAAGAAATTCAGTGGGACGATCCTAACTTGAAGTAAAGAAATTGAGTCCCCACGTCCCTTAACCGCAGTGTTCGAGGATTATATTACTATTGGATGATAAGGGAAAGAACATGTTCTTATGAATTAAATGTAAATCGGCTGAAATACTTAGCGTACATCGATTCGTATGCAGTGAAATACATTTCTTGGATAGAACTTTTCTCACCTTAATGTATTCGCTATTTCGTCGATAAAAATGGGTGTAGGATTATTATTGAGTTATTACTCAATGCAACCTAATTATATACCGAATAAAATGTAATATATACGACAAATAACAGAATTTTAAGTAATTACTGAGTTACTGAGATTATTACTGAGCTATTCGCAATCTACAATGCTACGTAATTATGTAATGAATATTACGTAACAAAGACGACAAATAGCAGAATTTGAAGTAAATGATTCGTTCCTGCTATCATATCTTGATGAATGGAATATCTTTCATTCGTCTTTTAACAAAGGGTAAAAAATATATCTTTTATTTACTTACCGCATATTTTTTGTCCTCTCGATTTGCATATTTTCCCAGAATCTCCAACTTTATCTCATTTTTATACTCTGCGTTTTTCATGATTAAGATAAAATGAAAGGCATTCAGGAACGAATAATGTTGCGTAATGGTTTTTAAAAATCGATAGAAAAAAGTAACAACGGAAGTTATGTCTCTTCTAGAAAGCCTTAAGTAACGAAATTATACATCATTTTTAAGTTTTACTCATGTAAAAACATGGTAGTCATGGTACAGCAGCAAAGTAAACAAGTGTTAAGGCAATTTTTGCATACATTCTTTCCAATAACTGATAGAAGAAAGCCGTAAATTTTACAGGTGGAAATTACACGTTAACTCCTCGAAACGCGTAATTTACCAATGGAATCGAAGAGGCGGGTCTTAATGAAAATGTAATAGTTCTCCTGAGACCCATCAGCTGGCAGAAACACGAAGGTGTTTTACCGCAATTATAGAGCTGTCTTTGAATATGAGATGTAAGTCAGATAGATGATTGCACTAAATTATAGACGTGCTTTGTTGCTAAGGACAGTAGATCCTGTATAGTCTCGCGCATACGATTGGTTGAATCCTCGTCCCTTCCACCAATTGCCGCTTAAAGCTTTGAAGGTAGAGTAATTGATGAAAATTATAGAGAATTCTTACAGAGTAAGTGGAAGTGTAAGAAATGTCTTTCATTTTCATTTCCATCTTTGTCTCCAAAGAAGTTTCCAAATGCTTTCCCTTAATAAGCTTAGTGAACAAGATGAACAATGAGGTAATTCCTGTTGTGCAGTTAGCTTTGGTTCGATTAAAATTGGAATAAACTTACCATAAATCATTGAACCAAGTAGATCAGTTTTCATACTTGGGAAGCCTTCTATCTAAGGATAGAAGATGCTCAATAGATATTAGAAAAAGGATAGCATTTTCGAAAGAAGCATTTATGAAGCGAAGGGAACTGATGACAAAGGGACTTGATAAAGAAATCAGGAACAGATTGGTACAATCCTTGGTGTGGAGTTGTACTATGTGAAATATGGACGTAAGGAAAAGAGGATATTAAAATATTAGAGGCTTTTGAGATGTTGGTATGGCGTAAAATGGAGAAAGTAAGCTGGGTCGATAGAAAAACGAACGAGGAGGTTCTAGAGATGGTTGGGGAGAAAAGAGTTATGATTGAAGTAATTAGAAATCGACGAAAGAAATGGGTGGGTCAAATATTGAGAGGAGAGGGATTGCTGAAGAAAGCGATCGAGGGAAGAATGCTAGGGAAAAGACAGAGGGGAAGACAAAGACAAAAGTTATTAGACGAATTAAGGGGTGGGATAAGTTACCGGGAATTGAAGGAGAGGGAACTGAATAGGGAATGTGGGGGCACATGGACCTACCGAAAGGTACAACACATATATAAATCATTTAGCAGCAATGTTGGAGTACGAGGGAAATGTACTCGTAATTCCAGTACAATCATGATACGAATAACACTTTTCATTTCCTTCAAAAAGGAGTGATAAAAAATTCTATCATTCAGAAATACTCATTCCGCTTTTAGCTTTTGTATTATATTTGAAGAAGATTGAATTGAATGTGTAAGTAATTGATATTTTTCTAGCTTATCGCTATTACCTTTGTGAAACACGTGACTTTTCGAGGTGCTGGTTATTGGAAAACTTTGTGAAAATTTTTCTTGATGGTAGACAAAATGGAGCGGATGAAAGCTATGAAGTTGTGCTTATAGTAGAGTCATTCTGACAAATGTTTCCAGATTTAATTACGATAGGAGCGAAGTGGTACAAAAACGTCTATTATACTGAGTTAGAAGGAAATGAACTGACTTGTTAGCTTGAGTAAACTATTGGATTTTGTGGGAACTTATATGAGAGGAAAATAATGCTGCTTTAAGAGGGCGAAAAGTAAGCAAAGATAAAGTAACATATAGATGGTCTTAGCAATTCAACCAGATTGAACTGCTTATACAAGCTAAAGGGTTCCTTCGATACTATTATTGTAGACACGATAACAATAACGATAGGTCAAAATGGATCGAGTTCAAACAATGCTTGCTCTTATGGCTATACTATTGTTAGGTTTATTGATCTAGGAGGTATTTAGTGAACAATGTATCGGTTTCAGTTTGGAGAATTCTGGCTGATTAACTTAAGTTTGAAGGCAATCATGAAACAGGTTAGAATTGGGCCTCGCAACGAAGTAATAACATAAAGGTATTTTTGTGCTATTTACAGTTTGAATTCATAAATTATCATTTGATTTCTCGTAAATTAAATTTATTTCTTGGTGGATGGAAAATTTTCAATATCAAATAGACAACGAATTGGTTATGGCATTAAAATTTAAGTTATTATTAAATGACCCTCTACACTTCTCTAAAAAAGAAAAAATAATTTAAGTAGATGCGGAAATGAGTTCGCAAAACAAAGAAACATTTTGGTCGTTTTCATCAAGTAAACACCTTAAATATTTCTAAATCGAAAGAATAGAGCTCTCATTCAAAAAATGTGTATATATACATTTATGTTTATGTGTACCAAAATATGTGTATTTTTAAAAAGAGGCGCTATCAACCATCTGAGTGTTTTATGGCATATCATCTCAGTTCTATCTATATAAAGATCTCTAAGGAATTGCTTGCGTTTTATCCCCAGGACAGACCCAAGTACTTAAGCCTTATGTTGTTTATTTACACCTCCCGTTCCGTGTTCTTCAGTGTGTCCAGTCGTAAAAAGCTCATAAGATATACTGTCCGTCCACGTCATCGCTTTCTTTCCATATTTGAATAAGGTTGCGTTTGTTCTCATTTTCATATTTCTACTATACCATCCTAGTAGTAGAATCCTAGAAGTATTTCCTGATTTCTTAAGGCTTCAAACACCGCCTTAGTTCAAACACAAAGGGCAATTGGTTGCTTACTTTATCAATGAAGCATACAAAAGCGGGGATTTAGTTTTTCTCCTGCAAACTACGGAACAAATTATTTTAATATTCGTATTTTATTGTATTCGATTTAAAATATGACTACTTAGGGCGAGCTTAGCATCTCTGAAATTTCATTTTCGTAATTTTTTGGATAATATGCAGTAGTCCACACCATTTGTGAGATTCAATAGATTATTCTCCTGAAAGGTTCATATAATTTTCTATCATGAATCTTGGAAACGAGAGAATGAAGACGAGAAAGCTTAGAGTAAGTTCGTATTCATTCAAATATCGTCTACTCCAATTTTTGTATCTACTTTTTGCAGTTTTCACGATTCAAATTATTTGTAACACCAGTATTATTCCAAACGCCAAGGTGATCATAAAAGAAATATATGTTACAATTTGTATGGAAATTTGGAACAACGGATAACCGAACGTACCGAAGCCGATTATTCTTTCAAGCTTTAGCGGATACTTTCCTACTTTCAGTGCATTTTTATTTCTCTCGAATGAAATTATATACTTTATGTTACCATAAAATTTCACAGAGTGAAACGTGAACACAATGAGATTATTGTGGAATATATTAGCTCGTTACTAAATTACGGAGATCTTCTTTTACATTCCTTTCCAGTGTCTTTATTTTTGAGAAGAAAAAGCGTATTTCTTTTTTCATTCTGGAGACCAGTCTAAGAGAGAACCCCATCTCGAACTACTATTTTGATGTAAAAGGTATCAAAATTATATCTGCGGAATTGGTAATTTATAGAGGATCTTAAAGAGTAAACACCTCCAAAAATCTTTATGGCCTTGATCCTGACCTCTTTAGAATCCGGACAGCGAAACGGATGAAGTATCTCTCCCGAAAAACTCATCATGTTTAGGATGTAAGACATAAAACGCAGTTCAGGTTCGTGTTGTTGATAACCCCTTTCCCCGAAAGATAGAGAATTGCTGACGATCCCATAGTGAGAGGTTGGTACTTTGGGGTCAAAGGACGCGTCCAGACTTCGAATTTGACTTTCATTTTCATTCAGCTGGCAATTGATGGAAAGTTGGCAAGATGCTATATAAAGGAACGGGGTCAAATTTTCAAAAGCAGCCCATGTAATCTTTTCGCATATTTCTGTAGAATATTCCACTTTATTTCATTTTTATGTTGCTACTTCATCGTTTAATATTATCATCATGCCTATATCTTTTTTATCTATGTCATATATGATATTTTATACTATTTTGCTTAGTTGCTAGTATTTATTTATTGCATTCCGACGCTGAATTCTGAAAATTTTCTTACCGCAGTGTGTTTGTGAATATTCATCTTATTCTTACATACGTTTTCCTTGAATTTTAAATTTTGAATTGCCGGAATTATAAGCTTTGTAGGCTTTAAGTAGAACATCACCTCATACTACTATCTGTCTTTGGTAATACAACCTAGATATTCCGCTGTAATGTAATAATCTTATCATAGCTCTTCTGTTCAATCACGTATGTGAATAGGTACTTCATATGTTGCAGTATCCTGCGACTTATGTGGCTCATTAATACATCTCTTGCGTCTTGTAAGGAGACCGAACGAATGTTTTTGTCTATGGTAAAATTCTGTTTGATAATAGAATGACATACCATTCATAAATCACCCACCTCTCTATGTAATCTACAGATAATCCTCGAGAAACACTGTTATCAGGAGCCTTTGAAATATCTTATTTCCAAATAGTTTTTGCAGCTCTTTTAGATGGAGTTAGTCATTTATTTCGTTCGTTACAAAGGATGATAGTTCCCTATACAAATCCAGTTTCTTGTCACAACAGCATATTGTAAAATTTAACAAAATCAGAGAGGCATTTCCTTGGTCTGTCATACTGGGAAATTCTCCCTCAAAAGAAGCTGTCACCTTGTAACTTGTCGTACAAGAGGATAATTAACAGAGGGTTAACAGTCGCTCCAAAAGCCTTGCAAATTAAAAATAAGCCTTTTTTAAACGAGGAAGGAAAATTCCACATTTTAGTCAAACAGAAGCCGAAGTATAATTATACAAAAAAGACGCCCTCTTTCCTTTCTCTATTTCCTTCCCCTCGGCACTTTATCGATCAAAAACAGGCCCCCTGAGTTTTCCTCGAAATCGCTTCCGCCATCCCAGTTTACCAGGAAACGTAAAAGACAAGCCTTAAGCTCACCACTCCGACTATATATTTCCTCATTTCTTTACGGAGTCCGCTATATTGAAGAGTGTTCCCCGAGCAAGTTTGGCTCGTAAAAGAAGATGGAGAGGAGGAAAATATACCTTTAATAAGGTATCGCACGGCGGAGAACAAAAACCACTCGAAATGCGACGTCCGCCAATAAAAACGGTGTTTTTTAAACATCGAAAGCAGGCAGTACGTAATTTGGCAATTTCCGTTAGTTTGCCCGTGTCTTTTATCCCCGTGGAGGGGGTAGGGCGATAGGTAGGGGTTGATGGAGGGAAGTGAACGTAAAACTTCTTCGCCCATGCGCCGTAGGATCCACGTGAGTCCTTTATAACGGACACTTGTTGTTCTCTCCCGATCGACCGTTGACGCACCGTAGTCTGTGACTGGTCTCCGCCGAGTGTGGTGAGGTCGGCCGCCTCGTGTCCTTATTTTGTTGACGACGGCCGGCTTTGACGTCAAGTGTGCGTTGGCGGAGGAAGTGAACTTGTTGGGTGAGTGCGAGTGATTTGTTTAGAGTAGTTTTGATCCGCCTTAAAGGGCTTGTTTTTTTGAGAGAAAGTTTTGGTTTAATCAACTCGTGGAGACTACACTGTACGATAACGTGTTTCCTAAAGCCTCTTTAATGTTAGTCCTCGTTTGATGCTTGTCAATCCTCCAGATTGAGCTGAATGATGAGGAGAAGATTACAACAATGAGGAAATTAAACGTTCTATTCACAACCGCTTGTAAATAAAGGCCAGCGTCATTGTTGCCTCATAATTATTGCGCACACTATTGTTACTGCTAAGCGTTTTTGTCAGCTTAACTGTTGAGCGTGTCAAGTGATTGTCACCGCAAGCTTTGTCGTTGTATCGGAAGGAAACAAGGAGTCTCACGTTTTATCAGTTTTATGTTTGCTGCGTCACTGTTAGCCAAAGAATACTACATTTTGAGATTATGTAATGAATATTTTACGTAACGGTTGGCACTGATATTGGTTTAACCAACTTCAAGAGCAACTTTTATTGTTATTATTACCGGTTGGAAAGTTCTTAATTAGCAAGTTTCACGCATATATTCTAAGCGCAAACGGTTTCTCTTATTTAAGATATGTAAACAGCACGACAGCCTCTATTCACCATACCCCTGTATGCCTTTAGAATTACCTTTGCTTGTGTCTCGTATTTTACTCTCGTACACTTTCTAAGGTGTTTTACTATTTTAAATTTTTGATACAATACTTGGCCAACAAACGTAATTTAAAGTGATTCGAATTCCGCCGATGTACTTGGTATTCCTACACTGTCCTCAGAAAGTCTCATTCCTTTCTCTTGTTTTATAAATCTGTCATATTTTCAAGGGGATTACGTTATTAACCTCATATACTACTCTGTTAGAGTTTATATTCCATCCAGCGATGGGTGGAATACTTAAAATTTTCTCCAGAATTAAGTCAAATGATAATTATTCAGCCAATTGATAGAGTAGCAGATGAAGTAAGTGTTATTCGTTTTTTATACTCGACAACTTTAAAAAGATAGCGAGTACATAAGACTGCCATGGAAAAGGTAGGACAAACCTTAGCAGTACATTGACCACCTGAAATATATTGTTTCTTTGCCACGTCGATTGCCTCTAAAGTCGGGACTGTCCCGCGTTTCCCGCAAGTTTTCGTTATTCAAATATTTATCCGTGTAAAACAAGAGCCCGAAGCCACACAAATAGCAATATAAAATGAGGATTATTTACCCTAGCCTTTGATGCAAACTCGCTACCAAATCTCGGTTTGTTCCTCTCGCAATGGAATTATTCTCCTTGCATATGACGGTGTCGAATTTGCTTTCACGAGGTTGTTTATGCAACGGAAAAGACCCTGCCATGGCCACTCCATCACCTTTTGCCTCACGGAAAATTTCAGAAGGGGAAAACTGGGCCTATTGATCACGGGGAGAGATAATTGGATGAACAAGTTAGGGTAAACTGGTCGGAAAACGAAGGAAAACCTAAATCTGCGTGTGTTATCTTCTTACGTCAACAGTGCCAAGTTATCGAACATTTGATTCAGCTGCTCACTTGCTATCGGAACATTGCTGTATCGAAGTGGCGATTATCGATCTAGTATTCCGTTTGAACTCTTCCGAAGTGTTTTACCCCTGTATTACTCATGGTAATTCAATGATTCTTGCACTAAGTTGTTAATGTGAAAATATGCAATTATACACATCTATACTTCTTTATTAGCAATATTTTCCCTGGATTTTTATGCAATATTGGAAAAATATTTCATACTTGACTAAGTTATTAGAAATACTAAATTAGGAGCGCTAATGTTTCACGTATGATTATGCCTTCATACTTGTCAATTTCACTGTATATTTACCTCGTATTAAGTCTGCAAAGAAAAGCATGATCTACAAGTGGTATAGGAGGATTTTTTTAAAGGAAGTTTTTAACCAAATTCTTACGATACATTAAAACTGAAGATAACGCAATATTGTTGCATTGTTTCTGGAAATATCTGAAGCCATATTAATATCATTCATTTTTTCGTAGTTTAGTTCTACGTCTATTTCTTTAATAGATCTAGTTATGGGGCTTACACTTGTTTCTAATGTTTTGTTTTAATCCGATAAAGGTATCAATTCATTTGAAAGATTAAATTTTATCGCTCAACTTATGATGCATTTTCTCAGACAGTAAACCGATACAAAACGTTCTGTAAGAATAAAAAATATAACTTAGATAGATCACTCGGTAAAATTGCTTTTAATCTGTCGAGACGTTTTTTATTGTTGCATTTATTCTACAATGAGGTGTTTTGGGTTATTATGAGTATTAATTATTAGTGAGTTTTTATACCTCATTTCTCAATAACTGATCCTATTTATTTTTCTTCGGTTTAAAAGTGTCTTGATTTTCGTATAGTACTACGATCGCAGTTAGGTACGCTTGAACGAATTTTCGATTCTGTTGAGTTTGAAGTGCGAAGAACAAACACCTGTAATCAAACAACGAATGGCGAAATCCCCGAAACGAAGTACGCAGTTCAGATTTGTTCAAATACTCATCTACATGCAAGTTTCAATTGTACATACCTTAGTGTGTAGGCTCGTGAGGCGATTAGAACTTAGACTTGTTTCCAGATCCAACAGGTAACATTGAGTAACACGACCTCATGATTAGGCTTCATCATATGCTGGATTTGATCGTGCGATGATTATGATTCGAAGATCGTTCCTTCACTATCGAAGATGAGCTATATAATTGCAAATTTTGCGGTAATATAATTAAAAACTATGGATTTAGGGTGAGTAAACAGAATTGGAGCTTACGAGTTGCTTTACGATAGCTTTTGTAAGCGTTCAAAAGGATTTTGGGTGCCGCAGACCTCCTCCTTTGAGTTTTAATTATGTGTAATAATTCTCTTACTAAGTTATATTGCTTTATGCATAACTTTTCTGTGATTTATATCTCTATAATGACATCTTAAAATTGATTGGAGAGCTGCATGCTGGTCGCGGGTTATATTAAACAATTTTATAAACAATGTTTAGAAGATGATATTTGAAATCGGTCGTGTTAAAGAAATGTGGAGGATTTTTTCTTTACTTATTTCATTAGATCTAAACAACATTCTATAAGGTCCTCCCATGAACGAGTTTCAGAAGAATTTTTGAGAAGAATCTAACGAAGCAGCGGAAGCAATTATTTTTTAATTTTTCTGTACGAAAACATTTCAAGTTTTCTCACGGTTTATCTGTAATGAATTTCAGCCAGTTATTTTCAGCGAGTTATCCTTTACAAGCAATTATTATTACGACGTGTACTTTTCTAAACACGATATTTACACCTCATTTTTTTTAGTATGAAGGGTATGATTACCTTTTTTATACATATTTAGCGTAAGCATGATGATTGGTGGTATTACTTCGATGAATTCCTGCCTCATCGAAGAGAAAGAATAAGACAGTTTGTTTAGACAGTAGTTTTACATCGCTGTACCAGATGATGTTAAATGGTAGCAAAACCTAGGTCATTTGTTAAAAAATTAATCAAAGGATCTATTAAAACAGGCTAGAAACATTGGCGAAATAAACAAAAATAACGAGTAAATAATGAATTTAATGCATAAGTTTGATTTTTTATGAAATATAAAAATATTTTATGTAGTTATGGTAAAAAAATTATTTAATTCTTTCAGTGATGACTGTATATTAAAAAATACGTACTCCACCATTAAACAGCTAGTGGAGAAAATATATAGAAGCTCGTTTACCTTCTATTCGCGCAAATTTGAATCAACTTGCATAAAATGAACTTGCATACGGATGCGTCGTATTTTATATAGTAGATATACTGTGAGAATTTTCCTCAGAGAATATTTTGGTGTTTTATTTCTTATCCAATAACATGTGGTTATTCGTCTGAAATATATTATATTCAACAAGTTACCTAGGCTCATTTCCTTTAAGACCTTCAAATTTATAAGTGTTCAATTTATGACTATTTTCACGAGTTCTCAACACCATCCCGTTCCCCTCTTCATTTTCCGATTATCTCTAACTTTCAAACCGTTCTTCTTGATCATCATCCTTCTTCGTTTTCTCTCCTGCCATTCCAACTGTTCCTTCCTTCAGCAAACACGTCCAAACCTTTCCTTTCCAACGTTTCCTTCTGAAACTCGTCCAAAATCCGCCTCTTCCTTCCTCTTTCTAATGGTTCTCAGAAGTATCATTTCTCCTGCCGTTCGTCTTGTTTCATTTTGTTTCCGCACTCAGCTCTCAATCTTACTTTGCGCTAATTTTTTCCACGGCACGTTTCATGAATTCTCTCCGTTTGTCAATCTTACTTCTTCAGGTTGGACTGACCTAGACTATAGACTAACTTCCTTTGATCTATTCTGTTAGGAGTCTATTAACCCATTAACGCATAATGGGATTATATTACCACTGATTTATCAATGTTTAAAATTTTGTTTTACTTATTTGATCCCTATAATGGTTGAAGAAGGTTCTCTCACCAAAATAGTTGTTGTCCTAAACTTTGATCAAAATCCTCTCTCAACACACACTGAATAGCAGGTTATATACATAACCATGAAGTATTATTAACACGATTATTAGACACGAGCCTCGAATGACAGATATTTTTCTTTCGCTAAATATATTAGTTATTTTGGAAATTTTATTTCAACTTTACTTTTTTGTCGCAATGGAATTTTGTCGCAAAAGACGTTCGGGCTTTAATAGCTTTTATACCTTGGTATGGACGAATCATAATTCCTTTGTCCATAGAAAGAACTATTACGCTTGTTCCTTTTAGGGAATTTACAAAGGAAATATAATTCCAGTCCAATTTTATTCTTATATTTTATTTTCTATCATTCATGAAGAAAAATTAATAAAAACTTTGTTTTTTGAAACAAAGTTTTTTAAAAAGTTCTCGGTTCCTGCAACAGCTATTTGCGAAAATTCGTCATAAGGGATTAATGTCCGATATGGGTCAATATTGGTTAAGGTTTCTTTTTTTCAATTTTTGTTAATTTTCCTGTATAATTGAGTAGCTTTTTGTGAAGGATAGGTGACACTTCGCTACGTAACTGTATCGTATTTTTATAATTTTGGGATACGAGCACGCTAACCAAAGTGTTACTTTGATCTTTGAGCTTAACGAGTTAACTCTGTGTTTTATGCGTGGAAAAGTAACACTTTGCGGAAAAACTTACTAACTAGGGATTTAAGATTATCTCCCAAAAATGTGTGGAAAAGGCTACAACAGAAAAATATACCTTAGAATTTTCACTGTTACTATTTCGTTAGGAAAAAACCCCTTGGAGGCCTATTTTCTTTATCTCCACTATTAAAAATGGCCTCAAATTCCCAGTCCAAATATATTCTACTAATTACCTCTTTTTTTCTAAACTTTTTATAACTGACCTCTCTTAAAAAGCCACTCAAGGCCCCTGAAGGACCTGACCCACATTTTCACTAATTTTTGCTCTTACTTTGTTGTTTCGTTTCCATATCCTTATATTTCGAATCAATGAAATAAACTTCTCTTTAACTTTAACTTAAATGACACCTTCATTCTCCATTTCCATGTTTTGGATCCTATCAGTTCAGCATATTTAGATTGCCCTTAGAACCGCTTTTATTAAATTATATGAACTACCATTAATTGTTAGCTGGCTAATATGGCATATATAATTCACATAATTTATTTGGTTTATGTAAAAACCTTTTATCAGCCTCTGTAGTTTGTGTTTGTTTCATCATCGTCTGAATATCTTTGCAACCTGATCAAGGAAAAATTAAACGAGAAAAAACGAAAGATTTGCTTGAAATAATTAATCAATGAAAAATTGTTTTCAAATTTGTAATTCATTACTTTTTAAATAAATAAAAATCCAGATTTCTTTCAGCGATTGTCAAAAAGTTGATTTTTCGCGTAATCCTCCACCCAAATTCCGCAATTCAAAGAATACTTGAATTAGGTTGTTCAATAGGTCGTTTGTAATGAAACTGGTTGCACCTGGTTGTGGTTAGCCTGGAAGATATATTTGTGAATGTTACTGTGAAATAATCAGCACACATCAAAATTCTTTTAAATTGCTTATCATAAGTAAATTTTCTAGACATCATATTTAGAAAAACAAGATACTGCATACAGATAAAATATAAGCAAACAAAACCAAATTTTGTTAATCAAGTAAACTCTTCTGTTACACTACTATAAGCACTCCTAACAATGAACGATGACAATTACGACGAAATAACAATAAGCACTCATAACAATGGGTACAATAACTTACAATTCAGCCAAAATTTAACACAAAAATAAACATATTACTATTAATGAAATATTTAATTAATGGTCCAATAATCGTGATATATTACCTATATGATCAATAATATAGTATTATTGGCATAGTAACAATAGTAGAAGGGTACTTAAACGATTATTGTAACAATCCACGACATTAACGACTTTTGAGAAGGGAATCCTCCTCTAGCATTAAATTCCTATAGTAAACGTAATAACTGATGGTTCAATTTGTCTTCGGATATCAATCTTAATTGAAAACATCAAGTAAGGAGCCAGGGTTATTAATTCCACAAACGGGATGAAATTACCCCAATACGCAAAAGGAGATTGCGTTTAGCGCCCGAACGTTAAGGACATATTTTCGATGGATTATAATTCCAGCGGCTATAAAACATGCGAAGTCACAAAAAAGAGGGGCTTAGTACCCTTTTATTTGGCTTCCTCGAGAATGATTTCGATTTCAGCGTTCCTTTTCACGCGCGACTAGCGCCATCAATGGGATTTCTCATTGTCAGCCGTATTTTCCCGTCTACATCACTTCGAATTCCGCGCCCACTCCCACCAAGACCCCCCTTTTCGAAAGTATACCCTTTTTCCCTTCCCTCGAAATTTGATCTCTCCTCCAGATTATCTGCGCGCTAAGAAGTCGTAAAATACCCCCATCGCGATTTTCGAAGCCATTGGTTCAAAAGGGTTCGCATATATCCGGAAATGCTGTGTAGAGGGCGAGACGTTTCGCCGTTAAATCCAAGTGCTCGCTTAAGTGTCGTCTCGCGAAATCCTGTTATTTTGATGTATCCAATATCGGACGCGATTCAAAGCGCGTCTCTTAAAATATTTTCTGAGCTATTGCGCCGGAAAAAATCGCCTTTTCTTAACTATCGCGGTCTCTGTTCCTTTTTCCTTAATGAAATTGTAGTGTTGAAATTAAAATGGATTGTTTTTTACCGATATGATTCTTGAACGAGTTCCATTGTTGACGGAGTACACGTTATTGTTGCGCAGTGGTCTCCCAAGAATCTGCAAGAAATTCGCTGCAACAATGGTAGAAGATTATTATTGGTGTGTTAAAAAATGTTGCATTCCTTTCATTGTTGGATAAATTGAGCTTGCATGTGACTGAATCCAGTACTTATAACTTTGAAACAGCTAAGAATTATAGTAGCTTTTGTATCATTTTACATTTACTGCTTTATGTCTTTACTGCTTTCCCCTTTTAAGAATTTTAAAATTTTGTTTTCATAGGAATAGCAATTTCGACGCATAAGGCTTAGCCATAAACGATCTATCTAAAACATAAGACAGATGTAAGGGGTCTCGAATAGACAATTGAGTAACGTGTTTGACAACTTGAAAGTGATCCTGAGTTTGATCCCCAGTGGGAGCCCATATATACCAAATATCATAAGTTCAGTAATACTGTTAACAATACTACTACGATATGGCAAAAAATATCGTTAAATTTGGTGATGTTTTATAAGAATTTGATTTTGCTTGGTGCAGAAAATCAGTATTATTACATGAAATTAAAAATAGGAATTTAAGCAGTTCCACGTTCTTACAACTAATATTTGCTCGATGTTAGTCCACTAAAATGATGAAAAATTTGACTTTTAATTGTGGAAATTTCCTTATATGCGTGCTACCGTTTCTTTTAATCATACAGTTCCGAAATTTAAAATAAAGCCAATTTATTTAAGTGAGATATACATTTCGTTAACATCGAATTTCCAGTCGATTATCATCATCATCACTTTCGTCGTACCATTAGTATCTTACCAATTAATATTTTCTTCTCTTATAAAGAATGAGCGCCATTTTTATAGGCCGATAATATTTGTTAAAGATCTTTCCTTCTAGTAACAAGAGTTTCTATCTCAGTTCATTATCCCGAGTGATAAGAAAGGTCGAATGTATTTTTTCTATGGAACTGATGAATTCGCGGAATCGTTGCAGTTATAAAGGACAAAGTCGAGGGATTTAATCTCCACAACAAGTCATTTATTTTAATGATATGCTTCACGACCTTTGCGATTTATCTCTGCAAATTACGTGGCGGTTAAAGGGTCTGAAGATAATTACGATGATTGGATCTTTCTCAACTCTTTAGGATCATTTCTCTTTTCATTCTGGAGGGATTCATCTGATAAATTGGTATGAATGCTCTCACCGTTATCCCCTTTGATGACAGCTCTCTATCTCTTATTTCTCAAATGATACGGGTTCTATAAATAAATTTAAAGTAGTTTGAAGTGAAGCATGAAAAGCCAATGTCATAGCTTATACCTATTTAATGTCACAGCTCCTTGATCATTACTTATCCCTGTATCAGAATCCATAATATTTTATGCTCATTTCTGTCAGGCACGAAGTTTCAATCAAAACTATTTCCCAACGTACAAAAATTTTGTTTTCTTTTCTCGCAAGAATGTTTACTGCCCAATTCTGATATCTGTTTGTGTCGTAAGCCAAGGAGACCGACTATAAAATTTCGTTGGAAACTTAAAGATAGAAACATATATGTAAGTTTGAAACATTTATGTATTGGCATGTGAGTAGTTCTTAGGTGCTTCTACAGCAAACAACTAAAAGATCAGTTTCCCTCGATAATGTTTACGCAATGAATTTCAGTTGCTATTCTTATATTTTCAATATCCAAGAGATCGTTCTTGAAGATCGTTGAAGATTAAAGCAATCAATGAATTTGCTAAGGTAGTTGAAAGATATATATGTAGGTATAACAATTTATTCCCCTAGATGCTACATATTGAATATGTCTATATGCTATTTTATTGAAATGCCGTTAAGAATCGCTAATTTAAGATAAATATTTTATTTCTTTGTTACATTCTGGATTACTGTGAAAAACCGTTAGGTATATCATGTCATAAATAGTAAGATTAAGAAACGATAAAAATACTATAGTTATACCAGTAATACTTAATTTACAATAATAACGGTGATCAATGTCAGGAAATCAATCAGGCACGTGTACCAGTCTGCATTAAACAAGTGAAAGTAACCCTGAAGATTTTCTTAAATAATCATCATCTTATTCCGATTAAAGAGGATATAAAAGGAAGGGAATTTCATCGCAACTAGTAATTTAGCCTCCGGCGTCTGTTGCCTCGTGTGTACCTCATCAAATCATGTACGACTTCATTAGCATGAGCTGCTTAGCCCAGCTCACATTTGTTGCTTCCGAACACACCATGTCTTAATCATACTCGTTGGAGTCTTTCATTGCAACTTAATGGAATGACGTGGAACGCAGATAAGGTTGGAAAACTTCTAGTGGAAAATATGCCTAGGCTTCACGCGATTTTAAAGAGTTGAACGTTCTTCTTAAGTGGTTGATATGCAATTGCAGACCAATCTATAAGTGATACGATGAATGAAATCTCGACTACTGGCTTAATGATAGCTCTTTTTGGTAAAGAAACATTGAATTCAATATTTAAATGAATAAATAGATCTTTAAAAGACAAGGTTTATCTGAACGGAACTCTTCTTCATATACCTAATGTCATATATCTATAGAACCATTTATCCCTTATGATAAGTGATGTACTCAAAGTAGAAAAATAAGGGAAATAATTGATTTTGTTGGAAAATATATATGATTAATACAGCAGAAGTAAATTTAAAAGGTATTTCGTGGATAAAATCTGGACTTTTTTCATAATAAAATCAGTTTTGTTTATTTTTAGTTACTATTAACTATTTTTTATCATTAATTCTCCCATTATGATCATTATATAAAAATATATAACTTGAATTTTCTGTCATTTTAACAGGAAAAGATGTTGTGGCTAATAGTGAAAGTACCAATCCTTGCAATTGACTCTTATTATTTTAAGAAATCCGTGTTTGATTTATACTTTTCGCTATTCGATAAGGGCAATATATGCATAATGTTTTATTTATCTTATTCAACTGCTTTTATTTATTTCATTTCCTCAGGCGTGCTTCCTTGTAATTAATTTTGCGCTTTTTGAAAGTTTGTGCAGCATTATTTTTCTCTGTGGAAACAAGAAAATCGTTTCAATATCAGAATTCAAGCCTTCAAGATTCGAAAAGTAAATGACACAGCATTGCATAATTGAATTTTTCAGTATTTACAGTAACTTACGAAGTAGAGTTTACATATTGATATTTTAAATGATACAGTAAGGTAGAAGAATAATAATTATAGTGAACGATCTAATAGTACTTTTAAGGAATAAAGGAAATCTATCTAAATACCTAAAAATCCCACTTGTAACACTGGTATGCCTCCTTGTTCATACATATATCGACAGATATATTGGATGTAAGAATTAAAATTGCGAATATAACCTTTAAAAGTGCGCAATAAATAACACAGTAATTTTTGCAATTGGTGCTACATGCACTGTACACACGGCAACGGGCACTTTTAAATACGCGCTTTTGCAGAAAATATAGTAATAAACTCACCATTCCATTATTTAAAACGTTATGAAGAGATACAATAACAATAACTAGAGTTACTGTGACCTATGACTAAATAGACACTCTAAAGACGCCTTTAGATATTCCGCGAAGGCTGAAGTGCTAATCCGCAGTGAGACTCGAACGTGAGATCATCTGGAGCTTACCGGAAAGGTCATGAGATGGAATGGAGGGTACGGAACTGTCTCGAGGAAAAGGTGCACATCCACTCCGGAGTGAAGTGAAAGCAAACACCCCGTTTTGAGGGCCCCATATCGCGGTCCCTAAGTGGTTTCCCATGCGGAAGGTATGCGGTTGAATTCAGATGCTCGTCGAAGGGTCTATTCCCTTGAGAGAAATATCGAGGATAGAGAAAACCTTCAGGATACAGGTTGCTGCAGGGGTATGTCATCTATGCCTCAACTATCGTCCGGAAGATATCCATGACAAAGCAGCGTCTCTCGAACGCTCAGGTCGACGTATCGATCATTAGGGAAAAAAAGGACAGCGATGTAAATGCTATGGTTCCGTCTTCGTCAGACATCTTTCGGCCGCCATATTTTAAGGAGATGTCGGTGACAGGAAAAGGTTGGGTGAGCAGGAATTCGACGAGAGGCAGGGTTGCGGGTGCGTGTTCCGGATGTAAACATACTTGAAGGGGGTTGGTTGAAATGTAGGGGGAGTGTTTTTGTCGGTTGTTTATCAGTTTATTTTTTAAAGTAATTTTTTATCTTAAAGTAAGCGTGATAAGTAAATTATTGGCTTATATATCACGTATTGAAAAGCCTGTTAAAACGGGATGAAATATTGGCAAAATACCCAAAAGTTGATGAATAGAGTAAATAATTCAATAGAATTTATTGTGGGTTTTCCATTTTAAATGAAAACTACCTACGTAACTTTAGTAAAGAATTTTATATATTTTTTGAAAAAATGATAAATGTGTTATAAAATATACATATGCCCACCTGGGAGTTTGCTATCCAAAGGCGCACATCTAAATTGTGTGTTCGCATAGCATTTAAATAATAAAAGATATTATTCACAAGGCTCTTAAAGTACGACTCCCTAACTTATTGAATCTCCATGTTCACGTTTAAAATAATAAGAGCTTGGATTTTAGATCATTACACCTGTTGGCACATGAATTACACATAATGTTTCTTTAAATCTTCCTCAATTATTTCTCAATCGAAGAAATAATAAAGCATTTACTATAGCGATATTTGAAGTCTTTAATCTCTTGAAATGATCTCTTAACGAATGCTACGAATAGTTAATAAGCAATAGCAATATACTTTACAACACTGTCTCCGAATAAAATTACGAGTGTTGATACCTTGCATGATATGCATCAAGATATCAAAAATTATAATTAGTATTATACTTATCAAAAAGTAAAAGCCATATAATGTTAATAAAATCTCATTTTAACTTAGCGGGCCTGAGATTTAGAATTTCATGTATGCGATATGGACTCCTTGCATTTTCAACATATATTAACCGAAATATTTTCAATATCATATTGCTTCTTAAGACTACTATCGTTTCCGCTTTCTCTCCGTCATCCTTTACCGAATCAGGACTTCATTCCGATTATAAATAATAGTGCTTCTTAAAGAATATCATTAAATGATGATTCAATGAAATTTTAAAGGCTTTTACCATTAATGAAATAATAAACGCACGTCGACTTTCATTAAAATATAAACGTTAATTCGCGATTTTCAAGTAAAAGTTACGAATGATTGATTAATGTAACTACTATGAGACTTAAATAGAATACGGATCAAGAATAAGAACGAAATAAAATTTCGGTTTTCCGGTTTTGGCTCAGAAACAAGAAGTTAATATTTATGCTCTTGATTAGTTTTCCCTCCTTCAAAATCAACGCTATCTTCGGCTTTGGTTCCCGATTCGATTCCGGTCCCTGAAAGTTCCTGTAAGGCTCTGTTCCAGTTTAGTTCCTTCCTGGTCCTCCTCCATGACTGCTTCCTCTCTTTCGGCAACAGAATTTATATCCGACAGCCGAGCACCTCATTATCTTCCGGGTCACCTCGGAATTTAGATAACGCGCCCGAATTCCTCGAGATGGAAAAAGTGTAATTCACCGACTCGTGGGAGATAGCAACGCCCTTGTCTGCATGCGACAGCTTCGGTATTGTGAAGCGCCGCGTGACAATGGAAGCGAAAAAGGTTTCCCCAAAATTTTTCGGCCACTTCATCGTCTGGAAACTGGTCTTCCGGATGCGCTGGTCCATCGGCAGATTCCTCTCCTTGGCCGCCCAAGGGAAGCTGCCTTTGGCACTCACCCGAGAATAGATAATGTCATTTTCCACCGCATCGACTGCGGCGCTACGTTCCACATTCGAACGCCTCTCTATATCCCCTCATTACCCCTATTCCCACCCTGTTTACCATCGCAAGGGTTCTGTATCAAGTGCGTTTTTTACTCCACTTCTTTTATGACCTTTCTCCTCGTGGATATCAATTTCAAAGCGAAAGATAAACCTTATGGGGCGAGATTGTTCATTATTACAGCCTGGCGCTAGAGGGAGCTGAAATCTACGTCAGAATGGGGGTTTCCCCGTCATAATACATATAGTGTGATCCGATATCAAAGTGAGGATCGTTTGAAGTTTCCTCGACATTTTTTGTTTCCCGCTGTTTTGTTTTGCTTGCAGTCAAATTTCGTTTCGAGTCCTCGGAGGACTTGTATAAAATGAGGAAACATTTCTGTGTCGACGGCCTCTTCGCTCGGCTGGGTTCCTTTATAAAATATTTATGACCGGCAGTTGAATGAACGTGGCATCATGAGGATAAGAGCAGCTGAAATAAAATGTGAATATGAGATTTATGCATATAAAATTAAATTTTATTTTCATTTCGAGTTTACAGCATATATTGCAAAACATCCTCTAAAGTTCAATTGTTTGATTTACAAACAAGTTAAAAATACAGTAATAATGTATTTCATAATATTTGTTAAATAATTTGAACATTGTTGAAATCCCTTGAATAATCTTTGACTAATAATGATATCCAGAACGTTGCTAGTATTATGCTACTAACCAACTAACAGTTACATTTTATTAGAAAGGTATCTTATGCTCTGAAAGTATATTATTCACACAGCCAGGGGTCCAACTTGCCGAAAATAAATTGTGTATTAGGGTAACCGTTTTTGTTTTTGCTTGTTCCGTTGCTCTATATAACTCATATTTTGTAAATCTCTTCCTAAGTATGCAATTTTGCTAGTACTATTATCGCAATAACTCTTAGTGACAAAAGTTTAATATTATTGTAAAATCTCATAATTGTAAGTTTTATACCATGCAAATTTACGCTCCAGAGTCTATTATATATCATTCTATAGTATTAATGAAGCCAAAGGGATTTAATTTCAATGTTATGTTAAAGGACATCTTGTAGTAATCCAAGAATGAAAGCTATCAATGATTAAACACTTAAACGTTATTATTCTCTTCAATAAAAGAAATACTTTAGGTTGTCATATTATCATTTTTCTAAATCAGTACGATTATTATGCTATTTTAGGGACTGCTGTTCTATTTCATCCTTTCTAATATACCATCATACGGCAGTTTCACTATGAATTATGTTACAAATAGACCAATTTCGGTATATGTCTGTACATACAACAACCCACTGCGGGAAATACAGAACCCTAATACCTTTAAGCATTTTTCCATGATTAAAGGGATATTGAGTCACTAGTTTAATAACATAGAGCAGTAAGAACTAACAGTAACCAGATAAAGAGTGGATTATAACATCCTAATCCTTAGGGTAAATCATTCTTTTATATTCCCTTTCAGCTGGAATATTTACGTTCTATTGTTATTTCGTGACATTTATCCTAATTTACTCAACACTTTTTTTTACTCTCTCATTCAGATTTTGCACGTCCGGTGGTTGCCTTGTATTCTTCTCCAGCTTCATAGCTCGAAACTTAGTAAATATTTAATTCACTCCTTCCCTTTGGTTCAAAATTTCTGCCAGATAAATGTTGATTGTTAGATAAATGATTTAAGGTTTAATTAGGCTTTCTTTGACTAGGTTTCCTGATTTCGTATGTTGTGGTCTCATGGGGGAAGTATTCGCTGCAGGAAGTTCTTACTTGACACATAGTCAACGTTTCCTATTAAAAATTGAAACTAATTTCCTTGGTGAGTCTTTGAAAGATTTTTCATATTTTGAAAAGGTTATTTAAAAAAACTAAACTATCGTCTTCTTTATTAGAGTTGCGTAGGTTGGGTGAACTTTTCATTGATATTTAAGGCTATTTGAGTTGCGTAGGTTTGGTGAACTTTTGCTTGATATTTAAAGCGGCGGAAAAGACTTTGGCCGAATATAGACAAAAGCATGCACATAAACCACAGTAGTTAGGAAAATCCGAATATTAATCATGAGTTATTTTCTTTCGTTTCTCTATTAATTCAATCAAAAAGAGTCAATTTTATCATAATTCAACAAACGAGATTGTATTACCCGTTTGAAAATGTTCATATTTCTATCGCTAAATAAATATTTCCTCGAAATTTAATTTACTCTTAAGTATATAATTCAAACTCGTAGTCATACAAGCAATGAAATGAATAAAAATCAATAATAATCTGATATAATACTAGAAACCTGTTCCAAGATAGCTTGATTCTAAGTCAAACGATGGAAATGTAATTTTTACTTGCACATTAAGTTGTGCGACTAACCCAAGGTTATACAAGAAGTGAAAAATTGTGACTTGGCCGGGACTCGAACCCGGGTCTCCCACTTTCCGGGCAGGTATTCTATCCATTAAACTACCGAGTCACGCAGTCTCACTTCTGTAAACGGGAGCTTATATGGGCAAGGTAGTGGTGCTCCACATTAGTGGCACCAACCACCACCAGAGGTCCTCGTCGAGGCAGCCACCCAAATAGCCCACCCATATAAGCTCCCGTTTACAGAAGTGAGACTGCGTGACTCGGTAGTCCCGGCCAAGTCACAATTTTCACTTCTTGTATAACCTTGATTCTAAGTATTTAGAAGTTCTGTCCATGTTTTCCAAGCCATCGGAAGAGGAGATTGAAATCTGAAAAACTTTTTGTAATACCGAGACGTCTGTATACCCTATCTATGAATTAAAATGCACTGAGAGTATTAGCAAGGTTTTTGCAATATACTTCTTATGTTAGCTCAAAAGTTATTTGAAACGGTACTGGATCAGGCCAAAAGTATGCTACCTTTCCCACACCCACTGATGATCGATTTCCCTTTAACATTACATATATTGTGTATTACAAGATTTTTCGGTTAAATACTTCTAAAAGAAATCACGTGGGTGATAATATTTTTCCGAGGAATTGCTCCTGACGGTTGCCGCTTTCGGCGCTTCGAGAATACCTTTGTCTCTTTGATACTTCTATTTTTCATCTTCTATTTTTTTGAGTTTTTCGCTACTTTTATATTAATCGGTGGCATTCTTACATTAAATAATGACGATGATGATTTATTACCACCTTCATCAAATAATTGCCCTCTCTTTTTTTCTCTCAATGACGTGGTCTTTAGATGTGGCACACATGATGTAATCGATTTAAAAACCTGCCTGAGACCTAAATGATCGTTTTCTTGCGTTCTCCATTCTCCTAATTAGCCTCTACGGTTGACAGTTAGGTAAGTAACTAGGTCTCAGAGGATTGATTACACTTAGCTGGAGAAGTAGCCAGCTGTCTAGGAAGTTCTTTCATGCTCCCTCATTGCGGTGTTAAGAGTGAATATTTTGTCGTCTTTACTGAATGGCTTAAAGTTAAAAGCTGAGATGGTGCTTAAAGAGAAGAAATAATGTATACAGGGAATTAAGGGAAGGATTCACGTAAACAGAAAGGTGAAAATAGGTATCTTTATCCCAATATTTTTTCACATTACTTGAACGCCAAAAAATGGTAGGGTTGCGTATTTACGATGTTATATTTTGAAAGATGTACAATTCTCAGAAACCTTCTTTCTTCTTTAGAACTATTTATGGGTGATTTCAGTTCGCTATCGTTCGTTTTATTTCTTTCATCCTTTGCTTTGTATCTTTTGTCTCTCTTTGGAACATTTCGCAGCACTATATTTTTTTTCTCTATAATGGCATCTTCCATGTATGCATTTTAACCCCAAAAATGTTTCTTTTTGCTACTTTTTCGTTACAAAGACTACAAATAATAATGCAGAGAAAACAACAGTTTTATAATGATAATTATTATTATACTGGGCTTGTAGAATTACATTATTTATTGCATTGGTTTATGGTGACAATCTCGATGCCTTCAAGAAAGGAAATTTTGTTTCTCACGAGATTGTTTACTGAACAGCTTTTGTCGAGGTAGTCTAAGAAAATCAGAAAATAGACGTTTTTAGTACGAATTACATTCAAGATTGTCCTTTCCTTTTTGTAATATCCCTTTAGCAAAAAAGATTCAGGAAATTCATGAATAAGATTCAGTTCCAAGCCTGTGCACTTGGTCCTAAAGATTTATTATTATTACTTCTTTAAATATTTATAATTATAATTGAATCAATAATAATTACTTTCTGTTGCTTCTCCTCTACATTCCTATCTATATATCTTGAGTTGTTTCCTTTGAAATTTACATAATTTCTTGATTTTATCAAGTTTAAGACTTATTTTCGAAGATGGTGAATCATATCATGTTGATGTTTATTAAAATCCTCCAATTTGTTTAGAATATATTCCTAGAAACATAAAAGATAAATCTCAAATAATTTTCTGTATGGTATTTATTACTCACAGCTTTATTTGAATAGTTTTTATGACTCATGTGAATCAAAGGTAATCGTTTTTTCTAGAAGTTTAAGCATTAGTTTACCTTTTTCATCATACCAACATTAGTCTTCCTTCGAGTCATGCTGTCACTCTTATCGTGATCTCTTGTCGATTTTCCACAGCATCTTAAGCGCTTCAAGGGACCTTTTTCTTCCTCTCACGCACTCATCTCACGTACGCCATTCAATTTAACTTAACCAAATCCGTTCTTCCGCTGACCCTTGAGAAAACAAAGAATGCGAAAGGAATTTTCTGTTGGGTCTCAGTCACCAGTTGCAGCTGTGATGAAACATAGCGCATACAAATGAAATGCTCCTGAAATTGGAAAAATAATCTGAAACGTATCTGATTGAATCCCATGGACCGTCATTTTCATATTGATAGGAAGTGCGTGGTTGAATTGAAGTAGGGTGTGTTGCGTGACGAGCCTTTAGTAAACTATCATTGAAATAATATAAGGTGTACTATTTTCCGTGTACTAAAGTAAATCGGTGAATTTGTGGGAATGAAAAATCTTTGTGGATGGAAACCTCGGTTCAATATTTTATATTATAAATTGAAAGGGTTACTTGGGAATGCTTTATAACCAGCAAGGAGATCGAAGTTGAAATCGGGTCATGATCGATAAGCAAGGCCATATTTCACTACGACGACACCCCATTAATCATTTTAATTCTTCTTCATTTATTGTCCGCTCCTATGATGAACTACAGAAATTTCAGTTTGAACCCATATTCTATTCTAGGCCTTTTATAAATTATTGTGTGCTTGAAAACGTATTCTCTTGTTATACTATATAAATATATAACTATTAAGTTATTAAAACATTATATAATTACTCTAATATCCATATATGTTTGAAAGTTTTTAATAATTTAATATTTTAATAATTTAAGCGATTTAAGGTAGAGTGCATATCAAGTTTTACCATAATAGTCTGTTCAATGTAGTAAAGCTGCGTTCGCTGAGGTTATCAGAATCATTTTTTGTGTAACATAATGTTGGTTCATATACTAAGTATGCGATTTCATCCTTTTTTCCTTTTAATGGCAGTGAATTCCATTTTATTTTAATTTATCATATTTGTCTTCTACATTGACATTAACTCCAATCAAGTATTGGTGTGAAAGCGGTAAGATAGCAAAAAACGATCATTCTATTTATTTTATTTCTTACAATCTTGCATTTTCACGGAATAACACGGAATGTCCCAGTATATCTGTATTTTTGCGTTTATTCTCGGATTAATGTAATAAGAACAGAATTACACAACTCGGCTATGGCGATATCCCGCTTAAGACGTAGTTTTTGCTTGTTTTTCGGAAAATCTGGGCTTTACTGTATATCCCCTAGGAAAAATATCCATTGAGTGAGGTAGAATCATTTGGATAAAATATCTTTTGAACAGACTGTCGAGGGAAAAATCCTTTCGTGAAAATTCTTGGTTGTTATGTTCCTGAATAAAAATTTCCCTGTGTGATCCCCCTGGAACCGATATTTTGCGATCGCTTAGTAAAATTTATCAGCTTAAGATAATTGGCATGATTCAATTGATTAAGCTTTCAAACGGGCTTTCAAAGGAATGAAAGCAGTCAGAAATTCCATTAGGGAAATAATATAGTTATTGGAATTCAAAAACGAGAGGGGAATATTACCGCTCGAGTGATCTTTACTCAGTCGCTTCGTTGAGGTATTTGGCAAGTTAGTGCTAAAGTCGAAAGATATAGGAGGGATTCCCTTCTCTCCCATTCCTATCGAGAAAGCATCGTTTCATTCAATCCCTAGCACGCTTTGGGATAGAGGATGAGGAGTAGAAAGGGAACATTTGGAAATGGAAGAAATGTGTGCAGAGAGGAGGGAGAAAGAAAGAGTAGAAGCAAAGTGAAAGGCGGAATAGCACGGAAACGAAGTGCAGTTTCAGGATTCGCAAATTTCCCAGTTATAAACCGGGAAATTCCATGCTTAACGCTCACGTACACTTAAGGAAATGCTGAGAAAATTCCGCGTGACAGATGAAATCGCACTCCATCCTTTATTATTCAACTAGAAGAAAGTGCCGTGCTTCGCTAGGGTTTTCCGGATAAAGTTGTTGGCTTCCGCAAGACAAAGTATAGGAAATGCGGCTGTGCTGCGTATGCATAAAATTTTAGCGTAAATGATGGTGAACATTTAATCATACGAAGTACTGCCTGAAAATTGTTCTCGCGTAACGTCTTATAATTTTTCTTGTCGTTAAACAAAGATGTCCTCCCTGAAGCCTCACACAATTTGATATTTAACCCCCAAACTAATATTACTATGCCAAAATTCATTGTTTAAAAATATTAGAATTATTATGTATTTTATTGAATTTAGTCAACGAAAATTTTTCTTCCACTTCTCGAATTATTAAAGATTCTAATTCAGATAAGCTCAAAGAATTAATTATATAAACCTATAATTAACTCTTGTGTGATACACTAGGGTGTAATACACCCCAAGCCCTTTTTGCGTTACATTTATATATGTAAACTAGTTAAAATCAGGAATTTTTGAAAGGCACTTAATTTAGTTTTTTTGTTATATGACCCATATAACTTCAAGAAAGTAAGCTTTTGAGTGGTAATAAAATATTTTTAAGTAAAAATATTCAATAGATTATTTGTTATAACAATTATTTTCGCTGGGGTGCGATCCACCCCAGTGTGTCACGTCATCCCTCATTTTTGTGTCAAGTAAGGGGTAAGTTAGCATTGTTACGTATGTAGTATAAATGCCGAGACATTGAAATCAAATAATAAATTGTGATAAAATTTGATATTCTGATCATTTATTCATATTTTTGCGATTCATATTTTAATATCTTGAGTAATGGTATTAAAGAATAAAATCGGATCCTTATCCCTTTTTTCGTGATAATATCTGTGATTTAAGAGATCAAATTTTGTAATTTAATATTCGAAAAGTGCTTTCTGAATTGAGAATATCTGAGTCTTTCAAAGAATTGCAGCTTCATCGAAAAATGTAAGCTTCTAGAAAATACCCTATGTGAATAGAAAAATACTACTGAAAAGGGCTTTAAGCTGATAGATTCCATCTCTTCCGTTTTTTAGCTCTATATGTCCATGAAATCATATGACCTTCTGTAAACGAAGAAAATTATGTAGAATATTTATGGGGAAAAAGCGTACGCTAGAAAAGTTACAAATTCAAATGTTCTCTATTTAGAAATAAAGTTTTTATGTGAAAACTTACTAATATCTAGGATAAATGAAATGTCCCAAAAATTCAGCGAGTTCTTTTTCTATAATATTGCGTTACTTCTTTGAGAGAAAATATGTATTTTCCCTTAAGAAAGGAAGGGATCTAACACAGCGATTGTTATAGAATGTTTCCTGGACGCTCTTTTTTCTTTTGTCCTCGATTTCTTATAGCTCTATTTTAGATTACTCTCGCTTTTCTGCTCCGATGCGTTCTTCGATATTCTTAGGAAGTGTCAGCAGAGTGATAGATCATTTCCCTGCGACTTTTTGTAATCTCGCTGATATTTTTGGTAATCCTTGGAGGTTTTTATTGGAGATTTGCGTTTCTAAGAGGAAACTTTTGTCATAACCAATATAACGTTCTGAATAGTACCATAAGATGTAGTTTTTTTTAGTAAAAAGAACGGTTGTTAAGTGAAACAAAACAGCATTTTTCTCAATGTCTATGGATATATTACAACACGAAGAATAATTATGTAGTACTACTAAAAGGCTCCATGATTTTAGTTCATCATTTCATTCATTTATAATGATCTCCATTAGCAAAACTAGATTTCAGACCATCAATAATAACAGTTTATGTTACAGTTATAGTCATACTTTTTTAAATCATCAATTCAAATGCAAGCAAGATTAAATAAATTACTATTTTGACAGCGCAGCGGTTATATAGTTTTTTCCATTTTGCAGATCACTTTTTGAAATTGACATTCCTGTAATTCATTAAATAAATGCAGAATTTAAATTAAAAATATATTCCTGTGCGTAAATAGGTAAATATGATCTTAAAAAGATGAATAGTGAAAAAATTACGAACATCGATGACGTTTTATCATTAGTTACTATCGATTTTGCAATAATTGGGTCGGAGAAAAAATTTATAAATTAAAAATTTATTTTTTCCTCTCAGCGAATTGAGGCAAAATATTATTATTAATATTATTTTCCATCAGCAAAAAATCAGCTTTCATTTGCCAAGTATTAATTTCATTTTTATTCTTTAACCATAGATTCTGTAAATGTTTTCTAAATTAAACCATAAGTTTATTTAATTAATAATAAATAAGAATCAGTTGACACACAGTAATATTATAACATTCTGAACATAGTCAGAAGTGCAAAGAGAAAAGGAAGGTCATAATGGTTTTATTTCATTTCAATCAATCAGTGTAAAAATGTGAAAATTTGAGGAAACATTTCGTAACAGTTTATCAAGATGTAAGAGATTTATCTCTATGTTTACTCAGGAGCTAAAATTCCTCCTAAAGAGCTTTCTCTTTGATAAACTCTACCATGAATTTAATCGCCTGTGCCATACCTCCTCCACTTAGATCACATAGACGAAACGCGATTAAATTTTGTGGAAACTCAGTAGAGTGAGTCTAAGCGTTCTTAGGATGGCTCACATGCCCAAGAAATTCCATAGTAACTATAATATACGTGTCTATAATCTATTGCAAAAGGTGAATCCAGAATCATCGTTTAAAATCGAATATTCCTAATTTACAATATTATTTTCCCACAATTTCACATACTAATGACGGTAATTTTGAAATTGTTCCATCTGTAGTTTCCCAAAGGGGCGGGGTAGCTCATTATCTTGTAAAATTGCTGGAATAATCTTTGTTTGCTGGGAATCTCCCTCAGTGGTATGAGAATCAGCTGTGATTTCTTACCTAAATTAGTCTTCTGTTACGCGAAGAGGGGTGAAAATATATGACATAATTTCTATTCATTACTCATTTTTTTATTAAATTTGGAAAAGAAGTAGAGATTGTATTTCGTTTAGAATATAAAATTTCATTTATCAGTATTTTGAAGAATTCATAACAGTTATCATATGATTTCTTGACTGGCATTCGTGAAAACCTGGTACTGCTACAAAAATTTCACAAGCATGCATACAAAAATTCAAAACCAATGTGATGAAAAACTATTTGAGATTGAGAAAGCTGATTTATGTATATTTGTATTTTATTTTCCTCAGGTTTATGAAACAAAATTTGCACAAAAATATTTTCGGTCTCAGTCAACATGATGTCTATAAATCTTTTTAACTAAAATGGCTAATGAAATGATTAATAGTGAGGTAAAATAACAAGTTTAATCAGCATGTAGCCAAACGATTTCTGCTCAGTTGTTAGAGAATTCTGCAGATCAAAAATCAAGCGAAAGATAGATAGATTTATTTTACGGGAACATATAATTCCTTTTTGCATGCGATTATTATTTTAAATTAAAATAATGAATATTTCATATAAAATAAATACCCATTTAACATACACACAAATGCACAGCGAAATACAAACATTATTACTCGAAGAACTAAAAGAACTGTGTTCAACGTGGAAGCAATGTCTTGTAGCTAATCTAAAGTAATGTGTTATAGATATGGACGTTATAAAAATAGCTCCACTGATATGACTTGAGACTAGGAGTATCCTACTTACTTAGAACCCCCCATAAAGATTAAACACCCATAATTCAGAAATGCATATAACTCTTGGAATTGTTTGGAGAGTAACATGTAGCTTGCGAAATATTTATTTATTTGACCCTCTATTAGGCGAAGTTAGGCACGAGTGGGCCTCTCTTCCACCTAACCTCGTATGAAGATACATCGGTATAAAGATTCAAAATAATACTAAGAGAATAAATAAAGAGAAAGAAAAAAAAACGAAAAAGAAAGATTTGATATGCGGGAAAAATTCTCCATAACTGAAGGTTGATAGAGAAAAAACCCACAGTGCGGGAAAACACCCACACAAGAAGGGGGGCGAAAAAAACCCGCGAAAACACAGTGAAAACACATAATAAATAATTTTCCAAAATTCACAAATCATGGAGAAAAGTACAAAAGTAAAGCGAAAAATACATAAGCAAAAATACAAAAAAAAATAAAAAGTAGCAATAAAAAAATATAACTATATAATATAAATATATGCATTGTAGGGACAAAATGTAGAAATTAGGAGGAAATCGCTTTTTTGAAGTACAAAACACGCTAGTATATGATCCCGAAAACTATTTCCACCGTAAAAAACACCCAGTTCCAGATAAAAATCACCGGAATCGAATCTATTGGCACAGAATACAGGTCCTTGTGTGTTTCTTTTTACTATGTTGTGGAGGTTGATTTTTGAACCTTTCCATTTTAACGTAGATTTAATTCTGTGATCCAGACAGAGTCAATTTGGCGTTCCATGCTGATGAGCGTTCTTCACATCGGCCGCAGAGAGATTCACGCACCGCTGTAGCTAGAGAGGGCCTTCCGCTCACGAATACACGATATCAATCGCGGCCCATCCCTTTTCGCTACCAACCAGACCATACGCCATCCAATACGCTCCCACGAAACCCATCCTATGGAAAGCATTTATTTCAATCGTCCCGACCGCTGACGAACGTGTCTGCCATCAATCCCGCGAATGCACGCCGTCAAAAGAAACGCGAAAGGGTGATAATCCGCCCCATTTCGTCCGAAAAAATATCCGGAAACGAAAAAAAAATCCCTTTGAAAAGGAATGGAATGACTACCAAAGGTGGCATGAAAGTAGAGCATCCAAACAGATTATAACCGAGACTGGTTAACAGGTTTTCGGGGAATTTTATTCCGGAAAAAGCTGATTTATCTTCTTCGGTTTATCGATTTCTATTATAATTAATTCCAGTATGTAACCAAAAGCGTATACACCACTAGTTTCAAGCTTTTGTCGGTAACAATAAAGAAAAATCTAAAAAACTTTTCCTTTCGATAATATTAGACCAACTGTTGAAATTATTAAAATAGAGTTGATATAACACACAACCTAATCTAACCAAATTTTATGCATTTATTACTATTTGAAATATAAGTAAAACATATCACCCCGAGTATCGTATCTTTGAATTGCGAGAATTATAGTGCTTCTGTTGAGGATAACCGAAATTATCCTTAAGATAATTATTAGCCCTTTACTCTTTTAGATAAAACTTAGCCAGAGCAGATACCATCTTTGTTCCTCAAAGTTCTTTTTTGTTGCGATTTAAGTATAACTTTTACTTCGAAGAAAATCATTAATTATTTTCGTTTTTAAGTTGTTTCTGAGTTTTATTTTTTCGTAAAAATTTTCATCGGTTAAGTATCCCTACAAAACACTTACACCCGTACTATTTTATAACATAGAGGTACGGGTATAAGTATTTTTTGTTTATTTCATCGTTTTCAATAGCTTCCTACCACAAAGTCTCGCCTGAATCAATCAATAGTATCCACATTAAGTGCCATATCCGTCCTACTCAAGGTAAATTTCATCTTCAATTTATCTGGAGAATATGTATCCTTAAAGCAAATATGTAGTATAACAAACACAAATGTCCTTTTCAATAATATAATAATAATATAATATGAGAGGAATTTCTCAGTTAACCGATTATATTGCTCAGTATCAATCGGAAATTCCTGTTTTACTAATCGGTCAATTAAATCAGTATCTTGAGGACATAAAAGGCTAAAATATGTAGTGAAGCAAACATAAAAATCCGTTTTATCATATAATATAAAAAGGATATCTCGGTTAACCGGTTACTTCGCGCAATTTTATCGAAGGCCCGGTTTTTCGAATTAACTGTTTTTTGGATTTCGTAAATGTAATCCGGCGGCTATCGAGTGCAAATTGCAGCACTTCTCCCTCTTCAACTCGTGCGGTTGTGGGATCGTGTGCAGCATGCGGATCCGAGGTTCATCCGTGCACGAAAATCTCTATCCCGTCACGAAGTGGCGATTCTAGGGATTAACGAGTGTGCCTCATCACCCGAAATCCGCTGGAACCGCTCTCCAAAAGCTCCCACACTTCGCTGTGTTCGCAACTATTCTCCTTTGAGGACGTTACACTAAGCACAGGGAAAATCGGTAAATCTTCACCAAGAGGAGTAATCTTCAGTCTTGAGACAATATGATTAAAAAAGTGCAGCTGGAAGGAAAAGAGGGACAGCTTCGAAACAGCTGTTTTTTTCTGTGATTCGGTGAAACACCTGGGTATTTGAAGAAAAAAGAAGTAGGAAATAGTCCTTCTCTTAGAGAAGTAGGCACATTTTACCCGATGATGCGACCTCAATAATGGTAGATAAATATATCAGAGTTGATCTTTTTCTTATTCTAATATCATCATGTAATTTAAAATGCCTAAATTCTTCTTTTTCCAGTATTTTCAGTTCTTACACTCTGTTATATTTTTTATTTTCTCGGTATTTTTTGAAACGTCCTCATTAGTGATGAGAGGAGACAAATTCAACAAATATTAGTGCAGTATTTATTTTATCAAAGGTAAAATGTAGATGTTGTTACTAAAATGAAAGCAGCAACTGTATCATAATTAGGGAAAAGCATGCAATTTATGAGGCCGGTTTTATATGTTACAAAAACCCTCCAATCATTTTATTCGATAGATCAAGGACTCGGAAAAGATATTTCCAGGGTTTTTTCACAATGCTAAAGCACTAAGAAATTTTTCGTGATTGAAATCGTTTGGTCCATAAAAGCTGATTCCCGAAACTTGAGTCTGTTACGGACTGATCATACGGAATCATTAATCAATATCTTTGAATTCATTTTTACATAAATCATTCTTACATTGAAAATTTATATTAAATTGTCCGTCTACTGGGATAAATAAAAGTTCACCACTTAATATTAAAGGGGAATTATAGAGGGCTGAATATTTGAAACTAAAACTTCACGATGTGCAGTAGGACTGGATCATATTTTACCTTGTACTTTACAAATAAATCGGATGACACTGCGAGGAAGAAGATGTTATTTGCCGGTTTAATTGTCTTTCTGCAAAGGTCAATGAAATCGAGCGTTCCACGGAATGATTGAACCCTATTTAGAAACGTGGGCGTTGAGTTTGGCGCTCGAAGTTACGTAGGTGTAGGAAGAACAGAAATTAGAAGGCTGCTTGACCTTTAAGGGAAATGTCTTGAGTCCGTTTATTGTATTAGTCCCTAAGAAATGTGTTGTCATCATATCTCCGTAATCAATATTTTCTCTCTTTGCTATTGTATGAATATCAAATGAGAATCTGTTCAATTATTTTAAGGCTTCATCGACTCAAAGCCTAAAAACTTTTGGTACCTTTTACTTTATCCCTCTTCCTTTGTCTATGAATAGAGATTGAGCATATTATTTCTTTAATTTTAGTTACAATGAGGATAATATTTCCTCTGTGATCTGTACTTTATTTAAAATTGCACATCAAAGACAATTATTTAGAGCATAAAACTGAGGCAAGAATAATGAAGAATATACGATTGCAATTAATGTGCATGACAAAGAAAACCTTGATAATAAAAAACACTGTCAGGGATATTTTTATTTTTTAATTTTTAATTTAATCAAATACTTAATTTATTATGATAAAATTATAGCTACAGTGAAAAGTTCTTCATGCCTATTTAAATGCATATTTAAAATCTGCGTCTCCTTGGTAAATTTTATTAATTGGAATTAAGTAATGGCCATGATTTAAATTGAAAAACTGAAAATTTCGGGATATTTATTATTTACATTCACACCTATGATGATTATCAACTACAGAAAGTTTAAAGAAAAAACAGAAGTCTCTTAATAATTCAAAAACATTCCTTTTCAAATTGAGAACTACACAGGATAGAGAAAATGAGCTGTCACATACTTTCAACTTGAAAAAAGATAGTTATAATATAGGTATAATTTACTCTTGTCTCAGCCTTGCTCTTGGCCGTGATCATCCGAAAGTCATGTGATACGAATGACGCTGAATGATGGCATTCAATATAAGGTACTTCATCAACTCCTCATTCAGGATAAGTTCTATTCACATGACCATTGTGCTGCACTCACGTGTACTTCTTCCTGTCCATTTAATGTGGACACGGACTTACAGCTTTGTGGTTCAGAGGGCAAGGCAACAACTAACTACCTCATATCTCATCTTGCTTGCTTCTTTCCCCGCCAAAGCTTTCGAGTGCTAATTTTTGAAAAGATCCAAGCAGATCTCGGACTCATCATTTACAAAAACTTCCTACTCCATATTTTGGAGGTTTCTAATCTAATATTGAATTGAAAATGTAGGTTTCGTCAAGTGCAAAAATGTGCCTTGTCTTTTAATGTCTTTCCCATAACATTTCCCCTTAGTTTTCCCTCTCTCAGGAAGCTCATCAGCTGACTTTATCCCCTTCTGGTCGATTCCATCACGTCTCCCACTTTTTGATAAATTCGCCGCTTTTATTAACCGCAATATCCTCCCTTAATCCTCTCTCCCATTTACGAAGAGTCTAAATCTCAGGGTATAGGTTTACCTTCTCCCGAAAATAACGTGGGGAGACCTCTTTAGAGCTGTGAAATCTTTCTCCTGACGTTTACCGCCTCCGCCATAGTCCGCAGTAGCTCTCGATCCCTTTTCATTGTGGAAGAATCCCATTCAAAAGCTTCGTGCTCCCGAAGCTTTTACCGGCTTTGTTCCGCCCTGCCGTTCCGTGCTTACCTTCTCGACATAACACATTTGTGTAGATATATTAAGGGAATGATTGCCAAAATCCCTCGTCAACCTTTTAATTTTATAGCTGGTTGGAAATTTCAGGTGGTGAAGCGGGAAGATTATGGGAAATTTTCCGCGAGGAAATTGGAGTAGTTGAGGTCTTGGTAGGGACTCGATGACCCTTCGTAAAATTTGCCAGTGCTAATAAGTTATCCGTGCGAGTTGACGGGAAAAGCAATCTTTTTAGGTGGGTTTTTATCCGAGCACTTGTTTCTTGCTGGATGCGGTTAAAATTTCGCAGATAACCTAACTTTATACATTTCTTTTGAGGAGACTTTTTCCGACTTTATTGCTGGGGATTCATCTGCTAGATCTCGTATTGTATATTTTGGACTCAGTTTAAATTATTAATTTCTGTTATATCGTTTAATAAATAAAGTTTAATAATTATTATATACACGTTGAATATCACATATATTTAATTATATGGGCGAGGAAAAGTATTGAACATATATACTTGAAACATGAGATTAATCTGAAAATACATTAAATGTCTATAAATTTATTTAAACTATCTATAGATACATGCTGAATTTCCATTATAATATTTATATATTTTCTATTATGATCGTTAACGAAATGAGAAAACGGTATATTAAGTTCTGTAGTGGAGTTTCAGAAGTATTACGGAAACCTCGATGTTCATTTTCTTTTAATAATTTTTGATAAGATTTACCCTATGGAATCTCTTTATCCTTCGGATTTTCTTTGGCACACACCATTATGCTCAAAGTTAATATCATTCCCTTTCCTTCTTTAAAAATATTAGTATTTTATACGAAGGCCAGATGATAGGTGTATTACACAGAAAAAAATATTCTTGCAATATAAATGAAAGTAAAGTTGCGCATAAAATTGACGTATTTTAGGCTCTGGATATCCGAGGCCTGCTAAAATAAAACACCTTAGACCACCTTAGCACCTGTTAGATACCACGTACTTAGTAATATGCTTCTATCACATAATCTGCGAGTTTTTGGAAATAACTATAGTACGTAAGCTTTGAAAACTTACAAATTAACCATAACGTAGGGTAATGAAACGTTCATGTATGGGTTAGTAAAAATCTCTTCGCATTAACTAAGGGTTAAATAGTCCGAAATGGCGTATCAAGGGCGGAATATTCCACTGTGCTATTTTGAAATTACTCATTTGCTATGAGGAGAGACTCATCAAAACTTCAGAAGAGGAAAACTTATTAGTTTGTTGAAGTTTCCCTGATAATTAGTACCAGTAGTCGATTAGCAGTTCTGGAATTCTAAGATTGTAGCTATGCAAATGTGTTGTTGCTACAGTAATGATGAATGAGATTTTTATTATTTAGTTTTTATTATTCAGTTTAGAATTAAATAAAAATCAAACTTGAACACTGAGGAACTTCCTTTTAGGTGGATTTTAATTACTCAATTTGGTTGAATATTTTATTTTCAATTGGTTGAACTTACTTTTTTATGCATTAGGAAGAAAAGAAAATTTTTCATTCTATATTTCGATTATGTAGTAATTAATCTTTAAAGAATAAACAATCAGCCTTTCTGACGAGGTCAGATGAACGTATTTACAGCTAGTATATTATATGTTTGAACTATAAGATCCTATGTATTGAAACTAACCTTTTTATGCTTATGCAGATTTGACGCTTATTTGACTTTCTAAGCGTCACGTTGAATACTTTCCTATGATCGTTACCCAAAGCTAAAACACAGTGTCTCTATTGTTTTCCATCGATGTTGTCATATTCAAAGTTATGATTCTGAATAATGAAAAGGTCATTTTAATGTACTTTCCTTAAAAAAGTGATGCAATTATTCTCGGCTTTTGATGTCTCAGCGATAGTATCGACAGCGCATATTTTTTCCTTTATTTCTCCTTCAAGATCCAATCTTGTGCACTTTTCCAAGATCAAGGGAATCCATCTTCCAGTCTCATTCTGGATTGCCATAGAAACCGTATTTCCACGTCGACGCCGCTCACCGAAGAATCCCACGTAATCTCAAAATAAAACTTTGATTAGTTCCAGCCCCACCCCCGTATACTCATCTCATCGGAAGCGGCAACTCGTCTCTTTTCCTTTTTCCACGATTCTCTAGAATATCGAAGATAGTTTATAGAGAGACAACTCCTCTCTGATTCCCGGGAAATCCAAGGTGGAAGTCTATTTAAAGCCGCGTTGTATAACTAGTGGAAAGACCCCTTCAATTCCGTCCCTCCGAAGTTTTAATCAGAGCTTCCGACATCTCCCCTTTAGGTGAACTAGTCAAGCGTTTTTTCCCTCCCTCCCCCTTTTCCGGCGTTGCCTTGGCGACAGGGCGGCAGCGAGCTTCGCGATATAGTGCAGTGCGTATGGCCATGTTCCCTATCATTCTATGTCTCATTCCATAGGCACTTCTCTTGTCTTCCTTCCCCCTGACGCCCGGACCATCCGCTTCGCTCCACGTCGCCTCTAGACGCCGTTCCCTCTCATCACCTCTCTAAATCACGAGTGGGGGCGGAAAATTACTTCTGGTTGACCAGGAAACAACTTGGCGTCGGAGCTAGTCTTCTTCCTGCCGCTAGAGATCAGATCGCGAGAATCCTACGTCCGTCTCGAATGAATTCGTTCCAGGAATAGAAAGATTGTCAGATTTATTTCTTTGATCCCATTACGACCGAGTGGTTTATTTGTCCGGAGGATTTGGTGATTTCTTTTATTATATTTCTTTTTTTGAGCACATAATTTATCCAGGTTTCCCATAGGGACTTTTTTCCGCTTTTCCCCAAGAGACTTTCTTTCCGCTTCCGCTCGCTGTGTCTCCGAATGTAAGTGATTTATTCTACATTCATCAGTATTGTTAACTTTGCAATTATAGCCTTGCACCTAAAAATTTAAGTGATTAATTTTAACAACATGTGAATTAAAATCATATATTGATCATGAGAAGTAAATTCTGAGGGAAGATACTTTTACTTACTCAATGCTTTTCTGCTGATAAAGGTTGGAATAGTAAAATAAAGAATGCATAGAACAGTTGTAAATTGAAAAACAAACTCTGAAGAGTTGAACGAATTCTAAAGGAAGTTATTACAGTCATTTATGATTCTTTGTGATTCCAAGAAGCACCTAATTTAAAAATAGAAAGCATCACTTTGATCAAGATCACATATCAAGATAAACGGTTGATTTCGAATCTGCTGTTATCCTGATTGATAGGCAACAGGAAATCCGTAACGTCGCCTGAATCTTATGCAACCGCAACGACACAAGTGGAAATCAGCAGTTGCAGAAAACTAGCACTGGTATTTTCTGTAATACGTTGATGAAACTTTATAAAAATGAATAACAGCAGCTAGAAATGCTTTTGCGATCCGAAGGGAACTGATGAAATCTTCGTACAAATATCAAGAGAAGAGCCGATGAAAGTATTTTATAGAGTAAACCTTTATTTAATTTGAAAATGGGGCTTTAAAAATGGATGCTAAAAATTTGCTTTGAAGATGCGAGTTCAGTGAAAGGAAGAAAGTGTATTTCTGGTAAAGAGGAAAACAAACAAGAAGTTCTGTTGATCATGGGCAAGGGAATGGTTTCAATTGTAGAAGATATACAACGGAGGCAGGAGAAGAGGCCAGATTTTGAGATTTAACGGATCGCTGAAGAAAGCAATTGAAGTTAGTGTGCTTTGAAAATGACTGAGAGGAAGGTAAAGACAAAAAGTACGTAGTGAAATGGGAGGATGAGTTACCGCGAAAGATATGGCATATAGTAGGAACTTTATAGTCCATTAAACGAAAAACATGAAACTTCACGAATTTCGGCAGGCACTTATCAGGTAACTGTAGTCTTTTATATACAAATCCGAGCACAAGATCGCACTATGGTTTCCCAGTTTGATCAAATTATATTCGAATGCCAGTACATCCTTATACTTATTTTTTACTATATCATTCACAACTTACTACTTGTCTTCTTTGGTTTCCTTATAAGAAACGTAATAAGGATAATTATTATCGCAGGTGGAGTAATTTTAGTTGATGAAGAAAAATCATAGAATTTACGGGAAGACATAAGAGAATATGTATTAAGAGCGCTAATGTAGCAATGGGAATCCTACCTTCTGATATTTGTATACGTTTCGAGTAGTGTAATTCTATTCCTTTTCGTAATGCACTGAGGCAGTTACTCGTTAGATTAGTTAATATTATTCATGCAAATGATAAAAATTACCATACATACAGTTTTATATTTGATCCTCGCCTGATAATGTCTTCCATTAATTTCCGTTTTATGCGATCCTGTGTTTCATTCAACTGATGTTTTTATATTTATTTGACACATTCATAATAATTAAGGTACATTAATATCAATTTTGATTAAGGACTTATATATAATGTATATTATGTATGTATATATAATGTATATTATCAAGGAATAAAGGGTTCATTAGGTACTATTAAAATATATGAGCTTTGTAACTTAGAACTATTAATGTTAAAAATACTATCGTTAAGATATTTAATAACTTAGGACGAGACTTGTACAAGTTTCAGATGCTAGAAAACATGCCTAATTCATATTTTTAGTGCATAGATAATTAGTATACTCCATATCTCTTTGTATTGCTTGACATAGAATCACACGTCAAGCTACATATCATTCTATTTGCGTTTGTCATTGTAAACCCTCTCGTATAGATCGACTCTAGAATTTTAATCAAAATCTTGTATTCACAGTTACACCTATGCACGAGCATGCGCGATGTCTTCTTGTTTGACGTATCGGTTTATTACAAATGTGGTGCGGTGAATATGCTACTTCGTGAGATGACAGATGATTCGATTGGATTGGCGCCAGCCTATTCGAACAGGAAATCGTAGTTCAGATGCATTATACAGATTTTCATCACAAGCATCCATTCCGAATTTAGTTGACGCAATGAGAAGGTCATGACAGTCCTCGTTCTAGGCCTGCTCGTGAGGCATTCCGCCTGATTCAGTTATCTTTGGTGGAAAAATGATTCTGTGACCGAGTTCCCCTTGCGTAGTTTTCATCGCGTCATTAACGGAATTCCATCACACTAGGTGTACCGCAGTGGTATTACCCTGGTCCTTGCTTTAATTGGTTTTTTATTTATATGAAAATTCGAATTTGGACTGCGATCTCTTTAACCGTCGTAGGATATTAACGTTGACGTCTGTTTCGTCTGAATTTTTTCCTTCAAATTGAATTTCGATTTTCAAAGGAAAGGTACCGACGATTGCTTTGATTGAATCATATCGATGGTCTTCGTCCGAGTTTTTGAATTAGCCGCAGTTTGATTCCAATGCATACGGTTTCTAATATGAATGTGGAGTATCTGAAATTTAGTCACTGCCTGACTCTTCTGGGATCAGTATTTTGTGACAAATGTCAAAGTTACCCATAAAATAAGACGCTTCAAATTTAAGTTTTCATTAGTGGAAAACGAATACTCGATGTCTATTTTTATGTATTACAATTGCTGTGGTATGTATATAATTATTTACTCGATATCTGTATTAAGAAAAACAAATAGGAAGAATTTAGAAATAATGACAGGAAAAATCAGAAAGAATATCATAAGAAAAGAAATTAAACAGATGTTTTTATTTTCGTAATCAACTATTGCTTCCTGTACAAAATCACAAAAAATCTGATAACTTTATTGATTTTTCATAGAGATTTGGTGAAAATCGGATTTACATGCAAATTTAGTAGTTACTATAATTAAAATTATGGTTACTACAACAGTCATCTCGAATCCTAAACCATTCTAGAGTTTGTCTACATCGGTAAATTGCGCGGTTGTCAATCAACGACAGTCGCTTCTTTACTAGTTAAGGTTGAGAAATATCCGATGAATATTGAAATCAATTGAATTGAAATTGTCAGAATAATTGCAATGTTTTTCGATGTTTGTATGCTAGAACTCTTCATCTACTCTCATAGATTACATTTTAAATCTGTCGAATAAACCGAGCATGATAGATATTCATCTTCTTTAATAAACGAAAATATTAAAGCTCATCTAAATCTACACTGAGTCACTGCAAACCGACTATCGGTCTGTGGCAGTGGATATAAAAACCGAGAAATTTATTCTTTATTTTGTTACCCTCACGTATCGTTCATGGAAGAACGAGTTTGTAAAACAATTTCTCCTCGCGCCCATTTATTTTGCGCCTTGTCGAAACTGCCGAAGTAGCAGGTGTGTCGCATAATACCAATTACATCTTCCGCTAGTGTATCTTCTTTTGAATTTATCAAACAGTCGCAGCCTAACTTCTAATCTCCTCTCTTTGGAGGATTTCCAACTTACTCAGGTCTTACTGTATTCACATTCATATTTATTAAACTTAGAGATTATTTCTGATTACAAGCTTTATTTTCTAAGTAAACTCAGGACTGGATTGCGCAAGGGATACAGTGTATTTTGGGTACCATGGGGCATTTTGAGACTAAACCTCTCAGAAAATCTGATACAATCTTCAAGACTAAACTCAGTTTCTTGGATTTCATTCAGGCAAGGAAATACGCTCCTCAGGGAAACATTCTTAAATATTCTCTTGCTTAGAGGAACTGTCGAGGGAAGAAGGAAGCTGTTAGCTTCCGTTCAGTTTTCTGAGAAATCCTAATTGGATACAAGCATGCTCCTTGTATTTGTTATTCTTTTGCCATTTTATGCCATTATTCGCTTATCTTCCCATCCCTCTTCTCCTTTTCTTTTCCCACTTTTCGGAAATTCGTTCCAGTTTTTGTTCTCCTTTCTTATCTCGGAGCGTAAGAAGTTATACAAACTAGGGGAGTTCCCTTTCATGGAATCCGAAAGCAGAAAATCTTCGAATCACAAAAGAAAACCAGAAAAAATAAACAAAATGATACGTTATATGGGCATGGATTTTTTGCTTGTCATGTTCTCATAGGGAAACAGATAAACTATGCCTACAAGATATATGATATTATACGATTTTGATTTTGACACAATAAGCTCTATTTAAACCTTCACATAAAAATTATGAGACTTTTTAATGAAGAAAGTTTTAAGTCGTATGAGAGAATATAGGTCGAGATGCATGAGTGTAAGATTAAAGCATTAATACTATTTAGAACAAATCTCTTTATTATAATTTACTATTTATACCGTTTTATTAAGAAGCTGAAGTTACTCATTCTATCTGAACCTATAAACTGGAAAATGTAATTTAAATCTGTATTGAAGCACAGGTTCAGTATCCTGAAAAATCATCTTTACTGATTAGAATTTTACCTCTGAAGATCAGAGCATTAAATTAATATAAAATCTCTGCAGAGCATCCATTAGGCTACTAAACAGCACCTAGATATAGATATTAAGTCTTCCCTCGCCTTTATTGAAGCCGACTCAATATTGAATTAATCGTCCTCTTTTACAAAGACGTTATCTAATATCATCTGCAGAACTACTTCATCCTCCATATTGGTTTAAAATGATTCTTAGGATAAATATTACGCAATATTCTAATTTTTTCTCATTACGCATTTTGATATCGGTAACTTTAACTTTCCTGAAGGGCTTCAAGTCTATAATAATATAACTCAGAATTTTTGCCAAATGAGATTTCTATGATATCATTTTCTTGTGGCTCTAGTATTATTATCACGACCATTAACACAGATATTTTTCCTATTCAGTGGACAAAAGGGATTGTATACGACCTCCTTATAGCCTATCCGTTTATCATATGAAAGTAGACTCCTCTTTTGGATTCAGATTAAAATTGAATGCGTAATTAACGTCAGAGACCTTGCAGACACGTCCCGCTAATGAAGTCAAGCAGAGTTGAAAGATGGCAATGCTGCGGGTCGTAAAGATTGTTCAGCATAGGAGTTCATTAATTAAATGTATCCTTTAGGGGTCGTAATTCATATTCAGCGTGGGGACTTTCCTCTTCTATGTTTCAGTTACTCATCCGACCAGTAAAACTGTTACGTTAAAGCACCACTTTTACTAATTTACCTCGCTTGCCCCCTAGGATCCTCCATCTCGGCCTCGTTAAAGAAGCCGCGTCTCCTTGTTTTGAAACATTTACCTTTACCTTGGAGGACTCATTACAAGGATTGCCACCTCTCACTCCGTCCACCAAGGGCAATGTCACTGTCAATGGTGCAGGCGCTTTACTCGGATAAGCTGGTATACAGGATTAAAGTAAATGAAAATGTAAGGGAGACATGTGATAATTGTAAAGGAAATGTTTTCTTTATATTATTTTAATAATAGATGGTTAACTTAATATTAAATTTAATGGTTAATTTAATATTAATTTAAAAATAATATAAGGGAAATGTTTCCTTTATATTATTTTATTATAAAGAAAAAGAGAATTTGAAATAATATTTAATGTCTATGTTATTAATTTTTGCTTAAGGCTTATGTTTAATTATTTGATAATGGCTAGGAATATGATGAGTTCTTTCGTTTTATGCTGTAAATTAACTATCTATTATAGGTGAGATTGCTCTTAACATAATTTAATTACACTTCACATATTCATTCCATCATCTCTTCAGTTTATCGATGCCACAATTTTGGTTAGGGTGTTTGAAAAAATGTGAAGTACTGAATACTGATCAATTATTATGAATAACCTAAAAACAAGCCCTACTAAAAACCTCTAAATAACTTGGAAATAAACTTATCTATCACGAAGAATTTATATTAAATCATGCGATATCTAGGATTATATCATACACTACGTATTAAATGTTATATTATGCATTTTAAATAATATGCAAAGAAAATGCAAATGCAAAATAATGAACCATTCTTCTGAAGTGCTTCAATTTCATTCATTAATCTTAGATTATGGTTTGGTAGTGTTTTCATCTTTTAATTCTACCGTCAATCGAGCTCAAATATTTTTTTCTAATGTGAGAGCCACAGAAAAGGCGAAAGATATATTAAAAAATACGTACGTAGTACTGCCGTTATCCTCTGTATTAAAGTCAAGTTGCTGGCTGGTTGATAGGCTATCAACTGCGGCTTAATTGCTCTTTCTAGGATGGCAGTCTTTATTACTCTTCCTCTAGAGAAAGAAGTATTTTTCTGACTCCTTGGATGGTGAAGTATGTGTGACAGTTATCTCTCTGTGAAGGACAGAGTCAAGTGAGCTGATCACAAGTAGGAATTCAGCTTGTCCTTGAGAGTAAATGTTAAACTCAGAAGGGAATATATCAGTCTATTCCAGAGTTAGTAATTTATTTTCCACCTAAAATACATCAGGTTAGAACATTTGGGAATATTACCTTCCCATTTGTAAGAAACTGTTTTTATCCCCTGTTCTCCAAAAATCAAAAAACGCTTTAGAAATATTTAAAAATATCAATCAGTGATTAATTCCATATTTAAGGAGCTTAATTAGGTAATTAGGATAGAAAATAAATTCGCTCTAGAAAAACAAATCGTTGCTAGTGGTTGGCTGATTTAGGGGTTATCATAGAGATTTTTTCCCTTTTCCAGCAGAAGACCCTTGCAGAATTTCAAAATAAAGAAGGTATAGTTTTAGCGGAAAGATAAACCAGAATTAGAACCAAATATGAATTATAATAATATTAATTTCCATTTCTTTCTGAGATTTTTTTCACACTTTCATACACCTGGATATATTACTCGTAAACATTCAGTAATTGGAATTTGAAACGAAAACTCATTGAAGGCGAAGAATTGTGCGCGTTGTAGGCACTACAACGTGAAGTGTCATCTTTAAATATCAGTGGTTCTTGAAAAGAATTTATATTCCTATTTTTCTGGCTCAGTACCGATGCACTAAATGCTCCAAATTTTTCTCTTTACCCATGAATGTCGTCTGGTTTGGAAATTAAGTCTCCCATATTTCAGTTATGCAAAAAATCGAGCAAAGCTTTAGATGAATGGAAAGCAAAAAGAATTAAATCTGAGAATGACGCGATATAAAATATTTTACGACACCTGAATGTCTGGATCTTTCGTGTATTTTCTCTGGCGACATTTTTTTACTTTCTGAGACCAGAAATATATCCTTTAATTTCACTCAGAAACACTTTTCTCCGCCGTACTCCTGTCTTCTCTTCAGCACTTTCTTTTATTACTTCTTAAAGTGTGCCAGACCGACTCAGAAATTTTCCGCCACTTTTTCACGCTGTCCCTTTCTCTTTCATCAATATAAATAGTTCAACATTTCACGTTTCTGCTACTTAAAATAGATTGCTACTGAGCGATTTCCAGTTTTTTTATGTTTGGTTATATGAAAGCATTGCTTTAGAGCAAGATGATGAGGAAATACGTGGCTTTAATCACACGATCTCATCACTTTTACGTAGTAATTCGTCAACATCCTAAAATCATCCTTAAAATCACCTAGCGGGCTAATAAAAACTTCTTGTATGCTTTTATGAAGCTGGAATTAGAATGGATTAAATTAATATTACTAAAGAAGAAGCTATTACATTAACGAGCTATAATGTTCATAAATACGTTTAATTAATCAGTGTTAATACACGGCTTCCTCAGTTATTTTCCTCATATCTTCAAGAGATAAGTACTCATCCGCTACCATCCTCCTCATATAAGCTTTTATGAACTTCTTTCTTGCATCTTCATGAAGACGCTTCTTCATTTACTCCCATAAATTTTTTTACTGTCCATAACGTTGACCTAATATTTTCTTTTATATCTCATCAAAGATAAGAATATCACCCAAAGCAGAAAAACGCTCGACCTGTTCCCATTTTCACTTGTGGAGTCAATGGTTGTTATTTGTAAATACTGATGGCTAAGTTCCTTCTGCCCATCCCTTCTCCTATTAGTGGTGCAATATAGATATAAGTGGTATGAAAAGTATGTAGAAATGTATATATTTTAAATGGAATGTATCTTTAATAACATTGTATTTACTGCCCAATTGTAAGGTTGAAATCGTTCTATTGAAGCTCACGTTAAGACCATTTATGTATCGAATTTTACAGAGACATACAAAATTATATATTACATGGAAATATCCATGAAATAGAAACTTCCAGTCATCTCCAGATTAAGATTATTGATGCACTAAATCTGGCTGCAGTAGATTACTTTTTATGCTATATAAACATCAAAATCATTATAAAGAAATATTATTATTATAAAATAAATATAATGCTATTGAATAATATTTATATCCTACTCATATTAATCATACCGCATTGTGTTTTCTAATAATATAATAAAAAATACCTGCCACAAATCTTCGTAGTAGTAATATAAGGTGTTTGGCCAAACCATTATATATGTTCGGGTTAGACATCGATTATCATTAATCGGAGCTCTATCTTAAACGTTGCCATGGCTTCCGTCGCGTTGAACGGAGAGAATTCCTGGTAGCTTGGAAGATCTTCTGCGAAACTGATAATTGGATAAAGCGGATAATCAGATCAAGTTTCCATATCGGCGGTTTCGGCGGGCTCAAGCTTCGTTTCTTAATTCCCGCAAAACGGATCTTCCGAAGCGAAAGAGGGGAGAAAGGAAACTCACGTTTGCCGAAACAATTTGCTCCTTTCACGCCATTTTCTGTGATAAGCGGCGTTTAGTGTAATACTTGATGACTTGTTGCAGCGAGAAGTACATCGATTGCAATGTCTTTCCATCCCTCAGCAGGTTCATACTCCGAGAAAAACTTCTTATTTTTCCTTACTTATTTCCTCCCTTCCGAAGGCATTAGCCTTTGTATTTCTTGCTATATTTTTTCTTTAATGAGGGTATGACTTTTTCACATCATGTAGTGAAGATACGGTGTTGAAATAATTCTTTGCGATAAGGACAAGTCTCGTCGGTAGATGAAGTTGGATTTACACATGCTCATGTCTCTATGCTTAAGCCACATTGAGCACACTGGTTTACCAGTCTTCTTGGTGAAATATATTTGATGTGTAACGAAAAATTGAAGTTTAGTAACTTTCTTCAGGAATCCAGCATAGAAACGTACAGAATGCTGCTGAGGGCATATGAGAATGATATTCCGAAGGCCCCAAAGTAGATATCTAAGAACAGCTAAAAACCATATAGCACTTACTAAGTAATTAAAAACTCACTACTCTTCATCTAGTTACTACATTCCTTCAGTTTTCAACGGTCGGCTCTCCTCTCACGTACCATTTCCTTCGCTCCTCGGTACCTCATTTGTATTCATACTCCTTTCCTAAATCATCGCCTAATGACGCCTTTGCATTAGTTTAAAAAGTTTTTGGTAAATAAAGCAAAGTAAAATTTTAGATAGAGATTTATATTCATCTGTTAATTTAATGCAATTTCTAAAATGGTATGCGAAATCGTCTGATAATCTCCTTCTACCCATTTTCAATCTTCTCATGGGTTTTTGTGTACTTTTTAAAATACGTTTTCTATATCTGTTATTTAGCACGTTAGGGTCAAGGCTTGGACAGGATTGCCTTTTTATTGGTGAGACATGGTCCATGCATTGTTCCAATACTGTGTATTGATGGCTGCCCAACGCCGAACCCATCGGGTCCCTTTACTCGGATAGCTACCCAAATTCATTAAGGTGCTAAGCGAATACCAGAAAACCAGTGTTCCCTCCGGGGATCGAACCCACCGGGAATCGAACTTTCACCAAAGGTGAGCGCCATTCGGCCATGTGGGGACCTTGGTAGTTGTATGTGCTAACTAAAAATTTAGTGGATATTTTAGTTCTTTCTATAGCGTAAAGTGTCTTCTTACTTCGGTTAAGTTTCCGTTTCATACACCATACACTCATTAAATTTTAGATTCAATATAAGCGGGTTATCTGCAGGATTTAGCATGAAAGAATTTTCTTATATACATGGATGGTCTGAAAAGTTTCCAACACTTCGCCATTTCTCGACATGTTTTCTGAAAATTTCTGAAAATTTTCTGCAGATTTCTGAAAAATCTGGGGTCGGAAACTTTTCAGACCACCCTCGTATATGTAATTTATAAATAAAGAAATTTATTTTGTGGGTAATTTTTATTCTGTGAAAGATAACGAAGTTTTAACTCAATTCTTTAGTCATGGCCTTCCAAAAGTTTACACTTCATCATATTCAGTATATGAGCTATTTATGATTGTTTGCTAATATCTCATGATGATTATAACGGTTTAAGAAGGAAAAAGTCTTCTTCCTTGGTTTCTTTCTTCTATGGGAAATATATTTTGATGAAGTAGATGCTATCCCCAGCTAAATTATTTTCTTGAATCCTCTATCATTAAGCTGTTTACTGAATCGATTGACATAATTAACTTCCACCATGTTACCCAATAAATGCAGGAGCAATGACCCTGTGAGCGCAGACGCTTACTTCCCCTTAGTTACGCGAGTGGCCTAGCAACCGTAGATTATTCGTTTAATTTTGATGTCCCTATCTGCAACCCCTTATCTAAGGCATCTTCAGTATTACGGCATAACATTAGGATTTCTTTTCAGTATTTTTATTGAGTGTTTCGAAATTATCCAAGAGTATTCTTATCGATTCAGTCCACATTACTAAGGCTTCAATTTCGTTCGATTGAGTTTGGCTCAGATTCCATTCAGAAGGGCTGTTGGTGACTTTCTCTGAACGTTTCAGTTTTATTAGCTTTTTCAGATTCTCCAAATTCCTGAGCGGAACTTCCATTGATGAATGACCAACTATGTTAGACTCTTAAGCCTTTATTCTTTTCGTCCATTTTATTTGATTCCGTATTATCGTGTCAGTCTTGATCAGTTTTGTACCATGGTTAGGAGAAACATCATTTTAATACCCTATTGTAAAATTCGCTTCATGAATTTACTTATAGGGAAAACATTCCGGGTTGAATATAAAATTTTAAATTCCAGAGAACTATTTCTGTACTTGTGCAAGAAAACTTTTTACGCCGATGTTCTATGATGACTCTTCTCTTCTTTGCTTTTAGAAATCGATTTACATCCAGTAATTAGTATTATTAGTAATACAGTATTAAAATCCCAACTAGCAATCAGGATAAGAATGACAAGATCAAAGAAAAAGCTTTTTTACCATGCAGCTTAATATCTGTTTTAAAACATCCTGAAAACACGAAGGAATCGTCGGTTTTATAATTGATAAGAGAATCTTTACCTTTGGATATTTCTTAAAATTCTTCCAGACTTCCAACAAAACGCAGCTTCTTATTTACAAATGAGGAAAAGTTCGTGATCTCGAAATTTGAAAAGATTTCCTGCTTTCTCCGAACTCGGCGATTCAAGACTTTCGCAGAAGAAATAAATTGGTACGTTGTAGAACTTCATGAAAACGTACTTTAAATTACTTCCTGGAGTATCTTTGAATCGGGGCTTAACCACTAATGGTGACAAACATCTCATTCTTAAATTGCGATTTCTGAACTTCTTTAAATGCTACAAACGTATCCTGAGTTTTACTTTGACAGAATTCGTTGATTATAAAGATTAATGTTTTTCGTACGTTAAGTTTTTAAATGAACTTGTATAGCTTTGTATTTAGACATCATTTCAGAGTATTTCTTATTTTAATTTTGGCGTTCTGTCAGTTTTATCTAATACTTCTTTTATGTTTTAACTTAAAAATTTAGTTTTTAAATACTCTTGTATAGCTTTGTATTTCTACATCATTGCGAAATATTTCTACTTCAAAAGCCCTAACAAAAGACAAATTTAAATTTCAGAGTATTTCTTACTTTAATTTTGACACTCTGTCAGTTTTATCTAATACTTGTTTTATCTTTTAACTTAGAAATTCAATTTTTAGAGCATCGCGTTCCCTTTTTTAAAGCTGAATTATATATCTAGTTTACAGGCAGTTATATTAAATGAAAATTTAAGGTATGTTTCAAAATCTTTGGAGTTATTTTGTCAAAAGCACTCATCAGCCAGTATCATTTGTATAACTCATTCATTATTGTATATTATTGCAACCATTAGCTTACGGTTCTGTAATTCAGCCTCAGATTCTCTCTTCTTATGATCAGAAATATTATCAAATATACCCAGTAATCTCAATTTTCCCCTCTAGTCCCCATTTCGTCAATTATATTTCGGCTGATAATTGGAGCGTTTCGAAAAGCATGTCATTACTAGGCACTTGTAGGTAACTTCAGAATCCGCATCGCGTATCCCATTTCCATTCTACCGTTGGATGAGCAAATGACCGTAATCATATAGAAAGAGTCGTCGCCTTTCCAACTTACGGATTAACAAGGAGGAAATGGGAAATACATACGCGTCGTAAGCTGAAACCCCGGATTCCGTTTTTCGTTTCGAATCGCATGATAATTGTCCTCACCTGTAACCTTTCGTCAGAAACTAGTTTTTGGGATTCGTCGAAGAGGGAAGAACAATCTTATTGTATATATTGCCCATTTTTTATGAGATTATATCTCATATGAAGCAAATGTTGGACTGTTGTTGGATTCACATACCCAAAAATTCCCTACGTAATGTCATTTAATGTATTTCATCAAGCAAACATGTATATTTCAAACTAAAGTGGATAGCTCGACCTTCACTTGGCTATATTCCATGACAGTAAAATGGAAATTAGCATAAAATGAAAATAGTGTAGACTTAATGTTAAAGTTGTTCGTTTATTTTTCTATATTTCACATGTTCTCTACCTTTGTAATTCATCGGCAAAGATAGGATTTTTGAGGACTATACTAATTTTTACGGAGAAATCGAAATGAAAGAGGCTAGAGGCTAATTTCAAACACCATTCAGATTTAATTTTCAAACTGTAATTTGTGATTAGAAACTATTAAAGAAAAATATTCTGCAGCTTCAGCAAAATCCCCCACAGATAAAACTTCATTCAGTATCAATGAAAAACTTAATAAAAATGAGGAGAGATACCTTCGCAAACTATTTAGCATGAGTTGTTTGTATGTAAAACACGAGTAACCCGAAACTCGGCTTCATCAAGCGAAATTCGGGAAAGAGTAAAGGAAAAAAACAGTGAAAATCTTTAGTTTGCGCTATTTAGACGCCATCTGGGGTATATTCCAAGTCTTACAGGCAAGCTCTGCGTAGGTAAATTAGAAAGGATTCACCAGAAACCGTTGTTCAAGAACTGCTGTTATAAATCCATAAGCTTATCTTCATAGAACATTATCTCTTAAATTATGGAGAAAATTAAACCTAATGTGGTTATTCCTCCCCATAATAATCTTCGACTTATGTCAATACCCATTCTGGTAACTTATCGATAAGCCAGATGCAAGATAAGATACCTCTTCTATTGCTGCAATTCTTATCATAACACACTACACACTGGCTATCCTTTTCCAAATTGCTACGTAGACACTACTGTCATTCAGATAAACCCATAATTTTGCCTCCACTTTCTTAGACATTCAAGGCAATTTTCGCCTCTAAAACGCATTTACAGCCTTTTCGTCTCACTAAATCCCATTCTTATTCCGATACTAGATTGCCTTTTATATTCGTTTTGCAACCGAATCCGGATATCGACCATTCCTTCGAAATCCTATATCCCTTTTCTCTTCCTAGTCCTACGGTTCCATTTCTTTTACGAAGTAATTTCTCCAACTTTTTCTTTCTTTCCTTGGCCACTTTCTCCCTTTCTGTTAGATTTCCCACGTTGGCTAGGGAGTCCCCCAAGGGCCACTTTAAGAGACACCCATCCGTTATAACTCTAAACCTGATCAGAGCCTCATTTTAGTCTTTGGGGAATTAAGTAGTTTCATCAGATTTACTATTTGGGAACATCAGATTTAGTAAGATTTTTAGCACCAATGTTAAATTTCAATTTCGAGCATTGACGCATCTGGAAATAGAATGAAAAAAAATGTATGTTGGAGTGTAATAAAAGAAGTAGGAAAGGAATAGTGTTTGATGGATTTTAAGTTTTGAAATTTACGGTGATTGAGATCAGTTGCTGTAGTATCTCATGGTGCATCAAATTGTTTAAAATGTGGAAGGAACTTTTTCCTAAGTATTCACCCGTTTATCCTAAGTATTCATTTTATGATATTTTTAATCCTCAAAGTTAATTTTCTATACGGAAACAGTAAAAGTATTACGATTGTCATACTTTAAAGTAGTATGTTTCTGGTGAAGGAATAGTAATGATAATCCACATAGTGTCAGTATCTGTATGCACTAAGTAAGAAGTAATATAGTATTAAATTTGGATATGAAAAGACTAGATAATGGCGATAGATTTAGTCATTCCTTGTTGAATTAGTAGGTAGTAAGTATTAATTTGAAAAGTAATTCGACTGCTTATTTCATTTCACACGTGAGCTCCCACCCTACTAGGAATCAAACCCAGGACCGCTTTCATCAAAGGCGAATCCCGCTTGGCAATCCGGGAGCCCTTGTTGAATGCTATGAATAGGGTTTTTCATAGGATCATATAGCTCCACTTTCGTTTAATTTTCCAACTATAGCATTCCGGTTCAATGATTTTTAAAATACCACACTATCCTTGCCTAGTAAGCCTTATTCCCACTCCGGAGATTTTCGTATCTAACGGTTGTAGGATGGTAGTTCAGACAGACGCTCGGGATTTACTGAAAAAATATCTTCTATATTTAATTTTTCTCTTCATTCCATTGGGAAGTATTTTCCAAGTCCATCTACGAGTTATGTCGAAACTGACACTGTCATGGAATGTGACGGTGCGATTTTTTGGTATGTCGTAGTATTTGTGTATTTGTCTGTAGTGATTAGTGTTCGCTACTATAATGTATTTCGTTGGGAAATTGAGTATCAGTATCGTCTGCGAAAGTTTCGCACGGAGCAACTAGTCTTCTATATTTAATTTTTCTCTTCATTCCATTGGGAAGTATTTTCCAAGTCCATCTACCGTGAAAATAATGCAGCTAATTCGATTATCTTATCAATATTTCCTTGCTTCCGTCATCTCTATTTGTTCCAGTTCAGAACAAATCGCTTTATTTTCACCTATATTGTCTTTTTAAAGGATTCAGCGAGGCGGAAAAGCAAAATTATTTAAATGAAACCTATTGGTTCTTGCAACTGTAGGTATTCTATAGAGAAGCGTCCGTTGCCAATTGATTTACATCGGGATTCTTTAAATTGATTTAAATGAAAATCTACTTATGTAACTGTACTTTTCCATATTTGCATTGAGTTATGTATGCGATTGTGCGTGTTTTTAAATATAAAAGATTTTTCAGATGTACTGATAAATAATACAGGTTAAATGATACTGATCATATACTGCCGATTTGTTTTGAATAAAAAAATCCGCAAACGTTTTCCCTTGGATATTAAGGAATGTTGGTGGATAGGAAGATTTTTCATTAATGGTGAATAGGAAGAGAGCTGAACTTCAGAACTTAAGTAGAAACGTTGGAGATGTCTATGTATATATCAATCCGTTGGTTTTAGAAATAGGGCGAGAATAGGGAATATCTTCGGGAAGAATTAAAGTCAAGGCCCCGATAAACTGTTTTGGCTGTGTATTTCATTAATCAAAAATTTCTCGGTAAATATAATAATTATATTGATAATCACGAGAGGAAAAACTTGTATGCAACGAATGCGTTATGCATCTCTTTAATAATTTTATCTGAACGTATTTGTATAATAGCAAAAGTATTTTCTAAAACTTGTAACGACCTCTGAAAGATTTCGCGCCTAGTCAAACAGGAAGAGAAAGATGCCAAGATTTTAAAACTTCAGGTAGTAAGCAGTATTCACAAATTAACTAGAATGCCAGGGCTGGAATGAATGAATGAAGACTTAAAAAATCAATAAGGTAAAAGTAATATTTGGTGGGAGTTTCATTAACGAGATGAGATGCTGCATTCAAGGATTTCCCGAGAAGTGAACGAGGCGGCGACGTGCTAGGAGTCACGTATGAACTTACGGATGTTTTATCTTAAGTAAATTGCCTAATCATACCGCGAATTAATATCGGTGATAAATGTTAAATCACAATTAGTGACATAATTCTTTCAAAAAGGTCAATCCTATTAAGATTAAGCGTCATTAATTCAGCTATACATTTTATTTTAACGGCTAATCAATTAAAGGTTACATTATCTCAGTAAGGCATGGAAGATAACTTGGAGCCAAAAGGGAAAAATAATCATAATTTCTTTGGATATTTATTATCCATGTGTTATGCGTCTATTTAATAATGCTATTTGAGTTTAATGTGGATGCAATATGGGTAATGTTTCGTGACAGCCTCAATATAAACTCTTGAGCAATAGAAAATGTTAACATATACCCTATACCTTCCATGTAGATCCTGTATTAACACTATATACCAAATGCAAATTTACGATAATTATCGTCCTCTTCAATCAAGCATCACCATTTACCCTATTGTATTAATTCTCATGGATGCTTTCATAGTCAAAATTTAGCAATATTTCTTGAAGGAAAAAATCAAAGAACTTAGCAACTAATACGAGAACTTATCGTTTCTGAAAATTGATAGCCTCACCTGGTGATAATACATTCTAAGGAATTGCCCGACGGTCACAGGCATTCAGCGATTGGAGAATTCTTGGTTCTCTTATTTATTAACAGCTGAGTTCCATTTTATTTTCTTTCATTAACAACTTATATTCAATCATTATTATAATAAATTATCTAATACACAAATACATACCTTATTATGAAAATTTTATATGTATTTATATGTATAGTAAGTATTATTAATAATACATTTGCACATTGTTATAGAACTTCAACATCTTTCTCTTAACTCCATATTTATTTTCGGAAGGGCTTGAATACATCTTCAGGGAACCTTTATTTTCATATAAACAAAATAGTTCGGTACTCTCCGGTGATAATATCTAAAATAATAAAATAATAGAATCTGTATTAGGCCAACCATGGAAAAAGCAATACGAAGATTTGAGACAGCAGGCAGTTAGTAGTAATAAATGTTTAATTAGGAACATTCCGATAATCTTTTCTTTCCTCCAGTATGAAATTAAAAGTTTTAAGTAATAACAACAAAGACAGATAGTGATGGATGTGACGTTTGAAATGTCACTTCTCCTTTCAGACGGATCGATTAATCACGTTGGTGTCTCTCTCTAGCTGTTGTTTGCATATAAATCTGCAACTTATTTTGACGATAAACCCATTCGCCCCCTCTAGATCGGGGAATAGCTTCATGTGAGATGGATACGGAATCTCACAAAACGCTTTCCCACCGAATCCCTCCGTTTATTTTTATCCGATTCTTCGGTTCCCTTCCGTTCCGCCGAACCTCTCACTCGAAAAATGCGTCGCCCTTACTCCCTGTCCTAGAAACACATCTTTCAATCCCTCCCCTCTCCCCGATGTCTCACTCTGCAACCCTCTGAAGTCTGTCTCATCCTCTTCAACCTATCTGACACACGAGCTTTCTTCCTCTCTCAATATATTTCTCCCATCCTTCAGGCACTCCTCACTTTCTCCTCTTTGATGATTTTATCTCTTTCCCCCCTTTCTATCTGCCTTCTTTACCGCCGTATCTTCTCCATTCCTCCAATCCAGCCCGCACTTCGATATTTATTTTCCTTCTGTCTCTAAGTCTCCTTCGTGTGTTTCGCCTTTTCTACTGCCTCTGCCTCCCCCGTCAGAACACTTTTTTTATCGGCTCTTTGTGGTTTTAAGGGAGATGTAGTGGTTGGAAGAGGATAGAGGTTTCATTGTTTCGGAGGTTGGTTTGAATGAATTACTGGAGGGAAAGTCGAAGTTGTAATTCGGTTTTTGTGACGTGAGCTATTCGTCTATATTCAGTGTCCTTTCGGATTTCACGCATCGATTCTAGTGCCAAGATTAAAATTAACAAGCATTGATTTTTATTTACAATTTAAATCATTCACAATGCTTTAGCATAGCAGTGGTAAATTCTATTTTATTTAGCTATCGCTTTTTGACACTCAACTGTTTTTCGGAGTAGAATACGAAATCAACAAGTAACTCATATGTTTGAATGTTTCTTCCTTTTAAGTATTTGTTCGTAAAAAGTAAACACACAACGAATGGAGGAAATGTATCAATTTTACTCAGTTCTACATGTTCACCAAAAAATATGAAAACTGTACAAATAGTGCATAGTATGTTCTTCAGATTTTATTTATGAGCGTTTTGAAAGCTTCTTAAGAAGTTCTTTGTATACGGTTCACGTCTTCTTATATACTCATACATTTTAAAGTTTCAAAATATGTCTCCTTAGCTTAAAATTTGCTCATAAAAACCTACGGCTCAATATGTATAATTATTTATTTATTAGATTCAGGTACCCCCATTTACATAAAAAAAGAAGATTCGAAGAAAACCCGACTAATCGGAACTCTTGAAATTTCAATGATACTCTTTGGTCCACATCAGACATCAAGAAATTTAAAAATATATTTCAGTATTAAACTACGCTGGAAGGTCTTTACTTTGAAAAACTGAGTAAAACAGATTCTCTATATTTGTAACTACACAAAACTGCCATTTCTATTTCATCAGAGGAAAGATATTATAAAAATTAAAGTGGCAACAGCAAGAGAGAGTTTCTGGCGTGTATTTCTACAGTCGCTATATAGCTACGTACTAAATTCTTTAAACACTTACATATCTGTTGAATTCTGAAAATCAAGCTTTCGCTGTTATGCAGAATCAAATCATTCGACAGTGATTTTCATGCTTAAATCCCAAATGCGGAACCTTTGGCGGCAGTCGATAGATGGAGCCTTTATGCATCACTAAATAACTCTAACGTGAAACGTGAATTACATCCCAATTTCGCTAATCACCGTATCGCGCCAGCAAATGAATTTGCACAGCAGATGATTTGATTGCAACGCTCACATATCTCATAAATTATTTAGTTCCTGTTACGGCGGTACTTGGCAATTCCCTGAGGGAAAACATGCCCTCTTTTCTTAAAAATATTCGGGTATGTTAAACTCAGACCTTCTCGTAAACCATATAAGAAGTGCTTACACAGAATTAAAAACATATCTCAATAATGCAATGATCTAAAATTTTTCTACGACTTATTAATTTCACGATAATTTTTGTTTTTCCAAATTAAAGATTTTCTCATATTGTTATTAAGTTCTCTACTCTCATTGACTATAACTCATGAAACCATCTTATCTCTTGCGTTGTCTTCTCCCATTAAATTATGATTTATATTGTCTTAAATATTATAAGTTCCCCTGTATCCTAAGTTTATTCTTGAAAGCTTTGTTTCATACAGGCATATTATTAGTATCAATATATATGATTGGAATTAACATTAGAATATTTTCAAATTCTCGTTCTCACCCTTGCTTTTTCATCTTAAGACCTCTGATGTTTACTCGGTATATACATTTTATCCATGTATTCTTCCAATCGTTAGGTATGTTCTCCTTTACGAAAAGTATCCAATTAAAACGCTGTGGTTAAGGAAAAAAGTTAACGCTTTCACAGCAATCATTCAAGACTCACAGTTAAATTATGAACCTCCTTATAGCCAAAACTCGATTAATTTCACTTTAAAATTTCGCCGAAATCACTCTAGGAATGTTTACGTTTTCATAATGCTGAGAATCTTCAAGATGTTGGCGTCGAATGGAAAATTTAAGTTGGGTGGATGGAAAAACAAACACGGAAGTGCTAGAGATGATAGGAGATGAGTGTTTTCATTGAGATATTAAAGCTATGGCAGAGGAAATAGATGTGCCAAATATTAAGAGGAAAGGGATTGCTAAAGGAAGTAATTGAAGGTAGTATTCAAAGGAAAAAGAGGGAAATTTTCATGAATATGAACCTCAGGCAGTAGAACTACATACATACGTTAGGTGTTGAGATATTGACATTATGTTGTAAAAATTTTATTCATTGCCATTTTTTATGCGAACAGTAAGATCTGTAGATAATGGATCTGTATTATTCTCTCAATTATTTCTTACCATCAGAAAGCCACTTAGCAGTCTTTGCATAATGTCAGAGCAGTTTTAATTGAATTATATCTCTCTGTTGGTTACCCGCCACTCTTGAATGCTTTGCTCTTGTATGGAGTTCTATTTAAATATCTACCTTAATAAAAAATATGTTCAATTGAATCCCGATAGTCAAAATACCATACTAGTGACTAATATTTCCATATAGTAGTATTGTGAAAAGTGCTTAGACAGCTGATGATAGGTCATTTCGCACGTGGGCTCCCACCTATTTCCTTATATTTAACAGTTATATTATAATATTAGTTTCCTGCCTATATCGAATGGAATAATGTTTAATTTACCTTTATCTAGATAAAAATGTTTGCTGATGTTTATGCTCCACAATATATACGAAGAAATTCTATTTCATCGACGTAAGAAATTGGAGAAATCAAGAAAAAAGTTTTTTAACATCAAATCGAATCTATTTCCATTTTATGTATGGGATGAGTAATTGGAATCTTCATCAGTATCGACTCCTCGGCAAGTAAGCCTTTGATGGGGGAGTGAGGGAACATTTGCTAGCGTCTTCATTTATTATTTCGGGAAGCTCATGCGGAGGAGAATTGAATAATACCTCTCTAACGACTTACCCAACTCCCAAGACGACCCGAATGTCTCCGCTGAGGTGAAAATTGGACTCGTTTCCCTCCGCCGTAATTCTCAACAGCGTCCAAATAGATTCTCGTTAACGAAAATCACATCGCAGCTCTTCCTATGTATTTTGTACGCCCTCGATGATTATTTTTTAATTTGCTAAGATCGCTAAATTCTCCGGGAATCACATTTCCCCATCGCTCATTGATACGTATACCAATGTATGAATTTGGGTTACTTGAAGCTTATAAGCTTTGTCAAAATTTATAAATTACAAAGCATCATTATCATATTAACAACAACATTGACAATGCAGTCACTTTGGACTACACAGGCTCCACAATAGATTCTTATTTTGCAAATATTGACCGAATACATAAAGATAAATCATCGCGATCTAGCTTTACTTGGAAGTCTATGATGGTGGTACAGAAATATAACCAAGCATTGTGTTTACACGACGAAACAGAGATTCAAAAGATAAATAATTCTAGTCAAAGTAAACAAAAACGATACAAAAAATTTGGTTAAAACTCTAGAGAATACGAATGTTGGTTATAATAAGGCTAGAAAAGAGTATGCAAATAATATAAAAAATAAAAACTTAAAAACATCACTATTAAAAATAATTTTTTACGTATGTATATAATATTGAATAATAAAGAAACATCTTCAGCGTCATAGGTCTTGCCGCAATTTATATTTGTGTGCCTTAAATTAAATAATGATTTCCTCGAAATAATTTCGATATATGAAACTAGGAAAACATGAAGGGGAAGAGTTAACAAGTGATGCCATTAATGTGATTGTATAAATTGGGATCAGCAAGACTATTATGTGTTACGTATGCATAAATTATTTCGTGCATTATCATGTATTAAGATGCATTTTTAGAAAATGAGTAATCAAATGTCTATAATTTTACAGAGTGTAAATACTAATTCTGTATTTAAATATTTTCTGAATTTCTCTTAGGCCTATCCAATTACGTAGGAATAATTTAATCTTAATTTCGTTAACGGATTGCTTTACCTAGTTCTCTGTGCGTGATTAATATCCGGTCTGGTGCACGATTAATATCCGGCCTGAACGAAGAGCCTTCGAGCTGCTTCAAAGAGGAACAAGAGCTTAAGAACCAAAGGATAGATAGATACTTGTATTCGTGTACTTTTTAGGAGTGTTAGTAATATTCCCATATTCAAACAATCGAATTCCTTCTCGACTTTGCCTAATATTTTTATTTGAATTTCACGACCGAGCTAGAACAATTTCACATTTCTTTCCTTGGCGTGTGATTAATATCCGGCCGAAACAAAAAGTCCTTTTGCTTCCTTCAAAGGGAAGAAAAACGTCTACAGAGGACAAAGAGACGAGGAAATTCGCAAGAGGAAATAGAAGATAAAATACTCCCCGTCTGACGCTAGACATTCGAGTAAGAACCTGTTAACTATTCACGTATTCTACCCCGAAACTATTTCCGGAGTATCGCCTAAAACGTCGGTTTCCGCTAATAAAGAGCAAAATGAATTCTTCGGGAGGATGACGTAAGATTGCTTTTCCTAGGGAGGATGTTACGCAGTCAAGAGCGCCCATAAAACTAGGAGAAATTGTCTCCCAGATTGGGAAGAGGAGGAAACCTTAATCCCTCGCCATTACAAATTTGTCTCTCACTGCGGCTTAAAGCGACAGAACGGGAAGGCATTTCCCGAGCGAGTTCGGAATAAAAGGGAGGAAAATATGTGAAATCTTAGAGTTTACTTTCTCGTCTTTTATTCCGTCACCAGCGTCTCACGGAATTCCCTCGAGAATTGGGAGAAAAGCCAATAAAGAAGAAACCGTAGTGAAAGCCGATGGGGTTTCTTTTTCGGCACGGGTGTCTCTCGCGTGCGTGAGTGACGGAACGAATTTTGCGGGAAAATTAACAGTCGGTCAATAAAACGGTGTTTAGGTCTCGTTTTTCCGTTTCGCCGCGGATTTGTGTTCGGTTCCGAATGAGGGCGAGAATAATTGATGCGGACGATTCTCATTTTGCGTCCGTCCTTATTGTCCGCGACTGTGGGAGCGAATTTTTCCGCTGAGTAATGAATCATCGAAGTCATTTAGCGCAAAGGCTGTGACCGATTTTGAACTTTTTTGACGATTTGGTTTAGGAAATGAACTAGATAGGAAAGGTTTCATTGTGTGAGTAATAAATATGGTGAATGCTCAATTCGCAGTTTTTATTGTTAGATAGTGGCAGGTTTGGTTCATAACTATACTGAACGCACTTTCATATTATTTTTTATCATAGGATTAATATTGCTATATATAGGATAGCTTATTGCTGTTGTTTTCAAACAAATGTTTACTATTTTTCAGCAAATAAGTATAAAGGAATAAATGCCATTTACTATAGCGAGCAGTAGTCATTTTACGAGGGTGATCTGAAAAGTTTCCGACCCCAGATTGTTCAGAAATCTTCAGAAATTTTTCAGAAAACATGTCGAGAAATGGCGAAATGTCGGAAACTTTTCAGACCACCCATGTAATAGTGCTTCGATAGCTCATTTCGCACATGAGCACCCACCGGGAATCGAACCCGGAAAAGCTTTAATCAAGATCGAAGGCGTTGCACGTTGGTTAACCGGAGGCCCCGCTGTAATATATATATTTAGTCGTTGCTCTAACTTTTCCTTACTGTATTTTAGTAATAAGCTGTAAATGACTGTCATTCCTCGAAAAATCTTCAATAATTATCCTAATTTATTTATGAAAAAATCATGTTATAATTGAGCATCGCAGATGAGTATGAAAGAAAACAGAATCAGAGAGATATACTATACTCAATATGAGACTAAGAAAAGAGAATCACCAATAAGTCGGAATCGCGTTCTTCGAATAGTTTTGCAACCAAAAATGGTGAAAACTCATGAAGGATAATCCTACGATGGCTTTCCGAAAAAAATATTATATGTTAGCTTCCATTCACCGTAGCCGAGTTATTGTGAGGATAAGTACTTCTTTATGAAATTTTGTTGATGAAGAAAGCTGGAAAACTTCCCCATTTTCGACTATTTTTCTGAATCAAAAAATCAATAGCGTGACCGATTTAACTATTTCAAGAGGAGGTTACTATTTGGAACGTAATAACAAAAGAAAGTCCATCGCTCAAATAAAAACGGTGTTTTTTGGGTTTCAATTTTTATTTGCTTTTTGGGTCGGTATAGTTCATTTCCTTTTACCAAGTGATTCTAAGTCCTCTGTTTCTTTTATTGATTTAATAATTCTTACCTTTCATAGACTGACGAAGTAATCTGCAAATTTTACAAGAGAATATGTTTGATGTATTCAATTCGAATCTTCATCGTAAAAGGCCCATGAAATTTAGATCACCTCCGTGTACTGCGAATAAGCTTTCGCTATACAACGAGAATAAAACAACCTCCGCATTGATTTTCTCCTGTTTCTCCTCCAGAAACAACACGCGTGATGAAGAAGCACGCACTGTAAAGCCTATGCAAGCGCGCAGCTTAATTCAGTCTCAATCATCAATTCCGTTTGTACAGATCCCCATTCCATATCGAGTCGTTTTGAAGGCATTTCTCTCCATGATTCCGCTTTTGTGCGTATTACTTAAACATTTCCATTTCCAGTACAGCCGGATATGTAGGTCGTGAGCAAAGAGGTTTTCATATTAGAGCATTTTCTGAAAAGCTCTCGTGTATTAAGAGCCCGTTAGAGGATTGGAGAAATAAAAAGTCGAATACGGGAATCATGGAACATGATTGGATCGATGGGGAATGAGGAGGAATCCTTAGGATTTGTGTGCCTTAAAGCTTAAGGCAGTGATTTTATGGGAAGGGAAAGGGAATGAAGGCAAGGAGAAGTTGGCTGTGAGGTTAACAGTTGGAGACATTTTCTGGGATGGGATTTGGCCTAAGGGAAAGCCAAAGAGCAGGTGGAGAGTTGTCGAGATGGAACTTTGAAGAGCTGATGCTCTCTTGAAGACTTTCGTACCTCAGAGCTATAAAGTATAGATCGGCTGGTCATATCTGAATCTGTCGAGCAAGAGATACTTCCTATTAGTGAGAAAAAGGACAACGTGGTCTTTGAAGGTAGTTTTTATTAATAAAACAATGATATTTTTTTAAAGAATCTGGGCCATTTTGTGGAAGATAATTCTTTTCCTCAGGATGGACTGTTTACATTTACATTTAAACCCTGCAAACCGCCACTGGCGCATGGCAGGGGGTGTAAAAGACCGAAAACCCTATCTACCCTTGACTGCTGTTAGCTTCTCTAATACTTCGAGGAAAAATGACCAGAAATAACTATCTGTCCTGGCAACTATTTCCCTGTAACGCTTCATCGTTTTGTCTCGAAAATCACGTACGCTACTAACTGGTATAACAGTATCAACTACCTCCTCCCCGAGATCCGTAGTGATAAATTTATTAAAAAGCTTCCCACGGTAATCAAGTCTTCTGTCACTAAGCAAATTTACGAGGGATTCTACCATAGCTGAAATATTGTTCTATAATTTGGTTTAATCGAAATTGGTTTACACGAATGTAATTGTAAATAGCACTATAAAGGGGTCGAAAAACTCTCCTACAGCATATGTTGGTGAACGTCCGTCAGTTCCCTGAATGGGAAACGAGAGCTGCGGATTACCGACCTTCCAGGAAAAAATGGGCATGTAACATCGCTATCAATATGAACATTAGGTAATTCCTAGAAGGTTGATAATCCGCGGGTATCTTTTTCCATTCAGGGAAATGGCCTGACGTTCAGTGACGTTCACTATCAGAGAGTTTTTCGAACTTGTTATTCATTAAAAGCCAAACCACTTTCTTTTCACTCAAATTACATTTACACAAACATTCAACTAAAGAAGGTTTATTGCTAAAAGTCGTCGGAAGTATCTCAATTGCACTCACGTTTTCTTCTCGGCAAATCATCGTTTAGACAGACTCTTAGTCTAAGAAGGTAAAATATATTTTCAACTCTCACGCTTTACGAGGATACTTTACTTTAGGATTATACTCGTGTTTCTTTGCTAGGATTTATTTCAGTACCGCTTCTTTGTTTTCGCTTGCATGATATTGTGTTCTCTTCGTCGATTATTATTCGTCGATTATTTCCAATTTACAAATTGAAAATTTCTAAGAGAAAGTCTATGTAGATAGGAATTTTCGGTTTAACAATGCTTTCTTGTGCTTTATATATGATATTTTAAAGATCCACTACTTTAGAAAGTTCGATTTTACTTTTACATTCAAGCTATAAATACATCAAATTCTACGCCATTATCCTTCTTTTATTAATGTCAGTTAGATAACTTCTTTTATGCATGAAAACATTTATTTTATGTGGCCTTTGAAGATTTCAGTGATTTATCACCGGATGAAATAAATCACGTAATATCGATGTAACTGAAAATGATATTTTCTCACGATCTTCAAAACCTTTGATACCCCATAACTCTCGATTTTTATTTCTTCGAACTTATGGCATGTCCATCACACAGGAAGCTAACCCTCTGATATCCGAAAATGAATTATGGGCTTAATATAAGTTCCCGTGACTGATATAAAATGGTTATCCGCGAACATAATAGTGTAGTATTGATGGGAATCGAAGCATTCGCCGTTCACTTTCTCGAAGATCCAACCCTTAAATCCATTCATAGGGCTGCAATCTTTATTGCCGTTAAAGTTGATGGAAGTGCTGAAAATAGCACCCGGTTCATTTAATATCTTCTGTACGTTTCTGCTTCGTTTAAAGGGCAACTTTTATTACAATAGTCCCCTTTTTGATTGAATTTAACGCCCTTCTTCCATAAAATGGGTATTCCTTCGAACTCCAATTTGGGATGGTCATAATAGGATGAAACGTCTTTACACTCGTATATAACATGAAGTATTTTGACCTTTTCATTCGTCTTAAATAATCATGATAGTGCCTTTTTTCTCTTAAAAATATTTTATCGATATAACCACACGAACCGCAACGAGGTGTTAATCTCCTATCCTTATAATAACTATTATATGCTTTCCATCTTGTTATGAATTTGTCACTGCACTGGCGATTAAGATATTGATGAATTCCGAACTATGTGGCATGGAATCATAAGTTAATTTTTCTTCATATTTACATTGATTTGATTCGACCCCTGATTAGTAACCTTCGCCTGAATATTCAAGAGAAAAACTACTTGAATACTAAAACTGTGCAAAATTTTACGGACCAGATACTTGCAAGAAATTGATTGTGCGTTATACCTTTCAAGATAAATCAAAACAACATTTCACGTAATGACCGAGAAAATGATTTTTTTATGACCGTGTTGAATTAGTTTTTCATTCATGTAGGCGTAAGAAATATGCGTGGTTTTAGTGCATTTATAGATGCATTGCAACTTTAATATTTGGAACTATAAAACATTAATTTTGACTTATAAGACGCAATCAAATGGGGTTTATTGCTTTTCCATCATAATTCTTGAAGCAGATTTAAAGATTTATTGTAATTTAGTCTTTTGAAATTGTGATTCAGCTTTATTTATGGAATTCTATGATAAGGTTAATGTGTTAGATTAAAGAATATTTGTATGAATAGTGCAGCTATTTTCGCATAATCTTAAACGCATTAACTTGAACAATTTTGACCATTTCGTATCTCGTTATTCAATCTTTTCTATATAAAGGCATATCGATTGATTTCCCTTTAATAGTAGCGGTAATTATTTTAAAATTGCTTTGATATTTGAAGTTATTTCACGCATGGCCCCCTTCGAGAATCGAGCCCGGTACCCCTTTCACCAACATCGAACGCACTGCCCATCCTTAAGTCCAATTCCGGTTTAACTTGATGATATATGTCTGTGAATTCTTTGAACGTTACTTAGAAAAAAAAGCAAAAAATGGATTATTTATGTTTATCTTGAGCATATTCTTCTTTATTCTCATAACTTTACTATCAAAATTGATACTATTAGTATTTTGCAGTAAACTATTGGTTACTTTAACATTTAGGAAGTAATAATATCTTAGTTCCTTTCATTATCTAACACTTGAAATTTATGATATTTACTTATGCACGCGTTTAAGTCTTTTCCTCTGGAATTGCGCGCTAGTGATTCGATAAGAATAGCCGTTTCGATGTGGAAGATATACAAGCATAAACGAGAAAATGGTAATGGAAGGTTTCAGAGGCGCACAAAAGAGTAAAGAGCATTCCAAGATAAATAAAAGACAAGGAGAAAGGGTTCTAAAGACATGGAGAGGCTTCGAAAGATTTATGTTAACGGCACCAAAAAGTAGAGTCGACGGAAGTCGTGTGGACATTGGCTGTGAAGTTGCGATAGAGAGTTCGGAGGCATAGCAAATGGCATTGAGCACACAAGAGTGGGAGATATCGTACGAGAGTGTTAAAGTACGAGGACATTCGAAGGGTATATAATACTCCAGAGAGGTTCAGTGGGCGTAAATGCCAGCAGAGAAATAGAAGAAAGTGGTGCAAAAAGCTATGGCAGGATTTAAGAGATAATTATTTTTGTTTATAGGGTTGGTGAATCGGAAGAAACTGAAAAGAGCGAGAAGTAAAACATTTATGATGATGCAACGTAACAGATGTTCAGTGAAGAAAATTCTTTGCTCATCTTAAAATTGAAAGTGTTATCATCGTGATTGTTAAATATTCTGGTATCTTAGTGGAATTAATAAATCTACTTCGACTGCTAAGCTTATTTTGAACATCTGGGCCCCAACTGGGAATCGAACCCGAAACCGCTTTCACCGAAGGCGAACGCCCGAGCCACTTGGCTGTTTCTTAAATATATTTTTGCATAGATCATGACACATCCATAGAAACCAAAAAAAAACATTATTTACAAAGCATATTTTTGTTTAATCCAAGAACTTGTAGGAAATTATATGATAATACACAGTTGCTATTAAAAATTATCATATAAACTAGCAAGGTTTGGAACAGAATAATCATAAGAAATCCAAATTTATGCAAGCAGTGAGTGAAATGGACTGATACAAGTGCATGGAGTTATTAACAGATGAAGAACATCTGTCAGACTGATAAACCAAGTCTGAGATATCGATTTCAAAAATTTAAACATTGATTTCCAAATTTTAAGAAACACTTTCTTGAAGAAATTTAACTCAATATTTTACATTAGTGAATTTCCGTAATCCATTTCTATAATTCTTTTGTGAAATAAACGCATTTCTTGCAGTCCGTTTTACAGTACCTTTTTAAATGACATTATCTATATTATCTAACTATCTTGTCTATTATAACACATCACAGTGCTTACAGGGAGTTTCCGGGAGCTACGTAGATTTTTCCTATTTCTGTGTTGGTAAAAATCTCTGGATACGAGCAGTCTTTCTTCAAAAGTGTTCTCAAGTGGAAAATAATTCCAAAGAGTAGGGACTCTCTATAAATTTCCGAATTACAAATATTTTGTCTTTATGGTGATACTGAGGGTAATTTCAACGTTACCCCATTAATTCATACTTCATAAATCCTCTGGTAAAATAAATTTTCGAGTAACAGGTGAAAGCCATTTGCAAGTTCGTTGTAAAGCGAGCAAGAAAGCCTGAATGGCAGCTTAAAGCTTCGATGATTGGTTTTTAAATGGCTTTTACCTTGAAGAGGAAAAGCAATTTCGGAGAAAACGTAGACTACGAAATCTTCCTTACGATTCCCCTCGTCACCTCCCACTTTTTCTCTACGTGAAACGTTGTATTCATTCTTTCGTTGAGTAGAGATTCTTTACGGCATCCGCGAGGATTAAAGCATCACATCTTCTACAAAAGTCTTCTTCCTGTAGACGAACCTTTTGAAAACTAATGGAAGTCACTGATGGAAACCATCTTCAATAATGTTTTTTGGTGAATGTGCACAACTTAGTATTCTTTAAAAAAGCTAAGGAATGATAAGCTAAGAAATGAAATTTCTTGCCCATAAAAATGAGATTATAAATCGCAAGGGGATCCTAATGGTAATGTAGATTGAAAGCTTCAAAGCGATGACCATTGGGTAGAAAACTATAAGACCTGCGACGGAAAGATACGAAAAAAAGTAAAAGTACGAAAATATTTCTGGTAGAGATTGATAGAGAACTGCTTCGTTGTAGAGTGAAAAATTACCAAAATTAAGTAACTAAGATGATCTCTTTAGTGTGGAAAGTAGACTATTCTTCAAAATATTATTATGTAAGACATCCAAAATTACACAACTCGGTTATAACGCCATCATTTAAGACGTAGTTTTCTCTTGATTCCCTGAAAAGCGTCTTAACCGGGAATTAAGGTATTAGTTAATCGCCTAGCAAATTAATTCATAAATTTAGGTAACGTGAACGTAAAATATCACCTTTTCTCATGATGTGCTCCTAGGATTAAACTTCTGCTGTATAGGAAAAGGATGGAATGCGAGAAGTTGTGAGATTCTGGCTCGGAAGGAAACTGTTTAACGATGTTAAACTATTCACAGAGTAGGTCCCAAATCATAAAGAGGTAGACAGAGAAGGTCTAGCGTTGTGGGCAAGGAATCAAGGGTGGCAAATGAAACCAGGCTAAACGAAGTAATTTCTCGGAAAGGGAGATGTGAGGAGAGAGTTGTTTAGAAAGTGATGGAGTGAAAGGGGATTGAAGTTGGAGAAGACGTAAGAATGAAGAGGGTAACTCTGGTCCATTGCGTGGGACAGAAGGTTAGCCCCCTCCGGAAATTGATGGTGATGCCGTAGGACGCGAGAATCTCGGACATCCCGAGACTACCCCGCACGTTTTCCACAAATCTGAAAGAAATCCAATGGAAGGAAGGAAAGGACGTGAAAAGGGTGAAGGTGGTCGTGAAAAAGGGTACGTGAGGGGGTTGGTGACCTTGCGATGAACACTAGGATTGAAGTGATGGGAGGAAGTCGACGGTGGAGTTTTTAAGCCCGTATCGCTCGCCAAATGTCCAACCTTTTAAGCGCCGGTGCTATCTTCGTAGTTTGTTTACATAGTTCTTTAGTAGCGGTATAGCTAATGAAAAAGTCTTGGATCACATGGAGGGATTCGGGGGGATTTCCGCGACTTAGTCAGAAAAAGTTTTACGAGGTCGTGTTTTATCAGTTGTCAGCCATGTGGGCGTTTAGGTTTTTTCTCGCTAACCGCACGATCTGGGGATACCGAGAAATTTGAGGCAAGCATTGCCTATCTTGTTGTTTGATAGCGCCCCTTAACCAAGGAATGACACAAATGGTCTCTATGAGGAATGTATTTTCTCGTTAATTCATTAAGTAGGACATTTACAAGCAACCTGAAGACACTTGATTAAGCTTCAAAGTCTTTTCAATTCTTCATTAGAGATTTTTGTATCCTAACTGTATGCATTGAGCTTATTCCGCGAAAAACTATAGCTGTGGATGTGTTCTACCATAATATTATTGAGTTAAAGTAACATTACGGAAGGCACTTAGATGACGGGTTCATCAAAAGGTATATACAGTGCTAAGATGCATATTTTTCAGAGTGAAATATCGATCATAGATGCTCTCAAAAGCGTCCATTGCACGTAAAAAAATAAATGCTTAACAATTTAATGGAAGTTTCTATGAATAACCTTTTAAATGTTTCATTCAGGACATTCTGTCCCTTAATTTCCGTTCTCTTCACGTCGCAAATGTTTTTACATCATTAAAGTAAAGACGTTCCAGTTAATCGAAAATTGAACGGGAAATTAATTCGTAAAATGTTACAAATAATTAAGTAATACACTCCGGTATATTAATGTACATTTCTCTTATTAATTCGCGATGTCTATATTTCATTACTTATTTATGTATGTATCGATGTATACACACACAAATGTATGTACATGTGTATACATAAAGGAAAGGAAGCCCTTAACATAAGAATTAGCGTTCAAAAAAGATAATGCGGTATACCTTTTATCAAACATTAATATCGTTAAATTACCAGATCTCTGATCTTCAGAAATCCCAAGAGAAAAAATAATAATAGAGGATGAAACGGCGTAGTGTGAAAAATATCCTTCTTGAAGATTTCTTCTTTTTTTACCGATCTCAAGTTAAGACAACAGAACACTAATCTTGAGATAAGATCTTTTCTTCTACTGATGTAGAATCTTCTCTTCAAAATATAATCAGTAAATCTTGAGGCAAAAACTAAATCCGACTTAAAAAAACTCCCGAGGAAAAACTGCGGTGAAAAAAATTTGACACGACCGGTTCTCGAATCCTCTTCACTCGCTGGGTATCTGCTGTAACTAATTGAGTTATCTTACCAGAGAATTAAGGCATGCCGTTTAGGGGACTGTATACAAGGACGAATGGTTCGTCAAGGGTATTGTTCGTCAAAGTTCGTCAAAGGAGTGCCTCATTGCAATAAATTCTCAAGAACGATGGATGTTGTCAGTTTACTTGGCAATGAAGCTTCATCTTTAGCGTACTTTTACGAAGCTTTGTAGATCAGATTAAAAGAATCTTATTAGAAGAGATAGCAAGAAATTAATTTAGAGTTGAATGTAGCCGTCGAATGAAGACTTTGTTTGCGATTCCGCTAATTAGAGAAATTCCTTAGAGTTTAGCGTTTAAAAATTATTTTATACTAACTATTTTTTGATTAAATTTAATTAAGAAGTTATTTTTTATTTATTATAATTAGCTTGTAAAAAGGAATGTGAAACACATCCATTTCCTTTTCCGCATTATTTCCGGATATTTTCTCTTGAACTTGAATTTCTCACAATGAGGAGAGTTATTCAACGACTCCCCCAATTCAAGGAAACGAAAATTATTCCACGTTCCGTTCCAGCTCGTTTCCCAGTACATTGGAGATTTCCATCACCTACTCGTTATTAACTTATAACCAGGAAATTAGGACCTTTCCCATTCATTTTCGACAAAATTCTTCGCAGTTATTCGAATAAATTTTTGCCGTGGTGCAGTAAATGACGGATAATTCGCTCCCTGGAGCGTATAAATTTAGGGCTAGAAATTTTTTCAGCGCGGGGATTTACAACCTGCATCATGCGTGAGTCATAAATTGCCTCCTCCATTATAAAAACAGCAGCTAAACCCATTATGATAGAATGCTCGCGGCGCATCAGGTACGACATTTTTTTCAAGTACCGCGCCAAGCGGAGGAGCGGGTGCAGTTAATCTCGGCCTAAAATGTCACCCTCGAAGAGAAAGGTGCCGTGATGAGTGTTTTCTGAAGCCGCAGAACGCGATTAAATTACAGCGATAATAACGCCAGATGTACCGTTGGGACAAGATACCGCAGATAGTTTGGAGATAAAATATATGAAGGCCTGGGGTATTTATCCGTTGGAATAGTTTTCGCGCGATAGTCAAGGGACTATTGATTAGTGGAAGTGCCCGTTCTAGGAAATTCTATTCCACGCAGAGTTAAATATCTGAGTTTCTCGCTGTGCAAATAATGATGACTTGAAGAATTTTAGACAGTTCAGTTTCGCAGAATGGCTCCATGAAAAATAAGGATTAATTTTCCTTAACCGTGAGTTTCTTCGCATGATAACGTAAAATGCCAACAAATTTATGTAATGAGGTAAAATTAATATCTTGAAATTTACATAAAAGATTCTATTATCTACTATAATCAATTTCGATTTATGATGCCATCATCGGGAAATGAGTTAATTAACGGAATGACGCGAATATAATTTTCATAAGGTTGTTTCAAAGACATCATCCATCAAAACGATGTGTTTAAGTAGCTAATTTTAGTTTTTCATAGTTGCATTTAACAAAATTAAAGTAACATTATTGAGTTTTTTTACTTCATCCTAAAGCTTAGCTATTTGATCTCCTATTTTACTAATAGAGCTATTTCATAATAAATTAGCAAATAATTTATTACCATCCAATTTCTCCTTAATTAAACATTTCGGCTTATTTGCTTTGCTTTATAAGCCAAATCAATATCATTACATTAATGAATCAGTTGAGTGAACTATAACTAAATAACGAATAATTTTACGTAATTACTTTATAATTAATCTCGAAAAAGTGACAACTGCCTCGATGTATTTTTACATATCACCCAAAGTTTCAAATAAGTAAATACAAATGTACCTCAATATTTTCCAGAAATGTAAAATTTTAGCCTTATATTCTGGAAAAAACATACCTTTTTTTTAGGCAAAACGAGTTTGTATTTGATAACAGTAGAGCTATTTTTCATCATGGAAAATTGGTTTAAAAGATCGTCATTTCAAGATGAAATTTTATGTCTGCCACGATTTCTCCCATAAATCTTTCTCGTCATTAATTTATCGTTACATTATTACCTTTTTTGATCTTGTGATACGAATACAACTTCCAGCTGGGATATAAATCCACAAGAGTGGATTCACCCTCTAATATGGAATATGGATCACCGAATTCCGGGATTTTAATTTTGATGAAGCGTATCGTAATATTTAACTCATAATTAAAGTATGAATCAGGCAATTACGATATGAATGTTTCATTTGATGTTACATTCACCCCTTTACGTTTTATGAGATTAAATATGGATATTTTCATGCAACATTTGCGTATTTAAAGACAGGGGGCAGTTTAATTAACGTACAATTTATGAAAGGACGAATTCCTATATGAAACCTCTTAAGTTCTGGAAGCGGATGAAATTAAAAATCAAGGAGAAACCCTTAGTGTTAAAATTTGCGAGAAAAATTTCTCTAATTCGTCTGAAATTATTAGCATTATTTTCCCAGTGACAGCGTTAATTTCCTCGCTTTTGTCTCACTTTTAAGTTTTCCTTATTGTGAAATTTTGTATTCCTAATAAAACAGCGTAATTTAATTATTTTTCTCATAACTTTCATTGGATGGATACATGAAAGAGCATTTGGTTGCATGATTCCTTTCTATTTCTTAAATATTCATCACCTTGGATGGATAGAAAGTTTGCCTCAAATCCAAGACCTTTACGGAGGATTAAACACAAATTAAACCTCGAGTCAAGTTAAGCCGTCGAATTAGGAGTTTATTTGGGATAATTTGCAAAATTATTTTCGCTTAGTTTATGCTATTTTTCTTTACTTTCATATGTTATATATTTTATGTTATAAAGTAATTGAAAATTACGTCGTTGTCAAAGATAGTTCTTGTTGTAGCTATTATTCAGTGTTTTGAAAAATTTCACATTGTTTATGATAGTTTTACTTATTGTGTATTCGACTGAGTTGGTTTACTATTGCAAGAGGTATCAAGATACTTAAAAGACATAGTAGAAATGAGGATATCCTTGTACATACATAATCCGATCAGACACTACAAGAAAATTTAGTGAAAAAGATGCTTGAAATTAATAATTAGAGGGATAGACTTATGGAACTTGCACCTTCGACCTCAGGCCCAAATGGAGCTCGCAGGATATTTGTATTACCTAGATGTAGATAATACACGAACCAACAAGAATAAATATTTACTTATAAATTGATGCATTTCCCCGTACAAAAAACTCCCTAAATAAATTCCAAGTGAAGAATCTTATCGTTACAGTAGATTGAAACATCACAAACTTCAGAATTCCACAACGAAGCCTAAACTTTCACTTTCGGATATTTTGATTGCTAACTTCCACCCACGCCGAAATTCTGCGCCGTATGCGTGTATTTATAACTTGTTTTTTGCTGCGTATTTCCTGGAGAAGCCGATTTGCGTCTCGTGCTCCAATTGGTTCCGCTAATTTCGTTTACTCTGCCGTTGTAATCCTCGAAAGTGAATTGTGGTGCGGGATTTCGTGTGTGTAAAATAGCCGAGGGCGTTACTTCCCCGGTTGCCGCATTCACTTTAACGAACACAAAACAAATTTGCGACGCAATTACGCCACTCTTTTTGCGCAGCATGGGCGAATTTCCTTCATTTGCGACAGTGACTGTCACGACATCGCCATGTAACTAAGCGCCCCCTGCAGAGGAAGTGCGGAAGCTCGTGTTTCGAGGAAATCATTTGATTAAAAAAATTTCTCTTGAATTTTTTAGCATGATTTTCTTCGTTGATGCTCCATTATTTTCTGATTTAGCTTTTATTAATTTTATCAAATATTCCCCCCTGACAGAGGACAATTACGTTTAAATAAGTCGTCTATAGACTGAGGTTATCAGTAGCCTTATATCATATAGCTATCTCTCTAATCTGCATTCTATCTGCACATTCATCTATATTTGATTTATTTATTATTTGCTGCAGAGTGACAGTCGTAAGGTGAAATCCTCAAATATTGTCAATTAACATTTCATATTCAAAATAAACATTCTGTTTAAAATGTGGCTTCTAAATCAAACGTAAACCCAATTACCGTGATACCAGCAATGTTACCACATAATTTGGTCTTTAAGTTAAAGAACAGGCTATGTAAAAAAATTAATATGGATTTCCACAGCCATTTGCGTCTAGTATCAATAGCAGCTATTAATTTAACTATTTAGGGCACTCAGCGGAATACCCCTCTGGAATAGTTTTTCGGCTTTTTTTAATTTCGACAGTGAACCTAATCTTGCGCAAATACTGTATTAATTTCATGAGGAGCAATTTGTAAAGTGTTTGAGTTATGCCTCAAAATACAAATTTCGGATTTGACATATAAATTGAATTTGCATGTTATATTTCATGGTTATATGTACCTCATATTATTATTACCATAAGCTTATGGTCTCGCATTTCATTACGTTTATGGGTTGCGCTTCTATAAATCCAACAGAATTTTTACAGAAATTTATTTAAATGTGTATCATATTCGTAATACCTCCATATTCACAGTAAATGTATTCAGTAATGTGAAATAGTTTTAGATTATAAAAGCTCTCTCACTAGATGCTTTTTGGTAAATATCAAATACGTATGTTTACCTTTCCGCTAGATTATTCCTTGGCCATGGAATTGTTTCATTCAGGGTATTTCTAACTTTTCGTAGAATTGTTCTTTTCACCTTGAAATTCATTATTAGTTCTTTAACAGAAAACATCAATGAGGAAATAATTCAAAAGAATAAGTTTTATGAAACACATTTTTCAAATGTAACGAGAATTTTAGATCCGATAAATATACATAATTTATATTGAACTGAAAGATTATTCGAAATTACATTCACTTCTTCATGCCATAATAGACATAAATCTTCCACCTCACGAATTTCCTTCTTCTCAGTAGACTTACTAGAAAGACAAAAGGCGTAGATGCAGCATGAGGTGTCATCCGAAAAAAATGGCCCCGAGGCAAAAAGAGTAAATATAACCCCACCTGAGACACACAAGATGCGGAAGTAACCCCTAGTGCTCCTCAAGAAATATGGTTACGAAACCCTTGGTAGAGTTCCAAAATTCTCTTTGTGCAAGAGACGGTTGGAAAGAATGAGTCAGGGAAAACTTAGGGCCAAAGAAATATGAGCGATTGATGCAGGAAAAAATAGTTGCGTGAAAGATCAGTTTAACATTAATATAATTATACTTTACGAGTTATATAAGTATTGAGAATGAGCGATAGATCTGGAAAAGCAATAAAGACGGAACGATAAATCTATAGGGCTGTACTGAACTGTTTATCTATTTTATGTTTAACCATCGCGTTCCTTATTTCTCCGATATAAGAAAAGCAGCAACCTTTTCACTGGCCTTCTGAAATTCCACGCGGAAAACGTAAAAAATTTGCGCTACAGCTTAAGCCCTGCCAGGCTAATCTTTACGGGACTCTTACCTAGTCAGATAACACTAACGTACGATAATGTCTGATCGTATCCAAGAACCATGAAAGAGTGACGTGAGTTACAGAGGGCGGCTCGAATTTATCCTCGTATCGGAGGGAGAATTTAGAGTCTGAAAATAATAAAAAAGGAATAACAATTTGAGGGGGGCAAGAACCCTTCTTGTATTGGAGAAAGCCTTTCTCCTTGCAAAATAAAAAAAGAGGGCTCGGATGGAGTATAGGCAGATTTGCCTTCCGTCATTCTCGATCTTGCCCGTCCTTCAATCTCAGGGATTGAGCGCTTGGGGAAATTGACAGTTTGTAGTTCCAGCCTTCGCACAGTGCCGTTATTGGATTTTTTTTCGTTTTGTAAATTTCTCATCTGCTGTACCCCATATGGCTCACTCTGATTCTGTAGGGATAGGGAATACGGAAGCCGATATGCGATCTTTAAGGAACGCTCCCAAGCTTCCATTCACAGTTCGCTTCATATAAATGTGACGTTGGGACATTCGGAAGGTAGATATGCCGGATATTTAAAGTTTAATTCTCCTTTACTCGTCATAGCCCTTTAATAATATACAGGTTGGGCACACATAGTCTTCTCTAGAATAGTCCCTTTTTGTATCTACCATTCCGTTATTATCTTCAAATATATGTTATCTACTTTCAATTATTTTTCTATTAAGTAATATAATAATTATTATATTCTATAATAAAATAATAATTCTATTTCTATTTAAAACTTTTCGATGTTTTTAAGAATCTGAATAGTAATGTATATATTATACGCATCTAGTAGTGCATGCATCTATTTAATTTAGAACCTTTTCTTCCACGAAGATAATATTATATAGGTGATAAATAAATGGCGCTGGAATACCATATAGTAATTATTCTTGACCTGAAACCTGTTCCTCTTCCCGTTTTCTTGATGAAGAATATCCCATTTTCTCTTTGGTGGGATGCGGTCAGCCAGATGATACATAATATTTATATTTCGCCCTTTATTAAGGGGAGGTCAACCCCTTACTTGGCCTTTCCACCCAAACTAATCTAAATCAATAATATACTGATTTGAAATCGACATATGAAAAATTTATAACTTATGATACGTAAGGATAGATGCGTAAAGAACAGTCAAAAATCGAGCGAAAGTGCCACATAATTTCAGATATGAATGAAACGCGTTTAGTTCTTTTCTTATATTTTATTATAATAAAATTTAATTTAAAAATTAAGTGTATTTGGAAGAAAGATTTCAGTTTAATATTAAATAACTTAAATAAAGCTTATCTCAAAGGTCGAAAATATGTAGCGCCAGAGTCTTATTATGCAAAAAAGTTTGAAAGCTGTTCACAAAAAATGTATGCTTGTGGAAGTTTGGTATCGTGATTTTAGCTATTTTATATCAATTTGACCTTTTTAGTATAGAGTAGTTTTGTAACGTAGTTCCATATGAGCTGTATTTCTTTAGTTTTCCGTACTTTTTTTTGGAACGGGGGGCAGCTAGTATGTCATCCAAAAAAATGAGGTACACTTAATTAATGTGCAGATAATCAACAACAATCGACGCAGAATCAATTATAAATTATGAGTGAGTTATCTGAAAATGTTTCAGAATACCTTTTATTATGGTTTCGCATTTCTTCATGAATTTTCATCCTCAAGTATCCTCAATTTTCCTCAAGGAAATGAAATAGTGAATCAGCACACTCACTTAACAATAATTAATATTTGATAGCCAATAGGTATCTTCAACCAATAAACTGATAAATGGAAAGGAGCTTCAATTTTTTACGTTAATCAGCTCTGCATTTATGATGAAGTCTTTTTTATTGAACCTTTCCTCATAAACCTAGGAGACATTTAAATTGCCGAAGTCGACCTTCCAACCATGAAATGCGGACAGCTTCTGTCGAAGTCGTTAATCACTTGGATCCCAGAATGGAGCTTGGGATTCCGATATCTTATGGCAGGAAGAGCTCTAAATAAATCATCCTTTTAAATTTCTGGAAGATCAGCATGTCGGAGAAAATAAAGGATGATATTCAATGATGTAAGGAGAAATATTGTCATCAAATTTTGACTGCTAGCTGAGAATCTCTCAGCGTAGATAATTTCTCGGGTGCCATTGCAAAAAATATGAATTTTCAGATGAAGTTTATCTTAGGGATGAAAGCTCAAATTTCTTCAATGCATTCCCCTTTTATTTTTCCCAACGATTCTTCAATTTACCGTTCCATAAATTTAAGGATTTGCGTCGTTTTAACTATACGTTAATTTAAATTGTAGTTTCCCATAAATTTTGTGAATAAATACATTAATACATATTTAATTTTCATGTAAAATATTCTCTTTACAACTCTTGATTAGCAGACCATAAAAGATGAATACAATAGGTACTCAATGTAACGTTAATAGTATACGCTTTGCCAACGTAAAAATAAATAATTGAAGTAGTTTTCACATAAGTATTCCAAGTTGTAGTGTTGGTGATATTTTGCTAATATGGTTGCCACTTACAGTCAAATAGCTTAAAATATTTTCATTAATATAATAGCTGAATATTTTTTTTAATGATTTTTGGGAGAAAAGCGTGGACATTCCTATTCATTCAAAGTTTCGTTTTTAATAAATATTTACGATAGTATCTCCATTTCAAATTGAACAGTCATCATGATATTTCAATGGATAATAGTAAAGGAAGATAGCTTCTCACATCTCAATTTCTAGATTTTTCTTCAAATCTCTCTCCGTTTGCGCTCATGGAAAGTATTCACTTTCTGTTTCGGGGAAAGTCCTTTACATTCTTTAGTCTGCTTTTACCTGAAAAAGAGAAAGGTTAAGACATGGTGAGAGCTTTGCATGGATACGAGTCAGTAAGGAAAAAGGAATTTTTGTAAGAACACGAAGATTCTTCACTTCTCCGGCACTTGAAGAGTTGATGCCTCTACAGCGCTCGTCTAACATAAGCCTCTGGAAACTTTTTAACCTTGGTTTGGTATAGAGAAATATATATACAGTGTAACCCGGTAACGATTGTTTTTGGGGTAGCAAGAGGTTATAAGCGGGAGAACGATATAACCGAGATATTAGAATTTTTTATTGATACTAGGGTAATGAAGGAATAAACATGTAAATTTATTTATTTAATAACTTATAAGTTTATTTAATTACTTACTTAATTTGTTTAATTACTTATTTATTTGATACAAGTTTATCTATTACTACAAGTTATTATCTTCATTACTTCAATGGCTTTCCACAAAGTAACGCCTGAACATCTAGATTTCATTATTTATATTACATTATAAATTAAAAAGAGAAGCATAATTTGGCTCTTTAAATTTTAAATAAGCTCTTTACACCATGAGAACGAAGAGAAATTTTCTTTAGTCTGCTTTACTTGCCACAACTATAGATACCTAGATAGTCCGTGAACTAATGTTGCGTAATACATTATGGTCACATAATTTTACGAATGATACACTTTTCATATAAAGAGAGCGTTTTCCTTTGTTATTTTATTTTGGTAATATTTACTCTACAATGAAGTAACTATTACTAGATAGACAATTTAGGGAAAATAATTTAAACAATTTTCAGTTTATATACTGAGACTAAGGATTAGCTATGGCGGGTTGCAGTGCATCTTGGAAAAGGAAAAATCCGCGTTATATGCGGGTAGCACAGCATCTTAAACGGTATCTTTATTATATATTTAGTGAGAATGGGACCAGGACCAAGAGAAACTGCGTATCAAGTGGGAGAGCCTCTTGTTAGGGAGCGTTTTAAACGGGTTTTTCTTTATTTCAAAGGCTGCTGTAATTCTGCCACCTTTTCAAACTTACACTATCATGTTGACGAAATAATTTTATCCCATTAGTTGCCCAATTTGAGATATTTTACCAGTGAAATTCCTGTGAAATCTGATGGAAAATCATACTTAAATAATATACTAAGAAGTACGCTTATACTTTCCATGAGTTATTTATTAGACGAGCATGGTTTCGGTGTTGGGTCACACAGTGTATCCTCCTAAATTGTTAACCTGCCTTTTCCCTTCGCCACCCCTCACCTTAATGGCCCATTATGAATGCACGTTGTTTTCCTTACTTCGTAACCTTTTCTTTCCCATCTCTATTTAGCTGTTAACTTGAAGTTTCTGTTCCTGATGATGGTGATTAAATAACTTTGTACAGTGCATATCTACTTTTTAATGAATGGATTGACATTAGATCATACAAACGTGATTGTGTTTTTTCATACGATATATTTTAAAATCTTTTAGTGTTATAGTAGGCCGTTTAACCAAATAGCGAAACATATTAACTATGAAAAGAGAATTTAAAATTTTCGTTAAATTCAACCAGTTATTTTGTCAGGAATTATAGTTGAATTGATATTCCATTATGAGCAAAATGATCCTCGGATAGCTAGTTTTCTTAGGTAACAGTTATTTCTTTTTACTGAAACATAGTTTTTACACTTAAAGACTTATTTATGATTCTTTTGTTAGCAATGTAGCTACTTAAAGGACACAAAGACGCAGACGTTAGTTGGTGGTAAAAAGAAACGCTTATGCTATCCGTATCAACATTGACTTTACCTCAGTAGAATTAATCTGTTATAATAAGGTAAAAGTTACTATAAAATATAACTACTTTGGGTGCCAAATTTCTATTTATATCCTTATGCTAGGATGAACTTCATGTAATTCTTTATTTCTTTTTTTACACGTTTAACACATTTTATTCTATTGACTAGGTTTATTAATTATATGAGACATATTTAGATTTTGATGTTTTAGATCACGTTTTTCATTAATATTAGTTCTCACATTCCTCTCGCCCACGTAAATCTAATGATCGCTGAAACTATTCTACAGTTTCAATAGATCATTTACCTAAGTATACCGCATTCTTCTCATCTGGAAACTTGGCAAATACTTAGCAGAATTCCTCTCCAGAAGGTCTCTCGTCCGTATAACGCGTACTCGAGACACGGTGCTCCACGAAGTTGTTCTTCGAGAGACAAGCCTCTATTCTGACTCCATGTGCCTATGATGAGTCTCATGAAAGGTAATAATAAGCTCGCAGTTAACCTATTTTCTTCGCATCGCCGAACGGCTGCCAATGTGCATTACTAAAGATTCCTAAGTATGTAGACCTGAGTGGGATGATCATTGGTGATAGTTCAGGAAAATGACATTCTTCTATCGCTGCTTTTCATACTAAGACAACATTTTCCTATGTTACTTAACTTTGATGATTTTTCACTCTACGATGAATTAATTTCACCGGATATACTATTTGGGGAAAATAGTAGTAGCAGTATTCTTAAAAGTGCTTCGACAGCTGTGGTCATTTTGCACGTGAGCTAGGGAATAGAACCCGGGATGGCTTTCACTGAAGTCGAACGCTCTGCCCACATGGCTATCTGGGAGCCTTGGGGAAAATAATTTAAACAGTTTTTTTATCTACTCTATCTATTCTGATAATCTATATTTATTTTACATCAACCTCTATTATATCGGTAATATGAAATTATGGAATGTTATTTCCATTCACTTTTAGTTTGAATTCTTTATCGAGATTTTTAATATAGCTGTAACCAATTGAAACGTGGTAATTTTTTACTATCACTGGCCTATTTAGTGTAAATATAGGTAAAATTGGTAGTATAATGTGGTAAACGTGTATTATTTTGAATAATGTGGCATGATAATCTGTAGAAGAAGTATTAAATTGTGTGCCACCTGTGTTTAAGAAACTCCCGTCTCCTGGTTTAATTATTTTATAGATTTTATATCAGATATATCGAAAACGTATTTTTCTCGAATAGGAATGTCTTTAAAATTGAATTATTTTAAAATATTTAAGTCTAATTTGAAAATACCTTACATAATAACATGGATTGATCAACTAGATAAGGGATTCCGAACCTTTTTTTGTTCCCTCAATCCCATTAGCTTTTATGCGAGTTATCCTGTACCCCTAATTTGCCATATTAAGAAATCGGTTTTAAAATTTAGACGTTTAATGTTGCGTCTTTCTCCAGATAATCACTTATGAAGCCTATTCAATGGTTTCATTGAATCCTTTTTAAGCATACAGTTGATTAAATTATTTCCTACTACCAATTTTTCTATGTTTTAATCCATACACCCAAATAAGAAGCTTCTTTTTTTCTCACACTACCTTTTTAATTTCATAATGTTGCCTTTGGCCTATCCTTTCTCAAATTAAGACATGTAATTTTGTATAACTTCCGGAGTTTGATAGGACTTACACATTAACAATTTTATACCCTTTCTACTGTGTCTGTTAATAATAAGTATCCCCTCTTTATTTAACGTGTAATTCGTTTTTATACATAGAATTTTGATATTGAACCTTTGAATGTATCCAACACGTAGCATAAGGGTGGTCTCAAGGTCTGAAGTTCGTACACGTGTGATTTCCTACGAAAAACTACCCTTCTCAGACATGTGAGTTTGAAATGTGGAGCACAAACTCTGACAGAAAAGTATGAAAGGCTGTAAAAAAGGAGAACTCGATGTATACGTTTGCACAACATAAGAATGGCGAAATCCTCGTAATGGAACGTCAATTTTGGAATAGAGATATACGTACGCGATTTACGTAGTTTCTATGTGACATAGCGTATGAGGTAATACTATTTTCCTGATTTTGTTACTAAAAACTTTGAATTTAGAATTTAAAAAATAATTAATCACTTTGGCAATAAATGAAACGAAATCATTACCTTGAGTATATTATTAGCTTCAGGAACTAAACTAATGAATTTTTCATTTGTTGGGTGATTTCAGGAGTATGGATATTCTTTATTCCAGACATTATGAATTACTACAAAGTTATCGTATCTTAAATGAGTTACATTGAATATATATTTTTATGTAAATATGATACCAATTCAGTGAAACGTAGTGTTACTCAGTGCGAATGTCTGCGACTCATCAACAATCTTCTTTTATTTCCGCTGTAGATCCAAGTAGCAATTGAATTCTTGTCCATCCAATAAATCAATTAGCACACATTGACATCGATTCATAACGCTTTATTAAATGTAATTTTCATCCATGTACCATCACTATAAATATCTTTTATTGACTTCCGGATACCCAAGTTATCTGTTCGTTCAACTTCGGTGAAAGCGGTCTCAGATACGTGCGAAATGACCTTATCTGTCGATGCACTTTTGGAAGAACTCCTACTACTACTAATTATCTTTCATAGATCATCGCTTCATTTATTGGCATAGTAAATCTTGTGCAGAATAAATTTATAAGCATATTTAACTTTAATTGAATGATTTAATAAAAATGACGTTCCCGTTTAATTATATGTAGTATTTCCATTTCATTTAATTCACCATAGGCTTGTGCATAACCTAATTCGTTTCTATATATACTATAGTATCTTATTTAAAACTTAATAATAAAGTTATAAGATATTTTTAATCAGAACATTTTGATAGACTTCACTTGGTAATAATCAGTCAGTTAATAATGATCAGTTATACTAAAATTTTGCATAGTAAACATTTGCTAAACAACAGCTGTACAAACAAAAAACATCAGAACCCAATATTATAACATAAAAACATTGCTCTTGTGTTGTGTTTTTCTATGGCGAAGTAAATTTCACTACGAAACAGTTTGCTCTTTCCAGTTTCATTGAATATTAATTACTCCTATTATTTTCTCATATTTTCACCTTAGCCCGTTTTAATATCCAATCCTCGAATATTAACTAAATGTATACGTTCAAAGCATCCTCTCTCATCAGCTTCAATCATCTGGCCTTCCCTGGTCATATTTAGATTTCATTTCATAGTAATTAATATTTGATTACGCAAAGGAATAATTTGGCAGCCGGATCAATAATACGCAATTTAGATTTATAATCTGTCGTAATGAAACAGTTCCGAAATGCAATATCCCGGTCGCTAAAGAAATGATTTTATTAGTCTTTACTCTTCCTCGCGTTAAAGTACGGCCGACCGTTGCCATGGTGACGCGGAGCCCCGGACAAAGAAATAAGAGGAAACCTGCTGTTAAAATAGAGCTTGCTATGAACGTTTCCAGGAAATAAGGGCTCGATGATACAAAAAAATTACGATTACAGTTCTTGTTTAAACATCTGTTGTGTACACTCCCTGCAGTGGATATGGCGTTGTAAAAGAACGAGCAGAGCATCTGCTGGCACTATTTCTTCCCAATCCTTTCCTTTAATTTACTACGGAGGCACTGGAGTTTAATGAAAGATTTCTCTCGATTTTTGATTAAGAGGTATTTCGCTAAAATGTTTCCTGCTTCATTCCATTCGAACTATTTCTTAGTTGATGTTTTTCCTTTTCAAAACATTACTTCCTTGATCTTATTCCATGCTGACGGAAGTATTGTCGAATGAATATTTGAAGAACTAATTAAAGTTTGGCTGAAAGCTTCAGGAATCTCTTTAGTAATGGAATCGCAGGGATATCTAAAGATTCATGTAACATTAACGAAACATAAACATGTAACATAGCACGGTTTGGAGGGAATCTTTCATATATTATTATGTATATTGTATATATTTGTAAATTGAATTCTTTTAGTGTATAAACTAACAAGTGTAATAGTTGATATAGTGTGTGCATGCTGTAGATTACATTACGGACTCTATATTGTATTTAACTTCATATTTTTATTGTTTATGTATTACATAGTATGTATAAAGCTGTACCGTATAAACGTCGCCACCTGACATAACGTCTATCTGTGACGGTTTTGTGTAATAAATATGCTGCGAAACACTCCTCATAATATTTCGCATGTAAGTTTAAAACTCTCATGAATACTTTTAGACCGAGCCGATCTTCTAAGTTCAGGACATAATTCTTTAATTTAGAAGTATAAGGCTGTAGAAATTCATTAAACAATTAATTGTGAATACATAACTATAAAATAATTCTGTTTTTTTTTCATTGTAAAGGTGACAAAATAAGTTCTTCGTAGGCTGAGAAATTGATTTTCTCCTATGAATATGTATGTATCCTTTCGAACTTAAATTATGGGTATTTTTCATACACATATACACAATTATATATCACCAACGTTTCAAACGGACATGAAAAAAGTCTGAAAACCTGGGACTCGAATCCAGTTCCTCCATTCGCTGGAAGTTTGTTCTAACTAATAGAGCTATCTTGGCAGATCATTCAGACGAAACTCTTTAAGAGACATCTTGGCAAGTGTCTAACGGCATTTATGAATTCTCTTTCCAATGTATTAAATATTTCGTTTTTCTCCATTAATTTATGAATGTAATGTGGTTCGGAGTATTTGAAGGCATATAATTTATATCTAGTCATCATCTGCACTCTAAATAAATTGCTCCAAATGTAACATAAGGTTTTGTCTAAAGACTTGTGACACGAATCTTGCTCTAAGTACAGCAAATCACCCCAAATCTGGACTTAACCTACATAACCCTCGATCGTATATTCATTCTAAGTAACGGATTGCCTTATATCTTGACCTATATTTAAGTCTACAAAAAGTTTCCATTAATACCAACTGAAATATAAATGGTATTTATTAAGCCGATGACGCTATCGCGGAAACCTTTTCCCTTTACGTAAGTAGGTTAAGTCATTTAAGATATTCAAATGGAATTTCCGCGCTAAATCAAAACGGAAAGCAAGTTAGCGGGAATAGTTTCGGGCTTTTCTTACGAGGTTTTATGGAAATACCCGCGTTGGGTAAGCACTTCTTACGAGATTTTATCCGCTACAGTAAAATTCATATGTACTTTGAATCTGGGAATTCAAGCATTCTTCCGTAGTTCCTCATCGTGACTTTAAAACCAAAGAACTCCGGTTTACCTCTGAATTCAGGGTTTGGATTAAACCAAGTAGAGTACGGATAAAAGTATTTTCTTAAATCATTTGTAATGGCAGCTTAATTTAATCTTTTCACGCAATTATTATTTTATTTTAAGGTATACAGTTAACAATTTTTGGGTATACATATTGAAATTCAAGTACGTGTTTCTATACTATTCCATACGAGAATCATATCTCGAAACATTTCATTTATTTGATTTTTTTACTTAATTTTATTTGAGCCTAAAATTACGAGTTTAAGCCTGTGCAAACCATCCGTGACGGACTATCTTTTTTGATTGGTTACAAATATGATAGCATTTGCGGATTTTTTAATGGAAAAATTAAATTTGTGTCCTAAATCACTTTTTAATTGTCTAAAGCAGTGCACTTTAACATCAGCGTCTAATGGTGAAACTAATGTTCGTTTTGGGTAGTAGTGACCCATTTTTACGGCTTAAATCAAGTTTCGTGAATGCTTTGCCGTTTTTTTTAAACCTTTTTGAAGTTTTTTCTTCCATTTCACACCGGATAGTGCGTAAAGTTACGTCGTTTATGCATATTATGTTCCTGCACTGGTTCTGACAGAGTGCTGTTCTAGTTAATGTACTTTAAAATTTAGACAAATTTGTCCAGAATGAAAATAGTGATTTTTGTTAGTCGGAAAATTTGGGCATAAAATTGCCTTATAAGCATGTTTATCACTCACGTCATTAATGATTCTAAAATTCAAATGCTGTAAAAACTAGAATATTGCATTGTCCTTTAACCATGTTTTATCTCTAATTACACCACTAAATCTAGCGATTTTAGCATCCCTTGGTTTTGCCTCATCTTGTAATCTTGTCTAATTAACTTTTGCTGTGTAAATTCATGTCACTGACGGTTTCAACATATAGGCTCTCAAGATTAATTTCGGCATTCATTGTGAAAGATAATTAAAAAACGAATAGATGAGGTTGGATCTGAAATGAATCAGTTTCAGGCTATAAAACCTCAGTTTATAATTTATTTTTCAATATTTTATCTTTCCCTTACTTTATCTTGTGGGTTATCTCAGAGTTGATATTTCCCTTTACTTCCATTTAATCCTCACGCATTCGAAGTTTCAATTTTTTGTTCGATTTTGTCCGTTTATTTCCCAGGAGACCCTGCAAAATCTTCTCGTACTTTATCTTGTTATCAACGATCAGGATGGAACGCTTTTCTTAACTCTGTTTGGCATCCGGTTTTTATTTTGTTCTGGAAGCTTCACGAAGATTTGTAACTACTAAAGAAAAGAACAAACCGTTTTTCTTATCCTTTATCTTCAAAGAGGAACGTTACTCTTGTTGAGAAAGAGTTAGGATATTTTAGAGACATAAATATAAAATCGGTTTTCAGGTTGTTGAAGATATCATTATTCTATCATACTATTGAATTATTTTATATGAACTATTTTAATCAAAAATCATTTACTGGAAATAATGTAGTTTTATTTCAAATTATATATGTGCCTAACTAACAATTTTCCTGAAAAAACTCCGTGAAAATACCATTATATACCGCTTACAGAATTTATTAAATATTCCATTTGTTGTGGAGTTCCTAACGATAACAAATACATCGATTGATTACTTGAATGAAGCAAAAACGAAGCATTCTAAAATAAGGATGTTATGTATGCTCTGCTTATTCTCATACCTTCATAAAAGTTTGAATACACTTTTGCTGGTTGTTTTTGCAAACCTTCAGCTTTGTTATCGAATAATATAATCATAAAGATCGCCAAAATGATTATGTTCGTAAAACATCAAAAATATCTGAATATCTGGCGTAGAATTCTTTCCGAGAAAAGATATAAGTGACGCGGAAAAAGGAGAGCAGAATCAGACGCAGTTCAACTCAAACTTTGCTGGCTTTAAGATATAAAAATTACTTGATTTCTTAAAAGTATTAACTGATGCTTCAAAGACTACTATGTTTTATTATTGAGGTTATGAAATGTATTTTAGGTGCATAAAAATTTATTTAAATGTTGATTACTTAATTAAATAAGTACACAGCCATTTTAAAAACTCTTTTGGCATTATTTTTTCGGCGTATGGGCACCAATTCAAACATATCGCTTGATTAATATTCGTAGTTTGAGAACGAGTGGAAGGATTACTAAAGTAGCTCGAACCCGGATCTTTCTCTTGTAGGGTGATTGTTCTACCCAATGGAGCCTTGGCAGATGTCTTGCCTTAATTGTTAGACCATGAATTCGATTCGATTTTTTCTAAACAAGCATGCGAATCATGCAAATCCCTTGCATATTTGCAATCGGTAACATTTTCCTTGTTAAATTAAAATTACTTATCTTTCTGTAACTTTATCGAAGAGCAGGTATGCTTAGGTCGTTAATAGTCACTAGTAAATGTCTGTTGCGATAGATGTTTAGTCGTTGCCACAGAACCCCGTTGCTACACTGCATATATAATCGTAGATACCGCAAGTGTAGGAGTCTGAATTTAACACAACGAAAACTTGGTAGGATTAGATGAGCTTCTAGTCTATAAAGGGTGTCATGCGCTCAGTACGCTGGAGTGATGAAGTTTTAATTCGCAAGGACTTTCGAGGAACTCTTACGATGCAGTGTGGTGTCACAGACCCAGTTCTATTGTGCATGAAATGTTGAGAACAGCCCGCTCAGTTCCATCCCTTTCTCTTCTCAAGTTGCGTTGCCTCGCCTAAACGTCTTCCTTGAGAGGAATATGCATTAAGTATAAGTCCTTTGACCTCACTCCTCCTTTCACCGTTCCCTCTCGCTCCCAGAGAATATCCAATTAGAGAAACTTCAACTTACTTAGCGCGTTTTAAAAAGTAATCCCCTTCTCACCTCTCTGAGTCGACCTTTGTTGAGGGATAATTTTCGAGATCTGGACCGAGTGGATTTATTGATGCCGGTGCTCTCGCTGGGCCTTTGATGGAAATGAACTCAAGTGAGAGATAATTTTGTTTTTCGGTTTAACTAGACGACACAACAGATTTCAAAGATGACTGCGTTCTGGAAATGTAATAGGACAAATTTACAATATCCTCTCCTAGTTTATTCGCTAGATAAATAAGAATTATGATATTTTATAATGGGCTAGGTCTTCTTCTCTGTTGATATATGGTTGATATGCCTGCATTATTCAGATTTCCTGAATATGTTTCCATCTCAAATGCTTTGAATAACTTTTTCGGTAAATTTAATTACAATGCTGTAAGAAGGGTCCCCGGTTTCGTTATTCTTATCTAATCTTGACATGACTTGAAGTATTTTATTTTGAAGTACCTGATAGATTGGAGGGAGAAATTTTTGTTGTGGAATATATTTATCATAAATAGCTTAGAATATTTATAAAATAGCCAACTTAAAATGTAACTAAAATCATAAAGGTAATAAAAATATAGTAATTTTTAATTGTATTGAAATTATTGTATGTATATATTGAGTTATTGTAAAAGCATGCGGCTTAGAAAATTTATATTATTTATAGGAATTTTTTCTTTTTTCTAGGCATTAAGGAGGAAAGAAGTTAACACCCTCTGGGAAATTAGTCAACTGAAAGATCTTCAAGAAAAGAATTCCAATGTGAGTAAATAAAATGATTCAATTTTCCTTTTGTTTACTCCCACTTACTCTAACCTTGCAGAGAATGTGATTTCGTCATTATATCCATTACTTTTACTGAGTTTACTTCCATTGATTGTTATAAATTCAATGATTTAGCTACTATAAGTATATCTCTTAGAATATCACATCGGAAAAACAAATATAGAATAGAAATTTTAAATTCTGTATTGCTGCTGCAGATCCTTTCGCATATTTTTATTCTACAATTTAAGTTTGATTTTCATTCTTACTTCCTACGATAATTTTCAAGAAATAGATAACTTTAGTGATTGTATGACTTTATTTCAGACATATTATATCCTTATCACTTCATTCTGATTTTTCTTAAATAGTAGACATATTTTTATAGTAAACTACCAAAAAATAATTGTGTAAAATGTATAGTTCCAGGTGTGAAAAATAAATATAAGAGGACCATGGTTACTTTAAGTCAAATTGTATTTTTAGGAGTAATTTTTAAAAAGTTTTCGTTTGTAGTACCATATCATGTATTCGTTTCTTAAATACTTTTCAACAATGCAGCGAGGCGTGATAAGAGATATAATAATAATTCACATTGTTTCTGGTCAGAATATAATACATTCTAGGAAAAATTATACTGCCGTTGGCCTGTGAAATGTTTCAAAGATAATAATAGATTCTCCCTGATAATGGTAGCTTTTTATTACAGTAAAAGGAATTGGTAAATTTATTTTATTAAATGGAAATGGTAATTTGATTACAAATTATAAAAACATATTCTTTGAATGTATTCAGCATTTATCTTTATGTGAATAGCCAGTAGTAAGACTCCCGTTTTCAAATACTCGGCGTGAGTACAATCGTTAATTACTAGACACTCTAAAAGTGAAACATTTTTTAAATTTCAGACTTTATTAAAACAAGGGGCAGTTTTTGCACACAGCGCAGTCATCGGGCAAAAATATCACAACTCTATCGTTCGTTTGATTTAATTAAGAGTGAAATAATATACGCGTACTGTGTATTTTTCTGCCACGCAGATGCACGTCGTTAAGCCTACTGCCATCGATCACGCTACTATTTTTCTATAATTTCCATTTTTTCAAAATACAACTTATATAGAAATGTAGTAATGAAATTTGATAGACAGGACCGACCGTAACGCCGGCTTACGTTGTTAAAGAAAAAATACAGCCGTCCCAATCCCAATTGGCCAAATTAATGCCATTTCAAATATCGTACTCATATTTGAAAAGGATTTTTTCCGACTGAAATGTATTTATAAACGAGTATCGACCTTTAAACTATGATCCCAATTCAATTTAATTACTAGGGTGAAATTTAATACAGCAAATATTCTCTTCAAATTTATCGTTCATATCGCATGGGTAAAGCGAAATATATTTATAGTAGGATACCATTGAGGTTCCCTTTCTCAACTTGAAATGCTGTTGACAACTTCCAATACAGTCCTTAAGAAAGAGATGTCAATCATTCCTAGAACTGAGCATCATAAAAGAAGTATATGATTGTAACATATGTGGCAACTGAGAGGGAAAGCAAGCAACCCAAAAATAGCTTTAAAGAAAAACGCGGCTAATGGATGTTTTTTGGCACGTTTCCTTTGGCAGAAGATATTTTATAGAGCTCTTTTTCCACTTCGTCTTCCTTCGGATACATCCTTCTCCCTAATTTGGACGTATTTTGATAAAGAAATGTCTTCAAAAGATTCTTTCCTTGTGACTGAGCTCATATTCCGAGAACTCCTTAGTAAGGGATAGAGAATTCGAGAAAGAGAATTCTATTATTCCCGCGCCAGAATATCACGATCTTCCATTGAATAGCCCCGGGCCTCTCAATTTTGATGGCGGGTATTACATCTCTTCCGAATGCTGAAAACTAAAGTAGCCCTGTAAGCTTTCCTTTCGGATTCGTGTCCGAAGATGATTTCAAACCTTTCGGATATTTTATGAATGAGGTAACCCCTATCGTCTTTTGTTGCTTTCAGATCTCTCTGCTCTTTGGTGAAAGTATAGAGAATCATTTCGATTTTGAAATTGAGATAAGCTTCACCGAAGACATTGTGAAATATTCACTTTAATGAAAACATCGCAAATCCCGGTTTTGGAAAGATCCAAGGGACTTAGGGAAAATATTCAATTCAAGATATCGAATAGATAAAAATTCATAGAAAAGGGTTGTTTTGCCAAGTAAACATGGTCTTAGCTCCATTGGAAATAACGATTCATGTTTCCAATCTCATCCATAGACAAGCCAATATATAAGTACAGACGGTTCATGAAAATATCATTTGAAAAGGAAGTATTTTTATCTAGAAAGAACCAATCAGATCGGAAGCACTTTTTGCGAAAACATCCTTATATATTGCCTTGAAAGATTGCCGAGGCTAAGTAGACCTTCTCATTTTGTATCTAGCTTTCCCACGAGAGTTCCTGCTCTTCCTCTATTGTTTTGTATGCAGCAGAAAGCTTTTAAGAGAATGAATCAAAGAAAATTTGTTTTGATTCGTTCTAATCAAATAATAATTAGAATTCCAACTCATTAGGAACAAAATTTTGTGGATACAGGTAATCGAATGGAAAATAGACTCTTGTAAGGTTGAAATGACTTGTATTTGCTAACAACATGTTTAAATTAAATATTTGAATGCAAAAAAGGGATATTTTTTCAATTTTTTCAATTCAAGTGCGGCTCGGGATATCGTCTGGAGTAATATAATATCGAGGTAGTTAAATGACGCGTTGGCACTTCTTTAATAACTATAATGTCATAGAGATTATACGTCTTAAATTGTGGTACATAAACACCAAATGTATAAGGTTCATATAAATTATCTAAATTTACATGAATATCTACTCTCGACGAAGTACTATTATACAGAAATGGGACATCTTTGGTTGAGGAATAAGTCGTTTTTTCATGTTTTAAAAAACTTTATTTTTAGACAAATATATTAAGAAATGTAATCAACAATATATTCTTTGTCACAATTTACGACTTTTTTCCGATGTTCAACAAGTTTTCCGATGCCTCGTCAAAAAAATCTCATTGTGTTGGCTCGAAGAATACGTCCTGGTTCCAGGTTCTCAATTCCTCATTAAATTGAATAAATTGTAGGCGATATGAAAAAATCCGATATGAAAAGATCCGATGGAATTAAGACCGGAAAATATGGCGGATTCGACAAAACTTCCTCATTGAGCCTTTGGATCGCCGCTTTTGTCGTGTTAGCAATGTGAGGACGAGCGTTGGCGTATTGCAGAAAGACGCCATAACGTCGATCTGTTCGCTTTTAATGAATCGCATATTTGAGTCGATACATTTGTTGAATACAGAAATTTTCACCGATCGTCCTGTTCTTTGCTTGAAGTTTATTAATGAATGACACCTTTCCAATCCTACCATACCCACAGAATCATCTTCCGAGTATGAAATACTCGTTTGAATGCTGTGTTTCCTTGTTCGTAGGGACTGAGCCTTTCTTTTTGTTGCTTTTTATTCACATCAACCCACGTTTCGTCGCCTGGAATTTGCGTAACTTCACCGTCACGTTTGAAAACGTAAAGAAACAACAGTCGTTCATTCTATTTTTAACATTCCATTTGAAGGGTAAAATATATTAAATCAAGTCTGAAATGCTAGTGTATTTTAGAATTCTATAAAATAGTATCTAAACCACTTCCGGCGACAATAATCAAACTGAAGGACTGTTCTTCGTCTGACTGCCAAAGAGAGAATGGTAGCTGAAAGTTTCCGTAGCACACTTTATAAATGTTCAATTCGTACCCCTATGTAACGCGGAACATATCCAGTCTGCTGTCAATTACTTCCGAATGTAAAGTTTGCACGTTCAGAGTAATAGACACTAACTCTGGAGCAATCCTTAGTCTTAATTCAGTACGACGACAGAAGGCTTATAATCAAAGCTTGCGTTACTCACTCTCGGGATCGATTCATTTTTGTATGGTGTATGGTAAAGAAAACAGATCTCAGATTTCGATGATCATTTATGTTCACCTTATATATTACGAATAATTTAAGCGTCAACAAGGAAAGCACTAATTCTTTCCGAAACTTCCGAAACTTCCGAAAACTCACATGTTCTGTCATGAATATCTGCGCATTAAGATTCAGATTCCTTTTCAAAGGAAGATTTAATTTCTTTTATCGATACTCAATTCGCATCATCCCTTATAAATCTCAAAAGAATATATCTATCATATTCGCATTCTCCGGCGTTCCCTTCCTCCACAATGAAACGTATCTTTTTTTGGAACCTGTCCCGAGGCTATATAACAATTACATGGACGCAATATTGTTTCCCTCGAAAAATATATTGCGGAGAAAGGAATAAATAAGCATGTAAGGAAAAGAGATACGGTCCAGGGATCATCTTTCCTCGAAATGCGCGTCCTCCAGAAATATTTCCCTCACCTTCGGGGTAGCTTAGCGATCGGAGATAGAGCTCGCTTCCGTTGCGCATGCGCGATGACCCAGCTACCTAACCACCCACTTCAAATATATCTCCTACTTTCCCTTTGTCGTCCGGAATAGAGCCTAAGATGAGAGACGGGAAGTATTCGCTGCGGAGGTTAGAAGCCCTTATACACAAAACATTTCCGGTTGCGGAAACCAAGTTCTCCTTATCGTCGGTGCTCCTAAGCCCCACCCTTAAAAAAAGGGCTGCCAGGTGCCTTCATCGCTCTGCTGATTCATACCTCTAGTCGTCAACTTTTCCTGGGCGTTTTTCCCCACCGAGGCACTCATCTCTCCTTCGTCACTCATCTCATGCGGTCCTCCTATATTTTGCGTCGGCGATGCGTGACTTGCGTTGAGTCTTTTAGCCCAAGGACGTTGGGGTTTGAGGGATAGGAAAGCCATACTAAAGCACATCCACTTAAGCAGCCAACCTCGTTTGCGTTTAAGACAACCCTTCCCCGGTGTCGGAATGGTTTTAATGGTATACAAACCTCTATGAATTGGTGGCCCCAAGGTCTAAGCCTCACGTTCGGTTCCCAGCTAACGGGCTTTTTCATGGCTATTATTACTTTCTAAATAGGTTCATATGACCCCAATTATATCCCTTTTTATAACTGTAGGTGAAGAAAAACGTACAAACCCTATGAAACAAATTCTCATTCGTTGACGATATCTTGTGGAAATGCATGTTAAAAGAAGAGAAGCGTTGTATATACATTTTACATAAAAAAAACACGATAAAAACCCAAGGCCAGATTAGGGAGATTAGGGGAAGAAAGGGTGGGTTCCACGCCCTTTTTTTCCCAAATTCCTTATTTTTCTGCCATTCTTATATAAATATAAGAAATGTGTATGAATATACTTGAGGTATTTTCTATATCAACTGGTGATGGCGATCAATTGCTGGATCCTTTGGTTTTTTTTATTGCGAGTTATTTATTAAAATAAAAAATGTAGAAAAAGTACCACGCTTCTCATCTTATTAACATATTAATCCTAGCCAGAAAAAACCTGATTAGCCGGTACTCGAACCCTTAACCTTGAAAGATATGATAACCATTTCATCGCTAGGATTGGCGTATTACCAAGTTCGTATTACCTACTATGATTTTGTAGTTGGGATTGTATTTCTTCTTTTTGAAATTGCGTTGAAATATACATATGCTAATTGATTAACACAGCATCACGATATTTAACTCAAAGATGATATAATTTCAGCCTACCTCCTTTTATTTGATATTATCAGGTGATAATAATATTAAGTGCCACATCCTAGTTCGTTGATAACATTCCGGCCATGGTTAGAAGTCATTAGTTATTTTCTCTCTCACGAAGTCATTGCCCAAGTAGTATGTCAATTTTTAATTTTTTGAGATATTTTTATCTATTTTCTCTACGAAATCATCACTTAATGTTTATCCAGTAAGAGAAATATTTCGGACTAACTTAGGGGAGGATATTTTAGAATATTTCAGTTTCAGCTATTAAATCACAAATAGAGCAATAGTTTGGCAGTTGCAACTACATTTGTTAGATTTTTGTATTCCATTGGACGATTTATCAACGCTTTACCTCCACTCTATCCACTTGAGAAAGTTGTGTTATTCCAGGGTCATTTTTTCAAGGCGAGGGAAGCGTCAGTAAATTGGATTGTGTGGAGTAAATTTACTGCGAAGATTGTTTGGCTGGGTCCATATTTTACCCGATGTTTCGCTGAATCTGCGTCTCTCAGGGTGCCCGGGTCAAGCCAATTTACAAGACATTTTCTCCGTAATACCGTCGCGGATGCTTACTCAAGAAACCCCATCAAATTTAATTCATGCATATGATATTGTACCAAAAAAGGGTTGGAACATGACTGCTAATTAGAGTTTGAAAACATTCCGTTAAACGATTTCGTATGTCGTACGTACTCGTATACTGTATATATAAAAACACCTAACAGAGTTTTCATACTAAAGTATATGATTTTGCTGATTCTATTAAAAATTCTTCTCTAGCCATGATCTTGAAAATAAGGACAGTATTTTTCTTGAATGTATGATTCTTCTACCTTACGCTCTATTCATATTCCTTTGAATTCCCTCCTTAAAGCTATTGTCTTAGTAATTTATTATATTATCTCATCCAATTATTATCTACATTTCATCCAAAATATATAGTAAAAACGTAACTATGCTTCGTTTCTTATTCGGCTACACAATATTTGGGAAATAAGAATTAACGCTGCTGTTTATTTACGATTAATTTTACTCTACTAATTATATGGCCGACTGCAATTCTATATAAATTACAGTACACGCGTATTATTCGTTATTTTTCAAAAAGCAGGTATAATGATTCCGCAAACTTTTACTCGTAGGACGCTAATTTATTAATTTTGGACAATTAAATAAATCTAAGAACAGAAAGTTATTCTACTCTTAAAAATATTTTCAGAGAAGTAAAAGGGCGAAAATTCAGTTAATCCTTCTGTAAAACCTTTTGTACGCATTTTATATGGCATAATAAGGAATTGTTTTGAAAGCATGCTTGGAAACATTAAAACAAAACATAGATTAAAGGTAAATTTTCCGAAAAATATTACCATTGTCTTTCTTTAATTGTTGTGAGTGTTCACATTATTTGGACCCCTACATGATCTGGAATTAGATGTAAAAACATTTGCGCCAGTAGTTTAATCATGCTATTTTACTGGATTAAAATGATTTTATTCCTTATTTTCTTTTAACTTTTATGCTATAAATTTTGGTTAATGTGCAAGCTTGACGTACAGCCCGCTATGTCCTTCAGGCTTAAATGTAGCTCACAGTAGATTAGATTGACTAAAACTTGGAAACTTCTGTTAATATAAATAAATGTATATTCATTATTTCAAGTATAAATAAAAACAGTATATTAATTAATATATGTAACGCAAAAGTTACTTTTATGTGAATTCTAATCTATTTAACTATATTTATAGAATGAAAAATCGAACATATGTAACAGTTAAAATTTTATACGAACCATACTTGTACGTATTTAGGATCTTTCGGAAGTGTTATCGTAGCTCACTAGATTTCTTTTTCGCGCGACATTGGCTGCTGCTGCCATCGGAAAATAGTATCGTAGAAAGAAGGAACTACCAGAAAATATGCACGTTCGATCACTTCGATAGCACCTTCTGAATAGGAGATGAGGGCACAACTCTGGATTATCATGTTTGTTTTGCAGACTTCTTAAATTCTAATAAACGATAAATTCTCTGAAGAACATATGTCCTATCATGGAAGTCAATTTATGAGTATTAGTTACGAATAAGCGTTAGATTATTGGATAAGATTCGGACTCGTTTACAGAATTTGATGCATAGGATTTTTGCAGTCGTACCTTCTTTCGTCCTTGAGTCTTTTGATTAACATGTACGGAATACATATTTTTCGACTTTATCGTTATAGAAATTAGTGTATCTGTTGGGAAAAGATCTTGACGTCCCCAAAATCCAAACGTTTTATGATCAAAAATCTTATCTTAATCGTCATTGTATAAGTTTTTGAATTCTAATTATGATCAGGATTTTTCATCGCTGTACATGAGCAATATATTCAATATCTCTATCATTTTCGTATCCTGCTATTATTTCATACATGTTGTTTCCCCTTGGGTTACTTGTTCGTTTCTACTTGCTCAGCTTGTATTCTATTTCAAGCTTCACTACTTAACAGGAAATATGGTCTGGTGAACTTTGTCAGAGTTGAGAATCTTGTTAGTTGACACTAGCAATTCCTCCTTGTCATAAGTCAGTTCAAGGGTGTGTAAGTAAGTTTTATTTATCCAATGTCTTCAAATCAAAGCTTATTTTGAAATCGGTGGTTATCTTACTTAATATTTTAAAGGATTGAGATTTCTAGAATACATAATAAAGTCATCTGAATCAATGAATATTAAAAAAAATAATATTTACTTACTGTATTCTATAATGAAAGTAATTTATACTTACTATAATAAAAGTAACCTCTAATAAAATTTACTATAATATAAGTAACTCATACTTGTTCAAAGCTTATATTTCTTGCTTGAAACGTTCTTAGATGGAATTTTGAGTGGAGGAGATAGCTGTTAGAACACATTTACTAATGCTCACTTTTAATTTTTTCCAACTAACATTATTTCAAAAAGGAATTCACTATCAACTCACATTCATTCAGTAGGTTTTCATGAATTAGACATTTTCCTTGTACATACTAATCTAAGTATCCTATGCTGTCACATTAAAAGAGTCTAAATTCAAGATGTTATTCAAATGGACGAAATACAACTGATGAAAAAGCATAATGTTTTCCAAATTATTTTATAGGATAAACATAAGCTGCTACTGATATTCTTTTATAAAATGTAATTATTTATAATAATTTATTCAGAACTTATATTGTTAGTTCATGAAGCGCGTAAGATTTCCGATTACCTTGCCAAATTTCCTTGCTCCTCAGGTTGTTGATAAAAATTAAACGCCATGTAAATGCCACTAGAGTTCAATAGCAGCTTTTTCCCTTTTTGTTAAAACAAGCCCCACTCAAATTCGTTGTATGCTGCATCTTAACCTTGGAGAGAATCGCTGATGAAGCTACTCCTTGCGGAGAAAGTAACTTCCATTGTCCTCGGTTCTATTAGCACGCTTATGAAGCGATTTCCGACTGAATGGAGTTCCCTCAATGGAGGGCCATTGTATCTTGGAGGTTTTCCTTGTTTTAGCTAAAGAGGTAAGGAGCGTAAAACAAAAGGAACTTCATTTCCCGAAGATGTTAACCCCTGTAAGGAGGCTACTTGAAATTTGCAGGTGAAGTAAGTGGAGCTTTCCTCTAGTTGAAGTGCGATCAATTCTAACTGACTTGGAAGGAGATCTGGAACTGCTGTACCGAATTTAATTCGAATCGGGAGATTCTTCCAAAGTGGAACTTAGATGAGGGTCGACGTAATTTCATTACGACTGGATTTATAGGAAATATTTGTTGCTCCGAGGAGACAAATAAAAGTTTGGCTACCATAATCGATAGGAGCGACACTTTATAGGGCAATAAGATTTATAGAGCAGAAATAGAAGCGTTTTCGATAGCATCTTACTAACTCAATGGAATAATTTATGTCTCTTTTATTTTCATTTAGTTTAGAACTAACAATTCTTTGCTGGAGTTAGTGTATAGCGAAAGCCGTGATAACCTATGATCTAACGGATAATGCACTCCTACATATATAAATAAAAATTTTTTAATAACTTAAATAACAACATAATTCCTTTAATTTAAACACTTCACAACGTGATACTTAATGAGATTTTAGTAGGAGTAATACATAAACAAATTCCAGCTGAGCAATAGTTTACAATCACAGGCAATACGTTTGAACTACAATTAACTTTTGATTTCCTTCAATATTTATATATCTACTCAAGTACTTGGCTTTTAAAAACTTATTTTCATTGAAAAAGGGTCATTTGAATGGAATGAGCGGTTACTGAGGCTTGCTAAATACTGTTTACATCAATGAGTTGAAAGTATTTTTGCTTCATAGCAAATTCTTAAAGCCGTGTATTGATTGTTAAAATGAAGAAAGAATAGAAGGAATTTCTGCTTGAATTTTAAGGAGAGCTTCCCAGTTTTTCAGCTAACTAATTCTGCAAATTCATTGTCAAGAAACTTTGCCGTAGGTCTCTACTCCAGTATGAAACCTCTTCCTTCTCCAACTTTCCTCAAGTACTGTTCCTCCTACTTTGCCGACTAAACTATTCTCTCTTATGCAATACTCTCCTTTCTTTACATTCATTATTTATTTATTTTCACTTTACATATTTCAATGCTCCCTTGAGTCACTTCTGCTCTAGTCCCACTTCATAGGATTAGGTCCTTTTCTATTCTCTATCTAGCTTATTATATTCCGTGAGAGCTGAGAAAGTAAAATATATTATTTTCATACATAAAGCATGGTTTTTAACTCTATAATACATTAAAAACGACCCGAAGTGGATGAATAAACATATTAACAACATTTCGGAGGCGTATCCAGAGTATATGTAACGGGTGCTACAAGTACACGCCCTTCAGAGAAAATTCTGACCAATTAAATTCATTATTTTAAATTTCTTACCAATTATTGAAGGGAAGCGAATTAAAGTGAATCTTTTCATTATTATATGGGACGTTTCTTGATATTGATTAATTGCATGAGGCCTGATTTGAGCAATTAGGAGTCTCGTAATTATGAACGCATGCTGGGTTCGAGTCTATTAGCCTTTGTCTCAACATGTGAAGAGAGTTACATTAAGCATGATAAAAAATTCAAAGTCGTGATATGGAACGGAGAAAATATTTATTATCCAAACTTTTATCATTACGATGTTTTAGGTGTATAATTCTTTAATTAGAGGGGTAATGTGGTTTCGTAGTTATTTTGTCTCTTCTCTTTAATTAAATTTAGTTCTCTCTACCAATATTTTCTATTAATTGCCTATATATTTCATTATTTACATTTACAATTTTCACTTATGTATGATAATTTATAGGCGTAATAACAGTGAGCATAATTTTCATCTTTGCTTATAAATATATGCATTCTTTATTTTACATTTAATGCAGACAATACCTATTTTCGATGTAAAAAGATAAGAATACAGCATCATCCTAAATCCTGCATAGATTCTATTTACTTAGGAAACCGGTAAAGCATAACATAACTCTATGTTAGATAATTTCCAAAGATTTAATTAGTTTATATTCATAGATTACTGCAGATATAAGAAAAAACGATAACTGGATATTGTGGGTAACCTGAGAAATCCGCATTTCTTACGATTCTCATAGCAAGTGTGTGAAGTTGTTATACACCCCTTTCGTGCAACTTCGTGTAATTATAGTTTGTTGTCTGATACATTAGTTACACTAAAATATCTAAGATAGGTTTTTATATTTTGTCATTTTTTTCACTCCCACTCCTGACCTATTGATTAAATAGTTAGGAAAGTAATTTGTTTCTGTGGACATAAGAAGAAGAGTGACAGAAGAATCCGCAAATATTGGTGCCATTTAACTTCTCTCAGACCTTTCTGACTCAAAAAATCCGAAAAATTAACCAGAGGAATCCGGGTAAATATTTATCATTTGGATAGACGAGAGAGATGGAACGTGATTATGGTCGAACGGGAGGGATTGATATCCTCGCCTAATAGGACTTAAAACGGCTGAAATTAATTGAAATCAGAGATATTCCCGGAGTGAAGAGTCTTCGTAGGTTTAATAGAAGGATGGAGTGGGTAGGGCGGCGATGGCGCATGCGCCGTGCCAATTAGGGAGTTGGCGCGGATTGTACACTTGCCGAGAACCACTCCTAAAGGCTTTGTGACTTGAAGCAAGGGAAAAGAGAGAAGGGCACGCACCACGATAATTAATATTAGATGAGAGGGGGATTTCTCCTTTCCTCAGAATTTAGGATGAGCGCGGGAAGAGTAGATTTCTGTTTATCCTCGAAAGTGGAGATGCAGTCTAAACCCAAATCCTTTTATTTATATTTTCAACGTGAGCCACGCTCGCACCGCTTTGGCTCCCTTTCTCCTGTAACTATTTTAAGGAACACTTACAATGACATTTTGGTTTTAATCGAGAATTATATCTCTGACCTTATGCTGTGGATGCAACAGTCCTCACTGAACAATATTTACATGTCATGTAAGAATTTATCCAATAATTGGCATGGGATATTTGAGGTGAAATCTAAAACTAAAGAAAAAGTAAACCCACAATTAATTAGAGCTGTAAACAAATTGATTCCTTAGGTTTTATTTCGTTATTTATTAAGTTGAATTTTTTTCATTAATCTATTTTCCATGTTGTAATGATAATAATAATAATGGACTTTATTTAGGGCAAGATGGAGACTATAAGTCTCTTCTTACATCCAGCCCTTCGTCATATAAATTAAAAAAAAGAGATAGCTTGAATAAACAGAAAAGAGAAGAAGACTACTTTGTGGATTTAAAAACCTAAGCTAAGTGCTTAGGAAAAAATTTCCCAGGAAAACAACCTCAAGAAGCGGGGGTGTGAAAAACCTGCGAAACCTACAGATAGGAAAACTAAGATTAGTGGTGAAATTATATAAAAAGAGATTTTAAAACACAAGAAGACTTACCAAAATGTCGTACAAAACAAAAAAGAACAAATAGTTACATATATAGATTAAGTGTCGTTAAGTTACATATTTATATTAAAATGATAATAGGAAGAATAAATTTTTAAGAGGAAGAGTATACAGGTATTCCATGAAAATAGAGATATAAAATGTTCCTCAAGCCATTTATTCGGATTTTCTAGAGCCCCCGCGGTGACGAGATGGGGGAAACCGACAACTCGAAACGGTCTTTTCTTCCAGAAGTTGTCGGTTTCCTTGATCTGGTCACCACGGAGATCTCGAGAATCCACCTAACGCCTTAAGGAGTCTTTTGTATTTCTACATTTTGTATTTTTTGTTTTTTCTGTATGTACCCGTCAAAATGAGCACTCTCCCTGACAATGAATCTAATGCACACTACATACATTGACTTTTATCTGCTCAACATATTAAATATACATTTTCGTAAAGTTTTATTCACCACGTTTTCACAATTTGTGGTTAATAAACACAACCGCGTATGAAAACATTCATATATTAATACCTATTCGCAAGCTGTTTCTACGAAAGCGGAGCCTCAATTGTTTCACGATAAATACTATTTTCATTTTCATGATTTTATGCGTTAATTTAAAATAACAATGTATAATAATAACTAAAGAAAACCAATATCTTTTAGATTTTCAACTGGCATGAATAAACGCTGTTAATACACCTGCTCTTTAATCCGATATTGTTTTATCTTTGAGTAGGTTTACAAAAACATAGATTCACGTTTGAAATAAAAATAGAATCATCATATCAAATTATCGTTGTGCCAGTTGGAAAACTCGTCGGATTCTCACCAGAATATATTTATTTTAATATTTTTCTATTTTAGTGGAGTATGAGGAAATTTTATGGTGTGGTAAAACTTTTCATAACTTTCAGTAATCCGTTTAAGTAGGCTTCGTGTAGCGCGAGGGCTGAATATAGATGATTTTAAATAAGATTAACCTTTCAGTTTCAGAAATTTCATTCCATCCTCTTTCCGAACATTGTTTCCGTACACTAACACTGAGTTGAAACGGTGAAAATTTGCTAAATAACAAAATATTCACCCATAATGCGCCAAGGGACATCTGATATGCCCATGCAATCTTTCAAAGGTCTAAATTTTTGATGCTGCTTTTAGTCTCACGTACAGCAAGCCATCGATCTACTCGGAACAAAATGCAGAATACATCAAACTTATTTACGTAATGGAAGGCCCTGGAAAATTCAATATCTGTAATCGCATCTCATCGAATAGACCTCGCTGAATACTTTATGTAACCTTCGGGGGAATCCTATACTCAAGGAATTATGTACGCTATGCATTGCTTTTACTGCATGAAATTAATATTATAATGAAACGATTTATGATTACAAATAGTTGAAGAAGAGAGTTATGGGAGGTAGAAAAGAAAATCAGAGAGAAAGGATAACAGGAATCTTTGATTGGGATCCATTTTATTTTCAGCTTACTTTTCTACCTCCCTCTCCGTCCAGTAAGACCGCAAAACCGCCTAGCTTATTGGGAGGAACCATTAATAACGGACGGAGGGTTCAGAGACACGCTTTTTCAATTATTCGGCTATATTTCTCATGAAATTTGCAGCTTAACGGATAGAGTAAGGGGGTAGGAAAAGGGGTAATTTTTGAGATGGGGAAATTATTCAAAGAGCCTGAAAGTCACGCATTCAATTTTGCTTACGCCAGCGATAGCTTCATTATTTTTCAATATTTTGTGAATTTTTTTTTCGCTGAAGGCTTTACTGTCCATTTTATGTCACGATATTCCATCGGTTCATGCTGACGGAGAATTTCTATTTACTAAATGTGAAAACTGATTTCTATAGACAATTAGTAAGGTTCCAAAATGAGTTTTTCATACGAACAAAAATGATGGGATTATTAATTGGAATAGAAATCTGTAAGGTTTATCATTATGAATTTGAAGACAATTTTCTAGTATTTAAAAAAAAACATTCTTTAATGATTAAGTAGATAAAGTTTCAAGTTCATGTGGTAAATAATTTTCCGAAAAAAGATATTGCATATAAGTTCAAATCTCTACTAGTTGCTTAAATTCGTTTAATGCCGAGAAGATAATTCCTTTGTCAGCGTTGATGAGTAAAGGAAAAGTTTAGTAAATACCGCTAATGTTATCCGAATTTCCGTGATTATGAATCGAAAACAAATTTATGGTATATCAAAATATCAGCCCAACCTTTCGTACTCCATAATACAAATCATAATACAAATTAAATGACTTTTACTAATGTAGGAAGGCGGAATTGTCGGCTTAAATATTAGAAACGATTTTCTATTATGTATATAATACACAAGAGTTCTCGGTTAGCGTAACTTTACTTCGGAAAAAATAGAAGCTCCCCTCTGTAATACAACGTGTTATTTCAAAATTTACTTGCTTTTCTTTGTCTTAAATTTAAAAAAGTTTTTTTGAAGAAGTTATGTACTTTATCAACTTTTATTTTCACTATACCCTAAACACTATATCTATCTCCATGGTGAAACCGTAAGATCTTATTCGTTTACAATGTGCTAGAACAGTTTTCATTTTGGAAACATACCTCCTTTCACCTCTGCCTACGTAATGCTTACATGGCGTGTTACATTATTATTATTATATGGAAATGTTGTTTGTGAACGTTAACATATACATTCGCTTTTATGACTTTTGAATCTTTAAAAGGATGAAAGGATAATGCTGTTATTCCGTTAAGGACTGGATAAACAGCCTTTTCACACCTGAAGCTCTAGATCTATACATTCATAACTCTCTAGTGATCTCTGTATATCCCTTGCAATAGAACTAGCATCTTTTAGGGCGTGGAGAACAATACATTTTTTCTATTCACCCCGTTTACCGTCATACATCTTATTACATTGTTTAATATCTTTACTCACGGTATTTAGCTTTATTAGTAAAGCAAGTTCCTTTATTACAGCATTCTTTCTAAATGTAAAAGAAGGTCAAAGGTTATCTTTTATCACTCATCTAATTTTTAGCATATTATTGCATTCGATGTATGAAACTTTATTTTTAAGCAATCTCTATCATAAAAACTTGCTGTCTAAATTATCAGTGGAAACTCAACGGCGATTGCTCAGTATCAATAGAAATAAATGCGTAATTATGTAAAGATTTTACTTATTATAATGGTAAAATAAAACTATATTAATTACAAGATATATTTAAAATATTATATTTAGGTAATAATATCTTTAAAAATGTACGGAAACTTCAGAGAATCTTTTGAGAATCTTTTTATTGGTTTGATATGTATTAGAAGCTGGCTCTGAATCAGTTCCTCCTTGAAATAAAAATCTCAATTCGTTTTTTTTTCATTATTTTGGAAAGGATACATTCAAAATTTAGATTTTTCATTTATTTGACCTAGCATTTGACTTAGCATTTGTAAGATTTTTAGTATTTACTTGGTCAAACTTGAGGAAATCTCAGCTTCCGAAGAGATAATAGATGATATAGGGGCAGTAAAAATTAAAATTCTCTCCGAAAATATTTCGGTCGATACATACAAATAATGGAAAAAACCTTGAAATTGAGATCTTGGAAAAAGTAAGCGTAGCTCATCTCTCTTTGAATTTTCGTTATAACTCACGTCGTTGAGCAATCGGTCTATGTAAAAGTCAGTTAGTTTACAAAGTTAAACACGGAGCTATTACGGTCTCCATTTCGAGAATATGCACCCAGAAAATGAAATGTAAGCAAGCATTGAAATTGAGAAACGCTGACAATGATTACTTACGCAAACAAGAACATATTCATAGAGCAAACGTGTAATATCTTTCGATCCTTGCATTCCGTTTAAATTTCCCTTGCTGTAAATACCATCATATTAACACTTATGAGGATTTTTTCAAAATCTTCCTTGAGTGATGAGAAGTTTGATTTACGAATTTACATTCCGATGACGAAATTATATCGATGTTACAATTTCTCTGCTGTTATTCTCCGAAATTTAATTTTAAACTAATGTTCTTTTAGGTTCCATTTACCTTTCTCGCACCGCTTTAGACATTCTTTGGATCGTTATATTCAAAGAATGCAACATCAGATTTCTTTTGCGCTAGTTGTAACCTTTGTCTGACCTTTCCTGCCGACTTTCACAAACTACGAATTAAACTTGTATGGACGTAGGCGTATGAAGTTCAAGACTCTGTGACAGTTTCAAACTCTGTTACTGAATGCCGGTTCTATTTATGATGAGATTTGAAGAGAAACTCCCTTTGCGAAATAAAAAAAATTGTAAAATATAACATTAACTCTATCCAAGGTGACATTTATCTCTCATTCTCTCAGAGAGAGTACTCCTTTGTCAACTTCTCAAATTAGAATGTTGATCTACAAGCAGCATTTGGCAATGTAGAAAGATTTAACTTTATTTTTGCGAGGGAAGAGAAGTCACGGACGGATCTAGAGCTATAGGGGATTATGAATATCCTAAATATGAGATAAGAACTTGCATTATATCGTACAGAAAAACAATAAATAAGAAAAAGTTACTCGTTAAAATTTCAAATTCCTTAATCGCATCATTAAAATGTTCTCTAATAGATGTATTGCTTAGTATTTTCGACTTTGTTAAGAAACTTCAACATTTTACCCATAGTCATAGATAAGCATGGTGTCATTTGCATATTGTTTGTTTAGTTTGACTTTAAAAATGATGAGCAGTCATTGATTACCTGATATAATCTCATCATCTTTGCGGAATAGCATAAGACAGCCCATAAGTTCGTCATGACTTTTGTGGTCATACTAAAGGATTAAAAAAAAAACTATGATTTTCAGACATATTTATTGTGGCGTATTGTTTCCCCTATAGTAAATAGGCGTCTTTGGGCAAAACTATTTGTCACAATAAATTCCAAGTCCGTGGAAATTATAAAGCTTTTTATTAATCCTTTAGCATGGCTCCCTTACACAGTTGAGATTTATTTACAGGTAATACTCAAACTCACAAAGTGGATTTCTCCTCTATTACATTTATAAGACTTTTGATATGTCGAACAAATAGTTCACCTTATCTTAAGATTAGTGAATCTACGACTGAATTCAGAGATTACTGACAATATAACAAAGAAAATTGCTGAATTTTGTCTTCAATGCCTTCCTCGATAGATATCTTCAGGAATTTCTTATTTTCTCCTTGTTTTTTGAAAATAAGAAGTTTACCTTATATATATACGCAGCCTTCAAATTAAATGGTTTACTTAGATACAATATCGAGAATTTCTCATTTTTCCAAACATTTATGTTACCTATCTAGAGTAATCAGGTATTTATTGCTTATATGGTGGAAAAATACCAAGCAAAATTGTCCAAGATCACAGAATTTCATCGTTCATAGGAAGAATGTCTCATTCGCTGGGACAGGGATATTAGGACCGAGGTCGGAATTGATGGTCTTGCCAGTGATGAGAAGGGATTGGAAGCTACTGCGGCATAAATAACAGCGCGGGATATAGTGGAAAGAATGTGCAGAGGCGGCGAGAGGGATACAGGGAGTAGAAGCAAGCTCTGTAGGCATAGATGAGAGGGAAGGATAACACGGTCGGATAGAGGAACTTGCGGAATGCTAGAGCCGAAATTAGACGCAAGTTGACCGGGTTTGGCGAAGTATAACGCTAAGCGACACAGTAGAGAGATAATTGCTTGATGATGAATTTAGGGTGAGTAATCCAATCTGATGAACTTCTTCGGGTGAGCATTTGATGGATTATTTCAGGCTGGATTCCATTAGATAATTATCAGATGCAATCAGAGCTTGGTGTGTTTAAGTTTTATACGCGTCAAAAGTCCATAAGTTAGAAAAATGTTCGGAGTTTTTTGCTACCGCTTCTTGATTTATATAAGAAGAATTTTAAATTGACGTTCTTACAATAGGTCATCAAAATCTGGAGAGATGTATAGATATACTCTGATTTTCATTCAAATTTTGATTTCCCGATTTATTGATAATAAAGCCATAGATTTTGGATGTGCTTTTCAGGCCGAACTCCCTTTTAAATAGATTCATGATTCTTGTCCTTCCTTACCGAAAATGAAATATTTTTATATAAGCTTTCAATAACCCTAATTATGGTGGTACGTACAAATAAAAACAGATTCGAAAAAACTTCAATCTCGCAACTTCCTTCTTTCCATAAGAATTAAAACCCAAGAATTCATTCTCCTTTTAGAAGTGATAAGAAAACAAGGAATGCAAAATGCATGTGTGCATGCATTTATTGACGTACCTTTTAACTTTTGAATAATTTGCACTATAATCTAATATCTTAAATCTGCGAGGAAGGTACTTCTCGGAAAGGCGGTTTTACCAGGTCTTACTGTGTTTCTATTAATCTTGGCAGACCTTAGAACCAACTGCAGTTACAGCTTAGTAGCGTTTTAAGTTTTTATTTGAATCTAATGGCCTTGAGGAAAGCTGAGCTTCAAGAATATAGAGGTACTGCAAATACTCATAACCCCTAAATTCTTGAAGAAAATTCCCAAATATAAAAGTTTCCATTCGTGTTGAACTGGAAAAATATAGTTTGGTGAAAATCATATGAAATATGAACTCAAGAAGAATCGCTATGGCCTAATTCTAAATCCGTATATTTTAGATTTACACTTTCTAGATCAATACCGTATTTCCTTCCTTATTTCTGACAAACTGAAATACTCATATCTAAAGATGAGTTTTGACCTTATTAGTGAAGAATCTATAGTCATAGGAGAACATAAAAGTGTAAATTGGCTAAGTCAGTGAGAATAGGGTATATGTTGTTAGCGAGGGAAAAACGTGAGAAAAGGGAGAAGGGTTCTCGAGTGAGTCAAGGCCTCCCACTCAGGGGATCGCTGAGTTGAGGAGCAATTCGCGATCATTTCGTAAAGAGAGTCTTCCCACGCCGCAACTCACGCTCCCCTTATCTCAAAACTTCCTCAAAACAATAACCCCTTTCTCTCACTTTTTCCACCCTCCTCTTCTATTTCACGGGGTTCTTATCATTTTTATCACTTCAGAACTCAGGCCACGCTTGTTTCATGAGGGTAGATAATTTTCTCTACTTCAACCATTTCACATTCTCCTGAAACTTGCATCGATGATTAATCTTCCTCACTCCCCCGATATTTCAGAAAAGTTAAAGATACAGTTCGACTTATCCAAATGAATCGTTATGAGTGACAAATAATTTCCAGAGCTGGTGTAATGTGACGGTTTTTATCTTTAATTCCGAGAGTGCCCAAGGAAGATATTTTCCGCTTATTTTCGTGCTCGGCTGACGAATATGCATTCAACGACTTTTAATGTGGCGTATTTTTGCAATGAACTCTTTGGTGAACCAGCGTAAAAGAACTCATCATCGTGAGATAAAATCCGGGATTTGGCTTGTTGCAGCTCTCCAAGCCATCATCTTACCATCCATTTGCTTTATTTCCTCGTGATTTTCTCTCTATAAGACTAATCTCAATCTTTTCTCTCAATCTATAGCAATCCTCACTCTGCTATTCTTCCCTTCCACGTTTCTTTCCCAATACCTCTTCATAACACTACCGTGCCTTAGTGGCCGATTAAGTTTCCACTACCTTTGATTTATGATATCCATTAGTTTTCTTTTCGTTTTCTCGTCCAATAAATTATTCATTAGTTACCTGGTAAGTGTATTTTATTTTCATCATTTTACTATAACAACACTTGGGTAAAGTACGAGAGAGAAAGAAGGTCAGTTATGGCAGAAGTACCTAAAATTTAACACTCTATTCTACTCTTTCTTTCTGTGTTTGTCCATATTACTTATTTAACTGTATATATTATCGACATACGAGGTTTTGGTGGAGGAGAGGCCCACACGGGCCTAACCTCGCCAATAAAGGGTCTATGTATCTATCTATCTTATTTGGCATATGTTTAGCTCTATTGTGTTATTATTAATATTAAGGCTCAGACAGAAAATTTAGGATTGCTATATTTTCTTTGGTCGAGAAAACAGGATGTAAGATCTCGATGATTCGTAGCAGTAGCTCCGCTACTTCATTTGCTTCGTTACCACTATTTCAGTTCAAAATATTTTGTTGCCACTGTGTTTGTGAAGGCGCGATTATCTTAGAAGACTGAAAACTTCCAAAGAGCTAAAATAGTCGCTATTCTATTCTTTCTATATTTGTATGGGATGGATTCAGGTGATTGTCCGAATGCAGCAAGACTGAAATCGAGTCGTATAAAATTATCTCAACTATTTTCCATTGAATCTAAAACAAATAAAGAAAAATACTGGATAAATTAAGTTTAAATTATTATGATAATATAAAAGGTCAATGTTCAATGTAGCAATGGTCAAGTTAGCATTATAGACCAACTATTAACAAAAATATTGGAATTAACATGCTTAGCGTAAAAGGTAATATGTTTAAAGTTTTTATCTACGCTAAGCATAGTAATGTACATATTTTTAATAGGAAATATGAAATGGCTTTTAGAGTAATAATGCTTTATCTTATTAAGACGTAGCGATGTTTGTTCGCAGCCAATTTTGGCCAACATATTTTCTCAAGGTCATTACTTTGCATATGGATCGTTAGCATTAGTTAATAAGAATAAATATATGATGTAAAATTATGATTTATATTCTAAAATGTCAAATACCTTTTAATATTTCTATCGTCATCATTTTATATATACCCTCCGTTAAAGTGCCAACTAGTTACTCTACATCTTTTGGAATTAAATCTGATCAGGTAGTCTAGTTGCCTGCAGAATAACGTATAAGCTATGTAAACCTTCTATTCTTCTCTGTAGGCATAGTGTAACGTAATTACATGCCTGCAACACCAATACTCTCTTACGGTTTGATGTCTCATCCCATTTTCCCTCTCGCGAAAAACACCTCTCATTCACTCTAATTAATCCCTGCTCCGACTTTCTCTCGGTTAACTCAATTTTTCTTCCGTCCCACACTCCCGCAGGATTCCGCAACCTCGTTACCTTCATTATTCTTTTCCTATTTAACAATCTCGCGTCATGACTTTCCATAAAATCTCAATTTTCGCCTTATTTCCTCTTCATTTTCTCTATCACGGATGGGATGTATTTTTAAGCCGCAGTCCCGCAACGCGATACGGCAAGGGTGAGTTATTTACCTGCATTTTTTAAGGAAGCTCCTCGTCCACTGAAAAAGGGTCCTAGTAATATATATTTTTTTCGAAATATCTAGGCCACGATACTCTAGTGAAGGGTCTGAAGAAGTCTTTAAGATGCTACGAGGAATGTATATGAATAATGTAGAACCCTAAAATAGCGTTTCGTTCTTAATGTAGGCAAGTTTGCATGGTCAGCTTTTATAAAATCTTACTCACCGTAAATTCAATGGTAACTCTCAGTAACTGGCGTTATTTTCGTCCATTAATCCTTGTATACAGCTCAAAAGAACAGTTTTTTTCCTTTTAAATGAATTACAGCTCTATTGTTAAGTTCCTACGAAGATAGATGTTATTTCAAGGATCCGAGATGGTTTCACTTGAGTGTCCTTGCGAGATACCAATGAAAGGGAAATGAATACAGTGCAATCTAAACATTCTCTCAACATATAGTATGACCATGAAATTACTAAGATAAATATTGTATAATATATGATATATATATATATATATATTATATATATATATATATATATATATATATATATATATATTAATATATATATATATTTATATATTTATTTATTTTAATATAATATATAATTATATAATATATATTAATATATTATATAAGACGTAATAATTACCAAGATAATAAAAAGACCAGGTTAATTACCAAAATTTCAAACAAAGTATTAGTAAATTTTAAATTAGATAATTATATAAATCAAGAGAATGTATATTTTATGATGAAGAAAGTATGGTAATTAGCACATGTATCAAAATGAATGAAAGGCTTCATTTGATTCAAATGTTACATATACAAAGAAATTTCTCTAAATCGCAGGAATGCCATATGAGTTTAAATGTTTAGAAATAAAATGTTTAAAAGTTTAAGATTTTTTATGGAAATAAGTTATTCCTTGTCTCTGAATATTTGATTAATGATTAAATTCATTTTTTCCATCAGTTCTCAAACCGCGATTTAGAAGATGAAATCGATGGTTTAATATTCTAATTTGTCACAGCTGGAATATAATTAATATATTCGCAAACATCCATTACGTTGATATTTCAACAACCCTCATTACTTAGAGCTCATAAAATGTAGTGAATAATATTTCTCTTCTTTTTGATGTTTACTTTCCATTTCACGGTTCCTTGTTGATTCCTTTGTTAAGGCGTCTGTCTCGTTTAAAACTTCTTTAAAATCCTTTCTTCCCCATTTAGCGTCACTTGAAAAGTCTTGCCCTCACCAAATCCCCTTTTTAAGTCCTGTTTCATCTCTTCCTTTTTCTCTCTCTCTTTCTCTTCATATTTTGTCATTTCCCTCGGTTTGCGGTACATATTTCCCCGCTTAAAGACTCGAACCCTTTCTCTTTTTCCTTCACTTTACTTTGCATCGTCTTGTTCCCTTCCTTCTGCTTCTCCGCCTGGGTTAATTGTCTCCTCTTCTTGTTTTGATCCTTCGTAGTTTTTTTCATTTTCTGTGAATCCCTTTTCGCAACCGCATTGATTTTCTCTCGGCGCCTGGAATTCCTCGCTGTTTTTATTTGAGCGCCAACTTAGAAGGGAAAAATCCCTTAAATATTGCGGAGATCTTTGTAACCAAAATGTCCGTTCCCAATGCGATAAATAACGCGAACGTCTTACGTACTCTCGCAAAATGTCACTCACTTAATTGATTGTATTTACTACTACCCGGCAGTGATCTGCTCTCACATTATGAGATGAGTTATAATAGGTTGCCTAAGATAATAATATATTATAAGTTGGGTATGATTGTATCTAATCGATGCGTGCTAGATAAAAATTGACAGTGGTGATATGTGATTTTCATATTCAAATGTTCGCAGAGGAAACATCACGAGGAAGAATTGAAAGTCTGACGATGACGAGAAGAAAATAACAGCTTTCATATTAATAAATATTTGGATGGGTTACTTCTTTAGGTAGTTAAGTTGAATTTTTTAAAGAGAGAATAGTTTTTCTATGACCCTTTGATTGATAATATATATTTCATTTGTCTTCTGGTATAATAAAATAGATTGAAAAATAGTATTTGATAGAAAAAATGTATCCTAAACCTATTTGTCTCAGTTTTCTTGTTGCTGTGTTAAGGTAAAATTTACTGACACATATGTTGTGCCGAATAATAGTTTTACCCTTGATCTACTATTATTGAATGTTATGAAAAGTCTCATATTTAGGGTGATTTCGCTTTACTTACATGAAATTTTTCCTCTATTGTTATTAGCATTCTGGGTTGGTGAAGATAGCATTGGCATAGTATTCCGTTCCCTATCTCACCTAGTCATCTCATCCCTTCTTCCAAACTATTGGTAGTTAATGGTGGAGGAAGAGGTTCAAACCGTGAAAACAAAGAAATAAGATGGAAATTTATATTCAAAATCCTCTCTTAATGTTTTCTTATTGATGAGACTGAAACCTCACTCCATAGAGTGTTACTTTTCCAAAGGATAAAATACTTAGACGATGATGGAGTTATAGAACGAATGGATACTAACAAGAATGCCATAATGTTTTATTTTTGTATTATTTCATTGTATACTATTTTCGTTTTTAGTGCCTTTTACTGCGGCTTGGGCTGATCACCGTTGTAAGATTTTCTCTACTAAACTTAATTCTTTTCTATATCTCATTGATATAATAAATATCGATTACAATATTCCTATCACGTTTTTATGCATATTAGTTGTACTTCTAATCCTAACAGAAACTTCACATTGATAGTTCACTAAAAACATTTACTTAATTAAGATTCTATGTGGATTCTGCTTTAACCGTGCCTTTGTCTAGCAACCAGCGGTCCGTGATTTGTTTGCAAGTAGGGGTCCAGACGGAGCTGACCCAGAACGTGATGAATTTAGCAAACCACCTGAACGGAAAGCAAATGATACACATTGTGGGGGTCAACGCTCTGACCTCCTACATTATAGTGGAATGCCATTTGAGGTGCGACCTTGTCTCTTATAAAGCTGTCGCGGTCCATAACTTGCGTATGAAATTTATGATAAACTCATATGGATGTGCAACACAAGCATTCTTGTGTTATATTGCGTTATTGCGATAAGCTCTTGTCATTGAATTTACCAGATCACGTTATTTATCAATACTCTATTTTGCGTTCATGATGGTGATACATCGAAAATGTAGCCTAAATTGACTTAAATCTCAACTGCAATTCATTTTTGTTCTATTCTAAAATATGATATGGTTTTCAAAGAGCTATGACGACTTTTCAGTGTAGGAGCTATTTAACTTTCCTAATGACACTGTTATCTTCCTAAATTTGTATTTATCAGTGATGTTTCCATATTTAATAGTACAACTTAAAGAGAAGGATTCTAAATTAGCATAAAAAAATTCTCAGCAGTAAATCATACATTAATATTTATTATACCTGGTTGATACATATTATATTACCTTCATGTATTTATGATCTGTGATTTCGAGAATCGTTACTTCTTGCACTTTTACTTGTATTACTCGTAAAAAACGTTTATTGAATCGGAGATGAAATATTTAACGTTTTCTTATGTTTGATGGGGCCTCTGCTTTCGCCTTTAATGGAAGTGGTTCCGAGTTTGATTCCCAGTGGGTGCAGAGGTGGGTATTTATTGGTATCCACCTTTCATTTTGTTGAATATGGATAATCTGAATTTAGGTATAGTGGATCTGATCTTGGAAAGCCGAAAACAGAGACGTAGGAGTCGATACGATGAAAATGTGCCACCCACGGTGAATCCCTCCTGGCCTTATTCCTCAGTGGAATGTCGCGCCATGGGCTTTACTTATACTCATATTTTATGAATATAGTTTATTACGTACAGTTAATTAAAGCATATTTAGGTTAACTAGATTTGGGAAATGACTATTTCCTATTCTATAAGAGGCTTCATTGAGGCAATATCACTTAATAATAGTTCTCATTAGGTACAGTATACAAAAACGGCTCAATTTATATTCTCGCTAGCAAAATTAATTCTGTGCAAGTGAAAGATAATTAACTGATATAAAGAGCGGTGGAAGGGAATAAATAATAACTATCTACAACTAGCATGTTATTTGAAATGGTAACTAAAGTAGGAGATGAGGTTCGCACATTTTTGGCGTTAATAACTTTATTAATGAACTCTATACTTTATTAAATACCTGAGAGAAAGCGATTTGATTCAATGAGTGGAAGGCTTTCAAACAGTTTAAAAGGGGTATTTTTTATATCGCTTGGAATAATGTGAATCGTTTGCACCATTTTGGAAACATGTGAACGCAATTTTATTTTTTCCTGCGAGATTCATATATTATACAGATAAACGGCTACCTACATTAATTCTCAATAGTAATAGTTTCCCCTCGATGCTTAACAAAGATCTCTATCGTCTGATTTCCGCACGAGATTATCATCTCAGCATATTCCGAGCCAGTGTAAGAGGATAAGGGTAATAGATTCCCAGTTGTAGCAGATGCAACAAAGTCAAATTAATCAGTCCAAAGCGGAATCACAACCGAGGGACTCTCAAACCAATTACGATCAATCCTGATCGTTAGTAACTACACCTAGGACATCTAGCAATCGCGAATACTTCCTGTTCGTGCATAATTGTGTCTTGGAATACCTCTGCCGATTACCAGTGACATCAGTGATAATAATCTTTAAAAAATTCATGTTAAACGACACAGATTCAGGTGTCGTTATTTTGTGGTATTCATTAATACAAAACTGCTTCATTGTAACTTTTACTACACCACAGACATACATAAAAACACCACCATGTTTCGTAGCAAGGAAACTTATGTAAAGGACTTTAATTTCCTCGACTGATAATGTAGAATCACTACGAAACCAGGTAGTGTTTTTATATAAATCTGTGGTGTAGTAAAGGTTAAAATGAAGCAGTTTTTTAAATTCATGTCAATATTCAAGATACACCAACGGATGGTTAAAATATTTCACAAGAGCTTAGCTATATGGCTGTGAGTGAGAGAGATGAATGACGTGGTGAAACGGGTATAGCCTGTTTAAAAACAAAACATAAAGAGATAAGTAGTTGGCAAGTCTATTTATGGTCCTATGGCAAGGGTTTAAAGAGATGGGAGGATGATATACGATGCGAGAGGCAGTCGGAAGAAACGATACTAATGATACCGAAGACGCGAAAAAAAATGGTAATGGGTTATTTGAAGCCCGAGGCGATATTGAAGCATCTTGGCAAGATGCGATGAATAGCGCTACATAAGGAAGAATAGACTTTATGGTTGAGATAATGAGGTGAGAAAGAGGATGATTGTTCCCTATATAGTCCTTGTTCTTTAAGTTTGATTCACATTTATCGTTAACGATATCATTGGTTTAACATCTAATAATTTAATGTCACGCAAAATCTTTAGTATTTACCATCTATATGATTTTAGTGTAAATGATTAAAGAAGTATTCAGAAGTGATTATTTACTATTTGGACTAGATTCAATGAACTTTAGTCTTAAAAGAACTCCCGATTTGCGATTTTTTGGGACCAATATAACTAAAGGCAAATACCCCATACCAAATACATCGAAACTTAAAAGTATGGTATGAAAAAAAAAGACTATAAGCGGTAACGTAAGAATGGAATCTCTGCAAAACGACTGTTTTCCTCAGAGTGTATATTTATTAAGAGTTTAAACTCCACTTTTATTTTGAATAGATTCGATACCTAATATTTTATCTAAGTATATTTTTTATTATCTAAAAGTATTTATCTTAAAAAGGGTCAATTGAATTATTCATAAAGATTGAATTATAGATATTCACTAGCTATAAATAGGCAATACTTTAATAAGCAGATTTGCAACTACAGAATGAATTTCCTCATTTTTAAATTTAAAAACTTTAAATTTGTCTTGTTTTGCCTTTATTTATGCATGTTATTTCTGTTTCTTTATCCAATTACGATATTTTTTTCAATATTACTCACACTTGCATTTGTGTACGGTGATTAACCGTAAACAATATCCTTAAGTAGACGACTTTTGATCTTTCATTCAAGGTATCACGAACTCTAATGAAATACTTTTTCTCCTGTAAAAGAATATAGGTAAAATTGAAATATCGTCAGATGAAACACATAAAAGGGCTAAGTAAAGATTCTGAAAGGAAGAGGTTATTTTCAAAGGGAGAATGAGAGAGAAGGTTGGAAAAAAGAGTTCAAAACTTACTAAGGATCACGCGGATATCTCGAGTAGGGCCAGCAGGAAGGAAAAGAATGAAAAAAGGGAAAAAAAGAATTCTTAAGTTTCTGAAAGAGAAAGTAAATGACTGGGAGATAATTTGGAAGCTCTCAGAAAAGATATATAGAGGCCTGGTTATATCATGATAACCTATGGCATTGCGAAGTTTAATTGAATAAGAAGACTTTCTCGAAGTCATGAGCTTATTGCGTAAATTGATTGAGATAACTTCTGGAACTTAGGTATTGCAAAAAGAAAGAACACGTAGTGTATAAATCAATTCGATTTGAAGGAAACGATAATCGTGTTCGGTGAAGTGAACTTATAAGTAAGATTAAATAATGTTTTAAGGATGAAACTTTATGAACGCTGAAAGCTTTCTTCACTTGGCGTCAAATATTTCTCGATGTTATAGTTCAAATAGAGCTAAAATCGTAATTTTATTTTAACCGTAATGTTTGGGTTAGATATCTACGGAAAAATATCCACATCGACTTAATTGCTGCAAATGCATCAACGTAAGAATTGATCGTATTAAATGATGTTAAACCTATACAACTGTTTTAGATAGCATTTCCAAGAGTAATTTCTTAAGGGGAAGATGTTACTGGCTAACTCGATTTGCTCTTAAGTGAAGAAATCTTTCATAATTCAGCAACTACTATTTTTGCCGTAAAAATATCATATGTTATATCACATGCAAAGAAAAATATAATAATATAGCTGTATAACACCTGCTATCCTCTAGGAAATTTCGTATCTCTAAGCGTGGAAGCCAATATTTTATGGTAGTATAAAACCTGATTCCATTGGCAAGAATAAGAAATCATATTTTATTTTTAATACTTAATACGATCGAATTCTTCTGTGTATATATACGATGTATATAGATCTCGTATGTTATATACATCTCGTGGTTACTGAAATCCTGACCTTGAAATATTGTTTTATGAGGATTGAAAACCAAATATTTTTGCCTAGGTTAAAGTTACAATAAATACACATTTATAATAAACTATGTTGTAAGATATCAGAATTCTATGTTTCCGTAAGTTGATGTAAAATTGTTTAGCTTGTACATTTCTTGTAATCAGTCTCACTCTTTTTATCATATTATAATTGACGAATAACAAACTTTAGCCATATATACATCTCATAGATAACCTAACCCCTCTCTAGAAACCAGAAAATCATAAGTATTATATGTCGATTTGAGTTGTTATTGCAGCAATTCGTATTATACACAGGCCTCTAAAATTTAATGAAAATAGACGTTAACTATGGGATATAAAATCTTCATCCTCAAAACGTCTAAAAGTAATTTATCTCATTGAATTTGATAAGAATATACATCTTTCATTTCCTTACTTTATAGCGGAGCCACGTGACGTTTTGGAGCTCTACATGCGAATATTTTTTACGAGTGCTGGCCTAAATAAATGTTGTAATAATTCACATACAATCTCCAAGTCCCGGCCATCTTAAATAGATGCTGTTATTAAAAGGTTTTGTGCGCTGACAAACATTTCTCCTCTCTGTTTAATACTTCTTTCTTGCTGGTGTCTAATAGCTCTCACACATGAAAGCAAAACCTTCATCTCCACTCATGCTCGTATATTTTCCGGCGTCACCATGCTCCTCCTTTATTAGATATGATGCAGCGCCCTTTGCTCTTCTTCTCATAGTTCCGGCTATTGTCATATGAAGCTCATCTGCTTCTTTATGTACTTCTTTTCTTTTGCGTCGCCCATATTTTGTCCCAGCTGCCATGTGATACGCCCCTCAATAGAAAACAGTCCTTCCCTTTTCCCGTTTATTTCATTCGGAGAATCTTATTTCTCGAGTCCTCGCCACTTCTTCCTTATTTTCGTATTACGACCGTTTCTCCTTTTATTCTCAGCGATGAGCGATCGATGGAAATCTGAACACCTGTACCCCTCGGCAAACAACGCTATCCCCCGTTCGTATAAAGGTTCATCCACAGACTGTTTTATCGTGTTGAGTATGGATGGGCACGTAGCAGACATTTACATTCAAGCCTTCATGAAACTTTTTCTTTTTATATGAAAGTGCCAATAGATACAATCTACATGTTCCTTTTAATGAAGAGAAATTGATTTTCATGAAGCAAACCCTCGGCTAAGATTTCAGAAGCAAACCCTTATTTTAAAATCTAAATCATGAACTGTTCATCATAATCTATAAGAAGACGAATAGTTCTTTTTCTATTTTACATAAATTCCATTTGAATGCATCCTATTTCACTGTTTTGATTCATGCAAACCGTACTTTATAAAAAAATCCCAAATGATTTGGGGAGAAAAATTAGGATTATCCTACGATTCTTACATGTATTACAGTGGTTAAGGCTTGAATTCCACTGGTAAGATCTTTTAGTAACTGTTAGTTGAAAGCTTATAAAAGGTATTAAAACGAACATTAATTCTATATCTTTTTATTCTTGGACATATGCCAAGGAATTGGGTAGGAAATTAAGTCAAAATGTAGGGAAGATAGCTTTCTTACTAAGAAATAAAATTTAGGAGAACATAAATAAATTCTTCCTTCCAATTACTCCCCCCCTCAAGCTATATCTTCTGGCTATAATTCTTTTTCTCTACCCCTAAAATATAAAACTAAAACAGCCCTATAAATAATTTTGCATTTTGAAATGTAGAAGCAAGCACGTTTTAGCTATTTCTGTGTAATCTTGTGTAGTGGAGAAATATTTGGACGTTTTCCTTTGGTCCCTAACTCTTAGTGCTCTTAGGTTATTTGATAAAAGTAGATATTATTTTACGGTATCGTTTAAACTTGCAATTAATCCTAGTCATTATTCCTGATTATTTTGAGACAAGTGCTGACTGTTATACTATCAATTACTTCACGTTTCACAATTCTTTTGATGTAATAATTCCTGAATATCAGAGGAGTGAAAAACATGTTCTCAATCCCAAAAATAATTCATAGTTTTTTTGAGAAAGTTATATTTTAATTAGGCACAGCTTAAAGCAAACAATTTTACAGATATCTCCATCCTATTAAAACTCAACTTCATAATATATAAATAAAGTTTATATTACCTTTAAAATTCGAAATATAAAAGGTAATATAACAATTGGTGGTTATCGCGCAATTTAGGTAAAAGAGAACATCTGCTCAAATTTAAGTAAATGTGAGAAAAATGTTTAATCGAGAATGAAAACGCTTCATCATTTTTTATCGGACTTCATCTTTTTTTGGAGTAGGACGAGTCAGTTTTAATTAACGTCACATTCTTTAAAGGCTATGTTGATAAAAATAAATAGTCCGTCCGTCTGTCAGGTTTTCAATTCATTGAAAATTTGTAATCGGTCTTTTGGATTTGAAACCGAAAACCTTTTTCGGAACTCAACAGACAACAGACAGAAGTAGCACGTGATGGGAAACGACGTGTTAAAACCGCATTTCTCCAGCAATTTCAATTATCGGGTTACGCTTGGATCTGCCGAAAAAACGAGATCTCCAAAGGGTGTTATATACATGGAATGAGATAAATATAAAGTTATTCCTCATGCTAAGATAGTTGCGGAATATTATTGGTAATTTTGGTGGTATAATCAGTTGTTTCGATCCAATCTGGATTTTTGCTGATGTTTCATTTTTTCCTCACTGAGAAGTAGTCAGAGAGATTTCATGATATCCACTGCCTTGAGGATATTACGCGTTTAAACTATTTATCACGGAAGTTAAATTAATTAATTAATTTTATTTAATTTAATATTAATTAATTAAATTTAATTTATCGATATTTAGTAATATCATACAATAATTTCATAATTTTATAAAGTTTTAATATTGCTTTTATTGTTTTATTTGCTATATCGCTAATTAATTTGATTATCCAGGTCAATATTTATGTTTAAAGTTCCTATAGTTTTTCATATCCTGTGTTAATATATATTTTTACCTTTTTTCACAAGCAGTTCATAAATTTTCTAAAACATTACATCTGTTAATAATTAATAAACGAATTATAATAAATCAACCAGTCATTTAGTCTGAAAATGTATTACTCGATACACTTCATAAAATTTCCTAACCCTGTAATCTATGATTCATTTCGCAGCATGAATATAGACAGAGAACTTTTAAAGATTGCAATGAATTTTAAAGGGGAAAATTCTCCTTGAATTCAAACCTTGGCATCCTTCGAAAATCAATTCAAATGCGCATATAGTCAAAGAATTAGAGAACAGCTTATTGGATTTCTTTGGGCATCCCATCGCCCTATATAGCTAGATTTTTATTCAGAACTCTTTTCATGTTATTTAAAGTAGCTTAAGTTTGTTTAAGCAATGTAGACACTTTTAAAATCTAAGGAGAATTATATTGTGGAAAGTATGTGATAATAGAGATTTTTCATTTTATTAACGTGTAAATGACTAAGGACAAGTTAAGATATCTTTTAATTGTCTTAATAGAGTGTTATTAGTTTCTCTAGTGATTTTGATGACAAACCAGCAAAAGCCAGATAAGAGGAATTGACACAACAGGAATCATTAATCTTTTATCCTCTCTGATGAAATAATAATTGTTTATATTCGATTAAAATATTCATTCGAATACTACCTATATTACATCTGAAGAATTTTTCTCGAATAGTAGTTCAGAAACCCAATTTGGGATTAAGATATGAGGGAGGCATTTCCATGGTTCCAAAAATACATATTCAAGTAAATGTGCCGGAGGGAGATCACATGCGTTGATACGTAACTTCAATATCATTTGGCTACGTTGCCGTACTTATTACTGAAAGTATCCTAAGAATATCTTTTTTCTCAGCAATTGACTGAATTTACAAAATTGTCAGTAGAAACCCAGCAATGCATCAAATCAGAGTAAGAATATTTTTATTAGAAATCTATGTGATTTCGGTAAGAGCTCATGGAGTTGTATTCCTCCATTTAGTAACTGCTTCTTTAAATGCATTTCTAAGGAAATTCCAATCTTTATGTAAAAGCATATCGCGATCAAACTAGATATTTTTGCTCCCTAAGATATTCAGATTTCGCGTATTCTGATTTTGATAAATACGATTTAATCTTCTACGTAATTCTAAAAGATTCGCTTCTACTGGATTTTCCTTCCTATTACAAGTCTAATTTAATCGATATTCTAAGAGTACCAAAGAAATATAGAAAGAATAAGGTTTTTCTGTAAAAATCTGGGTCAAATATTCAGTTTGGACTGAGGAACTCAGATAGGATTAAAAGTTCATCAATTATTTAAATTTAGGTTGAAGTTACTGTACTGTAAAATAAGTCGATCATAATGATACCGCTCCCCATCGGACAAATCCTTTATTCATCGACTCAGATTAAATTCCTAAGTTCACATTCTTTAGGCTTTTTAATTACTCTCCGATCCGTTTCCACCATGGCCTGCACTAGAATCCGCTATTCACCCATTCTAATATTTTAGGCCTGTGCTCCCTTTAATCCCTGAATCGCTCCCTTATCCTCCGACATGAGCGGCTTTGGCAATCTGCTTCCTTCCCGTCTCCATCTGTTCCTTCCGCAACCATTTCTAAACCATCCATTCTTTTCGCTTGAATTTCAAGCAGCGTTTTTGTAAGGGCCTTATCACCTTGTCCGCTTGAGCAGCCGTGGAAGACTCTATTCTCTTCGCAAATAGCTCAATTTGTATCCTTTCGGATGGGCAGTCCCGATTCCCCCTTAATCTGTTTATGGCGTGACGCTGGAATCCTCCAGATTTAATACATTTTTGGTCATTCGGGATCGATTCTTTGGGTTTCCTACCGGAGGAATGCCTTTAATCCTATCTCTTTAATGCCTTCTCACGGTTCAGCCGGAGGGAAAAAACGAGAAGGGGATTGTATTCGATTTTAATTGATTGATTGATGTCCCGATGTCCGCGCTTTCAGCTGATATTAACTCCGTGCATTCTCTCAGGCCAGATCCACCTCACGCTCTTATTTGTACCTTTTCTCTGCATTTTTGTTTTATCACTACGCGTTTCCCCCATTAATTCTCCATCGAGCAAGGCTTGAGCAATAGAAATGGAAACTTAAAGGGGAGATATCCGAATCAAAATCCCTGAAAACTTTATTGTATAAGTCCTGATAATTAACGAATAACAATATAAGCATACAGCCTACGGTGGACTTTTCCTGTTGAAATTTGTATTACTAAGTTTATTGAGATAACCAATTGCACACTTAATTAGATTTCTAAATCTTTATATCGAGAGTCGTTTGTTATTATATTTGCCTCTGTTTACTGTGACGAGACATTCTTATGAGAGATAAGGCCAAGCCATGCGGCATTCACAATGGGTGACACGTCAGCACATCGAATCCCTCGCCGACGTATTTGGATTTTCATTACTGCTATAGAGTCAGTAATTGAGCTACATAATATTCGAGCATTTTTTCTACCCTTCTCGATTCATCCTTTTTTGACTGGTTTTCTTTGTTCCATCATTTTTATCATTGCATAGCTATTTAATATTTTTGGTCATAGGAAGGAAATGAGAACCGTAGCCTCTATGGAATGTTGTACTTTAAAACAACTTGAAATAACAACGTGCAAGCAAGCTGTCTTCATTTCATTATCCTTCAGATAAATCAATACTCAATATGTTTCATCTATTTAATCCGTTTGCGCTGTATTTAATTATGCATTAGATTGGAAAAGGATTTTCAGTATGTTAATTTTAGACTCATTAGTCTAATATCGATAATTATCTATGCTATAAACTTATGATATTATCTCATTTATTTCGGCCATTTGGTGGTATTCAAGGTTACCTATAATTTAATTTAGAGAAATTTATTAAATCTTAGGGAATGGCAGGGCGTTCTGGAGGATATTTAATAATCACGATCATTATCTATCGTATTCACGTAGTTGTATTTCATATTTACACGTTTTTTTCTTGTAGCATTCATTTTTACATATTTATCTATGAACATGGCTATCGTTATGGATTATTGATTGCAAATAGAGTTAAATAGTGCATAAAATTAATTGCGTCTAATTCCTGGTCTATTCCTGGTATATATACATATTGCTATCATATTACATTGCATTCATGCTAACACTGAAAGTGAATTTTCGAATGCAATGATTTCTTTGTAAAATCAAAGGCAAAGTGGGAGTATTAGAGTATCGTATCTCCTAAAACAAATGATTTATTCAAACTTATATCGAGAAATCACTCGTAGATAAATGAAATTAGTCAAGCTTATCATAAGCCTTTTAGAAACGTTTATGCTCACGCAAATGTTATATTTTAAAAATACCTATGATATTATCTCTTCCGAAATATCTCCCTCCAATTTGCCATCATTTATCTCTCAACACTTAGGGCTCCAATATCTCCCATTTATCTTCACCGCTTCTCTAAATCATCTCGTTAATAAACCTTTCTCATCCCAATTTCAGCACCGAGATTTTTTATCATTTTCCTCCCTGATCCCAGTTTTTTCAGCTCCTTTCTCTCGATTTTTCGCTGGAATAACTCCCTTAGGAACTATCTCTATATATTCTTCTCCCCATATCTTTTCCTTTATCCATTGTGTCCTTTTTCTCGCGTCAGAATGTTCCGCCACCTTAATACTTTCTCTTCATTCTCGCTCCCCCCCGAGAGAGAATTCATTCATCAGACACCAGTCTGCCCTTTCCACTTCGTGCCATAACTGCCCCTTTAAAACCATTCTCAGCCCCGTTTCCTTCCTGCCCATTGAGCACCGAGGAATGATCAAGCGTCCGTCAAATGAGGAATCCACTGTTCGAGAGGTGGAAAGGTGAAATGGGGCTACAAGGGGTAGTCCGCGGTTTCGGCAACTTGGCCACGCGTTTTGCCTTGAAGGCCCCTGTGTGTGAGGGTTTTGTGAATGCTCTTGGGAAGCCGTATTTGGAGTGGAAGTGCTTGGTGGGGAGTTATTCATCCCTTGACGTGCCTGTTCCTTCGTTTGTGCGGCGGATAGGAATTCAGCTAAAGAAAGCGTGAAACAAGTACGCAAGTTTCCCCTGGAGTTTAAAGACGCGCGTTGAAAACGAGGTTTTACAGAAGGAGAAGGCTTTTCCGCAGTTGTGAAGAGAGAATGGAGTTAGTGGGAAGCTTTTACATTACCAAACTAAAGCAATGTAAACTAGACTAGAAGGAAGAGAAATAACGCAACTCGAGCTAACTCATTAGATGCTTTCAGGTGTGCAAGGCGTTCACTTATTTTGAAAGAAAGAAAGGCAATCAGAAACTTTTCGTTCCATCTCATGCAACTAGTCCATAAACCAGCAATCGGCTGTCGGAGCAACTTTTTAACTACTTATCTCTTCAATTGTATAACATTATTCTAAGATTGATATTTTCACATTTTAGATATATGTTAAGAGATTTAAAAATCTCATAATCGCAAATTTTACTCTGCAAATATTCATCCAGTAGAGAGGCTGCATGGTCGCCTTTAAAATAAGGATCAAGAGGATTAACATTTGCTTTGTGATATATTTGTTAGGTATATATATAAAGTGTTCTACCTTTCGGTAGGTTCATGTGCCCCCACATTCCCTATTTAATTCCCTCTCCTTCAATTCCCGGTAACTTATCCCACCCCTTAATTCGTCTAATAACTTTTGTCTTTGTATCTTCTCTGTTGAGGTACATCTTACTAAGTCAATTAAATTTTTTAGTAATATTAGTCAAATTTCAATAATGTTAGCGATAGTAAAAACGAAAAGAATGTTGAATTTGATACAGCGGAAATTCACTTTTCCTGAAACGCGTGCGTAGGTGGTTACTAGCAATGACTGAGGAACCTATAATCTTAAAATTTTTCTTAGCACTCTACTTCCAACATAATTGACACAATGTCAGACTATCCTCTGCAAGTATTAAATCAGTAAAGAAATTATTTTGACATTTAATGGTGTTCCCGTTCATTGACAGGGTATGTGAACTTGAAATATACGTATACGTATTTACACTGAAGTGCCCCGTGTTTTCATACTTCTCGCACTACTCATCTGTATGACGGGTCACATACGTTGTAGGATAATTCGAAATTGGAAAAATAAATCTCCGCTTTTCCATCATCCTCGTTTAAGTTTCCATGATTTCGTCTTTTACTGAAAATTGTATCCATAGCGGCGTTGCAAATTTCACTTACATGGTTAATGTTTAAGCTTCCAAGTTTTTCCTTCTCACTTACAAGTATATCGGGAGACGCTTTGTTAATTTCATTATTTTCCTTTTTTTATTTCGTAAGCTATGATACTAAATATTTTTTAAATATTACCCCGAGAAACTTGGATCACCTGACTGATATAATTCCTTTATAATTTCAATGAAAGAGGTAAAAATTACTTAAGCTGCAAATTAAAATTTAATGAACATGACTTTTTTCCTCGATAACATTTGTAATATAGATACATCAATTTGTGAATGCGATTCAGACCTGCAATATATATATGGCAGCCATATCATTGAATATATTGCTCAGAGAAGAAGTTTTAAACGCTTTTCAATAATTTATTACAAATACTTAATATGAGAGGGGTGCAAATATTCAAAGCTTTGAACCGAACTATTATTTTATATTCGTCGAACATTTCGAATCGATGTCTGCGAAACTTATAATGGAATATAAGTTTAGGTGGAGGAAAATAATGTTTTCGTTTGCCTCTTTTTTCGTTTTTCAATTTTATATACGCGGCCAATATAGTTATTGGAGCCTTAGCATTTGCAATTATTGGTGTTCTGCTCTTAGAGCTACCAAATTTTTTCAAATTGGTTTATTTCTCAAGTTTTATTTCTGTTTGCACATTTTATTTCTCTATTGCACTACTAGGCAGTTTCCTTTCCCCTTTTTTGCCATAAAAATTTTGCAGAGTAAGTAAGTGAGGATCTCAGCAAAAATTCTCAGCGGAATACGACAAGCGCAGGTCCAACTGCCACTCCCACTTTCCCTTCATCCCGACCCATATGAACGTGCCGTCGCGAAAAAAATATATATCACACATCCTTATTTCCACTGCTCAGCAAATGGAGGGAATGAGAACTGCGCCAGAGGTTAGTGGATTTCTATATCCGAGTAAAGTGTACGGTCCCTCCTTCCTTAAATCAATCTTAAGTTCCCTCTCACTTTGCCATCCAACCAACTTTCCGCCTCGGAGATTTTTTTCAGCATTTGTCCCCATTCCTTCTCGAAAGATTACACTCCCTCTTTGGTTCTCTTTCCTGAGGTAACCGCCCATGCTTCTCTTCTTAGCCCCGAGCACTCAAGCACGAAACGACCAAACACCGACTGAATTTCAATTATATTTACCTAGGGCCAACTCTTTTCTCTTTGCCCCACCACATCAATTTCAAGATCCATCTCTTGCATTATACAACGCCCTTAAGATATTCCCGAAAAAAATTAAGAGGAGACTTTGCGATGGGAAATGAGAGGTACTTTGAAGAGGTTAGAAAGAGATATCAGCAGGCAAGGAATCTTACATTCAGCGGAGGAACTGGTGGGGAAAGGTCTTGAAAAGGGTATCAAAAAATGCTAAGTTGTAGCATTTGTTTGGAGTAGATTACAATGTGGTTGTGATACGTGGATCATAGGAAAGGACGTTATTAAAAGATTGTAGACCGCTGAGGTTGTGCAACATGGAAATTGAGAAAGAAAGGAAGTGGCGAGAAAATAAAGGGTTAGAACAGAGGAAATAAAATGTATGCAGAGGAAATGGGCGGGTCGAATTCTAATAGCTTAGAGATTGCTGAGGAAAGCGATTGGAAGCAGGATGCAAGGGAAAAGACAGATGGGAAGATGAAGACGATAGTGCCTAAATGATATATAGGGTGACGTTAGATGTCAGGATATGAAAGAAAGGGAATTCAGAAAGGAAGCTTATGAGGCATGAACCAGCGATGGCTAATAGTCATGTTTACTTAAAATGATACAATACGATAGAAAGATTCATATTTATTTAATCTTTTAAAATAAGTAATAGTGAGGAAATGATGGAAATAATAATTAATTTAATTGAACATTTGACTTTGGAGACAATTATGAGTATTTGACTATCTCCTCTATCGCAAATCCTAAGTTGTGTCGTGTTGTGTACGGGAATGGAAACTATGTTAATAAGTTAAAAAATCAGAACATATTTTAAGTTTCTGTTTGCCCCTTAAATAAAGATAATTCGTCAATCTGCATACATAGAGCTATTCATATGATAAATAACTAAGCCTAAACTATATAAATTCCAAATATTTTTACTTTTCTGAGGAAGGAAGTACAAAATTTTCGTCAGCATCATAATCTAGTATTTCCTGCAATAGGTCACGAAATAATAATCCGTAGAATTAGACATCGTTGAAAATACGACCTAACTGTAGCTGTATTTCATACTGCCTTGAGGGTGCTTAAAAGTTTGAGAAAAACACTCAAACGTCTTTTGAATTTCAAATAAAACACAGAAAAGAACTTAAGTGAAATTTCAGAAGATAATGGGACCCCAAAGTGCAATTGGGTTACGAATTTTATATTGAAGAGGGGATTAGGTTATGCAATTTCATCACAAATGGGATATTTTATACTTTAGTGGCATTTTGTGGCGAATGGTAGAATGGAATGAGCAAAATAAAACTGATTTAATTTAGTGAAGAGTAGCGCAACAACCTAGCTAAGACAAAAAAAGGCGAGGGAAATTCCAGATACTTGTAAAAGCGTGGTTTTAAAAGCCCTGATTAAATAACGGGTTTTAAAGAACTCTAGGCAACACTAGAATGTTTGAATGCAGGTAAAAATTTTTAAAGTAACTTTTATCAAAGTTTTATTTGTTCATTATTTATTTTTTAGTTTTATAGTTCAAGATTTCATAATATTTAAAGGCGTTCATTTTCATCGGTATTTTCTCCTTTTTCTTTTGTAAAAGTTAAAAATTTTAAAAATCTTATTTGCTTTAAATGAAATGCTGAAGGAAATTACAATTTCGTGTATCATGTATTTTGAGGAATTAATGATTCTATTTTAGTCGTTGTTTACTATTACTGAAAATAAAAATTGGCTAAGTAATGGAGAATATCAACATTTTACGTTTAAAGTATTTAGGTTTTTGCTAAGTCCTACTTTGATTTAATAAATTTATGGAATATGTTCCTTTGATAAATTATCGTTTTGCCTAATTACTTCTAAGTAGAATGTGAGAGAGATATGAACAACTCTACTGTAATAACACTATGAAAAACGTGTCCCTGATATTTTTGTAGTACGCAATCTTTTATTTTCATATTTTAATTTGAACAACCATCCTTTACTTTTTGATTTTTTATTGTTTCATTAAGTTTTAGATGATGACTCAATCAACGCTATTTAAGTTTCCTGTAAATTACTATATTTCTTATAGTTCAAGTAGAGATTTTAATGAGATACATCCCTTTGCTAAGCCTCTATTTATCAGGAATAAATTTTTAAATTATATTTCATACGTCGGTTTGAGTTATGCGGATTTATCAGATGTCATTATTGAGTGGTATTCTTCATGTATGCATTTTTGTTTCCAATTTTAGTTGAGAATTTCGGTCAACAATGTGATTCCCCTTGAAGTTATGCTTTCCTCGTTGCGCAGATAAATTGCTAGTTATATAATATTTAGGATATAATATTTTAATATTGCCTAGCCATTTATCTACTATATACCCTATACCTAGCCATGTTTAACCGCAGCAGGTCCATTTGCCGTTAATAAATTCCATAACATTCATATCTACCCGGCGAGTGGTCACTCCAGTCATTTATAATAGTTGAATTATTCTTTTATGTTTAGGTTGTAAAGTATGACTCTAATTACATATTGAAGGAACTTATCGTATACATATACTTTTGAATATTAATGTTTTTCGTTTGAGAATATTAAATTTAAGATAGACATGACGTAGTTTTGGAATACATCCAATTGAAAATAATCAGCTGTAGTAACTTGAATCAGTACCAACGTATTCAATTACGGTATGAGTAAGATTTAAATTTACAATGAATCTGTAACGGAGCCGTGTCTGTACAATAATTCAATTAAGAGCAAGTGGTATATGTGATAATCAGAAGTGACAGTGAGTCCGATTTGGCTTAAATTTAAAATTCAGGCCTGTCTGTTGCAACATGACACAAAAACCATTCAAAGGATTTTGATGAAATTTGACAGGATGATGCTGTATATCATTAAGTGACATTTAGAATACATTTCATTCCAATGACTTAATTTTTCGATGCGTGAATGTATCGTTATATATAATAATAAGCAGTGGGCAGAGGGATAGAAGAAATGGCAGATCTATTTTCCCCTACAAGTCATCGACTAAAAGATTCCAACTTTTATGTCTTAGGTTCGATCCCAGACGAGCGGAATATTTTTCATACGATAGACATAAAATATTAAGTTTACTTTTATCGCTTGAATGCTTCATTTCTTTTGTAAAATGAAAATACATTGTACCATTTTACTAAGTCAAAACAGATATAAAAATTAAGAAACTTCCTAAAGATTTTTTTATCGTCGATAAAAGGTTTCAGGTATAAATAATGCAAATTGTGACATTATTATTATTTTGTTAATCAACTATTTGAATTTAAATTATCCTACTGATTCCTGGTATTCAGCAGTACAATTTTCCAGAAATTTATCCCATAAATAATGGCCTTATAAGAGAGAGGAAAAATCAAATTTTTAATGAGTATCGGGTTCATAATATCTTCAAGAATACCATAGAAATTTAGCTGAGCCAACTAATCTTCGAGAGGGTAACGGAAGTCTCCTATCTCACCGAAGTACGTACTAGACCAAATGACTGTCTTAAAATTGAGTTTCCTTAAGTATTCTAGTTGAGATACATGAAGTTCTTCCTTAATTATCTTGTGCTCCTTTAATTGCACTAATATTCGACCACAGGTTATGTAAGGAAATTAGCGTAAAGTGGAAACGTTTGATATACCGAGGACTTGCTCGCGTAACTTCTTCAGTTACATATGATTTAAATATAATACGACTTTTGTCCATCTTATTATCCACTGTTTCTCTAACTCTGGTTTTTACCATCAGTAAATATATTTTTATATCCTTGCGAGTAATATTGTTGCGGGAGGTTTTTGGAGGGGTTTTCCTCCCGTCTTTGGGCGAATGCCAGGCAATTAAATGTAATATAGATTGGTCCCCCTTCACCGCTGCCACCTGACCAAATGGCCAAATTGCAGCGATTTGATAATAAATAATAAATAATAATAATAATAAATATTTATGTTTCATTGAAGAAACTGTCTGCTCAAGAGGACGATCTATAAGGCACTTTCAGTCGATAGAGGCGATATTAATTAATATCCGCCAAAATTCTGTTTTCATATTATTCTATAATTTGTCCTAATAATATCGAGAGTATATTTCATTCAGATGCCACACAACGAGCGCATGTATTTTAGTCAGCTTCTTTGTATATAGGCTTCAAAAGAATTATAAACATCTTACGCTATATTATTTAAAACTTTATTATTTTAACTTTATCCCCATTGTCCTTGCAATAGTGAATTGCTTCACCTATACATTCAGCTAAAGAGGTTTACTTCATCATTCTTGTCAGAATCATCCCCATTCCACGTCTTAGTCTAATTTCTTTTTTTAATAATTAAATATTCCTACCGGTTATCATACTCGGAATATTTGTTTTTATGTTTTCTATTGCTCCACCTCAAATCACTCGGTTTTATCTTCCTTATCTGCCACGTGGAAAAACGTGTTGAAGGTGAATTAACGCTGGGGCTTTTACCTCCAGCCATTCATCATAACTTTGGCATATCACGACTGACGTCTCACTCTTTCTTAGGAGCCGCCTGTCAAGTGTTCCTTACTACCTTTTCCTCTTTCCATATCGACTCGGAAAGAGGAGGGAAAAATTTGGACTGCACTTTAATGAATCTCTGAATCAGCAAGGCATGTATGTGATACAAATTCTATGATAGTTTCAAATTTTTACGGATATGATACGGTGCAGCTACAACATGGATTATGATGTTGTAACCCTTGTAATCCGTAGCTTTAACGGTCAGATAATACAAAAATATTCGTAATAAAGAATTCTGAATACCTAAAGTATCTTTACGAAAAAGAACTTGCGGTTTTAGTAAATAGATACTCTTGCAAAGGGTGTAAAAGTTATTCATTACATTATGTAAAATCAATCAGAGAAGCTTTAACTTCGTGGAACTCCGTCCTAAGTGGGAAATAATTTGGCAAAATTTATTGAACTATGGAATTTTGAAAATTGTAAGTTATTTCCCACCCATTTACAATTTTATGCTTAAATATTTACAAATATATTCTTGTTCTTACTCTTTTGGTTGATGTTCCTCAAACTCAGAGCGAATAGGAGCTTATGAAATTTCCTGTCTTATCATTCTAACATTATATAGACATAGTTAATTGAAAGAAAATCTTCAAAAGAAGTTATTCATTTATGTAGGTTAAATTTACATTAAACGAAATTCTACGATACACTTAACCAAAATATTAGTTTCGCAACTGCAACTATCCGCTTTTACATTTAACATTTGCCTAACTAATTTTTTATCGGGAAAGAACAATTTTTATGAGAAACTACGAAATGAGGTTTGCTGGAGTATATCGTAAAGGTGGATGACCTTATATATTTCTCCAGATTTCTCTCTATTCTATTTTCCTTATTCTTGAAGTACGAGAGGCAGACTCAAAAAGTTCTTTGGCTTCAGAAGACTCCTTCTTAATGTGCCGTCATCAAGGCCCTTTGGTATCTCATGTCGAAATCGCTTTCCCAATATGGTTCACGAAATATTTTTTCCTCCTTGTCGAAAACTGAAAGTATAAAGTGAGCGTTCTTGCATAAAAGTTCGCTTTTGTTTTCACATTCTAAGACTTTGATCTCCTTTGGTTGGAAGGACCTGTGCTTTAAATCTTTGAATTCTCATTTTGCCATCAACTGGAAGTAGTGGTTTACTGAATTCTCTGATTTTTTATTTGCATCAACTAGGTTAAGATTCGTGTTTTTAAGCAGTAATATCCAGGGTTTATTCGGAAATTACTTTTTTTGCCCTGTGGAGATAGTTGTAGCCCTTAATTTTCAAAAAGTCCAAGTAGAGTTCAATGATTTATTGCAATAAACTTGCTGCATATTTCATTAATATTATAGATTATATATTTATTGAATTCTGGCGATATTTCTACATTCAGTGGTAATTTGACTTATACCCCTTTATTGTCATTCGGGTCAACAAGAATAAACCCACGAAATGAATTGCAGAATAAACCAGGTAAAAGTTAAGGGAATAAAAGTTAAGGAAAATTAATGAAGTGCTTCGCAGAGACTCGTAACATTTTGAAAACTAAGATTTATCGAAACTGATTGCTTCGAGGAAAAGAAATCCCTCATGCCTTTCATATCAGGTTATATTTAACTCTTTCTATTATAGTTTGTATTAAAATTTGCGATTTGTAGATGAATAAACTTTTCATATGTACATCAAACGGCCATAAACTTAACTTCTCCTACCCACTCACGAAGTTATAATTATGTTTCTATTTTGGATTCGTATAACCGAAGAATTTTCGCAAAAATTCTACCCTGAAGAATATTTTAATTCGAATACATTTCTGTTTCCTATTATTTATGAAAGCACTCCGGCAAGTTCTTTAAAAAAGATAAATTCCTCGGGTGGAAATAACCTCAAAAATCTGAAAATACTCCGTAGAGATTTAAGGAATGAATTCCTTCCCTTTGTCCGGAAAGCTTTCGTGCAGTACCTGTATTAAGCATACGTATGGAAGTATTTATAAGGAAACCAGATTTAAATACACTCGGTCCAGTCAAAAATGAAGGAATTATATCACGTGAGAGTTCCTCCACCAAAAGTCTCTTACAGGAAATAATATATTCCATTTTCCAACTGGAATATTTATCATGGGTCACGCTAACGCAGCTTGCACGCAAAAACTTAAATATTAATAATTAAAACCCTGAGGGGGAAAAAAGTGAATTAATGTAATTCATTAATTTTTCATACTCTTGTATATAAGATTTACTTTGGTATTTTAACAATCCATGAAGATCAGGTTCATCTAGGATTATTCCTTCCTCTTCAATTACCCAGAAGAATTGCCATGCCTTTAATTATTACTAAAACAGCTCAAACCCAAATATTTCTATTAAACAATCCAGAATCTACGTATGTTTGCCTAAAATATTACAGTTTAAATATATTTCATCTTCGCAAATCTTTTTAATCTTTAATGTAATCTTTTTTCAAACAATAGTTGAAGGATTTATGCCTGGGTCTGCTATAGAATTAAATTATAACTATTTCTTTCTTGTTACATTTTAAGTGAATTTTTTCTTAATTTGACTATGCGTTTATGTATCTATATATAAACACAAATACGTTTCAACGTACCATATGCATTTCTGATTTAGTCTTCCATTCCTTTAGTGTGAACTTTTATCGTTAATATTTCCTCGGTAAATTCGGAAAATAAATTTAGCCTAACTCCCGCAAAAATAAGTAATTTTGCCTAAAATAAGTCCTCTAAAAAACCAAGTTTATAATCAGCAAGCTCTTGTTACTCCTATACTGTATCATTGCTATACGGACTTATGTTAAGCCGAACAGTACATCAGTAAGGTTACTTTTAGAATTTTACCGAGCAGAAAATCATATTACTTTATCTTTACCGCATTCTTCCAGAAGAAAGTGGGGAAAATGCTTTATCTCCCTAAGATATGGAGTAATTTTCATGCCTAATGCCTGCGGAGAGCAGAGGTACACTATAAACTCTCTTGATCCTGAAATTAGATAAGACGCATTTCAGGCATTCACCTTCCTGAATCAATAGTGAAAACATGAAAATATCATTAGCATAGTTGGGTTTTCCTGTCTCGACATCCCCGGAAAGATAAATTTTAGCTGAGTGTTACGCAAGTGCCCTTAAATGGAGGAATAATCTAGATTATGATAAAAGCGAAATTAGAATATTTTGTAGTTTTCCTGCGTGGCTCAGAATATAAAAATGATTTCACTTATATTTCACTAGTGCTTAAAAAAAATCTTAAATTGAGCATATGGCATTTGGCTGAATTTTGAAGTCCATGGAATTGTTGTTTATTGATTCATAGACGTAACTGAGAAATATTTATGAAGTAAATAGTGTTTAAATTTGTTTGATTTCATTGATTTCGTTCGTTCAAACCCACTTTATCTGTTAAACGTCTGTATCTATGTCAAAATTAACATCTAAGAGAAATCAGGTCTTTTTATGCGTGTAATGTATTTATAACGTTTGTTATTAATGTATTTACCTTACGCAAATTGAAATTAAATTTTTTAAATTGTTGTGAGTTTGAACGTATTAGTGCCTAATCGTATTTGGTGGCGAAATATATCGTACTTGAATTGAACTATTCAATCACTTTATAGCGACAGAAGTAAGATAATCTGATGTTATTTTTTTGCATTTGTACCATAGCACTGCATATTTGAGCAAGTTTCCACAATAGTTTTTTTACATGTGAATGTGAAAACGTTTCTGTTTAAGAAATTACAATTATATTTAATAGAAAATCGAAGGCATAATTAGGTGGAAGTAATTAAGGGATTGCTGAATACTTGACTGTCGATACCTTGTCGTTGAAAGTTTCTCTCTTCCATAAAACTTTTCCTTAAGATATGAAGAATATTGAATTAAATTTTTCTTCAATTTACTTCTCCATTCCAAAATCCTAGCTTCACATATAATATAGTGAGCTTTTCAAGTAAAGAAATCCTTCAATATTGCCTTCGTATGAAGTATGTAAAGTGACACCAGTGACAAGGATTGGTGGCATTTGGGGAGGAAGTGAAAGGGAATCCCACAATGACCTCAAGGAAAGTTCGAGCTGGGAATACGTAAACACATGTATACAAGCGGCAAGGGAAACTTCAACATAGACCTCAGTGGAAACCCAAGCTGGGGATGCATAAACACATGCACACGGTCGGCAAGGGAGTCCAGTAATCTAAGCTTCCTTTCGGGAAAGTTGCTTTCATCGGAAATCAATTGCAGACAGAGAATTGCTCATTTGCTTTCAAAGCTATAATATCATATTTTAGGGCACGAAGTGGAATTATTCACGATAACCAATTCAGTATTTTCAAAACTCTCTTTCAAATAACTAATAGTTCGTGCTTTTAAACATTTTTACAGGGACGATGCTATTTAAGATGCTTGCGATTTCACACCATAATACTTACATTTGTTTCATGAAAAGAATCGATATCTGTGTTATAATTGTGATTCGATGCGTTGTATCTACTTGTATTGATACTATTTACATTCATTGCCACGGATTAACCAGCCGGAATGCTTTTTTATATTAAGAACATATATTAAGGCATAACTTTTTTAATATTAAGAATATTGCCTTGTTATAGTTATCCCAAACTAATATATTATGGTTATGAAATAAAATTTTTGCTTGGGCGAAACTGACAGACGAGTCTCCGAAAATGATACTTTGGAAACATATTCATCCTGTAAATTTTAGGAATTAATGGAAAATAATAAAAGAAAAAGTGAAAAAGAGGCCTTAGGTGGCCAAAGTTAGTCCATGATCGGCCTTCTCATGCTCTACACTCTATGACTGTCTCTGTGACTCCGCTTTAAATTTAGTTATCATCATAGTTTTTAAAAGTTCATTTTTGTAGCTCGAATAGTTTCCTAACTTTTATTTAAGAATATAAGGTGATTCTTATCCATCGCCATGGATTCGAGGTTTTCCTATAATGATATCTCACACTATGAAATAGCAATGGAAAGTAGGACTGTTTGAAATTTTTTCGTTGACTATTAGCTTGTAGCTGACACAAACATCATGTAACCAATTACATAGAGCTCGGGATGTATTTATTCCTTAATATCGGAGTCTTGAGAAATTCTCGATTCTGCGAAATTCAAATATATTTTTAACTGCCGAAATTTTCGGATCCACGGGAAAAATTTCTTTTTAAGTAATGGATACTATATATTATATTTATATAACTATATTTTCTACAGAATTAATATATAATATTTTAAAATTTCTGAAAATTTAACAGCCTTTTAAATCATAGAGGTAGAAGCTACTCTTCAGTTTGAAAACCTTTTACTACGATGCATTTCTAAGAACGGATATCTTTCATTATAAGGTTTTTAGAATGTGAGCAGGCAATTTGTAAGAGGTTTAATTTTTCGTTCTTTTCTTCTAGGATAACCAATGCAATGGGAGTTAGTGCGTGCGTAGCGGAGACTCAAACCACCAAGACCTCACATATCAGAAGGATCGGTTCCTTCAAACCATGAGCGGTAGCGGCGCGGATGGTGCGGGGGGGCCCTCCGGGGTGACCTCCCCCCGCACTAGAGCCAGCTCATCGGAAACCCTCCTCCCGCCCCCTCAACCGGTCGGAGACTCCGCCAACTCGGGCTACGCCAGCGAAGAGACCGCTTCCTTAATCGCGAGGGACGATGACTTCTTCGAGTCCAACACCAGACCCGACAAGGTCGCCGAGAGAGAAAGGGGCAGAGCGAGGGCGAGAGAAAGCGCGGGGGCCCCTTACTATCGCCATCGACACCTAATGGCAACCCTCCCACCCCCCACGACGGCCTCCTCCCACGAGGGTCCCGTGTGCTTGACCATCGGACCCGACCACGAAGAGCCTCCGGAAGGTGGTCCTCAGACGGAGGCGGCCCGCTCCGTGCCGGACATAGAACTTCACTGCCGGAGGGGCGAGGGGGTCGAGGCAGGGAGGAGTTCGGAGGTGGTCGGGCTCTCGGTTGACACAAGCCCTTCCGCCTGCCGCGCCCGGTCCTACCTCCTGCCCCACGCTCACTCCAGGTGTCGCTGCGAAAGATCCCTAATGCCTTTGGCGAGATCCGTGTCTAGGGAAAGCGTTAGATCGGTCCACGCAATCGTACCTCCCGCCTCCTCCGTCCTTGCCGGCGACATCACGTTGCCCGTGGTGCTGACGTCGCTGACTTCCTCGAGGGATGGAAGCAGTACGAGAATCATCCGGCAGAGCTCGCAGCCCGAGTCGTCCTGCACCCACTGTCATCATCCTGCGCCGACCGCCTCGCTGCGGCAACTCAGGGAACCTGGAGACGGGATCGCGGGAATCGCGGCGGATTCCCTTCGAATTAACGGTGCGATCCGGCAGTTCAAACAGGTAAATTTGCCATGCGTTTACGCTAGGCGAGTTGGTTTTTGAATTAGATTAAATGCTGGGTAACTTATTCCTGCTCTCCAACCTTTTCTACTACATATGCTTTCCTTTAGCTGGACTTCGAGAGTTGCTGAGAATTTCCATAATTCTTTTTTTAACCCCATAATTTTAGGCGTTTATTGCCAAAATATATATTCTTATTTTTATTTACGACATAGTTTGTTAAATTCTAAAAGTGTATGTGAAATATTTTTAACTGAGTATTTACATTGATTAATGGAAATTTCTTATGATTACAAATGTTTCTCGATTCATAATTAGAATTGTAATGTATAAATTCAATCAGTTAGCTGATGCATTTTTTAGTTTATTTGATTTTTAAAGTTCAATGGTGATAAAGGAGCCTGTTTTGCAGTGGAAATTCACAGACGTTGTTTTGTGGAAGATTTCATATTTTCGTATTTTTTATACTACTCATACATCATACGTAAATATTTCATTTAGTTTCCTTTATTCTAGAGATATTACCATATAAATTTGTAATTCCAGAATATCATACAAAAGTCAACCGTCAAATTTAAAAAAAGTCGCTCTATTTTTCTAGCTTATTAACTGGTATACTTTATCGAATTCAGTTACTCCACAAGACTAGCTTGTTGAACTCATTCATACAGAAAAATCATATCAAGGATTATAAAGTGTAATTGGGCTGAAAAATTTGAATTTAGTGAGGCTAGTTAAATGTTCCGAAAAAAGCTTGTCATAGATTATACATGTATATTTCATCTTTTAGAAGTGCTTACATATCCTCTCGCTCAGGCTAGACTTGCTTCGCTAGAATTTGTATTTAGAATTTTGAAAGCTCGTAGGATATATTTAGAAACCTCTCTTAACTTCAGGTTCGAGACTGGTCAGCAGCTGTATTGCGGTAGTGAGCGAAACGAAGTGGTCAATGCGGTAATGGTTTTCTTCTATAGGTGCAGAAATGTGATGATGGTATGCGAATCTCTGAAATTGGAGACGTTTACGATGATATTCGGTCCTTGGGAAATTCGTCGTCACGTCGTGAAACTCTCACGGAAATTAGGACGTTTGCCAAGTAAAAAGCTGAATCGGCACAACTTGGAGGCGATACATTCAACTACATTAAATGCTCGGTAATTAAAGAAGCTTTCGGACTAGAGATTACGAGAAGCCGCATAAGAACAGATAAGTGTTTTTGAGAAAAGAAAACATCCTAGTAGTACAAGCTGAGGGTAAAAAGTTATGCCTAATTGGTCTAATAATTATGTAACAACGTTTCCTCAGTGAGTAATTGAATTTTCTTGTAATTGCGTCCACGTAATTTGAAATTAAAGTTAAATGCATAGGGAATTGTGTAATTTCCGAGATTTTCTGGCATCCGAAATCGATTCGATATTAATTCTTTAAATTAAGCTTCTTATTATTTATTTGACACTCAGGAAATTATTTTAGTCTTTTATTTTAGATACGTATTATACGGTATCTGTGAATAAAAATTCCTTAAATGAAAAAGTTGATAATTTCCCTACTCTATTTGAAATTCTAGGGACTCGTGTTTAGTATTTCAGATAGCACCACTTATTCTGGTGGATTTGGTCCAGAGTTCGAATCCTATGGAAGCCCAGCAATCTCGATATGGGTTAGCGGTAGAAAAGAGATCCGGCCGTTAAATTAAATATAAGTGATCGAATAATCTGCAGAAGAAACATAGAGGATATTTAATATGTTTGTTAATACATTCCTTATAAATTTATCCAAATATAACTTGAAATTTAATTGTACTTTGAAATCAATATTTTCTTCTTTAATTTAGTTTTCTTAGAAATATTACATATTTAGAGTCTCCTTACCATAATCAATTTCTGAAATTTATTATCTAGGTAAGGGAGAATGCATATGTGTTTGTATTAAAAATACTACGCACCTCATCATATTGTTTTCATAATTAATATACAGGGCAATTATATAATTTTTTATACGTTGTAAAATATTGGCTTTCCAATTTCTCTTTGAATGTTGAGTCTTTAAATTTATTTTCCAAATCATATCTTAAACCTCTATTGATGAAACCGATTCACGACTTTCCTCGGCGATGAATTATTTAGAAAGATTTTATAATAATTAATATTCTATATAAATTAATTTTATCTCTTTACCAGTAATTTTCTAGAGTTGATCAGCCTTCGAAATTACCTTGTCATCTTTATCTGATTTTCTGCCTCTTTCAGAGCAAATCGTTCGTAGAATTTGTGTAACTCATTTATATCCTTTTAAGTGAATATAAATAAATGTCTTTCCACAAATTACGAAGCTGTACAAGACAAAGCTTTCTGGGAAAGGAAAATGAATTTCGTAACGGTTATTTTGTAACTGTTGATTTGTTAATGAATGTTTCTCCAAAAATTCGAATGAGAATAGAGGTGAACTCTCCTTAGTGTGAGCATGAATGAATGAATTAGTTCTTTATTTAGGTGAGGTTAGACCCAAGTTGGCTTGTCTTCCATCTAAACACATTTTTATTTGGTTAATATGGAAGAAAATTTCATCCTAGTATCATTTTTTACTCTAAAAATTAATCTCAATTGTCCCAAAAGGATGTTACGATAGAAAAATTTAGTAAGCAAACCCATTGAATTGCATTCTTACTTATGTAATTACAGTCTTCTAATAGAGTTTTTGTTGAAAGATAATTCACGATTTACTCTCTGGATAGCGATTTTCCGACGATCAGTTGTGTTGTCCGTCCGTTATTAACCGAAAATTGTCCGTAGAAATTTAAGATTCTATACACAGGACTTAAGGAATACTCCTATTCATCTCAAGAAAATATATTAATTCACATTCTTCTTAGCCTCCCATGGATTCGTACCGCCGTAAACAAAAGGTAACCACTCCATCCGTATAGTTTCTTTAAGTGGAAACTCAGCTTGTTCTCGCAGGTTCATTTCTTAACCAAGGTCACACTTCTATCGGTGACATTTTTCCTCTCCCCTCCATTGAGTGAACTTACCGCCGAAATCTCATTTCCTCTCCCACCGCCCCGTAAAATAAGGCATTCCTTTTGCCTCCTCGGATTCTTTATTCGATTGCTCCTTCCTAAGACTGCTAAATGGATTTCTTTTGGGTGGGTAGCTCTCCCTCTTGAGCGAAACGGTGGCTTTGGGGTTTTTGCAGAGGAAGGAATTGCTTCGGAGAAAGGTTTTCTTTGGCTGCCGCAGGTGGATGGGCGAAATGTTCCTTCCTCCGTACATTGGGAATATATTTATCTCAGCCCGACTGTCGGCTAGCAAAACAATTATCTTTTTCGCGCAGTACCTCTTAAGGGAAGCCCCTCCGACTGCTAGGGGACATATTTGTCTCTTTCCTAGTTTATGCTGCCAAAAATAGACGTGGGTCCGGAACGACTTTCTCACGTCACTCGTAGGAAACTACATTCTTCTTGATTTCATCCGTGTAATACTCTGGAAATATAACTTATTTTGACTTCCGTAAAAGAAGAAATTTCCGATTTCAATCACCTCCTTTTCGAAATTACGTCAGCGATTTCAACGACTGTCAGGTATACTTATGTATGTACGATTAACCCTACTGTCCTCGGTGTATTGCTTAAAGAGATAGCATAACATCACTATGTTTGCATCCGGATTAAGACAGGGTAGTTATTTAACTGTTTATAAGTTTAACTAAAAAGTAAGAGAGTTATTTTAATTTTGAAATTCGCTCAATAAAGTCATGATAATTGTAACACTTATTAAATAAATTCGGGAAGATTAATTAAGAGTAGTTAGTTAAGTAATGAACATAGTTTTCTCTTATCTAGCTAATGGAGTTGGTTCCACGTCTTAAGATAAGATATTTAAAGTATTTCTTGTAAACTATTTAAGTTTCATGATGTCATATTCTAAAACGTATCTGAATGCTAATATGAAAACAACTCAAATTATTGTGTAAATAAGGCTTCCAATGACTCTTAACGAGGGATTGACAATCAATGAAATACTTTGTTTATTTATTACTCAGAGTAAAAAAGTTAGGCATTTGCTAAAACGGTATTTTTAATTCCAAATTTAAAAAGCTCGGAAGTATATCATTAAAAAAATGTTCTCTGATTACAATTTGGAGATGTTTAAAAAATACAGAAAAATTTTTACACTCGTAATATGTTAAGCCAATCATAAAAGTGAAAAAAAAGCTCAAATATGAGCTAAGGTTAGATACTTGACGTAGTATCGCTAGTTAGAAATGAGATCCAAAATGATGATTAACGTGGAACATGTAAAGGTTTACCCTCGTCAAAAAATTTTCAATGCCTCACTAGTATGACAGGATCACTGAGAAAGATTTCTAGCTTCTGTGAAATGAATTTTGGTTTCTTCAGGCTTGTATGCTGAAAAAGACAAAAGCGAAAGATAATAAGTCCGTGGTGATAATCCAGATAATGAAAGAACGGTTTCCTATAGGACTTCTTTTTCGAATATCCCCTTTTTTGCAAATTTCTGTCGACTTAGCTACGAATTTTCACTACATTCTGAAATTATTTCAAATAGCGGATATTAAAGTTGTAGTTTCTCCTTTGGCTACAACATTTCGGAGGTACTGGGCAAGGTTAAGGAAGAAATTAGAAAACACAAGTCCGGATTTATTGTGCGTTGGCTTCCTAGTATTTAGACCTCTTTCGACCATTACATTTCCTCAATAAGACCTAACCTTCAATCTTTCACCCTGCTCGGTGTTAGAAGTGGAACTAAAGGAAGATTTAAAAGGCTTCCTTACGGAAGACCGTCGGCGGTGTATGTTTTCCCTTTTTCTCAACGAAGCACATGTTTGGCTGCGTAAGAAATTCTCCATTCTCTTATGTCCTCCACAATGCGTAAGGTGTTAACTGTTCTCAGGAAGAAAGGTGGCAAAGAAATCACTTGAATGGATTAGAATTAACATCTTCTAAATCTTGTATATTGGTTTCGTGGAATGGGATAAATTGATGATGTTGAGCGTCTTCAGATATACTCCTATATTTTGTCTCGTGAAAAACCTCGGAGGGGGTCAATTTTCATTAAGCTTCTTAATTTCACTAGAGTTCAAGTTTTATAAATCAAGTAAATTATGCATTAAATTTTTCTAAACTAATAACAGACTTTTAATGATATTAGCATTTTTGTAAAGGATATGTTAACAAGCAGAATTTTAACGTAAGGGAGACCAAAGGCATTCAGTGTACTTAATAACTCAATGAACGAATATTGTTGTTTTTTTAATTAGTATGATAATGGATTTTGTTATCTAGTGCAATTTTACCCCATCTTCAAAAATTCATGGATTTTGTTAACTAAATAGCAATAACTTGTATTGAAAAAACAACTTGCTGTCGAGAAAGCTGAGGGTAACCTTGTAATGTTTAGGAAATGTTTAGGCACGGACCGCTGAGTTAAGGCCCATCAGGAATCCTAAAAAAGTTTAAAAATAAATATTTGACGGATATTTAAGAATTTAAGAAACTTTTTATACTGTGTAAATTTGTATGAATTAATTTTAAATGTTACGTAAAAATTCTTAATTGAAATGGAAGATATTTGTTATAGTTGTATATATAGCTATAGTTGTTTATATTGTCGTATTATCGTATTATCCTTTAAATTTAACAATTATAATACTACCGGACTGGTCCTCCTACGGTAACTTAATGAATAATAATAATTATAATAAAATATTAGCTACATCTGTGTCTCCATAAATACCCTGCGAGCCGCATTTCGGCGTGCATAGGAGCCAGGATACCATTTTAGAAAATTTGTATCAGGTCACAGGATGTTAATCGTTTTTTCAATGCAGTTACTTATGCCATTTTCCGGTACTAAACTCGCCTCGCCTTTACGAGTTCTCATTTCGTATCGCGAAGTAGAATCTGTGTCAACAGTCGACTCCAAGAGAACAAAATAAAATTCGCCCTGCGGAGCAATCGAGATAAACATTCCTTTCGGGATTTAAAGTGAACTTTGTAATGAAAGGTTTGTTTTGAAAAGAATCTCGAGCAAGGGTAATGAAAGGCAACTGCTATCCGTTTATCGGTTTTAAATATATTTTTTTACTTGTCAGCAGGTGCTTATAACGTTAAGCCTGTAATTACATCGTAATCAATATTTCTGATTTTCATCTCTCACTAATTTTGGTATGATACGTTTGAGAAATTCCTCAAAATGAAAGGGTATATTTTGTTAAGCGTAAATAAGAAGGTAAAGCAAGGGTTAAATTTGAAGGAAACTCTTCGTATTGAAAAGTATTACCTAGTTTAGACAAATTCTCGACGATTATAGAAGAAATAATGAAGTTATTATTAAGATTCTTTGGTGTTCAAACCCTCGGCCATGCTTCGATATACTGTGTGGGCGATAAAATTTTTTTCACATTAAAGATTTAATATATTAAATAATACTTATTGTTAGAAAAATCTTAAATATCATGCATTTACTACCACAATGATTTCACCTTTATTACCAGTTAGTTCAAATTAGAATTTGAGTACTTTTTATGAACTAAGTTGATGCATAGTTTTCTTCCTTCCTGAAATCAACTGTGGATACGGAGAATGCCTATTATAGGTCAAGGTCCTAAACGTTATTCATGTTATATTTCTAAGAAGTAAAATAATTAAGAGAGACTACCAAAGTAATAAATATGTAAATATGTATATCTAATTGTAAATAGATACTATCTTTAAAACCAAAGATAAGATACAGATGACGAAGTCAAAGATTTACCTACATTCGTGCTAGATCATTTCAAAATTGTATACAAGGTAAATAAATAAAGAGGAGCTTCGCAAAGAGGAAATTCTGTATATCCCCATTTATTTTAGGCTTTTAATTAATGAAAATACATACCGAAATTGGATTCGTTAATAATTTATTCAGCAGTTACACGTTAGGAACAATTAATAAGAAAACGAACATGATTTTGGTATTTAGCACTAATATCAGAACTATGGTGGCACTATAGCTAATTATTTTCTTTTTGTCAAATTTGATTCATCTATTCCCATATATTTCTGAAAGAGGAAGTTAACAGTATCACCGTTGTGAGATTTAATCGTGGTATCTTACTTGGGGATGAAAACAAACGTCAATGATTATATTGGGATTCAATTCTTTAACTTTTGATGGAAGCGGAAGACATCTTGTCCTTTTGGAAACCTAGACTCCTCAGTGGGCAGCTTCGTAATAGCTGTTTAACCTACTTTCTGAAAAAGAGAATGGTTCAAGCGATGCTCCTTCTTTCTCATTTGTTTGCTTCGGCTTCAACATTTCTCCGTTTCGTATCCTTCGTTGGAATGTTGCGTTTTAGATTTCAAGTTCATTTTCAAATGTACGCTTGACCAATTTATATGAAAGTAACGCAAAAGCTTCTTTGATGCATTAACAGATCTGGAAAGGTGTAAACAACGGGTTCTTCTACTTGACTTTGCTTGCTCTAAGGAATATTTCGGGTTACTTCTTGAATCATCTAATTAGATATACGCTTTAATCCTTGAAGTTTTACATTTGGAAATTCTCTACTAAAAGTATAAAAGAAATGTAAGACCTCTTAAAAGTAATTTTATGCTGTGAAATTCATCTTTCAATGTTGTTAATAAGTAAAAATACATTCGCAGTTAGCTGCTATTATTCCATAATTCGGTTAGCACGGAAAGTATGACAATATCAATATATGACTATTGAAATAAAATTTGTTTAAAAGATTTTATATTTATTTAAGGTAATGGATGGAATTCAATGGCAATCTTTCTTAAATTTATTTAATTATAGTGTAGAATTCATGTTCAAGAAAACAAAAATAACGTTTTCTTCAGTAAAAGGTTGGAAATTAGCGATCCTTTAGATAACTACAACATTGTTTTAGCAACGGTCTTGTTTGTTAGTGAATACCAACTTTACGTCATGGGTCCATATCCTCATATAAGACACTTATTCTATTACTTCCAATAATATTAATTAAATACATGCATGAGACTTCAGCTTCTTGATTGGTCAGTGTATTTTGACTCACCTTTTTTACTGTGTGATGTATAACTCACCAAATAAACCATATTTAAGTCCCTGTTCCCACAACTAATAATCGGCCTACTAATAGTTACATAATTTCTGTAATACTAGTTTTTTCGGCTCTTAACTAATCTCTAATTGTAATATCAACGATCAGTACTGTCATATGTATTATTAGATATCGCCAAATTGAATGAAGATAAGTCTCTTTCCCTTTGAACGGCATATAAATCGATATGAATAGACTGACTACGAAAAAAGTTGACCAAGATATTAGTTCAGTTTAACTTGTCAATCTTCTCCAAAATTGGCTGAGGGCCAGAATATGCCCGCGTCACTCAATTCAGAAGAGGAAGCCTTATAATTGGGGAAAATAGGATCCTTTTTCTTTATTCCAAATCCAATCGATTTTAAAAGGCATATTGTGTGAGAAATTTCCTTATGGAATTATGAAGAAAAAGCATTCCTGCCCTTGGATGAACATAATGGATAAAAACTAGAAATTCTCTAATGTCAGTTGTTGATAAGTGCTTATTATGTTAAGTGAGGCACGCAGAAAATTGTTCGGCTTAACTAAAGGACAACTACCATAAAAGTCTAGATATAAAAATGTTTGTGGTTACTTTCGTTTTATAAAGGAAACTAATAATCTATGCCAATGAATGTGAATACGCTTTCGAGAATCTCTCGAGACCATAATGATGTAATTTACGGAATTTTTGTGAAGAAATATCAATGTGAGATGAGGAAAGAAAGGGATTTGGGAGCCTTTGAAGTGTGAGCATAGCGTAACATTAAAATAGTAAACCTGGGTGTTAGAAAAGGCAAAGCGTGGGTTTAAAGCGGAAGGAGAAGAAAGTGGCTGAGAAATGAAACGGATTTTGAATTAACGACTCTTTCAAACAGTATGAGGAGAAATAATATAATCATAGGTAATGTAAGAAGAAGAACAACCAAAATTAACAATTCGTCCTTGCGATTTCTAATGGTAATTGCTACCAAGAATCAAAGAAAAGGATGTTTTGTATGTAATTTAAATGTAAATGAACTTACAGGAAGGTGAAAATCTCTGATATTTATCTTTTTTTCGTAAGGATTATCATAACGATGTAATAGGGGTAGGCTTTATAAATATCTGGCGGTATTTTAGTCCAAAAAGTGTTTCCGCTTTTATAAAGAGACGTTTGTAAAGAAAAGGGTTTTGCGGTAGTTTTTCATCCCACTCGTAAAATCGGAATGACGTAAAATAATTCTGCAGCGTATATTATAAAAGGGAACTCGGGTCATACTTCGTCCTGTCAGTAAATATTTAATTGAGGAAGAGTTGAAGAATATTAATGGTAATGAAACTGAATAGAATGTTTGAACTGATCCTAGTCTTTTGATTAACTTGCCAATTGTCTCTATTCATGAGAGGACGGTAATAGAATTTTCAATGAAATCCTTAAAAATCTCTGTCCCAGATAGCCACGGTATAATTGGAAACTGTCCTATGGACTTCCTCTTCTTAAATTCTTTCAGTTTTGATTTTTCATCAATTATTCAGCCATTACTGTTTTTTCAAATTTATTTTATCGAAAGCGAATCTTGAATTTGCGGTCTTAGTTCGTAACCTAACAATCAGTAGACTAAGAGAAATATGTTTTTCAAAATCGACGAGAAATTCGCTATAAAGCAACAATTAGGATGCTTTTATAGTGAATGAGAGAGTAAACTTTTTACTATTAGTCATAAAGTTTTGTGATAATTGGATAGAAATAAAGTCATAATTCATTTAAATGAAACCTGATATGAATGAATCGATCCTGTATTTTTTGATTCGTGTGTGTTTGTATCACCGTTTCAAGCCTCAAATCTTACTTTAAATTGCATTTCTTTTGATATTTGCAATCAGTTACAGTTTCAGGACATGTAATTGTATGATAAGAATTACAATGATTGTTCAATAAATCCAGTGAAGACTAATTAAAATATTGCTGATTGGAAATAAAAGCAGGATTCATTAAGTAGTTCATAGTTTTTTATTTTTTAGCGGGGAAATTGCATAAAACTTTAGAAACATCTTTTCGACTTTAATTTTCAAGAAAGTGGTCCCAGGTTCGGTTCTCCCTGGATCCTATTATTCAAAATTACCTTAATTGTCGAAGTGATTTCAAAATACAGCTACTACATTTTTTCTGTGTTCTTTCAATTCGATATAAATATCTAGCTAAAAGCTTGTGAAGCTTTAATAGAAGCGTTTTCCACAAGGGGAAGGTTAAGCAGTGTTATGAAGTTATAGAATAGTTATATAAAATAATTATCTATCAATCGGTTCTAACGTATCATTTTAGGAGAAGAGAGGTTTAAAAAATATTTGTCAAGTTTAATTTAGAAAACTTGAGCATAAACTGTTTCATGTGCATTTCTGTAAGCAATAGTTGTACAATTTTACAGGGAAAGTACTAATATTGTCAGGCTAATTCAATGTTAAACTTATTATGAAATGCCACTAACTATCGCTCGAGAATATGGATATCATACGTACTGCTCCTTTGAAAATTGAATCTTCAAATGAATATAGGTCCCGAACGATTCATTACTTTTAAAATTTCTACGAAATTTATTTCGCACGCGATATTGTACAAAAATTATAAACTATCCTTAGGTTTGCATATATAAATGTTATGATCCAGAAGTCGGTAAAACGATAATCATTTAATTTTATAATATGCATTTAAATTTTTATTATGCAGATAAAACTTTGTTGGCATTTCCCCCTGTGAGTATTTGTCCAAGCAAGGTTTTGGTATGCATATCGCTCCCATATATAACAAGCGCACGAGCGCCGATTTATCGGGGACCACTGTCATTATTATTTTGAAATTTCGCTGCCTATTGTTGCACATAAATGGTCTTGTACTCTGGTTCTTGAAGATCCGTCATCAAAAAGACTCGATATAGCTCCAGTCCCTACACAATCTCACATAAATAGGCCGTGGAAGATAGAAGTTCCTGCAGTATTGTTCGAGTGTGGGACCATTCAGTGTCGTCTTGAAGGAGAATACGAGAAGGTACCATATGTATAAGCTGGGGATAGAGAGGTATGTTTGATTTTGTAACTCTTTTCTTGCTTACATCGAAGTTGTGAGTTTCGTGACAGGTTGATTGGGATCTTTGGAAAGTGTAATTTGATTTATTTATTGCTATTCAAGACGGTATATTTATAAGTATATTGCTAAGAAATCGTAGTGGTCTCTTTTCCTAATTTTCTCTTGTTTAATTGAGTCAAACAATGTTACTCTCATTCATTAATTCCTATTTAATTTTTTTCCGGATTTTGCCTTACGAAGTTGAATATTTACTTAGTGTGAAATTTGTAGAGATATGCTAAAGATCATTTTTCCTCTTTACTCAGTTAATTCTCTCTAAAACTTTCGTATATCGTATATTTCAATCTCCAACTAACTTTAAGCCGAAGGGGGCTAGAGAAAAAAATAACGATACGTCTCCTCTTAAAAATTTAGGATGAATTTCTAAAAAAATAAGTATCGCACTTCGACTAAATATTTCTGTGTGAAGGTGACATTAGGAACCAATTAGCTGATACCAATAAAAATCTTTTTTTAGTTTATCTTCCTAAACGGAATGGAATTAAATATTTTTGTACAAGTCATTTAAGCCGTGGCAGCCCAGATTAAACGTTACTACTTAGTAGTTATCCAGAATTTAATAAAATAACAATAAATAACTCATGATTTATTTGTAAAAAGTTATCAAATCTATGCTGATGTTGAGCCAGCTTCCTTTCGTCTCAGATTCAAGAAAGAATATACAATACGTGGTTATTTATATATTTGTAAATATATTCAAAATTTAAGCGCCGATTTTTGCTATTCCTTGAGGATACTTAAGGGCGTATAACCACTGAAATCGGTTTCGAAAGACGATTTTGGAGAACAGTGAAAAAATCTTCTTTGACCAAACATTCATCAAAAGGGATATTCATTAGCAGAGTCAATAAAAGAGACTTTCAATATATCCTTGCTCTATAGTTCAAAATTGCCAAACCGATCCAATAATTTAGTTGACCGAGAATTCTGCTTATGCATTTGAATTCCATCCATATCCCGTCTTCCAGTTCTTTCGGATCCAAAGATGGAGAGATAAGCATCCGATACCTGTCCCGGGAATCGCGCAGTTTTCGGTAGTTTATTCCGGTTTGGATTCTCCCCCGAGTCATCATGGTGCTTGCTTTTGAATAGGACCTGTCTCTGGTGAAGTAGGGAAATCCAAGGAATACGTGATCGGGATGCGACATTTCATCCAACGTAAAGTACCGCGGTGTCTGTCATACTGCAGAGGTGAAAATGCGTCACAAAGGAAGGATCGAGTGAAAGGAACGATTTAGAAAGAAATCGAGTTAAAAAGTTTTTTTGCTGACCCTTTGATTCCTTGTAAACCTTCGATGTCGCAGTAGAAGAGTCACTTTTGCCTTTTCGCATAAAGAGAGAGTATCCATCGCAACCAATCGGTTGTCATAGAGCTTCGTTTCCGTATAATCACAGAAGTTCCACTCTATTATTCAATCAATGTATCCAGAATATTAATTGCTCCAATTCCATTAGAGGTTGACAAATTTGTCCAGGAAATATTCCAAGAATTTCGCCCTTCTTTTTCAAATATATCGATATGTAAATATAGGCAATTAATTTGGGTTGCAGGTCAAACTCATATGACTGGAAGTTCCCTTTCGCTAGGATCAGTTCTCCATTGGACAATTATTTTTCCTTCGGTCTATTATTTTTGATCATACAATTGATATGTAAATATTTTCTCTCAAACTGAGTGCAGTTATTGCCATTTTTCATTTGCCAGTAATCAAAAGTATTATGAATTATGAAGTTAGAAGGCAATTGTAAATTACGATCCAATATGTGAAATCCAATATTTTTCGAAAACCAAATACAGACACGAGTTTATATTCAATTTCGTTGATTTTTCACACACGCTATTTAAAAAAATTTTATTACGGAAGTAGGTTAAGTAACATTCAATTTCCGGCATGTGTTCTTAAGCAATGATTTTTGTGGTGGAATTTCGATTTGCAATCAGCTGGATGCTTAAGAGCAAATATTACCAATTCAATTATCAAAAACACACAGAGCACAATTATTGTTCAAAAACTGCGCATTCATTATAAGGGAAATAGTCTTGTCGTGATTGTGACATCAAGTCCGCCGTGGATTTATTTCGAAGTATTTTTACATAATGAATACATGACGACGTTAAAATTAACGAAAGGATACAGAAAGCAATGAATAAAATACGAAATATTAAATTCATGCAAATTGCCAATTCATAATTGTGTATCAAGCAAATATTTTTGTGAGCCACTTTAAAAATAATAGCAAATTATCATTGCTTGATGTTCATTTTATACACTAACTGTTGCATATATCTCGCTTTCCCAGGAAACGACTGAAGTTTATGAAAAATCCTCTTAACAATTCTCCAAACAAACTAAACCTACTCCTTTCTATAGCGATAATTAGACTGTTATCTTCCATGTCATTGAATTATGAATGAAAGTACCCGTTATCATACTTGTTAGGGAATTATAGTAGCAGATATAGTAATCAGAATTTTAAACGCTCTATATTTCTATATAAATTTTCACTTTCTTCTTTTTATTATGATGCTATTTTTCCACACGATTAGATTGGTTTTTATTTTATTCAATTTTTTTGATTTTTCAAATTTTCAAAATTTCTTCAGTGTAAAAGTATTTCATCTAAACATTACTGAAATTTGTGGAGTCATTTAGGAGAGGAGATAAATGACATTCTTCATTTTTTTCCCTTTGGTCATTTTATCATAATCATACCGGATTCTTTTCCCCTTCACGTTCATAGTTGACGTAATTAATTTAAACCCAAAAAATTATAATTTTAAGACTCCAAATAGGCTACCATCATTATAATTTTTACTAGGATTCTTGACGTAAGAACCAGAAAAATAATGGCAAATTCTGTTGTTTTACAACGAGAACTCGTTTTGAAATATATCGAGTTCGTTAACGTAGTTTCAGCTCTATATCTTGCATATCTTTTTATTCACCTTAAGTAGCTTGGCGGTTGTAGCCCATAAGCGGTTTATTCCTATGAATTTTCAAATGTAACCCCAGCGATTGACGGATAAGGATATTCGAGATATTTCCGCCGTAGACATAACCTAGATTTCAGCAGCCGAGGTATCGCATCCACTATTTCAAGACGAAAATAAAAAGCCATAAATTCCTCTCTGTATTCAAATATATATGGAGCGGGGTTTATTTGGCTCACCACAATACTTATAAAGGTTTCATTCAGAAGGGAACGGGGCTAAGCAATGTCTGCCTTCTTTCGGAGGACTCTAATTCCGTTCCAGCTGCTCTCCTAATTTTCCAATTTTCTTCCAACTTTTCACATAGTTCTCAGCCATTGATTCGCCCCGCATTAGATGGAGAACGCTCAAATTTTAATTGCATTCCTTCAGACTAATGCTATGAACTCGAGACTTATTTCTAGAGGGTTATCGATTGCTCCTTAGGGTAATTGTGAATTCTTTACTATTCTTATCCAAAGATTAATTATGACATGGGAATTCGAATTTTATTTTGATTTATTATCCTGTATGGTATTCGTGTATATTATATTTATTTTAATTTAACATCGTATTGAAATTTTATCGAATTGATGATTTAAAATTTTAATTAAAAAAACATTAATTACGTTATATATAAATTATGTGCGTAATGTTCCAAAGAGAAAGTAAAATTTTATCTCTCTATACGCCATTCCCAAATTTCAGTGTCCAAGTCTTTTTCTTCCACGGTACGCCTACATATTAACTCTTGTTTCGCGGCACACCAAACGAAACGTTTACAAATATCAGTGTAGATTCGATTTAGAAAAGAAGAATATGTTGATTACCCTTTTAGAATTATCATAATAATCTTGTAATGAATGAAGAATCTCTCGCATTATACGTAATGCTAATTTATATTAGTGTATTTGTTTATAATAGTGAGATGACTGAATTCCGTTGTGAGGCATCCCTTTGAGTGATAATTCCTAACCAGTATGGTGAAATTTAAGTATGATTACGATGGAATTAGAAAAATATTTGTTACTTTCTCATATTACGGGGTGCACCGGTTGGTAAGCTTTGTCTTGTGAGGTATATACGTTATTTGATTCGTTTATTTGCGGAATTCTTCAAGTTTTTACTGCCCTTATTTCTGATGAATTACTAGAGAGTTTAAATTATGTGTAAGACATGTATAGAGTACATATTTAGATATAGAGTATATTGTCTTGATATTTAAATTTCATACTTTTGATATTTTTCAAATTGATTCGCATAGATAAATATTTACATAAGAAAAAACTTATCTAAATTTTCACGCAAATTCTTTTCTGCGACTGGTTTCGCAACAAATTTCACCATCTGTGCTATAGCTTTCCAGTTAACGCCTGACCGAAAGATTAATTTTTAAGTAGAACTTCAGCCCTTTGTTTGAGTGCACGTCTCTAAGTCTCCGAAATACTTTTCGGGAAATCTTCCATATTTCCAGACGGACAGCGTGTGAAATCAAGGGAATTTTGCATCTGCTTCTCAGAACATCATTGTATCTTATCTCAAGTAATGTTGTTTCTGATATCGGAATATTAATATTGCACGTTGCCTTGAACGGGAATCCAGCCGTGTGTTATAAAAGTATCGATATTTTAAGCATAGTATATAATTCTACCGGAAGAGAACAATCAAGTGTTCATATTCGAAAATGAGATTCCTTTGTGTACTCTAGAAGTAACGCCTGGCATATCTTTAAAGCCCCTTTCAAATCTTCAGGTATTACCTTCATTCTACGGAGATGTTTCCTGACTTACTTTTTAAGTAAGTGAGTAGCATTTTGAGCAAAATTTTCATCCTTAAGCGTTGTATTTTTTGGTGAATACCTGAGAACTCGGAGAATACAATAGAGACTTAGTGACTATTTCTCTGCTACACGTCCGGAAATGAGGAAATCCCTTTTTACTTCTTCTGATAACGGACTGAAATTTTAGAAAAACTAGGAAGTCTGGCCTACTTAGGAAATGGAAGTTTAAATTATAGTTTTTCCGTTCCTTGCTCGAAGCATCTTTTACTATGGAATGACCTGAAAATTTGTTACTTCCATGATAATGAAATTTGGCAAATTTGTATGTTACAAGCTTTACCTTTTTCTCCTATCAACCTCCAAGGAGACGAGATATAATCTCGGGATAGCTGTATATTTTACATAATGAAGGATAAAAATATTTTTTTTGGTACTTACATTGAATGCAGATATGTTATATATGGCTTGTTATCGTTCTTTATACTATGCGACAATTTACCCCCACAAGTAGGTTGTATTTTCTCAATACTAATCCTACCACTGATTAATCCTCTCCTCCCTTTTGAATATTGACTGACATAGATCTCTTACAATCTATTATCCCTTTAACCCAGGTTGCGTGGTATTTGCTGGGAAAATAATTCGTAATATTTCAAAGAAAAATTTTAAAATCGGCTTTATTTGGCATATCTGATTTTAAATGCTCCTTCAAGGATCAATGCAAGCTCATAAACGATTTTCATAGATGGTCATACTTGTTTTTCTTGTATATTCTTCCTCGCTGCATCAAACCGTTATTTATCGTTGTGCCAAAATAGATTCCGCAACCAAATAGATGAGTTTTCATTGCGTTCAGGAGGAGGTCACGAACGCTTCTATTTCTCATTTTTGCGACAAGAGATTACGCCGATTTTGTTGTTATAAATCAATGCTATTTCGGTACCCTATCTTTGTAAGCTGAATATCAATAACAGGAGAGCAAGAAATCTCCAGCAAACCTTTATTACTTTTAATGGTTTCATTTTCACTATTAATCCAAATTCTGAGCTGTAAAATTATCAATTTAATCAATGAGTTTTCACACACATATTTTCAAAGGAAAGTTTGACGTCGACCAGTATTTTAACCCAGTCCTCCGCAAAAGCGGGTGGAATGCTGCCCATTTGGGTAAACTCATTAAAGATTTTTTGAGTTTAAAATGGAATACTATATCAAGAAGGGATGATATTAAATTCATAAAGAATATAATGGTGCTTAGTGCACTAAGGATTTCAAAAGGAAGATGCTCTCCGGTCTCTCAAAGGTTGAGAAACAGTAAAGGATTCAAATCACACCGTTTGAGGAATAAAGGAAATTATATCGTTTATCATCGTTGTAGATTGTTGATTGTGTGTTTTATTATATTATTTATTTATTTCAGTAATGCATTCAATACGCTGCTTAGGTGCAGAACTATCAGAAATATGATTTTTGCAGAGCGGAGATTGGAAGTTCAGAATAATCCTAAAATAGCATCCATAGAGAGCCATTAATCTTTTAATATTGAAACATTACAAATGAGGTTTTTCTTATCTGGCCTTTCTGATCTAGTTAGTAAAATATAATCCGATAGATATTTTTCTTTGCTTAGAATGTTTGGATAATTCGTTTTGCTTTGTTTACTTTATTCGACACTCAGAGTATCTCTTTCCTAATGGCTATTTTTCAACAGTTTCTTACGAAAGTAGAAATATTAATCAATCCGATAATATGAAAATGTGCCCAAAGTAAAAAGATTCATCAGTAATATTAAGTCATTAATCTCAATAGATTTCTTTGTGGTGGCAAAAGGAGAAAAACTGTTTCATTCTTAGTTAATTTTGTTCTTCTACAATTTAGCTCATATCTAAGCGAAAAGTAAAAATTGAATCTGCGATATTAAAATCATCATGTTTTGGTTCCTCTTTAACTCTCTATTTGCTAACCAAATTTACATTTAATAATTTAATGTAAAGTAATCATGAAGATTATCGTGAAGATAGGCTTAGATTTTTAAGTGATATTTTGCCGTTAGATTGCATGAGATACGTAGACAGTGTGTGAAGATAAATACTTTTCGATCAGTAAAAAATATTTCAAAAATTAAATTTTCTTTGCCCTTGAATCTCCTTGTCGATGTAGATGTGGACATTATTTGGTCGCTGTGGCTGTAATGTAAATTTTTCGATCGATAAAAATATTAAGTTTTATAAACTTCCGAAATTCTATCAGCAGTGAAAATATATCAAGTATCGCCCAATACACCAGTATCAATTCCAATTTTTTCATTCACCATGGATATATAGTGAAGCAGAGATGTGGATGGTCGTGTTTCCTTTCAAATTTATATTATCATATTTATATTTACTTAGCGTAAAATGACAGTTCGCAACATCATTTCTGAATCGTGTTTGCAAACATCCGAGTCGTTAAAAGTAATCAGAATGTTGCTCTTCAAACTCTATTTGGCGGAAAGGAAGATATCTATGAAAGTACGCATCGAGGAAAAGCTCACCAAATCATCGACACGGGATTTAAAATGTGGGACGCCAGAAAAAGCCCAAAAAAGTCATCCTTTTCATGTCCAACTGCAATCCTATCGGAGACGTCCTAGCTATCCCTCTCTCTCTCTTCCATTTTCTCTGAAAATTTTGATAGTCACTTCTCATATCCGTTTGCCGTCTTCCATACCCCCCGCCGAAAAATCCTATTCCAGCGAAAGGGTCGTAAAAAAACTCTATTTGTTCCCGTGTTCATCTCGATCTTTGCTGCTCTATCTTTCACGCTCTACGACGGAGGTTGACTTGACAAAGCGTTGTGACTGACAGAAGGATTTGGACTTCAGTCACACTGCGTGACTCCCTCTTAAGATATACTTCCATGAAAGGGTAGAGTCAACCAGCTGTAACGAGCCTTTTGGTATTTTTTCACGGTTTTTAATCTCTTCCATTGTACTTCGTTCAGTTTCAGACATCACTGTTTTGGCCTTTGATTTATGGAATTTTGAAACGGTATTCGGATTTCCTGATGCTTTTGAGATTTTGCAGATATCCTATTTAATGGTCTTCTTGCAAATCTCTGGTTATGTGATTTATATTTATCCCTCACTATCTAAGAATTAGATCTCTCACTATCTATTTCTTAGATAGTGAGAGACCCTTACCTCCATTAATTCACAAACTTTTGCAAAGTTAATGCACAACTTGAAAGGTGTATACTCTTTTGATACCTTAGAGCATAGCATGGACTGGAGATGTCACTCTAACTTTTTTGATAGTTGATTCAATAACCAACTGTCAGCTATAAAAGAAACAAATTAATATCACTGATTATAGATATATTTTTCTTTCAAGTAGATAGAAAAGCAAAAAATTAAATATCTACGGAATCCCTACTGTGACTAAATAACTAAGGTCTTAATATTTAATGTGATAACATCGAATATGTGAAAGTACTGTCCACTTTCCATTAACAGATAACAACTTAAAAACTTTTTCACCGACTGAATACAATGATTAACAATCCTATTTATAATCTACGTCGTCAGTTATCTAGAGTAACAGCCGAATCTAATTCGGAAAAAAGATGTTAGAGCTGTTGAGTATCGGTGAATAGGAAAACAACCATAATTATCCTTTTCAGAAAGTTATCAATAATTTTAATTAGGCTTTTCAAAGAGGGGATTTCTTGGCCCAGACGTTTTATTTTCAAAAATGAACTTTGACTTTGAAAAATATTTTGAGAACCATGGCATAAATTCTTATTATCTAATGGCTTATTTGCTAATAAAAACATTTACAAGGACACGTTTACAGTAAATATTATTGAACATTCATTCTAAGGAGATTACAGTTATATAGGATGGAAATTAATCAAGTATAAAGAGACTTATCAAGTGAGGAAACAAATTGCCTGGTCAAGTGAAGTGTGAAGTTCGGTCACTGTAGATGTTCTGACCGTAAGGTATTTAGTCCGATGGTTAGAAGTTCCCCATTAGCTACCATACGCCCTATAAAGGGATTGAGTCCGAATTCAACACGGAGCACACAGTTTTTTTCAATAATTTGCACGAAATTTCAAAAATTTTTCTCTTCTTTATTTTTTGTATTTGATTTTCTTCGACTCTAAGCATTCAGCAAATTTTTAATCAGCAACTTCGATAACGCATGCGACACTTTTTTTCTAAATTTCTTTAATAGACAACCAATAGGATGTGATCAGGAAAGAAAGGTAATTTTCATAATTTTTTTCACTTCCTAAAACTTTCGGAATATCATAATACAATTTTTTCATTTTTCTCTGTTATCTATCAAAATTTTCTCTGTAGACTATTGGAACTGTTCTAAATTGATGACTGGCTTTCCTTAGTGAACTACATAAATTTTTAAGGCTAATGTTAAACCTTTTCTAATGTCGAATTTCGTCTTTACTCTTAATAACATTTCTTTTACAGCATGTGTTGTCTTTCTAATGGTAATAATCATTCTATATGTACATTTCCATCTCTGCCGCTCTTTCTTTGTTACTCTGAAAAGCTTTATCTTCTATAAATTTGAGCTTTTGGTACAGATGTAATGAAATGAAGAATCTTTTTCAGGGTTTGAAATGTTGACAAAGAAGCAAAATTCAATACACAAATAAAAGAATCTAAAAAGTAAAAATCTATTTTAAATTTTAAATCTACATTAAAGATCAAAGTTTTGTGACATATAAGGAATATTAAAGTAAATAATTTTGATTGATAAATTTGGTGATGAATAATATTTGGGGCTCTCGGATAGCCGTATTGGGAGCACGTTCGACTTGGATGAAAGCGGTCCCTGGTTCGATACCCGAAGGGAACTCACGTGCAAAATGATCTAAGTTGCCGAAGCGCTTTTAACAGTACTGCTACCAAATAATACTTTCAAATTAGTTCCTTACATAAAGGAACTAATTTGAAATTCTATATAAATAAGTATAGCATTTTAAATTTCATTACTAACGCTATAGCTAAGAGATATTATAAATTTCATAGATTCGAATTTTAAAAACTATTAGATAACTTATAAATATATTAGAAATAGATAGACAACTCTTGAACGAGTCACCTAATAAATCCATAATAAAATAAATACATAATCTATAGTTAATTACTTTTAGAGCAGCCAATAAAATGAAGTGATAATCCCTCTAACCTTTGCATGCTCGTATAAAGGTCACGTTATCGATGTTGGTGTTATGTGTCTTATACTTCATGGTAAATATTTAAATGCTTGTGTGTTCGTCGTTTATGGTGAAATGTTTGTCAAAGGCCTCCAACATGTGCATGTTCTGCTTCTCTCTCCTCTTGACTGATTTCCATTAGAATCTCATTCTGATTTTGTGTGTGGCTTACTCTATGACCTACTCACAAAGAACTTGGCGGTTTTTGGAGTTAAGAGTAACAGAAATTACTGTTCATGCAATTACCTTAATTTATCATGTTGAAACAACTTCTTCGGGGATATTTAACTATCTGAATATCGAAAAAAAAATGTTTTTTTATAAATAAGTATGACTTCCATCTACGGAGATGAACGAATCTTTAAACAGGTTCAGTTATATCTATGAGCTCTAATAGTGTAGTTTTTCAATTAAATTTTGAGTTAATGTATTCTTTTAATTTGAAGTCAATTCATGAATGACATAGTTTGATTGATATTATTTATATGATGTATTTTGAATGATTCAATATTTGAGATAATTCGCTTTGATTATAATGAAAGAAATTCAATTTATAAATCCACATATTCCTAATTTACGTTTACACCTAGTTAATGTGGAATTAAAATAATATTCTTTCTTCATTTAAATATTGATAGATTTATACAAAATTGTAATTGAGATCTACAAATACATTTCTTCTATGATAAAATTAAAATATAAATTCATGATCTCTACAAATTGCTGTATTGTGTAGAAACTGGAGCTAATTTGTCTTGATATCCTTGACAGTTCAGCGGGATTTTTGTTACTCTTTAACTCCATACTTCAGATGTTTCTGTATTGCGCTTGTCTCTCTCTCTTGTTCGTATACTGTTTACTTCCTTTGAGAAATCTTTCCTCTTTTCTATCATGTTCTGTGTGTTTTATGGATGTTTGCCTACGCAGTTCGATGTGTATGTATCTCTGTATACGTGTGTTGTTTCACTCTCGATTTCGTAACTCACGAAACGGTGTGCGAAAGAATTAAGCTGGCCGGGAGAAAAGACTTGTGAGATTGGGAGAGAGAAAGAGTGCCTCGAAAGTCCATCTAATTGACGATAAATCTGTTATTCGACAGGGTATCCTCCTGTGTCCTCAAACCTTGGCGCAGACTCGTCGAACGCGGTTCAGGCGAGCTTTTACGGATGCTACCAGCGAGACGGTCACCTACGTGAAAACGGTGGGCCATATGATCCAATATATCTTATTTCTTATATTCTCAGCAGCATCTTTTTCTTTCAAAGCATTCTCCCGCTACTTCACCTCTGATATGAACCCACTTCCAATCCACATACGCGCCAGTTTCAAAAGTCTTTTGTTTTTACCTCACCACCCGTTTTTCTCAAGCCATCGTTTTGTCTCACAGGAGTTTGCGGATTTCACAGTGTTTATTGTCTATTTTTTATTTCTTCGGCTTTCAGTTTTTATTCCACGGTGTCTAATGTTCCTTCTTTCTTTGTTTCTGTCACCAAACACATTTTCTTTTCGTCCAAACGTCACCTGGGAAATTACCGGAGCAGGATCGCTCGTGGTCAGACTAATTTTTGGAGGATCGAAAATTAATTTCTCGGAGCTGATGTTGCTATAATATGGCCGTAATTAACCCTTAAATATATAAGTAAATTTTCTGCTATCAGCATTTAAATATCCCAGTAAATATATAACTATAATACGTTAAAGATATTGCTTTACCTTTGAAAAATAATAATTTAGTTTTGCAAGTAATTATGGAAAAGCTAGGATTAAAAATCATGAAGTAGCTTCCCCGCATTACATCACTACTAAATAATAAAAAATGAGCTTTATCGGAATAGCAACCTTCATTATCGTATAAATAAATTCATGCTAAATACCTCCATTATCATTGCTAGCATTTGCATAGCTCTCCATCTAACATAGTGATCATGCTTCTGGTGATTATTTTTATCCCATATCGATAAATATCACTGTATATATGACACCTGTAAGACTGGCGCTATTTTGTTTTCACTTTAGGAAGTACAAGATCCTCCTACACTTTCACAAAACCTCATACCTTTCATAGTATGCATACATCCATGATGAAGCACATATCCCTTTCATACACCATTCTCAGGAAGAATACCTCTTAGATCCTTTCGGAATCAGTTTAATAACATAGAGGCATAATTGTATAGACATCTTCACGCAAAGAATAATTAGCGACTTTGTTGATAACTCAATCAGTCATAGAAAAATAGAGATATAATTTCATGCATTAAGTCAATGGTAACATCTTGTATACTGTTCTGATTACGAGAACGTAAATCAGTGTTTCTCAAATGTTAATTCTACAGAAAAACTTAATCTTGGCTTTTTATAAATTTTACATTTCAACGTTTATTTCATTGTCGTATTTAACGAAGACATCGAAAGGGAAAGAAAATCAAGAGAAAGATTTTTATGATAATGAAAAATCAAAAAAAAATTATAAAACCGGTTTTTCATTGCAGTTGTTACGTTATGGGCATATGGAAATTTTAATTAGTAAAATAAAATGAAATGGAGATTTTCCTCTGTTGATATATCTTTTATTAATGTTACAACCTAAAAATAAATAATTAATATATTATTAGTATTGTAGAGATAGGCGACGATTTTTATAATTATACATTTCTTTGCAATCGCTCACCAACTTAAAAATTCTATTTCAAAATGAAAATATTATATATTGAGGATTCTCAAATAAGTTATTTCTTTCGGTATACAAAGCTCTTTTATATTCCTATAATCAATAAATAACTTCTTCATTTTTAAATATTATTTTGATTCGCAAAAAGCTGTCGTTGTTTTTTGGGCGTACGAAGATTCATGGAAACGAGAAACACTGATCAATATTCATGGCTATCATTCATTTTAGCCTCGAATCCTACCTTTTGAATAGAATTCTAGGTTTTAGATCCATATTCCTTTCATTAAATTCTAGAGATTTCAGCCCAAATTAAACAAATTATTACGCAAACTATTAAAAATTAAATAACAATCTCAAGAAACATGAATCTGAATTTAAGAGAAAGGTTTGAAAACTGAAAAATTACAACTTAATCAAATATGTATAATCATAATACTTTTAATAATTGCCTTCCTTTAATTTGTATCCAGTCCAAGAGAGTAACATTTTGATCTTAATTTAATATAGAAAATTCCAACTTACACTCCTTCTCAAACATCTGTCCTCCTCCTTAGATTTAATTTGATTCTCAAACACTCCATCACATTCTTACTCTTTCACTGAATTTCAAGCTCCTCATCAATTACTTAGATTTACAATTTTTTTACAGCATTCGAACCTGAATTGACAACGTCTCAGATAATTCACCAACCACCAAACATCACCTTGTTCGAATCAATTGAACAACATCATATATTTAAGCTAGACTGTATTTATGTAAAACAAACAAAATACCCAAATCCTTTCCTATTGTAAATCATATATCCCCTCCATCCCTTTGTTAGAATCCCGGCCTCATATATGCACCAGGCACTAGCAAAAAGTTGAAAAGGTCGCACCTTGGATGATAACGGCATGAAATAGATACAAGAGATGAACCTCACCCTATGCACTCGTAATTCATAGCAACCTAGTTCGGAACAGTCCCCCATTTCAAAGGCCTAATTAGAGATTCAATCCTACGAATAGTCACAGCATGAGCCCTGTTGGTTACGGTGTTAACTACCTCTTCCCAAATAGGAGATGCCATTCCCTGACAATTTTTTGTACTGTATTGAAAATAGAGGCACGCTGAGCTACTTAGACCTGGCATACATTTAGAGAAAGATTTGGAGTTAGATAGGAATGTGTGAGTATTATTTCTAGAGTGTGAATGAATAATTAATGCATCTAGAGCTTTTATGAAAATGGTACAGTTGTTGGGAGACGTGTAATCTTAGCTGGTGCTTAGAATTGCTTTCGATGCTTTTGGCATTTCAGGATTTCAGCTGACTGAAGATGTCTGCAGTATGATGACCAATGTAGCTGCAATTATCTGAGCTTAGCTGATTGAGATTTTGATACCGAGCTTTTGTTTTGGTTTATAAAAAAATATTCTAGAAACCATACATGAAGAGTTGTGTAATTTTGCATATGAGCTTACTTGACAAAATTATTTCATTTCCGATTTCAGAATTTATTTGTAGAATTATGTTGGAGATTGGGGTTTTAAACCAGAGATTTTTTTCTTCTGCTGTAGGTGAGGAGTTAAACTATAATTAGTTTCTTTTTCTTGCAGTTTTTACAATTTATGCTTTATACTTCTTCGCTCAGTATATTTGAAATGTATATCATGTTATATTTTTTTTGATGTGCCAATATTTTAACCAACTTGACATTCTGTATATAATTTTCCAGCTCAATCCTGAGGTGAGTACCAGTTTTGGTATCATATGGTGTTGTATGTTAAATCTTTTATGCAATTTTCAACTTATATATTTGTTTTATAATCAATGCCTCTGGCGTATGATTTTCTAAAATTGATATAAATTTCTAAACTTTAAATTCTTGCTAAAATGTTTTTTAAATTTTTGTAAAAATATTTAAAAGTGATGGATTGGATAATTACGGTGATATAAATCTTATATATCTCTCTTGTTTTGTTGTTCAAGTTCAATTTTTATGCATGGATGTTCTGTAATAATACTTTTCTTTTTTGATGTGCCTAAACCTTTTTTAATCGTGAATGAAACTGGGGTTGACAGAAAATTATTTTAATCACCAGGAATGTGATATTAGGGTCTCTACTGTCAACCTCAATTTTTTATAATGTGTACAGGAGTTTTTAATGAGGTAAATAGGTAATAATATCTTTTTCTTATGTGCTAAATTATGTAGCGCCGTTACCATACCTTAGCTACTTTTATATGTAGGTATCTTCACAAATATTAAGACAGTCCAAAGGCTACGTCCGTTTACTCATAGAGACGTCCTATTTTTCTATTTAAATGGCGTTGAAAAATTTGCATGGAGCTCGTTAGTAGGCTTTATACGCATACTGTAAGAGATAAACGGAAGGTGTGGCTTTTTTATCTACAAGAGATTTATCTGTTTGCAAGCAAAAAGACCTTTGTGTCATTATACGAAATGGAAACGAAGATTTTCATTTGCTTCTGTTTTTCTTTCCATGATGCAGCAAATTAGACTTATAGTTTTCTTGCAGGCGTTATATATGAATTAACAGCAGTATTAATTGTATCAGTGTAGTGTATTGTTGCTTTTAAATAGAAATGATAAGGAAGTTTCGTAATCCTCTTACTTATTATTCCTTATAATAATATTTTCCTCCAAAACACGTTTAACGTATTCATCCAAACTTCTTTCAACACATCTTTAGTTATTATTTGTCTACTGGAGGAGGGGATCGAAATCAATAACCTCCGATAAATTTATTTATAAGCAATCAAGCTTTTAACGGAAACAATTTAGCTCAACTCGATTCATTTCGGCAAGTATGGACGGACAATAACTATAACAAAGACAAATATTTATACCCAAATTGGAATTCAACCCAAATACTCTAGAGATGCAAGCAAAATACATTAATGATTTCATTCAGAGGCTAGCAAAAGAATAAATTTTTGTAGGTTAGATTCGTAAAATAAGGAAGTAAATTAAAATAATTTTGTTTCACCCAATGAAGTATGAAGTAACAGGACTTTTTTTATGTTATGATCCAACTTCATTAGGTAATTGAACGTCTTATGTTACAATAGTTTACATTAGCTTTAGGAAAAGTTAATGTAAAAGAGTTATTTCAGTCAAAGACTATCAATTGGCAATATGGATAGCAAGAACTTAATAGTTTTGGAAAAATGTTTTTTATAGATAATAGCCTTGGGTAAATAATTTATTTTCATTTTACTTACCGTTTTAGGTAATAATTTCAGATATAATTTTTTATTAATTTTCCATAATATTGCTAGGTCTTCAATATCATTATTATTTTACACATAAATTGAAATCCTTCCCTTTCCTCATGCGTGTCAATGATACTATTTGATTGCTAAAACCGAAGGCAGTCGAGCCATACTGTAGGGCCCATTGAATTAAAAACTAATAGAATAATATTGCAGAAAATAGTTAATTTTCAACTCTATTCTTTTGAGGTTACTTATGAAAGTTTACAATCTTTCGATGAAGTGTGTGCTGCAGGTACGCATATTTATCTTAACTTTAGCGTCTTTAAAAGGTTCTTTAATGAGGTGAGGTATCTGTATCCCCGTTTATCCCATCGCTGTTTCATTTTTAGTAGATATGTAGAAACGAATCTATAAAATTAAAACATAAAAGTCACTATTACATGAATTAAAAAAAAATTAGTTACAAACTATATTTTAATAAAAATCTTAAAGCAGAAGGCGGGAAAAGCTGAGAGAGGGAGGTCTTCTTTAACATGTATACGATTAGCTAACATTTTATTAGAGCTACAGCGCATGAGGTTTGATTAAACTTCGTCCTTTTTCAACTTTCCCTTAGTTTACGTACCCATGGTTTCACTCCTCCTCTATATCCATTATCGCGTGCGCAATACTCGTCAATAATCTTGTAATTAAGCCCCCCATATTCGTCACGCGGCGTGAAAATTATATTAAAGCGGAATAACGTTTTCCGCGAGATGATCAACGCCGGGAAAATATATTAAATCCCCCATTTTACTGTCCAGCGGGCAAATTAGATTTCGATATCTCCTTTGTTTCCTCTCTTCAGGATCCCCGAACGATACGGCCTTCTTAAAAAAGACCGAAATATCTCCGAGAGAGAGAGCAGGGGTCTCGCAGCCTCCTTCCCCTTCCTCTCAGATAAGGAGGGGGATCGGCAAAAACGATGACGTATCCGTTACGTCACAACCATGGCGTCACAGTACACTCCCACCACCCATGAGGTCCGATAACCCTGCCCCTTCCTAAAACCACCACGATGTGGAGAAAGGTATGGAAAGAGAGGCAGAGATGAAGTGGTAGGGATGGAGAGGTAAGAGGCCTCTGAAAGAGGAGCTCAAAGCCGGCGCAAGCGCGCTCTCTCCATCGCCCCCCCACCGTTCCCCCCCTCCCACTTCCCCATACCAACACTCAGAGTCCTAACTCCGCCGTCATTGCACACTCCTCCTCAATCGTCTTCGCCGACGCCCCTGATAGCGTCAGGCTCGCGGACTCCCTCGCACAGCACAGCAGCCCCGGTAGGTTCCGGAGGGTCCACAAGACAAGCCAGCGAGGGTTGCCGGAGTCTCTGTCAGAAGGGGGTGTGCCACCTCCCCGTTCCCTTCCCCCCCTCTGGACCCACTCTGTCTCCCGCAACCATTCACAACCCCGAGGAACCCTTCCCGATCCATTTCCTCTCCCATACGGAGACAGTTCGGGAAACACCCACGCTGGGTACCGGTGAAGAACATCGCATAGGGTGCCCCCCGTAAAGAGGGCCCACTCCATAGATTCGTGATGCCAGGCCCCTCGTGGTCAGTGTCGTTCTCCTCGGCTTCTTCAGCGGCCGCGTCCTCCTCTTCCTGCGCCTCGGTAGTTGCGTCGTACTCCCGCTGTCCGACTTCGCCCCCGACCAGGCGCCAACAGCAGATTCACGGTCGTCCCTCTCTACCTCTGCCACCGGAGGTCATCAACTGCCGCCGCCGGGGTGGCTCTTGCTGCTACCCGTCGGCGGCGGCCACGGCATTCGACATGGACGGTTTGGGGAGGCGGTAGCTGCGGCAGGAGAGGGGCGGAAGTGCCCCCTCACCGCCCTCTTCCCCCGTGCTGCCGGAGGGGTCCATGCTGGTTTGCTTCGCCGGACACTCCTCTGCCAAGGTATTGGCCCACGCGGGTTCCGCCGTCCCCGGCCGACGGGGGTGCGGTGGCGGTGGCGTTGCGGGGGGTCTCAGGGGATGTTTCTGCGCCGTACCGTATCCCTATCCATGCCCTACGTATAGCTTGAAAGCACGCTTAAAATTATGGGTCCAATGTTGTAGATGATGTCATAGTAAGATGAATGAATGAAAATGTCATTTGACGTGAGGTAACTTACGTTATTCACCTAAGTATGGGTCCAACATTGTACGTAATATCACAGAAAGAAGAATGAAAGAAAATATCATTTGACGTTAAGTGATTCATGTTATTCACCTTTGATTGTTTTCGTAACATTATATACAAATTCCCTTTTCACTGTAGGGAGGTTTTCATTAGAGAGACTGAGAAGTTTCAGGTAAAACTTGTTGCTAAAACCCTTGCTGCCGACAGTCGTGTTTACACCCATGTCTTTGTGAAATCCAGACGTGTTCCCTATGTAGTTCGAATTCCCTGTGTACTCTTTGAAGCCACGGGATGCTATTTTCGTTGAAACAGAATTTAAGCGCTTTAATATCTTATTTTTAACATACGCTCTAACACTCGAGAGATTTTCCGGGATATTGCATCCCAATAGTTTTAAATAGTGATTTAAATGGTTACTTGATGGTTACATACAGAGAGAAAATATAGCTAAACGATGTACGGCATTCATAATTTACTAATCAAAGAGATTTTACGTACTTGAATAACCTATTATCTGCTAACTTTCCTATAATTATTCGCAGTTGCAATAAAAAAATATCATATTGTTATTTATTCCTATCAAGTAGTTTTTCTTAGCATGTTTGAGAGTGGTAATATATTGATTAGAGAATACTACTTAATGCGCTGTAAGAAATCTCTAGCAACACATTCATTCTATTATATAAACATTCGTGCCTGTATTGGATCCCAAATTCTGTTTTGGCGCCCTAACAGCCGGTGATTGTCTCCTTTATTTTTCGCTCACTTATATTTATTTAGATGCTGTTTAAATATCAGCTTTACATATTCCTCATTATTATCCACTGAATGTGTTTTCTTATTTCCTTGGATACCGCCGAATTCTGAACCCTTCCTTTACTTTGGCGGGCAATGATTGTCCGCCTGAATGTCAAAGCAACGTTTGTTGTTCGGATCACGCACTCACGCTGGAAATGCTCAAACCACCAAAAGTATGTCAACGTACCCACACAAGAAACAAGAGTATATTCAAGTTCATATCACTACAGACTTATCAAAATGTTCTATTTATTCATAGGTTTCGTTTGCTGCAATCAGTCTAAGTTCAGCCAAACACGGAAATTATCATCATATAAAATAGTACAAAAATTGTACGATAGGGATGAAGTTGTTAATATTTTGAAGTTAAGAAATTAAAACAGTAATCAACTTTCAATAAATGGTTCTTAGTCCCGTGAAATTGGGTATTTTATTTACCTCTAAAATTCTTTATAATCCATTTTTTACGCTTTAGAAATGTTCTGTGGGTTGCTTAGCCAATGATAATCACCAGAAACCATCTTGGAAAGAAAAACACCTGATAACCTGGTAAAAATCTGCTGTAGGAGTTAGGAAGTGTTTTTCTTTCTTAGAAAGTTGCTGTGAAATTCCAGGAAATTAATATATGAATGCTAATCACAAGTGTAGGCTTGTAAATATTTTGAGTTTAAGATTGCCTATAACTACAAACTTCAACTTTTGGGGAATCGATTCAAAGTATGGTAAATAAACATCAACAAGATATTCTAACCTATATATTAATGTTTACTTGCCGTTTCGGTGCTAGAAAGATGATTCCATACGCATTTCGAACAAAAGAATAGAAGTTATGAGTCCTTAAATGTTACAAAAATATCCGTACGTGTCAAAAATTTTAAGAATGATTTCTTTCTATCTGTCATGTGTATCAAAATCGTAGTCAAAAACTCAAATTTCGTAAAGAGATGTAAGTTTCGAATCGCGTAATCGGCATTCCGAACGATTCGTGTAAATACGCCGTATTTATTGCGCGAATATAGGTAGTAAATATTCTACAAGGATAGTTACACTCCCATTCCTTTGTTTTCATAAATAATTTAAAAACAATCGAGCTCCTGTAAAATATGTAATCAGCCAGTATCTATCAAGAAAAATAAGTAAAAACTTAGCAATATTACAAATGATTTCTTATTTTCTGTTTCCCCTAGTTCTTTCAGCATCCTTTTTCTCATATGCTGCTGTGTTCACTCAGCCAGAGTCACGGCTATTACTGACAGGGTGATGATGGAGAAGTGAAGGATTTCAAGTGAAATATCCGCGATGGTGGCAATTTTCGGTTATTAATTAGCTAAACTTCCGGGTAGAGGTACTCTACGTAGCTTCAAAAGCTCTCGAAACTAAAGCTATTTGTTTCCGAGCGAGCATTTAAAGGGCTCTTTAGCTATTTCATCGTGTGATATCAACGACTAAGTGTTTGGAAACTACTCTTTAGGAACCCATGGCATCTGCATAATATACGACGAGTTTTCGAGTTTGAAGGAGGTAAAGAAACGTGAAGTACTTTTGTAATAGCATTTGATGATATGCAAAATTAATACTCGAACGTTATCCTACGTTAGAGGGGCGTAACGTAGTTCTGTTTTGATTAATGAAATAATCGAATTTCAAAAATCGGTAATGTGATAGAAATTATGACTAATATTGCACTTATCCGCTGCATTAGTTTTTAAGATATTTATTAATAATTAATAGCTTGATAGATAATTTACTATCCCATTTATTACAAAAAGATGATAAGCTACGTTGTAACGTATTAGTAAATTTGGTACTTATAAATAAAAAAATTAATTTATTACAAAGTGTTTTACAAAAGACGTCATAGGTATTATGCGACCCTCCTGCTACTTCAACCAAACCTAAAAGTTAGGGTAAAATGAGATATATAACTTTGATAGACAAATATTTTTCTCATTCTTCCCTAGAACGAACGAACGAATATTAATTAGCAAAAGTAATAGGTCCTATACAATCCAATAGTCAAATAAAAATTAGAGAAATATATACTAGAACCAGACGATTCAAGAATTCATTTATTCCGAGAACGATACGCGAAAATAATCGACTAGGAGAGTAGAGTAATGGTGCTTGCACCCCCTGCCACACGCCAAAAGGTGGCTTGCAGGGTACTTATGTAGATGTAAATGAATACCTAATGTTTGCATCCACTGCCACACGCCAACGTGTGAATTTTAAGAAAGGGATGTAGATACGAATTCTGTAGATTAAATACATGTATGAAGAAGGCCTTCAAGAACAGAAAACGGTCGTAATAAGTTTTCAAAATGAAAGTGGGGCTCAAATGTCTTCTACAAAGCGATTCGTCGTATGGAACAGAAATAAAATAGCTCCAAAATGGAAAAGAGGGGAGCTTCTAAGCGGGAAAGTAGTTGTGCAGTGGTAGGAACCGGTCGTAAATCTTTCGTAACTCAAAAGACAAACATCAAGCGGATTGCCGTGAAAATTCTATCCTCGCAAATGCAGGTTATGACGCGGCGGATTATGAAACGGTTTCTTTGAGGGAAATGCTAGAGAGAGGCCTTTCCAGTCCCATCTTCCTTTCTGCAGCTGCAGAAAAAAGGTAATCTGCATGCGGGCGGTGAGTGCGGCAAAGGAAGTATATCGCCGGTTCGCATTAGTCTTAATGTTTTGTTTACTCGGTATTCAAGTCTAAAGAAAATGGGATTCTAATTAGTACAAGTAGGGCTTGAAGAGAGATGCTTGTTCTATACAGGAAAATTATCGGTGTTTTTTTCATTGATACTTCATTGCCGTTCTTAAAGGAACTTTATACACTCAATCTCTCCTTTCAGTTGTAGAATCAAAGTTTAAAGATGAGGGTAGCGTAAATCAGAGGGATATTTATTCATTGGAAAATATAACACATCCACTATTACATTCGTGGAATCTGTCTTAAGAGAAGAGATTGAAAATATTCCTTTTAGGAACTAGAAAACGATACTCATGGTTATTCAAATGCTTTTGAAGCTGCACCATTGCCAATAGTATAGAATACAGAATTAAGTAGTAAAGGAGCATTTATAAGAAAGATCTCTTGAAAACAAAAAGGTCAGTTCCGTGATGTATGACTGGAAGCTTAAGCATGACGTGAAAATTTATACTTACCTAGGATATTGCTACGGTTATCTATAGCCTTAAAATTTCATATGATATACTTTCTATAAAGCCACATTTTTGGCCTTATAATGTTTTCTGAGGCCGACATTTTAGGGAATCATTAGTTAAAGATTCTTCTACGTTAATTTTACCGGTCCTGATCCTAATAAAATATTATAAAGGTTACTTACTGAAGATGGAGCAAAATCTTAGGTCGCAAGCTATTATACTGTTCAATTTTGCTTATGAACCTTCAAGTAGTCATTTATTTTACAATATTCGTAATCGAAGAACGGAATTTGTAATAACATCAGGCACATTCCTTCATTTCTTTTTACGGTTGAGAGTAAAAATTTGATAGAGGTGAAGTCTCTTCCATCGAACTGTTAGATGTGGAGTACTTATTCAGGATATAATTAACTGCAAATTGAACTTTTCCTCGAGTATTCTACGTAATTCATAAATAAAATTGACTATTTTAAATACATCATTTACAAATGAAATGAATTCCACAACTTTCATCGCCTAATAATTGCTCTAGAAAAAAATACGTAATGTAGTGAGTGAATTTCGCGATAGAATTGAAAATTCGCCTTTGGAAGTAACATCCTGTTAAGAATCCCAATGTTTCTCTTTATAATTCAAGTGAATAATCAACTCTTTACATTTAGGTCGGTTATTTAGACAAGAGCTACATGCATAAAAGTAGTAAATAAACTTTGCTTTTGCACAAGAATCTCGATTCGAATTTGTTGATATTAAGATAAAATTTCTTTTTGTCCGGTGTTCACCGCAGAACTCTTCCGGTTGGCTATTTTGCTTTACACCATATTACCCAAAATTCTCTTGAGTACATAAAATATGATAGTGAGTAAAAATCTGTTTTATTCAATCTAACTTGGTATATCATCTATTTATTTCTATGTACTTGGATTTTAAAATGGTCGTTAAAATAGGATTGTAATATTTAGCATCTGGCAAGATTTCTTTATTCATAATAATAACGTATAACGGCCTCGAGTGCCAATTGAACACCAAAGAAAAAAGTTTCAGTATTTTCAATGTTCTTGACATAGTTATTCCTTACATTTTACTTTATCGGAAAGCTTCCTAAGTTTCCGGTTTGCCTTATGAGAATCGGCCATCTTAGTCATCTTGAACTCTGTATAAAGTAACTGTTTCATTAAAAGTTATGAAATCTTTTCTAAAAAGTACGAGAGGATATTTCAAGGAAGTTACTGCAATTCTAACGTGGGAAAAGACACTCTTTGTGTCTTATTAACTGAAGTTTCCGTTGATTCGCAACAGGGAAAATTGGAGTAAAAATAAATATAGAAGTCCTTTTTGTACAGATGAGAATCTAACATTTCTACTCATCACTTAGTTTAAAAGTACAGGTTATGAAGAAAGAAAAATATATAACTTACCGAAGTTCTCATACTTCGGGGCTGAAATTAATAACACCCGGTAAGAATTAGAACTTTCATAGAATTATTTTCTTAAGAAACTTCTCTGCAGTTCTTTCGATGATACTCTTTTATTCAATTTTGCGATAGAAATTGACCCTGGTAACGATTGGCATTAAAATGAATGAAATTCCAATTTTGTGGGAACGGTTTTGACTCGTCTGGGATCGAACCAGAAACTAATATATATGTGAAAATAGGGCTATTCAATTTGGAGGGCTTTCTTTTAATACTGTACAAGTTTGCAAGTTTTGCAACTCCAGTTTGAACCGAACAGACGCACTTTAAAACGTTAGAAATTATAATATAAATAACTGCTAGATGACTACCAGAAAAGAAAAAAATAATATGAATTAAAAAAATATAACATCAAACTATCTGAATAATTCTACAGACTAATTAGTTCCGAGGGGGATTATAATAGATAATTTTTTATTTATAATAAAAATTCGTAACCATTGTAATTGATTTGTTGACATTTAAGATATACTATGACTCAAATTACCTATCAGGCACATTGAAAAATATCCGAGGAGACGTAAAGGTATTTCTCATCCTTCTTTATCAGTTTAGGCATGTTTTCAAACTATGTTTTCTAAATTCATCTTTCCTTGATTATGATTAACATCATGGTCTCCGACTAAATTACATGGTCATCGCTAATTTTAGTGGTTGGTTCATCTTCAATTGCTGTATATATTACGTAATATTAGAGTTCACTGCCATAGTTTCAAAATTGAGGATTTCACCGACCTTCAGAATCTCAGAAAAGCCAAACTTTACGAAATTTATTGCTTTTGTATTGGATGACGCATATTTTTATTTAGCGCTGACCTTCTTAACGCAAGGTAAGAAAAGAAACACAGGATGTTTATTGGGTGATAAATTTGATAAAGAATATCATAATTTGACGGAAAAGGCCTTTGCTTGAAATAAAAAATAAACGGCGAAGCAATCGGCAACGCTTCGATTTCATATTCCACACAAGTATTGATGGATGAATAAAAATCAGGCTCTGAAATAGAAACTGCCCCTTAAATTCGGAAATCGATGGAAATCCGTTCATCTGAAAGGTTTCTGTACACCTTTATCTTCTCCCTGTGTATGGAAATACGGTTATTTCTCTCTTCTTAACTCTTCTGATATGCGTATTTCGCGATGAATGGACGGATATTATCGGATAAGTAGCCTAACGCTTTTAACTTTATGACGTCAAAGCCGCAAAGCGTGACGCATAGCTTACTGGAGTAAATTGTGGACTAAAAGTGGTGAAGCACTATTTTTATTTGTGTATTTTTGGTGCTGTGATGAAACATCTACGTATAGCCTCTTTAAATGACGGAACTGAGCTGTATGTTCAACCGGAATCTTTGACACATGGTTGAGATTTTCTATTGGATGCTACTGGTCGTAATGAATCATTTGTCTCATTTATATGAGATAGCCAACCTTACATAATCGTGGAGATGATCTTTTTATAAATAGTGAGATATTTTTGAGAAAGGTCAAACCTTGAATTAAGTTCTATTTAGATCGTTTACGAAAACATGTTTCAAATATAGATGAATCAGAATTATTGTCTATATATTGTGTTTCAAATATTGAGAGGGGAGGGATTGTTGAAGAAAGCGATCGAGGGAAGAATGCTAGGGAAAAGACAGAGGGGAAGACAAAGAAAAAAGTTATTAGACGAATTAAGGGGTGAGATAAGTTACCGGGAATTGAAGGAGAGGGAATTAAATAGGGAATGTGGGGGCACATGAACCTACCGAAAGGTAGAGCACTTTACATATATATATGTATATTGTGTTTCTAGTATTTTCTGCCTAATCACCTTCGCTGGACAATCTGGTGTATTGAGGCTCTTCAAATTTCTTTATAATTTTTAACTCCTAATTATTTTAATAGCGAACTGAAGTTGTAAAACTTGTGCTAACAAATACAAATTTTAATAATTAATTTAGAAATGAAATTCCATAAGATTCAATTAGGTCAAATAACAATGCAGCTACTGATTACATTTAATCCCCAAAAAATAATACTGCAAAATTAATTCTTTACTGAATAAACGTGAAGTATTCATGAGCATAACGTGGATGAAATTAAAGTAATCTCATGAATAATATGTACTTGCTTCAAATGTTATTTAAAACAGCTTCCGTATTTTTAAAACGAATGCGACTAGCATCACAAATTTTATTAGATTTTGCATTGATTTAAAGCATTTACAGATATCATTCGCCGATCTCAAGGTGAAACTATCTAGAAAAAAGTTAGTTAACTTTTTACAAAATTATGCTCGAATTCATGGCTTTTTCCATTATTCTTACAAATCTCAAAACTTTGCATTTTTTTGAATCTGGTTTTATTAGGGATTTTCTAAAAATATTCTTCATCCCACCAAAATGATTTTCACGAAATTATTTTTGGAAATTCTTGCCAAAACTTGAACATTTCCGCCGAACACCCCAATTTTCAGCTACAGGATGTTGTCCCCACGGTTAGCTCGCGCAAAAGTGCGTAAGAAACTTGCAGGAGAAGTTACCCAAGGGATGAGGATGTTGAATTTCGATGAATAGACTTGGAAATTGGTCGCGGAATAGGAGAAAGGTCGAGACAGCGCCACGCCGTGCGAATGTATCCAGCTTCCCTATGTATCCCACGCCCCGTTTAAAATGTTTCTAAATTAGAACCTCATATTTTGGGGGCGTTCAACCATGGGAGAAATGAAACTTCTCACCAAAGGCATCTCCGTCCTTTCCTTCATATCTTTTCTCTTCTCATTTTCCTCCGCTCACTTGTTCCTTAGTCTCCCTTAAGAATTTCTCTGTCTTTTCTCTTTTTCCTTACACAGTGGATGCTTATGGAGGAAAAGTGGCAGCTGCTATCACATTTATCATCGTGAATTTGGTTATATAAATTACTTATTACTTTTTAAAAGAGGATTTTCACACACATTATGCTACAGTTATTTTATTCCTGTCATTATTATCAGGAAGAATTATCGGAATTGGTCAGATGTTCCGGAATATACGTCAAGCATTTACAAATATAAAATACCTTCACACAATACATATATACATATACATTCTCTTCAAGTCCATCAATATAGAAGCAAATCATTCCATATATTCTTCACAAATGCGCGCTGATGTAACTTCACATTCGTGTCTAGGTATAGCCTGAGGTGATACGCATTTACTTCTGCTTGCACTTCCTTATCTTATGGTTATTACTATGAAAATAAATTTGGAGATGAAGTCGAGTTAAATGGCCTCATGTTAAGATCATATGTAGGAAAAGATTAGTTTAGTCTTACATTCAGCTTTGATGATGTAGAAACCTATCGAAGTAACCAAATAATGATGATATCGTACTACTTCTACAGGAAAGGATTATTCAAACCGATCTCGGTGATTGATAGACATATTAAGGTACAAAATGAGGTGACTCAAGCATAATTTTCCCACTCCCTCTTCCTTATACCAAATCATCTCCTTTACATAACCCCTCTCTCACCCTCCATTCTCCCCTACACCAACCCCTTCCTCTCTGATTCAACATGCTTGCTTTACCAACTACTAAGAATTAATGCTTGCATTGTCAAAGAAGTATGAAACACTTATAACTTAGCTTTTAGGGAAGGATTTTCGTTATAATAAATTCCAGTTAATGGCAACTTAAATATAAACCTTGAAAAGGAATTACTGTACTATAACGGTCCGAACCGGATCCAGGGTTTCCGCCAAAGAGAAACCGGAACTGAACCGAAATTCGGGTTTTAAAGTGAGCGGGAGAGAATTCTGGAACATAATAATTACGGTTGGAAGCCTTGGATCGAATCAGTGATGATGTATTTTGAAAGTTAATTAGTTAATATTTTTACAAGATTGTTAAATGGCGGAACCACGTCTATGTAGAAAAACCAGATAAATTATACCTTTCTGAATTCTGAGATACATATTTATCTCTATCTATTTAATATACTAAATATTGCTGGGCTATAAGCTTCCATTTGTAGGGACCATGAAAGTAGCCCTTAAGGTTTCACCCTCCGTCGATCTCATCCAAAATTACCACCTCTCTTTCTTTTTCTTTCTTCTTATTCTCATACTTCGCGGCCTCACAACCCAAAGACGAAAATGAGGAACTTGCATGCGTGCCAGATGTCCGTATATAAAATGAAAAAACGGACCTCCTCGCCCACTTCTGGATCCTCATCGTAAAATGGCCAGGAAAAGAAAGTTAGATAAAGTAGAGTGTGCAACATGGCGTAGGATCTCAAATGTGCTGACTTTTTTTTCTTGAAGAGATCGCAACAAAATGGTGGGAAGGGATGCGTTACACCTTGCACATGAAATGAATATCTTGGGAGGACCTCAAAAATGTAATTTTACCGCATGTGGCATAGTCATGGAGAGCATTTACATATCCTCTCATTTCCTAACCGAAGCACAGATGTTGAGTTTGCCTTACGTCGGTATATATACCGGTCTATTTTCGCGCCAATTGAAGTGAATACTACATATGGATCGCATTTCATGACAAATTTCTCCAATACGTAGTTAAAATTATATTTTTCAAACTCACTGTGTTATTAGCAGACTAAATCAATAAGATTCATGTTACAATGGATAGTGCATACATACCTTGGCCTTTGAAGATAATTAGTTCTGAAATCACTCTTCTCATCTGTAGTCCTTCTTAGCCGACGTGCAATTTAGCAGAAGTTTCGAAGTCCCCAAGGATCCCAAAGTTCCAAAGCATAGTTTACTCTTAACTCGGGCACAAACATATAACTCCCTCTACAATCGAGGAAGAACGACCAGCATCCCTTATGTTTTGGGCTTCTTTGTATTACCAGGCCAACGTTCTTGCTGGTCACAAAAATCTTGAGAAATTTGTATTAATTCTCTTAAATATTTTCCGATTTAGAGGTTCAGCTGGTCACATAAATCTACAAAAATTTCTATTATATTAAAATATATATATATATATATATATGGCCGAATTCGATTTACAGTGAAATAAATCGAAAGCAAGCTTGAATTTTCTTATCGGGGCCACTCATTCGGAGACATGTAGTTTGACAGCCATCATAAACTTAGACTTTGGGAAAATTACATTCTCATAACATTTTCTCTACATAGTAAACTTTTTTCATGACATGTTTCCTCTTTAATTCTGGAACTTAAGATTCCAGCCGTAAAAATATAGGCATATCCATTTCCGTTTTATATTTTGCAACTCACATTCCGTCTGTTTTCTAAAAGTTTTAGAAAAACTTCAGATTTATTCATATATCTAAGTTCAGAATTCATATTTCTTTCAGTATACATTAAAGAAACGTACTCTTTAAATATAAAATAGAAAGAACCTTCCCTTCTTCTTTCTTACACAATATTTACAAACCGCCACATATTCTTTCAGAGTTAAGGTATCGAGCAGGAAATCATTATAAGCACCTAATACGAATTAATCATGTTTTAGTGAATGTAATACAATATAAAGTAGAGTAAAACTGAATAAAACGAGGAAATGTATGAAGGAATCCATCCCCAGTTAAAAGGGAATGAATAAGTCCTTACACGTTTAATGTGCTACTGAAATGAACTATCTCACGGATGCATTTACAGAATTGAGTTTCGTGACTCTTAAGGCGATTAAAAATAGATGCTGGACCCCACGTTTCGGCTCTAAGGCTCAGCTGCAGCTGCATTCTGGAGCCTAGGTCGCTGTCTTTATTTATCCTGTCAAGTAAAAGTGAAATAAAACAGTTTTTTAAGATTCTTCTGCGCTACACCAAGATATTTTCGCTGAGTTTAGTCACACACGTGGAATGAATCAAGGGAAACATTAGTAGGAGTAAAAAGTGACAGGAAAATACCGAGAAAAAATGTCTCAATCAAACCAAGCGGAAATCGTATAGATTTTCGTTTACTTTTTACCTAGCCTCGAATCTCACAATGCTGGAATTTTTCATAGAATGATTATAACCACTGCCTTTACATTTATCCATACTATCCGAGGCATACTCTTAGAGAGAAATAGTTAGAAAAGGTGCTCAGAAAACGAAAGGAAATACCGATAAATCATGACGTGGATTTTGTTAATAATTAATTCAAATTCAACGGAATTTCTTGAAAACTAACCTTCATAATTACCAGCGGCGATTTTTGAACATGATTATACTACTTCATGTACAGATTAGGTTCTTCTATTAGTCTAATCTCTTATTTATCTTCTCAATTACGGATATACTAATTTACTCAGTGATCATTATTGGACGCAATTTGATTTAAAGAATATCATTGTTCCATAGCTTTATATCTTGATTTTATAAATATTACTTACTTACTTACTTAAATATTACTTATTAGTTACAACGGATATAAGATAGCTAGTGTACTACGTAATTTAAGGATTTAATGGCTACGTAGTTAAATCTATTATACAATTCCAAATTTTTTAAGCTGTAAGATAATAAGTTGCATGGGTTGCCCTTCATCATATTATTTTTTAGTTTCTAGACCTTGCGTTATTGTCAGCAGAATATTTTTTTTTTTTTTGCTTTTAAGCACAACAAAGGAAGACTTTTAGAGTTCTCCAGACGTTTGGGAAACCTGTGAAATTTTCTTTACAATGAAAGACAAAAATAGAATTAGGTATTGCATAAATCACTGTGGACAGTCTAGGATTTTGGGTCCGTTCCCTATATTCAGAAAATATTATTTAAGATAGATCGGCATGCTTTACTGACCCTTGAATATTAATCTCGTAAATAAATGGATTCCTTTTGAGGGAAATCTAGAAACTCAGATGATATATAAGAACATAATTTGGATATAGTCAACGTCAATAAACTATGAGATAACTTTCCACCATAATTCTAATTCAATGAGATTTGTATTTCGATACAATTTTAGAAAAATAGCGTAATTTACACGAATTTTTGCGAATAGAATCTTAAATTCTCAAAGACATGTAGATGTCTCAAGTCTGATGATGATAATGGAGAGAAACTTTGGTTTTCTTACCCGTAAGATAAAACTTTATTGTTGATTCTTTATGATAAAAAACCTTCATTTGGTGCAGGTGTTTTATCATAACTTTTTCTTAAGATTTATTTTTTTCATGAGATGATTCAGTGTAACTATCAAAAATTTGAGCAAGTACTAGAACTGGAATATTAAATTTAACGTCAGATTTATATTATAACTAGTTTCCTACATCGATAAAGCTCTTTAGATGATTATTAAATTGATGTTGAATAAAAGGGAAGGAAAACCTCAGTTGTTGAACGGAGGTGGATAGTAGTCAATATTTCAATCACTTATAATATTCAATAAAGGACACTATATAGTAAACTCAAAGCAATCAAACTTAATAAAATTTCACTTAAAAAGAAAGTACATAGTCCAAGGTTGCGATGTTGTTTGGGTTAACTCTGCAAGCCCACGTTGCTTGAGACCAACTATTGAACTGAATTCGTGTTCCACGCCAAATTGCGCGAGTAAAGAGACACAAAGTAGTGTGAGGGCACACAAGAGGATGAAGAGATACGAAGTAGAACGAATAAACACAAAGTAGTTTTCAAACAACTCCATGCGAAAGTTTCTTCCTGATGCTTGGGATTATTTGACTTTTCGTGGGAATTTCACCAGCTGAAACTAAAGTTATCATAATATAATGTAATTTGATAATATATTATACATTTGCAGAGTATGGCATCCACATGCGGGAATATCGTTCGTAACTCGGTGGAAGTTTCTTATTTATGATGGGTTTATAATGATTTAATTTAGATTTTTATTATATTCATTCAAAAATGTGATTTTAATTTCCGATGGACAACTGCTCGATGTCATGATCACCTCTTCAATTATTTTTTCGAAGAGAAGGAATTATAATACTTTCCCATTATGTAAAAGTGACTCGTGATCTGCGCTACTCTATGAAATGTTTAATTACAAACTTAAACTTTGTTACGCTCTAGCTCTGCCATTTCAGTTCAAATTTGAAATTTCAAATATACTAAGGGCAGTAACTAAATTTTGGACGAATATTTTAGCCCTTTCAAATGTAAATGTAACAACCTTTTCCAATTTATGCGCGCGTAGAGGAAGCTATCAAATTAGCAGATATCTCCGGAGATATCTGATAAGATCTTGCGGCATTCTAAAATTTTCCTTCCGACTCATTAGTTACTGAGGTTTATGGCAGGAGTTCCTATATGAGAGAACAAGTGGTAGAAGGAGATATCTTAGGCTTATCCATGGGGAATGAGGAGAGTATGGAATTCTATTATACTATTGAAGTAACATATATTATCGAAGTATTCCATAGGTTGTTTTGGTAATATTTTCGGCCTATTCCAGGTTGTTGCTATCCGTCATCTGCAACAGAGGTATGTCCATAGGTATATGCGAATACGTAAAGCAAACATTAGTAATTATTTCATATCGTAATTGACATCTTGTGACCACCTGTCACCCACGGTGAATGCCGTCTGGCTAGGTCTCTCAAAACTAATGTCACGCCACGAATTTATAAATTACCAGAGTGTGCGAGACTAAAACTCTAAGATACAATGGGACCGAAAATATTAAGAAACCCTGATTTATGGTTAGTTTATAAACATAGAAAACTGATGAATAAAATCAGCTGAAAAATTATCAAAAAAGATCGCCAAATACATTAAAAATAGACCGGCGGCATTAGAAAGCAATAGTGGGACAGTATCGAGTGGGAAGGATGAAAACTCATCGAGGGTATCCGTGGGACCGAAACGTAAACATATCCTGGTTGAGAGGGGATGTAAAAAACGCCTAAAATAGAAGGCGACGTGGAAAGTGAGGAAGAATAAAAAGGATGGGAGAGAGAGAAAGATGCGTTCACTCGTTTGTCGGCTCGTTTGCCGTATCCATGGCAACGGCGACCTCTCCCCGGACTCTCAACTATTCCCTTGAGAGAAGGGCTTCCATCTCTGTTTTTCACCATATCTGGAAATTTCGCCCTCTGATAGAACTTCTCGCCGCTAACGGTTGTTTATCTCACCAGAAACATCTCTCACTTTCTCACCAATGCGCATTCGCCGTCCGCTTCATTTTCTTCCTTTTTGTGCGACTTTGTTTCAGTCTCGAAAACATAATGCGACCGACAAGAGATGTATTGCCAACTGTTCTGATTCAAGCAGAATGTGTATAATACTGATTTTGAAGGTTAGTAGGTACTTTTTATAACTGCACGCAATATTAGTACTTGCTTTCATGCTGAATAGGAAACTAGTAGTACACACTAGTGTATATCCCGTGTAAGTAAGCCCCGTGCGAAAATTTCGCAAACGGACAATGGTGCACTCTATTCTCTCACTATTTCTCCACCCAAATATATTTCAACGAACACTCCAATCACTACAAACGAATACACAAACACTAAATCAAACGTAAAAATCACACCTTCATATTCTGTGTCAGAGTCCGTTTGGCTATATCTTGTTTGCATCGATAGATATCGGTATCTACACATCCAGTGACGAAACTATATGAGCTCATTCAAATTTTAACTCAGTTTTTTTTTAAGAAAATGGTGTATTTTTCATTTGCTGATCTATTTTAGCTGGAGGTGGAAAACTTTTCCTTTAAAATGGTGTGTCATTTATATGTTTTGATGTAGAAATTTTGAAGGGAGAAATGCGCTAGTCACCGAAAACGGATGTTTAGAAATAATATATTAGGATTATTACTGAGGCTTACAAAAGATCCACACTAGGTCATGCTATGTGTTATTAGTTATTACGGTAGACCATTACGTATTGTCCGAGCTTCCAATCTACAATATTTTCGTACTATTTTTGCTCCGTTTCAATAAAAACCCCAAAGTTCCGTTCGCTTTATCTCTGGTAGAAACGTCGAATCGCTTTTCTTTCATCGATAATATAATCCCTTTAAAAAGTTTAAATTATATACATTTAAATAGGAATTATTATCATTACTGTTTTAATGAAATTTTATGTAAAGATTCAAATCGATTCTTTTAAGTAACCATTCAATTCGGTTATTAAATTTAATGGGTTAGCTTTAGTGGGTTGTGAGTCACCTTCGCATATATTTACCATATGTTACTCCCGTTACACTTAAGGGAACGTAAATTTATAATCTGTTTTGGTTCAGACGTATGAATTTCTACATTTCGGTTCAGATTCGGTTTGCCCCCCGGCACTTCGGAAATAACTTTCTTCGCCTTCGGCTTTCGTTTTAGTTCCAGTTCGATGCCCTCCGTATTACCAAGAGGATTCTTGAGGTAGAATGGGAACCTTTATTAAAAAAACTACGATTTTGCAGAATTAGTTTTATTAATCGAAAGATAATTCCTTCTCGATGGCCCTAGAGATAATCCCCAGGAGGATCTACGTGGGAGGATGGCGTGAAAAAATCCTGGGAAATAGAAAAGAAGAATGCTAGAAATAAATTACTAAAAGAACCACTTTCGTCTGTAATGCTTAGCGAAAGTAGTAGGAATAGATAAAAAGTGAAAATAAGAGCGAGGCTTTCATTCTCTCTGCTGTAGAAAGATTTGATAATTTTACGTAGAGATCATACATGGAGGTGTGAGAATGCTTCTCCTCAAACAATGCTTGAATAACTGTTATTCCACATGAAAGTGTTTCAGAAATATTTTTTAATTGCCAAAACTTATATATTTCTATTCGATTCAATCTGCTTAGTCCAACACATTATTGTGACCAGTAAGAACAATCTAATTATGTCAAAACGAAATATATAATACCAAACGTGTATTCCTACATAGGGTATATTGATTGTGAAGAAGAGCTTTTTTTAATTCATTAATTGCTACGTAAGAACTCGTTGTTGCAGCAATTAGCATTCCGATGTAGGTTTTGGGATATCTATCAATATTAGGCATAAAAAATATTACTAGATCATGTTAAATATTTGAAAATGAAATAATTAGTGAACGAAGCTGAAAGCATTTACATTAGGTAGGTAAATTATAAGCATTATGTCCCAAGTATGAAGAGAATAAAAGATTTAAAGTGTTGATTGATTGTGATGTGTAAATGATTATTAGTTGAAATGCTAATTTTTAACCCAATCATAGATTGATAAAAATTGTTCTTGCCGCGTTTCTGACGTTAATTCACAAATTACCTGTATATTATATGACGCGATAATATGATACTCATTTTTCCTCCATGGAGAGTGCAGTATGGCATGGAACAACTACCAGAGTCATCCGAGTAATTTAAACGCTTAAAACTTGTTAATACTTCCACTCACTATTACTCGAGCAGATTACACAGCGAACCAGGTTAGACCATTTAGAGACTTAGTTAATCCGCAGGGAATTCTTTTAACTCCCAACCGAAGGAGTGGTGCACGAAGATGCAATGAGGAAATGCCTCGTCATTAAACATTACGGAGCAGACAAACGTCACTGCGGGAGTAATCTCGAACAATTACCTTTATTCTACGAAGAACATATGCGGAGCACCAAGTCAAGTGGTTAAATTATGCGGAATGAGTATGTTAGAGAGGTAATGATGTGTATAAGGAGGCCTTGTGTAACCTCGTTCGTTCCCATGACTACGGGTCGTAAACGGAGAGTTGGGACGAAAACATAGTATCTTTGCTCAAGTTATGAAGCGTCAATTGAATAAGAGATAGAACTTTGTATTCTTCTATGCATCGGCTGAAGTACTTGATATTTATTTTTAGTAAAGAAAGTTGTTTTATGATCAGTTATGATATGCTCCTGATCATCAGGAGAAAATCCCCGTAAGTTTTGCTCGATGAATCATCAACCTATTGTTCATGCTTGTTTACTCTATTCAAATGATTTAAATTTCGTTATGTTTCTATTAGTTTGATGATATTTATACAATCACGATATCGCAATTTTGAAATGCGTAAATTTGGGAATTGATATTAATAATTAACGTTAAAAGGAAGCTTTGAATAGGCATTTGAGCTAAAATTTGAAAAAGGACAAGATACTACATAAATAATGTCATTTTGTATCAATTTCTGTTTGATGAAGAATGTTAGTGCTATACGCGGATTTCCATCGTAGCATTAACTTAACTTTAATATAATATTACGTAGTAACATGTTGGAATTAATGTCTTCAAAGTAATATAGTTCATAACTTTCTATGGATACAATATGAGATATTTTTAAAACACTTAAATTTCACGTTGGTTCCCGGACGTCCTTCGGTGAAGGAGGTCCCAGGTTCGACTCCTAAAAGATGCCCTATTGTTGACTCAGTATCATGAAAAGATTATAAGTTGCCTGGTGTATTAGGTAGCGAGTTTAATGCTGTGTAGGGAAATTAATATAAGAAACGGTGGAAGTCAAAGCGCTGGTCACATATCACGCTTGTAAATTTCCTTTAGGTAGGACTTCGCCAACCCAGGATGCTGCGTCATGGACTTTATTGAATTGACTTGAATTTCATGCTTCGTTACAAAAAATTTAGTTCGCTAGAAATGAACCGGTGGACATTAACTTTAATACCGAGCGGTGATGATTACAATTTATGTCTTTGCTTTCTGACGTTTTAAATTATATTTTCTATATTACTCTTATGACCGAGTTCACCTTTCCTTTCCAATTTAATCACATCTTCTGAATAAATTAAATAAAATCGTAACTTTGATATCCTGTGATTCCAATATCTTAAAACCATGGTTACCAAGGAAGTCGTCTCAGATTCGTTTAGAGTACTAAATCTTATGTTAGTTTCATCTCTTAAAACATGACGTTTTTAAACAGCATTCTCAAAGAAGTTCGTCGTAAAAGGAATTGAGATACTATAGCATGGAACTGAGTTATCTTATATTCCAGCATCTCGATTAGTCTAATTAAAGGATCTCGATTAATCTAATTAAAGGAGGCTTTCCGCGAATATTTACCGGTCTCCTTTTCCCCCTTTTATATATACCGTACATTTTTAAATTTCCTACTTCCTGTCGTTCCCCCTCCTTCGGTGCGTCCTCAAGTAACTCAAAGGTCACGGGGTCAATGCTCAAAGATTTTTGAGACGGAGCGAAACAACCTCACGTGAAAGAGCTCACGGCTGTCCTGCGCTCCACAGTCGATATTTCTCGAAGTTTAGTAGACACGTTGTGTGTTCTGCGTAATTCACAAAGTTCAGCGTTGGCATATTTGATATGCAGTAAGATGCGACAGTTTCGAGAGACTAACTGCGACGCCGCCTTCATTGAGAAGCAATGGAACTTTTCCTACGTTTAGATATCTCAACACTTTACTGGACCCACTAGTTGGCGTAAGGAAAAGTACAGCCGGCGAAAGTAGTGTCACTTCGAAAGAAGGGTTACTTTAGCGTTTGGTTACATGTAAATAGCATTCGTGCAATTACATCATCAAACCCTTTCTCAATAAGGGCTTGATTTTGTCATATGTTCTTAGTACTACACAGCTTCCTATTATTGTATCCATAATATGTGTAACACCAGCTCTCCCGTTTCTAAATAAGAGCTTTATTTTGTATATTTATAGTAATACACAGCTTTGTATCATTTTATTAAAAATATGTATCAATGCATGTATAGGGAATGAATAATTTTCCATTTAAATTTCAATATTTCGCTTTGGTAGAATACACATCTTCTTTCATGCATACTTTCATTCTTCCAGCTACATTTATCTCTTTCCCTTGACAGCATTTTCACCACATTCAAGCGACTTTTTTCTCGGCCTCTCTTCCTTTAGTGCCAATTACACTCCTCTCATATGAATATCAAGGAGATAAATCTCACTCAATTCGCTTTAAATGATATAATTATTCTAATATAGCAACAGAACCAAATTGTTCAATTCTTTATTTCTCAACTATACTTTAATGAACATTATGATCGAAGTACACAATTCTCACGTTAAGAACTAGCTTAGGTAGTAATTTTGAGAGTAAACCTGTCGAAATGTTGCTTAAAATTCGGGAGGGAATAAAGAACCCTGATATTACCGACCATTAATTTACAACGAATTGCATAAACTCACGTGAAGTATGACGAACGTGGTTTCTCATGAATATGAATCACATTCACGTTTATCAACATTAGTCATGGTTGTAACAGTTTAAAAGTCTTACACGCCGGAAATTTGATGTTTTACTGTAAAACGTTGAGAAAATTACGGGATAAGTAATTTTAATTCTTATTTAGCCTCAGTAACTCTCCTAACTTATATTATTAATAAATATCGACTCTCTATTCCTTAATATACTATGGGTGTGGCGTGGAGTAAAAACACTGGTGCAGAAAATGCTGAGAAAAGAAAGGATTTTGATTGAAATAATTAAGCGATGTAAGTGGTCAAATATATGTCTTTATTCGTGCGAGATTGAGACTACAAAGTCTCTTCTCACATTCTTCTCTTCTAACCCTTAATATTGAGAGTAGAGGGGTGAATAAGGAGTGTAAACGATGCTGAAATGTGAAGAAAAGACAGAGGAGAACTGTATGAACTATAATTAATACAATAAATCTATATCATTGCTTATTTTTTCTTTATTATTAACTACTTTACAGCTACAGATATAAGGAATGCATTTGTAAATATACAATTTACGGAATAAATTAAGAGACAGTAATTTCATAGATGTACCCGATATTATACTTCCTGCTTACGTAGGCCGTTCTGATACTGCGAGAAAGATTGTAGACATACATATAGAGATGCTAGAACTAGCTGATTCAAGAATTTTATTTTTTTTCTGGAACGATACGCGAAAGTACTTGATTAGGAAAATAGAGTCATGGTGTATGCACCCCCTGGCACATCCCGAGAGGCGGCTTATGGGGCACATATGTAGATGTAGCTGTAGATATAAACTACAGGGTAAACACTTTATGAGGAAGATAACAGGATGGTAGTAAGCTAGATATTATCAATCTCGGCTCTACACCCATTATTGAATGTACTTGAATTTTATACACGATAAAAATCAGTTAAAAGAGAGGAAATTTTAAAGGAAGTAGGAGATACCCTTTCAGCATTACCTGTTATGCAAACAAACTCTTTGGAAGATATTTATGTGTGGGAGGCAGCGTTTTCAGCACGAGGCAGGGAACCGATACGACTCTAAAAAAAAACGTGCGAGGGAGCATGGAAGAATGGCTTGTGCAAGCTTCTGCTTGGAGAGATAAACTGTGCAAATGGAATGAGAGAGAATTATGTTGGATCGGTACTTCGCGCTAAAATGTACTCGCAATTGTTAGTAATTTCAAGGGATACTGAGTTTCAGAAACAGTGTCATATATTTAATTTAATTATTGGAATAATTGTAGGCCACGTGTATTTCAGTTCTGCTCGAATGAGACATTTTATTTGCCAGTTTATTTCTTTTACACATCTGTTTCACATCCAACACACCAAGAAAGAGAGAGAACTACTTTTTTCTTTCACACCGTAATGCTCACGACTATAATTTTATGGACTCATTTCCTGAGATTTTTCTCTCTGACAATGAATCCTAAAATGTGAAACCTGACGATGCCCAGTGCGCTGTAAGCGTAAGAGTTTTATTTTAAAATCACACGTGAAAAATGTGTTGAAATGTTCGAACCTTTTACGTCTTTTGTCATAGATTTCCACCTTTTTAAGCCCACTTTGATTGATTTTACATCTCTTTAGTATTTCCTCTTTTCCTCATAGTGTTCCTAGTATATTTGAAAGGACATCTGATGTCATTTCACAAATTGACTCCCACCGGGAATCGAATCTGGGACCGCGTTCACCAAATTCAAAAGCGGAGCCCACTTGGCTATGCAGGAGTCCCTTTTTCTCTTTTGTCTTAGATTATGATCGTAATATAGTTTTATAGTTTTAAACAGCTTAAATTTTACCTCCGTTCCATCCTTCAGTACTATTTATGATTCCTTATTGACATATTTTTTCTCAAATCCATTTCCTACCCCTTACCTTTTCTTGAAAACCCTGAAGTTGGTGAATCTTTTTCCTAGATTTTCTTTCTCTTCTTGTTCAGTTTCTCTTTTTTGGTTAAATTTGTCCATCATTTTCCTACTCGCTATATTTTCTCTCAATTTTATTATTCTTTATATGAAGTTTTGACTCAAAGAATTATACTTTAAGTAATAATGTAATCTTGGTAAAACATGAAGTTTTTCTTTACCAAGAATCGTGCTTATTTTACCCCAAGTCTTTCATTCCTATCACCATGAGTAAATAGCAATACTCTTCTGCGATTCGTAGTTTTCATCAATATTGACTCATTTTCTCTTACAATTCCCGCCACAGCTGTTGTTTATGCATCTTTTATACATCGTGGGATAGCTACAAATATACTCAGAAGTTTTATGAGCTTGCCCAACTTATGGTTCGTTATATCAGGAAATGAGGGCAAAGTTTGGTGTTCTTCTGTGGCCGAGTTATTGTCTATTCGCAGAATCTTGTTTACGTTTTTATGAAAGCCGTAGAGCACTGGAAAAAACACTGAGTGATCAACCGAATTTTAAAGCAAATAAGTGTTTGTAACTATTCTCTTTTGGTCTTATCTTATTATTACAAACATGCCTCTATTTCTCTCGTTTTTCGGCTGACAGAACTAATTATAAGCTATCAATTTATATAATTCTATGTGCCATTAAGTAAGAAAATTCTGTCATGTTCCTGTTCAAAAATATACATGTGTGAGAAAAGTTTGAAACTCTTCCAATGTTTCCTCAAACAGAGGTCAATACTCCTGCGTACGCCGGAAGTCTAGATGACGAAATTTTAGTTGGTCAATGTGTATGTTTCGCTGGAAGAAGTTTCTAATCCCTTTAATTCATTCAAAACGGAAATATCACTGATGTATTGTTTATGTTATACATATTATTATGTTATATATATTTTATGGTTTATGTTATTTATATTATGTTATCACTGATAAATGGATTATAATAAATATGGTGAAGCTGGTGCTTTTCGATAACGTATATAATATTTAGCTAAAGCGCATTATTTAGTATTTCAGAGTCTACCTGATTATGTGTAATTAAAGTTGCTCTTCTGGAAATATACAATAGTTAGGATTTTCACCTCCAGATTTGAATTATAATTTCAAGAGGATTTACCTGCGTGAACGTGAGCTCAACTTTGTTACGGATGTAGCACGTCGACCAAATAAATCAATCGCAGTTGCCATAGTTACCTCACGTTTCAATGCGTTCGAATAATCTGAACTCTGAAAATAATTTCCAAGATCATCCTCTGAGCTATATATAGCTGTTGCGTAGGATGAGCTTGTCTAAACAAATTTAATTACCATTTAGTTGCTGGATTTCCGAAAACTAGTTCGCAGCCTGAATATGGGTTAGAATTACATTCCAACTGTTATGAGATCAACGAAAATGTATCAGTCTATATTTAGTTTCACAGGTAATTTATTCTTTTAACCCTTCAGATAGTCAAAGAAGACCAATAAAGTTGGAAAAGTTGGAAAATCTAGAGTGTTTCTTGAAAACGTATGGCAGTTACTAGTAAAATATGTTTCATAAATTTTGAATTAACTTTTTAGCCGCTATTAATCTGTACAGAAGAGACAGATGAAGTGAATTGGATACTGATTATTCTGATCAAATAATTTATTGCTAATGAGATAAATTTTCTCACATCAATAATGCAAAATGATGATGCAAAAATCTGTTGAACTACAAGAATGGAAGGTTTCACATTACTCAGTGAGCATATAGCAAGCATAATTTCTGAAATACGAAAGCTTAAGGTTACACATAAATGTTTCTCTTTACCATTTACTTTTTGAAAAACTTATATGTATGAGCCCATAAAATAATTCTTGGAATTTCACATCCTTAATATTCGACATCCTTGGCATTAAGTTCATCAGTAATAGATCGAGAAAGAAAGAGAATTTCCTTTACTGAGCTTCGATGTTGGAGCGACATAACCTTGAATCGTTCAGAAAGCATTAACCGACTTCCATAAGGTGCTTCAAGCCAGAATCGTTTAGCACATATTCAGGTCCATTTTCATACAATTTTCATTCATCCATTTCCTTGGAAGGATTCGTAGCTATGCCATTATTGTTGAGTAAGGGTACTTGCACTTCCGCAGCTGGGGTAAAATTTACCTCGCGTAAAGTTCCGTGCATCGATTTTCACAATAGCTTTTTCCCCAATGCACCCATCAACGGAAAGTGTACTATGTAAAGGAAATAATGGAATGGAAAATTAAAAAGATTACACGTTTTCCGATTATGTGATAGAAGACGCCTATTTTATAAACTACGATGCCTCTGGAATATGACGGAGATTATCCGATCTGATCATCTCTCCTTATGATATGATTTCAATCTTTTTCCATATTCATCCCTCTTCAACTAACAACGGATTTGTACAAAAATAGATTTAAAATTTAAAATGTGAAAGCTAACCCTGTCATGCTAATTGAAACATTTTCACATTTTGTTGAGCTGAGAAGTTAGAAAATCATAACAAGTTTTTTCTCTCAAGCTGTGTCTGTAATTGGAATCTGCTCCATCTGAAGAACATACTGCGTTAAAGAACGTGGTATAATGATTTCATATACTATGATCCCTTGTATTTACTTTTCTTAGAATCGCTCTCGAACCTAAATTTAGAGAGAGTTGCGCAGTACTAAAATATCTTTGAGATATGAGTGTTATACTCATGTTGAGGAGAGCACCACGAAATACAATATTGTTATCCCGTAATCCATAAATGTTACATTCGATCAGCGAAGATCCATGTTGTATTGTCATGAGAATGACTCTAATATGGTTTCCGCTCCTAAGAGTGTTTCTATTTTTTGTTTGACGTTTTTAGATTTCCTCTTAACATATTATTTTAATTTTTCGCAAATTATGCATGCCTTTTTCGCTTTATATAAGCAATCAATACCTTGGAACGCGTATCATGGAATCTGTATACTAAAACATAAAAACGTTCCTATTATTAATTATTTAAAATTTTGTTATCTACACCTGACGTACTTGATTGCCTGATATCACTCGGTCCCATAAGTATGTTACTGTAACATCTACTCTCGTTTAATATTTGGGGATACATAACTAATATATGAATAAAAAATTCTTCTTCGAATGATGAAAAATTGCTCAATATTCAATTGGATCAATGTTCAATTAAGCCATTTTCAAAGAAAGCTGTTAGAAAATAATCCATTAATTTTAATATAGTTTTGGTACAAATGAATATCAATTATGGACGTGTTATAACCTTCCGCTACAGCTACTTCAGCGATTGAATCAAAATAGGCTGACAATAAAATCCGATAGCTTCCTCTGGCCTGGAAAACTAGCGTGAAACACGAAATTGGGCTGCGGTAATTTCGCGGTACATACATTTGCCGCAAGGCGTGACATCGTCCGATGCTTTTACCCATTCCCTCTGATCACGGCCTCGAACTGAGTCCTCCGGGACCCAAAATCGGTTGAAACAACACTCTGAGCCCCGTTCACGCAAAGCAGGCCCAAGTGTAATTCCAAATTTGAAATTTAGGAGCGTGTGAAATTGGTAGAAAAAGTAATGCACATAAAGCACTTACCCACGTTGTATGCATCTATCCCCTGCAAGGCTTTTATTTTAATGTCTGTTTATCTCGCTGGAAGAATCTCTTGCATTTTATTTTTTTATGATATTTTTCGTCTCGTTCCGCGCATAAACTTAATGTGACTGCATAGAAGTACTATTTTTGGGCTTTAATTCTGATATTATGGTACTGTTTTTTATGCTTCGGTATCTACGTATATATTTTTAAATAAAAGAAAACAAATACTAGCGTAGTATACAATGAACATAAAATCAATATTAGGTCGTATCTGAATTGTTTCGGACAATTTTCTCATAGGATATATAGTGGTATACTACGAAGAATATTGGTTTAGTAGTGAGATTACCCCATGCCACATGCAGAAGGAAAATATCCAGATAGTAGGTTATAGATGCTAATGTTTTGTACATTATAATCGATCAGCACTCCTTGCAATGCCAGTCTGTATATTATTGCGTTTTAGATTTGTGAAAACACCTTAGTCTTTGAATAAATTTATTTATTTATAATAATTATCCAGCCTAATTTCTGGTTACATTCTCAACTTTCTTATCATTAGCTACCAATAGCTTTTAAGAGAGAATGAGAATTACTTGGAAATATGAAGAGTGAAGTAGTTTTCCCTCGCTTTAATTAATAAGCTGTAGTACTACTAAGAGTGGAATACGTAAATGTAGCATTATGAGCCTATGAACGTTTTTCATTGCATTTAATAAGGAGCGATTGAAATGAATGTCATTTTTACAGCTCTGTAACTTTTATATTATCATATCTGTGAGCAAAACAGGTGAAATTAAACGAAAGATATAGAGATCAAAGGAAAAATATTTTATTCATCAAAATATTGTTGATTAATATCCATGATGAAAAATTGTTACAGAATATGTACTCGTTTTTAATGTGTTACTATAGTTACTATCACTACGTTGTTAGTGCGATGTTTGTAGTAAAAGAATGGTTTATCTCGCTGCGTATGCAGGTGAATCTATCTCACAAATTGGAAGAATAATCTAGGAAATAAGAAAAAAAGAATTTCCCGGAAGTAGTATCAAATAATATAAGTCCCCCAAGCATATAGCGTGGGAAAGATAGAAAAGCGTATGCTGGGATCATTCGTTAGTCGGAATTTTCATTCATCAAACCAGCGCAAGTCTCTTATTTAAATTCTAGTTCGCGGAAAGAAATATTCGCGTTTTTCTTGCGGTAGGACATTGATCCCTGTGATCTCCACAGTGGGTCGTACCATCCCGTGTGCGGTCGGGTAAGCGACTCCTCTGTGACAATAGAGAGATGAGGAAATCGGATTAGTTGTGTGGGTTAGCGGGCGGCTGGATTGAGTTAGAAAGGAGTGCTGAGAGTTAGAGATACCCTCCCAGAAAGGACAAAAGAAGAGGCTGGTTTTGTTGTGGAGGGTTTTGAATTAAGCCGAATACGGGAGAAATATTAGAGATGATAAAAATCTCCATTTTCTCCTCTGATGTTTCGGAAATCATATTCCTCTTATCTCGGGAAGGGGTATTTTTCGCGTGGTGGATTAAGAGGTGTTTTTAAGGGTCATCTGCTGAGACATCCGAATCGATATGTTGTATTATCGGAGAGTTGCTTGATTGTGGGAGGTAGGGTATGAATGGCAATCATTTTGACAGAAGAATGCCACATTTGATGAAATTAAAGACTTTGAATATGAATGCAGTGAACTATCGCATGAGAAACTGAGTTTAGCTATCTTATTAATTGTCTATCAGTACGGTATTAAGTCTCGAAGCCGTTTGAATCTCTAACTATCCGCTTTGGTCAAATTTTGGAGAGGGAATGAGTTTTCCTAGGCAAGGTAGGGAGTGACTTTGCTTTCCTTATCAAGCTTAAATGTCATAAACGTCTAAATTCTACGTAAAAGTAGCATAGTGACTCTTTGAATATCAATTTTCATAATATTTACGAAGGAGTGACCAGAATGGTTGTCACTATTTATCATACATAACTAAGTAGCCTTCAAATAATCGGGAAAAGTGAATGAAAGATGCATTATTCTCTACAAGACCTAAAAAATATATGAAACAAGCCTTAATTATCAGTCGTTGTGGTTAAGTTGGTTTGGAATCCTGACTGAGAACCGGGTTCGAGTACTGCTAATCGGAATTTTCTGGTAAGAGAATAGTTGTGCGCGTTCGTCCGCTGTTACTGTGTCTCTCTTAGTAATCTTCCAGTAAATTTATGTTTGTTGGGCCTTAGAGAAGTGAATAAAAATAAATATGGTCGCAGGCTTACTCAATGGTTTCAGCATCGCTTGGTGGTATACCTTAACGAAATGAAGAAAAATAGTGAGCACCAAGGAATTTTAATTTATACAATGCCATTTACAACGTAATGAACGCAGCATGTGTTTTGTGTGTTTATATGTATAACATCATCATCATAGTGTCGCTTCCACGTCTCTTTCTCATCCCCTTTCTTTTCATTCTCTTAATCACTCATACCACTAATCCCCCCATTTTTTTCTCTGTTTGCTCCTGCTCTTGCTTTGCTTCCTCCAACCATGTGTTCATCCCCTTCTACCGTCCCATTTCCTGGTTTTACCACCACTTCCTCCTGCCCATCCCTTGCTCACTTCAATGCCTGACTTACCCCATCCACCCTTTCTCTCTAATCGCTCAATTCTGCCCTCCACTTTGCCTCAACCTCTTCCTTCCTTTCCCTACAAATTGTGCTATTTATGCCTTCTATGTTTGCTATTTTTTTCACCTGACGATGATGCTTTGTAGCAAATCCCGGATCGTGTTTCTTCTATTATTTACTCCATTGTTTTTGGTTTTTTAATTAAAATCGTTAGCATTCACTAATTTTCACTATTAAGAGCTAAAATTTTGTTAACCACAAAACACAATTAATTCACGGAACCGAAATTTGTTTACTTTTGAACTTAATTCAATTACTCACTACTCATAGATAATAATCAACATACATCAGTTGTCAAAATAATGTTTCGTGTACCACTTTAGTCACGCGTGCCATAACTTTACCACCTCAGAGTTTGGTTTTACATCATAAGCTGGTCATTTTGTTCCTTTTGCCATGTGAGAAAGCAGTGAATTAAATTTTAGTGAAATTGCGCAATCCTTTTGCTTGGGATTTCAAATAGTAATGGAATATATTTGGTTCTACCAATTGGGATATAATTTTCCATATCACTAATCCCAATTTCTAATCACCCATCGACGATATGACTTATTTAAATATTAAATTCAAATTATGTAATTCATTGGAAATTGTTTCAGAATTTTTTTTGGAGCCTTTCCCCAAGTTGAATAATCGATTGTGTCGCTGAATTATAACACGTAAGAAACACAAACACGTAAAACTTTACGTTAGATAACTCTCAGAATCTATATTAGCTGATAAATTTTACGAATGAGTATTATATCTTAGTATATTCGAAGCATTACAGTTGACTGTCATAGTGCAATTTTTGAATCATAATTTGTAGAAATTATTTTATAAAAAAATGGATAGAAGTTCCTAATAGAATGGGAAGCTTTGCTGTTAGCAAAGATATATATAGCTTATAGCTTTGTAATTGTTGATTACTGTATATAGTCATAAAACTTCCCAATGAGGGAATTTTGAGTATGAAATATTAACGTAGATTTCCACTTCATGTATGTTATCTATAATATTTATGCTTGTGAAAATCTTCTGAAATTTACATTTCCAAATTCTGTCCATACAATTTTAAAAACATATTGGATAGTTGCCTCGTCAAAGTCGAGACTTATTGACTTTATTGCAGGCTTTGTTGCGTAACTATATAACGCAATGCGCGAGATTTAAGAAAGTAGGTTGAAACGCAGTTACTTTGAGTCGATTACATCTTACTTCTTTCTTTAGAAGTTTTATGTCAATTTGAACAGAAAACCTCAATGGGATCAATAATTAAATTTAAGATATTTTCTTAATTGAATACCGTATTAAGTATAAGAATAAAGTACTCAATGTATGATAAGTAAATGGATAGTAATGAAAGAAATATTGATTTATGATTATTTTGAAGGGAAACGTGAAAATTATTTAACTCCTTATTAACTTAAGGACAATATCTAGAGAAAATACTTAAAATATATAAATAACAATCTATTTTTATAGTTAATTTCATGCTATAAATAGTTTTTAATTTCTTATTATATGAATATACGGTGGAAACAGAGAAATATAAACAAAACTATATATAACCCGTAAATATATTTTCAAATATATAAATTCATTAAATATGAATGAATACAGAATATACAAACCGGAAGTACGACTAACCTTCCTTGTCAGGTAATCATTCAGGTAATCATTAAATTTATTTTAACCAATCTTAGAAATATGTTGTAAAATTGTGAGATGGAAAGTTCAAGGATAAGTCACAACATGGCCATTTTCTGAGTTATCAAAAATGACGTCGGAAATCGTGCTTCTATTCCAGTCTTTTATTCAAACACGGTGTTATAACTAAAGAGAAATTTTATCGATTTAAAAATTTCCGAGCCTCAAATGGATAAAACTTCGAATTGTGTACAACCGGTCACGCTCTGTTGAATGATGTCGTATCTTCTCTGATAATCAATAGATACATACATATAACGCAAGTTATTCTCTCTCAGCATAAGCTCATAATTTTCCATATTTGTTCACTGCATTCACTACATAGTTTCCTGTTCCTACAAACATCTTTCGCTCTAGTTACATCAGATCACTTTTAGCTATATAACTCTCTTTCTCTTTGGCATTTCATTCAACTTATTCAGCCAGCTTTCCCTCGCTATTTCTGTAATCCCTTCCAAATATTCCTCATACGTCATCTTGATCATTTGCTCCCATCAATTCTTTCCATAGGTGAAATCTAACATAAAACACCTGTTTCTTATTGGTAATCTAGTATTTCATTTCATCTACATTTATTCATTACCGAGCGATTACTTACTCTGGTTTCCCTGTTTCTGCAATCATCTAATCTATTAATGTAATCATTCATATTCATGTAATCTATTCAAATCATTCAGTGGCAATACTATCTATAGACAACTATAGCTAATACAACTAAAATATACGCTAACGACATCATATAGGCGAAGCAGTACATAAATTTGTACTTTATCTCTCCTACCTTAACTACCAGCCTCAGTGGCGTAAGGGTTAACGTGCTAGCGAAGTTATAACAAGGTTTCAGGTTCGAATTCCTGCTGGTAGTTAGGTAGTTTATGGTTCTAGTATGGTAATTTGCTTTCCATAATAAAGGGGTTACTGCGACAGTGGCCTCATTAGACGATGGCCCAATAATGACATGATTATGATTATTATAATCTTTATAAAAACAATCATTATCATAATAACTATCACAGTCACTACATTCATCTTACTCATCAGCATTATCATTACTCTAAATTCCGAACATTATAAGAGAACGCTTTTATCTTTACTAGGTGTTAGTGGTCTCTTATTAGTTCATAATAATTTAGACCTACCACAATATCGAGGCCGAATAATTCTGTTATCAATTCCGATTCATAACTGTTCACATAGTTTTATCGTTTAAATTCCCCAAGGAAAAAGTAAATTCTCTTTTGCGTTTGGGAGGCCGTAGAAGGTGTACATGTACTGAGTAGTAGACATCGATCGCTCGCAGAATCCACTCATCTTTTTATAGGTGAGGATTAATGGAGCATAAGTCTTCCAACGGCGGATCGAAGATATTTGTACTCAGCATCGCTTTTCCACTAGAGTAAATATTTGAAGATTATACTTATGGAAATGAATGGACCTTGTCTCTAATAGCCCTTGTTTATTCCAACTACCGATCGATATCCGCTCGCAATTGCGATATGATCGGTCCTTCGTACGAGCAGGTATCTAGCGCAGAGTCACAACTCAACGAAGTACTATCGAAATGGGCCGAACCCCGCGGTGGCCCCGGTATCTGCTCGAACATCAGTAAGCAATTAATTATTGGCCATATCAACTTACGATCGTGTGCATAAGTTTCCCACGGAAGATAACATAAAGAAGGCCTTTGGAGCAGAGCTAATTAACGTCCTATCTCCTTATCAGAGAATTTTCATTGGAATACGTGTTTTTATTTTAACTTGCTTTATTTCAATTATGCTTGCATAGTCGAAAATGCAGCATCATGATAGAAGATTAGTGAAAGATGGCTACTTAGGTTCTTCTCAAACACGGTCGATGATAAATTTTATTAACGTTATATATTGAACTGAATATAAGTTAACAACAGGTGGCAGTTGAATCTTCAGTAATGATAGAGTGGAAATTCCTTCGTTGGGTTTTCCAGCTACACTGTTTACATTCAAAGTTACGTATCTAATTTTGCTCATCATTTTCCACTCCCTCATTACAATATTTAATATTTATTTGAATTGTAATTTAATTAAAGCATACAGTAAGAAAAATATGTTAAAATTCTTTTTTGGTTATTGAACAGTTCAACGTTAATTTATATTCTGTAACAGTAAATTAAATTTCACCGTATTGTTTTCAACTCTATAACATGGTATAGAATATATCACACATTATACATAATCATACATTTTATGAAAATTTTATGAAATTCCTACATGCATTATTTAGTTTCGGATATTTTATATTTTTTTAATTAAAATAATATAACATCGAGGAATGATATAAAATTTGTATGATCTATATAATATTATACGATATCGTAAATTTTAAATAATTTGGTCTCGTTTATACTTAGCCTTTAACTTTTTAGCCTTTAACGTTGAAAGGAATTAATCTCTTAATTTAACCACAAGGGAACAGTATTGATTCGTTTATCAATTTGTAATTAGAGATAAATTAGCATATTTCCTATATTTTTTCTAAAATATCATATTTTTAAATTATGAGGACCTTGAATATTATGCGCGAATAATTATTCCAATATTGGCTACAGGAATAAAAATATTAAAACGATGTATCCGAAGGAATCTTTGTGTATTATGCTTATGCAGTGATAAAATCACAACAGTTATTTCAATGAAAATTATACGAAAGAATACTTTTATTAAGAATTTCCTAGATTAGATAGAAATCTAGAGACTTATGCTTGTCAATTTCCAGAAAAATCTCAACTCATTAAGTAATACCCTGCTTTATAAATAAGGATTTTAATTACATCAAAGAATTCCTTCACTTAATTCTAAAAACAGAATATTCAAAGCTACAGCTTAAACTTGAGTCGATAGCACTCATTTGGGATGGTACCGATCATTACTGCTACCAAACATTTAACATTTTCCCTCATGGCATTCTTGAATAGAGTTCGAAAACTTCAAAACGCTCAGTCACTCCTTTTTTTTAATATTTGAGCTTCCTTTTATTCCTATTAATAATTTCCGCTCGGAGAGCATTTTTAGCGGACTTGATCCTCTTCAAAGGAATTAATTTCGTAAGCTCTCTTTGAAAGGCACGGTCGGACATGTGGATGCTAAAATCCGCGCAATTTAATTCAGCTCTTGCACTATTTTTAGATGAGATCGCGTTGTTTTCATAGCACGTCGAAACAATCGCACCGCCTCACTCGCAGAAATATGGAGATTAAAATAGTTTCTCTCACTCCTCGAGTACCGTTCGTAGTTCTCTCGCTACCTTGGAACTTTCCCCGACATTTTTTCGGGAAGAGACCCACACTTTATTTTTCAGGGTCTCAGGGTTTAATCCACCTGAGCCCCCTCGTGGAGAGGTTCTTTTAATCTCACCGCACCTATTTTTTTCGTGTTTATTTTGTTCGTAGACGAAAGCTCCATTTGAGTGGATTCCTTGCCTTTATGGTGATATTCTGGATTGGATTTCCCAAGAGAATCGATGTTTTTTTCGTTTCGATTTCTACTTCGTTTCAATGAAAGAGTCAAATTTTGGTTCAGGTACGGTTTCCCATCGGCAGTTACCGTCGAATCAGTTCTCTATTACGCATTGAATATTAAGGTCCTTCTAAAAGTTTCTTATCACGTTTAAGTTTAGCTTCTGTTGACTTTAAAGTTTAGCCTTTCTGTTAAAACTTGGGAAAATATACGTTAACTAAATACTTAACAGATGAGTGAAGTTATTTAAGTAGTAATGTTTATCCGTCGTCAGTTTCAGTTACACCGATTCGAAAATAGGAGTATAACTGTCCCTACATTTGGAATACAGACCTTAAATTGGAACGGAATAAATAACGTTTCTGTTTACGGTACAGATTTAAGAATTATGTTTCATTTTGGTTTCAGTCTTCACTTCACAAAATATCGAATTTCCGGTTCGATGCTCTGGATATCCCAATTACATTCATTGCCGTATTTCTGCTTGCTCCATTGATTGAGGTAGGAATTACTGATTCCACAAATGTTTAGCGTTGCTTTTCTGAGTTCAAACAGTTCTGCTTCGATATTGTTAGGATACTGTACGTGAATAATTACCTCTCTGTGCAAAGATACAAAGAAAGTTTGTTCATTTGCTGCAGATTCATTTATAATCCTTTTTTATCCTTGCAGATCTTCTGAAAATTTCTTCAATAGCGTTAATATGTGATGGTTTTACGAAATAAGGGCTAGTTTTATTATTTTTAGGAGTCTAAGATGATTTTCCACCAGACGGTTCGCTACCTATGTTTTTGCTACAGTCTGTTTTGTTACAGATCTATTTTCTGGCAGACAATTTTCTCTTAGAGCTTCGTCGTTACCGAGCATTTTCAAAGCATTTTGTATTTGGCAGGATTTATTTTGCATAAGAAACATATGTGAATGACTATTGGAATTCCCCGCACCCCAACCCAACCTAAAGCAGCTAACTACGAGCTCCGTAAAAGCTGATTGGCGAAAGTTACTTCATTCTATATAACAATGACATCTAATTTCGTTTTATCCATTGTGATCTTGATGTATGTTCATTATACCCTTTGCTTGCTTTCTAAAATTATGACCTTTTTCTGCGATTGCGTTCCTGTGATTGCAATTCTTTTTACCAAAACATTAATTTTAACGAAATTATAAATACAACGAATCTACAATTGTAACGTCGAAGCTTTGTAACGAAGATGATACAGAGAAGATGTTTTGTAAGGAAAATACTGCGCAGCGAAATTTTAGTAGCAAAAACGGCGGTAACGAAAAGACCATTGTAGTAAAAATATTTATATGATGAATCTTCTGTAGCGAACCGTATTGTAGTTGTTAGCTGTCAGTAGTAGCAGCAGCAGCAGTACCTCGAAGGTGTAGAACGGGATTCATACTCATCGCTGTCAATTTATCTAGTTCATTAGATACACGTTTTTTCCGTAGAGGATAAATAAGTTTTTGAAGCCAGTAATCTTAGCATCTACTTCCATGATTTTTATCTTCCATGATATCTTATCAGCCATTTCGTCAAATTTATCATATATTCTTTCTTATATGTCAATCTCATAAAGCAATAAAATATGAAATTAAATTTCGCAGAATAAACTTAACTTAAATCACGCTGATTCTGATGCTTAATATCTTATTCATCGATACGGAAGGCACTATTCATTCTCTGAAAAAAGAATTTTATCATCTAATTTAGTTTCTAATGATTAGAACACTTTGAAGATGCTAATACTTATTTGACCCTTATTGATTTAAAAATTTTGGTGTATGATCCATTCAGAATATATCTCATGAAAATACTGAAGTATTACTTATCTCGCAGTAGCGGCGCTTTTAAATTTCACATTCCTTCTGAAAATCGTTATTTTATCTTTTTCCTTCTCAAATTAGATTTTAAAAGTTTAAAACGCGATACATCACGGAATGATCACATTATAACGAAACCTGAAACAGTTATTAAATTGTCAACTCGTCGCAGTAGCGAGATGAAATCAGGCGACGTTAATATGTATGAATTCGTGGCGATGGAAATTAAAGTTGATGATGATTTTACATGTTATAGGATTATGAGTGTTTGCATTATAGAGTTGCATATCAGTCAAGTTATGTGATGTACGGATCACGTTAAATTTAAAATTAATAAGATACGGTGGCAGTCTATGTGATCATAGAAAAACGAAGTATTGATGTAGAAATCAGAATTTTTAACGATTTTAACGTTACTTCAGTATATTTCATATGTCTTTAGTGGAAAAATCGAGGAATTCTATTTTAAGGAACTATTTCATAAAACCGACTAGCTAGTTAATTTTTTCATATATTAAAAATTTGACGCTGTCAAATTCCCTTGTTATTTGCGTTATTCTCGATTACAGTACTTTATAAATCTTTTTTCCACCTTATTCCTTGATTTGAATTTTCTCGCTAGAGATTGCGGAAATATGTGGAGTTTCTATAACATAATAATAATAATAATAAATCGTCTTTATTCGAGATTGAGACTGAAAAGTCTCTTCTTACATCTAAACCTTCGTCAAACACCAATCTCGATCAAAAAAAAACATATGCGTCCGTTGCATACTAAGCATACTTGCATTCAGCGTCAAGGTGCAATGTACAAAGAGAGAATTTTCTACATTGATGAAAAGTTTTTTTTGCTACATTGATGAAAAGTTTGAAAATATCTCCAATCAGCGATATGCCGGAGACCGGTGGGCGCCAATTCCTTGAAAGGATCAGAGACCACGGTTTACGGCATCACGGATTGGAAAGTTTTACTAACCTCCTATTCATTAGAAGCCGAGTTCCATTTCCTTTTCTTTCTTTTCTTAGATTGATTATTAAATTTTTCAATAGGCACTGTTTGCAGACTACAGGATATAATTACCATCGTCATTTATATATAAAGAGAGAGAATGCCTCTGCTGTGTTGAAGGCAGATGCAAGGTAGAATTCTTATGTCATATTAACTTTAAACACAATACTCCCCATAAATTCTATAGTATCTGGCCGGACTTCGTGGAAAGCCATAATGAGAAATGAAGAAGGGACTTCGTAATTACCACACTGTTTTATTTAAATATGACCGGTCGTACTTAAATAAAATAGTGTGGAAATTACGAAGTACCCTTTTCATTTCTCACAATACTTCCCTTTTATTAAGAATAGATTCCATCAAATAACCTTTTTATATATAGCTCACGAGTGAAACATAAATAAACGGCTTAAAACAACAATATTTTGTGGGAAGCAACGGCCGTTTTGAGGGTCGCATGCGGCCCGCATGGCTTGAAGTGAAAGTCAGAGGACCCTTACCTTACAGCATTACCGCTCCTCTAAAACCTTGAAATCCTATCTTAAATCACCACCCTCTCTCCCTTTCCACCACTTTCGCGGATCCAAACCACCGCTATGCGCCTTTCACGGAACATTTCCAAGACGTTCCAGGATACCTCGGATTAGGCGACTCCTAAGCGTCCCGCAACCCACAGCCTTTCATCGCCGTCTTAATTAAACCTCAGCCTTCAGAACTGGAAAGAAACGCACGTTTCGAGCAATAAATATCGGGAATCGCACGCGCTTACTCGGAGGCGTAACAACCGCTCGGTGCAATCATTGCGATGTGCCTCCGGGGATCACGCGCCGAAAAAAAGAAGGGCGCCGTGATTGGAAATTCCCGCTCTCGGATAAAGCCCTCCGCAGTCCCCGGGAACCGGCGGGAATACCTCCCGCACCCTTTCATTTCCCTTCGCCAGGATTTCGGAGATCGGCTCCTGAAAAAGTTATACAGATCCGCGGGTTATCGATGCAGTGCTGTGAAAGAGTCAGAAAGGGCAGGGAGTCTTATCACGTAACCGGAATGTATATATGCGATATGAAGTGTACGGGAAAGAGAAGACTCGGAGATGGGATATGAGATAGAGGATATTGGCATGGATGGGAGAAAGTGAGCCAAGTTGCGCGTTAGGCTGAGGATGAGTAGAATGAGAAGGAAGGAGAAATGAGAAATGCGTTATGAGGGACTGTTTTATTCAGTTTGGAAAGTAATTCTATCGGATATTCATTGGGTCTTTGATTTCCACGGAAACGTGGGAGCTCGGTGAAAATAATAATATTTTAATGGTGGAGTTTGCGATTTTGTAGATATACTTCAAATTTAAGTTCTCAAATACTTATATTTTTTCATATATCCTTTAATCGAATGAGATTAATGAAATCAACTAATATCGCTTTTACTTCGTGGGACTCCATACTTGCGACTGAGAAGGAAATAACTTTGCAAAAATTCCACTTTACGGATTTATTTTACGTGGCGACCGGTAAAATAAATCCGTTAGGTGGAATTTTTGAAAAGTTACTTCCTCCACAACCACAAAAATGAGGTTACGTTTTTGAGGAAAGATACGGTAATGAATTCTACACCATATGGCACAAAAAATAATTTGGTATTTAGCGATTGGTTTTAACGAATTCATCGTTCCGAGGTATAAACGAAGCTGAACTATGGAACTCATTTTGGTCTTCCCTCAACGAATGTTATTAAAAGCGTTTACTCGTAGTAACTTCATGTTACTCTTCCGTGAATCTCTCCAATTAAAGTCATTCTAGCGAAGAATGCTTCTCTCATTGAGGAAAGCAAGAGGGAACTACCTCATTCTCATCCAGTCGACATAGCTTTCTGAAGATAATCATAGATTTGAGGTGCTAAATTGCCTTTGAACTGCTAATTTTAAGAACAGAATCGATCAAGACATAACGCGAGTTTTCCTTTTGAGTGTAGATAAATGAAGCCGTTTGATTTTTGTTAATTTAAGAAGAGTCAGTTAGGAATTTGTCAAAACTCGCATCCCTACAATGCTTCTACACTTTTCCTTGATTTCAGTAATTAACCATCGCCCGCCACTCATAATTTAACTGAAATCTTCCCATGTAATATTTCTCCATCAATTTCCGTAATAAGAGTTTCTTGAGGCTTCCGAATAACCAAGTAGGCGTTTACTTTTGGTGCAAGTATTCTCGGGTTCGATTCCTTGTTCCTGTCTAAGCACTTTTAAAAATATTACTTCTTAGCATTAAGAGGTTGAAAATATTCCATTAGATGTTAATAGAGCCAGCGTTTTCTGTATTCTTCAGGACTGGAAAGTCCAGGATTACCGACATCTAAGGTAATTCCGGCCTTCTTTAGATCCTTCGGTACCTAGAAGACTTGGTCTGACTAACGTCTAAAGTTTTTACCCTCTAAGTCATTAGCAGTCGTGATCCAATTCCCTTTCTTCAATGTTTCATGAACAAAAAATAGAATCTTGATCGATAGTATAAATGAAGAATATTAAATACAAATACTCATATACTTACGCCAGTATTAATTTTTAAAGCAAATCAAAATTGGTTTCATTAATATTCTAGCCTCATCTTCTCCGTAATAGACCTTTATTTAATTACTAACGGTGGAGCTCGGAAAAACAAAGACTATGAACGAAGAAGCTTATGAAAGATTTCATTAAAACCCCCTGAAAAAAGTAGTAGCAATAAAAATACAAAAAGGTATATCGGGGTGGATGAAAAGCGGATTAGATCCTACGTGAGATAAGGGCAGATCCCAAAACAAGTGCGTGAAAGAGAGATGCAAAGTGGATGGGAGTAAAGAGAGCTGATGAGTAAAGATAGCGGAGAATTCCTTGGGAGTTGGAAAAGTACGTGCCCTTCGTTTCATACCCGTCTTATAGGACCCAAAGGATGGATGGAGTAGGTTCCTTTTCTCGTGTAAATGCGTCGAGAATTTCAAGCGGTGTTTCTTTCTCCCGGAGTCGAATGCGCCGGTCCAAAGGGGCTTCTCCTCCCTCAAAGAGTCACGCGTTCCTTGTCCGAGATTAATGGGAACGATCCGTCCGGGACATTCCGTACGAAACTACCTCGCGTTCTTTTCCTTCACAGCCCGTGATATTCGATGTCCTCAGTATGTCTTGTTCGAGTAAATTCTAGCGGAAAAAGGGCGCCGTACTATATGGAGAGAAAAGGAAGCTTGTTTTGCTTCTTTGTACCGTTTTACTTCCTTGTTTCAGACAAGGGTTGAAGAAAAAGTTTATATAGAGGGCTTTTGATTTATTCTGCACTTTCCCATATTGTACTGAAGAAATGTAACGGATTTTTCTTAGATTTATGAAGAGTTTTTTATGGATTCATTGAAGTTAGTAAAAATCTTTATTTCAATAATGTATTGAAGGTCAGGATAATTAGTTATCATGATAAAGAATATTTCGGATTGTGAAGATTTGTTACGCTTCTTTCTCAATCGGTCAAATAAATGGATGCAGATTTCTGTAGCACATCTATAACTACCCAAGGGTATTTATACGGATAAGAAAATGATGCGGTGTATTACCAAGTAGAGAAAATTATAGTTAGTTAACAGATCTTACTATTAGACGTAGTTTTGAAACCTATTGGAATCCGTAATGCGTCTAAGAATCAAGATTCTATATCTAAATAACTTCATTAGTCGAGGCACTGCTTCCCTTATAATTTTTATCACTACGATTCTCCATCATTATTATTTACACATAACTATGGAGAAGATGAGGAGTACTTTTATATTTTAATCGCAATTTTCGAGGATAAACTTTTAAAATCCTCTTTTATTACATACGTCTAATTTAGCATAGGCGATCTTGAGGGAAACTTTTAGTGTGACTTATTAAAATGTACCTACTATGGTTAGTAATACTTCAATATCATCGTATTTTTATTTCAATATTAATTGAATTGACTTAAGGTTATTGGTTACTATCTTTGTATAGTTTTATTCTTTTCCTTACTGGTTTTAATTTAAACAATTCTGCCGTTTTATCACGATATAACCACGTCTACTCCAGCGTCACATGAGTAATAGCTGGGTCTTTGTAAGACAGTTTTCCAAATAAAGAGAAGATGTAACATTCACCAGTTTGTTTGCATAAAAGATCTTGATGGCTTGTGCGTTTGGTAGTCATTCATTATAACCGCTTCAAAATCAAGTGAACACGATAAGATCCCTTTTTTCTGTTCACAATCCCGTCAAGCATTCGTGCTGGTTATGGTCACGATATAAACAGGCCTCCACTATCATATATCATAAAATATTTTTATAACGATATGGTTCCTAAAAAATTGGCGTAAATTTTTCTCTCTTAATTTTTCTAATGCTTTTTTTAGAGGCCTCGGAAATTTACTGAAACATAAAAGTGAATTACTATCCAGAACCTGGTTCTCGTATTTCAGATGGCCACAGTTTTTGTGAAAATTGAGTTCATTCAGAAACAGGCGGGTTAGAAAACTCACTCCAAACTCACGCCAAAAAGTTGCTCGTAGGATACACATGCAGAAAATGTAGATAATATTTCAAGTGGTGCTGAAATTCACAAGAGAGACTGCTAACAAATTTCTCAGCCAATGAATTATTTCGCTCCTTTTGAACGTAGCTAACGAAAAAATCAGTTATTGAGTTTTATAGAAGATGTATATTCCGTGAAAAAATTGGGAGGATAGGTAATAGGACAAATCGCCTCGAAAATTCATCATTTTCGTGAGCGATACGCGACTACTACCGGTATGGAAAGTAGTCTACAACGTAAGTATCTATATAGTCTACCTCAGGCTAGATTTCTTACTGTCGGATGGATTACGATGCATTTACGCGGACTTTCATATTTGGATCTAGTTCATGGTTTTTAAAATAAATTAAATTCCAATATTTCATCTTCTATGGTACTGGTAATTGGACATAATTTGATCTTGGAATTACCTTTGTCAGATTGCGATACTTGATATACTTTTTGTAGGAAGAAATAAGAAAGCTTGTAAATAGGCTGGCATAGAAGCAAATTTAGTCATTATGCCAAAAGATGGCCACCGATGTAGATAGTTCTATCGTCTAAATGGTTAGATTAGTGATCTTCAAGGAAATAAGACTATAAGTGCGGCTTCATATTTTATCCATAACCCTCAGTAAACTTAGTGGAAACATAAAAGCATAAAAGTCGAGCTCATTAGGCAGTAAAGATTATGCGAGTTGATTCTTATCTCACTCTAAGTGCGTTTTCCCATAAGTGTATAAAAACTCACAAAATTTCCTTCTCTCCCATTATTTTCTCCCTCGAGATTGACGTTCGAAGATAAGGTCTCCACTTCGATCGCGTGATTATATGAGGAGGCACTTTTATTCTCTCTCCCTCAAGCAATATTTCCTAGAGGCAAGCATGATTTCCTTACTCTTTGTATTAACATTCTCACGTACCACTCATGTTTCTTTCTTTGCGTGCATGTTTGTCTCTTTTTGTAGAGCCTTAAGATGATTAACGATATATTGTAGAGACTGTTGATTCGATAATAAAACAATATATCTGTTTAACGTCTTAGCAGTGAGAGAAATATAACCTTCACATGATTATTTTTACTGAATCGCAATATGGGACCGTAAAGACCTGTGTGTTGTATAAATGCTACAAAAATACCAAATTCTAATAGTAGAAGTGATAGAAAATTACGAAAAATATACAGATGTTTTAAGTGTAATTCATTTTGGTTATTAATGATCATTTTAATGTACTTATTATAACGTTATCTGATTCATCTTTTTACGGAAAGTAGGCCTTTTTTTATCTTATAAAGTAGTTTAGTAAAAGTAATCTTTATTTTTATTTATATATACAGTAAGGAGGATGAGGAAATTATATAAGAAATTAATATTACATTATCATTTATATCCAATATATTAATTTAAGGATTATACGTCTTACTTAATAACAATATAATAAGTACAAGCTAATATTAGGGCTAATGTACTGTTCTGTGTTTTTCCAAGTCGATTGTCCTTTTACCTCATTCTGAGTAAAAACAATCAATCGTATACTTCCCATATTTATAATTTTTTTTCGATTCTACAAAGAATGTTAAACGGAACGGATACCTCAGTCCTCTAACTGAATAATGTTAAGCGAATCTCTTATCATCGTATTCTCCACTGCCATAGCCGTAGGAAATTCATGTGAAATACATCAAAAAAATCTCCCATGAACTGAGAATAACTTCTATCACGTAATGGTTAAGCGCGTACAACTGATGGATTCATCATAATATACGATCTAAAAATATACGATCTAAAAGTACAGATGTGTAAGAAATAATTTTAATATATATTGTACTGATTTTATTATTGATTCTTTTAGTTCATGTCATCAGATTCGTTCCAATACTATTACACCATTTAGGAGGCCTACAAGTATACCCGGTATGAAGTATATTATATTGCGAATAGTGGGTTGCCAGCCTTATTTATGCTAATATTCGACTTGATTGTTTGATCTCTTAAAATGACGGAGAGACGTCCTCTTCCATTAAAATCGATCAGCTCTCCCAACATTTGGTCATTCAGCCCTCGATCACATCAATTCAGTTCTGGAAAACCAATCTTCGTCGTTCCTTCGCAGGATGCTAATTTCTTGGAGGCAGCTAAGCGACGTGGGCCTCGGGCAATCGCATGCACCCCGAACAGAACGGACACCGCAATTTCACGGTCACTCACATCACAGTTGCTCCGGACGTAAAGGGTCCGTAGAAGGGAAGTGCCCATCAGACGCAAACCAATTCAGCCCTGAGCCGAGGGGTAGAGCGCGCCTCACTTTGGGCAATTTACGTGGGCGGAAAAGGGAAGGAAAAGTTTTATTTTTTTATAGAAAAACAGGACCACCTCGATGGTTGTTTGTGAGGCCGTTTTGTTCGGGAACAAATCTCGAATATGAGGTCAATGGAGTTAGCGTTTTAAATGGAATCGATTTTTTGCTGTGGGAGATTACGACATTCCTATCGGAGCTAATCGGATTTGCGGCCGAAAGTGTGCCCCTACGTGTTTATAAAATTGTTTGGTTTTATTGCGCGCTATTGAATGCGCTTGAAATGTGCGTCATATCTGGATTGGACATAACATGCACATTATGTGAAAGATTGGTTATGATATTTTAATGATAATAATCAAACTATGGTTATTATCATTAAAATCCATTATTCCAAAAATACGATTTATAACTGGGTGCGCTTGGAAGTGTGCGAGGCTTTTCAGGAGGCAGGAGATGTTTTTATGAGATCAGGTAGTTAATGAGACAATACTTGAGCTGAGTCTACATTTTTAAGACGAACAGCAATCATTGTTCCTATGCCAGAGAATAGGCCTTCTTAATACAAAATTCAACATATTTGTATCATCTTTGCTACATGTTTGCAAATGTCCCATTGATTCCAAAGAAGTGTTTACTGTGTAGTGAATATTAAATTAAGGCACATATTTTACAAGTAGGTTTGTATCTGTATCAAATTTAGTAATTACCTTTCATTAGCTGAGCAAGTTTCATTTATTCTATTTTATTTCCTTTGGCGGCTACCGGTATTTTTGTATTGTATTTTTTTATTCCTAACTTTTAAGGTTTTAAAGCTTGGAAAACAATCGGTACCCTGAAATTGGTATGTATACATTAAATAGAACTGATATTGCGAGAAAGGTCAAAGAAATAGGTGCTAGCCAATCTATTCAAGAGTTCATTTTTCCTAGAAGGATATGCAAAAGTAACCGATTAAGAAAGTAAAGCCATGCACTCCCTGCCACACGCCGAAAGGTGACTTGCATCGTATGTTGATATAGAAATAGTCCAGTAGTTTAGATTAAGGTATAAATCTTGTGCATTCCATGTCACAGAGCGAAGATTAAAATTCTCGCAATAGTCTATTTTGAAAATCTTGTATGGATTATCCTAATTCTAATCACCATTATCTTATATGTATTACGGATTTTGAATTTTTCTTGTTTAGAGATCTTGTTAATCAGTTCGTTATCGTTAGTAATTCAAGATTCAAGAAGTAGCTATTCAATCTTGCTACTAGTGGAGTCTGCTCAGGGTATTGACCTACTAATTTTTAAGTTAGTGGCGAGTTGTTTGACGCAAATGGTACACAAGGGGAAATGGTAAACGGAATGTACAGAGTTAGATCGAGTTTTCTGGCCACTACTGCCCAACCGCCGGGTCATTCCATATGCGAATGTAAAATTCATCCTCAAGCCACGGACCGCAGACCGAGCTTTCGAGTATTGTGCAGTTGCATTCTGCTCTTAGGGTATTTTTAGCAGGAGTCCTTTGTGATACGCATCCATTTCCAAAATCCAATAAAAACGCGAAAGTTTTGAATTCCTGCTGAAAATTGTTAATTATGTAGGCATAGGACCGATCGCAATAGCCTCCGCGGCTTATTAATGGTAAAATTGTTTCCAATTGCAACTCGTAGATACGTGATACTAATAAAATAATAAGTAAAATCTTTGGCGCGACGTACCTTTGAAGGATTTGGCCTATTGGTATTCACACTAGGTGATATGCGGTCAGCGCATCGACTCCCGTTACATGGTCGTATTTTGATTTTATGGACCACCTGGAACTGCAAGCAATTAATTCAGATAGCTCACTATTTTTTCACGGTTCTGGGTTAAGATAATAGCTTCCACCAGGAATTATCACGGACCTGTTATATAAACGACTATATTTAGTTATTTTAAGAGATGTTTCTTCGCCACCTGGAACTCACCTCAGCTCTCCCTTCACCTGGAACTTTATCTCTGTTATGTGTATTCACTTCTTTCTTTCCTAATTTATGAACGTGCTGAAATTCTTTCACTATAACTAATTAGTTATCTTTCCTCGTAGACACTGCCGGCGTACTTTAAACGCATATACTTCGATGTGCACTGAAATGGAGAGAATGCCTTAATACACCGTAATTAGGAAAAAATATATTAATACCAGGCATTTAAAATGTGTCCGCCTTTCTACCTGGCTCCTTACATATTATATTTAACGAACATCTATTGTGGTGTCCATAGTCCAATTGAAAACTGTTTACTATTTGATTGGGCTGAATACAAACACAGCTGTAATTCACCCCCACCGTTCTGGAATCAATGGAAAATTTTTACACATGTAGCAAGTGAGATACCGATGTATTGAATTTCATATGGAGAAAACTTCCTTCCTGAGACAGGTATAATTATTGTTGCTCTTCTTAAAAATGTAAGCACAGTCCAAGCGTTGCCCCTTTAACTGCCTGATCTCAGGTTCTGAGGAAAACAGAGAGTTGCGTGAAGTATTTCTACTTCCTGTTCTCCCGCTATAGACTGAGTTCTCGGTCATTGGATCAACAAATATTTCCGCATGCTCTTTGAAAGTCAAGCTTAAAGCCCTTGCATACATTGTGCCTACGGAAGTGCTATGGAAGCCTTCTTTTGCTAGTACGTGAATAAGAAGAGAGCAAGCTCTATATGCGGCTCTCTAGCTCATTCTATCGATTGCTCTCCCTCGTTCCACATCTTCTCCCTCATAGCATAGCCATCTTAAAAATTCCACCTGTACGTTTGTATTCACATCCTCCATTCACCGTTTCCAGCTGCGTCTCTAGTTTACAAAGACATTACTTCGGATCTTAAACGTGTTAGTTCTCAGATCATAGCATATGTTTAGTACAGTTGATTTAACTTATTTACAGGGTTTGAGCTTCTCAGGTGATCATGGACAAAGATAATGCTTCAGAAGAGCTTCTTTGGTACGTGAATGCAAAGCATCTCTAAACTTTTATCGGTCACAATAAAAAAACATGGCACGTGTAGGATTTATCCTTCGTAACGTTGAAAATTTCATCATTAGAATACAATTGGTATTATATTAAATTTATTGCAGTTATACCAACTTCATTAGCATAATTGCGGCCATGCTGGCCAGCAAGGATTATTGAAGTAAAATCTTTCATTGCCAAGAGTATCCAAACATCTACTTCATACTTTCGGTTAAATAGTTCTTCACAGCTTTATTACCTCACATATCAAATGTAAATAACTACTTTTAAATACACTATTAAATTTATGTAAGTTAACCTGTAAACTATTCAATATGCAAAGCTGTGATCGAAACGGAAATAATTTAAAGAGGAAATTGTATGAGGTATTTGATAAGTTATTTCTATCTTATTCTCATGACGGAAGAGTTTCTGAGTTTATGTGTTATTTTCTAATATTAGGGAAGCATATGGGGTTGATTTAAAACCTTTAGCAGGACGCATCTTATAAAACACCATTCGTATACGAATCGATCAATTTATTTTAATAATCTGTATTATTATAATGAATTGTCTGGTAGAAAATTCACTGTCAAATATCTGTAGATGAAAGTAAATCATGTAAATGGTACGTTTCTGCATATCCTCTTTGTCCAATGGGGCATAAAGTCAGGTTGCTGAATTCAGTACAGAACATAACGATAAAAAGCACCTCTTGATAACGCATTATCCATGACTACAAATGTGATTCCATCCGCATCTGAGCTAGTTTTAGTCATTTGTCCTCGAGCCAGTTAATGTCATTTTCGAATGAAATCATTTAGCCTATGTGGATATATTGAGACTCTTACCATAGCGAATAGCATGCGTCTTACATGTGAAATGATTTCCGAATGCCGTGTGATTGACTTCTGGTGCGTCTTAGATTCGGGTCCGTCTTACATTCGAGAATAGAGGGTATCTAATGAGATAGATGTTTCAAAAATAAAAGTTATTACCACATCAAATCTCATGAGCTAATGAAAAAGACTTTACTTTGGAAGAAGTGAACTCTTATTGGTAGAAATGAACTCCTGTTTCATTTTATCGCATCTTGAAGGTGGTCCCATCGAGAATTGCTCAATAACATTTCCGCGTTTACCTTGACTCACTTTTCTTCCAAGGCTTCTGGTTTACTTCTATTTTTGAAAAGGCTCTCCTCTTGTCTTCTTCGGAAGTTCTGGAAATCAACCACAGAGAGCGGTGAAACCCATTATTTTCTTTCTAGCGTATGAATTCTCGAAATTATAAGAGGTTTTTGCTCCATCAGTAAGTAAATGTATCGGGAATCGATTTCCCATACAAAGGAATAATTTTCTCAAGCTTCTGAATGTGTTGCTTCATATGTGATTTCTCGCAGGCCTTTTTACTTTATCACTTGAAAAGTGTGAGTAAACACCTCGGGAGCCATATTTCTCATCAGGATTATAAAGGAATACGTATAACCTAATTCAAACTAAAAAATAGAGTTCGTAACGCTATCGCTGAATATTGACATTTATTGTTAGATAATAGATTTTTCTATAACGTAATACCATGAAGTGATCAATTCGCATTGGTTTAACCTTTCGGCGTGTGGCAGGGGGTGCATAAATCTGTCTCAGTTATCAGTTTTAATCAGTTACTTTCATCTATCGGAAAAAAATTGAAAGAGCTGCCCAAGGCTACTTGTAAGCCCAGATATCAAGGAAAAATATATAATAATTGAATATTTTTCCAGCAACATATTATCTCTTAAATACATTGGAAACTATCGTAAGAAGCTTTAGTTAAAATATTCTTTATTTTTTTGTTTGTTTGTTTCCATCTTATGTAGTGCGTTTGGGTAATGCCCACTGATTAGTCATAACAATCCAATAACTGCTTCTTTCAGAATTGTTGATGGGAAATGTCTTACTACGCTGCAGGTCCACTGTGTGGGCAGTCTATGCGGAAATCAATGTTTCGATTTTGTGTGCCAAACGAATCTTAATAACTTGAAAGCTACAGCGTATCTCTAAATAAACAATTTATGGTATAATTCTTTGAAGATATCAAAATATTATGTAAATCAAATGAGAATTAAAATTTTCCACAATTTTACAAATACAGACGACCATGGTTTCTGTGTGACATAACACCATCTTCAAGCACTGATGCTTCCGTGTAACAGCTTAAGTTAACACGGATGCCAAAACATAGACCATGTCCACATGAAGTCACACAACCTCGTAACATTGTCGCCTTTTTATGGTAGAATCATAACGGTTCGCCGCGTAGAAAAAATGATATAGCTATTAGAGAAAGATTATAGGGTGTTAAGAGGGGTTTAGTCACATAGAACTCGACAAAACAGTAAACTATAGGAGACCGTAAAGAAAGTAATCGAAAAGAAACACTCAGATAAAATGTTCAAGTTGGACAAATTTTCTATAAAATTTTTACAATGTCCCAATATAATATCTACCAATAAAGAAGGTAATTAACTCTCGTAAGCAGTTAGTAAGTTATAGATGGGTAAATATGAAAACCGAAAAAGCCCTTATGACAGCAGCTGAACGGATACGGAAAATAAGGCAGCGTCTACAAGTTGAAACGTTCATTGCGCAGTCGGGCGAACGTCTTTTTCCGCCTACAACCTCAGCGGTAGTGAATGCGGCAGTAGCTATCCACTTTTCCCACTCGTTTTTGAATTCGCTTCAGTAGCAGATGGTAGGACAAAGCACTTACGTGGCTATTTTCAATTCGCAAGCCCACATAAAAGAAATAAAGGGATTCTGAGAAAGACTGAGAAATAAGAGGTGATTTCACTGCGCCAAATTAATGATTATTCTTTACCAAGAATTCACCGCTTTCATTAGTCCTCATTGGGCCGATTGTGTTTTATTCTATATAAAAAAAGTTATTCATCTATTTATTTATTTTTCTCTCCCTCCAAATTGACCATTGTCCCCTTTAAATTATCTCTTTACATTTGCATACTCTTTCATCTACCCATCTAATTTTCTCTCAATTTTTTACTCTCGGTCCCCTCCTGAAAATCTCCTTGTTCCCTGTTTCCCTTTAGCCCATTCTTGCCACTCTTAATCATCTCATTCATAGAATAAACTTTTCATCTCTCGTAATAATAGAGGAACATCGGTATCCGTTAGATATTAGCGGATGGACATTCTTCCAAAGCCATTTTTCTTCCATCTATCTAGCTGTAATTTTAGGACTGAAGAGGCGCAAAAATTCGACGGAGATGAGGGAAACTTTAACAATAAAAAGCTTCCCTAGATTGCGAATTAATACAAATTAATGTAATTTAAATATAATTTAAATACCTATTCGTGTATTTGTTTGGATGAAAGTCATATCGGGAAGAAGGATCTCTTTTTAGGTTGTCTGTGATAGGAAATGATAAAAGGATTTGATTTCTCCCTCTTCAGTTATTATGTTGTATATTCTTGGCCTGTTGGGGTATGTTTCTATGAATCAGGGCGCTGATTTAACCAGGCAATGAACACATTTGATGAGGCGTATCAAATCATCATATACAGTCATATTCAATAAGCTTTGACTGGAGATCTTGAACAGCCATTACAGAGGTTTAAATTAAAGGCAAAATTCCCTCTTATCCACCAGGTTTTTTATTAATAATTTTTTAATACTGAAAACTTAATGGAATATAGAATTAACTTTCGATTACACATGGGTGGTCTGAAAAGTTTCCGACATTTCGCCATTTCTCGACATGTTTTTAGAAATTTTCAGAAGATTTCTGAAAAATCTGGAGTCGGAAACTTTTCAGACGACCCTCGTATTTGAAAACTTTACCTTACTCTGTGTTAGTATATTTACACGTCTGTAACGACAGCATCTGACAAAATACCATACGAATAAATGAATATTTTAGGCAACTTTTTTCATGTACAGCCCTATCATTCGTATCTTTCCTTAGAAAGTAAAACATGGCAATGGACGAACCTACCAGTCTTACACTACAATCATACTTCCCTCTTTAACTCTGATCGATTCAGAAAATCTTTCAATCTAAAATTTCATTACCATTGATTAAATGCATAAATCTTCAATTACGCACACTATATAAGCTATAAATTACTAAAGCTTATGGTTAAGCTCATTATATTTCCGAATCTCTGTTATATTAAAGGGGAAATCAAATAAAGGCTCTTCATTAAAAGGGAAGTAGAACACATGGCATCCATTAGGAAGAAAGCATTATTTCCTCGTTTCAATTTGGGATCCCCTAATCTAAGCTATTATTTCATTGCTTCTCGGAAGAGCATTTTGAAAAGCGTCCAAAATTTTTCTGGCGTAAAATAAGAGAAATTTAATACACCCCCAAGTACATCATTACGATCCGATAAAATTTTAAATCGGGACATTACGGAGTTTAAATTTTATACTCTTCCTCTGATAAAGAAGGGAGCAGAAGCGCGATTAACCACCTCTGGCGTCTCCCCTTTGCAAAGCGAATTATTGGAAACGATTTCATACTGTCTTACTTAATCCGATTACAGTTCTTAAGGGTTAAAATTATGCTCCAGGATTGCTGTCTCTTCTAATCTGTCTTAAGAAGATGAAGTGATCATATTTTGGCAATCAATATCCCGCATCACGAAGAGACAGTCCTAATATCACCCCGAATTAAAGTGTTTATAAATATTGAATATATTCTTACTGCTAATTTTTGCTATAATTATTATAAATAAGGAGAATTTAATTAGTTCATCGCATACTTTGCCAATTTATTTTAGAAATTTTTTGTAATAATTCCGTGATCTGATTACGATTTATCCATTGGACAACTTCAAAAAAATGCTACCTTAACAGATAGTGATGCTACTTATAAAATATGAAAAATATAGAAATTAAGTACTAATAAACGTAAAAATATGGTACTAAGGATGAGTGAATAAAAAAGATAGAGCGATGAAGAGCTGCTCAAAAAGTTGAAGATCCGGGTCAGCTTCTGGTCCCGTGGACAAATTTCTAATTCGTTTATCCTTGGATTTCTCAGCCGTACGCGTTAGGCTATAGTTTCAACCACCTTATCGCCATCCCATGAAAATGTGATATTAGCAGATTTTTGAAATTATACTGTAGTAACAGAGAGCATAAAATACAATAGTATACGTAATGGGGATGAAAGATGTAACGAGTCTTAGACACAAAATATATTTCGCGATTAAATGAGGTAATGGTATTTTCATTAAATTTCGCCAGTACTAAAACCGCGGAATCTTTATGAAGGTTCGGATAAAAACGATGAGAAAGAAGAATGAGGAGACCATAGATGTTCCGTGCCCCTGTACTGACAATTCTGCTTCCACAAAAGGCATTACGCGATTCGTACGTCTTCCTTTTCGCGGCTTTGAAGGTAAATGTCGTGAAGGCATCACTTGAAGTGAAAAGTAGTCCCGTAATGAATAATTTATTTGAGAATCGTGGGTTTTGATAGTGAGCAGGCAACTTTTAGAGGTAGATTTCGACATTCCTTTAGCACATTCCTGTGTAAATTTATGATTCTTATGTGCCAACTCAATAAATGCAAACGTTTATATAATTTTACATTCCACTCATATAATTTTAACATTTATATTTTTTTAATATTTATTTTGTTACACTTCGGTGCCCCAATGTGTAGCATGTATTAGCTACTTTAATTTCCTTGCAAGATTCTTGCGCAAGTATAGCTCATATTCAGATGAAATTTTCTTTATCTCTTACACAGCATCTGAAGATTATTGTGTATTCTCAGGGTACAATTGTAAGGCTGAGTATTAAATTTGTGCAGTATGTTTTGTACCTAATATCCAAAAAGAAAGGAATAAAATCTCATTTGTTAAATGATGAGAAATATCGCTATGTTAATAGCATTCATTGCTCAAAAAGGTTTGTAACCGGCCGTTTCGTCTTAGAGGTTTTCGATACTTTACAGGTTAATGTGCGATAGCACAATTACTGTTCGTTGATAAATAGCGCTTTAGGAAGGATTACTCTATTCATACAATTGAAAGGGATTCCATTTAGTTATATAGAGATGCTCTTTCTTCAAACCTTATTAATCAGATATTTCATTTCTGTGGTTCGCATTACGGAGAATTATAAAATGTTTTGAATCTCATATAATCTTTTGCACAAGCCTTGTTTTACAGTGATGAATTCATACATAGATCAAATTTTGTAATTTTGCATAATAAAAATCTGCGAAAATTTTATGAGTATATGTAAATTAGGGGATATTTTGACTGCTGGTTTCACTGAATTAATCACGAGGCGGTGCTTGGGTACTGCACAGTTTCCTTAGGTCTCTAAACCCTTTAAAAAATTCTGATGGAATGTGGATGAGCAGAATTAGATCTGGCAGTCATGACGTACCGATCGATCATTTAAAAGCTTCATCTCTATTTATAATCCGACATTAGAGCTCATTTTATCATGAGCGAATCTTTCGCTCGATCTACCAAACAAACGGATTATCTCTTTACCTATCATCTCCAACTCTAATGGAGATTCTATTTTCACTCTCCAGAAAATAGTAGTATGTAAATGGAGAAATCGTAGAGAGTTTATTTGTGAGAATGTTCATGATGATAAATTGAATCAGAACTAGTTATAAACAGTTTATACCTTCACCCCAATCCTCCAATCGAAGTCCAATTTATGATTTGAGAGTGGCAATTCAGCCATAAACTTCATTAATTGGTTTGCCAATTTAAATCTTCCATCCTATGAGCTTTTGTTTTCACATGGATTTTGGCTTCCAGAGCTATGATCGTTTTATGGCCGTTTCGGAGACTCTATATTCAATGAAGATGGCAAAATCTGGTTATATAATCAGTATCATGATATTTTTCGGGGTGTCTTATTAACATTAGTTCTTACGTTCTGTGACGAACGTCACAATTGTATCTTACGACCGTTCCTAAAACTTATTCTTTTATTGTCAACTGATATTTCAAGTTTGTGCGATATAATGCATAATTACTATTTAAGACAGAAAACCAAGTATGTAGAGTAATTCAATTTACAACTAACGACCCTGCGTGTGTTTTTGACCAGATCTGATAATTATAATAACGTTGCGATTGCGTTCATCTAACATTATTCCCCGTAAATTTTTAACAAAATCACGAGGTCTAGATTACAAATATCTATCTGCGAAAAACCTAACGTAATACCAGCATACAGGATTAATAAAACCGGTCAATACCTAATATGAACTTCCAGTTCCAGCTAACGAGCCTAATTCGCATTTAAGATAATTTTTAGAGGCATTTATATCTGTTGTATGTAAATTAAAAACTGATTACGTTTTTGCGAAAGAAAGGCAATTTAGAGTATTTCAGAGAGCCGATATTAATTCTATCGACTATAGTATTTTGCTCTTGTATTTGCCTGAATTTTTCAATTATTGCAAAGTAGAAACGTATTTTGAAAATCATTTCTCAATTTTTCATGAAGTAAAAGTCCTTTCATTCATTAAAAATGTCAAGTTTCCTCGTTCCTCTGAAAACTGGTTGTTACTCACAAAAATTTCTGGTGCAAAAACATCATATATTCTTGTTCGGAAAGTTTTTGAAAATTTTACAGAAAGGCTGCTTAATTAGGAGCACCTATTCTTTATCCGTCTCAATCTATAGCAAAAGGAAACCTTATTATTGCAGCTTGGAGCGTACTGTAGTAGAATTTTAAAGCCTTAATTGAAATGCGACTCACTGCTACTTTAAGTGCAGTCCAAATCATTCGAGTGCAGCTCTTTGTAAATTTCCCCTTTAAAATGCACGGAGCAGCTACGACGCTTAATGAACATTAATCAAGATCCCAATTTTAAAGTAAGATCACATTCTGTAGTTCAATAGTGAGAGATAACAAAGGTAGGCGGTTTCTTTAGGTACAACGCTTGAATTCATTATTAAAAACTTAATCAAAATGAAAACATTCATCGATGATTTTTGTCAGAAAGATGTATTGCTTGATATATTTAACTGAACAGAAATAATTTAAAATAAAATTCTGATTATAATATCTATATTTGAGCTACACTGAATTTCCTTTTATTCAAGTTTCCAACACGACCTAAAATGGTTAATTTTTTACGCAAAAAAATCGCATCTTTTATTCTTAAGCGCCTTATAATATGCTGATTTTAGGATCCATAAGTATTTTAATTAAACACGATGTAGCTGGGAGAAAACACAGTCAATATAGAGTAGATAGCTGAACTGCTATAAATTTGTGGTATTTCGTCCTAGGCTTACAGAAAATTAAATGAAAACAGGTAACATGCATATTTCTTTTTAGCTTCAGGTGTATGACCATCAATCAAGATTCAAATCTTGATGTAAGGCTACATTTGAATATTCCGTAGAGACAAAGATAATCACTGTTTTCTGGGCGGAGCGGTTAATTAAGGAAAGTGCATCCATGAGCAGCATGCAACTCTAGGCCTTAGACCTCTTGATTAATGTAATTGAAAAGACCTTCCAAAAAATACTTCTGATTTTAATTTAGAGGTTTTTCTAGGGAAATAACCAGACAAAATCTACTTTAAAGATCAAAAGCTCAAAATTCTCCAAGGAAAAGTTAGATTCAATGGGTTTCGTTGGATATGCATTCACTTCCCTGTATTAAGTTGGCAAAATTCAAGAGATCAGCTTATTGTATTTTGCAATATTTATTTTATTCGAAAAATTAAAGGAGAAAGGCAACTAATAGATTTATTTGTATTTTAATTTTCTAGTATCTTCTGTATCTTATAGTACGGACTTCATGAGTAAAAAAATATGACATTTGAAACTGTATGGGATGAAAATAGTGTGACAGTACACAACTGGATCTTAGTGGCCAATAATTTCATTCCTTGCCTATATGGTGTTAGGTGAAACAAATTCTCTGTCGGTAGAAACCCTATATTTCGTCCAAAATTAAGAAGAGAAGACTTAACGAAGAACTTAATTTGCTTGATAAGTTCAGAGACAGTACGTTAGCAGAAGATGTAGCCGATATTATGCACCCTCCTAGTTACCTAAGTCGTTATGATGCTGCGAGGAAGATCAGAGAAATAGATGCTAGAACCAGTCGACTCAGGAATTTTTGCAGAGAACAATACGCGACAGTAATCGATCAGGAAAGTAGGCTCATGGTGCACCTCCTGCCACACAATGAAAGGCAGTTTGTGGGGTACATATAAAGATGTAGGTGTACATAATATATCCACGGTAACCTACCCTTATTTTTATCTCTTTTTCCGACATATTTCTTCCAATACATATTTATAACGGTAATATTCTTGCATATGTATTGTATCTTATCTACATCGCATCGCTGAAAATTTGATTAAGGAGGGCTGATCTCAGCCTCAATAATTCCAGTTGAGTTTTCATTGTTCTATTTTTTATAAATTTAATTATAATGCTATATACATAAAAGTAATTATCATTGTTGATTAACACCAGCTATCGTAATACGCTGTCGACACCACTACTTTTTTATTATCATTCGAAAAACATAGTTGAAGATAATCAGAGATTCACGTAGTATTCTGCCGCAGAATTCCAAATCCATATTCGTTGCTCATGTAGGTGTAATGGAGCAGCAACGCACTCTTACTCAATCATTGTCTTATTCGATCTCTGGCCTCGTCTTTGGCACACCTCCAAGTAAAAATTCCAATCAACCTGTCATCGACGCGCAGAAGCTGGGTCACACTGCTCACCGTCCAACACTTCCAGCGTGATCTTTTTCACTCCAGAGTGAAAAAAATGACGTCTCTCAAGCGGCAGCAAAGAACTACATGAACACAGGCCTCTCTCTTCGCCTCAAGTCTCCCTCGTGACAACGGATTCCAGGAGACAGAGGTTAAGCCGTTTCATCAACTAAGGAAGGGTCATAGGGACTGAAAAATGGGCACCCTATCTCCAAGCCCTCGACACCGCAATCCCGTTATTCGTCAAGACCCACATCTTCCTGTGAGACTGCTGGTGACCTCACTCTCTCTCTAAGAAGCAAGAACATCCATTCAAACGGATGGCGGAACTTGATTCCGTCTGTTAGCGAGTGTTTTCCTTGATGAAACGAAGCTGCATGTATAATTCGAGATGAGTTGTTTAATTAGCGCAATTAGGTGCATTTAGCGATGATTACTTAAGTGAATGTTGACTCTAGCCATACATGGAATCATCTAGCAGTGATTAAATTCGTGTAAGTGGGATATAGTGTATCATCTCCATTGAGAAAACGATAGGCAATTGTATGAATATTGTTTGTAAAGCTCGCATATTCTTTGCGCTATAAGCTTTAGATAATTTGGGCCTGGCTAAGTTCTTATACTTGATCTTAGTAATTTAGATAATATTTTCTAGAAGTAGGAAATCAATAAATCTACAATCAGGTATTCTGCGAATTATTCATGTATTCCTTTGAAATCGGGTTGCATATTCTCACGGGGAATCTACCACTATGCTCTGTTTTCCTTTGTCGTCTTGTTTCGTTGTCGTTGAATTTGTCGTTCGTACCAATTCTGCTTCCTCAGTTTATTTTCACCAATCATTTTTATTGATATAATCCCATAATGTAAAGATAATAATAGTAAAAATAAGTAGAAATATATTAGAATGAAGTTCTAATCTTGAAATATATCTTCAAGTATAGTGTTTCGACTGAGTAGCTGTAGACTGTAGCGAAGCTTTGGGAACAAAAATCAGAAGTATTAAAATTTATTTTTTTTAATTATCTAATAGCATGTTTCTTGCTCAAAATTTTTAAGAGAAATAGTAAACTTAATTGACAAGTCTACTGGTATATCTTAATTGTATAGTATAGGATCCGTACGAGCTGCGGATTAAACGAAGATGTATTTAAAGAAAGTAACAGATCAATTTAAATTTATATCTGTAAAAAGTTAAACTTATAAAGATAGGGTACAAATATTTTTTAAATTCTTCCAGAGAAAATGGTAATATCAGGACCCCGTTGATTTTCGTAATTGATTACGACCTTATGATTATTTCCCGGGATTAATTTATAATTAACTTATTAACGCACTAGGACGTAACTGAAAATGGCCTCATCGTTGAAAATCCGTTCCTAATCATGTCACTACATTAAAAGTGAGAACGTGCTTTGTGAAAATTGAGAGTTTCAAGAGAAGTTTTTGGTTGAGAATGACGAGAAAGAGGGGAACCAAACAATTTTCAAGGCCTTCCGTGAGTGTAAAGGTTTAATGCGGAAGTTTGGTAAACAATCCCAAAGCCTTTTGGAAAGCTTACGATGGATATAAGACAAGGTTCTAAAGGCAGATTTGTTAAAAGATCGTAAAAGAGATATAATTAGCGACATCCAAGTCAAAGCGACCGACCTTAAAAACGTTTTCGTTAGGGAACTCACGTCTGATAATAGGATTGTCAACATCTCCTCCTTTGGTAGACCTACCGTGACGTTTGATGCAGCTTTCACGATTGACGGAATGATAAAAATTGTTGTAACAAGCTTGAGAATCCACAGTCGGACTGGAAAATTAAGTACGTACATCCTTTCCACGTCGAAAGAAGTACGGTATTTCTCTCGCACATTCAGAATAATCTTCCATACATTATCATCCTTGCATTTATGTTTCGATTTAGACTCGGTAGTTTTAATTCATACATTCCCTTTTGTTCTTGAAGCTGCGTTCGTATTGTTTCATCAGTTTCTAAGTCATCAAATTCTGTTTTTTCTCAGTCTATCTCTTCCTTCAGTACTTATCAGATCAAGTCGCCTATGTCTCTACACCTATGCCATTGTTCTTCCACCCATCTTTTCCTTATTCTCGTTTATATAGTAGTTATCGTATCAATTACGGGAGATTAATGTGCAATCAAAATAATAATAATAATAATAAACTCTTTATTCGGCGAGGTTAGGCCCATTAGGACCTCTCTTACACCTAACCATTATGGGTACATATGTTAATTACAAACGAGGTTAGAAAGAAAAAAAAATGAAATACAAATATATCTATAAAAAGAAGATAAAAAGAGAGGTAAAAATAAAGATTTGTAATGTGGGGAAAAACTCCTCGGCTGAAGGCTTTCAGAGAAAAACCCACTGTGCGGGAAAACGCTCACACAAGAAGGGGAGCGAAAAAACCCGCGAAAACACAGATGTAAATAAATAAAAGCAGGTAAATCACTAGCTGCATAGTTGTAGTCGTGTAAATTTGTAGGTGGTAGACTATGGATGTCATTCACCTGAAAAGAAAAAAGGAGAAGAGTAGACGGAAAATAAAGAGCTTTCGAAAGTGCGATTTAAGTAATGCAGGACTTGAAGATTAAGATAAATATTATAAAGTAGTTATGCTGGTAAGGATAATTTAAGTTATATTGATAGATATGTATTAAGTATGATTTTCCTGCTGTACAAATATTAATAAATTTAATAATAATAATATTAATACTAAAAGAATTGAAAAAAAATAATAATAAAAATTATCGTATTCACTTATAATAAATGATGAAATAATGGACTAAGGAAGCTGCCAGGAAGGAGTAGATGGCAGTGTGCTTTGATTTACTTTAATTTAACAGCATTGCAAAGCGAAATTATTCAGAGTTCATATAGTAACTTAGTCGCTGTAACCTCCGTCGTTATATATTCGAGCAGTAGTAAGAGGTGTATATCTATGTCTCATCGCTCGTTATGATCAACCGACCAACCATGTGCTCCTATTCTGTATGTGAAATCGTCCATACTTAAATAAATACATAGGTAAAAGCTATAAGAATACGAAGTATATAGAAGTATTGAATTGTAAATGAATATCTGAAAATAGAGGAGAAAAATTCATAGCATTTTATACAATTTATTAATGTATGTACTGTATGGCTCATTGGCATTAATCACTTCACTTAAATGGAAGAAAGAGGCAATTTATTGACTATTCAGTCGTTAATTTATATAGTATTTTCCTATCATTCCTGTAGTATTGTCCAGTAAGTGCCTTTTGTGAATTTCTTCAGTAATTTCAATTTTTCTTTGATAATCATTCTTTTTTATGTTGATCTGAGATCATATCTTAGTGAGTGGAATAATTGTTATTTTTCATTTGGTATACATTTGGTTCAATGAAGATTCCTGACTTTTTATTATTTCCAGATACCATAATTTCATACTATAAAAAATCTCTTCATAGGCACATGTACATGGTTGGTCTGAAAAGTTTCCGACATTTCGCCATTTCTCGACATGTTTTCTGAAAATTTTCTGAAGATTTCTGAAAAATCTGGGGTCGGAAACTTTTCAGACCCCTCTCGTGGTATAAAAATTGTACTTTTCGTGTATCTCAGTATTGCTCATGGCTAATATAATGTTTAAGCTGCTGAGGTGTGAGTGTTGCTGTAAAATAAATTTATTTGGGTCTTCATTAAATCCTATCAAAAGTATAAACCACTAGGCCATTATACCTCACTTACGTGGACTTTTTCCACTTATAGCATTCCGGCGCGGCGAGGAAAGTTAGGATAACTACTTCACTTATCTTGCCTAGTGAGTCTCACTCTCTCTTCAGAGTTTTTATAGCTAACGCTGCAGGAAATAAGGTTCAATATGGCCTCTGGGCTTAAGTTACGTACAATTTAGGAATCACCGTAGATAATATAAAATTTCTGGAAATACTTTGTAACTTTGCAATTTACGGTCTATCGAGGTCAAAAGGCCCCCACACCCTATCCAGGGTAACTATTGAAATGGTTCTATTCTTGTTTCAAATTAAATTCCTGGTCATCGCGCTAAAAGTCCAGTTATGCGGCAACCGAGAGATGCATTCACTTTTCCCATTTCCCTCTCTCTTTCGCTATATACGTGCTAGACTCACCACTGTTTACAGCTCAGAGTGTTCGAACGTATATCAATTTGGAGATAGCGTAGGGCACTCTTCCGCGAGAAAATTTGAAACCATTTTTACCGTCCGAACAGAAATTGGGTTTCGGGGAAGGGGGATCGGCGGTTTTATAGGGCCCGGCTCATTCCCGAGATTCCCAGGGGGCACTCCGGGGCGGTGGGCGGGGTTCAATTACCCGCGGTTTTAATAAATACGCGAGTGGGGCCTCGAAAGAGTGGAGATAGACAAAGAGCAATCCGGAAAGTGTTAACATTTAATACAGAAGCGTGCACAAAGAGGCGGCTTTGTAATGCGAATTCGGTCCCGCTTTGTGGAACCGTTCCGTGCGAGCGAACGATTGCCAAGCGCGCTCCGTAAAATGTCTATTTCACAATTATTCCGAGTGTTAACACAATGGAGGATTATACGCGATCGGATGAGCGTGGGGTTTTATCCGCGGTTCGTTCACCATCCATTTTTTTCCATCGGAGCGATTCGAGTGTGCGGAACACGTGGTTATATGGGAATGTTCACGTCATTAAGGGGATTACGGCTGGACTTGGACTCTGTTTATCCACCTTCCACCGTGGTGACGCGTCTGTTATTTTGCCGATCTTTTCTTTCGTCTTTGTGACGTTTTGAAAGAGCTAAATGAGCTGGGAAAGAAAACTAATATACGTGTAACAAAATTATGAAATTATGTAAACATATTGATACGTACCATGCTCAATGAAGATTTTTTCACATAACTTCAATCAATGAGCCACTGTGGTGCATGAAACCATGGTTATTGTTTACTAGGTTATCATATTAAATAGTATACCCAATTCCAATGCGTATTAATTAGAATACCTCGATTTTTTATTTATATTCATTCTTTCCGATAAAATAAATTGCTATAACCAGAAATAATCAACCGTTTTAACTTTTAAAATGGGTAAGGATCCTCGTGATTTAAATTATCAATCTCGATAGCTTAATTTGAATTATAACGAAAAATTTGACGCCATTTATCGAGAAATTTGATTGATATTTCTTTATTATTATACATGTACGCAAAATAAAAATTGTTACATGCCGTTTTTAGCTATAAAATTGATTTATAACGTAATTTCCACGGAAAATATTTGCTGTAAAAATTAAAAAGTTTTGCCTTCAATTTATTCAGTCAGGCAGTGGTCAAACGCTACCATCCAGCTAGGTAATTAAATGTAAATAAATTCGTTTAGCTTTTTACTAGAAGGGATTTACTAATGCTAATGAATGGGTTAAAAATAAAAATACGATGGGGAAAAACTAGAAATGGTGATCTATTCTCCAACTTGGGTTTGGTTGTTGAACGTTCTTTTCTCGGGATGGAGGGTGCACAAACGAGGTTTGAATAAGCATAACTGTAGTAAAGAAACTTTCATGAACCTAAGAATACTGATAACGAAAAGCCTTAATAAAGGAATCATGAAAAGATCAGTAAAATTCTTCGTGTGGATTTATTACTACATGGATATGAAACGTGGATCCTCAGTAAGAAGGTTATCAAGATTTGGGTATGGTATAGAATGAAAGAGTAAATTATGTTGATGGGAAATCAAAAGTGAAAGTGCTGAAGATGGTGGAAAGGAGATGATGAAAGTAAGAAAGAAACGGGTTTGGAGATAAATAAAATATTAAGAGGAAAGAATATTATTGATATTGAAAGCAAAAATTGAGAAAAGAGAGAGGGATTGTTAAAGGAAGTCATTGGAGATAAATGCAATGGAAAAAACAGAGGAAGAACAAAAGAAAAAGGTTTTATATTATAGAAAGGATAAGTTAACAAGAAATACAGGAAAGAGCGCGGATTTAAGAATTTTAGGATATATAAACGCATCGCGAGGTAAATGGTAAAGAAGGTGATGATCAATACGACCTGCGCAATAAAATAAAGAGCCTACTATAGATTTTATTGGGAATTAAATAAAATACAGACAAACAATCCAAGTTCACGAGTATCTCCTTTCATCTCCTCGGAAATTTTTATCTTTCCAAAAGGAAGACACTACAAGGTCGTAAAATTCCAGGCAAACTCTACAGAAGTTATAATACCTAGATTTCAGGATCGTAACTGTGAGCGGCGCCTCTTGATCCGGGATAAGAAAGTCGCCATCACAACTCTCTAACGTGATATGCAAAAAACAGCTTTGTGTGTCTCTTTTTGTCGAAGACTCGTTTTCGTACGGAGGGACAATTGCCCACTTTCCCCAGATTATCTGCCCTCTCTCTTATCCCCGCGCTTCATTCCCCTTTCTCCTCCCACGTAGGAAGCTCTGGAATTCTTATGCGCTCATAAAACGCAGGGAGCAATATCATCGTTGGTTTATGCCACGCAAATTTTCCGCCTTGGTTAACCTCCGAAGCGGGAAACCGTGAGCATTGGTAGGTCTCCGTAGTTAAGTTCGGAAGGCCGAATTGTTTCTGCCAATTTAGATGTTTAATGCAAACACTCTGGGAAATTGTCCCGCCACTTCCCCACGACTTAAATCCTCCCCCATATAAACCCAACCCAACAACCCTTAATACCGCCTCTGCACCATAGTGGCCGTTAAACCCACAGTTGTTTGCGGTGAGGGAACCGATACAGGGAACGGTGAGATTTTGGTGAATGGGTTGGGGTTATTTGGGTAGAGAAGTTTCCCAGGGCGCGATAATGGCTGGGAGATATTCCAGTGCGGCTTTCCGTTTTTTTCTCGCCTGAGGATAATGGCTTGCTTTCAAGGATGGCATTTTCGTTTCATTTGGTCCGCGCCACCGCCGGAGTGAGTCGTTTTAATCGCTAACTATTTTAATTTTATCCGTAATTATTCACTGAGGCATCCCCAAAATTTGTTTCTGATATGCGGTAACTCTGCGGTGAAATAATTCCACACTAGTGCTACTATTTGTTGACGTTTTGGTCGAAATTTATTTTTGATTTAAACGAATTAGAACAGCCTTTCGTCTGGTTGTTCATCACCGAAAGAGTTTCGATTAATCCGTCGATATTTGAATGAGTAAATAAAACTGATTTAGTTTCAGCATGTGTATTAGAGAGGATAACATTTCCAATTTGTACGAGGTTTATTTATGTTTGCTGAACTATTTCGGTTCTTATTGAAATTCTCTGGGAAATGATTATTCATGCATGCAGATATTGAATGAATAAATACCTCGAAAACGCATTGAAAGTTGCCGTTCGAAATTTTTTCAACGAATAGTAATTTTTATTGCATATTGGATTTAGTTATCCAAATCAAAAATCTGTTGATCGGAAATTATTTGAGCTTTGCGAATAAAATTCTATGACCTCTATTCTCTTCTGAGAAATTTGATTATCATCTAAAAAAGGAATGCTCCTTATATGAGAGATGGGATTAACAAAAATGATATTTGGTTCCAGTCCGCCGATCTCATTCTCACATTTAATGATATATTTTTCGAGATTTGCGAGGTTGCTTATTGCTATGGCAACGTTCATTGCGGTAATAAATTTTCTATACTTTAATCTTTATATACTCTATAATTTAAAATTGAGTTAGTGATTCACTGATGCATTCACGAGGCAAATATGGTGTCTAATCGAAAGTTTCATTTGAATTATACTTCTTTTTTGCGCCAGTCAAAATTACATTTTTTCATCTTATTTCTTTCTTGTGTTTGTTTTAGAGCAGCTATATCTAGTATACTCGTATATTACTCCACAAGAACTCTTTTCGTGCATTTTCTTCTCTTCATCATGTTGCACACGTCTCTTATTATATTTCTCATCCACCATATTTAAGCCTCCAGCTTCTTTTTCTCTTCTTGATACCCCTCCCTGCTTCTACTTACGCATTAATGCTCTCTACACGTAGCCTCCTAAGGAAGGATTTGGACAACGGATTGTTGGCTTGCGAGGTAGTTTGTGAACAGAAGTTCCTTGCTTGTAGAGAAGTGGGTGTAGTTCTGAGAAACGATTGTGCTCTCTGAGATCCATGTGCCAGAACATGACCGAAACCGAATTCAGGGAATGCCTTATGTGGCATGGTTACGATTAGCTATGTACCGTACCTAATCATTGCTACAACCCTTCCTATCAATATTATATACATATATTTTGAAATAAAAGCTAGTTAAAAATACAAAATTACTAGTTAAAATACAAAGAATCTTATGTAATTTATCTTTCTGATTCTATTGCGTTAACGTTTTTGAGATAAATTAAAACAATCTTTTCTTGGTCGTAAATGCAACGCATTTACATTGTACCTCATTATAATCCTCTTTCGAAAGAAGATAAAAATATTCATGCAGTCAAAATAGCTAAGGCAGACGGAAATGGATAAATGTGAGCAAAAAATTTAAGCCACAGCATGTTGGTGTTTCGTTAGTAATGTAGAATGAAAGGAGCTTCAAATAACTTACGATAACTTGTACGAGTTTACTTGTCTCATGTGCGCTTTGATTTCCAGAAGGTTTTTGTGCAGAGAAGAACTCAAATCATGTATGTGCTGTTTTACAATTAAGCCAAATTAAAACACTAGCCAAATTAAAACACCAGTTACAGAGTAATACGCCAATTTTTCGATGACAACCTAATCATCCACGTTATGATTAAGTAGTGGTTGAATTTGGTTTGTTGTATTGGTCCTGCTTTATTTTGGTTTTTTGAATTTTGTAACTTTATATGCTTCGCGTTCATTTTTTTTGTCTACAGTGGATTGGTTCCCCTAAGTATCACTTGAAACCTTTCAATTAATAACAAAATTCAAGTGTTAAAATTTTCCATTCCATAGCTGATCTATTTTTCGCCTATTTGAATTGGGACTGTCCATGAAAAACTTGTGTTTTTGCGTCCCCAGAAGTTTGATACCTGCGCAGTGAGAGAGAATAAGTATTAGTTTTATGTAAGTGATAGCGAGTGTGAAAGAGAGTTGGTTGGAAAGAACGAAACTTACTAGCCTTTAAGAGAAGAATGAAACCAAGGATGAGTTGTTTTCTCTGATTTAAACGTGGGTTTGCGGTTTATTTCCGTGGAGAAATTCGGATGCAAGAGAACAAGATACAAACCCACGTGGGAGTCGGTTTCATGGGAGAAATAGATTCTGCTCGAAGAGAAAGACTTAAGAGCCCGAAAAATGGGGTTGCGTCTTCGTATATATGCAGCCCCCTACTGGCGCTGTACCAAACGTCACGGCTGGATAGATGGTGTGAGCGTAGGCATGCAGTGGGTGTGTGTAACGTCCCCTTCTCTTACCCTTGTCCACCCTTAAGGGCAGGGGGTGCGTGCCAAAAAAAGTGCGGGAGGCAGTCACGTCCGGGCGGGTAGGTTGCCAAACCCGTGTCTCCTGAATGGCGGACCCTTCCATTCTTCGGTAAAGAAAACTTCATTCTCCTTGTCTTCGTTGGCATGTGGGTTCTACCAGTGAGGATCGTGGGTGATTTTTTATTGGGACGGGATCTCGTTTTTTTTCCCGCAGGACGCGGTGGTGAGGGAAAGGGATGTGTCTTTTAGTGGGCTCCTGCTATCTTTATGTCTTTCTACTAAAATTAACCGTTTAAGTGGTTACTTGATGGAACTCACTACATCCTGCTTTTCTATAGCAGCTAAAAAATTAAATAAGCGCTGTTAAACTCGACGCAATACTTGATAATTATTGGATTAAGTTGTTGATATTATGAGTTCGTTTGATTGCGCATTCCGATCAGATAGTGCAAGATAATGAGAACAAGAGCTTAAGTGGCTTCAAAGATTAATTCTATGCACGCACAATATGCGAAACTGAGATATTAGGGTTACGGTGTATGCAGTAGCAGAAAATTGCCTCATATGGTACGAATTTAAATTGAGAGATTCAGGAAATATTCCCGAATTCTATCATGTTAATCTTTTTAGGGTATCTTCACGCTCTAAATGTTCTCATTTATTTCACCTTATATTGACTTTATCGCTCTTATTTTATGCAGCAATTATGGACGTAAATTTCAGATTACCAATTAAATTTCTTCCTCTAATAAATATGGTACCTTTCTCAACGCATTTACCTGGTTAAATAAACGGTAAATTGATCACCTGGCGCAATCATTTAGTATTTATTTTTTCCTTAAAAGTTTTATAGAGATAACGCGATACACAAGTGAAGAAGAGGGACAATGAAAATAAGAAACGATTTTTTTTAAAGTGGCTAACATAAGAACATTAGTAGATAGGAAATACTAATTCAGATAATGTATTACCGTTTCCTATCTACACTTACTAAATCTTAAAAACATAGTAGCTGATTTAGGAAAGTACTTAAGCACTTGTGCACAAAGACAGTAAAAAGGACAGATATGTGGGAGAGCATCGATAAATAATCCCAAGGTAGCAACTACAAAAAAGAATTAGAACTCACCAATCAGTTTCTACAAAACGGTATATTTACTGAGTAAATATCTCACTCATGAATTTTAGATAAGTACCACATAATTTGAGATAATTAATTATATATTAACATTAATGGAGATTAATATATTGGCAGGGCAAGTATAACAGGTATTGAAATCATCATAATCTATTTTTCTAACATGTTTGAGTATGAGAAATTAATATTGATTGATTAGTTCTTGTATATGTTTCCTTTTCTTCAAGCACTATCTTATTGGTCTGTGTAACATGGAAGACGTATAATATTTAGTACGTCTTGTGAGAACGAATTCTCCCTGAAATCATACTTAGAGCTAAAAAGGAAATTTGCATAAAAAAACGCAGTGAAAGTTACAGTTCGAAAGTGAAAGGCTTAATTATTCATTAGTAAAACCAGGATAATCAGTCAAGGGAAATTCCTTCCACATTTGAAAAACTCGTTAATCTAAAATCTTCGACGTGGTGAAGGTGGTGCGAGAGTTAGATCTGGAAGACCCTGTGATGCAGAGTTATGCATACATTCTCCCTCTCCATACCCAGGAGGTCAAAAAGTTTGATCATAAATTCTCCATCCCAAAAGGCTCCGTCTTTTCTACGTCTCCGAGAGCGCATTTCTTTTGTTTTCTGGAGAGCCTCTCTTTTGCGTGAGTGGACAAGAGATCAATATCCTCACCCTTCGGTTAGCCGTGAGTTTTCTTAGGGTTCTTTAAGATAAACAAGGCCGCAAACACTCTTTATTATTCATCTTTCCCATTCGAACCAAATATCGAACATGAGGACGTCAAGGAGAATTTTTCAATCGATGAGAGGGCGACTGAAGTGCTGTTTTTCTAGCTTTCTTGAATATGAGGAGATACCATTCAGTTATTTAGGCCATTCTGTTTTAATTTGAATTTCCACTCGTGAAATACGAATTCTCATAAAACAAATCAACGACGATGATTTTTTATTATGAATTAATATTCATTCCAAAGTTAAATTAAATAGAGTATTAGAAGGGTAATACTTACTTAAAAATCATGTCCTTATTCTCATTGGTAGTTGTCACTCAACAGTAATAATAGAGGAAAACATTCATTGTAAGAGAGGAAACCCTTTTCTGAAAGATCTTAAAATTTGAAAAACAACACAAAGGATAAACCCACAAAAGGTATTTTAACTTTAGTTTCCTTTGAAAAAATAACCTTAAATTTGAATGTACGAAAGTGAAAATTGCACTAAAACAAGTGTCCATCGTTTATAGCTGTAGAATAGAAATACATTTTTCAGTTATTAATCAAGTTGAAATTTAAGCCAAAGTCACCTTTCACGGTCTCCTTAGTTTATGACGCGTAATACCTGTGAAAAGTTCATTATTAAACAGTTTATTTCATATTTTTAAATTGGTCAATTATTTATTATGTTTCATTCATGTGTATCTATCGATTGATTGGAAAACGTTTTCTTTTTCACTCAATAGAGATTTTATTTACTGAGCTCTCGGAAAAGTTCTTCGTTTTGAAAAGAGTAAAACATTACGTCAATTTAGAATTTATACTTTTGGAGGGTGTCATGGAAATTGTTGTGCTTCTTTTATGCTAACAAAGTCAAAAATATGGCTAACGTATACCTTAAGCTTGCACTAACTTCACAAAAATTAGGAACAATTAAAATATCTAGATGGTTCAATTTCTTTCAACACAACCAAAATTTCTTCGTACGGATATCATTTTGAAATTCCACATAAAAACAACTCTTACATGCAATGAGTAAATACCGTCTGTGCCGTCAATTTTCTGCCGATAACGACCCGTAAAATCTCAACGGTAAAAGTTTCTTAGGACTAAATCTCTCCATATATCCAAACTTCTTATGATGCGCACAAGTTTCATGGGAAGGAAAATTCCAAGGTAAATTTCATAGGATTATATCCAGTTTTAAAGAAGGCAGTGAAAGGAGGAGAGTTTGAGAGCGTCTGCTGGAGAAAGTCGTATAGTCGTACATTTGAATGGAGAAGGGAAAGGAAGGAACAGAGGTGACAATGGAAATAAAAGGGGAAAGCGTGAGAGGTAAGGGAGAAGGCAAAAAGAATGGATAAAGAATAAATGGAAGCCGTGACCGAATCCAAGGACAAGCATAGAAAAACCGAAGAAGTTTCCGTGATGTAATTGTGGAGACGTTTAAAAGGGGATAAATATATTTTTATTTGATAGGATGGGTGTGTTTATTAGATGCATTCATGTAAAGTTGTAATTAAATTGGAATAAAGCGTAATGGAAGAGGTGATACGAGTTTAAATACCCATTCGAACGGAATTAATTGAAAATAATTTATGATTTACGTAACTATTTTATACTCAGGAAATTAAAAAAATTAAGAAAATTATATTATGTAAACCCAGTGTAATAATGTTTAGATTGCTTTTGCTTTCGTTACAAATAATATTTACCTAAACATAATTTTGAAAATGTTTCTAACCAAGGTGTACGACCCCCTTGCGAGATTTGTATGAATTGTACCGTTTTTTATATAATTGAAATAGACTAATTTGTAGATTATTAATCATTATATTTAATTATTAATCATTGACCAACTGGGACTTTGAATCATTAGTATTAGAGCAAAATATATCCAGTATTCGAATTTCAGCCACGAGCAATAAAAAAGAGATTATAAAGTTATAATTATCTGCTCAAAAAAATAAAGCTCTCTAATGTTACATATACTTGATTTATTTTTTTAGAAAAATTTCATTCTTTACGATAAAAAAACATCCGTTATGAATGCGAGGATGCGCGAGAGTGTTGAAGACGTGCCAGTAGCAGAGGTGGTTAAGAAGTGCTCGTTTTAATGGTGAAGTAGAATGATGAAGGCATTCATGAAGGAATTTTTGCTCTAATTTAGCGGGAATTAATTTTTGTCTTCCGTTTATTCTTGGCAAAAGTATACATGTAAAAAGAAACTAAATAATTTAAATAGTTTTTTAAAGGGGACATGCCTAATTGATTGAGCGTTGAGCTTCATTAAGAAATATCTTAAAACGATACAATCTATTAAAATATACTATCTATTATAGAAATAAGTGACGAGAGGTATTTGGGTAAACATGACGTGCTTGCTTTTAAGATAATAAGTGTAAGTACAGTTTCTTACCCAAAAAAACTACTCTACTGAAACTAGAGAAAATATCAAATGGAAGGGTTCTTGCTCAGCGTTGGCGAAGAAAAGAGCATTCTTCAAAAATTCGGCTGAGAGGAGAGGCAGATAAGATCATTAGTTTTATTTAGATAAAGCCTAAAAATAAGGCAGGACAACCCAGGAGATGGGTGGGCGTCGTTATGAAGATGTTTGTATCCCGAGAAACGAGTACAGCCACCGCATCTGATAGACATCCCTCCCCCTACCGAAATATGGACTTTAGAAGGGGGCTGAAATATTAAAATAGAAGCATAGGGGTTGGTAAAGAAGGGGTGAAAAAATATAAACTGGAATGCTATCCACGGGATGAGCCAGCCAGCCTTCGATAGATGGGCATGCAGAAACTTATAACGAAGCGTCGAAAATTGAGAGCCTGCCATATAAATAGGCCGATGAAAAAATAAAAGAGAATCTTGACGCTCGAAAATACACGGAGAGCGAGCTGGAGGGGAAGGGAGAGGCATAATTTACAAAAAATATTAAAATATATATTTAAGTTGTGAGTTGCGAAGGAGGGCTTAAAAATCATTTGAAAAGACCAAGGGATGCGAAAAGGAAGGTGGAGTCCAAGAACGTATTTCGTGCAGAAACTGAGCGGATTAATTTATGGAGGAAGTACTGGATAAAGAAGGGTCGAATCGGGCCTCACAATTGGTCGGAAGGACGGTAAAATGGGGCGTCGTAAATTTGAAGGGTTTTTTTGAGTAAATAACGAATGACATAGGGGTGCAGGATAGAGTGGGAGAAAGTGTATAAATAGACGGGAGTCAAGACAGATAAAGTAATGACGAAATTTAATTTTTTGGGCGCAAAAATAGAAAGGGAATAATTACGGGAGAAAAAATGGGAATAATCGAGATCGGAAAGGGATGTTATGAAAATAAATAGGAAGGGAGGATGGAGAAATAAATAAAGGTGGAGGGGAGCAGGGGATTTATTTATAAATGTTCCGGAGGGCTGGGAGGCTAATCAAGAGGAAAATAGGCGCGAGTTATTGCCAATGCTATCAAAAGGCGAGATGAATGTATCAGCAGCTGAAACTTTATTAACGTTAATCTTGTAAATTTTATGATGAAATAATGGGATGATCCGAATGGCGGTTGAGCTAAAGTTAGCCATACGCGATCAAAGCTATATTTTTAATATTCGAAAGGGGAGGCGTCCCTTTAATGTTAGGTGTTGCAAAGAGAGCAAAGGCACTTATAACCGGCTGTTCTCAAGATAATTCTGTTATGAAGATAACCCTCCAAATATGAAATTTCTTTTGTGGGTTCATGAACCTTTTATGATGGGCCTAAAGTCAAATTTACACCGACTAGCATGTAAAATAATGTTGAGACGGCAATAAAGGTGAAAGAGAAATTCAGAATAAACGGAAGTGGAAAATTTTTTTCCAGTTCCGTGTGCGAGTCCCAATCTCATTGATATTTCTTCATTATTGTCCGTCTCTAGGTTTTAAGGCTTAAGGGTTTTAAGGCGTCTCTAGGTTTAATCAAACCAAATAAATTTATTTAAGCTTGAAAAGTGAGGTTTTAAAGTCTCAGAATTTAAAACTCAGTTCGTCGCCTACGCGTATCCGTATATCTTATCGTTTTGGAGGCCGTTTCTTCTCCATACAAAGCAGAGATAGACCTTATTATTCAATTAATACTCGATAAATTGAAAGATTACGGAAGAATACTTTGGTAGATGTTAAATCAGCACGATTTGTAATCGACCAATGTAACATCGTTTTCATTCAGATATTCAGCAATTATTAGTCTGCTGATGTACCAGTCAGTAAAGTAATATTTAATAGTAAAGATTTAGCTCAAGATCAGCTGATTGGATAAGATATAAAGTAAGGAGAGGTTGGAGGCGTAGGCTACAAATTCATTCTGGAAGAATATGGAAAATATTTTTAATTAGTACGTCATACAATCTGAAAAAATAAAATCGAACAGTTTGTCACAAAAAATCCGTAAGAATAAAGAAGGATTCCAATAGTAACTTTATGATAGTACATACATACCAAATATTCTACGACCTCAAATCTTCATGAAGAATTTCAGTATAGATTTTTGAACTTGTTTGACAATGGCTGTAATGATGTAGTAGTAATGTAATATGCAAAAGATGAAATGTAGTAGCTGGAATATCTCTAATGGAAGAAATATCGATAGGCAAAAATGTGAGAGAATCTAATGAAATTGTCAATGAAAAATCTTTTGCATTGAGGTAATTTACATTATGCTTGCTTACAGTATTAATTAAAATGAAACAGTTTTGTTCTGTTTAGGGTACGGATGTCTCCCATGTCTTCGCTGATTTCTCACGCCAAATATATCCATGATTGGATGTTTTAGGAGTAATACGAATTATATACGAGTAAATGTAACCTACCTTGAGGTTCATTTGGAGATGAGCTGAGTATTTGAGGTTAATTCCCTAATCATCCCAAACATTTCGGCTGAGCCGTATAAATTTAACGTTGTATCACCTTCTTCACTTGGAGAGCATGAAATTTACTTATCACGACTTTCATCAAAACGAAACATTTCCTATCATTACGAGCGGTATAATAAAGCCAGGATTAACATAACGTCCCTGCCTCTCGACACTAATCTCTTCATCCCGACGGTTCTGGAAACTGAGACAGACTTGCAAAATGGCATCCTCTGTTATCCTGTAGAGGAAGTCGAGAGTTAGCGACCGATTCCCATCGCCGCATTCATCTGGGACGTCTTCCTCGGAGATTTCCATATTCCCGCTCCATTTACGAGAGATAGCTATTTTACGTAATCTCATCAATAGTAGAAACAGCCTCTCCTTAATCTGTCGCTATTAAATGACCGCAAATGTTCGCCTGCGAATCTTGGTCGTATAGAGGACGTCGTAGGAAAAGGGCGATTGAGAAATCGATTCGAGAAAGGAAGGAAACTCTGGAAGACCAAGTGCAGGACAAAGCGGGGGAAGTGCAGGGAGGAAAATGAAAGTGGGGAGGTTGATGGATAGGTCGAGATCGCTAGGGACGACCAGTTCTGAAAGAAACCGTTTTCGTTTTGTAGAGTGGAAGAAGGCGACTTCTCCAATGATCTTTCTGGAACTAGAAGAACCACGGTTCTTAACCTTTTCCTCTTCCCTTGTCGCTTTTTTCTGCCTCCTTCCTTAAGTTTAGTTCTCTAGGAAGCTAATTTATGGTGGCTTTTTTCTCCGTCCTGTACGTCGCCAAGTCATTCGTTCACTTTCCTGTTTTCTTCCTCCCTTTTCCTTTTACTTTGGTACGCTGTTTGCTCTTATCTCGTCCTTTTCTCTGTTCCTAAAATTTATGGAACGTTTTAATGGAAAGCTGTTTAGGACCAAGGTTTCGTCTCCCTACTTGTATTTTTGAGAAAATTGATTTATCAGGTACTCATCTCTGTTCCTTTGGTAACAAATATACTCCCTTCCTTCGTGTTAGTAGTTTCTCTGTAATTTTAAAAAATTATTTCCTAGAGCATCCACAAATATTCATTTACTAAACAGTTATAGTGGGATACGTAAACAGTGACGATGGACCTTTATTTTAATCAAAGTGTTCGCATTAATTAAGATCGCAACCATAGTAGTCACGGAAAATAATGTAGAATTCAAATTGAGAGAGCGCTATTTATTTTGAAAATGCATGGGCTTATGTTTTTGAAATATTTAATGGACTAATGAACAAATGCCATGGATAGATGGGTAAAGGTCGATTTTCTTGGTCGTTGAAAGTTCCGTATTATGTTGCACGATCAGTTAGTTATTTATAATTATTTGTATTTGAGTTGTGGAAATACGTCATGTAAAAAGAAGAGAGGCGTTGCACTTTACCGCAAAAAGTCCTTAACTGAAGTCGGACACTGCACACTATACAAGCTAATTAAACAATATTACTATTCTCTTGAAAAAATATTTTAAAAAACTATACAATGGGATTTAAAATTTCAAAATAACATAACACAGTATTAAGTTTTTCAGTTTAAGAAAAAATTAACAATGATAGTAAAAGAGAACAATATAAACATGCAATTTAGATTTCAGAACTTTTGAGCTTCCTTTTTAATATTTTTACATTTTTGGATATTGGAATGAGAAATCTTCTTGTAGATTCCATTCCCATACACCACTCTTTATATATCTTTCCTTATATTCTAAATCCAATCTATTCTCTCACAAAAATTGTCCGAATAAAGATTCGCTAGCTTTTGCTGAGATGGCCAACGCATCTCTTTGTATCACCATCACATTTCTCTTTTCTTTCTTCTCACATCCTCCCTGTCCATTTCACCTCTATCTTATTTTCTCTTTCATTTTCCGTCCGTCTTGCCGAGTTTCATTCTCATCCCATCCATTTTCTTATTCTCTCTATATTACCTCCCTTATGTCCATTTTCTCTTCCCTCCACATATCTTTCCCTTCGGCCAATCTTAGCATCATCCCATACGCCACTTCATCGGCACCTACGCCTTTCCGATCCCCGTACTTACTTCCCGAAAAAGTTAAGAAGTTTTCCTTCCGGAATTTTATTCTTCCTGTCTTTCCGAATTCTGATATCGCCCACACCACGGTCTTGGGCGATATACACTTCCATCCTGGCAATGGTTCGTAAATTGATGTTCTTCCCAGATCTCAATCTTTCACCCTTACACTTTTTTATATTAGTTTTGGATGGTGTGTAGGATGCCGTGAGATAGGATCAAGGATCGAACCGGAATAGAAAAAGTGCCAAAATTTCGGCTCCGTTACGCACTTTGGCGTTTCTCGCATCCTGTGCGAAACAAAATCGGATCCTCCTTAATTTATGCATTGGGAGACGGTTCTCGAAAGGGGAAACGAGAGTTTACGCGTGTCTTTGATTGAATTACTTTTTTCCTGATCTCGTTCGGGACCGCTTTCGCTTTTATTGAGCTTTCTTACCCCGCTGAAGAAAATAAGTATGTGGAATGAACTCGGAAGAATGCAAAGTAGCGGCGTATTAGTACCATTATTTCTCTGAGGTACTCTTAAACGTTTGCGCTATGTTATTCTCTTGAATAATGCGTTTAGATATTACTCTAAAAGTGCTTTTATTACTACATGAATGAAGCAATTTATGAAGATAGCCTTTGAATATATTTTATTAGCGGGATTTCCGTAGGTTGGCAGGAAAAAGGAAATTAACGACGAAGCAGGGTATATTCCGAATGTGAGTATGACGTTTATTAATTTTGCTTGCTTATGAAAACTTTCACTCAGTATATTTCACTACAAAATTCAACATGACATTGCAAAATCGTGACTTTTAATCGATAAAAATGGAAAACTTAAATAACTTCATCGTATTCATGTAATATTTTTCTTTGTGTTATGAACGGGTAAATATTAATTAAAATTAAGTTCTAATATACAAATTTCAATCAAAGTTATTCGATTAAAACTTATAATCTGTGTTAAAGTTTACGATTTATAGCCAAATATGAAGATTCATGGTAAAAGAATGTGTCAAAGTATTTGAAAAAAAAAGTAGAAGGTTTTTGATGAGTTTTAGATTTTAACCGTTTTATCGGCCGTTAACGACTCTGATAGACAATAAACATCGGCTGAGCTATAGCGGAAGGTAGGTTTTTGAAGTTATTTTCCAATGATTAATTAGCCCCATAAGTGTAGCAGTTGATTTGAAGTCAATATCGATTGAGTCTGAGAAAATGTGTACAGCCGATGAAACTCTGGGTAACAATAAGAAATAGAAGCGTAGTTTTGGTAATACCGTTATTTTCTAGTAGTAACAGCTTTATTTTGCTAAATTTCAAAGCTGTAGAGATGCTGCGGCGTATTATTAATGCTATAAATACAAACCATGTTAAAATCAAATGAAGAATACTATCGATTACCAAGGAAATTTTTGAACAGTAAATGATAACGTATTGGGAAACTGCATTTTGCAAGAATTACGTATGTAGGTTTATGGATAATTAAATAAGATAAAAATACCCAACTAATTCATTAAATTAGTGGGGAGGGGGCTTTGTTGAATAAACAAGCAGTGGCAACGCGTAATGAATGAAGAAATTAGACGAAATGAGAAGTAAAAGTTCTATTTCCTTTTCAGGGTACGAGATGTACGAAAAAGTATAAAGTCATTATGAATACACAAATCTATATAAGTGTGCGCCATTAAAATAAACAATTGCGTAATCTAGTAAAGAATTGCTTTATTAATAGAAGCAAGCTGTGGAAGCTTCTGAGCTGCTTCCAAGCAAACCTGAGATTTAATTTTCCGGAAAAAAATTTCCCTAAAAAGGATTCGAACCACTGAGGATAAACTTTTGGATTAATCTTCGGAAGTTAGGATATCAGAAGCAGTCACTCTAACCACTCCTCCATTTTAATGATGATTCAAGTAGTTTATAATTCAGTAAAAACTTCGTGAAATAGACTACAGTGCAGCAGCTGGGGAGAACTTCCTAGAGTAATATACAAGTAATTCTTCAATTTTAGGTTAGTATATGGTGGGTTCGATTAAGTAGTTTTAAATATTTTGCTAAGAGTACGGATTCTCTTGATTAATATTATGGAAAAACAATTGATAAAATATCCAATGCATTAGGATATCCATCTATGGATAATCCACACAATAATATAGAATCCCAAAAAGTATCTTTGTATAGCATTAATTTTATGAAAACTTCATTATGAATCCAATGATTCAATATAATTCAATAAAAAGTTTAGTGAAGTAGACTGGCAGATGGTATGAATATATTTATATTATGCCTTCGCATTTTTAACGGGATATTTTGACATACACCAGATATATGCGATAGCATTTGTGCATTTTTCTATAAATTAAATTAACTTCCGTCACGGGGGAATTCACTATTTTTATTTATAATTTTTGAAGTTAATATGCAGATGTCACTTATATGGTGGAGGAATGGGAAAACTTCCTGGATAAATATACAAGTAACTCTTTCATTGTAGGCTAGTATATGGTGGGTTCGATTAAATAGTTTTAAATCACTGATAAGACTACAGATTCTTTCATTCAATACTAAGGAAAAGCAATTCATGAAAATATATCAAATACGAGGGTGGTCTCCCATGATGAACATAAAAGGTTTCCGACCCCAGATTTTTCAGAAATCTTAAGAAAATTTTCAGAAATTTTCAGAAAACATGTCGAGAAATGGCGAAATGTCGGAAACTTTTCAGGCCACCCAGTGATATGAATTCCACGAAGTATCATTGTATATCATTAATTTTATGGAAACTCCATTATGAATCCAATGAATTAATAACAATCCCAATCAGTTCAAGCATGAAGAAATGGAGATATTTCTTATCAGTTTCGTTCACCATGGTAACCGAACCCAATACCCTTAGATCGAAGAACAAAAACCATGCGGACCCTGCAGTCACCAGATCCTCCTCATCATCTCGATCACATTCCCTTCGTTTTTCATTTCTCATGCCTTCCCCCTCATTCTCACCCCGAAGAATCTTTCCTCATGTCCACTCCCTCACGCAATATCCCCTTCGCCAATTCCGAATTCGCCTTGGCCACCAAGATCCGACACGATCGCCCCCTTCTTTTCCATTTCCTAATCCCGCGACCTTCATCCCTCGCACAAGGCAATGCATCTCGAGTTGGAGGATTGCCTCCCATTTCCTTCCCCCTGGACTAATCGAACCCTCCCCCTTTGAATCCCGTTGACCGCTTTCACTCCCAAAGACCTGCGATCAATTATTTCCCTCACAAAGGCGTCCTGCGGGGAAGAGAAAGGTCTTTGGGGTGACTCGTTCTTTAAGGTACCGTCCGATTCCTTTTTAATCGCGGGTTTCCTTTCCGAAGGAACGGAGTGGTTTACTCGAGGAGTACGTCGATGTAAATGGCAAAGTTGTGTCTGTTCCTAAACAAGTTCTTCCTATACCGAATTCACCAGGAAATTCAAATCAGCTTCGATGCACTTTGAATAATTGTAACGGTTGCCTAAGCTATAACTTTGTTATCTTAGCAACTTCTTTTTATTATAATTATTATATACTTATAGCAAATACCATGGATACCTTTCTACAAAAGCGACCTTGCGATTTGCGAGAGTAATAAAAATATTCTTCAAAACAAAAATGAAAGTATCTTTCACTCATTTCAGATATCCTTTCTCAAATAAATACCTTAAATAAACTCGATATTTGTTTTTATCTCTACAAAATAGGTTTTTGCTATCAAGTTACCATGAAATTCTGTCAACTTAGAAGGAACTAATTAGCAGAAAATTAGCTGATCTTTTTTCTCAAATGTTGTATTTATAATGTTACTTCTATGTGGTTTGAGTTCGATAGGAATAATTGCCAGTTTTGTGGTAAAACACGATATATATTTTAAATTACATTAACTAGGAGTGACTAAAATTATAATTCTAGAAGTCTGAAGAAACTGTGGGTTCAGCAGTTTTTATTGATTTGGTCATCTTTTAATTTAACTTCAATTACATTTCAACCCATTAAAAAACGTTACGACGTGGGTTTGGAATGTCAGTCAGACATGCGTTCGAGCTCTTGGAATAGAGTTACAAAGTTAGGTCGTGAGCATAGTTCCTTCTATTTTTTATCTTGGGGAGGAAAGTACTGGCGCTTGGATTACTGAGCCACGCTGTCATTGCTTAGGAAGCATAGGAATTATGAACTTTGATCATTTCCACAAAAAGAAATGTTTTCGTAATATAATATGATATTGTTAGAAGTATCATAAAGTTATTCATAAATACTGGAGGCTTTCAAATTTTTTTAGAAAATATTGATCACTCTGATCGATCGGACGGCATATGTATTATTGGGGGACCTCATTGGCACACAGCTTAGAAGGAAGCATGCTTGGATCCCTTGGAAGAAATTATATTAAGGTAGAAATTAGATTGTTGCATGGTTACGATTGCTAAACGTATTCTGAGAAACTACTCTGGAGACTGGAGATCTATAGATAGTATTTCATACATCTAACTCATTCTAAAATTTCAGTCGATTTCACAAAAAAGAATAAACTAAGACTAACTGTATGAAAATAAGTTAGTTAATAACTCAGGTGCCAATATAATTATTGCAGGATATGATGTGGATATTTATGTAAAGAGTACTACAGTATTTATTCATATTTGAGGTGATTTAATAAAGTTAATGGTGTATTGTACCGGTTGCGGTATTCTCTTTGCCATCGTAAAACGTGAGGTAGAAATAAAGGCGATAAACGGTGATAAATTTCTGCCCAACTTGGCGGGTGTATCACCGATACTTATTGGCACTTCCGACTTGGAAATCTCCATCTAAGAAGTTTTCCCCTTCAGCAGCTGACCTCATCCCCCAGCCTCCATAATACAACCCTTTCCGCATCTTCAAACTTCGTATTCCACCCTACGCGCTCCGTTTCTATCTGCTCTCAGAATTTCATTCCGATCTCATCCTGCTCAATTTGCCATCCGAAGGACGTACGCCTCGTTCTAGAGGTAAGAATTCCTTCCGCCTTATTTTGTTCCCGGACGAGCCAACTTCTTCTCCCCCGACATCGATACAAGCGGAAAATAACCCCTCACAAAATCCTTCATTTTCGGATCTTCCGAATCATTCCTCGACGTTTCCCTTCTTGCTTGCAGATTCCGTGTTCCCATTCAACAAATGCTGTGGCTGCAAATGTAAAGGTAACACTAAAACATATCATCCTTATTACTTTGCGTCAAGTTCAACTGAAGAAGTGGGAAGTTTATCGTGCCCCGTGAACCGTGAATATATGAGGGAGTCTGTGTTACGAGTATAGTTGCCAATTACTGCGTGACTGCCCATTCCTACTTACACCCGGGATGTTTCCTGAGATTGTCTCATGTATAGTAAAGTTTTAGCACCTTCACTTCGTCTCAAATATTTGATATTCTGCCACCGGCATAGTTAAAACTCATCTAGTCATCATCACTTAGTATAACGACATTAGGTAAATATCCCACAAAGTCTTTCCAGCCATTTAGAAAACAAATATTCTCAATTTATCATGGAAATATGTCGGATATTAATTGAATTATATCATAATACTATAAATTACATTCTTCTTCTATTAATGACTTTCATATTTTATCTTAGAGGTAATTCTGAAACTTTTTACATGTGATGAATCCTATAACCTCATAATTTATTCGAATCATGCGAAATTAATGATATTTTAAGCGTTTTGTTGTTTTTTATTAACTGTGAGGTCGCAGATAATGAAAATTTATTTTTCATCTCCAAATTAATGAAATATACTCACTACGTTACAAGGTGTAGCATAGTTTAAAATTCATTCTTTCCGCTAGATGCACGCTATTGTGAAAGGCTGTAAGGCAGATCAGAATTTGCATACCGTATTTAATATATTTTTATGCTCGTCAATCATTCATATTGTGCATGTCCAAAAATGGAATTTCTCCATTTCGAGACTATTCAGCAAAATTTTAACGATCCCAAAAACCATTCTTCATTTTCTCTAATAGATAAAAAATTCATCTCGCTACCATAATGTGAAGCTTCAAAAATATAATAGAAAATGTATTTGAATACTCATACGATTTCAGTGATAAAATGGCTTCATAGATCATCTTCGGACCCAATGTATGCTGAGCCGTTTTATTTCGAAGCAAGATTTCGCATTTTCTGTTAACTGACTAGCACATTGAGTTCTCAGTAATAAATCCGAAAAATGCGCCTGGAACTGCATTTCCCACTCTATGTTTCCATTCTGGATCGATTTATAGGTTTTAGAATGGAAGAAGAGATGAGAGCTGGCTGATGAAAGAGACGACATTACATTTGGCGAAAGATAAAAGAGCAGACCTATTTTCCTTTCCAGAACCTTAGGTTCTAGAGATTAAAACTGGCTCTAAGATTGAGTGAACGCCATTTCCTCGTCTCACGAAATTCGGGAGAATTGAATTGTTCGTCGGAGAGAAATATATTAAGAAGTTCTCGGGCTATCCCAGGAGACGTAGCTTGGGTCTCCCATTAAAATGCGGTGGGAGGCTTAATTCCTCGGGTATTAATTCAATCCGTCCAATCCTGAAATTTCCGCGTTTGTTTGTTGATCGTTTTCCTCAAAGATCATAAGGCTTGAAATTATGAATCTGGCTATTAATTCCATTTTACTAAAAAATAGATAATCTTTAAATTAGTGTTCGTAGTTATAAAGAGGTAGATCTTTTTAAACTGATGGGAGGTATATTCCAATATTAAGTCCTCACGATTACCAAGTGTTCAGATTTAGTCTTTGATTCTCTCACTTCTGTTTCAGTCGGTATATTATTCATCTCGAAGGCCAATAAATACCTCAACACATCTAACAAAAGATATTATAAGTGCTTGAGAGGGAAAGAGTCTTATTGAGCAAGATAAGGAGGAGTCCTTTTTATTCCTCATTGATGCAGAATGCTGCGAGTGGACAAGCTTCACGTATAGTACAGCGCATGTTTCTACGAATGGCATTGATAGTATTCAATAATAAACCGATATTAATACTGCAATCCAGAATATTCACTTCTGATTGAATAATTTGAAGCTTCCTAATTTACTGTTTCTGCTAATCACTACAGGTCATCTAATGCTTCAATCATTCAATCGCGTTTCACACCAAGCAGCTTTAGAGCTATTACCTATCAATTAAAGCCTACATATATCAGTAGTTACAGGCAGCAAATGACCAATAATCGTAATCTTCATGCTAGCGCGTCGAGGTGAATAATGACGAATTATTTCGATTTATCATTAAAGTTAAAATACTTCTATGAATTATGAGCATTCGGTAATCCATTCAGATTAAGGTAACGCTTGAAATTCTTGTTTCAGCCATTTAATGTTTTATTTCGTGATCGCTCTGAGCTATTAAGTACTTGCTTACTTTCTTCGTATTACCCCGAGGGCTATTCAAAGCAGCGGTTATGTTACATTTCACCTAGAGTTTTGAGGGAATAATTTTGAGTTAAATTTACTCGAACTAGTCAAATTTTTGAGGATAAAATTAAAACTAGATGTATGGAACCTTCTAATCTCCTTTGCGTATTCTTTTTTCACATATATTCACAACATTACTTCTATTTTGAATTAAAAAGGAGCTTAATGGACACTTTACACGTGTATAAGTGATGGAATACATTTAAAAAATATATCAGCTACTTTGTCTCCTTTCGGTAATCAACTATTTTTTCTATTCAGTATTAAGTCTTTTCTATTCACAGTGTTCTGCCGTAATTTCCTTGTGTGTATCTTTCACATCACGCACACCCAGATAATTTTTCATAAATTAAATTTTTCTCTTTGTGCAACACATTTTTCACCAGTATCTCATTCACTACATTCAATCGGTTTTTTTTTATAGGTTTTCCTCTCACTTTTGCGCCATTCATGTCCTCTTCAAATATAATCTTTGTCACTCCTCCTTTATTGTCTATATCCAAGAGAGCGTACAAAGGAACTTTTTTTACGCATCTTACACAAACCATCGTACTTTTCTATTCTTCCGAATCTTTTAGTCTAAATTCAACCTATTTTTATCATCTTCCGCACCCTTTAAGACCAACCGCATTCTCATAATATGTAATCCATGTCATTTTGTATTCAACCACCCTTTAAAGATATGATATGCTCCATGTGCACATTACATATAGAGTAACTCAATATGAAAGTTTGATTTCACCTCTTTTATAAAAAAGCAAAATGCTGGATGTTTTGTGCTGAAGGAAGCAAAGGAGTGTGCCAGCGATGCACTTAAGAGAAAAGAGCTCAATTGGCATAGACGCATTGAAAGGGAATACCAACAAATTCTTTGAGGAATCGAGCAGTCACATACTCGGGTCAACTCATCAAAGAACGCACTCGGACCGCGGCGTACGTGATTCGTGCGAAATGCTCCAAATCGGGCGACCCACTTGGGTGGATGCCTAAGCTAAAGGATAACTCAGACGAGCCAAAGAAAGACCTTAGAGTTATATATACGTCCGTTGACCAGATTCGTCTTCTTAGCGCTTTTCCAGTCGGATAAGCTTTCTTCACGCATCACCTGTCCGAATGGTGGACGACACGCTGGGGCACTGCGGGTGACATCCGGACACGCCTTTGTAAGAGTCGCAACCGAGTTTAAAGTTGGACAAGATGAACTTCATATCAGAAGCAGGGCTTGTAGGAGCGGTTTTTCGGGACAAGGGAAATGGGGAATCGTATTCGAGGAAATTACCAAGGACGCAAAACAGTCGGATTTAATGAGTCTCCCAGTGTTCCTAGAATTCATCTTCATAAAGTTCCCATTCCGTTGTTGATGTTAGTTCTCGTGTATACGTCGGTGTGTGATTTGATGAAAATATTAAAATTTCAGACTCATTTCCAGATATGTATACTAAGCACGGGTAAAGAGTGGGAGATATGTGAATCACGATTTTTGCTATCAATTTCTCCTTACACCGACGTATACTTGAGATTCGCTCCTCTTGTATATAAGTACAAACTTTTCTAAATATTCTGGCTATTGCTTTTCATTTTTTATACATAATATACAATCTTCTTATCTTTCCTTCATATGCACTGTTCTTTCATTACAAGAACTGTAGTATGGACAATATCCGTGTTTAGCAGTGAAAATTTTCCATAATGAATGCCCACATTTTAAAATCTTCTGAGTACATTTTAATATTTTATTTTAGTTTTTAGCATTTGACTTCAAGGGAATAGCTCCTAAATATGATATTTTTATTTTATGAGGGTTAACGTGGAAGTTAAGAATGGGGATGTTAAAAGGTTAGTGGCTTTTGAGATGTGGGTATGGCGTAGAATGGAGAAAGTAAGCTAGGTCGATAGGAGAAGGAACGAGGAGGTTCTAGAGATGGTTGGGTAGAAAAGGGTAGTAATTGAAGTCATTAGAAATTGACAAAAGAAATGGGTGGGGAAGACAAAAGTTGTTAGACGAATTTAGGGGTGGGATAAGTTACCGGGAATTGAAGGAGAAGGAATTACATAGGGAATGTGGGGGCACATAAACCTACCGAAAGGTAGAAAACTATTATACATATAATGCAAGTCGGTATTTCATCTTATGGAGAACATTTTATAATGTTTAATGATTATTTTTAATGTATATTTATATACAACATCAAACATGTGTTTCATTCCGAATGAAACCACTTTCCCGCCCCTACCTACTACATTTAAGTAACCTGACATAACCTTCCCAAAAAACATTAAAAGAGAATATATTCCATTCATTCATTATTTTTTTATTGCTGGAGGTGGAGAAGGAAATTCAGAATAATTTCCGAATTTGTTCAACGATACATAGGCCGCTTTAAACGATGGAAATGGCACTGAAAGCCGCAGGTTTTCCAACCATACCCTAGAACGTAATTAAAGTACACGGGTTGATGTATGTGATATCGGAATAGGCTTGACGGGTTTGAAGTTATTTTCAGTGCGCAATACAGACATCGCATTTTATTAAGGATCATCTTAAACACTACGTATATCTAAGTAACAAATTTCCTTTCTCATGACAAATGATTTTATTTTTATTTCTTCTTCAGAAGAAAATTATGATTAATTTGCAACAAATACCGCTGGAATGAATTAATTAAGTTATGAATAAATTTAAGTTATTTGCCTTTTCGTAGATCAGAGATCTCCAACCGCGAGTCTGCGAGCGGAGAAACTAAATCTTACCCAAGCCTCCCCTTGTTTTTCTCTGGATTTTAATTTGATATTTTTATTTCTGATTCAATGGAATGTGAAAGAACAGTTTTTCGATGTATAATAAGTCACTAAAAGTAGAACCCTGTATTCATGTAAAATGATCATGTGCTGTCATGGATTAAACATCAACAGCTCACAGCAAAATTAGTTTGGAAGTGTTTCATGCAATTCCGAAATCTTTGCAAGTGATTCTACTAACTCAAACTGTAAATTTACCAAATCTCTGGGTAGACTATTTCCAAGGATTGAGAGAGAGCACCTGAAACAACGGTATAATTTCTCAATGATCGAAAAGCAATCTTATGGTATTGGATGGAATATCCGCTGCGTCACGTAGAAACGCTTACGCAACCAAAACAGTCAATAATGTCGCCGTGGGGATATTAAAAAACGGGGCCAACCATTGACGGAAGGATGGGGAATACATTCGATTCCTTTCCTCTTTTTTGGCTCGAATTTTCTCCTTCCCAAAGGAATTTGATCGTTCTTATTCAGCCCGCATTCCACCCGATGGAGACATCATCCGGAGTGAGATTCCGTCGGAGTAGTCCGTATAAACTACTTCAATTATCAGGGCCGTGGGGGGAGAGAGAGTGTGGGGCTCCCTAGGGTTTTCTGCCGGTGGTCCAACGGCCGTTCACCTAATTTGATTAAGTCTCCCCTTCCCTCTCACTGGTTTTTGTGCAAGGTTTAAGTGTGGGAGAGGGTTTGGGATGATGAAATGCGGGGGTGGTGTGAGAGAGAAAGGGGTTTTACGAACCGATGCCTTGAATATCCCCGCAGGGGGGAAATGGCCGGATAGGGAAGCAACGTGCGTCACATGCCTCTGCTTTAAAAAAAAGAACAGTTAATGGAAAGGAGGTGTAGTTTCCGGACGGATTCGTTTAAAATTGAATTCATTAACCGAGTTATTAGTGTCAGGGTTTCGGTTGGTGTGGAGGGGATAACTAGCCGCTCAAGAGTTGCGGGGGTTTGATATAATATCTTTCCGAAAGGAAAAAAAGGCGCGAGTTTCTCTCTCCAAATCAAGTCCACTGAGAGCTGAGAAAGGGTTTTTTCCGGTTGTTTGAACGCTGTCGGTTTTACTTAGTGGCGGAAATAAAATTTGCTGCGCAAAGATTTTTTGAGTAGTATAAGCTTTCTAAGTAAAGCTCTGCGCAGAAAAATATTTAACCTTCAATATTTCCGAACATTCTAAGAGAGGAGAAAATTGCAATATTATCTATACAGGATTTAATATATCCTAAAATCCTCACTCTGGGAAATTTATCAATAAAAGATATTGATGAGTAGCAGAACTAATACCTGAGATACAACGGAAGTTTCTGAATTCTCTTTTAATGATTGCTATTAGTTTTCTTCTTCCTGTACATTATAAGGAACTCCATTTTCTCGTTCGTAATGCAATGATTTTGTCTCTGAAATATTGCCAGTGTTATCGTGGATTAACAAGATAAACTGTGCTTTAAACTACCTTGAGAATGAAGAATACATCTAATTATAACCGTGGAGGTCTTTAATGAGGCAGATTCGTTGATTAGCTCTAATGCAGTTGTTATGAATTCATGGATGGATTTCGAACCCTAACTGAAATAGATAAATATATATAGATTTTGTTGTTTATTCCATTTTTACGTAATATTCGAGTGGAATAAAAAATATCGAAATAAAAGAATTTATAAATATGTAAAATGTATTAATCCTTATACTTTATCCTTTATACTGGGTTGGAATTGTGAACATGATTTCCGAAAAAGAATTATCTTACCATCGCGTCGTTGACCTTTGATAGAAAAATATGATTTAGATAATTTTAAAACTATCAGCAAAATTAACGGCTATAAATTATATAATTTTACATGTATAAAATTTTGTATTTGGATTCAAAGTTAGAAGAAAAATTGCGTTGATTGTTTTATTAAAGCTTTAAGATCGTCTTTAACCATTCAGATGAACAAGATATTTTTTAGAAGCTGAGGCTCTAGTTTGATAAGCCTCTTTTCTGCCTAAAAAAAGAAGTTTATTTGTCCATGAAAGTATTTTTACGTCGTTAATTTGAGGAATTCTTGGTTTTTCAACGGGTGTCTTCCTAACCCTTCTTTTTACCAAGAGTGAAGCCCAAATCTGTTTTTTAGCCCCAAAGCTTATAAACTCGCCCAGAAATTTCGCTTGTCTTCGTAGAGCTTCCCTATAAACTAGTTCTTCATCGACCATGGCACCATCTGAATCAATCCGCAGATGGGCAAAATTAAGTTAGGTTCATGGATATGATTGGTCAGAACATCGGCTTAGTCTTCAAAATTATAATGCCTTGAATTGAAAATGTAGAGGTCAACCGAGGTTAAGAATTTATTGAAAAAGTTTCATAAAGACTTCTTCTAGGACTGTATAAACTATAAAGTGATACTTTATTATCATGTTATCCAAAATTTATTTTCTTATAAGCAGAATAGTTGGTCTCAATTTCTTACAATATAACATTTCTCTATTATTGTAGAGGTTATAATACACGAAACGTTTAATGTTGTGGATAATACAAATAAATGAGAGTAGGAAATAATGGAAGGAATATCCGATGAAAATAGGAAAAGTAAGGGCGAAGACAATTTATTATAAATTTGAGAGAGATGATGTTTCAATGATGTAGAAAGGTATGTTTTTTAACTCTTGCTGGAGTGCAATTTCGCAACAAATAGAAAAGAATGGTTTCTCTGATACTGTGGGCAAATCATCAACATATTAACAATTAGAGAGGCAAGGTTTCAGGGTTTGAATAGTATTCAAAGGAAAAGATAGCTCTTTATTTTTTCATAAATTTTTCGTTTTGACGTAAAAGCTATTCAGGAAAAATACTGGATAACAATGATGCACCATTCTAAGATGATTATTCACGTTGAGGATTTATGCCAGCTCCAATACATAAGCGTATAACTAGCTTTCTTGCTAACATGTTTATGTCTTTTTGTCCATAAACAAGTTTACATTGCTGCCGTTGTCATTATTACGCCAAGCGCATCGATTTTATTTGTAAAGGATTAAGGGAAAATACCATAATCTTCATATTTGTTATAGCTTTGTGAAGGATGATTATTTATTTTAGATTTTAGATAACAAAATTTCAGATGCCTCTTTGATTATGTATTATGAGCTAAAGTAAAGATAACAGATGGTGATGGTGAACAAAGATGGTGGAAAGGCGCCAAAATATCGAGTATCTCACAACGAATTAGTTTGACAATTTGACGCCATTGCATCTTTTTACCTCACAATGAAATGAATAAATATAACCCAATTATTAGCCCAAAGTATTATATAAACCCATTTTTTCATTACCTGTGCGAAGTTTAAAATTTCATACTCAATAAAACCATCTTATTTGGCGATTTTAGATTCTAATTTACTCCGGGGATTTGAGTAGAAAACTTATGAGTCAGTGAAGCCACAAAGAGTCATAGGACTCCAGTAAATGACAGAATTACCAATTAATGAAAAAAATTTAAAATTCATTCATTCCTGATCTGGTTGTGAGTAACGTTTACTGTAGTCGCTCTCTACACTCCTCCACTTTAGCTGCTGACAATATTTTCCCAACGCTTAATTATGTCTTCAAATCGGCAACTCAAACAAGCTTTCCCTTAAGACTTGCCGTCCCGTATTTTCCCATGATCAAACGACTTGGCTCGCCTAAGTCTCTATACTTCTTGACTTGGCGACGTGTGCTATTGCGAGATGACTTCAAGGAGATGTTTCCGGAATCGTTAGACATCAATTTTAGCCACGGAATGAATTATTGCTCCGTTTAAGAATAACTCGAGTTCATTACTGTGATTGATAACATTCCATAACCATCCTAATTAAGCTCTTGGATTAAAGCGATCGCGGGTTTTATGTATCGGAATGAGCATATTTCTGGAAGACGGGATTTGAGAAATGTTTGTCATGTCTTCTTGATTTCATTGGGCATATTTCAGGCTTAATTTTGCGGAAAATAAATCAGTTGAGCTACTTTCCTTTAATTCATATTTCTGTTGACATTGTTGATACAGATTTAAGTGCAGGAAATATGATACCGGATCTGCATAGTTTTGTGACTAAGGATCAACCTCAGCCATATCTACTTGCTAAGCAATTATGAGAAGAACTTAGAAAGTAAATCGTTTAAAACCTATGTGAGAAAATTATAATTCATAGGATTGTCATGATAATGAAAATCGTCGCAAAATTTTAGACAGATTCAAAAGCTTATTTTGATGAATATGTGAGAAAAAAACAAATAGGCAGGATTTTTCTTGTCGATTATGTTTATCTTTTAGTATAGACTTTCTTCGGAAGAAAAACTTTGATGAATGCAGTCTTCTCTAGCATATTTTCGGTTATCTATTTCCTCTCTGTTGGCTAGCATATGCTTCTTGTGAGTTTTTAAATGTCCATTATTCTGACCCTATTTTCACATCAGCTCCTTTTTATTTATTTCGTCGATTAGTTTCTTCTGATTTATCTCTCTTCTTATGAGACTTTCTACAATCATCTCCAGTTTTCAAATTATTTTTTTCCTGCTGTACCCTTCGTCCATGCCTCTGAAGCATGCAAAAGTCTCTGCTAATTTTTTCTCATTATTATGCTTTGTTATTTGGAATTTAGGTACCCCTTTGTGTAAACAGGTTTATTTGAGTAGTTATAATCTTAATATCGCTATTGTATGTATCCATATCTCATCCATACATAAGTATAATTTCTATACCCTTGTTGGTATCCATGTCTGACGAATTTTTGCCAATTTCAGCAATTACAGCAATTGCAATTACATAAAGGTAAATTCCCCTAAATTTGTCACGAGCCACTGACCCAGATGTCAACGCAATTAATATTTTCCTTATGAGATAGAACCATCCATAGATAGTCCCAATTAGGAAACGTAAAACCCTGTCTCCGAAGCGGATTTTCCGATAGAACCCCGATAGCATGCTTCGAAGTGACGCCACATATCGAAGCATTGCTTTTTCCCCTTCCAACATCCCATCAACCAGATGTCGCGTTGACATTTCAATTCCTGCGAAACGAAGGTCTCAACCTATTGACGTTGACGTCCTTCGATAGTCTCATGAAAACTGTACGCTTCTGCACCAGCAGAAATATATATCGCAAGCATCACAGGAAAGAGGGCAATCATCGGCTACAAGGGTGAGAACGAAGTTTAATTCCAAAAGTATATGTTTGATCTTGATTACTTTGCTTTTTCCATGGAATCAATAAATACAACTGAAATCGAATTTTCAATCAAATCTGGAGATTTATATCAATAATGCTAGATAGAATTCTGCAAAACCGATCTATTGGTTCTGTGTATGAATTTTTATTCTTGATATTTTACGATTGGTTTAAATTTGCGCTTACTACGTTTTTTTCTCGTGGTCATCATACATTTTCGCGGTTGTACTGTTATGAATGTGATTCTTCACTTGTTGATTGTAATACAGGCAGCTTTGTATACGTGGAAATGTAGCTTGCTATTACGCTAATCCTCATTCACAATCTATTAAATAGTTATTAGGCTACTTGTCTATCAAAATTCAATGTAATTATGTAAAGTTCATTTTCCAAAAATTCAACTTCCACTTTCTACCAAATTTTACGTATTAATGCTGCACAATATCCAATATCAGTGATACTTTTATAATTAAATGTTAAATAAAACCTCTGCGCACTGATTATAATCATTTGTCTTTAAGGCTTAATAAGCAATATAACTGAGGAGAAATGAGAGTTAGCAATTAGTACACAAATTTTGGTTTAAAACAGAAAGTGATGCATATCTCTGATTGATCCATCATTTCAGTTAAGCGCAATATGCAGCATGGAAAAAATGATGATAAATATTACAGTATTGAAAGAAAAGAGGATGTTTCATTTTCGTTTCTCAATTTTGTAATACATTAAGATTTAAGAGATTTCAATTGCGTGATATATTAAGAACGGAGTCACATTGAACTACGGTATATCTTTCGGTTCAAATCAAATAAACAGCAACTTCTTTTCTTCCATTCACACATATTCATTCTCCTTAAATTGTAATCGATCTGAATAACTTTTCGCTATAACATTAATTCCATATTAGGACCATGACCCTGTTCATCATTATACTTTTGATGTCAACCAAATGAATGCCATGAATAATATATGATCGGCCTGCTATTCTTCTTCAAATAAAGGAATAAAATCAGTCGATAATCTTAAATGTGTTATGTGTGCACCAATTCAGTTATCGAGGCAATAACAAAGGATTTATGAGCATTTGGCTGCGCGCTGCCACTCGGTCATCCCTGCGTGAAATATCGAATTCGAATGAATTTTTGATATTTCTCTTCATCAAAAAAACATCATTTCAATTGATGGACAACGTCCTACAGACCGGTTTTTGATTCGTTTTTGAAACATCGTTGCACCACGGTCTTCGTTTGGAAGGAATTGTGAATCGATTTCATTTTTGATGGCTAGAGAAAGGTCTCGTGGAAATTTTAGTTCAGGAAGAAATTGGATGCCCCTAAATTTTATTTCAATGACAAACTCCACTGATTCAAACTGCGAAAATGTTCTGTCTTCGCTGCAGTTATTTCATTAGTTAAATTTCAGAGGTAGCAATTTCGAATCTTTTTATTTTTGGAGATAGCAATGAAATTAAATTCTTGCTATAGCGAATTTATGAAATGTATGAGCAAATAATGGATTTTCATCCCATACATTTTGAAAATTCGTTCATAACTCTTTCAATTGTTGGCGGAAATTTTGGAAAGGATTTCTCCCTTTCACCCAGAACATTCTAACTTAATAAGTTTATATGATTCATAAAATAGAGCCCGTTCACTGAATTTGAGTTTTTTATCCTTCGCTTGCTCTTAAAATTTGATTATCAACGCTTTTTCCGAGTTATATGTTATACGGAGGTTTTTATAGGGTAATTATCTTATTAATCAAATATAATACTCATCTGTTTCATTCTTTTATCATTGATTTTCTAGTGTACACCTTCACGTACCATTTCCAACCTCATATACTATAAATCCTGCTCATCACCGGTAAATGCATCTAGTTTCTGCTCAAAGAGTTAACAATGAAATCACACCCCGAAACTTTCATATTAGTAACTCCGTATCTTAAAAAATTATATGACGTCACTGCATATAAAATATATTTGTAGGTTTAATTCCATGATCTCATACACAGTCATATAAACATGATTTAGGTGCTCCAGCACCTCATAATATCTCCATACGTCTATAGGATACCTTACGTATGTTGAAATCCGAGAATGTGTAAATTTTTATTTTGATCACTCTTTCCTAGCTTCAAATGATTTAATAATCTAACTTTCTAGTGTTATTTACACGAAAACTTTATTATACGAGTGATTTGTAGACATGTCATGACTTAAGGGGTATTAGTAGCAACAGATTAGAAGCAATTTTGAGAGAAGATTACGAAGGATTATTTGGTACTCTTCCAATATGAAAACTGTCGTGCCATATTCATTCCGAAATGTAATCTACCTGCCACAACCTTCATACGGAGATATAGAGAACAGTTTCGATATGCAGCTTCACTTGGCTTTATTTTCAGTTTATTTGAATGAGTAATTTTTAAATGGTTTATTTTACTAACCTAGGCTTCAGAACTCAACCCGATAATAGATCATATCTAGATCTTTAGATCATATACCGGATGAAACAGAATATTTTGGATCGAATATGTCTACAAGTGTGTTTGTAGCATTCAAATGATAGCATTTCCGATAAATAAAATTGCAATTTTTTGTATATTAAAATGTTACTTAATACATGAATGGCGAGGTTATAGGTATTTTTATATTTTCTTGTTTAATATTGTTTATTGTATGTTGGTATCTCACACATTTTCAGTGTTAAATATGTATTGTATCCCAACTTATCTCTCACGTTCACCAGCCACCAGAGATATTGAATATACCTATCTATACCATCAAATTCAGACGTAATAAGTGAAAATGAGTATAGAAAAAACTTAAGGCAATACTTATAAAATAACAAATCATGCTTCAAAGGCTATTTCATATCAAGTATAATCGACTAACCTCAAGAGTAACCTTTTTAAGAGAATCGATTACCACGCGGAGGACTCGGGTTCGATTCCCGGCAGTCCATCTTCCGAGATTACATTGAGATTCGAGCCTTAAAGTTTTATAAATGTATAACAGGGGTTACATCCTGTGTAATATATAGCAGAATGGTAGCGATGGCCACATTATATTCAATCACAGCGGAAGGCCTAGTATAAGCGTCATTAACTTAATCTCCCAAAGTTGTATCTTAGTAGGAGAATTAACATTAGAGATATAATTTTTATTATCGCATAAATGTTATAGTATGTATGAGTTCCGTCTCAAAATCTGGACGTGTGTGAATGAATTCCAAACAGAATGCAAAAGTGGACTTTTTATCAAAAATCAGTATTCCAACGAAATCCTTGCTATTCTCTTTTTTTGCGTCCTGTGCTCCTCCCACCATATCTCTTTTAGCGCTTACTCATCGCCGATAGAAATCTCCCTTTCCAAGAATCCATTGCGTGCGCTGCCCTTTATAAACTTCCCTGCATCACACGGTTCGTTTCTCGAGAAGGTCCTTTTTTCTGCGACCTATTTGTATCCCAGAATTCAAGCTTTATGCCTTCGGTCTCGTGGGACGTCCTCTGTTTCCCTTTTTCACCCCTCCTTCCCTCGCTCCGTATTTATACGGTATTTCGCAATTTATGCGCGTGTTAAAAATGTATTTTCGCATTATTTCGCGTCTCCGTCCCCGCGTCCTGTAAGATTTACGCCCGTTATAGGGCTCTCATTTTTTATTTCTGCGGAGTTTCATCGCTACCTTTCTGAAAAAAACTTGCGTCCGTTCGTCCGTCCGTCCGTTCTTTCTGTTGGGGAAGGACAAATGGAGATGACTGGATGGTTTAAGGTTGTGGGAGGAAGTGTAAATGCCATTAATCGCAGGTACTGGTCTGTGCTTGTGAATTAATTCTTCTGGCGCGATAGTGGATCGTATCTTTGCATAAAAGACCCTATCTAAATGAAGACTTTTCTGGTAAAGAGTGGAGGTATTCATTACGACTAATGAGCTCCTATATGAATTAATTTTCGAAATCTGTTTTATATTCCTTTTAGAAAAGGTACTATTAATGTGCGTTATCAATGTTAAGTAGAGAAAGCAATATGACCCTCTCTACCAATGGTCGTCAATATTAACCCTATTAATGGACTTTTGGGTTGACACTTATTCACTATTTCATTCATAACTCTACGATTTAGTTTGAAAGATCAGCCTATATAGAATATTTACTACTTAAAAATAGATTATATCTACCAAAATGTTGTATTTCCTTCCTTTTATTCCCTTTTAGTCCCGTTTTTGAATTCGAATTGTTTCATTCTATGGTCTAAAAACCACTGAAAATTTTTTCTGCAGATACTGTGGAATCGCAGTTGGGCAGGAACTAATTTTCTAAATGGTGCAGACTGTCTTTTATGTTTATGTTAATTAGATGCGAATTTTACTTCGTTTTCAATTGAAATTCGCTTCGCGTTCACGCGTAGTTTCACATTTCGAACCGTCTGACGCCCCACATAGTATAATTATTTTATTTCTTAACAGAAGTTGAAAAGGTTAGCATAAATTTTATATTTTGCTTCCATCTCTTTCATCTGTGCTCCTGAAAATATTAATTCTTTAAACGTCGGAATCATTAACGACTCGGCGGAAATTCACGCTTTGATGCCAGACAATTACATTTGCTTTTGAAGCTGGAAAATAAGAGATTATTTCGATCATGCTTTTTTCATTTTCTGCACGTAATTTTCATTATCGCTCCGAAGACTGTGTGATCTTTTTCTCTTTCTATTTTCATCCTCACGTATTTCCTTTAACTTATTCTCTTATATTCATCTCTTTTTTTATTTCACCCTCATCCCTGACGATCCTTTTCTCATTTTCTCTCGAGCCTTTATATTTTCCTCTTCGAATTTTATTATTTCGTGAGCGTTTTGTTCCTACAGCCCTTTCCACTTAATGAAATCTGATTCTCAATTAAACTTCATCTTTATTTCGACATTAAAATTAGCCTCTTCTCTTCGCAATCATTTTTAATCTTTTTTTTTTACTCTCCGCGCGGAAGTTGTTCATTGAAGCTTTTCCTCATTGTTCCACTTTGGCAGTCTTTGGCCTAGAAAGTTGCTGAAGAAGGCTTTCCATGTTCACTTCTGACTCCTTTGAATGTTATGATGGATGAACTGCATTTTTTCGTCTTATAATAGTAACCAAAAGGGATTTTTAGGTCAGTTATCCGAAACATAAGTCTTTTTTACAATCTAGAAGAGTTATTTCTTTCCTTTTCTTGGGAAGTAAAGATAGGCGGGATCTTGAAAGGTCACCTAATTTTTAATTGTTTTGATATTTTAAAGCTTTAACAAGGAAGAAAAAATTCTGTTTTTGTCATATAACTTAGTTTACTCAAGGTTTAATTATTATTCTTATCCTTAATTCATTCTTGAGTTCCTCAGTACAAAGTTGTTTTAAACCAAAGAGAGGAAGGCTCCTTCGTAAAGTAGCTGAAACTATATGTAACGGAATAACCTCCATAATAATTTAAATATCATTCATAGAATGTATTCATTAATTTATTAATATCATTTCCCTAGATTCCAATCTATTGATGCGCTAGTTTCTCAGAGACCGTGTTTCATATATATTAGTTCATAAATCACATAATTAACAGCGAAATTGCCCGAACTAATAATTAAATCTATCTTTTTCTGATTCTTTTATCAAATAATTTTCGCATCACTTCCTTTAGTTTCACGGATTATTCGTTCATTCCTTCCAAATATATAGATAGGATTTAAAAATTATCCTATAAGAGAATACCCCCTGCCATGCAGGGCTCAAATGTAAATACTATTTTTCATCAAAATTCTTTAAAAATCCTGTTAATATTGACGACAGAGTTAAGAAATCTTTGGAATGATATGAGGAACGTCTGTTTCGATGAGCACTCTGTTAACCCTGAGTTTAACTTGTTCTCTGGCCATAGGCAGCTGTTCAAGGTGGATAACTGAGCTCCATTCTCATTTCAAGGAAGCATCCGTAAATTTTCGAGGTCCTAAATCATTGCCGTTAACCATGCTGACAATATAGCTAATCACGCATGTCGCTCTTTTTGGGATTTCTCCCAGACGGTTTTGAAGTGAGGGTAACTCGAGGAAGAGATATTCGGATGGATTATTTCCAAACAAACTCTGTCACCCTTCTTGTTGGATATGTAATTGGAGAATCCTTTAGCAGCCAACTTTTGTTTGACGTTCCATCCTCACTGTTTCCGCTAATTAATGGACGTCCTTGGAATTTTTTAAATGTCATTATATGTGTAAGGCCTTAAAAAAACTTGTTTAGTTCCAACTCATTCGATTTTGAGGTATATCAGGTTACTACTTAAGTTGTACTAAATTTCGACAGTATCCATTTTAGGAAAAATCTAAGCATTCTAACTTTAAAATATTTCTTTAAAGATCTTTTTATAACTTAAGATATAAAGAGATAGTACGATGTCTCTTGAGAAAAATTTCGTAAATGAGCCGAAATTATTAGATATTTTCTTAATTTTTTATCTTTTATTCTCATTCTTAGCATAAACAGCATCGTAAGTTTTCAGAGAACGGAGTTTGAAGTTTCGGCGTCAATTTCCTCTTAGTTTCTGGTTGTTCATGAGATCTTGTTTCCCTTAAATGAATGAGAGTGTTCAGTCACCATTAATGTAATTAGGTAATAGCGCTGTTCGAAATTTCTACATAATCCAGGTATCCAGTTAGCTCAGTAATTAGTTTCAACTTTTCCCTATAGTTGATGTGATTTTTCGCTTATGACCGTGATATTTGATTACTAAAAACAAAGAATAGTATTTAACCGAGCAGAATGGCAATACTCCGAGGTGTTCGAAAGCTCGATTAAACTATGTTTCTAACATTATCTTTAAAAAATAATTTTATTTAATTACGTCTTTCAATACTTATTTGTCTTCTGCAGTTGTTGCTTTCGGAATGTCATTAGCTGTCTTAAGAATTCGGAATATTTATACAATGTACATGATTATTTCAAAACAACGATATTCATAATCTATTTCTTGTATTGCCTTCATTGAATACCTTCGTACTCGGTAGTTGAAATTCTCAGTAAACAAAGACCTCACTATGTAATACTTTGAGCATAATTTAGGTCATATGTTAGGAGTGAAAGTTGGGCTGAAATCGCTGAAGAGGTACTCGGTTGATGAGAAAACTTTCCATTAAGGTGGGGAAGGTCGGTTGGCTTTTTAATTCCAAGTGCTGGGGTTAGGAGTTGCCCCCGAGCCACCACTGTAGTTTCCACCTCTTTGTTCGAAGCTGAGTCCCTAACATAGTAATTACTGGCCAACCATTGCTACGTCAGTTTTCATGTGTCGTGTGCCGAGGTCAAGCCCTACAATTCAACGAGGAAGTCTATGTTATATTTTTAAAGTAGTATACATATACAATTGGACTTGGGAAATACGTTCAAGTCATTCAATGTTACCTTTCCTAGACTGAACCTAAACATATATTTTTAAAATATAGTGAACACTAAGAAAACTTTAAAATGCTTTTTCTTAGCAGAAAACTTAGCAGAATTTCTCCCTTATAATATTCTGTCGATAATTTCTACGTTTGGTGCTAGAGGGTCTTGATAGGCTGCTGAATAGAGAAATAGGTAAATAACTAGTATTGGCACTTTCTTTAGAATTAGATGAAGTCCAAACAGTAGTTTGACAATCCCAGTCATCTCTTTGAAATATGAAGAAAACCTTCTGTCAGTGAGTAAGATGAAAAGATCGTCCCAATAAGTCATTCATCATTTCATATTTAAGTTTCATTAAAAATTTAATCAAATATTTAAGCTTAATTATAAAGTTAAAGTGATCAAGACTAAATTTCAAAGGCGACTCGCTTCGACTTTCAAAGGAAAAATTTCTCTACCTATTTGTGGAACTTCTGTAGGTCTGACGAATATTTTATACGACTTTCGTAACTATAAATCCTTTCTTATTCTTTACATATGCTAGCTGCAGCTAGTTATTCTTAAAACATCTATTTGCTCATCGCCTTATCAAGAAAATGTTTGCTAACGAAACCTGCTTATTCAATCTCAAAATACCAATTTAAAAGCTAAAATAACCAGTAAGAATAGCGCCCAGTATCACGTAGTCATATCAATCCAGTACCATTAGAAAAAGTAAGAGCTATGAATTCGACACTTTGGAAACATTTTTACTTCTCGAAATTAAATCTTTACTGTTCGCTCGTACAAATATTTGGCCTCATCATTAATTTTCCAATCACATTTTCAGCTTAATCTTATATTATAATTCTCTAACTCTAATATTATAATTTCCTGAAAAAAACCGCACTTTCTATTAATGGTAAATTGACGAAGACAAACGTATAATAAACTGTCAACAAAGTTGATAAATAGAAGACGTTACTTATTTTTCCAAGCGTAAGAGCTCGTGCATGACATTCTCATTTCAAGCGTTCATTTTAGCTACATTTTAAAAAACGTATCTCGCTGAAAATCTGAATCTCCGCCCTGGATTTTAATTATTGGAGTTGGATAAATGTGTATATCTAGGCTAAGAATCAACTTAAATATCACTTCGGTTTTGATTAAGAACGTGAATGTAATGGTAGCACTCGGACGCTATTGTTTCTTACGTATTCCAATAATAGGTATCCGTACTGTGTCTTGAAGACCCATATTTTACGTGTTTGCTCATTACTTCACCGTATTGTCCAGTTGTCTCGGGAATGTCCTTCGGGCTAAAGGAATGTCTCGTACTTGTATAAGAATAACCACTGCAGTAGCTTAGAAATGGTTCATCTGAGAATGCTAACCCCCATTGTGTGTCTCTGAGAAGACCTCATGGTCAGAACCGGTTCCGAAACGGATAAAGTTTCTGGAAACCACAATGTTTTTTTAATCCGTTTTGACGGTGTACCACAAATGTAGGCCAGATAAACTTGAATTAATGACAAAAGCCGTAATCCCTATGCTCTAAACATCCTTTTTCGATGACAAGCGCTTTTCTCCCTTCATACTACCCTAAACATGTAAATGACACATTATTTTAAAGAGACAGTTTGCTCGTTTTGATAAGCAGACCAACAGATAAAAAATGCACCATTTGGTCAAAATATTCAAGTTAAAATTTGAATTTTCCCATAAAGTTTCTTCACTGGATGTATAGATAGATATATCGGTAGATCCATATCTAGACAGATATATATCTATCGATATAAACGAGGTGTTTTTAAACGGACACTGATTCAGAATATGAAGGCGATTTAGTGTTTGTGTATTCGTTGGAAGAGATTGGATTTTTTGTTGAAACGTATTTTGGTGGGGAAGTAGAATCGGTGTCTGCGAAATTTTCGCTTAATAACTATTATGATATTGTAAGTCCGAACTAATTTTTTTATTCACATTTATTGCACATTTAATTGCACTTTTACAAAAATTAGAATCATGTGTACAATGGAGCATTAGTAACCTTTAGGAAAACAGAAGAATTATTAATTTGAGAATAAATATGACAATTTTGGTCCCCCTGAGCCAGTTTGTGGCTCATCAGGAGGTGCCAGGTTATGTTAAAATTATAGCCTATTGGAAAATTTAAGTAAAAATAAAGAAAGTAAAGATGATTTTTAGCTCTAAGAATAGCAAATATATAGAAATTTCATTATATACAAGCATAAAATGTCAGTAGTATATTGTACATATGTATATAAATATCAGCTATATCAAATATATAGATATATCTAAATATTGTGTATTAATATAACATATTACATGTAAATGTCGCACATAACAGGACAACCATAGATATGCATTTTCTAATTACATATTCATCCCATACTAGTAGTATGCTTTTTTCGTGGTTCGTAGAATAGCATAAATGAACAAAGGCGCACATTACCTTTAATAACTCTACTCCTCTGTATCTTCTTTATTTCTGAAAAGGCAGATATATTCTCCACTGCGAAGCGGAAAGGGGTAGCGCTGCGAACTTTTAAACGCATAAATTTCACGCCTCTCGCATTCATATCACGTTCGAACTTGAGCGCTTTGAATGAAATATAGGTCACAGTTTGATGGTCCCTTCGAACAATCAAGTTGTTTCCATCGCTGCTATCTTAATGGTTCCGCATATCGGCGGCTCGTTGGATTTGTTTTCTCTGAATTACTGAAAATCCATTCGCGTCTCTTGACGCTGGATCTGTTAAACGCACCGCGATACGAATCGGGAGCTATGAAATGCAAATTTGATTTTCATTTGTTTTGTGTTAAATTCGGGGAACATGCCCAATTTTTAAGCGTACAAAGTGGAACGCGGCTGTATTTACGGTAAAAAATATTTATGAAAATAGGAGAAACTTGCAGAATGCAAAATTAGGTCTGTAAAACTGAAGCATAGGAGAAAATTCTATGAAGTTACCGTTTAGTTGCATTAAAAATAATCGTAGGAAATAAAACAGTGCCAAGGGTAACAATAAAATTCAACACGTAATATACATGGTTACCAAACCGTATTTAAACTATTTGTGGGTTTAATGGTAAAAACTTTAAATAGCAAAATATAATCAGCAGATTTCAGAAATCTTATGATTGAATTGACGGTTTAATCTTTTTGAAATCCATCGCTGTATGGATAAATGTGATTATTTTTAAATGGACGCTACGCATTCAGTGAATCGAGTTGCAATTTTAAACTGAAATGTTTTTGCCCTTACAATTGATGAAGAGACCAATTGCATTGAAATTTATCCGATATTATGATCAATTCCTTCTAGGTATTGATTGATTCCCAAGATAAACCATTAAATACATTTTCATTATCACGAAAGAAAGTCAAGGATGTAAATTATATGTATTGCAACGAAAACCAAGATCGTAGAAAAACTCTTGCTGTAAAGAATAAATCCCTTTATCGAAACTTAATTAAAAGTGTAGTTCGTTGAGAGCAGCTTATTCTCTCATTTAATCTACCGTCCTTAATCATATATATCTTTTCTACTGATTATCTTCTAAAGAACGTCAAAAAGTGGGAGGATTTATCGTAATTTTCAAATCTTTTAATAGAAATCACCGAATGAGTTAAACGTAAGAAATAATAATTAAAATCATTACTTTTTTATTTACAATTTTTATTACAGCAAATATTGAGACCTTTTAATTTCCTTGTCATTAATAGATGTAAAAATAAACAATGAGAACACCTTTTCAAACAAGAATTATAAATCGAGAAGATATATCTTTGTGATAAATCACAGAAAATAAGCAGCAGAATAAAATAGACAAAACAAAAGAATGAAGATATAAAAGATATTGAAATTGATAGCAAATGTATAAATATACAGAACAACATACCATGTTTTTACATGTTAAAAATATCCAGCGATAGCGGCAATATCTCAAACAAAACGAGTGAAATAATTAACATGACAATTTATAAAAACCTTAAAGTATTACTGAAAATTAGCTCGAATGAAATTATGCGTATGGTGTAGTGCTACTTGCACCACGACGTATGTTAGATATAACTCTCTTTTATATTTTCAAACCAGCCCCCATTTTATTAACGAAACCGAGAGATACCATTCATAGATCTCCATCACCCATCCAATTTCCTCTCCCTTTGATAGTTCGCGGATTCTGGTTAGTTACAAGCGGCCCTCCGAAACCAAATCGGTTTCCCGTCCCCGATGCGGCCCTTGATTAACCATAAACATAAACACTCGGCGCAACTAATCCGCCGGAAGTTTGAACGGAAAAAAAGCGAGGAACGAAACCGCGCTCTCTCAAAGTTTACCCGAAATTCATTTCTGCGGGAAAGATATCCTCGGTGTAGGTCTAGTATTAATATAGGGAAACACGGGCTACTCTTCCTTTTTCCGTGGACCACTTTTGGTCTCCCCTCCACTTCCCATAATACGCCGGGAGCCCCCCTATCCCCCAGCCCACCTATCGTATCGGGCTCCGACCCAAGGATGCTAGTCCGTCGCGTGTTGGTGAGAGGGGTTCGGTGGGGAAGATGTAGCGGGAGGTGGGAGGGTTGGGGGGCGGGAGTGGGGGGTGACACTTCCGAGAAGATCGCGGCATCTTCTCCCCATTGCCAGACGGCAAGTGGACATCATCCTGAGGTGCTAAAGCTTGGAGAAAACCCCACATTTGCCTACTACCTCAAGCTGTTCTCCCCGCTCCTTCGGTAGATTCTTACGAGCGGGTTTTAATCGGTGTAGTTTTCTTACGAAAGGGGTATATCGTTTCTAGTGTGTTACCGCGAGTGATCAGTGCTCTGTGGATTTTTTGGTGAAACCAATGACGTCCAAATCGCCGTTCAATCCGTTACCATCAGAAGAGTCCCCGTGCTAGAATCATGCATAAATTGCACCCGTTCCCTCCATCCTTGTTGTGTTCCCAGTGGGTTTATTGGTGGTGATTTCAGTGTACGTTATGCCCATGCGTTCCGCTCCCTGACGGAGGATAGTGGTTGTAAAGAAGGTCGATAGTCTTACGCTAAATTGATGTGATGTAACGATGCAAGCGGCTAAGTGCAAGTCGGCGGCTAGATGTGGGTCAGGTTATCTCCCCGCTTGTTCGTAAAATTTGTGAATGAGGCGTTACTCATTGAAAATTTTCAAGAATTTGAGGGCAAGATTACCATCGCGTAGCTCTGACAAAGAGTTTCTTGTCTTCGAATGCCAAGAGCCCGCCAAAATGGTAATTTCACTTTCTTGCCTCTTGTTGCATTGTCCATATATTAGTTTCCCTTTAGAAAAGAAAATCTATTTGCAAATAACCCCTCACTAGGATTCTCACTAGCAATATTACCAGAGAAGTAGGTGATGTTGATTCTGAACCAAAAATAAATACTCTTAAGGACAGTCCTCAAAGCGTTGTCTCCAGGAAAGAATTCCCAGGAAAATAAAAAAATCCGATTTCTATCTTTACAAAATTCTGTTCCAATGTTTCACAGAAAAGAAAAGTAGTCTTTCTTGTTATAATGAATGATTTCTATATATTTGGCCCGAGTGAACCTAGCTGAGTTTTATATTCTTTAACCGTATGTTCATTATTCTTGGGAAGATCGAAAACTTCCGTTCTGTTATTTTTCATAGTAGCATTATATTCAATAAGTCATTACCATTTCTTTCTAGTTCATTTATATGGAATATTCCCAATGAATAAGGCGGTATTTATCGCAGAATCTATTTGTTCGCGTTAAAGGCCTCGATGTAAAATTAATTGGAGTAATGCTTGTTTACCTATTTTCAATGTGTAGTATAAGTAATTTATCATCATCTATATAACTCAAAGAACTTTCAAGGAATGCGATACCTTCCTTCAAAGTATAACAAATTACTGAGAGGTTTTCCTTCGCCTAAAAATTATATTGCGCGAAAAGATAAAAATGCATATTTAAATATCGGAATATGTGCCTTTTTATCTATGCAATGGCCCATCACGAATTGAAATTGGGATTGTGTTTTATCCTGGGTACACGCCCTCATATGCAAATATACCTAAACCCTTTTCCTTTCACGAAGTAACGCCTGACCATACCAATGGCATTCACTTTCAGATAACCGAACACATCATGATAGAAATTAATTTTATAAATAATTATTATTCGTAATTGTAGGATGACTATAATTTTTGACTATGATACAGGTAAAAATTAGAATTTTCGTTTAAGTCGTGCATAATTCTCAATGGATAAGTGTGTGCATCTATCCTTTTCTACACGTATTTTATTAAAACCGTAAGATAAATGGAGAGGTGAGCATTTTCAGCGATCAGATAATGTCTCCATTTAACTTACTTTAAACCCTATGTTTACTCAGTGATTTACACGTGCATGAAATAGGCTGTAGTGAACTTGCACTCTAGTTTGTTTCTCTAGAATTATTGGTCCGCCGATAAACACGAGACTTTTAACATTTCAAAAAAAAGAAGTCACCACTCTCATTCACAGCATCGGGGAATAAGTTCACCGCAGGGGCGTCTGTAACGCCTTTTAACACCAAATGTATCTCAGCAGGACAGACAACACGTGAGTCACGCGGGATAACGCTGGACCACTTCGCAGCCGACAGAAACGCCTCAAAAAAACAACCGTTTTTTTTCACAGCTCCAAGATAGAAAAGAATATCCTCTCATCTCGCTCGACCCCTTTTTTAAAACATCACCCCTGTAGAGGAGAAACTCATCTATGCTTCCATTTTTTCGTCGGCCCATCATTCTTAATCCGCCGTAATTGGTCTATTCTCTTTTTGCTCTCGACCGCGACCGCCGATTCCCTTTCGGAACTCCGTCCCGGCAACACTTCCCTACACAAATAAGAGAGGGTGAGGATGGGAGACCCATTTGACGATGGTATTGCAATTCCTTCCCTGCAGCTGCGGAAGCCCGTCTCAACGCTGTCAATTCCGGCGGCCATGAAGGGTGCCTCCGGCGCCAAAGACACTGCCAGCGAGGAGGCCGGCATTGCCCTCGTGGGTGTCCACTCCGAATATCCCAAGTACACGGAGGAGCGAGGAAAAGGATCTTCGGCGGCGGCCGCGGCAGCTGCGGCGGCCAAGCACAACAAACCCAACGTAGGCTACCGTTTAGGGAGGCGGAAGGCGCTGTTCGAGAAGAGGAAGAGGATAAGTGACTACGCTCTTGTCATGGGCATGTTCGGAATCATCGTCATGGTCATCGAGAACGAGCTGTCCAGTGCCGGGATCTACGATAAGGTAGGGAGATCTTCTATGTCCTAAACGGAAGATGGTTGGCGTTTTCGTTCATTCAAGTCTTTTTGTGTAATCCTCGAATTCTTCCGCTAATTATGCGTATACTGAATGTTTATATCCTATATTTTACTAAGTAGTACTATACGTATGGCTATCCTATACTATATTATCCTAACTAGTGTGTATAGGTATTTACCCATCCTCAATGGGTCTACTCATGGGTTATGAGTGAGAAAATAAATATATTAATTGATATGCGGTGGTTAAATTCACATGCAGCGTTTTTTTCCATTTCCTTGGAGACGTAACGAGTTTTCGATTTATCATAAAAATTTTCAAAATATAAAATATCCTTAAATTTAAATGTTTTTCTTGCTATTAAAGGTAAAACTCAGATGAGGAGATATACAATGCATCTCCAAGGTTATAATTTTTGAAAATGCCAAGATATGATGCCTAAAATGTTTATATGTAATTAATGAATTTGAGTTAAAGTAATTTTCGGAGCTATTACTCTCGGAAATGCTCTTCTTCTGTATTTCTTGGACTTTTTATTTAATTTTATTTTGCTTCAATTGGTTTTCATTTATCAGAGCTATAGTCCTCCTTATTTTATTTCCGAAATGAAATTTCGACAATCATTCCCAAAAATAGCCTCAATATACTGAAAATAATTCGAAGAAAAGAAAACTTTAATACGTAAATTCAAGAATATTCTCTTTACATGAAATTTAATCGCCTAAATTCATTGTATTAGAAACCATAATATACTATTTAAAATAAAATATGCGAGTTTGACTGGCTGGTGCTTAGTGTTCGATTTGGAGGTAGTAGTAAGAGTGACAGCACACAAGAAAATTCTTCACCGATACAACAAATATAGGTATAAATTTCAGCGAAAAATTGTATAACGAAAATTACGACCAAATATCTCTGCTCTTATTATGTTCCTTATAGCTAAGGAAAATTATAATATACGGATAGCGTAATTCATCATGTATGAAATTAAGCCAAGTTTACCGAGTAAGAGTTCTATTATAAAATTTAATAAAACAGTATGTACGGTTATGAAAAGAGTACGTTAATAAATTTTGTCAAAGATATAAGCACGTTATAAGAAATGAGATTACCTATAAAAGTAGAGAATGTCTTTGGGAGCAAGTTTTAAGATGAGCTTTCTTAGATGATTTTCGGAGAAGATGGTACCTAGAAAGAGAAACTTAAAAATTTTATTTCATAAAACGTTCTGGAAGGTACGGCAATGATATTTTAAACCCCTGAGGTATACCAGATAATTTTTGAATCCAATAATAGGCAAATTGAGTAAAAGTTCAGGACCCCTCCATCAAGGAAAAGTTGAGTATCACATTGTGGGGAACAAAATTTAAACACGCTATTTCTCAGAATTATATCGTGTTGTTAGCACTTGTGGGTATACGATGTAGTTATGAAGGTTTAATTTTTTTGACCTAGGCAATATTTATTTTTCATATAAATACTCTTATTTGTGTTTTTAAGTCGTACTGCCTTTACAGTGGCTATATCTATAGGGCAGCAAAACGATAACATTTGTATTGAACTTATCGGTTGGATTATTAACGATTATTTGACTACTTTTCCAGAAAAAAGTATATGGCATATCCTCTTAAAATTTCTGAAATTATTTCAATTTTTTCTTTTACCCTACCAATTAGTCTTTAATCAAACAAAATCTTTGTTCAGTTAATTCAGGAAAGTTTCTAAAGAATTTTTTAGATAACTGTATGCTAATTTTTTCCGTTGAATATCAGTTGCATTTGATTTTCGCTCAATTTTTAATCACAGCTGTGGCAAAATTTTTCTAAATTCAATAATGGGCTACAATAAAAACTTTCGTGAAATGAGATAGATTTAAGCGTTGCTGTTTCCCATCCTATCGCTGAATGAGACCGCAGGAAATGCATTCTTTTACATAGTTTATTTAAAGCATACTATTTAATGCTGTTTTGAGTAGAACTACGAAGTGGAAAACGAAATTTGTGTTTGTTAGATATCGAAACTTTATTCTGGATGCAGGATACATGACTTTCCTCGGTACGGATTTTTGATTGTAGCAAATCAATGTCACAACTACAATCTCAAACGGATTTTATGCATTCACATAAAATTCGCAAAACAATCGTTAAATATTGAACCTGTGACTTTTTTATAATGTTTAGCGATGTTTCATTCTTTATCAGTTTATTTTCCTCCCGGAAAAATGTTATCAATCATTCCTCTACATTCCATCTTACAGGAAGATCAAATGATGTATGTATGTATTTATTAATGAAATATGAATTATTTTCGTAAAACCATATAAACATTCTGAAACGTTGAATTGATTCTTTTTAGAGAGTGCAGCGAAATATTATTCTTATTCTAAATTTAATCTTTCTCGAAACCTAAAGCTTTAACTCAGTGATATAAAATAAAACAGACATTTTTTTAGGGCCTGTACAATTCATTTTTTCATTCTCAGCAATCTCATTACCGATGTTGTCATACATTTTATCTCTTATGTGGAGTGAACGGCTTTATAGAATGGATTATCTTGATTTTTCGAAATTAATGTGACATTTTGATCTCATTTCCTGATTTATCGTTGGTTTGATTCGAAAGGCATCCGTAACAGTTGTAGAATTAGGCTTGGATATGATCTGATTTGGATGATAGGTCATTATAGGGCTCAATCAACATTTAAATTTATGTTCATGTTAGTCAAATCATACCGATGTTAATGTTTTTATTACATATAAATTTTACGTAAGCCTAGTAATAGTCAAAAAGTAGGAAATTACATGCTTCCGTAAGGCGCTGGCACCTGCCTTTATTTCTCTTATTTTTTTGTAATTTTTCATTCATAAATTATAAACATCCTAAAAATCATCGTAGCTAAGTGATCATCATGCACGAATTTTATTACATCACGATTATTCACTTAATCTATCTCAGAGAAATAGTAAGAGATCACTTTCTACTATAGCGCTGATTCTGAATTTTTATTTTAAATATTAACTGTATTCAACTTTCATGTAATAACCCAGCATATTTAGCGAAGAATTTCTGATTTTGTAGAGCTTCCTATTGGTTTAAAAGTATGATTATCTGAGATGGAACTCATCACTGCAAACTTCGGAACTTCCCTAACTTAAGAATTACGTTGATAAAGCTTTATGGCATTAAATGCAAGAGGTGGGCACAAATTCAACTTTACAAACTACTGGTGGTTATTTATACCCAGACAGCGAAACAGGAGTGTTATAAACTCTAGATTTATCCAGTACTTTCTACGTCTGCCAAAAGCTTTCCACCGTATTCGATTTCGCGTAAAATTGGGAACTGCGAGAGACAAACGAACTTATGGTGGCAACACCGTATGAAATTTCCCATAAACCAACGGTATGTGTTTCGAAATCTTATCGGTTCGGAATTATACTTGCCAACGTGCTATGAATCAGAGGCAGTGAAGAGCATAAGGCAAAAAATTGGGACAGCAATCCCATCTTTTCAAGGGAAACTTTTCTTTCATCTCATCTCCGAGATACTACTACAACACTTCAATAGTATATACACTTCAAAAGAATCATTTTGTACAATAACGGAAAACATTTTGAATATCAAAAATGTCTATTTAATTTTTATAAATAGGATTTTTGCGGTCCCTTTAAAATATGTTCAGAGTAATACTTGAATTTCATTTTTCATATTTCATTTCATAACCTTTCTTTTGACTTCTATATGTATATATACTTCTATATAAAATTTCATAACCTTTCTTTTGACTTCTATATGTACTTATATACTATCTATATACTCGTTTCATTATATTTTATATCTAACTATCCCATCCCTTTTAATCTTTCAGGATTTACTCTGAATTCAGAATATATTTTTACAGTTTCAGCTCGATCTTTTCTTACTTTTTCTATTTCTGTACTCTCTTTTCATATAGTCTCACGAGGACAAGATTTTGCGAGTTAATAATTAGCACGGACCGTCAAAATTACAACATCATATCATATCATGCATCTGCAATCGGTAAAATTTTACATCTTTAATTTTATTTGCTTCTCCAATATTTATTGTTCTTCAATATAAACTTCTGTTCATTTGGCAGGTCATTAATTAGTTTCACTTCATTCAGGGTTCTATGTATACCTTATCTTAGCTTCTATTTATAAAGATTTATAAAATATTTGAATTTCTCAATAATAGAAGTCAATTTTCATTCCTAATATTTTGTAACTTTTTAGAATCTAATTTCCTTGCGCATTAAGATTGACTTCCACATCTAAATTATATGTTAAATATCCTACTTAATTTATCAATCCGAATATGGTAATCGTGATCTTGATTTCATTTGATGAAATAATTGCTATTTTACACATATCAGCTGAAATTTTCCTTCTTCCACCTCAAAGCCATCTGATCTCTATATCATTATTTCCTTATCTTCTTATTCATTACTGACGGATACATCACTAAGCAAGGCTTATTTTCGACCGTCATCTCTTCCTGTTTAGGGTTCCAAACTTACTGATTCATCCCTCTGTTAGTAAATCCCAAAGTTTGTCCTTCCTGACTCCCCATCCTGCTGCGGGGCGTTTTAATCCCAATCCCATTTCCTTACTCGACTTTGCTCACTCAACATCACTCTCTGCATCTGTTGTTAGGAGGCTGCGGTCAGAAATTTTCCGCGTTCAGGAATGTATATCTGACTAAACACTCCGCTGAAACTGATGCAAAATTTATAAAATAATTCCTCTTGGCATGAAAAGAATGGACTGATAATACCAATAACACTAATGTTAATGTTTTCCTACCGTAATCCTTTCATAAAAATGGTACTGATCAATGTGATTTTGATATTTTGATTTTTTGATCATTTTATGTAACGTATTTTCATTTAAGCCAATTTTTCGGTCCCTAATCTTAAATGATGTACCTACGTGAGTAATTTAACATTTTAGGAGACATTCTCGGTTTAACATTATTCCTCCTCCTATTTATATTTGATTTTAGAGACCAAGGGTTTCTGTGCATTGAGGAAACTTCGGTATTTACGTCTGAGAAATATCGAAAATATCTATATCTAACCCGAACCCTCTCTATTAAAAAAGTCCTGAATAATAGATACAGAGATGTCAAATTTTCTATGAAAATTCAATCATTTTATTCAGTGAATAATCAATGCTACGCTTAATCTTACATATATCATCTAGTGTTTCATAAAATTTCCATTTCAAAAATATGGAATCGGTGGAAATAGTTTTAGTGAGCAAGGTTAAATGTAAGAAGAGAAGAATAAGTCTCTGTGCCTCCCTTAAAAAAGAAATATTATTATTTTCATTATAATTAATATAACTAAGATATCTATGAAAGGAGAATTGACATATCTCAACAGATGAAGATTCAAAAAATTATAAAGCTATTTTTAATGCAGAAATAGTAAAAACTCCGCTCAAACGCGCATCGGTGATAAAGACGTGAAAAACTTCCTATTTATGCAACCCACTCAGAAAGCTGTGGTTCGAGCTATAGATTGAAATTCTGATGGGAAGGAAGTGGTTGGTAATAATAATAAACTTCCTAATTTTCCAGATTATTTATTTAGGGAATGTTTTAAGTAGTGGAACGCACGGGAAATATATTTATATTTCGAGAGTTAAAAATGGGGTTGGCAAGGGTAGAGGAAAGTGAAGGAAGATCGTCTGTTGGGAGTTACGATACACCTTATTTGCTTTATGTTTATTTCGTAACTTTCTCAAAGCTCCGATTTTAGAAACATATTTTAATTAATATCACTCTAAGTAAATATGCGATTAAGATAAATATATTCGGGTATGGATATAAAAAGCCTAACAACAAGGAATAGTTGACACTGAGCCGGAAATTAAATAAAAAATTTTCTGTTATCCAAAAATATTAATATACATAGTTCCATATTCGCCCACTAATAAAAACGCTTAGTCATATAATATTAACATATATTTTTGATGTCATTTTATGTATATAAAATAATCCAAGATACAAAGATCAAAAATAAGGAATTTTTACCCTTATTGTTATAAATTAGATTGATGCATATACCCAAATTTTACATTAAAACAATTAATTTAACTTTTACGATATTAATTAAATATCGAAATTCTCTCCACGAGTAATATCCGTATGATAATTTTTGATAAATTCAAGAGTTATCAAAGAGGCATTTTAGCAATGTTTAGCACAAGAAAAATGAAAGAGAATAAACCACGTCTAAATATTTAATCCTAACTATTTTGGAGAAAATAATTAAAGAAATGCTAAGAAAATTAAAAGAAAATTTTTGGAGAAAATTTAGAAAAAACTCAGAAGTTTGTCTATTTTTTTCGATAAAAGCGTATCATTCTAAAATATGGATTGAATGTGGATTAGCTCTAATAAAAATTTTACATTGAACTTAAAAGGAAAGGAAATTAATATTTCACCTACAAAAATATGAATCGTAATTATAAGTAAAAACGAGCCATATATATAAATTTCTCTTAACTGTAACGAGATGAAATGTCACTCAGATGTAAGCTAACAGAACGGCTACCAATTGAGAATATTGAAATAATAAATTGAAATGGATAAATAAATATATAATAAATTGAAATGGAGATATCCGTCGATAGTGATGAAATAATAATATACTCATAAAAACATTCTAAAACTAATTCAAACCCATACGTTTGAATACAAAGCCTTTGTAGTTTCAGTGCATAGTTTTAACGAACGCACTATCCATCTCTGATGTATTGAATCTGTCACCTAACTATGCAAGTGTGCTAATAAACAAGGAATAAATTCACTTCATAGCCAAGTCGAATAAATAAGAAACAGACAGAAGGTCAATTGTTTGGAAACAGAATACATCGTCCTATTTCAAAGTCCTGCACATGTTTCATGCGGGCTAAGATACGTTTAATCAACTCATAACCTTCTCCCCTTTCCTGCACTCTTCGCCTATTGTCTTTTACTAATGCATTTTACGTGAGTCACTCCGACTTATTTATTGCTTCGAGGTCAAGTGTGAGTGTATCTATTTACTCCTTTGACATTTAGAAAGACCCGCAAGTTGGCTGAGGTTCCGTTTGCTTCGCCGACTTGATAGATGGATTGATAGGCCAAGTTCTATCATAGACAACAGACTTGAAACTAGTCCGTCAATCCATATTGTTATATGTGGAAGATGACGGCCTTAACTCATTTCGTCTGAGATGTCTTGCATCAAAGGTCAAGATAATTGAATTATTAGTAGCGAAATTACATTCCATTCAAGCTTAGGGTATCAAAATAATACAGTGGTCGTATAATTTTTGTATTCACCGATTGTTTTTACGTGAAAATTTACAATATATTCATCAAAAAACTTTATCTTCGTCTTTAATTTTTCTCTATGAACATTTTTCTCGATATCTTAATTCTTTTTACCGCATTATAAAATCTCTATCAAAACTCTTCAACCTCCATATCCTAGAAACTCCTTCTGCATCTCTGGCGCTTGCTCTCTGAATTTTATGTTTACCCAAAGTGCATTTTACATTATATACCACTCATATAACTAGACACGGTATCACAAGATAGCAACGTCCTTAGGTAATGAATTTAATTATTTTATAGAGTGCGACAGTATTAGCTAAATACATTTTCCAGCTATGAGTCTGCATGTAATTGATCAGTGGTAAATTGTAAAAATAATCCATAAACATTATTATCAATAAAAATATCTTAAGTTTGATGATAAACTATCCGTGGTAATTAAAACCGTAATAAGGCTTTAGAAAAAGATAAATGGAATTTTAATCGAGTACTCTTTAAAGCACAAAGCTCTGCGGAAGACAATTTTGTTAGAAAAGGTAGAATTTACATAGTGAGATCGGATTTAAACAATAGTTCTAAATAATACAATAACCCGCATAGAAAAAAGTTTAAATGTTCCGGCTGCTATTCACGTATAAAAAAATCATGGCTAACCTCTCCACCAAGACCTTATCATGACCATTCATTGATTTTTTTGAAACAGAAAGAGAGTACTTTTGTTGCTCACGAAACCTTTACGTAATTCTTCTTAAAGGAACTCATATTCCTTTCCGTATCGGTATAAATTTTCTGTTTAATCTCAGGAATATTTTCCCTGTATTTTACTCCGTCTTCCATTAATGCTCTTCATTACGTTAATGCGATTTTCAAACTTTTGCTCACTCCGTCGGCGATGGAAATTTTAATCTTCCGTTGCGACGGGGATGATCATGTAAATGAGGACGGGAGCATAAAACAGATAAGCTATGCTAGTTAAAGTTCAAGCGCGATATGTTTTATTCATAAATGGGTTATAACGAAACTGAGTGTATCTTTCCGATAAAATTCACAGTTTAGTGCATCGAAGATTGGGAAATCATCATTAAAGCGATATAGAAATCCACCTATTCTTTATATTTTCATATTCGTAATTGCACATATGTAACTCTTATTAACGAGTTCTCCAGTTATGAAGACTCGAGCGCATGTACTCGTGCAGAAAATTTCTATGTTGACCATACCGGAACGGATGAAGACTATACATTCAAGCTAGTGCTTAGACTTCTCGCTTGTTTAGAAAATCTATGCCGACGAGCCTTATCACTGAGACTGTTTAAGCAATTACTAAAATGATAGTAACTGAAGGCGTTTCATTGTCATTCGAATACGCTTCCACTAAAGAAAACATATATTCACATTCATTAAAGTCATTTAATCTTATCAGATCGACTCCCTCCAGTAATAGCAAATGTCCTATGTCGCAGGGTTCGTAGGCCTCTGCCTATATCTTTAAATTTATTAAAAATTATTTCTTATCAGAAGTTAGTATTTTAATATTGTAGAAAGAATGGAAAAATTCGCTTTGCCCAAGGAATATTTCGGTTAACGAATTGAATCCAGAGTAATTTTCTATGATAAATCGTTGGTTTGCTGGAATTTATCAAAGTTGTTATGCCATCGTTTATTATTTATTGCATTATACCTTATGTGCTTAAAATCTAATAATGTCGAACACTCTGAAATGAACTCGGATTCGTTCACTCAGCCAAAACACTGAGCATCTGTGCAGAAAAGAACAAGCATCGATATCAAACAGACCGACCATGCTGTGATACATGTATTTTTAGTTTTTAATGCAATTTAATATAAAGTAAAATGTCCATCTGATAATATTCGAAAGGTATCTCTAGTTTCAACAGCATGTTGAATATTGAAATTTATTTTAAAATATTATTAATATTTTTATGTATTTTGAAAATTGTTTCATAAATGATGTAATTTAGAATCTTTACAGATCTTGGCAGGTATTGAAGAAACGGACAAATGCATATGATATACGAATCCATTTTGATTTTATTTTTTAAAACGTAAAACTCTTTTTCATTCTATATAGTAGAATACAGAAAGGGGGCGTATGATAGATCCACCGAATTCCGAAACAAATTACCTTCACTAGCATAGGTATTGCTATCATAAGACGCATGCTTCCAACATGAAATCGATTCTAGGAAAATATCACGTAACTGAATATCGCGTTTTGCTTATGATGAAGATGGAATCTGCGTACCTACGTCGCGATAGATAACCCGATTTTAATGAAAAGTGCGCCTGACATTTTCCTAATCATAAGTTCAATCCTCTGTGGATTTCTAGGATAATGAAACAATGAGATGTGTCGTCTCGTGTACGGCGCATGCGCGATCAACGGCATTCCTCTTGCATCGCGAAATTTCATTCCCCGCGGATCGCTAGCTAATCCTCGCCATTTGCATCTCATGCATCTCTTTCTATCTCTTCATAATCTCGGATGACACCGACGTCCAGCGGATTTTGCGGGAGAGATAACGTGTATTGTGGGAAACGGAATTCCTCCAATTTTTAGATGCAGTATGAGCGCAGGTATTATCTCGTCCTGTTTTTCTGCCTGCGAACCATACATTCTTTCGGATGTAGCCCTATGCGCTGTCCTAATACCTGTCAAAACATCAGCAGTCCTGCATGTTATTCCCTATGTCCTTGTATTGGTTTTTGGATTTTTTAAAATCTGGAATTCGCTAGGTCCTTGTCAGGGTCTTAATATATATATTTTTTTGAATTCGTTGTATAGCTTTAACGACATATGGAACGATTAGGAATTTAGGATAACACACTAAGAAATAGTTCTCGAAGAGACATTACTATCGACCGCTAATTTAATTTCAAACTACAATAAGTTTATCATTAGATAAAGTAATTAATCACATTTATTATTTATGTGTACTTAAACACTGAAATTGATAATAAGTAATTTGCATTCATATTCATCTTCTTTGTAGTAGTAAAATATATACTTTAATTTCAGTAAATTCTTCATCTGTGTCCTGCGATTAATTTTGTTAATATATGTGCTGTCGCCGGCTTCGTTCTTTTAGGTTTTGCCAGAATATTCTAGGCCCTATTTACAGAGCTGAGATTCTTTTTGTTCAATAGTCTATTCTTACTTATATTCACGCTTAAATTCACGTCCTGATCCGCCGGTTGCTATTCATGAAACAGTAACTCTCTGTCATGCTCAAGATAGAAATTGCGCTTATCTTACAAGAGTTTCTAGTCTTTTTTATGTATAAAGTTCTTTGTCTCTGAATTATTCAACCCGTAGGTCGGTTTGAGCCCCTATCTCTCCACCATTAGCTACCAAAAATCTTTATTTACTTGAATACATAAGAAGTAAGAGAATTAGTCCCATTTTCTCTAACTGAGCCAGTCCTCACAATCGCGTACCGCAATTGGGATTAAAAAACCACAAGAAAAGGTCAATGAAAATGAAGTTAGTGCTCAAAATCTCTCAATTAATAAGTACAATTTTGTCCTCAGATTTTGGCTATTCAATTTTCCAGGTAATACTAACTTATTCGCGTCAAAAAATGGTCAATGTCTGACCTGCAAGCGTCTCTTTTTTTTGCCATGTTATCATAAATTTTTAACCTCACCGAGACTTTTTCCCTCTTTCATACTGTAGGACCGCCTCTGTCTCATCCCCTGGTACTTCATTTGGGTTCCTTCTCGGAGAAATTCGTTTCCCTACCTAAGTTGGATAAAAGTGATATCAACCGAACCTCGCTTTTATGGACATCCATTTATTTGCGCCGAGACTAATCTCCTCTTGCAATGGCGACGACTTGATTAACGTTTACAAATGACGCTTCGGACTACTTGAGGCATGACGGAATATACTGTGCGTCGAGTTTTTACAAGTTCGTCCGGAAAACAGACGGACCGTAAAATATTTTGCTCTTGTATTCCTGGAAATTAACAAAGGCAAAATCTTCCTCGTTTTCATCCGAAACTCTCACTTTAATGAGTGCCCGGGAAACCGAACCCAACCGTGTTTTATGCGTTATCCAGGAAAGTTAATAAAGGCCGAATAATTAATTTAGAAGGCACGGAGGCTTTTTATCTGCTGGTTTACGTCTGATGGATTTCAATTTCAGTGAATAATTTGGAATCGGCATGAATTATGATTTATGTACGCTAAATGTCTTACCTATATGAGTCGTAATTTAATATCGGTGCCATATCAATACGATTCCATCCAAATCCATTTTTCAAGGAAAATTCATGTTTTCTAAAATTTAACATATTACACGAACGACTCATATTCTAAATTGGATGATATAATGTGCACGTGGAATTAAAAACGTAACTCAAAGGACGTTAAAAAATTACGTGAAATTCTCATTATAGAAGACCAATAAATTAATAAAATAAAAATTCACGACCAAATAATGTGGGCTTAAGTGTTATTGTAACAAGACACCGTTATTCAAAAGCGGCATATTTACGATTCCTAAAATTGGAAGACATCATTCTCACTAAAATATGAAGCGACTTCTTTCAAAAATTTCTGCTTCATCTTCCAAGTTCATCAACCCTCTAACCTCAAAAAAATACAACATAAAATGTTTTCATCAACGAGTTAATTTTAGACAAAGAAAATTGTTCGAGAGAAGCAAAATTTCTCGTCCCTTGAGGATATTTTAAGAGACCACAAAAAGATTGTGATGTTCTTTATTTCCCAAAATTCTTGGTTCGCTTTCAACTTTGACTCCTCCTCCAAGTATTCGGGACATCTAATTTGCAGAATCTTCCCATCGTCTTGACTTGTGCTAATCCATTTTCATTCCTGCCTCTGTTATCATTGGAAAGCGGAGGAAGTCTTTCCTGGCTTGATTTCTTGATTCCTTTGTGATCCGGTGTCCATCTATTTCATGTACCACCATCCGCGAATTCCAAAGTCTTCACATAAGAAAACATCTTAGCCATTGTATTCTTAGAGAATCGAAACTTATTTGAAACACTCATCCCGAAATAACCTCTGTCTCTACTCCCTCCCGTTCAGTTAAATCCAATGAAACTTTATACACTGATAAACTGCCTAATATTTAAAAGATACAACTGCGAAACTTTTCAGTCCCGTTTCAAGGTGTATTCGTTGCCTCTGTCCTCTGCACGAATGCTGGTAGAACCCTTAATCCCCACACCATTAACTACTATCACAAGCTTTCAAGAGGGTATGGGCGAATATGGTGGATTAGGGCTGAGGCACTTTGTTGATGCTTTCATATTTTACGTACCTAGCAATACAGTCCCACTTTTATAGGTTATAGAAATCGATTTGAAAATAATTTATTCCTATTTGACAAAACGTAGAATTTTATTTAAACAAATATCTTATTAACTGTTTTAGGAGCTTAATGGATATGTAGAAGAAAAGCAAAATTTAAAATTACAAAATAATTCTTAATGCTTTGTTATTTAAAACATTGCTCCCTATCAAACACCTAAACGTTTTTAAACGCCTGTAGCTTTTGAAGGCTAATCCAGCAGTTCTTCTGCATCAATCTATTACTTTTTACGAGGAAAAAACAAAATTAAAAGGATTGAATCACATCATGAGACAATTCATGAAATATTTTTTTGATTGTCTACAATTCTTATCTCCTTGAAATCAAGGTATTAAAATGTTACCCATACACAATCAAAACGTTTTGATGGTGTATGGGTAACATACTTTATACTTTGCCATCATTAGTGTGGTTATCCTTGATATTACATAAAAGTTAATAAAATATGGATGAATTCCGCCGTAATGCCTCCTTTTAAGTGACTTCGTCTTTGTTGAAGCCGAGTTTGTTTACTTTCTTGCTTTCCCCGTAAAATTATGTTGTAAAATGGATCCTTACAAAATGTAGGTACCCAAATTACTAAAAGTGAATCATGCCTATAGACTGTACGTCATTTAAGTATGGGTTGATTATAGGCTGATCGGATAAATCAGGACAAGTTTCCCTCTTTTAAACAAAATGTGATTTTATTCCTATGATGCTGATTTTATTTGAATTTATCTATCAATTCGATGATAACAATTTAATCCTCTTCGGTGATTACTGAGCACTACTTGAAAATAAATAAGGTCATTTACTGAACAAATCCGTTTTGAACGTGTCATAGCTCCATTCTGGGAACAAAAGTTCTATGTTACAACCTTTGTTGGCTTTTGTAAAGATACCAATTATTAATGATGAATGAGGTTTACCTTGAAATCCTTCAAAATTTTCCAGATCATATATTTATCAAATACCGAACAAATTTGCTTATAGCTGATTACGTATATTGTAATATTATGAATTTTATGCGTAAATAAATGACAATAAAAGCGCTGCGTGGTAAATCTTGCGATAACAAACAGAATCATAGTTCAAAAACGTGAAACGTGGTCAACCTTCCAAGAAATTATTGAAATATCGGATGGAGCGACATACGGTATCACGCTGAGGATAGTTTGCCAAAATTCTTCCAAAGGGCACATGGGTAGTAAAGCTTGATAAACTCGATTCTATTACCCTTACGACTTCCTTTCATGAGTTACCTCGCGGAGTAGTTATTCCGCATCGACGCGTAAACCCCTTCCGCACCCTACACGAGATTCAACTTCAGTAAGCTCGCGAAGTATATTTTACTTATGCCAGCAATCCGCCGATATCCGCTCCTCGCGTGGACGGATCGGCAATCTCTCCCTCCACCATCAGGAAGAGGCGGCTGCCATTTTTGAAGGCTTTTAGGAAAGTGGGGAAGAAGTAGTGTGAAGAGAGGGCAGGTGCGAGACGAATCAGGCTCTTGGCAGAATCTCAAGCATCTCCTCCCAGCTTTCTCCATCTTCCTATCTGCCCCTCACCTCATTATAAGACCGTTCTACTTTGGATCTCCCGCTGGCATACACTCTCTCTCCCTGCATCTCCATTCTCCTACATTTCTCCTTTATCCCGACCTTATTAGATCCCATTACCAACATGTAAATCATCGCATCGAATTATTTTTCCACTCTGATTAGACCGCGGAGCTGAAACAGGATGGAGAACCAGAACCGAATCAAAGTCCTACAAAACGTCAATTTTACCAAATTGGAACCAAAAATTAAGATTCTCATAACTTAAAACCGGAAACCGTCATTTTTCCTATGGAATATCCGTTTGCACCGAACCGAAAACCAATAACAGTCAATTTTTCTGCACTGAAAACCGAACTGGAATTCTAGGACTTGAATCAATACCGGAAACCGTCATATTTTCCCTGTTATCGGTTTGCAGTCTCATTAAGTGTAACGATAGGCATATCAACACATGCCACGGTTTTCCACCACTTATTATTAAACATTTTAAATTTAAACGACTGAATTTATTCTTTATTTCTTTAATACCCATCTTTATATATAATAAATAAATTACTGTTGTCTATTTAAGAATACCACGAATACGTTGGATGGTAGAGGCCTTAATACAGTAGAACTCCTTAATGCGAAACTAATACAATTTATTGACATATTTTGTTGTGGATCCTGTATATAAATATAAATAAACTATCATAATATAAATATATATAAATATATCAATAAACTGATACAATTAATTGATATATTTTGTTATGGATCCTGTATATATCAATAAATTGTATCAGTTACACATATCACGAATAATACAAAACTTATACAGAGGTTATTTTATGTAAGGGTAAAATATCGGTTCGACGGTTCCTGCCGGAGCAAAACCGGAATTCGACGTCTTAATCGAACCGGTGAGATAACTGTAACAGAAATAATCACGTTTCGAATCCCTGGGCTAAAATTAACACGAAATTTGGCCTTTGCGGAATGTTTCCCGCGCGAAAGTCGTTTTCCCGCTCGAAAAAAGTTTTGTTTTCGTTTCGTCGGACTCGAGGTTATAAACGTGTTTTTCCGTTCGGGAATTCCTGAGTGGATGAGAATTCTCGGGCTCGGATCGCTCATGACTTCTTCACAGCAGATTTTTCGCGGTGCATAATGGTCTATTTCCGGCCTCAGTGGTGTTACAACTATGTCATCTCGGAGCAAGTCGGACTCCGAAAATAACCTCGAGATTTCTTCATTTTTTTACCCGGCGGAAATTCTTCCGGAGGGTCGGAGGTCCGAATGCTTTTGTGACGTGGTGCGCGGGACTAGATCCTCAGCTGTTTTTTATATAGCTTCGGAATTCTGTGTCTTCTTCAAAGTTGGGTCGCGTCGCATTGTTTCAGGAAGTGTGGTATTATCAAGCGGTGAAGTGGTGTTTTCCACAATTGTGTTTTTATTTTAAAATGAATGATTTTTTTAACGACGATGAAGTTTTGCACCAAAGTTGACCTTTCTATATTGGGAGGTTAAATAGTCTCCTCTAAACTCTAAAGAAGTCTCTCACGTTTTCTTATAGTAGCTATTTTCGCTGCTTACATGGCGATCTTCTGTAACAAAACAATTGAATACGAGGAAAAGCAAAAAGGAAAACGAACAGCATTTAGCTCATACTTGTATTAAAAAGAAATAGACTAAAAGAAAAACGTGGTCCATACATGAACACAACTGACCGTAAACTGTCAATAATCACTGGATCGTGAATTCAGAGAATTAGAATTAAACTTTCACTAGGTGATGACACCGTGGCGTTGAAATACGGGATATAGTATTCATTTATTAGTAAAATTAGTACTATTTATTGCTGTTAATCATTCTCTCTATCAATTTGAATAGTTCTCCAAGTCAGTTTCATAAATACTAACAGATATTATTTATGAAACGAACAAATCCCCGCCTTATATCAGGTCCAAATCCTCTGAGTATTCCGCGTATGTTTAATGTACTTCATTCACTTCATGTATTACATTTTCCATAATTTTATAATCTTCCAACAGATTTAAAGGATAGTAGTTTACTCTCTCACGAATGTACTCGATTTTCCAAGAGATCAAATTCATTCTCATAACGTTACGTGACACTAATTACTTCCTCCTTAAGTCGAACATAAACAACATAGGACACGCTAAACATCACATCTCATTAACAGTAGACGAATCAATAACGCAAGTACATTAGAAGACGTTTCACCACGTAGTTCCTCTTATTTCAAGCATAAGACGCGATCTTCTAGAGGATTTGTATTCCATTTCAATTTCAATCATTTTATTTTTTTATTTCTTGCTTACTTCACATGGAGAAAGGTTTTTCAAAGTAGCTTGTTTAAATGTACGTATAAAATTCTGAACATTAAAATAAGATTCGACCTGGACTTGAACCCAGATCTTCCGCTTTCCGGGCTTATGTTGAAAACTCTATAATTACGTAATTATAGAGTTTTCAACATAATTCCTCCAATTTCCGCCAATCCTCCTGATAAATGGTAGATCTGGGTTCGAGTTTCAGTCACGTTAACATGTTCTTCTCTCCCTTTACCCTTTGAAAGGATGTATAATATATCTAGTTGCTGTTGCTGTAACGTGCGTGACAATAACACCAAAAAGTCCTTACTTCGGCTTCTATCCTTTTGCGAGTAGTTTCCGAGTAAGCTTTATTTAATAGCCAGCCGTAGTAAACGTGTTAAGCGAATCGCATGAGATGTATAGTTCTTAGGCATTCAGGCCTTAAGACTTTCCCCGCGGGTGGTTTCTGATCCGAAAATCCAACGATTGAACCTCCTTCCGAAACCATTTCCTCTCCTCTACCTCCCGCTAGGAACTTAATTCTCCATCCATCGCCTTCACCGCTATCTGCTCCCCCGTCACCCTTCCCTCTTAATATTCCTACCAGACATCCCCTCAACTTCTTAGTCGCCTTAAACCTTTGGCAAGCAGCCATCAGAAAGCGCCCGGAAGGGGCGATATGGCAAAGGAAGCAAGCGGATAGAGGTGAAGGGATAGAAAGAGGCACGATTTTAAGAAAAAGGCAATAGTGGGAGAAGCTATCGAGATCTGTCTCTTTTTTTTCACGAGCAGCTCTGATTCTTTTTCTTACTGAAGGGGACATAAAAACCTATTCAGGGCGCTTATAGTAAACGCCTCATCCTTAAGTGGTTGCTTAGTCGCGGGGGGAGGGTCGCTATCGACCTCAGTTCGCGCCCAGGATAGATTGCTTCAGATTAAATATCGCGTCATCGATGCGCAAATATTTGGGTTGCTATAGATAGCGCACCGGGGAAAGCCTTGAATAATATAGGGGTCGGTGAAAGAAGTTGTGTTGCGATGGAGATCTTAAGAGTGTATTAAGAAAGGTAAATATCATTTGTAATGTCACTGTAATTAATTGCTTCAGTCTACCAAAGAACTCGCTATATCTGATTGACAATCGATATTCCTCGTCCATGGATTAATTGAATCTGTCTTGTTTCTAAAATGTATGGAATATTAGTGATTGGGTTATTTCCACTTAGGATTTTATCCTTATTTTAAATTAATTATTATTAATCAAATAATACATCTATTAAAATTATAATTAATCGAGTACTATTCATGGGTTACAAAACAAAAAAATGAAAGATGATATGAAAGGCGGGGTGAGTTACAAAAGATTTAAAAAAGATTTTTTTAGAGTCAGATCAGATGAGGATCAACATTGACTCTGCCCCAAAATTTTCAAGACAATTATCCCAGTAATGGTTGGATAGATGATCACAGCTACTACCTTCCCTGCAGTTGTCCTAGAACACTATTTCAAGTAGCAAGAGACGACAATTATAGATGATGTGCTCATTTAGACTCAGGCAGCTATAAATAAGCCAGTTAGATTTATCGATTGTTTCAAAGCATAGACGCATTGCAATATATCGTGTTCATTCTGCTTACACTTCACCTAACAAATTATAAATAGTTAACCTTACATAACATTATACAGTCATCTATTTGGTGCTAGATATTATATTCCCTTTATATATACTTTGACATCATTATGAAAGAAATGATGCGTATAAAGAAGTACGTTTGTTTCGTGTACTATAAACATTAAAAAATATGGTAAAAATTTTCGTATAGAGCTTTACTCACTTAATTCAGTCTCTCTATTAGTTAACTTGAAAATGTGTCTTTTCTATATTTTCATCTTTTTTGTTGGATCTTCTATAAATTTCTAATGAATTTTAATAGGAATTGTAGCAGAATCAGTCTTCCTAAGCTGACCTGTTTAGTGAAGATTCCAAGAATACATTACTTTTATCCCTCTTTAATGCGATTTCGTCATCAAGTAAGAGTCATGTAGGGTTAATGTCAGCTAAATCCGCATTCATCAGTCGAGACAAAAAGAAAGCTTCGTTATCCGAAAAATTGCAGAGAGGGGTTAATCGTTGAGCGAAAAATCCTCAGAATATTCATTTTTGAACCCTATTACCTCAACTCATTGTGCTTATAATATATTTTTAGCCAATTTGATAGCAAAGTTTTGATATTGTAGTGAGTGCTTTCACTTGGAATGTAAAGAACCGGTTACGCGTTCGAAAGCATCATCAACAGTCTTAAAAGTTGCCAAGAAGGCCACAAGTAATTTTCGTTTGGCTTACAAGGTCTTAAGCTGCCACACGTCATTGAGCCTCCAATTTACTCGGGCGTCGTTCATTCGCTCAGCTCAAACAGGTGTTTTGGGCGCTGAAGTTAGCAGCCGTTGAGACACGCAGCCCTTCTCCCCAGGTGATCTTCAGACCGCGCGCAGGCCAAGGGTGTCGGAAGTAGGGTTTCCGACGTTATCTCACGGGGGTGCGCGGAAGACAAATTTCAGGATGAATAAGGCAATCCCCATTTTCTACCTCATCTCAATACGAATGAGGATATGGAAGATGAATTATGTAAAAGAGGACAACTGTCATGCGATGTAATTCGAATTAGGCCCCCACTTTAAATTGGCGTTCATATTGAGGCGATAAACGATACGCGATTTATCGTAAGTGGTATTCTAAGGCGATAAGGAATGCATTGTGTTTAAAAGGGAGGCGATAAAAAGTTCATATTGGAGCAACCTCGCAAGTCATTCGGTACCATGTATATCGCTTGTCGCGCTGCATTCTGATCTCTTGGTGTTTTTATCGTACGATATCTGGACGTGTGAACATAGTGAGAAAGAGAGAAGACCATCATATAATTGTCAAACCCATTCGTCCATATTGGACCAAGAAAACATGGAAAAGTCGCAACTTATTTTTTAGATTCTACCATTCAACGGATAGAATTAGATTTTGATATTGCAATCGTTACTTCATCAGTTTCAACATTTACAATATCACAGCTAAAAGAATCATTATTTGATTCAATATTAAATCAGTCGTGAACTGCCGGCTATAAACACACTTTAGAAGATACTATATATTAAAGAGTAAATACAAGCTTCATGTAGCCTAAACAAAGCGTTCCTTTTTAAATACTAAATTTCCTCTTTGGATACGCATCTTTGTTCGAAATCTGTTTCTATAAGCATAAATTATAATATTTGGCATATTTTGGCTGTTTCTGAATGCGCCAACTGAGTTTTAAATACCCTTAAATCTTAAAGGAAAATGATGGAGAACAGTTTAAAGATTACTTCATCGTCTCCCATTCTATTTTAGTTTTAATTGTATAGCTACTGGCTCTTGGGTTAAGATAATACAATGGTTGTTTTAGGAACGTACCAAAGAAATCAGCACCATATAATACCCGCGTTCAAGAGGAAATTAACGCCATGAAAAAATTTTAGTGCCCCTTTTCCGAAAACTCACCGTAAAAGTAATAAACGGAGTCCTATTTAAACTAAATTTCCGACGGGAAACATCTACCTCCCTTTCATCCCAAAAATTGCTCCCGTATTCAATCTTTCTTCCATTCACCAAAGGCGAAAATTTTGCATCGGAAGCCCAGTGCAGAAGTATTTAATGACAGGCTATTAAAAGTGAAGCGGACGAATATTTTTGTTTCACAAAACTTTGATATAAAGGAACGTCCTTGTAAAGGACATAAAGCAGGGTCCCAGATCTAATAAAAAAACAGACATTCAAACGCTGGTTTATGGCTATGACGGAGCTAAATAAAAATTCCGGTGCTTAAAATATAAAAAGGGTGGGATATTCTCTCGGTAAGTGTTTCTTTTTTAACCGGCAGAGCGCTCGATATTTTTAGGGAGAAAATCTACCATTCGCCTCGGAGGAGAATGGAAAAATCGTTTGGGGTTATGTAGCGATGATGGGAGAAAGAAAATAAATGGAGTTTATAGGGAGTTGAAAGGCCTGAAACCATGGATTAAGAAAAGGCTTATCATGAAAAGGGAACTTTCACTAATACTTATTACTTAGTTGATAAGTTAGTCAATTTAAAGCTGGATAAAAATTACATTAGTTTTTGTCAATTTCTTTCCCATTTTATATTTTTTCCTTTTCCATCCAAAAACACCTTTATCCCAAATTGACTTAAGGCTAATTATTTTAATATTTAAAAAATTGGTAATGTTTTCATTTTTAGACCACCTAATTGACCGTACGCTTACCACCGATATTACTTAAAGAGAAACATCACTTGGTATATGTAGAGTAGGCTATGATCTTTCGGATTTAAAAATGTAAATAATCAATAAAACTCTTAAAATTACACATATAAGATTTAAAACGTGATATCGTAGGATCTGTATACAAACATATGAATGCTTTAATTTATAGCGTAAAGTATTTAAAAGTCCTCAGAGATGTGCTCATTTGGCAGCACTCTTACCACTGAAATTACTTTATGAGAAACATTAGGTTATACGTGTAGACCAGGTGATGATCTTTTTGGTTGAAAAATATCAATAATCAATAAAAATTAAGAATTGCGATTGAGATTTAAAATTGATGTCATTGGGCTTGTATGTAAAGATATGAATTCCTTATTTTAGGTCGTAAAGGATTTAAAAGGCGTAAGAAAAAGAACGGAATTATTTATTTCTTGTGATACCCTCTTTGCAGACTTTATAAACCCTTGTCTTGGCAGTATTTCCTTTCAGAACAGCGTTTGTTTTGCTCTCATTTAACGATAAATGCGACAAAAATTATCACAAGCGTAAGCACACGGAAACAGACTTTCAAGGCGCAGACGGAACGAAGAAAACAAGGGAAATTCCAAGCGTAATTACCAGACTGAAACCGCCCAAAAATTCCATCCGCCGCGGTACGTGACAACGTTCATGCACGGACATCGCCTCGGGAAACAGCGCCGTAAGCTAGTGAAGACAGCGTTAAAAAGTGTGAAGGAATTGCAGCGAGCAGCGGAATACAAAAGGGAGAGGAAGATAAATGGGCGGGAGGAGAAAAAAGCGGGCAGTACATATGAAGTGTCTGTCCGCTTCTCCCCTTCCCTTGGAATGGGTGAAATAATGAACTGGGCCTGGGTTAGAGAGATTGCGAAGTTCTTTAGGGGAGGGGACGGACGGACGGACATGACATGACTGGTCGTCCTCTCCGAGCTCTGGTTTTAATATCGCATTTAATCAATTCCCGCTGCGAAAGAGGCTATGGAAGGAGTGCCAGCGCCTCTCCTTTTGTTTCAGAAAGCGAGGCTCCCTTCGAAATTGTCGAAATTTAATCACTTTCGCCACCCTTCCGAATTACAGAGTATATTCGCTGCACAAAAGGACCAAACTGTCCTCCGCAGTCTAAATGCATTATTTCGTGTTATTTACGGTCTCGTGTTTTTTTTCGGCGAGGTAATGGTCCCGCGATCCGACGTGCCCGGGATTCTTTTCTGGGTAAATTTCCTCCTGCCCGGGAACGTTTTTTGTAAAAGTATTTCATCCAATTTTGGGTCCTGTGTCTCAGTTTTTGGAGGTTTATGCACCTTTTTTGGGCTATATAAATCGCTAATTTTGAATTTAAATTGGGTTTCTTTGAGATCAAATTTGATTTATTTGTCATATAAAGGAAAAGGTTTATTTATCTGTAACTAGCCGAACTATTTTAATTCAACTTAGCATGCAGACGTTCTCTGTTACCCTTCTATTTTACATCTGCTAAATTGTAGACTAGCTCTGTTTAGCATAGCGTTAAATTTGAGTAAAATGAAGCAGAAAAGTCGACTTCTTGTCAACTCAAATTTCAGCATTGTATTTAAAGGTTGCAGTTGTATTCATCGTTTTCCTGTGTACCAAAAAATTGAAATTTAAACTAATTTTAACCTCTATATTGGTAGGGAAGAAGGTCGTTATGCTAATAAAATATTTATATTATCCATAAATCTTGATAACTTTTCAGTGCTAGATATTGTGATGTCATCTAAAGTATCGTAATTGTAGATATATCCTTATATAAAGGCCTATATCATAATAGATACCGCAATGAAATACGGATGAAAATTCCATCGCTTTCAGAGAAGGAGTCATAATTTGTACAAGCATGACTGAGCGTGAGGATTTATTTAATCTCTAGTCTCATCTGTATAAATTCTTAGTAAATTTGAGAGATTCGGGATGACATACTTAATGAGTACATTGTAAGGTGCCAAGTTATTTCGTAAACATCAATTTAAAGCTTCATAAATTACTGAATGTGAGAGCTTGTATTTATATGGATTCAATAAGAAAATGACTGAGAGGGCAATACTGACACTTCTCGCAATACATAAAAAATCAATTTTGTTGATATGACAGAGTCAACTTACGTTAATTCCTTAGCTATGGTAAAATAGTTATGGAAGGAACCTTTTATGCAGCATAAGCAATGGTAATACTTATTTCTCCGGCTCACGTATTCCTGCTGGAACTATAGGGTCTTACCTTTCTTATATGTATACAATGTTATAAATGCATGAAAATTACTCTTTCTGGGGGTATAATGTACAATTAGTACTGTACTACTGCATATACTTAGTAAGCAATCCTTTTTCTATCCTTACATTCTTTTTACGCTAAAGAAACAGGTATTACGCCATTTAGAATGATGAATTTTGCGACTAAATTGAATTTCCTAGAATTAAAAAGAGCAGATATAAATCTCCAGGGATATAAACGGATATCTGTCGCTTTTTACGTAACTCTTTTTTATCGCCAGCTAAGAAACCCAATTTTTGACATTCATAGCCCCAATCCTTTCCCTCTTCATATATTTCCCTCCCTTCATTTCTACACAGAAATCAACCCGCGCTCTCGAGCTCCGCTCTTAATTCTCATTTTCCGCATCATAAAGAACTACTCAACATATTAAAAGACCCAATTTTCTTCTCCGCTCTGGCATGTTTACGGCGGAACTTTTCGAGTATTAGGAAGTTCTGTGGGTCACGAAACGTTGGCTAAATCTTTGTACATTTAAGTAACGCAACTATCGAGAGGGTGGCCGTGTAAGTAAGGATCTCGTTGAAGCATTAAAATTGAGGGGATTTCGCGAAGTATGTAAGTTAGTATTTCCATGAGGTTCTTATTCAGTTTTAAGTGAAAATATCAATATGTTGACAGCTTAAACACTTTGGTGGATGCTTTTCATATACTGGTTCACTTACGCATATTTGAATTAGAAATTTGATAGTTTCTTGGAATTCGATTATGGTTTTATACATTTATTTTCTTACATTTACTGAAATAAAGGTAAGAGAAAAATATATGCTAAACATGGCTAACAGCAGTAATCACGCGGAATTTTCTCTATGATGCAAATTAAACTTTAAATAAAACTGTAAATTAAATAAAAAATAATAGCATTAAATTGATAAATTAAAACTTTTAATATTAACTGCTTTAAAACTATTTTGAGGAATCTTGAGTAATTAAGCTGTAACATATAAGTATTTTATTTTATTTTTGAAAGGTTTGGGTTATCCTTAATATTATAAAAATTGTCATAAAAATAGGAAGTCTACGTATTTCATAATAATCATTATGAATGATAATTAAGTTAATTGTCATTAACAAGCATCATTATTCAATAATCAATTGTGTATTAGAGTCAAATATATTATTTTCAGTACAATTTTTCATTACAAATTACAGTATAATTTACACTAAATAATTTACTTTATTCATTACCTTTTGGATATCACACTAATATTTCAGCCAATTAAAAAGGCTTTTCAACTTAATTCACTTTAATGAACTATTAAGGATTCCAAGCAGATCATATGGCTCTCTTTTGGAGTTCTTCCGTTCGTTTGAAAGCTCGCGACCTTCCTTTCTCCACGTAAGCCACGTGTAAAAAAATTGTATTCAAAAGCAGTCGCTTCAAACGAGGAAATAATGGGCTATTTTGAAGAACCTCTACGAACCACACATTCACAGAAGGATCATCTCCCCATTATTCGGACAAGTTGGCCGAAAATCGAGATCTCTGTGTTCCAAAACGGCGGTAAAAATGAAAGCACTCGGTCTAGGATATGGGAAAGGAAATGACCCATGACCACAAAACTCTTCCGCACTCATCTTTCGCAAGCCTGAAAAAGGATGACGTCACCTCCGTTAAATGGGGTGTGACGGTTAACGCCTACTCCTTCTCTTTTTATGAATAAAAACCGCTTCCCCTTCATCGGGGAGACAAAAAATGTGACGCGACTGTGGAAAGCCATTATTTTGGTTCTTTGTGGCCGCGGTGAAGACAGGGCACCTCTGACCCTCCGCCCCATTTGACCACACGTTCTTCGCCATATTAATTCGCCATCTTGTCGAAATGCCGCCACTGTCGTCCGGTTCAGGGGAGGTATGGTTTGGAGGATGAGAGATGAAGATGGAATGAATGTTTGCGCTCCATTATGCAGCAATGAAGAGGGAATGGAAAATAAATATATGCTTGGCTATGCGATTCAAGTAGGATGACGGATTATTTGGAAAATTTCTCGGATTTATACTGTGTTTATTAAGAACTTTCCGTTATAATGGAAAAGCTATCTGAAGTCATCGTTCTGAGATGCTTGTATTTTGTCTGTTTCTTCTAATAACAATGAGATTCGTAATTATTACACAAAATAACTTTTTCATAATAAATTAACCCCCCAAAAGTTTTTATAAAGTATTTTAGTTGATGTGCTATAATTGTTGCTATTCTAGTTAATATACTTTGTATATTTTAATTAGTATGCTAATTCGTTGCAAATTACAGATTTAGTTTCAATATTTTTATCTCTTACCTTCTATGTTACTACTCCCAAATCCAGAAACTTATAGTGGCTTAGGTTGTCAAAATTTCAAGAAAAAGATAATCGTCACTTTCTTCACAACAAATTATAACATCAATACAAAAATTGCTATTAGCCTGTTATTAATACATTAACTAATATAAAGTTTTCCCATTCAAGAATGCTACGCTCGTTGACGGCGTTTTAGGTTATTACTATTTAGAACCCTCTTGTATCGTATTCCATGGTGTAAATCACACCATATTTCATAAAAATGGTTCTTACTTTTGAGTTGTTAACTGTAACGATTTAAAAATGGTTTTACTTTTGAGTGAATCAATTCTATTGATTGTGAAAATATGCATGTAAATACAATACAACACTCTCCCTGCTTTTCAACGTCTTAAGCATACTTTATCTGTTTCCAAAAATGGATCCATCGTGTCTTCTTTTTTCATATTTATTGATACGGTCTCAGATTTGATATACTCTTTTTGAAATAAGTGTTTATGTCAAACTACCTTAGCGTCGAATTTTTTTTTGGAATAGCGTTGTCAGCATCTTTTATAGTTGAAGTTATTAATTTAAGCTTACTAATTTAAAATTTATAACAGTGATACCCATTTCATATCGATTAATATATTTTAACCCTGAGCTCCTTATCGGATTGTTGAGAATTCATTATATTATACCTCTTAGCCATGATTATGCCTTATTTGCGTTGAGGTTTAAGGAAGCGCCGATGTATGAGGATTCTTAAAACCCGTTGATTACGTAATTACGTATTTTACAATCCCTTTGCATTACGTATTTTACAATCCCTTTGTCAGGAGCAAATCTTTCTCCTCGTAAGTCCACAAAATCTACGGCTTAATCTCGGCTGATATTCTCAATTAAGCCCGAACACCTTCACAGCGAAAGGGGGGAATAACCTACGTTTTTCAAGGTCGCCCATTAGGTTAAGAGTGACTCCGAGCCAAGCTCTCCTCTTAATTTCCTTCTCGATCAAGGGAAAAAGGGTGTTCGATAAGTAGGGCCCGAACAAGGGGCGCCGAGGGAAGACCGCTGTAAAGATGAAGAGTGGGGGATGAGTTAGGGGAAGCAGTTTGTTTCCCTTCTGGGATGAGAGAGAGACAGTGGAAGGGGAAGGAGAAAAATTGAAGGGAAAGGCGTAGGGGTGCAAAGGGGCTCATGTCTCAAGTGGTGGGGGTGGCAGGGAAAGGTATGAGATAAAGGGAAGATTGGTGGAAGTGAGTAAAGGGAAAAGGAGGTGCCGGAATTAGAGAAGGGGATGGTTGGGTTGGCTGTACGAAGAGGATTCTCATAGAATAGATTGGTATAAGGGTAGCTCGAATAGAAAGAGATGGAAAAAATATAGGAAAGATAGAGAAACTAAAGTTCGATACATATAAATACAGGTCGAGGTCCTTTTACAAATTTTTTACATTACCATTTCTGTATTATACTTGTGATAATCACTACTTATATTTTCTATATTACTATATTTATTGTTACTTCAAGGAGCTGATAATTACTATCTACTTATGAGACTGCTATTATTATTTTTAGAGCGATTCAAGAGATTTTTTGAGACGAAGGGCAAATTAAATTAAAAGCCTAAAATAGTCTTTCTGTCATCAAACTGAAGACTCAACCTCATTAACAATAATTATCCTAGGCTTTAGGGAAATAGGACTGATGGCTACCAGGCAGATGAAGAGTAATGTAAATAGCTCTCCCTTTCCTTACTAAGCTAAGTGAATGCTAAGAGTGAAACAAGTACACGTAAATGCAGCATAATATCCATCACAAACAACTATTGCCATAACATTCCAATGTAGGGATCGAATTTCCATAATCGTGAAGTTTTAACGTGAGAAAAGGAAAGTATACATGTGTTCCAATGGATAACTGGGATTAAAAATGCCGATAAAACGTTAGAAATGAATTAATTGGAAATGAAAGATCAAATTTGCTTTACAATGCAATATTATTGGCGTATTTTGTCAATTCTCAGTACTGACAATAAGTCTCTCGGTAATACTACCAAAATAAAATTCACAGCATTTTCCTTCGTCTTGACACCGAGAAACTGAAATTTAAGTCTTCATACTGCGTCAATTAATCTCTGCAGTGACAAGAAAAAGTATTTTAAGGCTGAATTTTACTAATATGGACCAGCTTTAGTTTTATGTACACAGCTTAAGAGCTGGTACTCAAACATAGAAAGCTTCTAGTACACAAGTAAAGTTAACGCTCTAATATAGTATTGATAAGATTGTCACTATCGTTTCAGAGATTGAGATGATAACAAATCGTTCATCTTTTTCGTGGACTTAAATTAAAAATTATGTCATGAATTCCAAGTCTCAAATTTTTACACCAATTCGACGACAAATCAGTGTCAAATCGCGAGACCCCAATGTATTTCCTTCAATTTCGTTCAGCTGTCATTCAATTTGTATTCATTATGCGCTTCGGGAAACGGCAAGGAATTAAAGCAGCCCTTGCCATCCCTCTCCTCAAGATTTGTTTATGTAGTATAAATCCATTTACTTTCCAACTACATCTGCCGTCCCACCGGTTTCCGGCTACCGAGAATCCTCGTCACGTACACTTTCAAATTTCAGCGGAAAATTCCCCGCCGCAACATGAGCCACGGGGAAAAAATTCTCTCAAAAATAACATAAACAGCCTCCGTACGCGGGGAATAAAGGAACCGATGGTTTTTCATACACAAAGGATCTCCCACCGCAGGAAAAACATCTGGGGAGGGAAAAAAGAAAAACTGATAAAACTCCAGACAGTGATGGAGAGCGGATAAGGGGGCAGAGGAAGGAAGAAAAGATGGCGACGCAGACAGGAAAAGACGTAAGGATTTTGAGGAGGGTATTTGAGGGGAATCGTCACGGGGGGGAGCGAATTGGGAGGCAGACATTGATCAGTACGTGCCGCCGTGGCCTTTCCTCGGAACTCTGGGAGATGATGGGAGTGGCAACTCCACAAAGACGGAGGGGAGAAAGGGTCGAGTTTTTGGGACAAAAGGAAATATTGGCGGAGATTTTTTTTGAGTCCCTTGAAGCCGATCGGTGGAGTGGAAATGAGTCGCGAAGGGTGTCTGGTGCCGCAAAGCTGGTCGCGGGGTTCCTCCGGATTCCTCGATGGATTTATGGGATATTCCAGCGGGCATTAATCACCGTAGGATATCTCTCGGATGGACCAAAATATGGGGATGTTTCTGTTGGTAGAATGGATGTGTTTTATTTTGGAGGGAAAATAAAAATCGGACGTACGAGGTAAAACAACAGGGTTGGTCGTATACAGGAAAAACAAGCCCTAAACCGAAGATATAACGTCTTTAATATCGAATCGTTTCACGTGTGGGGTTTCTCTTTATCGTGGAGGAAAAGAAGGACGTGCGAATTTCTTTAAAGAAACAAAACTTCAAACGCGTTTTGGATTTTGTTGAACTAAGATTTATAAATGTTATGAAGCAGGACAGTGGAATGTATTTTCGTTTTGCGGGGATTAATATCAGTATCTTTCTTTTCTGAATGAAATATTCCCTCAAAGGAGACTTTTATTATGCTAAAAGAACTCATCACCGCATTACACACTTTTTACATTAATTTTTTACCGATCTAAATTGTATCGATATTTTACTTCGAATTTAGGTTTTTATTGCAAATCTCTTGGCGAATCGATCCTGGACTAAATTTTTACAAGCTCATTCCATCTATCCATTCTCTCCATCATCATTTCATATATATATATATGCGTTTCCTAGAATGTATTTGAATCAATGAATTCTTTAAAAGAATTCTAAGTTTTTAAATATGGTTTGCTTCTGTGTATGAATATTAATATACATAGATAGTATCGACGAAAAATAATTAGATAATATTGACGCTATGTTAAGATTTAAAATTATTACTATATATATAATATTTATCAAATGGAAGGTAATGAGTTGTGTGGGAAACTCCTCTAAGTATCCCTTCCCAATTTTTTTATTGTTACTCAGGAATTAAGAAAAAAGAAAAGAAAACCTTATTCCCTAGATATTTATTACACTAACGTTGCTTAGATCTTGCACGAATATAATTACATACATACTCTAAGATGTTCATTTTAGATGTCGATAAGTCAATGCGCAAAATTCGAAGTTTTATATAGAATGCTTCAATTTTCATAGCAAGGCATTTTCAAAAAGTTGCGAACCAGTAATGAATACAATACAGTATGAATTTGTGGAATGACAACGTAATGAAATTATTACCTTAGTATTTTTCTTATTTAATTTCCTTTGGACTGGTTTCACTGAAAAGGGGGCCATCATCCACCATGCCGCTCCAATTCCACGTGGATATTAATAATATATTTATTTTTTGAATAGTAATTTCTCCTAAAATAAACCCGAATCTCTTTTTTTTATTTTACGCTTAAAAAAAGCCACTCCGAGACTCAACTACCCGTGACCTCAGTCATTAGACAAGGGAGTCACCGTTCCAGAGACGTGATCATTGACCACTTTTCCTGTTTATTCGAAAAAGGTTCGCAAATCCTTTCTTCGTGACAGAAATGGAAGACCTAATGCGGGAAGGAAAGGAAAGAAAGAGCCTTTTGAAGGAATCTTAAGTGAAAAGTTTGTTTTTCGATCCCAAAGTGAGCAAAGTTGAGGGATTTTGGAAAAATGGGACTCTCTCTACAGCCAGGACTCGCGTATCGTCCTCATTACTCTCTGAGCACCGCTTCATTATTAATGGTGTAATTTGTTTTCAGATGAAAAATTAATCAAGTCACCCATACTCTTGAATCTTTATCGCTCCTTAGAAGTTCATCAATTATTAAACTAAAGCTAAATAAGGAAAGTTTCGAAGGATTGGTGCTAAGAAATTCTCAGTCGCATCGTAAAATAATGTTTTAAAGTGAAAAAAAATCTGGCATCCAAAAATTTAATAGAATTATTTATCACGTTACAACTACAAGAAAATCGAAAACTGTAGAGTTCCGAAAATATTTTAAGGCAGTTTTTTCCGTGTTGTTTTAATTTTTTATCAGCGTGCTAGTTAAATTCCGATCTTCCGATCTCTGTTTATTGTTCTATGTTTACTTTCTCTTTCTCATGCTTTTTATTATACCTTTCCTTGTACGTCTTCCTCATCATTTCCTTATTTCAATGTCCATCCTAAAGGTAAACCCTAAGTATCCTTTTTCGAGTTTGCTTTAGAGATCTTCTAAATCATTAATTATTTATAGAGATGTTTATTATCTTCTGGTTTCTAAAAGTTAAATAAATTAATTCTGAAAAATATAAGCTTGTAATTGGTTCGTAAACATTTTAAGCTGCCTGCTGAGGAGTCCAACTCTAAGCTGAATATTGCTAATAACTTTTGTCTGTATAATCACCATCCTGAAGGTTGATAGGTTAACTCTTCATGTAGATTATCAAAAGCTTTCTAGATGGTTTGTAGGGCTGGAAAAGATGAGGGAAGAGATATTTTCCGGTCCTTTCCTCAAGGTGCCAGAATGCTTTAAGTAGATCCGTTCAAGTAAGTCCGTTCAAGATGTACACAATGGATCTCTGAAAAATATTCTTATATTATTTACCATAAATTGCTCATTGATAGCCCTGTGGACAGCGCGTTCAGCTTTAGCAATAGCGGACCCGAATTCGGTTCCCGGTGGGAGCCCACGTCCTAAATGACTTCAGTTGTCGACACTTTTAACAATATTACTTCTACTATTTTATTAAAAGTGATCACAATGAGTGCTATTGTTCAGCATAGTTTCATTATTTTTCATGTTATGAGAGCTATGTACAGGAATGAGATTAAATTAAATGAAAAATTCATTTTTCTCCATCCTGTACTCGCGAGAAGTATCCCTTTCTCAAGATATACTAATTGCCAATTTAGTAGAAATTTCAATTGTTCCATGAATACCAATCTCACTCATTGAGACATACTGTTCCCAGACGTCTACTGATATAAATTATCCGAGATTAACTGCGTTCTCGAAAGGAGGAGGAAGTACGCATGGAAACGGAGAGAACAGATGCAGAAAGGGCCTAAGGAAATGGCGGGCTTTTGTGGCAGAATCGGCGATGGGTTAGAGAGGAGCATCCCCTCTCTACGGTTTCCATGGCAACGCCTTTAAAGCTGCGGGACGCAGTAACGTGTATCCGAAGCTGAAATTGATGTTTTGAGAGATTGCGGGGTAGAGAAAATTTTCGCTCGGTGATCGATTTTTGAATGGGGTCATGAGGTTAGGATCTCGTGGTGATTTATCAGTTTTGAAGATCATTAATAAGGAGAGAATAGGATCCTGGACCACGTAGTTGAAGATTAGTCTCTCGAGGGGATGTTCGGGGAGAGAATAAATGGCTTAGGAGGAAGTGTTCACTGCTGCTCTTTCTATTGGTAATGTTTTCATCGCTCGATCATGAAGTGAGTTAATCTTTCCTTGGTCTGACTGACCCACATCCCGCGTTTTCAAATTGGTGCCGAAAAAATGGGTCAACAAGGTCCCGGCTTTATTAGATAGGGAAGTGTTTGTTAGAAATGAGGGCTGAAATCCCTCGTGTCCTTATTTTTCAATGTTTATTCCCTCGTACGGGAAAGAAATAGGCAACGCGCAATTCATGGGTCAGTGTAGACGTTTTCATTCGCTGATTTATTTACTGTGCTCTAACTTCAAAGTCTTGCTATTATGTATCTGTTCACATAACTAAATTGTCATCGGAATATAATGATAAGCAATATTAATTGTACATAATTATCTTCCTTACATATGAATTGGTGATCAAAAATATTTTTCCTTTGGTTTACATCGAAAACATAGCATTAAAGGGAAATTAGAGTAAGAATTCTTCACCAATGATAGATTTTTGCGACTGATATATTCAGTGTGAACAATAAATACTCATCGGTGTTTTTGCTAATTATTATTTTCGATAATATGAATTGCACCATCCGTACGAAGGTCTTCCGTATTATTAACTATTTCTTCATACAATCATTGCCTCATTAAAATGGCGAGAATCTACCAGGAAGTTGAACTTAGAACTAATATCTTCGACTTCTACCAGTGATGTGATATTGGTTACTTTAATGATATATCAGTGGTAAATGTACTAAACGAAAAACTGCTTGCATTTCATTCTGTTGGGTATGAAAGGGTTTTCCAATTGGTAGAACTCGTCTTTCTGATTTGATTAGATATCCCATGAGGTAGCTTTTGAGTACGCTGATTTTTATGTACTTGTAACTTTCTTTAATTTATTTTTGCGAATTATGGTTCACTCCTGTAAGTGAAGCTTTTGCCCGTATACTGCCTTCATTGGTCGTTTGTAGCAATAGGTTTTACTAGCATAAATGCCAGAAAATTATAATATAACCAAACTCCATGCATAGGTGTTTTTACGATATATAAAGAAAATTTGTATGGCAACACAGAAAATGTCGAATACCATGGGCTATGATCGCCTACAAAATCGAAAACTGTAGAGAAGTATTTCGAACCATAGTAAAATCAGATACCAATCTTCCTACGTAAGATGTCTATAGCAAGCGATTGTGTAGTCAAAATTTCTCACACGAATCACCCTCCGAAACGCACGTTAATAGCAAAATAATTTCCATATTCCGAAAGCACCGAATCTCTACTCATCAAAAGATCAACGCAGCCGCACGATCTTATCGCCACCCATTCGCGCCATGAAAGGAATACATTACGCGCCATCAAGATACACTCATTTCTCCACCGAAATTCCCGAAATCGGAGCGGATCTCTTTCAGCCTCCTAGAGACGCTAATAGTCCTCACGTTCTCTGCACGTTCATAGTCATCCCGATAAAAAGGAACACTCGGCCGCTCTCCACCCGGACGGAGAAGGGGGGCAGTAAAACGTCATTTTATGACCATTTGGATGCCGCGAGAAATCTCCGAAAGGTCAAACGGCATCTCTGCGACCTTGGAGTCGGCACAGTAGTTGTGAGGGGATATGCGGGGCGAGGTTTTTAGGCTCGTGGAACACGCAGTCTCTGATCGATGAACCGTCATTCTGAGGAGATTGAATCAAGGCGTCGTTTGCGGGAAACGAGTGCTGCTAGGCGGTCCGAAATGAGATTGTCCTCGTGATCACGACTCGCATAATCTTCTGCTTCGTTTAAGACCTCCGAATGGAGCAGGGGATAGACAATGGAGACCGGCCATTATTTTTGTGCTGAGGGGATGGGGTTGAGGAAGAATAAGATGCTGGTGAGGCATGGCTATTAACGAGTTAACCACGTCTAGGCTGAGGAACGCCTTCCATTGTTTACTTAATCCTGCGAGGTTGTGAAGCATCTTCTTACATTGTTATTATTTCTAAGGCGATATGTGAAATACATCCTTGTACTGTTTAACCAATCGGTGGAGATCTTAGTAGTAACACTCTCTAATACCAAAAAACGAAATTAGATTGGAGAAATAGTAAAATAGATGGTAAATTCCATAGTGAAATTACTCAATCAACTTTATTCTCGTAATGTCATGCCCAAAAAGTTTCAACGAATAAGGATGACAGCTCTGATAAAGTTGCTTATAGGAAGCATATCAGTGAATGTTATTTTTATTATTTACATTTTATTTAATAACTGTATTTTCTGGTACATAATTTTCTGGTTTATATTGCATACAACATTATGTATCAGAAGTTTAAACAATATAACGTTTCAATATACGATATAATTATGGAAATTGGTCTTACGAGTAGCAACGGTGATATACCAAGGATTAAACAGTTAATTTTCCTTAGTCATTTTTTTCCAGAATGACGTTTTCATAATAGCAAGAGATATTTCACTGTAAATTGCATGAAGAACTTACAAAATATATTAACAATACTCATTAAGAATTCATATTAGTAATGTTTTAAATGTGTTTTCTAAGCAGTTATTACAGTAGCTATTTTTTATGTGCGTTAGCTAGTTGGTGCACGATATTTGCCAGGAAATACGATAATTATAGTTTAAATATTTTATATTTGTTATTAGTGATATCCAATTATATGCATATATAAATTGCTCCTCTAAAACTGTTTATTTCTGAACAAGTATAGTCCTTCACATTTAAAATTTTCTCAGCTTTTTATCGGCTATATTTTCATATGTATTTTTTGTGTTTTCACAAGATTTTTCTACCCAAATTTCCACCCCTCCGTGGGTGGACATTTTGTCCTTCGGTAACATTTACTTGCAGAATTTTTCCTGCTTAACCTCCTTTTATTTATTGTATGAATGTTCTTTTGACGAAGTAGGTGAGCGGAGGAGGGGAACACCCTCACCTACACTGGACAAATCTATCAATCAGTTTGTTTTATGTAAAAGGACTCTAGAAAGAATGTGTTACTAATACTAAGATGAAGTGAAAATATGCGTGAAACTCTTTGTCATTGATCTGGTGGGATGACAGATGTATTCCACAAATGTCTAGAAACTCTACATCCATATTTTATATTTATCTTAGCGTGTAGGAGTTGAAAAGAAAAACAAACTAACTCGATAACTCGATAACTCTTGATTTTGGCACAGCAGACAGCAAGGCAACGTAGTTATATGTATATAGCTTGCTGAGAAAAAGTATAAGCTCACATGTTGGCCCAGATATAGTTAATCACAAAAGTGCCTTTTTCCATCCTTTTTAGAGATTTTTAACTAAAATCTTTCGTAGCTGCAATTTCAATATTTTTCTTCTAAACGTACATTTAGCTTAGAACGTAAGATACATATAAGCATTTCAGACTAAAGGTAGATGTGTTATCTTCATGGTATCAAGCCTTTAGTTAAAGAATAAAATATACAAATATATTCGTCTTTTAATTTTCTCTGATGAAAATTTACAGCGATGTTTTCTATTTCTATTTTTTAATCTTCTAAAGCTTTCGTTCCGCAAAATTTCACGCTGCAATTTCGTTAAAAACTTACTTAAAAAGTAAATACTTTTTCGTTAAACATCATACATTTCAGATCTGGTTTTAACAGCACTCGTTCTAGGTATATTTTCTCCAAACTATAATTAAACAACTCACAGAAATCATATTTCTCTAAGTAACAGAGTTGTTAAATTGGATTATATGCGTAACCTTGTATCGAGGAATTGTTGTCTTTATTGGTACCAAGGGTATTATGAGCTCAGAGATGTCTCAATGCGGGTACCTGCGTTTCAAATTACGCCACAGGATTTTTAAAGAAATACTCTATCGATCTATTTCCATTGACCTTGTTTTGCTCAATGAGAACGCACGCTTCACCATGTTTACAAAAATAACTACGCGGCCTCATTGAAACAGAATTCATTGAGAACTGGAAATCAAAACTTCTAGAGTTTAATCGTATCATATACCAAAGAAGTTGTACATTATTTCTTTTACTAAAGAAAAACCTTTCTCGATCGAATCGTATATTATTTCGGAAGTCAATAGTTTAGTTTATTTTTTTGTAGTGCCCTTCATTTCGTTCTGTTTTCCTTGTTTCTGCAGCTCCTGCAGATTCCTATTTTTGTGTATCCATTGTTTGTATGTATCTATTTCATATTTCTTAGAAAATTGCATAGCTAAAAGTATATTAAGGGAGAATTCATTATGTATTTTGTTGATAATAGATTGGAACGTAAAACGATCTTTGTAAAACACTTTCTTGAAGTATACTTTAGTTCAAATCGTTAGTCATCAATTTAATAGTGGTAACCATGTTTTGAGGAAAACAATAGTGCTTAAAAACATAGTATTAAAAACATAAAACTGAAGTAGTGATTGGTAGCTAAAGTAGTGAATATATGCACTGTATTTTTAATTGTAAGAGTACGTCTTGATGAGTTTCGACGATATGTTAATCATGATCCTTTAAATAACTTCAATTACCTTTTGGACAAGGATAAAGATGCCTAGGTTTACAAATTTCGGAGAGAAAACTTCCTTTCTACATACTGATTAATTCAGTTTTTCAGTATCCTGCATAAAATATTTGAACTATGATCATGGCTAAAACACCGTGACGGGAAAAATTCTGAAAAGCGTTAAAGCTATCTATTAATGACATCCTCGTCATTAATATATCTGTGCTGTCCTCTAGATACCTTGGAGATGTAATTTTGTTTTACATGATAAGGTTACCAGCCTTATGCTCAACCCACATCCGCAGAGGGCATGCGGAATCATAAAGCATTTTGAAATGAAGCAGTAAATCGTACAGTCTCGCTTATCAGAGTGATAGAAGCTCGTGAAATGGAAAGGTAGACAGTAATGGGACTTTCTTCAGTGATATCAAAGAGATAAGGATGAATATGAAAAAGAAAAGTGTATCCCTCATGACCAACGTTATTTGATTACATCATAACTAAAATCAATACAATGACAGTTTCGAAAAAGTCTAAAGTGTACTAAAATATGATTTATATAAGAATATTCATTTTATATTTAATGAATGATTTAAGTTGAAAATCAAAATTTTCATTGGGTTCATTAGGTTAAACAACATATAAAAACGATTTTAACTCTCGTTTTAATATGACCCTACTTGATCATATGATATACAACTACGTAAGGGTTAAATAAATTTAATTTTAATGAAGTTCAACACTTCAATTTTTGCATTTACGACTTTGCATGCAATTAAAATCAATGTTAGTTTTATTATAATTAATTATTGATTTTATTAAAATTTCTCTGATTCTAGTGATATGACATCATGTGTGTTACACATTGTTTTATTATAACTAAAACCTTGGATTATAATTCATATCATGAACTTCTCTCGAACCCGGGACCCAAAGTGCTCCTGTGTTCCTCTGAACCTTGGCTCGTCATTTCCTACCAGTTATTGATATCCACGTTTCAGATTCTCGCATTTTACGAAAGTTTCGTGAGTTTTCTTTTGTTATTTTCGACATTATTGATGGAGCATTTTCATGCGATGGCTGTGGTTGGGTCACAAATAATAACGCGGCCTATCTGCACGTCAAGAATGATATCAGCAACTTTCATGCCGCTGTGGTTTCCTTTAATCTTTCACACATCCAACTTGTTTTCCTAAACGAAATGCATCGATTCCCGTCCATATATTCGAGTGCTGCAGCGAGTATTTTTATAGCATTCAATCAAATTAGGTCACGAATTCAAGGATAATCCCATAGCAAACTAGAGAATACACAGATTAAATTTTACTTATAAATGTGATGATTAAACTTGTATATTTCCACTGCTTTGGGCTACTTCGAATTCTTCCCCGTATAAAAATTTCGCAGACGAAACTAATACTCTACCCACATTCCCAAATACATTTCAACAAACACTCCAATCACTACAAACGAATACACAAACGCTAAAACATACCCAAAAAGACACCCTCATTTTCTTGATCAGCGTTCGTTTAAATATTTCCCGTTTATATCGATAAATATCGATGTCTAGACAATCAGTAACTAAACTCTTTAGGCAATTTCGAATTTACACTCGATATTTGGACCAAATGGTGTATTTTTCATTTATGGGTCAATTTTTAGGGAAACTTTCTCTTTAAATGGTGTGTCATTTATATGTTTTGATGGAGAGTGAAGGAGAAAAAGAGCTCACCGAAATGGAAGTTTAGAAATAATATACGAGGATTATCAATAGTGAATTCCTTAAATTTCTACTTAAACGAACGGTACGTAAGATCGTAGGGATTGATTTAGTCGTGTGATAATTTCTTCTTCATTTATCCCTCAACATATTTCATTAACCATGAATGTAATTTAGCTATCTAATAAGCTTTCCTTGTTGTTACTTTTGAAGCTTGATTAGAATAGATTTTGGTAGTACTCCTGCGTTTCTATCAATGAAATTAACATGAAATTCGCCTGAACCTAATCCATCCGTTTTAATTAAATTTGCTATGGTTTGTGTCACTAGCAGCTACTTGCTTGATTTTATTTCAACTGATAGATATTTCCGATAGTAAGGGCAATTAAAATCCGAGATTTTACTTTAGTTTTAATGACCAGATGAAATTTTTTAAGATTAAAGTATTCGCAAATAGCTTTTCTCAGTAAAGTAAAGTAATTTTAAGCGTTAAATACAGTAAATCTATACATGGTTCGGAACATATGATACCCACATGTTCTATCCCGCATTTTCCAAATCATAAAAACCACACCTGCTGTTTATTTATAGTGAGGTATTTCTGATACCATACCATGTATTCTAGCACGGTCGAATCACGGTTATAGTACACCCGTAAAATATTAAATTACGGTTATTTTTGTAGTATAAAATGTAGAGTATGGTAAATAGAATCGGAAGCTATAGTTACCATCCGCGTATACTGTATGTACTGAAATAATAACGAATATTACTCGGGTATATGCGGTAACCTGGTATGCATTTATTTCTTGTAGAGATATATTAATGCTTTATGCGCTTGGCAGAACATAATTATCTAATTCTTTGAACAGTATTTATGGAGAATCAACAACATAATGCATTTTATTCATACCTCTATATATATTTTGGCCTTTTTGGTGAACATATTATAGTCCTAAATGGTTTATATTTACATATGACATTTTTATGGTTTGTTATTAAAATATATTTAGTGCCGATTTACAATTTTTCATTTTAATTATTATATATTTCATCACAAAGAACCCTTCAATCACGAACGAAATGAACTTTGTGAAAGCTTACGTCAAAAGCTCAAGCGAGCTTCCGTCGTCAACTGTTTGTTTACTTCTTCACCCTTTGGGTGCATAGATTAGTGAAACTGTGCGTGATGCACGTATCAGTATTATGCTGTCAGCTGTGTGAAGGACAGGCAATTCATCACACTTTCGGTACGTTTGACAAGGGCTTTAAAAATTGTTACTGGCCTTGTCTCGCTCTCCCGTACGTGAAGTGACTCAAAATAGCTCCAGAAACCCCATAAAATCTCGGTCATCCAGTCGTACCTCCAGGAGTTTGCGACGTGACGCCTCCTCTTAAAATTTAGGACCTTGCATTTTTCCACCGACGTTCTCCATTTTGCGGAGGATTCCTGTTCTAGCCGTATTTTTACTTCCAGCATAATTTCTCGATTTCGCAAATATTCGGATATCCCGTAGGGTACACTTCGTTCGCTCGGTGTGAATGCTAAAAAGAAATTCTTTGGTTAAGTCACAAGGAATTCGATCGTAAGGAACTAGCTCTTCCAAACCAGGGTGATCGTCAAAGGAATGAGATTATTTAGTTTTGTTTTATTTACTCCAAATTGTTCTAGTATTCCTCTTCTGTACTCTTATATTTATAATTATTCATAGGAATTCATCATTGTGATGCATAAATGCAAAAGTTTAGTCTATCTCATTTAATTCCAAGTCCAATTCCGAGTTTAATTCAAGTCCAATTATTTACATTTGATGTCGATTTTGCATTCGCAATAAATATTTTCAGCTTTTATTTTCCTCTATCTTCTAGTGTAATTGAACTGAAATGAATTATCGGCGTGTCGTAATAAAAATATCCTGATATCAGTAAATAGGTAATATATATTACGGTTATAATGGTTACGTATAGGGACATAATATTTTGGTAGTAACTATCTGCTATAGAATTCTTATAAATAATGTTAAGCATTAGTCTTTCATTATTGTAAACTTCTACATAATGGTGATAATGATAAAATTATTAATGTAACGTTACAGTAGTTTTGTGGTAATGATGTCATTACATTATTGAGTTTTTTCAATGCCAGAGCGTTTGAATAAATTCATTCAAGGGTTTCATTAATTCTGATAAATTACCTGTATTAGGATGGAATACATAGTACTCAATTCAAAACAATATGTTGCTTATAGCTGATATCACTTCCTTCGTAATTTAATAAAAACTCATTTTAAGTATTGAAAATTTAAAGTAGATAGTTGGTACAAGAACTGTGAGTCACTGGAGGCTAAAAAATTGGAAATATTTCGGGTGATTACCCAGCAATTTACAAAGCCATACACAATATGAATCTTCATGTAAATTTTTTAAGTTCGAGTTTAGTTCGAAAATCAACACGTTTTGTGCTCTTCTCAAAGTGACTTTTTCAAAGCGTTTTAATATTTGAGCAGGATGTAAGGTAATCCATGCGATGCATTCACGCGTAGTTCCATGACCCGCCGGGAATAGGAAACTGTGTTAACACGTCAACTGACGAGGCGTGCACCGCTGAGATCGTTGTAATTATGCCTACAAAACTCACGAAAATCCGGATTATGACCTGACGTGTTCGAAACCGTGTCGCATCAGTTCGTGCATACAATCTCTCGTGTTCCTCCATCGCTTCAGATCAATGTCTACATCATCATAACGAGTCCCATGTTAACATGTCCTCCACAGCGTTTGGCTTTCCTTGTCATCGTAACGTACGTCAAATCAGCTGTGATTGTATAGCATATCGATATTATAAATATCAACCATGAATATATTAATTAGGAATTTATAAGCTATATTCATTATTTGAAGCATTTAGTTTCACCTAAAGTTGAAATTTTTAGAATATGGGAGGGATAGTAGGGCCTTGATATCTTGATGGAGTCCTATAGAATGGGATTAAAATTAGGCGGTTATTGATGCCATGAGTGTTCACTGCAGCTTTCAACCCATAGCTATCTTATCAGAAACCGGAACTTCCATGCGGTAATTGTGTACAAATTTAACAAATATAAGGAATGTCCTACGTTATATCTTATCGTCCAATAACGAATTCCACTTCATATGAAAGCAAATGTTACTGTCTCATCTCATATTTCACAGGCTCATTTTTTATAGTTCAAAGATTATATGCTCTGGAAACCGTGAATTTAGGGGATAGATCTTGCATATTTATGTGCTGTACCTTCTTCCAAACCGCTCTTTATTATATTTTCCAAGTCTTCTGAAATTCTTCTTTTCTGAATCATACCTGACTATCGAAACCGAGGTCACAAATTTAACGGTATTCCTTTCCTCATTGAGCCTTAGATTAAATCTGTACCCTTAACAAAATATCGATTGAAAAACTTATAAAGTTGAATATATACATTAATCTATCTATATATTATTTTAAAACATGCTTTTTTGGTGATCGGGACTTTTCTCCCTTATTACTCCATCAATATATATAAATGAATAACCGTTTGATGGCAAAAGTTGTCAGGTTCCTGCGAAAAATAGTCAGACAAATCAAAAATGCACCATTTGTTAAACAAATTGAAATAATATTTTAATCATCCCATTTTTTACTGGACGAAAAAAGGCCCGGGTTGCTATATACAGATTCAATTTGTTTACTTAGTGACGAGTGTAAACAAGTTTTTAAATCGGATAATGCATCTATTCTCGGGCATAAAATGATTCGCAATTAACATTACAGTCTCCATGAACGAAAACTTCGACGTCGCACGCAACCATAACAGTTGAATAAGCAAGCCACATTGCATCTTGCGGGAGCAGAACGACAGCCAAAGAAACATGAACATTGCCGAATATGAAAGTTTGCGTCACGGTTTTGTCATGTGGTATGTTTGTATAATTTTGCATCATATTACTTCCCGGTTTCGTATGTTGCAAATTTTCTATATATCTAAACCTGATATCAAATGATTTTTATTGTTTATATTTCACTCATTGAATAGATAATATTCAACATTTAATCATATTTCTGAGTAAAGAAAAGGATGACCTGCGATTTCAGAAAACTCACCAGCATGTAGTACAAGCTTAACGAAAGCCCAAGCTTTTATTCCCAATCGCTATCTCCGAAGCACAAAAATGTATTATTTTGCCACATTAACGATGTGAGAGACTTTCAATGCGGGGAGAATGCTATGCGCTTTGACAATGTAACACAATGTATTCGTATGAAAGTGTGACATTTAGCTTCCCCTCTAGCTCTCCTCTCCCAGATCAGATCACTGCAGACGAGTAGTAGTTATTTTTGTATTTCATGTATGAAGAGAAGAACATAGAAAATAAATAAATAACGTGGATGCAGAAGGTATGTTTCGTTCTTTTATCTTGGTTATTTAAGTGACACTTCATTGCTGGTATAAAAGGAAGTGGTTTTTATAACGACAGAGTTTAGCTAAAGCTCGCAGTGATATTTTGTATCTTTACCTTATTCATTTAGTCATAAATGCATTGAGTGAATTTAGGTATTCGGTATAGGATAAGATACATGTATCGTTATAGTGATGACGTGCACTATTCGTGATTATACTGCTAAAAGAAAATTTTTAAAACATTCGATAACATTTATACTCTCACGTTCTCTAATATAATAGGGATTTTGTCTGGGTTCATATGAAAACGCAAGGCATTTTATTTGGCCATTGAGTTTCGTTGATTTTTAATCCACCATTTGTTAAACAAATTAACATTTTAATCATCGCGTTGTTTACTGGACGAAACAATGCCCGGGTTGCTATATACAGATTAAATTTGTTTACTTAGTGACGAGTGTAAACAATTTCAAAAATGAGAAAGTGATTTTAATACTTAGTCTTATAATGATTGAAAAAGTACTCGGAAGTAACATATCGACTCCATAAACGAAGAAATCAAGATTGCACGCAACTATAACAGTTTAATAAACCGGCTACTTTACATCTTTTGGGAGCAGAACGTCAACTACAGAAATATGAGAATTGCCGGATCGTTAATGTTTGTGTCACAGGAGTATTGCTTGGTATGTTTGAATAACGTTGCATCGTATTACTTCTCGGTCATTTAAATTTAAGATCGACCATAGTAGAATATTCGATTTATTTTTGTCTAAATTCATGATGTAATAAATGCATTAAGTGAATTGGGGTATTCGGTATAGGATAAAATGCATATACGTCGTTATATAAATGACGCGTACTATTCGTGATTATAGTGCTAAAAGAAAATTCTCTCTACAAATCTATCGCTACAAACGACGTATGTCGAAACTGACACTGACATGGAATATCAAGGTACGATTTTTTGGGCATGTCTTATTGTTTGTGTATTCGTCTGTAGTGATTAGAGTAGTTGCTGTAATGTATTTGGTTGGGGAAATTGAGTATTACTGATCGTATGCGAAATTTTCGCACGGGGCAACTAGTTTAGTTCATAATATAATTTATCGGCTCCTAAAAGTAATGTTATAAGTGATTTTTTTTTCTTTAATTGTTCAACCTTACTCTTCCAAAAGGGTTGTATCCGCATCCTGAAACATTAACTCTAAATATCGTACAAATAATTCTTTGTATAAGGAATGGAATAAGGACATGGTATGTTACCGGATGGTACAGATTTGAATATCGGATGTCGAAAATCCTAAAGAATTGTGTTAATTAGAATTTATCTTACACGTGAAACTACCGAAAGGAAGAATACACATGACTTTTCCACTATTTGTATTAGGTATTTATATATATTTCCATCGCAACAACCTTTGCCTCCTTGGACGTAAATTGTGTCTCTTCTACCGTACACAATGTGTAGTTGTCCCTGAGCAGACCCAGGAAATGGCAGCGCGAAATAGTCCAGGATTTGCGGAGGAATGAGGGGGGGAAGTGGGAAAGATTTAAAGCCAGGGTTAAAACGCAGGGGAGGCGAGGGTTTTAGTCTTCTGGGCCCACGGAGACGATTCCAGAAGATTGAGGAGGCGAAGAAAAAGCATTGAAGCAGAAGAAGGTCCCCTTAACAATCCGGCAGCAGTTAAGGGCACACCAATCGTAGCCACAGATCGAAGAGGCGATAAGTAGGTCGTCGAGGAGACTTATGCCTCTATATACATATAGATGAAATCGTAGTACGAGCAAAAGAGATAGATGCGCGAGATAAGCATAGCATTTTTTATAGCTCTCGCAGTTGAGTTCAACGTGTGTCGGATCCTCTAGATCTCGTGTTATCGTTTGTAAATCCAACGGTGTCCTTGTATTCCTTCCGTGAGAAAGATAAAATGAGATTATTCTCTCCTGCATATAACTTATTAATATGATCGTTCTAAATTATTCTGTGAAGTATTTTATTGAGTGTGAATTAATGTAAAAATATTATATTCACTCTAATGTCATTTTTGTTAGTGCATTCTCTTTGTCCACATAAGTTGTCGTTTTTCTCCAGCCAAAATTGACTTCCATGTAATTTTATTGATAGGAATTAATGGCAATAATGTATAAAATTCATTTTTTATCAAAAACGTCGTTAGAAATGTTCTATAGAAAGAATATGTTCTATTGTATTAGGCCGGACTTCGTGGAAAGCCATAATGAGTAATGAACAGTGTGGAAATTACGAAGTGCTCCTTCATTTCTCACTGTAGAAAGAATTTTTAACAGAATTTTTCATGTGTCTAATAAAATTAAAGATTATTTCTACCACGGAAAGATATAGCTCTATTTCCCTCACTTTTTTCTTATGTAAAATTTATGTAAAAATCAAGGAAGCAAAACTGTATCATTTTAATTTTTATACTTGTAAAATAGAGTTGAAGGTGTGATTTTCCACGATAATAAGCTAATGGCTTCACTTTTTAAATTCTTCTGAGATCATAACTTATACTATATTAGCGATTTTTGTCGCTGAGTGTAGAATGGGTGAGCTTTCTATAATTTCTGAATCGATAGAAATACGCGCTAGTCGTGATTATCTAATGGATTTCATTCACAGCCATGGTTTGTTTATTATCAGAAGGGAATGTATACATTTTATGAAATATTTAGGGCCTACTTCATGGAAGATTAGGAATATTTAATAAAATATTTAAATAAATATATTCAATATAGTTTCAAGGAGAATTGATACTAAAACTAATTATGGAAACTTACAGCAACTTCCGTGAAATCAAGTCGACACCTACGGGACTTGTAGTTTTGCAACTTCTTCGAGGTGCACGCAATTACAGGAAAACTTTTTTCCACGCTACCCCGTGCTAAGGGAAAACTTTTTACCCACTTATTTTATTTCACAACATTCAGCACTTCCTGTGTTTTTATAAGATTAACCTGATCAAAACATGAAACGTTTAAAATGCCATAAAAATTACTAATTTTCGCTGCACCATGCTACTAAAATAATAAAATGAGGTTTATACTTTACTAGAAGCGAAGCTGCTTAATAACCACTTATTTGGATGAAATTTTATCTGTTTCCATTAGCTATAGGCGATGATAGAGTCAATAGGCCAGAATCATATTTGCGTAAGCATTCCTGTAGTTTAACTCCAGTGAATAGCTGAATAGAAGTTTTTTTACGAGCGGATTAGTATGAGTAATCAAATATGTCCATTTACCATGCATTGAGAGGATGTTTAGTTGGCCTAATTAACCATGTTATCGGTGTAATATAGGAGCGCTTCACAACACAATATCGAAAATCATACTAATTTTACTCTAAAGGTTTTGTTCATCTTTTAATCAAGATCGATTTTAGGAAAGATGATAACAGTACCAAACTACGATGATTGTATTAGTTGCTGGGATTAAATTATTTCAGTTGATGCATTGTCGAAATTCTCATTAAAATCACCATAAACCAGTTTCCGCGTTCTCTAACGAAATGCTATGAAATTTAAAGTTCAAAATAATTTAATTTATTTAAAACTGTTAAAATCTAATTCATTATGCAATCAGAATACGGTAATGAAAATAATGAAAAAGTAATGAAAAACAATTTCAACTATTATGATGCAATGACTAGGATGCAAATACAAATGCAAAAGATGTCGGATGGTATAAAATATAAGTTGTATTTAAGTAAAGTAAAGAGTTGTTAACTAGATAGACATGGGGTTTCCGGATAGCCATGTGGGCAACGCGTTCGACTTCGATGAAAGTGGTTCCGGGTTCGATTCCCGGTGGGAGCCCACGTGCAAAATGACCTCAGCCGTCGAAGCACTTTTAACAATACTACTACTTCCAAGAGTTGTAAAGAGAGGAATTGTAAAACAGGTGAAGAACTGTGAGGAAGAAAGCGCATCTTTATATCCTTTTATTTAGGGGAAGAAGTCGGAGTTGAATAAGGAAATTTGGAAGTCTGAGTGAAAAAGTAGCATCTTCTTATAACCTCTATTCCATTTCGCTAAGAAACATTAAGGATGCAGGGCTCATGTGCGCGGAAAACAACTTTAAAGCCACTCGTGTGAGGGAGTTGGCAAGGGATGGAGGTTAATCATGAAGAAGGCTTGTGAACGTGTAAGCTTGCGCGTGTGACGAACGGTAGTGTGCGAGATGAAAGAGTTTTAAACTGCCATCGACATTTTATCTTCTGTGCACTTCCTAGCGTCGTGTTCTAGTCTGAGGGATAGGCGTGAGATGAATAAAATGTCCCCTGCGTTTGAATCATATTACCTAAAAGAGAGTCAAATTCAGGCGAGGATAAGTAACTGACAAAAACACCTTCATCCCTGGTGTTGGTAGAATGCTAACTAGTATATACCTCACAGCTGGTTTAAGTAATTATGACCCGTATTGCTTTCTTTTATTCCTATGTTCCTCGTGAGTGTATCTAACTCTTCGTTGAAATTTATTACCTTCATATCCAACGATTGATTGCATAAAATTTTAATTAAACGTCCCAAACATTTATAAAACATGTATGTACTACCTTAAGCAATATATGCGTACATATAATTTATTTATTTATTATTGTATTGTTGATTTTATTATTATTGCTTCATTTTTGATTTTATTGGCTTTATTGCTCTTAATCCGTATAAAGATATTGCACTTAAGATTTTGAAACATTTCAGTCACTTTTACTTTAATCTAAGAATTAAAGACATCTTTGAGAGTTGGCTTAAATGCAAACTGGACCCCCAGAAACTTTTTATTTAGTAAAAATAAATCCATATACAAATTAAGCCGTTTACAGTTAATAATCAGAGAAAATTAAAACCACCCATTATAAATTAGGTGAGAGGCCTTTCTATGGGGATAAAAGGATTTTAAGAGGCAGGCAGATCGTTGCGATGTGTTGCGCAAAAATATGTCAAATCACAATAATATAATAAAAGCATATCAAACGCCGTTGGCGTAGCATCTCCAATGGACTCAAAGTACCATAATGATACACTTAAAATAAAGTGTTTATTACCAAGATTGTATTATTAGTAATATATTGTCATACTAAAGTAACTACCTAAATTATGCAAATACTTCATAGGCATGCCTTTAATTCAATTAGTATTTATTGAAATATGAGTAAACAAATTCATTTTACTAACATAGCTAAGAGCCGGTCATGGTATTTAGTATTAGCACAACGATGATTGTGGAAATCCCTCCAATAAAAATCAACAAGGGTGAGACCTAGTTATTGTACATTAATATCTTAGGTACAAATCTAAATGGTTAGCTTCATAGAATAGGGCGATTTACTGTGGAAATCCATAATAGGAAAGTTAAGGAAACATTAAATTGAGCTTTTTCTATATATTTATTTGCCTTTGAAACCTAATCTTCACTTGATGATGTCAATCATTCTTCGAAACCAGTGGTCTATATTGTATAAATAAAGCCGTCTAAAAAACACAATTCAAGGTTTTCTCCTGTTCCACCTAATATAAAATGAGTACATGGGTGGTCTGAAAAGTTTCCGACATTTCGCCATTTCTCGACATGTTTTCTGGAAATTTCTGAAAAATCTGGGGTCGGAAACTTTTCAGACCACCCTCGTATATGTATAAATTGAAGCGTTATTTCCATATGATACATAACATAAATTATTTATCATGTAAATAACGTAATATTTTCATCCACGGCACTTCGTTTTATGGGTCGTTGCAGAGTAATTCGCCATTGATTTCCTCGCCAGAAAGCGCTGAATATTTCATCTCCTCATATTCAATCAAGAATTCAGCACGATATGGGGCCTCAACGCATTTCCCCAACCGCCCGTTTCAATTCCACACCGCGAAAAATTGTAAAAAGAAGTTTCCGAGGGGAAAAATCGACGGACCTCTAAATTTCCTAGTAATAAATAATTGCGGTGATCGGTGATTCAGACTGTCGGCGTGGGAGTTGTAACGGTGCCAGACTATTGAAGTGCCCATTGAGAAGTGGGTGAAATTGATGAAGGTCTAGGGAAGACACTCCAACCGGTCATTGAGATTTCCAAAGGGCCACGGGTTAGAGGTCACGGGGTACGAAGGGATTTGTACGATGGGAGATAAATAGCTGGAACATTGCTCCTAGAATACATACGGTGCTGGGAATGAGTTGAGGTTTTCACGACACTTGTGATTTTGGCCTTCTCCTATGGAATGAAAGGATTTCCCTCAGGGTATTTGCCACGGTTTTCCAATACAGACGTTTCTCAAACAGAGCAGTCGCGCTCAACCTCATCACTCACCGATTTTTAGTTTCGATCTCCATTCCTTTAGTTGTGGTCCCTTGTTGGTTACTGGCTTCGTCTGCTCAGTGTGTCTGTAAGTACGTTTGAAACAAGTTCATTGCTGGTGAATATGGTTCATTCAAACTGGAGTACATTACTGCAATATTTTAACATGACTCAATTTGTACTACATTCTGTCTCCATGCGTTTCTGAATATCTATATAAATTCTCGCAAGTATATTTTTTCTGAAATAACCATTCTTTGGATGAAGTTCTCCAAATTTACGGTAGTCCTCTGAATTAAATGGGATGATAACATAGAATTGAAGTAAATTTGAAAGATGTATTTTATTAATGATGCAGGATTTTTGTGCGTAATTGAGAACTTTGCTTTGATTGAGAAAAAAGCTTTTCTATCTACTTATTTATAATGAAATTAATCTAATGAACAATCTAATTAATGAAACTAATCTATCACTGACCCGAGTTGTTCTTCTTAGGAAAGTTTGTAAATAACATATTATAATACCGATTCTTCATCTTGAAATCTTATTGATACATGCATTTGGAATGGTTGCTTTCAGTTGTTGGTGCGTTTTTTAATACAATATAGCAATTTAGCAATATTATCGATTGTTCATTACATTTCGTTTATAACTCTTCTTCTTGTTTCGTGAGGGGAAGTATTAAAGGAATATGGAATGTTTCTTTTAGTACATTCTTAAATTTTTCTACTTTTAAATCGTTAGCTAATAAGAATGAAGAAAACTAAATTAAAAAAGAAAAGGAGGTTGAAGTTACTTAGTAATAACTCTTTCGAGAAAGAATTAGAAAACTATAAGTTATCATTGTACATCTTGAAGAAAATAATATCTTTAGATTAATATGTAAGTTCTTTAATCTAGATTTCTATTTCATTTGTAAATCATGAACTATAATTTATAAACAGTTTAAATACTTTGAATCGTATATGAATTATTTTGCTGGTAATTATTTGTACGTAAGTTTTCGTTTTATTCAAAGTTAATATCAAACATCTTATCATATTGCTCGGATAATGAAGCACTTTAATTATTATTTTAGCTTTGTGTGATCTTTAGTTGATTAAAAAAAGTGAAGAAAAGGAAAGCAGTGTGCTTAAACTACCTTACAAAGGAATGCAATTCTAAGCGAGGAGTTGAAAATCCTTGTTTTAGATGCTGAATATGTTACAAAGAAAAATCTTAGAAGCGGTAAAAGACAGAATGGAAGTATATTAGGCTATAGTACTTAATAACATAGGATTTCGAATCCAGAACTTTTCAAGCGGAACCGCTAGACCGAGAGTACATCAAATCTTCATTGAAGGGTTTCAGCCTAAGCTTTGATCCAGACAGAATACTAAAAGGAGTCTCTCAGGAGTCATTTACGAGATATTTCGTTGGTAACTCGTGCATAGTTCCTGTCAAATGACGATCTTGCTGTATTGATTCTGCATTTAATTAACTAGACACCCCACCTTAATATCCTCGATACTGTAATACATTTGCATTGTACTAAGGATGTACGCATCCGCGCAGAATATCAGCTGGTGATCCAGTCTTAGGTCTGAATCTCAGCGACACCACATATAAGGTGGAGCATCTTCCTGGATGTGGGGAGCGGACCGTGGTTCCCCGCCGAGACATCCCGATGAAATGATTCCCCTAGGTTATTTACCGCCGTTTTCCAATAGAGGGTGAGGGAGGCGTTTAAAGTAAGGGGTCACGGGGGCAAAGGGGCCATGAGTTAGGGGTCGCAGAGTGTTTGGAATGAGGGCAAGGGGTATTAGGGACTAAGAGGGCGTTTTAGGACCTTAGTATATGCGTCAAATAGGTCACTGGGGATGCATGTTGTGGTAAGTGTGCCATTTGATCGCTTCCATTGAAGGTTAAATTTTGTGATTGGAAATCGAACGTCTTTTAGGTGGAAATCTTAAGGCATTTTCTCCCCAGCGTTTTGGTTTTCGTGATTTGGACGTTTACGTGATCATTTTCACACCGATATCGCGCCAGAAGTGTTGGAATTTGGGTTTAACTTTCGATATCAATGGGAATAATATACACGAAACGAGGAATGGGGGGATAAAGAAATATCGATATGCTTTGTAAATGGGAAGGAAAATAAAGATTGGGTGATTGTGACGAATAAGCCCGTGATAAACTAAAATGGGCAATCAATAAATGTGTGTTATCGCATTTATTCTCTTGAGGAAACCAAATAATATTTTATTCAAGATTTGTGTGGCTTAGTATCCAAGGCCTCTCGCTCCATTATCATATTATTATTTAAATAATTCCACTGAAATATTCATCATTAAATACCAGAAAGTCCCTTAATCTCTCATTTTATTTCAAATAATTTAAGGTAACATTAAATAACCAGAGGTATAATAAATCAACTTTTTCAGAGGGCAAACAAAACGTAAGATGGGTTTGATTCATATAAATGGTTTCATCGCGTTATGAGTGCATTAATCATCATTAGAATTTTGTATCATTTTTTTCCGGGCGAACTAAATATTTACCTTCCAAGTTTTCAAGATAAATCCTTCTCGTTCCAAATATTGGGTATGGAAATAGCCTAAAATGTTTATAAGGTTTTCCTTGACTTAATATTTTAGAATCACGCAAACACGAAGAAGACTTTACGCACTTTCTAAATTGATGTGAACCGATAATTTCTGATACTAAAAATTTAATCTTTTCCACCATTTACATATACCTATTAATAAATACAGTAATGGGGGAGTGAGTAAACGGTTGAGAAATTTCTCTACAAGTCATATTGATATGCTAATTAATTATTATCAAAAGAGTTGGAACAATTGTAAACTCTTTGCATGATGCTGAACAATGCCACCTGGTTTCTTACTCTAGCTACAGTTTAAAATTTATATGATAATAATATAATTTTGATCTCATTTTGATTCTTTCTTCTTATCTGCAAAATCTATTCTAAATATGGTTGCGAAAGAGTAACATGGAAAATTTCATCTTATATGTTTGTTTTGTTTTGTTATCGATTATTATTTATTTATTCTCGTTGTTTTTCACATTGTTAATTTTATTCATTTCATTTATTGAATTTATTTTATAGTTTTGTTTTTAATTTTTGTTTATCGTCAGCTGTAATTGGCCTCGTGCTGTATGTTGATGCTACTAATAAATAAATGAAAATAAATATATAAAATAAAAATAAATATATTGCACGATTCCGAGGATTATCTACTCTTTAAAAAACATTTCAACGTAAATCTTTTTATTTATTCTCATTGAAGTAGTCATACAGAGGGTAATAAAGCGGGAACGTTACACATATTGATTCCAAAGGTTAGTATGGTTTCATCCCAAACTTCAAACAGATAAAAAAACGTTGGGGTTTTGGATACTTGGAATGAACTCCATTTGAGTTTTGGGAGAAAATTGAAATGGTTCGAGAGAGTTAATAGCCAGTAAGCCAAGCTGATTGTGAGTTACAACCGTTTTCCCTCTTACCTATTTTGGGGGTTTCCTTTCCCGTATTAAGGGTACCGTTAATTAACCTATCGTGCAGGAATAGGGGAAGGTTTAATCGAGTTACGAAACTGTTTATTAATTGGATTTCTAGCCTGTTAACGGTGGGAGAGATGACGAGTCAATAAGAATTCAGAGAGCAATCTATGCTATACGTAAATAATTAACATTACGGTCTTTCTTAGGCGAAAACTTTTCAACCGTTTAAAGTTGTGCTGAAAATTTTGAAGTTGAAAGTGTTATTATACATCCTCGAGTTACCAAGGTTTTCTCGGCTCCATAAACTCTCGCCCCTTGTTCCAGACTTTATCTGGAAATGTCAAATCAGAAAAGACTTAATCAGATTATAAAATTTATAAAGCAAAAAGGTAGACACGAAGACCCTCGCCCTTATATTAGGAGTGAACTGAAATTTTTTAAGCGTTAATCCACTGTATATCTAAATTTTTACCGAGAGTGAATCAGGATTGATAGTATAGAAAAGTATCTAATGGTAAAAGTTTGGTGATGGAAAAATACATAAGAGCTAAAACAGTTTCCACATTAAATGTACATACTTCATTGACAAAGTTTTGAGTAAAGTTTTCAGGCTGAAAATATTGATTCATATTACTCTTATATCTCCATCTGAATGTCAAGTAGAGCTATTAATCAGGGGATGAAAATAATGAATTAATTTTATAGCTTATGACCCTTAGATTAATCCAAGGATTCGGCTATCTCATATTTCAGTGCACATTATACTTTAAATTTTAAAGTTTACGCTCTAGAATATTATTATTATATTAGATAATCGTTGCAAGTAAACTTATTATACGATGGCATCAACATTATGGTTTTTCTTAAAGGAAAACTTATCTACCGTTTAAAGTTGTACTGAACACTTTGAAGTTGGGTTTTAAGAGAAGCATGATTTAGTTCTTTTGTAAAGGGCATTCATTTATAAACCGGTTCAGAAAAATTATTTCGTACCTTGTCGTAGTTAATGTCGTCTCTTGGTAACCTTTAAAATCTTTCAAATTTATCAATCCTTCCTAATGTTATGAATTTAACTGACATTAATTGATCGCACTTCGTGATACCCAATCAATGACTGACAAGAAAATTTGTTCTATATTTACAGGTCATTAGTTAATTTTAATGGATACCTGAATATCTGAATTCCAGTATTCCAAGAAACAATATTTAATTAGGAGAACATTATAGAATATATTTAGATTATCTTCTTAATAGGGTAAATGCCATTTCTTGAGTCGGTCAAGCGTTATTGAAATGGGTGGAGACCCGTCAAATAACAAGGGTTTATTGATTTTTTTAGCCTCCTGAGGTCTAATCTGTTGACCCTTAAACTAGCGGAGTGGTACCCGGGAACGTATCATTCAATTTACTCATTAAGCTCAATTAACTATGAATTTTTTTCTGCTGTTTTTCGGCTTCTCAACTATGGCTCTGTGACATCTTGGAAGGCCTTCCTTCGGTATTCTTCATTCAAAATGTGTGTACAGATCCAAAGTGGTGGTATAGTGCCGAGTTAGAAGTATCATATCGTCGACGGACCATTACTGACGATGCTGAAATACCCGTAACTCAGCACCACTATATGCACGCAGTAAAACACTACTCTTCAAATACTAATGTATTAGAATAATTCTGGGAAAATTATTATTTTATGAATAAAGCTTTCGGGTACCATCACTTATTTATGAAGTTTTTATGCAAAAGTTATTAGCAAATTCAACTCATTCATACAATTGTCTCTAGTAGTCTATCTTCTGAGAAATTGATCTATGATTAATTGCTCAAATTTATCGATGGAAATTATGGATACCTTAAAACAGTCTTCATCAACAATCATGATAAACACTGCCTCTAGCTATCAAGTCCACTTGAAAAATTATGAAATTCTTAGCTGCAGGTGATTATTTAAAATTACCATCTAATCGATGACGGAGCATGCTGCCCAGTGCCGTGCCAACTCGTTTTGAAGAATTATTTGCCCTTAGTATGGAGGTTAAAAGCACTTGAAAGCATAGCACAGCGCAAAATCCTAAAATATTATACTCCAGAAAAAAAAAATATGGTACAGAGAGGGATGATTTAAGGGAAATACGCCATGATGCTCGACTCAAAAAGCTGCGGAATTCCCATCAAAATGCCCTTTTTTTCCTCCTTAACTATCGAACTCATTTATATCCCAATATAGATGACGGCTATGGAGGGAAATTCCTGCCAAATGAGGCAAGCAGGGCGTCCACATCCTATGGGAGAGGAAGCACCTTGCGTATCATAAAAGTGGGTCGTGCATAAGGAGTTTTAGATTTAATCGAAGGGAGTTTAGGAGGGCCGAATCATCGCCTAAGTAATCCAAGGGAAGCTCTCGTGGAATATTTAAGGGCGCCCCGCGTTTCAACTCTCAAGGTTAAACTCCACATTACGCTCCGACATACTGCCGTTGGTTTTCGAACCGTAAACTTTTACGCGGAGTCCTTTGCCTAGGAAAGATACAGCCGACGTAGTTAAACTGTGAAAGGGAGGATGAACGAGCTCTCGTCTCAATGACGCAGCGAAAAGAATTTTCGGAGGCCCTTCGGGGCCAGGAGGCGATTTATCCCATCCTATCAATCAATCCGGGGTTCGTAAAAAGTGCAGGTCCTTACCTCTTCCTCAATTGAGGAGGATTTTAATTTCTTGGGACGTTCATGCGGCCATACACTTGGAAATTTTAGAGTTGGATAAGTAGCTAATAGTTTCCGGTATGGCAGAGGTCGTAACTTTTTATATTTATATATACTCTGTTTAATTCTTTTTATTTTATTTTATTTGTTTTTTTTTCAATTTTATTTCATATTTTAATCTTTGCCACAATTTTAATTTCTCGGGGAAAACTGACATTTATGCGACCCTATGCTTAAATAATGTAAATAAATATTTGAAATTAAATTAAATTTTACAGCCGATAAGTAGCTAATTTTTTCCGGTATGACGGTGGCTGAAACCTATTTTTGTTTATCCTCCATTTAATCCTTTCATTATATTTGACTTTATTTAAAAAAAAATTATTTCAGGTTTTAATTTTTCCCTCGATGAGGAACTATTTTGACTTTCATGATTTCCGCGGTCGTAGTTAATTATGCTATATTACATAACTGAATTTCAGGGAGATAAAACCATGTTGCAATATATGCATACATACATGTAGCTTACACCAGAGTTGCCAATATGAGGCCATAATGCGGCTTGATGAAGATTCTAAACTCATCAATCTTCTCAAAGTTTGGCAGTTAAATTTAGATCTCGGAAACTTGTATCCTCGGGTAAAAGGGCTCAATCTATTGAAAACCTTGCGGAACCGTTCGCTAAAATTATCTTTGTTCGCGAATAACGTTATCAATAAATATTCGCACGATGTAACGATGTAACATTTTGTATCTTTGAAAATACATCTAAAGCCTCTATTAGATTATATACATACATTAATTCAGGATTTGGAAATAATTACTGGAACCCCATCGATTCTCGTATCATGAAATAACGAACAGAGTTCTTCAAACTCCTATTTTTAGCTATCGCCCTCAGATATTATTAGGTCTTTTTGTATTATTAAAGGTCATCTTTTTAATTAGTTGATTTCGGCTCCATCATTATCTGATTTCCTTCTTTTCATTTCCTTCAGAATCTATCTTCTCCTTCTTGATTCATGATATTTTAATTCGGATATTCATTATTTATTCTCTTATATTTGGTTATACAAGAAGTGTGTGTGTGTCTCTTATATTTGTGTTTTTTGTTTCTTAGTCCCATTCATCTCGTCAATTGAAGTAAAATGGTCGGAATTCCCATTTAGCGATTGAATCTTTACTATTTCATAGACATACAATATTCTAATCTTTGAATATAAGTCACACGCAAGTCGATATGATGATTTGCACAGGAATTTCCGATGAAAAATGATTCCTCACTCCTAATTTATTATTATATCCTAGAATGATATAGATAATTAAGCAATAAAAGTATTCCACAGAACGTAGGAAGTAATTTACATAATTGTTCTATATATTAAACCATAATTTTAAGGAATATTTCAAATATTCTTCCTGCATCGATTATTTGAAGCTTTTATTTGATTTTAGCTTATAAATTTGAGTGCTGAAGTAATTTAAAGAGCTACACAACTCATAAATTTACAGATGTGGAAATGAAATTATAGTATTTTTTCCGATTCAGGTATTGAAGATTATTTATAAATCAGTTTTGTATTAGACACACTACAGTATACAGTATATCTGTTTAAAGTAGGTGAAATAAATTCCAGAAAGAATGGTCAATTTATTGATTAATAATTTAGATACTGTTTCTTTAGAGGTAAAGGGGAAAGTGTATCCAATCTTGAAAGTTGCATGGCTTCCAATCATTGATTATCCCTTCTTTTGGAACTCCTTGTTGCCGTTGGAACGAAGACTATTATCTATGCTTCTCATTTTCTGTTAATCGAATACACTAAGTTCTGATATTGAAACGCTTACAGATATTTACCTTTCGAAAAAAGAACTAAATGCAGAGATTTTGAAGCTAATTCTGAGAAATTGGATACAGTTGGATCTTCGAACAGAACTGGACATGAAGAAAGGCCGACAGGACCGAGACTCGAACCTGGATCATCTAAATGAATTGCTGATAGTGGAAGATCCGGATTTGAATCCTGGTCCTGTCAAGCCTTTTTTCATGCCATTATTTCCTCGGGATATTTTCTTTATGTGCAATATCTCCTTTCACACATTTCCCTTGTTTGATCTCCGTTTGGAGATCGACTCTTGTTTTTATAAGAATTTTGTCATGCCGCCTTTCATAGGGGAATCTTTAAACGTTTAGCTCACTTAATTCAATTCCAAGCCACAAAGATACCGTCTATAATAGCTTCAGCGACGCTTTCTTTCGCAAAGAATGTTTGTCTTCGAAATCCTGGCGGTCGATAACTCCATGATGACGCTATCATCTTGAAGGCACATCGTTGGCGGTATAGAAGAATGAAAACGATGAGGACTTTGCCAATGGATCGCGTGGACATCACCAGATTTGCGATGCTCTATAGAGAGAGACTTTTCTAATGGCAGCGTCCCCTTGAAACATTCATTTCCGCTTCATTTCAAAACCCCGCCTCTCCCCACATCCAATTCCTAAGTGAAGCGCCATTCTCTCCCTTAAAGCGGAACTGTCATCTCCCCGTCTTCGGTCAGGATAACCCTACCCTTAATAGAAGTTTCGCTGATTGTCTCGTCTCTAAGGCCTTCCTCCGTTTCATTCTCCAAATCCCACTGTCATCGGGAGAGAATGAGGGATTTAGATTACTATGCCAAATGTATTTAGGTGAATGGTTGCGTATATTCGATTTACCATTATACATATTGTGTATATACTCATAAAAATTTTCTATTTTCTTTTCTAAAAATGTTGATATAAATATCTAATAGTTACGTAAGACATATATACGCACGGATACATATTGGCGTTCTCGTTTCATTTATTGTTTTATTTATTTATGTATTCTATGACTGCAAATAGGCATCTAGCCTGGTGATAGTATTCGGAGGGGCAAATAAAGCAAAATTTCTCTCTATTCGGGAGTAAAATCCCTCTAAAGAATATTCCGATGTACGTATATTTTTCATTTATTTATTTATACATATATTTATTTACATTTATATTTATTTACATTTATATTTATTTACATTTATATTTATTTACATTTATATTTATTTAAATTTATATTTATTAATTGCGCCTTGTAATTAACATTGACGTATCCGGTATGAATAAGTCGGTCCTCCTGTCTCGGTGTAAAATGTTCTGAGTTTAGAAATATCAGCTATAATACAATTCTTTATTGATTCTACACAGAAAATCATAAGTTTAAGAATAATTCAATTGTGTTATTATGGTTGCTTAAAGTGCAAGGCTGAGAATTCTCTAAAGGAATCGATATTATACATCGTTTTAAAGACGTGTGGTGATTTCCTTAATATCTGCGTGTGATATATTGTAAACCAGAGAATTCTGAAGTTTAACCCAAAGTTATTGATTTAAATATATCTTAAATAGTTATCATTCCTCTACAATCTCTCATATCGTGGGTATGTAAAAAAAGCAATGATTATATTGCTTTAGTAAAATATGATCCTTGTGCTTTTATTTTTCGAACTCTGCTGATACATTGAATTTAAGGAAAGAAATGCTTCTTCCAAATATATTATAGAATCATTATTATCTGGTAGTTAATCATTTTTATGTAGGTTGGATCCTTTCCCACTTCGATCGATTCGTTCGGCACCAAAATAAAGGTCAATATGAAAATGGAACATTCATTTAGATTCATGCCATACTTAATCCATCTTATATCTGAAAATTTTTAATCTCAAAACTTTGATGTGATTTATTATTAGCCGAAACTTTCTCGTGACCTTTTCCCAACTCTCTTTCGAATTTGATGTATTCAAGAGTATCTTCTCTGCGTTTTCATCCTTCGAGATTTTGAAAATATATATCATCTTCCGTCTTGACATTCACCAAATGGGGACATTCCTTTGGAGGGCCATATATTCCAGGAATATATATATTTGGACATTCTTCACCTACTTCATGGACCGACTTTCTGCATAATTTGTGTTATCCTTCTTACGTAAATCCCTGCATACAAATCCCACGGTTTATCGAGCTGCATTTCGTTCGGGAAATCAACTTTACGAAACTTTCTTTTTCGTACACTATTCTCTTGAACTAAGAGTGCCACTTAAGCGCTACCCCGATGCCATTCATATACCAACTTCTGATTGATGTAGAAAATGTAAAATTTCTTGCCTATTCGAGGAATAACATTCTTCGGTAAATTCAAAGACTATATGTTTTGGTTTTAAATAATGAAAGTGAACAAAATGTGACTCCAAAGTTGAATTAATTGAACTAATAGTACAAAACGTAGTACTATAACTGCCGCAGTATGTATTTGCAAATTTCCTAGTATAGTTATCTAAAAAAGGGCACTTTATCAGGCGGATTTAAATCGCGAAGCCTGGATTTTGCTGCAATGTAAAGGGGAAGTAGAAAAAATAAGAAATGAATAATAGTGGCTCTTTTTTTATCTAATGCAAGATTTTCTGTCTCCTATATACAACTTTCCTTGCGATTTGCCTCAAACCTAGCGATTACATATCCACATTTACTAAAGAAAATATTTTTTAAATTTTAGTAGAAATAGCACAGACATGAATAAATAAAAGAAAACACTATTTCATCTCTCTGTGAATAAAATTTTTGTTATGACTGCACTAAATTTTAGAACTCCAAATACCTCTTTCACAATCATCTCAAAGTACGTGATGTTTCCTTGAACATTTTCTTAATTCCCATCTAAAAATAGTTATACATCTCAAGTCTAATTTATTAAGACGAAAGAACTAACTGATGTACTATACAAATGTAATCTAATATCCAGTTTTCATCCCCGGCAACTATTCCTGTTTGTTATCCTGTATTTTCCCATTTAATGTGCTCGTTGCATTTTAGGTATTCTAAGAAGTAATTCTCTTATTATCTCTCCATAAATTCACAGGTATATCATCTATTGATTATTCGCAGCACAATCTAAAAAGAGAAGCACTTTGGATGAACTTCAAATCAAGTGTCTCAAGTTGTGCAATATCGAAATTTAAATCCAATCATCGCACCTTCTATTTTTCATCTCCCTGCTCTTAAAATTGCGAATTTTCCATTTCCCAGCTCCGACACTCACCTCCTCCAAGACTTATTTCGCTAAAAGCATTCGTTCAGAGTAAAACCGGAAATAAAACTCGAGTTGAAATCCCAATTGAATTCCAATTTGCGTGGAGTTCCATCATCTCTAAAATTACTTTCGGATGCGTGCGTATATATAAAAAAAACCAATCCCTACAGCGAGCATCATTCGCCTCGCATAAAAACAACCCCCCAATCAACCGGCGAGATAAAGCGGCGAAGAAAAAACCATTACGCTCGGAGATAATTTATGAACCCCTTCGCTTTCACTCTCTTAGAGGAGTCTTTCTTCCAAGTGATAGTTCACCTTCGATCAAATCCCTTCCTCCCGAAATTCCTCTCTTCTTCATGACTTCTTTCTCTCCTTCTTCCGCTGCATCCAACTCCTTATCGCCATAGAAACCACTGTCCTTTCCCACCCGCAGCTCCTTATCCGTTTCCCTTCACTTTCCCTTCCTTCTCTCCCTTCCTCGGCCCCATTCCTTCCTCCGGTTTTATTTTACGACCCACTATGGGCAATGGCGTGAGTTTTAAGACCGTGGGCGTGATGAATCGCGCCGGCTACGGATGGTAAATGGAGGGATATGAGGAATTGCGAGGAAGGGACGCTCTAATAAGACCCGGGCGTATAAAAAAGGGTGGATTTTTTCTCCCGAATAGTTTCCTTTCGCTCTGTCGCTGGCTTGTCTTTTTATTATAAATCCGTCGGTAGTGTAGAAATGAGTGGGTTTTTTAAGGATGGAAGTGTGATTCTGCTTTGAGTGGTTTTTGAAATTATGCGCCTTGAATGTCAGACTCCTGCGGTACCTTGATGCTGTTTCATTTTTATTTCCTTGATTTTTTTAATTATTTAATTAGTCATTTATTCCATAGATAATTTTAACTCACTTGTTGTACTTTATTTCGTTTTTATTTGAATTTAGTTAAGGGGGAAAATGTATTTTAATTCATTTGTTATATCCATCATCATATGGAGTTACGCCAAGTCACGGCTCATTCCCTCAATTCTAATTTAATTTTTTAAATTTGTTTTTCAATTAATTCCACATAATTCACCAATTTATTTTTACTTGTTTGCTTTTTCATTGCTTTAGTTTAATTTATAATTACCTCAGTATAACCTTTTCGATAAACGAATATCAATTACAGAAACTGCAAATCTTACTTGCATCGGTATATTACATTGTTTTGAATATATTTTATTTCTTTGTACCTTTTGATATATTTACACTTCAAGTTAGTTCTTTATAAAATAATTTAACTGTGAATTCAATGTTTTAAGAATGACTATTGAATAAGTAAAATTGGCTTTAAATTTTATCAAACAATAAATAAAAATCTTAAAATAAAAGGCATGTAAGAGCCAGGTAAAAACCAATTCCAATTTACAGGAGCAAAAATTACTTTTCTGCATTCAGTCACATTACGTTACATGATACTCTGAACTTGAATTTTATTTATAGCTGAATTGGAGGATGTACTCGCCCTCCAAAGAGTTCTCTCAATCTTACCATTGTATATAAGTCATTAACAAGAAGTAGAACAATTCCCTTCACTGTAACTTTATTATTCTTCTTTATTCCTTGCCATTTAATGAGAAATCTATATGCGAATCCAAATTATAAGGTATTCGGAAGAATGAATTTTGGGAGATCTCTAAATGAAGTTCCCACAAAAGGTTAGAATTCTGTGCTTCATTGCTCGTAATGTAAGAGGGATAGCAAAGAACTGCGGGAGAACTCTGCGCCAGTTTCCATTTGGGAAAACTACTCTAGAGTAAATCCTTGTCGTAAAGATCAAATACAGTAAAAGGGAATGGTATAAGTAAAAGCTGCAGGTTTAAATGCTTTAGAAGAAGGAAAATGTACGGTCCATTGCCGAAGAACCGCGGATGATAAATATTACTCTTCAAAAGACAAGTATATAAGTAATCTCTGCGGAACCCTCTCTTGTTAAAGAGGTTATTATAGAAGAGTTTATAGAAGAATAGTCATATTCATTATTATGGTATGAGGATTATTGTTTTTAAATACCCGTAGATAGAGTCGTACGAGAAAATTAAAGAAGAGTTACAGTCTTAAAGAATTGCAATCTAAAAAAGTGAAAAGAAGCTGAGAAATTTCTATTTTCTGTAAAAGCGAAGGATAGAGAGTCTCATAAGAATCCTTTAAGTGCCAACACCGAGAGCTTCAAAAAATGAGCTTAAAGATGTTTTGGGAATGCATTGAAAATTTTATCCTACATTGAGAATCAGTTCTCCAAAATTTTAGTATGATCCGATTCCCATACAATATTGCAGATTTTATAGCTGAATTTGTTTTCTTTACCCTTCATATTGATTTAAACGTTTCCAGATTTATTATCATACCGAGTTCCTGATTATAGTAAGTTGTATTTAGAATTGAATTGAATTTTATTTTATTTATAATTATCTATTAAAAACTACACATATATCCAAATTGTGATGCATATTCCTGTTATATTAGTAACTTCTTCCACTTTTACCTGCTGAAACCTTACAATATCACTCATCTTTATTAATTTCGCTGTATTCAGGTTTAAACTGCATTGCATTTCTCTGAAAGTAAATTTCATACTTTTAATGTAAAAGTGAATGTATAGTTCGGGATACCTTTGACGAATGTGACCTAGCCAGGTGGCATTCATATTGGATAACTTATGGCCAGTACATAGACTCCTATTTAGCTGTATTTGACTTCTTAAGACTATTTGGAGCCGATACATATCAATTCAGATAGTTTCCTTAGTTTTTCATAAGGATGGGTTAACATCATGGCTCCAACCGGGAATCGAACCAGGTCTATTTGGGAACTCGTATTTTATACATAGGTCGTCTGTTTTGTATTCATAGACTGCAAGATGAGAACTTAGCGTCGAAAATAATACAGCAAAATACGTGTTATCCGAAATATTTGTAAAGTTAATAAAATGAATAACACCTTCCCGAAAGCGATCGAGGGAAGAATGCTATGGAAAAGACAGAGAGGAAGACATAGACAGAAGTTGTTAGACGAATTAAGGGGTGGGATAAGTTACTAAGAATGGAAGGAGAGGAAAACGAATAGGGAATTTGGGGGTACATGAACCTATCGAAAGGTAGAACACTTATATACTGGTAATTATTTTAACATTTTCTCTACCATTAAAATTTTTTAAAGGTACATCTTTTAACCCACTGAGCTACAAGAGTGGTGACTGCTCGTTGCTTCACTTCGCCCAGGGATGGCATACAATGTTTTTCTTTTCCCTTTACGTTAGCTTTAACAATTCCCAAGTTCGCTGCATGTATTCCCCGCTTAGACTGTAGATTACGCCATCATCCGGCTTCCGCGTACTTATGGCTTACTTTGCAGCCAATGAAAACAAATAAAGGTAAGGAGGAGATTCCGAAAGAAGCGTTAAAGGAGAAACTTCTTAATGCACGAGACCCAAATTAGTTGAGTGGGAATAAAACACCGAAGCGGGATATTAGGTCGAGGTCTCAAGCTTTGGAAGGAGGACGATTCACAAAGAATTTTGAGCTATTATTTTTCGCCCTCCTACTTTTATGACTCTTTCAGCTTCTTCCTTATCGTGTCGGGAAGCGGCAGAGGAGATGGTTTCCTAAGGGATACGTCGTGTTCTTTTTTCGCTTCTCCTTTGTTTCCGGTTTCATCTACAGCGCTTTAATTCAGTACGTCCTCGCTAACTGAAATGGCGGCGCCTGAAAGGTTGGGAATGCCGATACATTTCAGGAATTTTTCAAACCGCGCATTTATGCATTCGGGAATAGGTTGTTTTCGAAAGTTTGGAATTCAAAGGAAGTGCTTCCCTCGCTGAGTGTGACGTAAAGGGAGATTTGGAGGGAATAGCGCCGCGGATTATGAAGTCGAATACGCTTTGAAAATATAAGAATGGTTTGACATGGCATGACATTCTATAAGCTGTGGAAATATTTTATGTGTTCTAATTATTCTTATAGCGTAGCACTCAGTCGTATGATTGCTCGTGAAAATTAGCTCTATTATTACATCAAAAGGGAATGCTGAAGTATGCTAACGTTAATAGTGGAATATGTATAAAGGCATAATAATAGGAAAATAATCATGACTCATTTGGGAAATTTAGAAATCGAAAATTTCGGTCAAGATTTAAATACAGTGAACCCCCGACCGTCTGTGCATTTATTTTACCCTTCGACTATTTTTTCAGCTGTATTTTTAAGTTCTAATGTATTAAATACCACAATCTTCATTGTTACTACTTTCGTCTGAATGTTTTAATATTTTCTTTTTCAAAACCGATTTCTAGGTTCCCATAGACATATTTATTCTTCCAAAACTTATCAAAGAGAAAATAAAAATCGATGTAGTAATACCTTGGCTAACGAATGACCCCGCTGATATTTTTTTCACTAACGATAATTTAATTATTTCCTTTCGACATTCGTAACGTATTTATTTGAAAGACGTACTTTTTCCGATATTTAATGCACATGAAATCGCTTATTAAAATTTAGAAGAGACCAAGGCACAATGGCATATTCTTACTCAACAGGAAGAGGAAGTGGAATTTTTGCACCTCTATGAAATTGTACTTTAGTATTTCCCATTTACGGGCATAAAAATATCGACTAGGAAACATTTGGGCAACGAATATGATTTAAGAACGATCCATCTTTTTAACCTCATCACTATACCACAGAATTCACGTCTTTGTAAGGAATTTCTCGTAAGATTATAAAGCATTTGTTTATGCGAGTACCAAGCAACCAAATTTTTTTCAACGGCGTAGCGGAACTGTACTACGCTTTAAGATGGCCACAAATTTATTATTCCCTCCGGTTACAATTCGAATCTTCGTCTAGCTCGTTTGCATATCGACCCGCAGCATTCCTTCACTCTCTCCCAGCCAAGGACCCCTCAGTGTTTATGGGAATAAAGAAATCGGTTTTATCTCGTTTTCCTCCATTTTCCCACCAACTTGGGGGATGGAAATTTTCCGGAGGTGTTCATAAAGAAGCCCCTGAATGGGAAATCTTCGGATTCGTATTCATACAGATCGTTTTGAGCCAACGCTTCGGACGCGATAAAATCTTTGGAACGGCGATCCCGGTCCTTTGTTATTCCTTGTTTCCCCGATATGTATTAAAATATGCATGCGATGCAAGTTGGAGAGGTTCCGAAAAACAACATCGGGAGGAAACTAAGCGGTCGGAATCGGCAGAGAAAACGGATCGATCCCTGGTCAGATCGAGATGGAAAAGAGAATGGGATAGGAGGGAAAAAAATAAATATTTAGAAGAGAAGGGCCGAAGTCACTTCAGTGTTTTGACACGCCGCAGTACGAAGCGTGTTCCCTTGCCGAAATTATATTTTTTTCGCTTCCTACCGACGTTATTTTTTCAACTCTCTTCCATTGCTGGTTTTATGCTCTCTACACATAAGGGGAGAAAGTGTTTTGGCAAAGAAATCTGAGATCGAAATTTTGATTGAAAAGTCTGCGCGGTTTCTGGAGCGCGTTCAGGAAATAGTTTTTCGATCGTTTCTCCAACCTCTTATACCTTAGTTTTGAAACAGTTCAATGCCAGGCTTTACCAGGGCACTGAGTGGTAAACCGAGTTAACGAATCGCCTAAATTTAACTGACATTTTATATGTAATACTTGACGTAAATATTATACTATACTTAGCTAGGTAAATACTCTCAACCTATGGAGTAGAGTTGTAATGTTGCATTTAGAATCTGACCTGTAGTAAGATATCGGTGGAAGTTTAATTCTTCTATTCCATTTACATTTTTATATTTTTTCAATATTTTACATTCATATTTAAAATTTTTATTTTTGTTTTAAAATATATTTATTTCACTCTTTCTGGGTCTAATGTTAAAAGTATTTGATAGGGGGTGTATTTATAACCTGAGTGGTATTTTAATTCCCAAAAATCAGGTCAGAATGGAAAAATTTTATATTGACGTTGAAAGTTTTTAAGATTATAAATTTATTATTTTGATAACTGAAATATGGATGTTTCGCAAGTCACGCTGTGAAAAAAATTTATGGAGAGTTATGAACACTAAGCAATAATGAGAAATCTCTTTTAATTTTACGTAGATATATTCCATATAAGCACCGGAATATTTTTTAAATAGGGGATAGTATAATAAAGGGCTTAGGAATGATTGAATACTCCAATTTAAGTTTCCTCCGCGAACGGCTGAGATAGAAATCGTATGCATTTTAACCAGACCATTCCATTCATTCGTAAATAATGTCTTCTCCTTAAGCACGAGAGTGAGGTTGGTTCGAATGGAAATTTTTCGCTCGTTGGCACTCGTTGCTATTCCCTTTCACTTTCCCATTTTCATTCTTCTCCCCCTCCTCCTTTTCTCCTTTGTCCTCACCCTGATGACTCCTTTCACCGAATCCACTCTCCGCCGCACACACTCACGACACAAACGCACGTGGCGATACGACAGGGAAAAGTTAACGAGTCCCGTCTCATCCAATGCGATTCGTGCTGTCCAAATCCCCTTTCTGAGACCGAAGATTACGCGATTGGGAGAAAGGTGCAGCAGGGAATCCTCACTCTGCTTACTCCGCCTTTCCTCAACTCAATGAACGTTTCACTCCCTTGCATTCTTAGCGGATTCGTGCCCTTGCATCTTTAATATGCAAATTGAAACAAGATTTTTTTCTTCAAAGTAGATAGTGTTGGTTGGTTACTTTTGAAGTGTTTCTTTCTCCAAGTAATTGAAGGGATGAATCCAATTATGTATCCAATCTATAATCCCGATTCTGTATAGTCAAAGAAAATACTTCCCTATAAATTAACCTTTACCACTAATAACGTAACATAGTTCTGCCCAAATACTAGCCTTACATCTCCCAATCTCTCTTAACCTCAGAGCCCTTAATCATATTTCCGCCGTCTTTCTTCTGGACATATATTGAAGTCTGCTATGTTTTTCTACCTTGATTTTTCTATTTTTCATCATCTCCAAAAGAAAATCCTTAAGCTCCCACATTTCTGTAGCCAATGCTTCAGCCAATTTCTTTTCCTCTTTTTAATTAGTTTCAATTTCAATCTTTCTCTTTTCAACCAATTTTTACCAGTTGGACTACTAATAATAAAATTAAATAATACGTTTCTGATAGCATCACGATCATCGCCATTGTGTTGGCATATAGAAACCTATCTCTAAATTTTACATACAATTGTGGGAGTTTTTGTTATTTCGTGGCATTACTATTTCCATCTTTATATACTATATAAAGCTTTATATATTTGTTTTCAATATGTGAGCGTTGGAAAGTTGCTGTGAAGAGGGTTAAGCATTTTTTGGGCCACGTAAAATCCGAGGGGATATATCCTTATAATTTCTCATTACACATCTGAACCATTTTGATCTGATAAGGGAATTCTTCATATTAACATAATCATAAATCATAATCAATAACAATTAATGATAATATATAAGGATGTATAATTATTTACTTAATCTCATATTGTGTGTTTTTTCATTTAAATTTGGATTGAAGCTTACAAGCAAGTTGTTCCTAGCGCCGCAATATTGCAATCAGAATGACATACATAAGTGGGCCGCAAGATACAAGACGTTACAAAACCCTGAGGGAATGGCACAGAATGATCTAAATAACGATCAATAGTTCCAAAACAGCTTCGTATTTGTCTCGCTAAAAAGTGAATGTATTGCTACAGTTATGAACAGAGTTGTGTCAGTTTCAGGGACTTAGTCAAAGGAAAAGATCGAGGAGACAGAAATTAGGGAAAATTTCATTAAGTAGCGTCTCCAATTCCAATCCCCAATGCCGATGAGACAGCGTGTACTCCGGTTTGCTGCAAAACTTCTCCAGTAATGACTCGGAGAAAGACTGTATCCGCGTGTATAGAAAGAGGCGCTTAGTTTGGGAACTCCTTCCAGAGATGAAAGTCCTCAGACGTTCTCCACCGTCTCTCCCTTAGGAACATATTCTGTATTAGAGAAAGTCTCCATCGGTAGGAAGAAGCAAAGGCGTGTCTAAGGGAAAATCCGAGATGGAAATCTCCTCACGCCTTCTGCTAAGGGAAATGCTGACCCAAGTTGTGGAGGGAATGCGGTCTCTACACTCTACGTCCCATTGGCTATACTCGATGTAGAGGAAAATCGTTACTTCGGCGATATTTAATCCCCCCTACCAGCAGCTTGAGCTACCACTTTTGCTTAATTTGAAGTATTTTAATTGTTAATTTCTTAATTTTTGGTTGACTTTTTGGTAACTGAAAATGTATCTTTGAGGAATTGATTAAAAACATCCTGATTTAAAAGATACTATTTAATAATCGTAAAATAAATTAAAACAGACTAGTAATCACCATTTACTGCAAATTATCTTGTTTAATTTTCCTTAAATATTCTATTCTACTACTTGTATACAAGAGTCTCTTACAATAAGCATTAGCCTCTAAGATAAAAGTTAATAAAGGATAATACTTAAACGAATTTATTGCTGAAATTCTTTTTAGTGATAAATACAATTTCTTTCCTGCAATCTTTATGATAAACTTAAATTGATGAATAAGAACTGCGCTCTATACCGAACTGATTTTATCATGTGGGTTTCAAAGTATGCGTCTATTCCATCATGATTTATTCTGACCACGTTCGACCCATAATACTGATCTCTACACCATTTTCGTTACATAAGCTTAGCTTAAAAGTACGTGACTGAGAATAATTGAAATACTCTTTCTGATTTTTAGATCACTGGTAACTAGTCAAGAATTAATGAAAGGAATAATAATACTTTTTCAACTATGGTTTTAAATGCATTCAAAGCAAAGAGTTCTGTTTGATGATGGGAGTCTTCCTGCAGTTATTTTGCATTTTATAATTAATATTCGATTTGCATAGTTCTTGTAAATCATTTTTATGATTGCCATTTTGTAATATTCCACTTTGAATACATCAGTTCTCATCATTCGTCTTTCTTCAAGTTTAAATGTTAAAAGTTAATATCTGCCTATATTTCTAGGAAATAACCCCATTAGTGTGATATATTACTGCATAGATGCTGTAACTGGAAATGTGATCATCTTTATCTGATTAATTAAATGAACCGTCATATATTATCAGTAAATGTTATTTTTATAGACTTAAAGAAAATCTTGCTTATTTATTTCCTATTTGAAATTTGTCATGCTTATTGGTAATTTTCTTTTATTGCAGGTAAGCGCATTTCAACTTCTCCACCCCTAATTTGTTACCAGCGTAACGTAAGTATACATGAATGAGTTGTTCCTTGATTTGTAGAATTCTCATTTTTCATTATTTTAATTTAAATCGCCATTTAATGGCGCTTGCGTCCTGGGCACACGTCCAATTTAGACAAGAATATATACTGTATATATGTATATACTATGTACTGTATATATACTTTGTACTGTGATAATCTAGCGGGATAATCTCACCACGTGGCTTTAGCCTACCCGCAACTTTGTAATGATTAAAACTAGTTTCCCCGTGCGAAAATTCCACCCAGCTAAATTGAAAGGAATTGATCATACGTGAAGGTGTGTTTTTACGCATATTTAAGTGTTTGTGAATTCGTTTGTAGTGATTGGAGTGTTTGATGAAATGAATTTGGGTGGATAAGTAGAGTATAAGTGTCCGTTTCGATATAACTCCTTTGTATCGGTAGTTATCGATACCTACACATATAATAAGGAAACGTTTTGGCCAAATTCGAATTTCAACTCGATTTTTTGACCAAATGATGCATTTTTCATATATTGTTCTATTTTTAGCGTGAAATTTTCTCTTTAAATGGTGTGTCATTTATATGTTTTCATGGATTGTGAAGGGAGAAAAGCGCTGGGTACCGAAAACGGATGTTTAGAAATAATATATTGAGATTCTCTTCTGGCATAATCTTAAAATTGCGTCGAAATAAATGTATTGTAACTGATATTACTGGATACTATGCACAGATTGACACAATGCTACCATTTAGGTAAATTAAAAATTTCCCTTTAAAATTGTGTCATTTATATATTTTGATGGAGTATGAAGGGAAAAAAGCACTGATTACCGAAAACGAATGTTCAGAAATAGTATAAAAAAGATTATTGCATAGCAGTTCGCTTTTATGATACCGATCCAACCGCATGCTATTTAAGCAATGTAGTACTTCCTTAACGGCCTCCGCAATGTTGAACTCCCTTTAATGCATCCCATATTGAAAAGTGTTTACAGTAATCCAGCGTAATCTCTCCAGAACGTTGACATTGTGGCGAAAAAACACGCTCCTTTTCAAATCCCAATTTCCGCATCCCAATTAACCCTATCCCTCCGTAATAAGGAGAGGGAAGCATTCACAGGAAAGGCATGTGTGCGGCTTGTAGCGGAAACGACCCTCGCCTCCATCCACATGAATAACTTCCGGGAGGACGGCGTGTAAGAACTCGCATGAATAAACGACCCTCCTTTTTATCCGTCGCACGCAATACACTCCTGCCCCCACTCGGTGGACACTGCAAACACGAATTCCTCCTCATTGTTGGCGTGGCGGGCGGCAGTTTCCAAAGGAAAGGGGCTCGTGGAAGGAAAGGGTTTATTGCGGTGTATCACGCGATGAGAGACTGGGGTCGTAAGGTTGGATGCGGTCTTCGAGAAACGAGTGAGGAAGGTTAAGAGGAAGGTGGACAGATGGACGTGGGTTGTCCTCCGTTCCGTAGCTGAGTTTGTCTCCTTCTTTCTTCCACCTTCACAGGGTTTATCAGTTCCGCATCTTCATCTGGTTCTTTCGTTCCCTGCGGAATCTTCCGTCTCGTTCTGGCTTTGTTTGCCACATGTTCCTTTTCTGTAGCACTTGCCTCTTTCATAAGTCATCCTTATCTGTTTGTCTCCCAATTCTTCCTTTACGTGTCTCTTCTGTTGAGATGTTCGAGGCGGAAGATAAAAAGGGTAGCGGAAGGAGGTTTTCTGAGGGTAAGGTGTTATTTTGGAAAAAATGTTTTCGGAGGAAAAATAAGATGATGAGGAATGTAATTGTTTATGTCCCTTTATTCATATTAAAGATGGGTATGGTGGAGAAATTTGTGAGATATGTAAATAAAAGTAATGAATTTAATTTCTAACTTTTATCCCTAAAAACGATCCACTGATTTAAAGATTTTTTTCTGAATTTAGCTGAATCAATTGAAAAGGAAAAACTGTTAAAGAAAACATAATTTTGCTACCTGCGAGAAATTGAAGCATAAATTAATCAATGCTACCGTGAGAATTATCCCAGGAGATGCATATTTAATTTTTTTCAAAAATACTAGGGTTGACTATGAGTTCCATTTTTTGCTGGCAATGCTTAATAATTCTTTAAAAAATGCTTATTGTAGTATGACACCAAATAAGCTATATTTTTGTAAGGGTAAAAAATGTTTCAGCGAAAATATCAAACGGTTATCAAAAATAGTGAAGCCCATACCCATTGAGAGGGCAAAAATTGGATGCCAGATACAAATTGCGACGTAAACAAGCGCTTGGATTAAACTAAGTGAAGAATCTTCTTAGGGAAAGTGAAGTATTATATACAATTTTTACGTCAATTTACACTGATATTTACAGAGAAACTGTAGGTGTATGTCACTTTTATTTGTAACATTTTCTCGTAATTTTTACCTTTTCCATTCATTACAGTGCGTTTTTATGTTTAGGAAAGTGTTTCTCTATTAATTTTTCATGAATGTTCTTCTAGTTTCCTTTATGTTTTTCCTTTCCTCTAGTTTGCGTTATGTCCTTTATGGTCACTACTTATCTTGTTTATCCCTTTCCTCTTTCTTCCACTCCAAGAAATATCATGCAGATGTCCTGTTAGGTGTTGGTTAGGAGTGAGTAATGTTCCTAGTTTCCCTTAATGGGACACAGCGGAGATAGCTGTGTTCCGTAATTTTCCCTGCAAAGACCGATCTATTACTGTTCTTATGCTTAGCCATTCTCTTGTGACTTGTTCTTCCTTTGTATCCGTTTCCGTGTCAAATTATTTCTTTACATTTAGTTTTTTACTGGACTTTATTATAATTTCTCTACAAATTAACTCTGCCCATTTATTTATCTGTAAATATGTTCTTTATTTGAGGTTTCTTTTCTACTAAACATTCATTTCTTATGCACGATGACAACTTGATAAATTTCTTCTGTTCTTAAGTTAGATTCTTGTTTAATTGGTTAGAAAATTATTCAAAAGACATCGTTTTTATGAGGGAAATAGATTGGTTATATTAACTAAACTTAACAAAATGGAAAGCCTCGATACAAGGAAATGAACTCATAACCAATGCAGTCATCATTTTGTTATTTGGTTATTTATTTGATGCAAAAGAAGAATAATTTTCAATTTAGCATCAATATCGTGTATTTACTCAGCTGTATATGTAGAATGTAGAACCGTGGAATTCAAATCATAGATAAAAATATGCAATGCATAGTACCACGATTAAAATAAAATAAAATTTTGTTTCCTTAGAATAATTTTTAATTTTTTTCTATTTCTATCAGATCATTCATATTCGTCCTTTTCTATGTTTCCGTGCATCATGTTTAATATTTCCTCCTAATCTACACATTCCTGTCTGTTACTCAGGATCGATAAGTCTATTTTTCATACACACTTCACTGCTCTCTTTCCGATTCGCTTAGTTTCACCCTCGCTTTACCCTTTTCCTCTCACTTCACATTCGTAAGAAACTTTTATTCTTCTTTTCCCCTACCGAATTTGACGTTTTTCGCCCCTCTGCTGCAATTCCACGGTACGTCCTTCTTTTTTATCTTCCTCTTTTTGTCACACTTTTTCTCCATATCTTTTCATGTTCTCTCTTCGTCACCTTTTTTATAACCTCTTTCTCGTCCTTTTTGCCCTCGTTTTTTGCCCCTTTTTCTTATCTTATCCGCATTTCATCGCTCCCTCTCTTTCTCACACTCTTTTACTTCCTTTTTTCATCCCTGCCACCTTTTACGTAAGTCTCTTCAGCCTTCAATTCACTCACCCTGCCACTCTCTTCTCTCCGGAGCATTTTTTCACGAAGTAGGCTGTATACGGGAGCGTTCATCCCCCTTTATTTTTCTGGATGTGGGAGCAGAGATGCCGATTCCTTTTCTTGCAAACGTAGCTCTAGGTATCTATAGAAAGCTGACAAGGATCTTAAGTTGTTTAAGCTAAAGTTTCTAATTTAGGTAACATATTATTGATCAATGAAAGGTATTATAGTGTAAGGGATTGTAGAGGGTCTTTGTGTTGCGAATGTTGTTAGTAAATTTTATTATTATTAGCTGTCACCCAACAGTATTGAAAATTCAGAATACACATAACAAATAAATAAATAAAAATTAAAGAATGGGCACAGGGTGATTTTGCACGTTAGAGCGTGCATCCAGGAAAATTCCCAAGGAAGAACAGACTTGAAAACTTCCCGGTCCCGTCGGACTTTTTTCAAGTCTATTCTTCCTTGGAAAAAAATTTAGTTAATATGCAATTACTAAACTTTTCCACGATTCGTTTCTATGAGTGTTACTCCATTCATATTTTCTGCTATTTAATCATAAAACTTGAATCAGAAATATTTTATCAATTAAGCGTAATGTAAATTGTATATAAAAGTCGGGTTGGTAAGATAATAGCATGTATATGATGGTCTGTCTATAGTAATCTCCTAGTTGTAGTGCGAGATGAGGCTGAAATAGGGGAAAGTATACCAAATGAAGGAATCATTTCATAGTTTTAGCTATAAAAGCATTAATTTGGAAACTATTATATTGCTCAAATTTTCTAGTAATCTTCCGCAATGTGGAAGAATACTAGAAAAATTGAGCAATATACTGGAGTAATGCTGGAGGAGGAGGAAAGAAAGTTAATGATATTGTGTTAATGTAGCCCATAGGTGAAAGAAACCAAAATAATTTAATTAGCAAGGAGTAATAATCAATCATAATTAAACGAAACGGAAAATGATGGTTTGTATATTCTCAGTTTATATTTGGAATTGATCATATTTCTAAAATCTTATTCTTCTGTCTTATATCTCTTGTGGATTTTAAAGTTCTATAAGGAAAACACAAATGATATATAAATAAATAATGTTACAATAGAATAATAAATATTTATAATCGTCATTCTATGGGCATAGTCATATTGTTTTTCCCTACTAATTATGTAAAAGTTCCAGCAAATTTCGCCAGAAGTCAGTAGTAATTATTTTTTAGCTTCTCTAATTCGGTTGTATTCTCACCCTCCTTCTTTTTAAGGGTTAGATGTAAGAAGAGACTTTATAGTCTCAATCTCGCCCTAAATAAAGCCCATTATTATGATTTCTTTTCCCGTCTTGTGGGATATTTCAGTCAGATATAAAGAGATATAAAGATTTTTCATCTACACTTTCCTCTACTTCATTCGTTGTAAACTGTTCATATTATCACAGCCTACGAGGTTAGGTAGTAGTTGGGGGTTCACATGGTCCATCTCTTTATCACACACGTCATTTCATCTCCTCCACCTTTTCTTCCCCCCGGCCTTCAAACTCACCCCGTCCGCCACTTCCTTCCTTCGGCGCGTTTTCTCACGTAATGGGAGTCAACCGAGAGCGTTCACCCCCTCTTGTTTTCCTCTATGGACGTGGAAGGAGGATGCTGTTTTTCAGCGGATCACGAAGACTCCTTCGATCCCTTTTTGCCCGCGATGCATACTCGCTCGGGAATGGTGGTCCTTGAGAAAGGTTCGGTCAAATGGGCCCCACAGGGAAGAGGTATGGAGGTCGAGGATCCCACTTATCCTATTCACGAGCGGAATGCTTTTTCCGCCATTGTCCCGAATATTCACGCGCGAGGACGTGCTAGAATAAATGCAGTTTGCATCGGATAGTCATATATTTTGGGGCCTTTTTTACGTCCGCCGGACGGAGCCGTCGATTTTTTCGGTGCATATCAGAAAGGGTTGTGTATATCGCCCCGAAGGGTTAAATGGAGCTATTTGTCGTTCGGAAGCAAGGTTAAGATCGCGGGGATATCTCTCTTCCATGGCGAGTTTTGCATCCTCTCGTTAGCCCAAAGCAACTCGTTTAAAGCTGCTTTTTTAACGGATGAATTCGCGATTTTTTTTAGAGTCGGGCCCGATTGCATGGTGGCTTATTCATGGCGATATACATGGTTTACTATGAGGAATAGGAGCGTGCAATATCGTTGAAAATCAATTATTACTTCCCAAAAAACGTGGATATCATCCTTTGAAATTTAAATGCACCAGTAATTTGCAATTAAGCAATTTTTAGTTGACTCAATTACAAATAGAGTGTAATAAAATTATCCATGGACTCTGTATCAAATTAATTCAAAACTTACAGCAAATTCAAAGTCTGAATATCTAAAGAAGTTTAAGAAACGGGTATAACTGTATATTCGTTTTATTCATTCCCTCGAACTCGTATATTTTCCGATTAAAATTTAATATTGTTTCTTGGTAATGAATTATTAAATTTTATGCACACAAATTTTGTCGTATAATTTATTTTATATTTTTATTTTTCTCGACTATGATGAGTGTCTCTATATAGAAAGTTATTTATTTATATTTTTTATTTATTACTCTCAGTGAGTTTTTACAGATATTTTACACCCCTTTCTGGTTTTTTCCTTGGTGCGGATACTTAATCTTAAGCCCTTCTGCGGTTATTTTAATCATTAACTAAACTTTCTTATTGTCTATTAATTTAAATCACCTACCATTATTATTTGCTAATTAGATCTATTCTACATTGAAGATTGATTGATTAAAATTTTGCCCAAAGAATATCATTAATTATTCATCTATCAGAAGAAGGATTCAACTTAAGGGTATCATTTCCGAGCGAGCCATATCTATTTATCTTTACAGGTATCAAATCAATTTCCCAAATGATTCATATGGGCTGGATTCCCATTTTCAAATGCATGCAGGTCTTGTAAATTACTGCTGAAGAAGGGTGATTTAATCAACTTTGTCGCGTATTCCTTCCTTCCTTTTGTAATTATTATTCTCGCCCTTGTTATCTCCTTTTGCTTCCTCCATTCTTGTGTTCCCCAGCAATCAGCCTCTTCCTCGACACATTTACTCATCCTATTTTCCCTCACAATGCCCTCATTCTCTCTGAAACACCCGAATCTTATTTTCTTTTATTCCTCGCTTCGCTTTCTTGTTTTATTCTTCTTTTCCACTAAGTAACTTCTCCAAATTGCTTCCCCTCCGAATTCCTCACCGCTCCCTGAATTTTTAATTGTACCCGAGTTTCTCTACGGAGAAAATATCAAAACACTCTCGCGAAAATATTTGTGGATGTAATTACCTACACGTGCAAGTTTCTACGATCATCCAGTATATAGCTTTTGAAAGACTGACTAACGTTTCATACGAGAAATTTGTTTTTGTTGATTCAAGGTTTTCGCATGGTGTTTCATAACATAGTCATAGTCATATTAAAATCAATATCTTTTGCTAAATTTCAGATTTAATATGACATAATATTTAAACGAAATGAACGGTTTGAGCATTTTAGGGAAATGCAGTTCTTCTATTTAATGCATTAGTTTTCGTATTTGAAATTTTTGTTTTTGGAACGTATAAATGCGTTCGTTTTTCTTAAAGTGATACTTTAACGTTACATTCTTTTTCTCCTTTGTTTTATAATGTTAAGGACTATCTCTGCAATCTCTAGATCTTGAGATTAAATTTTTACTCGTCAATAGGCAAGTTTGTCCTTATATCAAGTAGTTTATTGCATAAATATTAACATTTTCAATGAATATTGTGAAATATATATTAAAATAATAAATTTTCAGGAAAATTCCGCTGAAAAATAAATATTAAACTGTGAAAATTCGATTTTTCCTTTCACATTTCGATAGTGTGTTAATTTCGTCATTTCCAATGTAACTCTTAAGTTAATAGAAGATTCGATTTCTCTGTCAAATTTGTAAGGTGGCACAAAATTAGTTTTCATCAAAGCTTCAAGTTCTAGTATGTATTGGCGTTAAAACTTTGTATATCATAAAATATCAATTAACCAATGAGCGAATTTCTTTTAGAAGTTTTTTCTCTTTTAGTCTGTTTAGTCTTTTAAAATTTATCCATCTTACGAAGTACATTTTTTCAAAACTATGATTAGACCGTTATGAAACTTAAATATAAGAAGGTTAAACAGATGCAGTATGACTCTTTTTCCTTTCGTAGAGACTATGAATATTATATCAAATATTATTTTTCTAATTTAAATCTCAATAGAAGTTCCGAAAAGTTTTCGACGTCAACCACTTCGTAAAGGATCTCTCATAAATCTATAACCACTCTCGAACACCTTCATGAATGTATGCATAAGATGAAATTGTAAGTCATTATGTTTCGTCAAGTTCCCGAGGTATACATAAGAATTTCATGCATGTCATAGCCGAATAAATTTGCATGCATTTACACATTTAGCCTCTTTGAGCCTGAGATATCAGTGTAAATGCAGTCTGCGAAAATTACTTCATTTTCTTCCCCTTCAAGAACAACTGCCCTGAATACATTTCTCAGATTAATAAAATCATCAGCATCTCCTCCATTAAAAACCTCGGCCCTAATTTTTGGCATATTTCAGAAAATTCAACCCTTCGTTAAGGATGAGGAAGAATAGATTTCAAAGAAGGCGAGATGAGAAATCACTCTCGTTTACTTTGCAAAATATTCAAACATCCTCGGTAACGAGTACTAAACATTACCCGCAGCGGTTTCATTCAGCTCTATTCTTTCTAGATCGTTTCTTTATAACTTTTATTATCAAATACGAACTTATGTGAACGTTATTGGATTGAAATATTCATCATAATCGAATGGAAATAATAATCGAAATAATAAATGGAAATAATAATGAAATGGAAATGGCTTTTGGAAGAGTTTGTAGTATTACCAATAAATACCAATAAGTTTCATTTTAATTCTGTTATTACTTTGGACTAAGCCAAGACTTAATGTGTCACATACTTGGTTTCCTTGACTTTTTTGTGTTCATTCTCTCCATTTAATTGTTGTCTTAGCTCGGATAATAATTTACATGTTAAACTCCAGGTAAATATATTTATTTCAAAACAACATAATCCATTTTTGGTATAGTATGCCATTTCTTCTTTGACTACTCAGGATGATTGCATGGTTATTGCAACGTGAATTTAATAATCCCTAGATGGTCGGTAATCCCGGATTTTCCGTTACTTCTAGACCAGAATCTAGTCTGAAAACCGACTACGACGAAAGAAATGTTTTGAAGACTATTACATTAACAGCCGAATTCCATATTCTTTAATTTCTTATTATGCCATCATTTAGTTATGTATTATTGATGAGAATAAATTTTAAAGATGCGTTCAGGTACGCCGATGATATTTATTGGTTTTTGCGCAAGAATTTATCTCGTAGATATCATCATTGCAATAATTTCTGACGCCTCCCCAGTGATCGTAGTTCTCCTTCATAAGTTCTCCTCTTGTTTTATCACGACCGCTTCGTTATAATTTTGAAACTCGGAGACTTTTCCCTCGACAACGTTATCTCCATTTGATTTATGCTACAGCCTATTTTTACTGAAGTAAAGATAAGAAAGACTTTCTTCTACCAGCAGAAACGACGCACATTAACTATCTAGGATGAAATCTTAGCCGTTATTGTTAATTAAGAGATCTGCTTGGCCCTTAACGTCAGTGATTGCGTTTTGTTGTATCACATGATCGTAGGAACACTAGATGTTGAAGATCTATGAAGTAAGGATTCGCTAATAAATATTAATTGATTAGCTTTATTCCTTTACTTCGAAATACAATATGGAGATACAAGCAAGTCACCTGGCTTCCCTGAAGTCATATTGTCTGCCGAACCCTTTTCCAGGCTGATTAGTCTCCGTTATACTTATTTTGGTATTACCTGAGGAGTCTTATTGAGAGTAAGAATGGAATAAGTATGTTTTTTCTTGCATAGCGTAACCCCTTATACATCCGGTATGTGGACCCCTGTTACACGCTCCCATGATTCTTGTTCCTATGGAACAGTTGGACTTCAAAAAACATTCCTTATCTCCTTGGTAATTCTCGTTTATCGATGATATCTCATGATAATCACATTTTAAGTTTTTTACTAGAAAAAAGTTGGAGTTTCCGTAGTTGCTTTCCGTCATCCGTATCCTTTACCTGTTTTCTTTTATACCATCTGACGGAGGTTGGCAGTAATGGGATAAACGAAAGACCTGTTTACAGGGTTAAATAAAGATTCGCATTTATATCTAAGTACTTCCATGTTAACTTTAATCTCATCCTCCCACGCAATAGCACTCTTGCCGAAGGTAGTGCCTAGCACTGAAACTCTTTTTCTCCTTTCTCTTTTCGTATGTGATTAAAGTAAAAGTTAACATAGCGATGAACAGTGTTTCTTTTTACTACGATGTCACGCCTAACTTTGTGTGCTTAAAGTTCCTATTTATTATTGATGTTCTTCTAAGAGTAGACGACTTACTTTTAGAAGAAATTTTTCGAGTTCCCTCAATGGAGATTAAAATCAAAAGTTTATTTTAATAGCTAAATTTGAGCTAAGCATGTAATAATTATGGATTATAAGTAAGACCATTCCTCAGGAAACACTCATAATACCAAAGTAAATCGTCCAAATATAGAAATATTGCGGTAAACAGGATAAGCATTAAGATTCTGTGTTTACACCCCCTGCCACACGCCGAAAGGCGGCTTCCAGGGTATTTATGTAGATGTAAATGTAGATAAAAATTTAATCTAGACTGAATTTTACGCTAAACTTTTCAGCGTCAAAATATATAAATATTTCGTGTCATAAAATACGCAGTATGAAAATTTCATGCATGTCATATTACGCAAATGTAAACATCTTGCTACAAAGAGTCCTATTTTTGTCCTGAATTTTCGTTACACATGTCCCAGGGTAATCTCTAAAGATCTGGTAACCATAGCTTGGATGAGGATAAATATAAAAAACTTGACGGGATATGCCGTGACATTAGGGAAAGAAGCTTTATTGCCGTAGAAAAGAAAAGTGTGAAGAAGGGGAAGAAGTCGAAAAGAATCGCTAGAGAAAGTAGAAAGAGATGTAGTGGATGAGGCATCGAGAATAGGAATGGAAGGAGTAACTCCGACAAAGGTGGAGATAGAGTCGAAAAGGAAGCGAGAAAATGCAAATAAATGAGAAGAAAGGAGGGAGATAAACGTGGGAGAGGAAGCAATTGGCGAAAAAGGAGGTGTTAGTTTGGGGCCCAGGGCGTGGCAACACGGCTTAAGAAATTCTTCCACTCGCTCTCTCTCTTAGAGAGGTCAATACTCGTGCGTTCAACTCCGCACTCTTTTCCTTTCTCAGCCGTTACCTTGGCCCCTCCTCCATCCGGACTAATCCGTGCGTCTTGATGAAAGAAAGAGTTGCACTAAATGGAACCCATCAGGTTTCTCCCTAGAAATAAATGAGTACCGGAGTACTCCTCCGCGAGGATCCGGAGATGAAAGTCGTGAAGGAAATATGCATCGTCGTCCCATGCTCGTGAAGGCCTAATTAGTTCTTTGGGTTGATAGGACAAAATCATGTCTTTCGTGGAGTGCTGACTCAAATAATTCACCGCGATAACATTAACATTTGGGCTTTGATGTGTAACTTTGAGGTGAGGATGCGTGCTTGACTTATTGTGAAGTTGTATTAGAGTTCTTTGGACTTACGATTATACTCGTATTATCTGGTTTACGATTTTAATTCATTATACTTACCTTATTTTATATTTTTTTCAGTATACGACATTTTACTTAAGTATGTCCTCTGATATGGGATTTTGGAAAAATTCAAAAATTTAACACTGAATAATATTGAAGTTGAAACGTGGATGACGTTCAAATTGCGGATATTTATACCTGAAATCCAATATTATGGGACAATCTGGGGAACTATCTTGTGAAATACCGGACGAATTGGTTACCTTGGGCTAAATAGGAGTCTTCAGCACTATATACGTTAAGTTTCTTCGTATCAATATGCCTGTTTTTAACTATTTTTTCCTACTTCATGCCCCGCTTTGTAACATTTCATCTTCAGAAAAATGCGACTGTTTGATTTCACATTAATCGAATCTTATACATACGATTCAGCATCTCTGCGGTATCAGACAAACACTTTTCTAAGCAAACATCTATATTTTAATTTTCGCATCTTATGTTATCCCACATTCAAATTCGATTTCCCTTGTAATAAACTTCTTATCGGGAGTTTCCTACATGTGTTATTTTCACCTCAAAACCGGATGAAATATTTCCAAAGTAAATTGCAACTTTCTCCCATACAGATTTATTTTCATCAGCTAAATTACCTACCATTCACGTATAATTTTTCTACGTAAATAAACTTGATCTGTTAATCTACGTAGAATATTTTTATTCTCATTTCGTTTTCGCTCCATTATCTCTTGGGATATCTGTTACCGTCATGGACCAGTTGGCTAAAGCTAAATACAAAAATATTTTCTCCACTTTTCAGTGGAAATTTTAGTCATTAGGCCATAATTTATCATTGTCCATTGACGTCTCAGCTAAAATAAGCTCTGATAATGGAAGGAAGGCGAGCCAATTTCATTGTTCCGAGACCATGATCCTGGAATGTTTCCAAATCATTGGAAATTTTGTTTCTGGCGAAATCTTGGTCGTAATGTACAATCCAAAGAGAATATATATCAAATTACATTAGGAATGCTACGGAAACTATTTCAGTTATCTTCGTCATTAATTTCTTTAACTTTTCTTCTCAAGTTTGTAAGTTATTGTTATCTCCACCTAAGGTTTCCATGTCGGAAAATATCTTAGAGATATTTTTATGATATTATTATTTTTATTAACATCTATCAAACGATTAGCCACCATTCCTAATGTGAGAGTTAGAAGCATTAAAGAAAACTAAATTAGTTTTACTAACATTTCAAATAATTGTAGTTCGCAATTATTGGCCCTCAATCACTTGCATAATTCTTCTCTGTAATCATTCTTTAATTTATTTATATTGTCTTGATACTGTACAATTGCCGTTCCCAAAATTGAAGATGAACTATAATCTACACCTAGCTCGTGTAATTACGCTTCTCGCCTTTTGTTGTTTGGTTGTATTTATTGTTGCACACTTGTTTGTACATATCTCTGAAATAGACTTCACAGCTTATCAAAATCAGTTGTATGAGGAGAATTTTATTGGGTGATTAGATTAGTTATTTATCAACTATTTTCAAGTTTCAACTGTATTATTCTGAAATGTCATTCATTATTCATTTCTATTCACTGCCGACCAAACACAACCATTGGAACTGATTTAAACGGACAAGTAACTGTACTGATTTTCCAATGCACATGATTCTATGAATTAATGATAATTTTCCTCTAAAAATAAAAATCAGGCGACCTTATCTAAATTTATGATCACAATTGATGGAATAGAAAGAAATTTTGCTCATGAAGTTGTGCGACTGACCCAAAACGGTTAGAACATCTGCTCGGAAAGCGGGAGACATGAGTTCGAGTCTCGGAAAATTCACAATTTTTCACTTCTTATATACGTTATATGATCACCTTTCTTGTTAAACTTCATTTTCTTTCTGGGATTTTGGCAGTCAATATGTGAAGCATTGAGCTTCAGACCCACCTTCGAGCTGAATATTTTCAGAAGTTCCTAATTTGAAGCTACACTATTTATTTTCGATTACGGAATCAGTTAGAAACACCAATAGGATTGGTTTCGATGATTACACATCAATAGCTAAACATTTTTTCCGAAAATAACGGTTCCAGTCGAAATGATTCGTTGACATCTGGACATTCGTGAAAGATCGACCGTTGGAACAGCCAAACTTTTTCTCCGCTCAAAATTATCGATAGCTCTGCCCAGTAGAAGAGACACAGATGTTAGATCCTCTGGCATTCTGGAGTAGGCTATATATTTCACGCCTCCGGTCAGATGATGGAGAGAGGAAAAGGGAAATCAAAGGAGTTTCCCGAAGAGAAGTCAATCCAATCGCCATTTTCGAAGTTAATGGAGAAGTGAAAGTGAGCGACGAAAGTGTGGGAAATCGAGAGGAGTCGTGAAAGATGGATGTATAAAGTGCGCCAGCCGTCCTAGATGGCGCTGTTGAGGTGGTCTGCCGAGAATGTGTTTTTTCCGACAGAGTCATTCTTTACCTTAATGCCCAACCTCCCCTACGGCCTCCAAACGACCTGGTGTGCGAATCCCGAACTTTCTTTTTTTTCTCCGGAAAATTCTCCCCTCTGTTAGGTGTCCGAAGTGAAAATGACGCCTTCTGATTTATCGGAATGATGTTCGGCGTTGAAAACTACGTCGAAAAATTTATCTGCGCACTTGTGAAATCTTTTGTTCGGTGTTATGCGATGCCCTTTACTAGGGGTTGTTACTTGGGAAAGGAGATCGCAGGTTAGTTTAGTTAGTCAAAATTTAACGAAGGCAGAGTATATATATTGCTGTCTAATGATTAGTTGATAAATAGTTTCGTCGCCAAAATATCATATTTTTAAAATTTCTGAGGGATTATATCTGAGAATCGTATGTAAAGTTGGTATCATTTAGTGAAAGATTCTAACAAGTAATAAGACATTTATAAATTTTCACATATCTGATCTAATATTAGGAATTTGAACTAAATTCAATGAGGAGTGTAATTTAAAATGTTTTTAACTTTTTAATGTGGAGATTCCCAAAGTTCTGTGCAGAAAAATCTTTGCACACACGATTCTACGTACGTGTGGAAGTCAACTCTTCATAAGATTTATTACTTAAATTATTTTCAGGATAATTGTTCATAAAAGGGCATTAAATAGTTTGATCTATGATTTTACTTAGAATTATATGATATTAATAATTATTTAGCGTTGGTCTTTTTTTTCTGTTACTACATAGCATTGAGTAATTTACGTTTAATTCGTACGGTAATTTTCCTTTTCTTGAGTTTCAAAATGCGTGGTTTTATAACCATAAATATCTCCAGTTTTGGATTCTTAGTCTAATTTATTTTACATCCTTATGAATTGTGGATTAATTATGAGAAGTTTGATTTTCTTAAATTTTTAATCGTATACAGAATTATTCATTAAATCTGATTTCTGGTATTTATTGAAATCCAAGTTCATTAACTAACTTCAATAAGGTAAATTAAATAAATTTGGTCGAATATTTTAAAAGTATGACTTATTACGTGAGTTAGACATCAAAGCATGATTATAACTCGTTTTTAATTATATGATGAATATTTGAAATCAATAGGGAAAATCGGATATTCTATCGTGCAGTTATTACTAAGTTACAATCATCTACATTGTAATCGATATATTTAATGAAATATTTTCATCCCTGAGAGACCTTGATATGATGGGTTGTTGGGTAAACGAGTAATTGATTGCCCTTTTTAAATAATAGTGTTTATATATTTCTGCTTCGTTCCTAATTTTTTCTCAAAACGTATTTATGCTATATTGAACTATATTCATATGCACATTTTCAGTAGGTTTGGCTCAACGGTTGAAAAAGTAAATCGTCTATGATAACTATTATTGATAGAAAGTTAATCAACCGTTAAATTGGTATATTAGTAAACAGGTGGAACATCCAGTGCGCAAATGAAAATAGTAGGCATTCATAAATATTAACCGACCGTCATACTGCTTATATTTTATGTACTATTTACTGTTTCGGTAATTTAAATCTGCAAAATTTGTCATCAAAAGCGGATTTAAAAATTCTTTCCTATAATCCGATTGAAATAACTTCAAACATCATTTGCAGTGATATCATTATCTTCTATTCACTCCAAAATTGATTCATTTCGATGATTAGCTGGAGTCAAGATTCCAAATACTAATCCATATCAAATGCAATAGATATATCGTATATATTGATTCAGTTGATTTTTGTTGTTAATATCACTGATAGTGTAATCCATTTTCAAAGCCTGTGTTCCATATCATTAAACTACTTAAACATCGAGTAGATTGACTCAATTTGGCGATATTATGTTTTGATGTTGCTATAAATTTAAAATAAACTGAATTAAGTCCATCGAATCAAAAATCTCTATGACAGTCCCTTCAAAAGAGTAAATTTTAGAGTATCAGATCTATTTCATAGCGAGAAAAACAAATCAAGCTCCATATGATGCAGAGAGAGATATCACTGCATATATTTAATTTTATGCAAAAATAAATTTCTGTAGTTTTCAATTTATAGATGGAAAATTTTCAAGAAATTCATCATGTTAATATACGAGCAATAACTTTAGTCTTTGCAAAATTAGGAAAGTGTGCTCTGTTTACATAAGTAAATAATTTGCTCCTAGAATTAGAATATAATAAAATAGCTCAATATTATAATTCCTTAGTTAATACATGAATAATAAAGTATATTGAATGCACGAAGTATTTTACCGTACCAAAGGTTATATATGTTGACGACGTATCTTATGTTGCAGTAATCAATCTAGCAAGATTCCTCGAAAATTAATTCCATCTATATTATTCAGTGTTTTCCTAGGGAAGCATTATCGCGTATATCTAAATTATTCATCACTATATATTACTTTAGGATATATTTTATCGACTCACGCCTTACCTAAACGTAATAATCATAGTGTGACCTAATTTCCACAGCCTTTAATATACGTAGTCGTTGCTTTTGGACTGGCGGAAAGTATTACATTGATAATTATATCCGATATCCGAATAGACGTTATCGACTCTGTGAAGATTGTGTATGGAAAAATTCCAACTACGAAGAGTGGGTCGTCGTCAAACGGATTATTTTTGTTGTATTTTCCATTTGACCCACATGCTCAAGAGGGTGAAGAGGAATTCTGGTTATACCTATACTAAATTCATAACCATGCCCAGAAACAACGTAAGGGAACAAGCCGTGAACAAACAACTTTATGGATGTTGCGGTGTATTGGAAATCATCAACAGCTTGCAGAACGACATAGATGCCTCGTTACCATAACCGAGGACATTTCAATGAAGTATAATGTTTATATGCTGGCAAAAATGGGAAATTTTGTTTGTAACAGCTGGTGGCGTTCGCTGTTCAGTAGATATACTTAGGGAGGATTTTTTCTCGTAATTTCTGTTATCGGTAAAGGCCACTTTAGTTTATGGTGAGAGAAAATTAGGTTAATGCCATAAAATATATCAGGAGAAAATGAATTTCAGTACTCGTTTGACCTACAAATAACAGCTAAAATTGAAAAAAGTATAATAAAGATTATAGAACGGGCAGTTTAAATGAAGATGTTTATTTTTGTACTAACTATAACATCCAGACCTTTCCTGTCAGAATACCATAATTTACATCTGACTATGTGGGCACATAGCATAATCAATTGGGTATTATACTACGATCGTTAGTATTTTCGAAACTATTATTGGCTAACCCCTGATTCCTGCAACCCACTACACAGACGTGCATTGGTATTGTCATATGACCAGGATGAACATTTTGTATCATAACTTCCTGTTACGTCATCATCAGCCGGCAATCATCATTAACTCAATCAACAACCGACTACAGAGTAGCAGGGAATGTTTAAGATATAAAACAATCTTATTTCGACTTTTGATCCGAACAATCATAATAATTTATTGTAACACAACGACAAGTAGAGTAGTAGTATTTTTGGATTTTTTACAATAACGACTGCTTTGGACAGATTATCATATGGTAGTGATGATGGCAAATATTCGTCCCAACCACTCTTTCATTAAAAAAAGTGAACTTCATGAAAAAAGTACTATTTACAGTTTATTTCTCCATAAAGGATCCCCAAAAAACGTCACCTTATACTGATAAATTTTTACTAAGTTTTAATATGGTAGTATTACTGTAGAAATCTGAAAATTGCAAAGGGCCTGTCTGACTAGGAGGAACACAATATATAAATAGGAAAAATAAATATTCTGGACTCCTCAAAAGAAATCGATCCTTAGCTTTTCGTCGGATTACCATCCATAAACAAAATTAAATATTCTTTAAAAATACAATGTTGTTATGTAAGTGTTCCAACCATTCCGTAGGCTCATGTGCTATTATACTTCCTATTTAATTCTTTTACTTTCTTTTCTTGTTTGCTTACCACACCCTTTCTATCATTTAACATCTTTTATCATTGATATCCTTTATGTTTTACCCTTGCATTTCGTCTTCAATTACTTTCCACAGCAATCCCTCTCCTCTCAGTACTTGACTCACCCTATGCCGTAATTTAATTGCTTCAATTTAAACCTCTTCTTCCAAAAACATCTTTAGTACCTTCGCGTTTGCTTTTGTTTCAGCTCAACTTATTTCTTCCATTCAGTATAGTCGACAGATATCCAAAACCGAAGTTCCCGCGCTATCGACCGTGTGGCTTTTCTGGATGTGAATTCGGGAAAGGGAATGAAAAGGAGTATTGGAAGTGGAGAGAGAACTGCAAAAGCTTAAAAGGAATAAAGGGAAGAGCTCTTCGCGGCGAGAAGACTGACGACGTTGAGTAGTGATTGATTAGGGCCATTATAAGAGGGTGTTTGCTTAAAGAAGGAAATCGCCCACGTTAAAAACTTGGAATAGTAATGTCTTGCGAAATGGTGCGCGTCATCGTCGCATTACAATAAGAACGAGGTACAGCGTGTCGTCAGATTGATCGACGATGTAAATCGAAGGAACATTTGGCGTTAAGGTGGAGAATGTTCATAAGTAATGATATGTTCACATACCGCTGTGATATATTGGAGAACTGACTTTCTTCAGGTTTGCGCATTTGTTAAAGGGAAATTTCGTTCAATTTTTTTTCGTGATCGATAATTAATATACCTCCAAGTTAAACAGAAGTAAAAACGTCGAAGCGAAAAAGGTTGGTAGCTAAGTGGTTAGGGTATCTTCCCCGGCGTAGATTTGTGTTCCTGTTGTGTTGATATTTTACACTTCCAATTACCCTTGAATTTAAGGTGCAAGCTAAATCTTACTAAGTTAACATCTTTTTTCCACATCCTTGTTATTCCTCGATATACATTTTTACATTTCACTCTATTACTGTGTCATTGGCCCAATCAGAAAATTTTACTTTGAATTCTATCATAAAATGTTGGATTCTTAGAATCATCATTGGAATGTTTATCTATACCTATATTAGGCTTTTTGTTTTTAACCACCGTGGTCACCGACTAATAATTGTAGTCTATAGGGATATATTTTTATTATAATGAACATTAATAAATGAATATACGCGTCAAATTAAGTTGATTATAATGGATAAAAGGAGGTTAGGGTCTGATAAGACCCTAAAGCCTAGACCATAGATAAGAGGATATGATAAGACAGGTTTGAGTCTTTTTAGACTTATTTATTGAATTTATACATCGTTACCTCCGTTTCGATCGATACGGATATGTTTTATCTCAGAAATAATTTTCTGAGTAATTCGAAACATATGATATATTTAGCGGAGCAAATATTAATTGGCTAATCATTAGACAGTGATTAACATAGTGATGTTGACATGACCTTTCATAGACTTATGATCTTCTTATTTTTACATACTGCTGTTTAAAATCTCTAGATGCTGCTTTGTGGGGTAAAACAAAACTAGAAGTTTACATTTTAAATTTAATCCATTTAAAAGTAAGGAATACTATGAATTAATGAAACACAGAAAGTTGGTATGCATTTTATTGAAGGCGAGAAAATGTTATAAAATAATTAATTTTTTGGAAAAAATAACCGTGATACAATATGCTCAATAATAAAGGATTTCAGTGCAGAAAAACTCTCTTATAATAGGACAAAAATTATAGCAACATGAAAAAGTGATATTTATAATTAGAAAATATTCTAACAGAAAACATTAAGGATTGCGAAAATTCAATATAAATATTTATAAAATGTATCAGACCATGTGTTATTTGTTGCCTGCAGTGTAAAATTAGTTCATAAAAAAGGTGTCTAAATCACAGATGCACGAGAAAAAATAAATAAAAGGAGGGATATAAAGGAATAAAAAATGGCGATAAAAATGTATGCTTAAATAAATTGCTTTCCATCTTTCAAATTCGTAAGATAGAAAAACTTAGCCAAGTGTTCTGTCACTGCCTGCAGAACTAAAAATTCGGGAAAGTCAACGAAGGGCGACAAGGAATGGGATATGAAAATCTCGGAGATCGCACAACGGAAACTACCACTTCGAAAGCGATCCGAAGGGGGGAGAAATTTAGGTAACATAGTGAAGGAGATATTCCGCAGGTTATGAATGGAAACGAGGGTGGTTCAGGGGGGAAGGAATAAGACGGGGGACGCAGTAAAGGATAGGTTGCGGAAGGGTGTAAAAGAGGAGGCCGTAATTCATGAAGGGCATCGAGAAGATAAAAAGCGAGGCTACGATAAGAGTCCAAGGGCTTAGTAAATGCTGAAGGTGCGTATGGAAAAGCGCGATCTGCCGACAATCCTCGTGGAGGAGAAAGGTGCAAGGGATACGATGCGGAAGTGAAAGGTGAGAGCCAAAGTGAAAGGGAGATGCGGGTGGGAATACAAATGGGGTGGGAATATAGAAAGGACAGGATAATCTAGGGATGAAGGAAACAAGAGAGAAAAGGGAGCAGAGTGAATAAAAAAGATAGGACGAGTTGCAGGAGGCATGGAAATTAAGTTGGGCATAGAAACGTGGGGAACATTAAGGAAATATAGCGTACAAATTAACCCCGTTTCCCGCAAATTCTATTCGTGAGGATGGTAGCGTAGAAAATTTCAATTTTTTAGAAATAGGCTTAATATTATTAAAGGTTTATTTCATCGAAGCTTGGGAAATTTCAACTCTGATAACCGCAGCTCGAAGCTTCTTTCCTATATACCAGGCAGAATATATTTTTGTTAACCGTGTGGTGATTATTATCATTATACTTTGAATGCATGCATCGATTAAAAATAATCATAGATGACATAGATAACTATAATTACTTCTTGCCATTTTGCATATATTTTTATCCACTGTTGCTGTGTTTATTCTCTTTCCTGCTTAAGATGGCTTTAGTAATTAAATACTATTCGTAATCTTATAGTAGAGCAATTATCTACTTATTATATTTTTGTGATTTGATAATGAAGATTATATAAATACGAATCATAAATTATAGGAATATAAACTTGTATTCTGGACCATTGATACTTATTGTAGCATTTTTAAATACGTCGAATAATGATTCCGTATCCTAAATCGGAATCTAACCTAATCACGATTAATCTAAAATTGAGGGGAAAAAGAAATAGACGATATTTTCAGAACAAGAAAATAAGGTTAAAGAAACAGATATTCCCTTGACTTGTTACCTCGCTATTAAACTTAAAAGAAAATGCTTTTAAGCCCCAAACTCAAAAAGTAAAATTGTATTTTCGCATTTTTTAGATTCAGTATATTCAGGGAATACATCTCTCCATAGCACATCCGAGCTACATATAGACTCACATAATGGTGATTTTAATTTACGAACAAATATGACTGCCTTTAAATTTAGGGCAATCTCCGGTTTCATCTCCTAGTGTCCCCTTAATTGCATCACATAAATTTGGTTCTGCCCCTTGGTTTCTGCAACCCGCGCGACAATTATGTATTTCCTTTGCATAAGGAACAGGCGTAAATGTCTTCGATAATTTCAAGTACATTTCTTCCGCGGTAAAATTCAATTTCAAATTTAAAACGACTGCAAATAAATAATCTCTTAAGTCATCTTCTATTTCTTTTATACAGTGCATGGGTGTAGAATCAATTAATTAGGGGTAATTAATTCGAAAAATCATTTTAAAGGGGTTATTGTCAGCAGTGATAAAGGAAGCGTTGTCTTTAAAGTGTTGTCAACGATGACACTTAATAATTAGGACAAGAGTTATTTTGAATAAATAAATGCTAATCGATATGTTCTTTTACCCTTTTAATTTAACTGGATAACCGGGTTCGGCGGGTACATAGCCATCATCACATCATAGATAATATGACTACATATTTGTACGAGATTTTATCTCCTTTCGTAGATTTTATTTTGTTTTTGAATACTTTTTTCAGCATAAGCCTCACCCTCTTAATTGCAGTTTATGCTCGCCAGTTTTCTTTTCTGTGCTATTTCAAGTATATTGATTGTTACCTATCAGGAAACTATATTTTCACTTATTATCAGGAGTGATTATGTGAATTATTTTGATATATTGGCTATATTTCAGAAAGTCTTGTTGTAAAATATATGATTATTAACTCATTTATTATAATGCTTGGCAGCTACAAACACATTGTCTTAGATGTCTACAAATGATCTATGAGGAATTTTGTTAATAAATTAGGGGTTAATCAGATTAATAAAAATAATTACATGATAAGAATCTTTTGATATCCTTCTATTGCAATAATCCTCAAATTCAGCTGATTTTAATCAGTCATCTTTACTTTAGATAAAAAAAAATTATGTTAAAGCGAGCAATCGAGCTCATAGTCTTTTAATAAAAGTCAGTTTTTGCTTCGATGGATTGTTTTTTGTATTCTTCAAAAGTTGCTTTGGTTGATATGTTTCTGAGAAATATTTCAATTTCTACGTTATAATACGTTGATATGCTTCTCCAAGAATTTTAGAATGTTAAGGTATAGAAGGTTAATTTCTGTCTATATTCATCCTTTTCTATCTTTTATACCTTTTCAAATCTAGCTTTGGAGCTATTGATAACTTACTCTTTGGGATACCCTTAAGCATACTTACTCTATGTTTTTTCAGTTTCTCATCCATTCAATTTCAATATCTATCATAAAATTCCTATTGACCCCTAGTAAGATATAAGATGAGACTTTCTTATGATGACTTCAGTCATATTAGTTTATTTACGCGAAGAAATCATGAATATGCTGATTTTGAAAGAGAATTTTAATTATGCTTAATGATCCTCTTTGGAGGTCTCATGAATTAGACTAGACTAGATAAGTCTCATGAATTAGACCATTTCCAAACGCAAAATTTGATTTTTAAGTTACGTAAATTGCTACAACGATAGAAGTTTATGTATTCTCAATATACTACGATTCATCGTAAAAATTTAAGATTCAGTACTCATAACTTATTCTCCTCATTATTCTTTAACGAATATCTCATTCCAATTTTCTTAGCACCATAATATAGGACACTCTCCACTGTTTGCTCTATTAAAATAATGAACCAGGAAGTCCGTTCGAAAGGTGTTTCCCAGTGAATACATAACACCTTGGACTCGATTCAAATTGTGAAAAGACTTGGAAAATGTATCCAAGTCCGACCCGCAAATTGGAATTCTTGCCAAAAAACAATTTTGCTCCCCTTTTAACGCCATCGGAGTTAAAGAGAGCACAAAAGCTTTCGCAGGCTCCAATTCGATTTCATCAAAGAGTAAGTAGGGAAACATCTGCGGCAGCCTAAATAACGGAATTCAAGGGCCGGCTCATCCATTTGTATTGAACTCGCCTCTCCTTGTATGGTCATTATCCGTGAACTACTGTTAGTGAAAAGGCCCATTAAAACTGCCTTTTCGACGCCATTCCACTCTGTTTTGTAATTAATGGACGCCCGGTAGTGGCCGCGTTTTATTGTCGCATAATTGTTCTAATTGGAACCTAGCCAGTTCAAACCGAGATAGTTTTAGAGCATATTATTAATTAGACCCGAAATTAGGCTGGAAAAGGTCGTTTAAATTGGCTTTTATAGCTCCATTATGGGGTGTAAAATTGGTGGTTCTAACTATGCTAACCTCCTTACAAAATTGCGTACGTTACTTCTGAGGTGTAGGTTAAGCGTACAGCTACAGCACTTCACAGTTAAATTTTTTATTATTATTTTGCCATATGGATTTATGTTGATTTATACGCAGATTTGGACAGGGAATATAATGATGCCTCCTCTTTATCGTTATAATGACCAGTTTTAACCGTTTGCCCAATTTCCAACCGAAAATTTGATTGTTAACTTATGTAAATGTATGCTAAAATGAGGAAAACCTCACTTTTCATAACAACCGTAACTGTGTTATACCTTGATATCATAATAATCTTAAAAAGTGTGCTTTACCTTAGCTCTAATGTAGTTCGTAAAAAGGTTCTTTGTCAAGAATGATGTGGGTAAAACTGGGACTCATCATCTATTTGTTTTCAATGATTTTCATTTTGCAAAATTCGTTTATAATCTTTTTGTTATTGACGCAGCTCCTCGAACCTCATTTTGTAATTGATCACTTACAAATTAAGTAAATAAAGAAAATTAAGTAAAGGAAGACGTTAATAATTTTTTCTTTGTCATGGATAATTAGTAGGATCTTTTATGTAAATAAGATTACTCTTGAGGCTCTCTACATGTGAGTAGAGCGTTCAACTTGGATGAAAGCGGTCCTGGGTTTGATTCCCGATGGAAGCCCACGTGCAAAATCTCCTCAGATGTCGAAGCACATTTAATAATAACTACTACTACTAACAATAAGATTGCTCTTTTGATGTAGGACGAAGAAAAATGTCCTTTCATATACTTCTATCTTCATTTTGTTCATGGCTCTAATAATATGAAAGCTAATGTTCCGAACAATGAGATTCATTTAAGTCACTCATTGTATGCTGTTCAGTGTGTTATTGAGCTGGTAATTATATTGCATTTTGATTAAGCTTTCCAATTTCCGCATTCTGACTCGGTGAGGAATACAAAGGTAAACTACCTCACTCCTCATCTTGCCCAGTGGCCTCATTCCCTCTTGAAAGCTTTTGTGTAGCTAATGTTGGAGTGGATGAGGATTCAACCAGTCGATGAATGATGGTTCTACAGACTTAGTATGAGCAATGCTTCACGCCCTTGTTCACCGTAGAAGCGATATGCTAATGATCAAAGATGACACGTCCTCTCCACTGTAAAGAACTACCGACACAAATCAGCGACGGTGCTAAAGCTCTAAAGATAGGAATGCTCTCTATTTGCGTGGGGCGTGTGCATAGCGGCGGCGTCTGCCGGGCACGCCTCGAAAATTCAAGGCGACAGAAGCTATCGATCCGTGAGTTTTGCCGGAAAAAGCTTCTGCGGAGAAATTAGACCCAACAAGCAGATTCGCTCTACGTACACACGGCCGTGTCTCGTGGATTAAATCGCTCGAAAAAACTGGAGTTGGCTCATTGAGATGTAAAGCGTGAAAGAAAAGAGAAAGTAAGCCGTGTTCTTGCTACGAAAGGATGAGAGATCACGATTACTCTGTGTATGCGATAGGTAATTGGAATAGAGTTTCAAATGAAAATGTAATGTTCATTGTGTATCCTTATACACAATATTCATGATGGAAATTCGTAATATTATTTCGAGGAGATGCGAGACTGAATGAAGCCATGGGTCAAGTCGGAAGTGAGTTCAGCATATTGATCCGTGTCTTCCATTGAAAAGGAGATTTTACTCCCTAATCAAATATGTAGGTTAGATTACGTAGTTGAATATCAGCTAAATTTTAGATTATCATTCATAATTTTGAATATTCATATTTTATTCCTCATTGTTTATAGCGTATTCCATTCAATTTTTATTGGTTATAAACATCACTTCTTTTAAAATTATCATAGAGCTGTGATACATATTAATAGCTTATGGTGTGTATATATGAAAAGTTATTTTCAAAGGACCTCTGTAGCTCTAGATATTTAACGAAGAGTATGTGTAAATTGGATTCTATCTTCCTATTTCATTGCTAGGGAAATCCTAAACAAACAAGTGACCTAAAGGAGCCACATTTTGAATTCACTCTCGTCCTTCAAAAATAGATTTTCGCTTTTTATTTATTTAAACCATTGCCTAACCTATTCTTCCGTTTTTAATTAATAGCAGTACTTTATTAAAATGTTTTGTCTCAAGAATTGTAAGGATTATTAAGGTATTTTCAAATAATGAAACTACTATTGAATTTTATAAACACTAACTTATTTTGATCGTCTTCTATTCGAAATAAATTACCTATGAAGAATCAACTTTCTTAATATATTTATCTGTGATTAGGATATCAAATATATCTGATTCTATTTTACGTCCGTATAAGATATCCTTTATAGATGTTAAACTATTAATTGCACTGCTTCATCTTTTGTGTGTTTCACAACGTTACCTCGGTGCTGTTCATAGAATTGCTAAAATTCTACAAGATGTTCTCTTAGCCATGAATTAGCGAAGTTTTCTTTGCCATTCTGTACACCAATGTCACAATACAGAAATAATTTTTGATGATTTTATCCGTTTAAGTTCTTCACTGCCATCTAAAACGTCTTTAAAACTCTCCTGTCCTCTATAACGCCTGACTTTCATTAATTCAACCTTGAATGCTATTCCTACAGCATTATTGGAAAGGATCTGGCCCAGAAGTTTGTCATCAAGCTATTATGACATTTATTTTCATGTTCATCGTAAATAATTATTGTCTTTATTCCGTTTGGCATATTCAGTAGCTGTTACATCGATTGTGTGTACATTCTTATTGAAACCTTTATTGCAGATAGTTATTACTAATTTTGATTTTATTCATGGCAAATTTATATTGTTTATATTTAGAATTACTCCATTAATAATATGATTAAAGCGATCGCGAGTATCCGGTTAGATCTGCTGATATTTTGAGAATAAATTAGATTGATAAGTTCTTCCTTTATAGTAACCGAAACACATTTACTAGCTCATTGAATTTAAGTCCGGATATCTATAAGTTGCATTTCTTGGTCCGTTGAATTTCAAGGATTTATTTTTTATTTCAAGGAAGGTTTTATTCTACGTCGTGCTATATATAATAATGGAATAAATACAGCAGTTTAAAAGCCAGATAGGCTAAATTAGTTTTGCCTAGCTATTTTGTTTCATTGATTATGAAATTTTACATAGTAAAGGATTCTTACACTGAGCTATTCGTAAAATAGGTTTGGTTTATTTGGGTTATTTATACAATAGAAACTTCACATCAAGGTATCAGTGGCCCAATTAAACTTCCTACCACATAGTTTCCCCACTTTTGAAGATATTACCTTGGCGACGTATTAGTATTTATTAGTCTGTGCAGTACGTAGCTGAATCTAGGTAGCGAGAGCTAATCTCCTCCAGGTATCGATCCAGTCAGACGCTCATTCATCCTCATTCCACTATACCAGCTTCCGTTCATACTTCCACCGCACGCACACGGATCAACTTCGAGCTAACCAGCCTCATTGCTTCATCTTTTATTGCCCCTACTTCCCAACCTCACCCTCTAATACATCTCTCCAATTCTCCAAGCAACTCCGCCTTGAATAATTAAAGTTACGCGGTCGGTCACAGGCGTACCCGCCTCATGACTGTCAGGGTTTTTTGAGTGCGGCTTGAAAGATACTGCCGTCCTTTCCTTCAAAGTCGCGTTTCCTCTTTACACCGAAACTTTCCTCGGCCATAGAGAGGGGATTTCCTTCTTTCTTGTTCGCCATAGCTCATCGTCCGAAGCCGTTAAATATTTCAGTTTCGCCCCGTAGCAACCTCGTGGGGAGTGCGTTTTTTTGAAAAAAGCCCCGGGAAAGGAGATTAGGTATTTCCTCTCCGGAAACAAAAGATCGGATTGGCGAAAAATTTGAAAAAATGTGGGAGATTTGTGCACTTAAATTGAAAGAATGATCGATCTAAGTTCCATGTGTTTTGTTATGTAGAATCACTAAGGAAGGGGTCGGTACAGAGTGGTTTACGAGTTACACGTTGCTCCTTGGGTTCGTAAATATTTGTCTTTGAAGATTGGAGGTATATATTGAACTGATCATGTTATTGTTTTATATGATTTACTTGGATTTGGCAGATTATGGAAAATGGCATTTTGGCTAGCGAGGTTTTATCACAGCTAGCATGATTTCGAGAAAAATAATCTTCGTTTCCCGTAGTGATATTATTTCTTCCTCATCATCAACCGTTACCTTCCCTAGTTACTTGATGGTGTCTATATTACATCTTTAATTTGGTCTTCTTGGTTTCTTCACATCTATCGGTGCCCAGTTAGAACTGCTAATGTTTATCGGCCTTAGTCTAATTTAAGCTTTTAAGTCTAGCTTCATAGGCTGCCCTCATGTGTTCCAGTCATCTTATTTTTTCTGCTTTATATACCCACCCAATTGCTATTTCCTTGTTTTTTCTTGTGATCTAAAGTCTGTGGTGTTCCATTCTTATCTCCGTCATTTGCGGTCATTGGATCGTTTTGGTCTCGAATAACCAAGTTTTAAATTTAAAGACAACAGAGGCATATTGCATTGTTGGAAAACTTCCGTTTGTTTTTGAGCCATCGTCATTTTAGCTGCTGCACACATCTAATCCCTCTATTAAAAGAGGAATCAAATTCTGCTAGGAAAAAGGTTTTGAATAAATTTTGCACAGGTATCTAAACGTCTCGAAAAACCAAAATAATAAGAATTAGTGAAAAAGTCATAAATGACCTGAACTCGAACCCGAAGTTTCCACTCAGCAGATGCTCTAAACCATGGGTGAGGAACTTTTTTTCATCAAAAAGTCCTACCCCATGGTCTTCAGTGAGGCAGCTAGTCTATAAATCAAGTGCCAAGATTCCCTTAAAAGAAACTACACGGAAATGGATTTGAATTAAATTTACACAGGGAACTTGAGCCTGAAAACAACCTACATTTTTAGATTTAGATAAGTACCCCACAATCCGCCAGTGGCGTATGACAGGGGGTGTAATGACACCATCATCGTTTTCTAATCGACCCTATTAGCTTCTCTACGTTAATAGCTCGCGGAAAGAACGACCAGAAATAAATATCTGTCCTTGCGATTTCCTCCTTATAACGCTTTGCTGATGCCTCTCGGAGTTTGCGCTCATTACTTATTAATGATAAACCGAAGTGAAAAATTCATACGTGACTGGAAGTTGAATCCAAAACATCCCTTTTCTGTCGGTTAATCTAAAGCGATTATTTTTCAGGATGAAGAGGTTTTTCCGAATCTCTGAACCAATGAGTTTAAGAGAGCTTTTCCGTAACTCTTTCCGGAGTGATCCGTCGATATATCCCCGATATATACATATCATTCTCTGTTTTCGGATTAGAATGAGTTGAGCGCAATGAGGTGGTGATGAAGGATAGCTCAGTTTCTTTCTCTTCATCGAGACGAAAGGGGATTCTTTTTGTTCCTCTGTTACCAAAAATTTATGGACACTTTGGAAAAAGGTAGCACAATAAATCGATCTCCGAAACGATGGAGCAGATCGTGTATATTCTCTCAAACACTCCCTTTCATCTTTCCCCGTCTGTCATATCCGTTTAAGCAAAGGGGATGCGGTAATTCTTCATTCGCGCCCCTTTCCCCCATCACAACGCCTATTTCAATAAGCAGTATCTGCATTCCGATGACGCAGAGATCTCGAGGATGGCGAGACGAATTGATAAGGACGTTTTATTGAGGAAAATTGAATGCGTGAATAATTAATACCGGTTCGTAGAGGGCAGTGTATTGTTTGGAGGAATTGAAGGAAGGGTAATTTAAAAATGAAAGGAAATGAATGGTTTGAATAATATCAGGAAAAAGGCAATTGCGAAAGCGGAGATAATGATTGATGGATGGTAGCTAGAATGTAAGGAATTTCTAAAGCGAAATTTTAAAATGAATTATGATTTTTTTTAGATGTACCCTTTGGTGTTGTTAAACATTTGTTAATCTTAATGCAGTAGAATAGTTAGTAGACCTATTACGTAGGTTTTCTTACCATTAGAAGCACATGTACAGAGTGAAATTCATGAAATATTTTTAGGCTCCTATTCTGATATAATTTTTTTACATTTATATCAAACAATTAAAAACATACTTTATCGTTACTCTTGATTTTTCATACAATTTCAATCAAAAATACAAGATCCTAAACTATTACTGTGATCTCATATTAGAACCTGAAACTTTAAGGTTTTAGTCGATTCCTCACCATAATTACATTCATTGAAATATTGAATAGATGATTTACTTAATTAAGGCGGGTCATTCCTCATAATTTTTATCATTTAACATGAAATGTAGCAACTTCTATTTTATTCGTTATAGAGAAAATTGTGTAACTTCATATGTTACTGTTCTCGAAAGAAACTAAGAGGAATAATTTGTGGAGCGCTTTGATTTGGAAATAACTTTTTAAAATATTCCTCATTTTAGCGGCAATATTTTCTGAAATAAAACTGATTTTTCTCGTATGCCATTTGATTTAACTTGATCTTTAAAAATAAAAAGACTATTCATTTAGAACTTAATATAGGAAAAACTATTCCATTCTTCTGCTTCATCATCCTTCTTGTATTTAATACCATATGATGTAACGCATTAAATTTAAAACAGGTATCGAGTCAAATATAGCTTATCGCATCACTCTTAGAAAATCTCTTTAAAAAACTCCCACGTCATACTTCAATTTATTTTGAGCGTTATGTAATCGGCATCATCGAAAGTGAGGCCACCATTTCAGAATAACGTCTCTGTCTCGCGTATCTGTTTGATATCAAAATACCTAATTTGAATGAAATTATCCCCCCTCCCGAAGCAAACTGCCGGAAAAAAATCCATTACTTACCGAACTAAAGAGCCCAGCCCACGTTATTCCATTGAAAGAATCCATTATGTTTTTATCTAAAGCTCCGTTCCATTGCTTCAATTAATGGATAGTTTTCTCGAGGCGATTCGTTAAAACATCCTGTTATTCCTTTCTACCGAAAGGATCTCACAAAGAGGTTTTTATAATGGATCAAAAATAGATCCTCCCCCTCTTTCAACCCTCCGTGCCCTTCATTTCTTAGCATTCAATTAACGAGCCTCGCATTCCCTTTTTTCGTTTCCCTGACAACGGATACAATCCTTTTCATTACCTCCCAACATAGCGGATTCTTAAAGGGAATCGGGATGCCTCAAAATGTTTCTCAGCACGTCCGCTCTCTGAACAGACGGGGTAACAAATCGACTCGATTTTGAATTTTCTTCTTAGCGAGGAAAATTTAATACGATACAAACGACGTTTTTGGGTGGATTTAGGACTAGGAAGTGCCATCTACCACTTTCCCATCGATTAATATATGTAAGACTTATATACTAGATATATTTAGGTTGTAAACTGGGCAATGATGTTAAGGAGGCAAGCATAGAGTAAATTAAGAATGGAAAAATTACTTTTGTAGAGCAAAATACCTCCGCAGTATGTGATCGTATAGATTTAGAACTAGTAAGTCCTATCTACCACTTTATCAATCATGTAATAAATGTAAGACTTATATACTAGATATATTCAGTTTCTAAACTGAGCATTGGTGTTAAGCAGGCAAGCATGGAGTAAGCAAGGAATGGAAAAATGTCTTTAGCTGGGAAAAACACCCTCAAACTATCTGATGAGAAGGAAAATATTTCACTGTTTATCTTTCTGATTTTAGCCTCATTCTTATCTAAATTTTTTTCGTGCTTGTGAGGCGTTGCTTGTTCTGAAAATTTTCATTTATCACCATCATCAGCATATGAATTAGGTACGCTATAGATTGGTTCATGACCAGTTGGGAGTGTTTCAGCATATGAAACCCTTGCATATATTTCCAATTTAGATTATTTTAACATATCCCTGAATTAACATAGGGAGTGGGCAAATTTTTTTCTTGAAAATGCCTTAAGAAAATTGATCAAATTAAAATATTACCTTAGTATTTCATTGTTATGATCTTTAGTAATTTTTAATTCGACTTCTCTGAACTAAAATTTTGCCATGATGGACTCAAAATTTAAAAATAAGGCAAAAATTTTTCTTCTAAACCTACAAGCTACTACAGTCATCTGATACATATAATATTGAGTCATTAAATAAAACACCATAAAAATTAAAATATACAAGCAACGGTAAAAATTGAATACCCCTCACCTTTCACAGTCTATTGTTTTATAATTTCTGAACTTTTTCCTCGAGAAGGATTTCGCTTCTTGTGATCAAATAATTTATGTCCTACGTATTGACTGATGAACTTTAGTAACGAAATTTTCAAACTGTTTATCCTACACTCATTTTAGTGATAAGTATGTCATCATAACTAGCAGAAATTTAATGCATAAATATGCATGCCATCTTTAACGGCATCTATTACTTTATTACATATATCCATAAATTTAAAATCTTTTTAGGATATAAGGTAGATTTTTCATCCTATTTAAATAATTAATTTCCTTGTATATTAGGATTATGAATAAGTTCTCGCTGTTTTTGTGAAAATTAACGCTTTATTTAAAAATAACATATTAATACTTAATCTAGCATTCTCTTTACATTTATTCTCGAGAGTTCCATGAATGTATGTGCTGACTTGAATTAATTCCAAGTTCTCGAAAGAAGCAAAAGGGTTAAGAAGTTATAATGACGTGTTTTTTCCAGCACGTGGTGCGGTTGTGTGGGTGACGTTGAGGAGAATGCCTGAGGAGAAAAGGGTTTTCAATTAGCCCAGTTTGTTTTCGTACAACGACCGCAGATTAGCCCAGGATCCTCCCGCTTTCCTTAACATCCGTGAGGTCGAGGAGGAAAATAGTCGAGTAGCATACTCAAATAGCACATCTTGAGTCGGACATCCTCCTTTCACCTCCACCTACTTTTACATCCTCGCTTTCCTTCCTTTCACTCATATTTTTGGAATGAAATATTTGTGAAAGTTTAATCAAACTGTTTTCCACGCTAATCTGGAAACATTCCGCTACTACGCATTAGCAATCTTAAATTTAGTGGTAGTAGTTGATTTATTTGAAATATTCTAATAAGTACAAATGCGAGTTACAAGTAAAAATACAAAAGAAAAAATATATATACATCAATCATACAAATTCTTGCGCATAACTTTCATCAATTTAACATTTTATGTACATACAATACACATAATTACACATCATTATACACATAATTATACAGATTTTAATACTTATAAAGAAACTATGCATATCTTTAAATTAAATTTCAAATTCAACTCACTATTCCCTAGTTCCTTTTATAATCCTAATGCATTCCCTTTCAAACATTCTTCCATTCTCAAATCTGCGGACCCATCCAGGAAGACTATTGAATGAACTAAGTCCGTCATTCATTAATGACTTCCAAAAAAAGTTTGTCTTTTTATTGTTTGTTGTGTATCATAAAGGTAGTAAAAAAAAGGATTAATTCTACAGCTGACCAACAAAATGTGCATGTGATACTTACAAGGAAACATAAACCGAAACGGCAAAGAGCATTGAGAATAGGTTTTTACTAGTGTACCGTCTGCAGTATTAAAATTGAATTTAATAAAAAAGTAAAGAAAGAAAATAGAACGGCAGAAAAATGAATTGAAAAACTACCTCGAAAGGACTCGAACCCGCGATCAAAGAGTTCGCTGACGGATACACTAACCACTGCACCACCACGCTTCGGCATGATAACGAGACGACTTGTTACATTTTATCTGAAGAGGGCAGTTAATGAATTTTGACGCAATTTTTAATCACTTATTTCTGAGAAAGGGCAAAATGTTGGTCAGTATGACAATAAAGTTGTTATAGATGTTAGCCGAAGTACTTAAAACCTAGTATATGCGCTATTTGCCGTTTCGATCAAACTTCCCTTGTTAGTTCAGAACGTTAATATTTATGAAAATATACTCAATGGTTTTTATTTTATTGATTATATTGTATTCAAAATCAAACTTGCCTGCTTAATCATAAATGCAAAGTAGATGATTAACGAGCCGGAATTTATTCCAGACCCGATTAATATTAACTGGAAGTATTTCCTAGAAAATTAACATAAGAGCTTATTAACTGCTTTGAAGCAGTGATGCCAATCCTCCGTCAATTCAATTAACCGAAGCGTAATTATTCAACGCACTGGTTCTAATCTTCTTCCTGAAACAGCATCCTCGCATGATGAAACCTTGAAATGTTAGGAGAGTCCGCTAGTTTCCTCGGATCTCTGCACTAAAACCCCTTGCGTGGAGTGGAAGTTGATAAACGAATTCGTAACCACAACAAACAATCTATGGTTACACGCGGATGATGAAAATATACTTCCATCCCGCTCTGAATTAACCATATGATTTCAGAACTCAACCTTAATTTAAAGTTCGCATTTTCATTCCAGCACTTCATATCCTACTTAAGAGGTTTTAGCTTAACAAGTGGTATTTGTAAATATTTCATGACTACTATAACTAGAGCTACTACACTCTATACTTACTATAATCTATTTAAAGTATTAACTACTACTAATAATCCAACATATACTACTTATGCTATATTGTATGTATGCTTACTCTCAGTTTTAATAATTCTCATGCTGGTAAAGAAGTTCCTTCATTTCCTTTCAAAATATAGGGAAAAAAGAAACATGTAAGAAGTTAAGGTTATCATACTACTCATTTTGCCAGCTTTTCAGTCCTCTTCTCTCTTTTAGAAGTCCAATATAATTTGGCTTTCTTGCTTTTTCTCCATACTCGCCCATTATTTTCTATCCTTGACCTTACAACTTCACCGACTGTTTTTCCCAATTGCTTCTCGTTTTTCTTCTATACGCACAGATTATGGGAAAATACAATAGATGAAGAAAGACGAAAATTTCACAGAAAAATATAAAAAACAGTGAAAGAAGTTCAGTAACAAGTGAAATTTAAGTGAACCACGACTTTGGTACTTCTGATTAAACAGAGAATCAGCTAATATAACCTAAGCCCAACCGTTTTTGCGGAAATGGCTTCCCCTCAAATGCCCTTTGAGTAGCCTGTTTTACGATAAAAGTTGCATCTTTCCCCGCAGCTTTAATGCACAGAAGTGCCCATTTTACTTCTACAGTAGTTAGATTCTAGCACTGCTACAACAGAGGAGAAAGGAATCCTTTTACCTGCTTTATTAACGAGTACCACAGAATGGAGCATTCAAAATAATATTTTCGCTCTGCTTAGATAGGTTCAAATACCGCTTTTGCAGAAATGAAGCTTTATCTTATTGTTAGTGGCGATATGTTATCAAAATAATTTATGGCTACGACTTATACAACTTACTAGAATTTTTCTTTGCGGTTAGTATCAGAATTATTCAATTAAATAATAAAATTCAGTTTAAGGCGTCAGTCTACAGAAGTAGTACATCTCCTTGTACCAAGGTAAAAGACCACTAAGTAACAAAGTGGTGAAGAATAGATATCGCTGTCTTTATCAGTGTTTAGTATTATTCATATATATTAGATTGATCGTGAAGTGAAATTTAAGTGAAGGAAAACAAATATAATTTTTGATTTATCATTTTGATGGAAAAATACACGAACATAGAAATAGCTTGAATTTAAGATAACCATTCTACGAAGATTACTTTCCAAAATTATAAAATATAAGAGCCAAACTCGTGAGATTGCCTTATATGTATGCATGTGACTTGGTAACAGCATCTGAGGTCGATGTTATGCGAGATACCGAACTTATTAAGACACACCTTCAGTTTCAGGCCTCAAGCTTACCTCAAGTCTAGAGATGTGCTGTCATCTCGTTTGCTTAAAGCGAACTTCAAACAAAATTGTGAATTCCTTTCTTTCGAGCTAGTCCAATAATTTTCCTAAGTTTGTTTAGAAATACGTCATCAAAAATATATTCTTCCTTTTACTCAAAGGTTTTCGAAATTACGTCCTTAACTCTGATTATTATTCGGTCATAATATTCCTAAAAACTCTTTTCTAATTCCATAAACTCTTTTTTTTTAAACATCTTAATCCTCAAGAGGTTATTAAAATGTATGTCTCTCTTTCTTTTATTAAAAACTAGCTTAAACAAACTTCGTCGTGTTGTCAGAAAGAACGGTGAAAGATTTTTACTTATGATTTAATGCACTAATGCAAATTTTTTTGGCTGCCATATAAAGCTTATAGGATTCTGAACAAAGGTTTACTAGTTAGTAAATGATAATATTAATAATGATATACTTCATAATGACGTTTAATCGATAAAAAATGTTGTGTTCCTAGTTTTGTGGTATTCTGCAGAGTTATTTATGATAAATAGGAACTAGTTTTCCCTGGAATAGTAGTTTTCCTTCATCATGGAATGCTACGAAGTCACTTGTCAGTCAGTTTATTTTAACGTTAGATGCACTAAACTGTACACAACAGCTAGGAATACGAAAAATGATGAGAAAATTAAGACTGCAAACGTTTGCCAGCAAATTCATCGATAAAAGGAATTCACCATCATTTTCGTTTCGAGAAATCTTCCGAAAACCTCAATTTGTCCATAAATAAAAAGGAAAAAAGATTGAGAATGTATTCTCGCCTCCATTTACATAACGCCCTCAGAAAGATTTGGCCCGCGCTATAAAACACCCAGCTCGAAAATATCCGTCTTAAGAAATCGGAAGCCAATCCAATCCTCAAAGATTGAAACAAAAACTTGCGTTCTTCAGCATTCTTTAGCAGGGTGAATGATGGCTCCATTCGTCTTGTTCCCCCCTCGGGTGATATTCCTCATCTCGAAAATCTTTTCTCTCAAGGTGAAAAGGGGGGTGCGGTAACAAGAGATACATCTGCAGAATGGAGAAGAAAAATCGTCGGAATAAATTAAGTCTTTCTTCCCAGGTCGCATCCGATCGCGCAAGAAAAGTTCGCCAGTCATTCGGTGTCTGAACGAAGCCAGCGCTTTGAGTTACCAAATGGTCGCTATTTCTCATGCAATCTTCACGCGGAAGTCTTAAGAGAGTGGGCGTATCCCGAAAATCCCTTTGGCATCGCTGAAAAGTGTGCCTATCTGTTCCTCGTTGGAAATGTCCTAGTCTCCAGTTTTCTCAACCGAGTTCTTGGCGCAGGAATATTTTGAAAGTCGGATGTGTTTGTAGAGAAAAGGATGTTTTGATTGGTTGTTACCCTACTTCGAATGCGACGGCTCTCAAGTGCGACCAGAATAATATTTTGATGTGACTACAGCCGGCAACTTGAAGTTTCATTCTCTTTGCACTTGATGAATGAGTTATTTTATTTTTTTGGGGTACTAGATGATGAAAATGGATTTTTCGTTTATATTGTCTTCATCTTGTTCGTGTGTTAGTTAATGCAAGCTGCCGATGTACGAAATATATTGAGTAAAGGTATTCATCCATGTAAGATCTTAATGAATGTTAAGAAGAGAAGAATGTTCCTTGATATTTGAAATGATAATTTTAAGATCGGAGTTTCGCAGAATTAATTAAATAATTAATTAAATCAGAATTTCCTAAGTTAGATGTGTCTATGACCATTGTATATGGCACAGTCAGGGGTCTAATCGTTTGCCTATTGTAATTTCTTACAAGATATTTTATTGACCTTATTTTGAAGCATTCATAATTAATACTGCGAACGAACCATCTTAATCCATAAGGAATTAAAGTATTCGTACACAGAGAAAGACTAAGAATAGATTAATTTATCGTATAAATCAAGGATGTCCTTCCTGCGTCAATTTAACCTATTCTGTGCAGTCCAGTACACTGGGTATGTTTTTTATGTGTATGGAAGGCTACTTCCTGCAAGTCTCATACAATTTGGTATCCCGGGGCTTGGTAAGTGTGTAGAGAGAAATGAAATTTCGGTTGAAATCTACCCAGATAAAAATTTAAACGAAGAATGACTAGTGATATTGGGTACCATGATTTTAAAATTTTGCGAAGGTCATCGTCTACAGCCCGTGATAAAAAAAGTACCAATGCGAACTGCTGGAAGTTAAAGCTTGGATATCCCCCCTAAAAATGAATTTGCTATGACAATCGATGTGGAAAGAGCAGAGATAGATATTGCGTCTATGAAAGATGGACGGGTTGCTCGCTAGATGAAGCGTGAACCTTGGCGTGCTGTGGTGCGGATTCTTAAAAAAATCGTTTTTCTTATGTCCTAAAGCTTTAACTCTCTTAATGAAAATTCAATTAGATTTAAAATTTTTACCATCCAGAATTATGTAAATACATAAGACTATGGTTTCGGTGTGACGTTACATCATCATCAGGCTCAGGTAATGTCATATTGAAACCATGATTGCATGTATTTACAAAACTTTGGATGGTAAAACTTTTAAATCTACTTTGATTTAAAATAAATTCCCAACAAATTTCGGTGAATACCGTTAACTTTTCTCTTGATGTAATATTTCTTCAAGTAAGAGAGATTTTAGGCAGCCAAAATTTTCGAAAGGGAAGAAAGTAAAGATAAAAAACTTTATGTAGGTACCCGTGTACCCCGTTGCTAGTGTGGGGGTTTATTCTTTAAATTTTTTACTTATTCTTTATTTACTGGGCTCTTTCTGGCAGTCGTTCCCAAACCCGCATTTCAGCTACCTTCAACTTGAACTACTTTAACCAAAACTTTAAAATTTCCTATTCTCCACGTCTCACTTTCACACAGAGAATCGTTTCAGATGTAAGGTTTAATGGAGCACTGTCTGCTTTCCAGTAGAAGTACGTGTTGTTAAACGTGCTACGACAGCTAAAGTTGTTTTGCATGTTATTTATTCGCATTTATATTTAGTTTCGCATTTCCCTATTCTCCAGATTTACGTCTCCCGTCATACGTTCTTTGCTTATTTGTTGAATCTCTTTAAAATTAATAACTTTTTGGAAATTTTAATGAATCTGTAATTGATATTCATACTTTTGGTTTAAACACCAAGAATGATTTTTGGAACTACAAAGAATCCTCAGACCCTACTAAGGCGGGTGATAGAATCTGCTATTTCAATTTAAAGAATAGAAAAAATTTTTGGAAATTTTCCCATTTAGGTAATAATTTCCGCGAGTTTATTTATTCCTGCCAATTTGAGCGAATTTCTTGTAAGTATTCGTTAAAGAAGGGGTGGCAGATGAATTTTCTTTCTTACAACTATTTTCATAATTCACACTACTGTCTGTTTCTCTGTTGATCTGTTATGGTCATATATGTTTACAATTTTATGGACGGGAAAAATCACCACCAAGCGAAGTTTTAATCTAACGTTCTGCTCTGAGCTAAAGTTGATAAATAAGATCTCAAGATTCGTATCAGCTCTGACAGTGGGATTTCAATATCACAAAATCAGTCATAAGGGACCATTTATAGACAAGGCTGAGACGAATGGTAGTTGAAGCATGGGATGTAAAACTTCTCATAGTTGTTATAAAATGATTGAATTTTATGTTTCAGTTAATCTTTTTTCGATATATTTACGCGTTAAAAAGATATATGGTAAACTTGAACAATTTTCACAGAAATGGGCAGTCTTGGATTTTTCGGATAAACGTTCAAGTTTGCTGCTGTGTGGAGGATTTAAAAAGTTACTGCTGGAAAAATTAATAATGTATTAATCTACAACAATTCTTTATCTTTGAAATTAGTAAAGCTAGTAAACATCAGCTTTCAATTTTTTTTTTTTTTTTTTTTTTAAGGCTTACAAAGTAATTATTGACAGATACAGTCTGTGCGAACCTGATGATGGTTATACACCGAAACCGATAGTTTGCAAATAAAACAATATGTGGAAAAGTAAACATCAGCTTTCAATTAGTTATTTCCACCACATCACGGCCGAGACTATTGAGTAAATTCTTTATCTTTCGAATGGTTCCAATTGCCGCTTTCTAAATTGAGGTTTTGTTCATTTAAAGCAACAAAACGGACGGACACCTTTTTCGGTCTATTTTCGAGATAAATTAAGGAATTTAAATAGATAAGCGGCTTTCATTAATGGAATCTCTTATACCACGTCATAGACACAGGTATCTAGATATGGGATTCGAAGAGACTGTTTCAATTCAGGAGCCAACTTGGGGATTTGGGCGATTTTTCGTAATCGCGGCGCGGTCTGGTTTAAACATGTTTTACCGTATATGTTTTTGTAAATGTCGAGAGGTGTTTCAAAACACGTACCTCGTCGAAAAAAAAAACACAAGAGCATCCATTTAGGACGTCCAATTTAAAGAATACCTACTTTAACGAGACCTCTTTATCATATTTCGTTTGTTTTTCCTTATATCGAGGCGTAGGCATTCCGATATTCCACCCTTATCCAACCCGCCCATCTCCAGATGCTAACAACCCATCGGTTAGCCTTTTTCCTCCGACTCAAGACGGAATCCTCCGTGGCGAGAGGGCGCTTCACTCTTTCACACCCTCAATCCATCATTGTCGAGACCAACAGACGCCATTAGTTCCTCGCGGAGCCGGTAGGTAGGGCGGAAGAGAAAAAGGAAAAAGATTGCTCTAATGGTACTTTTGCATGCTCCACCTTTCTACAACCCAAAACCATCCTCCGAAGACGATAAAAACCGCATCCTAGGCTGTATAAAAATGTCCAATTGAGGTCCGTTTGTTGTTTTTTTTCCTCTCGCTCTTGACGGAAAGAGCGCTTGTGAAGATCCGGCTCGCTCCTCCATCTCGCGTTTATTTATCATTTTTTTCGAGAGCGGCAGACATGTTATAAGTTCCGCAGTAATCACGGAAGCCTCCGGGATCAACTGCATGCAAAGGCGGGTTGCGGTGCACTTCTTTTGATGCGCCGCGCGATGCTCGGATTTTTTTCTTTTTGTGCGTCGCTGGTGCTGTGACTGGTCATGGGATCGCGACCTTGAGGTTCGATGGAGGATTTTTGCTGTGTTATCACCTCCTGAGGAACATAAGGACTAAACACAAATGATAAACAGAGTGAAAGAAGGTTGACGAGACCGTAACTTAAACTATACATTATATGAGAATCTTCCACTTGGGAGTTATTCGCACTATATACTTGGGTGATCTGAACATTTTCCGACATTCCACCATTTCTCGACATGTTATCTGAAAATTTCTGAAAATATTCTGAAAAATCTGGGGTCGGAAACTTTTCAGACCACCATCGTAGCTTTACCTAGATTTTATTTCCTGAGAGCATGCCTTACTGCGGTAAATTTTTCTTAATCCTTTCCTTTAGGAGAAGTTTTTTCAAAGTAGAATTTAATTTGGATCTTCCTGGAAGGTATTTTATATTTAAGTAAAGTAAACGGCAAAAGCAAAAGGAGGAGTCCTATGCACTAAAACTATCCATAATTAAGACGACACCAATGATCTTTATTTACTTGCGCAGTTTCAAATCCTTACTCATTAGGAAAACCGGATTACAACATAAAGAACGTTTACTCTCTTCTTGAGCTATCCTTCCTATCGCACAGCCCTTTTACTCCTTGAGTCCCTACGATTAATTACTCCTCTGACCAAAATTGGACTCCTTGACCCTTCCTCTTAAATACACACGACTTTCACTAAGGATAAACCGACGAGAAAAAGATTAACCAGGCTCTTTTTCGAACCCGGGTCTTCCACTAGCCAGCCGTCTGCTGTAACCAGTAAGCCGCCTCGCGAAAAAGTTAATTACTGTTTTTCGGGAGATTTTGGACGCAGGGCGAGTATTTAATCTAACTAAGCGTCATCTTCTATGAAGAAGGTCATCTTATAGGCAAGCAACATACAAACAAACGCTAAGGATTCTCTTATTCCCTCATTTCGGGAAAAATCGATTCTCATCTAACATGTTAGTGATAATTAGGAACTTAGATTATTTACAATAGTAGAGGACAGGCATAGTGAACATTTCAGAAGAGATATTTTTATTTGATAAACTAAAAGACTTATGAGTTAATGTAGTGCCAGACCACGAGATATTTACATTTACATCTTAACCCTGCAAACCGCAACTGGTGCATGGCAGGGGGTGTAAAACACCGAAAACCCTATCTACAATTATTCTATTGTCGCTTGTTCAACGATAGGCCTAAGAGTATTTTCAAGAGTAATTTTAAGAGTAATTCCATTGATTATCAATCAATGGAATCCGTATTTGTTAAGCTTCGGAGTTAAATTTATTAAATGAAGAATATATCACAAAGATAGTGCAGACAGAGTTGCCTCATTTCGAAAACATTCTCGCTTTCCATCGCCTCGCTCCTTCTAGTATAGGAATCCTGGGAGGGATATTATTTTATTTATTAATTATTAAAATGAAAATCGATTACAAATATTATTAGCTCAAATTTTTAATTAAATGTTAAAGCTTTAGTTTGTAACAAATCATTTAAGCTGTTCGTTTAGTACAAAATCTTTTCATAATCTACTGCTTATCGTGATAATTTTTTGCTTGGATATAAAAGAATTATCAATAGTTACACCCAATTAATTATAAGAAGATATCATTTGTCACTGTTTAACTTATCAAAAACTATAATATTAAATCGATATTCAATTTAAAATTCACGAAAAAATAGATCCTCTTTTATTGTGTCGGACTCCTACCACGAAGTGACCTTCAAGCCACTAGATGCCATCGCTTGTCAATAGAAGTTTCAGCTAATACCCACCATCTCTTTCGACTTCGAAAAACACTAATGATTCCTTTTCTGCGTCAATAATCTGGGCCACAGTAAATGGCACAGGGGCGCAGGATCCGATTATAGCGAGAGAAATCTATTCCCTGGCAGAAAAAGGTACTAATTACTGCGGATATATGACAGCCTATCCAACCCATCCTAATTGCCAGTTGCCTATTGATCAACCGCAATTGCTCCCGTCACTGAAGAATTGTTTCAATCCCTTTTGCTGTGGGACACTAGGCCACCCGTCGATTGCACCATTAGGTTGATGGCGCCCTTCTCCAGCCGTGACCTCACGCTGTCTGCAATTTCGAAGGTTTTGTGACCACCGCTTCAGTCCTCATTGCACTGCCTCTTGTGCCAAGGCAGCGTTTTGTTTTGTCCTTCATTATCGATTCCCTCCTTAAAGTGTATGAGCTGAACGCCGGAAAGGATCGATTGCACTATTAAAGCTCGTAATCTAGTAAACAGTGCCCCATTGGCTGTCATAAATAAAGTATGTTAAGCCCTTAAGCCTTATTGACTACAGTGTCTTGTACCTCGATGGAGTCCGTCGTCTCAGGAATTATTTTATTACCGGCTGAATTGTTCGTTGATTCTCAACCAGGAAAATGGAAGTAAAATTGAAGTCTTCCTATTTGTGCAGAAAAGAATCTAGCATCTAATAGCATAGTTCGAAGGTGCATGATTTTAAAATCAAATATTTTCAGCAGAAACAACTATCTTGTGAATTTATCCAAATTTGAAGCCGAAATCTATAATTTAACATTACTTATTATAAATACATATATAACGTAATATAAATCTTATTTGAATTTCTCTCTTATGAAACTTCTCTGAAGTGCGTACGATGATTTCTAAATTTCAATATAAAAAGAGCTTGCAAACGATAAAAATGAACTTCAAATGCATTTCTTATGAGAGCGTAAGAATCTCTCGTATCTTTATCTGTAGAATATTGGTGGCAAATCGGATATGTAAAGAAGCCTATTATCTATGGGACGTAAACTATTCATACTGATTTTCCATCGATTTTAAATGCTCAATGCTCTTCGTGTACAAGATTTTTTAAATTAATCAATAAATCCTAATTTTTATGCTATTATTTCTTTCAGTATCCAATTCCATGTATTGACGAATGGTAACTTTACATTTATCTTTTGGTTCAGGATTAACAAAATATTTTTGTTTACTTTTTTCTCGCTCTTGTCTATGGCTTTGATAATACGAAATATATTGAGGTATAAGTAATTCCGAATTATAATATTCATTGACTTATATAATCATGAATGTAATATATATCAATTCATGTCAATCATTATATATTAGGTACTCATTGATTGACATGAAAATTGCATGCATATGGCCACCGTGTAGCACATACATATAATGGTAATAGAAGTGTAAGGATTGCAGAAGATAGCATACCAATTGGTAGACGAAGTGTAAGAAGACCTAAAGGATGATGGAAGGATTACCTAGGCATTAGCGAACATGCACCTGGCGTAATATAGAAAGGAGATGGACCTACCAAAATCTTTTTTATCAATCATGAAGAATTATATTACTTGTTCAACAAAAATATCACAGTGTAGTATTGCATTTTTATACAATTCTTCAGCTCCGTATAAGTGCAGAAACACGATTGATGATTTTTCACTTCGTCTCACGCAAAATGGGCGCTTTAACAAAAACATATGTGACGGCGTGATGTAGGATCAGATGCCGGACAAGCCCTCGATTACTTCCCATTCCTCTCTCAATCATTCCTCGACAGAAAAGTTTGTTTCCGAAGCATCGGAATGGAGGTCAAAACCACGTTTTCGTTTCCAGTTGTGCACGTTTCGATAGACTCCTCCTGCCGAGTGCTTCCGTTACCCAAGTCCCTGTTACGGTCTCCCTCTATGACACTGCTATCGCATTTCCCTTCCGGTGTGTCGCCTGCAACGATTGGTCATCTACTCTATTATGTAGCGGGCATCAAAGTAAGCGCATATGCGGAGGAACTCCTTGTGCGCAGAGCGAGTTACTGTACGTTTCAGAAGGGAAGTGGCAGTAAGTCATTCCGATCTCTTTTCTGCCAGTGAGCTAGATTTTTATTTTCTGATTGGCTGGAGGTTCTAAGACTTTTCTGCTATTTGAAACCTTTGATTTATCTGAATAAGTTCTCGCATGCCTCAGCAAATATACTGCTGTGATTACTATCATTATTATCTAGCACCTTTACGAAATCCCCATACTCCAAAAACACATTTTAAATCACAATAATTATGACTTTACCAAAATATTTTAGTTGAGGTTTTATCAGGTTGAATCGTATTAATGTATATATAAGGAGAGATTTTTTTCATTTGAAACGGTATAAAATCAAACATTCCAAGATTCATAGTCTTGGGATTACTTCACGCTTTAGGATTACTTTCAAGATATGGAAATTAAAACAAGTTTGTGAAGATGCATGCACTTTTTACATTTACGTATTTTTTTCGGACAACCATCTAATTTTGGATTCCCGGGTAGTAAAGTGAGAAAAGCTCTTAACTTTGACAAAAGCGGTCCTGGGTTCGATTGCCGGTGGAAGCCCATTTGTGCAAAGTGACCTTATATGTCGAAGCAATTTTAACAAGACACTACTATAGCTACCAAATATTTAATTTTTACTATTTTTCTGAAATATAATGACTTTATTACTCGAATTCTTAATTTCTGAGGATTATAGATTCAGCCGATCTGTATTCGTTGTTTATCAGCTCTTATGAGATCTTCCAGCTAAATTAACTTGTTAGTTACTTGGCGTGGAACTAATTATTTTGGTAGTTTTTATAAGAAGTTCATAAAATCATTACATTTCTATCAACCAATCTTTGACTTTACCTGAAATATTTTGGTAAACCACTGCAACTAATAGAGAGCCTTAGGACGTTTTTGATATTATTAAGTGGAATTCACAAAGTATGGTGAACTCAATCGTTTTCCATGAATGTAACTCTCATCAAGTGCACGAATAATGGCGCTACATTCTTCAGATACTAAGCCAATGTGTTTACTTCATTTCCTTTAATATCTATGGATGACATACCGACACAAAAATTGTTGTTTTTACTCCGTATTTGATTTTTTTCGCTCGTAAAGCTTTCCCCTACCCGCCTTCTAACATAAACTGTCGTTTTTTTTCCCAGCTCGACGATTTGCGAAAGCTATCAATTCTCATTTCTTTCGATAGTATGCAATGTCTCAGAGCATAAAACATCAAGCCTTGCAAATTTCCCCCGTAAACATTTTTTCTGCTTACAAAGTTTGACGCCCGTCACGCCTTCATCCCTCGTCCCTTTGAAACACGTCATCGTTCGATTTCTCATTTTTCGTCTCATTCCCCCACTCTCTCAAGGCAGCGACAGTTCCCTAATTTAGGAAGGAAAAATTGAACCGGATGCCGGAAGAATCGACCTACTTTACTAGCAGAAAATTTCTTACGCCGGTAACAATTCACAGATTCTTGGGTCCGGTAACCAAAGGATGCCTTCTATTCTTGATCTTCCAAAGCTTTGATCTCAAATCACGCCTTCCGTCCCATTTGACTGCGGAGGCACAGCTATGCTTCATCTATTAGAGACAGCTCTGAAAGGATTGGACGGTAGCTGCAGTCAATTTATCCAAAGTTTAATGTGTCAATTTTCAGATCTACGTAATTTCTCAAAGCTGAAAGGTACCGTCGAGAATTTAAATTATGTGATTGAGTAGCTAAACCCTTTTCAATGCGAGAAAGTCGACAGAACTTTGAAACACGCTGTTACATGGAAAGGATAGGCTAGCCATAGAATTCATATTCAAAAGATATGTTCAGTAGTAGTCTAATATAATTAAAAAATTAAACTAAGCTAAAAGAAACTGAATTTCCTATTGCTTCTGTCATCAAGCCAAATCCTCATCATAGGTACATACATTAGACAATCAGCACATCGATTTTGGATTATAAAATAAAAACTTAAGTTTATACGATAGTAAGAGACAAAGGTTCTCCAAGTGCCGACAGCGGCAACCGTCGAGGGCATATCCTCGGAAAAAGATAATCACCCGGGCGGTCACCAGTTATTCAGAAATCCCAATGCGCATTCCGCAAGCTAAGTTTCCATGATCACGGGGGGTCCAATGCTGAATGAGCCGGTTGCCGCTGTTTAAACTTTGTCTCTTTATCATTGAACGCCAAGTTCCTTATTCTTTCTTTCTTATACGATATGTTCTCCCTGGGTAAAGCGCTATTATACGTGGGAAATAAGGTATTTGTTGTGATATTAAATAAAATTGATATGTGCAGGATTTGAAATCATACTTAATTCGCTTAATAAATTCGGAGATATTTTATTCAGAATAGGTTGCAGATATCATACTTCACTTGGGTAGATAAGGTACTACGAGAAAAGTTTGGAAATAGGTACTTGATCTAGTCGTTCCTATAAATTATTATTATTATTTTCGCAGATGGTAGGCAACAAAAACCCCTTGGGCCAGTGCAGACTGCGTGTACCAAATAGATCTAAATAATGTCCATTCCTTTTCATTTTAAGAATTTATCCAGCCCTTCATATCTCAAAACAACTTTAGCTCTTGTCGTCCCCTCAGCCCTTTTTCTTGCATCCCATTTTCATTCAATTTCCTAAGCAATTCATCTCTCAAAATTTGACAGTTACATTTCAAAAGAAAAAAAATTAAATAAAAAGCCAAGAAAAGGTGTAAATTTTCTAACAAGAAAAAGTCCATTCATGCGGAAGTTAAATAAACGGACTACTAATTGGACGAGACAAACCTTCGTATGTATATGAAGGTGGTCATTTCATCAAATTTACGTTTTCAAACAGTCAAATGTTAAACAGAAGATTTAAAAATCTTGTATAATAGGAAAGTTATTAAAGTGAAACTAAACCAAGGCAATGCTACTTAATAAACTGATTGAAAACTAAAATATCAGAAAATTTTGGACATATTACATCCTTTCATTGACACGAGAAAAATAAAACTGCCGGTTACCCGGAATCGACGTTCATTAATAAAGTCGTAATCATTCACTTCCTGAATTCTTTCATCAATTTTCATTTTGGGTGGCGTTTTCAAAAAAGGCACCAGCGGAAGCAACAGTTACCGAGGAATAATTAAATTTTCTTTCCGTGATCGGTAAAATTTCATCACAAGGTTTTTAAGCGAAAGCCCTGTTTAATATTTGGGGAACATTTTCTCCCTTACTCTTTAGCTCTGTCGTCCTGAAAAAGCTCGTGAAAATATCGTTAACATTATTGTTAAAATCTTCGACAGCTGTGGTCGTTTCGCGCTTCTTTATCATTTCTGGGATCAAATACGCTTTGATCAAAGATGTATGTGCTATTTGCTCGGCTACCTAGGAGCCTGTGGGATTACATAAATACACAACACCCTCACTGAAAAGTCCTCTTATCTTTTTATAAACTTTTTTCTTAGAACCAATGCTTAAGTCCTGCATAGTAAAGCTCTTAATACTAAGGAGAAATGGACTTAAAATATTTTTGCAGGACCGAGACTCGAACTTTCACTGTCCATTAATATACCTTTCTAGTACATACATTGAAATAGGCATTTTTTGAAGATTTTGGTTTCTCCAGTGACTCGATTGGCTTGAGCAGCCATTCAGTAAACCCCGAAAGTCTGGGTTCTAGTCCCTCGAAATCCTGTCAGATTTTTTAAAAATTTACATTTCTCCTTAGGAAAATTCCTAGGCACATGCCTTATTTAGCGACTTTATCCTCATCTCCTTCCTTCTATAAAAATTAAGCATTTTAATGCTTTTCTACCCATTTCGAATCAATAAATATTTCGTAAATTTCTACCTCATACGTTTCTACTTTTTAATGGAAGAATCAGTGGCTACTGCCATTCTTTTTCTTATCAATAATGACTTATTTTTATTTTTTATTTAATTTATTTAGTTGGTTATCTCCCAAAAATCCACTTATAAACAATTACAGGATTAAATAACAATCTGCGAACTCGTACGACCAATCCATAACGAGAAAAATCCGGTTAGCCGGGATTCGAACCCGGGATTTTAGCTTTGCAATGCTAGTAGCACGCTAACTACTCCACCAGTGCATTCTATGCAATCAATTATTCCCTCTTCTAATGAGTGGTTTTCAACATTTGCTCCCTCATCGATGTGTCTAATTTAATTAATCTAATTTTAATCTAAAAGCTCGCTCACTCTATCTACTTTATTGTCTACTATCTACTTAAATGAAACTTTGTTTTCTCAAGTTTTCTCAAGTGATCCATATATCAACTATTCTTTTACATCAGACGAAAATGTAGATCAATACTCTTGCTAAAATTCTTTTCTTCCTCTGCTTCTATACGAACCCCTTTCCTTCTCTTCTATTTTCTCTTTCATATCCCTTTCTCCAGCACTACTTTCATCTTTTAAGACCTCCACATGCACTCCCTTTCCCTACCCCGAGATCTCCTTCAGCATCACTTTCCCTGAGCGAAATCGCCGAAAAAGAGGGTCGAGTATCGTTCGAAGCGGAAAACTTTTTCATTTTCCGCTTCATCTCGCGACGTTTTATCCTCGGTTACGCGCTGCATGATGGGGAAGAATTGCGCATTCTAGGCTTCTTTCTTTGGTACATGTGTGGTGCTCCTGATGTTGATGGATGCGTGCCAAATCGAAGGGATTTCAGTTCCGCCGTCTTCGATATATATTCTGTAAGCGGTGGCACTTTTCAAGGGGTGGCTCATGAGGATTTGCCGGAAATTTTCTTTTCCCGTATAAATTACTTTCTTTGTTCTCTAATATCTTTTTTTCGAATATATTTTCACAAGTAAATATTTTCTGATTATCTCCATCAATTTACTTAAACTATTCACTTTGGTCTTGAACTTTCCCCTAGAGATATGACCTATTTTGCTGTTTAAGTAGTCCTTGATGCTATAGTTTTTATGCTATGGAAAACCTATAGCATAAAAACGAAGCATCATCTATCTTACTACTTGTGTGCGGAAAATATAGCATAAGTTGCCGATAATATATAGAAAATTCATTTTATGATGTTGAAAATTTTCTAAGATTATAATTTACGAAGTAAAACTCCACACCCATACTCAATATGTATAGGAATTCATGGCTTTCTTATTGCTTTATTCGTATTTATATGCATTTAATGTAGCATTTTAATATAGTATCGATAAATTACTTAGTATAAATATATCTTTGTTTCATTGTTTTGAAAAATATACCGTAACCTTGTCACCAATGTAATTTAATTTTCTTTTTTTCAGGTATGTACCCAGAATTATTTATCTGCCCGTTCGTTTGATGTAAGCCCGATTCACCTATGGTGAGTGCTTAAATTGATAATTTTTATTATATTAGACCGGTTCTCTGGATTTCTCATCACAAGGAATCGATATTTTACTATATCTAAGTAACTTGTACATACGAGCATATCATTATTTCCACATTAAAAAGTCAGAGGGACGATTAAGGTAAAATAATGAATGTAATTTCTGTTGCAACGGTGTAGAATCTCTTCACGATAATACAAGGAAAAAGAATCTGATATGTTAAACTTCCGCTGGAAATGTTTTATTGACGACCTAGGTCAAGTGGAATTCAAGTGAAATTTTAACTATTCAGTGTCCCCTTGTGCAATTAAGGAACTTAGTCGACTGCCGATTAAGGAAGTCAAACCGTTATTCTTACGTTATCATACCCGATCGTAATGCGAGATCGGTAACTCGATGCAGTCATTATTTTCAATTCGAATTTAATGGAAACCCCACATAATCTTCCCTCATCGTAAGCCAGACCATTAACTATCCCCTGGAGTCATGAAAACATGTTTACGACAAGCGCACACCTCGTTATCTCGTTATCCACCTTGCGGAAAAAAAGGACTCCCCCATGTTAATGCATCGGACGGTAGATAAGACCGGCACCGCCCCTCTTAAAGCCGAGGCCTCCTTAGAAGAAGAAGATTACCGTTCGGAGGTCTTTACCGAGGGCGTAATGGTACGAACAATATGACCCGAAGACGCGGCATCTGAGCGAGCAATAACCGGCTGTCATTTGGTCCCCGGCAAGTCTCCTTTTGTGGCAGAGAAATTCCGACGGAGGATGTAGGTCAGAGGGGGAAAAGAATGGCCGTTAAATATGGCAGTTTGACGGGGAAGAAAGGTCCCGCGCCGGGAGATTCGCAAAGGGGTCGCGAGAGGGAGTAAGCCGATGTCAGGAGTGCAATTTTTTACGACATTAGACGAGGATCTGTGTCGAATACAATGGCATATCCGTTTCCTCATACGTTTGCGCCGAAGGTGGGATTATTTTTATGGGTCTCTCGCGGCCTTTGATGGCTGTTTCTGCAGCACAATCGTGAGGATGTGGATTGTTATGGGGAAACATTAAGTGAGAGTAAGGTTGAGATTGGTAAGATTTAAATGCTTCTTGAGAGGAGAGCCTTTTGGGGATTGTTTCCGTTTTCCGATGACTTTGGGTTATTTATAGGATGGCTTTTGTGGTAGAATTCGGGATATGTTCATATTTTTCACCTTTCTGGGTCGTCAATTTTTATCGGTATTAATGTCGTACGTCATATATTACATAATAAAATTAATTAATTAATGAAATTAATGCATGATATGATATGAAATTAAATCTGTGTATTATAATTTAAATAATGTGAAATCAATGCAACTGAATACAAACACACACAAACATTTTGTAAAATAATAATATACATGTCATTTTAAAAATTTTTATAATGATGATAAATCAGTAAATAAAAAGGACCTAATTAAATTTACGAGAAAGGCCATGAAATAGTTAAATCATAACTAATTGATAAGAACTACCGATTTTTTAAACCTCATAAAGCCTTTCATGAACTCAAACAGTATGTGTTAAATTGAACGTCCATGGGCTTTTATAAAATATTGACATGAATGCTCCAAAGATATGTCTACTTTCCAATGTCATTTATTTCTCTGCCGTACATTTCGGGAAATTTTTAAAAGCTCTTAGCTCTCTACCATTTTCTTTTTTTTAGGAAAGCGGCAGTCTTTTCTTTGCAACTAATAACATCGTTGGAGTCTTTCTGAAGCAAAGTAATCAGTGCGGGTACGATTCTTTGTTTCTAGAAAAACCCCATAACACAGACATATATGTGTAATAGCGATTATTTTCATCCTCAAAGGGAATAGAACGAGAGAAAGATAGTGCAAAGCATCAAATAGAAATGTATTACAAGGGTGTGAAGTAGAAAATAGGAAAGTAGGACGTTACTAGAGGAGGTAAATGTGGGGATTTAAGAATTAAACGAAAATATAGTGTTGGGGATGAGGAAACTTAAGGAAAAGGACAATTCAAGGACGAAATGGAATATGAACGCGTAATATTCTTCCGGGAACCTTATAAGAGAGCTATATCAAAGAAATTAAAATCGTTGAATACAAGAAATAATTAAGTAAAATACTCTCGTAGAAAAAGTTGGAAGGCTCACAAAGAATCCTTCACAAATAGTCTCAACTTTTTAAAAACTCTAATCGATTACTCGGGTATATATATAAAGAGTCTCTAGGGAAATTCATTCTATTTTCGAAATTCACAAAATATTATCTCTCTAATTTATAATTAATTCGTTAAAATCCCTTAGTTTAACCTTCCTTCGTTAAAGTTTCTCTTCCCAGAGAAGCGTTCAATAAATATCAGTTTATTAAGTTATGCAGTTTCTTTCATCCTAAATTTTTAATTTTATTTATAACTGCGTATCCCCTAGTATAAAATTATCCATTCCCAACTTGAACTGAAAGGTAAATACGTCAAAATTCAGTAGTTTCCCATGGCTATTTTCTCTTTATTCTCTTCAAATCTCCGGAATACTGGCTTTTAATAAGGACGTGGCCAATGAAAGAAATATATTTGACCTAGAAAAAGGATTCAAAGACTAAAGCGCTCTCATCTAGTTCCACCCTTCCAAAGTTACGATGGGCGAATGATTTTTTTCAGACAATGGTAGGTGACATTTTCCTGAAGCTTCCCTAAAATGATTTTTGCTCGTGTCTTTATAAAGTGCTCACCCTTTTAGTTCTCACTGAAATTTTTCACCCAGTTCAGTTCCTTTTATTTAATTTAAAGTCCAGGATAGTATTGATTATTTTTTCTAATATAATCCAAATAATATTCTTAAAATAGCAGTAAAGTTTACTAGTGTTTTATAGGATAATTGTAGCCTTCCGCATAGTTGTGCCTCAAACTTGTTTGGTAATCTTTAAAACATTATTATGATATTAACTTTTTGGTAATCTTTTTTAGAATATTATTGACTTACGGAACGGTAGATGTTTCTCTGTGTAAATTCTGCAATATGCAGAAAACTTATGGAATGTGGCGAATTAAAGGTGTATTTGCAAACTTGAGAAACTATAGAATATGGCGATATGTTTTGTTGACAAATACTGGAATCAAAAAGTTGTGAAAGTGATCTCCGACGCAGATTGTGATTCTTTGAAAGAAAGTAAATCAGAGCTAGGCTGCAATTGCTCGATAAACTCAAAGAAATTGGAAGTAATTAGTATCATAAAATTCAAAGTAAGACTCGATATTAGGAGTAAATCAATCATGCAGAATGAAGAGAGGCGTTGGACTTTTTCCATGAAAGTTTTCTTTTTTGTGGGAAAAGTACGCCTCTGTTACTTCTACTATCAGTACTATGCGACGATTTCGGTCGATCTATGAGCGTAAAATAAGAGAGTTTGACGTTAAGATGTCTTTTTAAGAACTCCTTCCTTCCGCAAACGATACGTGATAAGGAGAAGCTAAAGAAGTAGCTCTGATGATTGGTGTTTACTACTCCTACTACACTCATAAATTCTCCTATCAGGATGTTAACGTATATTTATATGATTTAGATCAAAAGGTGAATAGATTATGCTGGGTGTATACCCTCTGTCTCACGCAGCAGACGGCTCGCAAAGTATACATATATTTAGATGATCATAAGCATGCAACATCGCTGAAATCGTATGACTATAAGGTGGGATCCAAGAGTGTAAATTAACCTTTGTTGTCAGAGTAATTTAACAATAATCCTACTTCTATTACCAACAATCTTGTTGCGTACATCAAGTTATTTCTGGAATGTAATCGAATATATCACTTGAATTCTGAATTATCTGATGGTTCTGGATTCAGCCGATCTGTATTCCTTGTTTATTAGCTCCTATTAGTTCTTCCATCGAAGTAACTTGTTGGTAACTTGGTGGTTAACTATATTTTTGGTAGGTTTTATAGGCATTCCATTAAATTATTACATTTCTGTCAACCAATCTTTGACTTTTCCTGAAATATTTTGGCAAACTACTAAAACTAATGTGTGCAAACTAAACTAGTGTGTTAAAGTATCAGGTAAAAAGACAAATTTATTAATTTACAAGTCTTTTCATCAATACTACAAAAGGTTGAAGAAAAATAACAATAGTAAAACCAAGAGAAGCGTTGAGCTTCCTCGGAACACTCCTGTTTTTACTTGTATGAAGATTGATTTTTGTCTAACATATAGGAAGATTGATTTTCGTCTTCCATCCTGATCTTAAATACGATCGCATTTCCAAGTTATGAATAAACTAGCATCTGCGCTTGCGCCCCTGATGGGTTCTTCCTTTAAAGCGGCATTTGATTACGTACACGAATCGATAACTTATTTTTTCGTGTGGTTAATTTAAGATGTCTGCCTAGGATTTCGGCGGCGAACATTTATAAATAGTTCGGAGGAGCGAAAGACGATAGGCGGCCGACCTTGATCTCACAGATGTTGGGAACATTAGCTAGTCTTTCCCCTCCGCCAAGAAACCTTCGATAAGTACTCATTCCCTTTGATCACAAGTCTCGGCCTCCGTAATGTCCCGAAGCGATCGGTGCAAGAAAAAGAGAGTTAATGGCGCTCCGAACGACTGTCCCACATCTGTATATAACGAGCGCAAAACCTGCATAGTCAATCAATGGAACGTCCATTCATCTTGCCCAAACTGTAATGGACGTGGACTCAATGACACAAAGCGTTGATCAATGTTAGGCGGTCCTACAGTTCGAACCACTTTGTCGCTTGAGGTCATGTTCCACTACACAAAGAGTTTCAATCGGAGGTATTCGAATTACTTCGATGGTGGCCGAATTAGTAGAAAATGAGTGCTTAACGTACGTCATTTGCCTTTGCTTTATCAATTTTTCTTGGTGGACTTTTTTCACTATTATTAAGGATATTTTTACTCAAATGATAGAAATTAAATTTAAGTTAGTAAATTAAGCTGTGCGACTAAACCCAAGGTTAAACAAGAAGTGAAAAGTTGTGACTTGGCTAGGACTCGAACCCAGGTCTCTCAGGGCAGGTATTCTCATATAAGCTCCCGATTACTAGAAGTGAGATTGAGTGACTTGGTAGTTCAATGGATAAAATATCTGCCCGGAAAGTGGGATACCTGGGCCGAATCACAAGTTTTCACTTCTAGTTTAACCTTGATAAGTATTTTTACTCTTTTCATCAGTTACTTTGGTCATTATTCAATACCTCTAAGTCGGTGTGTAACAACCGGTGCGAAATTCCCTGAAAATATAATTAGGTGCTACTCAAAGGGCTGGATAGTTTCGTTGATCATAGACATCGTTACAAGATTTTAGTTCCTTAAATTTTATTCACTATAGAGCGAAGTTTTGTGGTATCATAGAGTCGTCGTCAATAGTCCATAGGATGTTTCTCCGACTTTGCGACCGGTTTCATCAGGAGTCTACTAAGACTGTTTTCCTGGAACCCTTTGTAAATATTCCTATAAACATATCCTTTATAAACAACCAATATCAAATAGTGAAAGGGACCTAGGTGAATCCAAGTGAAGGGCAGAAGAGTATTTGTAAAGGATCCTAGAAAAATAGCCATGGTTGACTCCATATAAAGTCCAAAGTTTAGTTAGCAAAACATCGAAAGAAAAAAATGTGCATTTGTGATGCTAAGATGTTTATATTTTGGTGCGAGAAAATATCGAGGGTAAAAGAAGATAAAAACATCAAATCTGGGAATCGCACAGTCTGGAAGCCACTGATTTGGATTCCGTGATTTTTTCTCTAAATAATAGCGAGTGTGTGCTTCTTATGTTTGTTTTTATATCTCTCGATCTATATTACTAAGAGTCGCCCTATTTTTATTTTTAAAGTTAAATTAAGATATCCATGTATATCCCAAGGAAGAATAGACTTGAAAAAGTCCCACCGAAAAAATTCGTACTTTTTTTAAGTCTATTCTTCGTTGGGATTTTTCCTGGATGCATTCCATTATGTGCAAAATCACTTATTCCTTGTATATCCATGTATAGTTCTGTTTACTTAGCGATCCCCTGAGAGATTTGTACCTCGGTCTTAAAATTCATAAAGGATATACGATATAAGAGAAAATTACGATGACCACTGAAATGTATGTATCACCAGAATCAAAATTTAAAAACCTTCTGAACTGATAATCCGATGAATATCCCGGTATTGGCGATGTTTCCTTAAATTTACAATTTTACTGTAATGAATTTATGAAATATACGAGTATATCCTAGAATGTTGCACTCTTCATCGACTTGAACTATAACTTAATGAAATACACATTAAAGCAATAGTACAAAGTTCTGAATGAAAAATTACTAGTTTGTTGTGAAAAGAGTAAGGTCGAAAGGACATACATGCACAGAAGCTGTAAAATTTTTAATGAAAAAAAATTCTTTTGCGATAATTGAAGGGAATCTATCTTCGAAATAATTTACAAATATCCATTATTCAATGGATATCTGCTGCTTTGACTCCATTTTCGATTCTCATTTCATCGTCAACTTAAAACAAATAGCATTCTATCACTTCTGTCTTTCAGTTTGTAATATAAATTATTTTAATTTCCGCAAAAAAATTGTAAATAGAAAATGTTATGCAAATACTATGAAGCTTCAACTGAAGTATTTGAGTGTGGAAACGTGGTTTTGAATACAAAGCTTAGCTATATATCACGTGTCTTCAACACATCACATTCCAGTTTCCTCCAATGTACAAGTAGAACGCATAGTACAATGCCTTTAGATTAATGGTGGGGATAATTTTGGTGCGATACCCTCCGTTGCTCATAAGCATGATGAATTTCGAAGTGAATGAAGGTACAAATGGCTCTTTTGGGATTTCGTATCTTACGAGCCCGGTTTCAGGTTAATCCTCTGAAAACGTTGGACATTACATACAATTAATATTCTGTACAGCTGTCGAAAAAGGAAATTGACCTAAATTTATAACTAAGCACCTCTCCGATTCACGTATCATCAAATTCCCAATGTAAAGTAAACAAATTTAGACCCAACGATAAAAACTTTAATTCCCTAATTTGAAATTTTGGCTCGTAAAGATTGACAATTCTTATCGGGAGGATTTTCTTACTTAATAATAAATGACTAACTGAAGACTTCTGTTTATATGAAGTCCTTCTAAAAGTTTACATTTGCGAAGTTTATCATCTAAGCTCACTAGATGCATGACGTTTTCATTCTCTTAATCTCTCACGTCCGATGATGATAGAGATTTTATAGAAGATGTATTTCCATATGTACAAGCTACAAGACAAGGAAGAAAATTCATATTTAAATTTAGGAGAGGATGTATCCTGCCAGATATTTCCTATGTATTTCAAGATTATGACAATGGTTGGAATTATTCTTATAGATTGTTCACTCAGGTTCACAAAGGTAGCTTAATATGTGGTAGAAGGAAACACATTGCGCGCACACACAAATATTATACCATTGATTTCAAATAGAACTTTTGCTTATCAAATATTATTTAAGTTTCTCTTCATTCAAGTTAGTCTGAATATAAACAACCTGAGTATTTAATGCGATTGTTTCCGATTATGGAAAAAATGTCTATCGTAAGGAGCAAAATGGCTCTTGATTATTTCAACATACATAGTAGAATAACCACATATCAAAAATATTTTTTTATTGCTGGGGCAAGGTTATGGGATAGCATTCCTAATTACATCAAAGGTTCCATTTCAATGTTTGTTTATAAAAAAACATTTTTCCTTCAACTTTATGTCTTGGAAAGGATATAAACGCCATAATTGTACATAAAGTACTTATATTTTTCTTATATTAAAAACATATCCACCTTTTCAAATTTTTGAATTATTTCACCACTCAATATATATTAGCTATCATTTAAGAGTATTTTTTGTACGTTCTTTGTGAACGATGAAGTGTAAGAACTATAAAATATTTCTTTCAAAATCTCAATCGGGAGAGTAGAGCAATCAGAAAAAAAGAGACGGTATTACAAAACTGAAAACTTCTACGTACTTTCATACACCCGTCGCCTCAGGAAATAAAATAAAAGCGGTTCTCAGAGAATGGGAAATGCACTCTCCGACCACTCAGTATGTTTCTATTCCGCTGCAGTCAGCAGATCGAATGTCCTCAACCGATTTTCGGTGAAATTCCCAACTCACAGCGCATCTGCGAGAGAGGCATTACAAGGTTAATAGTTTTGATAACTCCCTTCACCGTACTTACCCTGACTTCTGCCAGAGAAGTGTCTCGAAGTGAAATGGGAAGTATTTTGAAGAGATGTCTGCGAAACGGCGGGAATAACGGCGTTGAATTCAATGTTGGATGCAGAGTGTCATTCCTGCGAGAGTGGAGCTTTTAACGAGCGAGAAGTTGAGGTTTTTGACAATGGGTAGAGAAGGGGTTAAGAGGATTTCGGAAGAGTAAAGGTTAGAGAGAAAGGGGTATTAGCCGTATCGTATTCGTCAATTTATGTAGGTATGTACCAGCCAATTGCGTCTTTGATTTAATTACTAGCAAAAATGTATGTATATATTTTTATTGTATACTATGTACTCCTTTGACTAGAATCTTTCTTATTTGATTTATATTTTATTTTCCTTAGTTTTTTTTTATTTTACCATATTACCTCGCATTATAATTTTATTTGTATTTGATATGATATTATAATTTATATTATATACTCTGTATTTTCGTGGGTTTTTCTCAAGTCCCTTCTTTGTGAGTGTTTTCCACGCAATTTGGTTTTTATTATCTTTCACATTCACTTAAGAAGTGTTTCTCCCAAACACTCAATCTTTTTATGTAGTTTTTGAATTTTTCTTCTAATTTTAAATATTTTACTTACCGTAGAGATTGAGGTTAGTGGAAGAGGTGCAAACTTGAGCCTAACTTTGCTTTAGTAAAGGATTTATTCATTCATTTATTCCATTTCTCGTTTTCGTCAACATAGTAGGTAGTACTGAGAAGCTGGTAATTGAGGACTCAATATAGATAAAGGAAATGGCTATGAATTAAGAAACCCAAGGTATAAACGAGTGAAATGTCTTAGGTAACTGGGACTTGAACCCAGATATTCCGATTTCCCAGTGGATAATCCTTCATGTCTGTGTTACATTTTGTGTTTTAGTCCAAAAAAAGAGATGCGATAGCAGTGGATTATTATTTATCAGTCTTTTATTTTAATGATTGTATATGACGTCTTTACTCTCCCAAAGTGGAAAACTTTCATTTTCTATTGATTACGCAGTTCACGTGGAATTAAGTGTAATATTATTCCTGTCATCCCCTGTGTACAATGTTGTGTAAAAAGATTGTACATCTGCGGCGCAAAGAAAAATGCTATGTTAATATTTTAATTCGTATGACTAATTTAATCCTCCAGTTACGTATTGAATTGTAAGACAATGATACTGTGACCAGATGGAAAAATATGGTACTTATTTCTTGCGTTTTTTTCATATTTTTATTGGCATACCCACACCGAAATATGAATAAGAGAATATCTTATGAAAGGAAACCGATGAAGTGGAAGGGATGAAATGGGTTGGATGTTTATGGGTAGGACTAGGAGCATAGATGACGGCCAAAATAAGATATCGACTATAGAAAATGTTGAAAGAAATGGTAAGGGAGTGAGAGATATAGGAATGGCAGCTGCAAAATGATCTTCTATTAGTAGGTTTTTCCTGCCAAGAATTGTGCTGTTTGTGAGAAAATATGGGACGTTCTTTCGGAAAAAGGACATTTTCGCGGTAGTATTTTTACAATCAGAGATCTTTTCTTGGATAGAATTCCCTCATCGAGTTTTCCTCCTCTTTGAAATCTCACAAGGGTTTTTTTCTCCCAGAATCCTGCTTGTGGAAGAAAGTTTTAAGATATTTCCATGAGAGTCCCTTCACATACATTTTTAACAAAGCCGTTTGTTCTCTGCACGTTAGATTTCTTTTCCCCTCTGTCCGTTCTTAGGGAATTCCTGAATCTTTTATTGTTTTAAACGGATGACTTTGCTTATTGTTTTAGTAACAATATAGCTCTTTTATCGTAGGTAGTGATAGGTAGTTATTTAAGCTAATGTAATAATGGAAAGCTTACTCCACCGTATGGATTTCATGCATCTCTCCTTAAGCTTGGGATTGTAAAGAAAGCTAATGAAACTCTATCATCTCTTTTACCGTTTTCTGTGAGTTATTTTCTTTGGCTATCCTCCTGTATGCCGAATTCAATATTTTAACTTCGATGTGTGTAATAGGGATTCAATTAAAGAATAACAGCAGCTATTACTACACAGAGAGACACTAAATATACCATTATTGTCTCCATATAATTTTCACTCTTCTATATTTAGCTAGAAGCGATCGTCTTTATATTTCTTTCGAGTAGAAATCTAAATTTATTTAGCATATACCTTTTTTTATAAGTATCATCCTCTTCAAAGCTGGTTGGATTCTCATCCCCTCCGTGTTTAGCTACCAAAAGTTCTATATGACAGATGAAGGATACATTCTCTTTTGTAGTGTTCCGAATTAGGATTTTTAAAATAATCAATTAGTCTGGGTATCGTAGCAAGAAGAGCATATTCATATAAACCTTAGATATTCTTTTATGATCAATGTTCAAAATAATATTATTCTATCGTATTTCAATACTCAGGAAAGTTTTAGTTAGTTATTTCGTTCCTTTAAGTTTCTCAAATCTGGTGGTCTTTTTTCAAGAGTTTATATATTTTGTTATTAATGGTTCAATTTTTACACATTAAAGATATTACGCAAAAATTAATATTTTATAATTCAGTATATATTTTACTAAGGAATACAAAGATTCTGAGGATATATATCTAAGAAGGGGAAAAAGCAAGGGTTATTATTAATGTTTCAGTGTGCACTGTGATTCCAAAGGTTGAATAAATACGTATAAAAATTTGTGACGCGATGCTATGACTTTCAGTGGAATGTTTTAGAGTAAGAAGCGTTCAAGTTTAAGAAAAATGAAGAAGTTGAAGATAGACCTTCGTGATGTCTCATTGGAGTGATCAAAACGTTTTACGTCACCCATCTTCACCAGGGGTAAATTTATAAATAATAATGAAGTCACCCTTGGAGGGAGGACAAAGACCAGTAATGGGTATTGCTAAATAAATAACCAACCCAGTGTTCTCTACTGCTCATTCTATAACCAGTAATTGAGAGAAAGCGAGAGTATTTATTTCTCTCCGCAAGGTGCTTATTTTTACCCCGCTTCGAAATACTTCTCAGTCGCTAACACAATTGGGTTGATTTGCTGCCCTGTTGACCCGTTGCCAATCACCTGACACTCGGTTCGATCCAGACCATTAAGGGCTATTGCATTGCAGACGTTGAGATAGTATGCAAATCTGCTTAGCCTCTGACAGTGACGGTAGAGTCCCTCACGAACCAACGCTGATCTAAATAGACAGAACAGTATCGATTTCAGAGATTGCAGATGCTTCGTTGAATGCTAAAACAGTGTGAGAAATTCGTACATCTCTATTCCTCAACTTGGTATTCACTTATGATTTCCATATTTATGACTATGAAAATATTTTCCTTTAATAAACAATTTTTAATTCGATTTTTCTTGTCTTAAAAATTATTCTTACGTCCGGATTATCACCCACACTTCATAAGAATTGACAAGTATTTATCCAGATTAAAATTATGTAGCCAATACCTACGGTTTCCTCATCAGAATTTTCTCGAACGAATCCTTGTTTTTATGAATATGTATGCATTAATGTTTTAAGAGAAAGGAGATTGTTCTTTAACGAAGTTAGATTCATATTCGTTACCAGTGCCCAGTTGGTATTCAGTATAAACGTGTCAGAGGAGCAATTTTATCCATCCCCTGATAAAATAATTAAACTTTCTTGTAATGATCCTTAATTCAATAGAAATTTGTACGACGGATTGAATAATTAATCTCATTCATTAAGAATAGTAATGTGAAAATTATTTATACCTCAATTAAAGACTTGTGCTTATTTATATTCCAACAAGTCATCTATAGAAGCAGTCAAAGAGAGATTTCTCCTAATTTTGTATTTGAATAAGAAATATAAAAAATAAATAAAAATTATAGAAACCCAGCTCTTTCACTCAGCATCTATTACGTCAATCGCTGCATTAATTTAGAGGTACTCAGCAATCATACGTATAGACAAATTTTCCCGTACTGAAATATATTTACAAAGCCTAAATGTGATTTTCTTTAACTGAAACCATTATGAGCCATCTGAAACGGTAACTATTTCTCATTAAAAATTACTTCCAGAAATTTCTATGATGACAGATATAGAAATGAAGGAAAAAAGTATGCTACAGCCGGGACTCGAACCCGTATCTCGTGGTAGCTTATTGGATAAAGCAACCACTCAGAAAGTGGGAGATTTTTCTCCTTCATTTCTATATCTAAAATTATGTATGTGTATCTTGCGCTTTTCACCATTTGCTAACTATGACGACGTTATGATAAGAACGCTTAAACCACGCTGATTACAAAAAATTTCATTAAGTTAGACTGTATCATAGACATTTTCCTACCAAGATGCTATTCCTTCACCATGGATATTCGTAATCCTCATACAGAACGAAAGCATCTTCGACTCACTCAGTTTGCCTCCCTTCATATATTAATGCAAATTTATCCTAGCATCGTATTCTAGGAGTGTAAGCTATTAGTGCAACTTATCCTAGCTCCGTATCCTAGAAACGCACCCCAGAATAGTAACCTAGCAACGTACCTAAGTATTGAGAGTATTGTGTCCTAATTTCCTATCATAGTATCCTAGCATACACATTTTGGTTGATTGTAAACGAATAATAATAGCATCGTAACCTAGGAATTCATCGTATCCTAGCATATATATTCCCATAGCAACCGTAGTTATAGTAATCCATTTGAAGAATTCTGAAGAGATGAATGAAATTTTCGAATGCGAACGATATGCATTAAAATTAAAGGAGTCTATTTTTGGATTGTTTACTGCAAAACATCCATAAGAAGTATCAGAAAAGGGTTCCATAGCAGCGGATTCTTTTGCGGAAAACAAGCAGTGACAGTAGAGGACCTGTATTGAAAGCAGGGATGGACGAATTCAGAATGTCTGACGATGTTGCGTGACAAGAAAAGAGGCGTGAGCCGTACGGAATAGGATTGAAACGGAATTAGTTATAAGGCTTGAGGCAACGGCCCTTTCCTCAGTTTATGACGGAGTCGCCGTAAACAACGCTCAAGAATTAATCAATCCCCTTGGATTATCAGAGTGGGCTTCTCATGCTTTTTCATCGCGATAAGAATTATTTTACGAGGTTCTTGTACTGCTTTTTATTACAGAGATTCCTTTTTGTTTACTCTGTAGTCGCTATTCGTTCGTGATGCTTACTTGTTGATCTATATTAGCCAGTGCATGCACACAAGTTTCTCTCAATCGGTTTTAACATTTTATATAGTCGTTTAAGTTGTCGTTAAGTAGTCGTTTTATTTGGCATGAATTTATCAAATACTCAGAGGGAACGAATTGCAAAAAGAAGCAAAATATTCTTATTTTTTTAACAAATACAATTGTCTTTATGTTTAAAATTTTATCAATATCTTTATGCGTATATTTAAAAGTCGTATGTATTTGAAGGTTTTTCTGAGATTTCTGGTTTAGTTTAAAAGGACAGGGCCCCAGGGTTTTAGACGGCTTACGGCCGCTTTTTATCAAAATCCGAACCCTCTAAGGAAATGGGGAAAGAGTGCACCGAGATAATGGCTGTCGATGTTATTAGTCAGTAAAGGGAAAAGGACATCATCTATGGATTATTTATTATAAATAATAAATACGAGCTATACGTTATTTAGCCCTATGTTTTCACATCATTTTCCATTTATTTCATCAAAGTATTGTGATGTGATCAGTGCAATCAGTGCATCTTTCTCTGTTTCGTTTTCTATCATGTCCATCTTTTATTTTTCATATTCAACTGAATATGTTGAATATGAAAAATATGTTGTGAATATGTATGAATAGTCTTTTTCCGTGTCTCACAGAAAGTTCAAGTTTAAAAATATACTATGTTGTACATCAACTTATTTTCTCGAATTCCTGTGAAATTGTACACAAAAATACCACATAATTCTCATAAATCTGGTAAAATTATGTTAATTGCACTTCTCCGTGCCTAACCTTGAACATATGTGCTGGTCAGTTCTACAAAATCTTTTATAAGGATATTATTAATATTCATGTGAACTACCAGTTTCGTTACCTGGAGACATCTTCAAGTACAATCACCTGATAAATAACGAAACCGAAATTATTGGCTAATAAAATACAAGATTTTGTAGAACTGACAAAATGTATTTTTTTAATGTTAGATCTCACATAAAATTATTACAGAAGTTTAACATTATCGTCTAGCATCGAAACGGTGATCAGTAAAAAATGAAATTAAATCAAAAATTAAAACCAGAAATTAAATCAAAAATCCTTTTTTATTCCATTGCTTTATTGCATACATTCACTTGATATGGATAGAAAAATAGAGATACCTATATTACTCCGACGTATGAATGACTCGCAAATACAAAGGTACATTTTTCCGTGTCAATTCTGTTAATGGGTCGGTTGATAACTGGTAACGCCTCTTTCTCTTGTCAATCTGTGGAGCTATCCATCAGAGCGTAAGAAATTCCCGCTACATGTTGCTCTTCTGTCCAGTTCGTCACGAAACCAGTTTATCAACCCCTAATGACATCACTGTTAGTTACGGTGACCTCTCAGCCGAGTGGCACGTCACCCATTTTCCTTCCGATTTCTCTCTCAAATCATTAACTTCTCCTCACGCACTGTCCTTTGCAAGCCGTTCCTCGTCTCTATCCTTGACATTTCATTTTATATCATTTTCTTTTTCTTTTTTCGGCAAACACAAGTTCGGAAACGTTCCTCCAAACTGACATGTTATTTTACTTTGCAAAACTTAATTTGTAAGTTCAAAACTTAATTTGTAAGTACCTTTACTGGAATAGGGATTATCAATGTGTAAATATTTCAAAGATTTTACCAGAAAATTCATCCGGTATCATGATGAAGATTATTCTAAACCAATTGTTTGAGTATGACAAACAATTATTTAAAAATTATGATTGCCTTCAGGCTATAAAATTTGGAAATCAAGCCTCAGTTAAGAATACGATTACCGAAATAATGATATGTAAATTGCCCAAGAAAGTACTTAAGAATGAATAATTTCATATATTTCTACATAAATTTCTGGTCGAGCTTTGTGGAACGCTTTTCTAAATTACTTAAAACAATACTTCATACTCTCTAGAATTTGTGCTTCGATGACCAGTTTCGACCTTAACATTCATCAATAGGCATACTACATTCAGAAATGAGGAAAAGTCTGTATACTTGCATACATATCCTCATTACTGATTGTACTGTGCCTGATGATGTACATCTAGTGTATTAATAATGTACCGATCGTCAAAATAAAAATCGTGGAAAATACGAAGTTTTGTTTTACCTCTTTCAATTATTTCAGTTTTGTTTTATCGTCAGTTACTTAATTCATGTTAATAAATACTACGTCTTCTCAAAGTTCATGGTTTCCATTTTTATATTTATATCTGAAATGTATTTTTTGTATCGTTAGTTTACAATATACAAAGTACCATCCTAAGCATGACAATAAAGTGGTTAACAGGATTTTAAAAAATTGTACACGCTTGTAACTTGGATGCGACTTTTCTCTAGAGGTTTGCTTACTCTTACGGATTTATGAAAATATTTTGAGAAGGTTCAAGAATATTTTGAGACGCCTCGAATCTAAATTTTCTGAAATTGTAAAATCGTGTTTTCATTTCGTAAATCATTAGATCCCCGCTTGACTTTCACTTGTTAATCGTGTGAGGAAAACAAACAGGATTGAACGAAGGGAAAACATTCTTGCTTGTAATTCTTGCGAGGATCAGCATCTTTTGAATGAAATTTTACGTTAATGCATTTATTAATGAGATGAAAGGAAAGTTGATGCTGATTCTCGCAGATGTTGATCCCGAGGGAGAAAAGGAAATGTAAATTTGAATTGCCTGGCAAAATGCCTAGGGAAGAAAACGAAGTAAAACAGGAGTTTGTAAGTTAGAAAACCTCACATTGAAACAAGCCCTCGCAACCATTATATGAATATTTATTAAATTTTTGGTTCGTAAATACGCATCGAAAGATTTAACTTTTCGTGAATATTTAGTTGCAATAAGATATTGAAGCGAGTTTCGTTGCAATCAGCTATTAAATCAAATAGGTTCATAACTGAAAAAATAAGCACATTATTATATGTAATTTGAATACATTTCACACACTGAACACACTTTAGAGTACATTTAATAGTATTGTAAATTTCCGCTTGAGTGATTTTGATCAAAGTCTACTGAAGTTGTCGCTAAAACGTTTTTAATTTCTTTTTAGCTTCATCAAATTATAATAGCACCCCAACAATCAATTAGATGTATTGCCAGCTGATAGCTCGTGATATCTCAGTATATTTCGTGTATTTAAAGTTTACAATTCCTGCGGCATGCATACATTTTTTTGGTGTATTATTCACAATCTAGTAGTTAATAATTGTATATTTCTCGTAAAGTCGATCTATTTCAGAAGTAACAATAATAACCGTTTTAAGATATTCCAATGGAATATATCGTTACTCAAACCTATACATACATATATTTATCAATATATCTCTCACACGATGTTTACTTTCTGAGTAAGCTAATTTATTGCAATTTCTTTCCTTCACTCTACTTTCATATCTTTACATGCGTCTTTCTCCACTAAGAGACAAATGTTGCGGGCTATGCATTTTTCTATGCACGTACCATTAAAAAATTGTATATCAAAGTTATATATATTGTTTTCATTAAAAAGTGGGTGTGTGCATTCTTTCAACTTTACATATCATATTTCACAAGAAAATTGTTTAGAAAAGTTAGCCTCGGTTACATCAGTTGTTAAAATAAAAACAAAATATATTTATTAATTTATACGATATATTCAGTCATTTACTTTATTTCGTACTGTTTGGCTATTTTGACAATATTTTATCCTACTTTAAAAGGCCTTATTTACCGGCTTTGTATAAATTCTACAGATAATTCAACGTAATATACGCAACCTCGTTCAATTTTCTCTCAAATAAGTTGTGAAGCAGAATATTTGGCAGCTGCTGATTGTGATATCGTGATGCATCCGATTCATTCGAAATTTAAAGTCCTATTTTCGCCGTGAAGTTTATGAATGCGGGGCTCATTAGTGTAGATGCTGCGACGCATGTTGCTTCAGAGAACAAGCGTATTCAAAAAGGAAAGACGGAGCGCAAGCGCATGCTTTGAAATTTTCATCCTGAGAATGTAGGCTAGAACATGCTCATTCCCATGACATTGGAAGCATAATACCATAGCGGCGGATGTTTACCATCTGGGCTTTACTTTTAGCGTTTTTGCCCTTTTAAAGCTGAGCTCGAAGTTAACTTTTTCACTTGAAATACACGCTGGGAGCATGAATTAAATGCGTAATTTGATTGAGGTGTTTACTTTGGACTAATTGAATTAAATGCTGCAAAATAGTGTTGCGTAGATGTTGCAGAAACGTAGCAAGGTACTAACCTCCTCCTTGTCTAATCATTTAGCGTATTCATCGCTCAAGGTCTGAATGTCCATTTTAATTAGTCACTATTACGTGCATTTGTAATTCTATTTAAATGTCAGTATAAAGAATAAAAGGTAAAAATTATAGTAGTGTTGTTAAAAGTGCTTCGACAGTTGAGGTCATTTCGTACATGGGCTCCCACCGGAAATCGAACCCGGGACCGCTTTTATCGAACGCGCTATCCGTAACCACAGGAAAAGCTGAACCTATTGATTCAATAACAGAAAACTATATTGATTCAGTAACATATTTCTCACTCTTCGGTAGAAAACTGAGCACTAAAATTTCCTCTTTAATGGCATTTCCCATACACTATGATATATGATGCTAACCCTAACTTCGCTCCACCATAAACTCTTTGTTTTTTCCTCTCTCCTTCTCTCTGACGTTTCCGGAGATTCACTTCCGATCAATTCCTTCATCAATCCATCCGCTTTCAAGGCCTGATCTTCTACTGTGATAGTTTTTCCTTGGCTCAAACCCTCTCTTTTCCCTTCGTGTTTAACTTTTCATTCGTTTTCCGTTAACTCAAGTTACGTTTCGTTGGTTTCCACAAGCACGTGCTTCAGTATTATAATTTCCCCTTTTCTTGAGTTTTAAGTTACGCTACAGTAGTAATGCAATAATTCATATAAATTGCTAAGGAAGGAGATTTTTACAATCATTACGAAATAATATCCTAACTATTGTTCTGTGGTTTCTATTGTTCTAGAGTGATATAATTAGCACGGTGATCCGCAGTGTGTCGAAATTATACCAAATGATTCTAATTTTAAATTATACCTGCTCTTTGTTTTCCTTGATGTTTTCCATTTAATAGGGCTTGCGAGAAGATTATGTTTTCCATCTTATATGTATTAAACTAATCTCTATAATCTTGAATAAGGATGAAGCCAAGGAAAGTAAATTCGTATGCAAATTATGGTCATACACGAGATTGGGCCTTGAAGAAAAAAGGTTTTAAGGTTCTGGCGTATGATTTTTTGTTGAACCTTCGGCAACAGCTTCTTTGGCCATTTTCCAGTTATTTTAATTCCTGATAATCTTTTAATAATCGCGTTGATTCATGTCCAAAAATAAGAACATATTCAGTATTCTCTATAATAATCAAAATACAGAGGGGAAGACAAAGGGTAAAGGATGTCAAATGAATTACCAGGAATTGAAGGAGAGAGAATTTATTAGATAGAGAAATTAAATACAGAATTTAATACACTTAAGTACATAGCGGTAATCAAACTGAAATCGGGGGTCAGCATATTACACAAATCTCTTCTTGTCTTAAAATAAATAAAAAAATTAAACGTAAGCTTGTTAGAGTAACAAGCTTAAGTTTTAATGCTCTACGTACGTAGATGCTACACATTAATTTTTTTGGAATAAAATGTAAACCCAAAAAATATAGTATAAGCCCACCCAAATAATCACCTCTGGTCATCAAAAACGATTGAAAGTATTTCTTTTTAGCGCTAATATTTAGCGTGTTATGTGACGTGATCAAGTTCGGACACGCGCTCACAAACTTTCCGTTTGTTGCCATATTTCCTTGGATACTAATTGGCTAGTAAAGGCTGTCAGATAAAGGAGGAGAGAAGCATGAATGAATCAGGTAAACCCGCAGTCTTTTGCTTCTGAAAAGAGTTGTGCATTAAAATCCTTTTCTCGAGTGCCTCGAGGGGAAGGAGAGGTTCTCTGAGAGAGGAGAAAGGGACTTAATGGCGGTTCTTCATCAACGTATCTCGTGCTCTTGTCTTTTCCGTAAACCTCTTCATTTTTTCATGGTCCCAAAATGACGTCTTTCAAATGTGACCAGGGATTATTCATTCTTTTCTTCCGCTCCTTTTGTAAATGTCTTCTGAAGGAACAAGGTGAAGTACGGCGAAAGAAAAGTTTTCTCTTAGAATGGCAGGTTTCTATGTAGTTTATCGCTCACTCAGGAGGCTTGCACCTTTGATAATAGACTAAAATAATCTGTAGTTTTTTTATAGAATTTATAAAGGGTCTATGCCTTGTGATACCCATCGGATGCTAGATATTTGATTTCTTGGGGGAATGAAAGTGTGTTCCACATTTTATATATTATGTAGAATGGAGAGAGGAGTTTTACATACTTTTTCCTCAAAATTTTATTTTCTTAAATGAAGAAACACGAATATGTTTCTACGAGTAACCATAATCATCAGAAAATCAGTAGATTTGTGAGAAATTTTTAATCGTGTATTTTTATATTTGATTGTTCATTCTCTTCTGATAATCAGCTATAGTTTACGTAAAAATGGTCTTAGACTATATGATAGCCTGTTTTATATTATTTCGTACGAAGATATACGATATTCTAACGAGCAATAATTACCAGAAAGTCCTGCGTACGGAAGCAGGCGATGCTTTTCCTAAGTGTGAATATTAGGAGACATTAACCATTAGGAGACCTCTTAACATTCAGGGGCCGCAAGAGATCATATAAATGCTTCACGAACACGGACTTGAGTGAAGGGTGAAAAATACTTTTCGAGTATACTCGTGCACCTATAAAATATTTTTAATTAATTACATATTATTGATTAACAAATCATTATATATAAAGTGTTCTACCTTTCGGTAGGTTCATGTGCCCCCACATTCCCTATTTAATTCCCTCTCCTTCAATTCCCGGTAACTTATCCCACCCCTTAATTCGTAAAATAACTTTTGTCTTTGTCTTCCCCTCTGTCTTTTCCCTAGCATTCTTCCCTCGATCGCTTTCTTCAACAATCCCTCCCCTCTTAATATTTGACCCATCCATTTCTTTTGTCTATTTTTAATTACTTCAATCATTACTCTTTTCTCCTCAACCATCTCTAGAACCTCCTCGTTCGTAATTCTATCGACCCAACTAACTTTCTCCAACAAATCATTAATCTATTTAAAAAATATATATTCAGAAATTCTGTTATGGGAATCTTTGTAGGCCCAAGTAAACCACTACATAATTGCTATTAGTATTCCAGAACCGTGAGGTCGTCAGTGATCTATCAAGGAAATGTACGAGAGAATGTGAACAGAAACAAGAATAGCGTCGGTTTTATTGCACATCGGTACCATCGCGCAAAATGCAAATGAATCCAGAATGGTGATAGTGAATCAGTGAGGTAGTAGTACGGGAAAATCTGGGCCGTGTTCTAGATTTCTCTCTCTTTCTCATGCAGATTATGTTTTTTTACGGACGTCTGAAATACCCCGTAATAATACTTTTTCTCCTCTGGCCCATCTTATATGAGAGCAACGTCGCGTAAGATAGGAAACACTCGCTTCACCTCATCTTCCATTCCCTGCAGCATATACAACGACCTCACGTCTATTCCCTACTCACACCGCATATTTATGGTCACTTCCTGCAAGCGCAGTCACCTATTCTGACTCTATTTTGCGTTATTTACACACGGGAACGCATTCTCTTGGCTTAATAAACGTTTCAAATACGGGCCTTGTTATCTCATATCAGATTTCTTACCGGCGGCAAAAGCATGATTATTTTTTTAATAACATTTCTCTGTGAATACGTCAAAGCGCTAATGGAACAAAGGTCACACTGGGAAGAATCCTAAAAATCATTTATCTTATTATCAGGACTATTCTACGTTATTTATCAACGAACTGGTTCTATTATATATAGTAATTCTAATATTCTGTGATATTTAATGTATAGTAATTTGACTTAAAGGAACTGATCTTTTGGGGAGTGATGTTTCATGGATAAATAACGATATTTTATTCTATTAGAGTTTCTTAACACATTGCTAAATTTCCTGCGATCTTCGCATCAGTGGCTATCTTGAAATCAAATTTTTTTCTATCTTCTATAAATATCGAGGATTTATAAATATATACTAAAGTATACATATGATTTTATTATAAATCTCCAAAATAAACAAATTAGGATTGAAGTATTATATGTATAAATTAAACTGAAATTTTTTTCGATGTTACATTAATCAAGAAAATATGTTATAAAGAAATGAAGCGTGACCTAATTTTCAAAATATACTTTTTTAAACTACTATTGTAACTGTACTGCAGGTGAGCCTAATGCCTTATGGCAGTCTTAAAATGACATAGCTAAATGATTTTACACAAAAAACAATTTATACATAAATAACAATACCTATAATATACTTTATTTTGATACTTTTGGGGATCATAACGTGCCATATTGGTTACTATAGATAAAATTCTTCTAAAAATTGCGAATATATTTCGAAATAATAACATTTTAGGTTAAAAATGAGATTTAAATTTTTTATGTTACTTTAGAGTTGGAAGAAAGAACAATAGTATCGTATATTAGTAACTGTCAGTGGTAACTTAGTCCATGTTTTATAGCTGTTGTGTATATTTGTATTTTAACTCTATTTTTTATCTCTTAAACAAAAGGTGTGCTTTTCGAGTTTCAATTTCGCCGAATAAGATACTTTAACTATGTCAGCATGATGTATGTTAATGATATTATAACTTTATTATCTCTAATTAAGAAAATGAAAGGTGTAAAACATTCAATTGAGCTATGACTTATCTAAAGCTTTGAATATTTTTCCGTTTACATACCTGGGTGTTTTTTCATTCAAATTCGTGTGATATTAGAAAAATCTTCGAGAGAAATAAAAGCTACATAAATAGTAAAAAAGTAAAAGTTCCAATCTCTCCCGGGATTCGTGACGCAATTAAAGCGGTTATACCAAGATTTTTGAGGGAGCAATATTTTTCGACCTGTCACACGTTTAGAATTTTGCGCGAGGCTTTATTGCCTGCATTTCTCAAAAGCGTCCCTCCGCTTTGCTTCTAATAAATAAAATAGGTTGGACTCATCTGTTGCTCGCTTCATCCTGCTTGAACCTCTCCTTTTGACCCTCTTTGAAATGCATCATGCCTAAGATGCATGAAGGCAATTATGCATCCGTTTTTGCCATTCCGCTGCGCCAATATTACGTCACGTTGACGTGATCGTGTCTGTTCTCTTATCTACGCACGGAAGTGCTTGGCGTCGCATGTTGAGATCTTATGGTACGTGAACCATATACTAAACGAGCAACTTTTACGAAACTAGTTCTGCGCGAATTTTAATGCGGAAGTAAAATTTTGATCCCTTTGCATGCGCTATGTAAACGATTTTTGATATCGTAATTTTTCTGCATTTATTTTTGTGGCTCGTAAAGGTAATTTATTGTTACCCGATTCGCAGTGGTTTGCAAATACTAATAACTACTGGCCAATGTTAAAATTAAAATATTCTCTTGATCTCATACACATATATTGTACAAAGCTATTATTAACAACGGGAATTTCTGTGCGCAAAGTCAATTAAAATGAAATAGAGATTATTACAGAAGATTTTATTATTATTAAGTAAATTTTTGCAGATAGACTGCTAGTCTGGTGGCAACATTACAATCAACTACGGTAACTTTCACAAACATATTTAAACAACCAGAACAAATATAAAACCCTCACAAGATTAAACACTTACATACAACTACTTTACATGATAAAAAACTCCAATATAACACAATTCCCAACTCCATTGCTATTTCCCTTGCAAAAAAAAATGTTCTACTACTACTGCAACACTAATTCTCTGAAAACACAGACACTCCCACAGAAGCAATATCCCACAGAACAATTTCTCAAATAAATTCTTATCAAATTGTTTCTACTACTGTGTCCTACTCGTAATATCATTTAAAATAATTTATAGTGACTCTTATTTTCTTCTCTTATCTTCATTCATTTATCGCTGAATATTCATTTTTAGGCTCTATAGAAAATAAGTATCTCAATCTAGGGAGGAAAAATTTTTACGTATATGAACATCTACATCTACATCTACATCTGTACCCTGCAAGCCGCCTTTCGGCGTGTGGCAGGGGGTGCAAGCACCAGGACTCTATTTGCCCAGTCGATTATTTTCGCGTATTGTTCTCGGAAAAAAAGAATTCTTGAATCGACTGGTTTTAGCATCTATTTCTCTGATCTTTCTCGCTGTATCAGAACGGCCTATATAGCAAGGAGGGCGCATAATATCGGCTATGAAATGAAGATTCGTTTTACTTTTGAATCTCATTCGCTTTAAAGTGAGATTTTTTCATAATTATTGGGAGACCTATCAACGCTTACCCCCACTGAATTGCGTTTTCATACTTTTTCCCTCAGTCTTTCGTTTATTTAAAAAAAAATATTCCGGGAATCGGAAAAATATTTGTTAAAGTTGATTTTTTTATAAATCCGAAGCATAGAGGTGAAATATTGCTTAAGCGCACATCCATGTCCTTGCTTCTCCGTCCATTTCTCTTTGCATCCTTTGTCAAAATGTCCTGGTTCCAGCTGTCCGATAACAATTTTTTCCTTCTAGCATTGCATGAATGTCTTTTTTAAAGGACTTGAAGTAAAATTTTATGCAGTATTTTTATTGACCTACCTTAAATTTATTTATCTCTTGACTACAATGTAAGCGATAGATCAATTGGGTTTAATATGGGTGTTAATGCATTTTATGTCTTTTCGTTATTGGAAAATTGTTTCCTATCATTTTTCCGTCTTTTATGTTTTGAAATTGGAATTCTAGGTAGGAAGAAGTTAATTTCTAGTGGATTTTACCATATATATCTTAGGCACATACGGTTATTATTATTAAAATACACCGCAAATTGAATAAATCTGGTAGCAGTGGCACAACCCTATATACATACATTTGTACGTTGTCGGTCATTAAAATTATAAATAAATATATAAAAAATATTAAATTAAGTGACCAATTAAAGTTTACGTTACATGAAGGTTACATTAAAGAGTTGATTTAATTCAAATTCCATGATATGAGATATGAATCGTTTCATATTTTCTTAACAGAATGTTAATACCAGAATTTTTAAATATAAGAAAGGAAGCACTCAGATCCGCTATTCTATACTAGCACATAATACGTGTAAACTACACTTAAGTTCAATACATCGCGAAAAATCCATTAAACACAGTTTGAGAGATTTGCATTGTCTTTGGCAGCATTTCCTTAGGCATAGATCACATAAATGTAAAAGTTTCCTCCAATCAAACTAGCATAGCAGCTCTGTCCACCACGCAGCCCTTCAGACAATTCTCCTTTTACTGCCCGTCGTGATACCTTATAACTTAAAGTCACGCAGAAATTTTAATGATAATATGTAGCTACACACAACATAGCTATTATACTCGTGGGAAATCATGGAGCATGACCACAAGGGGAGAGAAGATGAATGTGAAGTGAATGGAAATAAGTGGAAGAGAGAGAGAGAGAAAGGCCGTGGAGTCATTAATTTACATTCAGAATCTTGTCTAGAACGAAGCCAATTAAACAATGGCTGCTTAACCGGAGGCCCCTCATCAATTACCACCAATCTCTCCTCTATCCTACTTTACCTTTCTCCCACCTCATCTGTCTCCTCAATGAGGCTCTTTTCATTAACTGCGCGCCCCCAAAAAATAAATTGATAGATCGGACATCGTTTGTTGCGATGTTCACGTCGACTCCTCGGGTGATTTATGATTTTTCAATCATTGCGGGTTTCGCCTTAGCGCAGGGGACGGTTTCATCGTCAGATAACTTACGTTGTGCTAAAACTGTATCCTTTATATTTCGTGTCATTTCCGAATTGTGTGTTTTGATTTAGGTGGCAAATGTACGTACATGAGCGTACATGTACTGTGAACTCTTAGTTTGAACGCTTGCAAATACGATATGCGGAAGTATGGGAGACAATATTATCATATGTTTTGCTAACTTTTTGAAGAAAAATGAGGTAAAACGTTAAAATCTCAAAGATATAGTTCATCCAGCATTATTTTATCTTATGATAAGTGGTAGTCAGTTCCTAATTTTCTTACTACTTTATCGTGCACTATAAAATCATTCCCGATTTAGAGCATTTTTTGCCTTAAATTTTGATCTCAGAAGGAAACTGTAATAATATGTTGAATACGTGTACGTTACGGTAAAATTAATCTATTATTTATTTTCACAGCCGCGTATATTTCAGATATTTTGGGAAAATTTTATCAGCGCGATTTAATTTCGGAAGGTAACCAGATATGACACACACTATAAGTGTTTCACTTATGTTTAATTTATTAAAGTAGTATTAATTAAACTTATTATTTTAGTATAATAAATAGACGAGAGGCATGAGGATTTAATTTTAAGCTTGTACTGAGCTCTCTCCTACTTAATTTTTTTTTTAATATATTTTCTCTTCAAAACCTTGCTACAGCAAAATTATTTTACAAGTCAAGTGTTTAATGTATACATTTGGGTTTTATCATACCAAATAAAAATTTAGTTAATATAATGGAGCTAGGGTCATTATCAGAACAGTTCCCACCTCAGTTTCTTTTCCATGAGATACAAGAAAGACACTCAAGAGATTACTTGATACCGGAATAAAATTCCTATATATCTGAGAAAGATCTGACTCCCTCAGTGATAGCGATTTGTGAATCTCCTTTCATGAGAACAGTTTTTCCAAGGATCTTAAGCCGGCAAATTTTGGTTAACTTAGTCTTAGAGATAGGTTTTCATCTAATCTACTTTTCGAGTTCAACGTTCTTTTGATCGAGATAGCGGAGTAAATTTTTTAGAGGAAAAAGCCATCCTCATTAATCGCGTTGCAAGCGGAATCCCTTGTTATCTCTGATTATTCTCTTTTACCAGGCGAAGATTTAACGTTCCAAGGGTTAAAGCCGATCTATTCGACGGAATTGGCTTCCTATATTCTCGCAAGAATTAATGTTCCAATTTGCACTTTCTCTTCTCATATCCTTTTTTTAAAGCTGTTACTGATTAACTGCAAAGAATGTTGAAGTGACTTAACATAAGGCTTAATAGTAAAATTATCTCGCTTTTATTGCACATACGTTCCGTAGATTATTTTGCTTAATTTTGTGATTTAAATAAGCAGTGTTTTTCAAGAATAAAGGTGAAGGTGTTTATCTAGGCACAATAAAGGGTGCGCCGATAAAAATAAGGATAATTGTAGGTAAATTTTTCGGAATGAATGAGCTTCGAACCCAGGATTGAACAACCACGCCAAACATCTATTTACCAGGGCACGAAATGAGATTGGTTTGGCATTATTACCAGGAAATGCATTCCTAAGCCCCTTGATGTACGTATATCTACTCATCCAGTAATGAAAATTTATGGGAAAATTTAAATTTTAACTCAATTTTTTGACAAAAGAAGGTATTTCATTTATTGATCTATATTTAGCAGGAATCCGGAAACTGTATCTTTAAAATATTATTTAATTTATATGTTTTGAAATAGTATGAAGGGAGAATAGCGGTGGTCACCGAAAACGCATGTGTAGTAATAATATAAGGATTTTGTAATTATTTTTAAGGAGTATGTAATTGTTTTATAATTGTTTTATAACTGTTATAAATTGTTTAGAGGTATTCCTTTCAGTATTCTTGTAGCTCTAATATGTTTTGCAGTGTATAATGAAGCATTCACTATTATGTCCCTATAAGTCCAGAAAGAATTAGCTTAGACAAACAAACGAACGTAAAGGATAACCTTGTTCCCTATTTTCTGTCTTATTGCTGTGGCTATTCAAAGTAGATCCTGGAAGAATATTCCTGCAAATTTTACTACCCTTAGCATGTTTAACAAATTCATGATCGTTGTGGTTTTTCGCATGGCTCTGTTTAAACCGGCATTCCTTCCTTACCAAGTAAGGATCTATTTCAACCTTAATAGCCCTGTATTCTTATGGGGACTGTAGAAAACATATTCCACAGTCCTGCTAGAGGACCAGAGGGGTAAAATCTTGCTTCATTGTGCGCTGACCTGCAAAGTAAAACTTATCTGAGCACTTAGTTTCCTAAGCCCTTAGTTTTCTCTGAAAAGGTATTTCATTACCTTAAGTATTTAAGAAAATAAATGTTAAACGCAGAAATATGATCATAGAAGCAGAATATATTCGTAATCAAATATTTAATCGTATATATGGGAATTTCTAGGAAGGCAAAAGGAAAAGGTTATAATTTCCGTGAATTCATGCATTAAGAATATTACTTCGGAAGCTAATTTAATAATTGAGTTCTAGGTTTTTTCAACAACTTCACCACGTAACATCTTTTGAAATGGTATCGCATATTATGGAATTTACTATCAGATAAATTTTCATTACTCCTGAAAACATTTGGCTTATAAGTTTTAGACTTAAGTTAATGGATGAAATATTTTATACTGGAATAACTTTAGCTTACTTTTATTGATTTTTATCAATTAAAGTAAGCTAAAGTAAGCTAAATAATATATTGATTATATATTAATTTTGATAATTTTAGCTTAATTTAACTGATCGATAAGTCGTTAAGTAACTCACTTTTACCAGTAATCTATATTTATAGAATTTTCTTAAAGTATTAGAAGTATAATAAAACTTGGATTCAAAATTCTAGAAAGAAATAAGATCTCTCAAAATATTGCATTCTGACTTGCCAAGTATGAGGTTATTCAGAAAATAGTTTACAGAAGACTCAAACACGTAAAGAGTACTAAAAATTTAAAGGAATTCATGGAATTCATGAAATAAACTTCGCGTAGGACTAAATAGTGTAACGACTAAAGACATCGTTATCTACTTTTTTTAATCTTATCTATTTTCATATTTAACTTTCTTAACAAAGACCACATACTAAATGTTGAAATTAACATTTATTATAACTTTTACTGGGCTGTGAAAGAAAAAAGAAATCAATATTTGATAAAAAGTGCCTGCGAGTTATTTCAATGGCACTACCTCGAATTTTGAATCCTGATTATCATTTTGGGCACGCTTTTGAATCAAAGATACAGCCAACTTCATTGTCCTCGGAGAAAAACCCCAGTAAAGTTTTAAGGATATATATATGGAATGCAAATTTTGTTGCATTGAGAACCCAATTATTGCCTCCGTACCTTTCCCGCCTGCGTGAAACACTTCTTTCCCAAAGTCGAAGAGAAATGCCAGAATGGGAGCCTGAGATAGCTCGGAACGCTTCTTTTCAAACTAGGAAGGTACTCTGCGCGAAACTTTTCTTCATTTTCAAGACTGGAAATTTCTTTTCCGATAAGAAACTCCGACTGCGGAGGCAAACACATTTGCATACCTTCAAATCCGCAGACTTTGCGCTTTCTCTTTACCCCGCACATTCGATGCACGCGTACTGTAAAGAGAGTTGCTATCCGAAGAATAGAGGAAGCTGAGTGCTCTAACGTATTCGCATTTTCCGAAGAGGATACGCGCCCAATACATTCCAGAGTGAAAATCGAGGAGGAAAAAATTTCGACAAGCTTCCTTTCTTTTGAGCGCTTCGTAGCTTCAACTTCGGTTTAACAAAGTCACAAAGACCTTTCTTTCTTTATCCTTTGGTATTACCTTCCACAAAGTGACTTCTGTTTATATGTTCTTCGTTATATATGCTAATAAGTTAAGCTGATTCGGTAAGGTAGCAAGTTTACACAACTTCTATCGCAGGAGTGGGGAACTTTTGCAATCAAAAGGGAATATGTACCATTCGGCTGCGGAAGAAACAATTGTATATCAAATGAAATCATCAAAGGACGTCGGTATTTGGCCTGATTTCAAATGATTCAATGTGGAAATTGCATGAAATAAACGGAATTTACTTTGTTAAATTAACCTAAGTGAAATATTTACATTTTATTTTCAGTTAAATAACAATTGAGATTATGAAACAAAATATTTTAAAATTGTTTCGTTAGGTAAGTTTTTCATTAAGTAAAAATGGCCACAAGTTCCCCATCCATAGCGTTTGCGTGATCATCGATTCTTTGTTGCATTAATAGTATCCTTATCTTATTTTTCAGTTGATTGGTCACAGAAGAATGTTGTTTCTAAAATATTCTAACGAGAGGTGCTTTCATTACAGGATTTTCCGTCGATTTTCTGAATATCATAATCATTAGTTTATACAGTCAGGAATTTATCCACCTCAGGAATAAGTCACTAGTTGAATTCTTGAAAATATGTTCCATAGATAAAAATAACAAGCAACTCAACCATATAATAGAAATTATCTATTTGAGGCAAAATTGTTACAAACTTCCTTCAAAAGAGATCATTAAAGAACCAGATTCAGCCTTTAAGTCATAGTCTGATATAATAAATAAGGCTAAACAAAAATACGTCATTGATACTTGACGATGGAGAGTGACAAGAATTTCTGTTATTTCGCCATTGTATCGAGAAATTGAATGCTAAACCTCAAATACATTATTTCCATGTAGACTAACCGTTGGTAGGGGCGTTCTCTATTGATTTGAGATCGCAATCAAATTCAGTTAAATCGGTATAAAACTGGGAATAGAAACAGTTTAGGCGGTATCAGGAGACTCGTTACGAGAATATTCGTGAGTGAGTTGAGGAAAGTTGGATGACTGAGCGACTGCCTGGGAACTTGAGGCAGAAAGTGGCTTTCGGGCGTGACCGAACGGCACAAAGTCTGCCTCCCCTGGCAGAGCGAGCTAATTGGCATTCGTTTACCTTGGAAAGTGGTTTGATTGGCGCAGTTTCGGAAAGAAATAAAGCCTTTTAAAGCGAGCTAGCGAACGGACGGAGAGAGAATTAAGCTACGTGACTCCTCGTAAAACGTTCGTGACTGAGTATGCCTTCAGGATATGAATAAGGCGTTAAGGTAATCTATGAGATAGTGGAAATCTACGTGGCCGTGGGAAATAGCTCAAGCGAGTTCAACCGCTTAAGCGAGATCCAGGAAAGTTTGTAAATCAACATGGCGACGCGCGGTGGGCACGTGCTGGATTTTCATTTCCCGGGATTCTACGAGGTCCAACAAGTACGTTCGTGATTGCGCAAAAGTTGTCGGCGAAGGCCGAAATCCGAGTTCTTGATCTCCTAAAATGAAGCGGAGTTGAATAGTGTCATGAATGGGACCGGAATGTTTTCACTTAACGATTCTTATTGTGCGCTCCGAAATTTTGGCTCGTTCTTTTTATAAAGTTATCGGAATAAAGTCTAAAGGGATCAACTAAGATTCACTTATTTTACATTAATGGGACAACCGATTTGGGCGTTTCGTTACTATCTTCTGGCCAAAAGCATCAATCATCCTAACCAAATACTGCGTAAACGTCAGGTACATGTCCCTACAATTCCCAATGGAAATCTTAAGACTTAAATCTCAACTCTACAGATATGTCAACAAATTTCGATAAACTAACTGATCTTTAACAGATGAAAACTTAAATACCTCACCATATTAGGAATGATTATTAATATGAGCTCTGATCAAAAGCTAATACCTTTCAATATAATTTCTTACAAAGTTACCATGAATACCTATACATCTATATAATTTTGCGTCATTAAAATAAACAATTGCGTAACCAAGGAAAGAATTGCCTCATTAAAACAAGAAAGCTATGGTATCTTCTTAGCTTCTTCTTAAGAAGCTTCTTAGCAAACCTAAAACTTAATTTTCCGAAAAAAAATTTTACGTGAACAGGATTCGAACCACTGAAGATAAACTTTTGGATCGACTGTGGAAATTTGAAACTTTTGGAAGTTAGAACCACACACTCCTACCACTCAGCCATTTGGATGATGTTGCTCGTTAGAAAAATGTTGCTTAAGTAGACTGCTGCATACCAGATAATGACGGGTAATATGTCATATACATTTAAATTAATCCCAGACACTTTTGACGGGGTATTGTGACATACATCAGATGTATGCGATAGTATTAGTACATTTTTCTATAAAATAAATTAATTCCCGTCTTTTTAGAGGGAGTAATTCACAAGTATTCTTGTATCACCTGAAAGTATGACAGTGGAGACTTAATCCATTAACCCTCGTCATCAGCAATTCGTTCTTATGATGGTGTTTAATTTATACTATAATCTTACAACAAGGTAAAAAAATATGTATCAGTAATTTTTTCCTAACTGTTAATCTAGTAAAATTTGATTCATTTGACCAATTTGAAAATAACCAAAATTAAGTAACTAAGACTTTGTCAGACAAGGAGATATTTCTTCAAAGATATGACGTAAAGGCAACTAGAATTATACAACTCGGTTATAGCAGTATCTCTCTTAAGATGCTGTTTTCGCATGCCTTATCATAAAGTGCCTTAAGTGGGTTTCAGTACATTTCTTTACAAGTTTTCGCATTATTTGAGAATGAATGTATATTAATAGAATATTCATAATTTTTAAAGGGTTAATAGTTTTCCATGAATGTGACCAGCAAACGCATAAGTTAGGAAATACAGACTCCTTTCTCGTTGAATCTGAAACCAGTTTCTCCTCTTCTCTTGAAATAATTTCTAAATTATGCTAATTCCGAAATAGGCTACTAAACCAAATAATGTATTTAATGGTCTTCGAAGAATAAAAGTCCTGTAACTGTTTCATTGTAATTCAAAGGGGGCAAGTCTGAATGTCTTTTAGTGCCAATAGAATTTTCCGCTCCATACGTTTCACACCATGGCTGTTTATTCCCTTCGGGCAATCGCCCCTTAACTTTCTGTGTATCGTTAACATTCTTGCCTCCTCCAACACGTTCCTTCGCATGCCTTCATCGGTCTTAAGGACCAGCAGCTTGGTGACGTGTATTTCTCTTTTCTACATTTGGTGCAAAGAAGTATTCCTCACTGTGAAGTGTTCCGTCTCTTATTTCTCGAATGCAGGAGAATTTCAGTAAGATGAAAAAGTTATATCTAAATTTAAAATAGACTCTCATTGGGTTATTTGAGTCTACCCTGAAGTACTTTTTGTTACCATCTGACCCATATGTGTATGGTTTGCTCATGAGGAAGCCGAGTTTAATATCTAGGTTCATTTTATTCACCTGCAGAAATTTCCAAACAAATATTTCCAAATTAATTATACCCTTAGTTATTCTTTGACTAAAATCGGTTATGCACTGCCAATTTTACACCTATATGCGAATTCAGATGGTGACACAATGCCGAACAAAATTTTGCTATAAGCCTCTTTCGTGATCAAATTGCCTTCCTCTAAAGATTTTGCTGTTTTGTAGGATGAAAATTTCGTTTGAGTATAGTTTCATTATTTAAAATAATCAATTCGTCATCACCCGCGACTTAGGATAAATTTTTCATAAATTTTCCGATAGCTGATAGTCAGATTATGGTTCAGTCTCGAATAATCAATTTCCTACATTTTTCTAGTCAAAAATGTTTACAACACATATTATTTGTAACCTTTCCTATATTTGCCATAGCCTTATCTTTTATTGAGTTATTTAAAAAAATTAGCATTATTTAAACACTCGAATGATGATGAATAAGTTAATATTTCTCACTAAAGGCACGATTATCCATATTTAATGTAGAATTTTTGTTTCTGCTAGAACGTGATCTATTAAGTATCTTTTTTTCAGTATTTTTTACTTGAGTGTAAATTGAATCCTTAATAGATTTATTGCATTCTTTCGCAGAATTATTGCAGGATAACGTACATTACTCAGGATCAAAGAATCTTGTATAAAATAATATACCGCATAAGCCTAATGTTCGAAAGAATTGCATATATATAAAGAATACATTATTCATTAGACTGAAATGGAGGATAAAATCTTATTTATCGGTGCTTGGATGAGGATGGTTTTAAGAACGTGATAGCTTTAGCTCCTTGAACATCTTTTTCCAGCGAGATTGCTTTTCCGAGAACGATTTCTAGGATTAATGCTAGGGAAAGCTATCCATTAGCTGCATTTCCTATCACTTCCTCCCTTAATCTATCCTAGGGATCCTTTCCCTTTGCAAGACACTTCATTCTTCACCTACAAATTTCTCTCCCACTTTCAGTTCACCCTTCCGCTCCTCCTTCCTAATCCAGCTCTTTCCTTCCCTCGGATTTCATTTTCCTGTTCTTTGGGGGCTCATCGTTTCCTGTTCCAACTTTTCTGCCCTTTGCTATCTCTCCTCCTCACTTCCCTTCTTCTTTATGCCTCCCCATTGTCCCGTCCACTTCCGCCCCCTGTTTTCCTTCCTCCTGATCTTTCTTTCATAGCATCTGTTAAGCGACCACTTTTGTTGAGCATGTCTCGGAGGGCACTGTATAAATTTTATTTTGGTATACTTTAAAGGATTATTTGGCGATTTCTTTCTCAGGTAATTACTTCAATGCACTTTGATATCTGATCCATTGGTAAAATTTTTCGATTTGCCAGCAAAAGATGACATTCGCTCAGGATTTTAGGAATGTAAACATCTGATGTTTGAGTTTTATAGTACAGATACAGCTGAAGTTTTTTATAACAGTAGCCTGAGGTAAATAAGTGGTCAATCCATAGCTAATTCATAGAAACCAGTAGGTTGGTGGAAGCAATGTGCATTGCAACAACTAAGGTGCTAACTTTAATGGATGAAGAGAACGAGGTTTCACTTTAGTTTTGGGTTTTTAAAAAACTAGCCTTCACTTTGTGTAACTTCAGGTCAGTTACCGACTGTTGATTATTAATAATACTCTACTACCCGCTATACTCTAAGTACTCATGACAACGGATATAGGAGTGTGACTGGACTATTTCAACACAACTATGCTTCTGTTTCCTCTTTTATTGGGAAGAAATGTCCAACACGATGGTAACCATTATCTTATGAGCAATATTTATGAAAATAAGTAAGGTGCAAATTCGACATATGAAGACTTAACCTCGTGGAAAGCCATTAAGGCATGAAAAAATTTTCTTTACATACGATAAACCTTTATTTGTGGGAGTGTACGAAAAATTTCTTGTCCTATGATACATAATGTATCTATTAATAAAATGAGTTGAATATATTTTTTTAAATTAGAACGGAATCCTTTTAATCCAATTAAAGATATAAATTACTCATCACTAGCATTGAAAATAATCACTATTTGTTAGGTTTTATTTTTCTAATCATAATAAATTATGGAAAAGTGTTAGCAAATGTTGCTCGATTTAATTCTTATGGAAGGGCTTCTTAATTTCCAGGATATTTTCTTTAAAGATTAATTTAGGCTTGTAAACATGCTGTGCTAGGAGTTCTAACTCATTATTTAACAGTCAAGAGCCAGCGTTAACCGATTTAAAAGGCACAGATTTATTACAAGCTTTATCTCTTGCTTTGGGAGCGCTGGAATCAGTATTCAACATACGCACTCTCATGATTTTCCAAACCATCTAATACACGATCTCCAACTGCTTCTAAATTACCAACGTGAGCGTACTGATGTATTAATATTGACCTCAGCAATACTTTATGCTAGAGTTAACTCGATTTGCAAATGAATTACACTCAGATGAAATGATGAAATTTTCAAACGTGATTTTCCAAATGAATTCTTATATTGAGTTTGTTTTTTTTACTTTCACGGCTGCTTTGTAGTATGTATTGCCTCAATATCTGATACCATAATTCCATTCCCATGTTTTCTCACTTCTAGGAAAACCCTTTCCTTCCGCGTAATCTGCGAGAGTTTCTCATTTATTTACCCGTCAACTCGACTTACTTTCTCCTGTCCACGCCCTTGAAATCCTCCAATATCCTCACCTCTTAAATTCCTCTTTTCGTATTCTTGCAATCAAGAAACGACACACAACCGTTTTCGAGATTTAATGTAGGGTGGAGGTGGGAAAATATTTAAAGCGCTGTCACGGAGAGTGATCGAAGGGAAATGAAAGGGGAAATAAATAGAAAAAGATGACTGCGGGAACGATTAAATATTTTATAAATCAAATACACGTGTATGATAAATAAAATATAAGAAATTGACCTTGTAAAATGGATTATGAATTCTATAGGAAATGCCGATAACTTACGTGAATGTATTAAAGCTAACAAAGGAGTGATAAAGGTTATTGGATTCTGGTGGTATGTCTGGAATACTTCAGGAGGCAGGATGGGAATCTTAAAAAAATGGTTCAATTAAAGATTTAATTTACTTAATAAATTCAGAGAGGTATTACGTTCGTAGAAGATATTATGTGTCCTCCTTGTAATATAGGCCGTTCTGATACTGCGAGAAAGGCAAGGGAAATAGATGCTAGAACCTGTCGATTAACGAATTCATTTTTCCCGAGAACGATATGCAAAAGTGATTGATTAGGAAGGTACAGTTATGCTATATGCAACCCCTGACACACGCCTAAAGTCGGCTTGCAGGGTACGTATGTAGATGTAGCTGTAAAAAGTTTGCATCGGCCGGGAATCGAACCCGGGCCGCCCGCGTGGCAGGCGAGCATTCTACCACTGAACCACTGATGCTTAGTCATATGTTAGGAAAATTACTAAATCAATCAACTAGGATAAATTACCTATACCAGGGAGGACGAGCCTACTCTATAGGTAATAATAAGGAATAATAAATGAATGATACTTGTGGTAAAGTATGATTATGTATAATTCTATATCTATATCTTCAGACGTAAATATAGAATTATTGAGAGATATTAAAGGGATTGTTAAATAAGTAAATGAAGGAAAAATCCTAGAGTGAACTTATATGAGAAGACGAAGATAAAAAATTTAAGGATAATGTAAAGGATGGAATAAATTGTCAACAAGTAAATGTAAGGAGGCGAAAGGAGCGAAATTCCAAGCCTTCTGAACCTCCTATAATATAGAAGAATCATGGACATAAATGTCCATCATTTTCTCAAGAACCTGCAATCGATTACCTACTTTGCTTAAAAGCTTTTTCGGTATATCTTCCGTCCCTTAATCTTACATTAATGTTACCTTGTATGAAAGTTGTAAGGAAGACCTTGGCAACTTAGCACATTAACCCATCAAGGTTGGCAATCCAGAGATTAATCATATAACAGCCGAGTTTATGAAAAGATATAGCAGTAAAAATATGTCTTAATTCCTATAAAGTGTATGTGTTGGTGATATTACGGAAGATTTAATGATGTGAAGATAATTTTTCTACGATGAAGTCCCTATGGTGTTCTTCTCTCGATTTCTCGTGCCTTCAGCAACACCTTTCAGTCCCATCTTCCCACGTCCTTAAATCTCCATCACATTCCCCTAATTTTTCTATTCTTTTTACCCATAAAAAATAAATCCTCGCCATCTGACAGCCGATGGAAATCTTTTTCGATAAGAACGCGACGACGGATCTCAAAGTGTCGTCCAAGAAATAATGAACTCTCAAAACGAAGTGATATTTCTGGTCCAAGGACTTGGTCGAGTCGGGTTTAAGTCGTGGCAGATCTCTGATTAAGAACGGGATTAGATCAGAAAAATAAATCGGGAGAAAAAAAGGACAACCAAACAATAAATGCAGTCACCCTCGCGGAGATGTCTCCTGCAGGGCTTTCTGGCGCGGAAGAAGAGATTGTTCCAGCGCTTTCTTCAGCAGGATTTCGAACAGCTTGCGCGCTGCGCTCCAGGTTCCCGCGAGATTTTTTTCCCAGAAATTGCGGACAGGAGTGTTCCCCAGGGAGTAGGAATCACGATGGTTTCTCCGATATATGCCCCGGAGAAGTTCACATGCACGATGCCGGTGGCTCGGGGATTCTTCCCTATTTTTTTCTCTTCCCGAGTCGAGACCCGCGAGGCAATGTAAAAAAAAAACGTCTTTTTTATCAGAGGTTCCCCGGCACGTTTCTTTCTCTTCCCTCTCAGATCAGCTCGCGCTCGGTTCTCAGATGCCCGAAATTATGCCGGAGTGCGGGAGCGAAATATAAAATACGTTGAAGTCGCGATAGGGGGAAACAAATGCGGAATTCGCGTCGGATGGAACGGAGAGAAATTTATAATGCGGCGGGAAAAGGACGGTGTTTGGAGGTATCAGCTCCGCCGTCGCTTTGTTCCCCCTGAGATTGTCTTTTTTTTCTCGGCTCCGAGAACAAAAGGTAAATTTTTATCCCTCGCTCCACAGGAATATGTAATATTTGTGAAAACTTGTATGATATTTTTTTGGGGTGTTCTATAAAGTTATCCGGTGTGCGAGGTGTGCTCGGATGTTCGGCGCAGTGTTTGCGTGACATGCGAAACGAAAGCAGGCAAAGTGGTTTGTTTGTCTATTGCTGGGCTTTCAATATATGCATACATAAAAACGGAAAAATATTTGCCGGTGTATCTAAAGCATAGAGATATTTATTTCGGTTGGGGTTAAAATTGCGATGTTTGAAACCTGACATTTCTTTTTTTTTTCGAGATCACTCAGTGTATGAGGAAGTCATCACAGGTGTTAACTCAACTTTTCTAAAAGACAAGGAAATCGTTTTGAGTAAATGCACTGCTTCAGAAACGTTGATCGTTTGCACATCTTGATGATAATCAAGACTGTGTTCCTGCCACCATATGCAGATGAATGGAATAGTTTTCATTTTGTAATAAGCATCGGAGATATTTTATACAATCGTCTTAGTCACAATTTTGGCAATAATAATGTGAAAGCTTATGAAGTATGAGTTATGCGGAAAAAAGGCATTCATCCAGATCAATCTTCATGGAATACTATGATGACTGTTTGTATAGAAGCAAGATACTTCACTTACGTGGACGTTATCTATAGTATTCTGTCCATTGAAAAGCTTTTTGTTGCTAGTGATGAAAGGAAATGAGGATATCGTCGGGGTGATAACAATTTAGGCAGAGTCTGGAATGGGACTCTACCGTGTAATATTTTAACCGTGCTTTTAAGGATACTGAGGTATCCTGCAGAAAGACTCCTGCAAAATGTGAAATGCCCCATTCAGCCCTTAGTAGACATCTGCGACTATCCAGCTTTGAAATATGTTGTTGTTGTCTGCAGGGTGTACTACTCTTGGCATCGCTACTATTTGAAGGCCTTTGCAATCGGTGCTTCTTCAAAGTTCCCAATTTATTTTTGATAACTTTTTTGGAATGCTTTGAGTAATTAAAATTTTTAATTCTATTACCGTATAGAATAATATTAAAATTTTAATTAGAATTATTACTATTTAATGAAATCCAATCTCATTATTATAACTTTAAATAATTATAAAGAAGCTGTTTCCAATTCCCAAAAGTCATTATAACATTCTTACGAATTTTTTTAATTTCCAGTCGTTTTTTATTTGCCACTAGTTTCGTTACCATGCATAGATGTCATAGATACATAATTCCTACATCTCTGAGCTCTGCGATTCTAGCGTAGCTAATGAATGCCTCCATCATTGATCAAATTCTTATTTTGATTATGATTCAAATTAACTGAACTTTTACGAATATTTTGCGTCCGAATTATTTCCTACCTTTCCTCAAATTTCATATCGGGTATCTAACTGGTAATAATAAAGTATATACTATATTTCATAACCTCAACCCAATTTTCTGAAGTACTCCTCTTTTTCTTCTCTCTTTAAAGCTCTTTTAGTTTTTGATGCTTCGACGGATCTTCTGATAGATTTTCTTTGACCTACAACAGAGTTTACGGAGAAGAAAATATTCTTTTGGAACTTTCTCGTCCCTCCGATATCAAATAGTCTCTGGAGAGAAATAAGGCCAAACCACCGCTTTACGACAATGTGCACTAATCTACCATCTTCTTGGCGCAATTCACGCTGAAATATCTTCGATGAGTTTTCGTTATAAAAATGATCGATCGAAATCTTTTCAAATATCTACTTACTCGTACATCTATAAAGTTCTGGATTATTAAATTTTTTGACGTGAATAAAGTTTGAATAATGTTAAAGGAATACTAAATTGTCAGGATTTTTCGGAAAAGTCTTATCACGTGAGAAGATTATTCTTACATCGTTTCAGTTATATTTTTCCCAAGGTGGTAGTATTTTTCAGTGCATCTTTTACATTGAATCGCTGGTACATCAATTTCTACAATCTCGGAGAAGCAAAAATTATGATTTTTCACGAGAGAAAATTAATCTTGAATCGTTTCAGCATTAATTTTTCTACGATAGTAGTAATCTTTGATACATCATTTACATCGATTTCTACAATCTTGGTGAAGCAAGAATGATGATATTTCAACACCACTCTCATCACCATATTAATATTGCATGGGTTTACATCGAGATTTGTGAAGTAGTCATGGTACGTTGATATTTCACCGAATATCGTCATTTAGTTCAATTTTGTATTGGAACCACGTGCTTTAAAGAAAATTTACATTTACAGAAGAGATTCGTATTTGAACCATTACATGCATTGAATAGAGACATGATTGCCGCCCGTGAAAATGCTGCAAAATACTGCCGACACATTCGTCGAAAACGAAAGTGTTTGGTTGGAAGAGGGATTTTTCCAGCTTCGTTCAGCATGAAAGGCTGTATGACAAGGAGCACTCAGGTGAATTAAGGCCAATTTCAGGGGATTCGCCACGTACTGGAGGCATTCAGTGCAATTGAAAAAAAGTTCTCCCGCACGTACGCAAAGTCCCAAGCTTCGGCGCGAAAAGAGGTGCACTGAAAAAACGTCGTGAGGGTCACTCTGGCGCTGCAATTTAGCAAGGGAACGAAACCAGAGGGAGATTCCATTCCGAATCCAATTAGTTTCTTTCGGAAAAAAGCTGGAAGGAGAGAAAAATAGGCTGGGAAAGAAAATCCGAAGGATTATGAACAAAAGAAATTTTCGCACCACCTGCTATATTTCCCCGCCTTCAGCTTTCGTATTTATGAGTTAGTCTTGCTTCAAAAGACGCACACGCTTTGTTTCTCCTCATCCTTTTTTTGTAGAAATATGTGCGAAGCCCAGAGCGAATCGTAATGTAACCTTTTAAATGGCTCTGATAGAATTATTTTTCCAGTTTTGTCGGTATCGCTCTCACTGCCATTTTCATTTAGCTTATGCAGGTCGTTTTCATTACTTTTCTATCTTTGCCAATCAGTTCAACTCGGAAAGAGTTTATTCATTATCATCATTGATCTATTTATTTGAGTGAAAATGGTATTTAAACCATGTATAATCAATTACTCTCTGATTTAGCAATCCGTAGCAATTACAAACCGTACTGGGACTAATTATAAGATTCTTTTTTCCTTAAGAGTAACTTTATTGCTATACGTCTTCATGGCACCATAATCATTATTATGAATTATTTGCATATTACTTACATATATATCCTCCCTCGTGCATGTTGCAACTAAAGGTAACGTTAATTACATTATTTTTTGGCTTTTTTTTAAGGGAACAGGTTAATGTGTCTCCCTGTGATTGATTCTTCCCGAATACAAAATGAAACCCTTCAACCATTTGATTTTGAAAGTCCTGTAGACAAGAGATTTACTACGCAGTTAGCAGTTGCTTTCCTAAATTAGCCACAATTATATTAATAATAATAGGAATAGGACGTCTTTATTAGGCGAATTTTAGTCTACAAAGACAACTCTTAAAATTATAGTTGCTGCCATTACTAAATCTCATTATGATGCAATAAATAATGACCTTTTGGTCATTACTCACAATCATTAGCAAGACGCAGGTTAAAAGAAATAAAAGATAATTTGTTCTCTATGCTGTACCAAAAGACAGATAAAAGTTATCATACATTTTATCTATCCATTATTAAATATGGTGACGGAAACGTAGGCTGATTATTACCAAATTATAGTGAAAATTCCGGAACTTTATTACACTAAAGATTTATTTTAGTGCACCCGAAATAAATTGGATGGAGCTCTGTTGAAACAATAGTTAGCGTGATGTGATTTTAAAGAAGGCATAATTTCCAAATATTTATTCCCCTTACGGACGTGTATTTGCGGAGAAGCGACAAATACCGAAATCCCCTTCATTGTTTCGTTACAGCAAAATAAATCAGTGACCACGGTATATCCTCCTCTGGTGCAAAAACAAAGACCTATAACCACGCGCCGGCCTGGGCGTGTGGACACAAAGGGCAGGAAAACCTCGGGTTCACGAGGTTACCCGCTGCTGGTCTAACACACATGGTCACCGTTCGGAGATAAGGCTTGTTAAGCGAGGTGAGGAAGACCGTATGCGGGAAATGGAAAAATGAGAAATTATCGAACCCCCGGAGAAGAATAGTGTACCAGTCCGATTCGGCGCCTGCATGCGGGAGGACGATTCGCGCTCCCTCTTGGGCACAAAAGGAGAAACAGGTAGTGAAAGGAATAATGGAAAAAGGGAAGGATCCATTCTTGGGACGCAGATGGCGTATCCGGTCGTATCCATCCACTTCCCGCCATAATCTCCACATTCCCAAAAACCCTTTTCCGGAAGGTGGGACTTTAGCGACTGGAGATTTTTTCCCTTTCTAGGGATCGCTAGAAAGGCGCGACTTCCTCCCTTTCTCCGACATTAATCACCCGGATTGCCCAGGATAAGATGTTCCGCAGTCTTGTCCATAGTTTCCCGGTGCATGTAGCCATTCGATGATTTGGGAACCTTGGAAAAAAGGTCTTTTTGGAGGGCTCATCCATCAGCGAAAAGTTCTCCACGCAGATGGGCCGTGTTTCCCTTTTGTTTCTCTGCCTGCAATGGTATCGCCGAGGGAAGTTGTATTGTGTTTGGGGAGGTTTGTTCGCGAGCAACTCTGTGGCTCTCGATAGACATCCGGTAGTGTGTGAAGGTCTTCTGTGCATTCCAAACGAGCTTGTTTCCATTCCTGTCGTTTTTACTTTTTTTGAAATTAGCTCCCCGCGTCCCGGATCTCAGCTGTGTATATTGTTCCGACTTTCAAGGCTAATTTTTTTCACGTTTACTTCCTTGTGCTTTCTGTGATGTTTTGGAAATGCTGGTTCAAAATTAACCATACTCTGACATGCTCGTGAGGCTCATACCCGACCAAATCCATTTTTCAATGAATGAGGATTATTGTTCTGAATCTAATTAGTGGCATGGGTATACGATACTCAGTATTTATTGTACTTAATTAAATTGAAAACGAATCTAACCCAAAAAAACCCGACCCTAAATTTTATAGAAACCTTTTTCTAATAAAGTAGAAATAATTTATGAGTCTTTATATAGCCCTAAAATCCTTAACAAATGTTTATGAACAGCTAAATTGGTTATAGTATTCAACCGAAAAGTGGAAGGTCCGGGTTCGAGTCCAAGATCAGTCATACTTTTCTCATTAATTCTTTCTATGATCATTTTAGTTTTCAGCAAGTTTGTTCTTCTTTGGATGAATTTATTTTATACCTGAACTAAAATGATAATTTTCAGCACCAAATTTTAAGAGCATGTATGCAAACATATTTCCATTTATAGCGAAACTTCGACGTAAATGTGATGGCGTTGTATTTAAAATTTATTATTTCTATAAAATAAGTAAATCCCAATGACATCAATTAGTGATTGCTTCTATTCAATAAAATATAGTAAATTCTCAATCATAGTAAACATATAAACGCCCTCTTCGAATTGCGGTAATAAGGCATACAAATATATTTATTCCATAAAATGGCTCCCCTATGACTGGATGATCGCAGTGCCTTGTCCACTGAGTTTTACGTGGGATTAGAAAGTGACGAATTTCAATAGACAGTTCAATGTAATTTTTGAAAAATATAGAGGTAGCTTCTTATCACTTATATGGAGCCTGGCCGACAAGCCTACTGCTATCGACCAATCATTTTAGAATTATTAACCGCTGTTCGCATATATCCATCGATATGTTTTTAATTTAAAACCTCATTGATTATGATTCATCAAATCATCATAGGCACTTCTGATTTTCATCCTCGAAGCCTCAGTACTCAAGAGTACAATTATTATTAATTAGTCATACTGTTTTCAGAGGCTGTAGGAATAGCTCTAAGCAAAACAGTCATTTTCATGATCCACGCTCGATAGATTTTAAATACAATCATTAGAATCTAACTTTGTTGAAAATAAGTTTAACATTTATGATAAAGAGAATATACATTGTAAAAGTTTACTCGTTAACAGAATTTTTCGCGATAAATAAAGTTTGTTGGACTTTTATTACGTCCTTAAAAAAACCCAAGTTTAAGAATTATTTTGGTGCTCTTCGTAGCTTAACTTGCCAATAACAAAGTTTAACTACTCTGGATGGAATACTTTTTATTAAAGTGCATTACTAAAATGTTAATATGAAACTTTCTGTTGCCGCCAACGTATATTCAAAACCCAGCGAGCTTCAGCACTGTAACTTCTTCTCATATTTTATTAAAAGCTCTCTCAAAATTGACCAAGTTCACGGGCCCTTTGTTAAAAATTTGATGAGCTTGTTTCATTGTCGACGAGTACTCCCTTCCTCAAGTTTGGAGACAACATTCTTTACTGTGTCATCTCGGCGAAATTTGCATTCCCCTCAAAAAAAACGTTCGTCTCAAGGTTATCGTACCGCATGAAAACGTCGGAGTATCTCTGCCGCTTTAAACTTATAAGATGACTATGCTTTCCAACGTCTCTCAACTAAATATCTTTTCCGCGCAATTGGTTTTCATAGCATCCTTTAACGAGAGGGAGCCGGAACCACTCTAGTCAACGTTTAGTACACCCCTTTTCCTCGGGGACGTAACAATAACGTATACGAGGAAGAGTTACATAGCGGGTGATTCTTTTTCTACAAAGAGGCATGACATTGGCGGAAGAGGAAGTAAGCTCAAAGGGATGTTTAATCAAATTTTATATCGAATGCGGAACGTAACTGCCTCAAGTGCTTATGCGGAGCACGTTCACTTACGAGCGGCAAACAGTAATTTAAAACACGAGGGCAGTTTTTGGTTAAGAATGTGAAAGTTTGCATGTGATTACTATCTTTGGACCACTCTATAAATAAGCCGTATGCTACTTTGATTTTGTTTAGCCTTCTTACTTCCAAATCTCTTGAGGTTATAGATCGTTATGTTATATGTACAATTCTGTATGTTTATTACTTACTTACTATTTATGTTGAATACTTCTACTTATAAATCTTTATCTATTTTAGTATTTGGATATTTTTAGGTATGTTTGAACGCCAACTTTTTTGTTATTTCTATTATTTTCTTCTTGTTATTGGTGAATTATTGCAGTGTGTCCATCAATTGGTTTTATTTTATGTTAAATATGTCATATTATTTTCTTTTGTTGTTTACATTGTGATACACAGCTTTCCATTTCATCCCCTAGTTTGCTCTATCAATAGGTTTGCGCAAGTTTTTCACACCCACGTTCTTTGTGGGTGTTTCCCTACCCTGGATATTTTGCAATATCTATAGGTTACCTATCCGTTAAACGATTATCCAAACAAACAAAGCATTATAATCTTAATGGATCATTATATAACGTTACTTATTCTAAAAGTACATTTTTACAGCTGTTTCAATTCATTTTATTTTATTTTTATATGAACCTCAAATCATTAATACAGCGCTAAATTTCCTTTTCCTTCCCTTCGAAAGTTTCACTCGCATAGTTTTACTTAACTGTCGCTTTTGTACATTCATTTCATTGTATCCTTTTCTTTCTTGATTACATCCCTAAAGCTCTAAAGGATCTAGTCGATATCGGCGGCATTAATTTCCTTCTGAAAACAGTACAGGAAAACTTCGCCTTGTCTTGTAAATTCCAAGTATATTCTTCCCGTGTAAACTGCATTGCAGTCTCCAAGGAAGGAAACTCTCCATTATAGATAAAATAAGAAGAAAGGATTTGGAGTCTTAGACCTTCCCATTTACCTCCCTCTGACACTGCGTGAGTTTACATTCGTGGCTATGGGAAAAGTAAGTAAATGAGACGGGCGAAAAAACTCATAGTCTCTCTAAACGATGGAGAAAGGGACAATGGAATGAGAGTGGATGAGACTGATGAAGTTATTTCCTCCTTTCTCTGGATCGTTTCTCCTCTTTTTCATCGACTTTTTCCCTAATCCCTAGAACCCTTTTTTTATTCCTAACCCTTCTCGATTCGTTCCTCATCTGGGCTCTTTTCCCGCTATCCATCTAATTTTCCCTTTCCCCATTCTCTCCTGTATCATGCCTTCACGCCTCCTGCCTTTCGTTCAGTCCCTCCTCTCTTATATCTCCACAAGAACCTTTTTCACACACTTTTTCCTCACAATTTCTCACGATTTTTTTCGATTTTCTAGTTTCTTTTCCTTTCGAACTTCCATTTATTCATTATTTTTCTCTTTGATCGATTTGAGTGGCACGTTTAGTTTTTTAATTATTTGGTATACTGCGTGGTAACTTTGTGAGAGGAACTTTGATTTTAAACTTCGTATACGATGATTTTATATGCAGTGTGTATTAATTCCATCACAGTAAGTGATGCGTGATGGCCTTTTGGTGGGTTTGTGTGCCGTAAAATCGTCCACTTAAAGTCCTTTCCTTTATTTCTTAATAAATTACCAGCTTTTCATATCATCTAACACGTATTGCTTTTGTCTTTTCTCTTCAATATTACATTCAATCACTCTATTAAGCTACAATTTTCAATTTCTTTGCTTACAATTATTAAACAACACTCTATGTACAAAAAGTGTCAATTACCAGGTAGTTTGGAAGTACTGAGTTAAAATAATCGATTGAATAGTTTGGCATGCGTTTTCTGGATGGTTGTTGCGATGTATTTTGTCAAAATTATAGATTATTTGAAATTAAAAATACCCATCATACCTTTTCAAGCACTCCTTCAAGTCAATAATTTAAATGATTAACTCTTATACTATATGCTATGGGGTGAACTGATCAAGTTGATAACGGATTCATCGTTGTAAACTTCCCTATTCAATCGGATCAGATTCGTTTTAGATTTATAGATTATAGAGGGAAAGAAATCATGGGAACGAAAAATCTCGGAAGCGAAAGCTCTCCACATTACGCAGTGGAGTACAATTACCCATACCGTGCAAAAGAATAAACTCTCAGAGTTGGCAGTATCGGATAACATGATTTTCTTCCCGGCATTTCACTCTGTATTCATTCGGTCTTCTTCCTTCCTCTCCCCACCATAACATCTCCCCTTTCCTAGTCTTAACTTTTCTTGTTATAGCATTGGCCATATCCCTCCCTACGCCGCGATTCAGGTTACGAGAAGCCGTTCCATTTGCATCTTCTTTTTCCATCGACTCCATTTGCTTCTACCAAAAATCTCCACTTTTATCGGTTTCCTCTCGTTCCGCTTCCCTCACAAAATCCCTGCCATTCTCATCCAACTCTCCCTTCGGTTCTCTTTTCTGCCATCCCATCCTGCCATTTCCATCTTCTCCCCGATACCTCTTTCCCTCCTGTGGATCATGTAATTGCTTTCTCCCTCATTCATGTCTTCCGTCCTTTTCGTACCCTTGCGGAAGTCCTGCTTCGACTTTACGGACTTAATTCGTTCCTAACTGATGTGTCCCACAAGGTTTGTATCTGGGCCTCCACTTCTTGTAGTGTTCCAAGTTTGTTATTCCGTTCTCAGATCAGTAAATATACTAATTTAAGCTTTAACATAGAAGAATAGGTACATAAGAATAAGTATATGAATTTTTTTGAGGAAGGTCTTTAAAGAATTGTCCTTATCACTTATGTTGGGTAGATTAAACATTGGAGGTTCCAGGAGGGAGGAGTCATCATTCCTCCAGTGGAATTTGCACTTCCAGATATTTGACAAGTAGTTCGCATTAAAATCAGGTTGGGAATTATTCCGCGATCACTATACATCTACTGCATTTATCACGAAAAAATGTCATTCAAAAGTTAACTGGAGATGAGTTAATAAGGAAACTGTCTTGAATCGGCCCCTATTTGGAGAGCATCCAAATCTCTTTTAAAGAGTCATTACTTTTACATATACATATCTATGTGCTTATATAAAGATGAATGATATTCAAAGGTTATATCCAACGTAAGTCGCTCAAGATAAGTTCCCTAGCCAAGGCACAGATTTAATTGCCTGAAAAATATCCATCAGCTTTCACTCTACGCATAATTACGGTAATGTAAAGATAAGTGACCGCGAATAACTAAAAAAAAGTCTTTCGAGGAAACTTCCTGGTAGAGTTTCTTACAATAACTTCCAGTATAGTGCTGACTTCCTTCTCAGAATTTGTGACAAGAAATTTCTAAGTTAGAATTTCCCTGTCTGGTTTCCAAGTAGCTATAGGAGATTCAGCAAGAAGCGGTGATAAATAGGCAACAGTAGCTTCCGAAGGCGATTATTTGTGCCCTCTGGGTTTGCTATTAGTTTCGTATTAGAAAGTTTAAGCAAGTTTTTTGTTCATCTCAGCCGGTACCGGCTCTATTAAAGGGATAATCTTGAGGAAAAGATTTTTATTGACACAATAGTAAATGATAATGAAACATTACATGATAATTGACACGAAATTTTAAAGTTTTACATATAGAAAGATATATATCGGAGAGACGACCAAAATTTACGTATCATTATGATTTCTTGTAGTAACTGCACACAATTTTGAGGTTATTATTACAATAGGTGTGTCATAATAACTTCTTAGTGTATTCACACAAAAAGCGAACAAACCGCCTTGATTTCTACTGTGGGACTTCACATTAATTCGACATTAAAAATTAATTCGTGAAAAGATCATGAGACTTTCGAGGAGGAATAAATTAAGGAATATTAGCATATATAAAGAAATAGAAATACACAATCCTTATAAATACGCAATTCATTTTCATGTAGATTGTTTTAATCATTAGGCTCTGCATATCAAACGGAGATTCAATTTTTTATCAAAACTTTTTTCTATGTCAGAAAATATAAAGCTCATTAACATCCAAGTAGATTTATTTTTCTTTCATAAATACCGTTTTCAAGAGACGTTAGGTTTAGTGCAAATTACCTTATATAACGTAATCTACAAATAAAACAAAGACAAGCGATGAATGGATAAAAATTTGGTATTAAATCACATGATCCATTTGAACTAAAGAGCGCGATAAAACAGAAAAAGTTTGCCGCCATATTTTCTCCTGAAAGGTTTCCGTTGCTTAAATGAGTAGAAAGTTCTGAGTTGGCAATATCAGATTTCTTTGCTTCTCTTGTTTTTATTTCGTTTCCATGATTCTTCGGATATATCACCGACGTTATGTTCTTATTTTCCCTCAGCCCATCCTTTTCTGAACGTTTCTGTTTTTATAAAACTTTTTTCATCCTCAATACTACCCTTTGTTTTCTGTCTGTTGCCTGTTTATCTTTCTTTTCTTATGCCGTTTCCTAGAATGAGAGGCTGTTGCGGATTTACTTTGGGAACGAGTTATAAATTTTCGTGTTTATTGTTTTTATCAGGATACATAGCGAATTCTATTCTTTTTGTGGCCTTTTTTCATCGTTTATTTGGAGATCTTTTCTTTGGTATATACAGTGGCCTGTATTTTGCTTATAAATGGTAAATAGTTTGGTTTTTCATATAGGTGAAATGACCTGACAATGGGTATGGATTTATAACATAACTTTCAATAATTTGTGTGATTCTTATATATATAAAAACAGAATTTATCCATTTACTTTCAGTAGAATCTATTTTCCACTTATTTTTATATTTCTGCTGTTCATTGTACTTAATTAATTGAATATTTAATGACTTAATAATTACGGAAACTGTCAGCAATTACAGGGCCCGGAAGGTAAAAATAATCATTAATAAAGATTCATAAAGAATTAACAACTAATGTATAATTAATAAACCATTATTTATTTACTTACCAGTTTCGTCTAATATGCTTTACTTTGCTGAATAATAGACTCAAATATAATAATAAACTGGAAGATATCATAAATAACATACAAGGAGAGGTTCCCATTTGGAATCGCAATTTTGAGACGAGATCTGTTATGTCTGATAGAGAATTGAGTATAAAAAATATAGTTTTTGTCCAAGGGGTTTTTCTCAAATACTTCGCAAGATATATTTGTTTAATAACAAGCCTTTAAAAGTAGCTGACTACGTAGATACTGGCTGTTAGGCTTCTTCGCAGTTAATCAGTGACAGCGATGACTTCGCGGGAATTCAGCGTTAATTTTGGCTTCTTGAATTACTCTGAGATCGCGGCCTATCAACAGCTTTTTAACTCTCAGTTTAAGATATTTTTAATAAGTATGTTTGCTTTCTAAAATAATATTCATCTTCAATATTTGCCGTATATTAAAAGCAAGATAGAAAAGTACCTCTTCGGCATCTCCAAGTAAGATTCCCATTCTCCAGCTTTATATTACTGCTATATGAAAACCTCCCTCTTTATGATAGCTGTTTGCCTTGGATGATTTTAATTTCAGAAGGTTGCTTTCATAGAATGAAAGAACTAGACGTTCATGGAAGGGAATAAATTACATTTCGTAGTACTCAATAGCACAGAATGGAATCCATTGTCATTATTCAAATATTAATATAGAACATCCCCATCATTATTCATTTTCATATCAAAGTCAATTCAGAGTACAGACAGAAAGTGGTTTAAGTAGCATACTTCATGACTAAGCATAAATTTACTCTGGTTTTTCCCTATATTAAACAAGAAAATTTCTAATTTTGTTCACGGAAGTCCACAAAAAGTGCAGCAGAATTTTTATCAAAATTCATGACTATGCAATAACATTTTTAGAACCCGCATTATCATGTTTATTGGAAGAGTTATAGTATAAGAGTTTTCATGAATTCCCCAAAATACTTTCACCTCGTTATCCTCTTTAGTATAATCGTTCCCGCAGTTTTTAATCTCAAGTCCTTATCTTCGAAAACCCTTTTGGAAAATGGCGCAGAATATATCTAGCGATATCTTCCAAGTTATTATGGCCGTTTTCCTTCTCATTTACAATTTTAATTATGGGATAGAGGTCTTTAAAACAAGTTTTATTCTTCTATGTAATATACAACGGCTTCGATCGTCTACATATTTGACGTCATTATTACATACGCCATCAACCCGTGGAGAAAGTTGTGTAAGACTTTTTACATGGTAAAAAGGCACTGGGAAACTGTTGTCATCTTTAATAAGATTGGAAGGAGTAAGCGGATACGAGCCTAGAAGTCAACGATATGAGTTCCTCTAAAATAATACTTGGATTTCCCTTTTTCGAAGTGTGAGGCTTAATTTTTTTAATTCATTGAACTAATTTCTGGAAAGAATTTCCACCGCACTTAGTTTTTTTCGACGGATAAAACTGTGATGTCATTTTTTTGCATTCTGTAATCTCTAATATCATTGATATGTGATTTACTTCGAAGGTCATCGCATATTGCCTACTATTCTCAATAATTATTGAGGAAAAATTCATTGTCAGCACCGATTCAGCGAGAAATTCTAGATTAGATTGATTCTGGGACAAAAAAGCGTTGAAATAACTGTTGTAACAACATAAATTTTATTGACAGTATTAATTATTTTATTTCAGCAATTTCATGGAAATCGATTTTTTTATGTACCTTTTCGCGTTTTCGAATCTGAAGCGATACTGAATGACAAAAATAAAGATTTCCGTTACATTTTCTTTTTTATAATTCCACTTCTTATTTAGGATTGCAATTAATTCTGATTAAATTTTAACAGTGACAAAATTTTGTCTTGTAACCGAAAAATAAACATCACATATATTTATTTCGGATATTACTAGCAAATATATACACGATATTGATTATCATCATTAACTATCTTCGAACCAACATTTCGACTGTAACAACGATAAGCAACGATAAAAATTCATCCGTCAGTATTGTTAATTTCAAAGGAACCCGCCTGATCAACTCTCAACGGATCATGTTTATTCCTCAAGCTTATACTTTTAGTAATCTTCTTGTTCCTCATCCGTTCAATTAATCCTACAAGTATTTGTTTTGATACTCAATTGTCAACTCTTTTCCCCTCAGAATGTTTCATTAATTCAGAGCTGCTTTTCATCTCTCGACATGTTCCGTTCCATTCCCTCTTTCCGTATCAATATTTCGTGTTTTCCTTCTCATTATCCTTTAATTTTCCTCCGTTTTGCAACTTAATTCCCTTCACGGCCTTTCGTCACCCTTTAACCAACTCCGCTCAGTCCCCACCCTTCCAATCCCTTTGTATCCCACCGAAATGAAAGCGGAAATTCTCCGTTGGCACTTTCAACTTCCTGTTCCAAGGCGATTTCCCAGTTAGGAAAAACATGTTTATTCTCAAATTCGTCGTCACAGCCATCTGTGACCCACTCACGCTCTCTTCTTGATGTTTTGAAATTTATTCACGCAATGGAAACCGTTACTCTTCCATTCATCATTCCAACTTTTCTTTGAGTATTCAATCTAAATTATTATCATGGGTTTGGTAAAAATTCTGGAGACTGAAATAATATTTTAATAGCATAGTTTAAGGTGAACGAAACAGAGTCAGAAGAAACTTTGTGGTTCTTATTAACATTTAAAAAAAACTCTATGAGAGAAGTCGTGTGAAATGCTCAGCAGATCACAGTAGGAAAAATAACATTCACACTATAACAAAGTTTTATTGGATTATTTGTTTCTTTAGCTCGCAAATAATAGAATATATACGAGGTACGTATAAAGCGACACCATGGTCTGCTTCTCTGTATGGTGAGCCTTGTATTTGTTTTAAAACGACACGAGCCTTACGACTCATTTGATGGTTCAATTTAAAGAAGCAGCTCTTTGTAGGAAATGAAAAAATAACCACTTTCTACAGAAGAACGTGTATTTATTCAGAACTACTTAGTAAAACACTAACGATATTATATCTGTATATTATCTGTAGTGTTTTGCTAAATCAGTGCTGAATAAATACACCATTTCTTTTCTAGAAAGTGGTTATTTTTTCACTTCCTGTCAATGGAATGCTATAATGTGAATCGCCACTCTGGAGGTTTTATTCAGCTCTTTGTACATCTTGCTTAATAAAATCAATTAATGAGTGATGTCATTTAATGTTCTTATAGTATGTAACACACTTGAACCTAAGCTTAGATAGTCCATCGTAATAGCTTTAAATTTTCCGCAATTTATCGTACGCAGCAATTCTTCTCTGTTTAACGCTGATCTTTCCAGGATGGTTGAAGATCTCGGTGCTGATCTTAGAACCCTAATTCCAAAAATTTGAAAGGACAAATTAGATTCATACGTTACTCTCAAAGTGGAACCAGACCCCCTTACGCGTCTGTACCACTTCCGGAATCGTACCTCGTATCTCTCGCCCTTCTTTTCCCTCGAATCTTTCTCCCCTTTTCCAATCTCCATATTTCACCTCCATTCCATTTTCTCTCTCCTTGTTCCTCCGCCCCTTTCTTCTCTCCCGTTTATCTCCTTCCTTGCGCTTTTTATGAGCCTTGCCAACGACCCGACTTCTTCCGACCGACTGTATAAAGCCACGGGTCTTTAAGGGGCTGCAAGTAAGGGATGGTCTAAAGAGAAGTCACAAGAGAAAGAGACTAGGGAGTGAAAGACTTGGAAGGGATTGCAATGGGAATGGATTACCCTTTCGGTGAGGGCGTAACTTACAGATGTCCCGAGTAAATCTGAGCGATTACTCGCCTCTGAACGCTGAAGCAAGTGGATAAATATATAGGAGAACGGACTGATTTTTTCAAATTTTTTTGTAAAGCCTTCACACGTTTGCAGGAATGAATGATCAGTTGTTTACGGAACAGATAAATTTTGTTTTACAAATGAATGACATGTATCTAGTGAGTGCTCTAAGATATTGAATAAATTAAGGAAACCTTCCCATGGAATAAATTCGCATTACTTTAAGTATGGTTTAAACTAATCAGGATGTCTAATTTGTAGTATCCATCAAGAATATTTCGTTAAGATATATGTGGATGTGACATGTACAGTAAGAAGGTTTGCATCTACATCTATCTACATTAACATATCTATGACAAATCGGGAGCGTTATTCAGATGCTTCGGAATGCAAGATGGGAATCTTTAATATACAGAAGATATAATAGATGACGTGATTTACTTGATTTTTCAGAATTTTCAAATTTCAGTGAGGACGTTTATAAATCGCAAGCCGAAATCACACACCCTCCTTGCTACATAGGCTGTTCTGTTACTGCGAGGAATACCAGAGAAATAGATGCTAGAACCAGTCGATTTAAAAATTCATGTTTTCCGCGAATGATACGCGAAAGTGATTAATTGGGAAAGTAGAGTCATGGTTCAAGCATCCACTGGTATACGACCAAAGTCGGCTTGCAGGATACATCTACAAAAATATCCTTAATATAATACGATTGAGCTCCTTTTTTAGTTTGTTAATATAGCGGAATGAATGAGTCCTTAAAATGACTTGCTCCAGCATCTATTTCTCTTATTTTATGCTCATTGTCGAATCGGCCGAAGTAACAGGGGGTCGCATAGCATCAATTACGTTCTCTGTAAACGTGCTTTCTATAAATTTGTCAAGTAGTCGCAACCTAGCTTCTAATCTCTTTTCTTTCAATGATTCCCAACCTGCATCTGAGAGCATCTTTGTAACGCTTGCCTTTTTCTCGTAGCATTTTTTAACAAAACGAATCGCTTTGCGCTGCACTTTCTCGAGTTGACGGGTACCCGCTTAATCCGCTGGATGCTTATATCACCATACTACTACTTATTATGGCCATATACTTGCCGCGTATTAAGAATAGGGCCTGACCAAGGTGAAATAATATCGCTCTCAAACCTTTTCATCGCTCCTACTGGCAATATTTTATAAAACATAGCTTTTTACTTGTTTAAATTTTTCGTAGAGGTTTATTTAGTGGTAGATAACGCTTCTATGTAGCCAGTCAGCTATACAGCAAGTAAAATGTAAAAGCCGCATCCTGTAACGCCAAAGACCGCATTTCACCCCGTTCTTCAAAGTTATTTTCCATCCCGATTTCCGTGGGTTCCGAGAATTTAAAAAATGCGGAAACCTAAGCGCGAGATCGCGGGGGAGAGGAAAGGGCGTTGTGAGTTGGTTTCTTAAGACGGCTCGTTTGGCGTTGAGGGTGTCGGAGGGAAAGTGTGTTGGGCTTAAGATGGTTAGTTTTGGGGAAGGGTGGGATTCCTCCAGATAGAAGTGCTCCTCACGGAATTGGGAAGAAGCCCTGCAGGAGAAATTCAAAGATCCTAATGCAGGGATGTGGAAGTTTGTGGATTTTGAGGGCAGGTGGTGGGGACCGCTCAAGGCGGTGGCAAACTCCGTGTGGATTGAAGAGAGACCCTCGCGAGGGACTGCGTGAGTGTGGGAGGTTAATGTGAAAGATGAATAAATTCTCAAGGAAGATAGAGGGGCGTTTTTACGCTGCGGAAGGAAATTTCTCAATTTTAGTAGCGCTGGAAGATCAGTGTCATCTTTACGAGTTATGTTGGTGATTGGTTATCATGCTGGGATGGAAGTCATAAATTGTAACATACTGGAGGGTTTAGTTGAGTTTTTATGCACTCTTCTAAACTAGCTTATTACCTTTATCGTTATTGACTAGGAACCCAATTTTAGTCTTCAGATTCTGACCTTCTTGGATGTTCTGATCACGACTATTAGCATCATTTATCAGCAGATAGGACCTCATATATGAGCATTCTTATGCTACAATAAATCAATACGGAAACGTCCCAAAAAGAATATGAACAAAGCCTGGAAAGACCAGGACTCGAACCAGGATCTTCCACTTCCCGGGCGGTTAAGATAACTAGCCGTACACTAATGTATCCCGTTTGTGACACGATTTTGCTCATAATTTAGGAGATAAGATTGTAATTTAGCCTTACTCGAAGGCACCACGTGACCATTTGAGGATGGTAATTATTTTATTGTCTAAATTTTGTCTCATTCTTTGTGACTGATTAAGATTGTATTTTGATTATTCATAATTTCGGGAAGGTAGTTGTAAAAATATTTGTTAATTATTTCCGGCAAGTAAGGAACATTATCAGTATATCACAATGGTGACCACGGGATGATATATAGTGATATAACTCGTATACCATTGCCATAATGATTTATCGTAAATATACTATTATCATTATCATGTTAATGACAAATATTATCACTAGCATTACTAACGGTCATCTTGTGACATTATATATCATAGAAACAACGACTTTAACTTAGATTGAAATCTAAAAATCCCAAAATGTTTTGAAGCAGCTCCTTATTATGCATTTAATTTGAAGGTTCGATGTACTTAGTATGAATTTTCTGTCAAATAATACAATTGAAAGAAAGAGGAACTACACATTTATATTATTATATTACTTATGCACTTCATACCAAATTAATCCATTTTGATACAAATTAGTCGCTACAACAGCCGTACAAATTGCAGACTTTATTGGAAGGATGGAAAATATTGGCAAAATCGAAATTTATATCCATAACCCTAGAAGAGAACCATCGATTTCTTGTTAATTTTCAAATATTTCAGGACGTACTCATACCGAAAAGATAAAACATATATCGTAGAATGGACAGCCTTTCATTTAAGGAAAAATCTTCGAAATCATTACTGCAAAGCGCCTTTAAGCCCTTCCAAACCAAAGCTTCAAAGAGTAGCGCGGGAAGAAACATACATCATTCGTGAATAATTCTACCGCCGTATATCTCTCGAAGGATCTAAGTCAATAGAGCGTAAGGACGTGGGATAACAGAGGGCGAAATTCTGAGATGGAGAAGAGAAGAAAGTGTTGGGAAATTGAGAGGGTTGGAAAAACGTATAAGGCCCTTATTAAAGAATGAGGAATGTGCTTCTCTTCTGGAAGTTTTTGACCCTTCTGAGTGGTTAGGAGCAGCTAATGGGATGGCTTTATAACTCAATAGGGATTATATGTATTTATATACGTGTGTGTGTATATGTTATATATATAGTAGGTTATTATTATTCCAAGCTCTCCTGCCTACTACATTATCTTCCTTTTAAATAGCTCCATCTAAGAGACTTTCTTGCCGCTAAGTCCTGGATGCGTTTTTTGTGCCTCGTCTTGAAAGTTTTATCACCCCATTCCGACTTTCATCCTAATGCATTTAAGGTTATTTATGCCATTACGTCTCTTAGTCTCCACGGAGAATAGCTAATAAAGGCAAAAGAGTGGATGAGAAGAATATGCTCGTTTTTTTATTCCTTCGCTTTAATTCTGACGTGGGGATTATTCTACGGATTTAATCTTGTAACTCGTTGGTTTTATTCCCTTTGATGCCGATAATGGCTTGCTTTCATATCTCTTGAGAAGTTTATTTTATGAAAACTATTGAAATTGTTACTGCCTGGATGAGTTATTTCTAGATTAGGTTGAATCTGTCATGCGACGCGTCTTATACATCTATTGAAGTTTCTTATCTTCCTTTTCTTATTCTTCCGAGTAGACTCTCCAATTTCAGTTACAATATTACGAACGTAATAAAATTAGTGATGAATGTATCTCTTCTAATCGCTTATTTGTCGTTTGAATTCAATACTTTAAAATCTAGGAAACCCATCTCGTTCGAGTTTCTATTAATAACTGCAATTTCAAACAATCTAAAGGATTTAGGAAAGGGAAAGTTTAACTTATCATTTATTTAAACCATAGCCTTAAGTAGCTTAAATGATCTATCGATCCAATAATACATTTTTAATTAATGGAATAATTATTTAAAACACTACTTAAGCCATTGTGGAAGTGGATTTGATGCTACACTGTGATCAGTTCAAGAAAACCCGATGACACCTGGAAAAAAAGCCTTACTGAGGACTCCGGATACGTATTTTTAATGGCCAAGCTATCATGTTTATGGATAGAACCATACCTGAGGAGATCTAGAAGTTTTAAATCCCTAAAATTACCCTTAAGGGTACTAAAAACCACTATTTCTGTTTAAAATAATATCCTCACAAACAATACACACTCAAACAAAATAATATCATCATAAGGATACTTAAAGTAGATGTGTTACTTCGCTAGAGATATTAAAATCGACCTCAGTTAGTCAATTGTTTCCATTTGCGAATCAATGGGATACCAAGAAAATCATTACCGATTGGAATTATTCGGATGCATCTTTCTTTTCTTCAAGTTAAATTTATGTTTTCATTTGCCTGATCGGAATCGTTTTGTTAAGAAAAGTATATGCTTACACTCAATTTAGGAATCATGTATAGGGCTATCTACCTAAATAATTCTCTCTGCCACTTTGATATGCAATTCAAGGCCAGGAAAATGTTTAATGAAACTCTAAATCAGGTGACGGATACATTTAATCAGTTCTCACGGAATCACAATAAGCCGCATGTTGACCGAATAGTTTAAGTAACCATATTAGGCTGCTCATTGAATCTTAAAGTCTTCTCCCATAAATTATAGATCCTAAACGTCCCAAAGAACACTTCCCAAAGACGATATTGAATAGCGAACTCGTCTCTTCCCATGGAGCATCAGAATTTGACTTCCAAATGAAAATTTATAGACTCAGCTGATCGCGCTGGAATCGATACCGAAATGAGAATTCCCCATTGAGTTTAGCCGAAGCTCCACTTCGGGTTATTTGCATTGAAATTTCGGCCCTGATTCACCAGGAAGCGGCTAAATTATGAGAGTCGCGCGAAATTAGATTCTAGAATGCGAGCAATTAAATGCAAATAGTTTGCTCTAAAGTTATATTGCCCCCTTAGATAGTGAGATCTCTGAGGAATCACATTTGCATCGCTTGAAAACGGTTGGAATGGGTCAATTAATTGACGCTTTCAGAAATCTGAAAGGTTATTTCCGTACTCGGCCTATTAGCTGGTTAGTAATGTCCTTCTAATATGTATTTAAATTATTCCAATTAAGCTGAATATATCTGAATAAAATTTCTCTACTGCGGTATCGTTTATTAATAAGCTCACTTGTTTGAGAAAGAATGAAATAACCAAATAAAATTGAAGTAAGAGATATACGCAAGAGCTTTTGCAATTATGTCGCTGGTTTAGGATTTTACTTTAAGTTATTTTATGCTTCCATTATTGAAGATAATGCAAATTACATTTTACTGAGGTAACAGTAAAATATTATACACATTCTGACCTTCAAGCAATTAGCATCATCGCTATGTGCGATATTTACTTCAGTTCTTAGAGAAAAATTAAGCTTTTGGATTTTACTGTACTGTAACAGGATATCGACTTGACGCTAACATAGCTTATTAAGATTAACTTGAAATTTATTAACTTGACGCTAACTTAACTTATTATGCGAAATCAACATATACGTATTTAGAAACATTGAAAATGATTAAGACATCGACGAGATTAATACTACATAAATCGCAGTCTTTTTCGGTGAGTTACTTATATAAATAAATTATTAACATAGTCTTATACTCATTAATCAGTCACATTAATGCCATTACGTAGTGACAGGAATCAGTGAATGTGCTGCGATGTCAGAATGATTTTCTTTCTACAAGAATCGCATATGTAAAACAGTTCTTTCAAACATTCCTTAGCGGTAATGAAACGGGAAAGTATAGTGAAAGGTTAGTTAATCAATGCACTCGGTACAGAATAGTACTCAGCGATCAAAATTCAATCATGAATTGAAATGATTGAGTTGGATGTATACCGATTTGGAAATTTCTTTGAGTTAACTAATCCTCTGAGTAAAATTCTTTACAACAGTCACTCAGTTTGGCATTTGCCACGCTAAACGCGGCACCGACAAAAAAACATTATTCTGATTTAAATGCCCAAGAAATTTCGCCGAATATTCTTCATCCAATCTCTCTTCAATGCCCGATAATTTTGACGTTGACGAGAAGGTAATATTTTCGAAAATTGAACTCGCTTGGCGTTCGAGACTCAAAATAAACGAAGCCTTTCCTCCGTTGAAATATCGCGCAAATAATAACTCCGGCTTCCTGGAACTTGACGTTATTACAAAATGTAACGGTTATTACATTTTTAGTCGCATGAGTCCTTTAATATACATAAAACGCCTTTTGTAATGTATGAGCTTGCACACGTAATCTTCATGGAAATTTATTCACAGTAATGTTATCGTAGCGTAGCGGGAGATAACTCAAAGCACCTGTCACATTTGCATTGCAGATAGCAACTGGCATGATATAAAAGGACATCTTTATCTATTCCTGAGAGGAAAACTGCTTTGATATTATCCTACGGTCATCACCATTAGTAATCCATCTTCCTGTATTTTCCGCAGTGTCTGTATTAATTCTACTTTCAAATTTGCTTTGGAACTGATAATTCATTGCCTTTTGACTGTATCTGGTAGCACTTTGTTCAACGTCTTTATATCCGTCAGTTAACTTCCCATGAATCTTTTACATCCTGTTTCCCTTCTCCTGTTACATTGCGAATGGTTTCCCAAATATTTTCGCTTCCATACAAATCTGAGCCGATTTATCTCGAAGTATGGTTACTGTGTTCTAAAAATTCGAGAAGAGTTCACGTCCATGACAAACGTTTTAGTGCTTATAACTAATGTGTGTTAAAGCATGTTAAAAAGCTCTTCATTAATTTCGAACTCTGTTCATCAGCCCATTACAAAAGTTATGCCCTATTTTATTTCTTGGATGACCTTCTACCATCTTCTTCATGTCTGCTTTAATATAATTAAGTGCACAAAAATTTTAACTTTACTATCAATCTTGTGACAAAGGTTGTTTCGAAGGAAAATAGACTTGAAAAAAGTTTGACGGGACCAGGAATCAAACCTAGGATCTTCCTCTATATCCGGTTGGCTGCTTCATCCATCTAAGCTATCCGATCAGAATAAATCCTGAAGCCGGTTTTGGAAACATTTATCCTGGGTGCACGCCCTTATGTGCAAAGCTACATGTAACCATACTTTTTATTTCCTTAGAGGTTGTTTATACACTAGAAATAGCAAAGGTCCCATCACGCTACCCTGTGGAACACTTTGACACTCGAATTTATACTTTCCTGCACTACTTTCAGCTCTTTATCGGTGAGAAAGGCACATTTAATTGCCTAAATGTATACTTCGAATTCTGATTCTTGTGTCGAGCCGTAGCTGCAACAAGAAAGTTCTCGGAATTCAAGACCACAGGGCTTTTATAAATCTGTGTTTTACGTGTTTTACCACTCGGTTTAACGTGTACTCCTCTCACACTGAAGTATTATTATCTACCAATCCCTCTCTCATCATGTTACACAACATAAATCACCCATATGAAAGGCAGATCATTTTGAGGCTAAATGAAACGCAAGAAAAATTAAACAGACTTATTTTATTCAAGATATGTTTAATGAAAGCTACAGGCGCTGAAAAGAGAAAGAGCGGCTGGGATTTAATAAAATGAGAAATTCAGATTTATATACAGGGACAGGAAAATGAGGGTCCAGAAGGATACGACAAATGAAAGCGCAAAGAACAAAGTGGAAACATCAAAGGGCTTGATGACGAAATTTTCCCGGGGAATGTACAGCTAGTTCCAAAAAAAACTTACCACCTAAGCCGCAACCCGCATAACAGACGTGAAGCTCGATGAGAGCGAGTCTAGTGTTTTCCACGCATTCTATTGGCTCTTGGAAGGAAGGCGCCTTTTTAAACCGTCGTGAAACGCGTTGAACGTATTTGTACCGTCTTTATTAGCACGAAATCTAGTTTAAATTTAGTGTTAATTTTTACTATGTCAGCAGCATAGTATTAAAAAATGAATGAGAATCGGATCTCCTTATTTCGGCCAGAAATTTCTGCGTAATTCACCTTTTTCTGGAGGCATCGGGTAAACTTACTTTAGCTGCTTCAATTATCCAATGAAAAATTATGTCATTGCAAGATTAAAAAGGATTATATTATTACGTGTTTTATGCTCTTGACGCCTACAGGAAGAACTTTTAAATTTATTTAGAGGAAATTCACGACTATGACTCAAATAGAAAGATGAACGAAAACTCAGCAAGGAGATAAAGAATAATTAGGAATAAGAACACAATCAACTGTATGTCAACTAATTTATGTTGCAGAAAAATTCTATCGAGAAGGGGAGTATGAAAAAACTTCGAAACCTACTGAGGAAAGCAAAGATGAAAAGAAACTTTATCTGGACGAATACACCGAGAAAGAATCATTTTAAGTCAACCTGGTAGAGAGCTCTGAAAATTAGACCCAAAACATATTACAATAAAGTAAACCAAATAATTACGATCAACTACATCAGATAATTACATCAAATATTATAAAAATTTTAAATGCCGCCAAATCATATGATAGAAAGTAAAATATTTATTGGTGTGCTATCATCATTTTCTAAGGTAATTGTTTAAAATTCAAATTGCTAATTTAATATTTTAGAAAATAACATAGGTATTAGAATAGTAGCACAATTTAAATACTGAGGGCTACAAAATTTTTTCACGTATCGAATTAAAAATTAATATACCACGAAATTAACGCCAGCATCTCGTAACATTTTTCCGAAAAATATTGTTCATTGCCATTCCCAGAAAAACTATCCCTTTAATTAAATCAAGTTCATGTTACTTGCAATATTATGCTGTCCCAACTTTTATCTGATGCTAAATCTCTTTCTTGCCCCGTGGTGCAAATTTTGACTCGATTTCTTCACAGTTGAATTATTCTGCAATACAGAGAAGTATAAAATTTGCTTGATACGACAATTAACAGAGCATTAGGAATTTCAGTATATATGCATCAACATGTCATTCTGTTCTTACTTCCACCAGGCATTCGTGGTGACGGTATCAGATGAAGCATTATGATTTTGAGATGAGATTTGGCTGTTTCTGACAAATTCGCGTCTGAGGTTTTACTAATTCTTCCATAGAGAAAGGAGAACTTTCCTTTCCTCCACCCTGGCCCTAGGAGTATCCCCTATTCATTCCTTTGTTGTTTCTTTTTCTTTTGTTGCGTCCATCGAAAGGTATTGTCTATTTTCTCAAAGGAACCATAAAACGGCCGATGGGTGAAGGTGAACTCCGCTCTGAGGAGAAAAACCCCCTTTTCGGCAGATTGTGGATGGTCGTATGTATGCGGGGTAGCGAATTTGAAAGCGCTAATGAGGATTCCTGACCGCACCCCTGCTGAGCAGGTATCAGAGGTTAGGGTATGGTGGCGACGACCGATCACAAGTAAGGTGGGAAATGGTGGATCCGCGATTTGTAATCTTCGCCGCAGGTATTCCCTTAGGGAATGAAGATATTCAACTCTATTTTTGAGGTAGACGACCTTTCAGGACTTCTTGCAAGGAATACACTTTAAGATGGTTAAGAAACAACAGTTAGTATGGCAAATCAAAACCTTAAGACTAATTTGCATATTGCATATAAACTCCAGGTTTCCTATACTTGCATACTGCAGGTTTACACGTTAACACCTGGTTTATTTACATTTACATTAATACCCCGCGAGCCGCCGTATGACTTATGTCAGGGGGTGTGAAAACAACCACAACAGGATTTCCAATGTTACTGAAATGATTTTCAGAACTATACGCTAGACTAATGTTTAATAAGACTAATGATTAATGATTGCTGCTTCGGTTTCTGAATGCCTCAAGTAAGATATATAACCCGAATTATTTGAATGGTGCATAATATGTATAATAATTTAAAGAAAAATCACTATCAATAATTATGAATGATGGGTAAAAGGAGTCTTGGAAGAACACGTTAAAAATAGAAACCAACGGATGGTAACCGGACTTACATGAGAATATTCCTCTAATTCTCATGATTCATACCTTAGCTGTTAAAATATTCTTGGTTCTATATGTAATCCATTATTCCAACATTCACTCCAAGGACCTTCGTAACACCCTCATCCTAGGCACATCATAATTCTCTACGAACTTTGCGAAGATGTTTTTTAAATTTTTCATAGTATTTTTAAATAGTAATGCAAGGAAGATCATTCCAGTTAAAATAGGACCTTCGGAAAATCTGAATGATAACATAAAGTTGACAATGTTTGGGTGCATCATATCAGAATTAGTATCTCTATATTCTGCTTTTAAAGTGAATGGTATAAACTGTATTAGCTTATACTAAATAACAAATTCAACAACAAAAATGAAAAAATAAGTAACGCTGCCTATCGTCAATTTATATCAATCAAGCTCTTCGTCAATGATTGTTTACTTTATTTATATAAATTGTTTTTTATGCTTTATTTCGTCCCTACATTGAGCTAAAAATTTCGTAGTTTGGAATAACTTGAGAAATGAACAATGAACTAGAGAAATGCCATCTAATATTTATTCCTTACGCTTACGAGAACCAAATCGTTTCACTTCTCTTATAACATCTATGATACAAAATAGATAGAGCGTTGAAGATGATCTTACTACATCGACTAAAGTTTCTATTATCATGTCACTAAAATATGAATTGAAACGTAAATATGGAATTTTAGATACTCCGCATATTTAGTGTCGCAGAAACTTAGAGTTTATACGCCGATTACAGATAAATCACATCTCTAAAGTTAGGTAAGATTTAGAATAAACCATTGGCTTGCATAGATAGTAATATCAATGTTAGCAACTTTTATCGGTTTGAAAAAACCGAACTCTCTTTCCAAAATAAATTGCTGATAAGAAGATGGTTTAGGTTCTGGCTTAGTAAACTACTCGAACTTTCTTATAGAATTAAAAGATTGGTACGATACATTGAACATCGCTATTGCATACAATTTCGGAGATCCTGGGAATTACTGATGTATCAGAAGGAAATTTCTGAAAGTATGATAAGCCATGGGCGTTATATCCTGTATATTTGAATGTTAACCATGTTTGACTGAGATATTACTTAAATTGGATAAATGAGTAGTTTCTCTGGAGGCTGTCATAAACGGAAAAATATATGTTGGATGAGAAAATTGAGAAGGTGAGTGAGTGGGTTATACTTTTAAAAGAGGTCGTTGCTCCTACTCAAAGTAACCAATTGGTCAACGAGGAACGCAAGAAATGCCATTACCTATTGTGATTTATCCAAAAATCTGGAATTAACATACCTCTTACACTTTCGGTTGTTAAATTCATGTGATTGTATGTATTACTGTTTCCGTCGTTTCTCACTTCCCTATATCTATCAAAACAGTCCCCCTCTTGAAGTCCTGGTGAATTCATTGCTTAAACCACTTCTTCCAATCACTCCTCTATCTTGCTTTTCAAATTTGTCATGGAATGTGGAGAGATGAAAAGTTTCTCATAGCCATACATTTTAAATACGAAGGAATATTTTCAATATCACCGAGCGATAAATATGTAGATAGACTATTCATACCAAACCACCGCCCATTCATCTCAATCATTAAAATTCTGTCGAAAAAATATGAGAGTTACGTAGGGGCAGCCATCAACCGAGGGGAGAAAAATTTCAACATGAGCCTCATATGCGCTTCTTATCCCCGTGTGATACTTACAGGGTTGGAATTACAGGTAAAAAGGCCCTAAAACTATTTCACTAAGTCCCTATTATTTCGCGTATTTTTAACGTTTTCTACATTATAATAATTGTAAACGTGATAATAAACAGTTGAAATATAAATAATGTAGGTAGTTTTGTATACATTCAAAATTAATTGAAATTTTTACATTCATAGCTTACAGTAGCATTCAATGAGCATTATGACAAAACCTCATTCGCTCTATCTTTTTGTGTATTTTAGAACTTGATAAATACGAGAGAAGAACGTTTAAGAACGTAATGGTTTGTGACTGCAACCATTTCAAGAGGAATCCACAGAAGAAATCACGTTTATTCGATTCACACTTCAATGACACCAAAAAAATTCATTTTGGATTCAAAATCAACGTGAAAGATGGTTGTCTCGTATCCGTCATCTTTATTAATTCAGGAAAATCGATCCTAGCACATTTTCTATCAATTGATTTGGACGGTATATTAAAAATACCAACTGCATAGATGATAAAATTTATTGATTTTTTACCGATCGAGTTTTAATTTTGATGCTTATCAAATTAAACAAAATTTATCTAAAATACGCAGAGAATGCCTCAAGACTTCATACTACATATTTACTTATAGATTTTTTATGTATTTAAAGTAATAGCCTAGATATGGCCATGAGTTCACCTTACTTTACTTTTGTAGATTGCATTCACACAGGCTGTGATAAAACAGGTGATTGATATGGACTCCTTAGGTATATAATTTTAAAGGCTAATAACTCTTCTCTTGAACGATGTATAATATTATCTACTATTATAATATATAATACGACCCCTTATAACCGCAGAGTTTTACAAGCGAAGGCGTCGAATTCGAGGTCTATACATTTTGGGTCCGACACTGATTCAAACTGCGCGGAAATTTTCTTCCTCCCATCTCAGTGCTAAACATAAGCTCAGAGCGGCTCAGAGGCAGATTTTGCAAAAATTTCCTTCGTCCTGCTTGTGCCTTTCGTCTCAGACTCAAATTTTATGAGGGGAAGGGGGTTTGCCTCGGTTTCCTAGGAATAACGGGACCTCGTGTGCGACGCTTCCCTCGGTGCGAGAAGCAAAGCTAGAATATATACTGATTTGTAATAACCATTTTATAATAACTGAATTCTTGCATTACAACATCGATATTGTTATAATACTATTCTGCTACGCCAATGTCACCAAACTAAGGATACTAATAAATATTTGCAATATCAATAATGCAAATAAATCCATTTCAACTCTGCAAGCGGAGCCAGGACAGAAGCAGACTATCTCCTCCATGTTTTCCCTCTCTCTCTCTCTCTCACTTCTTAAGGCTCGCTTGCAGGAAACTCACTGCCTGTTATGCGGGTTGCGGCTTAGGTGGTAAGTTTTTTTTGGAACTAGCTGTACATGACGTTATGACACAATAATTTTGGAAAATAAGAAAAAAAAGGGCTCAAATACGTGTTATTAGTCCCTCAGAGATTTAGGAGAAATACCAAAAGAAGAAAGAAAATTAACTTTGGTTAACTGTGGTTTTACAAAATATGAGTAAAAACACTCTCTAATGCCACATTCCTTGTTTTTTCCCCAAAAATTCGTCTACGATTCCATCTTACATTACTCTATCTTTTTAAACTCCAACCTTATATTTCCCGTTGATTTTGAAGTAAATGAACAGCTTTGCCAGCAGTTACCTCCGTCTCTGAATGATTTACAACTAAGTGTACGAAAAAAGTTCATTTTTTATTTAACAATCTATGTATATAAACAAGATTGAATAGATCCCATTTTTTACCTCGACGTATAGATAAACTGGTTAAAGATAATATATATTCAAACTATATAGATCATCGTGGTTAATATCTCCGTTACATCCTCTATATATGTTGGAACTTATATTGAACTAACTTTTAGGTAATCTGGAGCTAGAATAAATTGATTTTAACTTCTCTAACACAACAATTATCTTTGATTTAAGTCACTCATTTTTCATCATTGAAATTTGTGTGATATACAATCAAACATATCCATATGTACTGATAACTTTTTTGCGTTTTCAACTATCTATACAACACTAGTTGTAGATGGGTCTAGTTATTAATGTGTATAAAACAGATATACAATGGAAATACACCATGGTAGTAAGATAAAATTAAGATAAAAACTTATGTTGTATTTATAGATGTGTAAAGCTGTATTCATAAATTACGAGAATGAAATATTTCAGGGGATATTCCTCATTTTAGTAATTTAAGAACCAGAAGATATCAGAATACACTCTTCTTTGCACGCTGAGACATATAATTTTTATAGTTTTCGCGGACGAAATAATATATGTATGAATAAATGTTAAATATTTCCCAAACCTTTGAAGTGTAATTGAAATATGTTCACAAATTTATTACTTAAGATATGTAATTGCTAACGATTATTCTTTTCTTGCAGGTAAGTTTCAATGTGGGACTTCTACTGTCTAATGCATGGCCCGTTTATGTTTCTGCTTGGTAAGTCATTTAAATATACATCTTAATAAATACAATCTTAAAATATTATTTTATTGGAAATTTTAGAAGTTGTTATAAAATTGCAACAAATTCCACAAGATTGTAATGCGATGGATGGCATAATTCGAATTTACTCTGTGTGTTCTCAAAGCAAAGAATCTTTAACCAATATTTACATTACATTAATTCGTTCACTACATGAATTAAGCGCTGGATAATGTTCTAAGTAAGAGCATCTAAAATCACCGAAGTCTAATATTTATACTTAATAATGCATTTCAAACACATATGAAGTAAATGCTTCATTTTGTGTGAAAATCTAAGTATAAGAAATATCAAAGTGGAAGATTGTTCGCTCTAAATTCTTATTAGGTAACAAAACTTTGTTAGCCAAAATGGCATTTCAAATCGGCTGAAATACTGAAATAAGACAAACTGTAAGCTACCACTTTTACTACTAAACGAGTGCTAAAGCAATGTTTTAATTTCGGTCCTGTCTGTTTAATTTTATGCACTCCAATTTACATGAACTTCCTTCAACACATTCTTTTGCCGAATTTGTTTGCGAAAGCGAAATAAGATTTGAGTGACTTGGAATCGCTAGCCGAGGTATCACCGTAAGCAAAACAGTTCAAAATTCGTCAATAATAACCATACCTGTTACTGAAGATACTGAGTGAAATGGATATAAGATAGAACTCTCCAGTGGTGCATACATTCAAGAAACTTGTGTTTACTTCATTCCGGAGTAAATCTTTACAAGGATCGAGGCAGAAGGGAGATAAGGCTTCGCGCAATTCCTTGTTTGTCTGTTTTGTTCATCGCGAGTAAAATTCCTCCTCTTATCGTAAGCAATTCTCAGTCGGGTCCACGCAGCGTCACTAAAAGTCCGAAAAGTTCAATCTCGTACCATCAAAGTGTCTGGCAGGTCCCTATCTGCTTCCTTCTCCTTTAAAAAACGCTATCGCCCTTGGGAGAGGGGCTTATTGGCACACAGGAGGCGCGGATCATGAATGCGAAATGAACGTCTTCTTCACAAGGGAAAGGGAGAGATAGGGAGCAATGACCGACAAAAGTAAAATGAGAGAAAGGGAAAGATAAGTTGATAGTGGAAAAAGTCAAATAAGATGGAGGAGTTTATCGGAAGATAACGCTTTTTTCTCCATCCAAAATCCAGGAGTTAAAATCCGCTATCGCGCGTATTGTGATTTTTATGGCTTTGGATGTGTATGGTGTTCTTGGAATGGACGATTTTCATAATCGTTTTTCACTTCTTCCACGTATTCGCCTATAGTGCATCTTTTGAGTAAATATGATGAATTTTGTGCGTATAAAGATGCCTCAATCGTTTCGTCTGTATTTAAATTGGGAGCATAAGTTACTTTACGAATCGATTTATAATGTGAGTTATGATTCAAATTCTGTTTGATTTAAGATACCGGTACCCGTGCGTATAGAGTCGATCGGAAGAATATTGCTACTATGTCGTTTATTTTCTTTTATGGGATCACGTATGTTCCTAAGGTTAAGCTGTAGCTCCATTTTAATTGACAAGCCAATATGTAGGTATTCTATCGTGAAATCAATACATTCATTTTTTACTATGCATTAGTACATACGTGAGTCTACCGCTTTAAACCCCGTTTAAATTCAAACTCTCATTCTTTGAAATTATATGTGGATCTCTAATCCTTAATATATAGTGTGAAAATGGCGAATTTTCTATCCTAAACTACACTTTACTTTTTATCCCAAACTAGCCTTATGAACTCGGCTTTGTTTTATGGCTCCATAATAAATTTACTTGCAATATTAAACTCGTAGGTAGGTTTTTAAAAGTTCTACCTCCTGTTATATATGGAAAAAGAAAAATCTGTCTTTTAAGAAAAGAGCTTAAAAGATGCTATCTATCATCCCTCAGTGTCTTATTCTTAAGTCTTCTCTTAAATATTATAGTAGAGAATGAGTTACCATGATCAGCAAATTTAGTAAAATTGTTTGTAATTTTTAACATATATTTGTAAAGAATAAGTACTGGTATAAATTATTTGAGAAAGTCCCTCGATTTTTAGGAGGAGAGAGTTAATTGAGAATATTTTTTTAACATTTCTATTTTTAAAAATTTTAGGTGAAATGCGAATGTCTCAATTCAATCATCCAAAATTTTCACTTCTTGGTAGACGCCGAAAGCTTCGGAAATAAGGATATGCATATGCGAGAATTCTTGCCCCCGACCTAGAACCTTTCGCGTACTTGGTCGAGGGGTTCGCTGGGGGATAAAGCATACAAAACCGACTAGAGCTTTGGTAGGGTCACCCATGCCAGAAAGGTCAATAGGTAGGCAAGAACACATGAAAGGGAGCCTCTTTTGCATCCTGCCTCAGAGAGCAGTTACAAAAGCGGGAATATCCCAGTGGTGCTGCGGTGCAAAGTGTAGTGTCACAGTCAAAACACGGTTGAGAAGGCAAGAGGAAACCACATCCGCACCTCCCAGGTGTGTATCGTCCTAGGAGAAATAAGACTAATAGCAAGATTGAACTAGGTAGGTCAATGGGCGCAGTCGATGTATGCCTGTTTTAGTTGACCTACTGTTGGAAAATTACTCAATTCTAAGCAATTATTAGGAAAAGTGATCCCCATTGATATGCATCAAATGGAACTAATACCAAAAGATAACTTAAAATGGAGAGATGAGATTTTCGAGTAGGGATTTACAAGGAAATAATGTCTCTCAGAAGGTTTCGTATTGGAATTATATGATATATACGGAGGAGTTAACTAATGCAACATATGGCTCAATTTCAAGAAAAAATACTAGATAATGTTGTAAATGTTATCGTAATTTTGTGATTTAGTTCTATCTTTTCCCAAAGCACAAATTACTGGAAATAGCAGCAGATGAGAAATGATTTCCTACGTTAGGGAATAAATATGAAGTTAAGTCTGGCCATCAGCAGAATAATTTAGAAATTTTAACGAATAACCCGTCCTCATAGTAGAAGAACGCTATAGAAAATATTTCAATTCTATATAAATATTTACTGACGCGGTCCAATTTCACGTTATATTATAAGGAGACGAAGTCCGCAGTGATAAACTTTTTTATGGACCCCAGAGCATTTGGTAGGAATATTGCCTCGAAATAAACGTGTACTCCTGTAGATATTGCCATAAAGAGATGGGAGCCAACATCATATAATATAACAATCCCACAACTCTATGTTTATAAAACCATTTCAGAAAGAAAATGCTATTATTTATTACATCAGTAGTAAAAAAATTCACATGGATACACTCATGGTTGAATCCTGGGAAAAAATTAATGACAATCGGGCGAATGGCAATCCAGCGTAAAGACCTCGACAATTATACCAACAGAATTCCTTAAAATTTAAAAACAGATAATTTCAAATTGATGTATGCCTTACTGAAATGAATCTAAGCTTATTAAATGGAAAGGTTCACGAAAGTGCAGCTCAATGGCCCTAAGAACGACACTCAGAATTCGATAAGAAACAAAGATGAATGCCATTATTCAACATCACTCTCATTATGATATCATAACTTTACAGCCATAGGGAAGACTGAGATAAAACGAAAACACCTTATTCAAACCTCTTACACTTAACTTAATAAAGTACTCAACCTCGGCAAGATCGTTTTTCATACATTACATTTCTCCGTTAATTACGATACTGTAATTTTCCTCGTACATTATATATTCTTTCTGTTTAAATTGTATTGGATTCGAAGTAATTGTAATTTTAAATAAACCTCGATAACCAACATCATTTCACGCCAATAGGCCCCCACCAAAAATCGCAATTTACAAAGATTTAATGCGTTTTCCACTTCGCTTTTCGAAAGGACTGCATGGTATTAATTCTGTGTTGTCATTATATAGTCTATTTTATTTCTTATAAGCAATCACCTTCTTGTGCTTATCTTTTGCTCTTATAGGCGTAGATGATAGTAAAGATTCTTATTATATTATTGAGGGGAAATATAACTTCATCTTGTTATGGAGTTTCACAAAGTGACGGTTTCAACCATCTATTTTATTATTGAAAAGAGACACTAAAAAATATTCCAAATGTATTGCTAAATTACTTAAATTTAAAATTATAGTGAATAATGTACCATTTCTCATTATTTCATCTCAATTTCGCCGAATCAGCTGTCGCCGAGTTATCGGCCTTCTTGACTGTCGCCGACATGACCCTGAAAGTATAGCAATTACAGGAAACACTTTAAAGTCTGAAAATAAAACCAATAGAGAGGAATGCAATAAAACCAGGTTATTCCATTCTGCTCTTTATGTGGGTACTTATGGCGTTTGCATGCATAGTGGGTATCGTGTTGGAATAGAAAATAGAACTGAAATGAAGAGATATTGGGAGCTTCGAAGGAAGAGGGGGAAAATGGAGACGGACATATCCGTGAACGCCCACCGCCCCTGGAAAAAGGCCCAGAAACCGTAATAAAAATAATAGGGAGTTGTTTTCTGTCGGCAGCCCTTCTCGCTTTCATCCCCGTCATTCACTCTGAGACAAATCTCCACAGAAGAACTCGTCTCATTTGCAGGTCAGATAGTGTGCCGAAAATGAGAGCGGGGAAAATTCTTTTTTATCCCGGCGAGATGAGTCAGAAAGCTGATTTGAATTTTTCCTGATACTCCAAATTGCATATCTCGAGCTCTCGCTCCCTTTTTTTTAACCCCGAACAGTCGATTTTTTTCATCAACTCCGACGTCATTTTCTTCGTCCTTGGGGGAAGATTAATTTTCGTTCGAGGATCCCGCTTCGTTTTTTTCATCATTTCACGGCTTTTCCCGCGCTTATTACGCCGTCATTTATTTCGATTTTGCGAGAGCGAGCGATTGACTCCCGGACCGAGATCCGTCTCTTTAAGCGCGCGATGGAATTCTTTCAATTTTTGATCAAACGACTTTGGTTTCTCTCCCCTTCTCGGGCTCGTCTGGGGAGAAAAAATTTGGCTCCGAAGTTGACTTAATCTCTGCCTTTTATCGCATCTTGATGAATGGAATATTTCTCATTTGTCTTTCGGATCAGGATGATGTATCTTTTATCTGTCACTCATACTCTTTCTTGTCCATCTCTCAATAATATCAAAGATACGAAGGTATTAGTGATGCTAAATAATGGCATGAAACAAACGAGGAGGTTCTAGAGATGGTTGGAGATGAAAGGGTATCAATTGAAGTAATTAGAAATCGACAAAAGGAACGGGTGGGTCAAATATTGAGAGGAGAGGGATTATTGAAGAAAGCGATCGAGGGAAGAATGCTAGGTAAAAGACAGAGGGGAAGACAAAGACAAAAGTTGTTAGACGAATTAAGGGGTGGGATAAGTTACCGGGTATTGAAGAAGAAGGAACTGAATAGGGAAGTGGGGGCACACGAACCTACCGAAAAGTAGAACACTTATATAAAAATAATGGCATATAGTTGAATACAAAGCTTCAAAAATCAACCAATCTTTTTTTAAGTATAACGTTTCACCAATCAAAAGCAGAGTTGCAAAATTGTAGCGTACGTTATGCTATAATCAATTGATATTTATTTAAACATCAATTAAAATGATCGCTGAAGGTTTAATTAGCTAGGCCAAGCTCTTACTAAGTTCGCATATTCAGATATGCGTAAATATTTAGATGTAGATTGGTATTACGAAATATACTGAGAACAGAATTCATAAAATTCATGCATGTATCAGCGCAACCAAAACTTTGTCCTTCCTCTCCTCTCAACATAGTATCATACCTTGGTTTTAACCCTAGATTTTAGAGATTCTTTAAGATTTTCTTTCAACAATAGTTTTTCGGGAGACCCGGGTTCGATTCCCGATACCGTCGGACTTTTTTAAAGTCTATTCTTCCTTGGAATAATAGCTTTTATTTCTGTTTACATAATCCACCACTTACACCGCCTATATCCGCCAAGAGACATTATCCTTCGGTATGTGAAAGCAATATCTCCCAAATCTAGCCGAGAAAATGCGTATTGGCAGCGCTTCATATATAGCATCTTCATATTTCATCTTTAATTTTATAAAGAGGATTAATAAGCAAAATCAACATGAAAGCAAGACATAATTTTAACAGCTATTAAATTTCATTCTTTTTAAAGGATTTTATCATTTCTTCACAGTTAAAAAAAGTCAGAGGCGTTAATAATCCATCTCGATTTAAGTTTTAAAAATCGAATTCACCTTCAAGGGCGTTTTCATCCAATAAGGATACATTTCGCTTGTTTTATAAAGTGGGCTTCTTGAGAGGAGACTAGGATTACATCTTAAGTGGCAGTCCTTGAACATACAATGCTCAGCGCCGTGTACTTAATTATATTATCAGAGGAGAGCAAGTTGCTTCATAAAGAGATTAATACTTCATCGCTATTAAGACCTAGATTGGCTATAAAACCTTAAAAGAGAATAAGGAAGTTGTAAACATTCCTCGTTAAAGAATTTCCCTAAAGAGATTTCAACGGATGAGTGATAGGACATCGTTGCATTTCAGCAAACTTAATTAACCTTCCTATCACTACGAGTTATGAATTTTATGTTTTTATGTATAACGATGTATTTAATATGCATGGGTAAAAATCTAGGGCTATATTTGATAATGCAACGTAGTGAAGTGGAAGTTATTGAAAAGTAATTTTACCTAAGTTAACTATGAAGGAAGAAGTTCAGCCATATTTATTTATAAATGTTTTATATCAATTTAATTTTTATATGCTCTAAATACGATAACTTTCTTAAGTTACAAATAACCCCTTTATATATAAAGATATAAGTAATTGTGAAGATCTTTCATAGTATAATATGTTTCATAATAGCTACATTCTTGTTGAAGGCTCTTGGCAAATAGATAAGGCAACGATTTGTTTTTAAAAAGGGAGCATTGATACATCCTCTTGAAGTTGATCTTTAATAATATGACTAGGAAATATTATTCAATATTTTATGACGTGGAAGTATATAGGTTTTTTTGAAGTTATGATAAGTCAGAACTTTAAAATTATTATCAGCTCTATACCTAAAATAATTAAATATTTTAACATGAATAAAATATTTTAGCTCCCAATAATTAATAAATAATTAAACATAGAAAATATATATTCGATAAACTTGGTCGTGAAAAGAATATTTTTAATTGGGAAGGAAGTTATTATTGAAAATAACTTCCTACTTGAGATAAAGAGTATTAAATTACACTTACTTTTAAATTTACCCGACGATCAAAGTAAGTCGTGTAGTGAGTATTTTTGGAGCAATGTATTTGACTCAAATTTTTCTTTTTTATAAAGACAAGGATACTTATACACTTACTGTTATCAAATATTTTGTTTTATTATTGACATTTCTCCTGATGACATAAATGTCGTATTTTATTAAATGTCTCTCTTAGCGGTGTCATAAGTGAAAATAGATCAGTAATTGACTTTAATATTAAATTATCACTGCAGTAATTATTTTAGTAATAATATGATACCATATACTATTTCTATAAGCATTCATTCAGAAAATCTTAAACGCAGGAGTTTCATGGAATTCGGTGCTAATCTTGCGTTCCTGGAAACTCATATACGGCGCAAATACGGAAGCATTACTTCTTTTGATATCCCGATGTAACATAGTCTTTAATAGAACAGGAAATGCCTGGATAGGCGTAATTTCCTCCTTCAATGATAAACCCATTCCTTTATACGGCAGATTTTAGTCTGTAGAAATCCGAAAGGCACATCTCTTTATCAGAATGCCGCTACAGCTATCGCTGAATCATCGAATGAATGGCCATGAAAGGCACTTCCTCCTAAACGCTGAAAACGTATTCTCTTTCTCTCGGCCTTTCTCCTATAAAATGAAAACACGCGCTCCCCCTGTCATCCCGCGATACAGCACTTTGGGCCCTTACATAGAAGTACGCAATAGGAGCGCGGTATTTGGATGGCATTTTTGTGCCTATCTCTTGGCATTTCCCATAGCCAACTCCCCCTTCGGATTCCCCGGCAGCCACTGAATGGAAACCTTCGATTATCGAAGGGAAATAAGGGAAGACTATATCCTTTGCAGGTCTATTCCATCCACACATTTATTCATATCAATTTCATAAGACCTTTGTTTTTGTATCGCGACGTAATTTTTATTTTCTTCTTTTTTGTGAATCGTGTTCTATTCATAAAGGTGATATTTTATGACCTTATACAACTGATCGTATTTTGTTAATCTATATAGTGTCCTGTCATATAAGTGAAAATGCATTTATTTCGATGCAATTTTAAGAATATGCCAAAAGAAAATCTTAATATATTATTTCTAAACATTCGTTTTCGGTGCCCAGCGCTTTTCTCCCTTCAAGGTCTATCAAAACATATAAACGGCATACCATTTTAAAGAAAACATTTCCTTCTTTCTTAATACAGTAGACTAACAAATGAAAAATACACCATTTGGTCAAAAAATTGAGCTAAAATTTGAATTTTCCCATAGAGTTTTGTTACTGGATGTAGAGATATCGATATCAAACAATATACAAACGCGGTATATCAAAACGAACATTGATACTCAATTTTCCTCCCATATACATTGCGATTGCAATACAATTTGCATTGATGCAATTTTGAGACGGAAATATGTTTTAAAATCTTCATGCTGAGATATTTTGTGATTATTTTCCTCCTTTTAAGCTCGGATTTCATTATCAAAATAAATCATATGTAGAAAATTGCTAAAACTTATGCGAATAATGCCGTACGTATTTTTACCCTTCGATGCAGGACGACTTTCAACTCTTTTTATGAGTAAAAATAAGAATCTAATGTAGAACAAGCTCAAGGGTGAGATAAAAAGAGACCATAATCAATCTAATGTGTATTCATATCCTTAAGTGACAAATATTGAATTAAAATTTGAAAGCATACAATGATTAAACGTAACAACACACTAATAGTACAGCAACGGTTAATGAAATTTTATGTGAAAGATATGGCCATAAACCTGAAATAGCTTGTTTATATTTATTTATTTTTTATTTATTTATTAGTAGCATCAACATACAGCACGAGGCCAATTACAGCTGACGATAAACAAAAATTAAAAATAAAATTATAAAATAAATTCAATAAATGAAATGAATAAAATTAACAATGTGAAAAACAACGAGAATAAATAAATAATAATCGATTTTAGTACATTACGATGATAAATCTCATAACTGGTCCCTATCGTGTTGATCTCTGGACTTTGCCAGATTTTTCCAGAATTTCAACTTGTGATATAAATTTCCTATGTGTTATGAGCTAGGACTTTTAGGTAGTTCTTTGCCAGAAAGATTATCATTAGAGGTTTCAATCAAATTAGCATATGCCATCGTATTAATGAGTAAACGTATATATGGTAACATATGAAGTTCAGTTCTACTATAAGCGCAATATGAGATAGGAGATGATTATGTAGGGAGGCAAATGGCCCACCAACGGTTTGCGATAGTGTAAATGTTTGAACTGATGTACAGTAATGTAATTACGCAGGAAAAGCGCCGTCGCTAATCCTTGCTCGGTTTTGTAACTCAATTACCGTAATCCTATTCAGGGTAATTCATTGTTCGGCTAATCATATAACCACGATTTTACTAATGCAGTCTGATCTTTCCTCCGTTTGTGCCCCTAACCGCGCTATCAAGTATATTACCTTTCCTGTATTTGTGTACAAATCGTGATAAAGTAATGGTGTTCAAAAATCTTGGAGCATATTAATAATGAGTAAATATAACCGTATGAATAATTACAATCATTCCTCCATCCCTTAATGACTTATTCTGGTGGTGCAGCTCATTCATATTAAATTCTTCATTCAATAATAAATAAAATTACCCATCGATAAATTACTGGTACCATGGTAATAACAAAGTCTGGTTGCGTTTTATCATTCGCTGTAGTTCTTTCATTTTTTGTAAACCTATGTAAAAACGTTTTTATTACCTTCAGTGTTAATGAGTTATACAATATGTTTAACATATTGCGGCGTTGACTTATTGTCACTTCTCCGTATCTTAACTTAAATAATTATATACTTGGTCAGCTGCGTTAAATCTATTTTGTTCCTACAGCCGACTTATTCTAATAGACAATAACGTCTGAGCTATGAAATGTGGACCGACTCGCGGAAGTTTCCTCACATACCCCGAGAGCTGATATTTGTGCCTGCTGGCAATCAAAAAAAGTATAATGGTCAAAGGTTAATGCATGAAAAGATGTATGGATGAGTAGGAAGCGAAAGATATAAGCAAATATAAGGTAGTATGTAAATCTTTAAGAAAGTTCTCGGAAAGATGCTCTTTGTCTCATCAGAAATGTATTTAAAGGTCGAAAAAAAGGATTAGAATAAATTTATATAATAATCTAATAACATTAGAAAAAATGAAAGGATGAAAATTAATAAATTCAGTAACAAATACGGTGCAAGCATAAGATATAATTATTCACCCATAGAAAGTAAACGGAAACACAATATAAATAATCATGTTTTATATGAAATTGTATTATAAGTAAAGGAGAAAATGGGGGGTAAATGAGTGAAAAATGATAGGGAGAGTTTTTATGAATGTGTTGAGATATACTTATAACCTCACAAGCTTTAAAATATTTCTCTAAGAACGCTAATAGATTTGTTATTTCGGAAGGAAGAAGTCAAACAAACATGCTAATACGCCGAGAACTCAAATTTTCATTTTTCAAGGTTTGAGAGATTGAGAGTCAGCCCGATCATTATTCCCCAACATTTAACGACAGGAGATTGCATCAGATCGCGCTAAGCTCGTAACATAACCATTCGCACGAAAAACATTGCGTGTCATCAATCATTCCCATCAACGCATGGAAAAATCAATCAACTTCCGACGCAGGCACAAGATCATTTAGCCATGAACATCACTCACATCAGCGGATCCGAAAAATTTAGAAATTAGAAAACTGCGGATCCGAGAGGATTTTTCGCAAAGAACCGTAATGAATCTGTGAGAAACAAAAACGTCGAAAAGTTTGAATTATAATAACGGCACGCTGCGGGACCCATCTTTGCTTCGTGTTTTTTTTTTAATTGCTTCGAAGAAATAAAAAGATTTCGGGCGTAAACACACACACACAGGGTGACGGAGAAGGGTTACATCCAGCGCCATGGCGTGTTACCCCTCTGAACCTTTTTACCGGTAACAAATGACTTCCGCAGAGCGTTGAGGGGATGCAACAGATCTCTGCCATAACGAGACACGTTCTCACGGGCGGTTCTCCCATAAATGGTAGCACGGCAACAAAGGGGTGAGGCACCGTTAATGGATAGAGCAGCTGAAATGGCAATACGGAACGAATGGCGGAGCAAGGAATGAAAATCCTGGGAAGGAAAAGTGGCGATGAAATGCCCGGAATAGAGATTAAACGTTAAATCACTGGTGAGCATTGATAAAGGGAACGAGTGGAGTTCAGCGTCCATATTAAAGCGACTGACCTTTATGAGTGTGGGTCTGATGGAGGGGTGTGCTTAATGCTTTTTTATAGGTCAGGAGTCTCCGCGGAAACTGATGGAGTTTAAGTTTCATTGAGAATAATTTACTGTAGGAGCATTAGTTGAGATGTTATTAGCTAATGTGGACCGCAGAATGAGCAAGAGTCTCTCTTTAGTAGGTTACTGTAATTTATCTCATTTTTCTTTAACATCTATCATCGTTTAATACGTCAGGTAGTAGTGCGGTGCTATTTATTGCATAAAGTATCTCTATCATTATGTCATATTCCAAGTGGTTTCTCTTTCGACATCTTTGAGCTAAGTGTGAAAGTTTTAGCAGGTTTTTCACATTCCTAGTAAATATTGGGTGTTTTCCTGCCGATGTCACTTATGCCATAACTCCCATATGTTTCGATATATGTATTCGCCCCACCTTATCTCTAGGGAAATTAATTTTCTGTTGAGTTTGTTGACGTTAAAGGTGGGTTAAATAGAAGAGGAAATAATTTATCATTTTCATTCATTCTTTCTGATTTACACAATAGCTAACTATCATGCCATCTCTCTTCTAAGTTCGTTACCATACTTCTAAATCCCATAGGAATCTTCAGGTGTAATCCGTTATATACCCTCTCAGATGATTCGATCTGCTATTATAGCAACCCTAATTTCTGAAAATTTCCTTAAGTTTACCTTTCTATTCCATGTTTCATGAAATCTCATACCTTTTTTTAAATTTTAAAATCAGTGTTTAAACCACAGTCCTTCAAATATACCAAAGTTATCAATTTTCGAATGTTTTATTCATAAATAGTCAAAAGAGGAAATACTGAAAATTTTAAAAAATTAAAAATTTATCCCTTTGGAAATTATAAATGAATGAGCTGCATGTTGTAATCATTAGTGAATGGTATTTTAGCGAAGTTTTAAAGCTTCTATAAAAAAGATATTGCAACCTAAGAGTTTTTGCCATGATAATTGTTTCATTTTTTTGATGTTCTTATAGCGGGAAACTAGGATGATTTACTTACATGTAAATGCTGTGACGGATTACCGTAGTGTATTTAATTCAATCGGTATTGAATGAGGATAACAAGCATTCCTTAAATTTATTATTCCAAAGACATTGTTTAAATATAAAATACCTTCATATAATTTCTCCGTGATCATTTAAAGTCATCCTTCTATCAAGGAATGCATAAAATAAAAGTATTGAGGACATTTTTATGGAAAAGAACTTCATTGCCGATTTCTGAGTGGAAATTAAAGAACTTATCGTCCTGCTTTCACATTTCTTATGACGGTCGATATTTACTCAGGATATTGAGGAAAGTCATGCTTATTTATACATGCCGAAGGTTAATATCGACCTACTGCATCACTGAAACAGTTGTCGATACAGTAGTTACGACGAAGCGATGCATTGATTCATGCGTCAAGTATTGGCCCCATCGAGAAATCATCACAGCCGTATCGAAAACAAATAATAAACATCGCTTTAAAGCATCCAAATCACACAGCCGAAACATATGGGCGAAAGTAATGAGATAATGAAGCGAAACTTCCCGATTCGCTTCATCAAAAGAGAAGGGAATAAATAAGTTTGAGAGGAGGTCAATGAAACGGGGCGGACGGAGAAGGATTTACAGCTGGATAAAGCAGGGCAGGGATTGGGCAAGGGATTAGAGCAAAGGGCAGATGGAGAAATAAAGAGAGCGATGGAGGAACCAGAGAGAGCGTAAAGCTTTCATTGCGAGCACCACGTGGATATGACCGCAAGTATCGACCCGAATACCACGCCCCGTTGCTGCCGCTCACCCCACCGAACCCTCCGTTGCCCTTTCCACTTCCCCGGAGACTTCTCTCTCCGCCCCCACACTTCTCTTTCCGCATTATCATAAGGACGTGTGTTTATCCCATACTTTCATCTCATCGGGGACGACTTTACTAAAGCAGATGCGCATTCGCGAATTCAAACGGAAATTTTTGGGATGGACAACTTTCGATTCTGTAAACTATGGAACGGTTTGGAGTCGGGACGGGGATTTATATTGAAGGAGAGCTATTCGTAAATGATGGGCCGGTGCTGATGCTGGCCGGAAAATATCATTGCTATTAAATGACTTCCTGCTGTTTCTTTAACATCAAATGGCAGCTTTGTTCTTGCGTACCATACGTTACACAATTATGCGTCTGCAGATGACTCAAAGGTTATACCTCTCTTATATAAGATCTTTATTATTTTTTGATGATTTTAATACAACTATTCTTTCTTTGCTTTCTCAGCATGAAAAATAACCTCCATAATATATTATCAGCCTATATGCACATGACAAAATTATTATGTTTTACTTCCCGTTTCACTAAATTGTTTATCGATCACTATTAAATAATTTTATGCTTTTTACTTGGCATTAAGTTGTAGCTTCATACTCACGAGCAATATATTGATACCGTGTCTACGAAATGATTTTACCTTACGGTATAATCGAGATTGGAGAATTGTTTAACGAATTAACGAAATTTAATTTTAGTCTTGTTCTCCAACTTAAACAATGTGTGAATCGTATCTTAGATTATGGAGTCATAATACGAGTACAATCCTCATTTTCGAAATTCAAACATTCACGAGGTTATTTGGAACGCTTCCAATACAGGGTTGAGGTGATAATCTATTCGCAAAAAAATTCCAAGTGAAAGAGAAACCAGCAGATACCAAAATATTATCTACTCAATTCACAAGTAATCAATACATCTCTTGAATCAGATAAAACTAATAACCAATAATGGTACGACAATATTGAGATTTATAAGCAACAATATTTCTGTCCCGAACATTTTCAAGTTTTTGAAAATTTATGATTCAGAAAATTGAAAGATACTTCAAAAATTTCTAAGTTTAGTTACTAATTAACTAAATTAGACTACCAGAAAATTTTTCACGGCACAGTTACCACCTCTTTCTGCAGACTATTGTGCAGCGGCAGTTTGGGATAAATTGCATTAATACATCAGCACATTTCACACTTATGATACATTGCTCTATATATCAATCTATTCTCACACTCTATTATCCAACAGTACATTAATCTTTATCAACTATAGTTATACGTCCATCCTTCAAAGATACGCGTTTTTAAACCTATACACTGCTTACCTTTCAAAACATCTATGAGTTACAATAATTAATGCATGAAGTTTAGTCAGTTTTACATAAATCCTCATCGACATCGAATATTTTTGCAATGTTGTTCGTTCGTGAGATTTTACCCTTCATAGAACATATGTGTTTTGTTTTTCCAGATTCCATAATTCTGTTTCATGAAAAATATAACTTTGCATGTATCTGGGACTGAAATTCGTCTATAGTTGGATATCTCGATATTTTAATCTCTTATATAACTACGCAGTGGTGTTATATGAATCGAAACATGTTTACACTTTATAATAATGCATGGCCGGAACGTAATAATACCTGTTGTGCTGTAACATCCTTGCGATTCCATTTTCGAGCTTGTATGTCTGGTTCTAATTCGATTTCAAATGGCTGGATCGATTTGAGATCCAATTGGACGCAAAATTTACGATCCGTAGGCTCCCAGCGTAAACGAAGGAGATTTGATCAGCAATGATTTCGATCCATATGGTCCATTCGAAATTGCACGGCTGACGGTTGTCGAGGACTGAAATTGTGGATTTTTTCAATCGTTAAGTTTACTTCCATATCAGAGACATGTATCTGTAGAAATGTGACAAATGAAGGTTTTGAAATATAGTAATCTTGGGTTAAAGATTCGTCCCCAACATAAAGGCTATGAAAAAGAACAAAATGAAGTAGATATGTCCTATTTGATATTTATCAGATCCACTACGAGTAATTTTTGATCGAAGAAGTTTATTTATTAGTCAGATTACAAGCATACGTACAATATTACTACATGTAATAATATAAGATACAATATAGGCACATATAATAATACATAATGCAATATTAGCACATATAATAATATATAAAACAGTATTTGGAACATATTTTTACAATAATTAATTACATCGCTTTCAAAATATTCGTTTGGGGAAAAAAAATTGGCAGAAAATATCCACACGGAAAACATGTCTGTAGATGACTCGATCGCACAAGGGTGAAAGTGAGGAAAATCACAAAGTGACGAGATATTAATCGGAGAGGGACATTTCATATCCCGACTAATCTTCTGATAGGGACCCACTTGATCATGATCTACGCTATGAAAATGTTAGGATGATGTAATTCGCTGGATGAGAAATTATCTGGTGGGAAAGGTTAGAGACCTCGGTCCCCCACAGGTGTGATAGAGGTAGGAAAAGTCAATAACCGATGGTATAACCCACGGAGACCAATAAATAATTGATGGTTCTCACCTCAACTTGGCGGTACACCATCAGGGCAGTGGGTAGAGACAGTGATTTATTTTTATTTCCCTCGAAACTCAAACCAACCGAGGGTAGTTAAACTTGGCGAAGACTCCAGAATATGGAGACTGTTTTGATTTTGGGCAACGTTAATTTTCCCATCCGACAAACTTGTTTATCCACGTTTTAATTCTTTGATCGTTTTCTCTCATTAAAACGCGCTGTCGTTTTCTTTTGAATTTGAGGGAAAGACAAGAAAATTTTTATACTCAGCTACATTTACTTCATTTCACGTTATTTTATCTATTTCAATTACTAAATTACAGCCTTGATTTTAATAACATATTCCGTTTCAATTTTAATGAATACATTTATTATACTATATACTTGACGTTACATAGCTTCACTTTAGCTTTTGATGAATATTGATCGTAATTACACATCCCTATGTGTATTGTCTGAGGCCATTTTGCAAAAAGCTCCACCCATCATTCTTTCCCATACGATGATTTCCTCCTCATACATTTATGCATCATGTCATCCTTTGTTTGTTCGTTCTATTTGTTCATTTCTGCACCGGGGTGCTTTATTTTTCCTCATATGACAGCCTACTTCCATCTTCATTCAGTGAATGGATTCATATTACTCTTTCACATACAAGAGGTCTCTAAATATAAATATAACTTTTAATCCTTGATTTTCCCTCTTTTTAAGTCATTATTCGATGGGCTAATAATCTCCTCTAACCTCTCGTAATCTATGTCCTTGCACAGGGTAATAAAACCCCCGTTTTAATACTTATCTCTATCTGTTACGAAATGAAAGGACATATTTTTTCGTCTCAGTAATATAAAATTTCATGAAATTCTATTAACTTATCCTTAAAATAATTAAATTCGAGACAATGGTTAACGCCTCAATAATTAAATAAGTCCTAAATGCAAATTTTTCTTTAATGAATTTGTTCGGAAACCTTCCAAATGTATTAAATTAATCAGCCAGCAAACACTTGAAAAATTCCTAAAATTTAACTTTTCGCTTTTGTACCACTTTATTTGACAGGTAAATTGCATGATGAAATTTCGTTTATGTGACATTAAATATCCCCAATCTATTAGTTTCTCTTGGATGTGGCTAAATAAATTAATATCCATGAGTCGTCAAAACGTATACACAGAGAATTAGAATAATTTCTTGATTGATTGCTGCTCTAATCGTTTCAGAGAAGTCACTTCTTTTTCAATCAGAGAATGAGGTTTTCGCTGATTGGCAACAACGCTATGGCTATACATAGTAGCTTGCCTGAAGCATGATTTGAGAGAAAATTATAGTCTGAGTGTTAGGAAATGTTGAAAAAGCTTATAAAAAGAAAGGACAAGTTTTTTCGTTGTGTTTACAGAATCATTTCCTATAAAAAGGAGAATCCCCATCTTCTAATGGTCACAAATCATTAGTACACACTATTTCTGTAGTAAAACGCATACAAATATACTGCCACCGATTCTCAATAAGTCCTAACTACACGGAAGATCTTGGCTAAAGAACCTTATGCATTATATATTACTAAAGTTATAATATCAATTAAGCAACTATGGTCTGTACTTATTTTATCTAAATATTTATATGCAATCATTTTCTAATATCATGAGGTATAAATTAGGCGATGTCTCATCATGACATTAATTCGTATGAGAGTTAAGCAGAGACAGCTTATTCTTTGTGTCATCATATGTTTTAATCATAGAATTAAGCATTATTTAATACTAAGAAATTATTTTTATATCAGCATTTGTTTTAGTACAGTTAAACAAGGCTTTAAAAACTCCCAAGCCATTATTTCACTAAAGAAATAAAATTTTGTTCCAACGGTCACTAGGTCGTGAGGAGCGTATTGCACAATGTAGCCGCTCTGTGCTGTCAAAGGATTTTATTAGGATCACTTGCCTCTAATTAAGAGAGCGCTCGCCCCTTGTGGGAAAAGAGTAACTTGCCTCGTGAGAATAATAACTTCTCCCCGGATGTGGAATCTCCCGCTTCAGAGCAACACAGTCTCTCCATTTAGTGTTCCCTGAAGAGGGACGTTATACATCCGCCTAAGAAATGTCTTCGACGACGCTCTTGCTTGTACCATTAACAGCGATATTTATTCCACGGAAATGTAAGGTCGTTGATCTCACTTTTATTGATGCATCAAATTATAAATTTATAATATCCTAGATTTTACTCAAATTTTAAAAATAAATAATTATTAAATGAATTTTCTTATCTAAATTGTTATTTGTTTCAGTAAACATGACTGAGAGTAATTGAAATCTTTTAATACCACACCAGTAACAAGGGAATACTCTTAGATATACTCATTAAATATACTCATTACATGTACTCAACATACACTCATTTTTTGTGTGATGGTTTTCAGGAATATTTTAATATTCCCTTGTAACTATTGTAGCCATCAATGGACCTTACATATACTCAATACTCATTTAATATAGTCATTATACTGATATATGCATTTATGATACACATACTCATATATATCATATTTCCTTTTAACTATTGTAGCTATCAGTTGCATTACATACACTCATAATACTCTACCGTTTACTTAATGAATAATTTTGAATAATTTGACTCCCTCACTCCTGATTTTGTCCTCTGAGCTTATTCTCACCCCAGTGCCTTTTGTTGGATAACAGTAGAGGGATAGTGGTTCAAATTGATCCTTTGACATAGTTGTTTTTACAGATTGCATTTATATGAATCTATTAGATTGAATATTACATCATTTGACAAGATCAAAGCATTATAACGTTCAATCAAACATGATGCTTCTGTAAACCATGATTTTCTTCTAAAACAATATGTAAAACAACTAAATGAATAGATAACGCACTATCTAAGCCTTTAATTCTTGATACACTACTTATCATTAAATCTAAGTAAGCTAAATTTCCTATCATTTTTACAGAATTTTCGCCGATGTCTCAGGATTATCTGGAGTTCTCTATTTTCTATTTTACGCTCTTTTCTCCATAGTTTTTGGCTTTCAAATTCTTTGTTAGCTTCGGGTGACCCTTGTAAAGTCTTCTGGATCAAGACACGGTTCAAAGTTCTCATTCTCAACTACAAATACTTTGGTGATGAAATGAGGCCACTTAAAAGCAAACTTAAATAATGCGGCATTCTTTTATGAGCTATATTATCCTAACTAATAAGTTGATGCTGCCTTAATCTTCTTTATGTCTTCCATTTCCCCGTCGCAAACAAGAGTACTTCCACACTTCACCACACGTTCACCGTCTCTTTTATGTTTCTTTGTAAAAGTTGTATGGTTGTCATACTTGACTTTCACCTATTACCGTCGTACATTTCGGATGCTAATTTTGTAAACTTCGAAGTATCGCTGATGAAGAAAGCCTAGTTCAACCACGTATTATGGGAGGTTGTCGAGACGTTTTAAGTCTCTTTCAATTTTTTAAAAGTTGTACGCCATCTGTTTCTGTTACCATATTTATTTATTTTTGCATTTTTCGAAAGCTAATTTGAATAAGGAATTTCAACACATCAAGTAATGCGCGGAACGAAACGGTAACAAAACAGACACAGTCGATAAAATCTCAGCGAACGCAGAAGAAAACTATTGACAGAAAATCACAAAACCCTCAATAACTAGGAAAACAAAAACAAAAATTACGTGATTATGCCCTTTTCTTAAACACTTACTGACAATCTGAAAAACTTCGCTGTAATCAATGTTACCACGGCACTAATAAGCACTCCAACAGCTTATCTAAACTTCTAAATAACCCAAAAAAACAAAATTTATGATTTACAAAAACTGGTACTTACCAACAAAAGTGCCAAAATAGCCACCAAATTTACATAGGACAAACAGAAGGTAAATAGAAACGAATTTCAAGAAACATTAAGCATATTTTAGAAACAGAAATTACAACATAGAGCATCACCACATACATTTCTGTAAATGACCTCCCGATAAATATGAAAAACTAGACCCTTACGTAAGCATTTACTATTTCAAAACAAAAACAAGGTGTCCAACTGATACTCATTCATTCCATTCCAAGATCCTCAATGTACCAAATACTCACACTTCCCACTACTCCGACTACAATACGGACTCCATTACGTGGGGGTTTATATGTGTATCCACCTCTCCAAAAACTACTGGTGGACTTTCTTTTTTCTCCTTTGAAAATGACAGCTTAGCTATCGAAATACGTATTAGGCTTTTAAGATTTTATTCTTGGACGTCTACGTCCAGTTCTGTCTACATCCTTTTTACGGCGTTTGGAGTTATACGCTCGCCTCGGATACATTTCTTGTCCTTTTCGGTTGGAGTATGTCCTGTTGACAGCTGAAGATACTTCAAGATGTCCGAGTAATTCAGCTTGATAGAGTATCAGCGATATGTTTTCCTTATCCCTCCGATTTTATCTTAAAAAGTTACTCTTAGTATCTTTACTGCAAGTCCTTTTCCTAGCATATTTTGAAAAACAGTTCAGATAAAATATAACAATAAGACTGCAATACATAAATATATATATATTAAATGTCTATATTTGAGCTAAATTCTGGTCAAGAATTCTCCACTTTCACCTCAAATAAGGACACAATTATACGATCGATGGAAATTAATAATATAATGATGGATAATGATAAAACACGAAATAAATTATGTGAATATTTTTAATATAACATTCATTGAAGTCGGCAAAGAAGGAAATTATATCAAGCAATTAGTGTTCCTCGACAAACTGCATTTTTCTTGTTGAAACTCATTTACGTCAATCTCTATCAGCGCCAATATGGAACACAGAATTCACAAATCGAATTTCAATCAACTACAGGAATAACTTTTAAAAAACTTCGCTTTAATTAAGACCCGTTACATTCATCACATTGGCCTGTTCATAACATTTTCCAACCATAGCTTTAACGCCTGCCAATTTTCCCTCTGAAAAGTAAATAATAGAGGGAGATTTAATCAACGCGGGGCAGTTTTTATCGAACGACACGAATGTCCGAACTTAATACCAAACAAGCTGACGAAGCGGCTGTCAAATTCCCAGGTTCCGAAAGACAACTACCAAATGATGAAATCGGAGAGAATCTCAACCCTTTTATTGGATTCCTCAAATGTACACGGAAAGAAGGAGGCAGACCATTATCCCAGCCGAGATATTCTCACAGAGGGAAGGACTGTACGCACCCGTCAGGCATCGGGACCCCATTTGACTCCCATTTCACCCCCCGTTCTCCTGCCATTTTCAGGCGTGGTTGCGTCAACATACCGTCACAGTTCCCTTCAATTTGGAACCACAAACCCCCGCCCCTCTCTCTTCGGCCGCTTTCACTCCTTTCCCAGACCAAATCCTTTTTCTCCCTGTGTTTGAGTGCGGACGAGCTCAATGCCAGACCGGCAATTCCCCCCCAACCCTCCCCCAGTCCATTTCGTCATTCCAAACACAGAGAGGACAAACGCATTCTGGCCACATTCCCACGTACCTCGAGCCTTTCTCCTTCTCGTCACAATGTGATTCCTTTTTCTTTAAATTATTCAATAATTTGAAGGGAGGGAAAACGTTGGTTTGGCGACGCGCAGCGGATTGTCCATTCGGTGGGTTGGGGGTGGCGTTTCAAGGGTGGCTGTTTTATGTCGTTTGGGGAATTCTTTTTGATGTGCAATGTATGCCAAATCCGGCGGAGAGGCTTCAAAAGGAATGAAGATTGCCATGGCTTTTTTCATAACGCCCGAGGAAGTGTTAAAACATCCATGAAGTTGGTTCGTTTTTCGTTGCATTTCTTATGGAAGCAGAATTCAGTGGCGAAGTGTAATAGAGTAGAAAGGATACTCATGTCTACTGTTGGGCTCTTACTGTTATGCAATACAAATGTACACAACTTTCGATTCAAATGCTTGTGTAACATCATTGACAAACAGATTGCATTCGTAAGTAGCCATACAAGTACGGCCACCACAATTTTCCGAAATTCGTCCGTATTTTTATTGGCTATCCCGGTATTGTACTTGACATCCAAATTTCTTGATCAGAAGAATTCTACTTGATCAATATTTATTTATTAATTTACTAATTGATGATTCAATATCACTGATCTGTATCAAAAGTTTTCTACACGTGATGTGAGCTTAGATATGACTCTTTTCGTCAAAAAGAAATTTTAGCCAAAATAAGATCACTCGGAATATTTATTTCTATTCTATGCATAGCAGAGATGTCTCATATAAAAACCATATCATAATATGTTACGTACGAGGAAAACTACATCAGCATAATATTTGGACACTACCAACATGAATGAAACTTGCATTTTTCCAGCTTATGTACCATCGGTCTCTGAGCTTCCTGCATGTAAGGGTAACTTCCATTTATGAATTTCTATGAAAATGAATATAAAGAAAACTGGAGATAAAATAAATGGCACAGTGGGTTAAAGAGGGAAATACGATTGATCTAAGTGGTACCGAATATCAACTCCGCACAACGTCACAAAAATATCTGATTATGAGGATTGATATATTGTTTTGCGTATTTGATGCCTCGAAGTTTGCATGTTCATGTCTATTAAAGATAAATGCAGTATGGAATGCATAAATTCATATTCGAGATCGGTGACAGTAGGTTTGAATTATGTTCTGCGTATAATTCACATTGATTAATGAGTGAGATTGCCAACCTATCATTCAAACATTAACATTTCGTTAATATCGACAACTATCGAGATTTATAAAGCAGAATGATGGAAAAAATTACAAGTACTTGTAGATGTATTATCTTTCTAATGAAAGAACAATTCAGTAATCCTACAAGATTCCATATTATGATATGTAATAGTTACACACATTTTGAGCAACAATTTTCGTTTATAACGTAAATATACAAAGTCTGCATCCTATATATTGCAAGTAAGACATTACAAAATCAATCGTCCTAAATAAATTTGTTCATCTCAATTAAGGTATATTGACTGAAGCCTCTAAATATTTAAAACATTTTTGAATAAAGTTATGCTGATGCATAGAATAGAGATTCAATGGAAATAAACTGAAATAGTAGGAAAAATTAAGGGTTCAGTTTTCTTTTAGTAATTTTAAAAATAAAGATTATGTGAAGACCTACTTTATCTTACGGATGCATATAAGATTCAAATTTCACAATCACAAATTACTAGATTTATGCATTAATGTTGAATATCATCAAACTATTTTAAAGCATCCAATAAAAAATACTGTGTAAAAATTTTGTGAATGTGGTTACACCATTATGACGATTTTTTTTATTTTCCTGCAGGTAAGCTTCAAACTGCGACTTCAACTGTCTGTTGCATCACTCCAGTTAGTACTCCAGATCTGTAAGTTATTCAAATACCGAAATATACATCGTCTTAGTTTCTTATTGCTGCATTATATTGCTAAATTTTCCAAATTAATCAGGTTATCTCTTTCACGTAGAGCTTTTTAAGAAATTTAATTTAAGAAAAACGTTTATAAATAATTATTTTATTTTATAAATTTATAATTATATGTAATACAGAGAACACCTAATTATCTGTGGGTGGACTATCCGGTTTATAGATTATTCACTCACTTTTAATTTGAACTCTTCGTCTTTAAAAATATTAAAACGCAAAACAGACAGGTGTGTTTTCGCTTTTTAATATAATCAGAGCTTACGTAAGACCTTCCTGTAGAACTGGGAGAATACGACTATAATGGCACTTTTAGTGCTGTTTTGATGGTGGTGATTTTGGTTTGATGCTGGTGAAATGATTAATCGAGAAATGTGAAAAGGTCGGTTTAGTAAATAAAACTCGTAGTGAGTCCATAAAAGAATAAAAATTAACGGACACTTCACACAAATAATGATAGCTCGTTCATTTACGTAAATTATAAACATTATAAGAAATCATAGTAAAAGTTAAGATTTCTAAATTCTCTTTCAAATGGTCAGTCGTTTATATGTTTTGATGTAGTGTGAAGGAAGATAAGCCTCGATCACCGAAAATGGATGTTAAGAAACAATACATGGAGGATTATTTCTAGTCTCTTTCCTATACATTAAGGGAAGTTACAATCACTGGAAATTATCAGAATTTTTACTAATTTTTTCCCCAGTGTTAATTACACAAGTGAAATATTCCTTTATTCCCGTAGTAGCGTTCATAAGACTTAAACCATTCTTATCGCCCTCTACAGCGACGTAATTCGTCTATTCAGTGCAAAACAAAAGGAGCAGATGTTAAACCTTCCAATCCGATATGCTGCATGAATCCACGAACGAGAACTCGGAAACGATGTCCAGGTAATCACGAATCACGTAGATATCTGAATCACGATTCTGCCATCGTCACGGTAGAATTTCTCCGACAGGTCGGCACAAAGCGCTTTGCACCGTGACGAGTCCCGGGGTATTACCTTACACAAAGCAAAACAGATCTCCGTTCAACTTTTATTTGGCCTCCGTGCGTTTCCAAAGGACCTTTACTTCCCCGGTACAACTCCGGATCCTGTAACTTTTTTATGCTTCCTTATTTCCAGGAGCGCGTGCTATCTGCTATACCAGATCTTTGTAAGTTACTGGAAAAACTACATTAAGAACTTTCTGCAAAATGAATCTCAATCGTGACTATTGAGCTCAGAGGATATTATTATTTCGTACACGTTAACCGGCCAGATGTAAGCATTTCTTTGCCGAAACCTTGCATTTCCCCACAATTACGATTTTTCGAAATTAAGTCATCTTTTCATCCATTTTTTCTGGAATTTTCACCCAAATGTTTTGAGGCAGTACATTAAATAATAAGCGGCGGATGGGCTAAGCGAGAACTAGTATCAGAACTTTTCAAAATCAAAGGTATTGCGAGTAACTTTGTGACACAAAAAATAGGAAGAACTTTTCCAAAGGAAACTAATTCCTTTTTAATTAAAAAAATTATGCAAATGTTTGAATAAAAATAACGATTAGTTTCCTTTGAAAAAGTTCTTCTTGTTTTTTGTTATTTCATCGAAACTTTTTATCCCACCAAGAAAACAACTAATTATCAAGAATCGTTCATTTTTTGGGCGATTTTTTCGAAGATTTCACGAACAAAACTTTTTGGGAAGTGTATTTGTAAAAGGACAACGTTTATAATTTCCTTAACGAAACCCCGGATAGCCAAGTGGGTAGCACCTTCGGTGAAGCAGGTCCCGGGTTTGGTATCCGGTGTGGTTTTAACCCAGGAAACAATCAGGAAGCTAACTAAATTAATCGGTGGTATATCAAATTCTGTCTACAAGAACCATAAAAATATAAATAATAAGAAAAAGAAGAAAATTAAGGAATAAGAAAAAGAAATAGATGAGTCAGATATTGAGGGGAAATTTATTGGTTAAGAATGTAATTTAAGAAAAAATATGTAGCGCATCTAGCGTAAGATAAAATATTTATGTTTATTAGCAAACAACTGATTCAGTCTCTTATTTTCTTCCCCATTTACTGATGATTACTATCAAACTTTCGAAGGTAGGATTCCAACTAAAGACAACTGGAAATAGGTATAAAAACAAATTATATCCCCAAAGGTCCCTTCCAATAACCTCTCTCACCTTTCTCCCATTCCGCAATTGGATTACGATTCTCCAATAGTCACAATACACCTCCTGAGATGATTCACTTCTCTTTTTATCCCACAAGAACGCCGACTCTTTCTTCCCCCAATCACACTTTTATGTATCTTTCGTTCTTCCAAGTGCTTTCTTTCCTCCCACCCTTTGCGTCTGCACCCATTGGTTATCTCCTCACGATTTCGGGTAAAAAAGGGAAAAAAAAGCTGACTCTTTTCTCCCAAACGGCTGCTTGGGAGCATTGTTTTCGACAGACTTCCCGTATGGACTTTACGACCAAGGTTTTCAGAGGCTAAAGTTTGTTAGTTCTTTCCATGCAACCTTTTTTCTTGTGTGCGATTGGGTGTTTTATAAGGAGGAACTAAGAAGGACGGGGAAAGAAACAGATGGCGGTCTTTGAGGCAATTACGACTGTGCTGCAGTGTGTTGTGAATGACGTTTGATTGAGGTGCCGAAATTTCATCAACCAGTAATCGTTTATTTATAAATTTAATAGGAAGTTTAGGATTGTTATTTCGGAAATTTTTAAGGAAAAATATGTTCAGCAGAACTCTGTAAAATGCTCCCGATTAAGATTCTATCTAGTTTAATACGCGGTTTTCTCTCGGTCCCCTCAACAGTAAATACGTGGTAAAAGTGCCGCTCAAGACGCTCCGCTACCCGCTTTTAAGGCAGATTTCTCCCGAATTCAGATGAACTGCAACCAGCTATAGCCTCTGCCTCAATTTACAATCCAAAAATTATTTATATTATCTGTATCATCGTCTTTATCTCTTCTCTCCTGTCTTACCTTCTCTAAGGAGGTTCCTTATTTTTCCCATATTTGCGATGACTAATTTTTTAAGAAGAAAACTAAGATAGACCGAAACAGAACAATCTTTATTCCTCTGTCGGAACTAATACTAGGGTCTCAGGGCAAAATTTAAAAAGTCCCTTAGCCGTGTTTCTTTTCATCGCAATCTCAAATGTTAAAAATATCGAATCAAACAAAGTGGTAGTGCAATTCATTGCTGAGAATTTGAGCGCATTCTTGGAGAGATCGTCTCTCACCACTGCTTTCAAAAGAATTTGTCATCCTTCTTTAACTGTCCGTCTGGTGAAAATAGCTTTGTCGTAGAGTAAAAGATTACAAAAATAAGTACTAAAAACAGACGCTTTCTTTGCATAAAAAGCAGGCAATTCTTAATAATGCAAAGAAGCAACCAGTATTGCACAACAATTTTTCGAAGAATTATTTTCAGTTTTGGCGGGTAAAACAACAAAAGAAGATTCCTTTTCGGTTTAAATTGTAAATTAATCGTCAAAAAATTAAAAAGCCAGCAACCCTTCCCTTTTGTTCTCTAATGTGGAGGAAAAAGATTTTAATTTCCCTGTTATAAAACTACCCTGCTTATAACCCGGTTATCATTCGGTTTCCTGAAAAGCAATTTAACTTGCTTAACTGTCAGTTTACTCATGTTCAGGTTGACTTTTTAAAATAACGTACTAAAGCAAAAAGATGAAGAGCCGATCTATACAACAGAAATGATTTATGACACACCTTTTTATGACTGGTATCATTTGATTTAGCGGCCAACAGTTTACCGGAATGGAATGTATTATGATTATTTACGTGCAAAGAGTCGTATTATCTAATCTGGATATCTACCTAGTGCCTTAAGCGTGGATATATATTGTCGCTATGTTTCTAAAAATATACTAAATTATTCTTAACTCGTGCAATTAAGAGCAATATGATCTTTAAAACCATTAAAAAATCAACTTTATAAAAAGCATGCTAAATAATTATTTTCATTGATATATTTTCTCGATTAAAAATGAAATATTGGATATGAAAAATAATTACTTCTCCCCTTAGGATAAATAACTCCTTTTTTCGAAACTGTTTTATAATGACGGAAAAGTATTTTTATGCATTGCAATCCTTTTAGAGAAACAGATATATACTTATATTCCATTCTTGCTGTACCACTTTGGACTTTAGTGAGTTTCTAAATTTAATTATTAAGATACTTGCTTCCATCTCGAAACTTCAGTTTTTCTGTATAGACAAAGGAGAATTTTAATATCATCTTGTCCATCATAATATTTAACGAAGTCTTTCTCGCATTTTAGCGATAAGTTAATCCAACGCCTCTCATCAGTTTCGTGATTTTTTAATAAAGCGAAAGACTCAGAGCTAATACCTGGCTAAATCATATAATATATTATTGTAAAAGCCTTGATTAAAAATTTTCACCATCATATTTATTCATCAAATTTTAATATCGGTGTGAATTTAAACTCATGGTACCTTAACGTTATCAAATACAATTTTAAGTTCTTCCACACATCCTCACAAAGTTGAGCTTTCTAACCCCATGTATATACATGCTAGAACGAGCCCAATATATTTATATACCCTCGGCATTAAATGTTGAAACTCCTCCGTCCTTATAGCGAATGTATATCATTACAAAAAACAAGGCGGAAAATTTTCCTCGGAATTTCATTTCTTAACCGCGCACTTCCTCCGCCGTCCCTTTAAATAAAAATCCCGCTTCTGTTTTTTCCTAGTCCCAAAAGTAAACTTCATAACCTTTGATGAGCGACGTCTCCCCTCTCAGAACGTTGACGTGACGAGAAGATTCATCTCCGACTAAAAACTCGCGTCCCTTTTTTAATTACCGTCTCCTCCTCAGCGGTACATGAAGGGTAACAAGGTGCGGCAAAGCCTTTTGGTCAGCTAATGAACTCCAGGGAACTAAAAGAGAAACGGCGGCGATGTGCAGTAAACTAGTTTGAAGACAGGCACCTCGCGCTCATTTTTATTCTGCGGAAGTTTTTGAAACCACTCCCTCTCGATTGCAACGTCTCTTTCCCCTACTTTCCCGCCCACGACATTTTAACCGCACTCCCTCGAGATTCAACTCCTGTAATGGGCAGTATTCTTTACGCTCTCTGCAATCTCAAACGCCTGTCCTTTCACCCCTATAAGACTTGCCGACGCCCTCTACACTTTGTCTTCCTTTCCTTCGCATTTTGTTCTCTTCTCTGCTTGAACTTTCTTTTCTTCCGTGTATTCGGGTGTTATCTGTAGAAAGGAGATGGTACCCACAGATTCGCTTCGTGCGAGTAATAATTTGAGAACGAACTGAGTCAGCTGTTTTTTTCGAATAGTGAAGTGAAGTTTGCCTAGATACAGTAAAACCTGTTAAAGATGCTTTGTCTTCCTTTCCTTCGCTTTTTGTTCTCTCTAGTGTAGGCCTGCTTGAACTTTCTATTCTTCCGTGTATTCGGTTGTTATCTGCAGGAAGGAGATGGTACCCACAGATTCGCTTTTTACGAGTAATAATTTGAAAACGGACTGAGTAAGATGTGTTTTTTTTTTCGAATAATGAAGCTGAGCTAGATACAGTAAAACCTGTTAAAGAAGCACCCGCTGAAGACGCTATTAAAGACGTGTTTTTCCTCAGGATCCCGCTATATCTTACAGGAATGGTGCAGATACCCATTAAGACGCTGTGCTACCTTCTTAAGACGCAGATTTTTTAGTCGGATTTAGTTTTAGTCGCAGCCCCAGGTGCACTGCAACTTGCTATAGCCAGTCGTTCGCCTAATTTATGATCTAATGCAACCGAAATTACTTATCCCGGTCATAACGCTATTCCGCTTAAGATGTGAATTTAAAATGGTCCCCCAAAAAGTGTCTTAACCGAGATATACTGTATTTAACATATTTTGAAGCTACCCACAGTTCGAAATTTGATGCCTTTTCCTCAACTACTAGTGGAGGTACTACTTCTAGCGGTTGAGATAAACGGCAATATGTCGTTTTTAATTGTATCTAAGGCGATATTCTCTCCTCTCCAGACTTCTGAAGGAATATGGGTTTTACATACACACCAAAAGCATCGACTTTTATCGGATTGCATAATCCAGAAAATTAAGTTAATCGGTGAGCCATGTTTATTAAATTATTTTTCTTCTCTTTATAAATTCATAAACCGAGTGTCTTAAAAAATTCTTATTTTTAATTTTATTGCGCCTGTCAATCAATAGTTTTACAACGTTTATATAATTATGAATGCATTTTAATATATTAGGGATTTATTTGATTTTTATCGACCTTGTTTTTTCCATGCATAAAGCGTCAATAAACTACTGTATTACGTCAATATTTATTTTATATTTATTTGGTATGTAACTGAGAGTACATAATAAATTTTTCATCATTAAAAGTTAATTCCATTAAGCAGGTAAAACATTGGTGTCGTAATAGAACTGAGTTCTTCTTACATTTGTGTAAATACCGTACTTTCTAAAATACGACTTTGGTACTTCCCATTAAACAGAGAATCAGCGAATATACCCTAGGCCCAACCGTTTTTGCGGAAATGGCTTCCCCTCAAATGCCCTTTGAGTAGCCTGTTTTACGATAAAAGTTGCATCTTTCCCCGCAGCTTTAATGCATAGAAGTGCCCATTTTACTTCTACAGTAGTTAGATTCTAGCACTGCTACAACAGAGGAGAAAGGAATCCTTTTACCTGCATTATTAACGAGAACCACAGAATGGAGCATTCAAAATAATATTTTCGCTCTGCTTAGATAGGTTCAAATACCGCTTTTGCAGAAATGAAGCTTTATCTTATTGTTAGTGGCGATATGTTATCGAGATAAATTATATACTCGTATATCTTATGAGACATTTTTCTTTGCGACCAGTTTCAGAATTATTCTATAAAAAAAATAAAATTCAGTTTGTCTTCAGTTTACTGAACTAATAATTCTCCTTGTAACAATAGAACCGGCCGCTAAGTAATGAAGGAATAAGTAAGGAATTGAATTCGTAATCCTTATCCTGGTTAGGTATAATTCATGTATTAGATTGAATGTATGAATTATTTCCTCAGGTATGAAATCAGAATAAATTTGTATGTCAGTTAATGAAATTCTCTTCAATTAAAAATATTGCGTTGAAAACAATAAAATATATCTGTAAAAGTATTAGTTTATTTGACTATCAGTTTATCATAGCTATTAGTAGTATAAATTGAAACAAATCACACAGATTCTTACTTGCAATTAGTTTCACAGAAAGGATAAATAAGGTCTTTGATTCTGAGATTTTTAGTTTGTTAGTCTTAGTCTTATTATAAATATCTTAAATCTTATTATTTATATCTAATATGTATAATAAATTTCTTTAGTATTTAGAGAAAAAATTTTTTTCTTGCTTAACGGTGTTGTGTTGCAAATTCAGTTTTTAGGCAATGAGCTTGTATTACACAATTTTAATGCAACGATGTTGAAATAAGTAGAAACATATCAAAGACACAATACGGGGAATATTGTCTAATTAAGTACGCATTATATTCAGCAGAAATATTCCACAGTAACACCTGAGTCCATAGATACTTTCTCCACCCCTGTGACAGAAAAATTTAATGATTCATTTCCTAACCCGTTGTATCTTACTTTGCGGTATGACTGGAAATAACATTCCTTTGAAGTCTTAACTCCGGCCAAATAAAGCTATCCTTTTTCATCTTTTCACATCTCATCCTGTTTTTTTCGCCGTATAATACCAGCCCTTTCCTCCGAGAACTTACTTCAATAAAAAGCCTTCCCATTCTCATTCCTTGAAGTACCCCATTCCTTACTTTTATTATTACAGTGCCGTGCTATCTTTTCCTTACCCTATCATCTTCTGATATTCCCATTCTAAGCAATCCTCCTTCGAGTTTTTCCTCTGACGTTCTCTCTCTCATTCCTTCCTCATCTGTCCAATTTAGTTCCTTCTCCCAATGCCACATTTTCCGTAGTTTTCCACTCCATATCTTCAGTCGCATCCTTTAATCATTGTCATTTCACTTAACCCTGCCCTTCCCCCTTTCTTCCTGCCATTTTGTCTTTGAGACGTACTCCAGGAAGTTTCCTTTTGCATCTGAAGACGCTTCCTCCCTTCCATTGTCTGCAATTCGCTCCGTTGTTTCTACTTTTTGACACGTGAGTCGTCATTCCCATGATCTTGAGCTGGTTTCCGTTTCAGGTGGTCTTGCGCGTATCTCGCAGATTTCTCGTTTATTTTTCATGCTCGTGTAGGTTTTGAATGCCACTGCTCGCGAAATTCAAGTAGAAGTGGGCCATTTTGGTATAGTGCAGCCGTTAATCCTGCCTTTCACTTCAGGGTTTTGTAACTGAAGGGCTAAGATTGAAAGAAGCAACGCTTTAAAGTCCTTTCTTTCCTGTGTTTACTGGAGGTAATTTTTGGTGGAATTTTTGTAGGTAACTTAGAATGTTTTCAATATGTTTCTTTTTTATTTTGTAAAATATCAAAAAAATTTTAAGCATTCTAAAATGATGTAAATTCTATGAGGGTGGTCTGAAAAGTTTCTGACCCCAGATTTTTCAGAAATCATCAGAAAATTTTCAGAAAACATGTCGAGAAATGGCGAAATGTCGGAAACTTTTCAGACCACCCATGTATCTTGAAACTTAAAGTGAAGTAATAACGATGATTATTCATTCAGAATATGTTTATATATACTAAGTTTTTTTCATTTCTTGTTATAATTGTAAGTTAAAGAGATTATAGCCTCGTAGTTTTCTTCGCGGAATCAAATGATCAACTACTCGAAATTTATTTAGAAAGAATGTATTGTTTATACATAGCCTTTAGATTTAGTCTACGCAAAACACTACTTAGATAACTACAACTTGAACAACTTGAGCTATATATGCTGTGCGATATCATTCTTTTCTAGAAAATCATACTCTATTTCCTAACTTTTACTATCCTAAATATTGTTACATTATTTGCGTACTTCGGCATCAGAGAAGTTATTAAAAAATCGAACATCAATGAAAATAATAAATCAGTGCGTTAATTATTTAATCTTACATTTTAAACTTTTCTAGTGTATATAGCAGTATATTCAATTTATATTTTCCGTAATATAAATCAAAATTTTATATTACGGAAGTTTCTATATATATGAAACTAGTCTATTGCTAATAGTCGTTCTAGCATTAATTTAATGTCTTATAATTGTTCTGAGGAAGTGGTATGAAATTATGTCCTATGAATATTTTTATCACTATTCAAGAGAATCCCATTCCTTTTATCATAAAAATTTATGCAAATCACAGTTCACGGACCAAAACTGGGGAAAGCGCTAGATTTTCATCCATGTACTTTCTTAAATACGATTACACCTTAGTATTCCACCCCAAATTGCAATCTCCCCGAAAATGTACATAAATTCCCAAGGCGAGATAAGCAAACTAGTAATCCTGAAAGGAGTTATATAGTCTTGATAAGAAAATTCAGAGTCTACTTAATGTTCGCCACTGCGATTACACCTATAATTGCATTCAGACTTCGTAATTCTTTTTCCCAATTTGGCCTCGTACTTAACGCCCTCGCTTCCGTCGTATTTTTTCTCAAATTTTCACTTCCCCACCGCTCCTTGATTATTCAATTTTATTTTCCTTCCTCCCCAATTTTCCACTTTCATAATCTAAATTTTCATTACCTCCCACGCTCACTCTGTCGTTCTCCCCCTCTGATATCCCCTGTTTTGCTCTCGTGCGCTATTCCAATCCCGAGATATCATTCGGAGTTTCTAAGGATTCTTACGTTTCTCCGAGCCATCCCATTCTTTGGGCTTATCTCCGGATATCTTCTCTCGGTATGACAATACAATGGCAGTCCCTTTACCATTGGAGTGACTTCCTGTCCCAAAAATATCCCGATTTTTCTGTAACGCATTGATATCCCGTCGACTGCAAGCCACGTTTTCGAGGATCCGCTTCCTAGATGACATGATTATTCTTATCAATGAGTGTGTGCATTAATTCTTCCGAACGCTTCGTTATATTGAATTCTTTCGAGTGTATTCGAGTGTATTATAATTTGTGCCCCCGTTTCATTGGCTTACATCTGATATCTAACCCTCCTATTTAAAGCTGTATCTCTGAGGATGTTTTTACAGATGAAATATTGAAATATACTGTTATACTAGAGCTTAATTAATAATACTACTCACTGTTGATGTACGACTTAAATGAAATGCTTTATATACATGGATGGTCTTAAAATTTTCCGACATTTCGCCATTTGTCGACATGTTTTCTGAAAATTTCTGAAAATTTTCTAAAGATTTCTGAAAAATCTGGGGTCGGAAACTTTTCAGACCACCCTCGTATATGTAATTTATATATAAAGAAATTCATTTTGTGGGTAATTTTAAATTTAAATAATGAAATCCTTTATATAAATTGAATGGATATAACCTAAAAAAACAATGCATGGAAAAATTGGAAAGCCTTTCTTCTTGCTTACACTAAGAATATGTTTTGTAGTTCACTCAAACCAGAGACTATTTTAATAGACCCTATCATGTACACTCGAAATCTTTTGATTCCTTTCATACATTTACGATCGAAATGTGTAAGTTGCTTTATATATACTTCTCCCGATCGAATGAATATAAAACTAAAAAATACAATCCAATGTGACAGCAAAGAAAACTATAGGCGCTCTTTAATCTAAATTAAAAATATGATGAAATGAAATCTGAAAAATTAAAAATTCAAATAGTTGATTCAGCCAATGACTGAAGCCAATGAATCACTGCTAATTTTATTATACAGTTAAAGCTTTATTAATTGATTGATTAATTAATGCAATCGATTTCAAATATTAACTAAGTCCCACATCGTTATAGATAGTATAGGTGATTTTTGAAAAACTTTTATGGTTTACTCTATAATGTGTATAACTATGTCGTGGACAGCAAAAATTTCGTATTGAAGTATCGTGGTGATTTTCGGTAAACTTAAATCTTTTGATCATCATTTAGATTAAGAGTAAGCGCGATATCAAAATTAAATTAAAATATAAAAATCTCTTTGAGTTAACAAGAATATAACAGTCTAAAGGGCAAGGTTGATACTAGGAAGTATCTTGTTCCATGTTTCATTCAATGATTTTTGCGAGCTCGATTGCTGGAAATTGCTTTGAAGAAGGAACCTCAGGAAAGAAGGCTGGATTGCCCACAAAAAAGAGCCCATCTGCTGATAGTATACTGATACCTTTGTATGGTATTTATTCCTATAGTGATGATATTCCTTAATTACATCGTCATAAATTGCTTAAAGATGCCCTTCTTAAAGCGAATATAATCCAATCCATTGCCTAATTGGATTTTAAAGAGGAAGCTAGCATATCAAAAATGTTTGATACTTATCGATTGAAACTAACGATGTATTTCTATGATATCAAGAGATAATATTTTCATTCCTTTCCTATTTCATCACATTTCTTCTGTTTTCCACTCCTTTTCCCACTGTATATGCTTCTTCTATACACAACCCCCCCTATTGCAACTTGCTTTTGCAGCACACAAATAATGACCATTCCATTACCCTTAATTCTTCCCATTCTTTATCCCCGAATATTCATCCATCAATCCCCTCGTCAGAACACTTCTCTCTCCATTCCCTCTTTCCGCCTCCATTCTCTTCCGATTCATTTTCCTTCCATCGCTTCGAATAATCCCCTTCCTTCCGCCGACCGATTCGATCTCCCGGCTTATTTCTTTATCTCGGCACGCCCTCTCTTCCTTTCTTAAGGTTTATATCCAGCCCTCGTGCAACTTTAATTCCACCTCCTGATGAAGCCAGCCGATTGGATTGTCGAGGATGGGAAATTAGGCTGGCGACAAATGGGGCACGTTTCCCAAAGTACAGGAGTTTACCGATGGAAGAAGTATGGACTTGTATTATGAACAGAAATAGCTATCTTCTGATGACTTCTTAATTTCGAGGACTAGGGAGATTGGACTAAAATTGAAATCGTAGTACCCGAGATGAAAATCCAAAAAAGAGCTTTACTTTTTCGGTTGGATGGATTTCAGAATAATAATAACCTCTTTCTTGGATGAGGTTTAAGCTTAATGAGGCTCATCTTTCCCTTTAACCCTTCGTAAAAATTGTACTATTCAATAGAACTTTAATCCTTTGTTTGAATGAATGTAATGAGAATCTTACTATGGATGAAATATTTACTGAGCGAATTTTAGTCTGATGAGGCCTCTTTCTTATAATTAACACTTACATTCTTACAATTTATCCTTTTTCATTCACACAGCAAGACCCTAATCAGGATTCAAACGTCTACGTCTTCAATTAATAACTTTAACAAATGGATTTTAACTCGTTGGTGCATTAATATGCTTAAAATGCCCATTTGTATTATAAAAATAAAATTTTGGTCATTGATAACGTAAATTCATTGTTGTATTAATATGCTAAAAGATCCTTATTCTACTGTAACAAAATAATTTTGGTAGTTAATAACGTATGTACTATCTCAGCTTTTAATAATCTCACAAACTTCAATGATGGCTATCATTACTTGACTAAATATTTTAAAATGGTCTATGAACGTCATTATTTAAAATTGTGGGATTTATGCTATTTAGTAAAGATGACGGAGTTCGTATTTGACGTAGATTAGAAAAGATCGGAAATAGAAAAGGTTACCAGCGTGAAAGGATAACAAGCAAGGAAGTCGAAGAAACTAATCGATGGCAGAGGGAAGGATGAGTTAAATTTTGATAGGTTTGCTAAAGAAAGCAATTGTGAATATTGGCTTAGAGAGAAAAGAGAACGGAAAAGATTAAAGCAAAATATTACTTGGAATAATATAAAGAATGGGAAAGATTGATATTTAAAATAATAGTATGCATAGGAAAATGAATGTGGACCCTTTATTGGTTTGGAGTTGGAATCTCTAAATTCTGAGGCTTTCTCGCATTGCGTTGGTTGCGGATTCTCTCAGTATGCAAAGTTAGTTGATAAATACGCTGGAAATTATCATTTAAATGTTTTAAGAAATGTTTACATTTCGTGTGATTTGTTATTAAAGATTGGTGGACTAGATGGTGAGTTTTTGTAGAAAATCAACTTTTGTTTAGCCAAAATTAACTATTACCATCATAAAAGACACGGATTCAGGAGTAACTTTGTGGTAACTAAGGATACACAAGAAATCCATAGTTGGAAAACCGTTTACTACGCCACATAAAATTATTACAATACGACCATGGTTTCGCAGCATGGCTGCATCTTCAGGTCTGAAGACCTGAAGATGCAGCCATGCTGCGAAACCATGGTCGTATTGTAATAATTTTATGTGGCGTAGTAAACGGTTTTCCAACTATGGATTTCTTGTGTATTACCATCATAAAATTATCATCATTCTTTCATATTCGATCATCATTATAATCGATTTTTAATTACTGCTGTAGAACTATTTTAAGGGACCTGGTGGGTTCCATCAAATTATTAAGCAAGGGTCTGATTTGAGTTGATATACGAAAATGTATTGGCTATTATTCATTTTAAACTTCTTGTAATGTCTGGATAGATAAATCTCCGCATGTATTTAACAACCTTTTTCTATAAATCAGCGCCATCTTTTGATTCATTTGCGTTAATTAAAATTCACAAATAATCATTATGAATTACACTACTACTATATTTCTCGCAATCTCTCTCAAAAGTTTGCTTGTGTTCTTCATTTATAGAAGTAACTCGAAATATTCTTTCCTTATGAATTTCACAGTCTCTTTTTCTTCCCTTTTTTAAAATCAGCAACATTTTCCTGATATTATTCTGTTTTTCTCCGTTCTCTTATTCTAATATATTATTTCCCAGCGTAGATTCCGTCGCTTTCAGCATCTTGTTTCGCCTAATTACTACCCATTTTTGTACTCGCTTCCCAACTCCACGATGCTTCTTTTGAAAGCCTTTTTTAGCGCCACGTGGATTGCTTTAAATAGGCACACATTCGAAGCCATCACATTCCACCCGTACAATTCGAGTCTTTTTCCCCGCTACTTAGGCCCGCACGTGTTAAAAGTATTCAGGTCAAATATTCATATTCAAAATGCACCTCCTTTTATCTCCGCCGTATGAAAAAATCAAAGGGTTCCGCGGCGCGGAGTAATCGAATACCTTTTGTAGCAGTTCATTCCGCGAAATTACTCGTCGTGGAAGCAGTAAGCTTTTGAGGGGGAAACGGGGGTGGGCGGGACACGAAGGCATCTCTTCGGAAGAACGATTCCTCTCCATATCTTTTTTTTTAAGGGAAACAGGGACGAACGTGTTCTTTCTACCATCCGTCGGTTTATAAGAGTCCTCCGCCCACCGCGATTCTCCCTTATTCAAAATGCCTTCTCCAAAAAGCTTCCAAGTGTTTTATCACGCTTCGAGTCCCAGAGAGCAACCCTCGCTCCTGTTTACCCTCTCTCTCTCTCCCGATCCGGAAGGAGAAATGTATGTTCGAGACGAGACGTTTTCGAATTAAGCAGAAACGGATAACGAAGGCTTCCTCCACTCGCCCTAAGTGCCGGACTGAAGTGAGAATTTAAAAGGAAAAACGGGACTCTTGCCCATCCTCGGTGTAATTGCGAGTTTCGAAAATCTTTGGAGAATGAGAACTGGAGAACGTCTTTTTTAATTCTCCGAGCGACATTGCTTCCGAGCTTTGCATTACCTCTTGAACCCCTCTTTTATATCCCGGTCAAATAAAAGGTCCAGACGTTTGAATGGCTTCTGAAGGTATTTTCACAATTCAGACAATAGAAGGTGGACGTCAGTGAAGTACCTCTGCATTTTAAGGACTCTCCATTGTTCTAAATAATATTCACGGAGTTAAACCACAGCATTTACGTTTGGGATTTTTCTTTCTGGCTTAGAGTTGTTGTTATTAAACGGGAGAAAGTGGCTTTGAATTCTTAGACTACATAGCGGTGTCCTAAATTCGCCTACAATTGTAAAAATAACTCTCACTTACGTTATTTATGTTACAGATTCACTTTCAATAATCTCACTCGTATGACTTATCCAAAATATGTAGATATTGCAATGCAATGTCTTTAACTTTTCGAGTGCAGAAAAAGATAAAATAAGACTAAAATGACTTCAAAAATGTAACTGTAATACCTGCATCTTATTAAACCTTTTTCGGGAGAAAATATATATACGAACATTAGATCAGATCTTACATGTTTATACTTACAAATCTTACGATTTTCTCTCAAGTATCACTATAATTCTATATAAATTTCATATATTATTTATAATTGATTATCATTATGCAGTACCGTAGAATAACTCTAGAATCTGCATTATAGTTTATTACCAGCAGTGGAACTTATTCGACTCAATACTATATATACAACAGTATATAAACCACATATTAATATTTTGAATCTCTCTTCCCTTCCTCAAACTTAAATTACTTTAGCAATTTATAATTCACCTGATTCCTGCCAATATTTGACCCACCAATTCTTTCTTCTGTTTATCTTTTTAAATCCTCAATCGAAACCCAGAAGAGAGCGCGCGGTAGCTGAAAAGACGATCAATATTCTAAGAGAATAGTACGAATCTTAAGGGACAAAACCCGTTTAAAAATTTTGACAAATCAACCAAGACGACAACTCGTTCTCACGGCCATAGATTCCGCCGACTTTCGAATAAAATTTTCATCCATTTTTGGGGGATTCCTGCTGAGCATTACAAAACATTCCCTCCAGAAGATGCATCGCTAGGGCCGCTTCCGCTCCCTTGATACACATTCTATGTCCTCTGAAGAAACGGCACTGAGAAAGTAATAACCACTTTGGACACTCCAATTTGATTTACGAAACACTGTCTCGAGTGCACAAACTCACACCCCGCTGCCAACCTTATTTACTTCTTCCTGTACGTGATAAATCACTTTCTTCCCGCCCCAGCGCTTAAGAACCAGACATCTCGCAGAATACACTTCTTATTTAATTTCGCTTCTTCGTTTGTCATCCCCTCTCATAAATCGTCGCGACGGAGAAAACCTCGGTGGAATAAAGGTTGACGGCGATGGGAAGGGATGCCAAAGAAAAGCCCCGTATCGATTTTCGATTTTTGGAAATCGATTGTGTTGTTTTGTCCCATCCAAGTCGCGTTAGTTACGCACCGTTCATATTGCGACGGTCGCTGTTTTTCTCCGCGATGAATTAATGACAGGATTCCAGCGACTAGGAGACGTCCCATTGATTAATTTGGGAAAATAAAATCCTCTCACCAGATTGCACTTTCTCTTTTCACCCGGAGATTTTCTCACTCGTCTTACTCTTCGGTTTCTTTCTCAAAGTGCCTCAAATCTGTTTACGCATGCCTTTTCTTTCTGTATGATGAGTTGCGTGGGGCTATTATGTACATCAGGGGCAATGAATAGGTGGGAAGGGTGATGTAATGAGGTGATAATGAAGTTAAAACGAGGGAGGATGGAGGGATATAAAGGAGTGTGATAAGAAAGATGTGGGGTGGCTGGGTCCTCCGTGGTTTTTTAAGAAAATGGAGAGAGTAATTAGCTGTCTTTTTCGAAAGAAATGGATAGAAATAAATAAAGGGGCTGGAGAAGGTAATTATCTTGAACCTCCAGTCTTCTTTCGAGCGCCTTAATATTAATCTTCCCTCCCGTATTTTCACCCCTTTAAGGGTTCTTAATGCACCCTTTCCAGCACCTAGTACATCTGTTGCTGGAAGGAAGATGTGGGGACATCCCACAGCACTAGGTGGACAGTTATTGAGTGATAAAGTCGTTTATCTACCGCACTTATGTCTTGAGAATTCAATTCCCATTAATTATACGTTACGTATGTAGTATCGTATGCCAGCATAGCGTTGCAACAAATTTTACACGGATAAATTATACCCAAGTCGTTTGTGATATATGCTCCAGTATTTTATGACAGACTCAAATATATTTAACGAGTTTCCATTTACTTATTAATGTATTACTAAAATTACTCTTCCCCCATATTTTGTATCAAAAGAAACTTTTTGGCCTGTTTTTGATTTTTGTCTGTTTTTCCTTATTTTGTTTCACGTTATTATTTTTTCTTTTTCTTTTTGATGCTCTCATTATTTTGCTCTAGTTAATATTACGCTTGGAAATATATGTTGCACTTTGTTGTTATATTTGAAACTAGTATACATAAATATATTCATAGCCCTTCTTTGAAGTCTATCTTAAATTGTGCATAAGTTAAAGCACCCCGTATTCTATCTATACTCTGTTCTAGAAAAACTACAGCCATGAATCTCGATCACTACTAAATATTTCTCTAAGTACCTTTCGTATTGATCGATATTTAAAATTAATATGTTTCTCTATTCTTCTCTGGATTCAATTCCCGCAAATTATTCACTGATCATCCTGCCCTCCTTTTTCAATAAAATTATGATCTGTAGAGTTATATACTATGGAATGGGATGAGTCTCAGTGATCAGCTCTTTATTTGCCATCCTTTATAAATCTCTTAATTCGAGGGCACTTCACATTTAAATTCAGTGCATCCCTCTAGTTCAACATCCATTCAATTCAATGTTTTCCTCTGCCATTCCTCAGAGAGTGAGTTGTCAACTTTTTGCTTGCGTCAAATGATCACCGTGCTTAATTATTCATGCATATTCATTCAAAAACTTGTAAACGAGTTCTCACTTGTTAATTGAGACACATTCGTTAGAGGAAACAGCGCGTCACGGTGTTTGATATGGCCTTCTCTTCGGTGAATACGTGTCCCAAATTTTGAGCCCACGAAACATCATTCTTCACACATTTCACGTCCTTGATCTGTATATCACATCCGATACATCTATACAACAGTTTAATTTTCAATAATGCAATGTTTCTGACGTTTCTAGGCGACACAAGTTGTAATTTTCTAGTTATAATAATACCATAATATATATTAGTCATAAAACATGTTTAGTATTTATTTTAGAATGCGATATGAGATAAACCGATTTTATTTCAGTTATTATATTTGCTGTTTAATATCAAATCAATACCTTTTTATTCCCTTGCAAATCTACTCTATCATAATGATATAATATTTTTAGTTTAATTTCATAGAAATAACTATTACTTACTTTGCAAACATACTCTATGATACTAATATAATCTTTCATCTTCCTTTTCCGTAACCTTAGCTCTGACAAACCTACTATCTTTGACTACCTTTGATATGTATTTATGCCCTTAAAGATGAAAATTTTCCGAAAAAGAATCGAAACATAACCGAAGTAAAGCAATTTATGTTAAACTTATAGAATTTTCCATAAATTGGTTTTACCCCGTGAATATATGCAAATCGCAATACTTTGAGTACATCGTGTTGCCTACTCTAGGGCGCAATACAAAATAATTAATGAACCAAAAGAGCAAAAATACTATATTAAATCCTAAATTTTATTTTCATGAGTATATTTTCGAATATTCCACTTGGGGGGAAAGCGAAAAGGGTAAGAATAGATGATAGGGTTGAAACGTTTTTTTGTTGGGATAGGATATTACGATTGCTAATACAAAGTAGATTCTCTCCAAAACATAAGAAAATGATACTCTGGTGAACCCCCGGATTGTGTTGCAAGAGGTAATTCTTATCAAGTAAATACAAGCCACACAACATATACCTGTTCATTTTTTTATTTTTTAGATCCAGGAGGATACTTGTCTGTAATTTTCCCCAAATCAATTGGAACTATAGCTCAAGGGTGCTGATCTTTTTATTCATTCAGCAATATTATGAACTTCTTCTTATCTATCAAAGTATAGATAAGAACTTCCTTCAGCTTAGCGTTCCTATAGAAGCTATAAAAGATTATTATCCTTTCAAGTTCATTTATCTAGATACTGCATTTATATTCAAGATTATTCATTCCAAGCACGGTTCGTATGAATCGTAAATTCCGGCCGTAAACTGCATAAAGCATTCGCATCAAAGATTTTAATGTTGCCTCATCTTACTATACTTAAAATCTACGGAACACCCTAAGTAATCGTGTTCTATGTTGGCCAAGGCACGTAGCAGTGGCTGATGATGTACAAGAGTTTTACGCTACTTTCTGCCGGTAGAAGTTCGTGAAGAAAATTTCGTTCATCTCAGAAATTGTTCAAGCATTATTAAGTAGATAAGTTGTAAAACTAAGTGGGCGCTTTTTGTCTATTTCACTGTTTTAATGTGAATTACGTGAATAGATTTATTTTTTTGTTTAGTTGTATTTTAATGGCTTCCTTAAGCAAAGATTTGAATAGAGTATTTTAATTTTAATTTTTCTTTCACCTCCCTATGCTGCTGATGTTGTTGTAGGTGACATTTAGATAATGTTATACAAAGGAAGCATACCCAAGTAATTTAATCTTGATTTTAACAGTAAGAAAAGTCTCTGAAATATGGTTCAATACTTGTTGAAACACCTATTCATTTCTTTATTTAGTTTTTAGAAGATTGTCAAATTTGAGAAACTTTGCTACCGTTTATTGGGTCAAAAATGTACTGTTTCACCAATTTTGACGTGGATTTTAGAAACCCACAAATCTTCGTATACCTTACTTAAAATAAATTAAATCGTTTAAATTCAATCAAAGCAAATAAATGTGAAGAATTACGTTAAAATCAGTAATCTTCTATCTTTTGCTTTACTTTATCTTTCCTTTATCTCTATAAATTTACTCATTTAATAATTAAAATACAATGAATGATAGCTTTTATTGTGTAACTATCAACAGTTACTACCATTTCTTATTAATAACATCCAAAAATGGTAGAAATTATGCTTTTAATACATTAATATGTTTTTATAGCCTGATTACTTAAAGCTGTAATTAGTTTCGACGCAAATTTAACTTTATGCAAAGTCTTATCAGACAAGGTATTTTTTATTTTTAATATTCAAGACACTTCCTAAGTAATATCCTATCGTTAGGAAAATTTATCGGCTAGGCAATTATTATAAGTCGATGATTAACTTAATTTTTATCACAAGAGAAGGTATTCATTAATTTATACTTAGGAGAGACTGCCTAAATTATATTCAATCATTAATAAATTCGACTCACTAGGCGATAATTATAAGTTGATAATTATTTTATAAGTGTTTTATAAGTATATTTAATATTATTTATAAGCATATAATTTACTAAGTGGTGAATGGTTACGTGACTGTATTTGAACAGATAACGAGGTTTCCTACTCCAACGTTGTAAATGTTTCGATAGATTCTACCAGCGTAGGTTTCCCCTAAGGAAATCCTCCTTTTTCCACGGTCCGAAATCGATTCATTAATACTCCACATCTAATCCCATCCGTCCCGTTTTTTTCATCCGTAGATACATCCATTCCGTATCAGACAGATGTCGCATCCTCCATCTACAGCAATGCGATGTTGCAGAGGGTCACGTCGCCTATTTCTTTTTCTGGGTCCGATCCCAAAGGGTTTTCCCACATTCGGGCCATTAGTTACAGGGCCCCAAGGGGTTTTTATCGCATCATCCCCTGTCCTTCCTCCAGAAATGGACATATGCATAGGAGTTTCTTCCTTCCTATCCGTCCCGCGGGAGTTAGCGCATTTTTCCCCACCGAGGGCGTGGTTTCCAAACGGCTGTCGTTCCATGTCGATTTCGCGAGAGGGTGTTTATTTTTCCGTCCAACATCAATGGATACCACTCGCGAATGCGCCCTAAGTGGTTTATTTTCGCAAGGCCGCCCTAGTACGCGAGGTAAAAGGGTCCTGTTCGTTTCGTATACGGATCCACTCGCCGAATGAATGGATGTCTAAGAAAAAGGAAGCTTTTTTCTATGAGCTCGAATATCTTTTTCGTTAGTTATGTAATTTTAAATGACGTTCCTTGAAAATATTTTGAAATTCGCGCATTTTATCCACTCTGAAGCGGCACAGCTGTATGCGGTAATTGAATGATGATTCCATTAGCTTTAAAATTATGCAATTTAAGAATTTAGGTTTATTATAATGAATTTTTAAAATGTACATGTACTATAATAATTTTGTTTAATGCTTTTATTATGAAAATTATTATGAATTTATTTTATCACGATCTTTCATGCAGCATTAACGTTTCCGTATATATTGCACTATTTTATATCGTTTACGTTTCTCTTTCAAATTGTCAAAAGATGGCAAACATCTGATATTTAATTTTTATAATTTTTGAAGTTCGTTGAGAGTTACTGAAATATTATTAAAGATGAGTGCTACATTTTCAACCATTACTATTGTACTAAGTGAAACTTTCACGCTGGGAATCTCTCAGTTAAAAATTATGGGAAAAATAGTATTTGGTACATTATCGACCTCAATTCAGTAGCTTCTCTCTTTCATTCGGAATAGCACGATACACAAGACAGACGGTTGTGCTTAATGATATCATAGTAGTGGTATCAATACAAGAAGTCTCTTTTTCTTTTAAGGAATGAAAAACTCACTTATTAAAATTACACTTACTTCTTCTAGTTCTCATTATCCTCGTAAACTGTCATAATACTATATTGACCCATCAGCGTTTTCTCGACAAATTTGAGAACTTAAATATATTTATTATAACATGCTACTAATATAATATCGAATTCTAGCATGTTATTCTAAAGTTGATTTATTTGTCAATGCTAAACTTTATTGCGCTTTTATCTTTAAAATCTATCCGTTATGATCCCAATGAGTGCTTATCACGCTTTTAGCCTTGGTAAATAAATTTCAGCGAATCCGCAATATTCTTGGCTTGCTCTTTAGAGCCGCCAACTTAAAAAAAAAGATCCCTTACTGTACACAAATCTTGAGAGAAGCGATTACCTCACCCGCGCGACATATTCTTCGCGTCGGTAAGCTTCTAATTCCAGCCCCTTTAATTATCCCCGCTCTTGACACCATTCGTAGCAATCAAGCACACTTCTTTATTCCATCTTCCGCATTAGCAGAGGGACACTCGCATTCCGAAACTTCCCGTATTTCGTCTCGCGGAGAACTCAAGAAAAAAAAGAGATGCGAAATAGCGCAGGAAATTACATCACCGCCTCCTTCGCTCCATTTTCTATTCCCGAATCTTTCGAGAAATGGTTTTCCGAGAGTGAGACTAATCGCCGTGCCGCTCTGGATCCTCTCTTCAGATGAGTGACTCAAACGTAATGAACCCGAACTCGTCTTTTTTTTATCGCAGCTTCAGAAAACGGAGTGGAACCTTTTGTCGTCTTTCGGGATGAGGAGCAGGGAGAAATTGGAGGGAACCAAAATTATAAAGGAGCGTAAAGATTAAGGCGAGGGCGAAAGGAGGTGAAGAAATGATAAAAGAAGAGCTGGTAAGAAAAAATCGAGGGAACGAAAAAGGCCTCAGTGGCGGTATTAGGATTATACAAAGGCATGCTGCGTTCGAAAGAGAAATGAGTATAAAGGATCGTCCTTAACTCCCGAGGATAAACAAAGTGAAGAATATTGAAGTGAACAGATGCTCTTCCACTTTCCGGATGTTACAAAAAATCCCCGAATCTGAATGAAAATTCTTCGGAGCAGTAGTTAAACGGATAGAGCATCTCCCTGAATATTAGACTTGGGTAATCCTAGTCTAGTTAATAGTTTTCGCGGCGATATTTTTCTCCGTTTATCCTTTGAATTTTTAAATATATCAACTTGACTTGGATTCTAACCAAAGTCTTTAATAGTCCGGCCAGAAGTCTCCCACCAACGGAATGTATTTGGAATGGTAGAATTTGTATTGTTAAAAGTGCTTGGACAGCTGAGGTCATTTCGGACGTGAGCTCCCACCGGGAATCGAACCCGGAACTGCTTTCGCCAAAATCGAACAGCCTGCCCACATGGCTTTCCGGGAGCCCCAGCGAATGGTATATTTGTGATTAAATAGTGGATAAGGTTATTTAAATCTGACTAAAAGTCGACGATATTGACCTCTGCTTATCGATGGGAATGAAATTAATATTACTGCTGGTCTTATTGAGGATATGATAATAATCATGCCTTTATTGGGCGTATTTAAGTCTAACCAAATCACTCTAACAATTAAATCTTGTCTGTTTAGCAGCACAAAATACCTTGGTCTGCTTAGATCAAATGGCTCAGGATCCAAATCCGGGACATCATAGCTGTTAGGCAAACTCACTAACCCCTACAACACTTAAGCTGACAAGGCTATGAGAAACGGTTTTGTAATGACAATTATATTAGAAAATGGACTTTTTCTTTCCCTCTAATATCATAGTGTGTTCGGTATCCCATCTTAAGTAGATAATATTACAATAAGTGTACCGGTAGGTACAGAAAATAGGGGAACTCGTATGAATTTATATTGTTTATCGATTAGTAGATATTAGGTAGAAGACGTTAGATTCTGAGTAGTGGCCACTAGGTTAGTATAGCCTTTTGTTGATGATTTCCTTTGATGATAATAAATATAATTACTAGAGCGAATTTACATTCATTATGCACTATTATGGATGCCCTAGGATGAAGAAATAGGCAGGATTGTCAGGAAAACAAGGGACGAGCTATCGGCGATGCTGGGAGAAGAGAGGGTTTCGATCGAAGAGGGAAAGGGGAGGCAGAGTAAATGAGCTGATCAAATACTGAGAAGGGTTGGATTGCGAAGGAAATTAATTAAAATTAGGGTGTAGGGGAATGTACAGAGGGGAGACAAAGACGATCCTTAAAGGAAGGGGTTATTTAGCAATCAGCAAAGGAGGGGACGTTTGATGAGGAAAAATGTGGCTCTAAAGTTAAATGAAGTATTCAGAGACGTTGATGAATTTGAAAAGTGGAATAGAATAGAAACAAAAATGAATCATTAGAGGTGGACCATGACAAGAGCAGGGTAATAGCATTATAGATGGAAAAATCGGAAGAGAGAAAATGCTTGTTAAGGACGAACGGACGGACGTACGGACAGCGACGGATTTAAGGGATTATTAGAGAGAAATCTTCAAAATCCACGTTGAGTGCGGAAGGATCTTGAGTCGAGGCAAACTTTGCCAAATGGGTAATATTGCGGGCATTACTCAGCTCTGAAAAAGTCAGCCTTTTCATAATTTCTTCCGGAGTCCATCGTTAAACGCGAGGCAAATTATGGCCTCTTTCCTCCGAGGAACGAAGTACTCTTTCATGGGATGAAATGAGCGTTTCCTTTTTCTGATTAATTCAGAGATAAGTGTCAGTAAAATTGCGCTGAGTATCATTTTCACATCTAAGTTTCTGTTTGATCAAAGTAATGTTGAAAGAAGAAATTTGACGTTTCAACTCAGGGAATTTTCATTAATGATGTAGATTTCAAATTCAAGAAGAGACTTCGATGCATATACCTCAACATTTATTTTAATCATACACATACTCTATTTTTAGGTATTACAAGGAACGCGTGCAGAGCTCATTGGGAGCTTACGTATATAACAGCCTAAATTGAACGGGTAATGAGATTTATTTGAATATCTGAACTTTCTAAGATGAAATTTCCTTCAATGGCATGCGCTCGAACAAGTTATGCATTTTTATATACTAGTAGAAATAAATATATAGTTAATTTAACAGCGCGAACGTGCAAAAATTATGCATTTTTATATAGTAGCAAAAATAATTATATAGTTAATTTATCAGATCTTGTATTATAAAGATTACCACGAAAGTTGGCTTATAGCAACATTCAGCAAGGACCTTGAAGACAGTAAGCAACCTTCTCACTTGCTTTGATATTAAAATTGGCCTATTTGGCAATGAGTAAATGGAACAACGGGCTCTATCAAGATGTTGCAGTTGGCCTCAGTATTTTACTATGCCCTTTACCTAGATTCAAAAGCTCATCAACGTCATGTTTTAATTGAATTTCTTCGCATGATAATACTATTTTTGAGGTAACCTTTCGTAGAGGATTCCCAAAACGTTGCCCTCAATCGGTCTCAATGAAGAGCTAAATGAACTATTTAGACTTAATTTAATTTTTTAAATTAAATTTGAGCAAACACTTGTCTGTGATCCCTCGTCGTCAATGAGCTGCAACACCGATCAATATTCCGTCAGGTCTATGTCATTCTTCTGTTCAAAAGACGCATTTTCTACGACCATGTATATGTTGTTACTATTGTCTATCGTATCTTCTTGTTTATATACAGAAATCTGATTGATTTTGCCATAATACATCTTATGAGGAATTTAATTTATCATGGTAATCACGGAGGTTGGCTTAAGTTTAAAATTTTGGTCTTCATTTTGATGATCTATAGTAACAGATGAAGTTTCTCGAGTCCATTTCTCAGGTTGAATAAGGTACATCTGCAAGGTATTAAGATATTGTTGTTGATAAATGGAGATGTTGATCTGAGCTAATTTTACCTGATGTAGAGTCAAGAATCTGTAATACTCAATTAGCCTGAAGCCCTCCACTCTTAGCTATCACAATCCCTGGAGAAAAACTTTAAGCTATAAGGTGTCAAATGAGGCTTGGGGTTGATCTTCCATGCCTTTTTACCGAGGTAGAATTCTATTACTATGAAATTCTATTACTGTACCGTAAGTTTGGTACAATGACCTTAAAAATGATGAATAATAATTTTTTAGCACACAGTGAGTGATAATTATTCAGGATGCCTCTATCGGATTACCTCAGTAGCTTCCATATCATCCATCATTATATACAATACTTATGTAAATATAAATTAAATATACATTGTACTATATAGTGCTCCAAAGAAAAATACGCATCAAAATAAGATGACAGGAACTTTAAACACAGTATTACTTTCTTTCAACCAATGAAAACTTATTTTAGCTCCAGGTCTAGCGAATCTGTTGATTAGTTAATGCTTAAACTATTTTAATTTAATCCCGGAGTTTATCTTTCATCTTAAGCCTTAATTCCAAACGCAGGAGGTGTGATCGTTAGGTTACGCGGGAAGGACTTAATCCCCCCGAAAAATTTCGACCCGAACGAAACCGTGCGAGTAATTTTCTCGATTTGGTGGGAAATTACTCACTTATTTTATTTCCCTTTCCGGCGTATCTAAAAAGAGGTTCCTTTCTTCTAATTAGCCTACTTACACTTTTGGCTCGAGTTTTTCGACCCACACGCGGGGCTCTCAGTCGGTGGCAAGATGCCAGCCAATAGTGAGACCTCTTTCGGTATCTCTCCATCTCTTGGAGGGATGATATCGCAGTCTCCCTAATGAGCAACAAGAAGGAAGAATAATGGCGATGGAAACAAAACCGAAAGATACTGCATGTCTCGAGAAATGGAGAGCTAGGCAGGGAACGCCCACTTTTCTCACTTTGAATTTTCCTATCGGTTTATCAACCTATTCCCATATTTATTTTTCGTGTTTTGTCATTACGCCCTCCCGTGTGTCTTTTTATTCGTGAAGCTGTTCTTTATTCATCCAATTCATACACACCATGAATTTTTCTTCTCGTTTTTATCCTCCTACGTACGCACAGATGCTATTCATTTCCAATTTAACTCAAGTTTTTTCGTTTAAACAATGCATAATTATTTGTATATATATTTTTCCTTTTGCTTATCTATATATTTTTCATCCAGATCTTAAATTTCTGTATTTTCTTCCAATAGGTATTCTATCTTTCATATCCCATAAGGGCCCTGTATTCTTATATTGTACTTACAACTGATTGCTACAGATTCCCATTGCTACCTCTGTTCTACTCAGGAAATAAATTTAATGATGTATTATTAGGGTTATGATTGGCTATAGTGTCATCTTTACACATCTGACATGTACGTTGCTTCCAGATAGTTAATTCATTAGTAATGTTGTTCTTAATTATGGTAACATTTTACTATTCGTAATTTATTAGTATTTACAACCAATAGTTTATTCCCTTCGCGAATGCTTTTCTGCTATTCGCCGTATTTTGTTATAACACTATTTTTTCATTTCTTCTTCCTTATTCGACCATATATTACTATGTTTCAAACCTATTGAATAGCACAATTGGTAGGCTTGATTACTTTAATCCTACCATGCTTTTATACTTTTACTAGATATATGTTTGCATCCTTCTCATTAATTACTATATTCGATTGTGGCATACAAATGACTTATCAACGGGTTAGTTGTAATGTGGGTCTGTTAAGCCTCAATTTCTCTAAAATTTTGAAGAGTATATATATTTATATTTCTCTTCTTACCTGGTCGTCCATTTAACTTATGCGTTAGAATTTGCCAAAGGACTTTTCCTATCAATAAATACATTTACAACAGCCATTTTTCATCCATAAACGTACCCTACGAACCGCTCATCCGTGCGTTACGGCCGGTGCATCCACCATGATTCAACTTGCCTATTCCGTTAGCGCTGCGTAACGTTCATGGGGGACACGAATTCTTAAAAAGACCAGTCCTGGCATCTATATCTGTGACTTCTCTCAACCAGCACCTTATTAGTCTACCAACCGCATAAAGGGATAAGGTGGCTAAGAAGAAGAATCGTGCTACCCAATACTATTTTTAATTCTTTCCAAAAATCCTATCCAAATATTTTGTTCTATGAATCTATCTCCGCTCTATCAATACCCTTTTCCCACTCAACCCTTACGTCTTTGGTTTTATAATCCGGTTTAATCCAACTTGGGCCTTTCATTCTGATTATTTTTCCTTCAGAAACACGCTCCCATCTCCACTTAAATGAAGGGGAATACGAAATGGACTCTGATCCTCCGAATCCCATTTTCTCCTCGATCTAAGTGAGTATCCCACTTGACTTAAAGGGCTATCAACTGACCCTATTGTTTTCCTTCTCTCTATATAAAATTGAAAATAAGCCAAGGGATCGCTCTGTCTATAATCAATTTTGCTCGCAAATGAGTATTCGATAATCGTAATTGGGAATCGATTATTTCTGTTTTTTAATCTCTTTTTAATAATATGCCTCTTGATTGGATTAATAATTGATTAACATCACTTTCATAAATAGGTATGTTGACATTATTTCATAAATAGGTATGTTGACATTATTTCGTAAATTTATTTATTGTCTAAATTAATGTACTGAAATGTTTCCCTTATTTTAACTTAGCTTTCAGAAAGTTGCAAAGACTGAAATAAAAATTTTATTTAATACGATAAAAAATTTTGTCACTCACGGTGTGCTAATCCAATCTTATGAATTTTAACTCTAAAATTTAACTTTTTAAGTTTCAGTCTTAGTATCTCAGAAAAGGGCACTATTTATGGAAGAAAAATATTTTAATATCTTAGTTGCGTGTACTCATTAAAGTGGCAAAGTATCTCGTAGGATACAACGCGAATGCTGAAGTTAAACGAATGACGATCCTTCGAATAAAACGCGGTAAACCAAGAGCACACACTGGCAAACCAGAGCAGTACACTAGTGAACTATGAAATTGTGTCTGCTTGAGGAATTACCTCCATTACATATCATGGAATATCTCTGATTCCGTTATTGAAATGAAACATTGAGACCTCAAATGAATTTTATAGGTTATGAGACAGAAAAAAGTAGTTCTTTAACAACATTTTTAATTAATGATCGAGGTAGATACAAGTACCTGGTACTGGGTTAAATTATCGTGGGAATAAGTAGTTTGAAGCGTCTAGGTTAAGGTTGTTTGTAAATCTTAAAATTATAATTACAGCCAACAGTACTAAGTTTCATACCTCAACAGCACATTCTCTCATGTATAAAATTTGAAAATAATATTTCAGAATGTGAATTACCTTTACGGCTTCAAGATGTTTTGCAATTTTATTTTCCTCTCGTATTGCCACAGTAATTTTTATCCGATTTCCAAATTTGAGTACGACTGTAGATACGTCTTCTGGAAATCTTGAAAATCATAATCAATGACATTTTATCATGCTGTGAAAATAGATTTTGTAAAAATCAATCACTCCTGACAAAGTTTTTCCATCACATTTACATAACGTTCTTTTTTTTAGTCTTAAATTCCGAGTGACGTACATTCTCTGAAAACAAATTAGCTCAATTTTTTCATTATAAGTCGGCATGTTAATTAAAGCTCCATTGATTATGACAGGAAAGTATCAATTTGATTAATTGTGCTGCGAGCCCCTGGAAATTTTTTTCATCTTTTTTGTTAGGACACAACCCACGCTCTTTTACATTACGATTAATGCTGTCCGGTAGCTGCGTAAGAGGAACCTTGCATATTTCATACGACATATTTTTCACACAGATCGATTTTCCAGCGACCCAAATATCCCAAATTAGGTAGCAACTCATCAGGGAGAGCCTACGCCAGCAAATGAATGAAACATAAAGCAATTTACAATTCAAACCCTTCCCAAAATTCGGAATCGGGCGGAGGGTTCCCGGAAAAACTGTTCTATACCCTTTCTCCCTTTTGAGGAAGGCAAACCAAATGCACGAGTTTTATACCTTTCCGTAGGTTTATGTGCCCTAATATTCCCTATTCAATGTCCTTTTTCGTTTCTTGATTACTTATCCCGCCCTTTATCTCACCTAATATACTTTGTCTTCCCTTCTGTCTTTTACATTATTCAATTCCATTCTATCATCAATTAACCACTATAAAAATCCTTTTCCTTTCGATATTTGACCCACCCATTTTCTTTGCTTTAACGTCGCTTTATTACATGAATCAATACCCTTTATTTTCTAGCAATCTCTAGTATCTCCAAGTTTGCTTTTCTATGAATCCAGTTTACTTTTTCCATCTTACGCCATTCCCACAGCTCAAACGCCTCCATTCTTTTGATCTCCTCCTTTCATAAAGTCCACGTTTCACACCCATACAGCAAGACACACCTCCCAATGTTATGTTTAATACTTTCCCGAACTCTCAATGATGTCTTTTGTTATATATTTCTCCACCATTTGAAACTTTCCTTGAATACTGCTATTCTTCATCTAACCTCATCTATCAACCTTGCATCTCTATAAAGAAGGCTATCCAAGTAAGAGAACTTTACTTTGCTTTTCTTTACTAGCCTTACTACATCCACCCTCGTCGTTAATTATCTCTATTTCCTTTAGTAACTCCTTATAACCTTAATTTTTTGACGTATATTCTCATTCCAGCATCCCTCCCTACTTTCTTGAGTGAGAATATGCAAGCTCGTTTAGAATCACATACAATAGATTTGTTTTTTACACATCTTACGGACTTCAATACTTCCCCACAAAATATATGTCCTTCAAATATTTCGTCTCAAACTGCTCTCACCATTTCCTCTATACTCATATATATGTTGGGGATAAAACAATTGTGTTTTACTCCCTGTCCTAATTTTGCCTTTAGTAATTCCACACACGCTATCCTAACTCGGGATTTTTGACTGAAAATTTAGTACCAATCACATATCTTTCCAATCAAACCGATATTTATAAGTATTTCCATCAATTACGCCATTGTACTTTATCAAATAGTCCTGCTGAAACCTTCCTTGGCCACCGCTATTCTTTTTCCTAATTTCATCCGATGCGTCAAATAAAAAAATTTTCCCCACGCACGGCGTCGTCTCCCAGACAGCAGCGTATAATTAGGACTTAAAAGCGACGAAACGTACTCAAGGAGAAATTCCCCATCCGCCTCTCTTAGGGTTTAATTTCGAAAGGGAGAAGTTTGCCCGAGTTCCCGTGACAATGGAAAACGTCCAGGGAGAAAGCCAGGAAGAGTGTGGTGGAAAAAAGGAAAACAACTGAGGGAGAGCACGCACATGTGTAAGCATTAGCCTGAAAGGGGCCTTTCTGTGACACCGAGAAGACCATCCGAAAAAAAAAAATCTCGGAAGGAAGGGGGCAAATATTCGCGGCCGTTCCTTTGTTATCCGAGTCCAGGGCTGGTTGCGTTCGCCTCGCCGTCTGACTCGCGGAAAATCCTCCCCAATTTAAATTGCTGACGCACGCAGGACCTTTCGGGAGCTTCGCGTCGATGGCCATATAAAGAAAGGGAGGATTCGGGAACGTGCAGCTCGAAATTCATTTGGTCGGTTATTGCGTATTCAAGGAGGAGATTGGGTGTTTTATTTTTTTCAATTCGTTCTCACAATCCCGCTTTCCTTTCTGCGTGTTTTGAAGGGAGTTTTGGCCCGAATTTCTCGCGGTCTGCATTATCCAGCTCTCATCCGGTTTGGATCCTTCCCCGAGGGCTCTGATTAGCTGCGAAAAAATCGGTCGTTCGGTATATTTTTAGGAGTCGCATGTTGGACGAATTTGGTGGCTGCGATGTGTCTTGTGGGCTTGTAATTTTTCGCAAAGTGAAAACTTTTGCTGTTAATTGCCTAAAATACTTTCAATTTGATATTTTAGGTTCAGGGGCATATTTAGATGTACATGGATTAAAATATTGTTTTAATATTAATTTGATTAATTTTTTTATTAAAAATAAATTTTCTCTGACAAAAAATATCCCTAAAGTATACTAATTTTGTCATTGATATTCTTGTAAAAGTATTTTACATATATATTTTATATCCATAATACTATTTTTGTTGTTGTTAAAAATTCTCCGAAGAGGTCATTTTTCACATAGGTGCCCCCACCGGGAATCGAATCCGAACACGCTATTTACTTCGCTATCAGGTAGCCACACGTACAATTCTTACCTTAACTTTATTAACCTCCCGATTCTATTCCCGGTAAATGTCTATATGCGAAATGACCTTAGCTGTTGAAGTACTTTTAAAATTCTTACTACTTACTTAGCAATCCTTGTTTTACCACGATAAAATAAAAATTAATATGCACAACAAATTTCATCAGTTCTGGATACGAGGAGCATTACTATATAACAACAAAATATATTCATGTAGATTCATTTACTTAAGTAGTTTTCCTGAAAAATATTTTGGTGTGGATAGAATATATATATGTATTACCCTCTCCCAAACCAACTTCAAAATCATGTACCTGATTCCCAAGTCCCCACAACCAACTACATTATAGTACTATAGGAAGCTCTTATCCAGAATATCAGTATTTCTTACATGAACATTTGAAAGATATTAAAAATGAATGACATGACTGGATCAAAACAACTGGAGATCTATGAACATTTATTATGATATATTAGGTATGCATCAACATATGTCGATGTTTGTCTCCTAACGATGACTAGGTAGCATAAGAACAGAAATTAAAAACACAAATTTCTCCCCACATTTCAACATGATGACAATAATATATGAGTAACAGGCATATATGTGGTTCAGTAAGAAACTTAAGAATCTCACATCGAGGAACAAGTTCATGCAAAACTAGTTTTAACTAGATTGAATAGAGGTACTCTGAACCAATTGCATTTACTCTCGTTCCCTACTCAGCAGTGGAACCATCTTCTTAAAGTACTCTCTCTCTTTCCTAAAAATTATTTGATCTGTGTTGCTAAGTATAGCCAACAATATCCAGATGGCGCTCACAAAGGGGTATTGTAACTTCGAATTAACCAATAATGAACGTTCCTTTAAGGACTTACTTTGTTGTTCGCCTGTGTTACAGTAGTCTCAGCAAGGGTGGGCATTGTTAAGTAGAACCGCATTTTCTCGGCGATTCTCTCCTGTTTCTGGTGATACTCCTCATTCTTCTCGAGGCCGTTAATTCGAAGATTTCCATTGACCTCCTGACTTCCGGTTTCCCCTAGCTCGAATTTTCCGGCAACGGTTCTGACTCAAACCATTTTCAGTTTATTCTCACGATTGTTGAAATCTTTTTGTAAGGTCAAGAAATCCTTCCACTTTAATAAGTTAGTCTGTTTTTTATTACGCTGATAATATTTTTTCAAGGTCCTCAGTGCTAAATTTATGATGTGCATTACGCAGAGGCTCAGTGAAATCTAAAGTAACATTTCTTTTACCACTAGGTCAGGCTCAGTGAAATCTAAAGTAACATTTCTTTTACCACTAGACTGATTACATTGGATTCAAGACCGGAATGTTTTTTTTGCCACCATACGAACTTCAGAAGCTAAAAAACGTAAAACGCGGAAGTGAAAGTTTTAAATTAGTTTATAATTTAGTTTTATAAGTTTTTCTTAGAGGAGATGTCATTCTTACTGTTTCATTTCTTGGAGATTTGGAAGCAGAAAAACCCACTAGAAATCCCATTATATTGATTCTTGGCATCAAAGAAACTAAAGCTAGACGGCTTTTACAATATAACCATATCTTAGTATGATAGAAGAATTAAAAGGGTGATTTTCACTAAATTGTAATAATAATAATAAACTTCTTTATTTGGGCGAGATTGTGACTAAGAAGTCTCCTTCCATCTATTAGATGGAAGATAGAAATAGATGATATTTCTATCATCTATCTCTATCTAAATAGATCTATTAGATATTAAATACAGGTTTCATATGTCGTTAAAATTTATAAAATCAGGATGCATATGCAATATGTATGTAATATTCTTCAAATAATTAGTGAAAACGAACTCCCTGATAGCCAAATGAGCAACGCGTCTTAGGTGAAACCGGTTCCGGGATTGATTCACAGTGGGGACTTAATGTACATGTTCGAGATGACCTTAGCTGTCGAAGCACTTTTAAAAGAACAACTTATTAGCGAAATACAAATCTGATAAAGTTATAACCCTTTCCTAAGAAAACGTTTGCCTACGAATTTAAGCAACGGTTGTTTTCATATCTAAATCCATCCTTTTCAGTATTTGCAAAATATTCATCAGTTTACTGGCGTTGCTTTTTGCCAGCTCTTCAATCTCTCTATTTCAGAACGATGAAACGCAGGCAGAAATGTTTTCAGTGGTAAACTTTGGATTTTTCTCTGGGGTCAATGGGATGCATCCCAAATTTGGGAAGAAAAGTTCTATATTCTTGGAGAGGATTTGGGATTCCAACAGCTGGAATAAATATTAACGATATCCATTATGGAACGCATGAAAAGACCAATATCGGAAACAAGGAGTGGATATTTGCAAGCCATATGTCCACAGTTCTTCAGCGCCGAGCCAACTTTTAACTGCCTTAGCGATTCCGAACTTTGGGTCGTAAAGGGAAGAACTTTGGAGACGTCGTCGGCGATTGAAGTGGCTCCCAAGATGTGACTTGGAAATATCTCTCCGTATGAATACTACTCCAACGTAGAAAAGTTACATTTGACCGAGTGCGTCGTAAGATTTCGAATAAAAATTTATCGACAAGTCAGATTAAATGCTGGATCGACGTGTAGATGTAAATTTAACCGCTACTAAGTTCCCATCTACGGATTTTATATAAGATAATAAATGGCATTAAAGTATCGTGTCATGAATTGAATTCCATTATCAATGGCGTACAAAATTGAAGATAAAAATTGGATGTGGAGTGAATTCGGTAAAAACAAATAGCTAAACTATTGCAGATTTGTTTGTGTTGATTCGTATTTAATACGTTCATATGCATTAATCTCCCTTTACATATTATCATAAATGTATTTAATATATTTATCATTACGAATGTGTTAATGTGTATTTACTTGTGTACATGAATTACAGTATTATTATATTAATTAATTAATACTATACTAGTGAATTCCCCCGGTAAAAATGACTGATATTAATTTAATTCATAGAAAAGTATACTACTATTATCGCATACATCAGATGTATGTCAAAATACTCCGTCGAAAATGTCAAGGACTAATTTAAATGTATCTGTCACATTATCTGTCATCGACTGGTATGCTGTAGAGTATGTTACTAACATTTTTCTTTACTTATAACCATCATCAAAATGGCCGAGTGGTTAGAGGGTCTGGTTCCGATTTCCAAAAGTTCCAGAATTTCCAAAGGTTAATCCAAAAGTGTATCCTCTGTGGTTCGAGTCCTGCTTAGGGAAATTTTTTTCCGGAAATTTAAGTTTGAGGTTTGCTAAAAAGAAGCTAAGAAGTTACCATAGGTTTCTTGTTTTAATAAGGCAATTCTTTACTTGGTTACGAAGTTATTTATTTTAGTGACGTACAATCACATAGATGTATAGTTATTCATTATAACTGTATAATTTCCGTATATTTCGTAGTCTAAAATGCAAATAACATTCACCTTAGTTTTCATTTCGTCTCTTCATACATAACGCGTTGCCACGGTTTGTTTGTTTCGTCGAAGCAATCCTCTCCCACTTATTAAATGAATTAATGAGGTACTTTTATTTTATTCAATTAACTATATGCCTAAATACGTAACTCTTTCGGGCGTATGGTAGGAGATGCGGGCACTCTATTTCCTTACTAGACTTGATTGAAAAATTGATCCTAGAACCAACTTTCTTTAGCATATATTTCTCTTTACTCACTATATCATTTCGGCCTACGGAACATGGATTTTTCTATGTATGTGTTCTATGAATGTATAAGCTTGGATTCAACAATCGCATTGGTCGTCAAGGAAACTTGTTATCTGCAACTGCAAAAATTGCGATATTTTAGTTTATTTTATCAAAAGTCTCGGAATCCAAAGCAATAATTTATGCCAAAAGTAATAACCTTTATTCAATTGTCTTTCTTTTGGCATTTACTCCAATATAGTAAGCCCATTACTTCTAATTGAATTCTTCAAGAGAAAAGAAGTCTGCAATCGATCAAAATGAACTTAACACACATTTCTTATGGGAGCATTTTCGAGTCGCCCAGAGCTGTACCAAGGATACTATGGGTACAAAATATCGATAAATGTTAGGTCACTGATCCTCCAACTTATCTTAAAAATTTCATTTTTCTATCTCGTCGGAAAGTGCGTGAAGTTAATGTTCCAGTATTCCAGTATTTCTCCATGTATTTCTTACGGAAGTTACTGACATTGGATAAATAAGTATACTCGCAACGGTGATAATTATATAAGATGCACGTTCGTGTATGTATCTGTATATATAAATTATCATTCATGTACAAGACTTTATTTATCTCTGTGAATATATCATTTTGTACGTAGTTATATAAATATATTATCATGTCTTTGAATTTATGTATATTTATGCATTTATTTGTTTCAAAGAATCAGTATTTATGTTTAGGTGTATATAGATTATCATGCGCTTTTTATAATTGTATTTATTTAACTTTTTATTTTTTCATTGTAAGACTGGATTGTTACATGTTATGTTAAATGTTACATTGGTCTACGTATCGCACATATAAATATTTCATTTTACTAATGCAAGAAAGAGAACCGTGGTGAACCGGGTTTTAGAAATGCCAAAGTTATGAATATACCAAGAGCAATGCATACCTGATTTCCCTGTACATTCCTGGATGTATGCAGCAAAGCAAAGAACGAACAAGTTATGCAACCTCGAGCGCCAAGGAGCGTTTCGCGTTTTATTCTCAGATGATGTATTCAGATGTGACCCGGGTCGCGCATGCGCTTCAGCACAATAATAGACCCTTCGAGAGATGATTGCAACTGAAATACATCGCAAATGTTGAACACGGGAAGAAAAAGGAATTCTGGTGTAACAACAGAAATCGTACACGATGCAGGCGGTCCGTACTCCCTCCAATGTGTATTTTTCAATGAGAATCTGCTTAATGCGAAGGTCGTAGATGTAAAACATTTCCTCGTTGTTGAATGTAAATCAAACGAATTTTGAGGTCAAAGGAATGCATTTTTCCCGTTGATTACATTACTTCCCTGGTTGCTGAGTGATATTGGGGTATAAACAACTGAGAGATAGGGGGGAAACAGGGATATAGACACAGCAACTACAAAGGGTGAGGATTGAAGTGATTCAACGGGATCAGAAGAAATGAATGGAATAGATATCTAAAGGGGATGGATTGCTATTTTAAGAAACTTATCGTAAACTGCGAGGGAAATGGCAGGTTGGTAGAAAAGACAACAGTATTTGCATGATATAAAGGAAAAAGTTGACTACGGAATCCTACCAAGCTCATGAATGTTATTTCCAGTCCCATACCTTTTTGTTTGCCACTGTCCATCATCTAAGACTCAAATTGGTGTGCTGGTATTTTCATCTTTTTTTCGTGTAATAAACTGAAATCTTTTGTGATTTATTGGGGTTTCACTTCACTCCTACATATCGTTGTGTGCTGGATTCATAATAACACCTGTTATTGCATTTTGCAAATACAAGCATACAATGGTTAATGGGTTCTATCTAAATCTGTCTTGTGATAAACAATCGGGAATGTGTATCCTTCATTTGCTTCTATCTCAATATTTTCCATGGCTGATGGTGATATAAAAGTCACTGAGATATGAATGCTGCTGAAAAATAGCAGCCAAAGTGCAAGTTTGCTGCTCAAAGTTTTAATAATCATTGAAGAAAGCTAGGGAAAACTATTATAAAACTAAAAACTACTTCACACTTCATCGCACCAAGTAAGCTTTATTCCCTCGAGAGCTTTTGGTAGCCAATAGTGGCGCGCCTGAGATTCGAACTGTTCTTCAGGTCTTGACATTTTAGAAGGGGCATTGAGCTCATCTACGGTGTTATAATGTGATGATAACGAAGCATTAAATGGGAAAGGAAAAGAATTAAAGTAGGAACTCTCAGAACGTGGGAACCTGCCCTGAGGTAGAAGACTGTTGCAAGTGTTTGAGACGATTCTATTGTATCTTCACAGCTATAATTTTTTCCAGGAACCGGCCCAAGAGTTACGAAACGCATATTTTTATTCGTATTTTGATTGAGTTAATTGATTCATCTTACATTAGATTTACATCTTACCCTCCATTGGTGCATGGAAGGGGCTATAAAACACAGAAAACCTTATCTACCCTCGATTGCTGTTGGCTTCTCTAATACTTAATGGAAAAAATCACCAGAAATAACTATCTGTCCTGGAAACTATTTCCCTATAACTCTTCTTCGTTTTTCCTTCATGAAGATCACGTACGCTACTAAACGGTATGACAAACTACCTCCTCCCCGAGATCCGTAGTGATAAATTTATCAAAAAGCTTCCAACGGTAATCAAGTCTTCTATCACTAAACGAATCCCAACCGAGGGATTCTATCATAGCTGAAACACTGCTGTCAAATCTTAAATCTCCCTTAACAAATCTAGCTGCCCTACGTTGAACCATCTCAAGGCTGGAAGGAGGGATTCTATCGTAGCTGAAACACTGAATATAACACTGAAAGCTTGAATATATCTAAGTGATTCCCAACGCTTCTTTATTTGCTTTTCTGTTTTCTCACCTTCTATCTCCTTGGACTCGCCCATATGATGATGAGAATAGGAATTACGAAAACGGATGCATCATTTATACTGATTCACATGAGTTCCACTCCAACATTCTGCATCATTGGCGATTCCGATGAAATCCAACGCAAAAACTAATCCGCATGCCCCGATACCCACTCCTAAAATTTCGCTTGGACAAAATTGCATTGTGCAAAATCGAATCCAGCGTAAATTGAGCGGAAATATTATTTTCCGTTAATGGAAATATGGACAGATATTTCAAATAAATGAGGTGGCTATTCAAATGCGATTCCATAATCCAGTGTAATTGAGAATCATTTAAATTATCCGAAATTTGATGGGAACGAGTATCTGTTTTAATTTGGTATACATCAGCAGATTGATTTCATCTGGAAGTTTTTAACAAAGTCCATTTAATAAAGAAACAATAACATTTGTGGTCTACACGGGAATATTTTGTTTCTAAGAGACTATAAAATATATAGTTACTCTTTTGGTTTTCCAACACCAATTCGAACATAGGTTGAACAGCTAATATATATTTCTAAATTCTTTTTATTAAAAAATTAGTATCTATATTTCAGCCTTTAAAGTATCCGAATCAAATTGTAAAGGATCAAAATGCTGAAAACAAAAAGACAGGAAAGTCCTTATTTTCATTAAAAGCATCTCTTCAGTAACATCACAACAACTTGCAAGATACAATATATACTGGTATAATTTCTGTGAATTTTCTTATGATAGCACCAATGTAACCAATACTTAACCCTTTTGGATTTACTTAGAAACTCAAAATTAAATTGCTTTGAGAATACCAAAAGAATTGGTATCACCTATGACCTATGATAGAGAGCAGGGAAACAATTGAAAATTGGCTACTCAAAGGGGAAGTACATTTAAAAACTCAGATTTTTATCGATACACATTCTATAATCAATTTTTAATGAGTCATAAATTCATGAATTCGTTAATAATACTGCTATGTTACAAATAGAAGTTTACTGTTAGTTATAGCTAGTCATATTATAGAATGTTAGAAATTGTTGAATATAAGCTTATACTTGACTGCATCAGGAGAAATTTTGTGCTATAAATTCATTATTTTACTAATGACAAATGCGTAAGTTTCGAAAATACTTTTATTATGTTTCATATTTTATTTGCTATTTTTTTTTGAGGAAATTTCCATCCTAAGTGTCTCTTACCCATTAGAACAGTTTGTAGCTTATCGCGAAGTACTGGATTATCCAACTTACTGAGCTGTTTACTCCAAAAAACACAATTATAATCCATCCGTTATTTAACCCCTAATCATATGACCATGACAGGCGATAATGTATTAAGGAGTCTATCTAATCTTTTAATATTTTCGTAACCCTTGATGAGCCCTTTGATGAGTATAATTACGTCTCAGGAGGGTTGTCCCACTATTAAAGTTTCGCTTGCATCAGGAAATAAGCGTAAAGCTTCTCGGATTCGTCCTCTAAAACAGTCCGAAGTTGTCACCTCTTGACACACATCCCGTCAAAACAACCGCCCCGTATCGGAATTCGCGTTACCGTTTGTACTGCATAATTCAGCCATCCTCTTTTCAGAGACATTAATCTTCCGAGGAAAAGAATAAACGGATGCCTCGAAAATAAACCGTCTCCTTAACTGACGACCGAGGATGACGATTTCCTCTCGGAAAAGGGAATTACGTTGACGTAAAGAAAAAGAATGTCGGCAGAGGAGTATTTCCGCGTCTCCTACGCATAACGAATTCTTTTGTTTTCTCCTCCGTCTTTCAAACGGTCCTTTATTCCGTGAAATATTCAGGATGGACATCTCTTTCTTCCTCTTCTTAATTCGGATGAGATGCGAAGGATTGGAGACAAAAGACGAAGACTAAAAGATTGAAGATACAAAAGAGGAAGTTCTTTTTCCTTTACAATCCGGGCTCATAATGTAGCAGACTGTCTCAGAATTCGCTTTTCTTTGTAACCATGAAATCTTTGTTGTTTATTTTTGGTCCCTTAAGTTAGTTAGCCCTCTTTAATTAATTTTCATTAACATTACATCATCGTCATCGGCCATTTTTAATGTATCGTGGGATTTAGGCCTACCAGAGAGTTTTCCAGTTCTCTCTATTTTGAGCTTCTTGTTGCTATGTTACCCCTAACTACTTGATGATTTTTCCATTCCATCTGTCCTTTGGTATTATTCTTGGTTTCTTCTCATCTATTCGTTTTCAGTTGATTACTCCCGATTTCAAGCGGCGAAGATATCTCCACGTGGTCTGCCCACATCTATTTCAAATCTTAATCTTCCACAGAGGAAGATCCCGGGTTCGATTCCCGGTCCTTTCGGACTTTTTTCAAGTCTGTTTCTCCTTGAAATTTTTCCTGGGTGCACGCCCTTATGTGCAAAGTTACATTTTACCCATTCCTTGTACTTCAAATCTTACTTAATCTAGTATTTCGGTCATCCCTTTACTCCTATTCACCCAGGTTCTCTGTCTCTTCTTGTCTTCCCAAGTATACTACGTTCCATATTTCTTTGCGTTGTCTGAAGTTGTTGGGCTATTCTTTAGTTTTCCTAAGTTTCATTTACATAGGTCCAAATAAATTGGTGGAAAAGACACCAGCTCGCCCTTGTATTAAAACTTCATTGAATAAATTTGCTTGTTTAATGCAGTTTTAATGCGTTGTAAAGCAGTTGTACGAATTGCTTTTTCGAGTAGAAGTCTCCAATATTCCTGAGAGGCTGGCTGCAAAGTTCACAGAAAGAGCTAATCTGGCCGCATCTAAAGGATCGTCATTCTATAAAACATCCAGTATATAATTTATTATTATTGATAATTAATAATTAAGATACGTTATTATATATAAGAATACGTATGATTTAAATAAATCATTTATTTCAATCTGGGCCGCGGGTCCAAGGAGAACCAAACTTCAATAAATCCTATATTTGTTTAGACCCTTGATTTAGAAAGTCGTTATAATTGCAAAGTTTGAAAGAAATAAGAGATCTAGGAGAAATGTACAGAACCCGTAAAAATCTTTCATTACCCACTCTATCTTTTCCATTACGTTACTGAAATAGTGTTCGTAACTCTGTTCTAATTGACTAAGAACTAAATTTTCTTTCTTATTAACTTAAATTAATCAGTGGTTTTTATTGGTCAGTTCGTTTTCAATTAATTGTAGGTTATATTTAAAATACTGCCACAGTACTTAGTTCCAAGATACGGCAAAATTTGACAAGTATTCGATAATAATCGTGTATAAATAGGGAGATATTAAATTCATAATTTCATCTTTTGGCTTTAAATAATGCTTTGAAATAATTTTCTTAAAGCTTTTTCATAACTTATATTAAAAATTCAATATGAAACTTGTAAATATATATATTATTTTCTCCCTAAGTTCTCGAAATTCTGAAAATTTCCTTTATAATCCTTTTCACTACCATTAGTCAAACCCATTTAATTACGTATAACTGGCGAAAAATAGCTTTTTCATTAATTTCCTCTCTCTTAAGCTCTTTTCAATGCAAAGGACTCATCTTGATTTCTTCTCGAACAGAAATAGTTTATCTGCTTGCCTTTTCTCAAAAGGAGTCGAGAATGAAAACTTTACGCCTCTTTCACTCCAACGCAGTGCCATCTTCCGACGAGTCTCTGAATGATCCGAGCTCTCGAAGGGGTTTATCATGAATCGCTCTTCATTGCTCTGTTCTCATTTATATCGCATCGATCTCCCGCCTTGGAAGAAAATGAGAACGGGAAATAAGTTCCTTTTATGCTCTCCGAATCTTTGTTTGATGTGATGGGGGCTTTTCCTGAGAGGATGGAGATTTTTTGTCCGCCAAAAGTGCGGCGGAATAATGGAAGAATATTTTTTCATAAAGAAACACTAACCATTCTCTCTGTGCCGAAATAATTCAGAGATTATCAGAGCTTTGGTTAATTGAGGGAGATGTAAACGTTATGGGGGAAGGAAATGATTGCATTGCCCTAATCCGAACCAGTGTGGGAACATAATAAATGGGATATTGGTGATTAATGTTTTAAAACATACTGTTTATGCATTATCAGGTCCTCTATTTACGAATTGTACCCCTAATTTTTAGTGTCAGTGTAATTTTTTCTTTTACCATATTTTGATAAATGGAATATTATTAATACCTCATTTACTCTACGTGTATTATTCATCGTCACATCCGCGTCCTCCTCAAGGGAAATATTAAAGGGAAAATAGAAAAAGTACATCAGAATCGATTTAAAACAGTACCCAAAGATCACGTTGCTAGTAAAAGGGTTTATCTATTCTCATGCAAACAAATATCCCTTATCAATGCTATCACGAATCTTCTGACTGTTGCTTCCTCAACATTTTCTATATGACCGAGCTTAGCGCGTGCCTTATCTTTGGGGAAGGAAATTGGCGACTTCGCAAGATTTCCACCGATATATATTATCTTTAAATACCTGATAAAAATATGAAAGCGAATTTATAAGTATGAAATTTTGCAGTAGATGATGATGGCTTTCTCCCTGTGTATTTAAAATCCAATGTTTTGAATTTGCATATTATAAAGTTTACCTTTAATATATAAAAAAGGATTTTCTTATTGTCCTGCGTTGTCTGTAAAACGTTAAAATTTTCGTTGGTAGCCAACTAGTGAAAAAATCGTTGTAATAGCATTGTAATAATAAGTAAATTATACAACTTTGTAATTTTCCACGTAAAAATACGTGGAAAATTACAAAGTTGTATAATTTATTATGGCTTTCCACAAAGTAAAGCCAGAACATATTGATTTCAGTAATAATAAGTAATACATTTTAATGATCATTGAAATGGCTTACCCTTTTTTCTCTACATGTACTAACGATTGCCGATTAAACTAAAAGATTTGAGATCTAACTACGATGAAAGCAAAGAAAATGGAACTCGGATTTTAATGAACTCTTGAATCTCTTATCTAACTACGGCTTAAAAGTACTATTTGAAGAAAATCTTACTAAAATGTTAAATCTGAAGTTTTGAAACCTTAGTTCATGATAGTGAAGCATGTTCATATATGTGTTAGGCTCGATCTGTATATACATAAATATAATCAGTCATAGATATACGTATATGATTTAACTTGTATAGTATAAAATGATTATATCCTAACCAAACAGGTTATAACCAAACAGATTTATTTTAGGCTGGATTGTCTTATCGACTTCCTGGGTTCTGAATTGGCATTTCTATTCCGCAACGAATCTACTGTCTGTTGATTTAGAAAAATTCCCAATCTCTTCACCTGTGTCAACATTATGTCCCTCTTCTGGAATCGAACACAGGACCACCATTACCAAAGACCAAGTCGATACCAGCATATCGGCTATCCGAGGTAACCTTTTATTTATGTATCCAATGAGAAATTCGACCTCATTCATTCGACTACAAATTTCAGCTGACCATTTGCATGATTTTTCACTTCTGACTACTTCAATATGAAGTGTTAAGCACCCGACGCGTCAAAAAACCCGCCGGAGCCGAGCTGATTGGCAGCTGGTAATTAACCACATTAATTTCACGTCCAATCAAAATAACTTTCGAAACCATTCTTCCCCTCCCCCCTCCCCCAATTTGATTAATTCGCGTAATCGGTGACGTATTAATTTTTAAAAACGGAGTATATTTTTCCCTCGATTTCGTTCCCCGATGTTATCCGTCCTTCAGATTCGTTCCGGATTTCCGATGCATGCAATTCCACTCCTGCGTTAATCCGTTTAGGCGCCCATTCGTGTTAATTAAGTAACGCAGCCATTCAGGACAGCGATTTTCGGATCCAATCCGACTTGGGGAATATTGAAAAGGGCCTGGTTGAATGAGGAGGAAGAGGTTTGTAAACGACCTATTTCAAAAATAATGAACGTGCATTCCGGCTCACGAATCGTGCCCATGCGTCTAGCACGGTCGCATTACGGCTCAATTAGCACCCGATGCATGCCATTTGATACCATCCCCCGCGAATTATTACCGTGATTTATGCAGACGATCCATTTCGGAACGATTTTTCGGCGAGGAATTGCGGATTACTCGGTCTCATTGCATCACAGCCGTGTAAATAAAGAGGGGAGTGTCACAATGGTAAAAGTTTCAACATCTGAATCAATTCGGTCTGGTTCTTTTTTCATAACGTCAATGCACGATTTTGGATGGCGCGAATTCTTTCCGATTGGATGATAAATCATTAGGTGCATCAGGAAATTTGATTTTATCACATCTTTGTCTGTATATTCATACCTCGCGAATGGCTCTTCTCTTCAATCGTCCAACGCGATCATATTGCAAAACTGCTGTAATACCAAATTCTGTCTGTATAGTATACACTTGAAAGCTCGTTTTTAACCCCAGCCTCTATAAAAGTAGCTACCGAAATCTTTGGTGAAAAATAAAGCTCCAAAGGTAAGATTAGGAAGGAGGTAGTTTGTCAATTCTTTCCTCACTTAAAAAGACAATCTATTGGTATCGCACCTATCTCAATGGATTTTTATTGTTACAGCCACAAATAAGACATGTTGAATTGGTAATGAAAGATACGTTTTCTCTATCTTATAGCAAAGAAAGATGAAAATATTCCTTTAATCAAATAATGATAGTAGCATGATACCACGAGAAAAATGAGATAATTTGCCCCTGCTTTACTTTTTTCGTCTGAGTATTATATAATAGTACAAATATTAAGGAAGGATGTACAAGGAGACAGGTTGTTTTCTTTATTGCTTAGTTTTAAAGAAAGCAACGCATTACCTTGAGTTGGAATGCTATGCAATGCGAAACAAATCCACGCACGTGCATCACAATCACTTTTTGAATGATATTTTCAGTATCATTCAGTAATAAATTACTAAATCACTGCTGCCAATCTGTACCATTCGTATCCCAGTGGCTTGAAATCATCACAACCATAAAAAAAACTTAAACTAAAATAATAAACATTTATATGTATCTTGTAACGAAAGAAAAATAATAGTTATTTCATTCTTGTAGATAAATAACAGGAGTGGCACGAAAGGTAATAAAATAGAGAAACGTTCAGGTGCGTGTATCTGTCTCTATATTTGAGAGTTCAAATCATGAGAAATTCCATTAGTGTAAGTTCAACGAAAACAAAAATAGTAACTATTCCAATCACAAAAACATTCTAGCTAGTAAAGGCTTTTTGCGATGAAATATTGAATATTTTAGCAACAGTTGCATGGCAATATTATATCTTCTTCGGACAATTTCCTACCATAGCGTCGGTAGCAATGGACTGCACGGTTTCTGAGCTCTAAATTATATCACGTTGGGCCCAATCATGACCCAATCAAATCTTCTTGTTGCGATAGAATCCCTTTGATTGCGTATCGATTCCCAAATGGAAGTCAGTCCACGCACGTGACCGCGTGTCTCGCGGCCTTTGGCACGCTATTCCCTGATGAAGGAAAGGCCTTGACATGGCGATTGATGGCGCATTCTGATCAAAGACAGGCCCTTAACCCTCTCTCTTCAGCCAGCCACCTTCTCATTAACCAAAGCAGTAAGACTTGAATCGATTACTCACAGTATTTCTTCGAAGCTGCTGCTCAATAAACAAAATAAGTGTTAATCAGCCCTTGATACAAATACATGGCTTGATAAAATGGCCCTCAGATTCCTTATAAATGTCCTGTTGTTTTATTTCAATTTTCATTGAACGTAGAATCAAAGTAGTGAGTCAATTGTAATCTTACTTCAAAGGAAAGATGCATCACGTTGTTTTTTTATTTTCTTTACGAATTCTCTTAAAACAGGGCGTAATTTCCGTATTCTCAATCGCTCTCAGATAGAAAATTAGGCGTCTCGATTTGGAATGTTTATGATCTTAATTGTTTCCCATAGTATCCTGGTCTATTATTTCAAAATATCTGCTTTCGGTGACCGGCGCTTTTCTCCCTTCTCAGTCCATCAATACATATAAATGATGCATGCAATTTTGAGGAAAAAGTTTCCCCCTTTCTACTAAAAATTGACCAATAAATAAAAAATGCACCATTTGGTCAAAAATTTGAGTTAAGATTCGAATTTCCCTATATAGTTTCGTTCCTGGATAAGTATATATCGATATATCATTACAAACGAGATAAATCAAATCGGACACTTATATTCTATTTTACCCCCAAATACATTTCAAAAAACTTTCCAATCACTACAAACGAATACACAAACACTAAAATATAAAAACACCTTTGGTATATTTTAATTTTTTAATTAAATTTTTTAATTTATTTAGAAAAAATTTCCAATGGGGAAACTTGTTTTTTCAGCTATCATTAATCCCTCTATATACCTTGATGACAATGAAACTTTGATTGCTATTGATTCAAAAACAAAAATATTTCAGCATCTAATCAAACAGTGAAGGTCGAAAAAGATGAAAGAATTATAATAATAATTTTATAGGCTAAAGATTTTATCATATCTTTCTATTCAAGTTAAACCTAATTTCTTTTTCATATATCGCTGTGTAAGTACTTACGTAATAGTAGCACTATGATATGGAAAAGTAAAAACCTTGTTTACAGGTCGGTACAGAGAGTTCCCGGAGAATTACTTCGCTAACCCAGTTCTGCGGTCATATCTCCGTATGTCATAAGCGCAGAATTTTTTCATGACCTTTAGATGGTTAACATGAGAGTCCATCTACTCATTCCCCATTGCGTGTACCTACATACACGATATTGCTGGCGTTTATATTCTTGGTACATAAGATTTGATTTTATGATTTACGCAACTTTTTAAGCGCTTCCGCTTTTGTATAAAGTTATATTGTGATATTTTTCCCTATTATGCATTCAGGACAGAATAATTTTGATGAACACTTTGAATCCGAAGTGTATCATGTGAAAAACTTTATACCAAAATCAATCCTCAGGAATCTTTATCTTGAAATTAACTCAACAAGTAGGTTTTCCAATAAATTTTTACCTCAAAGTTAACACGCATTCATCGAAACTATGGTCGTATAACCAATAAAATCTTGAGAATTCGGTATGAGAGATAATATGAAAAAGGTATTGAAGTCTATTACCAATAAAATTTACTTATATACCCCAACGTGTAAAATTATATCTTTCAATTTGAAGTTGTTATGCATGGATCATGAGCAATGGAAAAATATTGTATGTAAGTAGACATGACTTATTTCTAGAGCAAACTACCTCACTCCTCGTCCTACCTAGAAAGCCTCATTCCTCCCCATTGCTCCTGTTTGATAGCGGTGAATCGGTCAAGGTTCAAAATCCACCTTTGAGTTCAATACAATGCAAATAATATTTTTATTGCATACATGCGATTCTAATCTTTTATGGCGTATGTCTCACCAAAACTTAGTGGTCGATATCAATGATGTAGCTTGAAATGTTACGCCTTTAAAAAATATCCGCACAATATTTTATTGAAGCTTTTGGCTACAAATTTTATATTTTAAAATTAAGCTGAAAAAATAGAACATACACTAAAGTAAATGAGGTTTAAAGAAAATACCGTCCCATCAAATATTTAATGAATGAACATTTGACGAAGGAAACTAGAAAGAATTTACATTTCTAATTCCATTCCATGTGTAGCTATAGGTATTCATCAGGAACTGATAACCTTTTCAGAAAATCAGAAACGTCACTTCAAATCACCGGCAAAGGTTTATTGCGTGTAAAAAATTTATCTTAGGAAAAAACTCAAACAAAATTATTTACATACGATAGAGGACTTTGCCGAGTAAATTTTTAACGCCACACCAAATCGTCTCGGTCTTGGGCCCCAAAAGAAATGTTTGCTGCGCTTTTTCCCTTTGAGAATGAGATTTTTTCGAAACGTTTCTCCATTGTTTCAAGAATTACAGAATCTCTGAGAGACTAAGGCGTTTATGGCTTGCTCATCATTCTCTCTTTACGGAATCTAGAACCCTTTGATCTCTGGAATTCTTATGGAAAGTAACAAAGGACTCGCGGCAGGGTTTATGAATCCCTTTCTCTGCAGCGAGAAATGCTCGTTCTCAATTTTCTCACACTGTAATCATAATACGTAATTCAAGATTGAACGTCAACGTTAAAGAAAATGAAAGGGGGGTGACCTCCAGTCGATCATAATAATGTAAAAATTCAATCAAGGAAATCTCATTTTATTTACCGCTCTTATCAGTGACTGAAATACCTAAATATTTTTCGTCATACATACAGAATATTGTAAGAAATATGTCTTCAGGAGAAGTACCTTGTATAAAAACTAATTGAGTCTCAATGATAATAAATCTTCGGAGATGAAAAAATAACCACTTTCTAGAGAAGAACTGGTGTATTTATTCAGAATTGAATTAGCAAAACATTACATCTACATCTGTTTTGCTAAGTCAATTTTGAATAAACACACCAGTTCTTCTCCAGAATGTGGATATTTTTTCATTTCCTGTCAATGGAACACCACAATTAGAATCGCCGCTCTGTCGAATTTATTTATATTCATTATAATAAATCTTTAATAGATACAGAATTTTAAGAAATATGTTTTCAAGAAAAGTACCTTGTATCAAAACTAATCGAATCCCAATGTTAATAAAGCTTCCTCTCGCTGCGTAACCAGCACGGGTTTGTAGAATTTGTGTGTGTAAAGAAGAACTAAGCTTTTTAAAGAGACCTTTCTCGACGATTAATTATATTCCATCAAAATAAAAGTCAGTGACTCGGGTCCATCATTACTTTTTATACTTTTCTCTTTATCATTTTTTAATTTTAAAAATTATTTTTATTTTATGTTTTCACTATGTTTTCGCGGTTTTTTTTCGCCCCCCTTCTTGTGTGGGTGTTCCCGCACTGTGGGTTTTTTCTCTATCAACCTTCAGTCATGGAGATTTTTTCCCACAAATCAAATCTTTTCTATTTCGTTTTTTTTCTCTTTTTTTCTCTTAGTATTATTTTATGTTTTTCCTTTGTTATTAACTATGAAAAATCTTCATACGAGGTTAGGTGGAAGAGAGGCCCACTCGGGCCTAACCTCGCCTAATAAAGGGTCAAATAATAATAATCAGCCCCTCTCCATCTACTTTACCGCTCCTTTACTCCATTCGCTCCCCAATGATTGTTAATTCAAATGTTTTTATCCCCAAGCGAACGAAATTTATCGCATTCATTTGCCACGCGCTTCATTCGGCAGGACATCTCCGATAGAAATCCGCGGTTCGCCCTAACGAACGTAGTTAATTTCTTCACCCGCCGCCAGATTAAACTCCCGCAGATTTTGGAGGTAATTCTCTATCATTGGCTCCAAATTCTCGGAATAGGTGCGCATTTCCTTTCGGACTCCCTCGCGTAAATTCGTTACCTTCGGAGCAAATAACCAATTAAAGCAGCCGTTTTCGGCACAATGACTAACGAGTTCCGAGAGAAATCTGCTACATTCCCGCCGCCATTATATTCGCCAGATTAGCTCGCCGAATAAAATGACTCGGAAATGATACGCAAACCTTCCCGATTCAAAATGCGAATGAATTCCCATTGGGAACTATTAACTTCCCTCTACAAAGAGGCCCGCGGAGAGGTTTCTTGGATGTTTCCGTGCCGACGCTAATGTTTGCGTTTGCCAGAAAATGACTTGAGAAGGTCTTTGCTCGTATATATCTCCGAAGGCAGATATATAGTTTGTTTTTCGTATGAAAGGCTGAGGAGATGCGCTTTAAAAAGCGGCGGAAATGAGGGCTATAAATTCGTATTTGCGGAATGGGGGAATTCTGCTCCAATAATCTTCGCCGTAAGAGAAGGAAACGAGTATTTTCCGCGGTGTCTTACAGAGGGAAAAATTTATTGTACTATGCACAGAAATATATGTATGAAGTGTATATTGAAATATATATTGACGTATCGTATATACCCAAATGAAAGTCAAATTTTTCAATCCATTTAGAAATTTAAAAGGTAGGATTTTAAGTGTATACCAATTTTTTAGAGGCGTAATATAAGTGTATTCGGGTTGATTTTAATTTTTATTGGCAAAAGCCTTCTCTATGTATAAAAAATTACAGAACAAAAATACGAGGATTGATGGTAATTAATATAACACTATATATATCAAAATACACGTGCTGTTGAAATAACTCTCGATGACGAATCTTAACCAAGGCAGATTTACTCTTGTATATATTTCTTATGCTCGCACGTTCATAGGCGTCACATATATAGTGTTTAAGTTTAACCGATAATTTCTAAAATGCACTCTCAATGAAAATTATTAACGCATATATTAATACAAACAAAAATTTAGATTAAACTTTACATGAAAAATTCTGGATTTTATGGCAAAAAATGAGTAATCGACTTTTGACAAGTATAGAATATTAGAATATATTGGCGTATTTGCAGAGGTATATACTGATTATTTGCAAAAATATTCACTGATAAATGTCTAAGTAGATATCTCAGTATACATTGAAGAATATGTTGAATCATGTATGATATAAATCAAAGTAGACAAGTATAGAAATAATAGGTGTAGAATTTTTATCGAAGTACCGATAAACGCAACGAAAGATGTGTTGAAGAAAGAAGAGAGAAAAAAATTTGAACGTTTTTTCAGTTCTTTTGATTCATTTTTATTTCCATTACTATAAATCTCTCTTCTTAATGATAACTTCTGTGTCTATTCACTTTCATTTCTCTCTTCCCTTTCCTGCGAAGTTTTTGCGTCTATTTCTCTCAAAAGAGTTGATCATCACCTTCGCTCTTTATTTTCACGCAAATATTTTTGAAAGTGCGGGAAACGATGTTGGGGAAGAAATATTCTTTAAACTGCTGTGCGTTATAAAAACGTTCGTCCTCTCAAAATAACTTTGGAGTGATTTTTTCTCAGCAATTAGTGCCTCATTTGAAATGGAAAGCTAATCCTTTGTGCTTTTCATCTCTCAATCTACCAGTTTCTTCCGCTTCTGAATATAGAGAGAATGTTTAAATCAGCTTTCGTAAAATTCACGATTATTCTATTCATGTTTCGCGCAATACTCGTGTACGTGCTTTACGGGATATGTGTGGAATTTATAACGTACAACCGGCTTTAGAGTGGTACTATAGTAGAATAAATTTGAAATTGTATACCATTGTAACTCATAAAAAATAATTCGATGGTCGACTATTTTTGGACTATAAATACCGTAATATCTCACAAAATATAAAATTGTCAAGGAATTTATTTAATTTACTTGACTAAGTGCCTTTTATTCAGTTTAATTTAAAATTATATAAGCTCAAAATATAAAAGAGTGAATGTAATAGTTTTCAGCACGACTTTCTGAATTTACAGGATATCTCTTTCTTTCATACCAAGCATGCAGTTCATTTTTCCAAACTTTAAAAGCTACCATAACATCAATGTTAGGCTATGTTTACAACCAATTTTGCTAAGTAGCTTTATAGCTTAGAGCATTGAGATTTTACGACCATAGCAACCTTCAACATTCAATATAAAATAAGCAGTGAACATCACTCCAGTTTGGGTTAAATAATGAAAATATAAAATTCTCAGGCAATTCAAGCATCGCAAGAAATGTCACCAAAACTATGCTTCAAGAAAACAAATGAAAGGAAAGAATAAAAGTGAATATTCACTTCAACAGCGATAAGATCGATTTTCACATATTTTTCCGTGCCTTTCGAAGTAGCATTAATATTCCTTTGGTCTTTTTTCTTATCTTCATTTAAACATAATGATTCTCGAAAAACCCACGGATTAAAAGTTCTCTCTTATGGTAATGAAAATTCCGAATATTTCCCTCCTTCCAAAGAAGTCATTTCAGAGATAAGGAAATTAATTTTCTTGCGATTAAGAATGCGCTGAATGACGTCCGTCTTAGGGATGAAAGATGCCCATGTTGCCGGAAGATCATGGAAAGGATATATCCTTTTGATCTCTCTCAACAAAATGGCATTGTATTAGTTAATCCGCTATTTCTCATTCTGAAAGTGAAATTTCTCATCGCATCTAAGGATATATTGTTTTCACTTACTATAAGAGGTAAGAATGAACTGTTTTCTCGTACACCAAATCAATCAGTAGCACTCTTCACACTGAAGAAAAAGTCATATTGGTTGTCAACCTTGCTATCGCGGTTTAAATAATTAAAATTTATGTTAAAATTCGAGGCATTTTAAAGTTATTAGAGAACAAGAAGTGTTCCATGAACTAATTTTACTAATGAAAATTTATTTTATTTGATAGCTCCCGATTCAGGAACATATGGGATTGCAGCTCTATAATCACGACAATTACGAAAAACGAGCGAGATTTTGGAGAGAATACTTCTCGCTATCTGAATAATTAATATAGTATAATTGCAGTAATATTCCGTCTGAGAAATGACCAATTTCTCAGGAAATAAAATAGCATGCTCATTACAAACGATTCATGAACCAGCAGCATCTTGGTTACGCTCAAGTTTCCATTTCAAAAGAATGAATCCACTCCCAACTAAAATTGAAATTAATACGAATGATTCCTTGTTAATGCATGTTCATAAGACATTGATCCTGAATGCTGATGTTTACTTTTCCACATAAGGTTTTATTTAAGAACTACCGGTTTCGGTGTATAACCATCTTCAGGTTCGAACAGACTGTTCTGTTCTGAGACTGTTCTGAGTCTGTTCGATCCTGAATATGGTTATACACCGAAACTGGTAGTTATTAAATAAAACCTTATGTGGAAAAGTAAACATCAGCATTCAGTTATGTATTTCCACCACATCACGGCCGAGGCTATAGATTATAGACATTGATCCTTCTGTTTGTCAAAACAGCCTTAATGGCTAACCATAAAGACTGTTTATTTCCTCCCTTATTTGCTAAGCGATGAATTACAGACTCCGTACGTATGGTTTGTTGTCCGACTTGTATCTGCAAACCTATTTTCAAATTTCATCTCCATCTCCCATTATGGCGTGCCGATTTTCAAAACGAAGGAATCTTTACGATCTCTTCTATGTTTCTGCGGATTCCCCTGGTCTCGACTCACCGTCGCAAGCATTTGCGCCAGAGTTCTTTTTACGTCGACCCATTTGTCATCGGCGGAAATCCTTCGGTTTTTTGGACACGATTTCGCGATTCGTGAGGCAAACTGAGCGGATGCTGCATGGGTCGTTTCCGCTCACTCTAAGCTTATTTCTGAAAATTATGAGACGGTAATGAATTTTTAACGCGCCCAGTAGGACGGTAGGAATAGGCATTTACAGGACTTCCTGAAAGTGGCTTCTATATTTCTCTGATTCCCGTGCAGTTAATGTGCCACGAATGGGCTGATTAGAAGCGCAATTTTGTTCGCTTCCCATCTGTGATGATCTAAGCCATCGGAAAAGCTTTACGAATTTCACGACTACCGCATGGAATGAAAAATTAGTATATGATGATAATCCGTCTGCTGCGCCCTCGTTGTCTGAAATGCAATTTCCTTTTAAGTTGCCGAATTCTTAAAGTAAGCGTAAACAGCCAAGAATTTTGTGGCAACCATTCCGTTTTGGTCAGCATTTATTATTTTGTGTAGCATCCTCCAATAGATTTGTTGACCGCATTCGTCTTTGAATTCGTAAAGCAAATTAAAAATCTATCATGTTCGGAAAATCTGTAGATACAGTTACTCTTTAGCCAAAGTTTAGCTGACTTTGGAAGACTATATGTTTTCATCTGATCATATAGTAACATTAATCAGCTACCTCTTTGTATACTAAAATTTTAATCAAAAATTAAAAGGCTTTAAACAGGGAATTCTGTGTCTCTAAAACTAAGCAAGAGACAGAAGACCGACGCTTTTTTGTACTTTTTATTCTCCTAATTCGTAGTTTAAAACATTATCTTAAAATTTTTCGGCAAGGACAAATTATTTTTCAGTTATATAGGAATGTCATAGTTCCTTGATTATGTAGCAAAGCTTTGATACGATTCATTTTTATTCTGATCGTTCACAGAAAGTGGCCGTATTTTTTCATAGAATTTGCCTGTTTATTTGTGCAGTATAATATATAATATCCTTTTAGGAAAATCTAAAAATTTACCGCTTTCCCTCCCGCAGCAAAATTTAAGTTACGTGACTTTAGTCACGCTTTGTTAAAGTTGAAATAAATACAAGTTTTATCGATTCGCATTCATTCTAAAATTCCTCTCGAAATAGAATTTCCCCTCACGAATTCTACCTTCAAATCCAGAATAGAACTTAACGATAGTGTCTCTCTCTACCAACAGTTTCTAAAACTATACAAAATGAAACTTAAACACTACTCTAATTTTCATCGGCATTTAATTGCACTTTTATTTTCCCTTTCAAACTTTGCCGGGGATTTTATAGTAAATAGTTTCAATGAATTAGCTTCGTTACTGCGTCACGACCAATTGCGACGTGCAGTTTTGACTTGGATTTATGGAATACTTAAATTTTTACGAGTGAGTTATATTTACTCCACCGCTGAAATCGAATCGGCTGTTTCTTTTACAACCCAAAATTTCGCTTCGTATTTGATCATTTGCCTTGTTCCATGTACTCACAACGGTAAAACTGTTATACATGTGTTCATTCGTTTATCTTTTCTACCTTTAATTGATATGTCATAGATTTTATATATAACCATCCCATAGTTGAAGAAAAGGTATTTGACTTAGTACAAATATCCGTGCGGGTGGATACCAAAGGAGAAACAGAAGTCAAAGATATTGACATGACTAGGACTCGAACCCAGGTCCGGGCTGGTATTCTAATCGCTTCCATAACGAATCAAATTCTTAGTTCTGGGTTCGAGTCCCAGTTATGCATACATTTTTCACTTATTTTTCTCCTTGAACTTCCCGTTGTATCATCTAGCTAAACATTCATTTTTGAATTCTTATCTTTCAGTATTAAATGTGATCAATTGTTAACTCCATATCTCTGAATTAAGATTAAGCTATACGTACCACAATAACAATAATAATAAAATTAATAATAATATTGATAATAATACTAATAATAATAACGTCTTTATTAGGCGAATTTTAGTCCAAATAGACCACTCTTGCAATTAACCTTTATAAAGACAAGCATAATAATAATTAATAATTATTATATATTATAAATACCATTCCCTTACCGAAAAAAACCGGTAAGCCGGGATTCGAACCCGGGACCTTGGGGTTGGAGCCATATTCTTACAACATATGTCATTTAGCTAAGGATAATCATTTGGCGCAAAATACAGATTTGATATATTCACGGATAATATCATATTTATTAAACCGTCATTCTCTGTGGATTAGATCTCTTGGAATACATTTTTAGAGCTTTCGCAGTAGGTTACCATAAGTAATATCTTGGTTTGTTACTTCATAATATCCATGAGTTATAAATATTTCTAATTCTTATTTTCTCTTAATATATATATATATATTGCTTTTCCCTTATTTTAAATACTGCATTTTATTTTTTCTTTTAATAATATAAATATTGTTAGTACTGAATCAAATATAGTTAAGATTGTTGCAAAGTTAGTTTAAACATACCCGCGTGCTATCAAGAAAAAAAATTAGAAGCAAATTTATGTGAAATAGCTGCCATCAGGGCACTCCAACTATTTTAATTAAACAGCCAACGTGATGGGTGACGTGAATCGAAACGTTTGCCGCATTGAAATAGGAATCGGAACTTTTGAGTAAAGCCTGCGAGATAGATTACTTCTGAAACTAACGGTTGCTATTTTGACGAAGGTTTCATTGAAACCATGGCAACGATATTTTGTAAGGTTTGAATAGATACGAGGTAAAATTAATGAGGCCGGAGACAAAGGTATAATAACCGTGAGGTTGGAGTCCAACTGGGATACTCTTCCCACGTACAATGGTGCCTTTCCCCGACTATGCTACCTGTATCCCAATTCCTCATTTACGCAACCATGGCCAGGAGAGAAGGGAATGCGTTAGTGTCAATTTTTTCATTGAAGGACTCATTGACAGATGGGATTAAAGAGAATCCAAACAGATTTATTACCTCATTGCATTGTGCTGCAGCGGCCTTTGACGTCACCGATGGCTATTTATTTCACCAGCACTGCAGAGATTTATTAATTATTTTTATCCCCCGGAATGAATTTACTGCCTGTCTTTGAGGATTTATCTGGTAGCCAGAGGGTGTCGGTCATATCCTTTGGCACTGCCTCAGCGCTAATTAATCCAACAGCTTCATTTCAACCAAACACCCACTGATAGTACTCGTTTCCACTGTAACGGTGTGTTTAAGTCCGATTCCTGTCACGGTCCTCCATGTTTGTTTACTCGGCTCCATAGGAACCGTGGGTATAGATATCAACGTCGCTAGAGTAACATTGAGGTAGTTTGAATGCTCGGTGTGTATCTCGAACAGATCGTTTAATCACATTTAGTGAGGGCTACCAATAGCATACAAAGATGGACTTTTGGCATCGGTGAATACATTGTAGGAACGAAATTAAGTTCACCGTCCATTTTCAAAACTGCTATCACCAATACCACCAACTACCGTGTTTTCTGGTAATACCAACTACTGTTCAAGCTAATTAAATAAAATGAACCTGAGAGAATATGTGTGAATAAATACATGAGCGAATTATCGTCATGGAAGATATATGCATCGAAAACATAATACAGATTTCTTTGTATTTTATAAGAAGTATAAACAAATAAATGTACGTTTACGGTATTATAATAGGCATATTACGTTGAATCTTGGAGATTTTATTGTAGTGGTAATCGATAACAATGAAGAAAAAGAAATTTATTTAAATCTTTTATTTGTTGTGGTGTCAAGTATAAATAAATCTATATTCTTAATTCGTTTTTATCGATTACCACTACATTAAGGTCTCCACGATTCTACGTCAAATTCGTATTATTAATGGACAACAATAATTAATCATAATAATGTATAACAATGATTAATAACTAATCGATCCTCTTTGACGCAATTGTCGTCCAGAAAATATTCGCTTTGTCTCGTTGCTCTCTTCCTTAGCAGTTTTGGCGTATTTTCTTGTTTAACATATATTCATGCATAACATCTTTTATTCTGTGCTTAAAATTCTCCATACTTATTCTGCATATGCAATTTTCTCATACGCTTCCTTCGGTATGTTTCCTTCTTTCTATCCTGTATCCACTTTTCTTTATCATCCATTCTCCTTTATGTTGTCGCCTGGTTTTATTTATTTATTTATCAACAAACATCAACATAAAGCACGAAGCCAATTACTGCTGACGATTAAAAATTATAATAAAGAATAAATTATCAATAAAATGGTGAAAAATTAACAAAATAAACATAATAAAATAATAAATGAATGTAAGCAAACAAACGATAAATCATTTATAATATTTCTCTGCCCCTGTGCTTTCCATCCGGTATGCTTCGACGCATTGGTATTCCGTCAGAGATAGTTCTTGCGTCACCTGTTTGCCTTGTGATTTGTCACAAAATCATAAGAAATATCGCCTGTTCATAAGAATCGGGTGCTGAATAGGGATGGGAAACCAAACCTCCCACTTTTCCGAGTGCTAACCTTGTAATTCATCTTGGATTATTTGCCTTACTCTGCTTTCAGGAGTTTTCATTTATTGTTCACATATTTTTTCATATATTCTTTTCATACACTGTTTCATATACTTTCTCATACATTGCTTCACATATATTGCTTCATTTATCGTTTCATACCTTTTTTCATGCATTGTTCCATACATTGTTTCATATACTGTTTCATACATTGTTTCACATACTTTCCCATATATTCCTCATTATTGTTTCATACATTTATTCATACATTGTCCCATACATTGTTTCATATACTGTTTCATGCATTGTTCCATACATAGTTTCATATACTGTTTCATAAATTGTTTCACATACTTTCCCATATATTCTTCATTATTGTTTCATACCTTTTTTCATACATTGTCCCATACATTGTTTCATATACTGTTTCATGCATTGTTTCATATATTGCTTCATATATTGTTACATATATTGTTACACATATTGTTACACATATTGTTACATATATTGTTACATATATTGTTTCGTGCATTGTTACATATATTGTTCTACCTTTTATCAACTTAAATCAAAAATCAACCAATTAAACATCCAAATCATCCTTTCGTTTGGCGCGAGCTTTAAGTTTATGCGTAATCGTGCCCTGAAGAAAAAGAGATACAAGTTCCATTTAAGTAGACAAAACACCCCAACTTTACCATCCAGCTGTTCTCCGATTCCGTCTGATCGTTTCTCTTCCTCATCCTTTTATTGACACCTAACTTCTCCTTGTTACCAATCTTTCCTTCTCCATTGGGTTCTCCACTTCTTAAACTTTCCCGCCTTTTTTCCCTCCACTGCGGGTGACCGTGCTGCCACCTATTAACTGTTTTCGCATTCCCGTCGTATCTCCGCCGTAGTATTTCATCTTTTCTTTTTGTCTCTCTAATCCCATATATCACTTTCATCTCCCTAGAGCGTTCCCTCCATTTTCCTCCGCTTTCATGCCATTCTCTCTTTCCCTTTTATTCCTGTATTTTTCATCTGGATTTCCTACTCATATTTCAACGTTTTTCTTTCTACAACTCAGCCGATGTCATGGCGCGATTTTCCCTCTTCCACGTCGATTTTATCATTTTCACAGCCAAATACGATTTGGTTTTTAGCTGTTCCCTAAAGGATGCCAGGTGTCTTTAGAGCATGTTCGTAATCATAACTCAATTTGTAATTAAGAGCTTAATCTTTATTATTAAAATAGTGTTCTACTTTTCGGTAGGTTCATGTGCCCCCACATTCCCCATTTACTTCCCTCTCCTTCAATTCCCGGTAACTTATCCCACCCCTTAATTCGTCTAACAACTTCTGTCTTTGTCTTCCCCTCTGTCTTTTCCCTAAAATTCTTCCCTCATAATCTTTATATATTATTTCTGAACATCTATCTATTCGTTGACCGGGGTTTTTGCCTCTTTCACACTCCATCAAAACATATAAATGACACACCATTTGAAACATTAAGTTTCCCGCTTCCTGCAAAAATAGACCAACAAATTAAAACTAAACCATTTGGCCAAAAAATCTTGTTGAAATTCTTACGTTCCCATAGGGATTCGTTACTGTATGTGTACATATCAATATCAATAAACGAGGTACTATATCGAAACGGACACTGAAACTCGTATATCACCACCCAAACACATTACAAAAACTCCTCAATCACTGCTAACAAATACAGAAACACTAGAGCATACCTACTAGTAAAAGCCACACCTCCATGTAAAAATCGATCACTTTTAGTTAAGTTGGGTGAAATTTTCGCACGGGCAACTAGTATTAATGTATTCTACGACCTGTGTTTCGATATGAACCCACGTACTGAAAAGAAGAAATAGAAATGTTTCATTTAGTTAAATGTTCTACTTCGGCATATTCGTTGTGTACCTTTGTAATTTCATCCGTATGAATATTGTTCGTTAAGATTTTAAATTTAAAGCACCAAATTTATTTTCAATCGGATGCAGTTTAAGCTTCAAGTGAAAAATAACTGTCACAGCGAAACTGCCTTCTGTTAGCGAATTCTTCTCTCAATATACGAGAAAGAATTCGCAAGTTAACATAAATAATTGCATTTATATCATAATGACTCAGTGTACCATACTCAATATAAATTGCACAGATTGTACTGCATTGCATATAAATAGACAAATTCTCAAAATCACCTCGATACTATTCATCTAAACCTTACTTTTTTACACGTAAATATACACTTCATGGCGCTTTACATCACTTATTTGTAACCTCAAAGCTCTTTTGTCATTCGTAGAAGTATTATGAGACTGGTGAACTATTTTTCGAGCTCAGTTGTAGAATTTCAGTTTGACTTTTTTGATTAAAACCGTAGCGTGTTCCCTTTAAAACAAAGTATCCATCTTTCTATTAAACATTCAACATGAGAAGATAAAAGAATTACCTGGAATCAAGCGATATTCTCATCGCTCCACCGCATCTCACCGAGTCAGTTGCTCTGCTTTAGGATACATTTATTTCACAGTTATATGTATCAATCGATATCGTACACATCTGAGCTTCCATAGGAATTCCAAAGTCTTATTTTTTATAATTGTTGTCGCTTGATCAAATGTCCCAAATTCCCATTTGATTTCAAGAGTTACCGTTAAAATGTCAGCACCACGGTTAGAAATACACTAACAAATAAATGAAGAAAACGAGCTTTGACTTAAGTAGCAAACGATTGACTTTTCAGACTAATTGACGAACAAATAAAATGGATGATAAAGTTTAAAGTAAATCCTTAACTGAATGAGAAAAGAAGATTGAGAATTGCAGGATAATAAATTAGAAGAAAGAACATTAAATATTAGCATGTAATGAACCGTTGCTGCAATCAAAGTTTTAAATGCAAACAAATATCACAAGAGAGGAGCATCAGGAAAGAACGAAAGCAAAGATTTCGTAAAAAGGACGGAAAGTAAGAAAGTTTCATGCGTAAATAGCCAAAAATAATCAGCTATATTTTTTGGCAGAATTAGGGTATCTAATATTGAGACCAGCATATAAAGCCAAGATAAATTGCGGAAGAATTACAATCTAAAGGACGAATAACCAGAAAGATCTCCATTCCCTCATTCCAAACCCTAATTTTTCATTTTAAGTTGAGAAACATATTGTTTAAAACCAATAAGAGATATTTTGGATAACTCTTATAAGTTAAACCTTGGGAAAAATATGAGTTCTTTACTTAATATGATATGCTTAATATGAAAAAAGATCATAATTTCATTTCGTTATACTATAATTCCCCCGAAATTTCACGCATTTCCGATTCACTGTGGAAAAAATTCCGGAATCCACCAAATATTAGAACCGCATCGTTACCCTAGGAAACACGTAAATAACGCTCAAATAATCCCTCGGGATAACTCGAGGGAATCCAAAAATTAAAAACTTTCCATCCCGTTAACTCCATCTAACGAGTTTAACATTCGGACATGACCGACCAACTTTGTGGATATCAGCAATTAGCGGAGGTCACCGCGGAAAATTTCGGAAAATTACTCCGAAAAGAAATACTTAATAAAAGTAAGGACCGCGAAAATTAAAAAAGACTTTGAAAGGGTGCTACCGCGCTAAATTCATTTCGCCATCGGCGCGACACTTTTTTTCGTCTCTTAATCAGTTTAATTTTTTTTAGTTTTATACATCTTTCCGCAGCTAAATTTCCTTTTGGGATAACTAGGAATTCGCCGATGGAATTCCATTATTTTTTCGCCGGAATTTTCCGAAAATAACGTCGCCCTCCGTCTTCTTTAATTACGTAAAAACTGAGAGCGTTAGGGTAATCGGGTTCCTTTAATCCGGTATTTTGGGAGAGGAAACCCGCATTGTGGCCGATGCTCGGGAAAAACACAGACTCTCTCTTATCCGCCCGAAACGTCTAAATAGATGCAAGAGGTCGATATCCCAACCCGCATAAGCTATGCAGAAAACTGTATTGTCCTGGCTAAAGAGATTTGCCTACTTTATTGACCGCTCTCGGGTAGGTTTAGGATTAAACCTAGTGGATGTGGTAATTTATGATAGAAAAACAATAAGAATGAATTGAAGATAAAGAAGAGGTAACCAAGGAGATTCCTGTTGATCACTTCCATATACCGATCCTGAACGGTTAAGGATGCATGTTGAAAACTTAGCGAAATTTCCACGAGAAGCTTTTGCTAATTAAATCAACATGAGTAACGTACATAAGTAACCTACTATATAGCCAAGGCTTATATTAATCTTATGAACAGTTAAATCCTTCGAAATAAGTGATAATAATTATATTTTTCTAAACTTTTTGGCAAGCCACTTGCAAGAAAAAATGATTTTTTTTAGTACAGCATCAAAGTACAAATTTATACAAGGTATAAAAACTCCAGGAATACTAATGACAAAGCAATAGGAAAAAGAACCGGTTCCGATAATTTTTGAATCCGGACATTTCATATCCCTCATTAGCAAAATACTATCTCCACTATGAATGGCATGGTTGATATTCCTATACATAACTGTGTACAACCAAATGGCTTTTTTATAGCTGTGATGGGTTGAATGAGATTTTCTGTAATCGTATTCCGCTTAGTTACAGTGATAGTATACAAATGAATTATATGAATATAACTTCAGTAAGCTACGAATGATTTCCTTCTTTTCAAAGCATAAAGGCAATGATTTAGAATCTTGAAGATTTATTAATCCAAATCTCATTCAAATAAAGTCACCCACTATCATTTCTACTAATATCATCATAACATTTATTTTACTCGAATTAAAGTATGTAGAATATTTCATTGGCCATTTGTCTTGTAACCTGTTTCAAGTCACATTCTGCTTTAATATGACATTAATGCTATATTTACTGAAAATTATTCTCTTGTGAATTCAAATAAACTTACTGTATAAATGTGAACATCTACTATATTATCATTCTCATTTTCTATCAAGGTTTATTCAAAGATGCAGAATTGATACCCGTATATTCTTCAATATTTAATGTTTAGATAAATGTTAACTAATGCAAAACAACCTCTTTTTGGCAGATGGAATACAAATTTGGCTACATATGATTTAACTGCCTGTCCCACAATGAGAATAGGCCAATTAATCAATTAAAATATCTATATATCACTTTTTAACAGTTTCTCCTCGAAGTAGCGTTTATTCTAAAAATCCGCCTCGAAGCGCGAAAGTAATTAGAAACGGTTTCCATGTCAACTAACGTGAAGTACTTCTGTTTCCATCCCGATAATTGAGGGCGTAAATAATTTAAAGGGACCGACATCGAAAATTATTTCGTTAAATTATTGATGCCGACACGCGTACAGGAAGTTAGCGATAATTAATCACCGCAAATTACGGTGTGCACGTAAACGTTTTTACGAAGGCACGAAACGTGTGAAAAAGTCGAAAACCCGGTCGTAAGGTACATTAAAAGTACAGTAATTATGACCTATTACACTAATTTAGTGAAAATTGCAGGAGCGTAAATGAGAAGGAAAGATTGGGGCCTTTTTTGGGTCGGCATAGCTTCTGGGTCCTTATACGTATACGTTCAAGGGCCCGGGAAGAAGTGGATGGGACCGTTTGGATCCTCTCAGCGTCTGCAGGGCTTCTGGAATTATATCTTACGTGTTCAGGGTCCCTAAGGGGACCTCCGTGGCCTCTTCTATCTAGTATTCCAGTTGGGGCCCATCGGAAACGTTGGAATGATTCTCAAAACATTCCTTAGAGTATGGGCTTGCCAAGGAATCTGCAATCTAGAAGAAAAGATGGGACTGGATCTATAATAATTGCAAACATATGGAAATTTCCTTTAAAATGGTAATTTCGGAGATCATAAGATAATGAATTTACTGAAGTTCATAAATCAGATGATAAGGAGAGAGGGAACAGTACACGGCGAAGTGGTACACTCTGTGTATTAGTGAGAAGAAAAGAAAATGGAACTTTGTTGCTCATGAATTAGAGGTTTGATAAGCTCTCCAATAGTTCATTGTAGTGTCGGAAGGACAGAGGGCAAGGGATGATTCAGAGTCAGTCGCAGATGAGTCTTAAGATTATCTATGATGCGTTGTCGTGCACTGACTCTTGCATCCCTCACCCTCCAATGTATTGGTGGTGCCCTCTGAGCCTTCCGAAAACAGTTATATGGATGGCACAACTAAGGGTCGGGGCCTTCTGCCCACCGACGCTCTTGTGACAGGACGTGCCTCAACGACCGACCGATCCTCAATCGGTCGGCCATGTTGGTCTGTAAACTTGTGTGTAACTTTTAGAATAAATCCGCTCAGCCAACCGAGTTTAGTGTTTCAATGTCTTTACGACATTAATTGGTGTCAGGTGTAAAACAATCGGTTGCTCCCAGAACTAGTTTAAATTTTCTCCTGATTCATACTTTTGCTTTATATTCCCTTTGTGTATCGCATTTCGTGTAGCCATGGCCTCCCTCAGTTCTACAAATCCTTTCGCTAACTTATCCGCTGGCCCCTCGCAGCCGAACAGTAACTCTCCTGCTTTTTCGAACGCCGTAGGAAATTTAATTCATTTAATCCCATGTTTCAGCGGTGAAAATCAAATTTCTGTAGAACAATTTCTTGATTGCATCCAATTAACTAGCATTTTAGGTTCTTGGACCGAACAACAAACATTGTGCGCTGCGCGACTTCGTTTGAGAGGCTCCGCGGCTGATTACGTGCTGTACAGTCCTCACATTGCAGAATCGTTCGACAAATTTTCAAAATATTTAAAGCGTAGATTTATTCCTCAAATTTCCCCCGTCTTGCTTGAGCGAATGTTTTTTGATTGTGTACAGAGTCCAAAAGAAACAGTACTTGAGTATTCCACGAGGCTTCGAAAAATTGCAGCTCAGCTCCTAGAAGCGTATAATGATTTATTTCCGGATACAATAGGGTTAACGATGGAAAATCGGATTTATTCGCAATTCCGTGTCGGGCTGAGAGAAGAAATCGGTCGTTTTGTCTTTGTGCGCAATCCGCAAAATATGTTGGAAGCAGAAAAATTTGCTTTGATGGAAGAAGCAAACGTGAGAAATTATAGAAGTCAGTATGTGGGTATTCAGAACTCTATTCCGGAAGAAAGATCGCTGGTAAACCCTTCATACTTGCTTAGTTCAAATTCGATTTCAAAACCTATTGAAACACTTAATTCTGTTGAGCATCAATCAAGTGCAAGTAACTTAAGAAAAACGGAAAACACTAAAAGGCACTATTCCCGTAATGGCTCAAGGGGGTTCGCTCGCACCAGCACTATGAATTTAAAAAGCTGTTTCCATTGTGGGAGAATGGGTCATTTGCGAAAAGATTGCAAATTATTCTTGCGAGGAACTCGCAGAGTACGAAGTTGCACGCCCATGAGCTGCCCCATGGAGGATCCTATTCACTGTCCAAAAAATAAGGGAAGCGGATTGGCGCGGAGGACTGGAGATGTTTGGTTCGGAGGAAGAAGATTTCCCGGAAAGCGGGAAAAGACGAGGCCTTTGGAAAAATCGGCGCAGGACGTGGAGGGATCGAAAGCGTCATCCGGCGCTTCATCATTGATAGAGTCCAACACAGCAGCGTCGGCGCCTCCGCGGAGTCCGAAGAGGAGAAAGGACTGCGAGCCGAAGGAGAAGACTTCCCGAACCGACCAAATCAAAACAGAAGGCGACAACGGCGGAGATTCGAACGGGTCCAAGTATCCATCCTCCAGAGAGCGGAGACAATTGGGTGCTGAGGAGGAACGGCTTCCATACGCTGACTGCAAGCCGTTAATTAGCGTAATTCTTCATGTGCTGAGATCTCTGGACGAAGTGAGTCTCTCCATGATAACGAAGCAACAGAAATGCAGTATCCAGAGCATCATTTCATCTCCGGCGTGTGAATAATGAAAAGGAGTGATAAGAAAGCAATAAGTGTCGACCGAATTTGTTTGTGTAAGGTGCAATGAAGCTCTTTCTAAGCCGAAGAATGGACAATATTTGTATCGATGTGTCAAGAGTGCAGAAACAGTGGAAAGAATATAGATAGGGGGTTTCAGTGTGGAAACGAGCCCGAAAGTTGTTGGGCATTATTCATGAAATTTTATTTTTGAGTGGAATGTGGACTTGATTTTTGAGATATTTTTTTTTGCTGAACATTTATCGAAAGCACCAAGTAATTCATTTGTGTTTGATATGTTTTCTCTGATTTTTCGATATCTTGCGTGTGATGTTTTTGTTGGATATGTCTAGGCTGAATTTTAACTGTTGCTTTTTGGGATAACTGAGAATTTTGTGGTTTTGACTTCCTATCTTTTAATTGCCTAATGTTCTTCTAGATTTTATCAATGCTTGGGAATTGTTTATCCGAATTTGTCTTAACTACCAACTGATTGATGCTAAATGACATTTTTTCTTGCTTTCATTCCGTTATAGAGTGAGAGAATTAATTATATGATTTTCATTATGTTTTTTGATTTGGGGTTGCTTTTGCTGTCTTGCAAATTGTTGTGAAATTCCGGGAAAATTTTCCACCCCCGGGATCTTAATTGCCAAGGGGGTGATGTCGGAAGGACAGAGGGCAAGGGATGATTCAGAGTCAGTCGCAGATGAGTCTTAAGATTATCTATGATGCGTTGTCGTGCACTGACTCTTGCATCCCTCACCCTCCAATGTATTGGTGGTGCCCTCTGAGCCTTCCGAAAACAGTTATATGGATGGCACAACTAAGGGTCGGGGCCTTCTGCCCACCGACGCTCTTGTGACAGGACGTGCCTCAACGACCGACCGATCCTCAATCGGTCGGCCATGTTGGTCTGTAAACTTGTGTGTAACTTTTAGAATAAATCCGCTCAGCCAACCGAGTTTAGTGTTTCAATGTCTTTACGACAGTAGGTGTATGAACTTGCTCCAAAGGATGAAATCTAAGGTCGGTAATCCGGGACTTCCTTTCCATCCCTTGGAGTTTAGGCCTATACCGACAATCGGAAATTTTCTTAAGGCTCTAACATATTGGACCTAAGGTGATAATCATACATATTCATGTATATATACTTATACAGATATATAAACAGGCTGTAAACAAGTAGAAACAGAGGGGGACAAGTGTTTGTTTCGTGGGTGCACGATGAAATAGGGAAGAAGGGAAAAGCAGGAAAAATGGACAGCAAAGATTAGGTTTTGAGGCCAACGTTGGAAAGCAACACCAAGAACTCAAACTAGAGAGGAATAATACAGAAAGTAACATCATAGTACGGTCCAATCAGCAATGCAGATTATAATCAACCGATTCAACAGAGGTTAAACACAGACTCTACATTAAGATAGACCCATTAGGAATACACATGAGAAATATATACGGTGAGATCGGACTCATTCATCACAAAGTGAAGTGACTATACCGTGATGCAAGCACGTCTGAGCAACACTGTCTTCGAGAGGAGGAAAAAGGGAGATAATTGAAGGGCGCGCATGGGATGATGGGAAGGCGTGTCGAGGAAGGAAGCGGCTTACGGAAAGCGGAAGAAAGCGTATTCAGAGCGCTCGAGTATCGATTTTTTCGTCGCATACCCGTGACCTAAAAGGCTTACATACACACGTCCCCACGGCGTGCTGTAAAGGCAAAGGGAGGGAGAAAGATGGACAAAATATATCTTAAACATAGACGACGTCTTGAAATCACGTGATATCCTAATTCTACGAGCAAATAGATGGGTTTTTAAGGGTCACCGTTATTACATGCCTTACGAACGGTTTAAATTTAATGGACAATAAAGTCGACGAAATATTTAATTTTACTCGATTTAAAGTCATGTTCCTTTTATTTAATTCTATAGTCGATTTTAGTAATGCTACAAGTGGATAGATGGGTTTTCTGCCAATAGTGTATAAGGATCACCGTTACTTAGATGCCTTACAAACGGTTTAAATGTAATGGATGGATAATGGAGTCGAGGAAATATTTAATTTTACTCGATTTGAAGTCATGTTCCCTTAATTAAATTCCCGAGTAAATTTTAGTAATTCTACGAGCGGTTATTTGGATTTTGCTGCCAATCGGGTTTGAGGGTCACCGTTACTTACATGCCTTACGAAAGGTTTTAATGCAATCAACACAAAAGTCGATGAAATATTTAATTTTACTCGATTTAAAGTCATGCTCATGTTTAACTCATGTCATGCTTATTTAGTTCCTTCATAGATACCGATTCATGGAATCCAATAGCTTTATCTCAACCCTTTGGTAGTTTGTCATTATTTAGATAAAATAGAATCGAAACTTTTACCTTTTAACACAGAATATTCTTCGAAGAAATGAGTAAAAGTCTCAATTCTATTTGTCTACAGATGCTGATTCCTTAGATAGATTCTGTTTCTAAACATTTTCGCTTAATATAGTCTTGTGTGCATATATGTATGTATATATCCGAGATATCTCTGTTTCATCCGTTTTACGGCCTTCGCCTTAATAAAAAAAGAAGATGAGTATATCCATTTTTTTAAGTGAAGATCGGGGAACATATGGTAAAGAGGCATCAAGTACTTCAGAGTATCATGGCAACGAGGAGTCGAAGAATAGAGAGAATAAGGAAAGCATACATGCTCTCATGGTTTGAAAATGGCTGATGATAAATACATGCATTGTATTCTGAGGTAACGTACATGGCCTAGACATTTTCAGAATACGTGCAAATAGGTTTACTCAAGTTGCTAAGCCGAAAATCCCACAAAGACAGGAAATAAGTGAATATAGAGTGAAAAAGATGGTGATTCTTTGCTTCCGCTGGTGTATCGTATGTCGTACGTGAAATTTTACATGTCCCACAGAGTTTGCACAAGCTGCGCAAAAAGCCTAGGATTTATCTATTGTTAGAGAATTAAGTTAAGCCTCCTGCTGCATGTCTTCCGTTCATAGTAATATAATCATTCAAATCATAATCTTCATCATCAGTTCATAATTATATAATAAAATAATACGTAATATGATAAGAATATATCAGTGCAATAATAATAATAACATAATAATGTTATAATAATGATGATGATGATAATAATAATAGTAATGTAATAATAATATAATAATGAAATAATAATAATATAATGTAGTAATAATAATATGATAATAACCTAATCATATATATTATCAGTAATGGTCAGAAAGACCTGTACTAACAGTCCTTATCAGCTTAATTATATTGTTGTTGTTATTGTTATTTCTATGTTTTTAAATTTTGTATATTATTCCCAAAACCTTGATGGATACGAAATTAATTGTGATTCCCCTAAATCCTCTTCAATAATTCTATGACAATGTAAGAATGTAGCTTTCCAAGGTGTGACTCTATATACATGTATATTGCCAAGCCTTGCGGCGATTGGGATGAAATATCAGCATAATAACGGTTGAAATATTCGGCGCTATTAAATCAGACATTTATACTATTCAGAGAGAGAGCTGGATTCAATACGCTTTCAAACTTCGCGCGTAAATCGCGGTATAGTGAAGACAAAGGAATCGCAAAAACACACACCGCATTCAACGACGTAATGAAACACGCCGAGTTGAACAAACATTTGCGCAGCGTCTTTCCCCGACTCGAGCCCACATTCATTCACGATGATACTCGCAGGTGTTAGCCTAATCGTGTTTAAGCTGCCGATTTCTAAAGGATAAGGATCGTTTTGTCACGCAAGATCCGTCATACCTCTTCCGTCAAGCTCTCCTGTTTGCCTTCGATATTCTCGCCTCGATTCCGTTCGTTTCCATTTCGTTTTAATAAGGAGATGAAAGGTATGTCCTGAAGAAAATGAAAGCTGAATGAGAGGTTCATGCTGCGTTGGAACGAGAAAGTCCGTGTGGCCTTGCTAAATGAACTGTTGAGCAAACTCATAACCCTCGCGTCTCTGCATACATGCAAGGAATACCGCTTCAACTTCCGCAAAAGAACGGGCGGCGGAGTTGAATTACCCGGGATTGGAATTCGTGCAGAAATTACGAGAATCATGAGCGGTGGTGCGCAATACAGTCCGCAGATAATACGACGTTAGGGCATTCGCAATGGATTCCATTGCTCCAGATCTATATCGAATACCCATTATTCTAAGGAAATACGTTTTGAGAAATTTATGGATCTAAATTCGCTTCATTCTTACCGTTGTCTAAATAATTACCTTTTACATCCATCGTCATCATCAGTTGATCTTTCTTAATACATCTATAGATGCATGTTATGACGAGATATGATTCGTTAAGAAACTGAAAAAATTCTGATAACCTGTTTTGTCTGCAGAAACTCATATCACTGATATTCAACTAATTATGGAAACATTTTCAACGCATTGTACGAAAATGAGCAGATTGGTAATCATTCTTAATAGTAGCTTTTGGAAACCCAAAATGCTCTGTTAATGCAAATATTTTAGGAAATAATACAATCACTTGCTAAAGTTCTACTGAATTATTTTAATTATACGGGGGTGGTCTGAAAAGTTTCCGACCCCAGATTTTTCAGCAATCTTCAGAAAATTTTCAGAAATTTTCAGAAAACATGTCGAGAAATGGCGAAATGTCGGAAACTTTTCAGACCACCCATGTATGTGCAACATGTTTGGTCTCAATGAGACATCTTCGGGCACTGGGTCTCATTGAGACGAAACATGTTACACATATAACTAAAATAATTCAGTAGAACTTATCTACTGATAGTATTATTTCCTGTAATGAAGTTCTACCAAGTAATAGCTAATTGATTATATACGCAAATATTTTGTTTGACTGTCTCTGTCATTCGTTTTATTTACCTAGATAAATGTTAAAGGGAACTTTTAGGGAAAGGTTCATATTATCTATCAAATAATGACATTCTGATAATCATATTTATAATTTAAAAGATAATCTAATTTCAGAAAATTTGTAGCCATTGACATTCCAATTTCAAATTCCTAAATCATTCCAATTAAGTGAATGAATGGAAATTTGTCAGCATTTTTAACTTAGCTATATTCAGTTGAATGATATTTACCGAAAATCTTTCTTGAAATAATTCTTCACGATACACTTTGATTTAGTTTATTAGAAAAGGAAGAGGCAAGTTTCCCTTTTAAAAATATTGAGAGCTAATAAATTTTGTTTAATGAAGAATAGTAGCCTTTACAGTGTCATTAGGGGTGGATACCAGCTACTTTTAAAGCAACAATTAAAATGTAGATGGTAATTTTCAGCGTCATAATAATTAAACTTTGATAAAAATGGATCAAATACTTAGGAAACAATAAAGTCTTAGTATTGTAAAAATTTCGTCTTTTCTCTAATAATTTTTTACATTTGCGTGCACGAATTTTGTTTATCTATATCATATGGAAATGAGATGTAAGTCCCGTATATTCTTCATACAAGATGTTAAAGACGAAAAGACCTTAAATTAATAATGACTATTACTATCTTACTTCTCGTACGTAAACGTGTTTACTAGGGCAAATCTTCTTGAAATCTAGGTTTTATGATGTGTATCTACGCTCATATATTGATGTACATATGTGCTTCTGTATGTATTACTGTACAATTGGGTATATTATACATTTATTCCATACGCATATAAGTTACAATGTGGTAAAATCAGACAACTCCTGATTTAATTTTTTCGCTTAGGAGGATCATGATTCTTCCACGAAATTTTATTTGTTAGATATTCTTAAGTCCCACAGAATGGGTGCAGGTTCTACGCATCTGCACTTTTATTTACTTTCAATTTAATTTCAAGTATTGCCGTAGAAAATTCCGCAATAAATTGTTACGTTATTTGAAATAAACTAAATCTTGTGTTGCAATGAAATTTCTCTTCATTTCTTAAGTCCTCTGACCGTTTCTCTTTTCTTTCGCAGGCATCTTTCTACTCCACTGCGCTGAAGACTCTTATATCTGTATCAACTGTGATTCTTCTTGGCCTCATCGTCGCGTATCACGCGCTCGAAGTCCAGGTAAGAGATCACCTCACGGTAAATGCCCCCATAATTCCCCATTTATCGAAATGTTCGGAAAAATGCCTTCTCTGCGTCATAAGGATTTCGAATAGCGTGACGCCCGGCTTTAAAACAGCGACATGCATTTTTTATTCAAGGTCCTCGGATTTTTCTCGGAAAAAAGTCATTTTAATCTATTTTCATAAATGCAAAATGCGACCTATCATGTTTAGATCTTTGCGTGCTTACGGATACGGTGTTTTATCTTCGACCTTTTCGAATACGTTGGCAATAGCATGATTTATATTTCAGTCCGTGAGAAATGTTGTTTTCTCTCTAAAGGTTCTTAATGGAATTTTTAAAATTTTGTATTGACATCTATGAGCTTTTACCATTCGTAGGATTGCACGGATATAAAACAATCCTTTGGTTTGGGATTTGTTTGTGGGTAAATTTGCTTAAGCTTGCATAGGCTTCTTGCACTCATACATTTTTTTTTATTAGGGCAGAGGTAAACCTTTTGTACACATAGTCGCACTACTAATAGTCGTAACTAATACCAATAATACTGGGACTCGAACCCAGATCTATCGCTCTCCAGGTAGATGAGCTAACCACTGAACTACCTGGCAGAGTAAAATCTATTCCGTTTGAGGTGTGTCTCAGTCACTTTATTATTTTCACTCCTATTGTATCTTAGGTCTAACACTTTTCCTACGCTACTTATACTAGGAATGACTATTAGCTCTGTCTGGTAACATTTGAATCTGGTCCATATAGATTGGTTAGGAAATATTTAAGGTGGAATTTCTTGTCGAGAGATGGTATAAACATAACCAGAGTTCTCCAAGCTAAATACCTTGTCGTTCTCACGTTACTTTTTAAGCCTCCCAACTAATTTGTCGAGGACTCACCATTTTTTGGAAAACTTCGAAAGCCTCTAGCTTTCGTTATCACAAATTCATTAATGTTTTTGCATATTAGAAATTTTACAGTAGGTCAATTTTGTCATTTAAAGGACGAAAATCAGAAAAAAATGGTAATTTAGAATCCTTCCTAGGCAATAGTAGCTCAGCTCCATAGCCTCACTAAAACTTCTGAAAATCGGTATGTCGTAAAAGTCATGCATGCAATCAGTTTACAAATTCACAAAATTTACTTTTACTGATCATTAGATTAATGATTACTTATGCAAACACCAAATAGCACCAAGTAGTTAAGAAAATGGATTTGGCCGAACAATTATTTTTGTTCTTATCGCCACATTTTTCGCTACATTCTTGATTTATTTTAACTGTAAAGGGGAATGATATTCTATAAGATTATACAGAGAAAAGCAAAGTTTACGGTGACGTCGTTGTCTCCGCACGAATAAGCAAACCTTAACTTTTTTCATGAGCAATTATCCATGACGTCACTATATCGCCATTCATGAATCTCCAAGAACGAACGAAAAACAATTATACAGGCAAAATCGGCGACTCGGTGAACTTTGACTTTTTTTGTTATTTAACCCTACCGGAATGATCGAATTCGTGCTGGTATGGTATTATCAAAATCACTACAGTTGAGATCATTTCGTACATATGGGCTTCCACCAGGAATCGAACCCGTAACCACTTTCACCGAATTCGAACGCGCTGCCCACCTGGCTAGCTGGTAGCCGACTATTCATGTAACTGACACAATTCGCTTAAGATTGAATTTGATTTCATGTGAAATACCTCGGAATGAAGTTAAACCTTTGTACATTCGATGCTTTTGGTTTTTTTTCTTGAAGATTTTTTCAGAAAATTTGTAGAATATGATGAATCACTCCCATTCAAAAATGAGTCTTTTGGTTACTATTTATATCATTACGTCAAACGAACTAAGAGGTTCTAGAGATGGTTGGGGAGAAAAGGGTAATGATTGAAGTAATTATAAATAGACAAAAGAAATGGGTGGGTCAAATATTGAGAGGGTAGGTATTATTGAAAAAGCGATCGAGGGAAGAATGCTAGGGAATAGACAGAGGGGAAGACAAAGACAAAAGTTATTAGACGAATTAAGGGGTGGGATAAGTTACCGGGAATTGAAGGAGAGGGAATTAAATAGGGAATGTGGGGGCACATGAACCTACCGAAAGGTAGAACACTAATATATTAATACGTTAAATTTCAGGTTGAATTTTAAGTTTAAATAGAATGAACTCTTATTTTTTATTTATGTATATGATCGTTTAATGAAACCCGAAATGAGTGAAGCCGTAGGAAACGAGTTATGACATTATATCGATTTAAAATGCGACTGCTACTTCGGAACTTAATGTTTGATTTCTCTGCGCAATATGAACCTTACTTGTCATCTCTGAAGCAGAGACAAGATTTAATATTACCCATTCAAGGACAAAAGGATTTTGCAGCTGAGGAATTTCCTTGGCGGAATAATAAAAGCCTTATGGCGCCAGAGAGCGATTTTAGAATGCGCGATATGCTTTTGTTCGATAGGAATTTGTCTTCCGTTCCGGATGATATATCTCTTTGCGGTGAAAGGGCGATGAAAAAGATGGAAAAAGCGAGGGAAAAGGTGAGAAAAGTTGTACATGTTTTACAGCTTCAGGGAATTCCCACATCTCGGAAAGGAAAGTTTTCTTCGACTTTCACTTGAGCCGACTAGGAGAAAGTAGTATAATGCTCGATCCTGTAATTTTTGCGATCGCAAAATTCCGAGAATGTGTAAGAAAGATTTGCTAAAAAAATCAGACAAGGTGTTTACGGCTGTCGTGTTAAGGTGTTAAGCCTTAAGGGGAAGCGGGAATTGCATCGTAATGATTTACTCTGATAAAAATATCGGGAAATAGATAAAGTTCTTCCGAATACCCTCTTTTACATGTGATTATGGTAATATTTGTCATGCTTCGTCTTCACTTTCTCAATTTATCATCGTCGATTCTACAAGATACTGACTTATATTTTACTTTTCTTGCTACCATATATCGATAAGTAGAACATATTTCATTTGTCTTTTGGTACTGGATAGAGAAAAAGTATAACCTTCGATTACTTTCCCAAAATTTTGATAATGGCTATTATGATTTGAAAGCTACTTTGGTATAAAATATGTTTAATGATTGTGTTTATCCTCGTGATACATTAAATACTATAATAAGAGGTATTCATTAGGTTATTGAGACCCAGGATGCTCGAATCTTATTCGAAAAATTAAAACCTCAATCCATATTACATTATCATATGCTAGAAGGCAGTATTCTCGCTTAAGGTTTTAGAATTTGATTACGTTGGACAATCGAACTAAATTTGCTGAAATTATAACTGATTCTATGTAATATTTGCTAATTGATTATGCCTATCCGTGCGGTATTCAACCAAGAGGCCGGTTTAATAAGTCTCTCCGTTATTAGCTACCAAAACCATTGGAGATGGAATAAGGCTTATCCTGTAAGTGGAAAATTCTACGTCAAGTGCAACATAAAGACCCTTGTATAACTTTTTCATAATATTCAATGAGGTGAGGCCGAAATGTTGTTAATATTCAGTTTATCATATGCTACAGTATCTCTTACATTATCACTACAGTTAATAAGACGGAGAAAGGTAAGAAAAAGATACATTTGCATTTACCAAGTGCCAAAAGACAAGAAAATGATAATTCATTCACCTGAATATGTTAGAACGAACCAGTGATATATATCTCAATGTTTTCGATACAACTATGCGTTAAAATACCAATATAAATCACCAAAATAAGGACAACGTTGATTTTTTTATTTATTTACAACTGCGTTGCTTCGTAACATATTGTTTGATCGCCTGGATAAGAGAAAAGGGATTTTTGTAGCGCCATTCCGGAAGTAAATGCCAAGAATGGGAAGAATATCATAAAATATATTCAGTATATTATTTCAACCGAGTATTTTATTAACCTGAAATATTTCAAGCATTCAAGAAAGAGGAGATGTGATCTGGGACTTCTTATGAGCTGCCACATCTCCCTTTTCCAAGGGAATTTACGTGTCTCGCTTTCCTGCAGTCAGTTCTTTTAACCCTTATCTTCCAATGTTCCTTTGCTTTTTGTTTGACGCTTTGCTGCTCTTTTTCCGGATACAGTTCCGTATCTCCATTCGTGTTCCAGCATTGCGTGAACGATAAGGTGATTTCTCGTGAAGTTTTTGTATATCCCGCCTCTTTTTTCTTCCACGATACCTGGAACTTCTGAGGGTCTTATCTTTACCTTGAGCAGTTTACCATTTCACACTTTCTGTGACTCGACCAAAAGTCTTTTCAAAGAAGGGAAAGAGAATAGATTATCCTGGTGGGGAAACTACCTTAAATCCACCATAAAGCGGTCCAAAGAAAGATTTTCTACTGATCTCGTGCATTGGTCGTTGTTTGAGCGTTGTATTAATGAAGAATGCAGGGATATCTACAGTAAATACCTGATCAATACATGAAGAACTAACTCCGATCGGAATATACTAACACCGGAAGTATTTTCAAGCCACGGACCTTTAATTAATTCTATGTGCCTCAACAAATAATTCTTTCAAAGTAACTTTACTCGGTTTCTTGTATTAAAAATTAATGTCATAAGTGAAAAACAACTTTTGTTTGAAAGCTACTCTAACATTTTAGACACTGCTAGCTTTAAATATCGCTGTAATTGGAAATTTACCTTTCAATTGTTAATAATGTTCAAAATTTAAGCGAAATGCTACTTATGTGTCCCGCACATAGTTAATGGGGCTTACTGGAAATTTAAGTTCGTCATCCATGATTCCAAGATTCATCTGAATTATCGTTTTAGATCAGCATACAGTTAAACTAACGTAATTTCATAGATTGCTAGCTTCGATATCATTTTAATTGAGTAATAAGGCTAATTTTTTTGTTTAGATTATTATAATGATATAAAATAAAAAGTCACGTATGGATTTTAGAGAGAAACATTTAGATATCTGCTCTAAGCAAAGCTGTCATCATAATTAGCATTTACTTTACCTAAACAATTTCCCTGCTTCTCTTTAATTTATTTCCCAATAACTTCTTGATTACTTTTACCGGCGTTTCTGAATCATTGGAACGCATATTGCCAGTGGAACTTATTTGGTGGTATGAGAACAATTTAATGTTCTTTTAATTTTTCTGTTTTATAAATCAACCAGCTAATATTTTACTTTATTTCGAATAAATACCGGGAGTTGTCCCACCCTTCATTCACAAACTAAACAGAAAGTAGTGAATTACATGGATGATAAAAACGAGTGTTTTACATCATTCTGGGACTTGGTTGTCTTACAGAGATTTTTGGGATGACTTGGGACCATAAAGGTTAGAAAATGAGCATCCTATCTTTAATTACTTCTTTTAACCATCCCTCCTCTCTCATTATTTGTCCCATCCAATCACTTCTGAATTAATTATCTTTTTCGTTGAAGTTAAAGCAGTAGTTGAGTATTGTTTTACTTTAAACATCGCTGATTATATTAATAATTAGAATAATATTTTCAAATTTTGCTCTTCATTTGCCCTTATTCGCTCTATTTGAAATTAGTAATTTATTAAGAAAAGCGTTTTAACGCTGACTTTTATAAGTAATAAGTAATTGTTTTGTATTATTTTCATATTTAATTTAGTAATTTTGGGTCAGCGTTTCGAAATTTAAAGTAAATATATCAAGTGACTTTTCACAGTATCGGAATTTTTAAACGGTTCCCTTGCCAACTGAATATTGACCTCGTTTCCACGCCTGGGAACATTGTTGTATTTTTTTCTAAGTCCTCATGCGTGTCCACACCCCGTCCAACGCTTAATCCCTTTACCTCCACCCTCGTGACGCAACTTGCATCCAATAGATAAGATAGGCTTAGGTCAGATCGATGAGAATTTTTTATGTGAACAAAATTATATCCTCTTACGAAGAGAAGGGGGAGGGGCAGGTTCCCGGACACTTGGTGTTCCTAAATCATTCCGCGGTCTGCCGCCAGGAGGCAACACCGCTCCGCTATCGCTCGACAAATTATCATTCGCCCAAACGAGCCAGTTGGCATTCAATAGGGCATTTTATCATCAGGCCAATCTCAAACCCGGATTTAAAAAAGTTATGAAAAAGTGGAAAGTCCTAAAGGGTAATACAGGAGCTATTTCACGCCTCTCGAGCTTTGAACGTATTTTCTCGCTGAACGAATTTTTCGAAATGTAATTGGTATGTTTGACTGCGGGATGCTTTTTTAAAGCCCATGTCAGGAGAACATAAATGTTTTCCCATTTTGAAACGGTTTTCTATCAGTTGCTAAAATCGATTATTCTATGAATTATTGGCAAACGTCAACGTAACGACTTCGCCAATAACATTTTTTATTAAACTCTCCTCTGAGATCATAAGTTAATAATATTCAAGTCTTTATGTCGTGATGAATGATTTCACAGGCGTTGTGAGACCAGAGTTTTGGGGGAAACAATGAAGTACAGTAAAAACCCGTTTAAGACGCTCCCACTTAAAACGCTATCCTGCTTACAATTAGTTTTTTCTTCGATCTTTCGATTTTTTCGATCACACGAAATACATGATAGAAATACCGCGTAATACGCTCTTCTACCCGCTTAAAACGCGGGTTTTTCCGTTCCCAGATGCATTTATACCCGTTTTTACCCATTCTTTTGCCTTATTCGATTCACCAAAAAATTTTACGTCATCCGTCCTCTCTTTCACTTCGAATTGTTTCTAAAATGGTTCCTTATGAATTTCTTCTTTGGAATCACTAACTTTATGCGAATAAAACGAAGATTTCGCGAAGAAGAACGAAATCCATCCCACTGTCGGAGCTGATACGAACTCTGATATGGATATATTTTTACACTTGGAGGAATCCCCATTTTATTTTCAACCCTATTCACCGCATGTGGAATTTCTTCATCATAACACTAGAGAAAATAAACTTACTTGGTTATTTCAACTTGAAAAGTTTCATTAACTTGAAAAGTTTCATTAATTAAAGTTTCACTCTGGTTTCGCTGATAAACAATATCATAAGTTGATGATGATCACCAGCAATCCTGCTTACCAGACCTAATCAGAACACAAAAAGTTTATTTAGCACAAACTCAGGATTTGAAGGCATCGCCTCGTGAAATGCCATAACAAAGGAACTAAACAACTTCACAAGATACACAACTACGTATACTTCCACAGCAGATTTAATTCACGGCATGTTTTTTAGCAAGCTTGCACCATTAGGCAAAAGTTAATTTTTGAATACGTCAATATATATAAGTAAATTAGTTGTGAGGATGTTGGGGTAATGGGAAAGGTCAGGGTGCAAAGAGTTTGTTGGGAAGGGAAAGAAGGGGTTATGAGTTGGGAAAACATGCTCATTTGTCAGAATTTCACTCTTTCGGGAAGCGCACAATATCTAACTCCTTTAGAATGTTCAGTTGGAGACTGACATTCGCGATAGAGGTATTTCGGTTGAAAATCACTGCTGTCTCCTTTATCCAAAGGATTCACTGCGATGTAGGGCATAGGACTTTCCGGAGACATTCTTCCCTATTGTGTTGCATCGGTCTTAACCTTGAATTTCTTCCTGTTTTCCCGATGCACTTAGCCTCTCAGTCTCCACACGACAATTTATACACTCCCTTACAGTTCCTCTTATGTCTATGGAATTTCCCATAAGATTTTCAATATCCAATGGTGTATAAATTCAGGATTTGGAGAATTTCCGGTGGTACATCGTCTAACCGACCCTCTCCGTGAAACAGAAATTTCTTCCAAGAGATCTTAGGGATTTCCAAATGTTAAAACTCGGGGTGATATTCAATTTTGCCCGTTTTTTCAACCTTTTCTGTTAAATATTATCTATCAGTTTCTTCTTATAACCATTTTCCAAAGCAATATACTGGATTCAATTAAGTTCCTTTCGAGGAGAGTGGAACCTCAAGTAGTTTATGGACCATTGAATGAAAGGCTACATGTCTGTGTGAATGGTAGTGAACCGAGTTAAATGGATTTACTTATAAATAACCGTTGTAAATAAATACATGGAAATATTAAACATCGGTCATCCATATTCCAATGAAATCGCAAGGTAAAAGAAGTTGAGGTAACCCTAGCTTTCTTTATCGAGATAATTTTTAATATATTATTATTAGACCCTTTATTTGGCGAGGTTAGGCCCGAATAGGCCTCTCTTCCACCTAACCTCGTGTGAAGATTTTACGTGGTTATCAATAAAGTAAAAACATAAAATAATACTAAGAAAAAAAGAGGAAAAAAAACAAAAAGGAAAGATTTGATTTGTGAGAAAAAATCTCCATAACTGAAGGTTGATGGAGAAAAAACCCACGGTGCGGAAAAACACCCACACAAGAAGGGGGGCGAAAAAAACCCGCGAAAACGGGTAATTAATTGGTTTATATAGTGCATATAAATTGTTATCTGGACGACTGTTTTGAGTTCAAAATTGTTTGTTAGAACCAAGCGAGATAAGTTCACTACGTCCACCCGAGCACAAAAATCCTACAGCCGATGTCTCTTGGCTTTCAATCGTCCGAACTCTTTCTCATCGGAGACCGGAAGACTTCTTTATTTGCTAATCCCAGGCCGGAAAACACAAGCTGCGATAGGAGGAGCTAAACCTTGGCACCCCGCAAACTAACCGAGCGAAACTTTGTCTCGTTTCTTTTCTTAATCCTCCTAGACAAAAACTTCTCCTCTCCCGGGAGTGGTCGGCGACAGATAAAAAAAGACGATGGAAGGACTGTTTTTCTTTCCAGTCTATCATTGGTCTGAGATAAAAGGAGACACTCCTTCGCGGACTCTACGTTGGTTTTTCAAGGGGCAGATTCGTGTTTCCTTCCGACCAATAGGAAGAATCGAGCGGAAAAAAGAATTATTTTCGAAAATTCTATTTCGCGCCCGAAGGGAATTTTTTCCTTCCGTAATGTCTACGTGGCTGGAATTTTCCTTTTTTATAATATCATCGCTTTTTTCCACCTGAGGAATTTTTTGTGGCGTCCTTTGGATGCCTTAGTCAGCACCAAAGGTAATATATTTATGGAAAAAACTTTGGGTATTATTCCCTGAGAGGGTTTTTCTACCTCAAAAATAGTATTTTTATTATGAAAATATTTACACATCCTTAAGGACTTCAGTATCGAAAACTTTTAACGATTACTTCAGGAATCGATGCAAGTAAGCTTACGATAGGTTATCGTATACAGTATTTAGATATTGTATTACCATATTTATACAGCATTAACAGTATTTACGTAGTCATCGAAATGTAAATGCGGATAACATATGGAGATTATGTCATAAATTATCAAATGAAAAAGCTTAAAAAGTCTGTAAAGTATTCTGTCTTGTTTTAGCCTCAACGATCCTACTATTAGTTACCTAAAGCCTTAGAGAGGGAATGAGGCTTATAAGACAAGATGACGAGTGAGGTAGATTTCCTTTGTTTTCTTCATTAATCCAGAACGCTGAGAACGGACATATTCCATTAGATGCAGCACAATGACCCGTCAAAAAATATTTTCCTCAGCATTAAACATTTAGTGGCCAAAATATTCTGTATCACTCAAACCTCGGTACCTTTCGTTTTACCACAACCAGATACAGCACTGATATGATAGTAAACCAATGATATAATGTCTTCCATGCTCTATCAGAGGACAAAAATCTCGCCTGTTGCCACCTGGCCCGATGACCAAATTGCACCGTAAGACATGTTAATCAAAACATCACGGAACAGTTAATCAAAAGCAGAGATGTTTAACTAAATGAAGGAAGGTAGCTATATATTGGATTCATACAGATAAGTGTTCCTCTAATATTTTCTATTATCCATAACGAATATTTTCAATTAAAAACATCTCTTACCTTTTTCAATTAAAATATTTTATATCATTATAGAACTTTATTCCCGGGCTTTCCTATCCTCTTACTCGATGATACATTTTTGTCTTGTTCCAAAAGACAAAAAAAATATACAAGGATATAGCAGCAAGAATTCCATTTCGATTGACTCTCTCTTTACTGAAAGAAAATCGTCTTTTTATGAGCAATCTTAGTTGTACTTCGAATTTCCCTAAGCTACATATGTCAGCAAATCCACCACCTCGTATATCCCTTATAAGAGAACGATTGCGCAATGACAACGGTTCCCATCCTTAGCACCATCTGGATACATCGTCTGCGCATAATGAAACAAGGAACCGACAGAAAATTCCGATAGAAGTGGAGCGGTCCTCGTGTAAACACCCATTATCCGTGAAAAGGACGCTGACCATCGAGCACAGGTGCTCCGTCTGCGGCCTTGACCTCAGGTGCGCTCATGTCGAAACATAAGAAGTGTGGTCCGCGATGTTTCCCACCCGAAAAACAGGTGTGGACCTGCACGTTGATTTCCTAAGCTGTGAAAATGCTGGTGTTATTGCTCCACGAGCACGATGGAGAAGGAAACGCAACCGTGTGGTCTGTGGATAGAGGAAGTGACTTTATCTCTTAATTGAATTGGATAACACACTTACAGTCCTTGGCGGGAAATATTTCTCGAACTGATTTCAGCCTTTTCAGTGCGGTAGGCGTATACTCCTCAAAGCGATATGGCTATTTAGGGCTGCAATTAAGCAGATTTTTGTCTAATTCTGTTTGTCAGCTATGAGATACCCATTTTTCTTATTATTTTTCATCTTATTATTTTTCATTTTATTATTTTTCATTTTATTATTATTCATTTTATTATTTTCATTTTATTATTATTCATTTTATTATTTTCATTTTATTATTTTTCATATTATTATTTTTCATATTATTATTTTTCATTTTATTATTTTTCATTTTATTATTTTTCATATTATTATTTTTCATCTTTACTTTTTCTTCATTTTATTCTTCATTTTTTATCATCTCATTATTTTTATCTTATTATTTAGCATCTTATTATTTTTCACTGCACGTTTGGATACTATTTTAAAGGAAACGAAAGTTTTCGAGGCACAAAAGAGCGATGAATATCAACATGACTGGGAATCGAACCCAGGTCTTCCACTTTCTGGGCAGGTATTCTAACCACCAAATTACAACGCCGAGTTTTGTTCTGTTAAAGGAATACTTAATGAGCAAAGCAAGTGGCGCTCCACCAATTTTGAAGGTTGCACTTCTGTATATGCAAAGTCCAATGTATTTGCCATACTCGTTCAAAAGAAAATACTGGTGCGAATGTCATTAATATATCATTATATATAATTCCAAATATATCATTATATTTAATTCCACAGTAAATCCTTGTTTCTGTGTAACACATGAGGTTTGTTATCTTTTCATATTTTTAAGACAATTGGCTGGTTCCTATCAATAGATATTTTTATGAACTTCACTGCAAGTGCAGCTAAAACAGTTTTTGAGTAAAATTAGATATTTTGGTTTATATATCTTAAATAGATATTTTGATTGTGTCTCTATTGCATTATAGATCACCGCTCTTTTTGTTTTTGCTAATATATGCCATTCAAACTTTGTAACTGGCTAATTTTAGTAAATTACATGTTAAATTAATATTCACTTACGACAGTAATTTTAGGGAGTAGGATCAAATAAGCTTTTTATTATAAGATTTTAATTTCCATCTAATGGAGACGATTTAATTCCTATTAAATAGCTTAATATTTCATGAGCAATTAATTTTCTCACACACGAGTAGTACAAGCGTGATACACTTTCCCTTGTAACCCACCAAAACAATTTAAAGAGTATTGATCCAATAATCCATTTAAAAACAAAAATTTTTCCAGGGCTTTATCCTCTGGAACATTAATCCGAAAACTGTTTTGCCAAGAATTGAATTAAAACGCTTCCTCCATTTCGTATGGTTCAGAATGAGACTCGGTTATGAGAAAATGTGAGAAAAAGCGATGGGGGAAAGATAATAAAGACCAAAGGGGGGAAATTAAAAATGAAATGAAATTTTTAAAATTGCTATTTTTTGATATTTTTAATTCCGTTGTGTATCATGATAGAAATTTATTTTTTTTCTGTAATTAATTTAACTTTTATGACAAATAACTACGGCATTCTAAATGCGAAGTATGAGATTGTAGTAATATTGTTTAAAGAGCTTCAACAGCTGAGGTCATTACGCAATTATTACCGGGTATCGAACCTAGGGCCGCTTCATTCGAAGTCGAACGCGCTGCCTAAGTATGAAATGGTGTTATAAAATACATTTCTTCCATGGAGAAATGAGAACCACAGTTTTCTTCTGTATAAATATTCCAAGTTTTTTTTCGTTTTTAATATGTTATTCTTTTCTAGAAATTAATTTCCTTCGGCAGTATGGTATATTATTTCGCTACCTTTATTTCCTCATTACGAACTGATATCTGCAGTAGTTTCAAGTTACTGCAGATTTGAAATATCTTTCATGATAAGTTTCTAGTAGTAATAAGTATTTCTCAAACTGTTTAACCTACCTGTCTCATTTGTTGTAGAATTAACAATCTTTCATGTCAATCAGATCATTGGAATAATGAAAAAGTAGAAAATACCGGTATGGATAAAAATAAATGCATTGCGCGAATTATAACAGTATATTTCATGGTGATTTCACCCCCTGCCACACGCCGAAAGACAGCTTGCAGGGTACGTATATAGATGTAGATATGTAACACAATAGCAAACTTCCTGTTTCTGTGACGTGAATCATTAAAATGCAATTTTACATGGTCCAATGGTTGACCAGTCGAGAAGAAAGAAAACAGTAGCGGTCCAATTACACAACCCTGGGGTACTCTGGGGGTTCGAAGCAGTTCATCGCGCTATGTAGGGAAAAATATCGTCTTTGATCTAGCGCTAACCATCTCTCCTTACCGTCAAAGGCCGTCCTATTTAGGAAACAGCTTGTTATTTGATCTAATCCATCGTCACAGTATCGTGAATAATTTAGTAGGACCTAAAACTGGTCCTTGAAGCATGTTTAGCATGTCCGCGAGGGCACGGCTGCCTGACCACAGCGGTCTCATGGAGGTTAAGAGAGGGAGCGGATTCGGGTGGAAAATTAGCGCATATGCTTACGGGGAGAGTTTACACACGTCGTCGTCACGTGGGTAAGGGTAGGGGGATGTAATTGAATGGGGTAATTAAGGGAAATAGTAATTCCCGCGATGGAGATGTACCACCAGCGGACTGCAGATGTGGGCGGTGTCAAAATCGGTTGGACCGGAGCCAACAAGAGGAAGTGTGGAGTGTTTTTGCGTTTCCGGGCGCCGGAGGGTTACAGGAAATCGACGGTGGGGTAGTTTAAAGAGTTTGCGTGGGCGTGACGTGATACGCCGTCACGATCGACGGGTTCATTCGGCCCGATTTTCCACCAAAGGTCCGCGGGTTGGATCATAGTGGGTTTTAATTCGATTATCGCGATTAAACTGGGGTGTCCAACTAGCAGATTCTGCCAACTTCGTCCGCCATATGGGTGATTCGCTCAGGATAGTTTCGTGATTTTTTTATCTAAATCTTGATTGTTGTAGAAGAGGAGTGCAATTTTTATTATAATACGCTATAAATTGGGAACTCATTTAAATATCATCAATGACATGTATCATTTCGCTCTTAAATGAAATCCATGTGAAAGATTCACTGCTAAATTATTTCAATGGTATCGGTTCAAAGATAAATTAATTGCCTCTAGCGAGATTTCTGTGATACGTCTTCGTGGTGAATTATTTCAGTTATCGGGTAAAACTGTTACAAAGGTAAAAATTTTATCCTTTTTCAGCTCATTAGCTCTTATTTTATTTTTATTTATTTATTTATTTTTTTGAGCTTACAGTGTAAAATGTTTTCAGCGACTCTAATCACTTACGGAATATTTTAAACCATTTTGGAAAATAAGCTGAAAGTCCTTTACCATTTTCAAAAATTAATGTCATACATAATCGTATGTAATTGTTCATTAATAGTTTTGAATGCTAATTGAAAGAAAAGGGTCTTAACAGCAAATTATCAAAATTATTCTGATTGAATCGGTGTCACTCATCAAGTCTTGAACAGGGCATGAATGCATCGTTTTTTAGCGTATATATCCTGAATATTGAATTAAAAAATTCTATAAAATTTTTCGATTAATTTATTGGTACATGAAATTCAGGAAGTTGTATAAAAAAAAATTGAAAAATTATTCTTTGCATATAAGAGAACTAAATTCATCGGTTAAGACTTCACAAATCCTCGTATTTTGCATACAAGACCCTTTTTCTCAATCTGCGACTGTCCTTCAGTAACGAGTTAGATTTTCTATATACTGCCAAATCGGTTTCAAATATCCAGTCAAAATTTATTCGAGCTTTGAGTTATAACCGAAACGTATTCTATAACCTCGGTCACAGAGTTGATTCCAAATTCTATATTGACCACAACGTTTATCCATAGTTCGCTTACGGTGAAGATAGATTCAAATCGCTAGCATGAAAACGTGCGGAGAATTTCAGTGGACTACGACATATAAAATTCCACGGAATTTTTTTCCAGTCTACGTTTGTCGCATGCGCTCGCTCTTAATCTTTCAGAGATAAGCCATCCCATCGAACGGCCCATTTAATTCCATAAGGGTTCACGAGGAATACGTGGGAAGGAAATTTAATCGAGGTCCGATGATTATTTTTTCCCGTCGTTCTGAGCACCGCTGCGGTTTTGCGGCTCCTCCCCGCGGAAGGAAAAATAACCCGACCATCGGAATTTTTTTCTTCAAATTGAGGCCACTTTGGAAATTTATATTAGCGTCCCCGCTCAGCATCTCATAAGCCTTTTTTCCTTTTAAAAGCTCCTAGGATTTAATCATCCGGAACAGAAGTTTCCGAGTTTAGAAACTGTGTACGTTTTCGAACCCAATGCTGCCACGATTTGCGGGGTAAGGAGAGGGAAAATATCTCGTTACTAACCTTTTTCTATTTCATCAGTTTATACCAGTTTTTACGTACCTTATGAGTCCTTAGGGATCTCGTCATATGTGTCATCGAGAGCGTGGTACACTAAGGACGCCTTAGAATACGCAAGATTTTTTTCCATAGGAGTATTCCTTCAAATATTCATCGTTTTGGAATAAAGATTTTTGGCTTATCTTAGAGAAGTATAAGTACGTGAGAGAATACATAAATAAACTGGTAAAATATATTGGGTTGCATATTTACAGGAACTTGTCACCAAAAGTTACCGTGACTGTGAAATAGTTTATGTAAAAAAATAAGTAAACGATTAGTGAGGAAAATCGGGTTGGCTGTCTCAGATGGAAGCCTTTTACTTTTTGATCATGCAAATACATTTTATATTCACTGACGAGCAAGAATAAAATTATATATTTAACTTTATGAGAGGAATACTTGAATTGATTAATCTGAGTTCACTCATTGTGATGATAGGAAACTAAAAAAAATATGGGTGATGCTGAATAATGGCATAAATTTCAGTCTCTCCTGTGAATATTATTTGTTATAGCATTCTGGCTTAGTAAGAAATGCAATGAAAGACTGCCTTACTTCTCATATCGTCATTTAAGTCTCATTCCCCCTCCAACGTTTTTCGCAGCTAATGTTAGCTGATTTGGATCTACTAAGTCGTTAAGGTAACCCATATTTTGGCATTTCTTTCCATTAGCTCCTTCATAAATGCTCATCTCCAGAATAAAAATTATACTATGAACTAAATCACTTCCGACCTGAAGAAGCTATCAGCATCCCTGGCGAAACATAGTCGTTTGAATGGACCGCCACTGTGTTCCCATAGGATAAATCGAAAAAATAACACTAAAAAAACATTAGCAAAAAATTACATAGAATCTACGTAAAGCAAAAGCCTTCATACCAGATTAAATCACCGAATAATTCCTATTGGAAACTCCTGATACGTCCCCCATTTTCTTTCCTTCTATAAGTTCGTTTCGCAGTTTTCCTTTATTTTCCCTACGAAAACACGATCACCACATCTAACGACATTTCGTACATGTCCATGATATCCGCCACTCAACCCTTTCATATCAGCCACAGACTTTATTTCCCAGCCTCATCCATAAACCAAGTAATATTTACTTTCTCTCTCCTCATATAACCTCCGCAAAACGCTTTCACTTTCCAAACTATTGACGCATCCACGTTGTGCCATCGTAGGCGTCTCCAGGCGATTCATCGTGAGCGTTGCTCCCAAGTGACGTCTCATCCGCAGATGTTACGGCTCTGAGGGAGGATTCCCCCAGAGAATTTCCACCATTAAGTGCAAGACTTTTAACTCACGTCGATGACTCGCTTCAGTCGATTCCTCTCTCGTGGAAAAGTAATCCACATCGATAGAAAATGAGATTTCATCGGTGGAAAAGCAAAAGGAAGATTGTGCGAACTGTTCTACATTTACTAAGAAACGTTAACTTCCTGCTAAGCCTGAGAGCCGCTGATACATTTACACATTTACAAAATACATTTACACATTTACAAAATACATTTACACATTTACAAAATACATTAACACGTTTATATTTATAATTAGATCATGGTTCTTAGAATTCTGGGCTGTGATGCCTATATACATGAATAGATTCTAATAACGCTATAGTATATCCTTCGTTTATTAATTTCTCTATACGAGTAAAAGTTGGTTGCTAACTGCTAATAGGTGATAGTTCCCTATAAATCATTACCCTTATTGGATTTCAAAGCTCTTTTGGAGGGCTGAAGTAGGATATAAAAAACTACCCAACCTAGTAAATTATTTTAGTCGATAGATCTCTAACCTTGGGGCCATCGAAATGGATTGGTTATGAATAATAGTTATACATATGAATAGCTTATCAGAAGATAGAGACAGAAATTACTCACTTTTTTCCTATCTGCAATAAATTCGGATCCTGTTTTTTATCTTCGGCCTAACAGAACTAGCATCTCTACTCTGTCATTTATTTAGCGATTTCAAGTCTTAGTATAATTACAGTTTTTTTTATAATCATTAATTTTTTTGATGCTTTTGAGCTGTGCATATACTGATCATCCTCTGATGAAACATTGAACATCACAATTGTATTAAAGACATCAATTATTAAATCCGGATGCAATTAATGTATTTCCTAATATATTTTCTGTTAAAATGATCCTGAAACAACATAAAAATCTATGATTTAAATTGAGGTAAAGTGGAAATAAAACGACTCAAAGATTATTTCCAAAAGCATATCGCACTTATGATATATACAGTATTTATAGTTAATAATTATAAAATTCGTCGCAGGAACGACTATGTTTATTCATACGTTGGCTTTTCTAATTAATCAAAGTATTGATACTTATTTTCGGTGTTTATTTCAATATCGGCGTATAAAACCTTTATTTAAAAGCTTTTCTTTTTCCTTAATTATTGTGATTTGTCATTATTAGGACAATAATAACTTGTTTTAACTATTTTTTGGTTTCCACTTTCCTCTTATTAACTCTTTAATACATAATATTTGTCAATATATAAAAATTTCTGGTGTTTATAACTCTAAGAATCAAAATTATAAAAATAAAAAAGCAGAATATTATGGCTACAAATGAACAATGACTGTTGAAGGAATTGAGTTGACCGTATTTCCGTCTGGCGCACTTCTGTTCTTTGAATAAAGGATCATGCGTTACGCAGTCCGTAATAAGTGCCACTAATAAGCTATTTAACAGTAATCAGTGGTGTTACTTACAGATTTTTCTGTAGAAGTGAATTATTTTTCCGAACCAAGGATCCTCCCACGTGCAACCTGTGACAAAATAAATTTTTTCCGATTCAATTCTCCTTAGTCTTTCTCAACCCCATCGCGAGTTAAACACGGATGGTGGGGGGAAATCTCCTTCATCTCAAGATCAAAGAGGGACGACTCAGTGTAGACAGAGTATCCTGGGCGGATATTGCCGCTTGAAGGATATCTAAAGAGGTGATATCAGCACAGACCGCCACATCGTCCGCCTTTCTGCGTTCCATCACGCGTTCGGAAGTCCTGAAAAAGTAAAAATATGGGAGATCGAAGAGTTCGGGAAGATTGATGTTGTGGTCGACAGGATGACAGAGGAGGAGGGAAAAAGATTAGAATGAATTTCAAGCAAAAGTGGCTCTCCACGTGACGAAGGGCTTTTCACAAAGACGTCATTTTTCGGATTTTTTCCTTCCAGATAAGGAGGCTTTGAGATGGTTGAACAGGAGCGTTTTGACTAAAAATACCCTTTTTATTAGCTGGCCTTTTGCAGTAGGTTTCCAAAGAGCCATCTAAATAATAATAAACACAAGATCCTTCTGGAGAATTTATGAAGACACTTTGTGGATACTTTTATATGAATATCATTTTATTTTTGGCTCAATTATATACTATTACAACTAAAATAAATACCTTCACATTTGTTATCTACATACGACTGTCAGTATATATACATGGTATATGTGTAGATATACCATACCATATATGATACACATGATAACATACGTATCATATATTTACCATATCCTGACACTTTTCATTTACACTATCACGTTATCATTAGTTTACAAAACAAATTCAACTATCCTTGTCATAGATGTTATTTTTTAAAGTGCGCTTATTCATGAAGTTCCCAGTGAGAAAATTATAAGATATATGTCATTTCATACTTGTAGCTCTAAAAACGCAAATAATTATGAACTTATTATTCAAGTAATTATCCGTATTCATCAGCCATAAACTTCACAGAACCCTGATTTTCAGTGATAATTCTGTCTTAGCAAACATTGAATTCCATTGCCCTTCACTTTGCTCCGCTAATGCCGTTTTATTTTCGTAGTGTAGCACAACATTACATTGTATTACTTACATTTAAAATCATTACTTTATTTCTGTCCCATCAGATTCCACGAGATGCTTTTTAATGACATTGATTCCTTTCAGAGTGTTAATTTTGAGACTGGGATTTGCAGAGAATTTTATGTAGACATTTTGGTTTCCCCATAACATGGTTCAGTGAGGAAAGCAAGAGAAAACTACTAGCAAGCCTCATTCACTCTTCACAACTTTCGTTAGACAATAGAAGAGTTCAAGATTCTAATGTGGCTTTCGGACTGAATACTTTACGAAAAGAAAGTGTTAAACAGAAAGAATACAGAATCGCGACACCCGCATTTCGACTTCGTATCCAAGGATTTGTTGATAAACAGCCCCGCTGACAACCGTCGCCAATTTATCTTTATCCCGCCATAATAGCCCTCTTACGGCTGCGTTATCGATTACTCGATGGAGGAAATGCATTTCCTGCCGCAAAATTGGTCTAGAGTGCGGGTAGATTGAAAACGGAGCTGGAACCGCCTTTAATGCGGCCGAAGCATTCAAATAATCCATCACGGGAAGTAAAATAACCCGAAATTCCTCGGCAAACTTTCCGGAACCCAACTTCCATATTAAATCATCCCGCGCACGCATCTCCCTGCCTTTAAATTCATTTTCGTCTCTTCCCCAACCCATGAAACTTTTACCTCAATGCTGAATATCACATCAATTAATTCAATTATTAACACCCGACCTTGGCACTCGCGCGGATCAAACCCCGAAGGCGCTTCTCGTCCTGAGTGGAAGAGGATGAGCTCGACTTGATTAATTTTTCAACACACTTCCCGCAAGCTAATCAGGCGTGCGTGCGTACATGTGTGCCCAGCGCAAGGTATAGAACGCGGGGAAGATGAAGGATTTTTGGGTGGAATCCGCAACACGCTTTCTCGAGGATGGTGATAGACGAAGATAAAATTCATTTTCGTCGGTGAGTTATATTACGTAGAGTGACTCTGTGGACTTTAAAAACGAATGAAGTTGATGAATTGAGACGTTCATAAGAGAATTGGGAAAAGATTTGTAAAAATCCCTAGTTTAAGGAATTTAGTGTGAGTGTGAAACGTGTGTATTAGAAATAATTACTAATTGATTGAGCGATTTTAATATGACTATTATGATTATTACGATTTTATTATGATTACTATTATTATATATTCATTGTAGATTTTAGGTGAAATTTCATCATGAAATATATATGATATGAGTCCAATTTTTTCGTTCCTAATACATCACACCCTGACGTAGGCCTATACGTAATTGATGCATAAATAAATCAAAATGATATCAAATTTTGCTGTATGGATGTGAAGCGTGGACCTTTAGAAAAGAGGATCATAAAAGACTGGAGGCTTTTGAGATATGGGTATGGCGTAGAATGAAAAATTAAGCTGGGTTGATAGAAAACAAATTCAGAGGTACTAGAGATGGTGGGGGAGGAGGGAATTTAACGAAGTAATTAAGAATCGACAGAGAAAATGGGAGGGCCAAATAGTGAGGGGAGAAGGATTGCTGAAGAAAGTGATCGAGGGAAGAATGCTAGGGAAAAGACAGAGGGGAAGACAAAGACAGAAGTTGTTAGACGAATTAAGTGGTAGGATTAGTTACCAAGAATTGAAGGAGATGGAACTGAATAGGGAATGTGGGGGCACATGAACCTACCGAAAGGTAGAACACCGGGCTATTTCGTTAACGGTGTTCCCGAATAACACTACAACCCGTTTCCGTTATCTCTGTCTTCCGATTGATAATCTTTTGGGAAGAAACTGAATGATATAACCGAATTAAACGGTCAGAGCATCTATTTTTCTATATATCTTTGATCGGCATATATATCGGAGATCTATTATATTCCCTATGTCTTCCAGATATACTCCTTTGAGAATCCCTGAGTTTATTTCACAAGACTTAAATTCTTATTTCCTCGATCGACTCTCTAATTATATAAAAGCTAGCATATACATGTAGATTATGTAGATTATCTGCATGAAGGAATATATGGCTTACCTCAGAAGATTTTAACAAACGTACAACCTTCCGTTTGATTTTTTCGCAATTTTTACGATTTTTGTGTTTTAAGGCCGCATTGACTAATAATAATAATATTATTATTATATTATTATTATTATTATATAATAATACGATTCTTTGGTTTTTAACCCTAAGATGTCCTTAAAGTTAAATTTTCGAATTTATAGGTTCTTTTCTGGAAAGTATTTCAAGCTACTAAACCCAGATATGTTACTGTTAATTTGGGAGAAAAGTTTTTCGATAAATCACCAATAAAACCCGGATTTCAGCTGATATTCAATGTTCCCTAAAATCAACACAAGTCTCCACGTTTCCAATCCTTCCAAAAGTGTTCGGTTTGTAAATCCAGCCAACTCTTCTTTGACTGACTCTGTGTATTTGGAAGAGATCGTGTTCGAATGAATTCTCAACATATCAAATTCCCTTACACTTGATAATATCCAGGGTTTTCCAAAGCCTTCTTTCCGGTTATGATTCCGTTTCTTCTCGTGTAGAAATTTCCTTTCGTGCATGCGTTTCTTTTCAGCAGCGTTTGATAGGATTTAAAATCGTTTCACTGTATTCTTAAAGGAATAAACTTAAAGAATTATCGCCCCCTAGGATCTTCAGAGTATTAGCAGTTTTCTGGAATGGATACGATCAAAAACGTTTGCACACTATTTTTTGGGGATGAGAATATTGAAAACACCGCGACATGACATGAAAAAACTTTTCGAGTATTTTAAATTCATTGCCAGAACGATTTCTAGTGAAAATTTCAGGGTAGATTTCAGACTCTTCCAAGGAATTAAAAGGAATCGAAAAATCGGTGAAAAAACTCATGCTTACAAAAAATGAGTCTGAAATCTCTGTCTGAAATTTATTCGAAGTATTTATTAAAAGGAAAGTGAATTTAATAATCATTAATTAGTTTCGATTTTAAGAAGATTATTTTTCAAACTTAAGTGAGTACCATCGCTCTTGGAATAGGAATAAAATGTGTCTTAAAATATCTAACAAGGAATGGGTTTTAACTTTTTTCAAGTATATTCTTACTTGGGATTTAAAGTATATATGTAAATGCTTTAATTGGCTTATATGGTCATATACTATTGTGATCAATCCTAGACTAAAAATTCTTGCATTAAAGGTAAATTTTTTACTTTCTAAAATCCAAATTTATGGGAAGATGGTAATTATTTTTATTTGAGATGTAGAATCCAGTATTTGTAAAATGTAGACATAACCCCACTTGTTTTACTTCTTATTATCTCTCGATATATCATCTATGGACTACAAACCGTTAATTTTGATAGTTTAAGTTCCGTTGGAACCGATCTTCTATTTTTTTATACATTTTATCTCTAGGACTTTTCTATCCATTCCATGATTCGGTGCAGTTCTTTTAGATCATTTACGAGCCCTGTTTAATTTTTCCAATCGTTTTTTTCTTCAAATATATATCTTACCTATATAAGCTATAGAATAAATAATAATATAATAAAAAATCATATTGCTGATACTTATTTATTATCTGTTGTGGAAATCATCATAAATGTTCTATCAAGATATACTGTTTAAAATCTTAATAATCTTAGGTTTCTCTATAAATGTTAGAGGCTATAAATGTTTTTTTTTCTATATTCAACTATCTTTATTACTATTTGACTTGCCTTTAAATGACGTTACTTTAATATTTCTTTTTGGTTAATGATTATTGAATGTGATGAAAATTGCTATTCGTTTCTTCATTGCGTTGCAAGATGAGAAGTGAGGTAGCTTGTTTCGATTCCTTTATAGTGTTTCTATTTCATTGCCTTGATATGAAACATAGTTTACAGATGTCTTTTGGTAGAGAATAGATAATCAATCATTCACTTACATTTGTCTCAGCTTTGCTAGTGGCTGTGACAATATGAAAGATACTGTGGAAAGAGTGTTGTTAAAGTAATAACATTCGTTCAGATATATCGTTATTGACCCCTATGAATGAAGATATTCATAGGGTTAGTATGCTGCCTTTACATGGATTTTTTCCGTTCATAACATCCTGGGAAGGGAACTTACCCTCATCCCATCTTGTTTAGTAGTGCTCATTACTTACCCCCACTTAAAAGCCGGTAAAGGGTATGAGGATCCAACCATCCTCGAACTGCCCATCTTACAAATGTATTTATTATTTTTACAGCTGTATTATTTTGTATTTTTGTGGTGAAGGTTGATAGCTGTCATAAAATTTCCTCGCGATTGCATGCGGAAAACGGGTGTAGTGATTTCCGGCCGAGTATTCGGAAGAAACCTCTTAAGATAGAGCGGAGAAAAAGGGATGGAGAAGCCACCGGACGGAGTAGACTAGACTGCAAATGGAATCCAATTAGGCAAATCCGATCGTCCGTAGGGTAACGGCTGGGGAGATGTGATAAAGGAATGCTACGCAGAGAAATGCGAAAATAAGTCCAAAGCGAATTCGGCGTGGAAAGAGATGGGGCAGTAGAGTCGAATATGGATCAAAGAGTGGATGAAAGATTGAGGAATACAACGTGAAAGAAAATGAGATGAAGCTGGTGAAATTAAATGACCATAAATTTGAGATGAACATCACGTGGATTGCCACGCCCACTATCGGGGGAAAGAGGCGTTGAATATTCATGAATTTCGTTCGCGAATTATCGTATTTGGTGTGATTTTGTTTTTATATTTCTATTTTAAAGAAGCGTTTTTTATATTCGGTTTTTGTAGCTGTTATTTTTTTCTTCGTGGTTTCTCTGTGTGCAGTTGAAACTACAAAACTTTTTCGAATAAGTCATCACGTCAGTGGCTTTTCAAGAGTTGACTGAAAATTTTATGTATAGTCTCAATCTTCATTCATTCTTTTTCTTAATTTCATGAATTCCTACTTTTATCAATATCTAGACAGGTTGATTAACTCAAAATAATATTTCATATTGCTTTTTCAGTTTGGGCTCTTCGGATTCTTTTTACCCGTCCTCATATGCTGATAAAAAAATCATAATATTTTCCGAGATTTTTCATTCTATTCTGATCATTATGGTAATGTTTCAATTTGAGAAATTTACTTGCCAGGATTCATTAGAAACGTGGAACGGAAGCATAGAAAAATTCTTTCTTTCCCTTGGAATGCTAAAACACCTTCTTCCTTACTGGATCCTTCAGAATGGACCGGAATTGAGACGAACTCAATCCATTTCAAATCTGATCTCAAAAGAGAAGGGAAATGAATCGATCTTGAATTGAAGTATGCGTCTCCCGCCTTACGTGACTTTCTTCAGTGATTCATGGAACGTGCCGAGGTCCAAGAGGTATTAGATTAGGATAGATGAATTGGATCTTAGGGTCTATGCTTTTCCTAGAACAATTTTATAGAGATGAGCGACCGTGAGGGCGTAATTGATGGGTTGGTGAAAGTTTGAAAGTGGTTCGCTAAGAAATTGGATAGATTGTGAAGGGAGAGGGATAACTTCGAGGGAACCCGCCAAGGAAAGGTGAAAGTACTTAATTGGGGAGGAGAAAAATTTCTCGGAATAAAGAAACTCTCCGGGGTATTAATTTGGCGCCATTCTCCGATGCAAGAAATCCAAGTTTTCCCCGTTCCTCAGCAAATTCCCGTCTAATGAAGAATAGGGCGAATGAATCAAAAGATGCTCTTTTTACGGCGGTTTTTATAGATTTGCGAAAGTATGCGCATAAATCCCCCTTGGGTACGGGGTGAGTATAAGTTTTCGATTCGTCTCAAGGAAATATAGCGGATGGAAAGTATGCAAAGTGAGTATGAGATGAATTAAATAGAGTCCGAGCGGGCTGGAAGAGATGCTGAAATGCTCCATGAATTGAATATCATCAGCCAATCTCTCGTTTTCCCATTTAAGTTGGATTGGATGATCAGCGCAATGAATGGTTCGGTACAGTCCACTAGAATGGATTGGATGAGAGCGTTGAATGGTTTGGTTTAGTCAATTAGATTGGTTGGTTGATGATTTTCAAGCCATTTGTTGGACTAGATCGATCCATTGGATTGAAGGATGATTTTCTGGCGAGCTATCCAAGGACAGAGAGCGGCTTGGTAAACTCGGTACATTCAGCATACTATCTTCCACGAATCGAGCACCGATCGGTTTTCTATATGCAATAAAATTGAAAGTTGACGTCTCAGTGAATATTTATCGCTGAAACTGAAAATTTTCCAATGAAATCAAACGAATTATCCCGAAGTTTTGAAATGGGAAATATTCCAAGTTTTTCTTCGCAGTAAATAACTCCCTGATTTTATTAATTCGCTATTAAGTATGAATTCTTTCCAGCTAATATATTTCCTCTTTTAGTATATAAATGAAGGGAAACTTTAAAAATCATACCTCTTTTTCTTTTTAGCGTAAATGCCCGATTAAGAATTCAGCCATTTATATTCAGAAGAAATGTCTTTTTAAAATTAGTTTGGAAGCTAACTTGAATAAAATGCAAATGAGAAAAATGAGACTAACAAAGCATTTTCGGTAGATAAACTACAGCTCGTGAAATTTTTGTATTCTTCAATGTTTTGGTAAAATATTTTTGCTGTATTCACTTAGTTACTTACTCCTTAGTTTTGAAGAATGCTCTGAAAGTTGTAATCTTAAATTACTCAATTAAAATTGGTAATTTGTATAACTGATGGAAATATATGTTGTGGAAGTTACACAAGAGGCGCATCCGAATGATTTTAGACTTAAATCATAGCGTATGACTTCAGGACTTCAGTCAACTTAGTGCAAATTATATTAAACTAGAGAAAATTATCGCCTCTCCTACTACTTATCATGTGAAATGGTTATATAGCCCATTTATTTACGCAGAAAAGATAGAAAACTTGATGTGGGACAGCTTCCATTAAGTTGGACAATCAATTTAGAGATTCCCAATTTTATCGTTCTACAGCACGAAGGAACAGCAGATTTTCTTATTTTCTTATTTATTTCAATAGTATAGAACTCATGAATTTAATTAAGCAAGCAGATAATAAGGTTGCTCAATACAAAGAAACCTGTTTTTAGATACACACGTTCTTGAACTTACAATTACTTTTACGTGAAGAGCATAATTCATTTCCTTATCATAAACAAGCATTCATAGTAGAACTGCGATCTATATTATTCCCGAATTTGTCATTTCTCATCGTTAATTTTCTGTAGAAATTACTGCCTTTCGTTAGGAGAAATGTTAAATACTACTGCATTCATCGTTCATCGAAATGTCGTTTCTCTCCTCTGTCGTTCAAATTTCTTCATCCCAACATTTTCAAAGCATAGGATTCTTCGGAAATCTATAGTCTTTTATTGTATTGGTGTTGAAAAAAGCGACGAAATGCTAAATAAGGAATAAACCATATTTAGTTTAAGACAAAAATCTACATGAAAACAGCTATAAAATATTTCTTAAAGAATAAATAAATCTTCTTCAATGTAATAATTTAACAAATCTTTTATTTTTATTATTTACCTGATCAACATATTAGGTTATTAGAGGTTGAAAATACTCTGTCTTTTCCGGGCCTGCGTCTTCTAGACATTGAAGGTACCGGAGAAAGCCCGTCATTCCTAGAAGTCGGTAATTTCTAATTCACTAACAGTCGTGTTTCAGTTTTTTACAATACTTTGGGTATTTAATATTATGTACTTTAAAATCCTTAGTTATATTTTTCTTTTAATGGTATAAGCCGAGTTTTTATTTGCCGATTTCACCGTTTTACCACATTTATCGCTTATTCCCCTCAGTCCTTCAAAGCAATAGATTGACGTTTAACCATATAATAAGAATACGAAAATTCACAGACAGGGATTAGCGTTATTATACGTAATTATTTATACATATTGATAATAAGGGAAAAAAACAGAAATAGACCATGATTCACATCATAGCTATGAAAGAGATAGCATGGTATATAAATTGTCTACCATAATTGCCGTCTATCAATGAGAATTTTGCTCCAATAAGAAGCATTGAAGAAAATCTTCGGCGAAAGAATAAGTTAAACTAAAATGTGTTGCTTTCCGTCCCGGAACGCATATATAGCCCCGAATTTATTACCTTGAAGGCTGATATATATGCTTTAAGGGAATAGAGAATGTGCGTTAGAGAAAACCAACCTCGAAGGGCCAGACTGGGCATGAAAAGCGAAGAAAAAGTTTGGGGATTTTTAGAAAAAGCTACTCAGAGGTAGAGAGAGGCAAAGAATGATTGCTACAAGAGAGAAAAGGGAAAAAATGAAAGCTTTTAGAAAGAAACAGCAATCCTGATGATTTGCTATATACCACTAATTTATCAAAACTATACGTTCATCATGCTTTTCACCAGATGCCTCCAAATAGAGAATTTTTCTTGGACCGATGATAACCTCATAAATCTTCATGTGGCCGCACGAGAATAATAAAGTGATGATATGATTTTTTGCCAACAATCAATAATTCACGCAGTACATGATTTACGGTATTATTAATTATTAAGAGTTTTTGGTATGCACATAATCGTAAAATCGAATTTCACATCTTCACCCGTGATGGACAGAGAGAACAGAGGACGATACAATAGAGAACAATAAGACAGAGGACGTGAAGCTGCGATTATCAGGTCACATTTGGCTTTCTTTGGAAGTTAAACGCGGAATTTAAGTCACTTCCTGTAACATATGCCTGTATTTTGATAACTTTGTTTTGCACTCTTGTACCTGAAGAAATGTGTTCATGCGAATGAGTTCGTTTTCTCATAAGAAATTTCTGTGTAAATGTTCAGCGTGTATGAAGAAGAATAGCGGTTCAAGCGGGATGGTCATAAACGTGTTCTACTATATATTGTAAGACAGTCAAAATTGAATGAAAACATTCAAGGGGTATTCAGGATGTGAGAAAGCTAATGAGGATATCTTAAAAGGTAGAGGAGACGAGAATGTGAGGGATGGCCTAAGGAGTCAGTACAATGGGTTCAGAGGGTGGTATTTGTTGGTGAGGGAGAACCTCCTCATCCCTGGAGAAGACCACAAAAAGAAAGAGGCATCAGTGCTGATTTAGTGACCTCACTCCTCTCTTTCCACCAGGGAGAAAGGGTTTTATTACCCCAGAATAGCAAAGAAGTCGCAAGAAGTGCTCCTGTAAAACTCTGCGATGAACAGTAAATTCTGGCTTTCTTGCTCCCGAATGCGTAAAATAGATAATGCGTAAATGGCAAACAAAGAAAACGGAAAAGAAAATTTAATTAATTAGTAACTGATTTAAAATGTACTGTCTAATTTACTCAGCATTTCTATTCCTAAGCTGTTTACAAAGCAGCGTCTGTTACAACTTTCGTTTTGAGAACCGATATAATTGAAAATCTTCTTAACGAATATAAATATTATAAGAACGTGCACGAGTATGTTTATTAATTTATTATTAGTAGCAGTTTGTCTGTCGTCATGTGGAAGCCCCAATCATTTCCAGCTATATTATAACACAAACCCCCTCCAGAAGCTCTTTCACAAGAAGTCCCATGCAGGTTACAATTCCGTAATAACATCACTCTGTTTACAAGCAGAATTCAAACACACACAAAAACAACAACAAGGCTTAAATTTTAGAAAAACTTCCAATACATTTACAACACATATGTCCCCTAATTACAGTTACTACGTAGTCAGATATTTAAACTTTCCTTTGGCATCGACGTATCACTTAATAATTTTCTTAATAACCACTTTTTCAAATATTATACAAATACTAATTGCATATCCTCACAAAGTCTTCATCTTTTATGTCTTCGTTCCAATCTCTATTCCATTATTCAAATAAATATCTTCCGTATTTTCTAGATTTTACCACCACATCTAGATCAGTGGAATATTTTTAATTTATCAGTTCGAGGAAGATTAAGATAAATGTTACTTTAATTAAAATTTGTGTCCACCCTGTTCTTAGTTTTAATGATATGAACGTTTTGATGGTGTGAATGATACTGACTAATTTTGTTCATGTATGTCACTCCGAAGCTTTCATGAAACGAAGGGAACTGATGACAAAGGGACTTGATAATGGAATCAGGAAGAGATTGGTTAAATCCTTGGTGTGGAGTGTAATGTTGTACGGGTGTGAAACGTGGACGTTAAGAAAAGAGGATGTCAAAAGACTGGAGGCTTTTGATATGTGGGTATGGCGTAGAATGGAGAAAGTTAGTTGGGTCGATAGAAAAACGAACGAGGTGGTTCTAGAGATGGTGGGGGAGAAAAGAGTAATGATTGAAGTAATTAAAAATAGGCAAAAGAAATGGGTGGGTCAAGTATTGAGAGAAGGATTATTGAAGAAAGCGATCGAGGGAAGAATGCTAGGGAAAAGACAGAGGGGAAGACAAAGACAAAAGTTATAAGACGAATTAAGGGGTGGGATAAGTTACAGAGAATTGAAGGAGAGGGAATTAAATAGGGAATGTGGGGGCACATGAACCTACCGAAAGGTAGAACACTTTATATATATGTCACTCCTTGAATGCTATTGAAAGTTTTTCAGACGGTCATTGTGAGATACTTAAGAGGACGGAAAGAAATTGGAACTCGGCTGTTAGTGAATCAGAAGTCGAATAACTCTCCGTAGGCCGACTACTTCAATGAAGCGTCGGGCATCATCTTCGAATAGAGAAATAACCGGCGGATTGCCCACTTAAGAATTGCCCAATTAGCATTTTGGCGATTATGCTGCCATCCTTAGTAGTTAGATGCAGAATGGTGAATTCCTTCTTTGACGTATCCGGCTTACAGAAATTATTTTGACCTCTTACTTACCTGGACCATAAACGAAAGCAATTCTCTGCTACTCATACTGCTACTGCTCTTATTCAAAAAGAAAACGATTGACGCCGTCATCTTATGCAACCCGTGAAACAATCCGTATTGTGGGTTGTCTAATTCTCAGGGGCACGCCCCTTTTTAACTTGTCCGATCTGATTGCATCACAAGCTAATTTTCTCCTTAAAATTTTATGCATCCATTAAGACTTATAATCCAAGGGAAGGAGAGATTTAGGTATTTTAAAAAATTAGCTCTCAAGCTTTGGGATAGATGTGAAATAATTTCTAATCTTTCAAACGAAAAGGTAAGAACCCAGTAAACTTGTACTACAATTATTACGCCACATGTACTACATTCCTTAGTTTTTACCGTAATCATTTTTTGTTTTTTAACAATTTTTCACCTTCCAGAAGCATACCCCTTCGATTTAATCTTAAATTTTTTCATAAAATTCAGTTTTTACCTCACCCTTCCCTTATCTTACCCCATAAAAAAACTCAGCTTTTGTCTCATTCTTATCTCTGCTTATGCATCAGAGCAGCTTGCATTAAAATTTACTGTTTTGGCTGCACAATAAAAGAATAGCTCTTACAGAGGCATGAATTCCTCCCGATAAATGCCTCCCATTGGGTATTAAGAATTCGGTGGTTGGGAATATTTCGGGCGGGAATTCCTGGAGACAAATATTTTTATGAGCGATCTGCCTCCGGCTAAATCCGTTACGACAATAAAACAATACATTATCCGCTTATCCTGCACAATATCTGCACCTCTCCCATACATAAGTCATACATTCTGGGCTCCGGAATGGAACCTGCTTAACATTTATAATGGTGGACACTCACCCCCCCGTATGCTATCCGTTCAACCCTCCTTGTATATTAGATTCTGCCCCTGGGCCATTCATTCTCCTAAATGGAATCGGTGGCTTTCCATTTCTTTCCTCAGATCTCCTTTCCTCCATTCCAAAGATTTTATGGACGAATGTCCTCATGCCTTTTGAAGGAATGTGACTCCCGTACTTTTTAACCCCGTTATATCCAATCTCATCTTGAACTTTCAGACCTGCGCTTGAGTAAATGAGAATGGAACCTATGAACGGGGGGGAGGAACTAAGACTACGAGGAACGTAAGACTATTCGTTATTACTTACATGCAGGAATACTATTCGGTATCTCGAGTAGAGAATGGTTGTCAATTATTAAATTAAATTAAATTAAAATAAAAGAGAGAAATTAAATAATGCCTGACTCAAATCCTAGCGTAAAGGGAAGCCCCTCCCGAAGGCAGGGCGTTTGGGATAATGAAATTAAATTTTCTATTGCTTATTTTGAAGTTATTATATCTGAATATCTTATATGATTTTTAGAGTGCACAAATAACTTCAAAACTATTTAATCTTACTTTTAGAAAACAAAGAATTTTTTCCATATTCACATGCCTATATTCTACGCTTATTTTATCCAAGAAAATTTTACAATTTATTCCTTATTGGACTCTAATACTCATGTCATGATTGAAAAGTGATGAGAAAAATTAGATCTCAGACAGACGACCTAATATACATATACAGGCGCATTGCAACAGAGTATTGCATTAAATAAATAGTTTCTGATTCATCTAACAAATTTCAAATCGTTAGCAGTTTAAGATATATACTGGTATCCGTAAATGGAAGAAAGTATAGCATACTTAACCGACAAAGTTCTGACTCCATGCATATACGTGCGGATTAGACAATTCAACGAAGAATTAAAATTCTTAGTCAGGAGTGATAAAGAACTTCAACTTTTGACTTTGCTCCTTTTTATCTCCGAATTCTTTCACAAATGGCCAATTGAGTATAATTTTGTTTCTTAGAGCTTATCGTCCCAGTTTTGTTATCCCACCTAGCTATCGTTGAACTACAGCAGGATTTGACGTTAGCTCACGGGTAGGAAGTTACGGCGTTCTACAGACATAGATGTACAGAATTAGGCAGACTACTCATAACAACTCAAAAAATTGGCGAAAATATTATTAAATAATGTAAAATAAATTTATTAGTGGATATTTGGATGATGATGATGATGTAAATTATTTATCTTTCTTTGTATATGGCAAGATTTCTCTTAAAATGAGACATCGGAATATACAGGAAAAATTGAAGACATACATATTAATGAAAATGCCACTTTGTAGCAAATTTTCAGTATGATAATAATAGTATACTAATTGAGTTGTTATTTTCTGAAGGTCCAATATATAATTTCAAGCCAGAGGCGTTTGTAACCTGACCTAGCGTTGCATAGGGAAGTAATATAACATCCAAGAAAAATTTATTGAATTTGGTCAGTATCTTAGCACAGAGATAGGGAAGCTACGGTATTTATGAATGCCATGTGTGTCTTTTGAGTCACTTTCTAAACCAGATGAATGCATTTGAATAATGTTGTATCCCTATCTCGTGCATTATTTCTGTTGAAAATAAAAAAGAAAAAGTTATGCCTAGGTTTACTAAGCGATGAAATTCGTTCTCCATCTTACAAATTAAAAACTTAACTCTTTTACTATAGTGTTACATCTCTGTAGTGCGGCTTGATAGCTTAAAATGTGATCTAATGGTTTCTAATGGGCAATTGGTACATGAAGTCTTCTTTTGGAAAAAGGTCCCTAACCCTAGGACAGTGTCTTTGATGTCCAGCTACCTGTACTTCAACGACTAGGGAATATCCTGAATGTTATTTATGAACGAACCTTTCATAATAAATAATTTCTGTTTCATAATAAATAATTTCTGTTTATCTACGGAAGACAAGAATAAGAATGTATCCCGTTTCCTCGTTTCAAAACCTAACTACTTGATTGATAAAACCTTAAATATTGAGAGAAGCACCATGTTATAGAAATACCATAGTTTTCCGTTAGTTCACTTCCTAAAAGGAGAAGTAGCTTACCGGATTTTTCCCCACGCATCGCCGGTATGCTTCCACTCAAATAGCGATTTCAGATTCCTGTGACATGCGGTTCAGAGTTCTAATTCTTTTTTGTCTTTTAAGGACTTTGAGCTTCTGTCGGAACAAATGCGATCGGGCAAGCGATGGAGGAATCCGATATGAGGCGGGAAATCGAGGAATGTTCGGATTTTGGGGGCACTCGATTTATTGGAACCGGAGGAAAGCCAGGGTAATAATTCTGTGACGAAATATGCGTCGGGTGAAGCTTAATTCCAAGATATCTCGAGCGCCCAAGAAAATAATCGCAAAAATCGAGACTGGAAAGGGAGTCATTAATGAAAAGGAATATCTAGTATCGCGGAAATATCTGCTCCATCATTGTGGAATCAGAAAATCAAATCATCAAATCTATAACTTAAAGAAAGGAGACATCTTTTGTTTACTTCTTTCTCACAAAGAAACCTATTTTGGCGATTAAAGCAAAATAAGAGGATAAGTGCCAATTCGGATGAGTTGATCACGAATATGACCATCATTCATCAGCAAATTCATCTGTATTATTTCAAGAAAATCATTGGTATATTTGAGAAATTCCATTTTTAATAAAGGTTATTTCGCTTATTTCTCATTTATCTGAGATCATAGAATCTTTAAAATTAATTTTTTGATTATTTTTGGCCATTACGCCCTTATTGTAGGTATATAATCATCGTGCCGCAGTCAATAGCACTACAGTATGTTCCCTTGTTATTTTCTGTGGCTGTTATAATATGAAACCGATTCAGGTATGAATGATTCCGAACATATGAATGACCATTCGTTTTGGTTTTACCTCATCATATGCTATAAAGAAAGCTATCCATAGGGCTATAATATTCTGCACCTTCTTGTCTCAGAGCAAAGATAAAGTACTTGGCTCCTTATTTTTCCGAGTAAGCCTCATTTCTTCCATCGATATCTAATGGTTGAGAGTTCGAAGTTTTAATCGACCTCTGGCCTAAATGGTCAGATACTCTATAATGCTGCTATATAGGCAGATACCTTATAAAGAAAATACAGCGCATGAATAACATTTCATGGGTTCGGTTTAAACTTATCTTGATTTAAATTTCTTTAATAGAATTGTTTGTTTCATCGACATTTTTTGGAAATTTCAGGATCGTATGGAAAAAATTAACAAAGGTTATAATGCAAGTCATAAATAAAGTTACCGATAGAGTGAAATCAGTGATCATGTTCTGTTATGTTATTTATGCTATATTTTTATGTTCTGTTAACAATTTTCTGATATCCCTACCTAAAATATTTCGAAATCATGTGATACTTCTTCATGGTATCGAGATGTTTGAATCAATTGTAGCCTTAATGAGAAACGTTATCTTATCTGGAAATGCAAATCTGGACTTAGGCCCTGAAACTATTCGTTTAATGTGCTTAATTATTGCATCTAAATCCAAGTAGCTTCAGTTAGCTGCAACCTTTGTCATCCGTTGAATTTTATTTAGTTACATAGCTTGCTTGCTTAATAAAATTAATAAAATATGTAATTCTGCTATATAGGCAGATACCTTATAAAGAAAATACAGCGCATGAATAACATTTCATACGCTCAGCCTAAACTTATCTTTATTTAAATTTCTTTAATAGAATTGTTTGTTTCATCGAAATTTTTCGAAAATTTTAGGATCTTATGGGAAAAATAAACAAAGTGACAGATGGAGCGCAATCAATCAATAAGTTTTATTATGCTATTCATGTTATGTAAGAGGTTGGCTAGTTAACATCTTTTCTACATTTAATGGAAGATAACTCAAGTATACGGATATCATGTAATACTTCTTCATGGTATCAAGATTGAAATTTTTAAATGCATTGTAACCTAAAATTATAAAATTTATCTTCTCGGGAAATGGAACTAAGGACTTCGGGCCTGAAATAATTCGTAACATACTATAATACACATTGCACACACACAGTTATTGTATTTAAATCCTAGTATCTTCAATTAGCTGCAACCTTTGTCATCCGTTGAATTTTATTCAGTTATATAGCTAGCATATAAAATTCATCATCATTCATTCATAAAAATACGTAATTCACAGTGAACCCCTTAAACGAGAAACTGACCTTAATCTATGCTTTACGGTGCCATATATTTTAATCTGCCCTAGCGAATTTCCTTCTATTGCAAACGAAGAGACAATAATATGAAAAGTACCTAATCTGAAATGATTTGTTACCATATACCCGCTCGTAATGATATTGAATACTTTAATGCTTATTGTAAACCTAGTCTTCGAACTCATAAATTGAAAATTTAACTACGATGGAACTTGGGATGATGTATATTTTGACACTAAAAATTCAAATTGTAGCTTGAGATTCTGAAAATGAACATCCTTTGGAAATTATTCAATTGAAGCCATGAGAAAGCATTTTCAAAAATTATTGAGATTAACGATATCCATTTTCTCGTGCATATATTTTTATATTAATTAAAGGAATGCGAATCGTCCATCTGTGATATCCATGAGCAAAAGAAAGAAATACATTCGGTGGAATGCAATAGGAATGCATTTCTCCACTTTGTGAAAAATTTCGAACGCGAAAGCTGAGGGTGAAAAAAATTCTTCGGCGGGAATCAGGTCAGGTCGCGGTTATTAGATCCAACTTAATCTCTTCGGGAATTTGGCATAAAATTTAATACCTCTATCAGTTCCCAAATCTTCGATTCGAACGTTGGCAGCGAAGAATTAAATAAAAGATTCCCTGGAAGCGCAAATTTCTTCCTCATCATTATCCAGGCCGATTTCCCGACCCTTCCTCTACCGTTAGAACGCTGCAGGACAGCTGAATGCTTGAGGGAGGAAAATAACCGACACGTCTGATTGGATCAAACTCTTCCCACGAAAGTAATCGGGCGCATCCCTCTCGCACTCATCTGCCGATCAGCCTGTCAACGAACCGTTGATTGAAATGTAAATGAGATAACTATTGAAGTACCATTCCAAGCCATCAGTTTCTCGCCGGACAATTGGTCAATTTTTGCCGTTAATTTACTCACGGATATTTTCACGCCGGACGATTCTTCGTGATGGAAAGTCGCAGAAAATCTATAGGGGAGATATATCTCCAATCCCAATCTGAAACGACCCAATCATAAGCTCAATCAGTACGGAATCATGAGTGTGTCTACGTATGTGACGCCCTTAAAATCCTGGCGAGCAACTGCGTTGAGAAAAGTCTCGCCTGAAAATAAACCTATCCTGCATAAAGAAATTATTACTGTTCTGATAGTTATAAATGACTTAAATAGAGGAACTCTTCCGAGAAAATTACAAGTGAGAACATGTCTGATGAGGAATTTTCCTGTTGGGATTTATCCGGCGTGGAATTGTCCGGCGAGAAACTGACCGGCGAGTAACTGTTAGAGATGATCCATTACTTAAGGTCTGGTATTGAAAACCTCTCAGCAAGGGAGGTTCATGAGCTGAAATTTTTTTGGAAGGAATGAGTTTGAGTAAGGAAATCGCTATGCAATCAGCAGGTCTCAAGTTCCAAATTAAAACTCGCCTCTCAAGAAGGTTAATGTTGCGGCGAGAATGGAGATCCGCTATATCGAGAAAAGAGGTTTTCTTTGATCCTTTCCATACATCTTCCTTCCAGAGACTTTTTCTGTGAGGAGCAACATAATCATAGCGATTATCTCGGCCCATTTGAATTTTTCCCGTACAGCCGTTTAAAAGATGCCTCGAGGTCATTTTCCACCAACTATTCCTAGAGTTCTCTTTGCTTGACTTAAATGACGAAGTTGTTTCTTATAGAGTTCCGTCCCTTGTTTCTCGAATCTATCTCCGAAGTAAGTTTAATTGGGCGCCTGAAACTCTCGAAGAAGTTGAGAAGTGTAACTAAGTTAATTTTCATCAACTTTTTTCATCTTTCCCTGAATAGTTCTATATGAGCTTCGATGATTTTATTTGTAATTTCTTCCGATTATTCTAATCTATTTGTGTAATTGGGAAAATCATCACTGCAATTTCATCTTCTACTTTTGTATTGCATGCTTGAAGCGTTTTTCTATCGACGTCGTAATAATGTGACTTGGATAAGCGTTATGCTTGTTCCATCATAACTAATTGTTCTTTGCGAATATGAATCTCAAAATTGGTCTTTAGTATTATTCTACTTGTTACTATTTTTTCAACGTGTCTACTTTTTTATCAGAAAATAACTGCTTCCGATAAAAAATTTCGGTTTCCGCATTTATGAATCACTCTTAGAACATATATGGAATTTCTACAGGCTGTTAAACACGTAAATATATTTAAATTGATTTAAACGGCTATTTCTTGAAGAATTAATTTTATGGTAAACCTGCATCGCTGCGGAAATCACTGGATTTATGATTTTAATAACTAAGAGCGCAATTTAAAAGCATGAGCCACGAATTTTATTTATCGTTTTTTCATAAATTATCAGCGTCACTTGCTCTTTAGGGATATACTGTTCTTTGAGCAGGTATAATTGCTTGGAAAAATTTACTTGAAATCCATGCGGAGATGCGCTTATAAATTATGTGCCGGTATCTGGGACGTATTTACCGTTTTGCTCTCTATTATGAATAATCTCTTAATGATCCCTCATAATGGTCCTTGCGCCTAGTACCTGCGATGAAATCAACCCCTGATCAGTATAATCTTAACCAAATAATAATCTTTATACCGGTGTAAATATGGTTGTTGCCAAATCCCGTGGATTCCTATGGTTTAAATAAGAGAGGTCAAGAGCACTTGATATGTAAAGGGTGCTGAGGATACTTTAAGCAAGATGTAACATAATACATCACTAGAGTCTCTATGCCTAGTAAGGCACCATATGAGGCATGGCAAGAGCGATAAGCCGCCTCTTCCTTTAATCAACTGGCTCAAATTCATTATTTCATACTCATTATCATAACTTTACTATTTCAAATATTTGTGCAGAAGTCTATGATGGCAGATGTCGTCCGTAAATTGGGTTTCCCTATATTCTGACCGCGACGTGTCCATATTTAAAAGGTTAGAATAAATAGAAATATAGCGTCTTATGACTTCCAGTGGTTAACTCTGTGCTTTTAGTTCCAGGTAGGGCCACGATGGTAACTCTGCTCCCGCAGTCCATTACTCTATCCTTATACCATCAAGGTCAGTGAAACTGCGGGCTTTGACAATGTCGTCACAGATGCTTTTATTGGATCCCCCAAAATCATTTCCCCCTCACGAATGAGGACAGAATTTCCCCCTCCTTCTATCTCTAATATTTTCAACAATCCATTAACATGAGAGTGTTTTGTCTCCTTGTCATGCTGTTTTCAAATTCCCAGAGTTCTATTATGGCGAAGGCGTTGCTCTTTGAATTTTCGACCGTTTGCCTAAATTTAGCTATTTTGATGTATTTGAAGTCTGCACATTAACCTTATCTGCCTCTTGAGACTTAAAATATATTTCAAATAACGTTATCTTTACCCTTGAGGGGAGATTCTCTGAGGGATTGTTTCATGGACCTTATGTGCAATCAATATCGGGAACGTTCTTATAAAAATAAGATAATGCCGTTTTCCATTTGAATATGACATTAATCATGCGACTAAGAAAATAAATTATTGTCGCCATACTAAATAACTTCCATCATATAAAATATTGCAGAAAAGCAGAGCATCACTAGAGTCATAACCACTGTGTTTAATTTCAGAATTCAGATGACTTTTATTCGCTAAATGCATTAAAAGTTGTTGTAACAGAACTGCAGCTGATGTAGAGCAGTGTTTCTGAATCTTTGAGAGACCTTGAAGCACTAAGAAAAATTATCTACTTTAGGTATAGCACCTGGCGAAATTTTTCATCAAAACATCTGAGAGGAACAAGCCTAAGACATAATAAAACGACTTTGTGAATATCACAACGAATAGATTTATAATTATACCTCGTTTTTGTGAATGATTGAGTATCATAATTGTGTTACTAGAGCTTTTCCAATCCATTTGATTTCAATTTTGCCAATTCTAAAATAAGTAATCTTCCATCACTTTCATCGCCACACCCTCCCATCATTTACCTCTTACTTTTTCAAAGTTTCTGAAGGACACAGTTAAAATTTATTATGCACAGAATCTTATAATTTTATATCATAAGTGTATGTATTAAAATAACTTTATATTCTCTTTGAGTTGGAAAACTAAAGGGAAAGGGTTTTCTGACTCTATAATCTTTTAATAAGTGCTTTACGATTGGAAATCGAAAAGGAATTTTGTTTTGATTGATTTATTTTTGGTCTATCATAAAAGTATTATAATTAGTGATATTTCCAATTATAAACCGGAAATATTTGGTTTCCTATTTTCCAACAAAAAAAATCAGTTTGTTGGAGAAACCCCTAAATTTGGTGCGAATCCAAAGGAACCTAAAGCTTATAGATTCGTCGAATATTTCGATGAGAACACTTCTATCGCATGAGAACCGATTCTCGGGTACAAATCGAACGGATGTATAGGATTTTTCTCACAAATGGACAGAAACTAACGTAAACCATGGACATCGATGGCAAATATTTTCCTCAGAAGTCGACATCAAGCACTCCCAAAGTGCTCTTCATCACCAAGGGCATAAATGAATAATGCATCATTCTCCCCGATATGCCCACCGTCTTTCGTTGCAGGCTTTCTTCTCCCCTTCGCGTTATTGTCTTTCTGAAGATGGTCCGAGACGAAAATATACGAGGAGAAAAGGGAACAAAAAGGGGAAACTATAAACGCAAGAGTGTTCTTTACAGTAATCCCTGCGTTGCGGATACAGCTTCCGTAACCAAGGATACCCTGGCACTGGTCCATAGAGGCTTGAGATGAGCTTCACCATGCCCTTCAATTCGCCCCGCAGGATATCATAAAGGGTCCTTTTTATGCCTCATAGAATACAGAATCTGTCTACGGTTGCCAGTCCTCCAGCCTGGTAGTTGCCCCCGTAAATTCGAGTCCGCAGGAAGTCTACATTTCGAATCTGCCTCCTTCCTCTCTGTGGATACGTAATCGGTCAACTTTTCCATTCTTCCCAAGTTTGCAGGCGATCGTTTGGTTTCGCTGACTTGGCATCTCAGTTCTTTCGTTGGAATAACGTTTGAATCCGTAAGCTTAGATGGAATGTTGCTGGCAAGCTTCCTTTCCTGGTCAGAAATATGTCCCTGAGCAAGCATGAATATCTGTTTTTATATGATGTTACATGGGCTCGAAAATACGTTTGTACCCATGCCCCTATTTGTTTCCATATTTTTTGTTGCTTGTCAAACCATCTTATTATTACTATTAAAGATTTTCCTTCCATCTTTTTTATGGCTGTTTTAGATCGGTGTATTCCAAACTCCATACAGTGGTGTACCGCGTGAGGGAGTGAAAGTTTTACGTTAATGTCAATGTAAGAGTGTTTGCAGAATGTTTTTAAAATTTTTTGCAACATGCAATAGTGAAAGTTCACCACGGAATTATTTATACTAACAAATTTCAGCTGTTTTGTACCTTATTCATTATTCTGTTCTTGAGCATATTGTAATAGATTTATAGAATAAAGAGTTACTCATAGATAAGTTGACATTTTTCTAATATCTGATGGTTTTTGGCTTGCCTAGGTTTTTGAGCGAATGTAATATCAGCTAAATTTTGTAAGGCTTACGCTCCCGATAACCTCGAGACATTTAATTTCGAGATAAAACTTTACTTTTATTGTAATGTCATTCGAGTTACGGATTGCTTTATATTTAAATGATGCCCTAAAATATGCTTTCATTTTTGTGCCGCAAAACCCTTTCTCAAACCACCAGTGTACCGTAGAGTAAAACAGTTTTGCAGACACTCTTTTAGATATATGTATGAAACATGTGGAGAAAAACATCTTATAAGACTACTATCATTTACATTAAAGATTAATAAACGGATGGAGTTAAAGAGTTGATAGATGTTTCGGCAACTAAAATTGTCAAATTTAGCGTTGATACAATCACCTTAATAAGTGATCAATTAACCCATGCTAGAACCCATAATACGACTCGAGAAAACCCAACTATATACAATCTAAAAGTAAATATGACTTTTCTCAAATTTTTCTATTTAAAAAATCACTATTTAATCTATTCAAAAAATATAACTTTGAGATAATGTAAACTCAATTATGGCCAAATTTCATTTTGTAATTAGAATACAATAAGCGATTTGATGTTAATTCGATTTATACTAATTTATGCAAAAATGATTAACTCATTACTTCGAAAGTATACTAGCGAAAACATCCTCCTTGATTTTTGTCAATTATAATTTGAGAAAATGGAATCTGTTATTTATGAATAAGTTTTACAATTAATAGATTCTCTCTTTTCACATCACACATTTCTAGTGCAGAAGTGGTGACCCTCTTGTCGGAATGGTAGAGACATGATTAAATATCGTATCGGAATTACATGTGAATGTGGTGCCAAATCTCAGTATGAAGTGCTGAAAAAATACTTATAATAATAACTACAATTGAGTAAATATGCCTTTAATGAGGGAGAATTATTATTAACTGACGGAGCACATGTTTCATTTCTTTGAAGCTTTTATTTTTGAATGACGCTTGCATGACCAGGAAAGTATTTTCACAGTTCTGCGTATCGTAGGTTCTCCACCTCCGTTCTAGTGCATTCTAGTACACTAGCTTTGCAGTCACTAATTTAGCGTGGATAAGATGAATATTTCGATGGTACTTGAGGAGGAATTTAATGCGGGGACTATTATGATTTAAAACTTACTGAAAATTAACAATAAACTAGCTTCACTTTTAAGGATGAATTGGCATCATGACATCGCCGAATGGCTTAATATATTATATATCTACATCTTTCAATATATCTTATCTTTCTCAAAATTTAACCTAAAACTGTAAACAATGTCCACAAATTTTACGTTGTACATACATTATACGTGGTTGAATGAAATAAAGAATTACTTGGTAATTTCCACAGAATATACGAAGTACGGCCAAAAACGATTGATTACATTATACGTGGTAATAAAAGTCTTCTTGCAAAAGATAGAAGTCTTAAGAGACAGTTCTTTATTTAATTATAAGGATGACGGTCTATCTTAATGAAAATACCTTTTATTTGAATGTAGTTAAGGATTTAATAAGGAAGATATCAGGACTCAACACTGCTCTAACGATGGTGAATGATCGCTCTGAGAATGCTTTTTAAGAATTATACTACCATCCCGTGGTTTTTACCTCTGAAAATCGGGAAATGATAATACTATTGCAGCGTATTTATTCGTGAATAAATAGTCTCCTCTTGCATCTAACCTTTCGTCATTTTTGAAATAAAGGGATTGCTTGAGAAAGTGCTCAGAAGAAAACTACTTCGTGGGTTAATTAAGTTAATTCGTAGGAAAAAGAAAGGAAAAGCACGGAAAGGAGCGAGAAAATGTTCTCTTACTCCTAAACTGTGATATAATAATAAGAATTTCTTTAACCAAATTAGGCAGATAATCCCAATGACACTTATTTTTATAATTATTATTACCAAGGAATATACATAACCATTCACTTGGTAGAAAATTGTGTTTGGGGTTGAAACGATAGCACCAAAACCAATCAGCTACTGCGGCCGGTAAAAGATTCCCATCCATAATTCAACCGAGATTTTGTTTCAACGTCGCTCTAACTTTTCTTCCTCCACAAATTTTGAGATTTCAACGGAAAACCGAATTTTTTTAGTTTGAGTATATAATAAAGAATAATATTTAATAATAATATAATATGATAATAGTATAAATCAATTTATGATTTTAAACTTGGATGCTTTAAAATATCATGAAAATGTATTGAATGGGGAATTGCGATATTGTTGGCCAAGATATTGTTAAATGCATAATATGTTTGTTATTAAAAACGTGACCTTATCATGTTTCACAATATAATGATGTTATTTAGGAATTTTTAAAGTAATAATATAAATGTAAAAGGGTTTGTAATTTAACAATGTTTGAGGCTGTCACGTGACTACTGTCAAACTGTAGCAATAATAATAATATATTAGTGATAAAAAGTGGCAAATATGAGTCAAGAATTTGGTGAATGCGCAATTTACTCTCTAAGCAAGAAGCCCGTGATTTTAAATCATCTCTCAACTTTATGCTGCATTGAATTTTATACCCAACTTGCCAGGCTTCATAGTTTGCTCACCAGCGGTCCGCTGGGAAACGCTGTTTTAGTTGATAAAATCTTTTTTATTTAATTATAATGAGAACATAAAAAAATCCCGAACGCTTTTCCTTGATAAAATCCGAAGAAATTAAATCCTAATGAAGGGCTCACACAAATGAAACTAGTCTTTTGGGACGGCTAAAGATATGTTTTGGGAAATTTGATAAAGACATGAAAGAATTTTTATAGGTAATTATCCACCATCTTAAATGTTCGCTAAATATTTTTAAGTAATACCAGGGATTTTATTCTATAAACGCGCACAATAGAGTCGGCCTATATAATAATATTGCTTCTGGTCTGCCAACAATCTAAAGTGGAATGTCCTAATGTAATCCAATGTAGTTGAGTTTGGTTACAGGAGAATGCTGCGCTAGAAAATAAGTTTTAAGAAAATGGGATAAACCCATGACTGAGTATTGATGTGCATGGTTGTTTACTGATTGAAAATCTTTGCATGAATTATATAAAAGTGTGTACAATTATTGTATATTACTCAAGGGTGACCGAGCTTCATGCCTCTGCGAGCTACTTATATAGGAATATAGGGGGCCGCATTATAATTGTAGTCTCTCAGGGCTGTAATCAGAATTTAACGAGAAGGAAAAAGTAAATTTTGTAATTCTGACTCATTTCAAAATATCAGTGGTACCAATACCTCGAGCATCGTTTTCAAAATTAAGGCAAATTTTTTTATATCAAGATCACCTCTTCGTACGAATTATTAAGTTCTGCCGTTTGGAAGCAGCACTTAAGATGACAACGAGTGGCTATTTGATCACCCCCGTGATACATATATGGACACTCGAAAATTATGGACGATAAGAAAATAACGAAAACGAACATGAGGGAAAATGGTAGCAGTCTAAGGGGGAGAGGAAAGGCCAAAAGAAATTTGAACACAGAGGACTACATCTGGAAGAAAAAGGATCAACATAATCTGGAAAATCCTTTAAAATTAATGGAATAATGAATACTTCGAAAACAAAAGGAGAACCGGGAAATTCGAAATAATATCCTGCACGAAAGAAGATGCTTTCTATGGAAGAGAATGGCGGAGAACTTACGTATGCAAGGAATGCCATTAACGAAGATTGATTGGGGAGGATCTTTACTCATCCACGCGGCTTATTCAGGGAAGCAACTCCAAATAACTTCCCTTACTTGTGAACATTGTCAAAGTCTCCGTCTTGAAGACCTTGCCAAATTTGAGTCGCCCCATCTGGCGAACATCTGCAGAAGGAAGGATATCGCAATCTCCTTCACCATATGTGTCCAAGAACTGCCTTGCGGGGAAGTAATGTCCTATGAGCTGATCATTTCTCTCAGCCAGAGAGTATTAGCGGAGCCCCACGTGCTCCTCTATATAGGGCATAGCACTTTGGCGTGGGCATCTGGCCAAAGAAGTTGATCACGGCGAGGATGAAACAGTGAAGAAGCAATCTTGTCTAGTGTGTAAGTTGTCAATTTAGGCTCTGAACTTGAGAGAGACGAGTTCATATATTAATCATGGCGTTCGCTGAAGTTTGTGCAATGTATGGATAAAAAATCAGAACAACCGAAGTGGGCGAATATGTTTTTGAAGAGCGTGCAAGTTCAAGATACTACTTTGAAGAAATAAACCATCATCACGTTCCAAAACATTCTAGTGGCTTTTTTAATATGCCACGACGTACACCTTTCATTGATATACCGATAAGAATAGTAGAACGGTGACTATCAATAAAGTTTGGTTGCTATCAAGAGTATTTACTCAACAGCGTTTGATGAAGTAATGTATTTGTTTACCTCAAAGTTTGTTTACTTAGTATTCACGTTAGTCACAAAACCTTTATAATGATCGCCAGAGTAGTTTACCGTGGTTAATTTCGCTCAACATTTAAATTTTATCATAATTGAGTATATATAACTATTTTAACATGTCAATTAATTATAAGGATTAGTATGTCAATAATATTATCAAGTGATATACAATTATTAATTACGATATCTTAATATGATAAAATATCGTGTTGCGAAGAAAAGGTCCGAGATGTAAATCAATATTTAATATTTTTTAAATACCCACATTCTCATAAAAAAGACTCATGAGAGTCACTTTTTTTAAAACTCAACAATTTACCTCTCACATGAATTTGTAGACGTGTGAATTCATTAATTTGGGTCATATAAACAGAACATTATTTGCAAATAGTCATTCAAAGCCTTCAACCTGAGAAATTTATTATTTAAAATATCTATTACACCGACTAAGTTTACATAAAATTATTGAAATAAATTTTAATATTTACTAGAATATGTCCTGGTAGACCATACGATGCAAATATTAAATCTGTCCGGTTTCTTATCGAAAATATTTACATTCGTACTACAATATGAATTTCTGAATACAGTGCAAATGTTTCATGTAATTTTAATTCCCTATGAAAAATTCTCAAATGTACATTTCTAGATAAACTTAAAATTTACTTATTTGACACCAATTCAGCGCAAATCTTTTGATAGAAATGCACTTTGACGAAATAAATAATCATCACTATCATTGTCATTTCTCAGTTTTGCATTTACTGATGACTGACCGATGTTTAGGTGATGGATGAGAAAATACAGTTCTGTGCCAAGGAGTGTATAACATAGTTAAAAATGAATTCATTTGGCGGTATTTTTCAAAACTAGCCTTTACGATGTTTTTAATTTAAAAGTAATTGATTCGATGCCTTTAAGACTTCGTCATAAATTTTCTTGTACGATCTTACTGCTTTACCTTGAAGGTTTGACTTTGATAAAAAATGAATAAATGAAACATTTCATAAAAAAAATTATATGTATCTGGTGAACTTCTAAAAGAATACTATTTCATATCGTGAGTATACTGATCATCCGAGGTGGCTCAGGAGAAATTCATCCGTCACGGACTTGAACATTTGGTTCGAAGTAATAAAATAATTGGTTTCAAATGTATCAATATTTCTTCGTCATGTTATACAGAATTTTGCAATGAATTGAGTTTATAAAAAGATTATCATGTACAATGTAGAGTCCACATGCAACGTAGATTGTTTGGACTTTTGGAAAGATTGTTTCAGCCTTAAATTAAAGAGAGAAAACCTAATTCGTTTTAAGGTATTTCAATAGAGAAATCACTTTTATCGAATCAATTCGTTACGGATTGAATAAGTACTCTTGCTTTCATAAACTTCTGATACTACTCATGAAATAGGGTAATGTACGGTGGGAACTTCGTGGGCCCCGTGGCCGCTTCGGTAGCCGTGAAGGCCTATCAGGAACCCTGAAAAATCTCCCAGAACAAGATTTACTAATATGGTAGATATTAAATTGTATTCTATGTTTTATTATGGGTGACGGTTAATTGTGTATATCATCAAGGATTGTAAATGGATTGTGTAAATGTGTAATATCTGTTTTTATATATATATTTTTAAATCATATGAGTTGCCACCGGACAATTGTCCAGCTGTGACTATATTGTAAATAAATAAATGCGTATGCTAAAAGATTCACATCCTCCTGTAAAATTAAGCAATTTACTTTCCGGGCGGATGCTTGATTTTCGTATTTGGCTGACTAATCTTGTAAATATATTTCACCGTAACATTATTATATCGTTTTACTTAAAGAAGCTAGATAAATAAACCAGATCGTATCAAATCATTGGGTAATTATTTAGAAAATCTCTAATAGTGAATTAATATTTATACTTAAGAATTATTATTTATACTTATATAAATATTTGAAATTTTTTCAGCTACAGGTAGATGATTTTTGTCTTTTGGTCCAGAATAATAATATGGTTCTTTCATTTAGTTTAGTATCTCGTCAGTTTATTGCGGATTTATTGATACGAAATGCTTTGAGGAGCAAATGATGCCAAGTGATAGTACTTATCTGGTTTCTCCTTGTTGAATGTTATGAAAAATATTATTCGTAAGGTCATTCTGCTGTAATCACGCGAACTTTTTCACTTCCATCATTCCGGTTATGTGAGAAGAGGAAACTACCTCACTCTTCATCTAGTCTAGTAAGCCTCATTCCGAGGATGCGGTAGCTAAGGTCTATAAGGTTTTTATTCAGGCGAGATTGAGACTGAAAAGTCTCTTCTTCCATCTAAACTTTCGTCAATAATGTTAGATACATAAAAAGTTTTGTACTGGTGAATAGAGAAATAGAGAGGAAAAATTTAGAAGAAGTAGATTTAAGAAACTAACGATGTAGGGTAAGCTAACGATGTAGGGTAAGAAGTTCAACCACCACTAACTAAACGAACAACAACAACTAAAAGCTAACGATGTAAGAAGTTCAACCGGCCTTCAAGGCTAAATAATTTAGAGACAGTCCTTAGAAGTAGTTTTTAACAGTATCCTATTCATTACTTTCATGTGTATATTTTTAGCCTTATATTGAAACATTTCCTGTGTAAGGAACATAAGTTCGAATAAAAAAATATCACTTCCCAAAGTGCAGCCACTTATCGCTTTAAAAAGGAGTGAATACTCTTTTTCTGATATCCATATCTTTGGGTAACGTTTGAGTAGTATATTTCTCTTTCGGCTGACTAAGAGCTCCCATGTATATACATGCATGAGGATCCAGAGGGGATCCGGCCCATGGGCGTTTGAAACGCTAAATTTGACGTCTTGTTTCCCTGTACGAGGGAGAACCTAATCCTATAAATGTTCTGTAGGATAGCATATGCGATCGATATGCTAATGTATACTACATACGAACGCGTAAATCAAGAACACACAACGAGGCAGGGATGCCTTAAAGAAAGATGTGCGTTCAGTTGCCAGAACGCCAAGAAAAAACTGATTTATAAATCAATGTGAAAAGGGTGAAAAAGTGGGCAATCTGATTCGTCAACCGACCAAAACAGTTTCCCTTACAGAGAGAGGGAGTCCATACGCAATGGAACTGAATATTACGCTTACTCAGACGGAATAAAAAAGGAAAGTGGAATTGTGATTTTTTGGCAAAGGAAACTTCTTTTTTGTATTCAAGATCATTATTTGCATATTCAGCAAGGAATACCATTCAGTAGAAGTGCTATGCCGAGAGCATATACTTTACATTATTGCCCGGAGCAGCTTCCGCTTTCTTTATATGTATCATTTCTAAAACCAGCTGAGCTCATCGTGCGATGTTGTTTCTCTACAATTGCTCTTTGATGAGAATTTAAAGAAACGTTTCTGTGTGTTGTTTGTTAACTCCCATCAATATTGTCATCCTCATTATTCGAGAGGTTAATACAACGACGCCTTTGGTATACGAACAAACTATGAATACAGGAGAGGGTTCGGGTCTCTAATAATTATAAGATTATATTCTTTCTATTCCTTCCGTTAAAGCAAACCATTCAATAGATAAATGCGAGATTATTATTCATTGTTTTAAATTTTGTTATTATCTTCGTGATTTGGTTCACCATCTTGATTATTATTTTTGTAGATTATCCGGTGCTGTTTATAGTTTTACGTAACCAAATTATCGTAGGAATTAAACTCGGCTATACTTCAAAATACGGGTAAACATATTCATTAAGCCGCAAACGATGACCCGAGAGTTGTAGAATCATGCAGAATCATCGCTTCGAAGAACGAAAAAGCTAAGCGCCGACTATAATGCTGTGAGAATCGCTAAACATGTTATCAGCATGATGTGCTATTTGCCCGCCATTATTGATGGAAAAGAAATGAATTTTGAGTGATATATCACAGCAGTGTCTCATGACTATAATGCAGTTCTCCGGCTGAAGGAGTTTAAATTCGGTCAAAGATGCAATGTTAATAAAATACGTCATTCAACCTATTTCGCAAATTACTTTAATTCGAGGATTAACTTACTCACAAGAATGAAGAAGATTCAATAAGAATCACGTACTATTTAATATCGTTTTATTATATACATATTTTTCTCGAAAGATAAGCAGGATTAATAAGTAAGGCTCCTAATTAAGACAACATTAGTTTTCTGTTAAATCGCCATAAAATTTCATTCTCTTCCTAGACTTACGAGCTCAAATATAAAATATCTTTTTAGTTTTTTTACAGATAAAAACAGTTCTACAGAGCTTAAACAAATCCCCTATGGCCCATATATAGCTGTGAGATAGTTCCTTTTGCCCTTAGTTTTCCTAAGTCTTGTACTAACATCTTATGGCGAAACAATGATTTGTCATCATCGAAACGAGCCGTTGGCGTTTCATACACGCTAATTTTCTTACTTTCTAAGTATAGATTTTTTTCATTGCGCCCGTTTCAGAAGAAAGGACGTAGTGGTGCAAAGATTCTTCGAAATGGATTCAAAATATTCCAACTTGTCTTATATGGAATAAAGAAATATTACCCGTGAGACACAGCGAGATCACAGACCCGTGAGATATCGAAAGTGATAAGTAGCTAACTTACGGTGTCTGAATTACAGGGAATTTTAAGAATTTCCTGGATGTTTCACCCATCTCCTATCTATAGTGGGTGATTTGATTATTATGTTCTCTATCATCGGATGTTTCGAATATGAAACCACATTCTAACTGATTCGAAAATTATGTAACCAAACAAAATGCTTCAAACTGCAGATATCCATTTTTCAAACTGCACTTAGTAGTTGTTTGCTTTTATTTGTGTGTTTAGTTAAAATGATAATGATATTTTTTGAGATGTACATTTTCGGCGTTTTTAAGCTCTGGATTTTGAATTTTCCCCTCTTTAATTTTATCTGTTGTTTTCTTTTGGTAGTATAAGATGAGTTAAACTAGGTCGGCGAAAAGAAACAAGCTGTCTTTGGAGCCAGGATACTGAACAAACTATGAATACAGGAGAGGGTTCGGGTCTCTAATAATTATGAGATTATATTCTTTCTATTTCTTCCGTTAAAGCAAACCATTCAATAGATAAATGCGAGATTATTGTTAATTTTTTTAATTTTGTTATTATCTTCGTGATTTGGTTCACCATCTTGATTATTATTTTTGTAGATTACCCGAAGCTGTTTATAGTTTTACGTAACCAAGGTGACGGTGCCTCCATAAAGTTTGGGAATATATGATAATTTATATAATCTCATCTCAGACATACCTCCGTTACTTTTTATAAATATGTTTTACTACTAGGGATACAGCGATTACGAAGGAAATTATTATTTTATTATTCTTTTTTTAATGTCATTTCATTTCTGAGGATCGACGGTTGTTTTTGGCGGTAGACTTAAGTATACAGTAATAGTTTATTTTCTTTAAACATCATTACTTGGCTTTAATTTCCTCTTTCTGTCTTCTAAGAGGACCAACTTAGTATACGATTAACAAATTGATGAGATTACTATTACCGTAAAGTAAGCAAATTGGTAAAAATAATATCGATAAAGTACAGGTACAATTTATCTCACTGTGATAATGTATTAATTATTATATTATATTATTATTATATTACTATGAATGTGTCACTTCGTGAGAGACGTTGAGAGACAGTTTAACTCTGTAAGCGCTGAAACATCAATGCCGATTGTTTAAATAAATGCGGGAAAAGTAAACAAATTCCGCGAATGCTATACATTTTCCGGGACCCTTCACCATGCAGGACTAACTAGCGAAATGCTTAGTTACGCCCACCTAATCAAGGACGATTGGTTATCTTTGTCGAAATAATGGTAGAAATATTCTTGTGTACTTGAATTCATAGTACCAGATGTTATTTATCAGCAATTTTCTTAATGTTACCTCTTACATATATATGAAGGTGCTAGAAAACGTTGAGTGGATATGATCACATATCTAGTATGCATTATTTATAACCAAAGAAATCTATCTTGGAAGTCAATGATAGGAACTTTTGCATCTCGGAGTATTTCTATAAACCATCTGCCTTGTTCAAGCTCCTGATTCAAAGGTACCAGCGAAATGGCGACGGAAACAGAGTTTTTACGGTGCAGTAAAGAGTTTTCTATGAAGAGACAGCTTCCAACCTAAGACTCCAAGATCGAAGCGACTTAGAAATCGCCCGGAAGAATCAGAACGTACTAAAGTTTTTCCAACGACCTGTCTCTCTCCAAGTACCATCCTAAGAGCTGTCTTTAGAAGGATCACAACCCTCCGATGCTCACAAGAAGACCTTGTTTCTTTAACTTCAAGAGGAAAAACAGTCTCAACCATGCCCTTTCATTGACAAGCGTTTTACATTTAGCTGTGTCCTAAAATCCTGTAATACTTGCTCTTTCTATCGTTTCCAGGGAAAATATTCCATAATTTATCTCGCTTTCTTTATTTTTGACGTTTGTCTTCCCTCAGTCTTTTTCCTTGCATCCTTGGATTACTTTCTCTAGCATTTCTTCTCCTTTCAATGTTTGATACTCCCTTTTCCCACCATCTCTAGCACCTCTGTGTTTGTTTTTGTATCAACCCAGCTTACTTTCTCCATTCTAAGCCACACCCACGCTTTGAAAGCAGCTAATCTTTTGATGCCTCTTTTCCTAAGGTCCACGTTTCACATCCATACAGCAAAATTAGGATTTCCTATCATTTTGTTTTATTTACAAGCCAATTACGGATTGGCCTACGTCAAGGAACGATACATTAGGAACGAGAAACATCATATCAAACATATTTCGGAATTAAATTCCACGTAAAGTCTACAATACGGTCGTAATAAAATCGCTCAATCAATTAGCAATTTTTTAAGGTGCACGCGTCACACACACACACGCCGAATTCCCCACACCAATGATTTTACCGATCTTTTCCCGATTCTCTCATCAAGATCTCAATGCATCAGTTCACTTCATTTCAAGGAGGCTTCTTTGGGTAATGCTGAAATGTGTCAAATTTTGAGGTTATCGTAGTAGTACTCTGAGTGGAGAAACTCCTAGGTGATCTGTCCTGTGTGAGCACTTTCTCGGAAATGGCGACACGCTCTGAGCCGAATATTTGGATTCCAGACCAAGTGGAGGCTGAGGTGATGGATTATTTAAAAAATAATAAACTAAATGATGTTTAACAATCTAAATTCATTTTCTTATTTATCGTAGTAGTGATATAATCTATAGCTTCGGCCGAGATGTGGTGGAAATACATAACTGAATACAGATTTTTACTTTTCCACAAAAATGTTTTTATTCAAGAACTACCGGTTTCGGTGTACTACCATTTTCAGTTTGTTCGAACCTGAAGATGGTAGCACACCGAAATCGGTAGTTAATAGGTAGTCAAAAAAGACATTTTAGTGGAAAAGTAAAAATCTGTATTCAGTATTCAGTAGTAGTGTTGTGAAAAGTGCCTCGACAGCGGAGGTCATTTCGCACAGATGCGCTTCCAACGGGAATTGAACCCAGAACCGCTTTCACTAAAAGTGAAACCCACTTGGCTATCCGGAACCCTTCATATATGTATAATATATATAATATCTGAAAGCCATTATATTTTTACTCTGCGATGAAGATATTAAATAAAGCGTAGAATGAAACGATTAATATCTTTTGCAAACATAGGGTTATAAATAGCGTTACAAGCACGTAGTTCAACCTGTTTGCAAATCATGAAGATAAACAGACGTGAAAAAGTCTGAAGAGACAGGGAATCGAACACTTCCAATGTCCTGGCGGGTGCTCTATTATCGGCACAATTTAAATTACTTTTCGTCTTTATTAGGGGAAATGTCTCACCTGTCTATTCTCCCTACCAACTCAGAACTTAACAAATGATGTTGGGAGGGAAGCGAGTTATAGTGACTTGAACTATCGTCTCACTATATTTTACTTCCCGTAAAACGTTGAGTGAGCCACACACTTTCACGTGCAAAGTCGGAATTCATTTCCATCATTGTAACGAATAATACTTAAAGTAATAATATACTTAGAATAAGAATAATACTTAGAATAATAATAAATAAAATAATAATAATAATACTTTGGATAATACTTAAAAGTAGTATTTAACGAAATCTAAGTTCTCTAGCCGTACTTCGTGGATCGACATTAGAAATTATACACAAACTTAGTAAATAGAAGTAACTTATAAAAGTATCATTTATTGTAGTACTTAACGGTATCTTTTTCAATCTTTCGGCTGCTGATGATAAAGGGGATCCAAAAAGCCTTCGGGATTAAGATTCTACAGACAAACCCACGCATTCAATTCGCCTCTCCTCCAATAGACTGAATGTCACCGCTGTATACAATCCCTTAAGGATCCCGGAGATGGTTAATCTCTCTTTAACATCTTCTTCCATTTCAGCTCTTCATGATCGACAACTGCGCCGACGACTGGAGGATAGCAATGACCTGGCAGCGAATAGCCCAGATCGTTCTTGAGCTGGCTATCTGCGCTGTCCATCCTATACCCGGCCAATATTACTTCCTTTGGACCACTAAGCTCGCCAACAAGGGCGGAGATATAGGATCCAAGTGGGTGCCTTATGACGTCACACTCAGCCTCCCAATGTTCCTTAGATTGTACCTCATCTGTAGGGTTATGCTGCTGCACAGCAAGCTCTTCACCGACGCTTCGTCAAGGAGTATCGGAGCTCTCAATCGTATAAACTTCAACACCAGATTTGTGCTCAAGACCTTGATGACCATATGCCCCGGGACAGTGCTACTGGTCTTCATGGTCTCCCTCTGGATCATAGCGTCTTGGACTCTGAGGCAGTGTGAAAGGTGAGGTTGGATTGTCGAGCTAATCTTTCTGATCTTCCCTCCATTGCACTCCGTAATCTTAACCCCCCGCGAAGTCTTTCCGAGATGAAAAATTCAATCTGCTGAAATTTCCATAAGTAGCTGAAACTAAATACGTGGTTTGTCATGAGAAAGTTGATGGAACATTACGTTGCTACCTAAGAATAATCTCCTATTATTAGCTGCGAGTTATGGACGTTAGCTTTGAACATAAGCAATATATATATAAAATACCCTTGGCTTTTTTCTACATAGTGTTTAAAGCTATTGAATAATTCACCCCTCGGCATAATTACTAAGGATTTGGTATTTTTAAAGCTTGCCAGTTTTAACCCTCTATGCGAGTAATGGGTTATCTAGTATTGCTATACTTACTATACTATTAATTAACGCTTGGTTCATAACTCGCCGTAGTTTAGCTATCCCCTTAGTGCCCCAATTAGTTATCTCCTTCATAACACTGTTTCTATTCCCTTTCTTTATAACATATTCCGTGTATTCATAGACATCTTTATTTTGTTTATTTTTTCGACACAGGTTAATTTTTTGTCCCGCATTTGGTTTATTTTTTTATTTATGAAATTGGTGTCACACTGATCAAATTTAATTTAAAGAACTTCCAGTTTTCCCTCCGAGTTCGTCGAACTCAAGAACTTCCGTGCGAGTAAAGATTGAAAATTCATCGTCGAGTATTTCTTTTACCACCTTTAATAAGTTGACATAAGTTTTCTGAAACATTTCAAAGTTTTAAATAACTTTTTTTCTTAAAACTTTATGCTATAAAATTTTCTTAAAGCGTCATTTAAAAAATGGTACCACAATATTTATATACATAAATTGGTATGTATATTTCGGTATACATGTACGAATATGTTTACATTTTATGCGCGGATTTTTCAGCTACCTCTGCTGATTTATCAATCCGATCAGAGGTGCTATCTTTTAATTTTTAGAGTCGAAATGAAGTCAATGTGGATCACTAAATCCCTGTGTCATGGAACATATCTAAAGATCATTTGTGTTTTCAACTTTAAAAATGTGCGGTGTTGTTTTAAAAAGTGACGTCAGATGTCGATATAAAAAAAGAATCGGGTAAAAAATTCTAACATGTGAAGCTTACGATAAATAAAAATTTTTAAACTTTCATTGGAGTGGTAAACCCCGTTGCTACTCCGGTGAGGAAGCCGCTACCTGCCAGTAAGCCATCCCGCCAGTAATAAAATAAAACAGTAAACAAATGAAGCACGTAAGGAAATAAAGAAAGGAAGCTTAGCCATCATCCCCGGATAACTTCCGAGCGCAATGACGTCACCAACTTTTGCCGCGGGAAAGAATGATAAACCGTTTCCTCCGCATTGAGGAAAGAATACCATGACTTCGGACTTAGTTCAATAAAATCGTGAGCAGATTGGTGATTATCTAATCCAAACGGAAGTCGAGCTCAAGTAACACTCAACGCCACTCTATCGTGATTCATTATCACCCAAATTTCATCCTTCGGAGGCGAAGAATCTGAGACGCTGTTAGCTCCTCTCAGTCGTAGACACCTGGAGGCTGTCCTCATGGCATGGGGAAGTCATTGGTTCGTCCTTTTTCGCTTGCTACTCTATTTCTCTTCAATCCCATTCATATTCCTCACATTATGTTACTTCGCTTCTCAGTCGCTATCTCACCATTACAGTGTCCTTCATTCAAAGATATTATATATATACATACGCTTTGCAGCTCTCACTTTCAAATTTATATAGATAGTTTGTGAAATCCTCAAATCCTCTTCCCACGTACTTTCCCCTACTTCTTGTTTTCCTGTGTAATTGTAAATATGTATTTGTTTTCGTAAGATTTTCCTCCTCTCTAACGTTCGGATAGTCTTCCCTCATTGATCTGATATCCGCATACCTTTATTCTGAAAGCTTTGCACCTTTGATAGTTAACTCTAGTCTCTTAAACTGCTCTGTAGGTGATAGTTATTTTCATTGACATTCGCTTTGGACCTTAGTTCCTTTCGTTCAGAATGCTAACTCACTAGTTAAATAGATTTTGTTGATTACCAAGCCAATCTGTAGCCATTTGTTGGTAACTTTTTGGGCGCGTTAGATTTTTTTCTCAGCCATGATTTTACTCGAATAATTATCCTTGATTTTAATCGTTTATGGTGTCAAGTAATGTTCATCTAATTGCAATTTTCACTCGTTTTCAATTAAAGTTTCACTCGAAATGGTTTATGATTTTTATCACCCTTTTGTATTTCGCAGATTTTTCGGATTATTTTCCATTTTAAGTGATGTTTCATTCTTTGAAATCTATCATCATGTTTGGAAATTTGATCCTGGGCATTTTAATTGCTATGATCATTTTAAGAATTTTTTTGCACCTTAGGTAAGGATGAATTTGAATAAAATTTGTACACACTGTTTGTACGTAGGTCTTTTCCTGATCCGCTTGCCAAAACCACTTTTTCATTACCCTTCGAGTTGCTAAATCCAGACGAGAATGTTCCTCTTTTTGAAGTCAAATACCTTTCTTAGATTAAAGTATACTATTGCAACCCACATGAGTGCCTTTTCTTTTTTATACTGAATATCGCACCCTCATTTATCCACTTTTGAAGAGAATAAGAAGCCATTTGTTATTTAGAATGTAGACATTATTAGGCTTACCAAATGTAGGCTTACCATACGTCCTAGTTAAACCGGCATATTTTCGGATTGAAGATCCCATTCTGTCATCCCATTCGATCAGTTCAATTCTTTCTTGCGTATTTCCCGGAATCTGGTATATTTTAATCGGTCCCTCCGATCTTAGTAGCGAAGAACGCATAGTCAAAAACGTGGAAACAAAATAGAGAATCCGCAAGAGCTTATGGCACTTGGGAGGATAACAAATTCGCGTCTGCTTTCTATAAAATGTTTCCGGAGGGGTTTGGGTGGCAGTCATTTCCCTGTTTTCCCCAACTCTCTGTTTTCCCTCTACCTAAAACATCTTTCTGCCCCGGTCTTCCAAAAGTCCGTGGGCCACAAGTTTCCGCAGCTTTCATACACTGTCAACGGTCTGCGCATGTCCCCAAAAGATTTAGGAAAGCAGAGGGGTTACAATGAGGTCACCAAAGTTACAAGCTAACGAGCTTTCGAGGGTTCATGATAGAACAAACTGTAAGGTTTACTTCTAACGTCTCACTCCTCACCCTCGAATGAGAGTCAGAGAGTGAGGTTGTGAGAAGCGGACCTATAGCCGTTAAAAGGAATTCTAAACCCTTTCCTTTCAATCACATCCCTACTTCTGATCCCTTTGGAAATATAGAACCGTCCAGAACGAAAACGGAGAAATGGTTATGCGCATCCATAGACGGTCCAATCCCATCTTTACCTCATATAACCTATCTTTCCTTCATACTGCGCATCTCAGTGCCATCAGCTTTTGCGAGACCTATATATACCCTTTCACAAGAATAATACGAGACTTTTTTTACCGTTTCGCCAAGCTAATCGTCCCCAATTCCCGCTGTGAAGAATTCGGAAATTTTTCAATGAGTGTAATGAAATGAAGGATCAACTCCGGATAGATGAAAAATAAACCGACTCCTCCTTCAAGGATTACTTGTCACGCATTACTTCTTTCGGTATGCTGAAGATAAAATGCCTGAATTAAGAGTATAACTCTTCATTCGAAAAATCGTACCGGTTATGCCAACATATTCAAATTTCGGTAAACCTGTAATTTAGCGAGCTAACTTGTTTTAGTCATTCAAATATCGACGCAGTGATGGGAAAAAATAAAGGCTATGATATTAAATGAAAATCCCAACCCCCAACTCGCAACCAATTCAACTTTTTCTTAATCAGCTATTATCTTTTTGTAATATATATTACCAAGTTGTCGGGTAGGGCTAGGGTTGGCGGTTTTCATTGATCCCTTGTTTAATGCTTTGGGATGTAGTACTTTCATTTCACTATTATCAATATGTTTCTTCAATTTCGTAATCAAAATCGTATGAATGTTATTTTTAAACTATAAAAAAACTTTGCTTATTTGATAATAACAGAATTTTCACTTTTCTACCAAATTCCTTCCTTTCATTTTCCAGAGTAAATAACTCTTTTAGAAAATTCAGTATATATTATTTTTTCTTGGTTTAATTTCTATTGAGCAAACTTAAATTTTTAGCCATTTATAAGAAAAAATAAAAAGGTTATGAGTTTTTTGTAAAAACAGTAATTTTTCATTTTCATCGATACATAATTTTTTTAAAGATATTTAAATTTGTTTTCTGGTTATATGACCCGCATGACTTCAATAAGTAAGCTTTAGATAAGTTATAAAAAATTTCCAAGGAAAAAGATTCAATAGATTATTTTTTATAACAGTTTTTGTCGCTGGGGAGCGATCCACCCCAGTGTTTCAAGCACGTCACTCCACAGGAGTATGTCAAGCAAGGGTTAATAGCCCTAATCACATTGGCTGCCACTTCTACGTCGATATCAAAACTAACCATTGAATAACTGACCGCGCTTATGTACAATATTACCCAAATTTTTATCCGGGTTTCAACTCTAGGAAATATGGTAAGCCAAAGATTCGCCAGCTCTGCAGTTGCTAATTCTCATTAATCCCTCAGATCATCTTTCTTATCTCTTCTGAGATGGCTTGAGATATACGTCATTAGCATGCAGGTAGCGTCGCTTCTAAAACAAACCATAGAAAAAAAAGCGCAACAATAGAAGAGAAATAAATTGCACGATAAAATTAAATGCTAATAAACTAAATTGCTAGAGATAAAAACGACATTAAGGAAAATAAGACTAACTTGCTTAACACGAGCATTACCTCCTTTTGTGGTTCTTTTTTATGTTTCCCCGCTGACACTTTTTAATCATTCTTTCAAAAACTGGCCTACTTCCCTTTATTTGAACGATTTTCCCGTTTTATTTCCTGTAAACTTGCTTATTTTAGGCATCGCTTGTACTACTCTCAAGCTACCATTTCTTTATTTCGTTTGATTTCGGTTTGACGGGGGCATTTATTTACACGGTTGTATGCCTTTATCTGTCTTACATGGTATCAAGTACTGCAAACACGATCATTTTTCTATCTTAGTCCTCTGTTTTCACACCTTTCATTCCTCAAAATAAAGACAAGCAGAGAGTCAAAGGAATGCTTGTTGGTTTTTTGCATACTGCTGGATGTTGTCTCATAGCTGTTGTAGTCGTTGTCGTAGGTTGTCTTGCTTTTTTGTTGATTGGATGTGTAAAATAAGAGATTGGCGGGTCGCTTGACAGTTTGTAAAAGAGAATGCTGTCTGCTTTTGTGTCTTTCATTTTTTTTGTCTATCTAAGAATCAAGCTCACGCAGATTCTCCTTCTTTACCATTCTTATGTATGTGTGTGTGTCTACCCATACGTATATATGTATATGCAAGCATATATATGTATATATGTATGGCTTCATCTCTCTCCCAGCAAAGACAAAGGGAAGGTCATTGATTCCCTAGCTCTATATATATAAAAACTGTCACAAATAAATGCTTCGCAACAAGTTTGGCTACCGTCACTCCTTAATGTTACCCACGTTAGAATTCTTCTCTTTCTTCTGTCGCTTTCTCTATTCCTTTCTCGCATCATTGTGTCTGAGATTGCCCGCCACTTTTCTTTATAAGTATGTGTGCATAGACGTATGCGTCTGGTGAAATCTTCTATCTTCTCTCTGTCACGAAATCTTCAGCATCACTTCCGTGCAATTCCATCACTCCTCTGGAATCATTACCCCAGTCTCCTTTTCTCTTTGCATCTCTTTCTATAAGTGGATCTCTCTTTCTCTGTCTCTTTAAAGCATAGAAGTTTCTCTCTATCTCTCTTAGTCTCTCTCTCTCTCTCACCTGATTCCAATTCCTAAAAAAAATTAATGCCAAAAGGTCTGTCGCTCTGATAATCACCAAAAATCCCGGTCTTTTGTGCTGTAGGTACCACGACGATGAACATGCCAACTTGCTAAACTCCATGTGGTTGATCGCCATAACATTCCTGTGCGTAGGTTACGGGGATATAGTCCCCAACACTTACTGCGGCCGGGGAATCACCGTGACATGCGGTATGATGGTAAGTGGTCCCATTTTGTCCTGGCGGGATGGCTTCAGATAACTGTGTGTAAAGATATATCAAACTCCCATTGTTTCTCTTTATAAATATATATATCTACATATATCTATAATTATATACCTGACCGTTGTCTCCTTTATTTGTTCCTCCTTATGCACCGCATTGAATTATGTACCTCAACTTTGACAAATGTTCCACAGTAGTAGAAGATGCCCTATACCTACTTCACCCTTTATACCCATGCGAGCTCTCCCATGGATAAACCCACCACGCATCCACAAATAAAGAAAGATGCCCACACTTTTTTGGTGAATGTTCTCGGTGTCTCGGTGTTTCAAATTACTGTTTCTTTCCTCCTCCTTTTTCTTCCCTTCCTCGTCTCCATACGGATTGCAGGTTCCACGACGAGGAGCATGCCAACCTGTTAAACACCATGTGGCTTATTGCCATCACTTTCCTGAGCGTTGGCTATGGGGACATAGTGCCCAATACGTACTGTGGCCGTGGCATAGCGGTCACGACAGGGATCATGGTAAGTGTTGGGAGGGTTTGGGATAGCAGAGGCGAGGAGGGTGGGCGCGAGCGCCCGGCGTAACTCATTTGTTTCTCTCGAGGTGGAACGAACTCGAGATTTTCGCTAGTCCAGCAGTTGAGTCTTTGCTGATAAAGAGTGAGATCAAACTAACTGCTGTAAGTGAGAACGAATCGTAAGGCGGTTACGTCTCACAAGGCCTTGGAAGGAATTCTTTCAATCTCATCTCGGATCGTAACGTAGCAAGAGATTCATAATTATGATCGAACCTAACGCCGGCTGTCTTTTTGGTCATTTGGATCAATTACATTTGTTTGAGCCTTCCTCGCAGATGGGTGATGGAATACACGCTTCTGTAAACGTAAAATCCATAATAGCTATGCGGTTCACAACTGCTGGGACTACTTTGCTCTCGTAAACCCTTGTTTTTAAGCCCTCCGAAAGTGTATCTCAACTGTCCCGTCCTCACAGCAGTTGGGAGTAAACGTTGTTTTCAATTCTGGATGCGACAAAGAATCCAATTTTTGCACTTTTCCATTTCGTTGTAAAGGTAGGCCTTATTTTAACTTTAAGAACATCATTGGGAAACCTTAAGTCAACCAACGGTTAGCATTATTCTGATTTCGCGACCGTCTTGTAAAAAGATTTATTCTTTATAATAAGTCATTTCTCAATTAAAACACGGTAATGGCGAACTTTGGTTTGCTCTCTTGATTTTTACGATACCATAAGGAAATGAACGCCAGTTTCCTGTAAGTGAAACGTCATTTACCGATCTGAATGCACAGATATGCTAATATTCACGAATGAAGTACAGTCAACCGTGTCGAAGCAATGAAGGAGTAAAAATTTTCTTGCTCCTGTATATCTCTGAGGAAATAGTTTCTCTTACTAAATACATGAGGGGTGCCCATTCGAGAAATCGATCAATCGGATTTTTCATAACTTGCTTGAATAATTATTGGTTGGGCGTCGAAGCCATACATATATGCTAAGATTTCGACTACAGTTAAATAATTAAGAAAACCTTGAAAGTGAACTTATATTTTCTCTCATAGAATCACAGGTAATTTAACACACTAGCTGTTGGCTCATGTAATAAATAAATCAACCAGTAAAATCACTAAAAGATACTTTTTAATGGGAGATTTGGTTACGATAAATTTTAAAGGTGGAAAACCCCTACAAATATCCTATATTAGTCCGACGTTAAGAGATATTGATTTTTATCTATTTTTAATGCTCTCATTTTGTGTTAATTACCCTCAGAATACAGATGTGGCTTCAAATTGAAATGATCACACAGATAGTGAATAGATTCTTATCACTGCATTTCTATCCTAAGGAATTTTATCTTACTGCTGAAGCATGGTTTTTGAGTAACAATATACGCGATATACAAAATGGCTTTAACATTCGGACGCATCTCTGACTCGTCTGCTTAGTTCAATCAATTCCAAGCGCCCAACTATTCCCACAAGAACGGTTACCCTAGGTATGATCACTCTGAACCCACCGCTTACTGCGCATCTTCACTCAAATCTTCCATTTCCCATCAAAATTCAGTATCATGATATTATGTTAACTTCTTTTCCACCGAGAAAATTCACTTAAGAAATGAAAGCTTTCTTAAGCGGTAACAACTTTTTCCGAGTCATATTTTAGCCAGGAAATCGAACTGTTTTATCTTTTTCTTTTCAGTATTCATTCTGATTCAATGAAAAAACTAATTTCAGTGTTGAATTCCCGTCTTACTCCGTTTGCCTATGTTTCGAAAATTAAAATGCACGCTAATCTGAAATGTATTCGATCTATTTTGTTTTTTCCCCAATTACATTAGATTCAATTTCAGGCTGAGACAAAACTTAAGATAAAAATGATGAAAAAAATGGATTTGAAAAGAATTGGACTTGAAAAATATGAACGACTAGCGTTCATTTTAGAAAACTACAAGTCACTGCTACACATATTCAGTGGAGTTCCTTCCATTCAAACTTGAGCGAAAACTATTGTTTTAAATCAGAAATCGGAAATAAATCATGGTTTCTTGTTCCGGTACAAGAATATTAATTTTTCGGTTGGGATCCGGTTTTGTCTCCGGAAAAACTACCGGTTTTTTCGATTCCGGTTTTCGTTTCAGTTCCGGTTTTATGCCCTAAATTTGATAACTATAGATTCTATTTCCGCTAGTTATAATAAGAGTCTTTGTAATAAAGCACGATATTAATTTCTTAATTTTCTTCGTCTACGTGTACTTCACAATAACGATGGCTCAGGGACGAGCATTATATCGTATAAATTCCATTCCAATCGATATATTCTCATTACATGAGGAGTGAATCCGCAGTGAATCGAAAGCACACGGTTGACTTGACTTCATTCGTACGCCAAGACTAATGTTTTTCATTCTTTCCTTGTCTTTAGGGTTCAGCGCCGTCTTCCTATTTCCAGTTTCTTTAAAATTTATATATTTTGGCTGTGATGTTATTTTTATTGTGAGCATCATCACTGTTGCATGCTGCGTGCTCCATTGTCCGTGCCTTCCGAGTGTGGGATACCATGTTACTCACCTATGTCTCCCCTTCCAGAAACTTTGCTTGCTCGAACTGTTTTGAAAAACATCTCCGCTTCATACCCTTTTTTCCGTCCTTTATTTTTCAATTAGATTTTGTTGTTCGTAGCTTGCTTTTTCTGTAATCTTGGTGTTGTGCATTAACACTCTTCTCTCATAGCTTAGGTATGTAGAACAGCAATGGATGGTTCCACATCGAAACCTTCCTGTAGTGTTGGGAGTAAGATTTTTTTACCTAATATTTCAATGGGCAAAGTCCCATTTTCGTTTTCATTCGTACATCCCTTACGGAGAGTCTATAATTTAAGCAAATTCTCAGAATTCTAGTTCAGCAATCTTTAAACTTTTGAAATCACGAAGGTTTTACTCTAAATTGCTTATTCGTTTTTTTGATCTTTTGAAATTGCACATGATAGAAGTCGATGAAAATGTAAATATTCATAAGACTGCATGCTTCCAATATCAATTAAATTAATACTCATCACCAAAATAACTAATTTTTACTTCGTCTGTAATATTAATTGAGATTTTTCAGCTGATTTTTCATCATATCATAACTAAATAAATGGCCTCAAAGTAGCATAAGTGGTTCAGATTCAAGCTCAGTCTTCATCCCTAAGTTCCAGGTATTTAGGAGGAGTTACTGTGAAAAGGATCTGTGTGATTTCTTGCATTAAAAAGAATCCAAATCACTCTTGGGAGTATTTAGTCATTATTAAGTTATACCCGAAAATTAAGGCTTTCATAAATCAATGTTGGGAGTTTTTACAGAAATGTGCTGTGAAATTTCCTGAAATATTCTCCAAAGTCTTCGAGAAGCCATTCAGAACATTAATTTCGAAAATACATTTCTGTCACTTTGATATCGCTGTTACTGTTTTCATTGTGAGTCTGATTATTAGAAATGAATCACTTTATACGATAATGCTCAAACACCGAAAATATTTAACTATTACATATTTGCAATTTGTGTAAATCTGGTCCCCAAATCCATCTCCATTTTCCTTCCCCGTTACCTAAATTGTGAAAATCAAAGGTCTTATGTATCAATGCCCTAAGTCAGTAGCAAAAATAACTTGCTTTTCTTCAGAGATCGTATATTACATGATTTTACGTTAATGATTGAAAAAGTAGATGAGCTTTATAGTTGATTTAAACAATGTCTACGATCGTCAAAGTTTTCCTATTCGCAAAAATTTTACCAAAAACCCGTTTAAAGTATAAAAATTTTCACGATTGCCTGATGAAAGCTACATGGTAGGATAAGATTAATATTATTGGAGGAACCTTCTCTCCTTTGATTGATCTCAGGAGTATGTAGGTTAATGAATTATAATTTAACTATATGAAAAAAATAAGTCTTCACTCGGAGAATCCGATTTTTATGTGTACTCTTATAGACAAAACCAAAATGATCTGGAATCGAACAGTACACTTCTTTCCGGACTTCTGGATTTTGCTATTACATCGAGGATATTTCTCATTTCATCCAGGATATGTAACCCACTAACACAACTGGAGGTTGGTTGGAATTTTCGAGCATACCATATTTCCCCAGTACATTATCTAACTCGAATCTGATTCTCAGGATGTTAGAGGAAAAGCTTCCAAAAATTTTTGCATAATACATAGTTGATTTTTATGTATTTTCGATATTTTTTTATTAGCTCTGAAATTTCTCTTGTGTGAAAATTAATAAATTAGTAAGGCTCATTCGGCATATTCGCTACCGTATAAAATTTCACTTTAATGTCGCTTTTTTTCACGGCTGACTTATTTACTTCAAAGTACAGTGATCATAGGATAAATTACTTCCCCATATGGAAGTAGTTTGTTCCCAACTAATAGAACGTGTACCTGCGAGCTGTTGGCGGAAAGATTATGTTTTCAAGCTAATAGTTTGTCACAGAGCATCATGTTTTCTCGAGTTGATAGTTAATCACAGAGAAATCGTTCTAAATCATTTGGAAATGAAAGATCCAAAATGTAGTTTATAATAAGGTAAATATCATATTTATTATTTATATTTGACAATCCGTCGAAGATAAAGAGTCTACCTAATATTCAGCATCCATGAATATACCCTCGGTTAGTAGCATCTTCAAGAAGGATATCTCAATGAAATTTTCCTTAGATATGATAGCTGGATATCCACCAGAAAAATATCTTTCTCAAGAGGGGTTCCAGAGGAAAAAATATTCCAATCCTCAAAAACTCTATGTCTCTGAAAGTTAAGCGTTTCGATTTGATTAAGTAGTTGTTTCATAGTTCATTCGTTATTTCTTCTTCTTTTAGTTGAACACACCTTTTTCTATCGGAATGATTATAGTTAGCCAATTACTGAAAATATTCAAGCTTCCATTGACGCGTTAAATATATTAGGGCATATTTTGAAATTAGCAGTCATAATTGTGATTAAAATATTTATAAAGCAATATAATATACTCACAAATGGGGGAAAAAGTGTACCTGTACGGACGTTTTATTATAAATTCCATCTCATCTGAACCATCGTCTTGAAAAAAGAAGTTTCTCGAGAGTAATTTAAACGCTTTTCACCTATCTTCGTTTCGCATAAGGTTACCAGACTTTTCGGATTTTCCCAGAGACGTACGAAGATACTAAATTTGTCATATTACAGACGTAAACCTCTCAAAAAAATCTTTCAATATTGTCCTACGTCTCAAAAATTAGGTAACCCTACTGTGGCATATATTTTGATATTAAAAATGGGATGAAGGTCACATGATGTGAAACCCTGTTGACGAATCCTCAAAGATCGGATTCTGATGATAACTTAAATACAATTTGATGATGGTAGAAGCATTCTACTTACACCTCCACTTCGTGGAACCTTTTTAAAGGTCATTCATCTAAAACTTTTAAGAGCACTGAAATTTTAACAGAAATGTTTCATTTCGCCATTGCTTTCTACGTCAAGGAGACGAATGCCAAAAACATGAATCCCATACAGTTGACAAGTGGTAGAGGAACGCTAGGAAGCAAACCATGGTCAATTAATTAAAAAGCAGTTGATGGATAATTTGATTACGAATTATAATAATAATTCGTCCTTATTCGGGTGGTATTGAGACTAAATATTAGTTCTTACTTATACATCTAATGATACATCTTACAATTAATGATCATGACTTAAGGGAACGGTACGTATGTGAGGTTTTGGGATGGGATATAACAGTTTAACAGGGAAATAAGTAGAAAGTGACTTATGACAATGTGATTATTTGTCAGTTTGTAACCATAATGTCGGTGCCAGAGAATTTACATTTCATCCTAAGCATCCAAGTCACGGCTCCTGCAAAGGGAACTTTTGGAATCACCACGATTTTCAAGGTGTCTGGCAAAGGGCGACATGGAATTTCATAATCGGAAAACATTGGCTTTTTGTTTGTCCTTTTGTGCGAATTAAAAAATCTAGTTTCTCTCTAAAATTATCTAGAAGTTTTTGCGATATCAACAACTGTCTGTATCAACCAGAAGGCCGAGTCCTCAACCATCAGCTAAGACAACTTTTAGAGAGGGAAGTTAGATATTTACTATTTAGTACTTACTATTTAGTACTGCTCAGTTCATTCTAATTTAAAAGGGATCAGGACAGGGGAGCCTTTTTCTATCGGAAGGCCAGAATTAGCATTCGGTGTCATAAAAGGGCCACATGTGAAACCATTCGGCTACTCTTGAATTGCCTGAATTTAAATATTTTAGCATTTGCATTTTACATGAAAAACGAAGACATTCGCTGAGCAATCTAAAGTGAATATTTTTCCATTTTATTTTTCGCTTGGCGATATTAGCATGACTGAAAAACCAAATTATTTAAATGCAGATGTTAATTCCAGATAGTGACTAAAAGACCGCAATCAACTCACAAATTGACCACATGTGGCCTAAAGACCGCAGGTTCTCCACCTCTGGTCTATAAAAATGCTTCCTTGAAACATACAGTTCAAGCTTTATTTTATCATCAAACTCTGTGTCAGCTTTTCAAAAAGATACTGCAAAGCTTCCCAGAGCTTAATCTGAGGTTCTGCTTGTTATATGAGTATACTTTGAGGCCTTGCATGACTTTGAACATAAGAAATCAATTCGCTTTCGACTCATTTTTTATTTCCAGACAGTTTTTTGTAAATTAAAATCTATCATTAGCTCAAGCCATTTATCCAATTATCTCATGCTATTTTTTTTAAATCATGCACAACAGATATCTCGCAACATGATGATTTTATCACCTCTTTCGACAATCCATCCAGTATTACCTTTTGGCCTTGGCATTGCAAATCCTTCGATCTTTTGATTTCAAGTAATTTTGAGGTAAATTAATAGAACGCATGACGTATTTTCACAGTAATTACTTTTCAAGATTTCATTTCATAGCATTTCTAAAGCCTTTCAAGCATTTTGCAATAATGAGTACTATAAGAAAAACTAATGACAAATGGCGCTCGATCCCAAGAGGTCCGAAAAATAACATCATCAACAAGGTTATCAAATCTAAGGTGAAGGTGATCACGTAGATATTGCGAATAAAGATGAAAAAATGTCCGCCAGTTTCACTAACTTTTAATTGGTGCATGCAGTCTTTCATCAGACGGAATGGACATCATTTTTAGAAGAGTACTTTATAAATATTATTCCACGCATGGGGTCTGAAATGACGATGATTCATCAGAACGAATTTTTCGAAGCATCTCGGCGAAATATTTGTGGCTGATCAGAGAGCGCGAAGACACGTGCAAAAACTCAAATTTGTCGGGAACATTAAAGCTAAAAGGCAACTAAAGTTTAATAAATAATCTTCTTGACTGTGCCTTGGAAACGCTGTATAAACATCGCAATATGAAATGTCCCTTGGAGACTGACCAACTTTTTTCTCTGGCAGGGGGCGGGCTGTACGGCTCTATTGGTTGCCGTAGCTTCCCGCAAACTGGAGCTAACAAGGGCAGAGAAACATGTCCATAATTTTATGATGGATACCCAACTAACAAAAAGGGTAAGTGTGGATGAGAGATTGGAAACGAAAGAATGTGTGAATGAATGCTTGGTTCGAATGAGAGTATCCACTCAAATATATTTCTTTGAGAGCCTTACCGTTTTCTTTCTGTGTCATTATTCCCATCCCTCCACTTTTATGTTTCACCTTGCCCCTTCTGATTACTCCATTTCATTAATTTTCATTTCAAATGGTAGATGGTCCATTGGCTAGGGGCGGCATGACTTCTGCAGATTTCTTTATTTTTGCTGTTTTTGCATTTTTGTCCTTTCTTCTCGCAAAGTCACGTGGGTTCTTTGGAATATCCGCCAGAGGAATATTTTGCCTACATTTTGTCCTCAAACTTTGCGCGCCGTTTTTCCCGCCTTTATGGCGGCGAAAATGTCGCGCCGATTTTCACGGTGATCATGTGCTATTTATTTTTTCTTTCTTTCTCTTTTTGGTCTCTTTCGTGCTGTTCTGTCTCACCCCTGCTCTTTTTGCCGCGCTTCTCCCTACCCTTACCCTCCCAAACTTTTTATTTTATGAATCACGGACCCACCTTCTTCATTTCCTACCAAAAACAACCAAATACCAAATTGGTGGTTCCACCCTCCCCTCTTCCATTCACGGCGGCCCATTAGGGCAATGGAACCATGGCACTAGTGGTGGCGGTACTCTTGAACAAGGTCACCCTGAGTCCCGCCGAAAAAAGGGTACACGTCTTGATGATGGAACGTCAACTGGATCGCAGGGTAAGAGGGATTCACGCAGGATGTTTTTTCAAGAAGTATGTGCATAGTGCTTTGGAGTGCATCGTGATTTCTTTAGAGAATCTATTGGACTATTTAGAAGTGTAAAATATGTCAAAATAAGATAGATCATTGTTTTCAATCCTAAAAACAGTACAATGGTTTTGAATTAGCCAGGATTGGAAAGTTTCTGCATTCTTAGACCGATGGATAAATATTTGTGTCTCCATTTAATTAGAATCAACTTGCTTAACCCACTTCACTCTTAGGACCTATTATTATTCATTGAAACAATCTAGGTAGTATTGTTTAAAAATTTTTGGCACTTGAATTCATATGCAATTTCTAGAAGAACCATCTCAATGCATTTCCAGTGATAAAAATAAAAATTACTTTTCTTCAAGGAATGCATTTCTTGAAACTATAGATATTTATCCTTTGAGGAGGGATTATACAAAGAACAGCATCTAGAATATTTTATGAACCAGCTATCTAACCTGAAGTCAGCTTACAAGTTCAAGTTTTATATCTATTCTCTCCCTACTTCCGAGATTTCTTCTTTAAATCTTTGAATAGGAATGCAATTCTGAAATGTAAATTTTATATGAAATCTCACCTTATTCAAGAACATTGGAATCATATGGAATCAATCCAATAGAATGTTGATCTCTTTTGAAATCTCATGCAACTCAAATATTGATGCAAAGAGAATTTTTTGAAACTCATTTTTCACTCACAAATTCCAGCTTTAACAAATCTGAAATGAGTGTGCCATATGACCAAAAGTTGTAGTAGACTGACATTTGTTAATTTTGTGAGTGCTGCTTACATTTAAAAAGGGCTGTGAGTTTTCTAACAAAATATATCACCTGGCCTCATTCTTTATCATCCAATTATAGATTGCCATCTGTATTACTAATAGAATCTGTAATTTCTAGAGCAATCATTTAAATAGTGGCCTTCAAACAGTGGTCCATGACTCTTTGTTCGCAATTCCATAAAAATTTCAAATCCTTGATATAGAAAAAGATAGTTAACAGATAACTTTACAAGAGACTCAAAAATATTCATATCATCCCTTTTGTATTTTGTAACTTCAATGATTTACATCCATAGGGCTAATTTTCACACTAGGCTAACACAGGTAATAACCTAAGCACAACAAATTTCAGTCATTACTCGAGTAATAATATTTACAGAGCATATGCATCTTTAATCTATTTCAGTCGATTACCTGAAAATTTTTCCCAAACATTAAAACATTATGTTTTTACATTTCTATTTCATAGGTGATAATGTTCTCACATTGTATATCTAGAGAGAATATCATTCACATTTGCAAATACATTATGTCGATTATTAAAAATTATATAGATATTATTTTAAATGCAAATTTTCATCAGATCTATGTAACTGATACCATTTTTATAAGTAACCACATGAGTGCAGCAAATGAGCTTTAGCAAGTGTGAAAATGCATACATAGTATATATATGGAACTCATGAGATAGCAAGATTTTCTTTACCTTGTGGCATCATCATCTTTGAATTAAGTGCTTTTATAATAAGTATCATAACCTTGCCCTTGTTAAAAATTTTAATATCTTTCCATAGATCCTGTAAGAAACATCTCAAATAATCATTAATTTTGAACGTTATCTCTAGATTACCTTTTACATAAAAAATAGACTGAAATGTTTCATAGATAGAAAACAAATAAAAACTATAAGCAATGGAGTAATCAAAAAGTATTTACTTGGATAGTACTCATTAAAAGAGCTAATCTTTCTGTTTCAAATAGAATTTATGACACAGACACTTCATACTTCAATTACATGATAGTGTTAGGGATACCCTCCTTGGTATGGTAGCATATTAGGTAAATTAAAATGATTTATCATTTTCTATTTCTAAATACCACCAATATCTTGCATTACCTGTCACCTATATTACCTCATCCTTTACTATAATTTTTTTCTTACAGCTTCAGTAATGCTTTATTCTTCCTTGCATTTCATTATTTCCTTATTTTCCACTATCTTATCTGTATCCTTTCAAGCTATTCCGAAAGAGATATTTGCTTTACTCATAAAAAGAATCTGCCCCATGAAGTCTTAATTAACAACCAACTTTTAATTCATTAAGAGCAAAAAGAATAACTTGAGTGGATAATTGGAAATTAAAACATTGTACCTTTTAATGTTTAAACTTCTTATTAGAATTTTAGTAATCAGTACTTATTGTTGTAGAAATCTTATTGGTAAAGGAAGATATTCTAAATAAAAATTATTAATATAGTACAGCCTGAAAGTATGTTTCTATCCATTAATATCCTTCTACTAACATTAGTATGACTTAATACATGTTAAATGGTCAAAGAAACTAAAATTTAATTCTTTTTCAAAGTCATTACAACACAGTATCATGAAATATTTACTTAATTTTGATATGAGATTGAATTGATTTTATTTTAATTCAAAAAACATAAAATTGCAACAAAAAATTCTTCAAGATAAAAGAAGGAAGGTATTAAATAAACCTTCAAATAAATTTATATGCCAAGATTAACTATGGAAATTGCATTTAGCTTCATTAATATTTTGCTATTTTATTTATATCATGTTAATTCCTCCACTTTTATTTACTATGAATTACTTACTCTTTTTGAGCTCATGTTTATGATAAAATTCAAAGCCTGTGCAACTTTTTAAGTGTCATCATTGGAAATCAAAATGCTAAATCCTGACAAAATTGAATTTGAATGCCTATTTAGGCACAAATTTTTCACTCTATTGTTAAATAAATTTTTAAAGAATTTATAACTTTAAAAATCAAAAATATCAACTCAAAAATAGTTAACAACTAGTTACAGCATGTAATCCAACAAAATTCAGTTTCATGAAATAAAAATTTTTCAGAAAAGTGGTCTCAAGTGATTTCCCAATTAACTGTAATTTTTTAGATAAACTATGGTAAGTAATGATATTTAAAAATATTTTGTTCATTTTTTCTATTTATGATACCTCTCCTCGAACACACTGATTTTGGGAAAAATCAGTTGAAGAATGCAGCAGCAAATGTTTTGAGAGAGACATGGTTGATCTACAAGCACACGAAACTGGTGAAAAGGGTTAATCCAGGAAGGGTTAGGACACATCAAAGGAAGTTCCTGCTTGCCATTTATGCGTAAGCAATCTTGGATGTGATTCTATCTACTTTTCTCAATAGTGTTTTTTTAATACATGAAAATATTAATTATAAATTTTCAATTCAGAAAATATGCATAAGTCTTTAATCATTTTACTTTACTACTTATATTGTTTAACTGTTGAACTCTAGTCTAACATCAGAGTGTAATCTGAAGTAAAGACTGCCTTTCTTCATCGCCCTAAGAAATGAATATTGAAGAATGTAATGCTTCAAGAATGCACCACAACTTCAACATTTTTAATAGATGTACTATTGATAACCTCAAAAATGCATATATGCAAATATATATTTTAATATGATTTAGTTCCTTCTTTGATGAAAAAAAAATCACCACTCATTTGCTTTATCAAATTTTTGTCCTCTGCTCTTTTCAGTTTTCTATCTTGCAACTTGATTAAATGATATGCTCTTGTTTCAGCATACTTTGATTAGATAAAATTCAAATCATTGAGATAAAATTATGTAGATGATTACAACTAAAATTTCCATAAAACTATTTGCCGATGTCTAATAATTATATTTAAGGTAAATAATTCTATGAGGCTATAAATATTCAAAGATTGAAAAAATCAGAGGTTTACTTGTACCTATGAGTAATTAGCCCAGGGATGTTAAGGTTCTGATGTAAAACCTATCCTTAAAATTTTATGAGATGAAATCTTAAGAGATTATTTTAATACTGCTTGAAATCTAGAATTCAACATATTTTTTTAAATTATATTATGAAAATCTGTTTACCTTAAGTACCTTTATCTGTGTACTATGTTGAAAATTCATTGTTGCTGACTTTTAAACCTTATTGCAGTATCATATCAGATGTCTAACTTAGAAATGTATTCCTTAGCATCTTTTGAACCCACAATTTTCAGAATATTATTTAAATGCACCAGATGAAAAGAATATCAGTAAAAACATTGACTGAATCTCTATAATTCTCAAACTCTACTAGTCATTTTAAGTAATTTCTGTGTGCATGTTAAATGTTTCCAGTTGATGGATTTCCTTTATAAACATAAACTCATAAATTTATTTTCATGCTCACAAAAATTTTATCTTATTTTTTGTTTTCTTGTTAATTAGATTTTATTATTGTATTTCAAATGCTTACTGGAAGAAAAATAATAATTTTTGTCAGCATGATCTATAATTGAAAAATAAAATAAATGGAAATCAATTTAATTTCATTAATTCTTGTTTAATTTGCACTCAATAACTCATGGTTATAAATAATCCCTGTTCTTATTAAAGTCAAAATTACATAATAAATATTTTTGGATTTTAATTTATCATTACCTGTAATATTATCAATAACATAATGCAGAAATTAGACTCCGTTTTTGGATACTTGGTACATCCATTGATTCAGGCATCATGGCAAAAAAATCAGAATTGCTAAAACTATACCTCATCTGAAGATCATCTTTAATATTATGACTGCTAATATATATTACTACCATGCTTACAATTTTCCTCCTTGTGAATAAATTTCTATTAAATATATCAAATACAATGGAACTTGATCTTATCAATTAAAAGTCATTAGCAATTAGGATTAGGATGAGAAAAATGTATATAAATAAAAAGATGGGAAATAGTTAATAAACTCATTCTGCTACTGAAGGTACTTTCTGTAACATGGAAGGAATATTGAAATTGATATTACTGAATTACCTGAATGTTTACTTAAAGAATTTAATATAAAAGTTAAATATTATTTTAAATATTTTTCTATTTAATTATTTAATTTCATAAAAATGTTAAAAATTAAATGAAAATTATTATTATTATCGTTACTTAAGACTTAAATGGGAAGACTTAGCTAAGTTGAATACCATTTTTTGTATCATGCTTAGCATTTATTTGCAAAAGAAAAATATACTACCCATGCTATTCCTACTCAAAGTAAGTACATTCCTTGATATGTTTATTCACCACACTACTTCATCCATTTATATTCTTGCTTATGTCACTTTAGACACTTCCATACATCTTTTCATAAACTCCATTTTGTTTTTAAAACTATGCACACCTCTTCTCATTCATGACATTCATCTGTTTTCTTTTCCATCTTCCTTTTTTGATAACAATCATATTTCAATGTTTTATAACTGATCTTTAATGAAAATTATTTACAAGAGATATTATGAATAACATGGAGCATATCAATTAGTATTTTATTGAGTATATTTCATTTTCAATGTATTATGAGCTATTTTATAAATTTTAAGCAAGCCATTCACTTGATTTATATATGTTTTGCTTTCAGCCTTCGCAAGGTGAAGATGGATCAGCGAAAATTAATGGACAATGCCAACACTATCACAGATATGGCTAAGGTACGTTGTTTCAATGGAAATAAATGTGATGAGACCCCTTCTAAAAAAAGTCTTCATACATTCTGTTTATGGTGTCCAGAATCTAGGATGTTTTTCAAACAGGGCAGAAAGACCACTCACATTAGGCTTTCACAGCAATTTTAATAATCAAGAACAGATCCACAAGAAGTATTAAGAGGGGGTTAATCTTACATTTTCATTGAAATTTTGATTTTAAATTAAGTGAAAATCATTAATTAAAACCATAAAAACAAAAAATGATTAGCATATGCAAAATATTTAGCAGAAAATTATTTAATTCAATTACAAAAAATTAGTCTTTAGTTAAATATAAGTGTTAATAAAATAAAGAATTTAACTACAATATTTAGTCAAATATTTTAGTGAAATATTTTAGTTGAAAATTTTAGTAATTCTTTACTTTTGAACTACTTTATGAGTATCTTATTAATATCATATTAATAAAATATTATGTAAATATCTCTCTTACCATCAGATAGGTACAGTAAGGTAATAAGGGTTTAATTACCACATTTACATCCCACAACTGGTGATAATTTATTTGGAAGGTTACAATTTAAAAAATGGAAAATCTGCTTCCAAAGAAGAGGAATATCCTTAAAACACCAAAGAAAACATAAACATGAAAAGGATGTGCCAATGCTTGGTTTGGATGAATGGAAATATTTTTTTGATTATTTGATGAGCATTGTTAAACTATGACACAACAATAGTGCTGAAATAGTTCAGTGCTGCTAATTTTCTTCCCCCTCCTTCAATTTCTTGTTCTCTACAGTTCCAACTTAATGCAATGCCAAGTATTGTTTTTAAGTGGCCGCCAACCAAGGGTTTTGCCATTTCCTGAATCCCTTCTCAATGTCTTTTGTCATAAGTTCCCTTTACTTCATGACTTGTTTATTCTGATTTACCCTGATTGTTAAATTAGCTTTCTTTCTTTAGGCAAACCCCAACACTTTTGTTTTTTGACATTATTTGATCGTAACTCCCTTGCTTTCTCATTCATGCTAATTGGTAGGAGTTGTAAACTTCTCTTGGAATCACTCTCATTCATCCTTTGTAGCTCCGCTTTTGGTACACTATAAGCTCTGCCCATGTTTTATGTTGACTTTTTCCAGTTTTTTATCTCCTCCATTTTATTTACCATTTTCACAGTCACCCATAGTTTCCTAGTAAAAAAAATGCCTGGATCTTCCTATTACTGTTTGGGCACTATACCTGATACTGCATTTAATCATTTCCTCTTCTACAGTAAATTCCCTTTCTTTATGTCCAAGAGCCTTGCTGATAGTCTCTCAAAATTCTCTTGCTTTCAATCCCTGAAGGCTTCTAAATTCAATTTCAAACACCAACTTTATACACCATGATGTATTATTTCCATGATTCATTCAATAAACCCATTATTGTTTTCAAACTGATGACAAAGGGACATGGGAAACAAATCATGAAAAGTAAAATCATTGGTTTTGGGTGTTCTGTATGGGTGTGAAATGTGGACCTTAAGAAAAGAGGATATCATAAGATTGGAGGCATTCCAGAAGAGGGTATGGCATAGAGAGGAAGAAGTAGGTTAGACTGATAGGAAAACAAACAGGTGTATTAGGGATTGTGGGGGAAGAGAGGGTTTTGATTGAAGTAACAAATTGATAGCAAAGGAAATGGATTGATCAAACATTTAGAGGAAAGGAATTACTGAAGAGAGTAATTGGGGCTAGAATGCAGAGGTGGAGACAAAAGATGTTAGATGATATAAAAGGTGGTGTAAGTTCCCAAGAAGCAAAGAAGAGGGCATTGAATGGGCAGTAATAGGGCACATTAACCTACCAAAAAGTGGAACACTAACAATAATGATAAGTTTTTTTCAATATTGCACCTTGCAGTGTTAGCTACTGTTGGATATTTGGTTCTTCTATTGAATATTCCATATTACATATCTCTGCTGTTTAATTAAAGCATCAACAAATACAGAACATCCTCAAACTGTGATCAGCACCACAACATAATCATAACACATAATCCTAATTTCGTTATTGTTTTATTTATTTTACCCTTTTGTCTTTTAGACTGCCTAATATTTCATCTATAAAAAGATTGAGGATGAAGGAACCCTACTTGTAATTTTCCTCTATTCATTGTCATAGACAGGCACATCTCAAAACTAATTCTAGCAGTATGTCAACTCTCACTGTGAACATCTAAAACATAACTTTGACAAAATATTTTCTATTAACCATTATATTCCTGATGCTTCATTTGGTGACTATATATAAAGCCTTTTTCAAGACAAAAAAAGCCTTAATAAGTTTGGTAATTCATTCAAAAGACTTCTCCATTATATGTCTGAGGACATATATCTCATCTACCTCTCCTAAAACCCTGCTGTTTGTTGTCCTCATTGCTTGTTCTTTTTGTTGTACCTGACTGTGGATTGTCTTTGACACACTCTGCCATCATGAAAAATTTCCAACCATTAGGAAATGTTGTTGTAACATAGAGTTTCACTATTACTACACCCACTTTGAATCTTGAATGTTTGAATTGAAGCTATTTCAACATCAGCAAGCCAAATTTAATTCTAGTGCATTGTTTCATCAAAAAGTTTTCACAAGAGTACATTTATTGTTGCACTATGCATTATAACAAAAGGTCAAAACATGTAATCAATGTTCAATAATTACAGGAAGTGGGTTAACTATATCCTCATGTTACTAATATCTCAGTTCAAACAAATAGCAGCATATCAGCTCAAGATAAAAATCAGTCATGTTTTCAAGACAAATAGTGTATTGCTCCAATGAATTATTCATATCACAATATAATTAAATGTTGGTTATAGAAATAATTTATTTTGATACTCAGGCATGATTGTTTCCACCAAACACCATTCTTAAACAGCAGATAAAACATAGACTATATCTTGTATACAAGTTGCTCCTTGTGTTAAGAGGATTAGTCAAATGAAGATTTTAATAATATTTTGTGATATGATCCATCAATGGAAAATGATAAACAACCAGTTAATATTTACATATTGTCAAAATCAAACATACAAATTTCCATCTCAAACAAAAAGCATCAGCCCCTCTAAGAAAATTCTTTTCATTGTTTGATATTGACTAAATGAACCATCTGTGCATCATACAATTACCAAGGGTGAGACCTGGAAAACCTGTGCAGGGAACTCAATTAATTTGTTGAGGTTGAGTACCCACAATTTAATGATAATTCTGAAAGCTTATAGTTGTCACAATTGCATAAACAATTCTGCAATGATTCTATTATGAACTGCACAGTAGAATTACATGGTTTATGTTGTCCTTTAAACCCAGAAAATCAAAAAAAATGCAATTTAAATCTCATCTTGACAATAGTAGTGTGGCTCTATAAACTAATAGCCAACAATAATTTTATTCCTGTCTAAAGATAGAATAAAATAGAAAGAAAGAGAAAAGAGCTCATCCCCATTTTTCTTCTGAGGATAATCTCTGTTGGAGTAGTCCTAAGTTCTGATCCATCAGTAGGCACTAAAATTATGTTTTCAGGATATATAGCAATAGATGAGTCATTATGTAATTGAGATGCAAAAATAAAAGTTGCTTGTTCATTGTTGAACAAGGGTAAACATTCATCATATCAGGAATCAGAGTATGATTTCTTATAACAACTTGATTCTCTCTCAAGCAGATATCGACAAAACTCTGATGTAACCCAGGCCGACATTGTTAATGTTCTATCAACATTATTTTTCTTTGTAAAGGCACCATAAAAACAGAGCATGAAAAGAAACAAAAAAAAAAAATATATATATATATATATATATATATTGAATCTATCCCTAACATTTCTGACATGAAAGACATCAAATCAACATACTTTGAAGAAGTTGCTGAGGAAATCAAGAATTTCTGAGTTTCTGAAAATTCTTCTAAACTCATTAGTAGTATTTTGATGAATTTTTAGGGATTTTAGAATTTTAACTCTTTAATAATAATAGCAAAGAGTATACCATATCTTACTTTATGACAATAGAAATAAATGGTCCTTAGAGGTGATATCTATAGTTATTACACTCTTCTAATCATTCAATGACCTGTTGAGTCTAGGCAGTGAAAATGTTTTAATTATTGAATGGCTTTGGGTAGTATCTCTGTTGGATACATGACTCAAGGCTGAAAGTCATAGTAGGTCAACAACATTTAAATGCTAAGTTTTACTCAATGCTATTTAGTGGCAAGTCAACATCACACTCTCATCATAGGATGCGTTGGTGTTTTTACAGAGGTTGGCTAGAAATATCTTATAGATGAGAAAAGGGTACCATATCAGAACCTGTAAAAACATTTTGCACAATACCACCAGAAATGGAGAGCTTCACTTTCACCCTGGGATATTCTAAAATATCTTACGGTGAAACAAAATTGATTGGCTTTGTACCTAGATAGGATCAATATACATTTTCAAGTCTGACAGTACTTATACTGTGGGCAAACATTTCAAAATCCTTTAACCAATGTTTTGAGAGTGAAAATTTTTAGGCAGCAATCATTGAGTGAAATGGCTAGTTGCTCCCTTTTATTCCTGATTCACTGAATGTTGACATACAGTAGCTGGAAAGATTGAGTGATTAAGTGATACTGATTAAGTGAAGAAAGTTTTGGTTCATGAAGATAAAAACTGAAGAGAAGTAATTGTTCATCTTGTTGAGATCTATATTCAGCAAATTTAGAGTGCTGATAGACTTAAGTTTCAAATTTCCAGGAGCAGAGATAGTCACTTCAGGATCTTCACTCACTTAAGAAACACTCTATGGGACCAACATTTTGGGGAAGCATTGAAGAGATTCCTGTTGTCAAACATTGAAGTATTAAGCAGAGCATTTTTCAAACAATCAAGTGAATCAAGACCATAGCATTAATAATCAGAATCACTTCTTTGACATGATTTTCTTGGTGAGACGTTTGAGACTGATGACCTATTTCATTATAGTGGCTGGATTTATTGATTCAACATCACTTTCAGCTATTCAATTCACCATCAGACCCCTTGATAACCATGTGGGTTGTGTTTTGAGTGTTGTAAAAGTAGTCTCAAGCTCAATTCCTGGGGAAAGTCACATTTTTTTACCAGTTTAATGATATATTCGGACACAACTTAAATTAAAAGGTTTCAGAGCAGTCTAGAAAATCCAAGGCAATACAGAAGACAATACTCTGAGCATATGTCATATAAATGTCACTTGGTTAGGTGATAGCTCTGCTTTTGCTACAGAGCTATGGATATGAATTTGATATTTTTAATAAAAAACACTAAATAATCCCCCTTACAAAAACTAAATTTTGAAAGCATTCCTTATCACCATAGTTCAATTTAGATACACAAACTAAAAGGCTAAGGTAAGGCCACAGTGGTCACACAATTTTTATGTTTTTATACCATTTACACACTAGTTTTTGAGGTAAACATGTATAACAATACTGAACCACCATTCTTAATTTAGATAACCTACAAAATTTCAGCACTCGAAAGCAGATTCAGAGTAAGGGGTTGAATTGAAAGGGGACTTGAATTGCCTTTTATACTACAATTATATTTTCTATGCAATTGATACTTTCTGATGCATTTCTAAATGACAATATTTTAACTTGAGAAAGTGCAAATGGGCACCAACTAAAGTTTTGCACACAGGTGACAGACATCAATGTTTTCCAGGAACAGCATCCATTAATTAGGATCCTTTGATTCTTCAGTTGTTAGGTGTGCATAGCTATCAACCTGAAAAAGGCAAGAACTATTTTCTTCCATGATAAACAAAGATTTCTATGTATAACTCTTTTGGGAGCAGTTTTAATGGAGACATGGCAAGGAAAATGCAGATCTCAGTGTTCAACAGAGGAAACCTATCTTTTCAGAATATTTTCAGTGGAATGAATCAAAATATCTTGATAATAAATCTTTTTTACTAGCTCTTTTGAAATGTATAATCATCAGTTGACCTTTTGGTTGGTCATGCTGTTGATTCTGGATTGGTTTCCAGTTATTACCTAGTGATACCTAACCCTACAGGTTCACCCTCTCCATTGATCTTAATAACTAACCCCCTGTATATTATATATAAGTGTTCTACCTTTTGGTAGGTTCATGTGCCCCCACATTCCCTATTCAGTTCCCTCTCCAATTCCTGGTAACTCATCCCACCCCTTAATTCATCTAACAACTTTTGTCTCCCCCTCTGTCTTTTCCCTAGCATTCTTCTCTCGATCGCTTTCTTCAACAATCCCTCTCCTCTCAATATTTGACCCACCCATTTCTTTTGCCGATTTCTAATTACATCAATCATTACCCTTTTCTCCTCAACTATCTCTAGCACATCCTCGATCGTTTTTCTATTGACCCAGCTTACTTTCTCCATTCCACACCATACCCACATCTCAAAAGCCTCCAATCTTTTAGCATCCTCTTTTCTTAACGTCCAAGTTTCACACCCGTACAACATTACACTCCACACCAAGGATTTTACTAAGTTTTTCCTGATTCCTTTATCAAGGCCCTTCGTCATCAGTTCCCTTTGTTTCATGAATGCCCTGTATATTATCATAACAACAAGAACTATGGTCAGGATAACCATACACATTTTTGCATCCTGGGCAGAAAGATTTATTTATTGCCTTTCCCAAAAGTAAGAAAGAATTTTAAGGCTTTTGCCTTATGATTCTTTCCTATGATGATGAAATCATATTTGAACACTAGTGTTGAAGAGGAGAACTGAAATTTCCTCTATTGTTTTCAAATTAATAATATTATCAGGAACATTGATGCATGTTTTTAAATAAGGGTTTACGTAGGAAGTCCTATTTGATTTTCTCATAATGGCCTTTCCCTTTCCCCAAGGAAACTGCATTATGAGATTTTAAGCCTCAGTATATCCCTGTATATCACTATAACCCTGCAACAAATAATTAAAGATCATCATATTCTTACACGACTTTTGTGGATGAAAGTTTTCTGTTAGCTGTAGCGAATATTGTCATCTGTGACAAATGTGAAAAAAAAATTCAGTTTTCTTTCTACCTAAATAAGAAGTTTAGTTCTCTCAAATAACTTCCCATTACAGTTGAAAACAAGTGAAAAGAAAGCTGCACCTCTTCCAGGCACCATCAGCCCAAATAAAGAGTTTTTTCTAGTTTGCATATCTTTAAAAATAGAGAAAATGTCTTCATAAAGTAAAAAGATGATTTGTTCTCTCATTGTCAGCTAAAAATTTGCAACAAGTGTATTTGTAAACTTGTATCTTGATATGTGTTATTCTGGCTTAAAAAAAAATACTGTGCATTCTTGGTGATTATCTCAGAGAATCTGATCTCCAAAGGCAAGGGTAATTTGAAAACAACACAGTTCAATTCACTGAACAATTTATACTATACACAACCATACAATCAGGATGTAAAGGGTGTCATACAAAAAATACTAAGAAATATATTATAAAAAAATCTAAAATATTTGAGACTAATATTGGAAAAAGAGGGTTAAGGTATTTTTACAAATAAGGATGTGCCCCCAGAAAAAATCTCAAGGAAAACGAACTTGGAGTCTTTTTCCTGATCCCTTCATACTTTTTTCAAGTCTTTTTTCCTTGGAGCTGTAATTGGAACCACAAAAAGAAAAAAGTTTCTGAAAATTTTAACAATCTAAAACATCAGTATATCCTAGATTGTTAAAATTTCACTTTCTGCTTTTTCACCTTCCTTGAGAATAGTGATATCAATGTCTTAAAATGGGCAACCCAATATACAGATCTCAACCTTCTGTGACATATTTGGGATCATAAAGGCAACCAGAGTGAGAATACATAACCCTACACTAGTGAAAGATAAATCAGCAGTTATGTAACACATATTTCAGAAAATAGAAATATAAAATCTTTCCACGCATACACTTTCAATGTTTTCACCTGCTCTCTTTGATTGCAATTAGTGGACAATAATACTGTGCTGATCTTGTTGTTTATTCCACTATCAAAGGAAGATTCTCTCATCCATCTAAAGCATTTCTCGAGGTTTTTGAAAGATAAAATTGGACAACCATTATGAACAGTAACAGTGATGTTTGCAATAGGAATTCTTTAAAGAGAAAAATGAAAAAAATATGCTCCAATATCTGAATATCCAGCCATTTCAATGAGGTAAAATATATGAAAATATATTTTATATCAAGGAAGATAAATATAGAATGATTTTTTCCAGACACAAAACACGGTCTATGAGATCGTCTCTGACATGAACTCCCGCCAGGATGTATTGGAAGAAAGACTAACAGGCTTGGAAGATAAATTAGCAGCCATACAAGAGCAGGTTGAAATGCTACCAGAAGTCTTGGCACGATGCATAAAGCAGCACTGCCAACCAGCACCAACTAATCCTGACACACAGCAGCAGCGGAGACTCTTCCTCCATCCGGAATCTGCTGCTGCAGCTCCAGCTCTCTTGGCTCCCATAACCCCTCCTCCACAAGTTTCTTCGGGCTCACCTATGCCTCATTCTAAAAGTGTGCCATCAGCATGGGCAAATAATGCAACAACCTCAGTTCCAACAGCATCTTCATCCTCCTCTCCCTGCCCCCAGGTGGGTTTGACACCATCAGCAGCATCCACTGCAGTTTCAAGGACTCTATTCTTTGGTCTGACTGACCCACCGCCTCCACATCTTCCCCCACCACCAAGCGCTTCCACGACAGCGGGACCTTCCCAGGTCGCGGGCCCAAGCACTTCTTCAGCTGGAGGTCAGTCAGGTACATCACCAAGCTGAGCAAGAGTTAGCCGTCAAGAAGGCCTCCTGTTGATAGAAATGGTGCTCCGAGATTGCTGCCATATTGTGGCTGTGGTCTTGAATTAAAAAACTAAATAAACAGAGTTTAAAACCTATTCAAATCGATTCTACTCTGCATCTCACAGAAAAGAATGACTGAGAAGTGTCACATTCTCAAGGAGTTTTACTTATTTTTAATTTTTATTCCCTGGATTTTTTGAGATTACACCAATGAGAGAAATGATGAATTCTGTGTACCCATTGTGCACAACAATGAGAAGCTTATGAATTTTAGTGCACGAATTCTATCATATATACAACTCTTAGTATCCTATAGATAAAAATGACCAAAATATGAAAAATTCACCATATTTACAGAAGCAAGAACTACTAATAATGGACTTGTAAATAAGATTATTCTATTAATATTGTTATATAGTTATATTGGGACTTGCATAGGGGAGGGAGTTGTACGCAATGCTTTTCAGCCAGACAAAGGCTATAAATATTTTCATTTTATAATGAATTGGCACAGCATGTACACCCAAGTATTGCATTCTCTATTTCATTAGAGGTTACTTCACCAAGTAATCGTGTTGCATGTGCAAGACAAGTGCAATTTCCATTGGATTTAAAGAGGCAACATTAATATGTTGATTGCTTGATTCGGATAGCAACGGGTGCAATATGGATCAATATATTTTCCTTAGTTGGGAAATGGAGTCCATAATTGTAAAATTTAAAGGTTTGTGCTGTGCAGTGAATTGATTGTCTACGACTGTGATTAAAGATATTGCTATAGTCTATAAACACACGTAAATCTACCCATATTGGATGAGGTGGCAGATTTTACAGCAAATTTTCTTTAGTCATTATTTGGCATCAAATCCTACAATGTACTTCTGATGACAGCCTTACAAAACTTGCAAAATTATGATTTACCATTCATAATTATCAGTTATCACAAATTCTGTTATTGCTTTGATAAAGTATCTGGCAGCATCAACAAATGCTTCTTTATCATCAAAGTCAAAATTATAACATCAGAGTTCTTCATTATATTATATTCACATCATAGATAATAATTTCTAAAGTATTTATAATAAAGGCTTCTTAAAATATTAGCATTATATAAAACTATATCTAGAATTGAAAGAGTACAATGATTTTATAGTTTAATCAAGATTATATATCTACTTTTTCAAATCAGCAAAGATTAATAATAAGGTGCATTAGCCTTAATAACTATCGGTCAAAATTTTCTACACATGGTCTGCCTCATCCTTAACTATGGTGAGAGTTATTATAGATGATTGATTCAAAATTTTAATAGTTTTAAGCCAGATTTTATGGCCTTTATAGAGTCAAAGGGACTGGGAATGTGCCTGAGAAGTACTGTCCTATATTTTCATTTTTTTTATATGCAGTAAATCATTTAAAACTCTTAGAGTACCTAAAAATACATCATTAAGTCAATGATGTAGTGCTCTGAAAGGTGCTACTCTGGAGGTTTTAGCTATAAAAGAATTTTCTCTCTTTTCCTCAATAAAAGGAATGAAGGCAGTACAAAGACATTTGCCAAAGTGTGAATAGGCATGAAATGGCAAATTCTTATAGTATTTGTTTTAAACTTCAATTATGGCAAAAAAGCAAGTCGTAAGTAGGCCTATCACTATCCATTAGTTGGATTGATTTTTATTAGTTATTTCCTTGGTATCCATTCAACGGAATGATTAAAAGGATGATGATTATGAAAGTTATATTGTTTATTCACATACTAAAACACAACAATTTTCTTTCCTTCAGAACATTCTGTATGCCCAAGCTTCATTTTTTCCTTGTAATATCACATAAGAAAAACATAAGCAAGATGTCATAAGTGAACTGACAAAGTATATACACCAAATCATCATTAACTCTTGCTAATATGTTTACTTGAACAATTATAAATGGGTCTTCCATCCCTAGTAAATTGCAAAAAAAAATATTTTTCTCGGTTGAACCACAGTTAACTTGTTATTGCCATTTAAGCTTTTACTTAAAATTGCTGCTTGAAAAGGAGATATTTCAGGTTTTAAGCAAATCCTGTAACTGATGAAAATGGAGAAATAGGTTTAAAAGTTTGTTTATCCTACAGTCCAGTTTACCACATTTAGGAAATAGTGATGAACCTCTAAGAAAGATTTTTTATGGAGTCAATGTTTACGTCAAACACCAAGTTTATGGAAAGTTCTCCAAACATACCTCTGTACATATCAGTTATTAGTGTGTATGACTTTTATAATTTTACAAAGCTCTTCTTCTCTTCTTCTTTTGTGTAAGTAATAGACTCATACCTATTCCTATTGGAAAATCTTTTGGAAAATTTCATTTTTCCTTTCGAATATATGTACAAAAGAATACTGTGGTTTGGGTAACCTATAATCTCATTCAGTCCCTTTCACAACATGTTTTATCCAATAATGACTATGTCTGTTACATTAACTAAAAGCACGAGGTTTCCGTTTTAGGGAAACAGCTGGTTACCTTTAATATATACATGATAATGTATAAAAATATATATTCATACATATATATTTCTGAGGTTGGTTTCTAAAATGTGATATAAGAGAGTTGTAATTACACATTTAAAATGTTATTTATGCTCATTGAACACATAAGATGTTTTAAAATGTTGAATGGTATATTTGGACACATGCCGATGAAATCAGATAATGTAAATTAATTCACTTGAAATATCTTTTCATTGTGTTAAGGGATGATGTCTCTCTTTATTTCAATTCAGTTCAATAGTTTGAAAAATTATTGATTGAAACATAGATTTACTCCTCGTTTCAAGGAGAAGCAAAGTAAAATGACTATTTATAGAATCTGAATTAATAAAGAGATAAATTTAAATAGATTTAAAATTGTTCCCTGCATATTTAAATCAATTAAACCTTCACCTGAAATTACTATAAAAGGAATTTTCTTCATGCATGAAAAATTTTCAAAGATTCCTGAGCAAGAAGGAACTGAACTAAATAATAATTATCATGTCTTTAATCATGATGGATTGCTTGAAATATTTTTAGATATCTACCTTGCAATAAAATTTATGGTTGGATAGCCTTCCCTACTCTCCACCTTATGAGTACATTATAAAACAATGGGATCATAACATATTTCCTTTCTTTCATGAAAAATTAATTTATAATTTCTTTTCCTGAAAGATATGTTAAATCTTTTCTTTTGTCCAGCTATAGCATGGGACTAATAAATTAGGCCAACATGTTATTATTTGCCAAACTTATTTGTCTATTTTTAATAGAAAATGAAGTTTCAACATATGTATTTAACATCTATCATAAAATTTATGATGAAGTTGAATGGATAAATAAAAATACATGCTTTTGGAAATCCTATGTTCATTAGTATGAGTTGATCATTACTACCTTCAACCTTCATGTAATTTAATCATTAATCATACTCTATTTTCTCAACATAATGCCATCAATTGCTATATCCAAATCATTTCATTCATGCAGTTCTTACAGGAGACTAATATTGCATATGAATTTGAAATTTCAGCATGCAGTCAACTGAAGAAGATAATATATTTTTCAAATCATAACCTTCTGAATTCCTTTGGAATAAATGGTGTTATTGAGGAGTCATACTTCAATTCAACCATAATGTTGAAGAGTTACACATAAGTGTCACAGCAGATGCATTAGGTAGTAAAATAAAAATCCCATATGTATATATTTTATTAGTTACTATTACCTTAAGTTGCAATAAGAGGTGACATTTTAGCAGTATAGTCAAAATAACTGAATATAATGAACTTATATTAAATAAATTTTATTGGATGTTTGATTTTAATACCAAAATATTATTAGATGTTTGATTTTAATTTATTTATTATTAGTAATATATCAATAAAATTTAATTATATTAATTTCTCTCAAATAAAATGAGTCTTTAATTTCAAGAGGTGACTGTCAAAAGTGAGAGATTTTTGTTTAATTTATCATTTTCATTAATTTTCATTTAGGCTTTAGGATGCTCAACTGTAAAAAACTTATAGAGATTAACCTACTGAGTTCTTCCATGGACTACACCTCGTCATGGTGGAGGGGTTTGCATGTTCCTATGACCTAGAGAGCTATACTGGCTAAAACACTATACCTGGTAGGGTCACTAATGCCAGATAGGTCAATAGGTAGGAGCTAGATAAAAGGTAGTTCAAACACCATCTGTATCCCAGCGGAGTGGCCTGTATAAGCAATGGTTTCTCATTAAAATAACAGTTGAGGAAGGCAAGGAGGGCCCACCTAGACTAACTACCCCATCACTATGATATGCAAGAAAAACGTTATTGATAATTGCATGTACAAGAAGGTAGTGCCCTCCTGGGATGGTGATGAGGTCATCTTGGTCTTCATTCCATGAAATTCGTACAACAATGAGAGAAAAAGGATAGATGATGAAGAGGAAACTAGGGTTGGAAGCTGGAATGTTAGGATGATGCTTAGGAAAGGAAAGATAGTAACATAAAGGTAGAAATGTACAACACTAATATTCTGGGGCTATGTGAAGTATGGTGGAAAGATGGGAGAGATTTTTGGAGTGATGATCTGAGAGTTATATTCAGCAGGAGAAACACTAGCCAAATAAGGATTGCTGTAGTTTTAGATGAGATAGCAAGAAAAAGCCATGGTAGCTACCAAGCTACGAAGTGACCAGGTTATGTCAGTAGAGGTAAAGAGTAAACCATCAAACACTGTGATAGCTCAGGTGCCTACAAGTGATTACAGTCAGGATGAAATTCATTTTGTTTACAAAAAAACTGAAGAGGCTACAGGAATCATGAAGAACAGAAAAAACCTTATTGCAATGGAGGACTTCAATGTGGTAGTTCAGTAAGGAAAAGATGGGGAACAAGTGGGAGGTTTGGATTAGGAAATAGAAAAAAATAAGACATAAATTGATATACTTTTGTGAGAGGAATAATCTACAGATCTCTAAAACATTTTCCAGAAATAAAAAAGATGGAGGTGCGAAAATGCCAGGAGATATGCAGAGATACCAAATTGAGTAAGGAGAACATATATAAGAAGAGTTAAAAATCTATCAAAGTTTTCCTGTTGTTGACGTAGACTTGGATCACAACTTGATAATGATGAGAACTGAGCTTAAAAATAAAAAGATCTTTTAGGCAGAAATGACACTTAAATGGAATATAGAAGCCCATAGGGATGGGAGAGCTAAAGAGTTTCAAGAGTCTGTTTGATTCTAGGAGGTAAAGAGAATCCACGATAAATGAGGGTTGGGAAAAGATATAAGGCAGTGTAAGGGATAGTGCCAAAAGAACTATTGCAAGAATCAAACAAAACAAAACTTGGGTGATAGGTGGTCAAGGAAAGCCCTTGCCTTCCTTGACAGTGATTTTAATGAAACACAGTAAAATAACAGAAAATTACTGGATAATGATACTCCCTCTGATGCACCTACTGTCTGTTTTAATGGCTAATCTATATTATCTTATTGCACAAAATCTTCTATACACATGGACTACTTTGAAAACCCTTTAATTTGAATGGAAGCCTACAGATGATCAGATTACTTGCATTTTCACATGACAAAGCCAAGTATATGTGTACATACATACGTTTAGAATGCCCCCATATATTTACTTTGCCTATTTTTACATGTCTTTATTTCTCTCTTTGGAAAATTCCAGCAGTTTAATGAATAAGTTTGGTGTAATTCAAGCAGATTTGAATATTTTGTTTAGATTAGCATCTGACACACTAGCCGTTCACATTCTTTAACACACATAACCATTCACACTCTTTTAAATTTTAATTCTCAACCTTCCATATTCTGGTGAATTCAGCTTTGGAAGTACAGTAATATCTCAGGTAACAAATATAATTCATTCTGAAATCACATTTGTTAATCAAAACACTATTTCCCACAGGTTTCTATAGAAAATCGTTTCATTCCTTCAGAATGCTGCCCACTACTTAAAGATAAGTTTTATAAAACGTTAAAAAGCACACCATAAAAGGGTAAAAACTAACCAAAAGCAGTGATGAACAACTAAGTTTGTTAAGGCTTCCAGACAAGTATCCAGACTTTTTGAATTTGTCTGCAGAAGGTTGGATACTTTCCAGATGGAATTTACATATAAGTGTAGTTCAAAGGCAGCACCATTCCCTGCCTTAAATGCAGACTAACTAGTCTGCTTCCATGTAATTGTACATTTCCATCTAATCAATCTTTGTAACTTCTTTATTTCCTCAGGTTTCCATTCCACTGACTCTAATTTCCATTGCTGGTCATCCTTCTAGGAATATAAACACCCCATGTACATAACAATTATTTCATTTCCTGAATTAAATTGGCCTTCCAACATTTTTCCTTCAATCCATTCATCAAGAACCACCCACAACTTCTTATGTAATGACCACAACTTAACCCATTGAATAACAGGAAATAATTACATAATCAAACCTGCACAAAGTGCCAAGAAACGTAAGTTATGAAAGTGTATCCAATGATGGGAATGCAGGTGTGCATGCATGACAATGATGTTAATAAATTAATGGATTTACATCTTGGTGTAAATAAATTACTTGCATGAAAAAATAAGGACAAAATACTCTTAAAGGAACTTTATTTGTAAAGGAATTCCATGCATAGCTCCTTTTTCATAAAATCGTCAATTACTCTATCTTAAAGTGCCATCTCTATGCCTTTTGAGAAAGTTCTAAGTCTATTTCAATATTGCATGCAGGGCCCAATGTAATGTGCTTTATCTAGCCATTTTTAAGGAGCCCTAAGAGCTCTACTGCTTTAGACAATGCATAACTTTAATATGCAAGAGTTGTTTAAAAAGCATAAATCCAGAAAACCTGCCAAGTGTTATCATTTTTTTATATTGAGACTCCACAGCAAAAAAGGCAAAGTTCTCTTTTGTATATAAGAGAGATTTGAAGTCCATTAACCTATCTTATTTAAATATGAAGCTATCATTGTTCCTATTTTATGAAATCAGGACTAGCCATAGGGTTTCCAAGTACATACATAAATAAAATAGGAGTAAAGCAAAATAAAATTGAAGAACATTTGTTTAGTAAACAATTTAATGCAAAAATGAAAATATACAAACTTTATATGTAATTAAAATTACTAACCAATAAAGAAGTAATATCAATACAGATTGTAGTACTAGCTCTGGGAACCTGGTGATCTGTACTGTGATGAACTAATGCATCAATCAAGTACTACAATATTAAAAATAAAACAAAAATAATTCATAAATACTTAATATGACTCTTTTTTAAGTAAAAGTTTCATTATCATAGATGTATCATAAAGCAATACAGGTCAAATATAAATTATGCTCAGTGTAAGTTCTCAAGATCTCTAATAATCTTCTTACAAAGAAAACAAAGCTATGAAATATTGCAACCATTATACTGAATTTAAAGACCATTATTCTGAATTTATTTTTTCTGAAGAATATTTGAGGGACCACAAATATGACCACTAAAGAAAAGATTAATCACTCCATTCATTATAGTAATGGGAACGTCTGTATGGCCGATACAATCTTCTCACAGGTCTTATTTTTGGAGTTGGAACAACTGTAAAATAGAAGCAACGTTTCAAGATCATTTAATATCATCATTATACAACCACAATATTTTAAAACTGATCCTTCAGTATTAATGCCAAAGTACAGATCGTGAAAATTCTATCAATAAAAGAATCTGCATGACAAATATTGCATGAAACTACATGCCTCATATCTTCAAATTAATAACACTGTTAATATGTCAACTGAAATAAAAAGTTATCAATATGGTAAAAGGTATTCAATAATCAATAAATGGAAGGCACATGACTAACTAGTTTGAAATATTTTTAGACAAAACTGTTTTGAGAATATAAATATAGACATAAAACTGCATAGTCCAAATTCATTGATGAAGTCCAGTAATCTAACAACATAATTTCAACATAGATTTCCTCCGATAACCTTACAAGAAAAACAGGAAAAATCATCGAAGAATTTCTATTCCTTAAACCTCTTGCACAACATACTTTCTGTGATTTTGAATGTATTTCAGGATCATTGGAATTAATAAGGTTACTTAAGTTGATTGCATTCAACTCAATTGTGTTGTGATAGAAGAAGTCAATATGAACAATTAGTAATCTTTTTTTGGTTTATATCTCTGTCTCAAATTGATATTTTAAAATTTTTGTTAGGGAAATACAAGTGATAGGATAATAAATTGTGAGGTATCAAAATCAAATTTAAACTAAAGGAAATTCAAATATTAAAAAAATCTCCCAAATGGCAGCATGAGCAATATAAATTTCAACATTTATCATAGGAAACCATGGAAAATCAACTTTATCATCAATCTTATTCTTTAATTTTAAAAATGTAATCATGGTTTATTGGGATTTAACATATTATCTTACTATTAAATAGGATTCATAGAGAGAATGAATGATTCAAAAATGATTGATAGAATGAATATATTTTACAAGAGATCTCTGAAAAATAGGAAAGATAAAGTCAATGAATGATACTTAAGAGCTCAGTGATTGAAAGAACTTTTTTGCCCATGAGAAAACTACAATTATGTTTAGTAAGGGACTATAAATGTTACTTGGCTGCCATAAAAAACAATCATTTCTACCACTACAAACTCCAATTGCTGAAATTTTACTATAATTACCACAGTCCTTGCGGTACTGTTCTCGATGAACTTCCAATGATATATTTGACTTTGGTATTTCACTGGGACGAATAGGTGTACCTATAGAAGTCCAAAAATAAAAATTATGAGTAACTTTTCATTTTCAAAAATTATAAATTTAGTTCTTTTTTCATTTTGATATAGGTACCTTTCACAAACAAATGCAATGTTTTTTTCTCTGATCTCATGGAAACGGTAGACATTGCAGATGCTACAACAACAGCAGAAATTTTTCCACAACCTTCAATATTGAATAATTCAAGTTCCAGACATAATGAAATCAACCTGAAAACAAAATGGTTCATTAGATAATTGTATGTTGCATTTACAATTTAAATAATTGGAAGGCATAAAATGGATTGATTCAAATTTAAGCAAAATATTCCATGATTATACTATAATAAATATAGTTTTAATTGCAAAAACCTACTTTTAAATGAGATTCAATAATTAACTTTATTCCTCAATCACCATTTTAAATTGCAAAGTTCATCTTAATTATAGCAATTTTACAACAAAAGAATGATGATTCATTCTTCAAAACCTTTCCCTTCTCAACTTGCAAGGTAAATAAAATCTATGGCAAGGCATTCCTTCAAAAGATATTGCCATATAACATTTGCAGTGGGTGACAATTGGTCACAGCAATGACTGCCATATTGGCTTTTCTAGACTTGACCTGCTATCTCTTGCTTAAGAAATTTACCCATATTAATTACAATGCTGGGTGAACACCAATAAATGGTGGTCCTCCTCAATTCCATTTTCAAAGGTTCCTTTAATTCTTTCTCATACAGAAGGTCATGAACTGTCATTAAACTCTTGTTGAGCCAAAGGCAATTAATGAATAATCTTTCTTCCATTATTAAAAATATTCCTAGATGTATGGCCTCATTATTTGATTCAGCAACTGTATTGACTGTGTCAAGTTAACAGTCAACCTCTTATGATCATTCATGAGATTCATTCCCAAAGAGAAAGTATTCAATAAGACTCACAATTGTCATCTGAAAATGTACAAAAGTGAGGCCTTTCCACAAGTGAGGAATGATATCCCACCTGGAATTACAACATTCATTGTTCCTGAAATTTCTAAAGTGTAAGCCTAGATTCGCTCAGCGGATTTTCTGAAAGTCTTATCTCCACCTTTACCTTAGGACTGAATTCCAAAATGTTGGTATTTCTCCATACATTGATTTAATTACATTAAATAGTGCAAAATTCTCCTAGATATTTGCATAATACTAATTTTGGCTGAGAAAATAACTTGCTGGAAATCATGTAATCAGTAGGCTGCTAAGACAACTTTAAACCTGCTTTTAAAATTCCATTTAAAACACATTACCTTTAAAAGATCTTGTCTTTAATCCTTAGTGGTGTTACTGTATGATCAAATTATACTCATCATGTTGTTTTTTCTCTCTTACTGTAGCTCATAATGTTGAACATATGCCAGAAACAATTTTTCGTTCCATCACAAACCTAATGAGATCTTACCTTAATAAGACTACTCTAGAGAAAATCAGTGGAATAATAAGTGTTATTTGTTTGTTGGTAAATAAAGTAACGCATGCAGTGTATCATATATGGAAAAAGATATTATATTTTACAATTATTAGCTAGAGAAAATTGGAATTTGCTATTAGTGAATATTGCTTAAATATTACAAAGGTGTCCCTTTTTGACAAAATCAAACATTTGTACATGAATTTAAAGAATATAAATAATTACAACCTTTTTATCATCACTCCAAACTATTCAAATGATGTCATGTAATGAAGTGAAATTCAAATTTAGGCTCATCTTGGAACTTACTGGGAGCAACCAACATCCGTAATATTTTGACAAAATCCACAGCTGAGCTTCTTCAACTTGCCAGCATTTGCCAAAATTGACAATCCATAGTCTGTAAAGCCTGGGCAATGGCTAATTGACAAGTCTGTCAAAACACTGTGCTTAACAAGTGCTTTAATTCCTAGGTCAGACACTTCATTTGCATCTTTATGGATTCCACAACCTGCAAACAGAGTTTAAAAGAAATAAAACTTAACTTTCCTTTAAAATAGATAAAGTAATAAAATTAAATGTTCAGTTAACACGAAGACAATTCTGGGAATAGGGAATCTTTCGACTCATTAAAAAATGGGATAGCTGTGCTCCGTTCTATGGTGATTACTTTTGAATAAGGCTTCAATTATACCAACAGTGTCATTTTGTAGCTTTTCACTTAAGCACCCCATGTATAATGATAATAATAATTACTAAATATTAAGAAATATCAATAATATATTATAATATTTTTATTGGTCCTAGGGTCACTAGACAGAATATATTATACAAGTAAAAGTTGCTTGTATACTACAAGTATATACAGTGTGCAGTGTGCAGTGGGTGATAAACTTCCACCAATCCCTTGAAATTATTCCCCTTAAGGGGCCTTCAAAGTTCTATTTGGTCAGCAAAAGTAGAAAATAACAATAAAAATTACCCTACATTATACGCCAATATGAATCTTAGGGCCCTAACTTTGGAATTTTGCCAATGGACCACTGAGGAAATTCAGATACAATCTCCTAAGGATGTAGAAGCATATTATAAACTATCCAAGAACAATGTTGGCCCCACATAGCCAATCTTCCCTTCACTTAAAAAGATGATCTTTCTATCTCAATAAAGGCCCACAATAGGTTCAAAGTACTAAAGCAAAGAGCCAAGAAGTTATCGAGACCCACATGGGTCTCAAGAACGCATTTACAGAGTTGCATAAATGCCAAATCTCTAGGCTCTTCCATTTTCGTATCCCCATTGATTTCTTATAAGAAAAAAATTCTAGCCCTATGGAGTCTAACCCATGGTCACTTTTGAACATGAAGCATTCATACAAATAAATAACCTACATTCTCTACATCATGCCAATTGGTTGCATCATCCACCTCTTCTGTTAGTGCTTAGAACAATTCACCTTTATAGTAAATATAGACAGAGAAGACCCTCGGGCAGCCACTTTGAGACAGTGAATTCTTGGTCATCATTCCTTAAAGATAATCTCTAATGAGTGAGATTCAACACACAATTGTATACATTATTTCCATTCCAGTAATTTCTGGAATAGATTAAGTCTACATTTGATACATAGTTAGACTATAAGGGCATAAGTAGTAGTGTATATACACATATATATTTACATCACTACTTAATCTGAATTTCTCTCAAAATGATTTGCCCTATATTTTGTTTACAAATCTGATAAAAATTTATGCAGAATCAAAGATCTTTGTTGCATTTTGAATGTGATGCTACATGGTACTTCAAGCCACTTTACGACGTCTAGCAGCAAAGTGATTTGAAATGCTAATTGAAATTCATACATCAGTAGGAAGATGAATTGTAAGTGACTGCCACGAAAAATTCCAGAAGCTTGCCTGATTGCTGATACATCAAAAAAGGCTGGATACTCTAAAGACAGGCCTTGTAAATTCAACCTCTACCCTCTGATAGAGATGTTAAATGTTGAATCACGAAATGGGTAGGCAACTAGTATTACAAATGCATTCTGTTAGTAAGAAATATATATAAGACTTTAGGTATGAGATCCTGCTTCATCTCACAGCTATAAAAACAAAAATTAATGTGGCTATATCATGTACGAGGGATAGCCAAGTGGGCAGCTCATTACACTTTTGTAAAAGTGGATTCAATCCCCAGTGGGAGCCCATGGGTGCAAAATGACCCCTGCTAGCAAAGTAATTTCAAAAATATTACTACTAGTACTAAGTCAATCCATGGCATGACATCCCTACAAGGGATTTGACCTAAGCAAGTGGTATTCACCATGGTTGACACATGATCAGCGCATCGACACTCACTCTGCCTTATATGGCTTATTCTAGACCTGGACCTGCTATCTCTTAATTTAAGTAGCTTCCCAACTGTTTCAATGCTGGGTAAACATCTTGACCCCCATTGGTGGATTAAACCCAGGACTGCTTCTGCTGAAAGCAAACACATTACCCATATGGCTACCAGGGGCTCCACTACTACTACTATATCATATAAATAAATAGTAAATACACTCTTTGTCAGAAAATGGAGAACTAACTCCATGTACCATCTCCATTTGGTCTCAGTCAGAGGTCAGTTATAGAGATTTCTGACATACATAATATGCAAGGATAAAAATATATTACCTGAAATATCCAGGACCTCTAACTTCTTGCACTCCTCTGAGATTTTAGCGAGAACAGAGTCAAGCACTAAATTACTGCATCTAAAAGACAATTTCCTTAGATTATGAAGATGCTTTAGATGAAGAGGTCTTTTAACCAAACCAGTTCTTCTGATTGCAGTTGCACCAAACTCTTCAACATTAGAGATCTTAGAATAAAGTTCTTCATTGAATACCAAAGTATCAAGAATGTTATCAATTCTGAAAGACTGCAGATTTGTAACTTTTGACAAACCAGATAAAAGATGGGTCTCAACAAGTTTATCGCATGAAATCAATTCCAAATGCTTCAAAGTTGAAGGTAGAGAAGACAGAAATTTGCAATCATCTATTTTGTGCATAAACACAAAAGATTCCAGAGGTATCTTATCTAAAGCCTCTTGAACAATCTGAAAATTTTGATTTTTTTTAAGCAAAGGTCTCTTCAATTCCAATGACTTCAAATACTTGCAGTTAGAAATTAAACCGTGCACATCCTTAGCTGATAATGAGAGATTATGAATTGAAAGATGCCTCAAATTGACACAGTAGTCAGCTGAAATGGAAATAGAAAAAGCTGTAAATTTAAAATAAAAATGTCTTTTATTTCCTAAATGTATAAGCAAATATGAGCAAAACAGATCTATTTAAAATATATAGTTCAGATATCATCTTCTGGAATAACTACTGCTGAATGGATCAAAAGGCATTTAGGATTAACCTTTCTCAAGTGCAATTCATAAAGCAACTGAAATAAATAGCAGTGAAAATAAGTCATTAATTTCCTGTTACATCTTCCAAAATTATCTTAATATGAGGTAAAAAATTGAAAATTTACTATAATTAACGGAATAAGGAAAAAATGTTTCAATCACATTGAAATCAACCTACATTAAATTATTTTACATTTACAATTACATACATACATACATTTACATTTATACATAAATTATGAACTTACTTGCTCTTTAATTCAGAATTTGACCTACCTATCATATGTACTGTGCTTCTTCTTAGAAAGTGAAATTGGGGTAAATTCACTTTCAGTATTGAAGGACCACATTTCTTGAGTAGTCCTTGCAAGATGTCAACATTTAACCTCTTAAAGCGATGCTCCTTCTCAAAATTTAAATAAGTTGTCATTTTCCATTGTTCAAGAAGAACACCATGCCACCTTTTACAAACTGTCAAACAAAACTACCTTATTGCAACTTTCTGGGATTATGAAATGCACTAAATTGATTTTTATTTACCTGATTCAAGCCTTATTTTTTCTCGCATAGTAAAATAGGAAAATATTTGGAAAAGACAATCATCATTCAAATCATTTATCCCAAGATTTCTCTTTCCTAACACACAGGAATCTTCTGCAATCCTACTCCCTTTTACTGAAGTTAATTTTCTGATTTCACTCTTTTCCATTTGTCCAAAACTTTTGCATGTTGGCAACTTCTTTATCTTTGTCACAGATTCAGCATATCTAACTTTTAAAAAGCAACCATTTAGTTCCAACTCAGAGGGATTAGCTGCAACTGCCCTTTGGGAAGAAAAAATGTAACTTCTATTACAGAACAACAAAAACTCTACATCTACATTTAAGGAGTTCTTACAGAATCATTTCTTTAGGGGTGATGAAAGACTACATATTTATTAACTTTTAGTAATATTACCCTACCAGATAAAATTATTCTCCATTACACAAGGTAATATCATTCTAACTACCAAAAATATGGGCAGTTCTGATCATTCAAAGACTGAAGAATGTAGATCCCTGCTTGATAAGAAGATTATTAAAACTCAAAAACTGTAGCAAAGTCAACAATTAACTGCCAATACCCACAGCCAATATAATTCAAAAATCATTTTTGATCACAACTTCTGATTTTCCTTCATTCATCAAATCTATAGCGCTTGGGTGGTAGTCTTAGTCCGTTTGACCTCCATAGGACTAGTTCCTACATATCCAGCTTGTTTGCTAAGGGTTCTGGTCTCTGACTACTCAAAGCTGTGTTAGATTCCTCTTAGTTCAACTGGCAACTCTTTGCTCTGTCATTGCTTCGGTAATTGAGTCCAAACTTCTGGTCATGATCTTGGATTTTGTGCTTCCAGATGTAGTTCTAGCAGCTGTGATTCTCATGCATATGATCACATCACATGATAGTACCAATGGTTTGGTTATATCATATGGAACCACTGTCACTAGACTTGAAAGCAAATCCTTTGCTTTCTTGAAGATCTGCTTATATACTTTGGTATATTCCCACTTTCAACATTTGCTTGAAAGCTGGATAAAGTTGGCACAAGTATGTAGCCATGGGATGAACCTATTGTGGAAGTTAATGAACCTCAGTAATATTCATGGTTCCTTGATATTTCTTGGTAGCCTTCATCTTTATTTCTTGGTAGTCGTCATCTTGATAGCCTCTACCTTTTCCTCCTTCAGATGGATGCATTGCAGGTCCATTCAATGGCTCAAGTACCATATTTACTCAAAATAGCTACACTTATAACTTAACTCAAACATACATTGAATGTAATGTACACCCCAAAATTGAAGTGTCGGAAATTGAAAAATCATTTGCCCGCAAATATAATAAGTACCTCAAGACATGCGATCAAATCTTTCGCAATACAAAACACAGGCAGTCATCCATGCTGAACCATCTATATTGTACGGGGAATTTATAGAAATGAATTTGACAAATAGTTACTAAGTGCATACATTAACCATTTAATTATCAACCAATATTTACATGTGCATATTAAATTAATATTAATAATTATATTACATCATTGGTATTACTTACGTGCACACATTCACCACTTTAAATTCAGCCAATTAAAAAAATTGTTGGGAATGCTGATTTCCTTTAAATTAAAAATTATTGGCTGAGTGTTTAACCTAGAGTATGTGGGGGCTCTTACTGGTAAAACATAAATAGTGCACAAGTGAAACTTTTGATGAGTTACACAGAACCAGGGTAGGAAGAGGATCTGATAAGCCGTTTGCGCATGAACACAAGTAGATTTGTGCCTGAATCTAGTGTGCCATCGATTCTAACTAACACTAAATCTTTGAGCCATAAAAGCACACAAAAGGATGCACATTACTTATGAGTAAATTCAGAAATTAACTGACTTTTACTCACACTGACATTTAGCTATCTTTGGCCATTCCTACAACCCTGCATTTAAGTCATTTGAAAAATTCCCAGAGATTTCGCAGGTGTTCTATTCTTGTCTAATTGGTGACAATGATTTCATCCAACAGTGTACCAATGCAGATCATCCCTTACAAAAGTTCATCCATATACTGTTGGAATATGAGCAGATTAGCTGAGACTCCAATTTTCTACCTCTTATATTGAAAATAACCCACATGTGTGATGATGATTAGATGCTTTCAGTATTGCCCCTTCACTTTCATTTGCTAACATGCCTTCTTTAAGTCACATGACTATGAATTCTTCACCCTTTGCAATATTTGACCGTGAACTCCTTGAATTCATTGATGCTGACTTGAAATTAGGTTCTGGTTGAGCTTGACTCAGAAATCTCCAAAGATCCTAACAGCTCCATTTCCTCTGCCTATATTAAAGGTTTGGCACTGCCTACTAAATAGGTGTTACTTCTAGATCAACCAAAATGATTCCCACTATTTTCAATCACCACAACTGTCTTGAGTAGCTTTTTCAATTACAAGAGCACTCTTCTTGATTTGACAAAAATATCTATTGCTTTACATCCACACTTAAACGTAGAACTGCTTAGTGTTCCCTGATTTTACCATAGCTATTTTCTTGGTATTTTTGTTGTTCTTTTATTGTGTATGTTGTACTACTTATGATATAAGCTTTTCATTCTTCGATAATCAAAGAAAAAGATCTCTGCCTGAGTATAAGATTGTTTATTCATCTCAGCAATTGTAGCCAAGTCAACAATCAACTATTAGAGATATGAGTAAGATGTACCAAAAGTATAGAGATATACTCACTTGCGAGCACCATCAATTTCTTCAAAAATTACAAATGCAAAGCGGTTATGTTTTTCATATCTAATCTTACATTTGCGAATGCAAACTTCCTGGACTTTGCCAAATTTATTGAAAAATACCTTTAGATCTCCTGGATTAGTCTGCATAGTAGAACAAGATTTATACAATCAGTTATTTTAAGGCTCAGTATATTTCATATCATAAATAGAACATTACAATTATACTCATGTCAGAGACAAACTTACACTTTTATGAAAGTGGAATGTGTATATTTTTCTTGATTCTTTTACACATGTTGTTGAATTTTCATAATCATAACCTTTAATATATTTGAATATTATTATTAGATATATGCTCATATACAAGAACGAAATGACACATGAAGAGAAAGTCAATAGCATTTAATATTATCTCTTCATTTGAGTACTTACCAAATTCAACTTCACTACCAACCACTCTCCGGTCCCTTTTTCCTACATAGAGATATTTCTGTTTAATACGATTCATTTTGACCTGAAAGTCCAGCCAAAGCTGAGCTAAAAGAGCTAATACACACAAGCTTCGGATTTAGCTAGCATAACAAATTTCTCTGGATATCCAAAAGTTCGAACCTCAGATTCCAAAAACTAGCAAGTCAATTAGTTAAGTGACAATCCATGTTAGAGAAATGATTTGATCAACTAAGTTTGGGCTGATAATAGGGGTGGTTTTTCAGAGCTGAAATAAATAACTTTATTACTTATGATGATAGTGATAATAGACAAAAAAATTTGAAATTGTAAAACTAAGTAAGTCAGGCCCGCGTAGTGCATAACAGGTGTCACCAGAAGGTTGGCAATGCCGATAGTTTCTAGGAATTTTGGGAGGACGCTCCCTTCAACGAAAATACGTTTAGAATATGTTCTAAAGAATTATTCGAGCTGATATCAGTAATTTTACCAAAGTTAGTACTGCGCAGCTCAGCCAAAGGTTAATCCTAAAAATGGTACAGGAATATTCTTCAAGACACACATTTTCCTACAAACGGCAAATACTAAAGAATGATACTGTTGATTATTAGGGCTGAAAGCAAATTTCTTTGAACAAAGCGTAGGAGAACGTAGAATGACTAACACAAATACTCATAGAGGACGTACCGCAATCTCACAGTCTTATCTCTCGTGTTGTGGATTATACTTCCTCAACAATCCTATTGCCAGTTTTGCCAACAATGAAGATTCTCTGAGTAATGATGAAGCGGTATCTCTCTATACCAAAAAAAGACGTATTTTTCATAGGATCTTGCTTTAAGTTTTACATTCTCACTGCACAAAAACATATCTTTTCATAGAAGTCACAATGTTACCTTTTAAATCTAGAAAATTCGTCTATAACTAAATAATTCAACTTTTGGCAATTGGGGCTCCAGCAACGCCATCAATTGAGTTTTTGGCGGACTTCTTCCATGTCTTAAAGTCCAAGAGTAACTCTATGGTCTTGAATGTATGTACATGCTCACGATCGCTATCATTTTCATTATTGTATATTAATTATAACTATTGATCTGTAATTGTCTCTTGCGGACACGTCTATTTTTAGTTTTATTATTTCTATTGATATCAGGAAACGAAATAACTTCCTTTGCATCCATCCATTAAGCGATTTCCCCGCTATATCTGAAAATATATCGGAAAATTTTTCTTCTTTACTCTATCAGCGACATCATCATCAAGATTGAACTGTTACGTACATACGTATTCCTCTACGTTCTCGTAGGATAAAATACCATTAGAATTGATAAGTCTTTACAAAGATAAGAAGTCCTCAAAGTTAAGGACAGAAGTAGCAATTAGTCATTCACTAAAGATACATATGGCTCTACTAAGTGTGGCATCACAAGTATCATCAAAGTATGGTCATTGCATAACAAGTAAGGATGATATTGGTCGAAGTTTAGATTAAACATGGGAAATTCCATCAATATAGTAATAACACTAGAGAAATATTTTTCATAATTTATGTTCAATATATTATAAAATAAAACTAAAATATATATATTAAATATTTTGTAATCAATATTATGCCCTTGAATATAAGTTCGAGATTTAGAAAACAATATGCGATGGAAATAGAATAAAGAGCAAAGTTATAGTGACATAATTGTATACCCTTCATTTACTACATATTGGTATATCCAATCTAAATAATTGGAAGTAGTCCAAGAAAACTTGGGCTGGTTTTTCAAAACAAACTACTCAGAAAAACGTCACATCTATGTGAAACTAAATCATACCACCAAAGAATTTACAGGGGAAAGAACATGAGATACAAACATCAATAGGATATACATCAACTTTCTTGATAGCTCACAAACTGGTAGATATTAATGAGAACAAACAAGAATACAAATATGCTCTAAAAGTAAATAAAGAAAGATAAATTTTAGAAATAACGTCTAAAAACTCATGATATCCATAAATTCATTTCTATCGACTTGAAAGTCTCGAAGAGGAGATTGGAACGTTTAATATTCCGTAAGGTTATTCTGAAAGTTGCGCTATCAACTTTTGTTATGCATTTATACTAACACACCCGTTTTCATAATGCATATTTTCTTACGGAAATATTTTTTCCCACGAACTGTCCCAGTAGAAGTCAGACTACTTTCTGAAAATTAAATTTAATGAAATAATTTGTTAGGTGCGCAATCATGCTCGACCAAAGAGGATTAATCGTATTTCATGAAAAAGTACTTAAGTGTCAAAAGAAACTATTAATAGCAAGAATGACCGAAATTCACATTGATTTCTTGGGAAAATGTTTTAAAGAGATGAATCTTTGACAATGACATTGCCGCAAGAAATCCCGTGCCCAGAAATTTCCCTCGCGTGCCTTAGGTACGCCTCCCAGACCTGCATCGACCTTACAAAGGTGGAAGACCGGCTTCTCAATAAGCAACACGCATTAGACTCGGACAAATGTGTACAATTTGCGCGTGTCCTTCACTGTCTCCATTTACGCGTTTCTCAAACCATGCCAATGAAGAACTCACACCTTTGCAGCCGAAGGAAGCACTTCACAGTTGTTTCCAAAGCATGACCGATGCTCCTAGCCGTGCAAAGACTTGAAATTTCTAGAACGTGAACGTTATGATACTGACATCGAGTTTAATGAGCCTAAAACGGCCCTCCATCCCTTACAGCTACTTTTATCCTTTTTAATTCCTCTAATTTAAAGATTGTTTTGGAAAATGAATGAGTCAACCCCACAATGCTTCGATTCCAGATCAGAATGCCACAGGAAAAATATAACAGTAAAATTTACTTGCAAGTTAAAAGGTAATAGCTTTTTACCAATACACAATTATCACCACATCCAAGCGACTTCACAAGAGTGAGAATATTAATCAATCAGTCATAGTTAAAACGATGCCAAACGGTTTTAAAAATAGCCAACATGATCTTAAACATCGCCAAAATCGTTTGGCAAATTCTAATGTGAGATTTTTCCGCCAACCATATTTAAGCAGTTCTCAGTGTGATTTTTTCTGTGACGTTCTTTCCGTGGCATATTTTCGGGTGACATTTTTTACCGCGCACCAATGCTTCATAGGCATACGTGAGGCTTCGTGCGGCCGCAAAACATTTCGTTAGGTGTTTCGAAGCCTCAATTCGAAAGCAAATACTATGAGGAGAAATCTGGAATGTTTAGGAAACCAAGCATAATTGTATGAATCCTCACATCGTCTTAGGCATTCGTAATGAATTGTCTCCTGACAATAACTTGACCATAAGAGTAACTTCAGAGTTAAGGAAATTCGAATGCACTTCGAAAAGACGACTACGAAAAATGTTTCCCGTGGAAGAGTGTAAGGTTTTAAAACTGGTGATATCTTTAAGGGATAGAGAAGGTATTTATAAATGCCAAAAATTCACGAATTCATTCTCTTTCTTATACTGTACCTAATTTGGCGTTGTATTGCTATGGAGGCCAATAGTTCTTAAATTTTTACTAGTACGTGATTTTGACCGATTGTGCGAAGACACCTATATGCGGTAGAATTTTTGGGTATTTCATGTATAGTGCCAAAGAACACTAATATTTTAATGAATCCTTTTTTTAGAAGAGAGAAAAAAGGAACTCGGCGGTCAATCAACTAAGAGACAAAGGTTCTCCAAGCGCCGAAAGCGGCGACTGTCTAAAGTCTAAATTTTAGACGGTCGCCGCTTTCGGCGCTTGGAGAACCTTTGTCTCTTAATCCTTTTTTTGTATAAATATTTCCATAAATTCTATATTAAGTTATTGGGGAAGCTGTGAGCGGTAGGGAAATGGCTAAATAAATAAGAGGCTCGGTGATCACTGGTTTAGATTGAAGGAAATAATGAATGACTAGTGCATACTACAGTTTATGTAACGTTAAGTAAATTTAATCAAAGTCGAGTGTTAACATGATTTGAACTTCTACTTGTCCGCTGGGAGAAACGTTATAAAGTTTTCGTCCAGCTGTCTCGCCGAAAAGTATGCATAGGATGACGGAAGGTAAGAATTTGAGAGGACAAATCAAAAATACCTATGAGACAGGTCCCTACTGTTGATCGAACGATAGCGATAAGTATCACTGCCGTCCTTATTTTGTAAATAAGACAATCGAATTTATGTAACCATCGCGTTTCGACAAGGCACATTTTTAAAGTACCTGGCAATTGATGCAGAAGTAGGAGAGATTAGATCCTTCACAAAACTTTACTGCTTGTCGCGAGGAAAACCTCTTTTTGGAAATAACTATCTCGGGAAATTGTTCTTGCATTATTTACTAGTAACTCTTTCCTTTCCAAGTAACCTCATCTTTTAAATGTGAGGTGCTTACTGCTGCCATTTAGTTAACGAGACCCAGTAATCGCGCGGAGAATGCACATTGACCATTTTTTTACATTTACATATAGACCCTGCTCACCGCCACTGGCGCATGGCAGGGGGTGTGAAACACCGAAAACCCTATCTACCTTTGACTGCTGTTGGCTTCTCTAATACTTCGCGGAAAAAATGACCAGAAATAACTATCTGTCCTGGCAACTATTTCCCTGTAACGCTTCATCGTTCTGTCTCAAAGATCACACTACTAACTGGTATGACAATATCAACTACCTCCTCCCCGAGATCCGTAGTCATAATTTATTAATAAGCTTCTTCACAGTAATCAAGTCTTCCATCAGTCAGTAAATCCCAACCGGGGGATTCTATCATAGCTGAAACATTAGCTAGCTGAAGCATATCTGAGGAATTATAATTTTAATTCATAATTATGAATAATAATTACTATTTAATTGAGTAAGTGTGAATATCCAGTTGTTTTGTCCTCAGTTTATAATTCTTTTCCTTTAAGATATGATAAATTCAAAACTTCTACCGTTATACACGGTTGCTACTCGTTCTAATTTTCTTGAATGAGGTTTATAAAATTCAAGCGAAGCTTTAATGCATCATAAATTTAATGAGATGTAAATACTAGCAATTCTTTGGAATATGCAGAGAGGGAATTGATCGAATCAAAATGATAGACTTCTGAAAAAGCGTAATTTAGGTCTAATGCCGAATCAATGGAATGTTTTTTTCTCTTTACAGTGAAGTGTTATTCTAAATTACATGATGGCATTTCTAATTCTTTTTTCTGTGTCTTGAATTGAAAATTGGGTGCCTTTTTTGTGAGTGCCATTAATTATGATGCATCATAAATACGTAAATTATTTACTTAGAATGCTTATAATAACCAATATATACCGTTAAAGATCAGCACATTTCTCTTCAGCTTCTCACAGTCTAGATTTATATGTTTCCGCTCGAGCGTGTGATCCTGTAAAAATGAAATTTACTCCTAAAGTGATAATGTTACCCTATTTACCAAAACTTAATCGGTGGCAACGTTTACGGCAATGGACAGATACCAGACATGGTATATTTTCCTGTTTTAATCTACGCTTAGCTGAATTTAGGAATGCTATTGTAAGCAGTTCCGAGAGTAATTGGATGTTTTGGTAAAGATTAGCTGAAGTAAGAGACAAAGGTTCTCCAAGCGCCGACAGCGGCAACCGTCTAGGGCGATTCCCGGGAAACGGATAATCGCTTAGTGGTCACCAGTTATTCAGAATCCCTTATGCGCATTTCGGAAACAATGCTTCCATCTTCATAGGGGGGTCCAATGCTGAAAGAGTGGAGTGTGAGGTATTTGTAACTGTTTGTCGTGGGAGGGGTTTTATGGGGGTGGGGTTTTTCTGGGGGTTTTTGACTTACATGTAGAAGGTGAGTACCGATGAGCGACGTGGTGGGTTTTTTTCGCAGGGACGTACGGGAAGGATGTGGGGAACGGAAATTCCGGGATTAGGGCCTTTTAAGAAGCGGTGTCCAAAAGAGAGTATAATGAAGAAGTTGGGATAGAAAATAGTTGGTAGTTTGGATAGAATAGGTAGTTGGTAGTAGGATATTGGGAAATGAAGGAAATGTGCGATGGTGTCTGTGAATTGCAATTATCGAGTATGTATAATATGTGGCGAAATATTCGCACCATTAAATTTATAAAAGTAGCAGAGGTGTAGAAGAATGGTTCGAATTGATAGACTTCGTGATTTTCATCAATGAATATTTTTGACTACATCGACGAGAATTAGCTGGATCATATCAATAGGTTATATTACTTTATTTCAAAAGGAGCTAAATTTTAAGTTCCCAAAATTTACCATCAGTAAACAATTACAACGAAAATGTACCGAAATTTCTCCTGTGTATTCTGTAGAAATCATCTTGTCAATGTTTTTGTGATTTTGTGTACGCAAATAAAGTTAACGATACAAGATAACGTTTATTTATTATTTCTCTCCGTACCACTTCCGTTATCGTACGAACATGGATTTTAACTGAATAACACGTAAGTAAAAGGTATGTAAGGATCCGAATTAGCAATTTTAGGTATTTAGAACGGTGAAGGACAAGTGTTGAAGGACAGTGCCGTAAGAGTACCCGTGGACAGAAATTTCTCTTGAACGCCTCAGGTTCGCCTCCCTGACCTGCATCACCTTCTCTAAGGTGGAAGATCACGGCGAACCAGAACGTCCTCGTAATGCCCCTCATGATTTTCCTAATGGATTGACTTGTCTACGAAGAACACGTATTAGATTCGGACACGTATGTCCAACTAGCGTGTGTCATTCACTGTACGCATTTCTTAAATTACCCCAATGAATACCTCATACCTTCTTTGAAGCCAAAGTGTTGTGCCATTCATAGTCGTTTCCAAAGAATGACGCACGCTGTTCACCGCTTAAAGACTAGAAATTGGTGGAAATGTTTCTGGCTTACATGAAACTTGATCGAGAGAATTTTAAGAGAGAACCTTTTTAATTTCTTGCATTCTACTGAACTCTTAAGAGAATATATTAATAAGTATATTAGTTATATCTTTTCTTTCTGTGTCTTTTAAATTCCCTAATAAGTATAGCCACGCCATAAACCGATTTTATTTATTTTTTAATTTTTTGTTTCGAGGACGGTATAAATGCACTTCTTTCCGAAAGTCATCATTCGTCGTTTCGTGGAATTTCAAAAGATATCTTAAGATAAGGAATATCTTAGAGTATCCTTCCAGAAGTTATTCATATATAACTACCAATATGTTCTCAATTTTATAATACAGAACGACTTTACTGGCTTTCATTTGACATACTTTGTTGTACAACAAGCAATGAAATGCTGGGCCCTCCATATGAATTAGTTTGCGCTATTATTAGTTTAGTGCTATTTGCAGCAAAAATTTACGTTTACTGTAATTCTCACATTGGTTTTTGTAGAATATTTGAGTTGTTGCTTTTTATTTTCAATATTTTTGAAGACATTAAAGACACAATTATATTAAACTTGTTATTGAGTGTATCATTCCTTTAGAAAGAAAAGAAACATCGATGCTTTAGATAAGATTTAGGGATAAATACGCGAAGTTATTTTCCTCTTGTGATATTTCTTTTACGATGGACTGGGAGAGAGGGTCTATGAATCAGGAAAGCATTGTTCTTCGTAGTTGAGGTCGTCCTTTGGTACGTATTATGAAATGAAAATAATTGTTGCTTAGTTTACTGAATTAGTTAGCTACTTTTGGCGAGCAAGTATTTTTAATGATAATAGAGAGCGAGTATAATTCAAATATGCATTGATTGGATGACGGAGAGTAAGAAAATATATTTGAGAGAACATATTATGAATCCCTATCAGAGAGGTCATTATTATTAGCGCACCACAAATAGTGGTAAATGTACCGCGAAGAATTTGATAGATTCAATGTCACCACTGTACATGCTCGAATAGAATTAAAGACACCGTGATGTGAAGTTTGAGTTTGAATGTGGGCCTAAATATAGTAAAACCCGCTTAAACGCTTAAATCGCTATTCTATCCTGGTTCCTGCCTCTATCACACGAATCATTAATATTACTTCGTGGTTCACGGGGATGCTGGAACCAAAGGTTATATTGTAGTAGGGAAGTCCTATTCAAACGAAGAAAGTTCAAAATAAGTTTTTTGTTTCGTAAAATTTAGCGAAACAGTTCTATTATCTTCGAAATAATGAGGCTTTTTGAGCAAATATTCTCTCCATCCTCTCCATTCCCGCTCTAAATAGAAAATTAAAAATATTAGCAATAATATCTGGAATATTTCGTATCAAAAAATTTATTTCGATCAACTTTAGCGCCTCAAAGAGAAATAAAAATTCGATTTTCGAATCGCAATCTCAATCCGTGTGTCTTATTTGATAAAAAAAAGTACCTGCATGCCTATTTTAATTAGTAATAATAATAATTAGCGAGATTCACATTAATTTTTGGGATCATTTTAGTGAAGAATCTTTAGCAAGGACAGTGTCATCAGATTGCCTCGCGCCCAGAAATTTCTCTCTCTTGCCCAAGGTTCGCCTCTCAAATCTGCATAAACTTTCGTAAAGGTAGGAGACCACGGGAAACCAAAACATCCTCGGAATACGCCCCTCTTGATTCCGACTTCTCTATGAAGAGAAGCATTAGACTAGGACACGTCCAACTTACGTTTGTCATTTAATGTACCTGTTTACGCATTTCTTAAACCACCCCAACGAAGAACTCACACCTTCTTTGAAGCCAAGGTGTTGTGCCATTCGTAGTCCTTTCCAAAGCATGACGCACGCACTTCACCGCGTAAACACAGGCAATTTTAGATTTTTTAAATCAAGTAGTTCACCAGCATCATGAAAGAAACCACAGACCATATTTGACGTTGTTTCCCGCAGCCGTTTATTTATCGAGGCTCAAATATCGCATTGACCATTTCTGTGAAATTAGTGATGTCTGAATAGCTTGGCTTAATGCAGTTGGGAAATAGCTCTTTTCCTATGTGATATCCTTAATTTTTAATGAGTTAGGAATTTAATGAGGTGTAAATTCTAGCGATTCTTTGGAAAAGGTAGAGAGGGAATTAAAAGATCCAATGAATTAGAAAGCTCTTTGAAAAACGTTTAATTTAGGTCCATTTTTTCTGTACGGTGAAGTATTGTTTTTAATTACCAGATCGTATTCCGAATGCTGTTTTCTGTGTCTCGAATTAAAAATTTGGATATATGGCATTATCGTTATAACCTTTTATGTGAATTCATTTTCTGTGAATATTTTCTGCATCTTAAATGCGTAATTTATAGACTAAGAATGCTTAGAATAACTGAATGATTAATGCTTAGAATAACTAATATTTATCCTTAGTAATAAACGCATCTTACTAGCCTCTCACCGTCTAAATTTATCCTGTAATATTTAAATTTACTCCTAAAGTGATAATGTTATCATAGACGATGAAGTTTAAGGAAAAGTTTCAGCTGTAGGCTCCATCAATTATAATGTCTTGTTGCGTGATCGGTCGGTGTTAAAAGTAGACATTTCTAATCAAAGTTTTTAATGTTCGTAATGCTTTTTTTCGTATTCGTTGTAGTGAACCGCAACTCATTCATTCAGTGTGAAGCCTTGCTCTAGGAATTGACTAAGAAGACTATTAAGATTAAGTTTGAAAGCCTTAAAATGTCTCCATTGCATGCTAGTCTACTGCTTCCATAAAGAGATTTGAAAGCGTCTTTCTTTGAATACTTCCATGAAGGAATAGGTGGACTAACTCAAGGTTGATTCATCTAGTCCGTTGATAATTTATTGGAGATGTTTTACCTATAGCAGTGTGTGTGTTCAGAAATTCAGGGCAGAGTTTCAATAGCTTAACATTTTTTGGTGCCAAAACTCTTTTCGACCTACTATAAACTTGAAAGGACGGTTCATTGGAATAATTCTCTGCTTTTACTCTCGGAAGGCTTTTTTATTATCATATATATATTTATAGTTTTTAATCTATACTAATACAAGAAGTCTTATACTAATACAGGAAGAGACATTTCTGGCATACATGAAACTTGATTGAGAGAATTACTGCCTTTTTAATTACTTGTAACCCACTCAACTCCTACTAGCATCGATTAATTAATATTTTAGCAAAAATTTTTTTCCATGTCTTCTAAATTCCCCATGAAATCTATTTATGTCATACACAGAGTTTTATTTTTCTTCATTTTTGTTTCAAGGAAACTCCATATAAATATAAAAGTAGTTCTTTTCGAAAATCATTCATCGTCATTTCGTGAAATTTTACGAAGTCCCTAAAGATTAGGAATTTTTTATAGTATCCCTCCCGGAATTATTCATATAGCGTGCCACGAGTAGTGGTAAACGTACCGCGAAGAATTTTATAGTTTCAATGTCCATAAATGTCATCCATAAGTCCGAGGAGTGCCTGATTTGAGTGCCTAATAATAGCAATCATTAGCGTAATCCCCATTAATTTTTGGGACATATTTAAAGTGAAGAATCTTGAACAAGGGCAGTGTCGTCAGAATGCCTCATGCCCATGAATTTCCCTCGCTAGCCAAAGGTTCGCCTCCCTGACCTGCATCGACCTTCGCAAAGGTGGAAGAGCACGGGAAACCAAAACATCCTCGGAATACGCCCCTCTTGATTCCGACTTCTCTATGAAGAAGAAGCATTAGACTCGGAGCAATTGGCGTGTGTCATCCGCTGTGCTTGTTTACGCATTTCTTATACCACCCCAATGAATACCTCATACCTTCTCTGAAGCCAATGTGCCATTCATAGTCGTTTCTAAAGCATGACGCACGCTCCTCACTGTGTAACGTCTGGAAATTTCTAGAACAGTGCTCGATGCTTACATTGAGAAGTTAAATGAACCTAAGAAGACCTTACATCTCTTAGAGCTCTTCTCCTCCTTTTAAATATTATTTCCTCCAATTTGAAGATGATTTTGGAAAACGAAGGAATCCATCCCACAATGTTTCGAATCAATAACATTTCACGGAAAAAATGCCACGGAAAATTGTTAAAATATCACAGTAGAGAGGTCATTTTAGCTTAGCTTCTGCGTCTTCTTGAATAGTAAATTGGCTGTGGAATCCTTTTTGTGTGGCTGTGGAATCTTTTTTTCGATTTCTTTCAATTCAATTTTTTTGCATTCCCACAACTACTGGTTTATTTTTTTATGCATTTGCTCAAGAATCGGTAACGAGGATAAAGGAAAGTTTCAAATTAGGCAAATTATTTAAAATCGACCACATACATAAGATAGCCTATATCTAATTTAGAAGAACCGGTTCGACTCCAGACGATTCAAACGGTCGCTAAAGAATATATAGCATACGAGGAAGACTTCCTTACGAATTGCAAGCGATAAGGTTACAAATTTTCACAAATACACAATTATCATCACATCCATGTGACTATACAAGAGTAATAATAGTAACGAATTATGACGTAAGTCATAGTCAAACGGTTTTAACATTAGCAAACATGGTCTTGAATATCGCCCAAATGATTTTGCCCCCTCCGTAGAGATTTTACTGTGAAATATCTTCCGCCCATCAAAATCCAGCAGTTTTCAGAGTGATTTTTTTCTATGGGATTATTTCCAACCAAAAAGTGTGGCTTTCTTCTCGTGGCATTTTTTCGTGTGACATTTTTACCGCGCACCAATGCTTCATGCTCATACGAGATGAATTGCGGGGCCGTAAATCATTTCGACAGGTATCAGGTAACCTCATTTCGAAATCAAATACTATGAGGAGAAGTCAGGATTGTTTAAAAAAAGCATAATTGTATCAATCCTCCAAATCCTCGTTACCATCGTTGTGGTGATCGTTAATGTACCATGTCGAGGGTAACTTCATAATTATGGAAATTCAAATGCAGTTCGAAGAGACTAGGAGAACGAAAAGGTTTCCCGTGTGAGAATGGAAGGTGTGGTGAGTGTGAGAAGGAAGGAATTGATGATATTTTTAAGGGATTGAGAAAATAATTTATAAATGCCAAAGATTGTCGAATTTATTCTCCTTATACCGTTCCTACTTTGGCGTTGGCCATGGAGGCCAATCATTCTGGAATTTTCCTTCGTATTTTACTTTTGACCGGTTATATGAATGTACTTGGCGAAGACACATGCGCTAAGTATTTCTGGGTGTATAGTGTCATAAACTAATATTTTAAGAAATCCTGTTTTTCATAATTTTTTCCATCAATTCTAGGAGAATTTATTGGGAAATGATAGGGTGACACAGAGAGTGGCAGGATAATTCTCTTTCTGTATAAAGATGGGCGTAAAGTAATTAAAGGTTCGGCGACCACTGCTTTAGATGAAGGAAATAATTAATGACTATTCATGCTTCAGCTTATATATCGTTATGTAAATTTATTCGACGCCGTGGGTTAACATGATTTCAACGTCTCTTTGTCCGCTGAGAGGTAACGTTAGAAAGTTTTCTTCCAGCTGACTCGTAGAAAAGTATGCATTGAATATGGAAAGTAAGATGTTGCCATATTGCAAAGGAAAGAAAAACACTTCGTAAATTCATGATGGATGGATTCCACAAATTAGGCTGGAAAATGTCAATTTTATGTGACCATATATTTGAGAGGAAAAATCAAAAATACCTATGAGACAGGTCCCTACCATTGACCGACAGAGACGATAAGTCTTGTTGCCATTCTTATTTTATAAATAAAAATCGTATTTATGTCACTATTGCCTTTCGTGCACATTTCATTTTTGAATCACCTGGCAATAAATCCAGAAGAAGGAAGAATGAGATCCTTCGCATAACGTTACTCCTTACCACGAGAAAACCCTCCTTTTGGAAATAATCATCTCGGGAAATTGCAATTGGATTTTCTCAAGCAACTCTTTTCACCTTATCTTTTAAATGTAAGGTACTAATTATAAAAGAGATTTATTCGAAGCCTTCAAACAATCCCTATGTGTTATTTATGTATAGATAATACCATCAATAATCAGCAGTTACTATCTTACGACACAATAAATAAAGTGTTACGACACAATATATAAAGTGTTCTACCTTTCGGTAGGTTCATGTGCCCCCACATTCTCTACTTAATTCCCTTGTGAAACGTGGACGTTAAGAAAAGAGGATGTCAAAAGACTGGAGGCTTTTGAGATGTGGGTATGGCGTAGAATGGAGAAAGTAAGTTGGGTCGATAGAAAAACGAACAAAGAGGTGCTAGAGATGGTTGGGGAGAAAAGAGTAATGATTGAAGTAATTAAAAATAGACAAAAGAAATGGGTGAGTCAAATATTGAGAGGAGAGGGATTGCTGAAGAAAGCGACGACACAATATAAGGGTTAAATTCCCTGTCACATTCTAACAAATGCTTTGTATGTTGAAGTATCTTTCGTTCTATTCCATAAATATATTTCTATCATAAATAAATGTTTTATTGGGAATAATTAGTGCGATTGTGTAATTCGTGCATGTAATTCGATGAATAGAATCGTGTTCCTCGAGCTTGCTAGTATTGACTTTATTCCAAAAACCAAAGATCAAGATTAAGGATCGAGCTAATTGTTATCTATAAATCACTGTCTATGTTTCTGAATATCCTACCTTTACAATAACGTAGAAAGTAGAGACATCATAACAGCATCAAATGTCTCGGGAGAAATTATTCAATTGAGTCCTTTAAGCCTCTCCTGCGCACTTAATTTCAAGAATTATAGTGAAAGATCACAATTTAGAAATTAGTTATTTTACATATATATTGAGCTAAATATTTTAGAATCAATTTTCGAAGAGAGAAGAAGCTTGAGAAAAGCTTTTCTAGCAATCTCACAGCAAACTATTGCTTTGTGACCGGCAATGAGATGAAGAATTAAGCGTCGAAAGTTCTTTATTTTCCCTCGATAAAATTTCATTTTCCTATTGGAGTTCCATTTCGCTATAACTATTACCAGTCAATGTAGGAAATGGAAGTTTAAATGAGCGTGACAGAAAGGTGTGAATGAGATAAGGTAAGGAGAAACATAGTATGAATTCGGTTGAAATGTCAGTATAAAAAATAGCGTCAATAACCGACTTCATTTTATAAGTAGGAGGGGTTTATAAAACCCTGGAGGGGTTGATATCTCATTAAATCAGTTCTCAGTTAAATAAAATAGCTCGCTACTGCCATACGTTGAGGGAAAAAAGTCTTTCGCAGCCTTCCTTCTACTGTGAGAGCAAACCGTGCCTTCAGCAGAAAGTGAGGATAATATTATATTAGCTGAAGACAATTTTCTTCGTATTCATAAAAAGAGAGATTACATTACAAACAGTATGTTGCACTCCGCTTTAGGGTACTCTCATCATTTGTGGATTATAAAACGTTTAAACTTTTATGGAAGGCAATGTATTCTTACTTTAAGAAAATTATCTTACTCGTAGAAAATTATCTCATGCCTTTCTTGAATTGCAGAATTGAATCATAGTTGCAAATTTAGCTATTTTATCGTTAGATCTAGAAACTTCTTTTTTCTTCTTTGCGAGCTTTGCATTCTATTCCAAAATAGGTGCCATAACATTACACGCAAGTAGTATTAGGTGAGCGGTGAGAAATTCGACGGATTCAGTGGAACCACTAAAATAGCACAATTAGAACAAAAGACACCGTGATAAGTTTGAGTTTGAACCTGGGCCTACATACCTTCTCCAAGTTGCAAAGGGAAGGGGGTCATTTTAACTACTGAAATACCCTATGAGGAGGAGGAGTGTAGAAAAAGAGAGAATAGGCATAGGAATATTATCCATCTAATCGCGATGTAAAAGATAAACGAGTGGAGAGGAATCGCCGCAGCCAAACGGAATACTAAAGGGAAAGTTCGACTTTAGCCGCTATTCAAATGAACAAATAAGTGTAATGAGTTAAATTTAACATACCACGCACTAACTCTGGGAATAATTTCGAATACAATAATAAGTTTGAAATCATGAGGAGAAAACAGGAGAGTCGTTGAAAATAGATTTTATGCAGAGCTTTATTTTACGTATCCACTCTTAGGTGAAAAATAAAATCAGAATAGACATCGTCTAGATTTAAGTTAAAAACTAAAGATTTATGCAGCACTTCCCAAACTCTCCCATCACATTTCGCGTCAAATAGCGAAATTTAGACAATCCTAGTGCTTTGGTAAGCTTTGACATGACTATCGCCGATTGGTATTTACATGTTCAAACGTTTTCCCAAAAGAATTCGACCGCGAGGGAGATAGAATGACTAGGTGTTGAAGGTCCCTACGTTCGAACTCCATTTATAGGGTAACCGGTAAAGGGATCTATTCGAAAGGAAATCAAAATCATGTCTACGAAATTTACCTTTGCTGATGACACCTTCTCATAGTAAAATATCGCTTATGACAAGAATTAAAAATTTACGATTGATTTGATGTTATGTTTAGAATTCTCACAATGGTATGACTCTAGTATGTTTACCTCTATTTCTGTCGTAATCTAGCCTTCCTTTGTCATTCACATTAGAATTTAGGTTCATATATATATTGAAACCTAAATCATACTTTGATTTCGAGTTTGACATAAAAGGCAAATAATAGTGGTGAAATTTCCGAGATGATTTTTAAATTCCCCAAATCAAAACGGACCTTTTTAAACAAACCTAAGCAATGTAAACACGTAGAATTAAATCTTAATCGCATGTAAATAGCAATCCTTAAAATTTGGGCTTACCATATAGCCAACTTGATAAATTACACTTAAAGAGGAATTGAAGTCACTTATCAGAGCCCCTAAGTTTGTTCCACTTGCTCAATTCGTGTTTTATTGACAACTATATTTTGTTATCTCACTAGTTTGTTGAAAATCATCATTGTTTTTGTTTTCGAGAGGTTGGTTGTCAATCAATAGTCAATTGATGTCAAATCAATCAACACGATAACGAAGATCATCTTTTTGGAATAAAAAAATAAAGTTTTACTCGTTCTGGTTAAATCAAAGACATTACGTATTTGCATAATTCATTCCCTTTGAAGACGCGGTTATTTAATAAAACATAAAAGACGATTACTTGAATCTTGATTCGGAGAAGGCTAGAAAAGCTCTTGTTAATATTCATAAACACCAACAAATATTGAACTTATTTCTTTTTCTCCATCTTAGAGCATTTGAGGGCATATGTGCATGAACTCGTAAATAAATAAATACGGTTTTAAGGGACATAAAATTTGATAGCAATGCTTATACGTAGCGAGACTTTACGGAAATTCTTCCGCATGAGAGAAAGAACCATACATTTACTTCTGCACGAACCAGAGATGATAGAAGCCCAAAATACAACGTTCAAAATTGGAAAAAGAAAACTGGAAAACATGCTAATAAGTATTTCTTATGTGAAACTAACATAATATCAATTTTACTGCTTTGAGGTTTGAGGTAACGGCAATTTCTCAATTAAGTTTTTCGTAGAGATTTATTTCTACAGATCTAACCCTAATCCCAAGAGAAACAACACAGCGCGGTTAGCTTTTATCAAAGACGTTCTCCAACAGCATTTTCTATGCTAAGCATGAGTTAGTTCCAAACTTACGGAATACGACCGTAATTTTAATCCACCCTGCATATAACTTCAACAATCTTTGAACTTCTTCCTCGAAATATCTGAAATTTAATGTGTATCAACTGTGAAAAATATGTTGCACTGCGAAACAGTAACAAGTGAGGAATAGCAACATCTTATCGGAATTAAAAGAAAAAGCGTATTCATCCATATTTAAACGAAAGATGAAGTATAATGCAGCAAATGGAACGTACCACGAAAGTACCTCGTTAACTCTGGGATAAATTAAATTAACGTTAAATTAACTCTGAGATAACTCCGAATTCAGGCAAAGGAGAGAATAAAGTAATAAAATGTTACCTTCTTTGCCATCAAAACGTACGTTTTGCTACTTTATCTTTTGCCATCAGTGGCCGTAGTTATTCTAAAGGTGAGAATCTAAATTACAACCCGTATTAAGAAAATTCGTAAATAAATCGCAGAGATAAATATTATCGAAGTTACTTTGCTTATAATTGAAGCACAAAAAACTATGAGAAAAGAATGGAGAACTTACAACGTGCACTCTGATCTGAATCCATTTGACATGGTGGTGAAGTGAGGGATAACAGGACGAATTATCTAAGAATTCAATCATAAGTTCCTCGATGTTTTTAGCGTATTAGTCAATTAAACCACGAAAGTTCCAAATATTAATCTCACACAACGCGTATGCATTGTTCGTACCTAAAACTAATGCCAATGCAACCACAATTCTTTTTGAATTCAGCTTGAAATTCGTCGACGACCGTGGCCGCTGTTGCATAACATAACCTCGTGAATTTTAGCCACTTGAGGGGGGGAGGGTAGAAAATAGGAGAATAGTCACGATATCCATCTTTACCCTTTCTCCTCGTCATTCCTATTCCTTTTGGGAAGAGGGTGGGGCATGGAGGGGAGAAAAGCAGTTTGTTTGAGGGGGCAATAGTGAATAAAAGGCGAGGCCCGACAGGAGGCAAATCATTCACAGCGAGACCGTCATGCTGCTGCTAGGAAGATCATCCGACCAAAAACCAGCAGAGATCTACTCTTCGACGAATTCTTGAAGACACGATGGTAAGTTATTAGAGTTAAAGCTAAGTGTTTGAGATTTTTTGATACTTGAAGCTCTTTAATGTTTAATTATTTTCTTCCATTGGAATTGTGATTACTGTTCTTAAGGATTAGTGATAGTATGTGGAGATTGGCTAAAATTTTTTAAGAGTTTTTGTGTTGTTTGAAATTTTGAAGAATTCCTTTCAGAGAGAATGCTTATTTCAACTTTCATCCAAGAGATTAGTTTGGGGGGTGCTCTCGGATCTCTATTCCACAAGACTTTGTGGCAAGATTTTTAAGAGCTGGAGCTATTCCCAGGAGAAGTTCCCGTCATTCCGAAATGGTATTTATTGCGAATTAAATGTTAACGTTACTAATTAAATTTTAAATAATGTGAATATTAAATTAAATTAAACCAAAGCATGTCTGTTTAAGAATACTGATATTTTTAAGTATTTTATAGATCATAATATTTTTACAAGAAAGCTAACATTTAGTCAAATTTCAGCATGCCTCGAAATTCCTGAATTCCAGAAGCTTTGAGTCTCTCTCGTGCCTTCTCAAGGGTCCAGATACTTCGAACGTCTCTTTGTCCGCCGAGAACAGTAGTTAGTAGCAGGTAATATTTTAATATTTTTGTCAAATCTGCGACCATATAAATTTTTATACGAATGCTAATACTTTATTCGTCTCATTTTCAGACTGTCGAGGAATTCCTACCAAGGGGCAAGCAGAGATTCTCTCCTAAGCCTTCTACATGGTCCAGATACTTCGAGACTCTCCTTGTCCGCTGGGAACAACATTGCAAAGTCTTCGTTCAGTTGATTCGCCGAATGATACCCGGAACTAATGTGGAAGGAAGCCGAATGAGACTCGATTACTTCCTCTGTTTTCGCAAGTTTAACCTGGGATTCAGCAGCGGACTTACTCTCTCAGTGCATCACCGGACTTCGAACTTCTCTCCGTGCATCACCCCTCTTGGACCTTCTCTCCGTGCATCACTACTTCGTCCTTCTCTTAGTGCATCACTCGACTTGACTCTTCTCGGCACTGCAAAGTCACCCTTCATTCAAATGGATCATCATTAGAAGATACCAGCACCACGGCAGCGTTGCAGAAGAAGACAGCAAAGGTAGGATAGATTTTCTTATAATTTTTCTAGCAAGCGAAGTTATTCTCTGAAATAGTTATATATTTTGCGCGAGGAAAACTTTCGTGAAATCGGAGTTTCTGAATTTGCTTTCGGAAATTTATTAACATAAAGTAGACTCGGAGAATATTTGTTTACTTTCGGTAGGACTGTGACTCTAGGCTCTTTCTTATTAATTATGTCTTAAATGGAATGGCAAAAATTGACAAGCCACGGCTGGCTGTCTTATAATTTCTACATCGTCATTAGCGGTGCTTTTCGTTTCAGTTTCTTTAAAAACCTGCAATATTTCGTAAGTTGGTGTGGTAGAATCAAATATTTCACGTTATTCTAATAAGCGATTCTATTCTCTGAAATTGTTGTTTTTGGAAAACTAGCGCTTAAATATAGCGTTTTAAAATTTGCTTTCGGAAGTCCATTAAAATAAAGTAGGCTCGGTGATGATAAATAAAGCCTTTTGATTATATAGACATATATTTCGTTACTAAAGAGGAAATTTTTTTGGAAAGTAGCTTTGGTTAAAAGCGGATAGATAACTAAATAGACATTCCGTTAAGGTTGATCTTTGTCAGCAACTATATTTATTTTATTCTTTTCCATATTTATCCTGCATTGTTAAATTATAATTTAAGCACACGGTTGTTAGCAGTACTACTTTTCGTAAAATCTGCAACTTTCCGCATTCTTTCAAAAAGTTTAATCCTACATTAATCGGCGTAAAGTTGCTGTGGTCGAATAAAATTTGAAATTTCACCACAATTTATAGTACATGGGAAAAATTTATCAATAGCACTTTTAAGAACAGCGTGCTTGACCATTGCAAAGATTTGTATATCAACCAGGTAACTATCGAAAGCTAAGACCTTCCGTTGATAATTGTTATAGAGGAAACTTTTTAATTTTCAAACTGCACTTCGTATTGAGAATTAAATTTCTATATGCATTTTCTCGAGATTCGTTCTATTTAAAATCTCTTGATCGTTGATAAAAAAATCTAAGATTGATGAAAATATTAGTTGCGTTGACTTCTAGCACATTTCTAAATAAATTTGACATGAAAAAGTATTTAAAGATTAGAATTTCATAAATACTGCAATAAAAATATTTCGGTCATGTTTTTTTTTCGCGGAATCTGATGGAAAACATCTCGGCTACCGATTAATATTCCGGCTATGTAGTGATTATTAAAAGATTTCAAAGGAGGCAAAACCTGAACTTGGGCTCGGATCTCTCCTTTCAATTTCTTATTAAGAATGAATTTCTGTAGACTGAAATCTCAATTCTCGACTTAAATGAACCGTAATTAAACTCTGTTGCCATGAAGTTGCCTCTGTCTTTTATCAGTGGAAAGTAATGTAATATCAGTCGGCGGTATTATCTTTCGTACGACTATTGTATGATTTGCTTCTTAAATTCGTGAAAATTTTAGTTTTTGGCATGTATAATGTTAATATGTCGCTTCTTGGTTCTCTAGGAAACAATTTCCGTTGTTTATGGGAACGGAAATTTTATAGTTAATCATAGCTATTATCTTTATCAATCTTTATGCTACTGAGTTACGAAAGAAAGTGCCCATTTGGCTATTAGATAACACTAGCATCATCGATGCTAGTGTTGCAACGTATAGCAGGGATATCTTTCGGTGGCCGAAATATTTTTTCCAAGACGGCGAAAACTAACTTTAAACCCATATTTTTCATTTTCTCGAGTTTAAATCGAACTTGCAGTTTCCATAAATTGGGTGGGACAGTGAAACTACACACTATTCATATCTTAAATGGAATTGAAGAAATTGACAAGCCACGGATGGCTGATTCTCGTAAGTTTAAAAGTCTCGTAGAGTTGTCAGTAGTACTACTTTTCGTATAATCTGTAAATTTCCGTATTCTTTCAAAAAGTGGAATCCTGCGTAATTTGGCGCAAAGTTGCTGTGGTCGAATAAAATTAAAATTTCACCACAATGTATTTTTACCGTGGGAAAATTTTGTCAATAGTACTTTTATAAACTGCGTACTTAACCATTGTAGATTCTTGTAATAATGTCAACCAGATAAATATCGAAAGCTAAGACCTTCCGTTGATAATTAATGGAGGAAACTTTAATTTTCAAACAAATTCGTAGTGCGGGTTGAATATTCGTATGCACTCTCTAGAGATATTTCGCTCTATTTGAAATCTTTCTCTCAAAGAGTTGATTGTTGATAAAAAAAATCTAAGATAGCTGAAAATGTTAGATGCTTTGACTTCTCGCTCGTTTCTAAATAAATTTGAATGGAGAAAAGTATTTTAAGATTTTAATTTCAGAAATACTGCAATAAAAATTTCGGTGATATTTTTTTTCGCAGAACTTGATGGAAAAACATTTCGGCTACAGATTAATATACCCCGGCTATGTAGAGATTATCAAAAGATTTCGAAGGAGACAAAAGCTACTTAGTCTCGGATATCTCATTTCAAATTTCGTATTAAGAATGAATTTCAGTAGATTAATATTTCAATCCGCGAATCAAATAAACAGTGATTAAACTAGCTATTTCCATGAAGCTGCCTCTTCATCTTTAGGGAGTGATTTAATTATCCGTCGACGGTTTTACCTTTCGTATATCGTACTTACTTCCAATATTCATCTGGTTGATATTATTATTACAAGAATCTACAATGGTTAAGATCTCCGGTTGATAATTGGAGGAAATTTTCAAACTACACTTAGTAGTGCGGGTTGAATTGCATTCCCTCGAGATGTTCCGCTCTCTTCAAATCTTTCTCACAAAGATTGTCCATAACAAATCTAAGATCGTTGAAAATATTAGATGCGTTGAATTCTCGCACGCTTCTAGATAAATTTGAATGGAGAAAAGTATTTTAAGATTTTAATTTCAGAAATACTGCAATAAAAATTTAGATGATATTTTTTTTTCGCAGAATTTGATTGGAAAAAATTTCGGCTACCGATTGATATACCCGGCTATGTAGCGAGATTTCGAAGGAGGCAAGAGCTGAAATTAGTCTCAGATCTCTCATTTCAAATTTCGTATTAAGAATGAATTTCTGTAGGGTGAAATTTCGATTCGCGAATTAAATAAACCGTGATTCAACTCGCTATTATCATTAAGTTGCCTCTTTATCTGTAGAGAGTGATGTAATTATCAGTCGACGGTTTTACCTTTCGTAAGACTGTTGTATCATTTGCTTCTTTCAAAACTTATCTTAAATTCGTGACAATTTTAGTTTTTGGCTTGTATAACGTTAAAATTTCGCGTCGCGGTTCTCTAGGAAACCATTTCCGTTATTTATAGGAACGGAAATTTTATCGTTAATCATGGCTAATATCTTTAGTTGTACTGCTGAGTCTCGAAAGGCGAAAAAAGCGCCCATTTGGCTATTCGAGAGTATCATCATCAATGGTAGTGTTGCAACGTATAGCAGGGATATCTTTCGGTGGCAGAAATCCTTTTTCCCAGAGGGCGAAACCCAAATTTTTCATTTTATAGAGTTCAAATGGAACTTGCAGTTTCCATAAATGAAGTTTCCTCATTTTATCCTTACGAAAAAGTGTATGATATTATTCCGCGATTTTTGCCTTTCGTGAGACTATTGAATGATCGGTATCTTTAAAAACCGAATAATCATATATTGCTTTGTTGTCGCTTGTGTAAGATTGAGAATTTGCGATACCTAACATGCCTACTTTATTCTCGGAAATTTTCGTATGTTATTTCTAGAAACGGCAATTTTGTTGTTAGTCATCGCTCAAATCTTGATGTTATTCTAGTTATACTGGCCAGAGTTCAGACGGGCGAGGTCGTTTCACAAACATGAACTCTCACCCCTACGGGAGTACCGCTTCAATTCTGTGAATTGTTTCGGATAATTCGACCCACTTGGCGGTCCGGGAACCCGATAGAATCTTTTTAGCCGTCATTGGTATTGCGTTGTATGCCAGGGGTATTATTTGATGGTCTAAATCTTGTTTTTCAAGAGGGCAAAGACTAATTTCATGTGTAATTTCCACTCCGCCTTGCGAATTTCTGTATATGCGAATATTTTAGAGAATGTGAACTAGATGTAACTAAATGCAGAGTAAAATTGTATTGCAGTCATCACCACCTTAAGGATAATAGAATTTTTTGGATCGAGATTTATTGCGTGAATCAAATTTCTGCGACTGTTAAACGTATGAATAATTAAAACTTAAATTTTATTTCATTTTATAGCGAATTGTATATTCGCTACTAACGGGTTTGTTTTTCCCAATTCATCTAATAGATGGGTTGATTAACGTTAAGAAAGCAGAAATTTTCCTGTCCCATACGAGGACGGGACGTAATATCTTTGGACGCCTATTCCTTTGAAGAAAAAAATGCTGCTAACAAACCTTTCATGCCATTTGGGTAGGCAATGTGTTTTAACCAAAGCTACTTTAGAAAAATTGGACTCTTGCTAATTCCGAAATGGGTATTCTTTCCTGAAGATCTAATTCCAATAGCATGATACTTATCGGATTTGTAGATTTTTTTTTTCTTGGAGGATTGCGTAGCTTTACCATTGTCCTTACCAAGAAGGCTGTTTATCTCTCCTTTCCGCACGTATATGTCCTTGCGTTTTGATAACATCCTTAGTGTTGGAGGAGCGGTAGTGTTTAAAGATGATTTTCTACTATTTCGTCAATTACAGATGTTTTTACGGGGAATCGAGCGAAATATTCTTTTTCCCCCTTTGCCTATTTAAGATGCATCAATTTGATATCCGTAGAATTTTCTAGTTTCTGTTAACGGATGCTCTTGAATTGGACAACCTGTTCATTTAGTTGTAAAGGTATGCTGAACTTGAATAGGTATCATTTCCTTTATTCCCATTTCTAGGTATCTGTATGCATGAAGTATTTGTATTTCAGGCAGTCCTAATTTTGAAGATTATATAGTTTTGAGTGATTTACATTAAACTGTTTCTAAGGTATTAATCGATGTGATCAAAAAAGTACTTCATGTTTGTGTAACTTCTAATGGGTCAATAAAATACTTTATGATTGGAATGTCTTTTATTTCTTAAATTATTGGTGTTATTGGTCTCTGGACATCATATGTCAAGAGCACTCAAAGCGATGGTAAACTTTATTTCAGAAAAATGACATCCAGCAGCTCTTCTGTGCCGGTGAGTAATAATTTTTTTTCTAATCCTTGTAGATTCTTTCGTAATTTTCTTTTTTTCTGTTTTTGGATTTTTGGCATTGTCTTAAATATAAGATTTTTAAATTTGGTAATTTTGATCTGTGTATATCTTTAGGGTATTATTACTTACTTATGAATGATAAGTGCTATTATTACTTATGAATGTGATAAGGTATTATTACTTATGAATGTGCTTCATGTTTTTATACTGTTAAATAATTTCTGATGTATCAATAAAATGCTTAAAAATTGGAAAATGCCTTTCTTTGCAATACTGTAATATAAAAATGTTACCCGTCTCTGATCAGAATATAAGATGTCTAGATAACTTGAAGGTAATTTTTTTACAGAAAAATGAACCATTTTTCATCCAGCAGATCTAGTGCCTTTTGAGGTTTAATTCATATGACATTTTCATCATTAGAAATGCTGATTTTTGATGAATTTACATCAAATAAGCAAATGCAGTCTTTCTCAAATCAAAGATGGTTTAAAATATTTTTAAAAGAATGGAAGCTGGATATTTTCTAGCCAATTTTAGAATTTCTTTAGATCTTCCATTTGCTAAATTTTTTTACTTGAAAATTTTTTCTTTCTTGAACATGCAATCATCACTCAATTTTATCTATATTAATTTGAGAAAATAAGCAAATTGGAAATGATGAAATAAGATTTTTTTGCATGAAAAGCATATTGTTTCTTTTGCTTGGATATATTAAAAATATTGGTGATTTTTTTTGCTGCAAAATTTAGGTAATTTCTAATTAAATAGCAGTTTTTGATTTTATTATCAATTTTTACTTTAAAATCATTTATATTTTAATTTTTGATTTGCTGAATTTTTGCAAATTTCATATTTTTCTTTCTTTCAGGCAAAAAGGGAATATTGTGGTCATAACCTAATTTGTTCAATTACTGTATAATTATTTAATTTGTATCATTTCTCTGATCTGTAAAATGAAATTTTGTAAACTGAAATGTAACTATTTTGTGAAATTTGTAAGCCAATTTATGTAATTTTTGATTTGTAAAATGAAATGTAAATTGAAAAAGTGAATAAAGCATATTTTACCAAAATATTTTGTGGATTTAAATTCTTCACGGAAAAAGAAGGCTCATCAGGGCGGAGACTATCTCGAAAAGTCTTTCCTTTGACTGTTCGAGATAGAAAAGTTTTTCAAGGTGGAATTTGGACTTGGGATTTTTCAGGGATTTTCATCTGCATGCAGGAGTTGCGTCTTGCAGGAGTCCAGCATCTTGGAAAATTTTCAAAGTCCAACTTGAGAACACTGCATAATATTCTAAGTCTAGAACAGAAGTCTTACTCAAGACTTCTGTTTTGGACTTAGAATATTATGCCGTGTTCTCAAGTTGGACTTTGAAAATTTTCCAAGATGCTGGACTTGAACTTCTGCATGCTGAAATAAAACATTGTACATTTGGATAGATAAATACTTTATTACAACATTTATGCATTTATCAATTAAATTACAATGAAATACAATTTGAAACTTAGCCTAAAAATGAAATTACATTCACATTTGCATACATTGAAATAATCTATTCAATTGAAATAAAATATTTTACAATTAACTATTGGATAAAAAAATTTCATCAAAAAGAATTTTAAAATTTAAACTTTATATGCAAACTTAAAATTTTGGATGCTTTAACTTTACATGCAAAACTTCAAACCTTTGCTTCAAAATAAAATTACAATTCACATCTGCATAATCATGTTTAAATAAAAAATATTCTAATTAAATGAAATCAATTAATAAAATAAATTTTATCAAAAGAATTTAAATACCTTTTCAAACTTTATATGAATAACTTAGAAACAGCAGCATGTTTTTCCATGGGAAGTTGGTTGTCTTGCTATAACTTAGGTCTGCCACAAGTAGACACTTCACATTCAGGTACTTAGTCTCTCACAGAGCTGCTCTTGTATAGTATAAATCAGACCTGTACATGAAAAATTATAAGACATTAAACTTTGCAATTATAATTAACATTTAACTTAGAAATTGAGTTACTTATTTTCTGTAATAGGATAGAGATGGATGAAACCTGGCAAAAAACTTATTCTTAGAAATTTCAATAAAACTAAATACTAAAAATAATTTTTTTATAATCCTACAAAGTACAAGTTTTTTAGAATCAGCTAAGCAATTGAGTTTCTCATCAATTAATTAACAAATATTAATCTCCAAAATATTTCTATCACTTTTACCATCAAAACAGTCATGAATTGACTCTACAAAGAGACTTTAGCACACACAAGCCTTACAAATCCAATCCTATCAGTGAATTGGCTAAACAAAAGCTTTTAACTACATCATAGATTGCTATTTTGTCTTCCACTGACACATCTTTTATAATAGTCTCACATCTTAAGTAAGGCTGGAGCTGTAGTACAACTAATAAGTCAACATATTGTGATGAATTCCTTGGGTATGAATGCAAATCATTCCTTTTATGATACTGTACGATCTAACAGCAATAATCAAAATAATCCCCAGGTTCAATTAAAGAACAAGCAACAATAACATATTTAAGACCAAATGACTTTGCTAATAAAAAGCTAATAAAAAGTATGAGCAAATGAAGAGTATTTACAACCCAATTATGAAAATATCTCAGAAAAATTTCTATTTCTGAAATTGTAGCAAAAGTTTACAAATCTTACGAACAGTATTTTGTTTAAATTTAAAGTAGCATAGATGTCCTAATATTTTTAATGAATGCTAAAAAGGTTTTGCTTTTGAATTTTAATTCAATCTTGTATTGCACACAACAATAAAGATTTATATGCATTCATAGTCTCCTATCACTTGGCTTGAAACCCATACATGGTGAATAATTCGCAAGACTGCTCGCTAACTTTGAGAAAGTATCAAAATCATTCATATTACTCTCAAATTCCATATTAATTAACATCAATTTCTTTATTCAACAACTCAACATACAAGAAAGTTATAATTTTATAACAAAATAATAACAGTATGAATAAACGCAATGTATAAGGAATAAAATGAAGCTTAAAAGTTATTTAAATATAATTTGCACTGATTGCCTAAGTATAATATGTAACTGCCTTAAATTTATTAAGTATTAAGCTTTCATTAGTAATTCAATAATTCAACAATTAAGATGTCATTCATCTCTCTTTGTTTATGTGAATTCTATACTTTGACCTATTGAACAACATGATTTTAAGCATTCAGATTTTTGGACTCTTTATAACATTTGAATGCTGCTCAATAAACTGACCTACACACAAAACAGTTGTATTATCTAATGAATATTTTTCCTCTTATTCAATTAATATGTGAAAAGATAATAGTTTCAAATTTTAGGATGGGGAAATAAAATGTTATCCAAGTAAGAGGAAAATTCTGAACTCCATGATGTATATGGAAGTATGTATTACAGCCTACAAAACATAGCAAAAGAAGAAATCATTGAAAGTGAATCATGATCAACTAGCATTAATTATTTAATTTTCTAGTGATGATTAATTTCTTTACAGTTTCAGTTACATAAATCTTATAACTAAAGCAGTCACTAGTGCTCACGGAAAATTTTACATTGGGATACTAACACTGACACATTGTGTATTGAGCTGCTCATAAATGCATAATTCATAATAAAATAAGTTGTTTTTTGAATCTAAGTCATAATTTTTGAGTCATTAAAAGTCACATACAAGTTTATGTGAAAGAGATATGTTATAGACTGAAATTATCTTCCTAAACTATATATAACATACACAGGAAATAAAGGTATTCTAGAAAAAAGAAAATAATAAAGTTAATCCATAAAATAATCTATTTCACAAAAATAAAATGAAGTAACACTGCATAAATCAATACCTGGCAGTCTAAAATGCAGACGTTTGTATTACAGAATGTGTGGTCTTAATTATTTTGTTAATAAACAGAAAATCTTTAAATAATTTAAGAAATAAAAATTCACCTTGAATAATACCTCTTATATCTAGAGCTCAACTGGTTCAGGATATCATTTGTAATAGCTCCATAGCAATGAACATGAATGGCAAGTTGCAAGGAAATTCAAGAAAATGAAAACTATATTTTTACAAACAAAGGTGAAAATGTTTAAGCTTTGGTGAAATATATGGAAAGTAATGTTCAATTGAGGAAAAAAGTCTTAAGTAGTGAAAAAACACAATACATATTCATCATAATGTGTTCAAGCTAACTGTATTCAATGTTCTGAAGGTCATTTTGTAAGTCACCAAATCTACTACCTTCATTTACTACTTGCACTCATTGGTAATTTTGCCAAGAGAAAATTAATATCAAGACCTTAGACTTCAAATTGTTCACAAAATGGACCATTGTTAAAATAAGTGTTTTACAATCCTGCTTATTATAAATCCACATAGGAATATACTGAAATAACTTTTCTAAAATGCACCTCCTATGTAAATGGAATTGAAATTACTCTGCAATAAATAACTGAAGTTAATTATTGTTAGATGAATGCATCTAAGAATCTTGATCACAAACATGGGCATTTATATAAATTTGATGATATGGCATTGGATTTTAAAATTAAAATTAAATATAATGAAATTCTCAATGCAGAAATATCTATTTCTTTTGGAACTTAATGGGCCTACCAATCAGTGAAATACTTTGTTAATAGCTCTGCACAGCAAATTGAAACAATATTCAAGAAAATGATACATGAATTTAGAACACATCATCAAAAGAAACTGTTAAGATATATGTTGAAAATAAACCAAGATATTCAGTTAAATATTAGATTGCTATAATGGAATATCTCCCACTTCCTACCTTAAGGGTACTTTTTATACTTCTCCAATATAAAATAACATTAACAATCAAAGAATCAAAAATATAATTCAGAGTAAGACTTTAAATAAATAGTCTACAGAAACAACTCAGTAAATATGCACAGAGCTTTCAAAGTAAACATGCTTAGGAAAGGATGTCCCAAGAAAATGGTTGGAATTCCAAAGGAAATGATTTATCAAAAGTTGACCAGAGATTAATAATATTCTATTTGAAAAATGATGAGTAACAATGAAATGAATAGTATCTATACAAAAACATCCTCTAAGTTCTCAAGGTCATTTGCTTTGCTAGAGCTCCAATTGTTGAAAATTTCGTTAAAACTAATTTATTATTTATTCTCTCATTGAAGTTTACCTTCTTTTTTTAACATCCCTTTTAAAAAGTAAAATTTAACTGAACTTTATTCACTCACCTATCAAAGTACTAATACAATAAATTTCTCAAATTAAAATTGTAACTCAACGTAAAAATGTGAAGAAATTTTAATAAATAGTTTAAGAAATAGTTCCACGAGACAATGCTTATGAAAATTCGCCTAATACACAATTTTAGAACTGAAAATGTTTTATATGATATCATGAAATTCACCTGCAACAAAACATTCTTAAAAGTAGTGCAAGTAGTAAGATAAAAGGTCTTATCTGGCATCTATACTGATGACTTTGCTAAGATTCATTTGCTTAAGTTAATAATATTGAGACTGTGCATATGAGATAATGTTTTGAAAGATGAACATGAACACCTAATAATCCATAATGCAAATACAATACAAAAGAGAATTGATGTAGACTATGAAATCATCTTCCTAAAATATACATAACATATACAGGGAAAAGGATATTCTAGGAAAAAGAAAAACATTAAAATTATATAAAGTTAACTTACAAAATCAATACCTTTCGATCTAAAGTGCAGACACTAGGTTAAAGAATGATTGGCCAAAATATTTGTAGTTAAAAAATGGAAAGAAAACCTCTTATTTGAAACTCAACTGGCCCAGGTTACTCTCCTAATAGCTCTATAGAAATGAATATGGATGTAAGTTGTGAAGATATTCAAGAAAACGAAAATTAAATTTTCACAAACAGTGATGAAAAACTATAAGACAATGATGAAATGTATGGAAAGTTATATTTGATTATGATAAATGTCTCAGGTAGTGAAGGGAATACAGGATACATCATGCAAAATTATGTATTACTGTAATGTCCCCAAAGTCGTTAATTTCTTAAGCATTTCTGTCAACTAAATCTATTAGCTGTAACTAAATCTATTGGCTTCAACTAATTGCAGTCACTGGAAATTTGTCTTTAGGAAATTAATATTACTAGCTTGCACTTCAAATTTATCAAAAAATGCATGATTGTTAAAATACATTTTTAGAAATGCAGCTAAATGTAAGTTCACATAAGAATCAATCCATAAGAGACTCATTGAATCTATTGAAATCATTCCCCTAAAATATACATCCCATGTAAAGGGAATTTAAGGTATCCCATGATAACTAAATAAAGTTTACTAATGTTACATTAATGCATTTAAGATTCCTGATCACAAACACTTGCATTTATAAGCAAATTTGAGAAAATGATCTTGAGTTTTAAAATTAAAATACTAATACAAAATAGTTATTACATAAGTTAAACTGAAATGCAAAAACTCCACTTTTGTCTGGCACTCAATGGGCCGACCATTTGTTCAAATGCTTCCCTAATAGTTCCATGATGTTGAATCTAAATAATAATCTAAATAAACAGCAAATATTCAAGAAAATTAAATAAAAATTGAGGACACAAATTTAAATAAGCTCTTGAGATATATGTTGAAAAATTATGAGTAAAAAAATTGAATGTCTGTATGCAAAACTTCCTCTAAATTCTCAAGGTCATTTGCTTTGCTAGAGTTCCAATTGTTGAAAATCTCGTCAAAAATACTTTATTATTTACTGTCTCGCTGAAGTTTACCATAATTTTATTTTACCATCCTTTTTGAAAAGTAACATTTAGCTGATATTTATTCAATCACATCTTATGATGTAGATGCAAGAAATTGTTCAAACTAATATTTGTAACTCAATGTAAAAACGCAAAGAAATTTTAATCAATGCTTTAAGAAATAGCTCCACTAGATAATGCTTATGAAAATGTGCTTCATACAAAATTTTAATACTAAAACTGTTATCTGATACAATGATAAAATTCACCAGGACCAAAAGATTCTTAAAAGTAGTGCAAAGAATATGAAAAGTATGCTTCCTGACAGCTATACTGATACATATACTAAGAAGTGTTCACTTAAGACTGAGACTGTGCAGTATTATATGAAATAATTTTTTGAAAAATGATCATGAACACTAAATAATCCAAAATGTAAACATACATGCTTGAAAATGCAGGACTTTGAATCTTAAAATCAAAGAGAAGAATGTTATTTAAAAGATAAGACATTAAAATGAGATTCAAAGCAAAATATATTTCTTCTAAGAAACTCAATTTCAACTAAAGGTGTTCTTAATCACTTTTCAAGAAGTTTCCTTACATTGTGCATGAATGTGACGATGATATTGAAATTTTAACTATACAAGTCTTGTAGTGTTATTTATATAGAAGTAAAATAACGATAATTTCACTTAAGTATAACATTTAGCTAATCATGGTTTTAAATCTCAGAAATTTTAGGAAAAGTGTCAACAGAGTAAATGAAAATTCAATATGCATATGACAATAATATTAATGACAAGTTAGAATCGACCAGTCAAAAAGAAAACTGAACTAATGAAGAAGTAGATAACAAATGCAGGCTAAAAGAGCTGTTCAAAGATGAAAATTTAATGTATAGTATAATGATCCCGAAATTGATGCATGTGATTAGGCTAAGTCCCAAAGGACAATTGTAAATCAGAAAAGAGGATGACAGTGGAATTAAATTCTGTCAATATTAAAATTACAACTTGGTAATCTTGAATCATGAAATTAGTATGATGACATTAAAAAGAAAAAAGTGCTAAAAAACTTCAATGTTCTTGAAAACTTCAAGTGCCTCAATGATTCAGTGAGAGGTGAGATTTTATGTAATAAACAATAGATTCATCGTCAATTAGAGGATATAAGAATATTTTTACGACAGCATTCAGTTTTGGAAACTTAACCACTAAGTCAGACAAAAAGAATTTTCAAGGAATCCTGGATCATAGAGAACTGGCAGACTCCTCTAAGAGAGAACTGTGAATGAATTTCTGAATAATTCAAAAGAATATACCAAAGAAACCGAACTTAAAATTAGGATGATCTACCAAGATGCCCAGGCAAACTGAATTAGTAACTAAGAAAGCAGCGATAACAGATTCCATGCCACAGCAGTGTTGAAATTATGAAGATGATTAAATTGATCACTATATTTCTGAGGATTGAAACCCAAAATAATGCACTTGCTTGCTTTACCATGTTACGAAAGAATGATTTCATGAAAAAATGGAAACATGTGACAAGTGAGTCAAAGATGCAACAAGAAGAGAAAAGTGGCTGCCACTAACATTATTTTGCGCAAAAAATGATTCTGTGAAGTTGACACTCCTATTACACATTTCACAAGAATATAGAGTATAAAGTGGAACTATTTGTTCCAAAACTTATCTACTTACGCACATCGAGGGCTTACAGAAGGGATGCTTGGTATGTCGCCTACAAGATACAAGAGAACGGTCTTTCATAATTTCATCTTGTCTCAACAAGATGTTACTAATCACACATTGGCTGAGATGTACACAGGACGGGCAAAGGCTCGACGAAACCAACATTATCAAATTCTGCATGATTTTCTCTCTTCTTAAGGATTGTGTACTCGGATGCCAACCATGTTATGAAGATCTGATTCCTTTGACACGTGGATTCACTGCAAAACAATCATTACACATTAATAATAACTACGCACAAATGACTTTTGACAAAACTTAATTTACCAAGTATCTATCATTATTTACAAAAAAAAACTCGACCTGAGTTAACTGGATTGAAGTCAAATGAATAGATCAATCACATCTATCAAGTTGATTTTAACAAACTTGTTCAGTTTACTTGAAATAGTATATTGAAAGGTTAAATCGACAAATAAAAATCAATTGATAGAATCTGCCCAAAAACGAATTCAAAATTCAACGAGTTTATCTCAAAATTGCTTTCTCATTTGACAAAATGCACCAAGTATCTTTAAGAAAATCTCTCAAGATAGATTCATTAATAAGAATTCAACAAAAAGATCGTTTTCGATATTTATTAGGAATATAGTTTTCATTCTGGTAACGGAGATAAGCCATAAAAAATAGAGAGCACATGTCATGGCCAAATAATGAAAGGCAAGGTACCTCATTGATTAAACGGTTCTTATTATTTCAGCAGTAGTTCTTTGATGATCTTTTTTAAAAGAGAGCGTAAAGTTTAAACGTGAATAAACAGAGTAGTTATTCTTAGAATAAAACATATTTCCATTGCAAAAGAATAAATTCACGACCTTAGGGAGAGCTCATACCTTATACAACCGACGTCAACCAGTCGTCACATGGTTTTGACAAACGACGCGCCATCACGTACTCTGAGTGAGACAGTAGAGTAACGATAAACTTTTTCTCAGCGGGAAACACGAAGATAAGTTTCTAAAACCTTTATATATATGGAGGCAGATTATGTTTGAAAGGAAGTGGGTTCTGAATTGCTAATCATTCTTTGAAGCCATCCGTAATGGAATACATAAGACATGTACAAACTTCTATCAACGTTATACCTCATAACTCTAATGTGCTATTACTTTCCAGCCCCGGGATGATGTGCCATTGCTACTGTGGTGATTAGTATTTTAAAATAAGCAGGAGAATTAAATTTCTCCGTTTTGCCTGTAGGAGCAGAGTGATCCCTTACTTCTGAAGATTGTAGCTTATAAGTAATACAGTTACTTTTGGAAGAGCGATTTGTAACAGAGTACGAAGTTTCTACGAATAGAAAAAAGGTAACAAATTCTAAAGCAATGTATTCGGGATTGTAAATGAATGGGATATAGACAGATGGAACTTTTCTGTCAATTTCTAGCCTTCCCTTCATGCAAAGTGTCAGATTTGTTTCTCGTATTCCTTTTCCTTCTTGGAAACAACACTGATCTTCTCAGACTTCGCAAACTGCAAATGAAAATTATAACATTTATCTCGATTTCTCTCGAGACAAGTTCTTCCTCACGTAAGAAACCAAAAAGTTTTGGACGACGTATAAATTGGACTCCACGACGATTTTTTTTCTTGAGTTACGATCCAACTAAATAATTTTTACTAAGATTTGGTTGCTCTAAAATTAATGTCATGTATCTTTTATGCATTCAGATGATACAATGAGCAATGGAAGAAAAAATCAGCATTTTATGTTGGATTGTAAGAGTGTAATGGCAGTTTCAAAAATGCTCACGGGTGAAAACTCGGCAATTCTTTCAATTTTCGCTTTTAACTTTGTTGTTTCTGCTGTAAATGCATACAATTTTCACTGTTGTGTTGATAGAGTTATTTTCATTCAAATCTCATCAGAACTTAAGTTTGAATCGCTCAATTTCAACTACGATTCTTAATTATACCCATCCGAATCCGTAAGGGCGACCCGGCGCGTGAGGCTTTGCCTTTCTCCCATAAGCCAATACTGACTGGAAGCTTGAAACGGACAATAGATGTATAATCTACGTCCAACGTAACATAACAAGTAATCACATGAAAAACCATTGATACTCAGAATAAATATAATCGGAATATTGCCATGATTTTGCCTTAGTTATTTAGTTCTCCGTTTCTTTACCATTTCTTGGCAGGATTTTTCGCAATATCGAAAAGCGACTTTTGAAAGAGAGAGACGAGTAGAGTCCAACTAGACAAGATGTCATAATTCCACGGTAGAATGGACCAGACTTACTCGCACTTCTTGCGCTTGCGCTTAATAGACTCCTATTATAATATATAATAAACTTAAACTATTATATATAATAAACTCCCATCTATTAAGCTTATGCTTAATAAAAGATAATGGGAGTTTCATTTTTTACGAACAATGTTCGTCTGGAAGTCATGCGATTTAAAACAAATGTTATCGCTGATTTTCTGAGATAAATGAAAGTCGCTCTTGCCGCGAATGGTGCCTATTAGAAACGCGAAAGTAAATCGGCTAAGGGCCGAGTGCCGTACAAAAGAAATGCTCCAAAACGCATACTAGAAATTTCCAAATAAATCTCGATTAAATTGAGGTCATGTTACTGCAACATGATATCCATCGCCCAAGATTTCTTAAGAATCTTCATAGAAAGATAGTCAAATTTTCGGGTCTCATTCCCTTCATAATAATACTCCGAAGAATCTTTTTAGCTGATAAATCAAGTATATTTATTTTAGAAGCTAATATAAATGAGGAACCATACGACTAATACTAAAAGACATGTTTGTTGTCAATGTATTTGAGGAGACAGCATTATTAACGAATTAACTTTTACATGTCGTTTGGTCTTCCGACCTTTGCTCTTGGGAAAAACACTGTGGGGTGTGCCTCAATGGAAGGAAACTGGATGTAGGATGATTGATAACCTCCAAAACATCCTTACACCACAGCTACTCGCGATTTCCAACCCTCGAAGAGTGGGGAGTGCCTAAAGAGACGTTTCGGTCGTTCGGACATCATGTACACGCGACTTGTCTATTGATATAATAGTAAAAGTAAAGAAAACAATCATTGTCATCATGGAAGATCGCTCAAAAATGTTAAAATAAATAAACATGGAGTGTGATGCGGCACGTCTTACCGAGACTGATATTGCAGGAACAGATAAGAAAAATATAATGCGAATTCAATTGGGTGTCTATTTGTAAATCTACACTTTTGAACCTTTCTTCTAAACGATTCCATCGCTTGTAACGGAGTTTCTCATACTTTGTATTTGCGCCTAGGAAATAAGGCTGGGATGTTTTCAGTCAGTATTAGTACCATTTCGACTTCAGATCATTCGAAAATGCTTCCAAAATAATTGCACTTATCGTTCTTTGTCGACTTTTATATCCGTAACGAATTTAAGTCGGTGATAATATTGGCCCTGAGAAATCGATGCACGAACTGACGGAATGGAAACTTCAGAAACTAAGTTCAGACGATCATCTCTAATTCGTGTGACAGGGATGAAATGTCAACTTCGTTTTCTTTTCTTATGCTGTAGATATTAATTGATATATGAGGCAGAAGATTTGAGTTTTTGAGAATGACGAGCAAAATAGTAATGTAGGTTTTGTATGTACAATATTTTCCACATAGATCCCAGATGTTGACCACCTCTAAGGAAACTATGCAACAATTACTATGCGATATTACCCTGACAATGACCAAAGGATCACGCTAATAATCATATTTACTTTCGATTACTTCCTTTTATCGGAAGTTGCGAACGTGAATGTAGCAGTATTAGACTTCTAATTAAGCTATGTATGCGATTCTGAACCACCACCTCTTCTCACTAAGGTCATCTAAAATAGGTTGAATATAATTTTTAATAAATATTTATATGCTTATAAGTTATGGACATTTATGTGCTTTCCTATTTAATGGATATTTTTAATTGCTTTTAATTTTTCTTTAATATTTTTAATGCTTTACATTTAATGAATATATTTAATTGATATTTATATGCTTTTAAGAATAACATGTAACACTCAAAATTATGGCCAAAATTACCATATTTACATAGGAGGAACCCCCCTTTTCCTTCATCAGAAATCAGTTCCTGAAGATGGGTGCAGAGTACGCACCCGAAACGTCGACCCTTTGGCAGGAGGCAACCCGGTTGGAGACCCGAGAGCACTTAATACATAATTTGGCTGCCTTCTCCTTATGGTTAATATAAACTTATTTGTAACAAGCGAGTCATTTTACAGTAAATATCCTACAAGTGTAAACAAAGACAGAAATAAAAATTCATAACTTTGATTCAGAAATACAGGCTATCAGAATTTAGGAAAAAGGGAGTATTTTTGTTTCAAATTTGTATATCGAGTTCCTCCAGAATGTGTGATGTTTAAATCAACATATAATGAAAAATGTGAAATAGCCTTCCCTTTGTGTTGAGTTTTATATCCTTTAAGGATGGATGCAAGGAAACCATACTCAGTTGCCTCCAAATAAAACCAGCAGAAAGTCAACTGAATGTTCAATGGGTTTTTCTGACAATATTTCAACATACTCAAACTCTGGAATATGGAATCGATACTCTATAAAATCTACACAAATATATAAGGGGTGTTCAAATGAAAAGGTACAAAACTACACTGTGGATATAATTGAAATGTCTCCTGTCCTAGCTACAGGAATTCTGGGAACAGGGAACCCTTCAGCTTGTGAAACAGTGGGATAGTTGTGCTCAGGCCTCCGGTAATTACTTACAAGTAAGACTTCCATTTAAAACACAGCGTCATTTCGTACCTTTTAATTTCAATGCCCCTCATAATAGACACTTAGATTTTTTCTTAGGATTTTCTCTCTACATGCACAAGCTCAAGTCCAACAATTGGGGAAGTAGAAGCTTCCAATATCACTATAAGAGTTTATTCACATTTTCTAATAAAAGAACACATTGCAAGAAGTTGAAATCCATAAAAACAGGTTTACAAAAAAGGTCTTTTAGTTGGGTAACTTCTTGCTGACTGACACTTTTGTACCAGATTACCAAAAGCACATCATCCAACCATATCTTACTTCTGTCAAAATCTTATTCCGATCACATGAGTTGGAATTGAAAATATAGAACTTCAAATTTGATGAAGTTAAATCAACAGATTGTTTGTAGAAGAGAGTTAAAAGACCAGCAAGAATATTCAAATCAGAGATGAATATGAATAAATGAGTTATATAAGTAATTAAGAAAATTTCTCTTTACATATAACTTCTCAAGATTTCATCAAGCAATTTTAAATATCTTAAGTACTCCATGAACTTCATAAATAAAACTTTTGTAAATTCTTTCATAACAAGTTAGATTAAATGCTAATGTAACACATACAACCATGCCAATGGTTCTTTCAAGGGAAAGAGAGTCATAATTGGCGATCCGCAAGGATTCTATTTTATTTTTGAAGCAAATGAATTTCCTTGAATTTTTCATATGAAATTTAAGAATTTTAATTACTATATGAATATTTAAGTTCAATGAATGGCAAAGTTGGAGCTCTATGATCAAAAAAATTTTAATGATGTTTCAGTAGTAAGTATATTAGTTTGAAATGATTAACCAACCCTTTTAGATAAATTTGTATGCTTCTTCATTCAAGTCTAAAGTATGAATGTATCAGCATTATAAATCAATTCATAAATTCTGATAGATGAAGGGAATGTGATAAGATTCGGACGGTACCAATTCTGGGTCTCCTCCTAATGAATAAACAAAGAATATGTCACATACTTTACCATTTTCAAAATATGATACCTCACTATCTACCAAGAAATTCCCCAAAAACACTCATATCATTTTCCTTCAGACCTCCCAAAGAGAGTCACCCTTATCTGATAGGGCCTTCTAATCCTATGCCATAGGCAAGGATTGCAGTATTGCCAAGAGACAATTATAGCAGAGGGGGGAAAGTGTAAAATTTTTACTCCCCATAATCTCATGCACCAAGGACCTCACCATTCATATTTTATAGAAGTAGCTGTACATTCATTTGTTGGACTTTTATGAGCATAACATTGAAGGTAATTTCAAAGAAAATCTCCACATAAATCTGTTGAAAAGTAAAAACATGAGCCATTAGGAAACCGTTTAAGGCAATCACTTAAAGATCTCAACTCTTTGTAAGCTCCAATGAAGATAGACTAAATTTATTAATTATTAGAATTTATGTCGATTAAAGATAAAATACAGGAATAATTAATAATATAATATAATGTTATAATAAAACTATTTTAAAAGAGCAAATTCTGAAAGAGTGCATAGCATATAAAGTAAATCCTTGTAAATGTCCCTGAATATGTTGTTTGCTTCATCAAATGAATATGAAATTCATTTTCTGCTTCTCCAAGACATTTTCTTGTATTCATAATTCCTGCAGCGAGGTGGAAACTTGGCAAAAATTTCCTCGAGATATTTTTCATCAGCACCAGCAAACCTTCTCTGATCTAGAGCCTTCCTTATTTCCATAGATATTAAATTACACAATTTAAGACATGAATCATCCTCAAACACGCACGTAGACTCCTGAAACAAAATAATGAAAAATATGGAATATTATATTGGAAGTGAAATATCTGCAGTATAAAAGTATAAAGGTAAACCCCACAGAATTAGTCATCAAAAACAAAAAAGAATACACGAGAAAATGATTTGAGTAAATTAAATTTCCACTCCAAAGTTTTCAGAAAGTTAAAGTTGTTAAAGAGAGCCTATGACGCTTTGCAGCAGAAATTTTTAATTCATCTAAGTTACTTAAAAGTTTAATATGGTTTCTACAGATGGTAATAGAAGTTTTAAGAAGTATGCAAAAGGAAAGACAGACAAAATATTTAGATTACAGAAATATTTAAATATCTACTTTATTAGTAAAATTAACCTATCATTGCTATCTTCATACCTTCTTTTCATACCTCTTTATCACAAGTTCTACAAAATCTGCTACTTGGCTACAATCTGATGGTCTAATAATATGTAATTGAGAATACCTTACTGAATTATCACACAACCTTTACAGAATGCTCATTAAATCTACAACATATGTAAAACAAAACGTACACACAAAAAGCCTGACAAATATTTGACTCTCACAAGGAAAGGCAAAGTACTTCCAAATGAAAATGTATTGCAAGCACTAGGGCAGTTGAAGAATTGCTTGAAGGTCATGCCTTTCAATTTGTATACAGATAATTGTACACTTGCTTGGCTATTTTCTCACCTGAAACAGTACGGAAAGATCTGCAATCTGATTCTAAAACATCAGCCTTTGAATTTACTGTGCTCAATCAAAAAAGTAATATTAATACATCTGCTGCTTGCTTCTTGTAAATAATTTTGGAATAACTATCCCCTGCTTCAAGTGACTCCAATATCTTGCAAAATAAGCACCCTGATAGACATGTGACTAGCTCATTTGACTTTAGTGAAAAAGGTCCCCATTATTGGTGGAAGCTCAAGTGCCTCAGTTGTCAGAGCTTGTATAGCAATTAAACTACTTTTAGCACAAAATTCAAATTTCTCTCATTAACATTTGAGTTATCCTCGAAGCAGGATCTATGTTCATTATTTCAGCACTTAGTTGACATCATCCAAATAAAGTTGAGCTTAAAGTGGAGCTAACACCCTCAAGGATATTTGGTGTTACAAAATTCCCAAGACAAACAATCCTTTGACTCATTTTATTCCACCGCTACCCATTTTAATGTAGCTGCATTCCTTCTGGTACCCATCTGGTGAAAGTCAACAAAGTTATGAAAGTTTCTACAAATTTTTGGCTGCGAGATCATAAAATGGGAACTGCCTAAATGGTTCAAAGATGCCACTCTCATCAAATCTGAACCTTAAAACATGGAAAAAAGGCCTATTGTGACATTTACTTAACGAAGCACAAGTTCATCTTCCACAACCAATGTGCAAGGAAAATTTTCACTGGGGAATATGCAAATTGATCCTCAGTACCTGACACTCAGTACAATCCTTAAAATCGGAAAATAAAATCCAAGTACTTGATACTCAAACATGGATTCCCTGATCAATAATAATAATAAAATATCTTTATTTCAGGGTGAGATTAAGACTAATAAATATAGTATCTTCTTACACCTAACCATAATTGAGTGTGTGCATGTATAAATGTATGAACATCTATATTTCTTCTATATTCATTTTCAACTTCTGGTTCCTTGATAACCACCTAAGAATCCAAGCCCCAAGCTAATTTTTCATGGCAATCTCCTCCTTGTCTCTGTTGCTCAGCTCTATGAACATAATTTATGGATTGACAACTGTGATAGCTTAACGACCCTTGAAACTTTCTGATCTATCTCACAAGAAATTTTGATAATATGCATTTAAGTAATTCTCGAATGCTTGTTCCATCAGCAGATAAGTATATTACAGTAAACATTTGGAAAATATTCATATATGAAACTAAAACTTGAGCTGATAAAAAGGTTTCTTTAATGGAAAATTTTTTAATTACAACAACCGATAACCTCATAGCACTCAAACATATTGTAAGAGTTTTACTATATGTATGTAGTAATTAATATTTAATAAATTATTCAAGTCAGAATTTGTTAGTAACTATCCATTTCAAACTTTTACTGCCAACATATTCTTACCCACAAATACTTAGAGTCATAATGTAGATCCATAGCAATCTTCCATTCTTGGACTGCTGCCCACAAATCTTTTCTCTTAACCAAAAGATATTCAGCTTTCATAGTACGATAGGCAACAGTTAATTCATCTTTATGTCTGGCATTCAACATACCCTCAAGATCTTTTATGAATCTGTCACAATCTTCTAAAGGGCTATAGTTTTTATCAATTTTATACTTCATCTGTTTGGAAAATAAAATGATATAAGTACAATAAAAATTATCAATTTTAATGTATAATCTGAACTATATGAAGACAATGAGTATAAAACCAACTTTAATTATTTCCAATCCTGCTCTAATGGCTTCCGCAGAGTATGCCTTTTCAAAATATTTCAATGCTTCCTTGTAATCACCCCTGCGCCAATCCAACAAATATCCCATGCCAATAGTGGCCCTTCTACTTCCATTTCGAGAATTCATTGCTCTTTTAAAGGCTTCCTCAGCAAGTTCTACATTTTGAAAATCCTTTGGAAGCTTTATCAAACCCATTCCACAGCTGTAAAAAATCATGAAAGAAGTCAGAATACATGGATAGGAGAAAACTGGTTCATGAAATATCAAATAACACATTTTTTATTCTTACTGGTAAACAATAGAAGAGGATACAAGAACAACAGCTTTCAATATTATTTTCTGTATTCTACCTTCCTTATGTGGTATATTCCACTTATAAAGTGATTTTCACTTGTTTCACACAAAATTCTTAGCTGAGTTTTCCTTTTTATAACCTAGTTAAGATACATGACAGGATAACAAGTGAAAACCACATCCTAAATAGGATAGCATTATAACTAGATTGTCTTACAATATATCTTTGAAGAGTCATCAGCTTTTCACACAGTGAAAGCATTTTAGTTACTTAATTTTGCTAATTTTTCATGCTACAATGAAAGAATTTTTACCAGACAGACAATTAGGGAAGAGTAACAATAAGAGACAAAGGTTTCTCCACTCCCCAGCACCGGCAACCATCCAGGGAAATTCCTCGGAAGAGGATAATTGTCTGGCGGACACCAGTTATTCAGAAATTCCTAAAGATATCCTTAGATTCAAAGAACACTTAGCTCACTTCAGACACAACCAAATTAATAAATCCAGCGTTGCACAACACATACAAGAACACAATCATAGGATTAATTTAGACAATTTAAAATTAAAGAAATCAATACAGAATAACTCAAAACTAAATGCTTATGAGAGCATCTTCATACATCAAAACAAAAGGAAACTTATGAATGCCGATGATGGGCCTATCACAACTTCTTCATTATACTCTCTTTTGGAGACCGCTTCTTAAAAGGACCTAGTCCCAGAATTTCCATACCCTTCCTCCCAGTATGTCACACAAAAAAAACCCCACCCCATCGGTCATTACTCACCACCTTCACGTACATCACAACAGAAAACCCCACCCCCATAAAACCCCTCCCACGACAAACAGTTACAAATACCTCACAATCCACTCTTTCTTCTCATTCAGCATTGGACCCCCTGTGATCATGAAAGCATAGCATTCGAAATGCGCATTAGGGATTTCTGAATAACTGGTGGCCGCCGGACGATTATCCTCTTCCGAGGAATTGCCCTAGATGGTTGCCGCTGCCAGCAATTAGAGAAAACTTTGTCTCTTATTCATTGAACGCCGAGTTCCTTTTTCTTTCCTTCAAGTGTAACAATGTTATTACAGCAATAGAGAGAGAGAATCATGATCTCCCAGAGACTACATTACATCCAACAGCCCACAAAGCACTCCTTTTCTGTTTTTTTTAAATTGTTTACTTCTTAAGTCTGTGGTGAAAAGAAACATCATAAAGCTACTTTTTAATCTACAATCTGTCCTGAGAAAAAAGAAATAGAGAAGATCTCACTTTATCTCATACTACATGGCCTGAAAAGTCCAGAGCCTAACATAGAGATGTCGCCACTAGTAACTTTTTCTGCACATTTCACTTGAGAACCAACCTTAAGATGGCACTGTTTTTAATTTCATGACAATTCATGTATTAGCTCCCGAATGGCAGCTGATTGTTTTCACGAAGTTTAGGCATTTTGCAAACGATGGAAAAAGACGAGTTTCGAGTTTTGAATAAACATTGTTTCTTGATGGGAAAAAACACTGTCCAAGCCAAAACTTGGTTAGATAAATGTTACCCAACATCCTCGCCTTCGGAAGCGACAGTGAAATGGTGGTTCGTGGACTTTAAACGTGGTCGTGTCAGCACCAAAGACACCGAACGCCCTGGACGCCCCTCCGAGGCCACCACTTCAGAAAATATAAAAAAAAGTCCATCTGATCGTTTTGAACGATCGTAAAGCAAAGTTGCGTGAGATAGCAGAGTCTGTGGATATATCAATGGAACGCGTTGGAAATATAAATCTGCATGAACATTTGGGGATGAAGAAGCTAATTGCGCGATAGGTGCCGCGTTTCCTGACTCCGGACCAGAAGCAAAGACGTGTGGAGGATTCTGAGCATGGTTTGGCCTTGTTTCAAAAAAACAAAAAGGACTTTTTGCACCACTTTGTGACGATGGACGAATCTTGGATACATTATTACACTCCTGAGTCCAATCAGCAGTCTGCAGAATGGTTGGAAGCGGGTAGCAGTCGTCCGAAGCGTCCGAAGACCCAACAGTCAGCTGGGAAGGTTATGGCGAGTGTTTTTTGGGACGCAAGTGGAATCATTATGTTTGAATACTTGGAAAAGGGAAAAACAATCACAGGCAACTACTATGTTGCTCAACTGGACAATTTGGACTTCGAGATCAAGAAAAAACGGCCACACATGAAAAAGAAGAAAGTGCTGTATCACCACGACAACGCACCAGCTCATTCGTCAATGAAAGCGACGGTGAAATTGAGTGAATTGCGGTACAAATTGGTTTCACATCCCCCGTATTCACCAGATCTGGCACCCAGCGACTACTATCTATTCCCAAACATGAAGAGATTTCTTCAGGGGAAGAAATTCACGTCAAATGAAGAAGTCATCTCCGAAACAGAGGCCTATTTTGGAGGACTTGAAAAATCATTTTTTTCGAAAGGCATCAAAATGCTCGAGGACTGGTGGAATAAGTGCATAGCTCTAAATGGAGATTATACTGAAGAATGAAAAAGGTTTTCAGGTAAAAAATTGATTTTTTATTTGTTAGGCTCGGGACTTTTCAGGCCATGTAGTATTTCTATTGGCTCAAACAATGGGATCTACTCTGCTTCATCATATCTTCATTTTATTCTCACAAAATGAATGATTCAAAAGAAGAAATTCATAAGGAACCCTTTTAGAGACAAGGAAAGGAAAGATGATGGAAACGCATTTAATGTAAAATTTGGTTTATAAAATAAAGCAAATGACTGGCTACAGCAAGTTGTGGTGCATCTGGGGCAGGGGTGAAAAATCCACAAGGAGGCAGCAGAGAATCTTGAGCAGTATCTATATTGTGTTTTGTTGTGCAGTATCTATATTATGTGTTATTGTGAGAAGATTGAGAGTGAGACTGTGAGAAGTGGATGGGTCTGTGTTACTTTGCCGTTGAATAGTAATTTGACAATGCTTCATCACTTAGAATAGATTAGGAGTACAAGGGATAGTGATGGGTCATACAAAGCCAACTCCTATCCATAGTCAACCTCAGCCTTCATGTGTCATACTCTGTATATATTCATTGATTCAATAAATGAGACTATGATGAACAATTATGCTCATATGAATACCTTGCTATTCAGGTCATATTCTGGTGGAATTTTGAAGAGATCTGCATTGCAATCCAGAGTAAACTGATAAAGCTCCAACTGGTATGCAGTGCGCTTACAAACGACAAATATATTCATCAAAGATATCTTAATTAAGAATATAATGCATTGGTAGGCAGCAATTGTAGCTTAACCTGAGCAGCCAAAATGAACAGCAAGTTCTCACAATGCCATTGCTGCCACTGATTAGCCTCCCACTGTAAGCAGAGGACGCCTATGGGAAGCCTCCACTTGAAGGAATTATTTGCTTTCCTCCTCTGCCACAGACTTTGTTTAGAGAGCTAAAATTTTGCCTAGCTTCTCAGTACAGTTTGTGCAACTTAGGAGAGAAGCCGCTTCTCTTTTCCTCATTTTTTTCCCTTTGCTTTTTGTAATAGTTGGAAGTGCAATTTTGAATTTTTCTCAATACGAGTTCCTTGGGATTCAGGTAATAATTTTGAATAATTTGTTGTATGCATTACAAAATCTTAACATTTTCAATCGTTAGTGAATGAAAAACAACGTTTTTTCATTTTGTAGTTTTTAAATCATTATCTAATTATTCAAATTGTTTGAACTTTTTTCTTTGTTGGTATTAACTGACTTATTTCTAACTGACTTATTATTAACTTATATTATTATAATGTTAAAGTACCAAAATCTACTAGAAAACAGAGAAATTAGATTCCAACTTATGTATTAAAGTAGCTTCAATGGGATAAGAAGCTTAGCAGTAGACGTCTAATCTGTTACTTATGAAGGAAATTTTAAACAACAATATGTCGTGAAGCAGTAAAGAGAAACACTTAGGACAAAAACTGTTATTTTTTCATTCAACTCTCTGTTACACTTGACAGGTCTAGTTTCATAATCTTAATTCCACCTGGGTACCTCTCCTTATAAACATGAGACAATATCTGTAATGCTAACAAAGCTTTCTAAAACCGATGATAATTAAATCAGGGGTGATCATTTGCTAGCCAATGTTCCCTCTTTCCTAAGGTATCTAAATAAAGGTAACAGGTAAGGTCAGAAGTTACTACAAAGAATAACTAATGCTAAATAGTTAGGTATTAGCAGATTGGTTGTCATGTGTACCCAAATTGAAAATCAAAATATATTATAACCAGTACTTGTTTTAATGGTATTAAAAGCTTTGCAATAATTGTCCATTGAAGCTATCCTAAAAACAAGTTCTTGAGAAAACTGAATTAAAGATTATCCTTTGCTAATTCTCTTACCTTTACCTTAGCCAAATTAATTTAGTTTAATTTTTGTTCATGCAATTGCAATTGTAATTGAGGATATGATTAGTGATGTCACATGCTCAGAATGTATCCATTCAAGGAACTGATACTAAGAATCAAACATTCCAGATGCAAAGTTCAAGGAATCTGATGATAAAGAAATGAATGAATACATACCGTGTTAGGACAGTAGCGGATGCATTTTCATCATTAACACAATGCTCATACAATTCCTTTGCTTTTGTTAGCAGCATCTGAGAGTCAGAGCTTGGTTTCCTCTTTACTCTTGATTGTCTATTTTGAGCTTTGACAATCTCTCTATAAATATCAGCTAAGTAGGGGAAATGAGATGGAAAAGGATTATACTTCAAAGACCTCTCCACTAGTTTTACTTCTTCTTCATATGGCATCTGGAAGAATAGTTTCCTACTTGTATCACATTAAAAGTAGATAAGATTCAAAAAATATTATAAAGGAGATAACTCATGAAGTTAACTATTCTATTGTAGCATTCAACAAAAAATAATACTCCAAAAAAATATCCTATCTTGAATTCACAATCCTTTGACCAGAAGCCAGAATATAATAAAAATCCCCATTATTTTCTTAGTAATACGTGAAAATGTATGTATATATCATAATGATATAAATGAAACTCAATACTTTATTCCTTGAGACCAAATAAATAAAAATACAAATAAAACTAAACCAAATATTCAAAGGAACTTGATTATATAATAACAATCAGTTCCTTCTAATCTCCAATAATTACAAGTATACATGTTGCAGAGCTTAAAATTCAAATCCAGAATGTCAGAAATTCCAGTTCAAATTCATTTCAGACTCTGTTTCCAATAAAATGAATTAATGAGTTTTAACAGAATGTATCGGGCCGCCAAAGTTTGTTGAAAAACATGAACTTCGTAAGATTTGGTTAAATTCATTACTTTGTGCAACAGTACTAATTTATCTTTTCTTATTTTCCGAATAGAATATGATTTCTGAAAATTTTCTATGATTTGATTCTGCTACCTCTGACTCTATGGAGGTTGGTATGGGATCTCAGGCACCACTGTCAATGAAACCTCTGACACAACATCTTTAGAAATGAATTATCTAGAAATTATTATCTCTGTTAATCTTTTGCTTTAGCTTTCAGTTTATTAAATGCTAAGTTCAAAGAAAACCATTCCTTCAGTTTCCTTCCTAAGTTTGCCACCTCAACATTTCAATGTACAAGAAGAAATAGAATAAAATATCAACCTCAAAAAATGACTCTGTACGTCTGATTTCTGCAAGAATCTTTCCAGCAAGGTGGTACCAAGCACCTCTTCTGAAGCCAAAATCATCAGGATCCAGCTCAATTGCCAATCTGGCACATTTTAATGCTTCTTTCTTTACTTCATATCCAAAAAGGCGTAAAACATTGCCTTTCATAGCATAAACTGCAGCTTTACATACATCATTTAATTCCTGTAAGAAATAAATACTTCCATCATAATATTGAACAATCACACATAATACCATCACAGTGTATCATCATCACCCATAAGGCTGGTTGATTTTATGAAGCTTTCAAAATTTGTATTTTTCACATTATAATTTATAAAATATTTAATGGCGAGGCAGTGGCCCTTTTCATCAATAATTATTCATTTATGTTTTAGATAACTTATCCAAATCAGGTGAAAAAAGACCTTACATTGAGCACTTAGTTGATCTCTGCCAATCAATGCTAAAAATTACCCAATATACATTTGAACAAAGAATGAATGGTGTATTCGAACAAGAATGAGATACACTTGAATGACACAATGCCATAATGGCACTTAAAATATTTTAAGGGCTGTTTGTTTTGTATACATGAATTAGAATGATTTTTACAACATAAAGTAGGACAAAATAAGTGAAAATCTCTGATATAAATATTCATATCATAATGCAAGAGAAAAAACACTCAAGAGGCTTATTATGGTGCCATTCCACCAAGTTAGGTTGGAACGTATCAATTTTACAATTCATATCATTATATCCCATCCTAAACACAGCCAAATAGGAATTGAGATAGATAATGGAAGAAAATTTTCAATGGATAAATTCAATTGAATTCAATTTCATTTCATTCAAAGTTCACATAAATGATATAGACATGTCAAGTACAAGTTAGAATACAAAAATAGTAGTACAGAAGAGAACAAATAATAAAAAAATCATTGAATCAATTTGACAGACAGAATTCATTAATAATAATTGATCATCAATAATAATAGTTTTTTACCATAGATCAATAAAAGATATAGGCATTGTCCATGAAATTACATAAAAATAGTAAATAGTCATCAGCACTTTAAAAAATTTTTTCAAGCAAGGATTTTAATTTACATTTGAAAGAAGTAATTGCCTTAACATTCTTAAGGTCAGCAGGTAATTTGTTAAATAAAATGAGGCCCATATGTTTAGGACCAAGATAAGTGGATCTGGTGCAAATGTATGAGACATGTAGATTATGGATATTCCAAGTACAGTGGTACCTCGAGATACGAGTGCCCTAACATACGAGTTTTTTGAGATACGAGCCAGTCGAGCGAGTGAAGTTTTGCTTTGAAATACGAGCAAAATTTGAGATATGAGGAACGGCTGGCTGCACATGACCTACCAGTTTACTGTGCCTCGTGCATCTCGCATTATCCCACGCATCCCCCCAGTATACTTGTTTACCTTGCTGTCGAAGCATCTTTGATAAGTTTTTCTAGGGCTTTGTGCTTTTTGTGCAATTAAATACTTTATCACATTTCTTTTTATAACCTTGGGTCCGAAGAAAGTGAGTGGAAAGGTCAATGCTCGAAAGAAGATGACATCTATTGAATTAAAGTGTGAAAAATGAGCGAGATGTGCGAGTAGCTTACTTGGCGAGGTAGTACAAGCGTAGTACTTCAACGATATGTACTGTGCTTAAACAGAAGGAGTCAATAAAGAGTATAATACCAGCTGAGGGCGTTACAATAATTTCTAAGCTCCGTAGCTCTCTCAACAACTGGGGTGGCATTTTGGGGCCTGGAACGAATTAATGGCATTTCAATTAATTTCAATGGGGAAAATTGCTTTGAGATACGAGCAATTTGACATATGAGCAAGGTTACGGAACGAATTAAACTCTTATCTCGGGTACAGGTACCACTGTATAGTGGTTGTGCACTTCAGCATTAATCACAAAAGATTTAAATTAGCCCTTGTATAGGTAACAACAGAAAGTATAAAAATACATGGAATAGGAAGTAGCCTGAAGTGTTTAAAAAGGGGCAAACTGGGAGCATCATCTCTGACATTGGCCATCAACTGAATAAATTTCTTTTGTAACTTGAAAATTTTGATAGCCTGGGGGGAAGAACCCCAAAACAAAATAATATGGTAGAGATGGAAAGTAGAGTATAAGTAGAGATGGAAATTTAAATGAATTCCAAGAAAATTATATGAATCAACTAGTGTGTCTGAAGTTGATCACTAGCTATTTGGCAGGGTTTAATGTAAGAAGATTATTTACTGACCAAGAGTGAATTATCTGAGTTACACAGTTACAGGTGTCAAACAAATTATCTTGAGTTGAGGAGATGACAACGTTAGTGTCATCAGCATATAATAGAACTACAGTCTTGGAAAGTGTTCATATGCTTGGGAAGCTCATTAATATAGATCAGAAACAGAGTAGGGCCAAGGACAGAACCTTGAGGAATGCCATGATTTATAGTCATTGGAAAGGAAGTATACTTCATTCCATCTTTGAAGATTGTGACTTTTTGTATCTTGTCGCGAAGGTATGACAACAACCATGCCTTTGGGGTTCCTCTAATACCAATGCTATCCAATTTATAAGATAAAACAATGTGATTAACATGATCGAAGGCTTTGCAGTAGTCAAAAAGGAGAGCACAGGTACTGAGTTTTTTTACCTAAGACTTTAAATAACGGAATAAAATTCCTAATGGAAGAACTGATGAGGTATACAGTAAAATTCACTTCATATTCTTCTAGTTAAGATGCTATCCCAATTAAGAAGTGGTTTTCCTCAGTCTATTTCACAATAAAATGACATAATTCTATAATTTGGTCTTTAAAGTTTCACCAGCTGTTTGGATACATACACATGAATTAGATTGATTCTACAATGCAAAATTATTGGAAGTGCAACTTTTAATATATTTTCATACGTAATTCTAGGCTAGGATCTTAGCATGAAACATTATTATGATGGTACTGTAACTTCTCTAGCTTTCTTGTGTAGTTGTAATCATTGTAGCTCCAGTTGCTATGTGAAACAGGAAACTTGTTAGCTTGTATTCAGTAGGAAGTAATTTGAATGAAATACAATCCTTTAAAATTGATATTCATTATTTGAAGAAGCCTAAAGCCCCCTCAACAAAAGTAAGGGCAAATAAATTACATTATATGATTAACTAAAATCTAGCTGTTAATTATCTGGCTAAATATACTACATATCTAATATCGTAACTCATTACATGTATGACAGGTATGACACATTTCCACTTGGTGAGATTTGATTAGGTAAGACTCATGATAATGAGACACTGGACTAAAGATGGCTAAAGAAAGAGAAGATTACTGTGGGATGAGATTGTTTTAGTATCTTAAGTATCTGTCCTATCCTTAATGAATAGAAAAAAAGAAGCAACGTTTAATCAGTCAAGATTTCTCATATTCAATAAGGTAAATGGATTACAAGTTCACAAAAGGAAAAGAGAGACTGTTGTAAAACTAATCTCGAATTCAAAACTGTTTTTCATATAATCGTGCCTTCTTCCAAGAAGAATGACCATAAGACCATCAAATACTAAACTATTGGATTACATTGAACAGACGATGCACTTGCTGCAACATTTCTTCTTCAAATATATGAGTTACAACAGTTAATCAGAAATAGGAGATCAAAACAGAATGGAAGACAAGAATTAAATCCAATATGATTAAGCAGGGGATAAAGTTAATCAACATATATCTTAAAGAATTCAGAAAACTGGAACAGGACTTGGGTATTTTAAGAGAATTCTCTAACCAATTAGTCTCTCAGCCCAAACCCTAAATTCAAGAGACTTAGAAAGGGTATCATGGTAAGTTTTGAAATACAGTATAGTTAGGGAACATAATACAAATAGTAATGTATTTCTTTTTAAAAGGAGGTAATAATATTAAATACAATCGCATTCGAAATTAGTTAAGCCATTTACAACTACAACTTACCCTGAAGTACTTAATACGAGGCAAAAACTCTTCAGCAGCATCATTTCTACCAGTCATCTTGTAGAGGAACAGTCTACAGGAAGAGAGGACATGCTCTAATCCCTCCATTATGTCTACAAAAAATCTTACATTCTTATTTTCCTCCAAAAGTTTCTCGCAAGAATCAAATGTCGTTGCTGCCTCATCTTCTTTTAGATGACTACATTGTGCACAACCAAGCAAAATTCTGATCCAGTAAATACGCCACTCGTGCGATTCTCTGGACAATTTATACTTTAATTCTTTCTCCCAATCGATATCATCAAACTTCTCAGAGCATTCTTTCCATGTCAAAGGACAGTTAAATTCTTGCAAACTATCCGTTAATGAAACGCAAGCCTCGTCTGATAACACAAGTTTACGTGTTAGTTCCATAATTTCTGAGTTTTTATTTTCCTGTCCTGAAGACTCTACGGAGTACAGAAAATAGACATTAGAAAAATACTTACACTTGATGACAAAATGAAGTATATAATAATGAATAAAAATCCCCTATATAGAAAAAAGGCTTATGAAAACAGTGGTAGGTAAAAATGGACTGCTCCATTGTTTAAAGTATTCCTAAATGAGTACCAACCAGTCATGATCCTCGAACCCGTGCACTTGAATCTCCTCCCGTTGACGAGTGGATGATCGACGAATCCACCCTCTTTTCTATGAAGTAGAATTGATGTAATAAGGAACAGGACAGTCACCTTTTCTCTTTAAATTTATACAATCGCCGATATGGAAGAAGTGGTTAGTGCTTAGTCCGAAGAGAACTCTGCAGCGAGGTAGAGCTTTCTCTAACTTCGAATGCAGTGGACTCCTGGTTGACTCGTTCATACAAGGGGTGGAACTTACATGCTCAGAAACCTCTGAAATTTATGCGTTCGGGCCAGAGTTCTGGAGGCCTGCCTGCAGCTTTCTACCACTTTCGACCTTTATGTACAGTTCTTCCTTTCAGAGACCGAATTAAAAGTTAGAACTGGTTCATTTCTTAGTCTTGTTTATATATTCAAATGAAAGTAAAATGCAATATATGCCCCATGAGTTTACTCAGTTACATTTCACGTGCTAAATTAGCTCAGATGACATTTTTTATCCGCTTAAAACTTCGAAGTTTGTCAATTTGAACATTTGCTTCTCAGTACAACTGTACAATAGTGAGACGTGGAACAATCCATTAATTTGATTGTTTGCTTCAATCGAGTAATTGTTATAGCTAAAAAATAGCGAAAATTTTATAGCTCTATGGATCTAGAGCGCTTCGATTTATCACCAAATCCTACCCGATTGAAACTATTCGATTGTTCAAAGCGATTAAAAATTTTATGGAACATCGTAACATTGAAAAATAATTGCACTTAACCAACTACCAATTATTTTCCAATGCTCATACGAACTAGTTTTCGTTATCATAATCGGAGAAGATATACTTTCTATTTACAAATTTGATTTATTCCTGAATTAGTGTAATATTCTATTATTACTGCAATATTTTCAAAACTTTCTATTTTCGTAATCTTCAACATTTATTATTAGGGAGGTTTCATTAGCCCTTTTGAATTCAGAGCGTTATACACCACATCTTTAGGGTTGGTGTTCGTGGAAATCTTCTTCATCAGCATCTTTATATCTCTGCCAGGGACTTCCCCTGAATCGGATGCAACGCGTCACTTCCATCTCTTCTTGAACGCATTCAAAGTAAACCAGTGAAATAATCAAATAGAATCATTCGGTTTTTCCATTAATATCATTCGCTTCTCCCCAGCGAGTGAATCACTTGCTCAGATAAATTAAACAGATTCATTCTCAGGTCGGGAAAGAGTGAAAAATAAAAGCATGATAGGGCCTCTTGGCTAATAAGTTGTATAGCATCTTTGGATGGGAAAAATCTGCACCTTCGTGATTTAGGGATCGGGAGAAAATAGCGGGATGGCGACTCACGGGTTTCAATGTATGCAACGATGGAACAACGCTGATCAACCTGAAATCCTATTCTACATCTGAGTGTATTCTACATTGGAGGTTGTGGAAAATTTGAGCTGAAAATTATTCCGTAATTTTTATATCACTAGGAGCCCCGCTGTCGTAGAATTAATACATCATAAGAAAAAGCTTAAGGTTTTGATCCCACACATACCCTATCAAAAGAAGAAAATGCCGAGAAAACATTTCTCCAATACTGATAGAGTTTATTGGTCAAAATAAATAAAAAGTGCGCAACGACACCAGAGGAATTATCTCTCCATCTAAATAATACGAAAATTAGTTAAATTGTATGTAGAACACGAAGAAAGGGTCAAAATGACGCATCCCGAAGAGAAAGCCTTAGTATACTATCTTACTTAGTTACTACTTAGTATATTATCTTTCTGAGTCGGGGGCTTTGCTTTGCAATGAGCCGCCGGGGAGACAACAGCATGAATCATGAATGACAGAGCATTCCTTTTATCTAAACACTGCTCAACAATCAGTAACGGAGAAAATGCGGTAAAACTTAATCATTAAAATTTTTCCAACCGGTATGAAAGCTTACATTTGCCGGTTTTTTTGCTATTTAATTTTTAAGTAAGTGCTTTAAACCTTAAAAACGAAAAGAATGATTCTTTAGCTTGTCTTATTAACCACATCTGTAGAAAGTATCTAGCAGAGTGCGGGAACAATTACTGCGTACTGCCAGTTGCTTTCATATTTCTTCTGAGTAGTCAGCTTTTCGGGCGACGACAGTGCCTTCCTTTGTTACTAAATTTGAATTATTTTTACTTTACAATGAAGCAACTTCGCCAAATAGACAACTAATGGAGAATAACGAATTTCACAGTGGTTAGTGGCCGTCAAAGAATACTATGAGCCTAGGATTGCAGCAATTTTCTGAATATCTTAATTTCTTCGCACAGAATTAATCATCGCAAACATGAGTCGGAAGGACTTCCTTAGAAACAAGGCTCGGTTGAATACAGTTATAAATCACTCACCGGAGGGCACAAAATATACATATCATACATTAAAAACATCTACTGAGAATATTTGTCGCATAGATTAGAAATACCGCATTCAAAAAAGTGTATTATCTGCCTTACCTATCCCTCATTCCTCTACCTTGAATGCACTGCACCCAACTTAACCTCTCCACCCTAACTACTACCCAAACCTCGTTGCTAAAAAAGTCTGGAATTTATTCCCACCTCACCTATTCCTGCCACTCGCACTACCGCCTGCAACTGCCTTTCGCAACGGCAATAGTAGGCAAAGATTTGCACCGCATCACCGGACACACATACAGTTATAAATAGTAGGCAAAGATTTGCACCGCATCACCGGACACATACAGTTATAAAACAACACATGAGGTGGACTATTGGCTAAAGCTCTTTCCGTGGACTGGAAAATCCGCCTATGGTATTAGCAGAGCGTCTTAACCTGTATTTGTACCATGTATGTACTTCGTGTTAATGAGAGCGTTTTAAACAGCAAGAATTATATAAAAATAATTTAATAATTATAATAATTTCGCAAGAATACTTACAAAGCATATCACAAAATAACGAAAAACTTAGAAAATACTAAGTCCCTGATAAAAATTACCGTCTCAAACTTGATTTTTGAATGATCAGGAGTTTTTATAGATAGCAAACGCTCAAGTGCACTCGATGAGGATTTAAAACACCATACGATAGCACATGAGATTCTTTTGAGTGAGTAAAATTTTCATCTGTGTTTGAGCCCCCCCCCCCAGAGCCAAAAACGGGGTTTTAATATATTGAGTTTACAGAAGGTATTTAGAGAAAAATATGGTGAGCATAGAAGGATGAATAAGGAAATTAAATATCTACAGGAAAGGTTACTTTGTGGTATGAGTGTGCATTAGCTTTATCCTTACATCAGAGAAACGACTCTTCTTTCCAACAAAATAACCCAATCAAGTCGCAATTCTCTCCTTATTATGGTAGCCATATTGTACTCTGTAAGGCATGGCAGAATTCACTATTCGTTTGCATGAGACCTAAGTAAATACTGAAAGGTAGACACATGAACAATGCTTAAAGAGAATATTCAGAGGAATATAATGAAATAATTATAATTTGTTATCTTCTAATCATCTTGTTAGTTTTAGTTCTAATGAAGTTAAGTTCAAAGAAAATCAATGCCTTCAATATCCTTTACATAAAAAAGTTTGCATCCTCAATACATATTTAAAATTGCAAGAGGAAATACTATAATACATCAATCTCAGAATATAATTTGGTACATCTGATTTCTGGATGAATCTCTCCATAGGCAAGGTAGTACCAAGCATCCCTTTTGAAGCCAAAAGCACCAGTATCCTCCTCAATTGCCAATCTGACATATTTTAATGCTTTGTTATTTGCCTACTATCCAAAAAGGAGTAAAGTATGATTTTATTATCTTTTATTGCAAAACTGCAGCTTGAGATACTTTAATTCCTGAAAATGAAAAGGTTCTATCATAATAATATACAATCACACAAAGTATATACAGATATCACCTAGAAGGCTGGTTAGAATCCAATTCTTTCTACAAAAACCTTTGTAAGATGAGGTGATTAGGCAAGATGAGTAGCGAGATTTCTGTCATTGCATTTCTCACTCAGACAGAATGCTATGGACAGAAAAAGTACATTGAAGTATAGAAAAAGGCCATGTGAATAACAATGGCTATAGAATTCTGTAAGGAATGACCATAATGAATGGTATTATTCAGCATCACTCACACCTCAGAAGCTTCATTTCATCTCAGCCATGAACAAGACTGTAAATGTTAGATATATTTTCTTCCATCCAGTACTTAAAGGCAAATGAAAATATTATATTCACAATGACTTGGTAGTAGAAACATTCTTGCTGCAAAAGAAAACATTAAAGATAAAAGCCTCTCACTAGATTATCGTTGGGTACTAGCAATCACAGATATGTACTTTCTTAATACCAAACGATAATTTGAAGGATGCCATTCTTTAAGAAATTACGGAAATCATTATGCAAGCATTTGTGAATTCAGGGCATACAAAATAATATGGTTTCTATAACTTCTAATAGCAATAATAATTAATAGTCGGTAAGTGTAACTAGTGTTGTGGACACACCCTGTTCTTGTAAGCAAATGTTTAGAAATAAAGGTTTGTTATTCCTAACTCCTTTTTTCTCAAAGGATTCTCTAACAAACAAAGCAATCCTCAAAATGCAGATTGAGAAAATAAGATCAAGATGATTTGGCTGTATAATGAGGATAAATGAATGTAAACTACCAAGAAGTTTTTGAAGATGAAGGAAAAGGAAAAAGAACAAGGGGGATACAAAGTGGAAAGAGGATATTATTAACCCTTCTGCTGCAGGAGCTGCTTTCTGTTCCTTTTTCCCTACAACTTTGTGGCGAGAGAAAGTAATGGAAGTATTTTCCCTTTTGAGCATGCTAGTGGTAGCAGATATAGACCTACATAATCCCGATAGACCTCAATGGTCATTGGTTATTGTCAAGAAATATAAATATGCGTGTTGGACATTCCATTGCCAATTTTTATTTATTTAATAATAATTTTTGATTCAACATTCAGCTCAGAGTTGTTTCATAAGCAGTTTTTTGATTATTTTGATACCAAACAATATGCATATATCTCGATTTTCAAGAATGATAACTAATCACAAAGAAAATAAAACGTGCTTGAAGGCAGTCAAAGCACGGAGAGTGGGTAAAACCTGTTAAACTTGGGTTTTCTTGGATAAGGGTAAACCCTTTTGAGATAATCCCATTCCAGAACAATAGAGAGGAGCGAGCGATCAGATGCTGCATTGAAGCTGGGACATAAAATTGAAGGAGCAGGTCAAAACATAGAAGAACGTTTTTCCTGCAGTTTCCTTAACCAAACATACAAGTACGATTCCTGCAGGTTAGTGATTATAAAAAGACATCAACAGAAGATGGGAAGAAACAGAAAGTTTGGGATGAGAAATGTTGGGAGGATGAAAGAAGATAACAGTTGCAACAAACACCCAACCCTCCAGGCAGAGTAGGGGAGAAAGGATGATTATCTAATCTAAGCATGATGGGTTCAGGTTACTATTATAAAAGAGGTATTTCATACAGTTTTCTAGTAACCAGTGCTGTAAGAATGCACTGAAATGAAGCCTTATCTATGCCTCTTTAAGTTAAGCTTGCACATATCGATTAAAATTAAGATTTATATTACACCAAACCTTACAGTTGCCACCTCTCAAGATGTGACTTGCTTTTTGACCCAGGTTTCAATAATTTATCATTACATTTATTATTAAGCGCACTCTTTGCCTTTTTCGGGGATCAAAAGAACTTACTCTTAATGTAATCTGGTCGGAATATTCTTTTCATGTAATCTTAGCAGTTATTTGTAAAGTAGTTGAAAGTTTTATTCCCAAGAATATTTAAGCACTCGGCCGTTGTTCCATAAGTCACCCTTCTCCTTTCCATCATTAACATTTTACAGGACAAAGATGAACTCTGATATAGTAACTGGTAATGACTGCAAGTCATTTTCTACAGTCTCTTCTCTATCTATGAGTTCCGTTTTGTTCTCTATGTCAGTTTCTTGATATAAATCTTCAATATACCCCTCACAACACGTACATGACCTTTTTTCAATGGTATGTTACCAGCGTTATCTTACAGTATTCTCTTCCTTGAATGTGTTGCTAAGTCTTCATGGTGGGATAAACTCTACTCAAGTTAGATTTGGTTAAATATTTCTCCGTCTTTTAACTTTTCGCATTCTTTCATCCACGTCTTCTCTTCATTTGTTAAGGTTTTAGGTGTTATATATTTGATTACGCCTCTACCTTTCATTCCATCACGTTCCTCAATTTGAGTATTTCTTCTCATTCCAGCCTATGATATTTCCCGCATCCTTAGTGGTGCACATTTCTACCATTTTCCTTCTAAGTGTTCATTCCTTGAAATCTTAGGAAACTGCTTCATTTTAGTTCGACTAAACACCCACTACTTTCGCTTGTTTTTACGCGCTTTTCTGGCTTAATGTAAATAACAGCTACATTATCTCTATCACCTATAATCTCACAATTACAACCGCGATTTTAAATCTGAAATTGCTGCCGCGAAACTCCGCAGTAGTTATCTCAAATCCCGTTCTTTCACCGCTTTGTAGCGCTTCAGGCACCGGTGTATTTTACATGGCGTTCATTAGTAGCTGTTAGCAGTGAATTATAATTAGCAGTTCATGCTACATTCCTCCTGCGAAAGTTGCGAAAGCACCCAAAGCAGTCCAAAGTAGCATTGAGAAATCCAACGTGAAAATTAACTGGTTAGTTATTCTCTTTTAACATCAACTATATTGATAGTAGTTTCGGCTGGTATTTCTTACTTATGGACCAAGCAAGTTTTGCTTGTTTCGTATGTACGAAATACCTTTCTGATGCAGAATTCGAAACTTAGAGGAATTAATAGCTCTTTTTGTTTAACGCAAGTCTTCAAATAAACCTCGCAGAACTTAACCGCCAAAGTTTAATATTTTGAATAAAGATTTCATGACCACTTTTAGCTCTCAAGAATCCTTTCAGTGCTAATCAACTTACTTGGATAGCTTTGCGTTATGGAAAATGCAGTCCATAACGTACCAGTCTTTGACCTTCTTGTCGAATTCAAGGGAAAACAATAATTTCGGAAATTATCTGCATCAGTCTTTGCCTTCTGCGCGAAGTATGGCAAGTTGTTTGTTCAGTCTCAGTGGTAATAAAATAAGTATTTGTCATCGATTTTGACTAATTTTGTCATAAATTGAAATAACTAATTTTAATGATTGAAATTCATTAAGTTGATGAATAAATGCATATGATTCAGTGGCGCACCCAAAAATTTTTATGGGGGGGGGTCAGCTGTCCGATCTCTTGCATAGAAGTGTAACCAAAACGTCATTTTAATAAGTATATTTTCAATTTTATAGCATTGATAAAATAGCCTTTTCTTAATCTTTGGGCTATTCACTCAAGTGAAATGATGAAACACTTTTTTTTCTATTTTTCCATTTGCTGTCTGTCACCATGCGACTGTGACTTGCCAGTTAAAGATTAATGTGGGATTTGAATAGAGTTAAGGGAAGGGGGTTGGCAAGCCCCCCCCAATAGATGCTCCACTGATATGATTACATATCTGTTACCATAAAACAAACGTTTACATTTATTTCCTTTAATAAGTAATCTTTTTTCATGTAATTACTAAGAATTTTCTTTTTAGTTTATGGATCGTAAAAGGAAAAGAAAAAGTGCAGTGTGGCAATTTTTCACTGCACTTGATGAATCGAAAGCAATGTGTGAAGTTTGTAAGAGGGTCATTTCATATAAATCATCTATTACAAATTTACGGAGCCATCTGTCTCATAAGCATAAAACAGTTATCTTGATACCACCAACTTGGAAATCTGAGTCAGAAGAGGGAAGACTAATCATTGAAGACAATGTAAGTTACTGGGTAAATTCCACAATTAACAGCACCAAGTATAAACATTTTGGAATCATGAAAAATGGAATAATTCGTATGCTTTTGAATCAAATCTTATCTTACACCAAAAATTTTGATTCCTGTATCTCTTCTTTCTCTGTAATACACCAGTTTGAAATACTGAACATTAGTATTATTTATAGTGATAAAAGAAGTCCAGAAAATTTAATTATTAAAGAATGGAAGAAAACCTTCCATTTGGTAATGGCAAATAAGTCCAACTTATTTTCCCATAAAGAATTTATGTATGAAAAATAATGATGTTGAATAGCAATATTCATAACTCTTGACAGTGATATCTAGAAATAATTGAAAAGTCTTTTTTATGAAAGAGTCCATTCTTTTTTCATCAATAAATAAATCTAAAATATTTTTAGAATGAATGAAAGATGAAAGAGTTCTCTCATTTTCAAATTATTTCTTGAGGTATGCAATGAACTATCGGCAGAACAAACTTACTATCAAAACAAAGATTTCACACAAGTAACACTGCATTAAACAGTTATTTAAAAGAAAATGAGAATTTCCTTCAACTATAAGTAATTTGACATAATATGTAAATGGCAGTGATGAAGGTAATGTGGTTAAACTTAACATCATGGTAATTAAATCTGAATTCATAAGATTAAAAATTCATAAGATTTGTATCTAAAAAATTCTTGAGAAAAAAATATGAGATGAAGTTGATTGCATTTCAATCCCATTTGTTGCTGAGCTGAAAATAAAAACTATAGGAATGAAAATATTCTTTAAGGTATAAAATTATACTCCAATCAGTATCTGGTGACTGATGAGATCCCACTGAATAGGAAATAAGTGGAGGAGAGAGGTAACTGCCCATATGTCATTTGCAGGAAGCAATTTCTTATTCCAATGTGGGGAGGCATACTTGGCTATCCACACAGTACAGTCTCCCTTACTTTCTGAGTTGGACTGAGCGCTCTTGCACAGTAGAATACTGAGTTTCAACCACCGTAGCACGAACAAGTATGTGTAACTCCATATCGCCCATGACATACAAGGAATAGTTAAAAAAAAAGAATTTGATTTGCTTGACAACTAATGATGTTTAATTACTAATTGCAAACAAACCACTGCTAATAACTCTATTATTAAATATTCCACTGTTATATAATAACTATATGAAATTTCAGGGTAGGCTTTAATCTCTCAATATTTTTTATTTCAAGCACAAACCCTCACTGAAGTTGGAACAAGTTAACATCCAGCATGTCTTTGATTGGGAAGGTGAAACCCAGGGGTCGGTTGTACCGGTTATCGTAAATCCAGGAATTTCTCAACGGCCAAGTGAAACACAAGTTAAGATTCTGAAAAAAGAAATATTCTGTGGTGCAACTGCAGCAAGTGATGTACCTGAAGTTAGAAGAGATACAGTTGATTCTGAAACAAGTGATACAACTGGTGCTGAAAAAAATGACGTAACTGAAGTTGTAACTTTAACTGACCCAAAGAAAAGAGTTAAAGATGTTGCCTTGCTGCAGTTATTCCTTACAGACTTTCAGCCTTATAGTATTGTAAATGATGAGGGCTTTAGAGACTTTGTGAAAGAATTGGATCCAAATTATGAGCTACCTTCCCAAGAAAAAATTTCTGAGTCATACATTCCAGCCTTGTACCAATATTGCTTGATAAAAGCAAAGGAAATGGTGCAAAAAGTAACAAAACTTTGCTTGACCACTGATCTTTGGACATCTCCACATGAAGGTAACCTTTTGACAGTCTCAGGGCATTTTATAGATGAAAACTTTGACTTGAAATCAATCCTTTTGGACTGTTCTGAACTGAAGTCAGGTTTTGGCAGTAAAGAAGTGGAATCAACTGTTAGAAGAATAATCAAAAACTGGAATTTAAAAGGTAAAGTTCAACTTGCAGTATCTGGCAATCAGAGAGTCCTTGTGGAAGCCTTCAAAACTGGCTTGAAACTGAAACATTTTGGGTACTTCACAGATTCACTCAGTACAGATGTGGGTGATTCGTTAACTATACCTTCAATTTCAGAGCTTTTGAATAGAGTTAGGAGGATAGTTTATTTTTTAAATGGAAATCCTCAAGTGAGTGAAAGTCTGCTTTCATTTCAGAAGAGTCAGAACTTGTCACCTCCCAAGAAACTGATAACTGATGAGCCCACTCAGTGGAATACAACATATTACATGTTAAATACCTTCGTAGAATTAGAGGAGGGAATTCACAGTGTGGTAGGAGAGGCAATGAGTTTAGATGCACAGGAATGGGTGGTTGTGAAAGAGCTGGTCAAAATTTTGGAGCCATTTGAAGCAGTCACAAAGATAATCAGTGAAGAAAATTTCAAAGTAGCATCTTATATAACCGTGATTACTAAAGGTCTTATGGAGGGATGTGTAGAAATTCAAAGTACCCTGGTTTCTCAGGAAGCTAAACTTTTCTGTCAAAACTTGTTGGATGCAGTGAGCTCAAGATTTGGGAATTTAGAATGCAGCGATGTAATGGGTATAACAACATATCTTGACCCACGTTTTAAAGAGGTTGCTTTTCCGGACCAAGATGTTGAGGGATGGATCAGGGGTTTGATAATCAAGCAGCTGAATGAAGCAATGGGAGATGAAACCAACGAACATGAGAGTGCAGAAACAGTTAAGCCAGAAACTGATCCTCTCTTTAAGTTTTTTGATCGAAATGCCAGGCTTCTTAAGCCATCAATCTTGCAGCGTAACCGTGGAGAGTTAGAAATGCAACGGTATATAGACGAAGAATTGTTGCCAAGAGATAAAAATCCTCTTGAGTGGTGGAGATCTAAGAGGTGTAATTATCCATACCTGTCACAGATAGCAATGGAGTATCTGTGTGTTGTAGCTACATCCTTCCTGGCCGAATCATCCTATATTGATGGAGGAATGAATAAATTTGAACGTTTGAGAAGGCTCCCCTCAGAAACAGCAAAACATTTAGCTAGTTTGCACGTGAATTCCAAGTTGTTTGATGAGCTGATGATACAAAAGATATGTGTCTAAAATTATACAATTTCAGAGCTATACCGAACATTTTAAGAAATTATGTTAAAAGCCATCTTTATTTTTAATGATGATTTTTGTTGTTGTGAGATGTAAAAGTTCTATTTTTACAGAATGAGCTATTTTGAGTCCCTCATGGAAGGGTTTTCCATTGCTTGTACATTTGTTTCACTCCATTTCATTTGTAACTGATTGTATGTGTTCCACTATTAAAATACTTCACAGATGAAGTATTATGAAGCATATTTTATACAAAGAGTCACCTTTCTTTTGCCTTTTTGTTATCTTAAGAGACTAGCTTTCATCTATTTACCACAATAAATGTTTCCCCTACCTTCTATATCTTAATTAAAGTCATGCTTCCTGGTGATCATTTGTCTTTTCAATCATTACCTTAAGAATTATTACATAATTAATATTTTCATATTAATTAAAAGACGAAAATTCTGCTTGAAAATAACCAGTTCCCTATCTTAAGACAAAGTAAAATTTCTTTCTTGAACAACTCTCAGCTAAAGTAAGTTTATATCTTAATTCTCATTGTATATTAATTATTTTACTCGAAATTGTATGGGATCAATGAGCATAAAAGGGGTTGATGATTAGAAAATGTTCATATATCAGTATGAATGTTTGTATTCGTTATCATCAAAAGAAGAAAGAAAATGAAAACATGCAAGATATTTTGTGTTTTTTCAAAGGAGTTAAGTAAGGACTCATTTACTAATTAAATTAATTTCCTTTTAACATTATAAATTAAATAGTAGAAAAGAAATAATGTTCTTTTCAATTTGAACAGTTTAAATTCTGTAAGAAATTTCTCCATAATATTTATGCTGCAATAACCAAACTGTTGATAGTAAAGTTTCAATCAAACAAACAATATTCATTCTTACACCTTTGAATAAAATATTCCTCTTGAAAATATTGTCCATTAGAGAGCAATATATTACAATAGATGAGTGCTATGTCCTAAAAGTCTTTATTTAATATAATGAAAAATACTTCAGTCTTAAAGATAAGAGTCTAATGGAGATCTTTAAGTTCAAGCAGTTATGCTAGGATAAATTCAATCCAGTTAAAATACTCACTTTTTGTTAGTATGTCTTTTAGTCCTTAAGCAACGCCGATTGCTTACCCTTGTTTATTTTCTAGCAAATCTGTCAAGGTTAGAAAGGTAAGAATATGAATCGCTTGATACATTGGAATCTTTCATTTGGTACTTCTTTCGGCGGTCGTTGTAATCGTTTTTCCTATGTTTTTTGTGCTCTTTCGATAGTATTTTGAGGGATATGTCAATCTCTAAAAACTTAGACAAAAAATTATTAATAACCTTGAGAATGAAAGTACAACATTTTTGTAAACGTGCTTTATTAATAAACATTATTGTTTACCTTGCTAAAATCTACACAGAGTTGTGCTGTCTGTTGCTAAGCCATCTGTAGTATTCATTTACATGACTGCATGACAAAGATTTACAAAAATAACCGGGTATCTCACCCATACAGAGGAGAAAATTCATTTTAAAATGAAACAGGCCCTTTGTAATGAGACGAAGAAAAGTTTTTTAGAAACACTGACCGTTCTATTACTGTCAAAATTGGAATAGTTTATAACTTTGAAATGTTAGCAAGTACCCACTCTGGCAGTAAAGCCAGAGCAAGGAAAAAAAGGAGGTATATCTAAGCAAATCATTCATGTCAATCAAGATCATTCTGTCCAATATCTACCGAAGTAAAGAAAAGCTATTGTATTATAAATAAGGAGGCTGAATATCTGTGTCACCAACTGTCACAGTAATGTCGTCATAGAAGTTGCGAAGTCAATGGGATTTAAAGAAGTGGACGAACGACGACTATGGAATGTATTTTGGTCAGATGCGTCAATACCAATAACAAAAGCTACGGAAATAAAAAGATTTCAAGTATACTTTTCATACATAGACAAGAATTTACATATATGGTTGCATCTATATTTATTGTGATCTCTATTTCACTAGAAAATCAATCATTTTCCCGGTATGAGTGAAATCTGCAGAAAAGATATGTTGGCCCGTAACCTCGGAAGAATGAGAAAATTATTTCCTGAAGAATACAATTTTTACCCCAAGACTTGGATTTTACCTGCACAGTAGGGAAACTCCTTAGTTAGTGCTTATTATCCAATAAAAATAAAATAAAATTGCAATATTTATCCAGGATTCGAGAACTTTGCGAAAATCATTATAGAAACAGATGTAAAGTCTACATACTGAAGCCATTTCTTTCATCCAGAGGTCGAGGAATAATTATAAGTAAAAATTTAAAGGACGTTGACCTAAATGAACGCTTGATTTGTCAGACCTACGTGAGAAAGGCAAGCATGGATTTAACAATACTTTTTAAAATAAAATTCCTAGTTTAACATCGTTATGAATTCTTTTTCAGCCTTTCCTTATCGATGGCTTTAAATTTGACCTAAGAATTTATGCACTTGTAACTTCCTGCATACCGCTTCGTATTTTCATTTACAATGAGGGACTTGTGAGGTATATAAAATCCATATTAAAATATTTTATGCATCTAAAATGGTTGTGATGTTTTAATAGTTCTTTAATAATGAATCAAAAAAAAATTTCATAATGTTAATAGTCATATTTTGTTAAATATTTTTGGTTTTAGATTAGCAACAAAGAAGTATTCACTGCCTTCAGACAAAAACATTACTAATGTTTACATGCATCTCACAAACTATTCTGTGAATAAGTTTAGTCATACTTTCATTGATGATATTGAACAAGGAAGTAAAAGGTAAACTTATAATTCCAAAGACCTCTAAATATTCTTACGCATAAGATTCATGCTTCATATTTTCAGAAAAATATCAACATTTAATAAATGGCTATCTGACAATAATTATGATGTAAAGAGTCTCTGGGATCAGATTGATGACATAATTATCAAAACTTTTCTGAGTGCTCAAGCCAATTTGCAGCATTATTATATGGTTTGTTTCTCTTCTCTCCTCCCTCATCAAGCCTGTTTTGAATTGCTAGGATTTGACATATTACTTGACCACAAACTGAAACCATTCCTTCTAGAGGTAACTTTATTCAATAATATTGTTTTGCTAATAAACCATTCATATTTTTTATACCCTCTTTATTCTAACAAAGGTAAATCACTCTCCAAGTTTCTCCATGGATACAAAAGTTGATCAGGAAGTTAAATGGCAGTTGTTACATGATACATTTTCTATATTGAACCTGAATGATCTTGATACTGCTAAAATATTGAAAGAAGATAAGAAGCTGTGCATGGAAAGGCTTCAAGGTTCAATCACCCAGGAAAAAAAGTTAGAGCTTTTTAATCTTGCAACCAATAAGGTGTAATCATTGGTGATCAATCACTCTCTTCCAAAATAAAATGAATTATTATGCCCCTTCTGTCAGAATTCTCCTTATTTTCTCAAATAACTCTTAATTCTGGGGGAAATTTGAAGTCACAATTCCGAATGAATGGATATGAGCAAATAATCATTCATGCCTGTAAGTGCATTGCAAGTGCTAAAAATTCATATGACTTAAAGATTTTCATAAATTATGGCTAAATATTAAACCACGTAGAGATCCTGTTGCCTCTAGGATGAAGCTTTTTATCAACTTCATTCAAATCATCACTCTGTCACACTATATGAAAAATATTTTCTTGTCAAGTGTACTTCATGATTACCTTGATTTTATTCTCAATGTCAAACTATCAAAATATAAATTTACTGTTAATAATAATATGATCAAGCTTGATTATTTAGCATCTAGTCAGATGAGAAATCCTTTCAGCCCCATTTCATGTAATCTTGAATACGTAAGTGAACAGCATTCTATAGGAGATATGTAAGTGTTTAGAGGAGAAAAAGATTTGATGGTAACTTGGCTTCTTAACAAAGCAATAAAATGTTACTAATACTTTCAATATTTGAAAAGTAAAATATTAGAGCGTATACAAAAAATTCACAAACAAACAAAATTAACAAAAGTTTTAACTGGAATGGAAAAATGCCTACACCAGAGATGAAGTAGAAATCCGTAAAATCAATTTCCAGAATCAAAACTTGTATTATTATAATCTGCAAGACTTCTATTATATATTTAGTTTTTTTGCTTAATATTAATGGAATGTTGTAGCAATTGATCACTTCTCCAAGTATACATGTGAGATTTGAATAATGTGGACAGCATTATAAGTTGTCAAACATCCAATCAAATATACCTAATCAGATGATGTAATAACTCTATACATCTTTTCCTAGAAAAACAGAAATGAAAGAACCAAGGGTTCAAGAATCATGGGAGAAAGAACACATGGGAAACTTCCGCCTCATATATCCTACAGATGATTCATCAAAATATGAAATTTACATTAATGAGAGTAGGAATCATTCCCCACAATTTATACATTCATCTCAACCATCATTGGAACTTCCAAAGGATAAAACTGGAGAGAAAGAGATAGTGAGTTTCATTCACATTCTTTCGTGCAGTTAAAAAATAAAAATATATACACACAATGGTGGAATAATTTTAGGAATAGATTCTCAACCATGTAGAGTATGAAATCTATCAATGCAATCTTAATTATATCCTTCTAAAAATCTTTTAGAATTAATAGGAAAGAAGAATTTCATGATCAAAATTAAAATTATATTCTGTAAAGAGGGGATTGTAGTACCTTTACAAATATCTTACTAACATTATCACATCAGATATATATAGGAACTGGTTTGGTGCACGAGGGAAATCTAAGTATCATTGAAAACTTTCTCTTGCCACTGTGTGTATATTAAACTGTATGTGTAATCCATTTAATTTTACTTATTTTTGAATTCATGGAATGAGAAAATATTAAGTATTCTGAAGCCATTCCTTAGTTCAGCATTTACCAACAATCTGAGGAAAGTTAATAGGTGTTCCTAGAAAAATGATGAAAATTCTTTTAATTTGACTATGATTTTAAAGCTTTTGGAAAATATTTTTTTTAAACATTCGAAACTCATGAGCTCTTCATTTTGCTTGTGGCATATGACATGACTTAGCTCAAATGTTACATTACTTGATATATGTATTGTGAACATTTCCCGACAAAATAACCTACATGCATGTTTCATTTAAAATTTCTTGAATCACAATTGACTACCACAGCCATCACTTTGCAGAACCTGTGTCATATTTTAATTGTGAAAAATTGAACAAAATATTTTGATTTCTGCAAATATTCTTAACTTTTTAAGTTATATCCTTATGATAAGATTATCTTTATTAATTCTAGAACTATCCTGGGAGAGGCTGACTCAGTAGTATAACTTAAAAGGAAATTATTCTGAATCATTGAAAACAAGTGCAAAATGATCAATGTTCCTTTCCATCAATTTCATAGAATTCATGAAGAAACAAATTTAAGTCTATAAGCAACAATTAAGAATTGGGAATGTTTCATGACTGCATACTTTCATTATGTTTTTGCTTAGGAAAATTTTCAAGGTATAGTTGAAAACTCCAAGAATTTGGCTGCCGAAGTACCTTCAGATACCAAGATGCCTTACAACATGGATGAAATATTACTAAGTAAAGAGGTATCTCACTGAACAAAATATTTGTGGGTGATTTGTGGAAAAAGATCAATGATCATACAATCACTCCATATAAAATAGATGGAATCTATAAAAGACAAGTCTGAGGGACCATACCACACAAAACCTGAGTTTGGACAGAAAAAGGAACCAACGCAAGAAAGTGGAGAAGAATTGATTGAAAAATCAATCATAGAACATGAAGTTAGGTGACATCATATCGTTTAAAACCCACTCAATAACAGCAAAATTGAAAGTCTACTCATATGTATCAATGTTTCCCAGATTCATTTTCAGTGAATAAAACTAATCTTTCATTATCCTCTAAGAGAATTAATTCTAATTAAGAATGGCACATTGAAAACTATTTGGAATGTCTTAGTATCTTGTATTCCATAACTTCTTGCTAAACACTAAACTGGTTCCACAACTAAGGCAGTAATTGAAAAATGGCATAGAAATAAGAATGAAGGAAAGATATACATGAATGTAGGTGGACAGTCAATAAATATAATAAATTGCCATTGCTTGGTGGTTCTGTTTGAATTTCGTCAAGATGATACCATGCTAAAGTCTTCTATAAAATTATGGATTACATGAAGTTATCAGTGGGAGCAATCTCACACAATATGTACAATAGACCCATTTTAGAACAGCCCACTGAAAATTTTTCTTGGTGAGTTGTGATTCTTAAGTAACACATCACGGTAATATCATAAAATTATGTTGTTTGGACGTGGATAAAATATTTTAGCAGGCCACCTTTTATATTCATATTTGAAGTTTTCCACATTGAAGTCATCAAAATTCCATAAATAGAACTTTGAATGTTTGATCACCTCAGTTGGATCTGTATATGGTCTTGGCATGACTTTCTATATGAATAAGAGCTCATAATCCCTTGAAATTTAATTCAGTCCACAATTATCCAAACACTCTTCTGGAATTTTCTTATCCACTCTGAAAAAGTTTTGTAGACATTTGTTCGTTCTTATCTCCTTACAAAATTTAATACTTTTCTTTTTTTCTTGATCACAATTTATGATGTTTCTTTAATGTTCATGAATAGGTGAGCAACACACTTTCTGTTTGCAAAATATGTTTTTAAAATCTTTAAGAAAGCCTGGAAACAGAATGCTCAATTCTGCTGCTGGGATAATAGCAAAAGTCACTCAGCTAATACCTATTGCAATTTATTTTTGCTTCTAAAATTTCTGTGCATTCCAGAACTATCATACTAAACACCATATCTGAATCTGCCTATTCTGATAACTCGAGGACATCTAAGGAAAATAATTTAAGTCAAAATTCAATGAAATATAACAATTTTATTGCTAATATCTTATTCACATGGTAAAAAATAAACTATATACAAATTTTCTTTTGTATTTAGCATACTCTGGCAAGAGTTACACATGTTAGATTAAGTTTTACATGTTCAACTGTTACAACTTTACCTATGACACCACCCCAGAGGATAAAAGTTATTATTTTTTTGACCTTTTATATAAACTCATTCATCCTCACAGTCTTTTGGACCAAAAGGAAAGGCATGCGATGTTTAACTTTTTCCATTCATTCCACTCATCCATTTTACGCAATGAGTATGTGTCAACAGACATAAAAAAAAGAGAAAAAAAAAGAGATGAGAGCCCTTCCACAGCTTTACTTTTTGCAAGAACCAATTGATATTTTTTAAATTTCTCAATCACTCATTATATTTACAAAAAAGTTATCTCAAAATACTCTCTTGTAAAAAGGCTGCACAAAATTTTTTTGTCTGTAAATAAAAATCAAATATGAACACAATAAAGTCACAAAACGATCCACAGCAGGTTAAAAAAATTAGCTGCCTATCTACCTCACACTTTTTTGCTTGAAAAATAACTCATAACACCTATAGAATACATGTTAAAATTTAAGGAAGGATTCATAGGAGACAAACCTATCACAACATTCCACACGCTGACATACACACACACGCACCCTCATCACGAAAAAATTCCTTGTGCTAAAAAAACGCCTTCTCAAAACCCACTTGCCGCAGTTCTAAACCTATTGAAAGGTGAACTCTTAAGGGGGGCATGCAGCACAAAGTATAGTCTCCGCTATAGCACCACTATGCCAACTCAATCACTTTTGATCATGGTTTGAATTTCACAAGAGGGATGTTTTTGGAAGATAAGCACTTGTCACAAACCCACTCGGCATACACTTCCGCAGTCAATAATTGATACGCAGCTTCCGTGAGACCAGTACAAACTCTGAAAAAGACCATTAAATTATTCAGATGGATGATTCGAAGCCCACTCACGGATGTTTTCATTCATTTGTAACCAACTACAAAATATGTAACTATGAATGAAATTACACAAAAACTAAGATATACATATTAACTATTATAAGATCCTTTATGATGAGGTTGGGCCTAAGCGGGTTTCTAAATAGCTTACCTTAAATGTATTTATACATTTATTTAAATAGGCCTGCTTTCCTACAATTTAACTTCATTATCTAGTCAGGGTGCAACATTTTGTGCAATTTTCTGGATATTTAGGAATACCTTACAAATAAATCCATTCCTAATTCCAAAAGGTATTTAGTAAAGTAAGAATTTGTAAACTCTGGTTAAAATTAACTGTAAAAAGTTATCCTCGAATCAAAATTTAATGAAGTATGATAAACTCAGCCATGAATTATAAAAACAATTTATAATAAGATACTGAATATATTTTACCAGAATAGCGTGTGTAATTAGACTAAAATAATTTACTCTTTCCAAATTGGAAGTTTTTTTAAAGACAAAACATTTGATGGTCAAAAAATTATCTAAATTTGCTTCTTAATTAGTTCTTTCAAAATTCAATTGCTTGGCAATGTTTCCCTTATGTCATTTAGGATGAATGTCTTTAAAAATTTCAAGGTAGAATTCAAATGACTGCTGAAAGATATGATGTACAAATGAAGTTGCTGAAAATACACAACCAAATTGTTACCTAAATTTCCATGGCAAAGTTATGGAATTATGTTATTAGTAACTGATACTATTCCAATATTCTTGGAAATATCAGTTTCCATACTATATGAGAATAAAAACATTTAGAAATCAAACTTGTCAATCAGTTTCTCCAATCAATCAATTCATTCCAATATTGGCTTCCCAAACAAATTCTAACTTTTAAATGATGAAAATAATCTCATGAAAAATTCCAGAAGAGCAGAATCTTAGATAACTCACTATGGAAGCCATCGCAACTCAAAAGCAAAGTAGTTATTCTGTTTAAAATGTAAATATAGGTAAAATATATTTAGAATTTCCTAAATTAGTCATGTTGAATTTACTATTTGATTTAACAATACTAGACTTTACATCCAAGAAAAAGGAATTAATTTATAATTTTTTAACTCTGAATACTGATTCCAGTTTGCAGCTTGGTATTCTAGCAGAACATTTGCTAACGCTTTGTGGAAGACCATTAAGCAAACTTTGCCCTAAAATACCCAAACAATTCTTCATCTACATCCAATACGTCTACTGAGACTTGGGAGCAGAATGGTTTAAAGACCATTATTGCATAATTGAGCATGACATTAACTTTGACTCAAATATGTAGAATGATATTCAATGTTAAGTCTGCAAGAGAAATTTCCAAAGAAAGACTTCATTTTAGCCTCAAATAATGCTTATAATGATTACATTAATATTTTTGACTTCTTCCCTAGCTACAAAGTTTTTAATTGATTCTTTTATCCAAGAAATCCAAACTGATGACATAAAGTTGATGTATTTTCTTGACCTCAAACCTATAAAAACTCAGTTCTAAAAGATATATGAAAAAACTGATTTTCCATTTTACTCCTCTAGAAGATGGTGGGAGTAATCATTGAGTTGAATTTGTTTCTGTTATTGTTATTACTATGATTAGGTTAATCACTACCAAAGAGATTTGAGGAATGAACCAAAAATAAAACAATATGATTATAAGCCATAAGCCAACTGCATGGACAAAGTTCAAAATTACAAGCTATTTCGATAAAATTTGAAAATATAATCTACAATATGTTTTATTGGGATGGCTATGGCAAAGGTACACCCAAAGATGATGAATTTGCATTGAAAGCAGTTTTGTAATTATCCTCTTCAGTGTGCACTAAATAATGATCCAAGATTCACTATCTTTACCACTGAAGTATGTAAAATCTCCACAAAGTTATAGCTTCCAAAGCTGATTAAGAATAATTACATAGGAAAAAAAATGAATAACAGGCATTCTATTATATTGTCTTCTTAATAAATTATCCTACTTCAATTCTTAAACCCTTTAGAAATTTTAACAGAACTCTATTCTATTCATGCTGGTAGCTAAGAGTTAAATATTGAAAGAGAAAGAAGATTTTGATACAAACCAAATATGATACATTTGCCTACAGATGGCCAAGAAATTTTCAGGGGTAACGTTTTTAGAATGGGATGGTGTTTGACTGCTTTTTAAATTTGATAACTGCCAATAGCACTGAAGGATAATATTCTCCTTGAACTCTGCTTAGACTACATTACTTAAAATATCACTAGTATCTTAGCTAAATTTATAATAAAACTAAGTGGTAAAACTTTACCTGTGAAACCAGAAGTTGCAGCCAGACTCACAAAGAAGAGCTTGATCATTGTCATGTACCTCTTTATGGCAAATACCACAAGGATATATTGGTGGTGCATTAGGGTTCTGGGGATTGAAAACCATTGGTTGGTCTGGAGGATAAACCTAAGGAATGAAATAAAAGGATGCCAATTAATTTTTAAACTATAATTAATTATAAAATAATAAACCTTTCACTGAATACACAACCAAGATACAAAACACAAAGGAAGTCTCAAAACTGAAGAGTGATATAGCTGAAGGACAGTTGGTTTTTCAGAGCTTTGAGGAATAATAATAAAAATAAATTGTCTTTATTCAGGTGAGATTGAGACTAAAAATTCTCTTCTACATCTAACCCTTCGTCAATTTGTATGAAAGAGATAGAATAAAAAAGTGCATGGAAGAAAATTATATTGTGGGTTTAAAAATCTAAATTGGTGCTTAAAAAAGATAGCCCAATGCAGGAAAACACCCACAGGAAGGGGTGTGTGAAAAACATGCAGATAGAATAACTAAGATTTTATGGAAATAGTAGGTATCTAAAAGGAAATACATACATATAAACTATAATTGCAGATTAAATAAAAACACATCTACATAAAAAGAATATGAGTAAAAACAAACAGGAAAAGACCATTATGAGAAGAAAAGCTGGCTACACAGTATATCATACATGAATAATTGCAAGAAAGGCATAAAAATGAATAAGGAACAAAATTAAAAATTAAAAACTCACTTGCAGTTATCAACTTTGTCAATTTTCATTCAAAATAAACATATATATGGTAAAATAATAAAAATCCTCTAATAATATGCGGAAATGAGATACATGAAATGAGACATGTGAAAATTAGCATATCATCACTTATCAAGATAATGCTCATTGGTGAATAACTACTGAACAATTACAACATAAAAGTTTGACAGTTCAGTAAAAGCTACCTCATGATTTTATATATAAATAAATATATGCTACATGAGACACTGGACAAAACCGTGCGGAATGAAACAGGGGTGAGGTGCATTTTTAACTTAAAACCTCAAATTTGAGAAGTATGTAGATTTTATAATTATGCAAACGATTTTAGCAACAGCCAAAAATAATCAGGATACTGAAGAATATAGATCGGACTGGAAAGATGTGCACTTTTGAAATAATCCTCCCATAAACCAAATGATGCAAGTTAAGATGATTGCTAATATGGGATAAGAATGTGCTGAGATAACACAAGAAGTAATACATGGGTGTCTAATTCATCAATATAATAATTATGTGCTAGGAAAATGGTGAAAGAAATATAGGAAGAAATAAACATTAGGATGAAAATGACGGTGAAATATTAAGCTCAACATGATACATAAGTAAGAAAGTTGTAGCTTGTGATTATGAAAGCCAACTAATCTAATGCTACTACTTCATGATTTAATAGAAGAAGCATAATTCTCAGTAGATAAACATTACATGTATCAAACACTTAAATATACGCATATACACTGCAGGTTAATATTTCCTGAGTAATTATACACATGCTTTTTGACTGTCATATGCCTATTGTATATAATGCTTTGATAAAAATAATTCTGGCACGCACTACTGAAGAAAATTATTTTTATTCCAAGATGTGAAATGTAGCTGCACCTCCTCAATAAAAACTGATAAAAGATGCTGGAAAATGATTAGAAACAAAGAAAGAGATCATTAAACAGTTCAAGTACTTGTTCTCTGTGCTTATTACTGTAATGAATAGAATATATGTAAAAGAGGAAGAAGGTGTACAAAGGATGTTAAAAGAAGAGTGTCAGTAATGAAGGAAGCTTAAATGAAGGAATCTGATGATTCAGGATCTTGATAAATAAGTTAGTAGAAAGGCTTGTAAATCTTTCATATGAAGGATTTGATTCATTAATTTTGAAACAGAATGGGAGGTGCACAATCATTTCACTCAGCTTGGCAAGCAATATAGTACTTGAGATTCAGCAGCTGTATGTTGTATATAAGTAGTTCAAGAATATACCGTATTTTCTGATATTTCTTTTCTTAACTATCCCTAATCTATCTAGGGCACGAACGAAACTTTTATGGTTGAAGTGCCTTATTTTACATATAATAAGGGCTTACAGACCAATTTAATGTCAAACAATTGAGTAAAATTGTGATAGTAATACCTTTTATTATATCAATAAAGGGATTAACATTCTGCAAATGACAAAAATAATCATTAATAATGAACAAAGTCCACATTAATTTCCACTTGGGCTTTGTTATTTTAAATGAAGAATACATAACAATGATAATGCAGTCAGAATTCTGTGAAAAATATTCTCTAGCATGCCACCCATGTTCCAGGAATTTCTACTTTGACATGGAATCAATTAAGGCTTTTAAGAATCATGGATCTCTTATGAGATTTCTATAGATAAAGTATTGAAATTGTAATTTTAAAAATTGCTTTGACAGCTGAGATGATTTTGCATGCGAGCCTTTACTGGGAATTAAACCCTGGACTTCACCATAGTTGAATGTGTTACCCACATGGCTAACTGGAGGCTTAAATAGTTAATGATTTAGGCAACAATTATCTGGCTCCCAAATAGTCATGTCTTTCACTTTGGCAAAAGTGGTTCTGGGTTCAATTCCTGGTCAGAGCCTACATGTGAAATGACCTCAGCTACCAAAGCTCTTTTACCAATACCACTACAATGATTTAGGCTGAAATTATCTTTGCTGGCCTGATAAAGTTTACTGTGAGATAGATTTTGTCTGTGGCTCATAGTTTAAGCACATCTACTAAGAGCAGTGAAAGATGGAGGATTTTGAGAAATGGCTGCAGTATCGAATAAAAATAGAGACAGAATGACAGATATTTAATACTAAGATATGGCCGAAGAAAGTCACTGATAGAATGATAAAAGGGAAAACAAAGAAACAAGCTGTTGGGTGTTACAAAAACAGGGATAAGTTGCCAAGAATTGATAGATAATTTTAGAGAACATGAATGTACTATTAAGTAAAATGATGGATAATGACAGTTTTGAGATTTACCAAGGAAGGAAAAGTAAGACAACAATCAGGGTGAATATGGAAAACTAGAATGTGTGGATCAATTCTCCTACATGTAGAGAAAAAGTAATATATATTAGTTTCATAACTTACTCATAAAAGCAAGAATAAGTTTATGCTCATTAGGACATTTTATTAAACCTGTCAAATATGACAGATAAGATTTGCTGACATTAACCTTTTTTATCCCAACGTTCATCAACGTTGCAAGTGAAGTGATTCCAATTATATTGGAGGAGGAATCTTTAGTCTCATTCCTCAACCAAATGAAGAAATTGAATTAAAATTATAAGTTTAGAGTTTACAAGTGAAGTCTTAAAAATATGGCAGTTTTGTAGTGGTACAGTATGCAAAACAATGTAAGCTCTTTCAGAGTAAAAATGTCCTTTCAAGTTGGTCATTTAAATTTTCTATAACTGGAGGAGATGATTCTAAAACTAAACAGAAGCCTGATGGAGAACGAAATTAATATATTTAGTCAATTTTTTAATAAATTGTCAATTTAGTCACCAAATTAACTATTCATATAATAAAAACTATATTCTCACTTGAAATTTTTAGATAACTCACAAAGGGTAGCAACTGATTAACTTCAGAGTAATTCAATACCCTGGAAAAATAACACTGGAAAAATCAATTCACTAAAGATAAAGGAAGAGAAACTTCTTGTTTCAACAGACAAGGAAACTATATATAATATCACATATCCCATAAAAATATAATCTTTTCTTAAATCATATTTTTGTTTAAAAATCTAGTTGCATAGGGCAACTTCCATCTTTGGGAAAAAGGCATTGTTGCAAATAAATAGTTTTAAGGGTAATTGATGCATCTACTTTTTTTAAAATAAAAAGGGTTTTAAATAAACAAATTTATTCTCCCAAAATAAATTGTAACTTGCAGTATTTGCTGGTTTCAGGAACAGAACACCATCATCATGAATGAATGATATTCATCATCATTCTGTGGATGAGGTGCATTCTGTTGGCACCTATTCTTGTAAGACAATACAACTGGCAAAAGCATGACTGGATAATTATACTGGCCACATATGAGATAAACTTTGGTATATGTTACAGAACTGAGAAAAATTGATATTGTGAAAGTTTCAGAGATTTGAAAAACCTCTTATTCTTTAACAACCAAGGTCCTTTTCTTTCATAAGAAATGGCATCTGGGATAAACTTGGCACAGTACAATGTGCACCAGGAAAAGCCCAAAGTATGTGAATGATAAACATGGCTGAGATCCCAGTCATGTACGAAATAAGATCAGCTTTTCTGATAATGCCAAAGCAAACACAAAATATAGAAAATAGATTTATGTTCTTTCTATCTATAAAGCCTACTCAATAATACCTTAACCAAAATATACATTTAAATTAGTACCTTGGAGATTTCTTCAAACCACAACTATCTTGTTCAGCAAATTTTTATAGACACCTTACCTCCATCTATTAATAAATATCTTTAACATGATAAATTACAACATTTCATTGGTCTCCTCTCAGTTTGCCAAGATTATTGACACTTTAAAATGAGTATATAATTGTCCAAAATAGCCTTGCTTTGGGCAATTTCCTAGATTTGCTGCTGTAAAAGTTGAAACTAGGGAGAGCAATGACAAAAATACTTCCTACCACTCTGAAAACAATTTGACAATGGAAAACCATGTACTACTACAACTTTTGCAGAAAGAAGACTGGCTAAGAGATAAAATGCTCTTGCACCTAATGCCTCTTGACTTCTTTCTTTGCCTCCCAATGCTGATTATTATCATTTGAAGAGGTGTGCTTAAAGTGAACTTGATTGACTTCATTTTGGATGCTATAGTACAGAGGATGAAAGATGTAACAGAGAGACACTAAGCAAAATAATTATGAAAAGGGGGTTTAGATGAAAAGATTCATCCAAGAGAGTCAATGGCATGGGGAAATTTAATTTAACTCTTGTGAAGACTGTCCTATAGCTTAGTGTTCTAACCTGTACAGAGAATAAAAAACAAAGCCTTTGAAATGAGGTGCAGGAAAAAAAATCACGAAATGAATCCTCAACTCTCAAATTGAAATAAATACAAATGGGTTGAATTATTTAAACATGGATGGGGCATAGCTTGAGACATGAAAATGGATGCATATGAATATCAAAGGTTTAACAGAAATAATCACTAACACTTCCACATGTAGCTAATACAAGAAAATGTGCATCAGCAGGGTTAGGATAGAATGAAAACACATGCCAAAAACTGAGAAGAGGAATGCTACACATAACAACACAAAGAAATAAGACTATTTAACCTCCACCGAAGAGGTTATAATGCACTACCAAGGTTGTGATACAATATTATCAAGTGTATTATAGGTCATGCATTAAAATCTCTTACAAGGAAGTTATTTAATCTTATTTTTATGTTTTTGTATCTCTAAAAATGCCTGAAATGATTCACTTTGATATAAACCAATTGGTGGATTTAAGACTGAAAGAGGAAGGTTAAGTTGTTAAGTTGCAGCACCTACTTAGAGAAATACCTCTAGATAAAACTATAAATAAAACTGATGTGGAAATACAGTGTAGTTGCTTACCTTTCCAGCTGAGACAGGCATAGGCCTTGGACCCATCCCAGGATGCCCACCAAAACCGTGAGGGGGTGGACCGTGATGTGAATGCCCTGGATGGCTGAGGTGGTGCTGTGATACCGTGTGGTGGGAGTGTCCATGGGGAGGGAGGGGTGGTGGACCATGGGGGGACATAGACGGTGGTCCATGAGGGGGCATAGAATGCATTCCCACGTGAGGAGGCAACCCACCAACCATCCCTCCCATCATTCCAGGACCACCTGGTCCACCCATGTGATTTGGACTGTTTACGGGATGTTGGACCATTGTTGAAGGCCCTCCCATGTTGTTCATCCCTCCACTCATGGGCCCCATACCGACGGGGCCCATCCCTCCTCCGCCTCCTCCTCCCATGTGATGATGGTGGTGGTGGTGGTGATGGTGATTCATGTGATTTTGTGAGTGGTGCATGGAGTGTCCCATGCTGGGGGACTGCTGGGGTGGGGTGTCGTCGAAAGGGTTAGAGGCCACTATGGTGTCACCATATCCTGGGGGAGATAAACAGATTTGTTGAGTACAAGGATAATCATACACAAACAGTAACCTCTAAATTAATTCCAAAGACTCATAAGTTCTACAGCAGTAATTACAAATACAATCTAGATAAAATTCCTATGATGGGTATGTTCCACAAAAGTGCTGTACCTGGTCGAATCCTACAAATCAAGATGGTGTACAATATGTATACAATGCAATTATAGGCTTCTAAAATAGTTTGACAGATGGTAAATTTATTATGATCAACATTTGTACCTAATATGAATTACCTGTGGACAAGTGAAGTGACCTGAATGGAAAACAACACGAGCAAAACTAAAAATAAAACAATAAGACAATAATTTTTATTTGGTGAAGATAAAAACAATTGCCACATTAATATGGTATTGAAACAAGAGCTCATTGAGTTTACAGATAATAGCAGTTCAATCTATGCATTCATCACCTGCTATTATGACCGTGATTTCTTATTTTCTTATTTGAATTTGTCTTTGCTGTTACAACTCTTTTCCAAAAATGAGGTATTTGTTCAAGTTCTTTTTCTGCAGGTGTTTATCAGGAACAAACAAATATTCATGCTATATTAATATTTTAAACATATTTATTAGCTGAAACATAAAAATTGAAACTTTATCACTGTATGAAATGAAAGCACTTTGTTTACTTTACTAGACAAAAACCAAACTTATCAAATACTGTACAAATTCAGGATGTGGTGTAATCAAATATCATAAGAATTACTGATGACTTTCTAATCTGACATCCCAGTGAGTACATCATAGTTTTTGGCATGAAAGAAGATTCAAATCAATAACATATAATCATGTTCTGCTCTATATCCTTAAATCATGGTTAAGATACATAATTATGAATTATAAGAAAGAATTCGTAAATACAACCAAGCAAACTATGTGGTCCATTCCTTTCAAAACTACATTCTATTGTCAAAAACTGCAAAATGTAGTGAGAAAAATATTGTATATGATAACATTTTGCAAAAGAAAGTGCTTCTAACATGTTTACGAATGAATAAACAACCCAAAATACTTTGATAACAACATAATAATAAGATACTACCTGGCATATGCAGAATTACACAATGATAATTAATTTTACAGATACAAAATTTCTGATCTAGTGACAAATAAGGTCATCAATAATTTCCATTCTTGGGGGTAAAAACACTACACAAAACTTTGTGTAACATCATTTAAAGTGATAAAAAAAAAACAATCTAATATTTACTGAGATATAATATGTGCATGAGTAAAGGAATTTCAGAAAACGCCTGATTGAATTTAAATTGAGAAATTTCAAGTCACATAACAATGTCTTGTAATTGATCAAAAGAACCCTTTAATATAAACAACAGTTGCAAATCCCATAGTAAGTTAATGTATTAAATATGATATTTCTTTGTATTTAAAAATTGAACTCCTTATATGATTTTTTGAATATCCTTCAAAATGTCTTGTAAACAAGCAGCGATTGAAGTATAAATAAACAATTCATCACCTTAACTCTACACTTTCCTGTTAGCAAACAGTATAAAACAGTGAAAAAACTAACCTGACTAGGCCCAAACCATTAGGAATTTCCCCTGATAATCACACATGAAATAAACACACTAAAATGTCTTATAAGTGTTTTGACAAAGATATAAACTGTTTTCTGTACCCAGCATCAGACTTGTAATTCAGAAACCTTGAATCAGTATAGTGGTATCCTACATCCATTAAGTATAACAATGGTAAGAAAGTTTGTTCCTTAGAGAAAATGAGGATACCAGATAATAAAATATTTCACTTTTGTGCAATAAATTTCTGAAAAATAACCTCTATCGAACGACTTAAAAGTAACTGAGTTCTTTAAATGACTTACTCTTTGCCAAAATCATCATTATTTACATCATGTTTACTAATCTTATACGTACTATACAAAAATAAACAACGTGATTACTTGATGAGATTTTAACGTCCGCAGAACAGAGATGTAGTGTATCAATGTGTTGTGTAACATATTCATTTGGATATATGATATAATGAAGGAAAATGGAGGTTTTAACTGACCTGTAAGAGGTGGTGGGAGCAATTCTGACATTACTGGTGAGGCACGGACTGGAGCAGATGCTGAAGGAGCAGTTCTCCGCTTCTTTTTAGGATTTCCGGGGCTCTCTGGTGTTCCTCTACCGCCAACACCAGGACCACTACATCCAGGCCCCATTCCTATTCCAACCGGGGGCTTAAACTCTCCAGGCATGTTACCCAGAGGCATTCTAAAGGAAAGTTAAGAAAGATATGAATTTGTACATAATATTCGAAGAAATGCATGAAAAAACGCTATAAATACTTCGTACCCGCAGGAACCAGACATTAATTTATCGTTTCTATCATCATGATAGCAAGGATTCCGCATTGGAGGTGCCCCCTGTCCCTCGCCCACGGGGTATTGGAAATAATGGTTGTTCCTAACCCTTGACATACTGAAGAAAATGAGAAATTGGTATTAGTATGAAAATTCCGTACTATTCAACAAAAGAAACAGTATTATTTCATTTATTTACCTGACAAAGGGCGCCATTCCTGCAGCGTTATGGCTCATGTCCTATTTACCGTTCCATTCCTATATACTAACCCCTCTTCTTCCAAACCCTCAGTCTTATCACCTAGAAAACATAAGTAGTATACTCATGAGAGGTGATGTTGCTTCACAGTTGGCAGCTTTTCCTTAACTGAAGACGAACTAGCGCTTTTTTACACTTTTAGATGATAATGCTCAGTGAAGAACAACAAACAGCTTCTATTTTATGAGCAATCCAAACTGAATGTTATCAATCCAACTTGCGTGAAATCCCGCAAATTGTGTAGCAAAAGTCTAGATTAAAAGTATTTGTGGCTTACATCGATGGGCTTAAATAATCAGATGTAGTTTTAGTTCCATTTGTCACTTCCTTGGCATGGACAACAAAACTGGATGTGTAAACTTGAATCCCAATCACAATTTCACCCCCGCCGTCATTATTGGCGTTATCAGTCACAAATATAAACACCAACAATAATATCTTGATGAGATAACACTTAACAACTACAACAGTAGTACCAAATAACTGAGAAAAACTTGAAATATTTCAGAAGTTAGTTCAACACACGCCACTTTAATGCAGCTCAGCATTCCGTCATACTCGCACAGAGAGCGCAGAGATCGTGAAACAAAACACTACGCTACAGCGTTTATCCACCATTTGTCGGGCAGCCGTGATATTTGTTAAGCCGGGTCTGTGTATATATGTTATAGTCGGAGAATGTGCTTCGCCGTAAACAATGTTTCGACGTAATTTCATTCATATTAAAAATTCTGTCGTATCCGTTTACAAAATTAACGCCACTTTCATTTCAACGCGCCTTATATCATCTCTCCAGCATAAAATAAATACAAGTGAAAAAGATCACCCGTTCAAAAATTTATGTCCATGGAAAAGTAAACGAGAGTTGACAGAATATCTTCTAAGAAATACGATATACAACGAAAGTAAGATAAATTTTTTATTCTTAATCTTGTTTTTCAATATGTCATTTCACCTTCATATCCAATTTCCAGATGGTTTAATAGCATTGAACAAACCCTACGGGCTAGGAATACAACCGCCATCGAAATTACGAGAGACTCGAATAACAACGGCCATTCCTAATAGCGAAAATTATACCCTTGCTGAAGTACTACCACTTCTGGGGAACAATTACGGCGTCGACAGGCTAAAGATTGTGAAGTCTCCAGATAAGTGAGTTGATTGAAATAGACTGAATTTATGAAAAAATGCCTCACCGCCATTAATATTTAATGAACTTCTAGGTACTCAAGCGGAATAACCCTTTTAGCGACTTCAGAGGAGGTTTTCGAAAATGTAGCCAAGTGTAAAAGACGAGACCTAGCCTCTGTTCGACTGACCTCGAAGTACTTGGCCGTCGTCGTAGGTCAACCCAAAATTTCGTTCAAGAATGAGACTGTAAATTACTTGCTTGTCAAATCTCCCGATGAGAAATCAACACAGGTAGTGTAAAAATAAGGAAATGTTAACTTATCAAAATTCATAATTATCTAAGAATAAAGAAAAGATTACTGATTACAGCCCATCGTGCAAGAGTTACAAACAAAGAAGATTGAATCGGTGAAAGAACGGAAGGTCCGGGTGCAGTACAACACCGTTAGTGGCGGTGATTTAAGGACGTGTTTAGTTGAAATAATGCCATCAACAACTAGGTGGCATTTTATGAGAGTTTATCTAAGTCATGTTTTAAGTCCTGTCCTTGGAGACAATTTATACTCATCGCGAGTTAAGTCTTTAAGCGGATTCAAAGTGGCTGTGAATCCATTCAATAATTTTCAACGTTCAAATGTAATTATTATATGGATACTTTCCTTTTTTACATTAGGAACAAATTGTGCAGCGGATAAAATTATTCAATTTTCTTTCAGAACCTAGACCATGAGATTCTGGATGCTCTTGAGCTATCTACAGGAGAGGAATCCATCATTCCTTGTCACATTCATCTTCAGGAAGTCGTCTTAACTTCATTCCACAAAAATAAGACTGACTTGACCATAAAAGCTCCACCACCAAGTTACTTTAAGTGGACATGTGAAAAACTTAATTTAAAAATAAAGGATTGAAAATTTAAGCGATGATTTCATTGTTTAAAACAAGTCATTTATATTCATAATAAGTTCACAAATAAAGATACAAGTCACGGTAAACACAGTCAAACGTAATGGTAAACAAAATTACTAGTGCACTTCCTCTATCATGTCTTCGTCGGATTCATGTATTTCCTCAACCATCGGTTCCTCCAATTTCGCCTTAAGGCCAGCAGCTGGAGATCTAATCAAAGCAATATCCCGCTTAACTTCCTTTATATCTCGCTGGGTTTCTAATTCTTTTCCCTTTCTTAACCTTTGCATGATGAAATTGGCCTGTCTTCTAACTTTAATTTCTTCAACCTTTTTGATTGCCTCCACTAGAGTAAAAGAAATAAAGTTAGTAACATTTGGTATAAAAGTATAAAATAAATATGTTGAATAGAATACAATAATAAACGTGATGAACTTACCTGACTTCTTCCAAAGTTCTCTATCGTATTTAACTGGAACGTTTCTTCGCTTTTCGAATTCGAAGGATGGATCAACGGCGAGTTCCTTCCCGGCAGTTTTCCTGAAGGCTTTAGTCCACTTTACCTTTCGAGGATTCTTCTTTTTCTTAAATGCACGATGGCATTTTGAACGACAGAACTTGAATATCTATAAGTAATTGCAGCATGGAAAGAAAATTTAGGGTTGGTCAAAGGAACATAATATAAAAATAACAGAAAGTTTTTCAGTAGACGTTTTACGCCTAAGATGACTAATAAATATAAAAATAGAAATCAAACATGGGATGTTTCAGTGAAGGATCTACCGCCGTGTTTACTTAAATTGTCAAATCTCACGTCCCATAACCTTAGAAACTAAAACATTTATTAGCGAGCAAAGACACTTAAATTACAAACTTCGTATACAACAAACCTTGCAGTCGTTCCTAACAAACTGAATTCCATGCCCAGGGTAAACGTGCGAAGAGCAAAAATAACACGTGTCTATACGCATGATTGTATTTAATGAAACTTATACGCCATTCCAGTAAACAGAGAACACAGAAGCAAGTCGAAATTCTAGTTTGATTTTTCGCCGAATACGGAGTGGCAGCACGAGTGGCGTTTAATTTAAGGATGTTTAGATCCTATGTTTTGGTACTATATGGAACAATATAAGTTATAATTAGAGATTCGATGTGCTTTTAGAAAAAATTCCTCATAGCCCTTATTCTTTAAAATGAGATTTTGATGAAGGAAAATAATAATAGTTATTAATCCCTTTCTATGATGCAATTTTGTTTCTTAACACTGATATACTTTTTGGTATCCGCTATTAACTTATCTCCTTGTACTTTGTTTTTAGTTTGATTCTTGAACTATGTCTTTCAATAAAAACATAGTGTATAAACAACTAAATTGTTTTTTGATTAATGGTAAACTTAAGGTTTTTGATCAATGTTAAATTTAGGAAGCAATTCCCAGTGTTGTTAGATTGAATTAGTGTGGACTGCGAAGGTAATCATTTTTAATTCTCTATAGTTGCAACCGAGTGATTGCTGAGAACCATACTTTGTAAATATTGAGTCGATTTGTGTAACGTGATCACTTTATTTTTCTGAAGCACTCACTGTATAAAACAGTTTTGTACTCTGAAAGACTAAAAACTAAAATTCCTTTCTTATTTATTACTTTATGTTTATTAGTTATTGAATTAAAATACTGAATAAAACATATATAAAATGCTTATATAAATAGGCAAGCTGGTTCTTTAATTACTTTATTTATTATTAATTTTTTATTTAATTTTAATTAATTCAATGAAATGGCATGCCAAAACAATCTTATAGTTTTACAATTAGATAAACCTTTTATCTCGTTGTGTGGGGCGCATTTGTTATATTCTACATCTTAGTTTTGGAATTATTCAGAGAATGTAGATGTATATTTCATCAATATATGTGTTAAAATTTCTTTTTTACATGTTTTGAGGAAATAATCCTGATTGAGAATGTGATTTAGTTGAAATTTTTCTAGAAATCTTAAACATTTACTTATTCAACCTTTATACAGGTCATTACCCAGAAAGAACAACAAAAACAGAACCTCATATTCTTTAAGTAACTATTTCTTTTCATTTAATACCATAAAACACATGAATGAATAAAAAACAGTTGCTGACTCACCTCAATGGCTCTGGAGGATATCAGATTATGTCACCTGGAGAAGGTTCTGACCCTGCTCTATAACTGAAGTACGAAATTGAATTCTAAGTTCATCTACATTTATGCTAGCCTAAATCTTACATATTCTCGAAAAGTAGGTTAATCACATTGTTTCTAATGCTCTCAGCCCTCTGGTGAAATGCAATATGTATATGACTGAGAAGGCACAGAGGATTTTAGTGGAATCTTCCATTTGTCCAAGAGATTTCATCCTTTCCAGAGAAGTGCTTTACTAACTTTCAATGGTCATGCGGAAAATTTTCATGAAGATCTTTTGTTGATATCTTTAATTTTAGAAATTTTCATAATCCTTTCCTTCTTTCTTTAAACATCTGCATTTTTAAGGCAAATCAATCTTTGCAGCTATAGTTTTATCACCAGTGAGTTTAGCACACCATCAGATAAGCTATGGTTATTTCTGTCAAAATCCGGGACAAATCTAAAGGGGGCCAATCAATACCTCTCTTTTGCTTTTTGACCCACTTCTTGTTGTTTATTCTTATTCATGCATCTGTATTGAATTTCCCAACATAAAATGTCATAAAATTATAGAATGGGAGATATTTAGTGAGGTTATCATGAAAATTCCTTTGCCCCCTTATATGGTATCTTCTGAGAAGGCTGATTTTAGCCCATTTACCAAATATATTGATAACTTTCGATCCCCATGGTAAAAAGTATAGTAACGCCCCTAGTTAAATACTGAAGGGTTAGAATAGTGGTCATTATAAATGCTCGAATTCCTGAGTAGTTCTCATTTCATTTCCACACTAGTTGCCAATGGTGGGGTTACAATGGCATTAAAATCTTAATAGTCGTTTCAGTCATAGATTTTTTCACAAACTGCAAAGGGGTATGAAGAAATGACTGAGCCACATTCTAAAAAAAGGATCATCTCTGAACTACATTGTTGTTGAAATACAGTAGCTTACATGTCTTTTAGGAAAAAACTTCCTTTATTGCAGCTTTGAATGCCAAGAATACAAATAACCAAGAATAAATTGACAGTTGCACATTCAAATAAAATTATTTCATAGGTTCAGTGCAGAGTTTTCCAGGACAGTAAGACAAATTTATCCATGTGGTCTGGTACTTCCTAAAACTTTGAATGGCTAGGGTAGTGGAGAAAAAGTATAGAAATTGTGAGAAAGTTGGAGAATAATTGGATGTTTCCTGAAATGATGAATTTTCTTTTCTACAACAGAAAATAGTGTTGGTAGTAGTGTGTTTACTCAGGTCCAGATTTTGACTTAATGAAGCCCTGGTATACATCTATAAGGCTTGAGGCCCCTCCCGTTTTAAATTTCACCAGAAAATCTCAGTTTAACTTTAAACTATATACACCTTTTAGATACATGTTGATAAATTTTTTAATTTATGAAAATATAATTGAACTTGTGAACAACATTTTTGAGACTCCTCTGATCAGCAGGTATTTAAACAACTTGAATCTGGATCTGTGTATAGTGTTGCGTGAATGACAACATCAAATTCAACTCGGAACATTAAAAGTATTGTTGAATCACCATAGAAGAATATACAGCCGATCGATAAAGCCATCACTGTGTGAAATTGATATTGATGATTGACAACAAATTATTTCGTCAATCTGAAAATGACTGTCATGTAAGTTTCATAGAAATCATTTTATCTGACCAATTTCAATTCACAAATTCTTCATCAGCCTCATTTACTGTAAAACATTGGATAAATATTAGACGTCATCCATGTGATACAGTGTCACAAATCCCAGACTCACATGGAAGTGTGAAAGTATCAAATCATAGTAAAGCAAACTGTTGGCTTAAATCGATATAAATTGTAATTCACTTTAAAGTGCAAATTTTTTTGTTGACATTAAAGTCTATCATCGTTGGCTGTATTGAGTAGCAAGCAAGCCTTTTTAGTTTTCTTTGTGGAGTATTAATTTATAGTTTAAATGCTTTTGTCATACTATGCTGTGATTGCACTCTGATGATTTCCTAATATGCAGAAGTTGGGAAGAGGAAAGTGGGAGGTGTACGTGAAAGGAAGCTTTTGGTGTCACTAGCTGAGGGTTTTTATCAGCATACCAGCTGCTGATGCATTTCTGCCCTACCTACACCCCCAATTTTTCAAATCTAGAGAAGGATGGACTAGTTATAGAAGAAAATAGAGCAGTCTTATGCATCCTTAAAGCACAATCACCGTTCAAGAATAGTTGCATTGTGACGCACTTCAATTTATTAAGAATATATGCAGGAGTATCTTAATACCACTTTAGGGTGAACACATATTTTTGATCAGTTCTGTTCTAATTATTTGAGATTTAAATTACTAACAGATGCATCAAATGTTAAGATATTTTGTATTTGCACAGGCTTTACTATTCTCTGGTATTTGTGCCCGGTAGTGATGAAATAGGTTGGAATTGGTCACAAAGGAATTCGCAAGAAACTTTTCCTAGTAATTTGTTCCTCTATCATTATAAAATGGCATAAATATATTTCAAAAGCTCATCGATTCTAATACCATTCGCAAGATATTATTCCAATTAATATTGGAGGGCTAATTGAAATGTAGGTATTCTGTAATTTTCATGGTTTGGGGGTTGAAGAGGTTTGACAGTTAACAGAAAGATGGAGATTATAACAATGTAGGACAAAAGAAAAATAAAATTTTCCTAGGGTAAATTAATATTAGGAGCATAAACTCTAACAATAAGATTAAAGTTAACCAGAAAAAGGGATAACTCAACTGCCTAAGAGACATAACTGAGAAGAAGACTTACTATGAAGTAAGAGGATGAATATAAAATGGTCAGAAGAATTAAATTAAGAGATACCTTTTGATTTTTTCTTCAAAATTCCTTTCATGCTTTGAGGGAAGATTTTTGTTTTGAAAAATTCGGGTAATGCAGTCTCTTTTTAAATTAACTCATATGCAACTGGCCCTTAACCAAAGCTTAACATGTACATGCGTGCTAGTCATAAGTTGTAAGCAAATGGTGGGCCAGTGGACTCTGAAGTACCAAAATAATTATAGTATTTTGTTAACCAGAATTTTATGTAGATATGATTCCATCTTCTCAGAGTTAGTATGATTCTAATTGACTTTGTGTTATTCATATACCATTCTCAGAATTTAGCTCATTCCTGACGTATGAGATCCTCAGAAATCAAAGGCACATCCCTGAAATATTAAGATAGTCAGCCATTTATTTAATTATTTTATTTTTGGTAAGTTACTAATTTATGCACAAATTTTACATTATGTTCATGTGAAGATAGACTATAGCTGCAGTAGCAGAACATTAGTCAATTTGTATGAATGCAAATAGTAATATCTAAGCCCATAACCTTCTGCCATGGGCATCACCCCTACACTGTATGTATTGCTGAATTTTACATACATATTCTCATTTATTTACAAGGTTACAAATAATGAAAATTTGAAGTAACATGCACTTCAGGCAATTTGGAATGTATAATTTGTTCATCCTCTAAAATAAATGACAGAATACAAAGATAACTCAACGATTGACGATGAATTTCTACTGTAATGACTTGAAGAAAGCTCCATGATTTTTTTCATACTATTAGGTTCAATAAAAGTGCAATAGAGATTATGGTAACATGAAAACGTTTTTCATGACTTTATGAATGATCAACTTATTTTTCATAGTGCATTACCTATTTCCATGTGCTGCCACATTGTGCAATGTTGCCTTGCTTTTCATGTTTCGGAAAATAGTGATAAATAGATATTTATTGAATTCCAAAAATCAAAATATAATAACAGGTTGCTTAAATATATTAACATCTTTGTAGGCAACAGTTGCATAACAATCTTGGAAATCAATGTTAAGTTCTTCAAATAACAAAGAGCATTCATTGAAACAATGATTTTGCGCACAAAAGCTCAATAAATATAGAATTTCATATAAATAAGTGTTGTAGCACATTGCCTTTTCACATATAGGTATAAAATGCAATGGTTTGTTAAAATTGGTAAATGATAATCTTGAGTATGACATCATCAAAGTGATTGACACAAGCATATTCAGCACGTCTTTCTTAGAAGCAGCCTTTTTTTGACAGAGCTCCACTGTTGAGACTGATACTGGTACAACAACAATTCATAAAATAACACTGACAATACATGCATCTTTGCTCTTATTGATATTATTCAGTGAGTATATATTCACATCCAGAGTATGCATGGAATATCATGCATCATAGTACTCAGATCAGTTGGACTTTGTTTGAATGGGTAAACAGAATAGTCCAGCAGATATCCAAGTACTCCAAAATATTAGAAATCTCTATAGTGTTAGGGAAGGGATATCTTGCATTTCTCTTTATACTGCTCTTTATCTTTCCTCTCCTTTAATAGAAAAAAATATTCACATTTGATTCCATGGCACAAGGCCAATTACAGGGATGACTACTAATAATCCCATTTTCACATTTTTATCATTTTGATATTTCTGTACAAAAAGATTACTAGTCAAATTTGATGGAAAATGATAAATTTTTGGCCAGCTCTCGTGAATTCTGAGAGTTCATATTAGCTAAGTATGGCTTACAATTACTAAAATATATATAAGAGACACTTTGCAGATAAATGATGGACAGAATACCAGACTGATAATTCCTGTGAAATAAATTGATTGAAAAAACAACAAGAAAATGTTCTGTGTCCACATTTCTTAAATAATTATCAAATCAGAGTTTCCTGCATATGATTTTCTCTTAAATTTGAGTACCATAAATGCTTCCATTTGCACCAAAAGTTAGCATTACTGTAAGTACTTAGTAATGTAATGCAACGGTATGAATATTTGCACACCTCAAAATTCAGTGCATAACTTAATAAGAATGTAATTTATGTGGTTCCAATGGAATGTAACGTTAAAAAGTAAGATATTAAAACCTCACCATTTCCAATCCAAGATAGAAAAGATCTAGTGAGTAAATTAATCCAGTTCACAGTTTTAAAGAATAAGAAAAATGTAAAAGCTTAGTGAAATTGTTACAGCATCTTTACACGTCTAAATTAGACAAGTCTCACTTTCAATGGCATAGATATTATGAATATTCAGAATTCTCACTCACACCATGTGAAATTGGCCCACCAGTCCACATTTACATAGGATTTATTCTTGTGTGTTAACATGTGCTTCTTACATTCATATCTGAGGCTGGTACCTTATTATTTTTGTCAACTACTTATCCCTTCACTCATGCAGTTTGTGCCATTCTGCAATTTGACGGCGTGGTGAGTTGCAGACTTCATTCCAATGATGCAAGGCTGCACCTGCTGCCTCACTGGCCTTCCCTCCAGTTCCAAGCTCTAAACGCCCAATCACCTATAAGTGAATAATTTAATTTTAATTAGGATGAATATTTTACTTTCTCTGGTATTATTTTGCTGACCTCGGTGGTACAGATGTTTTTGCATTATGTGCATAGAGTGTTTGGTCATTTTTGTTAATCTTTAAAAGCTTAGTTGTAAATGTGTATCTATCAAGATTAAAATTTGACTAATAAAGAGCTGATTATTATTGAAAATATTAATTAATTATTGAAAAAACTGAAAAACCTTATCACCATGTATGTGATATGATAATATCAACTTTAAAAACTATTGAAATATTTTAAAGTTAATCAACACTATTTTGTGGTTAATTAAAGTAGTGCATTCAGGAAGCACTGCAATATACTGTAGATCTTGATTGGTGAATGTTAGATTAGATTCTTAGAAGAGATCTTGATAGGTGTAAAAAGATGACCTTTCATAAATGCAACTCAAAAAGCTTATTTAATGAGGAATTATATAGCTATCTTAATGTGAAGCATACAGAATTAGTTCAAAATATAATCAAATTTCCCTTTCAAGAATCTCTATTTGTCCTACTACAAATCATACTTCATTCATGTTTGAAATGTAACAGAAATTATGAAAAAGTTGCTAATAACATCCAGTTAGTAGTTTATTACATCTAGTAATTATCAAAACTAATTATGCCTAAGAATAAGTCCAATCTTTTTTCAATTCAAATTGACAATATTGTACTTAAATGCAAAAAAATCTTTAAACTAAATTGAGGGAGCAGTTTTTGTTAAGTATTCATAGAGGCTGGTATGAACATCAAACCTTCCACTTATAGTTAAAAAGGTGACAAAGAAGCAATGAACCTTAATAGACAAGATGAAGTAGTTCCTTTCAGAGCCAGAATACTATGATTGAAAAAGGTCTACATCAGGGCAGCATAAGGGCCTTATGAATAAAACTTTTCATAGCATTCAGTAGAGAGTGAGGAGGATGGATTTAGAATCACTGATACTGAATCCATACTGAGAAGCATTCACATCATCACAGAACTAGACTAAGATTACATAAAAAGATTTTTCTCTATCCAATTCGGAAGGAAAAACAAAATATTTTTCCATCAAGTTATAGTAGTAGATTGATAATCTTACAATATTTTTATTTCCTAAACTTTGGTTCCAACATTTGAAAATATTGTTTCAAATATAAGTTTCAGAAGGAGGGTATTATATCAGGAACTATTCTTTTTATTTGGAGAATTCATTATTCTGCAAAATGGCTCACACTGGTCAATATTCTTTATTGATTACCTAAAACAATAAAATTTGATCTAATAAGCATGTAAGTACATCAGCAATGACTCTTTAAAAATTCCTCATGTTTAATCATAAACATATGGAATTCTTAAAGTAGGACATTCTTGAACGTCTAATAATTTCTTCGATTTTCCATTTTGTAGCAAATTTATATTTGCTAAAATATTAATTTTAATGTTTTCTACTTCACCAAATATTTAGATTAAGTCAAAGGTTAGAATATACAAGGCCACTGATGGCACAGACTTGTAGATTCAGAGATGCAATTCAACCATCAACATCTTTTTTATGGTTTTGGTGGTTTAACGATGTCTCTGAATCTACCATTAATTCAAGGAGTTATGACCCTAGCATCTAAAAAATCATTTACCTCGTTTTTAGTTACACGATCCCAGTCCAGCAATAGGAACTCCAGACTAACATTTGCCAATACACCACCACCATCAGCTGAGTTTTGGCGGTCAGACTGGTCACCTGCATTTCCTTGCTGTTGGGACAAAAGAGCAGACAATGCTCCAGTGACTTGGTTGTTGTGCTGACCCGAGCCTGTAGTATTACCAGTAGTTGGGTTTGCTCCTACTGGAGAATGTGAAGCTGGTATGTCAAAACCAAAGGATTCATTGAACACAGGGTTCAATGTCCTCTTCTTGACATGTGTCTTCTTCTTAGCAATTCTCTGTCCATTGTATACCAAGTAAATCTTCACATAGGGATCTGAAATAATAGTGTTAAAATTGCCATTATTAAGTTGAAAAAGGTAGGTCACTTATTCTAAGGAAATGAACAATAAAATTTGTCACTTCCCACATAAGTATTTCTCAATGCAAGGGTATAACCTTATGGAAGACCTTCAGTAAAGAATTTGATTTCTTTGATTGTTTAAACTAAAATAATTGCTTCAAAAAAGAGATTAGTTCTTTTATGCTATTTTTTCCAACTTGGAAAAGTATTTAAAAAATGTTGAAAGAATAAGGAAAATTATTATTACTAAAGCAAAATTGGTGGAGAAATTCCCCTACGGGGGTGGAGCACTAGTATGGGTTGGAGCAGTACAGATGAGGGTTATGCATACAGATGAGAATCCTTGGGATGATAATTTACTGGTAAAACAAATTGTTCAATAAGTTCTCAATGTAATTACATGAAGCATTAATCATTACAATACAATTGCTTTTCATCAAGCAGCACTTCACTGCATCAGTCAAATGCAATATAAATACTATTGTTATTCTTATGAAAAAGATGGGTTTTAATGCTTATGTTTTGTGAAATGTAATTCTACTCTCAAAGGAAAGAGTAATAAACTATATTACCAACATCAGTGCTTTAGTATAAGGAAAGGGCTGTAGCCAGGATAAGCAATAATTTTTAGTTCAGCAAAACAATGCTCATCTGTAAACATCCATTATCATTCAATTAATTCCAAAAAAGATGTACAAACATAAAAAACATAAACTCCAAATGATTAGGAATGTGAGGCTACCATGACAACGATATACAGTATTCAGTTAAATTCACTTTCTACCTATATTTACCATTGGTCAGCTAAGGGTCTAATCAAAATAGATAGAACTTACCAGCAAGCCCTGTGACATCCATCTTTGGAAGATTTCTTGCTTTGAGAACCACAACCGTCAAACGATTGGCTGCTGGTTGCCAGCAAAGAGAAACGAGCAGCTCACCTCGTCCTTGAGATTTGATCTAAAATAGAATTCAGTTTATAAAAACCCCTTTATTGCTTTGACTTTTGCATTTTTGGATAAGCAAAAGATTTCCAAGGAAGAGAGTGACCACAATAATTTTGTTTAACCTGACATTATTTAATTTTTAAGCAATTAAAATTAATATTAATATCTCCCAAGATTTTCATTGTGAGACAAAATTTCGTCTGTGCAATATTTACCATTCCATGGTCTTATTTTCATTCTCAAGATAGTTAAATTAATAAAATAATCTATATAAAGTACATAGAAATAATCCATGTAAACAGATAATAATAAATAAATAATCTATACAAATTACACACAATTTCACTATTCCTATTTAAGGATTTCTTAGGTATAGTGATGCCTTAACTAGCACCATATTTCATAATAATTTAATACACCTATTTTGATAAATAATAATATGAAATTCGAAGTCAATAACTAGTCATTAATTTTCATATTTGAAGTACTGAGTGACCATTCAGTAATATCAAATTCACAAACCTTCAAGTTGCGTGGATGAATATCACGGCACAAGGAAATCTGCTTAGGTTGCTGTTGGTTAGCATTAGAACCATCCCCTCCTCCTGGGGTCACATTGGCTTGAATAACATTTGGAGATACCAAATCCACTGATGAAAGTGGGAAGAAAACTTCTCCTATGATATCATCCCTTGAATAACGGTCAAAACTGAGGACCACAAAGTGCAAGGTGGTACTCTGAGAATATAAAAATGAGCTGTTAGTTCATATATTTTATGTTCTGAAGAAGGGGCTTATGGGAACACATAGAAAATACTAGAATGCAGGAAAATCAGAAAAAAAACTTTTGCTTTCACTACACCAATTTAGATGAAAAAGGGTGAGTATGAGTAATACTGAATAATTGAATCTTCTGAGCTGGACTGAACTGAAAGGTTTCAATGAGTAATCTGGTGATGATAACTACTTGTTGAAACCTCATTATATGTTTTCATTAAAAATGTTGTGGCAATAGTGCAAGGTATTCTCTCTATTTCACTTAATAGATTTCCACAAGACATTGCCTACTACAATCTTTTTAATTGAAATAAATACAAATGTATAATTGCAATTACAAAATATATGAGAGAAAACATTATGGTCCTCCTGAGCCAGTCAAAGGCTCATCAGGAGGTTTCAAGTGTAGTCCATGATAGACTGAAGCTAGATCTTAATCGTAACATACAATGCTCAAAATGAGTGTAACACCATAAACCTATATGAAGTACATCAACATATCAACAATTAACAAATAAGATTCTAGCTATAAGTTACAATAATTGCACAATCATTTACTTACAGTGAAATAATTGTTAATCTATACAAAATATAATATGTCTAGCTATAAAAAGGCTAAACAGAATATATTCTCATACACATCATAGGAACATAAATAATGTAAAAAGTCATAATTCCAATAGTTTAAACTTACTTTACTTCTAAAAACCAATTCTTTGTTTTCTTTTTTAATGTGGAGAAGTTATTGATATATCTTAACTGCACTGGTAGTTAATTCAGTATGTAGTAATTCAGTAGCTTTTAATCTAGAATGATATCACCATCAAAATTAGAACTCAGATATGGAAATGACCCCTATCAAATAAACCAAAAGAGTAAAATAGAAGTAAGAAGTTCAAAAAACTCTCCAATCACTGAATACACTGGTGAAAGTCAACCCAATCCCTCAAAAGGAGAAAGGAAGTTGTAGATAATTGATCTTCTGGGATACACCAAACGTGCATTTCTGTATAATAGTATTGAAGCATATATTCTACCACATCCAATTAAATGAAAGTTGTTATTCTTATAAGGTTTATGTTTCTGATTCTGATTTACAGCATCAGGCTGATTATAGTTTTAAACACTTATTCACTTCAATTCGATTACTCACTGGAAGTTGGTTGCAGTGTATCCCATAGAAAGTGAAGTCTTCATCATATACTGGATTTCGAGTCTTGCGCAGAACCCTTGTCTTCACTCTATGCTGCTTATCGGGCAGGAGCTGCAGTTTCACATATGGGTCACTGGTGCCACCTCCAGAAGAGTTTGAGGTGACTGGTAAGTCACGGCATTTCACAACAGTAACCACCAAAGCATTTTTATCTGCCTTGTACCTGTAGGAAGAAAGTTTGGAATATAAATTTACAGAGTATCATATTATAATGTATACTTAATGATGAAATTTTTTTTCATCATCTCATCGATCAGCTTCATTCAAGGATTAAAAATAAAGAAAGCGCAAAAGCCATTTAAATGTTTTGTTAAGAAAAGAACATGAGAAAGAGTGATTTCATGTATCGTAGAATGATGTTGAAGCTTGAAGTTATTTCAGAGTGTAATTGAAGTAATGTGCTTTAGTTTATTTATTGTATCATGTTCTAACACACATGCTGCCAGAACAAGTGAATAGCAAAATAAGATTATCAAGAATCTTAATCATTCATATATTTGGAAAAAAAACAAGTACAGCAAACTGCTAGGAAAAATAATAATTTTGAGTAATTGAAAACGTTCACAGGAGCAATTCTAGAATACAATAAATTTAATGTCAGTTCATAATCAGAATGCTAATTTTATGGAATGGAAAAGGTAATATATTTATTTACATCTGATGAGTTGCATAATTTGTTAGAAATGAGAATGCATATTAAGTTCTGATAGGTGTAAAATATCAACTGAAATAATTTTGTTCCATGATTCATCAACCTTTTCCAGAATGAGTAGCTGCAATTGATGCTTTTCTGTGGAGATATCAACATGATTACTATGAAATATATACTTGAAAGTCTTGTTTGAACTCTCTGATGTTACCATAGAAAAGATACTAGCCAGTAACTTTATAGATAATTAATTTAAGGCTAAAGTATCAGACTAATCCAAAGAGTCAGCAATGTTCATACTTAAGCTTGAAAAACAGTTGGCCCAGCTTGGAGACATTATTGTCTGCAGATGGAGACACTGCTCCTCCAACACCCCCAACTCCTCCCACAACTGCAACTCCTTTCTCAGTTCCATCATCAATCTCTTCTTTGATTGGAGTTGGAGTTTCTCCTCCATCAACCCTCTCCTTTTCTGTCACCTCTTTCTTCTTGGATTGCTCTGAACCAAACTCTCCAAATCCTATTGAAAACCAGATTACGACAATGAACAAACATGAAATATTGAACCAAAGTATATCATCCTCTTCTTTTAAAGCATAGTAAATATTTTATAAGTAGAGGAGATGATCTGCATCTTCTTCTGGAGAATACTCATAAATGAAGAATAAATGTGTAAGTTTAATTTAAGTGTTTGTTTGTTAGTACCTTCCCTTAATCAAAATTTATCAGGCAATCAATCAGTAAGTATAATTTGAGAAAAGGCAATGTGTATTTAATTAATCCCAATTTCACCATATTTAAGAAATGCTTTGTTTATGTGTAATATGTTAGCTTGACATGGTAAGTATTAAAAGTAATGGAAAATTGTTTCATCTGACAGAATTTTGACTTTTGGCAAATGAAAGAATTGTGATTTCTCTGATTTTACTTGTTTCATTTTTTATATTAAGCCATTATCTTCATTTACTTGTTATGCCATTAATTCTATTTTTTTGGATTCTGTACTTTCAGTTACTTTCATTTTTTACTGCAACACATGTAAATGTTTGTATGATGTTTGTCTCAGCTCAGGTTTAACTCAGGAGGAACCTAAAGCTTTCTGTTTTTCTTTTTTATATAATACTTTGCATAAATTATTTTTTGTTGTGGAAAGCAAACGAATCTAATTTAACAAGAAAGCCTTTGGAGTCATTGGTACAGGCTCTACGTAGATGGTAACAATAGTTATCTGTCATTATTACTTCTTTGGGAGGAGAGAAAATTGTTGTGGGCAATGGGCTCTTGTATAAAAATGTTAAAAATTACATTTGAAGAAGGAGACAGTTTGGAAATTTATGAGAGTTATTAGCTGCAAGGCAGAATGAACTTACCTTACAATACCATTCAAAATTAGGAATATCTTTGTGACTATGTGGTAATTGTATATTTATAGCCGTTGAGTTTCATATTTCTCTACAAGCAATGGTTGCACAGAAGATAGGTTGAGCACTATTTACAAAATATTAATCACTCAGTTTAGAGAGAACTCAGATGTAAATGCAATAAATAAGATGAGTATTTAAATGGTAATCTAAGTTATCAGTTTTTTTATCCTCATATAATCTTTCTTTCTTCCTTGTAATCAATTTATCTTCTATTGCTTCAGGTAATTTAGCTGCTAAATCGTCCGCAATACTTCCACATATAGTTTCTCAGGTAAAAATGTAACGTCATATTAAGATATTTGTCAAGCAATTCCCTCTACAAGCATTAAAAAGGAACTGGGTTATCCAGGACTGGAGGGGCATTACATGGATATTTATTATCCAAACCTACCAGTTTTAGGGGCCGCATTTCCATTCTGCAGATGGCAGGATATAGATCTCTTAGATATTTTTAGGCTGAATATGCGATTTATATGAATTAAAATTAGTGCTCACCTTGACCCGCATTAGGACTTGGTGTAGTCTCCTTGCTCGGTGGAGCTGACCTCCTTTCAGAGCTGCGAGTGACTCCCGATCCAGCAGAAGTTGGGCTGGGGCTCTTCTTCAGATAGTGAGGCCCTCCTGGAATGATGACTCCACATGCGTTGGAGGAGGGACTACGCACGGCTGTAGGACGCCGAAGCACCAGAGGGCGTTCGCATCCGCCGTTACCTCCACAGCCACCCTTCCTCAGCGAACCCTAATGGTGGAAACATGGAGGAACAAAGATTAGCGGTATTAGGGATTGCGTAAGGTATGGATTATCTAGGCATCCTCATGAGTCGCTAATTGCGAATTCGGACTCAAAAGACTGGTCGTTTAAAAAAAATTACGAAATTACAAGTGTTTAAGTTTTATTCTGTGCGGTATTATACAAATTATGGCCAAGTCATATTGATGATAAAATTTACTCATCTCTGAATGCTGAAAGAAAGAAAAAGGAACTCGGCGTTCAATGAATAAGAGACAAAGGTTTCTCCAATCGCCGGCAGCGGCAACCGTCCAGGGCAATTCCTGGGAAGAGGATAATCTGAATAACTGGTGACCGCCGGACGATTATCCTCTTCCGAGGAATTGCCCTGGACGGTTGTCGCTGCCGGCGATTGGAGAAACCTTTGTCTCTTATTCATATCTCAATGATTATCATTAAGGGAAGAATGCGGTGGTGACAAAGTAAATTGGTATTATTATTGGTATTGGTTGCCCATAAGCGAATTGTTGGATACGAATGTAGAGTGTGAATGAAAGATAATAGAAATAATTCCAGAGCGAACTCATAATAGCCATCAATTTCGAGCAGCGGTTGCAAATAATTTTCATAATTCGTCAAAATTATTTACATTCAATCTTTCATTGCTGTACCTTAAAAAGACACTGGAGCCTTTCTGCCTTACTGAAGGTATTCTGTTTGGTTATCATTCAGAAGAAAAGTAATATAGCATGAACAAATGATCAGATAAAATCGATCGATAAGTTTGAAAAATCAAAGCAATCCTTCAAATATCTGGTTAGTGATTTAAGGTACATATAATCGGAAAAGAAATTTACTGTCCACGAAATGCTTACGTGTATCTTGTTTTATGATAATGTAATTTGAGTTCGTCAGGAGAAGAGCATGATTAAACAGAATGAAGTTACTATGGTTATACGAGGCGCATGTACGGTAGAAACAGGAGAATCGAAATCGAGGCTGGATAGTTAATGAATGTATGTTAAATAAAAGAAAGGTTATATGATTATTTTATCGCAGAAGGGGTATTTTACGTTGCTTTGGACACGCTCAAAGAACGGAAGGGAAATGGCCATAATAGCGCATGAAAAATATGCCAGTGTTACCTCTGGTTTAATACCATGTTTGCTACCTTGAAGAGAATAGACAAACGACGATAAAAGTTTTATTTGTGTACCGGATAGGAAAGTTATATGCAAGAAAAGGAAAATTTGGAGGAATGCGCATGAACAGAAGATCCCGTTTTCGTAAGTATCCCGAGAAGGAACAGCGTGATTGAGATGTATCAATGCATTCATGTAGGAGTATTAGTAGTATGGCACAATATAGCATGTATATATTTCACCATTAAATGTAGTCTTCTATTATTCAAGTCTTGAATTTATGCTTTGAATTGTGTTCGTTGGGAAATATTTATAGAAGAATAAGATTTCGAATCCCTTTGAATGAAAATGGCATTTCCATCTCCTCACGACTAACCTGGTGTCCAAAGAGAGAAGCGGTGGCAGAGTTAGGTTGTGCCGATGCCCTCCTTCGTCCGAAGGAATGGGCCATTCCTCCATGGAGAGGAAGCAGAACCAGAGACTGCCTTCGGCGGTAGCAGAGGCAGGTGACCGCTGCCACAGTCACCAGGAAGAGCGTGGTTCCAAGACATATTCCCACGAGAGCAGGTGTCGTCACTACAAGGAGAGAAAAGAAAACAATTTACTATAAGAGCTTAAAATTCAATATCGAATCATCAAAGGAGTGGAAAATTGACCATTATAATGTCCGGGTAAAATTCAGCGATATTCGAAGGATATTCCGAGCCTACGGATTTTTGGAATTTGAATATTGGATAAATAATACCAATGTAACTATAAATGATATGACTATAGCTGTGAATAATATAACTGTATTTTTTAAAAATATAGCTTTATTTGTAATTAACACAACTTTAAGTAATGTAACTGCTAATGATATAATTTTAATAGTGAAACACTGAATAACATAACTGTAAATAATAACCCCATGAATGATATAACTTTAAATAATATAACTGTATGATAATATCTGTCAATGAAAACGCTTCAAATTAATTTTTTTACGGTATAGAAGTTTGCAACATTTGTAAAAATTCATTTCTGAATTTTGATTCTCAATATTTATTAATGTTTTCTTCACCATAAAATGCCGGCTTTTTTCACCATTCATTTTATATAATCTTATAAGAGTAGATTTCAACATTTGCCTCAGTCGTCAGGTAGACGGGTTGTTCATACTCGCAAGAGTATATTCGTCGTCAGTTGTTTCCTAATTCTCGGAATTTCGAATCCAAAGTGATGTTGATTGATTAGTTCAAGCGATATTTGGTGGAACTGATCCATGATTAAATGTGAAAAAACTTAGTCATATTTTGTTTTTTTTTCACATTTAACCAAAGTGATGCAATATGGACAAAAAATAATTTTCATTCATCTTCCTTTCTTTTGGTACCTATTTCGATTTTTAGGACGATTATTGCAAATTTAATTCCGCAAAGGAAAAATGTCTGCAATCGATCAAAATGAACTTTACGCGCATATCTTACGAGAGTAATTTCGAGTCGTACAGAGTCGAACCCTTGATACTTTGGGCAAAAGAACATCGATACACAATAATTCACTGGAATACTAACAAATTTTCTCTCTCGTTGGGATGTTGGTGAAATTAATTTTCAAAAATTTCTCCCATGCATTTCTAACCGAAGTTACTGACATCGGATTAATAAATATATACTATAAAAATATATAATACATAAATACATAATACATGTACGAGGGAGGTCTGAAAAGTTTTCGACCCCAGGTTTTTTAGAAATCTTCAGAAAATTTTCAGAAAACATGTCGAGAAATGGCGAAATGTCGGAAACTTTTCAGACCACCCATGTATATGCACAATGGTGATTATTGTATCGTAATAGTACTTGAATAATAATACTACTTGAATTGACGCAGTTAGAAAATTTTCTCCACTTCTTTATGAGGCTGAAGGTTTAGAAACGTTATCACGTTATCAACAACTTTTCTAGATAGTAATCCATTGCTTTAAGCCCTGAGAGATATAGATTTTCCTCGAAGCCAGCGATCAGTCAACCAATTCATGCTGACCCAATGACTGTTTCCACATCTATCATTTGACGACATTGATCGACATGAACTGCGGAGATTATAGAGGTTCCATTTAAGAATCCATTATCGCACCGTTGATATTACTCTCGCATCAGAGCAGTACTTCTAAACCATCGGTATATCAGGTCAGTGTTCAAGCTACCGTATTAACGCAAAATTTGCAATGAGCTATTCAAAACTTTTGTTAGTTTAACTTTGAATTCGAATCGTAAAGATGGAGAAGATAACTATGAGGAAATTCCACCATTTATTATGAAATTTTTCTACGCATAACGTCATCGTTAAGCCAAACATGCATATATTAAATCGGTAATTTTCTACGACGAAGTGAGCAAAAGTTACAGGTATTTTCTCTAAAGGATGCAGTTCCATACGATATAATTGGGTTGCATCCGTCGATTATAAATTCAAAGTAGAAAAGGACCATGCAGCGGTTTCGGAAACATGGTTTATTTATCGGCGTCGCAAACGATCGCAAAAATTTACTCCAGATTCACCTTCAGAAAGCATGAAAAAATAGCGTGGTATAAGTTAGCCCGTGTCCATCGATGTCCATTTCCTCTATTTATCTCACTTTAGGTAAAAACTTGCTCCGAAATGAGGGTCCGCCATTTTGTCATGTAAAGTATGCTAACATTCAACTGTGATCATTAAAATCAACCATGATGAAGGATAAAGAATAGGTCTATGACGTGGTATTATAGTTAACCCGATGGTTTTCTGCATGTGGGTTCGGCACCGGCTTGAAGTTGAAGAACTCCGCGAAGACCGGCATTTTTCGCGAAATTTGGTCAACTTTGATTCCCTATATAACTATACGTATAACTTTGTTGCGCAGGATTCAACGTAAATAATTTGCAAAGTTGTATGCAGAATTTATTCAAGGATGAACATGCGAAGTTTCAAAGTTATACTACTACTTTCGTATTTTCGGCCAGCTATTTTCGATTATAGCCCAGTGTGCGTCGGTTTGATGGTTGTTTCCTGAGCTAAATCGGGACCGAAATTAAGCGTCTTAATTGAACTGGAATGAAAATAATCATGGTTCGAAGCCCTAGTATCAAGTCTCATTGTCTGTTTTTTGTCAAAGATTGCGACACATTGCATAATAAGTTGATTCCTTTTCACTGCAGGCATCTATTTATGACCCCACTTTCGGAGCGAATGCACGAGCAGGAATAAATTCAAGTTTTTACCGGTTATAGCCCTTATGAAAAGACAATGGATCCTAGGGGCCGGCTTGGCAAGGCTTTCCGTTTGACCCCTTTGATCAAAGAGGAAATTGTCTGACTTAATTAGGCTGTAACAATGCCCGTCCTTTGGTCATCCACTGTCCTGTTTCCACGCACCTGTTGAATTGTCCTCTATGAAACACGGACGTATTTCTCACAGAAGTAGATCCTTTGAGTTTCTTCAGTCGCTATGCAGCATTACTAATGGGGGAGGCAAAAAAAGCATTATGGAAACCGTAACAATCTCAAAGGATAGAGAGGCCATCTATTCGTGCTGGTTAAATTGCGTGGTAGTGAATCAATACGGTGCATTCCACCTTTGTTGAGAAGGTACGTGGATATGAGAATGAGATTCGTAATGATCAAGGGTCGTGTTTTTGCATGGATGTGAATAGGATTGCTAAATTATTACATTTCGAAACCGGAGATTTTCACATTGGTATCATCTCACAGTAAAATAAATGCCAGAAGACAATTTTCATGTATAAAAATGCTGGCGGAGAATGGAAGGAGTTAGGATAAAAGTTATACAATACTGCACGTGGCGTTCACAAAGAAAAGTTGAACTTAAGAAAACTAAGAACTAATGAGGTTAAATACTGATTTATAAACAGAAGTATGAAGTAATGGAATATGATGCATGAAGAGGTATAAAATTCATTTTTCTTTTGGAAAACCAATTAGTTGTTTAGAGAAAGATGTAAAAAGTTCGCATTACAATGTGAATATAAATAATCGATAATATCATGTTTAATTATAATATTGTGATAATAATGTATGTAGATGTGTTCTAGATAAGTTAAAGGAATCATGACTGAATGTAAGTTGCTAAGATCACAAAGCTTTTGCTTGGGAAGTAATGGTAACTTTTAACCATCTTGCGCAATTATCCTAGGTCTTCCTATATAGATTTTGCCCTATCTAATGTCATCTCCTAAACTCTCTATCACGATCGATCAAATTTCAGCAAGTTTCCTACTTATTTTCATCTTAATTTATACGTTATTTATCGTTTATCATAACATTAAGGTCTTTTTATTCATATTTATAGGTAGGAATCAACGTATCAGAAAATTTTGCATAAGATAAGATGGTAAATCTAGTTTAGAGTTTCGAACCGCTGTTGGTAATGATTTAAGTTGGTAAATCGAAGAACTAATATGATATTAAGTTATAATTGTAATGTTTAAGATGTTTGAACATCTATAATTATTTAATAGCAGAATGTGAAAATTCATCGTGTTTCTGAGCTAAGTTTGTCTACTCATTTTCAGAACCACCCGGCGTTTTGACAAGCGGACATGGTATAGGTTCACGTTACCATGAATAATCGAAACATCGTCATGATTGGTTATTTTCGCTACGCAAGATGGCTGACCTTTCGGCGGGATTCAGCCAATGCTTACTCAAACAAATTGAATCAGGTAAAATATTTTCGGTTCTCTAGAGCCGTAAAAATAGCCCACGAAGGCTATTCGGAGAAACAGAAGTTTTCCGAGCCAACGCAATGGAAATTGACCATCGACAGTGACGCCACAACGGTGATGAGACTTGGACGCAGATGGATTCGGACTTTCCCATTCGAAAGGTCCTTTCCTCATTCTACGGCGAAGCAATCGCTTTCAGGAAATCGACTCATCCCGGAAGTAATGCCCGCCAAATGACAAACTTCCTGCAGTCCTCGAGATATATGAGACAAGGACGCGTGACTTTCCACGTTGACCAGTGCACATTCATGAATGGGAGAATGGATACAGTTCTACAGGATAAACCAAACCGAAATGATACCCGAAAGGATATGCATGTACAGTAGACGGTGGAACTGCTTTGTTTTTCGTAACTTCATGGGTTAAAGTACAACATCTGCAAGCTTAAAAAATAATTAAAAAGAAGAGTATCGGATAAAACATTAAGCGAGTGCCTCATTGCGCCGAAATCGATATAGTCAATAATTAAATAGCGTCTCTGTAATTTATCAGCTAAGATTTATCGATTGTCATCATATAAGAAGATTTACGTAAAAGATTTGGTGCTAAGAATCTGAGCCATCAATTTTTAATTCCAGTTTCAAACAGAAAGTTAACAATCGACAGTCATTAAGCAAGTTGGTAGACTCGGAAAGACATAAACCACAGCTTCAACAACAGTAAGATTAAAAGTTGTCAGTAACAGCTCCGTAAAATGATATAAAAGCTGTTCATGGAATTAGCAGTCAGTAAAACTGATAGAAATGAAAAATTGAATGAGTGAATAATTTCCAATGAAGGCATCAAGGATCACCGGCAAGTGGGGTGTTAGGCGGATCATTTCTTTCTTTAAGTAAGCTGCCGTCTTCCCTAAGTGGATTCATAATCGGATTATCTTCATTATACTGATTCAGGAAAACATCTTTCGAGTTTATTCTTCCGGTCCAAAAATGTAAACATGTAAATATCATGTTTTCATTTGGGAAACATCTACATCCGTTTTGAGAAATTCGTTTATAATCGGTGAGATCACTGAAAAAAATACCTGAATTCAGCTACTGATTGCGTTGAATACTAATACATTTTTAATTCATATCTTTGCGATATCCTGTCCAAGGATACAATAAAACGAATTTTTATTTGGCGTTTTGTAATTAAATGAAAACAACAATTAGCAGGTAAGAAAATCTCAGCCGTCTTCTATCAGGATTCGAATCTTTCGCGAGGATATTGAACAGTGGATGAATGAGTATAAGTACACGAAAAATTACAAATATAAATCTATGTTTCATTTTTGAATCCGTTTTGGATGTTATCCATGATTTTCCGGTATTATCTGCGAATGAATATTTTATTACGCAATGGTAAGTATTTTCCGTAAGGAGTGTTTGGTCTTTTTTAATTTCACTTTTGCAATGTAGTACACAGTGGAGCAATGGCTTCAATATTTGAATAACTACATCCCCACTTCACCTTCAAAATATTTATCGGCTCTTTTTATTATTCTTTTCTATAGATTTTTAAGCTCTTATACACTACTTAAATAAATTTATTTTACCTATCATCTCCTAACTAACTTATAACTCAAATCATCCAAGGATTAAATGTGTGACCCGCTATATCAGAGAAAATTAAGTATTTGCGAAAGTATTTAGGATCTATCTACGTACCCCTTGTGGTATGCAACCCCCACCACTGGCATATATTTCTTAATCCTGGCGGTAGATGACGTCACCACGCTTAAAATATTTGAATAATGCAGTTAATCCATCAAAGATTTATCACACGGCATCTCATAGGTGGACTGGTTAAAACACAAACCTTCTAACGCCGAGGACCTGGGTTCGAGTCCCCGATTAACCGGGTTTCTTCTAGCATGGCCTAAATATTCTGTTTGTAAATTTCACGTGTATGTAACCAAATTTATGAAGGCGTTTAGTTGGGAAAAAACCCTATTTCCATTCAAAAAATAATAGTAATGATGAGAAATGACTTTGATTGCGAGCCAGCCTTTCCTTGATTGAAATCCTGTCCAAGTCTACACCGTATTTTTCCATCGTAAAAATATTTTTACTCTATTGAAGGTGTTGGTATGTAATAAAAATATCAGGATGATAAGTGAATTATTTTCGAACAAAATAAATATGAAGAATGAAATCTGGAAAACAAAAGTTCTTGGATGTAAGAATTTTTAATTTTAGAGAACTTTTAATCAGTAGGACGACAAAACTTCCTGTCTTCTCCGGATGTATATCAAGTGGCATAACAGTAATTGTGGTATAGCGAATAGATTCCTGGGTTAATCTACGAGCCTGTTCAGATACTTGGAACATGCGTAACATTTTGAGGGTGCCTCCAGAGACCTGTGCAGTTGATTAAATCGCAGTTAAACCACCTGGTGGGCCTCTTACATGGAAGAAGAAACTTCGGAAACTCTCTGTTAATACACAGAAACGTGCTATATCGATTCGCTCTATTCATAGAGCTCTCTAGGCGGTCTACACTCTGTAACCCATGTCTCACATTTCGTAATTAAATTTTAATTACAATTCATGCACCCAGTGCGACCGTTCGTGCGAAATTTTTGCACGGGACTACTGGTAATCTTCATAAATATTTCTAAAATCATTCACATAAATCTTTCCTTGGTTTGAATAATTTATAGATCTTTGAAATTCCGATGTTTTGAACGATCATTTTACCAAGCCCGTAGCTTAAACATGAAAATTTATATGGCCCGTGAACCGTTACCCTTAAAAATTTACCTTTGTTTTCCGTTTCCAGAAGATTCTGCACGGTCATTGCTAGCAGTAAATTAACTACCGGTCAAATAGATATGAACATTTCGATTATGAGTCTACGACCAAGGTATGCAAAACTCATTAGCCGCCTGTCCTAACCCGTTGAATAGCGGATTACCAACCGATTCCCTGCATCAGGCCCTTAAGCACATTCGGTTTGATGTTGGACCCAACACAACCGTTCTGAGTGAGAGCTCTACTCATGCAAATGCGACTGAATGGGAATCCGTCTCTAACGATAGTCCAAGGATTTGTGAAATACTTTATTTACTCATATTCATTATGAATTTCCACCATAATCTTTATACATCATTGACGGCTAATAACTTCAGAGGCTTGGACTGACTGTTCAAAAGTTTCAGCGTCATCTACGTACTGCTTCATGAAGTATGGACTTATAATATTTATGCCTATATATTTATTCCTTGTTATTTCAACTATGGACTATGTAATTCGTGCAATACATTGATTGTTTCTCATGAATAGGGTAGCTGTTTTTAAGTACATTAATTATTATTATTAGATATACCATAAAATTTTGTATAGTTATGAATACTTTTCACTATTTTATTATATATCTTCTTACATATTATTTCTAAACATCTATTTACGGTTACCAGCGCTTTCCTCCCTTCACACTCGATCAAAATTCATAGGTAAATGACCATTTGAAAGAAAAAGTTTCTCGGTTTCAGTTTAAAAAAGTCTGACCAATGAAAAATGCACACTTTGTTCAAGAAATCGAGCTAAAATTAAAATTTTTGAGTTTTGTTACTGAATGTGAAGATATCGCCGTTGTTATATACGGAATTATTTTTAAATTGGTTACGTTTTTTGTCGTAATCTCATCGTACAGTGATATTTATTCTCGTTGTTAAAATGATCGAAATAATTTTTACAAATAATGTTATAGTATCTATAAAGGAAGACCTCAAAGTCGTATAAAACCATAATATTTTTACAAACCTTGCATGTTTTGGGAGCAGAACGACAAGCACAGAAGAACGAGCGTTGCCGAACATGAAGGTTTGTGTCATACTTTAAAACAGCTAACATTGTCACTGCATTCAAACTACCGCTTCCTTTTAACTAAATTACATGTTTCCCAGTGACTATTTGTGCGAAATTTTTGCACGGAACAACTAGTGATAAATGGTTATTTAATGTTGTCTAGCCTTGATAAAGAAATCAGGAAAATATTAGTAAAATCCTTGGTTTGGAGTGTAATGTTGTATGGGTGTGAAACGTTAAGAAAAGAGGATATTAAAGATTAGAGGCTTTGAGATGTGGGTGTGGGGTAGAATGGAAAAGTAAGCTGAGACGATAGAGAAACGAACGAGGAGGTGCTAGAGATGGTTGGGGAGAAAAGGGTAATGATTGAAGTAATTAGAAATCGACAAAAGAAATGGGTGGGTCAAATATTGAGAGGAGAGGGATGATTGAATAAAGTAATCGAGGGAAGAATGCTAGGGAAAAGACAGAGTGGAAGACAAAGACAGAAGTTGTTAGACGAATTAAGGGGTGAGTTAAGTTACCGGGAATTGAAGGAGGGGGAATTAACTAGGGAATGTGGGGGCACATGAATCTATCGAAAGGTAGAAAACTTATATAGTACATATAATGTTGCCTAGATATATATTGTCGGAATCAATGGAATCACGCTGATCAGGGAAGGTTTTAAAATGGTATCGGTGGGGAAATGTAAAGTTTTTGCCCACATATACAACGGATCCTTTCCCAATCTCCGGATATCCCGCATTATCACCGACAGCTGGAGCTTGGGAACACCTGCCAATGTCAAATAGGAGATTGATTCGAGGGCAGTGTTTGGGTGAGTTTGGGAAAGGGATAACCAGGGGGCTGAGGGTCAAACATGGGACTTAATGGAGAGGGCTCAAGACGGATTAGGTCATCGAAAATGGTCAGCCTAATGGGAATAGTGCACCTCTAACACTCCAGAGCTCCATAGAGTTATAGGATTCATAATTTGATCTTTGGATGACGAATTCCAATTTCATAGCTAGAGTTCAGACCGTTCTGAAAATTTGTACCCAACATATCGGTTGATTGATTCTTGAAACTAAACGTTGTTTATTATTAACTATCCTTTGCGTTGCATTTACTCGTATTACAACACGGCACTCAGTTGGGTCCACCCTGAAGAATCTTTTATCCACTTAAAAGATGTCCATCGTTGACTTCACTTGATCCACTACATTTTTGGAGTCGATTTTTTGTGACGCTAAAATGGAATCATCAACATGGTGTTTCAGTCCCAGAGACAGTTTTTAAAGGTAATTTTGTCTCCACGAATTTCTATCCACTGCATCTCATGTAGCTCTTTCCTCTCTTTAGGTCGGTCAGCATTCTAAATCTTCTTCCTTTCTCTCCATTAATCTTTCCTTCGATGATTCTCTTTTGCAGGCACAACACTCTTTGTATATGGCATATTCATCTCGCCAACTTTTCATAATACTGTAAAATATGTTTAAGTCGCCCCTGCTCAATACTCCATCCCGCTTAGTAAGTGTTTCTTTAGCGGTCCCTTTCACACGCAGCAAATGGTAAAAATACCGCTTAAGACGCGGGTTTTTCCTTTCCCCGGATCCACTGTAACCAGCCTTAGCCAATCTTTTGCCTCATTCGATAGACTCGATCTTTTTTTTTACATAGTCGATGCCATCCTCTCGAGCTTTGCATAATCTCTAGAATGGCTACTCGTGAATTGTTCCTTTTTAAAGACTAATTTTGTGAAATACTTCTGACTTCTCGGATCTATACATCTTACATTATTTGTATCTTACCTTCAATTCTTTTAGCAATCCCTTTCCATATTTGACTAACTCACTTTCTCTATTGTAGCTTAATTACTTCAATTTATACCGTCTCTTCTGCAACCAATTCTACTACTTCCATGTATGTTTTTCCATCAACCCAATTTACATTTTTTATCCTACGCAAAGTCCATATATCGAAATTCTTCAATCTTTCGATTCCCTTCTTATTTTAGGTGCCACGTTTCACACCCATGCAGCAATACATTTTACTTCATGCATGTTATCAATCTTTTTTTATCATTCTCTTATCAAGGCCCCCGTAAGTATGTCCTCCGGCTTTATGTAAGCTTCTGTGTCTAATGCTAATTATCTTCTAACCTCATCTGTGCTCCTTCTATATTAAGAAATAACACCACCTAAGTCGGTGTTGCCCAATAATCTCGTTCTGAATTTTTTTGCAATTTGTTAATAGAATTTGTTCGGTCATTATTTTTATCTACAGAAGAAATTTTTGATTAAGGATATTAAGCCAATCGGAAAATAAATATTTGTTTGCTTAAAAGTAATAGAAGTTGATGCTTTTTAACAAAACGAGTTCTATATTTACTTCGTATTTTATCACAAATGATTGAGTTACTCTCAAATCTATGTATGATTAATGAAATACTAGTTGCCCCATGAGAAAATTTCGCCCAAATAAATTGAATTTTATTGATTTATACGCGAAGGTGTTTTTTAGTTTGTGTATTTGCTTGTCGTGGTTGGAGTGTTTGTTGAAATGTAAACGTTATTGATTGAAATTTTTGTTGAGAAATATGGGTGGGGAAATAGAGTATCGATTTTCGCTTCGATATTCCTCGTTTATGTCGATAGATATCGATATCTACGCATCCAGTAACGAAACTCTTTGGGCAAATTCAAATTTTAACTCGATTTTTTGACCAAATGCTCAATTTTACATTTGTCGGTCGATTTACAGTAGAAAGCGGGAAACTTTCCCTTTAAAATGGTGTGTTTTATATGTTTTGATGGAATGTATATGGAAAAAATCGCTGATCACTGATATGACAATAGAAATAATACATAAAGATGGTCATTAAACCACTGTAGAGTACCACTACATCTGGTCATCCGTTTACGAAACATTTCAAAACGGCAGTGTCAGTTTCAGCTTAGATACTCTCGCGGAGTAAATGAAGCCAACCCCCACCATTGAAATACCGCACATCTCTTCAATAAAAGGCACTCATGCGCTATGTTCGAATATGAAGTAGAACCACAACTTTGCATCACCATCCGAGCATGGGAGCCACTCCATTCGTTTAGTTCGGAACAGTACGCTTGTCCCGTTGGAAGAGATTGAAAGCCTGCGGTGAGAGTCGCTCCTTTCTGCCTCGATGTATGGAGGGTGAAACGTCAAGAGATAAATAGCACGAGGAACGGGGGCGAAAAAGGTCCGCACGGTGGGATAAAATCGAAAAAAAGCTGGCCAAAAATACGGAAATGGTTTTCTAGAGTCTGAAATTTTAAACCTCGCAAGTCTACCCTAGGGAAAACTTCCTCCGTTCATGCATGTCGTTCAGGTAGTTTGTTGAACATTAAAACTAGAGGAGTCAAGGTTGACAAAATGTTACGAGAAACCGCCTTCAATTTTCTATGAAATTCTTTCTCTCTTTATTGTCTTCAAAGCTGAAACAACAAGTGGAGGGTGAGGGTGAACTTTTGGAAAAAATACGATTACATAATTACAGCGACATTAAAATACAAAAATAAATATAATAATAATATAAAATGATAAATTCAGTAATTTGTTGAGTAACATAATTAATTCCACAGACGTTTAAACAATGACTCGAATAAATCCATAGGATAGTAAAACTTATCTTTACATAAATGATAGTTTTTAGAATAGATAATTATGATAATAATAGATAATTATGATCACACATAAAGAAAAACTCACTTTGTAGAGTCCACAAAACTTTTTATTATACAACCTAGGTTTCGTTACCGTGTGACATCGTCAGGTTATTATAAGATTATTATCATATGATTATTATAATTTACATGCATTATAGCAAGGGGGTTGTTTTTGCACAGACTTTTTGCCACACTATTAATTTTCAACATTCCAACACAACTTCCTCCATCAAGTATGAACGTTTCTGATACAATTAAAAAAATATTTTCTTTCAAATCACAAAAAAACACTTTAAGTTAAGGTGTTATTTCAATTACTCGAACTTAATCCAGCAGCGAAACTCTATGGGAAAATTCAAATTTTAACTCAAAGTTTTGACCAAATGGTGCATTTTTGATTTATCGGTCTATTTTCAGCAGGAAGCGGGAAAATTTCTCTTTAAAATGGTGCATTTTATATGTTTTGATGGAGTGTTAAAGGAGAAAATCGCTGATCACTGATATGAAAATAGAAATAATATATAAAGATTATCATTAAACCACTGTAGAGCATTCCTACATCTGGACCGTGGTGTCATTTACATGTTTTGACGGAGTGTGAAGGGAATGTAGGGCTGATCACCGAAAACAGATGTTTAGAAAAAATATATGAAGATATTAGAGTTATATTATCATTTTCTGGTCACCGAAGACAGATGTTCAGAAATGATGTACTGAGATATTAGAGTTACGTTTTCATTTTGCTTAGGAATCGGTAGGAAATTTCCGGACGACGTACTATTCAAACATACTGACTCGAAGAAGAAACATGGACTTTAGACCAAATTAATTCCACCCCAGCTCTCTCTTCTCCGAAATACTCCTAATTAGCGATCGGGAGAATGGTCGGGGAACGCCCAATCGCTGTTTCGACTGCTAAATACGCGCCGGTTGTTTCCGATATGGACGCTTCGACACCGTAAAGTTCGCTTCCTTTTGTCACTCCGAGAGTTATCTGGGCGATCACGAACTCACCTCGCACGTGGAATGAAACGGGCTGCGTGAGGACATGTCCGTGACAGGCATTTCATTGCCTATTTCGGTATCTGCGTGGATTTTCCACGTTTCCACGGATAAATTGGCGCTTTTCGAACGCGGGGTGGAACAGTCAAGGCACTCGAATAAATTGCTTCACTTCTTTAGTTTTTGCAGCATCACGTTGTGCCCAATCCGACACGAATGAATGAGGTGTGGTACGACTGGTAACAGGCACTTCGGTGTTTTTAAGAATTTTCTGGGGATTTTGTCTTTGGGACAAACTTGCAATCTGAACCTCAAAAATCGTATGTCGATCCAGCAGGACGATAATGGTGATTAAGGACAAAAAATACGAATGATCCCGTCGCTTACTATAATTGACGTTGTAATTGAACGGAGATTGCTGATTACAATCAAAGAAGTCGAGTTTAAACAAACTGAATTTCAAAACTTGAAATCCAGCACTTTGGATCGAGCCCCTAATTTTAAAAGTTCGAAATTTTGAGGTTTACAAAAGGAAAATTTTGCATAGAAAAGTGAAGAATAAATTAAATGATATTTTACAATCATCAATTGACAGGTAGAATGCTTTGTCCTAATTTATATGACTACGTTTTACGGCTAATGGCTCTTAATTGTATTAGATCCACATCAAGCGCAATTCTTCGACTAGTTTATATGCATTGAAGATTTTCGCTGCAATACTTCTATTGAATTTTCCAACTCAATAGAGGAGTTTGATAAACGTAACTGTGAGGGCAGGTCAAAATCATTACAAAGTCATAGAATATAGGAGACCACCAATGGCAAAGTCTGGTACATTATAACAGCCGATGAACCATCGAAACTGCTTTATTTTTCTTTATTTTTTATTTCCTTGGTAGAAGGAACGCAACGAAGCCCCACGTGGTCCATGGTGCTAAAAAACCAAGAATAAAATCGACCTGACACACTGACAGTGATATACAGAGGGTGGAAATCCACATAAGTCCAGCAATATAAAATACAGGAGCTAAAAACCAGAATGCAGCTGTCGTAGAAAAGAATGTGTAAAACAGAATCAAAGAGGAAAATTTGGGAATTGAAGTCCGAAGTCAAACTTAATTAATCCTCCAGCGTTTTGAAACCTAATGGCGAAGGGGCCAAGGCTGAAAACGATCTCCGGAATGAATACTGTGCAGATCTTACCTAATGGTGTAGGTACCTTACCCTCACTTCATTATTAAAATGAAACTCCAACAAGAAACGGATATTTGTTTAATACGTATTTCGACTTCAAGAAGACATCTCCAGGGGCAAGGGAAAGAAAAATGGTACTTATTCAACCAATAGTGTTTATTCAACTGGAATCCCTACAAATATCTTTGTAATCATCATGAATATGTTCCGAGGCTGGACGAAACCTTAATGAATGATGGCCTAAAAATTAAAAAACGCAGCTGATCCCGGTATTTAGATGAAAGATGATTTTTTCTATTCCTCTAACAGTCGCACCCACAATTAAAGATCGCGACGCAATTATAAACCCTCCAATTTGGGCCCAACCGCGGGATAAACCGACGAGATATTTATCCTTTTTTTCACGCGGGCAATTTCGTATTTACTGACTCGTCAGCGCCGAAACAGCCGAGCGAATTTCCCAATTAAATTTCGTTACGCCCTTGATGCACTCATTAAGGAGAAATTTTTATCCCCGCGCCCCATGATTAATCAGCGTGGGATTCGCCAGCGGAACTTCTGCTCCCGAGTGGGAGAAAGGATAAAAAATGTGTAACGGCGTTCTTTGAGATTGAATTACCGAGAGACGGTGGTGGAGACCGAGATGCTGGGCGCGGAGGAATTGGAGCTTTAATTCTGGAGTTTTTTTTTTAAGCGTGGGGCGAAAATGAAAACGTTGCGATGGAAATTTCCTTCCGCGGGAGGCAATTTCCGTGTTTCTCGCTCGCAGAAGTGATGGGAGTAACGGAAGGGACGGAGGAAATGGCGTGGGAGGGAGATGGGAACGAATGGGATTGTTGGTGGGAGATAAAGGGGAGGAGTGATAAAATTAGGTCAAAGTGGAACGGGGACTGGAGGAAGGAAAGAATGGGGGAAGTGAAAGTGACGAATCAGAATGAGGGGAATGAAGGAAAGAGTCCAACAGTGTTCATAGGTAAAAGTGCTTAATTGATGCAGAGTTCATTCCACAAATTTACATCTTTGTGCAAATGAAGATACGCAGTTCTTCCGTAGAATTCGAACTTGAAATTTCTGGTTGTTTTATAGAGTCAATAACGACTTTCCATTATATCATGGAAACAATTTCAGAATGAGGATGAATGAAGAAAAGAGAGTTCAACACTGTTCAGAGTAGTATTGAGAGAGAGATTATTGATCAGAGAGTATTGATGCAGTTTCAATTCACAAATTTACGTCTTGTTATGAATGAAAATATGCAATATTATTTTACAGAATCAATTACGGCTTTCTATTACATCATGGCAATAAGTTGAAATATTTTATTTGAGCTTCGGTTGAATTAATATGTTTTGAGAGAAAATTTCACAATGAACAGCGAGAAAAAAGAGCACGTTTTTGGTTCTATTTCTGACAAAAACAAAAAGATGAAAAACGTATTAGCAATTGTTTAAGCGTGGGATAAACATGCTGAAATTTGGTGTAACTCGCATTCTTATGTGATCCTTATTTTCGTTTTTATTCATCTTTAAACACAAATTTACGTCTTTATGTGAATGATGATTCACAGTGGTTACAATTCAAACTTGGAATTCCATTTTTTTTGCAAAATCAATAGCAACTCTTAACTATGCGATGGAAATAATTTGAAAATTTTTAAGTCAACAATGAGTACATTACTGTTTATATGTAAAAGTACTTAAATTGATGCATAATCAATAAAGAATTTCCATTTAATCAGGGGAATAATGTGAAAAACTTCATTTAAGCCAAATATAGTATATTAATATAACGCTAAAACTTTGTTTCGGTTGAATTAATACGGTTGAATTAAAATTGAAAAATAAAATTTTAAAGTGAGCGCTCTGTTAAACAGCGCGAAAAACGAGCACGTTTTTATTTTTATATGATTAAACGTGAGATAAATCATGCTGAAATTTGGTGTAACTCGCTTTTTTTATGGAATCCTCAGTTTAGTTTTTACTCAATTCCAAACTGGAGTTTCCATTATGATAAATCCGGCGGTAAGAAACATTTTTATTTCATTTAAACATCCTAATATATAGCAAATATATAAAACGCCAGTTAATGGCTGCGTGACTCCTATGTCCTAATCTACGTCGTTGACAGAAATTGTGGAATTGATTTGGCCTGGAAATCAGCATTTTGAAAATATTCCCGGAAAGATGAAGATCTGTTTTTCATTTTTGTTGACCGAAGCTAATGAACCGCCGTGAAAAAGTTTAAAATCAGCGTAATTCGTAATTTTTCCAACTATTATTATTTTTACAACCGATACATGCCGAAAACGGTCGTATAATGAAAAAGATTCGCGTAAATTACGAAGTACAACATACACTGACTTCAAAACTTGTGGAAGACTTGGGCTCGAGTCCCAGTCACGTCGAAATTTTTCTCTTCCGTTCAGACTTGAGATTTTAGGAACATGCTGGAAGATGTATGGATCCCGGATAGTCATGTGGGCAGCGCTTTCGCCTTCGATGATAGCGATCCCGGGTTTGATTCCCGGTGGGGGTCCATGTGCAAAAAGACCTCAGCTGTCGAAGAACTTTATTTATTAACACAAACAGGTAATGAAACCCACACAATTGTGTTATAATAAGGACATGATAAGTAAATACGTCAATGATTAACAAAATAAATCAATTATATTAAAGTGTCGTCTGAAAGTAGTAGTAAATAAATAAAGGACACAAAATCAATAAAAAATACAAAAGATACAGTCACAGGTCTATATAGCAACTAAAACAAACCAAGACAAACTCACAAACCAATTAATAATACTTCTCCTAAATATCACATACTTATCACTATAAATGTCACTATCTGGGATATTTTTAAGCACCTCTTTTGCTTTAGCAATAATTGTCGGAATCGTCGAATGTTTATAGCAGTTGACTCGGCTTTAACAATACTACAACCTAAAAATGCGAAGTAAAGCCACTTTTCTTTCATCTTTGTGAAAAAATGGATCGAAAGCTTGATAATTACACCACCTGCAACATGCAAATATATGGCATCCTGGATACGAATGTTTACGTAGGTGTAGGAAGAATGAGGAGAAACGAAACAGAAGCTGAGAGAGAATGGATGGTAAAGAAGGGAGAAGAAAGAAAACTTTGGTCCCGAATTTGCCAAAGTGGATCCTCGGAAAACCACACTTAAGTGAGTGGGAACCCCTGCGTAGAGTGGTACACCGTCTCTCCGCGGGAGAGAAATACACAACTACGAAGAGGGAAGCAAAGCAAGAGATAGGAGATTGTGGGGCTTAGAGGGAAAATAAGAGGAAATGAAGGGGACGGAGGAGGAGATGGAAAGATAGTTTACTCAGCGCTGGGGAAATGGAAGCGAGAGTAACAAGGCAGTAATTAAACTGAGTTGGAGGGGAAATTAAGTTCACGCGGGGGCACAGTGCTGCATGACGGGCGGAGACTGCACTTCTATAAGTCCTCGAATTCGTATTTTAAAGATGAAGAGGAAGAACAGTAATTGTTGGTAGAGATACGCAGTTACTACCTAGGATTCAGCTATTTATTCATGAATTTAAACTTAAAAGAAAATGGATAGGTTGAAGGAAATATGGAGAATTTATTTATTTCAATGCTATTCAAAAATAGCCAATACGACCAATTACAGTGAATCATAAAACAGAATGTTAAAAATAACATATAGAAATACAAGTATAAATATATATATTAAAAATGTATATACTATATACCAGGGGTGCCCAACTTTTCTGTGTATAAGATCTACTTTTTATCATAAAAGTGTGTCGCGATCGACTTATTGTCATAGGCGTAGTCTAAGGAGGAAGAAGGGGTGTGAAATGCATACTATGTTTATTCATTGTGTTTCAGCATAAGGTGCATTCCAGCGAGGTATTGGTAGATAAGTAAAATATATGTTCAAAACTATTTTTTATTTTTAAATCACTTATTAAGTTATCGAGATATAGGCTCCTGAAGAAAATAAATTTCCAGACCCAACTTTTGATAGTAGCATTCCGTGCATGCGGTACCTAAAAAATTCGATTTTCCGACAATTTTTCGAGATAGATTTTTACTAACTTAAAATGCAATTTAATTTTTTTTATCAACTGCAATGTATAAGTTGTTGTACTATTTGTTCATAAATATAAAAAAAGTTGTTATAAAAATGCATAGTATGGCTGATAATTTGATTACAATATTTCACTTTCTTTTTTTTTTGAGGCCAAGAAAATTTATCATGAGAGAATAGTATGACTTTCTTTTAGCTAATTTATCGACGATCGACCAAAATTGGCCTCGCGATCGACCGGTCGATCGCGATCGACTTGTTGGCCACCCCTGCTATATACCTTATGTATATTAAGAAAACGAGAATAAACAAGAAAAAAACAGAAATTAATTAATGGAGGAAAGGATTGAATTAGTAGGGGAAAACAGTTCAAGAGAAGGATCGTGAGTCATAAGAGAGTTAAAAAGTTTAGGGATACGATAGAAAATTGATATTTGAGAGATGGAAATTCTGAAACGGGGTATGTGAAGGAGGTTAGAATTGCGGGTAAGGCGGGAGGGGAGAAGCAAAAGAGGATATCGTTGGATCTGCAATGGCCGTTGAAAAGATTAGATTGAAAAATGTAGATTAAAACGGGATTATAGCTATCAAGTTATGTTTTTAGCAATGATATCTACATTAGATGAGGTCGGGGTGATTTAATAAAAATTTATCACTAATTTAAATTACTTCAGAGAGTAAAAGACACGTACATGCACGCTATTAACAATTTCTTCATCCTTTATAAAGATGGAAACGGGATGACAGCTATTACGTTAAGTTTTAGCAATAATAGCTACATTAGATGAGGTCGGAGTGATTTATTAATAAATTAATTACAAATTTTAATTACAACAGGAAGTGAAATACAAATGCATGCACGCTACTAACGATCTTTTCACCTCTTAAAGCTTTAGAAAGAAAAATTGTCCTAATTTGTAAGCATATGTATCCTTCTTTAAGTAGACGAAAAATTAGGCTGAATAATGAAATTGAAAGCTTTGACCCTATAGTTCTGGATACATGTATACAGCTTCTGGTTGATATTTAATTTTAAGTCTAACTAATAGGAATTATTTTCTCAAAAAATTGGAATCTGTTAGTGATTTTCACATCAATTCTCAAACGACGCAGAGGAGGATCAAAATTAAATAAATTAAATAATCATCCCTTATGCATACAGGAAAGTATTGGTGCATCGTATTTTGAGATAATGAAGAAGATAAAAAGCCTTTTCCGGTCGAAAAATGGACATTTTCAGGTGAAAATGTACAGAAATGCAGGAATTATACAGGAAATAGGGGCAAGTTGGATAAGGACGGAGCTGGCTTTGGAGAAAATTAAATTAATAAATGAATATAATTTAATTTTCTCCCAGAAGACACAACCGGGTCAAATTAAATTTGTTGTGAACGTTCTCAAGTCTATTTCCACGAAGTCATGAGTGAATATTTGAATGTTATTATACGAATTATAATAGTTAATTAAGCTTTCTTACGGAAAATTTCACACTTCTTCTAGTAGCAGTAGTTAATTTTAAGTGTCTTGACAGCTAATGCCATAAAGTCACTTTTCTATCTTATCGGGAAATGCAGAAAATAATTTTTTGAATTAATTCCTAAATTCACAGTTATAGACATCGGATACATGAATATACATACGATGGTGATTGTTGTAGTGAATTAATGAGACAGTTGAGAAGTATTAAAGTATACAAAAATCTAGACTCAGTTTTTATTCGCGTCAGAAGGGGCTGAATACGAAAAAGTGGGAACCGAGCAAAAAAAAGTCACGAGAGAGAGAGTTTGGGATATCCGGAATCGGCGTTGGAATTAGCGGAGAGAACGGCTATAAAAGTTAAGATGGAGGAGGAGTTAGGAAAAGATGGCTCTGGGAGACCTTATAAAGAATGAGAGTTCCGTTTATGGGCGTCGAAGGAAGAAATTGGAAGGGACTGCGGGGAATGAGATTGAGAAATCGGAATGGGATTTCTCATGAAAAAGAAATGAACCATGTTCTGGAGTAGACACTGCCTCGAAGATTTTCTGATCGGTTTTCCTAAGATATATTGGTTTTCATTACCAGCTTATCTCCGAGGAAGTGAACAATATAGAGAATTTATTTCATGGAAAAGGGTCGGAAGTCATTTGGATTCGATAGTCGAGAGGGAAGCATTGTGTATATCTCTTAAGAAACACGATGGCTGTAGATAGATAAGCTAATGTATAATGCGGTATTATGCTGGTCATGTGGCGGTAATAACAATCAATCAAGTTATGCTTTTGTGTCTGGAAATTTTTTTTATATTTTTTCACGAAAAATTAGAAAAAATTCTATTCAGAAGCGTGATATAGCTAAACGTCCTATTCCTGATTGTTCTTTAAAATAACACTATCATAGAATTTAATAATGACCAATCTGTGATGATTGAAAGGCACCTGCCAACAAGCTATTTCTTAGCTTGGCAGGACCTAATTCTTCAAAATAAGCTACGTCCGCAGAAAAAAATCTTACGGAAAATTTCTTCCACATTTTTCCGCTGTAGTTGCACACTCAAGGCCAATTGTAATGTCAATTTAGAATTTTAATTTAGCGATCCGCTAATAACTATTATCGTAATAAAAATATTCAGCATCACTCTTACTTCGGTAGCTATCGAATTATCACAGCAATACATGAGATTGAGACAAAAATAAATAAAAAAACATTACCCTTACCCTAGGTGTAAGGAACATATGAAAATACTATTATACATATAATAAAATAAAAGTACATAAGTGTTAACACATATATGTAGGAAAAGATAATAGAAAAATAACAAATAAATAAAATGAATTAATAATCCGGTTAATATGAAATCACATTCCTAGTAGTAATTAATTTTTACTTTGAGACTAAGGTCGTATCCGGGAGGGATATCTTCAGATAACACCAACACTTTCAAAAAAAATTTCTGTTGATTAGTTTTGTTTCCTGAAGCGACTGACTTCGTCTTCAAGTCCAATAGTTTTTATACGGAAGATTGCCTGGATCGAACACTGATTGCAACACGTAATAAAAATATGTATGATTGATTCGGACTGACCTTTCCCTTAAATTTCTAATCAAGACAATTTAGTATTTTTGTGAGCTATAATAAGTCTTTCTGTCAAATAAGAGAAATTTCCAACTTTTAGTCTGATGAATAAGTGTTTTCTTAGCAGTAGTAAGTGTTTTGAAGACTCTGTAGCCTAAAAAAAAAGAGATTTTCACTTATATTCCTGAAAACGATTTGTGTCATGATGTGTTAGGTATATGATATTTTCTCTGCCAAGGAACAAAATTTTTTATTATTCCTTATATTGCCTAGTAAGCCTCATTTCATACTCCTAGTTCTGGTAGTTCTTGGTAGAAGGGATGGGGTTTCAACTGGCCTTCGGGCTGAATAATTTACAAAAAGATATCAAATTAGGGAAGAATGACCTACTACAGAATGGAAAAAGGAGAAAACATAGCACATGTTAAGATCCAGACTTATATTCATGAAAAAGATTTGTATCATGGTATGTCAAGGAATAAAAATTTTACTATTACTCATAGTAATTGCCTAGTAAGCCTCATTTCCCTCTCCTAGCTCTGGTAGCCCATTGTAGAGGGGATGAGGTTCCTTCCTGGCCTTCGTTCTGTATAGTTTACAAAAAGACATAATTGTAGGGAGAAATACATACTCTAGAATGGTAAAAGGAGGGAACTTAGTTAACGTATGTTAAGATCCCGTTTTAAACCCTTCCGCGAAAAAAATACGCTTCTACCCTCATTTCACCAAATTAAATGAATAACGCACCGAGCGCGCTCGTAAGAGAGATTACTTTGATCAGCGTTAAGGAATAATACACAGTGGGATCTCGAGCATCGGTTAATGAGATCTACCTCCAGATGGGCAATAAACGAGCGGAGTTAAACAAATTCGTCCATAAGTCACTCGACGAATGGCCACGCTGCTGGAAACGTTTGGGAGTATCATCACATTTAACGGAGGTATCTGCGTTCCTTTACATTTTGCCCTTCCATCTGCAGCACCCCCTTCTGGAGGTTCGTAAAACCTCGCGCTCATCGGATGGGACCTTTCTAATCACTCGCAATTCTCCGACTCCCTTTCATTACTTCCCATTGAAACCCGGCGCGCGAATTAATCAAAACGTCTTTCAAAACTGCGACTCTCGCGAAATTAGTGCGGTGCGAGTCAAAGGGGTTTTAAACGCTGCCGTAATTACTCTTTCCGAAGGTTTCTGAAGAGACGCGGAACTGTATTGCGGGACGCATAACGAAGTTTATCGGAATCAAAACCCGATGTGATCTCGGTCGTCTGGGTGGAGCGATTCGGAAACTTCGGCGAGTTTGCGCTCGGGATGTTAGATTGGAGTGCCTTTGGGAGAAATTTTTGGTGAGCTCAAAGCGAGGTAGTAGCGGAGACCGAGGTTTGCCTCCTATGTGTACTGAGAGTGGCCTCAATAGGAGAAACTCCAACAGGAGTACCACGTCGCAGAGTTATTAAAACGGCTCAATTTCCTAATTGCGGTCGGTGTACCGTTGAAGAGCTATGCGACGCATGAGGGTGAAGACTGATGCGAGAAGAGAAGTTTTGTCATTAACTATTCCTGTGTATTATTATTGTTACGCTCTGACGGGAAGGTTAAGCCAAAATGGACTCTCTTCCACTCAACCTACATCTACATCTACATAAATACCCTACAAGCCGCCTTTCGGGGTATGACAAGGGGGAGGAACCAGGGAACCTCTGAAGTTATTTACTTTAGTTTCCCTCCTGGGAACCTCTGAAGTTATTTACAGTGTGCAAATTACAATGAGTTATATTAAAACAGTGGAAGAAATATAAGATATAAGAAGATAAGAAATATTTTTTATTTTATTTTATTTATTTTAATCTCTCATGTGTTTAATATCTTATTATATTTGTCTTTTTTACTCAGTTTTACCACGCTATGTTACGTTTTGTTTCATGCTTTGTTATGATTCAATGTCATTAGTCAGAATTGGCTGTTTTTGAATCCAATTTAAATAAATAAAAATAAATAAATAAAAAGATCATTTCAAGAAAAATAGGTAAATACTTACAAACAGATGAAATTTAGATGCTAGATATGAGTATAAAAAAGAAAAATTTGAGTTGTGGAGAAAAACTTCTCAATCGAAGGTTTAGAGGAATGACCCACGATTCACTTTACCGGAGATATTTACTGGAGACTTTAATCTTCAATCTACTCCTATGGCTTTTTCAAAATCATAAAATTCCGAAACACGCAGATTCAAAGAAAAAGGTAACTATTGGATGTTTTATTTGCTCCTCCTCATAGAGTGAACCATTCGATATAAACTTATGGGAATGAACGTTTTGGCTGACGAAGATGGCTAACGAATATGATTCCGGAACGAATTTTCTTCTTTAGCCGAGGTATCACTGTACATCAATGTTTTAGTACTTTCAGTTACATAGAAAGCCGCCATGTGGTACCAAGGCGAAGTACGGTGCGAAAAGTATTTATCATCTACCTAGGAAAGGATTAAAACGTATTTAAGGAAAATTCATTTTATAATGCTTAAGTATCTATAATTTTTATGGTTAAGATGGAAACACCATCCAAAAACGACTGCGTGCATAAATTCGATATTCACTTACATTGCAGCAACGGGAAAATTTTAGTCTGAATATAACTGAAATGACGGAGCCATTTTTCAAAGCTACCGAGTCTAATTGTACTGCGGATAGAATTATAAGCAAGTAATGAAATTTAACTCCGAATTCGAGCTTTAAAATGTCGTCGACAAACGGTACACCTTTTACAATCGCAAATGATGCGAAAATTTTCATAAGCAAGCCTAATTGAGCTATAGTGCAAGGGTGAAATAATTTCTCGGTATATTATCTAATTATCTCATTTGGAAGAAATAAATAGCCTCCCACATTCGATGATTGCGTATTTAATTGAAATACCTACGATGATTAATTTGATAAATCGACTGATCACCTACATCGAATTCCGAGTTATGCGAACCAGAATAGTTCGTTGTTATCACTGAATGCGATTAAATTTAAATCAGATTTCCATTGTAATCTCGTTATAACTATTTCGTTTCCTGCGTGAATTTGTGTTTGCTTCGCAATTAATATCATTTATAGAGAACCGCAGTCACACTGAATGATGAAGCGGAAGTTGGTTTGTGCAGAAATTAAATAGCCTATTTCGATTTTAAGCGTCCTTTGCTATTGTAGAACGTGGTAATTATTAATAAATGAGTGTCATATAATTAAACTATCATCCGATGCTCAGAAACAAGTGAATTCATACTAGCGAAAGAATAGGTTTTATTGACTCCGACATATATTGAGATATGTACTTAAAAATGGGTTTAATTAACTTACACGTGTGAATTATATACAAAATTATATACATTCTCTGATTTGGAAATTTTTTTCATCAGATTAGCAATACATTTTTTCATTGAGGTTAAAAACTTTTGCCGCCAAAAAATAAAATAACTTTAGGTATTGAGAGTTGTATCTTTTGAAATTCGGCAGAAATAACTGGTGTGTATGCATGCGTTTGAGTAATTACTAACCATTGATCAATGTTGCATACTAGTATTTCATCTGTTTGCATATTTAGTCATATAGTATTAAATAAACCGTTTTTTGAAAATTAAAAACATACGAGACGAGACGTTCATAAACAGACTATTATAAATATTGATCATATTGACGGGAACGTTTAGTGCCAAGCGTGGAGATTAAATTAATGGTTGTCAAATTGATAATAAATACATAATACAGATCATGCAAAGTGTATAAATATTTAACATGAACTAGTATGAAATAGTTAGCCTTCAAAACATAGTGGGATGACTCATCCTTTGAGTTTATTGATTTTGATTAAATTTTAGGATAACGGACCAGTGATAACGCTTTAAATATTAATGGGATATACATCATGCTATTTAATATTCAACACCATGCCAAAATACTCAAAAATATTTTAGTAGAAATTATGTCTATGATTTGGTGAATGGGTGAATATTCCCCATGAGTAGGAGAGGAATCCAGGCATATCGCTAAATTTAAATATTTAAATCACCAAAAGCGATTTTAGTAATTAAATAATCCTTAGTTTAGTTATTCCTCGGTATTCCAACTCTTGGAACTGACCTTGTCCACTCTCTTTACAGGTGGTGGAGGAGTTAACCCTTCAGTAGTCACGTGAAATTATGCGGAAATAATGTGAAAAACGGTTCAAGACTGTTTGATACTTAAAATCAACTTTTAGACGTTATAGTCCAAATGAAAATCATGTAATCATTGTGCCAACGTAAATGATACATATGATATGAAAAACTATGAGTTGTAAAGCAAACTTTCTTTAAAAACCGTAAGTTTAAGGTTAGAATTTGATGCAATGCGATAACCGTAACATAGCGCAGCCCCGGATTCGACTGCCGGTGAAGTGACCGGGTGACATGTAAGTGACCTCAGCTGTCAAAGCACTTTTTAAAATACTGCTTCTGCGCTTCAACGGTGTGTTGTTGCAATACGATGCTATGATGAAATCGCTCTTGCTGTGAATTAATGTCTTTTTGTAGTTATCACAAATTCAAATCAACTGCAGTGAATGGTAATATATTCATCATAAGGTAAGACGATATAGTAATTATTGTATAGTTACACCTGATGATGACAATATGATAGTTGAAACCGTTCTTTTCGCTACTAAACCATAACGGAATTTTACAAATTGTATTTATTCTTTTTCCCAATCTTGTTTCGATTTAGTAAGTGGAAAAATTTCATGTCTTCGTATATTCTCCCTTTTTTGTGTATCTTTCTGCTTCTTCACTCGTTTTTGTCAATCATCACTTGAAATTTATGATAAAGCATATCCCAAACTACAAGGGCCTTTCGAGATATGGGTGTGGTGTAAAAGAAGAAAATGTGAGTTATGTTGATAGAAAAATGAACACGAAGGTGCTAGAGATGATTGGGGAGGAGAATGTTTTGATTAATGTCATAGAGCGACATCAGGAGAAGTGGATGGGTCAAATATTGAGAAAAAAGGGATTACTGAAGAAGGTGGAGTACCAGGGAAAAAACAGAGAGGAAGAAAGAGATAAAAGGTGATAAATGACACAAAGGGGTAAGTTACAAATAAACGAATGACGTAAGGTACAGGGTACACTTAGGGTAAGTTAAGGGACATGAACCTACTGAGAGAGAACATTTCTGTATGTATAACCTTACTATCGCATCAAGCGGGGAGAGGGATAACAGAACGACGCCATAAAATGGATTTTCCATAGAGAAAAGCGGCCTTCACTCGATAAAATGGAAGGTCCGAGTGTTTATCAAGGATTATAAGTATCGGAAGCTAGATTCAGTCGGACCTCACGATAAGCTGATAGCGAATATCACCAGGTTCATTTAATGGGTCACCCACAGATTAGCAACGTATCTCCTGGATTTAGATTTCAGTCACGTAAATCCGTTGATCGAACGACGAATGACAACATTAACTGAAAATATTCATCTCGAAGATTCGAATGCAAAGGAACGTGTGTCAGAAATAGAGAGGGATATGGCAGACAGGGAAAGAAACTGAATATGGAATGTTAGAGAAAAGATAGTGGACGTAAGTTGCAGGAAAATGTAGAGGAATGGATCAATGCGGTAGTAGAATTTCTCATGTTTAAGTTTCGTAGTTTTTAATCTGTTTATCTGGATATAAGCGGTAAATTTCAAAGAGTTTTTATAGGATAGATAGTCCTGGAAAAACTATTCTCAGCCCAGGGAATACCAGGCTTCGAACTTAGAAACCAATTATGCTTATCTGGGTGGATCAATTATTTATAGGAGAAAAATTACTAAAAGAGTAATTGAAGGTAGGATTTTAAAGGGAGAAGACGGAGGGGAAGAAAAAGGCAAAAGATTTTACATGGTATAAAAGGCTTGATAGGTTACTAAGAAATAAAACAAAAGGCATCTAGTAGGGAATGTTTTGGAAAATAGGTTATGGAAAGGTAGTACATAAGAACGAGTTTGAAGATTATTTTCCATTTTTTGGAGCTGCAAAGCTTTCTTTTTCTGAATGATTAAAATGAATAGGTTATTTCCAACTGATGTGTTACATCCAATGGGGAACACTGTGCTTAATTTATTTTATATATTACCCTTTGAGGTAGATGCCGTTATAAATATGCCATTCATTTCGAAACTCATCGGGAACTCAAGGAATTAACGTAAGTGACTACCTCACTTCTCATACTGTATAGTGAGACGTAATCTCTCTCCAAAATATTTAAGCAAACGGTGAAAGACCAAAGCTGTATAAGACACTTTTGGGAGTATAAATACGTTCATACGTACGTAACACATACAGTGCATTAAAAATAAAATAGATACTTCCATACATTGTTTTGTAAGCAAAAATGTTTGGAAGTGAAAGAACCCTTCCATAGGAAAATATACTATAGTATGTATACTCCCAGACATTTTTATTTACGTAAATACGAGTAGAAGTATAACTGAGTATAAACGAATGGGATTGTACATAGTTTATTTTGTATAGGAGTATCTAAAAAAGATGCATACAAAACAGACGAATACAAATTTTAAACTAGGAAAAATTTTTCTAAAGTAGACCAGTGTCACTTATTATTTCTACGATAATGTACGCACCAGATCCTAAATAGGAGGAAAATATGGAGGGATATCGCGAATAAAGCAGTGAATTAGAAGGTTTAAACAAAAGGGGAACAGCGTGATTAATATGTATGCATGCGAATGTACGGATCACGTGATGGACAGCGTAAAACTCGCATCAAAGCCGTCGCATTAGCTTCAGCAATCAAAGTCTGGACGAAAAATTTATTTCCAAAAAATCCTCACATTTCCATCACCGGAGAAAGAATTCGCGAGCCAAAGAGCTGGTTAAATAGCGTTCAAAGTCATCGTCGAAAGCTTTTTTGCTGCAAATAATATCGGACGTGGAGGCGCACGGAAGTCGATTCCTTTATGATGTTGCTTTTGGCGCGAGTTAAATTCCGTGAGATGGGTTGCGATCCGAAGAAATTCTGCTTTTTATCAGTCGGAAATGAAAAGGGGAACCCGAAACCAATTTCGGCGATGACGTGTTTAATTTCAGAGTTGGTATTTACGTAGGTTTTCATGCGAAGTTCGGATGGGTGAGTTTACGTCTATAACAAACGGGGGCGTGCTGTTGACTTAACGAGGTAAGAAGGTGGAACGCCGAGCACGGGGGATATTAACACGGCATCACAAAGAACCGGGACATGGGTGCAAATTCTGGGCTTAAATTTTCGGGTGTAGTCGAGTTGGCTCCTTTACCTCCGTTGCTTATGCGTCGCTTGCTAATTATGAAATGTTTCGAATTCCGAAAATTCTCGAACTTCGCGCAACCGCGTGAACCCGCTCCAAATCAATAAAACGAAACCGTATGGCAAATAGGTGGTTAAAGGCGGAGATAATAATTTTGAACGATTTTCAATTTTAACCTGAAATTTTCATATATTCAAATTCTTTTATTAATTTAAATTACTTTAGAATAGACTTTGATATTTGCTAATCTACCATGGAAGCTAAGGAGTGCTCAAAGATACTCATGAAACTTATAATGAATACGGATGTAATTAAATACCATTATATAATACATTAATATCATCGTATAGTCACAGGATGACAGATTGTTTCTTTCGTATTTATTAGATTAATATCAATAATTATAATCAATTCAATTATAATAAAAGCCTGCTTAAGACAATTTTCAGGGCATCGATCACGCTGTAAGTGGGACAGCGTTCTATCTGGAAATTCACATTTTAAATTTTCATGTGTTGGAAAATATTTTTGATTTAATATTTAAATAAGAGTATTACACCTTAAAAATAGGATCATCTTTACTCTGCTGTAATTGCCACAATTAAAGGTGGGATTAGGGAGAATAGAGAGCCTAAGAACTATTGCTATGTAAGTTTGGGTGTCTTCTTGTCAGATTTTGAAGAATGGTTGCTTAATTTTCGCTATGTTTACGCTATAATTGAGCGTCGAGTTAATGCTATCGTAATATTTATACTATCATATATATCTTTTGCCGTATATACGATATGGAATGTTAGAAACAATGCAAAGAGAAATAAGGATGGCCTTATAGATTATGTTAATAATTTCTACTAAATAAGGAGTACGATTGTCTATAGCGGGTTGCAGGAGATAAGGAAACGAGCAAATTTGCCTTATAAGTAGCTAATGAACCTCTTTAGCAGTATTTATACTATGAATTTCTTATGATAGGGACCAAAACTCAGGATAATTGAGCAGGATAGTCTTAAGCGTGAGCGTTTTAAACAGGAAGAATAAATAAAGAACATTTGAAAAAAGTTGCCCTTGGGACATTTCCTGGACGCACGCTATTACGTACAAAATAACCTATATCCTTCTCCTCGATTTAAACAGGTTTTACTGTATTTTCAATTTGAAATATTCATTTTAACATCTCACACACGTGGGCATAAATAAGTAAAATATGCTTTTCTCTCATCTGCCTTGTCACGTACCTTTAACAAGCCCTCAAATTCACGATAGAATATATATATAACCTTCAGACTTGAAAAATTTTTATTAAAGTAGTCCAGTGTCACTTATTATTTCTCTGATAATGTACCACCAGCTCCTAAACATTTGCTGCAAATGTGTCTCTAATGATGTCGCAAACACTGGAATTCGCGAATAAATATTTTACTTTGAGTGTCACAGTTCTCTAGCTTCGTACTCCGCTGGCATAATGTTGCATCTTACTTTTCAAATCCAGAAAACGTATTCCTCTACATATTTTCTGGTGAATAAAAGCCAGAAAATTAGAAATTTTTACTCCTGGGACTCAGTTGTCAATGAAAACAGCAGATTTAAAACATTTTCTAGGCAAAATTAATCCAGTTTTCAACTTGAAACTTGACAATAATGTTTCAGATAAATACGCTCGTAAATTTTGGAACAGATAACGATATTTAATGCAACTTTGCAAATGCTTGAATTTGCGAGTGTTGAGTTAAATCTAATAAGATTTACTTCACAAAGGTTTTCTTTCATCTAATTCTACTTATCTTCCGTGCACATGTACTGAAAAGAAGTTTTTATATTCATTTGACTAATCGATAAGATCGATCCGGAAGTAGTCGGATAAAGGAAAACCATTCCCAACCATGACTCGATGGAGAGTTTGGGTTCATCCCCATAAAATATTGAAACTAAATGCTTTTTGCCTTTCTTCTGTGCGATATGAATTTTACAAGAGCATTGTGTATTGGGATCTTTCACAATTTCCCCATTGACGAGAAATACATAGAAGTACAAATTCAGAATAACGCTATTTCATTCAATCCGTGTAACAGGCCACTATATGGAATGATCAGATATTATACAATACAGGAAATAAGCATGAATCATCTCAGTTAAAGAATAGATAGATAAACGATTATCAAACTAGATAAATTTTGGTTAAGAGATGGAAAACATCAAGTTATTTACTTATCAAATATGAATTAAAAACAAACTGGAAAATCCTTAACCTCTGTCAAAGGCCAAGTTAACCAGTACATAAAATACAATATTCGTAACTTTAATCCGGATCCTAAGAGTAAAATTCATTCCTAAATGTGAGCTATAATCGCCGTAGGAATTGCCATTGTTGACGTCAATGCGTTTAAGTTACGTTATATCAGTTCCTTCCAAAGTTAAATTACTTTGTTCACAACGATTTCCTCTCGAGCATTTTGGTTTTAATATTATTATAAACTTACGGCGAGGTAAGCCACAAGGCCTCTCTTCCACCTTATCTCTGAAGCAATAATATAATAATTTCCAAGTTTATATGAGTACTACCTTTAGTTTCTAACTTTTGGTAGGTTCATGTGCCCTAACATTCCCTATTAAATGCACTCTCCTTTGCTTCTTGGTAACTCTTCCCTAACACCTTAAATATTTTTCTTCCCCTCTGTCTTTTCCCTATCATTCTTCCCTCGATCACTTTCTTTAGTAATCCCTCTCCTCTCAATTTTTAACTCATCCATTTCCTCTGTTTAATTACTTCGACTAAAACCCTCGCCTCCCCCACCATCTCTAGTACCTCTGAGTTTGTTTTTCTATCAATCCAGCTTAATTTTCTATCCTTCGCCTTACTACTATCTCGAAATTCCCTAATCTTTTAATATGTCTACTTTTCTTAAGGTCCGCGTTTCACATTTATAAAGCAGTACGCTGTATGAACGTCACACACCAAGGATTTTACAAAATCTTTCCTTGTTTTCTTTATCAAGACACTTCGTCATCAATTCTTTTCGCTTCCGAAATGCTGCTTTGGTCAAATGTATTTGAAAAACGCTTAAGCCTGGAAAAATAAATTAATCTATACACAAAAACAGGCAAAATGTACGAATATACAAGAACAGATAGAAATATGTATGTATTACTCGTATATAATATTAACAGATACAAAAAAATATAGAAAGTTTTAAGTTATTGGGAAAAAATCTTCAACTGATGGTTTACGAAAAAAAGGGAAAGCGCCTACATTAGAAAGAAGATGGAATCGCAAGAACACACTTTTATCGGTCTTAATAAATAAAATTGACGGATATTTAACTAATGCACAAATTGGGATCGGAATTTACCTGCCTATTTCACAGGAAACGTATATTACATTCTCTTCCCAGTAGAAAGCTGCTCCTTCATTTATGCGACGCAGAAGAAAGTAAAGCGATAGAGTTAAATTGCTCGAACGGGAGTTCGGTAGCGCGATTGAAGATCGAAACTTTCTTCCGGGAATCCGTAGGACTGAGAGCAAAAGATTAAAAAATAACGTAAGATACGCCGAAAAATCTTTTTACAGGAAAATTACTTCGGCATATCACGCAAAACACCGCAGAATAAGGAAAAAACCGATTGTGCTTCATTTTGAAAACTTTATTCGAAAATAAGGACAGAGCAATTAACCAAAATAAGGCTTTCAAGGTTTGAGACTTTGGAAGAATATAATTTCTCATCGACCAATCGGACTAGCAACCCCTTAGCCCCTGCTTTCGAGTAAGTAATCTTACGTGTACTTAGTGTATTCAATAAAATGATTTTATGCAGGATTTTAGCATTGAAAAGAACAAATGGGTAAACGAATAAATTAAAACATCGCTAAAATTAAACGCTCCAACAGATTAAAAAGCTATTAGTAATGAATAACAAACGGAACTTTCATTAAAAAAAACAATAATTTTGTTGGGTAATTGTTTCAGACGTTTCATAAGCTACATCTTTTTCGTACAATAACAACTATTCTTACGCTCTGGTAGACTTCCATTGAACAATGTATGAAAAATATAAAATGATATCAGCTGTCACAGCTGAAATTAACATACAGTAAAAATTGAAAAATAAGAAACAAAAATACTTACCAAATTTTTAGAAGTATAGACTAATACAAATCTTAATATAATAAAAAATGTTACGAACGAATTGCAAAATAAAAACGAGATTAAAAAGGAATATTTTGCATATTTAATACTGACATAAATATCGAAGAAGGAAAGGAAAAACTGATTTTACCTGCCTCAGATTAAGAGCGTGCAGTTTGCAGGAAGCTGATTTATTACACTTGAAATGCTCGCAACTCTTAGATTTTTCGATAACTCCGGTAAGGGTTCCAGAACTTCGAACTTGTGATTTGATCTTATACAGAAATGAGTTTCCGTTATCGAAACGGTGTTATCGAACTTAGTGAAGATTTACTGCTTACGGGCCATAAACCGGACAATACATAATTTTTTAAACGATGAATTTTACGGAATCAGCTCTAACTGCATAAACTAGCGTAGAACAATGGTCTACGTACCGAAATTTCATTCTTTATTAAGGTTCATTCTTCCTCAGTAACAGAATAATTTGAGTCAACTTTACGCTGAAAAATGTGCACCCTTTTTAAATTACCTCTTTTCACCAACACATAATTATTGACGGTTTCACGATTCCCATGCTATTTTTGTAAACAATAAAAAGCAAACAACATGTTGATAAAAAATCAAAATGTCAGTAAATGGAAAATTTCCGATGTTTTTACCGCCGCTTCTAGTGAAATTCAGAAGAAAGAAAGACATTCGGCAAAGGGATAAACATTCTCTTACACCAAGAGCTCCCCTAGATACGTCCAGCTTCCCTAGGGAGGCGGTATTGCTCGGAAATTTGTGCCATAAAACATAGAAACTGCGAAATACGTCGAAGCTCAAGATGACATGACATCTTACCTTAAGGTTATAGAAACTTAATGCAATGAAAGAGACGTGGTGGTTCGATGATCTTCGGTATATGTCCTTCAATACAGCAATATTCTACGTGACATCGGCGTCCCGTAAAGAATGAAGAAATGTTCCGAGAAATACTATGAAAATTTATAGAAGCTCCGAAAGATTTAAAATGCTACGCTGAATTGAAGCATAGATGATACTATAATTCGAGACACTTCACTATGCCAGTGGGTTGTGCATCATTCAACTCTTACATTTATTCGACTAGTTTTTTTTAAAATTAATTTCTACCAACTGTTGAAAGTAATCTGGCTTTTCCGTTAAGAATTTCAGAATAAATGAGTTGTGTTCGAAAAAATACTGGAAGCGCTAAAATTTCTAGATACCCGATAATTCTGCAAGGCTCACAGATTGGAGACAAGGTATATTAACCAAAAGCTTGAATTTTGTTAAAGTAACATACGTAATGGTTTAAAGACGTGGGAAGTCTAAAGATTGGACTTCTGAGGTATGAAAAAACAGTCATAATATTTTGCGAAGGCTAATTTTCAAGATTAATAAATCCATCACTAACTGCGCACAAATTTAATACGAACACCTATGTATCTTCTTCAACTGCTCAAAAACGATATCGTGCTGAGTTATGAACAAAATCGATGTTAATATTGGATTAAACACAATGGAGAGGTTCAGTTAGAGGGAAAACATCAAGGATATTATACACCATAAGCAAGACATGGGGAAAAATCTTTTACCTGCAAAGTGAGACACGCTTGCAAGGACCTCCAACATTCCGACGTTCTTTCAGCAGCGCCGCCACGGGAAATGGAATCGGAGGTATCTCCAGAAAATCTCCAGAAAAAGGGGAAGAAAATCACGGATCCTTCACATCTTTCTCGGCCCGTAAGATCGGAGCCCGATGCGGAAGAATTCCTCTCACTCAGCCGCACTTTCCCGGCCTTTTATCCTTTCTTTCGGCACAGTTGGGACGGATGGGTTAAAAAGTGAGGCAGAGCCGGACACCGCTCTTCGCAGACTGATATCCGTCGACGTAGTCCGACCACTTGGGCAAAAGGGTTATCGCACGGGGATCGCGACTCGATTGTTCACCAGATCGATGGTCGGTGCACGCGGAGAGCTTTTTCAGTGGGAGAGATAGTCCGCGGAGGAAGATGGAAATCCCGCCGATGACGTGGTCTTGAGTAATTTGCCAGGGAAGTGATGTAGGGAAAAAATCCCCGGGAATGAGAACGCGGGAGATGGATCGTCTTTGTTTGGTCACGGAAGGCCCCTCTCTTGAGGGTTTTATTTCTCGCGCAGTTTACTGGTGGGATTGTATCGAGTGCAGCAATCTTTTCGTGCGAGGGTTTTGCTACTCGGCTGGGCCTCCTCGATACGCCGCTCTGTTGCTATGAGAAAGTAATCTGAGGCTGTTTCTTGCTTCCGAAGTACGGAAACTATTTTGCTTCCTCAACGAGAATGGCTCAGGAGGGAAATGAGAACAGGAGATTTACATGAGCGCTCTTTTTTTGGGAAAGTATCCCTCCCGGCGAGCTAGTCTATTTCGGAATAAAAACTCACCCGGGAAATTTTGTGCCGTTCGACGGAGATTTTGAATCCGGGTGTCTCTTTAGGGGTGTTTTTCTTTGAGCTGGGACTCAGGCGCCTCATCAGATGCGGCGAGTTGTAATGGCACGATCTTTTTGAGACTGAGCGATATTCTCCGTCCCCTTTCTCTCTGAGGACTTCCTTCCTTGAAATCGGTACGGAAAATCGCAGCGCAGAAGATTCGTGAAGTTTCTGAAATTTGCAAATTAGTCGTTTCTCAGAAGGTTGGTTATCCTTTATGGAAGGTTTCTTTATATTTCTGAATCTGAAGAAGAATCTATACCTTAAGTTGGTTCCAACTTTTGTCAAATTTTCGAGATTCAAATTCGGTAATCTTTCCCAGTTTTATCTCCCAAAACTTTGCACGAAAAACAGCAAAACTGGAGCTCGGATTTTCGTGCGATATCAGAATCTCAGGCTCGAGTTGTTTCCCTGAAGATAAGTTTCGCTCCTCTTCCACGAGTCGGGTTCCACTTCCTTTTCAACTTTGATTAAGATTGAATTAGGCAATTTTTTCACGAAAGTCTTCCTGGGACGGGAAGGTATGGGAGCGACTCCACGAAGCTTTACGCCACGAAATAAAACTCGCCGAGGGAAACTTCGCGTGTATCGCAATGCCGCAACGTTTTCGGGGGGAATTTGTCACGCGGCGCATAAAAGTCAGTCCTCTCCAAACACGACACCCTTCTCAGCGGGAGTTTTCCGACGTGGAGAAACGACCGGGTGTTTGAAGGCGCGGTACTATTGAGATATTTCACGCCAACACTCGCGGGAGATATGAGCGTGGAAAACGACCTGTCACGCGGAAAGAGATGGGTATCTCTGACGCATCACCAGTCGGGGAACTTTACGCCCGATATCGGCGTCGTTCGTCTCCCTGTCGGATCCGGATGGAAAAACTCCGGGGCGCGAATTGCTTTCCGGGCGCGGCGCTTCTCACTAGGAGGTACTGTTAGGGATTCTTCTGGAATTTTTTGCCGTAAACCTTGTAGCGGTGGTGGGGAAACAGAAGAATCCCGCTGGGAATAATTGCCCGATGGTGATGGTCTAGTAGTCCTGTTGATAATAGGGTAGTCCCGGTGGTACTCAGATGGTAAAAAGTTGACCAGCGGGTAATAGTGTAGTTGATGGTGGTTAGGTAGTACCACTGGTTGTCCGAAGGTCAATTTATCTTGTAGTTTGATTCGTTCAAAGCACACTCTGTCGAAAAGCGATGCTGAACTCGACCACACACCACCAGATTAGGCAAAGTTCGGTCACAATACCACAATTCGATCCCCTGGAATCGATGCCAATCTTTCATAAGCCGCCTTTATAGTCCGGCTTCCTTACGGTTTTTACCAAATTCTGACCGTCACAGAGGGACAAAGGCCCGGTGAAAGAGAGAAACCCGTCCGGCATCAGCAGCGGAAGAATCTTGGGATCGCTCACTATGAGGGGATTCTCTTAAACACTCCGCGGTCACTCCGCAGAATAACCGCACCTTCAAAGACACCCGGGGGGAAACCCTTGGGCGGCGGTTCAAAATCCACTCGGGTGTAGGGGAAGGTACCTCGTCGGGGACGGGAAAGTCCTCCCGCCGCTGGGGGTCTGAACGCCGATCTCCGCGGAAAGACCGAGTCCACCTTGGACGGCGCTTCGAGACACAATGGAGCCCCTACGGATGGGACGATATCGGGGAGGGAGTGAGGCGAATCGGGGGGATTCTCTGTACTCTTGGCCCGACACGCACCTCTCTGTGTTGCGGTTTCTAGACGTGGGAGTGAGAGGGTGGTATTCCCGATTTTTCCCGTGTGAGGGTTTGGGGGCCCCCCGATGAGCTCCTGCGCCGGAGATCCAATCAGTGAGCGAGGCAAGCGCAGACTGAGATGGGATGGGTGTGCCTCCCCTTCTCTCTCCCTACCTAGGACTCCCGGTTTGTGGGGGGTGGTGCGCGGATGGGAGCGGCAGGGGCAGATGGTGGCAGGTGGGTTGAAAAAAAAGGAAAGTTGCCTCCGCGCCGGGGCTGTCGTGTCTGAGACAGCGGGAACTTGTCAGTTCCGCTCTGTCGATTGGGTTCTTTTTTTAATTCGCGCGGAAACTGTACCCTCGGTTTAATGCGCTATGATGGAGCAAAGCTCGGATTTAACTGGGAAGAATATCCTTCGTTTCGGGAGTATTTTGAGCATTCAAGGTTGTGAGATGCGAATTTATGGAAAATTTTGGATTCGGTAGAATCGTAGTCCTATGTAATGCTAAACGCTAAATTAATATTAATAGTAGAATCGTAGTCCTACGTAATACTAAACGCTTCATTAACACTAAGTAATACTAATACTAAGTTGCAAATTTATTTATTTAATTTGCTTCATTTTATTAAACAAGCACCAACATACGGCATGAGGCCAATCACTGCTCACGATAAACAAAAGTGAATATGTAAAATCAACAATTAAAAATTATGTAAAGTATATAAAAAGAACAAACAAAACAAACGAAAATTCAAGAACTTAAGAAATGGGCTTAAGCGGACACTTCAGATCAGACTATGGATCAATCTCTTGCTTAGAATAGAGTTAAGAGGGAGCTAAAAAGGATTAAAAGGTGTTATAGGAAGATAAAGAGTTGAAAACTGAAGATATTCTGAAAAAAGAGAGACCGTTTTATTACCGATAGACATAGAGTATTCAAAATGAAGATATCAAAAAGGCAAGTTGTTCTAGAGCGAGCCCGAAAATTGAAAAGAGAAAGAAGGAAAGGGGAATCAACCTTGTTATTGATAATATTATACAGGAAAGTGATATTAAATACATCGTACTCCTTTAAATAAGGCGTAGGAACAAATACAGCAAAAAAGGATCATAATCGAAGGAGATGAAGAGGTATGAGGATCGTATTTCTAACGCATTTGTACCCAAGTAAACCTTTCTGGAAAACCTACAGTCGTTGCATGAGAAAAAAATGCTAGTATACAGAAAATATTAAGATGATGTTCTTAAAGTACTTCAAATACATATTTACCATGAATTCACTGCACCCTTGTGTTTGTTCTGAATTGATATTCTTATATTAATTTACTATAAAGTTAAGAGGTTTATGTATATTTGACAAAGCAAGACATTTGTATAACATACTCTGCTCGCACTAGTATTCTTATCATAACAACTGGGACTTCTCATAACAACTTAAGAAGTTTGGAGGAACTGGTTTCCATACTTGAAATAGGCTTGGAAATGACATGAGCAAAGGATCTAACGGATCCATTATTATCAATAAAAATATTATTATTAACAGTGCTATGTTAAAGTATTGAATTATTACCGTAACGAAAATTAACTCTCTCAATAAGGAAAAAGGTCAGTTGCCGTGCTCTGCGGAATAATTTTAATGCTTGCCGGGCTTTATACTAAGGAGATGAATCAGCAGAAATCTTTCCGAAGGTCATCAAGAACCCTTAATGGGGTGGCCAGGTAATTTAGCAGATTAGATAACAAAAGGAAAACGTTTCGAAATTTTACACGTAAGATATATTAGCTAGTTACCAGAAAAAGGTTCTTTTGTTAAGAAGGAAAATGGTAATCGAGCTGTAGAATATTTTTCCTAAGTACGAACTAAGATTAGTAAATCCAAATTTCAAATCCCTTCTCAGCATTTTTTCAAGTCATCTCTTTCTTTTAAATTTTTATGATGGTTGACGAAAGCCGCTGAGGTGGCTTTTTAAGAATGAAAAATCATACCTGAAGTTTAAAATAAAAATTATGGTTGATTTATTACTGAAGCATTCAGAAAATATCCGTGAACAAATAGAGCCGATCCGGTTGCTAAAAGTTGCACTTTGGGTATGGAGATATAGAAGAGTTTCTTCGGTAAGACGTGCAAAATATAAGGAAAGTTTCAATAATAAATCTTAGAATATCATAATTTGTCAAACGTTTTCGATGAACAAACATAAAATAAAAGATTTATAGCCGAAGCAGTGTATTTATATACAGATGAACTTCTTCATAATTTATCATTTTCATTTTCTTTTCAGCAAGCAATGTTTCCACCAGATTCTTGCCATTGTAGCGACGCTTTCGATTACAAGACACGTACTTGAAGAGTATATAGCCAGAGTTGAAAAAGGACCTGTAACGCAAGGGAAGGACAAGAATAGGCTTGTATTTGTTAGAAAGAACTGTTAATGAGTGGAACCTTTGAGCTTCGCAAGCACTGGATCATTCCCGTTATCGGGTTCTCAAATTTGAGACTATATTAAGTACGTCGATATAAATATTTAAGCAATAATCAGATCCTATGTTGTTGTGTGTATTAGTTGGATATAATGTTATTTAATCGATATAAAACTATAATATATGCAATATGTTCCAAATAAGCATGTTTAATTGGCTGTATTATTAGAGAATGAGGGAAGTTTTAGTGGTATAGCTAGTGTTTATCATGCTTGATGATTATGAGAGGTTTTTAAATTACTTAACAGTTTCGGTAGCCACTGATCGAGTGATACTCTAAGCAGTTCTCAAAAAGGGAAAGGAAAAGACATTTTGGACGTTATGAGAAACCCAAAGAAAAACGAGGTGATAGGAGAAGACCGGAACGCGAACCCGGATCTTCAACTTCTGGAGCGAATGTTCTAATCGGGTCCGTGTCTCCTCAGATAGCTTCGGGAAAATCTTTTAGAAAAATCTCATACTTTCCCTAACAGAAACTCCGTAAAATCAAAAAGTGAAAAATCGCCTTTTTAAGCGGCGCTTGAGATTGAGTGCCAAAGGCGGTAGGGGTAGGGATAGCGGTAATCAATAACGCGAAAAATAAATGCGTTTCTATCAAAGCAGAAACTACGATATAAAGCACCCAGCAGCGTCGAGTAACCCATTATTTGCGGGATACCATCCGACAGCCTCCCAAACTTACGGCGTATCAGAAAAATCGCCGGACGACCGATTCAAAGTACGTAATAAAACATCGCGAACTTTTTCGTGCGAAATTAACCCCTCCCAATTTTCCAACACTGTAAAAACTCCGGGCGAATAGAAAATACCATCTTTTGGGCTTTACGACGGCATGAAATTGCGTTATGAGGCCACGTTAAGTACTTTCCTCTCGAGATTACATTCACTGGTTTTTATCGACGATCGATATTTGCTCCTTTCTGCGGGAGACACATCTCTTTTGCAAATAAAGGGTGCGATCGGCTTTTGATGGCTGCCAGTAATGGCGTTGGGTTAAGTGGTAATAATGTAGCGAAGGTACGGGCACGAGCCGTCTATTTGATACGCAACGCTAAATCAGGGATGCCAACAAATTATTGGAAAAAGGCCGCATTAGCATGCATGCCTATGACAGTTGAAAAGAAATTAGCTGAACCCCGGAATTGATGAAACCCGCACGACATACACGCATTGATTTAGTCTACACTGCAGGAGCTGATACTTTTTTAAAAATTCGTTCTTATGAAATTTACATTTACATTTACATATAGACCCTGCAAACCGCCACTGGCGCATGGCAGGGGGTGTGAAACACCGAAAACCCTATCTATGTTTGATTGCTGTTGGCTTCTCTTATACTTCGCGGAAAAAATGACCAGAAATAACTATCTGTCCTGGCAACTATTTCCCTGTAACGCTTCATCGTTTTGTCTCGAAGATCACGTATGCTACTAACTGGTATAACAATATCAACTATCTCCTCCTCGAGATCCGTAGTGATAAATTTATTAAAAAACTTCCCACGGTTATCAAGTCTTCTATCACTAAGCAAATTCCAAATTACTTCTGAAATTTACTTCTGAACGAAACCTTTTTAATATTTAAAACGGAAATGTCTAAGCCCTCATCTGCCGATTTCAATTTTGGAAATGCTAGAAAATGTAGACGTTGAAACGTGATACGCATACTGTTGACATAACTTTATAACCTTCCCTTCTTTTTTCCTAAATTATCTACCCCAAAGGTCTTTTTATACCTCATTACCTCCACGATTAGCTACCAAGAGCTCTGAAGATAGAATGAACGTTTATCTTAGATGAGAAATGAGATACATTGCCATTACTTACCTCACTGAGGCAGAATGCAGAATTTAAATGGAAAATAGAGATAATAGAAAACTTTGTAATTTTTCCACTAGCATCTTCTGGTCATTTAGCGAAACCGGTCGCATAATGGAAGTCTGTGGAAAAATTACAGTTTTCTTTTTTCTCTATTTCGATGACTTTTCACGAAGTAACACCCATGAATTTCGATTTTATTCGTAAGTGGAAAACCTCTCGTAATTGTAGTATAATAACTACATGAGTAAACATTTTCATAGCAATCAATTAGGAGTGATCAACATAAATATCATCACTCAGGAAGACTCAAACCACGGTAGATTTCATATCATCACAGCTTGAGACCGAAATTGGAATACACGTGCAGATAATTTCATGAAAGAACGAACACAATAGGAGAGAGTCGAATTTTTGTGAATGGGGGAGGAGACCGGCCAAATCAATATCACAAGAATAAATGAGGAGATTTAGGGGAGAAGTGTAAGTATTTTTTGAATGAATCTCAACCGTGCGATTGGAATAAGGTCTACAAAGGTTATCATGGAGATGATTAGTGAAAGGGACTGAGGCAGTGAAGGGAAAGTGGGGATGGTTGGGAAGCGCTTCGAAGCTCTATATATGCTTTATAGAAATAGGCTATTGTTTCCCTATTTATTCGCCTTCTTTGAGACTGGAAAGCAATAACTATATACGAAAGACCTGGGTTCTACACACAATCGAATGGAAGTTGAGTATTCTAAATTATGCGTTCCTTTTGTGATGAGAGGCACATATGAGATTTCCAGGGTTTTAGTTCTATCTTCGCTTTAATTACAAGACTTACAGTGAAAGCCAACGAATTTCGCCCTAAGTTTTCAATGAGGTGGCGCAGAGATAAGATAATGGGACCACGGCAACGAATGGAGAGATAAGCGAATGAATATAAAACTCGTGAAATAAAAGACACGGACGGTTGTATATTATAAGGCAAAATATATGTTCACGAAGGTAAAGGTCTGCTTGAAACATGATGAATATATCAAGAATCAGAGATCAAGAGATCATACAGAAAAGAAATATCCCCTATTAGGTGCTGTAAAACGTCTCTTATTTTTGTGCCGAATTTTTATATGTAATATGTTTTCTCTTTTCGCACATTTTATACACTGACGTAGAAAATGATTTTATGGTAAAGATATCAAATATTCTATTCTAAAGGAGTGAAATTTCTACATTCTTCGTAATTACCTACATTCCACAAGCAGCCATAGTTTACGTATTAAAAATGAACCGCTATAAATATATCAGTACAATTTACGCATGTAGTAACAAGAATTTGAAGTTGATATCGAGAATATCTCTAGGAATCTTATCCATGGTGTAATACGACGTATTTGTGACCTTGCTTCATTTATTTATCATCAATGATACAGGAGCTTCAGTTCTATAATCCATGCATATTGGAACGAAAAAAAGCTTGTGTGAAAAACTGCACAGAATCGGCATTCAATCTATATCAAGAGGCACCATGGACTGATAATTTCATTTTTATCATTATTATTCATTCTTAATAGGTGGACTAATAATCTGGTTGAGACTTTATTCATTAAAATAAAGTTTTATATTAATACAATGATACAGTATCGCATACAATACAGTAGAGACCGACCAATACCAACGAACAAAGCATTGCTTGGGATTTCAAAATTCGGTGGTGAGGATCTGTTTTAGCAAGAAAATATTTTTATTCTGATGCACTAAAGAGCTTAAAAAAATTAGAATTTTAATAAAATGAAGCGGATAACCGACAAAATGCCAAATAAAATTTCTTTCTCTCAAGATATCACTTAAAAAAGAAAGGCGTAATATATATATTTGCACATATTATACCACATTTATTTTCGTGCAGTTTCGATTTTCTTTTTATTTTTTAAACGTAAGATTAAATCATGAATCTTCTGTCTATATTTATATTTCTAAAATTTGTATTGGTTCTCTTGTTTATTTAACAATGCTGATTCACAATTTATTTCAATGATCAAAATATGAGAAAATATTTCCGTCAAGGGTACCAAATAGGCTCTTTGCTTCGGGGCGTCAAAACTCTCTCGACCGTTACTGAATACTGATTACAATAATACAGGGTAATTGACAATTACATACCTCATTTCATATATCCACTAAAAACTTCATTAAAATACACAAAATGTAACTAAAGGATATAGTTGGTGCCCGCGGTGATTGAGTGAATGGTGTGCTTTCGTTCAAATGCCAAGGATTCGGGTCGAGTTCCGGCTAACCGGTACATTCTGATTAAAACCGCAGGCTGCCCGTGTTCGTTAATAATAATAATTTAAAAAAATATAGGTGTTTTGATTGGACTCTTCCTCTTTTCATTACGGAATACTATTGTTAAAAACGTGGTCAAAAAATGAATGGATGAAAGAGACAAAAAGAGAGTGGATGGCGAATCCAGAGTTACCATTTTCCGAGCTGATGCAATTACCAACTGAGCTATTCTCAGAAATATCTTTTTTCCGAGTTTCAAGATACTGCTAAGAGACCCGGGATTGATTCTTTCCTGGACGTTTTCATCTCCGTTTATCATTTTGGAATATTCCAAGTCTCACCCCTTTCAAGTTAAATATTCTTCCATACCCATCCTTAATAAAGTAATATTTCACTGTTTTGAAATTACAATCAAAGTGTATTTTAATATTCCTACCTTATATTTCGGGAAGAAATTAGTGACTCAAAGATACTGCAAACAAAACAAAGCAAAAAAAGTAAACTTAAAGGAAGATACGGGAGCGCAAGTCTTCTTAAAATAATAAATATTTTGAGGCAAAAACTGTTCCCACCTGCGGTGAAGCGTTTTATGATAAAAAAGGTGAGTATGAGAAAAAATCCATCTAAATTTCTCATAAAAATGTATCTTGTGGGTTGAGGAGGAGTAACCAAATAAGCGTTGGAAAAAAGTTATGAAATAGACCCAAGATGAAGGGTGCAGCTCGGAAAAATAATTTTCAGAAGACAAATCTAATCTCACTCGTGAAGCAGAAGAGTTTGTGATGAGAAAAGAACGGGAAAGAAGCTTCAAAATCAATCCGGAGTTAAAGGTGAGGTAACAAGCGAAATTCTTTTGACGAGGAAACAAATTAACTCTTCGAGAGGAAGGAAAACTTTGAAGGCTCCTTGTTTTCGCGAATGAAATATTCATGAAAAGACGTCTTTTTTCGTAATAATTGTTTTTGGAAATAAAGGCTGTCCGGGGCTAAAACTTAAAGAAACGAGAAAAACAGTGTTTGACACAGTGGCTTGCTGAGGATATTGTAAACAACTGTCTGGAGGTTTTACTTAAAGCCATGAGATGTTTTTTTCAAGGGACTTTGTAAATTCAGTGGACTTTTCAATCAGGAATATTACTCTAAAAGGAATAAGGATGAGGTATATCTTTGCATATATAGCAGTACGGTGGAAGAAATTCTGGTTTGCTAATTAGTACTAATAGACTTGTTATAATTAATAGAATATCTGCCCTGAAAGTGGGAGATTTGGGTTTGAGCCCCTGAAAGTCTATATTTTTTATACTTGTTTCTCCTTGGGATTATTCTAAAAAATTTTCACTTGAGCTCTTTAAACCATATGTCACCAAAGGGTTAATGCACACTAAAATATTACTAAACCATCTTTTATGTATTACGTTTACATATTTTGGCTTTAATTTCTTACATGATTGATATTCATAAAATCCTTATAGTTTAAATACGTAAATTAAATTTATTTTTACGAGTTGAAAATGAATTTAAATAAAGGTCCGTAATTCTTAACGGAGTAGTTCACTTGTCTAAATTATAAGTTTAAAACATAATGAAAGGCTAACTAAGTTGTATCTGAAATCATGTATACATGTAACTCATGAATATCCGATATATTCCAAACATTACTGTGTTTCATTCTTTTATGCTTCAACATCACCGGTGTATTTTTGCTTATTAATATAGATGAATATTAAATGAAAACAATTTATCAAACATTTTCTGTTTTATTTTGCAGGAGGCGTGTTTAAATTATAAAAAAACGCAGTTTTTATTGCCCCGCCCTATCTTTACTGCCTTAAATTTAATTATTCATATGAAATTCCCTCTAATTTTGAATAAAAAGCGTACCTGTATAATTTATTACTTTGCCCATGAAATATTGCGCTATTATTTATTTCATGACATTCTAAAATGTCTCAACTTCCATAATAAGCATTTTCATGTTATGTGTCTTTTGAAGTTCATTTTATATTACGTTATATTTTGACTTGAAAATATGACATGAAATGATGTTAAGAATCCCAGAGCGCGTCAAAAAATTCTTTATTTTCTTCTATTTTTCGCTTTAATATACGAATAAACATCGTATCTATGGTATTCCTTTGCATTCCTTTAAAGTTAACTAAATATATTTCCGTAAAATAAGAAGAAAAGGGAAAACTTAGGTGATAATAAAAAGAGAAAAGTACACTTTAAATAAATAAAAACGAGAGTATTATGTAGAGATTTATATTTGAGGGTAAAGGAACTAGTCCAGAGATAGAATACTAACATAGGTTTGTTACCTCATACAGTTACTATTATGTAGTTGTGAATGCAACGCAGATTGAAAATGCGTTCTGAATGTATCGTCCGTATTTATGTATGCATACATATATACGTATGCATTTGGAATCATTTAGACCTTTATTTCTGCTTGTATTTCAGTAATTGAAGAGATTAACACAGTCGGATTTCGCACGGTGCTATCCCCTTTAAATGTTCATCAAGCCATTGAGTCAATCTTTGATATTGAGCCCTTCTGAATATCCAGCATAGACTGGCTTTACTTCACCCATTTACACCTGCGACGTCGGGAGTCAGCAAACACCGCCGTATCTGCAAATTCCTGTATTTAATGCATGATTCATTGAAAGTGAAACAGATATCACATGTATATGGTGACTGCTCTCCAAAACTGAAGTAATGATTGTGTTTCTTGATACGTTTTCGATTTCACTTTTATGTCAATAAATTTTGCGTGATTATTATCTGACAATAACCATAGTAACCAAGAGGATTTCAAGAAAATTAAGGACGGAACACGTAGGAGAATTAAAATATTACTATTTATTATAATTTAGATATAAAATAATATACAATTAAATCTGTTTGAAGCTCCCGTTTAAGGCGCGGTTTTCTCTCGGTCCCAGTCCCTCCCTCCCGATGCACACTGCAAAAATATCGCTTAAGACGCTCAACGAACCGCTTATAAGGAGGGTGTATCAAGTCTCTAGCTGCACTGAAACCCTCTAAAGCTTATCCTCTGCATCAATCGTTCGACCAAAAATTGTTCTCACTATTCTTCCCTAATTGTGGTGAAATTGCTTCATTTTAGAGTAAAAACTGATAAAAGATATGTGAAAAATGAAGATGCTCTTTTTGTTCTAATAGCAGACCATTTTTATTTATTCTTCTACCATTTTATGAAATGTTTAATGAAAGTGTAACCAGTATTTCACTACATTTGTTCACGGACTCACTAGAAGTCTACAGCTGTGGCACGTTGGTAAGTCAAACAGTAAGATTTCTTTGTTATTTATATTATTTATAAGGTCTGAAATACTAATTTAAAAATTAAATAGCCAAAATTACCTTCCAAAAATTTGTAATATCCTGTTATAGAGCTGTCCCGCTTATGACTTTTTCGTTTATTTCTCTGAAAAGCGTCTTAACCGGGTTTTCCTGTAATCATATTAAGAGGTTCCACAAGGAGGAAGGAACACCAAGCGAAATGTCCATCCGGAAATCTCCTAAATGGTGAACCACCTCCTGGACAACAACCATCAATGAACTTGATGACTTTCCCTGAACTCATTCCAACAATTAGAAATTTTAAAATCCCTCTCCTGCCCTAATACCCTCACCGTTAATGACCAGTTCTCATTTACCGATTCTCTCCATGACAGTCAAAGACCAGTCTCCACTTCCTCAACAAGTTCACCTTTCCCGAGACATCCACCCTTCGAACACCCTCCCTCCCATCATTCCTATAATATACAGTAAAACTCGTTTAAGACGCTCCCGCTTAAGACGTCGTTTTCTCCGTCCTTTCACGCGAAATACATGGCAAAAACACCGTTTCAGACGACTATCTTCCCGTTTAAGACACGGATTTTTCGGTCCCCAGATACACTACAACCTATTTCAGCCAATAGTTCGCCTCATTCTACAGGCCAAACTTTTTTTAACATCATCTGTGTCATCCTCTCACGCTTTGTATCAGGGTGAAAAGACCAAAATAGAGTAATCAAGGAAATTTCTTTGTGCGAAAAGCGGATTAATTCTTCAAAAAATGTGATGTAGAGCAACCGATATTATACAACATGGTTATGACGCTATCTCTCTTAAGACTCTGTTTTGCTTGGTCCCTCGACAAGCACCTTAAACGAGTCTTACTGTAAATCGAAATTTTATTTCATCTGATGTCGACCCAATGCGTCGATACCTTAGTCGTCCAATAAAAGATTTAAAAAAATGAAGTAATAAATTAAGAAATTCAACTCAAACACGGGAATCATTCTATGTACGAGGGTGGTCTAAAAAGTTTCCGACCCCAGATTTTTCAGAAATCTTCAGAAAATTTTCAGAAAACATGTCGAGAAATGGCGAAACGTCGGAAACTTTTCAGACCACCCATGCATAACCCCTGAGTATGATAGCACTGCTATTGATATGCGAATTGGGCAATTTCTAGAAATCGGTAATCCCGGACTTCCTCGGTGATCCGGTACCTATAATAAGCTGGCCCGGAGAAACGGCTAACAGAGTTTATCCAACTGTAATTCGTTAACAGTCGAGTTACAATTTCCTTTTCTCACGTACTCATCTCCGTAAAGAGGACCACGACAACGTAATTTATTCTGTTTAGAATGAAACTGATTTGCTAATTTTTTCTGAAAGAGGTACTTTTGTCTCTAACGTATATCTCTCGCTACATTTCTCTCGTTCGATACGCAGAATGTAATTTGGAGAAAATTGGCTCCCAGTTCAAATGTTTTTTTCGCCATTTTTATTCAGCCGGCACCGACAGAAGCCTAGTCTCTCTTAGCGACGGAAAAATCAATGCGCGAGTGCTCCGGAACGATTAAAAAGCTTTTTCTGATCCATTCGAGTGATGCAGAGTAGAAATCAATTTTCTGCTCTCACCTGGTTTGCCCCAATAAAAAGGTTAATCCGCTCCCTTTCTAATCCTCTTTCTTCCCTCTCTTTGGCCGTCTGTCCTTGCGATCTCTCCCTCTGTCATACCCTTCTTAAGCACTCTCATTCGTCGAAATCTCTCCCGCTTCTCCCGTTCTTTGATATCGGTGCTTGTGAGTGGAATAGGAAGCATCGAAAGTGGAAGAATCGAAAATATACGAAAATTAACGTGTTTTGTATCATTGTCTACTTGTATGTAACTTATATATCTGCGCATGTAATTTATGAGTAACGTTATTAAGTTCACGATTCTACATCTACATATATACCCTGCAAGCCGCCTTTCGGCGTGTGGAAGAGGTGTTAACACCGTGCGATTGAGCTACTTTTTGCCAATTATTATCACGGAAAGAATGAGTCCTTAAAACGACTTGTTCTAGCGTCTATTTTTCTTATTTTATTTTCATTATCGAATCGGCCGAAGTAGCAGGGAGTCGTATAATATCATTTACGTCCTCTGTAAACGTGCTTTCTCTAAATTTGTCAAGCAGTCGTGACCTAGCTTCTAATCTCCTTTCTTTCGATGATTCCCAACCTGATACTTGCCGCGTATTCAAGATAGGGTCTCCTCTCTCTAAACGATTAGTCTCTCTTCACGATCATTTAATCGTTCAACTTCATTGTTGACATTGTAATAACTAATAGCTTATATAGCAAGGGTTAGATGTAAGAAGAGACTATTCAGTCTCATTATTATTATTATACGTGGAGCATTTTTATGTATTTTAACTTTCCTCCTTTTAGTACATACATATAAATATATATGGCTTTGAGAATGATTTAAAATCCTCGATTCGATCTTATGTAAACTGAATTAACAAAATTTCAGCACCGAAACATCTGATTAAGAGGTAACTGAGCAATTCAGATACTATATTGGCAACATAAGAAATAATAGATAATATTATATGATTTACAGGTATAGGGTGGCTTCTAGAGTTCCTTTTTATTTTTATATCCAAATAACTATTCTGTGGTTTATTTTAATGTTGAAGTCCTTTAAAACTCTTATATTGATAAGCTTGTTCTATTAACACAACTATAAAATAAAACGTATTTAAAACTTAATAAATTAAAACTTATTTAACCAACACATTTATGGTAAATCGTACAGGGTATTGATCGAAACACATTGGAATATAATGGAAAATTGTTATGAGTTTATAATATACTTTAGTTCAATCCACTTAGTGATTAGTTTTCGAATTCTTAAATATTTCTGGTAACGCTCAGGTGATTGGTGGTTAACTTATTATCTGATCCAACCACGGTCATTGCTGGTAACTTAATTGTAGACAAAAACAAACAGGTAAGCAAATAAAATAAATTATGAATAAAGCAAAGAAACGAATATTATTTTCAAATAACAAGACTGGAGAGGGAAATTTGAAGAACCGAGCAATGGAAGCTCTAATTTTCATGTCCCAAGTTCAGCTATGCATAGGACAGTCTATAGGTTGATTATTCCCTAACCCCGTCAAATTTAAATAACTTCGCTTTGTGGATGAGTTACTTTCAATGAACGCATAAAATAAAGGAAGCTAATTAAACAGACTGCCAAACTAGAAACGGAGTCGGAGGGCTAACTTTTCAACTTCGTTACTTTGGGAATCTCATGCGGAATGAGCCAGAGTTAAGAAAGTTTCCCTCTCCGATGCATTTAAATAGAATTCTTCCATTAAGCAATCGGCGGGAAGGATTAGAGAATCGATTTATGTTGAGTAGGAGGAAATTCCAGCCGAAGTTTGAAAAACTGCTAAAGAAGGAAAAGCAATGGGAACGAAAAACTAGTTTAATTAGAAGGTGTTTCTGGCCTTATCTCTAGGCGTAGGTAAAAGAAACAGGGTTCTGCTCTCTATCGGAAATTAAACTTCCAAATTAAACTCCTCTGATAACTCCACACAAAGGATAAATTAACTCATCATCGAATTTTGATAGAATAAAAAGTCCTTTCGCGGAACATAATCTATTGGATCGATACTAGCTAATTAAAACGTGACAGTTCTACTTTTGCTTCCCTTTGGATGAACTGGAAATTCGCTAAATGCGGCAACACCGTCGTGTTCACTCTCTAGCGTCCACTTTTCTACTCGCCCCTTCCCATTTCCAACTCACTGCTATCTCTATTGGCAGGGTATGCAATTTTTAGCGGAGCTTCCGCCGTCCGCCGCCCTGGACAAGGGCGCCACCTCCACCGCTCTTTCCCTCCACTCCATTTTTCGCTTTTCAAGCGCTGGTCTTTGCAGGAGCGGCGCTCCGATCCTATTTGTTCTTCGGAGCGATCCTCGTCTCAGCACTTTTGTTTATTTGGCCATCTGTAATGCAACATTCTTGGGCCGTGTTTACTCGAGAATCGATGCATTATGTATCCGAGACCTTGAGGGGAAATGCGTGGACTTCTTCAGGAGCTGGAGAAAGCGTCTGGAAGTTTTGCATTTTCACTGAAACGTGTAGCGAGAGTGTAGATATGAGGATACATGGGAAAAATTATGTTTCTGTGACGAAGGATTAAAGGGAGATGTTTTTGGAAGGTGAAGAATTGTCCCAAGGAAGAATAGGCTTGAAAATAGTCCGATGGGTCCGGGAATCGAATCCTGCTCCCCAGGGGAGACTTCTTTAGTTTATTTTTTCTTGAGATCTTACGTGAGTGCAAGCCATCACGTGCAAAAGTCATCTTGACCCATTCCTTGTATGAAGAATGATTGTGATTTTCTAAAATAAAATTTGTATAGTGCAGTAATATCCAAGACATTTTCGAACAAGAAATAGGAGCGTTTTTCATGAGAAATTGCATACAACTTTGTAAACATGTATAATTAATACTATTTTAAACTTGTTGCACTTCAGAAAACATAAAATAGCACAACGTAACTACTATTAAAGTCAATTGCAGCTGCAGCCCTAAAATGTAATGTTTACGTATACTTCTAGTACTAATGATGTGATTTTAGCAGCGATGTGCTTGCTAGTATTCACGTTTTGGACATTAGCGCCTACAGAATGGCTAATAAGGAGTAATAACGAGAGAGTTATAGTTTAACACCAGCTGGGAACCTGGTTTTTACCCAAAATTGTCCTCCTCGTCAAAGTTGCCACGTTAAGAACTACCGAATTTTCGCTGCTAACGTGTTCTTCCACTGAGGTTACCATCCGTCATCTGTCGCTGATAAATTACTCGCTAGGGAATACGCGATGCCTTGAAAAATGGCCTCCTTTAAATTCCACCTTCAAATTTGTTAACCATTTCCCCGACACTGACAAGTATACACATCGTGATAGGCGGTTCCATTTTCTGACTTGGACGGGTTGACTCGTTCCATCAGAAAGTACCTTTTTCTTTTACTTTACTATCTGCAGTCAATCAAACCGATTTACTTTTCTTTTCGAGATGACATGTATTCCGGAAAACGATTGTAAACTTTCGTAAATAATCCTGATTTTGTACCGTATTTTCTTTAAAGGTAATAATCTCCTGAAATCGCGTAATTCCACAAAATATTGTGGTTTGTTCAAATATTGTAACGATACAAATACGCATATCCGACAATGCCGTAATTTTGTAGAAAAATCAGTTTTATAAGAAAAAATTCTCCAAAAAATGGGACGGCGTAAGATGGTATTCCGCATTAAGCTGATTTCATGAAAAGTCCGCAGGTACTTGTAATGTCTTAGAGATCAGAAATTTGTTAAATATTGTAATTTCATTCGAAATATCAACTCAAAAAGGTGGGATTTAGCAAAAGATGACGATTTCGTAAAATCTCTTGACACTGGTAAAAGTCGCAATTTCTTTAAATATTAAAAGAAGCGATTTCGCAGGAGAATCCTCGCTTAAAATTCGCAACATCTCTATCTAAATCGTTTTTAAAAACAGAAAGTATCGTTAGAATACTGCATAAGCATTCACATATAAGTAAAACGTAGCCGTTAAGATACATAATTTCAGAAAAAACATAGAATAGCATTGCTCTTAAGCTTCGAAATTTCCTAGCGAAAAATGGACAAAAATCTAAAAGTAACGGGGAGAGGGCTGGAAATTCCTTATAAGGAAAATAAACACTCTTCGAAAGCCTTGAAAAAAGTCTACCATTCGCTAGGGAAGAGAAAGGAAGGTATGGGATAAGATATCTTAGGGGCATTAAGACCGCCGGGGAAGGATTTCCCTATATGAAAAGGACACCTCAGAACGGGAAAGGAAGAAAATGCAGAGGGATCGAGAGGGCAAAGTTCTTTTTAAGCCGAAGTTTCACCCCTTGCCAAATCCTTCTTAAGTCGCGGCATAACCCCTACGTCTTCCTTCACATTTCCTCTCCTTAACTTATTCATCGACTTCTCCTTGGGTCTACGAACGCCATTTCTCCACAACCCTCCACGTTAAAATTACTTTCTTTCCTCCATCATCGCGCTGTTCTCGGCTTTTCTCCACCGCATGCCTCATATTCACTTCCTTTTGGCTCTTTCCCTTGAGTGACAGCTTTCCTGCTTGTCCTTGCGGTAAATAACCAAGAGGATGCAGATTATGAGGAACGTTGATTGTAAATCTTTAAAAGAGACGCAACTTTCCGGTTCATCTTACGAATTTCATCTTACAAAAGTAAATTACGAACGAACGGTTGAATTGTAAGCGAAAATAATTCGAAATTGACAAATAGTATAGTATATAGGTAGGGTAACTATAAACTATACCATTTATTATTACTATAGTTATATGTTATATTACTATATCATATAACTTTAGGGCTTCTCAAACTATTTGCTGATGTGGCCATAAAAATCCCTTTTCCTCTCTTTCCTTTCATTTATGATAACTAATCTTCCTCATCATTCAATTACTTTTTTCTTTCATGAAAGCATTTCATTTTCTCATACCGCATCTTCATTTATGTTTCAACATTCTCCCAGCTTATGTTTACATTCATTTACATTTACTTCAAGCACCCATTTTGGAATCCTGCAATTTTCTTTGTACCAGTTTGTACTCGTTTCACACCCTCTTTTGACTTATTTTGACCAGTTCAACGAAACTTCTCATTTTTCCCAAAGCTCATCCTCATTTGTTTTCCGTTTCATTCCACGCTCACATTCTGGAATATTTAACTTTCCTTCCTAATTGTCCTTATCTGGAATATAACTTTCCTTCCTAATTGTCCTTGTTAAATACCCTTATGACATACTCTATAGACAACGAATTTTACCAACCTCTTTCCTCATAGATTTCCCTTTTGCTTCAGTTTCTTTCGCATCATTAAATCATCCTTTGCAAATGCTATTCTTTTTTATCTGTACACCATTTATTCCAAGGAAGAACAAATATGAGAACTCATCCACTTTTTCTAGTTTTTACATCCGTCTTTTTGTTTATCCACTCCTTGCTAGGGGAATTATGGCTCGCGAATGATTAATGTGCGGTGATAGATTATCGTTAAGTACGCAGGATCTTAAAGGATCCCGTTGGAAATTTAATTTAACATTCCGATTCAAACAATTTTTACGCAAATTCGATACATTTCCATTACTCCGAATGCGCGAATATTAACTCCTCTACCTAATTATTTTAAACACTTCACATACAAAAAAAGTAAACTAGATGCTCTTTTAGATTTTGCTCCTCTTGCCTTTTTCATAAGCGGATCTATTCTTAGGAAATTAGCTCTCTATTTATCTTATAGTAACTAGAGGGATGGCTATTTTCCATAGGAAAATGACACCATGGAACGTTTTTTCTATTCCCGCAATGGTAAGATATGACTGTGGCATACTATCAGTTCTGAGTTTCATAGTACTTCCTAACATATCTAAATAGTATTTAGGAAGAATCTGCGTATTTGTAAAATTCTGCATTTAGAATTTTGAAAAATTTGGAAGTTCACGTTAACCTGAATTTATTTTTTCCTTTTTCATCACTTTTCGGTCCCTTCCTCTCTTCCCTCTCCTTTCACCAATTTCGTAACCTCTTTCCGCTTTAATAAAATGCCTCTCTTTTTTCGCACCTCATCTCGATTCAATTAATTGCTTTTTCACTTTCCCACTTTCCCTTTGACCCCTCGGTTCTTCTCTTTAATCCTTTCCCCCTGTGACGTCCTCTTCGCCTTCTTCCTTGCATCTTTGTTTACCTTTTATTCCTCGAATCCCTTTGATCCATAATCCCGCTCTTCTGCTATGTATCCTCTCGCCTTTACAACCGTTGAGGTCTAAATCATTTACTTTCTCTCGAGTGCGTCCATTCGGAATTCTTCCTTCGCTCCCGTTCCTTATATCCTCTGCTTCTCTTTCTTTTTGATCTTAACCTTCTTGGAGGACTTAAAAAATAGGATAACGGAAAACAGTGGTTCTGCAGGATGCATTTACTCCTTTGGTCTATTTTTCCCACGGGATTAGTGGCTATGCGTATATCCCCTTTGTATTTATTATGTGTATGTATTATGTATGTTTTATTGTAGTATATCTAAGCATAGATATCCTCATGATTACGCCATAACCTTTGGGTGCATTTGAATCCCAATATTGCCCGATAAAGACTAATATAAATGTATAAATATATACGAGAGTGGTCTGAAAAGTTTCCGACCCCAGATTTTTCAGAAATTTTTCAGAAAACATGTCGAGAAATGGCAAAATGTGGGAAACTTTTCAGACCACCCATGTATGTATACAACCACAATTATAATATTACTATAGCTGAATGCCAATGGAGCGTTATTCGCAAGCGTTTTGTTGATAAGCTTTAGGGTCACCGCTTAGCCTGGTGGGTAGTTCGTTTGACTCGAGTGTATCTGTCCCGGGTTCGATCCCGGTGAAATCCAATTTTCCCAATTCGGGTTGGCGAAAGGAAGAGCTGCAGGCGATAAGAATTGACGCGAAAACCTAATTCATCTTCATCACTATCTTCAATCGAACACGAAAATATCGCCATGACGTTTTATACCTATTTAAAGATTGTAATATATGTGGATGGGCTCTTAATAAGTAAGTAGTAATTACTAGTAGAAACTCTTAAGAAACTAGTCAAGGAAATAATCGGTAGAAGCGATGAAAAAATCCGAGAGCGATGTTACTTTATGTTACTTTGCGCTAGTTAGGCTTCGCCTCGAATGTACATGCAGTGTATGAGACCAGCCGATAAGTGTAGTTTTCATAAATTAGAAAAGGAACAGCAGAAGGAAATATATTTTGCAAAGAATTCATACAGAAAATGGGTGAGCATTGCTCAGATACCATATACTGGAGGATGGGAATATTTCGAAGAAAGAATATTTGAAGAAAGGCTGAATTTACTTAATGAAATCAGAAAGAGTACGTTCGTAGAAGATATAGACGAAACCATACATCTTCCTCGTTGCATAGGTCGCTCCGATACTGCGAGGTAGATCAAAGTAATAGATGCTAGAACTAGTGAATTCAAAAATTCGTTTTTTCCTCGAAGAACACGCGCATATAATCGATTGGGGAAGTAGAGTCATGGTCCACATGCGGAAAGTCGGCTTGAAGGGCATATATGTAGACATCGAGAGAAAATATCCTTATCGATCTACAAAAATATTACTATAATATCGCTAGATTTACTTTTCCCCAAGATAAGAATTGATAACATAAATTTCTTAATATTTTGCTGATGATTTCTACTCTATTCATCATAACTGTCATCCAACTATATAAATGATGGGAATGATAAAGAGAATGAGATGATTGATTAGCTATGATATTCTTTTCTTTCATACGAATTTTTCTTCTTTCTTTACGTTAAGGGTCACTTAGATTGCTTAAACCGCAAATGAGTTTTCTTCTGTACACTCTTTTCGTCCTTTCTCTTTCTTTTAAATTTCATAAGACGAAGGGTTAGAAGGCTCCCAGATAGCCATGTGGGAAATGCGTTCGACTTCGGTAAAAGCGGTCCTTGGTTCGATTCCCGGTAGGAGCTCACTTGCGATACGACCTCAGCTATCGAATCACTTTGTACAATACTATACTATTACTCGAAGGTGTAGAGGCTAATTACTAATTCTTTGACTCCACTAATCGTAAGGTAAAAATGTACACTTTAATTTTACTTTAGAATAAGTTTGAACTTTTTAACAATAATAAAAGTATTACGAATGGTTAGACGTAAAAAGAGATTTATGATAAATTAGTTCAGACGAAATTTGGTGGAAATAATTCATGATTGGATAAGAAAAAACTACGATGACTATGTCCACAATTTATGGAATGTTTACATAGTCAGATTGTGTTTTTGTCTCATCTAACTAAGAGACTCATTTGTCTCAATCTCGCCATAATAAAAGTCGCTCATTATTATTATGTTACATGTTTACTGTCTAAAATTTTTTCACGAATTGTATTTTCCTTCTCTGTCATCCGTTTAAAACAGGCATGTGTACTTCCAGACTTGTTCTTATGATCTTCTACTACATATAACTTAAGTTTCGCATCTTTCCACTCAGAGTATCTCGCACACGTAGCCTCCATTACTCCAGATTCTAGACATCCTCCGTCCCACCATTTCACCTCAGAACCTCACTCCCTCGCATACAGAAATAGGAAATATATGAGTTTCTGGGCGAAATAAAGAGAGGTGCTCCAACGGGGGATCGATCCGTATACTGCCGTGGCTGCATTTATTCCTCCGGAGTGGGTAGACTGAGAGGCGCGGAACACTGGCACGTGCAGAATATGCTTCGATATATATAATGACGTCGGAATCCTTTCCGTACGGCGAATGTACGGACGAAAAGAAGTCGCGTGCAGGTAAATCGTTCATCCCTCAGCGGACTCGTTTCCGGAGAATGCAATGGTTGATTCATCGAGGCTGAATCTCATTACCGTTCTCAATTGCACACACTGCTTATTTACGGGCTAATTTTGCTCTCGACGGCGCCGCCTTTTTCCAGTCCTCCTGCCAAATGATTTGGGCTCATAATTAGGTTGTTCCTACGTTGGAGGAATTAAGCGTTAATGGCACAATCCGCGTGGAGTTAATTCAGGAGGAGAATGTATAAAACTAAAGTCCGAGTGTTGGGAAAACATCGAGAAGAATTCGGATTGCGCCAGAGGGAGTTTTATCTGGAAAATGGGATTTTGTGAGTTGAGGAAGGAAAAGAACTTTGTGTTTCCACGGAATTTAATTTGGGAAACAAAAACAGAATTACTGGTTTCAGCTTAATCGTCGCCACCGGGTAATGGATGTACAAAAATATGCAAGCACTTATATACATGTAATTATCCTACATATGTATAAGAAGATATATATTGTAACATACATTATTATGATGCAGAAGAGAATGCAAGCACTTATATGAGTGTATACGCGTTTGCATTCTCTAATGGATTACTTAATTAAATAAATTAAACTTAATAAATTACTTAAGACAGTAATTTAGCCGAAACCAGTTGTATGGGTTTAATTTTTTAAATTAAATTGTGTGGAAATAACAAAGTTTTTCTTTACCTTCACGTCTACGTCTTTCCCAAAGTTTGACTTAAGATCAGTTATATTTTCAGAAGAAATTCTGATTCTTCATTGTTGCTCCAATTGAGCTCTAAAGAAAGGGTAGGAAAGATGGAAATGCCGAGGCAATCCAATTTCACTCTGTATTACACTAACAAGTAATACCGCTATCAACACAATATAATTAAATATTTACAAGAGTTTCATAGATTTCGCTAGACATATTATGACACATAGTCAATTATGTAAAGCTTTTCTACATCTACATCTACATACATACCCTGCAAACCGCCTTTCGACGTGAGACAGGGGGTGCAAGCACCATGACTCTACTTTCCTAGTCGATTTTCGCGTGCCGTTCTCGTAAAAAATGAATGCCTGAATCTACTGGTTCTAACATCTATTTTTCTTATCTTTCTCGCGGTATCAGAACGGCCTATATAACAAGGAGGGCGCATAATATCGGTTACATATTCTATGAACGTACTCTGTTCAAATTTATCAAATAAATTAAATTTCTGATTGAACCTTATTTCTTTAAAAGATTTCTTTCCTGCCTCCTGAGGCATCTGAGTAACATTTACCGATTTATCATAGCAATTCTTTACAAAACGTATTGCCTCTCGTTGTACCTTTTCTAATTCGCGAATACGACCCGTTTCTGCAGGGTCCCATACACACCATTTTTCCGTGATACAAACAAAGTAATATAAGCATAGAAACAATTTTCTCACACATAACAGCAAATGTTGCAGCGAAATCCTCTTATTCGGAAGGTCTCGGGGAGCAAATGAGGCTAAGGAAACAAGTTGCTGGAGTAAGTGAAGTCTTTTGCTTAGCTATTCTAAGCATAACGCGAGAGAGAAGAAGTTGGACGTCAGAAGCAGAGTAGACTAAGAAGGCGTCCTTGATAAGGGAACAAATAGCTAACACAAAGGTCTCTCCTATGAAGGAAGCAGCGTATGGAAGCTTCACTTAGGAGTGGATCTCTGGGGATTAGAAACGTGGACCTTTGGTGATGCATATCGGAGGGACGTGCAAAACTTTGCTTTGAGGAACATGGATCAAGAAGACAGGAAGATGAGGTGAGTCGTGAGGTGAGATATACATGAATTGAGGAGTGGTCTTCATAAAATGATATCAAGAAAGAAGCGAAACTTGATGCGTTGGAAAAAAATAAATAATGTCTTCTTTATTGTGGACGAAATTTGGACTATAGAGTCCTATATTCCATTTAACCCACAGAAATCATTACTAAGGAACTAATTATGTATTATTCAAATTAATAGGGAATAGGATTACTTGAAATAACCTACGTCAAGCTTAGGAAAAATAATCCAGAGCAGAATAACACCCACGGAGAACGAATATGTGGTATTTAGATTTTCTTGTCATAGTTTTGGCATCTTTTAGCTATTTCTATCAATAAGTATTACACAACCCTCTTCTTGTTATCATACATAGGATTAATTTGCCCCTAAGAATCTCTTAGGCATTTGATATCCACACTTCCCATTTTTCTCTATCTCTTTAAAATTATCAGTATAAAAAAGACGATAAGTAATATAGAAGAAGAGAATTCTAATCGCCACATTGCCTTAATAAAGAGGTTTTATTATTATTAACATAAATACACCTTCTATTACACGCCATTAGAAAATTGCAAGGTTTATATATAAATGTAAATATTAAGGCAATAAATTTGTAAATATCAACATATAAATATAAAAATATAGATATATAAATATAAATATCTAAATATAAATATATAAATATAAATATATAAATATAAATATTTAAATATAAATATATAAATATAAATATTTAAATATAAATATATAAATATAAATATATAAATATAAATAAATATGAATTTTAGTATGGACAAAATATAAATATGGATGTAAATACAAATGTTTACAAAATCGTAAATTTCAAAAGTTGAGCATGTCTCTCAACATCCCCCATGATCCCCCGAACCTATTATAGTCCATTACTAAATAACCTGAGAAAAATATACCAACTTAGACATAATCATAAACCTGTTGCGAAGCTACACCAACCCATTTAATTCTAACGGTGTTAATCACATTGTATCGTTAGGGTCGAAACTACAGTGGGCGGGGAACATGGAAGAATCGCCAGGCTAACGTGGACTATCGGAGGCACACTCGTGGAGGTCGTGGATTGATTTATAGGAATGGGGAGATTTGCAGACACGCGGCAGATGAGGGACTCAGTGTGATGTGGATGGGGGAATGCTAAGGAAATGAAGATATCCAGGGTGGGGATTGTGCGGATGATAAATGATAAAAAGCCCCACGTGAGATGATCGATCGGGGAAATGGAAAATTTCATCGCGGGAAACGAGATTAGGCGAATTATACACGATGGGATGAGAGGGGATAATGCAAAGTAGCCGAGGCTAATCTCCTCCCCCAGCGTACGCAGGTCGTGCATATTTGAAACATTTCAAAGCAACCATTTATCATCTTCTTCAAAGAGCTTTCCTATTTGTAGCAAAAGTTCCCGGTGTTATTGGCGCAGTGGTGTCTCGATTATCCGTGCTAAGGTGGATCGAGATCACAACGGATTATCGCAAATTCGGATAGTACGGAGGGCTTACGTGTATGTACACAGCAAATGTGTGATTATTATCTAGAAAAAGTTGTATTTAAGGATTAAAAACATAAGTAAAGTAGCATGGCCCAATACAAACGAGAAAATTGTGATCTCGTGAGGGAAATATCACTAAATGTTACTTTAATTAGCTTAAAGTTGAAGTTTTACGGAGATAATTTTTAGATATCTGTATAAATCCGTCATATTTATGAAAAAAAATGATAAACGGACCGTAATGAATTAGAGGTTTGAAAACGCTCCGATAGCCGTACTTCCCGTTTCTTCCATATTCATGAATTAAGAAAGTTTTAACATAAATTATATCAGTAAAATAGCTTGGTGAATGTAGCACAATATGACTACTTAGGCAGTTCCCATTTACTAAAGAACTTAGCTAAGAAGAGAGATTATAAAGTCTCTTTCATCAGATGTCCTGTGTTATTTCCATCCTCTACTTCCCATTGAGAACCAATGGGCAGTTCACATGAGCACATCGTCACATTCCCATGTATACAAATAATTACAAAACTTGAAACAATCACTCCACTTAATTACATTAACTACAACATCTATGTTTTAACTCCTTTCTATTTTAGATATGGATTTGAAGACCTCTTTAGGCAATATATTCCATTCTTTAACCCCTAAAGTAAGAGCATATTGAAAGAAATTTTAGTATCTATATATTTAGCATTTATATTTTTTCTGTGGTGAGTAAAGAAAAATATAATATTCAACAAAATATCTAAAAAATACTTTTAGAAGTATAAAATAAATATTAAAATTAGATATTAAGTAAAATGTAGTTAAAAATAAAAGTAACTTCCATTGCAAACAAAGAAAAAATATCCTGAAAGTCCGAAACCCAGCGACCTGAATTTCGTTTGAAAAGAAGGTGACCGTACTGGAGGGCTAAAAAAGTACTTAAAACAAAAATGAAATATTAATTAGTTTATTCACAAAGAAGCCTTGAAAGCATCGAATAATCGCGGAATCCGTGCGGCACACTTGCTAACAATCTTTGTATATAACGGCACCCGATGGATAATTTCTTAGCGCTGACGATCTAAAGTGTTTCAAGGACTTGCGAATAACCTTGTAATCTGAAATGCAAATCTTGAATGGGACGCAAGAAGATGACACGGACAACGTCGTTTCATAAATTCTGGGTCGCGGAGGGAAACGGAAAGGTTAAACACTGAAGAAAGGAAGCTCATGAATTGAAAAGTTCACGAAGAACAACATTTCAGCCATTTTTTAATCTCGCTAAAACTTCCAGGCAAATGAGGCCTCTTTGAAAGTTTAAAGCGTTGATCCGCGGCGCATGCATTTTACATGGGGACAGACAATAATAATCTCGCGCCGGGAAATCCGGTCGCCAGAGGCACCTGCGACTAAAACCTAATATTCAGACTTAAACGATTCACACGCAGAAGACGAAGATGGTGAATTAAACAAAGAATTTGAGGAAGTCACAGGTAAACGGAATAAGAGAATGAAGAAGGAGTGGGGTTTACGGTGGATTGAGGATTCGGGGATGGTGGATTCGAATTGAGATTTTTATATTTTTTAAAGCATGTTTACAATATAATAAGGAAGATAATAAAGAAAGAATTTCACCATGAGTATGCATCAGTTTCAATGTGAATCCATAGCATTAAGAAACCGAAAAGTAACGGAAACAGGGTCAGAGGATTTTTATGTACAGAAAGTAAGAAAGAAAAAGGAACTCGGCGTTCAATGAACTAAAAGACAAAGGTTCTCCAAGCACCGACAGCGGAAACCGTCCAGGGAAATTCTCCGGAAGCGGATAATCGTCCGGCGGCAACCAGTTACTCAGAATTCCCTAATGCGCATTTCGAAAGCAATAATTTCTCATTCTCATTGGCATTGGCTCATTCAGCATTGGAACCCCTGTGATCATGAAATGATTGCTTTCGAAATGCGCATTAGGGAATTCTGAGTAACTGGTTGCCGCCGGACGATTATCCGCTTCCGTAGAATTGCCCTGGACGGTTGCCGCTGTCGGCGCTTGGAGAACCTTCATCTTTTAGTTAAGAAAGTAAGACAAATCTTCGTCAAACATGTTAGATACAGTTATTCTTACCACCGTACGTTGTTGAATGGATATTTCAGATAATAATAATTTTTATTATTCTTTTGTATATATAGTGGCACCTCGGTTAACGACGGAGGGCAGTAATCAAAAATGTCTCGGGTAACGACATAGATTTAGGCTCACGACGCCTCATTGGTAGGCGGAGGATTTCAGTAAAACTTCTAAGAAGACAGTAAAATTCTGTGTGTATTCAATATGATTTATATCTGACATACACGTTGTTGTTAGGAGCCAGAGGAAAAAAATCGACTATTATGTTTGTAGGAAATCGCGCCTTACGTAACGACCGCTTTGGTAAACTACGGTAACGGCAGTAATCCGTTCAAGGATTTCAATCGTTAATCGAGGTACCATTTAATTCGAATATGTTTTATTCGCTATTGCCGAATTCGGGTAGTGACTGAAATATTTTACTTACTCTTCGGAGTCAGAATTTGCATCTACGCAGTCCGCGAAGTGACTGAGGAATATCGGGCCATGGGAGAAATGAAATACTCACTCTGCTGAAAGATTTAGTTTTAGAATGTATATTTTACTGAGAATCTTCACCTTTATTCCATTGACAATTCCTTATTAAGGTATAATTTAACCAGAACTTGTATTCTTCCTCTTCTATGAGGTTCAAAATTCATCTACATAACGCTCGCTGCTTTATCACAGAATTTTCTTTAAAAATGCATCAACTTTTGCTTCATACTCAAGCATAACAGTGTTTAAAACACATAATAACCTCAACTTTCATCACAGCCTTCATTGAACCATTCAAGAGCTGAAAGACCAATAAGATTACTGCAGAGTACGCCATTGGGGGTATTTTATTCGAAAAATGTCCTGAGAGTGATGGGGAAGCCTATTTTACTTTCCTTTCACTCTCCCAAAGTCCACCAGGGGTTATCAATTTCTCATCATGCGCTGATGACACACGTGCGCTCGTCGGCCATCTTGCGGCTTGCAGATCGCTAGGTCCCCTTCTCCCTCTAGTGCCTTAATATTGAATGATGGACGCCGCTTAGCAGGAAATTTCCATGAGATAAAGATTTTCCCGACCTTCATACAAGAGAGTGAACGGAGAATAAAGTTTTTTTTCGATATTTCTCAGCACACAGAGGACTCATTCTTTCATAACAACGTTCTCCTTTCACAGAGTTTTCTGTCCTTGGAATCTATTAATATTTCCTTGTTTTGCGATGAATTAGCAAAGTTTTGATGAATTTTTTACTCGGTCGAGTGGAGAATTTCCTCAATGGAGCAAAGCTTCCTAAGGCTGTTGTGGCAGCAGAGTTCCTTGAATCGATGCTTTTGATTTCTTTGGATTAGAGAGGGCCTGGCCCTCTGATTTCGACCCCAAGGTCAGGCAAGGATTCAGGCCTCTTTAAAATCATATGATCCAAACACTAAGTTCACACTATCTGGGATGATTGGAGATTTTTTGGAACAAAATCATTAAATTGATTATACTAATTATAGAAAACTAATTCTCAGGCAAATACAAATGTAAGAAAATATCAGAGCATAAAAGGAGAGAAGATCTAAAATGAGATACTAAACCACTAATAAAAGATTGATGCTTTTGGGGATATTATTTTATAATGATGCAAGTAAACAAATTTTACGAATTTTGGTATGTGCTATGTAAGTATTGTGTAGAAATTGACTCTTACCTGTACTTAACTATATGATACGCGCTATTATAGCTATATGTATTTTGTTATAATTTATAGATATTTTATATAAATTAATACTTTATGGACTTTACATATGTTTTGCTACTTTTGAGCAATCAAAGTGTTTACAACATAACATGACACTCCCTGATGAGCTACCAGCTGGCTCAGGGGGACCAAATGGTTATTCTATTATATTGTTAATTATTTAACTGGTATTATGAATTTTTCCGTAACATTATTATTTCAGCAGTAAAATTTCTAGTAAAAACGTTACACAGCTATTCTTTGATCAGTATATTTTAGTTTGATATTAATCCTCATCCTAGATAAATACTCCTATCTAAGGTACTAAAATCGGTGGTATGCGTCAGCAAGGAATTTGCAACAGATGCCTGTTTTTACACTATTTCATACGCAAATATTTAAATATTCATATAATAAGGAACGAATTACTTCATTCCCGAAAAGGATTGTGAATTCGGAGTAACAGTAGCCAAAATCAGGGACCAAATTCACGAAATCGACTTGTCCTTGAATCTTGATAAACTCATCCCTTTGCTGACAAAATTAGAGGGACTTTTGAATTTTAATTAAATGCTCCATCATAAAGAGATCACTCCGGCCGTTCATATCCAATTAAAATTAAATTAAAAGGGACGGTGCTCGCAGCATGCTCCCAAGTTTCGACGATAGTTTCGAGGGATAGTTATTAACATGCTTTTTCTACGTGTGCCAATAAAGCATTGTGCGCACGAATTAAACGAAATTTCAATCAAATGTTTCCATGATAGACCCAAATTATAATAAAACTCTACGACTCCCTTGACGGAAACATTTCATTGGCCAGCGGTATTTAGTTTGGAATTAATTTTAATTAAAGGTCTTAAAGGTCTTTATTGGCGAGATTGAGACTAAAAAGTCTCTTCTTCCATCTAACCATACAAGTAATGTACGTGTGAAAAGGTATAGAATGAAAAACTTTAGAAGGGTGGATGTAAAAATACCTAAGGAAATAACTTAGGAAAAATATCCACAGCAGGAAAACACCCAAGAAGAAGAGGGGTGTGAAAAACCTGCGCAAGCCTACTGATAGTACAAGCTAAAAGATATAATGGAAAGCTGTGTAACAAACAAACATAGAAAGGCATTTCATAAAAAAACTCATAAAATGTCACAGAAAAACACAAAACATTAGCATTAAAACATACTCAAAATATCAATACATTAAATGTTAAGAATTAAAACAATTGCCTATGAAATATTAAAAGAAAGAAAATTAGTAAAAGAAATTATAAAAATTCAAAATTGTACATACAAAACATTCATGAGAGGCAGGAAAATTACATTTAAAAATTAAGAATTTAAGGAAATAATAATTAATGTCTCGCGTTCTTTGAAATAAGCCTGGAGGCAGCAGTCGCTGTTCTACATTTTAATTATAATGCTTTTAGAGTCGAAATTATTTTTCATCCATGATCAAAGGATTTTTTAAGTAGAATCATTCGGTATTCAGATATCATCAACGTATTCGGCATTTGATTTAATACACGTTCTATGAATTATGTCCTGCCATAGCTCCGGGGGGTTACTTTGTTATCTATTCCATGAAAAAATGACCCTTTTGTGTATTCTTGCGTTATGTAAATGTCTATAGTGCGTTCCAGTTTTTCCAGTCATCAATGATAGCTTTAGGTTATACAAGAAGTGAAAAATTGCGACTTGGCCGGGACTCGAACCCGGGTCTCCCACTTTCCGGGCAGGTATTCTATCCATTAAACTACCGAGCCGCGCAGATTCACTTCTGTAAACGGGAGCTTATATGGGCAAGGTAATGGTGGTAATGGTTTACAGAAGTGAATCTGCGCGGCTCGGTAGTTTAATGGATAGAATACCTGCCCGGAAAGTGGGAGACCCGGGTTCGAGTCCCGGCCAAGTCGCAATTTTTCACTTCTTGTATAACCTTGGGTTAGTCGCACAACTTCATGTGCAAAGTAACAAATTACATTTCCATCGTAATGATAGCTTTTATAGAATTAAAATTCTATGTATTTGTATCCAAATTCAAAGAATTACTTCAATTCAGGTACTGTATGTGGTCCTTTGATCTGATGCGGTTCCTTGATTTGATGGTGAAAATTACGGTTTGTACCTTAAATTAGAAGAATAAATCTTTAGTTTTCAGCTATCAAACTAACTAGAAGGACTGGAACGCTGCATTGTCCAAATCATTTTACTTGGCGCCTCAAACAATGTTAGTTCTTTTAGGTTATCGCTGCAAATGCATTTCAATGGAAAAATGATCGACCCATGACATGGTTTCTCAATAGCCATGAAGATTCCATAAACTGTAGGAGGAAGTTATGATGATCAAATGGGGGTTAAGGCTGTCTCCCTAGGTTATAATAAGGCTTTATATGAAAAATTAAGGCACAATGAATGACCTAGTATAGAATCTGGGACTTATCTGTGGGATGTGTCATGTAATATGTAAAACGTTTAAGCCGAGCGATCTAGGTATCGTCTTTTAGGCGAATATACATGTACATCCATAGACTAAACTGCTGCACATACCCGCAAGGTTATCACGTTTTTCGTGACTTCGTCTTTGATCTATTATAAATATATGTATTATAACCATACCATGGAAAAGCTATGCCCTCATGTAAGACCCTGCTTTTAACCTTTTTTTTCCGCGAAAAAATGCGTCTTCGACGCGGTTATAAACGGTATACATACAGAAATTTCTTTGTGTTTTCACAGTTTTATCCATTCCTAGTAAGGATTACTACAGTTCCTTGTTGCAAATCATTATTTAGTTTCTAAAAGGAATCTCCGCATCAAATGGAAGACGATTAAGAGAAGCTTCTCGACGAGGAGTAAGAGATTTCCGAGCAGGGAAGAGATAGAGCCGTCAAATTAAAGTACGCTGCAGAATGTTGCATCTCGCTACCGTTGGAGGAGTTGGGTAACAGGTCATTCGATGAGAGATCTCGACTAACTCTTCCAGAGGGATTTAGACTTGAGGAATTTTCTGAGGAAGTTGGCTGTATAACTGATATGCTCCATTTCGCAAATAGTCGAGCTCGCACTGACGGAATGAGGGAAACAGAATGTGCCAACGAGATAAGGATCTTTCTTTCTTGGGAGGATTAGAAAGGACTGAGGAGACAACTTAGCACTGCTTTAGGGACGACTGAGGAGCTTACAACACGTTATATAGGTTCAGGTGTAATCCTTGTAGATATGAAGTTTTTTCTGTATAAAAATTATTTTTTATTTGTTGTATTTTATAATTTTTATTATTTATTTTATTTTATAATTGCTATTATTTATCGTATTTTAAAATTTTTAGTATTTATTGTATTTAATAATAGCTATTATTTATTGTATTTTGTAATTTCTATATTTTTTTTGTATTTTATAATTTTTATTATTTATTGTATTTAATAATTGCTATTATTTATTGTATTTAATAATTGCTATTATTTATTGTATTTTGTAATTTCTATATTTTTTGTATTTTGTAATTTTTATTATTTATTATATTTTATAATTTTGTATATATGGTTATAATTATCTGTGTAACTTCTTCTGAGTTTGAAAAATTACGTAACAATTCACATATGTTGGACATTGTGTCTTATTGAACTCATATCTTATATTAATATACATGATTCCTTATACTTTCTATATCCTGTCCCTACTTCTTATCATGTTGAAGTTGATAGAATGAGGCAGAAGTTAATATTGCCATCTAAATTCAAATCGAGTCAGTATTACATACTGATAAATTATTGCTGAGATTCTTATCTATACGTTACTTGGCTAAAGGGCAATTTAATGCTGCAACGTAAACACATAGGACAATGTTAAGCTAATTTTATTGTTAGAGGAGCCGATAATTTTACCGAGCAATTTGGTCTCACAGTAATCTATAAGGTTAAGATTAATGTTAAAGTCAGTGATAATTGTTATTGCTTTCACCGTGAAAAAACTCACAAGAGCATTACGGTTTTCACAATGTTCCTCAACAACATAACATTCCGATGAAGTTTTCACAATGAATTACACATTTTCTATTCTTCTTTATCGATGGATGTATATTTGATAGTTGCGGTGAAACGTTACAACTGGATAGAGAGTACACCTCCAGTTAGATTTAAAAATTTCATTATTGGTAGTGAGAATATGAGGAACAGAACTATGTTGAGGAGTACAAGGCCTCGCTTCCTCACCCTTTAAAGTGTTTGGAACCCACTCGGAGAGAGAATGTGAGGGTGAGGGGATGTATGGAGAGTGAGGGACTGATCGATTGGCACTCTGCTGTTTTCCAGAGGAGAAAGAGGTTTGAAGAGTTGATTTCATATCGAGTGGTTCGTGATAAGCTCCCCTTTCGGGTAACACCTGGGGAAATTGGGCGATTTTTCTTTCCATTCCGAGCCTAGAAACGTCAACTTGATGTTTATGTTATTTCATCAATCGTCACTATATCGTAGTAACGTCTTAACTGATAGGGAATTTCACCTCGCATTTCGCTACGAACTTAATTTTCCCTTTTTTAATCCACATTTACTGGTGCTTTCTTGGATCACACGCCGCTTTGCTGAAATTATAAAACCCCTTGCCCTCTCCCTTTAGTATTCATCCTGTGTCTTTACCGTTTTAACCCACTGGTATTTTTGATCGTTTTGTCTTTGTACTCTGGATAGCTTCAACTTTACCGTTAGCACTAAATGGCTCGGTCGGGCGGTGGGCATTTAACTTACTGCTTCCTTATCTTTTCTTTTTAGAAGAACTTTAAAATTCTGTATGATTACATGCATTTGTAATGTATTATAATTAAACTTATTCAATATATGCAATTAGGATATTTTCAGAAACAAATCGTTGTTGATAAACACGAGGTTCGACCTCTAAACATTTTTAAGAATATCGATAGAGTCATTGGAAAACTAAGTTGCGAGCAATGCCTACATATATGTATGACAGACCTTTTTCCGAAGTTCAGAATCGTCGCCAGCCATTTAAAGGGTGTAAAAATCGGAGAAGAATTGTAGAAAACTGCATGCTTACCTGTGAAAGAGAGAAAATGATTTTTACTAATACATCGATGGTGCAGAAAAATAAGTTAGTTAATGTGGAAGTAATAGGTACGCCTTGATCGTACATTTACACACACACGACTAATAGAGACAACTAATAAAGAGGTTGACATTAATTGAATATTACAAATAAGGTTATTTATCCCAAAAGTGAAAACAGAAGTGAGAGATGTCTTACTAGTTGAAGATCCAACTTCGGGTCCAGATCTCGTAAGATTTTCACATCAGTTTTACCATTGGGTTCCTTGGTGCATGCCTTTACGCTCTATGCTATCTAAAATCCTTTACTTATTGATAATTATTCACTGTAATTCATTTCGATTACTTACATTTAAAGCAGTATTCGCATTAAGGACATTCAGGAATTGGTAAACATTGAGTGTTCTTTAGAGCATAACTGGGGAAGGTCAGTTCGTCGAAAAGAAAACTATACCAAAGTCAAATCGACAGAAAAATTACTGGATGCCAATCAACTCATTGAATGAACAACACGTAATCAGGTTGTCGGTATGGCGTAATGAAGACTGGGGTTAAAAGGTTCATCTACATCTACATGAATACCCTGCAAGCCGCCTTTCGGCGTGTGGCAGGGGGTGTAATCACCAAACGATTGAGCTACTTTTTTAGCCTATTACTATCGCGTATTGTTCACGGAAAGAATGAGTTCTTAAATCGACTTGTTCTAGCGTCTATTTCTCTTATTTTGCTCTCATTATCGGATCGGCCGAAGTAAGAGGGTGTCGCATAATATCAACTACGTCTTGGGAAAACGTGCATTCTCTAAATTACTTAAGAAGTCGCAACCTAGCTTCTAACCGCCTTTCTTTCAATGATGCTCAACCTGCATCTGAGAGCATCTTCGTGACGCTTACCTTTTTCTCGTAGCATTTTTTAACGAAATGTATCGCTTTGCGCTGAACTTTCTCGAGTTCGCGGGTACCCGTTTTATCCGCTGGGTCCTATATACTTGCCGCGTATTCGAGACGAGGCCTGACCAAGGAGAAATAACATCGCTCTCTAACTTTCTCTTCGTATCTACCGACAATACGCTTTATGAAGCCGAGCTTTTTACTAGCTTTACCGCAGATTTTACGGATGTGAGTGCTCCAATTTAGGTTGAAAACGGAAATGGGACAGCAGGGTTGTAGAGTGAAGGAGCCAATCGAAATAGTAATAATTTCAGTCCATGCGAATTAATAGAGATTATTGTAAGCAAAAGTATATAATCAAAGAACTAGGTTCGGTAATAAGGGGCATCTCTCTTGAAGAAAATATTGGACTGATTTGCATTTCTTATAAAAGGGATATTCACCCAATGTTCTTCTAAATAGGATTATAATAGCCCTATTTGAAAATATATTTGAGAAAACCGTGACATTTTGCAACCTTTAATATTTCTCATAACTAGTCTTCTCCTTTAATAACAAGCAACGTTTAACTTCGAAACTACCAAGATCGATGCCAAGCCATTTATAGAGCCCTCTCTAGTATATTCATCGGTGTATATTTTTATCTCTCACAAAGATTATGTTTTGACTGTACGAATTATAAACGATAATCGCCTAATGAGAACATTCTAAAATTGAAAAATCACCCGTTGGGGTATATATCCCATGTGTAAAATATCTAAGGTGAGCTGCGTTTTGGTGAAAATTCCTAGGGTAACATTTTAAAGCATAAGGCTCTGGCTGAAAAGTCTCCTGAGTAAACCTTAATCGGGCGAATCGTGTCTTGGATGAAACTTCTTTTGGGTGAAAGTCTCTTGAGTAAAACATCCGGATACCATGCATAATACAAGGTACTGCTGGTAAAAGGAGTAAAAACCATGCTTTAAACTTATGCACTTCAGACGGAGCAGATTCTATAATGCCTTGCATTCATCGCTGCAGAGAATGAATGCGACAGACGAAAATCAACGGAAACGCCACTGCATTCGAATAAAGCTAAAGCTCGCGTAAAAATTCAGCTTAAATTGCAGGCAGGAGGACTAACTGTAGAAAGAGGAAAACGAATTATAACGGCGCCGTGAATGACGAAAAGCGGGAACAAAATGCGAGGGTTTGGAGAAAAGAATTTAAATGTATGAGAGCAGCCACTTAAGTTTTGAAATTTATTCGCGAGCATTTTTCTCCCCGGCGTTCGTGGAACTATTGACGGAGTTCCCCTCAACCTTCCCTTCATTGCATTAGTCAAGGCCGAACCGGTGACACGTATGCCTCGAGTAAATGGCTTTCTCGTTATCATTACGATCGATTCCGTGCGGGAAAGAAAAGCTCAAACAGTCCACGATGGAGAAGTAAGATCTTTACTCGGAGAAGTAATTGCAACTGTAATCTGAAATGCCATCAACGCTAATATTAGTTTTGTAGAGGCTGCAAAACGTAGGGAAGAATGGTCGAGGTGAGAATGTATTTTTCAAGTCGATAGATATGTGGGTGTGACGTTTATTTATTTATTCAAAAGATTTGCATACAGTGCAGAGACAATTTTATAGTGAATACCAAGGCCGGAGAACGCAAAAAATTTACAGTGAATAAGCATTAAGCATGAATGCACGAAATAAAAGTAAAAGAAAATCAACGAAAACTAACACAGACAAAATGAGATCCAATCAGAAAATTATTTATGTGAATGTTTACACAGATTTTCTTTTTAAAAGGAACATTACATTTACATACGTACCCTGGAAGACGCTTTTCGGCGTGTGGCAGGGTATGTAAGCACCGTGACTCTACGTTCCTATTCGATTACTTTCGCGTATCGTTCTCAGAAAAATGAATCCTTAAATCGACTGGTTTTAGCATCTATATCTCTGATAGGAATATTTGATAGAGAAAGTATTTACATGAGTCTTACAAACATTCTTTTAAAAATGTGTCCAGCGATATTCCAAAAGGGTCTGTAGAGAGAGGTAAGGAATTCAGAAGGTTTGAAAGTTAACAGTAGGTAACGTGGTGCAAGAGATAAGCTAAGTGTAGGATAATGGTGAAGAGGATTCAGTCTAGTTGCCACAGTATACTTTTTTAAGTGTCGTCCAACTAATTCCTGGAGAGCCATATTATTGAAAAATTTGAGTCATCACAAATGCATTTTGCGAATGCTAGGATTATATGATTTATTTTGTCATTTCTGGGGAGAAACGAAAAAACTGTAACACAGAACTTTTCTTTAGTAATATTGGGGTAGATTCGTAAGCTAAGCGCCCGCAGCACTGTTCTTGTCATCCAAATATGAAAACATTGGATGAAACCATTGCTACGAGTCTACAATTCTATAGAAACCTAATGACATTATTTTATGTTTTAAATCATTAAATTGACTGAATGCTGATTTTCGATATTTTAAAAAACAATTTATATTAGGATCGTTGGATGTCCAGTATATAATACTGAACTCAAAGAGGAATGCAGGGGCAGTGTAATTCACTTCTCATCTAATCTATTAAGACTCATTCCCTCTTTATATATTTTTATGGCTGACTGTGATGGGAATGAAAGTCCAACAAGCATTTAGACTAATAAATGTTCACTCTTTACACCTTCGATTGCATATGGTAGGATTTAAATGGCTAGATTACATATCATATATTAAGTTGAGTAACTAAGAAGTGGCATATAAAACATAGTTGAAGAACTAATATGAGGGAAATATATAAAACGTCCCTCACGTTATATTTCGTTCAAATTGAACAATTCTAACACAATGACACTGGAAATATAACGCAAATATCTAAAGACTAAATTATTTTCGTTCTAAGATATGACAGATGTCATATATGTCAACTCGAACAGCATATGAAAATATTTTAGCCGCGAGATGTTTGCAATTTTCGGAAACTCTACAGTTACTGCGTTTAATTCCTAGAAATAGAACGAGGTATTCTCCTAACCTACACAAACTCCGGCATCATCCTCTGCCTTGGAAAACATTCCTTGAAAATAGATTGATATGAAGTTTTTAAACGAAGTCCGCGATCCTGTGTACTTGGGTCGAGATGTATCTTTGCCATGGCTTCCTTCTTGGAAGCGGACATGGAGAAGAGGAGGAATTTAATTTGAGAAGAGGACGGAATGATAGCTTTGGAATCGGAGAGCGGAGGGAAGAAGCTATACGTTCTCTGACGGAAGAGATCTTCTGGATGGGAGACTTCGCTCCGGAAGTCGTCCCTAGTTTAATAGCCCTTCTCCCATCTACGCATTTCAGGATTTACAACGTCCGTTCTTTAACTGCCTTCCTCCATCATTTGTTCCCTACGTTTCTACATATTCTATAGGCAGTTAGAGATAGTTGGTTCTAATGTTTATCTTCATTACAATCACACTAGCAAGCTACAACGCCAACAATGATGGAATTTAATTTAACTTTACAATTAGAAATTAAAATTAATTTAAATAATTAGACACTACATAATTGATAAACAAACATTATTCAAAACTTTATTTAAACATAAATGTAATAATTTATGAAAAATAGCACGACTTTGTATGCTCTTCTTAGTTGTTCAGAATGGCGTTTTACGAAGTACAGCCATGCCAGATTAACTTAATAATTTATATTTATGATTTCATCTATCTGGTCCGTATATATCCAATAATAGGTTATAAAAATTTTATATTTTTATATTCTATAAATTTTATTATAAATAATTAATACTTATAATATTGATAGGATACAATTTTCCATAAATTTAAAATGAAATATGAGGAATCAATAACATTTTAAATGTTATTTTGAACCCGTTCCGTCCCGTCTGACTATTTCAAACCCTTCTTCCTTGGGAACCTTCAAATTTTTTCTTTCTAGAAACTGAATGCACAACGTTAAAATAAACAAAAATCACGCATCTTTCAAAAGACATCTGATTCATCTTGCAACACAGTGGGGTTCCTTTAATCCTTAAGCATAGGCAACCAACGGTGCAATTATGCATGTTGAGTTGCATACGCATTAGGATACAATATCCTGGTGCGTATGCAACCAAACGTACTTATCAACCAAGCTGGTTGCATATGCTGAAGGATGTTTTCTTTATTGGAAGGTTTGTAGCTAATCTATTAAATTGTACATTATTATTTTATTTTGACAATAGCGTTAAGATTATTCATAATAATCTCAAAGCTTATATTTTCTGTTCGAATTATTATAATTATTAACCTGATATAATGTTCGTAAAGGTAAATTATATCAATTTTATTTTTATTATTACTTATGAGAACTTATTTATAGCGACATATTTTGTTAGTTTAGAGATATTTAGCTACCTCAGGGGATTATAGTGATATATTCATAATTCAATTAGTATATCTGCATTAAATATACTCTCTGCTTGTACTTTAGAAGGCGAAAGCTTTAGTAGTCTTCGTCAATCATGAGAAGAGAAATTACGGCATTTTGTTCCATTATCAGACGTCCTTTTCCTTTCTTGGGTCGTGTGATGGAGTTTTGGAACCATTGTATAGGAAGTCATTACTTCCTTCTGAAACCTGCTATAAAATCCTCGGCATATTCAACTTGGACGAGGAAATTATTCAAAGGGAAGAGAGTAGCGATGATGGTGAATCTTCCCCGCTCTGATCTACTCAGTTCGCGTCATCACCCTAATTTCATGGGAGTTGTTCCTTACTTTGATGGACAAAGGAAAAAAGTTCCGTCGTTCGCATGCCTGGAAGTGCCTCAATGTTCTGGAATGGAAAATTTTGCTTCCGAAACGTAGCGATAAAGCGTGCTCGAAATGGGAGGCGTGCGAAATTGTGATGGATATGAATTAACCGTTCAGAATGCTATCCGAGGATCGATTAACGCCCTACTTTGGAGAGCAGTAACAACAAACGACCTGAACACTTACAGTCGCGTGTCTGAAGGGAGGGAAAGTAACGATTTGAGTAACAAAGGAAGTAAATTAATGTGGAAGGCGTGCTTAGGTGAAAAGCAGTTATAATGGAAACATTTCGAATGCTTCCAATGAATGAGCTCATTACGGCAACATGTATGTTAGCGTCATCAGGACGCGTTAGAATTTGTTTGTAAAATAGTACGAAGTTTTTTCATTTCTCTAATTGATAGGGTGAAAAAATGAATGAATAAACTCTTTATTCAGGTAAGGATAGTCCCAAGTTGGCCTTTCGCTCTCCTTAATTGAATTTAACTGCTTTTCGATTCGTTGATACATATTTAAAATTCAGTGTTATAATAGAAGATAGCATATACAGGAATAGCACATTAATATTTGGGATTGTGGGGAAAAACCTCCATTAAAGATTGACGAAGAGAAAGACCCCACGGTGCGGGAGAACATCGACAAAGAAAGGGGATAAAAAAAACCGCGAAAATATGGAGAATGTCATGCAAAAATAGATTTCCAATAGGAGATAAATTGAATCATTGTTGAACCGAATGTAATTTCATTCCCTTTCTTTGCTATAATGCAGGCATACTATTTTAAGTTTTCAGCATTCTCATTTTAACGCTAAACTGATGAAAACATTCCAGCCGACAAGAAAGAAAACATATATAGGGCATTTCAAAAAGAATGAACCGATTTTATAAGGCTATCATTTACTAAAAATAAGAAACCTATATAGTATTAAAAATTCACGAAATTATATTACGCCTAGACATCAGTTCATTCCTTTTGAAAAACCCTGTAGATTTTACGAAAATATAATTGAAAAGATTGAACAATGCATTGTGAATAATACTGAATGATGAGTTCAGAAGAATTATCTTACAGATGAAGCCTCCTACAAATTAGTTTAATTTCAATTTTTTAAAATTCTCTTCCTTTAAAACTTTCCTCGAAAGCTTTAAGTGATGGCAAGAGTTTACAACGCACTCTTATACATCAATTTTGATTTCTAAAGCATACTATGCGAATATACGCATGCAGCCGTGCAGATTTTAGTTGGATATTTTTGAGAATTTCATTGATGATTCAGTAATTATTTTTGCGGGACGATGGAAGGTTGGATGCTCCATGATTCTGGAATCCAAACTTCCTCTACGCACGCGCAGAGAGACAACATCGACGGCGCTGTATTCTTTATTAGCTTTGTCGCAGTCGAAGTGATATCGATTGCATTTTGCCTTTGCTTTGGGACGCTTTATTGTGCACTAATTGCTTTGAGTGGCTTCGTGAGGCGCAAAGGGACTTTTTCAATTGATGTCTCGACGGAGAAATCAGAGGAATGCTGAGACGCGGGACTAATGATGTCTATTTCACGAAGAATGAGATTCAGGAGAAAGGATTTCCGGAAAACGAAGGTAAACAGGAAGGCAAAGGGAGGGAATTTGGGGATGGTGGGCGAACGAAAATGAAGACACACAACTTTGCGAAAAACAAAGTCAATGTTTCTTAAAAACATCAGAAAATAAAACACCGTATATGCATTGGATTCTAGTTGTTTACCGTATAAATCTACGACTGTAAATTCAATTTTTTCACATAAATCTCTATCAAATGATATAGAGAAATTGAAAAATTAAAAAATTGAAACGTGAGACTCAAGGCAAGATATCTGGGTGAATATTATAATCATTGAACCAATGAATCTTTTTTATCTTCATTATTTTTGTTTATTTCTTTAGGGAAATATGACGAAAAGGCTTAATGGGTCTGTTACCTCGATAAGAGCCTTCGGCGGCGTTTGGTACCACTATATTCAGCGCTGCTCGCCTTAGCTCAAAAAAGCATCAGTTGGCAGTAATGGGGTGTCATGGTAGGTCAGTGGTTAGAAAACCTACCAGGGAAGTGGAAGACCTGGGTTTGAGTTCCCTATTCCATACTATAAATCAGCTATTGATTCATCTATAATACAAATAGCTATCGGTACTGCCATGACGAATTTTTAAACATTTATGGGCCATACCTAAGGGTACCTAATTTTGTCATCCTGAATAATTAATTGTAAAATTGGATCCGAGTGCACGCATTAGATATATTATCAGCATCAACATTTTCATAAGAATCATTAAATATTTTCTCTCCTTTAGACTCAGGATTAATGAATTAGGGCTGAATTACGAGAGTATCTAGCAATTGAAGATCTTCAGAGTATCTACCAGTCAAAAAGTTAATACCTAAGAATTGTACGGTAAAAATACAAGTGGATGCATATAGAGATGCAGAAGTGGAGAAGTGTAAAAGAGTAAGTATTTAGGCTCCTGGAAAACCCAGGAGGTAGCGCTTTCGCCTTTGGTGAAAGCGGTCCCGGGTTCAATTCTCCTTCGGGAGCAGTTATGTGCAAAATTTGTTCACTCGCCGACTCACATTTAGCAATACAAATACCGCCTTTAAATATAAGTGGAGGGAAATAAAAACTGTAAGAGAGAACGGGGTTTAAAACAAGTAGTAAAAGTGAAAACAAAAGGCAAAAATGAAAGAAATTAGCATTAGATTAGGTTATGAGGTTTAGAAGGAAAATATTTCATGGAAGCAGTATAAGCGGTGATAGGGAATTGGGGATATGAAGAACTACATAAGGAGTAACGTGTGAAGGAAAATTAAGGAAGAGTCAAGTGAGCAGAGAAGACAAAAGTTTCAAAACAAATTACCAATATAAAAAATATGATACAAAAGGTAATAAGAGAAAAGGGGGATTAATGAAAATCAGAGGAATGTGTAAATAAGAAAGGAGTGGTTCATGAAGGGATATTGAAAAGTTATTTAGAAGGACAGAAGAGAGAGTAATAGAAGAAATGAAAAGGGAGACATTTACGAAGAAAGGGGATTGTTAAAGAGGAAATATGATGAAAAAGAAAGAAGACGCAGAAAGAGGAGGAAAAGGCATTGAGGAAGGAAAACGGGATTTGAAAGAATCTTATAGCCTAAAGGAAGGGTACTCTGGAGTCTAAAAGTGAAAGGAGAGAAGAATTGAGGAGGGAAGTGAAAGTAGGGAAGAAATAGAAGGAAAAACAGAAGTGAAGCATAGAGGAAGAGTTACTGATATTGAAAGAAATCTTTTCACCAAAAGGAAGGAATGGCATATGAACCTGGAGTTTAAAAGTGAAAGTGAAATAAGTGAAAGGAAGGAAGATATGAAATTAGAGAATAGGTCAAAGGAGGGAAGAAGCGACAAGGAAGGAAGAAGTGAAATAAGTGAAAGAAAGGAAGATATAAAATTAGTGTATAAGTGAAAGGAGAGAAGAAAGGAAAGGAAGGAAGAAGTGAAAGGAGGAAGAGAAGAGAAAAGAAAGGAGAAGCGATGGGAATGTAGGAAGAAAAACCAGAGAAGGACGATACTTGAAAAGTAAGGGAAAAGGCCGACGTTTGGGAAAAGAAAAAGGGCCAACTGTAGCAAAAAGGGAGAGAGGCTTCTTATTCTTTCCGTAAATTATTGAAGCGACATAAAATAACGAGTCCCTTTTCCTCGTTCGAAAGGCAAGTTGTCTAATATCTCCCTTTGGAATGGAAGCGATTCCCTCGGATTCGTGTCGCTTAGTGCTTATTCATTTCGCCGTGTGTAATTTGACAAAGGAGAGATGGATCCTCAAAGTGGAAAAGAAATCTCTCGCGTCTTACTGTGAAGCGGCTGTTAGCATAAGCTGTTCTCTTTTCTTGCGCTCGTGGAACCGAGAGAAATATTTCAGAAAGTGTCCGATTCTCTGTGTGTGAAATCCCCTTTAACAGGGGCTGTTCGCGAGGCAAGAATATTTACGCAGAATATATTGGACGACGTAAATTTTTAATTCGCTTTTCCTACGCTTTCTAAATAAATTATTCCATTGTGATATGCAAATTTAATACAGCTGAAGAATTCTGCACGTCACACCCTTCGTGATTCATGCTCAGTTGAATTGACCTAGGCTGTTGATAGTTTTGAATATACTACACCTATATCTCTATTACCACAAAGCTAACCGCATATAGGCTTTTTACAAGGATTTTGTCACCAAGGGATCAACCTATTAGTTCTTTTGTTTTATACTATAGCGGAACATTCATGAAAAGAGCGATATTTCAAAATAATTGTGTTTTATTGTATTTCCCATATTTTACAATGACTCTGGAATCGTTCCCAGTGGCAGGGAGGTCGCATAGTGTCAATTTCGTCCTCCATAAACACTCTCTCTGTTTTCATTACACAATCGTGCCCTAAAATCTAATTTCTCATCTTCCAAGAAATCTCAATCTGCCTCAAATTATAAGGTAACTTTGCTTGTAAAGCCGGACAGTCATCTTTCAACCTTTACTTTGTGTTATCCCTATGGATATCAGCTTTTGTATTGTGTTGTCATTTAGAATGACACAATCCTTTTCACCACTCGGTATGACTGGTGCCTCAATGAGGACGTTGGCTGTGGATGATGCCGCTGAGTTGAAGTCCTTGCCTACAGAAGACTAATGGTTTCTTTACTTCCATTTCTATATGGTTATAACTTTTGTAAAGAAAGTATTTCATTGATGTGTTTATCAAAAACCATAGGAAAATTATATTTACAAATTTATGGAAAATGGACAACAAATTCATTTACTAAGGACGAAAATTCTCCATGTCTTATCATAACTCACATAGAATAGAGTAAAGCATACCTCACCGCAGGTAAGAGATCTAAAATGTTTGGGTTTCATCTGACCCATGAGAAAGTTTAAGAGAGTATTTTACCTCTGGAAAGGTTTATCTTTCTCGATGTAAGCAACTGCTTACCACATTCTTGCTGGTTTTCTCCCGTAATTGAGTTGGCTTGGTTAAAGATATAGGGTCCCTTAGTTTCACGGAAGTTGGTCGGCGTAATATCCCGATTAAACCAGAAAATTTCACAATTGGTAGCAAAATTTTGCGGCGTTAAAACCAAAATTCGCTCTGAGTTTGACTAAATCAAATATGTGCTCACTTCTTGCCTCATTCACACAGAAATTCTCAGTCCCACCTTAGGGCAACCTAAAATTTAAGATAAAATGATATCAGTTAAAATTTCAGGCCTCCAAGGTTCTATTCATGCTCATAGTACAGTTTGCTGTTCAAGCTCCAGTGTACAGAGCATCAATCAATGTAATATAATTACTTATAAACAGAGGTTTTGATACCGTCTTTTAAATCATAGCTCTTCAGTAGTTCGATAGCGCATTTAATTAATGATGAGTAAGAATCTTTGGGGAAGCTAATACTTTTCTGCTGTACCTTTAACTAAAACATTGTGGAGGATTGGTTTACAGGTCACTTGCGACTGTAATCGAAAAATCTTCTTTCGAATAATTTTTATTCCAATTATTTATCTTTTGTATTTAAATAAATTTACAATAAAGTTCTAAAGCTTTGATAGGATAGAAAACAAATATTGGGTACTCAAAATGCCACTAAAAATTCTGGTTTCAACAAGTAACAAATGTTGTTTCTTTTAATGGATTGCGGTCAAAGATTAGTGTAAGTTGACTACTGATAATGAGGAAGTGCTTCATCTGTATGCATTTTGACTATCAATAATATTGGAGTAGAAACTTAGCTTCTTTCATGTAAAGTAATCCATTAAAGGATTTGAGAGTGATAATATTAGGGGGAATATCATTATGAATATATCTATAAAAGTTGGTAATAAAATGAAAGTACTATGGATGTTGGTAAAAATATAGATCTTTGGAGGAATCCTTCGTCACCTCGAAATAATGAAAATAATGTGCCAATAAAAGTTATCGTATTATATCTAACTGAAAAAGCTATATCTTAGCGGAACTCCATAAAGGTGAGTAGAGGATAATAACTTTGTCTCAGTTCCAAAAGAAATTAATTCTGCGACCTCTTAGTCGATACCGGTCGCAGAATAAATTCTATGATTAAGACCATTCATCACTTATGAAATATTCTATCTATAAAAAAGTTCCAATATATAATAAGCCCTATAAAAATTATAAAATGTGCGGGTTATTAAGATTAAATGTAAGATACAGATAGCGATGATTATCTATTATAATTATTCAGTAATTTCCTAGAAATATCGTACTAATTACATCGCACGTTCCTCATTCTATCAAATACTTTATAGCAGCGTGTTTTCATTTTTGTAATTCGTAATTCAATATGATTTCCGCTGAAGTTTTAGAGAGCACATATTGTAACTTCTTTTGTTATAATTATACACATTCTTTCTTCCTCACTAATTATCCTATTTGCCGCAGTGACTTTATGAAGTTATTCTTAAAGTAAATGATGACATTATATGGTCATTGTTTTCCCTTTTTTAACTTTCATATCTTCTGCCTTTTCAACATTTAGTCGCATTTGGCTGCATACAGTGGAAATTCTGACCATCATGTGAGTGTATTTTATATTTTTGATGACGCCAGCACAGCGATATCACGTATCAAGATGTTCATTTTCCGTATTTCAGTCTGCAAAGGCCAAAGAAAAAAACTTAGGATAGAAAAACAGCCGAGATGGAATTGCCAGAAACCGCATTACTGTAAAACATACGGGAATCGAGCTATGAAGATCCGAATTTTCGGTTAAAGTTTTTTCTGCATATCTCGTTTCTTAAGCACGACTTTCGGGCAAAGGGAGCCGGAACTTAAGCTCAGCGAGATGCTTGTGAAAGCAATAGCTCACCATCTTCCAGTTTTACCTCTTTTGTTTCCCGCTATCACTAAACCTTCCGCATCCTTGCTCATTTTTAATTGTGGGAGAGAGATGTCAAAGGATACACGTTCTCCAGGTGCGGGAGAACATCTCGCTGCACTCCTGTGATATTAAAAAGGAAACCAAACGGTCTCTCTCACGGTTGAGGCGGGACGTGACGGATAGAAACCTAGATGTCTGCAAATGAGATTTGCCCGACTAGTGGGAAAGCGCGGAGTCGAGGGAAGTGTTAAGGCGCCTCCAAAAAGAGGATTTCGACGTCCTCTTTGATGTGCGTGCTTTCCCTTGCAGCTCTCGGAATTTTTCGCATGTAATCACGCCCCAAATTGTTACCGAGTTTGAGGTCAGGATGTTATTCGGGAACGTCCGTTTCGAATCTACGTCTCCGAATCTACGTATGGATTTTCTTGTCAAAAGATGGCTTAGATGCTGGATATGAAGGACATGCGGTTGATTTACGGTTGCTTTGGAATATCTTCACCCTATTTTATGATTCCAGTGACTTTTTACGCTACGAATGCCGTTGATATTTGTAATGGAAAATGTAATACGGTTATCATAGTACTAGTAAAATTTAAGTTACAAATGATAATGGATTTAAACGAAATAGAGTTAGGTGAAACTTTATGGTACTTATTAATATTATTTATTATTAATTTATTATTAATCTCCATGAGAGGATCTAGTAAAAGTATTCTCCCATGAAGTTTTTATATATTAAGTAAATTTTTATTTTATAATTATGGAATTATCATCATACATAATCATTCACATATAATCCATTATTTAATATCGAAGGATTAATTTTTATTCGGGCGATATTGAGATTTGAAAACGTTTTCCATCAAATGTATCACTTTTTAACTTATTGTATAAATGGAGATTGATTTCCAAGGAAATACCTTAAGTAAAAACTAGACCTCTTTTTAAATATGAGGTACCTAATAAAATACTCTAGGAAAAAAAGTGGAAAATCCTGAAAGAAAGGGGTGTGAAAGTCCAAAGTTAATACACTGGGAGTAAAAAGGCTAAAGGACGAGAAGAGAATAACCTTCAGTAGAGCGAGGATTTATAGAATAAATATTTGCATGTATGAACTCCCGATTACTTTATAGGACTCTTTGCTCTTAGCCAATATTTTTCGCGAGTTAAAAAGAAAAATTCAATCACAGAAATAGAAGTATTTCAGCGTTTTACTACTGACGGGACTTACGTCAAGGAGCCAAAGGAATATGATTACATTGAAATTTTCGCTGCTAAAAAGATCCGCGGTAAAATGCAGAAAACTCTCACCGAGTCAATGAAACGATCGATAATAATGAACTATGTGCAAAAATAATAATAAATATTTAATTACGTAAATTACTGACATTATGAGAAGTAAAACTGAAACTTAGGATCATTCGTGCATCCTTTCTCCATCCATTGCCCCTATAATCGAGTTCACTGTATTAATATAAATTATGTCTTGAAGGATTACATATAGAAGCACTTATGTAATATTTATTTTATTTGTTATTCTAATTAGTGAATTAATTGTTTTGTCTTTGATTTTCTATGTTTAGACGTATCACGCATTGGTGTGAAAGTGCGAAATTTAAATTGCTAAACCAGAGGAAGACGGCTTAGTGAATAATGTTTGAGATACATTCACAATAGTTTAATATTAATAGACTTCAGATAAATATATTGTATAATATTTCCTATGAATTATTATCCTATGTTAGCACTCAAAGGGTGAAATTTCTCTTCAACGTTCCTTTATTTAAACGAATAGTATCAATAGAGAGTGAAAGAGAGTTTACGGGATAAACAATTCCTTCATCTTTACACAATGAGATTCATCGCAGATATTCATTCAGCAAAGAAATACATTTGGGAGAAGAAATCATTGGTTAACATTGACCGATTCCGTAGATCCTTCCTGCGGATGTTATTCATGCCGGCAAGGGTTTTCTTGCTTGCAAATACCGTTCAGATTTTTGGAAATATTACTTTAATATTACCGTTCAGATTTTTGGAATTCTTACCATTTTAGCCGGTAGTAAAATATTGTAGTGAACATTTCCGTACTGAATTGATTTTGCCGACTATCGCAGCTGTTGGAGTAATGTTGTTTATAATAATTGTGAATAAATCATTACATGTGATAACAAATAATAATAATAAATAATAAAAGCGTATAATAATAGCTTTATATCTAAACAGGTAAACTCCATATTTTATCATTTGATTAATAATCAATACTATAGAACAGAAAACCATTCCCTATCCGGAAAAATCCGATTACCCAAGACTCGAACCCCGGAGTTGGAGCTTTAACAGGCTAACTACACAGTAAAATAATTTCAGTTATAAGGATAATTATTTATTGAACCTCAATAATCTAACGGAATGAAGAACTGTAACCGGTTCCTGCATCCTGCAAAACTTACAAGGAGAGGTACCCAGGTGGAATCGCGATTTCGAGACGAGATCTGTTCAGCGTAATAGAGAATTGAACATTAAAAATAACCGTTTTCGTCCTTAGTGTTTCTCTCCACTGGCTACCTCAAAGTTACCAAATTTAACGAACATTGAAATATGTTATCTGATTAAGTATGACAAATAATACTATACTAATACTAATAATACCAACATCTTCCTAGACTTGGTAATTTCAGAACTATTAGAGTTTCAGCGGGCACTTGGCGGCTAACCGATATGTTCTGGCGTCAATTTGGATTTGCGAAAGTTAAATGTAATTTTAATTGACGGTAAACGGTTAGGCTCGCTTGCGCGTGTATTTTTGGTGTTTTCTATAAGAACACTTCGCTTCTGAATCTACTGCTTACTCTATGCTGGAATTCTGTTACATTTCCTGACAGCTTTCACTCAGGTGTTTATATCCTATTGCAAGAACCAGACATGTTTGCATTTCTAGTCAAACGATTTACAGCTTTACTTTCCAGCCTCAATTATAAAAAGGGAAAGTGAGGAACGGTTTTCGAGAAAGACACAACAATTATACACGGAAATACTAACGAAAAATTCACAACTACACGGAAGCAACTACAAATTACTAGCACGAAAAACTGAAAGGAAAAGTGGAAACCCGCATTCCCGCAGTCTTTCGGAGAAACAGGAATACATGAAGGCATCTGAAAGCGAAATACTACACATACGCTCCCGTGTGACACAATTACAACCGAGGACTCGAAAATGTTTAGAGGAAGGACGTGTGAGTTGAGGACACGTTGGGGTGAAGATAAGGAAAGCCTAGCGATTGTCCCCGACGAGGATATCCCGGGATATAGTGGAGATACGAGCGATGTTACAATTGGAGAATAGAGCAGATTAAAGCTGCGGTCTCGACTGCTACGGAAAATGAGAAGAGCGACGATTCTCCCTTCCATTTCGGGATTTTCTGAAAGGCACGTTGAAGCCCAGAAGTTAACCCATTTAATTCAATCGCCGCTCGGTGCTGCGGGCGCAAAAAGAGGATCGCCGAGCGCAATCTTCCGCTCCGTTCTCGAAAACATGACGCTCGGATGGAATTTGAGGGAAATGCATCGAGGCTGGAGGGAAGTCAGGGCGCTAATTCTAAAATTAGAGCGACAACTGAGCTCCGGCCGCATCAAATCCGGTGATATTCTACGTTTTCGACGTTTCTTGACGCCAGGAAAAAGGTTATTTTTGTCGCGCCAACAACGTCCTTTCGTGGTTGCAAAAATCGCCGTATTTGACGGGATGTTGGATGCACGGGAAAATAAGACGTACTCTTATTTCTGTGGGGTTCAACATTCAACAAAAAATATTCATCATTATAAGGTGTCATAATATCCTGGAGCGCTAATAATATCTCCTTAGTTCTCATTCGTTTATGTCTCTCCCAAGACTCGTTAAAGAAGAGAGTATCTTAGGTAAATGTCGTTGGTGGCTGGTTTACCATCAACAAATTCATCATGAGTGTCATTATTTAGGAACAGGAGCCTATTCAGTAGGTTCTTTCGCCATAATATTCTCCATGCAATTCCTTCTCCTTCGCTTTTTGGTAACTTACCCCATCCTTTATATTATCTAACATTTTCTGTCTTTATTCTCGCATTCTACCTTTAATTACTCTCTTCAACCAAGAATTCTCGGTAAAATTACAACTGTTACTTTAAATGCAATTAAATATTCTAGTTAGTTTAGACTATAAACAATTCTAAGTGAATAAAAACACTGGTACACTTCCACAAATCAGTGTTTTTATTCATTTATAATGGCCTTCCACGAAGTAACGCCTTCACACATCGAATTTATAAACAATTTTCATTCACGCATTGCATGGTTTCAAGTGTAGCACACACTTAGAATATGTTGGGTCGAAATAATCTCACCACAGAAGAGGTACATACGTTCCACCCGACTCACATCCCATCAATCCTCTTCTACCACTGAATTAGCGCGATAACTACTGCAATACGAGTTGGGTGACTCTCACTAATCAGGTGAACTAGCGGTCATTTCCGGCGTCCGAGTGTTTCTGCAGAAACAGTTGCCTAGATGCCTACTCAATAGTTCGCGTACTGGAGCCAAAGAGAATCTTTATCCCAACGACATAATTTAGTCTTTCCATAATATATTAGAAGTCATCGGTAAATTTCAAGCCTTAAGAACAGCTAATCAATAAATTTTAACTTGGAAATCAACTCAAGAAAACCTCCCGTTGTTTCGTCGCCTCAGTTTGGATTACATTCAATTAGAGAAGGAATTTACATTCGCAAAAGTAAATATAAAACGGAATATTTCGGATTCGTGGAGATATTAATCTTTATGTATTATTTCTAAACATCCGTTTCGGTGACTAGCGGCTTTTTCTCCTCAGACTTCATCAAAGCATATAAATGACACTACTTCAAGAGAAAAGTTACCATTTCCTCCTAAAAATATTCCAACAAATGAAGAATACACCATTTGGTCAAAAAGTAAGTTAAAATTTATTTCCCCACCCAAATACATTTTAACAAGTACTACAATCAGCACAAGCGGATATGCAAACACTAAAATATATCTAAAAACACATTCTACGTATAGATCAATAACTTTCCATTTGAATGAGCAAAATTTCCGCACAGGGCAACTAGTCGGTGTTATTTTATTTTAACTTTTGTGAAAATAAAGCAATTCTTTTTGTAAAAGGCAAAAATTAAATTAAATATATAAAGTAGATATTTTAATATGCCTTGTTTATTTGTGCCATTCTTAAATATGCCTCATTGCGGCAGAATATCATAACTTACATTTTCATAAAAAGCGCTAAAAGTCTCCACCATTTGCTGGTAGCATATAGTGTAGCCTAGCCACGTATAACGCTCACCGATTGCAACTAGCTGCTCATAACAAAACGTACATACTATTATTGAATTTACAGAGCAAATCAAGCTACATTTAGAATATTCTTTTTTTAAGATTCTCTCCCAAGTTCATAAATAATCTGGATAACGCTCACTGATTTGTCGTAAAAATTCTTATCGGTAAGTATCGTCTTTCCCTGAATCAACAGCCTAAGCATTACTCATAGCTCTAAGTTGTGGAAAGTAGAATCGCTAATGGACTTTTTCTTGGTCCCAACCAACTATTCTCCTTTCAATTTTTTACAGCCCTCGTTCACATCTGTTATGGAATTGTATTTCCCGTTTTATATTATTGGGTGTGCTATTCACTGAATTGTCGTTGGTTTACTTCAGGGCATTGAAACGTAATTTAGATTTTCGCTCATGTTCCACTAAGAAACCAAATTCTGTTTCAGTTCCTTTGATTCTCCTGCCAACATCCAACTGTTTTATGCTCTGCTCCCTTTTTTACCAGATTCTAAAACTTGACTTTTACAATAATTTGTATGTTTGTATGTCAATAATTATTCTATGTATTTTTGTTGTGCATTTGGTGTGTATTTTTCATTTCCCAGACATGTTGCTGACAACTTCCTTTCTTCTTCTCATTATCCATTTCCTTTCTTCTCTTAAATTTTAGTTGCTTCTATCAGGCTTCGCAGGTTTTTCAAACTATTGTTATTAAACATAATTGCTATTTAAAGGTAAAATATAGAGCGGCATTGCTCATTTAGAGCTTCATCTACATCTATATATGTAAGCTGCCTTTCGGCGGTTTTAAGGCCTTTCGCTTATCTCTCTAACTCTCGGATACAAGCTTGTTTCTCGAACGCTTCTCCTTTCCTTAACCAATGAAGCGCATTTATAGCCTTCCTCGGGTCTTGAAAATGGAGAAAAACCGAGTGAAAGTGAGCGGAAGAGGTATGAAGTGGTGCGCGCCACTTTGCATTTCAAAGAATTACGTCCGATCGATATAAAACGTATCTCGCTCAAGTGGGAGGCGTTCTTGATGCGCGCGGATGAGGAACGGTATGCTCTTCATAAGATGTGTTAGACTGGGAGAAGAGCATTTTCCCTCTAAGATATGAGGTCGTGGAAGTAAAGGTTTTATTAGTCATAAGGCTGGGAGCAGTGTACTCAGATCTGAGGCTTAAAAGAGAGAGTGGATGTAAGATAAGGAGGAAATGATGCGAGAATTTGCAGATAAGGCCGGAAAAAGGTAAGAATACTGCGGTACGATAAGGGTGGATGGTGTGAGATACTGAGTAGAGCAGCGGTTTTCAAACTTCTTTTTATTCAAAGCACGCCTAAGGAGTAACTTTGGGCGGATAGAAAAAGGTATGAATATAAAGTTCTTGCGTTTTATGAATATAGAAACCTTGCATCCTACCATCGTAGAATACGGCTATGAAAAAATGGGATGACACAGATAGCGGTAGTTGGCTGAAATACGGGCAGGGTTGGTTATGAAGAAGTAAAGGAAATGATGTCGAGAATTATTTTTTCATATAACTGATAGCCTAAGGCAACGTCAAAATAAATATAAAAATATTATGATGAAATGAAAGAATGCAAAAATTTACCGTATCACTTAATTTTCACCTGAAGATGGCCTAAGGGGCCGAAACCTTGGTTGTGATAAATAAAATTAAGTGGTACGGTAAATTTTTGCGTTCTTTCATTTCATCATAATGGAAGCCTACCACAAAGTCAAGGCCAACATAGTTAATTCTATAAAAATATTAAATAACGATGATTAAACAAGACAATTAGAAAAGCAAACAGCAGTCGAGGGTAGATAGGTATTTCGGTGTTTTAAACGCCCTGCCATGCGCCAGTGGCGGTTTTCAGGGTTTAAATGTATATGTAAATGTAAAATCTTATAGAAAAATACAACAATGATTACTTATTACAATAATAAAATTTTAAATGACAAACTTTTAGACAAATTTACGACAAAGTGAGCGTTATCCAGATTATTTATGAACTTGGGAGAGAATCTTAAAAAAAGAATATTCTAAATGTAGCTTGATTTGCTTAGGTAAAGAATGCAGTAAAAAGAATACAATAAAACACAATTGTAGGAAGTACTGCCTTTTCTTACCAGAATAGCACACTAGCTTTAATTAAGGATAGTATTATTAGCTCCTCTGTGAATATTCCTGCGAGAGAATCTCGTTTTCTTCTTATTTTTACAATGATTTTTGTTTATCGTATTATTAGTTGCCCCTTGCGAAAATTTTGCCCAATGTTCACAGCTGTGCATTGTATTTAATTAAAAGAAAGCAGTAGAATGAAAAAGTGATTATGTATGCTGTCTTAAAGTATGACTGAAACCCACATATTCGGCGATGTTTCTGTGGTGCTCGTTTTGATCCCAAAAGATGAAAGATGACTGGGTTTATTGAAATGTTCTTATGGTTGCGTCGAGATCTTCGTTTATGGAGAATCTAATGTTACTTGCGAAAATTTTTCGATCATTTTATAGTAACGCCGAGAACCGAGAGAATATCGCTGTACGAAGAGAAAACTATTTATTCACCCCATAAAGTGTTACCAAGTAAACAATGAAATCCAAACATCACAACAACGATATCTACACATCCAGTAACGGAAATTAAAATTTCAACTCGATATTTTGACCAAATGGTGCATTTTTCATTTGTCGGACAATTTTAACAAGAACCGGAAAACTCTCTCTTTCAAATGGTCAGTCGTTCATATGTTATGATGGAGTTTGCAGGAAGAAAAGTTCCTGTCACCGAAAATACATGCTAAAATACATGCTTAGAAAAAATATATACATCTTTTGACCACCAAATCTCATAGCTCAGAGTCTCACAGTAATATTTAAAAGTTTTATCCTTAATACTGCAATTGTACGGTAATGAATAATAATTTCTCAGTATCACGTCTTTACGAATGGATTTCAATAATACGAGGATAGGAAAAATATTAATGAACTGAAATAAATGAAAAATTATGAGGAAGGAAAGCAACGAAAGATATCAAGGAAGTTCAAAGCAGAAAGCGAAAATTGAAGGAAAGTGGAAAACGAGAATTTATTCGAGAAGAAACGCTTAGGAGGGTGGTGAAGCTATGGAAATGAATGAATAAAACTTCTCGGACTGCTTCAAAGAACGCAAATATGTAGATTTCGCCTCATAAAGATCTTGTTCCTCTTCTTGGAATACCGAAATTAGAAAACTCCCAGAATTTCGCGATTTTATGTGTATCCAAGCCGCTTATGGTGAGTTCGTCGATATCTCAGCCACTCCAATTATCTCTGTCTTCAGACACCGGAATTGCCGCAGGAAATCTTGATTTTTCCTCCTTCAATGGGCTCTCACGTTGCCTGTTATGGTTTTTTAAATTATGCAGCGAAAGGGCGAAAGAAGCTCCTTCTAAGATGAGAATTTTCCCAACTAACGGAGTTCTCGAAATTTAATTGGGAGAATTGCGGGGGTGAGAATACCGACAGGGAAGAAAGTTCCCTAGATCTAAAATGAGATGAAATAATATAATTGAAATACTTGGAAGTGTAAGGTATTCCCTTCTAAGAAAAGAGTACCCGAATCACTGACTGGGATGATTAATGAATGATTTGAAACGAACGATTCAAATACCGACAGGGAAGAAAGTTACCTAAATCTAAAATGAGATAAAATAATAATATTAAAATACTTGGAAGTGTAAGATATTCCCTCCTAAGAAAAGAGAATCTGATGCATTGGATGGGGTGATAACTGAATAATATTGATTGTTTGTAGCCGAAATGAAAATGGAAAATATAACTTGACATTAATAATGTAAACTCTAAATATAGATGTAGACTATTACTAAACAAATAAGGGGGAAGGTACGATAAACAAAAATCATTGTAAAAATAAGAAGAAAACGAGATTCTCTCGCAGGAATATTCACAGAGGAGCTAATAATACTATCCTTAATTAAAGCTAGTGTGCTATTCTGGTAAGAAAAGTCAGTACTTCCTACAATTGTGTTTTATTGTATTCTTTTTACTGCATTCTTTACCTAAATCTTAGTATTCTTAGACATAGGTTACAAAGGTCCATATTCGCATTGATAAAGCAAAACATGTTAGGTTAGTGTAAAGGATTTAAAATTTTGATTTAAAAAATTTCATTTAAGGCAAAATAAAGTAAAATACGTATTAGCATTTCAGTAAATGTCACTGTTATTACACTATTCCTTAACTACCAAAATGTCTTCTTAACTCTAGTAGCAGCTGTTATGAATGCATATTGATTATAACGAATAATATATTGCTTGCATATTAATATGAATTTTATTGCCTACAATTCTTATTCTGATAACTTTAAAATTACTGGGAGACCATGATACCAAATCAAAATTTTGTGGAATATTACATTTTAATATGATGGTTTGAAAATATGCATTTATACAGATCCAATCGTTTTCCCTTACCCGTACCAACTTTCATAATTCCTCAATCACTTTCATAGGGCGAACTTTCTCTTTTAATGAATGTACATTATTCTTGGAAAATATCTCACAGATTTAAAGGTAATTCATTTGAAAATTATCTATCGATTGCAGTCCGTGATTCATTCCAAATAAATTTTTAATTCGAATTCGGAACGGAAGGAAGTGATTATAAACATTTTGATCGGATTTGCCTTGCGTTCAACATTAATTTTGCCATGATATTCAAAATTTACATGTTATTACAGACTGTTTTGAATGCGTCACATATGTATTTTATCTTTAAATAACGTGCACAACTTGATTCCCATGCGTAACTTCAAAAACTCTGTTTTCCAGTTGTCTGGTTTTGAGTGGAAGAATAAAAATTTTTAGTCGCTCTGAATCGAGATTATTATTCCTTTGATGAAGGCAAAATAACGGATTTTTTTGAAAACAGTGCGTGTGCCTATTTTATTTTTATGGCATAAGAAAGCCACTTTGTAGCTGAAGTATTCAAACGTTATGATATGAAAATTGTTTATTCATATTCCGTGATTGTCATTTTCTGCGAAGGTACGTTTCAGCTGTTAGAAAGAGACACACCTCTTATCTTTATACAGAGCTTATTCATTTATTCAGTCGCTAGTTACCTTGATACTATACATTTACACATCATCTGCAATACAATCACATACAGAATACAGGAAAATTATTGAGATGTGGTTTTTGACTTCTTGAACCTAAAACAATGTCAGAGGTAAAGATGGGCCTGAAAAATTATTTGTTAAGCTGATCAAATAGAGAAAATACACCAACTATTTCTGAACTACATGGGAACCCCCTGATGAGCCATACAAGGCTCACGAGGACTCGAAAGTTTATATCCATGTATAGCAAAGATTAATTAATGTAAAAATATGTGCCAATTAATGTTTTATATATTACCATATGTACTAATATTGCATTATGTATTATTATATACGCCTATATTGTATTTATATAATTACATGTAGTAGTATTGTATGATTATAATCTGACTAAATAAATAAAATTCTTCCTTAAAAAAACTGCGTAGATATGTAAGAATGAAAGAAATAGAAGGTCGTCAATTCTGGTCTTCGTGTTTAGCGCATGGACGTGTACTCACAAAACGACTATCGGAGAGTTTTTCGAACCGCTAATACGTGTGCAAACTTGAAATGTGGCCTCAATAATTCCATTCAAGAGGGCATCTTTAGGGTTCCCATAAAGAAATTCCGCAGAGAAATTTCGCAGGGAATTGTCGAGATCAAATCTCAGGGTTCCGATTTTAATAATTCAAATTTATGGGAAAACTACGGCGGGTTTTGCCTCGTGAGGGATCCCAGAAAAGGAAAAAATACGTTTCGAACGTCCACCTCACCTCCCAAAAACCGCGGTTGGTTCCTCTTTCCCTTTGTCGGACGAGCAAAGTGAAAAAATAAACGTTTCAAAGGGAGAATTATTACGGTGCAACAAAATGGAGGGCGAGAGAGGGAAATTTATTGGAAAGAGAATTTTTTTGGGAGTGCGGAATTGCGGGATGCGTCGATCGGAAACAATTACGGACGGACGAAATTGCCGAGTTCGTGGTGCGAAAATTTTCAATCGTTTCCGAATTTCGCATGATTTCGTTTTCTCGGCGCAATGATGACATAATTCATTTATGCGGAATCCGTTTATTCAGAGAGTCTGTACGAAATTATAAACCTGTCATTAAAGTCAGATCGTTGGTATTAAAATGAATTCATATGAAATTTATATATAATGAATATCTTTATGAACCTGTTTAGGACATGTTACCAGACAGTTAAAGATGTAATACATGTATAATACATGTTACCAGGACAGGTTACCAGAGTTGAGAGACAGATTTTAGTTTCATTGTTTAAGTAGTCCAGACTTATGGGTAAAAAAAAGCAAATTCGGAATTATTGTCCAGCAATTCTTCACTTAGATAAGTACAATCATGCCAATTCAACAATTTTATCGCAATGTCTAGAATTTTCCTTCTTTTTAGCGACATTTTCTCTATTTATCTATATTCATCTCTATTTACTATATACATGAATGGTCTGAAAAGTTTCCAACATTTCGTAATTTCTCGACATGATTTTCGAAAATTTTCTGAAGATTTCTGAAAAATCTGGGGTCGGAAACTTTTCATACCACCCTCGTATTTACCAATTAGCATTTGTGATTCTTATGCTCATAGCTAAACAAAATGATGCCAATTTTTATAAACAAACGAAGGAATTTTGCTTTTACTACATGCTAGCAGATAGCGCGCATTCTATTTTTTATAATACTAATCTAATTCTAATAACTTTTAATTGTTATTATATATTCCGTTATTTTCTGCATAGAAATTTTAAATGTTATTTTTGTTTCTATTGTGTATTTTCACTGTCGACGCCACTTATTCTACAGACAAACTGCGGCAGTATTGTGTGTAATTATAATATAATACTAGTACTACTAATTATAATATAATACTAATCCCCGTGCGAAATTTTTGCAGAAGGACACTATTACTCTTTCCCCCCCTAATACATTTAAACAAAAACACTCCAATCTTTACAAATGAATACACCAACACTAAAACTCACCTCCATATTTTGTATCAGTGTCCCTCTTGGTATACCTCGTTTGCATCAAAAGATATCGATTTATACCTGTCCAGAAACGAAACTCTATGGGAAAAACAAATTTTAACTCAATGTTTTCACCAAATGGTGCACGTTTCATATGTTGGCCTATTTTAGCAGGAAGCGGGAAACTTTCTCTTTAAATTGGTGTGTCATTTATGTTTTGATGGAGTGTGAAAGAGAAAAGCGCTGGTCCGGAAAACGGATGTTTAAAAGTAATATATAAGGATTAGGGATAGCTTATGGGTTAGTTTTGAAATTTTGGTCTAAATGGAAAACGTTAACAGCTAATCATCGAAAATTTTAGTTGAAAAGAGAACCACATTTGAGAAGCTGATATATAATAATATATATAAGGATTGTAACTTCACAACTATTAGTCCATATTTTTTATTAGTACGCCTTAATCCATTTTTGATTCATGTACAAAAATATTCAAAATAGAAAAGATGGTATTGAAAAAAAGCAAATATCAGAACATGAGAACTTACAACTTTCCGCTATGGTCCTCCTGAGCCAAACGATGGCTCGCAGGAGGGTTTTTAATACATAAAATAAGAATAACATGGGCCATTACCGAAATAAACATCAAAAACAAAAACATAAATCAGTAATACCTTTATAGATGTCATGTAGAGATTCTTACTTTAATTTGAATAGAAAACCCTTAATAAAGGGTCCGGGATTAGGGAGCGAGAGCTTTAAAGGTAGGGAAAGAGAGGTCAGAGAGAAGGGGGATGAGAATTGGGGAATCAAAAAGGGTTTTGTGGTACCATAAGGGATCCGCAATGCGGGATGCGTGGAATGTACTAGAATTCCAAAGCAGCGGGATGCGGACTCAGGAACGGGAAGGGTCTGCGATATGAAGCAGGAAAGGTGATATGGAAAACGATAAGAGGAAGCAAAGAAAGAGAGGGAAAAGGTAAGGAACCGAAAGCGGAAAAGAAAGAAGTATGTCATGATAAGCGCGTCCATGGTCTGAAACCATTTGGGGGTAATAATTTTTATTAAAAGGTCGGAAAGGCCGTTACATCGGTGTATTTTCTGGAGCCACATGAGGAGTTATCATCCAACCGCCGCGCTGTGCTGTACGAATGTAACTGTCGTGATAAGTCAAACCGAAAACGAGCGGGATTTGGGTTAGAGCGGAACAATGGGGAGGAAATTTTGCGAGGGTTTGCGGTGAGATTTACATGGAGATTTAATCACGGAATCAAAAGTACAAGAGAGTAAAAGTTGTTCTATGTGGAAGTAGTTATTTGTTGTTTTATTTAACAATGGCTTTGGGAAATTCTTATTTATTCATTTGTTATGGCTGAGATCAAACTGGGGGAAGTTTTATTGGTTAATGGGATTTTTCTGGAAACATGTCTCTAACTGCGCCGTTAAAGTTGTTACTTTTTCTTTAATTGATTTAAAACTGAGAATAGCAATGTGTAATTACATGAGAGGAATATAAGTAATGAGAAGAAAGATCACAGACATTCAGATTTTTCTAAATTTCATCTGTTTTCAAGAAATGATAGATTACAGAATTAAATTAGCATGAGATACAACGTTAATTTGGGCTACTTTGCGGAACTTACTATACAGATTTATTTACATATAACAGAAAGTATTTTTCGATAGTGAAATGAATAAGTAAATAAACCATTTTGTTTTCATAAAGATATTTTTCATAGGAGCGCAAAAAAGGTTGTTAATGCCATTTTTATTGTTACAATAAATCACCACGGATGAAATATGGAATGTTTAATCGGCAAAAGTGTCCCTGCTTTGATTTAAATTAGTCTTTGCATACGACCTATAAGTTATTGAAAATCAAGAGTAAAATTTCGTCCTTAAATTTCGAGATGTTGGGTCATGAATGTAAATGTAGTTGCAAATGTTTATTTACCTAAAACAAGCATTTATTTTTCAATTGATGCAAAATTTTATCGGACCTAACATAGTCTCCTAGTTTATTCAAGGAGTAACATCTTAGGTGGGGTATTAGAAATACTCAACTTGTAATTACAAATAATTAAAATACAACTACAAATACCAAGGAAAAACGAACATAAAAAAAGGTTCATGAGACCGAAAATTGAACCCGGGATCTTCTTCTATCCGGGAGGCAATTCAGCAAACTCTTAATATCAACTTAACATAATTCATAGAAAGAATTAATAAATTTATACTAATTCAATAGCAGCCTTCTGGATATAGGGAGTTAGATTCCCGGTCCCCTAAAAATTTTTAAGGTTCGTTTTTCATTGGAAATTTCCTTGGTGCACACCTTTATGCGCAGAATTACCTTAAATACTGTTAAAATATGAATAAATAAAATAAATAAGGCCTTCATTTTGGGCGAAATTGAGACTTTAAAAATCTTCCTTTCCATTTAACCCGTCATCAATGAAATAGAGTAGCACCTATTTCTTTCCAATACGTTCCATTCATCTTCCGAGACAAACTATTCATAGAGTTTCTCTAACATACAATGGAGACTCTTGAGGCAGTAGAAGTGGAGTTGGTCATTTGTGAGTGTATTTTACGAGGCAGAGAGGGCAAAGGAAAGAGAAGAGGTAACGCAGGAAGAGCCATATATGGGAGAGAGGCGTACAAGGACCGTCTGAACAAGAAGCACCCTTTCTTCTTCCTAAGAGACAGGTATACAAAAGGGATTAGAGGACCCTAACTCCTCTCCATTTCTCTTCCTTTGTCCTTTCCCTCTCCATCCCGCCTTCACAGAACCCTTCCATCTCGGGTTCCATAGCAATGGCCAGTGTATTTACTCGAAAGTTCGGATTTGACCGGGTCTATCACCGCTTGGGACTCCCCAATTAGCATCTCCGTCCACTTGTTAGCCCTCGCTTTTTATTCCATCTGGGATTGCGTGGCGGAAAATCGTGTCGGTCTGGCAGACCGTCGCAAACTCCCTTTGCCGGTTCTGCTTTCCCTGCCCACGCCCGCGAGTGAGTTTTCGGAAAGGGATAAACTAGAGGCAAAGGGAATTTAACTTTGGGTTTGTTCACAAGTGTAACGCGTAATGTAAGCGTTACGCGAAGTGTTCTTTGTGATGCATACAAGACGATGAATGTTCCTGCTTCCATTTACGGCCGTAGAATTTTTATCTCTGAAATCGAATGTCAATTATAGATATTTCTATAAAACGTTTATCATAATAATAGCTTACCGCTGATGGTTATAGTAGATTAAGAGTCACAGTTCCAAACCATCAAACAGAGAGACTTATATTCAACGTGAGTAACGAAGATACTCTTGAAGATGATGCTACTCCAGCATCGAAATGCGTATTGGGTTTTTATCTCTCCGTTTGATGGTTTTGAACTGTGACTCTTAAGTAACGTTTATCATATTTTTCTGTCAAGTATTACAATTTAATTTATCATTTAATCTCATATACTTAATTTTTTGATTATATTTATTCACGAATATGTAACATACTGCGTTTATCTACATGGAATAATCTTATGTTATATATTCTATCGGTTTGGTATAGCTATAAATACTATTTGCTATTTAGGTTTAGTATTGCTATGGAATTTATTGTTATTTCTATATTATCTTTACTTACGAGTACTTAAATATTATGATATTTAATTGCATTTGGATTATTCTTATTGATGTACTACGTAAATGAACATATCAACAATTTAAGTCATTTGTAATTTTTGTATTTCTCATCTTAAAGGTATAAATATTTTCTTTATATAAAGTTTTTCACATTAACATCTATAAAATATGTTTTCTAGAAACAGATAACCTCTCCTGAGAATAATTTATAGTTTATATTTAATTTTTCTGATTTTTCTCAAAATATGACTTTAAAGCTACAAAGGGCACAAAATATGATATGGATGGAGAAGGAAAATTTCAATTTACATGTCGCACTAGTGAACAAGTTTTATTATCTATATTATTATCGTGATTAATAAACATTTTCATACCATATAGTTCATTATGTAGAGAAAGTTATCTTTAGTTTACTTTGGCGTCTGTCTTCTTCTTGGCTGTGATGGTATTAGAACTCCTGAGGTATTAGTGACACTGATGATGAAAAATTACATTCACTCTGATCAATTCCTTTGCGAATGTTGAAAGCTATGCAATGTTTTGAAGTTACCATCGGACAGTTATCCAACTGTGACATATTTCTGTAATAAAAATAAATGAGTAGCCTCATTCCTTTACAGCTATCGGCAGCTAGATTCGTGAACGTATAGAATGCAGCCGGACCCTGGGGTCATGATTATACAAACAGACAGGCAATGAGATATATACATAAATTTGCATAAATTTTGATTACGAATATAACACGTTGAATTACAGATGATTCTTACTTCAATAGCTATCATGTGTAGCACTCCATTAAATTAGAAATATCACTCAAAAGATTTTAGAGAAGAAGGCTATACTGCGTGAAATTCTATGACCAATGTAAACAAACGAGTAGTTGGTTGAAGTTTATCGAACTTCAATTCAAGCTATGATAGGTTCAGACCACTGTCTTTAAGTTGGTTACCTCTAATTTATTTCTATTTAGCAATTACGCGATTTAGTTAATGAATCTTTGGCGATTGATTAAAAAGAATATATTTTGGGATAAAAAAACACCTAAAATTGAAGCATATTGAAAACTCAAGGCACGCAAATTCGAAAAAAAGAATTCAAGAGTATAAAAATGAAAGTCAGATTTCATGGAAAAAATCCCCTTAAAAACCCAAACAAGAATTCGAAGAACCCTTAACCTAATTCGGAACCATCTAACTCATAAAGTCATCCACAATATTGCATGGATGCCCCGTTAAAATTTCGAAATTCGTGGAGAGCTCCTTCCAAGTAAAAGTTGGGGACGTCCTCGAAAGAGAGGCTATCGTCCATTTTAATAACGCTGAAATTCTACAGGAGAGGGACGCTCAACTTAGGGGTCGCGGAAGAATTTCCCATGTATTTTGCATGGGGTGAAGGACGAAGGATGATCACGTGGGGAGAGGTGAAATAAAATAACATTCTGTTCTTTTCTGTACCGAGGCGTATGAACGTCATATGGACGCATTTCCATTTGGTGGATAATGTTCACCGTTGCGTATAGCGGTGAAGGGCTGTGTGGAGGCTCTCCGGTCCCGCAATAACGTACACGATTACATAGCGCGCAAAGGCGGCTGTACAGCAGGAATTCATGTACTCGTTAAAAAAGAGATAGTTAAAGGATCAAAGGTGGAGTTGATACGTTTAAAGGAATGCGGGAGAAAGTATGCTCAGGTATCACGTATTTTGTACGCAATTATTTTTATACACTGTAAATTATGTAAAATTGTTTGCTATTTTCAAATGTAGGTATTTTTATGGCGATTTTAAAATATAAATCTATCCTATTATTAAACAAGGAGTGGTATTCCTGTTTTTTTATTTCTCCAATTTTTCGTACTATCTGTTTGATTATACTTTTTTCCTGTTTTTCTTAAAAATTCGTTTAAATCAATCAAATTTTCCTTAATATTTTAGTCGCAATTACGTAAAAGTTTTGACAGTGTTTTCGTACCCCTATTATGTAAAGGTGTTCGAGTTAATATCTCTCATGAACCTGCCTGCCTGCGATACATTGAGAATTCCTTAGACAAGTTGAGATTATTTGAGAGAAGATAAGGATATCTGGCATAATAATGTCTTAGATTGGTCTTGATCGCTATTGCTACCACAATACATACAGTATATACAGTGATATTCTGAAACTGAGTTTTTTTGGCATGGAATATGTTAATATTTCCGTGTCTGCCAAACTATACCGAACATAAATAAACAATGTGTACGTCGAATGTTGAATTTTGGAGTTACAATACCGGTTAAATGCTTACTCTAAATTTAGACATTCCCGAAGTTATTAGGAACGTGTCTCCATCTAAGGTTTTGGTGTATTCCAATGTCCAATAGAAAAAAACCAGCAGAAATGACTTGAATTCATTGTACCTAAATTTATATACTCAAACTATGGCTAGTTATTTACTTTATTCGTCCATTTAGATCGCTTGCCGATCGATAATCAATGATGATAGAACATTGATGGAAGTCGCTAACATCAACAGTTCCGTGTCGAACCTTTTTGTATTTGTGTAAACTTATGGCGCAAATAATTTACAAACACTTCGCAAATACTCGTTTCGTTCTCACACGTTTAGTATTGACACTATCGTCAAATACTTTGAGGAATATTTACTACCTCTCGTGACACATCATTGTGTCGCAGCACACACTTTGGAATACTCTGTGTTAGAAGGATAATTTAATGCAAAACTATGGAAGATGAAAGTCTTTTATATACAATAAAATACATTAAAATGTAATTTAATACAATACAATACTAAATGTCTTTATGTTGGGGCGAAATTGGTACTAGATGGTCATGTCTTCCATTTAACCCTTGTCAGTACATGAACTCAGGCTTAGACAATAGTATAAAATATAATATATGCAGAAAAAATGAAAGAAAGATTTCGCTCATTTCAAATACTGTGACATTTTAGATCAGAGAGAAATATATCTACCGCAGGAAAACATCTACGAAGAGAAGAGGTTGTGAACACCCTGCAACATTTTATAAAAGAGTGAAAGAAAGAGATTTAGATTGCAACATATTGAAAAATAAAAATTAAAAAAATATATTTAACATATTTAAAATATATCAGAGCAAAAGTATTCTTTGTCTTAATAAACTGAACATAAAAAAGTTTTCTAGTCAGTGTATATTATGAACGTTAGATTCACAATTAGATTCGTTTTCGATAACAGTATAACAAATATATAAAAGATAGTGTCAGGAAAAAGGTCATTATTCGTTTGAAAAAATTATTAAAAAGTATTAGAAAAGTCATAAGGTGAAAATGAAATCAAACAGCCTCTACGCAAATTAGGCCTATGAAAGATATTTTATATAGAATTCCTTGAATGTAACCAAGGAGAGAACGTGTTGAATTTCTGGTGGAATTGCGTCTCATGGTATGCAAGCGGTCACATGGAAAGATTTATCGTATAAATATATGTAAAAACCTTTCCAAAAAGGCCTTCAAATTAATTGATAATGAAAAAGTAGGTTACATCTCCATTTCGTATACACGTCCATTTCGTATATACATCCATTTCGTATAGTACTTCCTATTTTCAGCGCTGATATTGTGCTCTCTTTCATCCCTGAAGCTCGCCCCGTATTCTTCTGAAACTTTCGGTCAATACACACAGGGCCGTGACGGGCTCTTGAAACAGTTTTGGGTATACAACTGCGGGGCAGACGGCAGGTAAATATTAAACATTCACGGCCACACGTAACTCACACACCAAAGACAAAGAAACATGTGCAGATATACACGGAATGGAGGGAGCGCGGGATCTGCTCGCTAGGGTGCTCATCTTTTGTTTCGGAGTCTTTACACTCGTCATGTTTCGGACGCTCTTTCAGCATCATAAATCATCCAAAGGAGACGTTCTTGTCTCGTTAAAAAACATTTCTAGGACCGCGCTTTATCCCTCCGACGGTCCTATCTTCCTTTACCTCTGTACTATTGGAATCCCGTGCTTTTTTTCATAGCGTCACTTTTCTTCGTACGCGAATTCGATATGCTTTCCCAATTTCACGGCGGAAATAATTTTCCATTTTCCTATACCGTACGCCGCGAGAGGAATATGGATTGCTTGTAAATGAGTTCAACTAAAATTCATGGCTTTTGGGTGATATTTCTGGATTTCAATAAAACGGGTCAAAGTAACACAGCAGGGAATATTCGAGAATTTATAGAGATACAATTTTCACGTACGATCGTTTTGGCTGTATTTTCATCCCCACCGTAATTTTTTTTATACATCTATCAAATCTATGCATAATCTACATAATACATGCTTTTGGCCAGTCAGCTGTCATTCTCTTTGCGTTATCGGGTTCCTTTATGCTGATGTGGAAAGGACAGGAAGGTTTTCCTTTAGGTGGGCTACCGGTTGTATTTTTGGCAGGCACAATGTAAGAGAATTTGAGGACTAAAGGCGTGGATTTAGTCGCTGATTTTCCAATGGGCTACTTTAAATAATTTCATCTCTATTTTCACGTTATATGCTTGATTGAACAGCACTTAAAACAGAAAAAACTGAAATTTGCTCACAAGAAAAACCTTCAGATAAAAAGATTTGAAAGAAAGACGTGACCGGAATTCGAAGTCAAGTCTCATGGTCCCCAGATAAATACTTTAGCCACCAAACTACCAATGTATGAGTTATGACATCTTCCCAGAAATGGAATGACCCGGGTTCGAAGTCAAATCTTTTTCAGCGTTTGCTTTCTTGCTGTCCTACTTACTGTCCTCTTCCCTCATTATTATAACCGAAATTCGGTTTTAAACGAATTAATATATAACAAAAACGTTTATCGGCGATATTGGGACTCGAAGGCCCATCTTCCATTCAACTCTTGCCAGAATGTGATAAAATGAAAACTGAAATTCGGAATTTGATTAAATATATTAACTATGATATGCGAAGATATTTTGACAAGTGAGGTAGCTACAGAAAGAAGATAATGTTTTCGTAGAGGAAAAAATAGTAATTTTTTCATTGCAGAAAAGTATATTCGCTGCAGGAAAACGAAGAGAATGAAGTGTGAAAAACCTGAGTTCTTTTTAAGAATGAGTGAAGAGAAACAAAAATATATATTGCAACACTCTGGACATTGAAAATTACAAAATTAATAAGCATATACGATATAAATTAGAACATAGGTATTTTTGTCATTAAAAGTTGAGCATAAAGAAATTTGTCAATTTCGGGTATGGTATTAGCATTAGAATCACAGTCAGAAACCTTCATGGTACTAGTCTTACAAATAAATAGATAAGTTACGGCAGAAGGAGTACTCCCATCCTCCATTCCACCATTCTCATCCTCGCAAAGCACTGCATTAGGACAAGTACGACAAATTAACATCCACGTCCCCAAATCCAATTTAAACATCTCTCAGAGCGTCTCACGAACGCATCGTCCCTTAATTAGGATTCTATCCCAATATTTCGCGTCAGTTACTTAGAGGGAGTGGATCGAATCACACGTTCGTGGGTCTCGAGCGATGAACTGGGATGAAAAACTAACCGGAAACATCCTAAAGTCAGTCCCGCTTCGTGTGCGGAAAATATGGGATTTCTCTCCGTGAAACGCCGGGTGCTGTGCGAAAGAAATCAGATTCGGGAAGGAGAATTCGTTCGCAGAAGGAACGGATGGGAGTAAATAAAATTTCGTGCGGATGCGTGGAAGAGAATTCGGGGGGAAGGAGAGGGGATGAAGGAAAGAAGAAAGGAATGAGGGGAGGAAGGGAAGGAGGGGAATGAAGAGGGAATGAGGAGTAGGAAGGGGGAATGAGAAGGGAAAGAAGGGGAGAATGAGGGGGAGGAAGAGGGAATGAAGGAATGAATAAGGAGAAGAAGGAAAGAAGGAGGAGGAAATGAGGCAAATACGGAGGGAATGAGGGGAAGGAAGAGGGAATGAGGGGTAGAAGGTGGGAATGAGGAGGGTATGAGGCAAATAAGGAGAGAATAAGGGAAAGAAGAAGTGAATGAGAGAATGAGGGGAAGGAGGAGAGAATGAGGGAAAAGAAGGAGGGAATGAAGGGAAAGAATGAGAGAATGAGGGGAAGAAGGTGAGAATGAGGGAAAGAAGGACGAAAGGAGAGGGAATGAGGGGAAGGAGGAGGGAATGAGGGGAAGAAAGAGGGAATGAGGGTAAGGAAGGAATGAGGGAATGAGTAGAAGGAAGGAAGTGAGGATGAGGGAAAGTAGGAGAGAATGAGGGAAAGAAGGAGGGAATGAGAGAATGAGGGGAAGGAGGGAATGAGAGGAAGGAGGGAATGAGGGAAAGAAGGAGGGAATTAGGGGAAAGAACGAGTGAATGAAGGGAAAGAAGGAGGAGATGACGGGAAGGAAGAGGGAGTGACGGGAAGGAGGAGAGACTACCATTATCCGACTTCCGTTCCCTTCACGAATACGACCTGGGAGACCACTCTTTCCTTGGGAGACGGCGGATTTAAATTAATTATGACCATTTCTCATTCCTCGTGCTCCGATGGGGAGAGATTCCCCAAGGCTTACTTTCCCCTTTTGGGGATCCTAAGGATGAATTGCAGCGTTTCTTAAGCTGCGCGGTGGAAATTGATCTTTTCCGTAGCTAGGATGACGAGAAATGTGATTAAATTAAATGGGCGATTATTTTGTGGTGGAACCAAGTGATCCAAGGTCACGAGGTGTCCATAGGTTGGTTTTAGGGTTCTGTAATAAGACGCTTTCTAATCTGCGGTATGTGTGGTCTTCTATTGCCACGAGTGGGTTCAGAAAATTTCTGGCATCAAGCTTCACTACGATTGGAATCATAGTTACCAATTGAATTATTTTGTTGCTAGACGTAAGAATTTCTTCTCGTTTCAGTTTTTATTTCCTGCTTCAATGACATCTTACTCTCTATTTAGCACCTTGTGGTACATGAATCATCCTCTATGAACTCCAGAAGTAACAAGTTTGGCATATTAATAAATGAAAATCAGTTCTAGTTCATAGAAGACTCAGAATTAACATTTTAATTCATGTAATAACGAGGCATATTTTATATCTGCGTTAAGTAATTCAAGCCGTATTATATACTAGTTTCATCTTTGGCGATATATTTTCTGTTTTCATTGACTTCTTAGTTACTTTTAATGGTATCTCCAACGAAATTCTCAAAGATACATTGGTACCATTATCTGAGATAGTTATAAACTATAATAATACGTATCGAAACTTTTACTCCACCATTTTCAGGTATAATTTTTTTAACATAGTCACAAGCAAAACGGTGAGGACTGACTTTAACTTTTTTTAAAATTAAAACTCCTAGAATTCGGTATATTTTAGGGTTTTCAACCACTAATACATAAACAGTCGAATTATAATTCTTAAATTAGCCTATAGGGATGTTATACCTTATGATGTATATTAGTTAGCTGAAAAAATAACCCTGACGGTTAAATTATTCCCTGGTCTGACATAGATTAACCCCGATTTAAGAAATGCGCATCAATTTATGAAGCCTGTCTTTCATTTTTAACACTATTTAATGTTAGAGAAATCCATAGACGGACAAGAACATTGTATACGAACAAGAACATTATATACGTGAGAATTAGTGCATGGTGCGAAATGAGAACCATCATTGTCGATGGAAGTCGAATGAGAAGTCATTGTATTGGTGCGTAACTCAAGGAGAGGGAGGAAGATTGAATGGACGCGCGAAAAGGAGAGAATTCGGGAAGATGGAAGGTCAGGAGTGGCGTTTCCTACATTCCGAGGGATGAAAGAAGTGATGTGAGAAGGACAACTTCGCCAGTGGACAGAGAGGCAAAGGAGAAAAGGGAGTGAAACACGAAGTCGTGGGTCACCAACATCAAAAGTATTCGTTCGATATATCGATTGCGCAAAAATGGCGGGCGAAGTTAATGAAAGTGCTGAGGAAGAAAGCGGAAAGGGAAGGGAAACGGAAAAAAGATGCGACGCAATTGGGATGAGAGAGAGCAAACGATAGATTAAAGAGGAGAAGTAATTGCTGGCGGGAGAAAATGGTTTAAAGCTGAAAATGTTTAAGTCGAAAAATATTTTTACTGGTGATGTGCTTATCGCGCCTTCTCGTTTCGAATCGAATTGACTAAATATTCGATTGGAACGCCTTGTCCGTTTGACTTTCGTAAATTTTTCAGGTTGAAGCTGCATTTTCTTCGTCACACGCTTATCGTCGTCATCTGCTATAATATCATTGAATATTGATAAAAAGTAACTTTCTTAGAGTTGATATGATGTCGTAATTATAGTCATCTTGAATAGAAAATTAGTTTCGGATATAGGATAATTTATATAAATGTGTCACTCAAAATCCACCCAAAAATAAAAAGAATAATAAAATTTAATTTCTACCACATAAATTTCTATTCAATTGTAGATCCGATTCGAGTTTTCCAGGTGATGATTTGTCTCTCAATTGTTTAGAAAAAATTCGATCCGATTCGAAATTTAGAGTATTCCCACAACTCTAGTCATTACACAGCTTTCACACTTATTTAGTAGAATTAATATACTGATGGAAATAAAAGGAAAATTTTTATTATATTAATACAATAGAGAAAATTTTTATAAGATTGTTTATGACTAAAGAAATGAATCTAATTCAAAGGTAGAGAAAAGAGACAAAAATTACAAGAATATTATAGAATTCCAGGAAACAGTATTCGTAATACTGTATAACAATGGGAAAATATATTAATCTTAGCAAATGTAGGTGTGAGACTTAAAAATCAAAGAATAAGGAGTGAAAATGGAAGCATGACTGTTACTCGAACCTCCGACTCCCTCTTTCAGGGCAGGTATTTTGTCTCTGAAGTTTATCAAATTCAAAGAATGCAATCTCTATACACCGCAGCTATACTAATAAAAGTATTTTAAAGAGTTATGAATAGCAGTTTATGACCTATGAATTACTACTTTACGTGCAATATTTTCGTGCCATTAATCCATTCCAAAGTCGCTTTATCTCGCGAAAAGTCCACATAAAGGCCAGATATTTTGCGTCCTGAGTCCTGGTAGTGACTATTTTAGGTAAGATAAGAGATAAATCTATAATCTTATTACTAATTTGGAGAAACGATAGTGAACCTACCATTTATGTATGCAAATAAATGTTGGCCAAAAGAAACGGTAGGAATCGTTTTGTATATATTCCAAACATTCTTTATAAATCCAGAAAAAAAAATTCCTCTAGAAATCTCCTTTCGAAATATCAACGCGATTTACACACCCCATATATATGCAGACAGCAAGCGTTGGAGTAGTATCTCGGAAGATTTATGGCTACATCACTTTTGATCATACCCAAGCCATTCTTTCTTGCTTTCGGAGAACGGACAAACTCTCAAACTTGATCCTCGCACCAGAATTCTCCTTTTCTCTGTGAGCCTAACGTCGAGGAAATCGGGAATTCGCTCTTGAAATAAACTCCGAACGCTTCCAATCCTATTCTTGTCTGAGAGAAGTTATGCCACTGTGATACGAAAAAGAATTCAAATCCGCTTCCTACAAGGAAATTTTTCTTTTAGGGTCAGGCACAAGAGGTCAGAGAAATAAAAAAAAACAAAAGCGAAACAAAAAGCAACAGGATCCTATCGACGCGTGAATTTTTCTCTGCTGAAAGAACAGGGAAAAATAACCTAAAAGAAAAATGTATCGATTCCCGTTTCCTTTATATTTTGCAATCCTCTTCAGTCCTCAAACAGTCGTGCGTCCACATAAATATTAGAATAATGGTGAAATTTCTGCGTTGAGGAAATAACGCTGAAGGCTAAAAAATGATGAGTACATATGTCAAAATCCATGTTTCGGAGTCTACTTCGCGATAGCTCTTTTTTAATGAAAGAGGAAAAAAGACTTGTAAGTGTTACCATAGGATTAAATAAAACGCCCTAGGTTACGCATAGTGTCATTATCAGTTCATCTGATAGACGGTTAACCGTATAGATAAAAATAAATATGCAAATGAATTTCTATATTTGCGATATGACTTTAGCTGTCAAAAGACTGAAAATTCCCCTATAGCACCATAAACTCATTCGATATATATTCTTAAGATATAGCTTATCTACAACGCTTCCTCCGTATATTTTTAATTTTGAATTCAATATTAATGACAGATAATTAGTTTAAATATATAAATTACAATGCATTAAACGATATAGTGACTAAGAAACAATTATAAAAGTGAACTGTAAGTTGCAATAATTTAAGAAGAATTAAGAAACACTATAGAATACAATAATCAACATGACAATTAATACAATAATTATAACAATCCTGTATAATAATCACCGAGGTATGGATATTTATTTATCCGATACAATCCGATCAAGTTGGTTCTAGGATTTATTTTCTGAAGTCTATTAATGAAATTGACTGCGTGTACCTCCTGTCACACGCCCAAAATGGGTACGTATGTAGATAAACAGATAATTAAATAAGATAAAATTACCCCATTAGTTCATTTAATGAGAAGGGAAGGGGGATGGATTTGTTGAAATAAACAAGCCATGGCAACGCGTGGTGTATTAAGTAATGAGACGAAATAAGAGCTAAAGTAAACGTTATATGCAATTTTGAGTACAAAGTATACGAAACTTATAATGCTATTATGAATATACATATATATAATTGTGCGACATTAAAATAAACAAGTAAAGAATTGCTTATTAAAACAAGAATGTTAAAGAAACTTCTTAGCTTCTTTTAGTGAAGCTTCTCAGCAAATCTGAAAATTAATTTTCCGGAAAGAAATTTTCCCTAAACAGGATTCGAACCACTAAGGATGAACTTTTGGATTAATCTTTGGAATGAAATTTCGGAAACAGTCACTATAACCACTCGGCCATTTTGATGATGATGACCGAGACAGGTTATAATTCAACAACAAGGTTTAAGTAGACTACTGCATGACAGATACATTAAAATTGATCCTTGACATTTTCGACGGGGTATTTTGACATGCATCAGATGAATGCGGTAATAGTAGTAGATTTTTCTATAAATTAAATTAATTCCCGTCATTTTGTAGAGGAATTCACTAGTAATTAATAATTATTTTTCAAGGTACCCTCACTATTAACATTTATACTAACTATATTGAAGACAATGTAAATCATGCGCGATTTTTAGGGTTTCTGATAGGACTTAATGGCTACCGAGTACATAGCAATACAACGTTAATCTGAAAGTAAAAGATTCAGATTATCAATCGCTCATTCCCACTCTAGCAGTGGCATTCGTGATTGATTGCGGAATGAGTTTGAGCCTATAAACGGTCCCAATTTGCCGCGAAAAAAAACTCTTTGCTTATGATCGATGAAAGAAAGCAAAGTCGAGCAGCGAGTGGGAATTCCGGACTCACGTCTCAAGGACAGTGAGAACAAAAATTGCACCGTAAGAAAAAACCCGAAAAGCTCTCGTTCGGAGGGAAAGAACGGGCGGCGCACGAGATAGTAAATCAGGCCAACTATGGAAGAGGAAGGGGCTAAAAAGAATAAAAGAGAAGGGGTTTTGCTGAAAAAAGGTGCGAAGGTGACATCTGTGTGCCTAAAAGAAAGAGAAGGGGCAGAAAGTACACGTTGCTTAATGGCGAAATAGGGACGGGTAAAAGCGGAGCATAAAATTCGCGAAACTTTTCCTTACGGAGGAATAAAAGTCGGACTTGTGATAAAAGAAGATCCAGGAACTCCTCGATTAAAAAGTGCTTTCGGAAGTTTTAAAAACGCCACCCGTAAAATGTTTCCAGACCGGTTCAAATGGAAGAGGTTATTTCGGCTTTTTATTTTGTCTGGTGAAGATCCGGATAAGTTGTAAGAAAATGCGTTGCTAGATCTGCAAATTATCAGTTCTTATCCTAATTTTATAAAGTCTAGAAAAAGTTCGCTTTGTTGAGCGAAATATAATACGATGATTCGCGGAATAACGGTCTAACGTATGCAAGCCGAACAAGAAATAAATTTCTATCAAAGAAACGATAGGCGACGATGAGCAGAGCATATCTTTATTCCTCCAATTCATAATATAAAACTTCATTTCATTCCCGGTGTACTATGATTCCACAAAGAAGCTCTCATTTTCAAAGAATCGTAGCATCCTCCACAAACAATTTTAATTTTAATCTCTTGAATTCAGAACTCTTTAAGAATATTATTTCTATCCCGTATATATGGCTTATATGCATAATGGCTTTATTTCTTGATTGTTATATTCAATTCTTATATTAAGTAATATTTTTAGGTACGTTGTAAATTTTCAAAGAAGAGCAGAAAGTAGAATTACAGTTTTTATTATAAGAAATCAATTCATACTATCTATAAAGAAAAGCTCGTACCCTTATTTTATCCACAAAGATGACATTAGACATCCCTATTAATGCATTACAGAAAGATTGAAACTCACAAAACATCTTTCCAAATGTATCGAAACGCAGAAAGCTAGCCATAGGTAAATTCATACTCCTTGATTGCCCCAACCCAAAATACGCAAATGCATTTTTCTGCCATGTTAGGTGGAACTTAAAGAAAGGAATTCAGGCAGTGATACCGTTGATAACGAAGACATTTTGTTCGGAAATCAAATTCGTGAGTCAAAATAATCGTTAGATAGTGATTTCCCATATCTTTCTGTACAAGTTTGTTAATCTAGTTCAAAAAACAGCGAAAAAATATTCCTAACTCTGTAATTTTCATTTCACAGTAAAATTAGACACAGTAGGTTGAGTATTATCCTTGCTACCTTACAAGTAGCGAAGATTCTGTGTAATCAAACCAAAAGTTTAAGCACATAGCATTACAAAATCATCATCATCATAGGTCATTCAATCCGTAGATTTGTTGATTGCAGACCTCCATTCCTCTCTCTCATTACAAAATAAAGATGAGATATTTTCGGGAACCATACAGTAATTGTAAACTAATACCAGAAAGTACCAATTACTTAACTGAGTTATGTTTATCTAGGCTCTTACTAAGTATATATTTCAAAACTCAAGAAATTAATCCGCACTAAAAAGGTTAAATATTTCTATTAGGACGAGGCATTGAGGAATAGTACAAGTAATGGAAAATGCTTGAAGAAAATTCTCTTTGAATTATTAGACAGATTTCTCGCTTGCAATTCAATTAATAAAATTCACATTTGGAGCTCGAATCGGCAATGAATAACGAGTGAAATAAAGAGATTAAATAGGAGGAGGTTCTCGATAAATTAAAACACTGGATTACAGCGATACAATATCTTTCATAAAGTATTCACATTTCTCATTTTTCAATTAAACGTTCCAGTGAAAGGGAAACGAAAGCTGGAAATTTTCATGACATTGGAATGTATGGGAATACAATTAAAGGAAATTCTGAAAATAAAACGAAAAATGTAAAACATCCGAATGATTGCAAGCCAATAAAGAATTCGAATGTATTCTCATTCGTTTTTTCCGAATACGGAGTTGGCCAAAATAGAAGTGGTTTCAATATAGTGGCACTTAGCAACGCCACGGTCCTCATGGAGATGACAGAAAGGTGGAATAGCACAAAGAGTTGGAAAGGACAGTGTCATAATGGATCAAATGTATTTGAATTCACAAAGAATTGAAATAAAGGCGTGCGATTTAGAAGAAATTCAATAGATTAACGGCGGTGAAAACCTCCGTTAATCCGTGAAAAAAAGAAAAAGTCTGACAACGTAGGGACTCGAGCTGAAATCTTACTCTGTAATGGAATTGCATTCCGTATAGAAGTTTGCGTATGATTAAAAGTTGGCTTAATATTTCACTGTAAATAGACACTTCTAAACAAGTATACTGTCTGTTACATCAAAATTTGATCAGCAGAACTCTATTAATCGGTTTCAAAACTTTTTCGCTGATTCACTTCCATATCGGAGTTAATATAAAGTACCCTAGAATTCGAGACTGGGATTCGAACTAGGGTATTCCCATTACAAGATTAATGACCCTTACCGATTGAGCCAAATTGCAGAAAAGTCTCATATTGATATTCTTAACACTTTGTGGGCCAAGAGAGATATGACTCCAATATAACGGCACACGGTAGCGTCACGGTCCTCAAGAAGATAACAGGCACACAATAAACTGTAAGGACATTTTCAGAATAAACACTTATTAGAGCCTTGCAGGTAAATGTTTCCGAACTAGAATAAGCCCACAGGCATATCAAGGCTGAGCCAATCTTGCAACACCTTTACGGGATAACTTTAGCACTGGAAGTGACCACAGGATCGTAAGATGCAGATTGAAGATTAATCTCCAAATGGAACGCAAGAAGTTGATTTCATGCAAGAAACATGAAATAAGCATCAAAAAACTAGAGGAAAACAAGAATAAATATCAGTTTGAGCTAAAAAATAGATTCTCAGCACTTCAAGAAGAAGAACTAGAAACCAAAGTCATGCAAGCTGTTAAGGAAGCAGCAGAAGAAGTAGCAAGCACACCAAGAAGAGCTAAAGATAGAAAGCTAAGTGACAGCACCCGACAAATGATGAAACGACGTAAGGAACTGAAGAATTCAGATACACAAAAGGATAACATCGAATACGCCGAGCTTAGTAAGGCTATCAGGATGGCAATTAAGGAAGACGTGAGAAAATTCAATGAGAGAATTGTGCAAGAGGCTATAGAAAACAGCAAAAGTATGAAGAAGACCAGACAACGCCTAGCAATTGGAAGAAAACAGATTTTAGCCATACAGAAGGAAGATGGTACAAGAACTTGCAACAGACAAGCAATACTAAGGACGGTAGCAGAATACTTTGGCAACCTATACAAGAAGGAAGAAAATGCTGAAGAGGAAAACCAAGAAGAAAGCCAAAACCAACGAGATCCCCTCTCTATTCTCTCAGGAGAAGTAACTGCAGCAATAAAGCAGACGAAGAACGGAAAAGCAGGAGGCATAGATGGAGTGTTATCAGAATATTTAAAACTTGGTGGAACAGAAGTTGCACACGTTTTAGCGCAGTTATTCACAACTTGCCTGAAACAAGGAAGAATCCCCCAGGACTGGAATCATGCAAGAATAGTCCTCTTGCACAAGAAAGGAAGCAAGGAAGAGCTGAAGAATTACCGCCCCATCAGTCTCCTTCCTGTTGTTTACAAAACATTCATGAGGATAATAGCTGAACGGATAAAGATTATTCTATCATCTGCCCAGCCTAGAGAACAAGCAGGATTCCGGAAGGGCTTCAGTACTATGGACCACATCCACACACTACAAGAAATAATCAGCAGGACGAATGAATATGAGATGCCACTAGTACTATGCTTTGTAGACTATGCTCAGGCCTTCGACTCAGTAAGTACCTCCTCTACACTAGAAGCTCTGGAAAAACAAGGAGTAGATGCAGAGTACATCCGACTCCTACGCAGCATTTATAAAAATGCCACAGCCTCAGTAATGCTACACGAAGTTAATGAAGAATTCAAGATTGAGAAGGGAGTTAGACAAGGAGATTGCCTTTCCCCAATTCTTTTCACAGCTGTTCTGGAGGAAGTTTTTAAAACCTTGGACTGGGAGCAGAAAGGTCTGCGGATTAATGGGGAACACATCAGTCATCTGCGCTTTGCAGATGATATAGTACTCTTCGCAACCAACGGAGAAGATCTAGCTTCAAGACTTCATGAACTGAACACAGCAGGACAGAAGATAGGACTCAGGATAAATTTAACAAAAACAAAGGTAATGTATAACTCTTTTGCAGCACAAGAAACAATCAAATTTGAAGGGACGCCTCTGGATGTCTGCTCAGAATACACATACCTAGGACAACTAGTAACCACAGGAGAGAACAACAGGATTAACGAAGTAAACAGAAGAATTAAACTCGGCTGGAGTGCCTTCGGAAGAAATGCACACATTCTAAAGTCACAAATGCCAATGGTCTTGAAGAGAAAGGTCTTCAACCAATGCATTCTACCAGTGTTGATATATGGAAGTGAAACCTGGGTGTTAAACGCAGCAATAACCCAGCGACTTCAGACAACGCAAAGAAGTATGGAAAGGTGTATGCTTGGGATCACAAGAAGAGACAGGAAACGCAACACCTGGGTGAGGATGAAGACCGGAGTGACAGACATCATAGATAAAGTAAGATCACTGAAATGGATGTGGGCAGGCCATGTGGCGAGAAGAAACGACAACCGTTGGACAAAAGCGGTTCTGAACTGGACACCAAGAGATGTGAAGAGACCAAGAAGAAGACCAAAGGACCGATGGAACAGAGACATCATTAAGTACTTAGGTGTGACATGGCAAAGAGAAGCTCAGAATAGAGAGAATTGGAAAGCGCTTGGGGAGGCCTACATCCGACATCGGATTGAAAATGGCTGATGATGATGATGATGATGATATATATATATTATTACAATCATTAGGTCTATTAGTAACTAGAAGGAAAAATTAACGAATGAAAATGAAGATGAGATTTAAAAAATTTTAGCAAACAGCGCGTTATTTCCTACGTTTTTCCTCGGCTAGCACGAGCGTGTGTTGCGGGGTTGTGCTCCAATTTTTAATATTCAATCAATTATTGCGGCGTAACCAATCCGAATTCAAACTAACACCAGTAAACGTTTCGTAAGTCCTTTTCCTGCGCCAACACAGAAAAGTTTCACCAAAAAATTCCCGGACAAAACTGAGAGTCACTCCTTGTTTGAAGAACGAGAATCTGGATCTCCCATTTACTCAAGATACCTCATTTGGTAAGAGCGTCCGCCCAGAAAGTCTCACATCTAGGTTCGACTCCCGGTCTCATTAGACTCCGTTCAACATAAAGAATTTGGAAAAAAGAGCAACAAACGAATGACTACAAATAGTTAGGCGCAATGCGGCCATTCGAATCTGCTTCGGCGAGAGAGGAGAACAAATGAAATCACGTGGCGCGTATCCGTCGTTAAAATTTAATCTCTAGCAGTTCGGAACTTGTGAATGTTTGACTGTGGAAGCGATCCCACCGCGTTACACGCACCGTCATGAATTTATCATCGGCCATTTGATTCTCAGAGTTGATTAATATGCAGAGATCGGTTTATATAAAGTTCGGAGTGCCATCTGCTTCAGCTCGTCTCTCATTGGCTTGGAATTCGGATTAAAACCATTGGGAATGAATCGTCTGTAATGTGTGGAAAATAGGGTCTATTACAGTAAATAGATGTGATTTTCTGACGGATGAACTATGCACCAATCACCCTGTAATAAAGCGGAATTAGAGATCGTGACATCACTCGCTTGTATCACAAGATTGACCGGGAATTGCGACCTCTATAATTTCAGTTTCGTCATTCTATTCTACATAACAAGGAAGAGAAATAAAGAAAAATAAATATTTTATCCTTATATCTATTTGTTTGTGCCTTCACGAACATCCACTTATGGACACCTACATGAGATATCTCAAACAATGGACGAATACACATTCTCTAACCAGAAAAAAACCGGTTTATCTGGGATTCGAACCCGAGACCAGTTGGAGCGTTTGCATGCTACCATGCCTATCGCGGAATCATTACTTAGAGCAAATTACATATTATCTCAAGTATAGATACGTTACAGTTACCCTCTGTAATATTTGAGCAATGAAAATGCAGAAATCTGCATAGAAAATGAACCTTTACTTTAAATTAAAAACTCTAAATTAAAAATAAATAAATTTGCAGCCTTATAATTTCAGTTTGGTCATTCTCTTATAAATAACAAGGGAAAGAAATTGATCATTTTATCCTTTCCTGACCTGGAGTCATTTTTACAGCAGCAAATATATAATTACAAGGGAACATGTACCACAATCACATTCTGGTATGCCTCAGCAACAAAAATACATACATCTACATAGCAAGTAAGCCTAGTTTACACCATGTTACAATTTACACATTTTTCCTAAAATACCTATCTAACTCAAGAAGTTTCATGCAGTCTACCATTAAGATTAAGCAATGCTTCTTGGTATTCCTTCTGCAACCCGATCTAGTCTAAAATTTTCAGCTTTAATTCAATAATAGCAAGCAATACTGAGCTATGTCAGGTTTGGGTAAGCGGTTTTCACAGAAGATCACAGGCTACACGCACTGCTATCCGCACATCAATTATCGAATTTTAACAAATAGCAATTCAATAACAATAATTTAACCCTATAAAAGGCAGGATTACAGTTCCACCACGTTAGAACCTGTAGTATGGTCACAAAAAACGCTCGTAAAACTTTTGTGGGCAATATCATAGGCGCCAATCGCGTTATCTATACATAGATTATTAGTTTATACCCGCAATGAGCTGTTAAAAGCTCCAGTGAGGGGAATATATTATTTTTTCTCCTCTCAGAGGCACACTCTTTGGACTTGAAGGTCGCTCGATGGCCCTCGTAAAGGCCTGACGCGGCTCCAATCACATTTACGTATCCATGGCGATAACGAGACTCAGTTCCCATAGGAAAGCTCCTCTCCCATCCACGTTGTTATGGCGTCCTTTTCATAAGCTGGGGTGTCATGATTTATCGACGGCCGATCGATTCTTCACACAAGAGATGAAAACTTCTATTTCGGTAACCCTTTTTCCCTCCGTGTAATAGTGACGAGTGGCTTTGCGCTGCACTATATTGTGATTAGCTATCGAAAAGATGGGTACAGGTCGCGGGAGAGGGAATTAGTGCTTTATGGCTACATGTTCGGCGATGGACATTCGTAAATGTATAGATTAGCTTAATAAGATGTCAATCAAGTATTATTATTATTAACTCTATTATTTATTATTAACTCTATTATTTATTATTAACTCTATTATTTATTATTAACTATATTATTTATTATTAACTCTATTATTTATTATTAACTCTATTATTTATTATTAACTATATTATTTATTATTAACTCTATTATTTATTATTAACTCTAGAAACATTGCCAATTTTAATTTCTGATAAGACGAGGGTAACGGACGTAATCACGTATGGTGTGGTTGCCAAACTCTGATTTTTTAAATGCATAATACACATAGTATATAATAATATACATGAATAGGTATTTTATCTTAAAACACTGTAGATTTACGTCAAACGACACCTCACGCAACACCTTATGCATACGCGCTCTGGAGCTACACTAACTTTTCTGCGCGACACACCGTTAATATTCCACCACGAAAAGCCGACTATGTCATGACGTTGAGTCTAGGTCATTGTGTAAAAATCTTACACCTTTCACGTAACAAATCAATTATTTCTTATTTTGATATGGGTTAAACCTCTAAAGTTATCAAGATTGTATTTATACACAAAATCATAACACAGATTCGCATAGTAAGTGTAACATATCTGATAATGTATGAGATTTTAGTTGATAGCCATGTGAAAATTTTAAACTGTTAAAGATTTAGTTGCTTAGCATTATTTAACCACGGTTTAAAGTTTGAATTTTTATAATTTTTTAATTGTTCTTAATTGTATGGCGTACTGTCTCCGGGAGGTCCTGGGGGGTTTTTCTCCCGACATGAGTGAATACCAGGCAGGGTATTTTATATTTTCCTCCCCCACAATTTGAATGACTACCACCTGGCTTGGCGCCTAATTGTAGTCTAAAGTAAAATAAAAATAAATAAATAGTCCTTCTACTCTGGACCCACGGTATAAGACGTTTTCCATCAATTATAGTAAAAGAGTGATAGGATTAAACGAAGAAAGCAGGCCGTCAACTCCCAATTCTACAGATAATAAAGGCGAAAAAATGAACAATCAGATCAGCACTGTGAATCGCTCCTCATTTAGAGACGTCATAACGGTGAATAATGGAAAATCTTTCCCAGGAGATGGTGAATGAAGGGATGGTGCAGTTATAGCGGGGTTTACCCTTAAAAAGACTGAAGATTTTGGAGAAAATGGCCTCTTTCAAGACGCCACTTCCGAGGACAGGATCGGGAGTAAAACGGAAAGGAGAAAATAAATTGAGAAGTAAAAGGGACGAAGGAATATAAAAGGAAAAGAAAAACGGGAGGAAATGAGAGGGAAGAGAATTAAATCCCATTTCATGGGAGGAGGAAACGAGGAATAAAATATGGAAATTATGCCGAGAGAAGAGATCCGAATTGATAAAACAACTCGTTAGAGGGACTTATGAATACCTTTCGTCGAATCTGTGTTATTTTATGGACAATCTGAGTAAATGAGATGACAATTACAGAAGAGGACGGCAAGAGAATGGTTTTAAAGTCCCAAATCGAAGTCAAAAGTGTTCCTGACGTCTTAACATTCGGATGGAAAATCATCGTTGGATAATGAATAAATAATTATGAGAGAATATGGCTAGCGGGAGGGTAATTATTCAAATTGGAGTTCCAAAGATACCAAAGCTATTGGAGACTTGAAAGTACTAAAATAATTTGAGTCGTTCAGTTAAAGAACAAACTCAAAATTAACGAAACACGATTTTAAGCTGACAAAAAATTGCGTGTATATTGAAAATTAAGAAAAAGCTTGGTTATAAATGAGACTCTTAGAAAAGATTGCGTGAGAAATTTTAGTCTTGTATGGAATTAATAAGGGAGAATCCCTATGAAAGGGTTATGCCTCATCAAAAGTGATGAAACAGCGCAAAATTAGCAAATATCAACTGAGTCTCTGAAAAATAGAGGGAATGAGAATAACTAACAAAATAAGCAGAATAATTACATACTAGATGTCTTCGAATTAAATTGTCTCTAACGAGTAATGTGGAATCTTGATGATTAAATAAAATAAGCTTAGAGTATTAACTATTATTTACCAACGTAAGAAATACAATTAATCATTTCTGACATAAGAATGACCTCATCTTCATTTAAAATTTAAAAACGATCTCCTACTTCGGTACGCAATCCGAAAAGAGTGAAAAGACTTTTGATGATTTTTATAACATCGAAAATGCCATTAAAAATTATAAATGTGCTCCATCAGAATTACCAGTCTTAAAGTCATTCACCATTGATAGTGATTATTGACGAATTTAATCAAATTAAAACAGCAGAAATAACATACAAATACTGCATAAATTACACTGATTTATGATGAATAAGGCTAGATGTTTTTGAAGAACTCCTTATAAATCACCATACAAAACTTTCTATTCAATTAACCAATGCATACGTTTATGCTCAAACTCCTTACCCCCTTAATACTGCAAGTATTACCATCTCCCACCCTTCGGATAAAGCCACTGATATCCGGTAATCAGTTACACCTGCATTACCAATAAACTGCATTGCCCTTTCCCCCCTCTCCATTCATCTTTATTACCATTCATTACCTTTTCCAACTAACTTCCTCAGCCTCAAGATTACGTTGCAGAAACCGGTTGCTGTTTCTATTTTTGAGGTATAGTACAATATCCATTTCTTACTTTATCAAGGTATTTTTTAAAATGGATTACCACCATATATCACTTGACAAGATTCACTTCACCTGATAATATTCATTTTAACATATGACGCTACTACACTGTCACTTGATATTTGAATATAAAATGGCAAATATCTTTGGATCATAAAATGTACGATTCTTAATAGTTATTGATTCTTTTTTTACGATTACGCCCTATTATGGGCTAAGAAAATAACTCTGTACTATATATTGAACTAGTATCTTAATCTTTAAATTTTTATCATGGCAGTTAAAATTGCTCTCAATAGATTATACTATTATTTGAGAAGGAGTTAATTGAGCAAGAGAGCCCTGAGACTTGAGAGTCTCTATTCCATTCACCTTAAGTAAATATAGAATAAAATGAGAAACGAAGAATGGCAATTAATATGAAGCATTAGTAATCGAATTAATTAACTACACTGAGAAAAAAGAGATAATAGACCAATCTCCCTTCTAATCCATAGCTGAGACTATAGAATCTCTTATCTATTCGCCATAAATAAACATTAACTAAAACGAGAAACGGAGAACTACAGTTGATTGAATTAATCGTCGAGACTGAAAAGTCCTTCCGCGCATTAAATCAGTCGCAACGCAAGAGTTGAAAAGTGGAACTGAGAAGAAACGTGAGAGGTGAGGGGGAAGATAGGGAAGTTCTTAAAATTACGGAGACTTGATGAGAATACCCTCGAAAAGGTATGGGAGGCTTCTTCATTTCAATGGAGATGAAAATACACGGGCAGAGAAGATCGGAGGAAAGATTACTTGAGGGAGGCATCGATGAAAAATGAAGCTGAGATCCCATCGCTAGTACTATATTCCTTCCTCTTAAGGTTGAGATGGAAGATGGCTACTTCATAGGTTTATGAATGGACTTCGTGGTTATCTGAAGTATACAGTAGCTCAAGGAAGGGAAAAGTAATTGAACGTGGAAGGGTTTTCACCTAGAAGAGTTCATACCGAAAAGATTCATTCTCTATCCTCGTTCATGAGACTCCATTAAAGAATAATAACAACGCATTTAATTCAAATTAAAGTCAAAGCAGGTAGCAAATAATAAACATTATGGATATAGATGATAAGCACTAAAATATATCTCAATACTGATATTTTCATCACCCATAGACAGCACAAAGTCTTTACAATTGACTAATAACAACCAATAATAATAGCAACGGACTAACAACGATAATAACAATTGACGAACACATACGAACAATCCCTAACCAGCAATAAATCTGATTAATCGGGATTCGAACCCGGGATCATGGTGTTGGAAGTTCGTATTGTAGCACGCTAATCACTCCGCTACCGTGGTCAGTAAATTTTAATAAATTTAATTTTATAGCTAGGATGCAATAACTTTGTCAATTAACCGTGCAAGAAAAGTATTTAGCTTTATCAGCTATTATATCGGCTAGATTTCTATATTGCAATGAAAACTTTCCGAAGTCTTATTTCGAGAAATGGTATCAATCACATTAACAGTAGCAATTTTATAAAAGACTCCCCTAACTACATGTCTACTTACCAGGATACGTATCCTTGAAATAAAACTGTGCCCAATATACTGAAATTCGACTATTTTCCATGCGATGTAGTGTTATGGATTGTGTAGACTCGACGTTTACAGAGGTAAAGTTATATCGGCAAACATCGTTACGCAGACCTTACATCCATCACATACGTCTACCGTTTTGGCGTCTGACCTTTCTCGTTGTTCTGAACTGTTACCAGCTATTACCAGGGTGAGGAAATTGAAGTAAACTGCATGCTTACCTGTGAAAGAGAAGAAATGAATTATTAATTAAAGCTGAAGAAAGCAGGGTACATGTGAATTAAAATAAAAACATAATGCCAGCTTCAATCGTCTTCCACATACGTATGCATGCGCATATAAATACATTAGCTATTAGTTGCTTCATTTGTACGTCTTTAAATGACCCCCATTTTAAAAATAATTTCTCAATTTATTCATAAATTCATGGTATTTTTAAAAATGAAAATCTTATGAAAGTCCTGCACAAGCAGGACTTTCATAAGATCAATTATATGAAGTAATGGAGGTTTTTTACATAATATTACACTGATAAAATATCCGCGGATAGGCGAAAGAACCCTTATAGAAAATAACAGAATATATGCGCAATTAATAATACTCGTGCATCCATTTTTTATCATTAGTCCAGAAAATCGAGAATTTACTGTGATTGCTTTGGCCCTCATTTGAAGGTATATCACAAAAAAGGTTTATGATACTTAGGAATAAACTAAGATTTTTGATATTCTTAGAATCTTGTAAGTAATATTAATTAACATTCGGTAAATCTACAGGAAAACACTCTATGTCACTTATAACAAAAAGATAAATATTTTAAATAAGCAAAACTATAAAGATTCACTCGAAAATAGATGAAGCTAAGGTTAAGGACATCAAACATCTGTTTCACTTATAATTGTAAGCGAAGAAGTTCAAAATCAATCAATGACTACCGAAATGACTAAACTAATAATAGGCGCACATACGAGGGCTGTTCAAAAAGTTCCCGAACTTTATTTATTACAGCACAAATATTTCACTTACAAATTATTGCTCCGAGTCTCCTTAAAAGCACTCCCCACCCCAACGTATACACTTATCCAAATGGTATTTCCACTATTTAAAACAGTCTTGGGACGCTTCTTTCGGACTGTTCATAAGCTCCTCCGTCGAATTTTTCTTTATTTCTCGAATGGTGGCAAATCTTTTTCCTTTGAACGGTGTTTTTAGCTTAGGAAATAGGAAAATGTCACATGGAGCCAGGCTTGGTGAATAGGGTGGTTGAAGAAGCACAGTGGTCTTGTTTTTGGCTAAAAAGTCACGAGTTGCTCGTGTTGCTCCTGGTCTGCTGTCATCAGCCGAGGCATGAATTTGTCCTCGACTCGATGCATCCTCAATTTTTTTAGTTAGGATTTCGTAGCAGAACCAATCGGAATGCCACGCTCTTCTGCAAGCTCCCTGACAGTCAAACGTCAATTTGCACGAACGATATCGTTCACTTTTTCGATGTGGGGGTCATCTGTGGGCGTTGATGGTCTTCCGAAACGCTCGTCGTCTTCCACTGATTGCCGCCCGTCTTTGAACCGTATAAACCACTCATAACACGCGGTACGTTTCATAGCATGCTCACCAATAGCCTTGGTAATCAACTCAAAAGTTTCCGTGAAAGATTTGCCCAGTTTCACGCAGAATTTTACAGAAGAACGCTGCTCCTTCAAAGAGCTCATTTCCGCGGACCCGATTTTTCGCCGCACTCTACGATCATCTGTTCACATAAACATCCGTAACTAATGAACAAATCAAGATATCGACAAAGTGATTGAAGGTGGTTATTTGGGAAGCTTTCGCGGATACAACGCCTACAGGCAGATTAAAAAATAAACAACTGGAGGCACACTATAAAAAAAGTTCGGGAACTTTTTGAACAGACCTCGTATTTAGGGCATCAACGGTAGCGATAGGTCAAGGTAATGAGACAACATTCAATATAATGGGATAAGATTCCGGTGATAATTTTTAGTTGGCAAAATTTCAAGAATATCTGGCGAATACCCGGTTGACCTCCTCCTTTAAACTGGCGTGTCGTAGCAAATGAGAAAATTCTTCGCAATAATGAATTCATCGAGGTTAAATACGAAAGGATCCCGAAGAATAAAAACATTAATGGGGAAAAGCGGGAGGTTCCAGCATGCGACAGTAATTGGACTCGGAATTAGAAAACTTTTCCCATGTCCCCGAAAAAAGCTGCGAAAGCTAACCCCCTTAATTATTTCTCTAGGAAAAAGGAAGTGGTTAAATAGGCAGATTTTTATCATAACCCTAACGGGGCGTCGTAAATGAAGTCATTTACTCCAAAGCGTTGGGGGATTAAGCAAAAAAAAAAACAAAGCTCAAAAATGAAAATATATTTTATAAGGGCGCGTTGGGGAAAACGGCGAGGAGCGCGTCATAAATCAGGGGATTATGGGCCATTTTAATTTTAATTGAAGCTTTCCAGATTCTAATCCTGCACTCCGCGAGAGGTCTTTGCAGGGATTAAGACGCCGGGACACTAAATAATGCGGCCGATATTTAAAATCCGTCGCTTCACTTTCACCTCTCACAATTAGCGTTTTTTATTGTTTCGCGATGCTGCATTTCCACTGCTGAGAGAGGTCTTTTTTGCAAAGAGGCAAAAGCGATCGCAAACAAAAACTAAGCTGAGTTTATTCCTTGAACCCAATGTTGCGTAAAATACAGCCAAATCAGGCACGCCCTATATTTCTCTTCGGCCAACGAAAATATAATGGGGTAAATCACATCATTAAGCGCTTACGAAATTTATTGTATTAATGTTGCTTTACTAGCCTTCGCATGATATAGTTCAAAGTAGTCATTCAGATAAATTACACGTGATAAACTCAAGGGTTGAATAAATGATAATTCATAAATATACATACTGTTAATGAAAATAATAATACACACAATAAATAAATAATAATGTATAAATTCTTTCATTTGATGATTTTCTTGAAATATCTATACGTGACCGCCGCCCAACAACCGTCAATATTATGTCACAGTTCGAATCTTATAAAAAGTGTAGGCACCACTGTTAAACTGATTAAGAAAGCAATGTTACTGATTCTCGATATATAAAATAAGTTTTTTACCAAAGTCGATGACGGAAAAACGTACATAACACAGTTATGATCTCTGACATAAGCATGAGTTATAGTTTCTATAGTAGATTTAAACGTTCATAACACAGCTATGATATACGTATAAGATATAACATGCCAGAAGCATAGTTTCTGGATTTGTACCAAAAAAATTATCATGAAATTACGTTTATTGTTTACCCTTTTATGCTTTCAATTGCATTTGTATTAGTAATAACTGTTTAAATTTTATTTTTTTAATTTCTCTTATGACATGTAATTTGATAATAAATCTGCGCGTGATTCCTGATTGTATTTTTGTTTTGTTTCTTCTTGCTTCTATCTATCGTATATTTGTTTCAGCAGTGAAAGGACCATTTTTTTGTCTAAGGATACACGTAATTTTTAAAAAATTAGACGTTACTAGGAAGCAACCCAGCTCTATCGATTTCCAGGCACAGTTTCCAAACAGTTGAACTACATTGCCAAACCAATCTCACTTATTTTTACGAATAAATATGAAAAAATGCTGAAAAATTAGTGAATTCTTATAGTCTCCCATTAAAATATTTGTATAAGAAGAGCCGACTTAAAGATAGATATAAGTAAACAATTCCTTTAGTTTTAATTTTCTCACAAAATAATTATGTTCGCTTTAGCAAACATGAAGTCATAGACTAATTAGTCCTATATCTGATCATGTTATGAGTCTGATAAGATGCCGTCGTTGAAGTTGGGCAGGTATTCCTCCTCTTTGTCCTTTGTCAATGAAAGGAATTCCTATCATCTCAGCACCTATCTGAGATCCATCCTGTTTAATCAGGAGCCCTAATTTAATCTCAAAATCCAATAACCAAATAACTCTCCGGTGATTCCTCAAAGCAAAGTCCGATTAGATAGACCCTATTTCATTTGATGGCCTGAGATATCTATGCTGATTCCTCTCGGGTAAATTTATAAGGTAACCTCGTTCCTTTAAGATGATTAGACTCTATCGTCGAATCCAGTTTACATAATTAATTTCGGACGTGTATTGCTTTGATTTCATTTTAGAAAATTCCTTGAGAATTACCTTGCTTCTATGTTTGATTCAGCAGTGAGAAGAAAAATACCGTATTTCTGCGCAGGTTTTTCTTATGGCGTTTTCGATTTGAAGATATTTTGCCTTAAGGTGAGACAGAGGCGCATTATATCCATCCCTCTTTACCGTTATCAGGCAACCTCACTACTTAACACTACTGACATATAAATTGCTGACAATATCGTACAGCGTTCGTTCGACTTAATTTAATCTTTCCTGAATAAAGACGTTTATTTATTACTCAGCATCATCAACACTTCCGTAGTTTAAATAATTAATAATAATAATTTTACTCATCTACGGACATAAAAATGCAACAAAATATAGAACAAGTCAAATTTCATGATTATATTAAACAATTAGGACAATAAGTAATCACTAGTTCATAGCAAATTTACATATCAGGAAATTTCAGATACTGAATTGATACTGAATTTCAGATATTTCACGCCTGAATGTACAATGCTGAATCAGCATTGGACCCCCCATGAAGATGGAAGCGTAGCTTCCGAAATGCGCATCGGGTTTCTGAATAACTAGTCACCGCCGGGCGATTATCCTTTTCCCAGGAATTGCCCTCGACGGTTGCCGCTGTCGGCGCCTGGAGAACCTTTGTCTCTTAGTCCATTGAGCGCCGAGTTCCTTTTTCTTTCCTTCTTCTACAATATGTATGTTTTATAAAGATTACACAAATCTTGTAATGTATAATTATATATAGAATTTTGCTATGAAGTAGTGTAATAAATGACAAGAAATGGACTTCGTGTATTCCATACAATTTAATTAGGAAGCAATTTCAGCCATGTTTAAATAATAAGCCATCGTTAGATACCTTACCATGCTATACGTTAGCTGGAACCGGTACCTAAATAAATTGTGTAGTATATACCAAGTCCATTTCTTCTCATTTAGTAAATGACGTTTCACCAAGGTTGGATCATATTAAATTTATGAAGTAAATTTAAGTATATATCAATAATCTAATTTCAACCAAGAGTCACAGCTGAGACAAACTTAATGAAAGATATTTGTGATATTCTGCACCAGAAGACGAACGAAAAGAATCCATTCATCAAGTCATTCAACGTCGTTATTTATCAGTCTGAAAACCATCAATCTGAAAGCCGCGCCAACAACTCGCTGCAGAAAAAGCTTCATCCCCATTTAATAACTCCGCTAAAACTTCGTAATTTACGCCTCTTGCGAAAAACCTCAATTCACTTCTAATACAACGGTGCAGAAGAAAACCTCCAACAAGAACATTATCGTTCTCGGGGAGCGATCGTTTTTTCTACTCCTCTTTCCGCCATTAGCTTCAATTCATCACGAAAATTTCACTCCGCCGAATCCTTGGACTTTTTCTGTTTGGAAAGAGGACGTCTTTCTTTCCACCAACTTCCCTTTGGGGAGGCATTAATGCTCCGGCCTTGGAGTCTTTTCGTTGGGAACGAAACGCAATATACGATATTGGAATTCCTCCTTTGTGTGTGATATTCCCTCGTCTTCCCCGAGTTTACCTCCGCTCCTTCATCTGGAGAAGGACGTGGGTACATTCCCTTTCACGCCTAAAGGAGTCCGTTGGAATCATTAAGGGGTCTCGAGGATCGAAGTCCGAAAGGGTGAGAGAAAGACAAAGGATTTCAGGTAATCTTTTTGAACCCTTTCCCTCAGCGTTCATCTCTTAAGCGTGACAAGGATGAAGAGGAAATGGTTTGTAAAAGGTTAATTATTCAGTTGGGGACTGATTTTCGCGGGAATGAATGAAAGAGGTTGACGAAAGGGATTCTTGGATGAGGGAATTGAAATGGTGGGTGATGAAAAGTTGAGTGTCAAAAATATCGGCTGTATTTTCGCCGCTTTTTGTCAAGATTTCCTCTTCTAATCAATCAATGAATGGATAAGAAACATAAGAAAGATGAGTCAAATTATAGTGAAAGGAATTACGCAAATTGATATGGTTTCCGTGATGAAAATAACCAGATTCCATTAACTTAACGCTGAGGTAGCCGATTGTGAAAGGCTGTTTTGGAAATGGGATTGGTTTTTAAAGTTTAGGTTCATAATATTATCACTTGGGGATTTCCGGGTAGTAATGTAGGCAACGTGTTCGATTTCAATAAAAATAGTTCCGGGTACGATTCCGGGTAGTAGTAAACGTGCGAAATGATCTCAGCTATCGTAACACTTGAAAAATCATTACTTTCACGACTCGGAGTGTATCAGAATACTTTATATTATATAAATTACGGTGACATTACATAAGTTTTGTAGAAAGCGGCTATTTCCTAATTGGTCGATTTGAAGTCATAGACTTATTAAACAAGGGCCTTAGATAAGGAATTTTCAGGATAGGGTCATTAAAATTTTTTTTATTTGAATAAGAAATTAATATGTTTCTAACGAATCCTTTGGAGGATGCCTCCACTTTTGCGCGTGTACAAAACACTGATATTGGTAATATATAGTAAATATATAATAAAATGGTAACGTAGATATATAGTAAAATGGTTATTGTTGATTATTATACTACTAGTGAACGAAGCTGTACTTGTTACTAGTCATTTTCAAAACGAAAGCAACTTACGCGAAATCGAATTTCGATTAACGAATATGATGCGGGAGGTAATAATCTTCGAGAGTCAAGGCAAAGATGGTGTGAGGCTTGGTTGCGAGTACATCAGGGAGGGATTAGCGTGAGATAAATGGTGATGGAAAAGCAGTAATGCTTCTACGATAAACCAACGCTGAGCTGGCAAATGGGAAGTAGTGAATTTGTGGAGAGCCTAATGAAATTCTGGAAAAGCTGCGGCTAATCTCAATTCAGTGCTCGGCGACGGTGACTAACTGTTGACTAAGAGATTGCCAACCAATGACAATCCAGGCGGTGTATTGTGATTCAGTGGAGTAAATTAGACTTAATAAATGGCTGCAACCAACCTAGATGAAAAGTGTATGAGATTTCTTAAAAATATGTTCTTCATTCGCACTCGAATTTAAAATTAAAGCTAGAAGGCAAAGAACGGACATAGCCAAATATTCTTTTCTTAACAGAGGTATTTCTGAGTGGAATAAGTTACCTGGATCACTCTTAAGGCCCTTACCTGAAAATAAAAAATGTTTCAAAAGGAAATGCTTTCATATGTTATAGTTATGTTGTGAAATACTGTGTAATGTGTATTAGTCATATAGGGACTTCTGGAAAAGTAGGGGATTGCATGGCAGGGTGATGTACGGTGGGGTTTCTACCCCGTGACCGCTACGGTAGCCGAGAAGGCCTGTCATGAACTCCGAAAAAACCAGAAAAAAACAGTTACAAATAATATTATTATAAGTGTAAAAGGGTGTGTAATTTAACGATGTTTGTGGCTGCCACCTGACAAATGTCAAACTGTAGCAATATATTAATAATAATAATAATAAAATCAAGGAAAAAGACTAAATCGAAAGGAAAGACTCCCAACTAACAAATAGCCAACTTTTGTTCTCAGATATGGTTGAAAATTAATTTCAATGGGGTGGAGTAGAAAAAACAAGTATGATTCACGGAAATGAAAAACAATCTGAAGCCCAGAAAAAGGCATCTCCAACTGGAAAATAAACCATGAAGAGGGGCCATGTCCAAAATATGCGCAAACATAAATAAATATTAAGCTTTTTAAATAGCTGGAAAGTTTTCAAAAAATCCATTGAAATTCAGTGCATGTTAAGATATAACGCAAAACAGATGATATCTTTAAAGTTTAGTAACAAAACGGAAAATTATAATCTAAAAGAACATAAGTAAGAGTACAGACAAATGGAGTGATACTTTGCTAAACGATACGTGGCATTCCACTGAAACTTCGAAACAAAAAATACCTTAAAGAAATTATAAAGTATATGCAAACCTTCAACCTTGCGAACAAGTTGATTTAGAACGATCTAAAAATACGACGGAACAATCAAGAATATGTATAGAGAAAAAACAAGGAGATGGGAAGAGAAATTGGGACTGAGTAAAGGGATCTATAGTCGGGTTATCCTCTCCCACATGAATATATTTTGGTACTTTTAGTGTTCTTTTCAGCTGATGATGAAACAATGCATAGAAATCTAGTTGGTTTGAAGTGAATTTACGAGGAACGTCCTACCAATCCTAAATTTGAAGTCAAGCCTCAAGTAGTCGATCCTAAATAATACAAATATGTCTGAATAAAAAAAACAATAAGTATAAAGATAACCCTAGTGTAGATAAAAAAGGATAAGAATGAAGAATCGCTCTATAGTACACACAGACGAAGTCAAACGGTGAGTTGATATCACTGGAAACTCCAATTCCTACCTTTTGAAAAGTTCCGCATCCTTTCTCTTCCAGACAAGCCTTTGACTGTACCCTTAGGGTATCAGGGTTAGAGACCGACTCGATCCCCGCCAGAAACGCTCGATTTACATTTTCTAAAGGATTCAAAATGACAATCGGAATCTCTTGCGTAGAACAATGGACGGCAGTTACCTATACCATCCCTGTATTTTATGGTTTAAAGGTATACGTGTATAACATACGTGTATATATACGTATAACATAATAAGATTCCATTAAATTTATTGGAATTATGTAATTGAATGCCCTATTTCCATTGCTATTTCATAAATTTCTTTGAGAATTTAACTTTAATACTAGTATTAATTATAATTTATGGAATACTTCTGTTATATTTTTATCTTATTTATTAATTTTTAAAGATTTTATTTGTATTAGTTTCAGTTTGCTTATATTTTCAATAGTTCCCAGATTATTTTTTGTTTCGATTCATTCTATTTCATCAATATGAGCGATATGATAATAAGTGCCTTGTTTTTAGCCCGCAAAATAGTTAGTCTTATGTTTAATTTTCTAAAGCTATCTCTTTTTTTAAAATCTTTAATGACGAAAGGTCAGAGGCAAGAAGAGAGAAATAAGTGTCAATCTCAGTTTTGATAAATACGTTTTGCTATTATAACACGATTAGCGCTACTTTTACTGAATTTATTCGATTTTTCATAGTACTTCACTTGGTACTTTACGCGTTACCTATTTCAACGACTGTACCTGTAAACGATTTCCAGTGCATATAATTTGCCGATATTTTTGTTTTTTACCAAGTCTTTACTTTTAGTTCTTCTTCTAAGTATATCTTTTTGACATCAATTAGTTATAACTCTGATAGGATTTTACAGGTTTTTCATACCCCCATTCTTGCGGGTATTATCCTGCTATGAATACATCACCCTAACTTAAATTTAAAGTTTAAATTAAATTTTTCGAAATCCACCACTAAATTTCTCTTAATCTTCTTTAACTTAAAGCTACAATTACGATCGAAATTCACTTTTTTCATCAATGAGGTTCATTTTACCTTGAAGATGAGTTACATAGAAGATGAGGCATTAAAGTCGCCGACATATAGACCATCTCTATACAACTTTGACTTGACACTCCTGCCTATGTGTCTATGATACTCTTATGGCACTCTTATTTCTTTTTTCTGTATTCATACTATTTTTTGCCATTTTCACTCTGTATTCATACTAGTTTCTTTTGCCATTTTCATGTGTGACATTCTGTATTTTCAGTTTTTTTTTTTAAATCTCTTATCTTTGATAAGTGAAGTGTAAATATGTTCCTTGCTTTTTGATTCCAGCCTTTTCAATAAATTTCAGTTTCTTATCTATCTGTAGGTTTCGCAGGTTTTTCACACCCTCTTCTGGGGTGTTTTCCTGCTGTGGGCTATTTTTCCTATCCTAGGTTTTTAAGCCCGCAATATAAATCTCTTCCGTGCACTTTTTTTCTGCTATCTCTTTCTTACAAATTGACGAAGGGTTAGATGTAAGAAGAGACTATTCAGTCTCAATCTCGCCCGAATAAAGACGTTTTATTATTATCATTATCATTGTTCAACATAAACCTTCTCAGAGAGGAAAGAATACTTCTCAAGCGCACTCTCGAGGTAGAAAAATGAATCCCCTCACCCTTGCGTAAAAAATGAAGACTTGCTTTTTTCGGGGGAAAAAGTTTTCGTGAGGATGGAATTCTTCCTACCTCGGGGGCCCCGAAGCGGAAATCAAGAGAGAATGGGGAAGAGAAGCTTGTATTGGAGGAGAAGCGATCTTTTCCCAATCCCCAAAAGCGCTCTGAAGAAGTATTTATTCCCCATCGAGTGGAATATGTTGAACAATGAGGAGGATAAATAAAAGATTTGCCCATGGGCTCTTCGGAACACCTGTGAACTTTTCGGTTAGTCTTGTGAGGAAACCCAACGGGACTGCTGTTTTCCGGACGCAGTTTTTGTGAGGGTTTTGCAAAGGTCTGAGTTTTTCATGCGCGATTGAACCGAAATTCGTGTCGTTTTTGTTTCCGCGTGCTCAGCAAAGTATCCTATGGGAAAAACAGTTCAGGAGTCGGGCGCATCCTTACGTTTGTGTTACGTTCGCATACGGATGTGCCGAAGTGAAAAAACACTGTTGTGTGATGTACATTTCCTGGTTTCCTGAACGGTCTCATTCGTTCCGCATTTAAATGAGTTTATAATGCATTATCTTGTTAGTTTAACACTCGATTGGGCGGAATAATTTAATAATTATAATAATAATAATAAAACGTCTTTATTAGGGCGAGATTGAGACTGGATAGTCTCTTCTTACATCTAACCCTTCGTCAATTTGTAAGAAAGGGATGGCAAAAAAAGTGCACGGAAGAAATTTATATTGTGGGCTTAAAAACCTAGGATAGGGAAAATAGCCCACAGCAGGAAAACACCCCAGAAGAGGGTGTGAAAAACCTGCGAAACCTACAGATAGATAAGAAACTGAAATTTATAGAAAAGGCTGGAATCAAAAAGCAAGGAACTTATTACCCTTCAAACTGCATATAGAAATAATCCATAAAAGAATAACAGTTAGTAAAAAGGATAACATGAGATAAGAGATAAAAAAACACTGAATATACAGAATGTCATAAATGAAAATGGCAAAAAACTAGTATGAATACAGAAAAAAAAGAAATTAAAAAATTCGCTATCATTTAACAACTTCGTCAATGTTCTTTCGAAGAGAAAAAAAATGAAAAACCATATATTCATAATAAGATACCAGACACCATGGAAAATAATACAAAGTGAGAATAAATGAGATGAAACATGCATGAAAAAATAATAATATCATCACCTATCAGAGTGAGGCTCGACAGATTTACAACTTTCGATAAATAAATTAGCGGTGAACTATCTAAATAATATCCTGTGAGGACACCGCTGCAATTGCTGCGATATTTTACGAAAATGGCGATATTTCTACGAATAACAGCGATATTAATTAGCTCATCTATCCAACGTCTGTTTAGCGCCACAGTATCAATTCGTTGGTAATTAAAACATTTATATGAATCAATCAGAACTCATATTGAAATTTGTTCTACATTCAACCTTCATTCGACGGAGTTCGGCTCAATGTAAATAATATCATCTAGTAATTAGTTATTTCATGATAAGTGTTGACATTTATAAATTGGTTTATAACAGGATTCTTAAACTTTCTCTAATTGCAATGTAACTTTCTCTTGATAATCCCCTCAAAAAAATTATTATGAAATATCGATGACTGAAAATAAGCTCCACTGAATATAGTTCTACAAAATAGTTGAAAAATAGTGAGAAAAGTTGGACAAAATGAAGCAATATAATTTTATTGAAACCTGTGTGTATTTTGAAATTTTCAAAATACACTAATCTTACTAGAACACGAATTATCAAGTGTAAACTTGGTTACTTAGCTTCTAAGATAACGTATATTCTTGGACACTTTTTACATTCTTTTCCATCTAGATTTATGAATTTTTGCTACAAACATCATTCATACTTAATCATTAAACTTTTTATGAGAAGCACAGATTTCTTTAAGCGGAAGGTTTTGCTGATATTATAAATCCCGTATCCAATTTCCGGCTTGGATAAGTTTGAGTATATATGGGTCTTGTATACTCGGTCATATCTTGCCCTAGGAAATCTATCTAGGTTGAATATTTCAACGCACACGTGTGGTGGCATACTTCCCTCGGTCTCGTCGAGAGGAAAAAAACGAGACGGTGGAGCAGGCATACCTGAATATGGAGTCATACGACTTCGTGGAACAGGAAACGTCACTGAGATTCCACTTGAATAGCAAATTCTGGAATGAGAGCTCTCAATGGTACGCTATTTCCTAAAAGAAACTCCCTTCGTCGTTATATTTCTCTTTACCCATTGCAACACCTCTTGAATTTTTGATAATTAAAGATAGCTAGACTCGTATCCAAGCATCTACAGAAGTTCTATCTCAGCTTTAATTATATTAATTGGTGCTGCGTCAGTAAAACTGAAATAATATCTGGATATTTCTGTCTCACTGTAAATTATTCAACCTAAAGAATTGCCTTCCCCTCTACAGTTATTTACCAAAATCCCTAGGGAAGGAATGAGGCTTACTTGGTATGATGAGGAATGAGGTAGTTGATCTTTATTTTTTTGATTGAGTCAGAATTCTATGAGTGGTAAACATTCACGTAAATGCACCATAATAACCCTAGTATTAACGCAGCATTTTCAAAGCACTATAAATTTTAGCATTCAAAAAGAAGTCAAAAATGAACTCCATGTTTAAGTATCAGTCATACTTATTTTCATCAAAGTTTCATTCTTTGGCTCACTGTATTTTTCTTCAATTACGTCCTAGGCAATCAATCTGCTCTCAAATTATCCACACATTTCTCCTGCTTCCATTCCTTCAACACAACGTTTTGCTATAATCTCAAGATCTTTCATGTTTGTCTTAGTACTCAATCATACATTCACTTTTTCTGTTATGTCGAATTTTGAATCCGTGTTGAGATCCTAAATAAGATTCAACAAAATATGATAGTTCACCAAATAGATTTCATTTCTGAGAAGTCTCCTCTTCAATATCATCTATCTGACTATAATATAAAGTTATCTCTACCCAGCACCAATAAATGAAAAATATTCCATTAATTGAGCGCTTCCTTAACTATGTTCCGCCGAGCGCTGATACTCGAATAATTATGAGAATCGATACGTCTCCGATGACATTAAATTATGGATTAAGTAATAAAAGTCCGGGACTCCATAATTAACGAGTAAATTTTTTATCACTAAGCTCTAGACTTATTTACCTCTTAACATTAACCTACCAAAATAAAAAACAACCCATTTGTCCGTCGAAATCTCAAATCGGGGAGAAAAAAAGACTAGAAGATGCTACATTAAAATATGTAGAGGAACATCATTTACAAATCTTTAAAACATTAGAGGACTAGCCTCCTGAAGTAAACTCTATCTCGTTGGGAGTTGAACACCGTAGAAAACTAGCTTTCATTAGACGAGTCGTTTAGCAGCGTTTCTCCTCCGTTCTGATATGATGCAAGGGTCCCCCAGAGTGCACCCTGCGAGACACCTCACCTAAAGCGACCCTGTTATTCAAACGATGTGAAACGTCAGACGTCTGAGTGACCCTCGAGACGACAGTAATGACTATCCCATCCCCAAGAAGGGAAACAATCATCCGACGCAGCTGGTGTCTGTCACTGCAATTACCCGAGGCCAAGGGCGTCAAAGAAATCCTTCACCCTTTTTAATGTCACTTCTAGGGGATCACCTTTATCGGATATCGCATTTGGATGAGATATGAAAAAGATACGACGCACCTAAAGGACTTGAGAGATAATGGTGTAATACGAAGCCGTTTTTGATAGAGTCGGAGATTATGTGGGGTTATGTTCGTTTGATGGATACTCTGCTGCAGCTGGCTTTCTTGCAGAGTGTTTTCCTCAATCTTCATGAATTTATTTCAGTTTTTGTAAATGGACAGTTAACGAAAGGCTTGATGGCGGAAGTAAAAGCTTTACAACTATTGAAGTGAAATGAAAATATGAAAAAATTTGCGAATCGTGAAAAGTAATGGATTGATGGAGCCAAGTGACTAAGAGGGGTCTTAATTTTTGACAATGGAATGATACGTTTACGATAGATGATTCACAAAAACCAACTCAAATGAAGGAATAAAGAATGAAGAGTTGTCATAACACATAAATGTAGGATAATAAAAGGATGAATTAAAAATTATGAAACAATAATGAAGAAATACAAGTATGATAATAGAAAGGAATTCGAAAATAATAAAATATACGATAAAATATATGAATGAGTGGAGAAAGTAGACTAAAAAACGAATTGAAGGTAACAAATCAACATGTGAAAGTGTTAGAAAGGAGAAAAAAGGAACTCGGCGGTCAATGAACTAAGAGATAAATTTTCTCCAAGCGCCGAAATAGCGGCGACCGTCTAAGGGCGATTACCGGGAAACGGATAATCGTTTAGCGGTCCCAGTTATTCAGAATCCCGATGTACATTTCGGAAACAATGATTCCATCTTCATAGGGGGTCCAATGAAGATGGAAGCATTGTTTCCGAAATGTACATCGGGATTCTGAAGAACTGGGACCGCTAAACGATTATCCGTTTCCCGGGAATCGCCCTTAGACGGTCGCCGCGTTCGGCGCTTGGAGAACCTTTATCTCTTAATGTGAAAGTGTATATATTGTGAAAGAATTTACATTAGTAAAGGACATAACATAACAACTAATCAAAATAAAAGTATAATCATTTTTGTTAAACATAAAAATAGCAAGTTCACCTGACTTTATAATGACCAATATTAGTGTAAATGCTTAAGAAACTAACTGTAAGATATTTATGGAGAAAATGTGACTTATTTATAATTTAATCAGAAGTATCTATAGAGTTTTCTTTCGGATTACATCACTTTTATTCATGTATGTGAAAGAGATATCGAAATGTAATTGGAATCCAATAGAAATCATTTCATAAAGAAATTTCTTGCCTAAGTATTCCTATGAGGTTAGCAGCTGATATGAGTTTCGCTTTGTATGCTAATAAAAATTTATTTTGTTATAAATATTTACAGCTGGATGCTCTTCATACTGCCAACCTTTATCTTTAAAACAGGAAATAATACCAGGATCGAATTCAGGATTGCCTAAGTCATAACCGGACGCGCTACCAACTGGGCTAAGCAGAAATCTGAGAAATCAACGATTAATAACAAAGTATGATATACAACATACATACATACTTTCGCATACATGGACAATTCAAATATTTGCTAAATTTATAAGGATAGGAATTCGAAAATCTGAGAGAAAATCAAATTTCTATCTTTGCATAGGAAGCCAAGGATGATGATGCTAAAAGATACATCTTGTCCAGATGGAACCAATGGCTCTATTTTCCTTGTTGTGTTTCCTGGTCCGCGATGAATTTTAGTTCATTCGCTTTGAAATTCTGCGAATTCACCGTTTCCTCGAACGAGTTAATCAGGTAGAAATCCGGTGAACTGAGAGAAATTTTCATAGAGCTCAATTTATAATTGACGGAAGTAATAATTCCGTGAAATTCGCACTGAAGTTGCCGAAGGTATGACGAGGACGCTAATAGTATGGGAAATGACAAAAATTAACCACGATATGATTCATGGAAAAGCACAGGGCATTAAATGCATTTGGTAAGCTTTAGAACAAACACTAAAAGGTTTTGCTAGAAAGTTCATGTGAGCTACGCTTTTGGACCTTCCCTAACAAAAGCCTTTTTGTAATTTTTTGTTGAAATTATAGCTCAAAGGCAGAAAAAAGGCAGAGAGGAATCAGGCAATTCAATTTCGAATTCACCATGATGCAACTCTTTGGAAAATTCGTGGTAATTCAGAATTCGGATAAGCCTCAACGCAATACCCCAGTACAGGAAGTATTAAAATCAGAGGTAGCGTAATATTTGACATTCAGACTCCATATAAGATTGAAAACATTACGATAGCCGTCTGTCGGTGTATCTTCGACCAGGGTTACGAAGCTACGGGAAGTCCGGGATTTATGACTATCGATAAATCTGCTTTTTGATAGCTATGCTATCATCCTCAGGGGTACATAGAAAAATGAAAAGGCTAATGTAAAGCTTGAGTTTTACAGTTTGACGTCGACGAGGGAGTGATGGCGTGGTTGCTTTGATGTGACGTAGGGGAAGAGGTTGAGGGAGTAGAATTTTGGAGTTCTACCTCCTTTCTGGAATAGCAAGTAGGTAAGACTTTAAGGCGGAAGTACGAATCAGTCCTTGAACTCCATTCATACATCCCTCTTTCTTTTAGTTTATGATGAGCATAAGCATCTAGTTTGGAAAGAGATAAGAAATATGGACTCGCCTATTAATGAATAAGAGATCCGAAAAACTTTTCGATCGCCGAATATACCGGTGAACCTCGGGTCAATTTCTCGAATAAGGAAAAGAAGCCGCGGACTACCGATCTTCTGGGAATCACGATTCCTTTCTCCATTTTCCTTAATTCTCCCGAGGTTCACCGTCATATTCGGTGATCAGAAAGTTTTTCGAATTTCTTATCTACTACTTTGGAGGTTTTCTGTGTAGACGTCAAACTGTAAACAATCCATTATTCGCCCTTTTCCATTAGGTCTTCTTTTAACCCCTGAGGATTATACCATAACCATCTAAATGCACATTGGGTTATTCCTAGAAAGTCGGTAACTCCAAAATTCAGAGCCTTACAGAAGTTGTTACACGAATTAAGGGGTGGAATGTGTTACAAATAATTGATGGAGAAGGAATTAAATAGGGAATGTGGGGGCACATGAACCTACCGAAAGGAAGAACACTATATACATAGTCGATGCTATTCCGTTTACCGAAAAAGGCTATTATAGATCGTTTCAAATCCTCTAATTCATTAACAACCGCGCTGCATTTTCTTTTCTTTTATTCGCGTTGCATTTTCTTTTATTTATTTTATAACTCCTTTAAAATGAAACGATCATTAACCCGGACTCCCAAACAGAGTCGAACTGGTAAATAATTACGTCTCTTTCGGCTACTGTTTTTCCCTATCTTTCGACATGAATCCCTTTACTTTTCCTCTTCGTTTTTTCTTCCAGTCGCATTGACAATCGATTGATTTGGACGACCGACCTACTTCCCTTCTTCAAGAAAATACGGAGAGTTTTTCGAAGGAAAAAACACGGCAAAGGGTCGTGGGGGAAGTGGTCTCCTTCCAATACCTCACCCCTGTTTCTTTTAAGTGCCCAGATATAAAAGAGGAAGACAAAAGGAGAGCAAATGGCCCCGACATCTGTTCGCCTACACTAAAAACGCCCACTCGATTGCTTAGCCGTGTTTCGTGTAATATGAGGTCTGCATGCATAAACATAAAGAGGGGCTTCGGTATTTGTGGCAGGAATGTTTGCATGGGCTGCCATGCGCAACTTTATGTAAGTTTCCATTTTTAGACTTCGCTCTGGTCGGCTGTTCCCCCTATGGTCCGTATGAAAACTTAAGGAATGACTGCCGATTCCAAGGATACTGCGGAACTGACGTGTTTTGAAATGAATTCGTAATTTCAGTGGTCCGAACCATGCTGTAGATGGAATGTTTCGATAAAATGATTAATTTGTGGCAGAACCTCGCCTGCATATGAATTAAATAGAATAAATTCATAAAACTTCGCCCACATTAAATTACCTATATAAACCTCGTATTTAGTAACCTTTGATAAGATTATCAGAAGATAACCAAATAAAATATTAGTTATATTTTTCCTAAATATGGAACAGTAAGTACGTGTAAATAAAACCTTTTGAGTTCTGAGTAGTATTAATAAAAGGATCATTCCTTCCTCCAGTCCATATTTCAGAAAAAGTCATTCAGATCAGTTCAACATTGTTTGACACGTCTCAGGACGTGTCAAACCCTAAGAATTACATCTTTAGTGTGTGATGTTTAAATGTATGTACATTGATAATATAGAGACATTATCGAGATTTTTCGTATATACGAAATAGGGAACAATATGTAATTGATTAGAATTAGTTTTACTTTGATTCTCAGTGAGGGACTTGATAAAACAACTTTCTTATCTTTAACCTTACACTTCAGAAGCAATCGTTCAAATCATATCAAAGTATACTGATATTAAATGAAATTTTAAAATGCTCATTTGTAGTATAAAGAAGTTATTCACGATATTGACCCCAAAACGGATATTATTTAATCAGTTTTGACTTATATATGCGCGTTTTTCATCATAGAATACAATAATGAAGGAATTAAAGTATTTGAAAATATAGTAATTAATAAAATATTATTATTACGTTTTTACAGCGAGAATAGGATCATTTCCTCCTAACCTCAAATAAGCTTGGATCAAGATATACATTTTAACTTTAAAATTAAATATTATCTCAAAAAGTATTAGAATAGACAATTAATTACGATGCAGAGAAGAAACCGGAAAATAAAGATTTGGGTTGTTGGTAAAAACTTCTCAACTGAAGGCATACGGAGAAAAAACGCACAATGTGGAAAATAACCCACAAAAAATGGGAGAAAATTAACGCGAAAACAAATAAGTATAAGAAAATATCACTATTACTGATAATTGGTACAGGGAAAACTATAATTTAAACAAAGCAATCGAGAAGGTATTCGCTTTAATCTACTCTATTACAATACAAAGGTTTTTAGTTCTTTCGATCTTTTGAAAAATATGCAATTTTAATTTTTTTCTGATAGATAGATTATATAGATTTGCCAAAAATATACTGAATATTATACTATGTAATTAACTATATAATTTACTATTTTACGTAATGTACAGCTAGTTCCAAAAAAAACTTACCACCTAAGCCGCAACCCGCATAACAGGCAGTGAATTTCCTCCGAGCGAGCCTCAAGAAGTGAGAGAGAGAGAGAGAGGAAAAACATGGCGGAGATGGTCTGCTTGAGTCATAACTCCGCCTGCAGAGTTGAAATGGATTTATTTGCTTTGTTAATATTGCAAAGATTTATTAGTATCCTGAGTTTGGTGGCATTGGCCTAGCAGAATAGTATTATAACAATACGGATGTCGTAATGCAAGAATTCAGTTATTATAAAATGGTTATAACGAATCAGTATATATTCTAGCATTGCTTCTCGCACAGAGGGAAACGTCGCACACGAGGTCCCGTTATTCCGAGGCAAACCCCCTTCCCCTCATAAAATTTGAGTCTGAGGGCGAAAGGCACGAGCAAGTCGAAGGAAATTTTCGCCAACCCTGCCTCTGAGCCGCTCTGAGCTTATGTTTAGCACTGAGATGGGAGAAAGAAAATTTCCGCGCAGTTTGAATCGGTGTCGGACCAAAAATGTATAGACCTCGAATTCGACGCCTTCGCTTGCAAAACACTGCGGTTATAATGGGTGGTATTATATAATATAATACTAGCTAATATTATGCATCGTTCAAGAGAGCAGTTATTAGCCTTTAAAATTATATACCAAAGGAGTCTATATCGATCATCAGTTTTATCACAGCCTGTGTGAATGCAATCTACACAAGTAAAGTAAGGCACACTCATGGCCATATCTAGGCTATTACATTAATATGCTACATTAAAAAACAATAAGTTAATATATAGTATGAAGTCTTGAGGCATTCTCTGCGTATTTTAGATAAATTTTGTTTCATTTGATAAGCATCGAAATTAAAATTCGATCGGTAAAAAATCAGTAAATTTTATCATCTATGCAGTTGGAATTTTTACTATACCGTCCAAATCAATTGAGATAAAATGTGCTAGAATCGATTTTCCTCAATGAATAAAGATGACGGATACGAGACTACCATCTTTCACATTAATTTTGAATTCATTAATTAATTATTTTCGGTGTCATTGAAGTGTGAATCGAATAAACTTGATTTCTTCTGTGGATTCCTCTTGAAATGGTTGCAGTCACAAACCATTACGTTCTTCTCGCTATATTTATCACCTTTAAAAGTTTTAAAATACACAAAAAGATGAGGTGCGAATGAGGTTTGGTCATAATGCTCATTGAATGCTACTGTTAGCTATGAATGTAAAATTTTCAATTAATTTTGAATGTATACAAAACTACCTACATTATTTATATTTCAATTGTTTATTATAACGTTTACGATTATTATAATGTAGAAAACGTTAAAAATACGCAAAATAACAGGGACTTGGTGAAATAGTTTTTCCCAGGGCCTTTTTACCTGTAATTCCAACCCTGTAATATCACATGGGGAAGCGCATATGAGGCTCATGTTGAAATTTTGCTCCCCTCGGTTGATGGCTGGCCCTGCGTAACTCTCATATTTTTCGACAGAATTTTCATGATTGAGATGAATGGGTGGTGGTTTGGTATGGCTAGTCTATCTACATATTTATCGATTGGTGATACTGAAAATATTCCTTCGTATTTAAAATTTATTGACTATGAGAAACTTTTCATCTCTCCACATTCCGTGACAAATTTGAAAAGCAAGATACAGGAGTGATTGGAAGAAGTGAATAAAGCAATGAATTCACCAGGACTTCAAGAGGGGGACTGTTTTGATAGAGTAAGGGAAGTGAGAAGTGACGGCAACAGTAATACATACACTCACATGAATTTAACAACCAAAAGTGTAAGAGGTATGTTAATTCCAGATTTTTGGATGAATCACAATAGGTAGGCGCATTTTTTGCTTTCCTAGTCGACCAATTGTTTACTTTGAGTAGGAGGAACGACCTCTTTTAAAAGTATAACCCACTCGTTCACCTTCTCAATTTTCTCATCCAATATATATTTTTTCCGTTTATGACTGCCTCCAGAGAAACTACTCATTTATCCAATTCAAGTAATATCTTAGTCAAAAATGATTAACATTCAAATATACAAGATATAACGTCGATGGCTCATCATACTTTCAGAAATTTCCTTCTCATGCATCATTTTATTCCCAGGATCTCCGAAATTGTATACTATATCGATGTTCAATGTTTTATAGCAACCTTCTCTTAATTCTATAAGAAAGTTCGAGTAGTTCACTAAGCCAGTAACTAAACCATCTTCTTATCAGCAATTTATTTTGGAAAGAGATTTCGGGGTTTTTTAAACCAATAGAAATCGCTAACATTAGTATTACTACCTATGCAAGCCAATGTTTTCTCCTAAATAACTTTAGAGATATAATTTATCGGTTATCGGCGTATAAACTTCAAGTTTCTGCAACATTGAATATGCGGAGTGTCTACAATTCCGTATTTACGTTTCAATTCATTTTTTAGTGACATTATAGTAGAAACTTTAGTCGATCTAGTAAGATCATCTTCAACGCTCTATCTACTTTGTATCACAGATGTTGTAAGAGAAGTTAAACGATTTGGTTCTCGTAAGCGTAAAGAATACATATTAGGTGGTATTTCTCTAATTAATTTTTCATTTCTCAAGTAATTTCAAACTACGAAATTTTGAGCTCAATGTAGAGACAAAATAAAGCATAAAAAACAATATTTATAAATAAACAATCATTGACGAGGAGCTTGATTTGTATAAATTGACGATAGGCACATTACTTATTTTTTCGTTTTTGTTGTTGAATTAGTTATTTAGAATAAGCTAATACAGTTTATGCCATTCACTTTAAAAGCAGAATATAGAGATACTAATTCAGATATGATGCACCCAAACATTTTCAACTTTATGTTATCATTCAGATTTTCCGAAGGTCCTATTTCAACTAGAATGATCTTCCTTGCATTACCATTAAAAAAATTCGAAACATCTTCGCAAAATTTGTAGAGAATTATGATGTGCCTAGGATGAAGGATGATGCTACGAAGGTCCTTGGAGTGAATGTTGGAATAATGGATTACATATAGAACCAAGAATATTTTAACAGCTAAGGTATGAATCATGAGAATTAGAGGAATATTCTCATGTAAGTCTGATTAACATCCGTTGGTTTCTATTTTTAGCGTATTCTTCCATGACTCATATTACCCATCATTCATAATTATTGACGGTGATTTTTCTTTTAATCATTATACACCATTCAAACAATTCGGGTTATATAGTTTACTTGAGGCATTCAGAAACCGAAGCAGCGATCATTAATCATTAGTCTCACTTTAACTTAGCGCATAGTTCTGAAAATCATTTCAGTATAACAATGGAAATCGTGTTGTGGGTGTTTTCACACCCCCTGACATACGTCATACGGCGGCTCGCGGGGTATTAATGAAAATGTAAATAAACCAGATGTTAACGTGTAAACCTGCAATATGCAAGTATACAAAAACCTGGTATTTATCTGCAATATGCAAATCAGTCTTAAGGTTCTGATTTTCCATACTAACTGTTGTTTCTTAACCATCTGGATCCCTTGCAAGAAGTCCTGAAAGGTCGTCTACCTCAAAAATAGAGTTGAATATCTTCATTCCCTAAGGGAATACCCGCGGCGAAGATAACAAATCGCGGATCCACCATTTCCTACCTTACTTGTGATCGGTCGCCGCCACCATACCCTAACCTTAGATACCTGCTCAGCAGGGGTGCGGTCGGAAATCCTTATTAGCGCTTTCAAATTCGCTACCCCGGATGCATACGACCATCCACAATATGCCGAAAAGGGGGTTTTCTTTCTCAAAGCGGAGTTCACCTTCACCCATCGGCCGTTTTATGGTTCCTTTGAGAAAATAGACAATACCTTTCGATGGACGAAACAAAAGAAAAAGATACAACAAAGGAATGAATAGGGGATACTCCTAGGGCCAGGGTGGAGGTCCTCCGCTCTCTCTGAAAGACTCAGTAAAACTTAAGACGTGAATTTGTCAGAGACAGCCAAATCTCATTTAAAGAGATTTAGCATCACATAAAAGTTGGGACAGCATAATTTTGCAAGGAACATGAACTTGATTTCATTAAAGGGATGGTTTTTCTGGGACTGGCAATGAACAATATGTTCGGAAAAATGTTACGAAATGCTGGCGTTAATTTCGTCGTAAATTAATTTTTTATTCGATACGTGAAAAAATTGTAGTCCTCAGTATTTAAATTAGGAGTGCTACTATTCTAATATCTATGTTATTTTCTAAAATACTAAATTAGCAATTTGAGTTTTAAGCGATTACCTTAGAAAATGATGGTATCACAGCAATTAATATTTTACTTTCTATCATATGATTTGGTGGTATTTAAAATTTTTATAATATTTGATGTAATTATCTGATGTAGTTGATCGTAATTTACTTGGTTTACTTTATTGTAATATGTTTTGGGTCTAATTTTCAGAGCTCTTTACCAGGTTGACTTAAAATGATTCTTTCTCAGTGTATTCGTCCAGATAAAGTTTCTTTTCATCTTTGCTTTCATTAGTAGGTTTCGCAGTTTTTTCATGCTCCCCCTCTCGATAGCATTTCTTCTGCAACATAAATTAGTTGAAATACAGTTGATTGTGTTCATATACCTAAGTATTCTTTATCTCCTTGCAGAGTTTTCGTTCATGTTTCTATTTGCGTCATAGTCGTGACTTTCCTCTAAATAAATTTAAAAGTTCCTCCTGTAGGCGTCAAGAGCATAAAAAACGTAATAATATAATCCTTTTCAAACTTGCAATGACATAATTTTTTATTGGATAATCGAAGCAGCTAAAGTAAGTTTACCCGATGTCTCCAGAAAAAGGTGAATTACGCAGAAGTTTCAGGCCGAAATAAGGAGATCCGATGTTTATTCATTTTTTAATACTATGCTGCTGACATAGCAAAAAGTAACACTAAATTTAAACGAGATTTCGTGCTAGTAAAGACGATACAAATACGTTCAACGCGTTTCACAATGTTTAAAAAAGCGCCGTCTGAATGCTCCTCCTTCCAAGAGCCAATAGAATGCGTGGAAAACTCTAGACTCGCTCTCATCGAGCTTCAGGTCTGTTATGCGGGTTGCGGCTTAGGTGGTAAGTTTTTTTTGGAACTAGCTGTACTACCTCATATACTATGTAATATGCATTATACAATAGCATTCGACGAAACTGGATTCGCTCCGAATCAACCACGGAGCACGGAAAGCCTTCTTAATAAAAAATTAAACTCGTCATTAAACCCGGTATCCGTAAGTAAACAGGGCCTGGATTTGATCAATCCTTAATGAAGTGCACCTTATAGCCTCATTTTCCGCCGCGAAAGAGTTTCAACGGAAGATTTAGCTCTTATATCTCGAGAATGGCTGCGGCTGAACAACATATTTTATCTTCTTTTTTCTGCTTTTTGTTTCTCGAACGACTTAGTAAAGTTGGAGCGGGAGTAATCACTCCATCGCTCGGTTAAAAAAGGAGGAAATCTGGGCGTGATTAATTATTCCAAACCCGTTCAAGCTAGGGCAGAATGGATTATGTTCGTAAGACGATTTGGAAGGGACGGGAGAATTCGCGGAAAGGCCTTAACACGTTAAGTAATCAACTCTGACGACACTCTATTACGAGACAAACTTAATGCGTTAATGTAATGCATTATTTCTGAAATTCGTGGAGAATAAAGCTATGGAAAGGTTTTTCCATTAGCGGACGGCGCTTACGTACGTTTCTGGTTTTAACATGTCAATGTTTCCGATGACTGGAGTTGTGCGAATGTTCGAAGTTTCGAATATAATTATTATTATGTTCGACAAATATTTCGAGCCTTATCGACATCTGTAAAAGTTCTAATCGTACACGTTTTTGTGGAGGAAAGATTTTTCTCCTTTCCCTCTTTCGTTTAAATTTCCAATTTTATACGTAGAAGCTAATAGAGCCTAAATTTTAGCAGGTATTGGTCTACTGTGATTAGAGCTACTATTTTTATAAATTATTTCATATAAGTGTAGAATTCCAAACAATAAGACAATTATATTTGATACGAATTGATAGATCCTAAGAATAGAATTCCATTGATTATATTTGATACTTGTATTTCATATGATTTGATAGATCCCAAATCGTAATATTCCGTTAATCTACTCTTAGGACATTAAAATTTGTAAGATACATTTTACATAAACACGCTTCTACACAAAGCTTGTCTGCTTATTAAAGTTGCTGTAACAACGAATTTATATGTATTAAGAATAATTATTTGTTTACAATGATAATGGAAATTAGAAGGAGACAAAGAAAATGTAAGTTTGCTTCAGTATGGAGCTTGTAGAAGAACAGACAAAGTGTCACGTATAAAATCGAATAATCAATCAATTCTATTCAAAGTTTAAAGACTTGAGTCAATTATATTTGAATTCGATTTCGGCCGAAGGTGAACGATGCAAGATTCCCACATGACCACCGGCGATATTTCCGAAACGAGAAAATTTGACGAAAGTAAGGGAGACTGAAATACGCTGCTTGTCGGTTGAGATTAATTAGGTTATTAAAATCTTATTGGATAAGTCGCTTAATGGGTCGCGATTTGATTTAATTTTCGGGCCGGATCTTTCGACATCGATGGAGAGTTCACTCAGCTGTGAAAGCTCTCGAAGGAGAGTTAGCTCGTTAAACTTTCGACGATTCAAAAGCAACCTACTTTCTCATGCTTTCTGATCCTTAATTTCCGATGAAATAGTGCTTATTAGATGCTCGAGATTTGCTTTAGGTACTCCTGGATCGAATAAAATTGGTTTCTAACTTCATGTTGCAAGACACTCGTGCAAAATTTGCAACATTCTTGCAAGGAAAGGTATTGAAATTTTTCATCATTACCTTTGACATTCTCTTGTAGAAGTATACAGGTAAGCATCGTGACAATAAAATAACTCTTGACGACATTCTCACGAATAAATTTATATATAACAACACTAAAGATAAAATAAATGACAGCAGACCAAAAGAGGAAAGCGAGATGTCAGAGAAATTGGAATTGGATGTGTAAATATGCGAAAATTGAAGTTGTAGTGTTTATTTGAAGATTGTTCTTTTGAATTAGTTTTTTATCAATTTCACATTTTAAGGATAGTTGTGTAACAGATTTCGAAGTGAGAATGTTCATATATGAGTAAATAAATAATATCAATCAGTAAAAATGCCTAAACCTTGGATTTATTATTCGTAAAATCCAACAAGAAAATGTCAATTTAGTAATCCGTGCTAACGCATTATTCTAAGAATACATTGGGAATTTATGCCCATTTAAAAGCAATGAAGTGCCTTTCGTTGAGAAAATAGTTATCTACATTATTAATAATAATAATAATAATTTTATTTATCCAAGGACATACATAAGTATATATAGGATACGTCAAGTCAGTCTTCCACCAACATATGATACATAATTAAATTTCCCCAGTGACAAAAGCATATTATTTACAATATATATAACAATCATTAAAAAGTAAAAAGTACATCAATACATATATAGGCAAATCATAAATTTTTCTCATTTAAAAAATCGCTTATCTTATAATATGATTTAATTATTAGAAATTCTCTTAACACTTTAGAAAATTTAACTTAAACATTACTTTTTATAGAAGCAGGTAGTTTGTTATATATTTTTAGTGCCATCACCTCAAAACTTCTCCCAGTTAAACTCAGTCTGTGAGATGGGGTCCTCAAGTTGCCTCTTCCTCTCGTAAGATGATCATGCTGATCTTCTTGCTTGACATATTTGTCTACATTATTGTAGATGTAGACTGCACAAGCATAAATATAAGCTGAAGGCATCGTTAATATTCCCCATTCCTGGAATAATGGTTTGCAAGATTCTTTACAAGGAACTTTAGCCATAATTCTCATTACTCTTTTTTGGATTATGAAGATATTTTTCCAAAGTGGGGAGTTTCCCCATACAGTGATCCCATAAGTCATTCTAGAGTGGAAGATTGAGAAGTATGCAACCTTCAGTATCTTTTATGAAACAGCCAGAGCCAGCTTACTTATGAGGCCATCTTACTTATTTCCTTATGTTATTTGTTATATTGATTATGCAATGTTTTCTTGAGAGTCTTGAGGTCGCAATCAGTATGGTATTTATCAAATTGTATTTCCCCGTTGAGAATCATCGCGTAGTTAAGCTATGGCCCAGAGCAAATAAATGGGCACTTTACTGTACTCGACAAATTGGGAACATCACCACCGAATCGAACTTATCTCATTCCTGCATACACCACCACTTATGTGGACTGCCAAATATTACAATAATATATTTTTCTAATTTTGTTTTTAAAAAGTATTTAATCATAATTATTTCATCAATTTGTTCGACTAAAAATGTGTGATTTGGTTTAATTAAAAATAATAAAATAAAAATTTTTAGGGTAGAACAGAGTCATCATGAATACAGAGAAAGGTAAGGGACTGGTGCTGGGATACGTCATTCTTCCTTAAGCGACTGTAGTTAAGCTCTCGACTTTAGCGTAGGATATAGAACAATCTGATGTTAAATATGAAAAAAGTGGGCGAAAAGTTACAAGGAAAGTATAGGGTCAGTTAAAACACTGGGTGGGGCAGGAATATGTACTGGAAGGATGTTTGCCGCAGGTGATTTTCGGGCAATGCCTCCGCAGTGTGGGAAGTGTAGTAAAGGCTGCTTCCACACGGAAACTTTTGGATAGGAGAGGGGCAATGGAGTAGAGAAGTTAGAAATGTAAGAAGGGAAAAAAGTAGAGGTCGATCGTTGAAGGACCCGTCCGTCCGCTCAGTGAGTGCCCCCAATGCGAGGTCACGTACTTGGGAATGGTTAGAAAGGCCTCTGAAGGGCACCGGGAAGTTTTATCGAGGATCCTGAATTACCCTGTAAAAGTGAGCTTTAGGCCCGTTTCCCTACGTGCTCCCGGTGATTGTTACACCTTAATGAGCGTTGAGCTTACGGAGCTCCGAAGTCTTCAGAAAGACTAACATTAAGGGAATATTAAAGGCTCTCCGAGCGCTTCAACTCAATTTCTTACGCCCACTTCATAAACCGAGCGTCACTCAACGCTTTGGGCAATTCCGTGCCGTGTCTATGCTATCAAAGGATTATTAAATCCGATTGGAGTACTTACTGTTTAAGGTGTATGATATTGCGATTATATGATACTTGAATGAAACTCCAAAGATGTTATGTAGAGTGAATAATTTTCTTTATGTCCCCATCTCAAGTATATAAATATGCAAATTTTATAGTTAGTATAATTGTTTAACTCCATCAATAATGGTTATAAGTCCGAAAAGGCTTCCATAATAAAACTCCAAAATAAAAATAAAAAGTGATTTAACGAAGGTTTGTAGCTGTTTATAAAATATACGACAAGTTTTCATTTCTTCCTTGTTTATTGCATTTGCATTCTTTCGAACTAATCCAACGATAGACGTTTTATAAACTGTACAAGACCTTTAAAGACTTAATATCAAAGATATCACAAATGGTATTAATTTCTCTTAAAAGTGCTTCGACAGTTGAGGTCATTGCATGCATAAGGCCCCAATCGGGAATCGAACCCGGGACTGTTTTCATTAAAGGCAAATGCGTTACCCACTTGGCTATATTCTCGATCACCATTTATTTTTATTTAGATTTAATTATCATATATTAAATTTATGATTCAATATAGAAACAAAATCTCGCATATAATAGGAAACCTCCATAATAAAACGTAAACAATTCACTGCGGTCTAGAAGATCTGTTGAAACTATAAAAAATAATAATATATATTATTCATCTTTGTAGACAAACGCCTGTTTTATTCCGATTCTTCTATATTATCCATCTATTTCTCTTTAGACTTTAAGGTGATTTTTTCACAATCAGAAACTTGCTATGCCGGTAGCTTCACTCCTTATCCATCCCTTCTTACCCACTTTAACTCCGAACATACCTCTTTCTGTCTCTTCTACGGGCTCTTACGCTTTTCTTCCTATCTCAAAGACCTTCTTTCCTTATTCACACTTACTGCGCTTTCATCTTTCGCATACAAGTCTCAAAAATCGATTTCATCCTCCTTTACAGAATGCCTTATTCCCTCTCGCATCTTTCATAGTCTCCCCTTCGAACGCTTCTTCGATATCTCCTTTCCTTCCACTGTTTCTATTATTCATTCACAAATCAATGCCTAAGGATCCGAAGCCCTAACCGTTTTACAATGCAAATATTCGCTTCTTTACACAAATGAGCCAAATTATCCACGGAGATGTCTTCTAATGGTTTAACAGTGAAATAGATCCAAATATAGAGAAGAAATAAATGAATGTATTAAAATAAAATTTCTTGTATTCGTTATTATGCGTAGAAGGCTAAAATAACTCTACAAAGAGAATATGTTCTTAAGAGGAAAGACTTTACAATTTTATCCTTAATATAAGATATGCTTTCTTAGAGATGGATAGAATAGAAACGAATAAATTAAATTTGAAGCAATTTTAAGAAGATGACTCTATAATCTACTAGTCCCACTATTATACGAATTCATACATAACTAGCCGAAATTTCAATATTTATATGAGAACGGATTGTTTACTGAAGAGTGTACATTAACGTAGATAAATTACAAATTTGGAAACTGATTATGTTTAGCAAATATAACGAGAGAGTGTATGGGGATACAAAGTAAACCAATAGAAGATTACAAAAAAATAGCAAAGCTGAAACTATCGAAATTGCTCATAATATAGCACTAGAATTCAGTAAACAATTTTAATAAATTTTTTAAAGTAAATTTTAATGAGAAAAGATAGTCAACATGAAAAGGTAAGAGATTTTAGATACAGGAACATGGGCTTAAATATTAATAAAATTTTTGGGAAAGAAATCTGTTTCTCTTTAGGCAAATAAATTTCCTCAAAAGCGATGTAATGGAGAATCCCTCCATGAAAAAGAACTCGTCGATCTGTTTCGCACCACAGCCCATTAATAAAGACTTGTAATTTTCTTTATACATCGCAATCATAACCATGAGCCCTCATTACGCATAAAACGAAGACAACTGATTTCTCATTCCTTATTTATCGAGATGTGGGAATAGTCTCCACTATTCTCATTTCCTTGTAAGATTTCGACGGAACGCCTTCCCCAAATGTTCCCTCATCTTCCTTATTCCTTTGTGACATTCCATCCGTTTGAAATCATTATATCTCCCCTCTATCGGCTTCTCTTTCTGGGGACTGGGCCCCCTCTTGGACCCATTCCTTTCGGCGGAATCCTTAAGGGAACCTTTCGCGGAATTTCGTTTTCAAAAAAATATTTCTCAGGCGCAGAACACTTTCCTTTCCGCGTCTGAAGGAAGGTTCCATCAACAGATCTGGTTAGTTCTTCTCCGCTCCCTGCGATAATGGATTTTGTCCGGCTCAGTTCCCTTTCTGCTTATCTATATTAATTAATTTCGAACTCTTTGATATTCTCGAGGTATGAAATGCTCGTTTTGAAATGATAATGAACACTCGGACAGATTTGAGAAAGGTTTTTGCTATAATGAGTTGAGGCATAAATAAGATTCGCAGAAGTCGTGCGTGCTGTCTCGAGGATTTTCTAATTTCAATTTTCACGCCGCAGACAGAGATATTCAGAGGAAACTGATACTGAAAACTGATTATGACGTCGCGACTTTTATTTAACTAATATAAGAGTATACAAATACATGTGTGGTCTGAAAAGTTTCCGACATTTTGCCATTTCTCGACAAGTTTTCTGATAATTTCTAAAAATTTTCTGAAGATTTCTGAAAAATCTGGGGTCGGAAACTTTTCAGACCACTCTCGTATATAAGATTATTCATAATTACTCTAGGTAATACGAGTATTAGAAGATATTACTTTGTACAGTGAAAAAAATGAAGAATATAGTAGCATGAATGATGTATTTGATCGCAAAAAAGGTCCAAAAATAAACGAAAAAAGTTAAAAGAAATAGTTTTTTGAGTTTTAAAATACGTTCTTTGACTTGACAGTTAAACTTGTAACAAACAAGCAGCACGTAGTCCTTTACCAAATCTTGATCCCTTTGTGAAAGTCTATTTTTACTCTAATTTTTAATCTAAATATTTATCCTTATTCTATCATAAAGTTTGTACATTGAAGAGGAAAAAAGCAATTCCATTTCCCAATTCCTAATTCAAAAGCTCTCATTAGAATAAAAAGTAAAGATTCCTAATTAAAATATAATTGTGTAATCAAATTCTCTCATACACGGGCTGCTAATCCTTAAAAGAAAGATTTCAAGGTTAGAAGAAAACTATGATCTTCTCCTCTGTATAAACTCGACGGAACGGTCTTCACTGTGTAGTATTCCATGAAGAAATGGCGAATAAAAATAAACACTTTTCAAAAAGAAACTGATAATTGACTGGGGCGTCGAAGCGTCGTAGTTTTGAAGATTTTGTGTTCTTTTTCTGTAGTGTAATGCACAGTGATTTTGAATAAATAACACCGGTTTCTTTTTGAAAAGTGGTTATTTTTATTCATAATTTCTTCTCATTTGTATTCTTCTACCTCCGATGATGACTACTTGGCTACTGAAATGCGCGTTGAGGTTCATGGAAGTCGGCAATCCGGGCTTTCCGTTGTTTTCAGAAAATTGATAACCAATACGGACATCAGAAAACGGATTTTAGAGGGTTTTAAATCTCTGATTTTGCATAGCATTTCGTAATTCGGTTTCTTTGCCCACGAGCTCAATATATTTCCCCCTGATTCATTGGACAAATTTTTAGGTTTCTTAGGACTGTAAAATTCCTAAACTTCTCCTTAGATATTAGGAAAGGGTTCTCCAAAACATACACATTAAGAATACCATTGTATGTCTAAGAGACATTGATGATATAGAAGAATGATGAAAATTAAATAGACAGACTGGGCTACTAACGAAGGCCTACGACAAGTCAATGAAGTAAGATGTCTTGATAGAATACTGATCTCAAGAAGAAAACATAATTAAGCACATGCTGAAGTACTACAGTTTGATGAATATTGTACTGTAAGAAATTGTAAAATGGAAGGAATGCAGGAAAAGACTTAGATTATACTGAGAGAGCCATCTAAAAGTTAGTGTTAATAAAATCTAATAATTCGGACTCTCTGGCAAATAATGAAAATAACGGTTTTACGTTTACCACAATGATTTACTGCACGACCACAGTTTCGACCTTTGGGTCATCATCGGCTGAAATAACATCGTTACGGTGGGACCACGGTCATGCAATAAAACATTTTGCGGTAAAGGCAGAAAGGTTTTCATTAAAGTTAGCGTTAACTCAATAATCAAAAGAGCACCATCAAATGAGAAACGAATGGAAAAGAATTACTGTACTCTTAATGTGTACTTTTTCCACCAGAATATGACGATCATTTATCGAAAACGGTCATATTTAAATAAACCTGTAGCAAAAGTACAAGTTCTTTTCCATTCATTTCACATAATGGATTTCCACAACATCTCGCCTGACTCTGAGAATTTTACCATCAAATGAACCAGTCGTAATTTTAGTACTTCAACGTCTTGTAACGAGTTCCACCATTCTATGAGGGCCTAATGCGGTATTTTACACCCTTACAAGTTCTAGAGACACTTTTCAACGTACTCCGCTGCAAATGGATGTACCACAAAAGGATGTAGGAAAGCTGCTTTTCCATTACCGTTTCCATCCTTGGGGGTGGGCGTTTCTCCACCCAAAGTGGCTGTAGCGTAATTCTGGGAAAGACTGCGCACGCGATGAGGAAGCTCTTAAGACGGAGATTCCTCACACGGGCAAATCTTCGATCGATCTCCCACATCCTCTTATCCCCACTCTTGACCGCATCCCGGCACTCTTCCTCAAAGTCTCCCATTCAAGCCCTTTTCTCGATAGCGATTTCGACTCCCCCTTTATCTTAGTGCCCTTTTCCTCTTCATCGGTCGTTTCCCTTCAACCCTTATCTCTTCCCTATTATGTTTTCCTTTTTCGCCCCTCCCCCTGACCCCTTCTCTTCCATGAGAATCTCCGGAACACTTCTCACACGACTTCGCACGTTGCGGGTCTTTCTGAAGATGGTGGAAGTGTTGGGTCGCTGATTTCTATGAGCTTGACCCTTCGACTAGCCCTGTGTATTCCTTTGAGGTCACCGCTTGAAAGAGTCGTGGGGAAACAACCATAGTTCTGCTCATAATCAGTGGTTCCGATCTTCTTTTGATAATATCCCTAGATGTGCCCTAGAGAGTTGCTAAAAATTTATTAAGCTCATAAAAAAAAGTCGCTAAAAAGTAGTTAAAAATTACAATGGCTTGAATTAGCTTATAAAAATATAATACCAGTCCAGATAAACATGAAGAATATAGAGGAAAATAAATAAGGATAATCAGTAATATGAAATCGGTGTCTTTGATCACAAAAAAATATAATGCTATTTTGATTCATATAGATGTAAAACATTTATGCATCTAGAACCTAGAGGAATCTATGTGTGAGGCTTGCTGAATGAAGAACGAGATGTTGTTAAAATAGATAATTCGCTAAGAGAAGAGGAAAGTCGCTAGATCTACCGACTTTCTAGAGAAGTCGCTGTATTATACCTATCTATAATACAGTTGGCTTGATCCATGTAATTAACTCTGTAATTTTCTTTGGTTTCCTTTGATTTTTAATACTTTTCGTGGTTGTTTAATTGCTGATCATAATCATTATGTATTATTCATCGTCAATTGTACAGGTATGCATGTACTAGACCTCGTGTCTTACGTTGATATTCTTTTAATGAATAGATGAATCTACACGGTAATGAATGAGTATATGGTAATGAATGGGTATGTGGAATTTGTGTGATAGCCTAATTTTCCGATTTTCAAATGCAAATTTTCCCTAAACGAAGTTTTGCTGGTCCCAACGGTCGGTCACATGACCATCATTTTAGAGGAAGGAACACACCCTGCCATTCTCGAGATAACCCTTGTTATACTTCGTACAACGACATAAAGTGACCATGTAATCTTATGGCGCCGCGTATTCCTTACGAGATTGGTGTTTCATATTATTTGCGTGGTCTCTTTTACGACGTTGGACTTAGCGTAGATAGAAAGCATCCTCTTGTGGGCTAAACAACCAAAATTTCATGAAGACGATTCGTCCATGACTCAATCGAAGAATCCCGCATCAGAAATAAACCATTAAGAGCCCCCAATATTCCTCTCCGTTGTCAACGCAACGAAAGATGATTTCGTCGCAACTCGCTACATTACGAGGCCGCCGGAAAACCACTCGGAAACATTCTTCAGCGCACCCACGCCACATCCGATGGAGAAGAAAAGAGGCAGACGAGTGAAGAAAGCTTCCGCAGTCGGGAACAAAACAATAGCTTATTGAAAATCGATTTTTTTGGGGGCGAGAGGAACAAAAATGCTGGGGAATAAAAGGAGAGGATTTGGTGTTGACGCAGATGTGGGTGGGAAGGGAAGGAAAACAATTGAAAGTGGAAAAGAGAAAGGATGTGCGCGGAGAGAGAGGGAATGGGAAAATAAATGGGGTATATCGGGGGATTTGGAAGGGAAGGCGATGGATTAATAGCTGTATAATCGCCTCCGAAAATCAGGGATTAGAACAATAGAGTTCTGGCGTCCGGAAAGGTATGATGTGCTGAGGAGAATCAGCCGGACTTTGTTACCCTTCTCAACTCCTGTCAATAACCATTAGCGTCTGAAAATCACCATCGAAAAATGTTCTTTTATTTCCATGAGGGAAATTCATATTTCGGACGCTCACTGAAGTCTTCTAGGTAGTTGTGTGTGAATTATTCAGCCCTAATTTGATCTCCAACTCTCAAACGAACCCATCAGCTGCAAGATGCTTAAGAGAGCAAATGAGGCTTACTAAGCAAGATGATGATTTAAGTAGTTTGCCGTTGCTTTCCTTCTTGAAGCTTAAAAGCTTCAAAAATCCGTAGTTTACAAGCAAATTGTGTGGAAATTATCTGACCAAGAAGCCAGCGGTGGTTAATGATCTCCGTGGCCGCGCTATGCAAGATTGATTTTCCATTTACATATTGCGGCAACTAACTTACCATGTTCAGGGGGTTAAAAGAATTAATAGTGGCAGGAATAGTTTGGGATATATGTACCTTTTGTAGTGTGAAACCAAGGAGTGAGATAAAAATGTAAGAAGGGAATGGTGTTAGGCAGATATTTCTTCGCTACTTAAGTTTTTGCATACAACGCAACAACCGTATATCATAGGCCTCCAATCTTTTCGTGTCCTTTTTTCTTAGGATCCACGATTCATACTCATTTACGAAATTATTCCACATTTTCACACAGGGGACCACATGCTTATGATTCCAGTGGGCCGAGTTAGCATTTGGAAAGTGTTCGCGGCCGCAGGTAATCAATTTTAGTAACATCCACTGAAATTTTAAAATGAATTCTCGTTATTTTTCGTTTAATTTTGTGCATTTATGTTTCACAATATTCTTGTCAATCACTATTTTCCACATTATTCGATAAAAAAATATGCTTTATTCACATCGGTATAAAATCGCAAACGAAAAATCGTGTATGAGAGACTGTGAAAAGTTTTAATTTCTCGGAAGCTAGAGCCGCACAGAATTTAGGAGAAGCCGCATGCGGATTGTGGGCCGCGAGTTAAGAACTCTAAAACCGAGGATTTTATACTAGTCACTTCCAGAATCCATTATGTTGGGGCGAAGAGTTCAAATCATAGACGAAATACGTCGCATTAACTCTACTCTAAAATTTAGTAGGTGTTTTCCTTACAATATGAAGTATTTTAACAATTCGCAACCCTGAAACCACGGGAACTTAGCACAGTTTCTCCAGCGAATGAATTAGATCACGTGGGAAAGCGGGTCATATCGGCAGTTCTATAGAAAAGCAGAGGTGACCCTGAGGAATTTTAAAGTAGGTTTAAGGCGGAAATTGGCAATTGAACGTGTTTCCCCGCACTCCTCCTTCCCACATCTCCTCCCTTAACTCACTTCCTTTCTCCCGTTCCTTTTCTTTGCAAAATCCTTCCCTTTTCACCCATTCTCCGCCATTCACGCCTCGATGCATTCCCACCGTCAGCAGATTCCGTACCATTGTCCCGACTTTTATTTTTTCGCCAAATAAGAAGGGATCATTTAATTTTGGATCCCCTGAATAAAGAAAAATACATCGCCAGAGAAAATCGTTTTTTTTTCCTCATGGAATAATGTGTCGAGATGATATTTTTCTGAAGTGATACAGAACTTTATTATAAGAAGCTTTTTAATACTTTTCGCTATATTGTGGTCTTTAGAATGCCTCTATTGCTGAGTTAACAACGGAAATACGTTGATATCTTTAATTCAGCAATCAGCGGAGCCATCTAGCTAAACGATACAAATCTCGAATTTCCGAGCAGTTTGTTTTCTATAATTATTGTTTGCAGGGTAGGTTATTTAGTTAGTATCTCATAAAGACACCACAATTTTCACTGAATAAGTTTTTCTTATACTTTTACAAACTGGCACAAAAATCCTTGAGGACCTTAATAAAGGTGTTCAAGCGATATGATGGTTTCTAATTATAAACAGGTAATCAAAGATTCCTGAGGCAGCATACAGGATCGTACATACCATTAGTGTAACGTGCGCATTGCTCACAGGCAGGCATAATCGATGGGCATAAGGTGATGATTGGAAGATGTTATGAAGAAGTTTTTCCTAATCATTAAGGCACCTAGACAAGATTTTTGTTCAAATTCTTCCAGTGGGAGAACTGAAGGAATTTTTCAAAAAATTGTTGCTACAAACTGTTAGAATATGGTCAAACTGTAGGAAGAAATAATTCGATTTATTTCATGTACAGAGTCTGTTTATGATTTTTTTGTTAAATATTTGCAATCAATTTAAGCTTCTCTAACCCTACTAGCTTCAATTACTGGCCGCATACGGAAAGTTGATAGGGAAAATGAAAAAGTTAACGAAATTTATTATCTGCCATAGCTGCTTATCTTTTAGCTCTTGCTAAAGCTTTTCAAGTGATTTCAAGCATCCGTATTAACGGCTTAAATATAAAAGAAAAATATCTTGCATCATCGTTTTGAATTCGATCTCATACTATTCGTAGTCACATGTGAATTGATAATAAGTGACTTGATAGCATAATATTAAAACTTATTGAATAATTTCCGATTCAACGCGATCAAAACATAGGGTTTTCTGCATTGAGACGCCCTAATTTAAGTTCTTTCTCAGGAGAAAAGTCAAAAAGATATGGCCTTCTTTAAAAAATGAACTAAACGTTACTTACAAACTTAAAGTTATAAACGATCTCCAAACTCTGTGGTATAGCAGGTAATTATTGATCCTTTGATTGCACACATGTAAGATAAAAATTTTCTAGTACACTCTAAAATTAGTTTGGAGTTAACTTTCTTTTATGCTGCATAAGCTATAATATGCTTATCATAAAGTAATTTCAAAGTGTACTATAAAAGTTTCACCTTACAAATCTGTAGATAAATACTTATCCGATACACCTCAGAAATTTGGATTTGTACTTTATTTTACTTCCATCTAATCTTAATTGGAATCTGCTGAAAGCAGTCTTTCCAGATGTAACAATGATATAAGGCAGAATTCCCAATTAAATGCCTGCAATTATCATGACTTTCCATCAAACCTCTTTCGTATCATGAGGAGATCCCCTCTACCTCACCCGCATTACGGAGTACTACGGAAAGTGGAGACTTATACAGACTAAACGCACCATGTTCAGCAACGAAATCGACAAATGAGGTCCAAAGTGAAGTCCGAGATATGAAAAAGCAATTTGAAAAATACGAATCCTTTAGGGCGAGAAAAATTTATAATTGCTTCCTTTGTCCGATAAAAATCGTTCTTATCTCCCAATTTCCGCCTGAGAAAGTCGAATGATGAGTTTAAGGAAGGGAAGAAGGGCCGAGATCCGCATTATAATTTCAATAATGGCTGCGGTTAATGGAGCGAGAATGTGGGGCTATCGGATTCCGAAGGCGGTTAAGTCATCAATTGAAAGGATGAGTGATTGCTTGATTGATTGGACCCTTCATTGACAACGTTATGAACGAGTGGATGTATGTAACTTCTACACTATATTACACCTAATTCCAAATGTCGTACGATGTACTGCTATATGTAGAAATGAATGTTAAAGAAAAATTGGAATAATTACAACGAGGAATGGGTAAAGGGTGATTTTGCACGTTAGGGCGTGCACCCAGGAAATCTTTTCTCAAGTCTATTCCTCCTTGGGAATCACTACGAGCTTAGAAGTAAAGATTGGTGTATGGGAAATAGAAAAAAATCAGGATAAAATGAAAGAATAAAGACATGAATTTTGCTGATTACAAGTATTATGGAAAAACTTAAACTCTCAATGCCGGCGTCGGTATGATGTACCGACCCCATATTTTTTTACGATTAGCCGGTGTCAGTACCTTCATCACACTCACTTCAATTCCTTCTACTTTTTATATTTTTTGGTTCAAATGTTTGAATTTCTACCGTATGTTATATGAAGGTTTAACGTTAAATATTATTGTAATAAATCACATGATTAGGGAATGAGTAATGGTCTGATATACAGAAGAGCTTAAAATACAGCTATTTTCATTGAATACCCAACGGCTGTCGAGAAGAGAGGGATTTAAACAATTAGCTTATCAGTATTGAGTAATGACGGAAAAAGCTGACGTTGTATTAAATTGAAGATGTTAACGCATCGATGAAACAAGTCAATTTGAAAATCTGCTGTGGGAGTTACCAAGTGTTTTTTATTTTAAGATGATTTTTCGCTGTTTTCGGCTTCAACTAACGAATATTTTAGTAGAAGCGCGTAGTAGTGGGAAGAACCGAATGAAAATAATCAAATAATTCGACTTATGTATTAAATAACCGTTGCAATCTGGCCTTCTGACAAGGTGACAGTGCTGTAGGGGAACACATTACTTTAATTAAAAAATTGTTGGCTTCTGACCTAAGATTGTTTTCTTGTATTGAATAATTCGAATAGAACTGTTCGATTTTTTAACCTATCCTTATCTCGCAGAACAACCGAATGATTCTATCTAAGATGGCAGTTTCAAAAATGTTCACGGGTGAAAACTCGGCAATTCATTCAATTTTCGCTTTTAACTTTGTTGTTCTTGCTATAAGAGCGTAAAGATTTCACTATTGTGTTGATAAAGTTATTTTCAGTCGAATTTCATCAGTAATTGAGTTTGGATCGGTCAATGTAGACTACGAATCTTAATTATACCCGTCCGAATCCGTAGCTCCGCGTAAAGGCGACCCGGCGCGCGAGGCTTTGCCTTTCTCCCATAAGACAATACTGACTGGAATCTTGAAACGGACAATAGTTTCTCACTCGCTCCTCCCCATCGAGTGAACTATTTGATAATATACTCGATTACTATATCTCATAACAGGGCTGCATTCACAACGAAACAGATACCTGTGAGAAATATATTTATCTGCTAACGAAGAGTCAAAGATTAACGAATGTGATTCCAATACGATCTATCTTCATTAGCCGTGGTATCACTGTGCTGAAATACAAGGAAATGAGCTTTGGGATAGAAGAACTTCCTAATACGGTTTCTGCGAGGCCTTCTGATAGCAGGGAGAAAGGGGGTTTGTGAAAAGAAAAAAGGTGAGAATAAACCTTCAGGCTCGAGTGGATGGAGGGCTAAGAAAAGAAAATCGACCCCTCATTGTCATCTAAGGCTATGACGCAAGAACCAATCAATCGATTGGCGAATAAAGAGAATTTCTCATTTTTTGCTCTGAGTCATCCGAAGGAGGCCTTCCTAAAAATGAAACCGCTTCTTGCGAAGGTAGTGAAACTCATTCAAATCGATGACCGATTTCCAAACAAATTCTCTCAATGACAAACATAGCAAAAAAAACATCAGAATAGCCCATCATGATCAAAATAGAAGATATCGCGACTCAGTAATAACTTTGTTGCAACGCCTTTAAGAAGCCTGTCTGTGAAGCCGTCAGCTTAAACTTTTGGTTGTATACTCATCACCTACACCTTTAACTACCATGTCTATAATTGGGATGAGATATAATAGGTAAGATGAGGAGTGGGGTAATTTACCTTGCTCTCCTTGCCGCACCAGAAAGCTTAAAGTCGAACAAGTCCACGTAAGTGCAGCAGAACGACATTATTTATGACAACTATATTTAGTGCGAGGTGACAAAAATGAAGATTATAATTCAGTATAACTCAGTAGCTTTCATACTGTCACAACTATGAACGAAACTGAAACAAAAGTTCATGAAATACTAAATTCCCTCTACTTCTCACCAAAAACAGATGAAAATATTCTATTGATCAAGATATGATAGTGTATATGATAGTATATGATATATATATAACTCGAGCCTCCAAAAAAGAATATCAAACTCTACATCTTCACTTGCTTTAAGTGTATAGTTTTCCAAAATTGTAAAAATATATAATGCTGTTACAACAATATTATACTGTTGTAGTCCTTCTTATAATGTTTGTAAAATCCTGAGAATTTGTGGATTTTCATTTTTTAACTCAAAACGATTGAGATTGTAAACCTCTTTTTTCAACGGAACTGTTCCAGACGCAAAATTAGACATTGTTGAGAGAAATATACGCCAAGTTCTTTTTTGTCGCGCTCGATGTTTTCAGCAATAAGTTACAAAAATATATTGTAATTAAAGTAAGAATAAATAATATAACTATATAATCTATAGCCTCGGCCGAGATGTGGTGGAAATTCATAACTGAATGCAGCTTTTTTACTTTTCCACAGAAGGTTTTATTTAAGAACTACCGGTTCGGTGTATAACCATCTTCAGGTTCGAACAGACTGAATCCTCAAAACGCCGAGACTTACATTGTAATTGGTTAATTATAGACTAAAACACAATGTAGAAGAGTTGGAAATTAACGTACAACAATAACAATCAATTACGAGGGGGAGTGGGAGGGGAAATTTACTGGTGACTATGGGGTGGGGGAGAGGGCGGATTCCAAGATGGGGGAGGGAGAAAGAAAAAGATCTTTTTCTTTCTCCCAATTACAATGTAAGTCTCGGCGTTTTGAGGATTCAGTCTGTTCGAACCTGAAGATGGTTATACACCGAAACCGGTAGTTCTTAAATGAAACCTTCTGTGGAAAAGTAAAAATCTGCATTCAATATAACTATAAATAAGTTTGGTGATTGTGAATAAATAATATAATTTTAAGTACAATTAGAAATAAATAAACCATCCCAACAAAATATGTATACCTTCTTCCTTCTGAAATAGTACTTATAAATGAAAACGTTAAATGCATCCTAAATGAACAGACCCTCGGTGAAAAATCCTCGATTGAAAAGTTTTGCCCTTAATAACTCTGGAAAATGCCATTAGGGAAACCCTATCTAAGGTGAAACGCTTTTAGTGAGGCGTTGGGACAACCGTTACTGCATAAGACTGATGAATTGAAATTTCTCGGAAAGGAAAACACCTTATCCTCGCGAACCACTCCTAAGGCATTACTCCTCAAGTACTCCATCTTGATCACAAGAGTCACGGAATAAATTTACTGGAACAAATGGAAATCCTTTACCAAGAATATTCGAATTTTACTTAAGTGAATGAACGTATATTTCATCCCATCCTTTACTCCTTACAGCTCTTTCCATTCAATGCAATGCTTCTTAACTACTTGCCTTCATGATTCAGACCTTCTATCAACTCTGCATTTATCATTTTGCGTGTTTCACCTTCTAAAATTTAAAATCCTGTCCTTTCTCCAATAAAAACCTTTTCTCTCGTTTTGAGCATGGTTATCACTAGCCAAAACTAGTTGCCGACGAAACCTTATGTGGATTAGTAGAATTATTAAATTTTTGTTACATTAAAACTTCGTGTTCAACATCTTCATCCTCCTTATGAATGGAGCTAATTGAAGTTTACAATCAAAACACCATCAAGGGGAAGCATGTCTTACGGTCATGACCTACTTTATGATATTACATGAGGCCCCACGTAACTGAGGAGCGCACACTATTTTTTTGCTTACTATTTTTGATGTCAAATTTAATTGAAACTGCGGAATACAGACCTTCTAGACGTAACATTAACATAAGAAAATTCCTATAAAAATCGTTCAATTACCATGATTTTCCGTCAAGCTCATATTTATACACTATTGGTGAAAGCGGTCCCGGGTGCGTTTCAGGCAGATTCCCCATAGTAGTGAGATTACCTCTATCGGACAACTCGCATGATCAGTATCTATATCTAAAATTGACTTAAATGTCAAATTTAATTTGTTGTGTTTAAACTTTTATAAAGGTACAAAATAAAGGTATGACACATCGAAGTGTTTATCATCACAATCCACATTCGTGCTTCGCGATCTACATCAAATTCAGCATCGGACTACAATCGACGTATATTTTTAGACTGTTATGATTCATGTGAGAAGACTTTATTCTCTCATAACAGAAGCGATTCGAAGTTTCCTACGAATCTAAGGTTTTCCCCCAAGTTGATGGATGCGAATCTTTTCGCTCCTCCTACTTCTTTTGAGCGTACGCCATCTCCCGGAATCTCATTTAACTTTGGGATTTTGAGCCACCTAAGAGTCTGAAAGGGAAAATAAATGTTTTAGGTATTAATTTTAATGCTTCGCGCGCATCTTCGGGTCATCGACTTCTTCCTTTTCAATTATCGTTCTCTCTCCTAGAGAACTCCGTTTTTCCTTCCCGAGAATCGTCCTTCACAAAGATTTCCGTCTCCTTTAACCTCTCGCCAAAAGTTTCCTTTCCATTTTCCTTCTTCTCGAAACGATTGCTGTCTTTCCCTGGCGTCAAATTGAAGGGATTTATCAAGCGACGCTCTCTCAGGCTTCGGAGGAAATTTCGGCAAGAAGTTTCTTTTGGGGATTAATGACGGTTAATTTTGGATTTTTGCTGAGTTGATCTTTCCCTTATATTCAGTTCTTTCCTGTCAAGACGTTCCTTAAAGAACGCCGGGTCTTCGATTTAGCTTCAAAAGTGGACTTGCTTTGTATACTTGCCTTTTTACCCTCATTTATTGGAGATTATAATTCCATCATTACTCGAAATCAACGGTTATTACTTCAATATACTGTTTTGTAAGGATTTGGAAGATTCACCGCGGCTGTTTCACGGTAATGATTTATTTTGGGAATTAAAATATTAATTTTAGAATATTTAGGAATGTTCCCTTCAGTTTAGCAGAAGATTATTACCTAGTGACAAATGAGCATACATCATCACCGCAATGGCTCACACCATAATTAAATATTATTTTATAAGTATAAAAATAATTAAATGTCTTTATTAGGGCGAGATTGAGACTTAATATATTTTATTACTAATAAATCTTCGTCAATTAACGAATGGAAGAATAACATAAAAAGTGAACAGAGGTAAACTAATTTGTGGGTTCACAAACCAAATCTATTTCTTAGGCAAAATATCACACAGCAAGAAAACATCCAAATCTACACAAGTGTGAGTGTAAAAAGCCTGCGAAACCTTTAGATAGAAACTAAAATTTTACGGAAAAGACAGACATCTAAAAGAAGGAAACAATACATGTACATCTTAAATTGGTAATACAAAAGGAAATGATTTTGCATAAATATTAATTATTACGGTATATAATACAGTAATATTCGTCAATCAGCTCTTCCTGTAATTATCTGTCCTTGTAATTATCTCAATCAGATCCCGTAATTAGCTGTCTTTGGTTGGAGACGGGATATTCCTTCCATATGAGGAAACGTATGTCAGAATAATAAATATGTTGCTCATTTAGTGTATATTTTATGCAATATTCGATAATACTCACGGCGACTCGTCCTAGATCGGTTTCGTAAACATTTCAAATTCTTCTCCCGTGAGATTCTTAGATTCCTATTAAGCCACTGAGAATTTAAGAAAAAAGGAGCAAATCTCGTTACGTTCGCCGAAGAAGACGGAGAAACTTTTCCAGATACTGATAATAACTCAGGTCCTTCTTCCTTGTCCTGGAAAATCAATAAGGAGGAAACTCCGCTAAAAATCGAACGGGGACCTGCGAGTATGATGGAATAAATTATTCCAGACGAGCGGAAACCCGGGAAGTGCCGACATCATCGTGAGCCTCTTTGGGATTGGTACGGCAGAGATCACTAATATAGGGAAAGTTGTCTCGAGGCGAAACCAAATCTTAGACCCAAACTAATACATATATACATACATATATACAAAGGTCTTTATTATCGGGTGAAATTGAGACTGGATAGTCCCATCTTACATTCAACCCTTCATAAATATATATATATATAAGATAATAGAAAACAAAGAACAAATATAATTATGACAACATTTTAGGTTTACATACATGAAGGTACAATTCATTGCAAATTGAAAAAATTAATTACAATTTAATAGAGTCTAATTACAGCTTAAAAATTATTAATTAAAAGTTAGAAAAGAAAAATAACCAGCTCATAAAATGTATTAATTACAAATAGAAATTAAAAAATAACTAAAGAGATTAACTAAAAGTTTAAGAGTTTAAATTAATTACAATTTAATAGTCTAATTACAGCTTAAAAATTATTAATTAAAAGTTTAAAGAGAAAAATAACAAGCTCAGAAAATATATTAATTACAAATAAAAATTTAAAAAATAGCTAAAGAGATTAACTACAAGTTTCTAAATAGATTCAGCGAAATATTTCCAAATGCATATTTAATAAAAGAATACAACAATTGAAAGACGGTAAACAGAGGTGAAAGTGTAGGAGAAAGATATGCCTGTATCGTAATCTCCTTACCCTTAGTGAAGGTAACCGGTCTGAGAGACAAGTACGATAACTTTGATAACGAGTAATCCGGCTAGCGAAGATTATTTTGCCGTTTTTCGGACTCGGATAACGAATATAAATTCGGCTAGCGGATGATGTAGCGGATGCACTTACAGGGAGAGGTTCTCAGGTGGAATCGCGATTTGAGACGAGACCTGTTTAGCGTACTGGAATATAAAATACAATCGTTATTGTTCTAGGAGTTTCTTTCCACTTGTCCGATGGTTGTTTAAGTATAATTTTAAAAGCAGCAGATTAGATACTTGTTGCAAAGCTTCTTCGCAGTAAATCAGTGGCAGCAATAACACTGAGGGAACTCACCGTTCAATTTGGCTGCTCGGGTTACGCTGCGATCGCTGACGGATTATTTTTATCTTCGTTTGAGATATTTTTAATAAAACATCTGCCTTTTATAAATTCGCCGCATACCTATCGGAGTTTTATACAAAATGGTAAAAAGCACAATATAATTTTGTAGAAACTCAGCTTCAAATACTGGGCTTAATAATTAATTAAACGATTTTCTATAGAAACCATCGATTATTTCCGCTATAAAATGTGATTCCAGAGTATCTTCGTTAGGTAAAATATCACTACATTCTGGAATATAATCCCAAAACCGCTGTTTTCTGAGAGGGATAGCAACCGCAAAACCAAGTTCAGAACAGAGGTGTACCTCAAGGTTGAGCTCAACCATAATTTCTCTCAGACACACTAATACACTGGCTCAAACTTCGCTTTAGCCCATGAAATATCTTTGCTGAATTCATTACAAATTCAGGCATATGAAAAGGGAAATGTTTGAGTAAAACAGAAATTAAAAATTGGATGGAAATGAGTGAATGAAGATAAGATGGTGTTCGTAGAAAAAAGCATATTAACAGTTAAATTAAACTTGCTCAATATACTTGAAAATATTACAATCACAAAAGACGTAGAGTAACTTATGCGTCCAAGATGTTACTTAAGACGATCAGATACAAAAGGAAAAAATGGAATATATATAAGAGCTAGCTTCAAAAACGCATTTATTCCCTGGGCATTAAGCGATAGAAAAATTAATGAAATAGACACATGGTTCACGCATCCCCTGTCATATTCCAAAAGGCGTATCTCAAGGTATATTTCTAGATGTATAAGAGGGTATACTGTAGAAATAAAATATTTGGTAAATTCAAACACATTCATATGAAGATCTAGCGTAATCTTTCAATCCATTACAATCTTCACGCAATACTATTGCGTAGCAGAGTTATCAGAAGCTGGTAATGAAATGCTGCCTTAGGGATTGATACGACACGGGCTAAGGATCCAACTCTAGGAAAACAATCCTTAAAGAACACATGATACGCTTCAAAAGAACGTAAAATTGCTTGCACTAACTGCGTTGAACTATACGAATAAAAGTTTTTCCATTCCTACCACTAATTTTAATTTAGGAACTTCTTCAATAAGTCATGAGCAATTGGATTAATATTTCCATCTGATAAAGATTAAAATAATTTAATTCAATCTATGAATTTTATATCGATACAATCTTTTATGCAAACTTTAATTTCTAATTAACTTCGATGTTGTAAAATTAAATAACCAAAGAATAGATTCCTCTCATTTTTTTTTTAATTCAGTTAAACTAAATAATATTCAGAAATATCTTTAAATTACTAATATGATCAATATAGATGTTTCAATAGAATCTCAATTACATTCAAAGTTTTGTTTTCATTACAATTGTTATCTTGAATCACACATACTTTTGCCTCACCTATTTTAATCAAAATTGGTAAATTTTTACTCAAAACGATGTGTCATTGTTAAGAGTAGTCATGAGGAATCAAATATAATATGCTTCTGCATTTTTGTCGAATTATGCAAGCTATGAATAAAATTCATTACGACTTCTTTATTACGAGGGTCATCCGGAAAGTAGTACCCGTTCGTGAAATAAAGACACAAAAGTAAATATTAACAAACATAAAAAATTTTATTTGAAAGAGGATACTTTAAACTACTTCTCAACATAATCTCCAAGCAAATTAAGGCATTTGTCATAACGTGTGACAAGTTTCTGTATTCCTGCTGCATAGTCCTCCGCCGCCAGCTCATTGAGATACAGGGTCACTCCTTCTTTAAGTTCTTCATCGCTGTCAAATCTTTTCCCCGCCAAAAAGTCTTTAAGCTTTGTAAAGAGATGAAAATCTGAAGGGGCCAAGTCCGGGCTATACGGTGGATGGTCGAAAGTTTCCCATTTGAATTGCTGCAAAAGTCTTTGTGTTATCCCAGCTGCATGAGGCCTGGCATTGTCATGAACGAGAATGACACCAGTAGACAATAGACCTCGCCGCCGATTTTGTATTGCCCGCCGTAATTTCTTTAATGTTTCACAATACGCATTGGCATTAATAGTGTCTCCACGGGCCATAAAATCAATAAGCAATACACCTCGTCGATCCCAGAAAATGGTTGCCATGAGTTTCCTGGTGGACAGAACTGTCTTGAATTTTTTTGGTTTGTTTGGTGAATGAGCATGATGCCACTCCATTGACTGTCGTTTACTCTCAGGTGATGCATAACAAACCCATGTTTCGTCACCAGTAATTATGCGAGTCAAGAAAGAGTCTCCTTCATCAGAATAACGTCCCAAAAACGTCAGTGCTGCAGCCATACGCTTGGTTTTGTGCTCATCTGTAAGCATGCGAGGGACCCATCTTGCACAAATTTTTGCATAATGCAGATGGTCTTTAACAATTTCATGAACAATTGTTCGAGAAACATTGGGAAAATGCTCACAGATGTCATCAATTGTGACGCGCCGATCGTTCCTCACGAATTCGTCAACTGAGCTCACCAGTTGGTCTGTAATGACAGACGGTCTCCCCGAACGCTCATCGTCGTGTGTGTTCCCCCTCCCCATGTTGAACTTGCGACACCACCGCCGAACAGACGACTCGTCCATTACATTGTCTCCATACACCTCCTTTAATTGGCGATGAATATCACATGGGCGAACGTTTCTTGCATTGAGGAATTTAATCACTGCTCTCACTTCACAACTGGAGGCGTTCTCAATTTTTTTAAACATTGTAAACAATCACAGAAACAACACAGGCAATGCTAGCGTCACGCAACTTGGCTCAGAGAAGGCAGACAAGCCACTGAAGCTATCTGACCTTGTCCAGCGGCTACTCGCGTCGTCAGCACTTCATGCGGCACTAACGGGTACTACTTTCCGGATTATCCTCGTATTTTCAGAAAGGAACTCCGATATTGGCTCATTTACACGTCATATGACTCATTCCTAAAAAACATGAGCATCAAGTCGTAGTTAATATGCTAAAGCATAGAATACTGGTTAATTGATGTTAAGTGTAGCCGTGGGGAGACTGATGCATAACTATGATGAGCGGATTATTCTAGATGTGGAGTGCAACTCAACAGAACAGATAGAGAGATCAAAGCAACATCTAGATTATTAACATAGCCATACGGATAGTCCATCTAGCACTTAGCAAGCATTAATGTTGCCTCTCACTTCTTAATACCTTGAGTATTCCTGGGCTTAAATTTCGGCTATTAAGGATGGAAAGTAAAAGCCATTTATAGCCCTTCCCTCGTTTTACTTCCAACTACTTTTACTAAAGAGATCTGCTCAAAATCAAAGCACTCGCAATGTATTCATCTTATTTCTGTGTACGTAATTCCTAATGCACACTATTCTAGTTAACTATATGCTGGTTTCTTGGTTTTAAATAACACTTTTTGCGGATATTTCCCTTCAGTGGCGTATTTTTCTTAAGTGCCTGCCTACTTATGATTTTAAAACCACAAAGTAGTTATCTTTAAGTCACTCTTTTCATGCTCTATCTTTCTTTTTAATTTCATACGACGAAGGCTTAGATGTAAGAAGAAATCCATAAGTCTCAACCTTTCCCAAATAAAAGTCGTTTAATTATCATTATTTTATCATTCCTAAGTGACTCTATATATATAAGGTAGACATTGATTACTATTGTGGAGAAAGTAACCTTAATTCCAAGAAAGCTGTACAAAGGTGCTATTAAAACACATGTCGAATGATGTCTTGAATTTCTCAGATATCGCTTAAAACCTATTGTCTCACTCTAATTTATTATATAAGTGATCTGACCGTACATTGTTATAATAGTACTGTTTTTTAAAGCTATTACTTTTTATCGATATTTACAATGTTGATGTTTTAGCTTAGTAAACACGAGACCTATCTTGTTTTTGATTTGATTGATCTAGTATTACATCTCTTTTGCTGAATAAAATTGTTGTAATATATAATAATATAAGTATCCTTGGTTCGACTCCCAGACGGCTCGAAAACACTCCCATAAGAAATGCACGTAAAGTTCGTTTTTAAGGATTGCAGACTTTTATTCTTTTGAAGAATTAAATAAGAAGTAATTGTCTTAAAAATCGAGAAAAGTATCCTGTAGACAGGTTACGACCTGACGGAACATCAGTGTAATATGTGTTAAATTTTTAAATAAATGAATAGGATGAAATGAAAATGATGTAAATTAGACGTTACATAGCTTTAAATTTCTTTATATAAATTTTAGGTCGTATTCCGCTGAGAAAGTTAATGTAAACGAGAAGTAGCTTCCATAAGAGAAAGAGAAAGAGGGATGTGTTGAAACGTTAGAGTTCAAATGCTACTTCTTCCAGTTCGAATCGTCAAAAACCTGCACAAAATCCAATTCCGTTTCATTATCCGAGGAATTTCATCTTTCCCGCTAAGCCACCGCACCAAGGAAAATTTTTCCCGGGCCAAATTGGAACGAGTGGCGAAAAAAATGCTCTCGCATGAAAGAGGCCTTTCCTACGGCGCCACTTCTCGAAAACTCCGTCTCTACGATATACCACTCCTTATCCTCCACTTCCGCCAACTTCTATTGATGTAAAAAGCATTTAAGGAAATCTCGGATCGAATAAAAGAGATGTTTAGACCCATGCCTTCCTTGTTATGCGCCAGGCAAGTGTACTCGCTTCTGCAAAGACATTAAGGAAAAAGTAAGATTGTTTTTCCATTGCTCGGGGGGAAAAATTGGAGTTAATTATCCCGCAGACCCGAAAGAGGATTATCTCAAAGGAAAACTATGTGCTTCATTTCCTGGCTTAATTTTTTTTCGACCTATCTTGAAACTCACTTCCGAGAATTTGTGAATTTATTTCTTGGCTGGAAATGGAGCTGCGTGCCGAAAGACTTTCTTGATTCCATTCCTTTGAACGACGCAAGAAAAGTACGTTTTAAATGCTCTAGAAAAATATACAAGAATAGGTTTATTATATCAGCATCTATGACATTAACTAATTCAGAGATGTCAGCGCTAACAAGCATAACTACCACAAAGAAAATTAACCCCACTTGGATTCTGGGAAAAATCCCATAGTTTGAATGAATTATAATTTTCAAAAACATCAGCAATGTTTTTAAATACAATACACTTCCTAACAAATACAATACCACACAAAAGAGTGACGTTGTTAAGGAATTTTTGGGAAGAACGTTTTTCTTTACTTTGGCTACTCGACTGACACTAAAATGAATATGGATTCAGCACTTTAATCCTGAAACATACTTGAGTGTGTTAATATAGAATCTACGGTAGTGTAAAATTGTTGATTTACAAAGATTTGCAAATACAAGAATAGATTTACTATATCAACATCTATGGCATTAGCTAATTCCGAGATGTCTCCTTTAATGAGCACAGTTACTACCACAAAGAAAAAATCTCCACCCTGGATTCTGGGAATTACTTCTTCAGTTGAATGACAATTTTTGAAAATGTTAATACAAATACAATACTTCGGCCAAAGAGTAATGTAAGTAGGGAATTTTTGGGTAAAGAATGTATTTTTTATTTTGGTTAGCCGACCGATACTAAAACTACAACGGATTCGGCGAAATATCCCTATGGATGGATAAAGGATGTATTGTAAAGTACAGTTGTTGATATACATAGATTAGCATACGGTAACATAGCTTTTAAGCGGATACGCAGTAATTGTAGGGGTGATATCAGTTTTCAAAAAGCGTATCGTGGTATCTAGAAAATATTTGTATTGTAATAATGAATTGTTTTAGCTTGGAGAGGTTTGTATAGTATAAGTGTATTGTTCTATCTAAATGATATATAGTCTGAATAGCTAATAATATTGTATTATTATAATCAGTATCGTATTTGGTACTGTAATATTGTATTAGTTAAAAAGAGTACTGTAAACAATATTATTAATGTAACGAATGAAAACAAACGATAACCAACCGCCGGACTATAGTCCGTCTGTAACGAGTCAAGTAATAAAAACAACAAAAAAAATTTTCCATGAAAGTTCATGCATGTAATCTTCCCTAGAGAACACTACTTCATGACAAGACTATTTACTGAACTCACTTTTTATCGTGTGGTGCAGTAAATACTCTTGTCATTACTCCCGTCACACAGCTTTTAGGGCGTTAAATTTGACCCTGCAGTCACTTTGGTCACGCTGTACAAATGGTCATATTAAATCATGCGGTTTATTTAAACTATCACATAACGCCAAGAGAAAATATAGTAGAAAATGCTCCCTTTCAGGAAACATAACGAAAAAATTCGTTTTTTGATACAAGGTTTCGACCTTTTAAAACTCTAATGCAAAATGGCAAAATGTAACACAAGACTGTCCTGATTGTTTCAAATGCGCCTTTTATTATAAAACTGAATACTAAAGGTTTCAAAAAAGGTCTCCCACCTCTGCTCTAAGAAAAATTGGATGTAAAATAGTCAAAAACACTTTCAAAGTTAGGTTAAGACGATGAAAATTTTAGAATGTATCTCAGATACCACGAAAATCGTGTATAAAAATGGGTATGGGTGTAATGGGTAAAATCAAGAATGTCTTTCTATCCTCGCTAACACTAACGTCTATTGTAAACGCTTCTCAACTTCCATAACTTTTCCTTTAAAACTCCTCATAAAAGCGGGAATAGAATCTTGCGGTAACTCTCCGAGGAGGAATAGCGGGTTTGCGAATTCGGTGACTTGAGTCAGAAGCATTTGAAGGGTTATACGTGCTGTATTCGCTCGGTTAAGCCAGGCGCCTAGAAAACTTCATTTTTACTGCAGCGGTGGAATCCTTAATTCAACGTGTCTATAATAGCGTAGAACGCCCATCCCCTGCCTTTTGACACTTGACTTTGAACATCAACCCATCTCCAAACCACGTTCCGTCTATCGATTCAAAGATAGAGGTCGCTAAGTGGTTCCCTCCACCACCGCTGCACTACCGGGGCGCTGAGGGCATCGAATAAGCGCTTATACGGCAAGAAATAGCGATGGGAAATTAAGGATAGATTTATATAAATGAAATGTAATGTGAAGGATTGCTAATTGTAAGAAGAAGGGTTGAGATGAGATAATGAATGAAAAAGGAGAAAAAGAGGAAAATAAGAAAGAGGAGAGAGATAAAAAAGATGAATGAAAATCAGATGAAAAGCGATTTGCAGTATTTCACATTAGATTATTTTTATTAATTATTGTATTTATTTTTATTATTGATTCATATGGAAGTAGTATACATTGCTTTTCATCTGATTTAATTTAGAAATCACAAGAAATTGGCCATCTCCGTAGATTTTAAAACAATGGAAAAGTATTATTTAAGAAGAAATATAGAAATTTTTATCATTCTGCTGAAAATGTCTCTATTAGGCTAGAAAATAGGTAGATAGGTCCTATGGCTTCGTTTATATATCTATACTGAATTTTACCGAGTATAATAAGCACAGGAAAGTAAGAAAAGTATCTTATACGAGGAAATTACGCTAGAAGAAAGAAAAACATAAATAACTTAATTATTTGGGAAAGATTGAGATTTTATTCTTACCTTCCATCCGACCCATAAGAATGTAAGCAATACCAGGCAATAAAGTTGATATGAAAATAATTTTTAAACGAAGTAAAAGATGAAAAGAAGCAATCAACAAGGAAGAAGAAGGACGAAGAATGATTAAATTATAATATAAACGTAGAAGTAAGCACTCAAAACAAAAAAGGCAGAGCAAATGGAAGACAAAGCAACCAAAAAACAAAGTTGGTATATATCAGGGTATAATAATATTCCATTAGATAGGAATAGAGTGATAGAGATAAGAACGAATGAAGGTAAGGGCGGAAAAATACTTGGAAATGATGAATTTGTGGGAAAATAGATTAAGATACAGATAAACCCAAGAAAAAAGCGCTGGAGAGTATAAGGCATAAAATAAAATTAATATGCTAAAACTTTCAGAAATGATAACAATGATTATAATCCCTTTTGCAAAAGAGAATTAAAAATATAAGAGGAAATATGGGAATCTTTAAAAAACATTAACATGAAAACAATACGTCTTACTTAAATAATCCTGGAAATATTCTAGACTCCATACTTAAAAGAAGGGGAGCAGAATTTTGAACGCAATAAGGCATTTTGATACACAACATTACCATTGGTAATGTGGGTTTTAAAAGAAATAAATTTGAAGATAATTCCTTTCTAAATAAAGTGCGATAATATACACAAATCGGGTGAATGCAGCTTGAACATTAGTGTCGAGAGAATTGAAACAGTGAATTATGATCCAAAAAGAAACAAGTGAAAACTTTTCCTGCCGCTATGCTATAGCGCAAAGTTTAATAGCTTCCTCTCAGCCGTGAATGTTTATATTAAAGGAAATAATTTCAGCGGTATTTTCCGGAGCTCATTCCACCAAGAGCAGAATATGAGGTATTATCTTCAAAACCTGTCTATTTTTTAGCTAACATATTTCTCTAAACACGGAGACAATTTTAGTTTCATTTGGATTAAAAGAATAGGATGATGAACTGATAAAAGAAACGCAGTAAGTCAAACCCCAACAACAGCCAAGGAATCGCACAAAGATTCTTCAAACAGGGAAAAGCAATGTATGGGAAACGAAAGAAAAATGGAGAGCAGAAAGAAGGAAGGAAAGAACTGGGAGAGGAAAAAGTGAATGGCAGGAATTGGAAGCGGTGGTGTGGGCAGAGGGAAGACCTGACGTCCGTTGGCGTATAACAACAAACTTCTCGAAATTCCCTCCTCATCCCTTCAATCTATCGCACCTGTCCCTCTTCCTTGCCAAACTCACACACACAACTTCCCGCCATCTCAAGACTTTCCCCACTGCAGGACTTCCACGAGGAGCGCACCAATCACCCCATTATGCCTCCCATCCCTGACGCGGTCCCTCGCTTACCGTCTCTAATTCATCTTTCCTCAGCATCAATATCCATCGTCGGCGGTAATCTTTCTTCCGATGATTTCCATCTTCCCGACCGTCATTACCGTGCTCTCTTTTGGGAAATGGAAAAGAGATGAAATAATGCCATCACGCCTCGTTTTTTGGGTAGTCGATTCCCTTCCTTATGGGAATATTCCGAGGGTTTTCCTACTTTAATTGGCTGGGGCTTAATGTCTTACCGTGGGAATTGCTGAAGTATATTTTAATATTTAAATCTTCGAATAGTAACGTATTTGAAAAGGTAAATGTACACAATTTTCTTCGCATCGATTTACTGAAATCAGGCAATAAAATATGACCAATAAAACTTATTTTTCACATTAAATTAACACTTAATAATTCACATTAAAAATAACAATATAAATAGTGATAAAATAAATAATAATAAAAAAATCATAGAAATTATATAAATATTAGTTTATAATCTTATGTGATAAGAATAAATAATAATATATATAAAATAAAATATATTAGTCTATTTATTAAATCAATTATGTGTTCTTTCAGCTATCGGTAATCCAACAGATTTTAAATAAGGTAATTAAATAGGTAAGATATACGAAGCCTAAAGAGTGAAAGTGAATGCATGAAAATATCCATAAAAATATGAAACGAAAAATTCATGCATCAGTAACTAAGTGTGGATAAGCATTGCGAATATGCAAAGCGATTCCACTTTATCGATGTGTTTTAGACTACGGTTAGATAGATTTAGAACGGTTCTATATTCATACTAATTTTAATAAGGCTCATACGCGGATTAAAATTCTCCAGAGTCTAAATCACTGGTAATTTAGCAAGTGTAAAGCAAAGGGAAGAGTAATTCATGAATATCCAAGGGAATAGCTTGTTCCTCTTTGATGAAAGCAGTTTCTGGTTCGATTTCTTGTGGGAACTAATGAGTGAGATATATCATCAGCTGTCGAAGCACTTTTATGCAATAACAATAAGCAGCGAGTAGATCTGAAGAGATAAGTTGCAAAAAGAGGATTAGACTGGGCTGAGGGACATTTCATTATATGGCAAGATCAGATGAAACACCGACTTAGAACATTTGGGTCAACCAGGCAGTGGAAAGGATAGGAAACATTAATCTTGGAACCTGTGACAGATACATTCTAGAGCAAGCGAAGTTATGTTCTGAAGTTAAAAGAGGTAGAAGTCGCTTAGAGGAATGCGATGAGAGGTTTAATTATTCTAAGAATGCACATCAGACGGGGAAGTCAGACAAACGGTCGTGCCGTGGAAAGAAGAGGGTATGATGAATGTGAGATTTCAAATAAGAAAGAATGTCTTGGATAAGCTGGAATGAATTCTAAGCAGATTTTCTCAGTGATGGTCATAAAATTCCAATTCTTGAAAAGAGTAAATAACGAAACGAAAGTGCAATTTGGAGCAAGAGTAAATTTAGAGCAAGTCATACCGTGCAATTATGGAAATATTTAAAAAGTGAAAGACAAACACGATGAGCCTCAAATTTAAAGAGCTCGAAAAAAGAGAAAATTACTTATTTTTATCCATATTAAGTTTAGGAAGGACTAAAGTCATCAGCCAGCATGACCATGATAATTTCATTTATACAGGATATATGATAATAAAATACGGAACCTCTTTATAGGAAAATCGAATGATATCCTTGTATTTCACTGCTCTCCTCTCTACTGCACACATCGAAAATTCAAATGAGATGAAAATTTCTATATACATCAAGTATAGTACACTTGGTTCAGTTTTGTTTACAGAGAATAACGAATATATTTGCACTTAGAGCAGTGCGACTTCAACATCGAAGGAGAAACAGAGGCAAAATCCTCGTCATAATAATCATTGAGACTCGATCCCAATTCTCTTACTTTCCAATCAGGTATTTTAACCCCTTAACTACTATGTCAAGTCAATTTCGCTATGATATAGTGATATTTCGGATAATGAAGAATGAATAATTTGAATAAAACGTTTCGATTTTCAGTCTATCATTAGCTCACCGAACAACCGAATAATTATATTGGATTTCCAATCGCTCTTCCCCATCGAGTGAACCATTTTATGGACAACCGAATATTTCTATTTGGTTTTACCAAATATCTATTATATATAGCTAACTCTCCGGATATACCTATATAGATATATAGATATATATATATATATATACGAGTAAAAGTTGCTTGCATACTGCAAGCTATCCGTTGAATACAGTATCATACCAAGTACTGCCTCAGTTCAAATTTAAAACTTCGCGCCAAAGACCGCCTGGCGACGAACTAAGAACCCGATCGTGAGAGAAGACAGCAAAATAATATTAGATAAGTGCCATCCTTACTTGTTCCAAAGTTTCGATTCAATATCTTATCGGGAAGGTCCCACGCCTCTGTCACCATTCCGGGTTTTATCTTTCCAGCTTATCGGGAGGGCATTTAAAAAGATTTCCGCAATGCATTTCTTATGGAAGAATTTTGCATCCACCTGGCGTCGAACTCACTGTCATTTGGCTACATTTTTTCCATGAGAAGCATAGAAGACTACCTCAACTTCAACCTCCGAGATTTTGGTTCCTCTATCTTAACGATAAGTGCCTCAAAATAATTTTCAAAAATCCGCGCAATGCATTCTTATGGGAAAATTGCGATTTTTGGGAATTTCTGGTATCGAACCCATGATAGCTAGCGTCGATGTCTGCATTATTCTGGCGTCTAGAGTGTAGGGCCAATACGTCGAAAAAATCTGACGTCGACGGCGCTTGTGGAACATGGTCAGAATTCGTATCCCCTGTATCTATATATATATATCTATTATATATAGCTAACTCTCCGGATATCTATTATATCTATTATATATAGCTAACTCTCCGGATATCTATTATATATAGCTAACTCTCCGGATATACCTATATATATATATACCTATATATTTATAGGTATATATATATAATCTTCTATGGTTCTTATGATAGAAATGTTGCCAAATGACCGTGACTTCGACTCCAGGTGGGTCCGAAATTCTTCCATAAGAAATGCATTGCTGCAATTTTTGTCATTTTTTTCAATGCCTTCTCTATAACCTGGAAAGATCAAACTCCGTATGTCGACGGAGGCGTTTGAAAACATTCTTTCATAAATTTCACAGTTCGTCTAGTGGTCCTTGGTTCGATGCAAGAGGGTCATTCCGATTCCACCATGCATTTCATACGGGGAAAACGGAATCTTATTTTAGGACCTTCCCGATAAGATATTGAATCGCAACTTTGGAATAAGTCATAATGGCACTTACCTAATATTAATTCGCTATTTTCTCTAACAGAAGGGTCCTGAGTTCGACGCTAGACGGTCATTAGCGCGAATATTTGCAATCTGTTTTGAGACCGTTCTCGATGCGATAGAGCAATCAAAATTACGGTGTTTGCGCATGAGAGTGTCTTCCATAGTATGAAAGAAAGAGATGTTAGCAAATGACCGTGTGTTCGACGCCAGGTGGGTTCGAAATGATTCCGTAAGAAATGCATTGGTGAAATCTTGGATGATATTTTTCAAATCCTTCCCGATAAGCTGGAAAGATAAAACCCGGAATGGTGACAGAGGCGTTTGAGAACATTCTTTCACGTTATTCGCCGTTTCTACAGTGGTCCTTGGTTCGATGCAAAAGTGTCATTCCGATTCTACCATGCATTTCAAACGGGAATAACGGATCTTATTTTAGGACCTTCCCGATAAGATACTGAATTGAAACTTTGAAACACGTCAGAGTAGCACTTCTCTAACATTCATATGCCATTGTCTCTCACGAACGGGTCCTGTGTTCGACGCCAGGCGGTCATTTACGCAATTTTTTAAAAATTGTTTTGAGGCCTTTCTTTATGCAGGAGACTATTCAAAATCACAGCCTTTGCGTTTGAAGTAGTTTTCTATAGAACCAGTGGAAGAAAGGTTGCATATGACCGTGAGTTCGATGCCAGATGGATGAAAATTTCTAACGTAAGAAATGTATTGCGGCAATTTTAAAAATTTTGCTGGATAAGCTTCGAAGATGACACCCGTAAGGGGAACTTATTGTAAATTTTTACCAATTAGCTTGCAGTATGCAAGCAACTTTTACTCGTATATTATATTTCTATTTAATATAATATTTATAATTGGTTTTGGTTACCTTGCTTCACGCCATCGAGCGAGTCATAAGATATTTCACTCCTTTAATTGTTATCGCTAGTTAGGCCTCACCTCGAGTATGCATGCAGTGTATGGGACCCTGCTGAAATGTGTTGTATTCGCGAGATAGAAAAGATACAACGAAAGGCAATACGTTTTGTAAAAAATTGCTATGATAAATCGGTAAGTGTTACTCAGATGCTACAGGAGGCAGGATGGGAATCTTTAGATGAAAGAAGGCTCAATCAGAGATTTAAATTACTAGATAAATTCAGACAGAGCACGTTCATAGAAGATGTAGCCGATATTATGCGCCCTCCTAGCTATATAGGCCGTTCTGATACAGCGAGAAAGATCAGAGAAATAGATGCTAAAACCAGTCGATTCAAGAATTCATTTTTTCCGAGAACAAAACACGAAAATAATCGACTAGGAAAATAGGGTCATGGTGCTTTGCACCCCCTGCCACACGCCGAAAGGCGGCTTGCAGGGTACATATGCAGATGTAGATGTATCTACGTAAAAACAGTGGGCAGCATCCAGAACCAGTTTACATTTCACAAAACGGGAAATAACGTTTTGGCCAACGAAGATTTCGGTAACGAATGTCATTCAGGAACGAATTATGTTCGTTAGAGGAGATATAACTGGTTAGGTATATAGGTAATGTTTAATTATATCCCTTGTATACTCCAAAGAGGAAGCTAGCGAGGCAATGCTGTGGATGCGGATGCAGAAGAACGTTCATAGTTGTTTATCGATTAAGCCGCGTATTTTCTCTTCGCCTACCTCTTGTTTTTCTGTCTCCTTTGAAGACGGCGGACCCTCCCTTTTCTTCCCTTTGATTTTTTCCTCCGCCGAACACAAGAATTGCATAAGCGCAAAGTAAAAGGAATTGTTTGACGGCGCTTTAAGTTTAACCGCCGCACCGCGGGAGAGGAGAAAAAATACATCCACCGCAGCGTCGGATTTTGGAAAAACGAAGGAAAAGAGGCAGACTACAGAGAAGCGGTGAAAAATGAGAGGAGAAAATTAAAGGCGTCTTTTTAAAAGCTCCTCGTATTTATTTACCGAGGATATAACCGATTTGACTCTTTTGTTTCGTTTGGGAAATTAAAGGGGGCACCCTTCTTAAAATTGCGGGTCTTTGTCGCGATTACTAGGCCCAGTGTTGCTTGTCGAGTGACGTCGTTAGATGAGACAATTGCTAATAGCTGTGTTTATGTGCGAGCGGAGGGGGCGCTAATGTGATGAGGAGGTTAGATGAAAGCCAGCACAATACGTGGCGAAGGAGTGGGGAAGCACAGATTTATTCCCTCGTTTGCTTGAAATGCGTCAATTAGTCAAGCTGTCTATCTTCTTCTAAAGAAAGCTTTCCATCATGAGGAATAGGGTAAACAGACTGACTCATAAAATTATATCTACCTTAGCTCTGAATTCTCAACATATTATAAAACTAGTCCCGTGAGAAAATTTCGCCCAACTAAATGGAAGTGATTAATTTATACGTAGAGGTGTTTAAGTATGTTTTAGAGTTTGTTTATTCGTTTGGGTTTTTGGAGTGTTTCTTGAAATTTATTCCAATGGAGAAATAGATTATCAGTGTGCGTTTAGACATACCTCATTGGTATCAATATATTTCGATATACACACATCAAGTAACGAATCTTATGGGTAAATTCAAAGTATAGCTCGAGGTTTTGACCGAATGGTGCATTTTTCATTTCTTGTTCTGTTTATAGCAGGAAGTGGGAGACTATATCTTTAAAATGGTGCGTCATTTATATGTTTTGGAGTTTGAAGGAAGTAAAAGCTCTGGTCACATGAAAAAGATGCTTAGAAATAATATTTAAGGATAGAATATACCGTATATAGAAGTATATGATCTCATTGTCAGTTCAACCTTCAAATACCGCGAGGCATACTTATGATCCCAGGCGATGAATTTTCTTAAATAACCCAAAAAATATTATAGATATTCCAATCATATTTAATTTTTAGAGTTTTGTAGTCTTACAATTAAAAATAAATACCCTTTAAGTCTATCTCCTAATTCGCGACCAGAAAAATCCCGAATATTTCACACATCTTTAATACAAAACTCCCTGGATTTTCAAGTGTCTTAACATATATACCAATAACTTTAAAAGTGAATCTGCCGATAACGAAAAGTGATAAGACTAGGAGATTGCTTGATAGGGTGATGTGCAATGGGAATATTATGGTCCCTGTGGTAATTGCAGTAGCCGTAAATGCCTATCAGGAACCCTGAGTATAACGCACGATTTATATTAACAAGTTTTTCTAATGCCGTTAATGGAAATTTTCAAGTTCATACATAACTTATAACGGTTTTACAAGTCCTATGTAAATTAATGTAGTTAGTTTGTAATATTTTTATATTATGTACCAATATTCTTTCTTTGTATACTTGAGGTATTTTTTGCTTAATCGTTAAACCTAAATGTATTATGCAGTAGTTGTAGATCATTCTTTATATTATAGCTGTTTACATTGAAAATCGGCGTAGTTCGTAAACAAGCGTAGTTAATGGGTTGTAAAATGCGTAGATTAACATTGCTTATGTTAGTTGTTCGATGTAGCGTAAATTAACGTCGCCACCTTTCTTAGCAGTAAACTGCGGCGGTATTTTATAATAAATAAATTAATAGAAGAGAAGACTTCTTTTTCTCAACTTAGCCCAAATCAAGACATTTTTCTTTTTTCCCTTTCATTATTTTATTATTATTATAATGACCTCAGATAGACTTACAACTCAGTCGATAGCATACAAATACCACTTTTCCCGGACCAAGAAACAGCCATGGGCTGGAGTATATCCAGTAATCTGGCGAATTGAGAGACGTCCAACGAAACGAAGCGGCAGATTGGGAGGCTATGAACGAATTAAGAGAAGCAAAGCTGCCAATCTGAGGGACAGAGATTAAAACAAACGTGAGGATCCGAAATGGCATCGAGAGATTGGAAGAGTAGAGGAAATTGGTAAGGGGACTGATGGAATGGCATTGGAAGCACGTAGGACGAAGCTCAAGGGATCTTCATTAATGCACCGAATTGAAGCTGAACATATGTTTCTTCGCTAGAGACCAATATCTTTAAATGTAAATTTATGCGCGGTGGTGGTGCCAACAATCAAATTATGACGATTCGTGTGCTACTCCATCCATAAGCCTCTAATTATCGCCGTATCTCATCCAAATATAATATATATTTTAGGCATGAATGAATCACTCTCCTATCATTCGGGCTTCAAAGTAAAATGGGCCAGCATATGACTTGCTTAAGTTTTCAAACCATTTTCATAATTAATTTCCAAATTTTACGAGTAAAGAGAAAGTAGATTCTCGAAAAAAAGGCGTAAATTTGCGTTCACCTCCTGAAATTCTTTTTAAACCACTTTTATATCACAAAGTAATAGTATAAATTATTCTTAAGGGTAGTAGTTATTAATCAATAATAGTTTTAGATTATCAACACTCATTTCGAAGAAAGTATCATTTTACTTACGTTCTGGGTAGTTTGTTAATGTGTTTGCACCTATATTTTTAAAATTTTATTTTGTGATTCTTCATGTATACAGACTAAATTTCATATTTAGATACTCTCAGACGTCAATAGTGTGCATTAAAAATGTTAAAATATAAAATATGGATGAAGATAAAATCATGACTATCATTTCTATCCTCCTTAATCTTCCGCAGATTTTCTCCACCTCTAGACCCCTCATTTCCCTAATTCCTCCTATAGTAAATCATCCATCCATCTTTCTTTATGGCTTAATCTATTCCCTTTTGGTCTCCTTCAAATACCTTTTTCCCTACTTTTCCCTAACCTACTCTTAGTACAAGTGTAACTCAACTAATTCTATCTTTCCTTATCTCTGCGAGTATTCCATCGTCCCCATAGATTTTCTGCTATTTCTCTTCCCAGTCAACAATAAATTATTAATGAAACGAGCGAAGATCAAACTTGTAATCGTAAGATTGGACGGTAGAAGAGTAAAATAATTGTGAAAAATTAAATAAAAAAATATTCTATGTAGGTTAAACAGATATGAGTGAACTTCAACAAATATTCCGCACTAACGTGAGACATTTTTTATTTATTAGTAAAAAATAAAAAGGATGCTGACTCGCAAACGAACCCGTTCTATAGAGAAGGTTTTTAAAAAAGGTTTCAATTGTCCTAGTTGTTTACTCTATCATATTTGTTAATTGCGCTTGGAATCTCAGGCATTGTAGTCCCTATTAAAGCGAATATTCATCGATTGTGAACATCTACAGAAAATTCAGATGAGGGATGAAAGGGAAACGTGAAAAGAGGAAAGAGGAGACAGAACTGATCCCATTGACATCGAAGATAAAAGTGGAATTGAAGGAGAATCATCTCAGAATGATATGTATGGTCAGGGACGGAATCGAACAAAGTTCGAATGGGAAAAATCGAGGGATAAAAGACTTTGGAGAGCTTTTCTATAATGTCGTGTGTATTTCAGGAGAGATCAACATTCTACTAATCTTCCGGAAATCTTGCTGTACCGGCCATGAGGATATATGAGTTGGCTAGCAATACTGATAGCGTAGCAACTCTGAGGTCTGAAGAACGAACTCTCATTAAGGCAGGATTGTTTGGGCGATGTATGTTTATTGATGGTTAATTGCATGAGTGATATCCGTTGATAAAAATTCGTAAAATTGAGACGCGATTACTTCATTATTTTACATTGTGATAATTTTGCTGCATCATTTCGGTTTTAGTCAATTGGATGAAATTTCCTGTAAATAAAGGAATTAAAATTCTTAGGGGGAATATAAAATCTTAATAGGCTATAAAATTACTTGATTTTTGCTATAACGGACTTCTTTAACGGAATTTAGATGCATTAGAAGATATTCTGCAGCCATTTATCAGCAGCTAGATGACATATAATAATGTATGCTCAATTTTAAAAAATTGTGAATATTGATATTCGAGTTTCTGGTTGATATAGTATTTTAAGCACTAAGATTTTTACGTTAAAGTTAATGTTAGACCCATAATGTTATTCATTAATTATAGTATGCTATAGAGTAAGAACAAATGAAAGTTCGTTCTTGAAAACGACTCAATGGAAGTTGCTTCTGATGAACACTTAACAGAATTTGAACTTTATAAACGAAAGTTAAATCAGCCTAATTGAGGTGAAACATTATTGAAAATTGAAGATTTAAACCCTATAAAACATGGAGGGAAAATAATACTAAAACTTATACTTAAAAGAAATAACTTCCCTTTACATAAGATACATGCGAACCTGCGAATGTGGTGGAACAATGACGAGAAATTAAAAAGCAATGCTTACCGCCTAAAAAATAATTTTTTGAGTAACTACAGCGCAAAGAAAAATCTCAGCTTGAGTAAAATAATTGGTTCATGAGCATGTAAAGAGAAAAACAATTTGTTTCCATCATAAGCAACGTAAGGCCTTAGAGAATGCAACCCACGCCGCCAAACGGACAAACAGGGAACTCTATGCTACTTCCAAAACTGCGAGAGGACACGTGATCTTCCAATAATGAAAAATCAACTAAAGTTTTGGAAGCCATTGTTACGTCGCTATTGTATAGATAATTTGCGTTTTTAGATTCGCACCTGTAAAATACTTCAGCAATACATAATCCTAAAACATACTTGAAATTAAAATTATTTACCGATAAAAGAACAACAACTATAGTGTAAGTAAATCATGGTTTAAAGTTATTTAGGAGAACGAAATAAATTTACCACTTTTTCCTTCTATACTTTCACGTTATTAAACCACGAAAAAACACATGATTAAAATAAATCCTGAGATGTAACATAAGTTCAAACTGATATTAAAACAAGTGTGTTTGCCTTAACAAATAATAACTTCAAGTTATAAGTTCTATTAGAGCCAGTGATAAAATTCCGTATCAAATTCGATACACATTAACTGTCATATTTAGAGAATAGGTGTTTCCCACTACAGTGATAAGTAAGTCATCATGGGAAGAATAATAAAACAAAAGAAGAAGAAACAAACAAACTACTTCCCATGGAAAAAGATTTAGAACTGCATGATGGCACGTTCAAAAGATTTTCCTGCAGGTGAAGATTAATACACTAGTTGAAATCAATATAAGAAGGTAATAATCGGTGAAAATCCATATTATAAAAGAGGAGACTTAGTAACATCCACTTCAGCTTATTACTTTACCGAACTATAAATATTTAAGCACTGAAATTTTACCAAATTTGAAAGCCTGGCAAATGATAAAAGTTATGAAATATCTACTCAAAAATTAACATAGATATCACTGTCTGAGAAGGAAATAATAAGTTAGGTAGCAATTGGATCTAATCATGATCATGAAGTACTCGAAAATCTCAGATTAACATAGGATACCCGACATGATTAATTAGCAAGAAAGATATCGCCTGAATGTTATGCAACTCTGCGTACATGTGTTAAGTGCGGGTTGCATAAGATTCGGGCGATTGCCTACACGTAAGGGGCAGGATTTTTATCCCTCACATTGGAGTTTCATGTTTATCCTCATCGATTCCCGACCACTGAAGATACTCGTATCACTCAGTTGTTAATGAAAAATGTCATTTACGTATTTTACAGTTGTAATGCTATGCACGTATTGTAATTCAGTGCAATTGATGATCTGAAATGAGTGCATGGTGGGGAGTTGAAATAATTGTAAAACTATTCCGCGAGGAAAGAGAACTTTTATCATCAAAGATGTTGATAAGGAAACGCCGGGAAGGTTTTGGTTTCCGCCACCAGAATTCGCTCCAGAACACGACATTCTCCTGATAGGAGCGCTTTAGAGATCGTGGCAGAAGCGCGAACTGCTTGCTCTAGGAGCGAAATTATTGACATTTTACACCCGAACTTTTTATATCTCTATTAATCACGTATTGATTAAATAAGGAATATAAACGTGAAATATAAAATTTACATAACAAGAATATCTGATAGAATGTAGAGGATCTTGCGCGAAAATATTTGGGAAATTAAATTCAATTAAGTAGAATAAGTAAGATGGAAAAGTTATTGGAAGAATAGTGTTACAGCAAGTAAATAAAACACATTGAGATGAATAAATAATTATTATATTTTTACATAAATTGAGAATTTACGCAAATTTTTTCGATTGAAGTAATTTTGAGAGGAACAATGCTATAGGTTCTTGAAATCAAAAATGCTTGGACACTTTTGAATAAATATCTAAAATTCGAAACAAGACAAATAGATAATTATAAATGGAAATAAAGTGAGCCTAAAAGTGATTTTAAGGATTCAAAAGTGTAGAAAAAGTATTAAGAGCACAGTTACTCTATGTTTCTAAAAATTATCAATATAAATATGTTTAGAAAAACAAACAAAATCATCTAAAACATAGGGTTGTTTAAAAAGAATATGAATTTAATTACAATTAAAAATTTAATATGAATTTGTTTTGGTAACTTCTAAGGTTTTCTCTAATAACATGTTTTATCAAAATATTTCAATTATTTTCTTTCAAGGTTACCTAAACTGTCAAGGTTGAATATGATTACAATTTCTAAATTTGTCGTTTGCAGATATTTGTAATGCCCAGCACTAAGTCAGTTGAGAGGACAGTTAAGTCGGAAGTGTTAAGAGAATACTACTAACTGTTTCGGTAGTTACGATACCAATATACCTTATAAAATTAACCTTTACTCTCCCTGTTATATTTTATTGATATCAATCCACATATTTCAACCGTGAATATTTGAGTAAACATAATAAAGATAAAATCAGCTACGGCAGTGAAACTAGTCATTATGACGACTGTTTTGTTAACCACGAATTTTGAAGAACCCCTTCTTCGTAAGGTAAATCTGCATGAAATGTTTGTTTACGTAGAAGAGAATCGTCATTGAGCATTGACAAATTCAAAAGCACCCTTCATGATGATACTTATTAACTCCTTACGAAAAAATAAACACTGCAGTTTATTAAAAGAAACTTTGGTCATAAACACACACATACATGTATGTATATCTGGAATGACGCAGACATTTTGTCAAATGCATAAGTTAAATTAGTTTCCAATGGAAATAAATCGTACTCGTGTTTATTATTACTCATATGACTTCATATATTTACAAATGTTATTTGTTCCTAGAAAGCAATCACTAAATATAACTATCACTCTCCCATCAACGCGAAAACCGTCAAATAAAGCGCCCGTCGGCCTCATTAGTTTTCATTTCGGCCGAAAACCCAACGTAAACATTCAACTGCGCAGTTATTCTGCAGCCGGGAAAATTACATCCGTCTCAATTTTACTTTCTTGTCAGTGCACTCTCCGTGAGCGGGCCATTTCCACTGAGGGGACATCTCGGCAAATAAAGAAGAGGAAAAAGCCGTTTTTTCGTCGATCCCTTCGCGAATTCTTCAAAAGGGAGCTCCAGTAGAGGAAGGGGAGTGGGAGGGACGGGGAGTGAGCTACAAAAGACTCAAGGGCATCTAAGGCCAAGGCAGACTGGGGGACAGGTAGAGGATTACTTTGTAGGACGTCCTTGAACCAATTTCCAATTGAGGGTGAAAGGAAACGGCAGCGAGATAACGAACGAACCCTAGCGCCTGCCCGAGGGGTTCTCAATGTTTCGCTTTTTAAAATTCTCTCCTCATAACCGCGTACCCTAGATGTTTTGGTGGAAATTTTCCGCTACGTCGTGACATCGATCGTGTTTGATTGATTCCCTTCTCCTCATTCATGAAGAACTTTCATTGATGCTCGACCAAAACAAGTTTTCCCATCTGCTATCCATCTTTTATCGTTTCTGTGTTAATTGCCGCCAGGTCGTGGGAGGACCTGCAATAAAACATTCCTGGCGACAAGAATAGATACAGTAAAACTCATTTCAAACTCTCCTACTTAATGCGCAGTTTTCTCTCCCTTTCTCACTCAACACATTGTATAAATATCGCTTAAGACGCTTTCCTTCCCGCTTATAAGGCGGATATTTTCTATTACCCATTCCAATTCTTATTCTAATTTAAATCTATTCTGCGGCTCAGCAGATAAACCGAAAATTACTCATATTATTCTTTCCTAATTGCCCATCTTCATAGAGTGGAAAATGACCGAAATTGAGTAATGAAGGAAAACGCCTTCTTTCTACGAAAAGCAGACTATTACTATTGTAACCTATGACGATAAAGTCCAGTATTACACAAAAATAGTTCGTAGACTCTCTAGGTATCTACTGCTGTGATAGTAAAGCAAACTAAAGAAAATCCCTTATCTTTATGAAGGTGTAAAGCACTTCACTAAATATTAAGGACTCAAAAACCATAATTTAATTATTTGATCCATACTATAATTTCATAATTCATACAAATCAATCCATACTATAATTTCATAATTCCAAGTCCATACTAAAGGAACGTTAATTTGGATATAATGATAAACTGGACCGTAGGAATGAATTAAAATATTTTCAAGATAAACAATTTCACGAAAAGGGAGGAAAGAACGCAAACGCCAACTTTGGAAACGTTTCATGATATTTCCAAGTTGATTACAAGAAAAAGAATCATAATTTCAGCATTTTGGCTTCGAGTCCAATACCCAGTCAGATACTTTTTTGAGTTTGGCTGGAAATAAACTTCTCAGACAATCGAAATTAAATTTTCACCCTTAAGACTCTCTTATAAGCTCTCGTTCTTTTAGAAAGCTAATTATATTATAATTATATATGCATATTGGAATCGAAATATCGTTGTTGAGATATTAATAATTCAGTTAATAAAACAAATAATAGATTAAACATAATTTAACGCCTTAAAAAGTACGTGCAATATAGTCAAGAGCAAAGCAATTAGTGCTTCAATGCCGAACGACCTATCTCTACCACCAGTACCTTCCTTACCCTATATTTCTGAATACTCAACATATTTGGCAATTAAATGCAATCCAATCAGTTGGGCTTAACTTGGGTTCACTCATGACCGGGCTTTAGGACAAAAGATTTAAGAAGCAATATTAAATTGATTACGCGACAGTATGAGAACATAAAATGTGTTGGAAGAAAGAAAAAAGGAACTCGGCGGTCAATGAACTAAGAGACAAAGGTTCTCCAAGCGCCGAACGCGGCGACCGTCTAAGGGCGATTCCCGGGAAACGGATAATCGCTTAGCGGTCACCAGTTATTCGGAATCCCTAATGCGCATTTCGAAAGCAATGCTTTCATGATCACAGGGGGTCCAATGCTGATTCAGCATTCCGCTGTCGGCGCTTGGAGAACCTTTGTCTCTTAGTTAATAAAATGTGGTGTATTTAGAAATATCTGAATACAGTGAATAAAATTACGTTCTCCACATATGAAATAGCCAAGGTTATCTAAACTAAAGTATAATGTGGGATTGAATATATCGAGGGGAAAACGAACGTTTATAGACAAGCGAGCAGTAGGAAAATGATAAAGTTTAGCCTCGGATGCGAATTCCATCGAAATTTTCGATTGATGAGTCCTAATGAAATACTCAATTTTCTGCGACATAACTTCAATTTACAAAGTAAATATTTACTCGCTCTATAATTTCCAGTACGGATGCTTTTCAAGAGATGTGTCAATAACGCACCAGTAAATTTTGTTTCATCAGAGCTCTCAATGGGTTCGCAAATATTTACAAAGATTTTCTCTATAGAATTGATGGATAAATAAACTGAATTTTTCCCGGAAAGCAAACTCATTGACGGAAAACGTTTTCACATTTGATATATGGAGAGCAACGAGAGGTATTTTTTCCCTATGTCATATTTCTGTGATTTAATTTTCACTCGACCATGAGTGGCGTAAAATGTATTTCCAGAAGAGATAGATTCAATCAGATTCCAATACACGATTTTTTGCATTAAACGTTATTTAACTGAAACATGAGATGTGTATTTGCATTTCACATGGATGTTAAACTATCACTTCCATATCATATCCCTTTCAGAGTTTCCCTACCATTTAATACGACAGAAAGCTTTTTAGCAAATGCGTCCGTCAGGAAGTATCAAAAACGTTGCTTTCAGAAAGTAATTTTCCCACACTCAGCATCATAGGACACACATTATAATCTATCCGTAATACATGAGTCACACATGTGTATAATGTACACATAATTGCATACGTATCAAAAACGCTATCACCTTTCAAGCAAGCGTTGTTTCCTTCGTTTAATTATATTGCGCCTTACTTTCCTATCATTGGATACATCTTTTGCTCCATAATCCACCTTACATTTCCTTAACAAGAAACAAGAATTTTTTCCAAAGAAAAGGGTTAAAGCTGCCTTTACACGCAAAGGCGTGCATTTTGGAAAATTTTCGAGGAGAAAAAGAGATGAAAAGTCTGACAGAACCGGAACTCGATTCTGAATCTCCCAATTACCATCCTGTTGTTTTAAAAAGAAAACTATCTTGCCAGAATATTCAGTACAAACTTCATACGTTATTCCCTAAGTATTCACAATAACATGTCCAAACTTTTTCGTAAGATAGTTTAATGGCCCTGAAAAGATATATGATTCAATAATATGAATTTTGGAATATATTCTTTTTCATAATTTTCGACTGAAACTGTTTGTGTGAGTGACCTTTTTCGCTTACTGTTTACGTATATGTTTATAAGTGTATGGATGGTAATGAACGTATGTATTTTTATAAATTCTCTTTGAGTCTAAAGCTTTCTCACATTTTAATGCTTGAATTTATAAAATATTACCTGGAAATAGCTGTTTCTAGGACAAAAAGAAGAGCAATTGCATCTCTTTTAGGCATAATATGTTATCATTAGATCGTTTTACGTTTAATGCTTCTATTATTATTATTACACGTATATCTATTTATATTGATATATAATTATATTCATAAATATATCTATTTTAATATACACACGAAGATTTACATCATTTTTGTTATTCAGTGGTACAACTGGTACAGTGTACAATGGTTAACAATGGTAATCTGTTCTAGGACTTCTGTAGCCAAAACTATCGTTATTCAAGGCATAATTTCCCAAAAATATAATAATGGTAACTTATAAATATCTTCTGGTTCCTCCCGATAACCATATGACATATCAAATATTTAGATAAAACTCACTTATATGTCATCTTAAAAGTTTTATCGAAATCCATCTCTCATCGATAAGGCGTCTTTAACCAAGACCTGCTCACCCAAGGTCATATTTTGATTACATTCAGTCTTTGTTAACCGAATAGGTCGTTAATTGAACACATCGTAATCCAAGGCACCATAGTATATGTTAAATTAATATTCATATTCATATAGATAAATTGATATTCATATCGATAAATTGATATTCATATAGATAAATTGATATTCATATAGATAAATTGATATTCATATAGATAAATTGATATACATATTGTTCTATGGAATTCAAATTTCCATCAGTAATCCTTAAAACTTTCCCGATAAATACGTGAATGACGTCTTTCAGCTTGGGGAGATTTCCGATCACCTTGCAATTCCATTTCGTGCGGACAAGTCGTTAACGGAAACATGCGTGCCTTATTACAGGGCCCCGCTTGACAATAGCTTACTCACTCATGCAATTGTTGAGAACCGATCGACGAACTGCGCATGCGCCGTGAAATCATTGACCGAGAGCTCAACGCAGTTTGTATGGAACGGTGTTCTTTAAGAAGAGAGAGATTCAAGGTGAGATTTGGTGTGCGAAAAAGCGGAGATGGTGTTAAAGAGAGAGGAAATGGGAGGGAAAGGCGACGTGGGAATGGGTGGCAAAATGCAAGATAAAAGAGAATGAGATGAAAAGAGAAAAGATGAAGATAAAAAAGGTTGAGAATGGAGAAGGAAGGGTAGCGCGAATACGAGAGTCAAAATGATAAGCTGTGATGTGGAGAAGAAGGAAAAAATCGTTCGGAAAATAACTTTGCAAGAGACAATCAGATGATATCCATTTAGTAAACTACACAGTATAAAATTACTCTGTATTATTCCGTAGAATCTCTTTTGGATGGATTTATCCTGAAGGTTTAGATAAGCTGTGATGTGGAGAAAAAGGAAAAAAAAATCTTTCGAAAAATAACTTTGCAATGAGACAATCCTATGATATCCATTCAGTAAACTACACAGTATGAAATTACGCTGTATTATTCCATATTTCTCTTTCTCTTTTGGATGGATTTATCCTGAAGTTTTCTTTAACCGTACCATAAATTTGATCATATCTCACCTTTCAAGGCATAAGTCACCCTGGTTTGAAAATTACCTGCCAGGTCGCCTTACGGACTTAGTATTTAACGATATAATAAATTATAGGTTTCAACAACAGCGTATGAATGATATGCTCACATTTCCTTAAACGTACCACTTTGGCTCCATATAATTCTTTGCGAGTAACTAACACAAATTTCATTAATCGCCCTTAATGAGAGATAAGAGTTTTTAAAGCGTAATAAAATGAACACGTTAAGTTTCAGAATTTGACAATCAATACCCAGATACATATGCTTAAATTAAAACCCGTGCTTGCTTTAAGGTACTTTGGTATAGTTGTCAGTATTATTTATTTTTTCTATCTATTTTGTTATGTATTTTTACAGATAAATTAACAGAGATCAAAGAATTTAAATTACTTATTATACATGTAAAAGTGATCTATCTTTCTGTAGGCTTATGTTCCTTCATACTCATTTAATGCCCTTTCCTTCGCTTCTTGGTAACTTATGACTCTCACATTTTAATATATATTAAAATATGTTGCATCCCTTAATTGTTGCAAGGCTTGAAATATATTCTAGGAAAGCATTAAATTGCTCTCAAACCACCTAGTCTAGAGCTTAAATTTGTTTTCTATTAACCTTTAATATTAATAATATTTAAGCTATCTCTTTCCATCTTACGTATTACTCACATCTAGAAAGACTATTAATTTGATATCAACTTTTCTTTAAGGTTTATGTAATATAACTATACAAAACTATACTAAGCTAAACAAATTTTTCTAATATTTTCCTGTATCCTTTATTGAAGCTTCTAGTCATAATTTCCCTTCGCAATACGAATTCTCCTTTGGCTAATGATGTTATTTTCGTAACCTCATTTGTGTATCCTCCATCCTAATAAGGAAGACTACTCAAGTATGAAAATTGACCCACAAGCTCTAGTTTTTCCTCATCCACCCTGATCGTTAACTAAGCTTTCTTTCCTCTGGTAAAATCCTTTACCTTAGTCTTTCTTACATTTATTTTCATTCCAAACTCCATCTCTATATCATCATGTGCATTTACTAGAATTTTAAACGCCTTTCGGAATCAAACACAAAAGCTTTATCATCTACATTACATCCACAAATAAGAGAATCTAAAAGAATTGTACAGGTGAGTTTTTCTTTCGAATTCGTGCACAGGAACGAATAAAAACTTTTGGAGAAGCGTGAGGAATAGGATAGCGGGAAAACAAGATGAGATACTTCATTATACTTGAGATCCGATTTCTAATTGCAAAGTCAAAGCTGAGATGATACAAAAAACGTGTTCCAATTTTCCGCTCTCTTGAATCGTGACCCCATTTCACAGAAAATTAGTTCATCTCTAATCATCTACAGGAAAGGTCTGGAAGTGATAGATAATCCGAATCATATCCGGCGATCCATGTCGGAACGGATTTCTTGCTCGATATTGCGGCTGCTTTGCTCGATGGAAATATCAAGATATCAAGAAAAGCATAATATGCAATCGTGAGCGTTTGTTATCAGTGAAGATAAACATGCAGCTTCGGTGATTTTCATTTTATTTCCCAAATTTTGATGTGTGTTTTGGGTCAAACTAAATTAAGTTATCCTACATTTGTACTCAGTCCGATAAAAGAAAAAAATAGGTGAATTTTGTGTTTTCTATATTTTTTAAACGTTTTTTGTTATATTTCCTTAACATTATTTAACAATATAGACTAAGAAAAGAGTAAAAACTCGTATTTTTATTGAAAAAGGCCTTAATGAATTGAAATTTAAAATTTTCAGTTATTTCTATTTACAAATTTATTTCACTGAATGATTATTTTCCCGAGTTCTCTACTGAACATGTTACAACGATCTCTTGACTAAATAATAACTAACCCAATGAATACTTGAACTAACGTAGTAATTTTAGGTTGTTGGACTGAGCTTAAGAATGCGAATTCGGCTGACGAATGTTTAGGTATTAATAAATAAAACCATTTGCCTTAAATGAGGCTGCCTATTCTTGCGAACACGTTTATATTTTTGTATACACTTGTATACGCGTGTTTGATAGTTATTAGACAGTGTTTTTATTTAAAAATTGGAGCAATCTTCAGCAAAGGAAATCCGGCACCGGCTAGCGAAGATTTCAGCAAACGAATAGGATTATTCATTTATTTAAATTTTTCGCTGTAATTTAGCCTTCTACCCAGATTACAACGCTGGAGAGGAGCATTTAATTTTAATTTCAAAATTTCCCTGGAATTCGTCCAAAGGAAACTCCTCCAAGAACCTCACGTCGCCAATATATTACATAATACATAAGATAATCATAATTCGTCACATAAGCATATTATATAATTGTACGATATTTCAATATCATACGCGAAAATAAATGTAAGGTCCGTATAGTCACTTATATAGCCATAAACTAGATAATTCAATTATTACTAATTCCAGGCACTATAATATTACACGGTAATACAAAAATTTGTACATGTACTTAACACTTGTATATGAACAAGGTATAAATATAAATTTATATAAATTTATCAAATACGTATATGTATGAAGTAACGATAAAAACGAAATAAAATATTAAACGGTAATACATGAACTAAGAATAAATATGAACTAAATGTAAATATGAATAAACTAATGGCTGAGTATAAATATGTACTAAGTATAAATACGAAACTGATAAACTGTAAATTACGAAGCAAAGCAGCATATTTACCCAGTTTTCACTTTAAAGCCATTTAAAGAAGGATATTTTCTTTTAATCAGGCTTAATTCCAGACTTTAAACATAAAGAAAGTATAATTAAAGCCAAACCGATTACATCATTCATTTCATTCAAAGGAGAAAATAAAGATGGATTAAAGGGATGTTTGATCGGAAGTTTATGAATGCACGTCCTCCGCTGTCACACTCAATCTTCCAGGAGTCATCTCTTGAGCATCACCGAGACACTTCTTCCGCTAATTCGATTGTCACCCAATCTCATTACTATTTCATCCTTCCTCTCTCTCTCCGTCTTTAACTCAATTAGTCTCATTTCATCTTACACGTTCAAACCCTGCCAAAGACACCTTTTTCCTTTCCTCTTTCGCACTTTCACTTTGCTTCATTTTATCCCCTTCATCACGCGCCTCAGAAGTCGACGGGACCTTGGCTTGCATTAATTGGACAGGTGAAATCTCGGTGATATATTACTCAAGATGGAGAAAATATCGCTAGGTATCAAAATTATTTAATTTATACTTCAACATTTGTTAACTGGACAGGTGAAATCTCGGTGATATTTTACTCAAAATATAGGAAATATTGCTAGTAATCAAACTTATTTTTATTTAAATTTTTTTAGCATAATTATTGCATTTTATTTTCGATACTTACACAAATTTTAAATTTTATTAATATAATTATTTTATTTTATTTTCGATATTTACAAGATATAATATATAAGTATCCATGAAAGCTTTCACAAGCTTAAAATTAAATATTTATTCCACTGATACGTGTAAAGTGTGACTCATCTATTCCAAATATTTTTTGTTTTCTCTTTCTCCTAATGCCTTATTCTCTTACAATGCTGAGACTTCCTTTATTATTTCTTTAAATATTCTAATAAGCCACCAGAAAACGTGTAAGATATTATGTTCATTAATTTTGTCTTCCACGAAACATCTTCAGGGCTTCTGAAATGGAAAGAAAGCTTGAACCAGGGAACAAAGAAATGCAGAAAATCAATTAATTAACGAAATGAATATTTGTTCTCTGGTTTAAGTTTCCATTCCAGAACCCTTGAAGATATCTCCGTGGAAGACGAACTTACATTGGGTGTTATTCATGTTTGGATGGCTTGTTATAATTTTTCTTTCTCTTTAATAATTACTTCGATGTCAAAGGTTTGTATTTCATCATAATTACTATTGATTGGTTTATACAATTGTTGTTCTTCCATCTCCTTATTTAATTATTAGTTAATTAATATAATATAATTAGTTAATTTAATCAACTTTACGAGAATTATATCCTATTCCATCCCTATCCTTCTCATTAATTTCGTTTCATTTGCTTTTACTAAGAAATATCTTCGACGTTACATTAGAAACTTGTGCAGTGAATAACCTGGTAAGAGAGATAAAATATGAACAAGATTTATTCTTTGGTTTTTAAAACGGTAAATAACGAGATAACCACCAAAATGATGAATTATTTCGGTGGATATTAATCCGCCTCATATCTGTTTCATAAATACATTTTCTATATCAGAAAACAAACTGTATTGCTTCAAATATTATATTACATAAGTTCGTGCCGATTTTTAAACAAAAATTTCAAGAATTTTCGTGTTTTTCATTATGTAAGATGCATTTTGTTTAAGCTTTAGAAAACATGTGGGGGACTATGGTTCAAAAATGTTCAGACTAAAGATGCATATCGGTCATAAATAACAATTATTATACATAAATATAAAATAGTTGCCTTCGCATTATCCTTAAGGCTCGCACGAACCAGATAAATCATTGTAATCACCCCAGAAACATATTTCAAAATATATCTTTCATCAAAATTCCAAAGATGGATTAGAAACTGTCAACGTTTATCCAACATTAGAAGAGGGAATCATAGATGTCTGCAGATTCAAATCCATAAAAATCAAAAGTAGACGCTTTTATTAGGGAACAGACATCATCGTAATCGCTCTGATACCCTCGGGCTTTATCGGGATGTGACAATCCCTCTCTCTGAGATTACAAGCCCCGCACAATCACGCCAGAACAAGCCGTTATCTCGGAACATTTTCAGACAGTTGAATCGTGCATAGGTGCCCTTTACGTAGTTCGCCACTTCTCCGACAGGGGCGCCAAGGGACGGGGTTGGAGTAAGGAGTGACTGTGAATGTTTCTGTAGGGAATGTAACATAAAGAGATGGTGATTTGGAATGGAAGGGGAGTAGGCAACAGGGTTTGGGCGTGATAGAAATCCTGGTTGTGCGCTTCAGAAGGGATTTAAACAAGCCGTAAGACCTGTTAATGAAATGGATATCTCTTGATCCCTCTATTAGGAAAGATTTCCGGAATAATCTATAGCTTTAGCCATCTACACCCCTCTCTCTTTTTCCTGCTGAGCATTATTCGCATTGGTTTTTGCTTTGATTGCCATTCTAAAATGAATGAAAAGTAATTTCCCGGATGGACTGTTCAATAAGCTTCGACACGATGTACTTTCTTAACGTCTCAGTCAACGTTAAATATAGAAAAAAATAAAATCAATAACAGTTTACTCATGGAATGATTTAACTCGTTAATTTTAAAAGACTAATAGTAAAGACAGTAGCAGCATTTTGAAAAATACTATAATATATATAAGAGGAAAATATACAATAAAAAAGTAAAGTTCTACTGAATTATTTTAATTGTACATGCCATTCGGAAATAAGAGTAGTATGGAATGTATAATTAAAATAATTCAGTAGAAAGTTATTATATTTTTTCCTGTAATGGAGTTCTACAAAGTTACGGCAAACTCAATTGATAATAATACATATAATATTAGACAGCCAAGGTGATTTCGCACTATCTTCATCGGGAAATTCCTCATCTGGAATCGAACCCGGGACCACTTTCACCAAAGATGAACGCACTACTCATCACTTGGCTATCCGGAAGCCTGATTTTTTCCATTATTCAAGACTATTGACTATAGTTTATGCTAAAAACGATAAAAATTGGTGTAATTCATATTCCTATGCATTATGATATTTTTCGTTTCTTACATTTTTTTCATACATTATATTGCAAGCGACACAGTGTATGAATAGTCAAGCGTACGAAGAGTAACGGACTTTTTGTATAATAAAAATTTCTTCTCCATTAAACCAGCTCAGACGTAAAATGACCCTACGTTCAAGAGAAGCGGAAGATTTCAAACAGAGCATCATTCTCAATGTTCACGTTCTCCTTTCCATTCCTATCGTTCTCATCCATGCATTTCTCTCTCCATATTCCGAATTCTCAACCCCATTTCCATATGTATGGCTTTCCTTTCATTCTTCAGCTCCATTTTATCAAAGGCTGAGAAGTGTGGATCTCATAGCTTCTGTCAGGTATATCTGTGTTAGTATGAGAGAAGATTAACCTATATACTACTACTACTACCTTGTATACTTGTACTCCTGTCTCCTAGTTTTCAACACCTTTCTATTAAATATACTAGCAGCCTGTACAGCCAAAAATGGCAGCATTTTCTGGGCGACGAACTGTGTTAGCATTGTATATTTAAGAGAGAACCAGAAAACATTGTCATCTTTAGGAAGTCGCGGGTTCCAACCATTATATACTGATAAATTAAACATGTATCTGATGAAATAAGCTATAATTGTGTATAATTTTCTTTTATGGCTAAAAATTCATTATGTATTCATATATACGCTTCCTGAGTATCCATCTTTTATTTATATAACTAAGCATTATGTCGTCATACTATATAGATAATTATTCATGTATATGTAGCATTCATGTATATTTGTACAAATTTCGTGTCGTTGGGACTTCTATCTTGATATATATATTATTCAATGTCAAAGTTGTTTTGATGAGTGATATTTTATAATTAGGTAGGCAATGACAAATGTAGGCAAAGTTAAACATAAACATGTTTAGTTTAATAATATATTTTATTTGTTTTAAGGGTGAATGATGATTATTATATAGTTTTCAAAGTTTCTGGTTGAAATAATTTACTCGCATTATAATAAGTATAAATATATTGTTTAGGAACTATATTGGTATAAATGGCTAAATAGCATTGATGGAAGAATGGTTGTTGGTGTGAACAAGTAGTATCATGTGCAGTTTTGTTTAACAATATTAGATGATAAAAATAAGATTCTCCAGTAAACTTTCTCTCTTCCAATACTTCTCATTTTGCTCTTCATGATTCCTAATTAAACATTACCTAGAAAGTATTCTGCAACAGAATAAAGGAATAACTATCCATGCATTTCTTTAAGTTACTGACAGCTGATTTGTAAACAATTTTCCGCATATTAATTTGTGCATATGTAAATATCTAGATTTTAAAAATTTATAAATTGTAACAGATCAAGGAGTTTAATAACTTCACGCTTAGATCTCATTACCGATTGAAAGCCTTGGTGAAAGACAGTCAATTCGAAAACGAGGTGATTCCTTGGACTGCTCTCACACGATATAAAGAAGGATTCTTGAAGCGGATAATGGATATCTCGTTGGCATTTAGCTTCCCTTCCATAACAAAAAGCAGACGCCGCTTCGTTTCACGCCATTTAAGGCGAGGAAAAACTGCCAACGCTCCAAGCGGTCGTTTCCCGAACCTTAAGTGATTCTGTGGCTTCTTGCAGGCGCCCGAAATACGAAATAAATGTGGTGAAGAGGTGGAGTGAAAGGTAGTTTCCTGCCCACCATTTGCGGAAAGGAGAGAAAGAGCATTGGAAAAACTGTTTAATGATACTGGAGCGGAGCTTCTTCGGGAATATTCTTGATCTCTCTCAGTCAATGCTATAATACGTTCTATACTTAGTGAATTTCTTCTTTCTTCTAGTGTAATTGAATTCGATACCTTTTACATTATTGGTTTTATAGATAATTTTCATCGTTGATGTTTTATCGCTTCCGTATCAAGGTAATTACTTTCTCTTTCTTCATCGTTGTCTCTTTTCTTAAATTTTCCCAGGAAGTTCTCTAATTATTGTTTTTACGGCTTCATTTTTCTTCGTCATTTCAATCTTCCTATTTGTATATTTCTTGCCTGATCACTCAATTTTCGCCCGTATTATGTATCGATATAATATTCAGGAGAGAATTTTTTCCACTTGAAGTTCTATTTCTTGTAAAATAGTCGATATTTCTTAGCTCTGGCAGGAAATTGAAAGAGAAAATGAGAAATTTCACGTCAGAGGTGAAACAGTGCAACAAGAAGAGGTATTAGAAGAATAATAAAATTGAGATGCACCAAGTAAGAATAACAGAATAATTTATGAAAGTTAATAATTGCTAACATTTATTTAAATCACTAATTTATGATAGCATAAATTATTAAATTAAACAAGAAAATAGGCAAGTAGTTAAATTAAATTATGAAGAAAATTATTTAAGCAATTTATTCAAATTAAAGATTTTCTGAAATGATCATTCAGCGAACTATCTATTGGAATAAGGATAGGGAAAATGTATAATCCTGCGGCTTAAAAACCCGAAGAAATAGAATTATGAAGAGGTAGAAACCCAGGCACACGATATTATTCGTTCCTACGTATTTATCTTTTGTCATCCATTGCTTATTTTCATTAAATTTTAGAAATGGATTGAAGAGAAGAAATAGGAACTTGGCTGTTTATGTATAAGAGATCCGAAAAACACTCCGTTAGCCGAATACGTTAGAGAATCTTTGGGCCCTTTCCGCGAATGGAGAAAGAAGCCGAGAATCATCTTAGAAGGTCGGTAATCCTCTTTATCTTCCTTTTTCCATACGGGGAAGAGACATGAAGATTCTCTGACGTATTCGGCTAAAGGAGAGTTTCTCGAATCTGTTATTAGAATGGGCTACCTACAGATATCGCTTGAGAAGATTCGTTTTAATTTATGAGAGCTATTTTGAGCCAATTTTAATCGTTGGAAATGATGGTGGGCGAGACGATAATTTGACAGAATACTGCCTGCAGACGTGAAGCATTTAAAAGGAAGTATTGGAGACACCAAAGAAAATGAATACAAACTAGAGAATGATGAATAAAAATGGAATGGAAAGCGCAAATAACGAAAAAAGAATAGTTAAGTAGTATGGACTAATATAAAAGAATGAAGGGATGAATTCTGAAGGTGGCAACAGTAACTCTTCATCTTGCCTAGTAAGCAACAATCACTAGCTTAGGCTTTTCGTAGCTAATTATGGAAGGCCTGAATTTAAAACAGGAATTCAGTCTGAGTATTCTACAGATAGACTTGTTGAGCGTTAAACACCGATGGTTTGAGCCATACGCTAGTGTTAAAGGCCAAAAAATCTCACGACTATCCAGATTTGGCCGATATACATCGCGAATTTCACTTAAACGCCAAAAATTTTCGCCTCGAAACAATAAACTGCGAGCCGTAGGGTAATTTGCCGAAACACCAACTCAATCCGTTCCTTGATCTAATTAATTCAATGTTTCGACCGTTAAAATCTTAAAAAAAACGTGGCGCTGGTGCGTGTCGCGATAAAACACGTTCCATTGCAAATTCGCCACTAAACAGAAACGCTTGAGACGTAAGTTTTCTCGGGAATACCAATGACTCCGCCGTGAAAGCGCGGATTTCCATAAAATTGCTCGTAATTATTCCCGCGAGGAAAGTAAAAGACCGAAAAAATGAAAAAAAGGAGTGCTCACGTAAGAGAATACAAAAGAGTTGATGAAGGCATCGCGCCCCACCACCTTCCTTTGTTTCTGAGGCGATATCAGCGACTTGCCCGTTGAGCGGCCGGCGCTGACAATACATTCGACGCAAAATGTAAAGGAAAAAAAGTTGGATATTTCCCTCGATTGTTTTAACTTTTATTCCTTCTGTTTGAAGAAGAGAGTATTTTCGCTCTATCCACGCTACATTTCCCCGTGGAATGCTTTCACGGTATGTTTTTTCTCTCTCCTAGAAGAATTTATCCACTCCTTTCGCATGTGGTTTATCCCGCTGAGACGTCTCTTGTCTGGTCTCGCAGAAGATTGTATTCATGCGGCGTTTCGTCGAGGACGGGGACGGAATATAAAGATATGCATTTTACTCCGTAATTTGAGTAATGGGAATTCTACGGCGAAACGCCTCTTATCTCTGGGTTGTAAGGAGGTGTTTGCGATCCACAGCCATTTTACGGGAAGGCTGGAATTAAAAACGCTGTTTAATGTTTTTTCTGAGGAAAGACAATTCGGTTTGAGTTTCAAGAAGGCTTTCGCCACTTAAAATCTCGAGATTTATATTGAAAGCATTAAAAATTTAACGTGCATACAGAAGATTTATTGGGAAAATTGAAACAAAAGTAGCATTCATTGCCATCTTCAAAAACTGTAAATTTGTTAGGGTTATAAATTCAACTCAAGTTCTTTCTGTTCACATAAGTGCTTGGTGGAGGGCTAAGCATTATTTTTAGAAGAGTCGATCCTTCCATAGCACTCATCTTAGTTAATTTATTAAGTTTCAAGTGTAAGAGACGAAGTTTATTCGTTCCTAACACTTTTCTTTCATTCCTGTATTTTTATACATCCTGAGCTTCGTAGATCTAGCTATACCAGAGGTCATGGACCTCCGATATCTAGGCCACATGCGGTCTCTCCGAGAGTTCAATGAGACATGTTACTCGTAGCATACAAGTTTCTCACATTACTTCATCTCCGAGTCTGTTTAATACAATTCAGCAAAAATAAAACGTAAAACATTCATTTTTACTTCAACAGGCAACCGCATGCATTCTCCATCTCATGTACAATTTGGACGTCGAGGTGTTTGAATGCTACGATAGGGCTCTCTAGTGTGTTAAGGAATGAAAAACAAACAAATTAAGGGTGAAAAACACTCCGTTAGTCGTTTATCGGGGCTGGCGTCTTCTAGGTACTAGAGTACCGGGGAAGTCCGGGATATCCTATTCTAATAATCATCCAATGCGCATTTCAACAGTCATGCTATCATTCTTAGGGGTTAAGCGCAGAATGAAGTCATTTCACTCAAACAAAGAAATTTTTCAGCGTTTAACTCATGAGGATGACTGTTGAAATGCACAATGGAGTATCTAAAAGTCGGTAATCCCAGCCTTTCCTTGTGTTCCGATACCTGGAAGACTCTGGCACCGACAAACGACTAAGGGAATCTTTTTCACCACTAATTCATCAACAGTTCTGTTCAAATCTTCTATCCACTAATGTCGCCCGAAGGTTTATATGCCGCCTAATTGCTAATCACGGGAATGCTACATGTGGCCCAGGGGTGGATCTAGAAACTTGCCAATGGGGGGGCAGTACTTGCCAATCAGGGGGGTTGCACTTATCAAGTGGAGGATGGTACTTGCCAAGGGGGGCAATTCTTGCCTTGGAGCGATTTCAGACTATTTTCTTATAAGATAATAACCAAATAACTCTTGAGATGACATTTTGTCTTGATCATTAAAGAAGATACATAGTCATTGCGAAAATTTTTCACAATCTGATTTTGATTCGAGCTCCTTCCTTAGATTCTAGGCAAACTACTAGTACTATTATTTACCGTGAGGAAAAGGGGGATCAAACCTCTAAAATATCAATTAAATTAAAAAAGATTCTCCACCTCTGAGCTACACTATTCTTTAGTAATAAAATACACATTTCGAATATGTGTTTGTATATAAAGTTAAGCACTCAAGTATGTAACTAAATGCGTGTTTATTAATCACAACAATCTGGATATAAAATAAGATTTTAATCTAGCCTATAAGTTTATATATATTAAGCTTCGTTATTTTGCTAGATATTTCCCTCTCGACCTAAAACCAACAGGAAAGGGCACATCAGCTTTAAAATCTCGCTGAATGGAATGCTCATATCACGGAAAGCCCCGCTTATGAACGAAGCGGCATAAAATATTAATCATTCAGAATAAAACATTCACGACTCTCGCTCCTAAAACCGCACAACCCTTAAGATTGCTGAGAGGTAGGGCTTAGTAGATCACGAAAAGCGAAGGATCTTCCTTAGTCTGTTTTCCTTAAAATTTCTTTGTTCTCCTCCATTAAGATCACTACTAAACCGATTCAATAGAATAATACCCTGCGTTCTAGACTACTAGTCAATTTGACAGCTGGAAAATAGTTGAAATGTTCTAACGTAAGCTACGAATCATAATTTTAATGGCCAGACCGAAGAGCACCGCATAAAAACGATCTCGTGAGGCTATTCTTTCCATGGGGAGAAAAATGCTTGGGATTTAATTCTCATAAAATCCATCATTACCGACTGGAAAAACTGGAACACTCTATGGTTCTGAAGTAATGATACGTACTTAGTCTAGTATCCTTGTTGATTGTGGTTGATGCTGACGAATCTTTTCTTGCATTCATTCCATCGTCATGAGTGTTCAAAAAGTATGACATACGGATTTAAAGCAAAAATTGTTTTTCGAGTGAGTAAACAAATCAAATGTTTTGTATACATCACCGGCTAAATAGTTAGGACGGATGTCTTACAATTTTGCTTCAAAATTTCTATCCGATAGCCTTAGTTTGAGTCGAGGAACATGTCCAAGATTTTGCTGGCTGGATTAGGAATGTTTTAAATCTTCATCCGTTTTTGTTTGTTCCTACGTTATCAAAAACGTTAAAACTAGGGAATCGTATTTCCGATAAAATAATACGATAAAGTCAGAAAACGTGAATGAACGCAATAAAATGAACGTATTAATTTAATTCATAGTAAACAAATCCATACTCAGCGCCTTTTGACCTTTTCGGCGCATTTACGATCCCACTCAAGTATCGCTTATTTTATTTCGAAATCACATTTCAAAAGAATGACCTTTCAGAGTGGAAAATATCGAATGACTGCGGGAAATCTCATTAAGCAGAAATATAAATCTGAGATTCAAATACACACATAAGTAGACATCGTTAGAGATACGAAATCTTGGGAATTATATGACAAACTACGAAATTCCCCTCTTGGCAAACTGCTTGATGAATTTCCATCTATATGAGAGTCCTTACTGTACTTATCTCCTAAACAAATTTAATTTGAAGAGTAGAGCAAACTATTTCCACCGATCAATCCACGTGTGTAATTCATCCGTGAATTATACCCGCTCTAGTTTTGCAGCAAACAACATCCCACTAATAGAAAATTATACCATTACAATAAACACTCATCATGAACACACTCAATACAAATATCCACCAGAGTATCCCAAGTAGTAGTTTGCTATGAATATGTTAGGTATAAACTGATAGGACATAAGATTGCTTACATATCGAACAGAGATCGAGATATCATACTGAGATCGATATATTGAAAGATTTTAGATGGATATTGCCAATCACGGTGGCGTAATTCTTAGTGTGGTAACATTCTAACACCGAAGTCCCGGGTTCGAATCACGGAAAAAGGGATTTTTCTGGCCTAAGGTATGGGTGTTTGTGTTCGTCGTTTGAGTCTGTGATCGCTGAAATTGTTGAAACGGATTTAGTTAAGTTCTCCTATTAGTGTAAAAGAGTTAAAAATGACGTATTTTGTCGAAACTTAACATTTAATAAATTTAGTAAAATAATTTCAATGAAGAATCAAATATTTATTCATTTATCGAATATGTGTCGATAGATAGAACTAAGATCGAATTTTGGAAAAATACCTTTTGTTGATTTGCAACAGCAAATCTATGAATGAAAATTGCTCCTTCCTTATCTATAAATGAAAATTACATAAAATATATATCGAAACACAGATACTTATCGATCCATCGTAAGGGATCGACTCATCGAAACATACAATTCCACCAAAATACACAATAGCTCATCCATTAAGCAAAAACATCCCCGTCCAAACACATCCAATAACGATCCCTATTAACTTTAAGGTACCGCCGTGAAACATTACCACATTATGCGTTCGAGTACTGCAGACATTCCGAAAAAGTCACAGGATGCGAGCTGCGATCTTTGGATACGGTCCAAAGCTCGGAGGAGAGCCCCCTTTCCCAGCATCTTGGACCCTCCCCTCTAGTTACCGCCATTCCGTTTGGAAATTCCGCCCGGGGGCTGCACTCTCATTGCCTTTCTCCCCGTCCTTTATCGCTCCCCTTATTCCTTATTCCGTCGCCGGCATTAGGAGTTGAGGGGACATTGGTGTGACACGATTGTGACATCGGACCGCATTGCGGGTGGATTTCGAGGGAGAGAAAAGGGGTTCTGGGAGTGTATTGAGGGAGGGAGAGGAAGAAGTTATGAGATCTGAAAGGGAGGCTGCGAGATGGTTGAGAGAGATATCAAAAGATTGGAGCGGATGTGAAAGAAAGGAGAGCTATATGTATGCATGGGAGGGTGAAATGATGTGGAGGAAGGAGAAAGTGGGGTATAGTATAGGTGAAACAGAATGCTATTTTACGACCTGCTGTTTTTATGTTTACCCTCTGAGGTGTTTAAAAATTGTGAAAAAGGTAAAAAGGAGAAAGGTAATTGAGAAATAGGAATCTCATTCTGATAAGTATAAATTGTAGGTAGACATGTCCGAAAGAAATGGTATTATTTTCATTCACAAGAAATTCCAAAAGATAATCAAGGTGTTCAAGAGTCTAAGAAGTATTTTTTAATGTTTTTCCAGAGCTAAAGTAATTTCCTAGTTGTTGAAGAGTTTTGAAGATTAAATATAGTTTGTACGTCATTAATAAGTTTATTATAATTAGAAGTAGCATTATTGTTAAACCAATATATTACAACCTGCTTGAACAGGAAGACTATACTTGTAACAGTAGCCGTTTTTTTTAAATCTTCGATATCTGACGTAATTTCGCAAGACTCCCATCGGGAATATAACCCAGGACTGCTTTTTACAAAATTGAACGCGCTGCCCACTTAAATTCTCCGTGCCCCTTGCCGCAACTGCATATAGAGCTTTGTGTCTTGCTTCCAGTCTCTAGATAGCCAGATGGGCGACGCGTTCGACTTGAAAGCAGTCATGGGTTCGATTCTTAGTGGAAGCTCAGGTGAGAAAAGACCTCGGACGTCAAAGCACTTCAAAAATTACTGCCACAAAAAAAGAATTCTCTAGGTATGAAAGAAGGGGAAGATAATAAAATGAATAAATGAAATGATGAGTATAAAAGTTTGAAACCACAAGTTACGTTAACAATGTCCGTCAAGTTCTTGTGGGAATATGGCGTACATATGGTGATAATTTTCGATATTGCTAAGTTTCGAAAAAAACTATCATTTGTGAGAAAAAATATTTTGTTAAAATGAGAGAGGCCACACCAAAGAACAGCCGATAGTGGCTTATATCTACACTATCCCCGCAAGTGGCTGGCACTGGGATTAAATGCGATATATTTTTTTTAATTTTAAACTGTTCTATCTTTTTTCTATAGAGGAGTCCACATAGATTTAGTAAATCAATTATTCTCTAATCTATGTTTAACAATCGAGATACTAGTTTAAGAAAACACACATTCTGACGACTGAGAAATGGCTAAATCAAAAAATGCATCAATGCATTCGTATGTGTACATCGGTCCGAGTTCAGTTTACATTGTGGAAAAAAATAACAGTTTGTTTCGGTGCGATTTTAGTCCTCGGTTAGGTTTAGATTTTCAGTTCGGTTTCTGTTTTTTGTTCGGTTTCGGTTCGATACTATGATCATACGAACAGGGAAAGAGAGAAGTGAAAGGGAGAATGTTATGGAGTCGTAAAGCACTTTGCAGGAGGAGACATTCTGTAATGTCTTTGTTCTTGGAAGACAGGCGCTCATAAGATTCTCCTCGAAAAGGAGACTATCTCTCGCATTGAGTAAGGAAACGGAATAGATGTTTTAGCCGGGAGCTGAAAGGGGAGAGTTCACCAAGTCTTTGATTATCGAACTTGAGCACTTTCCGAACAATCGAATCCCAGAGAAAATAGTTCGGTCTCTTTGTTTACGTCTGCTTTCCCCTCCATTCAGAAGAGCAAGACTTACATATATTTTCACCATTGGTGAAATGAACTTTCATCAGATTGGGTGTTGTTTGCAGTTTTGTGTTGAATGTCTATTGAATAGAATTTTCATAATTTCTATTTATTTAGATATTGCTTAATCAGTTTCTTTACTTAGTGTAGCCGGACATTATTGGTTGGAAGCTTTTTCAAATTTGTAGATGATGGAAATAAAAATTTTATGAAGAGAGTAAAACATCTTGGTCCAGCTACCACATTCTAATGAATGGAATATTTTTCCTTTACTCATTCAGCGTTTCACTGAAGATTGGAATTAGTGGAGAAACCTACAGAATATTTCAAACATTGATTTTAATCTTGTCTGTAAAAATTTTAGATTTATTTGTTAATATATAATTGTATTTGAATGTAGAATAAATACCTGTTAAAAACAAACATATCTCCAACATTTTCTTCGTAATACCTAAGAGATATTTTTCCACATAGAAATACCTACACATAGAGTATATATAGTTATGATAATACGAACGTTGTTAAAGTATTGCTGAACAATGGTATCAATTAAGTTTTTTCCCTATGGAATGCAACGAAAAATGTAACTCTTAGAGTCATTATCCTTCCATTACGAGAACTTTTGGCGTTTACATCTTTCTGACTCTGTGAGGAAAACAAAGGGCAAACTACCTCAATACTCATTTTTCTTAGTCGCCTAATCCCCCTCTACTGGTTTTCGTAGCTAATTGTAGAAGAATGAGGTTCAAACCAGCTTTGGAATGAGGACTTTACATAAAAACTCAATGTTTCACTCGAAATTTAAATAAAATCGCAAAACGCACGTAAATTCCAAAACCAATTTTCGAATAGCGTGGCTAAAAAGAGACACATCCCTCAATTTACATCCACTTCGTTTAAAATTACGACAATTCCCTAACACCTTCGTATTCGCTTTAGTAAATCAAGATAGAGCGTCAAATATTTCGGCAGTCGAGACAAACGCGCGCCGCGATTAATTTCCCCTGAAAAGAAAGGTGTCCAAATAGCGTATTCGCGTGCACTTCAGAATTCACCGAGTTATTTTCGGAATCAAAAATCGCGAGGGCCACTATATCACTCGACCAGTCGTAGCTGCCAAGTGCAACTTCACGTTATTGCTCTCGAAATTGTACTGGACGCTAGGAAAGTAAAAAAGATCTGCAGTGTGGCGCTAAAAAACCCTCTTTATATGGTTCGGACGATTTCTTCCCATGAGACCGCCTCTGTCGATTAGGTCAAGCGCCCGCCATTAAAACCTTATGGAGTGTGGGCACTCGATGCATTCTCCACAAATTAGACTCATTCTGCGCAATGACCCCGACAGGCGATCTCGCCTCCGTACAATGATCTTCTTCTCTACATACTCTGTTGTGACTTGTTAAGATAATTAAGCTGCTTCCATAGTCGGAGTGTAAATAAAAACAGGATGAATACAACTTATGGAATGAAATTTTGCTCATGAAGTTGTGCGACCGAAGGTTCTACGAGAAGTGAAAAATTGTGACTTGGCTGTGACTCGAACCCAGGTCTCCCACTTTCTAGCCAGGTATTCGAACCACTGAACTACGCATCTTCAATTCTGTGGAATGAAGATGGTAGACCAGGGTTCGAGTCCTAGTCAAGTCACGATTTTTCACTTCTCGTAAAACAGGTTGAAAATAAACGCTGGTGTATTTTGCGTTAAAAATTGGAAGTGATGATTAAGACAAACAATGCCGAAGAAAAAGGACGAGTTATTCCATCAAAGATTGAAAATTTTTTATGAAATGCTAACTAAAATTGATAACGAAATGTGTGTGATCTAAGATACTGATTACTCTGTTATTTAGCTTCATACCATGCTTACATCTCTATTCAGCCTTATCCATACGTCAGTATATTTCACATTTTGGTAGCCACGAACAAAACAGAGAGTAAAATAAATATAAATAAAATCTCTAAATTGTACCAAAAGGAAAATTAAAGATATTTCCAGTTATCAAGATAGGATTTTAGCAACAATAAACACATTATAAAATACGTACTCTTAAGAATCAACGGAATAATATATAAATTCAAAATGCAATCTAAGAAGCATGAGATGGTGAAGAAAATTAGGAATTTTAAGTTGAATTCAGGTGGAGGGGACATTCGATGTTATGTTAGAAATGAATGCTGTTTGCAGTGATGTATTTTCCCTTTGATGAATTTGTAGTGTTAGCAATTTTCATAACATCTTATAAGGAACTTGAATGAAAATAAGACGGTGAAAGTTTTCCAAGATCACCATATATCAATCCGCTTTAGCCATCGTTAGCTTCATTCAATAGACCAAAAATGTTTACATTATCTACGCTGCCGTCCTCTCTCCTTTCATTGTCTCTAAAAGAGGTTGTTGTGAGTTTCTCCTTTTGAATAACTAATGTTGTGAGATTAAAATGAAGATATCGCGAAGCACAACAATCTATATCCCAACACTGCAGTCGGTACAAATTCTGAGATAGAGTGAGATCTTCTCCAACAATATTTTTCTCAGGACAGAACGCAGATTAAAAATTCTCTTTTCGGTATTTCATTCCTTCGTCATGTTGTACGAGAAGTGAAAAATTGTGATTTGACTGAGACTCGAAACCAGGTCTTTCACTTTCCGGGCAGGGGTCCTAACCACAGAACTATCGAGTCACGCCTCTTCATTTCTGTAATCGGGAGCTTTTATAAGCAATTTCATTTGTGTTACTTCATTATCTTAAGAAAAATATCAAAAAACAAAAGTTTTTTGTGGGCTCTGCAGCGTATTCTCGGAGATGTCGTGATGTTACTAACAAAACATTCATTAAAATTCCCCATTTGTCTGTTTGGTAATAATCTCTTCACCGTACAGTGAGAAATGACCAAAGTTAATTATCGAAGACGCCCTGTTTCAAGAAAAAGCAGACTATTCTTCAAAAATAAGACGAAAAGCCAACCAAAATTATACAACACAGTCTTAATAATATCCCCTCATGACGTGGTATTAACTTTCCCCAGAAAAGTGAGTTTTACTGTACTTGGAATGACTGATAACGTCATCCATCGAGCGAAATCATCTGCTTTTCCTCCGCGAGGTGAAGAGACGCGCCTAATTTATACACTGACATCTGTTTCTCGTTCTAGATCCTGCGTTAATCCATCATCCCTAATATGCCCAATCCTTTCTCCTTCTCCGCCTCTTCCATACAGCTTCCTCTTGCCTCCCATGGAACTACTCCGTGCTACTCTCTCCCATAAATATCTCAAAATTGAATACCATTCACCCCGAGACTCAAACAGCCCGGCCCATTCATTCTTTTTCCATCGGAGCATTCACCCTCGAAAGACTTCGTTTCCTTTTTTCCACCTTTCCTTTCATAGGAAAGTGCGACACCCACGGCGCCTTCAAGGTCAAAAGGACGACCCTCGAAACAAAGGGGAATTTTGGGAAAAAAACAATTGAAGAGCTCTCCGCGGTGGGTGTGCTTGAGGGAGGACAAAGAGTTGGCGAACCGGAAGCGAAGGAGAGATGAGGAGGGGATGAAGAGGAGAATGGTGGTGGAGGAAGTGGCGAGGAATTGAATTGAAAAAAAAGAAGAGCGGCGAAAAATTCGCGAGTCGACGTTGGGAATAATTCGGCACGCAGTGCTGGGAATTTTTGGGACATTGTCCTCTGTGGTTATTAACTCGAATGGAAAATCGTATGGTTTCCGTTATCCTCTTTTGGTCTCGCTGACGAGTAAACACCTTTTCTGAGGTTTAGTCATCGATGAAATACGCACTATTAAGAGAAAATAGTTATCTTGAGATATTTCGGATTTTCAAAAGTGTGGTGTAATTTTAAAAATGTCATAGTTTCTTAAAGAAAATGGTGATTAAGTAAAATATGGGGGTAAATATTCGCGATTTCGCCAAATAAAATTCGCCATTATTTGTTGTTGTTATTTCATAAATATTAACATCTTGCTGAAGTTTTCTTTTTTATTTGGTACCATATGGCCACTTGGAAAATCTTTGGAGCACTTTCCTTTGTGAGATAATCTATCGACAAGATTGGCATGTATCAGTAAACAATGACCTCATATGATGTTGAATTCAGGTTCTTAGAGTTACAAAGAGAATCGATTAATAATTAAAATACCGAAATATTTATCTAAAGATTACGTAGAAAGATTCCGTATAAAGAAAACAATCCCTATACGGTATTATATCCTTAAATTTTCTAAATCAAACTTGCCAATATTTCTCCGATAATGTAATTTCAATCAATCAATAATTCCGATGTAGTTTCATCAGAGGTTTTCATTAATGATTTATTTATTGGTGCCAACTCGGATCGGTGAAAAGCGAAATTCTCGGCTTTATCAAAAAATTTCAATTCCTACTCACATTTATAATCCATCTTACCATACTCTGCATCTTAAATTTCATTCCCCATCTTCAAACGCGTAGTTTAAACTAATAGAGCTATTCCTGACTCCGTCCAAACACCGTGACTGCTCACTTACCTGAAAAAAAGATAAAGTAAAATTAGAATAAGTTCATTCTTTTCTTTATGTTATTTTCAATCAGTATTATTTTTTTAACCATATTATTAACTTAAATTTATTGAAACAAAGAAATATAACACTGATAGTTTTATATTTACTTAAATGGACTTTGTGGATTCATGTTTCTTTATACAAATTCATTTATACTATAAATTATACAAATTTATAAAATATTTGAGCCTTCATACGCCATACGGCGGCTCGCGGGGTATTAATGTAAATCGAAATATATCTGTCTATTATAAATCATTATCTGGTGGGCGCATGGAGTAGAGTAACCAGCCTCTTTATTGAATTATAACATTATTTTAACCAAACATCGTCTTCAGAATGGCCGAGTGGTTAGAGTGTCTGGTCCAGTTACCAAAATATTCCAAATTTAATCCAAAAATAATCCTCAGTGGTTCAAATCCTGCCCAAAGCAAATTTTTTTCGGGGAATTAAGTTTTCAGGTCCTGTGACGTCGATGATCAAGATGGCTGCCATATGCCTCCGCTGTTATGATTAGTTAATATTTCTATATTTTTATCGCTGTCAGCAGCAGGTATCTAATCTGCTACTTTTGTAGGTATATTTAAACAACCGTATCTTGCGAACCAGGAGAGAGAAACCCCAAACGAATTTTATTTTTAATTCTCTATTACGCTAAACAGAAATCGCCTCAATATCGCGATTCCACTTGGGAACTCTCCTTATAAGTAAACTTTTTTTTATGGAGATCCATTTTCAATCATTAAAACGAATATCTAACTTAGAGACAGATTTGAAGCAGGTTTACAAGTACAAATATTATACTACTATTTGTGTCGATCCACTTCAAAGGGATGTTGTCAATATTCTCTGTAATAGGGCGAAATAGAATAGAAACAAATACTTAGAAGTATCTCCAGTACTTGCAAGAATTCATAAGACAGTTTGGGTTGAGGAATACAGTCTACCTCTGTTAGCTATTCAAATCTTTGTTCTTCTTCTTCCTTATTTTCATTCGACATTACAAATATTTTTATATAATAACATTACTAGCGGTAAAAGGTTTACATTACGTTGTCATTGTCATTGTAATATTGTTAACTTAGTGATGTAACTTCTAATATAAAAGTGGACATATTTCTTAGATTTTTCGATATTATACTAGGTTTTTGAAGGAAATTTTCTCCCTTACTTTGTATGCGAGGTTTGGCAGAAACAGAGTGGTTAAAAATAGGATGAAAGCGAAAGAAAAAGAGAAGAGGAGTTCCGCGGAACAAAGAAGTGAGAGGAATGAGTTTAAAAGAAGATAATCATATTTGTGGCCAAAAAAGGCGGTTCCTGAAAGCTTTTCTTAGCCATTACTTGAAAGCTTCGACTGTTCCCTGGAGAACAATGAGGTTTTTGAGAATTCCGCCGCATTTTTTGGGATTCCTTTCCGTTTCGCAAACTCCTCCGTGATTTAAGGAGGAACCACTTTCACGAGGTCTCTGATTTACTGCCACTGTTTTCGCTGAGATATTCCTTGATAAAGCGTCCCGAAGAAATATGAGGATGGCTTGATCACTTGACGCAAAGCAGTGAGTCTGTATCATCACTTGTACAACGTTTGCTCGCGCCCACTTGTATTCGTTAACATGCCAGATGCTTATCTGCCAATTGCCTAATCGATTATATGTTTACAAGTTACGTTATGCAGTACAACCTTTCTTAACCGACCAACTCCGTACTACGCCTCTGGCCGATTGCTGTTTTGGTCGGTTAAACCGACGTGTGACTCCATACTTTATGTATGTATAAGAAAGAAATATTTCCGAATATCACGAATTGAAAAAATAGAGAAATTTTTGTTTTAAACACATGTTCGTTCAGCGTTCAAGAATAATATTATGTAAAAATAAAATATGGCATTTTAGACCCTATTTTTGTTTATTAATTAATTTTTATTTAAATAAAATTTAACTATTTATAAAAAGTTTAGAGTTTTATCCAGATAAATCCTTAATCTCCTGTATTTTCACCTTCAGTGAATTGTTGAATACCTAATCTCTTTATTTCTTATCTCATTTAAAGTGCTAAATAATTATCGGAAAATAAAATATTCGAACTAAAACCATATTGCGCCACGTCTTTCTACTAAAATTATTCGTCGAATCCCTAACTAGTACAAGGACCAGTTAATACGTAGGTCGGTTAAGAGGAATCATTCTATACTGAACTTCGGTTGCAAAGAATTTACTTTTTCTGAACAAATTATACTCTGAGTAAACTTTACCAAGATCGTGACATATTTATTTGTGAATTCGGTAACAATAACTGATACCTAAGGAAAGAAGTCAGTACGAATATGTATACACCTTTTTCATCAACTCTGAAATATCTATCTCGTTAATGTAACTTTCTATGAAATTATATTTCATAGATTCTTACAATAAAACTAGCGAAATTGAGACATAATCAAGTGATGTCTCAATTTGCGAGATGAGTACAAACTTTCCAATTACAAACGTTAATTAGTGATCTGAGTGTCGCCTTTGTAGATTATTAGTAATGATTAGACCTATTAAATTAATTTCGCAGAATATGAACCGATAATCAAGATGGGATAAACATCGGTTTCCCATTTCTGTTCAAATTCGAGAAAATCATTTTGTCGGGTTCGGGATCCGATTGCATGCCAGCGAAAGAACATTTTTTTCAGTTTCTATTTCCGGTTAAGGTCCTCGTCAGAGGGGAACTAATACGAAACTCATATGCGCCTGAAAAACCCCTGTAAATTCTCACTGTAGCCTAAAAATCCTTTAATTCCCATTTCCTCATTCCCATCTCAGCAGCACTTCACTCGCACATGCATGACATAAACGAATTAATTTTGAGAGGCCGTCAGATTAATGAATGCGAGAGAAACAAGAGAAAGGGGGAGTTGCGTCATTTTGTCACGTAAACAGCGGAGTGTTGTCTCGGAAAGATTACATAAGGATAGGGAAGCGACACCATCGAAATCCTATCTCCCGTAATTTGACTGTTACGGGACCTTCGCGAAGCCCAGAGCAAATTTTCCCTGTCTTCTCAGAGAAACAGCTCAGCTTGTGCTCTTGTGATTAATGTCCCGCCGCAACACGGCCGTGCAGCGATGCCCTCAAGCCACTTCCCAACTCCTGACCTTGACACGGCCAGGGAAGACACACTCCAAGACGTGGAAAACACAGCCGAAAGCTTCGTGTATTCTTCTTTCGTCTGCATTGCGGTTGGTGTGTATTAAAACCGTTGTAAGGGACGAGCCGACAGGTCATCGTGTATGTCTTACTTCACTTCGCTCTGGAGTCCAAAACTTGGATCTGTTGTATTTTGAGATTGCTTGGACATACCTCACACAATGGGGGAACATTCCATCGTCCTTCGATGACAGATATACTCTTAATTTGAAATGGGCATACAATTTAAGTAACCCGTGAAGTAATTCTATCCTTTTTGGAAAAAGGGAACATATTATTACATTATTTAATACTAATTAATTTTTGTTAAATTTAATACTAATAATAATTTTTGCTACTAATGTCGTAAGGTAGCTCCTATCATCGCCTCACAAAACTAATTACAAATTCCACAATTCCTTACACAATAAAATCTCATACGGATTAACATTCCGAAACGATATCATCCTTTTAACGAGCAATATTAAATTACACACATAAACAAGAACAAGCTTTAGTTCGTACAAAATCCTCCCGGTACCTCCTCTAATGTATTTACGCCACAGATATCCCATAATTACATTTGTTACAGTCAAAGTTTACATCAGTCCTTTGCCAAGTAACACATCACATCTATTTCTGTAGGCTGGATTTATATTTTTAACGATAAATTTATCCATTCTTTTAAAATCTATTACATAACAATTCGAAAATACGATACTATTTTAAGAAATATTTATAAGAAAACGATGCGATACGATAATACTTAAGAAAAAAAGGCTGTCAAATTCAGATGATGCTATGAAAGAACTAATTAAACCCATAACCAAACGAGGCTAAACAACATTGTATACTAAAACCATGATTATACATATGTATGCGATGCAAGTCAGATCTTAAACTCTAATATCACACCATTCCATCTAAGAGGAGTGCCGGGGGCTCAGAGAAACGAACGACCTAACGTCTTACCAGAAATAAGTATATCAAGGATCCTTTAGCATCTAAATGCAAGCCTCATTTTGTTATAAGGAATTTAGTGGGTACATTTCTCGGTAAGAAAGTCGCTGTTTTAAAGGAAAACGACGATGTTTGGGTGTTACGATCGTTGTCTTTATGTTTCCCCGCACCAATTTACTTTTATGGTGGCCACCAGACAAGTGAAGCGAAATTTTATAGCCGCAGAACAAACAAGAGGCCGTATGAGGTCTCAAGGACCCTTCGTTTTTATGCTTTCACTAGCGAGGATTAATCCTTAGCCCGAAGGAGATAAAATTTGCGAAACATATCCAAGCATTCAATAGACTATACAACGGGCTACATAAAAGTTTACGTCTCAATCCATTAGGCAATAGATGCTCAATTTGATATAAGCGCTGGCTAAAATTAATGCGAAGATGTTTCCTTCATTAAGTTTAAGCCCCATGTCTTCAAGAAGCTGCTGGAAATACATTTAATTGAAACATTTTAGTTCTACGTCAGACAAGTGTATTACAGCTAAATTGTTTCCTGGTAAGAAATTACTATAACAAATATCCAACCCATTTCATGCCAGTTTTGGAAGCAATTTAGGCACCAGCTTGAAGGTGCAACAAACAATTATTTGATAATATCATAATATTATTCATGCTTAGAATTAAAAATTAAAAATGCAGAACTTTTATAACATGGCCGTTCCAATCCATAGGAGCACATGAATTTTTATTATAGCTCATTTCACAAGTAGTTGAGTGTTCGAACTCATGGTGCCATTTTCCCTCTCATTTTGTAATTAATCAAAATAAATGGAATATTTTTCATCTAACTGGTAAGAACTGGTAAAAATTAAATAAAATTTTATCATTAAGTTTACTTCTCCAGCCAGATAATTGTGACAATCTGAACGCAACAAGCAATAAGTCATATGTGAAGTTAAATAATATTTTTTACCCTGGTCATTTCTTTTTGAATGCTGTGAAACTTATAGATCATGGGGTCATTTGTTCTCACGGGGTAATTTTCCACTACTAGCATTCTGATTCAGCAAGAAAAGCAAGGAAAAACTGGCATATCACTCTATTGCTTAAAAGTCTCATTTCCTTTGGAGGATTTGTAGCTAATGGTAGAATGGTTGAATTCCAACCCAGAATTCGGGCTTAATACTCGTATTTTACACCTCCTGTAGAAAGTAAGCATGCCATAGTACGTGCGTAATAAGCTTCGTTTTCCTTCTTCTAGTCATACGCAACGATTTCCTGTTTCGATTCGTTAGGGCTTCACATATGCTCAAATGTTCTTGTAAATCTCTAAAATCACATTCCGGCTGTATCAAATTTAGTCTTTTATATTGGGTCCATCTATCGTACTCGTACTTCAACCAAAAACTATAACCAAATTTTCCATATTTTCCCATCAAGATTATAATTTACTCCGAGCTTTTTCTTCACTTCCACATTTTTACGGACATCAAGGATGAATGGGCCAAGCGTCTAAGGAAGCAAATATTAATCCTCTAGACGCAGACCTCGATATTTCCAGGTCAGCTTCCGTAGGGAGGAAGCAAGGCGGAACCCATAACCTAAAACCTCCCCGCGGAGATTCTTGCAGCGTGACGAGCATCCTTGTTGCACGATAAACAATGGAGCATCACTCTGCGGCTGGAAACTCTGGCTAAGTGCACCGGGACATTTATGACGAAAGTACGCAGCCGTATACCGCAACAATGACGTGGATGCCCGGTTTTTGTCTTCGCAACTTCTTTCATACTTCCTCGTTCGAAATTCCATGCGGAGGCGCCCTCTCCCCAATTAAAATCAAGTGGAAAAATTTTCAAGTGGAGCACTTGCTACGTGAGTAATAAAAGAAACTCGTGCCGCGTTATTATTCTACAGCGATCATGCGACCTTGATTGCGGCCTATATTCCTCTTGTGTTTCGTTCTTTATTTCGAACTTGTAATAATTTCCGTGCAGTTCTTTTCTCTTTATTTGAGGCGGCTCGTTACTTTGGATTGTATTGCTCAATTGTAGTCTCTCTCCGTCTTTTCGATTCAAATTATCTAGATGTATGATATTTATGGGCCAATAAGACATACTTTTTTCTCTCCTGAAATTCTACTAAAGTTCTATATGTATATAAGTATTTTCATGTGTAAGCGTAATGAAATAAAAAGGAACATATATCTTTTTATATTTTTTCGGTGTTCAAATTAAATCTACTTTAAAAGACCATATACATACTACAGGCATTCAAAGATTTGCGTACTGCGCTATCTGAAAAGGCTCTAATCTTTCACTAAATCTAAATTTTTCATTATAACTTCCTTCGCTCATGCCAATATATACGGTACTTTAACTGTTCGCAAATATAATTTCAGCCTCTTCTATATAGTTGCTTGGGATTTTCTCTTTGTAGGGATAGGGATTTGAAAGATATTCATCTTTCAAATCCCTATCCTTAAATATTATTTCTAAACATCCGTTTTCTGTGACCGGAGCTCTTCTCCCTTCATACTCTATCAAAACATGTAAATGGTACACCATTTTGAAGAGTATGTTTCTCGCTTCCTACTAAAAGTGGATCAGCAAATGAAGCATGCACAATTTCATAAAAAATAATCTTATTTATTAAAGTATTATTATTAATATTAAGATTTGAATTTGGCTATGGATTTTCTTTACTGGGTGAGTAGATATCGACAACTATCTATACAAACAAGATATATCGAAACGGATATTGATACAGAATACGGTAATTTTTTATGTATATTTTAGAGTTTAAGTATTGTTTGTAGTCATTGGGGTGTTTTTTGAATTGTATTTGGGTAGGGATATAGAGTATAGTGCCCGTGTGCAAACTTTTCACATGAAGCAAGTAGTATTATAAGATAATATTTGCTTTCCTTCTACATATTTTCGACTTATTGACTCTACTGTTGACTTTTTTTAGATATATTTACTGCTTTTCAATCCATGTAAAAGGTTCGTGCGTTCCTCGATTTATGTTAAATAAACAAAAATATTCGGGTACATTCTCAGCTACACCCCCGTTTGAAGAAGTCTAGAAAGCTGTCAAACAATGTGAATCGCGAAGTACCAAATCTGACTATATCGATTGTGAAAGTCGTGCATCACTTCAACGACAAAAGGCCGTAGCTTTGTGAATGATTGATGCTCGCCAAACTGTTCTCTCCCTTCGATTCTCCTCCTGGAGCATTCCTCCCCATCCATTTTGCTTCCTCCTCTTCGAGACAAGAGATCTCTCCAAATGGGATTTCTCCCTGTGTCTCCCGAGTCTATAGTTGACAGCGGCTTTCCTTCCCAGAGAAAAGAACTGCCTCGAAAAAATAGCAGGAATTGAGAGGAGTAAGATAGAGATGTGAGGATATCAGAGAGGAGAAAGAATGTGAGATGAGAAAATCATCACTTGGCTGTTGAATATGTGTTGCTAACCGCGTCAATATTTATGTAGGTTTTTACGTAAACATTTTGCTTACTAAACACAAATGCAAAAACAGAGAATAGCACAAGCTTGGTTGTTGGGAAGCGGTTCATAAATTCCTATGCATGGACTTTCTCCTTCTATGGCTGAGAAACATAAACTGTATCAACGACATTATGGATAAGATTATAGATACATGGGTGGTCTGAAAAGTTTCCAACATTTCGCCATTTCTCGACATGTTTAATGAAAATTTTCTGAAGATTTATGAAAAATCTGGGGTCGGAAAATTTTTAGACCACCCTCGTACATATGTAAGTTTTCTACCTTTCTGTAGATTTACGTGGCTTGATATTCAGAAATCAATACCTTTTGCTTATAAGTAACCCATCCCACCCTTTAGTCATCTACCATCTTTTGACTGTCTTTTCCCAAACATTCTTCTCCTTTCAACTGCTTTCTCCAGCAATGCTTCTCCTCTAAATATGTGATTTACCCCTATCCTCTATCGATTTTCAATTATATCAATTAAAACCCTCTCTTCCTCAACCATCCCTAGCACCTCTGCGTTTGCTTCTCTATCAACTCAACTTATGTTTTCGATTCTACACATTCACATCTCAAAATCCTATGAACCTTACTTCTTAAGATTTTTTCACACCCATTTTTCACACCCATACAGTAACACGCTCATAACATACTAATAATTATACCTATCTTCCTGGTATCCTCATCAAGACCTTTCGTCATCAGTTTCCTTAGCGTCTCAAACGCCTCTTTAGCTAATGCTATTAAGCACCTCTTATGAGCACCTTCCATCCCCAGAAATAATACTACGCAAGCAATAAAATTCAATCATCTGTTCTAGGCAAGAAAAAGATAATCAACGTCGATTTAGCGATGCTAGTGCTAGCGATGAATAGTGAAAAATGGATTGACGAGGAAAATAATTCAGAATTTCTTCACAAAGCGATGTAAGAATGAGTAAGAAAAACATTGCTATAAAAGAGAATGAACTTAATTCGGTAAACCTTAAACAACGAGCCTGCTGAAGACAGTAATATAATGGAAGAAATATATTTGGAGACCAAAATTAGACTGTGAGCGGATGGCTATGTTTAATAATAAGAATAATGGGAAAGTTAAGCAAAACGCTGGGAACACGAGGCCTAAGAAAGCTCTTACAATCCAATCCTTGGTTTGTTAATCCTTAATAATGACGAAGATTCAACTCTTCAGTGAAGTTTTCCAGGGATGAAAAAAGGGAGATTAAAATTATGCATGCAGAATAATATGGTAACGTGCCCTTGAAGACTGAACTTGCCTGGTTTATAGGAGGTATGAATCCATATAAGGAAAAGGGTTAAGGTGACTTAAGATATGAAAGTGTGCAGCTAGGAAAAATTCCAAGAAGTAACGGCGATGAAAAAAGTTCTTGCGGGACCTGGACTAGAACCCAGGTCTCCAAATTTATAAATCCAAAATTCGAGGCTTACGATTTTGCCAAGGGTAAACATTATTTCTGCCGCAGCTTCTAAAGATGTAACCTACTGTGGCAGTAGGGGATTCAGTGAAAAGAAACTTATACTGCAATACGCTTGAAAGCAATTCGGAATTGCAAGAAAAGGCATAGATAATCTTCTAAAAACTTAAAATTACAATTATAATATACAATTACAAAATAATTAAAACCTAATTTGTATATCATATACATATTGAGGAAAATAATAACTCCCATGCACTCTCCCTGTTTTAACAAAAATATTTACGAAAAGGTTAATCCAAATATGAATCAGAACTAATTTCCTTCAAGAAGTCTCCAAGTAGTCAAGTGGGCAACGCGTTGGACTTCGACGAAAGCGGGTTCGTTTTCCGGTGGGCATTCACGTGTGAAATAACCTTAGATGTCGAATCACTTTTAAAATAACAGCAACATTCATCAAGATGTGATAAAATTGAAGGAAACATTCAGCCTTGTGTATAGGCAAGAACGATTTCTCTGTTGATGTGGGGTTGCAGGTATTAAGGATACAGGAATCTTGGTAACAACCTTACCTACGTTTGCGCTTCAACTCAATATGGAAAAATAATGTTTATAAAATGCTGAAGTTATTTAGAACGTGAGCATTTACGGTAATTTTATTGTATGAATTTACATGTTTTATAGCGCAGACAAAGTCAAGCTATCGAAAACTTATCACTTCCTACTGAAGCACCAAAAAACTTAGTAAAATAATTTATGATTACAAATAAGTTACGTGTTATCTGGTATAATATTCATTCTAAAAGCTTTAACCTTGAGAGATATTTCTGGACTTAATAAAAATGTTGCTTTTTTCACTAAATTAAGAATTAAATTTTATATTATATATTACATGTTATATACTGAATGAACCATATATTATTTTTTAATTAAAAAGGTTTCTGCCATGAAAATGTACTTTTATTCGAAGTGAAAATAAAAGTTACCTCAACGATCTGTTAAGAGACTTTTAGTACCAAATTTACGATGGTAACTATCTATGTTACCCTTTAATTACAAATATTCAACGATATATTTACAAGACCTGTAAAGATGATATCTGTTGTAATTAGCAGCTCATGAAACGGTACGCATAATCCATATGTAACGTCTCTGTTAGAATATCGTAAAAAATCTGCCTATAAATTTATCCCATAAGTTTTCTGTTGATACTTATCGCTTGCAATTCAATTATGGGTAAAAAAGTTTGAACAAGCAGTATTTTTTTGAAAAATATCGATCACATTTCAAATTCACTTAAAAGATGTCAAAAATCCTTTACCATGGAATACCTTTTATATAACTCATCAATGTTATTTTTTACCCTCCAATCTATCATCGAATCGAGTACCGGTCATTTTTCAATTAATCGAGACCAACAGAAATATTCGAGAGATAAAAAATACCTATATATCAAACCCATGATTTTTTACGCCATTGCAGAAAAGTTACAGATAAAGGAAGATATTTGGTGCGTGCGTGGAATGGGGCAAGGCCATTAATTTTGCGGCAGGACTAATAGTGAGGCATATTCAACGTTCGGATCGGCGGCAATGCATAATTCACCCAAAAGATGTTAACCAACCATTAATTATCTTGCGGATTGTGCCACCAGATTCAACTACGCCGTTTTCGGCCAAAATGGATGATGTAGTTACCGCAATAAGTACATGTTCCTGGATAATTTTGTGTAACAGGATAGTACACCTCACCGTTTCTGCCTTAATGGCTGCTCCCATTCAGAGGTTTCCCTTCGGAAACAATGCGTCATATGGCCAAAACCGCTAATTTTGCTTCAGCGTCTACAAAACTCACTTCTTTTCATTGCTGGCGTCGAATTGAAAACTGAACTATTTGAAATCAAATATAAACGCCCGGGAAACCAAAATGATGGATAGATAGACCTCTATTGGCGAACTTAGGCCTTGTGAGTCTCTCTTCCATCCAACCTCGTATGTCGTATGTAAGTATTTAGATTACTAAATAATAAAAAAAGGTTACAGTATGGGAAATAATCTTTGAAACAGAATGTTCGCAAAGAAAAAATCCACATTGTGGTAAAATAACCAAAAACGGAGCGTGAAAGGGACCCGCACAAACACAATAAACATGTGTAAAATATACAAATTACGCTACAGAAATATAACAGAGTCAAATAGAATGGGAAAGATTCCAAATTAACTCCAGAAAAAGTAAATACACTGGCTATATAATAACAAAATATAATGACAAAGAGTTCCTTAAACAATGCTTCCATGGAAAATGTTGGAGATGAAGATGAGAGGAATAAGATATGAAGAATATCTTTACTTGATAGCGTGAAATTAATCGCGAACTATCCTCCTGTTGGTATATAAAAAAATATATTCCAAAAGAGAAGAATTGCTACAACGAAGAAGAGTTTTCCTTTTGAGAAGCGTTAACAAATAAAGATTTAAAAAGCTACCATAGCCGTCTGTCAGTATACAGACTATAGTCCGGCTAGAGCCTGGACTGGGGAGTCAGGAATTACCAAAAAACGTATCGTATCGTAGCTTTTTCAGAACTCTGAGTCATCAACAGCAGAGTTCCATTTTATTCACTATCAAAGAACAACATCTGTGAAAAACTCCTATTAGTGTTTAATCTGTGGAATGAAAGGAATATAGTTTTCCTTGGTTCTAGATAGAAAAATATGTACCTTTCGTTAACTTTGGTGTCGGTATTTTTAATGGATGTAATTATGCAAAAGCTACTAAGGTGTGAGTACTGCTCAATAATGACATTCATTTTGGTCACTCCTAGAGGAAAGTTAAAAAAGGTGATATTTATAGAGCCATAATGCGGTATGTTTCTCTAATAAGATTGTGGCTCACTGAGGATAGTAAAGACAAACCACCTCACTCATGCTGTTTAGGCTCCTCCCTTTCCGTATGACTTTTGTAACTGATTGTGTAGAGGTTTAGAATTAATCCAGCCTTTTGACCAATGATATTCAGTAAAAAAGTGTGGATTTCATAGTGCGATTATCATAGCGTTTGAGTTTCATTGGTAGGTTATTAATGAAATGAAACAAAGAAACATCTCTGAGACATTTTTCCTATCCTTTTTTAATGTATTATCTTTCTAGATTCTTAAAGGAATTTTTACTGACTTATTTTAGAAACTTTCGTAGTGATGAAATATTTATCTACACTAAAACATGTGTAAGCAATGTTATTCCTAAAAAGGTCTTTGAAATTGCGCTCTCTTTTCCTTATTACTATACAATCCTCAACCAATGCCTCATACCAATTTCTTCTTTTACGTAGGTATAGATCCAAAATACTGCGTCTCTATTCACCACTGCTGAAATATGCGTCGAGTTTTGCAAGTCATTACGAAAACTTATTTGGGTCGGGTCATTGTACGGTATATTTGGAATGCGGCAGAGGTCAAATCTCTTGGGTCAAATTCCCAAGCGTCGGAACCTATATATTCGAGGCACATGACAGTTTGGGAAAGCTTAAAATCCACGAAGGCTGCAGTCCCACATAATGGTATTTTAGAACTACTAAATCAGAGCTGAAACATAACAAAAGAATTAGAAGATGACCGATTAGATGATGATCTCCGTAAAACTGCTTTTTCCACCATTCAAATTTCCATAAGTATCTTAATCCAAAAACATGTACAGTGGGAAAAACATCCAGGTTCCTGATAAAATTCCACGATTTATACCTGATAACGAGCTAATTCTTAAAAATCTGACGGGAAAATAACATGCTAAATAAGATACTGTAGGTATAACTTGGATATGTATAAGAAGATATAAGTAAAGGGGCGATAATCTTAAGGACGATTCGGACTTGAAAATGTCTCGAACCAGTATTTTCCATTTTATGGGCGAGTTTTCCTACCGCTGAGTTATGCCCCAGAGCAAGAAGCGATAAAATACATAAAGAAACTGAATAATATTTACACAGATTTTTAAAAATCTACTTAACAATGATATTATAGTATGAATGAGTTTGTCGATGAAATAAAAAGGTTAAATAGAATATAAAGTAAGTTTTTGAGTATAAAGTAACCAATAATAATACAAATAATGCATTGTAATTGTAAGAAAATGCTCTGTAATGTAATGGTAGTGTTCATTTGTAATTAGTAAGTAATTAAGTACTGATCTAAAACGTAAAATGATGTGATTGTAATTAAATGTGATGCAGATTTGTAATTACCAGTTATATTAAACCACTTTATCAATATTATAACCACGCATGACAACGACTTTTCCATGCCTATCTAGTTGTATAAATTAATTTATTATCATAGCACATCCATCTCTATAAGCCATTTCCAAGATATCATTTTCATGTCGAGCATTTAATAACCGCCGCAAGCTTTCCTTTTTAACCATCTAGTTTTCGAATAAAATGAGGCGGCTCGTTTAAAGTTTGGTACCCTCATTTAAGTATTATTGCTGAAGTTTCTCAACTCCTTCCTAGTCGTTTATCTTGGCTCCCGAATTGCTCGGCGACGGGGAAACAGGTGGAACTCCCTCAAGAAAGTCTCCTCGTGCTCTCAAGGTAAGAGACGGAGAATATATCTGACTTCTAAGATTTCTTCGTCACACTGACCCAAAAACATTGAGAGGTGACCTGGTTGGATATGATGCCACTGAATGGGCAGAGAACGCTTTGAGATGGGATCAAGTGTGAGAAAAGCAAGGAGGAAAACGCACCTTCCTTGAAGCAAACTTGAGTGAATTGTGGTGATAGACCGACGAAAAGTTTCTGGCATTCATTCATTCGTTTTCTAAAGGAATAATCCCAAGGAAAGCCTTGTTAATGCAGCCACAACTTGTGGTTCTACGCTTTGTATCTGATTGTATGATCTACGTTCCACTTTACTCATAACAACTTTTAATTGGGATATTCACTGTATTTCCTGTTTCCTTCCTGAGGAATCTTTTCTTCCGAGATGTTTGTAAAGACCAACCAAACAAGGTAGGGGAAAAAAGACTTTTATGGAGAGAAGACTAAACACACGAAAATGTTTTCTTCGCAGTGCAGATGAGAGCTGCAATAGTTATTAACTGGCAACAATGAGATTCAGGGTTTTAAAAAATTTACTTACCTGAGTACACTTACTTAAATAATAAAATTAAGGTTTCTGATAAGATCAACCAAAGGTTAATGCAAGAATTCAAGGCTTATTTTTCAAATCTACCTCTTGCCAAAATAACTATTGTCAAGGAACATTAAATGAAAATTCTATAAAACTCTAAATAAAGTCAGCTGTTGCATATTGAACTAAGACACGTATTATCCAAACAAGATGAGAAAACACTTAGAAGATTTGAAAGGAGATTTATCAGTGAATTGTATGGCCCATTTAGAGAAGAGGAGATGTGTAGAATTAGAATAAACTGGGAAATAAATGAAATGTTATAAAGGAAGAAAATAGGTTCTCTAAGTCATTGGCATGGTTGAAGACTGAAGGACAGTTCTTAGTTAGTTGTGTTCTTTATATAGCGATAGTTTGTACTTAATACTTCCGTAGCTAAAAGAAGATATCTGAGTTAGTTATTTAATAAATTTATATGTAACACCTCTAAATAAATATTCATAATCTTGTGATCTGACGAAACATCTATTCATTATCATTGTATATATCAGTGTATGTATCAGGGCATAATTTGAATGTATTATGTCAATAAACTACTATGACTATAATACTGTGCAGGTTATCATTGGCACCTGACCCATCTTCTCACATCGGCGGAATTTTATGAGGAATAGCAAGCAAATAATAAAAGTGGTTATTCATCTGAATCCTACCTGCCCAATAAATTTCATACTCTTTTTGAGACTCACTTCTGAGGAGACATGCCCTAAGTTTACCCTTAGATGTTTGCCCTCAGTTCACCCCGTTAGACCCACAAAAATTCTGAAAACGATTTTTAAGAGAATCATGAATCACTTGAAAAATTTCTGAGAGCTATTATGAGCGTGTTCTACTTAAACCGGACTCCGAAAACGCGGTTTTCTTTCGGGCCAAAGAACTCTTTGTGATCTACAGCAGCGATTGCGGCTTCTGCTCCAAAATACGCGGGAAATGGAGAGCTATGACTTGAAAAAAGACTCGCCGAGCAGCCTTCATAAAACACCGAATCTTTTGGGGCGAAATTCCGCGCGTGGTCGAAGAATAGGGTCACTGGCGCTGCACGTGAAGTACGCAGCGTCGGTGGAGCTATGGGCGGGATTGCCGGGAACTTTCGGGAAGCCCTCCAAGTCACCTATGCAAACATGAGTAAGCGCAGCTGCGTTAGGGTTTCCACACTGCAAACAACGTCTCACCGACGGGAAATTTCTGAAACCCGGCCCTTTATGCGAATTGAAAAAGTGACGAGTTCTTCAATTGGTGGAGTGCTGAGCCATGGGTAAATACGTTTTTGACGAGACCAGATGAAAATGTAATGAAATTGAATTCTCGGAAGATGTTTCGCAGCAATTACGTGCGAGATGTGTTCAAAAAGTAAGGTGACTTTATGTTTCTATGTTAAACTATTTATTTATTCATCAATATTCATGTTGTCCCCTTCAAAGTAGTCCCCCTCAGATATAATACACTTGTGCCAACGCTTTTTCCAATCCTCTAAACACTTCTGATAAGCACTTTCTGGTAGAACTTTCTCGTAAACGTCACTGTAGGTTGAGAAGCATTATAGATCCGACTGTGAAAATTAATATCAACAAGTGAACATTATGGAAATAGGATATTAAAACAAACTTTTAATGGATAATTTCCTTAACGATTCTTTCCGAGACTTTATACCTGGTTTGACCTGATTTTGATTAGAAATAAAATCACAACAAAGGTAACCTATTTGAAGATCTAGAATTGGGTCATTAATCGCTATGTTCTTCTTCGGAGATCATTTTAAGATTTGAAGCGATCTATGCGTCAATATAAACTGTTTTGTAAAGCTAGTATGTAAGCAAAAATAGAGATGTATACAATTCTTTATCACGCACATACCAAGGTTGTTTCTTTCGGCTAAAAACATACGTGTCGAAATTTCACGCATTTATCTTATTTACCTTAAGGTGAATGGCATTATTTAGTCTCATTCCTATTACTAAGAGACAAAGGTTCTCCAAGCGCCGACAGCGGCAACCGTCTAGGGCGATTCCCGGGAAACGGATAATTGCTTAGCGGTCACCAGTTATTCAGAATCCCTAATGCGCATTTCGAAAGCAATGCTTTCATGATCACGGGGGGTCCAATGATTAGATCAGATCACAGGGAGTCCAATGATTAGATTGGACCCCTGTGATCATGAAAGCATTGCTTTCGAAATGCGCATTAGGGATTCTGAATAACTGGTGACAGCTAAGCAATTATCCGTTTCCCGGGAATCGCCCTAGACGGTTGCCGCTGTCGGCGCTCGGAGAACCTTTGTCTCTTAGTTCATTGAACGCCGAGTTCCTTCTTTCTTTCTTCTTATTCCTATTCTCAATATTATTATAATCAATTAATGATAAGAGAAGAAAAGTAATTGATAAAATAATTCTTAGAAAGACAAATAAAATCTTCACCAACAAATAGCGACATTAATTAAGGTAATTGGAATTTCCGAACGTATGCACCCCCAGCCACAAGCCAAAAGGCGGCTCACAGGGCATATAGAAGTAGATGTAAAATTGGTTTCTCAGAGTTCTCTTTCGTTACAATCTTAAGAAGTAAACATATCAAAAAACAGAAAAGGAGTGTTTTGTGGGCTGTTGAGCGTAATCTCGGAGAGATGTTGACGCTGCAGTTAAAAGTATTCGTTAGCCTTCCCTGATTTTCTATCTGGTAATAATTGCGATTGAGGAAGAAATAACTTTACAAAGTTCCACTTCACGAATTGATTTTTGCGATTTGTGTGATTTTGTCAGAATAAGTGGAACTTTGTAAAGTTACTTCTTCAATCCTAAGGATGGAGTTCCACACAGTAAAAGCTTCATTACTTGATTTAATGGTAAATATTGTTTCATTGTAGAGTTAAAATGGCAAATTAATTACTAAATGTATCCCCACCAATTCCTGTACTCCAAATTACTATTAAGTAACTATTTGTGCGAAAATCAGACCATTATTCAGGTGAGATTAGGTGCTACGTTATCAGTACACAAAAATTGTTTCATTGCAGAAAAAAAAGGAAAAATTGAGTGACTAAGTGTGTTGAGTAACTCTAATATTAGTAACTCCTCGTGAAGAAAGCAGACCATTGTTCAGATAAAATTAGGTGCAACGTTATCAGCGCAAAAACATGTGCCACTAGTGGGGCGCTATAACCTTCAAACAATTAACAGGAAATCGATGTTTAAGAGCCCTCTAACCTCGTGGGTATCGAACCGAAGACAGCGTTGCAGGCCAAGACCGATTCCGCGATGCCTGCGCATTGGCTGAGAGCGTAACTTCGCGCAGTTACCATAGGGAGCGCTGCTATCCGAGGAGGGGTGACGGATGATTCTAGGAGAAGAGGGGGTTGGGAATTTGAGGAGAGAACGGTCCAAAGAAGAAAGCCCATGAGACTATAGAGATCCTACGTGGGAGTCATGTATTTCGCCCCTTAACTTGTTAAGAGGAGTTGCTTTGAGAAAATGGGTTGGAAAGAGAAGAGATGGTGAAGATAAGAAAGGGAAAAGTTTCGAGAAAGAATCAAAAGTTATAATAGCTATATCTGGACGAGTCTGATATTTATACGCATTGTCAAAATGCGACTCTTTGTATTGTGGAAGTTGCGGCTGATTTTAATTCCTGAGATTCTGGTAGTTCTGCGAATCTCTGCGAATGTATAGAAAATCGTTACAATTACCAGTGTACGATACAAAATGGAAATCGGATAAACAAAAGGCAATGGGAAATTGAAAATCATCTGTGTAACGTTCAGCGATTCGTCATAACAAATCTTTACAAAACGTATTTCCTTTCGTTGCACTTTTCTAAATCGCGAATACAACACTTTTCGAGGGTTAGGATATCTTTGCATATAAGGGCACACACCTAGGAAAGAAACTCCAAGGCAAAACCAACCTGAGAAATGTCTGAAGGAACCAGGAATCGAACCCGGGACCTTCCTCTATCCGGGATGATGCCATACTTCCTTATTTACAAAGTTCCCTAAACGGTTTGGCTGGATAGCTTAAATGACTAAAGCAACGTATACGTAAGATCCTGGTTCGATTCTCAGTTCTGTCAAACCTTTTTCAAGTCCATTTTTCCAAGGGAAAACCCCTAGTAACCCAGTGCTGAGAAAAACTCAGTAACACCTAGGAAGGCCCTTGATTAAAACAGCTCCTCTAGGGAAATACTGTCCTCTTTGGAAAGCACTGCGCTATAAGAAAAGCCCAGGGTAAAAATCTAAAATATACATGTAAAGAGAGAAATTAAAAAATATTTATTGCTAATAAAAAAATTCAGTTTCAGGCGTTGTCTTGTAGAAATATTCCATAATGAGCAAGAACAATTTGTACTTTTTCCACAAATTATTTTTATTATAAACAATAAAAGACAGTAAAACACACACGACTAGTTTCGGAGATTGATCACCATCATCAAAGTGTTTTACTGTCTTTTATTGTTTATAATAAAAATAATTTGTGGAAAAAGTACAAATTGTTCTTGCTCATTATTTATTGCTAGCATAAAAAGATTTCCAATCCAAAAGGGGAAATAATAACACAAGAATATGTAACAGCTTGGAAATAATTCATTTGGTAAATTATTCCATGCATTTATTCTCAAATCAGCGAAGATAATATTTCTCCATTAAAAATTCGCATAGATAATTTACGAAATAAATTGAGGGCGCATGTTCAGAACAACGCAATCTTTGGCTTAAATTTCCATGGGTGTTGAGACACAATTTATGGGTACAGCTAAAGATTCCATTCGGTATTTACGTAGTCATTTACAACTTCGTTTACTTTACTGTCAGGTGTGAAATATATAGGATATTTTTCCGCTCCGGGATAAATTATTTACAGTCTACCGAACCGTGCAGCTACATCGGTAATTAAGTGCAGGCTCAATTTAATGATGCGATATTTGATTACTTGGCTGCGGTCCATGACCTTTAGAGAGGAAAGAGATCTCGTTGAATGGTCGACCCCGTTGGCTCCGTAGGCAATAAAAACGATTCGACTATTTAAAAATTCAAGAGAAAAAGAAATTTTGCTTGGGAAACGATGGGAGACCACTTTACCAAAGTGCCGGGGAATTGATTTATTTTTTGGACGGTCAATTGATTCTTCGAACGCTTGATTTATTGCGGAAGACTGGGGAAATTTAAATACGGAAGAGGCACGTTGAACTCTTCTATTTCTTATAGGTGATTTCGGAAATTAACTTAAAACCAGTTAATTACGGGAATGATACTCTATTAAAATGCAATTGGGTTGGATCATTCCATTCCGTCACAATGTTCTTTTTAAAATTTGAAAGCACTTTCCAATTTTTTAATTATTGAGATTACGCGAAAAAACTGAAATTTCATAATTTTCTTAGGTAATTAAACGATAGGTTTCTCTAAATAACTTGAAATATTCTTAATATTAAATATAAATAAATAAATGATAAAATAATTGACTATAATTATGTATATTAGAATTGATATAGAAACAATGTCTTCCTCTACTTCGGAATTCCATAAGCTTTAAGAGAACAAAATTTAATACATTTATCTATCAATAATTATGATAAATAGGCACAAAATAACTATCAGAAATTCCATATAGTGCAAGTAATATTGAACAACATCGTCTTTTAATCATGAGCGATATCATTCCAATATCACTATCACTAACATTCACCACATTTACTTAGCAATAGTAAACAGTTACAATACATATACAGGCACAATATAATCGACTAAAATCCTGAAAAATAAAAAATACAATCATTTACCATCATCTTCAAATATTCATTTGCTTTATTAGCATTATATTTACTCAGGAAAAATATGAGAAGCAACTTCTACAAGTAACTACAAATTGGTTTTGAGGCATCGGTGTCTGATAATCAACGGTAAGATGTGTACGTTGGTGTCCTAATTTCTCCCTTCAGCGTCTAACCTCTATATCTCCACCGATAGATTAAGTTTACTTTCCATAATTCCCAACAACCGACAAATATTCAGGTAAAAAGTATCATCGATGGATCCTCATTCAGAATCATAAATTCTCATAACATCGAAAGTATATAAGATTATTCGGTATCCCTCGAAATCTTCACTGTGACTCGAATTCCTGGAGAGGAACATCTTAAAGGTGATTTCATATGGGGCGAGTCGTAAATATATTAACTAAGTAGAACGTATAGGATATTGAGGTCAGAATGCATGGAGGGGATCGGAAGCGAAGGCTGTAAATGGGTCATCCTGCTTTTTCTTCCCCACACCCTCAAAATGACCAGAGATTATCGATCACCTTCCGTCCTCTCGAATCTCTTTATCTCCATCTACGCATCATGCTGGACCTATTTTCGATGCCAAGTCTCTGATGACATTTTCATTACGCGTGCCCTTCGATGGTCTCATTATGAAAACTTGCATATCATAATAGCATACTTAATTAATAACTTGCATAATAGAAAAGAGTTCAAAAGTAGATGTTGCAGCTTAATTAAATAAGAAGAGGGAGAATTGTTATCTTTTGTCTTTTGTATTATTTGGTTGTTTGTAAAAGTGACGATATGCTTTAATACTTAAGTTCTGTGTGTTGTGTTCTGTTTTTTTCTTTTCTCATGGCTATATAATGCATATGTGTATGTATATATTTTCAGAAAACGGAACTGTGATTTCTGTTCAAGCATTCTGTATCATACTTTAGATGTTGTTTTTATAGCGTATTCATTATTTCCATGTTGTTGTACTTATGATACCTGATTGTGCTGCTTTTATGATAACTGATTGTGCTGTATTCATGACATCTGATTGTGCTGTACTTATGATGTATAATACTGTAATTTTTTGTAAACTTTACATTCGCTGCCACCTAGCCAGTTGGCTAACTCGCAGCATTATATTTAATAATAATAATATATTTCTATCTCGGTCATATGATTTTTAAAATTCCTTCTATTAAATAAGGTGACTACAGAGATATGGCACCATTATTTCTTCACTTATGAAATAAGAGATGATTGGAAAAGTTAACCTTACTGAAAAGCTAAAACTGAAGGGATGAGATCAAAAAGTAATTTATCTTTGCGGTAACTTCTTAATTTTTTGTTTTCTCACGTATGTGTTGCTTAGGTTGCCAATTTGAGAGAGACAAACCAGGGGCATAGTGATGAGAGTGGAAAATTTTGGTTTTCAATCAATCGCCAGTTAAAGTTTTCTGTAACAATTTTCACGAAGTCTAAATAACTTACCGAAAATATACGCCGAATAAAAAACTGTCACTCTACGTAGCAGAATCCATATAGAAAGGTGAAAGTAGAGATGGAAAAAATAGATGATAACTCCGTGCCAAATTGCCAAAATTTGCAAAAATATATTTTACTCGATAATGCCTAAATATTTTTACCGTTTCAATAAAGCTTTTTGACCAATGCTTTTCTTTTACGAACAGCTGAGCACCATCTATACCACGAAATAACGCTGGCTAAGTAAGAAAATTTATCCACCTGAAATTGAAACATCAAAGTAAGAAAGATTTATAGATAACCAGAAGGAAGAAAGGAGATCCTAATTCAGAAATTATATATGATACCAGTCAAACATACCAAGTACCTTCGTACCTTATAATAAGTTCATACAACTGTCCAGGGGAAACATGATTAACCGCGTGGGCCGACACATGAAACATCATGATATCAACTTTCTACATTCATTATCTGTCAACGTCATCGCACTTAAGCTGTCACTCGCCGTTTTAGGTGTGGTAAATTCATGAGTGTTTCCTACGAGTTAAGCTCCTTCTCATTAGTCCTTTGCGCTGAAGCAACTCCCGTTAATATTCTCAGTGTGCGTCCTGTCAACTTCTTCATAAGTCTCTTTCGAAAATCGCCGCGATTTGAATCAAACGGTTTGATACTTTTACCAAATATAATAAGAATTACTTCTTTTGCCAATAAATTACTCACCCAAAAGGCCTGTTTGAAGCTCAATCCTATCGCATTCTCCAATATTAGTAAATCTTGCATATAATTGCATATAATTAATAATATACAATATAATTGATAACGCATATAATTAATAATGTCAGTAATAGTACCTTTGATTTTAAATTCATTGCCTAAAATTTTACCTGAAGTTGATAGTTTTAGAAGTTTAAAGCATAAGATTAAAGACTGGATAATATATTCCCTGTAAATTTTATGTTTTTTCTATGTTAAAACTCATTCCTTTGTAATTTAAATTTATATAAAATAATGTGTAAATTTTCTTGTACTGATTTCAAGTTTTATGGAATGTATACTTTAATTATTAACATTTTTATGATTGTATTTTGTATTGTAGTATTGAAATAATTGAATGATTTAATTGGTTGTTAGTTTTAAATGTAGACGGTTAATTTCTTATATCTTTTTCTGTATGTGTTATTTTCTTTGCTAAACCTGGCACCTCCTGACGATCCTTTGTCTGGCTCAGGGGGACCTTAAAGTTTACAATGAAAAAATTATTATTATTGTTGTATTTTGTGACAAAAAAGTGAAATAAATATCTCAAATTAAAAAAAATATTGCATAATATTGGTAAACCTTTTATAATAATATCAAATATCTTTTATAGTCTTTAGTAAATATATACTGTACCTTATGCGGATAGATTATGTACATTTTATCAACTTTCAGATGTGCATTAGATACATTTAACCAGACCAAACACTTTTTATATTTATATAAATCATAACTGATAAAAGAAAGACTTCAGCATTGGACCCCCCATGAAGATGGAAGCATTGTTTCCAAAATGCGCATCGAGATTCTGAATAACTGGTGACCACTGGGCGATTATCCGTTTCCCTGGAATCGCCCTAGACGGTTGCCGCTATCGGTGCTTGGAGAACCTTTGTCTCTTAGCATAACTGATAAGTTAGATTTAAATATTTATCATTATTATGTACGTTTTGTATGTACATTGAAACTGCTATATTTAACATGTGTATTCTACGCAATAGCGTCGTCTATAATTTTATTAATGAATAAAAAACATCAGGTTTGTGGGAAACGAATTCGCTCGAAACTTTCAGGGCACGCTCCTTGCTTAAAAATAACACGTGGACGCATACACGAGTTCGACCGTTCATTTCAATTAACCTTTGTTTATGAAATATTAGCAACTGAAAATCCGAGTTAGGTAACCACCCCACGTGAATTACCATATAAATCTAGAGATTTTCCACTTAGGAAATCATTTTCTTCTGTGGTTTCTACTAATAAGTTAACTTTTTGCGATTAAATGCCATATTATTTAGGAGCATTCTTCACATTTTAGTCGTCATTTATTTTAATATACGTAACGTCGAAATTCTACCATCTGTGAATTATTGAAATTCGTTACATTTGTAAGGTTATCAGCTGCATATCGACTGCAAAATCTTAGTCAAAACCACAAGCGTCATTTACTTTGACTTTTTTGTGTGCCCTAACTACCTAACCTTAAATATTGAGCCCGAGTACCACTAGTTTGATTCTAGAAGGCCTCAAATTTCCGCTATTTCCCATAATAAAGTTAGCACAGATTTCTGGAAATTTATCATGCTTACTTTCCGAGAATTTGCTTCCATTAAGTGGGGATATTTTAGCAGATGTGCGTCTGTAAAGTAAAAAAGGCAAAGATTTTTTCAATTCTCTTAGAATCGACGCCAAACCAATACAGAACGCCTGCGTAAGAATCTGCTCACTGATTTGAATGCAGATTTCTTTTAAATTTACGCATTTCAACAGCGTTCTTTCAGCATGGAGGATAGTTAGATACATGAAACAGGGTGATCAGCATGATCATTTAACCAGAAAAAGAACCAATCTGAAGACCCCATCCCATAAACTTAGTGGTACTGGAGAAGATTTGAGGTGATGACTACAAAAATTTATAATAAACTACCTGATAGTTTAAAAAATAATACAAACATAAGATTCTACAAATAATTGAAGGAAGTTTTACTAATGAAAGCATACTATAATGTAAATGAATTTTTAAATGATAAAAATTTTACTAAGAATAATTGTAATTTTAATGTAAATTTTATTTGAAATGTAATAATAATGAGGGTAGTACATAGTTGTAACATTTTTATTATAATATATCTAATAAGAAAATTGTATGTGTGATCAATAAAATATTATATTAAATTGTAAATTTTATGTAAATGTTAACTTAGACGTGACATTAATGAGGGTTTTATACGTAAATTTTTATTATAAAATATTTAACAATAAATTGTATGATATGTGTAATGCATAACAATATTTGTTGTTGATTATATTGAGTGTTTTATATGATGATCTGACTTGTCCTATACATGTATTCCATGTCCTTGGACCAATAAAAATATTATTATTATTAGTTTAACTTCATGTATTTATTGCAGAAAAAATTGTAAACGTAGAAGCTCACATGTCAAAACATTTTTACCCATTCAAGGCAGTCCATGGCGCCGATCTACAGCGAAGAGTTTCTTCAAATACCATTATGCCTCAGGAAAATTCCTAGACTTCAATATTCCTTACATAAGAATTTAAAGCCATACACTCTCCTGGAGATCGTGACCGTTAAGCTCAGTAGTGAGAATGGGGATCGGATGGTATCCCACGCAGTTATCGTTGGGAGAATGTCGATTTGCATAACGATCACGTTTGAGGCTGTCACATTTTACATCAAAAGCGTGTCACTTAATTTACTTTGATAGAGCCACCTTTCCCATATCTCCCATGTACGTGACATAGAGGAGAAGTAAGGGGTTGACAGTCGGAATGACTTGAGAAAAATAAGATTATGAAAATTACGGTGATAAAAAGAGAGCGCCCATCTTGAGGTATTGATAGCTGCTATATGGGCCCAAATGGGCCGTAAAGTAAAACATTTGCAAAAGTTTGGGAAGATTTCGGTCTTTTTCATGGATGATAATGTGTTACATGCTCATTACATTAGTAATATATTGGTGAGAAGAAAAAATAAGTGTATCTGTGCTCCGTAAGAAGTTTATCCTGCACATGTTTTGACTATGTAAATTCTAGTCAGCGTTAGCGAATGATGTAAAAATGTTTTCACAAGACAGAGGAGCTCGGATTACGAAGACTCTCAGTCATTTAAATATCTGAAAACTTTCGTAACTTTCTCTTGATATTGACTAGAACCTAGTCGTAACAGGTCGTAGAATAGACTCCTTGTGGAACTGAGACAATCTTTTTCACCTCACCTTTGCGGTGTTCCAATTAGTTACAGCTTCTTCTTAATAAAACAGAAATACTACAGGTTTAAAAAAATCCTCATTAATTCTTGAGGAGTGATGAATTTATACAGCGAATGAGGTAAAACATGAAAAGGGGGAGAAGTAGAGAAGACTAATAGAAAGCTAAATCGATGACATTAATGTGATATCAATCCTCAAATGAAAATTACAAAATCAGTTCTAAAGCAATTGTTTTTCTGTTAGGGTTCTTCCTTCTCTTGGGCTTTTCTTCTCACTAGTTCTTTTTAAAGAAAAATACAGCAATCATAAGAATTTCAGCCTATAATGATTGCACAGTTATTCCACAGTACCGCTTTAGTTCTTGGTTATGAGTACTTCAACTACCTTAGCATCTTTAAGTTATTTCTCTCATTCTGTTTGTGGGTGTTTCTTTGATGTGGGGTCTTAAACTTCATTTGATTTTTATCTACTAAAATGTTTTTATTCTGTTTCAATTTAAATGACATTTTATCATTAATTTATGACTTGCTACCTTTTTCTATTGGGTATTTCCTTTCATTATTGACTAATTAAATCTACTTTTCACCTAATATGGATTCATTGAAAGAGGAGACTTTGAAGATTGAATTTCGCCAAAACTAAAGACATTGTTTATAATGTTATTTCTCGAATTCCATCTACACTCAGTAAACAACGTGATATATTATTTCAGCAACAGTTTCAGATGGTTGAAATTCAATCACGAAAATAGGATGAAATTTCTAAATATTCGACATCATCGGAAAACGATCAGTGCCTTAATGTAATAAATTATACATGAATTTAGATATCGAATGCCTACACTTCAAATTTGATTCTTGGCTAAATGATAAACACCTATATAGGTATCAATTTTGTTGCCGTTTTGAATGTAAAACTGGGGAAAAGGTGAAATTTGAAAGCGATGGCTAATGACCCTCATTCCGCCCGTCATGTGCACGTTAACCAAGTGCGCAGTAAACGAGCATGTTCCGTACTAATAGAAGCAGGTGTTATGCAAGTTATAAATTAGAGAACATTTGCGAGAGGCTGAGAAGATTTTTCGTGTGTCGGCTTTTTTCGCCATTGAAGGTGCGACATCGAGAAGTGCGCAGCATTTGTGTTTAATTGGCGCCATGAAAAAACCGTACGCGAGTTCATTAGGAAAAATGGGTCACGTTTTATTTCTCAATTCACGAGTGACCCGGTTTGGGCACGAGTTTCCAAAAAAGAGCTCAAAGGAAATTTTCGGGGACCGCGTTTACAATTTTTACGATTTGATATTTTCACTCCGACCTCCTTATAAACGCATTGGATCTCCACGTGTTTTAAGGAAAATCACGCTGAATTTCTCTGATAATAAAGGATGCATGATATGATAAAGCGAAAGATTTTGGGAAGATGTGAATACAAACATTAGCAAAGTTATAAGGTTCAATAAGATGGGAAAGCTATGTTGACGCATAAGGGGATAAACTAGAACAGTAGGGCTCCTTCCCGAGAAACATCCTCTATTTGCTAGTAAATTCTATAATACTTCGGTGACATGAAATGACGACCTTCTTTGTAATTCGAAGATTTATTTCTCATACTAACATCATAGAGTAGAGGAATGAATTTGATTCAGAGTAATATAATTTCATTTCCAGATTTGTCAAGGGATCAATTTTGGTATTGGTAAACAACAACTTCAACATATTCAATCCGTCTTTGTGTAAAAGATGTACTGTGTTGTAGAAATGAAGAAACCACTTCTATACATTAAAAACATATTATGTAAATTTTTTCATTGTCAGATACCCCAACCCGACCTACCCAAATGAACGAAAACAAAACAAATGTTTCTCAAATTACATTTGCATAAGAAATTATAGCTTCTTTGAATTTTTCTTAGATGTTGTAATATTTTAGAACGCATACATTACATATCTACGTTATAGCTACAATTGTAGCAGTTTTTTTGAAAGTAGTTTTAATTTTTCATACGTGTGGAGCTGAGATTTCAGTTTACTAGCATCAAACTTAAGCGTCAAGAAAAATAGAAAAAAAGTTGAATTATTTCCCAAACGACTACTTAAATATTTATTCTTCCGGCCACCAACCGTGATGTCATCTTTTTTTTTCTTTCGGTTTGGAAGCTTGGTGGCTATCGAGATTGTTTACGTAACGATATTTGCCGAGGCAAACAAACGTATTAACAAAACCAACACTTTCTTGGACGAGTCTCATTCAAGATTTTCTTGTTGCCCGTGTAGTATCTCTTTCCCCATAAAAATAACCCACTCATTAGATGGTTTCAGTTCTGAGTCCGTGCACCATGATTCCTAAACTCTGGATCATATTTCTCAGCTACACCCAAGCCAATTGTATTCACTCATATTATTTTCTACGTCAGGAGAATAAATAAAGGGAATTTTTGTAATCATATTCATGACAGACAAGTGAATAGATGTGAAATTCCATCCTTAAAATTATCTTTTAAAATTGGAAATTATTCTCGGAAAATATCCTCGACATATTTCAGCAGTTTTCCCCCAATAATCCGACAGAGAATTGACATCTCTCAAGATTGGTGACTGACTCTCATTAGCGTAACCATTATGCTAGCTAAATATTAAAAAATTCTCCTCTCAAAAGACTACTCTTTTTGGTTAGATGCTGAGAAGTAACAGATTAACTTTATCCACCCACGGTATTTCCTTTCCGAGAAAGAAGAAGGAAGCTAATCAATTGACGGAAGAGGAAGTGAATATGGATTACAAAAGTGGGAGAGTGGGAAGCACGGAGTGAAACGTAATTTCAATTTTCCTTAATCCAAGATCATTGGGATGAAATTTCCAAGAAGATCGCAAAAGATACCTTCCATAAAATGGAATTGGCTGAATCCCGAAGCAAAAACATTGGATTTGGAAAGGAATCTATGACGGATTCAAAGCTTACACTTCTTACAAATGTCAGAGGGCGTATCTCTCGCGAATAATTCATTTCTGTTCTAAATTAAATGAGCTACTTTACGTTGCAATATTACGCTTATGATTGACTGACTCTAAAGCCTGTCTAAATTTTAAGAGAGGCCAAGAATTGTAGAAATTTTGACATCTCTTTGCTATTTTTACAAGATATTCAAAAAGCAAAAGCTTATATTCCAGAGATTATTGTATAAATTTAATCGAGTGTAACTAGTGTTAACTGAATTACTTCTCAATTGAATAGTATGCGTTGAATTTTTTTCTCTCTGAGCCATTTTGGAAGGCGTAACGATCCCCGCATTACATGACAAATACTGGTAAAAGTAAAAGCTAAAATTAATAATATTCAGCTATGTAAATCCTATCCCTATTTAAATAAATATACTCCAATTTTTCGCGGAGGTACACAATTCGGAAACAATTATCCAGAAACACATTTTCGTTTACTCAATAGAATGGAATAACAAGTCCAGTGGTCTGATGAATTTGCAATTTTTCAATAACGGCGGTACAAACTTAAACATATGTATAACAATGTATGCCCCATAAAATAATATAATTTATAAATGATAGTAAATTATACATTGTAAATGATGATTGCCGTAATTGGGGAGAAGTTTATGTTTTACAATGCGTTAAGCAAACGATTAGTGGATAAATAATCGTAATACATGTAAATCGTCTACATATTAATCAAATAAATACAACTTATATTCGCTGACAAGCAAGTATGTAACGATTTACAGAAGCTTTCGTTGCTAACTCTCGCCGTGAATTTAGGCTATAAAAACACAGGAGTGTAGTACGGGTTTGCATGTTTGCAGGAAGCTTTCAAATTTCACAAAATTTTCGTTTACGTCATCAAAATTCTCGTAATTTCTAATTGAAAACAATATTTAACCTCCACAATAAGTATTTGTGTTTGATTTCCCTTTTTCTATCGCTTGCATCGATTTCGTACGTCTATGATTTCTTGTTTAATTTCAAAAATTGCGCTGGGAAGACATTCAATCATTTTTAAACTTGTTTATTTATTTATTTATTGGACCCTTTATTAGGCGGGGTTAGGCCCGAGTGGGTCTCTCTTCCACCTAACCTCGTATGAAGATACATGGTTATAAAGATGTAAAATAATACTAAGAGAATAAAAAAAGAGAAAGAAAAAAAACGAAAAAGAAAGATTAGATTCGTGGGAAAAAATCTCCATAACTGAAGGTTGATAGAGAAAAAAACTACAGTGCGGGAAAACACCCACACAAGAAGGGGGGCGAAAAAAACCCGTGAAAACACAGTGAAAACATATCATAAATAAAATAATTTTAAAAATTCAAAAATGATAGAGAAAAGTACAAAAAGTAAAGCAAAATATATAAGTAAAAATACAAAAATATAAAAACTTAATAAAAATTTTAAAAAATAATAAAAATGGAGTAATGACATAAGTATAATATAATAATGAGCTGCCGATGTCATATGCTTGTCTTAGAAACTTGTGCAACTTATTGTTTTCTTATTTTAGGAGACCATAGCTCTCAAGGAAAAAACCAAGGAAAAAATGGCTAAAGAATTACGAATTGCAATATATTATAGATACCACCAGCCGTTTGGAAAATCTTTCATTATAACGAGAGACTCCATCCGTAACAGGATGGAAAGGATAGGAAACAAAGAAGAAAAATGAGTCGATAGAGGAAAGTAGACATGAAGGAAAGACGCACGTAGAGTAAAGATGGATATCTCATCCTCTCCCATCTCAGCGGAGTACTTTCTGGGAGAACAATTGAAGAGCAAAATGCCACAGCCCGCGAGCAATTGTCGAATGAACAGCCACAAAGAGTAAAGACGCTTTCCTCCCGAGATATTCTTGGCCCTTCATTACTGCGCATCCTACATCTGCCTTAGATATTCCCCGCCCTGAATCCAAACGAATTCTCGACCTTGCGATAAAACTACATCTTAACGAAGTTATACAACGCCCTTTTTGTCAGGGTCTCGTTTCATAGAATCGTGGTGATTGGACCTTGAATGAAACTGCGACTTGTTTTCTTCGTTCGTTTTTTTCCGTGCCTATTCATTTTTCCTAGCGAACAATAGAAGTCCCGTTATACTTTGACAATAGAAAAATAAATGCCATAGGTCATGTAAATTGGGTGCGTCATGGAGAGAAAATGACTGAGTGCAGTTTGAATGGACTATATGAGCAAGTATTGTAAAAATTAGGCGTGTATCTGGAGACAATATTGTTCTGCTAGCGAAATGGTAAGTAAATATACGAAATTAATTAATGAATTCGGATTTAAAGAAAGTTTTTAAGAAAGATACAACCTAAATGAGATCTATGGAATTTAATCAAGGTTCATAATAGTATATTTTACATTTTTATGTAGCGAAATTTCTCTTAATTTTTCATTTTTCTTGAAATATTGCGACATTTTCAAATATCTATTTGATGTAACTTATGTTTAAAGTTATGCTTTTGCTATTGATTATACAAAATTTGCCTTCGCATATTATATCCTTATCTATCAGAAGGTTTGCGCAGGTTAATTTAAGCACCGTGTTTTATAGCTGCAGATCTATTTTTTTCCTAACACATTCTTTTAGGTTTTTCCAAGACTTCTAAAGCTTATCCTCCCTCTTTCTTTTTACTCTTACGATATGTTTCATTGTAATAGCATCGGCAAAGGTTGGATGGAAGAATTTACTTGGAAGTTTCAACTTTGCGTGAATTCAATATTTTTGTTGTTACCATAAAAGTGTGGTTTAAAATGGTTTGAGAATATGGAAAAGAAGAAAGACGATAAAGATAGTGTTAACGTCAAAATGTGATTGGTATATAAGAGAGGAGGACACAGAGGATACTGTCTGAATAAGGAGTAGATCCTAAAGAACAGAGACCTAGAGAATAATGGTATAAATGTTTATATGAATCATTGATGAGTATATAGCAAAATATTTATGTTCGAACTAAAAATCGTAGAAAATTATTTTGGATGAATTAGGCAAAAAATGTTCTTGAGAAAAACTTCATTAATAAGTAAATATGCGAGATGCTTTAAAACCAAACTTTTGACAATTTCTGAGTCTCCTGTATTACAACTTCTAGTAACATAGTGTTTAGACTTCTCTATTATACTATCAGCAGTACACCGAGTTTCCTCCCCACATCGGATTATTAGCTCATCGTCTGCATATATCACATTTTTATTCATTTCGACAGTTTGGAAGGATTCTTCGCTCCATTAAGCAAAATTTATGCCTCCGAACATAAAAATTATGTTACACTAATATGGAGATTTTACGAGAGTTTGATAGCTCAAACAATAAACCATGCAAGGAATTAAGAGGACACTTGACTGAATCTTAACACTTAACACGCCATAAATCAAAGATGTATTTCACGCCCCAAATTTTAGCACCTCACATACTCTCTGTAGCTACATCAAACTAAGACATCGAACTAAAACATCAAACAAACATCAAAGTTACTTGTCAAAGTAGTAGTTGCTTACGTGTTTGGAATATAATCACAACTCAAAGGATCATAAGATGAAAAGATAAGCAAATACCTTAAACTTTCTAAAAGTTAACCTTAAGTTTCTAAAGGTCACATGCACTACCATTCTTTGTGAATTTTAGTGAGATAACTGAACAAAATACAACATCTACAAAATCGAAATTATTAATCAATATTTCAAATCATAACTAAATAATGCTTAAAAAATTAAATTTATTCGTACAAAAAGAAAGGCATCCTTGACTTTTCTGATTATCGTCTTGAAGTTAAAGAGTTACATTAGGACTTAAGTTAAAACTTAACAATAACCGTTACATCTACAATACGAGCGCCGTAATTATATGAATTCAAATGCTTAAGATGTTACTTTCGCGCTTGCACAATGAATATTTCATGTGTTCTTACAATAACACATCTAAATAAATAGAGGATCTCGAAGTATACCGTGCCACCGCTTAACGACTGCTGAAGCGGTGTACGAACCTTCCGCACGAATCGGCTAAGTTGAGTTCGTTTCATTCAGGAGCCGGGTCGCCCAAGAAGGGAAATTTTCACCCAAGGACATTGCTCCCTAGACTTTTTCTCCAAGAATTTTTCACTCAAGAATCGGATTAGCCATGAGATATCTCACCCACAGGAAAATTTTACTGACATTAATGTAAATTACAAATAAAAATAATAATGTGTAGGACTGGAACCCTTGCGTCTTAACACCCCTTCTATAAGCCACAGCCACGGTTCAATGTAAATCTAGCGTGTGCAACGAAAAGAAATCATTTTTCAGTCTGCTTCGGCAGCTTATTCAATAGCCAAAATTAATTTAAAGATAAATTATTAAAGACTAATGTGATGTTCCTGTGATATTTCGGTCTCTTTCATTTGCTTGATTAACAATTACAGTCGATTAAAATATAAATTGAGACAAATGAGATAACCCTGCGAGAAAACACTCTCTATTGTATCTTCTTTCTGCATTTACTCCTTGAGGATGGAGGCATAGCTACTGGTTATTCGCATTGGGTAATTCATCAAAGGTCAGTAATCCACGGCTTCTTTCTGCATTCGGGGAAGAGAAAATTCGGGAAAATCCTTTGACGTATTCGACCAGGGGAGAGTTTCTTGAACCTCTTAACCTTTTCTTGGTTGAAAAGTCCTGAAACCGGTGAAACTCCAATATATATATCCTATGAAGTACCTCGCTGGTACACGTGGGCGAAGCTTTCTGTTATGAAAAGAGGAATCCATCCCCTCCAGAATTTCTTTCGTCTATATTTGCTTCCATCTTTTTCTATCAGATCCTTCCTTATCTCTCTCATGTTATCGATGTCCTTACTTTCTCCACCGCCTACGTCCTCTCATCGTCACAAGAGGGTAACGAAATCATCTTCGAGGCCATCTATTGATAGGATCTCTTGATTGATTCTTCTCGCCGAGAGGGACGGGGGCTAATCGAATGAGAGGTTTCGGTTAGTTTAGGGGCGAGAAAAAATAGCAACTTATGTTCCTCCGCTCTCTCGAGCGAAACCAGACGTGAGAGATACGTCATTACGCGGGGGATTAGAATCCTTAGAAGGTGACGCTATTGGCGATTCTTAGAGGGAGCTATATGCGGTGACTGATTCCGAAGCAAGTAGTATGGCTACATGAATCTATCTACCTGAGAATCGCAATCTTTATTTCCAACTGAATCTAGAATCGGAGGGAATAAGACTTAGCATATTTTATTATAACAAATAAAAGGGTGATGTACGGTGGGGACTTCGTGGGCGCTACGGTAGCCGTGAAGGCCTACCTGGAACCCTGAAAAATCTCACATGGTAAATTATACTGGCAAGAGGGGAAACCCTGAATAAACTTGTATTACAAGAGGGAGAAGAATTTGATAAGGTAGTGTATATTTATATGTAAATTATCTGTGTCATTGAATTTATCGTGTATTATTGTATTTATTTTGTATTATTGTATTTATTTTGTATTATTGTTTTTATTACTTTGCATTATTGTATTTATTAGTTTGTATTATTATACTTATTATTCTATATTAATTTATTGTACGGTATTATTGTATAAAAGTTAGGTTTTAAATTTAACGAATATCATGATATATAATATTTAACATGCATTTTGTGTTGCTACCGCACGAAAGGTCTAACTGCAACATATTTTTGATAATAATAATAAATAATAATCGTTTACCATCGCTATACAGCTAAAGGCTTCGACCGTGAAAATCGATGTGAAATAAATACAGTGGTATCATGGTTAACGACGTCCTTAGTTTACGACGTACTTGGTTAACGACGAATGGATGTAATAAAGAATGTCTTGGGTAAGGAAGCAGGGTTTTGGTTTTATGACGCCTCATCGATGGGTGGCAGATTTCAATAAAATCTTCAAGAAGGTTTTGAATTAGTTTAATCCACGTATCTGACAGCTACTGTGATAGTGGGGAGGTGCCACAACCAATGAATTGGTTACCATTATTATATATGTAGGAAATTATGTCTAGGATAACACTATGGCTATGTATATCATAGTATATCTAAAGATTTAAAAATTTAAGTATTTTTGGTATTAACAGATGAAAGTAAATATGACGAATAACCAACAGATTTTAAAACTTGGATAACACCAATAGAAGCAAAAGAAGTTCCGTAATACTTACTCCAATAAGAAGTCGTTTGAAACCCTGGATCAAAGTTATTGTGAAAGAACTCCACTTACCTGAAAAGGAATAAAATCATTATTAAGTAAAATTTTACTTCGTGCTTTCTATTTATAATAAAAATATCACTTTAACGAACTCGTTACTGCTCCAATGAATTATATTCATAGCGTAAATAGATGCAAGTTGTACCAATTGATATTTTCGGGAACTTAATATGCCAATTCTAAAGACAGATCAAAGAACATTCCTATTAAGTGATAAATGTCATTCTATGGCTAGGTGCCAAGTGATGAGTATTCCATATCAAATCATCATTATTAAATAAATGTTTAAATACTCCGGAAATCAATACTCTCGTAGTTCGTCAAAGTTACGTATATGAATGAACTCTTTACTAAGGCGAACTAGGCGTTGGCAATTTGGCCTCTCTATTACATACTCTCATTTATTGATACATATATTTCACTAAAAATTAAAAGAAAAATTACAAGTTCCAGAATAAGAAATTTGGGTTTGTGGGGGAAAAATCTTCTCAATTAAAGGTTGAAGAAGACCCCACTATGCGGGGAAATACCAAAGAAGGGGGTTGAAGAAAACCGAGAAGACACAGAGAATATCACGCCGAAAGATATTTTCCATAAATACACATAAAATAAAAATTCAAAATAACTTTAGTATGCATACGTAATTCAAGTATGTATAAATCTAAATATAATAAAAATAAATTAGCTAAAATCTTAGTCAAAGCATCATGAAAAACAATAACTAAACACCACAAATCCTCAAGAAAATTTTTAATTCAAATCCTTTCTTAGCTAGGAGAAGGTTAAGAGGTTCGAAAAACTCGATTATTTGGCTATGATTTAACCTTTAACGACGATTGGTCTTACTACAATATTAAACATTTCATCTCAATTTCCCCTGAAAAGGAATTAATTCATCCACATCCATGGGGCGTCATCAGTTAAAATGAAGCGTCGCGAAGTCTCATCACAAAACGCCATTTAATTCTCACAGCGCAAATCGCTGCTTAAAAATCAAAGCTTAACCATTCATAATCATCGCCGAGGGGTCCCATAAGGGATATTTATTTCCATAACCTTTTCATGCGTTTCAGTAGACGACCGTTGACCGATCAATGGAAAGTTCCCAAAAGGAAAAGCCAAACTACATGGGCGGAATTTGAATTCGGGACGAGTTAGCTTTACAGATATTTAACGAGAAAATAATGTCCGTGGAGAGATGAGGGGGCGTGATAGGAAAAGTCGATAGGATGAGCTGAGGAGAAAGGGAGAATTATACGGGGAACTGAGGGATGTCAGAGGACACGCACATAAAATGGCAGGCGCAGACTTGGAAGGAAAGAAAATGAAATAATGAAGTGAAGGCGAAAGCTGAGAATTTCAGCGAAATTAAAGGGGAAAGATGTCGGAGATGGTAGTGAGATAAACTGATTGCAAAGGTGAGGCACCTCAATAATCACTTATATTATTTATTATCTGTAACTGATTGTCGTCTTATGACAGCCTCAACCCATATAGCAAGACTTATAACACTCTCCTCTATCCCTTACACTAGAAATTCCCATACAGATTAACATTCCGAAATAACATCCTCCTATTTACAGTCAATATTAAAATTCATTAAAAACAGCAAGGATCTTCAATTTATTCAATATCTTCCCCTAATGGGGATTAAAGCTTAATGAATAATAAATTAAAGCATCAAAATTCAACCTCTGATACCCTCTGTTATGCATATACCTCTTTTATATATACACAAATGCCCAATCATCGTGATTATGTATTTAAGTTTATGAATCATGATAATTATGCATTGAACCTCCCTTGAGACAGTAATCCGAAATGCGCATCGGGAGTTTTTGATAAACTGATAGACGCAGCTTGTGTTAATCCCTTTTGAAGAATCGACGCCCGACGGTCACCGGCATTCGGCGATTGGAAATTCGAACCTCTAAATGAGTTGTTGATGCCAAAGCAATCCTGAAGTATGTCAGGATTTCAAACCTATATTAAAAAGTGTACTCTTTCTAGCCAAACTTTGCCCAATGTCCATACGTCTTCGGTGTATTTTGGACCTACGAAGATCTAGGCGTTGGAATGGTTAGCATGCCTTAAAACAAAGAAGTACCGAGTTAGGGTCCCGGCTAATCATGCTTCCCTTGCTAGAGGACCTCTGTTTGTGTTTTTCTTCGTATTTTCGAAAGGTACTAAAATGTTTATAATCGCGGGAAAACGTGTTTTCGTAGTTGAAATAATAGGTGAATAATATCTATTATTGCCGAAGAAAAAAATTCAAACTCATATCTCAACATTTTAGAGGTCCGAAGTCAAACTAGATTCGAATAATAAAAATGCACTGCTACTTTTCACAATATGATGGTAGTAATGCATAGTTAAACAAGGGAGCAAATTTCACTGAACCCTCCCATTTCAACCCGACGGAACTCAATTGATCAAACTCCGTCACCCGGAACGAAAACCTCTCAAGTCCCAAATCACACAAACCTAAGGGCTCAGAACCCAGAATGTCTCCGGGTGAGAATGAAACCAATACGCAAACCCCAAAAAGTCGGCGATGCGAAGATGTGGGCAGGAGGAACTCGATGGTAAACGGCGGAAAATCGTCAAGGGTGGAGGGGACATGTAAATGGACAGGATTTTGCGTAAGAGGTGAAAGGCACTCCCGGGATGTCGTCAGTCTAGCGTAGGTGGGTTTCTATGGTAACGCAGCCTCCCTCTCCACGGCTCCCAATCGCCACTCGTGCTCTCTCTGCAGTGAATGGACGGATCTGGGAGGCGTGGGAGGATGCTGGAGAGGTGGGGGTGTGGAGAAGCAGTGGAGAAGGGAAGTTTACCCATTTCACCTCCCCTCCTTCTCATTGACGCCATGAATGGAATCGAAAATCCCACATATTCGCGAGCGAATGAAAAAAATAACTCCGCGATTCGAACATTCGCCTCTCTTTCAATTTACCCGGGATTGCGTGCGCTCTCGTGCCTTTCTCTTTGAGCACAAAGGAAGCGATACGAGTAGGTGTGCATACGGGATGGGAACAGGTTCAAATGGAGGGTGTGCGAAACTCGGACCGAGGGGTAATAAAATCCATCCCACAATTCTATCCGTAAAAACGACTGAGAGAAATATCCCTCCACCGATAGGACTCTGTAAAGTATTCAGTCTGGGGTTGAACAATATCCCCTTCACCATTCCCTACCTGAAACCCTAGAAAGAGAATGAGCAGGTGGTGGACTGGTTAAGATTACGCTTCAACCCTTCGGTTCCGGGTTCGAATCCCGGTTAACCGAATTTTTACGATTAGGGAATGGTTTTAGTTCGTTGTGTCTGTGATCATTGAGTTTTATTTAAACGGGTATAACTGTACGTTTATTTAGTTACGTTAGAGAAATATGGATAATAATGATAATAATGAGCATGACAGGTTTTCTTGGCATGATGAGGAATGAGGTACCTCTGGGTTTTGCTTTCGTCTCTTCGCCGGTATACCTTTAATGGAAAAAGACCTCGTGAATTCAGTGCAATGGCACAACTGATTAAACTTCTCAAGGCTCTCACTAAGGCCTTCACCCCATGATTGATTAACTGGTAAATACAATGGATAAGAAATGAGGTTTATTAGACAAGATGAGGAGTAAGTTAGTTTACACATAGTTTCCTCTCTGAGCTATAATATTAACGGAATATGTCAACGCAACACAATAACCCTAAGAATGATACTTTTCACAGCATTCAATAAGGATTAATAAATTGCAGCATTTTGTATTTCAATTAGTCATTCTTATGTAAAAATAATTATATTTAATATAAACTCCATCATAGATTTCAATGAACGATCTAGATTTGGATGTCTTGCTTCATTATCAGTAGAATGTAGAGCTGGGGTGTTTGAGCTTTTCCATAAGCAAACCGCATTAGCTACTAAGCATTAAGACTGCGTTTACTTAAATTATTACAATTTTAAATCATTAAGTTTTATAATTTTAACAAAATTTAACGATTATTGTATTCACAAATTTTCATTATTGCTCTGTTACTGACACATTATTTTTACTGACTGACATTTGGTTGTTAACTTATATGCGATGTCAATAATTCAATAATAATATCTCCGAATTTTTTCCCATGATATGGCAAATTTAGAATATCCACCCACATCTACAATGCAGTACGAATGAATGCCACTCACAGATACAACCGGAAGTACGGATTTTACGCGAATGACTGAGGCCTCGGTTAGACGCTCGATTTTTTTATTTTCCGGAAAATCGAAAATGATTCCTGGAATGGGAGCTAATTTTCCTCGAAATTGCCTTCCATTCTATATGGAAATTCTTTCAACGAATGGTGAAAGCATCCATGCTTAAAACATAATTATGGGCATTAAAAAAAAAAAAAATCCGCTACGAAATTTTCGAAACTTCCTTGGATGCCCAAAATATCTCGGGATGTTATCGGTAGTGGGAGTGACAATCAAGGGGAAATTCAAGGGGAAATTTTCCATTCTACGAATTCGCTGATTGGAGTTCCTTGATTCCTCAAATGGAATCTGGAAATTGTGGTTGCAGTTTTGACTTGGTAAATGTCTTACTAGAGGTTCTCTAAAAATACTTCTCAAGTATATACATAAAAGTGACGCTTTTGTCTATGAATTTAGAATGTTTTAGTAAGGAAAAATATGAATGGGAAACATTAGTGAACGTGAGGGTATAAATATTACCCGATATGAATGACCTAAGAATGACTACGGATAAAAATAATAGAGCAATTGTGTTAAAAAATTATATATATTTTAACACAATTTATATTTGAGAAAAAGACGAGATAAATGTCTAGCAAGACAGGAACTCGAAAACGTTTTTTCCACAATTAGGGAGGATGCTCTATCCCACCGTTGCCATTCATTGCTGTCAGCATTTGCATTAATTTTTCCTTAGGAATCGATAGTAATTTATAAAACACAAACAGTGAGAGGTCGAAAAACTCTCCGCAAGCCGACTACGTTAATGAAGCGTCGGGCCTCTTCCTCAAAAAGAGGAAGAACCGATGGATTTGTGGTCTTCTAATAATCTGTACACATTTAAACGACTATGCCGCCATCCTCAGGGGTAAATGCAGGGCGGCAGATTAATTAATCTATAGTGGAACAAAATACAATTGATTTCGTGTAACAAAGTAAAACTGTTTCAATTTTCCGTAAATTGGACCTTTCTTTAAATAAAAATTCAGCAACAAAAAATTAAGATGAAGAATAAATAACATTATAGCATAATAAAGAATATTCAGCAACTGAGAAAATTAAGTTAAAGATTTAATAACATCATAACTACATAAAGTGCGGCCCGCGTGAATTTATCTTGATAGTTTAAGTCTCGCAGTAAAGATAAGTCTGACCAATGTATCGCAGATCCATTCCAAGAACATATCACTGGATCAATAGTAGAATTCATAACATCTTTCCACCTTCCTTGAAACTTTCAATCGGGAGAAGAAAAATCATTGACGGGAAAGAAATATCCTTCCTCGTCCCTCAAAGAGCATTTAATTGCAGAGAAACCAAATACTGAAGATAAGCATCCCCAAAAAAGCAGATAAACTCACAAATCGCAGCAAGTATTATTATGGATATAGGAATAAAAGGAGGATGACGTAACACATAGGGTTTTACCTTAGTCCTAATTGGAAATCAACAATGACGCAACGAAACGCAAAGAAGCGATATTCGGAGATTATTGCGAGTAAATATTGGAATAGGGGGTCTGACCAATCAGACGAGGAGAAATCTGCTAAATAAAGGCAGGAAAAATCGTAATTTTGGCGGATGAGCAGGATGAGAAACGAAGGAGGGAAAACGTTGAAGGTGAAAAAGAAGAGCAGAATGAATGGCAAAAAGTAGAAAAGATCAGTCTCGAGTGGTTTGGCCGCCTGAAAGAGGACAAGAGAAAGGAACAACAGAGAATAGAAGGATAGAGAAGTAATTCGAGAGCGAACAACCATACGAAGAATAGATGACTTCATTGAAAAAAAGGTCTATAGAGAAGATGGATGAGGAGGCTATAGATAGCTGATGAAAATGATGATCGAGTTACATGGAAGACGATGAATAACCTCTACGTAGGAATAGCTTGAGGCTTGGGAGAAGATAAATTCCAACCATCGAGGATTAGGTGCTAAATAAATCGTACAGATACTACAAGAGTATAGATACTAAGGATGAAGGAAAGATATGAAAGATAAAAATCAGAAAGTTAATATGCGATCTTCTACAAACATACATCTATATGGCTCACGATATTTGCCGCTTCTATCTCTCATTTCTTTGTTATACCTGATGTGATCCGATGAGGCGTCTGTGTACACCGGACGATACAAATACATATGTTGATAATTTTCTCTGCATCCCTCATTAGCAATAGATTTTTTATTACTCTTTGCTGTCTTTTTTTACTCCTTCTTGTAGGAGTCTTTCCCCACATCGAGGGTGTTTCTCCGTAAACGCTTAGGAGTTGCCCTTATAACCTAAATCTTCCTTTATTTATCTAAATCTAGTTTGTATCCATAAGTTATGATTTATACATCTATAACTAATTACTATACAAATCTATTGGTTTGTACCAATTATCTGGCGCCTAATTTTTCCTTGTTTGTTTGTATTGTTTTATTTATTTAGATGTAACCTACTGGTAGTTATCGCTTGCGATATAATGGATTAAAATTATCTGATTTTAACTCTGGAGGTTAGGTGGAAGAGAGGCCATTTTGCCTAAATTTTCCATAAGAATAAATTAATAATAATATTATTATCGAGAAAATCACGTTATTTGACTCTTTTATCTATAATACCCATCCATAAATCGTAATCTTCCCATCCTGAGTTTGTCAGTACACTGCATTTACCTTAAAGTGGAAGGGATGTGGGCAAGGTATTTCTAGCAGGCAACTTAGTCTATGATTAGGAGATCCTGGCTTATGGAGAGTAGCGTGAGAGTACTTAGGCTAATGCTGAGAAACGGCCGCGCTTATATCTGGGTCAAGTAAGCCTAACCTTCCAGTTTGGTATACTGGGAATTCTCCATATTTAGGCTACTAACCTAATACACATACACACTCCACTTATATTCATACTCGTACATTTCCACGCATTAAAAACGTTAAGTTGTGGTATAGGAAAAGCTTATCATTCACCTCAAGCCAGTGAAGGTTAAAATATGGCATACTGGCCAAGAGGTAAGCTGTATACAAGTTATGAAAAACTTTCAAATATATGTTTTACATTATTATGATAGAGAATCTTGTGATAAAAACAACAAATCCATAACATAAGCAACCACAGAATATGATGCTAAAAGTTCAACATAGTCTGCTTGAATTACTGCGTATTTATTGATGATTCTATCATAGTTATCAAGTTGCATAACTTGCAATCAACATCCGCTATTAGCAATAGAAAGATTTACGGCTAAAATACCAATTATCTGACTCGAGAAGGACCCTGATATCGGCGTGTGATTTTCAGTGCTCATACATAATTTCCGGCTGAGAAGCATCGAGATTATTCGGCCGAAATCTCGGAATCCCGTCTCTGCTCATTGTATTTTGAGTGGCTCCGAAAATTCTGGCGCATTTGCAAAAACGGCACAGATAACGAACGAACGAAAGAATTCCAGCAATCTTCCCTTCCTTCGTATACTTTTTACAGAGATGGCTTCTCTTGCGTACAAAATTAAACGAAGAGCATTCACTTGAGTTTATGGAGGATTGTTTCGGAACGATGTCTTCGTATTCTTGCTTTCCAGCGGAAGTACTTTTTCACATGATTTGTTTCATCTACATCAATTTAAGCAGAAGTGGGTTCTAAATAGCAACCAATGTAAAGGTTGGCCAAAAAAAGCAACTCTCTTTGCCATCGAAAGATTTTTCTACCAGTTATATTCCTTAATATTTCGAATGTATAAATTTATCCAATATCCTTTTTAATTTTAACGAACGATGAGAAGATTTAAGTAGAAACAAGATCGAGCAATTCCATGATTTTTCCTCTAGGTAGATTGCATTGGCTACTTTAAAGACTTCTTGCGAGGTAGACAATTTTTCCTGATGTAATTTGCTAACATTACCCGAGGAGAAACGGACACGGAAAAGGTTTGACAGGACTCGAATTCTGATTTCCAATTCCCAACATTCAGAGACGCCGTTAAGTATCCTCTCACGAAGACCCAAACGGCATGTTTGAGTGTTCTTCCAAGATAGCTTAGCCAAGATAGAGGTTAGAACGAAACGACATTTAGAAGATTTGGGTATATGTCTTGGTCCTACCAGACTACTTTTATGTCCGGTTTCCTTGGAAACTCCTAAATACACGACTTTTGGGAAAATTTCTTCTTTAACCCTTTTCTTGATCATAATTATTATTAGACGAATTTGGATATCATTTATTACTATTTATTTTCATGAAAAGGTCATTATATTATTATTAGTATTAGAGATAAAAGTATAAGTGGTTTCTAGTGTTAATACAGTCAATTATTTATTTTCATTGTTATCAGAGTCTATTAATAATTAATTGAGTCTATTGTATAATATCTATAATAACATTAATTATTTTCATTAAATTTAACTTTAAATATATATCCAAACACAATAATATCATTCTTGTTTCTCAAGCGATGTTCAACTATAAGCTATTTTCTTCGTAAAGCAACCCCCATTCTTAACATGGAAACGAGAAATAACAGCTCGTTTTAAAAACTCACAGATTCCAAGCGTATTAAACGAGAAAGCCTATTTAAGAATGCCCTAACGCATTCTAATCCTCAAGCATTTCCCAGAAATTCAGCTTCCTCGCAAAAATGTTCTTAGCTTCGTGTATTTTATGCCCCAGAGCATAAAACCAGCAGCTCCTAAAACGCATGATCAAAGGGTGAAGCCCAAAGTTCAAAGGTCAGGGGTCACGGAGTAAACTACCGGAGGACAAGATGCAACTAACCCTCCCACTCACGGAATTCCTATTTTGATATCCCAAAAATAGCTCTTGTGAGTCACATTGCCGAAGAGAAGGGATCCGCATTTTCTTCTCAGATTCCATCATCACGTTGCCCGTCCTCGCTGAAACGTGGTTATCGTCGTGGGATTTATGAAGGAAAAAAGAAATATTTGGTCGGTTGATGGAAAAGAAGTGATTCATGTGAGTACTCGAAGCCAGGGTAATTGATCTATCATCTACGGGAAGGGAGGGCAATCTTTCATAGTTCGTGCGTCAATGTATTTCAGTTTCTGATAAAGATACGCCATAAGGACTTCCATCTCGACACTTCCAGCCCTTTTTAAGATAGGATATGAAGATGAAAATTTATGTGTGTTTGTTATAATTAATATTTGCTTAACAATGAAGAATCTTAATTTGCACTATTCTCGATCTTTGCAAATTATCAATCGTCGTATATGAATAGTGATTTTCTTTCAAAAACTTTAATCATTATTCATTAACATAAATTTGAGATATATACAACAAGAAATCTAATTCTCTAGGATATCTAATTCTCATCGTTAAATGTGTTCTTCCCTACATATCGTAGACAAAACCTATATAATAAACGGTAGTTAAATTGTGAGACTTTGAAGTCACCTTGGGGTCCAGAGATATTTCCGAAGCCTCCTTCACTTACTCAATAATATATAATAATACAAAAACGACTATACTGGGTGAGATTGAGACAAGTATCTTCTTACATCTAACCCTTCGCTATATAAAATTTAAATGAAATGGAATAGATAGAATGTAATAAGAATTGAATAGTCAAATATTAGACCAAGAAATGAGGGAGAAAAGTCAACTATAATCGGAACTCGAACCCAGATCTCCCACTTGCCAGGTGGTTACTTCATCCAACTAAGCTACATCGACATAACAGTTCCTTCTTCAATTTCTGTTGCTATGATGGGATATTAAATACAAGTTTAGGGAAGAATATAATAATCCACATTCAAGTATTATTTTAATTATTAATGTTATAAATCATAAACGATATAAGCAGTATGTTAACTAGTTAAGAAATGAAACAACTTGTTAATAATGAGAGCATTACGCGAGTAAAACATATTCATAATATTATAAGTATATACTCACTCATACATGAACGATATAAGTTATCATTTTAAGATGTTTCTTCAAGGTTCAGCGCATCAATTCTTTTAATATCTATATAATTTATCATATCTAATCATCTCCAATCATAAAATGCTCTACCAGATGCTCCATATTATGATGCTGATATATAAGTTCCCAATGAAATAGGAGGACACTTGACTTACTTTGAGTAAGTATAATCCACTCTGTAATATTTTGCGTCTAAAAAGAATGACCCCAAAAATTTTAAGCCGGTCATTATTTTTATCCCATCATTTCTGCTTATACTTTGAAGGAACTTCACCAACTACATGCTCATCCCAGCTTGGATGTTCTTCAGGGAACCGCTCCCGCTACTCCGTACGAATATATTTTCTACGTTTCCTAAACTTTCCAGTCAGCGTACTGATGCCTAGAGTAAAATGATTCTGAAAATTCTGCCCTCAGTATAATCCAAAAACTTTCGTAATTATTTTCTTGTATGGCTCTTGGGAGAAAGGGATAAATATTTGCCACTCTCTGAGAGAAACGGATACCGCTATCTTTTGCTTTCTCTTAGAAGAGCTTTGCATATGACTTCGCAGATTGTTTTCCCGAAGGATAAGCAATATTTTACTAGGTTAATCTCATATCATTATAACTATATTACTGCTACAATAATCTGATTCAATTGATGATCTTGGTTAGCTACATCTAAATGACATATGCTACTATATGAAATGCCGTCATATTTAATCCGTTTATAGTAAAACCCGTTATACAGAAGCATGTATCTTTCAATTAATTTTGTCTAGATGTTCACGGCTATGAAAATATGAAGGCTACTGAGATATGAGAGATATTGGATAACGGCATATATCTCTACTTACGGATAGCTATGATAAGATTTATTCATAGAGTCATTTTGTAACAGTCATGTGATTCTGCTTATAGCATTCTGACTCATTGTCATTGAGGAAACTACCTCTCTCCTCATCTTGCCTCATCACCTCATCCCCCTTAAGCTTTTTGTACCTAATTTTGGGGAATGAATTTCAAACCATAATTCAGGCTGAGAACAGAACATACATAATAAGGTGACTTATTAAAAATTACAACTAGAAAAACATCCATTCAGCTCTCCTATTACAAGGCTATGAAAATTAATGGCTGACAGTAAAGGCACAAATTAACTAATGAGTTATTTCATGGTGCTTTTAGGGAGAGTAAAGCTGATAATTTTATTCATAATCCTCGAAACTTACAGCTTAACAAATGCAGTCATCATTCTTTTAAAGGAAATCGATAGCAAGCGTTTATTTAAAAAAACATAGAGTTAAATATTCATTCATTTACAAACGAAAGGCAATGCCTTGTCGGAGCAACTATTCCTTTCTCACTTAAGCTGCTCTTTTAATCCTGTTGTAATCGGAATATTGTTCCTATATCCTCGAAATAACTCTTCTTTTGCCTACCCCTTCCTTTCTTTCCCAAGATCCCAGGGTAAAATATATCCAATATATATTCTTAAGTATGAGATTTATGTACGAGAAAATGAAGAAAATGTTATTGAGATGGAAATGGATTGTAAGTAAAAATAAATAACTGAAAATAAGTCATTGATTACTTTTTCAGCTCAGTTTTACTACCATTGATAAATGAGAGAGAAGGAGGGTATTTAATTTTCTTTTCCGTGACGTCGCCAAACAGATTCGACACATCTGCTTCCTAAGCATGACATCGCGGATTCTAAAGAATGATTCCATTTCATTGCGCTTCTTTTATGTGGACTTCTTCCGCTTTTAGCATTCTGACCCATTTAGGTAAGCAAAGGTAAACTATCATCGATTATTTCTTGAATGTCACCAATTTTACTCTGTATTTTAATTGAATGTAACGTTATGACAAGCCATAAATGTTAAAACTCTTAAAAGAGACTGTAATATCAAATTCTTGTAGCAAAAACAGATTCGGATACCGAAACAAAACCAGAAACGCACAAAATAAGCCTTTTTGCTGAACCTGAGAGAACACGTAGACTGAAATAATTGCGGTACGCCACGTCAATTACCCGTGAAAAAGACACAGCGGTAAAACAGAAATGATTCCAATTTCAGCTCATCGAGGTCGTCCGAGTGAGCGCAAGCTAAGACCGGAAATGACGCAATAAAAATTCTCAATTTCCGGAATTTTCTCATTGCCCTGCCTTTGATGGCAAATAAAAAGGTACAAGCGCGTGCAATTCCCTTCCCTGAAAGAACTCCTCGCTGTGCGTGAGAACTTTCCATATTTTCCACCCTCTAGCACACTTTAAAAGTCTTCCATTTTCCACCTACGCTTTTCCATCTCATGCTGCCTCGCCCACGCGCCCAATTCTTCCCGACGGCAGTTAACTTAACCCCCATAGGGTATTCCTACCCCCTTTCCTTCAATTCTCCCCACCAATTCCGCCACACGTACTCCCAAGTCTTAAGTAACCCTTCCCCCTTTCTTATTTACCCATCACCTGTCCCGAACAAAGAGGAGATAAAAATTTTCCAGAGCCAGATGCTGCCGCGGAGATAGAAATTCGAGCTGTTTATACCCAGGCCGTGTTCCGTATGAGGTCTCGCTATCACCATGTTTTTCGGACTCTCCGGATTTTCTGAGATTATCTCGAAGTAGAAAGGATTCCTCCGGGATACAAACATACACCGATGGGGGAAAGTTCAATTCTAATCTTTACACACCATCAGAGGGGAGACTTTCTGACTTCATTACCTTCGGCTAGATCTTTCAAAATTAAATAGTATAACCAGTCAGTATTATTATTACTATTCATTATATTCTAAATATATAATTCAGTATAGACTAACTATTTTAACATATCTAGTAAAATAAGTGGAAACCCAGGCGTGTGAAATCAAATGCACGAAAACTGTTAATTTATATTAATTTTCATACTTCTAACTCGACATATCTTTCAGAACGAAATTTCTGTATAGACTATTTTAATATATATGATACCAAAAAAGAGGAAACACAACCCGGTTAGTGAAATTGTATGAATTAAAATTGTTAATTCGATAGAAAAACAAACGAGGAGGTGCTAGAGATAATTTGGGAGAAGAGAGTGTTAATTAAAGTAATTAAAAATCAACGAAGGAATTGGGTGAATCAAATATTGAGAGGAGAGAGATTGCTGAAGAAAGCGATCGAGGGAAGAATGTTAGGGAAAAGACAGAGGGGAAGACAAAGAGAGAAGTTGGTAGACGAATTAAAGGATGGGATAAGTTACCAGGAATTGAAGGAGAGGGAATTAAATAGGAAATGTGGGGGCACATGAACCTACCGAAAGGTAGAACACTTTATATATAAAATTGTTAGTATTTATCAGCTTTTATTTTTATCTATTAATGAACAAATCTTAGATGAGATATACATCAGTTGATAAATGAAACTTAAAAAAAACAGGTAGGTAATTCCAAAACAAAGGAGGTATTCCAGCTTTGGAACTCAAAAATATTTTCCAGAACACAGACATACGTGACCAAAAACCGAAAATAATACCGGAAAATCGGTTTCCGGGAAAACCCCGAATCTAAATAGGACTTATCAATCCCATCATATAAACACGTATGAATCATCCCAGCGAATTCTCATTCCGCAGAACAATGCGTATGGGAATAGTGCGATTCAAGCCTCGTGATCCTTCCTTCCTCGAAATTCAGTACACGTAATGTAATTATTGCGAAATCTCCTGCGCGAGATGAAGAGGCAGATGAGTTATTACTTCGGCCGGCGATACTCGCTTGTTTCGTGTGCATAGAGATGGCTCTCCGGAGGATGAGATATGATCGTCAGAGGCATCTGGCGGCCAAACAAAGAGAATTAAAGGAAGATGTCCTTGTCAGCCCGTTCGTTTTCAGCCTCGTTTATTTCTTCATCTTGACCTATGGAAAGTGCACATCTGGAGCCGTGTGAATCTCTCCGTGATTTATTCGCTGCATATTTCATTTGGGGGTGATTCCGTTGCGAGGTTTCACATTAATTTATGACCTACAGGTACTTCGAAATATCAAAATCAGATTTTACGACGTAAAAATTTCAAAAATTTCTTAGTTTCTGTTCTACAAAAACGTGAGCCAAACTGCAGTGACTACCAATGTAGACGTTGAAAGTCTGCTGGAAACCTGACATGAAAATATAATGAAAAGGACAATCTTTTTGACGAGTAAGGAGTTTTGAAATATGTAAGCATGATTTTGACGATATTATACTGGTAGAGTAATATCAACCTTCGGTCAACAGGAAAAACAAAGCATAAGGATGGAAAGTATCATTTAAATTTGGAAGAAAATTGTTTGATAGAAAAGAAAGTACAAGAGAATTTCTTACGGATAGATGTTACTAAAAGCCTTTCTTTATACACTTAAGTAAGCAATTATGCATCAACATTGAACGAAATAATTTCACATAGTCATACATATTAAGTTATTTTCAATTACCATTACACATTACAGCTGACTATTAAAAACTACTTCTATATACTTAATGATAGAAGCATTAAGTTAGTAGAACTCCGTTATAGGAAGCATAGTGAATTTGAAATGAATCATATAAATTCCACACCAGATATTTTTATTGTGACAGATATTAAAAAATTCCTGATGATGAACATTTTTCTTTGAAATGGAATATATTACTTTTTGACAACTCAGTACAGGATTTTATAAAAGCAACATTGTTGTGAAACCAGAATAAAGCTTTGTAAGACTTGATCCCTTGCTTTACCTCACATAATTGACATTCTGAGCTCATGTTGACGAAGAGGTTGGAGGAGGAAGTGCATTAGTGTTTCTGAGCAAATCTTCCAAAATTAAACTCTGGAATATTTGGTGACTTCCTCATTCACATTCAATGCAACAAAGCGATGCCCATCCACGTAAATTAAACAAGGAGCAGCTTGTCTTAATTAAAAGAGTGGGAAGAGATATTCCATCTGGTAAAGAGCTAAAACTTATCTCCGGGAGGTAAGTTTGGCAGTCGACAGGTATGAAAGAATGTAATTGATATACTGTGTATGTGTCCATAAATGATTAGCAAACGTGTCCTACTCATGCATTTTAATCTCAAAAAATAATGCGGAATATATACCGAGTTTTTATCTATAATGATATTTTGAGATTAAAATCTATGTACATATTTCGCAACAAATAATCTTATTTCAGGAACGAAGACAATGTTGTGTTTTCAATTAATTAATTAATTAATTTATTTATTTATTTACAATCTGAAGTTACAAGTGGACAACTGTCCGGTGGCAACTCATAAAAAATATGTAGAAAATATAATGTTAGAGTTTTAAAACATATTCAGTCAACACAGTCCGTTTTACAGCACTTACTACAATATAAAATTACCAGTCACCCATAGTAGAAACAAAAATATCTATGTTATTAACTAATGGTGGCAGCGTATACATATGCATTAATTATATAACTTTACAAAAAATGCTGAGCACAATATCCAATTGACCTATTGATAATCTACATCTACAATATTTTATCACATTTCTTTTTAAATGACTTGAGATTAGCTGGAAAGGGCTTCAAAAGCGATTCAGGCAACTTATTCCACTCTGTTATCCCTCTGTTTAAAAATGAGTATTTAGCTATGTTAGTTCTCTGCGGTCTAAGTTTTATTTTCTGGCTGTGACACCTTCCTTAAAACATCGATGGAATATATACGTATTGGAAATATTGCTCGGACTTGAACAACTATTGGTTAGTTTTACTTAATTAATTAACAAAAGGATGCTACTAATTCATTAGATTTAAATTTAACAAATAATGAATTGTTATTTTTCCATTAAATTTTTGTAGAATATAGTAGACCACATGTGAAATGAATACCGCTAACTATTTTCAAATTAAAACATTTTTAAAGTAAGATTAAATTTTGGCCAGGGGTTTCTAATTCGCGCTGTATTTACTGCCTCAGAATTTTCTTTCTCAATGTGATTTTATTGAAAATTAAATCCGTATATATCAGAACACTCCTACGTGAAAATAGGAGGGAAAATTTAATATTAGACACGAAAATATGCTGCCGATAACTTCTTTCTCCCAAAATAACAAAGCTAATTATAGCGACGCCAAAGATAAAAGAAGGATTACAGGCGTATTTCTCGCTTCCATAATGAAATTCAGAAAGCTCTCAAGGAAGGGGCGGGATATCAAATGAAATTAAATTAGCCCCCGAAGAGACAAAAGAAGCTTTGGAAAATAATATCCCACGCGCAATTTCTTCATGATTTAATTTCGAATAGGTATCGCCTTCTGAATCTCCTCTGCTAATAACGCTGACTCCGAGAAAGAAAAATGTTGCGCTAAAAATGGATGTGTAAATTAAATTTTGACTTATTCGATTTTCATTTACGTCACCAAAGGAACGAACTACATAATATAATGTCATTTAAATTTGAGCAACTTTATGAGAGCCTTTAGAGCTAGAAGATATGTACGTTAAGAAAAATGACAATCTCGGAATGCGCGTAATTTTTTTCTGCGCTGAATTATAAATAACGAATGGTATTACGTAAGTGACATGGAAATATGAAACTATTTGCACTATAAGAGATTTGATTTAACCTTTTAACCTTAAATATCACGGTGCCATGATCTTCAAATCAAACGGACTGTATTTAGAGCAACAATCAAGATTTAATTGTATAAATCGTTTATCCTATATTAAAAACATCGGTAAGATGTTTGAATAGGTTAGAATATTAGAGGGGAGTATAACAAAGTTTTCATTCAACTTCCATCAACTTATTATTGATGAAACATCACTATAAACCAATAATTTCATTGTACAAGTCTTTGTTTTTGTTTCCATTATTTTTATTCCATGAACTTATTTCATTTTCCCAGATCCTCTGGCACATTCGATGTCTATTTTCTTAATCAGAATATAATTAGCTAAAGTACATCTTAAGCATGTTTTACTGTAGATTTTTTTGCTTACTTACAAAATATATTTTTAGGCTATTATTTTCCACACTGTACTATTACGAGTCTTTTTGAGTCGTAACGTTTCAGAGGATCGTTTTACAAAGAATCTCATGCTGAAATCTCAAAATTGCATCTACAGTCATCAGATCGTGTACCTTCTTGCAGTGTGATATTTGGGATAATAATTTGCTTTCTCACCACTGCTTGTTGAAAATGTCTTTCATATAGCCATTTTTTGCATTTGGTGAACTTTTTCATTCACATCGTTCTGGCACGGAGAGAACCTCAATCCTCATTAGGCCAAGAAAGCCTCATTCTCTCAACAGAGATAGTGGTAGCTAATGGTGAAAATTTTGAGGTTACTCATAAGTTAATATAAGTTACATCTACAATCTTCGAATACTTAATACTTCATTTCTAAAACTTCAAAAGACCCTGAACCTCATCGTTCCATCTCATTTCGTACACATACTTAAAATTTTATTATTCAACCAACGCTATTGGGTTTTACAATATATTTTTCGTTCTCGGCTTCTTAGTCTATGACTGACGCATATTAAAATCCCTCCGAGGCATAATAAAATAATTGCATAGGAAACACAATCATTCTTTTTCGTTGGAGAAATTCCTTTGTGAAATCCTTGGGGCTCTTCCTAACTTTCCAGTCACCAGTTGGAGTACTGAGAGATTATCCTTTAACTGAAATTGCTGTTTGCACAAGCCGAAGGGCAAAACGAGGATGAAACCTGACGTTTGGAGCCGTGAGATAGAACAAGCATTCGAGATGACAGCTGGTGACGTCATAGCAAAGTTGGCCTACGTCAACGCAGGAGAAAGACGATGATACAGATGCAGCCAAATTAGATGTTCTCTTACGCAAGACATTGCCCAAGGTTAATATAACCGAATTGATTGCACAAGACCTTTCTTACGGTTGTATTGTTCCCGATTTCAAGTGTCTCGGAAAATTAATTCTGCTTTAGTATCCAATTTTTATCCAATTGAAATTACGACACGTGGCTTCTATATATTTTTTAGAAAATCTCTTATTTAGAGAAAGGTCTTAGAAAACTGATTGAAAAACTCTACCCACCTTAATTTCAGATTTATTTCCGAAACCAGGAGCTAATGGAAAATTTTATGACATATATGTTTGTATTTGATTTACCTTTACAGAATATGGCTGAAATAAGCTATTTTTAATAATGTTTATACCAAAAACGGTATATCGAACTGATAAAAAGAGTTATGGCCCGAAATTCATTAGTTTTATTCATTTTACTTGATGTTACCAAAGAGCAAAGCATAAAATCGAGCCTCTGTTCGAGCTGGAATAATGAGATATTGTTCTTGCTGTACATAAACATTTATCTTTAAACAATCAAAATTTTTCTAGATCGCCATTACAGGTTTGTCGATGACCGCTGATACCCTTTCGATTCTTTCTTGATTAAAATTTCTAGAAATGTACATTTAATTGTCTTTGAGTTGTCACTTTAAAGTAAAGCACAACAAATCTTGCCTCAGAATTATATAAAAGCTTTTAAAAATTAAATTATGAGCAACTCGTAAGAATATGTGCTAATTTTTTATTATATATAAAATTAAAATATATATTTTATATATTATTATTCTGATTGCCAGTTTCAACGCAATTACTACATCACAATAACAACAGAATCACTGATCACAAATTTGTCATTGTTGCCATTAAAATGAAATCTGAGTATAACATAATACCTATCTAAATATCTTTTTCTACATAAGGAATCTCTAGGATATTTGCTGTAGATATCTTGTTTAGAAATAACTAAGCTGCAATGAGACCATTAATAACGCCCTAAGAATTCCGTGAAATTCTTTGAAGCTACTAAGCCTTTCAATGCTGCATCAAATACTTCGGTAACAAACACACCCTCATCCTCGTTCGTCATAACTTATGGAGCTTCACATAGTTTACTGTTTCTAGCTATCGAACCTCAACATGCGCGTATGAGAATCCATACGAAATAAACTTCGATTTTAAACTGAAAAGTCATGCCGTATAACTGAGGAAAAAGTGAATCTGTTTCCATATGGAAGAGTTAACTGTAAGCAGCAAGACCGATATCTTTGGGTAACAAAAGCAAGAGAATGTGGAGTAACTATTAAGGTAAATTGAAATATTTTTACACTATACGGTATGCGGTTTAAATAATTTTATTCTCTCACCAAAGATATTCTCAATACTAAGCCATTATAGCTTTACGCTGGTTAAAAAGACTCCCAAAACGTCATAACTGAATGTCCTGGCAAAATCGGTGTATTAAGGTATTATCTGTGGTTTTTCACGTTACACAGAGGCTCGCGGGACATTAAAATGAATGTAAATGTAATTTTCAGATTAACTGTAATTGTCTGGCGTGCGCATGCAGTAAGCCTAACCAGCCTATTTCTTGAAATACCTTATTATTTCAACCGAACATCATCGTCAGAATGGCCGAGTGGTTATAGTGTCCGGTCCAGTTTCCAAAACTTTCCAAAATTAATCCAAAAATAATCCTCAGTGGTTCAAATCCTGCCCAAAGCAAATTTTTTTTCCGGGAAATTAATTCTTCAGGTCCTATGACGTTGATTTTCAAGATGGCTGCCACCAAACTCCGCTCTAATGATTACTCAGTGTATTTTTTCTTACCCCTACCTCAGCGTAACCCGAGTAGCCTAAATGAATGGTGAGTTCTCGCGACGTCATCGCTGTCACTGATTAGCTACGAAGAAGCTTAGCAGCAGGTATATAATCTGCTACCTTTGAATTTATATTTAAACAAACATCTCGCAAAATAGCCGAGAGAAACTCTTCGGTCAAAACGGTTATTTTTTATAATTAATTCTCTATTGCGCTAAACAGATCTCGTTTCAAAATCGCGATTCCATCTGGGAAGCTCCCCTTGTCAGACTTTTTCATGTTCTTTGTTCTTAGAAAATTTTCAGATCGCTAAGCTCTGGTGATAATTGATGACGAATGGATACTGATATAAGTACCAGGAAAGGAAAATAAAATCTTCATCCAAGAGAGAGGGAGATGAATTGACACAAAAAGGAGGAAATTGAATGTTTGGAGATCTTCGATATGTGGGTTTTGCGTAGGATGTGTAGGGGGATGGAATAACAAACGAGGAAGAGATAAAGGGAGCAGAAAAGTTTTAATCAAAGACGAAATGGAAGCAGTGTAAATGGGTTCGTCAAATATTGAATGGAATGAATTACTGAAGAAGGTCATATGAGGAAGGATTCAAGGAAAAGATAGAGGAGAAAACAAAGTCTATAGTTTGTGGACTATAGAATGTGGGTTCAGCTATCAAGCAGTAAAGGATAAGTTGGATATTTCAGGGCACATGAATCTCCCGAAGTAGAAGACTCATGATGCATAAATACGACCAGTACAGTGTTCCTTGTACAATAGAACAATAGTACAGTGGTTCCTTGGTTAAAGACGGCTTTAGTTAATGACTTACTTGGTTAACGATGGTTGACTGTAATCAAAAAATGTACAAGATAACGAAGCAGGCTTTAGCTTTCGATAGATAATAGATTTCTATAAAACATATAGAATACATTTAAAAGAGTTTATCTGCTTATTTTACGGGAAGGAGCCGGAAGAAATTAAACGATTAGAACATTTGTGAGAAATATCACCTTGGATAAAGATGAATTTGCTTTACAGAAGTACCGTTCTAGGATTACTGTGGCTAACCACGGTACCAATGCATGCGTGAATTGGATGGGAAAATCGAAGTCTAAAGAGAGAGCAAAGTGGAATGGAAAATCATCTGAGAAGATAATTCAAAGCCAAATATGCGAGGGAGTGGAAAGGGCCCCGGAGAAAAGATTTTCGATAGTAGAAAATCTTAAGAAAAATTGAAGATGTATCTGGCTCTGAAAACTCGAGAAAAAAATGCAAGATAAAGGAAAATCTCGATGTAATACTCAATCATGGTCCTTCCCAAATACAGATAATCTTTAATCACGATCATTGAAGTGCTTGTGAACGACTCCCCAAAATTACCCTAACATGAGAACTACATGGGGTCGACTTATCTTTTCATTCACCCCTGCTTCTTGAAACTCTCATATCTTCACTGTAGTAAGAATTCTGCGATCACTAAGTCTTCGCTCGTTAGGTTCTCCCGCATCACACAATGAAATGTTCTACATTTATCTACATCTAAATAAGCCTTACAAGGAGCCTTTAGGGCAGGGATTGCTAGCATCTTACACTACATCACCACTCTCGGGTTTAACATTACTTTCCTCTAGACTTGCATGGAAGAAGTGGATATAAAAAACGTAAGGTATATTTTTAAGAAAAAATATCTAAAATGAGGAAAACACCCCTCCCCAGTATCAATAGGTTTTTCGAACTCTTCATCAAAGAAGGGGGTGTAAAAAACCTAATGCAAGTGTATAGAAGATAAAAAAAATAAAGGAAAAGTTTGTAAAAATGGAAATCTCAAAAGTAACAATATAACAAGATTACATTAATCAGTCAACGCATTATCAATCAGTGGAAAAATTGTAATTATTCACTTGGAAAGAGAAAACGATAGAAATCACAAGGAAATCAAGCATTTGAAACCTATTAAAAAAACATTTTCAAAAGTTAAAATCGTTTAAAAAATCGAAAGTAGAAATATACAACAGAAAAATTATTTGAAGAACAAATTAATTAAAAAAGAGAATCAAAAAGACTGAATAGGCCTATTCTGCACTATAATAAAAATAGATAAAGGAAAATTTATAAATACGTCTGGAAAATTTTGGATCAAGAGACTAGGAAATATTTGTTTCCTTCATAGGAACAAAAACCTGTTTAGCTGATTTTTCTGCGCTTATAACTCAGGAAAGCATGTAAAGAAGAATAAACTATAGAGAAACACAAAAGTTTTTGCTAAAAAAAATAAGAAAGAACAAAAAATGTGAAGTCAGGGGGAAGGAACACCCTAGGGTCCCACTGATTACCCCACTGACTTCCCGCGAACCATAACTTCATCTTTTGGTTAACCAACCGCGTGAGTAACCCCCGCGTAAAATGCAATCAGATGGTGAACAAATCAAGCACACCTTATGTATACACCTCCAAAATTTCACGCGAAAAAACTCAGCTATGCGGAGGACATCTTCCAAAATCGACTCTTTGGACGCTGTAACCCTAGGAGAGGAGGGGAAGGAGAGTGGGAATGGGTTTTGAAGATGCTGGTAGCCATTTTCCGCCCCCCATTTTCGTCCTTCGACCAATTGGAGCGTGCCAAAGAAAAGATGCGTCCACTCCGTTTGAGGGGGAAAAGGGAATGACGTCAGAGACGTCTCCAGAGAGGATAGAAAGTATGAGAGAGAATATCGCTAAGTGTCCGTCCCAGAAAGATCTGTGAGGGAAAGAGAAGATGAGAGAATGTTTCTTTGCTCCAAGGCCCCGAAAGAATTCATTAATGTTGGTTTTTCGGATGTGGATGCGTCCCGAGATGTCACTGCCGATATCTTTCACGCAAATGAGGAAATATTGATTCTTTGACCGTCCAAGTCGGTGCGGATGAGCGTGATGAAGAGGTGCGTCCGACTTAATTCCCACGAAATGGGATTTAAGGTTGCTAATTCAATACTTTTGCTTATTTCGAATTTCTACTTCAGTAAGGTATAGAATTATCATGAGTGATACCCAAGGAAAGAAAGGAAGAACATAAGGAACATTGGGACACATTTACCTACCTAAAAGTAGAAAACTTATTATAAACCCAGGTGATATGATCGAAACCGAACCGAGATCCGAAACCGGAAAGAACCGTTATATTTTACGGGGTTAAAACCGTACCCTTAAACCGTACCGCAACCGAAAAATTAAAATACTTCAACCGAAAACCATACCGAAAACCGATATTTATTCCTTACCGATTTTTGGTTCCCAACAGTATCAATTTTCCAAGGAAGAATGGACTCGAAGAAAAAACAATTTGCCCATTGGGAGCCCTTGGTTCGATTCCCGGTCCCGTTGGACTTTTTTCAAGTCTATTCCTCCTTGGGATTTTTCCTCGGTGCACGTCATCTCATGAAAAATCACCTGTAACCATTTCCTACTATAAATTTTACTAAGGGGTCATTGGAAGAAGAATACCTAAACTTCTGTTGATTCAACTTGCAATTAACTATTACTCAGTTTTATTCTCAAATTTAGTGTAATGTAGGGTAATTGAAAATGCGAGAAATAACACATCAAACTTTCATAAGTATATAATGCTACAATAGGGCGAATATAAACGGCGACTAAAACTTTTTCAGCGTTTACCCAATTAATATCTATGCAGGTAAAACTATTCCTTCGTCAACTACGAAATATAAATTATGATCACAGTAAAAGAATGCACATCAGCTGCTACGAATCTTAATCTTTCTTTTACAATTTTGTTCCGTCATTCGGAAGTTCGTTGTATTTTGTTTTCTTGAACATTTAAATTCTCTGTTCTCCTCTTCTCTATCTAACGGTCTTATTTGAATAACGCTCCGGGAAAAGTTTTCTACGACAGCTTCCATTACTGCGTTGTACCTTTATGTATATTTTTTTACCATTTCAGACTCTCAACTACTATATTTCATCAGCATCATAAACTAGAAACTTTTCAATCGCCAAGGGAGATTAAGTATGTTCAAGTAGGAAGTACAAAAATGATACCCGCATGAAAATCGAAATAGGTAATTAGTTAAAAAATTAAACAAATTAATTGGTTGACGTCAAGCGAGTCTTTTTTATGAAATAGTTGGCTTTGTTACTTTGTAAATTTTTTCCACTTTGTTATTTTTTTCCTCATAACTTGCGACCTAAAGACCTTCAATTAGTACGAGCCGAATTTCACTGGATCAATTAAGAGTCAAGTTATGGTAGAGTTGGAGTCAAGTTCACTTGTAATTGGTACAAGAGCGAATATATGAATGATTGCCAAATGAAAGAAAGTATAAAACGCAACAAATGAGGTAGTCAAAGGTTAAAAAGTAAAAATAATTTCACTTGGTTTAACTAACAATAAGACCGAAACACAAGCATGTCAAAATATATAATATAATATGATTATTGTGAAAAATAAAAATATTTTCAGTGAATATCTCATGGAAGTACAAAGCTAGCGATATGTCATTTCAGAAAATAGTAAATCGAATGGTAAAACAACGCAAAAAACTGCAAATGGCCCTACTGACATTTTTATTCAATCTAATATGTTTTGAAACAGGAAAAACAGTGTTATATTACCATAATAAACGATTTTATATACCAAAAATTGTGCCAATACGTAAGTACACCTTGGTAGAAGAAGGCTTAAGTTGCACTGCAGTGAGTAATCAAACAACTTATTCCAGTCTAAGTTTTCATCCCATTTTACGACAGTAAACATGCAGGAATATCCCAAACCCAGTTACACTTCTTAGAACTGAAGAGGAAGCCAATGATTTCGGCTCCAACCCGAAGAAGCGGAATTTCCGTTTGGGATGTCAGAGGCGCAGTCTTTACTGACATACAAAGGAACAAAGGAAATGTTCGCATTACGTGATGTGAAATTAAAGAGTCGGTGGAGAGAATGGAGGGCAAAGTTAAGAAATGTACGTGATGGGAGTTAAGACAAAAGGGAAAGGAAGTATTTGATAAGTGACAGACAAACCGGGAAGTGGCTATTTTCCAACAAAGTTAAGGCTATGAAATCCTTAAACGTAAATCTAATTTTCCTTCTGTAAATTTGTTGTATGTCATGGCACATAAAGAAGACAGTCTAAGCGATCACCCCTAAGCACGAGTGTCTCTACAGGACGGCAATAACAGTTGAGTTCTTACATGTATGTCTGTCTAGAGCCCAATCCTTAGGATTCGAAACCTAGCTTACGGGAATTTTCTGATTAAGAAATAATTATGTGTGTTCGCCAATAATAAAATACGGATGTAATTGAGGTCTTCTTGTTTTCATTTATTGCAAAATGTTGTTAGTAATATTTTAGAAACTTTTAAATTTAGTAACAATTTTGTAATAGAAATGATTATTTGGTGTAAAATAAATTTAAAAATCATGATTAACCGAGAAGATCAGTAAAATTAGAATGGAAACTCGTAAAAGAATCTTATTTTTAACACCAAACTTTTTCATTCCTTTCAAACACGTGCTTCTGAATTTCTCTATAATTTTGATTTGATATGCCTAATAGAATTAAAGCAATACATATTCATGTTTAGCCTTGCAAATAGTTTAGAGAACATGTGATAATCTGTTTTAACACCAGAAATGCTGTCTCATACTACATAAAAGGAGCGACCTGATGATATGAACTCGCTTCCAAAGACGTATTTATTCCAGCTATATTCCTTACATATTATTTCAGTATCTCTATCATCTTTACTAGCGCAAATAACGCATTGTATAAAGCATAGGGACGTTAAAGTCATAGGGAAGTAATTGTCCGTGGGATGTAATTTTCCGGGATGTAATTTGCCCAAAGCTTTTAAAAACGTTCGTTATAATTTTTCTTATTTTCAACCTGTGTCATATTGCATAGTCATAGTCATCAAGCAATCACATTCAATATATCTTAAAATTCTAGATAAAAAATAGGAAATCGTGGGGTGAATATTCAGATACTAAACTTTGTCTCTAATTTAAAATATGACTTTCAAGTTATACCTGGGCATCGCCGCATATTTCAACTCGATTTATTAATAAGCCTCACTGGTCTTCAAATAAGGATATATACAAGTCAAAATTACTTATCAAAGGTCACTTCAGAGGCTCAGTTTTACGCGGAACTCACACTTCCCTTCTGCCGAACTCAGGCGTGTGATATACCGGATATATTGAAGTTTGCCTTCATTTGACAGGTTTCCGCAATTAAGGGTATCGCATCGACGCTTAAAGGAGAGATCTGAATTTAGCCCCTAAGACCCTTAGGCCCTCTTTAAGTTAGACCCTGACCATGGGCAGGATAGGATTCGTCCAGCCAAGATAGCTTATCATGATTGAGGTTTTGGGTTATAAAATATTCTGGGTCAGGTGCGCGCAAGAAGGTATGTGTACCTTTTTCCCTGAACCTCTACCTCTACCTAGAGATATTGCCAAAGCATGCTTTACTTTCCAAAATCAAATGCCATCCGTGCCCAAAACTGATAGGTCAAATACTGTTCATAAAAGGAGATTGGAAATATATTCCTCAAAGTAATCTGTTTAAAATATTACTGCTACAAAGCCCCAAAGTATGCTAAGTCAAGTCTAGCGAAAAACTCAGCTTTTCTTTTGATAGTTACAGTATGAATGTGAAACCTCAAAGAAAATTGTATTGAACGAAAATTATAAAATGATATTTGTCAGAATACTGATCTCAAACATTACTCATAATTATTATAGCAAGAATGAACTAGAACAATTTGTACTTTATGCATATTTTATTTTTTTATTATTTTTACCATTTTATTTGATTATTTATTTTATTATTATATTATTGTTATTTTTACCATTTTATTTGATTATTTATTTTATTATTTTATTATTATTTATTTGTACTTTGTGCATATTTCCACAAGACATCGCCGATTACTGTGAATTTTATATCATAGCAAGATATAGAGTATATGACCACATACATTCTCTCCAGGGGGTATTTGGGTATTTTTAGATCGGTGATATATGTATTGCAAAAGCCTATTGTTTCAGCTAGATGATATGTGTTCTATTACAGTCAATAACGTATTATAGCGTAATCAATAATGTATCAGCTCTGTGCCATTTTATCAGTGTAAGATAATATTGAAATAGTATCACCACTGGACTGTTATTTCATATTAAACGAATGGATTAATAATAAAAGTTATTAAATAGCAAAGGAGTATACGGGATAAAAGGGATTCAGAGCTATAAATACTTCATTCGGAGATACCTTATCAACATTCTCAGTTCTGGGTATAGAAGGAGAGGCCGAAAAAGGCATCTTTCCCTCGGTGGAGTTAAGACATCTCATTCTATCGCCTTTTGAAGGCCTCTTCGGGCGTTATTCACGAGGACGTAAAAGATTTTCGAGGGGCCATTTCTCAACGCCGATCCCATGGATGGACGCAGAAAAGGGATATAAAGTGGGTGAAATGCGGAGAAAAGCGGCGGAGATCGATGGCATCGTACGGCCGCATTTTTAACGCCCGTCAATATATATCCTTCCTTCTGATTTTGGCGAAGATGTCACTGTCGGATAGAGATTCGGCGTGATTTAAAAAGCCGAATATACGCAGAAATACGGACTTTTTAATGCTGTTACGGTGTGAGAGAAGCACGCTGGATATTTCTGATTACGATCTAATCGGAAAACGATTGCTATAAAGAATCATTTCGTCAGAGGAAACCAATGGCTATGTACAGAAAAACTACTTAAAAACCTTTTAAGACTGAGGGAGGCAATATGATTACCAGTCCTCCCGGATTCATCGGGAGACTCCCGGAAGTGTGAATTTTGAAAATCTTCCGCCGCCTAAATTAAGGCATTTTTCTCGAACTTTTGCTCAACAATACTCATCTTCTTGAGAAGTTTCGTTCATCAATTTACCGACTTCTGGAACTTTTTTACGATCTGTTCTTTTTCTATATACATCTTCATGCGTTCCTTGCAAGCCACCTTTCGGCGTGTGGCAGGGGATGAAATCGGCATGACTCTACTTTCCTAGTCGATAACATATATTCGATAAATTTTATATATTCAATTCAATTTTCTTTATCTCATCTTTTGCTAACTATACCAGGGGAAGGGGGAACTTTTTTTCAAGGGAAGGGACTTTTTAGCATTCGGTCTCAAGAAAGACATTACATGAATTACATTATCGCGCCAACATTGTGCTACGTGTTGCCTACTTCCAAAGATGTTCAAGCATGGAAATTTTATATGAGAATATAAATTCATTGGCTGAGAAAACAAAATTACGCACAGCAGAAAAACGCCTAAAACAACGGTAAAAATCTGTAGACATTAGATACTAAAATCTGTCCCAGTAGAAATCATTCAGCGTGACATGGAAGTAAAATGACACATTGAAATATATATAACATGAATCTCCACAAAAACAAACGAAAATCAACACAAAGAACATAAAAGCCGTGCGAGAATGAAAACGAGCTGAAATGATAATTTATTATCACTGAATTATTTTATTATATAAATTCAAAAAGGGATAAAACGAAACGGAGTCATAGACATACATGGATATACAAGTTTGTAAAAGTTGTAAGTTTAATTGGAAATTTGTGACATACAGACTTTTACAATTCAAGCAAACCGCAAAAGATATTAAGTATGTAAGAAACTGCATCTTCGAAGAAAAATCTAAATAAATCCTTCTGCAATGCTAGACTCGAATACGATGGTAAGAATGGGTAATAGAAATCAGGTGAATGTATGTGTCTTCAGAAGGATAGATAAAGGGGTAAAATAGAACAAGAGCGAGTCGAAGGGAATTTTTCAATGGGAGGGCTTGCGATTCAAGTAGATTTGTGAAAAGAGTTTGGAAAAAAACTTTGGAAGCAAGAAATGGGTTAGGATACGTGAGTTCTTGGGCTAGAAGATTTTTCTTGAAGCTCTTCCATGATATAAGACGACCCAGAACTGAAATGCAGAGGATTTTCCGGGTTACAATCATCCAATGAGAATGAAAGAAAGGATTCTGCACTTGGTTCAGTTTAGGCCGGTGTTGTAATGACCGGATTTTAAGTTTCTTTACATTACTCAGAAGTTTTCCAAATTTTCAACGACTCTTATAGCACATCTACGATATACACCCATAATTTCTTTCACTATAGATACATTCCCCAAAAGGCAAATTACGCTAAATAATATATATTTATATAGTTGAAATTATACATTCAAGGAGTTCTGTAAATTATTAGGTGCAAGTTTAATATAAAATTATCCGGGGTCGGGTGACTGGATGAGCTGACGGTATGTAATGATAATCACAATGTATGTACATTCCTATATAGTTCAAATTCAAAAAAATGGCTCTTTAAAGAAATTTCAATTTCAATTATTTGGCTCTTTTGACTTATGAGTTTGCTGATCACTGTCCTAGTTTATTATCCTATCGTTCTAATGCACGATGGAGCCAAATTTACGAATAAAATTACAATTAAATGCGTAATAAATAAATAATTGTAATTTCGTTGCAATTCCTTTTATTTAGAATTGAAATCAAGCATATGTTCTTTCTTGCTTTCAGATGTTGTAAAATTTTAGTTTCTTTCAATCTAAATTTTTCGCAGGTTTTCAACCCCTTCTTTTTGTGGATATGTTCCTGCTTTGAAGTATTTTCCTTTATGTTTTAAACTCTCGAATTAGTTTCTTCTTTACACCATTTTATCTTATCTCTTTGTGTAAAATATCAATTGACAAAGGTAGTTAGGTGTAAGAAGAGACTTTTTAATGTCAATCTCGCCGGGATAAGACGAAATCTTATTATTATTGGTAAATATTTTAATAAACATGGTAAACGGCAAATTTCCATCACTGTCCCTATTATCTTTTATACTTTACCAACTTTGTTATGCAAAATTTCTAGTTTTCGAAGTTTAAATATTAAAGTTAAAGATTGGTTATTGTATTCAGAATAACTTTCGGTATACTCACAATTTCATATGAGCTCATTGATTATTGTAAATTTTAATTTATTTCACTTTGTAAATCGTAAATTTGATACGGTTAGCATTTATAAATATTGCACTTTTTACGTATCCAAGCACCTGCTGACGAGCCATTATTTGTCTCAGGAGGACCATAATGGAAATTGGAAAGCTTCCGATGTCCTGATTTTTGCAAAATGTTCCATGCCGTCTATGTATTTTGTATTTTTGTTACTATTTTGAAACTAAATTAGTTGAATAATTTTTAAAAATTAATACTCAAAAAAGAATAAACTAGAATAGATAGACGGGAATTATGCTACCTGGTTTTTCTCTCAAATATAAAGGGACCTTTCTCTATACGTACAATACCATTTGGGTGGCTTCTGAACCCGAATTATCAAGAAATCCTTGCCTTCAATCCAAAACAAAGCAGATCACTAAGAGGATTTTCTGTCCACTCCACCTTTCCCTTTCCTCCATCAATAATCCCGCTCTTCGCATTACAGTCCTTTGACTCCTTCATAAATACGACGCCATCGCTATCATCTTCGTACGCCACTTCGACGATACTCAACGCGAACCTTAATAATCGGTCTGAATGGGATAAATTCGACTCTTTAAGGACGAAAACCAAAGGGCAAATGAGAGAAAGCAGAGATGAGAGGTACTTAAATGGAACAAAAAGGGGATCGAGGATGGAGCAAAAAGGGACAGAGTTAACCAAAAGCGGAATAACAAGATTTCTGAGTTAAAAAAAAGAAGAGCACATCAAATGGGAAAGCAATGATAATATTTAATCTGATATGACTCTTAAAATAAAACATTGAAGAACCATATATCTAGTAGTTGTAGTAATATTGTTAAAAGTGCTTCGACATCTGAGGTCTTTCAGCACATGGGCTCCCACCGGGAATCAAACCCGTGAACGTTTTCATCGAAACCGCTGTCCATATGGCCATTCGTGAGCTAAACACATCTAATAAACATCTCAATCCCAAACACTGCAAACATAGAAACCAAACATACAGAAAAAAAATCAGATTTATACACCACTAGGTGAAGAAATGAAAGAAATTTGGAAGAAAAACATAATTGGCCCGATAACTATTTTAGCAACCGAAGTAATACCAAAAATTATGTACAAAAATCGGGAAATTATTAGAATAGTAAACCATATTTACGTCCACTTACAAAAAACAGTAATAATTATTACTTGTACCATATTTAGAATATTCCTGAAGGAATACTAAAGCATAAATAAGAAGCCTCAGAGATGAGAAGTTAGAAATTCAAAAATAATAATAAATAATGAATAACGTAGTATATACGTATAATATATAACATATAATAATAATAAATAACGTATTTATTTTGTGGAGGTTGAGAATTTAGAAGTCTCTTTCATCATACCCATAGTCATATTTCATAAAGACAATTTCAAAGAGACAGAGAAAAATGAGAGAAAGTATAGATTTAAATATCCAAAAATATTCATAGGAAAAAATTATCCACCACACAGTTTTGCTGTATAGGTTTGAAACGTTGACCTTACAAAAAGAGAAAAGATAGGACAAGAGGCTTTAGAAATGTGGATACGAGGCAGAAAGGATTCGAAAATTCTCCCTGATGTAGGCTGGGAGAGCTTGACAAAGAGGGTATTAGAAGATGGGCAGCGATTGCTTTAGAGATTCAGAGAATGTACACCTACAGAAAACGTAATCTGTATTACTCGGTATTAATCGGCGAACTGCTGCTACTTCAGCCGATCAGACAATGAGCGTATAAAAAAGAAATAAATTCTAGGACAAAAGGTTTTAATCGCTCATTCTATCCACGGAAGATTCGCGGTAGTAAGCAAATGAAATTGATTGAACGCTCGGTGCTAACATCCCCCTGCAACACGCCGATAGGGGTATCAACGTAGATGTAAAAATGTATGCAGTATGCGGAAATTACTAATGTTTTACTTAAACTCACTAACGAAGGACTTGAGGATTCAACTTTCGTATCGTGAAGAATATACGTAAAAATTATAGCCCGTGACAGTTTCCCCGAATGATATTCACGCAACCGAGCCAACTTGTCTAAGATCCATATATATTTGTTGAAATATACTTTAACCTCGAAGTGTTTGATCTATGTTACACAAATACTATCCTCAAGGATGGCCTGGAGATACTTCTTGAGCTCAAGAAAATTAAGAGACAAAGGTTCTCCAAGCGCCGATAGCGGCAACCGTCGAGGGCAATTCCTGGGAAAAGGATAATCGCTCAGCGGTCACCAGTTATTTAGAAATAACTAAATGAATAACTAGTGACCGCCGAGCGATTATCCTATTCCCAGGAATTGCCCTCGACGGTTGCCGCTATCGGCGCTTGGAGAACCTTTGTCTCTTGGTTCATTGAACGCCGAGTTCCATTTTCTTTCCCTCAAGAAAATTACTGGAAGGGATTATGCAAGTTAGAATTTGAAATATCAAAAGAAATATTTACCGCAAATACCACCAACTACTGCAAGATTAAGTTGCACAAACATAATACAAAAATGAGAACAAAATTCGGTAGCAGACGTAAACAAGTATTGGAAAAAAAGACGTCATCCTCTAACACAAACAAACAAAGAGGTGCCGAAAATAACAGAAACGCATTGCATTAGTTTCCTTTGGGACGAAAAGTGGGCCATTTCTAAGCATGCCGCAGTCTCGCATAATAGGCCGATCCTTTATTGGGTAAGGTTCCGAAACCATAAAAGTTGAACAGAGAAGGTGTAACGCAGTTTCACAGTCCCTTTCAGTTTCCATCATAACTTCTTACCTAAAGTTATTTGTAGGTTCAAGTGAATATGTAATATAACTCATCATCGTGTTACGTACTCTTTGCTGATGTCCCGATGTTCAACTTGAAGACGTTTCACCCAACAGAATGTTCGCCCAACGACAGTTAATTTTGGGCTTAAATTCATTCTATACGCAAAAATAAGAACTTACTTTTATGCTCAAATTTAACGACAAAGAATACTTCTGATAAATATCGTATATATTAATTACTTTTGTAATTTTAATTGTGCACATGTTGTAATCTGCCTCACTCTTTCCTATAACATTCGCAGGTTGTTCACACCCCTTTTCTTCGTTGGTGTTTCCCTGGATATATTTTTCAGTGATCAAAAATGTAAGATTTTTCTCCACGAAGCCATTCTTTCTTTCCTTTCATCTTTGTTATTGCCGCCTTCCTTGTTAAATACGATATATCCGTATACATTTTTGTGTATACCTTGCCTAAATCATTCGTTTCATGTTTGTTGTATTACTTTCTTACAAAGGTTAACTGGAAGATAGGACATTCTATTTCCCGCCCAATAAAGACTGTTATATTGTATTGTATTATTAATCTAGAGAAATTTTCACTTACACATTATGCCCAAGAATTTTCATATAAAAGTATTTTTTAGCCAAAAGCCCGGTTCGTCCAAAACATTTTTGGTCAACAGACATTTCACCAAATAGATGTTTTTCCAATCAAAATTTCAAAAATCGCTCGGGTTGGGTTAAGTTTGCAGGTGATAGTTTAAATCCATTCCGTCAAAAGAAATAATTTTCGTTTACGATGAAGAACAATTTCACAATTCACGTGAAGTTTCTACGAAATTCTTTTTAACCGACCTGGGTTTGAACCAGGTAACGACAAAATAAACGCAAATATATCAACGAGAATGAAACTTACTCCAAAACCGTCAAAATTTAGTGTAAATTCATCATGACATTCCTCACCCAGGGAGGCAACAGGAAAAGCATTAAGGCTTTTTACTGACGTTTGATGATTTTGGAGAATGGATGATTTGGAGATTGATTCTTGTTGATATTTGGAAGGTAAGAAGTAACTCGTTGTCTGAAAATTTGGAGAAGTAAATTGGAAAGGTTCACAATGTCAAGTTTTTTGCAAAAAGAGTGTCAAAAATGCTAATTGGTAACAAAATTAAGTAGCTTGCCTTTTCTATCCAGTACGAACCAGAATGTTAAGAGGGAAATAAGTCCAAGTAAAAGACCCTATGAATAGCACTTTTATAAAACATTCAGTAATGATCGACATGAATAAATGTCATTATTCAGCATCACTTGCACTTCAGTTGCTTTCATACCATGAACTAGACAACCAAAAGTACCTGCAAGATACTTATCTCCATCCTCCACCAAGAGACAAGTGAAAAACATCGCATTCATCTCAATACAGCAGCAGAAATACCCACACAACAGTATACCACAATCATTCAGCCACCGCCTCACCAAAGCAGATACTTAGCGTTCGAATCTGTTTACCCCTAGAGCGTCAAAATCGCAGTACTCTTCTCCAAATCATTTGGTGAAACTACCATTGAGGGTGCTCCATTATCCCCTAAGGCGTAGCTTTAAAAATCCTTTCCCTTTGCTCCCAACTCGTTATCCTTACTCTCATCACAGAGGACTCTAAATCACTGGCCGAAGCGAAGGCATTAATTTGAAACGTCGTTAGAGAAGGACGTCATTATGTAGGGGACACACTATCTGCTCTTCCTTTTTGCCGGGTCAATTCCCAACGCGATTCCCAGCCTTTGCAAGCCTCTACTCCGTTTGTTTTCCCTTCCTTCGCTTCGGCTTTCTCCGGTGTTTTTTGTCAACAAGCAAAAGCGTCCATTCTTCCCTTAACAAGTTGAAATGCGTCATGCGCCCGAATCAAAGAATCACGTCCCCAAAAATGTTTGAGGGTTTGACTTGAGACATCTCGTATGCATGGAAATCAGTGGTCATTGGTAAAGCTCTTATGCTACTCCGAGTTGATGAAGAGGTAATTTCGTTCCTTATTTTACGAGAGTACAGAGAGAGTGATGAAAGATTCTTGGGAAGGAATGGAAAAGGGAGAGAAAGTCGGTTGGGAGCAGCGAATTCAATGAAAAATGCAGACGACAAAGCTATTTTGTAAAATGTTTTAGTAAATGCTCTAAATGACGAGGCAAGGAAGTTGTTTATAAAACATCAGACGCAAAGACGATTAAATTAGTGAGATTTTCCAAGCAAAAGAAAGTTAAGCTAAGGATCAGAGTGGATGGGGACTAGAACTAGTGAATAAATTTTCTACCTTGCGTAATGTTATTTGTTGGGATAGAAGGTGTTCAGCTGATCTGAGAAATGGAATTGCTAGAGATTTCTGTAACATACAAAAGTATACAGATATATGAATCCATCGTAATACAGGTGGATATTTTGTGGAGGTTAGACTACAAAGAAAAAATTCCGGAAATTATAATAATCACGTCTTTATTTATTGAATTTAAATCCACCCTCTATTAACCCTGATATGGTGAACCCCGAAAAATCCAGTAAAAACAGTCACAAATACTATATTGTTATAAATTCATTATTTAGTTGTAAGGTAAATATAACATATATATATATATATATATATATATATATATATATATATATATGGAATCATTCTGTGGAAATTGTATGTTTATCAAGTATGTATTTTATGTTAATTATGTTTATCACTAGTATACATGCATGTAGGTTTAAAAAATACTGCCACAAGGCTTACAGCCTACCTGCCGTTTGTGTAATAATAACAATAATAATAATAATAACCCCCCTAAATAACCCAGGACATTAATGTTAGTCAGCCAATCCGTACATCAGAGAAGCTGGGCTGCCGGGTTTTCCAATATATAATAAATTAATATAAATAATAAAATAACTTTTACTGATGAGTCTCTTCTTACATCACACCCTTCGTCTTTTGAAATTTAAAACAAACAGACAGCTTGAAAAAATTCACCAAGAAAAAATACTTTGTGGGTTTGAAAACATAAGGGTGTACTTAAGAAAATATCCACAAGGAAACAAACGGCGATAAAGCGTTATAAGTAGTTCCCCAACAGCACAATATGAATGTTTCCTTTATCTCTGAATGTTGATTCTAGCACTCGTCTGCCCATCGAATGCGTCAAACGGACGTGCCAATCAATGGAAACGGAACATCGTAGGCTGCGAAGATAAACGTATGAGAGAATGTAATTACACCCACCGATATCACGTAGATAAGGTAAATCCCAGTCGTAATTCTGGCCGAATGGTACACCTACGTGAGACACGGAAGTGCGTCGTCATTGTAAGTTGTGTGTGGACGGTGGGTTTGAGGGAATACTGTTTTAAAACGATAAGATATTATATAATGGGTTAGTAGCATCCGAGCACGTGCTAGTCAGTGTTGCCGTGACGTCACTTCCCCTGCGGGAATATCCTGCCCGCATGAGGCACCGGTGGCCAATGGCATGGAACATGGGAGAGAACACCGCTTTCGGAGAAAAGTTACAAGAGACTCCATTCATGCGATATTTTCAGCTGTACATGCACTCTCTACCGGTACATGCACTAAAAACATACCTGGCCTTCATTAAAGCACCTCTGATAACGTTACGATGTACAATATTGTTTTACTTGGCCTTTGATTACAGACGTATGATTTACGTTACAAAAGGTCCCGTTACTTTTCTGATCCGACATGAAAACTGAAATTCGATAATTAGCAGTAAAAGCATGTGCCAAAATTTATTTGTAACATCATTCCCTGTTAGCCATTTGTAATTAACGACTAATTTCATACTAACAAATCAATCCAACTAAGTTAATATTTAAAAAGTATTTCGTATTTAAATATTTTGCTATTTTATATTGAGTTCATAAGGATACTGCTAAAATTCGACAAGGAGGAATGTTGATCATTTGATAATTTAATGAACAAAATCCTCGTTCAATATACAGTCTGTTCAGTATATCACTAAATACAAATTTGTATTTATTGGAGGCTAATTTCGTGTCATTAACATTCTGTATCACATATGTAAATTATGTAAAATTAGTATGCACGAATAATGTTTTTCCGCGATCACAGCGAATTCTATTACAAGTGTTACTAAGGATCCAAACACACAACGGTATCCTTTCATACATTGAATTTCTATGCGGTAGCGCATAAGGTTTTCTGTTCAATTTAATTAACAGCGCTCGAGTTTAAGAAGAATATACACGATCTCCAGAAAGTCCCTTTATAATTTCAAGCAATATTAAAAAGAGAACTGATGAGATCACATCAATAAAATTTGTCCGATGTAATCAGTCGTTATCAAAGTTTAGAGAGCAGGAAAAAATACTTTACTGTCATATCCTCATTTTGTGATAATTTCCTTAAACTCATACCCAATTATTTTTTAAATCAAATTTTGAAATTATAAAGAGACTCCGCACACTCTGTACATATACGTTCACAAACTTTCTCATACAAAGAGGTTTAATCAAGTTTATATTATCCTACAAGAAATTGAGAATATTCCTTAGAAAACAATTATCAAAGCTCAGTAATTTCCTAGGTTAATTTTTATACACAACCGGTTGTGTATGCTTGCATCTTCAGGTACTCGTTTCTTCAGAAGGCTCATGCTTTCGAAACTGGTAGTGTATTATATAAAGTACAAGTCTTTCCACGAATTCACGCCTTCCTGTATCAATTTCATCACTCCTTAGATATGTGTATAGTACAGAAGCATATGGAAGCAAAAAATTAATTCCGAGAAACCCGCTAAGCATCACCGAGCTACTAAAATCCTCCAGGTACGAATGAAGAAGTTTATAGAGGCTGTTAATTTTCCATCAGCGAAAAGCAAGCAGAGGATGTTGTGTAACTTCAATTTTCGGGTCACACGCCCTTTTTTGCGGAAATGCATTATCGAACGAAGAGCGAGAAATGGGGCACGGTCAAATGGGATCGGAAAAGCAACTTCAAGGCGATAAACACCCGCACTCAAGCCAACCGGAATCATTGTTTCTATCTCCTCCAATTTTCCTTCCTTTGTAGCTGTAAAGTAACAGATTTAATCTCCCTGGAAATCTATCCTTTGAATTCATAACGGGTGAAATAAACTACGCCACCGCCTAACGCACCAAAAAGGAGGCATTTGGAGTATCAAAGCGACGTGGAGTTAATACAATTCTGAGGAAGTTAGAATGAATCTATTTAGGGGATTAAAAGCACCCATTATACGTCCTACAACTGACTATACTTGCGGTCTAGAAGAGCCTATACGAGACTGCGTGGGAGTCGATGCCCCAACCACGTATCACCCACTCTGAATACCCTTTTGGCTAGGCTTTGAACCACAAATAAACCTTACGCTGTTTATCCTTTCCTCAGTCTATGCCTAATAAAGGTTTAAAGTTTATCCTAATTTATCAACATTAAACCATTTATTACAACAAAAGTTTTCTTTAGGTGCTACCTTCTACTAACATGAAATTACCCTTCACAAAATGTGCTAAGATAATGTGTGGGAGTATACTCTCTAATAAAGGATAAATTGTCAAAGAACCACAATTCTTATGAATCCTTGGTTTTCCTTAACATCATGATGCATCGTAACATAAAAGTCACAATTTTATAGTTTATTCCATCCATAGTGTATTTTTTCTTTTTACCCATTTCCATACATTTTACCAATTGAATGGTATTTTCTTTTTTATTTCATTTTTGTAATTTCCTCTTAAATTAAATTTCATATTTCATTTTACTTTGTTCACACGTCTCTATTCGACCTATTTTCTACGAATGTTTTTTCGCAACTTTGGTTACTTTTTAACCCCCTTTAACGATGACTTTGCTGCTTTTACGATACCTTTCACAAAATCTCACAATGAGCTGCAAAGACATCTTTAACGGAGAAATATCATCCTAAACATGGAAATATTTTTCCTCAACTCTTTCCTTTAATATTTCTTTTGTATATATTATAATGTATTAGTATACTACTCTTCCCTTTTTTATAACCTTCGTTATTTGTAGAGTGATCCACTTAGACTTAATATAACCGAATAAACGAACAATCCAATCTAATTAATTGTATAACGTGTAAAGATTATCCTCCAACTCTTTCCTTAATGTTATCTTTGTACGTAATATTGTAATGTATTTGAATATCACCCATTCCTTTCTTACCTCCTTCCTATTCAATAGTGACACCCCCTTAGACCTAATATAACCGAATAAAGGAACAAACCTATCTAATTAATTGTTTCTGCGTCATCCAAGTCATTCAGCAACCACCAATTAGTCTGTTTCTCCTCTGCACAGGCTTTAATATTGCCTCTGTCCATCATGACGTACCGTTTTGACGCTTTCCTCATGTACTCGGTCATCGAACTACAGCGCCGACAATAAGCTTGCGGTCATTTCCCTAAATCCACACGGTTTGACGAGTAATTGCCACCGCCATATAGCACGCTATTTGGGTCAAAACGCACCGGTTCAACTCACGGCTCATCACCAGAGATTACGGCGAAGAAAGGTCTTTGACGCCCCCATCGCGGGGCAAACCATATGGCGAGGAATAACGGGGAAGTATACAGATTTTATTCTATCTAACGCGGTCACGCTGTGTGGATATCTTTATCCACACAGCGTTCCTTCCTGGATGCTCCAATCACACCCGGAACAAATCACGTCTTCCTACTAGTTTCTTTCGCGCCGTTATATTCATCGAATACAAGAGAAGTAGAACTAAAATAATGAGGTTTGCCAAGGAAGAAAAGGTATGGTAACGATCATTTCATACATAATTTCCATAGGGACGTTTGAGTATGTTTCGTTGATTTTGAAAAGGTCTTTGATAGAGTTCAATGGCCAAAACTGATGGTGATACTAAAGAAAATTGTTTTGGATTGGAAAGATAGGCGTTTAGTTCAAAATTGGTATTTAAATCAGACCACACGAGTAAGAGTTGCTAATGGGGAATCGGAATGGGCAGAGTTAGGGAGGGGAGTAAGACAAGGTTGTCCTTTATCACCATCTCTTTTTAACTTATATGCAGAAGAAATGATCAAAGAAGCTTGGGATGAAATAGATAAGGGAGTAAAAGTTGGTGGGGAAGCAGTGAAGTCGGTAAGATATGCAGACGACAAGACTATTACGTGCGATTCTGTAAGGGGTTTATAGACCCTAGTAAATACACTAAACGATAAGGCAAAGGAGCTTGGAATGAAAATAAATGTAAAAAGACTAAAATAATGAGATTTACCAAGGGAAAGAAAGCCAAGTTGGGGATAAAGGTGGATGGGGGAAAAACTAGAGCAAGTGGATCAATTTTCATACTTGGGCAGTCTCCTTTCTGGAGATGGAAAAGCTGAGATAGAAAAAGGATAGCATTACCCAAAGAAGCGATTGCGAATCGAAAGGAACTGATGAGGAAGGGTCTTGATAAAGGAATCAGGAAAAGATTAGTAAAATCCTTGGTTTAGAGCGCATTAGTGTGGGTGTGAAACGTGGATCTTAAGAAAAGAGGATTTCAAAAGATTAGAGGCTTTCGAGATGTGGGTATGGCGTAGAATGGAAAAGGTAAGCTGAGTTGATAGAAAAACAAGCCCAGAGGTGCTAGAGACGGTGGGGAAGGAAAGGGTTTTAATCGAAGTGATTAAGAATCGACAGAGGAAATGGGTGGGTCTTATATATAGAGAGGAGAAGGATTGCTGAAGAAAGTGATAGAGGAAGAATGCTAGGGAAAAGATAGAAGGGAATACAAAGACAAAAGATGTTGGATGGCTTAAGAGGTAGAAAGAGTTACCAAGAAAGGTAAAGGAGGGCATTGAATAGCGAATGTGAAGGCACATGAAGCTACCGAAAAACATACATATCAATAAAGTGAAATTAGAGGTTTATCTAAAGTGATAAAAATGTAAAAATGTAATAGTTTCTGGGCAAGAATGCTACATCTAAGCCCCCTGAAAGAATACAACCCTTAATTATATCAACAAGGAATGGGTGAAAGTGATTTTTGCACGTTAGGGCGTGCACCCAGGAAAAATCCCAAAAAAAGAATAGACTTGAAAAAAGTATATCCTTAGGTATATTAAAAAGGTTGGAAATAATCAATAACATAAAATGCTATAAGTGAAAAAATCCTCAAAAAGGATCAATTATCCTATGAAATACATCTTTCATGAAATTAATACGACTTTCCTTAATGCGTGTCATGCATATTTAAGTACCTTTCATATTATTATAGTCAAGAATACGACTGGAAACAAAGTAAATGAAAGATGTGTGTTTCTCCACCCTGTAAAAGAAAGATAGAAGTATTCCATTCATCGAAACAGGTAGGCAGTAACCCTGTTCTAACACGAATCAAAACAATTATCTCCATGGACTATTGGACTGTTGAGTGAACTCAAAAGAAAACCATCATCAAACACTTCTTTTTGGTGCACTGTATTTTCCTATCCTATCCAGCATCATCAGATAAGTGTAAAATATACCATTAATAAAGATATAGTGGCAGGAATTGAATGTGAGCATGAGAGTATCAATATTAACCCCAGTTTCATTCCCTTCCGAGGATTTTCGGGTTGAGGGAAAACATTTCTGAGCGCATTTATCACGGGATCAGGATTTCAAAAACCCACTCACTTTCCGGAAACGTCTTTTTGAAACTTTTTTACGCAGAACCCGTCCGTGGAAATGTCATAACTTTTCGCCGCTGCCTCGAGGATAAACGATAGGAATTTATATACAATCTTCCCCTCTCTTTCCCTCTTGAAAGAGTAAAGAGAATCCATCCGCCGCGGCGAATTCCTCTTTCGTAATGGAATGGGCTTCATTTTACTAATGAAATTTTTGCGGCCAAGTTTTCTTTTTCATCGCGGGCTTCCCTTTTTTTACTCGCAAGAAGGCATTCCTCTGGGAAACTTTCTTCAATTACGAATTTCTCGAACGAATAGCTTTTCTCCCGCCTGCCTTAGAGAGAAGCCGAAGACACTTGTTTACCCTCACGCCAGAATGAAACATCAAGAGAGAAATCGATATAAGAAATGCCTATTTAAATCATACACACAATTAGGTAATGATGAGCACATTATTAGCGAACCGTTGACACATTATTAGAAGAATGCTAACAAATTAATAGGAAGTTATTCAGATAATTTTACAAAGTTAGAAGCACATTTCTAGAATTTACACAATATTAGGGAATCAGTGAAAATTATTACGGAAGTATTAATCAACAATTAGAATTTTATACAGAGATTCTTAACAAAACACTTCAAAAATATTACGAATAGAATTTTATTGAAATATCAATAATGTATCATCAAATAAATGGCCAAAACCCAATCATGTAGTCCTACCGTTAAGAAATAATTATGATATGTCAGCTCTAGGGGAGGAAATTAAAAAATAGAAGATCTTAGAAATTATTTGGCAAAAGTGAGCCAAATGTTTCTGTGGTGTTAGTTCAAACAATTTTTATGAAATGGATTAAGTTCAAGAAAATTTTATTAAGTTATTCTTAGGTCTCTTGTTTAGATTCTTAGGTTCGGATTCTATCGTAAAGGATATTGAAAAAAGAGTGGAATTACTTTTATTTTAGATTATTCGGAGTGGTTCATATACACCAAATAATTGTTGTAAATATTAAATTAAATAATTGTTAAATAATAAATTAATAAATTGTTAAATATTAAATTTAGTTCCGTTACTTTTAACGAGGTATATCAATAGTATCGACATAAAGGGGAAAAGACCTGAAAAAGTAATGATGAGGATAGAAAATCTGCCTGTGAGAGGAAAACCTGGATTCATCTTTCAGTCACCTTACTTCCGTTTATCCTTTGGATGATAAAAGAAGTTGAACTTTTCGATATAAAAAGGAAGGAAATAGGTCGACAAAAAGATATTCAAACATCTTTGGATCAGGAAACTAAATATAGGTCGTATTTAAGAGGAAAAGAGAGTCAGAGTTAAAGAAAAGAAATAAAATTGTTATTATTAACTCTTAAAAATGATGTTAAGAGGAAACGTACGGTTCAAAAGAGAAAGAGAGAGAAGAATGACAACATGGTATATGAATATAAGGCAAAGTTAGACGATACAAAGCCTGTCACATAAAAGAACAAACAAGACTAAATTTGGCCGCAAACAATCGTTTATGGATTAGCGTCAGAAAATGGGAAATATCTTCGTCATGCACTCATGGGTACGCATTCCTGTTATAGATCATCACTGTGCTCGTTTTTGACTCAATATTTATACTTCTACTTTAGATATTTCACAGACATATTTGTTCATTGCAACTGTGCATCTATTATCTTAAGAGTCCAATATTTGTTTTAAAAATCTCGCTTACCCTGTAAAATTTCAACCCGGAATCACACTGATAATTTATTTACGCAGGTCTTAGATACCTTTCTTCCATTTTCCCTATCACCTCTCTAAAATTTCGAAAATTTTTCAATTAATTTTATCATTCTTTTTCATTGTTCTTTATTTCACTTATTTTAGCTAGCACATCCTACTCCACATATTTCCAACATGTCTCTCCATGCCTAAATTTATAACCTTTTATTGAAATTCTTGAAGATAATCTATACTTCACAACCATACAATAATACTTTCCAAGGTTTAGGGTTTTCCTCAGGTCGAAATAAATTTAAAGGTTAATATTTTCACATATGAATTCAAGGGGAAGGACCTCCGTTAGATCGTAACTTCGGAGTGGATGTTCTTGTGACAGGTGTAAAATCGCACAATCCCATAAGGTATACTAGTGAATTAAGGTTTATCAAAATTATATCCAATAACAAAAAATCAGCATAGTATAAAAACAAGAGGAAAATAAGAGGCAAGACTATCAAAGGGAGTATCCGATTATCAACCAACGCGTTAACGAAATGTTGTATGCCGAAAGACCCTTTGGCGAAGTATTATTAACATCTATTTATTATTTTTTATTTATTGTTACTTATTATTATTTATTCTTATAATTTATTTATTTTTATTTATTATTATTAATTTAATTTTAATTATTATTATTTATTATTTAATATTAATTGGAAAACACTCCCACCAGACTTTTGGATACGGTGTAAAGCAATTAAATTAATAATTAAGAGCTACTGGAGAATTATTTGAGGAATTTACATATATTAAATATTTCCCGATACTTAGAGATGAATTGTAGGGAATTAAGGCACCAATATCATTGCTGCTTAAAGATAATCTTTAAAGGTATAAACTTAAACCACCTCCCCGTGGAAAATTTCAAGACCCATCCCCGGCTCTTTTCGCAAGGAGCCCCTTGAAGTGATATCGAGCGTCGAAACGTCCTGATTTCAACCTTTGTTACCCCAAACATTGCCATCCCCATCGACCAGCACTACACAGGTCTCGTTGGGGAAACGGCTGAGAGATTTCCGCGAATATTATATTCGGTGGACGCGGAGTGACGTCAAGAGTTCGGAATACGCAACGCAACTGCAGCCGCGGAGTGCGTGGGCCGCTATTTGGCCGGGAGAGAGATTCAGGTAGAATAGGACGAGATGGGGGGGTGAAGTGGGGGGGCGTAAGCGGTTTGGATCTCTTTGAACGACCTCCTGTATCGATTGGCCCTCTAACCCCTTCCCATCACTACTCCATCCCTCCCTCGTCCTTAACAAAACCACTCATTTCATTTTTCTTTCCTATCGCCGCATTTGTGTTACACATAAAGAGCCTTTATAAAAAACTTTGGTTCTGAGGGGGGATTTTATGTTCCCGCGATGGGGGATTGGGATTGTAAATCTGATAATTGCGGGATCATGAGGCATGGAATGAAGGGAAGCCCTGGAGGTTAATGTATATTTTTGGTTTAACGGCAGGATTTCGATGGGGCTTTATCCCGCTCTCCTTCTTACTTTATAAGGAGATATGAGGGTGCTCCACGAGAGGATTATCTTTATCAAGGAAGGAAAGAGATGTAGGAAGCTTACGAAAGAAACGGGGAAAATTGTTAAAGAATGTTGCAAGAGGAATCGTATGTTTAAACAAATATATCACATCCATGTCTTTACGTTGTAATTTTATTCTTTATTATCTTTAATTCGATAGCGAAATTATAAGGAATTATTAGTGGTAGTGGCATTGCCTAAAGTGCTTCGACAGCTGAGGTCATTTTGCATGTGGACTCCCACCGGGAATCGAACCCGAGACCGCTTTCACCAAAGTCAAACGTGTACATTGCTATCCGGGAGCTCAAGGAAATAATTGCCATTACTTTTCTATAAATGTAATGAATGATACTAATTAAGAATTACACGGAAAATTATTTATTTATAAGTTTAAGGAAAATTGAATAATTAATTAGATAATACTAGTTGAATTTAATATAAATATTAATGAATAAAATATATGTGCATACAAAAAATATCAACTGAATACTATTAATGTAATCCTGCCGTGATGGAATAGAGTAGTTCATAAACATGAATGACCATTATGAGATTTGAGATAAGTTACAGACTGAGAGGAGACAAAATTTAACCGGATTCATTATTAAAGTATTATCATTTCATATTACTTAACGATGTATTACATAGATTACTTCGGGAAACATAAAAGTATGAATATTAACTCAAGATGGAAACTTACGTTTACCATCGGTTTGAGCTCACCATATGATGATCGGTCTCTTCTATGACATGCAATATTTCACGGAAGCTTATTACGTAATACAAGTCGCATTAAAGATAGTTATCCTTGGAATAGGATTCTTATATATCTTTCTGGCAATTCCAATGAGAATTATATCTCCCTCTTGGGATATTTCCACGTTATTACCTAAAAGAGGATACATAAAGTTGGTGGATAAATCGTTCAATAACTATGACAAATACATTCCAAAAGATATTCAGCAGCATGTCCTACTGGAGGAAAGAAAGATTTCGTGTATCAGGAAATTCTCTGTTGTGTAAAAATCTATACACGCTGCTATAGGGTCAGAAAATTCTAAGATATCTCTTAAGACATTCTTCAGCACTCTGACGAGATCGTCTTCGAAGTCTAATCTTGGCCAGTGCCAAAAAAGCTATCCCCAAATTGGGATAATGTTAGTTTTACTTATTACTTATGCTTATTATTTAAAGCAACTCTTGAAATCAATATTTACCTGAATCTATACTTAAAATCAATATTTGCCTGGAGATATATCTGAGAAATTTCCGGATTTCGAAAACATAACACAAGCTTTCCTTAGACCTGCGGTCGAAGTTTATGTCTGGGAGATGAGTTGAATGGAAATAACATTTTCTTTCGTGGGTTCTTTAGGGATTATATTTCAATGCAGATAACCAAGAATTCACTAACTCAGAGAGGCCTGTCGAGGGTCACTGAGCCTAAATATGGCTTATAACTTTGGACCCTAGTTTACTCGCCCTATGATGTTCGACACCTCCATATCAAGATTGTCCACTCTCCATTAATCAGATTTTTGAGTAAGCATATTTTTTTCCTTGAATACCTTCCACCATTCACAGCTTGGGAAATCACTTTCTGGTTTGGTTTGGACCATATGAATAGGCCGTTAAGGTAATTCCGAAATGAATAGTCCTCGCAAGCAGAGATATCACGATTTATCAGTGCACTTTACACATAAAAGGCATGCTCAAATTCCATCCAAGGAGAATCTCACTGCCTTTAAATTCATCCATTTTCCAGCAACGGACTGAACGAAAACTGAAGGGACTGAAACTCCCACTTATTACAGTCAACCCAGTGAAATTCCGAAAACAAGGAAAAGTTTCAAACTCATTCATGATATCTGCTTTAGACAGTTTGTCAACCCACATTTTGATGACGTCAATTAGGCAACCTTTACAAGGGATGTGAAATTTGTTTTAGAAGGGAAATTTCGTATGTAACATTATAACTGTTTGTCATACACGCTGACCGGAGGAGGGTATAATAGAAACAAATGAAGATATATATGATAATGTTTCTTTTGGGTAGAATGGCTGAGACTCTGTGTCTACATAATTCTTTTAAAAACTTTTTAATCTAAAATATGATAAGCTTTTCTCTCTAGCTTTGGAGGTAACCACTCAAAACTATGAGATAGGCATGTTTAAAAAGAATCTAAACGTTTCCTTTACAAACTAACTGTTTTATTTTATTAAGTAATAAACAAAACAGTGTGTTACAACATGGTTTTTATATTCATTCTTGAAATATTCCGCACGGAATTAAAATTATCAAATTGTATAACTGTATCATTGTAAACAATATGTATGTTCATTATCCAGAACTTCTTCCCCACCATCAGCTATAGAAGAGGGAATGAGGCTACTTAAATTAAAGAACGAGGCAGTTTGCTCATGCTTTCCTCTGAATTAAAAATTTTGTTCGTTAACCTTTACTTGAGGATGTACAAAAGAATGCTCCAAAAGTCAAGTATCTCTACACAGTATTCCGTCTGGAATAATGTGTAGAGATCAATCCCTGCACCATTAGCTATAGGGAATGAGGCGTGCTTGGCTAGATGAGGGGTGTGGTATTTTTCCTAGCTTTCCTCACTATGCTAGGATGCAATTAGTGGAAAAATCGCCTAGGTAATTGCAGAACACCATCTCTATGAATAGTGCATCTTATCAATTGATAACGAATAAATTAAATGTATGCCAATATTCAGAAGTACTCATATCACAGTTGCTTTCATACTACCGCAGCTACGACTATGGGTAAAATAAATGAAAAGCATTCCATTCATCAAGACATGATAGCATCATCTGTTGAGATTCAAGGTGTTATTAGTACCACACGAAAATTACCCGTTATTTAGGTCTTATTTCCTTTGCTACTATAAAGGTTGCCTTCCATGGACATGATTACGGATATTAAGAAGCCAAAGTATTATAAACCAACTAAAATTGACTTATTATATTAGTAAATATAAAGGAGAGAGATGAAGGGTATAAGGACAAACATAAGTCCACCAGATGGAGCCCGAAAACAATTTCATATCCAAATTTTTTCCCAAGTGTGAATGGTAAAATAAAAACGAAACAATGCAACTTAACCTACTGCTCCCGTTTAAAAATTAAAAAAAATCCTCTTAAATAATGAAAAGTACGGGGTTATTTGATATCTGAAAGAGATAATGATCCTTTTCATAATCTTTGTCTATTGATATAGAATATAAAATTTGTAACAAAACCAGACTCAAGAGTGGACGAAACCATGCAAAAGGTCACCACTCTTCACAGACCAAACCAACCAATAAAAAATTCCACAAAGGATCAGAATCTCAATCAGAGAAAAAAGATCGTTGGTGGTTACCCCGCAGCAATTCACCTGGCTCATCCCGCGTGATTTAAATACTATTGAGGATTGAGTTGATGTAAAAAAATATCTGAAATTCTTTTACAAGTGTCCTCTTATCAAAGGTTTTAAGCTCATAATAGCCGATTCAGTGATTGTTCGTAAATTCTTCAGCCCGAAAAATGGTTGGATCTCCCTCAACATTAGCGACCAATTGTTTCGGAGAGGGAATGAGGCTTATTATCCAAGATGAGGAGTGAAGTAGTTTTCCCGAATTTTGTCAATGAGCCAAAGAGGCATCAAAGTAATCCTTTTTAGGTTATGTAGGCTAACATTTTCTCCTACAAGTAATAAGGAGTGACCAATATGATGGTATTAAAAATAATATTATATTTAAAATTCCATTTCCTGGAGAGTTCACTCGGTACTAGCTTCGTTGACCTATATGCACGCAAGTTCAACGTAGTATATCTATGAAGAAGCCTTTTTACAGCATCCAATGTAATTATAGTAAGTGTTCTACGTTTCAACAAAATTATGTGCCCTTATATCAAGGTGGGTGGAAGAGAGGCTATTCTGGCCTAACCTAGCCAAAAGAGTAAAATATATACCCTATTCAACATTCCGCATTTTATCCTAACATCTCCCACCCATTATATCATATGACATATTTTATCTTTGTCTTCTCCTCTGTCTTTTCCCTAGCATTCTTCCTTCGATTACTTTCTTTAGCAATCCCTATTTTCTCAATACTGACCCACTCATTTCCTCTACCTTTACTTAAGTATTACTATTTACTATTAAAACCCTCACTCCCCAACCATCTTCAGCACCTGAGTTTCTGTTAATCTCTCAACCCAGCTTACGTTTCCATTCTAAGGTAAACCCATATCTCGAAAGCCTCTAATCTTTTGATGCATTCTTTTCTTAAGATTCATGATTCACACACATACAGAAAAACACTAAACCACAAGGATTTTAATAATAGCGTCAAATATAGAGTGACGTAATTAATTACTCAGCATCACTTATATCACAGTGCCTGTCAAATGATCACAGTGACGAGATAAAAGTATCTTAACTTAAAATTAGTTTAAAACTAGATAGACTGTGAAAGAGAGAAAAGAATTGGACGTAATTTGGATGAAGATCCTAGAGTTGAAACATCCAAACACCCATTTACATCCTTCTTGCATCTTATACTGATACTTTTTTCAATTCTGATCTGCATGGTGAGGATGCCTTGATTCCGCCGAATCAAAGTTTTATGGAACCGTTGCAGTGTACCTTGCGTAGTTTAGTTGACGCAAGCTGGGATCGATAGCGATTCTTTCATTAAAATTTCCGACACGTGTAGAGGAAAATTGCGTAGGAGGAGTAGTGCGTGGGTGTAGAGATGATGCGATTGGGCGGACAGCGCCCATCTATGGCGAATTCGACGCAACATCAAAGCAGCGATCCGCGGAATTTGGAATGTGGTCAAGGTCCTATTTCCGACTGGATATTCATGGAAAATTACCTGATTTTTAATTAGATAAAAATAGACACGAGGAAGTACGTACAACCTTGCTCGACATTCGTTCACTGTGAGATAAACGTATTGATCCTTCGTGAAATTGAATCGTGCTACTAATGAAACACGTCGACGAGCCGCCCACTAGATTTCGTTTCAAATGAACGCGTATGAATGAGATATTTTTCGAAATGTTGATGTAAATCTAAAATTAGAGCAATTGTGTGATTTAATCTCTCCAATATGCCCGATGATAATATGAGGATGGGAAGGACAATCAGGAAGATAAAAGTTCATTTTCAACATCTTTTTTTTTCAATTTCCTACGGAGATTTTTACTATTATATACATATAATATATATAGTTGTTATTTTTTATGCAAACTCATATTAATGTTACGTTAAAATCAAATTTAGATGAACAGTACAAAAAAACGAATGGGTAGAACCAAGGAGATTCACTATTCTTTAAAAAAGACGAAATGGTATTATTTACGAAGGAATGAAAAATCGAACTTAGGTCTCTAAACCTTCCGGGCAGGTATTCTTACCACTACACTATCAGGTCAGTTATGCTATTTATGTGCTATGTTAATCACCTTTTCCTTATCTGTATTACTATTATCATCGAAAAAACCCTGCCATATGCCACATGGCGGCTCGCGGGGGATTAATGTGAATGTATACAATAATTTTAATATGAAATAATCGTGATATATCAATATTAGGGCGAGATTGGGAGTAAATAGTCTCCTTATATCTAACCCCTCTAACATGTAATGGTTAATGTACATTAAACCGGAAACATCTTCCTTTACACCAAAATTAAGGCAACGCTTGTAGATAAAATGACGCAATAGAAAGCTCTAAACTTACATACCTCTTCATTTACTTCAATGTTATTATTTCAAGAACATTTGGCTCAAAATACATCTATGTATTTTTAATATTCTCTGCATAATCGAAAGCCTCCCGTTTGTCAAACGCCCGGTAAATGGACGCTCACTTCGCTTCGAACACCACAGCTAAATCTAGGCGTGAATACTACAAGAGGCTTTAATATTTCAAAAATGATCGATTGCGGTGAGAGCGAATCTCTCAGCCATCCGAAGCTTCATTTTCCAATCCCTCCTGCGGCAGCGAAAGCGTTTTGGGCGCTAATTGAACTCGCGTTAACCCAACCATGCGCCCCAAATTTAACCCCGTGTGGCAGCCATAGCGTACTCGTGTAAAGCACACACTAGGGCAGTGTTTCCCAACCCTTTTGGTCCCCATTCCCCGTGGCTTTTAGCCCTGAATATTCATTAAAATACCATAAACTTTAAACTTCACTATGCACATTCGCATGTGGCATTCACACGAAAGACTGAAAGATAGTACCAAATGGAAAATCCCGGATATATTGCTAAAAACAACTTCTACCTGAATAATTCTATAGCAATAGACACTACTTTGGATCAGCTTTTCCGTGTACTCCTGGGAAAGCTTACCGCAACCCCTGAGGGTACAAGTACTGTGAATTAGGAATCCTTTCCCTAGAGCTGTATTTCCCAACACTCGGTCCAGTACCTATGTAGGGGAATTGAAAGGCTGATTCTAAGTAATTGATTTTGCTTAGTTTCAACGTATTTCCTTAAATTTTAGTTCACTTAAAGGATATCCTACAGTGAAGAGACATCAATTGGAGCTATCCTGAGGAACGTTAGTCTTATTTTCGGATTTGAGTTAAAGTATATTCAAACTTTATTTCCATTGATTTCTTGGTTTTTTCCCTTCAGGAAGTACCCCTTTGCGTTAAAAATGTAATTCCCTTTCTTTATAATGTATATATTAAAACTGTTTGTTTTTATTTACACGAAAACAATGTCAATTATGCTAATCTTCATTGCTTCACTAATATAACAGTGAGTCACTTAACGAAATCAAACTTTCAACCATGTCAAAGCGAAACTAGGCTGTTCCTAAGAAATAAAATATGTGACGTATGTCTAAAAAAAGTTGAGAAACTTGCCTCTGAAGTTATTTGGTTTTGTTGATACTATAATCATACATTTTTTGCCCTTTTGAGTCTATTCTTTGCAAATTTTTAGCTGAATTTAACTCTTTCTAGATGTATGTCGCGGAATTCAAATTAACTCACAAACCGATGCTGATAATGTAGGGAATGATGACATGGTGACATACATTCAATAAAAAGAAAACTACGACATTAAGTAGGACAAGTACTCTCAAAAATCTACACAGTGATGCTCCCTATCACCTAATAAGTGATCCTATCTTTTCCAGTGGAAAAATCGGTAGCAACACATCGTCCTTACATGAATTCCTGTCGTTGAGAAGTGGAAAGTTCGGAATCCCAAAAAACGTACATTTCTGAAAGGCTTGTGTGTGTGTGAACCCTGATGTAAGTGGGCTGTGCCACTGTGAGCACTTTCCTGCCCGAGTGGAGTGTTTCCTGCCTTGAGTGGGAACTGTACCTTCCACACCGGATCCCACCCTAATCGCTCTCCTTGACCTCCGACTTCACCTTTTTCTTTAACGGCCATTCGGACCCACCGATTCACAGGAATAATCGCTCCATCTGACGGAAGTTTCGGGAATTTAACGATGGAAATTTTTCGTCTGAAAGGTGATGGGTTTTTTTCACGATATTCAAGAGGTTTCGTGCGCGATGTGCATGTGCGAATGAGAAAAAATGTATGGAAGATTGGCGAGCGAAGCGATCAATCCCGAGTTCTTCTGGTGAATTCGACGAGGCTGCGACACCAGAGAGCTATTCAAGAGCCGTAATTTCGCGACTAGATTCGTTTTTACGATTCGAAAACTCGTCGCAGGATGATGGATGACGTAAGTAACCTATGTGGCGATTGCGCGACTTCATAACTTATCTAGATCTTCGGAAAAATAAGAGTGTGCGTTTATTTTAACCACGTACCATTCAAAATTAAAGGGAAAATTTTAGTTATCTTGATATTCGTCTTATAACTACCGTCATAAATCTGTGAAAAAATCAAGAATCAAAACTTATAAATTAAACTATAAATATCAATTTTATGAACAGAGGTTCAGTTCACAACATTAAACTTTGTAAGTAGGCCAACGCATAAAATTTGCAAATATTTTTCAAATCAGATTACCCTGTTGCTTTTTGCAGCGATAAAATATTAAAATAGCTTTTATCGGGAAAGGCAAAGTAGACCCCGCATTCAGGCCTGGCATTTATAAAATTTACTGCAAGGTCTGCAGAAAAATTTACATCGGACAAGGTCGCAGAAACATTCATACCACATGAAATGAATATGATAGAGATTTTCTCAACAGATCTCACTTTGCTCGTTGAAAACAATCATTCCTCAAACTTCACTCTTTCTCTCCTCCATCCTTCCCCAATAGGTCTTAAGTTAGACACCACGTAGGTATCTTCTTCTATACTATCTAAATCATTCACATTTTCTAAGCAAAATCATTCATTTACTGATAATCCTTCATATCTCTTAACCACCTGCACTTTTCCCTGATTATCTTCTTCTCCTTTTAACTTTTCTGCCAGACTATACCCCTCCACTACCCTCCCACTCTTAGCTATTACATGTCTTCCATGACTCTTTCCCCTCTATTTTTGTCTCCGATATATGTCACTTACTTTGCTCTTCCGTTGCATGAAGATGAACTAGACGTTGGAAACCTAGATCGCATACCAAATATATTCTGTGAAATTGTGCAAGTCTCTCCACTTCTTTAATTCTCTATTGAAACTTATTACTCTTAGGTTTATCTACAGGATGGTCATGCAAAGGTACTTGGCCGGAGAGACACAAGAGACCTAATATATCACGCACGCGAGATTACAAGAAGATTAAAGTAATGATACAATCCCCTTTTCATTTATGTACTTATACATACATTCCGTATTATCCTGATTCTCAACCTCAGCGGATAAATATTTATTGTTACTTAACTTAAGGAGGAATTTAAACTTTATACTTGGGAATGAATTCATGTGCTAGATATTAATCACTGGAAATATGTAATCTAGTCATCCATACTTCGATTTTCCCCTATATTCATCATTACTTTGGGCTAAATTGAAAATTTGAAGACTAGTATTTCAGAAAGACTATACTACTGACTTATAAATAACCTCCAATTCTTATGGGAAATTATTTCAGCAATAGTTAAAATTCAAAATGATTTAAAATACTCGCAATGTGTATTTGGTGACATTTACAAAAACTTTTATCGTAATCATAATTCGACATAATCGCGATAGTCTCAATGTAATTACACTAAAAATTACCACAGATGACGTATTAGTAAAATATTTAAACAGTTTATGTGAAATATTAACAAAATCTCAATAAAAACTAAATAAAAAAACCGCTTCCATATCAGCTGAATAGAGAATCTCCAACTTTTTACGATACCCTTACATGTAACATTTATTATCACTTTTTTGCCCTGTCAATGGAACAATCTCGAATTTAGCGTAAGGAATACTCAAAGCAATTCCCCAATAATTAAAAGCCTTTGTCGTCACAAAGACGGACTGAAATCGGCAATACACCAAGTTTTATGAGGGAAAACGTTCTCAACCCACGCGGACGCATGATAACGAACGGGAAGTAAGTGTGATATAAAACTATGGATCCCTCGAGACCTCTGAATCACTACGGTGAGGGGGTGTAAGGGACTATGATTACCACTTTGTTTCCAGTATTTGCTTTCTTGGGACGGTTTTATGCCCACGGAGGAAGATATTAAGGATCCTTGAGGAAATGAGGAAAACGCAGTATATTGCTGACTGGTGAGAGAGCAAAGAAAGAAGTGGTGTTATGCAACTATAATTTCTGCCCGTAAAGTATTCAACCCGAGGGACAGTATAAACCTTGGCCCCTCCATCATTAACTAAAAAAAGCCTGAAGGAAAAATGGGGTGATGCTTGTTTTGATGTGATCTTACTTACTACTGAGCTTGTGGTGATATTACTTGCTAACGTGTTGAGCATGGTAGCATTTCTTTGATTTCCTAATAAATATATGAATACAATGTCATATTCGCATAATATTTTATATTGTGCTCTTAAATGTGGTGTAAATTTATGATGTGTAATAATAAAACTTAGTTAAACTCAATGTGGTAAGGCGATACCTAGTGGAAGGCCATTACAATGAATGAATTCCTTGCTCATTGCGAAATTGCAAAATTTCGGTGGAAGTGTACGAAACGGTCTTTCATTCAAAACTTAGTTATATCGTTGATAAAACCTTTGCTTTATTTAACAATTTTTAGTCTTAAATGTGTGATTTACAGATGCTGATTCTAATTAATCGATGTTTAGAAAGTGTAGCACGTTAACAAGTATAAGAACAACATAAACAGGGGCTGCGGATAGCCAAGTGGGTAATGCGTTCGCCTTTGATGCAAGTCGTCCCGCGTCGAACCCCGGGTGGGGGGGGTTTTGAATTAGCCTCAGCTGTCGAAGTACATACTTCTAATATTACTACCAAATTTACAAACACACAGTTAACGTTTTCAAAAACTCCAATTGAAGACATAGAATTTATTTTCATAATAAAAAATCAACAAAATCAACCCCGAGATAGTCGAAGAATTCATTAAAATAGAATAAAAATTATGAATGTCTCATAGACCCGTGTATCTCACCTTCTTATTCCTCTGAACAAACTGCTATTAATACTGTTGCTATCTCAGAACTTGAGGTTGAATGATGGCGATATCAGAACTGCAAACAGGTACATTGCGAATGTCTTTCGAGCTAAAGCAGTCAGAAATAAACTAGATTTAATTCCGAGTCGAGCGTAGTTACTGACGTCCTATGTATCGATCGTGGCAACGACTCCAATTTCATCTATTTACACATATTGATCGACCTCTCTTCAGCCAATGCTTGGGTGATGCACTGCATTAGCACGAACTATACCGTGCTTCGCATTAAAATTTATTAGCTTCATTTCTCGTTCAAATATACAGGGAAAAAAACAAATCAATTCAATAAGATCATACTTCAACAATAAATTCTCATCTTAATCCTGTCCTTTTTCATCTACGAAGTAGAACCATTTGAAATTTCAGGGTAAAATTTGAAATATATCTTTAAGTCGCCGAAAATCGTTCAATCATAGCACTTCTTACTTATGCATTAAATACACAGGTGTATGATACAAATATGTATAAATACCTTGACAATAATTTACCTATTTACCCACTCGGGCCTAACCTCGCCAAATAAAGGGTTGAATAATAATATTAATATTTATATACGATATAGCTTACATAAGTTTCCTTTTTTCCTCAAAAATATTTTCCTCCAATTATTCCGTACATAAAAAAGATTTATTTTCACTTAAGGAGGCTATAATAATAAATAAAAATAGCTCAATTCTTTACAATCGGTAATATTCACAATTTTATAAGGCAGAGAAAGTTATATTTGCAATGTACATATGTTTTACTAGACACATCCTATGCAACGATACACTATTTCCACCACTTAAAGGAAGTGCTTTACTTATCAGAGAAATAAAACCGTAGAGAAACATAGTATATACATAATAAAATCTGCACCTCGTTATAAAATTACCTTCGGGATAAATTAATAATTAAATCACCAATTTTAAAATCAATCAATAATTAAAATACGTAAATTTAAAGTAACTATTCAATCAATGATCATTCTAGGAATTTCCAGCTCCTGTGGAATATAAATGTGTGCTTTTATTCCAGGCCACGTTTCTCACTTGATTTACGAATCGAACGTGTTTGTTTCTCGGTTAGCAGAACGCAACAGAAACGGTTTCCAGTTCCGATTCCTTTGGACGATAGAGATAAAGGCACTAAATCAGAGGGATTCGAACCTGACATGGCGGTTTTCCGCAGCTGACTTCAACGGAGGTCACGTGACCAACTGTAGAATCGCTAACACGCCATCTCCTAGCCGCAAACAGAATTGGAATGGCACGAGAAATGATTCGTGGAAACGTTCTGGAAAGGATGAGAGCTTCTAATAGAGCATAATATGAATAGAAACAGTGGAAAAGTTAGTCCAATACGTTCGTTATGACATTTATATATTACCTTTTCTTATTTTTATTTGGAATATTACATGAATCGATACGATAAGTAGGATATAAAAATGAGAATATGCGTTTGTTTAAATGTGACATTTTCATAAATAAACATTATAATCAAAGCGAAGAAGCTTTTATCTCCAGATTACATTATCGTACGTTCTTCCAATATTTGTGAAAAGGAATTCTATTAATCACCATATTTGAATACTTACTGACTGAAGATTTTTAACATTATAATGTACGAAATAGAATCATGACTTGGGTCTCCTTTAACTTACATAAAGTAATCTGAATCATATCTCATACTTAATTTTAGCGAATTATTTCATTGTAAACTATGAAGACTACTTGGTCATGAGAACGTCAAAAGTAATACGTAATTAGTATTATTTCATATGCAATGAAGTAGTACAAATAGTCTGGTGGTAACGTTGAAATACTATATAACAGTGATTACACATACTATCTAATAAAATAATACAAATCCAAATACCACAATGCAATATTTTACGCAATACTAATTACCAAATAGAACCATACTATTTACAATATTACGAATTTATCCATTACAGATCAGGTTTCTTCTAGCTAAACCAATACTTCATTTAAACATAGATATGTTCCTTATGAAGGATAAATTTTCACATAAAAGCTAACTCACTCCACACAAATTAATAAACACATAAAAATAGGGAAATAGTATTTTAAAACCTCATCGTGATGTATGTGCTGGTAATTTACCCTTTTATGCCTCTCGAATAAAAAATGCTACCGGTGAAATACACTATCGTAGGCGTATCATAATGATCCTTCGAATATACATTTTATAGTATTCACTAAGAGATGTGAGTGGATGTAATAGATTAAATTAAATATTAAATAAATTAAAATTAAATGTGGATTAAAAGTGGATTAAAAGTGGATTGTACAGCATCACTCATACCTAAGTAACATTACTATTATCACAACCACGGACAAGTCTGAGAAAAAGTGAATGAAAGAAACAGCTTTCTGTATCCCGTCCCGAGAGACAAATGAAAAATCCTACTGGTCGCAATAGACTAGTTGGAACATAAGAATGCTATCCAAAGAAAAAATCAAAAATAGCAAAAATAAAATCCGTTTCTGATTTTGAGCAAAGAACGAGATACAGGTGGACGCTATTTTTAAATTTATCACAATGCCCCCTCGAGCGAAGTACGTACATTATCACCATTACCACAGTCCGTGCTTTCATCTTTGATGTGGGATTCGATTGATTCCATATCCGCTGAGGGATTGATTTTATTGGTTCACCTTCATCCGTCGGATTCGGATGCAACCGAGTGATTGGCGGGGAACACTTTTGATTGCGTTAGTCAGCTGCGGAAAATTAATTAAGAGTGATAATGCTCCGTCACAATTCCGTCCTTGGCATTCGAGTCGTTTCCCGACGGTGGAAAGAAAAAAGAAACATTTACGGTACTACTTTCAGTGCTATTTACCGTTTTCCCTTACACAGGATTTACTCCGGAGATTTGAAAAAATTCTAGCTTTTGTTGCGCGTCACTTCGAATTCTAATCGTACGAGAAACCTTTAAAGAGTAAAAGTGAAATTTGCAAAACCCTTTCTGCATTGGAGTAGCTTTAATAGCATACATTCTTAATCAGAAATTAAGGGCTACGAAGAATAAAATGGTAAATGTTTGGAGGGAATATGAAATGGTATTTTTAGAGCGTCTTCTTACCAAAACCAGATGTTCCTGAGTTGGATACATAGCGAAAATAAACAAAAAAGCACGTAAATAGACTTAGGAAGAACCGCTTAGAGAGCTTTTGGTCAGAAGGTAATAGTACCTCTTAACGGTTCATCTGACTTTATCATTTGACACACAGAGTAAATCGAATTAACGAAACTTTGGGTAGGCATTTAATTCCAGGTAATATTAATATAAATATCTAACATTAGTAGGAATTTAATGAATCGTACGCCTGATCATCAAAAATCTCTTATGCTTAATTTAATTTATATTGTGAAAAGCATTGACTAATTTATAAAATTTATAGGGTGAGGGGTGCCAACTTATTTCCTGCTGCGGTATTTTCTTTCGACCGCTATGGATTAAGATAAACAATATTTGGCATTTGTCGAAAGAATTTTATTTTTTGCTTCTCTGCTGCTATTGCCCATATATGGTGAAGTCATCCTGAGCTCAGCAGAGCTCATCAGGAGGTGCTTCACCGTACGTTTCACATTAATAGTCGTATTTTCCGAAAATTAAAGCCAATTTAATCAAACGTAGGTGCATTATAGAAATAAGAGGGAATTCTGAATAACTGGTTGCCGCCAGACGATTAGCCTCTTCCGGAGAATTGCCCTGGACGGTTGCCGCTGCCGGCGATTGGAGAAACCTTTGTCTCTTATTTATTGAACGCCGAGTTCCTTTTTCTTTTTCTTCTTACTTTAAGTCGAAGTTATAAAAATTATTCGTAAGATAGGAATATTTCCGATAACCTATCCCGATCGACCCTCGATGGTCGATAGATCGATCGCTATTGACCTGTCGGCTTGCCCTGATATAGGAAAAGTAATGCGAAACAATAGAAGAAGCATAGGAAAACATTTTCACATAACCACTTACTCACATAGAATAAGAAACTCTAATCTATGGGCAATTTGACTACTAAAATATACATAAAAACTGAGAGAATTTTGATATAAAATATGAAAGAATCTGAAAGCATATAAAGGTTATTCGATTCGATATTCGATATATCGATAAGTATTTCACACAGATGAATACACGACGGCGAATCAATAACAACTTTCTGTGCCCAGTGTTACCATACACTATTAAGCGTTGACACCCATAAAATCAGCCGATCAAAAATGAATGAAAACGAAGCGACGACTCTTTAGAGAATCTATTTTCTAAAACAAATTTTGCATCCAAACCCACATCGGTCAATCGATTCGTTCCATTTACTCTTTCTTTCGCTTAACTGAATAATTCAGTGATGAGAATCAATTCGTGAAATTGCATTCTGGCTTACTAAGATAAAAGCTTTGTTTATGACTTTCATTAGTATACTTGTATAGTGCACTTTTATAGTGTACGAGTGCAATAGTGAATAGACTTTTCATTGTCTAAATCAATTTTTTGATGCTAATAATAAGTAAGCTAGGTTAAGCTATCTCGTATATTATAATTATGATGTAAAATTTCATAAAACAATACTGTAATTGTAATTTACTATTTTAATTGTAATAAGGATGTTTGTATTTGTATTGTTGTGAATCTGAATGAGTTTATTGGTTGTAAATTGTAAATGTAACTATAATAAATTAGGTAGATTTTGTAATGTATCTTTGTAAATAACTTGTCCTATACATTCATCTGTTTGTCTTGGGATGAATAAATTTATAATTAATATTATTATTAATAGATATGATATATGGAGTTGCATACTGCTCTCTATATCCTACAACCGGAATTTATAAGATAGCAAATATAGCCTTGGGTTACAAAAAAAATGATAAGAAGCTTGTGTGGAAGACGGGTAAGAAAGAATATTCAATGTCTCTGATAAATGAATGTGGGCTAGAAGGAAGTACGTATTATGAAAACACGGAAGGAATGAATTACGTTGGTCTGAACACATGGGAAGGACAGGTTAAAGCCGGAAGAAAAGATAGTATACGGCGGGATAAAGGATGATCCGTGAGGGAGAGAAAGAACTAGAAACACAGGATGAATGTGGTGGGTTTGAAGAGATGGGGCTTATGAAGTTAAAAGAATGAAAGGGAGATTATGATAAGATGAATAGGTGTGTCTGGAGCAGAAGTCTGCTAGGACAGGAAATTATGGAGCATTGCGCGCGAAAGAGGATTACCTACTGCGTATGGAAATGCGCGAATGTTACATTCTCAAGTTTTCGCGAACAAAATAAAATTTCCCTTCTCATACATCAAAGTATAAATACGCATTAAAAAGGAGCACTTCATCTTCATAGTCATATGCACCAATCATACTTTCACTAAATTATTTATCGTGGTAGAAAATTGCGATGTATTTAATACTGTTAATAACACTCCGAGAAGCTGCCGAGTAGCCAAACGAGTAGATCGTTGTAAAAGCGGTCCCGGGTTCGATTCCCGGTGGGACCCCATGTGTACGAAATGACCTTAGCTGTTGAAGCATTTTTAACAACACGAAAAAATGAACACAGTACTATAAAATTGAGACTCAGTTTCAAACAATACGTTCAGATAATCCAAGGCTACTGATATTTTAATAAACCATAATAAGTACCAAATGATTAAATAGAGACAACAAGCCGTGAAAATTCCCAATCTTATCATGATTTACACCATTATAGCATACAACAATGGTGATAATTGACGACCCGACTGAAAATATCAAACGCACCCAGCTATCAAAATTTTCATATTAGAAACTTGTATGCTTAAATAAAATACACCTAACTTTTCGAAGACCTTATAAAATCACCCTCTAGAATTTGTTTTGCAAGGGCCAAAGCTTTATTCTACTAGTGCAATGGAAACCTTATTAGTTAGTTGATAGGTATTACTAAGACGCCAATTAAGATATTAGTGCGTATATTTATTCCTGTTGGCGTTAACGTCCTATAAGAAAACAGCTATGAATAGATTAAAAGATATAAAAACTACTTGTTGACTGTGTTGAAAAGTGTTGCTGACTTGCTCTGTTGATAAATTTCCATATTACAATGCAACCCTAAGGATAATTTTCTTTCTTTCACCTAAGGATAATATTTGGACATTTCTGGTACGTATGCAAAGTATTTACCGCCTGCTCAGTTTACACAGTTTATTAACCAAGAGAGTTTTAACATTCCTAGTAGGATTGTAGCTGGTGATAACTTTAAGTCGCTGACCTTTATTCGCTCTGCCTAGGTAGGTTATGGCCATTTCGGAAATGGGTTCGCATCGTTCATCATGTCACACTCCGCACTTTCATATCTAACTTGTGAGGGATAGGCCAATCTTTTAAGCATCTCCTGACCTAACGCCACTTGATTTCCTCGGCTGAGGGCAGCATAAAAGGGTGCGGTTTACGCTCCACTGGAGATATTTTTACGGAGGCTGAATTTCCACCTGCCGTTCTCACGAATGCGCATATCCCGCAGGAATGCAGACGCGAAATATGCGAGGCTATATCCGATACCCATGAAACGTTAAGTAAAGGTCACAAAAACCTAATCGTGTGGTCTGCCGAATTGCGTTCACTTCATGTCTTTCCTGCTCCTTTGCTTTGAGACACAGGTTAAAATCTCCTTTTTGGTTCAAATACTGCTAACTTTGTAATTCGAAGTTGTTGAGATAAGTGAACAAGGGATACAGCAGCTACTTAGGGATTAATTACTAAAAGAAATGTTACTCAACTCTGGAGTTTCCCAACCTTCTTAGAACTGTCCCCCACGTTTTATCATCTAGGAACTACCAATTACCTACAGTAAATAATAAGGAAATTATTTATACTACGTAACAAGAGATATTTATTATATTACGCAACATCGTTTGCGCTGAGGAAAGCGATTGAAGGAAGAATGCTAGGGAAAAGACAGAGGGGAAGACAAAGACAGAAGTTGTTAGACGAATTAAGGGGTGGGATGAGTTACCGGGAATTGAAGGAGAGGGAATTAAATGGGGAATGAGAACTATTTAGAAAACATCTACTAGATGAAACCTCCCATGCACTCAAAGGACTCAATATCTCTCAGCAGAAAAGTCCCTGGTTGAAAACTGTTGGGTGTATTCCCTCTGGATGCAAAATACCCTGGATGAACTACCTTTTTGGATTAAACAATTCACAAGAGAAACGTAAAAATAATGTGTAAAACCTCTCAAACACTTCCGCGACTTTTAGGGGACCAAACGCTTCTCCTCATAAGTGTGTATCGATGATTAAATATTAAGAATATTCCATCCCCTTTTTAGATACGATGCCGAGCCATCATCATTGAATTCTCGTTGGCAGAGACATGCTGATCCTGTCTCTTCTTCTTCAACATGAAGGCAGCCTCTCTCCAGGGGTTCTCTTAGACGTTGCGTCATATACGATTTCTTAGACGCCGTTTCCGGAAAGACGGCAGACGTAGCAAGGGCAAAGGAAGTCAATGAGGAACTCCGATGCCTCCTTTAGCTCCGACCACATGAGCTGTGCTAGAATAAGAGTGTGTATGTTAGGGTGGATCGAAAAGACTTTTTTTCGAAATCGGTATTCGGTTGGTGCTTAAAGTTTGTGGTTGGTGGTCTTTATAAACCATAAGAAATTTCAGCTCGATCGGAATATGTCCTAAGGCTGCGATTTTTAGTCAAAATTTGAAATTTTTATGAAAAAAATCTCAAAAATTTGCAGTTTTTTCTGATGGTTTTCGATGTTTCTGAAGTGATTTAATGGAAAAATATAACATGTATTTCTTGTATATTGCTTAATGATTAACAATCTACTGAGTTTGAATGACGAAAAATGGTTTCTTAGTTCGCCAAAATTTGTCAAAAAATGCCAAATATACAGAGATGTTACGGATGTTGGGTAGGCAATAACCTGCTGCAATAACTCGACCACACCGACTTAAATTTATGAAGAATGATAAGATAGTAGGAGAAGAGTATTTGCAGCTCCTGATGCATACCCTAACGTATGTATATATACTAGTATAACTTTCTCAAAAGCAAAAACATTCCTTTATAGATTTAATTCCACCTAAGTATATGGTTAGGCAATGAAATCGATAATCGAAGGTTCGATTTTGTGGAAAGCCATAACAGGAATTAGATACCCAGTATTTTTCCACGCTGTTGCTTTGTTGAGACCGGTTTCGCAAGCCTTCTTGCACCTTCAGGTAAGCTTATAAAGAAGTAGTGTGGAAAAATTAGAAGTTTCTAATTCAAGCACTGGTTAGATAGGTTAAATATCGTTGATTCGGTAGTCAAAATTTTATTTCTCGTTAGGTAAACGAAGAATAGAATGCAGACAAAGATAGAGTGCACATATGAAGAAGAAGAACTCTGAGAAGTTGTCCAACTAGAGTCAAAGAGAAGGATAAATATCTTTAACATTCGTTGTCATCCGAGGTATCAAAGTACGACAAATTGTAACGCCGATTAAAATAAATCGGGGATAATTCATCCTCAAGTTCATCTATTCTTTATTATGAAAGGACAAAATCCAAACCTAGCTAAGAGAAAATAAACTTGTGTCCGATTTTGAGGTTAAAGTCTCGCCTTCAGGCTACCAGAATTGAGAGACAGATTTTAGTTTCATTGTTTAAGTAGTCCAGACTACATAGTAAAAAAATAAATTCGGAATTATTGTCCAGCAATTCTTCACTTATATAAGTACAATCATGCCGATTCAACAATTTTATCGCAATAACTAGAATTTTTCTTTCTTTGTAGCGACATTTTCTCTATTTATCTATATTCATCTCTATCTACTATATACATGGGTGGTCTGAAAAGTTTCCAACATTTCGCAATTTCTCAACGTTTTCTGAAAATTTTCTGAAGATTTCTGTAAAATCTGGGGTCGGAAATTTTTCAGACCACCCGTATATTCTCGGTATCTTTTGCCCCATCTAGCATATTCCGTAACGTATACACCACTTTATCTTCTCTTGACTTAGTATGTTTGACTTATACATATATACATCAAAATAGCGTTACGTTTACTTGACAACAGTCTTACGTTTTTTAATTATCCGTTTAATTCATTCCATATGGAATTGATGTAATATTTGTAAGAGCCAATTTAACTTGTAATTTTTAGCTATATTTTGTGACATTTTCATTATCATAGCAACTTTTTATGGTGCATATAGCGACATTATAAAAATTAAATTGACATTAATGAGTACAGGAGCTAATGGCAGTTTATACAAAGTAGAAAATTAATTCAAAGCACAAGAACAATTCCATTCAAATATCTATATTTCCTAAGAAAGTATTCCCTTAATTTCGCCGTAAAATCAGCCACGTTTCCTTTAGAAAACCAATGAAGTCCTTTAAGAATCGGGAAGCTCTACGTGTTCATAACGATGTAATGATCGCTGAAAGTTTCACTTCCGAATCGACTGCTGCATGTCACGAGAGCTAAGATTAGACCTCAGAATCGCACAAGTTCTATGGAAGTCGACGGCTTTGATCATTTTTTACGCCCGAGATATCAAGCCCTCTTTTCATGCACCAGTATTCGATCCCGCGACCTTACGGCCGACCTTGGGCGACCCGACCGGGTAAATCATCCAAACCCGGGATATTTCACCGCTGTATTCCTGAATAAATTTCCTCCGGAGCTCACTCGGAGATTTCGGATTGAAACTTTCCCGAGGAACGGAAAAAAAAGATTGAGGAGTCCTTCACGTGTTTCAAACGTGACCAGCCGATGGCTCACTCTAGGCGCCGGTGTATTGATTAGGGTTAAAAAGTTACGGAAATAAATCCGTTTACAGTGGCGCAGGTTGGAGTGATGACGCGGGTTTACGAGCGCGACGACGCGTTCTCTTCTCCCCGGTGAATGGACGGAGTGGTGGCGGAGGAAAGTTCGACCAGGTCGCCCATTCTTGCGAAATATGTGGGTTTGCTATTTGTTTTGTCTATTAAGGTTCCAATGCCCCCACGAGCGTCAATTTTGCGATCAATCACAGCGAGAGACGTGAGCTTTAAGAATGGACGAACACGTACGATCATGCCGGGAGAACCAGGGTGGATGGGGCTCGAACCAGAGCCTTTGGCGTCGGGAGACTACTATACTAACCATTTCGAGGTCGAGATTCATGGTAAAATGGGATGAATCTTCAACAAGTGCAGTTATCAACATAGTCGCCGAATTGCGTATTAGGTGATTCTCACGGTATAAGAGATTAACGATTATCCTTACTGTTTCTATATTTATTTATTAATTTATTTACAATGTCAAGTTACAAGTGAACAACTGTCCGGTGGAAACTCATAAAAAATATATAGAAAATATAAAATCAGATATTTAAACATATTCAGTCAACACAGTCCGATTTACAACCCTTACTACGATGTAAAATTATCAGTCACCCATAGTGCAAACAAAAATATCTATGTTATTATAGAAAATATAAAATCAGATATTTAAACATATTCAGTCAACTATAATATATTTAATGCAAGTGGTTCTCATGGTATTGTCACTTTACAGGGTTAGATGTAAGAAAAGACTATTCAGTCTCAATCTCGCCCGAATAAAGACGTTTTATTATTATTATTATTTACAAGCTTAAGCTTACTAGTATGATAACAAGGAAAGAGTGCACGGCAGACCTTTGTGTCATACAACAAGGAAAGAATGGCACAAAAATGACATGATATGAGAGCGGTCCACAGACGCTGGGAAAGTTAAGATTATTTCGAAGGTATGCATAGAATATTTATATGAAACTCCGCGTACGCACCTAGATATATTTATATAGAATAATACTTTATGTATCGATGCACCTTTAATTGCGATTTCTAGTAACAATATTTATAACCCGAGTAATAAATGAGAGAAAATTGCATAAGAAAAATTATTTACACAAGTAGAGTAACATGCAATATATTATAAAAGAGAAGTAAGTAATTAAGTACTAAAAGAAAAATGAAAAATTTAAGTTTTTCTGAGGATAGCATTCAAATATTTACAAAATAGTATTAGAACAAAAATACAGTGAATTTTATTAAGTTAATTGAATTTCTTTTGATTCATCTGAAATGTAAATGCAATTATCCCGTCATAACAGAGACATTCACACGACGTAGGCTAGAGAACCGGGTCCCCAAAAATTGTTTCGTCGTTGATTTTAAACTCCCAATGCGATTCCCTAGAAATCTGTAAATTATCAACTTAGCAAAAAAAATTTAAATAATATTTTTCCAAAAATGTATTTATTAGATCTTTGCCAACTACGGTCTCTTCTCTTCCATTAAAACACGAACATCTTTCATTTTTCAATAGTAAGCTTTCCGAATCTGTAAAAAAATGTAAAAGGTCGATATTCTTTAACTATTATCCAAAAGGAGGAATACTGTTTGTCTTCCAAACATGCATACTCTTCAGCAACTGTTAATAAACTACTTTTTGATAATGCATACATTTTCAACCGTAAAGTAACTACCGATTTTTGGAATGAAGAACAATCGCACAATCTATTGTAGGCCTCAGAAAAAATCCCATGGTCATCCTGAGGAGATTATTAGCCCTATATGGACGGGCCATATGTTTCAGTTTCAGTATTACAGTTTACCTCGGAAAAGAACCCTGATAACCAATTACTCGATTAACGAAGACTTTTGGGCTCTTTTGAGGGCTCAACTAGCAACTGATATTCCACATAATTGACACTTGGCAAGTATTTGCCCATATGCAACATAACTGCTTTATTGGCGGTAATTATAAACAGGATTCGAACCACTGAGGATAAACTTTTGGATTAATCTTTGGAAATTTTGGATTTTGGAGCTTGAACCAGATATTCTAAACACTCGACCATCTGACGACGTACTGATATTCCAAAAACTGTTATCGATTATATTGGAGTATTCGTATTTACTCGTGCACAAAAATTTCAGAAACAACCAACTGTAATTGTTTCTACCCACACTGGTCGTTTTCTGGCAAAATTTAGTTGTATCTACTTAAACATTTTGGCAAACTATGGTTAATATATGATACATATGGTGGGCTTTCGGAAGATCCGGCTAACAAGATTCCGTAATGAATTTTCTTCGTTACCCTAGTGGTCACTGTATCGTTGCATCTTAGAGCCACGTCTCTTTATTTGATTGTGAGTTTTCACATTGAAGAGAACGGGTTAGACATTCCCCAGTATCAAAAGGTCTCATTTGCAACAGGAAAACACCTCTAGGCCGCATTTAATTACGTAGATTTAAACAGTCTGGCATCCACATTTGTAATGCGTTTGGCGGAATTTCGTTGGATTGAAAATGAGTTGAATGAGAATTACGGAACTAAAAATTTTATGCAAACTATTCGAGAAAAGTCACCAAACGTATCGACCAAAGCATTGGCCTCTTGCATTATCACTCATATCAATGAAAACTAAACTACTTAAATTTTGTATTGCAGTGAGACATATAATGTGAATCCGTTCTCTGAAACACCACCACAATTTAGCTCAAAAAGACATCAACATCATACGGCGAGACTCCATGAGAATGAAAACTTTTAATTCTCGAATATTAAGCAAGTTTGGAGAGCACCTAATTATTTCGTCCCACCAAATGTGAAAGGGTTACGTGACAATTTTAAAGTAGACTAATTACTTTTGATTCAAATCATTAGAGCACTCTGGTCGGATCGATTGAATATTAATTTGTGACTCGGAGTGCAACCATTACGGAGTTTTCGACCACATCGTTAGCTTAAATTAATCCAATTCTAAATGATTCTCATCTCGTCCTACCGTTAAATCATTCGCTATTGTTCAGAAATTTTAGAAAGACCACGTTCGATAAGAAATTCAACTGTGAGCGAGAGGAAAAATTTGGGTAGACGAAAATCTATGACTGAATAACTTTTTTCAACGGAGTTATATGGAAACGAACACAAGTGCAGTAATTTTACATAAATATACATGAAATGAATTTACTTGGATGTCAATACATTACTAAGTATATTTTCCTTCCCGTAATATTACTTGACATTTTTTATAAGTGACTGAGATAATTTTACTTCGCGTTAAGTTTTCTTTGGCCGTGTTTTGATATTAATAGCATTAGATCATCAAACTAAAAAGTTTGTTTATAACTCTAAGCATTCTCTTATTTCTTTTCCGGCGATATTGATGAATTACTTTCATTATCTCTTATATTTGCCTTTAATAAAACTTAATACAGTAAAGCAAATGACAACTTACTGTTAAAAATTTAAATATTTAAATTCCCTGATGGGCTGGATTTTATCCTATATTCAAAGCAGTAAAACATTCATGGGAATTAGAGAAATAAAATTACATTTAAATAGAGCGAAATTTACCAACTGAAATCATAGAATTTAAATATCATCATTACTTTAATCATTAAACAATTTTCACCCCATATTCCTAATAGTGACGTCTTCATGAAAGCCAAAGATAAAAATATATATTATGAAATAGTGAATTCTTTAACTCATTAAAATAATAGAATTTCAATAAATTTACACTTCTCGATAAGTTAAGTTTTGACCTCTGGCCTCAGAGAACAAAAAGGAGATACATATACAGTGTGTTGAGCACCCATTAGCATAAGTAAAAAAAATTAGATCGAGCCAATCCAACCTTAACAGACTGGATACGTAAAAGCTTCGCCTTACTTCTTCAACTATTCATAAAATTTAGCCTTATCTAATCATTCGAATGTGAGTACAATAGCATACAATACAATAAAATACAATACAGTACAATACAATACACTCAAAAGCATTCATTCAGGTGTTTGGTCGGCACGAAATTTTCACGAAATATTGTCCAGCCTATTTTGTTCATCTGGTACATTGGCTCATACCGAATGATAAACAATTCATAAATACTCATAAGTATGAAATGTCCACCTTCGTAACATTTGATAAACGAATTGTCTTGGTTAAACCTTCGGATACCCTCTGACCAAACCAAGTATAAGAAACGGCTCAAATTATTCCCTCAGATTCCCTCTGACTGTAACGAACGCATCTTCAACCTTACCATTAATCTTTCTTAGGCGATCCATAAAGTTTAGGATAGGGATAAGTAGCTGCCACACCACCGCGACCCTCCCATCAACCCTTGTTCTTCCAACCCCTTCCTGATGCCTGGCTCTTCCTGAGAACACGCTCTGCTAACCTCAAAGCGATCCCTTGGTACGACACCAGGATCTGACGACGGCTTTTTTTTCATCGCGTGAAAGGTTTCGAAGGTTCGATGATTAACAACGAGGGAGGTGATGGACAGGGCGTCGGTGGGGGAAGGAAAAAATGCCGGGGAGCAGTTGCGTCACGCTCCCTGGCGTAAAATAAAAGAAACGTCGCGAATTCTCGCCAACGAGCGGAGCGTCATTAATTTTGTGGCAAAGGAGTCGCTTTGAACGCGAATGTGAATGAATGCGGAGGCAGATTCTGCGAATTTTTACAGCTTGCGCTTCTGGACAATGGAGGTGCGTGTGTCGTTGCGTGGATTTTGTCGGAATCTTAAACAGGTTGAGGATTAGAATTGGAAGAGTGTGATGTGAGGGTGATATTGCAACAGCTGGTTTCCAATATTCAAGATTAGTTTTATATAAAATAAGGTACTTTTCTTTAAAGGCCATTCGCCTTTGCTGTACTGTTGGCTGAATAGGTCAAGCATTCAATCTTTGGTGTAGCGATAAAATTACTCTTTTTTTGGTGAATAAGAGAGAGCGAAAAATAAAATACAAAACTATCATACCCTAATGTGGTATGATAGTGTTGTACGAGTGTATTAGCATAGATTTTTAAAATTTTAAAATAAGCATTTCCTTTCAAGCATTCAAACAGGGAATACTATGTACTGAATCGATCATGCGTAGAATTTACTGTCTTTAAAAATGTTTCTTCAGCAAATTTGGCGTTTTAGTGATCATATGGATATGCCAACCATGCTGTATCAGATGAAATAATGTTTCTTTTGCACCCAGATTAGCACTTTTATAAGAAAATAACCTGCAATTACAAGGTTTTCCCTAACATTTCTACGTACACATTAATAATGGAGGTATATCCTTAACGGTTTAAGGTGACACTATAGTATCTTACTCTATGGTATCTTCCATAAAAAGAAGATGAGACTTTAACGCGTACTTTATTGATTATAGATTGATTTACATCCAAATATAGCTTTGAATTTTTGTTTTTAGCAAATGAAGATGCAAGTAAAGTAAGTTTTGGCTTGCTATGAGTAAGGAAGGCAACTGGCTTACTCACTCCGAATGGGATTAGCGTAAAGGTGATGAATGCATGAACTTCGTAGTAAAGTATCGACAGACTTAAGGGAAATCTAATTAGGAAGGATATTTTCTACGACAAAAACAGTAAAAACCTTGTTTCAAAGGTTTAGAAGAATCATCTGGACTGATACGAAAATCAATGACCACGCAATATATAAATACAATAAAAGAAAAATCGCTGAAAATCATCCAGTATATATGAATATGGTTCATGAGACGCTAGATAAGACACCATAATTTCTGTAATAATCCCGAAATGAAGGTTACAGTGCAGGAGACTGAGAGGGCGACCTAGAACGTCCCATTTAAACTCCGATGATCAATGAAAATGGATGTAGAGCACACAACGAAACTGAGAGGATGTCAAACCACCACGAGTTCCGACGACAGCGACAACCTCTTCTTCCGCGAATAAAACGAATATCGAGCCGAATATCCTTAACATTGTTACGCAACACTGACACGCAACGTCTTACGCGAGAAATCAACAGACAGTCGAACACGGACGTCAAGGAAGAGACACCCTTCCACGTCGTGACACGGCGAATTCCCAAGAACAACACTCCTTTTTTAACTAGTTGCTATGGTTTCGGCACGCAACACCCCTCGGGGGAGCAGAAGGGTTGATGGCAGGGGGTGCGTCCCCACCAAAACAAGCCTCATTCCCACGCGTCAATTAGTCCTCCGGATGTGGCCATTAAGACAACCCTTCCGCAGGTGCTACACATTTTTAATCCTTCCACGAGTGACAACCTCAGGATCGTGCGTGGGCGGTCGTCGAATCGCACCCCGCGTGCTGTAAAATGCATTTCAACTCACCCGTGTCGATAGCCTTGATTTCGGGCCCGTCCCCGGTGTGGCTGACCATGATGAGGCCTATCGCGGCCCGCCGCTCCTAGAGCTGTCCTTCTTGGCACGGGTCGAATTGGGCCCCTTACCCCAATAGAGCCCCACAAGACCTTGACGTGAAGGAACCAATCCGATCACCGCTAATGGCGCTGTTTTTAATAATCGTTGGATTATTGAATGGCGGGAGAAGTCGGCACTGTATACGCGATTGTATGCTCTTACGCGACCACTGTGAGATTCTCTTAGGCCCTCGGAGTCTCAACCCCTTCTACCCTACCTCCCCTCCGTCCCACTCCACACCTGAGGCCTTCTCCCACCAGAAACCCTCCTCCAATAACAAGAAATTCCCTCCACTCCTCACCGACGGGTCAATACTGGCTCGAACGGAGCGGCGCCCCTCGGCGGGAACGGGAACTACGCTGGCGCGCGCATAACAAATGTACGGGAGATCTCTTATACGGGTAAAGCAAGGATTCCGTCGGTGGAAAAAAGGAAAGCGCCTTTTCGGAGGGATATAAATCGTTCTTGTTTTTCCCTTTTTCTTCTTTTTCCCCATCCGCGGAGGTATGGAGTTGTAAGGAAAAGGGTTGCGAATTTTTTTTCGCCGTTCTGTAGGCCCGCGCGACGACTCCCATGCATCGTTATAGACAAAGGGATTGCTTAGAGGTGAAGTTTATGCACTGGAGAGATACTTCACCATTGGCGGTCTTAGGGTGTATTGAAGGGCACGTGACCTGAGTTTTTTCTGGAGAGCTTCTTGAATTGCACCAGCTACTAAAAATATTGAAAATAATCGAAAAACATAAAATTGTAACTCTGACAGCTTCTCCACTAATTGATGAATACAGAAATTTATCGTATATGTCAAGGGTACTCCATACAGTTGACTATTTTGTTTATTTATTTGTTTTATATACAGCAAGATCGCCAATTACAAGGAAAACAACAACAATAACAACTGACGAACACATACGACCATTCCTTAACCAGAAAAATCTAATTATTCTATTATTATTTTCTTATTATTATTTATTGTATAGTAATTATTAATGTTAAAGATTGTTGTATTATTAGTATTGTATATATTACATGTATTGATTATCGTTTCATTTTTGGCATATTAAATAAAAAATATATTATAATATTATTAAATATTATTATTATCATTATTGTTATTATTATATAATTAGATCCGGGATTCGAACCCGAGACCACAGTATTAGAGCATGGTAGCACACTAACCACTTTGCCACCGTGGTCGATATTTTATATATCAACACCTTCCTGAGCTTCTAAAAGTTTCAAATCCAGACTAAATAAGAGTTGGTTCTTTGAGATTTTCATCTGAGAGAAAAAACCATCGAAGTTGCTCTCGAGATTCAATTCCCAAATCGAGGTTCAGCTGAGAGTTGCTGTCAGTCGGCGATGAGTCAGCTGTCAGAGAGTAAACATTCGCAGGTGGTGAGGAAAACGCAAAGGAAACTTTCTTTCCACTAACTGAGAGATGGCATTGTAGCAAAACAACGTACTTTATATTGTCCCAATAAAAAAAAGAGCACAATAGAAACGTCTGAATATTTTTCGGTTATCACTCTCAGATAGACACCTACCTTCAAAGAGAAATTTTTTCCATAAAGAACTACTGCTGTGATTAAAGCTGTTTTTGCTCACCGCATGATCTTTGGTCGTATAAATCCAAATTATTGTCCTAAATTTTCTTCATATGAAATAGCTATTTCTTAAAATTAATACGAAATATTCCTTATATTTGTCCCAAACTTATTACTTATAATTTACTTAAATAATAATTTGCTGTTTGCTTTGACGCTATTCATCTTTGCCTATATTTGTGCCAATGTACTATCCTAAATTTCCTCCATATAAAATAGCTCTTTCTTAAAATTAATTCAAAATATTACTTCGAAGAATCAACTGCTTGGGCCATGACTTCGTTAAATGTGAATGCCATTACAAACAAAGTAACCAGCAAAATTTTACTTTCCAAAGGAAAAACTTTTACTAAAAAGCGACCATGGTTTTAACTCATGGAGTCATCTTCAGGTAATGGTTACCAGTAAAATTACCAGGAAAGTAAAATTTTGTGGTTACTTTGTTCGTGAATACATCAAAGTATTCGAAAACGTATTATTTATAATTTATCTATTCTTTTAGTCAAGTATGAAGTATAGTGAAGGGATATGCTTTTAATGAACCCTCTGCCGTTTCAAAAGATGCTTCCATTTCATCTCTGATTTTTCTTCGCTTTTAAATCATGAGATTTTGAAGGTATTAACTACTCGAACTCATTTCTCATGAGATAACCATCAAGTAAAACAAGTGAAAAATGATCAGCCAATCCGGGGACAAACAAGAAAACGTCATCATGTGATCCTCTAAATCCTAACGAATCCTGATTTTCCAAAGTCATAATGAAAAGAGAATATTTAATAAATAGACTGAAATTCATCGTTAAATTATGCTCAGTGTTTACATTATTAAATTCTATTCAGATTAGAATTTTCTCTTGAAAAGTAACTATTAGGAACATAAAATATCTCAAACACCAACCGAAAGTCTTTCAAAATTTTGAGTGATTTTTTTTGGCGTTCCAATGAGCCACTTGGGAATTATCTCCTCAATTACAATGATACCAGATACAAACAGCATCGAGAACCTGCAGAATTCAACCTTTTCCCTTTCCTCTTCGACAGTTCTGTACACTTAGTCTTTGTTTCCCTTTTCTCGGGACAGTTATCAACATTAACGCAATACAACCTCCCATCAGAAGTTAAAAGAGCACATGAGATGCTTTAAGTACACAATTTCCCAGAGATTCCACAAGTTCTTCCCTCATAACTTCGCGAAAGATTAGGTTTTTCTTCTTCCAAAAATAGTTTTCTTTCTTATCGCGACAATTAGCAAGTTCCGTTGAATCGCTGGAATGGTAAGTAAGCTTCGCTGAGCCATCTCTTCCCATTGGGCGTCGTTAGCATTTAGAAAGACCTCGTTGCCAGCACGTTTCGAAGCTTAATGCAAGGATTAAGAGATACTCGTTGTGGATCATCCGCGTTTTTTTTCCTCGCATAATAACGATATTTACAAAGAGAGCAGTGTTCTTTTCTTTGAGCGTGGATTTCAATCTAAAATGCTCTCGAGTGTTTTCTATATCAGGGTCGAAGATAAATACGATTGAAACGTTTATGAACGCCCCTTACTATTTGCTGTTTTGTTTTGGCTCATTTAATCGTTGGCTTTTCGTATCTGACTAATATATATATATATAGTGTCCTACCTTTCGGTAGGTTCATGTGCCCCCACATTCCCTATTTAATTCCCTCTCCTTCAATTCCCGGTAACTTATCCCACCCCTTAATTCGTCTAATAACTTTTGTCTGTCTTCCCCTCTGTCTCTTTCCTAGCATTCTTCCCTCGATCGCTTTCTTCAACAATCCCTCCCCTCTCAATATTTGATCCACCCATTTCTTTTGTCTATTTTTAATTACTTCAATCATTACTCTTTTCTCCCCAACCATCTCTATAACCTCCTCGTTCGTTTTTCTATCGACCCAACCAACTAATTCCATTCTACGCCATACAAACATCTCGAAAGCCTCCAATCTTTTCACATCCTCTTTTCTTAACGTCCACGTTTCACACCCGTACAACATCACACTCCACACCAAGGATTTTACCAATCTCTTCCTGATTCCTTCATCAAGTCCCTTTGTCATCAGTTCCCTTCGTTTCATGAAAGCTTCTTTTGCCAATGCTATCCTTTTTCTAATTTCTGTCGAACATCTGCCATCCTTAGAAAGAAGACTGCCCAAGTATGAAAACTGATCTACTTGTTCTAGTTATCTGACTAATAATAATAAAATATTTCCAGATATCTTGGTACAAGCATTTCCAGACGTATTTATTGATTTGCCTTTAATTTTTTATCATTCGTACTCTACTGTTGAATTATCTCATGTTTCCTTTGCCGTCATTTTAATTTCCTTAATCTCTCGTAATTAAAATACTTTTCTGTTGAATATTCCTAATTCGGTTTATTAACGATGTTAAGTTTTTCATTTACTAGTATTTGCAGTATGATTTAATCTAATAATTTACTTGTGATTTATATCGTTTTCTCTCTCTAACTTAATGATTGCTATGTTTTACGTATAGTATTTCATTTCATGTACTTTTTGTTATGGTACCGCTGTTATGATATCCTTGATCTACGAAGAATTCCTTTACATCTTTTAGTTTGCACTATTAGTAAGTTTTTGCAGGTTATTCCTTCATTGTTACTGATTCCCTGTAGTGGATCAATTTTCCTTAGAGAATACCTTAGGTTTTTTAAATGCACTCCTCCTGAAGTGTTTCTATTTTCATTTAGCTATACATTTTTTATGTTTGATGAGTACAACTGACGATGGGTTAGATGGAAAAGAGACTTTGCAGTCTCAGTTTTACCTATGTAAAGACCTTTAATATTCGAAGTCTAGCTCTCAACACCTCTGAAGATAATGACTATTTCTGACATATTCCAAACTGTCACCTACGTTCATGAGATCAGCCTCCACAAGAGAAGGTTTTTAGTCGACGGCCTTGACCCGCCATTTTCACGCATCTTCATCGAGTTATGAGGTATTTTATGGGTCTACTTGCATTTCGGGGCTCCCGGATGACCTAGTTAGCAACGCGTTGGCCTTCGGTGGAAGCGATCTGGGGTTCGATCCTCGGGGGGTAACCTTTGTGGTATTCACTCAGTATCCTTATGAATATGGGTAGATAACTCAATAAAGAGGTCTAAAGAAAGCAAATTACGGCGGCGTGGGAGTCGATGCTCTGTGTTGCCCACGGTGAATTACGCTGCCTCAGCCTGCCTTATCCTTCAAAGGGATATGAGGGGACTTTTCACTTTGACTTGCTATTTAGTAGCCCACCTCCTCCCTAAGGTACGAGTGCTTCTTCTTCAGCTTTCCCTCCATTTCGCAGCTGATTTACCATGGGTGGCGGATTTTTAACAATCCACAACCTGTGGACGCGCCGCGGTTTGTAACTGGGAATATTTCTAAGTCAAGCTAAGTCTTCATATTTAAAGACCGCCACACACACTACGTTTTGCTGTCCGTTTTTCCTGTGCAGTTTTAATACTGTAGACAAAACAGAACACGTATAAGTCAACAGATGTCAACAGCTCCGTCTTGTCGTTAGATTTCCCTCGGTTTTTGAGAATCAAGTGCCGGTGATGTAGCAAAAACTTTTGATTTACACCGGTGTAACGTTAACTTTGAGATCAAAGATTATTACATTACATACAATCTGTCAACCCGTCTGAGAGTGATATGACCTTATATTTAAGAGAATTCTACGAGCAGATTTCGATTGCTGTTATAGTTTACAGAATTCCTTCTTTATTTTCATTAACAACAATCGGTTCCTCAAGAAAAAGATTCCTGTGTATTTCCCATTTGTGAAATAATCTAAATAGGAGTCCTTTATCATAAATTTATATGAGAAATGAGAAAAGGAGATTCCTGTTCTAAGATATACAAACCTAACCAAACAAGCTAGAAGACTTATATGTTCAAATATTGTATACAAGTGGATGAATTTCATTTGGGCGAAATCGAGACTTCAAAATCTCATCCGCCATCGAATCTCATTTTAACTGAAAACAGCTCTGATAGGAAATCTAAAATATAAATTATCAAATGTCATTGGAAGAAATTAAGTTAGTGGTTCTAAAAATCCTTAGAGAAACTTGAGAGAAATATCTACAGCAAGAAAACACACTTATGTACGCAAAACTACTGGCAGTAATAATTAATAAACGTCAAAAAATATACCAATAGCAAGAAATATAAGAAAAACCGTGGGACAAATAAGATAAAATAAAAGTGAAAAATTATTGCAAATAAAATACGTTACCAATAAAAATCATGCCAATGTCTGCCACTACCAGGCAGCCGTGGGTGAAGAATTAAAATATTCATTTATTTATTATTATATGCTGCATATTGAATTTCTTGAGGTGGCAGCGCTAACCATTGCCTAAGAATACTTAAGACACAAACCCCAATCCCTTAAGTCTTTTACGGATAATTATTCCTAAATAACATAACTCTATTTACAGATATTATGAGAATACCACAACACTACAACAAGTCTTACTTATATAGTTTAGAGAACATCCCTCTCACTCACAAGATTCCATTGAAATCCCACCTGTAAACGTCAAACTCTCGTACTACCACACACTCCCAGTCGCATAGGTGAGGAAACTAAACATGCAGCAACAGGCTCGTATAAGCCTTCGGTAGGTGGAAAACATCGTTGGAAGCATAAAGAGAATAAGCTAACATTTTTTCAACGCCAAAGGGAAGATTCTGCCCGAGGAAAACAAATTCCATCTCCGTAAGTTGCGTAGGCCTTGTCTAGTCGTGTGAGACAGTATGTGTGCCGGTTGTGTAGGAGAGGAGATTGTTGGGAAAATGGCATTCTCGACCCTCCTGGGGTCCATCAACCTGTTGATGAGCATTCAACTGAAGTAGAGCCGAGATAGGTCAGATCGGAGAGGGGGACATGAAAAAAAATTCTTTCCATCTCTGGCGGTCTTAATCAAATGGCCAAGGCGAGGGAAAATGGCGTGTGAAAGGTCGAATGTGCTGAAAGAGAAACATCGGGTCAGAGAGATGGGATTCCGGAGGGTCAGTTGCCTACCGTGTGAGCTATCCTTGCGTTAAAGCACTTCGTAATGTTCGGTAGTAGATGTGATGTAATGTAATTTAGATCGTACGTAAACTTCATGTGATTTCTCTTTGGCTAAGGATGGGTCAGAACCGTACACGGAAAAACCTTCCCGCAAATTTTTTGTTCCGTGTTTTAAATAGCATATTTTTGTCTTGCTTACAACTTATTACTTTTCAAGGCAATTATTTTTATATGAGCTACTAATCGAAATTTCACCAGTATCTACATGGTTACGTAGGCTTTTCAAGGAAATAGCATAAGACTTTTGGAACAATATAAAACAACTCTATAAGTTCAAGCTTCACTTGGTAGATTTCCATTTTGTCTTGATAATCAATTTTATCTTCACAAAATATAGACTAAGTAAAACCTTCCCTTCCAAATATTAGATGATAAATTTAATCCACAGATTGTTTGTAAATAATGCAACCATGTAAGAACTGATGAAATTTTGATTACTATCGTGTGTTGGTATATACAAACATTAGCACGAATTCTCAAATCTTCCGCCTACTAAAGACTGAAAGCTCCGGAGAAGGAATGATGCCCACTAAACAAGATGAGGTGGTTTCCCTTACTTTCTTCGTTTTTATGTAACATTTAATGTATAATCAAGCAAAGCGTTGTCTTTCTTTTATATTTTGCGAAAATGAAATGCGTCATCATTTCCCCTGTAACAACAGCAGGTGGCATAGATAACCCCTGGATACCGATAATATATCTTACGAATGAGTATCACATATATCAAAATGATCAAAACATATCCTTTCCTCGATTAACTTATCTATCGATTACGTAACTCGAGTAACATTTCCCACCCCTAAAATTGTCTAACAACTTCTGTCTTTGTCTTCCCTTCTGTCTTTTCCCAAGCATTCTTCCCTCGATCACTTTCTTCAATAATCCCTCCCCTCTCAATATTTTACCCATCCTTTGTCGATTTCTAATTACTTCCATCATTACCTTTTTCTCCTCAACCATCTCTAGCACCTCTTCGTTCGATTTCTATCGACCCAACTAACTTTCTCCATTCTACGCCATACCCATATCTCAAAACCCTCTAATGTTTTAATATTCTCTTTTCTTAACGTCCACGTTTCACACCCGTTCAACGTTACCCTCCACACTAAGGATTTTACCAATCTCTTCCTGATTCCATTATCAAGGCCCTTCGTCATCAGTTCCCTTCGTTTCATGAAAGCTTCTTCCCTCGATTATATACATTAAATATTTCGATATCATCCCTAATCCCATGCAATATAGTAATTCCTCACAGTCATTATTTTCCTAACCATTGCCCTACGTCTTCACTGCTGCACTGAATTGCTTATCGACAAAGTGGCCCATTAACTGCAACTGCGCACCAAGGCCATAGACCCATTTAGGGTGCTTTTCACTATCATAGGCGAAATCTTCTTCATTCTACCCCCAATAAATTTAAAGAAAGGAGAGCACAGGGCTTGATTCAATATGTTAAAAAATCAAGGCCTTATGAGGGGATAGTGTTCTAATATCAAGACGGAAAACTCTTTTCTCAGACAATAGAGGGATGAAAGTCTGTTAATCCCCAGTATAACCACCCATCGCATTAAAATCTCCGGAAATGAAGGACAGTAAACAATAGAATCAGCTGGAAATTGGGAGCTCGTATGCTATTAATGCACTGCCCACGCTGTCACTGTTTTGATGTTCAACAGTCACTTAATGATCCGTTCCCTACATTAATTATGTCCGAAAAGCCTCAGCAAGTAGATTTATTACTCTTTCATAATCCACCCCTTCCCTGCACTTATGTTAGTAATTTCCAGCTCCTTAATTTTAATATATCTCATATTTCTCGCTTATCGATAAAAGCGGCCGAATGATCGAGTTACTTCCTTCACGCGAAGGTTGTTAAGTTGGATTAGCTTTTAAAAGGCAAGAGGAGGCACTTGTGAGAATATTAGGTTCTGATGAGTGCCGCTTTTATGAAGCCGTGGGCGGCTGATTGGACCGCTTTCAATCCCGACGAAATTCCGTTCTGATTTGATAATGCGGTTTATTCGTGCGCTTGACGTCTCTACGACGGTGGCTCTTCATATATAATAATAGCAGTAATAACGATAATCCTTATATATTATTTCTAAACATCCTCTTTCAGTGACCGGTGTTTTTCTTCTTCACACTATATCAAAACATGCAAATACACACCATTTCGAGGAGAAAGCTTCCCGCTTCCAGCTAAGAATAGACCAACAAATGAAAAATGCACTATTAGGTAAAAAAATCGCCTTAAAATTTGAATTTTTCCAAATATGGAGATATGGAGCCATACATACAACCATCTTGATCATCGACGAGACAGGACTTGAAAACTTAATTTTCCGGGAAAAAATTTTCTCTGGACAGGATTCATATTTTTTAAATACGAGTAGCATATTACAAATTTGTTATTACCAAAGTTAAACTAAAGAAAAGCAAATAAAAATGAACTGATATATAAATTCAAATAAACGTTATTTACCTGTCAATTACACTTACAGGTACTGCTGCTTTTCATGCTCATAAAATATCGATAAGAATTAAGATTTTCAAATCATAATCTTTATTGCACTTTATAATTCTCTAAAGATAATAAAAATATTAAGAATATATAAAGGCGAAATAAATATACTGTCAGAAGTGTCCCTTGATCCCTCGTCGGAATGTTTCATATTTACTTCGGTAGGAGTCAAGAACGTCTTCATGTATTGATTGCATTCAATGGCTCACTATTTATTAAAATTCGAGATTCTTATGATCATTGGGATGCCTTTACAAGGTTCTTTTCGTACGTTAGGTAGGGTTTAGGGGTATGATTTTGAATGCATTATGGGACGCCAAAAGAGCAGATGCCACAGCCTAAACTAGGTCGCCTGGTAACCTCATTTACTATTCATATACCATGAACAATTCTTCTCCCCACTTCCTCAATAGTTAACGAAAATTGCCATTGCTCATGACTACTTTTTTATATGAGTGAAAAACTCATAAGAGCTCTCCATGGCATTGGATGCATAAGAGATAAAAAAGAGATATTAGGAAATAACTCTGATAAAAGAAATTGATGAAAACCTGAGGAGTACGGAGCGGTCCAGCCACGTAATTGCAAGGAATGGGACATATCATGTTTGCCTTCACCTTTCCCCCTTGAAAATTTAATATTACGAAAGAGGCGAGTAATTCACATGGGTGGAAAACCAGAAGATTCATTTTGAATGCGTAAACAATGCCTCAAAAGGTCATAACTCTGCTATTATATGGTCACGTGCTCGTCCCACACGCCTACGATGTTTTTCATATGAATAATGCTCGCAAATTGTTTCATTCAAGCCAAATTAGGACGCTCAGCAGCTGCAATTAAATCTGTTTGTATGAAATTCATATGAATTAAGTTTCGAAATACGTGGACTCTTTTTAATAAATATGTTATGTTCTTTTAGCATATTTCATATGTACTTATTGCATTTGCAGCATTTTCATACCATCATATATGTACGCATGTATGTACGTACTTAAAATCTTTTGACTATTCTTTCATTACTATGTATATTATCGCCTCATATCAGTATAAAATATATCAATATAATATCAATTTCAGTAATTGAAACTTAACTGTGAAATAATGCATTTTTATATAATATTATTCTCATTTTCTTTGTCTATTTTCATTGACCATCTTTCGATACAGATTCTTATTCACCACATAAAAGTGACCAAGATGATTCAGTATTTTTAAATCCTAACAGATTAAAGTTTGAACTCTGACTTACCTTTTTCTCTGCATTCATGATCTTCGATAATTCCCCTTGAGATCGCTGGAACATCTTGCATTAGTAATTCAATTTCTTTAATTCTTTACCATGATAGAGTAATTCAAGATCAATGTGCTGTCAAAATGCGTTTCATGAAATCCATCAATTGGATATTCTTCTGAAATAAGACGTAAATTTATATGAAAGAGATAACTTGAATGCTATTATATAATATTTATGGCTATTAATGTATGCTTTCCTAGGGCTTGTCTAAAACAATCTTTCTTGTAATCTTTAAATTTGAAAATAATATTTGCTACATCGAAATGACTTCATTATTATTGAATGACAAAAGGATATGCTTTTGTGAGGATATGAAATCGAAATAATAAGTACTTGATCAATAGAAGGGGTAATTTTTGTCATATTATATCGAAATACAAATTTAATCATAAATGAAAGGGTTAGATGTATAAATCTTTAATAAAAAGGTAGGCCTAGTCCAAAAGAGCTAATAATTCATATTAAGAATCACAAACGCAATTTTATAGAGTAGAAATCGAAGAAAAAATTAAACTAAACTGGATGACTAATATCTCATAAAAATTTATAAAGAATTTGAATTGAATCTTCTAAGTGGAAAAATTCCGAAATATTAATCATCTTATTTCTCCTTATGACTAATAAAATGCAAAAAAGATTAATTAGTTCTTTAAAAGTCTCATTTTAACCAAAAAATGTTATGCTCAAGTCACCATTAATTATTTAAGACATTATTAATCTCATTATTATAAAGTCCAGACAAAACGTCTGAAGGCTTCTAACCGAAAACGCGGGAAAGCTAACAGTGAATGACTTGTCTCCTTTTTAAAGTTCTTCCAATTACATTTTATTTCCAGAATAATGGTTAACAAATGTACTCTCCTAGGAAAAAGACAATATAAAGATGTCAGCAGGTTCTCAAACGCCCCTTCTTAGCGCCATTTTGAAGGAGAGACAGCGTGATCGTCATATGTTTTAGATAGGCGACACTTGCGTGGACAACAAAAAAAAATAAATTGTATACTTATATTTATATATATAATGCAACAGCTATAAACGACCATTAGCTGGAAGTCTCGAGAAAAATCATCCTTGTACAACATTTACAGTTAGGAAGAGATAAATTAAAAAAGGGCTAGAACAGAAGAGGCTCTTGATATATATGCAAATATATATATTTTTTATATAAAAAAAGGAAGAATGTGGTTGACCTTTTTTTATCACACCAGGATGGAGTTTTTGGTTGGTGGCTTAGATGTTTATTTTTTCGTTTCATAGATACAGAAAAGAGCGACTACCCACAATGCTCTCCTCAATTCTTCCACTTCCTTGGATATTACTGATATATATCTGTCTCTCTTAATATCCGGCTAGTTCAGCAAAAGTTTGATCCATTTCATCGGCCAGCGACTTGTATCTATCCTTGTTGATACCCAACTCATCTGTGGAAAAGGAACAATCGAATATCGTCTGTGAGTGTGGGGAGGAGATGGTAAACGTGACCGCCAGTTTGGCAACACCGCGCAACCCAACCCATCTAAGGGCGATGGTCATGGTGTCATGGTTACAAATATGGCGGCATTCTATTCACGGGTTGCGAAATTAAAAAAGGTGTGGTTAAAGCTTTCTTTTGCCTCAAATGCCATTATTATTCGGTAGCACACCACAAAAAAAATACTCACAGTTCGTAGCCTCGATAAATTACTTTCGCTTTGTAGATGGCGTCTTACTTTTATTTATACTTATGGATGGTTGGTTTTTGGTGGCAGTGTTTTGGTAGCGAGTTATGGCGGTGGAAATTAATGTTGCTGTGTAATGTTATTATTTTGGATATTATTATTATTTGATTATTTTTGTGATTGCCATTCTCAATCGTTAATTTGTCCAACATCACACGTTATCCCCGTGGAAATGAGATGCACAGACATGGCGCGAGTGGGATGGAAACAAGAACGCAACGAAAAAAAATCATAATAATAATCATAACAACAGAACGCCGTTCCAAAAGTAAATCACTACCACTTCAGTCCTTGAGCGAGGATTAGGTGAAAGAAGTAATTGCAAAGCAGACAGATAGAGTTTGGAAGAAAGTGGAAGGTCTTGCGTTTGTTGAATTGTGTTTGTTTAATAGCCAGTGAGTTCAGAGAAGGTCTGGTCCAAGTCATCACAGATAGCCTTGTATTTCTCCTTCTCATGGAAGAGCTCGTCTGGAAGGAATAGGAAGGAAGTGGTTAGCAAGATGAAAATCCCCGTCGAAACAGCATCGGCAGCAGCTCGCGAAGAGTCTCTTTTTAAAATCTCTTTTCTCTTTTGAACTGTGAAGACTTGAAAAAGGGAAATGAAAAAAACTGAACGAAAAAATAATCCATCGATACTTTCAAGAGAAAAAAAATCTTTCAAAAGATATTACTGAAATTGATTGCGATGGAAAGATGGAAAGAGATTTGTTAAATTTGAGCGAATTAAAAAAAAAGTCAAAAAGCCATATCCAACCGCTTAGTGGCAATGAATTCGAAGCATGAAAGCGGCTCTCTTTTTTATTCTACTAAATAAGGCTTTTGTTATGAAAAATGACTCGAAAAATGAAGCAATGAATCAGGCCATTTTGATTATTTCAATGCTGCGATGCAATAGAACTAGAAATGATTTTATTAATTCTTGGCCATTCAAGTTAATTTTAAGCCACTTTTTTTAAAAAGATTTTGCTTGAAGCACAAGTCACTTAAATGAGCACTAAATTAGGCTAAAATTAATAGCAGTTGGCTCTAAAATTTAAGCGATTAAGTTTTTTACAAAATATAAGGCGGCTCATATGCGAGACATGCAGACTTAGCAATAAATGGTTAACTTAAACGAACCAATTAAAAAAATAAAAATAAATAAACTTATATAGCGAGATCTGTATTCGATTTTAAACTAGCCAATTTTTCTAAATTAACAGCAAATAAAAGTATATATTTTCAAGGCGCATGATTGTGCGAACCAAATCATAAGTGAAGTCAAAATAAAAATCGTACTGAATCTATGTCTAATTAAATTTCTATATTTTTTTCTAATTCTGTTCTAGAAATGACTAACATGAAAATCCACTGTTAGTTTCATTGCGCCCTCCTAAGAATTAAGCAAATAAATCAACTAAAACAGCTACAGATCTCATCTCTATTCTGATATTACGATTAACCGATCGAAAAGTCAAAAACTAGTTGAATAAAAATAATATTTTACGAACAGAAAAAACGCCAAAATATATTAAAAGAATCGTAAAATCGAAATTGTATAAATATTCCAAAAAGAGTCCCGTAGTTCAATCTTCGAGCCGACTCAAAGAAATATTGCTCGATCATAGATACTATCGAATGTTTTTGAATCGAAAATCCGGTAATGAATTTCATTAACTCGATGCCGATCGACTTTAATAAATGTTTTATCAACAAAGCTTTACCTTCAAGCCTGTCAACCTCCTTCTGGAGTTTCTTGACCGACTTCTCGGCGAACTCTGCCCTGGCCTCAGCCTGTGTGAACACGAAGTCAAAATTTAACATAGATGGACAAAATATTATCCTAAGAATTAAGTTAAAAACCACAGCTGAAGTGGAGGAACTTAAAAAATATAAAAATAGTGGGATGATAAAGATGTGAAGTCGGGTGCCAACAAGCAGCTAAGGGACAAAACCCACAGCTGGTTCTTTATCCCAAATGCTTTTAAGGCAAAAGAAGTACATGAAATTTAAGTTCATATACCTCTTAAAGAATGATAGAAATGGTTGAGAATACTAAGTAATAAATAACTATTAATGAAATAATGAATGAACAGAGAAAAAGATTCTGCGTAAACATAATCTTGGATTGCCATGGATGACATACATCAAAAAGATGCATGACGTTATCTTTACCGAAGCAGAAATTGTATCTTCTTAACTAAGCATCTCCCATCGTAAAATCCATAGCTAACATAAATATTTTCAGGTAATTTTACGAAAACATAACAGCAAAGAAAAGTAACCCACTCATGAAAAAGGTGGAATAAAAACAAAATCGAGGGAGTCTGAGTACTTCATCATAGCGCGTAACAAAGTGTAACGGTAAGTTGAGAAACAAAATACGGTCAGATGAGCAGTGAAACATTAATATAATTATTCGTGGAAATAAAAGGCGAAAACATAATAAGATGATAAGAAGACATTCTTAAACGACGTCTTCCACCTTTATCGGAGCGATTGCTCACGAATAGCAGAACTAGTATAATTCTTTACTTATAAGTAAGTTCAACTAAGGAATGAAGTACATCCGTAAACTAAGGAGAAATAGTTCGAGCTTTGAAGAAAGCCATCTGAGACTGATTGTTGAAATCCCGCTTATTTTACATTTCTTGCAAAGACACCTCACCTCTTTTAGCTTGACGGTCAAGCTCTTGATCTGCTTCTTGTACTCTTCTACTCTCTGGTTGGCCTGTTGAAGAGAAAGGTTACCAAACATTAGCAAATTTTCATGTAAACACGTCATTCGTGACTTACTATTCACACTGGAAGAACACTTAGCAAGTAATTTTCGATTTATCGTATTTTTCAGAGTAGTTTTCCAGGTAAACTTACCTTCTCTTCGGACACCTCCAGAGACTTCAAGCTGTTACCGACGACCTTCAACTCTTCCTCAAGCTCCATGATCTTTCTGCAATATCAAACATTGAGTGTTAACAGCAGAAGTTATAACTTTACCCTCTAATACACCAAATTCTTTTAAAAGGGGAGAATAAAAGTTAATAATTCAAAGCATTGCATCACATGATACATAAATAGTTACAATGGTGAAAAATGAAAAGTTTTCGCTCTAAGCCCTCTAAGTATAGTTGGCCTTCATAATTTATGTAGTAAAGTACCTGACAGGGTTAAAACACTAAAGAACTTAACACACAGCATAGGCCAAGATAGTACAAAGTCCTACGTCAAAAATCTTATTTAAGATCCAATTAAATAACTTCTATAAATGTTACACGGGAAAGATATTTGAATTTTCTCTGCAGTGTTATCACTCGTCAAAGAATCTAGAATTTCTACCATACACTGGACTTACACACAATTTTCGTTTAGATACATCAGAGTCAAATTTAATGAAATTTAAAGACGTTCTTCGTGAAATATGCAGTAGAAATGCCTCAGGTATATTAATATACTTACGAGTCTCCAGATTTGACACGGTCCTCAGCGACTTCAAGCTCGTCTTCAACGAAGGCCAGCTTCCGTGACACCTTGAGATCAAGGAAAGGGATTGCAAGTTGAGATTCAGGTCGGAAGACAGGAATTATTCTAAGTACAAACTCTCCAGCACATTTTAAGCTTACTGAATAATGAGGATAGATTTTTAGTTTACGTTGAGGGAAAATTCATATAATCAGGGTCACAGAAATAAAGCTAATCGGTTATCTTGTGGTAATAAAAATGTTATAAACTTACTGAAATATGAAGAATAATGATATTTCACTCATAATAGTAAACATTTTTTTATGATAATTTGCCGTCTGAAGTGAGTTTATAACTTTCCCAAAATGAAGAATTTCCCAATACTTAGAAACTGAAAAACTGTGAAATTTGTATAGAAGAATAAAATTGTAATTTTTCAAAGAGTGAAGACAGATATAGACGGATACATATATTATATTCAATATGTATAATATATATACATATACTATATATATATATATATATATATATATATATATATATATATATTATGAATCAAAAGAGTAAATAGACCAGCAGCGAAATAATGGATTTTGTAAGAAAATGAAAAAACATTTGTTCGAAAGTTCATGTTTACTACTATGTTTAGGGACCATACATATACGAGTATATATATGTACATATAAGAAAAAGTAAATACACATAAAAAATAATATATATATAAAAATGATATGTTATTATCCTAGACACCCTGTAGTGGATATTAAGTGTGCGGAAAGAGTGAATTCCATTTTCGTTTGGCTCATCAAATAATCATGAACCTATCAATTTTATTCAATAAAATAGGCGTGAAATTAAAAAAATCTAGGGAAAAAACGCGTCGTTTTGATTCGAATAAAAAACTGAAGTATTTCGAAGACTCAAATACTTATATGATAAAGGAGTGCATTGATTCTGTAGAAGAGACAGAAACTTTCACAACGAGGCGATGATAAGTTACTTTCCATGATTAAAATCAGAAAATTTCTCTTGAAATTGCCAGGAAACTAAAATGACACCTTAATTAAAGATTTTAACATTAGAACGAGACAAGATGGTGATTTTACAGTCTTCATCTCGCCCTCGATAACGGTGAAAAGATGTGAAGCTAAACTCAAATCTTTCGAACTCTGTAGAACTGATTGAATAACAAATCTTCAAGATGCAGGACGACTGAATCTTTCGTAGCGTTCTTTTAAGAAGAGACTTGACAGTTACAAGTGAGTCAAACATTGGGTCGATCTCTATCCAAACTTGGCGCAGAAATTCGATATGAAAACATCCACGAGGTGACGCCAAAGCGCTCGCTAGCTTCCCTTTAAAAGAATTCTCTCACTTTTTCCACTTATTTCAGCTGGCAGGAGGAAGTTTAGAGTTATTTCAGGACCCAAGTTAAAAGTGAGACGCATTCGATATTTTAAAGTAGTCTTGGCTCCTCGCTTCGTTTGATGATTACGGGATGATAAACTTGGCTGTTTTCCGTCTAATTTCACAAAAACTAATTGATAATCATTCATTCATAACAAATAAACAGCTCAAATATTTTAAATGTAGTGATTGATTTTGTCAGGCTGTTTTCTAACTAAGCATGAACTACTGAGGAACTCATCAAGTTGAAAATTCTCGAAACGAGGCAAGATCGTCATCTGGTAAATCATATGCATAAAAGAATTGACATAGAGTTCCTGATGTGAATTGAAAATCTTTCTTTAAGCTTTAATTTCTTTAAACTTTTCTTTATTTAATAATTTATTTTATCCTCCTTTGTATTCGTTATTGCGTACATCTGTATTTACTATTTTTTGAGGGTTTACATGTAATTTTTCTCTTTTTTCTTAATGCATTTTTCCCCTCTTTCTTGTATGGATTTTTCACCGCAACATTGCTTTTCTTTTACTTCCTTCCTTTCTTACTTACAGAGTTATTTTACAACATAATGCGTCTATGTGAAAGTATTTAGAACTGGTAAATGAGTCTAGGTGTAACAAAGACCCATTGGGCCTAACCTTACCAATGAAGGATTAAGTAAAGGTAAGCATTATTTGATAATAAGAATCTTGCGAATAGTAGATACTTTCTAACATCAACAAGTCTGAAGTACCGTATATGCTTCATCATGTATTCCCCGTATATTTACAATATATTGAGTGCAAAGCATCGAATGAAATAACTCTTTAAAATAGTACTGACTGTGAATTTAAACAAGGTGTTTTCAAGGAGATTTGCAAGGATGGTCAACAGTTTTTAAGTAAAGAAATTTCAGCGGGTATTTTTTGAATTTGCTGCTTTGGACTATTCATTGAGGTTAAGTCTTTGTTTTCTCACCTCATCAGACTTTCCATCAGCGTCTTCAGCGAGGAGACGGGCTTCCTTGAGCTGGTTTGTCAGCTGGTCCATCCTCTCCTCATCTTGCTGAGACCTGTTCTCCAACACTTTGCACATACTGCAAGGAAATATTATGAAATAATATGAGTAAAAAGCATCTGAACGAGGACATTCTCAGTCAAGGTGACGATGTAATTGTAAAGTCGAGAAATGCTCGTCCCATTGAGCACAATAAAGATTGCAATCTAATTGTTTAAAGACCAGAGAAATTCTACCCTCTACCTCTAATCTAAACTCTCTCTGAACCATATCCCTTTTATAAACAGAAATTTAGTTAATCTTTCGCTCAATATGATCCTAAACGGTGTTTAAATCCTTTCCTCACTAATTTTAACATCATATAGTTTTCTATTCGTAATTTCAAAAAATATCTTACATACTTAATAAACCAATTTAGGTATAAAGATGTGAAATTGCGTGATATACATTCATAAGGTCAAAAATCAAGCGGAAAACTAATAGCTTTCGCTAAATACTCATTTCTTGGGACAAAGGAATAAAAACTATAACATTATGTAGTCTTTAAGCCCGAAACAAGGAATGAAAGGAACTTAGATAAGAATTTTTAAAAGTTTATATTGCAGTGTGAATGAATAATATGAATGATATATTTATGATATTTCAACAATAATGTACGTAATTGTATTGTAAATCGTATTTAGTCATGGTGTCTAAAAATAAGTTGATAAGGTCATAATATTGCTTAGAAAGTAATGTTAACTTTTGAAACTGGAACTATCAGCATAGATTCAAGAAATGGTTATGCTTGACAGAAGGGGGCAATGAGCATGATAGATACTCATTCCGTATATACTGTGAATATGCTGGTATATACAGTGTTTAAGATTTGATGTTAAGGGGTTATGGCTGCCCCGTGAAATTTTTCATACAGCAGATTTTAAATAAATAAAATACTAAATATCGATTATGATAAATATATGAAATAATAGAGAAAAGAGTAAAAGTATCTTATTTTGGTCATTAGTCGGGAACTCATATTACATGTACCGTATCCTTACTACTCTTATATTTAGAATGTGGAATGTTTAGTATTTGTCATTTGTGTGTCACCGTACCGCTTGGACTCTTCAGCTGCCTCGGATGCCTCAGCCAACTTTTGAAGGGCAGTGGTTGAGCGCTCTTCAGACCTTTCCAAATCCTCCTCAATCATCTGGACCTTGCGATTGAGTGCGGCCATCTCGCTTTCGGCCTGCAAGATGACAAGACCATGTCATTAGTTACACGAGCAAAAAATAGCGTTACAGAACAAAATAAACATCTAGGTGAAACATTGCATAATATAGGTATTACGATTACATAATTTATGTGAAGATTGAGCGATTCACAACGAACATTAATGGGGATAAATGTGCAATTTATATTCCATGAGATTGAGAATTTCATTTTTATTACAAGTTATGCACAGCAAACATTTTTATATGTATGAAAGAGCATATTTTTCTAATTGAAATAGTAAAAAATATTGATAAAATCAAACGTCGTAAAAATTAGCAATGATTTTTCCAAAGAAAACTTTCCAGAAATGCTCGATATTAATTTTTTATTCTCAAGTTATTCAACATTTTTAATAATTTCATGTATGATTTATACTTATTATATTACCACGTGTATCAATTAAAAAAAGAATATAAGTATTATTTTAAGAGAGAACAATATATTATTTGTATTTAGAGGAATCGAGTGTAATAGATTTATACTTTGTTCGTTTTACTTCTTTTCTAAGATGTAGGTAGACATCAAATGGAATGCTGGAAAACTTTGAATTTTTTGGCTATACGAAGGAATGAGTAATTTTAGTGTAATAAAAAGTAACTATGCAGCACATTAGTGATGATATCTTCCTTTAATGATTTTGCGCAGAGGATAGTAATGGAGATAACAAGGATGAAATAGAAAACTATAAGCAATGCTTTTACATTTTAGATCTATTCTCCGTAATATATACATCATCTTCTAACGGCTATGGGATTATTTACGGCAATATGGCTTTTAGTTGTTAATTACAGAGAATGGAGGCACAAATGTTGTATTTATTTTTTCGCTTCCAGATAGGCATATTAAGTATATCCCAAAATCGCTCTTGGCTAGTTTCCTATGCCTTCAAATTATGCAATGTAAAATGCGTTGTAAGTAAACCATCTGAAACTGCAGCGGAGAGTTACAAAAAGGAACAATTAGTAAACCCAGCAAAAGCATCGCCTTTCGAGTAATTTTCTTCGTTTCATCCTCCTTTATTACATTAATTTACAGCCCATTTGCGGCACCAAAACGCGCCAAACTTTTACCTCCTCAGCAGTTTGTGCACCCAAGCTGGGTCATATAACCCGTGCAGAGCAAAGGCAACCGCCGTAAAACATTATTTCAGCGTCCTTTTACTTCGGGTGCATCCCGGCTTTATTCCGCATCATAAAAAGGCCACATATCTTAGGATTATATCAGTTTACCGTCAGTAGGGGTTTGGTCTGATTCATGCGTTCGTGGATTTGAGCGCTTGGGGGGCTCGTCGGGCCTGCGATGCTATTTCAGAGAGTAAGGCCAGTGGGAGTGGGGGGCTGCAGAATTAGGATGAAGGGGTGGACGGATTCCTTCGAGGCCTCAGCACGCGGCTATTCCGGGTTCCGTGACGTTTACCAGAAGGAACCATTGCGAAGCTGATGATGAAGAAGCCTTAAGGCCACACCCTACGGATATCATCGCCGTGATTTCCAGAAGTGGATGGATCGATCGAATATTATCCCGCCTGCCCATAGTGACCTCGTCCATCCATTTTTACATTCTCTGGGATATGGATTATGAGGGACTCATCGGTGGAATCTGGGATCTATTCCGCGATCTGAGGAGATATTTGATGATCTCCTGAGAGCGAAACTTCTCTCGCAAGATTATTCAGCATGCTTTCCATGTAATATTGGCTGATTCAGAGCAACAAGAAAATTATTTCATAATGAAACTACGCTACCCACGTATAAATTCTATCATGTTCGGCCGTACTTCGTGGAATCACACAGTAAATGGAAAGAAAAAGAACTTAGTATATTTTCATTTATAGTGTGGAAAATACGAAGTTCTCTTTCTTTCCATTTATGCTACCTACATTCGCAGTCATGAGTTGTCTTCGTAACTACATACTCTCGATACAAAGAAACTAAATCTTTTGCTATATATGTATTTTGTAAGAGCGAGCCTTAACTTTAACAGTTCTCCTGGAATTATAACGTCAATTCACCGATTTATGGCCGATTCCAGCAACTGTTCACTTCTTCAAATGAGCTACTATTTAGCTCAAGAGACATCTAAACAACTAACAGGCTTCAATCATTATGCATTCCATTTATTTATATTATGATACCAAAAGAAAGTGAAACTGACAGGACGAATAAGGACGTTCTTACATATTTTGACTTTTGCGTGAATTAGGAAATGCTCATGGATCATTGTCATGCACGACCAGTACCAGAAATCATTGACCATTTCAGGGATTGTTTTGAATTTAGAGACTTTGTAGCTTCTTTCAGTTCAAGGTTTCCCGAAGCCAATATATACTTGTAGGCCAAGAGTTAAATTTAATACTTGGGTATCGTAATCATGTTATCTAACTTAACGTAATTTGCATAACAATGTATGTACGAGCATAACGCCTCCAAACAACTCTAAATATTATGAAAGTGACTTTTAAGCAATAATCTCGGTTTGGAAAAAGTATATAAGTTGAATTAATTTATTTTTATTGATGGAAAAGGAAATGATGAAGTGAGATAATAATCTCTTCATTACGCTCTTAAGAAGCGAGTTTCTCTGGCTGGAAATACTAAAGTGAAATTCATAGCTAGTATAAATGTACAAACGTACTAATGAAGAAGGTTGTAGTTGGGAAATTATTTAACCTCATTCACTTAATACAATAAACTAAAAAATTACAAAACTATTACGCTTTCTCTTTAAGACAAAATTAATGACTTGTAGTTTTGAGTGCTAACTGAAATATGTGATATTGAAATAGCAACTTTATACTTTAAACCTCCTTAAAGGGTGTAATATATTTAATTGATCATTAATTGAAGAGTGAGAAAATTATTTGCAACATAAAACTACGCATATACAAATGTTTCCACATGTGTATGTACGTATACATAAACATGTATATACGAGCTTGTATGTGAAACACTAGATTAATCCATACATTCTGTACCTCCATGTTTAATGTGTTTTCTCTCTTGCCATATTACTAAAAGTGATTAAAAGTCTTTGAAACATTGGTGTTAACATGAGTAAGTCTAACATGAAAAGATCAACGTTGCCATTTTACCAATTTATAAAACTTTAAACGATAAATACGCCATTGTTATAACCTACACATTCTAAACATATCAGCATCATGTATGTTCCCTCAAAGCCGTTATAATAAATCATAGCTTAAAATAATATAAAGTTACTTTAGGAAAGTTGCCTCTTGGTAATGCAGGAAAGGTAAGGATGATAAGGTGTTTAAGGCTACCGATGAGAGAGGGTAGCTGGCTTCCCCTCTTCAGCAGGACTTGGATGTCAGCTTTAACGGAGAGCTTTTGATAAGCGTGGGGGCAATCGCCTACCCTTTCCACTTACGTTTTGCAGGGCCTTCTCCTTCTCCTCGAGATCCTTGTTGGCCTGGATGAGGTTGTCCTTGTTCGTCTTAAGGTCAACCTCAACCTGGGCCAGCTTCTTCTTCAGTTCCTGCACTTCCTCAAGCACCTGCAAAACAACAACATCGTGAGACTCTCAGGAGGAAAAAGAATAACGAAGGACTTTTTTCTTTCCTTCTCGAGATGATGAGGAATCGATAGGTTAATGCTCTCCAACATTGAGGGTCGGGTGAACAGAATCACGAACAAACACTCGATTTTCAATGTCTGAATACTTGAGAAGATTTTGAATCAAATATATAAGAAGGTGAGGAAAATAATTCGGGCACTTGACGGAATTTTCGTGCTGGACGACGTCTTAGCGTTTAAAGTGAAAAAAGAGAAGGATAAATAAGATAAGAATTCACACAGACATTGAAAAGAAGCTTAGTGTAGTCCAGTTTTTCAATCAGGAAATATTTAATGCCAATTAAAATTAGAGAGTATGAAGCAGCTTTAGTCAAAGAAAATTCTAATTGCAAATGATACAAAAGGAAATTACTTTATAAATTAACAGAAAATATGCAGATTCAAATGAATATATGAATATATTCTTGATTCAAAGGCAATCAGGCAAAGATAATGATTAATTGCACCTATAATTCAGCGATTTTTTTCAATTTTTATAACATCAATATTTGGAAGTGAGGATATCATGATATAAACTATGTTAAATGTTATTACTCTTATGAACTTACGATTTCCGATAACAAAGGATATGGTAAAAAGGAGCTTAAAAAATATGTGTGATTTTATATCACAAAGAAAATCACGGTCAAAATTAATTATGAAATGCAACATAGAACAATTATTATATAAGATCTGATACATAATGATAAAATATGATTAGAATAAACATAACATGAGCGAATAACTTCAGTTCCATTTTCATTGATAAGATTTATACTTTAAACAAAAATAAAAGCCAAGGAACTTGAAAATACTTTTTTGCACTTTAGATAAGATTGTGACATTCATATTTACTTCACTGATATTAAGTGGGAGAAAAAGATTAAGAAGATTCTTTACTCTGCTTTTAAAAAAAACTTGATATCTGACGATAAGAAGAAAACTTCCAAAAGTGACAGACACGTGACTCAGATAAGGAATGATTTGAGACTGGGTAAATGGTTTAATGTTCATATAAATTATAGAAATGTTACCTTGTCTGCACGGGAATTTGCGTCCTTAGCCTGACCCTCGCAGGTGTCTGCCTTGTCCATGGCATTGTCCTTCTCCAGCTTCATCGCCTGCATCTTCTTCTTGATTGCGTCCATGGTGACGGTTTGTTTTCGTCTGCTCTGCTGACAAAGATAAAATCTCCCACCCGCTTATCTAGTGGACCTGCGGATCAAACATCCCAGATAAACCATTATTACATCTCGAGTGATGACTGCCAATGTAAACAGAATGAATCGGTAATTTCGAAGACTCTCAGAAGATAAATTAACCAGAAAATGCACTGTGATGTTCCATATACATATACATATGTAAAGTATGAGATTATTCTTATGCGTTCGACAGTGTCAGTGAAAATATATTTAGAAGAAATAAAAAAACGACAATATCAAAATGAAAACAAGAACAACTTATGAAACAATAACTTTAAAACGTAATAAACATAATATTATATTTCCATAATTGGTGACGTATTTCTAACGGTGACGTCATCATGACATATGCTATGGTTCAAAGCAGCCATAGAACTTAATCTATGCAAGATTTGCAAAATAAGAATTAGTAGGATAATAATTTCATGCATACGCATCTAAAATTAATATTTTAGATGCTATTTTAGGTACACTTATTAAACCAAGTAGATCATGTACGGGTCTAAAAGGTTTGGTTAAATAAGAAGTATGTAAAACCTGAAATAATATTGACGCCGATAACTTAACTTCGTATTGAGAAAGTGTAAACGATAACATAATCTTATGACATTAAAATATTATGACAGTTTATCACAAAGTCTCTATTGCATACGATGGTGAATGAATGCATTCAATGTTTCTTAAGTATATATTATTGAACAGTATCAACAGCTGAACGTCCTTTTTTTGTTTGTTTTGTTTAAATTTGTCCTTCGGTAACTATGTCAGTCAGATCTCGCTGAAAACTCTGGATTATTAATAATTTACAAAAACTTATTAAAACATGAAATCTTAGTAATCAAAAGCGATCATTTTCAAAGTAATTCAAATTTCAAGAACGCCTCTTTTCTAAGTAAAAGGATCTTTATGCTAGTCATGTCAAATCAAAGTTGAAAATTAACGGTAAATGTTTGCAGAATTTCACATATTGTTGCCATGCCATAGCACCAAAACATTTTGATATACAAATGCCGTTAGCACATGAGAAATCTGATGAAAAGTAATTCAGTGGACGTATAGAAAAGTTTTCATGAAAGTGTTTTTACCAATTCGACAACAAAGAAATTCTATCATCAAATTTCAAAATTACTCACTCACATGAGTTAAAAGCTTGACAATTCTGGTAGCGCGAACCAATCTGTACCGTTAGTATAAGATTACTATCCTCGCTCTTCTGCATTACCTATCTCGAGTTGTACCAGAGTTCGAGGAACATATTAATACAAACTTAACATTACTAATTTTCATAGCCGATCTTGCCAACGACGTTTCTTTGTTCGTTGCATCAAGTATTTACAGTCAATCAAAATCAAATTACCTAAAGTTATTCTGTTCTCAAATTATAACTAGTTTATAAAGATGTTTACATACCAGAGATGCATTTTCATTGTAACGCACAGCTCATATAAGTATAGTAGGTTTCATATAACTATTCTATTGAATCCTATATTCCTTTCAGAATTATAAATTCCTTAGAAGAATTAGTGCTTTCATTGCTATGCATTTACTGATGCATAAATAAGTGAAAACGTATATTAAAAGGATTAGAATTTAAAGTTGTATAAATTACAAATATGAAATTATAACTTGAGTATCATTATTATTAAGTTTAATATTCTTTTTTTGATCGCTTCAATAACTGATTGTTTGTCAATTGATTCTGGGTACGATGCAACTTTCATTCAATCATCCATCACTTACAATATTTTAACGTCAATTCCATTTGTGAGAATTTTCCACTTTATTACGAAGCAACGAAATAGCAGACACAAAGAAAACTTATTTTCCCGTACTTCTCGATTTTGCGTGATATTGTAGGCAAGATTTCTTCTTCAGGGGAAACGAGTGGATTTCTTGGGTAGAAAGACAAATCATGGAAGTGAATTTACAAAAACCATAAATAACCAAAAAATGAAAACAATCAAACGACCTAGTGAAAGATGAACATAAAAAAGGAAGCAGACTGAGCATGATCTGAAGAAAAATCTATACACTGCAAACTAAAAAGAAAGAAAACATATTTGAAGAGAGACAGCGATAGAAACTAACTCAGGGGTAATAATAATATAATAATATATGCCACTGAAGGTCACGGAGGACAGGAATGTACGGATGTACTGGATGTAGAACTATAAAACATTAACTAAGATTTCTGAAGGTAAAATCAAATTATGATGTTGAAATGCTTAGAAAACGGCTGAAAAGTCCATAATGAACGAAATATTGTTCGGTTTTTATTATGTAAGGTCTAACTCATTGGACTATACGTACCTATTGAATCTCAAAATATATATTCATTTACATATATATAAACACGTATTTATATATTAAGAAAATATAATCTGTAATCTCGAGCCAAAAGACCACATATTTGAATTTATCGGAATGGTAACGACCACCATTAGAGGCCAGTGCTACCGATCACATAAGAGGAATTCTAGGAATAAGATTATAATTGAATGTTTGCCAGATTCCGAAAAAAGTCTTTTTTCGGACCAGAGACGGCATCTGAAACTTTTGAATTACGAAATTTCCTTTCGCCATAGATCGATTTCATAGAATGTATTCATATATAACAGTTGCTTGTAACATTTTTCTGGACTTTAAAAAATACGAATGAATTGTAAGAAAGAACTGATCATTTCAATTGGTTACAAATCATTAAACATATGAAAATCTAGTAATAATAACCTCATTATTACATTTATTCCTCTTCGTTAGATTGGAGTTTCGAAAGTTTTCAAGCATCTTGACGCGTGTAAATCTTTCAGTGTTTCAACTTCGAACTTATTTTTAAACTCCTCCATACATTAACTGTGCTATAGATATATAGCGTATTTTTTGTGCAGGGTGTATATTCGTGTTCGAGCTGTTTCACTAGGCGCCGCCGAATTTTTCTCCGTAATATCTGAGGGTAACAGTAACGCCCCTTGCGCTAGCGCACGAACCCCGAGTCCTAAAAATCCAAATACTATAGTTACGCTCTTTCTTTACTCCCATTATATATTTCTCTATCTTTTCCCTCTCTTCTCCTCTCGCCCGGGCCCCACTATAAATACCACACTCGACCCATTTCATCCGCCGCTCTACTTTTGGTCACTGCCAGAGCCTTTGCCAGTGCCTCCTGGAGGAGCAACTCAAGTATTTTCTTCCCAAAGGATTCGCCGGTGGTCGGGCTTAGTAAATTCCCTCGTGAGAGCAATTCATCGCTCCCATTCACCTAATTGATTTAAGCAACAGTGCCGTTAAATGGGACCGACTACTTTTGAGAAGTACAACGATATTTCTCGTTTTAGCTTCGTTCCTTCGCCCAGCCCACCCGTATTGTTTCAGGAGCAATGAACCTATGAAAATTATAGTTTAGGTCAAAATTGTGCTGGTTTCTCTTTCTCTGTTTGAAATGTTATATAAGTAGTTTTGTATAAGATTTATAGGTCTAACTATAAAGACTGTCTTACCAGACTCTAAGGCCTAATTGGTTCACAACTGTTATTGGGAAATATACTTATATCTCTTACAAAATAAATAATACTCATTTGAAGCTGTCAATGAGTTAACATGGAAGTCTATCGGAAATTCTAGATAAAGACAACAGCAGTAATAACACGAATCCACTGTATTCCTCTTTTTACATATAAATTTTAAAAGTTCAACAACTAATAACTATTATATTAATTTATTTGTTTCATTCGAAAGTGAATTACCATCAGACAATCTAGGATTTAACAAAATACAAAAATTTAATGTAAAACTAAATGTAGTTGATAAAGCATCTGAAGCTCTGTAAAATGAGGAAAACAAGACTCTCACTTTCGGAGATAAAAGAAAAACTGAACTCCTAAGTTCGGGTCTATGATGGGTGATCATGAGATGAATTTATAATAAGTGTATTTCGTGGAAATTTACGTAATTGATAAGAACTGATGTAGCTAAAAATCCAGCTCAAATTTAAGCGTCCAGGCAAGATATCAAATTGTAGACTTTTCAAGGTTCACCAGTTGGAGACCTAAGAGTATCTAATTCTGCAGATATTCCTTGAAGCTCGTCCATAATGGACTTAATCGAACCCTTTGGAATTCCATCATTTTGCAGATATTAAGACAGAGTCTGAAACCGGGAATTCATCAAAATAAGGACAAATTCACGAAGACTACGATCAGAATAAGCTTTTGTGAACAAATGTATGATCAGGACTGTAAGGTTCATACTTTTCATTTAGATGTCCTGGCATTATGCTGTTTATGTTTATGTGTAGAGAATGATTTGTGTAGGCACCCGCAGATCCTGCAGAGATCTCGGCGCCCCCGCCGCGGTCCAGATCCGCTTCCATCGGAGGCAAGTTTAAAAATAACCGCCTCCGGATTTTGTTTCCCGCTAACCCGCGCATGCGCAAAGTGGAAAATGGAATAGCTGTGGAAGAAGTTAGGAAAGGAGGCGGGGGAAGCAAAGTGTAGGAGCAGGTGCAATGCAAATATGTAAGAAGGAATACTTGTGGCCAAGGTCTGCTGTAATTCCAACGGCAGTGACGAAGACGGGTTACGATAGCGAAACCTCTTGGATGTGAATTTTGATGATGTTGAAATGTTTCTCTGTGCATTTCAATGTTCGCCATTTTGTGTTTCGTTCATATCCAGGGTATGAAAGTGGTTCTGGCAAAGGTGGAAATTTTTCAGAAAAATGTTTCGTTGTCGAAGACTTGATTAGCAGTAGCAATATCTCTCATAGTGCGTTAACATTCTCATCTCACAGTGAAACCTCATCTACAAAATATATGGGAAATTCGATGAGATTAAACATCAGAATATAGGGGAATGAATTTAAAATTTTCCATCGATATGAGTTAGTCAAAGTATCTTTATGATTTCTGCTCAATATCCTTCAGTAGTAAAACCAGTTTGAGTTAATGAATGCCATATGAATTAATACATGTATTTCTTTAAGCAGGTATATCACCTTCAAATACTACTTAATAATTAATTAATAGTTAATTTAAAACCATCCATCTTATAATTAATAATTAACGGCATGTAATGGACAATCAAAAGATAAAATATTTAACTTATCTTCAATTGTAATTCAAGATTAGTACCTCAGGTTTACGCCCAAACGAAATGATTGCCGAGTTTCGTGTTAATTATTATAATAATTATTTAACTTCGACTGTATTAAGTTATCAAGAATAATTGAGAAAAGTTTGCATTTTCGTTTTGGCAATGAACTCTCGTAGGTCATAAAAAATAATGGCATATCCCTTATGTTAAATCCGAATAATCGAAAAATATAGATTCACATTTGTACCGAAAATCATTTAGGTTTGCATATATAAATATCAGCATCCAGTAACACCTTCCATTCTTGTCCCCTTGTATTTTGAAACTTGATCCTGCACGAAGCAAGTCTCATCACTTCAGCAAAAATTCTGTGCAGATTGAAAATCTTGCTCCTGTAGCGTGTTGTTAGAGATAGTGGTAAAAGTGTTCTATGTCTTAGAAGTGGAATGACCTCTTCTTCAGTTTCGTACCTAGTGTGAGCTCGTGTTCTGATACGAGAAACGGCGCATGCGCCTTGGAATCCAACGGATAATATGTCACCCACCCAATCGGGACGAATTTCCAAAAATGCACACACTGGTCCCAACCCGGCAGGCGAGGAATCCGCTCCCGAGATATCCGACGAAGTCATCCGAGACGCAAACGGAGCTCACTTGGATCACAAGACAATAAGACCTTTCGAGACTGGGGAATTTCTTTCTTCCTCCAGAACCTCCACATTTCCTTCACCAGGCGATCACGGAGAAAATAAAGCTGGCGATACACTCGTTTCTGCACTGAATCATACAGTTCCACGGTCATTCCACCAGTCAATGCACCAGAGACTCCAAAACCGTTCACAGTTCACATCCAATAGGTTTCCAGCACTGGTCAAAAAACTTCAGTGTTCTTCACAATCCGTCTTCACCACATAACAGGCCACTTAGTCTACCCCGCAGTTTTCTAACTGGGCTAAATCTAACAGTTCCGATTCGGGGCCATTTGACAGTGTGGATCAGTCTGTCAAATGCCCCCGGATCCAACCGAGGGTTACGAGGTTCTCAAGCACGCATTGTTACGGGAAAGCATCTTGGGTTGGTGTTAGGGCTCGGGTGGTGTTAATCAGAGTTTATTTGGTGAGATTGAGGTATTGGCGAGGGTCCTCCAGCTCGGGAACATTCTCCCTTACCTTTTGGAATAGGATGAGTAGCGGCGGATCCTAGTAAATCGCTAAAAGTGAAGGTAACCGGCGCACAGCCTTCCTCACTTTGTGGCCCCGCTCGCACTGAAGGGATCGCGAGAAAGAAGAGCCACTGGACCACACGATGGCACACACACACGCCCAAAACACATGCGGGGGATGGGGTACTCCTACTACTCTTCCATCCCCTCCATCGGGCCCCTACCAGGGGGCAGAGGAACCAAAAATGGATAGGGAATGGGGGGGGAGAGAATGAGTGGGAGAGACGGGGGATGGTGGAGGGGAGAGATCAGGGGGAAGGGTTGCAGGGGAGGGGCTCACTTAAGGAGAGGTGTGAAGGAAATATTTAAAATGGCGTAAAAATGAGGGAGGGAGGGTCGGGTTGGGAGGATCCGGTGGTCAGCACCCCTGCTGGAATTTGTTTTATTCCATTGACTGGCGATAGATTCGGTCTTAAGAGGCGACTTGTCACTCAGGCTCGAAACTAACTGGGTAATTACCTTGATATTACAAGTATCAATTGGACCATTCCGAAATTTACAAATAGATATGGAAAGGGTAGACTAATTGAAAATGAAGACATCCTCGACAATGTATATATTCGATAGCAGAAATCTGACAGATTTTTATGAAGGTTACACCTGTGTACATAAAAATTAACAGAATAAGAGAATCACAATACAGTGATAATCAAATGAATACAATATATGATCAAGGGGTACAAATTATCTATTCGCTTATTTGAAATGTCTTATCATCAAGTCAATGGTAAATTGACTGAGAATAAAGAAGCATTAACTGGTAGGATACAACGCAAAGAATTTTCATTCAACGATATCTTGAATGTTTATCTCAAGATAGCACTTTAAAATTCTGTCTATCCTGAAATGTATAGAATAAAAGACATATTTATGTATTTATTTCTTAAAATTTTCAAAATCCTCTTTTATCAATTTACAGCAGTGATCTTTATTTCGTTTTATAACCCGATGAAAATTCAAAAGTAAATATCTCTATGAAAATCAGTAAACATCTGATGTCGACCATAAGAATTGCCGTAAATAAAGTATTGTTAAAATACATAGTTACAATAAATAGGGGAAAACTGATCTTAACTGACGCACCAAGTTTATGCGGCACTAACGGTGTAATTTTTCTAGCTCTCTTCCTTGGCCTACAGTCAATCAAGAGCAAAATGTTTTGATTTATCAGCAACTGAGCCTAAATTAGCTATCAACTATAACCTACTATGAACGCTGAGATGCAGGTAATCGTTAAAAATTACGACATGGTATCTCAAATATTTCCATGGTACTATAAACAAACAATAACATAATTGAGGAGAAATTGAGACTGTATGAATCTTCAATCTAACCTATCGTCAATGTTACTTTAAAATGTAATACACTAACATTTAATCTTGAATCTATAATTATATTTAGACTCCAACTTAATGGTCATCAAAATTTCTCTTCGACAGAAGAGTTAAAAAGAAACTTTTTAGCACCCACGAATTCATCAGATCGTCTCCCTAAATAATGAATAATGTAGTAAGCTTGATAAGGGAAGGCTTTATCTTCGAAAGCGCCAAAATAATCAGAATAACGCATATAATAAACGCGAGGAGATACATTCTTCTTTGGACATATGTCCCGTTGAGTTGCGAAAATGCCCTTAACAGAGGAATGAAACCCGATCGGGGAGAGATTTCACGCGCGAGGTGACACAAATTGAGCAGAAGGTTGACAAGTCGATGGCCATCCCTTCAAAAAGAAGACAGCTTCCACGATAGGAGTTAATTGGATAAAAGGCGGGCGTTATTAATTAAGCTGTGGTTTTAATCAATACCGCTAACGAACTGTGGGCGATTTCACCACCTTTTTCCCGAAAAACGACTTGTTTACTTTTATATTTCGTAACACGTTTATTATGGGAATATCTAGATACCTATTTTAATAGATCATCTTAACTTTATCTACCCCAGCTACTAATTTATCAGTTTCTGGAAATCTGTCTCTTACATTTAATTATTGAAACGTATCACATAGCTTATTATTCACATTATTGTTATGAACTGTGTTCTGAGTGGGCGATGGTAACTTCAACAATGAATAATAACACACTCTGTAACTACTAGAAAACCAAATATTTATTACGTTTATACATTCTTTCCCTTATTAAGTGAATAAAGAAGTTCTCATTCAGATAACAATGAGTAGACACTCTCTAACAACACTTAATTCTTAAGAAAAATAATACTTTATTATATTTTAGCCTAAATCAAAATTCATTCCACTCAACTGTGTGTATTCATCCAAATATCAATTAACAATTATCACACTAATCTATTAAATAAATTTCTTGAGTTCACGCGGTGATAATTCGGGATTTTAAATAATGTTTTTGTAATGCGGTAACGTAGGCAATATTTACCTATTAATGTATCCAATACACTAAAAATAATAAATTCGAAAGAAAAGCTTACGTAAACTGATGTTCAAACTAAGTTCTGAAACATAAACAACGTTTATTCCCCGTGTGTTAGTTATGTAATAAATATGAAGGCATTAATTTTCCGTAGTTTACGTTTTACATTCCTTGCGCTTTCTGACTTACATTCATACGACCAAAACCCATTGATTGATCTAAAGGAAAAGGCCTATTTCCCTTCCAAGCAATTCACTTAAACGCTTCAAGCATATAACAATTTGATCTGGCTAAACAAACCTTTCTTCCAAAGGGATTGTTTGAAATTTAATTGATCGATTTGGACTGGATTCATTCGATCACTTCGGCGACAAGAATCTTCCGCACTATTTGCTCGCAAAGGGGAATAATAAAACGATCCCTTTGAAGGAGACAGAACCAGAAGAAAAAGCTTTATGAATGCTAAAATTGAATTGAAATTGCGGATACAATGTTTTGGCAAAAACAAAGAATGACTTGCCTCTATCGGTGGAGATCTATCTTTTGAAGGAGGGATCGTTGATTTAAAAATAATAAATGGAGTAGCCACTAATTTAATAAGATCTCATTCTTATTTAATAAGATAAAAATATCACTAAAATAAAATGAAACCTGATATTGTCGTAGGAAATGATTGGTTTTACCAATATAAATTATACAATGCTTAACGAAATAGGAACACAAAATTAATTCATTTTATACTTTGCTAAATTCAGCTAAAGGAACTGTATTCAAATGTAAATTGTATTCTATGTGTCACAAAAAATTGTAGGGCGCTATCGAAGTTCTCTTTACGAGATCATTACTCGTAAGTTACTGAAATATGAGTGATACTGAATCCATTTTGGTCACTCTTTATTGAATGAAATGGAGAATCAATAAACAATAGATGTGAAAAATTATCCACATGACTGGGAATCGATTCCAGCTCCCCAATTATCCGTTAATCTTCCGTTGGAATTTATTTGGATTGGTAGTTTAGTGATTAGAACACCTGCCCATGAAAGTGGGGAGACAAGGGCTCGAGACCCAGTCATCTCGATAACTTTTTACATCTGTTTCTCATGGGGTCATCGTGCTAAGATAAACACATTTCCCTTATCTTTGCTATGGAAATTCTCTTCATAGGGTCATTATTTCGCAATTATGGGAATATATGGCAATATGTCTCAGGATAACAAAGGGAAAACTACCACATCTTACCTAATAACAATTATAATCATGTCTTTATTGGCCGATTTAAATGATGATATATGATTATTATGAGGATATTCTCAATTATGAATTATTATATATTATTATATCATCATAATCTATAATAATAGAATTATATAACACATCATTATTTATCCAAATATTTTGCAACTTAATGTTGGATGGTCTGAAGTTGAAACCGGTCTCTGGACTAAATATTATTATTATTATATAATTATTATATGACCCTTTATTCGGCGAGGTCAGGCCTATGTGGGTCTCTCTTACACCTAACCTCGAATATTGTACTGAGAGACAGTGACACCGGTAACATTTGCGTAAATCCTCATGAGAAGATCATCGAATAAAACTTTTAATTGTAGAAATCAAAAGAAAGAGAGCAACAAGTCGCCCCCAAAAGGGCCCAAGCCAACCTGCACTCTCGTATACCGTCTGAACCAAATCAGAGTAATCACATTCCGTATAGGGAATATCGGAGAGATAAACTCAACCAGCAGGCCTTAAAAATAGCCCCGATGTGTGCCATGTTGGGTGCCAATCTGAAGAGGCATTTCTCCGTGTACTTGATGCACTGTTTCGTCTCCCTGGCAATAGCTGAGGAAACGATCGTCTCCTGTGACGTGATATTGCCTAACACTGGGAATGGGGGGTGGAGGGGAGGGGGAGGTAGGAGGAGGAATGGGAGGGGAGGTGGAGGAAAAAGGAAGAAGATCTGTAGAAGATGAGGATTGGTCGCGTGTGGGAAGAGGCAACTATTTTGGTGGGACTTAAAGTTCGCGATTAGTAGTTAGCTCCTCCCTTAAAGCCACGCCTTCCTCACCCTCTCCTTCTCCTCAAAGGGTTTATCTGACGGGATGGAGAAGAGATGGAAATGCATTATAGCGCTATAATGAATGAGGATGTCGGAGGACAGGAGTGAATGGGCCATGGGAGATATGGGTTGAACACAAAGGGTCAAGTTTGGGATCTTTTTAAATAGGAGTGACCGTGAAAAGGGAGAATGGGAGTGGATTGTGAAAGTGCCAGGGGTTTTATGATCGACAGACTATTGATGGTTAGGGCCGCGACGCAGATTTTTGATGAATTTGTTTCCACGAAGAAGGAAATGATGCCAGAAATCTAAGAAATGTTAATTTTTCAACATCTGATTTGGCCTCTAATTAAATTATTTATTAATTTATTTATTTGAATAATATGGAGTTACTTATAGTAAAACCCGTTTAAGACGGTCCCACTTTAGACAATATCCCGCTTAATACGCGGTTTTCTTCCAATATAGATACCTTTATAATAAAGTCGGGCGGCAATCACCGTGGGTGACACGTGATAAGCACACCGACTCCCACGCAGCCGTGTTTGGCTTTCCGATTCCGCCGTTAAATTTAATAACAAAAATTATAATAATCTAATTGGCGTCGAAGTTAAGTGTTAGCAACATTATCTAATTCAAGTATTAGCAGTGTATTAACGCATAAACTGCGAAGGAGTTGATATACTATGAATGTGAGGCTAATATAGTTATTATAAACATACAATAAATACAGATAAAATACCAGCTAAATATTTGTTTTATATCATTGTTTTCTATCATTTTATTTCTTTCAAATCTTCTCCATGTTGCTATGGAATTATGAATTAATGAAATATAAAGTGTATCTTTTTTCTAAAATCATATGTAACATAGCTTTCGAAAAACACACATTCATGAAAAACATGAATTCAATCCATCATCAGCTGTAAGCGAATTCAGATGTTACGCACACCAACTGATGTTAATAAACCGGTATTCCCTTCAGTTACTTTCTTTTCTTCTGTGAAATGCACTCAATTTTTTCAAAATGTTTCTCTCTTAGTTTTTGGTAAATTTCAAAGGTAAAACGTTGAATTATTTCCGATTCATCTTGCACATAGATAATTAGATTTGAGATTGGAAGTTTCGTACACAATCTAAACTATTCATGTTATTGACATATAACTTGAACTTTCTCTGTATAAGTAAATTGTAAAACTTGAATCTTCTTTGTGGAACTTGGAATAGCTGAAATTCATTCTAAATGATTCCAGATAAAAGCAGCTCCTAGAAATAGAATTGGAATCGTCGAAAGAAAGAAGATCAAACTTTAAGTCGAACTTCTTAGGAGATACGTTCTCAAAAGACAGAGTAGATATTATTTGTACACCCTGTTAGGATAACCTAACAAATACTGCAGTGAAAATTGGATTCTAGGACTAGTCTCTTCAAAAACGCATATATAGTATATATCATCATCATCATCATCATCATCAGCCATTTTCAATCCGATGTCGGATGTAGGCCTCCCCAAGCGCTTTCCAATTCTCTCTATTCTGAGCTTCTCTTTGCCATGTCACACCTAAGTACTTAATGATGTCTCTGTTCCATCGGTCCTTTGGTCTTCTTCTTGGTCTCTTCACATCTCTTGGTGTCCAGTTCAGAACCGCTCTTGTCCAACGGTTGTCGTTTCTTCTCGCCACATGGCCTGCCCACATCCATTTCAGTGACCTTACTTTATCTACGATGTCTGTCACTCCGGTCTTCATCCTCACCCAGGTGTTGCGTTTCCTGTCTCTTCTTGTGATCCCAAGCATACACCTTTCCATACTTCTTTGCGTTGTCTGAAGTCGCTGGGTTATTGCTGCGTTTAACACCCAGGTTTCACTTCCATATGTCAACACTGGTAGAATGCATTGGTTGAAGACCTTTCTCTTCAAGACCATTGGCATTTGTGACTTTAGAATGTGTGCATTTCTTCCGAAGGCACTCCAGCCGAGTTTAATTCTTCTGTTTACTTCGTTAATCCTGTTGTTCTCTCCTGTGGTTACTAGTTGTCCTAGGTATGTGTATTCTGAGCAGACATCCAGAGGCGTCCCTTCAAATTTGATTGTTTCTTGTGCTGCAAAAGAGTTATACATTACCTTTGTTTTTGTTAAATTTATCCTAAGCCCTATCTTCTGTCCTGCTGTGTTTAGTTCATGAAGTCTTGAAGCTAGATCTTCTCCGTTGGTTGCGAAGAGTACTATATCATCTGCAAAGCGCAGATGACTGATGTGTTCCCCATTAATCCGCAGATCTTTCTGCTCCCAGTCCAAGGTTTTAAAAACTTCCTCCAGAACAGCTGTGAAAAGAATTGGGGAAAGGCAATCTCCTTGTCTAACTCCCTTCTCAATCTTGAATTCTTCAGTAACTTCGTGTAGCATTATTGAGGCTGTGGCATTTTTATAAATGCTGCGTAGGAGTCGGATGTACTCTGTATCTACTCCTTGTTTTTCCAGAGCTTCTAGTGTAGAGGAGGTACTTACCGAGTCGAAGGCCTGAGCATAGTCCACAAAGCATAGTACTAGTGGCATCTCATATTCATTCGTCCTGCTGATTATTTCTTGTAGTGTGTGGATGTGGTCCATAGTACTGAAGCCCTTCCGGAATCCTGCTTGTTCTCTAGGCTGGGCGGATGATAGAATAATCTTTATCCGTTCAGCTATTATCCTCATGAATGTTTTGTAAACAACCGGGAGGAGGCTGATGGGGCGGTAATTCTTCAGCTCTTCCTTGCTTCCTTTCTTGTGCAAAAGGACTATTCTTGCATGATTCCAGTCCTGGGGGATTCTTCCTTGTTTCAGGCACTTAGTGAATAACTGCGCTAAAACGTGTGCAACTTCTGTTCCACCAAGTTTTAAATATTCTGATAACACTCCATCTATGCCTCCTGCTTTTCCGTTCTTCGTCTGCTTTATTGCTGCAGTTACTTCTTCTGGGAGAATAGAGAGGGGATCTCGTTGGTTTTGGCTTTCTTCTTGGTTTTCCTCTTCATCATTTTCTTCCTTCTTGTATAGGTTGCCAAAGTATTCTGCTACTGTCCTTAGTATTGCTTGTCTGTTGCAAGTTCTTGTACCATCTTCCTTCTGTATGGCTAAAATCTGTTTTCTTCCAATTGCTAGGCGTTGTCTGGTCTTCTTCATACTTTTGCTGTTTTCTATAGCCTCTTGCACAATTCTCTCATTGAATTTTCTCACGTCTTCCTTAATTGCCCTTCTGATAGCCTTACTAAGCTCGACGTATTCGATGTTATCCTTTTGTGTATCTGAATTCTTCAGTTCCTTACGTCGTTTCATCATTTGTCGGGTGCTGTCACTTAGCTTTCTATCTTTAGCTCTTCTTGGTGTGCTTGCTACTTCTTCTGCTGCTTCCTTAACAGCTTGCATGACTTTGGTTTCTAGTTCTTCTTCTTGAAGTGCTGAGAATCTATTTTTTAGCTCAAGCTGATATTTATTCTTGTTTTCTTCTAGTTTTTTGATGCTTATTTCATGTTTCTTGCATGAAATCAACTTCTTGCGTTCCATTTGGAGATTAATCTTCAATCTGCATCTTACGATCCTGTGGTCACTTCCAGTGCTAAAGTTATTCAAGACTTCACAGTCTGTTACTGTGTAGAGTTTATTAACCAATATGTAATCTATTTCATTTTTTACTCCGTTGGGTCCTCTCCAAGTCCACTTCCTTTTTGGGTTCTTCTTGTAATATGTATTTGTTATGTACATATTGGTGCATTCAGCAAACTCTACCAGGCGGTGACCACGTTCGTTTCTCTGGCCCAGTCCGTATTGTCCTGCGACGGTGTCATCGGCTTCCTGTTGACCTACACGAGCGTTAAAATCGCCCATAATTATTTTATAATAGTGGGCTTCCTTATCGTGCTCAGTGCCCAGAGATTGGTAAAATTTTTCAATTTCTTCTTCGCTGCTTGCTGCTGTTGGTGCGTAGACTTGTATGATCTGAACAGAGTAACGCTCATTTATCTTGAGTATGAGCTTGCAAATTCTCTCAGATACACTTTCTATCTTCTGTACATTGTTTTTCCATCTCTTGTTGATCAGGAACCCGACACCTCCTAGTCTTCCATCCTTAGTACCCCTGTAATAAAATAAATTACCTTCCTTGAGTGTAATCAAGTCTTCTGATTTTCGCCTGACTTCGCTGAGACCGATGACGTCCCAATTTATCTTCTCTGCTTCATTCAGTAGTTCCAGTAGTCTGTCTTCACTCTTCAAGCTGCGGCAATTGTAAGTCGCAAAGTGGAGGGTGGTAGCTCTTTTCCTCATGATGGACCTCTGTAATGCCACCACCTCCCGGACATCCGAATGGGTGGTGCTTTTACGTCCGGATAAATTTCCATTACAGAAGCTCATCATGAAAATTGTATTTGCATTTGGGGGATGAAGGACAATAATTCACCAGGCTGTCCTACTGCCGGTTGGTGAATGCCACTTTCACAATTTGGCCGGAGATATTGTTGAAGCCTTCTTAGCATGGTTGAACCTGGGCTATGCATCGCCTCCAACCTCCGTTAACACCCCTCCGCCCCGTTGAGGCAATGAACTGTGGCTGTGTGAGGAGGGGTATAGTATATATACTATGGAATATATATGTGGACTATATACTTTTCGCTAAGAACTCTAGAAAACTTCATTCATCTACTTACATAAGAATAAACAAGATATTGAGCTTGATCGGATGTGAGTAAATCAGCCTACTTCAATTCGAACTGAATTCGAAACCGTTTCCCAATTCGAAATCAAATCGTACCTCAGAACTTCGCACCTTACCAACTCCACCATATATCAATGTGAGGTTTGATTTACATATACAATATTCAACATGTAATCAATATGATTTGACCTGACCTCGTTGAACACCAACTTGAAAACTATACTTCGTATTTTCTACAATTTTTTATATAAATATTCTGTTTCAGCCTTTCTGCCTAAAGAAACCAAAACTGTTAGAAAATACAATACATAGTTTTTATTTATTACAACATTCTACAGTAAGACAGCATCAAAAAAGGTTTAACCTCCCTGCAAACGCAAGATATATTACCTTCTGTGAATTAGCTTTTCAATGAACTTTATCTAATCATCATTAGGTGTTCTTTTTTCATGAAATGCCAAATTTTATCCATGCTTATGTTATATCCGAATGTATACACAAATTCAATGATTCCAGCGATACAAAGAGCAATAATTTTAAATAATAAGGTACACGTATTCTTCGAAAAGTTGTATTATCATCGAAATTATGCAAAAAAGGAAAATTCACCTAAATTCCATGCCAATATATAGTAAACTCAATATTTTCAATTATGACTTCGTGGAATTCACAACTATCTTGAAAATAAACAATACTCTCATAGCAGACTTTTTAATGAGACATTTTTCGTCCAAGTCTTGTAATCTTTAGAAAACAGCATCTGAAAATGTTAACACGTTAACGAAATATGTCAAATTGAAAATCTGCAGCGAGAGTTAGGAAATGTATTTCTTTTCAAGATGGTTATCAATTTAAAGTTCAATTTCTCACCTTGCGCTGTATAAGGATATTTGAAATACCTTGTAAAACGCGTAATAAAGACGTCTAGGTGAGTGATAAAAAATGAATGAGATCATATGTAAAAAAATAAGATCAACGGCTATTTCTTTAATTTTTTCCGCTAATGTTTGCACTCCGTCCTAGGATTCTCCGTTTCCGAGATTCTCACACGAGTTTGTTCTCGATTAAAAAAACATGCCATCGATTCTTCCGATACTGCGCCGTGGAAATTCAAATGGAAGCTTTCACATCGTTCCATTTATTTCCGAGAATGCAATCCATCCATCGTTCTACTGGAATACAGCTTGCGTCACATATCTCTTTTTCTCTAAATCAAAGGAGAATCTTTCATAACATTCTCATTCTGTCAAACAATGCAGACTTCCTCCGTTGAAAAAAAATGTCGAATTTCTATGAATAACTGATCTCGGATGAAGGTATTGGATTCTCGATACAGAAGCATTAAAACGGCCTTCGTAAGTTCTAAGCCAGTCTTCGAAAATGATACATGCGAATAAAATATGGAAATTGGTTTGGAAAATACATACAAATATTCCTATATATGCAAAGTATAAATATAAGAATAATATGAGAATATAATACATATACACATCTACATAGGTTATAAAATCGCTTCAGGTTATTTTATTGCCAAAAGGGGTATGTGATACTCTGCGTCTCATCTTAAATCCAGGTAATTTTGTTTTTATTCATTCACGAAGCCATTCAACAAGGAATGAATAATTTAAATTTTCATTTTTCTAAATGAAGAATCTGAAATTGATATGAATACTTTACATTTACTTGGCATCTCTTAACGGCATCGGTACCAAATTTTTTTTTCCGAGCTCAGAAATAATGTAATGTATCTGTTGAACATACTGACAGCTTAAGAAATACATTGGCGACTGAATATCCTTTATTTTTCCTTAATATTAACTCTGAGTCGATATTTTAAGAAATAATTCCAGAGGAACTATTCGGTTTAACTTTACCTGGTACTTGGTTATTTACATTCATCGAAAAATTATGAATTTTCCTTTTCATTCATTAACAGCGCTAGCTTTTACCATACATATTCCACAAAATTCTCCGCTACTTCAAAAACCAAAGATTTCTCTGCGTGGTCAGAAAAAATATACATCATTGTGAGAAATTTATTCAACGCTATCTATCATTCGTGAAATGCTCAGTGATCTTAAAATTCCTAGATTTCCGTAGTCTTATAGATGTTTGATGCGACACAACAAACCAACCCAATTAATTTCTCTGAAAAACATCGGTCCTCAAATACTTAAGACGGCAATAAAGAGACGACCAAAGGGATTAGCACGCCTCCATCATAACGTGTCCCCTGAAGTGTTCGAGACCCTCCGAGCGAGAGTTATGCGCGGGTTGCGGTACTTCCAGGATACGAGAGGAATTTCATTAAAATCTGTATGATTTATATCGGAAATTCGACTGGCTCGGAATTTATAATCTGCGCATATTCACTAAAGTTCATAAGCAATATCACTGATGAATCCTTTCTACAATATGGTTTTTTAAATACGAAACTTTGCATTTGAATTTTTTTTTAATTTTCAAAGAAGTAGAAGTCCATACACTGCAACCGAAAAATCAATGCAAAATATTAAACAGAAATAACTGATTTCCAAATTTTTTGTTTGATCATTATAATACGGAGATCCGTGCGACCTTTTTTGTTGATGCTGCTACACCAGACAAATTTAATATACATAATTCGCATTTTACATTATGGTTTATGTTCGACAATATTTAGAATACTGAATTCCAGATACATCTAAATATAAATATTGAAACTCTTAAATTTTGGGTAAATATATTACCTAAATGGAATTTAACTTTTAGAAACATGATTTGAATTTTAATAATGTACACATTTTCATGTCAATTATTAAATTTTTAATCGATGAATTTTTTTAGATCCAGGTTAAAATAAAATATATTGATCTCTGATGATTTAATTAAGGCTGTAATTGATTATTCTAAGAGATCATTCGAGTATTCTCTACACATATTTGTAATTAAAATCCTAATATAGTAGTAGTATGGTTAACAGTGCTTCGACAGCAAAGGTCAACTCGTACGGGCCTCCACCAGAAATCGAACCTGAGACAGCTTTCAACAAATGCAAACTCCCTTACCACTTGGCCATCCGGGAGCCCTTATTATGTATGGGTGGTCTGAAAGGTTTCCGACATTTCGCCATTTTTCGACATGTTTTCTGAAAATTTTCTGAAGATTCCTGAAAAACTTGGGGTCGGCAACTTTTCAGACCACCCTCATATATATAACCCTTTAAGGAATTTATTTTCAAGGGTACATCAAATAATACACGTGTCAAAATTTAGATTAAACGTTACCAACAGGTAGATTGCATCTAATAATCGAAAATTTTCTTACTTAATATATCAATATATTTATAAATATGAGTTAAAAATAACTTGGGCTTATTCTTGAGGATATTAAAGCATTTTTGGTCTTTTTCATTCAAAATTGAACTATACGTAGCAATTTCATTCGTTTGAATACACATTCATATGCATTCACGTATAAAACATCTACAATCGATTAAACTGACTTTTAAGTTCTGTACCTTTGATGAAATGAAAAAAGTCGCTAAGACGACAAAATACGACCACTCATTATTTTTATTTCATCGAATGCCACGTATTATTTCTCTTGGTTGATCACGGTCGTAAGATTAGCATCAAAGTCTATCGCAGCAGAAGATAAGTTGGCCACCCTTGCTCCAAATGAAACTCGCAAAAACGGTGTAACGAGATAAACCCTTTCACAACCTTCCAAGGAACGAGCTTAACTCAACAATAACTCTTAAAGAAAGAAAACCAAACAGTGAAACACACAATACAACACCCGAGAATGCCGAGTGCAGACTAAAATAAGAATCGAGTCGTGGCCCTGGTCCAGAGGTGAAAAGGCGACCCTCAACCATTTACCTGCCCGCCAAAAAGAAAATCTCCACCTTCGGAGAAGAGTTTAAGGTCGGTCCGAAATAGAGGAAATAATTCATGCGCCATCCCAGACGCCGAACTTCTCAGATCGCATCCAAAGTGGCGACAGTGTAATGCGAGTCCTCCGTTAATTTGCCTCCGAGAAGTAATCAAGCGTCACGGGAGTGAGTCAACGAGACGTAGGAAGAAGCGAGGGAGTATAAAAGGACGTACGGGAACCGAAGGAATTCTAAACTAAAGGCAGAGAAAAGAGCGTCAGCGAAAAGGATAAATTTAGAGCGGCGGAGGTGGCTCCCTAGACGGAGAAAGGCCCAATTAAGCGATCGGGAGTGTTTTCCTTGAGAATCTTATGGAAAGGAGTGAGGTAAAGCCTAAGGTTTGAGAAGCGTCAAAGAGGAGTCTTTTATAAGCTGCCGTGGCGCTTTTCAAGTCTGACTCGTCGCAGGGGATTTTGCTCTGGGAGTTTCTCCGAACATGTGACTCGGAAATTATCCAGCATACTCGAAGAGCTGTTGAGATTATTTTATCGGAATGTTATCTCGTCGACACTATACACTCAAATCATAGCTAACTGTAAGGGTGGATGGGGAAAAAATAGAACTAGTAGATCAATTTTCATATTTGGGCAGCTTTCTTTCTAAGGATGGAAGATGTTCGACAGAAATTAGAAAAAGGATAGCATTGGCGAAAGAAGCATTCATGAAGCGAAGGGAACTGATGACGAAGGGCCTTGATAAAGGGATCAGGAAAAGATTGGTAAAATCCTTGGTGTGGAGTGTAATGTTGTACGGGTGTGAAACGTGGACGTTAAGAAAAGAGGATGTCAAAAGATTGGAGGCTTTTGAGATGTGGGTATGGCGTAGAATGGAGAAAGTAAGTTGGGTCGATAGAAAAACGAACGAGGAGGTTGAATTCAAGTAAAATGAAATCATTTACATCTTTTCTGTTCTCCGTGAGGATATCATCTTAACTATTCACTCGCCTTCCTCTACCTAAATATTTCTTATTGCCAGGATTAAATATCGAGCGAAATCAAATAATTTAGATATATTCTGAAGTTTATCTCCGTGAGAATTTTCTAGATATCCATGAATTGCTGTTGAATCTCACGTTTTTATATCAAAGATTAATCTTTAATATTTCTCCAAGAATTGCGCCAGCTAACATATTCATCACTTAAATTGAAATGCTAACAATTTCAAACTAAGATTGACTAGTCGAAACTGTTAGTTCATTTTTACGGAGTTGTATATTTAAAATTGAAGAACTAGATACTTGCCAAACTATTCCAGTTTTTACACAATGCAAAGGATGGACATCTACAATCTATTCCGTAAATCTTCGGAATGTTCCGAATTTCTGACGAATTGGGAATAGATGAACTACATTCTACTACTGTGGTCTATTTTCGTGAAAGAGAATTATGCTCTAATTTTGGCCCTAAAAAGCAGTTGATGAATCATGTAGGCCGTTATCACATGGAATTTAGGACTGTATCTTGAAGATATTTTCCAATAAAACTTTTTATATTAAGATTTTAAATATCATTAGGAAATTGAGATGTCTTATTAATTCCACGTTGAGCATACTTATGAGTTTTTAAAGGCATTTCTTATCTACCATATCCACCAATATTTTCTTTCTATGTTAGTTTATCCATATTTATGTAAATATTATAATGTACCTAAATTCTAAAATGTCTATAAATACAAAGATAGCTCATTTCCAAGGCTTTTCTTCAGATAAGATCAAATGATCCTGCAACAGCAGAGAGGCTCTAGTTAACTCTTATGTCAGATGGGCGAACCCATTAACCCATGATGATGGATGGACAAATCGTTGAAACCTAATTTATTTGGCACTAAAGCAAAAGTTTGTTTGGCTTTAAGGTTCCTTGGAGTAATCCACACAAGATGATACTACTATTTACAGCTGTCTTGATTCGTTTCCTAAACTCGTTCGTTCGTTGAATCTCGTAACAGCCGATTTCTCATGCCTGAATGTTTTCATTTTATGATAACGAGAATAACTTAATTATAAAATAGAATTGCCGTTTAAGGTATAGTTCAAGAAGTTCAGTGCCTTTTGATGAAACTCCAAGTTAATAAATTTCCTTGGAATCAAGCATTTTCAATTTTTAAGTAATTAAATAGTTCATCCTTTAAAATCTACTATTATTTGTATCTTCTCCTATTCAAAACCGGGTTCTGAAGAACAAACAAATCGCAATTAATATATGTTCATTATATGGTATTTATCTTTCCTTAGCTATTAACTTCGTAACAGTGGTTCCATTCCAAAACATTTAAAAAATGGAGAAATTAAATGAAAAATCCATTGAATCTCACTTGAGGAAATAATTTCAACTTTGACATTCCGAGAGACTTCAAAAAGAGGAAGGAAAAGAGCAAAAAGTGCTTCAAATTATACAAAGAATATGCTATAAATATTAATTAATCCTACTTAAACAATTCAGAAAGTTTCAAAGAGCATCCGAACTTTAAATTCCTTTTGAAATCAATTATTTGGCCGCATTTTGTATATAATGGAGCCCACAATCCTCTTATGAAGGAAACTTTTCAGAAAACTGTAATATTATTTTTCCCAAAATGTTAATTACTTAGGGAATTTTTAAATTAAATCATAGGAAAATTCCCTAGTTGTAATTTTCCAGAGATTCATTAGCATCAGAAGCTCATTTATTAATTACTCACGTAAAATCTTCGAAAATTTTTTTGGGATTTCACAGAGTTTAAAGAGACTTGAAACTTCAAACAGCGCCCCATCTCCTAATTGAAGTCGCTAATTACTTGAAACATAGAAAAGGTAAAACTTTGTTAATTTCCGTTAGGATGACTTCTCATTTTACGTGTGTGCATATGAATTTCCTCTACTTGGAAATCCTTGCTTTAAATAAACATTACCATTTCAACATCAATGGAATCAGAAAATTCGATTCATTCACGACATAATGAAACATTAGGAAAATGAATAATAATCCATTTAGTAGCGCCGTAAACGTAGAACTTCCTCAAAGAATAATACCTGTGGTGGTATACTTCCAAGAGAGAAGTTGCAGAAAGACGTAGAACTTAGGCAATCACACGAGGATACCGAGACGAAAAGTGGGTAATCATTGAAACTTACACAAACTTTAAACCAGGGCCACAGACTGATTGCAGGAAAGTAAGGAAACTGCATCAAAGATGTCAACGATTGAAAATCAGAAAAGTTCTTAACGCCTTGAACAATGAAAATTATCTTACCTAATAATTTTACTACATTACAATACATTTTACATTATAAAACGCATGCTAATAATAAACTAATTATTTTTTTGAATATTGAAATAAACCGCATTCAGTTAAGTCAGTATCTGCTTTATTAGCAATGCTCATTATCCATCAAATATTGCTGCAATTTGAATGGTTTAATTTTCCTGTAACCAACTTTCATTTCAACGTTATCCACGTCAATTATACATTTTAATGCTTACTTTGCAGCGAATTCGATCTATTAATTATTTGTATTAGCACTAACACCCATGTATTACACACACTAACACCCATGAACCCGGGTTCGAATCCCGGTTTAACGGATTTTTCTGGTGAGAGAATGGTTTTACGTGTATTGTAACATCTGAAACAGTCTGCTAAATAAATTGCAGTGGGGGAATTGGAAAAATAAATAAACTGACCCTTTCCCTTCCTTTTGCCACCCTTATGCGTACATTTATCACAGTAATCAATTATAATCTCAATTTAATCGATAATCTCGTGATTGCGACTCACTACAACTGTGGTATCCTTTCAGACATTCTCACTCAGAGTAGTTCGTGCGACTTAGAGATGTTAAGGCATTTACCCATTGACTACCGCGCCCTGAGGCGGTTGCCCAACCCGTCCGAAACTCGCCCTGAAGAGAGGTACGAATCGACGAGAAGGTTGTAGAAAAGACACGGGGCTGCCGTCGGATAAAAAGGAACGAAGGAAATGAAAGAGAGGAAAATAGATCCGTGACGTAGGGGCCAGATCTCGGATTACCGCTGGGGAAAGACGCCATCTTGACTGGCAGCGGCCGCACCCTGGAACTATTTCCCTTAAAAAAAAGTCTTCCCGCCTACGCACGGCAGTGACCGAGTTTGCCTGCCCCCTACCATTGTTCCTGCCCCATTATCCCCGCCGATAAAGAAGCTCACGCATTTAACAGTTGCAGAAGGCGCGTCGGTGGCGGGATCTGCCGGCCACGGCGCCAGGTACGTTACAACGGCGAGACACGCTCGAATTCGAAATCGGCCAATGGGAATGGAGAGAGAAAGTACGGGAATGAGTCATGCCGCGAAGTTCCAGAAAATTGGCTCGTTTTCGTGAGGGGAGGGATCCGCAATGCGGGGGGGACGTCGAAAGAGATTTATCGGTTTAGAAATGGATTCCTCCTCGGATCCTTCGACTTAAAGGGCTCCGTAGACGTTTGTTAGCATAGCGATGGTGGTTAGCATAACTTCCGCTGTTACCTGCATCGATACTTATTGTTCGGCTCCCAAAGACCGATTCTAAGGAGTTTTATCGATTTCAATATTGAGTCTTCAACTCCGATCAACTTTGATATCACCCGTTTCGAAACGATGTACAAAAATTGAAGTCTAAAATTTTTTCAAAACAAAAATGATTTGTAAATCAACGTTGATTCTTTTACATGAGTATAGCAGGTAATATTGCTTTTAAATATGCTTCGACAGCTAAGGTAATTTCACATATAAAGGCTCCGATATGGAATCGAGCTCGGGACTTATATCGCCAAAATTGAGCACGTTGCCCATTTGGTCAACTGAGAATTAGAAAGCTTCCAGAAATCTTTGGTTTATGTAGTAATGAACTGTTTTCTGAGGTTAAAATATTGAATTGTTTGAAAGCTTTCAGGGGTTAGGATATGATTAAATTATTATTCACAATCTAATAATTTTACACTTAGTATGAAACCGAAATTTACGTCTGTATATACAGTTCAGCAATCGATAGGGCGATCGCGTGTCGATGGTAGTGTGTAATAATTACAACAATAATAAAATCATACAATTTCTACAGCAATTATTGAAATTGTTAAATCGTAGCATAATATGGCGGAGGTAAATTAAAGAGTCTGCGCTTAAGTTTTCTTTTTTCAGTTTGAATTCAGGCTTAATAGCTAAAACATATGGTTAAGTTTGCCGAGAACTAGAATACGCATGTGTTCCGAGGGAGACAAAAGATTAACACTACTCAGAGCAAATAACGGCATTCCAAACTTAAGCATTTCCCAGAAATAGATTCTGAATTCCACGTTGACCGAGGTCCCCTTCGTTAATATTTCCCAGATAGCTAGGAATGGCCTACCTATAAAAATCTTGATCCGTTTCCTTAACCGTTTTAAAAATTCAATTGAAATACAGAAATGTGTTAAGAATCTTTCCCATGACGGGTCACTCTAACTCTATTATACTCATCGTCTTTTCATTTTTCCCTTCTCCGAACTCTCTCACCTAATTCAACCGTATCTCAAACGTAGCAGTAACCAATATTTCGAAATTCTATCATTCTTTAATTTCATTGCCTATTTTTCCACTGTTTATTTACATAAGATTTATTTCCATGCTTTTAAAATTCATATTCAATTCTATCAATCATTATCATTGTGATTCCTTTATTTATTTTGGTTGTATCCAACTAAATCATAAGCATATGACCATTCTCTTTAATAAGAAAATATGTTCATTGCATATGCAGGTAGTCTTATTGCCGCACAATCTCAGCAGGTTCCTTCTCTTCATCATTCAGCAAAGCAGAGCTTTATCTGATGCTTGTAGATACCTTTCACCTGTATTTACACGACCCTACTCCACAGGACCCCACTTGGTGCTACATCTCAAATGCCCCTCTTCCTTCTTGACCCTGACGGTGAGATCTAGATTCATAAGTAACTTTCTAACTGCTCAGAAAAAAATTGTACCTCCTTCACAGCCTTTCTTTTATAAAGCTATTCTTTGAGTATATTTTGCATCTCGTCCCCCTACCCACATTATTTTCCTGTAGAATTGAATTGATCACCCTAATACAACCTCATATCAACTGTTCTCATGATTAAAGATATATTAAATACAAGCGTTAAATCATAGGATTAAAGCATATTACAATTTATTGACTTGTCTTTGGTAGATATTCACATTCATCGGATACCCATTCTACTTATTTTATAAATGTAATACTTTGTCCCTGTGAAGTCGTTGGCCTGAAGGTTAGTAAACGAATCACTTACATCATCAGCTTTCGAAAGCTTTAAGGGAATGAAGCGAATAAGCAAAAAAACAAGCGATGTACTTTGCAGTTCCTTATCTCACCGAGTTAAACTGCAGTAAATAGAAAATATCCAGCAGAATGGCCTTATGAATAAAACACTTCAATTTATTCAGTTAAGGTAGGAATGAATGCCATTTTACTTATCACGTATCCCTTATTTTCATACTATCATGAATGCTGTAAGTCCACCTAAGTGAAGCACAATGATTCTACGAGTAAAACTTTTCGTAGCATTCCTTAGACGAGACCTTAATCAATGATATTATTCAGTATAGCTCAGTAACTTTCATATAGTCGCAGTCACAAACGAAATTGAGCCAGAAATAAACGAAGAGTAAATTTTCCAGTATCTTGTACTAAAGATAAATGAAAAATATTCCATCCGTCAAGATATCAGAACCGAGACAAAATTAAGTTATAGAGAAAAAAATATATATTACTCTATCCTTTCCAATAGACTGATTAAAAACTTTTCTCCCCAACAAGATATGGCAGTAGGAACTTAAATACAGGGCTACTCCTCTGAATCTTATCGAGTTAATATTTCTTTTTAATATTTCATAGGCAATTGTTTTAAATCTTAACATTTAATGAATTGATATTTTGAGTATGTTTTAATGCTAATGTTTTGTGTTTTTCTGTGACATTTTATGAGTTTTTTATGAAATGCCTTTCTATGTTTGTTTGTTACACAGCTTTCCATTATATCTTTTAGCTTGTACTATCAGTAGGCTTGCGCAGGTTTTTCACACCCCTCTTCTTCTTGGGTGTTTTCCTGCTGTGGATATTTTTCCTAAGTTATTTCCTTAGGTATTTTTACATCCACCCTTCTAAAGTTTTTCATTCTATACCTTTTCACACGACATTACTTGTATGGTTCGATGGAAGATGAGACTTTTTAGTCTCAATCTCGCCAATAAAGACCTTTAAGACCTTTAAGAGTTGGTTGGTGAAGTTGGCCATACGATTTATAAAAAAATAATATACGTAACTTTTAAAATGAACGAGATTTGAATTAACTATTTTTTAAAAATCACTAAAATTATGCATCGTTCAATGAAGTTAATATCACACAGAGAGTTAATTTGAGCAGACTTAGACGTAAATGGATCGAAAACTGATAATTAAACACTCGTAAATTTCCAAATAAATAACAAATAATGGTGAATAGAAAATTCAAGTGCGCATCATACAAATTCAATACACAGATCGTCAAGAAATAGCATGAAAATAGTAAAACTGAGATATTAAAGTTGGTCTCCGAATTCCAAGTTCTTAGGGGGTTTTCTCTTTCCCTAACATAGATGTCTCTTCGCCTCGATCGGGCTGAGTTCCAAAAAAAATCCGAAATCCAGAGTCAGATGAAACCACTAACGGATACCGCTTCTTTCCGTGGCTATAGAAAAAACCAAGAGCAGGAAATCACGAACTCCTGGTTAAATATAGGAAAAGATACCGAAGGATCCGGAATTCAATAACGTTATCGAGAAAATGTATGTAACTCGCGAAATCATTGCTCAAGAAAATTAATTAATTAATACCATTCATCGTAAAAATTATTAAAAAGAGTATTATGGTTTCCAGAAATATTTATTACTAGCGGACTACTATTTTTAATGTAAAAACGTCACCATTAGGTTGCTACAGCTATCTTCAAATAAATAAATAATTTGGATTTATATACGAAAAAGTATCAATAAGAAAGTAATAGTATATACATCACTGTAATACTTAAATTCGTAAGGTATAAATTCTGGAAAAATATTGATATGTTATGGTGAAATTATAAAAGTAAAGTCGATAACATGAATAGGAATAAAATACCGATGTCTCAAAATAAACAAGATATATCACTACATAACCTTATAATAATTTCGATGCAATGAAATAAAAAGGTAATAAAGATTTGACCTAATAATGGTTGTTAAAGAATTCAAATTTACTGGCGATACCTGAAAATGATTGCCAGAGATCCTACCAAATTTAACGGCTCGGAGTTATCACAAACTATAGGATTTACAATGAGTAACATTAACTTTTCCCAACCCATAATTATCTATTTAATTCAGAAAAAAAGAAAGTAGCACATTTACTTCCAATATTTTAAAAATGTAGCCAGATGTGTCTCACTTGAATTAAATTGAATTTATTTGAGCATGTCAGTGAAAAACGCAAATTATTCTTTACAACGACGTGTTTTCGATAGCCGTTTTTCGATTGATTGCAAGGACAATCAAAACCGTGAGAAATGAATATTTAGGAGATTGCGTAAAAATTGCTATTCCTTTTCTTTATAAAAGAGAAAGACTTCAGCAACATTTATCAGTAAAGCTAACCACTAAACTGATCTTGTTCCATTTCATTCATCATATTTTCACATTAATTTAATTTTGTATACAAAAATCACGCAGTAATAATTATAATAGATTGGCACAGCTTGCAAATAATAATAAATAGAGCATTGATGAAGATAATTGTTGTTACAGGTAAGTTATAGTGCATGAAAAATTATTCGTGTCTAATTTTCAGTTAAGAAATGTAGAATATCGCTAAATAACTACGCGAAATCAAATTATGCTGAACGAAAACGCGTGGCAAGGATTGGAGACGCCGTCAAAATGCTAGTTTTCCGAGATCTGCTGCGAAGTTTTTTCTGGAAGGAATGCTAGGAAGTAGGCGCCACCTAAGTATTTTTAGAGATAGAGAGAGTGTAGGTGTGTTTGATGATAGTGGGTGGATAGGAAGATGAGAAAACCAGACTATATCACTCAAGTAAAAAGAGATATATATCTATCATCTTCACTCTATATCTATATGAGCTGAACTTAATATAGTAGACCAAAACAGTGCCTGTTAGCAGTGTGGCGACATACGTGAATACATTAATTTAGACAGCGATACAATTCTTGAGTATATCGTATTTAGTTAGATTTAATCTTGAGACAAGTTACTAAAAATCTAAATTATATTATGAATATTAGAGCAAATACCCATAAAATACCCTCTGTTACAACCTTAAATTATTGAATATAAAATGTGCACAATTTAACCATTGTATATATTAGAACATGTACTATTTGCATGTGTATTCCTAATTTCCCATATTCATTCATTACTTATTTGTTGATAAATTATCCCGTCTTTTATATTAAGTAATTTCTTCCATATTTATCTTCCCCTGTCGTTTCCCCTGCCTTCTACCTTCACTTACTTTCTTTAAGGATTCTTAATCATCTAAATATTTAGCCTTAAATTTACTTTTAGCTTAATTACTTTAATCAAAACCCCCTCTTCCCTCACCATTTTCAGCACTAAGACATTTTTCAATTAATAGAATAGGTCGCACAATGGATTTTGAAAATTTATAAAATTTAAAAATTGTAAAAGTCCAAAATCAAGAATTAAACATATATAAATTAAATATAAAATTATATAAGTTTTTATTATCATCAAAATTATATAGCAAAAGTAAATTAAAGTATATTTTTATTTCCTAATACTAATATCTTCGCGGATTGCGCTAAAGCAAAATTTCCCCTCCAAGCAAGATCAATGGATTCCGTAACAGCTGAGTAGCACTGGTTCTCTAATAAATCAGTGAGCTAATGCGTTAACCCTTGATCCATAACGACGAACGGATAAATCAAGTAAAAAGCGAAAGTTAAAACTTTAAAAAATGCCTTCATAACCCACTGGAGATCTCCAAAATTTCGGCGTTTGTTTTTCTATCAGCACAATAGCTAATTATGCAAAGAAAAAATATACACTTCGTAAATGCCACAGAAATATATTAAAGGCGACTAGTTGATGCCTTATGATGTCTGACAGACCAAACTAGTTGCCTTTAATATATTTCTGTGGAGTTCACAAAGTGTGTGTTTTTCTTTGCATGATAGTACCGTTCCACAAAGTTAGGCTGGAACATGTCAATTTTACAATAGCTAATATTAGGAAATTGAAACATTAAATATTATATACTAAAAATTATATATTATTATATTTATTAGATATATGTTATTTAATTTATATTTAATTTATTTGCGGACTTTCGTATATAAACGTAGTAGATTTCACAATATTTATGGAAAAATAATTAATTTTTTGAATTTCAAATCGTTGTATCGGAGGTTGTAAAATGAAATATTATATACTGCTTATTATTCATAATTATATTTGTTATAGAATAATATATTACATAATATTAATAAATTAATATTTTTTCATTGAATTTATGCATACATCTATAAAATTATACATCTGTGAACTCGTATATAAATATAGTAGAGCTCACCAAATTTACGGAATAAAATTAATATTTTGAATTCCTGATCGTTTGATGATAATTTGTGATTTACGTTTATAACAACTTCACGTACCACATTAAAGGATGCGGCACGTGGAGATATACGGATCCATGATATATGCCGAGTCACCTTAACTTAAATCTAATGGAATGCGGTTGAGTGGTAAGGCGGTCTCCTTGGAAAATAAATCCCATCTTGTACGCCAAGTCATTTTGGCCTAGTGCACCGTCTTGTAGTTCCGGATGGAAAGAAGGCATGGCATTCGATCCAGGTGACGAATGAGTGAAACAACTGACATTCTGATGCGCATTTGCGAATAACTCGGGGACATTAGTCAGATAGCAGGACCTCACTCGAGCCTAAAGATAGTTGGAATAGACTTACGGAGGGGAAGACTAGGGATTGGATTAATTGAAAGACTTGCATACTTAGCAGAAGGTGATACATCGGATTCTTTGGATCCGAGCCTTTATTTATTGCGCAGTTACTGTTCTGAACATTATTCACCTAAGAGATGCGGATCGGTTACATAAACAAAGCAGCCATCGTGTTTTTTTGAGTAAAAATCTCATCCAATTTCAGAAAATGGCTGAATAAAATGTGACGGTATTCTTCCATAAGAGAGAAACTAACTACTATACGTGATAGTACTGATTTCCAAGAATTAAACTACATGTTTATAGAAATTCCCAATATTTCGTCTGTTTAAATTCTAATAAAATCTTAATACAGCTTATATCTAGCAAATGGTTTCGAATTATCTAAAATAATGTTCCGATTGATCTTTCACGATCTAAAATTATAATAATTTTGGGGATTTTTCGCTCTATTTATTTAATATTTCTTTTTCATTCGTGAACTATATCAATAAATGCGTTATCAACAACGATACTAAAACCTTGTTGCACCCCTCAAGGTAGCGAATTATATAAAACAGTGTGCTAAAAAGTAATTATTCATTAAATTGAATACTTTGCAGTAGGAATTACCGAATATACCCAAGTAATGTTATATCAAATATCGTTAATATTGTGCATTTTTACTACTATTTGTAAAATTTATTAGAAAAAATGCCCGCAATGAACTTCAATAATTATTATCTCAATTGAAAGTAGACACCAATTTATTGCCAGAAAATCCAAAAATATCAAGTACCACTAATTAAAGTTCACCATAAATTTTAAGTGTATTTTAACATATACGGAGTCAAGGAAAGCATATCATTACATTCACAGCATGATTTTCACTTTCTGGTAATACACACTTTTCAGATAGACAAATTCTAAAATCCTAAAAAATCCTAAAAATCTTGAAATTCTAAAGTTCAAAGAAATCAGTTACATATATCCATCTTGAAAAAATAATATCCATTTAAAAGTCGACCTCTTAAATTCAGCTTAAAAAGTAGACTGAAATACTATTATTTGGGTATGGACGCTAAGTAAGTACTGCAAATACTAAAATCATCCTTATCCAAAAAAGACAGTTAAACAAGGAAAATTTCTAAACGAAATATATCTTTAGTCTATGCTTTAGTAAAGGAAGGGGTTGAGAGAGCCTTGCAATTAATTAAGAGAGTACACTTCATAATTTCTGAGTTAAATCATCACCACGTACAAGTTTGTTGTAGTGGACTACACGATTGAAACAACACAAACAAATGCGGGGAAGAGTGCCAATAGACAGTTGTTTTTACTTAAAGAAAGCCCTAAAAATAGCTTCAAACAAGACACTCTGGGAATGACTTTAAGTGTAAGGCTAAACTCAGATGACATTGCCTCAGATCCCCTCTCAAATAATTTCCCGGGTGGAAACCTGACCTGTCTATAGAAGACTTCGAATGCTGAATCACTGTCTTACCTAACGCACATCTGATTACCCAATGTCCTTGCGAGGCATAAATTTGGCAATCGCATATCCTTCCCATTTACTAATTTTATTTACGTTCTCCGCCATTAGGATGGACCCTCTGAAACTGCTCTTTGACACCGAATCGCTAAAAATAAGGGATCGAGTTTTTGGCAAATGTCAGCTTTTTCTTCGGGGGAAACATTCCTCCCCTAGCCACAGAAATACTTAAAGATTACTCAACGGATACCTCAACGACCGATAAAATTTGATTTCCTAACGATTAAAGATACCATTAATACCTATATTATACGTTTATATATAAATTTTATAATGGAAAAAATTTATATTGAAATTGTATAATACCACATATACATAGAATAGTATTGATCCATAGTTTTTAAAATATAAATTGCTGTATATTTAAACTATTATATGCTCAATTTTGCACAATGATTTTATACATAATTATATATAATTTTCTTAAATATAAATTTGAATAAAATTATAGCAAAAAACAATTAAATAAAAGAATATTTTTTCCACGCTATCCCATCAACGTGGAAAAATAATGATTCTTTTTTTATAAGCCTTCTATTTGAATGTTCACAGGCAGATATTAGAATGCTATGAAGCAAAGAAACTCTACTAGAAGCCATCCATTTCATGAGACTTATCTCTTGCTATAATAATGCTGTAAATTTATCTGAATTTTATTGATAAACTTCCGTAATAGAATTACTTAAATATTTTCTTAATTTTGCTCGGAGTATAACCGGATTTATGTTTGATGAGGCCCTAAGCTAATGAAGCCCCTTATGCTGGCAGACTCTGTAACACAACAGAAAATATTGTTGCTGTATGTTAGTTTCATTTGATACATTTCATCTTATATTTCGGAAATTTACATTCAATTTCTTTTTCCTTTAAATATTTTGGGGGAATTTTAGAGAGAGTGGGATCTCCAGAACTCCAAAGATCCGTTACTGAATAGGATTGTGTAACAATAGTTAATAGGAATCTTTTCTTACTAACCCTATAAAAACAACTGTAGTTCCATAGAAAATAAGTCTAAAGAGATATCCTACCAAACGAAAAATATTTGAGTTCTATGGAAATAATGAATCGAATGATTATAATCTGTTCGTCAACAAGAAATATTAAATGCGATGGACGATTCTAAGTATATTCTTTGATAGAATGTTTTCTGGAAGTACAACTTCAGTTGAATGGATACTAAAACATATATGATACAATGAATTGGTTGTTAAGTGTAGGTAATTAAGTAGCTTGTGGCCGGCGATAAAACGAAAGAACCTGTCGAAAGAGGCGGATATACATGTATCTTTACGCCCACCATGATAAAAGGTGAAAGTTGGGTACATGAAGAGAAGCATTAGAAAGGTTTATACGATTAAAGGGAGTTAAGATTATCATTAAAGTAAGCTGAGTGCGATTGGACAGATAATATTAGAAGAGTAAATGGAAAAACAAGAGGTGATCAATCAATCAATTACATCCCAATGAAGGAATGTAGTCAGGAGAAAAGCCTGAAAATTATGAGAAAAAAATTGACAAAAATTATGATGACAATGATGGTTTATGCTCAGAAAGTGAATGATATAGGATGAGAAAGAACAAGAAAAGGCTAGATGTTATATGTATAAGATAAGAGACAAATTTAAAGAATAAAAAAGGATATATGAAATATGTGTGGATGGTCGTAGTATGCATGCATGTATAAAATATCAGATTAGACTATTAAGGAAAAACAGTTCAATTACTATGCTTACCCTGAAGGTGACAGTGTGATGGAGATTTTCTTACAATATTATTTGATGACTTTGTTTTCTTCGAGTTCAACTTTGTAAAAAGAGAAATCTTCGATAAATAAAACAACCTTATAATATCCATAAAATATATTTCTATAAGTGAAATGATGGCTGATGATGTCTGACTTGAAGACGAAACTATTTGGCATATAGAATTAATATATTCTGTGGAAACTATAAGGTTGTTTCATCTGTCCATATGATTTCAAAATCGAGTAAAATAATCAGTTTTACCCAGTCGCAAACAAATTATTACTCCATCTAAATTTTCAATTTCTGTATTGATATTTCGATGTTCAGGTTACGATTTCGATTTCTAAATTGACGATTCGATTTCTCGAACAATATTTCGTTATTGAGATTCATATTTAGATTTATAGATTAACATTTCAATTTGTAGATTACCATTTCTAGATTTCTAAATTTATATATTTTTCGCAAAATCACCGTCAATTTTTTACGGATAATAACCGTCCACCTCCACATACCACCGTATGACATCACACATGTGGCATTGACGTCCAACTTGAAAACGTACCCCACCTTACCGAAAGCGGTACATTAAGAGACGTACATCTCGGAGCCGTCTCATAACGGGTGAAGCCTTTAAATACATCCAAGGTGGATAGTTGAGGTCTAACGCAGTCACGGAAAATTAGGCCCGGGCAGGCAGTGCCAACTCCAACGCCCTCGCCTCGTATCAAACCTCCGCCTTTCGGACACATTAGCGGAAGAATATCCGAAAGGAACTCGTAGGCGCTATTGCATCGTATAAATAGAACGCCAACTGGTGGCTTTTTTCACCCGGCGACAAACTATTTGAATATTCGCTGGCCAATAGCCAGGGCCTTCATCTAGAGAGAGCAGTCGCTTGGGTGTTGTTCGACATGACCCCTTCTTCACCAATAAGGGTTCATTTCTTATACATACATAAGAGTTCAATCTTTCCATAGGTTCATGAGACCTAATATTCCCTACTTATTAACCTTCCTTTATTAACCTACCCGATTCTGAAAGGGGTTTGCAAATCCTAGAAAACGCACTAAACGTTAAAGCGAGAGAGTTTGGGATGAAAATAAATGTAAGAAAAATGAGTTTTTCCAAGGGAAAGAAAGCTAAGTTAACGATAAGGGTGGATGGGGAAAAATTAGAACAAGTAGATCAATTTAAAGGGTGTTAGTTGAAGGAATTAGAAATCAACAACAGAATTGGGTGGGTCAAATATTGAGAGGAGAGGGATTACTGAAGAAAGCGATCGAGAGAAGAATGCTAGGGAAAAGACAGAGGGGAAGACAAAGACAGAAGTTGTTAGACGAATTAAGGGGTAGGATGAGTTACCAATAGTTGAAGGAGAGGGAATTAAATAGGGAATATGGGGGCACATGAACCTACCGAAAGGTATATATATTAACTTATGACATACGATACAGCATCTTTTACCTTTGTCTTTCCCTCTGTCTTTTTCCTATCATAATAAAGACACCATCTATTTATTTACATTCTTCCCTCAATTACTTTCTTTAGTAATCCTCTCAATATTTGACCCACGCATTCCCTCTGCCGTTGATTAATTACTTCGATTAAATCTCTCGATTCTCCAACTATCTCTAGTACCTCATTGTTTGTTTATCTATCAGCTTCACTCACTTTTTCCATTCTACGCCACACCCACATCTCGAAGTTTTCCGATCCTTTGATTTCCTCCTTCCTCAAGATCCGCGTATCACACTCATACAGTAAATACAATCCTCCTTATCTTTTCCTGATTCATTTATCAAAATCTCTAGATAGAAGGTGGGTTGCGGGATTCATTCAGCTACCTCGAACACTGAACAGTAGTTCTTGCTGGAAGTATCAATCACTTTCATCCTTAACATCAAAGCATTAGAGTATGTACGTAGCTTCCTGACTGCTAGATAGAATATACTCAATCTTGGAACAAAATATTTACCAACTAAATTTTTAAAATTAGGATTAAGAAAGGATAAAGGAAACATAGCATGATATATGATGAACTTATGAGGAGAACTTCAATGAGGACTTCGGACAGAGATGAGGAGCCTGCAGCCTTTTCATCGTCTTCTGCACAAATGGTGAACCAGTTCAAATAAATAAGGAAATAATTCAAAATAGTATCAATACTGCATGGTTATTAAAAATGCTACTCCATATACAGAGTTATTAAAATATTTATAGGTTCATTTAGCATTGGAGGTATTAATATAATAAGACTGTGTTTAAAGTAAATTTATGAATCGTAAAACCAAATGTATTCATGGGTAGCTTGACATTTCAACCTTATGCGATAAATTTCCATCTTTTCCACTTTTACAACAAGTTAACTTATTACTTGTAATTCACAAGGCATGACATATCTATGCAACTAAGGGATTTATGTGATATTGTCTGATAAGTAGGAATACAAACATCGCGAATTAGAAGGCAAGAAATGGAAGAAACCTAAACAAATGGATGTACGGTAATAGTAGCCTGGATTAAGTTAAACAAAGCCAACTGGTACATGGTACATTTCCTTGAGGCACTGTACAATTCACCTTCACAAGTTGTAGGTGCCTCCTACATAGACTTAGGGACATACACTTTCCCACCACGTTCTATTTTCGTAGGGAGCAAAAACATTCGGAATATTCTTTCCAGGAAGGCTATAATATCCGAAATTCCGCTACAACTTCCTCTTTCCTCTTACTCTGAGATGTCTTACGTGGAGTATTCGTGTAACTTTTAATATCTCACGGATGGCCAAACAACCTCGATGGAGCGAGGGTTAACGACCAGTAGATGGGGGTGCGGTTGGGGATTTTATTAAGTTCGGAATTCCATCTAAAAGAAAGAGGTTGGAAACGCCCCATCCTGTCGCCTTCCAACTCAAAGAAATTCTTCTTCTCTATAAAAAGGTCGTTCTTAAACACCTCTTATCTTAAGAATACTGATACACCGACCAGGGCCAGCATGAGGTGTATTGGCGTCCCAGGTAGCACGCAATCTACTTAATTCAATGCTTTAAAAATCTTAATCTTTTTTAACTCTCCGACTTTTTTAAGAGATATTTTATGGTATTTATTAAAAAAATTCAGCAATGATGTTTACAGATAAATTTATAGTATATATTTATTGTATATACTTATAGCATATAGTTATTTATAATTATATGTATAGTAAGAAAACTCCACAATTATCACCACAATTACTGTAGCTTAAATACTTAAAGAAAACTGGTTAAATGATATAAATGAAATATACATATTTAAATTTGTACTATAAACGCTCTATTTCTTTAAATTTTAATTTCTTGGAACATCATAAAATAATAAATGTATTTGACCATAAAATATTTGTTAATTAATAGTTTCTTTTTAATTTCATTCTTCTGTTAACAATATATGTATAAACATTCGGAGGAGATATTATTTGAGGAATAAATATTATTTGAAAACTCCAATGCAAAGATATCTAATAATTTTAAGCGATAGTTCAAGTGTCTAAGACTACAAAACAACAATGGTGCATTCTATATTAAGTCTTGAATGATTTAACTCTTTGACCATCTAAAATATAATTGCGTAACGCTTTTGATATCTTTTTCAAAGCCAATTAGTTTAAGAAAACTTTCATCTTCTGCAGAACTAGCTTAGCTCAAAATAGCAGCAAATGAAAGAACAACATTTATGTTCCTGTGATTCTGACAACTAAAAGCGCTGAGCGACTTGATGGCAAGAGTTCTAATTCTTAGAGTGAAAGAAACTTCGGTAAATATGCCAAACTTTTCGCGGATAAAAATCTTGCGGAATTTTCACTTTCACTATCTTCTTGACTATTTAAATGACTCTAAGAATAAGAAAACAACGAGCAGGAAAATATTATGAACAAAAGCCTATTATTCAATAAAATAATGATGATTTTATCTTCAAAACTTAAGGCTCAAAGGCTTCTTCAAAACATGCTGGAGAACACGAATCATTATTGAGGTCATTCTGAGCTAAATGCTTTTACTAACTGAATCATCAGGGTTCAATTTAATTTTTTCCAATGAAGCATTAATTTTTTTTCTTTTTATGGAAAAGGTTTCTATAAAAGTTTTTGTACACTTCCTCTCAGAGTAACTTATCTTAACTTCTTAATCAAAGAACTTCGTTTAACTTAATTTGAAGATTTTAGACCGAAAACGCTACAAATGTTTTGATTTCTCAAAAGAGTGATTCCGCAGTAAGGAAAAGCATTTTTATTGCGAACATTGAGTTTATCCTATCAAAATTCTACAGTATATATTTTTATGTAGCACAACTCCCTTTTGGAATTCGTTATTGTAGCAATGATATCATATAATTTTAGCTCCAAATTAGCAATTATTTCAACGTATCGTAATGAGCCTTAACAATAAAAATGCGAGGAAATATGATCGAAATCTATTCTATATTTCAATATAGTTATATTTAGTATTTTATAAATTTTGTCCATATAATTTAATTACATTTCCATTATATTTGCCATTTAAATTACTTCAGATAACATATTTAACCCATATTATACAGAAAAAAGCACTTAAACCTTCACCACCAATATTTTATTATTCACCATGGCTTTGACCCTTTTTTTCACTTCCCGATGGTAATCTAAGGGTCGGAATCATGGTCGCATAATAAAATATTGGTGGTAAAGATTTAAGCATTTGTTAGTCTTTTTTTACAATTGAGACCAACCACAAAGTCGAGGCCGAATTAGTAGATTCCATACCGTAAGTAAAATTTAATATTTAAACGACTAAACAAATAAAAAATTTCAATTTAGAGAAAGATAGCGAATTTAATACATCTAATTACTACTAATTGACCCATGCTTATGTCTTGTATCGAATCGAATCAAGTTTCCTCAAACTCAGATAACCATCTAACATCTCCTAAGAAAAACATTTATGTGACCATTTTGACCCCAAGCACTAATTGAGGGTTAAAGATATATCGTAAAAACGGGTTTAGTGCACTCGTGACTCTGAGCGTATTACCCAATCATTGACGAGCGGGTAGTTAACCAGCAAAAAGGGCTCTAATGCTACGCTTTGGTAGCTTTTTCGGAACTTGATTTAATCGCCTATAAAAGACGTCTTTCGATGCTTCCCACCCCTCCATCCCCTTTCACTCTCACCCTACTCGTCACACATCTCTTACGCTCAGTCACCCATCGCTCTACTTTTTCCACCTCGTGATTCCCATTTTCTCACCTTATTCACCTGTTGAGAATTTTAGGACGGAATAAAACTCCGCTCGAGCAACGGGCATATTCCCGGACGTGGCGCGTGACAATTGAGTCGGATGGGGTATGAAAACCTTTCCGTGCTTTATTATTGCTAACACACCTCAACTCTCGGATATAAAGTGGAATGATGTCTTCATAGCTTCGGTATTGCGCTCGTGAGACCCGTTACAACCATCCATAAGGTAAAAGGAGATTTCGTACTGGTATCTGTGCTTCGAATAGTTTGAAAGTTAACTTGATTGCTACACTTAGTCTTCCGAAAAGTAGAAAAAAGGTTAGTTTTTATCTATTATTGTAACCCCAGGCTGAATCTTCTTTTAGCTAATCACGGACCACAAATTTTTTCGCTCACTTCTGTTAATTAGTGTTTTAAACAGTATATCCTCACGAGAAGGCTAAACGGACGTGTTCAATAAGTCTAAAGAGACCGGCACTAGAATCCAGATCTTTCACTTGACGGCTCCTCTAACCATTGAACTGTAATCTCACGCCGTTCTTCGGGTATCTTTTTAGTTAAATATAGGGAAACTTCTCATCAGAGGAAGAAAGCATGGACCATTCTAACACACAAAAGAAAAACTACCAAACCTCACTTGGGTGGTGTATTGCCTACATTCTAGTAGCTTAACTGTTAAAATAAAGTCGACCGATAAGTAAACCTAGATGGAATAATTTCCTAATTAGTTTCACTCAGAGTGATAAACGACATTCGGAAATAAATTTATTTGAATAGATGCAACATTTGTTCCGGAAGTGATGAAAATACCGCAGGTTCCTTATCTCTCCCCTCATGGAAGAAACCATCGTTCTAAGTTCGTCATAAATAAGGCTAAGTTACCTCTATCCCTCCTTAATCCTTAAACGAATTAACATAGACTAGTAACGACGCAAATTGGAACATTCAAGGCACATAGTTTAACAGTGCAGCAAGGCGATTCACCTGCGGTCAAATTGTTTTCGTCTCCAACCGCAGAACGTTTCCGACATGGCCGAAAAATAAATGACTGCAGATATACGTATATACACGAGAATCGGAGGAATAGCGAAAGAAAGACTTTAACGGACTCACCGTACGCGGGGCAGTCCAAGGTTTCGTTGGACGTAGGCCATCCATGTCTGCCGTAAAAGGATTATCTGAAAAACCGCATCGATGCAAACACCAGTACGACTATCGTATCGGTTAAGCCACGAAGCCGAGCGCCTTTTCGATTTTCAACCAAGGTTTCCTCTCCTCGGCGACTCGACGGCTTTATTATTCCTCAGAGCGCAACAAATTGGTGCTATTGCACGGACGAACATGAGAGAACGCGTTGGGAGACTTGAAGTCGAATAGCGCGAGAGCCACAGGCCCACCGAAAGACAAGTTCCTCCGAGAGGAAGCGGTTTCTGGCTTGCTTTCTTTTTTTGCCGACTGCCTTGGTCATGAGCGTGGCAAAACACCGGCGAAGTCCGGGCGTTCCCCGTGGCTGATCATTTTATTCAGAATTCGGCTCGTAAGAGAAACGGTAAATTTATGCAATGAGCTGAGATTATGCATAAGGACATAAAATGCTTACTTATAATGGAAGAATGTTGAAAATTTCAGAATATCACGAAAAATAGTTATTTTAATACTTATGATTATATTCTCGGCGTGTGAAAAAAGACATTTTGGAAAAAAAAGCTACTGAGAAGTTGGCTATTTCTTCCTTATTTCTGTAAGTGGTTCTTCAACTAACATACTTTGGCAGAGGATGTAAAATAATTTGATTTATTATTTATATTAATAATATAAAACTGTTAATAGACTGAGTAAATTAATAGACTGATTGATAATATGGCTAACTCAGTGCATTACTACAAATTTATTGTATCATAAAATAAAAATAAATATGATAAGTGTTAAATACATCACGAAATGAATATGACAGGGCATGACTTGTTGGAGGGCCACGACAGGTAGAGAATAAAATTTTAATTGAAAGTAAATTTCTACTGTGAAATTTTAAAATTTTAATTCTTTAGCTATTATAATTATTAAGTACAACATTCACCAATGCTTGCGTTATCCGATGATTAATACTTCAAATACGCGAAGAATTCTAAGATAATATAAATCATTCTTTGTATCGCAAAGAACATTGTATTATCTTAAAATTCTTAGGAGCAATATCTTACGCATTTAAATGCTATCAATCCAAAACGCTCTGTAAAACATCGAGCTCTTCCTTTGTGTATATATCTCTTTTTCAAAAATTTCAAGTTATATTTGGTCATTGGTCATTACAAATAAGTCTGCACAAATGCATCACAATACTTCCACATAGATTACTTGCAGAAATGAGATATCTTCAAGAACTGAATCACTGCTACTGTAAGCCTTTGAAAATCTGCTATTAATAATATTTAAAACTAGATCTTAATACGAATTTTTCCGCCTTTAGCGGCACACTATTGTACAAACGGTTTGGAATACACTGTTATTGAAGAATCATTTCCCAGAACTATTCTTTTTCATAATTTGCTGATAAAGATTAAGCTCAACTTATCGCACCGCGATTTATTCGCAGAAACACCGTGATCGCAGCAGATATTGCTAAAGCAGATTAATTTTGCTCGCTGTTATTATACCTGTCACAAGTGGGAATCACTTCGTCGCAACCTCGAGATACAAATGTTTATCTTATCTTTAGCATCCGCTAGGGCGCAAACTACATCCTGATAAACGGATCCTTTGCTATCATATCTTCGACACGAATTCTCTCGAAACTTGCAAGACTTGGATGTGTTAATTGAATCACTACGGCCAGTCAGCACTGAAGAGGAGCGCTGAGTTTGTTAGGGACTTCATAAAGATGCAAACTTTCAACCAATTCATTCCGAATCGTAAAACATAAGAGACATTTCGGCAAGAAAAAGGAATCGCAATTACATTATCGCGTGGCAGATTGATTTATTTCTGATTCGCACGTACGAAATATCTGGATTTTGCAGGACCACTGAGAGATTTTTGAGAGCGATCACCATTAGCCAACCCTCCTGGTCGACTGAGCAAATCAATCAATTTAATAGCAAATAAATCAATTAATTTATATCGCTTCGCGTTTACAGTAAACAATAGACAGATATTATTTTCAAGGAAGAAAATGTACTGCTAAAAGTGTAAATGTAATGTAATGATAATGATAGTGTACAAAAGATAATGAAAAGATATAAAAAAATGTAATATGGACATTGTTATGATCATTCATCTCTCTAGCAGAGAGTGCTTTAAATGAAAAATTTTTCTGTAATAAATAAGAAGCTAGTTGAGAAGGCGCTGTTTCAATACCAGGCATGCCCATAAAATATTTTGAAATGAGTTTTTTTTATTAATCCATACCAAAGAAAAGAGATCGTGAGTTGAATGCGAAATATTGAGGGTCAAGATTACTTTAACTAAAATATCAATAGATTTAAAACTGGGCCCAACAATATTGGTTCGAATGCAAAACTTTGCAAAAAGTTTTCGAATAAAGTACATGGGTGGTCTGAAAAGTTTCCGACATTTCGGCATTTCTCGACATGTTTTCTGAAAATTTTTGAAAATTTTCTGAAGAATTATGAAAAATCTGGGGTCGGAAACTTTATAGACCACCCTCGTCTGTAAAAATGGAAAATTGGCACAAATTTACGCGATTGTCCGTCAACACGAAAAGCTCTCTGTGTTACAGAAAGAAATAATATTCATTTATGTTACGACAGCTTAAAATTCGATGTATATAACCTACAGTAAATATTACAGAGCTCATTGAATGCTATGAAGGCTAGAAACAGTGTGCGCCGATCGCTCTAATAAATCGTAGGACTTGAAATGTTTTTTAACAGCAAAATTTGCTTTGAACGGCTGAAATTTACAGCATAAATAAATAAACATCAACCTCACATTGTTGTCGCCCTCCTGGCAGATAAGACTTGCGATTGTATTCTTAACCTTTGACAGTCTATCTTCCGTGTATTTTAAAATGGAGTGAGTGACTAGTATAAGCAAATAGGGACCGCAAACAACTGAGCTGACAGTCAGACAATGCTGTATTTCTTACCGAATAAAATTTTCAATAGAAATTCCATGTCAGACTTCTAGTGAGTTAAAAACTCGTTTAGTCTCAAAATATACTTGGTGTTAACATGACAAACACCAACCAATTCTCTTTCACCAAAATCTGGAAAGAAGAGCTGAAAGCTTCTTTTGGTAAGAGTCCCAGAATATGATGCTATATTTCTTAGAATTACCAGCGAATTTTCTGAATGCTGCATTGCATAGATATGCTACATTGATAAGCAGCAACATCTTGCCAAAAATGATATACAAATGTGATAGCAGATCTCATGAAAATAGAAACAACTACGAGGTCTGTTCAAAAAGTTCCCGAACTTTTTTTATAGTGTGCCTCCAGTTGGTTATTTTTTAATCTCCCTGTAGGCGTTGTATCCGCAAAAGCTTCCCAAATAACCACCTTCAATCACTTTGTCGATATCTTGATTTGTTCATTAGTTACGGATGTTTATGTGAACAGATGATCGTAGAGTGCGGCGAAAAATCGGGTCCGCGGAAATGAGCTCTTTGAAGGAGCAGCGTTCTTCTGTAAAATTCTGCGTGAAACTGGGCACATCTTTCACGGAAACTTTTGAGTTGATTACCAAGGCTATTGGTGAGCATGCTATGAAACGTACCGCGTGTTATGAGTGGTTTATACGGTTCAAAGACTGGCGGCAACCAGTGGAAGACGACGAGCGTTCCGGAAGACCATCAACGTCCACAGATGATCCCCACATCGAAAAAGTGAACGATCTCGTTCGTGCAAATTGACGTTTGACTGTCAGGGAGCTTGCAGAAGAGCGTGGCATCCCGATTGGTTCTGCTACGAAATCCTAACTAAAAAAATTGAGGATGCATCGAGTCGAGGACAAATTCATGCCTCGCCTGATGACAGCAGACCAGGAGCAACACGAGCAACTCGTGACTTTTTAGCCAAAAACAAGACCACTGTGCTTCTTCAACCACCCTATTCACCAAGCCTGGCTCCATGTGACATTTTTCTATTTCCTAAGCTAAAAACCCCGCTCAAAGGAAAAAGATTTGCCACCATTCGAGAAATAAAGAAAAATTCGACGGAGGAGCTTATGAACAGTCCGAAAGAAGCGTCCCAAGACTGTTTTAAATAGTTGAAATACCATTTGGATAAGTGTATACGTTGGGGTGGGGAGTACTTTTAAGGAGACTCGGTGCAATAATTTGTAAGTGAAATATTTGTGCTGTAATAAATAAATTTCGGGAACTTTTTGAACAGCCCTCGTACATACTTGGATTTCAGAATAATATTTTTGAAGGCCCTCAGGGTGAATTTTAAAAATTCACCCTGAGAATTGAGCTGCAACTACAAAGTTAATTTCTTCTTCAAGTTGAATATTTTCCTAACTATTTACAAATCTAGTTAAGAACAGTAGATAATAGATAAATTCTTTCATTTGATATCATAAATTCATGAGCAATGATGGCCGATGAATGGGAAACGTAAAATCAAGAACGTCTTGCACCCTTGCTAAATCAATATTTCCAACCTTTACTATGCAAAACTTCCAGGATTTGATCAAACAGTAATATTTTATAATATTATACAATCATTTCATGTTTTATAGTGTAAAATACATATTTTGAGAGTTTTTAAGAACCAACTCAGTTAAACTCATCAGTTCCATACCCCCATTCAACTGTCCTAGTCCCTACTAGGCATTAGAAGCCATTCAAAAGAGTTGGTACATATTTGGAGTGGTTAAATTTTATGATAATTGTGGGCAGTGTGATATAAATTTATTATATAAACAATACCTACGTAAAATTGAACAGTGGAGATAGTTCAATAAATTAATAGAAAACATAAGTAAATAATAAAAACAATCAAAAGGAATATTTTTCCTAATTCCCTAATTTTGCATGTGGATGTTAAAATAAATCTTAATTATTTCTATTCTTTTTAAATACATATAATAACCACCACTGACAGTGAAGATGAAGCTTGGCATATATCGTTAATAACAAGAATGTGAAAATGAGATTGAAAAGAGTAAATAATGACAATAAGATACTGATTCCAGAATATAGACAAATACAGGAAGTAAAGAACTCAAAACATTTCCAAGAGAGAATAGATTATTCTATAGAGAGTAATCATTTCTGTTCATGGAAAAGATTTTAAAAACTGCAAAGAAAATGTCCACAATTTATTCAGTTAAAATGCTGAAAAAGTAAAATGATTGCATGTTGTGAATGAATTTTGTGAATGTCTTTAATGAAAGTGTTAAAATTATGGTAGCTAAATTGAAAAAAATTAAGCTACCAAATGTTGTAAAATTAAAAAATATGAGGCTTAGATTCTAAAAACAAAGAACCTAAACAATTTAGCGATATTAAATGAAAATGGTTTGTGCTAGCCTTATCTTACTAAATGTATGAATAATGAAAAATGAAAAAATTATTCATACAAATGTTCCTGGTAAAAGAGGTTACAAATAGATTTAGTCAAAAGTGCAGAACCTGCAGCCTTCCTACCAGATGTGGTCTTTATGGACATTCATTATACCCTGTTTGTTACTTCTTGAAATAAACATTCAGCTTAAATTTTCTTTTTCTAAAAGTACCAAAGAAAAATTAAATGGAATGTGTTCATTTTTGGTTTATTCAGGGAACAAATTTGTTTTATCATAAAATTCCTTATAGGCAACACACAACACAAGATTGACCTTATGGTTTCACATGCTGCCTTTCTTTGCAAGACCAAATACTTAATGTGATGGAAAAAAATTCCCCACCCCTGGATTGAGTTAAGGGAAGATTTTCAAGATACTATCATGACATTTGAAATCTCTAAGTAAAACATTTATTAAGTAAATTAATTTACTTGCAACATTTACTATTAAATCAAAAGTAACAATGCCAAATATACTCGCTTACATGTCAAAATATTCGGAATAATAAGCAATGAATTTAACAAATATTCTCTCACTAAAATAAAAAAGTTTCCTGTAATATTCCTTCCACGCTTCTTTGTTTCTCATAATTGCAAAACAGGATCTACAAAAACAATAAATTGTGACAAGGCTTAAAAGTTATAAGCCACTGTTTTCAACTAAAATGAATGATAAACCATGAAATTAAGTTTATCTACTGGTAATTACCAGTTAAAACAGAGATAAGGAAAAGGAGATTAACTTAGCACAGGAAACAGTGCTCCTTAAAACTAAAGAAAAACAGGAGAGAAAAATTGATATGACTGGGACTTGAATCTAGGTCTCCCTCTTCACAGGCTTCAATTTCAAATTTCTTGTTAACAGAAAAGGAATCGGTGGGGCATGGTAGTCCAGTAGTTGGAATATCTGCCCAGATAGAGGTAGACCTGGGTTTGAGTCCCAGTCATGTTTCTATTTTCTCTTCCTTTTTTTTTAATGGTGAAAAGTCTCCTCAAGCTACAGAAATAACACAAAAAAGTGAATTAAAATTATAAGGAATGTTTTATTTCCATATCTGATTAATCATAACAAAAAGCTGCAATTTCATTACAAAGCAGTCCTAAGTAAATTTTAGGGAAATGACAGAATTTCATGAGGGCCATAAATATCATTCTCTAAACCAAATACCACTCACAAGCAACAGCAGTGGATTCTGTGGCAGTGGCTAATGCTAAATTTTTTGATTATTCTCTATACATCATTTGTACATGTAAACCACTTCATTAGATGAAATGGTCACTTATTTGATGACAATTTACCAAAGAAATCTCAAATTATGATATTCTGATTTTCGTCCCACATATTTCAAGCTGCAATAATATTCTGTAATAAATTTCTTAATGCATGACAATGTTGCGATGAAGAAAATATTATTAATACCATGAATATAGAAATTTTTGTTTCTCACCAACACTTAATTTAGCTCATTCACCATCAAGGACAAAAAGCAGACATACATGAATTTGTCTTATTGCATCGACAATCAGCTTAAAAGACTTTTCCAGCAATGATGCTCGAAGAAGCTTAAAATATAGCTGACAATTACAATAAAAAATTAATAAACCAGTGACTCTTATTCCAGTCATTAAATTTCAAATAATCTATGGAATTTTCCAGTAACCAAAATTTAAAAATTATTAGAAGTGAGGTATGGAAAATGTGAGTCAGTGATTGAAAACATAGTGTTGCCAATTTGATGACAAATAAAATTCCAACTCAAGCTCAACACCATTTAACTCTTCATTTATTCAATAATATCTTCCACTTTTCAATTATTGTTACCCTAAAGTTGAACTCAATCAAAATATTCTTCTCCAAAATATAATAGTTTGAATCATAAGCAATCATTTACTGTCCAGTCGCATAGTAAATGACCTTCATGGAAATTTTTTTAAAATCCTATTCTCATTTAATATACCAATGCCCTTCGTCCAATGAGCTTGTCTTTCTAATGGTTTCCAGTTCTAATTATACATTCTTTCAGTAAGGTTCACCAGTGCTTTGACTATTTGCCAGTTACCAATGAAAATGCAACCTGTGAGAAACTGGTAGCAGATATATACTTGAGACACTGAATAAGTATTACAAGACATTATGGCAGCAATGGAAGAGAACTTGAGGAGAGGGAGATAATCTACTCTCTGCCTACTGGTTCTGAAAAAGGTCGTTTACTATGCGTTCAGACAAGAATTAATTGCGTAAGTACTCGATAATAAATAATGAATTTTGATTTAAACATGAAGAAAATTTTCACAGTGAAAGGATCTTTCAAAGATCTACTTTGATCACCTTCATTTCCTTGTAAAGCATAGGAAATTAAAGCAGCTAAAATTCACAATACGTCAGTTCATTTACACCCTAAATTTATGCCCAATATTTCTTCATTAAACTAAGAATGATGTGTAATAATGAACATTGGAATATGCACTTTATGAATTGGACTGTTGATGGCAAACTTATCACAGCCTGGAGAAATTATGATTAATGCAAAACGCTGTTTATCACATCATGGCTACAGGGATGTGACAGCATAAACGTTGAACTATGAATTTTCTGAGCAAAACTCATTACTGAATTGATGAAATCTCTTTTTCAAAATTTATGTTTTCTAAAGGAAACTAAAGTAACCACAGGAGAACATGTAGAGGTATAAAAATCTACATTTGTAGTTAATCCATTTTTCAATACTGTCACAACCCAAAGTGAGAGAGATTTTCCCTTCAAGTGATTGCTTACACTATATTTAGCTCAAGAATATACCAAATATCACACTTATCATTTATTAACAAGGTTCAGCTTAAAATCCTTATTTTCTTATAGCCTAAATAAGCACTTAGTTAAGGTAGGAAAAACACCAGCAGGTGAATAAATCACTTCTTAATTACTCAGAAGAAATCCATTCCACAATTTCTCTCAAAACATCGCAAATATTTATTTTTTACAAAATCCTTTGCAAAGCACTTAAATACATTATGCATTCCAATTAAATTCATGCCTGAAAGAACACTAGAGCGAATTCATTGTACGTTACAGAAGCTTTAATGTATGAGGGAATATTTCTGGAGATTAATTAATCTTAAGTTATCAAAACAAGTTTGACAAAGTTCATTAGCCTTTCACTGTTTACCTGTCGCACCAATCGCGACCATTTAGACAAAAATATTTATGCAGCAAAAGAGCATTTGTATATTTTTAACTATGTAAAACGTGCCCCATCCTTAGACCGATCTTTCCACCCAACTAACACTGACGTCATTTGCAGTTCGTTTAGAAAATCTATTCCATTGGCCTAATAAAAAATTGCTAACAATAAAATTCTCGCCTTTTGACTACATAGTAAAGGCAGGTACGATTTCTTTTCAAGAGCTGCCATTTGCCAGACCATTTCATTCACAACTTCACAACAATTACATCCATAACCCCTCTTTCACCTACAACTATCAAGAGTCACACATTCGTTGTTTAATGGCAGAGATAGTTGTGATTTGTTACTAAGCTACCAAAAATATCTTCAAATAAAATTAACTGAAAATAAGTAACCAAGGTTGTAAAGAATAATATAATTCTTTTCTAAGGAAAGCAAAGGTTAAATGATGAAAAATATATACAGGCACAGCCCATTAAACGTCCAGAATGATCAAACCAACATGAACTCAAATCAACTGATCGAGCCTAACTTTACAACCAGCAGAATTAATGTCTTTGAATTTCTTGAGTATAAAACCACAGAAAAGAAAATGGTGACCTGTTCTTCACTAAACCAAACCAAGATGTCCATAAGGTTTTTGCCTCAATTATACGTGAAATTGTGAAGGAAGAAGCAAAGCTAAAAAAATATGCAAGGATATCGTAACTCAATCAAAACAAGCATTAATTTTGAAACAAGTGTATTTTCCATTCATCATACAAATTTAGAGCAGCTTTCAGTTTAATGAGAAGTGCCTGCATCAAAGAAAACAAATGGGAATGATGCCAAAATCAAACAAACAAATATCATAATCAAAAAAATTATATATTTTCTTATAAGATGTTAACACAAGTCTGGTATATCTGTGTACAACTTGTTACTACTTCATTCAATACCGGGAGCACTTTGACTAACATATAAATATTTTTTACAACACTTATTTAATGGAATAGAACTCCATTACAATCCAAGCAATTTCTTTTTCTTCTTAAAAATTGAACTGATATTGCCTGGCCGTATAGCAAGCAAAGTTGTTACAGAAGCCTAAACCTGTGCACAAAGCCCTGCACCGAAGTACATAGCCAAATTCAATCAAAACCAGGTTAAATGTTTACCAATCATATAACCAATATATTAATCAATTTACCGCTCTTCCAAATAATTCATTAACGGTACTCCCTTGGAGAAGAAAGCACTCCGTAATCACTGACTCCATTTACTGATGAATGATAACACAGCTAGTGAAATGCTTAGAAACAACATCGTAAAAAAATGTGTTCGTGTACCAAATCCATAAGTATGAAAACCAATCATTTTTTACATTTGTAAGAATCCACCATCATATTACTTTACATCATTATCTGTTTTATTTTTTATTGTGTCAAATACCATTCGAAGAGATGTGTGATTTTTCGCTCACCAAGATGTAGAGCCCTCCTGATCCAAAATCGCATCTCCGTGAAGTTATGGCAGTGCACGACCAGACATAGTGCTATTACAGCATTTAAAAAATCTTATACTTAAAAAAAAAGAGGAAAGGCAAAAAAATGCCTCCATGTTGTATTTTTAAGAGCACCAAGGAAAAATGATCCACCGACTCAATGTGAAAAAAGAACCATTAAATAATGCACTTGCGTCTACAAAGAGTGAGAATAAATCACACATCTTAACAGAAGATGGGGGCGCAATTCCTTTGTCGGACAGACTCGAGAAAGACGCGAGGACCCACACCTATGCCTACTCAACTCCCCCGAACGATCGCGCAGTGAGGGGGGCATTCAGGAGGGGCGCAAGTTTTCAAATCCCTGCAAGATCAGCAAAAGTTTGATCCATCTCATCAGCCATAGCCTTGAACCTCTCCTTCTCGTGTATTAAATCGTCTGTAAAAGGGGAGGAGAACAAGCAAGGTTAAACCGTCAATGGAATTAGCCACACAAAAATACGACTGTTCCCAGAATAAAACAATGCGAGCCGAAGAGAGAGAGAGATATAATTTAAATATGAGTGTATGATATACCTATACATATACAAATGTCGATCTTAATTGATCTCTTTTTCATATCCTTAAAGAAAGTGACATCACTATTGTACTTCCCATACTCTACATTTCCCCACGTGGAATAAATTTTTTTGTATGTTTCAATGGTGTAACTAAGGGAATACAGATGGCAGGTGATTTATTAAGTATTTCTGTTTGAGTGTACTGGAAGGGGATGACTTAAAAAAAAAAGGAGAATGTAAAAATAAAGCTTCAAAATATAATGCAAGAAGTGAGTGCTCTAAAAAAAAAGAAGTCGAAAGAAAGCAAAAAAGGTGATTGTGTACAAAGAGAATCCCAGACAACATGGGAAAAATTTTTGAGGCCGCGGCAACTTCAATAGCCAGTGAGCTCGGAGAAGGTATGGTCCAAGTCATCACAGATGTACTTGTATTTCTCCTTCTCATGAACCAATTCATCTGTAAAGACAATAAACAACAGTGAGAAACTTGCTCGGGCAAAAAAAACAGGGTCTCGCAAATAGGGCAGGGAGAAAAAAAAATCTAAACTTTCTTTAAATTGTTATGGTTACAGAATTTAGTCAAAAGCATCGTGGCGGTTAACTTTTTGGAAGAAAAAACGGATTGTGCATCACCCACGGCATTTTATTTGGACATTATTATTTCTTCCAGAGCGAAAAGCAAAGCATAGAGAAAGAAGAGTTGTCAAAGAAAAAAAAAGGAAAGTAAAATTTACAAGGATAGCTTACATCTGACAGAAAACAAAACCCATGTAAGCCAAACAAGGCATTCCTTTCACTAGGAAGTATTTACAGTTTGAAAAAGAAATTTGAAAAAAAAGTGAAAACAAAAATATGCAAATGGGTTATGTAGGAAGAATGCATTTATTTTTGAGTGCTGCATATAGTACGATGCAGCATGTCACAACTTTCAGCAGTGCAGGTTAGGCAGAAAATAAAGCAGCAGAGGCAGAAGATATTGGCAGTTGCAGCATCAGTCATGGTAGTGGGTAGTGAGTAAGTGCAGTAGTGATGACACAGATGGCTCTTTTTTGTTTTAGAAGCCCCACAATTCAACCAAGGCAAGGTCCACTCCGTCGCCGATGACTTTGTAACGATCCTTCTCGATAATCAGCTCATCTGGAAGGAACAAAGTATGGACGGACGAAAGGGAAAGAAAAAAAAAAGAGAAGAGAAATAAGCGTTAGTGGCTGATGTAAGGGCATGGAAACCACCTTCCCCTCGAGGGCCCATAAGTATCGTGACCCAGTATCAGAGGGGGAGAGATCTGATCCCAAGTTTTTGCATTGAATACTTGAGATGAGTTTGAATCTTTCCTTTTTTGACTGGAGGCATGCCTTTTAGTCACCAAGAGAATGTTAACGTGCGTTCGGAAGCAGAGGAGAAGATGAAATGATAAAAAGAGGATAGTTCATTTGCTGACCCATCAGCTGCTTGATGGTCGAGCGCAAAATCTGAATTAATCTCACAAATTGTTTGCTCCACATAAATATTTACAGCATTTAACAGCAGGAATGTTAAATCAATCTCAAAAATAAAGAATGAAGAAAGCTGCTCGACAGCTATTGTAGAGCAAGCTGATAATGAGTTAAGCAATATTCTGCAATTTAGCATGCAATATTTACAGATGCCATAATTTTCCAGGGTAAATACACTTTTTATAATTACAAAATTTCTCAAGGAAACAAAGTATATAGGCAAACTGATTAAGTTCTCAACAATGAAAATCACTGAAAAATACAATATTTTTCACAAAATTCAATCAAAAATTATATTAACGAATTTAAAAGTGATTGCTTATTATTAGAGTAAAATTTTTAAAATGCAAAAATTTAATTTGCCTCTAAGATAGACACAAATCAGTAAAATGAAAATAATCCTTGGAATAAATACTGATTTATGACAAAAAAAAATTAGGTGAAGTAGAACTGAATTTACGCTTAATCTTATTTATAACAAATGTCTTTTCTCATAAATAAGAGATTGGATACACAGAGAAAAACAGAGAATGTACCAAAATAGCAATTTTACTTTGAGTGTATTATCAAAGAAAATTACGGCTGCTTAAAATTACTGTGCAAGGAAGCCATTAGGCTCCAAACATAAACATGGATAAAGCCATCCATGAAAAATTAATAAGCAGAAATAAATTCAATCTGGCACTCTACCCTATGTCTAAAAAAGACATAATTGCAAGTAATCATCGTAGACATCAGCTAAGATCATTAATCATGCCAGGCAAAATAATAATAATAGTAATAAACTTCTCAGAAATTATACATAATATGAAAATTTATTATCATATTAAAGAAAGCCTCACCATATGATCCCAATACAAAGACTAATTTACATGAGATAACAAAGTAAATCAAAAGATATACAAATATTATCCACAAATCAGTGTGGCTTCTTATACAGAAATTATTAGCCAATCACAGCCTTACACAGTGAAATACAATGATAATGGATGTGATTTATTCAAAAATAAATTTTATTTGCAACATTCCAAATAAAATCTAAAAGGTGTAGCTGAAAATTACAACTATCAAAAAATATATAATTCTTTTATGGCGCATTTCACTGTGCTCTTTTTTTAAGCCTTGATAAAATAATTTAATGCTACTTAAAAATAAAAGCACCTTACTGCTAAATTGACATTATTGTTCATAGAATCTAACAAATGAGCCAATATAAAACAAATACAGAACAAAAACAGCAGTGTTTTAAAAATATTTTACACTAGGATTCAGAATAAGGTGCTAGTACATTTAAACAATCATGACATTCTTGAAAAAGGCTAGTTACTTAGGTATGAAATATACTAAAATTTTAATGAACAACAAAACCATCTATTAATTCAGACTGTGTTAAGGTAATTTGGCTTAAGGTTTACAAACTTCAAAATTAAGCACTTCCAATTTTAAACACATTTGATAGCTTGGAAGGCATGCTTAAATTTTCTAGGATAGATAATTGTCAGCATATAATTTTACACATATCACTGGCAAATTACTTCATTGCATAAACTAAATGGCAATAAAGAAGCAATTTTCAACAAGGAAGTGGAGGCTGGTTGTTCAACTCTGATGCATGATATTCACATTAGAATATGCACCAAAATATGCTTTTAATAAGCATTGTAAGATTGCTAAACTAATTCCAACATGAATTCAAAATAAACTTTTTGAAAAGGAAATTATGCAACATAAATAAATCGATTGTAACATTCTAAATTTGGCTGCATGTGATGCAACATTTAAAAATGTTCCTTTTGACTGTGATTCACAACATTCAGCTTCTTCTAGTTGCTTTAACTATTTGTGTACTATTCATGCATTCCAAATAATTTATAAATCATCTCTGAACTGACTTTCTGCAATTGACAGAATATGTGATCTGGTACTTTGCACTGTGAAACATTCCCTAGTTTTAATAGAGTTAGGCTCCCCCATGGTTTGAGTTTTCAACAAATAATATCAACAACCAAACTCCATGTTTTCTAACAAAGATCAGCAGCACATAATTTCTAGACTGAGGGTAACATCATGCTTCAAAACATTATTCGAATTCAGTTAAGCAAACAGTACTTTTCTTTGTTAAAATGACAACAAAAAAACTAACATTCATAAAGGTAAGGGGGCAACAGCTTACGGAAATATTCTGCATTCCTGCTTCAAAGCCAAAGAGGAAAAATTTGTGCAACACTCCACGGAATGAATGTGAAGTAGGGAGTGAAAGAATTCATCGAGTCTGAAGGAAGTCCATTGCAGTGACCTTCCAAAGGACTTGAAAATTTGGTGAGAAAGGGGATGGGAGATATTTTTGCTGGTGACGTTGAATTTCACAAATGACCAGACACTTTAGGAAGTAGGGATGGCCTCCTTATAAACAGTGCATTGTAAGGAGAGAGAGTCGGGGCTGAAGAGAGACCTGTGTATGGCCTGAGGGATTTAAATGCATCAAACCTGGGAATCTCACAGGCCACCCTCTCCGTTCAACATGCATGGGAAGATTACATATTTTGAATGTCATGCAAGGTGGCTTCCATCTCCTCCTGGAGCAACTTATTCTTTTCTTTTTCTGCCAGAAGATCATCTGCAAAATGGAGGTTACACAGTGCTGTGAAAAAAAATTCTTAGACATGGTGGACGAGCCTCAAGCAAGCCTTTTTCCCTGAGAAGTATTTGAAATGAAAACGTCTGCCAAAGCATCAAAGCACTGCAACATATTGTGAAAATAACCACCCAGTGCCCAGGAAGTCTGTGTGCTTTGCATTGCTACCATTAGAAGATAACTTTGACTAAAAAAGAATAACGTGAAAATGAGGTAAAATAAAGCTTGTGTGGCTGTGCACCCATTCTTTGACTGACAGGTACTTATCTCTGAAGAGTTGCCATCTTGATAGGTTACCTTATACTATTTACTTGCATCCAATTGTGAATCAACTTTGTGTGTGCAGTAACATGAATTCTTAAAAAAATAGATATAAAGAATCATTTGATCTGATGTCTTCCATCACTATTCCTAGACCAAAAGTTATTAACCATAGTTAAATATGGTTACGATATAAAATGTAATCAGTTTCCAAAGAATCAAATATTGAAATCATTATCATTTCTGATCTAGTCTGCTTGAACTTTTACAACCAAAAAGGTTATGCACCCTAAGAATCTCCATTTATCCCTGTCTCCTTAACTTTCTGACGACTTATTTAAGCCTTAGACTTGAAATTTCTTTTGACCTGCTTTTATTTCCCTATGCATCTGAACTTTAATTATTTTCTTTGTTTTATTTTCCCCTTGAACTATCTGACACATTTTTCTGCTCTATCCAGTCTCTAAGATGACATTTATTCTTTGAAGTGTTACTGTGATCAAACCTTACCTAGATAATGATACTTTTAACTATAATTAAAAGGAACTGAGACAGTTTTATGTAAAAAATTCATATAATTCAATATTTTTCTGGAAATTTCATTGTAACCAAACTAAGACAATTTTTCATGATACATATTTTTTTATTAAAAAACTCTCATAACTTCATTAGATTGAAATCTATTTTGTTCTAAACTCTTAACTCAAGTAGAGAAATCTGAGATAATTTGGGAACATTTCTTGAGCAAGACTATTCATAGTCATATTTGCAACATTCTTTATCTAAACAAACTGCACACCCTATATACTATACTGAAGCAGGTAAATAATCTAAGGTTAAGCTAACATTTTCTGTAATGGCATGGACTCACTGAGGAAAGTTGTTCCCAATCAAAAATGTCTGTGGACTACTCCACTTATTGTAACCATGAGTGAGTGCTTAAATAATAGATTGCTTGCTTAAGGCTGATGGGATGTTGTTCATGCAATTTATGTCTAGCTAATTCATTAGATATAATTAGTGATTAAAAATCTAATTATCACACAATTATCAGAATATTCCATTAAAAATTCTCAGTAAAAAGGGCAAAGGTTATATTCAGTTAACTAAATAAAATCACAATAAAATTAGAAAAATAACACAAAATGAATTTTTTTTATTATCACAGTGAAATTAAATCGACAAATTACTACTGAATTAAAAGTAAAATTCATGCAGAATTACTAAAAAATCACTATTATTTGAAAAATTCACTATAGGTTGATTAGACAAAGGATTTGGTTAAGACATTGATAGTTGATACATTGGCTCATGAAACAAACCAAGTAACAAGAACTTGTCTTACTTACAATAATGTATACATCTCCTGCTGCTTATGAAAATAAAGAGCTTAAACATATGATACATCACAATGATAACAATGTGAAAACAAAAGATTATGAACTGATACTGTTTCTTACATGTTTAAAAACAACTTAAGATGAAACTGACTTATATGATTAATAAATCTGAATGAATGTTTCCGCCGTAATTTATAGAAAATGAAGAATTTTTTTGCAGGCGGAATCTTACCTTCAAGCCTGTCAACTTCCTTCTGGAGTTTCTGGACTGATCTCTCAGCAAACTCAGCACGGGCTTCAGCCTGTAATAATTCCCAATCATTTGAGTATTTTTATAGACACACAATCATTTGAGCACATTTTATTTACATTCTGTCATGAAATCTTGATATATATTGTGTCAATTTGATGAAAGCAATTGATAAAATTCTGATTTAACAAGAGATGATAGAAAAATAATTACTTAAGGCATTGAAAGTTTGATTTTACTGATAATTTTTTGAAGAAACTACAAAAATTTGCCAATTAATAGTGTAATTGAATTCTTACTGGTATTCACTTTCCATTTAAGTAAAATAGAAATTTGGCATTTAAAAATATGACCAACTTCTTGTTAGCCTCCCCCTGATTAATTTAATAGCAACTGAGAAAAGAATAATTTCAGCACTGTGTACCCAAACTGAGAGCAAATTCAAGTAACGAGAGAAAAGAGTGAGTGAGGTAAACTGCTGTTTGTTGAAAGAGGATACCACTCACACATCTAGCTTGAAGAATGCAAAGTATTTTAAAGCAAAGTTCATAAATAAATTTGAAAGGAAATACTGGTAGCATTATAAAGACTCTGAAGCTAAATTTTACAGAAGTTGAACAAATGAAGTTCAAGAAAGAAAATTTTGAAAGCAAAAGAAAGAACTTACATGGTTTACATGATAATTCAAACCAAAAGACTACAGACAATTTAACTACCTCTAATATGACTATTGGCAAAGATGCTACAAACAAAAGTCAACTTTCACACATCTAAATTGGTTTTTATAAATTAGCTAACTAAGTACTTATGGACAGTCCTACAAATAGATATTTTACATTTTAGATGCCAAGTACAATACCGTAAAAACATACTCAAGGAAAGAGGCAAAATGACAGTATAAGGAACTAAGCATGACTACTACAACAATTACTAGATTTCAAAAGTAGACTAGACCTTCAAAAGTATTCATTTACATGGATTTTTATTAATTTCAAAAGATGTCTTTAGCATCATTAAGGCGCAAACTGGAAAATAATGGCAAATCAGAGAGAAAAAGAGCAAAGGACATTAAGGTCATTGACATAACAGAGCGTCTAGATGGCAAGGATAAACAAGAATAAAGAGGCAAGGATATAAAAATGCAAAATTAACACTATCTTACAAAATGCATGAAAAGCATTCTGAAGCTCATTTCACTGATTATTGATAGAATAAAGCAATATGATAATTTTCATAGGCTACTGCCCTACAAGTAAGAATCATTCAGAAGTAATATTTTTCCAGTTAATTACAGCCTAGAGGAAATTCGTAAATGGGAGGATCTCAAATTCTTCTTCTTCAATTGACCAGGACAAAGCAAATCAATTTCATATTCCTGAATTTCTTCCCAGTCAATTTTCATAGACAAAATAACTCCATATATACAATAGAGGATGGTCAGTAATGAGTATGTTTCCCCATACTTGGCAGTAGAAGCAAAACTTTTTATAATACATTTTCTTTTTGATCTGACATTTCTTTACAAATTCTAATTTTCTTGAACCAATAAAAGCAACAACAATTATCCAATACCTGGAGAATGTTGCTGTTGAAAGCATCACAAATATGAAAAACTCGAAATCTGTACTTACAGATGTTTGAATAAATGCTACCAGCTATTTTTGGCAATTGTAACCCTTCCTTTAACCCGCACTGGACTGGTTATTAATGCTTGAGGAACAAATCTAGAGAGAGAACTGTCAGACCCAATGCAAGATTTAGGCAAAGAAATGCAACTTGATCAACCTTGAAGAATAATCAAACAACCACTGCCTACCAACCCTCATTAGCATGCAATAATTTTAGTGTCTTTACTTACATCAGAAAGTTTATCATTAAGCTTAGAAATTTGGTCCTCACAGTGCTCATTTGTGGCAGTGGCCTGTTTGTCATGAAACAACAAACAACACATTAATGCATGCAGGAGAAGAAAGACAGAACAAAGGAAGGAAAGATGAAATACCAAAATAAAAAGAATGCCAGCTACGCTATATGCTAAAAGAAATGGAGACATGCGTATCGAGAACTACTGTATGGGACTAAAACACTCACACATATGCAAAACTACAAACACACTCAAAGTCATTTTGAAAGGGAAAAGGGTATGGGAAGAAGATAAAAGGTTAAAGAAAATGAAGAATGTTCACTCACACAGCAATACCATGGTCTTTACCCCACGTCAGCTTGAAGCATGTGTAATGTGTGACAGAATAAAATCAGATCATAATTCCTAGCACCCCTTTCCCAAACCCACCTTCACTCACTAACAGTTTGAAGGAGCGTTAATTGAATAAATTAGTTAAACTGTCCAAACAGAAGCCAAATTATCATCTATAATAACAAATCTATCAAATTATTATCAACAGGCAAAAAAGGTAAAGTATCCTAAAACATAAGTATCAGTTAAGAACATCAAATGGGATCATTTACGATGAATTTAATACATCCATAAAAGAATATTTTTACTAGAAATTTCTATAGCAAATAAAAATGCATCTCCAACTTCTGGTCACCCAAATCCTAGAAAACTATGAATAAGGGGTACTGCATGAATCAAAGTTTCATAATATCCTCATAATTTTTCCCTTTATTATATTAGTATTGGTCTATAATTCAATAGTATAATATTAGTCTATGATTCAAGAAAGACGTTCATTGATATGAGTGAAAATGACAAACAACTGACCATGTAAGGTCCTATCCTTGAACAAGAACATAAAGCATATTTTTTTTAATCCATGAAAGTCAATGAAATAGAGGAAATTTATATTGGACTGGACATCAAATTATAAGTTCATGTGGAAAAAGTATAGATCGCCTATCATCTGATTAGTTTACTTCTCAAAACTGATCATTTATCCTAATTGATAGTAAATAGAGGAAATGTAATTCATCCAATCAGCATGAAAAAGGGGATTCAATACATTACTGCAAGAGTACAGATTTAAATTATGACATTTCCTAAGGAAAACGAAAGAGGAAATGAAAAGCTTTCATAAAAATAATAATAAAAACAATGAGAAAAATTCTCACTTATTCTTTGTTATTCAACTGATACTCAAGTACAACCTACCAAAAATATTGAAAAATATATTAACTCAACAATCAGCCTTCAAAAACAAACCTCAAAAACAATAATTTTGGCTTTTGTTTAGTCAGATGAAGTATTCACCACCTCATATGGTTCTTCGACGCATTAAAAAGTGTGTACGCAAGTGAAGGCATTAGTTTGTAAAGGAACACTTCCCCCACTCCCATCGTAGAACCCATCGCCATAAATTACCTCTTTGAGTCTCGAGTTCAGAGATTTGATCTGCTCGTCGAATGTTTCCTCCCTCAGTGTCGCCTACACACCGCAAGAGGATGGGTAAGAGGAATAGTGGGAAAGAAAGAAAGAAAAAACAAAAACATATCACACACACGCTCACACACACTTCTACGTAAAAGCATGCAGCGAGGCAAACGCTACCTCCTTTAGCCTCGTGGTGATGTTCTTGATCTGCAATTTGTACTCCTCCTCTCGTTGGTTGGCCTGAGAGATTGAAAGACATGTTTGTTATTATTACGGCATAACCTAAGATCTCTGCCTACTCTGCAAAACACCACTGCGGGGAATGTGATCGCTAGTGACACCAACACACCAGATGCTTCGGGAACTTATGCTATGGTCTGCTAGTGAACCAACAAAGAGAGAGGCTTGAGGATGAGAGACTTGTGAATCTATTAATGGGATGGCTGAAGAAATACTACAGGAAACAAGCAGGTCATGCAAACGAGGAGAAACATCAATGCAAATCATATTAAAACTTGAAAGGTAAACTAAAGTCATTAATGAAAACAAACCAAAACATACAAAATGCATTATTTCTAAGCTATAGAGTGAATGACACATCAAAAAATATCCACAAGAATAAAATTATAAATATTACTAAGGGTTCTGAATAAAAACCTAAAGAAACAGTAACTAAAAGCAGAGGAAAACCTAATTTTTGACTTCTGTGAAAAATGCTACAAAGTAATACCTAATAGAATAGATTCTAATTCAAATGAAGAATCACATGATTACATGACAAATATCAACTAATATCTGGCTGGCTATAGATTAACCTCAATATATCTTAGAACAGAATTATTAGCAGAGTAATCAAATAGATAATACACTACGGGAAACTAAGTAACATATAAGAAGTCAGCAAAGTTGACCAAAATGTTGAAAGCAAAATTAAAATAGTTTTAAGAATGTAGGCTACCAATAACCATCTACAAATAAAAATACAAGGAGGATGTGAAAGAAAATGAGGAAAAGTATGTTTAATTTACTCTGAAACTGAAAGTTTCTATCACATCTTCCTCTCCCACTATCAACATTTAGAATTTTGTGAGACTTTTAAGAATATATCCTCTACTAACATGCTAACAAAGTTACAGCAGATATAATGCTACTTAAATATCAAAGTGATTGACTACGTACTTTTACCTACCAAGAGATCATAATAGAGGAAGACGTATTTGAAAACTATTATAGCAAAGAATTTAAGTTATTTGATTGATGTACTCAAATATCAAAATAGTGGATAAAAAAGAATGTAAGCAGTGTTTCTGGCTGGAGATAGCATGCTTTTTAACACATTTAATAACAAAGTACTAGAAAAATGATATATTCTAGAGAAAAAGCAACTATGTTTACACATTCTAATAGTTTCACTATAAATAAAAAAAGGAAAAAGGATTAGAAATCATGCTGAAAAACAAATTGAAAAGTGTGAAGTTCATGGTCCAAGTGCAAAGAATTCAAACTGGAAAACATTAAGATTAACTGAGGAAAAAATAAGGTTATTGTAAGTGAAAAAGACATTTGATTAATGCACATACTAAAAAGTGAAGAGTGAATTAATGAACTATACTAATGCTAGAGCAGTACCAGTACTTTCTCTAATAGACATTAGATACTATTAAAAGTAGGCCATTGTTCTCAGTGTTTGAAAACCAACATCTGATATTACTGGATCCGTGAAATTACATAATATGTAACGAAAAGTAGCAATATGCAAATTTTCTGCAGCTGCTAGGAACTTCAACTTTTGTACTCCGGAGTAACAATTTGGTTTTGTAGTTGGCCAAACAGTAAATGTGGAATTATTATACATTTCCTCTCCACAAAACAGTAAATTTCAAATACAACAATATGATCTTCACTAATCACAAATACAAGGAATTTAAGGAATAAATAATATTAAATAAATTAGGGGATCATAATTACAAGATACTTCAGTCTGACACAGTTACTTTCAGCAGCTATGTATGATTTCCCTAGAATAATTATCGAAGAGGAAAAGCCCTTAGAGGCACTAAAGGGTTCTGAACTGCCTGGAGTTACATTTTAATTCAGAAATTTAAAAAGGTTTGTCATCTAGATAAAATGTAGGACTACTTTAAGTATCTTATGTGAAAGTGCTGGTAGTGCACTAATGGTAAGCTAACACACCTCTACTCACAAAAAAAGGTAATTGCAAACTCTAGCAAAGCATGTTAAAGGGCCCTGCAGAGTAGCAACCATTTTATCACAGTTTGAATACTCTTGGAAATTCAAATAATCACCTTGAGACTTGGCAATTCAACTTCTCAGATGCATGATTCCTCAATGACTAATTCAAGGCTTATTCAACAACTGCTCATTGTAAAAGCACTTTTGAATACAGTGAAATGTTGAAAATAGTGAAATATTTTAAAACAAAAAATTCCAAATATTTTAATTATTGTGATATCCTTAATTTAAATGGATACATTAAAAATCAAATCTGTAGTAGTAAAAACCATTAGAATTTGAAGCAAATTTTAGACTGTACTCAACATGAGAAATCTTTCACAGTTCATTGAATTGCCAGATAATACAACAAAATTTAACAATAACAAATCAAGTGATATGAACAACTGTTGACCAGGAAAAGAACAAACAAATTTCATCTCTGGAAGGAGAATATCAAATGAATTAATTCATCATCACAGCCAACAGTTAAATAGCCACAATAATAAAAGAGCATCAACAATGGAAGTAATCAATTAGATTGCATTAATCTTAAATAGTGCTTCACAGAATGAAAATTGAACTAGATTTCTTTTGATGCATCAATTTAAATTTACATTAGGCTAAATTCAAAAAGCTCTTTGTGGCATCAAACTCTTATAAAAATTCCAACTGATATCATTCAAAAAGTAATGTAAGTTTACAGTTTGCATACCTTCTCTTCTGACACCTCAAGGGACTTCAAGTTGTTGCCAACAACGCGAAGTTCTTCCTCAAGCTCCACAATTTTTCTGGAAAAAAGCAGAAGCATGTATTAGAGATGAATAGCTTCGAGGACAAATCCAAATGATTATGCAAGATTTTCAACACTGAAGCAATCAAGGATGATCTTAAAAATTTGATCATGTTTGAAAAACTTCAAGTAACATAAGAATGTGAACTACTTTACAGTACTGTACAGGCAGCTCTAAAACTTAATGGAACTTGGAATGGAAGAAAGGAGTGTTACTATGTTTACTATTACATATTTAAATAAAAACAGGACTTAAGAAATAACCAAATTTCAACCAATCATCACACAAAATAATATGACCAAAAATAAAAATTTCCCAGAATATTTCATAAGTACTTTGCAACATCAATTTTATATTAGCTTTAGTTTCAACATTTATAAGAAGATGACATTAAGGTCATTCATTCAAAAATTTACTTTATAATGATATAATTTATATTATTTACAAAAAGTTCAAGATATAAAATAATGAGACTGAATTATATAAAAGAGTTACCTGTACAGTGAATTAAAATTGTTGTCAAAAATTAGCAAACAACTGTGTGTTGCCAAAACACAACTTTTATGCAAACGCTACGATTAGCAATCTTTGTAAAAGATGACAAAAGTGCTATACAATCATGCAATAGTCAGTGTGAGCATCTAAATCAACAAGCAAACTTACGATTCTCCATTTTCTGCCCTTTCTTCTGCCCGCTCTAGGTCCTGTTCCATCATCACCAGCTTACGAGCAACCTAATCAACCATGCAAAACACACGTGCAAATTAGCGCCAAATAATTCCATGCATATTTGTGAAACAAAAGGGAAATGCTTTTACAAAAAAAATATAAACTAGAACACACTAAACTTAAAGGCAAGAAATGGGGGTAAAAAACTACTGAAAATCAAAACAAAAATAAAACATCACTAGACAAGCAAAATCCAAACAGGACTGGACATCTAAAATAAAGGTATTAACACTAAGGGTTACACACCAACACTACAGTTTAAATGTAGAATGCAATCTTACTCATTTGTGCTAAGGATTTGCTGCATTTAGGATATTATTTCCTATGTATGTGAAAGCTGTGCTGCTGGAAACCACTGGATCTAACAGAGGTAATGTCCCAAATGCAGTAAAATCCAGAGCAATGGTTTGGAAAAAGACTTCTTGAAAAAAGAATTCATTTTTGAGGCAAGTTTTCAACTATCAAATGGCACCAAATTTTTTTGACTGAAATATATTAAGATTTACAAAGTTTTTTTACTGTTTCATTAGAATTGCATTCTACAGTAATATTGGGAAAACACCATTTCAACTCTTGAAAGTGATAGATGGAAAAATTTACTTCACTATGTCTCTTTTCATGACGAAAAACCCTGAAGGCCTTTGAGATTCTTTGGCTATATTGTCAAAATCGTTCCATTTTAAGAAAAAGGGAAAATTATTCATAACCCCAATCAAATATTTTATGAATTTCTCAAAAATCAATTAAAGTCATCCATTGAATATGCAATAGAATACCCAGTAGTTGTATAGTTTATCTATAGCAATCATAATTCATTAAAACTCACTCACAAACTACAGTATTTATATTTCCAATGGAATGAAATTTGCTTATAAAAAGATACTTCAAAAATAAAACAGCAATTACATAATTTTTTATCTGGCCCTAAGATTGAGTTCTCTCTTTCTTGGTCGACTTTTCAGTTTTGAATTTCAATACTTTCTCTCTTTCAAATTTTACTTCTCTGTCCATAATGCATATCCCAAAAATATAACTACATAGGTTCCATTTTCCTACAAATCACGTTTCAATTGAAACTAAACTTCATTGGCTATGTATTATCTAGAGTATTTAGCCAATTTGAATAGGTTTATTCACCATTTTTTGAAAAGAATTATAGGGTTTAACAGATCCCTACACCGCGTTTTATTTCCATATTTAAATATTGTATGAAATATCAATGGCGTAATGAGGAGAGATTCACTGTAAAGGGAGCAGACTGTCTCTTGAGTTTAATTTTAAAATTAATATCCAAGATTTAGGTCAATGATGCAAATAAAATTAAGGCGACGCTCCAAAACCTAGGTTGCGAAGTTGTAAATTGTATGTGAATCCTGTATATATTAATAAATAATTCCAGTATTTTATTTGTATTATGGAGTTCCACTACATTAACGCCTCTATTATCCAACGTAGGTCAATAATGTCCATCTACTTTCAATTTCAGAGAAGAAACTGTGTGTCATTCCCAAAATTAAATGAAAAAAAAGCAAGGGAACATTTAACTGTGTGCATTAAAGATTTTGGCTGTTATATCCACATCCACACATAAAAAAGGCCATGCCTAGATTTAGGAATAGGCCTTACGATTCACCACTCTCTGCACGTTCTTCTGCTCTTTCAAGATCAGCCTCCACCATGGCCAATTTACGGGCGACCTGAAAGGCCACTTATATTATCATGGAGGTAAGGAGTAACCCCAATTACATGGGGTAATAACATAAAAGTTTCAACTTAAGATCATTCTCTTTAAATGAAATTTATTTTGAGAATAAAACAACAATATAATTCATTTTTACAACTTTGATATAACTTGACAATAATAAATGATAAAACCCAACAGTCTCAACAAGCTTGAATTACAAATATCATAATAGTGTATAATCATTTGATCTGTATTAAAACATATTACAATTGATCTTTTATATGCTTCCAATTTGATGTTACACTTCTTTTCATGTTCCAAAATATGAAACAACTCAAAGCAAAAATTGATGGTTAAGAATATAACAACACCGTGCATCAATTCCTTATTGGTGCATGCCATTAGCGCAACACTTAAATTATTACTCAGGACTAAGGTGTTCAGATAGTAAAATAAGGATGCAAAAGAGGATTATTAATACATAGGGTGGTCCTTATTCTAATATAAATCACATTCCTGCTTCCCAACCAGTGAATAAAAAAAATTTGTTAGCAGCGTAAATTGCAAGGAAGGTCTCATAAAAACTGTCCTGTAAGAGAGGATATGTCAAGGTTAGAAACAGCCATGCAACTACTGGCCATCATGGAAAGTCTACAGATGGAAAACCATCTGCGTCTGCATTGTGAGCATCCTTGGCATACTTCCATGATAACCCAAACACTGCAGTCCCTTCAGGAGTAAAGGGACTGCCCATGAGTAAGGTATCTATAGCATGAAAATGCTGGTAAACCACACCACACACAAAAGTGCCAGCATAGGCTTCATCAACCCATCCCCCTTTTAATGCAGGCCACACGGCCCATCACCTCATCATATTTTTTGTCTGCTTCCTCAGCAAGGAACCTGGCCTCCTTGAGCTGATTTTCCAGTGCGTCCATGCGCTCTTCATCTGCCAAACTCCTGTTCTCAAGCACCTTGCGCATGCTGCAGAGGAGACAAAGTTTTGTAACCTTTCATTCATCAACCACAGACCGTTAAAAAAATGAGGCTGTCTTTATCGAGTTCTGCATCCACTTCACCCACCACCATTGGAATCTTGGACGGAAGGCTCAAATAATAAACGATTAGTGCATCAGTGTATGTCCTCCAGATAAAATACAAAATAGCTGCAAGAAAACTCCCCCACTTCCTCCTGCTATGCCCTTACCACTATCATGTAATGACATAGGCAAAATATATCGTGACCTCTCGTACTACATAGTCTATGTACCGCGATCACATCTTCATGATTCACTGCCTCATATTCCTGTAAGCAATTGGCTCAAGGGGCTTCCGATCGGTCTCTTACCTCTTCATATTTTTTATCTGCCTCTTCAGCAATTAACTTAGCCTGAGCTAACTGACTCTCAAGAATTGCCACCCTGTCATCTTCCATATTTGTCCTGTTTTCCAAGGCCTTCCGTATCCTAAAATGTGGACAAAATTCATTTCTTTGATATGCAAATCCACCAAGCTAAACAAACTCTGGACTGGAGATTAAACAAAGATTGGAAGAATAGAAACTCATGGGTTATTATTTTACTGAGTGTTAATTGGACAAAATCTTCATGGGTGTCTAGAAATAAATTTCTAAAGCAGGATTTGAAGGAAAGAGACAAAGCTTCAGCAGCAATTTTCTTTTTGGAAAACTTTTAGAGGGAAAAACAGGCAGTGTATGATGCTGCCTAAGACCTTCAACAAAAAAAGAGTTGTTACTTGAAAACGAGTTATTAGTTAGCACTCATCATTCCTTTCAGGTTAAAACGAGCAATGGCAAAACACACAAACAAGAGAAATGGCAAGGAATGTAATCATTAAAACCAAATTTACAGCATAACATGTCAAGTTTTAATTGAATTAGACTTTATACAATGTAGGAAATTACACAATATGGCACAATTTTGAGCAATGTTACTTACAACCTACTCACATAATAAAATGAAGGTCTCAAAGCAATACATTACACACTACAAGTTTCTTATTCTTCCAAATTTGTTTACAATAGACCATAGATGTAGGAGATAAAAACTAGCCAAGAAATTAAATCCCTTGGCTTTAAAGTGTAAAATTTTGGACTTTGAAAGGGCAAATGCTTTTTTACCCTTTGACTTGATGAAACGTTTTTACAATACCTGTATTTTACAAAATAGCTTTAGAATGCACATATGTAGTTTACAAATATTACGCTACAGCATTAAAAAAGCAAAATCTCTTCAAAGCAAAGGCTCTTCCATAGATGTTTGAAACTGTTCTTTTGAAAGCTACGTATTTTGTATAACCTATTGGTTTGTTGAAAAAATCATACACATTTCTATTTGTGATACATTCTAAATCCTTTTATAACAGGAATACTCTTTGATACGGGAAGTACTAATGGCTCATCAATTAGAAAAAGGAATGGTAGGTGAATGGGATATATTTATAATAGGACTTTTAGGATGGAATCGGTGGAGAAAAAAATCTCAATTAAATAATCAGATTTGGAGAAAATTAAGCTGATTCTACGAGCATACAAAGCATGGTGAACTTTAAGAAACTCATTACAGACAGCTAAAAATTATGACTTAGCAAATGATTACTGGGAAATATAGAAAAATTATTAAATGGTTGAATACTTTCAATGTTTAATTATGAATATAAATAATAAGAAATAAATAATGAGTCTACTGATGAGAAAAGCTCATAAAGATACAAGATAATATCATAATGTAATATCAAGTTACTTTAAATATTCAACAAAATTTGAAAAAATCTTGAATAACTCATGATAAATGATAGAATTTTAATATTTAACATTTTAATTACTTTCCAAGCTTACTTCTTGTTCAACTTTAAGTATGGCACCTATAAAAGTAATAACTTTGGTTATGGGACAAAATGGCAAGGCACACCTTCAAAATAATAAAAATAATGTCAATAAACTGACGAAGACTAGACGACTAATCTTTGAACTTAAATTTGGCACAGAATTTTAATTAATCTTAAATATCTCAGTTTGTGATAGGATAAAATCCCAATTGTGATGGGATAAAATCCCAATCACAAAATGCTTTAATTTAAAGTCAAAGCTATTCAGATGCTTGAAAGAGAAAAGCATCTAATGCTATTAAATGTAAATGCTTAGATATGGCACAAAGTGAATAACTGAATGAATTTCATACATTTGCAGGAAACAAGCGATCTGCGATACACGTTAAGATAATAAGCTCCTGCAAACGCAAGTGAATATTTCTATCGAGCGATCGAAGAGTTAAATTGCACTGGGAATAAGGGGTGCGTGGAGATCTGTGCCTTCCTGTTAAAACCCACCGCTCTGATTCATCTGCAGCTTGTGAAGCCTCTGCCAGCTTGGCGGTGGCAGTTGCAAGACGTTCCTCAGACCTCTCCAAGTCCTCCTCCAGCAGTTGGATACGACGGTTGAGGGCAGCGACTTCACTCTCGGCCTGTAGGAGACTTACCGTTAGACCACCAGATTCCAAGGGTCAAAGCAATTATTATTAGGATAGGGAGAGGAGGGGAGTTAAGGGTATAACCTCATGCACCATTTATTACAACGCAAAACCCTAATATTTGAGACAAATACCTTTGCCCTACCTAAACCACCAACTTTAAATGTAATACCTCATCAGTACCAATACAAAACACAGTGTATACCAAAATACCACGAGTGACTCGTAATTTCTTCTGAATCAGTTCATTTGTAAATGAGATCATTTCAATTATCACATTTAGTCTTTCAAGTCTGTGCAAATCACCGCTGCGTGCTTGTGCTTCCACTAGCTCTTCAGCAAGAAACACTGAGATATGCACTGCAACTGAAGATATTTGCACTCCAAACACAATTTTCACTTTTCACTTTTTGTGAGGGAGGGGGAATTGGGAAAGGAAGGAGGATGACGACCCTAACATATATTTATCCAACCCTCGTCATCTAATAATGAACCCATCATATTCGCAATTCAAGATAAAACATGCAAATATATTTTTCACTCTGATCAACCTACCCTAATGGAAATGCTCCTGTGTCTGGCTATCGTTGCAGAACTTTATATTTTCATTTAAACCCCGGGTACTTAAATTGAATAGTATATGAATACATACCCTTGAAATTTCTAGCATAGTAATTAATAAGACTGATCAAAAAAACAGATAAGAAACCTGCACATCTATCTGCTACCTCTTGGGAAGCGTAAGATTGAAAATCGCCCACTTTCCTTTGTGTTTTAGTAATTTAAAGGTTTAATACTTCGTTCTTACACAAGTACAGAAAACAAAAAGAAAAATAGGAAACTTTATGTAGCCTATGATACTCCTGTGGCAAGGCTAACCTTCCCTTTAAATCATTCTATGCCTTGCTTTTTATGAAAATCTACCCTAAATATGCAATATCCCTTTGCAATATGTAAGAGAATATACATTTCCAGTTCTACCATAGAATTTCAAAACTTTAAAACTCCTTGCCTAATTAACTCAGTATAGACAGAATAAAAATGGGAGGGGCTCATAAATACCATCTCACAAAAAATCTTCAGAAGGTACAGATAGATGACTGAGTCAGTCAGAATGTATCATATGTAGAATTTAAGATCATCTGATTATGATCACTATGAGTGACTCATGATCTTCACTTGGAGAACCTATGACCTATATCTTTGAACAAAGCTTACTCATAAACTACCTCCTATTTATCTGAAAAATCATCCTAGCATTACATTAGTCATAACGTTTGATACTGGAAGCAAATGTGTCATTTTCTCTTAATATCAAATGCTACTGAGCAATTCCACGTAGTATCGCTGACGAACAATTTTTACACTACTCATTTTACTCAATGGGCAACTTCTCTCAGACATTCTGCTAATATTTTTCGGAAAAACAGAGAAAGTGTCGGCAGAATTAAATAGACGATGGAACGCAAGGCACGGCTTGCCCTCTTGCCACAGGATTAAGAGGTCAACGAGGGCAGTGTTTCCTGACACTCTGCTACCACGGAATGGGTCATAAACCCTTAGCACGTGCTGAAGAAGACAACGAATGGTATAGTGTTTGGCCGAACAATAAGGAATGAGGTCCCTTCCGTGAAAATAACGGAATGGCTTTATCGGCTTCACTCTAACACCGTTTCACTCGTTAGATCGTCCTTTGAACGTTCGTGGACATTACGAGCGCGCCTCTAGAGGAGTAAGTTGAAAGGCATCCGAAGAAAGCCTATGCTAATCAAAATTGGTATTTGAAACTCCATTAACTTAAGCCTAAGCGACTCATAATGTTTCGAGCTTCCCATCTAGGTGGCAGATATAGCCTGAGTATTACCACTTCCCAGAAGTTTCGAAATAAACAAACATCACAGAGAAAAGACGAATAGAGGGGCCTAACATATGCAGAAATGACAACAAGAAGTTTCGAAAGTGACAATTAAACTAACGAATTCATTCTTAAGTGATTTATTACGATCTAAATGTGTTTTCGAAAACGGCGAAACGTCTTCGAAAAACCCATGCTTCAACTCTCTTACTTTCTCCATCTCTACGGTTTAAAGTGTAAATTTGTAAGGGGATCGTCCTAACCCCAAGTAATACGCTACATTAATGAACCAGAATATGAGTAAGAACATTAGAACTTCCATTCAGATATTTCAAGAAAATGGCGGTCTATCAGTCTTAGAGCCATATCATCCCGCGGAGAAAACCAACCGGAATGCGGGTGACGTAATACAACGAATCGAGATTCTGTAAGGCCAGACGTTTATAAATAGTATCCCAAAATGGTCTTCGATTCGACGCTTGTGTCGAGTAATGCTCTTATAGTACAACCTAAGATAAGCCTCTATCTTAATCCGGGTGAAATCGTTCGACACCCTTATCGTATTAAGCCATTTACGAGGCGCCTTAAGCTATCTTCCCGCGTAACCACATCCTCGGAAGGAACAAGAGCATTTTTTTCTTGAGATACGAATGAGCTACAACGCCCCTCGACCATTCTTCGGCGCCGCATTCATGGGAAATTAACCCAAGGATTTCTGCATGGTTATCGCTTTCTGTGGGTCGCCCTATATTCCCGGACAAACAGGTGGTTATTTTCAATGCTGACCTAATGAACAATTGAACGTGTTTTGGAGTGTATCTGACTCGTCGTCCAAAAGAATAGTTCGAGATTGGCGAAGAAAACAACAGAGATAACGCTAACCTGTTTCTCTCCTTACGTGCTAGGTTTTCGATTTACGGAAAGATTGCTTCATTCCCTTCTTTGTATTAAGAATGCAATTGACGCTAAGCTGCGTCATCCGGCTCGAATTGGAATGTGTAATTAGCGTTCTTGTTAACGGGCGTTAACTCACAGAGAGAATATGTCTACGCTAAAATCCTTGCAATTTATCACGGAATATCTACATTAGATCATCTTAACCGTTATATTTAGCTTCCTTTGAAAATATTATAGGCAATGGAGTAATTAATGCAGGGCTGCAACATGTTTTTAATGATAATAGTAGGATTCTGAAAGAATGATTCATCTCAGAAATTATTGGTATTATCAAAATTGTGAATACATCAAGACACTGTCATTATCTCGAATCATTTGTAGCGAATTATGTTTGCTAATATTCATTAGATGCTTGGGATACGACCACCGCACCTGTTGGCATACACTTCAGCGATTCTAGCGACTGCTAGATAACAAAATTCATAATAGAATGACTGATTAGGAACGTGTCGCAATCCCCTCAACTATAATGACTCAGAAAACAAGCGAAATAAAACTAAAAGATGTGGCTTTAACTTGTGTAAAGGATGTATTAGCAACACTAAAAGCAAAAAAAGTTACTAGCAAAGCATTTTTGTTATAAGAGACAAAAGTTGTTTCACACAATTTTTGTCTCTTAGAACCAAACGGTATAAAACGTAGCAATTTTTAAAATTGTTTTTAAAAATATAGTATAGGAAAAAATATTTTAAATAATGGTAAACTTATGATGACATTGTGAAATTGCTATTACGCTCACGGGTTATAGCTTTTTACTTCAAGGAAAAATTTACCGTTTCAGTAATATGCTAATAGAATATTAACTATTCGTCCCTCCATTATAGAAAGCCTATTCATTACTCATTCTTATTGAAAGATATACTACTTAAGGTTGAATATATTGTTCATTCTTTCGGCAGTAGAGCAACTCATTCCGCACAGATGTACACTTCTGTATATTTTGACAACTTATTTTTTACTCGAATGATTCCAAAAGGGAACTTGATCTATTCATTGTGACCTCCGATACCCCAAATCCCTGACAATCGGTAACAGTTCCCTCAAGGCAACGTGATAAGACAGGTTTCGTGCGATCGGCAAATCCACCTGCTTCGTCGTGAATCGACCAAGACGGCCGGGCGCCTAAGAGCTTTAAGGGTCTTCGAAGGGGGTTTTCCCTGACTGGGGAGACAGCTGACGGTGAGAACGGGGAGAATTCGGGGGTGGCGTCGGGAAACTAGTCGCGAAGGCACTTCCGGGGCGGCGACCATGTGCGTAGGGGTGTGCCCGCTACGGCCGATCGGGAAGGGATACAGGAAGTTGCCCATGACAACTGATGCAGAAGAAACAAACTATTCCCTCGATACAATAAAATTCTCGGGCTTCCTTTTTATCTTTCCATCACGTAACGCATCGCAAAATCCTTACCACCCGGGGACTATTCCTCAGGATTCCCTGCACACAATACTGACAGTAATTCTGATTTAGGTTAGATCATTTTGATCAATTGGGGGCGGTTTGACATAATAAGCGAAAGAACAATCGCCAAGGGCAAAGCAAGCAACAGTCAATAAGTAAATACTGGAAAGTGGTATGAATGCCACAAACTAAAATATCGAAATCATAGAAGTGTTCACAATGTATTAGGAAGACAAAACGCAGCACCAGTAATCAATCAATATAGCATACGTGATATCCACCAGTAATGCAGAACTTGAGATAAATTAAAACTTAACAAAATGGATTTAGCTCAAATAATCTCCCTGCCTGCTACAGGATCATACAAAATAAAGCACTAATGAGTTCATGAATAATTATTATCTTAAGTGACTTCATAAGCTTTTAAAAATATTGATCTGATAATATGCTAACACCCATGGTAATCAATGCATTCATTCTACTTTAGTAGGTCACTGAATAACCCCTTTTGTAGTGAAATGACTGCATTGGAAACAATTATAGAAAAATGAGTCATTCTCCTGGAAAATAGTCGTTAATCCCTATGACAATCAGTTATTTTTAACAACGTGAGGTAATTATTTTAGTTCATTCTCGGAATTAATGTGACTGAATAGGTTGAGAATAACTAGCTCTACGTGATATGCAGATAAGTTGCTTATTTTAGAAAATCAATGCGCATCTAAGGATAGCAGTAATCGGTACTTTAGTGTGTCCTTTAATTCTATTAAATCAAATTTTCAAACCCTTAAGATCAATCCCTCATAGAATATCATCCAAGCTCTTTTGCCAGTCTGATCTCCTCTATCTCATAAATAAATCATCATAGAATAGAAAGTTATTGGTGCATTTTTTTAGCATTTGTCCGATTCCATGAGTTATATTTTCCTATCACAGCCACACGAAAGTGAAGTTCAAATCATGACAAAGGCAACGTACTACCACCAATGGGGCAAGCCAACCGAAGCATGCGGGTATGCCATGACTAATGGAACGGAACCACATAAATTGCCGTTCGCCGGCTAATTAAAAAGCGAGCTACGTCACGAAAAAGTAGACCCAAGCCATGCGAGTGGCCGAGCGAGAAAACCTGCACGTACTTAACGAAAATCGCCCAAAACTCCCGTTTGTTAACCTCTGAGGCACATCGCTTGACTATATAGTTAGTTTCCTGCATTTGGAAATGGGCGTCGTCCCCGAATCGGGGGGGTCAAAGCCGAAAAGGGGGATAGAACAATATGCGTGTGGATCGGTGAAAGGGCTCCCGATGCGTGTCATTTACCAGGGTCCTCACTCGATCCGGGAAAAAAGGTGTAAGAACTCTGAATGGTGACCGCGTATATAGCGTCTCCACCCGGCATTCTGTGCCTCCTCAACTCTGCCTGCCGGATGGGTCAACACCCTCGCCAAGCGAAAGGTGGATAATGGGAGATTCTATGGAAGGGGATAACACGAGAGATGCGTTCCCACGCGGCAACCAATGCTCATTTATTCGACACATGATCGACTATTACGCAAGTTCAACCCGAGACAATTGACCAACGGAAGGAAAACCGAAAAAATCACGGATAACGCGAGGGGAGTCATCAACGTGTAAAACGGCACGCGAGGCTCGACTCTTTTGTTTCCCGAAACCATTCCTCTTCGCACGATCGAGATTCAATGAAAAATTCGATCTGCCTTAATCGAACTGCATTCCGGCTGGTGCTTAAACTAGCAAAACGTGTTCACTCGGAGCATGTGGCGCCAGCATTCCTCGCGACGTGGATAAGGGAAATCAATCTAAATGATAAACAAATTAGGCGATAACGACGGGTCGAGAAGAAAAATCGGCGAAGAGTATTGTTATAGCAAACCTGGTGCAACCGAAACGCCAGTCTTTTAAACTCACTTCATTTAACACGATAATTTCGCAATAGAACCGGCAGGAAGTCATATCAGAGGGCTTTTATCGAAAAATCGAAGAGCAAATAAAGTGGGAAGAGATGATAAATTTCGAACTAAGCGTGAGCCGAAGTCGACCTTGGTGCAACGCATAGAACTCGGCAGTCATCTTTTTCCGGCTAAAAAATGGGTGGGGCTTTGCCGACCACTTGTTCTGCCGAGTCCAGACGCATACTTCACTGTCGGTTAACAAAACATGAATCAAAATTCGAGTGCACGCCCTAATTGTCCATGTTGGGGCCTGCAGACTGAATTGCCACAATCAATTAACACCTCGCAGATGGTATCCGATCGCTCGATTTCGAGCATATAGTCCGCTTGTAAAACCAAATCCACACCGCTAGGTTACATTCGAACGAAAATAAGGGTGGACGACCACCGAGGCAATCAAATAATCGATCACTAAACGGGTCATCGCCGTCCGGACGCTGCGAGATTTTAACTCCGTGCGACCATGTTTTCCCAATTAATGCTCTCGGAATTACACCGAGCGACTTTCACACCTTACATAATGTGCATGAGGTTATCGAAACATCCATAAAATACATTCTCAATGAAAGAAAAGTGACTGAAAGCTTACTTCCTCCCGCCGTAATATCTCTGCCTGTAGCCTCTTATGAGAATCCTCGCACTCGTCCCTATATTTTTCCATTTCTTCTTTCGTTTGCGTCATCTTCTTCTTCAAGACGTTTAAAAGAGTACCTTGCTGTACGTTCGCCGTCATCTTGTAAGCTTCTCACACAAAAATTACCACAGAAATAAACTGATAACCACAAAACTTAACTCCTGAACGCAAGATGGTGGACACGAGACAGGCAACCACTACCGCACTGAGACTCTACAGATACCCGTCTGGCGCGCTCGCATCACCAAGTGAATTCGAAGAGGAAATAGTGCGACACGTTATCGAGTACTTTCGATCGGGGAGAGAGTATAACGCCGCCTGCGTAGAAAAATTACGTTTTTCAGAATATTTCCTCCGTTTTTGTTCCCGATTTGGAAGCGAGTTACGAGAACCGGTAAAATAGATTTGCTCGTATGTATTCTTGCGCAGTACGGTAGGCGAGCAGGGCGCGTTCCGAACAGAATGACCGAAAGGAGGTCCGATAATCGCAGGGAAACAAAGCGATGCGATTGACCATAGGGAGACAACACCTATTCCGCATAAATTGGTCCTATTTACTGAGAAATAAAGGGAGTGAGCGCCGGGAATATCAATCACTTCGGGACTTCAATGAAAGTAAGGAGACCGACGCGATTTGCGCGCGTAAACTTAAATGCAGCAAATAAGCCCAAAAAGAAGAACATGAGATAAAGGCACTGAAAGGACGAAATAGGAAAGCAAAATATGTCTAAAAGAGGGCGAGCGATAGGGAAACTAGTTCATAATGGACACTATTTCGACATAACTATGGGTGTGATAAAATAAAATATCCGTCATCGAATTTGAATTCCCAGCATCCTTCAGTTGTTCTTTTTGTATCTTCTCGATTTAAATGTAAATTCGATTTCAAAGTTTGATTGATAAGATTATCTTATTTATCTATCATAAACATACGTCAACAACTTACTTATCGATTCAATTTAATCAAATCTAAATTATAAATGAGTCATCAAAAATACAATGTGATTAATAAGTAATAATTTTCTCAAAATTCGTAGGTGGTTCCTTGTATTACTTATTCTATTAAATAAAATATTTTAACGCCTCATTCAAATTCGAGTTTAATACAAAGAAAAAGACGGGCATCATCATTTTTAACTCTCCACTAATACTTTGTCGGCGCATAGATAACTTGTACCACTCGACTCAAAGCAACGATCGGGGAAACTTTTATCGACCTCAATCTGGAAAACTCGAAACGGTGCCGCATTATCACGCAAATTTACCCATATATATTACTCGGAGGTACTAAGCGACGACGATTTTCCCGAGATGAGATCTTGTCTGATATTTTGAGTGGAAGAGAAAGTACTGTGGGGAGAGAAAGGAGCTGTATCTCTGTGAGTCGTGCGTCACCCGATTTGCCTCATAAGGAATGAAGGAATAGGGACAGGTTTAAACGCAGCTCTGAGTCCATATATAGCTTGTGCATGGGCAGTACAACTAGCCCGGACTGAAAGTGGGATGGACGCTGAATGTGGATTTGTTTTGCGCGATGAGAAGGCTGTTTAGGGAGGAAAAAAGAAGACTGAGAGCGACCCACACTTGGGCCTGCATAGTAACCGTTTCTTCCGTTGATAAGAGCTCTTTCTCAACTTGATCGCCTCCTCCTATTCAGAATCAACACGGGGAGAGATTGCGGAAAAAGCGGAGTGAGTAAGACTATTGACTCCTTTTCAGAAATGACGGAACCGAAGGCAAACAGAGAAATGTGGTATGTTATTGAAGTTGCGCAACCCGAGGGTTTTCTGGGGAGGATGTTTCTCAAGTCTGTAGCCCAGCAGGTCTTAAATCGCAAAATTAAATGCAATGCGAATTGCGGCCAATTTCCTGGAATCGAGGAAAAAGGGGCGTGGTCCATCCACCCAACGGAAAGGGAAATGAATTTTGTAAATTAGGACGAGAGAACGTCTAATAAAAAACATAGGATTGAAATAAACATCTCTTCGCAATGAATCATGCTAGCCTCAATTTTCACTTGAAAAATACTCAGCGAATATTATTTTTATAGTTTTCCCGCATTTTGGTAAAGTCATGTGCTATAAAATTTCAAACTCGATGCAATTTCTTGCATTTCTGGATAACTCATTCCGCCCTTTATATTATCTACCAAATTCTGCCTTGGTCTTCCTGTCTTTTCCCTTGGATTCTACCCTCAGTAACTTTCTTATTAATTTCAATCCACATCTCAATTTTTTACCCATCCATTTTCTCTGCCATCACTTAATTACTTCTACCAGAACCCCTTTTTCTAACGATAATTATGACGTTAAATTACCCAACGGGAAATTACACAAAAGACGCTTCGAAGAGCCCAAAAATCGATTTAAAAAAGTTTTAAAAAAATAAAGAACTCCATAAAAATTTTCAGTTAAAGATTCAGAAAACATACCTCTGAAGAAGCTAAAGCAGTAAATTTCTGGAATAAAAATAATTTACCATTACGAAACCAGATAAGCCAACTGTCAACTACGAATGATAACTGTGTAAGAGGAAACTTGAAATCCCTTTTCCCATACCAATGAAATACCACAAACATCTACGTAGATTAGTATAAACCAAATAGCGGTTGTGATAATAAACTTTCCGGTCGCTTTATAACGTCTGAGCACATGGAGAGCTTCAGGAGAACATGGGTTGATTTTCTCCACAAATTCAGAAGTTTCCGAGGCACGCCAAGTACCTGGCAGTCATCCAAATACTTTTGCTGCGAACAATAGCGTCGGCCAAGAATTATGCATTTTCTAAATCTATTCATTCTGCGTGTGGTTTAGAAACCCGTTCACTGCTAGCACCTTCGAGATGACAGGATTTCGCTCCATGACCGCGATAAACGTTTCCTCTCTCTTTATGCCATTCCAGCTTTCTTCCTAAGAAATGCAAATGATTTTATACTCCTTCGATCCTTGCAAAAGACTTCAGGAAACAGTTTCGCTATGCAATTTTATCTGTCCTTAAATTCACTACTTAATTCCTTCAACATCATTTTAGCTAATTCTATATCTTCGAACAATTTCTGTCTTCGTCTTTCCTTTAAATTTGTCCTTATTTTGTATTTTCAAGTATTTTATTCAACTATTCAACCAAACCCCATATCTGACCCAGCGATATCTTCTGTATAAGCTCTACTTTCTCTATAAAAATCCTACTGAAATCAATTTCCGCTTAGTTTTTTTTGAGATTTACTTAGAAAAGCCTTTATTGATATGTTAACGAGACCCAACATTATCTTTTAAAGCCCTTTACTATGCAATCCGATGGGCCTACTTCATCATAACAGAGAAATAAAATTCATTTTAACGAGACCACAGCATATCAATGGGAGATTTATTGTGGAATCAAAAAAGAGAGTTTTCATTCTCCTTGATCAAAATTGGAATAATTCGACCGGAAAATATCTGCCATTGTTCGAGACACCGTGGCAGAAATTTACATTTATTATAAAAAAATAATGGTGATCCTTGTTAGAAACGAAATAATTAGTTCCTATCAACAATTACCAACAAATCTTAAGGTTTTTAAGCAATGAAAATAATACGACCTAATCACCACCAACACTAGATTGGGGAAGCTCATCATTTCAAAGAAAGATTCCTCCTCACAAAAGAAAGTTCCGGTTGTAATTCAACGATGGGATTCGTGGAAAATTTCACCGTAACGATGCTCACGCTTCGTTTAATTAGTGGCGAACGGAAACAGGGATGATCGCCTCATATGCGGTAATGGGAAACGCCAGTGAATCGCGGGGCACCGGTCAAAACGGATGAATAACTAAATGCGATGGCGGACTTGGTGCCAAACATCTTGGAGGACGCTACATTCAGGCCGAACGTTTCGCAACCTCGCCCTACCCATTCCTGACACAATATTCCACCGACATCCTAGACATTTGCCAACTTCTAATCCTTCTAAGCAACGGTACCGACGCGAGGTATGCAGGCCTCCGTGGAATCCTACGTCATCAGCGCGGCGCCCAAAAGAGCAGTGCGGCGGTGGGAATCCTTTGAAAATTAATCATCCGAGGAAACGGGGTGGTAAATGCGAACGATTGGAAGTTTTAGCGCATCGGCTAGACATACACTAAGGCAAAAAATATGCGACACTTCGAAAACTAGTAGGTAGGTTCAAATGTAAGAACTCACTCTATGTTGTATATATCTACTATAGTGTTGATGCTGTTATATAATATGGAATTTCTTACTTAAGTAATCAGCAAATTATTATGGAGAAGTACTTATGGTAATATTAATGGAATTACCCGTAAATACCTGCAATGCTGAGGTTCATGTCTACAATAATACTCTATGTCGGATACATAAGATATGGTATTAAAGCTGGAGTATGGGTTTTCATACTCAAATATAAAAAAAAGAATAAGTAAAAATGAGAATTTTTGACAATATTAATGAAGATTTTCGCGTAAAGTCAGCCTAAATGATCGAAATTTTAATATCCTACACTGAGATTGAACTGTTAAGAATTTGCTATGAATATTTCTCTCTAGTATTTAGTGCAGAATATAAACCAAATGCTAATATTTACATTGGTAAAATATTTACGATCGGATGACAAATGCTATACTAAAAACATCAGCAATGGAAACTCTAATACCATAAACTCCTGAACAAAATTAACCTGCTTCCTTCGTGTTTATAGGTGAGTAAACAGAGCTAATTTGCAGACCTACTCCGAGAAACTATTCCCTATACCACCCACAAAATCAACCTCGGCAACACATCCTTGGCACAAATGCCTTCGTAATCATCCGCGACATATCATCTTTAACTGCAACTCGAGGGCATATCTGCCGGTCATCCGCCAAAGCCTACTCATTAAAAAATTCCTCATTTCTCGCACATTTTGCTCCTTATCTCGGAACTCAAACTTTCCATCGCAGGCGTCAACTTTCATCTGTTTTACCCATCAATCTCGAACCCAAACCCCCCCACCAACGCCCCCCCTCCCCCTTCACACCACGACAGGATGTGACGCACTCCAAACCAAAAGACCTCGCCGTCGTCACGTGACTCCGGGAGCGACACAAAATTGCACGATAGCGACGGCCAATCGAGCAAAACAACCTGACACCTGCACCGAGCAACAGAACAGCTGATCCGGCGTGGACAGGGAAGGTTTTTTTGGGAACGGAGATAAAATACTCAAAATACTCAAGGAAAACACCACGTCGGCGATCACCCAGTGCCGTACCCTTTTGAGCTGCGTGTTCATGATATTGTGAAGCTCGTTCCTGATGACGCTGAACTTCATCATGGTGTCGGAACTGAAAATGGACGATCCGAAGGCGAGACCGGGATAATCGGCACATCTCCTTCTTCCTCTTCTCCTCAGCTCTCTTTCAGCGACCACCTCCGCACTCTCGCTCGGACACCGCAGTCTCGCCAACTCTTCCGTCTCCGGGTCCAGGTCCTCCGGGGGCACTTCCGGGGATGTGCTCTCTCCGTCTCCGGCGACGCGACGCCCGACGTCGCCGTCATCCCCCGGCGATCCGATGGGCGAAAACCGCACTGCGCGTGGTCTCCTCCTTGGCTCCTGCGTACATTCCACCGGCGACTTGAGCAGCTGAGGCAGAGGCTGCGGGAGGGAATCCGGCCTCTGGGGCTTCGCGGGGCTCTCCTCCGGTTCGCTTCTACGCACTTCGACCTTCGGTGGGGCCCCTTCTTTGGGGCTCTCGACGATTCGCGGGGGTTTGGGCTCGCTCGTCGGGGGCAATCCTTTCGGTTCATCGGGGGACTGCGACGGGGAATCTCCTTGAGGTTGGGGTCTCTGTTGGCCGGCAACGTGACCTCGGTTCCGAGAGCGTTGTTTTCTTCCAGGGTTGGCGCCACCTTCCGGTGGATTCCTGCGCACTCCCCTTCCCACCCCGGGGTTCGAGCCCCTGCGACGACCCGCGTCGCGTCTTGCCCTTCCGATTCCTTCGCCCCCGAGGTCTCCAGAGATTGTTCCGGGCGCCCCGTCCGCCATGCTACCATCACCTCTCTGCCATTTTGTGTGAGGCGCCGAAGGGGCGAGCGGAGGGAGGAGGGAAAGAACGGAGAAGAGGCGCCGCCAAGCGGCCGAGCGGCTGAACTACGTGATCCACGATCTCTTCCACTGGTAGGGGGCGTTGAAGAGGGGGGTTACGATTCCCAAGGATTCGTCGTCTGGCCGGAATAACAGCGACGTCTTCAAGAAAGCCTCACTTCCACCGATGGACGATTTAATCCGTGGCGATTAGAACCTTCTGGGTCCGAATTAACATCATCAGAGGACTCGATACATGTCCGCCGATATTCCTCGTCTTCCCTTCTCGATCACCGTTGGGTAAATAAGATCTGGGGCGATATTGCCTGCCGACGTATGGATTGGAAAGTCCATGGTCCAACCCGAGTCTACCACGCACCGGTGGCTATTGGTGACGAACCCGTGCGAAACGAAATGGAGAGAGAGAGTACGAAGTTTTACGTCTCCTTCTTTAGCTGGTTCGGATGTCTGCGAGGGAAATAACTCGGGAATTGGATCGCCGGGGCGAAGTTAATGCCTCCTCCAATTGAATCCGATTCCTTCAGGGGCAAATGCCGGCGGAAAAAAAGTCCCTCATTGCATCTTCATGGTTTCTTCTGCTCGGAAGGAGTGGGGGAGGGAGGAATCTTGGAAAGACTGATGGCACCTCTCCCTACGCCCTCCCTATCCTCCCTTGTTTTCCACCCCTACTTCTTCCATGGCATCCTGCCCCTCCCTTAAAAGGCACCGGGGTGCAGTCCAGCTCCCTACGAACTACTAAATTTAAAATCTCTAATTTTAGACGGACCACTCCCTAGAACGTCTTCTGGGGGATCTGCGGGAGCGACGCTGACGGTGGCGACTCCTTCAGGAGGGAAACACTAAACAGAATGTTACCCGCGGCTTCCGAACGGCTTAGGAAAAAAATTACTGGGAGGCGCCCTGTGCCACGGTGGAATTCGATTTATACCGTCCTGGAGAGATGACTTAGTAGTGCCTCCGCAGGCCAGGGCCTTCCTCCACCCGAACGGCAAACTGTGTCGCGTTATCGGCGCCATGCGGAAATATTATTGCTTTTTTCCAATCGACATTCGCGCCCCATTATGTTATTTTTTACGCGGGGGAAAGTTTAATTAAATTCGTCTTCGCGGGGGGTATTAGGGTCGAGTTCGCGAATTCCGCGGGGTCGATCCGCACCTCCGAAGTCGTAAAAGTTGACGTTGGATAACTCGGCGGATTTTTTAATTGCCGTGGCGCCCTTTAATAAAGAAATTTTGCCCTATATCGAATATGGTACAAAAATAGGACGGATTATTCATACTGGGATCACAATATAAAAAAATATTTTCCTATAAAAATAGGAAAACTTATTGTGATTCGTTTCCTTTTGTTTGTAACAAATACGAGATTGATCGGTTTTAAATAACATATCAACTACAAAAATAAGGTTTTTTTTATAATATCAAAATGGTAATTTCGTGTTCTAATTCTACGGGACGTATATATAGTATATAAAGAGTATCTAGCAAAAGCAATCTAGCTTCTCGAAATTAAACTGTTTAAAACCTCCAAGCCACATTCTCAGCATGACTAGATTGAAATTCTCTGTGATTTGACCTAATTTTCCAAAATTTCCGCGTAAATTGAATGCAATAATTTCAGAAAAAAAAACAAATCTGTCCTTGCAATTGATGAATTGAAATTTTTGTCGCTGTACGTTTTTATACAGATCGTACGCATCATGTGATACTTATGTTAATATCTGAGGTAACGCTAAAAAAACGCCTTATAGAGCTTGTGAAATTTGCCTAAAATAAGACACATCGAAAAACAAGAATATTGAATTTTCTAGATGATGGAATTTTTCCACTAATTCTGGCTCAAATACGAAGAGACAAATCAAAATAATAATTTTCCCAATTTTAATCCGAGACGAACGAAAGAGCTATTAAAACCCATATCACACGATATCGCATATCTAATAATTTGAGATCAAGATGACACTGGTGGCACTTTTGCGAAAATCTTTTTCGTCATGATATAACCGGAAACTTATGAATGTTAAATTTCGAAATTTGCGCCACATCTTCGTGACACAGAGGTCCGATAAAGAATCTCCCAAACAGTTTGAAGATAAGATTCGTGAGATATGGGATGAGTCACTTACGAGCGACTGGTTGATCCACCGCCTCCTATCAATTGCCCACAACTAACCCGCATTGGAGAAATAGGATTAAAGCCTCTGGGAGCAATCTCCAAGCCATTTAAACCGATCTGACCGGAAGCAGGGTTACCAACTTAGCCACCTTCGTTTGAACCAATTAAAGACTGAGCACGTACCGTTAAGAAGATCGACGAATGAGAAAATAAGAAATAACAGACGTTAATTATGAAATGCGAGATGATAATATTCGAATACTGATAGGAGTGCACTGACCCTTTATTCTAAACTGATATACTGGAATTTGCCTTCATTTAGTTATACAGATTAATATAACCATAAATAGATATAGATTTAGACGAGAAAACATAAAAATTATTCGATCCACTTATATAAATGCAACACTTCTAAACAATCCGAATGTATTGTAATAGTTTCCCACGAAATTAAAGGCGTAAAAATAACTTGAATTGAATTCTGGATATGAGTTTCCAGATCACTGATTGCTATTCGTAAAAACTAGGGGCTCAACGAAGTACTTTCTTTATTACAGAAAGCGAAGTCATGTATAAAACGCCGGGAAGTGTTAAAACTTGGTTTCTGCTCTCATGGGTATTTCCAGTCGATGATTCCACAAAGAGATTTATATGCGAATGGTATCGAATATGAATAATTTTAATCTTTAACGAAATCTACCCAAAAAAATATAACATCGTAAAGAAAAGTGAAAGAATAAAATAAGACGGCAAAAATAATTGGCTAAAAAGTACGAGCGTTAACTCAAATGGAAAGTGATTTTCTGCAGAAGCATCCTTTAATCAACTATGTTTTCAAAACTGGAATATGCGGGTTTTGTGGGAACCTATGACTTGATGCAAGACTTTTCCGACTGAAATCGATGGACAATCAAGTGATTAGAATCAAGGAATTTAAATTTGCCCCTTTTTCGTGAACAAAAAACGTACTTTCACACACTCGTGTAATTAACGTGACTTTCCTTGGAATACCCCGAATTTATTAAAATTTTTAATAAGATTATCCCGATCAGATTCTCAAACAGTGATGTCTTAAATTCATAAATAGATATAGAATAAGCTATTTAACGTAATGTTCTCCTTTCATGGTAAATACAAGAAAATAAACTTTCCATAAACAGCATATAACAGTTTTATGAAGTTAAATTTGAGCGACATTTAATAGATTCCAGCTGAAAGTTACCGCAAATACTCCTATTGCTTAACCCGCTGCTGGTAATCCCGAGACTTCAGCTCTTATTCATCTGAAAAGCTTTCGCTGTTATTCAGTTACGAACTTTTACCAAGGTTAATTCCCGAGATAGACTTTCGCGGTCACACATACAATTAGCTCTGAAATGTGAGAAAGTCATAAGTAGAGGGTGAAGATTACTATCTCCGCGTTAATATTTTCCATTGTCTTGTTCCGGGAGCCTTGGGAACAACATCTTCTTCACACGAATTACATAGGGGGAGGACTCCGACGAGAATGAAGCTACTGCAGACGGTGAATCGTACTTACTCTTAGCTTATCGCTGACCCCTAAGTAAACCAGACTTCCTATTTGCCGAGAAAAGATAAACAATGACGGAGTCTATGACTAGATCTTTCTCAGAATTATAACCATGACAGTATCTCCTTAATCTTTCAAATATTTCTAACGTATTCCGTAATTCCTATAGATAAAACACTTCTTATTTTCACTGAGAGAATGGGAAGTAAATGGGCTGTAATGGAGCTTCAATTGGAATTTATCATGAGTTTTAATCTGAAGCTGGTAAACTCAAGAGAACGAATGACCCCTGAACTCCTGACCTCAACGTCCGTAAGCAGTTTTGTCTTGCCTAAGCAATTTTCAGTCACATGACAGAAATATCTAAATAAATTAATAAAAATAACAAGCTAAATTAATGATACATCAGTAAAAATAGAAAAAAAACGAATAATGATAACGCACTTAAAATAACGATTTGTAAGTTATAATCCATTAATGAAGATAACAATGATGAGTTATAATTGCGTAATAAACCCAACAGTAATATTTTACATTAACGAAATGACAATCTTGGTTGACAGAATTCGTTGAAATACAGTCGATTACCTGAATCTCACTGCGAATATGAGGAAAAATCCACGTTGAAAAAGATGGTGCATGAGGAATATACCAATACAAGGAGAGGAATGGGCTTTGGGAATTGAACGTTTAAACTACATACATATTCATACATAATTTGACTTGAATGAGTTTATTTTACAGGACTGATCGACATGTGAGCACTTTGAAAAATGTACCAAATTTATTCATTAAAAAACAAAATATTGACAATTCTTAAATTTTGATTGAAAGAAATTTATTTGAATTAATCAATCCAAATTCAAAAAAAAAGCGTGACAATTCGAATAATTGATAAAGTGGCCTTCAAGATTACCACCGCTAAATTCACTCATTCAAAATTATTTAGCTGAAATTAAATGAATCAATGACGAAAAACTTAATGGAAAATCAATTATAATGAAATACATTGAGCTAGAACTAATTGACCGAGATTTTTTGGCCCAGGAGCCACTATCCTGTCCGGCGAAAAAAGATGCTGGTGATCTTTTCTCATCAGACAGAATATCTCCAATAGATGCAACAAAAAGGGGGCGTGGCAAGTGTTTACTCACTGTCTGGAAAGCCTTGTCTTTCTCCTCCAACTTGCTCATGACTTGCATGAGCTGTTCCTGGGTCTGGTCGAGGTCGTTTTCAATGGTCTGGATCTTCTTCTGGAGTGCTCTTGCCTCTTCCTCGGCCTACACCAAGGAAACATCGCATCATTTACCATTTTCCGACAATATGAGAGAGACAGCGATCATTCATCCTCATTGGAATGATGCTAGTGTATATAATAGTGTTCTACCTTTCGGTAGGTTCATATACCCCCACATTCCCTATTTAATTCCCTCTCCTTCAATTCCTGGTAACTTATCCCACCCCTTAATTTGTCTAACAACTTCTGTCTTTGTCTTCCCTTCTGTCTTTTCCCTAGCAATTAATTAATCGATCATGAATAATCAATTTTCAAAAATTAACAAATAAATTATAGCATTTTATAGTTATTCCTTTATAACTTTTCTCACTCTTACGTCTTACGAAGAAAAGATTTTCTTCGTAAAAAAAGATAATTTAAAATAATTAATCCCTAATGATGCTAGTACCTAATACTAAATTGACTTTGTGGGAATGAATGCTGCGTAAAATTTTAGCGATTACTTAAATTTTTATTGGAAAATGCTGTACTATACAAGGTTTCATTTCTCATTCTATGCGTTTAAATTATAAACCTCGAGCAATTAAGAGTAATTAAGATAATTACGGAAGATAAATAAAATAAACAGATTAAAAGAACTATGTAAAAATTAAACTTGATTAAATTAATTACTGAGTCATGGAATTATGTCATCTTGCTCTCGAATGTCGGCATTTTAACTATTTTAATTTATGACAACATTGACTTTGGAGGAATTTATCCTTAAAAATTTAGCAATTTTGTACTTACATTTTAATTGAAAATTCTACTTCTTAGATGGTCACATTTTCTGTATTATACGTACAAATGTTTAATCACGATTCACTAGGATGTAAAATGAGCTAAAAATAAGATACTTCATTAAATGTATGGGAGACTCATTATGGTAAGTACAAAGATTTGTAATACAAGGAAAGTGAAACCTGATCATTTTAAGAAATATGATTTTTAAATATCTCTTCCACCCACTGCTGTTTCTTAATAAACTCCATAAATAAATGTCTGAAAAATCTTCAAAAATAAGGTGAGGGAATCGAAAAATATATACTGATAAGGATTTAACATTCCAAATACTGGAGTAGAAGATAACTGTTCGGATAAAAGAATTTTCGAAAACATTGATTCCGCAGTCTATTCTCGAATAAATGATAACTGAAAAGACACAGAATTCGTCCAAAAAACATTGGATATTGGAGAGCTAAATAGGGCATAATCTCCTAAAATATAATGCACAATGTTACGAGGGCAAAAGCGTAAAATCAATGACACGTACTTTTCAATGAACAGTAGCAGCTGTCACTTAATAGACAATTGAGTCTCAATCTATCGGCAGCTTATAGAGGTTAATGGGTCAATTTTAGTGGCTTCCTGTTGTCGTATGGTTGATATGATGACGATGTGAATGTTCCAATCAAAGCGGAAGTCGTATTTTACTTAATGCCAACGAAATAATTGAAAATGCACTGACAAAAGACTTTCCCACTTCCTTCACTTCGGCCGATAAAAGCAATACTAGCATTTTATATAAGAGAGGAAGATTAAAAGTTACTTATGCTTGATGCAATTCCAATCGCCAATGCAATTGTTAGTGTTACTCATGAATGAATCTTTCTTGATTATATCGATAATTAATATTTACTCGGAATCAAAAATTATTTACGAATGATTGAGGAAATGAGTAAGAAATTAGAAGCTAGTATTTTTATAATCGGTATTTTTAAAATCGACAACACGAAAATTTACTCTCTTACAGTAACTGAAGTCATCATTTCTTGGAATAATAAGGTATATCGATGACAACAAGATAACAGTTCGTCAAATCACTTAGCTTCTGAAAAAGATAACTTAACGATTTGAGATTCATTCGCGAGATTGATAAAGAATAAAGGAGAAAAATATTTTCTTCGTAAGCTGATCGATAGATTGAGACAAGTTATAAAGGAATAACTATGAAATTCTTTCAATTTATTTGTTAATTTTTGAAAAGTGATTATTCAAGATCAATTTTAGATTCAAAATTTTCTTGAATTTTATCAAAAACAACTTCTGATATGTAGACGATTTAAATTACTACGAATATGAATGAATAATTACCTAGAGAAAATTCCGAATCATAAGTAATAAGAGAAATCTCCATCGTGATTAGTAATATTTCCTTGTAATTGAATTCCAAAAGAATTCTTCGATAGATATTTTTATACATACACCTCCGATAAATAATATAGTAATTAATCTCCATAGTAATTATTAATTTCCTTGAAACCGAGTTCCACAAGAATTCTTCAATAAATTTTTTTATATATATGCGTACAGTTATGACGAGACATTTAGCAGCATAAAAGAGGATTTTTCGTGATTTCGTCGAAGTCGAAATTATTCCAAAAAAGATGGGAAATAATAAGCATAACTTTTACTGAATTTCATTTATTTGCAAAAGAATCTCCTTAAAATTTTAAAATTGATATTTATAAATTTATTTTGAATTAACAATTTTTCGCAACAGAATAATCTTAAAATTTTAAAATTGATATTTCTAAATTCATTCTAAATTTACAATTTTACGCAACCGAATAATCTTAAAATTTTAAAATTGATCCAATTTTTTATTACGGCGCCCTTTTGAAGAAGCGCCAGAGGCAATTCTCCCACCCCTTTCCCATCGTATAGACCTCAGGTACGCATAAAAAAAGCGAATAACTCCAAGATTATGAGAGGCAAAAAGAACCGCTAACCTTCTCAGCGCGGAGGTTGGCATCTCGTGCTTGTTGTTCGCAGAGAAGGGCGCGATCCATCGCGTTGTCCTTCTCCAGCTTCATCGCCTGCATCTTCTTCTTGATTGCGTCCATGGCGGCGGTTTGTGGTTTTGACTTGTGGGGGAAAAAACGTAATCAAATGGACGGATTCGGGGGACGTCTGGAAAGAGAAAAAAAGGATCGTTACCCATAAGTGTCATTACGGCACATAGCTTAAATTATGATTTCTGATTTGCGCTTATTCACCCCCGAAATTGCGTGGTCACTTTTGCACACCAATGATTCAGCGTATTTATTTTCATTGTAACTGAAGTACACCAATCTATTTTTAGAAAAATACCGGTTCTCCGTTCCGGTTTCTAAGCAAATCTCTTCCCGCTTCGTTCTTTACATGCGAATCAGTACACATTAATTTTTAGATACATTTTAATTGTCTTGAATTGAAAATTTTCTCTGTATAATCGATGTAAACGAAACCGGTATTCCGTTCCGGTTCATTCTGGCGCGAAATCCCGAACCGGTTTCACCCGTTTCCATTCCAGTGAATCATTGGATCGATACCAATAAATTATATCAATATCAACTAGAGAAAAATCCGGGATATAACCGGTTCAAATATTCCAGTCATTTTCGTAGCTAGGGGTGTTCAAATTTACAGGTCTTCCATCGAAGGAATGACTGATTACATAGAGTTCACTTGCGAAATGTTTGATTGGATTTAACGCGAAATAGTTTTGATTGAATCTGCTTGGGCTAAATTACTCTTCTTGTTGACGAAAAGAAAAGCATTTAGGTTCATTTCAAGTTTATCAAGCGTTAAACGCAGTTCAGCGATAAGAAAGTTCAACAACCGGTTAATCAACGCTGAAAGTTATTCAAGTTGAATCTTCTAGAGTGATACGTTTGGACGTCACGGTTTCCCGCATATGCTCTCCGGAAAAGTGGAAGAGGTGATTGAATTCTGGACGGAATCGGGACCCGGAATAACGGGACTTCAGGACTTTCATTAATAAAAAAAGATCTTTCCAATGTTACTACGTTAAGGGTTGGGTTGAATACCATGTAGTATCATTAAAAGTGCTTCAGCAGGTCATTTCGCACATGAGATCCCACCGGTAATCTAACCCGGGACCGCTTTCGCAAAAGTCGAACGCGCTACCTATATGGCAATGGGTTGAATACTCTACTTTTACTGAAAATGGGATAAAACCGGATAAAAACCAGATCGAGGCAGATAATACAGATACCGCCGAGGCAAAAATTTCCTCTTGGAAATCGCTCGTAAGTCGATTTATTGAATCCATCAAAACAGGCAAGCGCGATCACTGGATGTTTCTATCTTTCTACACCATCCATTCCGCAGTCCTATCCGCGACAATTCGATAAGAATAGAAAATTAGCTTGTGAATTGTGAAGAGGATTTACACCGCGCTGTTACTTTTCGAGCTTCAGCGCAGGCAAAGGAGAGTTCGCAGAAAGAAGAGTGAAAATGAAATTAGGTAGAAATAAATGTCGGAGGGAAGTGCCGTCACGCGATCGGAATGCATCCTCTCCGCAGCCGCCTTCGTTTCCGGCCTCAATAAGAATTTAGAGTGAATTTTTTCCTCTCAAAGAACGATAAGTAAACAGACTGGAAAGGAAAAATGAACCGCTTCTTCCGCGGATACTCTGCGTATGGCAAAAAAGTTGCCTTCATCATTGCTAAGCTATATCGAGCCTTGTCAATACTAAAAAACGAGGGTAAATGATGCTTAATTGTTACGTTTTAATCTGATGGAAAATAACACTGAATTCCCTCCTTTGACATATTAACTTATAATATCAATACGATAATTATTAATTTCAAAAAATCTATACAATCTCAAATGGATGAAGAAGTAGAAGTTATATTCGAAGAACAACTGGGAATTTGACAAACTGAGAACGGAAAAAGTATACAATTTACGTAATTGCAAGTGAATTCTAGAATCTCATCGAAATAAATTTATTAACTTCGTATTATATAATGTCCAATTAAAATTAGGGGAAAATTCGAGAATCAAAAATGTATTTAGTTTATGTAAAAAATATAAACAAAGTGTGATCTTTTCTGAAGGGATAACAAAAATATTTCACTGCTGTCATGAAAACTCAGATTTCTGATAACATATTATTAGCATCAACGTTTGTGTAATTTCATTCATTGACTTTTCCTAGTATGCCTTTCCTTTATATCCGTTTTTATTCTGTGTAAAATGGCTAAGATTGTTATATGTTAAATTACGAATGTATGAATCTTTAAGTGAGAACATAAATTAATATGAAAATAAATGGATATATTTAAACAGACCGTTATGTAAGTAAAAGTTTTTAGAAGAATCTGGTACCAAGTATCGATGAAAGTGAAAGAATATTCTAACTCTCGAAATTACTACAGGGAAAACCCCAGTACTTTCCATGTAAAATCAGTCTCAAAACACCGTGACACGGCGATTCCGTTTCGGCTGGGAACTCCTTAAGAGTAAACCAAGCGTAAACTCGGGGAGATAACTCTTTTAGACAGGACCTACGTTCTTGCTTGCAGGGAAAAAAGATCAAATCTTGCCGGAGTTTCGCTCGCTTGATTTCTGAAGTAGGATTCCGGGTCCTTGAAGGCAACAGATTACAGATTAGGGAAAAATTCACTGGGGAAACGGGCTCATCCAGGAATCTGCTCGAGTTGGTCATCGCGGATTTAAGCCAAGGCGAATTAACAGTTGCAATTACATGGATCTAGCAGAAAAAAGACCACGGATTATCATTATAATTGAATTTAACCTTCGGGTCTACGTATTCAAGATAGAATCGGAATGATTAAGATAAAAATCGCAACCATTAAGGATATTTAAATAATTTTCATGAATTTACTCGTCAAAATACCTAAGGATTCTCACGCTTATTTCAAGGATAATCTACAAGGGATGAATCCCTTAAAGAAGTCTTTTTCACATATTAAATATGATTAAAAAAAGGCTTCAGAAATAGAAAAATACTTCGATACGAAAGAATATTTTCCATCCATATGCATCATTCACTATTGAAAAATTATTGTGTATACTCTGTATAATCTAAGAACAAATTAAAATTTGGATTCAATGGACTATCATTTACTGAATTTAGGGGACCTCCTAAAGATTTTTACGAAGGAATTTCCCCGATATACTTTCTACTGGCAATGAGAGGCACCAATAGGCGACTTGAGGGAAAATATTGTTAAATATCTCACTAATGTATCAACATTTTATGTAAGGTTAGTGGATTGGTTGCTTGGAAATGTAAGTAAAGAATGAAAATATATAGAAAAATTACTGTATCTTATACTCTCGTAGTTATTTCGTAATAATGCCCAAAAACATCACGAGAGATTTGAAATTTGCCTCTATGTAAATTCGATTCTTTTTATAGCGTTTCAACTTAGCAGATTAAGATAGTAGAAAATACTTCTTGAGCATATCTATCCTTTGCCAATTTAAGTATTACGGTATTTGCAACTGATAGAACTAATACATCCTTGCGGTTTATATAGAGAATATCCATTGGGACGACAAAGAACGAATGCCAGACAGGCACGCAAACATTACGTCATGCATAGGAATCCATTTTCATGCATCAGAAAATATAATAAGTAACTCGAAAACAAAGTCCTCCAGTAAGGCTCTAGGATGCGGTGCCCGAGTATTCCAAAATTTTCGTAAAAAAAATATATACCCGTCACTTTTATCTATTAATAAAATAAATGTAACCTATAGAGCTCCTCTTACTATAGCCGATTATAGTAATTTTTGTTTCCAATTCTAAATTTTGCTTCTCTTGCACAATGAATGGTAAGTTAATATCCTTAAAATCACAGTTCCCATGCCCTTCCTACTCGCAGCTTCTGAAAAAAGACGATAAAAAAACTTCAGGGCTCGAAAGTGGCAAAATTTGAAACTAAAATGAGAAAGCGGTCAACAAGAGAAAATGTATATAATGTTTCAAATGTAACCAGTCTCCTTAAGAGGGAGGTTTTGCGAATGCCTACTATCAGAACCCCATTTTCAGAAAATAAAAATAGAAAAAATAGTTTGTTTGTTCGCGTCATAGGACTAAATCTTGTGTAAAAATTACAAGCTTTCTTTTTCTCTATTTCGATTGTTTTCCTCGAAGTAACGCCCAAACATTTTGATTTTATTTAGAAAATAACTTATAGAAGGCCTACAATATATCGGAGAGAAATTTAATTTTGTCATAGCTCATTCTTTATTTACTAACAATTATTCGTAGCATAGGTAGAGGAAGTGTGGCAAGGAAAATTTGCACTCGGTTTCGGAGATGGCCTTCTGAATAAGCTACTGTCCTGCGAGAGAAGATTCATTTTTCTCTCCAGCTTCGCTTTATAGGGTCAACGACTCGCCAGCAGTCTGGATCTCAGGAGAAGAGGGTGAGGTCGGGCGTCAAGGTCGTCTGGATGTCCTTACCTATTGTTGGTTTGAGGGGTGCAAAGGAAGAAACCAGGCGATTCAGGTCCCGGGGCAAAGGGTGGGAAATTAAAGAACAATGGCATTTCACTCTCGTTATAACGTTACGCAGGCCGATCGTCATTTTTTCCCCGAGGAAAGAGAAAGTGAACGCTTTCTCCCTTCATGAGCACCTTGATAGAGCGCTGAATGAAGCCGCTACGCACTGCCTCGGCTTCTTTTGTTTTGCTCTCCTTTTGGGATCGGGTATTTTTTACGTGGCCAATTGTGTTCCGAATGGGAAAAAATCGAGTGATCTCGCGGGGGAAAGTAAGAGTGGTTTCGCGGAGTGGTCGATCGCTTGCATCACCGCTCTCCAATGTTTTGGCAGCTCCGGACTGGGATTCTGCGAGAAGTGGTGAGATTTTCATGAAAGCGAAATTCTCTTGAGCTTTAAAATTATTTCGAAATGAAGAAATTTGACGGATAAAATTTTAAGGGTTGAGATCAAAGAATAAACTAATCCTGAAATTCTAGGGCGAGCGTTTGAAAGCAATATTCTCTTGAACTTGAGCACTCTTTCAGATGGAAGAAATTTGACGGGTAACTACTACGACGGGTACTATTTCTAAAATTCCAGGGCGATTGTTTTCTGACACCGAATCATTTTATCAGGAAACTTTCAGCTGGGGAGTTTTCCAATACCATTTTTATCATCTGTGCCATGTTTAAGTGTAAAATTTTTAGATTTATTTCAAAAGTAGGCATACAAAAGGCCCGTTTATGTCTAATTATGCAGAATAGAAAGTCAAAGAATCAAAATAAATTTAAAAAATCAACAGCGTCCGAAAAAGGCGTTAAAATCTTCATTAAGTAAAAGATTCCCCAGCATGGTTAAGCGGAGATATCAGTAAAATTTAAAAATATGATCCAATATCACGCAGGTCACTAAATCCTGAAAGAATTTCGACCTGACTACAAATTATCAGAAAATTCATAACTGTGTAATTTCAATCAGTTTTGTTGAGCACATCCAGTAAAAATATTGCCAATGTAAGTAAGTACCCCATATTCTACCAGCTTCATCTGAAAATTTCGTCATTACCTGAACACATAAAAGAAAGTTTTCATTCCAAAATTCCACCGAATCAAAGGTTTCTTAACCAGTTTTGCGTTGCATGGATCCCATAAAATATTCTCTCAAGATTTTACTAATTAGTCTCCCTTTCCGAAGTGAAACAATTCGAAATTCTCCTGAGAAAATCTTCCCGATTGATAATTTCCGAAGTAAGGAAATCGCAACAAACGATGCTCGAAAGAAGTGATCGCACGCTTTCACTGTCCTAAGTAATTCCGACATGCTAATGTTCGGCGTGAAAGAAATGCTTCATCGCTAAATTCCGAACGCTCTGACGTTTTGTAACACTCTGTGGTTCCAACGAATTTTTCGAAAAAAGGAAACTGCAAGAATGCAATGAAGCAAGGAATGATTCGCTTGATAAAAACCTAATCCCATACTGCAGATGGAGGAAAACCCACCAGCATAAAAAACTCAACAAACGGAGAAATTAATTTCTAAGAATTCTTAGGCTGCAACATTTCCAGCTCTTTAGGTTAGAATTAAAGGGTGTTCTGTGACGATGTATCACTTTGAAGATAAAGCATGAAATATTTCATTAAAAAACGGTAGCTCCTATTTATTTTAAAAGGAGATTTCAGTCTAGTAGTCTGACATACCAATTAGGATTTATTGGATGATTACTTTATAAGATTTTTGAGAATCTTAAATTGGCGGAGTCGACGCAGTTTCTAATTCAGGAGGAACATCTACGATTGTAAGTATTGAGTTTCTTCTTAGTTTTCACTTCTCTATTCATACCAAAATTTTGAAAAGTACTGGGCTTCCTCTGTTTTGACTTTTCATGAAATTAATGAGGATGGATGGACTGATATCGAGACTAAAAATTCTACAGAATGGCAAATGGCAGCAAAGCTACATGGAATTGATTTAACCTTAAAATAATAAAGAGTTACTATTGAAAAAAAGAAACTTATGCTAGCCTCGATGGAGGAATGGTTAACATATTAGCCACCCTAAGTCCCGGGTTCGAATCCCGGATAATTGGTTCTTTCTTTTATGATAGCCAATTTTAACTGTTTACGTCTCTCCTACTATTTTCTAACAAATGGAAATTTGTAAATATTTAGCAAAAAAACTAGTTAAACATTTCCCATTACTGTGAATATCGATTAAACAAAGTTATGTAAACGAGCAGCTAACCACTCGAAGACAGACTCACAAAAGTGATCCAGAAAGAACAACTTCGGCAAATAAAACTTTCAGCGAGAGATAAAAAAAGACTACGATTAATCAAGAACGTTCCGATTACGATGAAAAAGGAAAGACATGTTTAAAGACCCGTACTGGGGGTGATGAAAATAAAGTTATTTTTCAATTACGTAAGGGGGGGATCGATGGCATGGGGGAAGACACCCCCGCTCGGAGAGACGCACCGGAGGTGGCTACTGGTTTCCTTCAACCGCACAACCCCCCGTAAACAGGTTTCATTCTCCTCCTTGCTTCAAAATGGGACGCACACCACTCTTGTAACAGACTCCGAGACGCTGGAGGCAGAAGGTCCCTTTTTCATAATAAACTTCTTTGGAAACGAGGCTCTCAGTAAGTGGTCGATCAATATCTGCGCGTAATCGGCACAGGGGATTCAATTGAGATGGTCATTGAGTAACTTCGCCATCGATTACGAGGTAAAGCGTCAGGCATTGAAGTCTCAAGGGAATACGACTGAAGGATTGATGCGTTATCTGAAACTGATTGAGTTCCTCTTGGATAGCCCGCGGCTGAATTGAATTACGTCGAATTTTCCATACTTGGAGAAGGTTGCACAAAACGTTTGTCAAGGTGAAAATTCGGAGGCGCTTTCTCAACCTATATCCTATCAATTTTTTCAAGGATTTGTAATGAATTTTGACACTGATTTCCCTGAGGCCTTACCGCGAGCGATTTCCAATACGAATGGAAACATTGTTTCCTAAAGATTGAAAGAAGGGTATTTATCGATAAGAGATAAACTCAGAAGATATAAATCTAGTTAGAAGGACTATGCCTCAAGAAACCTTATAAATTCAAAATAATCATTATTAAAATCCTCCATGACCTGTGCGTTTTTAAGGTTGAAGATGAAAACAAAGATTCCATTGGAAGAGATTATTTCAAAGATAGATTTGCATCTCTATAACATAACTTATGCCCTAACATAATAAAATGTTGGATAACCATTATTTTCATCGACTTAATCTTGAGAAAATGAGAAAGTACAGTCTCTGGATGAACCCTTCACTTGGTGAAATTCCATTACTGAGAAAATAAAATTCACAAAGTAAAATTCCACTCGATGATTTCACTTATCGACCGGATTGGAACTTTTTCGAACTAAAGTAGTTCGAAACCGGTCGTAAAAAAAGTTATCGAGTGGAATTTTACACTGTTAAATTTATATTTCCAGTACTATTTCGCTGAAATTTAATCCTGCTCTACGAAAACATTTGAAAACATACAGGTGTTACGGAGCCATAAATTGGATGTATGAAAATTATGATGAATGAGGACATTACTGTACGAGTTGTAAACGAACTCTGAAACTCATTTTGCCGCTTTGACGATCAAATAATTGTTTAGAAAATTTTTCAAGAAGTTCGATATTCCTCAGAGGGAATAAAAATGTAAGCTTGAGTACAATTTACTATGGGAAGATTTATTTATATGTTTGCACCGTAAAATGCCATTCTTTCTGGAAGAAAAACATCTTAAGCCCTTCATTGACACAAGAAAATGAACTATATGTCCATACGAAATGTGGCATTCCCTCGACCAAAGGTTCGCCAACTCTAGTGTAGGATTTGGAGTCCTATTAATTATTGGATGTATATTTGATAGCCAAGTTTTCGGTTTATGAAAAAGAATTCGGATTATTCGGATATTTCGGAAAGTAAATGAGGTGTGACCAAGTTTACCAACTAAATTCTCATCAATCCGCTATCAACACATGTTTTTTTTATTTTTAGGACAGGCTTCGATGTCCCTATAAATCGAATATGGGATTACATATTGAGTATCTTATACCTATCACTCTAAATTTCTTTTCGATCCTTGCTGTCAAATTTTCATTTCCTAACGAAATAAAAATCAATTTTGACCAGGAGATTTTAATTTCTCAGCCAAAAGAGCTTCCTTAAACCAGGGGACTTCGGGTTTGACCATAAAAGGTGGTAAGCCCGGGTGTAATGCTAATAAACGTGGCTTAAGAACCAATCACGTTTGAATATCCACAGTGATTTTCTAGCACCCATTGCAGCGAAACGTCACGTCATTACAAATTCCTCACCGCCCTATATTTACCGATGGATTTTCTCCTAGTCACGTCGTTTCCTCGGACTTCGCTCCCCTTGCTAAGAATGTGCTGATCTTTTTTAAACACGCGGGTCCTGCGGTTGCAACGTTTATAACGGACTCCAAAAGGGGGCGGCGTGAATCATGGTGGCTCCACCTCGCGAGAGGAAACCAAAACAGAATCACTTGCGCAGTCCTTCCTCTGCGTCATCTGTGGAATCACGGCTAGATGGAGCCAAATAAGGAATGGCCTTTTTCGGATCGCAAAAGGAGAGCGACTTTTCACTGCAGATTGCTTTGCGCCTTCGCGTGAGTGCCTAGTCCGCAGTCGCATGCAACCTGCACTGCGATGTCTAATTTTCGATGGAGGACGAAAATATGTGGACAGGAAGTGGATAGAGTCATCGAGCGGGGGAGCTAGATGGGGTGCGGCTAAAATACTATTTATAACGACGGTTGTACTTGAAGATTCGAAAATTCATGCTTTAAAATTATCAAATTCGTTGCCAACACGTATTTTTAATCGTTGTAATAACCCACTGAAACTGCTATAATGAAAAATATAAAAACATGTCAAATGTAAAAGCAAGAATTAATAAAAAAATAAATATTTTTTTGCTATTCAGAAAATTAACAACAGCTAGAATAAAAGAACCAGCATTTTCGGGGGGAAATTCATGTTATCATTTATTTATTAAAGACGCATATTATTTCTAAAAAAATTAATGTGTCATTCATTGTTGGGAGAAAAATATAGTGTGTAATTTTCATTCTTAAGCGGTTATGAATGAATCAATGATAAAAATGAAAATCAACTTTTACAGGGAGGATAAAAGAACCAGCAATTTTTTGAAGGGGTCAATATTCATGTTATCGATTAAAACTTACTTATTATTGTTGCAAATTATTTCTAAAAAATATCACAAAATAGTTTTCATTGCAGAAAAATATTAAACCTAGCTATTGAATCTCACAACTTTAAGTTAATATAAAACAGAGTAATCAAACATCCTTTGTATAAAGAGTTGAATTTTTAATATGCAATCATGCAGAAGGATAATTGTTGATAAATTATATTGGTAACAGCTTTGCACCTGGGACGATCTACATAGATAAAATATGCATATGGAAAACTTTCTTTTCAATGTATTTGCATCTACAGTAGCGTCAAAATTTTGATGTGTCAGAAATCGAATTCTCAATTTCTGCGTTTCCACGTACCTAGGATAAATTTCCATTGGTGCTGAAAAAACGTAAGAAGTCTGAGGGATTTTCGGTCATTTTTTCTCTGAAGTTTAAAATGCACTGCTAATTATTTTGCAAGTAATGCAAAACTTTCTCTTTTTCTCAAGTGAGCGGGTCTTTTTCGGAAGGCTCTCAGAAGCTCCAACGGCCTTCTTGAGCAAATACCTCAATAAATTATCTTAATTTGCGAAAAAATTCCGCAGCTACGAAAACGACAACCTTTCTGCTTTTAAAGAGACATGTACACATTCCTTCCACGGCAAACTTGAAACATACAGGGAATATTTGGTAAAGAAAAGACATTAAAAGTTTTTCACGTAAGATCTTAAGATGTTAGGGAGGTTTTGGCTAAACCAAAAATTTTAAATTGAGTACTGATTCTAATACAACATATACAATACATCAGAAAAATAAAATTATATCATCTCAAATCAGATTACAGGGGAAATGATGAAAGCATTACCACTTCCCCTCCAAGATTTCTATTCATTCAAAGTAATGAGTACAGAGCAATCTATGAGGAAAGGGATTAACTACGAGCAATTAGCTATTCAAGACCTTCGTTTTCAATCATCAAATGTAAAAACAGGGGAAGGCTGATTTTTTATAGCAATAGAATATCTTGAACAAATTAATGTGACAGGCAAGATATACAAAAATAATATCAAACAAGTATTTGAAATGGAAATTTCAAAATTCACTAATGGCAAATTACAGGACCTTACTACATCCTGAATAACATTCGTACATTCTGAGTCTTCATCCGAGCGATAAAATATTACGAAAATCTGTACATTGATTCTACAATCAATACGGAATTAACGCTAATATTGACTTCAAACAATATAAACAATAAATTAGTCGGAAAAAACCCATATCTGTTACACCTCTTTCAAGAAAAGAAAACCTTCGCAAAAGTAAATAAATCATTTAAGGAGAGAATTATGTGTGCCGCCATTTACTTTAATCGCCAACACTGCGAGAAAGTTAAACTGAGAATACTTACAAATCGACTAATTATCACCTTATTTCAATTTCAAACGATCTCATACGTCAAGTGGAGACGTCATTAAAAAAGATACTGAGGAACAACATTAACTACAATGAGTACAGACGACTTGATTGATTTGTTTTGCAAAACAAAAGATGCAGGAGAAGACATTCAGTCGAATTAATAGGGGAAACTGAAACTTTAGCTAGAGTCGGGACTGAATGATGGCCCAGGTCACGAAATCTTAGCGTATCTAGCGTGACTTCTACTTCTAAATGCCGCAAGACTAAAAAGGATAGATTATAGATATATAAACAGAGCATTACAGTGACATCTAGGATAGCGAGTCACTTTGCTAACGATTTTTTTGGCAAACGAACATCATGCTAGTAATAATAATGAAATGATTCTTCACAAATGATGGAATGGAAATAAACTTTCCACATCAAGTTGTACGACTGACCCAAAGTTGTACGAGAAGTGAAAAATAGTGACTTGACTGGGACTCTAACCCAGATTTCCCACTTTCCGTGAGACTTAGGTTCGAGTCCCAGTCAAGTCACTATTTTTCACTTCTCGTAAAACCAAATTATATTTGTTGAAATGAGTGATGTTGAGAAGAAATAATTACAATGAAGGTTAAAATAAAATTTCTGAGATCAGCCTATAAACCTAATAACCATAAAGAACGTATTAAACATTTTAAGTCCTGCTGGGCCATTAGGCTCACCAAGATGATCTTGTTAGCACGTACTGGAGTACATCTCAGTTATGTCATACAATTTTTAAATCGACATTGTCTATTATTCTCGTACAAATTGATATTTCCCAAATTTATTATATTTTTAACGCAGTACGTAATAATAACGTTCTCATCTGGCGAATAATATTCTAATGAGATCAATCTTAGAAACAAACTTTTACAGACGAAAACAACCAAGGTTTGAACCTACTGACACCCGTGCAAGGCAGGTAAGGCAGCTTCGCTGTTTTCCGGACGGCTAGTGAATATTTGGAGGCTATATAAAAGTTAGAAAAGACCAAAATATATCGGATTTAATCCATTCTAGGTTAATCCATTCTAGGTTAATCCATTCTAGGTTAATCCATTCTAAGAGGATATGGACGGGTACAGCAATTCGGCCACGGAAGGTTTAGGCTGACGACTAAGACTCCGGGAGGAATTAGCTGAGTTATCACCGTACTTTGCGAAGATAGCCGGAGAATTACTGACACCGATACCACATAATCGCTGGATCATTGGGGATGATTTAACAACTTTCAACCCGACACGCTCGGATGAACGTCAAGATCTCCACGCTTCGCTGATTGCTCTGCACCTTCAAACTGTCACCATCCAACCAGTCCCGCATTCACTCCCAAAAGGTCCTCCTAAATGAACTTTCGTGCATTTATCAAGCCAGTCGCCTCCTCTACCATAAATCTTAATCAAGAGATGCGAGAGAAATAACGAGATGCCATCGACGGTCGACGACTCCTCTGCTGGCGAGATTTCGCGCGCCTTCGCAATGGCCCAGATAAACAACATCGCCTGTCACGAAACCCCAGCGCACCTTCTTAAGAAGATATATCTTGCGATGTGTTCCTCACTTAGATCTTTATGAGGTCACCGATTACTAAGAATGCAAATTGAGATTTATGAAGAGCAAACACAGGAGAAGTACCAACTGCTTGAATAAGCATCTTAAATGTTCTTCGAGGAAAGGTGTTAATGATGTACTATATACCATCAGGCCTCGATGAATGCAGACAAGGGCATAAAAAATTTGTAAGCAGAGGGGTCAAACGGGTAATTATCTAAATCACCTGGGGACGGAGACCATTTTTCAGGCGAACAGTTTACCTAATCATTATCCAATTGACAAGGTAAATACGCTGCGATTAATCAGTCATAATTTTATCGGCCTTGTTAATATTCAACGGAAATTATCTAGCGGTTCTGTGTTAAATTTTTTAATCGTTCCTTTGATATTTTTCACAGAGATACCATTCGGAGGTACCTAAGAAAACTAGTAAATGTTTCTGAATCATAAATTTCACGATCTTCTTCTAATTATATTGGATTTTTTCGAATCCTCTCCTTGCGACTCGAGTAAAAACAAACAGATTATAGGTAATAACTTGTCAATCATATTACAAAATATTTTTTAGGATCCAATATTTTACAACCACTATCAAATATAAAGATATCTATATATCGAAAAAAAGACAAAAGTCTACGAAAATAATTTCTCGTAAACCCAAAAGAGAATAGATCATGTAATTTATCTTTCAATTTTTAACAGAATGGTAATAGACTACGCAGATGTCTCAGTAAGTAAACATCTTTAATCCCTACATAAACTTTACCGATGATACATTTTTCCCAGAGTTCAATATGAAAAAATAAAAATTTCTTTCGAGGCATGCATCTCGACTACAGATTTTAACGTATCTCACGATAAGCTATAAAGCAAGAATGCTCTAATCATTAGAGAAATGAAATATTGAACCTCATCATTACATCGGAATACATAGAAGTCCTTAATGAATCGGGCAAGTTCTCATTTTCTTTTCACTTGATATTGCACAACGTGATTTGCTGATTAATTAGGGCCGGATCATGCCATTCCGTGTGCGCTATCTTTGATTGATGAGAGGACTGAAGCTAATCTCAACACAACTTGAAATTAAGGAGATTATCAACGACATGATAAATAAATACCTCTATGAGAACCTTTTTTGTTTGTTCCTAAACTGGAAAGTGGACAGCAAACATAGCATTGAGGTCAATGACTGACCACTGGTTTTATTCACGCCACAGTGAACCTTTCCGCTCTGAAACCTCACTACCATTATTTCTTGTTAACTACAACTTGGCTTACCAGCCATTCTTCCCGTAGAGACATCCCCAGGGAAGAATTCCAACGATTCTCCCACATACTCGGAATGTCCCCACATATTTCTATTTGAAAGATAAGAGTGAATTAATTTATTTTACGAATTTTTCGACGTTTCAGGAACCCCTTACGGACAATTATCTTCAGAGAATAACTTACGCAAGCTGCATCTAACGCAATTTTTTAATGTACGCTACTTTACAATCCTCTTCATTAGGAGTAACTTCAAAGATATCAAATCTCTAATCTCACCAACGCTGACCTTCACCCATAAACCTTTTTCTTTGAAAGTTAACTATTACCACCCGACTGAAAGTCGGAGAGAAGTAAAAAAACTACGACAACTCATTCATCTTCATGAAGATAAGCGATCGAGCGCCGTAAGTAATGCATTCATTTTCGACGAGAGTTTTTCGGTTGTGCCAAGGACGTCGATTTTTTTCTCACCAGACGGATTCAAGCGAATTCAGATGTAAAATTTTCATTTGAATGAATTTCTTGTTCATATTTAGGACACTCCCTTGTATCCTAAGGCCAATGTGCAAATTTTGCCATGAAAAGTCAGATATTGCAGCGTATATGAACCTCTAAATATCAAGAATTATGGGATGATAGCCGCTTTTTTATGCCAACCATTGGGTAGATTCCTATTTCGTATCTCAAGGAATTAATTAACAAAATCCTTATATAAATTAAAATATTTAAAGCAAATTTTCGTGCACGTACACAAGAGAATTCTCCGAAACGTTCCCTGAATTTCGACAGCAAAGTCCGGAAAACAGGGGGAAAGAATCTTCATTGACCAAATACTTGTTTATCAGGGTCATTCGTTACTAGAGGAAACAATATATTACACTGACGAGTATCCTACACTTCCCCCGAGAAGTGTTTTGGGCATTCATGCACAGAATTGCACCATCGCACAATTACTTTGCATCATTACCGTGGAATTAAAGGAATGCGCCGATTCGTTCGTAATAAGAGGCAAATAAATCAGGATAAGGCAAACAAGACTTGTGTCGAATGCTAATTTACTACGCGAGCTATGCCCAGTGGACATTACATTCGGGCTAATTGAGTGGCAATCACGCGTCGAAACGAAAGCATTCCACGACTCGCCTCATTAGGAAATCGCTTTACAAAAAATTCCAGGAAGAGGACTCGAAAACGCATATGACAGATTTATTCTCGCCCCACTTTTAACCCACTTCGATTCTAGTCCACGTCGTCACCGCGGAGTGTTACCAAATCTCTCCCTCTGACCTTCTTGCGCTAACTTTTCCGTTGCATTCGGAGGACGCCCATGTGGTGAAAAAGAACCACGTGGGTGTCCGTGGCCCAGGTGCACCTTCGATGCACTCGGTGAGCATGGATTCCCGGACGAAAAATACCACGCAATGATAAGCCCCGCGAGCAATGCGCACTCGGACATTTTTTTATCGCAAGCATGCCTCCGCCGCTCTTTACCAACGCTTTCGCTGAAAAAGTCACTCAGAAGTGATGAGCGTGAAAGAAAAATCTCCTGAGTCATAGCTGTGATTCGCTTTGCAGCTGCGTGAAAAAAGAGAAACGGTAAACAATAAGTCGATCGCGGAGGTGAAAGGAAAATAAATGTTCTACTTGGTTAGCGTAACGGTCCGGAAGAAATGTTTTTGGATCTGGATGGGGAGCTCGTATCTCAATGCGTGAATTCCACACGAAGGGAAATTAATAAATTACCCTCACTTGAATAATGTGAGTTCTGTCACTCAATAACGCGATGGAGTGAGAAAGTGAAATAAAAAGAAAAGTGGATGTTACGTAATATTCAGATTCTTCCAGAAGTTAGAAATTCGTTAACCTTTACGATGATGTACCAGCCAAAAGACTTGGAGATAGAACCTAAATATATATTCTCAGGGTTGCTAAAATAACTATATATAGAATTTTTTGGCAACAATAAAGGAAATAGGAAAATTTTCCAATGCGTCACGGTATTTCACAAGAGTATCGGATATTCACTTGAGACTATTCTTATAAACCCTTGACGTTACGTATTTAAAGAAAACATCAGAAGTGTTAAATTATGTAATATTAGGGAATTATTTTTAGTAGTAACAAAGATTCTAGCTTCCACTTTTCCATGAGGAGATGCGGGAATTAACTATAACATCGATTACGTACGCTTTGCAGTATGAAAGTAGGAATAAAATTATAATGAAAATAAATATAAAATGTAATTGATTAATATAAAATTTTGAAGGAGTTATATGGAGGAATATTATAGAGGAAAGGTTAACATATATGAAATTATGCAAGAACATGCTTAAAGGTTTATTTTATTTTTACTTTAAAGAAATACCTACTATACAACGAAATACTTCCAAAAATATATGTAATCGGTGAAGTAATTCTCCTATTTGCTACCTTTTTCTTCCCTACTTCTTCTCCTAATCAACAGCCGAATATAAATAATCCTGTTTTACACCCATGGCGTGCTCAGAATCTTTAGTTCGCTCATTAAAAATGATATCTAATTATTCGGGCTTAACAAGACCCTGCCGTATCATCTAGCAACTTTTGTAGGCTATTCAATCACAAAGTTTTAATTATGAAAACCATAAGGCATTTTCTTAGTTAACAGGTTCCAATAAAGCATTCCAACAAATTTCTCTGAGGAATCATAAAATGTGACATGAGGAATGTACGTGACATCATACGGAAAGCATCCATCACAGGTAGACACAACAAAGCCCATTGTAATTCAGCTCGCGCGTTGAAATCACCGCGCATCATTTCTTCTACCGAGCATATCCTCTGAGGGAATCGAGAACGAGCTTGATATATTAGCAGAATGGCAAACATTTATCAACAACATTCTATTTATGTCTCATCTCCGAGCGTGGAATCATAATTTTCGACGTTCAGTTTCATCAAAGGAATCCTTCGGCGCACTCTGGATGAAACGGTCGTCCTCAAGCAAACGTTCTCAAATCCGTGCCCTAATTATCCCGTATTTATATCGCATTTCGAGGTCGTTTAATTACGTATCCAAAGGAAGGACTTGCAAAGAAATAACGGTCGGATATGATGTATGCATGCTTTCGATGATTGGCAATGAGTCTCCGGAGAGGCCATCATTCCCGTTCTATCACGTACTGCTGCAGTATGAGAACCGTTGCGTCGACAATTGAATTTGTACAAAGAGTTCAGAAGAACGTCATGTGGAGCGAGTAGGTAGTCCTTGGAAGCAGGCGGGTGGCAGAAGTGATGTAGCGGATTTTGCGTGACTTATATGTTCCGCAGCTTTCGATCTGGTTTTTATCTAAGGCTTCCAAAGAAAACAGGGACAGAATTCGAAAAGGGCGAGAGGACTTCGAGAGAGCTCCAGTTCGCCATTATAGATTCAACGATTTCGCTAATTTTCTCATACGGTAACAATAATTCAACATCATCAGACCTAAAGGGTCTTAACTATGGTAGATTAATAAAATGTTGGTGATTAAGGTATAAGTGCTTTCTAGTACTTCATTTTTTCATTATGATGGAGACCTAACACAAAGTCGAGGCCGAATTAATGGTTTTGAACTGTAATATTTGTTAACTTGACGTATCTAGCATTATAGTCTTCGAAACATATTCAATTGATCTACAGTAAAACCTAAATATACGTTTTCAAAATCTACGAATCTCGCTCATTATTAGGGCTACCAGTAAAAAAATCAGTAATAATGGCAATTAACTACCCTGCACTGTACTAACTTTCTTAAGAAATATAACTATCAACTCTAGTTTACTCTCCATGGTGAATTCCGATATCTACCACTAAGATAGTTAATATAGGATGTACTAATTCTAGTTATGGCGGTGATTGATGCATCTGTAATTTAAAACGCACAAATTCTTTATGCCTGCAGGGGAGTGACATCAGAACGAAAGTTCTATCCAAAATTTATTTCGCGAAGTTTGGTCCCTCTAGACGATGATTTCTTTGAAAATTACGATAAATATCTTCGATCGCATTTTGGATGATGCAGTTAAGCAATAAAACCGGTCCTACTCTGCATTCAATCAGCCATTCATTGAGGTTAATCCGCTATTCATTTGAGGTTACTGCAGAAATATTCATTTCGAAACAATATCTCCAGGGAGGAACCACTTAGTGCATTTTATTCCACCTTGATTGATTAGCAGTCCGACATAAACATTCGAGGTAATAAATCAAGGTTGACTGCTGAGTTGAGAATAAATATTTGGGTGTATCGAAAATTGCGGAATTAAAAATAAATATTTTGCCACCCGATTGAAAACTCTCGCAAGTTTTATGGATGACGTCAGACGTGCACTCGAGATCGCTATTTTATCGTACCTCAAACATTGGCGAAACACCCGAAGGAATGCAGAACTTCTCTGAATGTAAAAAAACCTTTCACCTTTTTTTCCTCACACGGTCCCCTCTTTGGGCATGGGAAAAGTGAGCGTCACGTAAAGGGAAAATTTGATGGAAGATATGCACCGGGAAGCGGTTCCGGGTAAATCTGACATAACCGTATTAACCTGCCATACGCGACGTTGCAACAGCTCTTGCTCGAAGTTCACGACTTCTTATGAATTCCCCTCGGACGGAAGTTGACTTCTCACGTAGTATCCTTAAGGACGGCGTTGCCAAATGCATCGTCACACACCCATGGCATACGGGAGGGCGTATCCACTTAATTAGATGGGCGTCGGAGGACTTTTTCCCTAAGATTACGCTACGAACTCCCATTGTTTTTCTTGGAGGTCAACACCGTTGGGAGCGACGAAAGGGAAGCTTCTGCAAATTCTACGAGCCTTAAAAAGTAGCTATGCGGCCCTGAAAATCACTTCCTTTGTCTTATTCTAGGAATATCAACTATCATCCCCGTTTCAGCTACGAAACAGGTGCCATGAAGAAACTATACGTGCTAACCTTTGGTATTCATGAAGATCAGAAAATGCATCCCTAAGACGACAAACTCATAGGATGCGGATTCTTGAAAATTGTAGCTGAGAATGTTGCATTTTGTCAAGGTTGTGAGTGTACATGTGATTGATATCAGCACTGATTCACAGATACTTGAACAAAAGAAATTTTGGTTAAACTTCAATTCACCTTTTTGATGTCTTTTATTCGCTATTTTTAGTAAAGAAATTATCTACTGCGGAAAATTATGGCAAATGAATTTTTACAATAATATCAATCGATCATGATAAAAAATTGAATAAAATTGTGATCTTTTAAATATATATCCAGTGAGAAATGACAGCAAATGGATTCCTTTTTAGATTTTACCCTGAAAATAAAGACTTAGAGGGTTCAAATAATATATTTGAACTATATTCTTTAAGGAACCAATTAATCATCATTTTCCTCTAATTTCACCACTAGATATTTGATGTTACAAATTTTCTGGAGTAAAATAAATTCAGTTTTATACAACTATCATATTCAAGTCTTTTATGCAGTTTTACATTTATTTTCAGTGGCTTAGTAATACTGCGGTATTCTATTTGATTGCATAGTTACTAGAATAGTGAGTGAATCGAGCTTGAATCAATCACTCTTGGATAATAGCCTTATAAAATTAAAACCGTCATTGAAAATTGTCTCTATCAATGTATCTGGTCCAACATCCTCCATAGCTAGAGACCTAGCTAGTCTTATTACATCATAGATTTTAATCTTTTAGCGCAAGAAGCGAAAAGAGTGCATACGTTATATGGAAAAACGTCCTCTGATTTAATTCGCTATGAGAATTCAAAGGCAGTCATCATAGAGAGTATCCTATGAGAAAATCCTTCCCTGGAATATAAGTTGATTTCAATTTAAACCCAAAAGAGACCACCGAAGAAACTTATAAATCCCAAACGGCGGAATAAAATTCAATCAGATCCATGAAAATAAAGTAAAAAATTCTAAGCCTCTCTTACACTTCAATGACCATCTGGCGACCAAAATTTAAATACACCAGAAGACTATCAGTAACAGATCTGCCGGCAACTTTTGAGACGGCAACAAGAGCAAAAACTGAAGTCACTGGAATAAACAGATCCTTATATGGTAATCCTTCGGTTGAGAAATTCAGTCGAACGAAAACCGGATAATAAAATTCCAGGAGAGCCAAGGAAAGTAGCAGAATAGCAATATCGTGCTCAGATGAATTTAAAGTCACGTATTATATGTCTCCTCCAAGCGTAAGAAGTCTTTCTACACGCTTAACCTAGTTAATGAGCGCCTCGAATAAAATTTAATTATAATTTATGTTGATGAACTGTTCTTTTCATCGAATACTAATGGAGAGCTTAAGTAGTTTAGACACCAAATAGGTTTTCGCTATAGGCTGCTATCACATCCATCCTGGTTAGAACTAGCAGTGAGTTTCGTGCACAACTAATTCTGAAAAAATCTGCCCGAGAAATCCTTTGCGATGATTCTATACCTCGAGGGACAGTTTTCACCTAGAGTTAAATTGAAAATTCCAAAGAACAATGCGAATAAAAAAATATTTTCATCCTACATACAGTGTCACCTCAGACAGGATTCATAAATCATCGTATGCGACTTCTTAACCGAAATTTTAATCATAAATTACGAAATAAATTGCTCAAACCTATATAAAACTGTTGAACTCCTTGCTATTAAGAAATGTGGCATCTGATATACTTTGGTTACTTATTTAGGATTTTATTTAGAATATTTCTTAGTGTGTGTGGATGCGCGTGCATCAACCAAAACATTCATTAGAAGAATTTTTACTGATAAGTCCTAAATAACGCAAAATCTACCTTCGCTAGGAAAAAAATAGTAGATTTTCTCATTAGTCCAGGTAGCCGAGTATATATGACGATAAAGTAATATTCATTATATATTAATCCCGATTTACATTTAAATAAGTCGAATTGATATAACGTAAATGCATGAATATTTAATTTCCAAAAATATGAAAAATTTATGTATCCTTCACAAAATAAAAATTCAAAGATGATTATTGATCTCGCTGACTTTCTCTTATTACTTCGATATAAGATGACGATCATCGTCCGAAGATATTACAAAATCAGTTGAGTAAAAATTAAGTCATCTCCCCACCCTTGGCCATACGTAAGTTTCCAATGCATAAATTTTCTACAAAGAAATTTTCCTTTCAATGCTCGCGAAATTCACGACGTTGAGCAAATAAGCTCATTTTTACGGCTTCCGAACGAGCAAACATTGAACCGGAAATTCTATCGTAAACAAAAAATGCGGCTTTTTTTTTAAGGATTTCCGGAATAACAAGCAACGATGCAAGAAAATCGAAACCAGAAAACTTGGGGGATTATAAAAGTTAAGAATTTTAAGGCGCATTCCACGGATTGCTTAGCATTCATTCGACTCGAAAAACTCTCATATTAAATTAACTTCCAAACTTATGTGAAAGTCACGAATGTCATTTTCACGTGAGATAACACGCTGGTATTCCGTGAAGAAAAAGATATGTAAATTTTTTACCACTGAGGTGCATTGCCTTCGCAAAATCACGTATCAGCTATTCAAAAGAAAATTTATTGGCAGATGGTGCGTTTTTGAAACTAGGATGGCTAAATTGTAAAGGACTCTATACCTTTTCACATGAGTTGCATTACATCGCAATTTAATTTTATCTAATCAATTAAATAAAGCATATTTTATCATATAGACTATAACTTCTTACCTCAAATATTTAAGCAGACTTAATTTATTTTATATAATTAATATTTTTCCAATTAACAGTATTGATACCTCCAAATATATCAAGTGATCTTATGTGAATTTTCCTTCGAGTCAATAAAAAATTTGTTACCGAACAGGTCTGTCCTGGAATAATCTATCCTCTTACATCACAGTTACTAATAAGCCTGCCGTTCATTATGAAAGGATGACATTAAAGCATCAGACAAATCCCATTGCAAATATAATAGTTCGTTGGCTTCCCTGACATAATAGGACGGCACATCATTCGCACACATATAATTCATTAACCCTTAAAGAATGAGATGCATTTAAATGCCACCTTCAGACGCCTTCTAAGGCTTCATTATTTTAGGAAATGCGCAGTTTATGCCTTCGAAAAATAAAAGCTTTGGAGAAAGCCAAAGACTTTTACGGTCCGAAGCATTGTGCCTCCGATTAAGAAATCGATACAGTGAGATTGTAAGGCTTCGAAAGGCTTGGAATGCGAGTTGAAGATGACAGGTAGAGTAATCAGACCCATCGCTTAGACGGTCCATCACTTTTTAACCTGCCTTTTTCCGCTGCCAGTTCCAGCGAAAGCTATTCTCCGATTCTCACGTTACCGACCTGATTTTCAATTATTTGAGCAACCTGGTTGTCCTATAGAAGCTGCGTGACCCTGGCAGATAAATATAATTGCAGAATGGCCGTACTTAGTTGGGTGGCCAGTTACAGGTGGCTCACTTAAACGCGTAAAATATATAAAAATTTTTGTTCTAAAAAAATTTCTGTTAGCTTATATTGGAGTACATAATATATATAATAATTGGAGTGAATAATATATGCAAATAAATTTTATGAATTATATATATATATATATAACCAATCACAAAAATAAATAAATATGCATCTACAAACATATATGAACTTTTTTACTGTGATTACCTAAATTCGTTAGAACTGAGTCATTGGACAAAAAAATAGATTCTAATTTTACGCATTCTACGGATTTTAATGGTATCCTTTCTAGAAAAACGGAAACAAGAAATATTTTTTCAGAAAAAAATCTTTCTTTTTAACTGAAGGTTGGTAATATACTTCTCGATCGTGTCCTATTTATAGGTTTTCTTTAAGGATCGGAAAATGAAGGTAAAAATTTATACATAATCTTATCGAGCTTTTTTTTTAATTACATATAATTTAGTTCATTGCATATTTCATCATTTACACCATAATTTGGAACGATAGCCTCTCACTGCTCCACACTCCGGAATAGGGGAGGTATCAACTTTCGAAGCCAAACTGATGCAGTTAAAGGGACATCAAAAGTGCACGATTGAGCCGTACTTTCCCGAAAAAAATATCGCACAAATCACCTTAAATTTAATGGTCGATTGACCTCCTTGATGGGACCAATCGAAACTGTCAGGTAATAGTCGCCCTTTTGAAATTTCGAGAGGAGTCACGTGACCGAAAAAAAACCTCATCCCCGTGACGTCACTTATAGTATTCATAGACCCGGGGAGAAGTCGGTCCCGGGATTTCATATGGTGTGGGAGAGAGGGAGTGTGGGATGGGAGGGAGGAGCCTGCATCCAAAGAAGAGCTCTACTCTTCCGACACCGATAACTATTAAAGTTTCAGACCGGAGTCGCACGAAGCCATATTGGGGTAAGGCACGAGTTACTTCGCTCTGGGAAAAAAATCGCAGGACTAAACGCAACAGCTAGTCGAACATCAACTAGAGCACTCCAACCAAGGAGGGACCGTCCTCGAAAGGGTTAAAAATAAATCTCGTAATCTAGATTGCCAGTATTTTTTCCCCGAAGTTCCTCGCTGCTGGAACGAATTATGAAACGGGTGCCATTGTCCAAAGCGACGAGAACCAAAATTTTTAATTATAGATAGAAATATTCCCAACAAAAATAAACAATAAACAAACCGAAGGTTGAAGTAAACAACTTTTATTCGTAATCCCTTGAACTGAGAACAAATAATTCACTTAAAATATTGCATAAAAATTTGTGATCTAGTTTACTATTGAATAAATATTAACGGCGTGGATTATGAGGCTGTAATCCCGCAAAAATTTTCCCGATGAGAATCGCGGGAGCTCGAGCTAAGTTGTTAACAGGGTTAAACGAAACGCTACACCTCTTAAGCAGAGTAGCATTGGACCGAGGCGGCACCAAACGAAAATAACCCCGCTCCTACTAGAGGCAAACTCTGACAAGTGCATCGAGGCGCCCGTATTAAGAAAGGCACCTCCCCAGAGGAAAAGTGCCTAGCCAGCAGATTCTATCTAGAAAAATGCGTCAAAAACTTCCTTAATATCACCAGGAAAAAAGGAACACAGCAGCTAGTACAAATGGTGTCTCCACTCGGTCAAAATCTCCACCATCCACTTCACTATAGAAAAACTTTTATGCTCCACACCACCGAGTGGTAGATACATGTTAAATCCGTCGTGGAATCCACTCTTAGGGACACACGTACCACACAGGTACCACACGTAAAAATGTGTACTTTTCGATCAATTTTTATCGTCCACCGAAAGAGTGAGTAGCTCCGAGGCTTCGCGTTTCGGGGGTGGTTTTCATAAGCGCAACACACAACCAGAAATCCTCCGTGGTCAAGCTTGATCGCCACCAGTTTTTCACTTGCTACTTACCTCCCGGTAAGAGTACCTCCGATTAGCTGGTGGTTCGAGTCGGCTTCGACAGCGTGGCTTCCCTTAGCGCGGGTCGGTGGCAGACTGGAGGAGCAGACTCGGACCAAAGGATCGGCTTTCTTTCTCCCTTACCGGGGAGGGGTCGGCCCCCCACCCCACCACACGCCCCTCTCCTGAGGACCGAAGCCACACGCCCGCCCCCGCTCTGCCCCCCTCCTCTACACCGGAGGGGAGGGACCAAGACGCCCCCACCTCCACCACGTGTGCGCGGACGTAATTTCGCGGGGAACTTAAGTTAGCGTTGTTCCCACAATCCTCTGCAGCATCCCACTCCTCGGGGAGAAAATAAGATCCCTCCCCACTTCTCCCCTTACCCCACCTGCCTCTTCTAATTCGGAAGGGTTCCGAGGAATTTTTAGGTTTGCCAAAAGTTGGGGGCAGGGCCGGTGGGGGTGAATGACGGACAGGGTCGGTGGGTGGCAATTTCATGGATTGGAGGTGTCTTTGAGGAATTTTAATAGCGAACTCAATCTAAATATTGACAGTGTAGGATAATTTAAACCACACCTTTGGTAACAAATACGCATACACTCTTCTGCTCCCCTGAAGGTGCCCTGAAAATTCTGCTCTCAACTTCCTCTCTTTTATTTCTTCTTAACTAACCCCACACTTTATATCATATTGTAAATTTTATATTATATACGGTATTTTTCATTCCCTCTGTCTATCGTTAATCACCTAATTCGATTACTTTATTTTGCAATCACCTTAGCAATAAAGAAGTAAGTCGTCGGTGAGCAGTAGCAAAACAAAATTATGTATGTTAAATTAACCAAAAATAACGATAATAAACATGATAAATATATAATCCGAATAATTTCAATACTTATCTATTTTTATGGAGAAAATTTTAACACGCTAAACCATAGGAAATTTCGAAGCCTTCCAGCTCAGCAACAGAGAACCGTAAAGTTAGCAACCCTTGTGGAATTCAACGACAAATGTAATACTTCAAATCTTAACAATAAGATTTCAATATTTTTAATACAACATTGACCAGCTAATATTCACCTTCGTTTCCACGTAAATCTCTTCTCATCAATTCACTCTTAACTAATCAGCTGCAGCTAGATCTTACCCCGGATAAACGAATGGATAGAGGTGATTTGATCTATTGGATGAAACAGCACTCATAGATTCTTGATAGTCGAAATTAATCCATTAAAAATTCTTTTCTTTAATTTCTCAGAATCTTCTGATTTTTTTCATTTTTGAGAATAGTTATAGAAGAGGTTAAGGAATTTATATGGAATGAAATGTAAGTGCAAAAACAAAATTCCTAAAATCACGTCATAGCCAAGAGCAATCTTAATAATTATAACGATAAGAAAGTGATTGGTGCACTATCATTTCCTTTCTCTAAAATCGACGGAGTAACTTTAAATAACTTGTAGAAGAAATTAAATATAAATGATTCAGGGAATCCAGCGTGTAAGAAATAAATCTCACGAGTCTTTACAATATTTGGGAAAATCCACCAAAAATATTTCTGCCAGAAAAAGCTTAAAAACAATCTATAGAAACAGATACGTACAAGAGTGTCCACTCCTGAATCTGGCTTATGAAGAATTTACCAAAATAACAGTTTAGTTATGGCCGCGTTTCGTTAAGATCCCAACAACCTGGTGTCGACAAAACAATTTCTAGAAATGATTATTCCGGAGCCTTAATTTGCTGATGTCTTAAGAATGAAATCCTGAAGATATTGGCCTTAGGCTCTGCCAGAGTTACAAAATTGATTTCTCAGATCTGGGAAAAGAACATTCCAATGTACGTCGTAACGGAAGCATAATCTTACTTTCTACCATGAGAAACATTTCACGCGTTCGTTCCGAATTATTGCAGATGTCTCAACACCATTTTACGCGCATACTTAATGAATCAGGGCAGAAGGTATCTAGTGTATTTTATAAGGAAAACATATCTTAATATTGTATTACGAATTCGAAACTATCGCTAACGATAATAAATTAATATCAGAAGTATAGAAAGTTTCGAGCCGAAACAAATAACTCTTATAATTTGCTATCCATAATTAAGAAGTTTATTGTATTAAAGAAAGGATTCGTGTATTTGTTGATCTGTAATGTTCACTTTTTATATTATTTTTTGTTATGTAGCCATACTTTAGCCATTTTCCATGTAACCAGAATAATGCTATAATAAGATAACTCATAATTGATGTTGGTGATGATTGAAGCGAATTGTAAGTGAATACGGTTACCTCAGTTTTGCTAGCTTACGATGAACGTGAAATTAAATTACGTGTACACCGATAAAACTAATTACCGTGTAAAATGAGACGAGTGACTGACCATGACGATGAAAATTAATTTTGACACTTGGCCAATTGCCTGTCTTAGATAAACAATCTAAGAAATGTTAAGAGTAAAATAATCGATAAAATTTGAGGATTACAGCTGATTTGCATCCCTTCTACCTTTTGCATAAAATTTAACCTATAATACTCAATTTCCAAATTTCATCTTCAATAATCCGCCAATCAATCAACAGAAACTCAAAAGTGATCCATGGACCAACCAATCAGTTGTGATGCTATAAGGCTTAAATGAAAAATAATACGTGAAAAGTAGCTAAATTCTGCTTTCTTCGGAAGAAACTCATGCATTATTTTCGTAGTTCGAAGCAAATGATTAGAAGAAACGTAAGGTTTTTAAGGAGTTATAAAATTAACCGAAAATCGTTTTCTTTGAAGAATGCTTCCCTGTTTATTCACAATGAAAACATTTGTCTTCACTCTTGTAATAATATGCCCTCGTATAACCAAATTTGGGTACACATGCCTGGCCATTTTGAAATGTTACAACCACTGAACGTCAACAGAAAGAATCGACTCACCGCAATCCAGAATGAATGATTCACCACAGTGGTGTTGTGTCACAGTTTGGCACCTTTTTTAAATCATCTCCGACACAATTCAGTTCATTTCTATCTGCATTTTCGCGGTATTTTCGATTCCCGTTTCATGCGAGCGCTTTTCGGCGCCGTGGGTTTTTCCCTGAAGGCCTTCATCCGAGGAGTTCACTTCACCCCAGTTTTCATTGTCTATTTTATTTATTTTTGCATCTCTTCAATTTCCAAACATGCACCTACATTGACTTCAGTTTTTAGGCGTAGGAAAAGCACAGATGGGCCTAACCACGGCAATTAGACAGTGAATATATATACTAAAATAATCATCGTAATAAAAATAATAATAGAATGATAGCGAAATATTAAATTACCTAATAATAAAAATGAAAATAATGATAGTAAATTGATAATAAAAATAACAGTAATAAATATTATAATGAAAATGATAATAATGAAAAGTTAAAGAGAATAAAAATAATGATAATAAAAATTAATATTAAAATTAATTCATATTAAAAAAGAGTGAATATGTATAAACTAATGATTGTGATAAAAATCATAATAAAATGATAGTAAAGTATTAAATTACCTTATAATGAAAATGAAAATAGTAATAGTAAAATTATAATAAAAAATAGTAATAAATACTACAATTAAAGTAATAGTAATAAATATTATAATAAAAATGATAATAACGAATTATTAATAGCAAAAATAACAATAAAAATTAATATTTAAAATAGCAATACATTTTCATTGCTTCTTCTATCATTTTTCTCCTTCCTCTTTCATTTTCTTCATCTTCCGATCCTTCTTTCTCCATTTTTCTCCGTATCCTTACAGCATCCCTGCATCTTTTGCAGTCGCCGCCCTCTCCCTGACCGCGCATTCCACTACACTACGGAGATTCATTACGAAACGTATCGGATTTCCCGCGTCATTTTTGTTTTTCAATTGTTTCGTGTCATCGCCATTTCCTCTCCCGCCGCAATGAGAGTTGACATCCAACCTGCGACGCGCGAAGGGGTTTTGTTGTTTCGAAGAGTGGAATTCCGAGCTCGGATGATCGGATAGAAAAAGGGCAAAAGCCTTTGAGACTCTGCGTTTAATACTCTTTGAGAGTCGCCGAATCAGGGGAAACGTGGTTTTTAAGAAATGTTAAGCTTTCGAGCGTTTAATCATCGCACAGAAAAGAAATACTCGTTCTTGGTATTATAGCTTGATAAATGGAATACTCTCCATTTCTGTTTTGGAAGATAACCGAGAAAAGTGTATATAGCATTTAATTTTGTCTCGGTTTGATCGTGGCTGTGATAATATGAAAGCTACTGAGGTATGAGTAATTAAATTCATCCTGGTCACATGCCATGAAAACACAATTTTACATTTGATTGTGCCTTTTTTAGTTGGATTTTTTCCATTCGTGGCATTCTGGCTCAGTGAGGTAAGCGAGGGCACACTACCTCACTCCCCATCTTGCCTAAGGAGCCACATAATTGGGTTCAGCATTTGGTAGGGATCGAATTGACATCTGGCCGAATATCTCCAAAAAGATTGACTCGCAAATATTGATAAACCTAAATTCTTATACCAGAAATCGCTACATCCTGAAGAAAAATAATCTCTGCCTAAAACAATCACTATCATCCTTTCGGCACCAGCACTGGGTTTCCTTAAGTTGCACGGAATAGAAGGATTATTAGTATTCCTTCAGTATCAGTAAATTACTGACGAGCAAGAAAGTGCATTGACTATTTTTCTTTGATCATGCATGCATCTCTCCGCTTGCGTAAATCCCCGAGCATTCTTCCAAACGTTTCCTTTCCATTTTTCCTTCATGTTATAATATTGTACGTCATATCATCATATGTTTTATACTGATAGGTAAATTCGAGTGGGCTCATTTATATTTGCTGAAATGAAAAATCATTGATATTATTTTCGTCCGAACAAATAATACTCAACTTCGACCCAAAATGGCTTCTATAATCTAGCAATAACGTAATTAAAAGATTTAACTAAGAATGCCATAAGAATGCTACAATAATGTAATTAAAAATGCCTTATCAAGTGAAAGACAAGTCGTGATTTAGATACTCTATCAATTCTCAGGATATAAAAAAAACTTCCCCTCTTCCCATTTATGGAATAAAAATACATTAAGATGAGTAGAACGACTCATTAAAAGCGATGTTAAAAGCATTAGAATTATATGGGCTTTTTTCCTCATTTTATGGACGTTATGGCCATGAGATTCCACGATTGCAGGATGTCTCTACGGCGCAACAAACGCCTTTTTGCACCTGAGTCATACGTCTACGTTCTAATGTCAGACGGCATATAAATATATTCAAACGACTCGAAAATAGGGTCACTCGCAACCTGACGAATACTGGGATCTTGACCTATCTTAAAACGCAACTCAACTTCCATAAATCCACGTAAGATAGATATCTACGGGGCAGATTTAATACCTTCTAAGTGTACAGATCGAGATGAAGGAAACGGAGAAATGTGAAACAGGCTGACAGAACGAGAAAGTTCCATGGTGGATTAAACCATGTAGGAAAAGTGGTCGGAGAATATAATGAACAGCTGTGTCTCGAGACGTGACGAAAGCAAAGATTTCACAAAAGAATGGAGACGTTACGTAAATCTCAAATAATGGACCAAAATTTCTACTATCTAAATACCGACAGAATTCTACTATTTTCCCTTGATATTCAAATCTTTTTTTGACATCAAAACTAAATCACCGTAAAGATATCGCATAAATACAGATCGAGGAATATCATTTCAATTATTAAATCTACGGATGTGGCTGAAATCTAGAATAGAGATGATAATGGATGAATACTTTTCATCTCTTTATTTCTATTATAATGTTGGAGATAATGAAAGTTTAAATTTCTCTTCTTAGCTTTAAAAAATTTGATTTAACTATTATAAGTAATTATAGACGAATGTCATTGGTGAATACCTATTGTCATGCTTGTAATACTTTCATGATCAATTACATATCAGATATTGATGAAGCGTAGAGGTTATTTATGAATTAATATATGAAAAGTTGACGGAATTTAAAAAACATAGTCACGTATGCAGTTGGGACAAATATGAGTGATTTTCTCTAAAATATTATAGAGATGAAATATTGCTACTTAAATCGTCCAAAAAATTAAAACAAACGTACTTCTTGTAAACTTATATAGTTTACAAAAATAAACTGACTTTAGTAAACAAACTTTATGCTTACAGGAATAAACTGATTTCCATAAGAGCCTCATCGGAAATCAGTGGAAGAAAATGCAGAAAATTACTAGTACTGGAGACAATATTATGTTAAAAAAAGGGGAGTTGGGAGTTAGAAAACTGCTCAGGAGAATTTTTCACCTTCAAAGCCTCTTTCTCAGACAATGAGACATTAATTTCGCGAATCCTTCCGACTTCATCCCTCTTTCCCTTAACCGATGAACCTCTCCTTGTGATTTTATAGTCCAAGGAGGCAAGGAATAACCCAACACTACCATCTCAATTTTCCCCATAAGGAAATTACGCTACGCGATGAAAGAACACCCCCAACTTTCAACAACCACCGGATTATACAACCCTGGGATTCATAAATTAGGAGCACGCGAATTATCTCTTTATTAGTACACTCCGTGCTTCTTTCCACAACTTTCCCTCGGTCGCCATTCCACGGAGAGCGTCCTTCGAAGTAGCCCTTTCTCTACCCACCTTGCAGATCCCCCCTCCTGGACCACTCTAGCAAGTTCATTTCCAGCCTTCTGATATATCCTCTCACAGAATCTCTACCCTTTTACCTGTGACTCACCTAACCATTCCCCTCAGTCCCTCACCCTACTGAGGTTCCACTGAACTAGTTCTGCACTCCTGGCAAAGGGATTGCAGCCAGAAAGAGTCGCTCTAACGTTTTACGGACCCGACTTCAACCCTCCTTCGTCCGAAGAAGTAGTTTTTATGCGGGTTGCGCAACGTTTGCTCGGGTCAGATGGGGTTGATTCGTAGCGCGACACAGATTGTTGGCGGGAAGAAAAATATGACGGGCGATTAGCGCGTACGGCGGTGACGACAAGGAGGCCGAAAATTAATGGCGGCAGAGAGGGAGTTTGAAGGGAAACGGACTGGGGCATAATTAAAGAATTGATTCGTTTGATCGCTTCGTTTGACGAGATGGAATGGCGAAAGGATTGACGGGAATGCAAGATGGCTGGGCAACCGATCAATTGAGGAGGTACTTAAGCGCAAATGGGCTACGTGGACAACGAAGATCTATCTGCGCACCGTTTTCGACCTTTAAACTTTTAGATGAACTGCAGCTTCTGACTGTATAATTTATTAAGTTTATAAAAACATTGTTTATACGTTAATAAATACAGTTGGCTGTGCCTCGCAATATCTGACCAATCACAGCTCGCGAAGTTGTTACTGTTGTCTTTTAAAGTTGTTTGGAACATGTATTGTTGACAGTCCGTTGAGTTCTTCCGTGCAGTATGTTATTCGGGTCGCAGTCAACCCTTTGAACTGCAATATTTACTGCTATTAATATTCACGAATGGAATACGTAACAGTATCGTCAATTCGACGACACTTCGGACTGAACTTTACTCCAACAAATTTCACGAGAACTAACGCCATATAGGTTACGATACTTTCTTTTACATATAATATATTTATTATATATACATGGGGCCCTTTAAAAAATGTACCCACTAATTGCATAGAATGATCCCTTTTTTGTTCTTCTAGAGAGTTTTGTAACTATTTTAATAATGGGAACGTGTACATTTAATTCAATTCAAAACTTTACATTTAATCCCTTAATGTTATTACTAAGCAAATTAAAATATTTTTTTAATTTGGAAAGGAACATCTTTTTGGAATGCGCTGCATAGCGTTCAGATTGAATCTTTCTCTTTAACTTGATAGAGAGTTATTTTAAACGAGATGAACAGATGCCATAATACCTTAAAAACGATTTCAACCATCACGATTTCATAACCTACAGCGATTTGATCACGTTTTCCTTTCCAATATGCATGCAGAATAATTTTAGGCAAGCTCTCTCTTAAACATGATATTGAGTATTGTGTTCCCCCACTTGAAATACCTTTTGAATGTATTTTATTAGTGATTAGACTTCCCGCAGTTTCAAATGTGTGTTTTATTGAAATGATGACAGGTGAACACCTGCAGAGAACGGCTACTGCAGTGACCTACAGTACATAAGAGGATAACTGAATCCTCCTAATCGAATCATTCAGAAATCAACCAGGAAAATTAACATATATTCAATCAGAATAGCTCTTGAGGAGTTTGCAACAAGCTATAGGAAATAGTTGAGAAAAATGTGGAGGAATTCAGATTTCAACTAGATATTTGGAAAATTAATCTTACTATCGTCCTTCGTGTACCGCCTCAATTTAGTTGCATTCATATGAATATATTAATTATAATAGATGTGAAAACAAATTTAAGCTTTTATAATGTACATGTAATTCGTCCGAGCTTCGAATCATCTTTACTTTCCCATATGTTTTCGAAGAACTTCCGCTGTTTGAGAGAAAAATTAATTGAATACAATCGCTATTTATCCGAGGAGAGATTAGTTTTATATAAATTACCAAATTAAAAAATGATATCAAGAAATTTTCTTGAGATTCTTCCACTTAACACATCTTATGCTATGTAGTTCTAACATAACATCTTTAAATCCAGGTAAAATCTCCATTAGCAGTTTACTTAGCAATAATCAGCCTTTAGAGTTGTAAAGTGAACGACATTTTATCTCAATTCTAAGATAAAATAGATGTGAAACGACTAGATGGAATGATGAACTTTTAGGAACTAAATACTGAAGATAATCCGTACATTATTAAGCTGGATTTGATAAAAAGCCTAAAGATGCTAATCATATGGAGAGTAGCTCCGTGGGTAAGTATCCCACAATCCTCCATTAACTCTCAAATGATTGTTGTCAAAAAGAACGGACAGCCTTCGTGGCAACGATATAAATCAGTCAGAAAATACTTGAAAAGGCTTTTAATACAAATAGCTCACAGTGGAATTATTTAACCTATGAAATGGAAGATGTTAAGATGTGCTAATTTTAAAAATTCATTTAATTCCTGTCGATTGAAACTGGCATCGATGTATGGAGGAGAGAAGCTATACATAACCGAATGATGAAAGAGGCTGTATATCTGGATGGGGCATTTCCCAATAGCGCAGATAGGATGTGGAGATGGGGGAGAAATTTGTCCCGTATCGGGAATCGAAGCAGGTATCGGTCGTTAAAACCGCGACAGGTTACGAAAGAAAGTGAAGGCAATAAAGCGTCTCACGACCCAAAACAAACGAAGTTGAATTGGTGTCGATTTAAAATGTTGCCAACGTGACTCCTTAAATGAGCAACTTCATTTCCATTTGGTATTATACATGTATATTGGTGATCAGGACCTGGTCGGGCCAGTTCACGATGTTGATGATGTTTACAATTTACTGAACATCTGTTTATCTTTTTCTCATCATGTTGCGGTTTCTCATCTTCAACGATGACTTTCAATTATTCGACGACGATTACGTTACTGAAAGGAGTTATATTTATAAAATTAATTCAAAGAATCATCGACATATACACGATAAATAAAAATGAGTAGTGCTCGTTAAAACATGACAAGTAGTATTCCATTTAAACATCATTGGTATTATATTATAAATATATAATTTACTGCTAGTGAGGTATGTAAATAGGTTATGATAGTTGACATTTTCCAGACTTTTAAAGGGCATTTCATTGCTTCAGAGCGTTACTTTTTCGTAGAGTATTTGTTATAAATGCTGACTAAATTATTGTCAACTGAGGCACCAAATGGACAAATGTATTACGATGGCTGTTTTCAGTCATTTCAGTCTTTTTTTTTTAGAATAAGAATCTTTTTGATAATTTCATATCTTCTGATGTAGATTAATAATTGGTGTGTGTATTAAAATTTAAGGCACGATCCTATCTCACTGAAGGCAATTTTTGGAAAAAAAAAATAATGTATAAGGTTTCTAAAAGAGGATGAAAGTGATAGATTTGATCAGAATTTCGAGAATTTTGTTCAGATAAAGAGAAAAATTCATGCTCGAAAAGGCTTCGAAAAGATTAGCTTTTATCTGATGTGATCTGAAAATCAGAAATGGGGAATTGAGAGGGAGTTCAACTTCATTAAATGATTTTAATTTCAGTATTACTCGCAAATGATACACCGAGGACATACAAAATGCTCCCATATTTAAAATAATGACGTCAATACTGTGTAGAAATTCCGTTATTTCTAGGAAAAATCAGACATTCACGTCCGCTTTCTCTCCTTAATTAATCACAACAAACAAAATTGATGCTTCCCATACTTTCTCATGTTAGTTCAACGGATGAATTTCCTAAAACAACACCCGGCACTTACTACGCAATCTTGGCGTCTAAATCCCCTTCTCTTGCTTTCTTGGCACAATTTCAGCTATTTTTTAAATTAATAATGGAATCTTAAAAACATTAACCATCATCACTCTACGGAATTTCAAGAATATTAGCATGTTGTCTAATCCAAAATTCTGAAATCTACCGCGTACAGTTCAGATTTTGAGTAACGATTAAAAAACGCAACTATGAAATGTTGATAAAAAATGCAATTTTTTGGAATAATTGAACAAAATCTACCCATTATCTATAGCCTAATATTCGTTAAACATCTAAGATGAAATTCCTTCCTTCAGCTTTATCAATATGTTCATTAATCTGTTAATTTATCCAGCGATGAGACCGTGTCTCACCTTGGCCTGCTTATTCACGATCCTTCTAAGAATATACCTACACAAGGCGTAGTTGATTTGGCTCGATGCTCGCATTCCTTGAACGGAAGTCCCAAATCAATCGATTTAAAACGTCGGAGCATAAATAAATATACCACAGCTGAACCTTAGGTAAATAAATTATTCTTAGAGAACACAATCAGGCTGTTTGCAACTTAATGTAATCATTTCCTTGTTCACGAAATTCGAGTGAAATATTTCCGACTGCATATCATACTTAACATAATCATCTGATTACGAAAGCGTATGGCAGCTATCCACATTCTCAGAGAATAATAGCAGGGATTTGGATTGCAACATAACTTTTGGCTGTATTTTGTTTCAGACGATGACAAATGAACCATCACCAGCGTTGGTTAGTTATAATAATAATAATAATAATAATAATAATAAGACTTTATTTAGGGCGAGATTGAGACTATAAAATCTCCTCTTACATCTAACCCTTCGTCATATAAGATTAAAAAGTTGTTAAGGAAAAGCAAAAAACTCTTGTCCTTAAATACATTGCAGAAGTTTACGTTTTTCATAGTTCAAGTGTGGATGTTATAAAGAAATAATAACGAAAATGATTGGAACCATTACAAGAAATATAACTGCTGAAACAAAATCGAAAAAATCGATACTGTGAACGGGAAATATGCTATCCACAAATTTGCAGAATCCAGTAAACAATTATTTTCTTCTTGTGATTCATTCATTACCTTTAAAAGTGCTGTTCTTGAATCAGAAATTTGAGATATGACGGAAGATAAAAGTTTCAGGTGGAAACAACATGTTGTAATGATTTAATTACGTCGGACTAAGAACCCCTGAATGCAAATATCCTACTAAGGAGGTCTTAGATTTCCCATGGTGTTCGAAATTTTTAAAGTCTGCAATATTATAGTTTATATTAATGATAATAGATGAATAATATAACAAGTCTGATAGAAAAATACTGGCGTTGTATTATCTTAAGCTAGACGGTACTTTGCGAAAAGACATGCATGTTCCTTGTGATTCTTTTATTGATTTACCCAGCCAAAAATGTTATGACGTAAATGGGAACTTTTTAAATAAATTTTTAAAGGACTATGCATAGGAACAGTAAGCAATTTACTTGTAAAATATTTAAAATGTTTACTTTTACTTTGATAAGATAATTTTAGGAACAAGATTCACTTCTGAAGTTACGTTTCGGTCTATTATAATGCCGATTATTTAGAAAAAAGAAGAACACGACTTGGAGTAAATTTCCTGAATAAATTCAGAGACAAAGTTAATAGCTTTTTATGAAGAAGTAGCAGATGTTAAGATAGAGCGATTAGTTATTGGGAGAGTAATCAGAAAGATAGTTACTAGGATTATTCGCTTCGAACATAAGTTTTTTCAAAGAACACTAAACAATAGTAGGCGAATGGGGAAATATGCACTATGTGAGCAAACTCTTTCGCTCATTGAAAGGCAAGTAGCAGAGTACATGTGTGAATTTATTTCTTATCAGAACAAATTTCCTTCGTGGGAGTTACATCAAGAGAGCTCTAAAGTCAAGAATATATCTAAAAGATTACATTTGACCTATTTCCCTGGTCTATTTCGATCAGGACACATTACAAATCGAGCAGAGTTATCCTAAAGAATAATCACCAATGAATTGGAGGGATGTAGCAAATTATATGAGTGCCCAAAATCTCGTGGGCATTCACATAACAGGAATCACGGACTTAACCAGAGCGCTCCTTAAGGCAAGGATAAATATTAATCTGGTAACTAAAATTCCGAACGAAATGCGGTGAATCGGTTTGGGAAACCGCTGTTGGAATGATGGCCGCCGTTTAATCTTGGTTGGGGGAAAAAGTGGAAGGTTTAGAAGATTGCGGCTGGTATAGGAGAGGGAGGAGGAATTGAGAAAACTGGGAGGCTATGTAGATGCCAAAGTCGGCGCCCCACATCACAGAAATAGACCGGGAGGGTCCCTGGTAGGAGGCGGGTAGAGGGGGATTCAGAAATAGATCTCCATGGAGCCACTGCTCTCTCGGGTTACAAGAAATGTACCGGGAGGGGAGATGGGGAGGAAAGAATCCATCAGGAAAAAAGATATTAATTCCCTTAGGATACTACCCGATTCACTATTTCTGCGTTGATTATCTGTGATTGGTTTTCTCCTTGGTCCCGAGACCGGTGGTGCGTAACTGGGTTATGTGTTACGTCAGAAATAAAATACGGGACATAATCGGGACAAATCCATGTTACAGTCGTTTTTGTAGTTATGGGCGCTAAAATATACTGGAATGGCCTCTTAAAATAATTGAATCATCATTCGGATTTTAAACTTTTTAAATCTTTTAAATTATTAAGGATAAAATTTTTCTTCTTTTAGATGAACTGAGTCACCCAGGTTAATCATCATGGGTTAGCAAGGAGTTCATTGAAGCTCTATAGGATGTCCAGAACCCAGCCAATCGCTTCATTTTTTTATGATTCCTAACCTTAATACCAACGATCTATAATACTTCCATTCAAATACTGTCCTCAGCAGACAACCCTGCCTTAAAGTGTACCAGACCAATTTCTTCGTTAAATGTCATAGTATGTCTACCTAAGAATTCTACCTAAGACTTCTAGTTCAAAGATAACGTGTCTCTATCTATTGACAATAACGTAAATTATTCTCCTGATGTCCCGACCTTTCTAAGGAACTGAGAAAGTGATCCGGGAAAAATCCCAAAAAACCGGGACGTCCGGACACTCAACTCTGAGCGACTAAAAGTGACTGGATATTACATAGAAGTACCACAAATACACTATGGAAGGTTCTTTGAGACTTGAATGAGAAATTGATATTTCCGCTCTCTTTCTGGGTCGAGTATGGTAATAAAAGTATGGCCGAAATATTAAAATAACGCGAGGAAGTCATAAATAATTATTGATATCGAATTAACGAGGTCTGGTTGGTGCCAGATGGGACTCCTAAATGAACTTGCGATTTAAACCCATCAAAGTTAAAAATATGACGCTCAAACTGAAAAGCAAAGAAAGAGAATGTAATGTAATTAAAGGGTTGGAAATAGTGAATTCAAGAGTTGGAATGAGTGCATTCATCTTTTTCCTGTACGTTCGAAGTACATTACTCGCCGTTTACTTAGGAAGATATCTGTATTTATATTTTTATAAAATAATTCTTCAACGTAAAAAGTATTTATTGAATGCAAAATAAAATTTTTTTAAATTCGAAAAGGGCGAGGTTTTGCATATTTTTCCTGTCTTTTCGAAGTTGGATGCCATCTGGGAGAAAACGCGGGAATTCCTCAGGATAACCAAGGGGATAAAATTTTAGCTATGGCTCCATCTCTCAAGCGGTTGAGCACTATACTTTAGGAATTAAGATGGAAAAATCGGGTATATTCTATTTAATAGACACATCTAAGACTCGCTTTAATTTTTATAAATGAAAATCTTCTGTGAATCAAAATGTACATCAATGTTTCAGAAAAAGACTTCATTTGTAACACAAACATACATTAGTAGTAGTGTTCTAACTTTTGGTAGGTTTATGTGCCTTAATATTTCCTATTCAATGCCCTTTATTTTACTTTTGGTAACTTATGCTATCCTTTAGTCACCTAACATATTTTGTCTCTCTGTCTTTTTTCTAACATTCTTTCCTCGATCACTTTCTTTAGCAATACCCCTCCCCTCAATATTTGACTCACCCATTTCTTCTGTCAATGCTCAATTACTTCAATTAAAACCGTCTCCTCCCTCACCATTCCTAATACCTCTGTGTTTGTTTTTCCACCACTCAACTTACTTTTTCCATTCTACGCCACACCCACATCTCAAATGGTCTCCGACCTTTTGATGTCCTTGTTCTTTAAGCTCATTTCTTGTATTTATAAAGAAAAAACGATCAATTTACTTTTCGAATTATCTTAAAAATCATAGATGTTGTATCCTAAATAAAAACCACACTTAATTTGAGCGGTCATGACGCAAAAAAGATCCGACGTAATATTACAAAAGGAGATGATTTACGCTAAAAAGAAAGAAATTCATACAAAAGGCATCTTAGGAATATTTTAAGAAGACTTTTCTTTTAAAGCAAGGTAAGAGCATACAAACGACCGAGATGACCGAGGAGCAATCTAGATTTAAATCTGTAAGTCGAATTTTAAGTCATATTTCACCAAAATTTATCCAACTGGACCACCAGATAAAATTTACCTATATTATAATTTGAATAGTACTTTTGGGGGATAAATACTAAACTCCGTTAATATACCAACACTGGAATCTTAATACCGAAAAGCAAAGATAATATGCTCAAAATTGGTCTAGAGATATTAACCATTGCAACAATGAGAAAAATGAGCCTTGAATGAGAATTTTTTTATCTTAAAATCTCATATATGACAATTACTCTCACCCTGCTTTGACTGTTCCTTGAATTAAGAAATGGTCCTATTGCTGCCATCTACCGTGTGGAGAAGAAATACCAAAGCTAAGCTACCCACTAAAATTAGATCAGCCTCTAAAATTTGACCGCTTCAACACTAACCATCCAGAAAATTCCCAGAGGGGCAAATTTTGGTGTGATAAAAATTAGGTTATTTATCAAAAATTAGCCAATCATTAAATTCGGTAAGTCCACTCCAACTGTTGTATCCTCAACCTTAAAGGACCATATTTATATTTGAACCCCTAACGATCTCATCTGAGCATCTATTCGTGGAGAAACTTAATCAAAATGAAACGGAAACTACCTTCAGCATCAATTTCGATTAATACCTGAGCCGAATCAGTCTACAGAATTATCGATTGCAACTCTCGATTGACACAGCAAAATCTTTTACTGACTGTTGGAGATGCAAATCTATCCGCAGTGGTATATATTAACATACGCACATAATCCCAAGGAAATCAAAGGTTTTTCGGATATGGAATTTCTCCTAAATTAGAGTCGCTAGTGCTTCAAGTACACAAAAAATTGTAGGAACACAAGAAAATTATATATGCAACTTTGATGAACTGAGTTAAGCTATTTTACTCACATGGTTTCATCAGAAGATTTATTCACAATTTTAGTTACGTATACTTGGTATAGAGAACTGAAGGCTGAAGTTCATGTGAATATTTTCCTGTAGACATAACCTTATACGAAGTTTCTGCAATAAATTTCGTTGATAATTTAGTCTTTCTTTCACAAGTAATTATTAAATTTCTTGAATAATCGTTGGTGTTTCCGGGTCGCGACCAGATAAATACTCTCATACAAAGTGTATTCAATTTCCCATTAAATTCCCACGCAATTTTCTAGAGCCGTTTTCCGGTTGAATTTATTTCTCCCACACATGGATTCTCTCAACATTCATCTCTTCGCAGCCCGTTAAACAGACATAAGTTTCAAAATGATTTCCAACTCTCAGACGGTCTAAATTCTGGTACGCTCTCACCTCCAAGTTTCAAAAACGTCTGTCATTGGTTTACTTGTTTTTAAAGACACAGTAAGTTGAGTTCCTAACGGATTCTAAAACTAAATCCTAACGGATAGTAAAAAGACTTCCTAACCTGATATTAATTCAAGCCTCATCAGATCCCAAGCAAATTAGTAATAATACAAAGTCACGAGGGGAAGGAGAGGCGATAGCCCACTTCCCCACCCCCTGGATCCGCCCATGATCATAATCTTTATCAATCTCGCATCATGCAGATATGGATTAATCATAAATAATGATATCAAGTGCTCGGATTTTAGAAATAGTTGAGCAAACTTTCAAACGCAAATATTGCCAAACACGTGTCAACATACCATGAAAAATCACATTCTCATAACTGCACTTCCTTTAGGCATTGTACGGTGATCTCTCTTGAATCCCGTAACAGTGTTGTTGCTCTAATCCTTTCGTGAATTAGCGTAAAATAACCCATGCTCCCTATATTCAACGCAAAATATTCTTAAGATGAGACCTTGCTAGCGAGCAGTATACAAAGGTCTAGAAGAGCACGTTTTCGTATCTATAATTCATAGGAACCAGAAGTTTAAAGCTCTTAGATTTTTCTAACAAAAGAATTAGTTTATGCGAGATACTGTCAAAACTAAACTGTAGCTCAGTTTGAAATAGTAAGAGTGAAATGAAGGTATTATGTTTAGAAATGTTGGAGCCATAGAATTATATAAGGTACATACCTTTGAGAAATGGCAGTAAAACAAAGATCCTATAAAATAAACAAACAATAATCAACAATCAATAACAAAAACAATAAAATCAATCTATGAATTTGCTTTTATTTCGTTGAACTCTTTCCTGGCGATCGAGGAAGGAATAACTTAGCAAATTTCCACTTTACGGATTTTTTTTGACAGGCAACCTGTTTCAGACTATTTATCCGTGCCTGATGATTGACAAATAGTCTGAAACCGTTTGCCATTTAAAATAAATCCGTAAAGCGGAGCTTTGCCGAGATGTTTCTTCCTCAATTGCAAAACAAAAAACAATAAATACCCGCATAAACTCACTTATGTATAAAAGCTTAAATCAGGTTTGATGAATAAATTTTCATAAGAATGCCATATACATATATCGGACGCATACGAAACCATTCGGCCCTACTTAAGACCATCAAGCCGCACTTGAGTGACATATTTCATACAGTCAAACATTTCAACACAAGAAACTTCACGAGGGATAACGAATTAAATCGCGAAGAAAACCTTAGTAGAATATTCTGCATTTATTTCCACTTGACGTGATAAACGCGATTAGGAAACAAAATTTTTAAATAGCTGCATTTGTCCCAGACAAAGAGACCGCGTGTGGATTAAAAGCCGCACATTCCTTAAACCCCTGGCAACAATTTTTAGAAGATCATCCATCAAAAAGAGACCGTAACGAACGAATAACGAGGCATGCTTTCACGGAGTGAGATAGCGGTAAACATGAAGGCGGTAAAAATTTTCACGAGCAACACAACTCTTTTTAGTGTCATCTCGAAGTGCCGTGAGAGCTGTGAACGACGTTGGAGCGAAGCTGCAGGAAGTTTCCGACACATGTGAAGGTGAATTACAGAAAGCCGCAAGTGACAAATGCTTCCAATAATGAGATGCGCTGATGAGTGTTCTTAGGATAGATGCCAGAGAAAGAAAGGCGACGAGTGATTCATTCGCCGCGCTAAAGTAGATTTGAATTACCGTTTCACATTCATAGAATCAATATTAGTAATGCAAGAGCTTGTTTTCGTTGCGAAAGGATTTTCTTTATTTTCGAACATGATTCATTACTATGCTTAAGATCAAATACTCTTCGATTTTATTCGAACCTAACGCTGGCTTGGGTTCAAATATGTTTTGCAGGAAACTTTTACTTGGAGGAGCAATTGTGTGCCAAAAACAACATTCGCTGATGATAGGAAAATGCTTATTTAGTTGCCTTTCTAAACCTTGTTCATTAAAATTAAAAGAGTAGCTTAGCAAAATTAGATAATATTTACTATAAGAAATATAGTCACCAAGGCAATATGTAACTGGTATTTTGAGCATAACGTGGAATTTTTAAACACAACTTTTAAATAATTTTATAAATTGAAATCCTCAAACTAAAAATCCACAATTTAGAAAGAAGAAATTCACATCTGATGTAATCTACCAAAATTTCTATTTATAGGATATCCTTGCCTATTGTTTTAAAGAAGACTAGCGCGGGGGCCACATTAGACATTTTATCAAACTTTATCATTAGAAAGATTCTTTAAATCAGACAACCTTCTTTCGTGTGCGGATTCACATAAATGTTTTATATAGCAAAAACAAGGTTGATGCATATAGTTTTCGCCAACAGACTAAGACAAATGTGAATGAATATTCAGAAATCTTTCAACCTATACTGACAGACGATCTATTCAAGACCTAATTAAGACAGAAGCGATACTAGGCCCAATGAGCTTTCCGTAGAATAAAAATAAAATTTTACTCTGCGATAAATAAGTATTCGATAAGTTAAACCTTTTGTGTATCTACAGACGAAAGGTTCTGCGGCAGAAATTTATCAAGAAAACTACGGAAATATTTCATACCTTCAATATGTTGGACTATCTTGTTTTAAAGGATTTATGTCTAGAATAAATAACGAGCGTAGTCATCCGGGCGAGGGTTTTTTAATAGTTAGATACTATATTCACCGGGAATACACAACATTTGGAGTACAAAATCAGTATAAATTCTATTTATGCGATCATTAACCAAGCTCTACTTCTGACTTAATAAGGAGAAGATTTATTGTGATATTCCTGCATCACAAAGCTTTCAAAGTCAGAAAATGACTACCGAAACTTCAATGAGGTCATAAATACGTATATAATTAACTGTTCAATATATTATATCCATCTTATACAGGTTACAATCCAAAAAAAAACACTATTTGTGGAGGGTGGCTGAAGATGGTGTTCTGACGTAGGGTGGTATCCCTTATGGTTAAAGCAATAATAATAATAATAAAAATAATAAAACGTCTTTATTCGGACGAGCAATCACCCGGCGAGTGGGAAATACGGGTTCGAATCCCACTAGCACCAGACGTTTTTATCTTTCGATTTATCTCTAACATATTCCATAGAGATATATTAATTTGAATTCATTAGTTTATTATTCATTAATTAATTAGTTTAAAAGGCGTAAAAAGAGATGTAGGATAGACAAAATCCTCAGAGACAGACGCTGTTGCGAAATTCTGTGGAAATCATAAGTATGAATTTATTATATTTGAGGTATACTTTTGAAAATATAATTCAATATAAATTTTAAATGAAAAACAAGCTTGATATTCTAAATAAATAATTTATTTCCCTATCGATATCAACTCCTTTCAACGCTAAACGTTTCTGTAAGCGAAAAGCGGATTCTATCTTCACAGAAAATTCAACGAATTTCGGAAATTTTTCGGCTGTTATGATAACATAACGAATTGCTTGGCTTCTCTTTTACGATTGGAGATCGGAATTGAAACGAAATGAGACGCAAATCGCTCAAATCAAAAACGCAATAACGCCTCCTCAAAAAAGTACTGCAATCACTTCCAGAGAGCAATTACGCAATATCAATGCGGCAATAACTGTTGGGAGAGATCAAAATTTTGCCAAGTTTCGGAAGGGCTTTGAAGTAGATGAAACGCAGAAAGACGCCCACATAGGTAAAATTATAGCCCGTGCGCTTGAAAGAGATCCCCATTACGCTACCTATAAATCATATTGGTACCAAAAAAAAGGGAGCAAGGCTAAGGTTACATACGTCGGGTTACCAAATTTAAAATTAAAGAGAGGCCATATTTAGTGGATTTTCATCATATGCGGATCTTTAATAGGTTCTCTATTTAAAGAAAATATTCGACGATGATTGCTTGATGCTTTCCTAGATCGATTTAATTGCGTCTGATGGGTAGTTTATGGATTACATTGATAAATTCCATAATTGAAAACCGTTAGGATTTGGGAATTTCGGTTTAATTCATTCGCGACTTGGGATGAACACGCACATAAGTTTGATATGCATTTCTAAAAATGAATATATTGATAAATTACGCTCAAATTTCACATTACGTATTTATGTATATTTTAATTAATCCTTATCTCTATAGAAGCATCAAGTATATACTGTCTAGAAAACAGGGTAATAAAGAGATGCCATACTAATGCAAATACGTACGTTAATTACACCATTACAATAGCGTAATGCAAATAATTTCACACGTTTATAAAAAAAATACCGAAGCAAGACCAACCAGAACTCACATGGTTGTCGAGGGGTTTTAAGAGACCCAAACATGTCTGCGGAATTCAGTGATTATTTTCAATTCCTCAGCTCTATATTAAGAATATAAGCTGTTAATATAAAACGAAATCTCCTTAGATTACGTATCTAACGCCTGAGTAATGTTTACATGCGAAACTGTGGGGTGCCGTAGTTAATCACGTACTGAATAATGTGAATTTTAAAGTTAACATAACTAACTTAAAAATTATTAATTAAATAAAAAATTAAATGAAATATTAATTAAATAGAAAAATGTTTCTCTGATAACCAATTTTTTTACCTTTATTTGCATACACATTTCGTGACGACTAATAATATAATAATAAATTATAATAAATTTCAATTTGCCCTGAATTTTAATTCCGTTAAAAATTTTGCGTAGCGTTAAACACAGAAGTAATTTTAAAAAAAAAACGAAAAAGGAAGGAGAAAATCATTGGAATATACTCAAAAACACTCGAACAATAACACATCGAACTCGAACAATAACACACACTCCTTTACAATGGTAATAATAAAATACAATATTCATTGGCTTTATGGCCATAGCAACATTCCGGTTTTACCGAAAATATTTCCTTTGTGAAGAAGCTACTATAATGCGACAAAGACAGTGATGCGTGTTCCGCAAGAATATTTTTTCGAAAGAAAACAAACTTAATGAAGTATCGGTGGTAACGCAACCAAGAATTCCTTGCCAGAGAGTTAGAATAGTTTTTATAAGACACTCTCTTGAATTAGAATAGGCTCTCCTTGTTAGAAAAGACATTCTGAATTCGAATAGACTTTCATCTTAGGAATAGGCCAGGAGTTAAAAATTTTTACTGCCTTCTGACCGCATAAGCACCCATAAAAATTCCGGGGACCGCAGCTAAATTTCTTTGCTGTATTTTTAAGTAATAAACAATATAATTGATGCAATGAAACTGCTATATTATTAATAATTCATTTAAAATGGTTTCATTACTGTGATATTTATATCCACTTCTTCTAAAGTTTTTTCCACTCTATTTTTATTTACATTACTTTATTAATATAATTGACAACAGATTAAATGGAAGAAGAGACTTTTTAGTCTCAATCTCGCCTACAAAGACCTTTAAGATATTGGAAGTGTATCTTGTTTCTCCATGAGATATATTTCAACTGTAAATTGCCTTTAGTTAATCGCCTGTGTCAAAATTTAGGATAGAAAATTGTACGAGACTTTCGAGAAATATTTAGTCCTTGGGCTGCAAGAAATGCATTTTCATTGAAGCTGTGAGGGAATCATCATTATTAATTTTACGTCTTGTCCCAACTGAACGCAAAATTTTGTTTACGAAAATACTGAAGATTGAAAGATACGTCAAGGAAAAGAATCAGACTTCTGAAATTGGTCACTTAGTATGCACATTAACTAGATAAGGCTAGAAAATACCTAAAATTGGCTTAAACAATGCAATTTCCACCTTTTTCCGGTTAAACTCTCTTAAAATAATTAATATTCTATGGTTTCTTGACATAAGGATACGGTAACCTTAACTGAAGGGTCACAGGTTCCTTGCAATTCCTGGGAAATATATTTCTGGGATTTATACCGATAATTGGAACAACAGGCGTAATATCCTCCTTGCGAAATTCCCCGCATCTATTCGATTGAGAGCTATCCGTTTGTCTTACCGAAAAAAGTCCTCACAGTCATTACGTCTTAAGTAATGGACAACTTGAGGCGACTTTTCTTTTCATTTAGAATGGTATCTGCAGCTAGAGCTTGTTAAGACGAAGAGTTATGAGTCGAAATCACTCGAAGTGCTAAGCAATGGGGAGCTCATTTATAAAATACATTGCGAAAACTTTCCAAGGCCGAAATTCGCACTGACGTAAGTTTAATTCAAGTATTGATGTATGGCTTATTTCGGCAACATATGCAATCTCTCACTCCAACGTACTTAAGAATGACAATTGCCAATCGCATAAAACAGGGTTTCTCAAACGATGAAGGTAGCTCAGAGGTTATGTGGAAAGTTGACTTATCCTTGAAAAAGATAATAGGATAGATCTGTGTCAGCAGAACATCCAAGACGGAAATTCCTTACAGGGTTACTGCTAAGGAAAGATAAAGGAGAAAAGAGCAATGAAAATCTAAGTGATGCCATCTGCATTCACCATTACCAATCAATCTTTTCTCCTCCTACTCTTTCTTGAAACATAGTTCTTTCCTCCCTTGAAACATAGTTCTTTTCTTTTTAGATCTAAATCGTTATTGTACAACTATACTGGATTACAAGCAACTATTGAAAATTTAGCCACCACAAGGTTTAGCTAGCAAATCTTAAATTGGATAACTCTTCTTTTTTTATAAATGAATTATATTTTTAAATATATATTACTGAGCGCAAAAAAATCCTCTCTAAGAAACAGAATAATTATTTTTGGTTGAATCAATGCAGACAGATTAACAGCAACTCAGGAAATGATGGGAATTTTTAGCCCAACCAAGAAAACTTTTAATTTGCTATTGCTATATATATATTTAGAAATTATATGTCCTCCATCTTGGAATAAAAGTTTCTGAGATGTGTACAAAGTTTTTTTTCGGAGACTGATTTGAACTTAAAAACTCCACCAAAAGTTTTGGAGAGGGAATGATGATGAATAGGCAAAACTTGTTGAGTTTCCCATGATTCCTCTACCTTGCCAGAATTTCATGAGTATAAAACGTTCATAAAAGCAAAATTACTGCAGGAAATATTCCTTTTGTAGCAACCAATAAGGAGTGACCAGGATGAATGTCATTATTCACCCACCATCTCTCATATCTCTTGAGCTTTCATGTAATCACAACAATGAGCAAAAGTAAGTGAAAGATAAAAATTTCTTTCAACCAGTATCAAAAGGAAATTGAAAGTGATCCGTTCATCAGGATGTAGCAGCAGGAACAGTTATTCCGAACGTGAGAAAAATAATTCCAAACATAAACAATTTAAATTGTCGACTATGCCTACACCAAAGTTCGAAGGAAACGGATTGAAAAAAACAAAAATTGATTTGATTATCACAGTTCGTCCTTCAAATTTTTGCAATACAAGCTGAAATGCCGGAGAATTCGCAATATCTTTTAAATCAAAACAAACGTGGATTCCCAGTATGAGCCAGAATTTCCTCGTAATCTGTTTCGTCTCTCTCTCAATGTTTTGGGCTTCGCTTGCTTTATATTGTTTCCCAAAGCTCATTAGGTGTTTAAAACTTCCTCAGTCACGCACCGTTTCCAAACTCCATTTCCTCTCGATTATCCTCCATTTGCTGGTGTCGAAGGCTTCGTCATTTCGATCACGATCTGCGTGATGCGGAACCGTGTTTCGGGCACCAAGTGCTCGGTGTCGGAAGTTGTAGGAGGAGTTGGCGACCGGACGAACCTTGCGTGGATTAATACGGGTGTCCATTGAGAACGTGTATTTCCGTGAAATGTCATTGACGCTACTCGGTGGGCATATTGGGCAACGCGAATAGACAATTTGGAGCGAATGTATTTCGAGGACGAAGGGGACTTCTGAGAACAGCAAACGTTCGATCTAAGATTTATCAGAAAACCTGAAGGAAATGCACGATGACAGCTGATTCACCACACAACGCATAATGCAAATCGATGACTTGCGATAGGTGTTTGACAATAAGGCATGGTTTCAGATATACGAAAAAGTAGAAATAAAATATCTTTGGTAATTAATTGTGAGGATGGACAGAATTACTGATTAATCTGCATAGGCAAATTCTCATAGTAAAATTAGATGGAAAAGAAGTATACATTGGCACCTTGAGAGACATATGGTTTTTTATAAAAAATATAACAAAACTGCGACGTCTTCAGATAGTTATATACGAGGGTACCTAAAGATAATGATGTGCGAATAGTGCTATTTTTATTTCGAATCCAATTTTAATTCACTAAATATTATACTTTATTATTTATTAATTATTTAACACTGAACAAAAACGCTAAGCTCTCCTTTCCTTATTTAGATTAATATATTCTATAGAGTTATTACAAGTCTTTAACATATAGCTACAGAGTATATTCATAGAGTTTACTTGCACCTGAACCTGAGATGATAATGATGTCCGCCTCAGTAATTACCGGAAAGAGAGAAAAAATCGGTTAGAATACATAACTTATTCGTACCGTAAATTTTGATCAATATCAGTCATCAGAAATTTTAAAGAGAAAAATATCAGCAAAATCCCTAAAAAATAAATATATGAAATATTATTGTACACTAACCAACACATACCCTTTGTGCACCTCAGTTTTACTTAAATCTCCCGCAGTATTTTCTTTTCTCCCCCATGCAATGATAATTAAATTGATGGAACTTTTGAAAATAATTCTAACCATCTAGAAATACTTCTACTTGATTGGAAGTATTTTCCCGCGATTTGTTAATCTGTTGGAATCGCAGAGAAACGCCTCCTCTGACATAGACCCCAAGAAATTTTGCAGCTGAACTGAGCTGTAAGGAAACTACGGCTAAAATATAAATTTTTACGTCTTATTTGCGTGACAAACTCACTTTTGGTTATATAAACTTTGGAGTATCATAGAACTACCGAAACAAAGGCGAATCGCGGTAGGGGAGCCTGGGCGGATGAACTTCCGTTGAAAAGAAAAGAATTTATGATTAGGCTATCTCTCTTTCTCTGAATATAAATCAATTACCCTACTACTAGCGGATATAGTAAATGTAATTTTGCAAAAATTAAATAAATACTGGAGATAAGTGATATGACTTTGAAGTAAGTCACCCATGCGATCAGACTCATTAAGTTGATTAAAAACTTATTGAGATCGTTAATGAAGATCAAAATTTAAAGCTGTGAGTATAGGAAAGAAATATTAGAAAAATTCATGTCAATCACTCCTCCCTTTTGAGCTTTATTTAATTTATACGAACCACTACTTCATGCTTTCTTGAATTCCTCCTTGCTATATGCCTTAATGTTTGCATAAATCTTATATATAATCTCAAAGAACACATCCCTATTTCTTCCATACATTACCTTTTACTTTTTAAGGCAACTTATATTTTCAGGATCATTTATTGCTAGGGAGGGTATTAATAAATATAATGTCGCAGAAAATAATAAATAAAATAAGGAAAAGATATATAATTAAAGCGACGAGATTCCAGAAGTTAAACAAAACTGCTAAGTAACTCTCTAAAACAGAATATGTGTAATTTCATCTGGTAAAAAACTGGAAGATAGACCAAGAACTTCCTATTTAAGCATCATCACGGCGGAAATGGTATGTAGTACCGTTTACACCTGTATCTCGTCTAACGAGTAACCCGGCTAATGAATTCTTGACTAACGAAGAAATTTTTCGCTGCTTTTCGGACTCGGATAACTAATGGTTTAGTGGATACGCATGGAGGTGGGAACACCCGAATGAAAACTATCGAATAATATTTAATTCCCTAGAATAATACGAATAAATTGTTTCGATTTTTAACTCTATCTTTAGCGTGCCGAACGACCGAATGATTTTATCCAGATTTTCACTCACTTTTCTCCATCGAGTGAGCCATTTGATGGATTGGATTTTTCTCGTTTAAAATGTGGGCAGCATCTAGAACGAATTTCAATTTTCTATAGACATTACAATTTTCTATAGAGAACTACGGGAAATCACATTAAGGCTAAAGAAGATTTTGGTGAACGAATGAGATTCCGGAACAAATTACCTTCGCTAGCCACGTTATCACGGTATAATGAGATATACAAATTAAAGGGATGGCTGAAAACTGTGACTGGGAGAAGTGGCTACAACCATAAGGCTATGAAGGCCGCAACGGCAGAGCTATAGAACATATTGGGAATGAATGAATGCAAAGAAAATGAGAAACATTGGCCAAGCGTTCGATATTTACATAGAACATCATCACTGCAACAAGATTTTCGAGTTTAGAAATAACGAAACACTCCTTCAGATTTCTGCTTATCCTTGGTTTTTTACATAATCCCATAGCCGATTCCAAAAGAAGACACTCAAGTTCTAACTGGGTAATGATATAAATATAGCTTAATCTTCCATTCGAGTTATGAGTCAAATCCGAAGGCAATCAATTCAGAGGAAACTACCAAATCCGCTCAATGCCATTCCATTCCATATTCCATTGTCCCAAAAATCCTTTTTTCTTAACCCGCAGAACGTATTCCGTCATAATTATTCAATCTCGGCATTCCAATCTCTCTTTCCATCATAAAAATATGCGCTTTCTCCGTCCACTGGTGCGCTTGTCCCTGTGCTGGACCAGCCTCTGCGACCTTGAACTCCTTTCTGATTTCGCATGCAAATAATTCCCTCACCTTGAAGAGGTATTAATTTCAATGCGGATCCAAACGTGAAATATAATAATTGGCGTGAAACGGGTTGCAAAAACCAATTAATTCGGTAATTATATCCAGGTATTACGTTGGCTACCTTAAGCTGTTAAATACCTCCGGTACATTTTCCTTATTAAGTATCCTGTTCTTGCTTAATCTTACATTAAATCTTGAAACATGATATCGCGCTGATAATTCTATGTAGCTAATCATAATAAACAACTCTACTTTAATCGACTTACTTAACTGATTAGCATCACATTAGTAGGTAAAACTGTGACCACGAATTAATTTATTCATGATATCAAATAATACAATGACAACTAGTCATACGAACTCTGATACGATAATTCTTTGAGTTACAAATATATTATTTAAATACGAAAGAAAATATATGAACAATGGTGATGAAATCTTTCACATCAAAGCTTTGCAATTGTTTGATGAGACAAACTGCATCTTAAAAATTGATGTTTCATATATAGAAATATAAAATAGCCTGACTGATTCCCTCTAATAAAAGAATCCCTCAAATTAGTAATTCTTCTAATGTATTGGCAGTATCATAACATATTGGGATTTCCATATTTTCATTTATGACATAATAAGTCCTGTATTAATTCCGTTGAAAACTTAACCTTCGTTTTATTACCTTTATTAATATAAAAATCACGGCACTTTGTCAAAATTTAGAAACATTATTCATTTTCTTTTATACAAGAGCAAGAAAATTTTCATCGCACAAAGCTACACAAATATTGTTCTCTAAGTATACAATACTGGATATCTTAAGGATTACACGAAATGTAAATGGGAAAGATCTCGATCTCAATAATCTTTAGTCCCATAATTTATGATTTGATGACTTATCGTCATGATAGATAAGTTTGATGTAAATGTAACAGATATAATATCTTATTCCATCTACAATTTCGATTTCTAGATATTTATTCTAAAATCTTTTTCTTTAAAGAAGTTATTTTAATATTATGAGCGATTTAATTGAGCCGCAGGCGTTGTATCGTCATATAAACATTATGAATACCGGTAAAATATCCAACCTTCTGAGGAACTGATATCCTTTCTGACAACAAACTGACTGGATAAAAACTACCATATGTTTCCAGAGAAGCGCTCTCTTTAGAAAGCAAGTATAACCCTCTGAAGACCCTGACTCGATTGTCTGAAACAGCAGAACTGTTTCCGCAATTCGAGGCATAAATGAGACCACAGTTGGGGAAATATCGTCACCATCTGACGACCTTCTTGTAGGAAAGGCGAGAAAGTGGCACGCATTTAAGGCGCTACCATTTTCTCGCTCTGAGTGAGAAAGTAGTATTTAATGTCGGTCTGGGGTGAATCAGTCGAGCAGGGAATGAAACGAACTTTTCCCGCACACTCATCGGAAAATGTACATGTCATCTAACTGTAACCAAAAGGAATGGCTTGAAATTTAGGTACGTGATTCTCTCGAATTTTTAGAGTGATTATCATCTAAGTGAAGTTGCCTTCAAATGTGTGATCAATCCGAGGCAACAATTGGCCCCGTCTTAAACATACTCTCCCTCAAAACTCCTTTCAATATTTCAGTCGCCAATGAATTTCCCTTGGCGCTGTATTTGTTTTCATTTTTCTCAACGTTGACTCACTCTCTCTCCTTTAATTCACACATAATCAAGATTGGCGTCGATTGCTACTACGTTAAGCTTCATAATTTGCAACAATCGTACTTATTCGCCATTTATTTAACCATTTAATTAATCAAATCGCAGAATCATTGGCGGATATATAAACGCTATACAAATTTCTACCTAATTTTAAGTTCGTCGATGTTAAAATAAAAAGCGCATATCTCCAAGTGTAAGTGTTAGTCTTTTCATAAAATGATTCGCGCATTTAAATTCCATTACGTCCTAAGATTTTACCTCACGTGTTTACTGTCTGAATGATTATGATATCATTCATTTAATTCCTCTCAAAATATTAGCATTTCTTTAGAGAGAATAAGGTTTAAAACTTTCCTTTACATGATAGATACTTAATCAGCCCTCTGGAATGATGATGAAGATTTTCAGGAGCCAACCAATTCCATTTTCAATGGAAATAAGAGCAAAAGAAACATGATCGACAAAAATTTCCCTAATACTGTATTACAAGATTGTCTTTACATAAAAATTACGAAAATGACACTTATTATGCCAGATTATATAAACAAAATCAGTACAAGGTGAGCATTTAGAATCGTACTTGATAACTAAGGATGAAGATTGATAATATGAAATATTCAATAAGAATATATGTTATCTTTTGCCGATCTTTTCGAAAACATTTTCACCAAGAATTTAGGGCCAAAAAACGAGGATTTCGTAGTACATGAAGACTAGAAAAGTGCGCAATACTTTAATAAGGTGATGTAAAGTCTTTATGAATGCAAATTTATAAAAACCAACGGGAAACAAACGGAGACTGGGCAGTGCAATATTTGCAGTCCTGGTAGGGGTAATTTCTTACGCTCCAAGATAATTCAATTCAAGATACGTTTACAGTTTAGACAGTTACATGCAATTAGAGAAAATGTTTTCTTCTGACTAAATACGGCTGAAATTTTAATCTCTCTAATCTCTGATCTAATACTCTCCGCCTATTACTGCAACCGAATACGTGAGGCATTTCAAATTAGGCGTTACTTCAATTTCTGCACAATCCTATTATCAAGATGAAATCTAAAACGGGAATGTGAAATCTCATTCCGCTAAAACAAAATTCATTAAAATTCGAAGTACGTTCACTACTTTCGACTTGGAAGGCAAATTAATGTGAAAGGGTCATGAGGGTTAAAAACGTACAACAAGATGAATGAGATAATTTTTCACTGAAATATCTCCATCGTTGCTAACAAGATGAAATAAAAGCCCTCCATTAAAGGAAATTGAACGATAAAAAGTTAATCTGTGCTTTTCACACCAGATTAATATCCGTGCGTAACCTTACTGAACCGACCTGGAATGTTAAACGACTATTTATGACCGACCTGCACGCTTAAATTTCACCAAATTATACAAGGAACAAACTTTATAACACCAGAGAGCAAAGAAACATTCTATTTCTATGCATTATGTATAAGGGAATCTATTATCATCTATAAGGGAACTTTCCAGCTTTTTCCATAAATTATCAAGTCACGAGTTGGAACAAAAGAAAACTCGCCTTGAGCGTGTACGTAAAAAGTACACGCGTACTTTCCCAATTATGAAATCTAAACGAAAATGAAAAATTTCGTAGATTATTCGATTCTTTCGATATAATAGGCTTTCTCTAACTTGCGCAATAGTAGAGAAGACTATTTCATCATAAAATCGCTCCTTATTCAAGACAAGTGAATGATATCTTGGCGTAATATCTTCTTTATGATGCGCTGAACTCTAGGGTATAGACTAGTACAAGGAGGGACCTATACTAGGGTATGATGATGGAAAATTATACTCTAGGAGTAAGGGAAAGAGTCATAAGTTCTTAATCTTGAAATGAACTTCTTGAAATCGCACGATCATCCGTTTTTCATAATCACACTTACTGAAATTTATTAGTTGTCTCACTAAAAACGCTGATATTAAACATTAACAGTTATATTTGAAATAATTATCAAGGACTGATTTCTATTTATTATTATACTGATTTTTTCTAATTAAAAAGTGGTAATCCACCAATTTTCTCAATTTTCACAAACAACCCGGATGGGGATAATCTGCAATCTGAAGCTTACCTTAGAGCAATATTCATTGTTAGTGATTCGGTTAACCGGCTGGCGAATTATTCGGACAGACTATGAAGATTTTCTCGCTGTTTTTCGTTAAGTCCACTGAAAAATAATTGATTCTTCGATGTTATTGACTATAGCAAAGATGGTCAAAAAATCAAACGATATATTAGTATTTGGAAACATTTTTTTAAGAGACCAAATTTACCAAGAGTCTGCAAAATAAAGCATTGAACTCGTACAAAAAATCATCAGGTCGCTCTTTAGTAACATTCTGCATTTACAGTGACCTCTCGATTATTCGTGGGCGAATTATTCGTGCATGATTTTTGGTCTTAGTCGATATTTTTCGCGGTCCTTTTAAAAAAATTCAAGCTAAACAATATAAGTATTTCCGCGCACTAATATAAGCAAGATTGTTGTAAGATTTGTTCTAAGGGGTGGTAGGAAACGACTACAATAACATAATCACTGCTAAAAAGATTCGCGGTTGGATGAAGAAAATTCTGAATGAGTCCAAAAGCAATCGAAATTGACGACCAATATGCGCTAAGAAAAACCAATTGTTTACTTACGTAAATTATGACTGTCATAATAAATAAAAGTGAATGTTTGGATTATCCGTGTTTTCTGAATTTTCGTGACCATTCTCCCCATCATTAATTTGTTTATATTGTAATTAAGTTGTTTGACATCGAAATCTTACGCAGGCAAACAAATTAATAGAGTAAATTCAAGGTTTTTTCTAATTTAATCTTAACTTGAGCTCATCAAGAAGCTAAGGTTAAGACATGATTAGGAAATAGAGTAATTTAAACACCGAAGTTTAAGTTAAAGCCACACTGAACGTCAGGATAGACCGCATGCAACTTAAAGGCCGCAGGTTTCCCACCTCTTGTCAAGCGAAACGAAGTAGTAACTCAGTGGAAGAAATTCAATATAAACAGCTGACAGGACTTCGACGGAACTGAATTATTTGAACCTTTTTCTCAAGAACAGCGCAATATTTCACTTTCGTCATATCTCAGATCTGCACAAGAAGTCCTTCATCCCGAAAAAAACGTTTCCAAACTTAGTAAAACCAATCTCCCGATCGATCACGACAATTTTAAGAATTCTTCCCGTGGATTCAGCTCTCCAACTCCGCGACCCCAGCATAGAAAGCGGTGCGCTAGATAGAGCCGAAAAAATCACGACAAACTAACAGACAGACCCCCACTTCTCTCGCTCACCCCTGAGGGGAAATATCCGAGAAAGTATTCCAAACAGAGCTGAAGCTGCAGCGGAAAAAATGAACGAATGCGTAAACTCGATCGTATACAGGGAAACCATGGTCGAGTACCCAGGTTCTCGGTACTCGAAATTTAGTGTCATTCTCCGACTTTCTCTATACTCGGTACATTTCAGCAAGCATCGAGGACCGAAAATAGAGTAACAATTTCTGTCTAGAGTTAAATTTACGAAATATTTGAAAAATTACTCTTTGCAAGTCTCACCAGCCGTTTTAAGGACTCATTCTTTGCACAAACGATATACAATAATAACAAACTAGAAAAGTAGCTCAATCATTCGGTGTTTACACCCCCTTCCACACGCTGAAAGGCGGCTTGCACGTAGATTTAAATAATTTTACTAAACATATTTACAATTCGCTAATCATTTGCGGTTTTCGTGTTATTTTCTCAGTGTTCGGATAAAGGATTTTTAAGTAGGAATTTTAACAGGAAAAGGATATGACAGCTGTTTTCAAAATAATTCGAGGTAAAATTTGACGAATACCACGATGATAAATACATTGATATTAAGATAGTGATGTACTGACGAAGTTATTTAATCACTTTAATCATCAATTATTAATATGAAAACTAGCTGAAGTGCCGGTTGATTCTCAAAGTAAAATAAAAGATTTATCAACCATTCTATTTTGTATTGGATGTAATTATGACTCATTCTTAAACTTCACAGATTGATATGCCCTCTAAATAAATTCCTCTATGCAAGATAGAGAATATAGCGCCTTGAAAATTCATTTTATTTCATTTGTATGATTTTGATCTATGATATCTGAGGTGCTTTACATAAAATATTTTACATTATTGGATTATGGCATTTTATAGTAATTTATTATGGAAAATGTATTAAGTATAATTTTAAAGGCATTTCTCGGGCATTTCACAAATAAATCCTGCACTACCCGGATAGTTGAAAACCCCAGTAATCTGAATTCCCTAAACGTGAGGCCACAAAGAAGGCCCCTTGGGTCACAGTGGAAGGCTGCAATTGATCAGGAAAGTGAATAATCTCGGTACATCCGGTGATCGGGGATGGAGGAAACCGGCGGATTAGGGCAAGGACGGGGAGGGGAGCGACCGAGGCGCCATCGGCGGAGACGAAGGAAATCAGAATGCGCGTGGGAGGGTAGGGAACCAGAGGAACATCCCAACACCACCCAAAAGCACCCTTTATCCGGGGGGTCGTCGAGTATTTGCCCATTTCCCCCATGTTTACACCCCCCGCGCTCCGGGGGTGCGGGATTCCCGGCCCGGAAACGACCGGAAGGGTCAGATCTCGGAAGATAGCGGAACATCAGGAGTAGGCGGATGGTGTGAGTAGAAGGTTGCGCGGTGAGAACGAGAGGGAGAGTGGTCAGTAGGACACGGAGGGATGCAAGAAGGCGATGACCCACTTAAAAAGATCCCCCTCTCTTTCCCCTTCCATCAGAATGGGATGCAGACGGCGCCGTGGAAACAGAGGGGCCCCCACCGCTGTGGGAGGCGCAAGAATCTCTGGCGGAAGAGTTGGAGGAATGAGGAGGGTCACAGGGCGGGGAAGAATTACGAGCTGATATTTGGCAGTCGTGACGTCCTGTGGAAGGGAACTCGAGGAATTCGAAGGCGCCATGCAAAGTGGTGGAGGCGGTATCTGATGCATTCGCTAGCGGACAAATGACTTTAACGACGGAGAATTTCCAAGTTCCATTTAAATTCTTCTCCGGCGGATCATTTTGATGATTTTGTACGAAAATGTCACATCGGGATTTCGAATCTTCGTCCTGATCTTTATAGAAATTATAATATATATATTTGACGACATTATCAAACTCTGCCAAGATCATTGCGAAATAAAATTATGTTCTCAGATTATTGCGGAAAAAAGCTATCTGTATGAGTGAGACAAATATACGTTATGATAAATGTACGTTGTTACAGATAGTAGGAGAGATATGTCTTATGACATTAACAACCTGAACCATGAATTTGAAGATACAACGAATATTTTAACATTATTACAAAATAAGTCGTTTTTATAAAGTAACAATTTTAAAGGACTGCAGTTTTCTATAACGACACCGTTTCAATGAAATACTAATGCAGTTTTAAGAGATAATAAATAACTTCGATAAAAAGAATAATTGACATCTAAAAGGGAAAGTAAAAGTTAATTTTATTAAGGGACAAATTAACCCTGACTAATCAGATAAGTAATTGCCTATTTTATCTGTATTTTCTTCGTCAAAAAGGAAAGATTAAAATGGTGTTTCAATAGATTGAGGAGCTTTAGGAAGAACAACAATTCTCTACGGACCTCAGTTTAATCTTTAGCAACGCATGCATCACTATCAGTAAGCCAATCTTTCCCAATGTTTTCATATATACATACAACCAGGATCCGAATTTATTCCCTTCATCTCAGTGAAAATTGATTCCTCTGTTAGGTGGAATCAGTCACTAGTATTCAAAGGTATCTCCATGGAAAAGCGTGTCTAAAATAGCGGACATAATAACGACGAGCTGATATTTGCTGCCCGTGACGTCTTGCAAAAGAGATATCAAGTAATCTTAAGGGATAGCGAGGTAGGAATTCGACTAATTAGATTAGACAGAATAACTTCAAGAGTTATGAAAATGAAAATATTTAAGGAAATAATTGATATATTTTCATTCATTGAAATTCAATGCATATTTTAGAATGTAAATTATTAAAAAAAGAGCAAATCTTGGGAAAAATATAACACATATTGCACAATAAAGTCGAGAAAACAATTTAATTTAATTAGAAGGATAATATATGGGAACGATTTACCAGAAAATTTTCAGAGATAACTTCAATTGGAAAACCTTCTCAAAGAAAATTTTCTGATTGAAAAAATGAACATTTAGCAAATTTTGAATTTCTCTTAAATTTATAAATGGATAACCATTGTGACTTGTATGCTTCGGAAATCCATAAATGCTTGATGACTTGGCGTCGTACATTTCTAATGAACAACTACATGATTGCTTCTTTAGGGATATTTTCGAGAATCGTCACTCCTGCCTAAGCGGGATTAACAAGCAGACTATTTCCCCTCATTTATGACTACCAGACGGCCTAACTGCAGTCCAGTGTGTAAATAATAAATCCACACCCCAATCCAGTTTCATTTGAGCTCTCTTAACTCTTCCAAAATAATTTGATTCGGTCATGCAATTTGGATGTTTTCCAGTTAAGTAAATGATTTGGCTACGTTCCCAACATGAGATGGGATACTATCGAAACTCAATTAAACCTCGAACAAAGTGAATGATTTTCCTGCTGTTCTCCTATATAATTTCTTAGCGCCTTCGCCATCTTGATAGAAGGAGATAATTACGAAGATATAGGACGCTTGATTTCGTTTGGATCGTTTACCAGGATTTCTCTGCATGAATCTGGAATTTGCATCTCGTCCAAGTGTTTACTGCACGTCAAGAGCAATGCCGCCAAGTACGATTGGATAAAATGCTGCAGTACATGTAAGTTATTTACCATTATCGCCTTGATTAATCGGATATTTCGATCTATTGAGAAATCCAGGAAGTAAAAGGAACAGTTCATTAGCTGCCGCTACTCTTCGTAAAGACAGTAAAAAAATATTAAACCTTGTCTAAAGGGATTGAGTAGGAATTGGCACAGTGTAATCGGTTACATCTGAACTTTTCCACAAAGATATGTTTTCTCCTCAGAGATTATAAACACATACATTGAATACTGGATTGGCCATCGTCTAAATGGTGTGTCATTGAAAGCATTCCAGTATTTACATTCCAATTCTTATATTCCCAACTTTTACCGCGCTTACATAAATAAGAAATATAATCATAAACTCGATTATGAAAACAGTACTTCAAAAAGTATAAAAAAATAGAGAAGAATCCTGCCGTAAATGGTTACAAAAAGACAATAGTCGAGTTGCTGCAGTGCGTCTATTTCAGAGTCCTTGTTATATTTTCTGCATAAATTAATATTTTTATAGAGTAATAATGGTTTAATTTGTTGATTAAAGAGAAATTATCATGAATCGTCAGCACAAAAAGAACAGTTAAAGATAAAGTAAAGGTAAAACATTTAGATTTCTTTCAAAAAGGTCGATAATTTATGTAGAAACGTCTTGCAATTCAATCATTATGGAACTTTCATCAGTCCTTAGTGATTAAAAATTTTGGTTTGCACAAGAAAGGATTAATCAAGAAATCGAAAATAATAATTTAGGAAAAGGTATAACAATTCAGAATCAAAATTTGTACACCTTTAATACCATATTCGCTGAATTTTATCTACTATTTTATCTAGTGAGCCAGGAAAAGAACTAATTTAATCAAATTGTTTCAAAATTAATAAATTCATCTAGTTCTGGCATAAATTAATCTATTACATTAATTAATCTCTTATAGTCTGTTTCTAAATTTTTATCCAGCAATTGCAAAATGTTCCAAAATTTAAACATTCCTCCAACAGCTGCTTGAACATTATGTAATGCTAACCTCATGACACGCGAAAACTCCAAGAAGGATTCCATGAAAACATCATATAAAAACAATATAACTCAAGAAAAGCGACCATAAATTTATTTCCTCCGACCTGCCCAAATCTCGACGTATTTGGCAGCAGATTTCATCTAAACACTTTCCCTATTCAATTTCCAAATCCCAGCTCTCGCCATAAAACGGATTTCATCGGATGGAATCATGTTGGAAAATCAGATCGACTTGATTTCTTACTCGTGGCGGTAACATAACAAATATATCTACGCCAGTAGGTTTGCACGGGCAACCATCTTGTCACTACTTCCACTTTGGATTGCGCAACACTGCCTTTTTCGGACCCTCCGCTCGCTCTCTGGGTTAACAGGTTAACGATAACCTTTGCCAGCGCTATATATTTTGAAAAAATAAGACCAAAGGCGCTTTAACAACAAGGTGCGGGTGTTATTCGGGATAGAGTGATGACAACCGCGCTGTGTTTCTCCAGCCTTTGGGAGTGTCCATAAATATTACCGGTCAACGGCTTGAATTCGGCCAACCTCTCCAAATAAAAATCGACTGGAACGTATTTCGACTCAAATTTCTTACCATAAATAACGAGAAATTTACCAGGGTATAATCAGCAAAGGTTTTCCGAAACGCAAACCAGATTATTAAGCTATCAACTGGTAAGATCAAAAGGGTTATCGTCACTATATTATTGTGTATTTTATGTTTTCAGCATGACACTTGTCTATCTTTTTGAGGTGAAATATCATATGCTTGTAAAATTGCCTAAATAAGTATCACAATACGAGTTTTACGACCAGGTTTCGTGAAACATGCCCGTAATAGGAAGAAGAAACTCAGCAAGCACATGAAACCATTAGCTCCTGTTTTGGCTTATACCAAGAATAATATTTAACTAGTATAGGAACCTGTTGATATTATTAAAAAAGGAAGATAGAGGGCCATTCCTACAACTACCTTCTCCAAAAGTTTTAGAAGCTAATAATTATAATGGAATATAATATATATTACATAAAGTGTTCTACCTTCCGGTAGGTTCATGTGCCCCCACATTCCCCATTTAATTCCCTCTCCTTCAATTCCCGGTAACTTATCCCACCCCTTAATTCGTCTAATAACTTTTGTCTTTGTCTTCCCCTCTGTCTTTTCCCTAGCATTCTTCCCTCGATCGCTTGGAATATAATATAATGATAATTATAATGCTGAGGATCCTACCGGCCATCAGGCTGATGACTTTTTGGACTATATATCACAATTATTTAAAGCTCCTATTCTATAAAATCAAATAAACGGAAAAATTATATGTGATTTTTGAATTTTACGTCCATCCGCCTTTTTAATTTGAAGAAGACGGCTTGCTATTGCTTTCCTCATGTATGTGGAAAAATTTCAATTCTTTTACTTTATAATATCTCTATGAGTTTTATTAATCATACTTTATGGTTATTTAATTTTAAGATGAGTGAATTACATTTTTCAGCATCGCCCATACCTCAGCTGCCTTCATAAAATCACGCCCATAAAAAAGACGAAGACAAAAGTGAACGAAGGACTCATTTTACACTATCCGGTACTAAAAGATAAGTGAAACATATTTAAGTCGTCCAGATATCGCAACAAGGGCATATATAGGTATAACTCACTTTAAGATCTCCCTCTTTACACAAAATCTGATTTATTGGCCTATCTTCTGAAGAATCTAAACGAAGTGCTTTCTTTGACTCTGTTCTCATACTACATCCAAATAATTCCATACTGTCAAACGCACTTAAGAAGAGAATATCGACACGAAAACCACTCTATTTTAGCATTCATAACCTTATGCAGTATCTGTAGGAATCACCACAAAACGTCAAAGCGATCCATTAAGGGCCATCGTAAGAATTAATCGAACTCACGTAGAGCCATGAGCGGAAGAAATGTTGACGTTAATTCCCTCGTCTTATAAGGAGTTGTGATTCGGATGCTTCCAAGAAGCGCGTTTTAAGGATGAACAGAAGACAAAGGCTCATTCGTGACGTGCGCCCACGTCCCCTCTTCAGCAGTACAGATTTCTTCCGAATGCGGCTAAAATGAGGATGTCACTGACGCAATTCATTCCTGCACCGCGTGCCATTAATCCCCATAGGACTCAAAACGACCATGCGGTTATAGTGCCTTTACGCATGTCCGCGAAAGAGCATCCCGTATTTATGATGATGTTATCGATTGATTTCATGGGATAAATTAAATCAGTAATGGGATAGATTAAATAGTATTCCGTGGCACAGTAGGGTGGCGAGAGAGATAAAAACTGTTCCTAGAAAATTTAAAAAACTATCTGTTTTACTTTATGTGATGGAATCACATGATGCAAATACTAAAAAGAGATGATCTTTCTATCAAAGCTATGTATTTTACTTTATATGAAAGAATCCCATGGTATGTACGAAGACTAGACAGGTATGAGGAACTTCTTGCCATCGGGAGGCTACATTTAACATTTGATCTCATATAAAAGGCCGCATCTGAAATCATCAGGTCACTCTTGCACTGCGTGTTTCCTGCATCCAATTAGTTTAATTTCGAGATCGTACGTAATAAAAGAATTGATTCGTGGAGTAAACAGAAATAAAACACTTTCTACTATGTTCATCTCTTTACGTCATTAGCAACATTGAAAGGTAATGTATTCAAAAGATAGTATTTGTTTCAGGAAGTGACTAAAAAGCCGCAATGAACACCGAAAAGGGCAACATTTGACATGCAAACCGCAAGTTCCTCTTCTCTGTAACTCTCTTCAGATACATCAGATGTATATCAGCTGTGGCAAACAAAGTTAACCATTGAAGATTCCTTTTTTAAGGTTGAAAGTACTTATGCATAAACATAAAAGAGTTTTAAAAACCCTTTCCAGTTGATTTCCAAAGAGCAAAAAATAGAACTTCGTCGTATACCGGTTAAAACCCTCCTGTTAATAAGGCGGTTTTCATTCGGTCCACTGAAAAGCATATTTCGTGGGTTTTATAGTGTATAATATTTTTTTACTCGCACTGATATAAGATATATAATTTGTATGTTAATTTATTAAAACTATCCGCTAAAATTTAGCCTTCTGGCCAGGTGGTAACGCTGGAGGAGAGCGTATCATTTTAATTTAAAATTGCCTGGATTTTCCCCCAAGTCGAGAGGGAAACTCCTCTTAAAACCTTCCAAAGGCAATACAAAAATAATTTATAACTTTATTCTTCATACGAAAAGGAAGGCTTGAACGTAAAAAACTGCGTCGGCCGGGAATCGAACCCGGATCAACTGCTTGGAAGGCAACTATGCTGACCATTACACCACCGACGCTTGTCTCACAACGCAAATTTCCCTTACAAGTTACGTGTGATGTAAATAGGTTAATTGGATTAAATCAATATTTATTCGGCAAGTTTTGTCTCGAGTTCTTTATCCCCACCAGAATTCAATATGTCAATCTAAAATTCCTAGTAACTGCTATTATTTTTACCCTTAATTGAAAGCCAAAACCAAGTATCAAGTGCATTAACAGCAACGTCGCGGTACGACTCAGTAGATGAAGAAATGCAATTTTTCAAAGCATAAATTAATTCTTTATCAAGCATCGGTGGTTCAGTGGTAGAATGCTCGCCTGCCACGCGGGCGGCCCGGGTTCGATTTCCGGCTGATGCAAATTTTTTTCGGTACCAATAGCGTAGTGAAAAACAGGATATCCTAAGAAAGCAAGAAGGGGTATATGAATACCATTGTGAACATGCAAATTTGTATTTGTTGATTCTGTTGAGAACATCGAATTAGAAGGTGATTTAAGTCGGACATGATAGTCGGCTACAGCCAGTATTGAAAGGAATGGCGGAAGGCAAGGTTAAATAATTAAGTCAGGAATAATGAAGAAATGAATTACTGAAATGTGACTGACAGGGGGATAGGTCGAACTGGAGAGCTGCAAAAATTCAACCGTCGGATTGATAACCTTTTATGTTGATAAATTGAAAGGCATAAAAGTCCAATATTCATTCAAAGTACTTCATGTATATTATTGTAAGGAAAAACAGGAATAACGGTAATGTAGCCCTAGTCCATTAGGAAAATATGAGGCTTACAAACTAATATATGTTATCTCGAAGGTAACGGCGCATTCAAGTTAGCATCGACTTCCGACGAGTGGCCGACATCAACCCGTTTTCATGTTTTTGTGGTTGTCGTTCTGCTCCCAAAAGATGCAAGGTGGACGGTTAATTAAAATGTTTTTATGCTTGCGGACGACGTCGGGGTCTTCGTTTATAGAGACTATAAACACTTGCGAAAAGCTACTGATAATATTACCAGTTTCCATCAGCTTAAGCCCGAGAATAAATATCCGATGAGATAAATGTCCGATGAGAAAAAATATTCATTTACCAAAACAAACGTAAACGATTTAAGAAAAAACGCCAAACTTGACAAAGCCAATGTCTACGCATTCAGTAACGAAACTGAAACAAAATATTAACTCGATTTCTTGACCAAATGATGCATTTTTCAATTCTTGGACTATCTTTAGCAGGAACTGAGAAACTTTTCTATCGAACGATCAGTCATTTATATGCATTGATGGAGTATGCGGAGAGAAAAGCGCCGGTCACCGAAAATACGTTTAGAAATTATATATAGAAGATATTGAATATCGTTAGTTTACAGTGACATGTTCAGTGAATGTGATATTTCACCTTTAAGGGTAAATTTCAACCAGTGTGTTCTTTCTCTTCAATCTCGTAATAAGTAGTAAGCACAGAAAATTGTGTGAAACCTTCAAGATAGCATAATCGCACGGAATGCACACCCTTGCTCTAATAAGAATCAATGCCGAATTTTTTGTTATACCCTGAGACAGTTCCCTCTCTAGCCTGAAGTCTTATAACCTGTCAACCTAAAACAAACCTCGGAATCACATTATCTAAGAACGAGAAGTTCTAGATAAATCTGAAATGTTATTCTTCAAGCCACGTAATCTTAACAAGTTTCAGGATTACGCAATCGATTGAAGTATAGTTATATCTCTGCTTAAGAGGGACCTTACTAATGAAATCATCGGCTAAATATTCTTTGGCTGTTTCTCGGATCGGTTAACGAACATGGATTCGATTAGCGAGCGTTCTGGCGATGCCCTGTATATATATACACGAAAATTCATAAAAAGAAAAATAGTTATACAGAGAATAGATGGAAGTTTCCAGTTACTTATGGAAGAATTTTGTTATTTATTTACCATGTTTAGGTGTAATTTAGGAATTAGAATCCAATGGGAGACTGGATTTCGGCGAAAGATTATGGATCGCATCTTCGCAACACAAACGTAAAGGGAAGGTAAATACTCTCCATTTACAAGTGTAAACCTACGAAACCTAGGATATAAAAAGTGAAAATGTCGACATTACTTGGACTCGAACTCAGGCTTCTACTTTACGTGCAGATGTTCCAATGATAAACTACCATGCCGTGAAAAATCAATCATGCCGCAAACAGAGTGGAAATGACTTGGCATGTTGCTTTATTGGCTAGGGAATGTTTCCGTTAAGTGCAATCCTGGGATTGAGTCTTAGTCACGTCGTTGTTTTTCACTTTTGTTTGTACTTAATTACCCCGCACTTCTAACAAAATTTCTTTACGAACACCTTCCATTGCCCTTTTTTGCCTAAGTTTACCTTCATTACAACTATAAATAACACCTATATCTCCGTTCTTTGAATTCCCTTCCTATGTATTTTTATTCTAAACGTTTTTTATGTTTTAAATTATTATATTTAATTATATTGTATCCAATGTAAGTTGCCAGTCATTGGTTATGATAATAAATACATTTCATTAGACATGTTGCTCGTGTAAATGAAACAGCTTTCGGAAAATGATATGAAACTGATCAGTGCCCATTCTTGGATACAAAGAAGCTTATGATAAAGTCGAAAATGTATTCATGTATTTAAGAAACCGACAACTAATTGGAAACGGAACCTCTAACAACGGATTTGATTCAGGAACGAATTATTTTCGTCAGCTGAGGCATCGCTGTATTCACTAGATCATTACACCACTTGGCTTTCCATTACGCCAGGCAGCTAACGAGAGAGAAAAAATGAATGCATATGTTGAAAGAAACGAGCCTTTGGGAGATGTAATGCGTCTGGGTCTCCTCACCTTGCCACAGTAATTCCGATTGGATACGCCCACCTGTCGATCCGAGAGTATTTATCATGCCGAGAAAAGCAGAATTCCATTTAAGGGATCACTCTTTACATAATACGGGCGATCGGATATTGGGGCAAGAAATGGAGATGCCCTTCGATAACATGCCAAAACCACTCTTAATCCCCTCCAACGATTACGTAAATTAGCTATTAAAGATGTTGGTCTTGTGCCAGATTTTCTATTCCTTCGGAAGATGGCCGTCGTTTTAATAAAATTAAAATCCGGCGAAAGAGAGGGGTTGATTGGGCGATTGCGATGCCCATAAATGAACTGTAATTCTTTAACGACCATATGCACATTGGAACCGTATGTACAGGGCTGTTAACACAGTTCGCAAGTGAGGGTATCTTATCTCTTACACACTGATCAAAGGGGATCGATTATTGAACAACTAATTGTTTCGAGTGTCTCTGTAGAAAAAGATAGGAAATGAATAAATTTTTACTTATATAGTATACTTAGTTAAGAAGTGATGCAAATAACCCTCTAGACTTTCATACATAAAACGCATATAAATGTTTCCAGAAAATAGATCTAGTTTTAAGAGAAATAAAGCTAAAATTATGTAGGAAAGTATAGGTTAAGCGGACAATTGGACAAAGCTTAAATTTTTAAAACTTAAATTCTATAACTGTATCGTTATTTTTGGCTATTATTTAAGGCAAAGTGTTTTTGTATAGCTATGTGTAGTGTTACGAATTGTAGATTTTGTTGATTATGTTACTTACAGTTGCTCCAGTGAGAGATGACATGGTACCGTTGATATTTTTGGTATCGTGGATAAATATTTCGAGAATGATCTAAACCTTTACAGTAGTTGATAATGAAGTAATTTTCTGTACTTAAAGGAATGCTAAAGAACAAGTTGATGTAAAAGGACTTTATTATCTTTAATACTTATAAATAATATGACAATGTCACCAACTGTTTTTCTCTAATAATACATGGAATGAAGGAATTGGACTTTTAATTGAATCTCCCGACCAGAAAACGTATTATAAAAAATGTGATTATTTCAATCAATTGCCATGAATAAGAATATGCAAAAACTCCTAAAAAGTTCAGTTGTTAGAGGAATCGCTAAAATGCTGAGATTACAGTGTTGTTTGTAAAAATAGAATGAAATACAAGTACAGTAAAAAATCCACGGAGGTATGCATTTTACTGCTTATATTCACTCACACCTGCCTTCACTTCACCTGCCTCAAAATTTCTATGCGTAAACAAACCTCATTAAATTAAATTAATTTAACTTATTAAAAATGCAGGCATTATAAGAATCGAATAAAATGATATGATGATTTCTGTAACTTAAGTTTAAGCTTCTATGTATATCCATAGTTATTCACAGGTGGTATTTTTACATCACCTTCATTTTCTAGTATATGTATTTCAATGCTATCACGATTTTCGTGCAACTACTCTGAAAAATCCCCCCTTTTGTAACCTCATGCTCAAGCTGGGGAATTACAAAATCAAAAATAAATAAATGCAAAACTGAGCGGAAGATTAATTACCTTTCTTTCTCAACCTTCGTTTTGAATATTGATGATCCAAGGTGAGTCCTTTGGTGACTAAACAGTCAACATGCAATAAATCCCAGAAGACCTTATAAATGAAGCGCTTTACCAGTTACAACAGGTGGCTAAAAAACGAGCTGATAGCCATTCTTTAAGAAAGAATATCTATTAGGAAACTATGGCATCGAAAGGAAACAATTAATAGCCTGGATTTGAAACGAAACGCAGATGGAAATCTAATAAGAAAGTAGCTAAAACAGTTGATAAACACTTTTAGTGCGGTAATACTTTGCTAAACTGCGTTTTTCTTCAGATTTTTGTTGCCATCTCAAAGCAGTATAACTTATCTTAGCTCATCACTAATCTTTGCCGAGTGAAATTCATTATTTTACGATCGGTTGAGTTAGCTGTTACTTGATAGAACTCCATTACAGGAAATAATGTAATAACTTGGTAAAGTTCTACAAAATTGATACATTTTTCTAGAACTTCAACTTGTTATTGCATTACTTCCTTCATTATTTTACCCTTTTAGTTATGTATAAGTAAAATTTTCAAATTTGTAAAAACAATGATTTTATTCAAAATAAAATTCCTCGCATAATTTTTAATGCTTCAATTTATACGAAGGAAGATTTTTAAATTCTGCGTCACTCAAAAGCTAATATCAGCTGAGGTATATTCTTATCTGACAGTGAAAGTTTTCATTCATAACAGAATCAAGTTATTTCCTTCAACACTTCGTGTTTAACCTTACTGAATTCAATGAACATTTGATATTCCGCGAAGTTATCTAAGCGTTTAGCTAAGGAAAATGAGGTTGAAGCAGTACAAGGGCACTCATGCAAACTTATCTAGTTGCCTCTCTTTCAACTAGTTCCAAATTACAGCGAATAGAAAAAAAATCAACTAATGAGAAAGCAATGAATCGGTTATCCTTGAAGATAAAACCATCCTCTTTTGGGATGATCACAGATGATTTTAGGAGGATCGCGTGTGCCGACTCTATAATTTAAATCCCAAGAAAAGATTTAATGATGATAGGTAGCGGCGGAGTTAAGACATTGGAAGAGTTTTTATGTCCAAAATGAAAAATTGTTGAAACATTTTTTAACGGAGATGAATGCGTTTTTCCATGGATAATCCATAATCAATCAAATGAACCATGAAAAGAGCCTGATTTCTTACAGACGCAGATCTGTACATACAATTGAATGAATTATAAATTATTCAAGTACCGCAACTTGAGAGTCCCTCTGCCCCTTACGCGCAATTAGCGCTACACATTAAGTATTTAGTTTATTTCACGATCTAATGATGATGCATTTGCTACGTAAGGACATATCTGATGGATAATTAAGTACTTACATTGTGATTAATCTCAGCTATCAGAAACACAAGGAAAATTTGATAAATGAGTAAATACATAATTTAATGAGTATGTCAATAACAATCAAATGTTTCGAGACTTAAAGATAATAAATTTTCATATGCAGTATGTTCCCTATTATTTGCAGGTGGATTACTCTGTTAATAAATTAGCCGTGCTTTGTAAATGAAAAGGTTTGTCCATTAGAGCATGCATTAATTTTTTTAAAAATCAAATAGAAAAATCGTAACGGACTACCAAGTCTTACATACCAAGTTAATGTCTAAGGTTTTCGAATGATATCTCTTAAGAGATTGATTCTATTTAAGAGTCACATCTCGAGATGATAAATTTAAACTTAAAAGAACTAAATAGTGAGTGGAAAAGAAGATGTAAACTGAAACCATATTACTGCGCCACGTCATTGTACGTAAATAAACCGAATAATCTGACGGCCAGTTTACAGGAATAATATTGTATATTTTTCATAATAACGTGCTTAAAATAATCATTTTTAACACTTAACCGTGTTATGAAATAAAAGTTTAATCTATTTTTTCCTTTACTCCCACCATATGCAGGAAGGTAATGATAAAAAGTAAACACCATAATAAGAAGACGGTAACCAATGATTAAAAGGAAGATCCTCCGATACACTGGCATCTTTTTAATCCATGAACTGTTGTCCGAATAAACCATGATTACATTAAGATCACGATGAAAATGTATTGTACAAGTGAACATGGGCAATCTGAGTCTCATATTTTTTGTAGTGTCTTGCGTACATCGGAGATATACTACCTTTCCAGTTGTAATTGTTACTTAAGAAAAAAGGTGTGATCAGAGCGCTCAGAGATATGCTCTCAAAAATATAAAAAATTTTCAAGAGATTAGTTGGTCAATCTAAAGAAGCTCCTATGCATGATATGCATGATATGCAGGTATATTCCTGTATCACGAAAAGTACACAAAATGTTCTTAGAACCCGAATACAATAACGTACGTCAAGATTTTATGGTAAAATTAAAAATAATTTAAGAAATATTACCTGCGGCTGTATTTAAAAAGATTCGTAAATGCAAATCTCAGGGAAAAACTGAAACCAAGGAAAAGATAATTGTATTCCTCTCTGAATGCAGACCTTTCTCTAATATATCGAACATTTTAAAAGTACTCCTGGTTCTTCTCGCACGCTTTGAACTTTACCAACACCAAGACTTACTCCTGGGAGCGACACACTGCCGCTCCTGGTGGTTCTCCGATGACTCAGCTGATGAGGGAGGGAAGGGGGGACATTGGGGGGACAACCTATTAAACCCTAAGAAGTGGACCGCCCCAGGCCGTTGTGACGTGCTATAGGGTTCACCTCTATGCCTAGAGGGCCCCCTGCCACAACTTCAAGGAGAAGCTCCGACCTCATAGACAGAAAGAACGAGCAGGTGAGAAGTGAGTGCTTAGTTACCTCACCCCTGCAGAAGAAGTTGAAAGAAAGGCCCCTGAAATAGATGCCTGCGTCTGTAGGCCTACAAGTAGGCTAGGTTTGTAGAGAATGCCTTCTCCACGCCCCCTACGGAGCAGGTGGTTAGTACATTTATCATGCACTTCTGAAGAAAACTACTGCAAAGTGTTGACAAATTCAGTGCAGAATTAATTTTGGTCTGGCCGCAATAAACCAGCTTTTAATAGATTTATAAGTATTAGGCTGTAAAAATTAGTTGATTTGATGGTTATCTATTTGCCCTTTTATTAAATGCAGAGGATAATTAAATCAGAGATTGAATATCAGCTGGTAGGCCTGATAGAAAAACTAACTAGTATTATAGGCGCACTACTTGCATGGATATCCTTTTTAAGGAATATCTTTTGATGAAATCAAAGAACTTTCAGCTTTAATCATCTGAACAGGAAAATAAAATCAGTACTCACGTCTAATTCACGGGTTGATGATGCTTAATTTTCCTGTGGGAAAAAAAGAAATTCATTATAAGATGGAAAACTCCTTATATACTCACGAATCATAAACGTAAATGTAAATAAATCGATACCATTTTTATCTTCATTTGTAAAATGTGATACGTTTTAAAATTTTACACTAATTATCAATAAACTGAAGTTATACGAAGATTTTTAGAGCATCTTCTCAGAGACACAGTCAGAGAGAAATTCAACTGTGGTGCGCGATTCTTTGAGTTAAGGAATTCCTTTCTGTCTGAAATTAACAGATCGGAAAAGGGCCTAAAATACCTATTTCAAAATAAAAAGTCTAGTCTAATCTAGTAAAATTCAAATGGAATGCTAAATTGAGTCTCGGAAATGCATGTAAATGGTTACCCTTTTCCGTTCGACATTCGATATTTTAGATACGACCGTTCTGACATGAAGCTAGAATATCATGGAGACAAATATGGGAAATAGTAAGTTAATATTTTCAATGCGGAGCATAAAAGGAATAGTTACAACACGAATTTTAAGCATCCTACGCACAATTATGTAGAGCCATACACATTGATTCTAACAAACGTTTAAGTTTTCCGGTTAAACTCCTTTTAAAGAACAAATATCTAACCAATGAAAGTACTACAGTATTAAAGTCGTTGGTGAAAATACATTATAACAAGGAAATGAAATCTGCTCCGAAATTTGCAAATGATCATCCGTGTAAGAAAAGTATAAAGCCTTGAAATAAGTATGCCGTTAATCTGATTCTAAGTCATAAAATTTGTTTGAAATACAAATGAAATTCCTTTCGCAACTTTAATGTAGGAGAGCTAATAAACGAAGCACCTTTACTAATAAAAATGACTGCAGTTACAAAAGTATATCTAATCTCAAAATTTCCTCATTGTAACTTTGAAAATATATATAGCGGATGATGATAATAAGGAAAAGACGAAAAAAGCGAACTCCTGTTTGGAAATTCTAGGAGTTGCAAACGGACACAGCACATCCTGCTTCGAAAAGGATATTGGTCAATCTGACTCAACTTCTACACAAGGGGAAAATTACGGGTAAAAGACCGGCATAAAACCGACACATTTAAATGTAATAAATGTATCATAAAGATAATGTTTACCTTGTTTCTTTACAAAAATTAGAAATAACATGAACTGCAGGATAGACTCGAAGGTCACAGAAGACTATTTCAGTTACTAATATCTTAACAGTGAAAGCAATGGAAAGACTTCTGACCTTGGTACGACAGCGAAGTCGTTTTCCTAAACTATCTATGTAAACTTCACTATCCTCTCATTTTCATTGAATGTAAACAAAGGCGAAAAGGAAAGTGCCTCGTATCTAAGAGCAAGTGTATAAAAGTAAAAGGAACGGAAGTCGCGTAAAAATCTTGAGTGGGAAAACCAGAAAAATATGAAGTCTTTTCGAATGATCTCATATATTTATTTATGCATTCCAAACTTGCTAACTTTATCCATCCTATGCATTTAATTCCAACAGAGTATCGACTAAATAGAGCACATGTTTTGTATTGGTCCAACATTTCCACAAGATTTTAATTACAAAGAAAAGTCGTGCGACATCAGGAAAGGATCAGTAAAAGAAGAGAGTTGATAAACGTTTTGTTTCATATCCTGCACCGTTATTTTGGACTAAAAGAATAATATTAAGATATTGATAAAAGTAACCGATTTTTCATTAATTCGAAGCCGTAAATGTAATGAATGTATAGACTGCTTTCTGACTTTGACCGCCACAACAGATGGTACGATACTGTAAGTAATGCACGGTTAATTTACATAATTTGCAGAATCAGTGGCTACAATAACGGTCTCCTAAATAATAACAAAAAATTATTTGGAAGTTGGTCAACGTGCAATCTAGTGAACCATCTAAAAATAAAAATCACGTTAACCGAATTTCGAATTCAGCGAATAACTAGATAACACTATTTAAATAGGAATATTTAACGTGATTTATAATGAAAAGGATCTTAAGTTGATATTTATTAAGAGCATGTCAAAAGAGGACTCAGAAATGGCCATTACTCTGCTGATTATAACATAATCGGTAAATTTTGAAAAATAAATGAAACCGTACTTAATTATTTGTTGACTAAAACCCCCAAAATTAATAATCGTGCCTTGTTCTGCAGGAAATAAGTGAGAAATAGCTCAATACAGTAAGTTGATAATTTAGGAATATTTTCCTAGATGTCAGGCATATATTTCCCGGCTGTTTCCCTTGAAACGTTTCGTTTTCTATTAATTAAAAGATATTGAAAATTATACCTTAAAATAAGTTATTACCTAGAAGAGAGCAATGCAACGCTTAGTTTTACCCGATTCAAGATCAAACTTAATCCACCTTACTGGGATTACCTGAATTTAATATCAAGAGCACAGAATGGAAATTTTATTAATGATGTAATAATTTTTAATTTAATTATCATTTATGAACAACTCACCACTTGTCCTCCGGTTATCCTTGGCCTCTTCACTGCCTTTTCAGCATCACACCGGGCTTCGTGAGATCTCAAAAAACTCGCAAGTAATTAGAAGCCGAGAACGGAAAGAAGTCACAATCTGGAAAAATAGAAACACAGAATTAATTCATTTGTGAATATTGAATATAATATGGGTAATACTTTACTGTAAATACATACATAAGTGCAGGCCATTACCTATGATAATTAGTCAAAGTAGGATTTCAGTTACGATTGTATCAAAAAATATCATATTCAATGTCCTTAATATTAATTTTTTATTTAAATCAACTTATTGATAATCATGATATCCATTTGAAAAATGTTATGCTTGTAAAATATATAGTCACCGAAAAATATGAACTGAAATGAGTTTGGAAGCTCGAATCACAGAGACAAGTATTTTATCTAAAATACATGTTAAGCTGGAATTGGAATCGTATTTAAGACTAAGAGATTATGAAAATGATTAAATTAATAACAAGTCGCAAAGTTAAACTTAAAAATTCAAACGTAAATTTCCGTTACAATACCGGTAAACAGAAATGGCTATAAGTAGATAAATATAAGAGAAATCTAATTTGAATCTACACAGCCAATATTTAAAGATTAAATCCGATCTCGGAAAGTTTCGAAATTATATTTGACTTTCTTCAGGCCTTATATATTAATATCATCGTAGATCGGAAACTGGATAAAATTAGACGTATGTAGCTGAAATTAATTGATGATTGAAATAAGATTGAAATTGATTAATTTAAATAAGATTTTTGATAATCAGACAAATGATAAGCGATGCAAAAGTATGAATCGCAGCTGATCGGAAGAATATCCTACGTCATGAATAAATATATTCACTAAGATAAAGCCCTGATAATAACTAAATACATAAGAAAAATAGCTCACAATCTTAACTATTGCGGTTTAACACTAAATTATATAAAGTAATTTAAATAACATCATTTTATGTTACTTACCGAAATTTAAAAAATCCTCAAGAAGTCCAACGGTCACCTTGGTTTCGATAAATATTTCTATCCCTTAATTTAATTATTATCCATGTAAGGATTCAATTTGCATGTACAAAATTCAACTTTATTGCCTTGAAACTAAACTACGCTTCACTATTACTGAATTTCGAACCGATTCGAACTTTAAGAAATTCAAAATTTTCAACGGTTTTCTCGATAAATTTTTTAATACGTCTTCACCGGCCGAAATTTCCTAATCAACTATGAATTTAAACGAAAAAATCAACGGTTCAAAAAAAACGGTGAGATCTGATTGGTCGCCGTTACTTTTACCCCCCTCTTATCCTCCTACAGGAGAAATTTTTAACTATTTCGTAATTATTAATTAGCATTAAATTAAAAAATTATCAATCTAAATATAATTTAAATTTAATTTGAAATTTATTCGAAGTAATTCCGCCCTTCTAAAATTTCGTACTTAATTTCGATGTAAAATAGTTAGTAACAGGTGACAGTTCAATGTGACGTAATCATGACGTATGCTCAATGAATCCTATGCAAAAATGGAAGAATTATAAATATTCGATTAGCGAAACAACGCCATAGAATTTACAATTAATAAATGCAATAAATACGCGTTATAAATATATATAAAATATTATGCATTATTATATTTTGATATTTTCCATCTTTTATGATAAACATAACAGATGAAATATTATCAACGAATTTCGAATTGTTATATTTTTACTAATAAAATAATAATTAGGATCAAACATGATTTAAACATAGTCTAATCTTATCCATTCCCCGGGGGATTGCAAATAAACGGCATTTGAGATTAATTATAACTTTATGACGTTGTAATCGTAATCTTTCTTTTTCTAATATACACATCATGATCAAAAATACATTGGATACTAAGAGAGTAGCGATTACAGTAATTCCATCGGTCGAAAAACCTAAATTGACAGCCCAAATGGAAAGAAGAACTGAAGATGAATAAGTAAATTAAAGAAATGAAGCTACAGCAGAAGATAACGAATATGAGATATTTTATTTTCACAGGATTCAGAGAAATCATTTTGGTGTTAGCACTGCATTACATTGCTCTACGTATTCATCATTAAAAGTCGGAAATTGATGTCTGAGTTTCCAAATAAAATTAATGATTTGTCACTATATTCCCAAAATAGTACGCCCAACGCTATTCGTCATGTTCCTATGAATTCACACGATAGCCTTCTAACGAATTTTCCCCGGAATTTTGAAACAAATTTCTAGCCATTGGAAATACTCTTGGTTATTTCTCGTTCTGTTCGGAATAGTGCGTCCGGATACATGAATACTTTTAGTCACACTTATGTAATCGTAAAGCTGATGTCAATCGCCCCATTGCGAAGAAATCCTTTTTTAAAGCCACAACTCCACAACTTTCCACAACTCGATGAGGTTTTGAGAAGGTGTTGAAGAACAATTTCGTGTTCCCGTCGCCATTTTAAGTGCTCCACACTCGAAAAAAGTAATGCACTACGAACACCGTGGTCTTTCGATTCCCATCCATGCTTTTTTCAAGTTAATCACTGAATTTAACGCTGTATCTACACAACACAAACTCACAAAACAACACACAAACATTTCACTCTTGGTTATATTCGAAACTCGCAGGAAAATGTAAATTGCACCATCTTGAACACAATCTACTTGGTGAGACAAAGAACTGAGATTTACGAAGGTGACGTGGCGCGTTGAGTAAGTTTCGTTCGTCAGAAATTTGTATACCATAATCCTTTGTAAAAACGTGGAAAGACGTTTAGAGCTCGTGACATTCTCAAAACGTGGTTGCCCATACTTCTATGCCCTTCAAATCTTAATTATCTGTCATCGGTAAGTTGTTTTAGAAGTCTTGGAACAGTTATCTGGTGTAAATGAATCCCTGTATGTTTTGCATGTGCTGTGAGTTAATGTGGAATATCATGATAAAGGTGTGTTTGTGCATTAGTCGCTCAGCATTATGTTCGGTAATATTTCGAAGAGTGCATTTACGAGTATGTATAGCAGTGAAAACAGTTTTCGGTGGAATACTTATTTCTCTCTTTGCAGTTCCTCATAAGGCTGGTGTTGACACGAATCTGTACTACTTCTGCGACATTCTGTGACTGTAACTCAATAGAGTCGAGAGTGTGTGAGTTTAGAGTGCCAACGCAACCAACATGGATGGATTTCTGGTTGGAGTTCAATGGGTAGGGGTTCTTCTCTTATTTTCAAATATTAAGCTGGCATTACACAAGATATGAAGGTGAGTATAATTGCTCTAACTAGGAGATAAAGGAGTAATATAAATCACTTCACGTTTAATCTGAGTTGGGTAAGCTAAGGTAGCAGGCAGAGTACGCCGATGCGAATTTAATTGTGAACCACTTGATTTATTTTAATATCTCAACTTCTGCTTAAAAATCATTACAGATAAAACTTTAAGCAAATGTTAAAGGTACAGATGAATGAATGGTAATTTGAGAATCTTTTTATTTCACATTATCCTTGTATCTTTAGCATTGAGGTCGTTCTGTAGTTACATTTGTTTAAGGGCTGGGTAGAACTTCCACCATAAGCTATGCAACTCTCAGGAGAGGAAACCAGGTGAGATGAGGGATAAGGTAACTTTCTGTAGCTTTCCTCATTCTGCCAAAGTGAGAAGTGGGAAGTGTCTATGAAAGCCTATGAGAGGGAAGTGTCTATGAAAGTGTACTCTAGCATAATAGTTTTCTGAATATCCATAAAAAAGTTTGAGATTCGCTCATACCACTGTATACATCACATTGTCACTACCATGAACACAGCTGGGGGGATATAATTATTATATATCTATGCTAAAAGATAAATGATGAATACTAAATTCATCCATGTATGAGGTCAAGAATATCAGATAGTTTTATGCAGCATAATGTTAAATTTCCTTAATATGCAATTATCATGGTATCCTTGCCTGGAATTTTTCCCACATGATTCGCAGACTTATTTGACTAACCGGGATTTATTTAGTAGAAATTCAACGCTCTTTATTCGTCATAACGTTCATAAATTTCTTTTGGAATTTCATTTAGAAAATGTATCCCCCATTTACTGTTACTAGCTATCTTGTGCAAGTTGTGATGGAAGGAAATCTTTTGGGATGTGAGAAATTTTGAATTCATTGTTATTTATTATCTTTGAATGATATGAATAGTGTTATTTATTGTTTCATTGTTATATTGTATGTTGACACTAGTATTATTCTGACTTAGTCAGGAAAGCAAAGGCGAAGTACCTCATTCCCCATCTACTCTGGTAAGACTAGCCACTCATACAATCCACTAAAGCAGTAAATATTAAGGCCTTGTTTGTTAAATTTAGTATGCACTACTGTAACGCCACGTTACTGTAATATTTAAGCCTTATTTATCTATTGATAATTATCACATCACAGTAATGTTAATAAATAATATATCTTCTCTTTTTAATCCTTGTGAATTTTTCTTTGTAATTATGTATTATATTTGCATTATAAATGGACAAATTTTCCATGAATAAAATGTTTTAAAAATAGTTTATAGTCTCTACCGAAGGGCGAAATACGGCTTTCAGTGTACTTTCGTAGACGTATTTCATAAGGTCGTGAACGTTTTCTGACTCATTCAGGAAAGAATGAAAATGCTTCTATTATCAGTTTACCTTGTAAGCCTCATTCCATTTTCAAACAGCCATTTTTTGAGTACTCAGAATGCGGATCTAAGGGAGGGATAATGAATACTTAGAAAGGTAATTTTTTGTCTCCTCACATAAGGCGTCTGTATTATTAAATATGTGGGATTCATTTTCGTTTCCATCGTTTAAAATAAAAAGTATATGTAATCATTTACTGTAATTTCATAGCTTAGAATGTAGAGAGAGGTTATATAATTTTTATTTAGTCTCGGAGAAAATAACTCGTTTGCTTGTTCACGACGTTTGATGAATTTCCTAAGATTCGGATAAGAGATATGTCTTAAGATTTCCGAAAATTATGCATGAGTCGTTGCTTATCTCGAATTTAATAGTAATATTCAGTGTAATGGCTTGGATTTAACGATGTTTAAATTTTTGGTTTAATTTTCTTGGTTACCATATGACGTGATAGCTGAATTGCCCAAATCCTTATTCACGATCTTACAATATTTTATTACGTAAAGGATCACCGTAACTCAAAAAATATTAAAGTATGTATGGAAATTGAACATAACATAATATATATAATAATTGTATCCTTCATAAGCTTTTCTTATTAAAACTTGAAAAATTAATTCAACGTATTACGTTATGCTTTTGTTAAATGTATAGTAACTAAGCGAGAGTCTTACTGGAAATACAAGAAATAATCGTTTAGTAAAAACAATGACCATTAAGGTTATTTATGCATCAAAAACTTTTCAAATCTGATTTTAATCATGTAATACAGTTTAAATTTTAATTTATTGCTAATTAATAGATACGAAAGTAGTAACAACTGTCAACGGTAGGGGGATAAGAGGGGGGGTGACCAAGAAAGTAACGGCAGCGACCAATCAGATCTCACCATTTTGTTGAACCGTTGATTTTTGGAGGCAAAATTTTTAGTTATTCTAGAAACATCGCCGAGTGAAGACTATTGAAGACGTTTTTGAAAAAACCGTTGGAAATTCCGAATCTTTTGAAGTGCGATAGATTCGAAATCGACAAATCGTTAAGTGTACTTTAAGAGTAATGTAATAAGTTTGCAACTATTAAAAGTAATAACGCGATTAATAAGTAAATTAACGGAAATTTATCTGTTTCGGGCGTCAAGACATCCATGATGCATCTTTGGGATTCCTTCAGTTTTGGTAAGTAATATAAGTTAATTGTAATCAAGTTACTAGAATTACTTCCGAGTTCAATGAAAAACTTATTGCTTTTTAAGATGATATTCATGTGACAGTCGTTGGTGAGCATGTTTTTCGTTACTTAAAACTCAAATGACAAGTTATGAAATCGACGTCTGAATGATTAAACTTTTAAGTCATTGACTTACTATCTTTTATTGTACGCTGATTTCCAGTTATGTACATCAATTTTCGTCCAATTTCTGTCCAAGAGTGATATTTTAGAAATTAGTCAACGACTGTTAACTTTTGACGACATCTGACGAAAGCCCCAAATAATGCTTCGTATTTTTTCCGGTACCAACTGTACTCTTTAGATATTCGCTATAAATAATGTTCGTATTACGGTGACGAGAAGATACTGTCGACTGCTACTTAAACGGAAATCTGTATTTTAATTTCTGATTAATTTTGCATTTATCAATTAAATAAAACAATTTCAATATTCATACATCTAGGTATTCAATTCAAATTCGGCCTTCATCTGCATTCTGTATTTAATTTCGATTGGGAACGAATTTTCATATACTTCATTTAATCGGAATTCAACATCAAAGGACGACCATCTTAGAAATTTCCTTGTACTATTTTTTTATGACCGATACGTTTATGGTAGACGATTTTCGTAATTATGAAAGAAAAGGAAGGAAAGACTGACGCAGGAAGGTCTTGAAGCCAGAATTCCTACTTGTCGGCGGGTACCTGTGATATCCATCCATCTCGATACCGCTCCTCAAGTGAAAGATCCATGGTATGCCCTTTTGGGCTATCTTTTTTCATTATGGACTGAATTAACAGCTTTGAATCCCGGAAATTATTTAATGATAAGACTTCTATCAGGCTTCAGTGCATACAGTCGACTGATTTCGTAACGCATATTTGTTTACGGACACTGTATATATGGATATACGATTCTTGAGTATACACGCTACATATGACTGCTTTAACGTAAGCTATAATTAAGAGTCACTCTCTCTAATGAATTCTCTCCTCCATCGATGACTCTTTTACATTTAATTTTCCCTTTCTTATCATTTGTTCTATATTAATTCAAATTTCCATTGCATTTTTCGTTTCCTTGCCTTGAAATTCTAAGGTAAATATTCAGTGACAATATTCAACGGCAATTTTTAAAAATTTTAGATTTTAGATTTAGACACAATTCTCGCAACATGTTAATTTTCTTAATCAGTTTCAGTTCTTTATTTACTACTACTTCCCAGTATTCAGCCTTGTTACATTTTTTACATTGTGCTACATTTGGCGCGTATTAGAAGTATGTCCAATTTTTATATATATGCCTTATTTGTTGGATTAAATCTATTGAATAAAATAAATAATTCCAATATAACATTTACGAAGCGGAATAGGATATTGTTGAATATATATCGAATTCCTAACTTGAATCTTCACCTTTCGTAACTGCTCGCTCTTATACAATAGAAAATTTCCAGAGATTATTTAAGCTATTAAGAGATTATTCAAGCTTTATATCAATGAATTAATTTGGTGTCAAAATTTTCCAGATTTAAACATTCTCCTCACCTATGTGGCATGGGGGTTTCTCCAGTGTGATCGTGGAGCTCTGAACTGCACTGAAGAGGAATGTGCAGGACCAAGACTACAAGGAGAACCGCAAGTGGTGAGCAGGTAAGAATTTTTTCTATTTGTATTTACTCTTTCGATTGAACAGTATTATTCTTGAAACTTATGGCTTAGCTCGTTGTATTTTCGACTGTCAATTATGTTAACAATACAATTGAAATTGACCGGCTTTAAAACAGATAAAGGGAAATATCGGCTGGCACGAAATGCATTATTGATTCATTCCTTTTCGTATTACAGTCAACGTATATGAATTAGTTACGGAAAAAAAGCTTGAGATTTAAAAAGTTTTAATAAGGACTAAACTAGGTACTCACTAGATTTCTCTTGATAACAAGAAATGGTGTTTATAGAGTGATGTCATTCCTTAAAAAAAATCATCATTCTCTATTTCAAATGGCGATAATTTTTTTCCAACATTTTTCTATTTATTTTTAAGCAGCTCGATCACCACCTATCAACACCGAACGAATTCATTTTTGATTGCTTTTAAATTCCATAAATTTGAATATCTTATGTTTTAATATTAGACGGCATATATCCCTTGATCGAACAAAAAATGACGGATGGCGTTATCATGGAATTCGAATAAAATAAACTCATCAGTTTCGCCGCACATTCAATCGCTTTAATAAGGCAAAATGTTTAACATGAAACGAAGGTTACGACGGAAATATTATTAGGATTGAAATAATTCCCGCGAATCCATATCGGATTGCACAATAAGGTACGGCTGAAATGGCATATCCATTCAATGTACATTTAAGATAATGAATTAATATTTCGATAGCATTTATTTTATTATCTTTAACGATCACTTAATTTGAAGTAGAGTACTGACCATTCTATTCCTTCAACATATTAAAGATGATAAAAACAACTAATAATACATATGCTATAAAAGAGAAATGGCTGCGCCTAGGAATATTAAAACATTACTTTTAATACAAAACCCCCAGAACCGAAAACGGCATAAATTATGGAATTTTAATCCACGAGTAATTTATCACTCTGTATGTATATGGCCTTTAATTTTCTTATAATTTCCCGATTATGTCATAATTAGCTAGGTAATGGCCGATTCTGAGTTCAGTATTCACATGTATTTAATGAAGATCAACTTACGATACTCTTGATTGAAAAATTAATTCAAGTAATCCAATTTAAGGAATTTAAATCGCGATATCAAGCTTCTTACTGAATATGATATTCCGCTAACGCGATCTTTTAAGATTGGTCCGATTGCCCGTTAACCAATTTCCTAACACTTGTTTGTTATTATTTATTAGATCGTTATTGTAGGCACTGATTCTGCAAATTGTGTAAATAAACCATGAAATACATACAGCTTCGTAACACCTGTTAAGGCGGCCAAAATTAGAAAGCAATCTACACATTCACTACATTTACGTCTTCGAATTAATATAAAAACGGTAACTTTTATTTAAAACTCAGTATTATGATTTAAGTCCGAAATAATACTGCAGAATTTGAAAAAAAACCTTTGTAAACTTCCTTTTTTACCTATCCTTTCGCACGACTTTTCTTTGTAATTGAAATCCTGTATATATCTTGGACCAATACAAAGCATGTGCTTCATTTATTCGATAATCTGTTGGAAAATTAATTTATAAGATGGATAAAGCTAGCAGGTATCAAATGCATAAATAAATATATATGAGACGATGATCATTCGAAAAGACTTCATATTTTTCTGGTATTCTCACTCAGGATTTTAACGCGACTGGTGTTTCGGCGTAATTTCGCCTTTACTTTCGTTCCTTTTGATTGCTTTCAAAACACCTGTCCGTTTCTTTTCCTCTTAAACGCTTGCTCTTAGACACGAGGCACTTTCCTTTTCACCTTTGTTTACTTTCAATGAAAACAAGAGGATAGTCATCGGCAATTTAGGAAACCGACTTTGTTATTGTCCCAAGGTCAGATGGCTCTCCATTGCTTTCCCTGTTAAGATATTAGCAATTGAAATAGCCATGTTTTCTGTGACCTGTCCATCTATTTATCCTGCAGTACTATTTCCTTTTGAATTTCGCAAAGAAAAAAGGTAAACATTACTACTTATAAACGCAATGATGAAAATGTTTTGGGTTTATACCGATATTTATACTCTAATACTCATTTTGAATAGAATTTGAATCGGATCGATTACCTAATCGACAAACGATATACTTTTTCCGTTTGTAACTTGTATAACTCCCAAACAAGAGTTCGCCTATTCTCAGTCTTTTCTTTAGAATTAGGATTGTCATCCGCTATATATATTTTCTAATTTTCAATGAGGAAATTTTTAGATAATGTGTACTTTCGTAATTATAGTACTTTTTAGTAGTGAACGAGTTTTCGATCGTATAGTGAGTGCTAAACATATTTCATTTGTATAAAAAATTCGATGACTTAAAATCAAATTGAAGGTATACTTTAGTTAAGGCTTAAAATTTTCTCGCATCAGTGATCATTAGCAAATTTCGGAGCAAATTGCTGTTCTTCCTGATAATTTATTTGCACAAAAGACTTAAACCTAAAGTTCAAATACTTTCAATCTTTAGATATTTTACGGCGAATAGGTGTTTAGCTGGAAAATTTAAACTTTTGTTGGAATCAATGTGTGTAGTTCTACGTAAGCCTTGGGTAGGATTCTCAGGAATTCGTATTGTACATATTAAACGTAAAAGTATTCTTTGCTTTAACAATATTAGAATACTTTTTCCCATTTTCGACACGGTGATATTCTTGCTTCAAGTAAGAACGGTCGTATATAAAACATTGAGTAAGGAACAAAAATGGGTAACTTTATACATGCGTTTACGACGCTTAAAGTAGTATTCCATTTGAATTCTTGTAGATATTGATTTGGTAATAAATTGTATGCATTGGTATTAATTGATGATATTAATGCTCTACATTTTAACCCTGCACACCGCCGCTGGCGCATGGCAGGGAAGCAAAAACATAACAACTAGAAAGCAGTAACATAACAACAGTTTATTGCTAATTGATGTTAAAAGTTAAAACGTATCTTTTTGACAAATGTGGATAAAATGGAAACGACTCGTGAGCATATAATGAGTACTCCATCTAATAATGAATTTCTTCTCTTCTTGCACAGGAAAGATCAACATCATCAGCTCGTGAATTCGACGTGAGTACTCAGTTTCTTTTCTGTTCAGATAATTAAAGCCTTAACTTCATTTAGTCAATCAAACAAATTTTTAATTAAGAGGATATCATCGCAAATAGTGCATATTTTATAGAAGTTACCTTTTGCAATCACGCCTAAACACTATTTTTCGACCTTCGATTTAATTATCCTCTGAATTTTACCCAAAGAAAAATATTTAACTATCGAATTAACTTATAATATTTACATATTAAAATTCTAAAACTCTCAAACGGTATGCTGCTTTATTGCGGCATGATCCTAAACTTAATGCTGCATTGAATTTGTCAACACTTTGCAGTAGTTTTCTTCAGAAGTGCACGATAAATGTACTAACCACCTGCTCTGTAGGGGGCGTGGAGAAGGCATTCTCTACAAACCTAGCCTACTTGTAGGCCTACAGACGCAGGCATCTATTTCAGGGGCCTTTCTTTCACCTTCTTCTGCAGGGGTGAGGTAACTAAGCACTCACTTCTCACCTGCTCGTTCTTTCTGTCTATGAGGTCGGAGCTTCTCCTTGAAGTTGTGGCAGGGGGCCCTCTAGGCATAGAGGTGAACCCTATAGCACGTCACAACGGCCTGGGGCGGTCCACTTCTTAGGGTTTAATAGGTTGTCCCCCCAATGTCCCCCCTTCCCTCCCTCATCGGCTGAGTCATCGGAGAACCACCAGGAGCGGCAGTGTGTCGCTTCCAGGAGTAAGTTTTGGTGTTGGTAAAGTTCGAAGCGTGCGAGAAGAACCAGGAGTACTTTTAAAATGTTCGATAGATTACAGAAAGGACAGCAGTCAGAGAGCAATAAAATTATCTTTTCCGTGTTTTTAATATTTTTCTACGTTTTTCATTTATGAGTCTTTCCTAATAAAATATCAGATGATAATTCTTATAACATTAGTAATTTGGCGATAGAATTTTGAAATCGAAATACTTTATTGAATTCGGAGATTGAAAATATTTTGAGAACTGTTCGTGATACAGGAATACATCTCTCTTTAAGAGATTCTAAAGAAAGGACAACTGTTCTCTAGAAAACTTCATATTTATTTAGAGAAAGTCTTACACCTATTTAAACACCGAGCAAAAGTTCATCTTTGGGTGGAAAAACCTTGACCTCACCTGACCTAACCTAAAGATAAATAATTTTACAAGAATACTGCAACATCATTTCCATGAAATATTAATTATATCAATAGCTTCTGTTATTAATTTCTATCGATATTAATAACAGAAGCTATTATTAACAGAAGCTTTCTAACGCCTTCAAATTATGAGAAGTAAACAACGGTAACGTAAAATTTGGAGTTTATATGCGAGGTTTTAAATTTTAGAAAATACTACCTTGGCCTCTTGAGCAGCTGTTTTCGATTCTAGCCTACTATTCGACGTTTGTATTAGAGTAAACGCCAGTTTAAAGGTAAAGAATTCTTCGAAAGTGAGAAGATGATGCATATTTAATCTTAAAAAGATAAATTATTGGCAAAATAAATGCTAAGAGAAAATACTCATTTTCTATATAGCAATGCACATGTGTAGCATGGCTGTCGAACTTCAACCACCGGTTGCTCATTATTCAGAAACAAAGGCCCATCGAGTTGAACGGTCGGACACGCGCCCACTTTTTTAAGCTATGAACGTTCCCTGCTACTTTAGAAGGAATCTATTTCCCACAAACATGATTTTTCCCTTGTAAGACTTCGTGAACAATCAAAGTTTAGCATCGATACTACATTTATTTAGCCTGGCACACTTACTACCTGCTGATCCATCCCAATAGAACACTGATTACTTATACTTTTTCAAGCAGTATTTTAGTTGACATGAAAATTGCGTCAAACAAACAAGTTAAAAATATAGAAAGAATATCTTTGGCGCCAAGGCTTCAGATCAAAACTTCCTGGATTGTTGCAGAATCTGATTAAAAAGAGCTTGTCAACAGATAGAGCTAATTAACTATCCGATTTCTGCGGTTTCCGTCACTTCTCATGAGAACTGGGTGGTTACACTTTCTCGCCTCTATCTTCCATCGCAACTTAGCCAATAATAATAAGAATAACTAAATCGTTGACCCAAATGTCGATGGATGTATCTTTCCCTTTTTTATTTTGTCCAATATTATAAAATTTTTACATAAATCAAAATAAATATAATTTTTTAAAGTTAAATTGAACAACTGATGGCCCTGTACATACTGATTGGTCAATTTGCATGATAGGTAAGAACAATGGTCAAAAAGTTATATTTATGAATAATTTAGCTGCCATGATAGTAAATTCCATGAATTATTGATGGACGCCGTATTCCTCGCCGATATATAGGGGCCCCAACTCTCATTTGGCGAAGAAACATTCTCTTCGTGGAAGACTTACTACATTGAACATATTTTTCCTGCGATTCAAGATATCGGTATTTCTCCCCCACGAAACTATTCTTTTTTCCTTATTTCCCTTATTACAATATCTGATTTCATTATAGTTATATTCATTTCTAAAAGCTTTATTCATTTTATATATATTGTATATTCTGGCAAGGGTTGAATCGAAGAAGGGACTTTCTAGTTTTAATATCACCCAATAAAGACGTTTGTATTGCCTTGTCTTGTATTTGATGCGACTGCGGATGTTTTGACATGCTACTGGTCATTAGAGTTTACAAAAATCCTACTGCCGAGCAGAAATACGAATATTAAGCAGAAATTACTCCCAACGACAGATCATACAGCTAGTGATTCCCATATTTAATACTAATGATCGAATCATTGCATGAAATAACGTCAATAGTATCCAATAACAACATCAAGGTTTAAAAGTTAAAAAACTTTTACTATCGCTAACATATAATTTAAGCCATATTTAATTTGTGAGGTTAAAGGAAAGGTTAAAAGACACTCAAGATATTGTATCGAAAGAGCTATTCACTAAATTATATTCAGTTTTATATTTCATGCAGTAACCACGTCAATTCGTACAACTTTCGTTGTGCTATTTTCAATAGGGATAGTCCAAAATATGGCACCTTGGCTAAGATGCGGTCCGCCGTAGATGCTGAACTAACTCACCAACCTTCCCTTTTCAAACTGAAGTAGGCTCATATTTACCTAGACTCTCAATAAAACTTCTGTTGGTAGAAGACAGATAAAACCCTCTTTTCTCGGAAAAAAAACTTATAGATAGAGTCGATGTAATATAATAGGGTAACTCCCTCGAATAACTTAACATGGGGCACCCGAATACCCACACGTAATATATACGAACGAACGATTAAGAAACGGCTGCATTTAGAAAATAGTCGGTAAAAGAGAAGAAAAATTCCGCGAGCCATGTTACTTTGCGTTAGTTAGGCCTCACCTTGGGTAAGCATGTGGTGTATGAGACTCTGCCAACAAGCGTTTTATTCCTGATTCAGAAAAGGTATGCAGGAAGGAAGTACGTTTGGTAAAGAATTTCCACGACAAATCAATGAGCGTTATAATGTTGACATATTTACTCTGATACTCAGATGTTTCGTGACTTAGATCTTCAGATGATTAAAAAAAACTTGTTTTGCCCAGTAAATTCAAAAAAGTGCGTTCTTAGAAGATGTTGCTGATATTATGCGCCCTGATTGTTATATAGGCTCTTCCGAAACTGCGAGAAAAATCAGGGAAATAGATGCTAGAACTATTCGTCTCGATAACTCATGTTAACCTCGAACTGTAACCAAATTATTGGACTAGAGAAGTAGATTTATAGTGCATGTTATCCCTGCCACTCATCCTATGGAAACGAACAGGATACATATGTAGATGCAGACTAAAACTTACTTTAGGAAGATGTTGATTAGATTGTTAATTGTCTGCAATTATTATGGTTATTAACGTATTAGTTCTTGTACTTCCTCTTATTAGAATGAGTAATACGAAAAGATGACAGTGCAAAAATACTGAATAAGTACTAGGATGTGATTAACTTAAGAGGTCCTTGACAGTTACGATTGCAACCAGTGCATATAAAAATAATTTTGATGTGCTTAAATATACTGTGGGACATCCCTGCTTATATGAACAGACACTACAACAAAAAAATCGCTAAAAAAAATCTCCACTTCCATCATTTACGAAAACTGCAGGAATTCCGCCCGATAGACTTTTCTCCAAAAATAATCCCTCTCGTTTCGCTTCAACTGAAACACTGCCAGATGCTCCAGTTCTGCCGAAAGAAAAAAAATAGGGGTAGAAGAATGCAGGCGCGGTCAGAGTGTTTTCTCTTTTCCTAGCTCCGCGGATGCAAAACTGGAAGAGTCATGCGTATTTTAGTACCCTTCCGCAAGCCGAATTCCTTCAAACCGCATCTCCGGAATGTAACTTCAGCAGACTTTTAATGGCTCATTTGACGCGTCGCCCCCGTCGTCAACGCCTCAGGCGGCGAATTATCGAGCTAAAAATCTCGTCGCTTCATTAAATCCTGCGTGTAGTTGGAGAGAAAGAAAAAATGCTGGGGAAAAAGAGGCGGAAGCGAGTTAAAAACCGGACTTGTTTTGGTGAAAACGAGCACGTCCCGGAGCGATTGCCGTGCTTCGTGCGTACACTAACGATTCGTGCATTTGAAACGTGTCGCTGAAGATTTAATCCTTTACTTCTCGGTTGGATTTTTTTAAGCGAAGAATCACCATGCGTGAATGTGATGGGAATGCATGAATTAGAGTCGAAGGATTTTCCGATGGTTAGAGTAAATTACCTTCGGCCTGAGAAAGAAATTAGCAAACGGATGGTGATTTATTCAAATCCTCTACTTACGCCACTATTTAATGTCGTTAAGGAGGAAATAGTCAAATACCCGAATGAAGAATGTTTTTCTATATCCGCGTTACAGTATGCATGCTTACAAAACTAATAGAAAGATGCTCTGTTCGTATCCCGTATGAATAGAGCTTAAGCTTAACGTGTTATTCGTGCCAACCTTCTTCCCTGGATGCTTCAATACGCAATTAAAGTAGATTTTGATGAAAAGAATATTTCGATGAATGACCCGCCCTTAAGGAAACAAGCGAATTAATATTTAATATGTAAAATACTATACTTTCATTCATTTAAACCTTACCCCACAAAGTTTCATCGCATTATATCTAAAGAAACTCGGAAAGGAAATGGAATGGAAATTTTATCTGCCAGAATAAGATGAATCTTGATTTCACAAGAATTTTACTTTCATTGATTATAAATCTTTCGCGAAGTAAAATCGCGAAGATTTGTGAAACCATCATGTCACACTTGATCTTCTCCTTCTTTAAAATATTTCAACATCAAATTATGTGGACTCAATCGAATTTAACCGCTACATAAACCTAGGTGGAATATTTTGTTTTTCTATGGCATGATAAAAAAGACTAGACAACTAGGAAATAGGAAATTATTTTGTGCTTTCAGTAAATCATACCTAAGATAAGTTATATATCACCAGATCAGTTCTTAAATGGCAATTTACATTGGTATCAGCGAGGTATAAAAAGTTTTGAGCCTTAAAGCTACCCTGAAAAGGGAGTGAAGATCCCAACGACTTAAATAAATAAAAATTAAATTACCGCTTAATTAATATTTGATTATAAGAATGTACATTATATCAAAGGGATAATTATATAAGTATTTACAAGTATTTACTTTATGAAAATGATTGTTCTGAAAGTGCTTATTTTACCATTGGGCAATTTCATAAAAATGATTACTATACGAATGGAATTCTATATTGTATTTATTCGTCAGTTTTCAGCACGCTAATTAATGTGTGGATTCATTTATCAAACGAGCCGACGCAGAGCCATAGATTTCAACACCAGATCGACTAAAAATAGTCAAATACATTAAAATTTTTCTTCAATAATCTCGACGTTAAAATCGTTTTTGCTCAACTGCGAACATACAGCCTCATAAATTCTACCACGGAAAATCTTCCCTTAAACATTCAAATGCAAAACATTGGCATAAATTTTGAGCTGGCGAAAGTCCAGACGGGACCCGAATCGAGCAAAGTTTTCTCTGCAACGAAAGAGTTCCTTTTATCCTTTAAGATTGAGCAAGCAGTCGGTTCGCACTACCTGATAAAAGTCCTCCATAATTACTCATTCGCATGCCCATGTAAGACGACAAGTGGTCCGACTCAGACTGAGAGAAGCTTTCAAAATGAAAATTCAGCCGCTTCAATTGATCTTAAAAATGCAAATGTATTCTTTTCATCGTAGCGATACACTTGTCAATTGCATTAGGCTGTTTGCGTAAAAGAAAACCGCAGTTGGACAAACTCGCCACTTTCACTAAATTGGAATAACTGTCATGTAAGCAATTTTAACAGCCAATTTAGTAATTCATGACGTGAATTTTTTATTGATTTTACAAGTTAAATTAAGTCAGCAAGGTTCTGATGGGAACAATTTCAAGTGATGACAAGTCCAGAATCTCTCTTTATCAAAGTGTTTTAAGACAGGTTATAAATAGCAGCAAAGAAGCAAAACGAATAAAATAGAATTAGTAATAATAGTGTATAACGTTATTAGGGATATCTGTTAATTTTTGACAAGGAGGTCGGCAATCCACGGCTTTTCTTTCCATTCGGAGAAGAGGGCCGAAGATTCTCTGATCTATTCGACCAACGGATGGTTTTTCTAGCCTCTTAAGAAATATTTTGTCTGTAAAATCAACAGCTGGAAGAATAACTGATACCTTACCCCCTCCACCATTAGCTTAAAAACCATTGCTGAGGGAACAAGGCTACAAGGCGAAGTGAGGAATGAGGTAGATTACCCATATTTTTTCCTATGATGGAATGCCAAAAATGGGCTTAGTGCATAAAGGTGTATCACAATAACGCTTTTCGCAATATTTCACAATTCAAAAGCAGAGGCCAAATACGAATACCATTAAAATCAATTATCTTCAGCGATACTTTGAGGAATTCTATAATTTCAACGTATAAATGAATGCGATAGTATTTAGTAGAATGATACAGGCTTCTCCATTGAACTTAACATCGAATACCAGTAGCCATAACCTCAGTAGCTTTCGTATAATAATAGTCTTGAAGGAGACTGAAATTACATCAAATAAAGGTATTTTTGATATCTTGTGATAAAAGACAAATAGAAAATATTTTAAGTAATGGAAAATAAATGATTTTTATTCCGAAAAAAATCCAGGTACCATATACTTGGTTGTTTTACGAATTCAACGCTACGATGACATTTACTCAATCTAGGACTCTTGATCGATGAAGTTTGTCTGGCTTACTAAATTTCCTTCCCCACGCCGCAGTGGTGCTCTTATAGAAAACTTTAATTTTCGGCTCTATTTAGAACCGATAATATTAAACTTTCTAGTGAAGCCATGAATAAAGAATTATTAGTTACACTTCGTTACATTTCCTAGTTATATAGCTGAAAATATTCTATCTACTTTCAGTTTTTCTTCTTCTCGTAAATGCCAATTCTAGCAAAAACTTTGGTAATATTTTTCCGTTGATTTTCCTCCGCAAAAATACCATAGAAATGGGTGGGGGGACCGTGGTTTTGACAGGAAGACCGCATGCACCAATAAGACCACCCATGGTCACATCTGACCACACTTGTGAGGTGCATTGCGGTCGTTCGAATAGAACAACATCAAAATTTCACGTAGGAAAGAAGATCTTATCACAGAGTAAATATTGGCGCAGTTTTTCCCATTTTAATTCCGCTCCATGTGGTAAACGAGACTGACAAAAATAATTCAAGCATTTGAGTTCATTTCCTGAAGTAGTACTAATCTCTGCCCTTGAAGAGATATTTCTGAGAAACACTGCGTGACTGAAATGTTTCTGTGCTGAAAAAAATATATGTCGGACTTAAATTTTAACACTCCTATCCAAAGAGATTCATTTCTATTGAACTTCAATCCCTCGTCACTCTTTTGGAAAATTCCACAAACAATATTCAAATATATTTTTTTCGAATAACAAGGAACTACCGGGTTTTTTGGAGAATATCTTATTTATATAAGGAATTCTACTTCCTATTAGAGTACACTATTAAATTCAAATTCGCAATATTTTCGAAATTTTAATCGTGAAGTTAGAAGTCGGCTGTTTTATGTAAATTAATTTGATTGAACCAATTACCGATAACTAATTACTAGCTTTCGAATGCCTAACTAACCAACTCCCTTCGTATGACATTCATTTTGAGGCATAGTCAAACCATAACACAAACGCGGTTATTCCACTCTATTCATTTTCCATAAACTTAAAATTAAGGGTAGTTTAAAAACGCATCCAACATGCTGTGTACAGATTAAGCATAAAACTTGACTTGTTGACTACTGTACCCTTTACTACTTTCTAATAAATACATACACGCTCTTGCATACACACTCTTACACTTCATACGTATAAGTCTTTTATAGATCCATAATCTCAACCCAGATTACCTTAGCCTCCTATGTTTCGATGCAGATGTTGACTAAAACGAGTTTTAAAAACAACAAAATTTAAAAATATTTACTGATTAACAATATAATATTTACAATAATAATCTGCAAGTCATATTTATAATTTATAACTCCTATAGGGCTCCCGGATATCCATCGGTGCTGTTTCAATTCCCAGTTGGAGCTCACATGTACAAAATGACCTCAGCTGTCGAAGCACTTTTAGCAATATTACTACTCCCTTTACCGCTTCAAAAATATTTTGTGGGTCAGTAAAATTTTTAAATTTTGTTCTCTTAAATCATCGTTTTATTCAACATCTGCATCGTAATGTTCAGATTCCACTAAATAACGACTCCTCTCTTCCTTCGTTTCGTTCCTTCACAATTTTAATTCCATTTAGCTTCTTATCCGCTTCCTTCCATTTATATCACTAACTCTCTCATTATACACATCTTTTTCATTTCCACTCCGACCACCCTTCTCGCACGTCGCAATGAATGTAAAAATCCTTTTCATTCCAACTAGTCTCCATTCCTCGAGCCCATAAGTCGCGTTACATTAGCAAGTCAAAAAACTCAATTTAATCACCCTGCTGATAGTTTTAAGACACCAAAATCTATCCCCTTTAATTTCCTTGAGCCATATCGTCCGGCTTTGAGAGCGAATCATGGAGAACCTCTTAAAGGCATGCTTTCGATCCATGCGCCGATAGGAAAAAAGGAAAACGCCGAAGGGAATGGATGGGCGACTTGTTTAAAACCCCGCACGAGGCTTCATGAAGCGTCCAAAGGGACAAAGATGGAATTGAAGGGGAAAGAAAAGAAAGGCCATAAGAGCATAGAGGTCGTGAGCGGATTGCAAGGAAGATTCCGTATGCCGCATTTACCGCGTCTTCTAAAAACAAATGAATAGCAGCGGCCGTTACTCGACGTCTCTCTCTCGGCTCGTTCCAGATGTGCAACGCCGCATACAAAAGTTCATTCAAATCCGATGTCGAAACCGAAAGTTAAATGGGATTTGAAGTGTCCTGTGAACTTATAAAGACATTTAAAGGAGGTGCGCACATGAATCAACTTTTCTAGGAAACGCGAAATGCTGAGATGAATCAGCCGTTCGGAATTATCTCGACGTTCCCGAAGAACAAGGTTATCCCGTGGCAAATAGATTATCATCTACATCTCAGGAGCGACCTCGCCTTATCAGATACGGATCAGAATGTTCTCGGGTATAATAGATGAAAAAATATTGATTTCAGAATTTCAGAGAAACAAAACCTTCTTCCTCAGAAGATTTGGGAATACTAACCTTATTTTTAGAAAAAGCAAAACTTCACATCTGTCTCTCATTATTTCAAAGCAAAAAATTGTAATTGAAGGCTTCGAATTTTTATCATCCCCGAATCTTACTAATATTTACAAAAAATTTTAATAGAATCAGCAACTGATAATCAACTCATAAAGGGCCAAAACAATGGAACTGTTCGGGTATAAGGACCATCACGTAAAGAGTTTGAGTATCATTAACATTTAGAACTTTTTATGAAGCATAACTTAGCTTTTCAGTTTTCACGAATTATAAGATTACCGTAATCTTTACATGATATCTTTATTCTATTTCATCACACAGCTGTTTTTTCGACCATATAAATTTCCCTAACTCTCACCTAAGTGCTTAAGCTAAAGTCTAAAGTGGTTAAAATTATGAGAAGAGTCCGTCTCAAGCAGTTAGCAAGGCAACCGCATTTAGCGCAAGTATCAATAGGACTCGTCGACTTAAACAGATCGGATTTCTTATCATCGTAAAAGCTGAAATCAAGTTGACAAATCAGGAAACTGTGGAAACTACCTTTTCACGGTTAATTTATAGTAAGGCATGGAAGTAGCTGTGTCTTATCAACTGGATGGCGTTCTAGCTCCAAGTGGAGGCCCTACGTTTAGTATAATCCTTAGGCTGGAGAATAATTTGATGTGTTCGGCTTAGTCTTAGCCTGCGCCTTACCATTGTGACAATTTTTGGAATATGTAATCTTACGAAAAGAAGAGTAGCGTACAAAACATTTACTGCTATAGCAAGGTTTCTTAGTCATTATTGTTAATTTATATGATTATCATAAATAAGTTTGCGAACTTATGAAGTAGGTTTAATTGCTTCCTTTAGACTCATTGCTAAGAGGTTGTCAATGGGCCATTTGAGCTCCAAAGTAAATAACTAACGCTTTGAACAATGGATATTTAAATTCTAAATTTTATAGTTATCTCAAAATTATAAAACTTTATTATATTCTCAACAACAGTGGGAGACAATCGCAGCCGAATTGGAAATTAAAATTTATAAAAATAAAAATTCAGATAGCACTTACACACATTTACATCGGCCGTACATCCGATTCTTCCGGTTTCCGGTTGTGATACTGTGGACTTGCAAGATTTAGTACTTAGAAGTACGTTGCCCTCGGTGAGTAGGATGGTTGACAGCAAGTTCCTCAAGTTAAACTAATGAACGACATCAGTACGAATCAAGGACTCTTTTGAGAGCTCTTCGAGATCGCTTACTGGTGATACAAAACAATGACTCGCTAAGCAGGAGCCTGAAGGAATTTTGACCTCCCCGTGTGAAGCTTGCGAAAAACATCCATATGCGCCAAGTCACATCACCATTTTTCAAAGGAACTACTGAGCTTCAACCATATCTTTGGAGATATCAACTAAATAATGAGCAAGATGCCCATGCCCCGGATAAGGGGTTCAATTCCGCGTGGGTACAAAGAAGGGATGAGTTATCTATCTCATCCTTTTTCGTAAAACAATGGGACAAGCCACCGGCACCACCGCTTAGTTAACAAAGAAGCAATTAGTCAAGGTCATCACGGTTTTCATAAGAGCTATTCGGTCATATTCCGCTGTCAAAGCTTAGGCATTCCATTTCAGTATGCTAATAAACGCTGTGTTACTCAGTTTCAGAAGAAGAATAACTGATATTTTCCATATTTTAGCTAGCGAATAACAGAACGAGAATAAAACGCGTAAAATACGTAGAAAGTTATAAACATAAATTATGACTGTATGTAAGTAAAATAAATACGAAATTAAATAACGAAAATCCAGTTCCATGTAGCATCTACTACTTTATTTATGGTATAAAAATAATATATTAAATAATTATAGATGTATGTATAGATCTAAATTAAGTTCCGAGCCCCTTCGTTAAAGGTGCTATATTTACTAGTTAAATAACGAAAAACAAATTTCACGGAGAACGCAGTGAAATCTGACATTAGTTATTTCTTATTCCTTTCTTTTGTCTTAGCCCTATTCCCGTTATTACTAATGAAGTCCGCTACTGATTATGGACATGACTAGTTAGATGATGACGAAGAATATAATCAATGTATTTACTATATTTATTCTCTGTACAGATAAATAGTACATGGATAATAATTTTCTCGTGAATTGATATTTGATCCTTAGCGCTACAGCAATCATAAAAATATTTCGTATTAGGAAGTTTCGAAGGAAGGAAGAAAATTAAAACGTCTCCTAAATTACTCGATCGCAACCAATAATAATGGTCGAGTACACTTTCTGTTGATCAGTATATTTTTTGTTTTAATATTAAAAGTGAAGTTAATAATACTGGTACTGTCTTGATACATATTACTGTTGAAATTTACTTTAATAAATGAAATGATCCCTTTAAAAAATTATGCACCTTCTAAAAATGGAGGTATTAAACTAATAAAGGAAAAAGGAAGAGCGCGGCTCTGACTCCCCACTGTGTGATATTCTCTCTATCAGGGAAGATAAGGTCTGCCAGGAAATGCATGCCTGGGGAAATCCTGGAGGCCGGACTCTATCGCGTGATGCCTCCGTTAACTTCAATTGCACCCATTTTATATGAGTGAAGACGTTCAAAGAATAAATAGGATAAAAAGGACTTCATGGGGAAATTTTCGGAATTGTTCTCGGAAAATATCAATATATGTAATTCTAATTCTTTTGATGATACTATTGAAGATGGAAAGATAACATAAAACTATATTATTAAGAAACTCAGATAGGAGCACAGTTTTAGGTCTTCTGAAATCTTTTCTTGAAAAGTATAACCAGAGATTTTACTCTAGGTATTATCTCAATGCATACAATCAAAGCACATAATATCCAAACGTAAGGGTCAAAGTATGAAATTTCCTGCATAATTTTTATTATTTAGCTCCTCCTTCTTGATGAGAAAGAGAAGTTAAATTTGAATTCTTCTCTTTCTTAATTTTGTGTTTAAAAACGTACGAAGAAGCAAATCTTTTAAAAAGAAAACAAGCTTCAGTCAAATACAAATATTATACATAATAAGAGCATGCCTTCTTTCCTTACAAGCCTTTGTTACTGTTGAGAGTTCTTTTTTACTTTATAGCATTGCTGAGTATTCACATAACTTTATCTCCGTTTTCGCTGAATTCGAATTTTAAGTATTTCTTATATGAACGCGTATAGAGAGATTCATAAAAATCATTAATGTGCATTTTCCGTTTAATTTGTCTAAAATATTTAACCCTTAGACAGGTTTGAACCTCATGCCTTACACCATTAGCAACTAATAGCCCTGAATGGGGAATGAGGCAACTAGGTAGGATGAGGAGTGAGGTAGTTTGCATTTCTTTTCTTCACTGAGCCAGACTGTTATATGAATGAAAAACGTCCATCTAAGTACAGCACAAAGACCCTATCAATGGATAAATTTAGTGGCATTCAATGTAGTACAATACGAATAATATTATGCAATACCAGTAGTGGATCATCAGCATTCATACTACCACACCCATGAACAATAATACAACAGAAATTATATGAAAGATACTCTCTATCCAGTACCAAAATTATTGCATTCTGAAGGTGTGATAGAAAGTAATACAGCGCAAAGACCCTATCAAGGGATAAATTTTCGTGACATTCGCTATACAATACCAATTAGAGTATGCAATAGCAGTAGTGTATCAGCAGCTGATACTATCATATTATATTATGTCATATTATCACACCCATAAACAATACCGGAAAAGAAATTATATGAAAGATACCATCTATCCTGCACCAAAAATATTGCATTCTGAAGATGTGATAGCAGATCTTCCAGTAATCTTCCCCAATAATCCCCACCTGGCGAATCCCCTCCGACCTGCAACCCTCCTATATGTGCAACCCCACTTTTCCCCAATAACGGTAACCTAACGGTACGTGCATTTCTCCCGACAAAACCCTTTAGCCCGAAGAATAGCGTTCACTACGTGCGTAAGAGAGCGACAAGTGCCGGCCGAGAGGGAGAGTGCACCAGTAGGTGTAGAGAGAACGATGCCAATGACTCATATAGACCCAAAACCGCTTCCTTTCTTGGTCAAAGTCGCTGTAAGGAGCTCGCTCGGATCGCCGTAAGCTGATTGGACGGATCGGGATCACCCCTTCCCTCTCCATCCCATTTTCCCTCAATGTCCTTCGCGACCTCGTTAGAGAGAACCGACGTGAAGAAAGAAATGTCGGTGCAGCGCCAACCACCGCGACACTCGCAAAACACTCGACTATCAACGTTGCCGGCTTGCTTTGCGTTAAGGGATATGGACGGAGTGGGTTTTTTCGTCAATCTAATCCATTTGAGACGTTTATGGATAATGTTAACCTTATTTATTGACAGAAGTAGTGTCTCGGGAGAATCAGGGTTGGACGTGTGCGAGACCGTTTTTTCGGTAACCGTCTTAAGATACGGAGTGTTGCGAAAGAATTTATGGGATTGGATTCGCATACGGAGACACTGCTGCTAACGAAGATAATTCGTCACGGAATTCGTCTGAGGAAACATTGTGCCATTTCCCGAAACGCAGTTAAATCAGCTAGATTAAGAGCGAACGCTGACAAAGAATACCACTTTCTTATACTGAAAGCAAGAACGGACAACAACCATTTTCGTCTACTCCAAGTTTGTCTCGTACGACTAAATATAATAGCATCCCTCAAAGCAAACTATTTAACGGCAAACTATAACGTATAGAGCCGAAATATTCGTCGAAAGGTTCGGTCGTTAGCTGACGTACTATACGGCGATTGAAAAAATTTTGGTACAGGTTCTTTTTCTGCTTATCCTTGCAGAGTATGCAACCACGCACTGCAGTCATACGCACACAAACATATCCTTATTTTTCTAATTTAAAAACAAAAATTGAAGTATAAAATAAAATTTTCATCACGAAATATTTCAGCTGTGCTCTCGTCGTGACAAGCGAGTATCTGTATTATCATTGTTCCATAACGAATGGCAACTGACAGATATTAGAATCGGTTCGGCGAATGGAGGAAATTCTAGGAACCGATTTGCGCGAACCGGCTGAATCTTACCACTGGTACTACATAAGTGCGAATGTATAACCTCAGAAGGGGGATAACAAGTAGCTTCATAGTGATTCATTTCCTAACAAATATATTACCTACACATAGCAAAATAAAAATGATACATAAATCTTTCTTTTACGAATATACGTATGATGATCCCATTTTAATGATCGGGTTTATCACAGATATTGACGATGATATCTGATCTTATTTATTGTATACTGAGAGTTAATTAATAAACTATTTACCTCTATGAAAATGAAATACTCTCTAGCCTGAATTTGAAATTGGGAAATCACGTTTAACTTAAAACACACTTTATAACTTCGTTTTCATGGAATTCAGAAATAATTCAATATTGAATCATACTTGCGTTGATTAATGTATAATAATAAAGTCTCTCAAATGCGCTACTGTATATTCCAGCTATTAAAGCCAATAAAAGAAAGAAATTATTGAATTCCTTTGAAACACGTATCTCCGCCAGATAAAAATGCGAAAGCTATTCAAAGGGATGAGTGAATTTATAAGGAACGTTTAGAGTGAAAACTGGCAGAAATGAACATTTCGGAATGAAGCATGACGGAAAAGGAAAATCTGGACTATAATGATGACTAAGAACATCTCAATCATCTACTATCAAGATGATCCCATAAATTTGAAAGGAACATACATGTGTATCTGAAGCTTCATGGACGACCGAATCCGGTAAACTTTCTCCATGACTTATTAAACATAAAAAAGTACTGTAAACGACGACATTAGAAAAATATACACTTAAATCATTTGATAATTAGAAATTAATGGCCGGAGAATCAAATTCCAGAAAAATTAGACTTCTTATGATCTCATTCTGTGGTATAAAAAGAGCTAGATAAGGCTTGTGTTATACAACAGACCGCTTTATCTGCATGCCCGTGACTTCCATAAATCTAGTATGTCATAGAAAGTTAAAAACAGAACGATTGGAGAAAATGGATAACGCGCATTACTAATAAAGTTATTAATCATAATAACTCGAAAATGAATCGAATCCCATTTTTAATCGCTTGAATCCTCAAAAGGTACGTCCCAGAATCCTAATAAATAATGGTATGAACAGACCAACGACATGGATGACTCATGCATCTTTTATATTTCATTCTGTAGTGTTCAGTGTTATACACAAGGGGGAATAAGGGGCATAAATCCCCTACCGAATATTCAAGCGAACTAAAAATTATTTTACAATGAATATATGTATATAATGTGTGATCACAACACTCTTACATATCGCTTTCTGTGAATAGAACTCTAGATAATTTTTAATGGCACCATTACAATTAAATAATTAAATCAAAAATAACCCCCTCTGAAATATTTTTTGCGTATGCTAAATGTTGAGTTACATAGTAAACCACAGGAAATGATGAATAATAAAAAATAAATGCGAAATCAATCAAGTGATTCCTTCAAAATGAAGGAATCTCTTGATTAATTTCGCATTTTAGAATACAGATATTACGAAGAGAGCCTCATTCCCTCTCGAAATGAAGCCCAAACCAACTTCATTTCAAGAGAAGATATTTATTTCTAAATTTTTAGGGAGGTCAACCTAGTTCAGCCGTAATCTTTTCCTATATGATGTTGCAGACAACACAAAATTCTCAGGAATATCCATGATTTGCTTCAATATAGAGTCCTGTCTCTTTGCAATCTGGCATAAATAGGTAAAGAATTTCTGGAATAAAATTAAATAAGATCAGTAAGAAAATGCGCAAATTACACTGATGAAATCTGCAAAGAACGACTGAGTAATGCCAAGAAGAGAACGTAACCGTTTGATTTCCTCGAGTGAAATAATTTAATTTTCATCAGTTAGTTCGCCATGTCTTATTCATACCTCTCTTCCTAAGATATGATGTGATGAGTACTCGTATATCTGCATGCATTACTGAGTCGGCAGAAATATTTCGTCAATAAAGTTTCCTTATTCTCAAAATAGTGTTTAGATCAAAACAAAACTGGATGTTCAAGAGCATTATAATACTCTACTGGGCATGCCGATTGTGACTCAGAATTGGCACTTATCGCTTGGTGATATGCCAGGACAGGGAATGTAAAATTAGGTAATCTAACAATCTCAATAGATACGATATCAGAGAAACTAAAGACCCAGGGTTCGATGTCTAGTTTTATCATCAAGTTCTCCATAACCTCATTCTCAGAATCCTCATTTCGGTGATGATAAACTAATTACCATCAATTTTTCTTTCATTCCTTCAAATAAGCAAAGTGGTCCCAGCGTTTCCTTGTACACAACTAGCCTTATTTTTTTAACATTCCAGTTCTTTGCTTCGTTATTCTTATGAGCTCAACATTCGGCCTTGAGTTTGTGATCCATGAGCTACACTATCGCTTGCTAAGTTTGCATTGAAACTCTTTGACAAATAGCCATTCATTGCGAAACAGAAAGTTCATAAAAGCTAGAAAATGGATCCATTATGTACACAGACCATGGATGGGTATGAGCCGTGAAATGCGAGACTTCAATGCTTACCCTGAGGTTACTCTGACCTGAATGCAGTTCTACGTCATCACAATCGCAGTTCTATTCAAATCCATGTTATCTTTTTTTAAGGTCATTCAAGTGCTTCCCTTTTTATTACTATTTCCCTTGAATATCTCCTCGATTTTAATATTATTTCAAGCCTCTTAGATTTTCACAATCTGGCAGATTGTCTATTATAATTATTTTTAAATTGTACTTTGGCAATTATAATTAACTGAATTTTAATGAATTAAATCTGTTTATCGGTTATCTTAATCCACTCCGATTCCTTCATGTGAGAGGAAGGCATTTTGTTGAACTGCCAATTTAGGTTCTACTTATTCGATTTTTTAATGGCGTTTATGAAATAAAAATGAAATTGTGGACCCTTATGCTAGAGATGCGCGTATTCTCCTCATTTCTGGCCTTCTTCTAACTAGGTCATACAATTTAAACTTAAAAGCATTTCACCTCATTACCTAACATAATAATTCTTAAGGTGATGGTGTCTATAAGGTTTTATTTGTAATAAATCGTTAGAATAGCGGTACGAGTTATGAGTAATGATAGGCATGGGATTCATCCTGGAGTTACCTTTTCGAATGCTATGAAAAGTGGATTAAAGTTATAAAAGGTCAGCATGTATATCCGTTATAAGAACACTGACTGATTTCTTCCCTACTACTTATTAAATTAGGATGAAATAAAGCTCTGGATAAGTATTAAGAATTAAAATAAAGCCCTTTGGATAAACGCACTTCCCGAAAGTAACGGTGCATTTTAGGGCGCATGAACCAACCGAAAAGTAGATGACTCATGAATCTACTTGATTTATTATAGGAAACAATGGTTGTTTTTCCGTTTGAGACATTTTGGATTTTACATACTTGAAAAAGTCTAAGTAAATTGATGCAAAAAGAATCTTCAAAGCTGTCAGTTATCGTGTGCCATTCCAATAATTATTAACAATCCCAAATGACATGAGCAACATCACAAGCATTTCGCCAAAAAAATGTATTTGTGAAATCATGCCCTTGAAGATTGCTAATAAATTGATTACAAAAAATGAATTCACTATGCAATCCACATGAACGTCACATTCAACCGAATAACTCAACAGTCCTAAAAATTTTTCCTGTTTTAAGATATAAAATGAATTTTTACTTGATGAAACACTTGCCATTATTAGAGCCATGTGTGCGATACCTAGAAAAGATAAGAAACAGGAAGGCGCCGGATATGAGCTGAAATGCATTTTCGTTTCGTTTACTTTCCTGTTGTTGTGAGAGACTCAGAATTACCAACACTTCACCATGCAAAGTAAACAGGATGTACGAGAATATTCTAATGCTCTACTTGACATGCCGCTCGTGACTCAGAATTGGCATTTATCTCCTGAAATCATCTCTGCATAGTTTTGCTTCTCCTTGAGCTCAAGTCTGATACTACAGCATTACAATACTCAAAGATAATCTAATTTATTATCAACTGTTAAATCGCCAAAAAAGTAAGCCTAATGACTTCATGAACTGGCACCTGAATATGTTTTTCATCAAAAAAATAAAAACAACGAATTTTAAAACCATCCCCATGGCTAATTCGCTAATCATCTTAAATATTTGAATTACCCTGATGAAATCCTTTTATATATTCCTATCCAAAATATTCATGGACGCTTATATAGTACTTGGCTTACTTATAGTTGTTTAGCTAACCAGACTGCCGATTATCACTTGAGAGGAAATTAAAAGTTAAGGTAATAATTAATCCACATTTCATACGTACTTAATAAGAAATCATAGAAAATTACTATTTCACACTCCAAATTTATTTATAATTAAATATTATCCAACATTTATACGCTTCACCCGAATATCTACTATATTCTGCGTACTGTCTGAGATTCTTTATCCATCTTCCAGAGCTCAAACGTATAGCTATTCTCCCTTTTATTATTCATCCAATTATGTGATTCGTATTTTCTTATCATAGGGACATCGATATTTGTAAATCTGATCGAAGTATCCCATTGTGTTGTTTTCAGTCGTATTCTCCTACACGAGATTTTATGGATTCTGTTGTTTCGAAGATAATGCTATTAGTATGCGAATGGACGTGAAATGTAAAGGATATGATGGCATATAAAGAAGGAAACAAGCAAATGTATCGGAAAATATTCTTGCGTTTAACAAAATGACAATATTTTTGTAATACGAAGACTACTAGTTTTATCATCCATTCAATGCAGTGTATTCCTAACTGTGGGCCACGAAAGGTCGCGAAAATTCTCAAATATTATCAAATAAATAAAAATTAATTTTTTATTTTGAGATAAATACCGAACGCTAATCAAGGCTCATGTTATACAATATATCTTACGAGGTAACTACTTCACCAACATGCTCACGACCTCAATAGTAGTGGTATTACTCATTGGTATTAATCAATAGTAATTGGTATTACTCATAAAATTAAAAAGTAAAGATTTTATGATATATATTATTTGCATTAATTACAAAATTTGTAAATTATTCGTAACAATTTTTTTTTAATTGATAATTATTTTTTAAACGCTGAATTTTCTAAAAGGCATGGGTCACAATAGTTGTTTATTTATGTTGACATGGCAGGAATAATTGTGCACACTAATTTCTCGCATTTCACGGCTTAAAACAGCATGAGTTTCATTTTAGGTTTTCTGTCCTTTATCTAGAAAAAAATATGCTCCCAGTTTCATTCAAGTTCAAATTTCCCGTAAATAGTAATGTATAGGATTTAATTTGCTTTTACATTCATATAGGAAAAAAATCAAAAATCCAATCTTGTGACTTTTCATTGGAATTATAAACGTCCAAATAAAGAATTGTATTTAAAACGCCTCAAAGAGGAAAAAAATACTCCCGTGACACTGTTAACGGAGGGTTTAAATACCCCTATAGTAAAGCTTTCGTGATAAGGAGTTTAAATATCAGTGACAGCCTTATCTGCGGCGATTTAAATTATTTCATACTTAAAACAGTATCACAGTAGTATTTTTTAGTTTTCATCAGTAATTACAAATATTTGAGTAATGTAAATCTCGACTCGCAAAAATAATACTTTCACAGTATCTATACACAAAATTAGGAATTTAAACAAAGAAATCGACTCATAAAAAATTCATTCATGCAGAAACTAATTCAAAAACTAATTTACTACGCTTATCCACAAGAAAGCAGACAAAGGACTTGTATAATGGAAGTGAGCTGAAAGGGGAATGGAAATTAAATTCACGTGCAATTTTTATTTAAGTATACCAGAATGATATGAAGTCGAACCCAGAACTCCTTAGATCTAAGTTAGTCCTATAAAACGTTTTGTAATTTGTCACTTCAAAGACCTTTTATAATGCTATAAATTTTGTTTGGCTCCTTATATTGCCAAAAAATACCACATTGAAAGCTTCAAATTTCCACGTTAGCCATTACCCAAAAAATCGTTAAAATATTTTTATTCCTACAATCAAGATTAATGCTGGTTTTGGTATTAGTAATTTTATGAGTGGTTTACGGGAGAGCTTTCACTAAAATGGAATAGACTGCCCATTTAGCTATCTGGGAGTCCTTAGGAATTCATATCTCACAAAATACACAAGAATATTTTCGCCACCTTAACCCAATCACTCATCATTTTCCTGAATATATACGTCGGTTATTAAGCAGGTAAGTCTTTTAGATAAATCACATTCTATTCCTGGAGATGATTTATTTTCTTACCGTTATAATAACTCAACGAACAGCACGTTTCAGCCCTTTCATATTCCTGTCATTTCTCAGAGACGGATGCTGAAGAAGACGACCTGTGCCGTTTGCCTTGACCTACAGCACCTATTGCTCAATGCGAATAAATGACAATCCCTTAATAACAGAATCAAAGATGAGTCGTCATTTCTCAGATGATTCTGGGATCGTCCTCATAACATTTAGACAACGAAAACAAAAACCTCGAATGAATTTGAAGGCAGATTTGGAAGAGACCTATAAAATTTTTAAATATCTTTTTCGGTGCAATTATGGAATAAATTTATTTAGACCTTTCTAACATATACATGGGTGGTCTGAAAAGTTTCCGACATTTCGCCATTTCTCGACATGTTTTCTGAAAATTTCTGAAAACTCTGGGGTCGGAAACTTTTCATACCACCCTCGTATATATACTTATACTAAGAACATATATCAAAGAACGGTGATAAAGTTTGGAAACGCTTTAAAGACAAACATATACTATCCGGAATTTATTTCCCCTTAGATAACCACAATGAACCTTAGATAACTATAAACCACAATATCTTATTAATGTGACAAGTTAAATATGACAAAAATAATCTGCATCCATCCGCAAATTCTGTCAATATAGATGGACTGATAGCTACTTTATTTTAAATTTAGTTCATTATACACTACCGTAATTCGAAGTAAAATATTGTTAAAAATACCTCGATAGTTTAGGTCATTTCGCACATATGGGTCTCCACCAGGAATCGAAGCCGGGACCAATGTTATCAAAGGGACACGCTGCCCTCTTGGAAAATCAGGAACCACTAAATCGGTTCCATCGGTCTATCACTAATCGTTCCGGTCATAAAACCATCGTAAATTTTGCTTTTTAAAAACCTTTCCATAAAAGATATTATAAAAAATCATCAACTGGATCTCCGGATGTTCATGCCGTAATCAAAAGGATAACTGAGATAAAAACTTCGATAACCTTTGGTACATATGAGAGGTGGTGCGGCCTTTCAGTAGCTAACTGAGGAAATACTGAAATAATTTTGTTTCTCAGTCTTAAAATAGTCAGAAAATAAAGGAAAAACTGTCCTCTTTTAGTTTACTCTCCGAACGAACCCGTTATCTTACGTACAGCTTTGATATGAATGATTTGAGAATATTGGAATTTAGACTATTAAAGAGCGGCTTAATGGCCTTATGTAGCCTTTTTGCGGCTTATTTCAATACGGCTTAACGATAAGAATGGTTCCCGTGATCCGATTCGTTTCGAATTATTTAAATTGCTTCAGAAATCATTAATGTCGGATATAAGTCATTTCCTTTATGCAAATGTATTAAGTATCAATTATTATAACGTGGTACCTTGTTTAACGACGGCATTAGTTAACGACGTACTTGGTTACGGGTGACTGTAATAAAATGTTCTTCGGTAACGAAGTAAGTTTTGTTATAAGAGCCCTCATATATAATGGCGGATTTCCATAAAACTTACAGAATGACATTTACGAGAGTTTATTTGCATATTTCACATGCAGAGTGACTGCGGAGAGGAGCCGGAAGAAATTCATTTATCATTATATTTGTAGGAAATTGCTGGTAGGATAACGACAATTCCGGTTTACGGCGGTAAACGATAACGGATAACTGTCGCACAGTGGGCTAGAATCGATAAAAGCTGGCCTAAGATACGAAAGTGGTTTTTTTAATTAGGACTTTGAAACTTCGCATTGCTGTTCTCGAATACATTTTGCATACAACTGTGCAGTCATTCACGTTGATAAATGCGAATTTCAATTATGCAGGGGTTCAAATTTGACCAACTTTCGTGAAAAACCTTTTCTTCCATTTTTCGTGATATTCTTCAACTTCAAGCCGGAGCTGTACCCATATGAAGAAAATCATCGGGTTAACTATAATGCCATGTTATAAACCTACCCATTATATTCCATAATGGATGATTTTAGTAATCAAAGTTGAATATTCCGAGAATAGGAAGAAAGTATACCCTAGATAATAAAGATGGAGTGGACAGTAGAGTTAACTCAGCCGTTGAACTGTCTCCGGAGAAATTGCACGCTCTTCGACTTGTCAGAATTTCCGACTGGGAGGAGAGAATTAACATTCCGTACGTCACGCGTTTATTCCCCCGTGTCTGGTAAACACGCGACGGAGCCGCACTTTTCAAGAATTGCCTTTCAAATGGCGAAATCGTGAGTTTTAAAACCGCGAAAGAGAACACAACAGTTGAAGGTGAGCGAGCGTGACTCACGCACGCGCAGACGGGAGGAGTGCGCCATCTGACGAAAAGACCCCAACAGTTTCCATTCGACTTTATTTTTATGGCGCCGCGTGTATTTTTAGCGCTTATTTACGCAAATGGTGCGCCGATGAGTGGGTTGTTTAAGTCACTCGTTTTTTCGAAAAGAAGGGAAAAGAGGTAATATAAGGTCATGAATTGCTAGCCGCAAATATTGAGGAAATGTAGGGTAAGCTCTGCGTTACGTAATCAAAATTAATAAGCAAAATGTTGATCGGTAACTAGAAATTCAATGAAAGTTTCAGATATCTGTGGTCCTCTCTTTTCCACTCACAAGAGTCTTTGAAAACATTTTGCATCAAAATCTAACTGCAAAGAAGACGTGGAAAACGCACGGAAGTACACGAAACGATATTTAGGAATCTTTTGTTTTTACCCATCCAATTTACCCATCCAGTTATTCATTAAAGGAAATGAAATATTCATAGCATATATTCAAGCAGTCAAGTTATACTCTGGAAAGACTGATTTGATTGATGTTGCTGTTTGAATTCATGAGCACATGCATAGATAGTTCAAAAAAAAGTCTTTAAGAAAATATTGAAACAGGAACTTCAACCGAAAATTTCGACTTCCTGCCAATATCGCTTCCGATAGTATTAGATAAAGGATTTGTGACTATTTTGTATGAAATTATGAAATGGTAAACATTGAATGGAATAAGCATGCAAACCATGTACAACAGAATTTATACATTCACAGTACAGTAAGTTATACATTTGAGCTAACATATTAGCTTGAAAAATGAAAATCTTAATATCTCATGAAACATAAAATATTCAGGATGGCTCCGACGTTCAGTTAGAGTACGATCTTGCTAAATCTTATGATAATAATTTTCTTCTGTAGATAGCGTATCTCCGCTTAAGGTTATATATGCTTCAAAATAATGCCTTCTCCTGGCTAATAAACAAAAGCTGTCGCAAGATTTATAGTTTGATTGACAGATATTTTATTGAACGTAGCGTATTTTTTTACAGAAAAAGTCTTTGAAAAAATGTCTGTCGACTAAACGTTCGAGCCCGTGATATGGCATGACAAAATTACATCTTAGATAAATCATTAACATATTGCTTTGTTTAACTTCAGTGACATCTTAATGAACAGAATCTTTGATGAGTCATATACATACAAGGGAGAGTATTTGAAAAGGATAATTGAAGAATTATACAACTTTCATGAATCTTCCCCTTTCTCTTGATACTTCTTTTACAAATTATTGCATTTTTCACAAATTTGAGAAATGATTCCTTAACCTAAAGGTTACGACACTGACTATTTAGATTTTAGCAAATATTTTGCTTTGCAATATCATCTTGACAATATTGAAGGTTCTCGGGCAAGGTAAATCATTAGGAGTCCTGTGAGCTCTTACTTAAACCTCACTTTTGTCAATTTAAGTGTGAAAACTCTCTTAATTAAAATTTCAATCCTTTGGCTAAGTAAAATTATGAATAATAAAGAAGTATGAAGATACAGATGAGATATTCTCAGATCATTTATCATAAGTATAAGAGTTTCCATGTAAATGAAATCCCCAGGTAGCCCTTTGCCAAAATACAGTTCTAACTCTGTAAATATAGTTAAATATGCTAGGTTTTACATATACGGACAATCTAATACTCTTGCGTAAGGAAATTTCTCTTTTAATGCATCGAGTACTCAAATTTCACTAACAGATGCTTAAAGAGGTAGAATTATCCATCAAAATGGGTCGAAAGTTGGCAATGACATATTTGTAGGTTGGTCGTTTCTTAACATTACGTATCCTATTCCAATACAACTGGATTGAAAAATGTTTCATCTTTTAGAACTTTCACTTTCGTGAGAAAAAATAATGCGGAGGTTCCGTGGAAAAAGGCAGAAGACAAAAGGTCATCGAGGGGATATCGAAATTTACCTTTTCTCTCCCGAAAGAGGAGTCGGTTTGGCAAAGTTGATTCAGTTCACGTATGACCAAAATTAACGCTATGCAATGCCTATATGTGAAGGTGTTGGAAATTACACAACCTGGAAAATTTATTGCTCGAATACAGCTTTCTCAAATGTCATTTTCCGTAACCCAAGATGGTGCTAATTTTGTGATACCACGAAAGTTTATAGCACATGCTGATTGAGAGAATTTGAATTGGAAGGGGTCCATATTCTAAAAAGCTCCCATAATAAATTTTGATTGCCATTATTCCCATTCATTCCCCTATTTTGCGATGAATTTACTTTCCTTTTAGTCTAATACTTTCAAAATCCCTTTTCCTTCTCCAATGCGAATTGGAGTAGCAAAATTCACAAGCTTTAACGGTAATTCTACAGCACACCCAGGATTAGTTGTCTCCAAAAACACTATGATTCACAAATACTACGAATTACATCAGGCTAGCAAACAAAAAGGGTCCTGCATAGAATATGGAAAATATAAATATACAATCCGGGAGGATTAAAAATAATAATATTTCAAAAATGAATGGTCCCAAAGTTGTATGTTACATGGGCGTTACCCAATTAAATTTGGCAAAGGAACCCTAGCAACTCGATTACCGGAATCCCAAGAAGTTACATAGGATCATACCATTATTGGACTTTTCAATGTATTCTGGCTCACTTAGGAAAGCAAGGGAAAGATACCTCACTCCTCATTTCGCTTAGTCGTCTCATTCTCTCTCTCTCTCTCTAAAACTGCCCTTATGCCTCCTGTCGGCCACTTTAGTATTGATAGTAATATTAATAGTATTTTTAAAAGTGCTTCGACAGCTGGGGTAATTTCGCACGTGGGATTCTCCCGGGAATCGAACCTGGGACCTTCAATTAAGTCGAGCGCGTTGTCCGCTTGGCTATCCAGGAACCCATCTGCCATTACGTTGCCCTTATTACGCCCTGTTGATAGCATTCTTGCTTATTGAGGAAAGCAAGGAAGAACTACCTCAATTCTCATTTTGCCCAATAAGCCTCATTCCCTGAATAAAGCTTTCAGTTCTATCTACAGGGGAAGGATTTGAGGTTGAAACCGCCCTCCAGGCTAAGTAATTTGCAGACAATATTCATCACTCTTCAGACAGAAAAAGTTGTGATTTGAAAATTTAGTAGAAAATAAAATTACGACTTTATTTATATCTGATTCCTTTAAAGAGTAACTTTTATAAGTGGCTGTAGTATTAGTAGCAAGGCAGATATCAGAGGTTCACAAATTAGCTCTCAATTCTACAGTGACTTTATAGACTGTGACTTGGTCCCTGGAGTCCCCTGATTAGACTTCGACCCTGGCCATCAAACATAACCCAGAATCCATTCGGAAAGGTTGAGAGGGGCTTTCCAGTCAATAATAGTCAGGCGAAATGCGGCCTTGCCAAAGTAAACGCTTTCTGAAAACGACGGAATGCGTCTAGCTGGCATTCCTATGATGACGTTTCCTAGAACCGAGGATTTCGACTCAGCAATCGGGAGGACTCGTTCCGACCAGTGAATTATGACAAGCGTGACATGCCGTTGCTACATTCATGCCTTCCGTCTCTAGCGAAATGGTGTTGAGACGCTTAATGCTCAGCGTGGAAGAAGCTGCTGTTATCTGAATGGCATAGAGGTCAACAGTTGGTTCATGTGCGGGGCGGAGACCGGAATGACGTCATTGGTGGCGATGGGGCGAAAATTATGCGGGGGAGGAAATGTCTTTTTGATATTGAGGTTGAATTGATGATGGCGAAATGGCTGCCACAACAGTGAAATACTATCTTTCAGAGTTGGAAAAGAAATACGCTTTATAATCTCGGATAGTAAAAGCTGCACTAATATGGGAATACAATAAACTTTCATTGTAATTCCTATTCCTTTCGGTTTCGGTTTTCTATTCGGAAAAATGGGAATAAAAATAAACCTACATTCTATATCCATAATTATTGGTAAGAATAAAGATATCAATTGAATTCTTTCTTATTCATCTATATCCCTTTGCTTGTATCTTCGTAAGATTATTCCTTCTTGAAATTGGACGTTTGGTTCTCAATGCTAGTCACTCTAAGATAGTAAGAAACTATTTCAAATCAGTATATTCTTAAAAATTGTCTTTTCACAGCAAGTAGGTTAGCCCTTCCTTATTTTGACCATTATAATTATCAAAATTATCAATTAGGCTTTTATACGGGTTTGAAAGGGAATTTAGAAAATATCTATTTTAGTGTATTACTTGTATCCTCTACAATTGCGTAAATCTTCCATCCGGAAGTAAATTCTTTCTCAAATAGGAGTTTCTAACCGGAGGTACCCGCACCGAATAGGCAGAATGTAACGGTGCAGTACAAAATATTTAAAGAGTAACATAGATTCGCAGTACATACTTGTACTAGGATCATAATGAATTATTTTAAAATCAGTCTAGTTAGCAGCACTATCAATTTATTCCATTTGAAAGGGTCTGTCAGCTACTCCTGTTTGTGAATGTGAATGATCAACTGAAGAATTGCAATAAGTTGGGAACTCATATAGACGTCAAAAAGTTTGGGAAACACCTGTTTTGAAATTTTAAAAATGGGAGGAAATCGTACATCAAGCATCGGTGGTTCAGTGGTAGAATGCTCGCCTGCCACGCGGGCGGCCCGGGTTCGATTCCCGGCCGATGCAAACTTTTTCCTCTGTATTTTGAGATAGCATAAGGAGGCCCTTTTTGTTTTGAATGGCTTCGATAAAACAATCCGAAAGTATTCTCTTACTCTATTCCAAGGAAGAAAAAAAATTACTAAGAGGAGAATCATAGGAATAAAGGGGGGGAGTAAGAAGCAAGGTTGTGGTTGCAATAAATATAGATTCAGAGAATAATAAATTCATATTAATCAATGTATATTTTCAGAAGTCGTAGTAAGGAATATACAACCTATATAGAATTTCGGCCGAATCAACAATCAGCAAGTAATAAGAGAGCCGTGATGACAAATCTTTTTACTACGATTTATATTATGATTTTGAAAAAATCATAACTTCTTTCCGTAAGCCGTAATTTTTCCAAATATCTATTGTAAATACCTTCATAAATTACTGATTTTTTCTAATCATTAGATCCGATTTTCATTCCAACTTTAACTCAAGTATCGGAATTTCGTTCAATATCTTCGCATGAATTCGTAGCTTTAACTAAAACAATGCAACATTTTGGAACAAAATTCCCAGAATAAAGCGCTAGGAAAAAGGGAAAAATTCCTCTGAAGCAATCGTGTGATTTTGTGTCGCACCTGACTCTAACCCGTTGTAGGGCTACGAGGATCACGTTTCTTATTCGAAGAAGACTTAAGCGGGCGCGTGCATAAATGACACCGGTGCAATCGCTTCACCGATGCCATAACATCATGCCGGAAAGATCAAAAAAGCCGAATCGGCATCTATATGCAGCGCCGGTGCGGTCGCGACCATTGTTCATATCCTCTGTACTTCCGTCTTGAACGGATTGCTAGAGTTCGCTTCAATCATTCCCACAGTTTCTATTCACTTGAGCAAAACTTTTTAAAATTTCTTTACATCTTGATGTGAAAACCTTTTACATATTCATAACCAAGTAAAAAAATTTTACGTAATTCTTTTTGTATTCAAACATAATAGACACGAGTTTTAGATAAACATTTGGTTATCAAACGATCTATTCTCAAAGAACTCGCCAAATATTATTATTATTACTACCCTACCCTGTATTATACCCTACTATATACCTTGGGCGAGGTTAGGCCCAGGTAGGTTTCTCTTCCACTTAACCTAGTATGATATATTTTCAGGAGCTTTTATGAGAAAAGTTAAAATATGTAAAAAGAGAGGAAAGAATAGGTATACGGAAAGATTTGAGTCGTGGAAAAAAATCTCCGCAACTGAAACTTGATAGAATAAAAAACACGTTACGGAAAAACACTCACAGCAAGGGATGTGAAAGAAGTGAGAAAACACGAGAGAGGGAAAAAGATTAAAAATTCCAACTGTAAGAATTAAAAATAAATTAATGGAATAAATATAAGAAAATATCATTCTAAAACCGAACATATTTTACAACGCAGGGTAGAATAGTAAAAAATATGTAGCAAATTAATCTTTATGTAAGAGTACATTCAAATATTGGAATAAATAAAAATATCATGTTTAAACAGTTATTCTTTATAAATCCAAATGTAAAAGGATTGAGAAGCTTTATGTTTTCCTGATTTGTTTTTAAATGAAGAAACTTCAGTAATTTTCCTGTTTTTATGCAAAAATAATAGTAAATTTAAACACCAGAGATGTATCTTCCCATAATTTCAGTCGTATGGTTTACAGCATCTGAAGCTGGGTTTGAACAAGTTTCGCTATTCAGGTAAGGGCTCATTAACCTCAACATTAGGTCAAGGTTACATCCCACGAAAGTAGTCGTTAGATATGCCTTGCTTCGAATCTAAAAATACTTCCTACATTATGCAAATGCCTCCGAACTAGGAAGATCGTAGCTCTGAAATTGGGAAATCCTATTCCAATTCTTGAAAATTAAATTTCAGCAATACTCAAATCAGATACAGGCTCTTACTTTTCTGATTTAATCGATTAGGACTCAAGAAATAGAAGGAAAGAAGGATTGATATTGCAGGAATGAATTCATGAAGAATTTTTTTTCCAGATTTCGAAGGTATATCATATTTATAAAAATTAGGAAAATTTCATTGAGTTTCAAGGTGAGATTGGCTCTCGATGCATCCATATATTTGCGTAACCAATATCTGAGGTTAAATTTCGTTCTGATTAGCGCATATCTAGATTTCTTAAATTGATATTTTTGTAAATATTTATAGGAGATATTTACTTTATTAGATCTTGCAAAAATTTTATCTCATTGGAATTCCGTATATCGTTACTTAGGAGCTCCTCAACTCAACCTCAACGTTACATTACCTATATGCTTGCTATCCATTTTCAAGTAATTTTAAATATATCATCGTTGTTATGAGTTCTATATACCTCGTTACTCTTATGTAAGTACAATTAACAATTCAAAATTATCAATTTTTGAGATAGTTGTATTCATATCATCATTAGATTTTCAAGTTTTGATCCCTTATAGGTTTTAACTTTTCAAGCTTCCATATCATGATGGATGGGATAGTTTCCTCACATCTTTTACAATGCAATACAATACGTCTTGTACTGAATGGAGAAATATTCTTTTATTTATGTCTGTGCCTGTCTCGCTCACGGCTATGATAATATATAAGCTAATGAGGAATTGATGATGCTGATAAATGTCAATCACATTGGCAAGTCCTTTTGAATGCTATTAAAAGCGCTATTCATTGGGTTCTGCATTTACATGGACTTTTCCTCAAAGTATTCTAGCTCAGAGAAAAGCTAGTGCAAATTATCTCAATCCCCATCTTGTCTAGTAAGCCTCACCCCTCTCCAGAGATTTTGGTAGCCTACGGTGAGAGATTACTGATCCAACCAGCCATAGGATTGAATACTTTACTGAAGGACTGTAACACCCGGATGCCGCACCTCACTTAGATTCTGCTTCCACCCAACAAGGATATATAGTCATTGATATTTCAGACAGCGCCAAATCCGTGGGTTCATTTTCACGAAAAATAAAATAGCAAGCGATGAGCAGTCAGAGACCTCTTGGCAAACCGCATGAGCCCCACACCGAGCACGTAACGCCCCACAATCGTAACACCAACTCCCGTCGACGTAACGGTTAATTCGGATCGCTTTATTCCCGAGAGAGAGGTAGCTTCAATCGTCCGTAAACGGCCTTTCAAAGACCATCGGAAGCCCTTGGTCCATTTCATTTTCACGTGGCGCCAAATATGGCAGTTTCTCTAAGGTTCCGTGAAAGTATCGGATAGATGGCATTGAGGAAAGCCTGTTCCCACACCCGCGTAACGTGACTCAACGGAGATAACGGTTTATACCTTTAGGCCGACGAGAAAATGTGAAGATTAGATGGAGATGTTTATCTGCAGGACCCATTTTGTAGCTTCATTAGTTCCTAAATTTTTCCATTACTGTTTTGTAATCTCCTGAGCTGGGAGGCGCCATGGTCCGAAAATGTGGTGGTTTCGCATACCCAATTTAAAAACTTCGGCCGACTTTAAGTTATGGCAATTTTCGCTCAAAATCCATTTCTGACCATATTTCAAAAACAAGGCGTCAATATTCTGTATCAGAGGGACACTACTATGGAATATGATGTTATATCTTTGTCTCCAAACTCGGATAGTTGCCTCTATATATTTTTTGCAGCTGCTATAATTTAGTTTATTACCTGAAGACCGTAAAACCGATAACAATAAAATTGATTGCTGGACTATCGCGCGAGGCTGAAAGGAAATTTATTTTCCGTGTCTAAATAATCTGAAGATATTTTCAAAGGTACTTCTGCCATTGAAAATTGTGGTATGAATCACCTTAGAAAACTACTTGAACATAGCTCCATATGATCGGTTCCGATAATATAGTTCGAACTTTTTAGTGTTACAATTGACATTATTTTATCTCAGTAAAAACAAGATCTTGGATTAATAGAAATACGAGTATACAGGGTGATTACAATTTTCCCGATTGAAGTGAAATAAAACAGTCGCCAGATATTTATCTATTTAATCTACAATCCCTCTCAGCAATCCTTATATCGTTTCCTAAAACAGTTTTCTAACCCTGTTCAATAAAGTTGTAAGACTGGATATAATGGAATCGATTAAAAATTAGTAAGAATAATCACCAATAATTACTTGTTAGCCTTAATTTAATGCATTACCGGCGAAAGTAAATATCTGGCATATATGACATATTCTCACAATCCGCAAAGTGAACAATAATTCAATAATAATTTTTCTTTAGGAAGAATTATTAGGTCTTTATTCCTAAACAATCACAACATAATAAAGTGAGGAGTTGTCCGTCTAGAATCGAAGGAAGTGATCTCTTTCTTTTAGTCAAAATATATGTTTTGAAACGAATTTCAAGAAAATAAGTCAGTTGCGTAAACTCCCGTGTTCCGTAAACAGTGATATCGGTAACATTAGCTAATATCCAATGCATTTATTAAATTCTATCTTTTTCACCTTATCTGATAGCCACATTATGTCGTCTCATACGATTAATAAAAAATAAATAAGAGCTAGTTATTTATAAATGACGGATTCACTATATGTGCTAAAAAGAAAGGATGTAAAAATGAACGAAGATTTAAAAGATACTTTTAGCATTATTACAAACAAAACAGAAAAAAGCTATGTAAATGGAATCATAATGAAAGATGTCCCTTAATCAGATAATATTACATATCAAAATATAATAGAGAATTGTGAATTAAAATCAATAATTGACTGTATAGACAACAGAAATTGGATAAAAGAATAACACAGAATGTCGAGAAGATAGAAAAGCAGCCTTTGTGACAGATGAATTACAAAAAGAAAGAAATGTAAGCAGGCCCATATAAATGAGGAAGTGTATCACTTATGAGCAATTGGTAGCTTACTGAAAAGTGACAGATATATTCAAACAATTCCATACATGCCTAATCGCTATACATCAAACAGTTACCACGAATCGAACGTGAGCGGTTGAGAAGCAATACAGTTTCGAATCTTTTTTTTATTGAATTTCAATTTTAGTTGGCAATAAATCGTGTCGGCTGCTATGATCTTTTTTTGGGGTTATAGTGCCGGATCTAAGAAGGAAGCCGATATCGTCCAAAAGGGCCGACAATGCGGAAGAGATGAATGCGCCAGTCATTGGGCCAACTATGGAGAAGGCCAAGTAAACTTTGGCAAGTCGAAGCTTTTACTTTCGATACATCCCAATAAAGCTTTGGATTATACCAGTTTAGACCGAATCGTCTCGGAGATTAGTCGGTTTTCTGGAGACATTTCATTAAATTGGTGTTTTTAGAACCAAAATAAAATGCCATATAAAAATTTATGGTAATTATCACCACAATTAAGGATAACTAATTGATGAGAAAATAAAATAAAATGAGATTTTTCGTGTTCTTGGGTGTAAGTTGATATTTTATGTTACAAAATAGAATGTCGTATAAAAATTGATGGTAATTATTATCACAATTAATGATAACTCATAGTCGAGAACGAAAATTAAAATGTGATTTTTAATTTTCTTGGGTATGTCATTCAATGTTATTGCTATACGTATATGACTTTAAATTGAAGCTTGAACGAAAAATATCTGCAACAATGATCTATAAATCAGAATATCCTAGTGTTTTTCTACACTCAACAATAAACAGCTGAATTACCCTCGGCAGCTTTTAGAGATAAAACGTAATCTGCACTACCTCAGTTTTTACTTCGTTGAACCTTAATATATCATTCACGGCAAATTAAAAATAAGCATAGTTTCACGGTTTTCACGACGTATTATTTTAACAACTACCAGTTTCGATGCAATAGAATTAGAAATTAATAGTAAATAGGTTTACGCATGTATGGTATTCTGAGCTCGGCAAATATCTATATTTGAATTGGCGCAAATATTTTCCTAAGGAAAGGTAGGTACTAGGGTATTTGTTGTCGCCGGCGTAAAATTTAAGTCACCAAAATAGCCCGGATTTAAATCGTACGTTGAACTCAGCAATCAGGAAAATAGATGATGCAGTCAGGATGTTTACAACGTTCTAATGACTCATTCCAATTCTAAATCCACGAAACAAGCTAAGTGCGTAAAATGAAATCTCCCTGTAAAATATAATTTATTAGCAACCTCAAATTCAGTTTGAACTTTTAATATATCTTACCCTAAATGAGGGAAAATAGACGAATTTGACCAAAACTAGAGTACGAAGGACTTCAGCAAGAAAATAATATTACATACATTTTTATTTCGCTGAATTTAATCAACATGGTTTTGCAAAACATCAACTTTAATTGGTCATTCTTCGTAACGTTCAATATTTCATCGCAATTGGATAATCACTGAATATTTTGGTGAGGAAGGTATACTAGAAAAGTATTAGTGCAATATTATGAAGTAGTGTATAATTCATTAGTTGTATTGTTGTCTTGAACAAAGAAATACTTTTACTTAGTGCTGTTGTAGCATTTTTTTACTTCAAATCACATCAAAATCTATTAAACAAGTAATGATTTCAGAAAGTTGTAAGCATTTAAGTCAACATGATCCATGTATAGGTAAAGCCATGATCATCATGTATAGGTAGAGTCTGTAGTGTAGAGATAGTAGAGTGTAGTAGAGTATATCGCAGTGAAGTTACCTCTTTCAGTGGATCAAATAGTGTAAAAGTAAAATAATATCGCAAACCATTCAATTTTAGATTTCTTTTGGTTATCAATCCCGCCTCATGCAATGTTAACATCTTGCTCTCATCCTTGTTTATTTCCATTTGAGTGAATACCTCAAAACATACTTGCTTAGTAAGCTAGCTCAGTCTCAATGATCAAGTACAATAAGTAAATATATCCTTTTCCTTCTTTGTTTTCTATCTTCTCGTTATGCTTTACTTGAATAATCTGTTCCGTTATTTACGTTTACAGTAAATATTTTTTTAAAGAAAAGTTTTTGGTAAATATATAAAAAAATTTTTCTTTTGTAATTAAAGTGATAGCAATCCCTGTATAAAGTTCTTCTGGGATGCGTAATTTTACTACTGTTAGTAAATAGTAGTATTTTTGATAAAAGTTTTCTTAAATTTAAGTTTTCTAATGCATAAAAGTGAAGTAAATATATCATTATTATACGTATATTTGGAGTGTAATGTTGTACGGGTGTTGTACGGGTGTGAAACGTGGACGTTAAGAAAAGAGGATGTGAAAAGATTGGAGGCTTTTGAGATGTGGGTATGGCGTAGAATGGAGAAAGTAAGTTGGGTCGATAGAAAAACGAACGAGGAGGTTCTAGAGATGGTGGGGGAGAAAAGAGTAATGATTGAAGTAATTAAAAATAGGCAAAAGAAATGGGTGGGTCAAATATTGAGAGGGGAGGGATTGTTGAAGAAAGCGATCGAGGGAAGAATGCTAGAGAAAAGACAGAGGAGAAGACTAAGACAAAAGTTATTAGACGAATCAAGGAGTGGAATAAGTTACCGGGAATTGAAGGATAGGGAATTAAATAGGGAATGTGGGGGCACATGAACCTACCGAAAGGTAGAACACTTTATATATATATACGTATATTATACAAATGACTTGTACAGTACATTCGAAGGCGTGTACTTATATACTAGACATATTGCCTGTTTGCAAGCAAAATACAGATGAGGCAACGCGTTGATGTAATAGTTTACGCTGCAACATTGTAATCAATTATGCTCCATTCACTTAACTTGCCCAATGTCGAGGAATTCGACCCACTTGAATTGAACATTGAGCAGTTTACATTACGCGTGCTCGAAAGTAGTTCCGCTTCTTCATTCCTAAATAAATTGTTGAGTTAAACACTAAAAGAATTGCGCAGGGGAGTCAATATTGTTTAATCAACCACGTGACCAGCGAGGATTACGCATGCAACACTTTTCTCGTACGAGTAAGTATTTCGCGTTTTCGTAAAGCAATTTTATGCCAGCTATTTACACAAATTCTGATAAGTAAGTGTGTAACCAGCAAAAATATATATGAAAAAAGCGCAAAAGTATAACGTTCACAAAATAAAATACATTATTAACCTATTCAGCACACTAAAATGATGAGTTTCCGTGGAAAAGTTTGATTTCAGTGGAATGACTGCACTAATTATTCAAGAAGGAATTAAATTAATTTCAATTACGGATACAAATTATTTACACTCAAAATTTAGGGAGGTTAAGTAAGTAGAAACTTCGAAAAATAGGCATATAAGAGTAGAAAGACTTCAATTTTTACCGGCAAATAGTATGAATAAAATCATCACGCGTTGTCAGTCTGGTGAGTTCACGGATAAATGACGTTTCGACCTCCGACTCGATGGCCAACATGAGGGTTGTAAGTCGCGAACCTCCCTTTTTCTTAATTCTTATGTCTCAATAAAAAAATAACAAATACTCCCAGCAATACCATACGGATTTAAGTATATCATTTAACTCATTAAGGAGTAAAAGGCACTAAGAGAATGCACCATGTTTCCGTAAATGACACGCCATATGTCATTCATTTTTTCACCATCACCGAACCATATTGCAGAAACGTATCTTCATCAAACCGACCGAAATAACTCATGACGCAACGTGCAATATTCAAGACGCATGACAGCAAACTTTTCTCCCGAGTGCTAGCAATAACCCTTCCAATCGCCGTAAATGGGGCACGACCTGAAAAGGGTGACCCTATGAAATTTCTCGGGAGCCTATCCAAGAGTAGGCAATTCACACGGAACGGTAGCAGAGTGCTTAGAATTACGCACGACACTCGAGAGGGGTCACAGGGCCATTTTGAAGAGATCACGAAGTGCCTCGCTCGTGTTTTGGGGTGCGGGGCGTGGTGGAAGGCTCTTTTCTTGGCCCCGATGGATGAGGATGTTTACAGTACTGGCAGGAGCTATGGATGACCTGGGCAACTATCATGCGCGAGGCACCGATCTAACATCCATATTAAAAACAGTAAACACATCAAGAGTTGCGCCAATACATGAGGTGGCGATGCAAAAGCACCAGATGCCTATCGCAAGGGGCGCCAAGTTGAAGGTTAATGTATTTGTTTTCTTGACATTTTTTTATTTAGAATAAAACATGAATTTCAATGAAGAAATGCTTAATAATCTGTTTCATTTTCTATCAATGTTGACTATAATCATTAACGTCTTTATTTATTTGTGCGAGATTGAGACTAAGAAGTCTCCTCTTCCATCTAACCCATCGTCACATTTAATACTTTCATTGAGAGAAAAAATGAAAAGTGGGTATAAAAACCTAAGATTTTCTCAGGGAAAAATTATGCATCGCAGGATTACACCCGCTAAGAAAGGGGTTAAAATCGAGCATAATGATTTGGGAAATAAAATAAAAAGTATCGCATCGCATCTCAACTCAGGTGGAAATAGGGCTCTTCACGACCCTGAATACGTCCATAGTTAAAAACGAAAAATTGAAAAAATTTTCAAGCATCCTTCTTTACCTACAAAACTACAAATTAATTTTAGTATAAGTTATTATGAGGATATGCATGTATTTATAATTCGTTTAAAAATCGATGGAGAAAGATTCGATTCTCTTAGATTGGCAATCTCTGAACCCTTCAGATAATAGAACACGTATATCTTCCAAATTGATCAGGGTCAATCAAACGTTTCTTCATAAGATAATCTACATTAAGTTCGTTTTTATCGCCTGAAGAACAAACAAACTTAAATTTGAACTAATAATAGGAAGATATAATAATAATAACTTGGAAATAAAATGAAAGCTGTCGCATCACATGCATTAGCAATAGCATTATCGCTGCTAATAAGAAACGCGTTTGGGAGAAAACTCTTCATGAAACAATGAAACAATTAGTATTAAAGACTTTGTGAGTAAATAATAGAAAATAATTTATTTACGTAAATTACGAGCGTTATGAGAAATGAAAATTGTATAAACCTCGCGAAGAAAAGTGAGTGTAATCACTAAGTAAGCATAGGCAGAATATTTTCCATTTTATTCCACCCAAAATAATTAAGACTGGGAAGCAAAATAATTTAAATGTGTGCATGAATACCAAAGGATAGAAAGCTAAATCCTCCGTGGATAATTAAAAATAGGACTGGTTGATAGATTTTCATATTAGAATCTATATATTCGGCCTCGACTTTGTCGTAGGTCTCTATTATAATGAAAAATGATAACAGAGGACTTGTATCTTTACCATCTATTTTCATACATGGGTGGTATGCTTTCAAGGATAGAAGGTGTACAGCTGATGTACTGATGATGAGAAGGATAGCATTAGACAAAGAAGAATTTCGGAATCGATGGGAACTGATAACGAAGGGCCTTGATAAAGGAATCAGGAAAAAATTAGTACAAACTTTGGTGTGGAGTGTTTTGTGAGGGCGTAAAACATGGACCATAAGAAAAGAGGATATCAAATATTAGAGGCCTTCAAGACGTGGGTATGGCGTAGAATGGAAAAAGTAAGCTGAGTTGATAGAAAAACAAACGCAAAGGTGCTAGAGATGGTTGGGGAGAAAAGGGTAATAATTGAAGTTATTAGAAATCGACAAAAGAAATGGGTGGGTCAAATATAGAGAGGAGATGTATTACAAAAGTGAATAACTGAGGATAAAATGCTAAAAAGAAGATATGGGGGAAGACAAAGAATGTATACAGATAATACATAGGGTGGATTCAGTTAATAAAAAACGAAAGAAAGAGCATTGAATAAGGAATATTAAGACACATGAACCCGCCAAAAAGTAGAACACAATCATCATCTGCATCTATTTCCGAAAGACCGCACTGAACGTCCGAAAATGCCGCAGGTTACCCACCTCTGTATTCTACCCTAAGGAAAACTAAGCTTGTAGATGCCCGAGAGCGGAATGGACGTGTAGGAGAGATGTGCTTATATTATGAGGCGGAGGGTGAGGCAGGCACCTCTATCTATTTCCGCAGCTCCTCATCCGGGAACCTCAAGAACGGAGAAATGCCGAGGCTGAGAGGGAGGGGAAACAGAAAACGAAAGAAAAGGAGAGAGTGTGGACTGAAGGTTCATAAGTTCAAGAGAGAGAAAGCAAAGGGTGAAAAAAGGACGGCAAGGTGAGAAGTTTCCAGTCACTATAATTACACCTGTTTCTCCATCTGAGACGCCGGAGTCTCCTCAAGAGTGGTCCATGGCCAAACTGAAGGTCTCTGCAATGCGGGTGGGGTCTTATTAATTCGTCCCATTATCGCACTTGCCACGCTTGGGAGTCGTTTAGGAATGGGGTATTGCGTCATTTATTCAGTTATGGTAATCCGTGCCTATTCGTAGTGAGGTGTAATATGTGAAATCAGTTTAGGGAGGCTTAAATGTGTGGAAATCCATGACATGAAATCTTAAAATAACCGCACTCTTATGTATGTACTTTCCACGAGTTTACGGTATGTTTAATGCAAAGAATAATTCGAAAGTGCGAGCCATCTAAAATCCCTTGGTTAACAGGTACTTATGATTTGTCGCCATGCCATAACGTTCTTGCCATTCTTGGTGGTGTGGAGATAACGTGCTAGCCTAGAATCGCTGAGGTATCGCGTTCGAATCCTGGTTAGGGCATATTTGTTAAAAATAAGGGTAGTCTTAATGATGTACAAATACGTCCAGTGAGACATAATTATGATTATCACTATAAAATACTTAGTAGAATAAAAATCCTTCTATTTATTGGTTCCGCCAACTTGCATTGCAGTTAGTTTTAAGAATTAAAATATAAAAACTAGCGTTCTGCGCCATTCTGAAAATAACACGGTGTAATTTTCCACCCAATAACACAAACAGGTTACGATTCTTACACCATAAATACATCGTGACGTCAGTGATATAAAATCCGTTACTTTTGCCGAAGTGAAAACCGATAAACCTGAAATTATTTAATTTTAACCGAAACCGGAAACCGTTACATAGCAAATTTTTGCTATTTTTTACAAGCTACTTTTATGCTGCAATAGAGTGTAACGTTATGAAAATGGAAGCACCTAGAAATGATAGAACATAATTTCAGAAGGATATAATATTACAATGGTCAGCGCGAAAACAGAACGGTTCGAACCGGTTTAACGTTAGTTAAAGGAGCAAAACCGGAAATGAACCAAAATTTTTTCGTTGAATCGAAGTGAAAACCGGAACGAAAGAATTACGGTTCGACGCCCTGATTAGCAGGGAAGGGAATAGTAAAAACCACTCTAGAAGGATCGGTAAAAGAGCAAAAGAGAAGAGGAATTCTTCTTCTCTCAAGAAGAAGGCTGTACATGATAGATGAAATAATTTTAGAATGATATAAGAAACCCAATCGACAGGTTTGGGGCAGATGGGAATGGAGACAACGATGGCAGATGGGACCTGCAACTCGACAGAATACCAGATTATGATGTCTTTCTAATCAATATGTTTTAACAGTACGTTAAAGAAGGCCTTGATGCTTGGAAACAAAACCCAGTTCGTGTTTTGTTGTACTTTACCTGTGGTGTTATTCAAATAAATCGTTTATTAGCTTGCATGTTTCTGTAATGAATTTCCACCATGATGATCGATATGATCATGACAGATATTATTTCAATGTTAATTATTAAAAATAATTCTTGACATATCTTCATTTATGATGTAAGAACTTTTTCCTTTTAAAATCGACTTCAAATCGAAGAGAAAAAATATTCCATTCATTACACTATGGTTTATACGTTTGTTAATCATAAATCTCCCAAACTGGAGCTTTTATTCTTCGTTTTCTGTTCATGATCGCTATTCGCTAACATAGCATTGCAAATTTTATAATAAGTATTTCTTTTAGATAATATATAATTTCGTAATAATACTCGTTTTGACTGGTAAATTATTTTTCGCTAGAAGCGAACCTATATAAAATCTGCCATAGAAATTTCATGTATAAAATTGATATACGAAACAAAGAATCCCAATTAATGCATCTGAAACAAAATTTTTGCCACCTAAATATGTATTTGATTTCAAGTTTGGGAGATAACGATTCGGTTCCAAATTTTTGTTGAGGAAAAAGAATAATTCGATTCGAATCGAATATTCGCACACCTCTAGACTCCATGCTTATTATGCTTCATAAGACCTATCAATACCAATATATCCTTTACTACGGTTTACTTATTCTCTTCTATTTGTGTTATCGAATACTATTTGTTTAAATGTGATATCTTAATAGACATAGATGTACAAAACTTTGGATTCTATACGAAGAAAAAAGTCATGATCGTATTCACATTTCGTATCTGACCGTCTACGTTAAGAAAAGAGGATGTCAAAATATTGGAGGCTTTTGAGATGTGGGTATGGCGTAGAATGGAGAAAATAAGCTGGGTCAATAGAAAAAAGAAAGAGGAGGTTCTAGAGATGGTTGGGGAGAAAAGGGTAATGATTGAAGTAATTAGAAATCGACAAAAGAAATGCGTGGGTCAAATATTGAGAGGAGAGGGTTTACTGAAGAAAGTGATCGAGGGAAGAATGCTAGGGAAAAGACAGAGGGGAAGACAAAGACAAAAGTTATTAGACAAATTAAGGGGTGGGATAAGATATCGGGAATTGAAGGAGAGGGAATTAAATAGGGAATGTGAGGGCACATGAACCTACTGAAAGGTAGAACTTTTAGTAGAACACTTTATATATCTGACCGTCTATGCAATTATTAGAACTACATACGTTTTCCGAGTAAAATCTGATATATACATGATTCTATGCACTACTTTATTAGATATACCCATAAAGTATTTCCCTTCCATCTCCGCTCCTGTTTCCGAGAGCTGTTAGGATGGTTAATCAATTAGAGAAAATTGAGCGGAACCGAGACAAGGCGAAGACATGATTCAGCGGAACGAAGAGAAGCCCATTAAGACGGTTATCGATACCGTAGTATCGCCAATGGAGGATGCACGGTGCATTAGAGGAATCAGATCATGCGAAGAAAGAGGAAGTTCACAGCCGAAAAACTCATTCTTCCTTTAGTTGCGCCGGTGCCACTGTGTACTGGAGGCAGTCCACGCGTGACATGAGCGGTTTTCTATTATGTAGAGGGGATAAAAAAACACGGACGTTCACGTAACAACCAAAGCGGCATGCTCTAATTTCCACGAGGAACGTGCGCGGCAAAACCGGAACATTTAGCGGCAAATTCTTAATTCGATTTGGAACAAAAGGTGTTGTGTCAATCTGATGATTACTTACATTACTTACATTTGCGCGGAATCGGTATGAACGCGGATTAATAAAAATAAAAACCTAATTTCCAGAATTAAGAACTGATTAACGATATGGGGATATTTACGAGGGTGGTCTGAAAAGTTTCCGACACCAGATTTTTCAGAAATCTTCAGAAAATTTTCAGAAAACATGTCGAGAAATGGCGAAATGTCGGAAACTTTTCAGACCACCCATGTATTGCTTAACAATGGCGGTACATTGACACACGGGTGAGAGGGGCGGTAGCCCGGGGCGCTTAGGTTTTGGGGGCGCATGACGTTGGGTATTAGTCCAGTGTTAGTGGTTTGGTAAGGTGCGAAAACCCTCGTGAACAATCATTTCATGACAGAGCTATGCAAGAAATACGAAGCAATAAAGTGCCCACTTGAGATAATTATTATCTATATAATTATATTATTATCCATTATTATGCTACTAATTAAAATCAGAACTTATTTCATATCAGTTGGCAAGCAATCTACGAAATAGGTCTCCGTCAATGTCGAACGGTGTTGCATAAAATTATAAGATCAAAAATTTCCTTATTCTCAATGAAATATCGCTATTATACTTTCACTGAAATAAATAAATTTCTTTTCCTCTTCGTTATCTCTATAAATCTAATATATTAAAAAATAAACGTAAAGTGCACCTTAAAAAATCTGGATTCCGAAGGAAAGATTCAGTAGTAAGCCTTTAGAGCAGTACAAATTTTGAGTAAATATCCTCCAGCAGGCACAGCGGTGTGGAGATTTTACGAAACGAAAAAATATGTATCTTCAGCCAATAAGGAGGCAAAATAAACGACCTACAAATAGTCCAATCTTTGTATCTAGAGCGAAAGAGCTATATTTACACGAAAATTTCAGTGTTAACGCATTTCTCAATTATACATTCAAAAATATCCTGAATGACCTCTCTCAAAGAAACTCAACGTAATCAGATGACTCACCAAGGCTTTTTAATCCGTTACGGCCCTTGAGTCCTTTAATTCAGCTGCCGACCATAAAAAACGGGTTTAGAATTCATTCCTTGAAACATATCTCGGGCGCTTCATTTTCATATTATCTGGGATTCCATAAAATGCATTCAAATTAAGTTGCCCTCAGATGTTATCTAATAATGGAAGAAGATAAATAAAAACTCTAATAGCCTCATTCGTTAATGCTAGTAGAAAGGGAAACTAGTCGGCCTACTGATGTAATTGCTGATTTGAAATACTTGTTTACCAGTTATCGGTAGTTTTCTGTGCCTAACTATTAAAAATGTGTACGAGCCTCGTAGCCCTTCAAAAATTTTATCCCTTATTTTTGAGGAATACTCTAAATGGGTAAATCTCATTTAAAATTATTTTTAAAGTCCAGATTAAGGTTAATATCGGTTTACATAGAGCACTGTATCACACTGGAAGAATTTCCAAGAATACTTAGGGGTGAATAAAATATAGATGCAGTACAGTTTGAAACAGAAATATATCTGGTAAACACTAGATTCGAATTGTTGTGATGGCAGTAACTTATATCTAGAAATCCTTCTACAAAAAGTGTTTACATTAAGAATTCAGATACATGCCGCAATATTTATGCAAAAATAACCCTTTTTTCGGATAAAATAGAGAAGTGATTTTAACATTATCGGCAATCATGAATGTACATGTAATATCAAATTGGCTAAATTATTTATTATATATTTGTATTTGATATGAAATCATATGTTACGATTACCAAATCAGATCTCGTTTGAAAATATAAGATGAAAGAAACTCGCTTCGCCGCTAATTTACATTCAAACATATAATAAAAATCTCAAGAAAACATGTAGACGATGCAATGAAAGAAGAATTTCAGGATTCCTTCATTGTATCCATGAGGCTTGAATGTCATAAAAATCTTAAGATAACGCAATGTTTATAGATAGCAACTTATGATTTTACGATCATAATATGGGTCTCCAAAAATATAACGTCGAGTTACTCCTTTCTTAACAGAAATTTACTAATTATCTGATTTTTTATGTTTTGAAGGTCATATGGTGTTCCTAAATGACTTAATAACTTGATGGCTTGCCTTGAGAAAACAAAAAATACATTTACCAACACAAATAGTGAAATTATGAATCTTTTGCGGAGAATTTTTTATAAACCAATTCCATTCTATTTAAAACGTATTTGGACACTTAAGTCATCTTTAGATGAGTATCGATGCACAGTATTTATGCACATTTAACGATTCAACCTTAGAGATATTTCTTCATGAGCTACTCAGTTTTTCTCATTTTTCAGGCATTAAAATACATAATAATGTAGAAAAATGAGGATGAGATCCTCAACAGATATCCTATTTCTCATTGCCATATCTCCGCTTAATAACTCTCTTTATTTCGAACAATAGTGCTGTTTGAACACAAACAACCGTTATCCTCATTACCATAATATAATTGTCATGTTTTATTGCTTGAAAAATACTGAAGAAAATGTCCTAAGTTCGATTTTTAGTCTAATTTTATGCCGTTTTTCTAAGCGTTGTAACTTAAATTTATCTGATAGTTTAAATAAGCCCCCTTAAGACGAATTATACAAAGCACAATTTTGTTGTTAGCAGCGCATTATTATTCACTCATACCTTTTATATAGTAAAATATAAACATTATTTAAACATTGGATTAAATAATATATTTTGGCCATTGAGGGATACTGGGAAATAAAGGGATATGTATTTTGTGAAGTTAGTAGGCTTCCTTTAATTCAAACTAGGCCTCGGTTTATATAATAACCGATTAATTCTCATGATTTTCTTCTCAATCGTTACAATACGGTTGGTGGAATTTCATTGCGTAATTCTCTTCTTGAATAATGAGCAAATCTCTCTATGAATTTCCAAAATTTTCCAGAGAATTGTTACCTACAGTGCGATCGTGGGTAGCCATTCATTGCGAATCAAAATAAAAAAAACTTTTATTTTTAGAATTTTCCCCGGATGCATTCCAGGAACAACGGAAACTGAAAAAAAAACTCCGAAACGGAACTGAAGCAAAAGGCCGATCCCACACAGAGCTTTTAGGTGCTTCGTCATTTGCAGTAGGGCTTAACAAGTCCGGTAGAGGCAAAAAATAACCCATCCGCCCATCTCCCACGGACGATGACGGAGGATGGAAGGCTCTGGGCGTTGGAAACGACGAAAACTGGCGTAATGTTCCATTTCCAGCCCACGCACAGAAGCTCTCCCTGGTTCATAATTCAATCTAAGAGAACTTACGAAACGCGCTGCAGCCACGAATATCCGAGTTAGGACTCAGACTGTCTTCGACGATGGGGAATGATTATTCGCGAAGATACCCTGAGCTAACGAAGTTAGTTGCAAAATTTCATTCTGTACCAGGATCCTTGGTTAATTAAATGATGGTCTCTGTAAATTACCGCACTCTAAAATAAACGCACTGGGAAATGACTACCATATTCTTTTACTACACTTCGTCCAATGTCGTGAAGAGACCACGTAAATCTTATGTCACTGTGTAATCTTGTAAGGAATTTCTTCTTTTAATCCCTGCCTTGCCTTACCCTTACAGGATAGTGGCAGGAGCTCTTGCGAATATTGTATAAGAAAAGAAATTTGGTGATAATTGATTTTGAAAAATTCAGTATACAGTAAAATTGATTTCTGATGGAATAGTACGAACAGCGCGCGCCATTCTCCCGTAAGGAATACACGGTGAATAAGATTTACGTGGTATCTCTATGACTTTGGACGAAGTATAAAAACCAAGCTTTGGCATTATCCATTTTTCTTTCGTCATTCCTAATTTTTTTGAATGTGTAGATGCGTGAACATCTTACAGAACATTCAACAGACATAAAATTCGTTTGCAGAGTTACTCGTTAGGCGATATTTCACTCTAAAATGGTAATGGAACTACTGAATGAACATAGCAGAACGCTATTTTACTACTGAATAATTGGTTACGTCAAATTCAAAGGCAACTTCCGATGAAAAAAAGGTATTAACAGGATGGGAACAGACAAGTCTTATATACCCTATCACTGATGAGTTTAGATGTTAATTATCATGAAAACTAAAGATGAAAATGAATTTGTTTTTGAAATCATTCACAGATAATTTTCCGGGAATGAGATAATTCGCTACCGAACCGAAAGAAAAGTACTTCTTTAAAACTTCATAATTACCTTTGAATAATCGTAGATGTCTTTATATGAATCAAATTCATAAGGCGAAAACCCGAGATTTTGCTTATCATTTCTTTGCTTTAACTTTTCAAAGTTAAGGTTACTTTCCTTAGGTAACGGAGAAATTCTTTGCGGAAATAATTTTTCGAATTATTTTAGAAAGTCCCCACACCTAAAGCTAGTTCTGCTCCTATTCTTTATAGCAAAGGAATAGTAAAAACCTAAAATGAATATAAATATGAGTCCTCATTTAGCTAGAAAGTATCGTTTTGATCAAGAATTTTCCGACAGCCTCCACTGAATCCCAGCTGCTAACCCTTTGCCTAATCTGGGGGAATACTTTCTTAGATCTGATGCAGACAATTTTCGATCCAACAGTAAAACATAAAAATGCCCCGTTGATCAAGAGAAATGATGGAAAAAGTCGAGATAAGTCGAAAGAGTGCATCTTCATGGATCAGGTGATGACCTAGTTATGAGCTTTATAGAAAACGGACAGCTGCCGAGAATAAAGAGAGCAATGTTCGTCCGGTACTGCAATGACGCCTTAACGCTTTCGAGAGATGAGATCATAGTCGATTGCAAGAGATTGATGCTGCATATGGTCCATTCAACTTTCAATCCAATCTTATGCACTCCATACAGTTTACAAACAGCAACTTAAAGAGGAAATCAATGGAGAGGATATAATTGTGCATGTAATTTTAAAAACGTTATTGGATATCACAAGCCTGCGATTCTACTGCAAATCAAGGAACTCAAAAAATACACCTTTGGCAATCGTTACACAAAATTTCTTTATTTCTTTGAGGAGGAGCACGATAAGAATTCACCAACGCTAAATTATGAACACGTTTGAAAGGAGATATCTTCATGATCGAATGAAATGAATTATAATGTCAATCGTGAAAAATATCCGGGCATTAAAAACACGTACACCTATAAAAACATATCTGAGAACTTTTCCACGTGAGATGAAACAGATATAGAAAAGTTTATAAATTAACTGTGAGAAATACGTAATTTTTATCAATAATTTCCTCGTAAAGTTAAAAACTGGCGATACAATTTACACTAATAATTTTAAACGATCTACGAAAAAAAGTCCCGCTGAACTCTGTTTTGGTTCTGTAAACAAATTAAATCGCCTGACAATCATGTTCTACTATAAAGTGCTACGTTGTTTAATATGATAAACGTTTTACAATGTACTTTTATATATATCACGAAATTAAGCCTCATTTTGCGTCTTTTATTCTACTGCTTTGAAGCAAAAGTAGCTCAAGTAGAAGACACTTAGCGGATAATCAATGCAAAAACAGAAATTATCTCTTAAAATAACAAATGCTTCGTTCCTTAAGAATGTAATAATATATACACTCTTTTATCTCAACATTTATCTTATCTTTAAAAAATGTTGTACTACAGTATGTACATAACGACTCAATGATACAAGTGTGACCTAAGTCCTGGAATAAATTCCATCCCTAAACTCCACAATAAACTTTTTGCACTTTCAACACTGCCTGCCATCTATAAATGTAGGCAAAGCAACCATTCACGAACGTATATTAATAAAAATAGAAACTTTCCAACAGTTTCAGTACTTCAGCTTCCATCATAAAATAAGCCACTATAGAGAAATTCGATAACACTAAAATAAATTCAACCATCAATTAAATTATTACCTCAAAATTTAGTTCCAGTTGATCCAGCTGAAACTTCGCAACAAAGGAAGACGGCGATTCTATCAATCCTGGAAAAATATAACGAAAGATAGTTTTAGAATCAAATTATTTCTCAGAATTGCACCAAAATTATGTATATTCATAATTACCTTCATGAATTTTTTATCCAAGAAAAGATCTCCTTAGAAAAAATAGAATTGTAATGCCTGAAAGAAAAAGGCCTGTCTAACTTGCACGAAGCATAGAAATAACAATTTTTATGGCTATTAGTAAGGCATTAGTATTAGCTTAACTGGTTATTACGTAAAACATGTTCACAGTTACCTCCTGAAGCTATACGAAGAACAGAATTATTGCAGCTAATGGAAAGTAGCAGCAATAAACTTCAACTTTTGATCAACTTTGAAGGGAGATCTTACTGTAGCTTCTATAATTTCGAGTTTCTCTCTTCAGCGATAATCTTTACTTCCGTTAACACGTGAACATACTTTACAAAATACGCAGCAAAGTAAGATCTATGACGACCTATCCAAAAACGCGCCTAGTAAGTGAGAACCTTACATTTATTTTAAATAAATAAGGAACAGAAGCCACGCTTTGGTGTCATCTCTAGTCACGTAAAATTTCCCTTATTACAAAAAACATTGATTTGATGCTCGCATTTATCATTTCTTAATTTCACGAATGAGACAACAATGAGCGAATGGAAATCTGATTCACGAACGTTATGACAAGAATGTGTGGCTGCTGTTCTGAAAAGTGGTTAGTCTGCAAAGACGTCTTCCTACCTTTCGATGAGGCATGGGACATCTTCCCTCCGGTGGGTGTGCCTTCAGCGAAGTGTAATCACTGACCTTACGATTAATTAATCCATCGGCGGATGAGTCCTATGGCATCCTGCATTCCCTTGGGGATCATTTGGACTGTCCAGGTCCTTTGGTCACCTCTCCTTCATGTGAGAACTTCTTAGGTTGGTTGAAAGATACTTTAGTTGCAAGTCGGTTTTCAAGAAGTCCGTGGTCCGAATTCCGTAATCCTCTTTGATTGGTATTATATCCTTTGGTTGGGCGCGGGAAGCTTGCCTAAGGGTACAGTGAAGAGTTTAAATAATTTTATAATGCTGTTGAATTTGTACAAAAGCCGCTGTTTTACATAAATTTTCCTGACACTCCATGTAGGTATTATCATTATTAGGGCTCTCGGATATCCCTACTTCGGTGAAAGTGGTTCCGGGTTCGATTCCTGGCGGAGGCCTCGTGCGAAACGACCTTAGCTCTCGAAGCACTTTCAAATTTACTACTACAATTGTTACTAACAGACTTTTTGATGACGAAGCTAGCGCCGATGAGGGTATCTTACATGAAAATGATTTATTAATTGTAAGTTAAAGAGATATGCGAAATGAGGGATAAAACAAATTGTTTGGTTTTCAGATGAAAACTATAGAACTAAAAGCATTAATGCTTTTTTTTAATCATTTCTTTCTGTGGCCATTAGAAAGTATGGAGTAACTCACTTTAAAAGTCATGCTAAGGTTCGGCACATAAAAATGTTGGATATCCTTGAACTAGATGAAAAAGGAAACTTCAGTAGAAATACTATAACAAATCCTTAAAAGGGCTTTGTGAGGGAATTATTTTTTAATAATTGAAGTATGTAAAGTATTCAGATGAAATCGATTCCAACCAATAAAACATTTACTTCCGGAAGAACCACAAATTATTCTGAGCTAACAGATAAGAGTCGGTTTACATCGTAACCTGTCAGTAATTTAGCATAAAGTACTATACCTTTGTTTCTTCAAGACCGATAAAATTGAAGAATATTCAAAAAATACCTGTCATATTCAGAAATGAATTCAGATACCGTCTTAAGGGGTGGGGGACAAAGGAAAAATTTAAAATTTATTTCGTATTTAAAATTAAATATAAGTCGTAGTAAGAAAATATTTTATCAATTTTTCTTTAAATGAAATTCTAGAAATAATCTACCGAAGGATTGTTACGTGTTTATTATACAGAAAAGAAGCTTGCTGACAAAAACTTAGGAGACTTTAAATCTTTGTAATGTTCTTAAGAGGACATAAAACACGGTCTAACTACGATGATTCCATTTTATTATAGGGATGTGAATGCAAACAAAATATTTGCTTATCTGATGAAAGAAATAGCTTAGGTATATGAAGCAAACCAATCTCTAAGTCCCAAATTTGTGGTGACCAACGTCAATGGCAAATGAAAGAAATTCATGTACATTTACATTAGTAACGATGTTACAATTATATAAAAAACAAAAGATAAATTAGATACAAGAACTCGGTGAGTTATTTTTCCTGCATTTCTTAAAGTTTTCTTAAAATTTCAAACAAATACTACTCAAAGTATCTTTATAAATTAAAAACCAATACTATTTGAATTTTTGTTCAGTTTTTCATTTTCATTTATTCATTCACTTACGTTCTTTGTTAACTTTCAACTTATAGGAGTAACTGCATCGAATCACGAACTCCGACAGCCCTTCTTAATTGTAGTCAACTGTTGTGGCTTTTATCATAGATTATTAAATCATTATCATAGAGGATTAATTAAAATGATAATTTCGGGAATTTCTGAGATTTCTATCGGTAGACTCTATTTTCCGTTCCCGAAAGATACCAATGTCGGGAATAACGATACCCTATCTCTAGGAAGCTGAAAGAATAAGGAGCATCATCCTTCATCAAGCATCGGTGGTTCAGTGGTAGAATGCTCGCCTGCCACGCGGGCGGCCCGGGTTCGATTCCCGGCCGATGCAACAATTTTTGAAATATTTTAATTCGTTGAATCTCGTAATAATATTTATTCTACCATAAGGAAGTTAACTAGTTAACATTCTGATGATGAATATCTTTGATAGATGCCACATAGATAATAACCACAAAACCATAAATATTTATATTCCATAAACACCCGTCTTCACCGTTCCACTGATTTTTTTTCTAAAATAAATTACATCAGACCTCGCGATTTTGAGGTAAAATTGCGTCAATAAACGAAGGATACCCTTCCATAAAAGATTATGCAAGATGCAAGGTCCTGAATTCATGCTAGAACGTGGAAGAGGGGGGGGATAACCATACATTCACTACTAGTGCACTACCACGAAAGAAATTATTTCGTTAGTATGATACGTAACAGAAATGCATTATTTTGTTTTTATGTGCTAACTACCTACTGGAAAGCAATCAGACGATGCAGGCGGCTTTGTGACGTAGAAAACTACATTTCTTCCTCTGTAATTTTCTCTTGAGTCATAGAGGATTCTCCTGCAGTAATCATTCTTCAATCAGTTAGTGACTTTCGCTGAGGACAATTGTAATGCTAGAAAGAGAACAGATTTTTTCAATTTTCTAGGCGTGAGATAAGATTATGTAAAATAGAAACGAGCGTTCGCATGAGTGTTAAGAAATTAATGCACACGAAAAACCGATTATTTTGTTAATTTACCGTGGCATAAAAAGAGATTATCGTAAATAAAACCGATCATGACAATAAAAAGAATCTTTTTTATAAAATAATCACTCAAAATACTAATAATTAATTTTGAATGGTTTCTTCCGATAAAATGAATGATAACTATATGCAATTCAAAATATAAGGAAAATTATTCTCGTAAATAGATAAACCAAGCATGTGGTTTAAATTTGATTATGAACTCAAAGAATAAAGCTGCCTAAAAATTCTTGATCAATCAAGAGAAGATTAGTTTTTAATTACAAAAATATTTATATTATGAGTTATTAACGGTAAATTACTAAAATAATGCAGTAATTATTAACTATTAAGTATTCCAGAAGAATTTGGCATTTACAAAATCATTGCTGGTTCCTCATTAATGAGCATTACTGAAATCGGCGGACAAATCTTCTACAAAGAAGGTATAATCATTCACTGGTTTGAAATCTCAATCTACGGCACCGAAAATAGCATAAAAAGCAACTAGCAGCCTAAAATTAAGAGGAATTATCCTTTGTACATGAATGTATACTTTTTCACTGGTACACACCGTCATATGTAATCTACTTCTGAAGTAAGTTGGCAGGAGTATCAGATTATCGGTCATTATCCCTCTTGATCACACGTAATCATTTCTACATTTGGCAGGTCGGAGAATAAGAAAGCCTTCCTTACCGTGACCGAAACGGGTATAAAATTGCCGAGGACAGGAAGGATTACTTGGCGTGGCAAATCGCATCAATGACAGTTGTAGAAACACATTGATGCTTATTTACTCCTAAAGTACCAATTTTGTGACATTTGATGAATATCTTTGCTTAGTTAAGGGTAATTTTAATCTACAAGTCACGATAATAGCATATTAGAATACTAACTAAATGAGCGAATTTTATAAAAAAAAGGGTTGGTTATTATACATTACTGAATCAATCCTAAATTTCTTACTGTTCAGGAGTCTAATTTGAATGCTAAAAATAATAATTGTTACATAACCAAAAACACAGCTTTGAAAAAAATCATACAAATTGCAGATGAATATTAAAACAATATCCAGTGAGAAAAGGCGGAAAGTTAATGCAGGCCTCCCTGAAATTTTCCTGGCCTCATTCAGGTCCCTTTGTATACCAGCCCATGTTGAATTCGAACGTGTATTACTTTTAAAAATCTTAAAATTGACAGTTTTTTATACCCTCTTTTACTAACATTACATTTTCCTTCCATATAGTCGTCGAATATTTACAGAGAATTTTTTTTAGCCCACGAATCAAATTATTCGCCCTCAACATTTTATTGGCCATCTTTGACACAACACGGTAAAGTCATGTTACGTCCCTGTTTCAAAATATTCGAAATTAATTTAAAGTAGCTCTAACATTAATCCTCATTAACCCTCTCTTAAGCAATACACGATTAAATTCACTCAATGTATATTTTAATGATGGTTATTCATGATATAAATATTCTCATAAACCTCGGCTATTTCTATCATAAACGTAGACAAATGATTCGAATCAATAACCATGAAGTTTCATTTCAACATTTTAAACGCAGAACCGACACAGTGGCAACGCCGTAATGATTCCTAAAGTCTCCGTGATTAATTTTATTTGTACCGAAATAAAATCCCAGCTGGGACCGATTAGCACGAGAGGGATCGGAGAACATCTGTGCACCATCATCCAATCGAGATTCTACGGTAGGAGGCGATGAGTCAGGGGAAACTTCATTGAGGGCACAGCAGTTCGAAAACGAGAAAGAGAATGTCTAGCAACCAGTCGATGGGAGTCTCCTATAGGACAGGAATGGAAAATATTAGGCGGGAAGTAAAATTCAACGAAATTCATAATGATTTTGAAATCAGGTGCAACTCAATATGCGAAGATTCGATTTTTTAATAAAAATTTCTTTAATGGAAACAGGAATTACATTACCCAATTACATCCATTTTAATCATTTTTTTCGTATTTTATCGATGCAAATCGTAGGATGAAATCTAGAAAAATGTATAGCATTGACAAGTGAGTGCAAAACTTAGTGCTATATCCACTGATGAGGTATACAACATTTCTCTTCACGAAAATGAAAGTTTTAGACCTTTGATGGATACAAGCAATTTTCCGAGGGATAATTTTAGGTTAAATCTTATTGATTAAATCTTATTGATCGTTGGAATCTACGCTAGTAGCAATTTATATTTTCTGCGCATTCGATTTCATGGAATTTCATTTATCTCAGAGCGCAGTTTTTAGAGAAACGTGCGCGCTGAATATGAATCATTCAAGAAGAAGAAAATTTTTAAATGATTCTTTCCTAAACGTGACAATTATTGAAGGAAAGACATCAATAATATTATTCAAGAAAATTATAAAATTTTACCAAGAGATTCGGAAGTTTTGGGGGTAATTCCAAAAATTCCAAATTAATTCCAAAAAAACTCAATCCTCTTCAAAACATTTTCCTACTTTTGAACTTTGCAGTTAATTCATACAAAGAAATACTTTTCAATTACAAGACGCACTTACATGACCGTTACGAAGGGTAAGGTGGAGAGGTGACAAACATATAACATATGGGAGCAGCATTTCCTTAAAAAAATACATTTGGGTACGAGAATGTGTAGTAAATGTGCATCATAATGGGTATAATTCGTTTATCTATCTACAATATAGGACCCATTGGAAGCTTTGAATGAGGAACAATATGAAAACTAATAAGTACGACTCACTGCACTCGATTATCGGCTGTCAGATCGATTGCAAAATCAGTAAACTTCTCCCTCGGATATAAAATTATGTGCTCCTAGAAAAATGCAAAGCATGCCCCACAAAACGCTAAATCATCTTTATAGAGCACGAATCGTCAACATGCGTCTTTAATTGACGAATAATGATGGCTTTTTGAATAATCTATCCCAAAATGAAAATAATTGACCATATATATCTTTGAAATATCTTCCGGTCAGAGATGCCAATTTACTTTTTAAAATTTCGCTAGATACTCATTCAAAAGTAGTTTGAAGCCGCTTGTATCAGAAATAAATTTCGATAAAATGTAGCTAAAAAATAAAATAGCTTAAACGTGCATGTAAGAACAGGATATCTACTCTAACTTGCGAACATTGAATATACAATATATAAATATCATACTTTTTAGAAGCTATACTTGATGCTATAATGATGCTTTATACGTAATAGTCAAAATTTTTATGTTACAGAGGACCTAGAGAAAGGTCGCTAAAAAAGAAAAATTCGGTGAATTTGACGACAAAATCGCTAAATTGGAAACTCTGCTTCAAATGAGCGGAGTGGTTTTACATTACACCGGCAAATATCGCTAATGAACAATTTATTTCCAAAATTTCGTCGTAAGGAATATATTGAGACTCGCCAATCCGGGAATACCTATTGTAAATTAAACGGGGGTGCTCAAACGATCATTGGGAGATTGTCATTTCGGACGAAAATGGAGGGAAAAAAATTAACTCTGGAAATGGAAGCCGTTTTTTCGGCAACTCGATCATTCATTCCGTTACATCGCGAAAATTCGAACGAAAAACGTAACCGCAGATTTCTCCGGTACCGAAAACTAAGTAGTCTTTTTCTTCAACAATCGCCAAATGTAACTTTCTGCTTCGAACGGCGGCGCCACCCGAGAGCTTTGCTGTCTTAGCAGCTGTTTTTGTTGCGATACGTAACCTAGGAGGCGAGGACAAACTTTTCAAAGCTCGCGTAGAGCGTGCGACACTACGGAACGGTATGTAGGACACAGGACAAAGTGCTGGGAGTGGACTTAAACTGTTCCGTAATTGAAGAGAAGTATGGGTGAGGCGAAGACGGGGGAGAACGCATTCCTCGGGCCACCGCCTAACGCAAGTTAGTCCCAGTTTCGAATATGGGTGTCAGCACGGTGCAGGGCCCACCAAACTCCGCGGAACTTCCTCTTTTATTTCGGGAGCTTCCACTGATGCTCATACGCCTCTTTCCTTGGCGTACAAGTGTCGCTTTCTGATTAAGTACCCTCACGATTGAGTAGGCGTAGCGTCAGACTGAAAATTTTCCACACATGCACTTTAAACGTGGAGGCGAACTGTTCGTTTTCCTGAAATACGTTATCATTTTCCCTCGATATTTTATTTGAAATTTGATCATGTGCGTCAAGATTAGCGGTAGGCCCGATTGGGTGAAATAGATGACAGATCTCTCTATTTTTACATTTTTGCTGCTCCTGGTCATTTACGCCGTGGATTTATATTACATCGGGAACGTATTCAAGGGAGAAGCAAAAGAATGAATTCCTTTAAATCCTTTGATAAACATCGAAAAGACTACTTTACACCTTCTTTATTGCCTATAGGTATCTTAGGTATTCCCTCTTTTGAAATTTTCCTTAGTTTCATGCGCAGAAACATAAAAATTTTAAGATTAATAAAAATTTAAAGATGTATTCCCCCACTCTCAAAAACGACTTCTGAATGCGCTACTGGGCCTAAATATACTGCAGTAAAACATAGAAGTTGGAGAAAATAAAATTCCAGCTGCTATTCTAATTCTACCTCTTCTCAATTTCTTCCAATGATTTTAAGTTATGGTGAGATTAAGGACCCAATAAGAGTTGCAAATTTGGTAATGTGGACCGCCGTTTTTTCTTCTGTTACTCAGAAGATCTCCTTTATTATTATTTTTTCTCTGTATTAGGTCAGTAATATTCAGGATTATGAGTGGATTAAGTAGCAAGTCATACTCCAAAGATAGGATGGAACTGAGGAGTATCTACAGCCTTTTGAATTAGATGAACACACCGGCTTTAGAGTTCAAAAAAATTAAATCTCATCTCTCCTCATTTTTGATCAGCTGACATCCACTGGTATAACAAATGATTTTCTTTGATCAATGCTATCTTAATGAATAAAGGCATAATTTCATGGTATATAAGAGACAGTAGCTTAAAAGTGATGTAAATAAATTTAAGAGAGGAAATACAAACCCGCCTGTAATGTATAAGAAGCTTAAACACTCATGTAGTGATCCAGCTCCCAGCATTTTAAAGAAATTTTCAATTTGATTGATTTTACACCTTTTATAAATTGTGGCTGTCATTGACTTGTCTGTAATCAATACAATTACTTAAATATATTGCATATTATAAAATATAAAAGAGATTCAGGATAAATTTTCATCTTCCTCAGAAAACACATTTCATTTAATTGACAATAAATACCTCTCTCATGTATCAGTCATCATGAAGTCTTTTTCACCTACATTTTGTAAGTAAAAGCCATTAAAATGAAGTATATTCTAAGAGAAAAGAAGGAAAATTACTTCTTCATTCTAGCCTTTGTCAGGTTGCTAAGAAAAAGTAGAAGTTTTTATATTTGCTGAACTGCTCGCAAAGATACTACCAAGGAAATATTATTCAACTAAGAAATGTTGGAAAGTTTACTCTGTCAACAACTATAAATTGACAGCACTGCAGCAAGCTGACCATCAAATTTGACAGGCAAGTACTGCATCCACTGCGACCAATATTATTTAACTTATCTATTCTTTCCAGTTCCTCTAATGATGGAAAAGCTGCATAACTAATTTCATAATCTCCTCAAACCTGTTGTTATAATTTAATTATTCTTATTAATTTATTTCATTACTTACTACCTTATCATATGAAGCATAAACAGACAAATCTACCTCTTATATGAAAAATAAACTACTAAATAACAATGAATTTCAATGAACATATGAACACTATGAGCAATATTACCTCTACAACATTGATGAAACGTGGATGTTAAGGAAAGAGGATATTGAAAGATTAGAGGCTTTTGAGATACGGGTAGAATGGAAAAAGTAAGCTGGGTCGATAGAGAAACAAACAAGGAGGTGCTAGAGATAGTTGGAGAGAAGAGGGTGTTGAATGAAGTAATTAGAAACCAACAAAGGAAATGGGTGGGTCAAATATTGAGAGGGGAGGGATTGTTGAAGAAAGCAATCAAGGGAAGAATGCTAGGGAAAAGACAGAGAAGAAGACAAAGACAGAAGTTGTTAGACGAATCAAGGGGTAAGTTACCAGGAATTGAAGGAGAAGGAATTAAATGGGGAATGTGGGGGCAGATGAACCAACCAAAAGGTAGAAAACTATTATTTTTATCAATTGCTATCCACAAATGCAACAAAAGCAGAAATCCAAAATCATCTTCATTTCGTATGTTTACCTCCGTTAACTCATTCAACTTATTTATTGTACAATACAAACAAGTAGTCAAAAGGCAATATCTTCATAATTGTTCCATGATTACCATCTTTTCCCATATATATTAATCAAAAATAAGTACCAAAATTGTATATGAGACATAATAATAACGTATGTTAACCACTGAGAATATTTCCATAAAATTATGAGAAAAAGCTAAGGCAAGTGATACCATAACCTGAAAATTGCCATTCATTTGAATTGCAGCATGTTGTTTCCATAAGAAATCCCATATTAACTTGCACTAAATGTTATAAAGAATTCGTTTTCATATTATATTGAGGGGATTCCACTTAGTCATGCCACAAACAGTCCACTTCTTTAACAATTTTCAAAGTAAGTAGTGTCTGATTCACAATAAACAAGTTTTCCACATGCTTGTTATATAGTGATGGAGATATTTGGTGTTGTGACAATGATTAGAAGATTTCTCTTAGGCCCAAACAATGTTCAATTGCCTGCAAATAAAATGCACCATTATATAATATCACCTTCACAATTTCCCTTGCTTATAATTTCATCTTTTTGTGAAATGTTGATGATATGTATTCTTACAATGAACTCAACCTCCCTGTGAATACATATAATTAAATGATGAAGTCATGATACAAAAGGAAAAATATTCTTGCCCATCTCTCAATTTTCACCAATTCCTATCCAAACAATTCTACATTACACAACAAACATACTTAGATATTTAATAAATACTTTCACAGATATATAATCAAAATTGATCATTAAGTATTAGTTTTCATGAAAGAACAAAGAAATAATGATTTTTGTTAGTAAAAAACTAACTAAAGCTAGCAATTATCAGACTAAACATGACTGTTAGTAATATAACTTTTGCTAGCTACATTAGAAAATTCACTGATACTAGAGTTAGGGAGTTCAGAAGTATCATGAGAACCTTAGAAATTTTTAAAATGGTGCTGAAATATTGGTCCAGAAACTGTGTTCCTGTTGATTGATATGCAAGCTCTGTCAACTGCTTTTGTCATCAAAGGTGGACCACAACTGAAAATCCCAACTCTTCTTGTCTGTAAAAAAAAGAATTTAGTTAATTATCAATGGGAATGTTTTTCCAAAAGATATTTCATACATGTAATAAAAAGCACAAAATTTCAGACAACTGATAATTGATAGATTAGAGCTCACTTTATTGATGCATAAAATGTCAATGTAAATAGAATGGCAAATTTACATTATTGCTCCTTTAAAATAAAATATACTTACCTTTGAATGCAGCAGTTGTAGAGATGCAAAGAACTCTGCAAAATCTGGCCTCCCAAAATGTGTTTGTGCTTTCAAGCCAGTAAATAAGGAACGTGAGCACACTCTTTGGAAGTGGCGTTCACATATATACTGAAACATTAATACATCACATTTTGAAAAATCATTGTGAAATTATTTCCAAAATAATAATAAGCAGAAGACATTAATATAATTTCAAACATTAGTATTTAATATTGTCTGTGTTTTAATATAATGATTCACTTGAACCTCACACCTTATAGGATCATCCCATATTGATAATAATTTATATTTTCACCTAAAAACTCATTTTTCAAGTCAATACCTCTTCTACTACAATAATTTGAACATGTGTACAACTTTTGATCCTTGTAAAAGTTTTAAATTTGTGGAAAATAAGGATATTAATATCAATATTTGGGCTTTGAATTTTCAAAAAAAGTAATCCAGCCTTTAATGCCTGTAATCCAAACTTTTACGACATGAATGTCAACAAGACATCATTGAAAGCAAAATAAATTAGTAATCTAATCAATGGTATATTTTATCTTGCAAAAAATAAATTAATCTTTAATTTATTTTGATAGCTATGCAATCAAAGCTATTAAACTGACAAGATTTATAGGATAAAAATGTATTACAACATGTATGTAATCGTTACCAGACTGAAGGCAAATATATTTCTTAATTAAATATACTGATAAATACCAATATCTGCTTACTTACCAAGAGAATTGTCCTCAAGTCAAATTTCTGATAAAACTGAGTAACGAAGATATGGACTGAAACCACATTACCCTTGTCTGTAAACTCCAGTTCTCTGATTATGTCTACAAGCCATTCAAAATGCTTTTGGGTTCTAGTGACCCACACAAAATAAACCTGAAAGTAGTTAAATATGTTTGAGAATTTAAGAAGCATCAATTTTATTATACACAGCTAAGAAAGAGTTTTTATTACACAATTCTAGACATTGAATATTGAATAATACCCAAATTGCATTCCAAGCTTAAAAATCAAAAAGCATCCAACACATTTAAAGTTTACGATGTGCAAGTGGAGAAGTCTGCATAATTATTACATTTCAAAACATAACAGGATACACCACTGCCAATATTTACTGTTAATTGAGCGAAACCTATTGGCTCAGAAGAAAAGCACAAAAATAGTAGAACAAAAATAAATAAATCGAACATCAATGGAATGTCATTTCAATATGCAAGGAAACATGTCCTGGGTGCCTGCCATTTCATGCAAAATCACCTACACCCATTTCCTTAAATTTTAAATAGATAGAATTCATGTTGTCTACAATGAAAATATGGTCATAAATGCCCCAATAGGCAACTTCTGTGCCCCAGTTTATGCGGTTAAACATATTACTGATCTCAAAAATGTACCTTCTTGCATGTTGACTCAAGATTCATGTTGGATCTGAATACAATATCTTTCAATATGGATGCAAATGGAGTTACACCAATCCCTCCACCGATGAGAATGGACACCTCATACTGGTACCAATCTTGGTGACCTCCTCCAAATGGACCATCAAGGTATATCTATGAAAATATATGGATAACAATGCAATAATAATGCAAAGAAAGAACTTCATATATTCTCAAGCAGGAAATTTTCCATAAGATATAAATCATGACATTGATTGTAAATTAATTCAACAAATTTCAGCTCAAACCTTTGGATAGGGTGCTGTTCTCAGGAGGCTTGGATCATACAAAGTTCTTATATGAGTTGTCCATGGCCCAACTGCTCGAATATGAACAGTGAGATTTGATTCATGAGGGGCAGATGAAAGGGTAAATGGATGAAATTCAGTTGCACTGATTGCAGGACATGAGATGCGCACCCACTGACCAGATCTGTACTCAAAATTACACGGCCTCTTGAATTCCAGCATGGTTACACCTGAAGCGAATAAAGGCATTCACTATGTATCAAGTGTTATACAAATATAAAAGTTCAAAAATGGTGATGAAATCTTGAGAGATGAAGTAAATATTGTGAACTACAGTAATTATGCTAAATACAGTAAAACCTGGTAAAGGTGCTCTTTGGCAGACCAGGTGTAAACGTTATTATAAGAAGGATAGTGTTATAACTGGGTTATGAAATCTTTTTATTCCTCTTAAGAGGGAAAACAAAAAGGAAGGGTATTTTAGCTCTTTAATATGCAAATAAGTGATTACATTAGAAAAAGTAAAAGGAATCTTCTTTAGTTTAATTTACTTGACACAGCTATAAATATATGGAAAATCTGTTAACTATTGTTGTATAATACCCATTGCCTTCTCATATACCTTCATATTTTTTTAAATAATGGTCTGCTTTTTGGACAAAAAGAGAAACTTCCTTTGTTACTTTGTATTTTTCACTTGACAATGAAGCAGTTTTTACTAGACAGAATTTTAAGGAGGTATAATGAATTTTTTAATAGTAGTGGTGAGAGAGCTTCATGGACCTCAATTTTTCCAAGACCTACGTTCAATAGTCGATTAAGCACTGTACTCCCTTTCTGGTTTATTCTATATTTTTACAACTTGAGATTGCAACAAAAGGAAACACTGCCAATCTACTTTTTGATCTAACCTTCTGCCATGAGGAAAAACTGTTGGGGAAGATCACTCTATCTAGAGTGATATTTTCATTTTCTTCTCATAACATTAGTCATCCCAAATAAGAGAAAGAAAGAGAACCTACTTAAAATATGGCAAAGCAGAAGGGGAGAGGGAAGGACAGTGATACAGTGATGTGAACAATCTTTGGTCTATCCATTGAGGCATAGGATTGGGTACTGGTTGCAATCTATCTGGGGACAGGAAATATCTAAAATAATAAGTGGTTAATGGAGCATCTTAAACTTTTTTTCTTGGAATTTTCTCCATGTGTACTGTGTGTTAGGGATCATGACCAGGAGAAAACTACATATTAAGTGGGAGCATCTTAAGTGGGTTTTACTGTAGAATGTAATACTGATAAAAAGAAACCGCAGATAATTTTCATCACCTGGGTAAGTATACAATATCTCAAATATAGTGAACATTTCAACAGCTTTAAATTATAATTTCTACACCTAGAATTATTTCTGATTACTTTTAAGGAGATACAATAATGCATGAAAACAACATATCACTCACTTGATGGTAGTAATTCAGCCTTTAGTACAGGAATCTCAACCTTTTTCCTTGAAATACTGACAAGGTAGTCGAAGGTAAACAGAAAACAAGGGGCAAGGAAGAAAAAATGAAAAATTGGTTCCTGCAATGGAAATCAAATAAAAACATTAAGAATTAGGCTTCATGAAGATAAAGGTAATTTGAATAAAATAAAATTCCCAGTGCCAACTTTTATTAATTAGAAAAAATTATTGAGATTGTGCACCATGCACTTTTAAAATTTAGCATATACAAAAATCAACTAAATACCACATGTAATAATTTGTGTGCAAGGATTATCTAAAATACCCATTTTGCAGCTTTAATCTGATTATGAATCCATTAAGAGAAAATTAAGATAATGATTAGATCTATTTTATTAGACAGCGATATATTATTATTTCAAACTGTCAAAAGAAAATAAAATAATCAGAGAAACCTTCCATAAGATATCTTTCCTCACCTTAACTGACCTATTCATAATTCCCACAATAGTGGCATAACAGCTAAGTACTCAATTCAATGCTTTTCAGAGTAAGAAGACAAACATGATTTCTACAGTAGTTGTGTATTAATTCTTGCATAAAATATGTATCATAGCTTTTTCTAAATTAATTCTTTTGATCATTGCTTAACTTTATAATGTAATCATAAAAGCTAAAACTGTTTTAAGGACATCAAAAAATAATTTTTACTTCTGAAAGAGAAACTAGATGAAGAAAGTAATTTCAAAATCAGTTAAGTCATGTTAATATTTTGGATCTACTTTGCAACATTCAAATACTTCAGAATCTATTTTGTCATTCCTTATCATTATTTTAAATCATTTTTCATGTTTCACCTACCTGAACAAGCCTTCCTAATCCATGTATGATCATCAGAATATACACAAGTGGATACAGAGAGTGAGCATACCAAAAAGAACTGTATAACTTCTTCCGTGCATAAGGCACAGAAAAAATTCCAATTATGATCACCACAATAGTTAAGAGGACTCCAGTAATGCCAGTGATTGTTTCCCAGCACCAGTATGTAAACTTTGGAATCTCATGTGTCCTGCAAGAAGATATAAAATTTACATAAATGAGAAGTGAATACTCAATACTAATTCTTAAAAACAATTCTTAGAACTTTAAAAAGTAACCTCACTATCTAAACTACCAAAATTAATTATTTTACATTAATGCATTAGAAGATCAAAGTCTGCATAACTGAATACCAGCATGTTCATTCTACCCTTTTACAGGTATAAAAAAGTATCGTATTAGGATCTTTATCCACAAACAAATCATTGTGAAAAATTGCAGTTCTACTGGGTTCCATTAATAACCTCACCTCCTTTTCTGGGAGTATAATTTTTTTAATAACAGAGCATCATGATTCAAAGCATATTTTCACAACAAAAGCATCACAGAAAAATATATTCCCCTACATAAGGAATAAGGATATTCAAAATCCCAGAATCAAGCTTTATTGCTTCCAGAATACTTCAAACAAATCTTATGATTTTAAAGGATCATTCCAGAAAAAGATCTAAAAGAAGTCAAAACTGACAAATGTACACAATGACAAGATGTAAAAAAACTCCCTGTTATAATTTGCCTTTACTGGGAACTTTTTGAAAGTCCTCTGTAAATACAAAGGATTTTTTCCACCAGCAAGTGGACTGATATCATCCTTATGTTTCAGTAATATGTTTAAACAATACCATATAACCAAAAATGAGATAAATTAATTTAGTAATTATACTCACGCATGATAGAAATTTCTGAATAAGCACGTAAGATCATCCGATGTCTGAGTTGAAATGTGGTAGAAATTAAATGCATGCCCAATCACATGTACAGCTGTGAAAAGGAAAATCTATAACTGTATTTCTATCTTCACAAACTCTGATTTGTAATTCTACTATAAGGGTAAGACCAAAAGTTCTCCATGGTAACATGGAAAAACTAAATTTACCCAGAAATACATATACAAATCTACAGAAAATGAAAAATAATAAACACGGCATCACAAGTCTATCTGTTTCTAGGGCAGAATGTATATAACAGAAAAATAAACTTATTACAATCTGAGAAATGACTCCATTATAATGCCAGATCTAAGGAAACTAGAGAACATTAATACCGTTTTATTAAACCGAAAGGTCAATAAATTGATATAATACCAAAAGAGAAAAGGTACTAAAATTCATTAATATAATGTAGACATTGTCAGTAACATATTTAGATAACTTCTTCAGAGATATTTAGTTTCATAATATTTCTACCTTTTTCGGTAACCTATTTTAGCGTTTAATTCCTATAACTGAAGAACCTCAATAATCTTGGGTTGCTCTTAGCTGTAAGATTTGGTATAGTTAAAGCAGGTAAGATACTTTTATGATAAAGCAGCAGCTGAATTCTTACCAGTAAAGAAGAGTGCCCACACTGCAATGTACTTATGCATGTAAATAAATGAATCAAATGGAATGTGATTGTTGAGGAATGTTTCTCTCAAGAAGGTGATGGTATTTCTGCACATGGTAAGAAGCAACGTAGAATAGGTAAACATCATAGCAGAGGCTGCTCCTCTGGTAGCAGCAACTCCATTGCCTACAATCCTTCTCAGTCCACTATGTTCCCTTTCATAATTGTAGTCTGCAATGGAAAATTATTAAAGTGAATTCTAAAATAAAAATTTGCTTTTCATACAGGTCAAAAATGAATTAATCGTTGTCATTCACAAATCTTCATAATGAAATTGAGATGTAGTCCCTTGATTAATTTCATAAAATGCAAAAAAGAATTAAAAACAAAAATTAAACGAATTTAACAACTATTTAGTCTGTGTTGTTAAATGACTAATTTAATTGCAAATACACTCAATATAATAATGTATAATGGTCCTAGATAGCTTAATGGGTAATGTATTTGCCAATGGTGAAAGCAGTCCCAGGTTCAATTCCTGGTGGAGGCCCATAAATGCAAGTTACCTCAGCTGCTGAAGTAATTATAACTATAATACAATGGATAGTATACAGTCCAGACAGAGCTAAAAAAAATAGACTTAAAACTACTATAAACTAACTTTGAATGTCATAATAGCACTAAAAATGTCATCCTATTTAAAGCAATAAAACATAATAATTGCTAGGTAAATTAAACAACTTTGGATAGTACAATTACGTAAATGTCAATTTATATAGGGGACATCCTTAAATTGTAACATTCTAGTTGGGAGTTTGGGAATCTGAAAAACCATATTACATGGATACGTAACTTTATGGGACAATTTGTGTCAGAGAGAAAATTCCAAAAATTGCATGACATTCTTTAACAATGGTCTTTCATATTTTGAGGATGATTAATCCTACTCTAGCTTAGAAGGCAAGTCTGTGTTTTCTCAATTCAAATTCAACTTAAATCTTAAAATCTCTGAATTCTGCTAAAAGACAAATCCTGACTGGATCTGAAAAAAATTTATTATTATAAAATGAAACTTGTAATTTAAATTAGTACTAGGATTATGTATGTATGGTTGAGTAAGTCTGTATAAGATAGAGGCTATTATCCATATCAACTAAAATAATCACCATATACTCGTGTGACATAGTAAATACTTTAGTTATTCTGTTCCATGAAATATAATTTTAAAGTGTAATAACATTGAAATTGATGATACTTATGCAGCTGTAGAGATAGTAATAAGGAAATACTTCCTTACAGTAAAATCTTTCTGCAAATATTCCAAGCAAGAAAATAGTGTACAAGCAACCCCAGAAGATCTGCTTTGCATAATTGTCCAGATAACGCTTCAGTGGAAGGCAAGCTTGCATAGTCTTGGTAGAGGCTGTTGCCGTTATGACTCTATCCTGCCTCTCATCAATGCTTATTTCTGGGCGAGCAGTAACAATTCCATCACTATCATCATATTCTCTGCAAACAGAAGGATTTTCAGTCAACATAAATTAATGTTTTTTCATGGTAAAATTCATGAGCCTATATATGAAAGGAAAGGAGTACAGCTGAAAGTTTACCTAACAATAGAAAACTTCAAAAGTGCATTTTTTGAGGATAAAAGTAAAACTATTCCTTCTAATTTGTAATTCAAAGTATTTTATAATTTATTGTCATTATGCTGTAATGTCATTATGTTATCATGTTAATTAGCTATATCAGAGGTTGATATATTTTTTTTACCTTTTCAATTTATCATAAAGCCTAAAAAAGAAATAAGTAAAATCTGAGAGATTCATTTTTAAGGATAGTAGGCTAAAATTTAATTGAATGATATATTGCTACTAAATAAGGAAAACTCAGACAGAAAGTAATTTTCTTTGCAGCTGAATACAGAATATTATGAAGCTTTAATCCTTTTAATTTATTCTTCATTATCTCTGATATTATATAATATCCGCTGGTGAAAATATCTAACTCTAAGCTTATATTAAGGCAAGAGCAAGATTTACAAAGTGAAAAATATGTCACATATTGCTAAATTTATGAAAAAATACAACAATTTGTTCCACATCAAACCATCTCTCCACCAATTTGTCATAACAATTTTGCATTCACAGGTTGTCTATAATTTATTACCAAATTTCCATAAATTATTATAGAGAAACCAAAGCCAATTCACACAAAGCCAGCTTCACTTATTAATAGATTCACTTCCTGGGCCACCAAAACAGTTTTCATTAAATATATCCAGATAAAATATAAAATCACTTATTGATAGAACTATGATTTGTGCTTGTTGCAGCTTTGCATGTCTAAATTAGAGAGGCAGGACAGTTTTAAACATCAATTGGAAGGAATTGATGTCAAAAATTAAACTTGAAATAAAGGTAAAAAATTGTGCAGTTTTATATAAAAAAGTTAGTAATAGAAGTATATATCATATATAAAACCACTGATCAGCTGCTCCAAGGATAAATTTTCAAACTTCAGTCCATCACAAATATGTTAAAGGAAAATTAAATTCTTTGCATAAAAGTCAATGTCACTTTAACACATATATAAAAGCTACTCAAATAAATTCCACAAGTAAGAAATATCGTTAATCATTAAAATTAGTGATTCTGCAAAATTAAGGTTGTTTCTGCAATTCATAGTATATCCAAGAACTGAAAAATTTACTTTTTATCTGCTAGACAATTTAACTCCTAAATGGAGGTAAAATTAAAAGTCTGATTAAACAGCTCATATTTTTTCACTAGAACATAACACAATAAAGATTTTATGCTGAAAATATCATGTTGAATACAAGAAAGGTCAACTGGTGGAGAACTTGAAAACTCATGGAACTTATGTACCTAACTGGATGATTTTCACTGATGCCAATATTACACAATTGCATAAAATTTACTTTAATAAATTCTTACTTATACATATTTTGTGCCATCATTTCCACAGATGACATACGATGTGTTTGGACTTTGAGTTGATTTTCACTAGGAAGACCACCAAAGTTCAAATTCAAACAGCCAATCTTTTCCTTGTAATCCACAAGAAGTTTTTGAAAGTCTTCCAAATCTATTGCATCCTGAAACATATGAAGTACAATAAAGAGGCTACCTCAAATAAATATGCAATTTAAAGAGAAAACCTTACTTAACAAGGAAAATTCCAGAATCTAAGACTATGAATAAATATCTCAGAAAACAATACAGCTTGACTAGTCTCATTTTAAAATCTTAAGGTATGGTCATCATTTAAAAGAAGAGATATCTCTTATTTGTCATTAAAGAAATCATTTTATTAATGGAAAATTCTCTGGAATCATGAGATTAATACATTTTTATATTTGTTTCTTCACTTAATACAGAGGAATAATTAGAAGAGCTAGAAATGTTGTATCATAAAAAGATATATTTTGTTAAATGAGCATTGATTTTGGAATAACTTACTAAGAGAAATTTTTGCTATTTCAATCATAGATTAACAATAATGAAGTTCAAAAGTTTGCCCTCTCTTATTGCTGAAGAAGTAGAGCTTGTTTCATTACCTTATTTGTTAGACCAGCTTCAAGCATCATGGAGTGAATTACTTGCTCCAGTTGGTCATCTTCCAACTCAGCATTGACTGTATCCATTAAAGATCTGTAAATATCAAGAAAACATTTATATTTTTGTTTTACACAAAGTAGTACTCTATTTTTATTTAATTCTCTTACTTTATCATGTTTACAAAGTCTGTCTTAGTAAGATATCCAGTCCCATTAATATCATACATGTCAAACATCAATTTTGCCTTCTCATCTGCTGTTCCTAGAAAGATAAAACATACATTTATACCTTTTTCATTAACAAATGTCTGTCTTTCATTAAAATCTGAATTTCTCTTGATTTGAATTATCAATATTCACTCGTTTTAATGATAAAACTGGCAAGCTGACAAAATATATTGATACAGTAACTACAGAGCTTACCTTTAGCAAAGAATATCAAAATATTTACAAATTCTCGAAATGATATGAATCCATTTTTGTCTTTATCCACCAGAGCAAACATCTGAAATATATTAAGAAAATGTTTGATATAAAGTAAATATATGAATGAATGATTGTCTCATAAAATATAGGGATGAAAGTTGCAGGTTCCATCTAAAGATAAAATATCACCTTAATAACAAACTCAGATGAAGGCTTCATGCTAAGAGCATCAGCAAATTCATTGATGGTGAGCTCAGTGTAAATGACATCTCTGGCAGCATTGGAGTCCAAATTCAAGATTTCTTCCTCAGAATGGGTAATGTTGAAAGCCTTCATAAAAAACAAATTTGGATTAAAGAAACAAGCATCATGATAGATAAGGCAGTCAGATATGTTAATAAACTTCCAAGAGGTAAAATTTTGACAAGGGCAGCAAAAACTCTGATATGAACAATTCTAAAAATAGTGTATTTAAATATCATAATATTATAGTACACCCCAAAATATACCCTAAAATTATTACATTGATAACTAAAGAGGGAGTTTGATCAAGTTTTATTTTCCAAGCTTTCCAATTACTTTCATATGCCACTAATGATATATGAATGTATAACAAGATAAGCATACTAATTACCTGGGAGAAAACAACCCTGAAAAACATTTCTAGTCTATGTTGGCGGTCCTCCTTCGTTACTGCCTGATGTAAAGCTGCTTTTAATCGCATTTTCACTCTCTCTCTACCAACCCCAACCTCTTCCACAAAAGTTTCCAGAAGCTGTAGGAAACTCTCCCTCTGGAACTCATTGTCAAATTTCACAACCTAGAAGGAAAAAACATGACATCTTTTCAGTCTTTCTATGAGAGGGGAGAAAAAAATATGGCAATGGCAAAATCTCTACTGTGAGTAACAAGAAGCTTAATTTAACTAAATTTCTAATTTTTTTGACCCAGAGAATAATTGATGAAAAAAGTAATGTGCAAAAATTTGTAAGTTCACAGAATTATTTCCTCTGACATAATATTGCAGAGCTGAGCAATCAATAACAAATTTTTTTCTGCATTCTTAATAATGACTGTGATTTTGAAAATACATGAAACTATCTCTTTTGATATTGCAAGAACCTTGAACATTCATCCACTTTCATTTCATAAATCAAACTAGCAAAAACCTTTTCTTTAAGATTTACACACTAAACCTAAGCTATAAGACTACTGAGAAAATATAGTAGTGGTAAAATTTCCATCTAAACTTAAAAAAGCAAAATCACTTCAGCTGTTGAAATGTGTCCTATGAATTTATTACCTCTTCTTTATATTACTTTTCCCATTTATAGAGAGATAAGGCACAATTGTTAAACAATATTTCAATGCAAAATATATAACTTACCAAGTCAAAGTCATGGCTGACCCTCAGCAATAAGTGCATGCTATTGGTAATGATGAAGACTTCTAAGGTTGGAGTATGAGCGACATCCATCACTCTAAGGAGATCTCCCTTCTGACTTCGTATTTGAATCTGTTTCTTCTGTGCAACCAGCAGAATAACTACACGGCGAGTACCATCCTTTTTTCCCATCCATTCCTCCACTAAGATTCCAAAGTTTCAAAATATGTGTAAAATTCATATCTTACTTATACAAAACTGAGTATAAAAGATAATCGCATTGATTTTTTATAGAAATCTTCACTCTCTGAATTCTCTGCAATATCCATTAGTGACAATTAATCAAAACATGAAGCAGTAACCCACAATAGAATCAAAAGTTACAAACAGATTCTTGCCAAGATTTGGGGAGAGTTACTGCTTGAAGATGTTATAATCAAAATAAAGAAAAAGGGTCACAATTTTAGATGTATGACTATCATAATAAGCAATTTCTCTTTATTTGAATCTCCCAAGAAGAAAGCAAAATTTTTCATAATCTTCTATAGATGAAGTATTTCATGATTTTTTACCAAAATCTCTCATCAAGTATGTCAAAGTATATAGATTTTGATAAATGAACATTTTTTTAATTATTAGAGAGAAGAACTCTGAAAATCCATAATAAAATTTATCAGTCTATGAAATTTTGATTGAATGAACACTAAACAGCCTAAACTGCAATCAGATCTTTCTAGCATCTATTTTCTTAGTAGTACTACATGAGTAGTAAAATTAGTAAAATGAGCAATCAAGCTTAAACATTAGGTAATTGAGTCAGAAAAATACTTAGTATTTATCTGACTTGAACTAGAAACAGAAATCATCTCCCTTCAGTGATATAAACTGTACCTCACTTAGCACCTAAATATATTGATATTTGAGTTATGGATAAAATAGTTTGCAGATATTTTAGTTGTGGATTACAGTTAACTGTTATCCCAAAAATCTGAAAAAGGTAAAACAATAAATTCTGAAATTAAATGTAGAGGTATATTATTACATTGTCATTACAACCTTCAAGTTGATTCTACTTACTATATACTAACAAACCTAAATACTGTGATTTATTTGATCTGATTAGCTTAAAAATACTAACTGTGAAGATTGAACATACCTGAGAATGGATTGCTCGATTCTAAACCAGAATTAGATTCGCGGACTCTTCCAGCAATGCGAATGTTTTTCTTAGACTCCAACTTCTCTTTCCAGTTAACAAGTAAAAGTAGCAAGCAAACTAATCCTGTAAAATAATTTGAAAACAAACTTACAAACAGAAAATCATATCATTCTCTCACTGCAGTCTAAGACAGAACTGAATAAAGATATTAACAACAGAATACGTAATTAGAAAAATAAATAATTTGAATTAATCATAAAAAGTAACAAGGTTTTACTCTATTTATTATAATAGACTATATATTTTATAAATTTATTCTATTAAATAAATTTAAAATTTAAAAATGATGAAAGTACTTTGATATGAGTTCTTGATTGACTGTATGGAGAAAAAGATTGCAAAAGATTCTCGAGCATACTCTTCCTATCCTTGTACTTCTCTTTTATACTTCTATGAGCATAATAATGTTAGTTTTCCTTCACCATTCTTATTGCCATTTCTGGAATAATTAATCTTAGAGCTTTGGTCGATGTAATTAGCATTATAATGTTATAGCGTAAATGATGGAAAATTGTTACTCACTCAAACTTAACCATAAATATTAGATGGAAAATTGGTGATTAGCAGAATTCTACTTCAAGATTCTTGAAGGGCCTTGTTTCACTTCCTCTATTCATTTTCTTTTCCAATAGATCTAATTAACTATTCTCATCATCAAATAGCTCTTTCATACATATATTCTTCCCATATTTCATAAATTTCATCAGTGTTTATCCACTCATTTCCTTATTTGCCTTTGATAACTGTTGACTTAATTCAATGTTGGGTTGGAGAAATCTTATTTTTTAAACTGCTTGGTATAGTCATCCCTTTCTTGTGTCTCCTTCAATCTCCTCAGCTATTTTCTTGATAAATTTTTCTTTATCTAATATTTATTAATTTATCAGTGGAAGGTTATATTAAGGTCTGAAGTCTACACTAATTAGACAGGAAGGTTATAATATCTAATGCTTGTCCTAAACTTTTAATTCCAAAATTTCCAATGAGTGATACTTGAATATATAAATAAAAATTTAGAAGAAGACACTTAGTTACTTTTAAATACTTATTTCTGAACTCTTAAGAAAAGAAAATTATAAACTTACCACAAACAATTACACCAATTCCTAAGAATGTAAGGATATAGGGATATTCACTGCCACTAAAATAATCATAAGTTTGAGGTGGAGTACAAGGTTCAACTTTGGATAGAGTCAGAGGTGGTAAGAAGTAACATTCTTCACTTGAATCTTCCACAGGGTCAAAACACTCATGCTTTGTTTCAAGCAGATGATGGCAGCGGGCATTCAGATTATCCTCTAAAGTAATATAGAAATATAGCAGGAATTTTTAGTGTAAAAATATTATTAGATTTTAAAACCATGTACATCAAGACATATACTTATAAATATACATATATATTTACCTTCATATTACAAGCGTAAAGATGCTAAGATTTAAGATGGATAAAAATCGAATCTGCACAAAATATATTAAATATAATACACAAATTTTTTAATAAAAATGAGACTTACTGTTTAGTGGAACCCTAAAAGGATTGGGCTGTATGTCATCTTTGGCCATTTTTGTGACTGCCATTATAATATCATATATTGTAAGCTGCTCAATCCTTTTAATTTCTTCCTCACTGAATAATCTATGAAAGAAAATTAGAGATAAGTTAGAGATGAAATATCCAAGTAAAACTAAAAGTTTTATATAGAAAGGTGATATTATGAGCCATCAGTTGCTTCAAATACATAGACATGTAGGTCTTCTTACAAGCAGTGAGTGAAATTTGTATAATCAAAATTCCTTTTACTATAAAATACTACTTTCTCTCAATCCCAGCCCCTTTCACACAAAACACATGATAAAAATACTGCTTAAGACACTCTTCTTCCGACTCAAAAAGTGATTTTTCCCATCTCCAGATGCACTAGAACCCATGTTAGCCAATCGTTCACCTTATTCAATAGACAAAAATTTCTTTTACATTATCAGTTTCATCTTCTCATGCTTTTCCTTATTGCTAGAATGGTTCCTTAAGAATTTATTCTTTGGCATGACTAATTTTGGGAGAGTAAAATTAAGATAAAATAAAATCTGAGATCTGAGAGTAAGATCTTCTTCATTACTTTCTTTTCATAATAAAAGCAGGATGTTAGATTCAAAATTTGCTTGATTGTGTTCCTTTTCATTGTTACCACAATTTAAGTAATTAAGATGCTTCATTTTTGCAAAAAAGCAGACCATTCATTCAAAAATATGATTTAAAGCAACAGTATTACACAACCCAGTTATAACACCATCCATCTTAAGACGCAGTTTTTACTTGGTACCCTGAAAAACCAGGTTTAACTCTAAATGCAAATAAAACCATGTAGATTTAATTTATATTAATGAAAAATATTAAACAATAGGTAAAATGAACAAGTTCTCACTTATTCAATTAAGTTTAAATAAAAAGTTGTGTGCAGATATAGTACACAGGTAAAATTTGAGCCCTAAACTTTAGGAAAGTAAGTGCATGATAATTGCCAATAAATATGGAACATTTACAACAACAAAAGCATGATTTCCATTCAATACTGTACAATTTTGAGCAAAAATATGAGTGACCAAAATGAAGCTTCTAAAGCATAGTAGATGGATAAGGAAATGGGGGCAGAATGGAAGGTATGAAGTGGCCATGGATAAAAATGTAGCTCATAGGTCAACAAAATAATCACCATATCAATAAAAATGTTTTCTTTTCTTTAACAAAGAGAAACTCAAAATATGCTTTTGAAACTCACCCATTTGCTCTATTTGCATACCAAAATCTGTCCCCATCTCTTATCCTCTGGAATTGATCCATAATTATGGCACTAAACAGTTCACCTGGTCCTTTTCCTGTTTCTAGGAGTCCTCCGACCCAAACATCAACATCATCAATCGAATTATACTGGTTTTTCAACTGGGAGATAAGCTGAAATTAATCAAAAGTAGCAGCATCAATACAGCCAGCAGCTTTGGTAAAATGAGCAATGTTAACTACATGAAAACAATGTCATTCTAAAACAAACCTCTCAAACAACAGAATGAAGAAGGAGAAAATCAATGATTGGGAATGCTATAACAAAATATTCTGAATTATTGCATAACTTCTGAATTTATCAATATTGACGCTTATATCACAAAAAATTGCACAGGTTTTTAATAAGGATCTCAAAACCAAGTAGAAAAATTTTAAGGACTTCTCCAACTAGAACAAATTCAAAAAATAAACAACATCATAATCGTTGATGACAATGTTCTTATTATTTATTTAATCTTGAAACTTTACCTGGGGAATGTGAAAAAACAGGATAAGATAGAACAGGTAAATGTCCTCCAAAATTTTTATCAACTTATCCAAGAATTAACTTCTGAAATTGGAACTATTCTACATAATTTAGGGTTTGAAATCAGCATTAAAATACAAAAGTTAACATACATTAACAAAATACAAAAGGTTTGAACACCAATGCATTTTAGATTAGAATGGGCTAGTACCAACAGGCAAACATTATTTTTAATCAGAGAATTCAAAAGCGGTTTAGAAATCAGATAAAACACTCATTTCAATCCTCTAAGCATGAAGGGAAATGTAGTATAAAAGATATCTTTGGATAGCACTCATACATTGACTCAAATTTATAAAATTGATTTAAGATTTGAATTTAAGGTTCTACCAAGCTTGAATTTAAATAAGAAAATTATAATCTTTCTGAGCACTATTTCTGTAAACCAAAGATAAAATATAAGGAGGTCCTACTGATCGAATACATCTTACAAATCTTGGCAAATAACCTCAACACTTGACAACTTACCTCTGGCTGTATTCCAAGCTCTTCAAAAGTTTCCATCCTTTTCAAGCCAAATGATGCTCGAGCTGTATTATAATCTGGAATGCCATGGTCTCTTCCTCTCTGTATGTTTAATGCCATCAGATCTCTTCTCGAAAATTCTAAAGGACCAAACACTCTGCCTAAGGAGTAAAACAAGGTATATGATGTTCATATCTTCATAAGGTTAATTCTATTATAATAATTATGAGTATATCTCTATTAGCTCTTTTTACTTAAGAGTACACATTTAATTAAAATTCTGAAAGATTTGCAATTGAAATTATTCTAACTAAATTACCTAGTTATTATTTAATAAATTAGGCTTCACCTCCAGGGCTATGTAAGAAATATAAATTTGGAAATTCAATCTAGACAAAATTGATTGACCTTTATACAGTAATATATACCATTATAAAAATTCATTCATTCAAATGAATTCATTCAGCATTGGACCCCCTATGAAGATGGAAGCTTTGTTTCCAAAATGCACATCGGGATTCTGAATAACTGGTGACCGCCGAGCGATTATCCTTTTCCCAGGAATTGCCCTCGATGGTTGCCGCTGTCGGCACTTGGAGAATCTTTGTCTCTTAGTAATATACCATTATACAATGATACACCTTGGTTAACAAAGGTAATCTTGGGATGGTTTTTTGACCTTAACCAAAACTCACAATCCAAGGAGCTATTTCCTAGTAATCATATAATTTCTTATGGCTTCTTCTCACAACCATTGTACATATATATCAAATATGTAAATGAAACTCCTTTAAATGGCTTCTTGGAAATTTCATCAAAATCTGCCACTCATCAATGAGGTATTGTAAACCAAAGCATGTGTCATTAACCCTAAATAAAGTCTTTTATTATTATTATTATTATTATTATCACTCTTTAATAGTCACTTATTGTTAACCATCTACATAGTTAACTAAGGCATTTGTTAATGAAGATATCACTATACTATATTGAGTGTATAGGGTATTTGTCCATCTTAACTACATTTAAGGGAAAGAAGCCCAAAGTAATTAAGAATATTAAGATAACAACAAAAAATAGTATTTTAAATTTTTTAAAGTAAACTAATAGTTTGGGAACTTTTGAGACTTAAGTAATAAAGTTGAATCAGATGGGGATTCTTTAACAGAAAGTAATATTGTAGTAAAATTATATCAAACTATAAAACTAAAATGAATAATATTATAAACAAAAAAGTGAGCCATCAATGGGTGATAAAGCTAATGAAAAAGAAAGGATAAAAAATTTGTGGATAAGGGTTAAAAGGCTTAAATTTAGACTTAAAATTTTGAACAAACAGGGATTTAAAAAACTTCATGAAAGCCAGATTACCTCTCAAATCTTCTACTATGACGTTGTCTTCTTTTTCTGCTGGCTGTAAAGCCATTCCCATCAATAAGCGGTCAATATCCACAAATTCAACTGCACTGTAGTTTGCCAAAAGAGGTTCCTACAAAATAATGCCATCACATTTGAAATTAATGAGGTTTAAATTTTGACTAATAATTTTTTGCAGTAACACAGTGAATGGTTTTGCTACCTTAAGGGAGAAACATGTTATATAGTCTAAGTACATTATTAGAGCAATGCACTCTACCTATCATTATGAACGTATTGAGTGATGTGCTGCTTTTGACTCTCTCTTAAGTTTATGAAAACTTTATGGTTAAATTTGATTAACAAGAAATAAACTGATACATTGTCTATAACTGAAATAAATAAATTAAAATGCACAATATTATAAACAATCATAAATAAAATATAATGTTGAATAAAATCAAAATTGATTTATTCAACCATTGTATAAATTTTTTATGTATTAAATTGATTTAGAGGCTACAATGATCTCTACAGTGAAGTATTCATTCATAACTATAGGAAGATGTTATAATAACCATGTCACAATAATTGACACAGAATTGACAAAACGACATTATAAATATTATTACATAATAATAATTTTGTTCATTATTTTAATAAAATGTCCAGGTATACTTTGCTTTGCAAATTAATTGATTCTAAATAGAAGTTCATAAGAAGTCAGTTTAAATCTGGTGAATTTCAGTGCATAAAACAATGTGTCAAACGTTCTAAAATAAAAGTTTCCTGATGAAAAATTTTTAAGAAATAATAAGGATTACCAAGAGATATGGGAGTCATGTTTGGCTCATCAGTGTGGGTCTCCATTCCACTGCTTTTTTAATACTTTGGATAGTACTGAGTCAGTCATGATGTAGAGTCTGCACTAGGAGATTTTAGTACAGTTCATTGGAATGGAAAAATGGAGTGAACACCCACTTTAACATTTCCCTATTTGAATTAACTGAATAACGTATTATTACTAAATTTTGAAAGAAAAGCATAAATTTTCATTCTACTGCGACATTTTACTTCATTCAATACCACATTGAGTGTAAATGGGTCGGCGATTTATCGTAAAACATTATTTAGATTTTATTTAAGACAATTCCATGAATCTGGATTTTCATAAAGAGGCTTATGTAAAGTGAGGTACACCTGTGTAAACCATGAAGCAAGTGATATGAGTAATATGATTTCTTTACTTGTGGACGCCAGTATATGTTGCATGTCCGGACAGAAGACCCATTCCATCCTTTCACGCTTATCTCGCAACCATTACGAGCATAATCTCTTAGATACACCCCTAAAGAGATGAATGAAGGAAAAAGAAACATTAATGTTACATTGCAGCATGAAATGAAGTATTACTTTTCAACAACCATTTGAAGGGAAATAGATAACTCACCAGAAGGTACTAGTGTGTGACCGAACCTCATTGCAGCAGATTGAAAGAGTTGTTCTATCTGAGGGTCAATATATGGATTATAACCTAAAATGATATCAAGAATGTATTAATATTCTGAGAAACAAAAAAATTGACTCTATATTAAGAAACTTTGACAAATAAAAAAACCTCAAACATATCATCCAGCACCATGAAGGTAAGATTGATTAGTGAGATAATATTTATAACCAAATGCTAGATTGCTATTAAAAGGATTCCAAATACAGGGTAAGAAATAGAAGTAAATTTACATAAGCTACATCTTGTAACCATATTAGCTTTTACCTTAACACTAGAAAGACAGAAACCCAGATTGTGTGTTTCATAGGCAAAGTAAAAGTAATTGAAACTAAGTGTTTTTCTTATTATCACAAAGCTATATCTGGCTTCTGAGGTTTCTTTAGTTAAATCAGGATGTACCACAATTTATAGGAACACAAAACCATTTTTAAAAAATCTGCACCTTTTAAAATACTCTAGATTTACTCTAGAGTAAAATAGAAAGTTCAAATAATCATTACTGCCTACTAAAACCGAGCTATTTAGTATAAATTTGAAGAAATATTCAGAGGCCAATACATTGAATCACTAAATAATACTATATAAAGAAAAATTAATGATTTGAAAAATATTAGACAACTATAAACTAAGATGCACTCCAAAAATGCATTTTAAGAAAGCAAAAGAGTTTTACAATTATCTGTTTTATAATAATCTCTCTTTTGACTTGTTATAAAAGATCCTTCAAGTACAGCTTTTACATTTTAGCAATTAATGTTCTTACAAACTCTTTTGGTTCCACAAATGAAGACGAATATGAAAATATTTCAGTTTTTAAGGTACTTGCTTACTAAAAAGAGGTAGATGAGCAGGAGTAACAAGTTTTGGGCAATTATTTATCATATCATCACTGGAAATATTTTTATTCCTTCAAGTACAAACCAAATTAGGCTTGTCATTCATATAAGTTACCTTTATATTCTGGTAATTTACGCCCAAGCCACTGAGGAAGCCAATTATTGACAGTTATATGCTGCTGAGTGGCAATTACCCACTTGCGTGCTTCTGAGAACACTCTTTCATCACTCCACTCTGGTCTTGCTTCATACAGATGGGAAGCAATCGCATTGTGCCATCGGAACCAGAGCACTCCAAAGCTCAACAAAAAAGCATTTTCATTGCCTCTTGGGTTTCCTAATTCTGTGAGATGGAAAGCATATATCAACGAAAATAAAGAACTGTTTGGTGCTTATTTTTTAACTATTCCAGTAGAAACATGAATGAAAATTCATAAATGAAAATGTAGGTGTTTATTACCACCACAGGCTTATATTTGAAACTTTGAATAAAAAATTTCATTTGAAGAAATACTACTCACTGAAGAAGCGTGAAACAGGTGCAGTCTGATGAGCCTTCACAAAAGTTTCATGGTAAAATGGTGGAGGAGGATTAGCAAGTGGGAGTCGACCTTTCTCATTATATTCTGGGAATTGACCACCATGAGATGATGCCAGCAATCCGTGAGGTACGAGGTCTCCCTTCGCATCACGGCGTAACTGGTCTGACCAAGCTTTGGATGTTCCATACACAAGGCCCCCGTCAATGAAAGGTGTAATCTCATTTAACTAAAATTATTAAATTATAAATAAATGCAACTGATTATCATATTCACACAGATAAAGCCTAATATATGACGAAAGAAAATGCAAGACAACATGAACTAAAATTAGTTCATTAAATTAATAACAATACATCCAGCTTGAAAGTGATACAGAAAGTATTAAATAATGTTCAAAGGAATGATTTTATCACAATTTTCAGTAGAATAAATAAAATTGTGCAAGAGGCTTAAATTATAAATAGCAGCTACTTTTGAGGCAAATTATGCAAAAAATCAGCAAAAGTGCTAAAAAAATTGATATTATTATACTCATGAAGAAACTAATCTAAATCCTTGAAATCCCAGCGTAGAACCAAGGCCCTGTTCAAGCAGTAATTAATGATTGGCAAGAGGTCAGTAAACCTACTTTTACAGCAAATGATTTGCATTGATAAATGATTACCAAATATTTCTAATGCTCAATAAACACTAGGGCCACAACTAGGTTGAAATCCATTTGAACAGAGACAAATTCATTAGCTCTCCTGCTCTATGGAGAAAATTATGGAGAGTATTTTTTCATTTAGGAACTAAAGTAGAGGTTAACCTTAGAAAATATTGAATAAAAGTATTAATTAAAAAATTAAATGACCTGTTGCCTGGGATTGTTTGGAGAAACTCCTGTAGTGTAATCATATCGAGTTCTGAGAACAGGCATTTCTGAATGTCCCGGAGACTTGTGATATGGATGTAGTTTTGGAATTTCAATGTTAAAATATTCTGGAGGGCATGCTGGTCTCTGTGCATCCAAAATCTCTTCCACAACTTGCTGCCCTGCAGTTAGAAAAAATGATATATTTACAGCAAATATAGCAGAAAGGTAACTCATAAAGAGTTATTTCATTTCCCTGATAACTAACCAAAAAATACAAGTAATGCATTCTTTCCAGTAATTGACCTTGTTCCCGAGTCACCTTTCATCAGTAAATCACTCAGATTCAATGGGTTTGGTCTGCCTGAGACAAGTGGTTGATAAACTCCATCAGAATAATTAGCAGGGATTCTGCGAAGTAATGGAGTATCTAAAGATATTCCGAGAAGAAAAAGAGCAAAAATTGGTTAATACAATTGATCCATCTAAAACTAAGTATAGTGGATTACCTAAATTGGAAAAAGTAGTAAATGAGGGCTTTTACATAGTTCTTGACACAAAACTTAGATTTTCTCTCCTACTCAATCAAAATTTATTCAAGTTGAGTATAATAGTATAAAAGTCTCACTAAAGAAAAGATATATCAATAGAGTTAAATGAATATAATAGGAAATCAAAAAAGTTAAAAATAGAGCACAGAATTTACAAATGCAAGAATTTGATGAATCAAAATATTCTAATAACCCGTTAATATTCTACAAACACTTCAAACAACTTTTGCATGAGCTTCTCATTGACTGTCATTTTAAGCAATATTTACCCATCATCACTGCAAAAGATGTAATATTCCCCAATAATGTGCAGTATCATAAGTTTTTAAAATCATTCTTGGTAATCCAGTACATATTAATGCATGTAATTTTTAATAGGATTTTAAAATGATAGGTAGTTTTGACAAAATTTCATACTGTTAACTGATTTTGACTCAAAAAAGTCACTATGAGGTGAAAATATCATATCCTTACCACAGAACATTTTCAAAATTACCAAATGTTTGTTACATATTTTTCTGTGTGGCATTCAACAAAATACCATCTTAACACACAGATTATATACATGTTACATTTATGAATTAATTGTAAAAATTACTAAGCTACTTTCAGCAATACTCACCCACAGCTCCAAGTTCAGGATGAGCAAAGTTATTGTACCACCCATCAAATCCAGGATAGTCTGCTGGACCCCTATCTTCAACTACACAGTGGTTAGGATTTCCAGTATCCCATGGTTTCCCCCAACAACCATCCAATAACCATTGAAACAGACGAACTTTTTGCTTTGGGTTAACTCCTTCCACCCAATCATCAACTTCTGGTTTCTCGAAATACTCTAAAATAATGCATTACAATATAGGTGATATATAAAGACAAGAAATAACAATAGCATGGCATAAACTAAGTTATTGGACATATCTTGAGACACAATGGATTTGAAAGGAACGTACTTGAGGGAAAAATAGAAGGAAAAGCAGCAAGAGGAAGACCAAGGGATGAATATATTAGCCAAATAAAGAGAGATATAGGAAAGAAGAGATATCAGTAGGTTGTAAAGTTAGCACTAGAGAGAGTAATGGAGGGCTGCAGTCAACCAATCTATCGATTGAATGACCTATGATGATGATGAAACTAAGTTCTGGACTCTTAACTTTTGTTCTTTCTTGTTTGTTGGTTCATACCACTGATGAGACTTATACGGACTTGGAATACACTTCATTCAGAAATCTTAATATTAATTGCAAATTTTCCAACAAAAATGAACTCCCAACATATACTCAATCTGCTAAAGAGAAAATTAACTGATCCATGGCAGAAATCATTTTAAGTTAAGTTGTACCATTAGAAGAATTCTTGCTAACGTATTTAAGTATGATGTAAATAACTAATGCAAGATTCAACTTGAGAGTTTCTCTGTGTAGTCCAGATGGACTCATTGGTTGATAATGATTTGCAGGAAATTTGCCTAAAGTTTGGGGATGGTATGAAGTTCAATGGACTACAAATCCTAACTTCATAAAGTCTTATAGTATGAAAATATATCTCTATACCTTTAGTATAAATTTGGATTTAAAATTTGCGACAATTTTGCATTACTTCAATAAATATATTATGTCTATGTTACTCATCATCTAAAAAATAAAATAAAAGTAAGTGAGTAAAATTGAACTAATCATAAATATATTCCTGTATGATTATGTGCATATGGTTAATGAAGAGAAAATGAAGAAAATGAAGAGTGATACAGACATGGCAAAAATGGGATGCCTTAGAACTTGGTCTAAATTAATTTCATATTTTTGAGATACTCTATGTGATAGCAGTATCACAACGTTATGAAGATTTACAACAAAGTATTTTTTCTTATTGAAAATGAGATTTTATAAATTTATAGTTATAGTAATACTACATGCTTACTGTGATCATGTATATCTTCATATGAGACTCCCGGTTTTCCATTTTGAGCAGATGTTGATAACATATGAAGAAAAGCTATGAATATAAAGGTGAGAGTTCCAAAAAACATTGAAGAGAAGGCCATGGTATCTCTGGAAATTGTCGAGTAAAAAAAGTTTATTAATAGATGTTTGTAAGTATTTTATAAGATGTAAGTTAAATAGTAAGATGGAAAAAAGACAATTCCTGTGTGGCTGCTCAGCATGGCTTGACAGCAAAAAGTATAATAGCTCAATGGGCTTGAACATCTCTCCAAAATAGAAGATCTGGGTTTGTTTCCAATTACATGTAACTTTTATTTCGATATGAGATTTTGTAGTCTATGAATTTTAATTCTAAGTTTCATAACTGCATCTCTTTGAAAAATTCAAACATACAGAAAATAAAATTACTCATTTCTCCGGTGATATTGGATGTTTAAGAATGAAATTAACCAAGATAAAACTAAATATAGAAGAAATTTTTTAAAGTTCTTAAAACATCTGGCTCACACCAATTGTTTCACTTATTTAAATTCTGGAAAATCATTTTCACTATCTTGGACCAAGACTCTCCCTGATAAATTTTCTTAAGAGGTGATCAACATGCATAAAATTTCTTTCAAAAGGTTTTATTCTTGCAATTTGATGTCCATTCAATAACTATGAATTGTTACGCTTTTAAAAATTCTACACTTGATTAAAGATATTTTTAGATTAAAATTTTATATAATACACCACTTTATTCTTCCTCAGTCAACTAACAAGACAGGAAATAAAGATTGATAATTCAAGAGACTTCGCATTCCCAAGGAAGGATAGAAAAATTGGGGGACCGCGGTAATCGATCCCGGGTCTTTGAGTTGCCGGTCAGGTGCTCTGTCCGTTGAGCTATCCCGCCAGAACATTCAGTCAATCTATTCGGGACACCATGCTTGGGGGGACGTATAGACAAGTATATTCCAAATGTGATTCTGTTTACGGCACCAATCCGGTGCAATTATCTCATTAGAAACATCGCGAGAGATTTTCAAGTTAGTTATTCATTCCAGTATATTTACACGTAAGCCTTGGTTACTTTTCTAAAAATCATCCTTGGTTTATATATCCGTATATAATAACTTAGCACCAAGTGAAGAGCTTATTACGTAAACTTTGGCGGAATAAATCGAGCACATTAAATTAACAGCTATGATTGAACAGAGATGATGAAAAGTTGAGTCGAATACGTGATCTTAAAAATTAATTGAATGACTCCAAAATTGGTCTGCAGCGCACGGAAATTTCAATAACTCAGATTGTGTTAAAAATAATTTTCGCTATCATTTGTGAAGAAATAGTTCAAATAAAAGAAATTGATTTTTAAAATATGAGTAAAAATTTTCTTAAATTATTTTTTTGAATGATAGATCTTTTCCGATAGTTTTTCTCCAATTACTGTCGCTAATTTATCGATGTTTTCGCTTGATATATCGACTTTTTCAGTTTTGATTTAACCTTAACATAAACGTGTTTGGAGTAACTAGGGTAATGGATAAATATACGGCCCGCTTTTTTACTTAAATATTCAATTGTTTTGATAGGTATCGTATCTACCAATTGCCGTAGTAGGATAATAATATTTAATCGCCTCTGAAACGAATCACAGCCCAGGTTGGTAATTTCTGTTTGTCTAGCGGCAAAATATGTAGCGCTTCATTAATTAATCCTGAAGAAATATAAGCATGAGCAAGTCATATCTGCTTCGACAATTTCGAGAAAAACTATTACGATCTGATTTTGTTATTACAAAATTTTTGCTGGGTTTCTGCGATAAAATTGAGCGGAATCTCCTTAATTGTAGCGCCTGACAATAAACAGCAAAGAACTAAACTAAAATCCATCGTTTAAAGCATTTTCAATTGAAAACCGTGACAAAACGACTAGCACTACCATTCTCTACTATGGAAGGAAATACATCCTTGATTATCGTGTACTCATTACAATGCGTTAAACGCGTACTTCTTTTGAATACAAAATGTCTTCGAAATATAAACAAAATAAATAATTGAAAAATTCTTACCGACTCCTTCATTAGATAACAGTGGATGTAAACGAGACAGAGCTCTGGGCAGTTAAATCTAGTTTTCTGAATGAGGGTAAGTCAAAATATGTACAAGTTCATTTTGTCTTACAAAGTCCTTATCACGTCTCTTCCAACCCTGTTAACCTCATCCTCGAAAGAATACCACATCCTGTTACGTAAAGAAAGAATATTTGTAGCAGTGAAAGGCATTCAACAGATAGGTATGAGGCATTCTAGACCGTGCTGGCATAGAATGATGTTAGTAACAAATAACTCAGAAGAACGCTCCAACGGATGAGAAGTTAAAATACTGTTATGAGTAACAATTATGTGTAGCAAAAAAATCATCTCCTATTATCGTATCAAATGTTACAATATTTATAATGTACCCTAACCCAAGAATTGTAGTTTGTCTTAGGAAGGACTAATTATCATGTGATACACGATTGGAGGATCGCCTTTTCAATTTAATTTTCGTAATCAGTTAAGTAATCACGATTCTAAGTTAGAAATTAAAGCAAAGAACAGTATGCACACTCTTCTTGTTTATTATCACCATATTTAATTAACTTCTTCGAATGATAACGGAAATATTACTCCCTAATTATATCTGTTCATATAAATAGGGAAAATTAAGAAAACAATTAATTTCGGAAAAGCTCAGATTACAGAGTTATAAATTTGAGACAAATGATCCGATTTTATGATTAAATAAAAGAATTTCATAAAAAAACTGCGATCGTACAATTGTTACGTAACGCACTCCAAAGATAAATCTTCTATTACTTATGCTAGGTGCTGCAAACACACCTTGAGAAGAACATTGCAGATTCTAAAAATCTTGGGAAATGTCTAGAGAGAGAAACGCATTTGAAGAGCAATTTGAAACAGCTTTAATGCTAACTATTTTGATCTTTTGATCACAAATTGCACAACCAGTCATATTCTGCGTCAGGGATACACTATCCAACACCGAAAATGTGAAAATCTACTCAAATTAATGGTCATAGTACGGTAAATTGTTTATAGGTTATCCTGCTAAAAACGCAAGGCACCGCTGAACCATTAAGAAAATCAAATTATACTCTGATGCAGCTATTTCCCAACAGCATTTATAGCCTTTTGTCACACTTATTTTGGTATGCGCTGTGTCAATTGTGTATTTGGTTTGTACACGGATCTAGATCTATCTTCAATCATTAAAAACAAATTTTTCGCATTGATAATGTAGTGCAAAATTCATGCATTAGCATTTCGCTAAGATGCTGGTGGCCCGCAGGCATGTTCGAATACCAGCCACGATGACATTTCTCAATCATATTGCTATTTCATTAATGCTAATTACATGAAGCTTTTTAAACAATTCACGTACACCATTAAAAAAAGATATGAGATATAAATTCCCAACATAGAACTACACAAGGGGTTCCCTTCCCTTTTTCATTCCCGCACCCCCCCCCCCCGCATAGGCTTTCAATTTAACAATTTTTCCCACTATTTACCACAATAGGAAATTTTTATTTGAGGCACAATACCAGCATGGAATAGTATGGTATTTTTTGCTAAAGAGAGCCGACATGGAATGGCTTGGAAATGTGGTTACTAACGATTAGAATTCATGTCACTATTATCATCTTGAAATAAATGACATGCAGAATAGAAGACATGTCACTATTGGTTATTTCTTCGTCTTGAAGTGGACGCAAATGATCGTCATTCTTCGGTGTCTTTGATATTCGGGGTCGAGGGTAAATAAAAGGTTGGGGACAGAGACTGCAGGTGACGAAAATACGAGTGTGAGCCATCGTTAAATCATTCTCCGCAGTCCTCTGAGTTCTTAGAACATTCGTCTTCCAGAGGCCGGAAGTAAAGCAAGCGAGTTAACATCGAGACGACAGTGGGCATCTGTTTTTCTCCGGCGAAAGTTTGGAAATCAATGGCAACCCTTTTACACACGAAGGTTAAAATGGTGAGCAAATGGTGCTTCCTTCCATTTTCCAGTAACTCTTGGCATAGCGACTGCATGAACCAAGTTCCTTTCTTGATGTCTCTTATGGATGAGAATCCTGAAAATGTGACGGATTGTGGTGAAAAATATGTCATCGAAACCGGAACTAACATTGGCGTTCAGAAAATAGATATTAGTCATGTATTTGGGTATGATTACCAATAATGCAAAAATATACAGCGACAGTGCTTTCCGAATCACCCTCCGGAAGTAGTTTCCGTTTTAATTGGATCTTTTTATTAAAGTATCGCTATGCATCGATTTATGATCTTAATTCCTTCATAACAAAGATATCTGAATATTAGACTTCCCGCTCGTATCTAGAGAAAAATAAACTAAGAGACAAATAAAGAAATTTAGCTGGGCTTTATTTCTGATAAAGCGAATCGATTCCCCTTATTGGGTATTTTCTTTGAGATGTAAGGTTGATCATGAGATTAGAACAATGGTGCAAAACCTTCGAGGTACCGAGTATGTGACACTTTTCAAGTTTGCGGGCCGCATTAATGATTCTTTTCCTTAATGCAGACATTACTTTGTGGATGTTATTGTTAAAGACACCAAAAGATACATAAGGTAATTAGGAAACAGTAATCATTTTCCAATGAAACTGCTAATAAATTCATACCATTTCATTGAAATTAATTTTCAAACTAGGTAGAGAAATCAAAATCCTAAATTGACTTTATCTATCTTATTTCCAGTTTGATAAATCTAGAATAAAATTAATCGTAAGAAAATAGCAAGAAAGAAATATCCAAGAAAATAGAACTGGATATTAAAATTATTAAGAGATCCGTTTTTCGGTATGCTTCCAAGGAAACTTAACTCGATTTCCCTTAGGGAGAAGAATAAAAGGAATGTAAAATTTCACGTGTTTTAAAAACGCAAAAAGGCCGGTTTCAGCTACTATATAGTCATTATCAGGCGATGAAATTTAACAGTGGTTTTATTCTTCTTCCAAATATATAATACCTGAATGAAGGTCCTAAAACTTAATATTTTCAATCAACTAGTAATTTTCATAATTTCCTTCCTTTGATATTTTTCATTATAGTCGGGCATGAATTATTTTGTTATTAAGAAATCAATCCTCTTTCTATACCAGAATCACTTATTTCTTCTAATTCCGTTTTATTCATTAAGATAAACCCTTCCTACCCACCAATTTCACAATTGCCTCTTTTCTTTTATCTACCCAGAAAACATATTTATAGTCTAAATACTAAATTAATCCTCAAAATTAACCCATTACCCAATTCTTTCTGTATCTTTAAGTCCAATGTTCAGGTTTTATTGCCAAAAAATCCTGTAGGTTTTCGCTATTTTCCCAATTCAAGGATCCCAAAATCCAAAATCTCCAGTTAACAGTTCCTAAATGATAGGAAATGTTGCAAATTTTGTTGAGCATCCCTTAATAGGAGTATATATCCTAGGATTTGAGTTTTCTTCCTTTCTGTGCTACAACTCTGAGAGGAGAGGTATTGCAAAAATAAATTTTAGAAAGACTTGCTTCTTTCCCGGCGTATAGAATTCTGGAAATTTTCTCGGGTTATCAGCCGGGTAATTTGGTCGATTATCACCGACATTTTGGCGGCTAGATTTCTCGACACCCGAAAAATGGCAGGAAAATGTGCGGCCGAAATGTCGTAGATAATTGACTTAACTACCCGGCTGATAACCCAAGAAAATTTCTTTCCGGGGAAAGTAATTTGAGTTAGAATGCAAAAGGCAGAGGAAAACACCAATGTAAAATATGTTAGATTACACAAAGAGCGAAATAAGTTACCAAGGTAAGAAAGAAAGGACACTGAGTCGGAAACATTGCGACCTACGAATCTACTGAATGGAAAAACATTTGTGTATGGATTTGTGTTACAAGAAATGTTTTCATTTAAACCAGGGATCTCCAAACATCCTTAGTCGGACCTAATCAGATTCACAAAGGGTTTCGAACGATTGGATTTTGGACAAATTTCCAAGGAAATGATATCCATTTTATAAATACAGAGAAAGATTCTCACGCGTTTTGATAACCTTGCATTTCTTATTTTTTTGCAACTACTATTCACAGCTAAACCACGCATAATTTAAGATGACACAATATTTTCCACTTAATATCCGGTCCGCCAAGGATTAATCATGAAATTAAGCCCCTATTCCTAAAGATTTTTGTGACCCCTGATTCAAACGACTACTTCTTCACAGTCAATGAAAAACTTGAAAAAAAAACTCGTCCCGTATTTACCGTGCACTGAGGAATACGCCAGGAGAATGTCTGAATGTACGGGGATCCTATATCCGGTGGTGAAGTCCTCGGTGTATTCCTCCACGTTTGAACCAGCATCGTGCTTGTTTCCCCGACAAGCCTGCAAATGGAAAATCAGGTGTACTTTTGCTAGACACAACACTTCTCATCCTGAAACTATACTTACAAGAGGAGGAGATCTATGAGATAGGCTACCTCCTAAACCAGTTTAATCAGATCTAAAAGTCACACAACTGTATAAAACAGGAAAAGATTCGTTTCTAAGTAGGACACATTTAACAACATACTTTAAATTCGCAACAAAAAGGCATTAAACTCGAGAAAAATGGATATGAAGAAAGGCTTGACGGGACCGGGACATTTGAGGTGACGGGCACTTGGGAGACACGAGTTCGGATCCCGATCGCTTTTTCTTTCTCTTTACCCTTTTTCCCCGGGGATGTTCCTCATTGGGGATTTTCCTAGGTGCACGTCTTTGTGCTAAGTCACCTTAGCCTTTTTCCTTGTAGGAACACGCGGTGTTGCGACCAAATATTTACAGCAAATCCGCTTTACATAGTAGGAAATTAAAACTTTACGATTCATTTTTAATGGACCAAATAGTATTCACGGTGTTTCCACATTATTTCTAATCTTTCCCATCCTATCCCTTTAACGATCGACGAAAGGATTCGCATTATTTTACTATTACAAGCGAAAATGGAATATACGTAAAATATTTATTCATCTCTTCATTGCTATAAAAGAATTTGCGGGATTCGCAGTGCTGTGTGAAAAACTGTTTTATCCAGAAAACAGTGCGAATCCCAAAACTTTTTTTAGCAATGGAACTAGCACATGACGAAAAACTTAGAACCAAATCTTTTCTGCCTTATTTTATTCATATTTTCAACATGCACTTTCATGGCTTTCCTCTCCTTATCACCACCACTCATTTTCTTAACCTTTCAACTTCCACACATTCTTTCCAAAGTAAATTCTCCTTCATACTCGTCAGATATCCTTCCTTCAAGCCATCATTCATTCATTATCCAGCTATTACTGACACGGTCCCTTCTATTTTAATCCGAGACAATCCTAATTTTATATATTCCAACTTCATTTAGATAACTTATAGGCTGCTCTTGGCATATTCGTCTTCGCTATTACCACTATTTTTGTTCGTAAATTATTTCACATTTGCGAACGATTTCATTTTGCGAACTATTTATTTAGAAATCATTTTACTTTGAATGACAATGCTAATTCGAGATTACCGACCAGGTAATAAGGTTCAATGATTTCAAATACAAAATAAGTAATATTTCGTAAGTAATACGGGGATTTAACAGAAAGACTCAATATGTGAATTTGGAATACTCCGTCTGTCAGATTTCCATATTAAAAATGTTTGATTAAACACTATTAAGGATCTGCTTGAACGTATGTGCTTATTCCGCAACCCGAGTAATCAAAAGTATAGCTTATATCTCAGCTTCCACGTTAGAAATCTTTCTTCAAGAATGAAGGACAAATATAGTTCTAGAAGCTTGCCAAGTTTGGGTTGAATTATAACAATTATCTTAAATAACATCTTTTAGTAACAAGAGTCTTAGTGCCTTGATCTTCTACTATAAAGCGATAACATAGGCTTTAGGTCATGATAAATTCGGTGCATGTAGTGTTCATAGAAATTTTTCTCTGTCAGTTAGTTAAAATTCAACCTAAGTAAATACCCATTATAGCCACCTACGCTGCTTTCCAATTTTTCTAGTCATTTTGATAGCTAAACTCTGTAGTTGAAATTTCGTAATGTAAATTAAGAATCTCAATTTTAATCGCCCGATTGAGGTACAAAACTCAGAGGCGATCCTATACTTGAAACAAGGAGAAAAATACATAGAATTTCATTTCCATATAATCCAACATTACTGATTATAAAAACTAGAACACGGCAGGCATATATGCAGCGAAGATCGTCACCCCAATATTCGAATCGCACCCTTTCGGGGGATTATGGAAAATATATCTGGAAGAACATGTCAAATGGTGTCGAATAGATTTGCCGACTATAAGTCTCGTTCTTTCCGATACAAACATTTATCACCGTCGCAATCGTCAAAAGTAGTCCGTCCTGTTTTAAATTCCAAATAAAATTCAGTCTACCCAACTTTAGAGATGGGTGGTTTTATAACTGTGCGTAGATTTTTTAAGTATAAAAATAGATAAATTGGTATATACTAGGGTCGTGTCACTGGTGGTGGTGTATTCTTCCTGCTGATTCTCCACAGCTGACCCAGCATCATGCTTATTCCCTCGGCATGCCTGCAAATGGAAAGTGCCAAAAAATCATGCGTACTCTTCCTGGAATGTCTCTCATATTAAATCGAAAGAGAATCTTTTCTATCACCCAAATCAGGGTTTTTAAATCAAAAAAACAAGAGCAAAAAAAACCTGTTCATTAAGTCGTCACGTTCTCTGCGATACAGTCCCGTCGTCGAACCTTTTGTCCCGTCACTGATATCAAAGGATGTTTTTGTACAATTTTAAAGCCTTTTCACTAAAATTAAAGATAATCTATTTTATAAAAATGCGTATGACATTATTATTATATACATAATAATCTAATTTATCCTAATAAAGTAATAATAACATCATGCTTTAATTCATGAGGTAAAGGTTTGACCGAAAATCATTTCAATTAAACGCTGTTGTAATCCCAAGAAACTCTACAAATACACGACAATTCAAGTATAGGAACTTCACTGTCATGTCTACCGCACCATTACTTTCCTATTATAAAGGCAGATTTACTATAACATGATGCAATCAACCATCCCAACCCAACCCAACCAAATAAGGTCTGAGGATATAGCTAGTGGTTAAATTATAACTAACTTGTAATTTTTAAGAAAAATGTTAAAGATCAAATGGACAGATAAGATGAGAAACGAAGAAGTATACAGAAGAATAGAAGAGGTTAAAACAATATGGAGCACCATCCGTAAAAGAAGAACTAGATGGATTGGACATATCTTGAGAGACAATGGATTTGTTAGGAACGTACTGGAAGGCAAAACAGAAGAGTACCAAGAGGAAGACCAAGGGACGAATATATAAGCCAAATGAAGAGAAGTATAGGAAAGAAGAGATATCAGGATGTAGTTGAGTTAGCACTAGAGAGAGAAGAATGGAGGACTGCAGTCAACCAATCTATGGATTGAATGACCGATGATTATGTACTCGTAATTTTTAAAAATTAAGGCTGGGTCATTTTGATTTGGTTTAGAAATTTGACATTTTTTGCATTTAGTCACAGTTCCGTAGTACGTTACAGTTTTTGTCATAAATATAAACTTTGATGATCATTATTAGTAATGATTCATAATATTAATAATTACTTCGGCTAATTAATGATAATTTAATTACCTGAACGAAAAATAACTTGGGTTTCCCAGCCAGGGATGGGCACTTATCGGCAGTGAAGGGTGACCAAAGATCAGACACTTGGAAGAGAACATCTCGGGCTGCTAGTTTGCCTCCTTGATGCCCATGGGTCATCACACAGATGCATATACAATCTGCATCGGAGTGGTCCTCCTGAGAAACTGTTTCAGATAGGCATATTTCAAATTTATCAGTCATGTGTAAAACATACCACAGCCAAGCTGTGATCAGAGATGTTTCTTAGGTAAAGCTAACATAGGCTAATGTCCATCATGTGTTTCATCGTTTGTTTTCCACTTTTTGGACGGTTCATGGACCTTATTCCTTATCTTATTACTAACATATTCCTTACTCAACTTTCTTGGAACTTATTCCGCTCTTTAGACCCCTAAATCATATTTTCAACACATCTCTTTTGTATTTTCGCTCCCCTTATTACTTAATAACCTTCCCTACCATCCCTTAATTAAGAAAAGCTCGAAAAACTTTACAATTGCTGAATGCCGGTGACCGATGGGCGCCAATCCCACGAAAGAATCAACAGATGCTAAGGCTTACTAGTTTTCTCAGAATATATTCATAAACAGCCGAGTTCCTTTTTTCTTTCAGTATCTTGATTACTTCATTAAAACCCTCTCTTCCCTATAATCTCTTGCACCTCCGTGTTTGTTTTCCTATCAACCCAACTTATTTATATCATTCAACGCCACACCCACATCTCTAAGGCCTCCAAATCTTATTACACTCTTTTTAGTGAGGAATAATATTACTACATTTGGCGGAATAGAGCGTACATGATATGCAAAATTCGAAGATTTTTTTCCGTGATAACTGCTCTTATGCTTCGAGCTTATTCGCGGCACACCGGATCCGAAACACTGCCTTCCGGGTCGTGTGGCGGGCACGGCCAGAAACTTTACGCCAGGGACGGCATAATGTCTGATACCCGGCCCTGATTTCTGCAATGAAAAAGTCGCCGTGATATGACTTTAGCAAAGGATACTAATACTAATGTAAATTAATGGGCGACGGAAAAATCGTCAACCAACCCAACCTTAATTTTTAAAACATAAACAAACTGAATCCCTAGCGCAACAGCTAGCCCTTGTTAAAATACCGCTGTCAGCTGAATTGAAAATCTTATTCGAAGGCTAAAAAGCTATTCCGATAAGCTAAAAATGTCATTTCGACGATTTATTAGGCTTTTCTTGTTCGCATATATTTCGATTAGAAAACTTCATGTGAGTTTATTACATCCTTACCTTCCCGTTATACAGGTTATCCCAAAAACATGCTCTCAACATTCAAGAACATATTTTTCTGAAATATACCGAGCAGGAAACGTTCCGTCGACAAGCGCTGGTACTAATTTTAAAATGGATATCGTGATTGAAAAGATTTTATTTGCTTGTTCGAAAACGTACCGAATCCAAATAAGATATCGTATCAATTCGGCCAAGACTCACCCATATCTAAAACCGCCTTCACAACATCGGCTTTCAGGTTGGTGTACGTTGTCACTTCAAAACCGAGGTATTCAAGAGTGTATTTTAAGGACTCGGCATCTTTCATCGAACCACTTCGCGTGTTATACATTTTCTTGTCGAACTCCACGAAATTGAATATGAGTCCTTTTCCACGGCGGGGGTTGCGCATGAAATATTCTTGATCGTGCTTCCCAGTACCTTCAATTGGATCGCTATCGCCGGAGTCATCAGAATCGTCATTGCTAATATCTCCGTCTGACCTAAAATTATTCATGTGCGGAATCAGAAGGTAAAATTAGATTAGTTTTCGCTTTTTTGAGGAGCTCCGTGTTTTTCTATTGTTTTACTCAATGAAGCACTTAACTCGCCGAGTATTACCTTATGTTCCCGAATCTAAGTTTTGGAAGTCACTAAGAGGAGAAAATAATAACGCAATTTTAAGACGCAAACTTTTCCATCACAAGCCTGACAGACATCCGGACGGGCTTGCGATGGAACAAGCAGGTTTGGTGACAATTCGGACATCCATTACCTACTATAGACGGCCAATTAGTGTTAAATCAGCGTTCTAATTAAAATAACTGTTCTCTGTGATACCTCATTTGCGATGATGCATTTTAGATCGTAAATTTAAGACATCCGATATTTGGAAGCTCTACAAACGCATAAAAGATGCATCTTATATGCAAGAATATAAGGCACATAGACGAACCATCCAGTCTAGAGGCAGATAGAAGTTAAATTTGCCGATTTATTTCATTGCAGTTAAATAAAAGACGTATAAATCGATACATTTCGAAAATGAATCTAGGCAACCAAAAATTAGTAAACTTTCACAACTTTCTATTACAGAATTAGTACACGAAATATTGACGCCTCAAATTTTAATCTGCATATATGTTAACAGACGTTTTTCACTAAAATAACTAATTTCAGTTTTGACTAACCAAACCTTAGCCTATAATTTCTAATCGCGTATATTTAAAATTGTATTTACCATTCATCTTCCATAACTTAATGTCCTATCAAAGAGTTGAATACGAAGTGGATGCAATGGTTCAAGAGTATATAGTCAATCTTAGACTCCCTGAAATGGAAAGTAAATAACAATACTACCTTTTGTCATGATTAAAGCTTGCAAGATTTAAGGCTACTGAAATTTTGATGAAATTTTCCAATTATGAAGTCCAGTTGTTTACTTTGGAAACCAAACCGGACGGCTTTAATTATTGACAATTGAAATACTTCCCACTCTTGCGCATTATCATCCTCATCAAAAAGAATATGATGGATTTTAATTTACAAAATTTATTCATATACAAAATAATTTCTGAAGAAAACCTAATGATTACTTCTAAATATTAAAAAGTTAAGGAATGAACCATATAAGCTGTAAAACGCACCATATATGCTTTTAAATTTTCTGCACAGATTATTTTGTAATGCTTTGCCTTGACTTGTGTTATAAAGTAAATCTTTAAATATCAATATAATTTCTTACATATTTCTATTTACTTCCAAACACATAGAATGGAAATTTCTTCAGGATAATGAAGACATTACTGAATAGTTCGAGCTCTCAAATTTCAAATAACACTTACCTTTAAAAATTATTAATACACCTCGTTCAGATTTTCAATCACCTATCTTTCCGGTGACATCCACCTTCATATATTTCCTCGTTTGGAGCTGATTTCTTTGGAGAGCTTAATACGAGTAAACTTGAAGCAAGGCATGAATTGAATCTGGTGCCAGCAATAACCTTTTGAAGTTTATCACGGATCTCAGGTCATGCGCTGAGATAAATACAAACGCCATCTCTTGCAATTTGCTTCAACCAAAAGCTGTTCACAATCACCTATGATAATAATGATAGCGTGTATTACGAACCGGCTTTAGCCCTTTTACATCACTTTGTTTTAGACATTAAATAGCTATGCCATTGTCAAAGAATGTAACACAAAAATTGTAAAGGTAAATTCCTTGAACATAATACAGAAAGTAACCCTTAAAATTTTCATCATCACCGTTCTTCCAAACTCGTATATAAATATAATATAATAAAATACAACATGAGAATATTATTTTATGTCACCAATTTCAACTACGGAATAATTCTAATTTCTGTACGAAATAACGAAATAAAGTGAAGTATACAGATGCTAGAAGCATTAATTCGCCCTCCAATCTATAGATCAAATTCTCTTGGAATGTTTAAATCGAATTAAAAAAGCGAATTTACTTCTTGGCAGTAGATTTCTCTGATCGCGTTTCCGATGATAGGCTTCCTCGCAACTTTTGTCGTAACAGGCTCATAGTGGCTTACCCCTTACCCAATTAGTCGAACGTATGATGAGAACCTCAATGATTAGCACTATGAAAAAGTAGGCTGTTCGCAAAAAGCGTCAATGTAAGTACCTTACATTAATTTGCATTATGATCATATATGATCTATTTCACTCGTATACGTCCCGTGGATTACCGTAAGAAAAATTATATCTATAAATGTATCGAATATTTTAAGAATTACCTCGTGGACTCATATTTTTGCTACTACGCTCCACTTCTATGACGATAAGACTTTCTTCTGGGAGAAAATTCACCCCTCCATGTTCATAACTCCGCTCTATTCTCACAACAAAACAAATGAGTAGCCATAATTCGCCATTTTCAAAAGCAGATGCCGAAAAAGTAACCATTCTGCCATGAAATTGTGCGTATTATATCGAAAAAGCCCGATAATGATTATTCTTTTAGGGCTGATTTTCGGCGTATAAGAAGAAGAACTATTCGGCCGCCATGGAGAAAGGGGAAAATGATAATTTTTCAGGATCAGACGAAAGCTTTGACAGATGGATATGCAGAGTGTCTGATGTTTACCAAAAGTTAAATCCTCGACAACAAGCAGAAACTGTAGTAAAGCTTTTGAAAATTAGTCTTCCAGAGCAAAGATTTATTCTCGAAAAGGAAATATCTTCTTACTTACATCAGGATATACTGGTAGCCCTTCCAAGAGAACTGCAAGAATTGATTTGTAGTTTCGTTGATGTTCAATCGTTGTTTACTGCTTGTAGAGTCAGTAAAGAGTGGAATGCGTGAGTATTAGTATACAATTTGGTTTAGCTTAAGATATATTTCAGAATATTCTTATTACCTTGCGGTCTACTAAGTTCCACATCTTTGTTTATAGCATAGTTTCCAGCCTTAACAACGTTTGGAAGACCAAAGGGTATCAGTTGGGTATTGGACTTGTGGATAACGGACAAGTAGATTGGAAGAAGGAATGCTTATGCGCTTTAAGGGTAATTGATGGAATGCAGAGTGGATTAGCTTTCCAGCACACGGAATTTCCAGCCACTTGTTTGACGTTGGACTACGTAACCGGTCTTCACTATTCTGATGGCTTGATCGTTGGAAGTAAGTTTATTCGCTGCCCTATTATTTCATTAAGTGGCATCATAAATGGGTGTGAAAAATATCAATTTTCTAATCAATTCACTTATTACTTCAGGTGCTGAGGACCATGTCGGAATATGGAGAACGATTGATTATGATCTAGTAGCTGTGTTTTCAGTCCCTTACAGAATATCTTGTCTCCAACTTAATCAGTCAACCTTGGTATTTGGGCACACAAATGGGTTAGTTACTGCCTGGAATGTAAAAACAAACGGCTGTCATAGTTCTTTGATAAGTGGGTGGTGTAGCACAGACATGTTCAATGAATACAGAGGTCACACAGGTGTGGTGATGTCTGTAAGCGTTTGTCCAAAGCTGGATCTTATCGTTAGTGGCTCCACCGATTTTACCGCAAGACTTTGGAGTGTTTCCCAAGGAACGTTGGTAAAAACTCTATCGGGTCACACACATTGGATCATACAGGTATCTCTAGTCCCAGCGGTGGAGAAAGGTGCCCTTATGAAGGGCGAACATATACTATTCACGAAAACGAGGGATAGCATACACCTTTTTACATGGTCGAGTAATTCTTCCAGTGACGAAAGTAACATATGCAGTGATTTATCCACGATCGAAAATTCTGTGAAGGTTATATCTTTGAACCCCGTTGGCAACTTCATCACTTCTGGTTGTCATGTGAGCGGCAGGGATGTCGTTTACATAAAACAAATCTGGCGGCAGGTAGGCGACGGAGGAGCTGAAATGTTGTTCAAAGATGTGCAGAGGCTGGAATGCACAAAAGTACTTCCCCTGGAAATGAGGATACGAAAACTGCTGGCAGTTGGAAAAGTATTTGCTCTCATCTTGCTTCCATGGACTCATATGAATAAGTGTAATTTAATAGTTGTGAGTGTCACCAGTGGAAAGATTGTTGGAGGATGCAGTGTTCCACATTCAAGGTAACTGTTTTATTGTATAGTTAAAGTAAAGAGCAAAAAAAACAAAAAACTTTCATTGGTCATTCATATTAGCAGCTCAAATGATAATTTCTCCCCATATGCAAAGTCTTGGCAGCACCTAAAGACTGCTCACACACAATTTTCATTTTTGCTATGCAGAATAAAAGTACATGATTTGGTGAGAGCTAGGCAAATAGAAACAAAGTAACATTTACAAAGGTAAATAGAATTCCTTTTGTATACCAAGTGAATTCGCAGCTTTTTTTCAGGAGTATCGAATTCAAAATTTTAAAATGCAGAAATATCTAATTTTATAAAATAAAATTTGATTGATTAATCTGATATTTACCCAGTTTTAGTGGACATTCAATTATTCTCAGGAATTTTTTTATCCTTTATCCTCATGTCTTACCTGAATAACTTATATAAGCTTGTTTAAATTCTTGCATTGTTTGATATATCATTGATAATGAAGATTAATGGCATTGAATTCAAATGATAAAATATTTCTGTTGACCCTAGATAGAGTTTGTTAAATCTTCTCATACCTGTAAATATAATAGGAGCTTTCAAATTTCATACATTAGCAAATGTCCTATCTCAGTTGATACACTTAGAATGATAGATGATGACGGAAGTGTAACATCTATATTTTGTCGTAAAAACAATTTGCCAATGAGTGAAATTCCAGTACTTACATGAAATAAGTATAGAAATAACATGTAATCCTGGATAAAGATTTCAAAGCTCGTTTATCAGTCTTGATTACTTTTAGTTGCAAATCTGATATTGGACACTGCTCAAAGAATAATCAGAGAATTGAAAAGCATGCTATGCTTTTTTTTAACCCTTAGATCTCAACATTTTTGTTTCCTATACCTCCTGGCTTTTGAGTGTTCACCCATGTCACTCTTTCTGTGCAATGGTAAATGAATGTTTAAATTTAATTGCAATAAAAGGATGAAAGATTTTGATAAGGAGTACCACCCTGGAATAGTTAGAAGATGCACATGAAAAAACTTTTGGAGTACTTTCATAGCATAAGATATATTATTATTCACTATTTACCACATCTCCAAGGGCCTAAATTCCTGGGAATAACTGGAAACCTCTAGCATAATTCAATATTTACTTTCCAACACATCAAGTTAATTCAGAACTACAACCAAAGTTGCGTTAAGAAAATGCCTTTAATTAAACAAATGGAAATAGAAAAGTACTAATTTAAATGAAGTCACATACTTTTATGCAAATATTATTTACTCAATGAAATGACTGTAACATCACCCAACTATTTTGTAAGTGCTTTCTCTTATTTAACTTCAAAAATACTTACTCTTTAACATCGTCTTAACATCAAGATGGGTTCTTCTTATCAATCGTACGGTAAATTTCTAATTTTAAGTACAAGTATATCTTTATCCTTCACAAAGTCATAAATATTTCTTTATCTCAACAACTTCTAGTTCTTCAACTCCAGACCTGGCCCAGATCACCGTAGGAAACGTGGCATGGTGTGATGGCCTCAAATTTCGACAAGCTGACGACATTGTGGTTGGTCTGGGATTGGCAAATGGATTAGTACATGTTGTAACCTGGCGAGATCTCAGAATCCGTACTGGTTAAAGAAAGCGTCTCTTTATGTTGAATGTACATTTTAAACGTGCCAATGAAACTAATGTAAATTATTCTGTCAATATGTATAAATAAAGTATATATTACCAAACCTTGTAGACCCAGCAGAAAGACGATGAGAATGGAGAATTCAAATCTTCTAGGAATCCTTTTAAAATTTGACAAATTCTGATAGTTTTAATTGTTAATAATTCCTGAATATAATTTGGATTTTCTTAATAATTACAACATTAAAGGGATTACACAAACCAGGATTTAACTCATGTTTACCTCATTCCCCTCGAGTGTACACAATGTAAAATTGCTTCCTATCTTTGCAAATTAAGTTGAAACAAACAAGATTTTCTTTCACAAGAAATTTCAACAAGAAGAATTAAGATACATTATGGTTACAAGCAATTCATAATGAATCTACTTTAACATATTTATGAGTACTGTGGTCTTTTCAGATTTCAAAAATGCATCACTGATTGTTTCATCACCATAATATCAGATTTTACCTCAAGATAATTTCCTAAAAGCTTCCAATCCAATCAATATCCTGATGTTCATATTCTTTGATACTTCTTGCTTGAGAACATGGATCTCTCTACTTTGTAAGATATCTTGAAATTCAAGCAAACCTTAAGCTATGCTAAATGCAAAGTACTTGATACTTGGACGGATTCTCTAAATGGGATGACATCAGAATGATAAATCAATGGCTTTGTAATGGCATTTATTGTACACAAACATCAAATAACATTACTTCTGGGCTTGGGCCTTTCTCATCTGTGTCAGGATATTGCTTAGTTCTTCACGCTTCCTCTTAGCACGAATGTGGGTTCCCAGCTGTAAGATATTGAATAAACAATTACCTTCCACACCGCAAAGAGGAATTAGATTATAAATACGGTAAAAATAAAGTTAATTTTCCAAAGAAGTAAAAGAAGGTCTCTTACAATAAAAAATGCACATTTCCAGATAAAGAGCATTCAAATGTTATTGTGATTACATATTACCACAAAGTGAATTTTAGTGATAAAAGAGAAATTTTTTAAAGAAAATGCCAACATTTATCTTCTCTGGCTACAATAAGGATTAAATTTTTTTGTAGCAATTGACAAAGTTACCATAAAATTTCTTATTTTGGGACAAATTACCAAGGAAATAAACCTTCCTTACTGTTTCAACAAAATATTTATATTAGTATTGTACTCGTACAAGTATCACCTGACAGAAAACAGTAGTAAAGTCAATCAAGTTAATCAGATAAAATTAAGCCATAAACACAAGATGAACTTGAAAAATCTCCCATAAAATAATAATTAGAAATAAATTATGAAATTGAATACAGATTTTTACTTTCCCATAAAAATGTTTTTATTCAGGAACTACCGGTTTCGGTGTACTACCATCTTCAGGTTCTAACAAACTTTTTTTGTTTGAACAAGTTTGTTCGAACCTGAAGAAACCAGTAGTTCCTGAATAAACACATTTTTGTGGAAAAGTAAAAATCTGTATTCAGTTATGTATTTCCACCACATCTTGGCTGAAGCTATATATTATAAATTATGAAATAATAAAGATAAGGACTTACCCTTCTCTTCAAAAACTTAAGAGCCCTCTTATCCTTAGACACCTTCAACAATTCCATAGCTCTCTTCTCATATGGGGCATGACCACACACCTCTCTGATTAAATCCCTAACAAATTTGGTGTGCTTGGTTTGCAGCTGAAAATAAATACAATGCAAAAATGTTTAATATCCAAGATGTTAAAAAATTGATTCTAGGATTAGAGCTAAAGAGTTGAGACTTACAAACAAAATTTCTGAGAAAGGTATTTTTCAATTGTCTAAAAGTTGGCTGGAAAAAAACTAGAAGATTTTTTATAACCATCGATAAATTGAAACAGACCTCTTAAAGGATAAAACATTGAAATAGACTACTTCTAGCATAGCTATAACTAGTAAAATATAGTCACTATCAGCAATAGTGTCAACTAATGAATGTTAAACCATCAGGAATTTAAGAAATACCTTATTTCTTCAAACCTATAAACTTCTCGACGACCAGTTATAAGTAAGGGAGCTACGATAATCTAGAAAAAACATGTGCATACCTGATAAACATGCTTCAGAAATTTCAATCTCTATCACCGTTAAGGAATACAAGATGTTTACCCAGGAAGTAAGTTTTGAAATGGGATTTGAATATTATGAGTTTAACCTACCAGTAAAACTTAGAATTCAGGCCTTGCCAAGTTACTATTTCGTTCATGTTAGACTGGTATTCATAGGTTTTACAGGTAGTTATTGAGTTAAATACGAATCAGCTTTAGCCATCATAAACACCGCTTAACATTTAAAACGTACTCGACAAAAGCTGCCAACCTTTGGGATTGCACACGACTATAACTTTAAACTTCGGAAACACATGAAAGATATCATGCAAGGAAAATCTCCACATCATTTATGCTGTAAGTCGACTATTACGAGGTTTAGATTCTGAAATCCACCTACCAGCCACGATGTGTTCACATATTTTTCTATTCAAAACATGGCAAGTTTGGCATTAGCGTCACCAAAGTATAATTCTTTCTCTTTTCACATTCGCAACGGCAACGCATTTCCCAGGGATAAAATGTACTATTTTATATGCCTTAAGTTAAAGATAATAAAGTTAACTTACTCCTTTTAGTCTGGATGGCCTCAACTTGTGTCTCTTGTCTTGCTTATTCTTAGAAACAACTATTTTCGTTGTTTTGTGGCCTTTGTTGAGGCCGACACACATCTCGTAACGAGGAGCCATTCTGCAAGAAAAAGTCACTCGCTATAAATAATCAGTTAACGCAAATGTTAACATAAACTATCACTGTATCAAGCTCAAGTGTTCTTGGAAACGGAAATAGCTCTCATGGAGCAGATGAGGCCCTAAAGATTTTGAGTTGACGGAATTGGCAATAATTAAACTAGAGATATATAGATTCAGCCAGAAAGTTCAATGGATAGACGAAGAAATTATCTCCTAAAATATAATGGTGGATGGTAATTCTATAATAAGATAGAGATGGATATTCTACTTCAACTTACACGTGCCGTATTTTCTACCAGCTTCGGTGATGAAGAACCTCTACCGGAAACTTGGCGAACTCGTAGTGACGTGTTTATGTTTTGTTTCTTTTGTTTTTTATAGATGATTGGGACTTTGATATAAATTAGCATAGTAAATATTTTTAAATATATTTTTGTATAAAGTTGTTTGTTTTCATTTTTATAATACTCCTATAAATTTCCAAATTTTAAAAAATATCTCATTTGATGTCTTGTGTGGACGTGGTTGGTCAATATGACGCGCTCACTTCGTTTGAAATTAATGATCCGGCTCAAATTGAAAAGAGGCTAAAAGTTATAGAAAAGTCATTCCTATCACAACTATTTATTTCAGATTAAATCATAAAAACAATGATATAGAGAATTTTGGTAAAATTCATAAATATTTTTAATTATGATGGTAATAGTCACAACTCATTGCAGATTGATTACCATAACTTATATGTATTCCATTACATTAATAATGATACTAAATTTTCATAGTTAATATAATAGATAAAATTAAGCAAATAATAAGAATGTAAATTTAATCCCACACATTCCAAACAACGAACCAAAGAAGTTGATTGATAATGCATAGTAGGATTATAAAACGTGCTTCAATAGCTGAGGTACTTTAACACATAGGACCTCCTAGAAGGACAGCTTCTATCAAAGATAAATGCGCTACTCACTTCACTATACACGTTGATGATACATTTTCAACATAGAATTCATGTGAAGTAGATAACTTGAACATGGTAAATTTCAAAAAACATTTGGCTACTTATTTCTAAAAGAAATCTCAGCCTGATATTCTTGTGTATCAATGGATATTTAAACTAAACACAAATTTTACCAATCTTATTTAAAAAATTTTCAAATTATAATTGAAAGTTAAACTGTCATCTCATATCATGAAAGTGGTAAAAAGTAGGCGTCAAGAATTTTTTCCTGGAGGGATTCCAATTACAATTATTAATCCATATTTTTCACTTTGGAATACTTTTATCTTCTCCTGAGACTACTTCATCTTTTAAAACTCCATGTCATATTGCCTCCAGCTTGCTGCTTGTCCCTATCAACCACTTTAAACATTTAGAACAATTACTATATCTTTATGGTCATAAATTTGGTGTTTTACACTCCCTGCCATGTGCCAGTGGTGGTTTGCAGGGTTAAAATGTAAATAAATATGCAGCTGCTAACTCAGAAATTATTATGTTTATTGAACTGAAGAAAGAAAAAAATCAGTTTGATTCTATACCTCATTAATTTCTTTTAAACACCACTAAAATCATTCCACAATTAATTGAAAAAGATTGTTTTGTTTTGCTTGTTAAACCTCAGAAATAGTTTAATCTACTCATATTAATCATACAAGAATCTTCTGATTCTAAAGACCTAAAATTTCACACCTTTTCCTTACTTTTTATTACTAACCCCTTTCCACTCCCTTTACATACTTCCTCCAATTAGAAGCTTTAACTATCTGTATTCAGCTCACAGTTGGCTACGTATATATCCTAACAGGGATTTGAGTTTGAGTGGTTCATGTGGGCGAAACCCTTTCTCAAGATCCATACTTCCTACCAGCAGGATCAAACCTCCAGGCTGAGAGCTTTCTCTTAAAAATAGCAGGAAGGTATATGTAGGAAGATTGAAAAATCACCATAAAATCCACATTATTTTATTTTCAAAAGAAGACAACAAATCAGAAATAAAAAATTTACAAAATTGTCTTTTATTTACAAATGCCACTAAGGCTCCCCTTTTCATGTTCACACGGTAACAGAATAGAAGTATCAGAGGTTTACATGTCCTCTGTACTCCACTTGTAGGCCTCTTCTTGGAGTGCTTTTCTTGCATTCTGCTCCTGGAACCATTTCTGCTCATACCCAGTGGAGCGATCAACACCATCCCAGCGATAACCAGGTCGAATGTTGAATCGGTTAGGGGGAGGTTCTGGCCCTTGATACTTTGGTCTAACCACTGAAAACATCAGATGTTAAAATAAGATTACCAAATGAAGAATTGAAAGAAAACTGCTCTTGTTAACATATTTAGTAGTTTTCTAATTTATTTTAAAAGTATTTTTCATTTATCTTTTATATACAAAATAAAAGAAAATCTATCTTTTAGTTGATAAATTATTACTCTTTTTCATGGCTGTAATAATATGAAAGCTACTGGGGTATGGACTAAATAATTGCATTAGATTGGGTCAATTCTTATGGAATGTTGTGAAAAATGTTTTTTAGGGTCTATTAGAAATTCACAAGGCCTAAGAGCTGTACTTATTTAGACTTTTTCTTTTATAGCCCTCTGGCTATACCACACCTCATCTTACTCACAAGGAGACTACACACCGTCGGACGCGATTTAAGTGGTAAGACTCGGTAATTTGATAGATATCGAGTCAAGATTGACGAATCACCCCCAAAGTTGGGTTTTATGAGCGATAGTTTTCACGGAAAATGGACTTAAAGTTTACGAAAAATTGTCAGGTAGGCTATAAAGCTAAGCGTAGCGACCTTCGTCATTCGTCATTTCCCTGGAAAGGCAACACAGCCTAAAGCAGGGGAACTTCTCAATGTAATGTATAATGACCAAAAGACCAATAAACGCTTTTCAAAACAACAATTTCGTCATTCGAACGTTTGGCGCAGTGGTATGGTATCCGCTTCCAGAGTCCTTTTGGTCGGGTTCGAGCCCTCATGCGGGAAAATTTCTTTTCTTTTTTTCCTTTATGTACTCTTTCATAATCTTAACCTCCTTAAGCGGATACCATACCACTGCGCCAAACGTTCGAATGACGAAATTGTTGTTTTGAAAAGCGTTTATCGGTCTTTTGGTCATTATACATTACATTGAGAAGTTCCCCTGCTTTAGGCTGTGTTGCCTTTCCAGGGAAATGACGAATGACGAAGGTCGCTACGCTTAGCTTTATAGCCTACCTGACAATTTTTCGTAAACTTTAAGTTCATTATCCGTGAAAACTATCGCTCATAAAACCCAACTTTGGGGGTGATTCGTCAATCTTGACTCGATATCTATCAAATTACCGAGTCTTACCACTTAACTCGCGTCCGACGGTGTGTAGTCTCCTTGTCAGTATACCTCCATCCATCTCCTAAACTTTTGTAAGATAATGACAGTCTTTAAAGCTTTTAATAACATTTCAGTCTGTTCGAACTTAAATTACATTAGCAAACCTTTTATTACAAGCTAATATCTAAATATTTCTGACAAGACAGAAAACTGCTGACAGAGAAGAGAATGAAACCTTGATTTTTGACTTGTTATGGTAAATAGAAGGTAATTAATTTAGCATATTTTATGATATTCTTTCTGATTTATTAACTGATATGATTACTTATTTATCTATTGAAATGTTAAACAGACATACAACATAACCATTAACTCCATAGCCATCTTCAGGGTTCTAAATGTTTAGAAATCTGGGTACTTGATAGCAGAAACTTTAGTAACCAAAAAGTATACTATACAACTGATAGAAACCCATGAAGAATGACTGCATTTAATTCAATGAGAAAGAGCATGAATTTTCTATTTCTTTACTATGTTATACCTCCGAAGCTCATAAATCCTAACTATTAATTATTTTTTTGGATAAAGTCAATGGAATGGTAACTTTGTGGAAGTTCATGGCACTGAAGGAGAAGAAAAAGAAAATTGGAAACACTTTTCAATGGAAACTATTTCCAGTTTAATACCTTAGCACAACCACAGTAAAACACAGAGCACACGACATGTTTCAATGCTTAAGTATTGTTATCAAATTTTCACAAATCAAAATTGGACATGAATTTCGCCCCTAAAAAAGTATTATCCCCCATAATCTCATCTTCTCAACACAGTCTTAAAAAATGGACTGAACACTTTACTTATCTGGGTACATATGGTATTCATAGAAAAATATTTAACAATTTTTATTGTTAATGGTCCTGAAAAATAAGAACCTCTGATTATCAGTAGAAGTGTGAAAAGGGTAGCCAAAAGCTTCATACCTTAAGGCAATTAAGTCTGAAGCTGGCTCTTCTTAAAATGTAAAGATTACCTAAAGCATCTCATCTTTATACTCACAAATCATAGTGAATATACAACCTGTGTGATTAGATAATATGATACTTCACTACTACATTTTATAATGCAAAACTCACCTTCTTCCCCTTTGTCCTTCTTGTCCTTTCCTTTCTTCAATTTCTGACTCCTCACATACTCCTGCATGGGGTCACCTTCCCTCTCTTGCTCTTTCAAATGCTTTTCCAGATCCTCGTCATCTGCATAACGTGCCAAAGGTTTTGACATTTCATACAGGTCTTCTGCCAACCGTGAATGAAGGTTTTCAACCTGTTTAAGTCTAACAATGAAGAAGATCTGATTAATAAAAATAGCAGACTGTTCCTTTACTTAAAGTTAGTTTTTATAAACTATTAAACCCTCAGGTATTTGTATCTGGTTCAAACAGATACAGCTCTGCTTCAAAAACCAATAGCTTTGCACTCAAATATTAAAATAATTGGGGGCTCTGAACAACCAAGTTTTATATTTTCTTGAATTATACATATGTTAAAGTTTGGAGCTGAAAACATAACCATGGAAAACAAATGCGATGAGGTGCCAGAAGAAACTGGGTAAAAAAATGCATTGTTATTCACTTTCAGCTACATCTGACATAATATTTTACAACTATTTTATCTTTGGGAATATTGAAATCAAATTCAATAATTAATAGCTAATTATGTTTTAATGCAATAGGAGCACTTTTAAACAGAAGTTACTTTTTTGGATGAAAGAAAATTACGCAGTTATAACATTGAAACAAAAGAACTGATGAATAGAATTTGTTTTCAAGGTTGGTTTCTGATATCTAATGGCCTAAAATTTTCAAAGGGAAATATTGAAGAAAGATTCAGTATGAGGTCAAGAGTTTAATTACATCAAATAAATTTTCATTCATTATCAGCAAACAAAAGTCTTCTTTGAGATTACCCATGATGCATTCTGCTTAAAAATCAAACATATAATACAATACAACATGCAAACTTATAAATAAGCATGTTGGCTGGTAATTAAAAAGTAAACCTTGTAATGTAGACAGAGTATTCTAGCAACAGGTGTCAGTGATGGGTACTTAATCTGAATACATACATGTGAAGAATAATGAACAAAAATTAACTTATTCCATCATCAACAAAGCTTTAAAGAATATGAAACCCTTCAACTGCCTTTGAATCTTTTGAATTAACAGAAAAATAGCTGGTGAAAATTATACAGGGATGACAAGTCAGGTAATTAGAAAGGTTAATTCAATATCATCAGAAAAGTCTTACAAAACCAAAGAAAAACATATTCAATATCTATTGATTGTGGTGATTAAGTAAGTGAACAAAAAGTTTGATTCTTTTTTTCTAAAATATCGCCATTTGTTTCATCACTCAACCCAAAAAAGTCCTAAATATAAGCTGTAAGCTGAGCTGCTTAGTCACTGAGTATCTGTATAAATTATTTTTAAACATCCATTTTTGATGACTAACACTTTTCTCCCTTTATACTCTATAAATGACACACCATTTTAAAGAGAAAGTTTCTTGCGCCCTGCTAAAATTAGACCAAAAAATGGAAATGCACCATTTGGTCACAAAATTGGGTTGAGTTTTGCATTTACCCATAGAGTTTTTTCATTGGATTTATGTATTGATAAAAACTAGGTATAACAAAACAGACACAGATACAGATTATAAATGTGTTTTTAGGTATGTTTTAGTGTTTGTGTATTCATTTGTAGTAATTGGAGTCTTTTTATGTATTTGGGTCAGGAAAGAGTAAAATTGTAAGTCTGCAAAATTTTTGCACAGGGCTACTAGTATTAAATGGAATAAAACTTGGGACGAGGTTGTTGATTTCCTCATAATTCTACACTAAAAGGAAAATATACTACATACCCTTTTCCCCACATGGAGTATTTCTCTTTCTTTTCATTCTCTTTTTCTCTCTCAGCAGCTTTCTCCTCCTCTTCTCTTGCAATATCCCTTTTCTTTCCAGTTGCTCGGTCTCGAACAACGGTAGTAGCATTTCTTCCTGACAACTCATCACTCATCTACATGAAATAAAAATTGCAAAAAATATGAGCTTCCAATAATTTAAAGCATTCTGGACACAAAAAATAATCTTCTCAGATATCTCCAGGGCTATAGCAAGGGTAGGGCAGCAGGGGCATGTACCCAGGGTAAGAAGTGTAAGTAGCAACTTATCGAAATTAAACAGCCCAACATTTTTTTTGATCTTGGTTATTCTGTCATATCTTAATTGTTAATATTATATATTTGGGTTTTCCTACCATTACTGTGAAATGGGAGGAAATTTTTGTAATGTGAAAATTTACTAGAATATATAAACACATACACAGAACTTAATCTTTGGGTGAAATTGGGATTGAATAACTGTCTTACATTTAATAACAGATAAAAGGAAAACTAATTCAGTAATAATTATTTTACAAATGCATAATAGCAGTAGTTACACATTGGAAGGAAAGGGAAATATAGTATAAGCAATTATTTTTTATAGAAAATTACAAAATACAAAGAGGTGAATGAATAAGAAAAGAAGGGGAGAGTGAATGGAAACAGAATTAAGGAAAAGGGTAGAAGTTAAATATTAAGAAAGACTTTATTCAAGTGCATTAGTAGAGATTTGATTTCTGAAATTGAAACTTGAAGTATCGGTTCCTAGATAAGAGCAATGTGGAAATATTTTGAATATCTGATGGGCATGCATTCCATAGCTTGCATACAGAAACAAAGGAAAGATTTACTATAAATTTCTGTTCTAAGCTTCAGTAGGATAGAGAAGATGATTCCTCCTGATGCAAATACTGTGTAAGCATTTAGCATTTATCATTGTGTGGATAAGAAATAATAATGATGATGTAAATTAACTAGAGTTACTTGAAGAAATTCCACGTTTGAGAAACTAAACATGTTTTATCAAGAGTAAAATGAAAGAAATTTTATAGCTTTTGCAGGAATGAATCTAAGAAATTCAATTTTCTCTGCTTAGATGTTTTTTTAAAATAATAAGCATATATTGATAAATTATCTTGGTGCAACAGAAGCCATTCTGACCAGAGGGACAAAAGTCATCTCTATAGCTCAGTTTTTCTCTTAAAACATAGCAGTTATTTTACTATAGAGGACATTATGAACAAGAGACCACTACAATTGCATGAATCACTTAAATATATATCACTTAAATATGCCGGCCGTGGTGGCGGAGTGGTTAGCGTGCCAGCGCGTTAACGCTCCAACCACACGGTCCCGGGTTCGAATCCCGGCTAATCGGATTTTTCCGGTTAGGGAATGGTTGTCTGTGATTGTCCCACGCTGATAAGCCAGGCTAGTAACCTACTTAAAGGCGTTAAAAGTTATTACTCAAAGTACCAGTACCAAGCCTCGATTGGGGCGTGGTACTGAAGGAAACAGGCATAAGCCTAGGAGGAAAGGAGGAAGAAGAAGAAGACTTAAATATATGGATTCAAATGAGAAACATCCTTTTAGTACATGTACATGGTTAATTATATCATCAGAAACTGGAACAGAAGATCTTTTGAGGATATCAAAATTACTAAAAAGCTGTGAAGAATTAAGTGCACAAATAGATGCAAAAGAGAAAGATACCTGTTATAATTATGGGAAAGAAATGTAGGCAATACAAAGAAACCAGCATGCAGATGAGTAATGTATATAGGTAGCCAATGCTAAATTATACAGCAAGCAAAGACTCAAACAAGTTTACAATATGTACAGTCAAAGTGTATTGCATCTGCACAGGTGCACATCTATAAGCTGATTGGATTCTCAACCCTCCACTATTAGTTACCAAAAGCTATGGTGAAGGAATGAGGCATATTAGGCAAGACTAAGGAAGTTATTAGCATACAGAAAGAAAAAAGGAGAATATGTATTAGATTGAAATTTCCATTCAATATGAATTGGTTTTGAGCAATATGAGAAAGTACAAGAGAAAAGTATAGTTCATGAAGATTAGTAATGGTGAATCTGATAAACGAAATATTTAATGGAAATTAAAAGTGTTTACTGAGCTAGTTCTTCAAAAAGATTAGTTAATTACAGTGAAAGAGAATGCTAATGATTATCTGGGCAGCATGTGGCTACTTAAATTATAAAAGCTAATGAATAAATAGAATAAAAAATGTGTACTATTACATTTGAGATGAAAGTGTAAAAACTTGACTTCTGTAAGGAATACTAGATTGTGCCTTCGAAAGAACAATGATTAGTCTAGAAGGATATTTCCTTAGAAGAACACATACCTTTGAAAACATTTCCTTTTCCCTGAGACTATGTTCCATGTTTTCCATTCTCAATGCATTAGAATCCTGAAGTCCAGCCTTTTTGCCCTCCAAGGTTTTTTCTTGTTTTTCTGCCTTATGAACACCTGAAACCTTTCTGTCAGAATCATGCCTTCTCGACGGCTCTCCTTCTTCATCTATGTTAGACCACCTTGATGGCTTGGTCCTCTTGGGCATATCAGACTTTCTGGGAGGGGACTCATCTGAGTCACTTTGGCCCCTACGTCTAGCTTGTCCAGTCTTTGGAGGCTGCTCATGCTTGCCCCTACTGGAGGAGGGTTTTGAAGGATAACTTTGCCTTCCTCTGGAATCTTCTGCGTCATATCTCGGTTTTCGTTTTCGGGGAGGCGATTCGTCAGAATGGGCACCGGATGGAGGTTTGGCGGGATACCTCGGCCTCCCTCGGAAGTCTTCAGGTTCTTCCCTAGGTTTTCGTCTTCGGGGAGGGGATTCGTCCGAATCCGCTGCGTATTTCGATCTTCTAGGAGGCGATTCATCTGAATCTGGTTTGCGTCTCTGTCTTCTGGGTGGTGAGCTGTCGGAATCTGCTTTGTGTCTCGATTTCCTGGGTGGAGATTCATCCGAATCAGCTCTACCTCTTGGTTTTCTGGGCGGGGAAGTGTCCGAATCCGCCCTGATTCTCGATTTCCTCGGTGGCGATTCGTTGGGATTCTTCTTCATCCTGGACTTACGAGGTGGTGAAACATCCGAGTCGTAATCCACTCTGGATTTTCGTGGAGGTGACTGCTGAGATCTTTCTTTCGCTTTGGATTTTCTTGGGGGGGAAACGTCTGAATCGTAGGCGTCAGCTCTGCTCCTCCCTGAAGTATCGTGCTTAGATTTTCTCGGTGGCGAGTCCCTCCTTTTGTTGTCTCTTCTCGGAGACTTGCGATGATCTCTGGAAATTCTGGGAGGAGACTCGTCCGAGTCGGTTGAGGGCTTCGATTTTCTTGGAGGAGAAACATCCGAGTCTTCAGGATCCCACCTGGAAGGCCTACCTTCGCCGGATTTAGATTTCGCATTCTTTTCTGGTCTGTTTCTCTCGTACTTCTCATCAATGAGGTTGCATATAGAAGGAACGGATTCGTCACTAGAGGACGCCTTTCTGGTCACTGCAACCTTTTCCTCTTTCACTTTTATATCCTCGATTCCATTTTCATCTTGAATGATTTTCCATTTCGAGCTCCTGAAAACCTCCAACGCCTTCAATTCCTCTGGTCGTTCATCAACTATTCCGGCGATTTGAGGTGCGTCTTCCGCCAATTCGTACAAATTGAAATCACTGTCGTCCAGCGGTTTCATATTCTTTAGGTCAATATCATCGTCTACTATTTGTACCCTGAAAAATAGATATGGTCAAGATAAGCAAAAGGTAGTACCTTAAAGCGCCATTACTTTCGTAATACTGATGAGAAATTTACCGATAATCCAAGTTCAAGAACTAAAGGAGTCAGTAAGACTCTGGTAACAGAAGTTTGCAATGATCTTCTGTCAAGTTTAAACTAATTTTTGCAGTAAGAGAGCCATAGATCAAGTTACAATGTGGTCTCTCGAAGTAAAACAAGTTTAAGTACCTAACCTGTTGGATTTTATCCCTTTTTTACGTTTTTTCTTTTTCTTCTCGTCACTACCCAATGATAAATACTTTTTCAAGTATTCCTTTTGGTTTATCATCGGGGCGCTCATTTTTACTTCAGTTGACCTCTCTTCACAACTTGGTTTTGTAAACGGAATGTTCGATCTTTGTTTAGCCTGTTGTTTTCGATTGTCAACCTCCCACGATCGATTCTTTCGACTTCGACTGACATTTTTGCGGGAACTCTAGTAATGTTTGTAAACTTGTGCAGACGAAGTCAGAGGTAGTCTCAACTCTCACAATGATACTTCGCCCTTCTATCTTAGAATACTACCAAATGCATATTCAGTGATCAAATAGATTCTTGTGTTAACATTTCAAATTGACAAAACAGTATCTTCGCCTAACCATGTTCGCAATCGATGAAAATAAAATGAAAGGTATCATATCAATGTGTCGTTATACGTTCGTTTCAAGATCTCATCCTAGGTTCAAATATTTTATCTTAAATGTTCTATGATGGCCTAATTTTCAGATCTGTTCATATCTTACATTTTGGACAATCACATAGAAGAGCTGAAGTATATTATGGAAGCTTCTGATGTCAGTCTTCATTATTCCATCACTGTTAAGTGTGTATACAAATTATTAATTAGATTTTATTTTCATCAAGCCAAGTTGATTGCCATGTATTGCTTTATTTTTTTATTTGCTTGAAGTATTTTAAATTATCATATGTTTTTTTTAAAGTTTTGTGAAGTTATTCGAAACTAGCACTGTATTGGGTGATGGAATTCTTTCTAACCCAATAAAATTGCTTCCGATTTGTGATGATGCCCTTCTCGATGCTCAACAAAATTTTATAAATTTAAATCCTGAAGAAAATAAAGGAAGATATTCCTTGAAACCAAAAATACACGCTAGAATGACCGGTGAGTGATCAAGAAATCTTATGATTGCTATAGTTTTAAAAGGACAGTCCTTCAATCCAATTTATTTGTCACTACTTACCTGATAAAATTGATACATATAGTTTATTTTTCTTAACAGCCCTTCCTGTTTGCCCTGAGCTTCATCGAATCACATTACCGAGAAATGATGATGTGGGTTGTTTCTTAAGATTTAGTGGAACAGTTGTACGGATCACTACTCCGAGAATGTTAGAATTTCAGCGAGCATACAGATGTACAAAATGTGGCTTTACTTCACTCATTAAGGTAATTTTATCATCTACTAAAGTCTGACCTATATCTGTAGACTTAAGTATGATGTGTATATCCAAAAGTATACTTCACCATCATTGGCATTTACTTTTTATATAATATTTTGGTGAGTGATAATATCTCTCATAGAATAGTCGCATTACCTCCTTGGTTCATGAAAATGTGTTAATGAATGTGGCTTATATTGTATATAAATTTTTGCTATCTTTGCCAATACATTAATTCTTTAAACGTTTCACCTCTCAAATTATTGCTTTTTGATAAAAATGAATAGTAGAAATATCTATTCCTACAATGTAATATTGATTATCAAGTAGCTAAATATTTCTCAACAGTTTCCTAAATGTACATATTCCTCTTTATTTGTGCTTATGCATACTGTATTTCTTTGCTTATAAAATGCATTTTTTTTGTGAAGAAATGAGTGGAAAATCACTGTCTTTTATTGTCTTCCTTCACATATTGTAATTGTGTGGAAAGATTATTAGAAATGTGTCTTACATACCTGTGCTTCTTACAGAAAGCCAGAAAATACAGTATGTACATACATACCATTAGCTGTTCAAAGGCCATTCATTTCTTCATTACCCAACTGATATATTTGTTTCAGCTAATTTTTTGTATTTTCTTCAGATTGTAATTTTTAAAGGATGTCATGTATTTTTACAGGCTGATTATGATCAGTTTTATGCTATAATCACCCCAACAAAATGTGGCAGTCCTGATAGCTGTCCAGGGACCAATTTTTCTCCCATTCAAGTTATTGATTCAATGAATTTTAAGGACTATCAGGAAATTAAGATACAGGTAATATCTATTTTAAGAAAAAAAATAGCTTTATCATAGTTAACTTGTATATCTGTTTAATTAAATAATTTCTAGCAAGGACAAATCATTATAATTTTGATAGATGCATCATGTGATTAATGTAAAACAATCAAATTTAATTTATTTCATCTTTAAATCGGGCAATTTAAAATGTCCTTTTGTGACAGAAATTTTAGTTGGTCATCTTTGGTTTTTGTGAAAATTTCATTTTAAGTTTATTTTTATGTTACATAGTGAAAAAAGTCACTCTGATAATAGTAAATGGATTATGGCATATGCATAATGATAAAAGAACACTTTGTATTGGAGTAGTAAGGTAAAATTCATCGATAATAAATTTTTTACTCAAGTTAATCAGTTTTCATTGTGATTCTTCCTATAAATCTATTAATACCTGGATATAATATCTACAGTTTTATAAAGTTGAAAATTGTGAGCAATTTGTAATTATAGCATTCTATCTGTCTTTATTTCTACACATTCTTTGATACTTATTCTCTTGCTTTTTACCTTTCCTTCATGATGTGAATTCAATCTCAAATCTTTCTCCAATACAGTCTTTTATTATGCTTACTTTATTTCCAAATCCACTGACTTTTACTAACCTAAACAAAGCCTGATTCAAGGGCCTTCATTGTCTTCCTAATTAGAAATCTACATTTAATATCTATTCAGATTTGAATTCGATCTGTTTGGAGCTTGAAAGTTCTTATCAATCTCTTCCAGTGATCTTATGTTCGATGAGAGAATTCTGATGTAATAATTTGTTTTCTCATTAAGGAACAAGTCTCAAAATTACACGTTGGAACTATTCCCAGGTCAATGTGGGTCACTTTGGAGGATGATATGGTAGATTCCTGTAAGCCTGGAGATGACGTAATCATATGGTAAGTTATGCTGATTCATTTGTTATTTTATTAGGTATTTTTATCTTTTGCTTACTAAGTAATGCTTGGATATGAAAATTCCGCAATAAAATATTTAAAAGAAAGAAATAGTGTTTATTATAATGACAATATAGTTGTAATATAGTAACAATATAGTGTTTAATCAGTTATTTGCATTGACAAAAAGTATATTGGAACTTGGCTGTTAATGAATACATAATAAGTAAAACAACTCTCTCTTAGCCAACTACATATCAAAAGCATAGTGCCACTTTCGCAAGTGGAGAAAGAACTGGTGGATTTCTAACTTTCTAAAAATTATCCAATGCGCATTTTGTTGGCTATGCCACAATTCACAGGATGTAAATGCAGAAGGATGGTGTAATCATCTTAATGAGAAATGAGGAAATATTCTGTTTTATTACTTTTCTACATTGTCTTGTACTTTTATTTTAACATTTTTATATATCATCATTCATCTTGTGTGCTTTCTTATTATTGTAGCATAATGTATTAGTGTATAGTGGACTTTCATTGGCTAAAATTACTTTTATCTCCTAATATTTTATGTATATTGTCTCACGAACACTTCTCATGTAACAAATTTTTGTTACATTCATTATTTCAAGTTTATCTGAATTGTAGAAGTACATTATGATATTTCTTTCTTTGTGAAAAAAATGGGTAATTATTTCAAACAGTAATACTTTCTGAGGATGACATGAAGTTGCGTACAACTTTTATTGCATCATCATCAATTATTAATGATAAAATATTATTAAATTTTTAATAGAAGCACCCATTTCATTCTTTTCAAAGTTGTTCCTAATCTTTCACCAACATACTTCTCACATGAGCTCTTAAACAATAATAATCACTTAAAAAAGATATGAGGCATTTCTATTTAAATAAAACATGTTTATCACACCTTAATTATTTTATATTTCACAACCAGTGTTGCACTGGGAAAGTCAGTAAGTCTTTCTAACTTAAGAATCATTTCTTTCAGTGGAACTGTGAGAAGACGTTGGAATTCATTCTCAGTTGGCAACAGGTGTGAAATAGAATTATCTCTGCAAGCAAATCATCTTCAAGTCTGCAATGATCAGAAGGCTTTTGTGCATGTGACACCTGAAATGAAAGATGAATTCGATAAATTTTGGAAGAAATATTCTCGTCAGCCATTAATTGGAAGAAATATTATTTTAGCATCACTCTGTCCACAGGTTGGTTCAGAAGTTATTGTTTTCTTGTATAAAAATTTCTTCTTCTTGAAGCAGTGCTTTATTTTAATGTGTGGATCGACATGGGCAAAGTGATTTGCAAAAGGAATTTGAATTATTATTTAGCTTTATTGATATTTCTCTTGTTTGTACTAGTATGTTCAACTTTGTTCACTTGTATGTCTTGATTTTTCATAGAATGATCTTTTCATGATTAACTTTATTTTAACAAAAAGATTATCATTTTCCATTAATGATGTCAAAAGGTAAATCACATAATTAATGATTCTTAGTAAAGAATGTTATATAATTAATAATATACATGGGGGGTCTGAAAAGTTTCCTACATTTCGCCATTTCTCGACATGTTTTCTGAAAATTTCTGAAAAATCTGGGGTCAGAAACTTTTCGGACCACCCTTGTACACTTTAAATGTTTCAGAATCTTATTTTTTAACGTATATAAATCTTTCAGGTGTATGGGCTGTATTTAGTTAAATTAGCTGTTGCTGTAATATTGGCTGGAGGTGTTCAGAAGGTGGAAGGTAGTTCAGGAACAAGAGTGAGAGGTGAACCTCATTTACTACTGGTTGGTGACCCTGGAACAGGAAAGTCTCATTTACTGAGATTTGCAGCCAGACTATGCCCACGCTCTGTATTCACCACAGGTGTTGGCTCAACATCAGCTGGGTTGACTGTAACTGCAGTTAAAGTGAGCAACCTATAGATATACATAATATTTGTAAGAATGATGGTAATAGTAGTATTTTAAAGAGTGCTTCAACAGCTGAGGTCATTTTTCATGTCAGCCCTCACCAGGAATTGAACCTGAGATCACTTGAGTTAAATGTGTTGCCCACACTTTGTTGATAGATCATGAGAATTTCCCCGTCCATCACTGTCCAAAAAGTTTTAAATTTCCATTTTTAAATGATATACTAGTGAGCAATTCCAATGTCAAATTTCATAAATTTTTCTTTTTAAAGGATGAATTCTTTATTGTTGTTTTTGGACAACAGTTTTGGACATTGAATTTTTTATTATTTTATATCATTCTATGTCTACTTTTATGTAAATCTTTAAATGCTTAGCATGCCTTTATAGGCACAGAAAAAGCTCCACTAAGTGCCTATCGTTCCTGTATGGGCATACTAACTTTGATCTTCTAAACAAATATAGTTTTTGTCATAGGATTATAAAAATCCCAAGAATGTGTTGTGCTGATATAAAGGAAGGTAGGACAGATTTTTAAAATCGTAAACATAAATTTTGTCTAATAGACAAGGGCATTTTTGTTCCTAACAATTTAAATCTGGCGTTTGAAAGTTAAACTTCAAAAAATGTTTGTCCCTTTCAGGAGAATAGTGGCTGGCAGTTGGAAGCTGGTGCTCTTGTATTATCTGATGGAGGTGTTTGTTGCATAGACGAGTTTAATTCAATCAGAGAGCATGATCGCACCAGTATTCATGAAGCCATGGAGCAGCAGACCATAAGTGTTGCAAAGGTATTTTTGAAATTAATCATTCAGCTATGACCTCACATCAAGATATTTGCATATTCTTATGAGTTAAATCCATCATACTATGTTATCAGAATATATCACTCATTTTTACTGGAACTAAGTAGCGATGAAAAAATAGTGAGGTGAGAGTGAAGCAAAATTTGATATTGAGACTTATGCTACTTATGTACAGCAATTTCTGATTTTCTGAGTTTCAAACAGTGATAATTTTTATTATGATTATTACATAAATTTCTTGGAAGGGCTCTCAATTATCCCAGCATATAATTTGTTGATATTACCATACTTTTGGTAGTTTCTCTAATGATGTGCTAACCATGTACATCTCTATGATATCTTAATTTGATATCCTCAATTTAGTAATATATATTAAAGTATAGCAGGATGTTATAGCCCATAATTTTATTTCTCTAGGATTGCCATAGCTTGAAGTTTCCACTTAGCTGTTATTAATGACAGCAACTGAGAATCAAAGACAGAGTGTTCTAAATACCTTTTTTATCTACATAAGTAAGAGAGAAAGGTATTGTTTTGTAAATATCCATCATTAGGAGAAAATATGGAGAAATTATGTTGGTGATAGCAATCAGACACTGAAACTGGTCATGAGTTAAATATAAAAATGTGAAAAGCTCAAATTTCTTCTTTTTCATTAAAATTTTTGTACCATCCTAACAATTATAATAATGCATATATAGAATTTTCTAATCATCAGTTGATTTTGATGATATATATTTATTTGCAAGTTTGTACTACTTAAGTAAAATGTGGTCTTTTACAGATTCTTAAGCTGTAGGACTTCTCTCTAAATTAACCTGCACCTTTAGTCCATCAAAGGCAGTGAACAATGTAGAATTATTTTATAAAGTTTTTTAAATTCACGTTCTTTATTGTTTGCATATTTTTTATCCCACCTGGTTTCAGCCAATATACTATATAAATTTATTGTTTTTTGATGTACCCTCCATGAAATATTCAGTATCAAACATTTCTTGAACTCTGGATGGATGAATATTATTCAAGATTGTTATATCTGCTTTTTCTTCAGGCTGGACTTGTTTGCAAGCTGAGTACTAGGTGTTCAATTCTTGCTGCAACTAATCCTAAAGGTCAATATGATTCAAACCATTCGGTTACAGTAAATATAGCCATAGCTAGTCCTTTGTTGAGTCGTTTTGATCTTGTGCTAGTACTGCTTGACTCTAGGAATGAAGACTGGGACAAGTAAGTTTTATTTTTCATTTTGTGTTTCCTTATTGAAAGATTTTGTTTAAGGTGACTTCTCATTTCAAAACAGGATGGTATCAGGTTTTATTTTGAAGGGCAAAGATCCCTTGAAACTTATGGCAATAGAGAACAGTTCAAATCTTTGGAGCTTGGAGATGCTTCAGGCATACTTCTGTGTCATCAAGCAGATTAATCCTGTTATGTCTGAATCAGCAAATAGAATTCTGAGAGAGTATTACCAGGCTCAGCGGCAGGCAGATTTGAGAAATGCAGCTAGGACAAGTGTGCGAATGCTGGAAAGTTTAGTAAGGTGGGGAGATTTTGTCTTTTACGTTTATACATTAAGTAGTAAAAGTAGTAATTAGTCCCTATCTTTTGTGTTCCTATATCCCTTGGCCTACCCATTTTCTTCAATAATATTCATTATGGTAAAAAATAAATCTTCATTTTTACCACTTTTTTCAAATTCTTCATTTTACCATACTTTATCTTTGAAAAATTAATATTTGGCTATAGTTGATAGTGAGTTTGGTGCTAAGGGTAGAAATTGTCCCAGAATTCATTTCTAATGGGAGTCCAACTTTCCAACAGTTGTAAAACTTGCTGCTAAGTCTTATTATCATAATGGCCATCTTCATACCATCTTCATCACTGGCATTTGAAGAGAAAGGCAAAGAGGGAATAAATAATAAGAAATCCAGTTAAAGCACTCCCACGTAAAATGCTATACTGCCTAATATGCAGTTTTCTTCCAGTCCTTCCAGCACAAAATCTATAGTAAAAATACCACCTATGGCTAATCCAGATGCACTGCAATCCACCTTAGCCAACTTATTCAGATTTAGTCATCTGTTTGATCAAAACTTGTTCAAATTATCTATATTACCTCAGTTATCATTTTGTCAAATGTGTATCAAGTGTGTTAATTATGCTCATTTTGTAAACATGAGACTTTAAGTTGTAAAGTTTTATTTATAAAACAATACTATTGTTTTTTAATTGAAAAAGATTCATATTTGTCATAAAGTAATTAGCATTTCCTTAAAAAGAGCCAAAACTTCTATATTACTTTTTTAAAGTGCAAGAAATGGAGTGTTGGTATATCTCATGTTTGTTAAGATACTATTTTGCTTATAATATAGTTTTCAGACCTCAGAAAAGACCGAAACCCCTGGAAAGCATCTTATCCAGGATTTACTGTATTTCTTTTCACATATAAATTGTATTCAATTCTAGGTTATCTCAGGGTCATGCAAGGTTGATGTTTCATGATGAAGTGACCACTATGGATGCTTTGATAGCTGTCTGTTTGGTGGAATCTTCAATGCAAGGATGTGCTTTAATTAGCAGTGTCAATGCTCTCCATACTGCTTTTCCAGATGATTGCTCAAGTGAATATAAAATGCAAGGTGAATATATGAAATATATTTTGCATATTGTGACTTTTGTATTGAATATTATGAAGAAGAGTAAGATTACATTTGTGTATTGGCTTTTGGCTATCAATTTACTCAAATTGCTGCTAGTTGGTAATGATACATTGGTAGATTGTAAAATGATAGTCGGAAAATTCAAATTTAGTTTGTGCTCTAGAAAATGGTCCATAAATTCATGTGGTTCAATCCAAAATTTTAGACGATTTTGTAATATTGTTAACCTTTGCAACTGTAGCTTCTGGATCAGTTATTAGTAGAAAATTTTTAAACTCATTTTATCTTTAGAAGTAAGTCTGAAATGAAAACCTAAAACATGCAATTCTTTTTCTGCCTTCTGTTGCTTTCATCTATTTTATTTTTCTGATATAGTAAAAGTAATGTGAATTGATTTTCATTTTCAGCAAACTTGATTCTTAAAAAGTTGCGGCTTGATTATTTACTGAAGGAGGAACTAGAAGATATGGATTCCCAACATTCTGTGGAACATATGGACAACTCAGAGATACCCTCTACCTGCAGTTATTCACCATTAGACATTTTATCATCCAATGAAGGAGACAAAAAGAGCAAAGGAAAACATTCAGGGGAAGAAGAAAACAGATCGAGTGATTCACAGTCGAATAAAGATTTCTCAGGGGGGGTTGAATCTCGTGGGAGCTCTTCACAAAATAATGATGACCAGGAAAGTAGAACGTCAACTGAAAATAATGAAATGCAAAGTCAACGCCCCTCCACAAAGCCCATGACACTGTCAGATAAACTGCAGAATGTTCTGGCAGAAATTAAAAGGAACAAGGATAAGAATCTGTATTTGGCTCAATGTCAAGAAAGACCTCAGAAGAACAAACGCCAGAAGTCAAAGATAACAAATACAAGTAGCACGGATAATAGTGGGGAAGATATTCCTGGAAAGTCCAATGACTCTGCAGATAATGCGGCTAAGAAAAGAGATGCTAGTAGTATAGATGAGCATAAAGATGAAAATGACCAGGAGCCAGGACCATCTACTTCTTCTGCAAAAAAGATGAAAAATTCTTCAAATCCAAAGAAAACAAAAACAAATAACTCGAATGAAGATAAAGTTGAGGAAACTGAAAAAGGTAAAAATGACAAGAAACTTAAGGAAAAGAAGAAAGACAAAAATGAAAAATGTACATTAGGAGACTTAGAGCTAGATCTGGGAGATGATTTTGAATCTAGTGAAAGTAAAAATGGAGCTTTGATGTCAGATAAGTTGAGTGACTTAAGGAAAAGGTTCTCATTTTCTGGAAAGACAAAATCCTCCAACCAAAAGGATTTTCCAGAAGGCAATAAAGATTGCACAGGTAAAAATATCAATGTAAATAATGGGGAAGTAAAAAATGGAGATGCATTGCCTATTGAGAGTGTAAAATCTGATGAAATATTAGGTTCAAGCTCTGACAAAAAATCTATGAGTCAAGTTAAAGAAAGTCCAAAAGGTAATTCGAAATCTGATCTCTCATCATCATCAATTAAGGAAGAAACAAAATCAAAGAGTAATAACACGTCTCTTAAGAAGGTTGAAGAACTATTAATGTTTGCTAAGCGTTTTCCAAGTTCTCAGTTGAACAAAAGTCAAAGAGAAAGTAGCAGTGCTAAAGGTGGAAATGAAGTATCTATTGAATCCAAAAAGTCCAAGGAAAAACTATCGGATTCGTTAAGTTTTCTCAATGAAAGTGGAATTTTTCTAAATTCCAGCAGAGCTACTGAGGTACAAAATAATTCAAGGAATTTGGAACTATCTTCAAGTAAAGAGGACACTAAAGCTAAAGTAAAAGACCCTCAGAAAAAGGTTGAGGAATTGTTAAGGTTTGCCAGAAAATTACCCAGTTCTCAGTTTCCAAAGAGTCAGAAAGTTGTGTCAAACACTCCAGCTACACAGTCATTTCCTTTTGCTACAGGAGATGATGCTGATGATGATATAGATTTTGACATTTAACAGTACACATTTTTGAAGAATGTTTTTCTATTATTTAAATCACGTAGGTAACATATTTTCCATATTTATTGTTACTAATTTTCAAAGATCAGGATTAATATTTTGAAAGTTTCCAATGCTTTTCCAGACTTGTGTAAAATTAGTTATTCTTTATTTTCTAATCTTGTTTTTCTTTTTTAAGCATTATGATACTCTACAAATACATTGTATGATTTAGAGACAACTGAGCAATATTTTCTTAAAATTTCATGTAATTTGACATCTGTGTGATGAAAAATAGTGAGAACTTTTGTTGTGATAATTATTATATTGTAAATGTATTGTTGGAACATTAACTTGAGACATTGTAAATAGTTTTAAGAAGATTATTTTTTATTGAACTTCAAAGCATAATTATGCAAATCTTTATTTTGTGCATCTTGTATTCATATAAGAAATATATAAGTGGAATGATTAAAATTTTGTATATATACAAAACATACAATCAGGATTATTTTTTGGAGATAGACAATGGAAATCATACTTCATCTGAACCTGATATTACTGGTGTTAGTAGTGGTGCAATTTTATGCTGCTTAATTAAGGGTACACAGTGGTATAATTCTTAGAAATCCATCTCGTGTTACAAAGAATTGGACATTTAAAATTCAGTGAGTTTTCAAGTAGATGCAAATTAGTTCATAACGTCTTCAGGTAAGTTATATCATATGGTAAGTTTTCTCTGTGGTTATATAACTTGCTGCTAATATTTTGTCGCATTCTAATAAGTTGATGGAGAAAATTCTTTTTCTTATCTCCATTTTTGTCAAAGATATGTTATAATTGTGGGGTGGTGTAAGAGTATTCCTCCATGCACATGGTTCTCTGTTTATAAATAAATAAGGTTAATTACAAGTTCTCAAAATAATATAATAATATCTGCTGTTCATATTGAGATGCATTGGGAGTTAGCATGTTAAGGCTGGTAATACTAGGGCTAAACGGTATGAAATAGAGATAATTCTGCCAGGAATACATTCTATTGCCTATACTTACCCAGGATTTTGCTTCTAACATTCATTTGTAGCAGATGAGTGTGATCTTGCATTACCATGCTGTAGTGCCATGGCTTGGGATTGAACCCCAGCTACATGTCAAGCAAGTAACTTAACTGTTATGATGCCAAGGCCACATTTGGAGGAAATATTTTTTATTTGAAATATTATTTAATCCACCCATCTTATTAAATCAAATCCCTATCTTGATTCAGCATGAAAAAGGAAGCTTATCAGTTCCTTAACATTAGCTACAAACAACAAGACCCATTAGAGTTTGAAATAATACAAACAAGTAAATAGATATATAATTTATTAAAAATTCCCAGCCCATATTAAATAAATTAATTCACTGCTATAAAATATCACTGATATAGATTATCATTGGCTCAAATTCAAATTAAAGTCCTATTGCACAGAGTAAATCAATCAAACTTTTGCAAAGAAATCAACTATCTTCCTAACTTTGGCAACTTTTTCCACTCTAGTGGATACCCCTCTACCCCTTCCTCTTTTCCTCCGCTCCACTACTTTGGTCACAGTTTTGGCAGGAGAGGTTTTAGCAGGCTCAACTGCTGTTTGGCCACTTTCATTGCTAGTCCTAACAGGTGCACTTTGATTTGAATTCAACTCTGCATGCAAGTCCATCGCAACGTGATGATCCAGGTGCTCAGGAAGCAAAGCCACAGGAACTTGCTCAGAACAACGAGGGCACTGCTGGGGTGAGCCAAGGAGAATCTCATCGTCGTCTGCATTAGATGTACTGTTGTCTCCATTTATTTCCTCAACACCACTCTCAGTTTCTGTCTTTACTTCTTCCTTGGTCTGGAATGATGTCGAAGGCTCACATTCATCTTTCTCTTCCTCTATGCAAGAACTTTCCTCTACTTGTTTGGGAGACTGCTTGGATGTTGATGGGATGGAATCATGCAATTTTGATTCTGTGAAGAACCTATGGATGCTTGTCATTTGGCCGAGGTCTTCACTGATGAATTTTCCGGTAGACAATCCAAGGAATTTCAAAGGTGGAAACCTTCAGAAGGTAATGTACATTCATATTACAACATCATACATAAATTTCTCACATGAAATATCTACTTATTTCTAATAGAGCATAAATTAGATTTAGAAAGAGCAACTCGTTCAAATTACCAAAGATAAATTATCTGAAATTAAGATAATTTCATTCTTGAAAACAACCAGCAATAGATTTACAACCTAAGTGATGTAACGTTAGGAAATTCCTCACCTAAAGTGACAAATGAACAGAGAGTAGGAGCCAAAGTTGTTGTAAGTTGATAATTATCAATGTTAAATTTACTCTGGATTAAATTCATCAATAGTTTCAAAGAGACTGTGTATGAAAACATTATGTGCACAGTTTCATCAATTAAGTTAGCAAGTGCAATTAATACATTTCACTATAGAATCATTCGTCTGATATAAACTTCTAAAATACATATCCTGGATGTAAGCATTTCATGCTACTCAAAAATATGATAGGTGAAAATTTAAAATGATATACAAGCTGTACTTCTAAATTAGAGATAGGGAGCCTGAGTTTATCATATAAAAGAACTGTATGAAGAACTCATGTATGTTTATCACATAAAGCCTTTTCGGGCATTCCGTACAGCCTTCTGAACATATCATGAAACAAAGGCCTGTTTTAAATATAGTTTTCCCATCTCTCTGTTGACACTAAGTTACAGTAAAGTGGAAAATATTATCTTTAAGTTCATTCAGAATGAGTTGATTATTTCACACACAGCATTGATGTTACACTGTTTGAGTGTAGGTAACAAGCAATTCAAGAGAGGATCTATGGTGCCTTTCTCATGTGATTGAAGGGTAAACACATCATTCTGATGGAAAAAGTTTCCCCACCCATACCCCAACACTTTCATACCATGCATCACTATTTGGTGACGCCATGTTAGTCTTGCTAATGAGCCGAACAGCATCTGCAGCTATTTTAGCAGGCTCATAAGATGTAAGTGGTCCTGATCTAGACACTGATACCATTGGACCACCAGTCTGTCCTGACTGCTGTATATGCACTGTTAGAAGACGAGCTCTTCTTCGATTCTGCAAGTAGAAGGAGAGAAATTAATATTCTTCTTCCGATCAATTCTTGCATATTAAATCATCTTTTGATATGTATGCAAAATTCATGAAAGTGGTCACTTCATCCTTATTTTGGAAATCATGAGGTTAAGGTTGCAATCATTATCTTCTCACTCATTAAGAAAATAAAAAATTCCAAGCTTGAAGATAAAATTTTCTAAGGAGTTTAGTTCATTATCCATAAGAGGGAAATTTGGTTCATCAAATAAGTATGAACATGTAATGTACTCTGAATAGAAAGTATCCTTATTTAATTAAACGAGAATTTATAACCACTAAAAAAACCCAGAAAATGAAAGGATTTTAGCTGCTTCACATTATATCCAAAATAGAGCTTCAGCTAGCTATTCTTCAAATAATAATGTAAAATTTCTTTCAGCATACCTCAGCCATGTCCTTCTCTAATCGTTCTCCAACCTCAGAAGCAAGTTCTTTCATCCAAAATGCTACCTGAAATGAAGATTGAGATTTCAAAGGAATGGAATGACAAAATTAACGCATAAAAGATCAATCCTGAATTATTTTTATCCAATTTTATTTTATCAGATATATATCTTAATATAGATCTTCAGGATTTACAAATCTAATTTCTCAAATCCTATAACAAAAAAAAAAATTAATGAAGATTTGTGACTAGAAAGGTTGGAAAAACTGGTTAAAGGGACAATACATTTTATCAACATTACTTTTATTTAAGAACGGGGATTTCCTACTAGTGCATTCACAAATTTTGTTTGTCACTCTTAGATGGAAATCTAATCATGCATAAGACAAAAAAATTGAATTGAAATATTGAATAAAACTTTGTTTAAATGAGATAAATATCATACATCTGTTTTTGTACACAGTGCACTTCGACCTGAGAAGTTCTTACAGCAGCCAATTGACTTTGCCACTAGTCTAGGAACCACTGGATCATCTTCAATCCCTCTGGCAAGATTATACAGGTATGTCCTGCAAACAAAATGCAATTATTTTCATCAGTATACTTTCAATATTTTAGAAAGAAGACATAGCAATTGTTTGAGTGCTTCAAATAATGCAAATCTACAGCAACATCTACATGAACAAAAGCTATGTGCAGCAAAACTATCTACAATAGAAGAATTGTTATTTTTCTATTTTCAACATATCAATGTTTCTTCTAATGAAATATTCAGAAATGTGTTAAGGTTTGTTAGAGTAACAGATACTACTCAGTGGACCCATTACAGCACTGAATAATTCCCTTACATTCTTGTTATACTGTTTGAGCAAGACTTGCTTTTCATATTCATTTAATAATTTACACAAAGATAACAAAATTATGATTATATAGTTATATTTACTTTTAAACTGCCAGATATAAATACATAGGTGTAACAGAACATTTTGATATTCTGCCAGGAGCTTTCAATGCTTTTAAAATGTCCCTGGAAGTACGGAACTTTCAAAACTTTGCATACTACCTAATAGAAAATATACAAGAATATGAACATGAAGGCTGCTCAATAAATTCATTTTAAGTTTCCAAAGAAAAGAAATGAGATATTCATAAATGATGTAGTTAGCCATTGCTTTCCTTGCATTTTAGTGAAATTAATAAATGCTAATTTGCAAGTATTTCAAATGCTAATCTAATTATTAATAATGCATTGCCCTGTTTTATTAGCTATTATATTAGCTGTTATATATTTGAGAAACTTCACCCAGTTTTTTCTTCAAATCTCTGATGCAGCTCACTCTCTGAAAATCTTGCTAGGTCTGCCATAACCTTACAGCCAAGTTCTTCCACAAGAGAAGCTCCTAATTTACCTCCCAGACTGCGAACTTTACGTACTGGAAGACGACTGAACAATTCAGGTACTGATGAATGAGGTAAGATTGTCTGTCGATTGGGCTTGTGAAGACCACATGCAAGTTTACTTAAAACCTAAAAGATCAACATTTTGGACTGGTAAGTTTTACTAAAAATAAGTTCAATCAACATTTATACCTCCAACCAATTAAAACGGAAGTTCATTCATAGATTAGTATTATTAAAGAATCAATATCTATTAATTTAATATAATGATATTCACATTATTTCAACCTCAGAGATACTCTGAACAAACCCTAGACTCACTAAGTATGCAATAAAGTTAACTTATCAATTTTCTTAATCTTTTGGATAAAATCAACTTAATCAGATTGCTTCCTTCACTAACTTATACTCTTATTTTAAGCTGCTTTTCAAATTTACATGTAACAGATGTGTTTGTGGTCATTTGTTTTACTTGAATGACAGTAATTTAAAAAGTAATAATATAGTATAAAAAGGCCCCTCTAATGTGCTGGACTTTTAAGGTAACACTAAACACATCATTCAAAACATATTTAATTTATAAAATATTTTAAATTATGATTAAGACGACTTGATTGAAGTCTTATCAAGTAAAAATGCCAAAAAATAGATTAAGTTGAAAGCCTTCTGTATTATGTAATTTTGTGACATGGGGTAAAGATAATATATATTATATTCAAGTTAGATTACATTTTCACAAAACACAAAACACTTCTATAAGAAGATGCTGCATGCTCCTTCTTTCTTAGCCAATTTTATAATATTCTTGGAAATTTCAGCAAGTAATTTTAAAGCTAGTATCCAAGGAATGAGTAGCAGAAGACAAACCAAGGAAAATAAGAACCTGATAAAATTCAGAAGATAACATTTTATCAAATGATATAATAATGTTATCAGAAGATGAAACACCTCCATACTATAGACTGGATATATAAGGAAGGAAGCATTAAGAGAGCACCTTATTGCCTGAGATTCCAGCTGAACACCTAAACGTTGTTTCCTTGAATATTGCTGCTCGCATTTCTTCCACTATGGCAGCACCAACTGCCAGTCTAATGCTCTGTGAATCAGCTTCGGGATCCCACAGAGTTTTCAGCCATTCTCCTGTGCCTTCTGTTCGGATACCTACGAAAAGAGAGTAAGAAAACGCATTTGGTAAATGATGTGTGGTACATTTCTATGCTTTAATGCCCTATAAGAAGCTGCTTCTCACTTTGAAAATAGTATTTCAGTACTCAAATCCAAGAAATGTTACATACATGAAATAATATTGATTCGGTATTGATATACTCTATTTAATTCTGCGTAAATAACTACCATTACCTTCATCATTATTTCCATCTTCTGCATAGCCCACGACGAAGGTATTAGGTAAAGAAATAGAGGTTAAAATGTCACCAGGATTTTTTTCTTCCGAAAGCCTCTTATTAACTTCATCGGTGAGATCAAGATATGCTTCATCGACACTTGCTCGTTGAATGCATTTGCAAAATTTACACATGACTTCTAGAACTTCATTTCCAGCATCTCTGTATCTATAAAGATGAAAGACAACCTTTAGAAATGACCCACAATAATTCTTCAACAATTTTTGCAGTAAATTCCCGTCAACATACTTTGTAAGGTCAGCTTTTCCCCTTACTTCTTTCACACTAATGAGATGGATTTCCGGGCACTTTTCTTTGGCCTCATCTCCTCTCATGAACCTAGTGACACCTCTATCTCGAGCTTCGTAGTTGACTGCAATTATACTAAATGGTATTTATTAGAATGAAGATGTAAACAAACAGAATTTTAAGCAGTAGTTGAGTTAAAACGTTAATTACCCTCCTCCCTTCCAAGTTTTATACTGTACAACAGCAGCTGGCTTTCCTTTATATTCGGGATTCAGTCTTTCTTCAACTTGGACGTAAAAACAATCCATGTCTACTAATGCAACTACCCTCGATGTCATTATTTTCCTGTTTTTCGGTTACGATCTTTTTCGTCAAAGATTTCGAGGCATTCGCGGTTTATGTCACGTTAGTTCACCACCTTTCCCTTAGATGGCTGTCATATCAGAATTTGGAGCAGAATTTTAGTTCTTATATTATGGCGCTGATGTGAATAACATTAAAAATGTATCAACATTTAAATGTGTGAACATTTATTTTTTCTAAAATAAGCCATTTGAATATATCTATCCATCAATTTTGAAGACAGAATTATATATAATATGTGGATATGAGATTACTTGTTTGTTCAAATTTTCTCTTTGTATTCCCGGACTTTTTTCAAGTCCTGTTTTCCTTGGGTAATTAAACTACTGAAAATATAACCTCAAATAGCCAAGAGAATCCAAAATAAAATCTAAATATCCATTACAATTACATCATATTCTTGTCGGCGGGTAAAGTAACCTCAATTTCAGAATTTGGGATTATAATTGGGTGCATGCCCTTATATGCGAAGATCTTCTAACTCCTTTCCAGTTTAATTACATTTTTAGATAAAATTTTACTTTGTAGAACTATTTATTTGAGGTAAAACCTTTATTCCTATTCATTATGAAGGAAATTCGTTATCTCGTTCATATTTGCCGGGCGTTGAGGTTCATCGCCCCGGTGCATTGTCGCTCTTTCGACATGTGCTGACCTCTCTACATCTGCGAAGAACTATGAAAAATCGGCATCCGTGAGTCAGTTGTACGGAACCACTCCTGAAGATTACCCGTAATATGACAAGTACATAAGTAAATTTGTTTGCCTGCGGCAATGGCTCTAATTTACACCGCGCAACTCCTAACTCCGATCGTTTTAGGTGAGAAAATGCATTTTTCGTGTAAAAAGAAGCGCTTAATCTATACTTTTCATTCAACTTCTTAGTATTTTCACTTTGGCTGTGGCATGTTCGTGGACGATGGGCTTCTTTAGTTTTTACTTCTGTGTGCATGACTTTATCTTTGTGTTACCTCTTAGTTTTTTTACATATTTTGTGAAAGTATTGTGTAACATCAGTAAGTTTTAGTGGTTATTAACGTCTTAGTTTGAAGTCTTCTGCCGCCTTTATCGATTCTCCATGCATGGGTAGTAATAAAGCGAACTTGTACTAATGGTAGATTTTGGTGACTCAGAGGAATTGGAGACCCTAGCGTTGTAGCATCAGATTAATGAAGTTAGTGAATAACCAAACTTCGAAGTTAATTTTACGTTGCATGCTCTCGAATGTCGGCGAAGTCGTTTGTTTACGTTTTATAGCTGTCAAACGGTAACGTGTTTTCAGGATGTTTATGTTTACGTTAGGCGACGATTGCGTATGGATTATTCCAAATTATGTTTGGGTGACCGGCAGTGCTCTCTCCCTCTCTCTTTCTTTGATGGTAAATATAACACAGAATTTACATCTTTCTTCGGTGTGCGAAAAATTAGTTTTTCTAAATAAAGTGTTTACGAGTTCTCGAACTTTTCGTGATAGTTTTCAGTAGTTTACTCAAAGTTTGTGGTTGAATTTCCTAGCGGAACCTGTTTAAAGTTTGTTATTGTACTTTTTAATGTCTGAAAATATTTAGATATGTGATATTGTTTTCCGCATCAAAAGTATTTCTAGCTCGCGCGTAGCATTTTTTCGGTTGCACTGATAATTGTGCTGGTTCGTATCTTGTAGGTGTTGTGATTTTCGTGCTTGGTAAAGTAATTTCTACCATAACTTATTGAAAAAGTTTCCTCCTTTCCCTGGAAGTGAATGCGTTAGTTTGGCAAAGCGAGAGTTACCGATTTGCGAGTGCAGTTTGTTTAGTAGTTGCTACGGCTTTGATGTAGCCGCTTTCTCATTACATTTATAATGTTAGCTAGATGGTGTACTAAAAAATTATTCCATCGCTCATGTTCAGTGAAAGTGTTAGTTTTTTTGCCAAAATTGGATTACGTTTTCAAATCTTTGACGATTGATAGTTATGTTAATTAAAAGAGCGGTTTCTTTAGCTTCTCGGTCTTCTGTTATATAGTCAGTGTCAGATTTGTTAATCTTTTTGCGGGAAAATGAACAACGAATTGTTTAATTGAGTTACGCTAGGCAAGATCGCGGTTGTAAGTATGAGCGTCGGGTTCTTTTCTCGCGCTTGATACCTCATGCATAAGACGCTCAATTACATCACAGAGGGTTTATATAATTACCCTTCCTTTCTATCGCAAGGGTTAGAACGTTTAGCGCATGCAGCGTGTCTTTTATGTTTCCCGTGTATTTCCCTTGCTTTTAATCGAAAGTGTCATGCTGCATATCATTTGAATGGATTTGTTTATTATACACATCAGGGTTGGTAGTTCTTTATAAATCGTTATGAGTGGGCATTGCTTACAAGAATGATATTATTTAATCACGCTAGGAGTACTTTTAATCTCCATTTCACTGTTGTGTTTGTATTTTCATTGGCCAGTATGAATCTATCTTTTAGCAGCTTCGGCTATCTCTTCATTATTCATTTGGGGTCTGGAACGTATGTTTTATTTGCACTGGAGATTGAATGTTCTTTATTTATTGGTTTCCAAACGAATTGAAATTGCATGCCATCGAAGATTAATGTCGTTTTCGAACGTTACAGACGTATTAAGCTCTGATTCAGTTCTGAGATTCCTTACACAGATTCGTTTATGCTAAATCGCTCTTGATGTTGAGCCTTGGGGTATATTTCAGGCAGTGTGCTTTTCCAGAATGCAATCGAATTCGTTGATGTCTTCATCAGCGCAATTGACGCCTTCACGCTTCCTTAGGCAATTCCCTGAGATCCAACGAGAGTTTAGAATCTCTGAGATGCTTAGAATTAACTCATTGCTATTGGATTCGTTCCCTGCACCTGTTGGCTACATGCACCTCACGTCTTGAGCTAACTAACGGTGACGTCGCTCGCTACAGATTGGAATTTTCGTTAGGCTTACCGTGGATAAAAAACCCAATGAAAAACGAACTGGAAGGAAGTCTGACTGGAACGAGAATCGAACCCGGGATTTTCTTCTTTTAGGTATCCAACTAGAACTCGAAGCTTCTTGGTGACTTTGTAGACAAAGACAAATGAGGTTTAGACCGGCTATGCTAATCTTATATGCAAAGTTATCCTTACCCTTTTCCTTACAGTGGATATCGGAACTTTATCGTTATGGGGCTCATATGTTCGGTTTTTAATTTCCTGCCATGCTATGTGGTTTTTCCCCGCGTCATACATTCAGGTAGCACAATAATTCAAGTGACTGGGCAACAATATTTTGACTAAAAAAATACTTATCATAGGCTCGATAATGGAGGTAGACAAATTATAAAAATGTATTGTTATCCCTATCTCCCAAATGGCGTTCAATTGAATAATATATAGCTATTGTGTATATCTTCCCCTGTAAATTCAGGTTTATTCCCTGTAAGAGTGAGGTCAAGAAAAATATTTTTGTTTCCTTTTTGGTTTGGAGCACTGTATGCGTGTCTTAGATTCGGATAATAGTTTATAAGTCCGTCGTAAGGATTTAGATTGGTAAGGGAGGATCGGTTATATATTTTTTCCTAGAAAGACTGCAACAATGCAGACGCAAGTTCTATCGAACAGATGCAATCCACGGGGAATGAATTTCTTTGAAGGAAACGAATTCCCCGTAGATCGTGTGTGTATCTTGATTTGGAAAGCCGTAAACTTAACATCGGTATTCATGTACTGAGCTGTCAACGACTTGAATGACGATTTCGGCGCGTATGAATTCTCGGTATACCTCGGCATTACGTGTTATTTGTATAATTATTACAACTAATCTTTGCCTTTTAACCATATAAGAAAGCCTCTTTGCTTATGTTATTTATATAGATCCCCTTTCCGACAACGAAAGAATAACGTATTAGTAGCATTGGGTGGTTTAACATCAATTCCTTCATTTTCCCATTGTTTGTATTACCTTTATTATAATTTCATAGTTTGCGTTCGTACGTAGAAAAACATCAGCCTGTTTCTTCGTATATTATTGTATCCGGATTATTACAGCGGAAAGTGTTTTAAAATCAAAATTTCTACAGTTCTCCCATTACGTTGACCATCAGATAATCAGTAAGCATGCCTTCTTTAAAGTTATTTAGCTATCAAAACCTATAATTACCCTGATTTATTCATCGCATTCCCTTCGTCAGCGAGTCTTCATGTAATTTTTAATTGTGTTATTGTCGTAACATTCTCATAACGTGGGTTACATGGCAGATGAGGCTTTTTAGAAAAGACTTATGCATGCATAGAACAGAGACGATGTACTGAAGAAAGGAACGTCAGTATGTAATCTTCATACAGTATGTAATGTAAATGTCTTTATGTAATTTTTAATTGTGTTATTGTCGTAATATTCCCATAGAATGGTTTATATGGCAGATGGAGCTTTTTAGAAAAGACTTATGCATGCATAGAACAGAGACTGGAGTAAGGAATGGTCCATCGGTGATACTGTAGAAAGCCATTCTCAAGTACCCCCTTGTGTATTCAGTGCAAGTGTACGAGCAGTGTTTTCTCATCTCTTTTTCAGGAGTCTTGGGTCTGTTTAGCTTCAGTGTGAGCGTAGGGAAGGCCGACGAAACGGGCGATGCGTTTTACTTCGCCGAGAGTCCCGAAGGGGGTCCCCCGATAATCGCCGGGGGCTCGACCGAGCTGAGGTGCCGGGCTTCCCCCGAGGACGGCATCGCATACACATGGCAATTGGACGGACAACCGGTCCCGAACACAACGAGGCGATTCCAGCGGGGCTCGAACCTCGTCATCCGGCGGGTGGATCCGGAGAGGGACGCCGGGGAGTTTAAATGCACGGCGACCAACATGAGCACCGGTTTTTCCTTGGCCAGCGGACCCGCCTCGCTTCGCATACTATGTGAGTCTCTTTCCTTTTACGTGGTGCAGAATAAAGGGGAATCAATCCTCCCGTCGAAGAGGTTTTATAAGACGTCGCCCGAGGATTTATAATTTTCCACGGCGCGGCGTGACAGTTTTTTTTTGCCTCGGCGGGAGAAGGGTAAAGGATTGCCGAGGTTTTATTTCCCTCTGTATAAGATGTGTACATGTTCCGTTATTTGTATCAATGCCAGCGATTACTGCAAGTGGCTATTGATGTATATCAGCGGTTCTCAAGCATGAACCCGCAGAAGTGATGTTGATGAAGAATATGAGGCGTTTTGATAAAATTGTCGCTTTCAATTCGTAGTTTTAAAAGCCGAGTAGTGAACGATTATTTTTTGGGCAAGTTTGGAGAATTTTATTACATTCATTTTGCATCGGAAATTTTGAATGTGATGATATTCACTCGTTTGTATTCCTAATTAAAATTTAGCACTTTCCGTGCTCAACTGTCCGAATTTTCCACTTCAAAATATCTGGGCCCAAATTTAAAACTGGTAAAAATCGTTTTCTCATTTTCAAAATATTATTTATATTAATCGATATTGAGGAAAATAAAAGTATTAAAATTTTAACAAAAATCAAATGAAAATATGATTCTTCTCGACAAAAATAGGTATCTGAAGTCATGTTGGCTCTGATCAAGAGCGTTCTTAATCGGATATTAATATTATTGAATAAATTTGGTGTAACCATGCATTTGCATGGTTACACCAAATTTATTCAATAATATTAATATAACATGCATTTACAGTTTGGAAAGCCCACTGTTCATTTTCAATTCTGATTATAAATAAGAATCAAATATCTTTAAAGAGAGGCGAGAGTATAATTTGTGAATTCAAGAAGTGTTAGCAGCCGAATAGCTTAAGAACCGCTGATTTTTGGGAAAGAGTAGATGTAGAACTTTAAGAAGAAAGAAATTATGTCGGAAAATACCACGTTATCTTTCACCACGTAAGGTGAAAGATAACGTGGTGTAAGAATTATTATGAGGGATAAGAAAACCTTAAGTAGTGTTATTCCAGAATAAATATCGTAATGCAAAAAAAAATAATTCAGAAGATGTCATGAAAACCCAGGAAAACTTCCCATCGGTACTATTCAACGTAAATGAAAAATTATATATAAGGAATGAAATGTCATGAGAAATTACGAACCTTGGAAATACAACATTGTGTGATAATATCGTGTTCGGTTTTACCTAATTATTTCAATGTCTGTAAAACGCTGAGTTTGATAAACCAAATTTTAAATCGCTTGAACTTAACAACGATCTTGTGAAGCGAGCTCAGATTTCAATCGCTGCTACTCGAGAAAGCCTTCCTCTCGGAATTTCCCTACCTTCTGAATGTTGCTGAATAATGGAATATAATGAGGTATCGCAAGGCTGCCTTTCTTTGTTCCTTTGAACGGCCCGAAATACATCTCATATCTTCATCGCAGGACGTACATTTCAAGTCGCTTTAGCGGCATGCGTAATTATGAATTTCATTACTTATATCGTAAACCATGTTAATTACTTATATACTTAGCAATAACATTTCCCTTGTGGGACAAGCCGCTAATGTTCCTTTTGTTTTCTTTTTAATGTTTTTGTTCTTTTAATTGCTCCTCATGTTCACATTATTCTTTCTTAAATTCGTATCCTTGCATTTATATTCCGTTGCAGTCATTAGTACATCTTTTCATGCATTATACTACGCACGTATCTTTTCTTCGTGATCTTATTCACGAAATTCAGCCATTTTGTCGGTTTTTCTCTCCCGTTACCACTTCTAATATGTTTAGTTTATTAAGGCAATCATATTCGTTAAATTAATGCATAGGTGCGATCTAGTTCTATATGTGTAACCTGGAAGCCACATTTCGGCGTGTGGCAGGGAGTGCAAGCACCATGACTCCTTTCTTAATTTCTTAATTGATCGCTTTCGCGTATTGTTCTCGGAAAAAATTAATTTTGCAATCGACTGGTTCTATCATCTATTTCCCTAATCTTTCTCGCTGTATCAGAATGGCTTGTGTAACGAAGAGGACGCATGATATATCGGCTACATCTTCCACGAATGTTCTCTCTTTGAATTTATTGAGTAAATTAAGTCTTTGATTGAGCCTTTTTTTCTAAAGATTCCCATCCTGTCTCCTGAATCATCCGAGTAATGCTCGCCGATTTTTCATTGTAATTCTTTACGAACGAAACTTATTTCCTTTCGTTTTACCTTTTTTAATGCGCATATACAACATTTTTCAGCAAGGTCCCATACACTGCATGCAAACTCGAGGTGAGGTATAACCAGCGTAATGATTATCATTCTTTTCCATTGGTGTAGCGCCTTAAGTATCTCTTTTATTAAGATAATTAGTTAAGGCGTATAGTGTTGTTCTATTTATCATTCAGAATTTTATTAGGTGTGAAAATTATTCTGAAAATCATTTGTCTCATTGTTGTATGATTTTTAATGTTTAGTTAAGTATGAAAGCAATTGTTATTGTATCACCAATCCAATTGTTAATTGTCTTATTGTTGTCTCCTAATCAATATTAAAAACGCTTCCGCGGAAACATTTGCTAACCGAATTCGTATTCGTTAACCGAGTTCAAAATACAGCGAACAATGCTCCTCAGGTGAAAATTCCTTATCAGAGTCGCCCATCAATCGATCAACCACCGATATATAGATGTATTAAATCTTGCGGTGATCGTCAAGATGTATCTTTGAAGGAATGAGTGTAGTTGTTTTTTATTGCAGATTCCTGTGAAATTGCCGCTTTTAATTTTTACATCATTGCGTCCTTAGAGCGAATTCTGTCCTGAGATATCATAACACTGAAAAGAATCCTATAGCTACTTCAATATGGTTAGTTCTTCTACGGGCATCAAATTTGTTAATTTTGGTAAATAAATGGATGAGATCGAACAATGCATATTGCTTCTAAAATATGTTTTTAAAGTCCTGCAGTATTAATCCGATTGATTGCTCACAATGCGCTCCACATTATATGAATATATATCCTCTGTATTATTTGAATATGTGAATCATTTCAATGAGCCCTCTGCATCATTACTGGAAACCGCTGAACTCTTCCGGAAATATACCGTCCAACAAGTGATTAATATTCCGAAGTTATTTATTCAGGAAACTCTGCGCAAGGAATATTTGTATAATACATGCTTATGGATTGCGTCAGGACGGAAGATGGTTTCAAAGGAGCGGAATTCCGACTGAGTTTACAGGCGCCGTTGAGGTTCCTTGGAATAGCCATTTCTCCTTGCTCATCATGGTATTTCCTCGTGAGTCATGTACCCTTGGATAAAGTCACGAGTTGTCCCAAACAACATTTGTCTGTCGTGATAGTCTCTCTCGGGAAATATTTCAAGTCTGCGACCCTTATGAAGCTTCACTGGCACATAAGATAAATCATTGCGGATTTAATTAAGTCGGTGGACAAAGAACAAGAAGGGATGATTCCAGAGTAGGCAAACGGGAAAAGATCGATTCGAATGTTTTATTTTTTGTTTTTTTTTTCATATGATAAAGATCACATATCCTTACTGATACGTTGATAAAATATGATAAATTATGAAAATTGAACGCTTTTTATATTTATTATTATTATTCGATCCTTTTGGCGGGGTCGGGATAGTGTGTCCTCTCTTCCACGAAACCTTTGCAAATATTCTAAGAAAATATAAAACATTAATTTACAATTATTATCCAAAGTAAATTTAAATATAGAAAAATAAAATCTACATACAAACAAAATAGATAAAAGATATAAAAATATATAAATATATTTAGTATGAATATAAATTGTATTTAAATATATAAAAGTATTTTAAATCTAAGATAAACTAGCTAAAAGATAAATTAAAGCATAATAGTTTCAAACTAGGTCTAAGTACAATGGCATTTATGTAGTTTTTATATCTCGTTTATCATCGAGACGTTCATCCTGAAGTTTTCGAGTATTCAATTCCACAGCAAATTAACGTTTAAGCAACTTAGTGATGAAGATTTTCAGCTCGCAATGATTCAGATTCGACAAAAATATAAATCGACTCCGTAAAAATCGTAATTTTACTGTGGTGAAGATAGTTGTTGGATTACAAGGAAAAATTTCCCTTTCAGCTTACGACCTCGTTAAAATTAAGTTTTCCCATAGAAAATGAGGTTCCCATGATTGCTTTACTGCATTTTATAACTGAATGCCACAGAAGACGATAATTTTCAACGTCTTAAGAATTCGTAAGGGAATTAATTATTATTTTGGATCGTGTGGACAGTTTAGGAAGCATACACGGATTTACGTAACTTAGCACTTATAAAGATCTGCTCCTAGAGAATATTTCAAGGAGGGACGTGAAAACTGCCGGACTGGACCGGAACTCGAACCCGGGTCTCCCAATTGCAGTTCAGTTGCCCTGGCTGCCTCTAACCAAGAAATTTACTTTTGATGTACTTTTTGTATTACTGTTTTCATAAAAGGCAGTAGCTAAATGAGACGAACACGAAATATTATCGTAACCGGAATCTGTTCAGGAAGTTGATTTATTTCGGAAAACCCCGAGTAAATACAGCCAAATTATCGCGTTCATCAGCAAGGCCAATTGATATTTTCTACTTAGCATCTTTTTCATTGACGCGAAACAAATAACTGCAATTTATTGGCAGGATATAAACGGTTCAAATTGAAGTAGCGGTAATCATCATGTTCGCCACATTCGTCTTTATTTTGATTAACATCTCATTTGGTCGGTACCGCTTCCAGACTTTTCAAGTAAACACAGAAACTGAATTAAATGGGGAAAACTATCGGATATGCAAACTTACCTAGGCTACTTGGTAATGGACATGTGTAAGGCATTTTCCTAGGTTACTATACCAGCAAGACGAAAGAAATTTGGTATCAATGGTAGATTATTTTTCCATGGTTTTCGAATCGTTTGATTGCCTTTTTACATCAGAGTTCACATTTTTTATATTTTTCCATCCTTTTCCCTGGCTTATATTTTCATCAGACTTATCTATACCAATAGTAGTCGTTAATTAGAAACAACGTAGTACTTGTATAGGAAGCGAAGAATATTATATATTGTGTTCAACATAGTAAATATATAGCCATGGAGTGATTCGTATCATCCCGTCAACTCAGATTTTCTCTTAATAAATGGTATCATTTTGATGGCACCCGAGGAAGCGCATTATCTTAAGCCAGGCAAACTCGTTTATCCAGCCTAAGATAGGATTTGATACGAACCAACGAGGGCGACCAAGAGTGATCATTATTATGAGGGATATTTTCTCCTGGAAGTTGAATATTGCCATAGCAATAAACGTTTTTAACACTCAATTACGCTATACACATACACAATACAATTCTCGACTAGTAACTAAGATTTTTATCTAGAAACAATGAAGATTTGGATTCAGCAACAATGGGAAACCCCCGGTAATGGTGATGGTTCCATCATAATAAAGACAGCCGTTCCATTACGCAGAGGATTTCAACTGCAGATTCCCGTTGCAATTGAGATTCCCATTCGGAAGAAATTACTGTTTCGTCTCGGTAATAAGAAGGGTTTTAATGAGGAACAGTAAAGATTTCGACGGCAATAACACAGACTTCAATTCCACTTTTAAGATTGATCAAATTACCCGATAATGGCTTGGAGATATAGATAGCTAGCGATAGAAATTTCTGTCCAGATGAAACCTACGTCTCTATTTAATATAAATGACTATTTCATTCGCGGAAGGATTAAAAATTTGATTCAGCGATAATGAAGCTTTCTACCGCAAAGAATACAAATTTCGATTCTTATGCCACAAACATTTAGGTTTTTCAGCCAAAAACTTTTTATCCCTTCACAATGAAGATTTGGGTGAGGTGAAATGGAAATTTAGAATTCACAATAAACAATATTGCGGTGGAATGATGGTGAAGATTTTATTTTCATCTACATCTACATGAATACCCTGCAAGCCGCCTTTTGGCGTGTGGCAGGGGGTGTATTTTTACTTCTTCGACAATGTTTTATGGATCCCGCTACAGTTAGTACATATATTCCTTTGAAAATCAGTTACCATGCTGTATTTCTACTTCATTATATGTTAAATCCTAATCTAAAAGTAATTAATTTATTGTTCATTAAATTTATTTTCTGATTTTGCCAATATTATCACGTTTTGTATCGTATTTTGATCTATTTTAATTACGTCTGTACTTGTCTTATAGAATTGTATCCTGCTTTCATCTTGTGTTCATGGTTATGTCCACCTCTTTTAGTTGATGCTTTTTGACGATATTTGGTGGAACATTTCCATATTCAATATGAAAGAAACAATTGAACCTGAAGATGAGTTAACCTCGAAACCGGTCGTGTTTTTTCAAATAAAATTTGTGGATGGATCCACCTCTTTTTCTGTGAATGTTTCCCTGCATCATTGGTTTTTGTCAGCCATCAGTTGCAAATAGATTTTCCCACATCCTACTCTATCTTTTCATCAATTTTGTAAAATATATAATAACGACATTCGAGTTTAGGTGGAGGAAAGCCTATCTGGAACTTTGCTGTGAAAAGGGTAGATCTATTCTAATTTAAATTCTCTAGCGTGTCAATGAATCCTGTAGGTGAGTAGCTGCATAGATTAGGACTGCAACAACAATGATTTGGATAAATATCATAAAAATTTCGACCGATATCGTAAAGATATGGACCGATAATAAAATAACAGGTTGGCCGCTGATGGTTACTAAGTTAAAAGCAAATACTCCAAAAACCATCAATAAAAACTTACAGTATAGCCTATACATATTTCGACTTCCAAGAAGTCATCCTCAGGGCAGCGGGGACAGCGGTGACAGTCCAACGCTGTCCCCGCTGCCCTGAGGATGACTTCTTGGAAGTCGAAATACGTATAGGCTATACTGTAAGTTTTTATTGATGGTTTTGGAGTATTTGCTTTTAAAATATGGACCGATACCGTAAAGATAACGATCCCAAAGAGTCGATCGATCAAGGCATCGTTTTCGAGCGCAGTTCTTCGCGTTAAATCCCTCGTGATAAATCCACCGACTCCTCCGCTTTGCATTTCCAATTTTCGCACACTTCCGAAGCCTTCACACGACCTTGCCGATAATTTTTCCGCGCAAGACTCGCATGACCAAGTAATATTTCGCCCGGGAGAAACTCGGTCCGATCGTGAAAGAATTTCCATACGTCGAATACCCCACGGTTAACGGTTTCCATTCCTACCTTTTTTCACGGCCGACTCCCCTTCATTTTTTCTCTCAAATATTTCACGCCCGCGCCTTAGCTCTCTTAAGAGGATCTTCTCATCCGCCGCTCGGCTTTTTTCAGATATCGTTTGATCTGCGAGATGAAATAAAAACGACGGAAACGTTCGTTCCTTCGGACCGTAGGATATGAATCGCGCTTTGTTTATCCTTTCTTCTTGCTCGCGAGGTATTTCTCAATTTCTCCCTCGAGAATGACAGGGAAACCGTGTGAAATTCTGTACGGACGTGTTTATTGAAGAAAAGCCTTTGCCGCTGCAGCCGGCTTCCCGACGGACCAATGCGCTCACCTCTCGGAAATAGTGGTGTCTATGGGAATGCTTTCCGTCGGCGTGGGTTCTTCGCCCACTGGAAATTCACGGGCATGCGATCCTACTGTGGATTAACTGAAATGTCCGAGAGATGAATATTACGCATACCTACGGTTATCACATTCTGATGTGCTAGCCTGGAATAACTAACTAACCGAGAATTAACGTCGGAGCTGATAACACCGAGACGTTGCCTTACTACATGGCCTGAAAAGTCCCGAGCCTAACAAATAAAAAATCAATTTTTTACCTGAAAACCTTTTTTTATTCTTCAGTATAATCTCCATCTAGAGCTATGCACTTATTCCACCGGTCCTCGAGCATTTCGATGCCTTGATGAAAAAAATGATTTCTCAAGTTCTCCAAAACAGGCCGCTGTTTCGGACATGACTGTATGCGTTGTTAAGATACTCTTTAAGTATGTGCATCGTCATTGTTTTAACATTTTCGTTTAAATTGTTTCTATTAACTCCGCCAAGTATTAGAGAAGCCAACAGCAGTCAAGGGTAGATAGGGTTTTCGGTGTTTTACACCCCCTGCCATGCGCCAGTGGCGGTTTTCTGGGTTTACATGTTAATGTATCAGTGAAATGTTCGCACTTTACATTATATTCTTTATCGGAATTTTTTCATCAACTTGGATGGCAGAGTTATTTACCGGGTTCAGACATTAAAACCAGGACAGTCCCGGTCAAAAGTCCCGGTGGTAAGCTTGCTAATACCTCAATTTGACGTCTAGAACTGGGATCTAAATTTTAGTAATATTTCCTCAAGCCGATTATTCTTAATTTATAGTCATGTATAAATAATTGTCAATATTAATAAGTTGGATTTGTTAAGGCTTCGGTTAACTCGCTGCATGATTTAGAGTAAATAGAAATAATTTAAAAGATGAAAAATATCTGAACTCTTGAAATTAAATATTTCAGAAGAACGCCTATTTTGCTGCAGTATTGTTGAGATGACTCTAAAGGCAATGGGAGGAATGTTTTCGGTATCTGTAGAGATTCTTATAATTGAGAAATTCCATGTTCTCATAAACCCAGTCTTTTATTACTATTTCCGAATAATCGAAGCTTTAATGATACTAATTATTTAGACAATATATCTAATTCCAATACTTACTAGATGTGAAAGCTGTAAAATTAGAATTAATGGAAAACTTCTAATGTATGATCTACCAGCCGGTTAGTGACCGCCATGATTGTATCTTATACTACTCGACACTGATATGCTACGATGTTATGAGTTTTGTTGGGTTGGATAGTCCAGGCTAGTGATATATAAGTAAAAACTAAGCAAACCAAAGTACAGTAATCAACATCATATCGGAGTGAAAAGGGTAGGTAATATATAAGAAGATTAACGCATTAGATTCTTGTCTGCAGTTACTTACCTTTATTGGGTAATATAGGCGGAACGAGCATCGATTAGTTCCATTTCACCTACAGTGAGACCGGTCGCCATTGACCGTTAGGCCCCGAAATTCGCCTCAGTGTTACGTTCCCGAGCTTTTCTTGGGCCTTCAAAAGCGTATTCTCATTCCGTCGACGTCCGCAGGAAATTTCGCTGGCGTAGTCGCATCCCTCCCCACCGAGCACAGCTTCTTTTGCTCGTATTATTCCACGAAGATCGAGCTGTTTGAATGATACCCTCGTTCTCTCTCGCGCGCCACGAATTTGGTTCGTGATTCTATGAATATTTATGGTTTGTTTGAACCGACTGGGATATCTTTTTTTCTCGGGGTGTTTATATGGGCCAGAGTTCTAGAATGGGTTAGTTTTCCTCTAACTTCTCGTTCGTGTTTGATACTTCCGCAAAGTTAAACGTTATGCATATGAGAGTGTTCCTGCTTCTACGTCTGAATGAATGAACGTTTTTGATTTTTCTTTTGGGTGGGATATACGAAAATGTATGTTTAATTTACTTTTATCCCGGTCTTGTTCCTGGCTGCTTTAACATGAAAGCCACTGTGAGTGATGCTAAATATATATACAAGTGTTCTACCTTTCGGTAGGTTCATGTGCCTCCACATTCCCTATTTCATTCCTTCTCCTTCACTTCTTGGTATCTCTTCCCACCCCCCTTAATTCATCTAGCAACTTCTGTCTTTGTCTTCCCCTCTGTCTTTTCCCTACCATTCTTCCCTCGATCGCTTTCTTCAACAATCCCTCTCCTCTCAATATTTGACCAACCCATTTCTTTTCTCGATTTCTAATTACTTCAATTATTACCCTTTTCTCCCCAACCATCTCTAGAACCTCCTCGTTCGTTTTTCTATCGATCCAGTTCACTTTCTTCACTCTACGCCATACCCACATCTCAAAAGCCTCTAATCTTTTATCGTCCTATATTCTTAACGTCCACGTTTCACTCACGTACAACATTACACTCCACACCAAGGATTTTACCAATCTTTTCCTGATGAGGCTGAATAATAGAATTCATTAAACTCTCCATAGAGAATGCTACGAGAAGTGGGATTTCCGGATAGCCAAGTGGGTAGCCCGCTCAACTTTTAATAAAAGAGATCCCGGGTTCGATTCCCAGAGGAGACCTGTAAGTGCGTAATGACATCAGCTGTCCATATCCTCTTTAGAAATACTACTGCTATGAAAAGTGTTATTCACAAAGTCGTTGTGCTGCACTCAAATGGACAGACTTGTTCAATTTACAGCTTACTTGCTTAGTGAGGATGGAAAAGGCAGGCTATCTCACTCTTCGTCCTGCATAATAGTCTCATACCTTCTCCAAGCCTTTTTTAGCTAATGATGGAGGGGATTAGGTTCCAACCAGTCTTTGAGGTGATGAAAGATCCTGTCACGAGTTCTATGGCTCACATCAATATCTTTTGATGGGTAATGTATTAAAATCATTTTCACATGGTACCTCAATACATTTCTTTTGTGAATTGGAAAATTTCGGCTGTAAAGTCATCACTCCGATACCTTCGTTTAGAAAATGGAGAAATGATTTCCAAGCACTTCATTTCTCCTCTAGAAAACTATGCGTGCTCCCTTTAAAAAGGAGAATTTCCGGTGAAAAAGATAAATGAAAACTTTTTATCCATGTAATAAGTTAAGATGTGAACTAACCTAGATTTCGTCGAGTTGAAAACCTAGCAGAACATATTTATTTTTTATTATAACCGTTACTTATTCCGCCCCGATTTTTGGTATGCATTCTCGCCAAGTGTAACAGTAGTTATATTTCATAAACATACGAATCAGTGAATAATTTGTTAACATTTAAATTTAAAAGCTGAACTTATGATTCGGTTATTTCTTTAGTATTGATATTTTTAGTAATGAAGAAATAAACTTGTAAATTTTCCACACTAATTTTTATTTACGACCGGTTTCGCTACCCGAAGTATCATCTTCTGGCATTACTTCAATGGCTTTCCACAAAGTAACGCCTGAAAATCTAGATTTCACTTGATATTTTTATCTTAGAAATTAGCTAAAAGGAATTCTATATAAGGATTTTGTATTATGTATATTTATTACTACTAGTTATTTTATCGGAGAGAAAGAAAAGAATCTGTTCGAACCAGCTTGTCGGTTTTTATCTCAGTGAAACCGTAACCGAATCCAAATTTGAAATTTTGATTGAATTAGATCAAACATAGGAACAAACACAATTACGATTCAAAGCCCTGGTTATTGTTCAAGAAGTACTTTCTATGTAGATCATTCTTGATGATATCTGTAAGAATGGTTTACCGGCAAATTACTTTTACATGTTATCATGCGAACGGCATATTTCATTTTCCTATTCAAAACTTATGAGGAAGGTCGTGGAAGAAAATGCTCTCGTATTTCATATCCTTTCCACCGGCCTGGTTGAATACGTGAGAAGACTTGATTCCACACACCGAGAAGAAATGAAATTTTCTATCTCACTCGGGGATTTGGCAACCAAGCTAGCCATTTACATGTGGAAATTAAATCTCTATAACAGTCGCAATGCATGGTAAATTTCCTTGGTTTAATCTTTTGTGAAATAGCCCATCCTGTGAATAACTTAACGTAGGAATTGGTTCCAAAATTTCCGATGAGTTAGTAGTAAAGAACTTAATGGCATTTAATTTCTTGGTATCTAAACTATATCACTATCTTTGTTATGAGTACACAATTTCCAATATATCAGACCAGAATAAGACTAAAAAGTATTTTCTTCCTACTAATTTATAATTAATGTTAATGAATATAAAAAGTTAACCAAAATTTTGTAGAAGTAGACTTGGAAAGTATAGAATAGGTCGTAGATGTTAAGGGAGCAAAGGGTGTAGAGCTTGATCTATTCCACTAAAACACCCAAGAAAAACGAGATTTTCAGAATTGTGTGCTAAAATTTGGAGAATTTTTCCGTAAAACTCAGCGATTTAGTAAACTTTGGTTTTGCTGAATTTTTACTTAAGAGACGTTATTTAAGTTTCGATATTTTTGGTAAAATAACTGTTAATAAACATATGATATAAGATATGAAGACATCCGTTACGATGAAATGCTAAGCTAGGGATGGCCAACCTACGGTGCATAATCTATAGGTGGCACATTGAATCTAGTGAAAAATTACAAGATTTCTTACCCAATTTACATATATAAACAAATACTCATATTTACAAACACGTCATAACCTACCGCTGAATTCTAGAGAGTGAATTTATTAGTTATTTATTCAATAAACAATAGTATAATGAAGAGAAGCTTTGTACTTTTCCACAAAAACTATTTTCTTTAACAAAACACCACTGGGTTTCGAAGAGTAATCATCATCCTCAGGTGATATATCTACTATGTATACACTTTGAAATGTATCGCTGCTTTAATGGGTGACTTAATTGAACCGTAATTAGTTTAACAACCTCCGCCGTTGAATCCGTGCACGCTCTACGATCGCATTCAAAGCAAAGAGAAGTGATTAATTTCGACGATAATATCACCCTTTGTTGCGCGACTCCGTGTCACAGATTTTTACTCCTCGTATAGAAAAAGTGGGGCATGAAACAGCACCTAGAAGGCCTCCCCATACGCCCGGATTAATTCCCTCTCCTTTGAAATAATAAAATTGAAACGTCTTCTTTATCATCGCATCTCAAACCCGCCGCAGTCACCACCGCGTCTCTAGCTTTTTCTCATTAAAACAGAGCTCCGTCGGCGAATGCGTTTGAAATGCACTCATCGCGTAAACAGGGCACACGCTCCCATATGGAGCTACGAATTGAATTTTGATTAACTTCAGTGCCTCTGCGTGTTGGATGACCTCGGGCTGGTGCTCGGGTCAAAGTAACAAAGGCCCCGAGCGAATAACTACCTTCAGAAACGAAGCAACCTGACTCGCTCGCGCTATACAGAGGTGCGGAAAGGTGAAATGTCGTATATCACAGCCCCTATCTTCGTTTTCACCCGAAAGGATTAACGACTCTCTCCTACTGTTCATTAAATTTTATTTCGCGTTATTTATAATTAGTGCGATAGAGAATAGAATAAAGAGTGTTTTTATTTTTACTCGAGAATGTTCTCTGATAAGGAATGTATCTTTTTTTTTGTGTCAATCATCAAGTATTCGTTAGCTTATGTTGATAGTCAATATTACTAGTGATGTGAGTTTATCATCATTATTTGTCTATTAATTTGCTGTATATTCATTGAGTTTTTTTTGTTTCTGTTTCTTTTTTCATTGTTCTAGTAGCTAAAATTCTATGAACCTTTTCTTTCACTTCTTCGTCCTTCGTCCCTCGTCCCTCATGAAAGAATGAAAGTGACTACCATCTGTAATGATGCATATTTGTAATCTATTAAATAAATAAATAAATCATGAAATAAATCCTGTATATAATTAGCGAACTGTCCGTCCACCCCCTTTTATTTCATGAACGGTTTGGTTTAGAGATTCGAGACAAATTGTATTGAATTTCTACGAGTTAGAAACCTCCAGGGAAACTATTCCTATCGCCTTGAAGGCCTAGGTTCGGGCCCCATATCTCCGAATGTTCCCACAAGAATACATTGCGCGAATTTTCGAATATTATTTAAGACATTCCCGGTAGGATAGAGAATTCTAAATTTCAGAAAAAAAAACAAGTCCTCTTTTATTTACAATATAAAACCACTGTGTTTGGAAGAGCGATTAATAAAATAGTTTATCATTCAGAAGGATCAGATGTATGCTATGATAGTAGTACATTTTTCTGTAAATTAAATTTATTTCAGTCATTTTTGACGGGGGATACATTAGTCTTTTATAGTAATCACCATTGTGATTATATTAGATAATTTATCGATCAAATATCTCTCATATATAAAATTAAGATGTTAAGAACGAAATACTGTGAAACCCGTTTAATTCCATTTATGTATAAGTTTACGTTATATATAAGTAATACGTTTATTCCGCTTAGTACGCGGTTTTCTGAAGGTCCCCTTCACACGAATCACATGGTATAGATACCGTTTAAGACGCCCTTCTAACCGCTTAAGACGCGGATTTTTCCCAAGATGCACTGCAACCCGCTTTAGCCAATCGTTCGCTGGAACAATATTTATTTATACATCATCAGTGTTGTCCTCTAACGCTTCGCGTTATCCTTAATAAATGGTCTCTTTTGAAGCAATTCCTTTTTAATGACGGATTATGTTACAATAAAAAGATATTATGAAGGCAAAGTATCTATGGCTCGCGAGATATGGTTATTTACCTTCAATATAATATACCTTCAAAAATAGGAGATTAGATAGCTAAGCTTCTTAGTAGCCAATCAGTGGCAGAGATAACGTTGCCGTTCATTTTGCGATCGTCGACGTCGCAGAGTAGTTGATTTTCCGAAAAAATTTTTCCTTGATCAGGATTCGAACCACATTTGAATAAACTTTTCGGAAACGGGAAACTTTAGTAACTGAATCTGTCACTCTAACCACTCGGCCACTTTGACGATATTTAAAAATTGTGTTAAAATTCCATAGGAAGAAATTATTTCGGATCCCCTTCTGTTTACAATAAATGAAACCACTGTGTTAGTGAGGAGTAATTATTATCTTTGTGGTTTATTATTCAGAAGGATCAGGTAGATACTAATTTACACATTTACAGTTTTCTATAAATTAAATTTATCTCTGTTATTTTTGTCGGGGGAATTCGCTAGTATCTAATTAATTAGAAGAAGATCCTTTTAAGAAGAAGAACCTTTTAGCTGGTTTATTTTCGGCTACCAGTCTCGCTATCTTGCTATTATCATCAATTTGATGATACTGGTATGAATTCGCGCATTATTATACTGATTTTATTCAAGTTATTGATATTGAGTTATCGATTTTTAATATATCTAAAAAGATCAATAAATATAAAATATTTTGTTGGATGAGATAAGTATCCCCCAGCTCAGTTTATCTTCGAAAATGGGTGAAATTAGTGTAATTTAAGGAGCAGTGATTTGCTGAATATCAGTATCTTGGCGAAGGTAAATTTTTTCTTGAAATTTTGAACTAATTTGAATGGCGTCATCTGTTTATTATTAAGACCAAGAGTTAAAATCTTTCCTGGTGGATTTTTATTCTTTTCCTTCATTATTATTGGATTTAAGAACTAACACAATTTTATTAGATAAGAAAATTTTAATATTATGTTTCAGTAATTTAGTGTAATTAATATGGTCTCTTTTTCTTAAGTAGGATGGAATTCAATATTTTATGTTATCATCTACGAAATGTTTACTTTATTTCTTCTTCCTTTTCTTGTGTAAATACGCAGCCCGGCTTTCTCGGTACAGAAACAGCGAAATATAAACGATAAATGTTTTCATGTAGATAAATACATGGATGAAGATAAATGCCTTAGGGAAATTTCGTATAATATTTATTGACCCTTGTAACAAAGGTCAGAGTTCATCTCAAGAGCGTCTTCCTCTCTGCTGTTATCCGAAAATTGAATTCAGAGCACTGATGATTAAGCAGGTCATTTGGAGAGGTGCAATATATCCCAGGCATTATGATATTTTTCCCATCGTAATTGGAAGACGTTGTAATAGTCATATCATGTACTGTAATTTGCTCTCAACGGGCTTTGCCTTAAAGGTGTACAGGAGCACTAATTGTCTGCCAATAATAGTAACCATTCCCGTGTCGCAGGTCTACCTTCCGATATAAATAGTTTAAAGATAATATCAGTTATAACGTCAAAAGAGTCGTAAGGAAATTATTAACCATGCGATTTCTGGAAGTTATTCGTGTAGACGTATGTAATGGCGAGGAAGTGAGGAAAAATGTGTAAATTTAGATTTTGAATACTATTCTTCTTTTTCATGTGCGATTTCGTCTCGATGGTCACTTACTTTTTTCATTTTGCATCCCTTTTTCACCTTGTTGTTTCATCTCCTTAAGATCGTCTATCATTTTTCAATTATAGCCTAGTATTCATTGTATTCTACCCAACGTATTGCTTTGATTTACTTTGTTATTCTTATTATTATTATTGCTAATGTTGTTAATGTTATTTGATAAACCTCCGTTCTGAAGCATTTTACATCTTTCTATCTTTCGGAAAGAGTAGTAAGTCTTCATGTGGCTTAAGATCATTTTAAAATTAACGCAATATTCAAAGTGTGAGGGTATCAAGTCAACCAACCAATTATATGAAAGAGGATATTTTAGTTAAAGTTCGAGTATAGATCAGTCGATTGATAGCCACTGTCGATGAACGTCCCTGGAAGTTCTTTTCTCCTCTTTTCTTAAACAGAGGTTTTCCTTGTGTGGGATGTATTTCATTTGTTTTTTTTATTCCCCTAAACTTCAAATTCGTCCTACTCTATCCTTATATGATTCAATATTCCTTTTGCACTTGTTAAGAATGTCGATGGAAGAAGTTGTCTACGTAATTTTCATTGTTTATATCATAAGTTTCATTTTGGTATTCGTGTGGTAGAATTTTATTGTGGGAGATGAAAATTTAATAGGGAAACACGTGGCTATCTATTGCTCACGGCAGGAATTGCATCTCAATCCATACGTATTAGTATCACAGAATCATCTCTAAACGTTTCTCTCTCCCCAATCATTGAAATGTCTCCTAAGCCATATAACTCTTAGTCGAGGCTGTGTAAACCCATCCGAAATCATCAGCACTGGATTGATTTTCATCGCAGGTCTGCGTGCGGAGGCGACGAGTATATTCACTCGCAAATGCATGCAAATGGATTGGCAATTAACTTAAGTAACCCGTAATTATTTTTCGATATTTTTTGTCCGATTTTTTTCCCGGCCGACGATACCGGTTCCCAAATAACGACCGCCTTTCAAGAGATATCAATCCGTCGGAGATAAACCATAAGTGGATGTCGAACGCATTTTCGTTCGCTGCGATAAACTAACAGTGGATGCTCATTCGCGCTCGTCTGGGGCCGATTTAATTGCATTGGCATGATTCGGTCGTCGGATAGGAAGCGGCTCTTTTCAAGACCCCTCTCCCTAATTGATTATTAGCGAAGAGAGCTTCCTTATCTTTCGAACGGAGCGATTCATCAGAGGAGTCGGCGAAACATGGATCGCTGATGGAAGTGCATTGTGCTCGGCTTTCCTTCTGCTGGTGGCAAGTGCCTGCGGACGGGAATCGCTCGCAAATTCTCTCTCTCTCTCGCTGTGTTTTGGTTGAGGAATTGCCCTTGGGAGCTGAAATGTTTTGTGTGGATCCAACGTTTGCATATGCGGGGAATTAATTCTACGTAGTACAGTAATGCCCGCTTAAGGCGTTTTTAAGGTTATGTGCGGGATAGCGCTGTGATCGACATATTACAAATTTTTGTTTCTTTTGCGTTAGAAAACTAAAGTGAGGATATTTTTAGCTTCTTTAATTTTTTAATGCTTTAAACCTTTATTATTATTATATTATTTTTATGTCATTACTCCATTTTAATTATTTTTTATTTTTTTTTTGTATTTTGACTTTATATTTTTGACTTTACTTTTTGTACTTTTCTCTATCATTTTTGAATTTTAAAAATTATTTTATTTATTATATCTTTTCACTATGTTCTCGCGGGTTTTTTTCGCCCCCCTTCTTGTGTGGGTGTTTTCCCGCGCTGTGTGTTTTTTCTCTATCAACCTTCAGTTATGGAGATTTTTTCCCACAAATCAAATCTTTCTATCTCGTTTTTTCTTCTCTTAGTATTATTTTACATCTTGATAACCATGTATCTTCATACGAGGTTAGGTGGAAGAGAGGCCCACTCGGGCCTAACCTCGCCCTATAAAGGGTCCAATAATAATAATAATAATAAACCTTGAAAATGAAAAGATATCTTTTTTAGTTTGCTTTACTTGCCACAAATGTAGATCTATAGAGAGTTCGAGAACTATTGTTGGGTTATGTTCTCGTCTTATATTTTATAGTAATGGTCTTATTTTTGCACAAAGAGAGCGTTTTCCTTATTACTTAATTTTATTATTTTTCACTCCACAACGAAACAATTTTTACCATAAAGTAAATCAGAGATGAATAATGTCAACAGTTTTCGGTGTATCGATTGTGACGTTGGAATGGCTAAAGCTGGTATAAATGCTTTTATTTATATATGTCCAATATTTGATTTATCATTCAAGCATAGATTAAGCTCAAATTTATTTACCCATATTACCTTGGATATTATAATGGTGGCGATCTAATGGAAAATATGAAATCATTATGCGAAGGCATTTCTTGCTGGAAAGCCGTGGTAACAGAAACGAGATTTAGTAATTTTCCATGATAATTATTTTAACATGCCCGGTTTCGCTTCCGTGGAATAAAATACATATTGCGGTAAATTACTAAGTCTCTTCTCTGGTGTATGCATTAATTTGATTCCTTCCAGATCATATCAAGTATGTTTCACAGAGTACAAGGATACACAATAAGTATGTTTAGCGCGTTAGCAATTCCTAAGTCCCGGACTAGAATCCTGGTTAGATCTATGATACATCTGTTTGCAATTTTAGGATTAAGTGGAAAAGGGGTCTCTTTAAAATAAAACTCTTTTCTTAAGAGTATAAGTTCACACGCCTCTTCATCAAAATCAGTTTTTTAGGTAAGAACTGCAGTCACATTTTCTTCTATTTGTCTGCTACATGGCAAACAAAAGGATTCGCCATTTTCCGTGTTTGTCCTGCTCTTGGAAAGATATGAGTGTATTTTAGCATTTTCCCGCGATGATAAAAGAAACTGGCGACTGCGCGTGTTTGTCCGTAAGATGGACTGTGTCACCCTTTTCAAGGTATTCGTGGAATGCTGCAATTCCTGTAAATTCCTCGGATTCTTATCGCTTTCTTTTCCGCGACGCCTAGGGAAATTGGAAAGAGGCCGTGGGAAAGGTATAGCCCGAGGTTTGTAGCACAAGCACCTCTTCCAATATTAATTGCCAACTGAAATACCCGAATACGTAATCGTAAAAGGCTCTAGAGTAAGTAGTAGAAGAATCTTGAAAAGCACTTCGACAACTAGTAGGATTATTTTTGAAAGTACCTCAACAGCTGAGGTCATTTCGCATATTTATTTATTGTGTGTACACTGCTCTTCGTCAGGTAGCAGTTACAACTACATAAATTTAGTAGTAATATTTACAACGTGAATACCCACCACAATCCCATCAACTATAAACCCTCTTACTGATTAACGTTTCGAATTACATCACTGTATTATCGTACAGTGTTGGAACACATACAACTACTACAGCAAGCCTTAAATTTTCATGTTACGCTTAACGCCAGATATCTCATAAATACATACTATTCGTAGTTTCTTAGCTACATCACATGTCATTTTGTGATTTTTCCTTCATATCACTTTACAAAACAAAATACAAATACAAAACAATAATACAAAACAATTTACTTAAGTGTCTCATATCACTCTTTCACGGTAAACTACTGCAGCTATCTGACCTCCTAAGGGAATCGAACCCAGTACTATAGACAAAAGCATTAAGAATCGATCGCGATCGAAAGTTTAGTATCGAAATCGATCTTAGGAGATAAGTTGGCTAATCTTAATCTATAACAATCCAAACAATTTATTAATTTTTAAGCTGTGCAACCCCTATTAATTGAAATAACAAGCACACTAAATTATGCATATCACGTATTATCTTCCGATAAACTGGTTTCCTTTGGTTAACCTGTGGCTTAGGATATAGAACGGGTGAACGCATTTCAGACCGGTGTGTGCCATATTATATGATGGCCCCCGAAGTATAGGCAACTTTCATTATCCTCTTACTAAACTGTTAGTCTAACATGCAGTCATAGATGCCAATTCAGCGATTTCGTCGACTTTTTCCTGGTTTTAGCGTCGTTTTCTCTCTTTCAACTACATCTTGTGGTTCATCCAGCATATATTGTTACGTTTTACGTTACGTCTACGTTCTTATAGCATAATATACGATTGACTTATGCATTAATCAAAATAGCATACCTTTTATTTGACAACTCTTAGATTTCGTATTATCTATTAATTTCATTTAATATTTGATCTGATGTAATATTTTTAATAAAAATATTAAATAATTATAATATTTAACTAGCGATTAGCGATTTTTATTGCTTGAGCGCTTTTTAAGAGTGCATTTGGCGATATTATAAAAAAATTAGCATATCTGGCTGCAGTGTAAAAATCGTGTTACTGAATTAAGAAAGAAACTACAAGGAAGAGCCGTCATTGTTACTAAAATACTCCCATCGTGCAATTATTCCCATAAAATAATATTTTCTCTTTATAAATAAATGTAATATAATATAAAATAAATATGATATATATGAGTTCTACCCTTCGGTAGGTTCATGTACCAGTTTCTATATAGTGCCCTCTTCTTCACTTCTTGGTTCACTTCCATGCATTGAGTCATCTTACATCTTTTGCCTTTGTTTCCCCCTATTTATTTTCCCTAGCATTCTTCCCTCGATCACTTTCTTAAGCAATCTCTCTCCTCTCTATATATAAGACCCACCCATTTCCTCTGTCGATTCTTAATCACTTTGATTAAAACCCTCTTCTCTCCAACCATCTCCAGCACCCCCTAGTTTGTTCTAATACATATATATAGATTTAAAATAAATATTAAATAAATCTAACAGAAACATATTTATTTTATTATTCGAGATTGTAATATTGCGGGACATTCCTCGAGCAGTATGGTAGACGGGACAATCGAAATCGGGACATTCTCTCCTGAATGGGGACGCCTGGGCACTCAAATCACAACCGAATCCGTCTTAAAGCGCTATAAGCGGCAGCACATTTTTCTCCGAACGCATACATCTCAGAGCCGTAATCCGCGCAAAATCTCTCACGAGCGAAACGCGCTCCTCGGCTCAAAAGGAGATTTTTTCCGATTCGATAAATAGATCATCGACGTCAAAATTCGATATCTCCGGAGCGAGAGGGAAAAAATGAAGTGAGAGACTTATTTTTCCAGGTCTTCTCCCGAAAAATTCTTTCCTTTCACTCCGCATCGGAATTGATTCCGATAGCGGCGGATAACTCTTTCTTCTGGAACCCCTTCGAGTCTAACACGCGTGCAACAGGCTCGCTTTTATTTCCTCCGAGGCTCTTTTCGAACGCGCTCCCGGCGATTTCCGCTTCGCAGGACTTCTTCGGTCAGAGACGCGATTGAAAAGATACAGCGCCGCCTTTCGGGTGTCCGTTTGGGAGGGGAGAAATGTTTTCTGCATCCTTTACCTGTGTAAGGATTCCGATACGTGGAGGGAGCTCAATTCACTCCGATCCCGGTTGGATGTTGGTAGCTCGTGGTACATGATGGTTATTTTTATGAGGTGAGGGCCCTAGTTTGATGGGAAATAGTCTAGTTCCTAGTGATTGGTTTCTGCTCTGTTGGGAGAAATTGGGTTTTGGGAAATAGGGGTACTTTTCTCGTACGAGGGATCCTTGCGCTATGCGTAACACGGATTTGCTGGGGCTTGTCAGGGTATACTCCTTCCTCTAATTGGAAGGCACGTGTCTGATGGCTTCTGAGATTGACTAACCTTTGTTTAGGCAAAATTCGCATTGAAAATATGAGTTAGGCCTCCACATAATATTCGTCCAATACCATGTAGATTGTTTAATGAGGCTTACTAATCAACATAAGGAGTGAGATAGTTTGCTCTTATTTACTCAATTAGCAAGAATAAGTTTATGTTCACACTCACGAATTATCTTTTTATAACTAGTGTGAAGTTTGTATGTGTGTATATTTGTATGTATGAATTTTTGCGAAAAACTCAAGAACCAATAGTTGCAAGGCTTCCATATTTTAAATGTTAAATATCCTGCCTGCGCAGATAATAGACTACCTCCTATTTACCTAACTGTTCGTGGTTCCACCCCAGACAGGAAAAAACGTTCAAGAAATGCTCGTATATTTGTCCTAGCCTTTATTTCTTTTGTGAGATTAGAAAGAAAGAATAGTTTTACGAAATCGAAACTAGCACCGAAAGAAAGGAAAGCGAATAAAGTTTCCGATGTAGGTCGCAGAATATCGTTTTCGATTATAAATTGCGAATATTGTGCGAAATTTTGAGATTATGTATAACCAGTCCCCTTGCCGATGAATGCGATTATTGAATCCGAGCTCATGTATTACTCGTTTTACGCAAGAACTCTCCGTTGAGAATCGACGGGCCCTTCAGCTAGTGTTGCTACGTAGAAAACTTTACCATGTAAAGGTTTGTAGATAACCACATTATTGTGCATTTTAGCGTATGATCATTTCCTTTGTAAACCTTTGAACCCCGCTTTACTTTATCAATTGCCCTCCAAAAGAAAATCAAACCTAAAGGACCGTCTAATTTATCGCATTGTGAGTGAATTCTCTAAGGTTATTCTCGTCTCTTCAAGCTCCGGTCATTCTTTTCGTTTAGCGCAATAGCGCGGCAATCTCGTCCTCTTTACTCGTACAATTATACGGTTTCTTTGTGAATTTCCGCTGGCAATCACACCCAAAGTGAATGCGCATGTTCTCGTTGTAAGATTACACGCTGAGCGTACGTGCTCCTTGAAGTATTGCATCAGTTAGCAAGTGTGACTTGTGTTACAAGCCGTGCGGCCCTGGATTTTATATGTTTGTTTTCGTTTTCAAGAGCCTTTGGTCCTAATGGGCTTTTTGAAGCTCTTTTGTTCGTGAAAATTTCGGTAAACAGCCAGCGAATGTGTAACATTTTCATAAATGTCAGAGGCGCTTTTCGGAGCTGGTTTCTCATGAAGAGATGATTTTAAATTTGAGGATTACGTTTGATGGATTCCTTGCTTAAACGTGGACTGGGTTGCTTCTTTTAGAACCATTCTCTTGAGAGAAAGAACATATTTGTTGGTTTTGACCTTTTTGTCGGTGAAGATGATGTCCTCCAAGTCAGAGTTATTGGTTTTTGTACATCGGGGAAAACGTTATTTTTTTAACTTTCATGTCCTGGTCCCTCGTCGTCCCTTCGGGTTAGTTTTTTCAAGCCCATCCACTCGAAAAGAAAATGTTGTGCTACATATCGTATCTCTTAGCCGAAACTGAGTTCGCCCGATGTTGATCATCTTTTATAGGAAACATGTCTTTCAATATATACACGAGGCTCTCAATACATACTTGAGCCTTCAACCTCTCAGCAGGTTCATAAGCCCTAAATTTTCGACTACTCGAGGTCTTTCTCTTCACTTTTGATCATCAACCCCTCTCGTTTCAACCCCGCCTTTATTTTTTCATTTTACTTAGTAATGCTACTTAACTTTACTTTAAGAAGTCTTCAGATCTTACACTAACAATTCTTTTGAAAGATTGATACTCTCCTTTAGTCACTAACCACTCACATTCCGTCTGGTACTTCTTTTATTTAATTCGTGTATTTTTCTTGCTGTCGCCAGTTCTAATAAAAATAATAATTTCTTTAATATAAAAGAAACAGGAAGGTTCTATTAAAAGTAATAATTTCTAAAATTTTAAAGGGAATAGGAAGACCCCAATTACATCCATTTTAATATTATTATCTTATAGTTATTATAATATAATTCGTCAGTAATTATTTACTAGAATCAGAATGCCCTAACCAGAAAAATCTGCCTCTAACAGGATTCGAACCCGGGACCTCAAGTTTGAAGCGAGAGCATGCAAGCACGCTAACCACTTCGCCACCGCAGTTATGATTACCTGTTTCTTACATGATAGTCGGTTTAAATGTCTTTAACTTATAGAGAAACCTATTTTTTTTTGGATTTTTCTGTTAAATATAAGGGGAATGGCATTTGGATTACCTAAAAAAATAGGGATATCCCCTTTCTTGGTTTATGAGCCTAATTTATGGGTTTACTCGATGAATTGAATACATCCATTACAATAAATTAAGTTCACTATTATTCATTCTCATTTTTTCATTTATTGAAACTCAGCAGAAAATACCGAGACAAATTTATCTCGAATAATTCTTGAACACAGTGTTATTCAGGCATCCAAATGTTTGAGGCCCTCAGATTGCTGTTCCTTATTATACATCCAGCCATAGACTGCTCTTTTTCTTCTTGGTATCAATATTTTTACATTACAGGGATATCCATACGAATTTTTTCCCATTACATTTTAGTATCCCCCTAGACTCCGTATATTCGCTCTATGTATAGAAACCAGATGAAATTATTCCGAGAAAAAGCGATCGTTTATCAGTTCTCAACCCTTTTTTGTTTCCCAGTTTTTCGTGCAATGCATTATACACCGATGTAATTACAAGAGAGGAAGATAATTTTCAATCTCCACCGAGAATAATATCTTTCGAAGTTTTGCTCCTAAGTTTTCTCGCTTTAAGAGGGTTGGCGGAGAAGTTTCACGGCAGCTCCTGCGGGGTTATTTTAAGTCCCGTCTTATTTCTTGCAAGTTGGCCACCCGAGAACGAATTTCGTTGGAAGTCGTCATAAAGTTATGGACCATAAACCACGACACCGGCCCTGCTTGGATTTTAGTTAATGACTTTTTCTCTTCGGGCGAAATTTTTGCTGGGACCTCAAAGCTTTGTCTTGACGATGCGTTTTTATATAGAAATGCAGGGGGACTTTCTAAGGAGGAATGCCTTCATAAAGTACGGATTTTCCTCAAAAGACTTTGAGAATGTGTTTTTTTTTTTATTTGTGAATACCAACATCTCAAACTTTCTTATTACTCGGGAGGGATTTTTTTTCGGTGGTTTTGGGATTCGCGGACGTGAAGTTGTGTTGCAAAGCCGCGTTTTATTGGATTCGTTTTATCGCTCTCTTGTTTTTGTCAGACTTATATATTGCAGCAAACATTCCGTATGGAACAATATATCGATTCAGCGCTCGATCACAAGTGTTAATTCTAATGTCGATAATAATTTATTGTGTTGGTGGTGATCGATAATCCCGACGATACTGTGTTCCAATTTTTCTATTCAGTTTCATTGCTGAAATCTAGGTTAAATATATTGAAGCTACGAATCGTAATTTTAATCGTCAGATCGAAAAACACCACATAGAAACGACTGCAAATGAGGCCATTCTTGTAGTGTGGAGAAAAATACATACAAAGGATTTCATTTCCGAGGAATACATCATTACTGACTTGAAAAATAACACCTTATATTGTATTGATGCATTATTATAAAATAAATACGAGTATTAGGCAAATTATTGTATACCCTGGGTATTGATACATCAATGTTTCGATTTATTATATTGGTGGGAAAGTAGATGGCATAGATTTTTGTGGATATTTCTATGTGGAAATAAAGTCGTCTAGATTTGTTTATGGACGATTATTAAATATATCATTGTGTTTTTGGGTTCCCGGATAGCCTAGTGGGCAACGCGTTCAACTTTGGTGAAAGTTGTCCCGGGTTTGATTCCTGTGGGAGGCCATTTATGCGAAATGGCCTCTGCTGTCAAAGCACTATTAAAAATAGTTCTACTACTATGGGTTGGAAATTTTCCACATTTTCTGTTTTATACATCGAAAATATCAGTATTAATCTACATTTCGTCATGCAACCTATTTTTATTCTAAATTTATACTACTTTATACTAAATAAACCTAATTTCATTCATACCCCAAACTCTACATTGGAATGAATTCTTCATTTTTAGTTGCTAGTTGCATTCCTAATTTGTCTTTATATCCTTGCTGTTTCTTGTTTTCGTCAAGATATTTTCGTCTATGTTATGTGATGTTGAACTCTTGTAAACAATTAGTTTTTTCTGATACAAGAAGTCATTTGAAAATATAAAAAACAATAAAACTCAGCGAATCATGCTAGTTTTACGCCCACATTTCGCTTTTCCATTGGAAGGAATTAACGGTATACTTAACTATGCGTTTGTCAACTTCAAATGATTCTCCATAAGTAAATAAATAGTGCGAGTAAAATGAAGATATTTATCGACGTAGTAACAAATATCCTTCAAGCTATAAAATATCCTAAAATATTTAACCGATAAAATCTTTCCATATAATTCATTCACTCTAAGTTATGTGACAAGAATATCTAATTCTGAATGAGTAAGTGAGCTATTGTGTTAGCTTCCACCGTATTTGGCAGCGAAAGTCACGACTGTCAGGAGAAATAGATTAGCAGTCAGTACAGTTTCAGTGGATTGTATGAAAATTGTACTTGAACAAACTAGGAGAGACTCCGTCACGAATGATTAGGTGAAGAATGATCGTGAAGTAAACGAGAATGTATGGATGTGCCTGAAGAGAAACGTGCATGAAATTATATAAATATTTGGAGGAGTATTTTATGAAAATAGAAAGAGAATAATGATGCTCTTAGCCCTAAATGGAATAGCTTTAGTTACACGTACGTATGATATCCTTGTCTGTGGCATTGTGATTTGGATGTCAACAGATCAAGGGAATTTCATGTCAACCGACGTCTTGTGTGAGCATTTCACGCAGTCTTTGGTGAAAGTACAATTGTTTGAATAGATCGAGAGTTCAAGCGAGATGTCGCTCAAGCTAATTGAGTTTCGCTGTATGCCAAATCCAAGAACTTGTTTAGCGTCGTGGTTCCCTTGTGCCCTTCCTGGGTGTCTGCAGAAGTGTGACGCGCTTCATCTGTGATTCCGCCCCCAAAAACGTCATCTTATATCGATAGATATCGCTGGGATATGTTTCCTGACTCTGTGAATGCATTTTAGCGAAAGATCAGAGGGTGAAGTCGATCCTGGTTCTATAACGACGCCAGATAATCGGAGAAACTTATTCAGAGAGGAATTTCTTCAGTTAGATTTGTCTCTAATGTGGGTTCAAGCATTTACGGATTATGGGGTCTATTTTTGTATCCTGAAATGAAATTCGATTTAAATGAAGGACAGTCTATATATAATCAATTGTGGAAGGCTATACCATGTGGAAATCCATAACAAGTAATCTAAGAAATAAAATTTTTATTTCTTAAATTTTATAATATAATATAAAAAAATATTTCGTAGATTACTTGAAAGAAAATATTCAAGGGACCATATTACGGTGGAATAATTATCGTTTATTACATACACCAATAGCTTCTCTTTTGAATAGATTCGATCATAATTTCTTTCAGAATCATTAATCTCATCAAAAATTAAATTTTTATCGTAGTTAGACCTCTACTTAACATTTAAGTCGTTGAGTTCTTACTCTACCAAAACCCCGTAAGCAGTAACCTGGCCAGTTAGTCTAGGTCCATTGTGCAAAATATACGAAGTGGGATACAGTGGAAAAATGTTTCGAAATCAAAAAATACTAATTTGCATATTACTGTAATCCGCCAGAGAAAAATTACTGGGGCGATTATTAGAGATGCGCAGATATTCAAAACCTCGAATCGAATCATTCTTTTGTTTGTCGAAATTTCGAACCGAGTCGACGTCTGTAGAACTCCAATTGAATCAAATTGAATAAAAAATCGAATACAAATTTAAGTGGAGGAAAAATATGCTTCGTGTGTTTTGTATCGATTTCTGGTATTCTACTTGAAATTTGTATGGAACATTTTATATGAGCATGCTTCTAACAAAGACTAATACTACTCTTGATGACTAATTCGAAATTTTACTTAATCCAAAAAGATTTCTCTATTATAAATCTGCTCATCATGAGGTGAAGTCAATTCGAGCCTCAGTTTGGGAAATTTACGAGGAACAAACGGGCAAAGCATATTGGGTCGAATCGATTCCAATATTTAATCAATTATATTCGATATTCGAGTAATTTAGTCCAATCGATTCGAAGTGAAAAATAACAATTCGCACATCACTATTGATTCTTTACAATTCCATAAATAACAAAACAAGGAAAGGAACATTATGCATTAGTTTATTAACTTCAATCCACCTCATGTGGAATACTTACATATTGATACACATCGCTCGCAATACACAGCAAATCACCCAGCAGAAACGCATAGATTGCCTGCCAGGGCTTAGTGGAAACGGGAGCACTAGCTGCACTAATCAAATCCCATCGAAAAGAAAGACGGTTAATATCACGGGCGCGCCCTTGATCCTCACTTTTTTCCCCTCTCTCATCTTTTCAATTTCGCATCGGAATCTACATTTATCGGTTAATCCGTTTCCCTTTGGCTCACTCGATGGGAGAATCGCCGGTTCGCTGATGCTCAATGCAGCTGCTCATCGGGAAACGCACATGAATGAGTATGTCCGGATATTGAGCGATGCAAGCTTAACTGAATCTCGACTACGTCTATGGTCTCTATCCTCTGCAGCGCCCTTTTCCGATTCTGAATTCCGATTCAGCTCGCGAGGGAAGTCAAGTGGTTCGCAGATTCATAGCGTAGTCCGTGCTCTAAAGTATGAGGTTGTAATCCCGTGATGTATCCTGCGCTCCGTCGTATTGTATAGTTTCGTAATCCACGGCTCGGCGTGATTTACGGACGTGTATCGATGTACTTTCCGTGCAATTTATTCGGAGCAGTAATGCTAATTTAGCTGCGTTTGATTAGGGTATTCCAGTCGTATGTGGTCTGAAGTAAAGCGTATACTCGTATATTATCAAATGGATAATAAAATTTAAGTTGGATTTATTTTCTAACGAACACAGTTGTAATTATAATTTAATACAATAATGTTATAGTCCTCCTGAAAGGCTTCTATGAGTAATTTTGTGATAAAATTTAATATAATTATATTTTGGACTAAAACTCGAGCTTTTGAATAAATTCTGAACATGGTAGCATAAGATTGATTCATAGTCTGATCTGAAGTGTCCTCTAAATCCCATTTTAAAAATAATAATATAATTACTATTGCAATGTAATCGAATTAAAATTTATTACATTCATAAATGTGTACTAAATTTCGGTAGTTTAATGTGCGTTAATATTTTTAATTCAATGCCATCTCCTTGGCTTCTTGGTAACTTATTTCATTTAACACATTTTTTCCTTGTCTTCCCCCGTCCTTTTTCTAAAATCTTCCCTAAATTGCTTTTTTTAACAATATTTCTCCTTTCAGTATTGGAAACCACCCACCCTTTTCGTCTGCCAATTTACTGCCAGTTACCTATGACATGAATACCTCTTAGTTTTTTAAAAATAAACAGGCTCTTCTTCAGAAAGACAGAATTTAATTAGTTGTAGCTTTAGAATCGAGAAAAATCAGGGTTTTGGGTGAGGTAGACCTTCAGCACAGTCATTCAGCATGACTCTATGAATAGCTCTTTTCATAGCATTCGAGGAGAGACCAATTTGAATGTCCTTAGCATCATTCATACCTCAGTATCTTTCATATAATCACATACTAATGGACAGATCTAAGACAAAGTCGATGAATTTTGAATGAATGACAAACAAAAAATTTCATTCATCAAGACACGGTAGCAAGAAACGTCATTCGGAAATCCTGATACATCGTAGTTATCTAGATAGTAAAATTCTGCCATCTGTTCTCTGTAATAACCGTCCAATGACTTCGAAGAATCCATCCCACAACATGACGATTACACTCAAATTAAGCGTCACTTTCGTCCACGTCCGCTCTTATTTATTTGAACTTGGAAGTTGCCGTCTCATCCTCCAATTTAGACTTCCACGAAAAAAGAAAAGAACCTCGTCGAGAGCGAAAGCTTTCGCGCAATTGTTTGAAGATCACGTCCCTCGTGAGCACGCAAATGAGCAGACGTGATTACTTAGCTGTTTAGACGAGTCTCTTCAACTCTCCCGCCATTAATCTTCGATTAATGCACGTCATTATCTGTTTTGATAGCCATTTCTCTGTGTTTATTTCGGAGTACGCTCCCCTACCCCGAAATGGATTCGGCGTTTATTTGATCCAAGCAATTAAATAAGACAAACGCGATATTTTCGGACACTCCCGACCGAGGAGCGTTCACGTGGAATGATCACGTGTTATTTTTACCCGGGTCCGTATCATTTCGAAAGGTAATCGAGCGATTATCAATAAATGTTTTATCGCCTTACCGCTTTTAATATTCGGTTCAATGGAGTAGGCTCTTTTATTGAAAACCCGTGAGTCTTTTCATAGCATTTCGTATGCACATTTATACGACTATTTTTTAGTAAATGATAGAAAAACATCTAGCTTTGAGTGACCAGCCGCGGTTATTTTCGTTTCGGGTTTTGTTTCGATTGAGTAGATTTCGGATATTTCCGGTTCAGCTCTTGCAGGAACCGTCAAACCGGTATTTTCTTTCGGAACATAAAATATCATAATCCTTCGGAAGGGAAATCCTTTTATCTATTCGTAACTTTTGTGAAACATTAAATTTAACTAGCTTTTTCTATAAAATTCTTGGTGTTAAGAAAATAATCAAAAATTAGATAAGTATATTCATTCAAGATAAGTTTATTCATTTATTATCTGATGCGAGATGGTCCATAAGCCTTGGTTTGCAGGTTCGATTAGATTTATAAAATCAGGAAAACAACTGCTTTACATTCATACCTGTAAACTACTATCGACGTAATGATCTACTAATTACACTTGTGACACATTATTTCCATTATCCACCGAAGATACATTTTATGTTTGTAAAATAATCTAAAAACACTCATTACACTATTTCAAGAAGGCTTTGTTTACACGTAAAATTAACTGTCACGTTAAAATTAACTCGTTAAAAATGACTATTCATTTAATTTATAACGATGCTCAGTTTCCTTCAAGAATATAACCGTCCGAAAGTCAAAATATTGTAAAATAGTTAAAAAGTCTGAGTAATTCATCAGATAAGGCTTCCATAAACTTCTGTTCCTTCTGGGATTAAATTTTCGTATCCTTTAGGAACCGGGTCAACGCCTGAGAACAACGTAAACTTGTGAATTTTCGGAATTTATCTAACGCTTAATTTTCCAGTTTTCCGTAAGAAATTCAATTCAAAACCTATGTATTACCCTAACGTCACTCTTTCGGAGGATCTCGTCAATATCTTTGTATGCCGTGCACTGAAATGCCTTGGGCAGGTTGGAGTAACGTATATTCACATTCTTCCTTAGCAATCTTGTCGTAACTTCGTAATCTAGACGGTAACGGTATTTTTTCTTGCTGGATGACGGAGTACTTAGAGGTAGAAGAATCAACCCTATACGGCAAACTTATCGGTGACGGTTAAAACTCACCGCTACTGAAACTACGGTGTACTTCATGCCGTAACCCTATATTGTAAGGGCTAACCTGGCGCAGAACAATCGTACATTTTAATGACGCGTGCCTCGACCTTGGCTCTTGTGCCACGGATTTCTTTCACGTCGTCTCCGTGCGTTTCGTCTGCCCCTCGTGAGGTTCTGCTCCTTCCATACGGAAATCGTCTCTGGAAGGTTTTTCCGGTGTTGTCAGCACCCGCGACTGCCTCTCTTTCCCGTGCCGCGGTCTCCTTCCCCGCGCTTGTTTACAAATTTTCGTATCCTTTGATGTCTCGGAGGGCCACATGTTTTTCGAGGAGCCTCGCAGCGCAAACAAGTTGTTCTTTACAAGCGGTCTTATGCGATGCTGCTTTCCGAGGAAATGCGCGGTCCTTGTGATCACGTGGGAAAGTGTCGCCGTCCTAGCTTTACCTTCGTTTCCGGTCTGGGAGTCCAATCAAAGAGCTTGATTTTCCTGGTGTATGCGTTAATAGGTGTCGATTCACTTTGAGATGTTCGTTTTCTTGCTTCTTTCTTATCTGGTTGTTTTATTCAGGAAGAACCGGAACCAAATCGGAAATCGAAAAGGAAAATGCGGTTTTTTTTTTCGGAGCGAAACCAAACCCGAAAAGAATTTTAAAATATTTGAATGTAACCAGAAATCTTTGATCATTTTGCTCCGATTGTAGGTTTGCATTCTAATTAAAAGTAGCTGTTGTTATATTTTATAATCCTGCCTGACGGTAATTTGCATCTAATTAACATTTATATTTTAGCAGCTGAACTAGTAATTTGATCGTTTATTAATAAATCAAGCATCAACATACAGCACGAGGCCAATTACAGCTAAAGATAAACAAAAGCGAATAAATTAAATCAACAATTAAAGTATAAAAAAGAACAAAGAAAACAAACGAAAATTACAGATTTGATAAAATAGGTTTTAGCGGACACTTAAGATCTGACTATGGATCAATCTCTTCCAACCGTGCTTAGAATTTATTTAAAAATTATGGACTCGCCGTTTTTAAATAAACTTATGTGGAAAAGTGTACATCTGCCTGCCTTATTTTTATGACTTATATCACGATCGCCTTCGTCGATTTTATTTATTTTATTTTTTAATTCGAATATAACTGCTACCTTATCTTTATCGTAGTTTATTCATTTGCCTGTCGCTACTCAGTTCTAATCTGGTTCCTGATTGTGATTTCAGGAGAGTGTCTGAAGTAAATGAACATTGAGTGGCAGCCTTCCTAATCGCTCCTGATTCATTATATATAAGCCATGGAAAGTGCTATTTATAAGGTCATTATGCTACCATTAGGTGAACGTGATCCAGTCAAACCATTCCTACTCTCTGGGGAAGACAAAGCACTTCATTCCTCATCTTGTCATTTCTTCTGATTTTTTGATAGCTAATGGTGGCTAGCTTGAGGATAAAACCAGCCTTTGGGCTGAATACTGTAGTATTTGGTATCATCCGGAGATAGAGCTATACAAATCCTATGGTGTTTGTGGGGAACTCCATAAGGATTTGATGCGACTCCAAAGCTCTGGATTATTCTGTCTGTATCAAAGTCCCCCATCTCTCCTTCTTCTGCCCAAATCTTTTCCTATACCCTGGAAGCTTAACTCTGGCGATCTTTTCTCCCATCTTCCATTCTACCCACGTGGTCATTCCATTCCCTCTTTTGATCATACATGTACCCATCGCATCGAAACTTTTCGTACTCTGCGGTATACTTAAATACCAACATAAACTTCATGGAAAACTAAACCACAGTTTTGCTAGTTTGAGTTTATCCGAATAAAAAAAAAAGATATCGTCAATTGTGGAATTTTTGTGTTCCACCTTTCGGTAGGTTCATGTGCCCCCACATTCTCCATTTAATTCCCTCTCCTTCCATTCCCTGTAACTTATCCCACCCCTTAATTCGTCTAACAACTTCTGTCTTTGTATTCCCCTCTGTCTTTTCCTTAGCATTCTTCCCTCGATCACTTTCTTCAATAATCCCTCTCCTCTCAATATTTGACCCACCCATTTCCTTTGTCGATTTTTAATTACTTTAACAATTGTGGAATGTAAGATGTTAAAATTTTTGAGACGATGTCCTAAGAAAGGACGAAAACCTCGCAAAATAGAGCGAATAGGTAATGCAAAATTTGTAGTAAGAGTAATTTGTATTAAGTATTATTCCGCGGAACACCGACAAGCTATAGACACAGCTTTTTAGTGTTTCTCAGTACACCGGTCGGAAAGCAGTACATTCGTTAATCAATAAATTGAAATTCTACCCCGACGCCGCACTTTTCAATGCTCGCTAATTAGCACAGAATTACCCTTTTTGAAAGAGATCCCAATGAATTTATATTTAAAACGTGCCTCATTCGGAAAAATCCACTTCCCAAAGTCGTAATGAAAACAACTGCACTTACCTAAGTAGAAGCAAAATTTATTACGGAAGTACTCCAATTAATTTGGAAAACAAAATCTCTCTTTGTTCAGCCTATTAATCCTGCTACGCCAACGGCTATTACGGTGCATTAAAACTATCTACTTTTCGATTCATTCATAATTTACGTTGCGGAAATGGTGCTCCGTGGATATGACTTTGTTTTCCTAGTTGATTTCAATGTGCATCGGATGATTCACGAGAGCTTATTTCAATGGGATCGGAATCTCTTTTCGAATTCAATTTGGAAAATTAACCTTTCGACTTTTATCGTGTGCTTTCATCAAATCATTCCATTGGGTGTTCAGGGACCGCCGAATCCCCTAAATGCATTCTTCGTTTACAATCTATTAGAACGTTCGCTATTGATACGCTGAGATATCGATGGATCAATACTGATCAGTGACAGCCATGCCGATGCTGACCCTGAATTCATTGTTAAAGATACCCTAAAACCAAGTAAAAAAAGAAACTATAATATTTGGTCAGTTAACGAGCATTAGACGTTCGAGAACTACCCGAATTTTTCGTTAACTGATGATCGATTGAAGGCAATATTTGACAGAAATTTGATTTAATTGTTCCAATGTCCCAAAACGTTGTATAGTAAAAGTAGTATAGATAAAAATGCATAGTTTTAAGGCGTTTATTGATATTATAATTATTTTATTAGAATATTAATAAACTTAATCACTTAAATTATTTTCATATAAGTGATAAAAATAATATAAATAAACTCTACGAATCGACCAACTAGGACCGTGATAGTTACATGACATTTATGTTGCGATGTGATTAGTGCATCCTTTCCAAAGACTCCTATTAATGGCTGAATATCAACTGGTCCGATTCCATTTAATTCAGATATATAGCCATATTAATCTAGTTACTGGATGAACTCCGATGTTGTCCCCACGACGGTAATCGAACCCGGGACCGCTTTCACTATCGGTGAAGACCTTACCTAAACCGAAGTTCTAAACTAATATAGCCTCGTATTTTCATCGATCTCATTTTTTTCTGTTTGTTGGGCATCAATAACGTTTTTGTTTGTTTTTCTCCGATTTTCAGTATTTTTAGTAATGAATTTCAAGCCTGTTAACTAAGTTTGGGCATCATTTAAACTCCTTTATCCTGACATCCTCTCGCTTCTTCAAAGGATCTGTTATAATAGACATCGCCATCAATCTTTCGTCGTCCCTGCTTTTAAAAAGCCCCGAGTTTCTAAAATACCCTGCGTTTTGAATACCCGTATATTCTGGAGTTTGTTCCGTGAGTTGTGCTCTACCCCAATATGTATTCGTACTTAGAACGTGTAAGTCTTTCTTGTAAGTTGTTTGTATTTTTCATTAACCGATTACCCTCTGCTGGAATATTATTTTTTGGCTTATATCTGATTGGAAAAAGGAAAGTTGTAAGAAAGTATTTCTCAGAAATTATGTAGATAGAGTGTTTAGTTTCCTTTTCATATTCACCATAGCCTTAGTTGTCCTTTTCGTATATTATCTTATATTTTATGTATTTTAACCTTTCTTTCCTATTGGTATTGTTTCATTGATATATTATTTTTGTAATAAATTTTACTTTCCTTGTCATATTCACCATGGACTAAGTTGCCCTTTTTCGTACATTATCTTATATTTTATCCATCTTAACCAGACTTCCTTATTATTATTGTTTCATTAATATGATATTTTCGCTGTATATTTTATTAATTATGCTCTATTTCCTTAATGTAAGTTGTTAATGTATTATTTTCTCTTTTTATTTCATTGCACCAAATCGCATCTTTTCATCGCTAAGAAATATTTTTTTCATCGCTGACCACATTTTCTCAACAGTATTTTGTTTCGTGCTCCTTCTTGAGATCAATTTGCATAGTTTGAATAACTTCGTGACAGTTGTTTTAGTAAACATTATTCATTCATATACTATAAGTTTCGTTGTCTCTTCGTCATTGTATGGTTGGTAATACCGTATGTGTTTATTATAATCTATCCATCCTGTAGAACATGTGCTTATGGTGTGATAAATAAACGAACAAAAGTATCATTCGTCTCGGTTTAAGTATCACGTTCATCAGAAATAGCTCTTTTCATCATTTATAGGCTGGGTCATCGTCATGAAACGCTGATATCCTCGCTTTAAAAGTTTTCCTGCATCAGGGTCATGTTTAAAGTCCTCCCAAACAGGATCACCCATAACACGGCAATAGTTTGATCTATTCGCTCCGTCGCCTTGGATGGCGGCGCCCTTTTCATCCCCAGGCCAAGTTTTTTTCCCTCGCCGACGGACAAATCTAATTCCATTCAAACCCCTTTTAATGACTAATGCAGCAGCGCTTTTTTATAAGCAGGCGTCGGTGGGCGAAAAGAGAATCCGTCTGGGCGCCGCCATTTCACGCAGCAATCGGAACTGCACCAAGGCGGCTTTCAACCCACGAAAACCCCCGCCTTGTGTATTTTAGGAAAGCACACACACTTTGTGTCGGGCATTCCTGCCCTTCAGATGTTAGGTCTACCGCCCCCAACCAGAGCGTGGCTCCTCCCTTTGAGGAAGACTGGACCAAAGGATAGCCACGCTTGTTGTTGTCAAGGCGACCGTGAAACGAGTACGAGGAAGCTTTTGGGAGAATGGATATTAATTGATGGGATGTTCTGATCCCAGGGTGAGGTTTTATGCGTTGAAGTAGCTGGCGTTCTTTGTGCGTTTGGGTTTTGTTACTCGGCGGGAAATTAATTGATTTGCGACATGTTTCCCCCGCGCTTTGATGTCCGCTTTCTCTCGCATGCGGGTCGGGAATGCGCGGAGTCAAATGGGGCCTCCTTGATTATACGGGCCCAAAATGGTCGGTCCAATTTGAGGTTTCGCTATCCGCCGTGTTTCGCTGCGGATTTGCTGGTTTTTCTTCGCTTTTGCTCTCCCGAAATATGCTTCTCGTAAAAATTCTCTTTTACAGTCCTACTGAATGCAGTGCGAGGAGAATTCAATTGGACTGTTACTTACAGTTTTTTCTAGAAGCATGATTCAGAGATGTGAAATTCAATAATAAGCCGTAATCGATCAAATTCAATCACAGGATATACTAAAATTAATTTTTATTTTAAATTTCGCTTTCGTTGCGCGAACATTATTGTAAGTATTGGACAATTATAGGACGTAAGCAGTTATAATGGACTGACAGGTAAAATCATTCCAAAATCATAAGGAATCCGAAAAGCCTGGGCTCTAAATTTTAATACGCCAGCATAACTGCTATGCTACCTAGATCGGTTAAAAATAATAAAATTAATTTAATTTAATAAATTTGCGGCCAAATTTCCACTGAAGGAAAACAACAGTTAATTTATCCGTAAATATTAATTTTCGCAGTTTTTAATTATTTTCTCAGCAGCAAAATGACTTACATAGTACTAGTTTCGCTCACAGAATTATCATTACGGAATGTTTTTGAAGTTCGAATCAAGTTATCTGAAACGTGTTTTCAGGGTATTCAAAAATTGAAATTCACGATAGCGGCCGTTAATTAGAGGAATATGGTGGAATGGAAGATTTGCTTATAATCAAATCGAATAACTTGATTTCAACCCATGTCATCTATTAACTTGTTTACGCCGGATTTAAATCATCAGAAACGGGATCTATTCGCCCGAATTTGCTTTTATTTTAAAAATTATCTATGCTATATTTTCCTTAATGTCAAAACAAACACACTCATTAGAATTTCACGATAATTTGATGAAAACCACTCTTGTTAAAAGATGAAAGTTATCGCGTCCATACAGAAACATACTGCTTATAGTGGAGCTTTTTCCGTGCTTGAACGGGCACGCTAGTTGTTTAAAAGTTGAATGTACATCTTCGGTTGTTTAAATTCAAATTCAGATAAAGGAAAAACCAGGTGATCGTATAATATCTTCGAATTATCATGAATCAGTCCAGTTATTTTATAATATATGTTGCCGAAAAAGACATGTAACGAGAAGTTTAAAGAATACACTCATTACATCATATTCAGATATTAAGCGGTTCACCGAGAGCTCATTTGCGGCATGCAGACTGGGAAGAACCGAATATAAAACCCACAGTCTGAACACTTCCGTTATAAACCTTATCTAAATATGGCGTTTTCCACGAGGATTATATTGATCTCACCGAAAGCCGGATGTTCCTCATTATTTTTTCATTCATTTTCCTCAATTCCACCGCTTCGATAGTTTTATAATATAAGGCTAATCGGGCATCATCATTCTTTTCCCAAATCTTTGTTAAAACCCACGAACCTTCCTAACCAAATCTTTAAGCATCCTTCACGGCAGAGTGATTTCTCGCATAATCCCGTAATCTGCGAGGTAATTCGGTTTTCGTGACGTCCTAAAGTTATCCATTTAAGGCGATTACCTCCATCTAATAGAGTCCACGTGATGCACTTAGCTCGCGTAACGTAGTCAAGCGCGTAAAAGAGAATCTCTGAAAAAGGAATGATTTTTCTGTCGACCGCGCTGCGTGAAGAATGAAAAATTACCAAGTCGCTCCCCCAATTTGCGTCTACTCATCCACTCGGCGTTGCTCGTACCTGCAGTCTCTATGGGTTCAGTGAAGGAAGACCAAACACGGTTCACCGACTCTATGTTAGGTTAACTTAGGGACGATAACCTTTCAGAAACCTTTCTGTTTATTTGTTCAACCGATGCTGCGTTGTTGTTGGAAAATTGACTGCAAAGTTGGGATATTTGCGGAAGACTCTGTAATTTTCAGGGAAATAGAAAGTAGAGACAGTAGATTAACCATGTTGAATGATTTAGAGAGAATTACGAAGTGGTGCGATTATTTTCAATTGAAGCTTAGTGTAGATACATGTTCATTGGCTAACTTCTTCGGTAGAAAATCTATTGCCAATGATTATTCGTACAGTCTCCGAACGAAAAACTTTTCTAATACATGAGGTATAATATGTGTCGACGAGCACTTTAGACTTTCAACTTTGAACATGACTACCTCATGAACTACCTCACTCATCATTTCGTCTGGTTGCTTCATCCCCTTTCGGAATTTTATTCTAAACAATGATGGAGTGCTGAAGGATCCTCATAGAATTATTTTATATATACTTTACTGGAATCTTTTTCTTTATCATGATAATAATTTATTTTCTACGTTATTGTTAGGAATTAAGTAGATCTGACCAGACATGTGGAGATTTGCATAAAATATGTTCAAGAATTATAAATCACCGAAGGAGTTGTAATAAGTTGTAAAGTATTTTGCATTTTATACTTCCTGTCATTTTAATGGGAACTATCGATATCGATTTGAAAAATTAGTTAGAGCAGTATTATTATTTTAAAGAATTGTAATTGAAAATATTTTGTATTTGTTATTATCTATGAGAATTGTAAACTGAAAAAGTCGAAAAAGGCGCTTCAAATTCTTCTGTATTTACCTGTGTCGTGATTTTGGAATTTTTATGGTGATTTTATGAATGATAAATAATTTAATAATTAAAAAGTTAAATAATCTTTCAAAATGGATTGTGGTTTACGGCACGATTACCAGTGTGTTTACTGATGTTTAATTTTCTTTAAGTATAGCATTTTAAGTCATAGGTAAATTTTTTAAATTAACATTTACTAATGTATTTATTTTTCTTACAGGTAAGTACCGGTTCCTGCCTCTTAGAGTATATTTCAACAAAAGAATTGTAGTAGATATCACCTTATTACGGGAGCAGTAAGGTTTGTGAATATGCATGAATTTATTACTTCGTTTTTTGAATGCTGTCTATAATTCAGAGTGTATTTTGAGCGTAGGTTTGACTCGGCTTGCGGTACAAATCGCGTGCCAATTCTTTAAAAGGTTTTTACTTATGTTTCATGTCAAGATAAGGGATATCTCGGAGCGATCCTCCATAATTGGAAAATATATTCGTAAATATAAATTCGTAAGTTTTGATTACCAGACCAGTCTCGTTATAGAGTCTCCATATAATCCCTGTTGCAGTATTTATCATGATGTAGTTTATCTGAGAAAGACTCATTTGGTGGCATTAAAAGTTAGCGGAATTTTAAAGTAGGCCCTCCATCTTCACCATGACTAAATAACACAACCTAGTTGCACTTACAACATGGAGAAAACTGCCCCACCGAGACATGCATACGAGGATTACGTAAAATTACATGCGCGATCCATAAGCTCGCGAGTAAAACTTCCCGCATTTCCAGCTCACTCGAGAGAGGGAAAATCTTGGCTCCGCTACGCGAAGCGGAGGATCCACGGTGTCCTCTTTTGTTTCTTCATTCAATTTTTCATAGCCCCCCATTTTCCTACTCGCGCCTGCATAACCGTCCATTGTCACCTTTTCCGTCCGCTGTGGATTCGCACCAATCCCTCCCCGTCTTGCTCCTCTATACATTTTTCAGACGCTCCGTTTGTCTCCCATAAGTTAGCGCGCGCCTTGTGTTTGCTTGTTTGCTCCCGCGATGCATTGTGGGAAAGTCATGGAGGAGCTGGCAATGGAGGAAACTCTCGACACATCTCGCGACGGATGTGATTTTTTCGCGTCATTTCCGGCGTCGGTTTCGACTGGGGACCATGTAGAATCATCCAGTTTCTAAGGATTTGGCCCCGGGCGATTCGGGGAACGGTTTCTTCGGCGGGAACGGCGTTTTCATAGCATGGCGCTGGCGTCGGTACTCCCATTGTTGTTGCCGGATTGCGTTATTAATGGCGTTGCGATGGGAAGGTATTGAGGAGACAATGGGGAGTTGACCATGCTCCTCTAGATTTCAGAGAGGGATGTGGGTGTGTGGAGAGTGGCTCTTGTCAAAGGGCGAGGAAAACTTCATCTTTGTCTCGTGTAATGAGTTGTTTAAATGCCACATGATTTTAAGTCGGGAATTCGTCTTTGTGGAACAGGAGATGTTATCCTTTTGAATTTCTTTAGATTTTTCGTCGCCTTTATTGTGTTTATCTGTTGTGAAATCCCTAATGCCTCCGGACAGCTGGTGCTTGTGTCACCGGCGTTACCTGGAGGATTAAGCTGTAGGTGGATGATACACAATGTTGTATTCAAACCTGAATTTTTGAGATTTCATTCAAACCTCGGTAGGTTTGAGGCGAACACCCTGCGCTAATGTCATTAAATTATTGTAAACGAAATTTAATTATATTCTAATAGTAGAATGACAATATGAAATCATTTTAATCGTAAATTAATGGGATATATTTGGAGATGCAGGTGAAGAAATTTTGATTTCGGTGGTAAATGTCTCAAAATAGTTGAAAACCCCTCTCATGATATACGTTTTCCTCAATTATTTATTACTATGGGATTTAATTGCTGCGGTTTTTATTAGAAATATTTAATTCCCATCCTTTTTTCTTCCTCTTGCTGCTTAGTTGGTTTTCTCTGTTATGGCTGATAAGTGGTATAGGAGATATAATGTAACTTTTAATCGTCTTGCGCATTTATAGATCTGTGAAGCAAATGTTATTACATTCCTGCTTCTGTATGTGATTTTTCTCCATAGTGAATGTATAGATACCAAGAACCGTGAGGTATTAGATTCGAGGTCTTATTTTATCTTGTTTATTGTCTTTTAAATTAACATTTGAAGATGACGATTATACGTTAATTCAAGGTTATTAAATATGCGATTGAAATTATTTTACTTCCTTTGTGTGAAAAGTTACTTTAGCTAATGTATTTACCTCTGTTGTGTTAGAATGCATAATTTTATTACCCTACTTATCATAAATATCAAATGCATGTTTGTATCGATAAGCCAGCGAATTTACTGTTAACGCTAGGTTGGTTATGAAAATTGGTAAGAATTAAATATTGATATCAATTAAAAATTAAATGAATTCATCAGTGGATAATTATCTAATTAATTAAAAATCCCACTCCCAATTAAAAGCTCAGTGTAATGGATTCATATTTTTATTCTTAAGCTGCTTTAGAAAAAGCCTAAGTCATGTATTATTTTATTCCAATTGGAGTCCTTTAACTTATCATAATGCAATCATATTTATGCCTCATTATAATTTTATACGGGTATAATGATTTCTATAAGATTCAGCCGGATAATGGAATGCTATAATCTTTTCTTTGTTCGTTATCTACAATTCTTTGAAATAAGTATGGAAGATTTTATTTCTGCGATGACGATGAACCATCGTGTATTGTGAGTTTATTATCATCCCCCTTTCAACTGCGAATAATTAATGACGATTGCCTTTCGAGCCTTAATATAATAGAAACACGCATGTTACTTTTCATGCTCTATCTGGAGTTGTAGATTTAATCCTTTGTTATAACAACGGTCGCGGACTTCAGAGATAGCTTAAGGTAGTCATTCCTTGTCGACCGATCCAGCAAAAGATACGTTTAGGTTCTTATCCTTTTGTATTCACCTTAATGTTTTCTTTCCTTTTCCGTTATTGATTTACCTCAACCGCCTCTTACCTTTCCATATCACTTCTTGTAGTATTTCTCAGTTGAAAAGGGAGAATGACTGCAAGAAACTCGCGAATTCGTTTTCTACCTTTTCCTCTCTTATTAGTCTGCGGTTTATTTAAACCAAAACATGCCCTTTTCTGTGTTACCGTGGCCAGGACGTGTTTCTCTTACGTGGCTTTCTTTTCAACCCTGAGATTTACTTACATAGCTCGAACTTTTTTCCTTCCTCACGTCTGCAGTTGAATGTAAATGTAAACTTGGATTGCGGTTGGAACATTTCTCTGTAAGAGGACGCAGCTTCTCTTGCACTGCTAAGGAAATTTACTTTGATGCCATAAAAAAACCTTTCAGTTGACTTCAAAATACGGAAATGTGTAAAGCAAAGTAATGCGGTGAAAGAAGACTCTGGAAATGAATACCTTAAAAATTATCCGGCTTTCTGAATCAGATGAATTTTATCAAATGTTATTTAACAATATAAATTTATTTTGGCGAGCCAGAAGTCCCTGCTGGTTGGATTCGAACTGATTTGCCTTGACTTTGCAAGTTTACTGTATGCATTGCTTAAAGCGAACGCATCTTTTACCGCATTGTAATTCAGTCTCTTCTTTTGCATTGGATTATTTAATTCAAGCTTTAACTCTGGGATGACTGCTGCAAGGTACGTACGTACGCGGATGCAAGTCACGCCGTATGCATACGGGATATGCGAAATCAGTTCTCTTTGTCATTTCTAACGTTCCTCCATCTTTACATATTAAGAATCTCATCTCGCTTATATTCATGTACCGTTTCGTGCGGCTCTTTGGCATTCCGCTTGCATTTCTCCTCATCGCCAATAGATACTTTATGTAAATGTCCTTCACAGCTTTCCTTCGGTAATCTGAGTGACATGCAGTTTTGATACAAGTTTTGTTGATTAACTCTTATACATCCAGTAATAATTTTAAAATACTGAACGTCTTGGAAATATTCATATATCCAATGATAAGTTTAAATCTATCCAATTTTAAATATAGCCTATAATAATTTCAAGATAGCCGTACGTATCTGAAAAATCTTTTCATACTCTTTGGTCAACATTCTAATTCAATTAACATCCATTAAAAATTTATGCCGCCAAATTACATGTTCTTAACCTCTGTAATCTAATTTTGATACTTACTCTGCAGAAAATGAATGATAATACACAGCAAACTCATTTGTGAACACGTAAAACTTACTACAAATTTAAAAAATTGAAAGCAGATTTGATCCCTACGTTTATTACTTTGAAGTCACAAATGTAGACGGAGAGGATAAAGAGTTGTATTCGTAATAATAAGCAGTTGTTAATCCGAGGTACTGATTCTTAATGTTAATATAATAATCGAAAGATAGAAAGCCTGACGTAACCAGTACTCGAATCTATATCTCCCATTTCTCGGGCGTTTGCTCTAGTCAATTGAGCTACCACTGCATAACATTAGCTATCAGTCACTTAATTAGAGCTGCCAGATTCTATCTGGTTTAATCAAATACCTACATCATTCTCCTAGCAAGTGGAAGTTCAGGATTCGAACCCGCGTACGTAAGTCTTTTCTTATCGATTCTTCCTCAACATTTTGAAGTTTGTTACCTCAAAATCAAGGCGCCACGGATGATTCTGCGTGTGATAATTCTAATTAGTCAGGTATTCTTCTCATGCCCCTGATTTTGGCACTTCATGATGCCGTACAATGTTATTAACCCGTTTTATCAATGTTTATGCTGTGTGAAATGACATTAGGGGATTTTAAGGTCTTAAATCTCATTGCATGAGAGGCTTCTGTTTGCTTAAAGTTTTTATATCCCTACCCTCTACATGTAGGGACTCTTTCGGGATCCTTCCCCGTTTCTTGCCGCCTTGGGTCACATTTGAATTGGGACGTTTTTCTCACTAATTTTTAAGATCACAGCACTTTAACTTCGCCAGAATATTACGTTTACGTGGTAATTTATGGTTTATCTCTTTCCCATGTTGGTTTCAGCATCTTAAACAAAGGTTGTTTCATATTTTTAGAAGGCCGTATCCATTGGTTGGCAATGCATATTAAAGAAAACTGTTTTATTTTTTCTGCATTTTGGTACAAATAGAACTTGGCGGTAGGCTATGCTAAATAATAATCTTGTTTCATCTGAATTTTATCTCCACTATTGGCTAATATCAGTAAGACAAGTTTTACTTTGATTCAGACCAGAAAGCGAACAAAATTTATTTGTAAACAATTATTCCGCACTATACGTTCTTTCGTTTAACTATCCCATCATTTCATCTTTCTATTGATGGAACTGGTGCTGAAATAAGTTTAAATAAGCTCATTATTGCATCATTAGATGGTTTACTTTATTTCTGTGTAGATTTAGGAAGCTAATGACTTTAGTGTGGGGCAAGAAATCTTCCATGTAAATTCCATGTAAAATGTCTTACATATATTTTCATTCAGAGTGGATTTACATTTTGATGGATATTCTTTTTACGATCTGCCCAGGTAATAATTCCTCCCCGTTTTTTTGAATTTTTAAATAGCGGTATGTATCTAATAAATTTTTCTTGTCAATCATCGAAACGGATCTATGCTCCCATCAGCCTATTTTTTCCAGTCTATTACTACTCTGTATCGTCCACGGAAAAATTGAATTTTTGAATGGACTGCTCCTGACATCTCTATATTACATTTTCTGAATCTAATTGTTAGTAACAAGACGTATGTATATTGTGCACTACATTTTCACGAGTCTTTTTTCAGATATTTGTTGGGCAAGTTTATTCCTTGTAAATTATTTCTTAGGTATATTCTAACCCTTAATCGAGAAGCGTCCTGACCACGCTATGCGATTTATTTCACCAATACTTAAAAATAATACCGCCTTTTACTGGCTGTGTTTTCATTTAGAATTTTTTTATTCCGGAAACAAATCACAACCACTCTTAATGAAATCCTTTCTCGTTTTTCTAGTTGATTCAAGTTAGGTTCTTAAAACCTTATGAAATGAACTAGAAGAACTTATGAAGAACCATGCCCCGCAGTCGCTAAGTCGTATGAAGGAAAGCGACGATAAAAAAGCTTATGAAAATGGATTATAAATTAGTCGAGAAAATTCAAATTTCTCCGTCTCAACCGGCGTTTTCCTTCGTGCAATACCCCTTTTCCTGCGTCGGCACATGATAGCGGCATAATTGGGCACATAAAAATGTAAAAGTCGCAATCCCGCTCAATATTTATCGTAACTCGAAGCTAATCTGTCGTAAACGAGTCGTACACGTCCTACATATCAATGGGCAAAAAAACCAGGGGCAGAATCGTCCACGAACCGAATTTTCGCCTTCCCTTTCACCGGCCCATAAACTCACATCTTACGGGACGTGGGAACTCTTTATTCATCTTTAACTGCCTCCTTTACTTAGGCTTGTCACGCTCATGCGGACCTTACCTGTCCCCCTCGGGGTCGTGGACGGGAAAAAGTTAGCTTCCTCCCCATGGCAGAAAAGTCTCGCGTTTTACGAGACTATTACGTCGCAAAGGGGAATATTAAAAGAGCTTTGAGTGGCCCGGTTTGGAAAAAATGGTGTCGTAAAACGGAGGTTTGTGTCGGGCCTTTTTACATGCGGTTCCTTTATGGTCCGCTCTCCGGTCTGGCGTAATAAAAAGATCGAGACGTGACCGAATCTCGTTCCGCGGAGATAACCGACCCCCGTGGTTTAAATCACGTCTTAAAGGGGGTCGAAAACTTAAAAATATCGCGAATGCGGAAGAATATTGTACGCTGGTTAAGATTATATCTCACTCTGGGAAGTCAAATTCTGTTATTTCGGTTCGTAATTTCATTCTTTAGTCCCCGTGACGATAGCTGAGGACTGTGTAATCATCGGTTTAGTTCGTTGTTATGGACTTGATTCGTAGAAATCATCTTTGAGTTAATAGATGGATGGATGGTATCAGTCTTTAATTGAAAGGTTTTTCTTATAAAAAAAATTCGTTCACAATTCTGCTGCTTAGTCGCAGGACCCTCTAATTCACACGAAAATTTTCTTTATCGGTTCCCATTGAGGTTATCAGATGTAACTGGACCGGGTTTTTCTGTATTTATTTCAAATGCGTTATACGATTTTCATAATCGAAGTGGGGTTCCTCTGTGACTTAAGAAAGGTCTTTTTTGGAATATTCTTCATCCAGCTTCCTCCTACGTTGGATCTATTTTTGGAGATTTGTCTCACATTTAATAATACAATGCTATTTTTGCTAATTTTCGTTTCATCTAATTTATAATTATGTAATGGACTTATTTTTTTAAGTAACCGAATCTCAGGACCGTTTTTCTCCATATCCTGAATAATCAGGATACTCTGGATTACGAGTTTGCCTTCGTAAGTTTTTGTATCCTACTATTAATTTTTCATATATTTAATTTTATTGATTATTATATTTCGAATATATTTTTAAAATCCTGATTTCATTCCTGTTGGATGATTTGGCGTAATAAACGAGCAGATTTTGTTACTTAGGTTATCAGTGAACGGATTATCCGTGTATGATTTTTTACTCTCTGACCCTACGTGGTCTGTTCAAAAAGTTCCCGAACTTTTTTTATAGTGTGCCTCCAGTTGGTTATTTTTTAATCTGCCTGTAGGCGTTGTATCCGCGAAAGCTTCCCAAATAACCACCTTCAATCACTTTGTCGATATCTTGATTTGTTCATTAGTTACGGATGTTTATGTGAACAGATGATCGTAGAGTGCGGCGAAAAATCGGGTCCGCGGAAATGAGCTCTTTGAAGGAGCAGCGTTCTTCTGGAAAATTCTGCGTGAAACTGGGCAAATCTTTCACGGAAACTTTTGAGTTGATTACCAAGGCTATTGGTGAGCATGCTATGAAACGTACCGCGTGTTATGAGTGGTTTATACGGTTCAAAGACGGGCGAAGACGACGAGTGTTCCGGAAAACCATCAACGTCCACAGATGACCCCCACATCGAAAAAATGAACGATATCGTTCGTGCAAATTGACGTTTGACTGTCAGGGAGCTTGCAGAAGAGCATGGCATTCCGATTGGTTCTGCAACGAAATCCTAACTAAAATAATTGAGGATGCATCGAGTCGAGGACAAATTCATGCCTCGCCTGATGACAGCAGACCAGGAGCAACACGAGCAACTCGTGACTTTTTAGCCAAAAACAAGACCACTGTTCTTCTTCAACCACCCTATTCACCAAGCCTGGCTCCATGTGACATTTTCCTATTTCCTAAGCTAAAAACACCGCTCAAAGGAAAAAGATTTGCCACCATTCGAGAAATAAAGAAAAATTCGACGGAGGAGCTTATGAACAGTCCGAAAGAAGCGTCCCAAGACTGTTTTAAATAGTGGAAATACCATTTGGATAAGTGTATGCGTTGGGGTGGGGAGTGCTTTTAAGGAGACTCGGAGCAATAATTTGTAAGTGAAATATTTGTGCTGTAATAAATAAAGTTCGGGAACTTTTTGAACAGCCCTCGTATTTCCTGCGGTCTACTTAAAGGAATTGATGTATAAAAAATAAAAAAGTATTTTTGTGTTCGAATACAAGCGGGGACCACTTAAGACTTTTTCTAACCATTCAAATTCATCTAATGGAATGTAATATTTTCCTTCACTCATACTTAAGAATATAGTATAATGGCAATATATCTACTATGAATATCCGCAGTCAGGTGATGGAGACTCTTAATAAAACAATCGAAGATAACGGAATATGTACGCAAATGATAATTAAATGTTTATTTACCTAAATGATGAATGTGATAAAAAGTTTAAGTTTGGATTATCCGTGTTTCTTGATTATTCGTGCGACATCTCCCCTTCATTAACCCGTACAATGGAGAATTCATTGTATTTGAGTCGAAAGAGAAACCTTTTAAAATGATGATACTGAGTCTGCTATAAAGATAAAATTACGAAACAATATTAGTCGCCTTAATAGTAGAAAAGTTTGCCTATGGCGAGAAATTCAATAATTAAAGAAACATTTTTTCCTGAAGCTATAGTTCCCCTTAATTCCAAGACTTCCTTGAAAGAAATATTGAGAAAGTTAAGGCAAATATTTTCCAAAAGGATCCATACCGGTATAGATGAATGAAAGATTCGATCATTTACGAAAACGCCTTATCGGAAAACCTTTGAATCTTCGACTTTGTCACCCACTCTTTTCCACTTCCGCCACTTTTCCGCTACTGTATTTTCTTCCTAATCCATCGCCCATTTTTTCAGCAAGTGATGCCTTTCTCCAGCGCCAGCGCAAGCCATACGAAGACGGCGAAACCGCTCAAGTGTAACCTTTTTTTATACCCCTCGCTTCCCCTTCAGGGTCTTGTAAGTGGGAAGCACTACGGACATGTCTAAGCCATTCAACCCTAAAGCTTGTCGGTAGAATAGCCTCTCAACTTCCAAAGCTTCCAGAGGTTTTTGACTATCCATCGCCAAAAGCTCATTATTTCCATGTATTGCATATTTTATTCGAGTTTTGATATTCTTAGCCGCAGCGCGGGGTCTTTTGAGAAAGGAACGTTCACCCAGGGCGAACCTGCGACCTCAGGATCTTTCGAGTTGAATACGCTGGAAAAGTCGTCAAAAGTGTATTAAAATGCAAGAGGGCCGTATGAAGAAGTTGATTCGGTTTCTGGATCGTATGAAATTATGTATAATGTATGGTTATGTAAATGATGTGTTATTTTGGGTAACGATGTGTGCTTAAAGTTAGCAGATCATAACGAAGAAGGCCAAATTTTAATTTCGGGGAATGAGTCGTGTTTTTATGCAGGATTAAATCTTTTTGCTCTTGGTGTTAATATTTTTTTCCTTCTTCTGCACGAAATTTGTCCCGTCGGCTAGAGGGAGCAGGGTTAGAACTCATTTAATGATATAACGAAATTATATTTTGAGTTATCTTTTGATTCCCATTTGTTGGAAAACTTAGTTAGCACTTTTCGTTGCTTTACAATTTTTTTCTAGCACCTATTTTTCTGTTTTATTTATGCAGCTACATTTAACCTTTTTGAATGACTTGATCAAGATAATAACGCATTTACTGTAAAGTTTAGGAGCTGAATTTATCTATAGAAAATCGTTCATTGGCTTTATGATTCATTATCAATAAACTTATAGATCATGAATGAAACACTTCCGTATTCTATTTACTTTTACTGAAACCTATTCTATTAACTATATTTATGTATGTAATTCTCTATATTTTTATACATTTCACTGCCTATGTTAATTTCATTATTGCTCTGTCATTTAATTTTTATATATTTAATTGAATACCCTTATTATAGTAATATAGACATTGATATACTTTCTATATATATAGTACTCCTGTCATGTTTCCTTATATTCTTTTAGAAATTAATTTCGATAGATGGACACAGTTTTTTTTAAATCCCCTTCTTAGTGGGTGTTTTCCTCTTGAGGATGATTTTCCCTAGTATCACTCGGGTTTTTCACATTTTCTTTTAATTTTTATCTATATATCTCTTTAAAATTAGTAACTGTATCAAGAAAGAAAATGAATTAGATGGAAGGGGCGGATTTTTGCCTTAGTTTCGCACGAATTAGTGCGTTTTATTATTAGTATTATTACGTTTATTTTTCTATATCATAATTCATGATCCTCCTGGTCTGATTTGTGTGTTACTTATGTTACGTATTCTAATTTTCCGGTTATCATAGAGCATAAGGTTACTGTTGTCTCATTTGTAGAGTTGCATCGATCCCTTCTCCTTCGGAAGACTACATGTTATTTCCATTAATTTACTTCCCTCAGCTATCGGTCAGCCATCGTCGAAGGGCCGACAGTTCGACGCCGCATGAACTTTATCGTCCTTTCCAGAATGGCGTTTCCGCTCTTTTTTCCCATTCTCATCGCATTGCAAGCTTCTTTTGTTCTTCTCTATCCTTGGGATAATCTGATGGAACGCCATCGCATTTCGTCTTCTCAGAGGGATTCGCCTTTCCTATCGAAATCCTTCCTCCCGTACTACGTTTATCTGCGATTCTCATGCCTTCCTCCTCTCTTTCTTCCCGTATTTTTTCTCGGATAAAACGGAAGAGAATGGAGTTGAGAAGAATCCTCCCCCTTGGGCTGTGATAAGGAGATTTTAGTGCGATGGCCATGGGGCGGTAATAGCAGGGCGTTAATGCGGCAGAGACGGACACGTGGTGCGCTAAGACGAATTAAGTTTGAACTAATTCGATTAAAGGCAGACGAATTTCATTAGGAAGATGGGATCGTCGCGAGACTTTGGGGGTGGTTAAGGGGAATTGTAAAAATTTGAATCGAGTAACATCAGAGGGACTGAATTTTATTGTAATATCCATCCTCCTCATAGCTAAGCTAGAGTTCAGTTTCCCTGTCTCTTTCAGTTCATAGTACTTTCATAGATTTTCTAAAATTGAACATATATGATATTAATGAGTATATGTAAGGCCGCTGATGGCTACAATAGTTACAAGGGAATATGAGGTACTACTTAAATTTTTTTGTGTACCTTGTGTCAGAAGTACCTTATATTCCCTTGTAAATATAAGGTATTGAACGTATACATGGGTGGTCTGAAATGTTCCCGACATTTCGCCATTTCTCGACATGTTTTCTGAAGATTTCTGAAAAATCTGGGGTCGGAAACTTTTCAGACCACCCTCGTATATTATAACATATCTATGAATTGAACATAAATAATTGAAAAATATATTTATACCAACAGATACCAATACCAAGTATCAATATTGTAATATATTTTAGTCATCCAGATTTAAGTATAATATGTATAAAGGATGAATGGACTTGATTAAGATTAGGCTTGGGCTGAGCAGACATGGATTGTTTTATTTCCATAGTAAAAGATACTTTTATGTAGCTTTTGTTTTTTTCCTAGATAAATGCACATTAGAGATGAATTTCTTCCCTGAAAAGGTTTTAGACATATTATCGTACAATTATCGTTGAATAGGCTGAAATCGGTGGCAATAGTTATAAAGATTACTATATCTCGTCATGTAAATAAATTCTTTCCACAGCCCACTACGTAAATAAAAATTATTATCTACTGTCTGTAAAGTAATAAGCTCCAAAGCCGGTTGGATTCCTCATTCTCTATACTATTAGCTACTAAACGTTTTGATGAAGAGATGAGGCGACTAGGCAGTATGAGTTTTGTTGCTCCTGCTTTCTTCTTTAAGCAAAATTGTGAGCAAACTTCTACTTAAGGGCTGCACAATAGCCATATGAACACCAATTCTCATAGCACGTAATGAGGAATTACCTTAATGAAAGTCATTATTTAACATAATCCATTCCTGAGTAGCTTTCATATCATAACGGTTGTAAAGAGTGTTGTGACAAAGGAAATTAAAGATACATTTTCCTCGATTCTTTACTGTGAGACTAATGAATGATATTCGTTAAATATTTTTTATTTATTATATTAATTAATTTATTCATCACGAAAAGGAAGCTGAAACGAACTTATCTTGCATTAATTAAGGTATATACCAAAGTAATATTCCAACTCACAGGTCGTGGCCAGAATATCCAAATATTTTCACTCCAAATTCTACCGTAGATTTTTATGGGTGTTAATAAGTATGTGCAGACACGTTTCATATATGATTATGTGTAAAACTTTCTGATTGCCGAATTGTAGACTTATTTTTCCGTTAACAAATGCAGAGAAACCAGAAAGAAGTAAAGAAATACTTCAGTTAAATAGACTTGGAACATATCGCCACAATTGTGGTTGTCCTCTCCAGTCTTATTTAACGTAGGTGTATACCTTATTTCCTTCTCTCTTATTTCCTACTTATTAAAATTTCGACGGAAATTAGGGATGAATTTCTTCCCTGAAATGGTTTTATCGACGTGAAAGTCGACCTCTTAAATTCGTAAAAAAATACTGAAAATTTCGACTGTAATTTGGCTGTATACGGTACATCATAATAACTTCATATAATAATTGAAAATAATAATTAAATCATCAAATAAGGGTTATATAATAACCTAATTAGCATAAATTTCATCTCAAGTATACTGTTACATCGTAATAGATACGTTTCATCAGAAGAGTCAAGAGAAGGTATAAGAATTTTCCACAAAAGTTCATTATAGCTTTCTCTCTTTGCGTGTTAGCAAGCGATACTTCATCAATATTTGCTTTTTATATTGCGAGATATATAGCAGCCACCTCTGCATTGCGATGTCTGCTCATGAATTGTCTTTTCGAGCACTCTCAGCACAACGGTGTTTGCAGCGACTAGAAAACAGGCTCCGGAGCGTGTGTTAACGTTCCTTTGATGTTTATCCATTTGTGATTTTCGCCTCCGTACATACATATCCTTTGCATTGTCGTTTGTTTCATGAGTCAGCTCGCCGAGGTTGATATAATATCTCTCGGTGTTTGTAAATCAGTTAATGGACCGTTGCGCTCTTGCTTTCAGAGTTTAAAGAGCAGTCGTAAATCGGACGTGAGATTCAGAGAGATTCACTTCACCTATTATCTCCAGCATCTTGTTGCTTAGCTCATGTTTGAGAGATGATCATCTGCTCCACTTGCTGTTATTTAGGGCATTTCAATTCCATTTCATGAGGTTCAGGTTGATTCACGCCTCCGGGGAGAATTTCCAAATATCTTGCAGAACGAAGCGGTGGTACACTCCCTATTATGTATCAATATATTAATATATTAATATCAGGTTGATGAATTATATTCTCTCAAATTTACGCAGCCGTACATTACATACAAATAAGATATGAAATTACACATCTTAAATCACCCTACTTTAGTGATTATCATTTATAGTTGATGTGCCCCTTTTTAAAAAAGGATTTCTATACTTAATTGGTAAAGAAAAAAATACTCTCTGCTGCGGTTTAGAGACCCTCGGAAGAGAGCAGAAAAGATTCTGTAGTGTGTCTCAGTTTTTCTTGTCAGTAATGATGGATTAATTAGGAATGAAATCCTATGCATTTTTTCCGCATTGCGAGAATAGCCTCATTCCAGGTCGTCTCTATGCGGTGCTCTAAGATCTGGTTATTAAAATTTCGATTATCAGCTTACTTTATTATAATATTAAAACTAGAGTTTTAGAAAATAAGATCTGAATGAGTTCCATAATTCCTCTCCAGAAGTGGATTTCATTATCATCATTACCTTAATAAGACCAACATGAACCAAAAGTTAACGAAGATACATTTCATTCTATATCGTATGGACCAGTAAATTTCATATGATCTCAGCAATCAATAAGACTGACAGGAAACCATAGTAAACAAAACATATATTTTCTACTATTCCGTACGTACCGAGAGCTAAGGAAAGTTATTTCATTCATGAAGATACGGTTACTGGAACCTCTCAGGCAGAGATTTCCGAAAATTCGTGAACTTAGGGCCATTTTCCCAATATAATTACATTTAATTTTCATTGGATGTTTTAAAAAATTTCTTTCTCCAGCGTTTGAAATTAAGACAAATAAAAGCCTCTCGCTTCTTCTTTCGCTGTTTCTCCTGATGATTACAATTCAAGTAAGGAGACATTTATCTTCGATTAAAATTCGCTTCGCGCTGCGTTTAACACTTTCTCGTCGGTTTCTCTCACTTTATTCTATGTACATCACCTCATAGTTTGTTTACGATTATGGAATAGATCAACGAAAACGGTTAATTTTCCGTTCACGGAAATTTTTCTTTTCTTGATTCCAGTGTGTTTATCTGGATGTCTTTCGGAATGTCAAAGCAATTTTCTTTGACGTAGACTACAAATCTACATGTGCGCTTATCGATATTTACCCTGGTTTCTTAAAGATTTTGCTTTTTGTTTACGTTTAAGACACTTTTTTATGTCGTTACCAGATTGAGATAGCTGCACATTTTGAAGTATCTGTGGAACCTCTGTGACCGTAGCGGTGTAGTTATGAATAAAATTATGTTTAATACAACACTAATTCGTAAATGGCAATAATAATATAGCACAAGTTGGGATCGTTAAAGTTATCAAACTCCTTGTCGTATTAAAGTCGTTTGCTTCAACTACATCTTCATTTTACGTTGAAAATTCACGAAGTGACGACTTCTTGCATGATTTTTTTCTAACATCCTTGGTTAACCGTGATCTTGAAAAATATATAAGAAATTTTAATGTGGAACAATTGTAAAAATATTCTTTTGTCTCTTCTTCTAAGAATATTTTTCTTTGAGGAGAATCGTGGATTGCTCATCTCAGTAGCAAAGAAGGACGCTAATATTACACAAGGTTATTGTATAATATTGTTTATTTTATATAATTGTTTTTCTTAATTTAGAACTTGTTTTCACATCGAAATCAATAAAATAAATGTGTTTCGTTCCCTAGCAAAAGAAATTCCGGAAATATCTGTTCGTATAAACTATTTGTAAGTTGTTTAAAATTTAATCACTTAGCAAAACTAAGGATGCAGTAATCTTGGAGTGCCCAGTGAACTAATTAATGATAACATTATATTAATGTTGTTTTAGATTTTCGATCGCTGGTGTATAAATCGCAAGGACGTGACACGTAAGTTAGATAAGTTTGTATGGGCGAAAAAGTTCGTAACCTTGTGGTAGTCTTCATTCTTTTGGAGCAGAAATTCTGCAACCAGAAAATAAAATGATATCCCGAAATAATTCCTAGAACAGATGGTCACTTTTATGACTTTCGCAGATGGCATAAGAAGAGTTGTTAAAGGAGCGAGTTCTTGGGGGTAACCTTGTCACTTCAAGCCATCTGTCCCACGCCATTCGGTTGCTTTCAGGGTCTAAGCGTAAATTTTGAAGTTTGTTACGCTTTCGTCTTATTTAGAGTTATGAGTTACCGGTTAGCCAGATGTCCGCCTCGAGCACGAATGCTGAATGGCGGTGATAAAAGGTAGCACCACTGTTGGCAATTTTTATTCTTTCCCTTCTTAATTAAGTGGCATATTCTATTAATCTTAATTTATTTTCCAAAGATAAAATTATTAAATAACGGTTAGACCCGCAATTCAAACGTATGTTTCTATGTGTATACGGAGATAACAATGGGAAGTTCCTACGAAAATATATTTCGTTTGTCTAATACGTGAAGTTTATCACATATTAGTATTTGATATTAGTTTTCAATTTCTGTATAATTATTTTATTCAAATCACTGTTTTATCCGCAATATAGGTATTGCATTTTTCATGTCGTGCCGTGCCGTTTTCATTATCAACATCTTTTAGCTATTGCATTAAGAAGGCTTCCTTTATGTTTTATAATATCTATATTATTTCTGTGTTAAAATTAATACCGTTGAACGTGGGTTAGATAATATTATTTATTTGAAGACGCTGGATGATGTATATGTGATTTGAAATAGCCGTTCGACCTCGGGGATAGCGGTCCCGGGATCGGATCCCTTATGTGCGAAATCACCTCAGCTGTCGAAGCACTCCTAACAATAGTAATACTGATAGAGGAGTATATAACTATAGTATGTTGGGAGTATATAACTGACATTGTCAAACCTAACTTTGTGGAACGGTGCCATCGTGCAAAATAAAAAAAACACACTTTGTAAATTCCACAAATATATTGAATATAGACGAAACTAGTTGCGGTTGCACTAAATCAGTGCCTGATCTGTCAGTGCCTGATGATGTCTGATAGACGAAACTAGTTGCACTCAATATATTTCTGTGGAATTTATAAAGTGTTTTATATTTTGCATTATAGAGGAGTGTTTACTTAACAGAACATGCTGAATGTAGCGCAAGATCTCGCTAATTTAGAAAAATGTTGCGAAAGGATGAAAAAAGTCGCTAGATATGGCAAACAAATTAGCTACATTGGTATCTAAGATCATCGAAACCATAAATTAGACAGAAATTAACACATCTTCCTCTATCTTGCACACATAAAAATGGTTTCACTCACCAAGATACGTTAGCGAGAGCACTTACTTATCGGTAATGCATTTAAAAAGGTAGGAGTGTCTCGTCGCGAGAAATAGTCCAAATCATTCACCACATTTGAACATTTAGGCCAGCGAAAGACTGCTTCATTTAATCCTATCCTTCGTCAGGCTAAGTAATTATGTTATCCGATCGAAATTCATCTCGTTAACCGCATTTCCTCCTCTCGTTCGCGGAAAATAAAAGGAGCAACGCATCCCATTCTCTCCTCTTTCTTCCGACTGTTTTGCATTGTACCCTATTCGTTGGAATGAACGCGAAAAAAGCCCATTATACTGAGGAATAAATTTTTTTTGTTCCCGTAGAGCGGTGTAATGGGGCTCGCGTCGAATTACTCGCTCGCTTGTTTTCCAGTTCCGCTGCGGTTCGCTAGAGGCCCTTTCCTCTTCTCCGGATTCCTCCATTTTCTATCTTCATCTCTCTCTTTCTCTTTCGTTTTTCTCTTCGTTCCGTAATAGTTTCTAGCATCTGCGTCCTTCGTTATAGGTTATTTCCTTAGCTTCTAAGTGGTGACTAACATTTCCATGGAAACTCCCTAGAAAATTAGCGCTGGAATCAGTCTCATTAGTAACGTATTAGAAAAGTGTGTTACCACGGTAATGGAATCATGGTATATATGAGCGTTACAGAAGTGACAATTGCTTGGATCGGTTCTAAAATTTGTTTAAATCGATCACCTTTTTGTTTCGGATAATAAAATCCCTAAAGAAATAAGAAATTTTATCTCGTAAATATTCAGATCAGAAAATTCGAATCTGTTAAGCTAAATTAATCACAAATTCATGTATATCTGAAACAGAAAAGGATGATCTGTGAAACAGCCACTTTTCAAGAATTTTAAATGCCAAATTATATTAGGCATAGGCGATTTTCTGATATTTAAATGTATTCTTAGAAAAGTTTTTTTTTAGTTGGTAGAAAATTAAAACTTTTCGAATCACGTTCTTGCTTATTAAAGGAAGTTCTTGCTTAACGGAAAATTTTCCTTTTAAAGAGGTTTTAAATTACTCAAATTCGTCCGAATAATTATTTAGAAATAGAAGGAGATTTAATATAAAGAAAATGGAAATAAGACAGTCATGCTTAAAGCTTTACATATAAACAAATTTATTCGTTCCTGATAATTTATCATCAGGATGAAATATAATAAAATCTTTTTCCAGATTTTCTTGTGTTTACCATGGCGTTTTCACGCATTTATGATTTTAACATTACCGCGATGATGTAAATAGGATTCGGATCTCTAATTTTAGAATTGTTCTCAAATTTCCCTTTTTTTTCTCATCGTTATATCCCAAGGGATAAAGATGCATGCCACAATGTCACTCATTAACTGATTACATGGGGGAATACCTCTCATTTCAACAGATGGTTTTGCCAGCTCGGTTGGTAGAACTCTGAGTACACTCTGAATGCAAATTCTAGAAGTTTTGAAGCATTAAAGTGTAATTACTGGCTTGATGTGATAGTATCTCAGGTTTTGCTTGCAGCTTCGTTAAGCGAAAAGTGTCTTTTCCATCATTTTTAAGTTAACTCGTCTGGTAAACCCACTAGGTGTAAGAGCCCTGAGATTCGCTACTTCAAGCCATTTCCCGTACTTTCTGATAATTGAATACTCCCTAAATCTAGCAAGATACGAATTTCAAAAGTACGTAACGTATAGAAGTATGTATATTTTCCTGCAAAGAAAAAAAACACTGTAAATTCCACATAAATATATTAAAAGCAACTAGTTTCGTCTATCAGACGTTACCGGGAACTTTATTAGTGTGTTTTTTTCTTTGCATGATGGCAAAATTCCACAAAGTAAGGCTGAAATTTCAATTTTATATGTGTATTTTGTTGTATTTGGTAATGATTTGGTTCGCCTGCCGGGGACGTGGGTTCGAATCCCGAAATGAAATCCTTTATTATTATTAAGTACATTGTTGCAGATAGACTGCTAGTCTGGTGGCAACATTACAAAGAACTACACTAATTTTCACAAACATAATTAAACAACTCAGAACGTTTTATATAATACCCTCACAAGATTAAACACTTAAATACAACTACTTTACAAGATACAAAACTCCTATATAACACAATTCCCAACTCCATTACTAATGCCCTTACAAAAAATGTTCTACTACTAGTACAACACTTGTTCTCTGAAAAGTTAAAACACAGACATTCCCACAGAAACAATACGCATTCAATCACAAGCAACATTACTTACATTAATAAACCCCCTTTATTGAATCTATAATTAGATTAGGCTTCACTGTCTGTTACAGAACCCTGATAATGATGCGGTTAATATATTCATGCATTATATTTACCAACGGCCTACTTAGGATTTGTATTTCAGCATGTGTAAAACGTAAATGTTATGTAGAAATGTAAGAATTCCAAGTCACGGACTCCCTCCGTCTTTCCTTTCCATCCGTCTTCACCCCTTCCAGCTTCGACTAACCTCATTCCCCATTAGATTTCCCTCCTAACTCTTTTATCATCTCCCTATCGCTCGGTCTGTAATCGCTCGTATAAAATTTTTTCATCGATCCCAGCGTTCGAATGAGCCGGGTGAATCCCAATTCCCAAATTAAGGGTACCACTCTGCCATCTCTAGCCCCGCTCTTACTACTCTCATTTACTTCCTTCGGGCATCCCTCTTTCTCCAACAGAAAAAGTTAGGGAAGTCATAAATGAAAGCGCATTGCGTCTAATAAACCCGGACGGTAAATGAAGGTGCCCCCAACGAGTTCTATCGTACCTGTCCGTACTGTGTAGGCAATACGTATTGTAAAAATTTTCTATGATTAATTTATAATAATAATAAAACGTCTTTATTCGGGCGAGATTGAGACTGGTTAGTCTCTTCTTACATAAAACCCTTCGTCAATTTGTAAGAAGGAGATAGCAAAAAAAGTGCACGGAAGGAATTTATATTGTGGGCTAAAAAACCTAGGATAGGAAAAATAGCCCACACCAGGAAAACACCCCAGAAGAGGGCGTGAAAAACCTGCGAAACCTACAGATAGAAAATAAACTGAAATTTAGAGAAAAGGCTGGAATCAGAAAGCAAGGAACATATTTGCACTTCAAACTTTATATAGAAATAATCCATAAAAGAATAACAGTTAATAAAAAGGAAAACATGAGATAAGATATAAAAAAACACTGAATTTACAGATTACAGGTAAGTGTTACTCAGATGTTTCAGGAGGCAGGATGGTAATCTTTAGAAGATAGGTTCAATCAGTGATTGAATTTACTTGATAAATTCAGACAGACTACGTTCATAGAAGATGTAACCGACATTATGCGCTCTACATGTAATATAGGCCGTTCGGATACTGCGAGATAGATCAGAGAAATAGATGCTAGAATCAGTCATTTCAAGAATTCATTTTTTTCTGAGAACGATAAGCGAAAATCGACTAGGAAAGTAGAGTCATGGTGCTTGCACCGCCTGCCACACGCCGAAAAGTACCTGCAGGGTATGTATTAGATAATATATATAATAGATGTTGATGCGTCTCTGCGCCATTTTGAAGTGATGGTAACTCTGCTGTACCACTTTTATACATCATCGCTTTTCTCTCTCTTCTTCATAAGTGATAGAGATTCGAACTGTAATCGATGTGAAATTGTGGTCATCTTTTTCTGGGTCGTTCAAAGAAAGGTCATAAATTTTCGACGGTAATAAACAAAGAGATTAGAGGTCGTTTCCCGCAGCATCTGGCGGTGAGTTCATCTGTCCCGCTCTTGATAATCCGATTTGCTTTCATAAAATCGATTGTGGAAGGCTTAGCGATTGGAAATCTATGACAAAGAAAATTCTCCACGTAGAACGTAAAAGGCCAAAAATGAGCTTCCATATTAACGTTTGACATTTTTTGGAGAATGTTGTGAATGAAATAATTCCGATGCCATACTCTCCCTTACTCCTCCGTACTCTTTCGAAGAAACCTTTCCCATATAAGGCTAGCCTTTATTTTCATACGTTAGACTTAAATGTTCAGTATATCCTACTATACTACTCTGTATAGGAAATTTTGTAGGTCAGGGTTTGCGTTTTGGTTCAGGTTATAATACCCTAATATTATTCATTCCGTTTTTTGCTCAAAAATTCTACGAAAGAACCGAAATTCGGTCAAGTTCCGGTTTCAATAATCGTCTATCTGGTTCGAACAGAATTTTTCCCTCTAACCATTGTAATATTATATCTTTTTGAATGTTTGTTTCAAGCCATTTATACTCTCATTACAGTTTGCTGAATTTCAGAGTAAAACTTAGTAACAATTGTTTGCAATTGTATGTCCAAATTCCAAATTGTATCTCCTCATTTACACTGAAGTAAAATGTGCATTTATGGGAACGGAATAACCTACGTTTTTCGGTTTCTTTTCCGGTTCATGAGCTTCAATTTTTTCGATTCGATACCGGTTTTCACTCCTGAAGAATAACGGTTTTTTTCGGTTTCTGTTTTTTCTTCGGTTCCGTGGTTTGGCCACAACGAGAACTTTGGCTGTGTATGATGTCGTTTAGTACTTGCTTAAAAACTCTTAAAAAGCGTATAAAAGTTTATGTCTAGATAGCTGAATTAGCCATAGTGTTCGCCAGGCAAATAGAAGAATCCTGATCCTGCCAGACTTTTTACTTACTTTTTTCCCTGTAAATTTTCCTAGTTATAATAATAATAAGTTTTTTAATAATAAGATAAAACAGCCCATAATATATAAAAATATGCAAAAGAACAATTTACAATTAATTAGAAGAAACCAGAAGATAATTAAATAGTTTATGTTTAAAGGATGGCAACGAAGTAGAGTTTTAATTTGGTCTCTCAGTGAGTTCCAAAACTCAGAGGCAACAATTTTAAATGATCTCAGGTAAACATTAGTGCGGGGGATTGGAAATAGTATGAGGTGGTTAGGGTCTGATCGAGTGGTTTTGGAAGGGACAGAATGTTTAAAAGTAAAAAAAGTCGTAGATGTATTGAGGTTGACATTGGCGAAATACGGAAAACAAGAATGTTCCCAGCATGTATTTCCTTCTAATGTTCGGTTTTAACCAATTGAGAGCACGGCGATGACTAGATATGTGTTCATGTTTATATAAAGTGTTCTACCTTTCGGTAGGTCCATGTGCCCCCACATTCCCTATTCAATTCCCTCTCCTTCAATTCCCGGTAACTTATCCCACCCCTTAATTCGTCTAATAACTTCTGTCTTTGTCTTCCCCTCTGTCTTTTCCCTAGTATTCTTCCCTCGATCGCTTTCTTCAACAATCCCTCCCCTCTCAATATTTGACCCACCCATTTCTTTTGTCTATTTTTAATTACATCAATCATTACTCTTTTCTCCCCAACCATCTCTAGAACCTCCTCGTTCGTTTTTCTGTCGACCCAACTAACTTTCTCCATTCTACGCCATGCCCACATCTCAAAAGCCTCCAATCTTTTGACATCCTCTTTTCTCAACGTCCACGTTTCACACCCGTACAACATTACACTCCACACCAAGGATTTTACCAATCTCTTCCTGATTCCTTTATCAAGTCCCTTTGTCATCAGTTCCCTTCGTTTCATGAAAGCTTCCTTTGCCAATGCTATCCTTTTTCTAATTTCTGTCGAACATCTTCCATCCTTAGAAAGAAGGCTGCCCAAGTATGGAAATTGATCTACTTGCTCTAGTTTTTCCCCATCCACCCTTATTGTTAACTTAGCTTTCTTTCCCTTTGAAAACCTCATAATCTTAGTCTTTCTTACATTGATTTTCATCCCAAACTCCTTTGCTTTATTGTTTAGTGCATTTACTAGGCTTTGCAAACCCTTTTCCGAATCGCACACAATAGCTTTATCGTCTGCATATCTTACTGACTTCACAAGTTCCCCACCAACCTTTATTCCCTTATCTATTTCATCCCAAGCTTCTTTGATCATTTCTTCTGCATATAAGTTAAAAAGAGATGGTGATAAAGGACAGCCTTGTCTTACTCCCCTCCCTAACTCTGCCCATTCCGATTCCCCATTAGCAACTCTTACTCGTGCGGTCTGATTTAAATACAAATTTTGCACTAAACGCCTATCTTTCCAATCCAAACCAATTTTCTTCAGTATCACCATCAGTTTTGGCCATTGAACTCTATCGAAGGCCTTTTCAAAATCAACAAAACATACACAAACGTCCCTTTTAAATTCTAAGCTTCGTTCTACGAGAACCCTCATAACCCCAATTGCATCCCTCGTCCCTTTCCCTCTTTGAAAACCAAACTGATCATTCCCTATGAATTCCTTAGTTTTTCCCTCGATTCTTCTATTCAAGACCCTAAGAATAACTTTTGCCGCATGAGATATTAAGCTAATTGTTCGGTAGTCCCGGCATTCTAAGGCATTATTCTTTTTCTGTAACGGAATCAGGATAGACTTGGTAAAATCCTCTGGCCACTTTCCTTCGTCGTAAATTTTCCTACATAAATTATAGAATTGTTTTTTACCCTTTCCCCCAAGATTCTTCAGAAATTCTACAGGAATCTCGTCCACACCCGTTGCTTTCTTCCCTTTCATGTCCCGCAATGCCCTATCAAGTTCACTATCTAGTATCTTCGGCCCAAGATCATCTTCCTCTACTTCTTGTATGCCCTCAATCTTTATGTGGGTAGGCTTCATGTCTTTCGAATACAATTCTTCTACATACTCTTTCCATCGTCTCATTATGCTAGCTGGTTCCCTTAAGATGTTTCCCTTGTTATCCCTAATAGTGGCCATTTTATTACTAATTTTATTCCCCGTTAATTGTTTTACTTTTCTGTATAATAGGTCGACCCTCCCACTTTCAGCCATCTTCTCTATTTCGTTACACTGGCCTTTCCACCACGATTCTCTAGCGTTATTTGTTACCCTCCTCAGTTCGTTGTTTAGGGCCCTGTACATTCTACGCCCGTGTTCTGTGTTGACCCTTTTCCATTTCCTTCTTTCCTCCATTTTAGTTATCATTTCAACCGTCACCCATGGTTTCCTGATTTTGCTTTGTGTGACCCTCCCGATGGTTCTTTGGGCACTATCTTTAATGCTAGTTTTGATCATTTCCCATCCTTCATCTACAGTGAGTTCCCTTTCCTTATCTTCTAGAACCTTGTTTACTGACTCTTGAAACTCTCTAGCTTTCCTACCCCTGAGGGCTTCTACGTTCCATTTGGGTGCGGTTTTTGCCCTATAAATCTTTTTGAGTCTAAGCTCGGTCTTCATTATTACTAAATTATGATCCGAGTCTACATCAGCACCAGGATAACTTCGCGAGTTTTTGACACTATTTCTAAACCTCTTCCTTACCAGAATGTAGTCGATTTGGTACCTATCCGTGTCCCCCGGCTTTTTCCATGTGTACCTCCTCCTGTTATGGTGTTGAAAAAGAGTGTTGGTGATACAGAGGTTATTCCTTATGCAAAATTCTACCAGTTTTTGTCCCCTGTCGTTTCTTTTTCCTAGTCCGAACTCTCCCACTTCGTCCCCATCTTTGCCCTGCCCAACCACAGCATTCCAGTCCCCCATTACAATAAGGTTTTTATTGCCTTTCACCCTTCCAATAACCTCTTCTATTTGTTCATAAACTAAATCTACTTCATTCTCACTGTAATCGCTAGTAGGGAGGTACACTTGCACTATCACAGTGTTTACTGGTTCAGCCTTGATTTCTAAGGACATTACTCGGTCGCTTATCAGTTCGGTGGTTATCACAGCATTTCCCGCTCCCTTGTCCAACACTATAGCAACCCCTCTCTGGCTTTCATTTCCTCCACTGAATATAACCCTCACATCATCGCTCCAAAAATCTCCCCCATCCTTCCACCTTACTTCGCATAGCCCCAGAATGTTAATGTTGGACCTCTTCATTTCTAACTTTACGTTTTCTAACTTCCCTTTCCTAAGCATAGTTCTGACGTTCCAGCTCCCTACCCTGGTTTCCTTGGTCATCTTCTTCATCTCTTGTGTCGTTGGGTAAGGATTTCGTGGAATGACGACCGGGGTGGCCTTACCACCATCCCTGCCGGGCACGACACTCTCCCTAGAGGGCTGAGTCCCGTTTTTGCCAGGGACAGTATTAATATTTTGGCACATCATGTTCATGGGATAGATAGTCGAGGTGGTTTCCCCTTGCCTTCCTCAACAGTGTTTTTAACGTGACACCATCACTCATATAGGCCGCCCCACTGGGGTACAGACGCCTTTGCAGCCGCCTCACTGAGGTACAGACGCTGCGTGGACTACCTTTCGTCTGGCCCCTACCTATTGACCTTTCTGGCATGAGTGACCCTACCAGGAACAAAGTTCCAGCCAGTATAGCTCTCTAGGTCATAGGAACACGCAAGCCCCTTCACCACGTCAAGGTGTAGTCCGTAGAAGGGGGTGTTCATGTTTACGAATATTAAAAATAAATCTAATACAGTTGTTAAGTAGTCGTAGTAACTTTAGATCTTGTTCTGCGGTTAAGTCGTCATACGTATACTAATGAACAGTAGTCTAGTTGCATATCTATACGTACGATAAAGTCACCTTACTCTCTTAAACCGTCCTAAATGCTAAAACAGCATTATTTTTTAAAATAAACCGTCGAGATCTGATCATTTTATAAGGCTTACAAGTTAAGTTCACCAGAAAAACATCCCATAGAGATGACGAATCCTCGCAAAGGATGAATCGCAGACGAATGCCCGTAAATGACACAAAAGATTTCGTAATTGTTTCCTCCGCATTCACCACTAAGTTATCTGTATTCACGTAGATTAGCACTGGAATTAATTGAATGGCTTTCTGGAACGAAGAAAGACCGCATTCTCTCCGTATTTTCGTGTCTGAACAACAGGAGGGCATTCTTGTTCGAGTTTTAAAATTCGCTCTTGAAAAGGAGTTAATTCGAGACTTGTACATTCGAGATGCATTCTCATTTTCCCTGCACCCAGAAGAGTATAAAACGTGCGCTGGAAATTTATAACGAGACTTGCAATTATCCCGACATTGAGTGAATGCCGTTTTCTTTTCATTCGAAAAAACCTGAGGCGAGATCTCACTCGAAAATCCGCCACCGTAAATACCCAAGAAAATGAATATTTGAGGAAGGGATGGAAATGAAAATATTGCGCGCTCAGGCTTAATTACCATTCAAAGACTTTCTCCCTTGAGGTAGCACACTGTTTTGCATTCAAGGACCATTTATGTCGGTGGGAGTTTTTCCGCGAAGATGGCTTCGATTCGGGCTCAAGATGGGAAGGGCCTATTATGGGGATTCTTAGGGGAGCATATATCAGTTCCAGGTAGTTAGGAACGTCAAGTAACGCGAATAAATTGTCATTAAGGAAATGGTGAGAAGGAAACGTATGTAACGCATGGTTCGGTTTTTTAACGCGTGTTGTTTTATCGAGATTTGGATGGTTATCGCTGATGGATTCGTACATTTATGCTGCATTAAGATCAGGTTGGTGTCTGATTCCACAGTAAGCGAAGAAGAGTTGAGTATAAAAATGAGGTCTCGGTGAAGAAAGGTTGTTCTTTCCGGAATCACATTCGTCAGCCGCATCGGTATCTACATATTATGATCAATATTAAACAAAATATACCGCAGAAAATATATCAAAAGCTTTAGGTTGCCTCTGAGGTTAAGCTGTTTTGAGGCAACTTTCATTAAAAATATATGAATGGCAAAAAAAAAAAAAAAAATTACTAACATAGTAAATTCAGTGCTATAACAACTTAAATAAAATAATAACGAAATGAACATTGAAGATATAACAACAGAAAACTTGTTATTTGCAATATTAACATCATAAAAACTTAATTTATTCCCATTAGCTAGAAGCCAAGACTAAGTAAGATATAATAATTTTTACAACATTACTCTTATTTTCTAGTTTCCTAAAGTAATCGAAACGAAGAGTGGGATTAAACGGAATAAAACAGCCTGAAATGCAAAGATGAATTTTTCTTTTGTTCGCACTTAAGACCTTCAGTAGTCTCTCTTAAATGAATTCTGAATACGACTGTACAGATCATTATGATGATTTGTGAGTATTAAAATAACACTGTGGGTCAAAATTAAAGTTATCCCTAAAATAATCTTCATGCGTACACATTTAGATACATCCAGAATTTAACGAATGATATTATGCGTAGTATTAAATAAAAATAATGTATTGAGAATTATACAATTCTTCCTTTATTCATAACGTTGATTTCTTTCCTAACCACATTGAATATTTGTGTATGTCATCTTGAGGAAATTTATTAAGCAGAACTTTATTCAGTGGATTATTTATTTTGGGGTTTCGTTCTTATTCTTATCAGCCCTTTGTAAAGTTTCGAAAGCAATTTTCATTACCTTAACCTAAAAATTTTTTTCGGTGGTTTGAATACAGTTTTCTATTGCTGCTTCTAACTCACTCATTGTCTCTGTTCATTTTGATCGACGAGACTAAGTTTTCTCACGATTTATGGAAATTGGGCTCAAGATATCTCAAGGAATCTCTTTTAGATAGCCTTTTTTATCCTTTAGGCATTTTGCTGGATGTTATGCAGGATTTGCATAGCATGTTGCCTGCACTGCAGGAGTCCAGTACCGAGAATCGCATCGGAAAAAATGAGTCCAAAGAAGACTAGGGTAATTTATATTTTCTTTGCAATTCAATCAGTAAAAGGGTTACGTAATGGGGCTTTAGAATGGGATCATTATTATAATGTTAAATTCATCGACTCTTTGTATTATTTAAATATAAAAACAAGGATTGCCAGCTTCAGAAATACCTATTGCAGATAGAATTCATTTTTAATCTCAAGTGAAAATACTTACTAAGTATTTAATTATGCGTATCAATTACGATGCTATTTTCTTTGTAAAAATATGTTCTAATTGGCAATTTAAGTAAAAGGATGAATCTGTAAGGTTCTTAAAATTGTATTAAAATTTACATCTGAGTTCTGGGACATAGAGGTACAGCAGAATAGTTAGTGAATGGGTTGAGGCACCGCAATTTTCTTTCAGTATCGTTGGCTATTCGGAATTTATATCGTGCTGAATGTGGATAATGCGTCGTTGGGAATAAATACCATTCAGTGGGGAGCATGCCCTTATTATTCCATCATGGGCAACTTGTTTTGGGGCACTCGACGAGTAGAACAACTCTTCTATGCCAGAAGAGGACAGAGGCCATGGTCTAAAAATCCTACTCGCGAACTTCGGCTACCCACAACCCTCCGCAATTTAATGTAAACATAATGGGCGGAAATCTCGGATGATTTAGCCGCAAACTATTTTCACGACGGAGCCCTCCTGAAGTATTTTCGAGACCTCTCCAACGCCAGTCTGAAGTTCCATTCTTCGGTGTCTCATGTGAACGAGGCATTTTTTTCCCGAACCGGCATTCCGCGCGACAATAGCTATTTCGAACCGGGATATTTTCATTTTTTTTAATGAGTTCGGCATGCGTGAATTTTCCGGATTTTTGAGCGATTCAAGAGGCAATCGGTGCATAAAATTATGGCTCCGGTGGATCGTTCGAAAGAGGCAGAGAAGGGGGTGGAAAACAAAAGAATAAACAAGGGCGATGGTTGTATTTGCACGCGTGAAACATCGAGCGGATTTCGAGAGCCGGGAAAGAATTAACGAACGCCCCACCTCCTCTTTGCCTTTCGACCCCTCTCCAAAAAATCCTCCGTTTTCTCCCCTTCCCTGTAACCTTTCTTCTCTTCTGCCCCTCTACCTCTAGAAAAAAACCCTCCGCCCCCGCTTTTAATTGGAAAACCCGTGAGAAAATCTCCAGAGACTCTCGTAAAAATAACCAACTCCCTCGGATTCAAAATTCCGAGTCATTGAATGGGGTATTTTTTTTTGTTTTAATCGCTCCGCGGCCCACGATAACCTTCCCGACCGTCGAAAACTCTCGCTCCTTTTGTTTCTCTCCTTTTCCCGCCTTTTCTCGCGCCATATTTGTTCCAACGCGGACATATATAAAAATTCGCGCCCTCTACCAGCCGCCACCTGTACCAACGCTCCGAAATCGGATTTACATTCGTATGAATATGGATTATTTTCGCTTTTTCGTCTCTCCTGCTGCTCCTTAGAGAGGGAGAAAGGGGGAGAAAGATTAAAAGGAAAAGCGCGGGAAAACAACGGGAGTTATCGCCCTCGCTTTTTCGTGATTTTTTTAATTGGAAGCCGCGCTTGATTGAGCCCGACCTCCGCTCGATAGCGCGTGGTAATATAATGAGTTTCCTCCCAGTCTATTTTCTCATTCTTGCCCCCTTAATTGCGGTTATTTCGCAGGGCCTTATTAGGGCAAATAAACTGGCTATTTTCGGAGAATATGGCCGTCTTTTGTTCGCTTTATCTCGAGATATGCGGGTCCGAATGTCGCTGAAATATCCGAGCGCCGCCGGGGTTTATGTCGCGTAATTAAGGTGTCTGCAACGGAATTGCCCGGCGATTCCAACGTTAAGGAGAAATCTAAGTGCGCCGGAATTCATCTTATTCACGGGCTAATTTAAGAAGCCGACCTTTCGTATTCGTTCCTCGTTTTGAGGATGTTATGAGATATGGAAATTGTCTTGAGGACGTGATCAAATTTCAGATCTCTCGAGATTAAAAATAAATAAAGATATGCCCGTGGCAATGTGACTGATGTATTTTAAAGGCTTTGAGTTTATGACGTAATTTTGAATAATAGTCACGTGGAGTTTTATATTGCGACTTCTAAATTTGAGATTCAGGTAGGATAAGCAAATGAAGATTTTTATTGCCTATGAAATGCTCTAACGTCCATGAATTTTCAACAGTTCCATTCTAAGAGAAGGGAATGTTCGCATTCAACTCACGTTCATTAATAGTACTAAATGAAGAAGCACTCTATCAAATATTTTATCTATATTATAGTTGTCTCCTTAATACTTTCACGTCCTGATTTATTGCTTTGAAGTTAGAGACCTTTAAACATAGAATCTTCTCCGTATTTTTCCGCGTAATTCATTCAGTGTATCTGCAACGTTTAATCGTCCAATATTTATAGGATTACGAATTACGGGAATTATTAAAACTTTTGAGGGTTAATCATAGACTTTTATGATAACCAATGTGCCCTCGGCGTAAAGAAAAACATTATTATTTAAAAGGAAAGGGAAACACTTTTCAAGAGACCACTTTTTTTATCTGCATAGCACTGCATACTTAATATTGGCGTCGGCTTCTTAATTTTTGTCCAAACTTTGGTAGGGTCTTCAAACCTTCCATTAGCTACCAAATACTCTGGATAAAAGGGTGATATTTAAGAGGCTAAATGAGGAGTAACGAAGTTATCTTTTGCTCTTTTGATTCAGCCAAAACGCTAAAAGCTCAAAAATTCTACCAAAGTACAGCTCATGACTCTTTGAATGACACATTTAATTTCATAGTATTCTCTAGGTAAAGACCTGATGTTGAAAGAAATGAGTACTTAGTAAAATTCCGATTTATAGTAGATTTATTTCCGACTAGTTTCATCAACAAGTTTACATCACAGGTGATTTTCTATATAAGTGCAGGGCTTAAATGTGATAAGAAAGAGAAGTCGAGGGGTTAAGTTTGACGAATTTTACTAATTATTCATTTCTTTCAACATGTGCTTTGAATTCCACCGAGTTAATCTTGAGCACATTAATTTTATTAAAGACAATGATTTGTGTAGTTCAGCATCACTCATATCTCAATAGTATTTATATTATCACAGCCATCACCAAGACTGAAATATAATGATATATACATTATGATACTCTACGTTTTTTTTATCTATCTTTTACCAAAATACGAATGAGAATCATTCCATTCATCGAGGTATGGTTGCTTTGACGAGGAATATCCGCATAGACTTATTAATATGTGCGTCGAACTTCCTTTTATGAACTTAGTCAACACCCATTCCCTATTCTGTTCGATGAATCCCTCCTCCTTTTATGAGGATCTCGTGGGCTTTTCTACTCAGTTCCTAGCTTCATTCATATTTCTCTGGTGAATGTGTCCCTTTGCTTTGGTTGGATTCCCTGTTATTTAGGCAGGTGTGGTCCAACCGCCCCATCTCTTTTCAAATGTTTTTTGCCGTCAACGCCATGGGGCCGTGGCAACCACAAACTGTTGACAGTGGCGAATGCGGTGGCTGTGGAAGCAGAGAAAGAATCTGATGGTGCAACTTTTTTTATCCCCCCGCGTCTCCCTTCGTCCCAACTAAATGAGTCTGTCTAACGCAGTTCGTAGAGGAATTTTAATCTATTGCCGATCGCGATCTACTGCTCTTTTTATTGGAGGTCGGAACCTGAACGAATGAATTGGTAAAATATTTGGTACCCTTCCTATGTGTCATCTAGTATGCGGTCTGCAATCATGACTGCATTATGAGATGGTTGACTCGGGTTACCCAGGTTAATCGAATAGTCTGGGTAGGGTCTCCCAAGCCAATAAAATAGTGTAGGTTTTAAAGCCTGGGTTTCTTTTTTGGTTGATTAATAATTCCATGGGATGCAAATGATCCATTTTCAAAGTAAATAAAACAGCTGTCTAGTTCTCCACTAAAGGGTTGCCAGAGGTAAATCGCATATTTAAAGAGTTCCAAATATATTTATCTATACGTATTTCTTCATATATGATCTAGTCTATGACTTCTGTATCTGACGAGGAGGGTTCATAGGCCTACAAGAGTGAATATTTTTCATCTTCATTTCTATCTGTACATTTTTTTGAAGCCTCTTTTCAGCTGAAGGCAGAGTGTGCATGAAACATTATTCTATTTCCCTCATCTGTTACTTTCAATAATCATCCATGAGAAGATTGAATCTTTGAAACGGCTAGTTATTGGTAACCCTAAACCATAGCTTTTCCCTAATTTATTTTGCGTGATCTGATCGGTCCTTGCCACTTAATCGCCTAATATTTGCAACGTCTTCAAAGAGCTTAATTTATTGAGAAATTTATTTTATTTAATTTACATGTACATACATTTACAATAATTATTTAATTTTCTTTACTTTATAATGAATACGTATGTACATTTCATCACATACGAAAGACTGTAGTTTTATTTTTATTTTTAACTTTTGGAATTTTAAGCTTAAATTCAGCCTTTTTCTTAATAGACTCCTATTCAGTTACGTTTTTCAAGAGTACTTTATCGTGGAGTACCACATCCATTACAAATGTAGAGAGGCAATTAAGATACGTTTGCTAAGAGATTAATAGGTTTCAGCGAAGAAAAAATACGTGAATGATATTACTTCGTACTAGCTATGTTCCATCTAGATTATATTCTCTGATAACAGACGCTGCATTCATGAATTAGAGGAGTTAAATCCATGTTTTTTTTAATAACTGCTACTGAGAAAGTTATTGTTTTTTACCTCTCTTTGATATTAAGTTGGAATCATTAGAGAAACGCGATAAACTTTCAGGTTAAACTTCCTCGATAATGAGATATTCAGATACGTTTTTAGAAGACTTAATTGATATTATGCATCCACCCTGCTGCATAGCTTTATCAGGTACTAAAGAATAAGGATATAAAAGCCGCTTCAAACACGTATTGTTTCCTCGGGCTATATCAGAGGAATAAAGCCACCGATTTACAACTTCTCTTCAAAATTAGTCCTTAAAGAAACCTCGCTCTTTCTTACTCTCAGGCGCACCAAATAGGAAATACACGTAGGAAACAACAGCGAGAAATCTCCGTCACGCTTTAACGAACCCGCTCAAGTCAGCTAGAAGTACCCCAAGGATCGCCTCTCGGCCCGTCAAAATTTCCACCCTGCAGGCACTAAGCGAGGCAAACTATTCCGCGTTCGAACGTCGCGAAGTGGGGATTTTTTCGAACCGTCGCGAGCTCACGGCACGTCTCCGAGAGGGAGAAAATCGACCCTTCTCATTTTTGTTTCGGTAAAGTGTAATGATCTCTCGGTCCAAAACCCCTTGAACTCCGCTCGAGGATTTACATTCCTCCGAGACGAATTTAGCGGCGCGAAATAATTCGGATCGATTCCATCGCCCCCGTTTGAGAGGAAGGAGTAGCTGTTTTGGGGGGCGAAAGGGGCAAAGGGGGGGCAGACGAGCAAGGTCGGTGGAAATAAAAATGACTTCCGTCGCCACGAGCGTCGAAGGGAAAAAAGTAGTAGAGCGGACCTCATTAGGCAAATTGGAAAAATAACTAAACTCCTTCGATTGTGAGGAGGCAGGGGTGTGGGGCAAGGTGAATGGGGAAGGAGCAACAATTCAGCTTCCCTATATTTGGAAAATTTTTCGGTTAACTAAGGGAGTTTTCTCCGCCTTGAAAAGGTTTCCCGGCAATTTGGCCGCATTCATCCGCCGCCATAATGCGTTATGCGATATTTTCCCCATTCAAGAGACGGAAACAGTTGAATCTATCGCTCATTATTCCGTGGCTCTTGATAATTTCGCCTATTTTCTGTTCGGTGAGTTCTCGAGCGGGGGTATTGAGAATTGTTCGCGAAAAGAGGTTGGGAATTATGAGGTAATAGTTTAAGGAAGCACAGCGGGGCTCTTTGGGCCACACCACGGAGAAGTACTTAATGAATTCGATTGAAAGCTGAAAATGCTCTCGAAAGTTTAGCAGTCACAATTACTATTTGGCCTTATTAAATCTTGCTTATTCAAGGATTGTGTGGGAACGGATCCAGAAGAAATTTAATGGAGGGATTATAAAGATTTTGTGAGTTTCTTTATGTGATTTAAGTGTGAAATATATACAAAGACTAATTACTCATTTCCTACAGTTACACATTTCACATTACTATTAGGAGTAGTATTCTTATAATTACTTTGACAATTTTAATTATTTCACTCAAATGGGATCCCCCGGGGAATCGAACCAGGACCACTTTTACCAAAGTTAAATGTGCTGCCCACTTGGTAATTCGGTAATCCATATTACAATTATTATTTAAAAAGTGCTCCAAATATAGCTTAGTAAATTCTTGGAATGACATATGTATTATTCAGTTACGCTATTATCCTTCACAAACTTAACGGCAGTTTATGATTATTTTTCGGTTTATTGCATGAATTAATTAGCATTCCCCTTCCATACGACTTATGGTGACTCGCGGAGTATAACTATAGATGCAGATATACGATTAGTAAAGTAGCTAAAACGTTTTCCTTCTTATGAATGAATCTTCATATTTGTAGAATAATAATTAATTTACTGCAGTGAAAAATTTTAGCTGCTTTGAGTATTTCTGGAATTTTTCGATCTTGCATTAATTTACAGAACTTATCACGTTTATTTACAACTTATAACAATTTATAACTTATCAACTTATCACAGTTGTTGTGATGAATTTCGCCTCGGAAAAAAGCAATAGTACGTGTATTTAATGGTGTGGGAGAATTGTCTTTCGCTATGATAAGGTGACTGGTTCTCTCAGGTAAAATACTGTTTAAGCTTGCAGTTATAGAAAGTTATTCTATTGAAATTAAGAATTTATTTTTCCAGACTTCTTATTCCTAAAGAAACCATAAAGTTTCTGTTTAAACGTTTCACCTTTTTACCGAAGACAAGCAGAATTCAAACCTATTGCTTTCTTTGATTCACTATCTTCCCAGTTATTCCTGTATATGCAAGCAAGTTCTTTAGCGGAACCGATAATATCCTCTTTGTTCGTATTAAATGTAGCATAATTTACAACGGAGTTGGTATTCACAATATATCAGGATTCCCAAGGCGAGGGAATTCCTCGAGCTTTCCGATTTCTATGAATTATAACTTCCATCTTGCTCCACCGATTGAATTCGTGTCCTGTGCACATGCCTCTGCCCCCTCCCTCACTTAGGTCCTGATTTAAATAATTTGTCACCAATATTTAAGTACAGTATCAGGGCTTTAGGTAAACACCTTGAGGAGGTTCTCAGTTTCGTTTACTTATTTTAAAGATTTTTATATAAGAGAATTGCGAAAATATTAAAAATAAAAGAAATCTATTAATGAAAGGAATTAAAAATTAAGTCTTGGAAAATCGCGTTATGACTGGTAACGCATTTGTATCATGCCCTTTTACATTCAAAGATTACTTCCTAATCATTGTATTCATACCTTTCGGATATCTGAACGATTCCCATTAGTAAGGTAGTTGGTAATCATAATTGCCAAAATTTATTATTATTGGACCCTTTATTAGGTGAGGTTAGGCCCGAGTGGGCCTCAATTCCACCTAACCTCGTATGAAGATTTTACATAGTATCAAGGTGTAAAATAATAAGAGAAAAAATAAAAGAGAAAAAAACTAAATAGGAAAGATATGATTTGTGGGAAAAAATCTCCATAACTGAAGGTTGATAGAGAAAAAACCCACAGTGCGGGAAAACACCCACATAATTTACTAGAATTCATCAAAGTTTTCTTAATTGTCATTCAATTAAGGAATTTAAAAGGAACCATTGGAAATTAGGAAAAATACACCATAGCTGGAAAACACCCACAAAAAGTTGATCTTGGAATTTTGTGGAATTATCCTAGATGAAATTATTGAAATGTATTTCTAAAGGATTAACATAGGTGAAAATATCTTAATAGATCAGGAACCCAACTATGGAATAGTCATCAGGGATCCATGGTATATGATTATTTTGATACACTAATAATTTTAATTCTAGTGTTTATAAATTCGGTGTTGGTGCACCTCTATATAGTATTGTTAAAAGTGCTTTAAGAACAGTGGTTATTTGGCAAACCTATTATCGAACCCGAGTCCTTATTCATTAAAGACAATTGCGCTATCCACGTAGATATTTTGTGTGCAGTTCCAAATTTCCTTGGTTTGTCGTTCAAGCAGCGTACAGGCGTCCTTAATATTTTCACAACTCAGCGCAAGTGCTTCCTCGCCTTCAAAGAACTTTCCCACCTCATTATTCCCACGATTATCTGTCATTTCCTCGCCATTGATGTTAAAAACGCTTAGAACAGCGGAGTTCCTTTTCACACTTATCTGCACATCACTCTCCATCTGATTGTCTTTTGAATATTATTACCGGAGGGCTTCTTTTGCAGCAACAAATCTTATCAAGCGCTGACTCCGTTACTTCATCCATTATTTCGAGCGTTGAACTCCGCCGGAAGTCTTTTCAAAATCTATAAAACGCAGAAGTTTCTTTGATCTGCCGCTTCAGGTCTATTAATGCCATCGTTCTTTCGAATGCTTTCCCGTTTCTGGACTGATCTTCTTCAACATGGCCTTTCCGCTTAAATCTGTTTCTCTGTTGAGATTACTTCCCGCTCTCTCTGTGAGGTATTAATTCGATCATAGGATCCTTTGTTCGTAGTCCGTTGTTACGTGTTTTTCGCCTAGTGTATGGAATAACAGTTCAACTGGACTCGGATGGTAAGCGTGGTAACTTTCAGGGAGTTGAAGTCGTCAATTAGTGACCATCGGAAAGATATATGAACACCTCGGTCTTAAGTATTGAGAAAAGAATTATAATTGCGCATATTTTTTCAAGATGTTATACAAAGGTTTAATTTGTGAAGTATGCATTCATTTACTGTCATAGACAAAATAATGAGTAATATATAATATATGTCAGTGTAGAGACTCATAGGCTAACCTAAAATCGCCTAAAATACTGCTTCCTTATTATTTATTCACATTTATTTTACTTTGATTGAGATAATTTATTCATTCCTAACTCATGCGGAGTTTATCAGTGCTCGGGCTTATACGTAATTACGGTGTCAACCATCGCCATTAGTTGTTATCGGTACTAATCATAAAAATTGCAGTATATTACAGATAATGGATATATTTTCATAAAATTTTTGGTAATTCCTTATCAAAAACAATATTGATAAAATTGCCCATCTCTATTCGATGTTTGTTCTTATGGCACCATTCCTGTTGTCGTACATTTTTTCTAAATAATCTTTATAGTTGGAAAGGATCTCCATTAAGGCGAGAGTGAGATCGAAAAGTTTCTTATTTCATTCATGAATGATATTAATAAATTAAAATAGATATCTAGGAAAATAGATGATGATGAAAGTTTAAGAATGGTGTAAGAGTATAAAGAAGAAATTTCAGAAAAATAAGCATTTTGAACACACTATAAAATATCCGAAAATTGAAATTTTTTAAAAGTTTCAAAGCGTATGTATTCAATGAAAAAACATGTGAAGACGATAAAAATAAAAGAAAATGTTTCTTACACTTGGGTAATTTTGGACCAATAGGCCTGAAAATTATCAGCACTGCTAACCTAACCATTTATCATAATATGCTTTCTCATAAACTTTGTTTGTATATCTTATGACAATTAGGGACATGGGATACATAATTGATAAATTTGTAAATGCATTCTTACGAACACGATTGAGGTGATTATAATGGATCATCTCTTAATAATTTCCTCCATTGTTCATATTAGAATAAGGACTAGTGAAATCGCAAGCAGCAAGTAATATCAGAGAAATTCGACGAAGTCAAAATCCATCCGTTCGATTTCAGTTTAATGCAATCGCCGCCCGTCGGAATAAAATCGCAATCCCCGAGCCTCATCAAATTAAGCGTTTCACACCGCATTTTTAGCGCTCTTCTCAAGCTAGTCCGAGGGTGTATTCGAAAGAAATGAAAAAAGGAAGAATTATTTCGGTAGCCCTGAGGGATACGGTTGTGGGGAACGCGGCGTCGTGCTGAAAGGGAAAGGAACAATACGGAATGTTGGAGCTGGTCCCGTCTGCAAACATCCCCAGTGTCACATTAGGAGGAGGTGGCGGCGACAAAGATTCGGAGGAGGATATTTCGCCACCAAAACTCACTCCCAGTACTCCTCCCATCTGTCTGTCTCTTCCACCGCCGTCACGCCATTCGCGCCAAGTTTTTTTATTTCCATCCCCGTCTCCTATAGCTCTTGACTTTATAATTCTATCGCTGGTGATATCCTCTCTCTCTCTCCGTCAATCGCGTCTTCTCCTTACGCTTCTGCACCTTCGTTTTTTGGCGCCGCGATGTGATGTGATGAGTCCGTCTGCGGACTCTTTTTCTCTCTTCGGTGTTTCGGAGCTTTTCACAGGTTGTTCCCCACGTGCCTGGGAGGTAAAGTTTTCGTCTTGTGCGGAAAGAGGCTCTGATTCCGGCGATGTCACTCTCTTTGAGGGTGCTCCAAAGGAGTGGTATGTATTCTGTGGTTTTTCTGGAGTTTTTTTCACCGATCAGAGAGCGGATTTTTCTATCAGAAACTCGTTGTCCAGGATCTGGTTTGGTGTTGTTGCTTGTTGAATGAATGAATGAATTCTTTATTCAGGAGAGGTTAGGCTCAAATTGGCCCTTCTTCCACCTCACTTTTTTGTTATTCAAATTTAATATTAAAATTAGAAAATAAAAAAGGGAAAACACAAAAGGATTTGAATTTGTGGGGAAAATTCTTGTCAGTGAAGGTTTAAAAAAACAAAGGCCCCCGAAAACACACAGTATACAACTTAAAAGTTAGAAAAATCAAATTCATACAATTTAAAATACAATACTGGTTAATGCGGTAAAATTTATTATACAATTTTCGTTAAAATGCATATCTTATATGAAATATTATTGCAAAAATAAACATGTAAAGCATGAAATCATATTATACACACTTTTTATATCAGTATTAAAATCAATAACGTTACTAGTATACAGAATAGAATATAACACAGAAAAAGTTAAGTCAAATTGTTTCTCTTTAAGTACAAGTACAACTCAGGTATAAATAATGGAAACCTTTTTTACATGGCAATATATTTTGTGAACATTAATGAATCTTGTACGGTCTAGATCAGGGGTAAGGAAACTGTTTTCAACGGAAGACCACATAAAATATTGTTTTTCATAAGAAAAATAAACGAAATCATCATACCACTATTGGGTCCATATTGCCTGCATTCAAATAGTTAAGCATCGAAATTCTTATAAGAAAAGTGATTTATTCACGGAGTAAAATGAAAAAGAGCGTTTTTCTACTATGAAAGAGACTGTCCTTAGCGTAACTCGATGGAATAACTCCTTCATTATAATGTAAAATAAACTTACTTGGGTACTTAACCGCTTTTTTCATATTATAACTTTCCAACTTATTTTTCTCTTGGTGTCATTAGCAAGATTAGGAAAAATTATTAAAATAGAATGGTTTCTGGAAATGACTAAAAGACCGGAATGAGCTCCCAAAAAGGCCTCATTTGGCCCGAAGGCCGCAGGTTTCCTACTTCAACTCTAAATGCTCGTTGTGGAATATATAATGCGAAATTTCCTTGTATCTTTGTAAATGTTTCGAGTGATGAATTGCTGCGATAAATCAGTTAGCCTCATCAAGATGGGTTCTGATTTAGTGTGGGAAAGATTTGAGAAAGGTGATTTAAATTAAGCTTTAATTTGCTCAAATTTTCAGACATTCACGGTTTAATTTCTGATTCACAGATTTCAGATATCAAGTTCTTTGAAGTCGAAATAGAAATTATGCGCCCATCTTTGTGAATAGGAGAGTCATTTATTGACAGAAAATCAACCAAATGTGTGCTACTGCTTGTCTCTCCAATAATTATTTTTTTTTGCGCGAACTATACGCAAGAGTAACCGACCATGGAGATAGAGTGGTGCATGAATCCCTTGCTACAAGCCGGATGGTGGTTACCAGGGTGCATATGTAAATTTAGATGTGAATGTTTGTTTTTGGTTTCCGCATCCACTGTCACCCTAAAGGATCGAGTTGAAAATAAATCAATAAAAATTTAAACATGGACTCAACTCTTCACGTCAAACTGTGGAAAGAGACGAAAATTTTTGCTAACCAAAGCGCGATTTTACTCATGTATTTGATAAGAGACAGTTCGAGTGTGCCAGTGAATAATTTATTATAGTTTATTAGCTGTATCGTTATTATAGGTTTGGAGTGGGGTTAGAAGATAGGAAACAGTGAAGTGAGTATTGTGAATAAAAAGAGATAACGTTCTTAATCTGGAAGTGAATTGTCGAAGTGGTTCGTTTGTAGGTTTGTTGTGAAAATAAATTTGAAAATATTCTTCTTGGGTTTACTCAGCTTTTACATCCGCTTCCCAACGTATAACTTCAATGTTAGAATATTAAAATATAGGAATAAAGTCTACATGAAAATGGTTTTCATGAAAATAGTTCCTCAAACCTGTTTTAGCCTAATGTTAAATCTACTGAGTTACATGAAAGACAAAAAATGGAACGGTTTAATTGGGAAATCTATGTACATTTAATAAAACACTTAAAAATGTCTTAGTAAAAACTTAAAAATTTACCTGGTTAATTTTTCCCACAGTATTTTATTTTACCACTGGTTTCAGGACAAGAACCGCCATCTGCTGGTAACATATGTAGCAAATGAGAATAATAGTATAAATGTGCACAAAATTGCTCATTTTTTATGTAATTCACCTGAAAGTGGCCGCTCAATTTTAGGAAACCGGTCGTAAGATTTAAAAGATTCGGTAGAAATAATGAAGTAAACGCATTGGCTTCAAAATTTGTTATGGCGTTCTACGAGGCACATCCAAAGCATATCGATTTCATGTATGAAAACCATCGTATATTCCCATAATTTCACCATACGTTTATGAATCCTTTGCATGCGTTCATGTTACGGAAAAATTAGCATATCACGCCGAAAGCCATACCGTCCGTTTCTACTTTAACGAACATTGCTTTACGAGCGCAGAGAAGCAATAGTCGTTTCTAGGTAACAGAACCATGAAAAGTGGAGCAGTCAGGTGAAAAAACAGCTCCCAGAGGGCGGAATTCCCTTTTTCACACGCGACAGAGATGACAAGAACTCCTTTATCCCTCAACGCCGAAGCATTAATTGCAAAAAATAAGGGTTGCATTAAATCATGAGCCGAGAGTCGAGCGTTACAAACTTCATCAAGGCGCCTCTCATCGCGTACATCTAGTCAAACGAATTCCGAGCCACCAAGGCATCCATCCTGCGAGGAATTTCAGCGTTCTTTTGTTTCGCGAATGAATGGGGGGACGCGAATCCATCTACGCCTCGGAGCGGAGGCGAAAACGCGGCGATAAACATGCTCAGGAGGGAAAAAAATAAAGGAAACATCGGGAATATTTAACGCGAAAGAAGAATTTGCATGGATTCCCCACTTGTTAGTCCAACTTGGGCGGCACGAAAAAACAAGCGACGGAAGCTCTTGATAAGCGGCGAAGAGAAAAAAAAGAAGGCGAAAAGGGATTTGCATTGTCGGGAGGCGAATCGTAAATAGTTATCAGCGCCGCCACAGCCATGTTGCGACTTGGGGGCAAATGACTTTCACGGCTATTGCACATCGGAAGGATTGCTGTATAATTTGGCGGGGAATCGCGAAACTATGAAAATTTCGGGTTTATTTCCCTCCCACGCCCACTACTACTTTTTTATGAGCCTTTAATTTTAACAATGACCAAGCGTCACCCTGAAAATTTCAGGTTTCTTCACTACCACGCCTGCAACTACTTTTTTTTGAGCTTTTTAATTTTAACAATGACCTAGCCTTACCCTAATGGCCACCTAACCTGTGAAACACGAATTCTAGCTAAAGTCTTCTTTCTCTAAGGTGTTATACAATGCCTAAGGTGTTTTACATTTCGGTAGGTTTATGCAGAGTTGTGGTAAGGCAGAGGCGGGCTAGGTTTTTCCATTGGGAATACGGTCTATTGAGAGAGGTCGTGTGAATAACCACGGGAAACCATCAGGCCACTCTTTTATTGTCTTGCTTACATTCAAATAGTTAATCTTCGAAATTTATATGAAAAAATGACTTCTTTTGCTTCGTAAATGGAAAGAAAATATTTTCTAATTTATTTTTCACTTGGTATTGGGTGTTGGCAGTGTTTGAGAACAAAATTTCTTAAAAAGGAGTATTTGTTTCAGGAAGTTACTATAAGGTCACAATACACATCTAAAAATGCCAAATTTGACCTGAAAGCCACTGGTTCCTTACCTTTGATCTAAGGTTACATTCTCTCCGAGCAAGGACTGTTATTTTAACACCTTTATCGATATTTTTTGAGATTTTAATCACCCTACTAACAAGAGATGGAACGGTATCGTTTGATTGGCGAATGACAGAATTTTTTAGTCATTAAATTTTTAGAGCTTAAAGAAAATAGAAGCCGGTTGTTATTGAATTAGAGATATGGCACACTCCCCGATGGTAGTTTTGTCGAAGTACGGGCTTGCGTCCGTGGTCATGGCGTGGAACGGAAGTCTGGGATCACCGACCTTCCGGTAATCACCCGATGTACTTACATACGTGGGCGATCACCCTGAGGGACTCAAAGCATAATATTCATTCTGTCGGATAGAATTTTTCATTTATATTATTTTGTTAAAGGTCGAAGTATACGCGAATGTATAAGGTACCTTTTTCTTCCACTAAATGAATCTCTTATCTATAGTCTCTTTGAGATATACTACATTTTTATTCCAAATTCCCTCACTTTATATTTCATTGTGCTGTATGTATATATATATATATATATATATATATATATATATATATATATATATATATATATATATATATATATATATATATATATATATATATATATATATATATATATTTTGAAGATCTGTCGTCATGAATGAATGCAAGAAAAATTACTGGCAGAATAATAGAATTTAATTATAAAGAGTTTAACAAGCGTGTCTCACAAATGTAGTATTGATTAACATTTTTCCTAATTGGCTTGACTAATTCCATTAATATTTTATTTCACTGCTACTATTTTCGAGGTATTACCTCGTCTTCAGACAACCAGAACATTAATGAAACCTCTAAACCGGTAGCAATGAAATAAATTATTAGTGGAATTAGTCAAGCCTTGTTTTTCATTTCATTCAAACATGGATAGTTTTCCACCACGTATCGCTTCATTTAGTTAATTATGATTAACTTTTTTGTTATTGGTAGGTATGAAAATGATGTTATAGTTAAAATTTGTATTTATATATCTTAATCAATGCCATTATTTAAAATGCAATCACTTTTACCTCAATAATTTTTTAATCAGCACAACCATGAACGAAACTGAGACAAAAGTAAATGAAAGATACATTCTTCTTTATCCTTTACCGAAAAAAAAATGAAAAATATTCCAAGCATCAGGTTATGGTGGTGGTACTCTTTGTTAATAGTGATAATACCAGCGAATATATTGCATAAACGTACCGAAATATAAAACACTTAAAATCTACATCTACATACGAACCCTGCAAGCCGCCTTTCGGCTTGTGGCATGGTGTACTTGCAACATGACTCTACTTTCCTAGTCGATTATTTTCGCGTATCGTTCTCGGAAAAAATATTTCAGGCATCAGGTTATGTTGATGGGACTCCTCGTTATTATTAATAATAATATATTCGCTGGTTAGATGAAAGTTTTCCACGGACCTTCATTTGGGCTTGGATGCAACAACTGGGAGCAGAGCCATACGCTCAAAAATTCCCATCTTCTTCAGCGTTACTCAACCCGGTCCGTCGCAGTTCCTCCGCAGTAAGAAAACTTGTGCCGCCGTTTCTTGCATACGCGATCTCATAAGATGGCCTCAGGGAATGCAACGCGAGTCCGCTTGATTTATCACGCGTCTACACCCGCATCCGCCTCCCGCGCGGATATGTTTTCTAATCCGCGTTTCTCCTCTAAATAATTTATCGCCGGAGTTTGCTAAAATAAACATCCTCGGGTCGGCGCATTTGATCTCATCTCCTCGAGAAGGAAGAATGGCATTGTGACCGAGGAAAGCCAAGTTGGCAACCGATGCGGAATACATCGGGTGGATTAAGAAAAAAAGCAGAATCGGGATCCGCTCGGTGATCATCGCGGTCATTGTTGGGATTCCTGGCGTTTTTAGCCAGCCTCCTCTTCTCTTACACACCCGGTTTCTCTTTCTCGGAAGTGACTCTCCACCCTTTTGTTTCATGTTTTCTCTCTCTCCAGGTTGGTTTTCCTCAAGGAAAACAGCATAAAAGAGACGGTTGTGTTCTCGCGCGCGGGTGTTTGTTTGTTTCACAAAGCGCTCGCTTCTCCATTAACTGATATTCACGAAATGTGTAAGAAAATAGTTGTGTCCTGTTCGAAAAGGAGGTTTATTTTTGGGAGGTTGGATCTCCTTTTCAAGTTTCTGCCGTGCTCCGTTGGTCCGCTATTGCTATTGATGTCTGATGCTTGTTGCTGCCCCGAAGAAACTTTTTCGCTGTTTCAGTTTTTTTTTTTTTTTAATTTTATCTATGCATATCTTAATTATATCGGCGTCATTTTTGGTCAGCGAACATTTAATTTATCGCTACTATCATATTTTTATTCAGAATATTTCATAATAAGTGAGGAATGAATAGTTCGCTAAAATCCTTGATTTTAGAGATCTGTTCATTCCTCATTTAGTTCTCTAAAATCAAGGTTTTCAATAAGGAAGGGAAATAATCTGACCTAGCCAGGACTCGAACCTGTATCCAGGTGCTACTTGCCGATAGGTTCTCAGCGAAGCGATGTGTTTCTGTTATTAATTATGATAATATTAATAATGATAAGAATGTTTCTCTATTAGGGCAAGATTGATACATAATCACCTATCATTATCTACATCTAACGTAATGAGTGACCACAACAGAATTCCTTGTTTAATTAATCTCACATGCAGGGTCATTCATAGTTATTTTCATGAATACCTCTCTAATAACATAGTAATAAAGATTTTATTGTAAGAATGGTCAACCATAGCTAAAATACGTCCCATTAATAAAGGCGCAATCACCATTATTATGAATTACAAGTAATGTTCTCCTAGTAATTTTCTCCTCTCGACCTTGTTATGCTCAATCAACTATTTTACATTTTTAATTGTTTTTATTTTCAATTCGTTTAAGTTTGAGACGTTCGTACCACGTGATAGTTTTACTACGATCTCTTGATGGTTGGAATGTATACATTTTCGGTAAAAGATAGGTAAATGCATCTTTTATTTAATTTTGATACCGTATTTTTTGTGGCTATGATACTATTATAGCTACCGAGGTATGATTGATCTTGATAAATGGCATTCATTTCAGTCATTTGTTATTTCATGCCTTGAAAAGTGTTATCCATTCATTGTGCTTCACCAACATGGAATGTTTCGATTAAAATATTCCGGCTCAGTGAGGAAAGATATACTTTGTAAGAACGTATTTGAAAACAGTTTAGAATTTATGCAGCCGGCATCCAATACGAATTGCGAACGTATTACTGTGCACTGATAAAGTTTGTTATAATCTTTGTTTATCTTTAAGGTTATTTGGTTATTGTGCTGAATGGCATTGTTTGAAGGAAGTTGGCGAGGAAGTTGAAACTTTGTCTTTCGTATTTGCTTACGTAGAGGGCACACATTTCTCTTACTCTGTGTCTGGTTCCTTCATAACTCTACCTCATCTAAACTTCATGTATATTCTCTGCGTTCCTCGGTGGGAACTAAGAGGGAAATATGTGCAAGAAAAGCTGTTGACACATTCCCTGTCGCACTCATAGCCGTGGGAGAGAATTTCCCGGGTTCCGCGTAAGAATTTTCCCGTTGTTATTAGCTTTCGTAATTTAATGAAGCTGTCGTACACATTCCGTTTGTCTTCCTGTTATTATTTCTTGCTTTCCCTCTCTGCATGATTCATCATCGAAAGGATAGGTTTATTTTGTGTTGACTGATAGTTTTCGCGTATCAGAAGTTAAGGGGTTTATCTGTAACTATTTTACTTATACCTCTTTGATTCTGGGTCTATGGTTTAGATATTTTCTTTTTCCCTGTGGTTGCTTTACTTTATTAAGATTTTTGTTGTTAAATTTTCTATAATTTCTTTGGAGGGCTTACTTGCTGAACACGTTCCTGGAGAAATTATTGGTGATGTAGTATGAGTTTATGGCTGTGATAATTCTAATTATTTTAGATTCTAAAACTCGGTCTCGACTTGTTGGTAGGTCTCCATTAGCTTGAAATGTTGTTTTGCCTTATGAGAACACAAAGGGTCGAAGCTAAAGTTGTTCGATAAAACATATTCTGTGGTAAAAATAGAAGTGTTTTTTCATTTTTCTTTCTAATTATTACGAGTATATTTAATGTACCTGTGGTGCTCGAAATCTCAACTTTTAAGGACTCATAGTTTTATGATGAAATCATGAGAATGGTAAATTTCAGCTCAATACAGATTTTATCATTGTTCAGTAAAGGACGTCACCGATCTAGCTGAAAATAATTTATAGAGATGAAATTTTTTCCCATACTATTTAATGAACGGAAATACATGGAAACTTCATTTTTAATGTAGCACTTTGGCTAGTGTGAGTGAGAAAATGTTTTAGAATTTCCGAAATGGTAAATAATCGCTCAGTCTGTAATGGCTTCGAGCAGTGGGAATATATGTAACAACGATGCATGTATATTTACAAAGATATGCTCACAGACTCAATATTCTTGATACATAAATTGGTGATATTCTTAATTGATGATGTCTATGTTTTCGTTATTGATCACTTTGATGAATTCATTACTATTTCTTCTTGTTTGTTTACTTTAATAAAGTGTATATTATTTTATAATAGCGAAGAGTTTTAAAAATACAATGTCTAATAAGTTATTTTTCTTCTTGCAGGTAAGTACCAGTGCCTGACTCTTCACGGAAATTTAATCAAAGCTTGGTAGAGACGTAAAAGAAATCACCTTACTTACTAAGCATGGGAACAACTTGGTATGTATGTCTGAATACTTTTTCATTTTCAGAATGAATAATCTGATTCGGGTGTATTTCTGAACTTCACTTGAACCTGCATTTGTATCTCACAATCAGTAGCGTGCAAGTTGAAGACAGAAACAGCATTAGGTCGACCCCCTCTAGAGCGCGCCTTGGGGGGTACTGCCTCACAAGCTTGCCGTCTTATTTTGGCCGTTTCCAGGGTATATTTTCTCATGCTCTTTCCCTCAGACTTCTTGTCGAGTCCCTCAGCCGGTGCTTCTCCATCTCCTGCGAGTCGCTGTGCGCTTACTGTGTCTTCTTGAATTTGTATATACATCCACCGCCTTTTGTTAAGGCATTATTTCAATCAAGCAATTCTGATTTCAATTGATTCAATCTGATAATGAATTATGATTTTCCCAGATTAACACTGCTACGTTCCTATCGCCCTATCTTTTCAATTGAAAATTCACTTGTATTTCGGTAGAGGATGGACGAAAAGGCATCTTTCATTTTCTTAGCCTCAGTCCTGTTCATAGCTGATATAATAAGAAAGCTACTGAGGTATAACCGATGCTGAGATGTGATTATACTCTCTCATTTAACGCTATGAAATGTGATGTTCCCAAAGACCTTAAATTAGATATGATTCCTATGTGAACATAAATGCATAGATGTATTTATTTATGTACACACCGTTCTACCTTTCGGTTGGTTCATGTGCCTAAATATTCCATATATAATACCCTTCCTTTCGTTATTTGGTAACATATCCTACCCTTTATATAATCTAACAACATTTGTCTTTATCTATTTTGTTCTTGCATTCTACCCTCAACTACTCTTCTCAGTAATGTTAATATTTGACCCAACCATTTCCTCTATCCATGCTTAATTACTTCAGTTGAAACCTCTCCTCTGCAACTTTCTCTAGTTCTTCTGTGTTTGTTTGTTAATCAATCCAATTTACTTTTTCTCCTATGTGAAATCATTCCATTACATATTACTCCAATCTTGCTTAAGAAACATCATATCCTCTCCAATGCTAGTGGAATTATTTGCTTATTATTATTAGGAGGGATTAATTCGAAGGCGGATTTCTAATTTGGCGCAATAGGCTGAAGGTCTCAATAAGACTTTATATATAAACCCTCAATAATGTACTGCAATTTTTTTAAGTGTTAAGAGGTAGGACTTGTTACTGGTTTCAGGAAAGAATCTTATATGGAGTAAGTCTACATAACATGTTTACAGAATATACTTCATAATTATTGACATTATATAATGTAAAATATATTCATCGTTCATAATAATTTTCGAAAATATTACTTATAAATCAATATTTTGTTTTTTCTTGCTGTAGTGAAGAAACCGAATATTGCATGGCATATATTTTACGAATAAAATATTTGCCAGCTTCGATGGCACAGTGGTTATTGTTGCTAGCGCTCCAGTCCCAATGTCCCGGGTTCGAATCCCTGCTAATCGGATATTTCAACCAGGGAATGGTTGTTGAGCTTGTCTTTACAAGGTTAATTGCATGAGTAGTGTATGTAAATTCGCCCAATAAAGACATTGCAAGATTGCAATAGAATCGAATTTTAACTCTCATATTACATAGTGAGGCGCCTCGGTCTGGTCTTTGTGCTTACGGCCTCTGATAGCTTAAATCCGCCTTTGGAATAAGTTTAGCTGTATATACTGTATACACAGAGCATTTCTTTTCAAGAGATATTCTCGTGCTATGATATTCAGAAATATTTCGCAAACTCATCCATTTCTCTGCGGCATCTATTCCTCTCCTCCTCCGAAGCTTGTTTAGCTTCCAGAGGCCAACTCATCCACGTTCCTTCTCTTTCTCTCCCTCGAAATGATCCTTGAATCCCATTTCCATCCTCCCTCCACACTCATTTCCTCTTCTTTCTCCTTCACTTTCCTCATTTCTGGAATTTCAACCTCCTTCACCTCAACTCATGTTACCGTTCTCCCTCATCCTTTTCCCCAATTTCTCCTTCCCTTCAGCCATATCTTTTATTCCCCCTCGCCTAACGTTCTTTCCCCAAAATTTTCTCCCCAACTTTTCCCTCCACTATCTAACCCTCAATCCAATTTTCCTGCCAGGCCCTTTCTTCTCTGCCCTCCTATCAAGGCATCTTTTCCTTATTGAAGCCTCCCTTAACGTCGCTCTCGGAGTTGCGACGTTCTCAAGACCCTGTTATATTTTCCCTCCTCGAGCTTTGCTTCTATTGTTGGAGACCCCTAACCGTTCCTCTCGGCGCTGATTTTCTTCTTCGTAAAAGTTAATCCATTTAAAATTTATTTCCCTCATGTCGACTTATCACCTAGAAAGGTTTTGCAGCTGCAAGGATTGAGATTTTTTCGTGAGATTCGCTAGTTACGTTTACAATGAATATACGGTATTCAGCATTGAGCCTGGTTTAAGCAAAACATCACTCATCTTTACATATAGTCTCCCTAAAGGCTTGGATGAATGTTTTTACTGGTTTGAGCTTCATTCTCTTCACTATTAACTTTTACAATGAATGAGGCTTATTATAAATGAGGATTGAGGTAAACTGCTCTTGCTTTCTTCATTGAGCTGGCTACAATAAGCGGGCAAAATTCCTGTTAGTTAATAACAAGGACCCTATGAGTTGCTATTTTCCTAGCATTCAGTAAGTAGTGTCAGGATAAATGACATTAATAATCACTAATAACCCTGTAGCATTCACATCATTACAGCTATGAACAGTACTGAGAGAGGATTAACTTTTTACAGGGGCAGTTTTTCACTTCTGTTTATCTTTCGGAATGATAAATTTTCCTGTATCCTATACTCAAAAGACAAATGAAAAATATTCCTTTTATCAATTGGTAGAAAAAGGAGCAATATTTGCAATCGACTTCGGAAATTTATGGAGGGTTTCAATTTAGTTTTATTGATACATTTTCTGGATGTGGTAACTGGGCTGATTTGATTGCATTAAGAGCCCATGTTAGTAACAGTAAATGGAAGCAGGATGTGCACAGAGCCGTGAAAATTTATGCCAGTTACCCAATATTAACGGAAATTATGTATGTATTAGTAATTAACATCATCATCATCATTAGCCGATTCTTTAACTAATTGATGGAGAAAGGCGGAGGAAAAAATACTCTCGAGATATTTCACAGTCGAATTGGTTTATTTTTGGTTTAATTATATAAAGATTTGCGTTGATCATCATTACTTACACGTAATGTCCTTAAGGTCAAATTTCCTTTGGAGTGAAAATATGATTACAATGACATTATCTCTGCCAAAAGATCTGCTGTTGGGTGAAGAGAATTGGTCTTAATTAGTGAAAAAAGGTTTCTAAGCGATCTTATCTTAAATTTAATTGAATTTTAAACACCCAAGATCTGTACCAGCGATAATCTGTTGTTTGATCATTTATAATTAAAGGAGTAAATACCTTGTATCAGTGGAAAGCAGCGCTTAATATTAAGAGCGGGTTGCTTAGTGCGGTGCTTGGTAATCCTTATAGGTAATAAATACTTGAGGGGCTGATATACGTTTATCAATCATCATTAGCTAAAGCCCAGCGGATCTTTTAACCATGCTTCAATAAGCGGTGAATTCAATTAACCGTACCTCTAACATATGAATATGTAGCTTGTTTAGAACCGGATAATAGAGAAGCTAACAGCTGTAGAGCTTTTAGAATTTTCAATGAAGATAAAAAGAAGTGAAAAATCTCTTTCTACAACTTCATTTCAACGAATAGTATATGTATTGATATTAGCGATTTAAAGAGACGTCTCTAAAACAGGTCTGGTCAATGTAGAGACAAACACGTACAATGTTGTCATTTGTGTTTATCCGTGATTGTTGATCATCCGCAGGAGGTACACGGTCATTAGCCCGGACAAGGAAGTTTCCACTGTTTGTCAGAGATGTCGAATATGGACGATCAAAGGAGATCATTAATATCGATGAGATGTCCCTTGTTTGTATAGAAAGAACCATCCTTTGTCGCAGTTTAGGCACGTCGTTTAGAGAGGTTAACATCTCGAGTGGCACCCCATTAATCATCAACATAGACAGATCGACGTCGGAGTTCACAATGCCAAACATGAGCCAATGGCAGCCTAATTGGACTCATTGTCTTCTCTAGGATGTTTTCAGATGGATAACTACATCACCGGGGATCGATGAGGAAAACTGCGAAAGATGCCTGCAGTCAAAATGGTTAGCCCTCATTTACGCGTAACGAACAGATGAGCGTCGCATTGCGATTCCTTCTTCTATCTTTCGTTTCTCTCTTCACCTTCCGGTCCCACAGCTGCTCGTTCCCCTTACTTACGCGCACGCACAATCAATGGCTTCACGACACGCGTCTACGTCGCCAGACGTGTTCGCGACCCGGAGAGCAATCACTCTTCCCCACCAACCTCTCTCTCTCTCTCTTACCCTTCCTTCTTTAACCTTTTTCCCCCGTCACTCCCGCTCTCTCACTTACTCTCCTTCGAGATGAGACTTTTCAGCCTGTTTCTTACTGCGTTGGTACTCACGGCAAGAGGGGTGTCGTTCTATTAAGTAACACTATTATTAGATTGGTCTAAGTGGGTGTGGGGTTAGTCTTTTTCATAGGAAGGGTTCAGATATGGTTAGACCACATACAAAAGTATCAGGGCATCGAACCATAGTACTTTTCACTCCCGTTTAATGAAACAGCCGAATTAATTTGAATTAATTTAATTTAATGACGTATTTCATGGGCGAAATTGGGACTGAGTAGTCCCATCTTCCATTTACTCATGCGTTACATATGTGATTTTCGAATTACGAATTTATAAACATTACGAAAATTTTCGAAATTATCATAAATACGAAATACAAAAGTTACAAAAAAATATAGCTGAATACTAAATGAAAGACAGATATGAGAAAGATTACGGTTCAGTTCTGGTTTCCTCCTTCAACGAACCAGTTCTAACATTTTTTTTTGCTGGATCTGTATCGTTCTAATAAGTAGGACTATTATAATATTATGTTATATATTAGAGTCTAAGTGGGTAAGAGGTTCGTCTTTTTCATAGAAAGAACGCTTATATGATACGAAAGCATGAGGGTATCGGTCCATAATATTTTTTGTTCCGGTTTTCGCTCCACAAAAGAACCGAATTACGGTTCAGTTCCGGTTTCCTCCTTCAGTAACCCTATAACCGGTCATAACCGTGATTTTGATCCGACCTCTGTAATATGATATTCCTCTGAATGCTTGTATTACCATTTCTAGCTGTTTCCATTACATTAGACTATATTACACTTAATTACAGCTCAGAACCTGGTAATAGTTATTTGGGATTCATAGTGCCATATGTTTAGCAACACATCCTTTAATTACTCTTGAAGTAAAATGTGTATCTTTGGGAACTAGAATTCATAACGTAGTATATAATCGCTTTCGGGTTTCGGTTCGGATTCAAGAACTTCAATTTTTTCGGTTTGGGATCGGTTTCGGATGTTTATTCATATCTTTCCTAATCGTCTCCTATAGGCATTCAATCAGCGACCGAGACTTTTTGAACGTTAAAATCTCACTCGAAGCTTTTGACCGAAAAAAGTAGAATTAACAAACCGAGAGTTGAGAGGTGTTAACGGAAATGTCAATATTTTCATCGGGTTTTTATAGCTGCGTATGTTTCCTTGGCTAACGAAGGATTTTTAAATAGGGTTGTTAGGCAATTATTACCAGATCAATGGATCATAAAAGACAACTGATTGAGTGAGTGTTAAGGGAAAAACGTAAGAGTTATTGTGAATCGAATCGAATGATGCTCCAGAAAGACATTAGTTGTCAATTATATGTAACATATAGTAGCTGGTTCCGTCGAAAGATAACTGGTATGTTACCATTACATCTACATCTACATGAATACCCTGCAAGCCGCCCTTCGGCGTGTGGCAGGGGAATATTATTTTCAGTGAATTTTCAGGGAATTATTTTCTTCAGTGGGAATAAAACGCTTCGTACACTACCACAGAAAAGTAAAATTACTCCTCTATGGTAGTGTACGAGGATTATTACTCCCATATTGGGTTAATTATTATCCTTATTTATTTGGATAATGTAATCTTAACATATTAAATATTCGTCCTGTCATATGGCTTTTCTCACACCAAGTGAGGTTTCCTTTTTTAAAGTTAAAGTTAGTATTTTGTGGAAAGCTAAATCCTTTGCATTCCATTGTAAGTAAATGACGATTGGTATAGAGAAGAGCAAATAATAGCGTGTAAAGTACATAGTTAATTGATTGGAGATTGAAATATATACCAGATGCAGTTTTGAATCTCCTACACTTCTTGTCATTGGTTATTATGCTAAAAGCATTTCTGTACTCAATTTACAAATGGTCTTTCGTTGTTTTGTAAGTAGTACGTAGGTAGTGAAATTTATCGCAATTTTAATTGGATGCCCATCACATGTTGAGTATCAACATATGTTTGTCTCTCAACCTCGTCATTCCAGCAAAATGAACAGATTGAATCCATTTTCGGCATTTAGTCAATTAGGCATTGAGACAGTTTCGTCTGCCTCAGTTTTGAATATACGTGGGTCATGTATAATTTGCGTCTGTACTTTCATATTTATATTATTTATGAAGGAATTGAACTATCCGGAAATCCCTTGCATTTTTTCTTTCTTGCTCAACCGTATGTCTCAGATTTAAGATTCGTCAGACGTGCTATTCTCTAATTTCTGTTATCTCTTTGTAACATGGTGAATAAACATCCTGTCTTTTTTCGTTTATACCGTATTCTTTGGAAGAGAATGAGGTGGTATTCAGAGGACTTTCTTCTCTCATCACTTTATCACATCCCGTCAAAAATTAACATGGTACTTTTTAGTCCCTTTTCGGAAATGCATTATTTCGTCCATTTTGTTCTATTTTATTCGAGTGGCTTCTTTACTTCAGGACACAACTAGACACAGCAGTCCTATCCTAACCCACCATCCTAATTTTTATTGCAGTAATCTAAAGGCTCTTTCATTTCCTATATGTTTTATTTAATTCGTCTGAAATCTTCCCGCACTTCTTCCAAATCCTTCAGAAATTTAACGTTGCATCTTAACCTTAAAAAATGTCACAACTACTTTGTCTACAGTCAGAAATTTTTACTACGATACATTACGGTTTACAAGTGTACTTTGGAGTCCCTTAAAATTTTCTATAATTTTTTCTTCTGATCTCCTCTAGCATTCTGACATTTGTTATATTGCTTTTTTCCTCGTATAGTTTTTCAAATCAGCAATGATAAATCACATGGGAAGGTAATCCTATGCATTTTTCACCGTATTGTAATAATAGCCGTTTCCCACCTCGTCTCACCGCATAGGCGGTGCTTCGTGATCTGAAGATTAAAATCACGATGTGTAGCTTACATGAGAAGATTTCAACTACATTTTTCACGAATCAGATCTAAATGAATTCCATTTATTTGCAGAATTCATATCTCAGTAGATTACATATTGTCTCTGCAATTAATAAAACTGAAATGAAAAAAGGTAACGTAATATATATTCTCTGCTATTTCACATGTGCGATTCGCTAATGAAACTGTTCCATTCATCAAGATATGGTTGCTTGAACCTCCCAAGTGAGAATATTAGGGAGAGAAATAGGTTTTCACTATGTGAAAAGATGAATTAAATCCTATGCATTTTCTCTGTATTACAGGAATAGCCTCATCGCACCATTCATTGTTCCATGTGGTGTTTCTCGATCTGAAAATCAAAATTAGATTCTTATAAAATTTCAACAACATTTTTCATGATTTTTCGTATCACCTCGTTTTTATTTATGAGTAAAATCACGATTCTTAGCTTATATTAGAAGGTTTCAACTGCATTCTTCGTGTGTTTTACCGGCTAAAGATGTAGAACAGAATAGTAAGTCTCCCTTAAACCAACTCTTTTACCCGCCATCATAATATCTAATGCGGTACGAAGATTTCAACTATATTTTTCAGATATTATATTCACTAAAAAATGAAAAACTGTGCAGTAAGTCTCCTTTAAAACAACTCCTCTACCCGCCGTTCTAATGTCTAATGCGGTACTTTAAAGTCTCGCTTAGTTCCCCTCCGTTTATTCAATCCCTGCAAACTCCTCTCGCATTTCCTCGCAAAATTAGAAGCCTCGCTAAGAACAACTCCTTCACCCTCCGCTAAATTTCGTCAACACGGTACTCTCGGGTCCCTTTACACCACCCGTTCCGTCCAATTACTTCTTTTGTGCTCTCACTCTTCCACTCGTTTTCCCTCTTTATCTCCTTCTCTTTCCATCCCTTTCTCCTTTAATCTTCTCCATCGAGGGATCCTCCGATTTTTAGCCAGGGCACATGGGGAGAAGACCTCTCTCCCCACACAGGGATGATGATCAGGGCGCGGATTAAAAAAGTCGGGATATATTGATTGACTGATTAAGGGGTTGGATTTCTTCCCCCGTTGCAGCGTGGCTCCCATCGAGTTGGCGGCCATATCGTCATAGAAAACATTCGACATGGAGAGAAAAAGAAGGAATGATGTGGAGTGGAGATTTGGTGTGGAGCGTGGGAATGGAGAAAGGCGTAGATGGGTGAAAGGAGCAACCGCAAATGGGGAGATGATGCCGTGAAATGTTGAGGGAGGAGGAAAATGGCCGCTGGGTATCACGGGCCTGAGTTTGACGTAGGTTCAAAGGGTGAAGACTGTTTGATGAGCTAGTCAATGGGATTTTTTCTAGAGGATGTAAAATGTCGCTAAAAGTAACGTTTTACGGGTTGGTGGGATGAGGAAATTGAGGAAATGACGTTGGATTGAAACTATAGCTTCGTAGCTTGTGTTACAATTATGAAATTTGTAAATTTATCAGCCTTTTTTTTACTTATCACCAACTTTAAAATGCTGACAATATGGACTGTTAAATCATCACCTCCTAGAATTAGTGATATTAAATTAATATTATTAATAAGTTAAGGTCATTTCTTTTTTATAGTATCCTCCTCAGAATCGAACCCAGAACATCTTTTACCAAAGGCTCTACACACTTGACTACCTCCTCATCTCCTTCTCATCTCCTCCTCATTCAGCTACCAGAAGCATGATTTAGCATAAGTATTAAGCAGATCACTGATTTCAAAGAAGATATCAAGGAAATTAATATTACAAAAGGGAATATTAGGAAATAAATGGATCCTGATAAACTATTTCGTTAATTTCAAAGATATTATGTCTGTCTTCAGGTCGAACGGTGGAAGGATCCTATTCCCCTCAAATGTTAGCTAACAGTAACAGAAGTGAGGTTTTTCAAGTAAAGTGAGGAGTAAATTCGCGCTTGCTTTCCTCACTAAGTTAAATATTCTAAGTGGAACAAGACCATGTGAGTGCAGCATTATGGCCCTATGAATATCCTTTTTATAGCATTCAATAAGAAAGGACCAAAATGAGTGCCAATATTCAGCAGCATTCAAACGTCTGTATCATTCATTTTATCACATTCATGAAAAAGAAAACAGAGATAGAAGTATATGAAAGATACTCATTTTCATTCCTCTCCCAAAAGATTACTGAATAGTATTCGATTGCAAAAGATAAGGCAGCAGAGACTAACAAATAAACATATCTTGTTTTTCACTTCCAAATAAAAGAACAATTTCTTATACAATAAAAAAGAATGATCGCGGAAGTGCTGAAGATGGGTGCTGAGGAAGTGTCTTTAAAGTTAAGTTAAAGGTTTAAGTTAAAGGAAAGAAAGGAAGAATTAGTACTGGATATAACTGAACATAGTGGAGGAATTGCTAAATAAAGGACTTTGACATAGGATGCAATGGAAACGACTTGGGAAGAAATAGGCAAAAGTATTTTAAAGATACAAGGAAGCTATAAATCATTAAAAAAGGAAAGGATTTTAAGGAAGATATTTTAAACACATGAAACTGCTGAGAGATGGAAGGCTTCTGCATAATGAAAAAATGAATAGGAAGCACCTCTTCCACCAATATTTGATGGTAAAGGGTAAGGTGGAAGAGAGGCCCACTCGGGCCTAACCTCGCCTAATAAAGGGTCAAATAAATAAATGCTTCCCCGTCATTTTTCTTCATAATGATGACATACCACTAAGTCACAAAGCTAAATTAATAGACTCAGCTTCTATGTATATAAAATACCTTCAAATGAACTTCGAGCTCAAAGCTAAGATTACAAGTGAATAAATTTGTGAAATTGGTGAAGTTCCGTTTTCGATACTTAATTTCATCTTTCGTTTTATAGTCATTTATTTGGGAAGGCATTTCATCTAAGAACTTAACTATTTTCCTGCTCCTACCGTAGCATCTCCCGAGCATCTTTCTCAATTCTCTTTACGAGTTATTTTATTTCTCTCTTCGACATCGATCGATGATGATCGTCTCTCCCCTGCACCTCTATAATGCAGCATTACCGAAGTCAGCTCCTCTTTTACGAACTCTTTTCTTGTATTCTGGTTCGTGTTAATAGCCTCTGGTTGCTGTTTCTCATCTCGCAGAATGATTTCTTTCCTTTATATGTTCCGCTCGCTATCTTCCTCATGTTCCCTCATGGTTGCAGTGGAAATAACAGTATCTTTCTGTTTATTCAAGTGTGTCCTTTCCAGTTTTGCTTGGATATTGCTCTCATAACTTCAACTGCAGACCGTTATATCGGTCTCATGCTCGTTTTTATTTGGTTTGGAATTCCTCGCGATCGTTTCTTCGGTCTCCAGATTCCTCTCACGTTTACCGTGCGTTCAGTTTTGTCGCTTGACTATGGCTTCAATTGGTAAGAGAAGAAAGCATGTGTGCTGTAGACAATTTTTTGCCGGAATTTCCTGGGAAAATCTGAGTGCTCAGCTACTCATCTCTAGGTGCATACCGGTCCGATTTAATCCTGTTTGTTGAAAAATCTTTGCTGATTCCTCTTTGATTTTCTTCGATTTTTTCGTTTAATGAAATGTCTTTTTTTCACGGATTGTTATTCATTAATTGTTATTGAAGTGAGTATCGAGATGAGCTTGGATCAGTGATAATATGTGAATTTTATTTGGCTTGTGTTTAAGCGTGAGAAGCTGTTAAAAGAATTGGAAATTTTGAGTGATTTTTCAGAAAATTTCTTTTTTTACATTTTATGCAATTGAATTTCCCATATGATATACTCTTCATTTCCTGTGACGTTGAACTTTAATATTAACGCCGCATGGGTTGAATTTAACTGAAAGTATACACAAAATGTCTCCATAGCCATATTATTTTATGATGGAGTAATTTGAAGGATCAGAAAAAGCACAAACTTAAGATGAGGAACTTTATATGAGGAATAAACAGAACAACATAAAAACCAATAAATAAGTTATCAGATAAGGACATTAGATTATACTGAAACATAGGAACCTAATAATTTTTAAAAATTATAGAAAAATATATTGACCATAGAATTAACTATTGGGGAATAGTTTGATATTTTAATGCATCAATGTCTACATTCGTATTCTGCTAGCCGCCTTACGGTGTGTGGCAGGGGGTGCGAGCACCTTGACTCTACTTTCCTAATCCATTATTTTCGCGTATCGTTCTAAAAAAATGAATTCTTGAATCGACTGTTATATAATGCATATGTGTACGAATAGTAAATATACTAAATAATCGATTCCTATATGGTCGCTTTTCTCTCTCCACTGCGCATCGGAGTGCCTTGAGCTTTCGCGAGACCTCTACCTAAAAAAATCAAATCGAACATTTGGAATCGAAACGCAGCGAGCGCCTCACTCCGAACGGATGTGCATTAGCTCCCGACGTAAGATGCATTGGAATCACTTTCAGGAGGCCAATAAACACCGAGCAGATGCCCGTAATCGAAGTAGTAAGTGCGTGCAAGTATCGCAGGCGAGAAAGACTGGGAGCAATCGAGTGGGCTATTATAAGCCAGCTCTCGGACATGTTCCCGTGGAAAAGGAGAGCCCATTCCGTGAATCTCCATTAAAAGGAGTGCGTGGACCGCCTATTGTGAGGCGTGATTCTTTACGGGTGGTCCAGATCTGGATCTCTTTTGAGAGTACGGTGGGGTAGGCAGGTGGAGGGAAACTCGCTCTCTTTCACGTCTTTCTCTGTTCTACGCATGCACGTGATTTTCAAGGATTTGGGGGTAGCGTGAAAAGGACTGCAATGCCCGTCTTTTTCGTTTTGCCCGTTGGCAGAGGCATTCGATCTATTCGTACCTCGTGGGAAGTGCCACGTTGGTATTAGGGACTCAGAAGTAGCTAAAGCAAACCTGAGAAGGAGGAGACTACTTTGCGGGTTTGGAAACCTAAGTTTGCACTTAGGAAAAATGTACTGCTGCAGGGATACTCTCTCAAGAAGGGGATGTGGAAAACCTGCGATACTACTACCTGGATAGCTTACTGAATTTTGTGGAGATAGCAGGTTAAGATGGATCTGAAAGGCAAGCAAACATAGACACACTTCCTCATACATAAAACAAATAGAAATATGTTTGAATAAAAATTGGATAAATAAATCTCTTATTAGAGAGGTTACGTCCATGTGAACCTCTCTTCCGTCTAACCTAGTATATCGTGTTAATATTTACAAAGGTTAATAAATAACTATTGAAACATTTCGGTGGAAAAAATCTTTGCAAAAGAAGGTTGACAAAGAAAAATCCTTGATTGCGGGAAAACTGCCTCTGAGGAGAGGGTTGGAAAAAACCGCAATAATATATACAGGCAACATAAAATATAAATACTACACCACAAAAATATTGGCATATCAAAAGAAATGTAAAAAATATTGCAAACACCCAAAGAAAAGAGTAGAATACAGAAAGAAATTAATGCTTGAATAAAATAGACGGAAAATTATAAACCACATAGCATTTCACACATTAAAATGGCAATAGTAACATAAACATAAGATAACTATCATTATAAGCTTAGAAACATAGTAGATTATAAAATAGCTAATACTAAGGACTCCTGTAGGAATTTTAATAATCGGGATTCATTTTAGAAAATTTCTTTATTACATTTTGTCAAGTTCATCTTTGTGATAGATCCATGAAAAGTAAACAAAAATTGAATTATTAGACTACATGATAACTCAGAATAAAAATAGCTATGATAAACTAGAATGAAAATAAAATAACAGAGTAAATAAAAGCAGTCTCCGGTAGTAATCTGCTTTGTCGGTACGAACTGATCACGTTAAATTTTTTCAATACTATGGTAAAATCGTCAAATATATTCTGGCATCGGATTATATGAATCTAAGCATAGTTTTACTAAGGTATAGAAGTAAAAAAAATTGGTTTACATAGGTGTAGATCTTTCCTAAGAACAAGTTTATTCGAGTCGGTTTAATCGTAATTCGGGGAGATGGCGTAGTCCAATCGATTCGAAAGAAAAAGCAGGTTGAGAGAGGTAAATGAGAATCCTAAGAGGGAAGAAGCATGCTTTTTAAAGATAAAAGAGAATGTACGAAAAAATTTGACGTTCCTATAGCTAAAGGTGCCAGCAATATTATGAAAGTGTAGTGTGGTTTATTGTAAATGAATAAGGAATTGGCTCTGCAGCGCGATTGAGATTTTTGCTACGCAAACGAATTTTATTACTTTTAAACCAAAGCTAATTTATGTTACTTTTGCATCCGTTTATGTAACGTTTGTTGTCATTATCAGATCAAAACACATCGTGCTATTTATAGGAGTGGTAAATCTGTTTTAATGTGAAACCACTTATCCGCATGTAAAACTATTAGTGTGTTTTCCATGTTTAAATATCAGTCATCGTTATTATGCATATGTGAACGAGTAAAATTGCTAAATATAAGAAGGCAATTTTCCCATGTAGAAACGGACTCGAAAACAGTCTGACGGGAGCGGATCCCGGTCTTGAGACCCTCGGAAATTTTCCTAGGTGCACTTCTTTATACTCAAAGTCACCTTTAACCTTTCCTTTTTCTAAGGTAATTTTCAATTTTGCTCAAATTTGATATATATTGGGTGCGACAGGAGAATCACAAAAGTAAATTGAGGGCGGTTGAAGTCATTATTAGCAATTTTGGTGTCCATTGGAGGAACCAGAGGGGAGCGATTGGGATGTTCTCCCCCTCCATTTCGGATGATTTTGCCTAACATGCTGTTTCCTTAGGGGAATGACTAGGAGCTCAAACTAGAAACTAATCGAAAGTGTTTCTGAGGTTACTTTGTATCGATTGAATTTTCAAGGCAGTGCAGTTTATTAACAGTTGATTGGCAGAAATTAAACCCCCATTGATCTTTTTAAAAATTATATTATTTATCTTTATTGATACAATTATTATCATTTTATCGTATATCATTCACCCAAAGAGTAAAAGGTGTACCAAAATAGAAGATAAAACTGATAAATAAAAGATCAACCCAGTTTTTGACGTACAAATAGTGAAAACGATCTTAATTTTACAACGAAAATAAAGACTCATTTCTTCAATAATAATATATCATGATGTTACAAGAGTCATAGTGAAAAGGCGTAACAGAATGTCCTTATAATCGTAGAGATCGTCAGGGTATGTCTTTAAATTATAATATATTTACTGTGACATTACTCATAAATATATTTTCAGTAGCGTTAAAGGTTAATTTAAGATAAGTTTATTAGTAACAGCCTAAACCAACCCCTACCCCTGCAAGTTTCTAGATCCTCCCTATCTCTGGATTATTCGAATCTATTCTATTAATACGGCCTCGACTTAGTGGTAGATGTCCATTATAATGAAAAAATGATAAAGTGATAAAGATATAATTGCTTTCTAGTCATTTTTTTCATTATTTGGATCATTCATATTAAATATTCAGGAAACATCGCATAATGATACAGATTATATTGAAACAGTTATACATTGTTGGATAATATTTTCCCTTCTAGAATCAGTCTCTTAGAGAATTATTTGTGACTGTAAATCGGACTTACATTGAAAATTTTCATCGCTTAATAATAAAAGTTGGAGGTTACTTGCGTGATTCAACCTAACATTTTCATGTTTAATCGCTGATATTTTTTTCTTTTTTATTGTTCAATCTTCCTTTTCTTCATTTCCTTTGTTTCCTTTTTTATGTGTATTTTTATATTTTATGTGTATTTTTATAATTTTTTATGTTTATTTTAATGTGTTTTTGTTATTTAAATATATTTTTCATTAATGTATTATTTATTTTTAATCATATCACACGTAATTGGTTTTTTTGTAACCTGTTTGTGATGAATAAATTACTACTATTAACTGCGTATGAGCGGGAGGAAAATCCGCGATCCTCAGCTCCCTCATCTAAGCAAACGAAAGTTATCCGAGAAGACATGACGGTGAAGTCTCAACAGCGACGGTCACATCGATCTTCGCAACTCTCCCCTCACACTTTCACCACAGCCTCAGGGTCCAATCCGTTGCGGGCCGAGCATAGAAATTTCACGTCTCCGGATATCCAAATAGTAAAGGCCTTTCTTATCGGCAGACGGGCTCCGTCACTCGCAATCATTTCCCCGAAAAATCTCTCAAACGCAGCCTTTCATCGCAGGCATTCAACTCTGACCGCTCCTCCGTCCAATAAGAATCCCTAATATTTCCGGTGGCGGGGAAAAAATGAAAATCCTCGCCAGATGTTTTAAAACCGAATGCGTTGCTTTGATTATCTCCCTTCCCGATCGGAACCTCATTCGCCCATTCACGAAGACATAATTTATGGCTCGCGTACCCCTCGCGCGCGTAGGTTTTCCGCTCTTTTTTTTCAAATCCCGCTCACCGAAATCGCATGCATCCGAAATGAGTATCATTGAGAATAGAGGTCATTTGCCCGATGCCGCTGGGGAGAAGTTGAGTGCGCTTGCAGCAGCGTAGGACCTGTGCCCTTCGGGTAATGAGGTGGTGTTCCCGCTGGATGCATGGCCCTTAAGCCGTCTCCACCCTCTTTAATGATCCAGCGACTACTTTGCCACAGCCTCGTCGGTGTGGACGTGAAAAGTTTTATAGAAATCGCTCTCCCGCCATGTCTTCCGCTCTTTTGACCTCACGCGCGTACGTTTTCGGTAGTTAGTACCGCGGTCATAGGTGAATTGGATGTGGGGATCCGACGGGTATGAATTTTGTGGATAGGAAAGGTATTAGCGATGATGCCCGACTCTGAAAAACCATCGGAAGTTCTGTCACTGGAGTAAATACAGCAAAACCTGTTTGAGACTTTTCTGGAGGTCAAAACCGCATTCTAAGCGGGATATGGTTCTGACCGGGAAATTGCGAATTTTTATTTATTTTAAGAATGGTGAATGATGGGAACTGAAGGATAAACAGAAGTGAAAAATAGTGACCTGACTGGGACTCGAACCCAGGTCTTCCTCTCTCCGGGAAGGTATTTCATTTAATTTGGAAAAGTAAATGGAATGCTATTTTGCTATTTAATTTTAAAATAAGTGCTTTACACGGAAATGTTGCTTCTTTAGTTTGTTTATCTGTCAAAGTTAAAGATGGGATATCTAGAAAGCCCACGAAATACGCCCAATTCGAAACATATTTTTATTAGAACGTATCTATTCGGCGTATTTTATGAAAAAGCCTAATATGCCAGATGCATACATCTATATTTCATATTTAGTTAGTACCACGGTCATAGGTGAATTGGATGCGGGGATCCGACCGGTATGAATTTTGTGGATAGGTAACGTATTAGCGATGACGTCCGACTCGAAAGAACCGTCGGAAGTTCTGTCACTGGAGTAAATACAGCAAAACCTGGTTGAGACTTTTTCTGGAGATTAAGACAAAACCGCATTCGAAGCGGGATAGCGTTAGGACCAGGAAAATTGCGAAGTTTTGTTTATTTTTAGAATGAGGAAAGATGTTAATCATAGCATGTGGTGTTCGACTTTAAAAACTGAAGGATAAACAGAAGTAGAAAATAGCGACCTGAGTGGGACTCGAACCCATGTCTTTCATTTTTCGGGCAGGTATTTCTTTTCAGTTTGATAACTTATTGGAAGTTATTTTTTTATCTTTAATTTTGAAACAAATGCTTTTCACGTAAATATTTCTTCTTCAGTTTTTTTCTTTGTCTTAGTGGTATATCTAGAAAGCCCGATAAGTACTTTCGATTTGGAACATATTTGTATGTTTATTGGAGCCTATCTATTTGGGTTATTTTACGAAAAACCCTGAGTATTTCTGTAAATATGCCAGATAGATACATGTAAATGTTGTGGTTACTTCATTGTAAAAAAATAAACGCTTCGATGTTCTGAATGGAATATAGCTACACTTTTACAATACTTCGAATACACGGTATACAACACCCGTATGCAATTTATGTTGTGCATCTCTTGTTAATACAAAAGCACAATTCGCTATACTCTGTGGGTACCTACCATACCTTTCAAACTACTATACATATTGGTTCTTTAGTAGGGGTATATTTCTTTTTAAATAATTTATTAGTATCCTAGCAGGAAATGGGAAACTTATTTCCCTTTTAGGCCGGCTGCAAAACCACCCGGATTTATTGGAAAATCAGGCCGTTTATGGATCAATTAACTGCTCTCGATTATTATATGCTCCAGTCAGACTGTTGTCAGGTGACAGTATGACACCTATACATTGTCAGGTGAGACACAGAAACACTCAATAATCCCTTACACTTGAAGTCCCGTAAGTACCAAAACTCCAAAAAAAACATCACCATAATCACAAACAGTACCAGAACACGTTCAGAAACAATAAAACTCAATCCATAAAACATCCCCAGAATGTGCCTTTATTTAAATGATAAGTTATTACTATCATTCATATTACATTTAGGATAAGGAATTCAATAGCTATGGAAATTGAAAGAGAGAATTTTCGCCTTAGGTTAAGAAATAAAATAATTTGACTATCTGGGGGTATTAAAAAAGATTAGGCCTCCATTTAGCATCTGGTAAATGTTTCACCTATTCTATAACTGCGCTTGACCAAAGCAAAAACATTTAAAAACCAAAGCAAAAACATTAAGGGAAAAAAGGCTCATTTCGGGATGAAATTCCAAAGTAAAGCTACCATTTGCGCATGTTTTGATGTAATTGATTTGCGTCGGATTTTATAGCACATTGATAAAATATTTGACATGAAAGAGCTCTGTTAATGAGCAAAACTCTGTTTTTAAATCAGTAAGTGCCATAATATTAATGCTTTAAAAATTCTTCATTTTGTGCAAAATGTAGGAATTATTTTTTTGGTTTAAATTAACTGTTGATATTATATTATGAATTCAAAATCGTTTCCCAAATGGAATCATCAAACGAAACGAAAATACATGTATCAGTAGCAGAGCAATTAACATTTATGATTGGGTTCGGTTGAATATTTATATATTATACGAGAAAATACCTGTTTCATATCGCAAATACAATTTATGCATGGCGCAATGAAAATATCTTTATTTCGGTAGCGAATAATTAATCAAATTTTTCTAAAGAATATTGCGTAAATTTAGTCATTTTTATCCATAAGTTCATTTTGTTTTTTAAACTGGATCGCTATCAACTTAAAATGTAATTTCAATTTCGTCTACTGGCTGCATAATTTAGTGATCTCATGATGATGAAAATTTACAGAGGCGATATTTCATTTTCCTATGATTTATAATCTACAATCCTTTTATTTGAGTGGAAAACTGGAATATTCTTTCGTGATTTCCATCAGTAAATTTCATCCTCATGAGTTGCCAATCGAGAGATTTATATGTGCCGTATATAACCAAATAATAGACTAGTTTTCAGTGCATTACAGGGCGGAATTCATAAGAACTTTTATGTGGATACTACTTTTTCAGGGACGAAATGAACGCCTAATCTGTAATAAAACTATAGCTAGCTAAATTCTAATGTATTTATAAATTATTACAGAGCAAAATATATTTATTAATGGTGATTTACCTGTGATTGTCTTCACCAAAACATATATCTTGTAATATACAATGTCGAATCGTTATTACGGCCGATTTTCTCTGGTAAATATTTATATTTACCCCGTTGCAGCTATAGTATACAGATATTGATAGACAATTTCCAAAATCCGCTCTTAATAATATATTTAAAGCACATATCAGTAGCTGTCATACTTGGCTGCACAGATGATGAGACAAAAAATCAAGGATCGGTTTTCATTGGAGGCACGTGAAAAATTCTGACCGTATATTAGTGTTTGGAATTTTAACTGAGATGGAATTTTACTTGGGTACACACGGTAATCAAAATCGTGGAAATATGATAACGTTTCCTCGAATTTTACAGCTTCATGTTTGTCTTGAAATAATGAGCCTTTCGCAGATTATGATTCGTTTCCCTATTAGTAATTAATGAATGTGCTCTCCATAGTAGAAATCCCAGCGAGATTTTCCTTGGATTCGTCGAGCGAATAAACACGTAGATCTCGATTTTCTGAGATGGAATTTATTCTTCTCCTGCACTCCCCAAGGATTCTTCTCAAATAATTGAACGCCGGGAACGCCAAGGCTTAGGATAACAGCTGGAAATTAATTTTTAAGTTGGCGGGGAAGTGATAAAATATTTTCAGGGAAGTATGAGGAGTAATTCAGTTTCCAGCGGAATAAAGTTTGCGTTGGGACTTCTTGAGGGCCACTCGGTGAGAGAGTGGAAAGGTAATGTCTTGGGAATATCTTGGTATTAGTTCCAACCTAGTCAAGGTGACCTCAGGCGTCCCACAAGGAAGCGTAATCGGGCCATTATTATTCTTAATATACATTAACGATCTTAATGAACACATCGACAGTAACGTTAGAATATTTGCGGACGACACGGTTATTTACAGAGAAATAAAAAGTAATGACGATAGATTAAGCCTGTCGAATGACTTAGATAAAATAGTAAAATGGTGCGACGACTGGCAATTGGAGCTCAACGTAGATAAATGTTCAGTAGTTAATTTTTTCGAAAGAAAATCCTTTGCCAATCATAATTCATATAGCCTTCGAGGGAAAACATTATCAACTGTCGATTCGGTAAAATATCTCGGAATAACCCTCACGAATAACTTAACTTGGGGTACCCACATCCATAACATATGTGGGCGAGCTCTTAAGAAACTAGGCTTCGTCAAAAGAATAGTCGGTAAAAGCGAAGAAAAAGTCCGCGAGCGATGTTACTTTGCGCTAGTGAGGCCTCACCTCGAGTACGCATGCAGTGTATGGGACCCTGCTGAAAAGTGTTGTATTCGCGAGATAGAAAAGGTACAAAGAAAGGCAATACGCTTCGTAAAAAATTGCTATGATAAATCGGTAAGTGTTACTCGGATGCTTCAGGAGGCAGGATGGGAATCTTTAGAAGAAAGAAGGCTCAATCAGAGATTTAAATTACTTGATAAATTCAGACAGAGCACGTTCATAGAAGATGTAGCCGAGATTATGCGCCCTCCTTGCTTTATAGGCCGTTCTGATCCAGCGAGAAAGATCAGAGAAATAGATGCTAAAACCAGTCGATACAAGAATTCTTTTTTTCCCAGAACAATACGCGAAAATAATCGACTGGGCAAATAGAGTCCTGGTGCTTGCACCCCCTGCCACACGCCGAAAGGCGGCTTGCAGGGTACAGATGTAGATGTAGATGTAGATGAATATCCATCGCAGGTATTTTTTCGAATCCGTTCAACCTCGGGTAACACTTGAAAAATGATGAATTCACGAGCAATTACGTCGATTATGATTAATTTTCCTGAGTAGATTCTAGTAGCAGTCGTCATGATGGAGATTGTTTTAATTTGAAAAACACAGATTCTTAATGGTATGGAGTTTTTTCGTTTTGGAGGACTGAATCATCATTGAGTTTATGGCTTTCGAATTGTAATTGGTTTGAATTCTGCTGTTTTTATTCGTTTTCTGCAACTTAAATCTGATTTTCATTTTAATTTAGTAGACGAGAGTATGTTATTTCCAGAAGTAATTCCATTTAGCTTGAATTATCTGCTTTTACTTAAGCTTGCTCAAGTCGTGATAGACTTTTAAGGATTTTGATGTTAAGACTTTTGTTTCTTTTTTCTCTGTTATGTTTCTCTTATGCAAATGCTCCTCCAACAAATATTCTTTACTCTAAGAATGTCCCGTATTTAGGTAACCATTTCCACTGAATTAAAATATGAACTATTATTAACCTGTTTTACTAAGTAAATGAGCCTAAATGAAGGTTGTAATAGTTTCAGGTTAGGCTCCTTACTTTATCCTTTCTATCTCTGAAATATCTAACAAGGAAAATTGCTGTTTTTCACAAAACAAGGGAAAGCTAACGCTCCGTACAAATGTTCACAGTGCTCTACTAATGATAGCAAACTTGACTTATGAATATATAAGGTTTTGTTTGTAATGGCAACATGATTGCGGATATGTAAAGACGATGTGAGATTTTTCTGCATGCCTTGTTAACCATTGCATAAAATTTTCGTTCGCCTTATGTACACAACATCAAACCCTGGCTATCAGAGATCAGTAGGGATTACATGGGAGTCCAGCGGGTCCATATTCCCCCAAGCATACAATTTGTCAGACATTTTCATGAATGACGAAGGTTGAGCTGTAAAGAAAGAGAGTATGAGCTTTCATTCATTCTTAGAAACTAATTTTTCAAAATTCCTCGAAGAATTACTCTACTTACAGAAACATTCACATCTACATAGATACCCTGCGAGCCGCCTTTCAGCAAATGTGCATGAATCTACTTCCCTAATCGATTATTTTCGCATATCTTTTGTGGAAAATAATTCTTAAATTGACTGGATTTAGCAACTTTTTCTCCGACTTTCCTCGCAGTATCAGATCGGCTAATAAGGAGGATGCATTATATCGGATGCATCTTCTAAGATCGTACTCACTCTGAATTTATTCCCTTAATATTAGTTGCGAAAATTTCAACCCAACTAAATTGAAAGTAATTGATTCATAGGCGAAGGTAGGAAGGTGTTTTTTTAGGTATGTTTTAATTTTTGTGTATTCGTTTGTAGTTGTTGGAGTGTTTTTTGAAGTGTATTTTGGTGGGGAAATATCAGTGTCAGTTTCGATATACTTCGTTTTTATCGATAGATATCGATATTTACACATCCTATAAAGATACTGTAAGGATAAATTCAAATTTTAACTCGATTTTGTGACCAAATGGTGCATTTTTCTTTGTTGGTCTGCTTCTAGCATGAATTGGGGAACTTCCTCTGTAAAATTGTCATTTTTATGTTTTTATGGAGTGTGAAGGGCGAAAAGTGCTGGTCACCGAAACCGGATGTGTAAAAGTAATACGTAAAGATAAGCCTTAGTTTGAATCTTCTTTCTTCTAAGAATTCCCATCCTGAGTTCTGAGGAATCCGAGTAACGCTTATCGATTTGTCGGGGAGCGTCAAAAAGTGTAGTGTCAAAAAAATCATCATAAGAAGATGATTTGGGTGCTTAATTCATTTAAGTTATTCTTGAAATTCTGGTCTCCTCCTTTATAATTATCTATGAGTTCCACTGTCATCGATACAGGTGGAAGCTAGTTTTGTTTATTCTTCGTCACCTATGATGCATCACCCTTCAATCCACATCCCAACAAAGCGCCGTAATCACCGCACTTCCCGCCCAATTAAACCCGGACACCACTGTTTGCGCACCTCGTAGAGAAAGCTCGCTAGAGTTCCCATCTCCCTCGAAATTGCTGCTAGTTCAGCCCTCATCGGAAATTCGTCGCCAGCTTTTTGTACGGGCGTCAGATAAGCAGCCGCTACGTCGAGAATTTCGCCGTCTGCAGGTGGTCGAGTAGGAGGAAGTCAGTCGGGGGAATCTTAATCGCGCAGACGTTGCTGAGACGAGGGGCAACTCATTGTTGTAACGTTAGGTAAGAGGCGGGAGAGAAAGGGCTGGGAGGAGAGCATCCCGGAATCAAGGGCTCCTCCCGGAAAACGAGAGATTTTTGCGTCGGGAGATAATGGACCGCACGCGAACTGCTGCTGCCCCCTGCGAGGAAAAATATCCCTCGCGACAAGATTTGTTTTCGCAGATGAGAAATTTGCGGAACGCTCCTCGCAAGGAATTACTTCCCGTTTGGTTCGGATTAAAAGAAACACTCCGGATATCCTTTTCATGAGGAAAAATCGCTAGGAGAAATGCAGGTACGCGCTCCAGAGGGTTCTTTTTTACCTGTTTTTCCCTCTCTTCATCTCCCTCGTCCTTTTTAGTCTAAGGCAGCGATACAAATCCGTGGGATAAGGGCCGGAGCGAGGGGCATTTGGTAAGATTGCGAATGCATTTGATTGCATGCCTTGAGGGCATGAGGGAGAAAGGATTCATTTGGGAGAAGGACATTACTGTCTGAAAGGGGAGGTAAAGGGCCTGTAGGCAAGGTCTCGGTGCCCCCTTCCCTCTTTTCTCAACTCCATCCAGTGCGATCTTTTTCATGAATGCCCTACGCCTTCCCGTTTTTTTGAATCGGCCTATTTATCCGTTGCGTTTGCTTAATGTGGCATTGTGCTTGATAGTCCAGATTTGAACCATTCGCGTCCTATGGCTTTGTTTGCTATCTCATCTATCTCGGAGGTTTTTGCTCTCTTCCCGTTTCCCCTCGCGTTCTTTTTGTGGGTAAATGTTTTTCTGCCTCAGAATGCCTCGATTCTCTGTTTAGGCTTTAATTTTTCGGATTTCGCGTTTTTGCTTTTCTGAAAATTTTATGGGATACGAAATGTTCTTACAGTCTTGCATGGTAGGATGTTCCTTTTATGGTGATATGTTTACTTTTATTCCAACTCCGTTTTTCTCATTTGAAGTTTGTATTTACTGACAGTAATAAATTAATAATGTGGCTAGACATGTAAGAACAAATGCAAGTTGTAACAGAAAGTATACCGCAGTCGATCTGAAAGAATAAAAAACGAGAAATAACTAACACTTATGTATCAGAATTGTCGGGTGCAAAAAATTAAAAACAAATAATTATACAATACTTTTACGGATTATAAAGCAATAGCTATCATCGCTTCTAATTATGGGGTGTTGAATTTTTGTTTGGAATAATTCAAAATTCATAAAACTTTGCTTCAAATAGTAGCATCTGGCATATACTTATTAATTGAAAGCGCAGATAATTACACTATATTATGCTAAAATTTTTTACACCTAAATAGACTTTCTCTGGGTTTTACTTTTGTTGGAAGGAGAGTTAATCGTGCTTACTTTATCTATTTAAATTTAGAGGTATCTCCGTGGGAGTTTTTTTTCTATAAACACCTTCGAAAGAAATAAGGGTCTTATTTCAAGAAAAAAATTTAACGAAAGAACTCTAAAAATATATTCATCTGTTTCTCTCTCTTGTATTGGTTTATAGAGGGTCATCGAGTCGTATTAAATATAGCAAGCATATTATTGGACTATACTCCATAATCTTCGTGTAGAGAAGATGTGCGTCTATGAGACGTTACTCTTGCTGTGTCGTGTTTTATAATATATCAATCAAAGTTGCTATCCGAATTATGGTCTAATTTCAAAGTCTGGCAAACATAATGATGTCATCTGAATTTTGGTCTAATTTCAATAATTATACGTGGAATCGTGTTTTTACTCCATAAGTATTATTTTTGCGGTGCCATAAGTATTATTTTTTCTAACCTCATTATAATATATTCTGTAGCAAGAAAGAGGCGGTGAAGGGAAATGAAGCCAGGATTCTTTCGAAAAATGTTTGGGATAGGTCAGTGTAGTAAACCTGTTCGTTGGGCATCGTTATACTTGGAGGTCGGATAGTGGTATGATTCCCTTGAACTAAAAATGAAGTAAATGCTGAATTGCTGATTGTACTACGTAATGAATACTGTACTCTAACTTCTGTACATGTAACTGAAAATATACCATATGATTTACTAATTTTTGAAGATTTTGAAGTATTCATCTTAAATGTAGCGCTCGAGATGAATGGAAAATATCGAAAAATCTTTGCAAATAATTTAGTATTAAAAGGAAACGATCGGTTTCAATATTCATTGTGGGTAGAGAGGAAAAAGCCAGTAATAAATACGGCGAGTTGGAAACAATTTTAGGGTTACCCAGAAATAGTTTACTGAAAAATGTTAACATAAGAGGTGAGAGATACGGTCCACAATTACCACAGCCGTATTTGTTGCTTCAAGAAGCACTTACAAAGAGGCAACACATCTGGTCTTGATCGACCGATTATAACATCAACGGTATGGTCTACATCCATACTAGGCTTACAAGGCATTGACGCGTGTCAGGGGATGTCATAACCCTAATATAATAGCTCCATAGGAAGCAAAGTGCATGAGACGCTTACTCAGATCTAACTCTGCTTATAAATGGTCTCATCAATCCATCAGTCAGTCACTTCTCTCCTGACATTTCCCTCTGATGTAGTCTTTTGTCTGCCCTCCTATTTTACCTCGCTTTTATTTCGCCTAATAAAGACAGCTGTGTGTTTGTCCCCTCCCTCTTCTCCTAGTCTCAATTTCCTTTCCTTTACCCCTTTATGGCAGTTTTTCTATTCGTCCGGTTTATTAGTTCCCCTTTTTTTCTCTTCGGCGAATAAGCTCCGGTGGGAATCCAGCTCTGGTCAAATCATTACCTGCGCTTTAGGTGATGGTAAACACAGCACGGCTATCTTAGAATCGCTGTTTCTTTACCTGTTTGTATTGCTTTAAGTTGTTTCCTTGCCAAGAGTTTCCTTCAGTGTGGGGATTTGTTCAGTGCTGATGTATTTTACTTTAGTCCTTCGTGAATTCTTTTGGATCTCGGATAGCCGTGTGGGTCCCGAGTTCGACTCCTGGTGGGAGTGTACGTGCAAAATGACCTCAGCTGTCGAAACAATTTTAATAATATTACTAACTACTTCTGAATTCTTGATGACTATTTGGGATGGACTTAATTTGTATATGATTCAATAGTAGTCATCAATGGAGATATTTGTGTCAAATCTTCACTCCATTATATTATTATTATTTTTATTAAATATACAGAGTTACAAATAGGTAAGAACCAGGTGGTAACTTGTCATAACACTTCCAACACAATCTCTACATTTCTACACTAAATTTTTTTACCCTATTTACAATAACTACAGCCTCGCATATGATATATATTATATAGCTTTTATTATATATATTACTCGCATATATAATGTTCCTTGCTACTGCATTGTATCTTGATTATTACCGTACAAGACATTACTTAAAGGTCTCCTATCATCTACTTTATCAGCTCAATTTTGTAACCCTCGGTAACTATTGCATCTTGTTCTTCTCTTTATGATTGTTTTCATCTGTGTTCATACCCACTAAGTCTGCTTCTTCTTTTCTGGAGTATTTTTAGTTAAATTTTCTTTTTCGCCTACTCTCGTGACTTTACCAGGTTCTTCTATTATGTGTTTTGCCTTTATCACGTATGATATTTCCGTTTTATGTTGAGGGGTTTCTGTTTTGACATTTTTTAGGGTTTCATGTGTGGGTTTACGGTGGTGTCTTTCCCCTTGTCTTACAAGATGTTTTCATGCTTCGGATCCTTTTTCCTTTGCTTCACGTCGAAGGGTATCCCGCATGCTAATATTCTGTGTTTAAATTAAGTTCTTCTTTTGGTTTTCTTTAACATCGACGATGAATAAGACGGGAGATTTCTTGATCTCAATATCATCCGAATTAAGGTGTTATTTATTTATGAATCAGTTTCACACGGCTCTTTATAAATATTTCCTCAATTTAAATTTTAATTGAGTAATGACCATTTTATATTTCAACTACTTCTGTTATTTGCCTTGTATTAATTGTGTTTTTAGTCATACACTATGAATTCACTTATAATCAATGGATGCAGCCATGGTTTGGTCGAATTCTGCAAGGGAAGACTGAAATATTTTTATAGTTAGCCATATATAATGATATAGGCTTAGATATAGTCTAATATTCCTGTTTTCTCCTAAATTAACTTGTCTTAATGATTAAATACTTTTCTGGCGATGAGTTGAAATGATAAATATTTAGTATTATAACCTAGTTGAAATGATATTATATATGTGAAATGATATATATTTCATGACAGACTTTGAATATGTAAATTGTAAATTGGTAACTTTCCTGTAAACTTCAACTTGTATTCAGCTCGTAAAATTCAATTATTCTTTACCGTTATTGATTACTCAGTTGGTGAGGTGTTGTAAAAGATACTCGTAGATTGAGTTGAAAATTTTAGGTATGTGCTGGTTTTTCGTTCTTTCGGACTGTTGAGCGAATGGCAATTTCCTTGACTTTTTACAAGAAACACGTTCCCAGTAAACTCGAAAGTTCAAATGTTGAAAATTAGTTTTTTTGCTGTGGTCCTGATTCCTAAATTTAACATTCGAGATACCAATAGCCTTATGTTTGATTGGTAAATCAAAAATTAAATTTCGTAGATGTGCCGCAAAAAACATATTCCCAACCCCCAGAGTGATGTAGGGTAAAATAGTTAGGCAGACACTATGCTGATAGATTAGATAAATATCGGGATCGAAGGATAGGAGCTGATAATACCAGAACCGAAATTACCAGTGTAGGAAACAGCGTAAAGATAAAGTAACCAAACCTAAAATTACTGTTCCTGAAGTTGGAGATGCAGAAGTTGCCTAATTGGAATTGCAAGGGAACATTAATGAGATAGTCTGGTGGTCCTCTTCCAACTGCAACCCCTTTTCCTTGCTCAGGACCCGTTTAATCTTTCTGTCCGTCCGTCCCTTTCCTCCCTCATGAATCATATCTCTCGATTTCACCCAATAAAATCGTCCGTCTGCGAATCGTCTCCCTGCATTCCCCCGTCCACTTCCCCCTTTCTCTCGATACTTCGCCAAAACAACGAAGGAAAAACTTGATTTGTTTAAAAGGAAGACGTCTCCGGGACAATTCCGCGAAATTTTCCCATCTTTCCGATTTTTTTCCCCGAGAAATTCTCCTTGTTCTTCTCGACAAAGTTTTCGTCCCCTCCAAGTGTATTTGTTCCATCGATGAAAAAGACGCGGAGTTTCCTATCCCATCTGCTCCTTTACCCTTTCCCAAGGGATGTCTTTGTCTGCTCGGGGGCGCAAAAAAGAAATCGCTCCCATATCGGTTTTTTGGCAAGTTGTGAAAGATTCGGTCGGATATATAAAATCCGCGTTAATTTTTTGTGGCGTGATGGAAACAAAGGGGAGTCAAAGGGGTTTGGGGATTCTTTTTTTTTTGTTTTAATTGGGGGTTTCGACGGGGTTGAAACCTCGCAGCACATCCGTACAAATATTTCGGGTGTTTGTTTTCTTCCCGAGAAACTTCGCGAAAGAATGCGCTTACGAAACATTTTTATCGCCTTTCATCTCGCCGGAGTGGTGTTAGAAAATGTTACGCTTTGTTTTCTCTTGATTCGGATCAACTCAATTCTCCGCCGGCGATTTATACAATGCCTATAAAATAATGGTGTATTTAAATTTGGTTTGATGGGTGTGCTGGAATATTTTTAGCCAGAAATCGTAATCTAAAAAAAATTCTAACTTCCGGTTCAAAAAGTTTTGAGTGATTCTATCATCTTTGAAGTATTGCACTCGATATTTTTTCCAAAAATTCTGTTACCAAAAGTTTCTCAAAGTCTCTCAAAGGTTTCTACCTCATGATAGGTGTCCTCTAATATTTATTTAATTGAAGATTTTGAGAAAAAATCTCTTGGTCCTTACATTGGAAACGATGACTAATAGGAATGAATGAGGTCAAGAACAAAATATAAATTATCTAAGTAGCAAAGGAATTAACAAAAAATTTAAAGAAGTACTTGAAACGAAGAAGAAGAAAACAGGGAACACTTTTCAATTGAAACTATTTCCGAGTTTAATAACTTAGCACTTCCACAACAAATCACAGTACACACAACATGTTTCAATGCCTAAGTATCATTATCAAAATTTATATTTAATATTAGAAGTACTTGAAACAGTTGAATGTGCTATTCAGACGAAGTTTTCCTTACTTAAAGAGCTATTCTTATTTCGAACTAACCTTACTTTTTATACGTTCTTTCCTACAATGTTTATGTTGTCTTTCTGACTCATTCCTTGCTTAAATTATTTTCGCTGGAAGTTAATCATATCTCAGTGTTCGAATTCTCCAGTTCTTCCTCCTGTGTATTTTATATGAAGTATTGGGTACCACTAAATGCTAACTTGTAGTATCTGAAGACTTGGATTATTTTACAATATGAAAATAACTCATTAGATAGGGTGCAGCTTAGGTGTGCTCGTTTTGTCTTTGGAGACTTTGGGTTTGATTTTCAGTTATGATAAAAATCCGGAATTGGATCTTATGTATTTGTTGGATTGGTTTGGAATTACTGCTGGGGAGAGGAAATGGAAACATCGATTGGAAATTGAATTCATTGACGAAGTTAGTGATAGTATAACCCTTCTAAATAACTTGCGGGATTACCAAGAATTTTTTATGAATCGTTGCTAGACTTAGAGTTGCGGTAAGTTCCCTATTATGCCACATTTAGAAACTCAGTGCCTTATTCCAAGTGGAAACTTGCAGACAATTCATATAAATTATTCTTAGGACATCTATACTCTTATTTTAAATCTTGTATATGGACCCTATGTGATAACTACACAGGCATGACGTTAGTTACGAACCGAGTTAGGTTACGTCCGATGACATCGAAAATACAAAATCTTCATAGAGAAACGTCTGTCAAATAGTATTAGAACTAATTATCAGTATGGTTGTAAGTTATCATTTTGAGCTCAAAATTAATGATAAGTTTGAAACGCTTATCTGGACAGATGCTCTTCATTTAAAGACGTGACTATACTTTGGCGTCCAACCGAAGATCCACGTTGAATGGACATCTTATTTCCTAAGGAATGGGTAGCCATTCATAATTCCTTAGACATTTTGAGTCTTTGAGTGTACCCTGTCATAGTAGTGCTTTGAAAAATGATCGAGATTGACGTTTAGATCATCGCAGTCTCTTTTAAGTTATAACATGTTGTTGTTTGTCCTTCGAGTGAACGAGAGTTGTACCATTTCCTTATTTGGAACTTTATAGGTTGAGGGAAAGTTTTGGTTTGGATCAAGTAACTCTCTCTTCTTAGCATTAATGAAGGGTTAATTTTTTGTAATATATTAATTTCCTTATATAAATCTCTAGAAAGCGATACAGGATTGAATAACATACGGCCATTTCGGTTGAATAACACAGGTACTACATATGGAACTCCTTCTTTTTATATTAAGAATCTCTTATTCATCTGTTCTCCTTCATGATTACAACGATATGGTAGACAGGTATTAGATTTCATGCGTTTTTAGTGGTAAGCAATCAACATAAAAATAATGTGAAGTATAAATATAAAGTTATAATTAATTAATGTACTGTAAAATAGAAACAGTAGAAATTATGGGTGACAAAAATTTATCTGATTGATTGATGAAAGGAAATAGCTTACTAGAAACTCTAGATACTCTGGCTTGATTTAGTGAAACGCTATATAAAAAGCACATGTAAAATCGAAGAAATTGGAAAATGAGGAATTTTGTTCCTACGGGCTTTACCCATCAGCGTTAGTGCGTTCCAGATTTTTAGTCACAAATGATGGAATACATGGGAATGAAATCCTAAGTACGTAATCCTAAGTAAGTAAGTAATCCTAAGTATATCTTTTTCGTATTGCAAGACTTGCTTAGTTCCAAGTCTTCTCTTATTCCCTGGAGCTTGAAATTGCTTTTCATACCTTGCATCAAAAGATTTAAACCTCAGCTTCCAGTTATCAAATTGACTAGAGAACCCCTTTTTGCAGTTTTCAATGTGTTCCCTCCGGATGAAATGGTATAACAACCCTGCTTTACAAGAAGAGCTATTTACTCACGTTACGCGCACGTTTCATTTACAAATCCGCGTAGAAATGTTCACTCCGCAATTCAACGATAGGGGTCGGCACGAGAATCGCTGCGCCCCCACGTCGAAAGTAACGATGAGTCTTCATTAGACATTTTTTCACGAGGATTCGGAATAAAAACTCCGCCGTCAGCTAGTTTCGCATTGAATAATTTCTCCTCCGTTTCTCCCGGCGAAAGAGAGACTCGTGCCGGAATATGACTACAATCAATCCCTCTCGCACGAAAATAATTTCTCCCTAGTTTTCACCCAGGAATCCGCACGCATTTCCCGCAATTTTTAATACCCGCGCAACTCGTTTTTGTTTCCGAGATAGACCCACGGATAAAGGGAAGACGCGCCCGATCCGCAAAATGAATGAAATACATCGAAATATCTCTTCGCGGAAGTACTCGATCTTTTTACATTTTTATTTTTGGTATTTTTTTTCTCCCCATGGGGATGGGAGATTTGGAAGAGCCGTGACTTTTCATTTCAACGCACGCTTTCCTTTTTTCCATCCGGGCATATCCCCTTCATGCCATCCACCCTCGGCCTTCCAACCCAAGCCACCTTCCTCTCTCTCTCCCCTTTCTGGCTCGGAAAATCCAAGGTTTTGTTTATTGCTCGCCATTGAGATTCTCAAATATTTGCCGAGAGTAGGCAGCAGACATGTCGGTTTTCCAACCCCCCCCAATCCGTATTACTTTCCCCCGCCGCCCCCCCAACTCTTTTCTCGCCATCCACGTTTCACTCTCTCCCCTTTTTCATCCTCCTTTCACCTATCCCCCATTTCAATATCGCTCTCCCATCTTCGTTTCGGGGATTTCCGCGCGTGTTGCGCCGCGACCCGTTTCGGGGTCGCCGTCACGAGGGGGGAAGGTGTCGCTCTCAAGCTCCTTCACTTGCGATTCTTTTTTGTGATTGCGCGAGGGAATTGTTTCTAGCACCCTAAGTGGTGGATTTTTGATTTGTTGGTGGGCGACCCTGAAGAGGGTCGCTGGACGTTTTTGTTATTTGTCTACGCCGTGGAATATTCTCTGTTATACTCGAATGAGCATAATCTGGTTTCAGTTTGTATGGTGCAAGCTGGTTGCTCGTAGTTATTCCATTTGGTGAACATTTTAAAAATAAAATATTAATATATGAGTATTTATATTAATTTATCATTAATATTTATTTATAAGAATTTCATAATTGTGAATAAAAATCAAATTATTTGAATTCAATTATCAGAAAAATATGCAAATGTGTTTATATTTATTTCATATAATATTTTTTAATGGACAAATTTATAATTTTACGGAAAAATTAGATTGTTCCAATTAAATCGTTTACAAAAAAATGAAAATATCTAACCTTCCTGTTATAATATTATATTACTATCAACCCTATTACCATCTACTGTTATTTTCCTTAAAGGCTCATAATTCCTCATGTAGTATCTATTTATTTATTCATTATCTCTTTTTCTATTTTCTTTTGTAAAGTATTTCAGCGCTTAATAGAATCTATTCTTTTGTCTCGACTTTCTGGTTGGTTTCCATTATAGTGAAAATGATAAGGGAAAATCTTATACCTTCACCACACAGAACATTTTTTTCTGTAAAAACTTTCGGTGATAAAGGCAAGTGTTTTCTTATCATTTTCATTATGATTTCAGGTCTTTTACTCACCTTAATTTCAAGCACGTCCTCTTTGCTGTAGGTATTACTGGGTTTGATTCCGGAGAGAACCCGAATTCCAGGGTATATATGCGACTGGTTGGGCATCCAGCCGCAATATTGATGATAAAACTAATATTTGTCGTCTTCCCCAATTATCGCTATTTGTTGGCCAAGGTAGCAAAGGGATTAGTGTGCTAACCGAGCAACACCAAGTTTCCGGGTTCGAAATCTTTTTAGGTGTGATTTTTAAATCGTCCACCACTCCACTACTAGATGTAAGCTGTATTTGTAAACCCTAAAAGTATAAACTGTAAGGGTATACTCGTACTTCTCCAATAAAAATTATCGATATTTCATGTTAGCTAATCCAACCAATATTGGAATCCTTTTGTAAATATATTTGATGGATTTCTTCCTTAATTGGTATAGATAGTTAAATTTATTCAGTTTGGTTCTCATCTTTTTAAAATATATTTATTGGATCGATTCCTAGAAGTAGGTGAGAGTTATCTCAATATTTCATGCTAATTTATTGACTTTTTTATTGCAGGTAAGTACCGGTTTCCGACTCCTATTGGGTATTTAAGTTAAAGCTGGGGATTAATTCACCTTGCTTTGTATGGGACAGCAAGGTTGGTAAGTATACATATGTATATTTTACTCTTTCGAATGAAGCTTTAGAATGTACTTATGAACTTAATTTGCACCAGAAACAGTTTATTATTCTCGTTCGAATGAATTTAATCCAATGTATCATGCCACCGAGTTATGATTGGGTAAAATCCACGAAGTGCTGTACAATTACCGAAAAATATATTCATTTACTGCAACATTACACCGCCGCAGTTAAGGTTAAGTTGCAGACCAGCTTCTTACGCGTTTTATCTATTTTCAGAACGCGATGGCTCTTTCGTTTAATCTTTTCGACAAACGGCTTTTCTATATTTATTTAATCAAAGGTGTATAATAATATGAAGAAGTATTACTGGAATAAAATTGCATCTTTCGAGGTGTTGCTATAAGGAAGCTACGTTCACCAAAGCATCTCAAATTATCTTGAGTTCGTGGTGTGGAGTGTGTTATTATGTTATTAAGTCTTTCTTTAACTACACAACTTGCTTCCGCACCGTGTTTTTCGACGTAGATCTTTGTCTTAAATTGCCCTCAATCATCATATAGTTGGATATACTTAAATATATAGAGGTACAGCGATTCCTCTTTGGTTAAATACGTAATCCTGAAACGAATTACTATTGTTAACCAAAATTTTCGTTATCCGAGGCGTTATTTCCCATCAATATAATAATCGATTTATTTCTTCTGACTGCTCCCTACACCCAAATTGTATACCAAATATGTAGATAAAACTCATTCAAAAGTCTTCATTGAAATTGAATTTAAATTCGCCACTCATCGATGAGGCGTCATTAACGAAAGCCTCCGTCGTTAACCGTGGTATTTAAAAAAATTACCATCACTCTTGTTACTCTTGTAAGTTGTTAACTTAGACTGTCGCACAGTGGGCTATAATCGAAAAAAGCTGGCCAAAGGCCAAAAATGTTATTTTGAGTGCATGTTTTGAAACTTCGCATAGTTATTACAAAAGGATTGAATTTTAACATCCCTTTTGTCGTTTTTCGATATCCTTACGCGTTAAATAGATACATGTTGTCAAACTTGAATAATTTTCACAGAAATGGGCAGCCTCGGACTTTTCGGATAAAAGTTCAAGTTTGCTGCTTTGTGGAGGGTTTAAATAGATATTTTTGGAAAAAACAACGATGGAATGATCTACAACGATTCTTTATCTTTTGATTGGTTGCAAATACCGCTTACAAGAATGAGGTTTTGCTCATTTAAAGCAGCAAAATGGCGGAAACCTTTTTGGGCAATTTTTGAGGTAAATTAAGGAATACAAATAGGAAAACGGCCTTAATGCATCGAGTTTCTTATATCATACATACAAAGGTCTTTATTGGCGAAATGGGGATTGGACATTCCCATCTTACATTTAACCAATTATGCAAATAAAAATACAAGTATAAATACAAATGAAAATAAAATGAAAGACAATGAAAAATGCAAATAAAAGTACAGGTAGGATACAAGTGAAATACAAATACAAAATAAAGTAAGAAATAAAATAAAATGGAAATCGGTCAAAAGAGATAAAACTGAAAATATAACAATAAATATAAAAAATATAAAAAACGTCATAATCAGAAGTATCTAGATGAGGAATCGGAAGAAACTGTTTCAATTCAGGTGCCAACGACGCGTCTTTAACCAAGATGCCAGTATATTTTCTTTATAGTATACTCAATATCCTACCTAGTTTCTTACAGTTCCAATTTTTGTTGTTGGAGTTAATTAAAATTTCTTCAGAACTCATGCGTTGAAGCGTCACTGACTACTCCCCCATGAAGCGGTTACTCTCTGAACCCGACCCCGGTCGTATAACCAAGATAATATAATTTACGAACCTCAATAGACAAAACTTTCAGCGAAAACGGCCCTCAAAATTCCGCTCGAATTTACGCGCGGTGATTCCGCACGTTGAACGCACGAAGTTGAGGGAACGATCTTACTACTCGGTTTCGTTTTATTCGAAATACGGCTGGGGATTGCTTACTCGATGGTCGCTCCACCATTTCACCCGCGATGTGAATGGTAATTCGGCGTTTCTATTCCTCGTAAAAAAGTTTGGGACCTCTTCAGATTCCCGGGCTCTTTTCATATCCTACTTTTTATGCCCATTCCTTCCTTTCATGCGAACGCCGCGGATATAAAGTACTTTGACCGTGAAGGGAATTTCTCTTCGAGTTTTCAATGGACGTACTCATAATTTAGGCATATCTGGACCCGCTGCAGCGCCGTCTTTGTCGTGTTTTATCCCTCTCTCCTTTGTCCGGAAATCTGGCTTTTTTCGGAGCCAAAAGTTTCGCCGAGCTAATAAGATCTCTTACGAACGCTTCACTCTGTCTAAGCGGGGCTCTCTTTGTGCGTAATTACGCCGGAATGTTTTTAAATGGTCGGTAATTCATCCTCCGCCGATTTTAATGAGAGGGATATTCAAGGCGGAATCGCCATAAATCGGAGATTCGGCAAAAAAGCGGATTCTCTCTCGGGATCAGATTACGGGCTGCTACCGGTTTTGGCGGATTTTGGAGGCGGTGTCAGGTGCGACGGATATCCGGGAAATGGAAGTAAGAAGGGAGGATTGGAAGGGGCTGGGAACACCTGACTATAATTCGAGTGCATTGCTACTGGTTTTGTATTATATCTTGTAGTCTTTCGGAAATGAAACCCCGACCTTTTTCTCTGATTTTTTGTCATTTTTGTACAAGTTAAGACGAAAAGTTGGTTTGTATTTGCTCTAATTTTCGGTTTTTTGTTTGAAAACCATTAAAGAAAAAATTTGAATAATTATAAAGAGATGTAGGGATTATCTACGGAAAAGACACTTCTGTAAGATGAAGAAAATTTAAAATGCTGAATAAGGCACGTAAGAATATTCCACAATATCTTAAAAATTATTAAAATTAAAAAATTAAGGCAAGTTATAACACCTGACTAGAATTCGAGTGCATTGCTACTGGTTTTGTATTATATCTTGTAGTCTTTCGGAAATGAAACCCCGACCTTTCTCTCTGAATTTTTGCCATTTTTATAGAATTTTAGATGAACAGTTGGTTTGTATTTGCTCTAAATTTCGATCTCTTGTATGAAAGTCTCGAAAGAAAAAATTTAAATGATTAAAAAAATGAGATGTAGGAATTATCTAGAGAAAAACACTTATGAAAAATGAAGGAAGTTGAAAATGCTGAATAAGACGTAAGAATATTCCACAATAAATTTTAAATGTTTAAAATTAAAGAATATAGGCAAATTAAAACACCTTACTATAATTCGAGTGCATTGCTACAGGTTTTGTATTACCTTTTGTGGCATTTTGGAAATAAATGGTTGACGTTTTTCTTCGATTTTTGCCATTTTTGTATAAGTAATGATGAAGAATTGGTTTTTATTTGCTATAAATTTCGATTTTTTTTATATCGAAGCGTGAATTCTCGTTAACTTCGTGGTATCATTAATTTAAAAAGTGAAAATAGTAGAAATCCCAATGAGTAGTGTAGAAAAAAATAGAAATTATTAAAAAAATTAGGTGAAGGAATATTCAAAAGAAAAAATTACTTAAGAAAGTTGAAGGAAATTGAAAATACTGAATAGGACATATAAGAAAATTCATCAATAAATTAAAAATGATCAAAATAAAATATAAAGGCAAGCTAATAAATACAATTCAAAGCCAGACTGGCAATTTAATGTGTTTTTATATTTTCGAAGCATCTACTTCAATTATTTTCGCCGTATATTCGTTTAGTTATTTATGTCAGTAAGTTACGGGAAGAGTTGTGAACTTTCCTAGGTGTTTAAGCGTCTGATTCATAATTTACCCAATCATTTTATGATAATTCATCCGACGCTACGAATACAAACAACTCAACGTTCACTCCATTCTCGATTTTTAGCAGCGTCATCTTTGCGTAAAATTTTCATTACTCATTACCACATCCTTTTCTACCGTAAAATCCATTGTTTTGATTATGAGAATTAAAAGGGAGAACTTTCCCAATTTTTCGACGTTAAGTTTTACCTATTCAGCCGAATTTCATCCCTTTCTATCAAGAGTGAAACATGACCATTACTTTCTGCACCGAGTCAGTCGTCAATTCTCCATGCAACTGCATTGATTTGATGGATTTTGGTTGGAGATTAGAGGCATGTTAAGTGCGTTTATTGATGGCGGCGAGACTGTGTTCCAGAAGTGGAAACGTATGGTATCGAAGTGAAGTGGGTATTAATAGTAGTATCATTGGATTATAGGGGCATATCGATGTATAAGCCTCGTGAGGGTACTTGAGAGATTTCAATAGCCCAAATGAATGATGACGCAAAAGCACGGGGAATAAACTTTTATCTTTACCGAACTGGTGGTGGTATCAGTGGTGAAATCATTGAGCGATGATTGGAGATTGTGTTTTCTACCATCGCATACATTTTGTATATCTTATTATGATGAAGAAATGTTTAAAATGACGTGATATTGAAGATAAATGAAAGAAGTTTCAAAATAGTAGCTTTGGGCTCCTATATTTGAAATTATTTAATGATTTTAATGTTTTTGTCTTGTTAAGTATGCTTGTGATGCTAACTTCATCTTGATTTCTATTTTCATGGATAAGATGGAAGAGGAAAATATGTAGTTTCAATTTCGCCCAAAAATGACGTGATTTACTTATGTATTTAGTGCTAATCCCCTTATAGTTAACTTAACCCTCTCTACTCTTATAATCGTGGTAATTTTAGTTCTTCATTCCCTTATTTTCATCATTAACTCTCTTACACTGTTAATTAGTTCAATTCTTCATTATGCGATGGGATCACAGGGTGCCTGATTAGTAAATATTATTTCCTTTACTTATTAGCATATTTTAATTACTTGTTTCCACTCGAAATTTTATGACGTCTATGTTGTCATTATCGAATTGCTTTATCTACTTTTGCCTCACTTAATAGCTGAAGTATACGAATAAAAGAGGCCAAAATCATAATGTATAATTTAAAATCTGAAATTTTTAGCTCCAAAATATTCGCAAAAGAATAAATAACAAATAATTTAGCACAAATTTAACGTAAATGTAGGTACCCTCTAGGGTAGAAGAACCACTGAAGATGCTAGAAGAAGATCAACAGATTTTATGACAAATACCCTGAAAGTGATGTCGGGATAATACCCCTTTGTGAATGCGTTTCGTTCATACGATTTTTATCGAAAGACTTTGAGAATGAATTTCATAGAGATTGCCTTTGAGCGAAGGTTGAAAATGGAAAAATAAAATATGGTCGATGTAGAAAAGCGATAATGTAGGTGATACGGTGGAAAATCAAAGCGCGTCCCTTTGAGTCGAGGAATAGTAAAGCATGACTGTTCCGCTTTGACGGGGAAAGTAAAAGGTTAGACAGATGGGATGGCAAATGGGATTGAATGGGAAAAAGAGTTCTTCAATGAGAGAAGAGTATCGACTCCAATTAATTTTCGTTAAGGTTGTTATACGTCAAAACGGAAACGAAATCATGTAGGGTTAACTTAATGTGCTTTGGTTTCCTCTCGAAAATTTTTAATGAGCACCAGTTCTATAACTCAAACGAGTCAACATCGGGTGCACTACACCGAATGATGTTCCCGGCAAGTGTTCCTCTTGCATCTGTGTGTAATGACTCTGATCATGACTCCTCAATTTCGAGCATTTTCTATAGCTTTTTCCAAGGACGCCTTGGTGATACGAAGGGAATTCATGACGAAGGGTCTTGATAAGGAATCAGGAATTCAAGTAAGGATAAATAAAATCGTGAAGGTTAAGCTATGATCTATGTAAGTGAAACGTGGATCTTAAGAAAAGAGGACAGAGACTGTGACCTTTGAGATGTGGGTGTGGCGTAGAATTGAAAAAGTAAGTTGGGTTGGTAGTAAATCAAATATAGAGGTGTCAGAGATAGTGAGAGAGGAGAAGGTTTTAATTGAAGTAATTAAGCGATAGGTATATTAAAAGATTAGAGGATTTTATGATGTGGGTGTGGCGTGGAATGGAGAAAGTGAGCTGGGTTAATAGAAAAACGAACGAGGAGGTGCTAGAAATGGTTGAGGAGAAGAGAGTTATAATTGAAGTAATTAGAAATCGACAAAAGAAATGGGTGGGTCAAACATTCAGAGGGGAGGGATTACTGTAGAAAGCGATTGAGGGAAGAATGCTAGGGATAAGACAGAGGGGAAGACAAAGACAAAAGATGTTAGACGAATTAAGGGGCGGGATAAGTTACCGGGAATTGAAGGAGAGGGAAATAAATAGGGAATGATTTAAGGGACGGGATGAGTTATCAAAAAGTTAAGGAAAGGATTTTGAATAGAAAATATTAAGGCACATACTTTTGTATGATTGTGATTGTTGCTGTTATTTCTAAGGATTTATTATTGAAATATGTATTTGAATGCCCGCCATAGGTCACTCAAGTGATGTCGGATGGTGCATAAATAAATTTCGTCATTACTTTGGGTAAAATTGAGAATATATATAGTCTCCTTTTCCATTTAACCCATAAGTACATGCAGCCTTTCAACGAAGAAAGACCACCCCAGCGAGGACTCGAGTAAAACAATGATAGGACCGCACTCATGGATACCGTATATCACGAAGATCGATTCGCGGGACCCCGTTAAAAGCACGCCTCTCCATTAAAGCCCGAAATTTCCTCTCCTCCTCGTCTCCGGAGCAATTCCCACTTTCATCCGAGCAATATTTTCGTCTCTTTCGCCCTCAAACATCAAGAACACTTTCTCCTACCTTTCTCCCCCATCGATCCGTCCTCTCGCGTGTAATTTTCCACGTCGATTTTTTCGGCATCGCTCGCCAGCGAATAAATAAAGAGTCGGGGATGTGCGGTTTGTTGGCTCTCCTCCTACCTGAGCGTCTCTTCTCCTTTTTCTCCTTTGGATTCTGCATAAAGCGCCCTCCGTCTTTGCCCACGATTCCATTTTCTCCTTCGCCAACCTCCAAGCCGTAAGAGGGGAGGCCGCGGACCGAGAAGCATTATTTTCTCTTCTCAGCTCCTTCTCAAATGCTCGCTTTTTCTAATTCCTCGGTCGCTCCGCCTGCGTTTCCCATCTGGGATCCGCGTTCGTCTGTTTTTGCATACCAATTTCTCCCGGAATTCAAGACGTCTTATATTTTCGCTGATGATTTCGAGGGTTGCGGAAGCCGAATGTTTTTGCGGCTCACCAGGTTTGTCCTTTTTCTTTTCTGGAAGGGTTGTGCCAGTCTTCATTGTTGCCGATGTTGATCCAATCAAGTTCCCATCTCGGTTGCACTCTCCGCAGAAGGATGCTGATGCAAGGGAAATGCTGGGAATAAATTTGTACGCTGTGATTTTTTATCTGGCTCCGAACGTATCTAAATAAGGGAAAAAGTTACTGATGCCATCGCGAACTTATAGGTTCAATCATGTTACTCTGTCTGCGTCTTTTGAGATATTTGAAGTCAAGAAGCTAGATTTATTGACTCCAGTGAACCGGAGCATCGAACCGGAGTTAACCAAAACCGGAAAAACCTAAAAAAGTTAAACCGAAATCAATCGTTTCATTCGATTACAAACATCTAATTAGAACTCTCTAAAACATTCGCTCGCTGAATTCATATTCCGAGTCAGCCGAGTCCGAAAAACTCTTCGTTAGCCGAAAATATCAGTAGCCAAGATATCACCATATATCATCGTAATTCGGAAGGTAGTCGTAGTAGTAAATTTTGTACGTACATCAGTAAAAAAATAACAGAGATCGTCCCCATTTGACTATCTCGATCGACCTCAACCGCTGGACCAGAGGCGGCGAAAAACAAAACACAGGGCGATCGAAATACATCGGCCGCATCCGACGATCGACCGAAATAAAAACGGCGCCAAGAATGACTAGCCGGAAACGTCGGTATAAATCTCGCATCCATTTCAATTACTCCGTTAAGGCACGCTAAAGCGCGCCAACCTGTAAACTCTTACATCCAGCAGCTTTCAATTCATCTCTCCTCCTTTTGATCCACGCCTCGCATTTGTAATAGTGCCGCGCAAACGATAAACCGCCGGAGCTCCAACTCTTCAAAAACATACGCCGATCTCTCAAAAGGTACGGAAAAAGTGGGAGAGAGAAAAAAGACCATTTTCTCTCCCCTCTTGTCTCCACCTTTCTCATCCTCTTTGACGGCTCTCCCGCGGGAATACACATATATTCGTCGGTGGCAACATCAGTGACACGGACACCCCTTCCTTGTCACGCCATGATAAAAAAGAAGTTTGCCTTTGGGCAAATCACAAGGAGCCTTCCTATTTCCCTTTTATCCCTTTTTCACTCTGCTTCCGTCATCCGCGTTCTATCGGAGGCCATCTTTTTTTCAGCTTCGACGCCACCAAACGGGCATTAGGCAACAAGTGTCATTTTTTTGACTGCGAATACATTCGGCGCTAATGTCCGCCCTTGAACCTTTATATGGATGTTATATTTCGGACGAATTATTCTTCGTGTGTGATGCGATTTGTCTCGCTGCGATTTCTTGATGAATGGGGTATTTTTCATTTGACTCTGGGATTGATAATAATGTGTCTTTCATTTACTTTTCTCTGTCTGTCTTGTCTATGGCTGTGTTAATATGAAAGAAGCCGAAGTATGGATGCTTTTGAATAATGGCATTCATTTTAGTCTTTTTTTACTTTTGAAAACCTTGAGCAGTGTTATTCATAGGATCTTGGAAGTAGTATTGTGAAAGATGCTTCGGCAGCTGAGATTATTTCGTACATATGAGCCCCACCGGGAATCGAACCCGGGACTGCTTTCACCATGTGCTACCCATATGGCTATCCGGGAGTTTGATTAGGGTATTTTATATTCTCTTCCTCTCAAAGTATTCGGACTTATAATGGGAATCGAAGGGAAACTACCTCACTTTTCATCCAGCTTATTTTTTAAAGCTTTTTATAGATAGTGGAGGAGGGGATGAGGATCCCATCAGTCTGATAATTTTATGTGAAATATGCAGTAATAGCTCATGTTGTTTGGTTACGATACAGCTTGGGTTTCATAATATCACCGATTTTAAGCATGTATATAAATTTTAGTGTGATTATTAGAATCTAACTCATATCGAATCGAAATATGAGCCTAAAAGACAAGTCTATGATTAATCTATATGCATCCTTCGGTAAGGAAAATATTTAATTCTGTTTTTATAATGTAAGACGTTATTGATTTTAATCAAAGGCTGCGTAGTCATTAAAGTAAAGAATCTTGGTCACAAACACCTCAGTAAGAAAATTTATTTTATTTAGAAATTTTTTTACAATACGACAATCTATATTGTGATATAACAATAAAATCTATTTTTTATTTTAAAAAGTTTATGTTTTAACTGGGTGTTTATAGTCGATTTTTTACTGATATTCCAATCATAGCTTGAAAATTTTAAATTCTATGCCACAATTTGTGTATACTCTTAAATGTAAATTTCATATCTTTATCTGCGTTAAAGCTTGCTGTTTATCATTTTAAATTAAAATCTCTGCTTATAATACGCCAATTATCTAGGATTTACAAGCAAAGGACATTTCAGGAACGAGGGAAATGTGCTAAGTGAATGTAATATAGTGTAATTACTGTAATCCTCTTTTTGGGTTATTATCTAAATTTCGATCGAAAATGGGATAATTTGACTGATATTCTTACAATTATAGTTGCTGTGATTTTGGGTTCAGAAATTTTCTCAGGAATTTTCTCACAATATTTTAATATTCACTCGTATTTATTTATAAATTTGTATTTAAAAAACTCATTTGGCTCACTACCTATTAAATGAATGTTCTCATGTCCTTATCATGCACTATTATGGTAACAGCTTGTCCAATTCTAAAAAAAATTCCGGGAAAGAAAAACGTTATAATAACGTGTGCGCAAACACTAAAATAGTCTGTTATAGTTTGATATTTCATTGTGCTGTGAAAATTTGTATCTTGGCGCGTCTCTATCGTGTGTGAATGACTGCTAGGGACGAGTAAGGAGGATTTTATAATAAGAGAAACTCAAATCAATCTATGAAATTACTCCCGTTATTCATCACGTTCTCGGAAACGAAGCTCGTTGCTATATTTACATATTTCTATAAAATGTTTGATTTGGGTTTTTCAGAATTTGAATGGGCTCTTTTTTGGGGACGAAAACCTTTGAAAGATTAAAAAAAAATCCGTTTTTCATGGGAGAAGCGTATGTACATTAAAATGCCGATATCATCTCTTCTGACTGAGAGGTGATTTTGTTGGGGACTTTTGATGCTCTATGGAAATTACCGATGTGGCAAACTCTCAAATTCTCCGGATTCGGGATGAAGGGCTTTCGGGAGGCGGATATGTAGCCATAATTGTATGCGGAGGGGGAGGAGAACGAGTTCTTATCAAGGGATATATTTTTAACTCATTTCAGTTCAATTTCAAAAGATCAAAGGAAATGCTCGAAATTTTTTGATTCGCGTTCGGACTTCATTATTCGTTGCCTCAGGAGATGAAATACGTTCGATATAAAATGAAGGGAAAAATGAGAATTATTTAATCATCCCACTTATTTTCATTGATTCGGTTCGTCTCTGTATTATTTAATTTTTTTTTTGCTTTTTGAATGATGTTTGAGTGGTTCAGAGTTGTGTATTTTTCTCATCATACATTTGATAAACACCGTGATGTCAAATAAAGCAATAATGTTCCCTGGTAATCAAATATTCAAGTATTTTCCGTTGGTGGGTTTTTTGAAACTCTGCGACCACGAAAGAGGGTTTTAGTTGTCATTGTTATTGCAAAAAAATATTGATGTTTATTTTCGGTCAATAATTACGGACCATTGTTGATTAAACTTTGTCTGGAAACCTGTATCAAAATTATTATTTAATTTTGTCTTACCAGAATCATATTTGCGGTTATAAATATTAGTATTATGCTATTAATGTTAATATTAACTTGATAAAGAATTATATTTTAATGACATGAATTGAAATCATTGTAATACTTCTGTTTCTTAATCAGTCAAAGTACGATAAAATTCTTGACCCTCGTATTCTACAAGAATACCTATTAATGCCATAAATATCCACGAGATTATTTTTATTTTAACTATCATTTATCGTTCCTTAAATATGTAAAATTATAAATATATATATATCACTTTCGGAACATATTCTCGAAAGAATTTTCTGTTAGGGATTAAAATTTGAATAGCTTAGTCGTTTTTATTTCTTTTTACATAGAAAAGTGACGGAAAAATAGACAATATACTCTTTCTGTGAGACAAAAATATGTGCTCAAAGAAAATTATCTGTTGCAGGATATATTTTTTATTACTGTTTGACTCTTATATTAGACATGAAACATAATTATAAGATGATTTATTTATTTAGAAAAGATCACGAATTATACTCTGAAATTGTGTTCCGATTAACTGAACAGCCAGGATATCTCTAGCAGGAGACAAACGATCATTTCACATTAATCGTCAACTTGGCTTTGTTAGACCTCACACGTGGTACTACTTCCTCCATTTTTTCCCTCTGTTCCATACTTTACTCCGTTGTTTCTCAAACACTCGCTCAGCGCTCGAATCAACGTAATTACTCCGCGTGTCAGCGGCTTGCAGAAAAGAAGCAAAGGATCACATGAGCTGTCCACGAGGCGTTTGATAAAAACCTCGAGGAAAAAACATCTAGTTTTTTCATCATCGAACGATGCTCTTTTTTCTCCCTCTCTCGGGAGGAGCACATCCTCCTCTCTTTACATCTTTTATCTTCCTTCGATGGAGAGAGAGACGCCGTTCTTACTAAAGAACCTTCGCTTCTTTCTTTTAATCTTTCGACGTCGTCCGATTTCTCTCTCTTTCTTCAGGCGGAAATGAAAAACAAGGGGTCCAAGACGAGTGCCTTGCGGTATTACGTCTTCTCCAGCGGTGTCGAAAGGGATCTTTGCTCTCTGTAGTCGTAGGATCCTCAATGAATTAGGCCCTTTTATGAGCCATTGTCGGAGAGTTATAATCCGAGGAAACCTTACTTAATGTTCCCTTTCACGAGCACGAGAAGGCTCTTTACGCTCGCTCTTTGTAAACTCTCGTCGAGATTTTTACAAACGCGCGCTACTTTCGTTAATTGGATGATATTCACCTATTTTCTTTTCCGCTCGCGACAACTTATAGTTTTTCTGGGATCATAAAAGCTAAGAAGTTGAGAAAATGCTCATCACCTTTTGATTTGGTGGTTACTTGGTGAAACATCCACGGTCTTTGTTTGAGGTTAAATCGTTCGACGTGATTTTTAAGTGCTGCGAGACTTTTGTACATATTTGAAACTCAGGAACTCCTCACTTCACGAAAGGATTATACCAACACTTAACTCTTTCTCTCAATTTCTTTGTTCGTTTATTATTAATATAATTTTGCTCCCTACTAAACACTCCAGGTGTAAGCGAAAATAGAGATTTCCTGCGATGAAAATGATTTACAGTAGTATTATCTGAATACATGTTGCATTCTTAAAATTATATGTATTAGAGTTGACTTGCCTTGCGCATTTATTTGTGAAACATTTAATTGTACAAATGATGAAGAGAGCACGGAATACATGCTTAAATTTAGACGTCGGAAATGAAGGAGATATTGTTCTGTCCTGGTAGTTTAAGTGCCTAGTAAGCGGGAGAGCTAGGTTCGATTACCGGCTACGGTGGACTTTTTAAAAAATTTCTTCGTCTCAATTTAAATTTATTTTTAAATCATTCATCTAGTGAAGCAATGGTACATTTTTCTCCATCCCGTACCGCAGAAAAAAAGAGAAATATATAGACATGGTAACAGGAACAAGAATTATCATTAATGCGACAACTACTAATAATGATACAGCAATGTCAGTAATCGCTAATTAATATTCTAGGGTCGTGCTACTGAAAAAGGAACTGTTGGCAGCTCCCCCAACCCTCCTCGCCTCCCTGGCGGCTTGGAAGATGTAAAAGTAAATTAAAAGCATATTTACGACCGTGGATATTATCTTCGGAAAGATAATCCACGGTGATTACAACTGGCGCACATTCATTTGCTTTCCGAGCACACCTTCGCAATAATGAATGAAGGAATGAGTCATAAAGGACGTCGGAAGAATGGGAGAAGCCATGGAGGAATTAAAAAAAAAGGTTCTCCAGTCCCTCTGTCGACTTCCTGTTGATCTCTGTCGCCGCAGCCTTCGTTTGCGACAGCGTTTGACAGGAGAGCTTTACGTTGGAGGGCAATTCCGTTGTCTTTCAATCAATTGATTTTTTCCCCACGGCTCTTTTTAATGTCGGACGTGGGATTTCTCCAGACGTCAGTATCAATCTGCTCTTTAATATAACACGCTTTATTGGGGAAAAAATGTAGTAGAGAATCCGATGGTTATATGAGTCTACTTGAAAAGACCTTTCTCTATTAGCGATATGAATTTTCTTTGCTTTCTTTCAATTTCCTATTGCATCTCGATAGTCAAAGGTTTATTGCTGTGGAATAAATCTCCACCCATGACTTTGCAATTACGTGATGAAATTTCTGGTGCTTTAATTAGTTTTTCCTTGATGTAGGATATCTATGGTGCTCATGAAATAGCTTTTTCGTGATTTATCCTTGATTTACAAAGAGCGAGAAGTGTTAATTAAATTTGATTCTAAAACAGAAAATTAGTGCTTAATCAAATTTAATACTTCTTATTAAAAAGCAGCCTTTTAACAATAGATAAACTAGTGAGATAAACAGTATGTCACAGTTAGGATTTTATCGTTCCTTATTTAATATTCTTTCCTTCCGTCTCATCTCTATCATACCTTCTCTTTGTTTTTCTTTCTTTTTGTCAGTATCTCATCCCTATTTAATCTTGTCCTGAATCCTCCTTTTTCATTTGTCCTTTGTCTTTGGATAGAGAAAAAGGTATATTTCGTTTACTTTTGTCCCGGTTCTATTCATTACTGGGATAAAAGAGAACTGCTGAGGAAAGAATGATAGCTTTCATTTACTCTTCTATATTGGATGCTAGTTAAAGATTTGTATAGAGACATTGTTCTTCACTTGAGCGGACTTTCTCCACTCACAGCATTCTGCCTCAGTCTTAAAACAATATTAAACTACCTCATCATATCTAATCAGTCTCATTCTCTCTCCAAGCATTTTATGGCTTATGAAGGGAATGGGAATTTGACCAGCTTTAAGGCTTATGACATAACAGACAAGCAGACAGGCCTAAAAGTCTTGGAAGTATATAATTTTTTACCTGAGTTCATATCAGTTTCTTATACCTTCCTTTTGGTATGTCAATTTTCTTTAGTGATTCACTCCGTTTTATGTTTCGCATCTTTCCGATGAAGTCGAGTGTTCTGTCATTCATGGCTTCCAATCAATTCTCTTTGGATTTCTTAAGGCGATCCTCATCTATCCCTCACTTTTTGCTCTGTTCTATAGAAAAATTTCTTTTTCGTTCTTTATTGCCATCTAATATTCTTAAGATGTGACCCTGGCATTCCCCATGTTATATTCCTTGCTTCTCTATTCTTCTTTGTTTAACTCTGTTTGAGTAAGTTATTCTCTTAGATAGATAATTTCTCTTAATATTCCTCTCTAATATTCAATTTCGTGTTCATGATTCACATATTTTGAATTACGTGTTTGTATTCAGTTGGTTCCCAATGCCTCGTTTTTGCCATTGCTAAAGTTTTGGTAATTTTTGTCTCACGTTTTAGACTGGATTCTTTCTCTTATGTAATCGAATTTTCCAAATCAGATCATTATACTATGATTTCTTTTCATATTCCATGAAACATCTTTCACGTCATGTATTCTGCTTGAGAAACGATTGCTGCGAGCCTTTCTTTAAGGTGATATTGTTGTTATGTTTTCATTTCTCTTACAAATTTATGTGAATACGCAGCTAAATTCCGATTCTAATTCTAAATGCTCAATCGTTTAATTTTGTTAATTAGAGTTTGTTATCACAATCGGCAGGACAAAACGGTCTAAGTCATTAAAATCATGGAAAATTCAGAGCATTTTAAGAATCCTTATCGTGAAAAATGCTGCGTTTATGAGAATTTTATTCAATTGCTTATACCCTCCTCTTTCCTTTCTTTCTTGAATTTCTTGATCACACATATTTACTTTTAAGTTGTCTTGTATGATCTTCAGTGATGATTTTTGAAATTAATCATGTAGTTTTACAAGGTTTTAGTGTAACCCGAATACTTTTTATAGTTTGATTTGAATTTAACTAATATTTCCATCTTCCACTAATAAATCTCCAAGTTTTATTTCACATCCGAATGATTTTACTGCACGATAACAACCGTCAGCTTGAATGCTTCAGTTTATTCTCAACGCTGCATAAAATCTTGCGGAGTCAACTACGAGGCAGTTGCCTCGTAATTATGAAACTTTTTTCATTCTCGGAAAAGTTTTTAAGTCACTTGATGATGTTTGCTTATAGAACCTGGTATGATTCGTGGAAAGGCCTTGTTTGAAGATCATTAGCTGTTGGAGACTTCTTGCCCCGGTTGGAGATGGGGGTGTTAATTTTTTATTTCATGAACCCTTTTCCTCCAGGTATTCAAGAGACCATAAATGAACCTTCTTTCAGTATAAAGCCTTGTAATGAATTAAATTTTTGTAAGATATTGAATCGTATTTACTAGTATTGTACGTGAATATTACTGGTAATTAAATTCGTTCAACAATATTTAATACAAGCAAAATTAAGTATACATTACATATAAAGTAGGAAACTCAATATTTTTTTGATTTACTTTGAAACTTCGTGGACGCCGTATTAGGAGTGCTTTAGTATCATAATATGTTTCGAAAGCTTCGCGTTGTAACGTCATAACATACTGTTTAGTCAGATTCCTGTTAAGAGTAAAATACATTCCAAAGAAACATCTTATAAGGGAATCTCGTTATCTGTGTAACACATACTCGATCGAGATTCAGGGTATGTTCCGTGCTCTAAAATAATGGACATGGGTTTTAGATCCATGAACCTGCGTTTATACATTATTTGCATATTAACTCGGACTTGTTAATCAAATAGGCCATATGGGTGCATTACCTTGTAGATCATGACATTTTTCATTTAAATTTTTATCATGAATTTTCGTTTGAAGTCTATGAACAGTAACTCGATTCTCAGTTCTCAACCGTTCCTTGATTTTCTTTTGAAAAATTCCCAATAATCGCACGTGTTCTTAAGGAACTAATCGAGAATTTCGGGCTTGGTAGTACCCTTATTTGGGCACCGATTTTTGGTATGATCAATTTCTCACTTTTCCTGGTAGTAACCAGATTTTTCCCCTAATATTTACAAGTCAACGATGCTTGTGATTTGGCTGAAAAATTGTATCTGATATGTAAATACGCACCGTCTCTATACTGGAGTTACTCCTTATATTTTTGCATAAGGCTAAAAAAAGTTCTGGAAGATAAGTTGATATTCAATAGGAAAGAAATAAGTTATTTGTTCAAAAATGGGAGAAAATATTTCTGACGTAGAAAACTTTACTGTTTATATGGTAATCCCAGTGTGTTGCGTGGTTACCTAAGTCTGATTTCAATATGCAAATTTGGAATAAACAAAGGCGTGTTGATCTCAACGATTGAAAACGTCTGTTATTTTAGTGTAAATAACACAGCCTAACACAGTCTCGAGCGAATTCATGTTACGCATAGTCAAAGGTAAAATTGTTGGTGAAAATTTTGTAGTAGTAGCAGTATTAAGTGCTTCGACAGCTGTGGTCATTTTGCACATGGGCTCTACCCGGGAATCGAGCCTGGGACCGCTTGTATAGAAGTCTAACGCGCTGCCGAAATGGCTATCCGGGAGCCCTAAAATTTTTGTAAGTCCTTAACCTTCTCTCCTTCCGTAAAAAATCTGAAATATGTCCTCAATTTCCAATTCATTGTCATAGAACTAAACAACATACAGCTAGAAAAAATAGAAAATACATAGCTAGATACATTATCTGCGGCCCGCAAAATCTTTATAGGGGCCAATTCATTCCACCGAGGGTGTAAGCTTGGATTCGTTGCTATAAACAAGTGCCTTTGTAACAAAATTTCCTCTTTTTGAATACTCGTAAGATACAATCGAACCACAACTCTTACGGCAATTACCTTGAAAAATCAGACATTTAGATCACCCTCTGGATCGGAAATAAGCGCGGAATTGTCTCGACCCCGGCCGACGGCCACCCCAAAGTTATTTACAACTATATTTATTCTCCATTTTGGGCCGATCCGAAAAATGCGACCGCTGTTCCGCAACATCCCTCCCCAATATATAAAGCGGCGGGCTTGTTTTTCAACGGAAAAACTGTTCTTTTTTCGTAACAATACGGTTTCATTTGTTTTTGCGGACCTTTGTTTCTTTTACGAGTCACCGGAATTCAATAAAGGGCGGCCTTTTAATGGGCCGAACGATATGTTCATCCCCGTAAGCTATCGGTTCCGGTAATTAGCGCTGCTGGAAAAGCACTCTTCTGCTCCAATGAAAATGTACTCGGCGTCTGGCGAATTTCGTAAACATCGCTTGTACGCTTTCATAATAGCTGCGTCCGCTTTTGTTGTTTTTTTCGTTGGCGCCGCGTGCCGGAAATATTTGGACTAGAATAGGGTTTCGGCGTCCGAAGTTCAGAACCGGACGTTCGGACGTCGCTTGTTCCGGTGGTAATTGATGATGAGTCATTCGCCTAGAAGGGTTTTTTTTTTAATTTTCTGATGCTTAATTAGTAATTGCATTCATGAAGCGAAGCGAAGGGAACTGATGACAATATGATGAATAAAGACGATTTATTATTATTATGACAAAGAGACTTGATGAAGGAATCATGAAGAGATTGGTAAAATCCTTGGTGTGGAGTGTAATGTTGTACGGGTGTGAAACGTGGACGTTAAGAAAAGAGGATGTCAAAACATTGGAGGCTTTTGAGATGTGGGTATGGCGTAGAATGGAGAAAGTTAGTTGGGTCGATAGAAAAACGAACGAGGAGGTTCTAGAGATGGTTGGAGAGAAGAGAGTAATGATTGAAGTAATTAAAAATAGGCAAAAGAAATTGGTGGGTCAAATATTGAGAGGGGAGGGATTGTTGAAGAAAGCGATCGAGGGAAGAATGCAAGTGAAAAGACAGAGGGGAAGACAAAAAGAGAAGTTGTTAGACGAATAAGTTGGTGGATAAGTTACCGGGAATTGAAGGAGAGGGAATTAAATAGGGAATCTGGGGGCACATGAACCTACCGAAAGGTAGAACTCTTTATATATAATTATTAATTGTTGTTACTACTGATTTTTTTTCATAATTTATTTCACTTAATGTTGAGTCTTATGATGTAATTGTTTTTATTATGTTATGATAATTTATTTATACCTCATTATTTTTTCCTTGTTTAATTGTTATTATTTACCATTATTTTTACATTATTTATATTTAATTGTTATTATTTATACCATATTATGGATAGAATTATAAGGATTTGATAAACCGAGAGAAATTTAATTTCGAATGTAGTGGGTAGAGTATGTAATTGTGTATTTAAATTTACTTCCAGCTATATTGCCATTTAAAATATGTGAAAATGTAACTCGCATTATAAAATTGGCTATATTTTGGAATAAAATTGTATAATAGTTTTTGAAGGGGTTTCCCTCCCGATTTCGGTGATATCAGGCAGAGATTTTTATTTCTCTATTTGCCCCTCTAATGACCTAATAAAACCTAATATTGCCTATTTGTAATCATAACATAGAAATACATAAATATAATAATCTTCATAGTCCTAATTTAATTATTATATCATAATTTGATGTCATAATTCTTTGCATATTACCATTTTTGAAATTTTTAATATTATCATTATCCGTAAACTTTTGATTTATGATCTAAAAGCTACAAAAAACAATATATATATTTCTTGTGTTATCATTCCGTATTGTTGATAACTATTTATAAGTTATTCGGCGATTTTGATACGGCTTTCATGTTTTATGGTATAACTTGAGAGAACCCCTCCGCAACGACGCAAAATGCTTTTAATGGCCAGAACGGCATTTTATTGGCAATAAGTTTCAAGTGTGATAAGACATTGATAAAACGAAGGGCAGCCATAAAAACATGACCTCAATGTACGGGCAAGCAAGATTTATACGTTGCAGGTTTATTCTACATCACATATCCTTCGAGAGTTCGGAATGGCTTACAGATATATCTTTTGCTCGAATCTCAGTTTTTAGAAAGTAATATTAGTATGTTCGCGATGCTTGTTTCATCACGCACGATGAGCGGAGCGGATATAATATTACGATTTCCATGATTAATCTTATAAAAGAGAAAATACATAGAAACTTCCACAACAGATCTGTGTGGAAAATACAGAGTAACCATAGTAACTATCTGATTCGTAAGTTACTGGTGTTTTATATATTTTTTAAGTTGATTACTTATAAACATCGAATTTGATTACTTATAAGTATCTTAACTCCCATCTATTGGAGTTACGTTGAGGACCTTATTCTTGTTTTTGGATATCATTGTTTATAATTAGGGTTTCCAGAAACCCAGATTAGGATTTGAAAATGTTGGTTGGGATAATTCTATGGAATTATATATTCTACGAAAGTAAAAGTCGGGCAAAGGGATGGTCAATTAAGAATAAAAGGTCTCCTACGTATACTTATTATTAAAGAATATTAAATTATGTCGTATAAATTTTTTTTTCAAAATACATTTTCCTGGTATTACGAAAATACGAATACTGGGATTTCCGAGTCATTGTTTTATCCTTTTGCTGACAGATGGCGGTTTAGATTATGTTTTATTTTATGTGAAATTAAATATAGAATCAGTCCAATTATTCCTAGGAAATCATATTATCTGAATGTATAATACGTTATCAATGTAAGGAATGTAACGGGAATTTTAGGAATCAAATAATATTTTTTAGTATCTTATTAGTATGTTATTTTGTTAAAAAACTTGACACTCATGCCCAAATAAATCCTAATATATTTCAAGCACGAATTAGCGACGCATTTAGTTTCAAATTAGCTCAAACTCTAATGAAAAAGTTTTCCTATTCATAGTGTATTTTGTTTCGATTTTACCATCTTAGAAATTCGGTTTTTAGTATCATTGCATAGTTATCCGTTAATATGAATTAATCTTAGAATTTGTGGGTATGCAACCTTAACAAACATCAATTCATATAATCATTTTTTAATGTAACCCTCAAAGAAACTGATAAGAATGGGGAAGATGGTAATATTACCAGATGAGCGATCTTTGAAACCAATTGTGTAAAAAATACTTACATGACAGGGACTCGAACCTAGGTCTCCCACTTTATTTCTTGAGATTGCTCATACGTGGGTGGTCTAAAAAGTTTTCGACATTTCACCATTTCTCGACATGTTTTCTGAAAATTTTATGAAGATTTCTGAAAAATCTGGTGTCGGAAACTTTTCAGACCACCCTCGTAAATAACGAATTTTTTATTCCTCTACAATGGATCATTTTTCGTGAATTCTGAGATCGATGTAATCACAATCCTTGGATTGCAGTTATGATTACCTCCATCTCAGAATTGCAATCCCCACCTGGAACCTATCCATTCAACATAGCAACACCAAGTATAGGAGAAGCTCGCAAAGAATAAATAGGATGCAAAGATGGAATCGGGAGATCATTCTCGATCGATGAATCCGTTCAACATAGCATCACCAGCTGTAGGAGAAGCATATTCAGTTCGCAAAGAGAAACAGGATGCAAAGATGGAGAGATAATTCTCGCTTCACACCCTTTCATTTTCGCGGCAGAGGAAATCGTGAAAAGGAACCGAGCGGATCAAATCCCTCTTCCTCTCTCATGACTCATGCCTCATCTGGTTTTGCACATCGCAAAAAATAGTTCCCCCTCGCTAATTTTCGCTTGTTTTTCCAATCGGAGCTTTCGGTGGCGTGTTTACAGATGCAGAGGAAGACTTTTTGCGGCCTCGACGGAGTAAAGGGAAGGTCGCGGGTTTTCAAAGGAACCTCAGAGTAAACTCGGGTTGATTTATCTCCTTCTGCTCCGTGGGTGTTCGGGAATACAAGGAATTGCATCCTCGGCGGAAAGATTCGGCGGATTCAGCACCTTACTCTGCATCTTACGGCTGCTGATCATACTTATCTTTCCCTTAGCTATTCTATATTGTCTCTTGATATCAGTAACGCTTAATGAGCTGATTATGAGATGATAGAGTTGAGCGTGATTATCTTATTTGAATGTTCTCTGAATAATGTAAACGAAGAATATTATTAGCTTTATTTATTCATTACTGTGGACGTTTTCTTTTTATCATTCTGGCTCAGTGAGGCTAGACTAAACAAGCACACTTCTCATCTCACATATCATAGTATCATCTTTCCTTAGCAGTCTGTAGATGAGGGTGTAGGGATTGAGTATCCAATTAGATTTCCGGCTAATGACTTTATTGATAGACGTAAGTTTTTTTGACTTCCAAAAAATTTCCTTGTGCTTTTCCCGTCGAAAATGTAAGCAATTTATCGAAGTATTTTATTTGCTGGAATATTAGAAATCTTTCTTCTAGTTTATCTCAATTTCAAAATTATAATAATTTATTTATTGCTAAACTTATCTAATGGTTAGGTAAATTAAGATAGAAAAATGAAAATCTATTGTAATAAATCATTTTAATGATAGCTAATCCGAAATTTCATGGATCCAGCCTTGGTGGAAAGGCTACAATCTAGACTAGTCAGTCTAGAAGAAAGGAAAAAGGAACTCGGCTTTCAATGAACTAAGAGACAAAGGACAAAAACCCTTTCATGATCACAGACCCCGTGTGATCATGAAAGCATTGCTTTAGAAATGCGCATTAGGGATTCTGAATAACTGGTGACCACTATGCGATTATCCGTTTCCCGGGAATCGCCCTAGACGGTTGCCGTTTTCGGCGCTTGGAGAACCTTTCTCTCCTAGTCAGTCTTTTCTTCCCATCATGCTAACCTGCAATCAGTACAGAATTCCATCATGATTTGATTAAATTTGTCCCTACTGAAGTTAAACTTGTAGAGTAATAGTTTACCTTGCGATGTGATTTTCCCAGGAAGTAGCTTTGTTCCATTAATGACGACAATTTTGAACGTTGAATTTTTACACGTGGTCTTCCTTTTTTCCTCTCTGAATGTGTACATCTTTTCTCCTCCTTAAATCAGAGATGTTAACTCTCCTTCCTTATTTTGCGGAACCTTAATTGCCTTTCAGAGTTCGTTTCTCCACTTTTATCTCTTTTCCTCCCCCAGTCAGTGTATTATTCTCTACAACTATGTTTGCTTCTTTCTCATCCATTTATATAGCCATGTAAATTTTATCTTATCCCCCTTTCGCAAACAAAACTTAATCCAGAGTTTCAAGCCTTTAAGGCATCCAATGTCTTCCTTCCCCTTGTTTCCATCGATGCGATAAGACGCCCTCACGTATCGTTTTCTTTGCCACATCAATAGCTTCATCTTGAGGGAAAACTTTTGCTGCAGATTTCTTTCGTAAGAAAACTCTCCTTAACGAACCAAAAATCGTGTGGTTTTTATATTTTTGTAGTTTTGAATTTACGATTAAGGTAAAGTGTTAGGAGTCCTTGACGTGTACGAGAGAAATCTGTCTACAATATATAGATTTTTTCTCTGTTTATCTTACTCATCAAACGAATATGGATTCGGATTACGAATGTTTTAGTCGATGCGCGTAGAGCTGGGAACAACCGATTGATTGATCGAATAATTTGATTGTTTGCTTCCATCGAATAATTTGAATACAACATTTCGATTTTTCACTCTTCAGAGCGACGAATATCCAAATGATTCTATTCACACAGTGAGATGTGTATATTAAGTGAGCTCAAAATGTGTAGGTATCTAATTAGCTTTCAATCTGAGTGTTTACTGTCACACGTAAGTTCTGACCTAAAAAGTTTCTTATGCGAGTAATAGTATATTAAAATTGCTTGACACATTTCGCTCATATGGGCGCCCATCAGGAATCGAACCCAAGACATTATGCCAAAGTCGAACGCTTTGCTCACCTGACTATCCCGTAGCCCGTTTTTTAATAATTTTGCTGGCGATAATGTAAACAATATATCGAAGTATATAGAATTCTTTCATGGGTTCCCCCCAGGAATCGAACTCAGGACTTAATGCTTTTGCTGTAGAAAATGTAAGCAATATAACGAGGTAATTAGAATTCTTTCATCTTTGATATACGTATTTTTTCATTTATAATCTAAAAATACTGCCATTCAAAATTATTTGGAATAATAATATTTAATATATAATTATTTTAAATAATAGTTGAACCTATAATTTCATGATTTACATGGCAATTTAATGATAATAGGACCTTCATTTAACAATATTGACTTTGGTATGATATTGCGGTTTCCTTTGGTTACTTCATTTCCTCTGTCTTAACCCACCAGAAAGAATATTTTTGATTACCACACTTTCATTCATCACAATATTCACACTGCATTTTAAACATCAACTCGGAATTCCAGCGCAGGCACTCCCGTCCGTATTTGATTCCCCGTTCTTCCAAGTCGCACTTCCCGCGGTCTCTCACAAGACAAGAGTGGATAAATTCCCTTCCACCGACGCGGAATCTTCGGCTCCCCCTTTTTCACTCCCCTTCGGTAGCTATGGTTACCATTTTCAGGATCCCTTTCTAAAATGTTACGGCTCTCTCGTGTTTGTACTCGGTTTATGCGGTCTTGGTTTTGTTTACGAGCCTTTTTCCTCCCCCGCCGCGCATTTTTTCCTTTCTCTCATTTTAGAAAAGTGTTCCGGGCGAACAGAGCTTACTAATCTGCCTCCCCGATCTCAGTCCCTTCCTCTTCCCTTGGCAAGCAACACGAAAACTCCTATGCGGACTAATAAAGAGGTGATATATGTCTCTGAGCGTTAATCGTTTTCTGGAAGCGGCTAAATTATCCGGGGCGCTTTCAATTTACTTGGATGGCCAGGGAAGGGATGCTCGCTTAATTCGGTCCGGATGAAGTTGGGGGGCGTAATGGATCTTCCGAGATGTGGGAAGTTTCTGTCATTCCAGTGTCGATCTCTGTTCCCTTTGGATATTCTTCATTCGTTGTATCTCAATTTTCTTCTCACTTATACCTTTTCCAAGCTTCTTCAACTCTGAGGTTCAAAGATTTGAGTCCCAGTTAATCCGATTTTTTGGGTCAGGGAATGGTTGTATTTGTTCTTCAATGATAATAATTGGATTTTAGAAATTGGAATTAAAATTGATGTAATTAGGACCATCTTCCGGTTTCCAGTGGTGAAATTGTTAGTAAGTAATCTGTGTTCTGCAGGACCTCGATGGACACAAATTTGAAATGTTACACTATGGGTATAAATAATTTTGTCTATTGATTTTATCTGTAAGATTCTCAACATATGTATTTAACAGACTAGTTTATAAATTTATTACATATGTATAAGGATTCATACTGTTATTATATGACTGAATATTATATTTTCAATTTTGTATTCCTAATTTTAAAGCATATATTTTATTTTACTAGATATAGGAGGGTGGTCTGAAAAGTTTCCGACCCTAGATGTTTCAGAAATCTTAAGAAAATTTTCAGAAAACATGTCGAGAAATGGCGAAATGTCGGAAACCTTTCAGACCACCCATGTATGTAAGTAATATATTTCGTATATGATTTAATTATTATATAAACTGATAAACGATTCAATAAAGTAATCATAAAATAGCCCAAAAGATTTGAAAGTAATGCCCAACTTGTCCTGGTTTCTGTATTCAAAATTCAACTTTTCCCGGTTCATCGTTAATGGTAAACAGTATTCTTTAGGTTTTATCGAGAGAGAGATGCTTACCCTGCAAATGAGGAAGGTGCGGTTGCTAAGATATTGTTGAATGAAAAATAACATAGTGGTTGTAACGTTGATAGGACACTGACGGCTGTATCATAACGGCATTGTTCATATAATGTGCTATTTGCTGAATCTAAAGCTTACCAAATAGCCGCATGATGTCTCTGTAAGTGGCATTCCAACATAGAAGGTTAATTGTTTGAGAGAGGTGCAATGCTGTCTTCTACTAAATTCTAATGATGTTCCGAAGATGTAAATAACTCCTTACTTAATGAAAAGTAGGATAATACCTTATATAATTACGAACAATTAATTTGAGAAAAATAGACATCGTGCGAGTATACCAGTAAATGATGATGAATTTCGCATTATATATACTACTAACATGGTAGGTTTGCAGGTTATCAAAATTTTTTTATGTGCTCTTCATGTACTTTTTCTACTATCTCAGTCTTACGTTTAACCTGAAGGAGATCCAATAGAATGAGGGTTCATATAGTAACTGGGTGACGGAATATTAATTTCATTAATATTATATTGTTTAACTGATCTCTTTGCTATATAATTCTTACCTTAGGTAACTGTATTCAATAGTTATAGAAGTCAGGATTTAGAATTCAGAGATTAATACTTAATGGAAGCCCGTTAATTAACAGACCTTTTTATTCAAAATCTCATGATGTACATCAAAGATGATTCCATGCCATCATCATCATAAACATTCTACCTTTCGGCGGTTTCATGTGCCTTAAAATTCCCCTCTTAACCCCCTATATTTTTGACAATTTAGCCCGCCCTTTGTAATATCATAAACAGCTTTTGTCTTCCCCTGTCTTTTCCTTTGGACCCTACCTTCAGTAACTTTCTTTAACACCCCCTCTTCTCTCATTTTACACACCCCTTTCCTCTGCCGTAGCTGAATCACTTCGACCCAAATCTTCTCTTTCCAAACATATTTAGCACTTCCACTTGTTCTCTCCATCCCATGAAAGAACTCTGTCCAAGTATGGGAAGTTATCAACCTATTCTATTGAGTAAGATTCTCATAGTTTACCAAGCTTTCTTTCCCTTCGTAAATCTCATACCTTATTTTTTTTTCTTCGTTTATTTCCATCCCAAAAACCCATGCTGTAGAATCCAGTGACCCAAAGTATATACCAGAATATTGGAAAAATATGTTTTACGTTGCTCATAAAAATTGAAAAGTAATCGAAAATTACTCAATTATAATATAAAATTATTTGATATGTAGATAATTATATTGTGTATTATATTTATTATATTATGAATTATAATTATATAAGTAGATAATTATATAATATGTAGATAATTATATGGCTTCATAATTGAAAAATTTTGAAGCCATTGTTTTAAGACTTCACAAATTTTAAACAATTTCTGCACTCGAAAATTCGGTCCTTATACCTTTTATTTGGCTATTAAACTGCTGTCAAGATTTATGCTAATGAAAACCTTTGTGTGCGAAACCTTTTGCTTGTGCGTACCTCAGATCTTTATGTAGCAAACGGACTATAATAAATCAACGAAAGAACTTTTTAACAAGGGACAGTCCAAACACTTCCCTAGTCCTGTAACAATGATCTGATAAGATAAAGGTACATAGAATAGCATTTCGGGTCATTTATGTATCACGCGAATGGAGAATATAAACGGAATTCACTGCGAAGATAAACCATCTGGAAATACTCGTAATGCTGTTGGAGAATTATGAAAGGCCGGCAATGAACGATAAACTGGTGAAATATGCGGGTGAGATATTCTCCCTTCGCCGAAAGAATGAGCTCTCGGCTACTGGATATCTAGGACCATCTCGTATTTCACTATTTTCGCGAAACCTTAGAGATTATCGTTTTGATTTAAGGTAGCGTTTTTCCTTGTAGAAATGATGTAGAGGTGGAGACGCTGGGAAAATTGAATCTGTCCGTTTAGCGTCCTCGCCAATATTGCCTTTCACACTTTATCGGTCCGTTGGGAGAGCGCCTTACCAAACTGATGGCATTCATTTTTGTTTGTCGTCATAAAGCCTTCAAACTATCTTTCATTGAACTTATTGAATTTATTTTTATAGCAAAAATTGAAAGTATGCGCGTTATGTGTATAGGGTTACTGACTCGAAAAATATTTTACTTCTCCCAGTCATTTACGAATAAAAGTGGAATGTTCCATATGACTTTTAAAAAATGCTTTTTGTTATTTAATGCCCTTCTTCCAGATGTGAATGAGTTTTATCATTCGTGCTGAATCTTCAGAGATGAAAAATTGACTTCAAATTTAGGTATAAACGCTTACATTTCGGGAAATTTGGTTCAAGAATATATTAAAGATAAATTATTTATAAAATTTATCCTCGCTTCATCGTTCGTATTAATTCGTTATTAATGCTAATATACTTTCATTTCGATATTAAATTCAAAGTTCAGCTTGCCTAATTATTTTATCTGTGCTTTATCCTATAATTATGTTTTACCCATCTTTAATATAAACGTGTTTTGAATAAAAGCTTTTGAACATACCAAAATTTAGTAAATTGCTACGGGAAACATATGATGTATGGTCTTGGGGAAAGATGATGACATTCTGCTTTACCAGAAATGATGTTCATGTGGGACAAAATATAAGGGAGGGGCTCTTAACCTGAGATACCGTGTCCCCCTAGGGGAAGGTAAGCTTGTCAAGGGAGTATTATGATTAGTAGATAAGTATGATATACTTTGGAAATACTCAACTAGCTGTGTAAGGAACATGTTCAAGTAACCATTCCTCATGGTACTTTCTCTCAGGTAAGCACCTTTTGAGTGATATCCACACTATATTCTGATACATTTATAACCCATTTCTCATCCTTAATTAATAGGGGATATAGGGCAAGCCAAGGGGCTAAGAGGTAACAAAAGGTTAGGAGCCCCTACTCAAGGGTAACGAATATTCAATGGTGGTTTGGAATTTATGTAATTTTGTATTCGAACAAGAATAGATTAGATCCCCCCGTTTATCCGCACGCGATTTGTTTTTATTTATGGGCCTACTGCCTTAATTATCGTAATCTGTAATCTTCTGTTAGTTATGCATAATTTCAAACTTATGTTATAGATATTATTAGTTATAGTATAATTAGTTATATGCTTATGTAAATACATAAGAACAGTTAAGAATATCATCCTCATCAGTGTTCTACCTCTCTGTAGGTCAATGTGTCTTAATACACCCCATTGAAAGCTTATTCTTTAGTTTCTTGGTTACATATCTTACCATTTAAATTATGTAACATCTTTTGTCTTTGTCTTCCTCTCCTTTTCCTTTCTCCCCAGTCTTTTCCCTAACTTTCTCACTTCAATTACTTTCTTAAGGTATAACTTTCCTCTCAATATCAGACCCACCCATTTCTTCTGGTGTCGCTTAATTACTTCTTCTATCTACATAAAGAAGATTTATTTATTATCGTTGATTTTTGCAAATATTACTTTGATCGATTACTATTTTTTCCATTCTACTTCATACTCACTTCTCGAAATCTCCGAACTTTTCTCTTTTTACTTAAGCTCCACGTTTCAAAACCAAAGCACTCCACACCAAAGTTAGAATAATAAATGTTAAAAATCATTTCAAATGATTCGGTTGGTGAAGATACTCAGGCATACTGTAACTGATAAAAATTTGTCATTCTGCGTGAATTGTAACGTATTTATTTGTGTTGATTTTTTCAGATATCCGTACGATCGATTTGTTTTGATTGGTTCATTTTCGCGGGGTCTTACGAGCTATGCTTGCTAAGAAATAATCGACATGAAGACACCGTATTCGTATAAGCCCTTCAACCAACCGCGCCGTTGTTAGCTCTTGACCTATAGTAAGAGCCTACAGTCAGAGATTCCATTATGGATCGCTATTTCTGTTTCGCCAAGTTACGTATCCCAAACCTCCGAGTTTGATTCGACTGCGTATACAATGGGTCCTCAGGAGTGGAAGTGGCTCCACTCCCACTTCAATCGAACCATTCCCCTCCGCCCTGCCTTTACGACATTTCGCCTTTACGACTCTATAAAATCTCCCCATTCTTCGTCGCTCTCCTTAATCTAGTCGAGCACTTTCCCATTTTTGCGAAGGAATACGACAGCCATATGCAGCGAGGCGGAGAATAATTAGGTTTCGCTCTTTATGGCTCCGTCCTCGCCTTGTGGCATTTCTGATAACCGCGTCGTGGGAGTTTTACGAAGGGTACGCAATGAATCATTCTGTCGCACAAGTTCTTACTTTGGCTATTACTATGAGTCTTTTCGAGAGGTCCGTGATTACATGCTCTCTCTCGATTTTACTGCAAAGACCTTTTTCCGTATTAAGAAAGGCTATTTCGTAGGATTTTATCCAACCCCATCATGAATCGTGCAATTTGATATTAAAATGTTTAAAGAACTTTCGCGTTTTCATGCAACACTTTATTATATTAGGATTAACCAAAGGGTTTAATGGAAAAAATTTATTTATATTAGGCCGCAAAAACGTTTTTGAAAGCTGAAGAGAGATTTTTGGGTTTAAATGTTGTATGGACAATTTAATTAAATACATGTATTTAGTCAGCTTCCTTGATGGTCATGGAATATCACCAAGTAAAGGGTAGTACTATTGAGAGTATCTTAGGAATAGTTTAACCTGCATAGCTTTGAAAATATTTTAACTTGAAACTTTATGAATTGTTTGGAAAAATGAGACATTTCATGCCACAGAACTGAAATATCGTAAAAGATTGATTTTTCAAATATATCGATTTTTGCAAATTTGATATCGCTGAAAAATTATCTTTTACCCAAATTTAGGAGTTTCTCAAATTTTTATAATAAATCTGTAAAACTAAAAATAATGATTAAAGAATACAATGATACAAAGAATGATCAAAACATCTCTAATAGGTTTTGTTTTATTCAAGGAAATACATCGCTTGGGGTCTATCTGACCCCACACCCGAGATGTTTCTTGTTCGAAAAATTTATTCCATTCCGATATATTGTTCCAACGCACATTTTAATAAGTGTAATTTGAGGAAGGTTTCCTAAATTATCACTAATCTTCGTTCTAAAAATTAGTGCAATTGAAAAAATCAAGAAACAATTTAGTAATGTATTAGAATATAATTTCCCGAACGGGAACCCATATTATTTGTTGATCAGGAGCGGAATTTATCATGGTCCTATGCCCTTAGTGCGGCATAACATAGGGTAAATACTCTCTGTTGCCTTTTCATGGAATTGCGTCATGTTATAAAAATGAAACGTTTAGTCCCCATGTCTTTTACCAGCAACATTAGCGAGGAGAAATATAATGTGGAATTCAATTACGAAATCCCCGTAAAATATTTCAGCGGAAATTAATGAGCAGTCGTTTTTGATTAATAATTAAGTTCCGTCGAATTTTCATTTCCTCATTCCCCGCGACATTTTCCTGGTCCTTCATTTTCGGAATCCATCTCGTTTTCTGAAATTAAATTATTTTCTCATCCCATCGAAAGTTGTGGCTTTGGCAGATTGGTCCTTAAAACGAGGCACATTTAAATTGTCCGTTTTATTACCAGTGTGGTTAATGTGATTACAGGGAAATGATTACTTAGGGTTTAGAGAGACGTTAATTACCCCCTCCGGAAATGTAAAATTGCTATCCAAATTGATAATTTTAACTCTCTCGGAAACTTCAAGTACTACTCCTACAGTTATAATATTTTAGATTGAGAGGGTTTGCCTATAGCTTGGGGTACCTATGTCGAATCCTGAACAGGGCTAAGATGTGGCTTTTTGCTATTATTTAGCGCATCAAAATTTAGTTATTAAGGCATTAGCAGAATGTTTGAAAATAATTAACTCGCATTCACGATATTTTAAGAATTATTACCAACAGTCGCACAGCGTTACCCATGTGCTACGGTATGTAGAATGGGAATCATTAGAAGAAAGAAGACTTTTATTCAATATATTCAAAGATATTGTGGTCTTGTAAGATATAGAATTGTGCGTCTTCCCTGTTACATTGGCCGTTACCTTACCTAAAAATCAAATCTGTTTTCCCTCACCATACATTCGGGTACTTTTTTTAGTTATCCATCCTTCCTCAATATGTGTCCCATCCTTAACCCCTGCCTTCGGTTTTTTCTTCGATTAAACTTCTCTAACCCAGTTATCTATATTTCCTTCTTGCATGATTTTTTCTCTTCTTTCCTGGTTTTGCGTTTTCAAGTTCTTCATAACATTCTACATTAACTCTGAAAAATATTCATTTTATTTGCGACATATTTGTCCTCGTCATGTTATATAGCATCCCAAATCCCGGAAAAGGGACTTTATTTCCAATGCTTGATCTTCTTTTACAATTTTTGTTATTGTCTGGCTTAATAAGAATGCTATAGCTTTTGTTTTAGCATTGATATTTTCATGTTATACAAGCTGTTTCCGTAATTTTTGAACAGCTATTTGTAATTTATTTTCTCTATCTTGTAAAATAACTTAGTCATCGACAAATAATATTGTATGAAAGTACTCAGAAGGTCCCTGTACTATACTTTGCCTGTTGCTAGATTGCTCTCCTTGTATGATTTTCTTTCAACTCAAACTTCAGCGTTAGACCACTGCTAATATTTCACCAATATTTCCCATAACAAATTATCTTTTACGACGTGTGGAATAATTTTGGAAAATATGGCATCTTTTTAATATTAACTATGTACTTCATTTTCGTGAGTTTGGGATGATAGAATGCGGTACGTATTTTAGATAAATATTTTCTGGTAGTCGAGTGAGTAGGTAGGCATATAAATACCATGTATGAAAAATTCCGAACTAGCAGTACGAAATATGTTTCCTGTGGCGTTCCGGAAGATTCTTGTTATTTCCATTTCTCAGGCTTGTTAGTTTCCTTGCCCTCGTTATTTTCAATGTCGCAGAAAGGATTTCCGCCTCAAATGCCAGCGGGTGTTCATTGTGCTTTCTGATTTCGAATTCACCTGACAAAAGGTAGAACTAGTATGCTCATTGAGAGATTTCAATAAAGTTATCTAAAGCAGGTAACTTTTCCTAGATGCATAAATTTCATCTCTAGCAGTACTGGATAAAGTATGATAACTTTATGCTCTTATCTAATCTCTTGTACTCTCTATGCATTAATTATCATCTGTTTGTTTGTTGTAATGCTTCATTGTGTTTGCCTAAGGATCACATTATGATACGTCGTTGTTCTTATTTCCTCAATATTTCCTCATGATGTCTCATCTCCTTATTTACCCTATGCAGCACCAATAAACGGCGCATAAATCATGAAGGTTTTGGTACTTGAAACTGTCGGAATTCGTATCAAAACTGTTACTAATGAGTTGAAGTATGCACAATAATTCGTTATCTGCGATTATGACTATTTCAAATGTATTTCACGAACGTACATCTTACGTTTTCCTTTTAGCTCATAAAATAAAATGGAGTGTGGAAGTTGATATGATGTTTGTTGTAAAATAGTGGAGTGAATTTTTAAATGCTTGTAATTTTTTTGAAAAATTTCAAATATAATGATTGGCCATTTTTTTTGTGACTTGGCAAAGGAAAGATGTAAAATTTGACTATCCAGTTATTGTAATTATGGAATATCTGAGATTTTAACATATTAGTGTTGATACTAGAAAGATGTATAAATCAAGACTTTTTGTTGTTCCTACTTTTTTAAATATTGTTTGTAAATATAGCGGTGTTATTTCTGAATGATTACCTGTTTGAAACTTTCTTCTGCAAGGAATTGTGGTGTGTATTGTGTTATAAGTTGCTAGACAATGGTTCAGGCTGCTACTTGACGCCAGTCCAACTAACTTAGAAAAGTAATAAATAAACAAAAGCAAGGACAAACTACCTCACAACTCATTCCCTCTTTTGGTACATATCTAAAGGTAGATGGGATGAGGACCCAACCACCTTCTGCGCTGACGACTTTGTAGGCTGACAAAGTTTAGGTGAATATAAACTGTTTTGATTGCAAAGAATCCTTTTGAAGTTAAAATGAAATTGAAAATACCGTACTCTTAATTTATAAAAATAATTCGTACGTATCCACTCATTAATAGGTTAAGAAGATAGGTTAGACACTCAAGGGTTAGATATAAGAAGAGACTTTATAGTCTTAATCTCGCCCTAAATAAAGTCCATTATTATTATTATTGCCAACATGCTTTCCTTCAGGGTTCCACAAAGAAACACAAGAAGTAATCTTACATTCATCACGAAACACACACAAAGAAACTACACCTTCTACTCACCAATTTTAAGAATCATGAGGAGTTAAAATGAACTTAGTGACGATATTAATATATATCATATTAGCATAGAAACCCTAAGAAAACTGCGATGTCAGTGATATTATTTTTATATTCTTCTACATTTCTCTGTTGTTGATGTCTGTGATTTTAATTGTAATTTTTCCTAGTTTTCCAATGCCTTGTTTTGTTCTGTATGAATTCTTGTTTGAATATGCTATTATTGTATGATTTTATGTTATGTATATATACTTGCTAGAGTTTATGATGAAGATTAGACGTTGATTTTAATTTCTGTTATTCTGTTTCTGATTTTTGTAATTTTACTTGTGCGTTTATTAGTTTTTAAAAAAACCTTAAATGTGTATATGGATATATTTTATATTTATGCATTAATGTATGTAATTTTTTTGTGACTTTTTATATTCGAAGACTGATTTATATAATGACTTATTTTTTTTTGATTTTGTAAATATGATGGAAACATGATTTTTGTGTTATGTAATTGGGTTTTATACCCCTAATAAATTTATTATTATTATTAATTTCTATAATAAAAATCCTATTCACGGCGATCGATGTTTTGGTGAACCATAACCTAGATAACCTCCCTATACTCTAAAATCGTATGTCGTTTCGTGTATTTGGGACGCTACAATGGAAATCCGCGAGAATTTCCCATCGAATTCTCTCGTTCTCCAAAAATCCCCGCATCACGTACGGAAATAAAGATCGGGAATTTCGCGGAAAAATATCACGTACTCCGTAACCGAAAGCACTGCGTCTGGGATCCTTATTTTATATCCCTCGATTCGGGAAAGCAGATGCTGCCTTTGCCATCTTCCTAAGCGTTTCGCAGTCACATCCATTTTCCCTCCGCTAATTGATTGAGGGAGCTGCCGCAGTCTCAAGTGCATGTTTACTCCTCTCTTCTCATTCACCGATCCTTCACCCGCCACGAATTTAGCGTATCCTCCTAATGCATCCCATGGAAAACATCTCTGGATTCATCATACATGCACTTTCTCGTGTCTGTAGGATGTCAAGAGAGGCGGAGTCGAGCGAGCGGAGATTGCCGACTCTTGCAGCAATCTCTTACGCGTAATTTCGGGGATGTTTATCCACTTCCCCAATCTGTCCTAGATGTGAGATGTTTCATCTAGGCGCACGTCATCCGAATGCCTTTGTTCTCTTGCTTTTCGATGTGGGCCTTTCGATGGAGGAACCGGCGTTGCGGCCGTGAAGTTGTGGACGGATTTTGCTGTCTGATTATCGACGGTTTTTTTTCTCATTTATTCCTGCATCTACTTAAACGAATGCGGCAGTTTGATTCAAAACGTCGTAGAGGTTTAATCATATTGTTTAATCAAATCAAATTTAATCAAAAATCAAAATCAAATCACTTGAATTACGCTAAGGCTAAAATAAAAATAGTAATTAGTAAATTTTTGTTAGAAGCTTTCACCCAGGAGATGTTTATCGAGAGAGAGAGAGTTTGCTCGAATAGATTTAAGTCGTTCATTTGAAAATTTTTCAAATAAATTTCAAATTAATATATAAAGTAATTAAAAAAGAGATTATTAATATATATAGTCGCTCACAGGCGTAATTATACAACTGCTTTATAAAGGTATTTTATAAAAAATAATTTTTAAAAGTTCAATAAGTTCATATCTCATTATTAACTGTCACTTACACAAACACTGTGGTGGTAGGACCTTATACACTGGCCCCAACACCAGCACCTGGGCCATATGAATGTAATAAAGTTTTTCTTCAGTTTATTGTTTTTTTTATAAAATTTCATATCATTGAGCGCTTCTCGGTCCCTTCATCGTAAGTTATAGCTTCTCAATCTCTTCACTCAATCATAACCTATCCGCATTTCTTCCGAATTTTTGGTCGATAAATTTTTGGATTCTGCTTTTGTCTTAGTGGGTAACATTCCTATGATTCATCAGTAATAGTAGTATGTTTATTAGTAAGAGATATTTATATTAAGATCAATTCACACGTGGGCTTCCATCGAGAATCGAATCCGGGATCGATTTCATTGTCGGTGAACGCGCAATCCTCTTGGCTATCCAGGATCTTTTCGAGTATCTTACTCTGTGTGTTAATGACATTTTAAGATTTGGGCACTATATTGTTGTTAATCTCTTGACATGCATAACTTTGAGGACCTATTTAGAAAATAGTTAACCAAATGCTCTTTATGTTTAAACAATCTGCTTATAAATCATAACAATAAATGTATGGGAACTGATGAGAGGGTTGTCTAATTCAAGGGGCATTGAATTGTAGCTGCTGCCTAAATCCAGGGGTAAGCCAAGCAGTGTTATAGACTGCAAAGCACTAAAATTCGGTTTCATACTTTACGAGGAGTAAACTTTTTACCAAAACTTTTGTAATGAACTGGCAAAAAATATGAAGCATTACAAAGATCCCAACCCTGGTAAGGCTGTAGTATAATATACTTCTGAAAGTTTGTTTTATAACTTCTTGCTTTGTTCTTTTACACAGTTATATTACGAATTTATATACTCATGTTTGATTGAACTTCTTAAAATTTTCCTTGAGAAAATATGAGAATTCGGGAACCAAAAATCGGAACGGAATAAATAATGCTTTCCGGGTTCTACAATTTCACATCTTTTCAGTTCGGGCATGGTTTGTTAACCCAACTGAAATAACTATCCTTATCGGTTTCGGTTTTTGATTCGGTTCCGGCTCGATGCCCTGGCACTCAGTCACCTTATTTTCCTCGGAGAATTCTAGGAACGAGGCTCGATCAATCGATCGGCCCATTCCTTTATGCAGGGGGAAAAACGTTTCTCTCTCTCGGGAATCCCTCTTAGCACTCCCGACCCAAGTTGCAGATGGCCCCAGTTACGGAATTAACCGGCACAAAAGGAGTGCGGAGTCGTTAAAACGGAGGATGGATCCTTCGTAGATTAGAGAGATCCGTTCCGAGAAGAACGAGACGGAAAATAGCTCCGCTTCATCCCATTATCATTCCCATATCAGTTTCCCTCGGAAGAGTTTCATCTTCGTATTTCGAATCTCACGCCACGATGATCGCGGCGTTTTAACGTCGAGTGTTACGGATCTCTCCTCAATTTACGACCTCTCGAAAGGGGTAATCAGAGTGTTGATTCAGTCCCGATGCCAAAGCGATGGAGGTATTTTTAAGCTTTTAATTTGGATTCGGCCGAGGTGAAAATCCCCGCGTAGAGCGCGGTCGTTTCGCCCCATTCGATTCCCCAATTTTCCACCGCGTGACGATCGGCGGGAAAATTTCCCTCCGGTGTTATTCCCGCTTTTAGCGGACCGTTTCATTATGGAAGCTCGTTTATTGGGGTGAAACATTGTTCGGATGAATCCTCGGCGCGGAGATTGCGATTGCTGTGGTATTGCGGGTTCAGCATTCGCGCGAAGCACCCGCGAAATCGGGTATTCGCGAAGTATCGCAGATTTTGACGTTTTAAAAAGTATGCTGTCGTCAGGGCATCGAACTGTAATGATTTTCGTTCTGATTTTCGCTTCGGTTCAACGAAAATAACACAGATCTGTTCCGTTCCAGTTTAGCTACTACTACCTTGAACCACGTATTTTCGGTCCGGTCATTGTAATATAATATACACTCCAGAAAGTTTGCATAATTTCTAGCTTTTATCGTTTCACTACTTCGTGTATCTATCGTTACACTACTTATTTATTTACACCCTTTTTAGTTAACCTTTCTCCAATTATACTAATGTAAAATGTGTATTGTTGGGAACCAAAGTTTGGAACGGAATAAATATTGGTTTTCTAAATTCGCTCCTGGTTTAGTTTCAATTTTTCCTCGGTTCGAGTCCAGTTTTCACTCCCGCTAAAACAGCGGTTTTCTTCGTTTCGGTTTTTGATTTAGTTCCGGATCGAAGCCATGGCTGTTATTTAACTAAAAAATGACAATAAGTTGCGAATCTCTTAGTTGTAAAATGGTTTAGCTCAAAATATAACTACGTAAAACTGTTATCATTCTTAGGCACTACTGCTATTAAACCATAATTTTGGAGTTCCCCAACGTTTGCCTACATTTATAATCTTATACTATATCTTATGAACGTTCTTTGCTTATCATATTTGTGTTCTACCTTTCGGTGAGTTCATCTGCCCCCACATTCCCTATTTAATTCCCTCTCCTTCAATTCCTGGTAACTCATCCCACCCCTTAATTCTTCGAACATCTTTTGTCTATGCACCTCGCTACCCAATAATAACATGAACTAAAATCTAGAAAATTCTAAAACTTCTATGTGGCTCGCTTTATATTGGTCACTTTTTTCTTCTTGTTGCCGTCGTTTTTAAGTTTCCTGAATTTCACAGGCATGCTTGGTTTAAGCTGTCGATCACACTCCTGATGATGTTTCTCTTGCCTGGAAATCTTGCCAGGAATGCCTCATTCTCTCCGGAAAGCTTTTAGTACCCAATAGTTGAGGGGTTGAATATCCAACCAACTGAATACTTTACTGATTGACTATCACTTATGTAATTATTAATCATATGTATCTATACAAATGTGCTTTAAATTTTATAGATATACGTAATAGAAAGTATATCATTATTATTGTTGACGACTTTATTGGGTGAAATTGGGACTAAAATGTCCCATTTTCCATTTAACCCTTAAATAATACATAGATATAAACATGTTATACAAAAGAAAAAACTACTAACATATAAAATGCTAAATCACAAAAAAATATACAGGTATATGCAGGAAGTTATATAAAATACTACTAACATATAAAATAGGGGGTATTTCAGAAAAGCATGTACCCGAAAGACGTTTACCTGATTGGTCATAATCGGAAATCATTCAGTTACCATGCATGTTCTGTTTATGTATGTACATGTATAGCTTTCCTTCGTGTGTTTGGTGTACATCCTCCCAAGTTATCATCCGTAGTAGGTTACAGGATTATTTCCCCGTCTCTCAAGTTTTAAAGTGTTAGTGGAACACCATCCTGTGGATGAGAACAGGGAAAGATACTTCTCTCCCACTTTCCTTAGTTGGTTAGCAACTACTTCATTCGGACTTCCTGTTCCCGAGAAACTTCTCGAGGAAAACAAGTGTCCTTGTGACCTGAAGATGGCAATGTAACAGAGGACCTGGTAGTCTTAATTACATACTCTAAGTATCCATATCTGTTCAGTCCTTCCAAAGTTGAGCTCTTTACTTAATAATTAGAATTGTGATGTAATTTTCTGCATTGTAACGTTCATAATTATTATGCTCATAATTTTTCTTTTCTTTACAGGTAAGTGCTGTTTACGAAGTCTCTGTTACGATTAAGTACACTTATGAAATATGTACTCAAGCTGAAGTCAACTACAGTGGTACGTATTTAATAATTTTATCAAATATCGTAATTAAATAGGTAAGGAGGTGTCAATTTCAACATCATTTGTGCTATTAATGCGAAATGATTGGTAAATTTTCTTTTCGAATGAAAAAGTATTTTCGTAGAAAGGCGAACTGAATGAAATTTATCGGTCATTAGTAATAATACGCTTATAATAAACAATTTATGTTACATAAATTTTCTCTCTAAATCGAGGCACATTTCTGCATTTTAAAGAAGTCTATAAGCTAACCTTTACGTATAAACGTGTTTGATATTTTCCGAAATTAAGTTGGCCCTCATCACTTTATTTTCATTCCTTTTTCCTAAGTTTATGTGACGCACATTGCACGCTGTTAGTTTTAATCCAGAGTTACAACCTTATAGTTTCTGGAGCTGAGCCATTTTTTATGTTCAGATCAGTGTGTGGCTTGAATCATATCAATCAACGATGAATGATCTTCGTTTGGGAGCCATTTATCATCCACTATATTTTCTTTGCTAAGGCGTATCTATTTTTGAATATTTCTGCCACGCCATAAAGTATTTCGCCAAGTAAAATAGTCATTCCTCCCAAATATTTTCAGATATAAGTCTAGCCAAAAATCGTGCGTAAGTTTTATAAATAATAAAAAGCTACCAAATATTTTGGGTGAAAATGGAATTTTTTACTTGAAATTATACCGTTTGTGTTATTTTGCGAATTTTAAAAACCCTCCGATGCGCGATTGAAATTATAAATAAAATTTTATTCTCTGTCGACTTTTTGAACTTCAGATGCAAAGGCTAACCCCTGTAAATCGTTTACTGGAACAAACATTGCAGACGTTTATTTCTTGGAGCATATTTTTAAATATTGGCCGTATATTTAAACAAACATGCAGATATTAGGTACGCAACAAATTCGTGGGATGCAAAAAATCAAACGTTTTGCTTAAATAGATTTACTGAAATCAATTAATGAATAAGTAACATTTTTCGCGCCGGCTAGAGTGGCATACCCCTTACTTCTTTCCTGACGTTTATGTGGAACGCAGTACACACCTTGATCATAGCATTGCTGTTACCTACCTTCCTTAACTTGTATAAATATACCACCAGCGAATAATCATGATACCTTAGAGTACATTCAAGATTCATTTTCTATATAGGATTTCCAAGGATATACATTTTCACAATCTTGGTTAGTTCAAGTTGTTATGCTCACTCTTGATGATTATTCTCTGGGAATTGTTTTGCACTGATATGAAATGCTTTGATGAATTGTACGTCTTGTAATGGTTTTGGAATAATTTCGATTCCTTCTTTAATCCTTTGTGTCTGTATGAATTGAAACAAAGCTTATGATAAAGTATATCAGTACTTTCATTATCAACTGTATTCCTAGATAACGTGTCTTGCAAAATTAAACACATAATTATTCTGAAATTTGAAGAGTATAGTACCCTCGGATGAATCGTGATAACCAAGAACATTCTATTCATCACTTTGAAGCTATTCTTAGATTGGTAGTGCATTAGAATATAGACTGCTTTATGAGTGTAGCATATTTGCAAATATACTTCCAGGATCAAGGTCCATTTTTCTATTAGTGATTTGTTATTGAACCGAAGAATCCCCTCCTACTTGTGTATCAATTAATTTGGGTTTGATCTGTTATAAAGTGCGGTCGTTTTCTTCAGAATATCGCGGTGCGTTTCAGCTTTATCATTTGGACTCTGTACCCGAATCGCGTTCCTTGCATGTCATCTCTGCCTATGAAGGCATCCGTTGAGAAACGATAAATGAATACTGCGGCGATGCTCTCACTCATCATTCACTTTATGGTTCAAATCATCGGAAGAACCTTCTCTGTTATATTTTCGATCCTCTCAGTATATTCTCGGCTGTCAGTCCGTATCACGATAAGGAGGCGTTTCCACGAAAAAATAATCTCCGGAAAAGCAAACATACTCAGAGATGGGAAATAAATCGATGGAATATCTTCAGGATTTTTTTCTTGCGCACTCCGATCCTTAAGATTTGCTGCCGTCAATTACTTCACATTGATTCTGCTTTCGTGCCTGGAACAAAATTAATGAGGGTGGATTTTTGCCTCGATAGTTTATGTATTGGAAAGGACTCTGAACATAAACACTGTTCACAGATATTTACGTTCTTAATTTGTAATTATTCGTATTTTGCAGGAAATTTCTGCGACGGTGTAATTTTGGCGAAAAATCATCTATTTTAGTTGAACTTCGTTGAGCAGATGCTTAAGATCCAATTAAGCCTTTAATTTACAATATTTATGGATTTTCTTGTAAATGTTAACTAAAATAAAATCATCGATAAAGTTTTATGAGTTAAGTCGCTAAGAGAAAAACACAATGATAAATTTTACGGTAAAATAAATTGATAAAAGTAATTCATGGAATTAATTGGCAATTTTTCTGGTTGGGAATGATAACAATGAAGTTTTGTAGAGGACATTTTTGGAATATCCGAAGAATAATATCTTGAATAATTTCATTTTAATATTGCTACATTATTTAAGTTTAAGAATAATTTCATTTTATTTTGAGCGTTTTTGCTTTCAACGTGGAATATTTTTCTTCATATAGTAGGTCTAAAGTCATCCTTTTTATATCTGAAAATTCCATGTCATACACTTCGTAGGCAGTTCCTGGAGCTGTAGGAATAGTCTAGCAATGCGAGTGAAATAAGGGAAGATCCCGTATGATATAGGACGTCTGGCAACTTCTTACTCCACGAAAATTTACTATGCGTTGGCTGATATCGAGAATGTCAACCTTTTTTTACAGCATCGCTGCTACGAGCGGGTCGTTAGGGAGAAAAAAACTTCCCGGGAACTCAATTCAATTTACTCCACTGCTTTCCACTGCTGATTTCGATATCTATGGAGCATTTCGTCCCCATTCCTTCAGGTAACGACTCCTCTACTTTCCACCTCGCTGCTCACGCTTTCCCGAGCCTTCATTCTCTCTCCAATTTTCAACATTGCATCTTATCGCTCCTTCACTCGGAATCTCGTAAAATTTTTCCCCAGAAATTTCCTTTTCTTTCCCGCACAATAAAAGAATAATCCTTCCCCTCATTCTTTCCAGTATCATTATCCTCTTTCTCCCTTTTCCGATCCCTCTCTCTAGCTCTCCAATCTCTCTTCACTTGCTCCGCTAATCCACCATAAAGCCTCATATCCCATTCCTTTTTTTAAACATTTTTCACTGCGCCCTCATCGGTTTCTTAACCTTAGCGGACCCATGCGGAGACCCTGTGGTACGCGTTCGAATTTGCGTGTAACCGTCGAGGGGGTTTTCTAATTAATTTTGGTTTGTGGGAATATGCGTCACCGGCGTAAGAAATTGGTGAGGCTTTGGAGAGACTTGGCTGGAATATCTGCATTGGTCGGATGAGTTGTCGTCGTTTTATTTTTTTTTTCGTATTGTCTCCATTGTCCGCAGTTTGGTGCGATGATTGTTCCATGTTGCGGTGTTTGGATTAATCAGTTGGGTTGTGTTGGTGGGATAAGATTTCTGATTCTCCTGCGTTAGGATGCGAGAAAACTTCACGCGTCTCTAATTTTACTCTCTGCATTAAAAGAGTTTGTAGATTCATTTTATTTAGCCAAAATTTGTATTAGCTGTTCTTCCAGTTTTTATAAGAATTTTATCTTGTACTTTTTTGCTGGATTCAACTTTATCTAGAATTATCTGAATCTTTCTATGACTAAGAAAAATCAGTCAAAATATTTTATTCTCTCGGCAAATTATGAAAGCAATTGCAGTTCTGAATTGAGGATCTGTAGGTAGAATTGCATGATTATCGAAGCTTTCAATGGGATAATTTTCCTACGGTTAAAGAGTCATGGAAATTATTTAAAAATCTAAGTTCGAGCTTCCTTTGAAACTTTTAGTTGTAAAAAGGAGCTAAATTTCGGAAAATAGACGTTTTTCCTTGTCGTTTCCTTCGAATAATCAGTCGGCAAATCTGTATAATTGGAGAATCTTACTGATCTGTTGTCCACGTCAATACATTTATTCTAGCTCATATATTAGTGATCACAGATTTAATCATAAGATTTAGCTAAAGGGACTGGGAAGTGAGTTATTGATACGCTGAAGAATTATTCCTTCATTGATGAATGATTACTTTAACGTATCTCTTTTGCGGCCTGTTGTATAATTTTTTCCTGATTTATTCTTAAACAAGTCGGGCAGGACTTATTTTAATATAGGTCCTTTTTGTGTGAGGATGCGAGTATATCACACTTCACGAATCAATTCACTCCATAGTAATGCTAGGTATAATTATACGCAAATCCATACAATTATACATACATAAGTATAGTTGTACGTATAGACTACGCATTAAAGGAAGTTACGATCTTATGTAATTTTTTCCATAAAATAATTCAAAGACGGAATGATAGAACAATTCCAGCTGTCATTCACTAAAATAAAAATTTTAAGTAATTATTTAAAGTTGCAAATGTGTGTAGGAATGTATTCTACTGTTGATAGATAAACTGGTATAAATTCTTCGCCATTCTCGCAGTTTGCGAGAGGTGTAAGTGATTTGTAACTGTGGAGAAGAGGTAGGGTCAGTTCCATGTTAATAAAATATATTTAGTTTTTCCTGAGCAGAATTCCTTATTTTAGGGATTCGTAATGCGGTAGTTCATAAAGTGAGGAATACATTTCTTTGAAGAGCCATGCTATCGCGTGCTTACACCTGGAGTCTTCTCATAAAATCCGCATTGTTTACTCCATCCCCATAAAAATGATTCTTCCCACAATTCCTTCCCTCTTCGATAGCCTATACTCCGCCCTTTGCATAATTTACATCCACATTCTGTAGCAATATATCCATTCTCTGTATCCGACCCATTTTATTTCTACTTGTTTTCATATCTTAAATCAGAACCCTTTTCCTCCCACTATCTCCTGCATTTCCGCTACAGCCCAGCAATCTTTGAAATGCGTTGTGGCAATCCTACGTACTCGATTCACTGATAATACTGGGACCCTTTCTGTTACACTCCAAGTGTTTCATTTTTCCTGATGAAGGCACTGAGAGATGAAAGATGGGAAAAATACTTGCATCGTAGAATCTGGGTTTTCTTTAATATTCTCTCTATTTTCTTGCTTATTTTTATTTTTAAAGCCCTTGCCACGTTCATCCCTAAAATCTCTCCTAATCTCTATATTCCTCTCTCTTTTATCAGAGTTTCACACCCTCATAACACTTCTCTCCAAACTGAGGTTTTCGCTGATCGTTTCCCAATAATTTTTCTGAGTTTCCCTTGCCATCGTTTCTCTTTCCCTCAGTGAAGAAAATTTTATGGAGTTTATTACTGATTTTATGGAAGAAAATTCTATGTATAGTACCCCAAGCAGAACTTTCAAGTTGAGGATTGTATGTACATCTAAAGTATTGAAAACCCTTAAAATAGATTTCAGGGCTAGGAGTAAGTAAGCGAGCTAACCAACTCATAGCAATACTATCATTAGAGCGGCAATACTTGAATATCGGCAAGTAGTATGAACGGCTCAAGAATCGAAAATTGAAAACTGATCATTGTGCTCTTTCATTTAAATTTTCAGCATTTTAAAGCCGTTGAATTTCAGTTGACGGTTCAATAGCTGCAGAAGTCGACTTTTGTTCGCTGCTTTGTAAATTTATGCAACATTATGGAGGGTTACCTAAAATATTTCATTAATATTAATTAAATCATATAAATTATATAGATTATATATCTTTTTCTTTTTTAGAAAAGTTTACAGCAAGCATTTTATTGAAACAGTATTACTCTGATTAAAATCTGCCCGGGGGGTATAGTCATAAAAAACAATATTATAAACATTCTTAGTAGGTCAGATATTTTGTGATTGGTTTACTATTTTTTTGCCTGAGTTTATTAAAAAATATTGTATACAGTTATAAAATTTTAAAAATATAATAGAGGTGACATTTTTTGAAAGCAACGATATAATTTATGGCAAAGACCACCCAGTACTTGACTTCAAAGCAAAGATTGGTAATGGAAATTTGTCTTGTAGAGATATTCCGTAAAGGTATTAAAATAACTAAATATAATGTTGTATATTGTTTAGTGTTTGACAAGTATGATTATAGATGTGCACCCTCTTGATTTCATATTCAAAATTTTGAAAATATCCAGGAAAGATGATACCTAGTAGGAGTGAACTGTTCAGGTATAGTTCAATCTCACCTGTTAGGGAATGATACCTACATGGGTAGAACCCTTCCTGTTTTCTATGGTGATTTGCTATTTATTTTGAGTACGAAACGAAAATTAAGCATCCCAGCATCACATATGAGCAACTTCCATCAGATTTTTCCCCGTCCGCAAGACCCGGGTTCGATCCCCCGCAGTCCCACCCTTTCCCCGATGACCACGTGGGAGCCTCGTCCAGACGCCCACTCGCCCACCACAGTTCGTTCTCTAGGAGATCTCTCCCTCCGTGCAAAAAAAGGTAAACATCCAGTGCACGCATCTCGAGTGGCACGGAAGGTAGAATGGCATCTCGGGAAACGGGGCTTCGAACCCGGGCCGGATAAGTGAAAAATATAACAGGCTGAAGAGTGGGAGAGGAACGGTAGGCAAGGCCCTCGTTTACAGTGCGTACTCGAGGCATGAATTGCGAAGGAGTGTAAGATGGATGGAAGAAGGGGGAGATTTTCCCCGGGTTATAAAACTGGAAAAAAACTTTGTGAAGTAGAGGTTTGGAGAAGGATAAGGTAGGTTTTTTTCGGCCCTGGGAGGTTGGTGCGTATTTTTTTCATTTTTTCGCGTGACGCGACACACCAGGGCAGGCTGACTCTTGTAACCCCTTCGAATGCAAAGTGCAAGCGGGGGTGAAAATACGGTGGTGAAAGGGGGCTGCAGATAGGCGTACGGATTCAATGGGGAATGCGAAGGTGAAATGGAGACTTTAAAGTCTCATGTTACGGTTAAGCTGGAAAAGGAATGGATTAGGATGAGGAAAGATTAGGGAATGTTTATGCAGAATTTCGGATTCACGAGCGAATTTAATTTGAAGTGCGAAGTGTAAACGGGGAATTGAGACTTAAAAGTACCACGAAGGTTTGATATGGAGAGAGAAGTAAGCTCGTAATAGAGAGATTTGAAGAAGGTAATAGACATGTATAAAAATGAATGCCGAGAAGTTTCGAGTTTTTCGAGGGAGAAAGGTCATATTGAGACTTTAAAGTACCAATTTGGTTGCATATACTACAATTATATTGGAGTAATAAAGCTATAATGTGGATATATAAGAGCATGGATTCGCAGATTCCCCAAAAGAATTTAATTTTAATTAACTATACGAAGTAAAATTGAAAACATTATCTTTCAAATTGTAATCATTCCTTGCTAGAATGAAGCGCGATTGATGAAATAAGTACTAGTAATTTCAAAAGTGAACTTTTCAAAAGTATTTTACAGCTAAGGTCATTTCGCACGTAAACCCAATCGGGAATCGAATCCGGGATCGCTCCTATCAAAATCGAACGCCTTGCCCGCTTGGCTATCCGGAGGCCATGGAGTGAAAGAATTCAAGGAAAATAAAATTAGTCATTCCAGGTATCCAAGGGCTATTACATACGTGATAAATAGTATCCGGACTTTTCTTTCAATGAGGATTCATCCCAGAATCTTTTCTCTAAGGGGCATTGACATTTTTCAGACAAAATTTTACTCTTAAGACTTTCCACGTATGCATTTTTCACCCAAGAGATATTAAAATCAGCGGATATTTCACCCAACACATGTTTTTCCAGATGAAAATTCAGAATCCTTCTGTTGCCTACATCATTCATGCTTGTCTAATAATTAACCTCTGCGGGTGCTAAAAAAGAACTTATATAAAAATTGAAATGCACCAAATTTCGGAGTTTACCAAATAGTATTTCAAAAATGATTATTACACTGAGTAGAACCTCGATCTATCGTTTTAAAAAGGACCACGGAAGAAAAGCAACGGATGTGGGAATGTGATGAAAGCGGGAAATAAAGATTCGGCTTATATTAATTACAACAGAAATCTAAATTAGTCTTAAAATTGCGTAATACTAAAAGAACTGTAATGATTAAGAAAACGGTAAAAAAACATTTATTAAAATATTTACCCTCAGGTTTTCCTTACGGAAACTGATGGTTAGCTATTTTCTTACAGATTTTCGTCGTCAAAGCTTCTTGTCCTTCGAGAAATTATGAATTAAGAAATTTGAGCTTTAGGAACTGGAAATTTAAAATTGCTTCGTACGATTTGCAGTCCGGACCATATAAAACGAATGATAGATTAGATAAAGCGACAAATGCGGGAAAAATAAAATTGGGTTCTGATGTATTGTAAACCCTTTATTATACAAAGGTAAATCATCTCTTGGGTAAGTTCTGTAAGAAGTCTTGGACGAAATGTCTCGGAGCTAAATTTCCCCTGATGAACTGTCCTTGGGCGAACCATCTCATGGACGAAACTCACTGAAACCAAGAGACACACCGTAAGAAATAAGGGCTTTTAACATCCAACTCATAAAACAATGGAGATAACGAAGTCTTTAGGAAGAGCTAGAGAAAGAATGGAGAGGCTTCTCAAAGGAGACGTGGATGCGAATTTAGATGAGGATAGAAGCAAGACAACTCCTGCTGCGTATTTAAACATGGACGTTAATTTCCAAATTAAATACGGCAGCAGGCGAAGTACTTCGTTATCCCGAGTATCAACTCCACTCCCCGTATTTTCAAAAGTGAATGGAGTGGCACGCTAATTATTCAGCTACTGGACCAAGAATTTTGGAAATTTAAGTCATTACGAGGGAATACTTGGCGTCTCTTAAATTGGGACACTCGAGCTTTAGCTCCTGGTTCTTGCCTCCGCTACGGCCCCCGTTAAACATCCTTGTTAAAGCAGCTCGTTTGAATACATTCACTCATTCGGTACACTTTTTGTCCCGTGGAACGCATTACACATATTTACGTACACGATGAGACGCGTTTTTCAAATTTTTATTTCACGTGTCTTTTCTGAAATGCGTCTTTAAAGAAATGTTTCACCAAACCTCTCTATGCTTATCAAATAATTCATTTAAGCAGCATAAAAGCAGAATGTCAGTTTTAATGTTTTTATCATTAAATTTTATTATTTTTATAATTTACTATTAATGTATTTTAATTTCATTATTGCTTATTTTCTATTTATTTGAATTCATTCACCATTTAATTGTTCATTATTTATGACTATTTTTTATAATTTATTGTGAAAATATTATTTAATTATTTAATTTTATTTATTGCTTAGTTGTGTTTGATTTATATTGCATTGTTTTCAACCGTAAATTTGTAGCGATCAACTGTTCATTAAAATGTACACCTATGTAATATTCAAGAAAATTGCTAATATTCCATTTTTACCATGAATTTGTTTTTTTCGAGACCTATATCTAAGCTTCAAGTTTTTAGCTCCTGATAATCTATATTAATAAAAATTATCATTATTATTATTCATTGCTTTAAACAGCATAAAATGTATATGAATTTCTTTTTGTTGTTATTCTTATTGATAAATTATGTATAGCAGATTTTTAAACGAATAAGTGGCTGTGTCAATATAAAACCTTAGTAATGAAGCAAGTCAGAAAACAGTGATTGTCACAGAGAGAAGGGAATTAAAAGTAATTTGAAAATAGCAGAAATAAAAAATAGATATTCCATAATCTATCCAAACTGTTATAAAAGAAATAATCAGCATTGGAACTAAAAAAAAACGTTCTACAAACTTTCTTCGAATGCAATTATTTAAGATCCCCATCACTAATGTGAATTTTCCAGAATCATGCCGTACAAACACTGGAATTCAAAATCTTCTTATTGCTCCTCTATCCACCCTGTCACAAAAGAAATAATCAGCATTAGAAATAAGAGAAAAGCTATACAAAAAGTCTTGAATATACGTATTTAAGATCATACACTAATGCAAATTATCTAGAATCATCCCGTAAAAAATTTATTAACCCGTTTTTTTTCACGTCTTCCTCATAAGCAGTGGATCTCTTAAACTGTCTTAAACTCATCCGAAATAATTACGCAAATTTAAAACGCGATTGTCACAAATTACGACACGACTCGTAAAGGAATTAAAGAAAGAACGAAAGCCGGTTGACACGATCGGCACAAGTCCAGCGAAAAACTCGCGAAAAACGAAAATTTGTGTACCAAATCCGAGTCATTGTGCGAGCGACATTTAGGCCGCCCCATCCCGTTGCCCTGGAAACCTTTGGTGCGAAAGATTCCTTTGTTTCATGCTCCGCTCCTAACTTTGTGCCCGTCATTGTACCTTGTAACAAGTCCTGTCCGCGTGATACCTTTCTGTCCCCCTTTTGCCGACATTACGCTACTTTCCCAGTAATAAAGGACACTGCAGCGCTCGGGTCGCGTTGCTGCCGGCTATGATATGCCCGGGGAAATTTTTTAAGTGCTTTCTCTAGGAAGGTGGAAAAGATTTAGCAGGAGTGACAGAAACCTTTGAGGTTCTTATGATTTTTAATTTTTCTCCTGTTCATCGAGCTGAGTGTGGAAGTACGTTGTGCGTGTTAATGATATCATACCTTTCCATTTGCAAGGGATTACGGTTCTGTATTTCGTTCCGGTTTTACAGTCAGGATGCTATATATTGAGTTTGAGTTATTTATTGTGTTGAATCGATGCTACTTATTCTTAGCCTAACTTGGTGGAACGCCATAGAAAAAGAATTTCTTATTAATTTCCACAATATATTATATTTTGGCTGTTACAAAGGTCTGAAGGTCACCTGATGATGACTGGGCAGAGTCGAAACCGGTCATATAAAAAGTTTTTTTTTGGAAACGAAAGTATTTTTAATTATTTTGTATGTATTGAGTATTAATGAGCTAGATTTAGTTTATTTCTCCCTTTAAGCTTGCAATATCAATAGGTTGCGCAGGTTCTTCATACCCCCTTCTTTGTGAGTGTTTTTCTGCTGTGGATCTTTCTTGCTTATGCAATATGTTAGTTTATTTTAATTTTAGAGCTTTCCTCTCCATTCCTATTTTCCTAAAGATTATTTTCGTTTTTATTAATATCATAACATGCTTGATAGCAGATCGGTAAAAGTTTTCAGACTCAAGATCGCATCAACAGAGGTTTATTATTATGTTAACTCAAACATTTTTGTTAGTTTAATGTTGTTTATAAACTCTAGAATGTATATAGTCTTATTTTCATGCAATAAGCGTTATCAGCCTCGAGTTAGATTTAATCTGAAATATGGAATCTCATTTTCAAGCAACATTCAGGGACAGTCGCACCAAATTAGAATTTAAGAAAAATCAGTACCTACTGCCCTCATGACAGACACCTTGAGGGGTCCTTTGTAATTTTTGAGAGTGTGAAGAGGCCCTCAGAGAAATAAGTTTGAGAAGCACAGCCACAAACGGTGACCTGCAAACCCACTGTAATTTATGTCGTGATTTCTTTTTTTGGTGGACAACGATGATTTTCTTGAAAAATTCCTACCTTTAAGGGGAGTTAATCTTGCGACTGCTTACTCCAAGATTGTAAATTATAGAATGTCTTATGCTCTTTAAATTAATTGCTAGCAATTGGAGTTATTTTCACTAGAGCTAGACCCAGAGTAAGTCAAATGAAATATTTTCTGAAATGAATGAAAGACGTTTTGTCTATCCTGTAGTAAGGGTGAAATTTAGAGTATTTATTTTTGTTAGAAATACGGAAATAATGTGCCGATAAACTCCGATAAGGATTACCACCGCACCTGTGCCTATATATTATCCCTACATAAATGAAGAATAACCGAAATAGATATAGAGATTGACGTTCAATTGGCGAGGTTAATTCCATGAAGGCCTCACTTCTACCTCGTGACTAGTTATAATATATTCAAATATTAATTAAAATTAAATGGAAAGAGTAATGTACGGAAAACTTTTCGAACTGAATGTAGAATAACAAAATCACCCACCGAGAAGGGGATGAGAAAACCGCAAAAGCTCAATAAAAAAGTAGAGAGGCAATTTATAAAGTAATTAAACAGCAGAAATGAGCGAAATTAAAATAATTAAATTTAAATTACATCGATATATACTCAAAAAAAAGCAAAGTTAAAAGAGACGGAGATTTAGATACCAAACAATACGTATAATTTACACAATTAATATAAATTACAAATCTCAAAATAACAATAGTTAAGTAAATTAATCAAAAACATGATCAAATCATATAAATTAGAATATCTAATGACTAATGTTAATGATATCAGCCAGAAGCATTCTTTAGAATAGGCATCGTAAAATAGGCGCTTTAGGTTCAGTTTTAAGATCCTGGATGAGAAGATATCGAGCGAGAAAGGCTCTCAACGTTGAATTCTTCGTTTGTAACGCAAACAAGGAGCAAGGTATGAACGAGGTAAAATGGCTGTCTTCGTATCTTAACCCTCCGTTCCTTCACCGGATTCTGAGAACCCCTAACGCATTAATAACTTACCATTAAATGGTAGGGTTCTAATGCAAAAGCACTTGAGAAGCTTCTCGGGGGTGTGACACAAAGCGTGACAAGAAGCATTCCTTTTCTTAGTTTGCTTCTAATAATATCTGCGGCGCTGGTTTGAAGGTTACGCTCTAAGCGCTTCATCCTTTATTTAGAAATTTTAACTTTATTATTTGTTTTGCTAATTAGTTGATAGTTGATTAATTTTTCATGTACTATTCATTGAAATTTCCTTTTGTGGAATATTCTATGTTGAGGAAGACCCTACAGAGCAGTTTAAAATACACAATGATTTTATATATTGTATACTAAAACAAACATAGACGAACATGGAAAAAGAAACCAAAATACGGGTATTATAAATGTAAACGAAACAAAGAAAAGTCCAGAAAGCATGGATCTGAAAGACCCCAACGCGGAGATGGTTTGACAAAGTCACCGCATACATTTAATGCTTCGTTTCCATCAAAACCAGCAAGAATAGAGGTAACACTTTGGTCTGCGTAAGTTCAGAATAGAGCCAGAAATCGGATAGGGCAAGCTTTACCCATGGAAGTTCCACTGGGTCTATAAGGTGCCATACGGTCTACAATAGGCTGAATTGAAAGTGAAGTTTCTGGCTTCTCTCCGGTAATCTGCAGACTTCCCTACCCTACGCAGCTTGGGTACTTAACACTGCCCAGCTGCATCACTGCGTTTCATCCCCCGCTTTTTCTAAGCGGATCGGATTAATATCTAGGAAATCCTGGGTTATGGCGCAACCCATAGCGCCGACGCAACCGTTTAAGTCTCTGCACAAGCCCTCCCCGTTGTGGAGGGAAGACGTGGAAGAAAGGGAGGTGTGTTTAAGGAGAATAGTTGTGATTGGTGTCGATAGCAGAGAGGGAGCGGGAGTAGGTGGTCATGCATACATCCCGGAGGCAGTGCCGAGAGTCCAAAAGTCGAATGCGTTCCCAGTTTTCCCCCGGCAGAAGGTTATGGGGGGGTTAGTTGGGGGTGTCTCTAGCATAAGTGGAATGGAGGGTAGCTCCACCCCCTCCTACGGAACCCCATCTGTTCCTCGAACCCTTTCCATGCAGTTTTGGAGGGGGGAAATCTGAATGGGCAGTCGGGGGGGTAAGGTAGCGTGGGGGGAACTCATATACGGGAAGGGTCTCGATGCAGTGGAGGGAAGACGCAGGCAAGGCTCAGTTGACACGTAGGGCGTCGGGAGGGTGCGAGTCATAATGCTGGTTACCATGGGAACGCGTCGAGACGACTTGTGGATGGAGAGGCAGCGCCTCCCGACGGCTGGAGGATGAGTTACTCTCGCTCGGGAGGGGAGTTTTCCCCCTGGTCGATTCAGCGCCGGCCGTAAACTTTTATGTGTTGAGGAGCGTGCAGAGGGGGGCGCGGGGGGAGACGTCGGGGTGCGCGTGGTAGGGGAACCCCCGGTCGTGGAAGGGAGTCGTGGAGTACCCCCAGAGAGGGCGCGAATATCCCGCGTTACTCCCCCCTCCCGTACTCGGTAGGGTTCTCGTGTTAGGCTGAAAACAACAATACAATTGCTCGGATTTTTCTCCCCCGTACCCAATCCCCCGCTCGAGAGGCTGCGTGGAGAAAAGCGTTAGTTTTTTTCCGCGACGGGAAATTTCCCCGTATTGTTCCATATTCTCCCGATGTTACCCACTTGCCTATTCCTAGGACGTTCCCATTTTTTTGGAGGATACGCTTCTGCCCCCGTAGCCTAGTCGGTGCGGTTGGAGTTCGATATTTTCGGCGTCGCCTCCGATGTTTGTTTGGGTGTTTTGCGGGTTTTTTCGGAGGGAAAAATAAGCGTTTTTATGAAGTGTTGGCAGTTGCTCGGCCGCGTCAACCGATATCCCTCTCAAGTCTGGAGCAACAATTTCGGTGGTGAAACAAAGGGATCTTTTCTCCATTGCCCAACTGAAGGAAGTCCTGCCGATGGTGGCGCTGCAGCGGTTTTTGGGGATGAGAGTGCATTATGGAGTTAAGACGGTGATCCTAAACCGACAAAGAACTTAGTGTGCCGCAGGAGTGAATTAAGTAACTTGCCAAGGGGGTCGTTATAAGTTAATCTGTTATATACGTATCTGTCCTAAAGTATCAAAAACATCGGTATTTTACTCTGTTTGATTTAGTGTTAAAATATAAAACTTGTAAACTTAAAACTTGTAAAACTCGGCTAGTAAAATCCAACACATGAAAGTATAATCGTAATATATCGTATATTTCGTGTATCTTACATATCGTAACAAAAAAATTAGCTATCAGTTATACATTTGAGTTCCTTGTCATTCCCAACCTCATATATATCTGTATCAAAGTAGCAACCATATTGGTACCTTAATTCTGATTTACTATGAAAATACCATATCATCGTGTAAAATCCAGTAGATGAAAGGATATCGTAATAATAAAACTTTATCATTAGCTGTATGTTTAAGTACTTTGTCATTCCCATATCTGTCCAATATATCAGTCCCAAAGTAGCAACAGTATCGGTGCCTTGATTCTCTCCGATTCACTATGAGAATACCATATCATCGTGCAAAATCCAACGGATGAAAAGATATCGTAATAAAAAAAAGCTTTGCTATTAGCTATATGCTTGAGTTCTGTATCATTCTCATATCAAACTGCTTGTTTTTCCAACCCATCGCCCAACCTCTGTATTCGCCAATGTGTTCCATTATGCGAGAGCTGAATATTTTTGTATTTTCGTGTTACGCATGCGCCATATTTTGAGCAATATTATTTCGTTGAGTTGAAATTGATTATGATTATACTAGAGCAATGTTTGCCTTTTCTCTCATTAACATTTTAATTCAGAAGGAACCATTAAAGGTGAAGTTTAATATGCTGCTTAATTTTAATTAACCTAAATGCTTGCCGCGTAAGATAAGAGATTAGGAAGCACTGCGTTAAATATCCTCTTTTATTGAAACGTTGGCGAAATAACTTTAGGCGAAAGAGAGAAAGTATTAAGGTGAAAATGCCTGAAAGGTAAACCTATGCACACCAATGTTATTCTGTCACTATCTTCAATGGTTATTTGCGAAACTATTGGTTGATTTTAAATATATTTTTCTATTCTCGACTGATATTTCACCAATATTAGCATAGATTAAGGTTACTATGCGCCAATGTATTGAAGCAGTCATCTGGTACATGATAATTAACATATTGCTAATGAGGCTCATTAATTTATAAAAATTCGATACAAAATTCTTCAATGACAGAACTTAGTAATAATAGCATAGCTCTCACGAGTCACTGGATAAACTTCAGCGCCTCCCCATTTTTATGTGCATTGAAGAGATTAAATTTTCGTTCTTTATATTGGAGACGTCCGTGATTTCCTCCTTTCATTGCATATTGACGATTTGATTTTCCCCCACTGATTCCTTCACCCTGAGGCGGATTCTTCACTTCCTGAATCCACTCCCCCTCACATCTTCGTGCACGCATTCCGTCTTTTATGGAATCTTACACGAAACTATCGTGCGCTCTTGAGCTTCTTCTTTCAACGTTCAGAATAGCCCCGTTTTAGATAATTCTCTGGGATTGCAGTCCACGCTCTATATAATCAGTTATGCTATCTTCAGTCACAGCTGCCGTATTTCAGTATAAGAAATGGCACCAACTCAAGAATGAAATTTTCCGCCGCTGTAAAATTATTTTAAGTCGTAGCTTATTTACGAACAGCTATGATGATAAGAATCGCTCGTCATAAAGTAAAAGAAGGATCGTAAGCATATTTTTATCGGTTTAATTTTCAGGATGAATAGGAATGCTTAATGGGTACTTTCACACATTTGATTGTTTGCTTTGGATAGCAACGGTATTTATTTCCAGATAATATTGGCCCATCACCCGTATCCTACTCTTGAAGGTATTTGGTTTCTTGCCATATTTTCCAACGTATGCTCCTCTTTTCACCCTTATCCTTTCTGAAACTCACTACTATTTTTCTCCTTTCTTTTATCAAAATTTTCCCTAATTTACAACCTTGTAAAGTTTTTCCATTCTCTTCTTATTTACACATGAATCATCTATGTTTTCATAAATATAGACGACATGATGGAAGGAGAGACGTTTTTGTCTATCTCGCCTAAATCAACACCTATCACGTTGCCGAATATTTCATCATGCAGTCCCTCTCTAGTTCTTGTTCTAACCAATGTCTTCTTCGTGCATTGATTCATTCACCTAATCCTTCACCATTATCCTTCCACGCCAGATGATAAAATTCCTCAATTTTTTTCCTGTATTGTCGTAGTACCCTCTATTTTTCCTTTCCGTAAAGAAGGACCCTACAATCCAGTCGCTTCACCATTTCATCGCTTCATGTCTATATTACTACAATGTCTTACTTTCTTAACCTTTACAGATCTCTGCTCGAAAATAATCATATTTTTCGCCTTCATTTCCGCATCTTCAATAAATACTCTCGTCTTTCAAGCCGTTTCTTTCTTATCACTCTCATAATCCTTTGATTTATTTGCAGGCCATTCTCTATTTATCTCCTCCGCTGTTATAAGATTTTCATCCCTTCAGATGAAATTTCGACTACATTTGAAGAAACTGGGTGGAAATTCGTAAAAGGAATCAATTTTGTTTTCCCTGAAAACATTACATTCCCTATGACTAACCGTTAAGCTTGTCTTTATTTTTTTATGCATCTTTCTTACATAATATTCAAATTTAAATTGTTTTTCGAAGCTCCTTTTAATAAATTACCGAACTGAGAGAATGTTTAATCGATTCCTTTTTTATTCGATTATTACGATGGATTATAAGCACGATATTACGATGTTATATTTTATATTACGATGTATTGTAGAGTTTTGTGAATATCTTACTCCATAGAAATCTAAATTAAGTATTAACAGCAGAGGAATGTTAGAAACATTAAGGGTATAATCCGCTAGAATGGCATATTAAGCAGTTATTTTCGAATATCATTCCTAATTTTCCAAAATTAAATTCTAACGAGATTTTCGTTTGATCAAGTTTAATAAGCATAAAAATTCAACCATAAGGACACATAAGGGCTTAAGTTTACTCGCATATGGTTTTTAATAATTTTCCAAAAATCGGACATGCTTTTCGTGTAAATGCTAGACTAATCGGTTACAATGAGTACTTAATGCACTAATAACAAAAGTATTCCGTATGGAATTCCCTCTCTAAAATTCCCAAATGCACCCAATTTTATTCCGCTTTCATTCTCGATAAACAACCGCGAATTTCTTTTTTAATTACAGATGGGCAAACAGCGAAATTGCCGAGAATTGAAAACATAGCAACCGGCTGTCGTTTGTAAACTAAGTCCGAACGTGTTTAATTTTGCCGACAAAAACCGCTCCGGAATTAAATTTCCAGTGGTTTAATTACATTGGTATCGATTCAAATGTCATCAATTCGTACATTGGAGCTCGAAGAGGAATTAATCATGTCGTTGACCTCGCCTTTAGAGCAGCGAATGGCCATTAATCGGATTTGGGAACATTATTTACGCAACGATGTAATTTTTTCCTCCAGTTAACCGTAAAATAAAGCAGTGGAGCGATGAAAGCTCGAGGGAAATTCCGGGGTTAAAACGTCATTTTCAGGCAAAAAAATAAGAGCCAAAGGGGTAAATTTACTGATGGATCGAAAACACCAGAAGATACGGCCATTAAGTTGTAATGTCTACCGTCTCGGACACATCTCGAAGGGGTGCGAATGTAATGTTTAAAAATAATAAAGCGTCTTTATAGATGAAGATTGATTGGACCTTTCTTAAATCTCGTATAAGCCAAGTTATGCCTAGTAATTAAGTCTCTAAGAGACAAAAGGTTCTCCAAGCGCCGACAGCGGCAACCGTCTAGGGCGATTCCCGGGAAACGGATACTCGCTCAGCGGTCACCAGTTATTCAGAATCCCTGATGCGCATTTCGGAAAAAATGCTTCCATCTTCATAGGGGGTCCAATAATTAAGTATCTGTTAATGCAAAGAAAGAATGAACTTTTCGTACACTTCTTCAGAAATTTTATTAATGCGGCATGTTTCGCTATCGAACCAGCATCTTCAGGCAAAATTTATTCTACATTTTTCATTCATTTTCATAAATATATATGCAGTAGAATATTTGAAAAATGTTGAAACATGTAGAATAAATTTTGCCTGAAGATGCTAGTTCGCTAGCGATACATGTCACATTAATAAAATTTCTGTGGAAGTGTACAAAAATTTCTTTCTTTCTTTGTAATGGCCTTCCACGAGGTAACGCCTTCCCATATTGAGTTAATTCTAAATTAATGTTTTCATTTCTATAGGCTTCGATTTTAAAAAGTTAAGGACTTCGGTTATTACTCTCTTACCATTTAAAACAATTACGACTAAATCCTAGCTAAATTTCTTGGAAGTAATGCACCAAATTACCTTTGGCGGCAACATGTCTTGGCATGAGTACGATGATGTAGAATGAGTGAATGGCATGAAGTATTATACATGTATAATTATCTTCTTGCATCATCTTCCTATGAACCTCCTCTACCTAAGTAAGTCTACAGTTTAAAAAGACTATATTAATACTTGGTGGTTAGCTTTACCATAAAGGCAACACTAGAGATTTTTCAAGCTTCCGGGTCACACTTAGGGAAATTCAGTAAATAAATTCGTATATCTGAATTTTTTGAATACTGAATTACTGAATACATTGACAGATATCTAAAGTAACAAGAAACAGATGGAACAGATTTATTCAACCCTTGATAATATTTAATTTCGCAGATTATAGAAGGTAGAATTAAATTATATTGACCTTTTGTAGGTTTACACCTCCACCTAATCTCGTATGTAATTTTGATTAATTTGCAAAATTGAAAAAAGAGGAAAGAAACAGTGGGGTTTGAGGAAATGCTAATCTTATCACCGTACTGTTAATCTTAACTTCCAAGGCTTTTAAACGCATCGAATCTCCGTCCAAGTCCAAGTCGAAAATCCTCGTTTACTCCAGCCGCTTTTACAGCAAATCGAGCGGAGTAAGCTCTCGTTCTTTCCGAATGGCAAGAAACCTTAGAAATGTTCCTCGTTACAAGGAAACTCCCTTTGACACACTTGGGTTCCTACCTTCAATTTCGTTATTAAAATTTCCGTGTCGATAAAAAAACGTCACCTGATTCACCGAGCAGACGAAAAGCTTTCTGCGTCTCCCAACGCTCGGAGGATTCGAGGTTCTCGACACCCATTTTAATTTTGTCATCAAAAATGCCTTTTCTTCCCATTCTAACGCATCTTTGATGTTCGACGTGTCGACACATTTTTTTATGGAGCTGTGAAGCATTTGAAGGCACTTGCTCATATCCTGAGCTACATTTTATGATCCCCGTATCGCTCCGGCTCTTTCCCGAAATTAAATTTCGACACCATAAAGATTACGGCGATCAACTTTATAACCCACTTTCCCGTATATATTTATATTGCGTTTATTGTGCACAATATGAGAATTCCGCTGACAATCACGTCCTTTGAGGAATTTCTGCATTGAGAGGGAGAATTCTGAGAGCTTTGGATCTCGCTAAACTGCAAGGGAGACACCACTTGAGAAAGTGAGGATTTTGGTCGTGGAATTCATTCACTTGTTACTCATTATTTGCGGTGCAGGTCACAAATACTCCGATGGTTGGGGTTTTATAACATGGGATCACGCATTTCTGCTAATTCCAGTCCAGTTGGTATTATTATTATCAACTGAGAGGTACTAGTAAAGGTATCGTCTGTGTCTGTTTGAAAGGTACCATTCTGTGAAGTCATTATACGGTTATTATATAGTAAAAACAACCGCTGGCTTTATTCATTTTCATAGTTTTAATTTTTAATTCACCTCCACCGTTTTCTATAATTTTGATGAAAATTAAAATTTCTGACACTTGGTGTCTGACGATTTTAAACCAGAAGTGTCATTAGAGCATCTAATGCTTGATTTAGGATTGATGAAGCCCTATGGTGCTTAACAGAAGAGGTACTTTTATATGTCCAGTTGCCCTTTATCATTTACAAATTATCACTGTTTTCGGTGTTGAATGTATAGGTATCTGAAGCCATTTGCATTCGACAAACATCCAGCTATTTTCCTTTAAAGTTTTTGTGATATATTTTACTTATTAGAACCGATTATCAAGATCCATTTAAAGTAGCAAGCCTTAACAATGGGTTGACAACAACAACAATATATAAAAACAACGACAAAATGAAAATAGAAAAGAATAAGCAAATAAAAAGTATATACACAATTTAATATTATACCATTAATACGTAATACAATACAGTTTAATACAAATATAATAAAGTTTAATACAAATACAATAGAATATGATATAAAGCTCGTACAGATTAATCGAATTTTATAAATTGATCTACAGAAGGAAAAATATATGGAACACTGTTGAATAAATAAAGTATTTTGCGCCGTTAGAAAGCTATCTCCATTCACATAAATCGATTTAAGATAAGTGTATAGTATCTGCTTTAATTGAGCATTTGTATAGTGTGCGAAACTACAGTTAGAAGGAAAAATGAATTTTGTAATACTGTACTCAATAGTCTCGGCCGTGATGTGGTGGAAATAACTAATTGAAAGCTGAAACAAAAAAATGAAACATCAGCTTTCAATTTGTAATACTGTATCAAAGACAAATAAAGCATTTCTTATTAACTGAGCGGAACCCCTTAAATTAGGCTGCCCATCTTTCCTAGAACTACTTCGCAATTTTGTGTTGCGATTTTGTGATGAGGAGCACGATATCTAATCTTATCATTTAAACAGCACATACTCACAGATTATATAGATGCTCTGAGTATAAGTAAAGTTAAATTTCAGCTGAAGGAATACGATTTCAGTTGGCTATAGTATTAGGCGTTTCATAAGTTCCACCCATAACACCTGCTAGTATATGTGCTAGAAATTTTTTCGTTATGGTAATGGAAGATTCGAAGACAGGTTTAATATTCTGTACTGTACAGAGCGTATATTTTTCCGTAGAGCGTATATTATATAACAGCCGCATAATTCAAAGCCGTGGTACAGAGACACCCTGATACGGAGAGTATAATACTTTTATGATATTCGTTCTGAGGTCTTTTTGACGTCCATCAGACTCAGAATCGTTTGAATAGAGAAATGAAATTTATGAATGATGAAATAATGAAATAATGAAATTTATTAACATATTGTATGGGAAATACCGATTTCCCTTAATAATTTTAGCGTTTCCGTTGAAAGTTCCCAAACGTTTCACAAAATCAACAAACATTTTCTTCAATCCTCCATCCCGTATTTCTCTAACTACACTTTCCTTTCCCACCCGACTTCTTATTCCTTCATAAATTAAAGTCATGTCCCAACACGCACCTGTTTTCCTTCCCCACTTATACGATTATTTAATTGCGGTGGTTAATATATTATTAACAGTCGTCTTTATTGCCATAATTGGTTTTTAATCGAATTAAATAGTATCTGGAGAATAGGTATCAATCTTATCTCTGTCTTAGCAATTCCTGCTACCATATCTTGATGAATGGAATATTTTTCATTATATTTTTCTTATGTTGATGTAATATTTTTCTTCGTATTTTTCGTAAAAGGCAAAGAAAAGTATATCATTAATTCCTTTATGTCTTCGTGCACTTTTTACCTTTGTCTTATTCATGAGTATACAATATAAGAATTACTGAGGTAATGGGTGTTGCTGATTACTTTCGTCTGGTCATTACCCATTGAATTCGATGAAAACATTTTATCATAGGATCATCGTGCTGTACCAGGGTTCGAAGTTCAAACCTCCGGGCAGAATATAATACAGACAGACTGGTCATTCTTGTCCAGCTGCTGTAATATATTTTGTTATCAGTTCGATTGATATTCATATATTTAGCGTCTTAGGAAATTGTCTTAGCTCTGTATTTGCACCAAAGTTATAAGTTAAGATATAAATAATGGCGTAGGTGCATGAAAGAAGGTGTAATATACGTATGTCTCACACTTGCTGTAATCAATCACTCGTTATTGAGGACCTTTAAGCAGTTTTCTGGAGATAGGCGTGTCATCGATGTTAATTTTTTCCCTTCGGATAAGTTTGCACCGAGCTCTCGATGCGCTCAGCTTATCTGTTTACTCGCGCACTCATGTTTGAAATATAACTACTCAAACCCTCTCACGGCCTTTTTTTAGATTGTCACCGTTCGGTCTTACGATAAAGGACTTTTTTTTTCAACGCTCACCGAAACCTCCTTTGTGGCTCTTCCGCCTCACTTTCGACGTCGCTCGTAAATTCTTTCCCAATCCAGCGCTATCGCTCTGTCAACTTCTCGATTAGGCCCATGTCGCCACCAAGGTAAATCCCTTAAAAGCATACCGTGGTCGTCAATTTCCTTTTTTCTATCTGCGATTCGCGTTTGAAGACGTTCCGTACTCTAATCACGCTCAGAAGTGGAGAGATCGTTTTTTTTTGCCGCTCCGCGAGTCTTCCCTCGAGTTGAAAGGAATCTTTGATGTGTACCATAGGCATTTGCGGGAGCGTGAAGTGTCAGCACGGCTCGCGAGTCAAAACTTACGGCGTTTTTCATTCACGACCTCCTCGCTTGTTTTCTTCCTCGTCGAAGTTCTCTCGAATTATGCTAATCGTCCCCGATGATGCTCCTCCTCGGCCAAATGTTACTTTGGGTGAAGACGTCGTTGATGAATGGAGAGGAAAGAAAGAATCAACTAAAGTTTTGAGTTGCTTGATGGCTTCCAGAGTGTTTTCCCGCCATTCGAGGTTGGCGGAGTGGTCGCAGGTGGCAGCACTTGCGGAGTTTGGAGTCACGTGTGTAAACAAGGAAATTAATCAAATATTTAGCTTTCGGTAATTAGCGGAATGATTCTCGTTTCCTGATGAATGGAAAGGAATTATGTGAGTCGTCCTCTGTTTCCTGAGGTCTCAAAGGGGAGAGAGAATTAAAATCTCCCGCGTTTAAATGTGTAGTGATTTTTGGCCTTTGAATGTGTAAAGAGACCTCTGTTTCAGAATAATGAGCTTAATTTTTTCAGCGTACGAACTGTATTTTAATTCATCGCGTTTACTTTCTCGAGAGCTCGGCGTTTGATCTTCCTGAATAACGAAACGCCTCTATATTTCTAACGAATACGTGATACATATCTCGGCTTTTCTTTGATCTAGGAAAATTCCGATTCGAAAGAAACTCTTTGACGGAAACATTTTTCGAAATTAGTCCAGCCGCGGCTAAATGTTATTACCTCATTTGCTTTGTACGGATGACTTGAATAAATTTCGCTCTCTTTCCGTAATCCCCTTTAAAATTTTACGGATTTTTCTCGGAGTTAAGGTTTCTTATCTATTCATTCACCTCTGAACTACTAGAGCTAGGTGCATTTCCAAAATTGCGTTTTCCAGGAATTGAATCGCAGCCTTCTTAGCGTGTCTTTTGATGACGGAGCGAATGAAATACATTTATATAGCGTACAAGTATCCACTTTTATCTCATTTTTCGAACACTTATCGCGCGAAATATCTCGCATTTCTATTTTATGTATTTTTTCGGAAATGTAACGTCATGCACAGCAGTCTTATACAGTGAACAAAGTTCAGAAAGCGAACGAGCTGAGAAGTTGCGAAGAAGTTAAATGTGAAGACGAAGAACACGGAATGAGAAACCATAATCTGTTGAAGACAGCATTGGAAGTGTGGTGGAAGGAATGGTGAAAGAATTTTGTACATTGATAGATGTCAACTCCTTGCTGATCTTGCTAAAGGTGTTCCGTAAAAAATGGAAGTGAAGTTGGTTTTTTTAACGAAGTATGATAGTATAAGCGGCTTCTGGCTATCAGAGGCCCTAAGCACTAGGAGTATATGGAGGCCCCTATGGAAAATATCTCAGCAGAAAATGAAATATTGAAGTAAAAAGAAAACCTGTCTAAAGAAGAACTCGTGTAAAAATAAGTGTAGATGTATTCTGTGAAAAAGATGTGATTTTTTAGAGTATTCCAGCATTCTGACGCAAATGGATGTACACATGAAAATTAACGCGTGAAATTTTAAGTGGAATACTAAGACGTAACTCTTTAAATGTTCAACCGAATGAAGACGTAATTCCTCATTGGATGGCGACAGGAGCTTAAAATCATACTAGGAAATGTTAATGAATTTCAAAAATTTGATCCATTCTAGTTTACTGAAAGCTTATATAGATTTTAGGTAATATATAATTTTTATGCTTCGATAGCTTAAGTCAATTCGCACACATAGGCCCCCATCTGGAATCGAATCCGAAATCGTTATCACCTAAGCTGAACGCTCTACTCCCTTGACTATATTGGAGAATACATAATTTAAATTTAATATACTATATTTAAGCGAGGCGATTTAGTATGTAAGGAGGAATATAATACAAGAAAATAAAGTGAAGCAGAAAAAATAACGAGATTGTGAACCATGAAGCATTAGGACAGTGAAAACTCATTGTACTCAGTGTGTTCACATTTATTGATGTACAAAATTTCAAAGTCTTTGACGTATATTTTATGAGCTACAGTCGAATAAATATATATACTCTTCGAAATATTATATCTATAGGAAGATTAAGGTATGTTTACATTACCTACGTTTCTGCAAAAGCATCTTGATAAGGGAAAAATTTATATTTCGTTCCTTATTTCCCTGTCTCGTTCCTGGTTGTGGCAATATAAAAGCTACTGAGAGTTGATACTGAAAGATAGCATTTTTTAAGATCTCGTTTCTTAGCTCGCTATGAAAAGTTAATTTGATGGAATCATAGTGTAGCATTTACGCGGATCCGTTCATAGCATTATGGCTTAATTAGCATTATGAAGAAAACGTGAACAAATAACTTCAATCCTCATCTTGTTAAGTAAGCCTCATACCTTTTGTAAGACTATTTGCGGTTACTGTTGGGGGTTGAGGATCAAACTAGGGAAAAAATCTGGAACAAGTAGATCAGTTTTCATACTTGGGCAGCCTTCTTTCTAAGGATGGAAGATGTTCGACAGAAATTAGAAAAAGGATAGCATTAGCTAAAGAAGCATTCATAAAGCGTATGGAACTGATGACGAAGAGACTTGATAAAGTAATCAGGAAAAGATTGGTTAAATCCTTGGTGTGGAGAGTAATGTTGTACGGGTGTGAAACGTGGACGTTAAGAAAAGAGGATGTCAAAAGATTGGAGGCTTTTGAGATGTGGGTATGGCGTAGAATGGAGAAAGTAAGTTGGATCGATAGAAAAACGACCGAGGAAGTTCTAGAGATGGTTTGGGAGAAAAGAGTAATGATTGAAGCAATTAAAAATAGACAATAGAAATGGGTGGGTCAAATATTGAGAGGAGAGGGATTATTGAAGAAAGTGATCGAAGGAAGAATGCTAGGGAAAAGGCAGAGGGAAAGACAAAGGCAGAAGTTATTAGACGAATTAAGGGGTGGAATAAGTTACCGGGAATTGAAGGAGAGAGAATTAAATAGGGAATGTGGAGGCAGATGAACCTACCGAAAGGTAGAACACTTGTATATGAGTTGACGCGTCCACAGACAGATTATATCACTGGATGAATGCAGTATTCATGTTCCAAAAATATATTCGCGTTGAGATTTTACATTCACAAAGTCATTCTTCATAAACCGAATTTCACTACCAAAAATTCATTCCTGCGAGTCTTTTTGATTAAATATAAAATGAACTTGCTGAAAATGATAGATAGCCGTAAGAGATAAGCATATTCATTTCGAGATGGAAAATTTTTATAGAGATTCATTTCATTATCTAACGAAAAATCCTCGTAGAGAATTCTCCATTTGGTCGTGAAAATCTGAATCGATCGTTTTTATAAAGTTCATTTTCATTTTGAATTCGTATTATTCGTGCATAAAAATCATCTTTCTTTTACAATGAAAATATGTACAGACCCCATCAAAAATGTAGATACACATCAGGAAGAGGAACCCTATTAAAAATTTTAATGTAAAACTTGTTGAGACTTCATGAGGTAAATATAAATTACTCTTGTCCTAATCACTTACAAAAAAAGCCTAATATAGCTACTAATAACTGCAGGACAATTATAAATATGACAATCTCAAGCCATGCCTTGGGGTAACTTGACCAGTGTACATAATTCATACAGACCTATTCACGTACTGATTTATATTGTAAAGGTATTTACCCACCATTTGAAACACCTCTTTTAATGGCAGAGGATAAAATGAAACTTTTATTGATGTACTGTTTGAATAAATTTAATATTAAAATATTTATGTAAGTTTTTCTTTTTCGGAGGTGTGCATACATTAATGAGCAAGAACAATTTGTACTTTTTCCACAAATTATTTTTATTATAAACAATAAAAGACAGTAACTAAGTCAACTTGGTGATGGAGATCAATCTCTGAAACTAGTCATGTGTGTTTTACTGTCTTTTATTGTTTATAATAAAAATAATTTGTGGAAAAGGTACAAATTGTTCTTGCTCATTATGGAATATTTCCACTAGACAACGCCTGAAACCGTGAATTTTATGTGCATACATTATTCGGTGAACTCTGTAGAAGTACCTCAGGATTCTTTTCCCTCAAAATTCCCTTTCCTTCGATTAAAATCGCTTTTTAAATATAAAACACGCTTTCGAGTGAAGAAAGCATGTTTTCGGTGGAGAAATCCCATTCGTCATTAAGTCGAGTCAGTCCGTTACATCGTTGCTCTGATTATTTCCTACGGTGATGCTTAAAAGCTATACACATTACGTCACACGAGCTCCCTTCAACAGCTGTCGCTCACCGGGAGCATATCGGGAGCCTTATTGTTCGTACCGTCCGTATCGATTTGAGTTTGGTTTTTTTCCCATCCAAAGAGCGACGACCCAGTAACAGTGGCTCGAACCGTTTTAATCTCACGATCTCGTCACTTAGGGAAATTAGTCGGCAGCCACGGTTACCTGGAATGCGATTCGAATCGAAATGTCCGATGCGTATGAATTCCAATCTCTAAAACTTGGTTAACTCGACGAGAGGGATTCCGGTATAATATTTTGACTTTCAGTTATTCTCAGTGAGGGTATTCGCTGAAATACTGTATGGCAAAATTTTGCGAGAAGATGATTCGAGAAAAAAATCGAAAAAAATGAAGAGTTTTCCCAACTTTTGCATGCCAACATTCTATATCATTTCATAAAGATTTATAAAAATTTTCTATTCACTTTAATCTATTATCTATTCACTGTGAATCCGGAACATGACAGAAATCAAAATAAAAACTGCAGAGTTAAAAACGTCCTCCGTGTAACTAAATAGAAATTTCCAGACGCCTTCTTGCTGTTCAGAGTACAGTAGCTCATAATTAAAAAAGGAATGTGATATGAACATGATAAAATACCCTTATATCAAGTGCCTTCCGTGATAGGACAGCGCCTATAGTAGGGCAGTTTTCCCTTTTTCACTGATATAACTTATTTTGACTTTGCATGAAATTCTGCTTGGTAGAAAACATTGATAGCAATCGTAATCATATGCTGGTTTGTGGTGTAACTTTTTTCGCCTTTAATTATATTGTAAGCAGGGCCGGTCCCTGAGCTGTCACCCCTTCCCTTTACTTGTTATATATACATTATTTAAAGACTTGCTTATTTGTTCGAGATACATATTTTCGTATTCGTGAGAATTATTCTGAAAATTATATCTATTTAGATATATATTATTGTCCAACTAATTATATCTTTGATATTTAAATTTGAGAAGTGGATTGTTTTATAGCAGATATCGTAACTTTGGGAGGTTATTATTTGTTACAATCGATTGCTTCATCAATCTAGAATCAAGATAATAATTTCACTCAAAATATTTTCTTGGAAACTTCTTAGTAAACCGTTTTTATGATTGCTGGTATCGTTCCGTATACATTCGAGCATCAATGCATCAAGAAAAATTTTAACCTAGGATTCATCTATGCTGAGAATAACGCGAATTGCTGGTCTTATCCGCATTGTTGGCTATTATTGGTAAGATTGTTCACGAAGATTTGCTCAACTTATGAAATATTCGATCACTATGTTATGCAAAATACTTCCTGATCGTGTTACTACAATTTTGTCCAAATTGTGTATTATTTAGCCCTTTTGTAAAATCAAACACGTCATTTCCCCGTACTAATCCAGGACTTGGTATTTTAAGCTTGAATCTCCCTCATGCAATGCCTTCATGCTCTCAAATTATTTCCTGCGATATGAGACGGGTCTCTTCACTCGGAGTACCAGAGGGCTTGAGGCAAGGAATGTAAGAATTCTTGTAGGTGCACTCCATGTAGCGAGATGTATGCCACGTAATCAGAATGTTATTTTCAACTGTTCTCATATGGGAAGGCTTGTAATTTTGTTTCTACTGCATCGGATCCCAAGCTCTTTTTTAAATTCAATTTCATTGATCATTAAAATGATAATGTGATAAATTTAGAATATTTACTTGAATTATAGGAAATAAATTATGAAAATAAGTTGTCGAAATCGTTTTTGTAAATTAATTTTACGGAATCCGATACCATATCCATTATTATATTTTGATAATGTTATGTGTATACATTACATTTCATCATAGAACCCTGAATCATTTTAATTCATTAGGAGCTTTAGCGTAATTTATTTATACGCAAAACTGGGATGGAGATATCAAATTTACTTTTTGCGTACCTGGCCTGAATGTTTCCCAACTCCATCATATAGATTAGAGGCACTCAACCTTTTCGGTACCCCTACTCGGATTGGATTTTAAGAAAACAATCCGGCACTCCGTACACCAGCGAACCATTATCTGTTTAAACTGATAACAATTTCCTTATTATAATTTATTAAGAGCCTGCAATTTATATTCCGCTGTTAGTAATAACTTGATGCCTGAGTAGAGTTGCCACTCGTCCTGTTACTCGTTGGATAATTCTTTTTTTGCTGTAAAATGTCCTCTGTTCTGCTCAAATATAACGCAAAAAAATCCTTCTTTGCTACTCATTCATCCTTTCAGCTAAACTGCCCGACTCAAAAAGTCCACTTTGTGCCGAAGCGTCTGAAACCAGTAGTAAACTCATATCCCAATCAATCAGTTAGGACTTACTTGACATATATTTGCAAAGTAGTGTAAAATATTATGGTCCATCCAGTCAAATAATCAACGAACATTTTCCCATCGAGTATCCTTTTAATTTCAACGAGTTTCAGTTATATTTGAAGACCAGTCTTTCAAGTATATTTTTGGCGAATTTTAACTTTCGTAATACTTATGATGAATACCCACTTAAATTGAATTTTTGTTCGCTCTCCTTAATTTTTAAATTCCCTTCCGAAAATCCGTAAATCCCCTTCTCAGCCGCCATGAAGGATTTCAGCCCTATACATGAGTAATAATACAATTACACTTCTAAGAAATCACGAAGAGATGCAACACACATACCTAAATGATTGTTAGTAAAATTAAAATATTAGGAAATCACGAAGAGAAGCAACCGAAATCAAATTTTGAAATCGTAATTAACGTTGAATTGGGTTCAGGGAAAAGTTTCCTCCTTGTTTTTCACTGTAGTCATGTCAATAAATACATTTCAATTTAAACCAAAGTATCACGATGGAACAGCAGGAAAAGTTTAGTAAAAAATACGATAGGAATACTTAAATAGCAGTGTATATCCATCTACATCCTTTCATCGTAATTACTGAAAAAGCTTATCGTATTACCATTTGGTACTCGTTCTCCAGGTTGGATGAAGAAATAAGTTTTACCTTTTTTCCCCTAGTATCTCCACCAGACTTCTTGAAATTTTATTTTTTTAAATTATATCTCGAGAACACTCCTGTCTTAGTGTACAACTTTTCAATAAGGTTTTCCGAAGTCCTTCACGTGGCAGAACGTTTCCCCGTTCTTTAACATAAAACATTTCAAGGGGTCAAGTCAAATGCAAGATTACAACACTCGCGGGCTCAATTCATCATATTCGAGGGACACATTACGTCGTTTCCGCATTTATTCCGAGCGAAACGCTTTCCAAAGCGCTCACTCCTGGTGCTGGAAGTAAATATTTAGGTCGCGGAAATAAACCCGCGCTTTAAAATTTTTCTGCGCTCAAAAGATCACCAATGCGATTTCGACGTTTCACGTCTGCTAAATTCGGGTTCCGAATCTTTTCATTCGGATCTTCGCGTACCGTGGCATTTCTGCATCACCCCGTAATCGCTCCACTCCCCATTCGACATTATTAAAAAAAAAATTTTAATGCGAGTCTCCGAGATTCATCGCTGACTCCATTGCTGCACAATGCCATGACGTTTGGAGTACCTAGAAGTGGTACTCAGGAACTCGACTCGGAAAAGTCCCTCTTGTAATGCCTCTTCCTTTTGTTTATTTAATTCCGCCTCCCATCCGCGGAATAAAATATACACGGTTTAATCATCTCCATGCTCGGGGCCGTGGGATGTTTTATGCACGAGCACACGGAATCGCCGGCTGGCTCCTTCCCCGGGTCGTGGGTTCACCGCCCGGCGTACACGTATTCTCCTTGCTATACTTTTATTAATACAAGTGCCGGGGTGGGTAAAAACTCGCATCGCAGTCCTACTTTTATCATCGCATCCTCCACCTGAATAATGCACCGAGGAAGTATTGTAACGTCGGAAAATTTTCGAACCGAAATTTATCCCGGCAATACGTGTTTTACAGCCCCCGCAATACATTAGAGTGGTCTTGCCATGTTTATTTTCTGCGCGTTTGATTGGATACCCGTGCGTTTTGCAATAAAAGTTTGTTTTTGGCGATCGGAACGGATGGGAGATATCAATACCGGATTTTAATGCACGGATGAACTCGTGCGTAAAAATAAGCCCTTTTTTCTCTTCGCTCGTGTTTTAATTTGGGTTGAGTGAGGCGTTGTTTGTTTTTGGTTCATCAATTTAAGTTTTAGGCTCTGTCCCTTGAAAAAATCGGTGGGTCGAAAACTAAGTTACGGGCCTGTGACTCGATTAAAATACCGCTGCGAGTGTATCAACATGCGCGGAATTATTGGGTACGCTGCCCTTAAGAATTTTATGGAGCTGATGCAAGGCGTGCCTAGCATTTTGGAATTTACTTCGGTGATGTATTCGGTAGTGATTTATTTCTCCGTTCGTTTGGGCAGCGTATCTTTGTATGCGAATTGACTTTACGCGGTACTCGTAAATTTTTAGTTATTTTCCTTTGATTTTTCAGTCTGTTTTCTATGAGATAACGCTTCTTTGAAACTAATGAATTTTAGACTATTTATCGCTTTATTTTCGTTACTGTTTATTTTATCTCTCACTTAGGTTGGTCTGCAGGTTGATCAATGGTTGTGACTTACGTTAATGCGTTAATGACTGATTTTGTAAGAACGAAATTTTTTGCTATGGTTTCTAAGTCGGCATTCAATGAGCGATTTTTTTTAACTATTCTGCATCTAGTTTTGGTGTAATTGAAATTGATTGCAATAAATCATTTTTATGTAAATCTGATGTTTTACTGTACCGTGATGGCATTAGTCAAATCGTGGCTGAAAATTTGGAAAATTTATTTCTTTATTTTTTGCTAAAATACAGCTCTTCGCTGTAGCAACAAGAAAATCAATATAAATTTTTAGTTTCGATGAGTGTTGGTCACTGGAGTGATTTCACTACACCTCGGCACGTATTTTGAGTTTTATTCCCTCTAGAAAGATGTGCCGAGTGGTTTACTACATCTGATAAATCAAAATTCTTCGGAAACATTAGAATTTAGAAATCTTACAATATTAATAGTTGTATATCGTACAGCTATGCATTAAATGTGCAATTCATTTTTAAGTACGATTAACATAATTTTTTCAGGTAAAATAGTAAAATTCTTAGAACTCATCGTTTACCTTATATATCTATTAATATTTGCAGATAATAGGAGTAATTGAACGTATTATCCATAAATATAATAATATTTATAGATAGTGTATGTAATAATATATTATATTTTTATATATTTGTCTAAAGATATCTCTATAGAAGCAAATTTCACCAAGACCGTCTTTCAATACAGAGCAGACTTCGAGATTATTGAGATTTCGAGATTGATTATATCGAGTACACCGTGCTCGGCAGTTCCCGAGGCGTTGCATGGTAACCGCAACCGTGATTAATTGTTGCGTGTTTCCACCAAAATATCGCAGCCGTTAAAAATAATGTTTCCAGCCGTCTTGCCACAGAAAAAATTTCTTCCTCGTAACCACACTGTATACTAGACATAAACGTGTATAATTCAGTATGTGGGTTTTTGTGTTTATAAGTCGATCTAAATCCGAAGAGCTAAGCACAGCTTTATAAATTTTGCTTGTTATTTAACGTCGGCACCCTGCAGAAGGTATGATTTATCTTTCAAATCGCCCCAGTTAAGACCGAGGGTAATTCAGAAAGCCCTCCGTGAGAAATATGCGTTTGGTGCTTTTTATCGACGTCGTGGTTTTAATCATTTTGCTAATTCGAAGTGAAAGTGACCGCTATGCGAAGTTGTGACGAGATTGGAAAGAAATTTTGTTCATAATTTTCATCGTCAAGTGCTTAAAAACACGCTCAGTGTGTTGTTTTCTAATTTTGATAAAAATAAAATTTGCCAAAAAATTCAGTGAAATAGAATTTAAAGAAATTTATTACGGTAAAATACAAAATGATAGAATAAATTTGTTAGAATCTTCGAAATTTTCGAACTCTACCTTAAAACGTCTCCTTTTCGATAACTGTCAATTTGAAAGCCAAATTTTAACTTTCTCGCCATTTTCATGAAAATACATGAGTATATAGGTCCATAAGTATTTTAGCGCTGGGATGAATCCAGGAATTAGCCAAGAGGTTATTTAAAAAAATTTCCTTATGAACTCATCTCCAATTAACATTTGACATCTATTTTGTCGTGATAAATATTATGGATGTTTAGTGATCGTAGGAAAACTGGAATCTGAATTTGATTCAAGCTTCTTGTGGGATCTTAGGCTAATTGCTGATACTCCGAAGTCACCAAGGGTCGCCTTAGCCCCTCATGGATCAGCCAATTTTTGGCTGGCTAATATTTAGTCACTACATTCGTCCCCAAATGATTTGTATGATTTTTCGTGTGATATATTTGGCATCTTTTAATATCGTGAAAAGGAATAGCAGTATTAACGATGTAATACGCGTGTCAAACACCATAATAAATAATGAACTGAGACAGGACAAACAGCAAAGTGAGCCTACATTTACTGCTCCGCAAGACGATCGCAAAACGTAGTTGAATTTAACGCCAAAACCTGCAAAAAAGACGTTCTTTCATACTCCCCCTCAGTAACTGCCATAGGGATGGTTCCATGATTTTATGCTTCAACACGTCCAAACTTGAGACCCTCAGCTTCTATCATATGTGATTTTTGGGAAAATTTTGCACCTTCGTCATCTAACACTCTACGTTCACTTACCGCTCTTTCCTTTATGTTATTGTATTAGTACTTGTGTTGTTGGAAGGGCTTCGAAAGCTAAGATCATTTCGCATATATGAGCTCCTTCCGGGAATCGAACCCGGGACAGCATTCGACAAAGCCGAACACACTGGCCACTTGACTATCAAGGAGCACCCTCCTACATAATTTTTGGTAGATAATGGTCCATTCTTAAAAATACCCTATACCCTGTATATTAACGAAACATCATTTCTTGATTCCTAATTTCTTGTACGCCGGAGACCAATTAATCTGGTATCATTTATTTTTTGAGTGTTCTACCTTTCGTTTTATATGCCTTACATTCCCTAAACAGTACTCTCTCCTTCAATTCCCGGTAACTTATCCCACCCCTTAATTCGTCTAACAACTTCAGTCTTTGTCTTCCACTCTGTCTTTTCCCTAGTATTCTTCCCTCGATTGCTTTCTTCAGCAATCCCTTTCCTCTCAATATTTGACCCACCCATTTCTGTTGTCGATTTCTAATTACTTCAAACAGCACTCTCTTTTACCCAATCATTTCTAGCACCTCCTACAATATTACACTCCACACGAAAGATTTTACTATTCTTTTCCTGATTCCTTTATGAAGGCACTTCGTCATCATTTCCCTTCGCTTCATGTATGCTTCTTTCGCCAATGCTATCCTTTTTCCAATCTCTGTTGAGCATCTTCTATCCTTAGAAAGAAGGCTGCCCGAGTACGGAAATTTATCTACTTGTTCTAGTTTTTCCCCATCCACCCTTATAATTTCGATCTAGCCACCTGCAATAATTCTTCTTAAGTGAAGGAATTGGAGGCAACTGTGATCCACATCCTAATCAAAAGCCACTAATCTTTTGATATCATCATTTCTCAGGGTCCAAGTTTCACATCCTGATATCATTTATAAAGTTGTTTCGAACTCAGTCTTTTTCGAATGGACCGCCATTGTGAAACGGTACATGTTGATCACTTCCGGACTCGCGAAAACCTTACTTTTTTTAATGCGCGTGACTTTTGCGAAAAAAACAACGCAAACCTCATTGTTCGCAGTATTTCGAAAGGATCGATTTTTCGCAAAATACAGCACTTTCCCTACGCCACGTCTGCGAGAGAAAGTCCCTAAAAAAAAGAGCGTAGGAAAGCCGGGGAGGACGCAAACCCAATCGGCAGCGAGGCTAAAACAGCGCAACCCTGGAGGAGAATCCGTCTGAGGAAGAGAATGACGAAAAAAGAAGAAAGTTGCTCGTATCTCGTTATCTTCGGGGGAGCCCTCCTAATTACTTTCTTCGTTTTGTTTCCCTTTTTCCCCTCACGCAGGAGATGCGGGGGCGGGGCGACGAAAAGGTTAATTTTATTCCTACAAACCTCCCGACGACGTGGGTGCGTCGGGTACTTTTTTCCTCGCTCGTTTATTTCGCGCGCGCTATTCCTCGATTTTTTTTCCTCTAATTTTTGGAGTGCGCTCCGCGGAGGTTTGGAAAACGCACGGCGGGAGGGAGAAGAAAAAATGATAATCGCACGGAGGACCTGGAAAAATCAATCCTGTCGTGGGGAGGACATTGAACCTTTTTTCCCGTTGGATCTTCAGGCTCTCGGAGGGTGAGCGGGGTTTCGATCGCTTCCACGTCAAGGTTTCGCGGATCGCTCGCCTTTTGTTTTTCATTAATTTTGCTCGATACACGCGGAAAGGTTGAGATGGACGAAAAAGAAAAGATCGAGCTCGTGTTTTTGTCTGTAAGTTCGGAGGGGTAAAAGGGCTCTCGACGCGGAAAGGATTTTCCCATATCATAACGGCGTTTCTGAGATTTAGCTCGAGTAGGGCTGTAACTCTCTAATTTTACGCGGATGCTTCTTGACCGTCTAAGTCCTCCTCGGAGTCATGGTGGAAGAACTAGAGAGTCTCTAGTCCTTCTACCATGCCTCGGAGTGTTGAGGAGATGTCGGAGGGAAAGTTGATTCAGTATTTTACTGCGTTTCTGCTTTTTCTGGTCTTCTTCGGAGTAATGAGCTGTCTAAGGGAAAGTTGGTTCAGTAAAATACAGTTCCAGTTTTTCTAGTCGGTTTAATAGCTGAGAACTGTAATTGAAATTTTCTAATGAAGTCTACGAATAGTAATTTTAATCTTTACAGTTCCAGTTTTTCTAGTTAGTTTAATAGCTGAGAACTGTAATTGAAATTTTCTAATTAAGTCTACGAATAGTAAAATCAATCATCAAAGCAAGAAATAAATACAGACGATCAGTAATAAGGCTATTCTAGCAGTACGGAAAAAAATGCGTAAGATTTCATTATCATGCAAGTCATTCTATTTATGTATACTTAAGTTAGTTTGTAAATGTTTAATTTCTACAATTTTCGATCTGTATTTTTGTGTGAATGTATGGCAATAGCGTATGTTTTGTAACTTAAATCAGTATTGTAATATATACTTTATTATGTTATTTGACAACTCCTTGTGCAACTGAAAGATAACGTTTTTACGTCCGTTTAATACCTGCTAACACCTGTTATTTTATGTTTCTCATATTAATTATCACGTACGGACTTACATAGCAGTTTTGCACTGAATGGAATTGTTTCAGCGTTTATAAAAACAATAATTTCTTGAACAAATGGGTGTAAAATTTAGAAAATAAACAATGTTTAATAAATATCTAATCTCTCTACTGCATACTAAATGTAACAGTGGTTTATGCATATGAAAATTAATGTAACAAATAATTTATGTGATAATATTTAAGGAAATTAAGAAACCCATTAAGCAGATTATCCGCCTAACCATTGTGAATTTATCAGCCAACTGCTGTGTGAGCATCAATTTAATATTAATAGTTATTAAAATTTGGTGGGCAATATTCATCAACTGCCGGGTAAATACGCCAGAAGGGAGGGAATACCTTTGGAAGTTCTCTCTGTAATGGAAAGGCAAATTTGGAATTTAAATCACAATTTAAATTAAATACGTAATGGTATTGTGTATAAAATGTTTAGAGACGGACACGAGTGTAATTGGAATTTCTCCATCCAATTATTTGTCAATGATGTTGATAAAAGCACAAATAAAGTATATGAAAAAAAAGTAGTCTAAAGCATGGTAAGAGTGGATAAAAGAAACTTAAGGTATTATCTTAGGAAAAAAAGATAAAAAAAGTATTAGTATAGTTGTAGTAATATTCAAGAAAAATTAAATGTATTTATGAAAGATTGAGGAAAATTAAGTACAGAAGTGATCATATAAGAATATTCGTCAGTACAATAAAAATAATAAAAAATAAATTATAATCTGTCACAGTTTCTGATTCCCCTATTTAGTGTAGTGAAAAATTTTTATGCTCTTTATCTCTAATAATGTTTCGTTTCTTTACAGGTAAGTGGTGAACTCGGAGAAGTAAATGGTGGTAATGAAATGATACTGGCATGAAAATACTGCATGATGGTAATACGAATAGCGCTTGGCTAGAATGGCCCACATTATTCGTAAAAGTACAATTTGAACGGTATGTACAGTTGAATATTATTAATAGAAGAGGACATTCTGACAAACGGTGTTGAAGGTATTGGTGAGTTAGATTATCGATAGCAGATTTTGCAGCATTGGTAGAGTGATAGCGCAAAGAACTGGTACGTGATAAAAGAAGATCTATAGTAATTCGCAACTCTTACAGCAGTGTAGAATATGTGCAGAAGTTATAACTTTAATTAATTGATATATAAGACTAATATAAAAGAGTATGGCAGTAAACCTGTTTTGATCCACCTTATTGGTCGAGGGATCACAGGATAATTTATCTGCCTAGCCAAGTTTTCTCTTATTCAAGGAATTTAGGTTTCTTATAAGAGGATTTAAAGAGCTATAAGTTTAAGGTTTTTTAAATATATATCAAACAATACTCAAATATAATCTGGTAGACGTATGCACGATTTAATTTATGATTATTTTTATAGATTTTCACGCGAAAGCGAATGTTAAAGGAAATTCATTTAATTACAGAGATTAAATAGTATGCAACTACAGGTTAACAACTTCACAAGTGAGGCTATGTTTTGCTCAAAGCATAAATTACTTTAATGTATAATAAAAGCGGTAGTCTACAAGTTAAATTTATTCGATAACAGATAAGGGTTACGAGGTAGAAATTCGTAGAAGTTATAGGAAGACAAATGGACTGGTATGAATCCTATAGTCCGCATTCTGGAATGTGGGCAGTGTTTTTGGCACCTATAGCAAAGATAACCTTAATTACACAATTAAAAAATAAACCGAATTAAACGATTACGGGAAAGATGATAAGGAAAGATTACATGACACGATGTAACGATTCCGGCAGCGTAACATAAACAGCGAATAATGGACTAACTTCCTCAATAATAATCACGTTTAGAGATGTATTTAATAAGCCCTCCGAACTTCTCTGTGTAATCCGTCGGATTTCCCCCTCTTTCGCAAAGGCTTTGGATTATTCTCTCTGCGCTGAAGCAGCAACAGGAGTTCTTTTGCTCTTCTCGGGCTTTCCGAGCGGAAATTTCTTTTTTTTTATCTCGGCCGAATTTTCTGTCGAGTTCCGCGGCTTCCACTGATGTGAGTGACTCAGCCCTCTTTCACTGCATCACGGAAGAGTTAATTCGCGACAGTCTTTGAACATTTTTCCGATGAGCACAATTCGTTTACTTCGATCGTGACTCCGAAGTTTACTTTGACGCCTCATGATCATTGTCGAAATTCACTCTTTTCCTGGGAAAGGATTTCAGTGTATCAGTTCCAGTGGTCCGGATCACTTGGCATAACTGAAAGAGGAATGGGATTCAAGGAACCCGGTCGTTAATTCTTCTTGATCCTTTGTATTTTCAATATGCAGCGGTATGGTTTTCGGGCGGGAATTCCTTTCCGCCTATCCTCGGGAATCGTGTTTGATTTCCTGTTTCCGATTCCGAGAAAATTTATATATGAAACGAGGAAAATTGGCTCTTAGAAACCTATGTAACCAGAGAATCGAAGCAAATCTGAACCCAATGAAAATGGAAGCAATTGGGAAAAGGAAAACCCAAGCCGAAAAGAATCGTTATTTTTCCGAAGTGAAAATCGAACTTAAAATTTTAAAATTCCTGAACCCGAACCGAAACCAAAAAACGGTATTTATTCCGATTTTATTTTGATTTTTGTTCCAATAGATGCGAATTTAACCTGAGTAATTAGAGTTTTCTAAATTTGTGTGAATTCGACTATCACTAAGTTTGATTCTGAAATTTACTGTACTGGAGTGTAAATGTAGAGAGCAGAAAATAATCAAACAAACACAAAGAAAACTCACTATGTAGAGTACACAAAAGCTTTTATTACACGACCTAGGTTTCGTTACAGAGTAACATCATTAGGTGATGTTACGCCCGTGATGATAACCTGATGATGTTACTCCGTAACGAAACCTAGGTCGTTCAATAAAAGTTTTTGTGGACTCTACATAATAAGTTTTCTTTGTGTGTGATCATGAAGGAGTTCCGCCATGTCTCACCGAAATCTGTCATGTTAATCAAACAAGCTTTTAAAGATTTGTTATATTACAATGGTCATAACGGAAAATCTGTTCGAACCGGTTCCACGGTGAAAGGAGAATCGAGATGGAAGTGAATATTATTTTTTCGTTGAACTGGAGCGAAAACTTGAAGTAAATATATTACGTTACGATGATTATTATCAACCCACAATAAGTAATAAACTTATTGCTCATAAATTATCCTTTAAACCTTATCCGTATATATGGCTTTCTAGACTTAAATTACATTATTACACGCCATTATTTGCCATCAATTGTTTTTTTAATAGAGAGAAGACAGAAGCTGAGTAAAATATTAATCTCCTCTCAGGAAAAGTTAAAAAACTTCCCGTTTAAAGTTGGAAGTGATACGACCTTAATTATAAGTGACGATTCAGCTGTTACTGAAAAATTCGGAAAATTATCACCGGCTATTCGACAGTTTTGCCGCAGTCATCTGCTACATGTAGCTGTAACATAAGTATTTGGGTCAAAAGTCGAACTTTAGTGTAATAATGTAAACAAAAAAATGTGTAAAAACGTTAAGTTTGAATGATTTTAATGTTACGTTTTATGTAAATTTCCTTTGAACGGCCTTTACATGTTCAGCCTAAAGGCTCAAGATTTAATATAGTTATTTTGCGGTCTTTGATTTAATAATTAGAATATTCTACATTTATCCCTCTGCAAAGGATAGAAAATTACTTATTCTTTATTTACGTTCCTTTGTCTCAGTATTGTTGGTTTTGATAATATGAAAGCATCCAGTGATGCGTGAAACATTTTTAAAAATCGTATATGATGAAAAACCGTGGCGTTTTAATATGCTTACCCCATTCACGAAAATTCCCTTGCTTTGAAACTCCCTTGTTATGAAATTGAGGAATTATTTTAAATACGTTCATAATGTTAATAGTTAAGCCGGTAAAAACCATCTCTTCATAACGTAGCAATCCTTGAGAAGATTAGTCGAAAAGTTTTGAGAGAACTAATTGCAATAAGGCTTAATGCGAAAGAGCTCGTGCTTGTTACCTCTATATCATACTTAATCCCTCGCCATAATAGAGGATTAGAACGGGATATAAAGGGATCAGCGGTTTTGGGAATCCACCAACAAACATTGCCGAGAGTTATTCGAAAAGCGGGGAAGCTTAAGTGGCACGAAATATTCAATTGATTTTCGTTCATTTCCCGACAAGATTATAAGCGATTACTGCCGTGGAGGAAATGAAATGTCCGCGGGACCGAATAATATTTTTGGGAGAGTAACAGGTGATGTTGGAGAAATCGAAACTATTATCCCACGAACGAAGTTAACGAAGCTGAATGCTCATACAAAGCAGTGGAAGAGGACAGGGGTGGGTCAAATATTATTAATGGGACTGCTTAGGAAAATAATTTATGGTATGATACAAGAGAAAAGCAGAGGGGAAGACAAAGAATAATGGATGATATGAAGGGTGGGATTATTTATCAAGAAATAAAGCATAGGGCGTTAATTTGCTGGGAAATTTGGGGAATATTAACCTACCGTAAGGTAGAAGCATTATGTATGCAGGTCAGTGCAAAGTTAAAGGGCCAGATAAGTACACCCCTAGCCAGAAAATGAAACAGAAGCAAGCACTGGTGAATATATTTATTCAATTCGATTTTTTGAATCCTCTTTCAAGAACGAAATTCCCCAACGAGCTATGTTAATTTTATTAATATTTTCCATTTCCTTGACATCGCTGTCAACGTTACAAATAAATAAATAACGTTTTTATTTGGGCTGGATTGAGATTGAAAAGTCTTCTTTTCTATCTTATGAATTTTAAATGAAGAGAAGATTCAAATTGAATATATAGAGTACTAATATAGGATACTAAAATAACCGAAATGGATATAAAAACGTGAATCTGGTTTCATCAAACATATCCTACATCTGCCTATCCTAAAGCCTAAGATCATTATATCCTACATCTCATATCAAAAGATCCTAGGTTCAAATTCAGCTTGCTATAAATGTTCTTCCATATGTAAATGTGGGAAACATTGTCATAAAAACTGTGAATGTCCGTTAAATTTGTTATTTTGTGACTATATTCGTCATTATCACAACTATATTCCTCATTATCATTATGAATTATCATTATCAGACATTCGATGGCTAGTGTATGTCAATAACGGATACCGAATTATCTTCCTCTCCTATTACTCATTTTATATACAAGCCTAAGCATTTAAGTTTCAAATTTTCTCTTTTAATTTGACCACGAATAGATGGAAGGTAATTTTTTGACATAAATTCTGAAAATTTGTTTTTCTTCGTCAAGAAAATGTGACACCGAAAGGTCACGTACCCTTTTCCTTTATCGCCATTAATGTTGAAATAGACGTCTATTTGGTCTCATCACCCTAAGGTGACTTCATAAAAGGAAGGCTTCCCACTTTTTTGTAGATGCCCCTCGATTAATTACCTTTATGACCTTTATTAGCCACCCCTAATTATGTTCCCCTTTTGCGATTCATTTGCATGTAATGAATTAAAGATGTGACGAATATTTGCATTTAAATTTGAAGAGTATCGTAGCTGAATGTCACCCTCTTCAGTATAGATTTTAGTGATACATCGGGAATTCGTCAATTAGTTACAGAATTGCCTATAAAACTCTTGATGAATAGTTGATCCCTAGAATTGAGATTGGAAAGAATTTTAATAATTTAAGGGAAAATATTAAGAAATGATCAATTCCGTTTCCCGGTTGGTATATTTAGTCGATAATCCCGGTAACTTCAACTTTGACACCTTTACTGGATTCGCTGGCATCAAAATTATCTTCTTCCTATAAGCTCATATTGCTTATTGCCAAACCGTTCAAATAGAAAGCAAATTTTTGTCCCATTACTAAAAAATTAACCTTTTATTTATTTTCGTAAGAAAGTACAATTTACTAGTATAGGTGGTACAGGTGACGCTTCACATAAAAGCATACCTCTAGGAAAATTTCTAAGGAATAGCATTCATAAAGTCTGAGAGGACTAGGACTCGAACCCTGATCTTCCACTTTCCGTGCGGATGCCTCCAAAGTCTCATTACTGCATGCTCTGGATAAATAGATTTATCTTCTAAAATCACCTGCTACTAAAACAACAAGTCCGTTTCTCCTGAAAACAAAGTTTTCTAAGGTCTAATGCTTGGCTTAAATCCCTATAAAATGTTGAGAATTGAAGAGATTCCCTTTGCAAGCTTAAACATCATGCGTTCGAAGAAGTCCGCTTACCGTAAAAATTGATATATTTGGTCGATGCTTAGTCTACATACTATACAATGTAACCTTACAAATGCAGCTAAATTCATTTTTATTAAAAACAACAGTCAAATTAAAAGCCTTATCACAAATATTTCTGCGTCATCTCTGCTTGGATAATTGATTTCAAATCAATCGGAAATCAATCCGATTGACTTTTATGAATCGAAAATCAAACTCTTACACACGAATAGTTATGAATTATGACAACGGATTGGAATATCGGATTCGAATTCCCAACATTTACATTAGTTTGCTTCGTTAGATCTTTTTTGTTCCATCGAAGCATCTAGTTCTTAAACAAAATCCTACAGCGCATATTAATCACCTCTGATAATGGCTCACCGATCCCAGAATTACACACGAGCGCGTCCTAATTTCTCGAATTGAGAGTTAATTTTTTCATCGCATACCTTATGATGTTTTGATAGGCGCCGAATGCGGAGATCGTTTCGCTCGAATCGTAAAGTTAGTTTCTCCTCGTATTACTGCAATAAAAGAGAGCATTGCGCAGCTTTCGTAATGGACGTAAAATGAAACCAGGGTGATAAAGGTGCCTCAAAATATCGTATTGCTCGCAGCAATGCATTCGAGTCGTAAAAATCTTTCATGTTTCGCAGATGAGCGATCAGCGATGTTCATTCGAGTTGCCTTAATGAATGGATCCCTGGAGCGGAGGAGGCTTTACGACTCGCATTACGCCGAAAAAAGCACTTTTTATGCACGATTATGCGTTACTGTATCTGCAATGCGGTCGATCGCTGATATTTTCCTTTCTTACGCTGAATTCGGCCTGATTTCGAGATAAGTCAGTACGTTTTTCGTTTTCGTAGTCGATTTCCTTTCATAAATTTTGGTCTCTTCCTGTGGTAAAATTAAAAACTATTAGGAACAGGTTCTTATCCTTAAGGAGTATGCAACCACACACTACATTCTTAAGTACCGCATTCTCCCTTATTACTCTAGTTTTTCAATTCATTTACGAAATTCTTAGATGAAATAAGGACGAATTATTTCATTATCCAAAATTTAAATTGTATTTTCTATATTTCGATGGAATTGGTACCTCCATTCATATCGTTTTCTCTTTCCATCATATCAGATAGATTTAGGAACCGGTTCGGCGAACTCGGGAAATTCTGAGAACCGGTTCGCGCTAACTCACCGGCTGAATAGCTCCGCTGCTTTTTTCTTTTGATCTTGATATGTATCTTTCTTATGTATATATGATTATCAAATGATGCACCAATATTTTATTGAACCCCATAAAATTCCATGTAATACATAAAAGTAAAACTAATTAAGAATATTCAAAGATTTAACTATCAAATATACGGATCCATATTGACCACAATTTAGTGATATAAAATTTTGAAGTTAATTTAATTATAAGATTTCCTTGAAATCTTCATTTAAGTGCGAGATTGAGACTTTCTTATCTCTTCATACATCTAACTGTTATGAAAGCAAAGACTTTATTAATTAAAATTTTATATATATGAAAGAAGATTTCTCCTATTAAGTTAGAGCAGTTTAATTACCGTGAATCGAGTTGGATTTCTTTGCATCTCAAACAAAACAACTTTTAATTTTTTAAAATTTTAAAATTCTTAGGACAGTGTTGTGATGCTGATTGCTTTTATGCTTGTGGTAACGATAATCACTCACGGCACTTTCATATAATTAAAATTTTTACTTTATGTTATTAGAAATTAAAGATTCATTGAAATTATAAAATAAAATTCAAATATCATTCTCAGGACTTTGAGGTTTTCCATAATTTGTAGACGTGCTTTTGCTAAAACATCATCCGGCATAATGCCAACATTTCCGAGAAAGGCAAACGTACTCCTTCGGAAGATAAAACCAATTTTATTTTCTAGCTTTTCGTATTTCTTCTAGAGAGAATCTTTTTGCCGTAGAGAACTACAAAATTTGCCTATTTGCTCTTCTCACTGAACTCATGTTGAGGATAAGTTTCCTAGTCTCCGTCAAAATATAAACAACAAGCAACAGCGTTTCGTCTACTATTTTTCTGTTTTCTCCTCATCATTATTATTCCAGAATATATTGTCATTCCTCAAAGGACAATTTAAAGCTCAAAGGATCCTCAGAGATCTCTCTTAAACGAGAATTTATTTCAATTTATGACGGCTCTGAATTTTAATTTTTTCGTTTACTTTGCAGAGTCACCGAGTTGCATTTTATTCCTCCGCTTTCTTTTCTTACTTCCTCGGAAATAATTTTTAGTTGAAAAAATTGTTCCTTAATGAATATTGTATGGGAGAGGTTGAAGCTGGTTTGGAAAGAACGTCCGCAAAGGATACCGAATTGTAAAAGGAATCTGTCTACAATGATCCCGGTCCTCGGTTAGCTTATTTTTTGTCGAATACGGACTTGAGAAATTTGGACAGATTAGCAAATATTTGTTACTCCTTTGTGCAAGTCTTTCTTTTTATCGAAAATTTCTTGCCTCTGGCCTCAAAAACTTGTTCTAGGGAAGAGATGTTGATCCTAATTTCGAAAAAGTCGCATGTTTGAGAAGGGCTTAAGATGCTTGTATAGACGAAATTAATTATTAATTAACTTAACCCGCATTTATTCACTCAAAAGCTTAAATTATTTAATTCTAAAACATATAATAAGGATTTCCATATGCCGTAAGTACTTTCGCGTGACGTAGGTTTCCTCTCGTTCCAAGAGATATTACTCATGATTCAGCAGACAGATGATTTTATTTTTCTCACGGTTCTCATTAATCGATGATTTTTGTTTATTATTATTATTAATATGATAATTGCAGTTTGGCCAGAATTTCCGTGGCTACTTCTACAGTAAGCTTACAAACAAATAAATAACATCTGCAGTAGTCTTATAAACTAATAACATTGCACAGTATAAATAAACGGTCCAAAAACCTTATGATTTTTAGAGAAGCTCAAACACTCAAACTTTTTAGGGAGGCTCAAATACTCTTACAGGAAAATAATTTCTATTCTATAAGAGTTCGATTTAACAACGAGAATTGACTTATATTCTTTCGTAAACCTGATTGATCGCATAGCATTTTACGACCTAATCCAACATCTTACCAAATCGAATTTGACCAAATCTTTTTACGAATCATTTTTACTAATTAAAGTCGTCACATTTGAGCACAGATAATTCGATCCAAAATATCCTTTGTACAACAATAAAATACACTTCATAAATAAAGAACGAGAGTCTGAGGTGTGCAAAGTAAATTACGAATTCCTCAGAAGTTTTCTTTCCGGTTCAAGTCTTTAAAATACATAAAAATATCATTTAAAATACGATAAGGCGCAAATAAAACCAAACGAAAATCTACTGATCAAAGGAATGGTGATGAAAAGTGAAAATAAAATAAATTTTATTTTATTTCTAAAACCCGGAAATCTCAATTGATCTCGATATTATTTACTTAATATTGGAATGATATTATTTGAATCAAGTCCAAACCAAATCCCAAAGATGAACTCTCTTTCCCGACTCGAGCCTTTCAAGCTGGGCTGATCCGAGGCCCGAATGCCTTTAATCCCTACTATTTAGTCTAGCTCATCGCGGAATCGATAAAAGTCGAGGATCAGGTTCACATCACGAAATTCTGCATTTGTGAGGCATCTTTCCCCGAAGTCACTGAAAGCAAAGAAATAAATATTTCCCCCAAATACGAACTGCTCTGCATTTGTAAAAGGAGAACAAAACCACATTGGTATGCGGCCAGATGGTTACACACACGACATTCCCTCAAAAAAAAAAAAATGTTTCCCACCCCTCGTGCGGAGTCGGAACACGACCACCGAGCAAGGAGCACCTGTAGACGACACTGTCCCCAAATGTTTCAAACCCGACAATTCCGTTACCTCCGGCATAATTGACGGAAGACGCCACCCCTTCAAAACGATTACCTCTCCGATAATAATTCACTCGTTGGATTCATCTCCAACGACCTTAACGCGGCCCCACTTTACAAGCGATCCATTTGTCTCAATTTGAGACGCGCCAAAGTCGATTAGGACGCCCCTTTCGGAGGAAACGAACCCTATTTCCCCGGCGCTAATGAAAGGGCCCCTGACAGGGAGCATTTGTCGGTGTCATCGCGATATAATCGAATCGCGCCGAAAATGACTCGCAACCCCATTTGACCCAAATACGAGTGGAATTCGATCGACCTATTTTTGGGGGAAATAGGTGAGGGTTAGGGAGGTTTTCCCTCTCTATTATCACGTTAGGTATTTCTCCCCTTCTTGTTTAAGTCATCCCCCATTCGCGCAATTTTCGACCCCCTTTAACCCTCTTTTCCTTCCCCCCCGAAGTTTCCCCTTCTCTCCGGCGAGATGATCAATCAAATCCTGTCACTTCTCTCCGCTCTATCCCTTAAACGGTAAAACCCCATGCGTTTCCTTGAGCAAAGGTTAGACCGATAGTGGACGTGTGGGGGTTGATTTCGGGAAATGTTTGGATGCCGGGCATAACAAGTGGGGATCTGCGACGATTTTTCTGTCACGGGTCGTTAGGTTTTTTACGGAAAAGGAAATGCGAAATCTCTGCTCTTTCTCAATGTGCAGGGTTATGAATGATGGGTTTATCGGAAAGTTATCAGCCCCCCTTTGCATTCTTCTCTCCATTTACTGGGAAGGATATTGGAATTTCTTATGCGTAAATGGTAATAACTCAAATAAATTTCCGAATTACAGTACAGAATTAAATCCATCATCAATGACTTAAGGAATTTTCAACACTTTTTAGGCTGGATATTGCATTCACATGATTTTTATGAGATTATTTAGTTCCTATAAAAATCTTAGTTGAGTCGGAAGCAAATGGAAACGAACTATACTTACAAATAAAGAAATATACTTTAATACGAGCTGTAATTTTGGAGAATGTGTAATTTGGTAATCACTTGAAATTTATTACATTTAGATAGAAGTACATTCATGCTAAGTCAATAGTAAATAAAGAAGATAATACGGTAATGAGAGAAACAATTATTTTTATAATTGCTGAAAGATTAAATAAACATTTATATAACATTGGTTAAATATATTTGCATAAGTTGATACATAGTTACAACGCGAAATTACTAGGAAATGTCTTCATTTTCTTGTATCCTGTATTTTTCCGCGGAGTAATAATCTCTAAGGAAATCTAATTATATTCATGTTTAAGGGTAAAAACATTTTTCAAATTTATCTATGCATGAATCTTATGTTTTCTCAAATGACCTCATCATAATCTCATATGATAATGAGAAAATTCAAGTTAGTCTCCATCGTTACGGTTCGCATATTATAAAATTACATTTGATAAGGTAGAACTTGTTTCTGCTCTCAAAGAATGAAAAGAGGGGACTATGAAAAAATATGATTGAAACAGTGCTTCATTGTCCAGAAAATCTTATTGTGTTTTTTCTCGTGACGAAAAAAATCCGTCCTTATACGGTTCGGCGGACAAAGCTTCTTAAAGAATATTTTGGGAATTTTAATTTAAGAGATGTCAGATTTTTTGCCTTAATCATTTCGAGTCCATGTTGGAGATGAAAGATTAAGGTCCAAAAAAATAAATCAGTTTTCAGTGATTGCAATGGAGTTAGTTTATTGTATGTCGTGTAAGACTGTTTGATGATGACCGTGAAGTCAAGCTTACTCCAACGTTATGCTCTTGCTTATGACATTTTGTTTATCAACGTGTTCTGTTTGACTCTGTGAAAGATATATTGCGGTTATTAATCTACCTCAGTGTACTCTACTCTGTATTTTAGAGTATGAAGTTGGATACTTAATGAAACAGCTTTCTGATTTTCCTTTTGTCCCTTAGTATTATTGCATTTGTATCCCTTAGCATCTCAAGTTTTCCTTCTATGTAAACATGTATACTAATTCTTGATGAAGCATAAAGTCCAGCGTTTGCTCATGTTGATGAGAAGGCAAAGGAAATGTTAAATTATAGTTATTTTTCATCTCTTCCGTGAGAATGGTAATGGTGAGACACAATATATTTATAATTATCAATTATAATAGGAGAAGCTGGCAAGTATAGCTCGTATATGTAATTTAAAAACGTAAAATCTTTTAGGATAGAAATTTTATTGTTGGCAAAATTGGAATAATGCTTCTCTTACCCTTCACTGTAAGTGTACTTTTTGTGTTTTAACCCTATATTGTGACCATATCATGCGGTAGGTTAATAAGCTCTAAAATTCCCTACTTTAAGTCCTTTCCTTTATTTTCATAAGTAAGCTTTTACTTGCAATTTTTATTCCAAAATTAACAGCTCGGATCAGGTACCATTTTGAGATTAGAAAACGAAAATATAGAGAGAATTCTTCCAGAAATCTGCTTTTATTTTTTTCACATTCCAAGAAATTTACTGTTCTAAATAATTTAGAGTTAAACATCAAAATGGTTCAATGTACAAGTCAATGTAAGTCGAGTCTCGATATGCAAATATGATTTGTCGATGACTTGCGTTGTCGGTAAAGTTAAGTTTCGGTCAATGAGACTCGATAAGCTCAAGAAACGAGGCTGTCGGTTAACTGAGTCGGAAGTTAAACCGAGCTGTCGGTGAAACGGGCTGTCGGTCAAGAGTCCGTCGGGCTAACTAGTCGGTTTCCTTTCATAATCTGGTTTCGGCACACAAAATGCACGTTCACCGCCGTTGGAAACCCGTGCTTTCGCATTTCCCAGCGTGGAATTACAGCGTCAGTTTTAGTCGTTATTATGACGAGAAAATTTCCAAAAAAATAAATCCCTCAGATGTCCTTCTTCGGTTGAGATCCCCGGAGGAAATTCGTGAGGATCGTTTTATCTCGGGATTCCTCCCGTTTGAACCTCAAAGAAAACATTCCTCCGGAGAGGTTAGTAATTTCGGCTCCTTAGATAATGGAAGTGTCATTAAATTTGTCTCCCCTGCGTCTCTGAGACGGTGAAAAAGCGACGGAACCTCATAATCATAACCGTCCGTTCACCTCGCCACTTTTTTCTCCCGCAGTCGTTTCCGCGGGAGCCGAAAAAAAGGGGAACGGAAGCTATCATAAGCTCCGCCATGTTTCAGGAGCGTAATATCTCCCGCATCCATTTTTCTCTTCGATGTTTCCCCCCTCTCGCGGATGATCGCGGAAGGAGAAACAAAAGAAGGACGCCCGTCCCCCCAATTTCGCACAAAGCGGCCGCCGTCGACGAGAAAGAGATAAAGAAAAGTGAAGGAGTGGGATGAGCGCTGCTCACCGTCTTTTTTTTCGCTTTGATATGACAGCGGCGGTTCCCTCTTCCTCCCAGGACTCGATTTGGATGCCGAAAAAGAAAGAGGCTTTCGGTTGGCTCTGCCACGGAACTATGAGAGGTGTTTCGTAAGGAAATAGGATGTGGATAGTTGCCTACAATTCCTTCACTTCAGCATTTGGGGCCCATGATTTAGGTGTGGATCATAGTTGCCAATTCCTTCACTTTAGAATTATTGTGGGTGGCTAAATCGTGATGCTTCCTTTCTTGTATTGATGGAATGAATCGTGACTTTGTAGAACTCCATTCAAAGGAGGAACTGTAATGACTAGTAGATCAGTTTCCATACTTTGGCAGCATTATTTCTAAGGATGGAATATGCTGAACTGAGGTTAGAAAAAGGGTAGCATTAGCGAAAGAAGCACTCAAATTAAACAAAAAAATTAATTACGATAAAAGTTATACCTGAGTGTGAAATTTGGACCCTAAAAAAAATAGGATATCAAAAGATTATAGGCTTTTGATTGGGTGTGGATCATATTTGCCTTCAATTCCGTCACTTTAGAATTATTGTGGGTGGCTACAGCGTGATGCTTCTGTTCTTGTTATTGATGGATAAGCCGTAACTTAGTGGAACTCCATTCAAAGGAGGATATAACTGTAATGACTAGAAGATCAGTTTCCATACTTGGGCAGCCTTCTTTCTAAGGATGGAATATGCTCAACTGAGGTTAAAAAAGGATAGCATTAGCGATAGAAGCATTCAAATTAAAGAAGCAAATTAATTACGATAAAAATTATACCTGAGTGTGAAAGTTTGACCCTGAAAAAGGATTATATCAAAAGATTAGAGGCTTTTGATTTGGGTGTGGATCATAGTTGCCTCCAATTCCTTTACTTTAGAAGAATTATTGCGGGTGGTTAGATCGAAATTATGACGGTGAATGGGGAAAAACTAAAACAAGAAGATCAATTTCCATACTTGGGCTGCCTTCTTTCTAAAGATGGAAGATGCTCAACAGAGATTAGAAAAAGGATAGCATTAGCAAAAGAAGGCATTCATGAAGCGAAGGGAACTAATGACGAAGGGCCTTGATAAAGGAATCAGGAATATTAGTAAAATCCTTGGTGTGGAGTGTAATGTTATATTGATTTAAGTGATAGGTAATCGAATTATCAAAATCAAAATCGATAATGCAAAATTTTTGCAATTTTTTGTGATTGTTTAGGGTTGTTCAACTATAATTCAAATATACTTTACTTCTAGTCCATTCTTTGTATTTATAATTCATATATTAGGAGTCAGGAGTTTTAAATATCCGCTCGGACTTATCCGGATTTATCCGCAGGAAAAGGGTGAGGGAATGCTTTTCGCTTGTATCTTGGTTGGAAATACAGAATATGCCTATTTCATCTAATTTTGTCTTATTCATGAATTAATTAAGAAACTAAAGGCAATGCCTTGTCGGTGCAACCATTCCTCTCTCACTTCAGCTGCTCAATGAATCCTGTTGTAATCAAAATATTCCGTTCTTGTTCCTATATCCTCGAAATAATCCTTGGCCTACCCCTTCCTTTCTTTCCCAGGATCTTGCCTTCAAAAATGTTGGTTAGAAAGGCACTGTGCCTCATACAGTGTCCTATAAACTTAATTTTACTTCTTTCTGGTTCATCCAGAAATTTCCTTTTGTCACTCACTGCCTTCGATATCTCTACAATTGTCTTCTTTTCAGTTCTTTTTGTTCCGGTCATCCTCCTCCAAATCCATATTTCTGCTGTTTCGATCCGTCTTTTTTATTCTTCCCTCAGTGTCCAACTTTCACTTCCATTCACATCAACAATGACATTCATTTATATATCTCCTCAATCGATTGTATGGAAAGCGTAATTCATGGTTTATGTCTAATCCATTTATGTGGACCTTTTCCATTTTTCCATCCTCAGCATTCGGGCTAACAGAGGATCACAAGGGCAAACTGCCTCATTCCTCCAAGTAAAACTTATTTCCACTTCCGAGCTTTTGGTATATGATGCTGGGGGTTGGAGGTTCTAACCATCCTTCGGTCTACTTAAATGTACTACCGAAAGACGCATATATATTAACTGAATCATCTTTCAGAATTAACTTGCTGAGTTCCTCGTTTACGAACGATAATCTCTGATACGTTTCTATCCTCGTGTACATATTTCGTTTCAGATATTCCTACACCTATCCATACATTCCAGATTATTACTCAACCTTCCATCCATTAATTTTCATTTGCCGAATTAGAGCTATATAAGAAGGGAATGAACAATACACTCAAGGAAAACTAAAACTGTAAGATAATATTTGAAAAAACCTCCTAATCATCCTCAAATACGGAGCAGCTTATTTTCGAAACAGTTTTCGATGGAGGTGAAGCATTGAATTATTTCGTAATCTTCATCGGTGTTTTACCTTCCGATAAATTGCTCCTAATTAAGCCGTTTTCTTTTCTCTTCAAGCTCCTCTCATCTCCAACCACTTGAATCTTTTCCTTTCCCTCCATCTTTAGCCTGCATCTATCTTCGTATATCTTTCTTTAGACATTCACCCCCTCGCAAATTCTGACCCATCCTTTTCTTCCGCCCACGTTTTATTTCTTCGATCGAAACCCTTTCCTTTTCCTTCCAACGCTTCCTCGTTTGTTTTCCTGTAGACCCAAAAACCTTTTCTAGTCTCTTTCAAGTCCAAAACTCAAAAGACTCTTTAATCTCTCTCTTTCTTTAAGGTTCAAGACTCTAAATTCTATTGGAGTACACTCTTGACTAATGTTACTGCTGATTTTCTACTGATATCTTCCTGAAACACCGTGTCACTAGTTCTCTTGACATCTCGAGTTTTGGGTGGCTTAAGAGTTCGACATATAATCACTATTACGGTAATTGAATTATGTGTATGAACATGTGTGCATAAACATGTTCACATTACATGTGAAGAGCATGTAGTTTTTCTTCTACAGCAATGATTATCTCAACACTATAAAGGTATTCACTCATGAGTAATGCCCCTTTTTGATACCTGTGTATATATGTAAATAGTAATTGTTTCATTCAACTGGCTGTTAAGTCATCAGCCAAAAGCTTCTTGGATCCTCCACCGTTAGCTAGCAAAAGCTTTGAAGTGGAAATTAGCCATGAAAAGAAAGTTGAGTGAGGTACTTAATAATTTCTTTCCACAAGGAGCGCGAAGGCTGTTAATCGAACAACTTAACGTTAATGTACGACAGTTACCTTATGAATAACACATTTTATATCATTAAATCAACAGTACCTGGAATGAATGCCTTTATTCAGCATCTTATGTATCATAGTAGCTTTCACATTATCACAGTCATAAATAAAACTGACTACAGATTTCATCTTCTTGCATTCCCGACATTCATAAAATTTTTCTTTAACATGATTTAAATACTTGTTAAGCCGGAACTACAGCGTCTGTAATATATAGCTACATATTGGGTACAATTTGTCAGCCTAGCCATAAGTTAAATCAACTTTGCTAAAGTCGTATAGCAACGGGAAATCACTAGGAAAAGTGAGATATTTGGTCCCAGATGGCCCAAAACTCCCAACGTTTTCCTTAAGAACACGTGCGAATTTTTTTCAAGTGTTTAACGGGACGGTAGAGACTTGTTAAGTTTAGGAAGCTAAATTTTCTAAGCGACTAATAAGTTGCCAAAAAAGTGGGGGAAACGTTTTACCACATGGAAAAATTCACGATCTATATGACATTACCTGTGTGTTGTATGACTGCCTATCTCTGATTTTCAAATGCAAATTCTGCATAATTAAAAGGTAGTTTTGTTAGTATTGACGGCATTCGTGTTAAGCAGGGTGCAAAGTCCCTCTGCGAAGCGAAAATAAATTAAAAATACGCCTTTATCCTGTAGTGAAAGATTAATAAAAATCCTTTCATCAAATTAAGGTAACAGGAACTTCGTTTGTCTATGAAGCCAAAATAGGTTCGTCAGCTAAAAGCGGTGAAGCTCAACTAGTTGATTTACGGAGTTAGATCCGCTTTCTGGATCCTTTGGCACATGAACCACTTGTGGATCGTGCTGATTAAGGATGCGACTTTGAAAGCTGTTTATTTTATCTCGCTTGATGTAGAGAATTGGCTTATTCTGTCTCTTAATGTTATGCAATTTCCCTCAAACGGATTACTCAGAAATATGTGTGTTATTCTTAAAGGGTTTCATTGTGTAAAGAATCGAGATTAAGATGAAGAAAATTCTTGAAATTGGATAAAAAAAAGGTTTAGACTGAGGATCAAAAATGTTTCAAGAAAGAGATTCAAAAGTAAGAGTTGTAAAAATTTTTTTGAATAAATTAAATGTTTGCATCAGCAACGTATCCGGTATCGAGTAAGATTTATTTTCAGATTTTAATTTTTACATTGATCAGTGTATTGATTTTATAGTGCATTATTTCGATCATTAAAGCTATCGTTATCTATATAGATTTGGTGAAATCCAGTTGCTTTTATTTGCTTTGAAAACAAATATTTGTCTGTCAAAGAATGTAATGATGTCATTTTTTCTGCCATACTTCATGTAAACAATATTTCTTTACATCAATTAACTATTCTATCATGATTCGGTTTATATCTGATTGTTCCTTTATTGTAAATGCATCCTTACAGCAATCGTTCTTTAATGCTTGAGGCGATTATGAATCACTTTTGAGTAAATTTTACATCCCCTTTCATGCTGTAGCTTAACACGACATTGTTATAATCAATACAGACTTCATGCTATAATTATATTTTCGCTCTATATCAAGTATTAAACTATTGTTTACCAAGAGAAAGGAACAGCTAGAAATTCCTACAAATAGTTGACAAAAGAAGAAGTTACCGAAGTATAATAGTTTTAGAAGACTATAAAAGAGATAATTAGGCTTAGGGTATACAAATTTAATGACTAGATCATCAAAAATATTTCCGTAAATATTTAGATGCATTTTTTATCGTGGAACTTGTTAAGGCGCTATTTTAATCACCTACAGAAATTTATTCGATAGATTTCCCGGAAGTAAGCTGCCGAGGCGAGCGTTTAAAAGCTCCCAAAAAGGTTGGAGGAGTATCATTAAAACTCGCAAAGGCTTAAATCGATAAAACGTTCGTCTATTTGTGTACATTTCGCCAGACTTCCGGCCTTTCTGAATCTCCTAAAAATCTCCTAAAATCAATATATCAAACGTTTAAAAACCGATGTTACTACAAAGAGGATTTAACGTAATTATCTAGCTCTATTCGGGAAAGGAGAGACTGCGATGGAAGACTTGCTTTAGATACCCCTTCTTTCCGTACATCACTTTAATATAATCATCTCGTATTACTATGGTTTTCATAAATCCTCATCGCGATAACTCTCATTTATGTAGAAGAGAACCACTGTATTGCATCCCTAATGTGATTTATATATACGTACATAGTGTACTAGAGGTGGATCTAGAGACTACTACTATAATGGACAGTTTAGAACAACTTCCTTTTATACTCATCCTAAGAACAAATAATTGTTATATCTTATTTCCTCTTAACTATGAAATTTAATTTTGTCGTGAAAAATCTCGTAGATGTAAAATAATTGTACAGTACTAAGCTAGCTTGTCTTGTCGTACCCAAAAGAAATTACTTTTTTGTCATGAAGGGGGAGCGACGAAACTCAAGATCCATCAATGATGGGAATGTAACGCTGAAATCATGTCTCCCTTTCTTTCCTTGTTTGAGCTCATGTAAGTGTGTTTGAATGGTGGTTGTCATCTATTACGGTCTTAAGGAGTTATGTTTGAGTATCCTCTACTTAGTGAGATTATGTGAGTTTACAAATTTTATTATTACTCTCTATTATGTTGTTATAATGATAAATTTGGAGAAAGCATTGATTTCTATAATTATTTTTATTGGTGTTGGCCTGTAAATTTTGGAAGTGTTCTACTTTTGAATCGCATGCGTTGTTGAAGAATCCGTTGTCTTGTGGTACAGGGCTTGGAAAAATATGTTTTCATTTAATTTGCTATATTCATGGATTTGATGGCAAAAAAGCTACCAGGGTATAAGAAGATAAATAATGGCATTCATTTTGGACCTTACCTATCGACTTAAATGAAAAGTCTTATTCTTATGGCCATGTAATGATCTTATTTGAACATTTTCAGTTTAAAAAATTCCAGTTTAGTGAAGGAAGCAAGGATAAACTTCCTCATTCCCTCATCTATTGTAGCTGCCCCATCCCTTTGTGAAATTGTTTGGTAATCTATGGTAGAGAAGTTGAGGATCCAACAAGCCTTTCATTTGATGACTATTGAAGGGGAAGGAGCATATTTATGATTCCTTCTGCATTGAGACGCATTTCATTACGTTAAAATTTGTAATTAATGTCGTCGAGTGTTCGATTAGATTCTGCTACTCATAGCATGGCGCCTTACGTTGAATTATTCGAGATTTTCACTTTGCCAAATTCCACTTCATTGAGAGAAACAAGGATACCTCTTTCCTCATCTAGCATAGCTGTCCGAACCCATTTTCGAAATCATTTGGTAATCCATAAGGGAAAAGTTGAGGATCCAAGCAGCCTTCCATTTGATCACTGCAGAAGGAAAGGGAAAATAATATTCGTATTTCCTTCTGAATTGAGACATTCCATTACGTTACGTTGTAATTAATAATTTTGCCGAGTGTTCGATTTGATACTGCTACTCATAATATGGCGCCTTGCATTGAATCATTCGAGATTTTATCCTGAGAGCGAAACCGCCGCGTTTCCCCGCCACGTTTTCCTTCTCTTTGATGACCAACGTTTTGTCTTTTCATTTCGCCTCGCCAAAAACTTCCCGACAGAAAGAGGGGTGGTGAAAAGGTTTGATCCGCTCTTTTCCGCAACACCCTGTCCTCATCTTTTCCGGGCGCCGAAAGGGAAATAAAAAGAGAAGCGAAGCGATCCGCGAGTGTCAGAGAGAATGAAAAGGAAGGAAAGGAGCGTGTTGCGCGCTTTTAATACGATGGTGTTGCGGTTCCTCTCCCTTTTCTATGCATCACTCCGCGTCTTATGTTTGTTGCATTACCTCCGTCGCGAGGTGGCGTTAATAAAAAAAAAAGAGGGAACGGCGGCAGTCATGGCGGCCACCCTCGACTGAAAAGAAAGGAAAAGAGGTAGGTATGTGCGTGCGGGAGTAAGTGGGGGGTTATTTCTTTCTGGAGGGTGTTGTGCATAGGTGTGAGGCTGCTCCGGAGTGAAAGGGTTGAAAAAAGAAGGGATTGGAGGCGGTTCAAGGAGGGGTAAACTTCGGAGGTGGAGGCGGGGAAGAGTTTGGCGAATCAAAGAACTCCCGGTACATATGTACTTTTCGGAAGGTGTGGAGTGAGGGAGGGTTTTTCACTGGAGATTTTTCGTTTATGCCTTTGCGTGATTTTCACTCGTGAAATCGTAAAATGTCGGTTGTGCGACGGCGGCGGTGTGTGACCAGGATTTTGACGCGGCGGGGCGTGATGAGAGGTTCCCCCCGAAATGCCTCAAAGAAATAATTAACAGTTTACGCGGCGATAATGACGTATCTAGGAGTGGAGGACCCGAAGTTGCGTGGGTGGAGAGGGTTGTTTGGCGTGGACTGTTTGGCGCGTCTGGAGGGTGTCACAAAAGGTGGCGAGTGATGGGGCGGTGGGAACTTTTTTTCCCTCTCTCGCCCTTGTAGGAAGTGTCGGCGGCCTAAGAAACAAGGTTTTTCTACGCCTTGGCACTCTGGATTTTGCGATCCCTCAAAGGAGTGGATTATTAACCATTAGCAATCGGGTTTCAGAATAGAATATTATTCGATCGAGAGTACTTCACTTCCCACCCTGAGGTGTGCTTCGAAATGATGATAGAGGTATTTTATCGGATTGGTCGTGAGGTGTTGGTGCATTTCATTTGTTTATAGAAATAACTGACGGAAGATGAAACATCATGAAGTAGAGGAAATAAGTAATGAATCTTCCTGTTTCAATTGATTATATTCGGTTGTTTTAATTATCTCAAGAGATAGATCTTATCTTAATATTTTTAGGATTTTATGTTAATGTATACTCATATACATTATTGGCTGCTGGGATACTGAGAAGATGATCGCTCTTAAGTATTTATTCACAACGTTTTACTCCCACATGAAGATTTCTGCTCCTATATGTAGTACTACTAACATTTCACACTATTATGTAGTCAGCATTTAAAGTTTAGAAATTGTAGGTAGTCGAGCTATAAAGGTATTTCTAACACAGTAATCATTAACAAAGACTATAGATAGACAAAATTATTCCAATGAACCAAACCAGTTACCAGACCTAAAACTCAATACTTGGTCGGGCAATGAAGATATTGCCTATAAGGTTCTTTGGACAAGACGTTCATCAACCATGAATCTACAGGTATAGAAATCTACCGTTAAGGCGTAAATACCTCTTAAAGATGATCCCATCCAGAACGGTGAGTCAAATGTGACAAATCACATATCTTTGCCATTCAGTACGTTGTTGAATTGATGTCAATCTACGCTTTAAACGATTTTTCTTGTTTGCCTATTTTTGACACACGAATTTAGCTATTTTTAGCATATCGAAGTCAGAGGACGAATTTCAGCTTTTGATATGGAAAATTCCGAATCAAGAAACTGTCAGTAGAGTACTCGGTCCGAAGGCCGGTGTGAACTTTATTGCTCCTCTGTCAACTCTGCTTTTTATTGTTCTCTAACACTATTTTTATTTATCTAAAGCTAAATAGGGAGTGAGGCTTTATAGAGTAGGGGATCAGTGAGTTAGTTTGCCTTTGCTTACCTTGCTCCTACTCGAATAATGATATTTTCAACCAAAGGTTTCTGAATGAATGAATATCGTAAACCTTTGATATACTACGTATGAGCTGTTAAGCCCGTTTACAATAAATTTTTAATAATTTCGTAAGACTCAATCAAAGTATGAATCGTTGTCACATTTGCCATCGTCAAATTTTTGCCTCACCCGTCATAGAATAATGGTCTCTTCAGTTAACGGTTTCAGTGCTGAATGAGTACCATAAGCCGTTGATACACAGACATAAGAGTTGAACTCTTATGCCCGTTTTCAACTTTTCATAATTGCGAAAGGTTCGATTAATATGTTAATTGTCACATTTGCCACCGCTCTTTCTCGGATTCGGCGCGGATTTACAACTCCCTTAATGAAATGGTGTCCGTCCGCTACAATTAATTCGGAAGTGGTCCGAAAGCGTCATCCATATTCATCCTTACACGTTACATATGTATTCACTCTCTTTAATGAATCAACCCGGACGTAAAAACTTCTTAAACGTCTCCGCGCGATCGAGCAATTAGTAGAAACACGTATTAACGGCCGATCCGTTCTTCGCCGATGTAAACAATCCCGCGCGCCACAATGAAAATAATCATATCCGTCGTGTTTGATGAACACTTTTGGTCCTCGCCCGGCGAGAAAATCGCTTCGGAAAACTCATTAATCTTAATGACGCTTTTTTTTCCTCTCCCTCGGAGGACGTATCGAACCGTGGTGGTAAAAAGCTTTGAAAATCGGCGCGCGTATCCCCCCTTTTAATGGAGTTGTGTGTTTATGTATCTTTTTTATTAATCTGCGGCGAATGGCGACCCATCCCGCGGATTAAGGTGTTGACGTCACAATGCATTCGGTTAAAAATCACGCGCGGGGATCGTAAACTATTTTGGCGCCAAGAGGAATTTCCCGCCCGCGGTTTCTTGTGGCGGCGGGGGGAGGTTTGATAATTTTTCTCCGCGAGATTTTACGGTCGTAAGCTGAGAGTTATTTTCTGCTCATTAAAATGGGGGCGGAAGGAGGTGTTGGAGGATGCGGTGGGATTGGGCTTGTCCGAATCTTCTTTGAGAGGGTTGGCAGCGAATCTCGCGATAAGAAAGCCGAATTGAATTGAATAGAACACTGCTTTATTTAGGGCGAGATTGAGACTATAAGAACCATCTCTTACACCTAATACTTTGTATCTTGGAAGATAGAGGAAAACAATTCAATAAATTGTTATCTGAATGGCTATACAGAAGGATTAGAATAAATTATTGGTGTACAGACTGCATTGTGGCTAATTATAATTAGGGCCGGTCCGACTACACAAGCGAACCAAGCATCGGTTGGGGCAGAAAAATTTGGGGAGCAATAATTTTGATTTCCGATTTCTTTATTACATATGTATTTCTTTATTACATATATTACATTGTATAAGGATATTAAATTCCTTATTCTTTTACGTAATTAAAAATCAGAAATAATGTTAAAGTAAGAATACTTATACAATAATTAAGGATCAAAGTTTTAAAGATAACGGCCTAAAATGAAGAAAATGGCGGATAAAAAACTTTTTCTTTCGTCTTGAAATCCTCAAAAACATTTCGTAACGGTCAGTTGTCAAAGTATATCTATGCTGCAGATCGAGGATTTCCCCTTTCTCAACTCAGTATATTTGATAATAAACGCTTCATTAAAATATTGTGTGATCATAAAATTTAACTCTCCCAATTTTATGTTCTATCAATTATTAGAATGGTTGTAATTAAAAAGTTATTGACGGGAGCTCCGCAAACTGTGGTTCACTGTGGATGCCAAAATACTTTGGTCTATCTAATTGTGTCTAGTATACATCTACATCAGTACCCTGGAAGTCGTCTTTCTTCGTATGACAGGGAAAGTACAATTTCTAAGGAAGATTATTTTCACTATTATCAAATCAGCATCAAAGTCATAGTTAACATAATATATTATACTTGACGAGTACCCAGAAAATTCAGGAAATCGACCTCTGCAAGATAAAGGGTGAAAGGTAACTTCCACGTATGACAGTCTGTCTGTCTGTCGGACGAACTATCTCGCATACAGTCTCCCCAAAATCTGAATATTTTTAAAACAGTTTAATTGGCTAAAGCATCCGCTCGGAAATCATGAGCTCCGGGTTCGAATCCCGTCCGTATTCATGTCCCTTCTTCATTGGGAATTCGCCTATTTAGATTACAAACCAGGTCCGGTTTCAGACGTTGAGCAGGTGAGTTAGTCTCCTCAGAGCTCAGGAGGCCCTTTGTCGTCAATAAAATCTCTGAGAAAAATCAGCCAACTACTTAAAGACTTATCGTTGAAAAATTAGGAACTTCATTCGATCCAAATACGTCCCCATACTTATCAGATCAGCGAAGAAATTTTTATAAGTTTTAAGTCTCCGAAGGCAAGGTGAAAGCAAAGTTTCCAAGGCAGGTTGATATTTACAGTTCCTCTTAACGGTTCGTTCTTCCACAAAATTTAATATTTTCTTTGGATTATTTTCTGTAAACAAGGTAAAATCACTAATTAAATTTGGCAAATTTATTACATGAAAATTAATAATCATTGATTATCTACTCTAGAAATTTTAAGCCCGGTTTCCAAATCTCGTTTTATAGAGAAATATCATTAAAGATTGTAATTGTTGACTATCGTGGGAATAATTGTCACATTTTAGGCTCAACATTATAAGCTAATTTACTAATCTTCGATAAGTCCAGACAATTAGATGATAATAAGATAATACATTTCATTTCCTCCTTTCTGATTATTTTCGCATTTTCATAGCCTATTCACTTCGATGTAGGACTTATCGACTTTTTTCAATTTTCATACTTTTCATCTCCTTTTATCCCGTATTGGCATGATAAAAATCTCAAATATGGCTGTGCCGTCGGTCTTTTTTAATCCCTCTTTTGTATTCCCCGTATTAAATATTTGCGGATTATGCACGTTCCCCAATATGTTTCGGAAATTAGTTTTTATTTCTTTTTTCAACCGGCGCCATTTGTGCAAGGCCCTGGAATTTCGGACCAAAGATTTTTAAAATGTCGAAAATTTTTGTGATTCCGCATTTTTCATCGGAGGATTTTCTGCGGATTCCAATTTTTCGTTTTGTTATTATTTTGCATTTCCAACTTCATGAGGAAATGAGTGATTTGTGGAATTCTGGAATGGAATTTTACTCTTTTTGCATAATAACAGTGTATCGCATAATTGCAGAGTTTTAGAAAAATTTCACCATTTCTAACCGCAGTAATCAAGGGGTAATTCAAAACAAGAAAGCAATTACCTTGCATACTCTCACTGAATACATAATTACACATTCATCTAAGCCCTGCTAGCAAAACAATGCACATAGCAGGTTGTCATATAAATCTTGTACTGAAAACTGTCCTTTTATATTCTATCTAGGAATTACTAGAGCTTCTACCGCATCGTTGTCTTTCTACTTCACGATCTTGTATCAATCGCTGTCTTCCTGAATGTACAAATAATGAAATGACATGTCAGTTTAGATTGAAGAGGCATTCACCCCTTCACAATCTCGCCGACAAAAGATCAATTTATCAGTCAATCAATCAAACACTAATACTGGGGTGCAGGTTTTAAGCTATCGTTGGAATATCCATCATCAAGTATGCTGACCAGATTATTTTATCAAAGCCGGTTGACGATATTTAGAAAAAATTACCATTAGAAAGGCAAGAATTATAAAACAATAAATCATAAGTACACATAATCGTGAAGGCTTTCAATAAGAAGCAGGATACGCAATTTCGTAAATAACGGGGAAATAAGGAAGGGCAACATGAACCCGAACTGGAAAAATTGAAATTCTTGAACCCGAACCAAAAGCGAAAACCGGATTTATTTTGTTCCGATATTTGGTTCTGAACAATACAAAGTAAACCTAAATTTAATTCACGGAAGAATAATCAAGTATGTGTGACTAACACTTGCAACTAACTATTATTATGTGTTTTTCTAGAATTAAGTGTCATTTAGTGAATATGATAAAAGCAAGAACTGATTTAAAAACTTAAGAAATATTATATTACGTTTTAGAAATTTATAATGCAATTAAAACAAAAAAGTTTTCGAACCGGTTCGAAATCCGCAGAAATAGATGTACCGACTGAACCGATTTTTTCACTTTGAACCGGAGAACTCTGAAAACCGGAGCATAAAATATCGTATCACGTTACGAAGCCGTGGTTAATGAGTAACTTTATCTGATATCCCCTTCAAATATTTTTCACATGTGAGTTTGTTAGCGAAAATGTTGTCAGCAGGGAAATAATTGACGTACGCTCTCAGTTTTTTGGTTAATTCGTATTTTTTAAAGCGGTTTACCTCTCAGCCTCTGGAGGAAAATGACGTTTTTCCGGCTCAACGTTGTTTTTATAATCCCATGCCACGTCCATTGCGGCAAAGAACAGGTGCGATTGGCGCTCAATTATACGCTCCAGCGATTTCATTTTATTTTAGACATCTTCTTGCGGAAGAAATGAGCCATGCCCTTCGTGAACGTTGCTAATTGTTGTTTACATGTGTATTGTCACGGAAACGTCCGCTACAGGAGCAGGTGCGCGTCTGTACCCGGAATATTTCTGTCAAAGACAGGTTTACAAAGAAAGACGCGCTTATTTTGAAAATCATGCTTTTAACCAGTCATTTTATCAAGTTTATGCCCTTTAAATTGCTGAAAAATTTCCCTTCTCAGTTGATAGAGATTCATTGGAGAGATTAACCATATCATATTTTAACTCTAAGATAAAAATTCAGCATTTTATCGAAATTTTCAAAACACAATCTACACCTGTTTCATCGTGTGGAACAGGTGTGTGGACATAATCTATTTTGAGTTTATCATTTTTGGTGAGACTATAGCAAATACTAGGAATGAATGCTGTTTTCAAAGTAGGCTACAAATATGTTTCTACTATAATTCGAAAGATAGATAGATTTATTCATTAAGAAAGGCATCATTTTTTCATTTATTTTTTTATCACTGCTACGTGATTCTCTAATTCTCTCCGGGGGAGATAACCCGAGGAATTCTCTTCGAATAAGTCTGATTTGTTTAATTTGCCAAAACGTGGGACTCCTCCCACTGTCGAGAAAGCATTCCCTGGTTCGAACCCAGTGGAAGCCCAAGTTTTCTATGTGGATAAGTGACAGGAAAGGCATCCATAAAAATTGTTGCTGAAACAAAATTCTTCGTTACCGGAGCCTCTAAGTAGCGGAGGATTTAATTCATCAACAACTTCTAAGGAATCGTTCCTTACTTTACCTGCATGCTTAACACTTCTCAAATCATTAGCACGGTTTTAACTCACCGATACGGATGATATTTTAGTAAATGAAATGTGCATTTGATATTCGTTTTTCAGTATACGTAATAAATCCTTTGGCACTCCAAATCTTGAAATTTTGATTTTGAATTACAGTAATGGATAAACTGAGCACTGAAAAATCCTACTTCATACGTTCACATTATTTGTATCCAAGCCTTCGATTCTTTGTGAACCTAGAACTAATTGACATTCCTAATATTTAAGATTATTTATACCTTGGTTTATTTTTTTTGTTTACTTAATTATGTCGACAGCAAATTAAAGTATACATAACTTTTGACAGCGCTCTAGTCCATCTAGGCCAAGGTAGGAGGATCCATGTTTTGCATGACGGTAAGGTATAGAGATCAATTAAACTACGTATTATATACCACGATCATTACTTTAACAAAATAAATACAGTTTCAAGGATAATATATTGCTTTGAGTAGGGATCGGAAAACTACTACATACAAAGGTGATTACGATACCAAAATATTTTAGGTTAATGTTTACAAAAAGATTTGAGAGAAGGATCCTATATTTAATCTCCAGTTACCACATCTTTTTGAAAAATTGATATTATAATTCATCCATGATTATATTGGAAGCTTTTTGCCGGTTTTCTTATACGTTCAACCTGCCAAAATTACGATACGTGCGGATTTCCAATTTAAACACACTTCGATCCTAACGAATGCAAAATTCGTCTCGAAATTTGTCCGGAATAAAAAACTCTCGTTAAATTCCAAATCGGATCCCTTTCATACTCAGCGGAATGAAAATTACGCGAAAAACTTTCGAAAAACGGATGCCGAATTACGTCACGCCTTCCTTTTCGATTCCGCGGCATTCCTTTCCCCGAATTATATTTCCCAAAATCGGAGATCTCCGAGGACGAAAGAGAGATGATAAAATACGGCCGCGTTCTCTGGACACGACGCCCTTAAATTCCATCGCAACGTCAACTTTGACGTTTTTCTGACCGACGCCGCGGTATGCGAAATGAAGTCCATGGGAATGCAACGCCCCAAAGGCGGAATCACAAAAGAAGTCCATCCTTTTGTCCCCGTCCGATTTTTACCTTTTTCATCCCGGGGAAGAATAAGACGGCCTCGATTTGGTGACTTCAAATTTCCGCTCGTGATCCGATTCGACTCTTTTCCCTCCATTTTTATCGTTTCGTTCTTCGCTTGTTTTTTCTCCCGGCTTGATGGAGGGGCGCTCGGCGGAGTGACGGGACGTTCGATTTTTCTTTTTTCCTTTCTCCCCGTTCGGTATTTTCCAGAATCCGGACCTGGCGTTCCTTCTAAGGAGGCCCTCGACCATTCGGAATATCTGCATGAATTTTTCGACGGACGTGGGCTCGAGCAGACTGTCCATCTTGTTAAATTGCCCTCCATTTTGGTGGAGACGCTGAATCCGGAGACGTTCGAAGTGGTGTTCCTTCATTCCTAGCATGTGCACCCTTCCGTTGAAGTTTGTACGAGCGTGTTGCATTGCCGGGAATGCTGTGGTTAAAACAATGTTAAATGAGTACCCAAATCGTGATTTTTGATTCAATCAGAGTGCCGACTAATCTTTTTTCTGAAATTAACATATTGCGGCGTTACTCGGTGGAGATTTTTCATGTCGAAACTTAAAAAAAAACATACTTGGTCATCTTTTATTTTATCCGTCTTCACTACCGGTTTCGTTACTTTGTAGCATCATCACCTGAATACAATTAGTAATTACATGTTTGTACATACAACTTGACGTACGCTTTCTGACAGCCAAAGTGTAGACTCACTTTTGACATATCCTGCGAAAGTAGAAATTAGTACCTGTTTTATGCATAAAATCAAACGTAAATTATTATTAATCTCATTGCGTTTGTTATATAATGATTTATGCATGAATTATGATTTTACTAATTAAATATTCAACCCAGATTAGGCGTTAATTTCGTCCCTGAAAAAGTAGGATCCATATGAAAGGCACATTGAATTTGTCCTTTCTTCCATTTGTATTGCTTTCTGAGAATTTCTTTAGTGTAATCGGTTCGGTTTTTCGAATTATCGTTCATATGATAAGTAATTTACTTGAAAATTTTTGTATCCGTAAGATAAAACACGCGGTTTTCTGAGAAAAATTTAGTTGGCCTTGACCATGTTAAAATCTTTCTCAATGCTTCTACAGATGGCATGGAAAATAAAGCTATAGCAAACATTTTCCTCGTACAAGGAACACAAACGATTTCGACTAACTATGCCACCATCTTCGGCACCACCGTGGATCCCGTTCCAGCTCAATATCTATAAACTGTTAAGTTCTTTAAAGTTTTCGTAGTTCAAAGCTGTCAGGGATGGGTTTGGATAAAATTTTTGTTTTCCTTAGATAGAATGAATTATCTTACAATAGTGTGATTAAGCTCTTAGATGGAAAAAATAAATAACTCAGCGGGTCAGTTAATTATTGAATTTTTGTGTTTGTCGGAAAATAAGTTCAAATTGTTCACTTATCAAGTAAAATAGGTCTATACAAGACAATATGCTTTACATTTACCGGTACTGCTTCCATATATTGATTGATGGACTATCTTTCTTTTTCTTTTGGCATACATGAGGAAAACTTTCTTTCATATACTTTAGTCCAAGTCATAGTAGTAGTATTGTTAAAATGCTTCGACAGCTGAGCTCATTATGAATATATGGACTCCAATCAAGAATCGAATCCGGGACCGCTTTCATGAAAGGTGTACGCGCTCCCCAAGGGGTATCCGGGATCCCTTCAAGTCATTGGAAGAAAGGAAAAGAGACACGGCTGTTAGTAAATTATCTAAACAAGCCTTAATACGGCTTTTAGAGTTTCCTTGTTTAAATAACCTTCAAGGCATATTACTGAGGTGCGAGTGATGCTGAATAATAGAATTCTGGGAACTCTTTATTGATTTTTTGGAAAAGTATTCTTCATAGTAATTGTACCGCACTTACGTAGACTTTTACCATTTTAATCCAGGAAGAATAGGAAAGACAAACTACGTCATACCTCATCTCACCTATTCGCCTCATTCCCTCTCCGTAAATTTTTAGGATTTAATCCTGAATGAAGGGTTTGGTCTTCAAACCGTCTTCCAATATATAGTATAAACAACAATACAACAAGTTTGTTCTTGGTCTTGTTGTTCCTTTAGTAACTCATAATCTCCTTATGATTCTTACAACAAACCTTTATACAAAACTTTCATGAAACTCACTGAACGGATAGCTGTAGAAAGTGCTCATATTCGCGACGGGAAAGGTATCTCAATTATCAGCAATTAAACTACTTTTCTCCATTTTCCGCGATCACCGCCGGAGCCTTTTTATTCATGATTTTATCAATCTCATCCGGATTAAGGGAGGCGAGTTTTCCTCTCATTCCCGATTTCATCTGATTTTTGCGAAAATCAGGGATATTCCGGAGTTGGCCGACGCCGGGGTAAACTAAAATATTCACCGCTCGTCTGTCTAAACCAGTTTGATCGATTCGGATGGATGTTCTGAAGGCTTCCCGATCGCCATATGCAAATTTTATTCAAAGGATTCTCCCTTATGTCTCGGAAATGATCGCCGTCTCCCCCTTTGTTCCAAAGTCAACATAATTTAACGCACTCTCCATCCTCTTCAAAACGGAAGTTGTCTTAGTTTGCCCAGTTCTCTCCTTTCTTGGAGGAAGGAGACAATTGGAATCGACCCTTGTTGAGATTCTTCGCTAAATATTCCATGGTGGGTGATGCGGCAAGTTGTTGACTGCTTTCATAAGCATTTCGTGCGTATGCCGCTGTTAGGAATTTTGCTTTTTTATCTGGATGTACAACAACATTCAGTATGTCCAGGTAAAGTGATACCTGGGCTAGCAAATTTTTGGGCTTGCGAATCTTTTGTCGAATAAGATTTTTCGCTACTTTTTAGAATCGGCTAACGAATGTGGATTCGGCTAATTACTTTTAAAGCTATTACGCGTAGAGGTGGGAATAATTGATTAATTCGATTGTATGCTTCCATAGAAATATTCGAATAGAAAGTTTCGATTTGTCACTCTGTCTCTAGCGCCCCGAACAAATCAAGGACTATTCGCTTTATCACTCGCTTCTCTTCATTTCACTCTGTCCTTAACTCGCCGAACAACCGAATGATTCTATTTGATTTTTCTCTGGGTACTCCCTATTGAGTGAAGGAATATATATGAATATCGGAAAAGGGGAATTGATTGCTTGTTTAATCTGAAAAATTATAACGTGCCATGATACTTTCCATCCCCCTTCATTCGAGCAGCTGTCCATCTCAGCCTCTGGTGAGTTTCCCCCCTTTTATGGTGTGATTTTTACTATTTTATAAAGCATCATTAAATAGTTTGTACCATTCAGAACGAGTTAAACTATTCCCTATAGAAACTTATGGAAAATTGTGTTCTAACAAACTAAGATTTCGACCAATGTAATGTGATTCAGGAAGCAATTATCTTTGTTTGTCGAGGTATCGCTGTAGTTGTTCCGTGTAAACTAAAGCTGATTGAAGGCTGTCATTAAAAACGAAAAACGTTTCGCCAGTTTTCACTGATTGATTTCAATAAGAAATGTTTCGATATTTGGTACTAGGTAGTGTTCAAAGTGTTTGTGGAAATGTGTGAAATGTTTTCATTTTCATTATTTTAGCGGTTTTACACAAAGTAACTCTCTCCCATAAGTTTATTGCGTTGAATACTTAATTAAGGTGATTATTTATCTACGTTGAGTTTAGAACGAATTATTAAAGTAAATAAAAAGGCGAGTTTCTTATTTGAAAAATCTATTGACAATGGTAAACTAAGTATGGCCAACGTATGGCGAAAATGGCGCATTAAGTTCCTATAAGTAAGCTTTTAATCCAGAAAAAGGTTCAAAATAAATTTCTTACACAGTTTACACATATAATCACAATTGCAAGCATAGTTTAATCTACCAAAAAATTATAGAGAGCGCATTTACTATAGTTTACGGAGCATTAGTGTAGTTCGTATGATATATCAAAAATATGAATAAAATAAAAATAAAGTAATTGAAAATAATTGACGCATGAAGTATAAAAGTGTGGCTATTTCTGTAGTTAACTTTTCAAGAAGTAAAATAAAACCATTGGGTCATGCAAATCAGTGAAAATGTTCGAACCTCCGCTCATGAAAATGATGAAAAAGGTAATCACTACATTTATTATATGTATATATTTATTTCAAATTGAAGGAAAGAAGTTTTCACCAACAACTAATTGATCGTCAACAAATGATTGGTCACCAGCAACTAATTGAATGCCAATGATTGCAAGCGGGCGGAATTTGAGTCACGCTTTGAATAGACAAAGAATTCGTCCCGCATTTCCGGAAACCATGTCCATAAATCCTATCTTTTCTGAAGGAGAATTCTGAGTTTGGAGAGACCTTGTCTAAAGAGTGAATTGATGTCTCATAAAAGTTTCGTGTGGTATAGTAACTCCTTTACCCTTTAAATGATTCGAATAACAGGAAATGCCACCGCAAAGTTGTACCAGGAAGCCGCGTCTAAAGTAATAGACCCGATAATTCCTTTGCTAAGCAACTCTATGCATATCAGTTGTATTCTTTAACTAAAAGGTTATAACGTTGTGCAGCGACCCGATGGAAAAAGCTAAATATCCTTAAAGCCCGATACGCGACTTTCTCCTCATTTAAAATATCGACTTACTCGCACAAAAGCAAGCCTTTATTTTTAGAAGCTTTCAGATTCATTTGAAAAGCCCGTGAAGAGGCAAGGGAAGTTATATTCTCTTCTTCATTTTTCTTTCATTCTGACATAAAAATAATAAATTATTGACTGGATACAGTATTTCAATCATCATTCCTCTCTTGAATTTATGCAAAAACGAATAAATATTCAATTTAATTCTCTTGTATGTTTTTGTGGAGAAATTTCATGAAATATGCTCTTATATTTGCGTGGAATATGCACTTATCAACTTTTTAGAATGTTGGTAATCGCAAATGATTTTGACTAGGTGATTGAGTTAATTATCGCTAATTTGCCAGAATCACTCTTTAATTTATGATTTTATTAACCGGTCGTTACTAACGGATTTTTAATTGTTTTCCATTATTGGAAATCAGTTGATTCCGCAGCAGATCCATATTTTAGATGTTAGTTTATTGGCAATTTCTCAATTATCAAGTTTTTTTTTTAAATGATCGTGAATTATTTGGCTTAAAAATGTATATAAAATTGATTTCATTATCAGTAGGATGCAGTATACTTATCCCGTCTTGTGGAAAATCAAATATGCAGATCATACTCGTTATATTATTTATGTCATTCACCATATTTGATAAGTGATAATTATAAAGAATATTTATTAAATCCCTTCGTGGTGATTACCGTTTTATGGAAATTCCAATCATAATTTCCTTCTTTATAATTCATAAAATATTATATATAAAAGTTTGACAAATATTTCAATTTATTTGAAGCCTTAAATATAAATTCTCAGACTCATTCTGCTAATAAAACTGAAAGCAGTTATTGATGAATGATTCCTAAACAGCAAGTGATACGGAAATCCGTTTGCTGGTGGGCTCATTCATTCTCTAATCTCTTAATCGCCCACATTTTTTAGCTCCGCGCACTCTTTCCGGAATCGAACCCATTATTTACACCCTTTTGCCCTATCTGAGGGGACTTTCATAACCTCTGAAAGCCCTCCGTGGTGTCTGCAAAGACCGCCCCTGGCCCATGGTGTTGGGAGTCTCTGGTTGCCTGCAGTATGCTTGTGTATTCGTCTGTGTGTTCTGCCCGCCTTTCCCAAATATTTTCGTCCGCTGGTATTTACAGAGGTTTTTGGGGGTGCGCGGTACCTTATGGTAAGGGTGTGGAGGGGGTGCGATCTGCCCCTCGGGCCAATGGCGGCACAGTCTGCGCTCCTTCCGGTTGCCGCAGGCGGCAGCACCGTCGCTTTCCACGCGCTCGTCCGACGCGTGATAAGAATTCCTGAAGACAGGGAATAAAATTTCAAATCCTCCCTCTACGCCGTTCCCCGTTCGATCTTTTCATAATTCCTCGGTCTTTCTGTCGGGGGCGACCGGGATCGATCTATAATTCCGCACCCTCGCCGGATTTTTCGCCGCGTGGATTTTGGCGCCATTCGGATGTTTGGAGACTGAATTTTCGGCCGAAGGTGTCTGCGAATTATCTGGCTCCTTTGGATTACTGTCACAATTGTTTCTCGAGTGCTTTATCTCCGTGGCTTCGCCCTTTATCTCCTCACGGATCTATGGATTATGAATTCGAGAGAGAATGGGGGTGTTAAAAATTGATGAGGGCGACAACGCCGGAGGCGTCCGTGTATCAAGATCTGGCACTGTTGGTGCATGAAACAAGGAGAGATAGTGACGCTTCCATGTATGTACAGAGCGAAAGCATGGGTATACGTATTTCTGACGGCGACACTCACGTACGTGCCACAAATGTTAATATTTCATCGGTTCTCGTTGGTTTAAGAGAAGTACTGCGATCCACCTAACGGTTTCTTTGGGATTCTAAAGAGTTCTCCAGGCTTATAAATATCCTCCTCTAGGGAAGATAGGGAAGGTGGAAGAGCAACTACGAGCTTACTCAGTATTTCATTACTTTCACAATGCTTCCCTACATTCTTCTATGTAAATATTAAATACAGCTATACTAATTAAACACAGGACAAATGAAACTGAAGCATAGGTCGCTTGTTTTCATTTGCATTTGTATTGCATGTGTGCAAGTAAATTAATTGCATTAAACATTTTTGTGGGATGCAAATAAAAATGAAGAAAATGGCTCCCGGATAGCCCTGTGGGCAGCGAGTCCGTCTTCAATGAAAGCGGCCCCGGGTTCGATTCCCGGTCGAAGCCCTCAGGCGAAATGACCTCAGCTGTCACAGCACTTTTCACAATAGTACTACCAAAAATGAATAAAAATTTATAATAGAATACAGCATTAAATACAACAATATTATTTGTACACATCATGTTTAACGGAAATCTGGGTCGCTTGTTTTAATTTACATTTGTGTCGCGTATAAATAAATTTATTACACTTAATATTTGTGACGGAATGCCACTCTATCAAAACCTCCACGATTCAACATACTTGTTTGTAAGTATCTAGTCTTTCCGGTTTTCATAATTGAGTGATGTACACTTTCTTTCGAGAAAGTTGTGTCTATTTTCTAAGGGAGGTGAATTAGTACGATGTTTTGCTTTTAATTTTGAATCGATTCTTTCAGTTTTCCTAGAATACTGCGATTGAGTTATGGCTCCTGGTGGTATGTATAAACCTTGTCATCGACTGGTCCGAAGATATTTTGTAGATTTCCAAGCCCTTCTATTCCCTGTCAATTGCTAAATTTCTTCATAAATTCAATAATTTTTGTGTCAATGAATTGCATGCCTCTCGAAAGTCAGCCCTAAGTTCTCCTTTGCCATCCCTTTGATATACTTATTTTCCTTTGATCCCGTAGATTCTACAATTCCCTTTGACCATTTGATCCAATATTTGTTTTAGGGGAAAGTCTGCTGGGTTACATTTCGACTCATTTTAATCATTTTATCCAGAGACTATTTGGTCTCCGAATGTTTTTTTCATTAGGTTATTGTGTCCACTTTGTTCCCTTCACGTTATAGCTTCACTTTTGCCTTTAACTCTTTTCTTCTGTCGTTACAAACTTCATTTCACAGTCTTAGAAAATGAGACTTCATTTATGAATCGAATCATTGGTATGGAGCATTTTATTATATGGGTGTGAAAGTTGGACACTGAGGGAAAAAAGAAAAAACATAAATCGAAGCAGCAGAAATGTGGATCTGGAGGAAGATGACCGGAACAAAATGGACAAAAAAGAAGACAAATGTAGAGATATTAAAGGCGGTGAATGAGAAAAGGAAATTACTGGATGAAACACAAAGAAGGAAAATTAAGTTTATAGGACATTGTATGAGGCACAGTGCCTTTCTAACCAACTTTTTTGAAGGAAAGATTCTGGAAAGGAAAGGGTAGGCCAGGGAAGAATTATGTCGAGGAAATAGGAACAAGAATGGAATATTTCGATTACAACAGGATTGAAAGAGCAGCTGGAGTGAGAGAGGAATGGTTGCATCGACAAGGCATTGCCTTTAGTTTGTGAATTAATGAATGAATGGAATAGTCTTATGTAAGATTAATCCAAAAATTTTAAATGAAATATATTAATACTTGTCAATTTAATTACACTTTTAGTAATTGATAATGGAGTGTATTTTGTTCGAAATTTAATGATGGAAATGATCGAAGGAAACAAAAGTGGTAAAGATGAGTATGGTTTGAGTATAAATTTCGACTTTGATAAATCGACTAGGTGCCATTTAAGTACATTTAAAGTACTAGGTGGTCTAGAGTCTAATGACGATTAATTTATAAGAATGAAGGGAAGTTTTTAACTTTTCACGAGGAGGCGTTCCTCTTTAAACCCAAAGGTAAAGAATGTAAAATAGTGATATAAGTAGGACTCGAACCCAGGACTCTCCCTTCTCAGGGCTGGTATTCTAAACACTGAACTACCATGCCACGTCAATTCCACTTTATTATAAGCGTACTTTGTATGCTTGTGAGAACCCTGGTTTATAATCCCAGTCCTGGCGCTGTTTTCCATTTCTGTTCATCTTCAGCATTAATTTATTGCTCTTAAAATAATTCATCATGCTCCAAAAGGAGTGAAACAGTTTTTATGCTCGGCTATATATAATTGAAATACAGAAAATCGACAATAACTAAGCAAGAGCGTTCAAGCTTTCGTTGTGAGGGTATCCAAAGAATTAGTACCCTGAACACACGCCTCGCTACGCATACGCATGCAAGCCGTAGTTCGGGGACCCCTGAGTGTGAGAATTCGGAAGAGGAGAGGAAGATGTGAGGAAAGCTGGGTGAATGAGATGCTGAAGAGACGTACGAGTTTAAAGAACAAATGAGAATGTACGAAAACATGGGTGTTTCCTGAAGAAAAAGGCTTACATAAAGATTGGAAAGTGTTAAAGAGTTTGGTGGATAGAAGAGGTCATCAACACGCTTACTATATCGTATAATATAATAATAAAGGACTTTATAAGGGCGAGATTGAGACTCTTCTTACTTCTAAACCGTTGTCATCTGAGAAAGACTGAATAGAAAGAGATAGCAAGCCAAAGTACTAGAAGAAAACTAATATATGATTTGAAAAACCCAAGCTGAGGGCTCAGGAAAAAATTTCGACTACAGGAAAATACTAGAAGTGGAGTATAAAAAACCTGCAAAACCAAGGAAAATAGCGTGATTGAAATAAGTGTATGTATATTCATAATACCTGTGCACTAAACGTACGATCTAAATCGTTAGGAAATCACTAACGTAAGGAAAAGATATCCCTATGTAAGAAAGCACCTAAAAAGATGAGCGGTGTGAAAAATCTATGAAACCTGCCGACCTTACCGATTAAGTGAAAGATTGATTATAAGAAAATATGTAAGAAGCAATCAATAACACTACAAGACTCAGATCTTCTTCAATAAGTTGAAATTTTATGATAGTATCTTTTTTTCAATTTTATTCATCAGCAATATCCAGAAAAAGACAAAAATGTCAAGATCAAGATCCATTAATCAGCATCATTGACGCCGCAAAGCATGCTTATTATCATAGCAATTGACAAAACTAAGGCAAAAGTAAATGATATTCTTTCTATTCTCTCTAAAAAAAGAAAAATAGTACCTTTGGAGAATTCATTTCAGCAATAACCAGTATTAGACGAAATCTTCAAGATCAGGATAATCGTCATCAACTGTGCACTCAGCCACAGATGTTCTGTTAAAATCCTTGTCTTAGCCTCTTCTATAATTCACAGTGGAGTTGATGACGAATACATTAAATAAATATCGAGTAAAATTGCTTGCAAGTTTATTTTTTCGTATCTTTTGCGCTGAAGCCATAGTTTAACAATATCAAACATATGCAGAAATCGAAAACAGAAAGATACAAGTTTCATATGCAGGGAATTAACTCGTGGACGAGGACGATATGGCAATAAATATTTCTTGGCCAATGAAATGGTGTATCATTCCCCAGCAGTTCAGTACTGCCCTACGTGAGTCCTCGTCGTAGCATTAAATCCTCTTTAATTTTCCAACGAAACATAATTGGCAGTGTACGGTGCGTTGAACTTGTCTCTATCTAATTTTCTCGGATGTAAACTTGATTCCACGGCGGAATCGAACTCTCGCCAGAGATAGCGACGCTGAGCTATTTACGGTATGTCCCGACACATCAAAGAATGAAACCGCCTGTTGCGGTGCTGATAAGAAAGAGGGATTACGCGATTATTCTTCGCCGCCGCTTGTGATCTTCGGTTTATCCGTGGAAGGCGCCTTGTTTACGAAAGAGATTGGCTGTAATCATATTTTTTAGAAGAATCGAATGTAGACAGTGCCGAGCGGGATTGTCATTAAAGCTCAATGACAAAGCGGTTTAGTTATTCCTTGCAACGTTAATCGCTCGATCGGTGTATTAGTTTATCTGTACATGCAGCACCGAGACCGGTTGAACTTCAAACTCTAACATTAGCTGCTGAAAGCAGAAATTCTTAATTGGAGAGATGAGGAGTGAGGTAGATTGCTCTAGACTTCCTCATATATTGTGGAAAATGTCTGGTGTTAGTGCATCACGATGACCCTACGAATAATATTTTCAATAACACTCGATGATAGGTAACCAAAATGAATGCCGTTAATAGGCATCATTCACACCCTAGAGCTAGCGAATTACCACAGAAATCAACAAAACTAAGACAAAAGTAAATGAAATATACATTGTACCCTATTCTCTAACGAAAGAAAAAGGAATATTCCACTCATATAGATATACTAACTGGAACACAGTATATTATTAGCATGATAACGAATTGAATTAAAAGAATAAAACGACTGAGGCATTTCCGATAAAATTGATGACTCATTTGGATGCGTCTCATTCAATTTTTTATCCTTGATTCTTTATAATACTACTACTTGTGATTAAAGAAGTTTAATAAAAACTCATTCTGCGTTGGTTCGAAACCAAAATAAAGACAATACAATGGTCAAAAGTATAAATTTTCTGTTATCTTCTGGTTGTCACGGCTGATACAGGGCGATTTTTAAAGAAATTGGTCCATCGAACGTTTAAACCCAAATAAATAAATTCCAGCGATTTCCTTAGCTCTCGCTAAGGCAATCGCTGAAAGATATTTCTCGCGGTGACGAAGTAAGACGATTCAGAAATCAAAAATTATTCAACAGATTCTGCGAAGAAAATTATTTTCTTTTTCGCTAAATGAAGGATTGTCGTTTATCTGTTTATTTTTTAACAGTTTATTCGTATTTATCACGATTGATGCAAGAGATGATAGTCCATAAATGAAATTCGTATCCGATTTCAGCAAAAACTGCATAAAGATAATACTTTCCTAGGCCAAGACCGGATAATACAATAAAATCGGAGTGTCTAATCCACCCACAAGTTATTATATGAGGCCCAATAATTAATTAATTCCTGAAAGGTTAATAAAGTTTAACAGTCCTATAAAAATTTCGCGGGCTACAGGTTATGAACCTTGTTCCCGCTTGAAATTAATAATTATTCATCAGTTTTATCACTCAATTGCAATTATATGTCATAGGGATGAAAAGGATCATATTTTGGTAAAAGGATCACATTTTGGTAAACAGTGCTTGCGACCGGATTCGAACCTGAGACATTTGCGTCACAATTACGTGCCTAGACTCACTACGCCAGCCTGTCGAACGGTATAAAAGATGAAAATATTTCGTGATTCTTCATCCAAGAAGAACAGAATTCGAAACGGAAAGCAATTGCAATAAGCAACTTGCAATTCTGAACGTCGTGCGTTATGTTTCTTTAGTGACTTCCGCGATTCATTAACGTCAAAATAACCTAATAGCCGCTTGAAAGTTTTCTATTTTCTGACCATATGCTAATAAATAACATACTTTAGGGACAATCGCGCTGATCTACAGAAAATCCTCGAGTTTCGTTGGAATATTTTTAAGCTTAAGCTATTCTAAATCTGATGCCAGTAAATGATTCAACATAACAGTTAAATATCACAAAAAATATGGTGTATCAGGTTTATAATTCCAATGTTCTCATGTCTGCTTTTTCATCTTTACAGGGCTCTCTGACAATGTTACAGTCACCATGCAGTCACCAGAATCATCAAAAGAAGTTTATGCAGGAAAAGAAGCAGTGTTGCGTTGTGTGGCTCATGGAAGTGGGGAAATTCACTACACATGGTTCAAGTGAGTTTGGCTTTTATTGAATTTCAGAAAGTGTTACATTCCTTTGAATAGATTAAAAAATTAAAAAGTAAAATATGCATCATATAAATATTAGAGGAATTTTTGTAAAAGAAAAATCCTAATATTAGTATACGTTAATTTATTAGCAATTATCACAAAAAATAGATAAGTTATAATGTTTAACAAATAACTAATTGTAAAAGTTACTTATACATCCATCTTATTCTCATCTTTTCTTCACATTCTTTATAGTACTCTATTTTCTAGCATACATATGGTAATATTTAGAAAATATTGTAATTTTATTCCATTAAAATGGTGTGAAAATTAAATTATTATTCACCCTAAATGAAGTGAAGCACTTAAGATCCGTGTTGTAATTTTCACAACTGTATTATTTGATGCTAATTATCTTTTCTGTTACTTGCAGGAACATGGAGAGGCTAACCAAAAGTGAACATATATCTCCACGTGGTAAACGTTTACATGTGAAAAATCTCTCTGCCATGGACAATGGTATGTACCAGTGTGAGGCAACTAATGATGCTGGTTCTGTCATGAGTCAGGAAGGACTACCAATAGCAGTGCTAGGTGAGTATTTATTAGGAAAATTGATTTTATTGGTCAATGAGATTTCTTTTTAAAAAGATCAAAAGGGTTTTGTAATTTATCCAGGCATATATTTTCCTTGTATCTTTAAGTACTTTGATCATCATTATGTGTTCAACTGGTAGAGGTTGCTTGTATCTACAAGCAAGCTTAAACCAGATTTACTCGTTAAGTTCATGTCCATTTATCCCTTGCTTAATCCCAGATTTGATGATAGGGTGCCTTAAAAATACTTGTAGAAAAAGTGGAGGAAACTGAGAAATTTTTTAATTGGTCTTTTCCAAAATAATTTACTTTAAATAATTTTGATTTGATGTTTTAGAGATTATTATAGGAGTTGCTTCCATCATGTAATATACAATGATGTATCCTGAAATAGTTCTGGGTTCCTCGCCCAAGTCTTGAGCAACCATTTCAATCCTCAAAAGTATTAAAATGGTCGTTAATTTATGTGGTTTCTTTTTCTAAATAGTAATCATCTTAAATTATACATTAAAATAACATACAATGCCTTTTTATAATTTTATTCACTATATTATTTATGCTACATCTAAGTATAAAAGTGCCAAACAAAGTGTAGAAAAACTGCTTAAACAAATAAACTTTTATTGTATCTATTTATAAGCTTTAATCGATGTTAATTCTAAAAATAATCACTTAATTTTAATGTTCAAGCAGCCAATGCAATGTCTAAAATTGAGAAAATTTTAGAATAAGGTTTCTCTAAGTGTTCAGAGCAATATAAAAAATTTGCAAGCCATAAGTGGCCATAAACGTAACCTAAAACTGGTCACATATACTTTAGAATATTCAACATTAAGTGAAATGTTCCTACTTCATTACAGGTGGTGAATGGGCTACAATAGAATCACGGCCTAGAGATGCTCTGGTTTCAAGAGGAGCCACTTTTCAAATGGACTGCTCCTTCCGTCATGCACTGTCAACTCATTGGTACTTTTTAGGAAGATGGGAAAAAGGAGGGGAGGGGCCATCTTTGCATTCTTTGCCACCACCTCTCACCAATAACACCAAGTAAGTAATCAACCTTTCTTGCTTCACCTGCATCAAACAGGACTGAGTCAACTATCCATAAATGCATTTATTTTTTGCCCACTTTGGGAATCACCCTTCCATTTCATATATCTTTGAAACTGAAAATAATTTAACTGTGCTATTTAGAGTATTACTACATCTTTAAGAGATAGATTGCCAAAGTTAGCGATATGGATCCCAGGCAGAGCTGGAATAATATGGTAAAAGAATATTATCCCACTACCTATCATCTTTCTTTATCAGTTTAATTTTACTCTCTCAATCTAATTTCTTTGTCAAGATTAATTTGAGTTATAGACAGTAATAAAAATGCTGTTTTTTGGTTTGGTTGATGTTTTCATCATTTCAGTTTTTATTTTGCTCATTATTCTCTTGAGTCAGTCGTACTGATATTACCTAATTTTCATAGATGGTTGTCTGGGGAGGTAGTATGGGACCAATGGGGCTGAAGCATGAAAAAGTTTGGATAAAGTTGATATATAATGATGTGAAATATTAGTTAATTTAGATGTTAATTTAATGCATTCTAAATAGGCCATATGCCATCAAAAAAAGGTTTATATTTCACTAGCTAACTCCTTGAAGTTAAATATCAAAATGTCTCGCAAGTATATGTTCAGCATTAAATTTAAAACTTCATACTTTTGGAAGTTATGATAGAAGTATTAGGATATTGCCTTTACCATAAAATTACTTACATTGTCTGTCCAGGAGCATTAAGATTTCTTGCACCCTTGGCAAATTAATATCTCCATGTTATTTGGTAATGGGTGAATATTAATATGAATTAAGTTTCAATAATATTTTAATATTAATGAACAGCAACTATTTGAGACTACTTCAATTCAGTCAGCAAATTACTAATTGAGTTTGCTCACCTGTTTTTTCTAATTTTAAGTGCTGAGTTCACAATAGGCTTTAAACCTCTACCCTCAATGCCAAATGCATTTTGCACATGGCTTATTTGCTTTGAGGTTGGTTTATCTATACACATGTAAAATAAAATATGTAAATATCAAAATACAAATGTTTTAAAGAGTTGCTCAAGTTTAACTTCTCTCTTTTCAGTGCTTCAATTTTAGGCAATGGCACTCTAATAATCTGGAGCTTTGAGCCACAAGACGAAGGCATTTATGCATGTGGTGCTGTCTGGAGTGATTCTGTTCGTGGGCAGCAGCATCGTACATTATATGCTGTTCAGCGCCGTGTTGCATGTAAGTATTATTTTGAACATTCTCAAAAATAAGACTCAAATTAACTTACAAAGATTTATAATAGCATCTCCTTTGCAGATTTTGATTTTAATGACTGATTTCTTTACTCTTGATTCATAGGTTTCTTTCACTGATTTATATCATTTTGTTTTCTAATGTTTTGTTCCTTATCAATAGAGTTTCACTTTAATTGAATATTTTAAACTCATTAATCATTGTTCTTCATCAACAAAACATATAAAGTTCCTGATGAAGATTATGGAATAAACGATGGAAATGTAATTTTTACTTTTCACATTAAGCTGTGCGACTAACCCAAGGCTATACAAGAAGTGAAAAATTGTGACTTGGCCGGGACTCGAACCCGGGTCTCCCACTTTCCGGGCAGGTATTCTACTATTGTAGATTGAAGGTTTAATTGTATTGTAGTATTGAATTCTATTTTTTTTCACTTCTTGTATAGCATTATGGAATAAGCTCTCTCTTTACCTTACATTATACATGGATGCACAAATCCCTTATCTCATAAGATTTAGCTAAACACAAAGTATGTTTCACCACATTTATACTATTTTTGGTATTTTTATAGTGTAAAATGTATTCATATTGCTTTAATTTTTCATGATTAAATATATTAAATACTATTTCACCAATACTGCTGATGAATACATAGCTATGATATACATATTTTTCCATACTCCTTTTAGTATGATCTTATTAAAATAAGCTACGCAACTACCCTGCTCTAAAAACTCATTCAATAGTTTTTGATTGCCTTCAAAAAACAACGTGAAAAATAACAACACAATATAGCTCAGTAGTTATGAGGTTAGAATAGCTGCCCTGAAAGTGGTAGACCTGTGTTTGAATTCCAGTCTTGTCGCTATTTTTCACTTCTGTATTTTTCTTTGATTTTAAGGTGTACACCTCCTCAGGCAAAATAGTTTACCTTCTCCTTATACCTGTTAATTACCTTCCTTCCAGATGTGCATATACCTAGAGTATATTAGTGCCCTTTCTGGAAACTGCTATAAATAATGTAGGATGAAAGCATTGATTGTCTTTATTTTATCTTTTCAGTCATAGAAGACTTTGAGCCTGAATCACTTGAGGTGTATCCAGAGGGAGATTGGGGAGAAGGTATAATAGTGGTACCAGAAGGAGGTGAACTAGAAGTGGAATGTGTTCCACCAGTAGGAAGGCCCTCACCAACTGTGCGTTGGTCACCCCATAGAGGAAGGAGTGCTCCTGAGTCTCGACTTCTCATCTCTTCAGCATCACGTTCAAGGCACGAGGGAAAATATACATGTGTTGCTAATAATGTAGCTGGGTCAAGCAGCATATCTGTTGAAGTGGTAGTTTCTGGTGAGTTGCATCTCATTTTCTTCTTTCAAATTATGTCATTGTATCCCTTCTCACCTGTTGGATTTTAGAGATTTCAAAGGACAACCTGTTGAAGTCCCCAAATCCTCTATTCCTCATGTAGAGAAATTGTTGGTGATGAACTTTCAACTACCCTATCTGTTTTGTTTCACCATTTTGAAAAGTTCTTGAATTTAATGCTAAATTGTCAATTTTGCAAATTACCAAATGCTTGAGAAAATTCTATAGGTCTCTATTCCACTTTGGCCTATCTCTCTAGTACAAAATTTATGTTTAGAAAAATTTGATTATTTGAGGTATAGTTTCTTAAAATTTTGCCTTGTACCCTTTTTGGAAATTTTGCATAATTGCTGTAACAACTGCTATCATAAATTTAGTAGTATTATAAAAGTGCTTTGTCAGCAGAAGTTATTTGCACTTATTGCTCCCTGCGATTTCCTTCTTTGTTATTTAACTATTAATAGATCATTCATCGAGCAACCTTACACCCTATGTAATCATTGCTCAATAAATGTAATACAAATTGATGTTCCTTTACATGTGATTGAATTTGTGTTTCATCATTTCATTTTTAACATTACAGTAAAACCAACTCTTCTTGAGGGTCCAGTTGACTTGAGTGTGGAAGAGGGACAGTGGGCAATGATGCCTTGCAGTTTTGAAGGCTCCCCATATCCTGCCACTAAAGTTCATTGGCTGAGGGAAGGTGGAACTGTGGTGGTGGCAGGAAGTCATTCTCCTTCAGCAGCTTCTGGAGCCATGGGTGTCCCATCATCACCCACTCCAAGAGTTCGGGCTCATGCAAACAATGGTTCTATCACATTCTCACCAGCACACCCTGGGGATACAGGTCGATATCAGTGCTCGGTTGAGGCTCATGGATTCCCACCCATTCGCTCACCTGTGGCCACCTTTATTGCTAAAGGTGAGTGATTCCCATAAAGAAAGTAGAAGGACACCTATTTATTAAATGTAAAAGTTAAATTAATTCCACAGGAAAAGAATACTCGCAGCATTACAAGTTTTAGAAAAATTTTGTCTTCCTCATAATCTTGCCAAAGCAAGTAGTGGTGCATGTTATTTAATTTTGTAGAATTTGTACAAATTTTATATATTGAACAATAATAATAATGTCGAATAAATATAAATATAATTCTTTCCACCCATGGAACACAAATGAGATTCAGTTTAAGAGGGAATTCAGTTTGATCACCTAAATTGATTTCAGTTGTTCTTACTTATTCAAGTTTTCAATTTCGTCAGAAAATATTAGCTAGAGAATCCTTTTCAGTCTTATTGAGGTATACCTTGTAAATAATCTATAAAACTCATTGGCCTAAAAATAAATTAATTAAGTTTCTGATGATATTTACCTAAAAGATCATATATAAGACCTTTCTGTAGTTTATTAAGTATTATGTCATTTCATTGATCACACGTCTCTCATTTACTATATTTTATGGGATAGAAACTGTTTCTTTGAGAATCCTCAAAGTTATCTTTATTCATAAAAACTTTAGAGAAATTTGTCATCTTCTAATAAAAACATCATTATTAATGTAAATAATAATATTATTTATCTATTTAACATATAACATATAAGATCACATTGTTCATAAGGGAAAGTAAAATGACAGAAGTTAAATTTAGCACCTATTCAGTATCCCTAATTTCAATATTACTTATTTGTCATTCAGTAGAAAGAGGTTGATTCCTCTCAGTAATAATTATGAAACTTCAAGGTTGTTTATTCTTTTTTTTGCTCACAGTGTATATTTTCTTTTTGAATTTCAGAGCGTCTAAAATTCCTCCCCAGACCTGTGAACAAGCGCTTGGAACTGGGATCTATTGGTAAATTGTACTGCAAGGCCCAGGGTGCATTTCCACCTGTTGTAAGATGGATGAAGGCTGGAGATCCATCCTCAGAATTCCCATCACATGTCCGAGACATCAATGGAACCCTTGTACTGGAAGGGGTCCAGAGAGAAGATGCTGGACAGTATACATGTGTAGCCACCAATGTTCAAGGAATCATCAATGCAACCATTGAAGTGGAGGTCATAGGTAAACCTTTCTTAAGATATTTCGTATCTGCTGGTTTAGAAATTAGATAGGAAAAGTTGTATATCTTATGCATTATCAATTATTTTTATTTTGGTTCCAGTTACACCCAAGTTCACAATAGTGCCACAGAATCCCACCGAGGCCTATGAAGGATATCCTGTTATGATGAATTGTAAGGCAGAGGGTGATCCACCCCCAACTATTCAGTGGGATAAGAATAGCGTTCTCAATGGATTTGATCAGAAAAGGTACATAACTAGCCTTAAAAATCATTAAAAATTAGTGGAGATAGAAATTGATTTTCTTTAATTTGTTCTTGCGTGGCCTATGTATAACAAGTTAAATTGTGCATTCTGGACCTATGTAGAAGGTAGTGCCCAATTCATAGACTATATGCCCTATGGTATTTTTATTTATATCATTTAAATTACTCCAAGATATTGGGCATATTTACTAATGCAATTTCAGTAAAATTTTGAGCACAACAAAATGCTTCCAATAATTTCCAGAAAATATTTTTTATACTTTAAAACTACCTGTTATACTTTAAGGGAGCCTGATATTTTCTTTTTTTTGCTGACTTTTAGAGCAAAATTTGATTGTGTTAATCTTTCTCATTGTGGTTCTAGGTTTCATGTGTTGGAAAATGGAAGTCTTTATATAAGAGAGATTCTACCTGGGGATGATGGCAAATATGGATGTACAGCTGGCAATAGTGGTGGATTCAAGAGGGAAGAAGTTATGTTAATTGTGAAGTGTAAGCCCTATTCATTCAATTTCTTGGGTTGAATTATCCCAATTATCTCCCCTTGTTAAAATTAATAAATTATAATTAGTTAGTAATAATTTATTATAAATGCCATCAATTGATTAGAATTGATTAACAGTATTATTAATGCTGTATAAATTTAAATTTTGAAATCTGATTATGAGTGAAATTTTCATCACTGTTACTCATTCATCTTTATATATGTTGTATCATATCATAGCAGCATTTTCATAATTCCTTTTTGATCATTGGATAATTTAAATCCACCATTAATCACAGAGTGAGGCAGTGCAGACACAGTATGGAAAAATTATTTTAAACCTTTTACTAACTTTTGCTAATTGAAACTTGTCATACAAATTAGTTCTTTGATTTTGAGTTTAAAGAAGATTTTTGGGATTTCAGTTATGTAATTTTCAGAAAGTATTAAATAAACCTTGGGTTATTAAGTAACCTTAGTTTTCTCATCTCACTAAATTTACTTCTGATACTTTATGAATTTGTATCACACTTATTCATTTTAAGGCAATATGAGACATTTTGTGTAGATTATGCATATCATCAATCTGTTAGTACCACACATATCATCCAAGGAACTTTGGGTGAATACCTCTTAAGAAAATTCCTTATATTCAGAGAAAATGGAAAATATTTTATTGATGATATTTATGCTTTGGAAATACTTGAGCTAATGCTATCTGCGTTATAATCTCTATTTTTAAAATTAATAATGTCACTACTCAAAGATAATATTAATGCAGCTAGCAGTAAAAATGTTAAGAGAATTCAATTGAGGAAGAAAAAGGAGTATAACTAAAATATTTGTAATTACTGTTCTGATTATTTGTGTCATCAGTTCTCTGAAGTTTTTTTGCCAGATGATTAAAAATAAATTTTCATTTTACAAAAATCATTTTTGTACTAAAAAGAAAATGATAATCTTCCTTTTGTAGCTGGAGAGAGTGAGAGAGGTGAAATTGGAGATGATGGATCAGGAGACGGCTCAATGATGACCAAGACAGTGACCATAACTCTGAGTGCTGCAGCTGCCTATATGCTTCTTGTGGTGGGACTCATGTTTTGGTGTAGATACCGTAGACTGCGTAGGAAGCAAGCATATGCTCAAGCTAATGGTGCAGCTGGTGCTGATGGCACAGGCGGTGGTGTAGAAGGTGCCAGTGCTTTGTGTAAGTATTCTTCTTACCATGCAAGTTCTTTCCCTTGCTCATCACTAAAAGTTGAAATTGCTGATAAATTTTAATTATTGATTAAATATATAAATATTTTAGTTTAAAATTATATATTTAATTTATAAAATTATATATAATAATTATATAAAATTATATATAAAATTATATATTTAATTTTAGTTTAAAAATATATAATAACAGATTGATATTCCATGTATAGAATTTAAAAAAATTAATTTGTATACTTATTCAAAACTTTATTTAGTATTTTTAGTTAAAAACCCAATGACGTGTTAGCTATTGTGATATCATTACTGATTGACTTTCATTGACTTTAAGTTATATCGTTCATTATTAGCATGTTCATGGATGTTAGTTTTAAGGAAGTGTTCAAAATTATCATATAATTTTATTTGTAATTTCTTTGCATAATGCAAAGTAAGTTTATTCCTATTATCATTTGCTACTATGATGTTGATATCACGTTAACTTTGTGTCTAAAAGAATGATCACGCCATGTGAGGCTCTTTTTAAGAATCAATATTAAGACATTTCAAGACAATTCATCGTGAATTAAAACACCGATCTACAGTAGATTTACTCATTATCCTGACTCAAAACATAATTTATATTCAGTTTTATTTATAAGGAATTCAGAAATCAAATGAAAACCATTCAAATATTTTGATTCTATACCCATCACCTTGTCCAATGATACAAAGAAAATTTAAACAAATATTATGAGTTTTCTAATTATTTTTACAGTGACTAAGGCTGAGAATGGTGAGGCAGGTGGAGTAGGAACAGAGATGGAGTGCAAGGAAGGCACAGGGGCTCCTGGTGACTCTGGTGGACATTCTTCTTCCTCTTCACTAAAACGAGCACAAGGCCGAGGTCCTTCTGGTCTTGACAGGATTTCCTTTCCCAGGAAGGATCTGCACTCTTTTGTTCCATTAGGTAAATTAAACCATAAAACATTTACTGTTGTTGTTTATCCTAATCAAATGGATTTATAAACGCATCAGATTGTTCCAACATCATAAGGATATTTTATGGTCATACTGTATGGCCCATAAATGAACTTTTAATTGTAAAGTTGACAAAAATCAGGAATAATTTCAGCATGGGGTTACCAGCAGGAAATTTTTGTTTAAATCTTTTGGAGGCATTGGTCATTGTAAAGGCTAACTAATGGAGCCATACCAGACTCTCTGGTATGGCTCTTAATTAGAAACTTAATTAGACCCTCTATCAGGTTCTAGGTTAATATTTCAAATTTCCATTTTCAAAGTAAAACTTTGCTATAGAATAAGAGCGTAATTTTCTTTAATTTTTCATTTTTGATTTAGTGATGAATCCTCAAAAATATATTTTAAATGTATTGTATTGTAAATTTTGTTACCTTGAGTTTATCAAAGAAAACTTTCTTGTCAACTTTTTCAAATAAATCAGTATTAAAAAAACTAAATTATCTACTCAAGGTGAGAGTACTCAAAAGGAACACAAAATAGTTTTGGCCATTCCTGCTTAGTTGTTCCAACATTATCTCAGAATATACTAAGTGTTTCATTTGAAAAAGTTTGGAGAACACAGGATTTGGCAAATCATTAACCTTCTTACTATAGGAAATTCTTCTAAAAAATGTTAAATTTTTGAATTTTTGGCAATTTTTAATTCTTTCTCAGGCAAGGGAGAGTTTGGAGAAGTATTCTTGGCCAAAGCAAAAGGACTTCAATCATCTCGTCGGTCTGGATCTGGCTCAGAAGGAGAAGGAGGATCAGATGGAGAAAAGGGTGCTATAGTAGTGATGGTTAAAGCTTTGGAGGTAAAGGAAGAATCAGCTCTCACTGAATTCAAGCGACAGTTGGACATGTTTGGAAAGGCCAGGCACCCTCATGTGGCAAAGCTTATTGGCCTATGCAGAGATGCTAACCCACATTATATGTTATTAGAATATTCAGCTTGGGTGAGTTCATGGTTATATTTCTATTTTGTATATTAGATTCAGTATCATAATTAGCTGTTTGCACATCTAAAAAAGTTATCTCTTAAATGTTTACACACCTGAGTATAAAAATTTCTTCTAATTTTTGGGATCTGTTTATTGTTAAAACATAGTTGTTATCTTGCCTACCTATTTATGGACATCTTCCGATGGCAGGACTACCAGTTTTTTGTTACTATCTTCATTTTTCCATTGTTTCATTCTTCCACAATGTCCCTCACTAACCTGTACCTTCAGATGTAATTAATCCAAAGATGAAAGAATATGTATTGATAAAGAAAGTTATACCAGGTAAATTTCAAGGAAAAAGACTGATGGGAAGACAAAGGCAAATGTTATTACATGACGTAAAGGGTGGGTTTGGTTAGCAAAAATGAAGGAAGTGGCTTTGAAAAAGGGAATATTAGGTCACATGAACTTTCTAAAAAGTAGAAAACTCATTTTTAACAATAATATGTATGTTTACAGTAATATGTTACTTTTTATGCCTTTAGGATTACTTTAGTTCATCTATTAACTTATTCTCTGTGGTGCTGCTGTATGTAACTTATCAAACTGTTTTTAATACATCATTATTATTGAAGGTTTTTGGCTGTATCAAATTTGAAATAGTTTGTTTTATGGATAGCATTTACTCATAGCATTTTGTTACATTCTAGGGAGACCTTAAACACTTCTTGGTGACAACTTCCAAAGGTGGAAAAGCCTCAGAAGGTAAAGAAGGAAATACAGATGGAGCAGCAAAGGCCCCATTGACTGCAAACCAGTGCGTTGAGGTGTTGAAACAGGTGGCCCTCGGAATGGAGCACATTGCATCATTGCGCTTTGTTCACAGGGATCTGGCAGCACGCAACTGTCTCATTTCAGCTACAGGATTGAACATCAAAATTTCTTATCCAGCTTTGTCCAAGGATACATATTCTGCTGAATATTTCTCTTTCCAAAACCAGGTACTTTTTATCCTCTATATCTATATATCCTACAAATTTTCTTGTTGTCTTTGTTTCAACAGTTTAATTCTGTCTTTGGCATCTATTTTTACTCTGTGTTGCTGGAGCTTTTCTGTGAATAAAATGAGATAAAAATATTTTATGAAAGGAGCCTTTAGTCTTCTCTTAAATTTGTTTCTGGCAGATGTACAAATTTCATTCCATCTAATTGTGTTTACAGTTGGTTCTTAAGAAAAATGTTGTTTCTGGAATACCCTACATTCTGTGCAAGAAACACAAAGTAGTGATCACAGGTTAGCCTGATATCTCAGAAAGGGTCTATATCTGTTTAACTATCGTGATTTTTTACTTTCTGTCTTAAAGTATTTAATCTAAATTCCGTGATGAAGAAGCACTAGAGTATTTCATTCATCATGCATCTTATTAATGTGCTCTATTGTTTGCTTTGTTGCTTTTCATAATTTGTAGCACCATCATGTTATCCTAAGATGAGTCTAAAGCATGAATTTCATTCAATCAAAACAGTTATAAGAGAGATAGAACAAAATCTTAGACTTTTGAAAAAACCAAAAGGTGATGTCGAAGACTATTGTCTTCCAGTAAAGATAGTAAATATTTAATCATTTTCTTTTATAGGTAATCCCAATCCGCTGGATGTCTCCAGAAGCTGTACTGGAAGACGACTCTTCCACCAAATCAGATGTGTGGGCCTGGGCAGTGTTAGCCAATGAGGTATTCTCTGGTGGAGAATTGCCTCTCAGTCAGCTCAGCAATGAAGCTATTGTCAGCGCGATGCGTGAAGGAAACAAACCAACCCTTCATCAGGTTCATTCAGCAGTGACCTCACGCTTACAATCTCTCATGGAATCTTGCTGGGCAACATGTCCAAGAGATCGACCCACCTTCCCTGACATCGTCACAGCATTTGCCACCGATACTCCGCTGTGAAATGAGAGAACATCGGAAGGAAAGTTATAAAGGTTCAGACCACATCTTCAGCAATTCCCTTCAGTGCACAGTAATGGGCAGCTCCATATAGTCGGGTGACGAATTAGGAGAGGTGATGTGGTTGATGCATAACCTGTTTGTACCTTCCTCCGTAGACTAGTCATTTAAAGACTGTACCAAATCTATAGGGTTGGTTTTAAAATGTCCCTTTGCCTTAAGATTTCATCTGAAGGATGTGAATTTACATGGCAAAGAAACTCAAGTGATGCTAGATTATTAAAACTGCTTAGATGTGGAACCCAGAGAAAAGAATTGGCCTCATCTTGTGAAGAATCTTCTTGCACAAGTGTCTGTCGCAATAACCCTGTAGACTCAAGTAGGCAAGTGTTTTAATCGAATTATTAAGGAAAAAATAAAATCCCCGTTGCACTTTGTAATAATGGGTGACACCATCTTTTCTCAATTGACCAAGCTACGAGATTTTTTATAACTTATACAGAATTTAAGATTTTTGATGGTATGCCTTGTTGGCTTCTTGTGACTTTGGCCGCCTTGCCTGTGTTTGATGTCAAATTTGTGGACTGTTTATATTTCATTGTTGGCATGTTGTTATGGTGTAATTTATTCAAGATAATCTTCCATGCTGTGTGACAGAGTTGACAATAGCATTTCTGAGTTATAAAAACACGGATTCAATTTCACAAGGTTTGCATTGTATTCGAAAGCAAATCCTATTCTTTGTGACTATAATAATATATTCACTTTACACATATCTTCTTGCATAATAGGAGATGTATTCTTTCTAATTGAAGATAGAAGAGCATATTAGTGCTTTGAGAGGTATGTCTGCTCAATGACAAAGGTTATTATATTTATGAATACAATATTATATACTTTGTGTTTGACCTCTCCATTGTCTTGTAAGGGATTATGCATTGTGTTTTGAATTTTTAAAATTAGAGGAATGAATATATTTTCAAAGCTTTTGTTTTAAGATGAGTTATATCTATTAATGATAGTATTTTATCTTAGATAAGTTAGCCAAGAATTGAATTTACCCTCAACTATATGTAACAATGCAGCATTCTACTAACATTTTGAAATTGGTTAAAATTTATCACTACTGTGGGTATGTATGAACTAATCATACCTGAATATTCATCATTTACTTAAATACTTTCAATCTTAAGAGACTTTTTGAGCATCATTTTTGTCTTCAATACAAAATATATGCTATTATTATGAAAATGAATAAGATATTAGGTTATTTATTTGGCATTGTCATAAAATTCATGTTTCGATAGCTGTATATCATCTGATTCAAATCCCTGCTCTTTCATCATGAAATTTGTCTTCCTACCAGTTTGCTATTGAATGTGCAGCTCTGTCAGGTGGTATGGAATTTGGTAATTAACCTGTAGTTATCCTTAATAAGGAAACAATCATGACATTTACACACATTTTTGCAATGTTATAGTTAGGGATCCCTGCATCCTTGCATATAATAATATACAATCTGTAGCTTGGTCTTTTCTCCCAGTTTCATGACTGGATCATTAACATTTCTGGGTGTGGATTTGAATAAGGAATGCGGTAATGAGTGAATTACCCATTTTTATCAGCATGCTTTTTCCCTCATAAGAAGGTTATTGTGCATGCATTTGTGACATTGGACATGAGTGGGCACAGTTTCAACGGTGTTTGACATTGGCAAATTTTTTACTCTTTCTAAGTTGTGAGATATTAGATGACTCCCTGTGGGCTTAAAACCACCAGTAAATGCATATCCAGTTGGTAAAAATGTCGACTCAATCATGCTTTTTACCTTCACTTTAAAAAAAAATCCTTTATACCTTGTATGTTTTTACCTTTTTTTAATGGTATTAAGAAAAATTGTTAGCATAGGTTATGACCTCCTTTATGACTCTGTAATTTTGTATTTTAATACGGTTTTCTACGGTTTTTCATGAGAGAAAACTAAGTGTACTTTGCAATTTATGGCTGAAAGAACTTTTTGTAATTTGGAAGTGTTTGTTTGTCACTTTATTGCTGTAACATTTTTTTAATAGCATGATTTATTTTATACTTTAAAAATGTTTGTGAGATACCTGTGCATATATTTTTTCATGAAGTGTTCCACCATATTTGTATGTGAAGTGAATAATTTATTCTCTAGTCAAATGATAGGATGTAGATTTTAACCCTTTGATAATGTATGATTATACATATAACTTTTTGTAATTTTTTGAACAGTCAGTATGAAAGATTTTTGTAGCTTTTTTCCAAAATGTAGAAACTTTGTTTGATTTCTCCCTAGGAAGCATTTACAAGTTTCTCATCATTCCAGAAGAGAAGGTGCAATTTTTAAATAAATTCTGATGATTTCTTCCTGCTCCAACCAAACAGGCAACTTGTAATTTTGTGTTATTTTTATAAATCTCATATATATATAAATGTCCATATGTACAAAAAAAATTGTAATTGTACTAGTTGGTTGCAGGAAGACATTCTTGAAATTTTCGACTCAGGTTTTAATCCGAATTGCATTTGCAAATACATGCTTTTATATTTAGGCTTAATGACAACCTTTCTTTTTCATTTATATATATATACCTACTGCCATTTTGTGGTTGCATAAAATCACTAGTTACTCTGTGATGTTATTATTTTTTGTCTTTTAATAAATTAAATGAGAATTCATGGTGTGGCTGTTGATTTGATTTGCTCATGCTGTGTCATGAAATTTTTCTCACATTTCTGAAATATGTGGGGAAAAAGACTTTTAGAGTCATGGTTATTTGTGATGTGGTAGCTGTACAGCAGCCTAGTAGTACCAAAAATAGAGGAGCTAACATCCTCAAGTATTTCCATGCATCACTATATGAAATTTATTACCTCACACCTTAGGGACTTCCCTCAGGATATCTATATCTCATACCAACTTGTACTAACACAAATTCACTTTAAAGTCGATATGTGAAAGCATGACTTGGTGGAAAGCCATGGTATTAAAGAAGAGACAATTTTTAATTATTCATAATATTTATTTTCATGCAGCCAGCTTTGCTTCCACTGAAACATCTCTAGGTGGAAGACCTGATTTTATTTAGATCAGAAGACCGAAATTTTATTTAGAACAGAAAAATATATGAGCCAGAATTTCCTGTGTATACTAATAGGATAATGCAATGATTGCATCAGCAGTGCATTTAGTGAATTTCCCTTACGAATTATAATCTAACGAATCTCTAAATTTCATATTTATATCTCGGTGGGAAGTGCCTGAAATTCATTTTCTAAAATTGCTTCAATGCATTTCTTATGCAGACTCAATAGACCTTGGCATCTCATTCGATTCTTTCTACAAAGTTGTCCTCTCTCCATTACTCGGCCTATCTTCCATTTATACTCTTAAATTGGTTTGGGTAAAAATTTCTCAATCTATTTAGGGAGAAATTTTCTTAAATCTGTCGAATCGTTCACTCAATAATTATTCGTCAAGGATGATATTAGCGTAGATTACATCTTCCGATTCATGTCTTCAACTTTCCTGCAAAGATGCTCATTCTTAATCTCTCATCGATTGACATTCTTTTTCCTCTCTGCCTATTACTTTCCATGCAAATATATCTTTTTACATACAAATCGATGTCAATAGCCGCTACTCCTCAAAATCGTCTATCGAATCGTCGGAGGAAAGGACTGCGATGACCGTATCTAAAAGTAAGGCGCACCTTTTCTGTCCTCCGTGGAGAGGTAAAAGAGGCATCCTCAGTTTCTTAGGGAAGGCCAATAGAATGGGTACCCACTGTTAACCCTCGCTGTAGCATGCCAGGTTTCGTCGGAGGCGGATTTCTTTAATAAGTCCAAGAATTGGAAGAATGTGTTTCAAAATCTACCTGGTAAATGAAGACCATCCCGGTCCGCCGTGTTATCGAATGACACGCAAAAGCGATGTGGGAAGTGTCGAGAATGCGTGTTAAGCAGCTGCAGACAACAATATCGAGAGGTAACGTATGTCCCTAAGCAAAGTGACTAATAAGTCCTCTTGCTTGAAATTTATAATTTCTTATTGGTGCGTTAGCGCATTTAGATCCGAATATTAAGAATTAAGTTATCATTCCTAAAAATTATGACCAAATTCCCTCTTGCCTAATATTATCACCATTTATAATGATTTTCGCAGAATGCGTTTTGTCGCGTTCAATCCAACTCTGATAGCCGGTGAATTGACCTGAATTCATGAAATTATTGTATTTCGTCCCTTGACTCACCGGCGAATGCGTACGGAGCCTCTCATTGTAATTTCATAGCATTCGATTTACTTTTCATTAAATTTTTCGCTACAGTTTATTCGCATGAATTTCTTAATAAATTGTTGGCTATAATCGCATTACAATCTAATTTAGATGAACCGAATACATGACCTATAATGTTGTAAATAAATATATTTAATGTATAAGAAAACTATTATAAAAATTTTCATAGCTCATTTCGATCACTTATGGGGTAGGCTGATGAATGACAAGAATGAGGTTGAATTAGCGATGATTAATTTTTTTAGCCAGATGCTCTTCCTGTCGCCCCCTGAACGGGAAAATCCGACGACCCCGCACAACCTGATCAGCCGAGATTCGAACCCGCGGTCTTGGAACAGCGACAGCGCTTAGCATGCTAACCACTCGGCCACCATGGCCGTTATTAAATAAATTTAAATTATAATTTGGGTACTCCGAATAAATTTAAATCAAGTAAACGTGTCATAACATCTTTGATCGTTTTACAGCGTATTTTAATATTTGAAAATGTCGTATTTTTCTCTAAATTCAAAATACATTTCATTATTAGTGGATTCCGATCTTCTATTTTACCCATGGTACCTTCTTTCTGACGCTATATAAGGCAGGTGTACCGAAGGACTCGTTCTTTTCTCGAGCCAGTTGTTGACCTGCGCTGACTAATTCACAAGGTATCGCTTTGTGACGGCCGTGGCGGTCGACTTCCAGCCGAATTCCGAAGAAAGTCTGGGGGTATCGGCATTGCCTTAAGGTTAGGCGTTTTTAAGATTATTTTGTGTGAAATTGTGTTTTAATTTGGCTTATACGCTAAAAGCACTGCATATCTTAAGACTGAAGTCACATTAGAAATTAATATTGTGGTTTTTCTATAGAAATCTTCCATTGGCAAAAAGATTTCAAGAAAGTTTTCTCTCTTATTGCAGGCAAGTTTGGCGAGGTGCACGGTTTCTTTCGAGCAATGCTGCATGTCTTCCCTCACTTCACCACCCTGTCAAATGGATTCAGATCGGAAGGCACGTTGTAAGTTCTCCATTCTTTCCTCCCATTTTCTTGTACTTTAATTACAATTGAAATACCTTGTGTGATAGTTATTTGTGTTATATAGTTACGGATTATCTGTCGCGTGGCCAGTGGTACTTAGTGCAGGTTTTACTTCAGGTGTCCTACTTTGACTGAATTCGGAATTCTCTTAGCATTAGTGCATGGTACGTTTCATTTGACATGTTATATTTGATCGCTCTTTTAAAGTAAGGGTGATAACGCGCTCCCATAAGAATCCTGTTAAGCTGTGGCGATTCCTCTCAACTCGTTACTCCTATGCATCGCGATGCATTTTTTTCGCGGTCGAATTATACTCATTAAATATCCGATTTTCCGAGTGATGTGGTCATGATCGCGCTAAAAATTTTAGTTCAAAGTTTGATCGCCTTAAAAGCAGAGTAGATTAAACTTCCAGCCGTACAACGCAAGTCTGGAGTTAAACGATTTTAATAAAGCAAAAGCTTTTTGGAAAAGTCTATGATGAAAGCCAACTTGCGTAGTTGCTTCTGTTTCAATTTGCTTTTATGGTTTGGTTTATAGAAAAGACTAAATTTTGAGGGGTGATCGCCTACTTTTTACTAACACTTTAGTTTTAATTTGATAACTAGTTTTCATTCCATGGGTAAGAAGACCCGTTTGGATTCGGGGAATTTATCACAGATTTCACCAATCCTCGTTGAAATTTACTAAATACTTTCTATTTATTATATTCATCTTATTATGTTAAAACTCGAAATCGAAGTATGATTTAGCTTTCAATATATTGTTCGAACTGCACTTCTAATGTAAATGACGTCGTGAGGCTTGATTAAGTCAGAAGTAGAGTTAGACCCACTCTACCAGAATGGGAAATAAAAACGTAATATAAAAAACTTAAATTTTCAATTCTTTTCACGAAGGTACTATGTGACCAGTAAAGGTAAATTTTGTGGAGTTTTGAGCCTTTGTAAAAGGTTGCTTTTACGGTTACCGGTTTAAGGGAGGGGAGTTGTCCTGTGTAGAGATCTCCAATACCTATGATAGTAATTTTTCTCCCTCGCAGTAGAATTCTCGAGCTCTCCTGAATATATTTTAGAAACTTTTTCAACATGTAAATACAAATCTGCGTTAATTACGTCGAAACTTAATAGAGGTCTTGGGAAATGTCTAAAGTTCGCGAAATGTGATGGAAGAGTTTGGAAAGCATAAACATTTGGGTGATAACTTTGATATGGACAAGAGCTATTCTGATTTTTACTTTTGATGGACGTAACAGTGAATTTGTAAAGTTAACCTCTCCAGTAAAATCTGTTCTCAAAGACAACTGTATTCTCTAATATTTCAAACTAAAGTTGCGGAGTTAATGCCAAACGATCAGTTTTTTCTATCTGAAATCGTGGAGTTGCAAAGTTTCTTAATTTGATTCATTCAGATTTTACATTTTTAAGGATTTTAAATTCGCTTTTTTGATACTTTGACATTTCTATTCGATAAGTCTCGGATACAGGCTGATGTTACAACAAATGCGCTAATTGGACTCTCGTGAGTTTCCCAATCCTTTCCCTAAAAATTTAACAACAGGTTTAAACTTTAAAATTTTGTCCAGTCGGAATGTTAACATAATCGGTACCAATTATCTGCTCAAACTTAATGAACTTCCGAAGCCGAGATAGATCAAATTAGAGGATAGCAGAATATAAATCTTAGATTTTTAAATTAAAAATCTAAATACTAACCTTCGCTGGAGAACTTTCAAAGTCATTTTTTAGAGTTCAATTTAATATTTTAACTTTATAAATTTATAGCATTCGTGGTATTTCTTCAATTTTACGATCTTTCAATGTAAAGGAGGCTATCCGTGTCTAGCAATATTTAGTTAGCACCTTGACAATGTTTCAAAATTATGGTAAACTGTTTCAATTATAATTTTTAATATTTCTTTAATAAAACCTTTGATCATTTGCCGTAGTGAGCTTAACTCAGGAGAATACTTTAAATTTAATTTCTCTGTAAAAATCGCTAATTTTAACTTGTCATAATGTTTTAAATCTAAAATTATTTGAATTACCTTAAAATTTGAAAATTGCCTTAATTCTTGTTTGTGAATGAAATTTCTGTATTTTTTCAAAGTCAAAATTGAATTCTCTTGAAGAATATAACTATACAGCTTCCTTTCCTTGTCAAGTACTAAAGTGTGAAATCTTACTAAGTAGGTTTCATAAGTGGTAATTTCTCATAAAATCCAACATTGCTGGAGGTCTTTCAAAGTTATATTTAGCCCTGAAAATTTGTGGTATTCGTAGTGTTGCATTAATTTTAAGTATTTCAATGTAAAGGAAGCTATTACTAGCAATTTCCATCATAATTAAAGTTTAATAATTAGTTTGCACCTTGTCAAAGTTTTCTTCTTGGTAAACTGCTTAAATTATAATTTTTAATACTTTTGGAATAAAAGCTCATTCCTTTGTCATTGCTGTGGAGAGCAGAAATTCAGAAGAGTATTTTAAATTTAATATCACAGTAAAAATATCACTTTTCATCTTGTCATAAGTTTGTCTAAAAATTGTTTAAATTATCTAAAAATTGCTAAAATTCATGTTTGTGAATGAAATTTCTGATTTTTGTCAAAGTCAAAATTAATCTCTTCAAAAATATAATTGTACAGCTTCCTTTCATTGAATTTTATCAAGTACCAAAGTGAAATTTTACAAAGTAGGTTTTATAAGTGGTCATTTCTCTTGGATTTTATTTTTCACTGTTCCCAACAGAAGGAAGGAGGAAATGAAGGCATCAAACAACTCCTTTTACATGTTTTTATTGCAAAATTCGTATATGTACATTTATTACAGTGGTCAATGAAGAAAATTGCAGAGGGAGGACCTTTTCAAACTCCTCTCAAAACCTGTCCCGGCCCCAACCCCCAAACGTTCCTGGTATTGGAAGAGCCGGACTGGCTGAACCTCTCGAAGATTTTGACGTGTCATTTGTTTTCTGCTGTTGCAGCATCCATCTGGACCATTTCAGCCTCCTGTACTCCCAGTGTGCAGTGCCACTTCAATAGCTGTATTCAGAATAATTCTGAAGTTATTCTGAATACAGCCATTGAAGTGGCACTGCACACTGGGAGTAAAAGTGCAGAATGCAGAAAATTATCTGAAAATAGAATGTATATTGTTAAAGTACAATAAACAGATGGAAAAAATAAACATGTTAATTTTTAACCAGCCGAATGACCTTGGGGACTTAGAATAATTTTTCACTGCTAGTAGGTGTATCGCGGGTTGCATACGAACAAGGCGCAGATGTTGTGTTGCGTGATGCATATACTCAAGGCGCAAAAGCAGCTAATGTGGGTTGCATATGCTCAAGGCGCAAAGGAGTAGTGGACTTGCACAAGAAAGACAAATACAATTAAATTGATACAAAATGCAATGAGCTAGATTAGCAGTGATTGATTGAACTGTCAACACTTCAATTTTGGCAATTAGAAGCGCTTGGAGATTAATTAAAATGAATATTCAGCAATTTTTGAGGTCTGATATTAAGGAGAAAAATATACCATCAAAGATGAGAAATTTGAACTCAATTTGCTAAATTTAAGCAATAAACTGGAAGACCAAAATAATCAACTACAAATTCAAACAGTAGTATTATCCAGATCATAATTCAGCAATTTTTTGGGTCCAAAATAGAAAAAAAGAGAAATATGAAATCAAAGATGGGATATTAGAACTTAAGATTTCAAAATTTAGCAAAATAAGCAATAAACTGGAAGTCCAAAAGTAAACAACACCTAACAAACTAGAAATTCAAAGGGCAGAATTACCAGCTCATGATAAAATTCTGTGGAAAAATACTCGACTGATTAGAATTTGAAATTGAAAGAAACAGTGGAGGGACATTCCTGTGAAAAGAATGGCCCCTAACAAATAAATTATTCACTCTCTTTAACTGGTTCATCAAAACTTGTAAGGGAACCTATTTCACAGCCTCTGAACATGATATTCAAAACAAAGAGGAAGTCATCACACATCTTAACGAAACTTTGAAAGGGTGGAAGGATTGAAGCTTTAGCCTAAAAATTCCCCTCTGCTCTTAAATAAGTTTTGGCACTGCAGTGATTCCTTTTCAAGAAAAATTGAACATTTGCTCTGAATGATAAAACTGAAATAATATAACCTACTGTGGTAACAGTAATATTTGCTTGTAATGCAAATATGTTACGCACCCGCTTCTTTTAATCATATCATCAAATAATAAATTAAACTACTTCTACAACCAGTAACTGAGTTACTCTCAAAATCAAATTTATTTTGGGAAAAACTGCCTTTATTAGAGGAAGATTATATGAAATAAAGTTCACCACCAATCAGAAATTCCCTTGTGCCCCAATTCCTAGAAATTCTTTTTCTGATCATGTTAGGCACTTAGAATACATTTATTTAGCCTCTACTACATTCTCTTTATTTTTCAATAAAATTTGTAATAAGAAATAACAGTTCTACCAAAATTTAATTATTGTTTGAGATTAAAAAGGTAAATTAGCACAGAAGCAAGTGACTATGAACTTTGATGGTCAATGCAATTTTGATTTGGCTTATGAAGGATTTTATAAAAAGATATAGAATTTGCTAGGACATAGTTTTGATTGGCAAAGCTTATTGTTAAAGATGCTAAATTCCATATCCTTTAAGGAGAGGTTTCACTGTTTTCACAATACTTAATATCAAAAGAGAAATCTGAGAACAAAGAGAATTCACTCATCTTTACCGAAAATTGCACAAAACAAATCATAAAAAGAATTAAATGTATCACTGCAAGTTCCAATCCAATTCAAAGACTCAAGATAACTGATGAATTGTAAGGCTTTTGTGGCTCAATAGACATAATATCGCTGAAATCACACCTATTAAAATTAATTATTACAGAAGTGAAAGTTTACTTGCTAATTAAGTGCAGTCTAAACTGTTCATCAATATATTCTTATTTCCTGAAAGAATGCATAAATATCCATGATCTGTTAAATTTAACTGTGTTTGCATCAATGTTTTAAAAAATATTGAAAATAAATAATGACATTCCAACGATAATTCTACAAAACCCATGTTGAATAAGAAATGCAAAGTTTAGCTGATCAGAGTGCTTAACTAAAGCTAGTCATAAGGAGGTCGGAATAGTTCATTGCTTGATTGTTTTACTGCAAAGTAAGATACCAAATGAAAGTGTGTTAAGTTTTTCTAAAATATAAAATTGAGAGAAGATATGTAGTCCCATTAGAATGACATTAAAGGGATACTCTAAATAAATATCTAGTAAAATTTCATGGGATGATAGAGAATGAATTTCAAAAAGGGTTTCAATGATACTTTCCTTGAATTAAGAACAAAACTTGGCATATGACGTGTATAAATTTCAATGATATTGAGAGAAGAGATTTTGCTAAATTATTAGTTAATTTTCCAAGTGTTTGATTTGAATACAGTGAACCTTTTAATTAATGAGGTATTGATTCTCTAAATAAAATTTCACATAAGCTAGAAATGTAAATGAGCAATGACTTCCTCTTTTCTAATTATTTTTGATTGATTCCCTAAACAATTTCATTATTGACTCGCCATATATTAATACAGAGTAAAAATAACAACAATCACTCGATGTAATAGAATGTCCTTCCCACATTAAGAGCAGGGAATTATGCAATTAAACCACCCTTACACTGAAAACCTCTACTGACAAACGATATTAACCATCGATGACTAACTATTAACTCAAAATTATGAAAGATCTAACCGAGTTATGTATCCAGAATATTTTAAGCTTTTACACTCAATCCTTGATTTCTTTAACACACACAGTTAAAGGTAAATCGATTCCCCTATGAAAATATTAAATAAAAATTGCACTCACCTCGAAAAAGGACTACATTTCTTCATGAAAGTATTAGCCAGGTATGCAGTCGATCCTTTTGAGGAAAATCATCCTTGTCTTCTTAATCACCACCAAGAGCCAGGTGCTTCCATCAAACTGAATGAGATGAGCTGGATCTCACTACAATGATAAGGGAAAAAGGATTATGAACATTGAAAAATTTACATGAAATGTCTATCTTTAACAGAGACTGATCATGGTATTACTGATGGAATCAACAGATAAAACTTTCCCTCAGCCTTCATTTTCCAGGGTATTGTCACTTTAACAACTGTGAATCTGATATTCAAAAACAGACAAAGAGGATATCATTGAACGTTTCAGAGTGTAAACCCTAAAAAATATTTGCTGTTCTTAAAAAAGTGTTAGAACTGCAGTGATATCTTTCTAAGTAATTCGCTCTGGAATGAAAAATGGTAACACCTACACTGGAGATAATAAACTCTTTCTGATGCATGTGCATTTCACATCCTCTTTTCTCATGCAAATGTTGAACGATGTTGTCATAAGAAAAAAATTAGATTCAAAATATTGCTTTTACTTGACAATGTTACCTGTCACCACTCAAACATTACATATCACCATGATTATGGTGTTTTCTGCCACATAATACAAAACCATTAAATTGTGGTCATAAGAATGTCATCAAACAAATCAAGTAGGAAATGGAGGGTGACAAGTAAATGATAATGAATACAGATTGGAAGAAAGGGGCATGAGTATATTCTTCAATTTGATAAAAGCTTCAGCAAATCATAGTGAATGAAATTATGGACCATAGGGGAGGGGTTTCAAAATATATAAGAATAGGATGCAACAAAGTCTACTGCAGAAGTTCTATTCCTAAAGCCTGTTGAAGGAAGGGGATAAAGATGATGGTGCAGAAAAAATGAGTTTGAAGAAGCTTAATCTTTTCAGACATAAAAACAAATATTTCAAGAAGCAGTGGATTTTTAGTCTAAGATTGAAAGGGGCTTAATCAGAAGTGAGATTAAAGAAATTTAGAAACAGGATTCTTAGAGCATGCACTTCAGTCTTAAGTATGCAAAATCATCCATGAAACTTTGAGATGAAATGAGAATGAAGAATTACATTATCCAACAATGAAACTACATTCTAAGTGAGGTGAAAGGATTGTAGTAATTTTCTACCATTATCATATCAGATAGGTTTAGGAACCAGTTTGTCAAACTTGAAATTTTTAAGAACTGGACGAATCCCATCAATGAGCTTAAACTGCTTCTCTGATGCTAACGAGTATAATAATAAGTGCCTAATTTTCTGATGTGGCCATGCGTAATAACGCGTAAATATAAATTAGGATAACAAATTGTCGAAAAAGTCAGAGAAAATTCATTAATTTGTTCGTATGTTGCTGTCTTCGGAATGAAAATATTTCTTAATGATTTCAAAGTGTTGATCACACATAATCAGCAAATTCTAAGTCCGTTATCATCAAAATAATTGTTTAATTTCCAGAACCTCATTTTGCTTTGTTGTGAATAAAAAATACTAAGTTATTGCTTTATCAGTATCCAAGTGGTGATAAAAAATGTATTTATCGAATTATGGTAAACTTTCCAGCGGAGGTATGACAGTAAGTCGTTGTCAACTAAAGGAAAATTGCATTGAATTCCCTTCTCAGGACAGCCTTGGACGAACTGGTATGAAATTCCGCGAGGCTTTAACCGTTCGACAGGCTGGCGTAGTGGGTCGAGGCACCTAGGTGCGACGCTAACTGTCTCGGGTTCGAATCCGGTCGCGGGCGCTTCCGAGATTAGAGGGCCGCCAACCCACCGGAAGTTTTTTCTTCATCCTAAATTCGGAATAAACGGATTCGAGCCCGTACATTAGTGTTGCGGGTGCCCTTAGACCCGCACACCAGCCCTCGAACCCGCTTGGCGGGCGGCAAATCATTTATCGGTGATATTTTTCTCGCATTACTTTTTCGGCCGCAAAATTTTTCACCTTCGAGACATTTCCTTTTACCTCTTTAAAAAAATTGCACTGCTGAGCACAAAGTTTAGCGAAACATTTTTAGAATCCAGACAACCAATTTAAAATAAAGTTAGAGTGGGTTGTCTGTATTTTAAAAATAATTTTAATCGCTTGTGCCCAGCAGTGCAACGTTCTGAAAAGAAAAATGGAATTATCACATTTTATGATCATTCATCTCGCGCTAACAATGACAAAAGTATTAAAAAGAGCAATGGCACGGTATTTTCGATATTAGAACAATGCGAAAAAGAAACTAAGTTTTCGGGTATATTACATTATACCTTATAGTTTAGAATTAACAGTGGTGTGAACTACTTTTCAAGTTGTCAGTCGTTTATTCGAGATGAATAAGGAAGCAACGACGAGGAATAATTCTGCCCTACATAATAATTTAAATGGTGAACTAAAACCCATGGTAATAGACTCGTTTTCGAGGGAAAAAAGATCCAGTTATACCTAATAGGCCAACGGATTCAGATTGTATTTACTAGATACAGAAAGGCCTTAGAAAAAAAATAGAAGGGAAAACTTCCTTTCCGTTATAAATTTTCTTAATGATTCTTATATTTCATTAAGTTAGTAGAAATGGTTCAATCAAAAATTAGTCAACTGATAAACCTTTACACTTCTCGAGGTCAAAATACATTTACACTGAATACTTTACTCCATACGGTTCGAAGTACAAATATTTCATCAACAGTAATGAAACATACACGCCAATGAAAATATTTCCAACTGATAACCAAGTTATTTCCATAACCAAAATCTATAAAGCAGACTCGGCAAAATTAGCACAGGGAAAACTAGCTTTATTAAAATAAGATACTAAAAAGTTAACCAATCAAAGCTGATCTCATGCCCTAATTCATTACTAAAGATTTTTCCTGTCAACTTAGGCACTTTAAAGCTTAAAAATTTACAAATTTAGCCTCTGTTAAATTTCTGCATATTTCATTTAAATTTGCATAAAACAATTACAGTTCCATTGATGTTCCACCAACTATTACTTGAAAGTAAAAAAGCTAAATTAGTGGAGATGTAAGTTACCATGAACTTTAGAGCATAAATGTTCTAGCTAGAGAGTCAACAAAATTAGGGCAATTTTAAGCTGACTATTGAAGAATTTCTAAATGAGCTAAGGATAAGTAAAGTTACTTATCATATATGTTAAAGTCCATATCCTTTGAACATGGGTTTTACTGTTTTCACAACAATTATCTGAATTTTCCTAATCAAAAGATACATCAAAGACCAAAGCCATCTTTAACCAAATTATATTAAATGGTTAGGAACGACTAAATTTATCACTGCAAATTCCAAAACATTTCTGTGAAAAGTATTAAAAGATTGAATAAACTGATGAAATGTTTTAGTAGCTCAATATAAATAATATCTCCCAAACCACACCTATAAATTTGAAGGTCTACTTCCACATTATTCTAAGTCTGAAGTAATTTTAAAGATATTCATCCTTCCAGAAAGAACGCAAAACTAACCCAAATTGTTACATCATGTCCACATCAATGTTTTCAAAAGTATTGAAAATAAAAAACGACAATTTGCAATGAATATTCTACCAAAACCCATGACAGTAAATGCAACTTTTTGCTGAAAACAGCTCTGGACTAAGTTAGTTTTTTCATGGCAAAGAATGTAACCAAATGAAAATAAGTAAAGTTGTTCTGAAATATAGTAGTAGTCCCATTGTCCCATGAAAAACTTCTCAAGGGATGCTCCAAATAATTCCTCATCTTAAAACAGGAAAAGTTTCATGAAATGATGATGAATGATTTTCAAAAAGAATTAAGAGTTTTCCTTGGAGCAAAAATGAAAACAAAAATAAAGTATATGAAATAACTAAAATCCATGGGGAACAGGACATAATTAGAAATTTTACTAAAATACTAATTTATCAATCTTCCTGATTGTCAGGTTGAATCCAAAAAACATTTCAATCAAAAAGGCGCGGAGTCTCCAAATCAAATTTCAAGTGAGCCAGAAATATAAATGAGCAATGACCTCTCCTTTCTACTTATTTTTGATTGAGCACCTCCCATTTTCCTTTTATAATTTCACTCATTAACTTGCCCTATATTTGTATACAAAGAAAAAATAACAGCCTTTCTGTTAATGGATACGCTTGTCACAGTTACAGCAGCAAATTATTTAAATAAACCACCCCTATAATGAGATAATTCAAAAACGCCACCAACGACTGACATTAATAACCTCCTATAACTTATAAAACATAAGTTTATGAAAAACCGAACCGAGTTTCCACAACAAAATATTTTAAGCTGAAGCCACTTGATCATCCTACACTAATAAAAGAGATTTTAACCTCGACGAATTATGATCTAGATGAAATACACTTTGAGTTGGTCTACTAAATATTTCCTCAAAGTATTAAAAGAAAAATGCACTCACTCTGGAGGAGTAGTGGTTTTTTTGGAAGCTGAAGACCAGCATGCAGTCGGTACCTTTAAGCCAATGTTGTCTTTTTAACCACCTCTTAGAGCCAGGCGCTTCCTCCACACTGAATGGGAGTAGTTGGATTTCACTACAACGATAAAGGGAGAAAGAACATAAAAGAATTTGATATGAAAATTCTACGTTTAATACCGATTGATCATACAGCTAGACAGAATCAACAATAGAAGCTACAAATTACCCTGCACTGTCTAGGATAAAGTTATACTTTAAGAATAAGTTTAAAGACTATACGATCAAACGCTGGTGCAGCAAAATATAAATTTAGACTGTGAGAAGCTCCTAAGATCTGTTTATTATCAAGGATAGATATTAGTTACTCTAAGTACATAAATTACGTATTTACGATGCGTAAAAATAATCATAGAATTAACTCAACTCACAGAAAAAGATATAATAATAATGGCAATATAAGAACTCAATATTATCAATAGAAGACAGATAAAAGAATTCGAAATATGAACAAATAAATTAGGACAATACTTCACTACAGAAAAAGGTTTTCTATTGATACTCAATGGGTATAAATTAAACGTGTTTATCAAGGTACAATCAACGCTTTGGATGGTTTAATTCTCTTTCTGCTTTTTCCAAAGAATTGCTAGTTCAATGTGCAAGTTTCAATTTCTGATATATAAAAGTTTTCCGTGGATTTTAAAGAATGCATCAAAGAAATTTATAGCAAGTGACAACCGTAATAATTGGTAGAGGGTTTCAATAAAAGATATCAAAAACGAAAAGAATTACTTACCAATGACATAAAACCCTTTCTATTCAAGCATTAGCCATTCCCGTCAAAACAAAAGTACTCAATGCGCATTCTCCTCGCTACAGTTGAGCTTCGATAAATGAGCAGCAGCGGGAAACACAAATTCAATAATATTCTGTGATTTTATTTCGTGAGGTTGGTATACTACGTAAAATAAGCTAACCATAAAATAAATCGAAATCTACTCCCATCATTATTTCGATCTGTGTCCTCTTTGATTTTTTAACAAAAGAGGTAATTCAAGGAACTGAAGATCTCTGATGAATAGCTCCAGTAGGTTGGCTAATTTATGATGTTCGCTAGGATATTGTATATAAATTCAGTTCCACTGATTTAGAATACATTGAAACTTGGGCTTTCTGGCCCAATTAAACGAATTTCTCTAAAATAATAAACAGAATATAATTTCTTTTAAGATTTGAATAAATTATTGAAAAAAATATAAATTACAGGGAATAATACAAAATGCAAGGAAATATATTAAAAAATGCTAAGTAAAATTATATATAATTATGAATGTACAATTTATTCTGCAAAAATGTATTTTGACAGAGTAGTCTTATCTATCTTTGTTTTTTTAAAGTGTTTGTCGGCAAAATCAACAAACACTTTCAGTGTTGATGAAGGGTTCTATTCAACATAAAATATGATATAGCCAGACTAAAATGTTTTTACTCAATTTAGGCACAGGTGGATCGTCACCATTATTGTATTCTTTGTATAAATTTTGCTATTTTTTTACAATTTAATACCTTCTACAATATCACATGTACAGTCTTCATTTTCATGACTGTGGTAAATTGTCATCTTTAGTAGAAAAATCTTCATCATTTATATATGAATAAATAATACCTCCACAATGCTTAAATTTCAAAGTCTCTTATGACATTAAGCCACAAACAGCAGAGTGTTCCTCTATAGAGTTTGTTGTTATATCTCACTAAATTATTTTGACAAACTATATTATATATTATTATATTTTCCTATTATACAATAGGAAAATTTTTTCACTTGTCTCTCTAGCAGTTGAGAAACTTGTTGTCATCTATAGATTCTAGTAATTAAGCAATTTGTCTTAATATGTCATTCATTCTTTTCATCCCCATGTCTAAGGGTGATGTTAGGAGGAAGAATTTCCTGCTTTAGGGTTCCCAGAATTGCATTAAAGAAACAGGCTATGATTGTTTTTGAAAAAAGGTCATTCCCAATATTAGATAAAAATAATACAGAATTTCTTTAGAGGTATAAATATAATATAAATTATTCTGGAAAGGAATTTTACATTTATCTAAGGGTTGGAGAAATTATTTATTTAAGGGTTAGAGAAGGATATAAAGTAAATCTCTTGTACAGTTTAATATTGATGATTTCATTAGATAATAATGGAATAAAATTCAGCATCAGGTATATAATGTAAACTTTCAGAATGCTATAATAGAGTATTGATTAGGTCATGACTCAATACAGTGATGAAACGATGATTTTTATGCATAAACTACACTTGACTAAGAACTAAAAATAACTTGAAAGTATCAACTTCGAAAACGAAAATAGAGGTACTTTTAGTAAGAACCGACATCCAATACTGAAATTCATTATTGAAAGTCAGATAACAGAACAAGCTGCAGATTTCCCAACCAACAAAGAGACATAGCCCAAAATACAAGGATATATCCAAAATTATTCACATGTGTGAGGCAACAAGAAGAATATTGAAAGGTGTAACAAATTGAGAAAGACAAATAATATTTTATGAAGTAATGGCACTTACATGACTCCAAATATTGAGATGAAGATCTAAAGCAAATAGACACACCAGAAGTGAGATCCTATTATTTGGAAAAGGGTTTTAAATGAGATGATAGATCAAGAAATAAATCTATGAATGCAGACTTAATATTAAGGTTTTCTAATAGCAAACTTATGTATATACTACTCCCTCAGTCTAGTGAAGACTAAATGAGAGTACTAAAAAATTTAATACTCTCACTGTAAGTGAAAGAAACTTCTTTAATTCATAACTACATTACACCACAATGACTTGCAACGCAATGATTCCAAGATAGGTGGATCTACTACAAAAGGAGATAGAGAAACAAAAAATAACAAAACTAAAACAGAATGAAAAACATGGTGGGAAGAATAGCCATTTCAACAGTTACAATATATCTAATATGAGAGAAACTAGCACAATTCAAACCAAACATATAATCAATAACTGGAAGTAACATGTAGGACATGTAGGTAACGAGAAAAATCTTTTCTCTACCTGCTGTTAGAGCTGACATGCATTGCTGTCACCATCTTCCCACCTAAAGCATTCATTATAGCAAGTTTTCAACTTATTACCATATTTGGTTCCTGCTGATCTGTCATAAGTTGATTTGGAGGAAAGTCAGAAATTCATTAATTTAAATATTTTTCAATTGAAATGCCTCCTGTGGAAAGACTCATAATGTAATTTCCAAAATAATAGATTTTAAAAATTAAAACAGTCATTCCCTGACTTACTAACAGGCTATGTCCTGAGCATTAGTTCACATCTTGAATTCTTCATATATTGGATAGATGTTGCGGGATGTTCCATAATCTTAATGTAATGGATTATGCAATAACTCATGGTGCATTTTGTTATTACATTTTAAAATTACCTTATAATATCTCAATCACCCTCCCCTGGACTGCAACCTTGGCGTGGTGGGAGGGCTTGTGTGCTCCGAGGATCCTTAGAGCTGTACTGGCTGGAGCAATTACGATTGCTCCTAACAGGGTCACCCATGCCAGATAGGTCGAAGGGTAGGAGCCAGACGAAAGGTAGTCCACGTAGCGTCTGTACCTCAATGAGGCGGCTACAAAGGCGTCTGTACCCCAGAGGGGCGGCCATTAAGTGATGGGGTCACGTAAAAAACCCTATTGGGGAAGGCAACGGGAAACCACCCCAATTATATTTCCCATGAAGTAATGCAGCCCTGCATCTTCAACTATGACATGATGGCATTCCTCCCAGTGAAATATTCCGGAAGTAAAATAGTCCCCCAATCGGATTTCCGGGTGGGGACCATTGGGAGGGGTACATCGGTCAAGTCTGATAAGTGCAGGATAGGAACGTGGAATGTAAGATCCTTAGGAATTTGTGGGAAGCTAGAAAATGCAAAGATAGAGATGGACAGGCTAGGACTAGACATCTTGGGAGTTAGTGAAATAAAGTGGGCTGGGGCAGGCGACTTCTGGAGTGACAAACACAGAATAATATATTCAGGAGATGACGGAAAGATAGCAGGTGTTGGTATCATAATGAAGAAGGAATGGGGAAAAAGAGTTAAGTCTTATTGGCAGTACAGCAATAGATTGCTGATGATCAAACTAGAAGCAGAGCCCACAGACACAGTGATATTGCAGGTATATATGCCGACATCCAGCCACTCTGAAGAAGAAATAGAAGAAATGTATGAACAGATCGAAGAAATCATCAGTGCAGCCAGAGCAAAAGAAAATCTAATTATTATGGGTGACTGGAATGCTGTGGTCGGAGAAGGAAAAGATGGAAGCAGCATAGGACAGTTTGGGTTAGGAAAACGAAACGCCAGGGGAGAAAGGCTAGTGGAGTTCTGTAACGAAAAGAGAATGGTAATAGCGAACACACTATTTGAACAACATCGACGTAGAAGATATACATGGAAGATGCCAGGGGACTTAGCTAGGTACCAGATTGATTACATCCTTGTTAGGCAAAGATATAAGAACCAAGTGAAACAATGCAAGAGTTATCCAGGTGCAGACATAGATAGTGATCATAATTTAGTAGTTATGGAGAGTTGCTTGCGCCACAAAAAGATTAAGAGGGTGAAACGTGAACCAAGATGGGATACAAAAGCTCTGGAAGGAAAGGTCACCAGAGAAAGATTCACTGCAACCATTAATGAAAAGCTTGAAAAGCAAGAGTATAGGAGTGATGAAAGCAATGAAGGAAGATGGAATGACCTGAAAAAGGCAATCACTGAAGTAGCGGAAGAGCTACTCGTAAGTAACAGAACTGATACCAGACGTCCATGGATAACAACGCAGATAAGAGAACTTATGGAAGAAAGAAGGAAATACAAGAACTCGAGGAGTGAAGATGGGAGAGTCTTCTACAAGAAACTACGGAACCAAGTTATAAGAGAATCAAAGAAAGCTAAGGAAGAATGGATTGAAAGCTGCTGCGAAGAAATAAATGAGAACATGAGGAAGGGGAACACTGAAACAGCATACAGGTTAGTAAAAGGCCACTTCAGAGAAAGAAAAACTACATGCAACAACATCAGAGATGTGAACGGGAATATGCTGATAGAAAGTGAAGATATAGGAAAGAGATGGAAGGACTATATTGAAACATTATATCAAGGACCAAAACCTCTTGAAGATATATTAAAGAACGAAAGTGAGGTGGATGAAGATGAGCGAGGCCCAGAGATAACGAGAAGTGAATTCGAGAGAGGAGTGAAGGACTTGAAGAAAAACAAGGCACCTGGAGCAGATAAAATAAATGGAGAGATTGTCAAAGCGCTTGAAGGGAAAGCAAAAGACACCCTGTTTGAAATTATCAAGGACAGTTATAAAAGTGGAAGACTACCAGTGGACTTTGAGAAGAGTATAATGGTTGCGATACCAAAGAAAACAAGAGCCGAGAGATGTGAGGAATACCGAACGTTGAGTCTGCTCTCACATGCATCCAAAGTACTCACAAGAATATTAAGCAAGAGGATAGAAGGAATAATTGAAGCCAACTTGTCCGAAAACCAATTTGGATTCAGGAAAAGCACAGGAACAAGAGAGGCCATATTATGCCTAAGGAGAATAATAGAAAAGATGATACATGTCAACAAGCCAGTGTATGTGGCTTTTGTAGACTTGGAGAAGGCTTTTGACAATGTGGAGTGGAACAAATTGTTCCAAATACTGGAAAACAAAGGAATGGACTACAACGACAGAAGAATAATCTACCAATTGTATAAAAACCAAGTCACCACTCTGAGGATGAGAGATGGCAAGAAAATAGAAACTAAGATAAATAAAGGAGTAAGACAAGGATGTAGCCTCTCACCAGCATTGTTCAATGTATACCTAGAAGAAGCAATGAAAGAAATAGAAGGAATGAACATGAAGGGAATTAAGGTGAATGGAAAAGAAATTAACATGCTTCGGTTTGCAGATGACATTGCAATAATAGCAAAAAATAAAGGCGATTTGCAGGCATCCCTAAATGCAATAGATCAAGCTATTCAAGGATATAATATGAAAGTGAACAAAAAGAAAACAAAAATCCTAATATGTGGAAGAGAAAAATTGAAAGCAAACATTACCCTACGAGGAGAGAAATTGGAGCAAGTAGAATCATTCACCTACCTTGGAAGTAGCATAACATGGGATGGGAGAAGTACCACAGACATCAAGCGAAGAATAGCCCAAGCAAAGGAGGCATTCATGAGGAAGAGGCCACTACTATGCTCAAAGAATATAAGATTACAGACAAGGAAACAATTCTTGAAAACATTCGTCTGGAGTGTGGCACTCTATGGATCAGAGACATGGACCATTAGGAAAGCGGACCAGAGAAGAATAGAAGCCTTCGAAACCTGGTGCTGGAGGAGAATGCTGAAGATCAAATGGACAGATAAGGTAAGAAACGAAGAAGTATACAGAAGAATAGAAGAGGTTAAAACAATATGGAGCATCATCCGAAAAAGAAGAACCAGATGGATTGGACATATCATCAGACACAATGAATTTGTTAGGAACGTACTTGAGGGAAAAATAGAAGGAAAAGCAGCAAGAGGAAGACCAAGAGATGAATATATTAGCCAAATAAAGAGAGATATAGGAAAGAAGAGATATCAGGATTTAGTAAAGTTAGCTTTAGATAGAGAGGAATGGAGGGCTGCAGTCAACCAATCTACGGATTGAATGACCTATGATGATCTCAATCAAGCATTCTTGGTGATTTTATTGATATGTTTGTCTTTCCTAAAAAAATGTACAGTAGAAAGCATATTTATATTATGCTAGCTACTCAACCATGTTATCAGAAATAAATATTATTTTTTGATTGGAGATATTTTAAATTTATTCTGATGTGTCTAAAATCTCAAAGTTATTAGTAAAAGGAATAAGGTGTTCATCAAATATTACAAATTAAATAATGGAATACTGGAATGAATATTTAATTCTTAAATCTTAAAGATTGACTTCAGATTAAAGTTTTACCAAAGCACCAGCATTTATGACCAGGGCTGACCAAGAGAGGGCCCCAATTTAAAAGGTAACTTAATTTGCAGGTGGCAAAAAATACATGAAAAGAAATTCTGTTCAGCCAAATGTCATCCTTTACTCATTAACAATTTCTCATCACATGGACAGAGGAAGTAGAGAAGGAGGCCCCATGGAAATATGCAGCTGGGAACGTTTGGTAGATGTATGGCCATGTTTGTGGTATATTTTTCTATTACACAGGCAAAGGGGCAAGGCATTGATGGCCAAGGGGGTGGGGTCTATCCACACTGAGGCGCAAACGTATCTAAGGATACCTTATATAAGATACAGTCAAGCTATCTTAAATAGAGCCAGAAATTTTGACTTTTATATTCTATAGTGTAATTTGCAATGATGGAGGCTGATGCAGACATAATTTTAGTTGACAGAATGCTCTGCATGCAAAAAGACCACAAGAATTGAGTCGTACTTAATATTTGAATTTTATTTTTCAGTCTCTTTTCAATCTAAAGAGAATGACACTAAGGGAGAATCACAGGGGTAATACCCGATGCCTTTAAAAGTGCATCAAAATGTTATTTTTCACCAACATTATAAATTAAATGAGTATCAATATCTCTTCCTTTAAAATATAATTTGTTTATTGTACCTTTGGCGATAGCATACAATATATCATCCTAAGCAAAGGTGCGTCAGCAATGCGAATTTGTCAAAGACATTGATTTTGATGAAATAATTAATGAATTTGCAGCTTTAAAAGTTAGAAAAGGAAAGCTCTAATATAACGTGTGTATTGATGTTGATTCATTTCCTTTTTATATATACGACCTGTATTTGTATCTTTATATATACTATTTTGAGTGTTACATTAACCCTAATTAAAATGAAAATGTTTTTTATGTGCACCAAATATATAAAGGTGAGGGAGTGACACCATGAACTACCGCACCCGGTGACACCAACGCTAGGTATGCCACTGCAATCTTTTTGCCATTTCGTAAATTAATTTTTTTCATGATTTCTCTTTCATTGGAGAAGGTTGTAGTATTTTCCTTTATAAAACAAATACTTCTGAAGTAGTTGCCACTTGCTAACTTCTTCCTTCAAGCCTCTGTGGGCATTACCTCTCATTTCCTGGACTACGAAGGAGGTAAACATTTGGAAAATCATCAACCGACGGGAAAATATTCTAAGTACATAAGGAAACATTCTTCCATTCTGGTTAAAAGCTGAAACAGTTCTTTTGAAGCAAACGCCTCGCTCAACTGATTCCGAGGGATAAAACCACGCAATAAAAGGAATTGCGAATGAGAATTGAAACGCAGATTAATTTATTTTCTTTGAAATATACAGGAAATGCTGTGGATGAACTACAGGATTTTGAAAATAAGAAGGGCGCGTAGGTTAATAAAACATTTTAGTTCATCCAGCATCCTTCCTCCCACAAAACGCCGGATTCTTCCTAATGAAAGCATTGTTTATTAATTGTGACTGCCATTCATCAAGGCGTCCCTTGGTAGACGTCCTAAAAGCATTCTTGTGTTCTGTATACATGACCTTTATGCACTTGGCTTACCCAGCAGAACTATTGAGTCCATGTTATTTCGAGATGTGTATCTGAAAGAGCTCTATTATCTCGCTGCCTTACTGTCATTTGCAGGCAATAGGAGTAGCGCACATGGCCAACAACGTTAATTTGTTGATGCAAAAGATACGTGGAAACACTATCTGGATAGGTTCACCATAAGACCCGTTCTGAGCGAGATTGCTTGGAGGATTGGTTTAGAGGATGAGTCCCTGTCAGTCTTTCATCTTGTCCCGATTTGAATGGAAAACTCTGATTAAGAAGACTGGAGATGAAAATATAAAATGAAAAGGTTCGGAAGTAGGGTTGCAAACTTTGGTTCGCCGGAAGAATTCCGGAATTGGACTATAATTTTTAAAATCTCCTTCCTCTCGGATTAAGGCGTTTTCTCTGTTTTTACTCTATTTGATTATTGTTGACTCAACTCAATAACCCTGCGCAATCTTAACTATGTTCCATATTCGTCTCGAGGTTTCTGGAAATATTTTTTAAGTTTCCAGAGAAAAACGAGCCATTAGCTAATTTGTATGATTCTGTTCTAGCAATCGCGTTCAATCGTCTAAAATGACATCTTTGGGTAGAGAAAATTTAAATGTTGATCGAATGGCACATTAATGAAGAATATATATTCTAAGATAGTTAAAGTTCTGATTGGAATAGTCTCCTAGAATCCTCCTGAAGTTATTTCACTTGGAATGAACAACTCTGAATCAAATCAAAATCAAGAATGAATCAAATGTTCCGGAGTTTAGCAACCCTAATCAGAAGACTGAAATTAAAACACTTGGTAATTCTACGTATACATCAATTAATGCTATCAGACGCATAAATTGGATAGAGCAAAGTTTTAAAGAAACTTCTCGGATTTGCCCCTGTTTTACTCCCCTTAAACTTTAGTATGGTTCGGTTTATTGCAATTAAAATATGGCGACCCTATTTTTGGACAATATGCTACATAATGAAAAGGAAATAAATTTGCCGTTGAAGGTCATGAAAGCCTATCGAGTACCATTCAAAGTACGTGCGGAATTAGCAATGAGAAACAAAAGATATCCAAGGAAGTGAGAAATGTAGGAGGATCCTTTGATTGACAGTCTGCTAACAAAAGCATAAGGTACACTGCGAAGGTTTCTCCGGTTTTAGCTTTATGGCTTCCGTTTGTCGTTTGTCTTTCAGCTTTCAATGAGAGCTTTATTGTTTACATTTCAGCTCAGGGAGAGTGAGAGAATCCTTCTGCTTCGTATTTAATTATAACTTGTCCAGTTGATCCATTGAAATTGGAAGTTATTTGAAAGAGAATGTTGTGGAGTTTACATGGAGGTATTCTATCCCGACAAGATGGGATTATGAAAATTCATTTTGCAAAATAACAAAATGATATATCACGAAATTGTTTGGAGATCAGCATACAGGGGTTTTTGCAAATAGTATGGGGACCCTATACAGACAACAGATGGGGCCTAAATTTCGAGGCTTCCCCGCATTGTGGGGCGAAATTTATCAATACTCCTCTGAAAAGAGTATTAGAGCCTCTTTGTGATGATATACAGAGATACCTTGGAATCTGAACTTATCTCAAAATATGCTTTAGAACACCGTCTGATTGAGAGTTCTAAATTGTTGGATTCCCAAAATATGTTCTCCCTCTGGAATAGTAGAAATAGGGTTAATCCGTTTCCGAGTCCCACGAATTCGAATTTTTATTATGGGTTAAAGGTAAAATATTAGCATGTAACAACAATATTCGAACTGAATTGTAAAGTAATTAAATCAATGACATCTTTCACTATATTTTGAGGAGCACATCGACTTTCTTTCGCCTCAGAAACAGCATTACCTATAGCTATTTTCATTAGTACAAACTAAGAGTAATATTGTAATCTTTTCCATAATTTTCGATCTCTTGGAGATCAGTAACCACTTATGTCACATCAGCCGTTTTGACGGTGTTTATTTTCCAATTGTATAGTAACAGTCCAAAAAAGCATCCCAAATATAAGCGTTTCTCCTTGGGACTCACCTGGAACGTAGTCGTGAGATCGGCCACTCATCTACGGCTTTCATGTTTAGCGATAAGACATTCCACAACTTCAATCGTAGCTATTAGAGCTATTATTATTGGAGCTTCACCCATGGTGAATACGGCAATTTTTGTATAATGATAAATATTAAAATACAGCCACATAAGCGTCAAATTGGCAGCGAAAATAACACTTTCAGTACAGCTTCTGACAACAAAGTGTATAGACGGCTTAAGTGTTAGGAATTGTTTCCAAGTTAATTTACCACTCATGGTGGTGTTTCTGTTATAGGAAAGCGATAGGTATAGGCGGTGTTAGTCTAGTTATCTGGATAAGTACGTACGGTACGACCTTTTTTCAAGAGATGGTAAGTTAAATAAGTTCCCCTGAAGCCTGAAACTCAATCCTTCAAATATTTAGTCAGTTTATAGAATAACTTAAGTTGATGAATGCCAAAAAAATAAAAGTATATGAACACAACTACTTAATCTTTAAAGTTTACGAAGATTTCAAGGTTTGTAAGCAGATAAAAAATCTGCCATTAAGATAAAAATAAAACCACATCTTTTGGCACATTATTTTTAATATTTTTTGATGTACAATACACAACACTTACCAACTGAAACATATCACAAAATAAGCATAAGAAAAATATTTTGTTCAAATACACACCATTTCATTCTCTTCATAAAATATTTAATACATATCAATTATCTCAAACGATTTAAAAGGTACTTCTAGAAGCAAAATATTTTAAAATTTGTGTTTTTTTATAAAATGTATATGTACGAACTAACAACACTCGTCAGAAGCAACGATGTACAGCGATGTCATGGATTCATGAGACATTCGCAGGCGATGTGTAATTTTTTTTTCATTTTTAGACCTCCAGACGACAAATTTTAGTGTCTCGGGCGTTTTGGAGACCATAAAAAAGAAAAAACGAGTATTTAAAAAAACCGCGATGCGTCCATAAGGTTAAAAATATCCTTATGAATGAAACATCTCGTTTTAAAATTTAAAAGGGGCAGTGGCAAAATGATTCAACATGCTTTCGTGTTATTGTTCTCGTATGAACGCAGGGAGCTGATGCTTTTGGGCGGGAAATTTTTCCTCATTTGGCGGGAATGTGGCGATGGAGCTCGGTTAAGCAAATGGCGCAACCAAAATCATTGGAAAATGCGCTCATAGTTGTACATTATATCGCCATCGTTATGAATCCCATTCTAGGATTATCTCTCCCCCTTTCGGCGCAAACAACTGCCCGCAGTTCCCTTAAATCAATTTAAAATATTCATTGCAACAATTGATTGGAAGACACGCGACAAAGACGAGATTAGAAGTAAACAATGAGATGATGAAAGATAAGGCGACAACGACTGCAAACGCCATCTACCTTTTTGAGAAATCATTCCTTTGAAATCATCCATAGAGCGCGAGCAACTTTCCGTCAATAAAACCACAAAATACTGCTCCGACGGAAAGAAACTTAGAAACGGTTTTTTTTTATGGGCGGATAGCTTGCGAGGAAAACCTACAGGCTGGAGAAAACGACAAACACGATAAAACAAAGCCCTGTCGAGCACAGGGCGTTGTTAGACAGCACGAGATGAGAAAATTCTAACGTTTTTTAGACGAAAAGACATTAAAAAAACGACATTCGATTGGACCCTGTTTCGCCAGCAAAATACCTTTTTTTGGAACGATATACATTAACATATTTCTTTTGATCCCGTGAACCTCTTAAAAATACTACTTTTCTCTCCTTCTTCCTCGTACAAAAGAATTCACAACTCCCTCATTGGTCCCAGGTCCTCAGCGAATATTGGGCGAATGTAATGTGTGATAGAGGAAGTACGCTTTGGATTGGTACATTCCAAATGCACTCCCTATCTCTTGTCCACTTTTCCAGATTGATTTTATTTCGTGTTGACCAGGTTGAGGAATTCCTCGCGAGTCTTGGGGTCGTCTCTGAACACTCCCAACATGGTACTGGTCACAGTCTTGCTATTTATCTTCTGAACTCCTCTCATCACCATGCACATATGTCTGCAAGAAGAAAGAAACATAACATTTTAAGAGTTTTTATAAGCATCCACCGAACAAATTGAGGATTAGGTGTATATATCTTACAATACTAAATTTATTTCTGTCCTTCGTTGATAGATACCTTGTCATCAATATTTACCTGAATGTGTCACAGTAGCGGGTCATTATCTTTACGGGATTATTATACACAAAGCTTTATCAGTTTATAATATAACAATTACTACTTAAGCAGCGGTCGAAAAGTCTTGGATAGGCCACCACTTTGAGTATCTCTTGCAAATGTAAGAGGTAACTTGTACAAATCTTTTACTTTATAATATTTAAAACTCTTATAAATATAAAATATATAAATAATAACTAACATTTAAAATTCATTACAAATTATTTATACAAGTTATTCTTTTCCCTATGTGTATATGTAATCATGCAAGTTTATTCCACGCGCTTCGTCAAACGATGCATAAAGTTCTCTTGAATGAATACTTTCTCCTTTATTTTTGAGAGCAATTTCAGTTTCAATACACTTGTATGGATAAGCACTGCGAAAGCTATATTAACTGCTGATATCATTCTATAAACAGCTATGTCAAGAGAATTGGATTTTCCATTCGATGTCGGGTCAATTATGTTTCAAGGACATAGACTATGACCTTATCAAAACTGTTACTCTAAAACTTAAAATCTTTTAACTACAAAAAGGAACTTTTCTTTGATTTTCCTAACGGCCCCATGAATATCTGAAGGAAAATTAGGTAGCTAAAATAATGTATACACATCGGTTTTATTAGAAATAGTAGTTTTGTGGAAAGAACATCATAATCGTAAACATTCCTTTGTAAATATCAAAGAATACCAGCTATTTGCAAGGAATACTGACACCACAACGAAGATTTCCTTTCTCCAAAACAGTTCTTTCCAATGATATTTTGATCTTATGTAATTCAATTTCAAAAATATTCTGATATGATTATCATTATCAAATGAAGAAAGCATGAATATTTGAGGCTCAACAGATATTATTACGAAATTTGTAGATTAAAACCTCAGCTGAAGAAAAATGACCAACCATACGTCATCTAGATGATATCCCGCTTATCACAAAAGTCAGCGTTTTAAAAGAGTGACCCCCAACTTGAACCTTTATTGAGCATACTAAGATTTACTCCTCACATATTTTCTTTTCCACGCAATCGCCGGAAGGGAAATTAAGTGGGTCACTGGTTCCGACGTTGAAGGCCAATTTTACAGGTTTAATTGGGGAAAACGATCTTGAATCGAGAAACCTGGATACGCACAGAAATTTATAGTCCAGCACCTATTATGTCGTAGAAAAGGAAAGGCTAACCTTTTCCGATGAACGAATGGCAAATTTAAAGAAATTCGATGGTAATCCAGATGCACGTGCCAATCAAATGAAGTGTGTTGGAGGTTGTTCTTTGTAAATTCGATGATTGATGTTGCACGCTTTTGATGAATTACAGTAATTTGGACCAATATTTCTATTTTCGATACAATTCAGTTCTATTACGTATGAACTATCCATCATGAAAGAACCCGACAAAGATGATATCGATAACGCAATTCTTGCTAGCAAAATTTTCTGTCTTAGATTCGGCACTTCCTGCATTAATAACAAGGCAAATAAATAGTTCCAGCTGATTTAAGGGGCCTGAAGAACTCAGGCTCTTACCAAATTTATTATAGCTGTTTATTGGGCATTAAAAACAGGAAGATACATTGAAGAATAAGTAGTAGTTGTGGCTTTGGCTACAGGAAATAGATATTGCTTAAGGCTATTCATTAAGGCTTTTTTCCCCATTTAGAAACCCTTTTCTTTGCTTATCAACTTACTTTAATACGTTGCTTACATGAATTTAGAGTGAAAATAAACTAAAGAACCAAGAGACAATTCGAGGCATTCAACTTTATTAGTCAAAATATTCCGAAACTTTAGTAAACATCCTGAACACGTAGGCATACATTCTAATTAACGAGGATGTTTCAAATTTTCCTTTTTCGATACACCTTGATAGAAATATGGAATTGAAGATATTTTGGAAGCATTCCTCGTTAGATAATTCACATTAGTACTAAGTTACCCAATTTTCCTTCATCTCGCATGCCACTTCCTGAATTTTTCAGAAAGGAATATCAAGTCATTCAACGAATAGCTACCAGCGAAACTTTTAATACGAAACTCTTAATTACGAATTATGAAATCAATAATGAGAATTAATGAAGTTTCGTTAATCATACAATCTAAAACGAACGTATTCTTAGCGATATGGAACAATATTGAACCGATTGAGAGGTGCAGTCATTTTTCGATTATAATCGCCTGCAATCTTTCGAACGCCATATTCTCAGCCCAATTATGTCCTTTACCTAACTACCGTGATTTAAGATCAGGATTAATACTCGTTGCAAAGGTTTATCACTCAACCTTCAAGACATAAGATCAGAAATAAATACAAGAGAAAGGTTCTCCGATCACACGTGCCAGCATTGAAGACTTTTCACGGTCATTACATCGATAATAAACTTCCTTTCGTGGACTTCGATATGCTGATTTTAATTCATGCATAAGCAGAAGTGAAGGATTATTTTTTGCAAAAGAGAAGGTCTTCCTCATACGTACGCATTTTCTAGACTTTTAAAGTATTCAGGGAATGTGAGGCACTGAATCTTAAGAGCTCAACCTTGATTCATTTTATGACACTTAAACTTAATTATATATTTGCAAATTACAAAAGGAATTGATTTGTTGTGACATTCATACCACTTTTCGATATTCATGAACATACGGCTCCTTGATTGATGCCTTGCTCTCTAAGAAATTTTACTCCTTTTACAAGTTGGTATGTGGCGGTACTTTGTCCGAGATTTTTCAAAGTTTGAATTATAATATTCATCTCTCATTTGAGAGTAGTTAGCTAGAATAATTATAAAGGGTATTACACTGTTAATTAAAAGTATCATTATAGTTATTAAAATGTTTACGTCAGACGAATTTAATTTGCAGGTACGTACAAGAAGAAAAATAATTTCATGTAGCAAAAAGTATTAATTTAGTAATAAATGGATCTTAAAATGTCTTTCCATGTGTTCATATACGTATGGCGTATATTCGGGAAGTAATATCATGAACGATGAAATAGATGTTAAAGAAAAGAGGGTATCCTAGAACAAGCAAGAACAGCTTCCAAAAAAATTTAAACCATTTAACATATTTTGGGATGTCTCCATATGACGTTACTGCCTCTTGCTTGTCGTCTAAAAATTACAAAGTGTATAACACTCTGTCCATATCAGACGTATGACTAAATATAATATATATAATATAATGCTTATAAAATTGATGCACCCTTGTGTAGACTGTCTAAAACAGCAGAACATCATCGTGTAACTGGTATAAAACTGTATAATAAGTTACCAAAGAAATTGCAAGCTGAACCAATTAATAGGTTTAAACCTACCATATCATCCTGGCTAATCGAAAATCCTTTTTATTCCATTATGGAGTTTTACGAAGTACCCATGTTAATATAATGTGTATTTTTATTTTATTTTTTTTTACTTTTGACAAGGTCCTTTGCTACTCTTTGTATGGCTTTTTCGACTAATAAAATATTATTATTATTATTATTATTATTATTATATCATCGAAACAGCGGTGTTTCCTGCACGAGCTACCCAAAATTCCTTGACAGATTGCTTTTACAAAAGGAGCATAAATTCAACGCCATGCATTCGTGGCCAAATGAGTGAAGTCGACCTTATCCCAAGGCAAAGGAATGCGCTAGAGCGCGCGTAGTCGAATGAGCCTTTCTCCTGTGCGATACACTTCTCCACCAATGCAGAGAACCTTCGAGAAGACAAGGTTGGCGCGAATCCTTCGAACGCGCAGAATTTATCTGCCCGATATAGATTACGAGGACGACAGTATCGTCACATCCATCTTTAACAGCTGACAAATGCCTTCTTATCCACGATGCGGGGTGGAGAGTTCAGAAAATGCCACCCGTTCCCCTGAATTATCATCCTTGAAAACTGTCGATTGCTTATTGACTCTTATGCAGAATTCTTCGCGTTATATAGGGTCCGATCTAGGTATACCGATCAAATCTCTTTTACCGGGATTGGATCAATAAAGGAAGCTAAAGACCGACAGAGTACTTTAGTAATCACCGAATTTAAATTCAGGATATCATAACAATTATAAACGAATAACATCGAGTTATTTTTGGAATTCTGTCATAATAATTAAAAAAATCCGACAAGTCAGATTCGATACCTTATTCAAAATAGTCGTAATATACTTAGTCTCATTAATTATAACAAATAAAAATTACTTTCAAAGGATAAAATAGTGCTTTATAGAAAAATAGACGTTTCAACTTCATTAAAACAACATTCGAGTGGCTACTGAGGCAAATATAAATAATTAATTAAACTTTCAAAATAAAAAAAACTGAGTGGCTCTTAAATTACTTTCTAATACACCCCTTCAATAACCTACTTCTTAGCATCTTATCGGATTAATATCGCAAAACTTCTTAAATTAATCTCTTGGAGAAAAATCCGGGATTAATTAATCCTGTATAATTACTTAGCAAAACTTCTGTCCATACAAAATTTTTGGCGGTACTGAAGATTTCGAAAACTGCTCTTATGAATCTCTCTTTCACTTCGTTAGATAATCACAAACTTTGTTAAGAGCTAAACGGTGACGGTAACGGATAATGGGGGATTTATATCATAATCTAGCGGTAATTTTCCTCGGAAAAAAAATCTAGCTACAAACTACTTTCCAAACGAAGCTCATAATTACGGACTTGAGATACAATCATAAAAGAAATTAAAGATTGAAAATTCATCAAAATTCTTACTATTTGATAATGATTTTCGGTGAGTGAAATCGGCGATCTATCTTAATTATTTTATAAAATTTTTAACAGTCTTCTATTCAGATTTCTCTTAATGATCTAGAGTAGTTTCGCCTTCCCCAACAATGGAAATCGTCACCGATTGCAAAATACATATTAAGTGGGTAAAACTTTCAGTTAAATCAATTTGATGCTCTTGATTATATGCAATTTAAAATTTCGCGGAATCAAGGATGGATTTATGATCTTCCAAAGAGTGGCACTTAACTGATCCCTCATTTTTTACTAAATAGAAAGTTTTACGAACAACCGAACTGTAGATCGTAGAAAATTTCAACTTAATTGCACCGATTCGCTAACTTCTCTTTAGTAAGAAACTGATCTTAATATCTTTTATTGGAAACGAGACATCATAAAGCTTCAGGAAACTATAAATATGGTTTCAATGAAATAGATAAGACGACCTTCTCAGGTCAATGTTAGTCTTCACTCAACAGTGCATAAAGCACTCAAAAACCACACATTAAAAGTAATGGAAACTTACACTCCTTCCACAATGACCGCTACTCCCGCTGGGTCCACTGCTTTAGTCACTGCTATGGCAATCTGCTTGGTTAACCTCTCTTGAACCTGCAATCGTCTGCTGAAGATCTCTACGATTCTGTAAAGAGCAAAGTGAAAGTTGTTCAAATTTCAATTTTCTTTATGAAATCGATTTTTCTTATTTGAAAGGCCGGTTAAAGTCACCTTAAGGAGATGTCAACTTCATCTCTAACTCAATATACACGAATACATTCTCCAAGATTTTGCGAACGTTGAAAATCACGTATGAGTATAAGAAAATGACTACAGTGTCCTAGACTCATTTAACTTGCAAGACGTTTTTCACCTCTGTCTCTGAGAATATATGTTCCAAATTTTGTGATGAAAGAATAGATTTTTACTAAAACAATCAAAAAGAAGCTAAGATTGGGGTGCTTATGTTTTCAGTTGGAGAGTTCCTTATTTGAAAAAATTAAAGATTTGTAGTCTAAAAATCTTTACAAAACCAATTGAAGTGCACGTATTATCTACATCTATTTACTTTAGAGATTATGTTTTCATTAGAGAATATGTGACAAAGATTGCGTGTAATCTATCAACCCGGGAAAAGATCAAGGTATTAAATAAGCTATAAAGTTAGAGTGATTGAAGTTTTTATCTTTAATCTGAGAGGATCTCAAATTTACAACAGAGTTGTAAATTTACAAACGAGTATTGGGCAAAATCGGGATTAGAAAGTACATCTTCTATTTACCCTTGTCAGAATACAATAAAATATACACAATGAACTTGGATTTGAAGTTGAACATTTGAATAGAATAATATGTATAGATTTCTCTCAAAGTATGGTTGCAATATAAAGAAAATAAAGAAAGAAAATTTAGTTTCGTGGGAGGAAAAACTGTAATGTTTTGATCACAAAAATATCCAAAACAGGAAAACGCCCACGAAAAAAAGTAAGTATAAACCTGTGAAAGTTGTAGGAAAGAGTTGAAGAAATAGACGGATTACAACACTGTGTACAATAAAAATTACAAAAGTACTGTACCAATTAACTTAATAAGTAATTTACCCCCTATTTGAAAAGTTCCTTTAAAAGTAATCGTGAAAACTAGATAAAATAGAATTACATACCTCGCCAACTTGCTAAGACCAAGGATTTTCTTGTTGGGAAGGTAGCCGATGGAAACTTTGCCGTAGAATGGTACCAAGTGGTGCTCGCACATGGAGAACATTTCGATGTCCTTCACTACAACCATCTCGTCGTGGTCCTCGTCGAAAATTGCGTCATTGAGAACCTCTGAAAAGAAGAAAATTTATTTGTTAAAAACTTACATTTCAATAATAACTCATAAACACAAGAACACGATATTGAATAAGGATATAACATGCGGTTAACTATCTTAAACTAGTATCAAATTGTATGGATTTTCTTTCACTCTTTCATAGATTATAAAATCTGCATAAAGAGAGTCAAAAGTTTAGGAATTCAATGGCACATCTATTTTGTTAGCCAGAGAAAGCAAGAATATAAGAAGTAGAAGTTTAACTGTGTAAGAAGTTTATCAAAATTTATGAAATCTTTGAAATTTGAAAATATAAAACGAATGTTTGTAGTAGCTTTCTCAAAACGAAGGATAACAGCTAACCCTAAATTTAACGAGTACATCTAAAAATAGGATGAAAAATAAGTAAATATTACCTAAAGATGACACTTAAATAGATATCTAGATTATTAATAATTCTTGATGAAATAAATCTGTAATACGTTATTCCCAGCTGACATCCCAGCGACTTAAAGAGAAAGCCAGAGAAATAGTACGATTAATCTCAGTCATCCACCTTTTTCTTAGTAACGCTATAATGAATTTGGGTGATAGTTAAATTTATGCGTTGATATCAACGCAGCTTTTCATTAACGTACCGCTAGTAAAACTACTACTACTAATGTAATACTGAATTAGATGAAGACTTTCCCTTACCGTTTAAGGCTTATATCTTTACGACATTCCATTAGCGTATTCCTTCTCAATGGATATCTCGAGAGGATTCTCTTCCTGTACATTTTAAGGAAGTGTTGTTGAGCGATGTAAATAATGCGTATCTCATTCTTGACATAGTCCCTCGAAGCATTAGTGGCCTGCTTATCTTAATGACCAACATTTTCCGATTCGGTTAGTTCGTTCACAAATTGCGTGCTAAATTTACTGCCAACTATCAGCGAATTGACGTTAATTGTCATTATAAATATCCCGGGAGTAGTTATAAATGGCTGGGTGCGATAAACGTGACAGCGAAACGAAAACAAAAGAATTACAGATAATTCCTTTTACTCCTACAACTTGAATCTCTCTTCATAATCTTCGAATTGTTCCGAAAACGATCTTAGTAGTAAAAGTGAGTGATTCAACGAGGTTGTAAACTTGCAATGTTTATAAGAAGGCCATAATGAAGGGCGAGGCGCAATGGTTACGGTAATCTGGAAATTAATATAAAAAGCATTCACTTTTTCAATTTTAGCTCCTTTATTTACACAAAATGGCGAATTACAGTTAGATGGCGCCTCGTACTCTTTCCGTTTCGAATTATTTCCTCCGAATTCGCGTAAAATGGTTTGGGACGACCCTGTTCATAGGCTTGTCATTGGCAATAAATTAGGGTATTATTATTCAACGGAAGGAACGAAAAACCATGCCAGAAATACATCAAACTACGGAAAATTGTATCATAAACCGGCGCCCTTTTTCTGGCTGTAAATGAACTGCTATCAAAATAAATATTTCGCGAGAACAAATAAGATTCGGGTACGAACATTTCATAATATCACGGGAAAAAGGAAAATCTTTTCTTTTCCCAGCGAGGGAGCAAGTTTAGACTTCCTTTCACCCAATCTTTCCGATTGACTACGGGCAGGTTTTATTGGGCATAAATTTTTCATCTGCTCCCTGTTGTAAAAATGACGACTTCGGGTTATTATGCCGTAAAATTCCTTGCTCATGACAGCTTTGGTGCGTGACAATTGCGTGAATGTGGCGCGAATCCGCCCAAAGTCGTGGGACATATTTTCTCCTCTGACTCAATCGGCGATCTATATTCCATGTCGTGTCTTACGCCAACAAAATTGTGTCGTTTCCGCCAGAAAATCCAAGTTTTACGGTTCTCGCAAATTCGGATGGGATTTCCAATTCATGCTTCTGAAAACGTCCTCAGCTAAACGATCTTGTTTGCAACCCAAAGAAGGTGATCCGTATAGCCACCTGTTCCATCGGGACATTTACGGAATGGGATTTTTTGTTATAAAGAAGAATCACGAATCTCGAAAAATTCATCACAGATAATCGCATGTAAAATCACGCTGTTTCATCTCGTAAATAGCTCTGTTCTTGTCACGTACCTCCTATTATGTCTTTTGTTTGTGATATTAGAATAGATAATTTTACTCATGTGATCTGTATGCATTCCGCCAAAACAAATGAAATTACACGTACGTTTATTTGAAATTTGAAAGACAGAGAATATTTATTAAAATTTGCTAAGTTTAAAATTATAAATTAAAAGTAAATTTAATTTATAATTAAATAATTTACTAAAATAAATTTAAAAGTATAAATTAGAAAAAGATTCCAATTTCAGCACAAGTTTCTACTTTATCGTGATAAGATTCAGACAAAAATTATATCCCAAATGATGACTTTAATTTAAAAACTTTTTTACCTCAGAATTTGAGAGATTTCGCACCAGTGAAATTTTCCAATATGTGAGACAATTCATCAATAAAATTACTTTTATTTTGCTTCTCTCTTACATTATATTGGATAAGTCATGTGGAGAAATAAATGCCAAATAAATTGAATAAAAAGAAAATTCTTAAAAATGAAATTGAATAAAAAGTTAATACGATACTATTAAATTGAAGTATACTAATTACTCTTTCATAAGTTTACTGTCCTTTAAGATGTAAACAGATATTCAAAACTTAAAAAAATATCCTCAAGCACACAACGAAGTAGGAACGGAAAATGTAGTATAGAAATTTTGCAATTCTTCGAAAAGATCTTCGATAATGACATTCCAGAGTAAAACAGGTTTATTTTGCTTTAAACATGAGTGTCAGATTAATGATATACCATGGTTGAGAGAATCCCAGTTCTGCTGAACTCGCTCAGTAAATCTCAGAAAAAGATAGCGTGCCTTTCTCCCATTTTCCATCGTCCGAGAGGTTCATTTAAGAAAGGCAATGCTAAGAGAATGGAATCGGACCTTAGGATTTCACAATCACGGAGTTTTACCACAATCGCGTGCGAGAGATGCCAGTCTCCGCCTGTCTGAAAATTATTCACCATTTCTTTCCCTCACTTGTTCTAATGCACAGCTCATACACAGGCAAAGTAATGAGAAACTTTCAAACGAGAAAAAGAAATATTTTCATCAATTATGTTGCTATGAATAAATAAAAACTGGAAATCTAGACTTACTAGGCAAGCTATATCCTAGACTACAATTAAATTACATAATCTTGATACCTACTTATATAAGACTCGTACTATTTACCATTGAGCATATAAAAAGTTATTCAGTAGACGTACGTTTACTGAAAATTCTTATTTTAAAATTTACCTTATCTTTCTATAGCATAATAACGAAAAGTGAATACAAGTCGATTTTTTCGCACTAGCCATTTTTGTTGGTTTTATTTATATTTTTCTGTGCAAAAGACAACTGCTCGCGCCATTTCCCCGAAAGTAATATATGGAGCCATAAGATTTTCGAGCCCTCTTCATGACGTTAATGAACCATAGAACTGAGTTAGCTATAGATTATGCATTTTCAAGTATTGACTAATCATAAACCAGTATTGTAAAGCAGTTTCTTTTGGATATTTGAAGAATTCTTTAAAACATTACGGGTCACAATGACGCTCGATATTTTTTGCTGTTAATTCATTCAGTGGACATGAAAGAAGAGTCGTTCAGATCGAAATTCTTGAAGAATTACCGAATAATGTGAAGAAGAATGAAGAGGAGACGGTCCATTTACAAAACAGATTTTAATAAGCAATAAACATGTGACTAGTTTCAAGTAGCAATCGTCATCAAGTCAAAATCAAGATTAATTGTAAAACTAGTCATGAGCTTCTTATGCTTATTTGAAACTGTTGTGGAAAAAATGTAACGTTTTCTTTTCATTCTTCATAAAGGATTCACCCAAGATATCGCAATTTACCGTAAACAACGTGAAGTCATCAAATAAAAAATTCAACCTTTCATACAGTAAAACCCCAGAAACCGTAAGAAATCAGACTTATAGTAAGACGATTTTAACTCAAAATCATCAAAAATCAGACTTATGGTAATACTTATTTCGCTCCAAAAGGAGCATCTTCAGAGCGTGACAGCCAAAACAGGACTGAGCAGGATAATAGAGAATGGTTTTTGATTGTTTTTTGGGATTTAACTTTATAATAAAAATCATCAGCGGCCTACTCTGTTATTCTAACTGATTCAACCTGTAAAATAATCTGACAACTACGCAGTCCATCCAGAACTTCAAACCTGACAAATACCCTCAAGTAAAATCATAGCTTACGTCGCTATAAAACGGACAATACATAAATCCCTAAATTCATTCAATGCTGAAAGCGAGGTTAATCTTGCCCAGTGGACGAACAGGTTCCTGCAGTGGAACTGCATTTGACGTACACCTTGGGCGCCAAGACCTCTTGATAAAGCACAATCTGCATTAGCCCCGCTCTCTAAAATAACTCCCAACGGACGTCTGAGAGAAATCAACCGCAGGGTTGAGTTGCATAGATTGGTCAGGCGGAGGCAACACCCAGCGGCACACACGTCTGAAGTGAGACGATCGATCTGCACGAGAATATGGGGCTCTCCCTCACAAGGGGGTTGAAAACCCTAAGGTGACGGCGGCAAAGGAAATTGCTCCCGAGCAGCAGAGAGTGAGGATAGAGTGGAGACGGAAAAAGCTTTTGCAAAGGGAGAATTGAGGGTAAAGGTTACGAAGAGAGAATCAAAGAGATATGGGACTGGCGCATTGTGGAGGAAGTTGGAATGCCAACTCACGAAAACTTAGCTTATCATCGTGTCAAAACCTTTCGGAATGCTGAGGACTCGGATTTTGCACATTTTTCTCGGATTTTGCTCATTTTATGCAAGTTTTTTTCTTTGAAGAAGCAGATGTTGGGATCGTAGAGTATGGTGGTCTAACATTATTGGTCTGGGATCCAACTTGTATATTTGTATTAACCATTCGATGTTACCCTTACATCAGTGCTTCCCAACCTTATTTCTGTTACGATACATTTGAATATTCACACGAAAATCGCAGCAAACCAAACCACAAGTCCGAATGGAAATAGATGCGTAAAAGTATGGAAATGATTGGGACGCGAACCCAGGTCCCTCACTTTTATATTATTATTTTTTCATGTTTCTACATTCATTTTCTTACCGCACGGCTATCAAGAGAAGTACCTTCTGATCATCTTTTGTTAATTTTGCTATGATTTAAAATACAAGAAAAACGAAACCCGAAAGGTGGAACAAAATCATTCGGTATCTTCACATAGTAATCCAGCTGAACGATGAAATATCTTTGATTGGGATTTCAGTCCTAATACCTCAGCCATTTGGGAATGTGGACAAATTCCCATGAATTCCGATTCAAAATAGCGAAAGCTGTGTGTACCAATTCCTGTATTTGATTTTTCTGCACGTTAAGTATTTCGGCCAAAACATTGGTGCGAAAGCCTCAAATACATTCAGCTACACTCATGTGTATAGTCTAGTATTTCTCATTTATTAACCAACTAACATCTCACTAATCCCTATTGTAAGACTATTGATATCGCTTATATAACTTAGGCTACTCCGCAAAAGATCTTGACGAAACATAATAGTGAATCATAGAGCACAGCGGGATGCGCAATCTTTTTGAGAAGGCGTGCCAAAATCGATAAAAATCTCTTAAAATTTTTTCACATGCCAAAATTTTGAGAAAAATGTTCTTTAATTTAATATCTTTATATTTGATTTGTGAAAGGTTCTGCAAATTATATAAAACTGACAGAATGAAAAAAGATATAATCTTAAAAAGAAAGAAAAATTGTAACTTCTATTGCAGATTAAGTTGACTATTCTCGTCAATTCATTGACATTTTCAGGTGAAGACAACGACAATATCTGAAGATGTTAATTCATTGATGAAGCTGGTGAAATGACAAATCTTCTTCGGGAGTTACAAAGCGTATTTTCTATCTTTAAAGAAAGTTGCTGCGAAATTTCGCGAATTCACGACTGAACATCTCAATTTTGAAATAATTTGAACCATGACATTTATGGAACTTGGTATTCAAAAGAACGAACGCAGAATGTAACTTAATGCGACTCTTTGACATTTTCAATAAAATTAAACTTCACGCATCTATAAATGGAAAGATTTGAATTGTGGAAGCAGGATATTGTACGGCAGGGCGGAATAGAGACTTAATTAGCTCATTAAGGTGTGAGAGCTGCCCAATTAGCCATCGGCAAATCAGAACGGGAAGGACGAAATTCGAAGGTTCAAAGTCTATCGAATTAGCTTCCGCTTGCGAGGGGACAAAATTGAATATCATCCTTCGATAGGATTGACTATGCTCCCGGAGATCGAGGGAACAGATTTATTCAGTGAAGGAAACAAAATGTGATACCCAATTTATGCGATATCAATATCCAATCGTGGATGCTTTTAAATTGAATGATCTCAAGCTGCTGAAAGATAGAGGAAAATATTTAGGATTGGTATTCGATAAAAATGTGACATTTTGAACTTAATTAATATCATGAAATTTATGACAGCAGTAATATTTTACCTCACTGGTGCATATCTGAAATTAAATAATAAAACTTATTTTTGAATATGATTAACAGACACCTACAACTTCTTCGAGAAAATATCTCTCTTAACTGCAATTAACTGATTATGAAGCCTTTAGTAACCTAGGAATTATAAAGATTTGTTAATTAGCTGAATTATTTCATTATATTTTACTGTTATTTCATTAGTTAGTAGTATTTTTTATAAGTCGTTTTGGCTGATTATAAATTAGATGTGATTTATTTAAAATTTGTGTTAGATGAAGGAAAGAAAGAAAAATTAAATGTGAGACGCTGATAGGAAACTTGTTATGACTGTAGTTAGTTGTATGACTTCCTAACATAATTAAGTCACTTCTTAATAACCTAGTTCTTACTGATATCTATCTAGCGAAAAGTGATGAGATAGTGCATCTTAGTAATGAGGAGTTTAGAACTAGTATTATTACAGGATGAGTGGTACAGTCAAGACACAAAGTTAAGCATTTACTTCAGAATATACAGTAATCATTTTCGTATCACTAGAAAGTCCCGTCAGATCTAGTATATTCCAAAAATTAAAGAAACTTGACTGACCTTTTCATTACATCACAGCAATCGAATGAAATTTTTACCAATTACAACCCCACTTGAGAACAAGCGAAAATAAAAAAGATATAAATCGAAAGAACCGCGACGGTTCATTTTAATCAGCGAAATCACGATCTCTTGATATCTCTTGGTGTAATCGATGCTATAATTTGATGGATAAGAGAGAGATTTCGTAATCAAACGGCAATCATCCCTCTTTCATAACGAATCCATACGAAAGAATCATTCCACGAAATTGCCGGCTTGAATTATAGTGACAATTTTTGAAGGAACATTTCCGCCTCAATTATCCTGAAATATTCCTCGTTTCATCTTTCCGCTCAAAATATTGCTGTAATATCAATTTGATGTCCGTTCCCGATAAATATTGCGCGAAACAACGAGATCATAAAAACCTACGGAAAGCACATCGAATCAGACTTTATATTGAGATTTTTGGTCCAAGTGGTTCTCTTTTTCACCAATCCTAAATAGTGCAACATTTACTGTCTGTACGATATTCAGCCACAGTCTTTTTTGTACGTCAATCTCTTGACCATTCGCCAACAAAAGATTGGAAGAAGTAATAAGGTATACTAAAGCAAAATGAGAAAAGAGATGGTTTGCATTCGCTGCGCCAGAATGCTACAAACAGAAAAGTCTAAAAAGGTACAGCAAAATGGCATTAGGAATAACAATTTTCATTAAAAATTCCAAGAGAAACGACCAGGAAGAAGTACACAGAATCACTCATCCCAACAGCTTTCACAATAACATTAATAAACACACAATTCATTCTATCCTGTACCAAAACACAAATGAAAAACATTCATCGAGATATTTATATATGATAAATATCATCAAGATATGGCCTCCTAACATTTGCTAGGAGGCCATAAAATATGAAAGGAAAGAGTAAGTTCGTGGGGAAGAAATCTTCTCAACCTAGGGTCGTAGAAAGATTTTCCACCCTTCCTAGGGAAAGCAACCACAGTGAAATAGGATATAAAACTAGCGACAACGAAAAAGTACTAAAGATTAATTGTAAAATTGTGAAACTTGAAGTGAACAGTGATACACAATATGAAACTGTAAAGAGAATAACATAGCTGCAGACGACCTAGGTGTCTATTTCTGTCATTGTTTTATAATGAGGCAGGCTTGCATGGCTATGTCAACCTAAGGGAAAGGACAGAACTATTGGTTACTAGAAGAATGTTACATAAAGGAGACATTCATTGACGTAGGGAAACAGGATATTTGACTGCTAACAACTGGTTGACATTTACGTAACGCTAACCAGTTGCCATCTTCTTGTTGTTTAACTTTTCCTTGAAAATATTTCAATTTAATCCTCAGAATAATTATAAGCCACCTCCACTCGTCTTATAGTGACTACAACAGCCTATTTTCATTTTACCCAGTGTGCATCAGGTTTAGTTCACATGAAATCTATGAGGGGAGATCCAAGACTTATCTTCCTGAGCTTATTCGGATAAACGAAGATGTACGGTTTCATATAATTCAATGAAACAAAGCGATGCCAGATGAAACAAACTCGTACAGCCGTAGATAACCTCCATATGAAATTTGTAGGTTTAAAATCTGGTTTGAGAAGTATTTTGAACGGGATCCAGATGTTTCACCCAAGATACTGTTCGCCCGAGGACAATTCACCTTGGAGAATTTTCGTGGGCGATTAAAGAGATCTCAAGAGACAGGAATATTATAGAGGTATAGAGATCTTATAGAGGTACTATAAGTAAGACCTCATAGGCACTCTGGAACCATTTGGAAGGAACATATGGAAGATGAGGGGAGAGAAGGAATACCTATTATCCAGAAGGGACTAAACAGAATTGGAATGGTCTGAATTTTTTTAGGAAAGCTTTTCTATACTTCTCTTAATGTGAGCATAATCGTTTAATAACACTCCTCCCTCTTTGACCCACTTTAACAATGCTGCAATCTTTGATATACAGACTAAATCCCCGATTTATTATGTGATTCGATTTAATAGATTCTCGAGAACATACACCGTATTAATGTTTCTATGTTCTCCAATTAAATGTCTAAATGCCATTTTATCTTAAAAATCAAACAAGCACAAATCAATTCATGAAGTTAATAAGTACTAACCTATGGGATTTTTTTAGTCTCACCGTGTCATATCGTAAAGCCAAGTATTTATATTTGCTAACACATTAAGAGGGGAAACGATTGCAATCTTTTGAAGGATGAGCTAATACGTAATACAAACTTGCGCAATTTTAAATATAGACCTGCGATTTACGAGCAAAGTTTCATATATTTTGTTTCAATTAAAGTTACAGTTACTATATAGATTGAGAATACAATGAAAGATTAAATTCAGCGAGGCGAACATACACCAAAAGACTGATATATCAAGCGATAAAAAGATAGATGGTGAGCTACGACAAGAATGAGAATTAAGAGTCTACAAAGACCAAACGAAATCCTCGTTGCCGATCTCGATTCAATCCCAACATTGACCCTTTTTCCGTTCACATCCATTTTTACAAAGATCGGTAGCACGCCCGAATGAGCGTCCAAGCGTAAGAAAAAGGATTGGTCTGAGGAGGCGAGGGACGAAGTGAGGTAGGTTCCGCTTGCTCTCGAAATGAGGGAAGGAAAAGGTCCGCATTCAGAAAGTGCTCCAGAATTGAGCCGACGACAAGAAGAGCGATTTAAGAAAAGGATTTCTTTTTCAAGAGAAGTGAATTTCGCGGAGCTGTGGGCGGCGGACGTGGAAAGAAATTGATAATAAACCGCGCGGAATATAAAGAACGTCCCCATAGTTGACTTGACGGAATCTTAGGATCTTTTTCTTAGCTGAAACCAGCGGAAGGAGTGCTAAAGAAGTAAGAATTTAAGGCTTTACATCAAGGATTTTAGTGCTGATGTCACCAATGGTTGAGCCAGTAATCAATGATATCAGAGCCTACATTTTTAGTTGAATGATTGGTAAGTAATCAATGTACATCTTCTTAACAACGTATAGCACGAGATGCACATAAGTATTGCACGAATATTGTTTTAACACCAAATTACATAAACGATTGATTTAGCGTTATAGTATCCTTTAATGGATATTTTGTGTATCCTCTCAACATTCATTCTGAAGTCTGTAATTTCTACTCATCATTAAATTAAAATGTGATGGTTTTATCTACGACGAGATGAAAAGGTTGAGCGTAAAATAAAGGGGTTAAGCATTATACATAATTGTTCTTTTAGTTAAATCGAAGGCCATACTTAATACATATTAATCAATAATTAAACCCAAATTTGGATCTCCAGTCAATTATATTATACCTAGTTAACTCACTCTTCAATATTATATAATACTATTCCATTTGGTTTCTTTATCTACTGCTATTATATCGATGTGGATTTACAGAAAATCCATGCATATAAATAAAACAATGACAGAATTATATAAATAAACAAAAGGATAAAGGTACTCTCCTTCACTACACCTCTTATGTAAAGACATCCTCGTTGCTAGGGTAAGTCCTCATCTATACTTCTAATAGGTATATGATATAGATATCTTCATCATACCATCTTCATACGATGATTCTTCGCATGCTTGTAGAAGTAGTACTTCTATTCTATTCTTTTTTACTTTCAGTTATATCATAGGGTTTGTGAGGTGAGAGATAGATCAGCGACGTTTCATTTTCCGTTCAATTTCGGTTCGGAATATTTTATACAGCCTAAATTCAATCATCTCAGACCGTACTTTAAGGAATAAAATTTTCAGAATAGCAAGAGAAAAATTCAGAATGTGCCGAAATTGGTCGGACAGTAAAAAACTTTAGTGAGGAAATTAACGGAGTTTTTCTCTTGCTATAGTTTATATAGCCTCTTGCGGCCTCTTATTAAGGCCATTAATAAAGTTTAAGAGGAGAACTCCAATATTTTTCTCATCAGCCACAGAAATAGGTTTAATATCATTGCTGCTAATGAAACATTCTACGAATATTGCATCAGGCCATTGGCGGATGTGGATGGATAGGGGTAGATTGCCCCCTCTCTTAATAATTTTATAGTACTATCAAGTTTAATAGGGTCTGATCAAGAGTTTGACTGAAATAAAATGGTAAATTTTCTCGATCACTATATATTAAACACAATTATCACGAAAAAATGGCATTTTAAAAGAAAGGAAAAGGAAATAAAATAAGCAACATTTCACAACTTTTATTCCATAAAGCTACCGGTTTCTCCTTTTATCGGACTAAGAACTAATCATCATCAGGCACAGAGAAAATTGACCTCTGACAAAAACTGACTCTGACTATGATAAGACTGACTGTGGAACTTTGGAAAAGTTATTTTATTTATTAGTTTTTAGTTATGGAGTTCCAAAAAGCAACAGTTCATTCGATTGTCATTTTAAAATTTATTTGGCGATTATTTCAAAAGGAAAGTCTTAAATCTTCGCACGCTCTATTTGGCAAATTTACAGATTATTCCCTGCATCAAGAATGAATTAAAGATCAACCGGCGTATATTTAAACAAGGTTTTCGTAATATTCGAGCTACTTTCGCAATGAATCATATCATGGGTTGAAGTAATTATCTCTTACTTAATATGAAGGGAATTTGCCAAAAGTGACTGATACTAATTTTCTTTGTCAGGCAAAGATGTACATACATCAACCTTACAAGTTCCATCGACAAAATGATCCTTTTATCCTTCAATTGCGACTTTCCCGCTTTTGAAAATTCATCCACGTCACCAACCAAAATATTTATATCAGTATTCTTCCAAAATATGAGCTATGGAATGAGATAGGTATTTAGCAAATGCTTCGAAATTTACTTCTCCTTTTGTTAAATCATAGAAGGTCATGTTTTTTCTCAGACACTGAATTTTGTTATAAGAATAAGTGGGAAAAGATGTAATATCCAAGTGCAATCCAACGCAATTTCTAGTCGGCTGTAGAACCACAGCATCTGATATACCGCGTATGGAGGTCGAATTGCCTCCCTTTCACTTCTCCTCAATTAAGTGTGGGGATCGTTAAATCCTGTTGGCATGGAAACAAACAATGGCGAAGTACCCTACCGTGAAGTTTAAACATTACGCAACGGCAAATTCCACGCCTTCTGTTTTACTTGGACAATTTTAATTAATTAGCTCTCTCACTGCCCCCAAAATAAGTTTCCCATTAATTTGAAACAGATTTATCCTAAGGAATTCTTCTATTCCTTAATCTTCAGCAGATAACCATTATTTGATCTCCAAAAATGAACTGGTGGCGATTGACTTAAACATTATAGGCCGTATTCATGAAAATTTCTGGAAGCTGGAATAAGTATACAAGTTAAATTCCGGACAAAGGAAATCCCTGTGGGCTATTAAGTCATATCCATCACATCCTTCTGGTTTCTTAGATTATTCTCTTACGCTTGGAATTCTCGTAACTTAATTATTTGCCCAGAACTGACCGGGCATTTGTCTAAATCTAATCCGAACATAATATTTCGATTTAAAATTGAAATTCGGCGCAAATGCGTTCTAATCCGTCACTGTCCCTTTCTCAAATCCAACTAATCGAGATCTCCGATGAATCATCTTAGTTTTCTACGCCTTAAGTCCTGATAATGTCTACAAACGTTCCATATGCGCATATGAACGTATTTCGAAGAAGAAACCACCAACATTGCATAGAGTGCAATGTTGGTGATCAACTAACCTTGAAGCTGACGAAATCAAGTCAGCCGATTAAACAATGTAAGACGCTCACAGTATGAACAGACCGGCGAATGAAATAGAAATATTAACGCTTAATTGCGGGTTACAAAATCTACTCATTTAAAAACCGTCATTTAACGATCCTAGTCTTATCTTCCGATAAAGAAACCAGGGTCAAATGGGGTCGCGGGCTGAGGATCTCAAGGCTTCCAGCGGTAATGGGAACGTTGACATTTACTCCAACAAATGACTCCATAACAACCCGATGATCATAATGGCGGACATCGCCTTAAATTTCTAAAAACCCTCCGTGAAGATGCATTTAATGACGCTCGGTTATACCTCATGCACCTAGTTAACCAGTGACCCATAGCCATCTCCTTTTACTCTTACTTACTTTACAAAACAAATTACTTCTTACGAAATTGGCTTTAGGGAGATCGAGATTATAATCAGGGAGAACTGTTTATTCATCGGAAGTTGTTCCCGAAATCAGTTCAAGGATGTAAACTCAGGAAACAAATCTGGAAATGTTCGAAGTGAGTGCATCCCAAACAAAAGTGAAAAAGAGAAATTTTCCTCCAAGGATAATCCACATTACGTTAAGGTCTGTTGTTGTGTTACTGCCCAATGACTCGCCTCTGCTTTTGACGCTGCTATACACGATTAAAAGGAGGAACCATGGACTTAAATATGGGAAAACCTACGCGGAGTATATTTAATGTATGGCCTGGTTATCCCTTGAATATGCCATAAATTTCAAAGCCTTACTGCGATGGTAGCTTTTGAATCCTCGCACACAAAATTGAAAATAATTCTGTTTTCTATAGAACAATAAATATCAGATTAAAAAGAAAATTCGTTCTTTCTCCTAAATTATTTTGGAAACAGTATTTCGGAATTTACATTCGAAATTATCCTTTCAGATGCTGCACTTCGAAATATCGCAGTAGCTTTACCTCCCATTTTGTTACATGCACTATTTCAATGTAATTTGCTTATTCACATTTTAGTGACTGCTTCTTAATATAGTCAAAAGAATTTCACATAATCCGAATTCCCTCACATCGCAGAAAAACATCTACTGCGCAAATCAATGTCAGCGGTAACAGTAATTTGCAAGTTCAAAGCAATAAAATATTGAATAAGAAAAGAGTAGCATCAGTGAAAACCAATTTTATTCTGTTACACCTCGTGTAAGTTTATGGAAATAATAAAGTAATTGAAAACAAAAGTTTGGAGACTTGCAACAAAACACTGACTGAAAAAGAATAGAATTCGTTTGTAAATTCTCTTAGTTTACGGTAACCATAATTTCTTACGATTCACTAAATGTCACAATTTCATACGACTGACCTAAGAACACAGTCTGCATTCGCTTTAAGTTACTGACCTGCCTCTTAAGTTATAAAAAGCTTATTTTATGATCTTACCATCAATTACTGAAAAATCAATTTTCTCCCAGTAAATAATAAGTAAATAATTAAATCGTGGATGATATGAAGTCTTATCACTTATGCCATTACAGTATCAACCATCAATTAATTATTTCTGCTACTCAAACGTGCAGTCATAGGAGATATATAACTCACAACTTTAGTAAAGCAGATTTCCATTTTCTTCCTTCCAAACGAACTAACCTTCAGGAATGTCTAAAGTGTAGCATGACCTTTATTTAAAAGTGCGCTATTTGCATCATTCGTGATTTGAGATTCTAAACCTGACAGAGGAAATACACAGAGTACCGCAAACGCAAGCGGATAGGACACGTGGTGCAAGCGACGTAAGATTTTTCTCGACAGGAACTCATGTGGAACGAGAATGCGCTTAGAAACGTTCAACCAAAGTAGCAGCGAGTGACCACAAAAGTGGGATAAAGGAGCATTTTTCCATTTTCTGCTGCCATGCTTCGAAACGTTTCCCTAGAAAAATCTAATATCGCATTTCAAAGACAGACCGTTGAGAATTTTTCCGTCAAAACAAGTTATCGAAGTGATGTTGATAGCGAACGAGAAATTCAGCAGAATCAAACCAATATATTCATACAGACTTATAACCGAATAAAAAATCAGTCAGCGGCTTTTTCACTTGTGCAATAGAGAAAATAGAATTCTTCTGCAATAGCTTGAAAAATATTTAAGATAAATGCATATTATGATTTAATTACAACATTTAATTTACACTCGCACAAAAGTTAGAATAATCAATTGCATATCAATAAGTTACTCATTGATCTTCTTTCAAAGTTATATAGTAAAAAATTCAAGTTTACTTACTACCACGGTTACATTTAACATTTGGAAATTTTACTTTTATCTTCAGACTAATTTCTTATACTCGACTCAAGTCCTGCTACGTAGGGCTTCTACATTTTTCCGGTCTTTCCATAATTCTGTCAACAAAGATTAAATTTATCCGAATGCAAGCTATCATTGTCCAGTGTCATATCATAATATTTCCATCAGATTCATTTATCATCTTGAATCATGTATCAAGTCAACACTCAAATACATACACGTATACTATCTTTTAATTATATTAACCACTTTTAATCAGTCATTTAATAAAGACCGACTTTTATAAGTGCTTCATGAAGTATTTCTTATAACCGATACGGCCAATATTGACGGATCACAGCCATCCTTTACTATACATTTCCAACGATGCCCTAACGTTACCATAATAGAGCTTTCATGCGGAATCATTAATACCCTTCAAGGAAGATGTCTTCCTTATTCCATCTTCGAGATTACAGATGGAGATTTATAGCTACGGAAATAGAAAAGCTCCCAAGACAACAGCACGATAACAAACCAAAAATCAACATTTATAAATGTCTCGATGGTTACAAAATAAACAAAGGTAATTTTTTTCTATGTTTATGTAAATTGATAAATAGAGTGTGATACAGAAGGCAAATACTCTTAACATGATATAACTATAAATAATAAAAAAATTTAGGTTTAAATTTATGGATCAGATGGTGTATTCTCAAATGAACTTAGTTTTCACCTAAATTAAGACATATAATCACACTTTTTCTCTGTATATAATCAATAATATATATCATGTGCTTTAGTTAACCTTTTTTGCTATTTACAATAATTAATAATCTTAGAATATGAAGAATGGTTCAGGAAACCGAATATTTTTTTCACTTTTGTTAGAAAATGTTTTCGTCAAATTATACGAAGTGCGCTAAGTAATAATATTCCAAATAACAATAAAAACTCCAAATAAAAAGTCAGTTTATCCAAGAAATTCACCTTTGAGAGATTCAAATATTTCGTTTTCTGCTCATTCAAGTCATGTTTAACTACCATTCGAACACTTAAGAGATTCAAATCATTTCGTAAATATTATCCATATTCAGTATCGTACTCAAATTCTATACTGCGTTCCAGTTTTCTAGACATTCTTATAGCTAAGAACTGTAGTGGAAATCTTCTAACGTAAGCTACGAATCGTACTTTAATCGTCAAATCGAACACCGCATACAGACACCCTGAAATGAGGCTATTCTTGCAACAAGGAGAAAAATACATGGGATTCATTCCCACATAATCTATCATTACTGACTAAAAACAAAATTGGATGCGCTTTATCAAATTTTCTTCCACCACCACCGTAATTTCGGGAAGATTCTAAGGGTAAAGGGAACCTATCACATTGAATCGAACGCTACTGTACCATTCGAGAGGAAGCTAAGCCACCGTATCAAATGAGAATGGAGTCTCATGTCTTCGGTACGATACAGAAGAGAACTTTAATTAGCATTTTCCTCGAGATCCAGTCGTGCGGACCGAGTGATTTCAAAGGTTACAATCGTGAATGGAATTTTTGAAAGGACAAGTATCAAGTGGAACCGAGGATTATACAGGTAGGACTGGAATCTTTTCTCCAATGAAAGAGGCAATTAAGATCAGAATTGCTGCACAGTCATATCAAACGTTCTGGAATTCGCGGTAGGCAATTTCCTGATGATGTCGAACTAAATGTCACTGGCGGAGTTCATCTCTTTAATTAGGTTTTGTTCATATGAAAAGGATGAAATACTGCAAGACTAACAAAATTGAAATAGGAACTTACTGATATAATAAATCGTCAGAGTGTGAATGTAAAAATTTATAGCTTTGAAAAATTGTCAAATTTTTTAAGTAACTCTTACTTTTGTAGTGTCAGACGAAAGGCCAGGTTGACATACATCCAATTGTCGAGGATTTGTCTATTGGTGCCTTTATGATATACAAGATGCTAAGATTTATGTAAAATGCCAATTAATTGCTGTACACAATATAAGCGAATAATATTAAATTTTAAATATTATATTTTAAGCGTGACAAACTAAAATTCACTACTTCAGCGATATACACGATGACATAAAACTAAGTTAACTGATAAAATATGAAAACTTACCCCTCATTCTGTTATTGTGATATAACAATCGTACATATTCCTTAAACTTGATACACAACTGTTAAAATATTCCCTAATGATTAATTTTAGAGTTAAAAAACTTAACGGTATAATAGTTAATTTAATTAAGTGACAGCGGTTGAATTCCTAATTGAAACCCTACAGTAAACTTGGAACTAAAGGTTTAAGGAAGTAAACATTTAATATTGATAAAATATTATTTTGAGCAGTTAACCTAGAGGAGAGATATACCAAGTTTGACGTCATTCAGGTTAAATCAGTATTCACACTTCGAGAGACATTAATTTAAATCTCCCACGCAGGCAATGATTTTAGGGCTAACCTTTACGACCCCCGCAACCTACGAAGAGCCGCCGTAATGCAACGGCCTCACCGTTTTTCCCGATTAACGGTCATAAAAAAAACCTTCTAATCGCACAATATGACCTAATTTTGCACTTACGGGCAATGATCAAAAAATACCGTCCCGCCTGAACCATAATTCTTCAATTCATGAGATGTGCGATAACCGAGACTCCGACAAGAAAAGCCAGAGCTAGAAGTGGAGAAAAAAATCCGCGCCAACAATTCCAGTGCAAATATGACCGAATCTTTCGGAATGGAACGAGCAAAATAAACATGAGCCCGTGAGATACGAATGGAAAGGAATGGAAGTGAAAATCAGCTGTCCTTTGGGAGTGCGTGAGGGAGAAAAGGATAAAATACCTCTCGAGATGTATTGGGAAGGGGAGAGAGATTTAACGGCGTTGGGCAGTCCTCGATAATGGGGGTGTTATCTTTAAAGAGGAGTCTGCTGGTGAAGCCTCAGATGCGGAGATTGGAGGAAGAAGAAAAGGGTGAAGGAAAAGTGAAGCTTTAGGAGGAACATGTTATAGATTTGGACCTAATGGCAGGGTGAATGCGGAAATAAAACGGGGAAGATTAAAAAGGGGCGATGAAAGGAGAGAGATCTTAAAGGGAAACGAAGTATGTGGGGGAAACGTTAAGTAAAGAAGAATAATCGATAGAGGAGGGCGATCTTCGTTACGATTTCAGCTAACGTAGTTAGTTCCGCGGTATTATTCAAACATAAGTAATAAAATATAAAATAAACACGATATATTTCTAACAAGTGTAAACACTTGAAATTCGAACATTAAAGATTTACGATGCGAAATAAATATGGCTGATTCCGTTCAAGGATAATTTTGGGATTCCCTGAAGGGCAGAATATTTGATTACGAATGGAAGTTATTCGAAAAATTTATTACTACGGATTTCGTCGACGAGATAGCTGATTTTCTCTCTCCAGTTAACAAAGTTGGCGAGCTCCGAGAGAGAACGAAAATATCTTAGCAGAAAATAATCGCGAGAACAGATAAGCTACTTCTGGTCGTTTTTCTGCGCATTAGAAAATACAACAGCAGCTAAAGTAATGTACAGATATCTATGTTTTTCACCCCTTGCCACACGCCTTTGATAGCATGCTGGGTCTGTATGTATGTAAATGTAAATTTAACGATTCTTTTAAAGATTAAATAAGATTATAACGAAGGAGAACTATCCCTTGACATTGTATAAATTAAGAAACTGGGATAATGCGAACTTTTACCAACTACAATATTAATTTTTTCGGTGATTTCGACTCTGAGTCATCATCAGGTGATGTCCCTTATAAAAGTTCGTTGATAATGACTTCCATGAATCGGAACCATGGCCTTTCAGACATAAATATTATGTTTAGAAAAAGTTCGTCTTTTCCTTGTTCCTTCCCTTGATCCTACTAGGAAGTCACTTCCCAAGTAGATTATATTATTATTTAAACGTTTCTTTAGGAAAATGGAGCGACAAAGCAGTCAAAAGGATTCTAATGAGATGCTCGAAATGACATCAAGATCGGCAACCTCTGCTGTATGCTATCAGATTCAGGAGGTGAAAATGCTTTCAGTTCACATCTCCTAATACGTCTTTTGTGCCTTTCTCCGCCTTTCATTATTTTCTCGAGAAGTTATGACATATCAAGTTGATAGTACATTTATATCTCCATTCAGATGTACTCTAGTGTGATTAATGTTTGCCATTGTATGTGTTTCATCATGCCAGTGTAGGAGAACCTTCTGTCACAGCGAAAAAAGACGGAAATGAAACAAAACAAGTTAGCGAAAGGTTTCCTTAGAAAAAGTCCGAAAGAAATAATGAATCGAAAAGAGTGAAAAGAAACGAAAAAGGAAGTCCAAACGATGCGAAACCCCAAACTCAGATGAATGAGGAAGCGATGACCGAAAGTGAGGATCCGAATGACCTTAACCCATGAAAAGGAAACAACAGAAATAGAATGAATGAAATGCTAAGACACGAACGCGCTGAACTGAGAGGAAACGATAAGGAAAACTGGCGATAGCTTCTAGGCAAGTAGTAAGCGAGTGAAAGTATCGGAGGATAAACAAAGATAAACAGAAAATAAATTGGACTCAGAGGGAAAACTGAATGGAAAAGAACAATTTAACCAAGGAACATAAATGTCATTCCTAGAAAGGGGCTCATCGCCGACAGGAGAAAAAACAAGAAGGAAAATCAAATGATAAAATAGGAAAGGAAACAAATTGGTGTGCTGAAGGGAAATGAAAACAAAGTAACACACAAATTGAGAATATCAGAAAATACGGAGAGAACATGGTAGTTATAACAATATAAGCAAACTGTGAAAGAGAAAGACAGTTTACATTGCTAGAAACAAAACAATCGTCTAAAATAACGGAAATCAAACGCTATATATCGAAATAAGCGGCAAAGGAAATGTTAGGAAAGCTATAAATTCATCTAAATGACGATTTACTGGTAGCCGTATTTTTCAAAGTACTTCGATAGCTTATATAACAGACAGATCATTTTGTTCTCTGTGTTTTCCACGGGGAATCGAACACTATCATCACAGGCAAGCGAACTACCCATTTTAACCCATGATTTTACTTAGGGCTGCTTGCAAGTAAGAAAAAAATCAACGAAAACATAAAAAAAAACAAAATCACGGGACAAATCTAAAACACTGTGTGTGTTCCTATAGCATAACGTCCACGAATGAATCTGATATTAAAGAAATTAGGTTAGTTGAGAAATATAGGCAATTTGTACCAAATATTTACTCTTGCATCGCGAGCTAACAATAGATGCGAAACCAGAACGATCAGCGTTTAGAAAGCCTATAAAGCACTGCAGGGCTGTTATTGTCCAGCTCCTTTTGTTGTATAAATGTGAAGGAAATAGAGAAATAAGTTAAAGAAGAAATAGATGATAGAGCTAAATTTTGGCATGAAAATAAGACATGAGATCATTAAGACACGCAGAGGATAAAGCCGAAAAAAGCTTTACAAATCCCAGGAATGATATTGTTATGTGGCATGAATAGGATGCTTCCAATAACTTTACTGACATTCACCATGGGAAGGAGAGCTAATTTTACCATTAAAATATGGGAAAATATAGGACCAATTTTCCTCCTTCGTTATTATGCTTTATTTCTTTAAAGAGGCTTTGAGAAGAACAGATGCGACTAAATATACTTCAGGGAAGCTAAGGAAGCTGCTGACAACAAGGAAAATTAATTAGGGAATTTTTAGTAAAATTTTCAGCCTTGCATGTTTTTATTTACGGGGGTGAAATTTTTTTAATGTTTCACAAGATTAGAGACCACTGAGATTTGAGTGAGATATACTTAGAAAAGGAGTGGGTTTGGAAGATAGCAAAGCATAGGAGTAATTTCTGGAAGAGAGTCTAGCAGAAGGAAAAGAATTGAAGTATCAAACGGAATCGAAGTTGAAAGAAAATAAAAGGAACTCGGTGGTCAATGAATAAGAGATAACCAAGAGTTCTGGTTTTCTTATAGGAAGAATTCCTCATTTTCTCTTAGGAATCGAAGTTGTCTTAGAGGTGAATTCATGGATTCTAGATAAGATGACTGAAGACTCTTGAAAAATGGGCGTGGCTAAAACTGGAATCGAGTTATGTTGGTAGAAACTCAAGTATTTAATTATGATTAAGTATATTATGTTGTTTAAATACATATAAACGTAGAAAGGAAAAGAACAATCAAAACCTATACACCGATCTAAAAACAGTGGGAAAAAAATGAAATTCGACTCCAAACGAACCAAAAACGCCACGAAAACAACTTCGACAGAAATTAAAGAGGAACCATAACCGGAGATATGAAACGATAGAGGAGCCGGACAGAATCCAAGAAAGACGAAACCCAAAAAATAAAAAAACCCGAAAAAATCCGAAGATAGAACAAAGGGTGGAACCCGCCACATCGGTCGGGACAGAGAGGGAAAGACAATCAAGAAAAAGCGTAGAGCATAAGGGGGTTCCCAATGGAGTGAGAGATTCACCGAATTGGAGAGACGATAAGAGATCGATCGCTCGCTATTCCCACCCCACCTGTTGCACCCCTCCCGCCAAAGGGGTGGAATAAAAGCCCCCGGAATGCGGGGGCGTGGAACGAGGGCATTTCTGAACCACCTCTTTACGTGAAGGATTATTCCTGGGGACGGGTATAAATGTGGAGCCACTTGAATTTCAGCACGGGGCGACTTTAATGCCTGAGACGCCGCTTCCCACCCGACGGACATGATAAATTGAGGAAAGGAAGGAAAACCTCGGCGTAGTGAGGGTAATCGGACGAAAATGATTGCTCTAGATAGTGCTCCGTAAATCCCAGGATGTCAAAAGAATCTTTGGGAGGAGAATCGTTTTTTGGGACGTTCTCGCGAATTGTATGTCCCGATTGAAAAGGATAGTCAATTTTTTTTACGGAAGGTATAGTAAGTGAATTAACACTGCTAATATGCTGTACATACTATACTGTACATGCTATAGTCTAACAAGGTATATTAACATACGTCGAGAAAACTACTTGCCAATATTGTTTCCTGTAGTTCTACATGTCTTTAATTAAGGAATTCTCTATTTCTTAGGTATTTTATTTCTATTACATCGAAGATGTAAAGACGTTCGATATACTTAAATCTATTAGCTTAGATCGACTGATACTTATACAATGAATTTCTCTGAGAAGTCATTAATGAATGATGAATTAATATTATTCAAGTCTTCCTGAATGGGTGCGCAGAATAGATAATGAAAGAACTTTTAGAAGGGAATGTATTAGTATCGTAAAAAATGAGGAAATGATGGAAATATGTATTAATGTGCAAAGAGTCCAATCATTTAAAAAAATCTTCTTTCTTTAAATTTTCCCTCGATATTTTAATATGTTTATCATTGTTTGGTGTACCTGTAAATTTTGTAACATTTTTTTCTCATTGTATTTTGTAGATTGTATTTTTATAGCTGTAATTATTACAGTATTTTCTAAATAATGACTGTATATAAAATGAAAAAAATTGTGAAAATTTGAAATTACGCAGTAAATTTTATTCACCTAAATACCTAAATGACCATTTTTTTTAATGTAACAAAACATGAAATTTCTCCCCCCCACGATCAGGAAGAAATTTCTGATATTTCTCTGTTACTATGTAAAATTTAAGAACTCTCCATCTGCTTTAAGTAACCATAATTTAATATTTCATTGTATAATATTGTATACCAATAATAATTCAACAGCATGTAGATTTAAATTTATCCGTATGATGATTAATGAGCATTCAGAAAATATAAACATTTATAGAGAGATAAGAAATGCGTAATAGAAACCATAAGGCAATCTAGAAAAGGGACAGCGTGATACTCTAATTGATTTCCTTTGTAAGAATTTTATCAGCTGACAGCTCTGTTTGCTGTACTAATCGAACATTTTGGTTATCGGTTGGAGTTTGTTTGCACCATATACCCTATATTAATTTCAAATGGACTAGAATCCCACCTCCGTCACCTCTCCTTACTAATTCTAACTAAATTACGTTCCGAATACACTTGCAAAAACGTCAATTTGGACTATCTTAAACGATTTCTGAAAAGACACCGTTGAGGAAGAAGTTGTCACGCGAAAAGAAAAGATAGTAGCAGACTGTTAGCAATTGGGTGGATATTAAAGGAACAAATTCGAAGGAAAGGGATGTAACTCAATTCATCCAGAACTCGAGCCGGAGGGTTAGACTTTGCCAAAGAACAGAACGTAGTGGTTTGAGGAAACTCTCAGATATATGGAAATGAAAGAACATCGTGGCGAATTCGTCGAGAATAACCTTTTCTGAGACAAGTTTCAGGAACAGAAGTTTTACGAATGGAGTTGGAAGGGAAATTCGACCTGACAGAAGTGAAAGCAATTCTGAATCGCTTGACAAATTCCCATTATCTCCAGCCTGGCATTCATCGTCTTAATCCAGTTTACATTCGAAAATTAGGGCATTAATAAAAATACGTTAAACGAAAAAATACGAGTTATTGACCAGGGAATAGAACGCGTTTGTAATACTTCTGTACCTCTGGAATTTTTTAAAGAAATTAACCGGTGTAACATTGTGTTCTTCTATAACCAGGATAGATTTTTGCAGCATTAATCAATTTTATTGTAGCACATTAGTGGTTTGTAGTTATGCTATAGTGCTATAGATCAAGACTACAAGAATCTCTGAAAACTTTAATTTAAAATTACGATATTCAAGATAGAATTTTTAATGTAATGTAATTGTTGGTCAGATTTTTTAAATGTAGTGTAATTACGTCTCTAATTACATTTTCATGTGGACAGTATTAATTTATAAATATTTATGCCAGTGAATAAATATTCATAAAAATACTGTTATTATTTATCAGTATCAATTTCCAGTGTTTGATTTTGATCTATTAAGTGATATTCGTGGAAGCGAGGCTCAAATATTAGTTACATACTGAATTTTAATTAATTAAAACATTTTCCTCGATGAGGTAACTAACGAATAAATGTTATCAATATCCAAAATTATTCAGTTTAATATTCAAGTATCCGGCAGCATTTCCCCTTAAGTTGTTGGGGAAGTGAACGAGGAAAATGTTTCGGGGAGGCTCATCGTTGCGACTCAAAACTTCAAGGGTTAACGCATTTACATACATATATTTGCATACTTATCTTTTATGACGTAAGCGGCATCTAGTTGAGCTTGTGATGAATGCTTATGAATCCACGAATACATGCCTTTAACGCAAGTTTTTGAAGTCAAAATAAAAAACAATTGGGTTAAGCCAGTGGCTTCCAAAGTGTGGGCCGCAGGGGTTTGGTATATTCATATCAATCTCAATAATTATCCATTTTCCCTACTGCCCAACCAATTTTATTAGCGCCCATTACTTCCTGAATCACATGAAAGATTACTTCGAAATAGTTTCAGTGAAATGCTGTACAAATTAATTGTTTTTAAGTAACGATTACTAGTATTATTGTAGTATAACGATTTTTGTAGATATAAATCTCTCTCCTATCACATTATCTGAACCCTACGTATAAAAACTTTTAACTGAAAAATATTTATTCTGTTTTTCATCCATTCTCCTACTCCTCTCTTTCTTTCCAGGAATAGGACCTTATACAAAATTTAAGACCATGCGTATTCCATGCCACTTCATATGACAGGACCGAAATGCCGACAGAATCCTATATTATGTAACATCAGATTCAATTCATTCCTGTGTTTCTGCGTAATTTATTTTGCTCCCCTTCTTGTGCGAGCGTTTCCCCGTACCGCAAATTTCTTTCTGGAAGCCCTCAGCTGAGGAATTTTTCTCCTACACCCAAATCTTTCATTTTAGTATATTTTAGTATTTCTGTAATGTTCCAAACCGTACCAACTACGGGGTGAGGGGTAAGCGGACATAAGCTCTCCTATTAAATAGTTAAATCAGGATAATATCAATCACCGCAAATAATCAACTGGGATTATATTGTTAATATTTCTATTAAAGAATGAAAACCAGAACTTAGCAATTATTAGTTTTCTTTAAGATCACAGAGGTGTGACGTAATCTAAGCGCCCGAATTACATTCCTATAAAGAATATTTATTGTTTTTCGGTGCTATGCTTTTAATTTTACATGTGAACGGGTGCCACACTAAGGTATATATAAATTGATAGGTGGGGAACTCATTCTAATCAGGAAACCAGTAGCTTAGGGAACGTTTTATGCATTACCTCACGTAGAATGCATAGAGTTAGGCATCTCTGATCTATTCCTGCATGATCAAACCAACTAACTCTTCTAACCTTGAAACTTCCGCTACCTCAACGAAAAATCACATCCGACGACTCAGCACCTATTCCCAAGCATTTGCCAAATGAAACTACGAGAAGGGAACAAAAACTGCGAGAAAGAGACTACAAATTGAGGCAATAAGAAGAGAAAGGAAACTCTTCCCTATGGATAGAAGGAGAAAGGGACTAGGGTTAAGAGGATGGCGAAATAAGGGTCAAATGGATAGCTCACACAGGATGGATGCGTGGGATGCCCTTCAATCCCATCCTGGAATACCCAACACGAGGAAGAAACCCTTACCTCTAAAAAGTCCTCCTTTGTTAGACCTCTTACCGGAGAGGATATTCTCCGAGACTTTTATTGACCCAAAGCTTTGGAGACATTTAAAAGCTTTAGCTCAACTTGTATTCTGTTGGCTCGGGATCCAGAAGTACTTTTATTAGCATTTACGAGAGGAATCTAATATCGGGTGCGTATTTGCTAAGGTCGCTGCCGAATTTACGGGGGAGAGATTTGTTTCAAAGAGAAGCGCCAAGAGGTTTTTCATCAATTCGGAACGGTTTTCGAGAAATAAGGTCGTGGATGAGAGAGGATGAAAAGGTTTGAATTAAAGTTTCACCGAGAAATGTTTATTTAGTCGAATTAGTTTCTAATTGTATTTCGAGGAAGCCAAATGTTTGGATTGTCTCTCCTGCGAAGTTGTTTCTCGCTGAAATGGTTCGGCCTACGAAAATTTAATCCAAACGTCACTTTGATCCTCTTAATGAATGTAGAAAGGGTTTCATTTAGAGGAAATTAAAGTCCGTTAAATATTAGTCATTTAGAGAACTTGTGAGTTTCTTCTTTTGAACTTCATCAAACAGATTAGTTTCTCTAATATAGCATCTTAGAACCCTTTATAAGCTCTCTTATATTTATGGCTGTGATTATATTAATGATACTTAAAGATGAGTGATGTTGAATAATTGCATTACTTTTGGTCAATCTTTACCGAGTGCTTAAGAAAAGTGTTCTTATTCCTCTGCATTCGTGGACAATTCTGCTTCTTACACTGGCTCAACCAGCATTCGAGATGAAAATATTCAAGAAATTATTCCAGAGCACTTTCGCTGTAATTAATTTGCAATTAGTATAGTTACGTTTGTTATTTACCTTGTGTTTGGAATACGAAATTTCTATCCAGCGGTTCTTTAGAAGTGCGCGCTGACCATAAATACGGTGAAATTGGTTTTAAATACATTACATTACTACAGTCCTAAATTTGTTGACATTTTATCGTAATATGCATTCTTAATGCTAAACTTTCCGTATGCAATAAAATTTTCTGGAATTAAGCTTTGCCGAAATATTCAGAGCAATAAAAATGTCAAAGTCTCCACCTCTTATATCTGGATAAGAATCTTCTCTCTCGAAATTCAATCTTTACGATGATACACGATGAAATTTTATCGACTGAGAAAATACATCTCTAAGCGCTTGTTTACGAATACGTCTCGCAACGCAACAACTTCGTGATGAGCTTGTGCAATCTAATCCGAATGGATCACGACTGCCAAAAGAGAAATGCCGAACGGTGGAAATGATTAACAGAGTGGTGTAATAACTTCCTACGAAGAGAGTAAGAGACTTCATGACTGTGAAACCTAGTTCTGATACAATCGCCCGCATTGTTTGGCACAACTTTAAGATCTCGCAAACTCAGAATTTTTTCACTTCTGGAAAAATAGCACTCCGAGCATTAGAAAGGTTTTCGCAAAGGAAAACGTACGATTTTATCAAATGTGTGTGTATGATGTAAATGCTTCGTATATAGAGCAAACAGAAACATCAGTTACGAGCAACAATATAGATAGGCAAACAGTTTGAATCTGCCACAAAGTAAATATCATTCAGAGATAGCCGTAAATGCTACCCACTCTCAAAGTCAAAGACAAATTCCTATTAGATACCTTCTCTTAATTACATTCTCAGATTATTTCCACTAATTAATCATCCCATAAATGTATTCCATCTCCCTGATGTTAAATGCTAAGAAAATGTTTAAAAGAAATTCAGGTGAGATATTTAGTATGATACTATTAATTACGATTCTGAAAAAGTTATTGATACAATTAAATCAACCCTGCTTTACAATTAGAGCCAAGATTAATCAAAGTCATACAATTAGAGAGATTTAGATCAAATGAAGTCTTACAGTTAGGAAAAAGATTGTGCAAGACTTCTAATTGGAGTGAAAGACCAGCAAAAATCTATCTGAATAAGGCTTAACAAATCCTGAAGGACAGCCGTTCTTAGTTTAAAGATTTAAAGAGAATTTAGGGAAAGATATGTATGAAATGATAGATTAGTGCACGTACAGGGAAGCATCGAGGAGAAATATTAACTGAATGATGCCATCAAGTGTTCTTGCAAGGGAATAGCATGATACTTATGTTATGCATGTAAGGAGAATTAAAGATTAGTTCAGTAAAGGTATTATTGCCAGGGGGAAAGGCGAATTCAATCTCTGCGTGATAGATATTAAATTATCTATTCAGTGATCTCGCTTCTCTGAGATTACATTACCAGATTGTTTCCGCTATTCTCTTAGAAATAAATGGCTAGCGTCAACCGATGAGGAAATACCGGGAAACCGGCCAAATTTAATTACCAGCAATTCTCGTGTTAGAATTACGTGGGAAGTTTCGTGGAATTGAGAAGGATAAAGGTCCCAAATACAAACGCTGACTTGGACTAAAACTACCAGCTAAACTTGGATTTTTGCTGATACGGTGGTTCTTATCAGGTATTAAAAGCAGCGAAAAGTAATATTTAATAATTACACTTAATATTATTTAAAAAATTATCGAAATAATTTATGATGTAATACATCTAACTATAATTATATTTTTATTATAATCTTTTTAACCACATATAAATAGAGAAATATGCGTTGGGTTCTCCATCTTCCGTTACAGAAACTTAAACTACAACAAACATTCTAAATTTTAGGTAAGTAAAATGTTTCAAGAAGCAGATCTTCATAAAAATGAAGTACGAACTTAACTTTCGCACACAGCAAGATCAGTTTCAAGTGAAAATAGAAAAATAATAATTCTAGGAAAATATATTTACAAGCAGTACACATGCAAGCAAATCAACTAAAAAGTCTAATTTGAGATGATCTGATTATACTTAATTATTCATCCATAAGAACTACTTATAAATACATAGCATGTTTAATTTATTAAATGGTAGAAAAGGCTGGTTTTGATAAAGGAAGTTTCTTTGAAGTTGGTACGCCTCCACGGTTTAATACTTTGAAATAATCAAAAGGTTAATCTTCTTTCGTATAATGAATGGGCCAGGGAAATGGAAGCCGATTAAGAAGGCAGAAGAAGAGTGAAATTAATAGTGAAAGTCCCTTTGATAGTGAAAGGTTGGGCGTGGAATAGCGAAGCAGAATAGACAAGCAGGAAGAGTATCCCTTACCCTTAACTTAGGTGGAATTCCCCTTCAGACCTTGTCTCTTTGATATAAATCATGGATTAGAGTTCCCAAATTCTAGCACAAAGGTTTTCGCTGCGTTGAAGTTTCATGGTAAAGAAACTTCTTGGATAATCAGCAGCGGATTTTTTCAACAACCACGTTTATTTAAGGTTTCACCAATGCTGTTGGCTTTTTCAGGTCTAAGTGCTCGTACACCGTTCGAAAAATAGTGGACATGAGTGAAAAGTAGATTTTGCGATACTTAATTAATAGAAAAATAATTTAAATAACCAAAAAATATTTCCTTATCCACTTTCCAAGTTTTCTTATTTCTATTTCTCTAAATGTGTCTAAATCTAAACAAATTTTATAACTGAACTCAGAGAGACCAATAAGAATTCCACTATTCGGTCTCTTCTATAATCTACTTTGCATCACCTTTATCCTAGTGACTATTATATAATCTCTGAACAAAAAATGAAGATTTCTTTTTTTATCCTGTAAAACGAGAAAAATTAAAAAATATTCAATTCAAGAAAATGTGGCGACAAGATTATATTTTGGATATGGGCCGGTAATCAAGAAAAAATAAAAGTTGCGAGTAAAAGTAACGCCATGAAGTGTAAATGGTAACGATTCAATTCATAAAGAAAGGCGAAATGAATAATGATAGCTCATACCCAGCTTACGCCTTCGGCCACATAGAGTCGCTCTATCCAATGAATAGAATGCGGTTATTAGACCGCAAAGATCAGAAGCAAAGCCTGCGACATCTCTCAGTCTTCATCCGCGACCTCCTAGCATGCTTTAATCCATAGCGATACGTTCACCGATACGACCGGTCAACGATCGAATCCTACTGAGACCAATCCGCGTCATATCAGATGGACGATTCATCAGAACCACTTATTCGCTCTCTCAGCCGCCAATCCATTTGAGAAATCAACGCTGAACCGTGACGTGTCGCAACAGCGTCACTGCATGCACACAACGCCTATGGCTAGACTGATATAACACTTGGAAAACCTTCGGGAAGTGATTCCCAGCAAGAAAATGCCCTACTGCAAATGTTTCTTACTTAAACTAATAATGGTATGAGAAAAATAGATAACCGGATTTCTTTTTATATAACATGCGTATGCTTTCAAACCTACATTTCAGAAATTTCGTTATTAATTTTAACTTGTTCGTGATACATGCTAATATAATAACGTATTTATCTCTTTTATATATATATATGATACAAGGTTATGAAAAGTGTATGCATGCATGGGTATTAGATAAAGTGAGGTACTTTTGGAATTAAAATAAATGTAAGAAAATTAAGGTAACGAAGGAAAGAAAACTACCGTAAGGATCAAGGTGGATGGGAAAAACTAGAACAATCAATTTTCAATTTCATTAGCTTTCTATAGAAAAGAATAGTATTAGATAAAGAAGTATTCGAAGTGATTGGGACTGATGACTTAAAGATCTTGATAAAGAAATCAAGATAAGATCAGTGAATTTTTGCTTTACTGGTGTGAAACATGTACCTTACGAAAAGAGGACATGAAAATAATAGAGGCTTGGGGGGAATGGGTATGACGTATAATTGAAATAGTAGTTTATTAGAAGTTAATAGTCGCGTTGATAGGAAAACATACGTGGAGGAGCATAATAAACCGACGACAGAGGAAGTGAGTGGATCAAATATTGAGAGAAAAGGGATTTCCGAGTGTCGTAGTTGATGGTAGAATGCTAGGAAAAAGAGAAGTCAAAGACAAAAGATATTAGATTATGTAAAGGGTATACCCTATCCTCAGTTACCAAGAAACTAAGAGCATTGAACAAGAAATTTTAAGGCACATAAAATGTGCCGTTATGCAGAACACTTATGAATGAGGAGGAGACTGGAATAAATAAGGCCAGTATCTCATTTATCGTGTGAGGAAATAGCGCGAAAGATATTTATTTAAGTACATTTTATTTAGAATTTAGTGCCCAGGGCAGCGTGTATGCTAATCCTCTCTACCTTCATTGAATTCACTGGACCATAAAGCAATATCACCGTACAAAAATCCCTTTCACTTAATATAACCGAATGAACCCGAGACAAAAACCAATAAATCTTCCTTTTTTTTAGAGGCTTAACGAGGGATCAAGCGAGAAGAGTACCCTGGATGGATTTAGGTTCCTCCTGCTCAATCTCTGTCTCAATGTAATATATTGGCGGCTTCTGGCCACGCCCCCTCGGATTTTGTCTATGTTGACATTTGACCCCATTCGCTCTTATCTGACGAATTGACAGATTACGCCTCTGGAGGCTCCATTGAATCTGGTAACTTTCCTCATTGATCGTCGGAAGCTGACAGAGTCGAAAACAGCGAAATTCCCGCAAAAGAAAGCAAATACGGGATACACAAGCAAATACGGGATAGACAAGCAAATACTGGATCTGCAAGTCATTTGACGACCATTCATATTGTGGAAATTATCCAGAATTGAGCGAATAAACAACCATGACTCTCACATCTCATTGGAATAATTTAAATGAAGCATTTACGGATATTTAAGCGAGATGCAGACTAAAAAGACTTCTGTATAATCTATCCTCAATGGTATCGAAGTGTAACATCATTAAAACAAAGGTAAATGAATATAGAGGAGGAAAACTTTACAAAATGTTATGGATATAAAGAAAACTTGAGCGTATAATTCGGAAAGCAAACATTAAAAAGTGACGTGTGAAAAACCTGCGCAAACCAATATATTAGCAAATAAATGGTAAAGGATAATTTTGCGTGATCAAATCAAATTACAAACAAAACAGTAAAAACGTTTTTAATTTAAAATCCGAAATATTGAGATAGTTCGGAAAAATAATCCGATAGAAACATGGAAACATTTCGACAGTGTAATTTAGTGCTAAGAAATTATTTGAAAATTTTTAACGTAATTTAACTATTCCATGGTGTAAAAAAATCTTTTTGTTTGAGTGGCTCCTCTTGTATGACATTTCTTAGTACTTTCAGTGCAACTCTACCAACGCGATTAATTCAATGAACCAACGGAGGCAACAGGTTCTGCTCTCACTTATGTTTACTTTGCCCCACTTCCGTTACACGTACCCTAAAATAGAGATATCTCTACTATGGAGTACTCTGAAAAATTTTTCCGCACTTTTTGCAACTCTACTACCTAGTGCGGATTTACGTTAGGAATGTTAATAATAGATAGCAACATTGAGAGATGATTATTTTTCTTTTTTCACAAAAAACCTCGTCTTCACATAATAGATCAGCACTGCTCCAGTTGCGTGCCGCGAAAATTTCTTTAGGTGTACCTCATAATTACCAAGAGTTCTTTGTAAATTTAAATCACACAATTCTTTTTGCGAGTTAATAGATTTTTAATGGCTGCAACGCAATTATCAGAAGTTTTATTCAAACATTTAGTTTACATTTTGCCCTTTCATTGAATCGAGGCATAATAAAAATCTAATTTATTTATGGTTCGTCGACGTTCGATTTGCAAACAATTTCATTGAACTTTGTATAAAATAACAGTTTTATTATTTTTAACTACGTTATAAAAATATTAATTTTCCAGCACAAACAAACGTTTGAATAATTACATATATTTGACTTTCATTCCTATGAATGTTCCCACAAAATTCTGGAGAAAGGCACGGAAATATTTATTTCGAGGGAATCAAAACAAAAAATTTTCCCACTAAAGCCGATGATTTGAAATACGGCTCAGAGATCAGCTCTTTAAACGCGGGAACCCATTAAATATTTGCCGATGGTATTGTGTATGTTAAAGCATATCGGTAAAAAGATAATTGTGCATTTACCAAGTCATCCCTTAATTTCCAATCGACCAAACTTCGATTCATATACAAATTTTGGGATTGAGAATAAACATCAATTATTCATAAAAGCATGCATGTAAATATCATTAATGTTTGTTTGCCGGAATTCGTGGAACGCAGATTCAAATGGGCGGAATAATATCTAGTCATTTCACGTAAAGCTCAATATGGAATATCAAGCGTTATTTTGCCTCATCAATTTAAGCTTTAGGCTGTTAGTTTTGCCGAACATTTCTATTACAATTAGGAAAGGAAAAATATCATCTGTTTTTATCCAGCGAAAAAGTTCAGATTCTACGCTCATATAAACTGTGTTCTGTATAAAGTTTCCCCAAATGCCATTAATCAAAATATTAAAAGCAGAAAATAATAGACAGATTCAGTTGAATAATGTAATACTCAAATCATTCCAAATCTGTCAATCCCTACTCCAATGCCTTATCCCACCAGGTAAACAGCCGCTCTAACATAAAAAACATTAAAACTACACGATTTGTATATAATAGGGATTTTCTACATTAAATAACATCGAATTTTACGACTTAAAAATTTTAAATTATACTGAATAATCATATTCAAATTGAATGTTTATTCCCGAAGAATTACCTTGTTTCTGGTTTCTATTTCTGAGCGAATAATTTTCATGAAAATGTAAAATATACTCGTATATCTCCCTTTCCCCTGTTTTATTCAGCAAGAGATCAATTTTGATGAGTATTTATCATGAGCTGTATCCGAAAAACAAGTTACTGTAGAAAAAATAAAACCTTTAGTTCGTCGTATGCAGTTGACTTCCACGGAAGAAAAACTTTAAGATTTATACATCCATATATTAAATTATATTATATCTAAATTAAATGTCCCTCAACTTTCACATATTTATATCAATTATTTTTTCAATATAATTCATCCACGAGAGCTATTCTGACACACGTTTACAGACTAACTTACTCAAACGTTTTCGATAAAATTACGCAAATTTATCCGGCATTATTACGCCGGAGATAGCAGTAATCGTAACGCAGCCTCCCGATGTGACATACCAACCTCATCCAATGGCATTCTCTTCGACTCTGATTACATAATCCTCTCGGGATGAATGAAAGAGAACGGTCTAGAAACAAGCGATCTGACCGCAAGCAACTGCACACGAGAAGTGGTTATGAGAGAGCCTTTTGACCACGCTGAGGCCAGAAAGTGAAAGTGTCAAAAGGGTGAAACATCCTCGCATAGATAAGGTTCGTGCTACGTAATCCAGGCTACTGTAGTCCGTATTCGAGAGAATCGCTTGCTTAGCTGTTCCTTACATTCATCGACAGCAGTTTTCTTACGAGAAGAAGCTGTCCCGACCGCATTTCACACATGGAGACAGAGTATTCTAATTAGCATAGCGTTCTCCTGGGATCTGAAACAAGTTGCGGTCGGTGAGCAACAAGTCCCTATCACACGTCCCCAAAGTGCTTGGCCGAGGATTGCACAGTGAGGTTTAACACGATCCTCTGCATTTTATTGAAAATGAGAGTTCTAGGTTGCAAAATCCAGGTGGACTCTGAAAATGAATTGCAGGAAAAAAGAACAAATAAGCTGAGTGCGTTACGTACGTGAATAACAAATTTTAGTAAAGAGGAAAAAATAGAGTAGGAAATATTTTGAAATTCCGTTTCATTGGCCCGAAATTATGGTATTTCTAAGAAAAATTCTTAAGAAAATAGTAGTCCAGTATAATTGCTGAAACGAATGTTTACTTCCCAATATCTTTTCTTGTGAATTCCGCGCAAACCTTGAGTGGATGGTCATTTAACTCAAAATACTGGCTTACAACTCTATAACTCTATAGTCTTATAGCTTACATTTCGTCGTAAAATTCTGAATGCCTCTAGTGGGTTCTATACCCATTCAAGCTTTGCATACTAGCTATACGTCAAAGAAACATGATTTGGATTAACACGGAAAAAACACTAGTCTTAGTTATCCACACAATGATTTATTTCAGCGAATATCTGGCTCCTGGTGATGCAAGCACGCTTATGAAACCTGTAACGGTATTAAATCTGCTAATATGAAGCTGACTCAGTCACTTATTCTTCTATTTGTGGCAATCACTTATCCGATTCGCATTTGATGTAACTCAAAAATCAACTTAATATCCATTTGCGTGCCACATTAAAGAAAACGTTCGTTGATTAAAAATAGCCTAGCGGAATAGCAAAGCGGATCTCATTTTCTTTATGGAGAAAAGCTTATTAGAATCACTTTGAATAATAGATATGAACTACTTACTTTCTCTTTATAAAGAAATTTTAATTGATGTTCGAATAATAATCGCAGCAGAAAGATATGCTGAACAAACCAAGTATATTCTATGGGAAAAAATAACCCTAAAAATTAAGCATTAAACTAGGCAAATCTTTCGAAGTTTATACAAAATGAAAGGGAGCTTAGTTCAGATGTTAGCTTAGCCCAAGTTGTATAAAGAATTATTTCGATAGTCTTAAAGAAACCTCAAAATGACGAAGGCGCGAAGCTCCCTTTTTGGGATACGTGGAAAAACATTAGCAAAAGATTTTTCTGCGATGCATTTCTACTTCAATCGATCCTAAGCAGTGTTCCTTTCGCACACGAAAGCGAATACAATAAAACGCAGAGGTCGAAGAGATAAATACAACGTGACGTATTCATTCTTATCAAGGATTTCCTCATTTCCTCCGAATGTTGAATGCTGTATTGATGCGATGCCCAGACACCATAGCGCCAAGTGGCTAATGAATAGGCATGGTGTATACATTTACTTAATTATTCAACTTCATAAAATTCGCACACTCTGAATATGAATTTCACGAACTTCATATATGCATATTTGTATTCCTTATTATTAATTATATTTTTATTTTTTATTTTGACGTTCATAAATTGCTCCGAGAGTAATTTATATTTGCGCGCTTCTTTCCTGGTTAAATATCAATGAAAAGGAATCCACCTTTGATAGGCTTCCTTCTGACTTCCTACACATTCTCGTTTAATCAAGGGAAAAACAAGGGAAAAGCTAATATAAATTAAAGTTTCCCAGAATTGTAAGATTGCTTTCCATTTATACCATCTTAAATTTGTTGGCTTTGAATGAGTAATATAAACAATGAAATGAATGAAATTCTGTCTAATTTATTCAACAGGAGACGTTTTGGTGAGATAGATTACGACAAACGAAAGTTCTTCCCTTAATCTGAATTCTTTCAGTGCCGGTTTCAGCGAATAAACACATTATCACTTGATATACAGGGATCTAAGCGAAAAACAAAGAAAACTTAGTGAGATAACTAATACAATAAGTCATCGTAATTTTTATGATACAACTATGCGTCTATTCTTATTTCTACTTCAATTTAAATTAGGGTACTTGTTTTTGGAAGAAGTAGCACGCCAAGTTTTACTACAGGTGATAGCGGCAAATAGTCGCCAAAAGTGTTCGCGAGAAGAATATTTTGGAAACGTATGTACCATTGCTCATTGCTCCAGAGACTGCTGGGACTGCATTCTGGTATAAGCTAAAGAAACAGCTACTCGCAGCATTATTCCCATCAAATTTAAGTTTGAACTGACTCCCACATATGACTGATCCTTTCAACGCGATATAAGTGCAGAATGAGCCGGATTTGTTTATAGTAACGCTGTGCACTGTTGAGTTGTTTATGGTCAACAAAAGGACGAGTTGGAAAGGGACGTTTAGCAGGGCAGTGAGAGTTAAAAAGAAGGTGAAGAAAGAGCAAACGTCCAGAACGAAGACGAAAATTCCAAAGTATATAATCTCGTAGGAAGAGTGGAAGATTACTTCTCGTGCGAGTGAGATAATTGCTTCGAGCAATTTCTTAAGAAGAACGACAAGAATGTCCACCACCGTAGTTGGCACGCACCACTGCGGCCTATCACCTCTACCAATCCACAGTCACTGTGGTCAGGAAAAACTGTCAAGGACTTAATCATCCCTTCTACAGCTATACGTTCACAACAGTCTCTGTACCTCCATAGCGCATTGAGCTATTGATACGGGGCTAAGAGCAGAGCGCGCTTTTCTCGCGGTTGGCCACCGAGGCATGACACGGGTCCTTTTCCATCGGTAGAGGGTGTTAATTCCCACCATGCGGTGGATTATGATACACTTGGACACTACAGTGAGATGTAATCAAGAAGTGAACGCTACGGACTGCCCTTATTCATGGGTTGCGGTCAATTAGGAACCCGAGTCCAGGTCTGCTTTCTTTCTGCTGGGCTATATTTTTTGTCTCTTTTGCGAAATAGTTGTGATTGACAATTTGAGAGAAATGTCAGTATCATATGGATCCCAGATAGCCATGTGGGCAGCGCTTTCGACTTTGCTGAAAGTGGTCCTTGGTTCAATTCTCTGTGGGATCCCACGTGCAAAATGACCATGGATGTCGAAGAACTTTTAACAAAACTACTACTTCAGGATCTTATCAAGAATATTTTTAATCATTCAGGTGAGCCACAGGGACAGACGAAGATCATAATCTTTCCATAGGAATCTACAACCAAATCTTACCCAATTCAGGAAGTTTTAATGGATACATTTTTAAACCCTTGAAACTGAAATAGAAAGCTGGATTGCATAATCCTGATGGATTCCAATTTTCATCGGCAGGGGCCAATCGTGCCGAAAGGTAAGATCGCTACATTTCTAGGCTCAAATTAGAATAGAAATCTAAGAATCTTAACAATTTCATATACAATTCATCCCGTTCCCAATCAGAAAAACAGCGAATTCGGGATACAGGTACGCACTAACCTCCTGAAACAATTGCGAAAATATTGATTTCCCGAAAATAATTGCCATCGCCGATTCAATTTTAGAGATTTCGATCACGTCCCGGCGCGGGGAAAATTTTTAGAACGTCCATTGTGAAAAAAGCGCTCTTGACCACAACTCAAGAGCGTTTCCAAAGTCGGTATTGATCCAGCTAATAATGGAGCTGCGTCGCTAATGCAATCACACCGGCATTCTCTTAATGAAGGCGGGATAGAGCGAGAGGCACACCCACGAGACATCTATCGGGAGCTGTAATCAAGCTGCGAGATAGGCAGCACCCGAGGGAAGGCTACCTGGGATGAATCACGGAAACTTCACTTGCGAAACCCTCGACTTCGAGAACCTCTCCATCTGAGAGATGCTTACAGGAAAACGAGTTGGTTAATTGAGGAAAATTTGAAGTGATTGCAGAAGTGGTTTCATCTTGGAAGAATTTGTTGCGTTTCCTGGAACTGAAGCATCGCGTACTGAAATTATTTTCATTCTTATTCCCATCATCATCAGTGCCTGAAGTATGGTTCGCGGGAAAAATCTGTCCCATGAGGATACTTATCTAACACATTAATAATGAAAAGTCAATAGGAATCTTTAAAGTGACCCATTATACTTAACTAATTCTCGCAAATTTCATCTTAAAGTTCTGATTCCTAAAGAGGATGGAGATTTTAAAACTATGACATCCAATCTTTGAAAATGTTACATATAATATATCAAAATATAATTTTTGTTATGCACATGATCAATCTTGACCCGTCGAACCCCGAGTAATTTAGCAATTAGCCCGTCGAGTAAAAAGCTTAGGTACACCACTGCTCTACATTACCGTCTTTATGACTTGACCAAGTTTCATCTTTCCAAGACAATGAAGGCAATTGTCTTAGTTTCAAGGCAAATATTTTAACTTAAAGCTATCCGTTTTGAAAACCATATGCTAGCGTTAGTTTATCACCGAATCCGGGCCATTCTTTGCGAAAATATTTTACGCTAAATCAGAACTTTACAACCATTACTTTCATCGCGCGCATTAAAATTCTTAATTTTATTCCCAAAGCCTCTCTCTTCATGTGGTACTTAGTATCTTTTTCTGCTACCATCACCGCTGCCCGAAAGAAAGAAAGAATGGTGAGCTACGTATTACGTATTATACTCGGAGGAATGGTTGGATAGAAGACTAAAAATTACACATTAACGAGTACAAAAAGGAGCAATGTTTGTCATTTAGACGAATTTGATAACTACGATATAAATATTAAATATCGAGCTCGAAATTAACATCGCGTGAAAGTCTAAGGTTCAAGGATTCTTGGATAAATATTAGGCTCCAGCGCATCCATGCTCACTAGTTGCTCCCTTCACTGTTGCTAGCTATCCAAAGATAGTATATATTGAAATTATACAGTTTTATGTAACCCATTCCTCAAAGATGCCACGTGCGACCTTCTGATCTGCTGATACAGAACCAAGCGAAATTTGCAAGACTCTTACTTTTTCAAAATAGCTGACTATTCAGGATAGAAATAGCACTTTCGAGAAATGATACGTTCCCGATACTTCGTACTCGCAGCTTCATAGCATACGGCTAGCATCAGGTTTGGGATACTTCTGGAAACAAAAGATATAGTGTTGAAAAATATGAGTGTTTATGGCAAAAGAAACATATGAAGCAATGAGGTGCTATTACAGTCACTGACGTTGAAGAGATGTATAAAATTCTGTATCCATTAACTGGACCAAACACGGAAGATCGAGAAGAGCAAAGTTAGGATCAAGCACGAAACACTGCTAAAAATAAACGAATATAAAATTCCCAGAAAATTTTTTTTCATTCCTTTTAGATTAGAATTTGTGTAAGACTGTGTTTAGGTGCCCACTTAATAAGAGACTTTTTACATTTTCATATTAGTTATACTCGTCGTTTTTGTGCTGTGTGAGTGCAAGCAAAGACGCAGAAATAAAAAAGCATAAGCTCAAAGGAAAGTAAACAATCGTTAAAGAAATCAATTGAGATAAATAAAATTTTCAAAACTCACCTGGGTATCGCACGATAGAAGCTTGAAAAACCAAGAAAAAATATTTATTAAAAATAAACGAAGAACCAAGCTCAGCAAATTTCCTTGTAAAGTTAAAACAAAAAGAACCCTCATTTGTTGGTTTTAATTCTTCCCAGCGACTGAACCGTTAGCCAGAATCATGAATGATACACCATTGTCATCCTCAAGAAGTGATGTTGTTTGCTACCGAGGTAAGAATTCTTATAATGCGGTAAAATTCTACAAAATACGGCGCGATTTCTCATGTTATTACGGTAAATCGGTAAGCGTAATCATAAAATACTCTTTTCTATTCGGCGGGGATTAGGTGGGAGAAAGAGGATTAAAGTTCCGGTTGAGGATGCCCAACGGGGATTTACGTTCTTGAATCGCTTGGCTGATGTTACACGTCCACTATGGAACGTAGGCCGATTAGTATTAAGGAGAAAAAAGAATCTTTTCAATTTTTCTTTTACTGCTTTACAAAAATATTCAAATTTCTTTCACCGGGAATAATATCCGATGGTAGAAGACTGGGAGAGTAGATGGAATAGAAATAAATCGCCCGCCACAGAACGTAAGACAACCGAAGGCTACATGTAGACCGTTATGTGAAGACAGTTAAGTTCAAATAGCTGGGAAGACAAATCCATATCCAAAAAACAGCTGACAAAAAAGAACGATGAATGTTCCACCAATCAAAGAGCGCGTAAATATGCAATGCGACGAAACTAAGAAAACAATTCGGAGGGCTGAGCGAGTTGGTATTTTTTTACTGCCTTTTTGTGATGTATCCTTCCTGATATTTTCTATGCCAAATATCGTTTCTTGGCCCACAGAATTTAGTACCCCATCATTCTTTTAAATGTTTTATCTATTATGATACTGTTTTGATACATATTTAAGAATCTTATTCGATCATACGTGAGGCATTAATTTTTCAGTTCGACGATCCAAATGCTAAGAAAAGAGAGGCATTTTCATGGACGAATTTCAGTCCATTTATAAATATTCAGCCTAGAGGCAAATGGAACTGAACCAAAAAGAGAAACCGAGCCGAAAAAAAAATCTAAATTCTTGAACCCGAACCGAACCGGAAACCGTTATTTATTCGGTTCTCGACTATACTTGTTTTATTTCATTGTAATTTTAGACAATTTAACAAAACATATCTAACTACTTCTTGAAGATAATGATCACAATGTTTTAATCTAGCCTTCAGCGTAATGTAATGTTAATGAAAAATCTAGAAAGAATGAAAAAAAGCTTTCAGTGGGACATGCTAATACAATGTTCGAAGCGTAAAAAATCTTCCCAAACCGGTTCGGAATCGGCAGATGGTAGCGAAACCGGAAATGAACCGATACTTGTTTCTTTCGTTGAACCAGAAGGAAAACCGGAAATACTACTACGTTCGATGCCCTGATTCAGCTTAGAGACCGGTTAGAACCTTAACCCCTCCAGAGGTAATAAAATGATGAGCTAAGCTATCTGTCTGCACTTCCTCACCGAGCCAGAATGATGTAAGTTCACAATACGTCCACGTAAGAAAAGCTATGTCTCAGTTTAGTCCGAATTTCTTTCGTTTTCAGTTTCTTTCACATAAGATGTAAAACATACGTACAGGATGACCGTAAATGAAGTTTCCGATTTTAATGCCCTGTTATTCAGCGTTAATCCAGCTAAAAGATCAATTTTATCTCTACATTTTATTTTATTCATTTTACTTTTTAATAGAAACAGGAGGATAATCCCAAACATCGATTTTAATAATTTTTATTATGGACGAACAACCGTTCCCAATTAAGAAAAATCTGGTTAACCGGGATTCGAACCCGGGACCTTGGCGTTGGAGCGCTAACGTGGTAACACCCTGACCACTCCGTCACCGGTAATTTTATAAATTATTGAATATGGCAAAATTTGGTAAATCTATGAAAAAGTGAAGGACAGCTTGTGGTAGGAGATGGAATATCACTATAATGTCATTAGAGTTACTCAAGATGCATACATTAAACTTTACCAATGACTTTATTTACCTCAATAAAACTTATCAAGTTGATATTCCAGCTGGTATGCGTTTTATCAGTGTAGCCTTAGCAGAGCTTAATAATGAGATATTGAAATACTAAAATCGAAAGCATAATACGAAATCTATCAAAGATCGATTCATAAGTTGAAAATTTTTACGATGCACTGATTTACGAAAAAAATTAAGGTTTTTTCCAGATCATTACCGCCTGAAACTCATTTTGCCCTGCAATTCCAAATTGAAAATGACAGCTCCTTCAAGCGTACCCTGCCGAGGCCAGATCACAAATGTTTGAATTGTTGAGAAAGTGCTCTCCAGTGTCCTCGTCTGACGCAATTGTGGGTATTCACGATCAGGAGATTGGACTTTCACGCGGGCACAAGGCCGAACTTTAATAATAATGTATGCGCAGAATGATAACTCGAGTGTCGCGGGAAATGAAAGGTACTGCCCTCAACGTTGCAGCGACTGGGGAAAGCAGTGGGAGACGTTAAAACAGTCTGCTTTCAGATCGAGAAGTTATTAAAACCCTTCTCTTGAGAAGAGGAATGCGGGAATGACCTTAAGGCACCCCTCCCCAGCCTCACATAGCGCTAATACCAATCATAATTAACAACTAATGCTACCTAGTCGGATACCTTTACGTTGCCAGCATACTTACATAACGAGCTGGTTTAGATATCCGCTTGTATATCATGTTTTATCGAAGTTGATTCCATTCCACAAGTATGGAAAAATTCGATTGCAAACCGAACGATTACGTGATGCATATCACGTCAATAGCGGCCTTTTCTACAGCGAACCTTGGGAGAGGAAGAATTTTCGCATTGGAGTGATATGGAGAAAAGTTGGTAGTGCAGTGTTGCTGGGCGTTGTGAAATGCATATAATCTTTCAGGGGCATCTTAACTTTCTAGAGTAAGACCTCTTTACATGGAAATGAGCATTTTGTAGAATGAGCATTTTTATGTTAGCATATTTTTTGGAAAATGCCGATATGTGTATCACTTTAACCATTCGGAACAAAATCTTCGTCTCTAAATTCAATCAATGAGAGGCTAGTGTATCCGAGTGCTCTATTGGTTAAATATTTTATGAATTCCGAAAACTGATCACGTATCAAAATAATAAACAGTTCGTGATTATATGCACGATGTAATTTTTTACAATAATTTTCCGATTCAAATCGACTAATGAATAACGTCATTGAAGTATTTCCTTGCTTTCATACGTTTGCAAGTAAGTACATTCACACGTATTATTTCGTCAAAGTTTTCAAGAACTGGCGTAGCACATACTACCAGTTATATCTCAAAAGTCAATCTGTAATCACTGCGCTGCGCTCGGAATTCCATAGAAATCAATTTCTCCTACTCTTATAGGAGGTACAAACATTAGGTATACATTCCGTGCATATTTTACAGGAATTCATTTCGATTTGATGCCGATGCATGAATCAGTTCTAATTTTTACTCGAATACTCATGATTAACTTTAATTTAGAGTTAAATATCAAAATGAGATAAAAATAAAAGGTCCTGTAGAGGACTAAATTGAAAATAGTTTCCGAAAATGAAACCATGGTAAGAAGCAAAATACAAATACTCAATTTGCAAATTCACAGCTAATGAACACCCGTTACCAAAATGAATTCCATTACAAATAGCGTGATTTGAACGCATATTTACGATAATTAAGCACGTTAAAGCAGAAATATTTTTTTAAATAATCGACACATCACGCTAGAATTGTAGGTTACGAAGGTTAATTTAAATAGTACATAAATGCTCAGCGAAAATGAACTTAAAATATCCAAACGATCCCTAATACTTCACACACTATTCAAGAATTAAGACAGATAATCGAAGGAAATTGGAGTACTAGTAGAAGTTATCAGCTGACCAACTCAATTGACGAAATTTGCACTCCTTTGAAGCAATCCAGCAAAGGAGAACGTATTCTAGAATTGGGAAGATTTCCCTTAGGTATTCTCCAATCAGATAACCCTCTGCCTTTCATCATCTACAGTCAAATATAGCACGACAGGGGCTAGTGCTTTGGGAAATTCCTTTCGAGAGGAACTTCATTAACCCTTTAAAAGGTACTTTACGACTTAAGTGGTGGAAATAAAGTATTCGTCAACTAATACTTCAGCTCGTTAAGAAAATTTAACGTCACCACCATACCAATAAGTTGCGCTTTGTGGAAAACATACTGCACTGTATTTAATATAGTTAAAATTAAAAAGTGGAATGTAAATAAGTTTGGGAAAATTCTATCGAAAGGGATGAAAATAACCAAGTCATCGTTTATCATTTGAAAGGTACAACATAAGGAAAAAGTTTGCTTAAACGTTAAATGTAAGAATAGTTAGCAATAGATGAATAAAGGTGAAAGGGTAGTGAGAAAGGATACCTAGAAGGAGAAGGAATTACTCAGAAGAGTCTGATGTATATTATAGTAGTAGTACATTTTCTAATAAGCTAAGATAATCTTTCTTTCACTTACAATGTATAAAGCTGTACCATCATTCGAGATAGATTGTTTTCTGCTGATTATTCAGAAGGGTCGGACGTAATCAAAAATAGTTGCACATATTTCATAAGTTATAGTTAATTCCATCTTTTTAAACGGAATTCACTAGTTAGTTCATAATTACTTAAAAACACTTCCCTCGTATATGAATGAAAACAATGATTAAAGAAAGATATCTTACTAAAAAGTCCAATTTAAAACAATATCGGATCATACGATTTATTTGTGCGTCATTGGGAACAATTATGTAAGAACAAGTTTTCAATTTTCTATCAATTAAGGGTAATTTCGATTTTTATAATAATAATCATCTAATTAATAAATTTATGACGCGCCGAAAGTATTCTCAGCAGTCTAATTCATCTTAGTTTGAATAGACCCTAACCAAGCATGTAATTTCAAATTGAAATTTCGATCATTACAATTTTCCTCTTAGTGCGAATGATAAAATTATCATCCAGTGAGATGCCAACTTGAGAATACGAGATGAAACCGAAGAACGGATGGTAAAGAAAACCCGTATTTACTGCAACTCATCAATCAAAAATTAGAGGATGACACACCAGATATTCGTCACAGGGTAAAACCAAGGTATCTATGAAACACGGAAAAAGCATTACCAATCGCGATACACCTTGCTCCGGAGAGATTCTATAGATTCTGGAATACCCCATATACAAATAAAAATGATGACTCAGCGAATAGAAGGGCTATTTTTGGGTTGGTCCACAGGGCATTTGCTATACTACTTCGAAGAACAAAACCGTAAATATGCCTGAATGAATCGAGCGTTACTGAAAAATCTATATCTTTATGATATTATAATTTATACCATTTTGATTATTATTAATGACGACCTGTTATGTAATGAAGCCTACCGATCAAAATATTCCTGTAGGATATGTCAAATTTTCCGTGGAATAATGCTATGATTTTTATATATCATGATTATATAATAGTAATGACAATTTATGGACTAATATGAAGGGAATCAAGGGACACTTGCTAGAATTATTACCGAAAACGTAGGTGTCTTCAAAAACACACATATCAAATCTTATAGTGTTAATGTCCTTTAACTTTATATTACGGCTTGAGAGAGCTAAAATTGCCCAATCCGGTACTTTCAGCACCTATGCTACTTTTACGCGTGAGGCGAGGGATAAATATCAATATGCAGATCCGATAGTTTTTCCATACAGATATACCAATTTGTGCATAAATTAATTAATAAATAGACGGCACTTAACCGTTCACCGTTATCAAATTCTCCGATATCATGGTTATTAGACAAACCTAACGCAAATCTAAATTTCGAAGTACGAGGTGTGTACTGGACCGTGAGACACAAAAAATTGCATTAAAGATTTTTATTTGCAGTTTTTCATTTTCGTATCAATAGATCTCACTGAAATACTCAGCGAAGATCACTCAGCGGTAATTTTCGGTAATTGATTATTTCCGGGTGTATAATGAGTCATCGCTCAATGTCCACTTTCGGAAAGAGATAAGAACCTAAACCGCGTTTTCATAGACCATTTGCACAACCGCATTCCCAAAAACAGAAATGACTGAATGGGAAATGGGGGAAACACAGAATTATGGAATTTTCCTTACATTATGTCATACATTTCATTCAAATTCCATCATTACAAGCTTTGGCGCATTTTAAAACGAGAAATTATGGGAAATGCAAAAATTTGAGGTGTTGCACGTTGGAAATGATTTCATAACGTAACTATCCATTTAATGTTCACTTTTTTAACTTATATCTAACGGGAAAATATATTGTTTTTTGCTATCTTTTATGAATAGCAACGATGAAATTTCTACTTGAGCACAGCAAATTTACAGAGAAATGCATTAATACTTTTTCTACTCGAGATTATCACACTATTTTTTGTCAAAAAATGGGATTCGAATTTTTTCGACTTATGGTAATTCAGTGACAGAAAATGAGATAAATTCATTAGTAACTTGCCAGCTGGCGATACTATTCTCATATAGCTTGACAAAAGGACGAAAAATTTAAGAAAAAATTGTATCGAACAAACTACCGGAAAACATTTACGAACAGCTCTCGAGAAAGAACACTCGAAAATTTAATTTCGAAGAAAGACATCGATGTACACTACAATCACCGCGGCTGATTCGGAAGAATTGAATTCTGCGCGAAATGAACGGCAAAAAGAGGTAAATGCTGACCTTCGAGAGACTGGTCGTATCCCTTGGTGAAGAACAGCATGGCCTTGGCCGCTCTCTCCGGAGTCTTGACGAGGCCCTGTCTGTCAGGGTCTTCGCCGAAAGAGGCCAACAGCATTCGGTAGGCCCTCGACATCTCTGGCAAGAGGGCCTCTCTCGTTGGCGGCCTGTGGTCCAGCTCCAGATCATGGTGAAACACGCACTTTTCGTGTCCTGCAAAATAAGAAAGAAACATGAGTTCCTAAGGGAGCATACTAACATTATCAAGTTCTCTAACCACGTTCTCTCTGCTGTAAATAACATTTACCGTGTGAACTACGAAGTAATCTATTAGAAGATGGATAAATTATGTACGAAACGCAACAGGTATAAATATTTTACACCGAGATTAAACCTTATAAATTCCAGGCATTATAGAAAAAATCGTAAGAATGAAAAATTACAACCTAAGAAATTGAATCTGTAAAAAAATTCAAAACGGAAGTTCTATGAACAGATTGTTCTAATTTAACTATATTAGGATCGTAACAAATTCCCTTATTATCTTAGGAAAATTCACTCACGATAATCGGTGAAACGAAATAGAAAATAACAGAAATAAATTAAAGAAGGAATGTTTTTAGAGAAAGTAATTTATAAATCGGCTGCGACCGATTCTTCCCTTAATTTACGAAAAATTCCAACTAAAAAAAGTGAAAATTAAAAATAGAAAATTGGGAAAACTGTAAAAATTCCTATCACATCCCTAGTCTACATGATAAACTTTTTGAAGATCTGGAAATTTTCCTGAAGTTCTCTCACATTCATTCAGTATATTATTTTAATGCAGATGAATGGTTAACCGACATGAATGACACTTCGTTTCTATCTCCCGCTTTACGTAAGCCGACGTTCTCCGCTATACGACACTGCGAAGGATGAACAACCGTAGAAAAACAGCTAGGTTAGATTACGTAAAAATTTCCTACGCTCCTTTCATGAGTCACAGTTTTACCCCTCTTAAAGCTAAAAGTTCCTCACATTTTTCGTAAATAATGCTATGTTAATATACCCATTGTATAGAAGGTGAACCGATAAGAAACTAATTACCCTTGTAAAACTTCCTCAGGAATAACGTACAGAAAATAAACACGGGTCGATTCGTCAGAAATATTTCAAAGCTTCGAGTTTCACCACAGAGAATTGCATGACAGCAAAAAATTTAGACCCTTAGTCAAGAATAAGCTTAGGAATCCATTTGAATATGAGGAGTGCTTTTTTGCATCGATAAGGTTAATCAGCGACCGAAAGCAAAACCGCCCCACACGAGCGGGACCTTATCCCACCCCCGGCAAATCCCCTTGCCCTCACCGGGCGTAGTAGACGTCCTCGGAGTGTGCGGCGTCCCTGGCACCTCCAACTCCGACTCGTCGATGCTTTCGGACCAGGACACCGTCCGTCCGTGCGGACGCATGTCCAACTTTGGCCGGTGAGGATGGTGCTGTTCCCCGTTCATTGCTATCGGCTGCGACTTCCCACAGAACTTCGTAAACCCCTTTCGAGATCGTGCGTGAGTGAAGGCTTCGACCTCGCGTCCCCGACGATACTGATTCTCCGGCCGAGTGAGGACGGATTGCTTTTAGCCTCCCTTTTGCTCTCCCCTACACACCTCCCCTCCTTGCGCCGTGCGTAATCGATGTGGTGAGGGTGGGGTTGGGACCCCTTTAACCCCTCTCTTTCGTATCTCCACCGAAGGGGGCAAAGGTTCGCCTCCCGGGAACTCGTGCACACGTGTCTGCCCCTTCCCCGTTGTGATTTGTCGCGGAGGTGTCGCATGCCTCGGGCGGTTCCTAATGGGAGTCGATAAACAAGGTGTATCTTCGCTGAAAGGTGCTCGCGTCATCGGCATGCAGCTACGGTGCATTTCGGGAAATGCCTGCTCATTGTGGGACGAACGGCTAATTTTGATAATGCGATCGGGCTCAAAAAGCCCCCTAAAACTGTATTTACCGCTTCTAAGGTGATTTCAGACGAATTCAGAATTTACACAGCGTTGCTCAAATCAGCACTCATAATAATTCTTATATTTTACTTATATATATTTCTAAACATCCATTTTGGGTAACCATCGCTTAGATAAATTCAGAATTCAGGCAGTGTTGCACAAGTCTGCACTCATTATAATAATCTTCTATTTATTAATTATAAACATTTAGTTTCGGTTACCAGCGATTTTCCCCCTTCACCCTCCGTCAAAAAATATCAATGACACACCATTTCAAAGAGAAATTTTTCCGCTTCTTGCTAAAAAAATAGACCAACAAGTGAAAAATTCACACCATTTGGTCAAAAAATCGAATTAAAACTTTAATATCCCCATATAGTTTCGTTAATTGATGGGTGAATTTCGATATCTATTGATACAAGCAAAGTATATCAAAACGGAATATGAAAGAATATGAAAGTGTGTTTTGTAGGTACCCTTTAGTGTTTTTGCATTATCGAGTTTCGTTACTAAATATATAAATATTGATATCGATACAAACGAAGTATATCGAAACGAACACTGATGCAGAATTTGAAACTGTGTTTCATAGGTATGTTTCAGTGTTTTTATATTCGCTTTTAGTGATTGGAGTGTTTGTTGAAATGTATTTGGGTGGGGAAATAGAATATCAATGTTCGTCAGCAAAATTTCCGCACGATGCAACTAACTCTTGGTACTGTCCGTACAGTTTCAGCCTTAAGACTCCATTCCAACTCCATTCCCTACACATTAGCCAACAAGATTTCTAGAAAGTGAAGAAGCTCACCAGTGAAATGCTATGAATGGAAAAACTCCACCTAGGCGAAGCATAATGACCCAATGACTTGCACTTTCAACATCTGTTAATAAGTAATCTAAATGAATGGCAATATCCCAGCATTACTCCCAGCTTAATAGCCTTCAATTTTACACTTCTACGAACAAGAATTAAACAATTAAATGAATGATACATTTCCCTCTATCCTACACCGAAAGACCATTATATTGATGAAACGTGAGGATTATTTTGCATTGGTCATATACGTACGTAAATTAGGACTCCCAAAGCCATAAGGGAAAGTCTGTTTGCATGTTTGTGTTGGACGGTTGAATGATTGAGTCACCTTCACCGAGTGTTTTGAAAAAAGGGGTAAAGACAATGGGATGAGAGTTTATGGCGGTGAAATAGCCAGGGTCAAAACAAGCCTAAAATTTCCGTTGTTGAGAAAGAGTTAGTCATATGTTTTGATGACTCGTGACATATTTTCCAGTTCCTGAATCCTTAAAAATAAAACATTCAGAATGTGCGTTGCTGAAATCTTCGTGTATGATTTTTCGAGAATATTCCGATGCGAAATATATTAGTTGAAGAAATTCACCAACTGGTAGAGTTGCAATAAAGATTAAGTTTTAGCAATTCTAATTTGGCGATGGATGAAATTGTAAATAAAGAATATTTCATGAGATTGACGATTGCTTCCAAGATATTTTCCGTATTGTTGAGGGGTATTTATCATGCATAAATACCATGGCAATTAATATTCATTTTAGACTGCAGGTCAAATGGCATGGTGTTGCCAATTAATAAAGATAGTGTCAGAAATAAAGAAGCATAATTCCCAGTGAAAATGATCAGCTCAGACATACACCCACTGACGTCAACTATACGCAAATAGTCCAATGCTCATGCTATAAAATAATATTTCAGTTCCGGAATCTAATAAACGCACACCTTCACAGGACCATAATCACGGGACATAGAAAGCCCGATGGCACATTTCTAAAATGAAGTATACTCATGAAACTAAGGCTAAGTTGTATACACTATCAATCAACAATATCTCAAATGGAATAAAAATACATACAGACTAGCACTAATAATAGGATAATATTCTACAGAAGCTACAAGTAATAAAATCTTTTTAAAAAATTTAAAATTCAATTTTTTATATGAATATTCATATTTCGGTATTTCCACTTTACGTACTTTGACCGATTTTCGAATATTGCACCAGAATACTGGCAACATATCGCAACAACCCTTCGCTTAATGTAGAGAGAGACTCAGCAAATTTCTCTTATTTCATAAAGATTTTAATTTCCAACCACACTAAAGCAACTTGACCTCAGGGATCTCCTTATAAAAAAAGATTTTCCAGAGAAAGAAGGGCATGAAAGAGTCTGACAGGACCAGAACTCGAAACCGGGTCTTCCGCTTTCCGGACGAATGAGTATCAGTTCATTAATAACCCGAGTGCTGGACCCGTCATGTCATACTATTTTCATCACTGAAGATCAGTTTGGAAAATGGATAATGTTTTAGATAATTATCCAATACTATTTTAATATTTGTAGAAATAATATTATAATAACTGGGAATTTTTATCCAATTTGCGAAAAATTCTTTAATCTGTATAAAAAACCACGGGACAACACATATATCTTTTCTTTCTTTTCTTTGAAACGAATTTGGAAATATTTAAAAATAGTTAATAAATGATTAAATAGTAAATTATAAATTTATTAACTGGCGATTGATTTTAAATACGAAAAACCTTTACATTGCGCAGAAAGCGAATACCAGAAAGTTCATCCTTTAAAATTTAGAATTCTATAATATTTCCTTACGTTAATGTGTTCGAGAATGATGTTACAGAGGTACAGTGTTTTGAATATTAAATTAGCATTTCAAAGTAACAAAGCGCGGAGCTAAATTCTTTGATGACTGAAACTGATCCCTTAAAGCATGATTCTAAATTTTGAATCTCCTTCCATTTCAGGGTTTTGACCATTTCGACTCTAGACCCACCTAGCGGAAAGGCTGTGAACTATCTGGAAATTTGAGACGTTTCAGACTAAGCGCGCCTACATTTTATGAATAAAGAGCACGTCCTTCTCCATTCGTTAGAATTTTGTATGTAGTTATTTGTAAAATATAAACTATTTAAATCAACTCCAAAAACCTTCAACAATCTCATTAAATTATCAACAGTATATTTTTATATTTGTATCTCTCAACTGCGATTTCTGAGGATTGTGAGTGTTCCTCTCTTTTTCAATTGTGATATGGATTAGTTATTGCCTACTAATTGCTAATACACGGAAAACTTTCTATAATTAAAAATTAATATTTAAAATAAATTGATTCACTTCACTAAACGCTAATCCATCTACAACTGACTTGTACATTTAAAAGAAGAGGTAAAACTGGCTACACCCTATATAGTAATACAATAATTATTTATCGAATATAATAAAAGAACTACTCTGTAATTTAACTGCCGAACTTACATAGAAGATTCACTCCAAGCTTAAGGAAATTACTCTTCCTACATCATTACATGATTGCGTAAACAATGATCACTTATTAATCAATTACAACACACTTTTGCAACGAAAGAACATTCATTATTTTAATGCTAATAACACAAAATATTGTCGAAGCTACAACTGTTGTATCAAATCATAACTTCATCATTTCCATTCTAATAATGTATGAACATACTACACTCTTTTAGAGATTCCTCCTATTTTGGAGCTACTAAATCAGATGAAACCTAGAGTTTCAAGTTCAGATGAATTGAGAATAAGTTTCAATTGAACGAATGGTATTTGCTGAAGAATATTCCCCTGTAATCAATCTATTAACGATGCATTACCCATCTGTTACTGGTTTTAGGTTATGCAAAAGAGATTCCTGTACAGCATCTTGACGAATGGAACATAATTCAGAAACTTCTAATTGTATTATCATTTTACGCATCTTCTAATAGCATCCTGTCTCTGTTTGGTATATGAGTGAAAATTACCTCACTCCTTAACATTTCTTTAAGCCTCATCCACACTCCTACCTTTGGTAGCTAATTTTAGCAGGTTTTGTGGTTCTAACCGTCCTCTGCATAATTTACAGACAGTCTGAAAAGTATATAGTTTTAAGTTTATTTGGGGATAGAAATACCTTCCAAAGAGCTCATCCTGAATAACTTTTCAATCTAATTAAACAATACATAATTGTTCAATGACCAAGTTATCTTTATCAATAGGCACATTAATTCCATTATGATGCAATTACTTGAATCTGAATCGAATCCGCTGAACAGCCAAATGGGAGAAAACAATCCAAAGTCATTTGGGGCGCTAATTTATTAACTATCCCATTAAAAATCTTGATATACATCTGACGGAGTTTTATTACTCGTAAACCATTACTTCACCGATCGACATGGGTCCGAAATGGAAAGGAGAAACTTTTTGTTGCAAAACAAAGTCGAGTTTTTGGAAAATTGACTTTCTACAGCCAAGGCTACCGTCAGTATGCTTGGTTGAGGAACGGCCTTGCCTCTAAAAGTCTGACAAAGAGGGTTATTGACCTTGACTGGTGCAACATTAACGAAACGCCTAATTTATGACTGCATTTAATCTAATGTGCAACATTCGAGCAGATTCCTTCACGGAAACGGAGTCCACATATCCGAATCTAGCTACATCATCTTCCTGATTCCAAACTGATGTCAGTAAAAGTCGGGAGGAAAACCCAGTCAAATGTGTGGGAATTCCGAGGGAGAGGCAAAGACGTCAAAGACTTGAATAGGTTGTGTTAAATTTTTTGAAGAGTGAAACTACTTTAAATCTGGAATATCTATGAGTAGATTAATTTAATTATTAAACCGCCCTCCGGGGTTAGGTAATATACGGATTTGTGCCAAACATCGTAGAAAAAAGTACGTATGTATGTATATAGAAATTAATTAAACATAGACCGAATTTTGGGCTTAACTCAAAATTCTTTTATGAAAATGTTGTTGATCTGGAGACCAGAAGTTTGAACTATAAACAGATTTTAAAAATTTTACATAAGTCAAAAGAAAGTTTTTAGGAAAACCAAGAAATAATATTGTTATAGGTAGGTTTTCCTGCATATTATTTTTCCTCATCATACCCTTTTAATAGTGTTGATATTCGTGTCTATCACATTACTTTAAAAATATTTTTTGGACTTTTATTAGCTGAACTTTTATTAGCTTATTAGTTAAATTTGAACAGTATTCCTAACTTTATAATTACTCCTATTGTGAATGTATTAAATTCTTTTTGATAGTGTGTTATGTAATATACGTTTATTATTTGTACTTCATATCACAATCATCGTATATGTAATTTACTTTCTATTTTGTATCTATATATACGTGCTTTATAGAAAGGGGGTTTTTCCTTCTAATGTATTGAGTGCAGGGTAAGTATCCGGCAGAAGCAAAAATACACACACAAATGGAATGAATGGGAATATTTACCCTCTGTGCGTGTTAAAATACAATGAGAAAAGATGTGGATATTGAAGTAGATCGATTTATCTCGTCTCTTTAGGTATCGCACGAATAATTTAAAAGGAATCTTTTATAAGCGCAGTGTTTCAATATCCTTAACTTGAGGATTACACCCCTTGGAAATTTATTCCATCAAATTATACATATTTTTATTAGCGATGAAAGGTTTTAAACCGCATTTTAAATATTGTGACGAAGAGTAATTCGTTCACTAATAAGATGTATATCATTTCGCGTAAATATATTCAAGTTATTAGTACTAAACATTAAGGACAAAATATGACTAGTAAAAGATACTGAGAAATTGTTACATGCTTTGTTATTTTAAGGAAAATTTTCGTGGATGAATCATGATTTGTGCTCTAACAGTATACTCCGTAAGATTAATTTAGAAGATTTAAACGAGCTTAATTTTTATTCTGAAGAAGCTTTGCACATCTACCATGATGTGCAGTAGGGCGTACCGAAAAACAAAAATTTTTAGTAGCGGAAACGTAATAGGTTGGAAAAGTTGCCTTTTCGGCTCAATAAGAAATGTGCAAAATATGGGCTCTAACAAAGTTCGTCTTGGGCCTGACCAAAGAGCTCGAAAATTCGAATTTTTGGTGAAAATCGCATTTTTTTAGGTAAGTTTATTTTTTTACTGAGCGTACATACATTTGATTAAATGGCTGTTTTAATTCGTTTTGATCGAGGAACAATTAAATTAAGCCATTAAAACCGAATATGACAAGATATCATACTTTTAAAATTTTTGGAAACACCATGGAAAGTGGCAGCTCATCGCTGGTTCAGCTACCCAAGACTCATCATGAGGTAGAGCCTGCTAATCGAGTCCCGCCCGCCTGCATACCCGTGGAAGCATACCAGACAACTAGTTGATGTCTTTGAAGGCTGATTTTGTTCCAGTTTTTGGTATTCGCGAGAGGATCATCTCTCCTATGAACCCATCTCTTGCATCGTGGCCGTAGACTAAACGTGAGGCCTCTGTGACTTCTTTTACGTTTCGTTCGACTGCTTGAGAATCATTTGGGAGGGAAAATAATGCAGCAAGCTACTTTATAGGTTCCTTTGCATTACCTTTAATGTTTTGAAGATCCTAGGGGGAAAGACTGACAGTAAGTGGTGGCTTGATGACAGTGACTTTAGCCCAATCTATCAATTCTTCGTAAGAAAGCACGTCGAACTTCTGTTGCGGGATGATGAACTGATAAACATACTCCGTTTGATGGTTAATTCAGCGTAACACCTTCTACGCTCATCTATAAAGCGTTTTGAAACATAAAAATATTATTTCGGTACATATCATGATACTCCACTTCGAAGTTAGCACATTATTCATCTCGATAATTTATCATACACATTCATAAGCGATGGTGACAACCAAAACGATTTCTGGGCGAGCATAAAAGACATTATGTTGAATTACATCTTCAACAAGTTTTCGTGTTTGCAAAGGAAGGTATGGTGTATCAGCTATGGGGTTTTACGGCTCTATCTTTCACTGTGTGATTTCTCTTTATGAATACCACATTGGAACGTAGACATGCATGATAAACTTCGAGTTATGATTGCTATGTTTACTGATGAGCGACCTAAAATAAGAACACAGGTAGGACATAGATTCATCAACGCAGGAAACCATCAAACGGAGTACGTTTATCAGTTCATCATCCCGCAACAGAAGTTCGACGTGCTTTCTTACGAAGAATTGATAGATTGGGCTAAAGTCACTGTCATCAAGCCACCACTTACTGTCAGTCTTTCCCCCGAGGATCTTCAAAACATTAAAGGTAATGCAAAGGAACCTATAAAGTAGCTTGCTGCATTATTTTCCCTCCCAAATGATTCTCAAGCAGTCGAACGAAACGTAAAAGAAGTCACAGAGGCCTCACGTTTAGTCTACGGCCACGATGCAAGAGATGGGTTCATAGGAGAGATGATCCTCTCGCGAATACCAAAAACTGGAACAAAATCAGCCTTCAAAGACATCAACTAGTTGTCTGGTATGCTTCCACGGGTATGCAGGCGGGCGGGACTCGATTAGCAGGCTCTACCTCATGATGAGTCTTGGGTAGCTGAACCAGCGATGAGCTGCCACTTTCCATGGTGTTTCCAAAAATTTTAAAAGTATGATATCTTGTCATATTCGGTTTTAATGGCTTAATTTAATTGTTCCTCGATCAAAACGAATTAAAACAGCCATTTAATCAAATGTATGTACGCTCAGTAAAAAAATAAACTTACCTAAAAAAATGCGATTTTCACCAAAAATTCGAATTTTCGAGCTCTTTGGTCAGGCCCAAGACGAACTTTGTTAGAGCCCATATTTTGCACATTTCTTATTGAGCCGAAAAGGCAACTTTTCCAACCTATTACGTTTCCGCTACTAAAAATTTTTGTTTTTCGGTACGCCCTAATGTGCAGTCGTGTATGAAAATGAAAGCTTAAGGAAGCATTAATCTTTCATATAGATTATCAAAAAATGATGATTATCTTAAATTACTATCATTTATATCACTTCTCTAAACATTTCTCAATATCCTACCTCTATGAAAAGATTCAAGATACTCCGAGGAACTTTCCATGAGATAAATTCTAACTTTTAAGGTTATTTTCCAGTCCGAAGCGTACAGATTGTAATTGACCTATATAGTTGACCTGAGTGGAGAAACTTAAAAGCCTTTGCGCTGATAAGGTGTTTAATAGTTAACAATTAAGTGATGATACAATCATCCCGTACTATCTGCATCGATCAAATCACCCAGTTACCTATAATAACACGAAACTAGTATTTCACTTAATCACTCCACCACTTTCTTTGAATACTCATGGGTTAAACAGATAAAGGGGTAGAGTTACTGTGGATAGCATTCAGAATGTTTTTCTGCCTTTCCCGATGGATTCGCGAATGAAAGCGTACTTTTTAAGATTCTATCGCAAGGCAAACAGCACGCGCGATAAATGGATTTTCGCTGTCCCTTCTTTTCGGATACTCCGCGAAAATCGAGTTTCCTTGTCCTTCTTCACGGCACGCTGCTTTCAGAAAATAGACTCTACTTAATTAATTCTCGGATTAGACCGGACTTATCCCTCGGAAGATGGGCGAAATCCGATTTATTTCTCACGCAAAGAATAGATTGACTGTGGCGAATTGCGTCAATTGGATTACTTAAAATACCTGCAATAGAATAAAATGAAATCTACCATAATCCCAGAATGAAAACATTTTACTATTACGGGTAGAGTATTATAGGAACAGTAAAACCCGGGTAAGATGCTTGTCAGAGAACCGAGTAGAAACCAGGAGATAGCGCTATAACGGAGATTAACAAATCTTAATCTCTTCTACATTATAAAATTATAGAAAAGATAAGTAAATTAAGTTAGTTTAAATCTTACGAGAAACTTACGGAGTTAACCGTTAGCGCAAAAATTATGCTTCATTAATGAAAATTTTCCTTAAAATGACGAAGCATATTACTATTTCTCATATTTTTTCTTTAAGTGCTATTGCTGTGTAACACTGGTTGCCTTATCGTCATTTCTTTTAATGAATGATCTGCTTTTCGTATGAAGAAATTTTGGTTATTTATCACTTTACAAAGAAGTAATTATTACCAGATAGAAAAGAATAATGTAAAGAATTTTTTTTCCATCTTCTGAGACGGAGGATAGATTATAGTGAGAAACTACCAAATAATTCATTTATCTATCTTACCAACTTCAATAAACTGAGGAAACCTTTTTGCATAATTTTTGTGTGCACCGGTAATGGATAAATGGAAAGTTCACGTTTTATTGAGGTTTCGAAAATGCATGGGCATACCCTAATTTCTGGTTAAAAATCATTCTATTTTTGAAGAAGACATTTCTTCTGAGGAGACCACTGTTCAAATAAATCACTCGTAGAAAAATAACATGCATCTGTGACATAGTATAGCTTTGAGTAGAATCCCACTCATTGTCTAACCTTGCTTCGAAGTATCATCGTGAACGTGGAGACACTATGATGAATATTTCTGAAATGCTTTGGATCTATTTTTTGGGCCCATTACAATATCACTGCAGCATTTGAAAATCTGCATTATAAAGATTTAGGATAGTTAGTAGTGTAATTAGACCAAATCAGTACCAATATTTCAGTCGTTTCCTACAGTCTTCATGATACAGGCAATACATATGAATGTAGTATGTGAAAGCAATTATTTTTTCTTCAAGGCAGGCAATTATTTCGACTTTCATTTATTGTTCCAAATACAAGAGATACGTACATTTTTAAACCATTTCTTGAAACAGAAATTCATGATTGCAAAGTAGTTACTACGGAACTACCCGGTGTTTCCACTTTTCACATTCTTCAGAAGACATTAATATCAATTGGCCTACGTCATTCTCAGGAGAAATATGGGATGGTAATGAATCAAGATACGAACTTGTAAAAGAGGAAATGATAATTTTGGGGGGGTGGGATAGAAAACAGCTGTAGTGTGTAAATCTACTCACTAGTAAAATCTGCTACTAGAGAGAATGCTTTCAAAACTTGAAATGATATGACAGATATTTAACATCGTGAAAATCGTTTAAATCATGAAATTCCTCAGGAGTGACCATGAAAACGATCGCTTGTTGACGCTGCTTTTCTGCAGTCAAAAGAAATGGGGCACTTTTAATATAATTAGTTTGCAAAATAGTTTATGGAAAGCGTAAGTGTAGGTGTGGTATGGAAATGAAATATTGGCAGATATCCATATGGTTCCAAGGACAGTCAATTCCTCTTCCAACATCAATATCTTTTCTCGTTTCATCTGGATCACTAACGCGTAATACACTCAGCTTTGTATCATTTGGTTGTAATAGAATAAAATATTTTACTTAATAATACTAATAGAGTCGAAAAGTAACGCAAGAAACCGTCATTTAGACGATATTTCGTTTCGTTTACTAAACTGAGATCGTGATCGGAAAAAGTAGGTACAAATAATGTTGAAACATCCGCAATAAAACAATTAAAAACTTATAATAATTCACGAAAAAAATAACTGATAAGATTAAAACTATCCTTCCAATAACCTTTGCAGTAAAATTTTCTTTTTATGCCCGAAACCGGACCGTAAAATCTAAAACCTGAAACTGATGTGACCATTAGCGATATAATTATCTTGATTATAATTTGTTTGGTAGAAAATTTTAAACTGGTGAAAAAAAAATCAAAACAATCACATAAATATAGTCATTGGCTAGTCATCACCCGAGAATAAATTAGTTATTCATTCAGTGAGATCCAACCGACAGGTTAATAGCTGCGTATCATCTCGACATGCATGTTTTGGAACGACCCTCTGACCTTTCCAGCGATTATATTAATTAAAGAAAGATATTTTATATCCACTTACTAAGGGACTGAGTTGAATAATACATTCATAATTTAGGTTAATCATCACATCGATATCAGAATTACGTTAAACCCAAATGATGTTTTAACTTTCGTAATTGAGGATGCAGATTTTTTACCTCTACAAATCTCTTGATCCATCAGTCTTCAAAGTTAAACCACTAAAATTATTTTCAATCGATTGTGGTTCCAATTGAGAATTTATGGTTATGTGATATATTGCGAAAATCTTTTTCATGCTCTTATATTTGCAACTTAAAAAACTTGATGTTTCATAATCCAATTCATTTCCCCATTCTCTTTCTTTTTACCGAAGCTATCGGCAAATCACTCGCTTCATATATCCCATGTACGCACTGAATATTGTCCCAGATTTAATACAAAGAATCGATCGAAAAAATCGTAAATTTCTTTTGTTCTCTTTGTATACGTAAAGTTATCCAATAGAACTGCGGAATTTGAGATTAGCAATGTACTGTCATTTACCGATCAGAAATCAAAGTATCACTACAGGAACGACTGGGTAATTTTAGATATTTTACGAATTCCTAAGTGTTTTCCATATTTCTTAAATAAATTCCCGTAATAAAATTAGTCCGGAGTAAGATGTGAATGACAGATTAACATTATAACGCAGAAATCTTTGTTGTATATAAATCTAAGCGATCAAATATTGTTTGCCGAAAATAAAGGAGAAGATAATTTTTGTCACCTCTAATTTTAACTAACTTGAGATACAAGATATTTCCAACTTCATCACAATTTTCTTATTTAAATCGTGATGACAACTTCACGAACAATATTCATTAAAATAAACTGAAGGAAATCCCTTCTGAGAAAGAAATGAAATTGCTCAAGGTGAGAATGTAAAAACACATAGCAAACGATCGTGATATCTTATAGACTCTCCAGAAATCAGGATTTTGAGCATTAAAAATCTCAGAGAATTTCCTAGTATAATGCTGTTCTGAAAAAATTGTTCATATCTGTCTTTATGAAGCGAAAATTATTTCAGGTATGTAAGCAGAGTGGCAATGTTCACCCATCGATTAGCTCTACTCAAACTTCAACCTCTATCCAAACGAAAATGATAAACGACCCAATTATAATATAAAATGTTTCCTCCGTACGTATGGAAAATCCTTCGTATATTCCTCACAAAAATTTAAGATAAGTAATACACATAAAAATAACGAAAATTTAAGAAAATTACAGTTAATTATTTACGAGACTAATTATACCGATATTCGGCGCGATATATTTAACTTCTAATTAGCTGTTTGGAAGGTTACGGTCTGTCCACTCCAATCTAAAGGAAAAAATAAATATTCGAAATAACGAAAGACAATAATTTGGCATTTTCGCATCGCAGAGACTACAATATCTCTCGGAAACATTTTTGGATAACTTATAATGTAATTATTTTTAACGGATAAAAAATATAATGTAGAAAAAACCTTAACACCGATACGTTCACCTATTACGGTCTACTTAAATTACTCGAAAGCAAAAGTTCCTGAATCTCGTATCAACATCAAAATTTACTCATTCAAATTAACGCTTCAGAATCTATTCGAAAATGAACTTTAAGCAATGTCACCATTATTGAGGTTCGAGAGACTGCAGCCACTTAAAGATGAAACGATGAAAAGGAAAGTAACGAAATGAATTAACGATCTCTTAATTAAGAGTAATGGATAAGGAATCTTTGCATTAATAATAACTCAAAACGTTAATTAGTAAGATGCTGATCAATATGTTTACACGGAGGAACTATAATTATGGTCAATGTAAAAATTACGTTGAGGGAAAGATCTTTAACTTCGCACGCACAGAAATTACTTTCTCACAAATAAAACATGGATTCAAGGAAAATTTGATTAAACTTTGCACACGCATGAAAATATAAGAATAAACAGAAGTGAAAAATTTTGACATGACCGAACCCAGGTCTCCCTTTTCCAGAATACCTGCCCAGAAAGTTGTTTCTCTGGGTTCGATTTTGTTGATATTTTTCTCTTCTGTGTATCCTTGGGAATGTAAAATTAGTCTTTCCCAGCTTCCTCGTTCGCAATGCCTTCGAAAAATTTCATCACCGAGTGGTCACTTACTGCAGCTCTTTGGGATTATTAACATTTTATTCTTATTCTCCTTCAACCTACCTCTAAAAGTATTTCAGAGTAATGAGAATAATAGCTTTCCAAACATACCTATCGAATGCAACTAACATGCAGCCAGCAAAAATTTCATCTAAACAAAGATTTGGGTTTTGGAAAAACCAAAACTGAAGGTTTACGAGGGAAAACCCACGGTACAGGAAAACGCCCACTAAAGACGGGGAGCGATAAAACCTGTGAACCCGGGATAGACAAATGTCAAGGATATGAGTAGACGAATAACCTAGAGAAAGCATAAGCTTATTTACTTTCTAAGCGATTCAGTACTGGAATTTCTAGTGCAGATCGGAGGAGAGATCCTTAACGACTTCAAATGTGTTTTCTATAAACTATAAATGTATGAAAATCGAACCAGAGACTATAGTGCTACATTAGATAAACCACAAGTATATTTAACACCCACAAATATTTATCTGAAATATGGGACGTGTTCTACGGCTTCTCTACTACTAATATTGCAACCAAAGGTTATAATATACGTCGAGAATCATTTGCACAAAATATCTAAAAATTATACACGGGTTTACTAAAAGAAAAGAACGAAAAGAACTTAAATTGATGTAAAAGAATAACTTTATCGTATGACTTTTGAACGTTCCTCTTCTTAAACTTATATTCAAAAATGCACCTTTCACGATACTGGAGTAAGCATTCTCCCTTTCCCAGGAAATGATGCAATATTGACAATCGGATGTAATAACACAACGTTTTTTTTATCATAGTAAGCACATAGGTCTCCAACTGTATCAAAGTTCCCCTACAGTCAAGCACATAATTACAGGAAATAGGAGAAAGAATTTACTCAGCAAGAATTCTTTAGATAATTAATATCATAAAACTGAATTCTACTTTTACAAGTGCCATCTATGCCAATACGAAGGCCAATACAGCAAAGGAGATTGGGAAGTCGTTCATTAAAATCTTAAAACAACGGTTTATTTATAAAGTTGTTTGAATAAGGAAATTAAGAAGCAGTCGTTTTAGTCCTATAAAGGTTGATATCACATTCATTGGAGAAAATTAATCAAAACACTGCACACCAATTCTAAAAACCACCTCTCAGAATTGAGTCTCCCCAATTTATTAATTTTTGGTTCTTTTTAAAATAAAATTATATCAAGTAAATGATTTAAGAGTGATATTTGCTGTATATAGCCCAGTTAAAACTTTTGAACCCTTATCTACCAAAATACTCAGAGGGAATCAGACTTATTAAAATGAGGATTGATGTAGTTTATTTGGATTATTATGGAAAGCAAAATCAAGGTTTACATAAGCTGAGTACAATAACCATATGAGTAACACTTTTTAAAGCATTCAGTAAGAAGAAATACGAGTATAAATTAATTCCATTATTTTTGTAGAAAAAGTCCACGAACGGAACAATGATGCTATCAATAATGACTTTCGTCTCATTCGATAAGCAAATATTAATGCCATAATTAATCATCATTCACACCTCAGTAGTTTTCTTATCACATTCATGAATATGACAGACGTCATTGAAAGATAAATTTTCCACCATCGTGTACCAAAACTCGAAAAATAAATCTATTCATCGAAAAGAAAAATAAGGCTAGCTAAAATTTTGTATCCAATTTAATGAACATACACGACATTTATCTATTACCTATATAAAAATTTAGACCATGGGATAGTCAAATTAAATCTCTTTAAAAATTCACCGTCTTTCTCAAAGTTTCGAATGCATATTTATTGAATACATTATTATGAATGAATCGAAGAATTTAAGGACAATTTAAAGAAGTTTAATTTAATTTAAATTTGACGGAATTTAAGTTTAATTTTACTGATTGAGAGAATTACAGAAATCCCTAAAGAAAGAAAAAATCCCTCAAGAAAAAGAGGAAAATATATTATCAATAATCAGCTGTGCATTAAGATATCTTTCGAATTTCAAGACAAAATAATTAGCTGTTAGTGAATAAAATAATAGGTAGGCAACACTTGACTATAGAGATTCATTCAACTTCACGGATAATTAATCTACTGATAGATATCACCTGAGAATGTGTATCTTAGAGAGCGACCGTGAACCTACCACTCCCCTCGATCAGTGGAAAATTTTCAAGTTCTTACGTAAGCATGTTATATAACCTAAGGAACTTCATTCCTTAAATGCCTACGAGAGGGTACATGCGGGAAACTTTCTGACCTCTCTGGACCAGTGGACGTAAAAATCAAAATCCGATTCTCACTCTCGACTCCTATAACACTTTTCGAAATTCCTCGTTGTACCTTAGAACCGGGTCCCCAAAAAAAATCACTTCCTTATAAATGATAGATTTAGCCTAATATACTGTCGAATGTGAAAGTTAAGCCATTCCACAAAGGTTACAGGGAACGAAAAGTTTAGTTTCGGCACGAAAAAGAAAATTTCGGTAGAATAATATCGGTAAATATTCCTATAAATATCGGTATAATTTCGGTAAATAATTCCTATTGGTTAAAGATAACTTGGGATAATTTGGAAGCATAAGCTATCATATTTTTTATAGTTTCTAAAGTTATCAGCCCGAAGGTTAGTTGATCTTCATCCCTTGCAGTAACTAATTAACAGCTTTGGAGAGGGAAAATGCGATAAATGAAGATGATTGATGAACTTTGCCATTTCTTTTCTTACAGAGAATTCTTTAAATAGAAAAAATACATGTAAGTGCGGGACAATGACCCTATAAATAAGATTAATAAGATAAGAGTTTAATAGCATTCAGGAAGTAAGGAACGTAGATGAAATTAATAGCATTAACCAGAATCATCGTTGCAACAGTAGCTATCATTTTATCTCAATCATGAACAAGACGGAGAAAAAGTAAATCAATTATGTTTTTCATAACTCTATCATTTACTAAAATACATGAAAAATATCCCATCCAACTAGTCATTGTAACAGAATCATTTCATATTGGATCCACGGTAATATTTGTCATTTTTTTTATTATGAGATATTAGATTATACCGTCCAGTGATAAGATATAAAATGACTTAAAAATTAACACAAGGTGATTCTGGCATGATGTATTTGTAATTTTTAATTTAGTGTAATGAAAGAAGAATCTAAGTGAAAGAGGAATATAAGAGGAATCCAAAAAGGCTCTTCCTCAGATTAAGTCCGAATGTTGAGGAATAATGAGGCATGGAAATTTTTTTGCTGATTTACTTTTCTTCCCACCCCTACAAACAACAAATCCCGGCAATACCGCATAAATATAAGATTATCAATCAATAACCTTAGCGGTAAAGAATCCGATTCGACCTATGGATTATTTTTATTAAACGTGAGATTCAAAATTTTTGTGAATATTTTCGAATCGCCTATTAACTTAATTATACGTATATTTTATCGAAGGAGAAATTCTTATTTTTACGCATAATATGATATTGGGTGAATTTTAATGTCCTTTGGTTCCAAAAGAAAAAGAAAGAGTATTGAACGAAGTAGAGGAAAGAAGAATCCTACTAGAAGCAACCGAAAGAATAAAAAAGAGGCTTATTGACCATTTAACGAGACAGCAGGCTATTTAAAACATTTTCGAATTAGAAATCCAAGGCAAAGGAATGCGAGATCGGCCCAGAGTTTGCATATTTCTGAATGTAATAAACCGAATGGATCAAAGATAATTTTATGAAATGAGGGAATTGGCGAGGGTTAGAGGATGTTGGTTGGAGAAACAGCTACATTGCACCGGCATTTGAATGAGGATGACATTTAAAAAATAACATTCTTATACATATATCTTAACTGTGTATAACCCCGAATCAACTACTAATGTAAACTAATTAGAAAGAAAAAAATTAGCATCTGAACAATTTTTTACTGCTAAAATTTATCAAAACATTATTTTCTAAGATTCTATAATTGACAAAGAAAATCTGTCAGATAGATCACGATGTGGATCGCTGATTTTAATTCATTCATTCTTGTACCGGTTACAATATTGGAAGTCACTCGCATATACTTTCATTGAAATAGTGCTGTTTATTTTACTTGCGCATCGCTCAATGATTTTTCAAGTTTGAATAAATCTAAAGACCATTTACAAACTCGGATACATAATTAATTCATCCAAAAGTACTAACAGCTCCAAAACTTGATTTCCGTAACCGTTATATTTAACGATCCATTAAAAGGTGCGGCTCGTGCAACCTTCGGACCACGAGTGGCTTCTTTCACATTTTCTCACACTCATTCAAAATGTAACATTGCCTTTTCCTCAATCATTCGGTAGGCTAAAATGCCAAAGAGTTAAGGGGAAGGAAAAGTATTTTTATTCAATAATTGCTCTTCCTCTTGTAATATCCAGTTCTGCGATGTTGGGCTTTCCGAAGTACGCACGCAACACGCAATACAAGTGCGTCGAGATGGTTACTGATTAGTGTGTGAGCTTCAACGGCAAGATATACTGCTTTTGCAAAATATCCACCCCTTTTATAATTAGATGATGAAGGATGTTTGTGGCAATAACCTACAATATTTTTATCAGTGATCTGGAGAAACCTATTCATGTTATTCATGTATTCATAATATTCAGGTGAGTTCTGCACCTCGTCGCTCAAGCCTATAAAAGCTAAAATTTATTCTGAGGAAGGCACGGGCAAAACCGCCAAAATTCGAATGTCACCCTATTTAAATTCGCTGCCCGATTTGATCAGTTAAAACTGTTCGTTCCGATAAAGCAGGAGCCAATAACAGTTGAACGTAATATGAATAAATAGACCACCAATTCTAAGCCAAGCGAACGATAATAAGAGTACAAATGCAGAAAAGACAAAATTAAGAGCTTATACCACTACTGACAGAAATTTCATAGAATTTGGAGGTATACGAAAATGACAGACCTAAGGTTGCAAATGGACTCAAAATATAATTGCAATGTCAGCTTGCAATTCGCTTAGATTTATTTTATCATATTCAAAAATGAGGAATTAATCAAATATAGCTTGGTAGTAATATAAAAAATCAGAAGTATGATGTCAATACTAGCGAGTGAAAATAATACAATGAAACAATTAGGGTGGAGAAAGTACTTGATAAATAAAATGAAAACTTTACATAAAAAGTGATCGTAAATCTAATTTTTAAATCTTGATCGCATTTTTATTTACACATTTCTTAAAGTCCCCAAAAATCTTGTTTTAGAACGATTACAGTGAGGTATCAACAATATCCGAACACAGAAATCCATCATAACCGAGAATTCTCACTCAGGGAATGGATTGGATGGATTACCGAAAAATTCCGTATAGTCAGGACTCGAGTCCGGAACCTTGTCTTTCGAAGGATAATTAAAATACGATAGGAGTGTACAAAAAAGTTATAGGATTTGCGATTAAAATTAAAATTAAAAAAGTAATGATACTCCACCAAGGTAAGCTGCAAGGATGAAATATAAGGTCAGGAAAAATGGGAAAGGAAAGTACTTCTCTTGACATATGTCCTTTACCTTACAGATGAGGCAAAGGAGATAAATTCACAAGGATCGACCACATTTGTACAAGCAAAAAGGATTTCCATAAGAAGCAATACAGAAACTGGAGCATGAATATGTTACAAGCTTATACAAGCTTTTGAACTTTATTCACTTAACATCATCACTGCAGAATGGAATTAAACTAAATCGATAGCAAAACACCTTGGGGTACGTGATTTTTTAGGATATCTTGATTAGAGGAAATGAATTCGACAGTTTAGGTGATGTTATCAAAGTATAGACCAGTTAACTGCTAACCTTATTTATACCTAATGCCCGCCTTAGTAAAGTATAATTTTCCTACCGCCCATCGATCTGCTTAGAATCTGCGCTTGTCGAATTAATCACAACAAAAGTGTTAATAAGGATAATAATGTTTTGACGCAATATGATTTGATATGAAATATAGAGCTAAACACTGATGTGTAAAATTGATGTCTTCTTCAAGTGTGACATAAAATACGAATGAAATTTTCCGAAATGTTCCCCAAAGAATTAAATATAAGAATATATTCGAGAATTTGTCATAAAATTGCATTTTGACGTTTGATATATTCATCCCTTAATATAATAATGATAATTTTAAATCGACACTTTTCTACCAAAAATGGTCATCGCCTTTCGAAAAAAATTTCCTTAATTATGATTGCTTATCAGTTATTATGGATTATGGATTTTATTTACTACAAAGTGAAAAATTTTAATGCCCATTAGTGGGCGGTAGGAACCAGGTTTGCGATCATCAACATCCAAATAAAGCAGAAGTAATTCAAGTATGATAAATTTGATCATTGAACAATTTAGGTCATGCATCAATCTATTAAGTCTTATAAGATCGGATCATCTCCCTACATTCAGATATCCTGACTACCTTCACCGATGGCTAGATCGAATGAACTTTTGAGAACCTCAGCCATAACCTTGCTCATTGGCGTAAATTGAGGTGAGTATCAATCAGAGTGGGGGAAGCAATTGATCCAATTTTACTTCATACTTCCGCGCCGCGGATTTGTGATGACCTTGGACCTCTCTTTCGTTTTGCACATTCAATCTTGCAAGATGCGGAAATAAAAATCCGTTATAATCATTCGCACGAGACAGACCAGTGGCTAAGAGATCAAAATATCGGCACTTAGCGTCATCAAAATTAATTCTTTGAGCGTTTGAAGTGTCTGTTTGAGTTGAGTTGTCTGAATAAATTACTTAATATTTCCATCATATATATCTCATTTATATCTATAAAAATATTTATTTTCACGGTGGTACACTCCTCTTCACTTACCGGTGTCATAATTTTTCAATCTCGACGTAGTAAGAGAGGTTTCGCACCAACAATTTCTTGAGTTTCTATTCATAGAGAGTTCCTGCCTCCCTATCTTGGTGAATTGAATATCTTTCATATTTCTTATATTACACCACAGGGGCAATTCTCACACTTACTTTTGTCAAAGTCTAGTTCATGGCTGTAAAATACTGTATATAGTAAGCTATTGTGGTATTACTTATTGTAATAGTCACGTCATTAAATTTTATTACTCCTTGTTCAACACTATGAGAATTTATTAATAGTTTCTTTGTGCTATGGATGGAGTTGATCTACTCGTGATATTGTCTCACTATGAAAAGCCAGGAAGAACTACCTCACCTTACCAACTCACGTCATCCCCTCTTCAGAGCTTTAGTTAGTTTAGTTAGTCGAGGGATTCAGGATCAAACCATTCTTGCTCAAGACTCAATAGAAATGTCCTTATTCGTCGATATTCTCATGGAGAAAGTTAGTGTCATATTCGTTACCAATCTTACTCTCCATCGTACGTATTATGACACAAAAGTCTGATATAGGTTCCGAAAACTGTGAGTAATAAAATATTTTGACGACGGATTTCATAATGAAAACCATACGGTGCATGGCTCACGATGAAAAATTTCTCAAGCGACTTTCATCCTTAATTGCATGTATTTGATACAAAATTCTGACATAGGTTTCTAAAACTGGAATCAATATTCTTAAACACTTCTGACCACGGATTTGACAACGAAAACCATGAGCTGCATGGCTGACAATGACAAATTTCTTCACACGTATGAGGCGCCTATGAAGACGGAAAGGAACCACTTCAACCAAAATCCATAACCAATTTCCTTGGCGGTGGAAAATGCCTTTTCTCAATCACTATCAAGGCTATTAAAAGCAGAATGTGGGGTAAATCGAGGCGATCATTCGCCTCGCTCGGTGTATCACGAGCGTTGAAGTCTCTTAACGGCCTCGTGAGAGCTAATGCGTCCTCGATCGCTGACTAAGAAACCAGACCGATAAAATCCACTTTCCCGCAAGCGCATCAAGGTAACTCGGCCAAATTGTGTTTACATAACTGCTAGGAAAGAGCGGAGGAAAAAAACAACGGCAAGTGCGCGACAGTTTTGCTGTTTTGAGGAATTTTAATTGGAGCTGAGTGACTTTTAAAAGACCGAAAAATGCGCCAAAAAACAAATGCAGCTAAAAGAGGTCTTGCTGTATACGCATTCACTGGGTTACTATATCTTGATGGTAAGAAAAGGGACAGGGAACTTTTGAAAGGGATTTAAACGGGGACTTTGCTTTGAAACTTTGTTTTCGCCAATTTTAAGACTTTTAGGCTATCGATATGTCACGAGCACCGTTACATTATTGTATCTCTGAATAGTTTTCTTTTATGTCTCCGAATCTTCCGTAACTTACTGTATGCAAGGTATTAATTCAAAATAGGACAAAATTAATATTTGACCGGGAACATTGCAGCAAACCGGGACAGAACCTATCAGAACCGGACGTAAGGTATCTATACTCCTTCAAGAAGTTAAGATATGCCATCATCATATTTGTTCTACTGAATTGTGTTTACTATTAGAAAATATTTACATAGAATGATTCATCAACTTTGTGATTCATTCATCATTCTACTTAGTTAATAATTTACCTTCTCGATGTTTTCAAAACATGCTGAATCATCTTGAATTTACGCTAATTCTTATATTTAAGATAGACAGCAGATTTATTACAGTTTATTAACATAGTTGATTGCAAATTATCATCATAATTGTTTGTATGGCGATTATAGTTAGGTAGCAAATAATAAAAGGTTGGCCACCCCTATATTAAAACATAAATACCGAGCTTCGTGAGCTATCGGAATCACATGCTTCTAAGGACATGCCGGTTGGGAGGGCTCTAGTTTGTGATGTATTAAAATTCAAATCCCGTTAATATTTATCGCCTTTTGAGCTTCATTATCGCACCCACCCCATATCAATATTTAACTCTGTAAAATATACTTTTATATAACCGCTCGAGCGTCATTCAGTCGAAACCGCAATGGACTATTAAGCTGTACCCCCAACCCGCAAAACTCTCAATAATAACCTTTAAACTGTTCTGTGGTTTGAAAAGGAAGAAATAAGTTTACTCTTAATTGCGGACAGCCTTCAAGTCCACCAAGTCAAGGTTCATTGTATTTTCATTACATTTTATGCACATTTTATTCACCTTTCATGCACATTTTAAGCATCATTAAAGTACATTTTACGTTCAATCGCGCTAATAATTCAAACATACTCTGAATTAATAATGCGATTCAAAACTACCTATCACATCCTCAGTAGGAAATTCGGTCACCATCAGATAAGACATATCAAATTAAATTAAAAGATGTAACGAAAATTATCTTAGAAACACTTTATCGCAGAGTTTAAAAGTCGAGAAAAGTAGTGATGCCAGATATAAATAAAATAATCTTCAGTGTGCCACTGTGTTAATGCGTTACGTTTATAACTATCCTCAGAATCTGAAAGCATTATAAATCACGTAGCGATCTACGGGAGATACCGGATATTTCATTTGTGAAATAATATTCCGTTAATTTAATTAGTGGACAAACATTTCATCAGTGGCAGCGACTGACAATTTTAAATAATTACATGCATAGGAAAGTGAATATATACACTATTTGATTATCTGAATGTTCTTTGCCCACATGCGTGCAGTTGATGAGGTAGGTTCTGACAGCGGCATTCGAGGTCGCCTAGAAACACAACAAGGTAAGCGGAATCTTTTACTATGTAAGTGCAGCTAATAGGGAAAAACTCAAAAGTAAACGCAAACCTTGTTTTTCATTCGTAAAAGATAGCTTAAAATTAGGGGGAAGTGACAATGAAATAACATTTTAAAATGAGTTTTAATTTAATAAAATGTATAAGAAGTAAAATTTTGTATCTCCACAAATTTAAGAATAGTGTCCCTTTTTAATAAAGTCTAAATTTATATTTCATGCTCGTTTAATGAAATATTCTCAAAATAAGGCAACTATACCTGAAATTATTACTATTGTTAAGGATAAAATACTCCGAGGTTTATAACGAAATAGCATATGTTGAAGTTAATAGATTTCCGAAATAAATTACGTGCAGAAGTCTATATTACGCAATACACAAACAACTTTAATCATCCCCAAAAGAAACATTAACTCATTAAGATCATAAGTAGAAATAAAATAATTATTACCACACAAAAATATTTAATGAAGTGTTTTTCAAATATGCGCTTCAAAAACCTCAGCCTTGTTTTAGGATTAAGTCTCCAATACGTTAACTTGAGTTGACCGATTTCCTTATTGATACATTCCAATCGAGTGATGAAATATTTCACCTCTAATAGTAATGACTAAGAACGATGGCTATGATCACGTTATATAATCATATACTACAAAGACCTCTCTCACTATTAACACAATATTTCTTATACTGTTCCTATTTTGGAATGAAGACAATCATATTCATACATATTACTAGCTATAATTAAAACTGTTAATTAATAAATGTTTCAACACTAAAGATGTTCATTATAAACTTAAAAAAGGTTTCCCTTCATTAAATAATAGACCTTTTACAATTCTTGACAAAAATATCCCATCGAATGTTAATCTGACTTTCTTAAATTTAGCCGCAAAAATAGTCATCAAATTGACTACTTTATCAAAAACGCATTTACTTCCTGAGAAATTTTTATGGTTATGAGTGGATTATTTAGGAATAAGGAATAAGGTGGTGAATGGTCAAATTATAGAATCCTTCAAATTCTTTGGGTCACAATTTCACATAGAGGTACTAATTTTTTGTAACAACTAAATTCATACTCATTAATTTTAAATGATAAATTTCCAGTTTCATCACAGGAAGGAACAAGACTAATGGGCCAATCACAGCCAAAATTCCGTTTTTTGCGTACTTTATGCAATAAGCGGAGGGATTGCTTTAGTTTCCCGCAAGGACTCCGTTGACAATACAAAGAGTACACTTTTCATAATTCAGCCGTTCAAGGTTGTGGGAAAATTCGACGGGCTACTTGCGATCGAGGTCAGCAGTTTTTACATTCTTCCTCAACAAAGGTAATGTCCGGTTTATGACAAGCTAAAAAAAAAAAAAAATTTCGGATTTGCCGTTTTTAAATTTCTTACGAGATTTATGAGAGAAATGCAGATCATTTCATCATTTGTAAAATGAACCATACATGTAAAAATTCATTTAAATTTTAGCATTTCACGATGCGGTAGAAAAACTCAAAAAGTTGACCAAAAATAACCATCGAGATAAAGAATGAGAAGATTGAAGGATTCATTTTTCCAAACTTTTCAGCCTTAGAAAGTTTTTTTTCCAAAGAGGAAAGTTTTTTCCATAGAATTACAACCTAAGGGTGGCAGTGTAACCAAAACCGGTCATTCAAATAAAACCGTAGAGATTAGTAGTCTATATTAATAACAAACTGCCTAATATCGGTCCAAAAGTAAATATGTTAAAAATAGAGTTTAGGTTTCATTGACTACTAATAACCTAGGATGTAGAAAAATTGTAACTTTTTTTAGCAGTGAAACATTGAAAAAGTTATCGGTCAATGAATTGTGAGAACTATAATCCAGCTTTGGAATTCCTTTTGTATCAAAGACCAACTTTTCCCAAACTCACAAATCATAGCTACCAAAATACATGATACTTCCTGTCAATAAAGTATCCAAACAAAAGATATTGGATTAAGTCGAAAGAGAGCTTAATTATAAAGATGTAGAGGAGGTTTCCAGAGAAATATCTTAGGCCATAGGACCTACTTAGAGATAGAAGATTCATGTAAAATATTAAATCCAAATCCAAGACCCCTCATAAAACTTTCCCAATATCACTGCATTGAAACAGTTTAATTCCCCCAATGATTTCAACAAACTATGTATTTGGCCTGTTGTAAAATCGCTGGCGTAATGTACAATGCAAAATATATTATTTGTATCCATCAGTCCTCTATAATCGCGTAATGAGTCTTCAAATGAGCCAGAGAATAGGAGAATAGAAAATACAGCTCGATTTACAAAAATACCTACATCACTTTCACAGAAAAAGTTCTCCGTATTCATAAAAACAAGCCAGTTATCCCGAGGCATTTCAAATTCTTTCTATGGGAGAAAAGGAGCAAGTATTATTTCAATGCCAGTTCTTAGATACCTATGGAAGGCAATAAGACAGCCGAATTTCATCATACCAATCAGGAAACGTCAAACCTTTCAAGGGCAGACGGAGAAAACGGAAGAAATTCCATGAGAATTTCCCTCTTCATTCTCTATTTTGTTTTGCTTTGCCGCTTTGCACGCCCCATTACAGACGTCACGGTTAATTCTACGCGGCAATTTCACGTTCTATAATTTCTACTATATACAACTATTGGAGCCATCATCAATTCCAAAACATCATTCATACTAATATTTAAAATTTCCTACATTACGGCAATATCCCGGTAGATTGGTTAATCCTGTCGTTTAAGGTAAAGAGTGGTTTAATCTCCTTATGAAGGATTCAGCCCGAAGGCCACTTCGAAGCCTTCCATTAGCTTTGGGAGGAGAGTGTCATCAGACAAGATAATGATTGAAGTAGCTTGTCATTGCTTTCCTCACGGAGCCAGAATATTATGAAAAACTTCAAGTAAATACACAATGAAAATATGAATAATGACCTAATAAATAGCATGGTTCATAGCATTCAATAAGGTGCACCTAAAATACTTTGTAACAATCAGCATCTAAGAGAAGTAAAAGTGACATCCTCTATCCTCAACAATAATTACTCATGAATAATGCTGTTATGACCTAAGACTCACTTTGAGATAGAAAATTTTGGGAAAAGTTTTTCATTCTCTTCACTGGGGAGATGACAATACCCACGTTTTAGAAAATAATTGTTTGGTTGAGCCTACTTTTTTCCTGGGGAATCATCAGTTTGAATATAAACTCCTAAAAGAGTAAAAGTCTTACTAAAAGGAAGAGTTCACTTTCTTCGTTGCTATCTTAAAATCTTTTAAAAACATCCCTTATTTGGATTCCCATTTATCGTCCATTTCTACCTTCGAAGAACTACCAACCTCACTAAACACGTTCTTTCACTAATTTTACTTTTACAGAGCACTGTACGACAACGTTACCTTTCAAACGAATGCCTTAAAAGTAAACTTCACTTTTGTCTTTCATGGAGATAAAACCCTCCAAAATACTGCTTGTTTGTTTCGGTTTTAACTTCTGTATTCACTCGTAAAATGAGACCGACCGTTACAAAACTTTATGCTTTTACTATTTCACTTTTACCCATTAAGAGTCGCTCCCATAGTCCAGAATGAGATAATCTGGAAGGAAGCCTTGACAATTTAGTGAAAACAAAGCCTCAAGGCGTACGCCTCAAGCGTGAAAATTACTTAATCCAATACCGCCGACGCTTTCCTGCCTCTTCAGCTGTGAAGCCTCTTCCATTAACTCAAACATAATGCATCAAGAGTAGAAGCAAGCGGCTTAATAAAGAAAAGGAATATTTTAGCTCCTGAAATTTATAAATTTAACATCCAATTCTCATTTAATTTACATATTTTAATCTAAACTCCGTAACATTCAGAGAAAGTAAGTAAATTCAGGCAGACATCAACAAAATTTTATCGTAAATTAATTTTATTAGAATCAATCATATTTCCCAATTAAGAAATTCCAGTTTCCAACAACGTGAGTTAATTAGTATAAGTTTTAGTAAATTCTATATAAAGATTTTTAGATGGAACGAGAATTTGAATTAAATTTCTCGCAAAGAATGGTATACCGAATACGTCATATTTACTCATGAATTTTTTTCAGGATTTTTTCTGGTACCTCATGAAAATCTCTGCTGCCTTTTATTTATTTATAATTAAGTGAAGGGCTCCATTGATTCCTCGTCTCCAATCCAATATTAAAAATTCTTATGACAAATTAAACAACAATTTATCTACAAGGAATATAAGGTTATAATTTCAAGATCGAAAAAAAATCTAGAGGGGTACTCAATAAACTAAACAGGCAACATGAAGTTTAGCTGACAATCGCCCAATGCAGTCTTTTGTTAATTTTCTGGACTCTCAAATATGTTCAATCGAAATAAATCTCGTAAGCTTAATCCGATCACCATCAAATATAGAAGCAAATTATACAAGAATAACGACTGAGTGGGAATCACCCAGTATGTACGACATCGTGGTATATAAATAACATCGTAATCGCTTGTATGAAACGCTGGAGGCAAACATGTTCTTTCCTAAATTAGAACGTTGTCTGCACACATTAAAAATGTGCCCAAAAACACTACTTCGTCAAGTACACTAGTCAATTATAATGCAAATGTACTATGGCAGGGGTGGCCAACAAGTCGATCGCGATCGACCGGTCGATCGCGAGGCCAATTTTGGTCGATCGGCATTAGAAAATGAAATTATAATTTTACAAACTGACTTAAACTTACAAGCCAGAAAATCTGAAGAAGATTTAGGAAATATGTCAACCGAAAAAAATATCCCAGTGTCACCAAATGTACCGAATATATCTATTCTTGTTTCGGATTTACATACCTTTGCGAATCGGCATTTTCATACTTGAAGCTAACGAAGACTAAACAACGTTCTGTCCTGACTGATTTCCATACAGAAGACTCATTATTATTATCTTTGTCAGGATATACACCTGATTATGATTCCTTGGTTAGAAACATGCAAACTTAGTCTTCCCATTAATGTTAAGGGAACAAAGTAAATTCTAAATCTGTATTTATCTGTGACTACTTTGAATTAATAATATTGTTAATAATTATCCAGGTTCTTTTAATTCCCCGTGACATAAGTTTTTTGGCCCTTTAAATGATCATTGTTGATGTTTCTTTACGTAGGTAGATAAGCCGTATATCTATATTTCAGTACGAGGTGTACTTAGCGAGCTTTTGATAAATTAGCAAAAAGTAAGTCATATTATTCTCTCATGATAAATTTTCTCGGCCCAAAAAAAAACGAGAAAGTGAAATATTGTAATCAAATTATCAGCCATACTGTGCATTTTTATATTTACGAACAAATAGTACAACAAATTATACATTGCAGTTGATAAAAAAATTAAATTGCATTTTAAGTTAGTAAAAATCTATCTCGAAAAAGTGTCGGAAAATCGATTTTTTTAGGTACCGCATGTACGGAATGCTGCTATCAAAAGTTGGGTCTGGAAATTTATTTTCTTCAGGAGCCTATATCTCGAAAACTTAATAAGTGATATAAAAATAAAAAATAGTTTTGAACATATATTTTACTTATCTACCCATACCTCGCTGGAATGCACCTTATGCTGAAACACAGTGAATAAACATAGTATGCATTTCACACCCCTTCTTCCCCATAAGACTACGCCTATGACAATAAGTCGATCGCGACACACTTTTAAGATAAAAAGTAGATCTTATATGCAGAAGAGTTGGGCACCCCTGTACTATGGGAATACATAGACTCTGAAATTTTGAACATATTTCTAAATATAGGTATGCTTTATTTAATTTTTATTCAAATTAAATTCAAATATACTTTTATTCGAAAAATATCCGTGTAATTTTTTCGGAGAAAAACACTTGGCTTTGAAAAAAATCATTTTTTTCTTCTTATCGTTACAGAATTAAGAATCATATGAAATTATGTAAGGTGATTCATAATGAGGTACTAGACGTATTCACGTAAGTTTCCTGAACTCCACCTATAATTAATTCCGTTTGAAAAAAAATCTTAAAAAAAATCTTAAAAAAAAACTTCCCATTATAGGAATGATTATCGTGTAGAACATCGACAAAGTAGTATTCAGGAACACGCGATTCCGTGGCTTTTTTCACGAGGAATGACGAAACGTCGAACTATCATAGGCGAGGGAACGTAATCCGAAAGGTCTAGTCGCAATTAGGACACGATTGAGTAGCCCATAAAAGAGATTGCTTCGAATAGCAGTGTGGTATACCAAATCGAAGTCAATTAGCTCTCTAATTTACGTAATTTCTTAATCTTTGGAAAGTCTGAAAACTTTTAACTGCCACAATAAAAAACTCTTATGGCATTAAAATGTATTTTATGTCGATGATTGGTCCGAATCTAAGAATAGTAAACTGGGCGAAACCTTATGATGAATTCGTTAACAATGACTTTCAAGTTGGTGATTTCAACGCTCGACCTGAACGCAACTATTTAAAAATATCTACAATGGTAACAAAATGCGAGTTATTTGTCACTTGTCACGCTGACATTATTCCTCTAAATTCGATGAATAGTAATAAAAATAACTGGTGATATTAAAAAATTATTACGAACATCAAGGTATTTCGAAATTCCAATTACATTATATATCTGATGAAATAACTTGTGGGAGAGTAAAAATGCATATACTGGTAAATGCGAAATGAAACTGAGGTTCTGATTTTAAAACTGATCCAGTTTCTTCATAAATGTTGCTTATGGATTTTTGAAACACCCACAAGGAAATCACCAACACAATTAGCAGAGGCACTAAAAAAAGTTGCACTTTGAAAGCTGAAACAAACGGAAATGTAAACTATTCTGAATATTATGATGCAATGACGATGAGAAAATCTCGCTAAAAATCTTGAAATGAAAATAAACAATAAGTGACAGGGATTACGCAAGGGAATTTACTCGGCACGATTTAACGTCGAATCTCAATCACGTCGGTATTTTTGCTTCTGTTTGTCCATGTGAATGATAAGTTACGTATCGGTCTTAGTAATGCACCGTATCTCCCAATGTAAAAGAGGAACTTTATATTAAAAATTTTGAGGTACAAAAACAGGGTGCTTCTTATACAATGGTATTAGATTCATAGACTCCTATTTTCATTATTTGATATCAGGTTAGATTTTGTCCATATATTCCAAATTTCCGGTCCCAAAATCAAGGTGCATCTTATATATGGGAAAAATACGGTACATGGAAAGTTAGGGCGAAATCGATTGAGTTCTTACTAAGCTTTAGTATTCTACTTAAATGGATGATGATAGATGATACTTCATGACTTGCGCATCATATGGTGACACACCCTAGAGTGAAGGCTGATATTATCCATATTATCATGTCAACTATGTCAACATGATGAAATTGATCATAATTATGGGATTACGATGTTGTAATTGAGTCAATCATTACTAATGGACAGAATCAACACTTATTCACTCTGGAGCTTTTTTGAAGAATATGTAAGGATAGTGTCTTTACTTTTCCGAGTACCACGTGCCAAAAAGCTCTCTCCCCGGTCACTTTGGACATGCGTGCCATAGCTTCATCACCCCTGGCCTAAGACATTGCTGTCAAGTTGAAAAAATAATTAGAAAAACCGATGAGATTATGACAAATTTCACAGAAATGCGGAAATATTTTATACTTAATGCTAACTTTAAGTTCTTAAACTCTTCCGGTGAAAATTAACATTTCATCTTAGTCTCAAATCTACGATAAATGAATATCAAATAACACCGGGAAGGAAACATCAAACAATGTTAGAGTTCGTGAGCATGATCCTATGACAAACTTTAATTAAATAAATGTTAGCAAAATACTAACCGTCTGTTGAAAGAATTATTACGAAAACTTACGAATATAAATATCCAAAAGCCCAGACAGAAGCTATATTGTGGAAACAGATTGTTTGGTTTGCCTTATGAAAGAGGCTTACGTGAAAATACTGGTACAAATTTTCAAGTTTATTAATAAAGAACATAAAGATTTGTAGTACACATGGCAACTGATACGCTCAAAATTTACTTAGCGATATTTTCCGTTACAATATAATATCTTTAGTCTAGTTTTATGTTATTTTAAATCAATAAAGCAGTTCATGAAAATGGTTTAGTTCGATAAAAATATTCTATACAATAGTGCATAAAAATACTTTTATGGATACTTACATGATTCACTGAAGTCTCCTTTTTCTGACCATGTTTTATTACCATTTCCCTATTTAAATCAACTTAATTACCTAGTTAATGAATACACGTATATCAAAATATTGTTAACAGTAATTGGAAGAAGATTGACGAAGGTATAAAAACAAATACGGCAGAAGCGTTCACGACTAAACAACTCCGTACGACTCATTAAGCTATATATATCTCATGCAATCAAAACAATTCCTTTCGTGCATTACAACCATAAATTGATGAGAATGATGAATAAGTGACGGAGAAAGAAAATTACCCATTCAAAAGTAAGTGATTGCATCTCAGATGTAGAAATCAAGGACATAGAATCTCGAGAGAAGCACCGAATGGTGAAGGAATTAAAGAAGTATGACTTATTTTTATGTGAATAAAATGTGTTTCTTATCGATGGTGTATAGAGATGAAGAAAAATAGTTTACAGTCATGTTACGAAAGTGCAAACCGCATTTCATGTAATCAGCTTCTGTATTTTCCGATTACAAAAATCCGTAATTATATAATATTTAACGACAATGAGACGAGAGATGAACATTTGAACAGAACAAGAAATAGTAAACAACTTTCATGTAAGGCAAGATTTCAACATCCTCTATAGAAAATAGAGATTCATCACAGGTTCAGCATTCATGAAAGCCTGTGAGAAATTAGACAAAAAAATCTTTGCATAACGAGAGTAATCAGGTATACCATGGAAAGAATTTAAGGTAATTTAACAATATAAGGTTTCCACCGAGGGAAAACCCAAAGGACAAAGAGATTCCAAAAAATTCTTGTAAGACCTGGACTCAAGCCCGGAACAATTACCGGGCGGCAAGTATCTTAAATACGTATATTGATTCCATATTTATGGTATACTCTAATCTAATTCGATAACAAAATAATTGAATTTAAATGAAGACAAATTCATTCGCACTGGCTTAATTTGGTGATGAATCTAAAAAATGTAAACGCTCGAATTTGACGATTCCTGAGCAAAACGTTCTCTTACTTTTCTCATTCAAGATTTACAATACGTAGCCATAACCGGAGTTGTCAAAAAAACACTTCAAATACAACACGAAACCCAAATGTAGATATTATTATCCAAAATAATAAAAATATCAAATCTGAAAATCTCACTGTCTGATTAGTAAACACAAGAAAAAAATGTTTTTTGTTGATAATATTTCTTAAAATTATTTTCAGGTAATTACCAAATCTCATTTATCTGAAACCGGTGCGATGCTCACAAGACGTAACTATCTTTGAGATACCGATCTCTTTAATTTTGGAAGTTAACAACATATATGATGTATATTTTATATCTTCGCGCTAATTATACTCGGAGATTAAATGGGAACCTAATTAGTTCACAGGTTTAATTGTGTGTGATATATAATCGTCATAAAATTAAAATAATAATTACCTCTTTCGAAATAAACAAGTCACGTAAAGCAAACAATTCGCGTGGAAAATAAAATAAATTTGATTAAATTTCTAATGTTTTAAAGTCTACGGAATGCATTTCAAATGCTTTTCAGGAATTCTACACTTCCTATATTGGACAAGATGTTTCTACTTCGTTCAAATTAGTTGTCTTTGAAATCACTTCTGAAACTGTCCTTTGATAAAGAATGGAAAAGAATTTTTTCTTTTCTTTCATTTCAGTCCTCTTCATAGCAGGGATAAGACTAAAACTACTGAGGTATAAATGGAAATGATTAATAGCATTCATTTAGGTCAACGCCTTTTGAATTCTATGAATAGTGATATTGATAGGGTCATTGTGTTGCACTTACGTTGACTTGTGGCACTGTGATATTTTGGCTCGCTGAGGAAATCAAAGGCAAACTATGTCAAACTATCTTTTCTAGTCTCCTCAAGCCCTCTCCAAAGCTTATAAAGCTAATGGTTAAACCGACCTTCAGACTGGATGCTTGACAGAAGTCAAGTCTACATTCATCGTATTATAGAGCAGACTTTCTATGAATCTCATTGAAGCAAATATCACGGCAAAACCAAGGCATCCACTGAAGCGCTACGAAATAAAAATTTTATTTACGTACTCAATTAGATGTTTAAATTGTATATAATCGTTTATCTTATCTTACTAAATATATGGAGTTTTTATATAGAATGTTAGATCTCACTCCTAACTGTTGCTTAACTGCAGAAAACCTTTAATCTCGCTAATTGATTAAAAATAATAGTTCTATTGACCACAAGTAAAAAAAGGCAAATTCCGCTTTCCCTGGTCAATCGAAGATCGATTTCCCAACGCTTAGTGTGAGAGAAGGGGGTGTGGCCTAGACAGTAGCAAGGGCAAACAGAATCGAGGACCTGTGTCTGAGCGATAGCTTACAATCCGGATACATTTCGAATTGCCGGAATTTCTTTTGTCATTACCCTCAGTCACATGGAAAGGCAGTCAAGGATGTGAGTATAGAAAGTAAACGAAATTTCTACGAAATGAGATAATATGAAGCGAGGACCAACCCTTTCGGAAAAAGGATTAATTTTCAAAATCAGTGTATCTGTAGGGTGAGAAAAAGGACGAGAAAAAGTCTTTCTTAACCAGACTTAACCCCAGATTCTCTTCTTTTGTATATCAGTAACTTCATTAAGTGCAGTTGAAAACGAGGAAACCAACACCTTTAGATGTAATATGGTCATTTTTTAACTGTATCTTATAAGGAATTGGAGGGTAAAAATTCTAAGTTTAGAACTTACGCCTAAGACACTGCCATTATTTTGCGAGAATTTTCAATTAAATTTAATCTAAATTTTTTTCGACTTAAACATTCAATATCATTTCTCAGTCCTCTACAACTGCCATTCTCCTATAGATATTAAGCATGCAAAATCTAGAATGGTACGAGAGAGTCTGGAAGCAATAATTGGATAGCTCTAGAAACAAAGAGAAAAATAAATCGAAAGTTTAACAAAGTATTTCGAAAAATAAATATCTAATAGTAAGAAACTACTACTAATTCCATGCATTTTTTGTCAAATTTTAAATAAAAATCTTACAATATGATTATAACTGCCGTATTTAAACCCTTTAAGAAAATGATAAAAATGCCACCCGTTGAAATCTCCGATGTTAATCTCCACTTCTCAGCCTTGCTTCTAAGAATAATTGCAACCAGGGGCGAATCTGGGGTATTTTAGGCAGGCCAGATGCCATGAGAACTACTATGGACCACGGATGCGCCGAAAAAAAAATATTTTTTGCGGCCGCTTCTCATCTGGAAGGACCACAACGGAAACTGAGAAAACATTAGGCTGAGCACATCTTAGGACAGTTTGCATCAGTGAAAGCAACAGAAGTGTATTTTTAGTGCTAATATTGATTAATTTAATGTTCATTATTTATTGATTACTGATTCCTGAACTATTTCAACCTGCCAATTTATTTTGTTATGGAAATAAATTTTGAGTCTTTAAAAGTAGGCCCGAAATTGAGCAATGGCTAATGCAAATTGCAAAAATTTTCTGACCCCCCATGCCATGGGCCTCATATATTAGGTATTCCTCTTATTGCACCAATAGCCGAATAATTCACTTGATAAAATTAACATAGCAATAATAATAGCCATTTACTATTTCACTTTGTACAGTTTCTTGTACCAAGTGAATCTATTGCATACTCGCTTGGTAAACTCTCAACTCTGAATGATTATATATTATTACATTATTTATTAATGGATAACATCATCTTAAGTCTGGGCATGAAGTGTATTTTCTCTCTATTGTGAGACTTTATGAAAGCTGCAATATACCGTCCTACCCTCACATCTAGTCATTGACGTAAGAAAATCATTTCAATTAGGTCCTTTAATAATCTTATCCTGTAAGGAAATGTTGACTGAAATTCGAGATGCCAAAATTCATACAAAGTCATGTTAAAAAATAATGGCTATGATAGCAAATTATCAGTAACAGATATCACTGACATAATATGATTAGTGGTAACACTGACATAGTATAGTTACATTTACAACTGGTTCAACTGATGAAGCATTTTCATATAAATTAGTGGTAGTAGAATTGAAAAAGACGAACTTTTATTTCAAATGAAATTCTTGAGTGACAATCCGAGGAAAGGAAACGTATTTTTTATCTGAGAAAACGTCGAGCGACAATAACAATAGCTATATTGTATTACATATATATTACATGCCCCTCCAGAAGTGATATTATAAAATTCCCTATTACAATGCTTATAACGTATATTAACTGGAAATCCATAATAATAATCCCAAAAAATTTCGCAGAGCTAATCCATAGCGTTACATAAACCGCAAGACATTTCTTGCTGAAATTTCGATATCTGGAAATGCCTCCACCTTGAAATTCTCATTGTAATTGTAAAACCACACCCTTTTTTCTCGAGAGATATGCTCGTTCGACCGCAAAATTGCCGCTCTTGGAGGTTGCTGAGGAATGAATCAATGCTTCACCGTCCTTCCTCCCACTTTAACGAGCTCATAAATCAAGTTAAATGATCGACTATCGAAAGTTTCTTATGTCATCCAGTCATGTTCGAACACTCGAGAGCGCGAACCTTGCGGATTCTGCTTTTCGTGCAGGCTTACGATACCTAATTCAAACATAGATTGATTTACCTGATCACTTAGTTCGAAGTCGTGGAATAACCTAGCTGAAGATGTAATTGAAATGCCCTCGAAATATAAAACGGCGTTTTTGTGTCAGGGGCGGATCTGGAGACTTCCTTTAAATCAGTGCCATAAAAAACTCGTTAAGTTCCTCCTTGTTTGGAATCTCTAAAGCTATCTTCGACTCTATCATACCGAGTTAAATTAGCAGAAAGCCTAATCCAGCCGCTATTCCAGTACTTTTCAATGAGTTCCTATCGTTTGGCATAACAACGTGTTTTCACTTTACATAAACCATTCTTTACTGTATAATGCTACGTGTGCTAATACACGTTCATTTGAATCACTAACAAAGGGAAATCTATGCACTACAAACTTACTTATTTTTCATTGTGAAAATTTCTTTTCTTGCTCCTCAATTACAGAGATAGGATGATCTTAAGTTGATTATCCGACCGTTATAGCCATTGTTTTATCGAGATAAAAGTAAATATCCTTGAAACGGATAAAGGTATACATAGTTTCATTCGTTGTAATAACTTAAAACAAACAACAGATGAAGAACACAAACAACCATGCCCTAGCCAGATAATACCAGGTTAACCGAGTCTCAACCCAAGGACCTTGGAGTTGGAAAACAAGAGTTTTGACCATTCCACCACTGAGGTCGACAGGAAGGTATAGGCTTCAGGAGGGTATTAGATTTCGTTTTAAACTTTTAAAACTGACAGGTAAGTTACATAATAAATTTTTGGCTCCTTAATAGAACATTACAATGATGTAGTCCTAGATATTTCAATGACTAATACGATTCAGAAGAAATTAGGTCGTGCTTGCTGCCGTTGCTACTTAGAAACCATGACGCCAACGTTCCTTACATATCAACTATATGATCAAAATAGAGAATACTTCATCAAATAGTTCACTTGAGGATTTCCCAATACGATGCACAAAAACTACGTGCATTCCCTGTATTATGCAATGCCATCAAAACTTATGCTTCCTTTTGATTTTCGAAATATATCAAGGAAACGATTAAAAGATTGGAAACAAGGTCAGAAACTCATTCCATATAGAACGAATTCGGAGATGAAAAAAATTGACATTAAAAGTTACGAAATTGAAGCTTGCTATCTTCGAGGAGGTGGTTGAGATGACAGAATTTTTGGGAATGGTGTTTTAAATCCCAAAAGTCTCGATACCTTTTAATTTAGCATGACTAAATAAGAGGATCGCTAAAATACCACAAGATTTAGGCACATTTGTAGACAAAAAGTTTCCGAACGACACATCACGTACACAGATTTGAATAGCTAATGGAAACATCTTGCATCTGCTTTCATGGAAATCTAATTTATAAATAAGTTTTCTTATTACCAAGGGAAGTAAACATTGATAGAAATGATTACAATTTTTTATGAATAATTGATGAAGATTATATACTATAATGAAGTTCGATAGCGTACTCACTTTCTTTGGCACAAATTCAAACACGGCACACGTAAAAAGTGATAGCTATTTAGAATATTTAATTTTCGCATTTTAATCTTTTGTATTTCATAATAACCCTTTTCAGAGTCCTTACTCTATCCGTTGACCATTGATATAGGCATCGGAGAAGTTGCCAGCTTCGGATCAATGACGTCAGGCAAAGAACTGTGACACATTGGAATATTAAATGTTTTCGATCCAGAATGCAATAGTTAGTGCTAGGAGAAAAACTAAGTTTGTATAAAGTTTCTTAGACTGCCAACTAAAAAAATTGTTTTGAGAAACAGCGTTACAAATGCAATCATCAACAAAGTAAGGAAGATGACGTCATCTTGAAAGTGAAATGCTGGTTGAAGTCATCGACATGGACACTGGTAGGAACAGAATGATACAGTGACCTCTTGCCCTAATATCTTTGCTGCAAACGATTCGCCGCATCGAAACTCAGCCAATGAAATGTTTACATATCCATTTCTCTTGATTGCGTAATCTATTTCTTTCGGCATTGTTAGTGACTCAAGGGAAAGTAAGCAGTAAAACACAAATGGGTACACATTAATAAATAAGAATAAATAAAAACCTCAATTTCATAAGAATCAAAATTTGAGTATCATTTAATTTACAGACATGATGAATCGACAAGAACTTCTGTCAGAACTTTCATCCTGGGAATATTTTGAAATAAGACGAAAATTAACCATGACTAACTTTATAATCATTGAGTATTTCACTATATAAAATTAAATTCATCTTAATCCTTTCGTTCTGGGGGTCTTTTTAAATCCAAAAAAACAACTCGACCGATAAAAATATGAGAACCAAGAATTCCTCAGTTGCATTACAGTATAAACATCGGAACTGACCTAACATTCCGGCAATCACTTGGTAAATAAACGTAAAATTAAATTTCTTCTTATAGGACCTATAGTAGATGGTAGATGAAAATTCCTGTGATTAAAAGCTCTCACGTAAGAATAAATGGAAATATTGAACATTTCGGAGTTGAAATAGCTGATATTGAGTTGCTGATATTGCGTTGGTTTACAACATATATCGCGCGCCTTTCCCACGTGATCACATGATCAATCTGGAGTTGGTCAAACCACAAGACTGGGTCAAACCGCGAGACTGAATAATGAACTATTCTAAAGGACGGAACTTCGAAATAAAGCACTGGATTTTAAAATGATTAAAGTATGGTCAACCGTAAATGTAGTGGAAGCCTGACGTCGAGTATACTTTAATAGAATGCATCTGTGACATTTCGTGCTCTAATAAAACATCTTGCAAAAGAGGAGCTTCACCGTACGGAACGAGCAGCTGGGACAATTAACGTTAGCTTGCACAACATCGAAACTCGACGCAAATCAACCGAATAGACCTCGCCATCTAATCTGAAGACACTGGTCGCACAGTCGCATAGACGCAAATCTGCCAGAATAGCATAACTTCCACCACAAAACGTTCGCCAAAACGGCAAATCATTCCATAAAAGCGCGAATTACGACGGCGATCAAGGCCGCCTTCTCCCGAACCACTCGCCCCAAATCCGTGCACCCGAGGTCAAGGCGATCCCAATGTCCAACGTGGTCTCACTCACCGGCTTTTTCTATGGCACGCTGCGCCTCCATCGCGGTCTCCCTCTGGTTTACTGGTGGCATGTCCGGGGAAGCGGGAAAAACGGACGGAGTGGAAAAACTTTTGCCCTTGGAGGAGGATCGTTGGTTAAAATGAGTTGTACGAGTGAATGGAGGGTAGTTCCTTCGCGCAACGAGATATATACCGGCCCCTCCCCTTCTCTACCTCTTGGGCATGCGCCTGGAATTGCGAGCCTCTCCCCCTCCGCTTCCGTATGATACAACTCCGTGGAAGCGTGGTCGAGCACCTCTTTATGTAAGGGGCACGTTTCGTAATGCGTTCTGCGGGGATAAACAAAGATCGCGCGCCAAAACTTGACCTGCCTCGCGTCGCAGGGGGTCCTCCGATGGTCCGGGAGGTTTGCGGGTGGGCGTGGGCGTTGCCGGGTGTGACATTCTCCGTTCCTGCGCTTTTTTGCAGCGTCCCCATTCGGAGAAATGTAACCTTAGCCTTCGGTTTACCACGAAATGGTAGCGGAACCTCGGATGCAGCTCTGCGAAACGGGATCGGGAGGTTCATGAAAATTTATAGGCGTGATTCACCTTTCGAAGAAATGCTGCTTTCTTCAAGAAGAGGTACCCGGACGTTTTAATATACATAAGCGGGTCTTCTACTTCACGTGAGGATCATGTGTACTAAAAGTACCCGCTTGATGTACTTCCCTTTATTTCCCTCAACCATCCAATAGCTTTTGTTTATAAATTACCTTGTTTTTTCCTTGTAGCCAAACTTTTTATTGCTGTTCTTATTGCAATCCATCACCTCTTAGTATTAGACCTATGTAATCATATTCATTTCTTCAATTACTCTACCACCATCTCCAGCCCTGCCTTGTATGTTTTCTATTCAACCCAGCCTATTTTTTCCACACACTCTACTCGACATCCTACAATCTTTTCATCCCTACTTTTATATACTCCACGCCATACGCAGCAGAACTCTTCAAAATAGGGACTGTCTTTGCCGCTCATTTTTAAGAAACTGATATAATTTTAAGAAACTCTGTTACCTCTTCTTCCTGAAAGCTGTTTTAATAGCATCAATTGGTTCCCAGGTTCATTATTTTTTCGAAAACAGAAAGTGTAAACTTAAAAGAAGACGACCGAAGAAGTTTTATCCGCAGCAAAACTGCATACGCAAGGTTTATAAGCACCAATAATCGAATTGGGATATGGAAGGTGGAACTCTTGAGGAATCCTTGTCTGAATGTGACTGCGGCTCATGTATCTGTATGTAATATTCATTCAATGAGATAGTGGAACTGATGGATCTCAACTTTATGATAATACTCGTATGACAGTCATGATCACTCAATGGTTAAAAAAGAACTGAAAGCGAAAGTTGATGCTTAAACTATTCATCTAAAGAGTGAATTTTTCATAATTTTATTAATTCATAGGAAAATAATCGAAGGTGTCAATTAAGATCCCTCATGCATTCATAAAATAATCAGCTACATAATGTTCAACTCATCCTTAAATGTAGCAGGCCTTCTTAAACTTGATTTGAGAGCCCCTACCTAAGTCTTAAATTTCATTGCCAAAATCAGATAAATCAATAGTTCCAAACATCGTCCTAGAAGGTATTGAAATAATAACAATAACATACTAAGTCTTACCCTAGAACGAAGGAGCTATAAATTCTTCGCGATAAAACACAGGTTTTCGTGTATGGACTTGAAGTTACGGTTCGAAAACAAAATGCTCAGTCATATCATCCCAGTCCATAGAGTTCTCCTGCAACAACAGAAATACGCTAACGGAAGATACGACTAAGGAATTTTTCGGCTAGCAAAGACCTTTTAATTATTTTCTGGGCTCAGCTATCTAATAGGGTTTCATCTGAAAATAAAAGATATTCGCGTATACACACCAACACAAAAAGTTCTCGACGATCAAATCATATGGTATGTAGCACATTCTTTCCGCCAGGAAAAGGTTAGGCTGTTTATTATTATTTTGGCTGTGGTTACTAAAATTTAAGGATTAGGAAACATGTGGAAATCAGTATCTAGGATAACGAAATGATTCCGTTATTAGTAATCTTCTTCAGCCGGTGTATCACTAACCTATCTAAACAGTACCGGCTTCAGGTATGTGGCTGTCTAGAGGCAACATTCCTTCCCTGTCTGAATCTTGATATGTTCGAGCTGCATTTCAACATTCTTATTGAGACTAGTCGAGGCATTAATTTGCTGTTGTTTTGCCTTTCAATCTACAGTGCAAAATTATTGAATCGTGTCTTAATATCTTTACCAAATATAACTTTAATAACTACGTCGTCATTATAATGAACAATGAATGGTTTTGCCATTTTGTGATTTTGTTATTAATTTGTCTCGTGTGAAGAATTTTTTTCATGCACATTTATTTAGGTCACTTTGATTGCTGTTCCCTAGCGCGGTTGCCTTATTTAATGTTAATACCTGGTTAAGTGGCTATTTAAGTGGCTAGAATATTGTCTATCCGAATACTTGAACAATCGTTTAAAAGATATGATTTCATTGATTTTGAATAAATTTGAAAGAAAGCTAAACCAAGAATTTGGGCCACACTACAAAAAAGGTTGCGATCATTCTGCATTTCTTTGAACATGCCGTATCGGTGAAAAACATTTCATGAAACACATTTAATTCCAACGATAATTAGTTACATTTTAGTCTTTTGTTTACTTCTTGCTGATGTCTCAGTTTCATTAATTGACATTAATTGACGCGCGTGTGACAACTTTGAGGGGATTCCCAACTCTTAAGATAAGAGACTTGGCTTGCTAGAATGTGCAGAAATACGGCATGTGACGTAGAGAGGTCTACTTTCATCAAAGCTTCTCAGACTGAGTGAAAGGGCTATGACGTGTAGAAATTCTGCTACTCCCAAGGGCTTTCGTTGCCGAAGAAATAGAATGGGAAACTCCTGTAAATCCGAATTATTTGAGGACGATGTAATATCCGGAACCTTTTTCCAGTACTTCTAAGCACTTGCGGAAAAATTAAGTCTACAAAATTGATGAAATCATAATTTTATATTTAACTCAATAAAGACAGTATCTTTAAAAGTTTATCAAAATTGAGAATTAATAATCGTTATAAAAATTATAATTATTGTTATTGATTATTGTTAGTAATTATTGTTATAAAGAATTAAAAATAGCTATAAAATGATTATTATTCTTGTATTGTGTAATTGCAAAAGACATTTCAAAGTCTTCATAAATGGCTCAACCAGATTATCAAAAGTACTCTATATTAAGTACTGTGATATATATCCTTATTCATGTTATTAGTTATTAAAAAACGCACTATTTTAGTCTATCACTTATTTAAGTACATGAAAAACTCGAATCAAAACTTACTATTTCAAGACTTCAATAAATAAATTTGCATAAATCCCATGATAACTATATTATCACTAACAGAATAATCAAAAAATAATTTTTATGACGTTTATGTACAATCTGCACCACTACATTATAGTTTCATACCTATAATATGAAGAACTTAAGCTCTGGAAAAAGGCATTACATCCGTAACCCTGAAATGAGTAAAGATAAAGGAAGCTCTTATGGAATAAACTGCCTTATATGTATTTTAATACTCCTTTTAACCTTAAGCAATGAATATGAAGGAAGAAAATTCATTGACCAAGGACAAAAAATCAGGTAAACAAGCTGATAGTAAATGCTACAACGGCTTTGAAGGAAGAAAACAAACACTCTTTCCTTAAAGATTCATATGATATCTCAAACAACTTGTTGCAGTAGAATCCTACGAGGAAATGACATCCATATGAACTATATTGTGGTATTAACGTCGGATATCTTTTAAAATAAAAATATATAGTTCAAAGTTAAAGGTATTGACTGCAATTTGGTGGAAATTCATTTAAAATCAAATGAGAATTAGGTAAAACTTTTAATTCTCATTTGATTTAATATATTATTCTCTAAATTTGAAAATATACGTGGGAAAATTTTATTTTAGTCAATTTACAGAATTAAATTCTGATTTTATAGATATTGCATAAATATTGGAGAGTAAAATCATAATCATAACCAAATCAATCAAATCAAAATCATATATGTATACCATTTTGTTATGATATAATATATGACGTATATGATTTTATATGTATCTGTGTGTTTATAAATACACATTAAAATGTAATAAAAATTAATAAACTTACTTTCCGAAAAAAATGGGTGATTCATATTCGCGAAATGTATTTTTTCCTCTCGGTTTCTTTGAAGAAAATTAGACTGCTACGTCAGACAAGGAAAAATGGCAAGAAACCGAAGGCCAGACAGTCGAGATTCTATTATACCGTAGAAAAGTGAAAAATTCAAGGCGCACAATGGATAGACCCTCTAAAATCGAGCGGAATGGCTAGAAATTGTCCTCCCAAAGGAGGGCAAGGACCAAACGAGATTAAATGTATGGATTTGTGGGACAAAAGGAGAACAAATGAGAGAGGCAATGGAGCTTAAGACGTAAGGTTGCCATCATCTCTAAGGTGTTGTCCGATGGAGATAAAGACGTGATGTATATATACGGCTGCAGCATTGTTGATCTGAATCGATGCACTTGCGAGATAAAATCCAGAGGAATGATAGATTACTTTGCAGCTTAGATTCCCTTATAAAATTACGTGAATGTCGCTCCTTTCTCATTCCATTTCGGTTGGATGGACAGGCTCCGCGAAATTTATCGAGAGATGTGCTTTTTGTTGGTGGACTTGTCCTTGAATTTTTGCGAAATATACGCTGAATGGATGAAAATATCCATTTCTTTTTTTAGATTTCGCACACTTTCTGTCTTTTTTGTATGCCTGGGTGTCGCTTTATTATAGTTTACTAACAGTAAGAAAATATATTTTAATTACATTCTAAATGAATTGTCTCATTTCGTAGTTGTGATGGATGTTTACACTTAAATGTTTTTTTAATTTTATTTTTCTAGACTGTAACTGATACCAATTATGTATGCGACTATATGGATAATCTACCATTTTAGTTTATTTTTTAACTTTTGATACATTTCTGTTGTATAAAACGTATATTGTATTTAAAGTTATCCGTGGACTGTAATACTTGTGTATCAAAAACTGTATTTTTGTCTGTATACAAACCTAATTTAGAATCTTAGGACAATGTGATTAATGTAAACATTGTAATGACTAATTATTAACTTATTAGAGTATTTTTACCGCAATCGGGAGGTTTGTGGAGGGATTTCCCTCCCGTTTTTGAGTGAATGCCAAGCATAATGAAAATTATCAAGTATGTCAGACTCCCCTTGAACATTCCACCTTGCCATATTTCGACGTTAAATTAAAAAAATAATAAAATCGAAAAATGCAAGAATGCCTTTTGGGATGAATGGAATTGAAGCGGCTGTTTATTATATATGTGATACTAATTTCGATGGTATTCTCTATATATTTTCCTTTTCATTTTCTCTTTGTTATGCATGTAATGGTTTTATTCTATCCATTGATATACTATTGTTTATTTGTATAATATTATGAGATATATAGTGCTGTAAATGGTTCACTACCCATAATAATAAACTTATAATAACTTATGATTAGTACGTCGCCTTCAACTAATGTGATTTCGAAACGGATAGCCTTTGCTGATAAAAATAAAAATCTATGCCTATTGTACAAAGCCAAATCAAACAGCATTGGGCTATTGAAATTTCAGAATACAAAAGAATATCAATGATTATAATCACCTTCCTTTCTAAAGTCACGGTCGCTTGTTCATATTCCATCTTTAACTTCCCGTGAGATAATCAGATCGAAGTTAAGTCAAGCATAGACGCTGAGATCCTAATCATTTTCATAACCTTTGTAATATAAGCTAACTTTCTATCAGTCTGAGAATGTACCGTAAATAATATCTTAATTTGAATATGAAAACGAAATGAAAGCAAGAGAAGAAGGCATTTTCAAAATCACTACTGTAGAAATCTTTTATTAATAGCCAATATACTTTAATTAATGTACCGTTTCCACTCTCATACACAAATTGCTTTCAGACGGCTTTTTATCAACGATGTTTCCAATCAATAAAATCATAAGACGAAGGTAATGGGTTCGATCCCCAAGCTATGGGGCTTATATTCTAGTTCCATCTAGAATAAATTCTCAAGATATCCATCATTAGTCGACAGATTTCAAAGTGAGGCATTACATATTCGATACGTACGAATCAAAAAATGTAAATATACTGAACTGTGGCTGAAATGTTAAAGCATTTTGGGTGGAAGACAACGATAAAGAAAAGAAAAATACATAAGATATGCTGCATCAAATATTTCCGTTTTATGCTCCAGTTTTCGTTTTTAGGTATGGATGGTCGTTAAAAAATTAAAATTATGAAACCAGGAATCTTTGGGAAGGATTTCAGTGCTGAAAATCAAGCCTTGACAATAAGGACCGATATCACAAAATATTAATTTCTCAATAGAGGCATTTCGGATAGGAATAAGTTAATTATATCGCTCTTCAAGCTGTAGAGAAGCATTTTACTATTTACACAAAAACTACTTTTTGCTTTTTCTTTCGTAAAATACGATCTAAAATGATGATTACTCGTCGAAACCTGGTCTATACCAAGCTTTTTCATATCTAGACCACATTACAATACAAAGGCAAAGTAATCGATATCCTACAGTCGTGTATGATAACATGGTGGGTCCTGAAACGCGAAAAATTAGTGCTCGAAAGAAGATTAGACTTTATGATAAATTTGCTAAATAAATGAGATAAGGAAAGCACTGAAAGTGATGCTCGGTTATTATGCGTTCCCTCTGTTACATAGATCAAGCAACTACTGTGAGTTACATTAGAGGAATAGGATCAACGACAAGAACGGTAGTAGCCGACTATGAGAATATCAATTGAGACTCTCCAATATGGTTCATATGACTCGAATGTTATTAGATTCCTTCTAGCGAGGGACTAACAATATTCATCAGCAAGAGATTTAACTGCGAAAATGTTCAAGACAGATATGTTGAGCTCTAATAGGAAGATATCGAAACATTTCAAAATTTTATACATACCTTTTGATAGTATTTTTCTATCCACCTTGCCTTTCACTTCCTGCAGGTGGCAGCGTCTTCCGGAAATTCCTAAGCTTACTAATCTAAATAAATATCACCAACTCGAATGAAGGAAAATTCCGACAGAAAAGCGACAACGCAAACCCGCTAGTGACGGAAGCGGTAGATGGACAAGGAAAAATTGTCTTTATTATTAAGTGACTTGACAAAGATAATCCTCCGTCCCTCTAGCTTGAGGCTTCCCCCTTTTAATAGCTCATCCTCGGAATTTCCATTGAGTCGGGATCGGAATTCGGCTCATCTAAACAAGAGCGAGCGAATTTCTTGGCGTATGACGCACGCAACCACCTGCGGAATGGTACTGGAGGGGAAGAGTGGAGGAAACCTGTTCCAGCTCGCGACTCACCTGCAAAGGGGAAGCCCCGAGTGTAGGGGAAAGTGAACATAGCTAAATCATAGAGCAATCTGCAATTTAACGCCTCCTTCGACGAAGAACATGGATACTCGTCATTATGGAATCATAATGTTATTCGGTCTAAGAACTGTTTTCAACTACTTCAGTGGAACGACTTCTTTTCGCTCGTCAACGCGGGCTTCTTGGAGTTAATCTCCGAGACTTCACAACTGCTCAAGACGTTAGAGTACTAAGTATTTTTTAAATCCTTGATCAGAAGTTTAGAGAGCTTGTAAAAATGAGAAGTAACCATACGATCAAATAAAACTACATCTCAAAATTACAATATTGCAATACATCTCTCTCAATTTAAGATTTCGGAAAATTTTTTACAACCCTCATTGTCGTGATTTAATAGCACCTTACGACATAAAACTCTAATAAGAACATCCACAGCTCAATCTTGAAGATAAGAACAATGTTAGATACAGAAACTAAGGGATTGCACCACCCAGTTTTTATCCCCTGAAAACCGGTGAAATAACCTTAAAAAATATTCATCTGGTATTTAAAAAGTAATATTTAAGTAAAACTGTAATTATATATACATGGAATTATGTAATATATATATATACACCAATTCACGAGTGCAAACAAAGTAAACATCCCATAAGAGAAACATTGAGAAAATAAATTTCTGGAAGTAAAAGTCCTGGGAGGAATGTATACTATGTAATCTTTATTCTCGCGAGTAGACCTCCACCAAGTAATAAACCAGAACATATTGACCTATACAACTTGTCTATACGTATGATAGTGTTAGTAGTAAGTCTACAGCGTGAAGAAATTACAAACAGAAAACATTAAAATTTTTCATACGAATGAAACATTAAAATGAAGAATGAATTATCTTGCGAACTTGAAGCACATTTCTAACTAATCGGTAATTATTCGAGAAGGGAATTATGCGAAACACTAGTCTTCCTCAGCTGCTTCTTATGAAGAAAGCAAAGATTAATTGGGAGTCGATGATTAAGGGCATACCCAAAAGATGATTACCATTCCGGCAAAATTTGGTTTCACGAAGGCAATTGAACGGAAACTAAGTACCGCATGCATTCCATTAATACCAAAGGAAAATATATCCTCCCTGAATCGAACGCCTATCTCCTGCGTGATTGGAGGGGATACTGACCACTATAATACCAAGAGCTGACATTACATACTGTAGAAAATAATCTCTTCTATAAATTAGCCCACTTTAGACAAAGGATTTTACTGATATCTTCTTCAAGGACCTAAGTCATTGAGTGAAGGTTTCCTTTGCGACTGATATTCTCTTAACCAGTTCTATTTGAAAGAACTTGTACTGGATCATATATTCCAGATTCTCTCTGACTTCCTATTCACAATGGACGAATTAAGAATTAATTTCTCTCGCATGAATTCCATTCCGATTTCTATTTGCAGCAAATATTTTGGAAAACATCACCATGGGATTATGGACGTGAAATTTTCATAGGCTTTTTCAGATGCAAAGCACAAGTACTGTGCAGAAATGCAGGCAAGTATTTGATTTATTTACTACAAATAGAAGTAAATAAATGGTTTCACAAACATCTGTACCTCTCAAGACTCCGTTCTGGGAATTATTTCCTTAATTAGATTTCGAACACTCTCCGTAAGCAGAATACATCAACGAAACGTTGGACCTCTTCCCCGAATAGAGAACCAGCGGATTATTGACCTTCTCTTCTACTTAGGACGACAGATAAGCAAGTTTTTTAAACGTTTTACCGAAATTTCAGCTTTTCTTCAATCTTCATGTCAACTTTCATGAATGAAAAATAAGCTCCGACAGTGGGAGATGGAGATTTTCTACATCGCGATGTCTTAATATTATTCTCACAAAATTAATAATTCCAAAAAACCGCAAGGAACATACCAGAAAGAGAATTAGGAAAGAATAATTAAAGAATTTCGGTACATCGACTGGGACGGATTGGCCAAAACGGGTTTCACAGCACCTGGACATCGGAAAAGATCTACCTTATAAGCGGGAAACAGGGCAACTTGAGAGATATTTGTATCATGTATTTCGTGTAAAAGGGACTGGGACCAATAGCCGCGTATCAATCAGGATAACATCTTAAGCAGGAGCGTCTTAGATGGGATTTACTGCAGGTAGTAAGCATAAGTGAAGTGCACTAGCTTCATCTACCAATGAATATTAATTTACGCTCAAATCAAACGTGTAATACATCAAGGCGATGACGAAATCATTGCACAGAACAAATGATTGCTTACGCAAAACTCTTTCGATAAGCTAATATGAAATTCAAATCCTATTTCACGAAAGATCTTAAATTATCAATGCCTAGTTTGGGAAAGGATTGAAAGTTCGCTTCCAAGATTTCAAATCCAAAAGGTAATAGAGAGGAAGAAAAGATGACTGATGAATAAATATAAATACAATTCCATAGTAATTATTGCGATATATGACGGAAATTTCCAAAGAACAATACTATCGCTCTTAAAAATCCTTCAACATTACGACATACATCCTTGTTTCGTGCAATTAGCTAGGTATCCTTACAAAATTAATAGTAATTTAGTGTTTACTGATTCTAAATCTGTTTCTATGAATCGAATTTCCACATACACCTGGAAGACTTTCTCTATTCAAAGTCTCTCATGGCACAATAAATAACATAGTTGCTATAGGAAAATTTTAAATTCACGGTGATTTTTTTATTTTCATTCCAATTTTGCAATGTATTCCGTGAAGGAAAATTCCACGGAATGATTCTCATTGTTGAGAAGCCAATTATGATTTTGAAATCTATTTAGGAATTTTCGAAGACCAAATGTTGCACGAGCTATCGAATTAAGCCGAGTCAGATTCAAACGCTTATTTTACTGAATGCATATAAACGATTATTTCACTATATTTTAATGAACAATGATTCCCAGTGATGAAGTACATACGAAGAATCAGATGCAAACATTAACGTATAAAACTCAAGTTATTGGTTGGTGGGAATGATTGATGGGGAAATTTGGGAAAGTCAAAATGATTCACAATTTTTACAATGTCATGAAATGGACTTCATTTTCTATATAAACTTTCGGCTAAGTAATAAGGGGCCTTAGTAAGGGCCTTAAGAAGGACCATCTTTTCGTGCAATTCTATCGCAAAAATTATGTTAACTTTAAAATTCAAGCATAATTTGTTCAACTGTCGTGTAAATATATTTTTGACTAACAGCATAATTTTACGAAATATTAAGTAAGCAAAATCTCTTTAAATAAATGATAAAAAAAGGATTTTCTATAGTGATTCGTGTATTTTTCGAGAGATCCTAATTGTTAAACTTTTCATATAATGTAGACTATGGTCGAAAAAGGAGAAACGCGCTTAAAGGGGAAATGTTTGGTGTACTATAGACGACTAATGAGCACAAGGGGTCAATACACCATTAATGTTTACCTTTAGCACTTCCTGATTCCTTGAAGCATTCATTAATGGAAAAACGTAGGGCTAATACTATTTTCTTACTAGAAGTAGGAAGATTAAATGTTATGCCGGAAATAATTTAGACACCCAACATCCCCCACTGACTCAGTTTCAAGATTTTTCTTAAAGGTGTGACTTTTCCTTGTGGCTGATTTCCGGGTCTGGCCAAAAGAAGTCTATCGCTGCTACTTTACTTCCTTATTACAAAGTATACGTGTTTCTAAAACTCTAAAACATAATATATTCCACATGATACGGAAATATCAATCACCCCATCGGTAGCTCTAACGTAGAAGGATTCGATCGTGCGTATTCGTATTCAAATAGACGTATCAAGGTCTCTAGTCCCGATTAGGACCGACAAATTGGATGAATTTTATCCTATGTATAATGAAGCGTCCTAAAATGAACGGCATTCGCACGACGAGAGCAATAAAATTAGTAGTAATATTAGTGATCAAGAAAATCAGTAACTATTTTAGTAGGAATTACCTCTCAACGGCTTTGGAGGTATGGCTGCACTAAAGTGGAATACAAGCAATAGGAGGGCATTAGGACAACGAATGGGAAGGGTTCCTTGAACCCATAGGTATTGATTTATCACATCTCCAAAAATCTGCAAAAGTAAGAGTAAGTTCCAAAAAAATTTAATTTTTGATTCCGTAATTTTAAACTACATTTGGTATTTTGTTAATTCGACCCTTACCTTTTACCTCTATAAAATGAAAAATACCATTTCATTTCATCCCAATACCACAGAAGTGCAACACGCTCCAGACTGTCTGAGTATGTTCTTTATTCTAAAATAATAAACACGGGTCTGACCGAGGGCTTTTTATGCTAAAGTTCTATATGAAAATTGATGTCAGGAAACTCCCACACATGCTTATGCCCGAAAACCTGTGAGATGGACGAAAACAATGTGGTTGATTGTTGAAAACAATGTAGTTGTTGAAGAATTATTTTCTTTATGTATATAGTGATGCATTATAATTAAGTTTTGTAGTGAATGCGTTAATTTATCTTAATTTTTAGTGTACAGATGAATAACGCAACGTTATAAATTCAATGTGGAAGTCAGATGCTACTTCAGATACCAATATAGGGGTAATAGTGAAAATATTAAATGTTGGCGATAGAAAATAATGCTGAAGTTCTGATAATCCCTAATTTGGTCGTGTACAATCAATAGTTTCCTTATTTCTAATTAGTGCTATAGAGATATGAAGCGCTAAAAATCTTATTGCGTAGATGTTTCCCATCTGTGCTTAAATAATTTGAATTTTTGCCATAGTGAAAGATTTTCTAAATGAGCAAAAGTTGATTTAATTGATTGATTTATCAACAAGAAAGGTTCTATGAATATCCGTGATCTTATTATTGCGATAGACTTTGACCAATTTAAAGTGAATATATCGAATGACTGAATGAAAACGCTTCTCGTGAAATCTTTTCACATAGCGTTTCGAAGAAAAACCATATATTTGCGGAAACTTTCCTTTTGTTCTTTACGTTCAATAACTACCAGAAAACCATGAGGCTTCGGTCAATCCCATATCCAACACATGACAATCTGCTTCCTAGAAATTACTCAATCCTTTCCGTTGAAAGCGTACAGTAATATAAGTACTTTCCGCGTGCTACACGTTCACTTTATGTTTCCGAGTTAATGATCTTTCTTTTCCTCGTCATTTTTTTTCAGGTCGTGATAGAATATAAAACTCGACAGTAACACAGAAAGAAACGCTGTTGCATCAACGATCGTTTACATAGGTGACATTTGTTGCAAAGGTTCTTTTACTTACTAGAAATTTAACAAACATCTTCCTTATGCGCTATCGCCTTCCACAATGTAACACCTGAACATAATGACTTCAAAAGTATTACGTACATAAGCATTACATATACCTCGTTTTAAATCAGGAGTTTTGAAACTATTTCGTTGTCTTGAGCCGTTTTTTAATTAAAATTTTGTAAATTGCACCGATAGACACCGGATAAATAATGGTATAGTTACCTCCGACATTGAGGAATACACTCTGGAATGACAAAAAAATCCTCCCCGGCGGGGAATCGAACCCCGGTCTCCCGCGTGACAGGCGGGGATACTGACCACTATACTACCGAGGACTGTTAATGACACAACCCTTACTAGGAATAATAAATGACTATTTAATACTTTTTCAATATTATCAATCTCCACGAGTAAAATTAGTATCTGCCAGGATTTGCGTTGAGGGGATTATCTCCCTCTCATTTTTTAAGAGAAGTGATTAGTCCAACGCTTTCCATTACCTCAAAATTATGTTATCAATAAGTGCGATGTTTCAGCTTTTCAAATTTTCTTATTATCGCCTAGGTTATTAAGCGTTAGATTAAGGTGTGCTGGGATAAGAAATTTATAAAAAAAAGTTAGGTAGGAATGGTGTACTTAAAATTCTATATGAGGAGTACTGAGAGATAGCGTTTCCTTTCCCATTAAAAGTTGCAATATTCCGAAACCGATTTCGTAAACGTTTTCGTGGAAAAAAAAATCCATTAACAGGATTCGAACCACTGCAGATAAACTTTTGGATTAACCTTTGGAAACTTTGGAAATTCGAACCAGATACTCTAACCACTCGGCCATTTGCATGATGTTAATAAAAATAAATAAATAAATAATTCAGCTTCCTGAAAAACGTTGATTAAGCTGACTACTGCATGCCATACAATGACAGATAATATGACAGAACCATTCAGATAAATCTTAGATATTTTTGACGGGGTATTTTGACATACATCAGATGTATACCATAATATTAGTACATTTTTCTGTAAATTAAATTAAATTCCGTCATTTTCGACGTGGGAATCCACTAGTTATATGATAACTACCCTAAAGAATTGCAGAAATTCGACGATGACCAAATAGTGAGGTAGCCCATTTTCGCTTTCTTGCAGAGATGTAGTAGTGTTCGGCTCTATTTGGATGTTTTTGAGAATTAGGAGATATGAGGGAAATTGTAGTATAGTATTGTTAAAAGTACTTCGATAGTTAAGTTCATTTCGTACATATAGACCCCCACTGAGAACGGAACCTGGAAACATCATTATAGTTGAACGTGCTGCCCACTTGACTATCCGAGAGCCTTAGGGAAATCATACTTCGACGAAGGATGTATCACCACGTATGGGTAAACATATAATTTGTTATTTCCATGTATTTCAACATACATCCTACCACCTAGCCGTAACAAACACGATGAATCCCGGCTTATGGGAATCAGGGTGATATAATTTTTAATGACTTTTCCAGGTACTTTTCCCACTTGACCTCACCCTTGGCGTCAACCCGTGGAAACAGTCGAGATAATCAACTTCTTCCGACGGAAAACCACCGTCATGTGTCGCAAATGAACGGTGAACTAATTGTCTCTCGACAATGACGTGAGGTCAGTCGTCGGTAACGACCTCCCGCTCTATTGGTAGCATTCACCTCGGTGGTGTGGATGGAAACGTGGGCGAAGAAGGCCGCACCTCGCCGGCAAGTTACGGTCGAATTGATCACCACTCGATGGGAAAATCATCATACGGAAAGCAATTGTGGAAAATGAGAGAAAATGACGGAAAAACGAGAAGCGCGGCTGGGATTAATGAAGGCTTGCTTATGATCAGTCGAACGTGAAATTACTACGTATCGCGGCTATGATTCATGGGATCCTCTTTTGATCCCTGACTCTATCGGTAACAAAGATATCTCTATCTAACGGGTGTCCAACCTGTGATACAGTGATCGTTGTTTAAAGTGTTTAACGATTTAATAATTTATATGTTAATAATTTTTTATATATTCTATAAATTCCTGCATATATCTGTTTATTGTTATTATTTATTATTTTATATGTTAGTAGTTTTTTTATATTTTGTATATCTTAATATTTATGTCTGTGTATTATTTAAGGGTTAAATGGAAGATGGGACTTTTTAGTCCCAATTCCGCCCAATAAAGTCGTCAATAATAATAATAAATATTTGCCCGGATTTGCATAAGTTAGGGAAAGACGAAAGTAGAAGGGGAGAGGGGAAGCTAAAGATAAAGTTCTCAAGATAATAATCTTAGCTAAAGACCTAGGTTTTTTTAAACATGCCAAAAGGGAGCCCCTTTAATGTTGTACTTTTTCGTTTGAGCACATAGAAATTCAAATTTACGGCCAAGAATTAATTGAACCAAAATATCTCAAAATGAGCACACTTGCGAGCGGGGGCTATTTCCGATCTATAAAATTCAACGGTAAAGAAACGAAGCAATCTATGCCGGCTGAATTATTCCAGAGTCGCATGCAAAATGTACCTTATTTGAGGGTTTTAGAAATTTTGAATAACAATTACATGCTGCTCATCGGCGTTATAAATAAAAGCTACTAGGCTTCTGGAGAGCCATGTGGGCAGTGTGTTCTACTTCGATCGGGATCGATTCCCGCTGGGAGCCCACGTGCGAAATGGCCTCATCTGTTGAAGCAATTTTAACAATACTAATTACAAATAAAATTTATTTACTTCTGGAGTCTACTGCAACTAATTTTCTTATTTAAACTTGTAAAAAAACATATCAAGTTTAACCGTTCTTGTAATCCTAATCTGAAGGTGCAATTTCAAGTACTATTTTCAATTTCTTACTTGTAGTCTCCGTGTAAAAATGGATTGATTTCTGTATATCTCATAATAGTCATACTTGTTGTTAAAGAATTTATATCAGAGGTTTTAATCTTTTTCTATATTTTATCGCTTAAATGGAAAATGGGACTTCACAGTCTCAATTTCGCCGAATAAAATCCTTTGTTTATCTATTGCTTTAGTACGTAAAATTCCTAACAGGAGATATCTGTAAATGAAATTGCATTTCCAAATACAATTAAATTCTATATTGGGATAGGGATTTCATTAACGGTCGATGGTTTCTTGATTTTCGATCATTGATCTCAATCAAGATCTTCGAGTATAATGAGGGCAGTAAGTGGTTTCTATCACACGAGTCTTCTTGTAAATGCCTTTCCGATATAATTTTCTTCAATTAAAATATCCTTTAATCAGAGTCTCCCCAAGGTGAGTGATGACGTAAAAGGGAATATTACATCAAACCACACTCGCTTTCGATCATTCGTACGGAACGGAACTCAATGCTGAATGAAATAACAGAATATAGGTCAGAGAGAGTTTCCGAAGACATTATTGGAATTGAAAATAGAGTAGCTCTCAGGGATGATAAATTGATATGTGATTTCACGATGTGTACTTCAACATGTACCATTTGCCGACCTTTAGCTCTCTGTTAATCCGATCGACTTAGAGATGATTAAGTCTTACACATAAATTATAATGTCATGAGAATCATGATTATATAAGTTTTGTGAGAAATGATATTTTCCTTTTCTACGGAGACTTAGCATTAGACTGCAAGTTTTTTATTTGGGTCTCCGAAGAATATTATAGGTATACTTGAATGGTGGGGATTGGAGATTATCTGTGGATAAAATTAAACTACAGGTATCTATGTTAATATTTTCTAGCATTAGAGATACTTAAAGCGTGATTTGTATAATTTATGCATTTTTTCACATATATGAATAAGTTGTGTAACTGCTGCCTAAGGGAGATTGTCTTGGATATTTTTCTTCCCTTAAAGGGAAAATTCCGGATAACGGATAACAAGTGTTTCCTTCAATTCATGTCATGCATATTTTTCAAATTTCATATAATTTTCACCATATATTTAATATAAAATATTTCTAAGTTGTACCAACTGCCATCAGGTCGTGCACCTACTTGCACTAAAAAATTTTTAATAATAATAATTTTCTAGCAGCGTTCATACAATGAAATTTGAATCCTAGGGCCCGAGACTTCTTATGTACTGGAGTTGCTATCCAAAAACTGGGGTGTGACACAAAGCATTTCTTTTTCTGGAGTTTTGAAAGTTTTGCTCCTTCGGCATCGTCTGGTGGTATTTTATTTTTCGTTTGCTATTGATGATGGGAAAACATGAATTCTTTGAGGTATTGTTGAAGGACATTTCCGTTTAAATTATTTAAAAGCTGCAACTAAAATCACTGAAAGAATCCTAATAATCGTGATGTTTTCTAAAGCCAAACGTTAATCTTTGCATAGAGATGGACTGGCTATTTTCACAGCATAGTACGAAATACATGTGGGTTTAATTCACCACGTAAAATGTAACTTGGAAAATACTTTGCTTAATATTTAATTTTTGCCCAAATGCATTACTTTTTGAGATACCTAGATTGTGTAGGCAGACATGTGAGGGCATACGTAAGAATATTAATACAAAGGATTGACCTAGAATTGAAGTAGGATCTTGATTGTGGATTCGGAGCTTTAATTCTGAGATAAAAGCTTACTCTCAAATAATTTAGTAGATAAATTAATCTTCTGTTTGAACATTGTACTGTTATGTAATCTCGTGTCAATTGTTTTCAGTTATAATGATGATTCCAGATCTGATCAGTGATATAATAGTGGAATCAATCGATGAAGCCCTGACTTTGTGGAATTCCATCCTAGGCAAGGAGAGAAATGACTTCGCAAAATTCCACCGTAGAAATTTGTTATTTTGGCAACCGGTTTCGAACTGATGATGAACTTGTAGTTCGAAACCGGTTGCCATATTAATAAAAACCTACGGTGGAATTTTGCGAAGTCATTTCTCTCCTTACCATATAATAGTGGGTTCCAGAGAGCCAAGTTCGTCGCATTTGCTTTTGTTGAAAGCCATCTCTGGTTCGATTCCCGGTGGAGTCTATACGTGCGATATGATCACATCTGTCGGAGTACTTACAAATATACTACGACGGAGATCAAATAAAAATATCACGTTCTTTTCCATTCCTTCAGCCATAAGCATTAATTCACCGATAATCGCTAGATTTTGCGTTTCACATTTAACAACATAAAAGCTAACGAGCGAGGATTAACTTGTATCATCGTAATTATCGTATCGTAAGTCATCCAACAAAGTGATCTTTTGATTCACAGTTCTTTCTTCACATCGAAAGCTAAGTTTTAATTAAATGTAAAACTTTCTTATATAAATTGCAAGAAATAATTTCCAATTCAATTCCATTCGTAATCTCAGGTGGATTACATCTTAATCCTCGCTTATATCTAGCCTTGACATAGAAAGAGAAGGAAAATGTACCACTCAATAGTAGATTTAGAATAACGTACAAGTCGCAGATGAATAACACCTTATCTAGTTTCCAATTTCATCCCCAAGTAATCGTCATCTTCAAGTTACAACTAATGCTGGAAATTGTTTTAAGGGAATTTTTTTAGGAGTACAGTAGTACAAAAGTGTTGTACAAAAGTACAACTTCATTCTACGTACTGTATTGTTATCAGCTGCCATACGCTCCAGAGAGTATTTTCTCCTCAAAGACTTTATTCTTTGCATCTTCTTGGTAGTAAAAATAAACAATGGATAAGGCTTGGGAAAAGCTCAAACAAACGACATTTCGCTAGTATGACACATGAATAGGAAGCGGAAAACTTTATGACTCTTGCCATCTAGTCTACCCAGAACATTTTTTTTTTACTTTTATTAGATTCTTATACATAAATTTGTCACTAATAATTCCGAGAGGCCTCCTAAGATTCTTTATCACGCAATCCCTCTTCCCATCTGCTCTTAGATATGCAAAAATGCTGAGATATCTGCCATACACTAAGGAAAGCTAAGAAAGAAAGCTCTCCCTCATTCCAAAGAGTATGCTCCCCATCTCTGCCAGTCACAGTATTGTCGCAGATCCTTTTCACTTCCTCAGCTGAAGACGTTCCTTGTTTCCCCGCGCAAAACGCCATGGAGTGATGCTTTACTTTTGTCCAGGACTGTACATACATTCTTATCGAGACCATAAGTTGCACAAACATATGTCAATAAGGTAAACATTAGTATAATAAAGTGTCTTTCTAATGATCCCGATATTGATGTTTTGCAATCGTTACATGATATAGCTCCATGTATCAACTCGTATAGTTTGAAACTTCTGTTATGGTACCAATGATGTCCGAAAGAATCGTTATCCATTCCTACTTAAAAGAATAATCACATGATTTCATCATTCTATAACCTACTTTCATATAGCGCTGAGCTCAAAACAATATTTGCTAATTTAAGAGGAAATTAAATTATCATAAAATGTTCTAATAATTTATTACAGAAATAAATATAGCATCTTTAAGTAATCTATCGAAACAATAATTAATTGTTAATTGTATTAATATAGATATATTATATATAAATATTTTTATATTTATATATGATATATCAATATTAATACAATCTTTTATTAAATAAATAAATATAGTACCTTTAAGTATCGTACTAAGAATTAAATCGTATTTATTCGAATCGAATTAATCGAATTTATCGTACTTAGAGTTGAATATTAACTGTGATAAATAAAATAAAAATCCCTGTTATGTAATAATAATTGATATTCTCATAGACATTTGAACTATGAATCAAAACTTGTACAATCATACTTAGGAAAACCTCTTACTACTTTTTTTTCCATACAAATCTTCGCATGATAAAAAGCTCAATTTCAGCATTACATATATAATTAAACGTCGTTCCCCAAAGATTAAGTTGACTTTAAATGTTTCTAAATATCTGTAGGCTCTTAATAAAAACTATTCCCTAGAGTTACGCAGGTGAGGATAAAATCTCAAACGTTGGTAAGAAGAAACCGAAATCAGACTGTAGCACCAATCTCACTATTATATAACCAAAGGATATTAACCTTTGGCGAGTCTCAGATACAGCTGGGAAGACAGCTTTTACACGTTGGTAACGGTGAACATTATGTAACGAAGTTATTCGGGGTCATCTGAAACAGATCCATTCATTTTCGCAAACCCGTTCAGGGCTACCAACAGCGAAATGCAAATTAAGAAGTATAGTGAAAATTACCAAAGGATTTAGAGTATTAGACTCCATGGCATGGTATAGATTACATGAATGGTAATCAGAGAATAATCTAGAGAAACATTCCTTAGTCATTTTTCGATAAAAAAATCTCCGCAAATTATTATTCGTTCAGAGTTAATTTAAGAAAGCAAATGTAAATGTCTGTTGGTAGATTTATCTGCACGAGGGAAGGGTTATCTCAAATTGATTCTTAATTATACACGTAGTCCGCCATTTCCTTGTTTCATAGTTTTTTCATAGAGTTTTCTTCGCTTAACCGCGGATCTTTTCTGCATCGATAATATTCTACGGGTTCATCTGCTTCTTTTAGAACATGTTGAATCCTCAATCCTTACACCATTAGCTACAAAAATCTCTGGAAAGGGAATAAGCATTCTAGGCGAGATGAAGAGTGAAGTAATTTACTCTTGTTTTCTTTGCTTAATAGATAGTATGATAATAGGAAAAATCTCTACATAAATACAGCACAATAACCCTACTAATAACACCTCAATTAAATTTGGATCTACCAAATACGTGCCGAATAGAAAGAACGAATAATTTACAATGGGTTACCCACATCCGAAACGCGTAGGTAGACATAGATGGAAATATATTTTATCCTTTAACTATACAATCTTAACCTTAAATACACAGTCTTAACTTAAAATCTTAACCTTAGAATTTCTGCGCTAAGTAATCACATGAAATACGTAAACCATTCCTAACCCTGAAGACAAAATTAAGTAACTATATATAAAAAATGAAAACTTTCTGAAACAGTTCCTCAATATTTTTTTATATCGGTAGCTTATCGAAAAACCTCAAGAAAAAAAACCGAAAATGTAATAATAAATCCCTTTGTAAATCATTTTCTAAATGGTTTACGATGATGGAGTATTGAATACGTCTATTTCGAGTAGAAAGACATTTGTTTCTCATCAATAATCAAAGGACCCTTTTACAATACGTCGAATACATGTTACGGTCATTTTCCAAATATTACAATATTTCGCTCCTAGGTGTTAGTAGAAGCATTTTTCTAGCACGGAAGATTTGCATATGAGTTCCATTAATGAAAAAGAAGTTATGTAAGGTAATAGGTGAATACAGGGAGAGAAATTTAATTGTGACCTGTGCTAAACTGATTTCTAAAACACGCTCCAGAAAAAAAAAATTCATAGAAATGTAGGTGCCCCTTATTTCAAATTGCCTCGTGGTTCACAAACGCCAATGTATGGACGTCATACTACACGACATCTAACCTTTCGGTGACTAAAATGAAAGTAAGGCCTTAGAAATGCATCAATTCGTTATCAACCGTACGTAATAATTTCAATCGCTAGAAATATTTACAATACTGTTTCCGAAAATAATCTATTTTAATTTTTTAAATATATCCCACCTACTGTTGCTTTGTAGGTTAATTTCTGTAAAAATATCAATTTTTATAATTTTTTGAAAAGCTGTGTTGATGAATATATTATTAAATCGCAGATAGCGAATGAAAATAATGAGCTTTTAGCAATGATAGGAAAGGTTTGCCCTAGATAAAAGGATGTAAAGAATTGGAATATAATATGTGTGGATTAGTCTGAAAAAGGGTGTAAGTATAAAAAAGTTGGAGGAATGGAATAAAGCGCGGCTTTATATATGGCTAGATTGATATGATTAATGTCTCCTCCTATCCCTTTGCTCTTTTAGAAGGATAGATGGAAATAAAGTAATAAAATATGAATAAACTAGAAAGAAATTACTGCGTGGATTTTAAAAATCCTAAGTATGCGCTTACAAACATACTATATACCATCAGAAAATCACCTTTAAGAAAGGGTGTGAGAAACCTGCAAAGCCTACTGATAGTAATAGCTGAAATAAGCTTACAGGGTATTATTTTCTTAAATATAAAAATATATTAATAGTAAAGAAAGAAGAAAGCGTATGAAGGTGTGGGAAAGTTTCCACGCTGAAAGACACTAAGCACTGAAAAATATGATTGGGATTAGAAGAGCTCTATTAGCGTTAGAGTTTCTGCAACGAACGATTACGGCGAATGAAGAATCTTTTAATGATGATTTTTCGTTACAATAAATGTAATTTTGATCAAGAATCTTCACACAAGGAACATGTAGATGAAATTCTGAGAAATACGAAAATCACATTCAGAAAATCTTAACGATATCATTTTTTATATGTGAGTGTTTTAACTTTCAGTAGATTCATGTGCCATCACATTCCCTATACAGTGCCCTTTCTTTCACTTCTTGTTAACTCATCCCACTCCTTAAGTCATCTATCAATTAACGATAAAAGTGTTGTAAATAACGAGAGTTACATAATAATATAACAAGAAATAGACATTAAGAACGAAATTTTATACCTATTGTTTGTAACATTTTAATTATATAATGCCTTACATACCTTTCCTATTACGTAATAAATTATATAAAAATGTTAATTAAATCAATGAACTGGGTACGGGGCCTTGAACAAGAAGCCGGGTTATTAGGAAAATCTGACGGAAATTAATCGTTGTTATCATTGGAATAGTATGCAGATATGAGGAAAACATGGTAGAAGTTGGAAGCGCAGGAGAGCTTTAACCCTGAATGAATGAAATTAAGTTTATGGATGGTGATGACGTCCAGCAAAGAGGAGTGGCATTTCAAGATTGTTATAAAACCCACAGAAAGACATCGGAATGCGAAGTTTTCCTGTCATGTTTTAAACTTGTTGGTACCAATTATCTCGTGTACCTTCAGATATTCAAGAGAAATTTTTATTAAGGCTTAGATTTACGATGTAAATTATTCACCTCGAAAACTAGTTTGAGCCTCAACGCCTTACTTACGCTTTTAAGGAGTAAATGAGGCTTAATAGGTAAGGTGAGGAGTGAGCTAGTTTGACCGTATTTTCTTAAAAGGGCCAGATGTTATTAATGGAATGTATCCAAGTAAGAGAACTAATGACCCTATCAATGGCAACTTTTCAAAGTCATATTCTATATGTAGTGAAAAAGATGAATACCATTATAAACACTACTCATACCTCAGTAGTTTATATAATTTCATAGCCATGAACAGAAAGCGACAAAATGAGACAAAATAAATTAAAGATACATTCAGCTCTATTCTGTACAAAATCGCAAATAAAAATTGAAAAGTATTTCACATCAAAGAAATAAAAATTAAAAATATTCCATCCATCCTAGAACTATTTTCTACTACTACTTTCTAAATGAAATAATATACAAAGCAGCGGTGTGACCGAATATCTGGAAGTTTACCCCATTGCCCACGGAAAACACTATTTTACTTTAATATTCAATTATTAGCGGCAACTTTGCATCTTTAATACAACGATGTAGATGTAAGGGTAAACAAAGAACGCGATAAGGTTGCCACGGGATGTAACAGTGTCTCTTATATCAACAGATGTGACACACTTCGTAATGAATGGCAAGAAACATCGCTGTGCACATTACGGCATTCTTCAAATCGAGTTTCCATGTAAGGAGAGATAAGAGAGAGAAAACATCCTGGAAAATGGTAAACAAAACAGAGCGCTGAAGAAATGTTTACTCTACTTTTCTGCTGTCGTCCACCAGAGAGAATCCAGGGAAACCAAAGGGAATCAAGGTAGCGATTTTTTAAAAACGTAAAATATTCCGAAGAAAGTTTGAGGCAAAGCTGTTCTCAATAGTTTCAAACGTGAAATATACTGAACGTGAACGCTGAAGTGAACTCGGCTTTGTCAAGAGCGTAGTCGATTGACGTGAAGAAAAAGTCTGCGAGCGATATTACTTTGCGATAGTAAGGCCTCACCTCGAGTATGCAAACAGTGTAACTGACCCTGCTGAAAAGTGTTGAATATTTGAATTAGAAAAGGTACAAGAAAGGCAACACGTTTTATAAAGAATTGCGATGACAAATCGGTGAGCGTTACTCGGATGCCTCAGGAGGCTAGTTGGGAATCTTTGGAAGAAAGAAGGTTTAATCAAAAACTTAATATACTTAATGAAGGTAGAGAGTGCACGTTCGAAGAAGATGTAGTAGATACTATGTGCCCTCCTTGTAACATTCTGACACTGCGAGGAAGATCAGAGAAATTTTGCTAGAACATATCGATTCAAGAATTCACTTTTTCCAAGCACAATTCCTGAAAGTAAGATTAGGAAAGTATAATCATGGTAACCCGACCCAAAAAAGAGGCTTGCAGGGTGATTATGTACATGTAGATGTATTCCTAAACCACATCCAAGGCATCAAAATATTAAAAGACTGAAATTCAAATGCGAATTCCAAATAATTATCTTCGAATAAACTCAGCATATCTCTCGTTCTTTGGTTTTGTACCCTAATTACCCAAAGTAATCATTTAAGGAATCCCATGTCTACAGCTTGCATTCTGTTGAATCTCTTCCATTCAACTAATCATACCATGTGGTGGAATAGCAGAATATATCTCGTCATTTCTTTATTTACATTTACTCTTTACTTTACATTACAGATCATAACAGTGTATTCCAAACTAAGCGCCGCGAGATGTGATAAGTGTTAAGAGGAAATATGTTAAGTTAGTGCTAAGCTCGTGATTAGTTCGCCACAGAGGTGTCGATGATTTCAAATTTCTTGCAAAGATTCCCAACCCCTACTGTGCCGTGGGAAAAATAGTTTGTCAGATACTGGGTTGACATAAATTTGTTTGCTCTTCCAACATCTCAACGCGTTTTGTTTCCATCAGCAATTTCGCTTTCTAAATATTCAACATCAAATACATTTTGTCTTATGCGGAATAAAATTGAGCTATTTCTAATTGCTCGTGGGCACGTGTCCAATAAAATTGCGAGTTTAGAGAAAGAATCCAACACGACGTCACAGAAAGGAATTTAATTCGCTGGTGTTGGCCGGGAAACGGGAGTAATTTTCTAGAGATGAATGTGTAACTGGAGCAAAATCGTGATCAATATTCTGGAATGCTTTCGATGAACATTAGTGAAGAAAACAGGTTCTTCATGTTTTAGCTTCTAAGGCGATTCTGTATAAATAATACATTCATGGAGCATCATTTTGTATACATTCTGTTCATTGTCGATCGTTGCATTTCCGAAAACGTAGTTCTTTGATTTAATAAATGAGATCGTGTACAGAGAAGAATGTTTCAATAACGCATTATAGCAATCACTATACAGTATCAAACGTTTGCTAAATGAAGTAGCACCCAATTTTCTCTTTTTGCAGTTTTATCAAAATTGTTACTGGAGGTATTAGAGTTTATCATCGTTTAATTGAAATGCAATGTTAACAAGCTCATAGCCTTTTCTTCCTTCACCTTCTTATATAGCATGGAAAGAGTTCGGCATCAAAATATCCGTGTATTCTGAAAATCGGGTTCTAAAATTTGAATTTGAATTTGAAAATCGGATTGAGACAACCACGAAAATACTTTTCTCATATTATAACGCAAATATTATGCATTTATAACTATCTTCCTTTGTTCTATGGTTATGATTTCTATTTCATTTGAAGAGAGAAACAAAAAGAGAGGAAACTTCGTTCCTTGGTCCGTCTTCTTTTTAATACAGAGCGGGTTGCAGAAATTACGGGCGTGGAAGCCTTGAAGTTGAGAAAGCTCAGCTGCTTTATTTTTGGGAAATTCATCGGAAATAAACATCATGACATATTATTAGAAATTCATAAGTAACTTATCATATACTTTATGAACATTAATGTATTCTAATTATATTTTCCCATTTCGGTTGAAAATTAAAATCAGTTTTGTGAAATTAAACACTTTTCGAAGAAACTCCTATGATGAATCAACCTGTTTTACGAAACCGGTTGCATTAAATTTTCTGTGGAATTTAGCAAGACGATTCATTCTCAGACGTGTACTTCATTCCTCACACTTACGCTTGAACAAATCAATTATACCACAGATTATGATGGATTATAGAAATATGTCGTGGGAGTGTTAAGTTTGTTTCCAATGAGTTAATCTCTTAGTCTTAGTTACTTATCAAGTTACGGCTTTTATTCTGCAAAATTGAGACTTATTATTCCCCTCTCCCGTCCATCCCATCTTTCTAATTTATCATACTACAAGGGTGTAATAAATCAAGGCAAAAAGTGGGAATGGAAGGATGAATTAGTGGGAAAATAACATTAGAATGTGATTAAGGATAAGCATCCCCTGTTTAGGAATTCATCCACTAAGAAAATAGGTGTGAAAAACCAGCGAAACCCACACATACTTAAGTTAATAATACTGGTCTTCATTTCATTAATTATCAGCACCTAGGTAGTTAGTAGGATAATACTTGGCCTAACTTATCTCCTGATACTTAGTGTAAAGGTACGAAATTAACATAGTTAATACTAGTACTAGTAGCCAGTACTACGCTCCCGGCAAGGGAGACAATTAACAATAGACAATATTTCACATTAATAATTAAAACCCTTAACTTTTGTACGTTGTCGATTGGTCATCCGCAGAGGAATCGAATTACAAAATACAAGAAAATAAGCTGCGTTTATAAATAATGTGGGAATCCATCACGACGGGAGAAGAAACACAGTCTACTTGTTTATCCAGTTTTATTTTGCACTACCGATTTCAGCTAGTACTCACCATCGTTAGTTGACGAAAAACTTTGAGAATATTTTTGGCAGTGGAAAATAAAACTGGAAAAGTACTATTCTGTCTCTCTTCTCTCGCTGAGAACATGATTACTTCAAAATAAAATAACATAATAACCTGGAACATAACCTTACTTTTGAAGCACTTCAGTAGTAAATGCTGCTTTAAACCCTTCAGTTTTCTTTTAACCATCAATCTCAACACGGACAATAACATGTTTTTGCATAATTGTGATGGACTTGCTACAGGTTTCACTTATTCACCCTTGAAAGTGGTTCGTCAAATTGCGGTTCACTGATTCCATAACTTCCATAACTACATAACTGGTTTCAAGCAGAATGGCCCATCCCCATGGGGGGCATAACCAACAGGCCAAGTATTCGGGTATTCTGAGGATTTCGACGTCTTTCATTTTCATAGAAATAGCTTTCTACTCCTATCTTAAGCTTAACTCTTCAATGCTTACAACGAATCTGATAGACATCACGGTAGATAAACTTAGTATCATTAATTAAACCTTAAGATTCTTATAACGCAAGCTTTTAATTGATATAAATGATACATTAATACCAGCTCATTAATATTTCCAAGGTGAAAAGGGGCGGGGCAGCTTTAAATTTGGAAACAACTGCCTTACAGAAGCGCTAAATGAGACGTTTGAAAAAAAAACTCTTGCTTAACCTTCTTGCACCATTACCGTGCTCTGGAAATAAACGATTTTGATCCGACGCCGATCTTAAATAAACACATCAATTAACGTCTCGGCTTAAAAAGTTCAGCTTTGAATGTGAAAGGGTATATGGCGAGACGATGCGAGTGGTGCAAAAGCAATTAAATCTGACGGAAGAGTGATTTGAGGAGTGAACCTTCGTGGGATTGCTTCATCTTGCAATTACACAAAAGAAGTCGAAAGTAGGGAACAAAGAAAGGAAACGAGAGATACAGTGAAGATCGAAAAGAAGATTTTTTTCGTATCGTTTGTATCGGGGTCGATACGCCCTGCAATTGTCTTGAATTGAAAGGCCACGTGCCGAGCGTCACGTAGGACAGCGATGAGAAGATTTTCGCATTGACGTAATACATAGGTAAATTGTTATTCTATAATGATAAACCAGAAACATAAACGAGTATTTATATAATAATATATGTAACTAGGCTAGTAAACTGGTCACCGCCTAGTACTAGTTGCCTAGTTTACTTGGCAGTCAATCTTTTGCTAGATAACGACAATGTATGCATCAGAATATTCATTTGTATCGTATATAAGATTTTAATTATGTGTATTTTATGCCATAAAGTCACTAGTTTACTAGTCACCGCCTAGTGCTAGTTGCCTAGTTAACTTGGCGGTGACTCCGTCAATCTTTTGCTAGATAATGACAATGTATGCAATAAGTATTTTCCTCTTATATAAGGTTCTGTTTATGTAGATTTTATGCCAGAAAGTCACTATTTATTCAATAATTTTCTTCTAAAATCAGGTTGTCACATTATTACATTTGTGCCAGATTATGACTGTATGACTCGAATTTTTTCTTAGTAAGTATTTCGCAATATTTCTTAATTTTGTACTTGTTGAGTTAAATCATGTTCAGCTGTAAAGTTTAATTACCAATTACAACTGTATTAATAACAACTATTAATTAAAGACGAAGTTTATTTGTTTAATCATTTATTCATATCAAATTATATCGCCATAGAGCTGTTGACATTCTTCCATCTATTTCGTGGTGAAAAATTGAACCAATTACTGTTTTCAATATCATTCATACGATTCTCATACGTTTTGAAATTTGATAGAAACAATGATCTCAAAAGAGATTATTTTTGTCTATGTATATTTCTATTTTAAAACATACGTAAATATTTGATCAGGTATTCAGGTTTTCTAGAAAGCAAGGGAAGAACGTATTCATATCAGAATTTATTACATCACTTGGTGATGACGTGAGGCGTCGAGACCCGAATCTCTCAGTAAAATAAAAAGGAGTCGAAAGTTGTGGTACCGGTAAGTGGAAGAGAAGAGATAAAAAAAAACTGTGACTCAAACGCCGAAATAATTCAGCAGCTACTTATCAATATGGACCTCTGAAACGTGACCCCCGCAGATGATGACAAGGGTGAAAGAGATTAAAGATAAAGCCATACTTTTATAATGGATGTGGGTAGAGTCTTTGGTGAAAGGTGACAACAACCGCATATATCAGTAGATCTCAATTGGGCAACGAGAGAAAAATTAGAATTTGAAGAATCCAAGAAGATCGATCGATGGGCATATGCAACAGAGAAAACATCTAGAACCTAGGCAAGAGGTGGGGAAATTACGGCCTCAGTTCCTTAACCTCAGGCTTCGTGCGGTCTTCTCCAATGTTCAATGCATCCATTTCTTCTGAAGCAAATGCATGTGCTTAGATCATTTCGTTACATTCTCGTGTTTTAGGCTCAGTGAAAATAAAACGGAAAACAATCCACCTAGATTTACTACATAATTAAACTCGTTTCCCAGCGCACAGATTCGATATTGAACTAATTGAATGTAGGGTTACCGGATAGCCTAATGGTTAGTGCATTCGCCTTTGATGAAAAAGTCCCCAGTTCGATTCCCGATGGGGGCTCTCATGCGCGGAATGACCGATATCTGATTGAAAACTCCTCACGGTATAAGTAGTTGAATGATTGGAACACAAAGGAAAGCCACTTAGCATTTATAAAGGTAGAAAGTTGTGAGAACTGCTACTTTTTCGTTCAAGTTATTTCAGCTCGGAGTTAATGCAATAATAAATCTTACACCTGTTCTCACTCCTTGAATTTTTTACTGTAAAACATATGCATGATTTTGTCGGGATCTGGAAAATAAATGGGGTCAGTAAATATTTCGTAATTTCCTAAAATAATCAAAGAGCGGCAGAAACCGCTTCATTAACCGCACCTTACTATGAAAGACGGCTTAGCATCCTCTTTTTCCACAGTTGAAGTGCTTTTCATTACTAGAAAGTATCCTCCACCATAATCTTCAGTCCGAAGATTATCTCTGTCCTTGATTCTACTACTGAAATTCTCTCTCACTGTTGATGCAGACTTGTTTTTTGTCTCACAATTCTCATTTACATCTTTTCCATTCATTTCACCCTTCAGAGTTCTGCTTGGCCCCTCACTCGAAATTCAAGCTTTAATAAGTTGACTGCAGAGCATCCACTTATCGCTTATGCAATTCATTACAGAATTTATTATTAATAGAATATTAATTCATCTTTCCCGCATTTCGGAAAACTCTTATCAAAGTTTCTCACTTTGATGGATAAGAAATCTCTGATATCTTAATTATTACATAATTCGACCTATCATCATTATAATTATTTTGAATTCGAATTACGCACATTCACATACATCACACTGTCCCTTTCAGGTATAAGTGCGGTATCAGTCACGTTCATTCATAGTAGTACTCTACGATTTCTAATCCTTGCATACGTACGTGTGTATATATCCATAAAACTTTCGTACATTCCCTTGTATTATTTGAGCCTTGCAAACCTCTTCTTTTCAACGCCTCATTCTCCATGTTCAACTAGTGTTTCAGAAATAAAAATTTCATTGATAAAATTTGACTCATTTTTTGGCATTTTTCAAGTATTTTAATTCTAATCACCAATTTGCAAATCACAAAGCAACTGATAATTTATTCAGGTGAAAGACTTAATTGTTATGATAAGCTATAAAGTGAAGAAAGAAAGATAAATCACAAAACCAAGAGTTTCTTTATGTCGGCAGGGTCCATTTTTTACCACTATGGTACACGTTTTTGTCTCAAAACAGAAGAAAATGTTAAACAAGTCAGTATGTGCTAAGAATTCATTTAAAAACGTTAATTTGCGTGTAATTTAACTACGATGAAGAAACTGAGTGCAGTTTCCCATAGTGGAATTAAAAAAGAAACCTTTCCTTTCCACAAATGTATTCAAAATAGAGTTTTAAATACTCCTTGGGCCGCTGTCAGAGAGCTACGAGGTGATCTTTTAAACGAAATCGACAAACGCTAGAAAAGCCTTCGTGTAAGAATCAGAACTATTCTACCAGCCAAGATATCATCTTCAGGAGAAGGAGAATACTAAAGAATATTTTTGGTCTTAAGATTTTGAAGACATGAAGTATCCCATTTTCTATCGAGTTTCGGCATTAAATAACGTACAATATTACACATAAAAACGAATGTACACTTGAGATTAATAATATCAATAGAAAATCTAATATTTCTCAAGTGAAAGATATATCATGTATCTGATGGTTTCTGATTGTAAGAGTATTACAAGATATAAAAAATAACCTTTAAAATCCTCTCTGTTTTCATGATTATCTAAACCTTGTAAGATCATACTTTCAAATGTTTCTTGCTAAAGAAATACTCTGCAAGGGATAACAATCGACCCTTAGTCTTGAAGGCCTTCCAGACGACAATGAGTATTATGAAATTTTAGACATTTTTAGAGATGTAAACTAATTTCATATGTGGGCTACCAACAGCAAATAATCTGCAAAACCGTAATTCTTTGAATTGAATTTGAACTTCTAGTTTAAGGATATTAAAAGAATATATACACATAACCACTTCTGTTCCAAAATAAAAATTTATTTGAGTCAAGAGTAAAGTTTAGATATAGTGTGGTATAACACTCAGGGAGATGGTAAGCCATTAAGAGGCTCAAAAAGAAACATGACTATAGAAACTCTTAAGCCTCATAGTGAAAAGGTGAACTTTGTGAACTGAGGATTGCAACTGTTGCTAATTTATAAAGAGATTTTAAATCTTTGATAGTGAAATTTTCGCAAGTCCAGTTTGCATAATAACTTCATTAAGTCCCTATCCAGAGGAAATACATGCTAATTGGTCATTAGAACAGCTATCAAAAGCATCGAGAGTTAACAGATCGTATCCCCTCCCCGATAAACTTTGAATAGATTAAATGAGAAACGCCTTTATTTCATGGATACTAACAAGTCTCCTCTTACTTATAACCCGTATTTAGATACATTCACAAGTCCGTTAGAATAAAATTTCATTTTTCATAAAATTTCTCTCTAGCTGATCCTCTCAAGTTACTGAGAAAGATTTTCAAAAACTAAGAACAAAAAACTTAGAACGTGAGCATATTATTACAACCTCAGGAACTTTCGAATGATCTACACACTTTTTCTGGATATTTTGACGTTTTGTAATGAAAATAAATATGATCAAAAAAATTGTGCTTTTCGAGTTTAGACAGTTTATAATGAAATAAGAATATGTAGCTATTACAGTGCTAATAACTACATGTTTGAGTATATACATAACTGTTCCGTGGAAGACAAAATGTTGAAAGCACTCCTTTCACGAATTATAGGATTTCCTAAAACTTGGGAATTAATTTTGTGCTTATTAGGGTCAATAGATTCCCTCATATACATACAGTACTGTTTTCCTAAGAGTACTATTGAAGTTAACTAAAAAATAATTGGCCCCCTCCCAAAGACCTCCCAAAAGATTTTTGGAGCATCGAATATTTCATGAAAAATCTGAACTCCTTTAGATTTAGTTTTGATATATTCCTTTCTGAGTCTATCTACTGTGAATATCGCAACGGAATTAAATATCTAATTTAATATTTAAGAAAATAAAATCAAAATTTGAATACGTTTTCCTCAGGAATCATGGCACAGTAGTCAGAGGAAAAATCTAATAATTGTAATCTTTCCACTAATTTTTTTATGAGCTTGCCGACGCACACTCGCTAAAGACTGTTATTCATTATTTAAATCTGGATATTCACAACTGTTGCATGTATACTAGTGAATTTCCCCTTCAAAAAAGACGGAAATAAACTTAATATATTTGAAATGTAAAACTATCATTACGAGTATTTGTACATACATCTGATCCTTCTGAACACCCAAAGAAAATCTTCCTTAAACTATCTACCAGATAAAAATATAAAAAAATCTTTTTTGGCTTACAATCCACACCTTTTGGCGTAAATGGACCAGATTTATGCAATAATGACGTTTTTAAGAAAAAGTTAAATAAAACTCCATCATGTGATGATCCATAAATCCAACTCCACAGTTGAGTTTACAGAATTTTATATTTTCTAGATAAATGCTGATCAGACTAGCTTGCATAAGGTCAACTCATATTTACCTGCTGCGTTGACTGAGATTATTTCTCATGTGTATAATCAAATTGTCAAAAAAGGAAAGCATACAGCAAATTTCTGCCTAAAAACTTAAAGCAAAGAGAAAAAGTCCGGCCTCCTGCAAAACCACTGAAAGGAAATTCCAAAAGCTGCGGTCTCTCTAGTTAAATATACCAAAAGTCACTTAATACGCAAATGGAAAATTAGGGAGAATGAATAGCATCCGAAAAGGTTTATCTAAATTACTGAACAGATCCGGTCAGAGATACAGGCAAGCTGGGCAGACGCCCAGGGCGCCAAGATTTCGCAGCTTTGATTTCGGAGTATGATTTTAAGAGTTTGTCGAATGCTTGGTGAGGCGTGGAACCTTTCTTAGATACTTGTTTTATTGAATAAAACAATCACACTACCTAATCAAAAAAATTTGGTGGTTATTCACCGACCAGATCAATCCTATGCTGGGATGTGTGAGTCGGGAAGTATTTTGATTAATATTTCCTCGGCTAAACTGTTTTATTTATTCTTAATAGAAATTGTTTAATCAAAGGGTCGCAAGAAATAGTAATTACCGAATTGTTTCTTTAAAACAATTTATTTCTTTCAATTTTAGTGCCAAAGATATAGGAATTTGAGAAATTATTATATTACCTTAAGAAATATTATACATAAAATAAATGTTAATAAATACGAAATATATTCTCTCGTAGGAATAAATTAGCAGTAAAATAGTGAACTTTTCAGAAGTTATGTGATTGAAAGAAGATAATGTTTTGCAGGATATAATTTTCTCGTTTGTAATCCATTGTAAGGGCCTCGTGCTTATTATGGGATTTTTTATGAAATAAATCTGTGAAAGAATCTATTAAGAAGACCGACCCTGATAATAAAGTAAATCACTAATTACTTTTTTATCGCTATATTTATCATAAACAAAAACAAGAGATGTTCTCCACTTGTTTGTATGATGTAAATGGATTTCAAGCTTCTCTATCGAAGCAAAATAGTAAACTTGGCTCCTATAAACCTAAAGAGACATCTAGTGATAGTGGAATGCTTTTAGAAGAGAGATAATCCAAGGAAATGAGGCTTTACGTAACGCCTTAACACATCCTAGGAGGTTTTCTAACACGTGCCTCGGATGCAAAGGACCTTGAAGGTCCGAAATCCTCACACGTGTGGTTAAGGTCAGGGCGCACCGAAATAACTTCAACCTTTTCCAGGGTGGCTCCTCAAAAAAACGAAGATACAAGGAGGACTCACTTCAAATCAAAGTTAAGCCTCAGAACCCTCGCGATTGGTGGAGAAGCAGAACCAAGAAAACGTGAAAATTTTCCATTTGCTCCATGAATTTTTTCATGGAAACTGCTCTAACCGATGCCGCAAAACTCTTAAGTATTTTTATTCTCCACTATTATGTAGTTATAAAAAGGAAAATAGCCTATACGTCGAGTCAACTTACTTTACCATAATATTTACTGATGATTTACAGCAAGAATCTAACAAGATAACAGCAACATAAGTAACAAACTAAAACAAAGCTGACCAGCAGTTATGAACCGATCTTCAGGACAATATATCCGACAAGAGTTATAACTTAACTGCTTAACAACCTTAACATAACATTGAAATCATTTTTAGACAGAATCATTTTAGACAAAACTCGTTAATCGTGAAATAGAATTATCTAAGTATTACAGTGATTTAACTGGTTTTAGACGAGCCTCAAACTTTGAAACCAGTTTTAGTTTAGTTAATAAAATTTGACTGTGAAGCATAATACTTGGCGGATTTTTTTCTTTCACATTGAATGAAATAGCTAGGTTCTTCATAGTGAGGTCTGTGTTATTCGATTAACATTACATACCCTTTAGATCGAAGTTACAACGAGTCAAAAATCAAACTGAGAATTAACGAAGTTATCTTCGACAAAATGAACAACAACGAATGAAACAAGAATATTTACAAACTCTCCGTACGGTTTCTTCATTCCTCTGCTAATATGAATTCTCAGTACATCCGACAATGTCTTAACGAAGAAATTGTGCTTTTAAAGATAAAATATTTGCTAAGATGTACCGACCTTTTTTTAATTTCTAAGCGAATTTGAAATGACGTCCACTTTTCAAATATAAAGGAAATCTAGTAAATGATGATCTAAATGATCGTTGGAAGTTTATCAATACTTCCTTTTCTTTAGATAAGACTGAACGAGAATGCATAAAATAAATTTTATTCAACGGCAAATCCAACAATTTCCTATTGATTCATTCTTATATAACTCTCGGAGAAAGAACCATGAATTTTCAAGTATAATAATAACATAACATAAAAATAAAATGATATTTTTAGCTAAGAATTCAGATGTATCAACAGATGCACTATCATATTTTCCATTTTGAATTATAATATGTTGTTGCTTACCGGACCTGATATATTCCTAAAATATTTCCGGATATCCAGCTGTGTTTGCTGAACATTGATTTAAGTAAATGAAAAGATTGTGCAATTACAGTTTCAAAGACTGTGGGAATTTCCCTCAGGACAGAGTGTATTAACATGTAAATAATCCAATGATTTTCCAGTCACTATCTTACATGCTCATACCTTCCCTTACATTATTCATTGTCTATTGTTTGGAAATAAAGTTTGACGACATTCTGGGAAAAATAAAATCCGCTATGTCGAATCCAATCACAGAATGACTCGTAATTACAATGATTAAAATGTAACTCATAGGCAAGACAACTTATACAAGTGAGGGGCTTAAAACTTCATGATTCTTCGCTATTATAACATTTTCTTCATTACATATGAAGAGAGCATCGTATCAATAATCCAAACAATCCTCTTTTTCTATTAGATTTAAGCTAGATTCCAATGATGATAAAGCATATTTTTGCCTTTAATTAATTATATAGGAACGTGCAGAGCGATCACACCGCCTGAGGCAAGATGTTATTCACTGCCTTTCACATTATTACCAAGACTTTCTGCTTGATTTTACTCAAATTAATCAATAAAAGAAGGAGAGAAACAAGCATCTCTTTACTGAAATTTATACTTTCTAAATAAAACTTCGAAAATCAAGAAATCGAAGGCCTTAACATTAAACTTGATGCCCCTGAAAGAGGTGCCTAGAGCGGTTGCCTCATCCCTGCTGCATGTATGCATGGTTGCCTATAACTCTAGGAATAAAGATCTATCAGGTCTAGAACTTTCACGATGTTCAGACGTTGATCCTTTTCTGACGTTGTCATTGCTTGCTTTCTCCGTTTTCGATCGATTTCATTTAAAATTTCACGAATACATTTTTATACCTCCAACTTTTGCAGATGGATCTAAATCAATATTGTAAGCTGAGGAAATATTAAAATATCGTAGAACGCTGGTGCCACAAGGAATTTGACTTAAGTGCATTCGTAGAAAAAATACATTTTCTAGAATTTTGTAGAAATACAGAAATATTCTATTTAAGTTATTTTGAAGTCCTTTGGTGATAGTAAAAATAGATAGCAAAGATAAATTTGCAAATAGAAAATCTCTTTACTTCTTACGTAGCTTCGAATAGAGTTTGTAAAGATAGTTTCAATAGCACAAATCTACGGTTTCGGCCTCTAAATTACCTTAGCACTTCATGATGAAGAAGGAATAAAAACACTACACGTTTTCACTGGATAAATAAAACCGACATAGATATCAACATATAGCGTCATCATCAGTATCATGTATGATTGTTTTTTATTCATCTTTCATAGTTTTGATCCACTTAATCGTAACATGTTTTCAAATAACATAAATCTTGTGACGACATGACCGCTACTATCGTTCTACAATTTTTACGAACTGTTCATTCAGTTTTACATTAAAATAATCTTTTATTTGAAGTATCTGTGATTTTAATACATGGGTGGTCTGAAAAGTTTCCGACATTTCGCCATTTCTTGACTTGTTTTCAAAAAATTTTCTGAAGACTTCTGAAAAATCTGGGGTCGGATACTTTTTAGACCACCCTCGTATAAGAAAGCACGATATGTGTTACATTTAGCCGATTTTACCATTGTTTATCAGTATACCACGTTCATCTTTTGGAGTCGAAAGCTATTCAATATAGTATAAGATGATGGATATATCTAAAGCTGAAGATATATTCACGGACAAGAAAGTTTGAAGGAATGTCATGAATTAGGTGGCTCATGTTTTTCACAGGTTAAAATTAAAGATTGCATTTATTTTAGATTAAACTAATCTCTCGCCGGGTTTTGTCATTAATATGAGAGAAGAAGAAAAAGGAACCATGACTTCTCCACCTTACCCCGGATTTTTATTGCGAGACCGGTTTCAAAAATTACCTTTCGTCATTCTTCTAAACTGTCATAAAGATAGTTATGTTTTTGATGGTATTTTTGCTTCTGGAATGTATATTTTAGCGTCAAAGCAAAATAATTCTTTAAATATTACTACTACTAAGCACCGAGTATTTCACCTTTCTATCTACTAAAATAATAAAATCAAAAAGGTAAATCACCGGAATAAAAGATCTCCATTTTCTCTTATTTCTGCAATCTAATGCATCTACAATTTAACGCACCTTAATCTGAGTGAATGCTTTCGTATCGTGCACACCAATTATAAACTTCGGAGGATGTCACTTCAGACATTTACATTGCGAATGAAAGTAGATTTGCCGGCACTTCGCGAAAAGCTCTCCAATGAAAGAGAATTTCAAACGCTGTTTCATGTACGCTCGCATAAGTTGATCTTAACCGTTTTTCCTATGTTAATTTAGCATAATTTACTCCTCGAAAATGGAACGGAATGGTATTGATTACAATCTTAGTGCTCCATGACGTACTTAGTAAAGAATTTCCGATTTGTTGGCAACAGTATCCTGAGATTATAATGCCTGTAATGCATTCAATTTCTTTTATCAATCGTTTGGCTTGAGCTCTGTTGTGCAGAGGCGATAATGTTTGAATTAAAATGTTCTACTTTTCGGTTGGTTCATGTGCCTTATTTTCTTTATTAAATACCCTGCTTTTGTTTCCTGGTAATTTACCCCAACCTCTTTGTCATCTAACATCTTTCGACTTATCTTTTTCCTTTCATTCTACCCTTAACTATTCCCCTCAGCAATCCCTCTCCTCTCAATAGTAGACACACCCACTTTCTCTGTTGTTTCTTAATTAGTTTAATCAAAATCCTCTCCTACCAAACCATCTTTAGTACCTTCGTGTTTGTTTTTCTAAGAACCCAGTGTACGTTTTTTTATTTTCAGCCCTCTTCACATTACTTTCTAGCAACAATGCATTATTTTACAAAAGTGAACAGATTAAAAAATATGACGATACACTCGCCATCATAAATCTCAAGATGAAATCATCATAAAATTATATCGTTCGCCATGTCGTTACGTTTATTTTTCGTATTGAGCTTACGCCAATATCATTTTTCGACTTTAAGTTTTACATAACTATATACTTAACAGATTTAAGCAGTTGTGTGTAGAAGTCGTTGAATAATCTTTTCCTGAAATAAACCTATCGCATGAAATTAGCAGATCTCTTCATTCGATACAATATTTTTATCATTTCTTCTTCGTAGCTTATCGGTATAGCTTTCCAAGTGACTTAATAAGCAGTAAATTAGATCTTTCTGCAACGTCATCTCTCTTGAGGCTAATTTGTATATTCAACTTATCAAACACCAGGTACCAAAGCCTTGGAGAGGGAAGGACTAATTTCAAAAACAACTTAAAATACGAAAATATTTAGTAAACAAAAATTTGAATCTTCAAAATTTTTTAAAAATTCAAAAATTACTTTTTAAAATTTTCTTTCCACGCTAACCTGAGAAGGTACAAGGTGGAAAGGAATAAACGAGTAATAAGCAAGAAAACTCAATTTTTATCCCTTTAATTTCCCATCAGATATTAAAGAATGTCTTAATTTGTAGAAAATTAGTATTCATTTTTCTGACTTTTCCATCATATGATTTTAGAAAAGGCATATTAAGAAAATTCAGTTTTTAAACGGAAACCTTTGACACAGCTAATCTTCAAAGTTTTTTATATTAAGTACTTTTTACATGATAATAATTAAGTTGTAGTAAATTAGTATTCGTTTTCTTATGTGACTGACTCTTTTAGCATATTACTTTAGAAAAGTAGTATATCAATCGGATTCCATGTCAAATGCAAAACGTTGACGCCCAACCTTCAGGTGAAATTTTATTTGGAGCACAGTTTTTCCCAATGATAATAAATCCAAGTAACCGTTTACCCCGCAATGCTCTCGAACTCTATCCATCAACATTGAATACAGTCCTCTGAGACCACAAGTCATTATCAAACAAGAAATTTAAATTATCAACTAAGTTGATTTAGTAAATAATTATCGAGTACCAGTAGTTTACAAATTTGATTGTAATTTATCCTAGTGGAACATATGATACCAAAATAATATGGGAACTTGTAAGATATCGCGATTTTTCATGAGATCATATGTATTGAGCTTGGTAGTGTGTCATTCTGTCATCGGTATAGAGATTTCACTTTCTGTGTATAGATGGCGACGCCGCGTGAACTCAAAGCCACTTGAAATTAAATTCACAGATTTTGTTAATTTACATGTTTCGAATTTAATAATTTGATTGGCGTGTTGATAATTAGTTTGGAAATTCAATAATGGGCTTTTAAAACGAAAACAGCGACGTAGGAACTATTCCTGAAACTTACATTGACTATTTTTTAAACAAAGAAATTCGTACTTTATTACATTTAATGATGATATGTGATGAAATTAACAATTATTATGACAATAATTCATCCTCCGATTCTGAATTGCTTTGCTATGAAGCACAGAACGAAGCTTTAGAGCATAAATATAAATCCTTTGAGTGTATAAATATCGCCTTTAGAATGAAGAAAATTTTCCATCTCTAGCAATCAGTCATGGATAACTTGATATTACATTTTCAAGAACAAAATTTACTCAGAAAAGCAAAGTAAAACTTTTAGGAACTGATCATCAAGGCAACTCAAAGAAAGACCACAGAGTTTACTCCAAAATTTTTATCTACAAAGAGGTTTCCGGCCAATAATTAAACTTCATAGGCAGCTATGGCTTTCCAACAAGGAACGTTCTCTATCCCTTGGTGAAAACGATTAATTTTTCGCATTAAGCTAAAGTTTCCTTACAACAGAATAACGTTTGCTAACCAGCCTTACAACGGTCCACTTGTTTGTGAGGTTATAAACATCTGATAGAAATATCACACTTAGGATACAAAAAACATTCAATGAACTAAGCTTCAAGGGTAAATCATTCCGTTAAAGTAATTATCTTTCAACGACTAACGAAAGGTAAATACCGCGACAGGAAATCATTTCACCTTGCATCGGTCTTTGTACGCTTGTGTGAGACCAATAACAACATATAACTTTGTCTCAGATTGGAATTTCTTAGGAAGTATATTATAAATCCAGTAAAAACACCAATGCCGGTAGGAAAACATAGTTCTATTTGAAGCAAATAAAATTCAACTGAAATTAGAAAGAATCTCCATGTACCTGTTTTTAATTCAAATATTCCTCGCGTGAGCAGTGTTACTAACTGTAAGACCTTTCCGACCAGGAAATTTTAATATGTAACCTTTTGAATCGTTTTTACAGCGTTACTGATCCTATGAATAACTCTTTTAGTGTCACTTAGTGGTATCTTTATTGGTATAAGCAGTAACTAGAATTAATGCCACTCACCACCATTCAGCATCACTCACATCTTTGCAGTTTCCATTTCATAGTGCGGTGAGCATTACTGAGCCATAAGTAAAGGAAAGATACATTTTTCTTTATTCAGTAACAAAAGACGAATTAAAATATTGCGAATTAAAATATAATTATTAAAATATCACGGTATGGAAGCAGTGCCTTATAATTTGAAGTGTAATTCATTAAGAATGGATAATACATTTAATTTATACGAGTATAATCGTCGTACTCGTAAATCTAATTTTATAATAAATGAATATGAGACAGTATATTGCATGATGCATCTTAATCCGTATGCTCTTGCTTGAACTGGAATATTTTTTTGATAACTTAGTAAATTACTATAAAATTTGTAAATTATGAATTGGTAATGCGAGACGTGTTTTTAAGAGAAATCCTGCATCATAATTAATAAATAAATGGAACATTTTGACCACTATAATAGTCTAGCGCAATTAATACGTGTGAAGCCTGGATTTATTTCAATGTTTATTTTAATCGACATTTGTGAGGAGTTGCTGAGTTATTGCTGGAATGTCTGCGATATTGAAATATTTATTGTTCCTGATTTCGCACTTGTCGTTAACCCAAAGAACCTTCTCTGGAATCCTGAGCCTTATAAGTTGAACGAGTAAAAACTTCTGAAGGCTCGAGAAGAAGCCTCGTAAAAAGTTCCATAAAACGAATTATCTTTATCGTAAAAAATAGGCGTTTTATGGAAGAAAACTTTCGCAACAAAAAATTTACCTTTATGGAACAAATTACAGTGATTTGAATAGGCATTTTATTTCTCAGTTTATGAGGTTATGATGTCAATTTATTTATTTGACTTCGACGTTTGTATCTTTTAGAATTCTTACCAATAGCTCACGGAACGGTTAAAGGTAGGCAATACGTAAATTCCTCTGTTTTTTGCATCTTAATTCCTTATATACCTTACAAGGTAGTGAGAACGTGACTGATCCTATTTGAATTCTTTCAAATTTTCAAACCAGTTGATTTATTTCTTTGGTGATTTTACGTACAGTATCTTAAAGTTCATGCAGATGCACGTGTGGCACACTGTTCACTAGGAGTAAATTCTCAACAAATAGTGAAGAAAAGGTAAAGGAATGAAAGAGCTATTTCAAATATTCATTCCCTTTTACGTAACAGATAAATAATTGCTGCAAGTTTTCCTTTTCCTCTCTCCTGATCGTAAATGCCGAGCGTTTTAATACTGAAATACCTTCTATCGGAGCGATGTCTCGATGCACGTATCTTTACTAAACAAAACCGAATAAAACATTCGAAATAGACTCAAAATAACAAAAATATGAAATAGAATTAGGCATTACTTGGTGGTAATTCTTAACGTAAAAATCTTACATGGGGAAAACGTTTACTTAACCGCAAGATTAACACAGCGCATGACCTGGCTTTCACAGTAGCACTATGAAATACATCATCAGGTCAGGTTTACCTGTATATTAACAGGTTTAGTAAACGTCTCTCCATGGAGTTCTTTTGACAACAAAGTATAACACTGTAGCTTCAGTAGCTACGGCTGGATACAGGCAGTGAGTAAAGGAAGGGATTGCCAATCAATGGGGCACTGGTAAGTCACTGGCTATCAGCATGAACGGTTCAAACAAGAATAAACGCAAAAATAGAACTGTTCATTCAGTGAGAATACCAAGATGTAACATTAAGTAGTAATTAGATAATTGAGAGTGACTGATTGAATGATAGATTCATCAAATAAGACACAGTTGAGATTAGAAAAAGCGGGGAATAACTAATGAATCTAAGTACTAAGAAAGTGTTACGTAACAATGATTGATATTGACATTAATGATTTGTTGATTTTGAAGAGAAAAAGTCACCAATTTGTGCAGATTCATGTTATACTCGTATGCGCATTGCTGCTGTATTGATATCCTGTTTTAGTTGCATTTTTTTTTTTTTTACACGGTAAACTGAGCTCATGACGAGATTTTAAATGAAGTTTGTATCGCTTAATCATTTGAGATATTCGTGAATAGCGTTTTGATTAGAATTTCATAAAATAATAAGCAAAGAATTAAAAGAATAAAAACAAAGAATTTTTGTAACTAATTCAGAGTTACGTAATGATGATGCACGTAACAATGTTGAGATGTAAGATGAAAACGTCGGCAATTAAGGCGGGGTTAAATTAATCAATTAAAGAAGTTAATGTTGACTGCGTATGGTTTGACGGCGGTTAGAGCAAGGTCTAACCCGTGTAACCTTGAATAACAAATAGAATTGATATCATCCTATTTAGTTAAAGTATCTATAAGATTTTCGACTACTAAATCTACATAATTTCGTTATTCATGGTTATCTCAGCGAAAATAAGCCTACCAATTTCATAGGTGGAGATGAAATTAAGGCAAAATAAGATGGCAATATTAAGCTGTATTTAAGGAACTACCTTCAGTATCAACATAAAGGCAAAACCTTGAGAGAAGACATTGTATAAATCCGCCGATTAAAATAAGGTGAATACACAGAGAAGATAAAGCCGAAGGGCACGGAGAAATGAGAGATTCTAACTCCTTTCCTATCTCATTTGAATTCCGTTTGGAATTTATGACTTCGATTCAAATTTATATCCTCCTAAAACTTGACCTTCGAATACTGCATCCAGTTCTCAAACAATATGATAAGGAAGCGCGAAGTCTCCACTACTTGTAAATATTAGTAGTCGTGTGAGAGCTACGTAGTAGTGGTAACTGCCAGAGAGTTTGATGAAAAGGCACAAGATAGCGCAAAACTCAAATTTAGGTCAATCTGAACTGAGAAAAGAGGTATATCGTACCGTAGAAACCATAATCCTCCTTATGGAATCCGAAATATATTGAAGGAACTCGGGCTAAACTTAGCGGTGCAGCAAATTAAAAAAAAAAACTTAAAACATGTAATTATTGTAATTGTAATAGACCACAAAATACCACTACACCACAAAATGGAGGCTAATCGTCATAAAATTCGTATCCTAATTGCTTTTGGTTATTAGATATATTAACATCAATTAGTCGTTCTAATCAAACTTTTGATCGTGACGACTTAATTACCTCAAAAATTGTATTTTTATTCTGTATATTTATTGTTTATTATTGTTCTTTTTTATTTTTATTTACTGCCAGGTTTTGTTATTATTAATAATTTATTTTTATTTTTGTTATTATGATTAATTGTTATGTTTTATAATTTTTTTATTATTATGATTTATTATTATTTTTCATCAAAATTATTCGATGATTTAATAATCTGTACTACTATTGTAACTTTTATGCATTAGTGTTCCTAATTTTCGCTGTGCAAAAGTTCTTATTATTTACTTTATTGTAACACTCAACTATTAATCCTTTTATTAAAGTATTTGTATAAATCAAGATCTTTTTTCGGTGCAATATTTGACATCATATTGCAGTCTTTCTACGCTTCCCAGGTATTTCATAGTCCGGAAGACCTGAGTTCGAATCCCATTCAGTTCTTTACCTCCCTTCTACATATTTTTGGGTGTTTTCCAGTCCTTTTTGCCTTTCCCTGCAGTGAATGGACTTTTCTTGTCTTTTCTAGTTTTCTGGTACTCCCAACAGATTTATGGGAAAGAAATTCTACCTTAGGAATCTATCAGAGAAATGTAATCTCTCGCTGATGTGACCGGTGTAAAGAGTAAGAGGAAAAATTTCGACAGTTGAGAAATAATTCGGATTGGATACCCAAAACAGTTGAATGGACAGAAGGAAACACTTGCATAACGAACTGGTAAAGATCTAGCTTGGCTCCAGCGAGGATGTTGAAACGGCTTTTCGTGTTACATAAGAGATTCCTGCAGTGATTTCCTTCTCACGAGACATGTTTATGCAAATGAAGAAGGGATTCCCTTTCTAGTCCTTGACTTAAAAATTTCATGTGCAAGCTTATCAATCCCATATATTCCAATGAAATGACAGGATACGTTTCTCCTGGTTTTTATACTGACTTCCAGCGGAAATCTTAGATACGCAGGCTAAAGTTTATTTTTTCCAGTTATATAATTGGTTTAGAAAAATAACTATCAATAGTTTTCCATTAGAATTCAACGAACGAATCGATGAAATTGTATTCTTATTGCAAGCCTCTCCTCCATAACCGTTCATTAATCATAAAATGGATTAATATTCCTCTCTCGAAATCTACTCAATCGTTAAAAATTTATACCGAAAATTTGAATATGAAAACGATCTAGTACTCACCCACTCCCACTTTAATATATTATGTAATTTTTCTTACTTCCTGCTATATTCAGAAAATTTTCAATGAAAATTTATGGTAACAAATTTCTATCTTTCCCGCGCCTGTTTCATTAGATGTCTATAATATCAGTTTGGAGGTATCACCTCCCATTATGTTCTGAGGATCATATTTCTATCTCTCTAATTTTCATATTTTAAACCCAGTATTATTTTCATAATATGTATTAAAAAATCTTAGATTACATAAATGAAATGATGCGAACATGGAATTCAACGTAAATAATAAAAATGATGGTATAACTTGTGCTGAGTATGATTTATCGTATATCGTATTTTTTATAAAATTAATTTTTAAAATTATAAACATTGAATCAATACAGCAGATTTTAAAACATACATTCAAATATTGTGATAACATTGAGACCGTTTGATAATAAATTTAGTAAGGTGGCATTCCCTTTGTATATATTAGTTTGTTTCACCATGTAATTTTACGGATAATGAGGGAGTCACAGTGCTTGCAGAACACGAGTACACAGAAATTATCTTAATTATTAATCTGAAAAATTCTTACTTCCAAAGAAATATTCTCGTCTTGTTGTTTATCTCCATTTATTCAAGGAGACTTGATTATCTCTCTGAAAACACAATTTTTCTCCTTTTTTAAGTCATTAATACATGTATAAACGGATGGAGACTTTTCGGAAACTTTTTTGTCAGAAAGGACCATTTATTCCGATCATGAAGATAAAAATTATATGCATAGTAAATTAGAAAGAACCTTATCTGAAGCGTTATATAACCATAAACTGCTTCGATTAGTAAAGATGAAGAGTTTGATTCCATATCATTATTCATATTTCCAAATGAATAATTTTACGTATATGAATGCCTCAATATAATTAGCACGTTGCCATGAGTCCATCAAGAGAGGTGTTTAAAAATATTTTGATGGTTGGTTTAAATGACAATAGTTTTGTAATTCGATTAAACCTACCAACCTCATAGATACCTAACAGTATTGGATTTTAAATTTGGTAGCACTCCTTAATGGATACGTATATGAATTAGAAATAAAGCAGCCAATCTTCTCGAATTTCAATTTTCGATGTCCTGGTTGTGATGAGTCCCAGTATAGTCATCGATTTCGAAAAATTTACTTCATCTCGCATTTTCGCAAAAAAAAGAAAAAGAAAATAAGAAAAATAAGTGATCGCTGATTTCAATGCCCTAATCATAGGTTACTTCCATAACCGATATCGAAAGCTATGAAAACAATTTCTATATTTTTACCTTCTTTCTTATCAATGACGGGAGGTGATGCTATAAAAATTGAAAACTGGCTTGGTACTCTCTGTTAGCAAAAACATAAAGGTTTCTTTGGCTCTCTCCAGATATTATGTAAAAATATCCAAAAAAAAAGTAGAAGGATGTTAAAACTGTAAACATTAGAAGATAGTGAATGCTTCATCGAACCGGCATAGAACCGAAAACCGAAACCGAAAATATTTTCATTTCCGCCGAAGTGAAAACCGAAACAGAAATTCATAAAAACGAATCGAAACCGGAAACCATTACATGTTCCGTTCCGATTTTGAGTTCGTATTCTAGTTAAGTGACATAATAGTAGTATTTATTTACTTATAATGTTTATATTATTATTTTTACGTTAATAATAATATGTAACAGTTACTAGGTTTGCACTAATTAACATTTAATTTTAATATCTCACCTCATACATCGTTTAATATCGCGAGTTTTACCCTAAATTTTGAGGGAATTTAGTGTTATTACGATGTAAAATCCTTTCAAGAAAGCCATAGAATTTTATGCTCGAAGTAAAAAACTATGAACCGTTTCATGAGCCGATTACTCATTCCGGTTTGTCGGCTGCACCATGAGAGAAACTGCACCAGAACCGAAATTTGTCATTTTCCATCGAACCGGAACGAAAACTGGTTCTGTAATTAATTACGATTCGATTCCCTGGTTAATGAGAGAAGAAATGAGAATGTTAAAGTCTCCAGACATTTCTTCTAGCCCTCCAGTATTCTTCCCGAAAGAACAAGAGCTCGATGCACATTTCACATTACAAAAACTAGGACGGTTATCCTGGGAATTCAAAAACGAGACAACTGACAGGAGAAATATCTTGCGGCGATAAAATAATAAATCGACAGAAAATGTATCCACAAAAAATAAATCGATTAAAAAATGAATCCATCAAGGTGAATAAGAGTTACATCTGAAATACAACGTGGGCACTCAGTTGACACCGCAAAAGTAAAACCGCAAATATAAGATTATGCTATTCGAAATCGAGAATCTCTGAGGAAAAAGGTGGAACATATTTTTCCCTTACGTTGTCTCGAATGTGAGAAATACTGCCTTTTTGAATGTTACGGACAGTTCATCTGTGAGAGGTAACTGGTCGAACGAGTATTTTATGCCTCCTTCCCTTAAAAGCTCACCTTATGTAACCCCTCTCCCTTTTTTCCAGCATATTTCAATGAGGACGGTGTCTTTGCCGCATTATGAACACACATGTTTTTTTTCTCGACAAACAGATACGTTTTTCAACTCGAATCCCGTCGTTCCTTTCTCTCTTTCTTGAATGGCTTCCCTCATTTTGGAGCGCGATTTATTTTCTGCGGTTTGAGTCTCTATATCTCCATTGATGGCCGGACGGTGGTTTGCGGAAAGTTTATCTAGTTATTTTCGCAGGTCGAAAGTGAAATTCCGGCAGCTTCGACCACTTTATGTAACTTACACATATATGAATCAATCACGCTGCTCTCATTCGGTGTCAACATGCAATCTCTTTTGTTCACAACATTCTCAAACACTTTCCTATCCTTACATTTATCACTTCGAATACATCTGTACACCTGTAGACATTCCCTTCGTATTATTTGAACATCTCTGCCGTTTGTTTATGCCCTATCTAGCTGAATGGAGCACTTTTCATTCATCTTTTGGTACAGAAAAATGAAAACATGTTATTCAATTACTTTGTCTCTGTCTCAAACATGATCTTCCATAATTATATGAAAGCTGCTGATGTATGAGGGATGCTAATTAATGGTCAACTCGTTCACTCCTTATTTGATCCTAAAAAAAGTGTTTTTTACGGTCAGAATAAACTCTGGCCACTACGGTCAGAATGTCCTGACCTTGTATTTTGGAACGACAGAACCAACTAAAAACAATACTTACAAGTTTAAGTAAAATACTTGTTAGTAATTTTCACAATTTTTATTTAAGCAACGGGTTGCGATCATTCTCAGGTTATGAATAAGCTCTTAACGTGAGCTCGCGCAATTAATAATGGTATTATATTCTTCGAATATCGCATCATATATCCCCTCTAATTTGCAAGATCCTTCTTCTTTCAATGACAAATAAAAAATAATGAACAATAAATTAAAGTTTTCAATAATACTGAAATATCATTTTCTTCATTTGGTACTTAAACATCTTATTTCACACTTTCTATTGAAATATCTCATTCCTTACTAGGGTTTTTTATATTCAAATTTGGGCTGAAACTAACACTTAATGCTTAATGTGTCGCGATGTTTGAGGTTATACATAAGTTATACGAGGAAGAAAAAAACTTACTCGGAAACAATGGAACTGGTATAACTCTTCTTGATCTTTTTAACTATGCAAGATGATAGATATTTATGAACAGTTTGAGAAATTAGGAAAACGAAGTGCATCCTCTACAAGATAAGGTAACAACTCGACATCCATCTCTTTTCTGAGTTGATTTATACACACTGTCATCTCCTGCTCAACAAGTATGATATTATCAGCTTGCACATCCGGATGCCCGTCGATCATCCTTAAAACTTTCGACTTTTTCTTAAAAAAGTCAAAAGAACATCTTAATTTTTCTACTTTTAAATTGATGCGATCGATCAATGCAACATGCATCTACAATATAAATAACAAAAAGATGCGCTTAAAATATTCACAAGCTATCTTACTTTCCTTCAATTTCAATGGTAAATAGAACTGGAAGAAACGTGAAAATATTATATTGCCTAAAGCATACTCAAAAGTCAAAGATAAGGTTAAACAGAAAAGCAGCTTTAAGAAATGAAAGTTAACGACACAAACGATAAGTAAAAAAACGACATAAATCGCGGGATATTAGAAAAGTTAACAGCCTCTTATTTAATGAGTGTAGGTGTATTATAAACTGTAATCGGATATCCTCGTCCTTAATAGAATCGGTACGAATGTTCAACGAGTATCCTTAATTGCAGCAAGGTCTTGACGATAACTGATGGGTGACAATGAGTCAGAAGGATCTCCTTTCTAGAAACGGTAACAAATCAGCCGTGACGGACCCAAGATTAAATAAATCTACAACATTAGAAGTATAACATATTCCTGAATGCGAATAATCTTTACCATCCAACTCATTGTCTAAGGCGATCTTTGGCTCATGGGCTAGATCTGGTCTGCAAGAATATAGTAAGTGCCGCAAATCATAAATGAACACGATACGATCAAGAATTTTATATTTTAAAATATTATTTATGATGCTCGGTTAGCTTCGTTTTAAGTCACAAGGAAGAATTAATAGATTGGTAAGCGCCAGGACCCGGAATGGAAATTCCGAGCCACGATGGCCTTCAACTAGGGGATAACCGAATCCCAGTTGGAAAAGTCGCAAAAAATTGACACTTTTAAATAGTTCCTTTTAAATCACTCCTAAAACTTCCTGATGGAAAATATTTTTCTCGAGATATGTAGTCATCCCACAAAAAAGTTATTTCAATACTTTCCAAAAATACCTACTTTTGAAGTTACGTTCAACCTGATGATGCCGTAAACAATCCAAAACACTCACCGAATTTATATACTTGAGCGGAATAAATAAAAATTTTAAGAAAAACCTTCCGTCTCTGCTATCTGAATATACGACTTCAAGGTATTCATATCTCAAGAATGAAAACAAAGTTAAAAGTTGTATGAGTTCACAAATGTTCTACACAATATGTCATCTTTCATGTGTTGACCCTGTTTTTTATGTTAAAATGCAATTCCACCATGTTACACACAAAAATATTCTAATGTTACCTACCTTCCCAACGAAAACTGTATGAAGGTAAAATGAACCAAAAATTCCATATATTCGTCAATGTTTCACTTAGTTCATTAGTAATACAAAATTGTTGTTACCTAACACCTTACGTAATATAAAAAATAATTAGATACATGCTCTGTACATAACATATCAAATTTGTTGCCGCAAAATGTTCTCTCCTAATCTACCACAGCCGTTTATAAGTAAGCTCTCCGAATCTGTGAAAATTCTTCGCTACATGTGAGAGATCGCATGATTATGGAGATTTTGAGTTCCCATTCTCACTCTCAATATAGAAAAGCATATGGTCTATTTATTTTCCTCGGGAGAAATGGGCATGACAAGTCTGACTAGACTGGAGAATCCTCCTCGAAGAATAACACCAGTCTTAGAAGTGTCACCTTGAGAAATTTCCTATATGCACGCAATTTCATACAATGTTAGCTTTAACCTCCTTCTTTGTGTAAATAGACTTTGAGTGCTAAAAATTTTTTCAAACAGAAGTTACGCTTTTGGTGCGATTTATAGCTTCAGTTATAGCTGATGTTAGTAGAAACTAAGCTAACCTTGAGATTTATCAATCCTTCGGAGGATGAATCTTCTTGAATCCAGCATCGACTTGTCAAGCAAGCTTTTACTATTCAGCCTTCAGCTGTCTTCATCTATCTTCTAGAATATCCCACTTCTGTGTCCCTTCCGGAACTCTAAAAATTATTGGAATCAAATTTGTTATGATTAGAGATTTCAAACACTCGAATAAATTAATTTTAATACGCGATAATATTGCCAAGTGGTAAAACGTATAGATATATATACCTAAATATCAATAAGTTATATATCATTAAACAGCAATTTTTCTCTTATAAGGACATGACAAAAGATGCGTATCATAGGACAACTGAAGTTGTTTGTGTTATTGCAGAAACAGTCAAATATGCTTTTATATAAAAGAACTAAGCAGAAGCTAAAGAAAGACAGATTTTCGATGGGGTAGACAAAAGTTAACTCCTTTATTACTTTCAGCCGTTCAACTGCGAGCTTTAATAATAATAACAAACATTTTTAACGTCTCATTCACTATTTTATTACTGAATCATTCTCTCCGATTATCTACATCTTATTCGTCATTCATTTGATTTATTTTTGTAGTTATTTATATACCTGTATAATTTTATTAGTTATATATTATCATTTATATAGTTATTTATAACCTGTGTAAGGAAGTCATAAAGTTTAATCACATTTCTAGAGATTGAAAGAACTTAATCTACATTAAGTGATTAAATTTACTTCTACTCAACTAACGATTAGAACTAAATATCAAGCTTAACAATACTACGACCAGCGTATCTTATATAATAGTCATCGTCATGTATGTATTTACCAGCTGAACTACCCGTTGATTTACTACTGGGTAATAAAAGTAAATACCGTACTAACTGCAACTTAATGTTCTCCCAAGGAAACTACTAATAGTCAATGAAAGAAATAAGACGTGGAAACAACAATAAATAACGATTTACTCAACGAAAACAACGAAGAAAAGTCGTTTTAATGTTTTTAAAGCACGTCAACAGTTTAATTTCGGATATATAAATAGAACATGCAATATAAGAATTGGAACTGAGAATCGTATAACTGATACAAAAATTGACCAATTAGAGACCTCAAAAATAATTACGAAGCAAGTACAACGAAATTTTCTTTGAACGCTTCATTCTAGCAAAAAATCTCCCAGTCCTCAAAATACTCCATCCAAACTAAGAGATAAAGGTTCTCCAAGCGCCGAAATAGCGGCGACCGTCTAAGGGCGATTCCCGGGAAACGGATAATCGTTTAGCGGTCCCAGTTCTTCGTGGGATTCTGAAGAACTGGGACCGCTAAACGATTATCCGTTTCCCGGGAATCGCCCTTAGACGGTCGCCGCTTTTCGGCGCTTGGAGAACCTTTATCTCTTAGTTCATTGACCGCCGAGTTCCTTTTTTCTCCTTCTAACTCCATCCAAAGTCCTCCAAAAATTTTCCATTTTTTCTTTAAATGATTACTGATTAATACCTTATTTTTTACCTCCTTGATGGTGAAGGTACGGGTAACTGTCCATTGTAATATCGGGATGAACAAGAAGTAATCTAATAAGAAACTCACCCAAGCAACTTAAATATTAATTTCATTCACTTCCCGATGAGATTTGTATATGAAATTCAGGCGGTCATTAGAGAGTCAATGTCAAAAAGTCAAAAATGGGCTTTTACACATCAATGTTTACCAAAGGTATCCTTCGTTTGACTATAGGCGACTCGAGAGTACTTGGTCAAGAAATTTAGAATAATATATAATGAATAGTAAAGGTCAAAGGTCTTCAGTTCTTTTTGCAGTTACGTAAATCATTGCTTATAAAAGAATAAATTATAATAACTTTTCTGCGATGCTTTATTGAATTGCAATCTTCTTAAGAATACCTTACAGGAAGATTAAATAAATATATCTCCCTTGCTGGCACAGAATCAACAAAATATCCTCAGCTGTTGAAAAGGTATCATTATCAGCTGAACTTAATGTGAACTTTATTGTGTAAAGGAGCGTCATTTACGTCTGTGCATCTCAAATAAACGAAAAGAAATTAATAAAATCTTAATAGCATGTGAGCTGCCAAGGTTGACGATTTCTTTAATTAGAATGTTTCGTTATATAATATACAATTTATAACTTTGTGATCATTTGCCTCTTTATTTTCCGTGATTTCTTTAAAGGACAGTGACGGAGTCTATTACGTAATAAGCTAATTATTTAAATTGCAACTGTAACCTATAACTTCCTAACGGAATGAGCATCTTGCGACGAATTTCAAATGAGATTAATTAAAAGGAAAATTTTAAACTAATTTTAATCCCAAATTGAATTTAGTGCTTCATAAACCGCTCGTTCTTACAACAGTATTTATCGCCTGATAGCTCTGATATTTTGATAGCTGCTATGTCTTAGCATTTTAAGGAATGATTTCTGTAACGAGAATACAAAGGCAACTTTATTGTAAGACCGGAATATGCTATTTGCTTATCATATTCACATAAGGCGGCCCACTGTTATAAAATAATAGATTATTGTGTACTCGAAGAAAGTTGAGGAAGCGTAAGTAAATTGCAAAGGTTAATTTAGTAGCAGCACTATCTCCCGTTTATGATTCCAATTCTGCTACTGCTGGTCGAAAACCAATCCTACAACAGCTATTTGGGAAATGGTCACGTAGAATTAACGTGAGCTTGCTGATTACTTAATTTTTATTTCGGAAGATGATAGGTTTTTGTGAGATCGAAGAGCCAGCCAGAATATCCTTAGACCGATGTACTATTAGACCGATATATGGCCTATGATATTAGACCAAAGATTCCTTGCTTTCAGATGTCTTCACCTGCATTTAAGTTTCTTCTATTTTCGCAGATTTTTCTCACCCTTTTTGTGAATTTTTTTCCTGCTATGGGATATTTTTTCCTAAGCTTAACTAGCTTATATTTTAAACTCACGAGTAAATTTTATTCTGTGAACTTTCTTGAGCTATATTTTTCTGTCAAATGTTATATGACAAAGGGTTGCATTAAGAGGATATAGTCTCAATATACTAGTACTATATAGTCTCAATCTCACCTGAATAAAAACATATTACAATAATAATTATTATTACTCATAAATGTGAGGGCTGATTTTTATGCCCTTCATGTGAAACCGCTCCTATCATACCGGTTTTATACTTTACTAAAACCCATTTAAAATGAGAGATTCGGCAGAAGTTTTTATAGTCAGTTTGATAACTGAAATCTGTAGTTGAAATCTTCTAATAAAAGCTACGAATCGTAATTTTAATCGTCAGATGAAAGGACACCGCAAAGGGACGACCTAAAAATGCTATTCTTGCAATACGTAGAAAAATACATAGGATTTCATTCCCATATAATCCATCATTACTGTTTAGAAAAACTGGAACTCACCACAGCTAGAAAATTGATGTTCCCAATTGATAAGGAAATGTTTATCATACATTTTACAGCACGTCTTCTTTACTTTTTTATATTTTTTACCACAGCCTCCGATTCTGTTGCACACCCACCTGAAACTACTTGCAGCGTATCATCTCTTGGGAAATTTTCCCAAATTTCGATTTTCCTCAATCCCTCAGTTTCATATCCGGCTAATTCTGACGAAAATGGTTTCCATTTGGAGTAGAAAGAGAAAGCTCAAAGGCGGAACGAAGCTGTAAAATTGGAAATAAATGGAAACTCCGACCTTGGTTTCCGGAGTGTAAATTATTCCACTCTCACTCCGTTACACCCACAATGATATCGATTTACGACTCGGAAAAATATCATTTGTTCCGAAACACTGTTGCGAGATCGAGATTATGTTCTCGTTGCTTTCCGAATCACATTTTCTTTTTTGAGGCATTCTTTCTTTGTCCTTTTTGCTTCCTTTATATTTTTGTGGGTTTAATGTGCCCTTAAGGTCTCAGCTATCGATTATATTTTTATGACTAGCTGGATAGGTTGTAGAAAGTAAGCGAGGCAGCCACCAGAGGGTGCAGATAGGGTATCTAGCTGTTCTGGGTTTCCGGGATTTTTCCCGGATATTAATCGCCTCTTCCGGTGAAAGAAAAGGAAAGGAACTCGGCTGTCAATGGATAGGAGAAGCAAGAATTCTCTAAGCGCCGAATATCGGCAACTTTTGGGAGCAATTCCTCAGAAAAAGATTATCTCCCGGGCGGTCGCCAGTATTCAGGAACTCCCGATGCGCATTTCAAAGGCTATGCCTCCATCATCAAGGGGTTTTAGATGCTGAAATGTTTCTGAAAACAGGTGGCCACCCAGGAGATAATGCTTTTCTTAGGAATTGCCCCCAACAGTTGCCTATATTCGGCGTTTGGAAAATTCTTGCTTCTCTTAACTCTTCCGGTGTTTCGGATTGGTATTCCCAAAAGTCCCGGTTGTTTAAAAAACTCCTCAAGAAATATTTTCATTGTGAGTTAACCAACTGAATCATATTTGTACTCTTACTACTTAATCCAGGGCAATGACAAGCGTGATGTAAGCATTAGTGCAGTGTTTTCCAGCTGTAATACTATTATTCTCCCTTGGACATGTATCTACATATTTCATCCATAAATTCCCACATATTCGTGATTGAATATTCGGTCTACATTTCATGATTCAAGTATACATTACACCCGTAACATTTTAAAATGACATATATTCAAGAGAAAACTTGCCGTAAGATAATCCGCTCCGAATAGCAAACAAGAGATCAGCCACATGTGAATGTGATTTACTTTATGACGAAGATTAATTAGCTGGCTGAAACCGGTTGATATATATTAAAGAGAGGATATCTCTAGGAGTTAATTTATAATCCTATTTATCAATTCTATAAATCAATTTATCATCTTAAACTACCTCTTCACCACTTCATTTATTTCTTCTGGTGACCTTTACGACTTTCTATGATTACTTATGGCAAAGTTGGAGATAAATGGAGACACCCTGTCAATATTTTAATCAATACTCTCCTATCATTACCCACTGTCTAATAAAGCTATATCTGAACGAGTTTCTTCCGAAAATCGCCACATTTCTTTTGTTATCGAATATCAGCGACGGTCCTCAAACATATACAGTCATTTCCTGATTTACGAATATGTTACATTCTTAGCACCTGTTCGTATCTACTATTGGTGGTAAGTCGAATGTATGTATGAAGAACTGAAGGCTTCAATATACATTAATAAATTTGTTTGCTGTAAAACTATAATATTATATTATAACATCTCATTTGAGTTTTCCCAATGATTTTTTCGATACATCCGACCGTCTTTCTTTAACAAATTACAACGTAAGGTCCTCAAAATTATACGATTAAGAGTAAATTCAATGGTGAAAACCTTAACTTTGTGGAATTCCGCAATAGGAAACATGGTGAAATGAAAAAACTAAGCAAATTCCACGGAAATTTTTTACTTCAGTGCTGATGATGAAAATTTTTGTTTGAAACCGGTGCAACCGGCACAAGTATGATTATCTCGTATGAAACTTGCTTAGTTCCATTCATCACTACGCTTGAGATTGGAAGTGTTTTAGTGTCTGCAATTTAGACATCTGGAACTCGGGTTGTAAGATATGTTTGTTAATTAACCAAAACTTTGGGTTTAATAAAAACGTGGTGGCTTGCTTTTCAATATTTTCCTCTAATTTCACAGCGTCGTCTTGCTGGCCACCTAGAACCAACCGTACTTTCTCTTTCTAGCTGTTCTACTTTCTGACAGAATCAGACGGTGCGATCACAAAGATTGAACGCTGCAACACTGTATATTAAATAGCCACTGCAAAAAAAAGAGATTTCAGAACGAAAGGAACTGCGATCTCGGTTTTGCTATGGGTTGCGCAGACAAAATTAAATGTTCAGAAGGATGGAAAGGGTGATTGGTGATCCTACATATTCACGGACTGATATTCATTCTCTACCTGCACATGCAAGAATGCTTTCGAGACCGTTTGTAAATTACAGATTACTGTAGAAAATTACTAAGTATTTTATCGTGGCTATGGCTTTCCACGTAGAATGGAGAAAGTAAGCTGGGTCGATAGAAAAACGAACGAGGAGGTTCTAGAGATGGTTGGGGAGGAAAGGGTAATGATTGAAGTAATTAGAAATCAACAAAAGAAATGGGTGGGTCAAATATTGAGAGGAGAGGGATTGTTGAAGAAAGTGATCGAGGGAAGAATACTAGGGAAAAGACAGGGGAAGACAGAAGTTGTTAGACGAATTAAGGGGTGGGATAAGTTACCGGGAATTGAAGTAGAGGGATGAATAGGGAATGTGGTGGCACATGAACCTACCGAAAGGTAGAACACTTATATATGACTTTCCACAATGAGCTCTAACATCGATTTCAACTCTGTGGGCTAGTCAAGCGTCCGGCTTTCCTTGTAGGACCATACGAACGGGAAACAATAAGCAACTGAGATAAAACTAATCAGTCTCTTCCTAATTTATCAGAGAGAAGGCCTATTTTTAAAATAATTCCTGGCACGAGACGATAGCAAAATTGAGAGAATTAAAATTTTCAACTGTGAATAAACAGAAAGATTTCAAATATACATCAACATTGAAATTTGATAGATAATCAAACATTTTTGTGTCGAATTTTATTACCACAAGGATTACAAACTTTAACAGCAACTTGGTTGGTTGTGGAGAAAAAAACTTAGCTTCCATAAATTAATTTATTTCACCTTTAAAAAATACATCCCATTTGGTAAAAATGATATGACCAAGCTCGCCTCTGCTCTCTTTCCACAATTACAACAGCAAAACGACTTTCTGATACATTAACCTTTGAATTCTGAACCCCTAATTCGACATATTCTGACATAGTTTCTTTAACATTGGTTTACTTAGATGAGAAAGGCGCATGTTTACATCCTCATTGCTGCACTAGCCATCTCTTTGCGTCATTCCATAGACGAACGAATTCTAAGACGTAAGAAATGTATTATTTAGCTCCCCCCCAGGAACCCTGAAAAAACCAGTTCGATTGAGGTTGTATGTTTGGGTGGGGCAGGGGTTAATGTTGCTTGTTACTGAATGTCTATTGTTTCTGTGGGAGTGTCTGTGTTTTCAGAGAATTAGTGTTGCAGTAGTAGTAGAACATATTTTTTTGCAAGGGAAATAGCAATGGAGTTGGGATTTGTGTTATATTGGTGTTTTGTATCATGTAAAGTAGTTGTATGTAAGTGTTTAATCTTGTAAGGGTTACAGGAGTAAGGATAATTTGTTCTGGGTTGTTTAAATATGTTTGTGAAAGTTACCGTAGTTGATTGTAATGTTGCCACCAGACTAGCAGTCTATCTGCAACAATGTACATAATAATAATAATAAATGGGTGGGGCCTCGCCATCGGCCGCAGTGTCTCCCTTCCTTAAAAAATGTCAATCTTATACGAAATATATAAAATTATTATATAATAAATATATATAAAATATTATAAAAATATTATATATAAATATATTATAAAAATATAATCTTATCTCGTATTTACCTATCTTTTCTTGGATGAGCTGAGTCTTGATTGAAAAGGCTTGGGTGAACATTCTTGAGATTAATAACGTAGAAGTGGTAATAGGTATTGTTAAACGTGTTACGACAGCTGAGGTCATTTCACACACGTGGACTCCAACTAGTAACCGAACCCGGGACCGTTTTCATCAGAGGCGAACGCGCAACTCACTTGTCCTTTTTGGAGCTAGCTTGAGACCTCTGGGTAAAAATTCACGTGGATGAACCGTCAGCAGGGTGAAAAACTTTAAGCTAGACGTTCTGAAAAGATAAATTGCACATTGCAGTTTACCTCAAATTCATCTTATTTTATGAGTATTGTCAGGCAGGTGGGAAACCTGTTAGTGTAGCACCTGTTGCAGTTCTCAAAACTGAGTATCCTTTCATAATTATATAGATAATCTTAGTTTTGCATTTAAAAAGGCACACGCGCGAGTGATTATGTAAGTACCTAATGCAATTAAATGCATCTTACATAAATCCTCAATGCAGTCCGGTTAACTTTACTTTCTAGGGTTGCGTGCTTCGGAAAATTTCTGCGAAGATTCTTCTACTTTTGCACTTCCTTTACCATCTCCTCCCAAAGAGGCAATAATGCAATACCACGATCATATCTCCCACTATTCTGGTTAGCAAAAGAACAAGCAATGCAGGATGTGCAGGGAAATAATTGACGTCTCACTCTTGCAATACGTGTGGTGGATTTCGCAGATTTTGCATCACTCGAGACACAGATAAATGCTTCTTTCTCAACTTAATTAAAAGCGACGGCCACAGGTCTTGGAACGGTTCTCCTAGTTCGGGAGCAGTGAAAATCACGGGTTAGGCAATTAGCGATGAACTTCACTTTCGAATAGTTCGCAAATACGTCCGTTTAAAAGTGGGGCATACGCCGGCAGTTCTTACTGCATGGCTAAGGCTTGCATTAAGTGTGTCAACGGTAGCGTTAGCTTTTTATCGGCTCGAGCTGCTTCTGAATATTCGGGAAAGGCTGAAAAATCATGGGAAGTCGTCGGAGAATGCATTCATCTATCCAGGTAGCCCAAAATGTTGTTCCGACATTGTGCTGATGCAACGTAAATGATTTCAGATGAATTTCTCCTATCTTTCGTCTATGTTTATATGACGCAAGGTTGATATGAATGTTGAAACATAATAAGAGATGCAATTAATCCATTGAAGTTGAATTTCATAACTGGGTGTAATATTCTCGACGCAAATAGTTCACGTCTTTTAAAAAAACGTAATACTTCAAAGCAAACTTAGCTAAAATATCCCAATTTTATCTTGAACAAGCTAATTATGCTACGTGTTGGTATTAGCCTTTTTATGATGATTGTATAAGAGCTGATCATATCGTGACTAACATATGATATTCGTTATAAAACCTGCTATAGAATTACAGTAGCAAGATCAAATATGCGTGGTAGAGTCTGATGTAAAAAGTTCAGTTGGTAAAAGAAGAAAATGTGCGATAGAAACTTATTTGTAAATATATAAGTAGCTTGAAGAGACTTAAGATTTGTTGATTAAATCGACATTCGTGATACTTTTATAATAGATATTTAAGATCTTATCCCAATAAAAATCACAATTTCCTGCTTCCATTACTTCTTTAAACTTCCCTAAACTATGTTCTTGACATGATCCCCAATACTCCACGGATATTTGCATCCTTGCTTTGCTGCAGTTTAAATACTTGACTGATATCTCCACCCTTCCTTTTGCCTTCGATATACTCCCATCGAAACCGCAAAAGGACAATTTAACAACAATAACCTCTAGCAATTTACTTAATCATACTTCCTTTCTTGTCATTCCTTCACCACGTTTCCTGAATCACGTTTAGTCGTGAAGGCTAATTACACCAAGTTGCGCCCTCCATAATATCTGCCGTCTTTGGTCATTTTCTGAATTATCATCCTTTCCCCTCTTAAATTTGAGATTCTGCCTTTTCATGAAAGCGATTCGCTTCCCAGTGGGAGCCTACGTACAAAATAACCTTAGCTGTCGAAGCTGACGTCATTTTAAGAATACCACGACTACGATTCTGCTTTTTTCTCAGGCTAGGATAGAGATTTATGGACCATGATTGGATAGAATTCAGACTAATATATTAAACTCGTTTAAAACGTTCCAGCTGATCCCGTTTGATATGTATTTTTCTCACAATCCAGTCCATTTCACACGATACACATGGTGAAAATTCCAACTAAGACGCTCCGTTAACTGCTTATAAGGCGGATATTTTCCATCTCTAGATGCACCGCAATCCGCTTCAATCAATTGTTCGCATCATGAGATAGACAAAATATTGTTTGCACTATCTGTAACGTCGTCTTCCTCTCTCCTCTCCCACTTAGCCTAGTCTCTAACATTTCTAAATACATATATGGTGAACAACATGTTTAATTATAGTGTGAATATGACCAAAATAATTAACAAAGAACGGCGCTCTCTTTGCTCAAAAAGCTGACCTTTCTTCAAACACACGAGAAGGCACCCACTGTTACACAGAAATAGTTCGCAGACTTTCTAGATATCCGATCTTCATATGTGAAGAATAAATCAAACTAAAGAAGATTCCCTTCAGTTTTAAGGTGTAAGGTACATACATAGTTGAAATCAAATTGCAAAATAATCTTTCTTTCAGATGATATAAAAGTAAATATAGTAAATCCCGATTTAGGAGCTTCCACTTAAGACTCTGTCTATCTTAATACGCGGTTTTCTCCCTGCCCCTGTCACACGAAACACATGGTGAAACTACCGTATAAGACACCCTGCATTCAGTTTAAGATGCAGATTTTTTTCGTATCCAGATGAACTGCAGCCTGCTTTAGCCAATTGTTCGCCTCATTCGAAATTTCTTTTGCATCATCTGTATCATCCTCTTACGCTTAACCTTATCTATGTAATGATTCCTTGTGAGGTATTCTATTGAATGACTAATTTTGTGAGAGTAAAATTAAGACGTAGCGAAGCAGAGCATCCCACTGTCGGAAATATCCATACCACTGTCGGAACTTATGAAAATTCTAACAAGGAGAGATTCCCCATGATGGAATCACGACTTTGAGACTAGATCTATTTAGCGTAACAAAGAATTGAATGTAAAAAATAACCGTTTTTGTCCTATGGGTTTCTCTCCACTGGTTCGCGAGATATAGTTGTTTAAATATACCTTCAAAAGTAGCAGATGACTGAGTGGATGCATACAGATAGCTGCCTCCTTCTTGTTTTGATTGGCTGGTTAAAAAAATTCTAAGGTGAAATGATTTAAAACGATTCGGAAGGTCCTAAAAGAAAAGAATGAGTCTGAGATAATTCCCCGGATCAGACAATAAGGTCATCTTTGAGACAGGTTTCAGAAGAGAAACAAAACGTTGCTCCAAGGTTGGCCTTATAGAATTTCATCGGGAATTTTTGGACCTTATAAATCTCACGGTCCATTGTCATGGCATTGTCCTTGACCCTCTTCTTTGCATGAGAAAGCCGCTCTAATTTACTTATAATCTACGCGATCGTAAACATTTCTGATCCAGAATTATAGATGAAGTGAGACTAAATTCATCTAGGTAATCACAAGAAACTTTCCTCGCCAACTCATCCAGTTATTCGCTTTGGTCTAATTTAAAGATAAAATAAAAATTTCAGAAGGCTAGAAAATTCTAACCTACTTCCACGAACTTGGCACGTCTCACATTAGATTTAAGGTGGTAAAATCTATTCTTTTTAGCTTTTCAACAAGTTTCACATCTATATTATAGGTTAACTAATGCAATTCTGGAGGAGTCAATACAACCTTGTTTGACGTTTCCCACCTATTATGTAGTAGTTCTAACCTATACCTTAAAGCTGCTGTCAAGACAAATCTACTAACTTTGTGACACCGGAACTGATACTGGCCTAACCAAGACAAGCTACATACAAGTAACATTGGCCATTCCTATGTTGATCAATGTCCTGGTAGCTTAATTCAACAAAAAATATATATCGAAATTTCACAAAAATTAAGCTATTCCATTTATAGAGACTATGAAACTCTTGAGAGAGACTAACTTAAAAACGAACTTCTCACGGTCAAACATATTTTCGAAACCTAATCTAGAAAAGAGAGACCTAAGAAAGATTTAATTTGGCAAACATAGGATTTCTAGCAAATTTTTAGCAGTGGTATTGTAAAAAGTAATTCGAGAGCTGAGGTCATTTCGCACATGTTGGTATCCATCGAGAATCGAACTCGCAACCGCCTTCCCCAATGACGAATACAAAAAACTTGGCTATTTAGCAGCCCTTATGTAAATTTCCAAGGTTCCAAAGCATAAGAGAAACTACAGTGGTGACGAAAAACAGTCAAACTTGATACTTGCTAGAGGAAAAGGAATAAAATTGTAACCATCTTGACGTTACGTCGCAGCTGGCTTATTTTTTCTTTTGCCTTAATTTAATCGGGTAATAAAATCAGGATTCGAGTGTCCTTCAAAAGGACTCCCTTAGCTCTCTAATAAATGCGGAATACAACCAAGTTTCTTTCATATCAAGTTTCAGTCTTTTAAATAAACAAGGGAGATATTTGGAGAGTAACTTTTCACGCAAGGGAAGCTTTTTTCAAGCATGAGAAAGCCCCCGGAATAAACGGAAATTAAAATGTTATATGGGACTTGAACTTGGACCGAGATCTTCCACTAATCAGGGCAACGCTTTAAACATAATAAGGCATCGCACAGAGTTGTCTAAATCTCATTTTAGTCTGTCTCAGCGAGTGTGGGTGCCATCGAGTTGGAGCCTCCATTAGCTTTGCATACAAAAATCCCAGAGACGGAATAAGATAGATCTACCTGATAGCGAAATTGATTCAGAGCGACCCTCTAGAAGATTTAGGTTCGAGTCCCACACGAATTTTTTTTTTTACCTCCATTCTTTGGGTCTTTTAAAGCAAGTTCCTTATGGTGAAGCGACGTAAAGGTTGAAAAACCGGTTAACAGAACACTGCAGATTTCCGATTAAAGTTAAGTTGGATGTAAACAAACCGATTCGACTGTTTTCCGGTATGAAACATTGATCCTAGCAGAAGTTGGTCCATCTTTGATGTCTAGACGGAACGCCAACAGAATACAGTCTATACAGAACACGATCGCTTGGGAACAGTATCTTTGGGAATCGCACAGAAAACATTCGAAGATTTAGGGGCGTCAAGTTTTTGCGTTTAAATTCATTGCATATGAGATATGGTGGGATATTATATGGCCGAGGCAAAAAGACACTTAAGAAGTGATTTCTCGCAAAAAAAAAGTTTCTTCGTGGAGCTCGTGGTCAGCAGTCACGTACTCAAAATCGTAAGGAACGTTTCACGAAGATGGGAAATATATCTCATTCGATCCATTAATAGAGCTCCTTTACCTCACGAATGTTAATGATCACCCTGTACTCTTGTAGTCTCACTAGAAAATCGTCCATCAGAGAAATATGCACCACCCATGAAAAGTTATCCACCTTGAATCAAGCGAAAATAATGAAATAGCTCACTTTAAGTTACATTCACGCGCGTTGACTGCTGCTAGCGAAAGTCCATCTATTCAGAACATTTACGTAACATCGTGATCGCACCGCAAACTGACCACAGCTTTTGTATAAAGGATCACATTTCCGCTTCCTCTGACTTTTTATTAGGTGTAGATAGCATATTGTGGCGAGGATTTACGTGATGAGGTTATGAGATGTTTTCGAATTTGTGTTTTTTTTTCAGAAATTAGGATAGTTTATTTTTTTAGTTTTCAATATGGAGAAATTCCGTGATACTTTTGAAATTTTTTCATATGTTTAAGTCTTACATGGGCTATTGGTTGTTTGAGATCTACTATGATGATACCCGTAATGAGTGAATAAATATCCTTACTGACACTAAAATATAAAAATTCCAGTTGAAATACCCGCCGTTTTGGGGGGTTTAAATTAGAATAAACATACCATTCTTACTAAAATGTGAATTAACAATATCTCTAAAATATCCTCTGACTGAACTGGATTATGATTAGTTAATAAAATTCGCCATCAAATTTTATTTGGTGGATTATTCAGTAGTTGATAAATCAACTGGCTGTTTTATTTATTAAGAATTGTTGACTGTTTTGTTCTTACTCCTAAATTTACAAAGGTGAATTGAATATAATCCTTAAAAACGTTTTTTAAAATAATTAAGTACGCGAATTACAAATTCGACTCCATTATTTATCTACTTAACTCCTTCACATTCAATTCAAGCTCTCCAACGTTTACCAAATGTTTGAATTCCTCTGAAAAATATATTTTGGTTAGCTACCGATTAATCATGAAGCAGTCTTTGTACTCTATCATATGAATGAAATTTCTTCCCTCATGGTGCCTCCAAGAGAAGTCCAAACGTAATATTCACTGGTAGTGGGATCTGGTAGGTGAGGAGGATGTAACAGACTGGTTATCATTTGACTCGCCCTCTTATATAGCCATAAGTTTTGAAAAGGTCTTGTAGTTTACGTGGTGACTCTTTACAAAAATTTAAGTCCTCAAAAACTTTCATGTTTTCCCCAACACTTTGCTTGTAAATCATGAACGAGATAACTTGAGACACGGAAGTAGGGCGCTAAAATGCCCAATATTACCCATGTTTTTCTAAATCATAATACATACTATTACAGAGATCAAACAATCAAAGTACTAATTAATTTCCCTCTTTTTCTTTCGCCAAATTTTAAACTTCTCTCTTCTCTTGCCTTGCCGCCTCTTTGTTTCATTTCCTACTTCCCAGAGCCTATATTTTTGTTTGATGGTAAATATGTAAAATGAGTGATAAATCGATATGTATATTTGTTTAAATTAGTAGCGCCGCTAATATTCATTGTCTTTAGATGTATTAAATATATCTGACAGGCCTTTTTCTTATGTTTTATAATGAAAATGGTGGAAGAGTAAACATCAGGCCGAGCTCAGTAATCGCAAAAATTGTCAGGAAAAGAAAAGTTTTCGTAGGACGCTGATTCGAAGTGGTTCAGCTAGGAAGAAGTGGCTAACGAGAAAAAATTCTTAAAAATAGCGGCAAAATCGCTAAAATGTTAACGCTGGTTTCTGTGGAAACATAACAGGTTGCTATATTATCCTGAACCTTATGCACACCCATCGACGCTGGTGGAAGATGTTTCACCTCAATGAAGGAAGTTAGAAGAATCTTACGAGAGATCCACTGATGTTCAGTGGGTTGAAATCGAAGGAAGATTTCCCGAAGTCCACCGCAATTGCTAAAGAGCTGTTTTATCTCAGGAAATTCAATAATAGTTACTCGCGAGTATCAGATTCCCCTGTTAGTTCCAATCAAACCCTGAACATGGTTTTTTTTCAAACTAGGAGATTTATTTCATTGTCCCAATAATCCTAAAATTACCTTGAAAAATCCATGGAGATACGTTTAATGTGTGAATTAGTATGGGTAATATGGTCCAGCACTAAGCATATGTTATTTTATAATAATGCATAAAAATGTGTACCGCTTAAGTGAGGTAAACTGCTAATTTCTAGAAGAAAATCAAGAAACTACCAAGAAATTATTATTCTTACTTATTGCTCTTTCCTATTACAGACCTTAAGAGAAAAAATGTAGAAAATGTTTAAACTGTGGAAATTTCATATCATAATTTTCAATTTTCTTTTGCTGTATTTATATTACATAAAAGACAGTAACTACAACAGAAATATCGATGCTTCTTTGAAGATTATGTGATAATTTATATCTTGCAGTACATTCGCACTAATTAATTAATGTTATTAACCTTTGGTGGTATCTGATTATACGTGCGACCTAACTAATGACTTCCATTAATCTCTGATGATATATAACGTTTTTTAACTGCCTGACCATAAAGAAAACTTGAAAGCTATTTTGAAATATGAAAAAGTAAGAAAACGAATGCTATTCAAGAAGTGAAACTTCTCTTTTTCCTTAGCATTTTCTTGACGAAAATAAAACCCCGAACGAAAGGAAGAGAAAACTAGTCCTCTAAAAGGATTTTATGATTAAAAACCAAAGCGAACTTTTTGGATCTCATTCGAGAACATTAAGCACATTTTCTGTCTCACATTTCAGCATCTCTTTCAAGCACCTCAAAATTCAGGTTAATGCCGCAGATTTCCCAAAAAAGGTGTCCGAAACGTTCAAATCATTTTCTCATTCATTCATTTTTTTTCCGGCTGAGTCCGATTCATTTAGAACACACATTTAGAATTCTGACAATGTTACGCACTCGAATTCGGTATTACTTTATTTTTATCTCAGCATGATTTTGGCAACGAATAGAACGTTAATTTTCCTGGATTTTCATTGGTTCAAAAATATGAACTCACAAGAAATACAAATTTTCAGAAATTAATTGTAAATTTTTATCGATCATATGGAGTGAGAGATGTAAGACAGCGTTAGAACTGAGGTCATGTAGCGGCGGTTGTATTTATTTTCCTCCACTACCCACTAGTTATAAGCATACCACACGTGGTTATTGGAATATTTTTTACATAACTCCTATAGATGACTTTTATGGCATTGCCGCTAGAATGGAAACCTCATAAATAGAGTGAATATTAACATGTTCACATGAATATGAAATATGAAACGTATTATGGAAATATTGGGACGAATATGTCCAGTATATCATCACGCCTTTCAATAAGCGGTAATAAATTTCAAAAAATAAATTAATTTAAGTAGATATAGGGTGATAAAGCATTATAAGAGCTTACCGGAGTGAAAACCCAAAATGAAACACAGGAATAAGTATCCTCAAGAAGAAAAAAGAAAATGAAGGGGGTGTGAGAAATCTACTTGAAACTACAAATGGTAATGAATAAAAATTTTAGAGCAAAAATACCTGCGTATATATGAAAATTAGTAAACGATACTTACAAGTACGACGCAAATAAGAAAAATGCAACTAAGAAATAATTTTGCAAATTCGCTGAAACCTAAGAAATTTCTGAATAAAATACCATAATATCCATATATGCGACAGCAGAAAGATATAGAAAGGTAAAGAAATGCAACAAAATAACAGCTTTTTATAACAGCTCCTAACAGAATAACTACTCTATATAATTTAGGTGAAATAAAGATAGTAAATTTGCATACGAAATCTAAAATCAAAATATAAGTGAACATGCAAAATAGATAAAAAGATCTAAAGATGGTATATTTTCGCTTGGTCGCTTATATAAAATATTCAGCACCTAGCACCATTTACACTATTTACATTTACTATATCTCCACGTATGAGACGTATCTGTCCACCAAAAATTGAGGATAAAATGCAGGATACGTCTAATCGAAGGGTAGAGGTTTTATAAGGTAATTATTATGATAGATCAAGATTACTGCCCGGAAACCTTCTGCACCTTATAGATGGAGATATATGGTACCTTTGTTGAGAAGAATATAAGTAAATGGACTTAAGCGAGTAGATATCCTGAAACTCATCAGAGAGAAGATTTGAAATGGAGGAGTAAAAGAACCACCATATTTTGTCTGGTTATATAACAACCGGTTCGGAAGAGAGGCAATATTTTCACCACAGGTTCCGACAGCACGGTGCGAACCATTAGCATGGCATCATCTTCCTCTCAAACCTACGAAAAGCAAATACGGTAAAACCCGTTTAAGACGCTCCCGCTTAAGACACTATCCTTTCTAATATTCATTTACTCATGGTCCCTTTCCCTTTCACACGAAACACATGGTAATAATACCGCTTAAGAAGCGGATTATTCCCGTCCCCAGATGCACTGCAACCTATTATTTCCTTCATTGGATAGAAAGACAGACCAATTTTTTTTACAATAACTCATGATTTACCTTACCTCCAAAATGATTCTTTATGTATTTCTTCATTGGAATGACTAATTTTCTGAGAATCAAATTTGATGTTTGATTAAAAATTCTTTTGATGGTGTTTTCTTCGGCGCAATCTCGAGTTTGAAAAATATCCAATAAACCATCAATGGAGTGCGGTATTTTGTGAGATGTTGAATTTAATCTTGGAGGAATCATTCTCTGTGATGCCCTCTCACCACTGCCATCAAAAACTTATTGTTCTTTCCTGATTATCCTTCCCTATCTGGTAAAAAAATATTTTCATTTTAGTGTAAAAGTGACTAAGTGACATTCTCTGTGCGAAAAGCAGACCATCTTCAAAAATACTATGTAAGGCAACCAGTATTACACAACCCAGTTATAACGCCATCCCGCTTAAGACGCGGTTTCCGCTTTGTCCCCCTGAAAAGCGTCTTAGCCGGGTTTTACTTTATATGCGAGGAAACATATGCGATTGACACTAATTCGTAATCGTTCAACGAGAATGATGAAGCGTAGCGTTGAAATCTCCGACAGCATGAAATTGATCTGGTGGATATGTGGAAAAAACCAAGACAGAAGTGGAGAGAACGATTGGAAGATTTCGTTACGTAACCGATTCAGAAGTGCTAAGGAAAAAGGAGAATGAACGCTGACCACCTGGAAAGAGGAAGCTGGTGATGGTGAGAGCCGGTTTCGAACACCAACCAAGCTACGAGGCGAATTTCAAAGTTTGCGGTTAACATTTTTCTCGCCATGGAAGTTTTTGGATTGGCAACAAAATAGAGAAGGAACAAATGATTCGATTCTCGTGTGAATATTCGGAATGAAATTCATCTGAAAATAAAATGTTAATACAATATATCAAGGGTAACAGAATATATGTTGATGGCATTTGCTAACATCTATTCTGTAGAACTTTACATTTTGAAACTACTGAAGTCCACGTGAATAATTCGGTCTTATTGGAGAAGTTAATTAAAAATCAGATAAATTCGTAGCAATATAAATTTTTATATAAATTTTGTTTTATAATATAAATCCTTTGCCGTTTAATTAACTACGCAGCTTCTTAGGATGAGTTAGTTTCGCACGATCTAAGTGTAACCTACGAAATAGTGTGCGTTTTCTCAGAGTTAATCTGAACTGCTGGAGATTCATTATTATTCTTTACAAATTTACTATTTGGACCTAAATATTGTCTCTACACTCATTAGCCCCAAGGCTGATTGGATCCTCTCTACCATTAGCTACCTAAATGTTTGGAGAGGGGATGAAGTCAAGTTGAAGTCAAGATGAAGTCAAAATGAAATCAAGATGAAGTCAAGATGAAGTCAGGATGAAGTCAAGATGAAGTCAACTACTAGTCAAGAGAAGGGGTGAGGTAATTTGTCCATGCTTTTCTCACAAAACTAGGATGAACTAGGAATGGAAAAGGTCTACCTTAGTTCAACTCAATGACTCCATAAAAATCTTTTAATAGCATTCGATAAGGAGTGACCAATACAAATTTTATTATTCATCGTCATTCATACCCCAGCAGCCTTTTTATCATTATGACCATGAACGAGGCTGAGAAAAGTAAATGAAAGATACATTTTCCTCCGTCCTGTACTTGTAAATATGATCATCTTCATTGTTTTATCATAAGCTTTACCCATAATTATCTCATTAAAAATAGCTTCCATGGAGATAAAGGTATAAGTCGGCAAGAAGTGTTTATGAAAATTTCAATTTTTTCCGGGACCAAAAAGATTTCTTAAATGCGGAAATGAAGAGGGTGATATTTGTAAAAGCTGAGGCCTTAAGATTTCGACATTTAGATCCGTAAAAAAATAAGAAGCTAAACGATTTCGAATATAAGTTCGCTGTATAATAAGTACCCATGTTTAATAAATTAATTGAATAAAATTTTCTTCTCGTAAAATAATGCCCCGTTTAGCCGTGAATCCTTCAATTGCTCTTAATCTCTCGCAGAACTCGACATTGCCTTTCAAAGCATAAATAAAATTATTCTACCTCATTTTCAGATGTCTATTACCATTCCTCTACTAACAGCTTTTACAAAATGAACGACATTATCGATAGCAATCTGCATAAAATTATATACAAAGAAACTCACTTGTGTACTTACTGGCTGTCACTTAACGAAGAACATTGAACTGGGGAAAATTAAATCAAAAGTTAAGGGAAACTAGATGTTTATGACAAGTCTGTGGGGCACCATTCGAAAATGTATCCATTAGGAGAAAGTGATACCAAGGCCTCGCTAAAGAGGACTCTTATATAATAAAATAAAAGGTGAGTATACTGCATCCCGAAGTGCCGCTGCTGTTTGCTTGCAGTGATATACTCTTTATCAACACTTTAATTTTTATCTTAGAAATTTCTATCACGAATTGACTGGAAGTATTTCAGGTAAAGAAGTTAACCAGCCAAAACTTAGAGCAAGTTTTGCATATAACAACTGCAACCCTCGCCGAATTTCGAGTTTAAAAAAACAGTAATAGAAAATACAGAACTTTTTATGCGTGGCTTTATGCCTCAGATACCTCGTCTACCAATTTACTATGGTTTATATTTCAGATATAACGCTTTTGCACGTTCGTTTCAAAAGTTCTGTTTGCGCGCCTTTTATACAGAAATCATACGGAAAATTGATATTTTGATACGTTTGATGTGTTGGTATCATTCGTCATTAATAAAAGCTTATTCTATTTTTATTAAGATATCACTTGATATTTATCTGAATATTCTATCGTATGCATCTGAATTTTATTGATCAAATTCTCCGGTACCTTTAACTTATAACACGATGAATATTTTGGTAAATAGACTTAATAACATTAGACTTGTAGCCATCTTAGTATCATCCGTAACACAGGTAAACGAGCACATAAAAAAACAGAGCTTACTCAAGAGAAAAGTCGGTTAGAATGACGTTATCTTGCGTTAGACCCCATCTAGAGCATGCATACAATACATGAAACCCTGAAAATATACGTTTTAGTCTTGGGTTATAAAAAACGCAGTGTAAACCGATAAATTTAGTTAAAATTTGCTTCAACAAATCGATAAGCGTTTCTAATAATATGCTCCTTGTCGAAGAGTTTAGAAGCTTAAGAACAAAGAGATAAAATTTAAGGTTAAAATTGCTTGATAAATTCAGAGTTAATGTGCTCTCTGAAGACGTAATAGATATCAAGCGTCCTCTATGTCACATAAACCGCACATATACTACCAGAAAAATTAGGGGAATAGATGCTACAGTTGGCCGCTTCAAATATTTTTCTGCTGACCATATACGACAGAAAATATAAATAGCAGACAAAAGACCATAACAGAAAAATATGTTCATGATTCATGCACTGATTCATGAAACAGATAGCATCTCTCAGGTTGTGTAAATGTAAATGTAGAAGTAGAAGTATATCGCACGAAACGTTAATTGAAAACCGTAAAAGTCACGACATATAAACCTATTTTATTTGTGATGAAGTATAATACCTGTCCCTTATCTAAAAATTAAAATCATTGAATAAAATCAAGGGAAAGGGTGCTAGAGAAAATACGCTAATTCAAAATTTCATTACAATGATGAGATAATAAAAGATGACGTCATTATTCTTGAAGGTTGAAGCTATTGCACACGGATGAAATGAAAAGTCGAGAAAGCATTGCGGAAAACGAAGTGACCGATTGAAGTGATCAGCTCGAAAACTGGAAAAAAAATTAAGACTGGTCTTTAGGACTGGGTTCGAATCTCAGTCAAGTCGGCTATTTCTCTTCCGTTTAACCTTCAGTCGTTCAAGCATACGCTTACGCCTTACAAGCTAAATTAATATCTCTTCTTTCCTATTCTGAAGCTATAAAGTCTCTTCCATCAAAACCATAACCAATGAAAGGAAATCAAATTAGACAGCCTAATAAAGTATTCCTTTCAGAAGATTATAATGAGTTCTGTCCAAGGGAAGAATATTTATTTCATCGAAATATATTATAAATAAATATTCTTTATGTTATAAATTTTCTCGAGAGGCTCCCGGATAGCCAATTGGGTAGCGTGTTCACCTTTGGTAAAGGCGGTCTCGAGTTTGATTCATACTGAAGACCCAAAAGTACAAAAAGATCTAACCTGTCTCAGCAGTTTTAAAATACTATTAATGCTATAAATACTTTCGAATTCCACAATTAATTCTTACCTAATCCTCAATTAATGATAATAAATATATGTTGTTCTTACTACTCATATTTTTTGACGAGTACAAGCGAATATAATAGGAACAAAATCGACAGGATTTAGATAGTCTCAGCAAAGATAGATATAACATTCCGGGGGAAACGAAGTTGAAAACTGCAAGATTTCCGCACACCGACCCCTCAATGTAGTCCTTTACTATTACTTCCATCATCATACCCGCCTACCCAACCATATATCCAACAACCATTGCCTTATTGCGTCGGAGATTCACGTTTAAAGTGCACATGCACCATCTGTTGTAGAACTCAAGAAATAATTCACCGACTATCATATAAGAGCTTCTTCATGACTAAAAAAGGAAACTAAAACATCAACGTGGCTTATAAAATTTAAATCAAGGAAGCGGAAGCGCTCATTTTTAAGTTGACATTACTCAAATCCGTTGATTTGGGAGAATTGATGAACGAATATGTTCGCGATGAAATACTATTAAAATCACTCAAACGAATAAAACTCAATGTAAAATGAAACAAGTTAAGAATATTAGAATAAGAGAAAATATCATGACAAATATCTTAAATTCGGATGTGGATTTGACGCGTTCAAACATTGTCCATATATACGTACTTTTTAAAATCTAGAAAATACAACATACCTTGATTAACTACTTTAAATTAATCGTCGATGTTCTGCGATGTTCTTACAAACTAAAATCAAAACCTGAAAGGAAGAAGCATTTTAGTAAATGTGTGTACTTCACGTAAGATGATTTCCATTTACATCATATCATAATTTACCTTTCCTAGTATTTTATCTGATGATTTCTAATCATTATTCTATTGGTTTCATTTTGAAACAAAATATTTTGTTGAACGAAATCAACTAAGAAGTTATAGCCAGAGAATTTACACATATACGGAGTTCTACTTTCCATTAAAATACATACGTTCAAACATGAGCTTGTTGATAAAAGTTGACACTCAAATTATGAACTTAAATATAAAAAGGACGAAATTGAGTAGTGGTTCAATCGGAAACAATTTCTGTAATAGTCTCCAATTTCTGAAATCGTACGGTAAATAACCAGTGATGGCGATAGTTAACCTTCTTCCAGAGATTTGAATTCCTTTTTCTTTAGACAAAGAAAATGTTGCTTATAAATTAGTATCAGAAGTTATTTCCAGACAATAACATCATTCAGCAAGTTTTGCTTTTCCCAAGTAATGTAATTATCAATATGAAATTCTTTGTGTTAATCTAAATACATTGATAAATTTTTATGGATTTTAAGATGGAAAACTCATTTTATACTACAGTATTATTAAGTTTCTCTACACCATAACATCCACAATGGATGGTTAACTGTGTGGATTAATTGACTCGTCCAAGATTCCAATTACTATTTGCCCTTCCTTTTTCTCTGCTGAAAGCAAAGGCTATTGAATTTAAACATTCTTTCCTCCATAACCTCAAAATTAGTAGATAATATAAAGCACTAAATGATAAATACTTCTCTAAGAACCTCAGTTGATAATTTTCTTCTAGAAGAATTGAAAGGGCACAAGATTATAAGTTAATGACAGAGCACTCAAAGAATCAGCAATTTAATAATCTTTAATTTTACAGATTCATCATTTTTCCAGCTTAGCACAACATATGGCATCTCATTTTCTTTACATAAACAGGTTCATGTTTAAAAAAATCCTTCTGGGAAACGAAAAATTAATCAGTGAAATAACAAAAACAATCATCCTTAATACTAAGGAGCTTCTCCATGCAAAGAAAATTTTCAAATATCAATATTTAAAAAATGACAAAACCCTATCTCCTTTTTGATTGCTCATGATTTCATACTTATTTTTAATTAACAATAATAACCTACATACATCCTCTTTTCAATACCAAAGTTTACCAATACCATATTTCAATAGCAAAACTTAAATAATCACATGCATACATTTAAATTCACAAATTTCTTTATTAGAAATAATCTCTTGACCATAAAACAAATTGTAACATAAATTAAGTTGATTCCTATTTGATTCTCCATTAAAATGCTCCAGAATTTAAGATTACAGCTTCAAAATACTAATGAGAAAGATGAGAATCTTCCACATTTATGCTTTTCACATTTACTCCTCACAAATTCAGCATAAATAGCCCTAACCACTTTCTGTACATTAAATTCATACAAAAGGTAAATTTATGGCCTATGAACAAAGAAGTATCCATCAAATTGATATAGTGGAACATAGCTAAATAGCTTTTTTACCCTGGAACTAAAAGGGATTTCTGCATACCAAGTCATTTACTGAGGTTAACTTTTCAATTCTAAATCTTCCACAGCATTTTCAAACTATATCAAAGGAATAATCCTACAAATTTTTTTTGAATCATTATTCATGAGGTACAAAAGAGGGAGAGAAATAAAGATATGTCAAGTCATAAATTGAAGAAAGACATTTGGAAAAGAATATCTACAAATGACAACAATACATACTTCATCAATCACAGTTTTATACACAATGGTAATAAGACTCATTACAAAGCCATCGCTGAATAAAATTTTTAATTTCTGTCATAAGAGTCTTTTGAATGGTTATCCACTGGAGAAAAAATCAATACAAACACATGCGTTTCCTCAGGTATACAACAACTGCAAATTTCTTGTACTTAAAAAATGCTCATACAAATGTCTCATAATGTGAGAAATCAAGAAATATTAATTCAATTCACAAAGAAAATGTCTTCAAATATGGCTAGAGTAAAATTTCTCTGAAATCAAAATGGTTTCTGCTGAGTAAAATTTATAATTAGTGAAATGAATTTTAATTCATTTTACTTTTAATAATTAGATATGAAAATAACTGATGATTCCATGCAGAAAATCAAAGACTAGGTCCTCTTTTTGAATGTGCCAAAAACATACAGTAAAACTGGTGCAGCAATTTAAGTTTATTATTTTGATGTAGTGCAGTTTGTAACAGTCTGAAAAAACACTAACATGTAGCTCACAAACTGATTCAATCAAATGTCTCAATGACAGCACCACAACCAGTAGGACACTTCCACTTGCATATATCGAAAGTTATAACAAGTTGCGTCAGCATGATGAAAGGAAGTCTCGTAGTTTCCATGTCAGCAAAGGAGTGGTAAATGGTTGGTTTGCTGGCTTTGTACATTAGCACAAGAACGGAGCTCCACTGGTGCAATCAAGCCCATTTTCACAAGTGAGCCAAAATCTGCAAAAGAATGTTAGAAATACTTGTTTCACTCTTTCTTATTCGTTTCTGCATTTAAAACAAACAAGGAAACCAATAAGTCTAAGCTCCTAGTTCTGTCCCGATTAACATAGTTTCAGGGTATAAATCACCCTGAAATATCACTTTTACATTTAAGACGAAATATATAAATTAAACTGCAATGAGATGCATTTGACACTATAGAAGAGGCAGTTTTTTACAAAACTATGGCTAAGACTATTAATCTTATACATGAAGGTTTAACTATTCTACAGTTTAACTTCCATGCGTTAATTTCCAAAAATGAAAACTCTCCAAATTATATACATGTAGATCAAATATTGTGGCTAGATTGTAATATCAGAAAATAATGACAGCTAATAAAGTAACCAACCATATCATTAACTTGTGAAGATGTGATTAACAACTAGTCATTTATTTGTAATTATTTTTCAGTAAATATTGTAATATTAGTGAAAAGTTACCTATACTCTAGTGAAACACATACATTTGAAAGTATGGTATGTTATTATTCATAAAAGAATAAAGAGGAAAACACAAAAGAAATAACTAAGAATCATACTCAGCTAAAAGTCATAAAATTTTACAACTTTGTAAAATTTTACAATTTTACAACAAAATGGAATATTTTTGACAATGATTTTGACAAACCCACAAAGTAGAATAATATTTGGAACCACACTTAAGTTAAATTAGAAATTAAATGGCAAAGCAAATTTTGCCTAGCACACAATTTTTCAACCATTTCATAAACGTAAAAATTTCTTATAGAACTCTTTATCTTACAGTATTTATTACTTTAATGTTACATCTCTTACCTCTATACATAATCACAGCTCATCTCTGAGAAGAGTATATCTGTTCTTTGATGGTGCCAATTTTTTAAAGGTAGACTCTGGAGGAGAAGTTACCATAATCTTTTCAACAGCATTCTGAAAAAGGTAACCACAAGAAATTAATTCTATAATACATTCATTAAATAGGCCTAAAATGTGAATACGAAGGATTTTCTTAATGATATGTAAAAAGGGTGACCATTAACTTGTACCAGTATACGTAAAAAGAAGCAATAATCAGTTGAGTAACATGACGTTATTGCTCTTTCAAACCCAGCAATCAGCGATACGTTTGATAGATTAAATATAATTTTCCTAATTACAGAGCCATGTTCTTTCATTCAATAAATAACGTGAATGGGACCAGATTTCTATTTCACTTGGTTCATTCAACATAAAAACAGCAACCCCATCATATCTTACAAAATTTTTGCACTTCAGAAAATGTCTTCAATTTGGAATTAATTTTTAACTCAAATTTTTTAGGATATATCTTACTGTACTGGATAATTACTCATGAAACCTTTGTAGTTGCCTACTTAGTGACTAATGTAAGTAAACTCTGGAGTATTTGAACATCTATGCAACTGCTATAGAAACCAAAATTTTATTGATACCAATATAACTATTCACTACATTTGCTGAGTAAAGTTTATGAAAAATCAATAAACTTTATCAAAATTTCATGATTTAAAATCAAAAATAACACTGTATAATAAAATTAAGAACCTCTATTAAACTTTCTTTGCTATATCTGATTTTATAAAAATATTACTTCTGATTAGAGATTACCAAAGAAAAGAGGGTTTGCAACAAAATGCAAGATAAAATTAGCATGCATTTCTTACAGAACTGACATTGGGTAAATAAAGATACAAACATATAAATCAATAAATGTTGGAATCTATAATAGCAAAATGAGTGCTGTAGTAGTTCATTATGTTGCCTTTATTTGGTGCTGTAATTCAAGTCATGTAGGTACAGATATAAACCTCACAGAAGTAAAATTTGAATAATGAAAGGAGACCAGATTTTAAGCAAATATTTGAAATTATTTTCCATGCCTGCATTAATTCTATTTATATAGGGATACAACGATCAAATATCGCTTTGTTGGGTGGCTGCCTCGACGAGGACCTCTGGTGGTGGTTGGTGCCACTAAGTGGAGCACCATTACCTTGCCCATATAAGCTCCCGTTTACAGAAGTGAATCTGCGCGGCTCGGTAGTTTAATGGATAGAATACCTGCCCGGCAAGCGGGAGACCCGGGTTCGAGTCCCGGCCAAGTCGCAATTTTTCACTTCTTGTATAACCCTATATAGGGATATTTGTTATTTTTTCCTTCTTAACCATCTTTGCAATTAAATTTAAAATAGTTAAAATTAAGTGACATCACTTTTTGAGAAATACTAAGAATGAATTTAATTAGATAACACGATACCACAAAATGATATGACACATCAAAAACAAGACGAATAGAAATGGATAAAAATTTGATAAACTGACCGCACAAAACCACTGTATCATATAAAGGAGTGAATTCATTCGGATGAAAACTACAAAATAAATTCCAAACAAATAAAATAACTATTAGGTTGCTTTTTTAATTGATTTTCCCATCCCTAGTGTTATTATAAAACAAGAACTACTTACCCCTCTTTGAATGACAGGAGGGGTACGAGGTCCATCTGGTCCATAATGGTACTCTCTATGAAGTTTTCCAGAATACAAGTCTTGCAGGAATGCTTTAAGGAGCCCAGCTTCCTCCATCATTGATGCAGGGTATGGAAACAGGTACATGTGACGGAAGGAGTCAATTGCGACAAAAGGTAGGTCTTTATGGCTCTTGCCAAGATGGTCCAGTGGATGTCCGAATTTAAGGCCATCAGCAGTCAAAAAGTTTACATTCTCTGGAAAGAAAATATTAGATCAAAATAAACTCAATATACAAAGGTGAATTTGTGGAAGGCCACCATAATAAGGGAAAAATATCAATTTGTCCACTCCCATATATATTTTTATTTATTACACATTTAAAAATTCTATAAGATATTTTTAACTATAAAATCTGTAAGAAAATAAACTAAATTTTAATGTTAGTCACAACTGTGTAATTAAATTTTTCCCAGTAGTTAGGGAAATGTTTCATAAAAACATAACCAACAAGTTCAAAATGTCAAGACTTAAGCTTTAATAAACTATTATTTAAGTAAATGTATTTATTTAAAGTAATTATTTACTTAAAATAAACATCAAGCCTTGCAGCTGATAAGATGATTTCCAGATAAAATTTAGGCACTGACTACCTTGAACAAATGAATAACCCTGGTATATAGTTAGTAACAACCTGCTACAAAAATAGCAAGAATGATAGAGAAAATAAAATAGCATATGCAAATAGTGTATTTTACCAGGAAAAGAATGGCAATCAAGTAATGAAAGCTTGTATGGAAGAAATAGCTCATAAAGAGCTGAATATGAAATCCTTTTCTCATGGTTGTAAAACGTACTGAGAGCAGAGAAGTGAAAATTAGAGAGAGAAGATGCCAAGAATAGTTATGAATGACCTAAGCTAGCAAATCAAGGTACCTAAGTACCCCAAAATATTTTATTCCCATTACTCTTTCACAAAGAAACTTTATCACTCACGTTTTTCAGATAAGAGTTCCTTATTAACAATACGATTAAAGGCAGCTACGGAATTGTGGTCATCAGGATGATGGAAGAGAATTAAGAATGGTAATCCCTCTTCGGTCAATTCCTCTGCATTTTCAAATGTTATTTCACGAACTATAGGCACACAAAGGGCTACTGTCCATGCCATCAGCTCATCTACTGATGTCACATCTCCTTGGAATGTTTCTTCTTTCTCACCAGAGGTGGGTGGAGGTCGGAAAGTTATGATTGGGACTCTCGGAGGATGCAAACGAGCAAAAGGTTCCCTGAAAAAGTAAGATGATTTCATTAGCTATGACCATACAAGAACAAATTTTCATGCCCCTGACATTAAATCTTTAATGCAGAAATTATTTTCATGAAAATAAAGCAACGATATTCCAAAATTTGACTAAACATGCTTCATTAATGTGAGCTGAGTCACACTGCTAAATCAGAAAATAGAATTTGAACAAAATTAAACTTTCTTTTCTTCAAAGGTTCTTGAACAAGAAAGTTAAAAAACTATAATAGATAATTCTTCTAAAATTAATCATTATTCAACCTTTAATACAATGACAATCTGATAGTTGTGACCTAGAGGAAATTCAATGAAAAGTCAACACACTTAATAATAATATATCACTATTCTAGACCTTGTGACAAGATTTACCACAAACTTCACAAAGGTGGATATATTAAGTATTAAGTAATAAACCCTTGGTAATTAATAAAGAGTATATACCACAATGCAAACAAAGAAATGTTCAATTCTTATGCATAACCACTGAAAACAAAAATTTACTAACGTAATTGGTGAAATTTTTAAGGTAAGTTATCAACAGTTTGTTTGTCAATTTACATTCACTAACCTCATATCCTACATTAATGGATGTTTCTGGTATGTATACCTCCTAACCTATAATCAATCCTATACCAAAAACATGACTCATTCTAAAGGAAAGTTCTGGAAATAATGTCTCATAATTAACCATACTTGACAAAACAAAAATGAAGCATAATAAGGAGGAATAAATTATTTTCTTACTCCCAAAAACCTCTCCTAAGTACAGCTAAAACAAAAAATATCCACATCATTTTGCAGTGCACATAGAAGTAGGGTCTAGAAATTTTTGAGCATTGAGCATTTTAGCATGATGCTAAATTGCCACTTCTTCATATATTATATTATTGAACCTTCCCTTACCAAAATGGACCAAAATTTCCCATGTATCCTTAAGAGAAAATCATGAGCTTAAATTCAACAATATGCTTAGTCATCAGGTAGCCTGGTTGTTTACAACCACAAAAATTCACAAAACTTTGGTTTATTTCACCAAAATTAAATTTCAAATCAGAGCAGTATTCCATAACAAAACTAAGAGTAGTTATTTTCCTTCTTATAGTACTTCCTCAATTTTGTACAATTATTCTTTATAATTTAAATTTGCAAAAGAAAAAGCATACAAGTGATGAGTGAACTTTTATACGCACTTCTAACAGAAATGCTTTGAATAATCTGGGGTCAAATCTTGGATAATTAAGTAAATAAAAAGTAGCTTATTATCTGCACGATGCCATTTAACAATCTTTGAGGTTTGAAAGTTGTACAACTTCTGGTTCATGAGTTTTGGGTGAAAATATGTACACTAACTTTCTCCTTTCTTGAAAATGTATTTCATATAAAATATAATAGTGCATTATTTCATTTACACTTACCCAAAGCCAACAAAAAACAAGCAGTCATCCTTAAGATTTGTTGCAGTCCTTCTAAAAATATTATATTCTTTCCCGTCCTTTTCGTCGAAATATCCTATAACTGCCCTCTTCTTTGGCTACATTTGAGGAAAAATAAAAATAATTATATCATTGCACAAAAGATACAACTGTACAAATGAAATGTTACATTAGTTCATTAGGAGCTGAAATTTGAGTTAAACGCATATTGTGGTCAGTAAATATAGGTGCATTATTGTAAAAACATGAAACATATACGAATAGAATTTTTTAATGTAACAAAACATAGGGAATATATCCAACATATTCATTCAATGATATAGTTATACAAAGCTTTATAAATCTAACAGTTACTTTCTTTTTGAACAAATCTTTACTTACACTTGAATTGAGAAAGACATAAACATATGTCCTGATCATTTTTCAGTTAAGATTTGTAATGAATGAAGTCTAACATGGTACACATCCAAAACTTGAAATATGAGAAGATATTTAAGTCTCTTGATGTGATTTAAAAATGATAAACAAAAAAATACAACCAAACCAAAAGACATACAAGTCACCAGAAAATTTTCCCATGTGTTTACAAAATTAAAGATTGTTCTTAATACTTTATGAATAAATATGCAAAACTTTTATCGTTCGTTAAATATAAGTTATTGAATTTTTTCATCAAATATTAATCTATCTCAAATACAAATAATTTCACAGTGAGAAAGCTTTCATTCTTTTTCCTTGGCCAGATAGTTGCCTATCCTTATTACCTAAAGCAGTAAATACCTTCAATGAAGACTGAAAAACAAGATGAAAACAATCAATCTAAAAAATTATAGTCTTTGTGCCAATCACAATCAAATGTCTGCACTTCTAATAAAATAGCATGATCTGATTAAAAATCTTTAAAAGCAATTCACTGGTAATGAGATCTATTGTCAACGTCTTGGATCAATAATTCCAGCCAACAAAGAAACCTAACATGTTCTGTATCTTAAAGAATCTTTCCATTTCCATATTATAAAAGGATTATATGCAAGCCATAGAAGTGAATATATGGACCCTCCTTCAGTTTTTCATAATCTATAAATTATGCAATACTGGAGTTTGCAAGCAGGCATTTGCAAAAGCTGTTCCAAGTTACCATTTATGAGGTAGTTGTAAATTACAAGAGAAAAAACTATTATGGATAATGGGACGGTTAGAGATCTGTGAAAAAATATCAGCCAATTCAAAACATGACCTGTAGCACCGAAAATCAATTCCAATTTCTAACTATAGCAATTTTATTGAGCAAAATACTATGTATCGCAACCAATGCCATAAAGAAAAATGAGTTACAGAGCAGAAAGAAAGTGGGTCTAAGAGGTGATGAATGAAAAAAGGAACGTTTAGGACTAAATAAAAGATAGTCAAAATAGATGCATAAACAAATTTTGAGGACTGGTAAGAAGTGAAAGCTGATGGTTTCATGACCTCAGTTGTTGAAGTACTTATAACAATACTACTACTATGGATGAACTTCTAATCATGAAAATACTTTAGCAAAACACAAATTTAGATGAATGTACAACAGAAACTAACACAAATTATCTTGTCGGAAATTATTCATAATTCTTTTAAAAAATCTTGCATTTCTAAAAGTGCTATTTGATGTAAAGTAACAAAGAAAATTACTTTCTTAGCTAATAGCCTCATTGATAATGAATTTTGTCAGAATTTTCATGAGAAACAAATTAAAATTTTGCTATGGAAAATAAATTTTTAAAATTTCCAGGGCTGACTTTAGTTTAATCAATAAATGTATTCATGGACATACTAACAGGCCCTCAGTCTCAACAATAAGAGGTGGCCAAGGAATAAAGGAGATTATCTATAAAGGGTACACATATTATTTGCAGAGACCCAGATTTTCTGGTACTCCATTAAATGCACTCTTCAGATTAGTGTGAAAATTAACTTCAAAGGGACAGAAACCCTGATTTGGATACTAAGTTACTAAGAAAAGCAAAAAGGAGCCAAATTACTTAAAGAGAAAAATAATTACATTATCAGTTAGTTGAGGATCATCTGTAGACGACAGTTCTTTCACAGGGTCTATCATCTGCTTCTGTACAAAGGATAGTATTGCTTCAGCCGATCTTTGGCCTCTGTACTCTTTCTTTGCAGGCAAGCCATTCCTTATGACCTTAAGGGTTGGGTACTTGCTTATATGAAACCTACTTGCAAGTCCACCTGCAAATAGAAATAATGGGTGCAAAAACATAAATAACAAGCAGAAAATGTGCACAATCAATGAAATGATATGTAGTTAACCTTAAACCTAAGAGATAGGTAAATTTAGACCTTTCTAATAATACTATTTTAAGAGATAAAACATGTTCCTAATCCAACCTGAAGCAATGTATTTTCTTCACGTTAAATTTTGACATTGAATCATTCCTGAATATCTATTTTCTCCTTAAATTACAATCTCTTGGCTTGAAAACCTTCATTTAAGCCATAAAAGATGATTAAAAGCCATAACTCCATTTAAAAGCCATGTTTGCTTAAAATGAGCAGGGAATGTGGTTGAATATGAAGTCTAAAACCTACAAAGCATCCAGACTTCAGATATCAATGAAGCTATTTAAGCAATTTCAGTGGTCAAACATCTTTAACATGTCAAAAGATAATTCTACAACACCTGTGACCACTTCAGCATCACAATGAGTAAACAAAATAAATTCCTGAATTCATTAATATCCCACAGAAAAATTTACATACATGAAAGAAAGATGAAAAGCCTCTAACTAGAATTTGATAATGTCATAAATGTTATATTTCATCAAAACAAAAATGTCTACACTCCTCTAAACACTTTCTTGCGAGAAATATCTTCCTTCTTATTTGATACCAATGATTTATGGGTACATCTGAAAACCCTTGTAAGACTACATCAATCTCAGAATCTCTTTATAGAATCAATCTAGAACTTTCTAATATTTTGAAAGAGATACCCAAATTTTGATTAGCATGTTCAAAGATATTGCAAAAATACACAGACAGAAAGTGGGTCATTTAGAATTAAGTAGGACACAAGAGACTTTCAAGTGAAATACATCTTTATCAGGTTTGCTAACTTTCAAACAGTTAATTCTAATGAGTATAAATACCATTCATTTTTTATTTTTAATAATAAAACATTTGAGATTAAAATTAAGTGTTCATTAATTTTAACAGTATCTACATCTGTATCAACAGCTCGATGCAAAGTCACTGGATGCATTTTTTCACTGGATACATAATTTTGGAACTGATATGGATGAAGTCTGGAATGAATTTCCACAGTCAATCAATTTTCAATCTTCTTGCATGATAATTTACACTTACCCTCCCTATCACAGTCAACCTTCCCTAAAATTACTCGTCCAGGTTGAGGGAATTCTGCTGAAACCTTGTCTGCTGCTTCATCGAATATTGGAGCCAAAAGGTTACTAAATCGACACCAATCAGCATAAAAGTTGATCATCACAAGCTCATTGGAGGCTAAAATATAGAAGACAGAAAATTACATTTCAAGATATTTGCAAACATACATATAATAACACCGTGTAGTCTATAATTTGGCTCATAAGAAGTACATACAACCATTTCCATAACAACAAACTGTAAATACCAACTTCATCATGTATATCATAATTTATGTTAAATCATTTTAACACACAACTATTCTGAGGGTTTAAGGAAGATCACTAACAGTAACTGTAAGTACAATGATCAGTACACCAAAAATTCAAGCGTAACATAATTACCTGAAGTGATTACTTTCACATCAGAAATTATCTATTTTAATTTTCTTCAATAAGAACAAGATATTATACACCTTAAATATTTACTAGCATTCTTTTTGTGTTTTCTGATATAATTCCTGCCTTTTGTGATATAAAATAATGAAAGTCAAATAAAACTTATCAATGCCACATCATACACGTTTCATACATATCCCTGGGCACTGCTTAAAACTTAAAAGTAATCAGCATTTGCATGTATTAAGTATAGTTATTCATATATGCAAAAACAGCCATGGGAAAATATATCAGCTCAATTTTCCCATGCTCAGACACAACTGTCTATGAAAATGAGTAGACATTTACCTCATTTGATAGTGCACATTAACTGAAGGAAATCTATCACCTTATCTTCAATACGCGTTTACGTTTTATAATAGAAAACATTAGTTTGTATTCTAAAGTAGCTCTCTGAAGCCCTTGTAGCTGTTGCATATACCACCTATAGGGAGCTGGTAGTAAGAATTAATTACGCAGTTTCTATTATTTTAAACCACTTCATAATGCTAAGCACCTGAGCTAACACATAACATGAGGTTATCTACTTTACTTTTACAAACATTCTGGAATGTTTCAATATTCCCAGCAACCCAAACTCATATCCATTGGGGTAAATGCACCAAAACTTAAGAAAACTCAATTGTATCAGTTTAAGATAAGATTTAACTGATACGGTCAAAAACCTGTCATAGTATCAGATACTAAAGTTTTACTTGTTATGTTTTTAAAGACAAAGAAAATAATGTATGATTATATTAACTAATAAATTAGACATTTAATTTTGAGAAGTTTAATTTTATCATCATTAAAAATTATAGAATGTTCCTAGATTTAATGCAAACTAAAAGTTTTCACACTTCATCACAGAATCATCTGCAAAATAAAACGATTTGCTGAAATGTAACAGAATTCCCCAATGTAGAAGAATTTACTGCTTCATGAAAGCCACTTATCTCTACAGATTGGCTGGAAATTTTTAAACAAGTCTCTTGAAAATAATTAAGATTTTTAATATTCCTAGCACACCTTTATTTTCTGTCAAAAAACACAAGAACACTGTGTTGAGTCTTAAGGAGAAATGGATTTGCAACAGGTTATCTTTGCTTAAATTCATTATCTTATAAGCTGCCATACAAGTTCTTAAATCTATATTGACATATAAAGAAAAGGAAGTTCCCGTGGGAAGATCCTTAGCCCAGGTAAGTCAACCTTCACTCAATTTTTTTCATAGAATATGAAATAACAAAAAACATTAGGTGGCAAAACTAAAATTGTGGCCTTGAACATTGATTACATCTAACTTATAAATGATAACTCAGCAGTTTCTATTTTGAGAAAAAAGAAGTTGCAGCCATACAAATTATCAGTCTGTTAGAAGGCAGATGTAATATTTGAATATTCCAACCTAAAAATAGTCCATTAAAATGTTTATTAAGAGTAATTAGAAATAAATAACTACAATTCCATGTCATATTTGTATAAAATCAATATTATACAATGAAATCTGTTGCTATTAAAAACTTAGCAAATTAACAGTACTTGGTGCAAACGAAAACAAATTGGTGCATTCTGAACTACAATGTAATATACTATAATAAAATTAAGGAAATATCATTATCATTCAAGAAAATTTTAAAATTATACCAAATTGTTTAATTACGCTATTTTTTGTACACTTATACCACGTCAATACAAGGCTAAAGATTTCCCTGCGTGATTACGACATTATTTTTCATGTTCTAGCAGTTGATTAATATACAGATGTTATTAAGAGAAACGGCTTAACTACCAGAACCGTTATTATATTATCTTTCCATTAAACTTAAGGATTATAAATCCATGAAAAGTTTCCCGAACTAACCGTAAAATTTACTGAAAATATATTGCTTAAATAATAATGGCGACAACCACCAAACTTTTGCATCTCAACAAAAAGGAGCACATTTAGTAATGTTCTACTTACCGAGCATTGAGTCCATGTTACTTTGAGTAAGCTGCACCGCCCCGCTATCAGTCGGGTTGTAAAACGTATAGGATACCTAATTAGCAAGGAGAGCGTAGAGGAGAGATATCAGTATCACTGAAAGCTGATAACAACCTTTTCCTCGTTTTCACAAGACCTGTTTTGACGCACATGAAATTTATATAATTAAAGTAATCGGTTTCCTTATATTTATCTTCTTCGTTAAAATGGTCGAGTAACAGTTCAAAATAGTACAGGGAAATGTTGCACCCTCACATACACTAAAGACATGTAGTCCCACGCAAGTATTAAAAATCGAAAGAAAATTTAAGATATAAACTGATAGTATAATGATAAATACTTAACAATAATATAAATTTTAGTAAAAAATAACACCATTCACTCCACTTAATCAAAATAAATATCACCGTAAAGACTGATACGAATAAGCCGACTTAGAAGTTCGCGTACAAGAAATTAAATCATTCCGAAAAAAATCATTGAGAAAGACGAAAACATTACCTACATCCTGATTCGCACATAGTATACACAAACAAGGCTACAGAAATAGATTTACCTTCGTGGCAGGTTGTCCTTCAATCGAGCTAATGAATGGAACACAAAATCACGCCTACCTGCTTTCACTAATCAGTGCTATAATAAGGAAATTATAATGCAAGAATACTCACGAGAATAAAGAGTAGACATGTTATCCTGAAATCCCTGCTCTCCCAAGAAAAATACATGATCATACTTTATGCACAAAACGGCAACAGACAAGTGCCAGAATTCACCGACAAGTTCCTTTCCCGATCAGTTAGACTGCTCTCGAAAGCGGACGTAACGTAACGTTGATCGAAGTCGAAGGCTATCGCTACGGTCACATTTCGACGAGGGAATGATTTCAGTGGAATGAAGGAACGGATTGTACTTCGATAGGATACTTTCGATGTCTTCGACAGATCGAAATAGAACTTATATGTTTACATTTTGAATATGAATGTATTTCATTGAATCGTGGTTTCCGAAGAAAATACGTCAAACATATTTGATTTAACGTGATTTGACTATTAAACAGTTTGGTCTGCTAAACATTATCATTTTGATTGGTGTACATTGGATCAGATACTCAAAACTTCGTGTAATACATTTTCATCTGAGTAATTTATATGTTATTATTTTTTAATCAATTAATGTTGTATGGCAACCGGTTACGCGCCTTCGAAAATTAATTTCTCTCGTTTATTAAGGATATATCAAAATAACATGTCATTGTGATCGATGATAAGTAGCCGAATTCTAAATTACGTCGTAAGTGTCATACCAGCTATTTGAGGAAAAGACCGGTTCAAATGATTAGACATCGTGCGAAAATGTAAATTAACTTACTATAGTTATGTATTTCATATTATTATTCCATCAATCAATTAATATCAGATTCTCATCACTTCTTCAAAAGAATTATTTAAGTGCGTCAATGCAAGTTTTCCTAGTGAAAAGTACTTATTATTAGAAAATAAATTATTTGCAAAGGGAAACTTTAAAGATCAAATATCGTAGGGATTGTAACAAGGTTACGTTTTCTCGATGTCACTTAAAATCAGTGCTGAAAAACTCGTTATCCTATTTTTTTATGTCAACTCATTGTGGTCTGCCTCTACTTTTGATAATTGTAAAGATCTAGATTGATGTGCATAATTTTACTTTTTAATATTTTTGTAACTTGTATTAGTGTTGCTGATTTTTCTTTGAAACGAAAGTACCTCAGATTAGAATATGAAAATTCTGTGTTACTTATATTTATATTGTCTGAATACCTGTTTTGATAACTTTTATGTATGTGCTTACCCTTTCTACACATTTTATACTCTAAGTCTTTCCATGCACTACGCGATTTGATGGATTGATATTCAAAGGAGAGGAATGACTAGGCCCTGGTGGGCATGATGGAGATGTGCCTTAAAATAATGCATGGAGTGACAAAGACATTACCTATTTAGTGGTGTATCTATGGAAATTCATTTTTTAATGGTGAGCTACCATCGTCTTTATACATATAGTTATTTTTACTATAATATGTATACAATCCATGTATTTAATGATGAAATCGTAATACAGTGATTTATATTTATTATATCAAAAGTTTCTTGTAAGAAATTAGCAATAGTAGTTAAATCGATTCACCAAATTTTTGTATTACTATTCTGCATGGTAAGCTGTGTCAGTGAATGAAAGAATATAACAAAATACATTGTTTGTGAGCCTTGGGAAACAATGTTATATTGTAACTTCACTTGGCTGAGTGACTATATCCTTGAGAACAATGAACGATATGTTTTACTCCCCAAATGGAACTCTCATGGTCTAATTTTAGATTTTCTGTCAGTTTAATGAAATTATTTAGAGTGAATGAAAGTGTCATTTTCTATAAAATCATGTAATGTAATTTCCATGAGTAGTTATTGATTGAACTGCAATCATAATTTCTTTCTTATGTTATTGCTGGATAATGTCACTAAAATTCTAGGTAGCTGAAGCTGACAGGTTATCGCTCAGCAAGTTCATTAGAGAACAACTATTTATTTTGAGTAAAATATTTTCTACAAATATGTATCAAACCAAAAGGCATTTCTGAAATGATATGGTTATTAGAATTTGCCCTGATGATCAAAAAATATGGTCAGCTTGTCAATTTAGATTCCTTATTATAAATAGAGAAATTGTGTAGGTGTCTCAAAATACTAAGCGATATTTTATTTATAATTTCTTACATCACCCAAAAAAGGAGGTTTCATGATTTCTTGATAATATTATCTATGCATGATCACTTCCCAGTTATTGATTCAGCAAGTAAAATTTATTCCAAGAAAACGTTGTACATTAATTTTCTAAATTTTATCAGAGCTTTCAAGATATTTTGGATTCATTCAATGAAGAATTTCTACAGAAAATCCAGTTCTGATTTTTTATTTCATGTTAATTTTTTTTTCTTTTTGCTTGTTACCATTGCAACCTTAAACCATTCATTTCTGGTATTTCTCTCTATTTGCTGAATCACACAGCTTTTCTAAAGTAGCCTGCGAAAATATCATATCCTTTTTGTAGTATCCTAAAGAAATCATTCAGATAGTATATGCAGGATATATACTGAAGTGGTCTATGGAAAAGAGACATCTACTACCAAAGGGGGTGGTTTTTTTTCAATCCCAACTATTTAGCTTATCCTCTCAACTCATTGGTGGAATACAAAACCAATGCTATGTATTGGTGAACTTTTTTAAAATTAGGATCAAAACATCCATGTTGGATGAGTTAATGGAATAGATGTAACCTATGATCTCCATTGCAACAATAAATAATGTATTACTGCCTTCAATCATAAATAAAAGTACAGAGCAGCAAAAAATTATCTTGAGAGACGTAAATTAAGATATACTTGTCATACTCCATACTTTAACCATGACTGCTACTGTTTGGCAGTAGCTGCATGAATCTTAAGCATATTGTTCCAGATATTTCCTATCATAAAACTAGACACTTTGGAAAAAGATGAAATTTATAGAATAATTTAGCCCAATATATTTAATTAATTAATCATGATTAGAAGAAGCCTGACTGGTCTCTGGTTTAGGCTTTTTGTTTTGAATAAATTAGCAACGTACAAAAGAACATACCAACATGGAAAGCATAATTTTCAAGCATCTTCCTAATAGATATTAATTCATATCAGCTAGATTATAAAGCCATTTTTATAGCACCACCTTGCAAAAGAACAAGTTCTGCACCTATATTTTACCAATATTCTGTTTTTTAATATTTGGCATGGGTTTCCTACTGTCATTTTCATTTGCTGGTTCACAAATGTTTTTACTGAATTTTTTTTACCAAAATTTGGGCCTAGGGTTAACACTTGATGGCTTCTCTGGTTTTGATTTGCTGCAATCTCAGTTTAATGATTTGACTGGCAATTCAAAGTTGGGCAATGCTTTTGAAATTTGCAGTGGGGTAAAAATTTCAAAAAAGATCCTAAATGTAAAGTGAGGATCTTCTTAGATGAAAAATGTAAAAAGGAATCAACCTAGTCAAGGAACCGATTCATAGAATAAACATCAATATTTTATTGATGTAGTTATTTTGTTGCAGTGGCAATCAACCCAAAGAAGAATTGGTTGAAGTAACTTAGCCTGGAAGTCCTTCTGAACCTTTCGTACAGAGCAGCATTCTGGATGGGTACTACTGTAAGGCCATGAAACCTCAACAATAGTATCTATATTCAGTCAAATACAACTTTGATAAGGAATAAGAAGGGTTTTTGCTGAAACTTGCTATCTTTCAGTTCCAGCTAAGATGGGACAAGCTCTTAAATGCACTACAGGTAATTAAGTTTCCTTATTCATACTCCTTTTACAGTAGAATTCTAACTTGCTTATAACCACTGAGCATTACTTACTGGGCTCAGTCTTTTGAAATTATATTTGTATAACATATTTGACAAATATATTGGTTAGTTTATGTTCAAATGTTTTGACCATTAACTCATATTCTTGATTTGTTGTTGACACTTATCAGACGTTAATCCCTTAACTTAAATAGTATTAGATTAAAATAAGAAGTGCAGATGTTAATGAGGAATATTGGGATTTTTGCACTTTGATTTTATTGTTTAAATTTTTTATGAACACTCATGTCATAGTTACCCTTGCCATCAAAATGAAAATAACAGTGTCTTAGTTTCAATTTACATTGAATTGTAATAGAAGTAATGATTGAAACTTAATTACATATATTTAGTAAAATAAATATAAGAATATAATAAGAGATTGTAGAATACTGAATATCTTGCTAATAGCTATGAAACAAATAATTGATTAAATTAAAATGAACTGTAGTTTCTCCACTGATGGAGATGCAAGAATTATTTATGACAGGTACCCTATTTTTGAGCTAATTATTGTGCATTATACTTATTGCTTATTAGAAGGAATGAATTAGGATATTCTTGTTGAAAATTCAATAAATTCATTCAGTTTAGATAGATTTTTACCATAGAGTACATATTTTACTGGGTATCCTGTTCAATTTTACTTTTTCTTCTATTATTTCTATACGTTGATATTTACATTTTCATATGTATCAGCTGAATTTTAAAAGAACTTGTATGATCATATGACATAGGGAGCATCCTCATTACTGAAATTCCATTTATTTAGGAATATCTATGTATAACTATACCCCTGAATCAATCTCTCTTTTATATCAAACATATACTCGTCATATTTTTTGTTTATTCCTTTTATGCCAGTATAAAATAGACCCATGGTTATCAAACCCCAGAATGATATTCCGTTTGTTACCATCAGAGTTTTCATATTTGCTGGATATTGATAATAACAAACTTTAAAACATCATTGGTTTCTCTGGTGAAATAATTGTAATCACTCCAAGAAAATGGTAAATTTTATTTGAATTTTGTAGAAATACACTATTTTATTTATGAAAATTATGTCATAGTATACTAAGGCATATAATCACATTATATTGTGATTTGATTGGAAGTTTCCCAATAAAATGGACTTCTCACCTCAATGCATTGAGTTTAAAGTGTAACAGTTCTTCATTTAATCTTCAGTAGACTGACAAATACCTTCCTAAACTGAGAGAAGCTCAAATATTGGAATGTGCTTGGTACTTCAAAGAACAAAAGGTGAAGTATCATACATACATAAAATTCACATCACTAGAAAAGTTAGCTCGTCCACAAATAAGTTTTTTACACATTAAAATGATTCAATGACATATTTTAAGCAAAACCTTCACTTGAAACAATTTGATCAGCACCTTCTTTTATTTTTATACGATTACACTTCTGTATAGATCACCTTCCTACCGATAAAATTCGCAAATGGACGTTTTATATATAAAGTGCACAATTATTTACTTTACCACTTCGGACAAAATTTGTATTATAATGCATCATTCACTTCGATTTAGAGTGATATGTGAGAACTGTATACTTCGTTTACATTAGTTAAATGGTTAGTTTTTATATTTCACATTAATAGTTAACAATTTGATTATTCCTTTCCCGGCACTACACAAGAATGAAAGCATTTCTGAAACTTTGATAGAATGTCAGTTCATGGTACCCAAGGAATTAGCGTTCTGCGTTATTCGAAAGACATATTTATTAATAGGCTAGGTCTAGGTACAAAAACGCTGTCAATCGGCAATTATAAATGGGCGTGATTAGTCCGTGAAAATTAGAGAATACCTTCTTGCTACGTTGAACCACATGCTAGTTAACGATTATAAAAACTGAAATCTAAGACAGAATACTAGGATACTATTGATTATTAAGACCTTTCTTTGATTCGGAAACGCCAAGAAATCTAAGTCTAAATGTAAATTTACACGTTTGTTCTTCACAAATTTTAAATCAATTATTTTCTTTAGCAATTCATCCTTGCTATGTTTGAAGCTGTTTATTTTATAATGGCAAAATAACCCCGAGAAACTAGTGGAGGAAAAGTTGAAACGATTTCCATATTTTCGATCTTGAAACGACCCTCCTTCGTAAGATGCGGTTATCCGAAATTCACCGACAATAATATGTTCATAAGAAGAAAACTTATCATGTTTCTAAGTTGCGCATAGTTTAAAAATCGATCGACACAACAAAACAATTGCTATACAGAGCACATGTTGCGCACGACTTACAAGTTTGGATATGTCTTTGGCCGATGTTGACAAACACTGTTGGCAATGATGATGGATGATGATGATGATTGGTTGTCAGACTCAGGTAACACACATTTTAGGCTATTTATTTACATAATTTTGTCCTTTAGCTTCGAGTATCCGGCAGCTGCGTCATAAAAATTTTACGTTTCTGTTGGTTCTATTATCCTATGGCATTTCGCTTTCAACTACCGTGATGCAGTATTCGAATTACGATTCAAAAATTTTGCTCCCTAAGGTTCAGGTTACATCTTCATAAGACTTAGAATGTTATCTCATGCTTCACATCCCATCCAATTGGTTTTAAAAAATATCAGAGAAGTTGAATATTACAGGAACTATTGTACTCGCATTTTCTCCTCAATTCCCTCGAAAATTGCTGCCAAGTAATACCTTTTATTAGCTGGAGAGAGTCAATTAAGATTTTTCACATCATTGTGATAAATGTATTAGCTTAGATGTAGTTGACATCTAAAAATACAAAAAAGAAAAAATATTTTCGTGCATCTTCATGCTATATCTACATCATAATCTACTAGCAAAGCATATTTTATATATGAAGTCTGGTGTTCTTTGAAAAAGCTTGAGATTAAAATAAGGTGTCAGCAGAGATTAGATGTGACGGTGGTACGGGTTATGTGATTTCTTTTTTTTTTTCTTTTACTAATTAAACATTAGATGTGGTGGATGAATCGGAAGATGAATTGGCTTTGCCAGATAGCGCTCCAAGATCAAATGACACTGGGACTGGTGCTGAGGAAGATGATGTCGAGAGCGAAGAGGAAGGAGAACCCTTTACATTCGATGTTGCCCTTCCCGTTAGACATTCGGTAGGTTTATTAGTCTGTAAATGGCAGTGTTGATGTTTAGAATACTACATAATGGATGCACTCTTTGAACATTTTTTAAAATTTCCAGTATCTGGGGAATAACCTCCAAGAGGCTCGTGGGCATACATTGATGGACCTAGAAGCAGGTGATGAACCAGTTCAAGATAACAGTCAGTATACACCTGGCACCAGTTCATCACGGAATAGAGCCAGGGGTCAAATATGTCAAATTCCCCTGCTGCCTACATACTCTGGAGTATCAATGGCTTTGGTGCCTGGACAGACACTTCCAATGACGCTCTTTCATCCTCAAGCAATTTCAATGCTGCGTCTTGCTCTCAACCGTGGTCGAACGTTTGGAATAGTTGCCATCAGGTCAGCTGACTTGCTCTCCAGTTACAACATATATACCTTTTTAATGTCTTTAATAGCAAACTATTGATTGAGATTCCTACTTTCAGCATTTATCCATTATACATAGGATAATAATCATCGATTACCTTATTTCCTCTCTAAGTAATCACAAAATTTATTAAAAATTTTATCTTTGGAATTCTGAGGTTTCGTTTGTGATAGTGCGGAGTTAAAAAAACAATATTTTTTAAAATAAATTAGTCTCAATTATTTCATCTTATTATGATAAAGCATATTTGTTGTCATGGTTTCTAGACCAGTTTGATATAGAGCTAAATAATATTTTATTCTAAAAGATATCAAGAGTTATGAAATTAATATAGTATTAGCTTTGCCACTATAGTAGGCTCTATCTGGTAAAAAAAAACTCAGAAGGAATGGTTAAAACTCAAATTCATTGTTATGAAAAATTTTATATTCAATATAATATGCTAAAATGGGCTCTTACTATCCTATGCATTTTTAGGAATGACTCTGAAGATGAGGATGAGGAGAGGAATACCTTCTTTCTGCCAACTCGTAGAAATAGGGCTAGAAACATTGCAAGGCAATTTGCTGATGACGACTATCCTTTATGGGATGTTGGGACGACTGCAGAGATCTATGAATTTCAGGAGGAAGATGATGGCTCATTAATGCCTCAAGATGAGGACAGAAGTTTCTTGGGATTCACTTTGAAAGCTAAGGGGAGCCAAAGGTTTCGTCTTCTTGATATACACCGACAAGTTGATGGGTAAGTGGCTGAGTTAAATTTATGGCTAAATGTAACTTTTAATAAGCTGTAAAATGAAAGTAATCTTGATTGATTTTAAGGTTAAATAATAGGTTGAAGTATTTGATTTTAGCCCATTGAAATTTAGTGTTTCATTGTTTTTAAATGAAATTATATAACCATTTACTTTTGGTATTGTTTCAACAAAAGTCTGTGCCTAAATATTAGTCTTATCTCCATATTAAAATCTTTTTGTTTAAGATACATCATTTGAATTTGAAGCCACTTTTTTCAGTTTGTGCCTTGTTTCTGGATCATTTGTCATCAGTATCATAGGCACTGTGAAAGAAAATTTCTATATAATGGAAGTAAGGATGTAAACTTTAACGCTTGCCCCAAAGAATCCAAGGAATATATGGAAGTGAAAAAGTCTGCATGTCATTAATGTTATTGTTTATCCATACACTTCTGCTGTCCTCCCTTTTATGTTATATTATTAATTAATTCTGATGAAAATTAATTTATCATCTTCCAAAAATTTTTCCTCTTATTTCATACACATCAGGATTTGTATAGTTTTGATTTGTTCAGTACAATGCAGAAATTATCCACCATACAAATTGAACTGACCATCATAATGGTATCAAATAAGCATGTGGCTCTGTGAATTTATTTTTCAATTTACATTCTATGAACTGTTATTGTAGATGCAAGTAAAAATTTTCCATTGAATAACAATATTTATCTGATGTCATTTCAGCAATCGGCTAGCCAAAGTTCAGATCCTGCCAGAAATCATCCTGCCTCATCCTCTGCATGAGTGTCGCATTGCTTGTTTAGATCATCTTAGGAGTGAATCACCTCCCCTCGTCAAGCCAGAAGGAGGGTTGGTGTACCGAGAGCCAATGCCAAGTTCCTCACTAGATTTGGAAGCAACCATTTGTTCACTGATAAAGGAAAGACGTAAGGGTGATGACACAATGGCTTGGGAGAGAATCTGTGAAGTAAAAAGGTCGATGGAAGAGGGGAAGGTGCAGAAAAGACTTGAATCTACTCAAGAGCCAGAAGTGGAGAAAAACAAAGGGCAGCAGGGTGATGGCAGGGACAAAACAAGCAAGGAATCTGTTATGGAAAGTGATAATTCTATTTCATCAAAGAGGAAAGAGGGTGAAGGGGTGAAGAAGGATTCAGATGCTGGGATAGAGAATAGTTTTGTAAATACTGGCAAGGGAGATGGTAATAATGAATCCGAGATTGTGATAAGTGAGAAGTCAAGGACCAAAAGAGAACATGACAAGAGTGCAGGGAAAGGGAAAGATGATGGTGGAAGCCCTCCGAAATCCAAGCCATCAGTTTCATTGTTGGAGAACAAAAAGCTACCTTATGCAAGGTGGTGCCGTAAGCGTGATGCAGCTGTTACTGTGTGGCCAGACTGGTTGTACAATCTGTACGATTCATCTGTCTTGGTAAGCAGAATGCATCAAGAGTTGAGGGCTCTGCATCTTACGAAGAAGAAGGAAAAGTCAGTATTTTCAAAGTGGTCCTTGGGGTTTAAGTCATCAGATAAAGGATTGGATCGCTCTTTCCCTTGGCTCCCAAATGACCCCGTGGAGTTGTCTTTCTGGGTGGCCCAGAATCTTCCGCTGGATGATAAGCAAAGAGTTAAACTACTTCGAATGAACTCAGCAATTCAGAGGCTACGTTGGGAGCTTGGAGCCTTGGAAAGGGTAATTAAGATTTTTGATGTTAAGCATATTAACTGATGCTTGTTATCAACTCTCTATGCTCTATGAGAATAGCATAGATTGCTTTAAGGACATGAAAGTACTTACTTTATCATTAGAAAGGCTTATGATATTGTGAATTCATTATATTCATATATTTTAAGAATTGAGTTTTGGCCAATTTTTAAAGTTCATTTTAAGAACAAAGTTTCAGGAGTACATCTATGCCTATATTCATACCCTACTAGCTATCTATTAGCATATGGGTGATGGAGGGTGTAAACAAACTGAACTATTTTCTTCATTCACTTATTACCTTTTTCTTAAATAAGACAATATTTACTCAGATATTTTAAGTAAGTAAACTTGTGAGTTGTTGGCATAAATTGAGCCCCTATCCTGTAATTAGTGTTTCAAGTGAGAGAATCAATTTCTCTCTCTTTTCCATACATCTCTGTCCCTTTTCCGGAAGTCAAAATTTTGTCATTTAATTTCTGTAATTTTTATTCAAATCTCTTATTTTCACTTTCAAGTGTCACCGATTGTCCTGTAGCAACTGTGGCCAAAAGATAGCTGATCAGCGTCATGCATTTTGTATGTCAGTCGCTGGTCCTCAAGGGACGTATGTTAATCCTGGTGGTTATGTGCATGAAGCCCTCACTTTATCTAAAGCAAGAGGTTTGAAGGTTGTTACTCATCCTCCATCAACTGAGCACTCTTGGTTCCCTGGGTAAGTTTTCAACATCAGTTGTTGGAGGAATATGACCATGTAATTAATGTGAATCTACCCATTCCATAGGTTGTGCTATTAATTCCGTAGGTAGGTGACATGCATTATCTTTCCAAAAGTTGGCTAATTGATAAATTTTACAGTGTGCCTTAAGTAATGTATATTGTATATGAAAATGGCAATAGAATCACTACTGAAATATCTGTGAAGCATTTGATATGATGGGATTTTATCTTCAGTTATTTGTTCATAAATAGGTATATTCATTATTTTTAGTTTGAATTTTTCTGCATGAGAAATTGAAGCATTGAAGAAAGTGAAAATTAAAGAAATATTCAAAAAAGAGTTATTATCAGAAAATTGTCAGCAATTTTTGAAGAGCATTATCAACACACACACACAATTTTTATAAGTGCTATATCCTTGGTGAAGTTATTTACCAGAAAATACTAAGATTGAGAGAAATTACTGTATATTATGAAATATATTTTGATAATCATGCTATATATTATATTATTTTGATGCTTATTCATGATTTTAGGTATGCATGGAGTATTGTTGAATGTTCACGTTGCGCTCAGCACATGGGGTGGTTGTTCACTGTGGCATCAAGTGCCAATCAACAGCTAAAACCACTTCGTTTCTGGGGTCTTTGCAGAAAGTCTTTGGTAACTGGTCAGACAAGGATGACTGAAGAAGATGCTGTCTGAATAAGCAGTAAAAAACACTTCTCGTTTCATCACTTTAATTATCCTTGATGTTTTGGCCTATCTGCATGTTAAGTAGAAGATTAACTTGTATTAAAATATACTACCATATCCTGTTCTTGGATCTATCAGATGAATTGAGTATATTTTAGTACAAATCTATAACGCTTTTTGTGTGATTTAAATAAATAAGAAACATATATATTTCAGAGTCATTTGAATTGTTGACTTCATCCAATTTTAAAGCAGAGGTAGCTCAATGTAACATGAAGTTTCCTTAAAGAAATATCAAAAGACATTAGTAGCATATAATCTCTTTGATTTCCTCAGTAGCATATATTATTGCGTCTTATTTATCATTTAATTAGTTAAGTAACTTTACTGAAGTTGCTTTGAGGTGCGAAATGTTTATTCCAAACTGTGTAATTCTATGTAAATAACGAAATGAATGATTATACCAAGCCTAAATTGAACTCTTGTTTTTCCTGATAACTATTCAGGCAGCCAAATATAATTGCATAGTTTGTGCCTTCAAAATTCCTTCAAGTTAATTAATTATAATTGATTAGTTTTCTAGATCAAAGCATTCAAAAGAAAGATCGAAAAAGGTTTGGGCCACCTTCCTAATTTGAGGTTCTTTCTAAATTCTAATGGTACCTATTCATAGTATGGTATGTCTAAAAATTTAAGATCTCTTTACTCAATTTTATAGGAAAGCTGACTCATTCTTGTGGGTCTTTCTTATGCTCAGGAGTGTTTTCCATCACTCCTCTGCTTTATTATTTTGAAGAATGCAAACTTCGACTTTATTAAAAAATGGCAATAAATGACTCAATCACAGGTTATCAGCAGTATATTAAAGTTGATCACTGAAAAAATATTTTCTACAGAATGTCTTTTTAACCCACCAATGAAAAAGGAACTTAGGTGGTTGGTGACCTCATATTTCTTTTTCAATATTGTTTTTAGAAGTGTACATTTTATAATAAAACATTCTGTTAAATCATGAAACATTAATGTTATGCTTATGCATAAAGATGAAATTTAATTGTTTCCCCACGAATTTGCATTGACCAATTCAATGTGGAAGTGATATTCAATGTTTATGATCATATCTGCCAGGTTAATCCAAATATATTTGTTGGTTACCTGTAATAATACTTGTTTTCCTGAGTGAAATTTTATCCTGCTTGCCACCTGTTGATTTTTTGGAATTTCAATTATCATTATTAATTCTTAATTATGAAATGTTTTCTTCAATTTGTGATTTCCAAATGTGATGTATTGATCTAATATCAGGTCAATAAGAATGATTTTATTTTCTTTTGTGTAAGAAACATTTAGTCTGATTTAGAATGCTAGCCTACTTTCTATCAGCTTCAGGTGCCATGAGATGTAGAACTGTATGGTTTTATGTAATACCTACAAGGGGTTGAGAAAGATCAAGTAAGGTAGCTAATGGTTAAGAAGACATTCTGAAAATAGCGAGTGCTTCAGTGACTTATATTCCTTGTTTTCATGTAAGGACAAAATATTTGAATTACGATTTCAAATCGGTGAAAAAGTTCTCAATCTAATTTCTCTCTTGCAAGATGCAAATTTTCGAATTATTGTCATTGGACTGCTGAACTTGAAATAATGTTAATGCCATGAAATGTCTTTCTTATTTATCCATCCCATGAGTATTAACTTCTTGATAGAACCCCCTAAGCTCAACTTCTTAGTTTTTGAATGAGACTAATGAAAAGTTTACTACAAAGTAGAGCTTGTTCTTTCAAATGGAAGCATTGATCATCATTATTTCATAATTTTGACTTATTTTCTGAAACAACTAATAATACCTTTTATTTATGGTAAGTATTTGATTGAAAGGATTAATCAAAGAATGAAATATTTTTTCACGTTTTTAAAGCTAGTCACATGAATTCAATCAGTAAGGAATTGAATCTGAGCAATGAAACCCTAGACTGATTCCCCAGCCTTATACTTAAATTGATTTTTGTTGAAAAGATTGTGATATTTACCCTAATGCTCAATATAGTAAATTTGACACGGTACTTTAGGTCAATATATTGGTTTTTAATGAAAAATAACATTCAATATCCTATTTACCTTTGTTGATTTTTTGACTAAACAGTTGTTTTAAGAAGTCATCCCAAAGTTAATAATTTATTTTGTTTAGTAATTGAAGCTGAGAATTAAGAGTAACATTTTTTAACAATGCCTAAGAGGAATTTTATTTTTTATCACTAAACAATGATAGCTTGGCATATAGTTGGTATTTCAATTGATCGTGAAAAGAGTTGTAGTTCTTGAATGCAGTCCGACCAGTAAACAAGGTTTATTTTATAAAATTCTTATGGGGTGTGATATGAATATTTACTTTTGTGATGTAAATGTTATATTTTTCTCGTGAAGGAGGTGGCAAGATTTTTAGGACTGACAATCAGGCTCACTTTGTATGAAAAATAATCTTAGTTGCTGATTTGAAAAATATATAACTAGTTGAGTAAATATCTATATATTTATACTTCTCATATTTTTGGAATATCAGGTCATAGGTTTTATATTTGCCTATCAATGATATGAGGCTGCATCAAATTAGGAAACTATTACAAAATTTGGATGTATTCTTAATTAATATTTTGGTTACTTTTACCATTAATGTGTAAAATGTAAAAATTAATGAAAATTTTCTGTGAGCTTGGCCTCTTTAGAGGTGTGTTTAGTTAATCATGTTTTCTCTCGACAACTACATTTTAAAAGATTATTTCATTTCAGAAAATAATTGTTTTGGTATATATTTTAATAAAGTAAACTACTTATTCTCAGGATTACCCTGATGAAAATTTGCCATACAGTACTCCTGGGTATTGTTGGATGTACTGTTCGTAATTTAATAACTGTAACATAGCTTTGCACAAATTATGACTAGCTTCTATAAAATTGTGCTGTAAAGACATAGTTTAGAGCTTATGTATATTTATGTACATGATATTCTTGGCAAATATCTTAATGTATTTCATTTTAATACATGATAGATGGATTTGAAAGAAAATTATAAGATTTGTCAATCAAAAATGGTCAATTATTATTGATTAACTCTGATTCAATGCTTGACTCCCTTGCCTCCAAGCAACTATATTCTTCATGTTCAATACCAAAATTATACTTGGATGGTACATCTATAATTTGGACTTCTATATTATCATTTACCTCCAGCTACAAACCTACAGAAAAATTGTCTATTAAAGTGATGCAGAAATGTTAAGGATAATTTATCCATCAACATGAATTCTAAATCTTTTTATAAGAGTAAGGAAAGAAATCATGTCTAATAAAACCATCAGTCCATCTGGTATGAATATGTGCCCCATGATACATAATTTAATGCCCTTATTCTAGAAAACTAATGTTACTGTTAGTGACATGCAATTCCATTCCTTCACCTTTCCTGTTGCAACCTACCCTAAATTTTCCAGTCTATTCCCTCTCATCTCTCAATACTTCAGATATTACTTTTTCTTTTTTCGTCAATCAGAACCTTTTAATCTTCCACGATTTCCTCATTTGTTTCCTATCAACCCAACTAATTGCCTCCTGTCTATACACTTGAATCCCAAAAAGAAAATTCTAAGAACTGCCTTTTAACAACCTCAAATGCTTTCTGCATCATCTGACACAATATAATCCTTCGTACGCTTTCTGCAGAGAACCAAAATAAACGTAAATAATATTTATATAATCCTTTCTTAGGGTATTTCATTCCAATAAGGCTCAATAATCCAGTCCAATTATTCCTAAAGAATGAGTTAAGCTGCATCATAGCATAGCTTAGGGGTCCATCATAGAATATTTATGTAGCTACATGTTGGGAATGAATTGGTAAAGGAGGCAAACTCAGAGACTGTCCATGGCATTGCTAGGTTAAACTATGCTAACAAGATGTATACAATTAAGACACACAGTAAGGGACTGAGCAAATACCACATTTTAACCAGGACATGACAACTTGGAATGAATGTTGACATGGATGTGACAACAAAAGGGAGGGGTTTTATGTCTAAGTTTTAAACTCTCTTCATCATAGAACAAAAAAGGTTTTCTTTACATGCCATAGCTGTAGATGTTATCTAGCACGTCTGACAACTTGATGTACGAGGGTGGTCTGAAAAGTTTCCGACCCCAGATTTTTCAGAAATCTTCAGAAAACATTTCAAGAAATGGCAATATGTCAGAAACTTTTCAGACCACCCATGTATAATTCTGGTTGCCTTATATACTTATGAAGTGGTCAGTCTTACAGACTAAGAAGGTGTTAAATTCCTTAGTTCCTTTGTTTTGGTAAATTTTCACTCCACAATGAAACATTTTTTACTTAATAGACATAAGGGAAGAATTGTAATTTTTTTAATAGCAGAGGTGGGAGGCCATCCTAGAGAGAAAATCAACTACAATAGTAGGGTGGGATGGGGATTGTGGGTTTGCAGTATCTTTATTCTCTTCTTAAACAATGTTATCATAAACAAGAGCTTAAAGCTATCCTCTTAAGGACTAGGCAAATCAGGACAGAGGAGGAAAACAACAAATATAATTTAAATGATTCTTGGTATAACAAAGGATGCTGAAAATCACCTAAAGTTTGGTGCTCATATCTGGGAGTTGGAAAAATTCAGTTTCCTTAAGAGGCTTTTGTTTAACATGCATCAGAAGCAGCTAGGAGAGAAAACAGTGCATTAAGTTGGAAAGCATCTTGTATAGGAATGTTTTATTGTACTTTCATATCACTTTTATTCAGAATATTCACCCCTCTGAAGGAAAATAAAATCTCACAAGTTCCTTTAAGTGGACAGAGCTGACCAATCACTTCTAAATCCATATAAGGAACTACTTGCTACAACTTAAAAATAAACCAAAGGGAAGTTAAAATTACTAAAAATTGAATAAGATAATAGACTACTATAACCTTCCCTTAATGAAAGTTATATTATTCAAAATAAAATTTACATAAGAGTGGCTTCTCCACTAACAATGAGGAAATTACAAGGATAAAATGAAAACCAAGTAATTTGTGTGGTAATGAACATAAAATTATATTGAAAAAGGTGAAATATTTACAAAAATAATGACTATCCTACTATGTTTCTTAAATAGTTGAAAGCATTGCCATTCCATCCCATCAAACCTCAGCTTTCCAGAATTAAATATACTCAATAAAAACAATTATTAAATTCAAGATTTCAGTTTGTATTTTTAGAAGGATTATTCAGATAAAGTTCACTGGATCCAACAAACAAAACATAGACACCTCACACTACCATATTAAGCAAATTACATTAAAATAGATAAATTACATAAACAAGCTGAGATAATCTTCTGTAGGGTAAGCACCACAGGTTACAGACAAACTGAAGATTGGCATATTAAATTATCGAGTGAAAACAATATCCCAGACTTGTCTTGTTGGTTCACATGTAAAAATAGAACACCAAAAGAACCAAATGTAAAAATATCCCGAGAGAAAAACTAAAATTCAGGATGACATTAGAGACTGTTAGGTGGGCATGTGGGTTCAGACTGAAACATTACAGATGATTACTATCAACAAATATTTGACTGCTCCGATGGCCAGTTTAACTCCTCCCTTATACTGTTCTGCTAAATAACTCACAAGCCTAGCACATTCACTACAAGTATAAAAAGATTACTTTTTCAATACCTCCAGCAAAATGCAATTGCCAAGCATTTTGCAATTAGTTACTAAAAATATCTTTCAAAGGAGGCATATGCTGACCAGTGGGTTAAATGCACCATTTCTTCCACCACAAACTTTGTGCATGGCATACGTAGATACAGACATTTGAAGAATGTTCCTTTACTCCCACCTTGTTAAGTAATCGCTGATTAATCAAGTTATCAAAGTTTGTTCAAAACAAACTTGAGAGAATGAACTGGAGATCACTGGAGATTGCTGTAACTGCCTCGGTCTCATTAAATCACTTGGATTAAGCTTTACAAAAAGCTACCACTGTAGTAGTTCAAGTAATAAACCATTTCCACTTTACATTACTTCCATTGCACTGCCTTGGCTACTATTTCCGTCGGCTCCAGCTGCAAACCCAACTATCACTTTCATAGATCCTACTGCTTCTGACATTTCTTCACTGTTGACCCCATCCAAAGTGTCTGTGCCACCCATTGCTATTTCTTCTGGAACTAGCTCATTCTCTGGACTTTCCTTAGAACTTGACTCTCCTTTGGTTTCTGCATCATCCCAGTCGATCTTAAACCTTGTCACTCGAGGCTCAGATGCCAAGATATTACGCGTGACCTGAAGAGTAAAACAAGATTAGAAAATAAACGCTTAATTTTAATAAGACATTCATAGACATTTCCAAAATGATATTTTCCAACTCAATGAAATACAGCTTCTTGATACCATGAAGCCATAAGAATTCAATTAGCCCCATAAACTCTTGCCTCATTATTACATATTCTCTTAAAAATTGACTGACCATTCAGTACGTCAGTTAGGCTATGGTTGTTCCACTTAGGCAGAGTTGTTCCACTTCTCAAAAGTAAATCAGAGTTCTACACACAAATCTTCCGTAGCATGTTCAGGATGTTTCAAAGGATAACAAATTCAGCAATGACATTTAAGCTATGCGCATCTAGAAAGTTTCCAACCAAACATTCTAAATTGTTACTTATAGGGAGTGGGAACATTACCTCAAGAATTCTTTCCATACCAAAACATCCTGCAGTTATGAGTATGAGTACCCACTTAAATGAATCTTTGGATAGGTTTTTCTCATTTCTCACACTAATGTTGGCTTGGAGATGTTTTTCAGTTCACAGTGTTATATACTACTATATATACAACACGATTTCAAAATTTGGGCCAGAAATTTTCCCCCAGAAGAAAAATACGTATTAGAACAAAATGTATTTCAATAAAAATGGCCATTAAATGAATAATATTGGTATGACCACCAATCTGCAAAATATTGGCATGATAAATGATCATGCTATTCCCCACTTATGCAAAGCTTCCTCATTCAAGAGCAATAGCGAATTGATACCACCAGTGTTTTGCAAATACAGCAAAATTGCATACATGTAATTAAGTAAAACTTTAAGGGATTTCCTGACTTTTTGATGCAAACTGAATTTAATGCTAACAAATTATCATTATTAAAAAGAAGCCACTGTTATAAATACTAGCTTGAATCCATTCACTAGCAATATGCTATAAAGCAGCTTACATCGTATATGTGTAGACACTGATAAAGTGTGCATTTAATTCAACTATTTTCAGAAAATTATCAACTTGTATAACATTGTACAATCTATTTTGAATGCAAGAGGACAATACTTCCCAGCTGAACATCCAAAGGGTGCATGGTATGCATTTGAGAGATTCTTCAACTCTCTCAATATTTTGTACCAATACAAGAATTAAATATTACTATAATCTTTCATTAATAAATGGATATAGTTTTCAATTAGACTCAAAAACTCATGAGAATATTGCAGATGATAACAAATAAGTGAATCTCCAGCAAAAAAGAAAACATGAAAAGTAGTTTGCAATGTTATATATATTGAGAAAAACTGCCAAAAAGACTTTTAAAAATGATTAAGAGGGTTAAAAGGATTTAAAAACCCCATCAACAGTCAAGCACATAATATACTTTTTTGTGAGCGAAAGATACATATGAAGAAAATACATTCTCTGCTACATTTTAAACTAAAAATTGCATCTCTCTGAATATAAATTAATATGCAAATATACTTGCCTTAGTGAAGTCAGGATGAGGAGGTGGGTTTTCTCTAAGTTCTGGGTCAGCATACTCATTGTTAATAAAGTAGCCAACTCGTACAAACTCCCGTTTGCGGTACGAACATGTAAGAAGCACTACAGTTACTCCAAGAGCATCACCCTCGGGAATACGACGTACATCAGGTGGATCAGCCTAGGGAAAGATTTTTCTAAGTCAACTACGATTGCACATGGTAATGTTTGTAATATTCAATATAACATTTACCTAAGAACTCAATACAACAGATGGAAAGTTATTAATATTATAAAAATAGACTATGCATGAAATGTGGATTTGCAGCATTGCTCAACTTCTTGATCTGAAATTTCTGTTATAACAGAATTCTTGTATAAATTATCCCTAGGTTTGATTGTATATATTTATTACTGCTATTCTAAACTTGGAATGTTTTGATAATTTTCATACAAAAGAACCAACGAATAGAAGAGGTTTGTTGGTTTTTTAGTTTGCTTCATGATTCACTAATACAACCTGATAAGATATTTCTAAATATTGAAATAGGATAATTTTACCTGAAACACAAACATATGCCTTCCTTCTGCAACTGGACCCACATATACTGTATCTAAAACTTGATCATATTCTTCACTTTCAGCAGACCCAACATATATCATCTTCCACTCCAGGTCTGAAATAATATGAAAATTAAGAATTATCATAAGTAAACAGACTTATAGCATAAAAAAGACATTCAAAAAGACCACAAAATCAAGATCTTCATGTAGCAGATTTATTGAAAGATCTATGGCTACAGTAAAATGAAAGTAAATGAAAAACATTTTTGTTATATCCCAGAATTTAGGAAGCTGGCACAACAATCGCTAAGCTGTTGCCCGACAGAAAAAGATTAAAAAATAAGCCCCTTGTATATGAAAAACTGAAAGCAGTTATATAATTTTTTTAAAATCAACAATCCTTGGATTATCACTGCATTATATTTACAACGGCCAAATTCACACGATAAGTCAACCTTTACATCAAATTAATTCCAATATCTTGTGTTATTTTGTTTTAAAATAGTTTTAACAAAAAACAAATTGGAGAAAAAATAGATAAACTACTACTTTCTTTCATGCTTCATAATTTTGTGTGCTGCAAAATAAAATATCCTGACCTAACCTAAATTGTAAATATAGTTGATTTACTTACATCTTAAATGAATAATGGATACAGTAACATTCTAGACATTAAATAATGCAAAATTTTAGGTTTTTCAATATCAGTCATCAAAATTCAACTAACAAATTTCTCCCACAAATCTTTGAACGATTTACATTTACCTACCCTTTAAGATCTAAAAAATGAAGGAAATAACATCCATATTGTTATTTACGTTACCATATAATGTAGCAAACGGGAACTATAAGCCATGTTTAACAGAATGAAAAACGTGAGTTCGCAGAAATCGTGATTTTTTTCATGATCATTCTGTAAACAACTGTAATCTAGCATTAGGTAACTTAATTCCGATTTAATAACACTAAACAAAATATAGTCCACATGATACGAAATTAAATTCCTCATTGGAAACTATATCGACATCTAAAAATGCTGTCAAAAATTAACAAACAGCATCCAAACTAAACAATCTTCCAAATGATTATCCACCTCAATTAAATTATTGGTATACTATCTATATCTCTTCATCTAAATCTAGATTACTTCGAACACCTCAAATTATGATCAAGAATTTCTTGGCTAGAAGAGTATTCAATGCGCTATACGAAAAGTTAAAGACGGGCTACAGAAACTGGTGACCGAGTTGCAACAAATGATACATTGTAGCAATACTGTCATTACGAAAGGATATGTTAAAATGAAACAAATTCATCCGAAAAATAACGGATAGTAAATCAAGATAACATTCAACCATTCGAATCGTCTTCGAAAACACACTCGGCAGGACCTAATATCTGCTCACAAAAACGTAATTTACCCATAAAAGGGTGATGAACTGATAAATTAACCTTACTTGATATTATGTGGTAAGAATCACAGGAAAATAATTAACTTCTGTTATTAAAATTGTAAAAACCGTCAAGGTGCTCAAAATATTTTTCGTGAGAGATGAGCTCTAAACCTAGAATAAATTCAAAATCACTTACTAGATAAATTTACGACAACAATTTTTAAAACATTTTTGATAAAAGTTTCTAAAGTATCCTAATTGCCTAATTAATCATATGAAAACTAGTTGTTGCGATAATTGCAATTATTGTGCAACCAAAAATGCACTCGAGCTGAAATTTACATCTTTAGAAACTTATATTTCTTCTACATACATACGGAATATAATCGATGAAGTAATGTGAATTTTTATCACTAATTAATATCATGTACGCTTTCTAGCTACGACAAACTAATATTTTATGCTTAAAAATAATGCCGATTCGAAATTAACTTATCTCAGTTAGTGGTATTAGCTATGAAGTACAAATATACTAAAACTTATGTAAGTTTTACCTTCTTTGAGATCTTCAATGCATTCGAAAGTTACTTCAAACTGGAATGGATTCAAAAACGGTGATGGGTTGTCGAACACCACGACATTGCACATGTGAACCTTGGCCATTTTGAGGATCTTGGAAACAAAATTTTAAAATCTCAGTCAATAAACATAAACCTAGGATAGCTGTTCCAACCGAAGAAAATTTACAAGCAGTTCTAAATGCAGAGAGCAGATTATCATAGCTAATGATTAATCTCACCGATGAGCTTGTCAAATGGAAATCTTACACACAGCCAATGCAATGCCTACTATGTTCAATTACTACTTCAAGCAACTAAATGTCGTAAGATTTCGAATGTTCCAGTACTTCGGCTTAATAGATAGCAACTTTTCCGCCGAAGACAAATAATACACAAGACCTCGTAGCAAGTTGGCGGGAAGTTGCTTTTCTACTGCAACAAAATAGCTTTAACTATATTGGTTGGCGTTGCAGTGTATGTGGGACATTTGTGTCGAATTATAGCATTGGTCAAGACTCAGCAAACAACTTTTAAGTAAAAATAAGAAAATAAATCGCTTTCTTTGGAGTGATTTCTTCATAAACTACAATTTTTCAATTATAAAATAAGGAATTTAGAAATAAGAAAGGAAAAAGTAAAAGTAGTAAAGAAATTAGACAAACGAAATTCTAAGTGATTCGAATAAAAAGCGGGCTAATGGAAATATGAGTCTCCTAAAAACTATTGTCAAAAAGAATGATCGCCTGAAAATGTTTTCTCATTAACTGCCGGTAAACTATGGGAACCATGGCTTTCATATAATACACTTACGAAAGAAGATAATTTCTTATATCGTTAAATAATTACGATTTGTAAACTAATATTAGAAATCTTTCGTATTGAAATTTCTCTTCTTAACCAGCTGAGAACCCGAGGACATTTTCCTCAGATTATTACACCGGGAAAAAGTCAAATCGTTCAACGTCAGTTGTAAAATATTATATCATTTAATTTCGGTGTATCACCGGAAAGATATCTAAAAAGAAAAACACGCTTTATATTTAAAGATGAATCTGATGGTACAGTATATTTTAGCGACTGATTCATGCAAGCGAAATCATATCATCAAATTGTGCTCTTATAGTTGAACTGATTCCAACAGCCCCTTATTTTCTAAACTTGGCAGACCTGGATTCATCATATAAGATTTCTAGAATACAATAAATAAACTATGATCATCAATAAGGGGTATAAATACCATTTTGATTTCTTCCCGTGGTATGTTTATAACTTGATTCATTCATTTAAAGCCATCACTGCACATTTCTTCATGTCCCATTACTTATTTCTCCTTATTGACTGATGCAATACAACTTTTCCACCAAATGAAAAGGGAATAATAATCACTCATTCTTTCCAAACAACAAAATTGAGAGAATACCATATAATTAATTGGCGTCTTTGTGAAAAGATACACATTGCATCCTTTGTCCTACTCTAAATAAAAAATGAAGCATATAAGAAAAGATCTTGAAATTTTAAGTTTTACCTTTCTAGATAAAAGCAATGGTAGAAAATGCTTGCACAATGAGATGATTAACTTGCAGTTAAATAAGTACAATACTTAGAGCTCAGTAGTTTCTAAATATGAGATAGTTGTGTTTGTTATTAAACACTTATTCCTTATGTTAAATACTGATGTTTTCAAAAAATTTTAAGATCCAGATTCACAGTGGAAATGACTATCAAAGGGATGTGCCTGTAACTTACCATAAAGAGAGCTGCTTTAGCTCTGTTAAGTAACTAAAGTATAGTTGTTCACATCTAACACTAACTTTTTAGACTTCAACTAAAATGTTTAATATGGTTATTGAAATTGCAATTTGCTAATACATTGTATTATTGTATAATGTTCTGATTTTTTGAGACAAATATATTTCATCTTCATTTTTCAAATTTCAGAGCAAAATTTTATTCAATTTTAAAGGAATTGTATACGATTTAGCTATCAGAATGTATTTTGAACACACCTACTATTGAAAGTGTTGAAGCAAAGATAATTCATCTAAGAAAATTATAAAGAACCATTTCAAAATTCATCTAAAATAATGCTGAGCTGTGTTATAATAAGTATTATGAATGTAACTGGGTTTTTTAAAAGTTGGATTACCATTTCCATAAAATACCAGCAAAGTAGTAGAGTTAATAATCCAACAATTCATTAGATAAAAGCTGAAGCTACTTCGAACTTAATTTTTCATTCAAAATAAGAGAAACCTGATTGTTGAAATGGTTGTTTCATGAATCTGTAACAAAATGTAAACATTCAGTTAAAACATTTGATTTTATTAATAATTCAGCAAAATTTGTTTCAAAACAATTTTCCTTACTCCTGGGAATGGTGCCTGGCACCCTGCTATCTTCATTTTGATTCATCTAGAAGTTAAGAATTAAGTATTTTGTATATCCATCCTTCTTGTCATTCAGATACCAAAATTATGCCACCCCATATGGGAATAATTTTCTATAACAATAATTCAATTAAAGTATATTTTCATATCTTTAATTCAACGTGTCACCAATATGGTGCCAATTATCACACCGCTTCACTGAGTGTACAGTTTCAAGTACAAAATGAACGAAATCATAAAATATATCATAATTACAATAGCATTGGAATCATCCATTATGTATCAACGTAACATTTTGTCCGTGAATGAGGGTCAGGGCTCACACGGATGTCTAAACATTTCGGGATTGTGATATCCCTAAGAAAGGCTACGCGTGGGTAACCTATGAACTTGGAACAGAAAAAGAGGTAACAATCACTGGTCGCAATAAGAGGGAAATTTATAAAAGGCAAAGAAGACACTTTGATAATATTTGGTTTACAAATAACAGAGAAGACATTTAAAAAAACTCTCTCTGCATTTATCAAATTCTTGTTTTAGTACATCCAACCCTGTATTACTGGCACTGTTCTTGACTGCCCCGGCACAATCTACTATAATTCCTGAACCCCATTTTTAATGAACCATAAAAATATGTTCTCTCCTCAGGGAGCCATCTTTTCAAAAAATCACGAGGACTACTGTCGCCCATGATTTCCAATCACAGCAACTACAACAAAAAAAAGAAAGAAAGATCTGATCTTCGCTTTAACCCGTCAGCCACTTAAAAACTCGCACACAGAGCACGCACACCATCTTGTATTTTCAAAACAAAAAAAATTAAGAAATAAATACTGAAGTCAATGAGAAGCGTTATCTCACCCTGCTTCCTTCGAAACCCTCAAAAGAAAAACATTTGCACGGAGCAACAGCTGATAAAAGTCTTCACATACATAGAGTGATACAAACCGAGAAGACAAAGCCAGGTCATGCTTTTTGATCAGTAAGCATTAATGACATTTGGAACTGATATCCGGGACTTAAAAACAAAAAGATTGCCATGCGAATTATTTTGCTAAAGAGGGCCAAAGTACATAAAAATGTGAATAAAAGTTTGGAAATAACATGGCATGAATGTTAGAAAGAGTACACCAAACTACAAGATTCTCTGATCTAGAAACGATGCAAAGATAATATCATTGATAGTGATATCAGATTGATGGAAAGGTAAGGCATGTCATTCAGAAATAATTATGAATAACAAGGAAATTACATTACTGTTGATTACCTTTAAACAAAACCTGTTAAAAATATACCAGAAAAAATAACATTTCCTATACCAACTTTGAAATTTATGTATAAAAAGTTAAATGACATCTACCAAACATCTTGATTTTTTTGGTAACCACCAAGATGAAAAATTTAGTAGTCGTCATTAATTCAAAGACATCACAAAAACCTTAGAAATCTTCATATAGAAATGACATTCTCAACTACAAATTCAACAAATTCTATGGAGTAGTATTCAATGCATGAAATTAAAAATGGAAACATCCATTCATTCCATTCATTATGCAGGTAAATAACCTGCTCTGCCTATATCCAGAGCTTCAAAAAAGGCACAGACATGTAAAGCCTAGGGATCAAACCTTTACATGTTATCATTTATATCAGACATTCAAATTAAGATAAGGCACACCTCTTATGAGTTTTTATGCATAGGTGCTATCTTTGAATGTGGTTCCAACATCAGCCAAAGACTACCAGCTCCTAAATTAAATTATACAGAATTATCTCATACACATTTGAACTCTTTCTTGGAATTTCAAGACAATGGCACTGTGACAATTTTTAAAACGGCCAATCCCTAAACCAATAGCATAAAAATCATTCAATCCAAAAGGAATAATTTGCAAAACTTAAGCATGCATCAAGAGATATCTTAAATAAGTAATAATTTTGTTAAAACCTAATCCATCCTTTCCACCAAAAGACTTATATAAAACAACAGCCATTGTAATCAAGTTTCAACAGCAACCCTTGACAACAGCGTTAAATGCAATATAACCACAGCAATATTCAAATACTTTAGTGAGTAGCCTTTCCACCAATTTCTTTTGAGTGATTAAATTTTCAATCTGTACTTTTTTACCGCTTTAAAAATATATATAGGTCTGAGGTCAGAAGTTTTATAAAATATTCAGCTTTGCCAAAAACTCCCACATGGTACCTCTTGGATCGTTGATAAAAAATTATGGAGTTTCTGGATAGAGCATTTCTTATAGTTAGCAAGGCATCCTGCATTTGATTATACTTTAAATACTGATTCATACAATACAATTGAGATAATAGTGATTTGTTGACCCATCCGCTGACAGACCTTACCATATTAAATAATTAACCACATGCATACTAGAAATATCTGGGAGCCAAACAACCGAATACGATCCACCTTCCCAAAGCTACGGTTAATTTAAACCAAAATGAAGTGAAAAAATCACATAATTTCAACTTTAATACACTGCCATATGCTAGATATTGTTTTATGTCGATTGATTTACTTTATGTGTCAATTTGAATCCAGACTGACTCTTATAATGGGCACTTATTTGTGTACATCAGTTATGTTTTTTTTACAATTTTAAGGGTTTAAAAGACAGCAAGGGTACTGAAAGAGGCAACAATATTCCCCCCCAATCAACAATTCTTGTTGACTGAACCATGGCCATGGAGGCATTCATACACACACTCATACACACCATTTTACTAAGTGGCAGACGGATATACAATCCCCTCAGTATCAAACCGCTCTGAAATGTACAACATCTCCAAAAGGAATCAATGTACACGAAGTGATACGGACCCTCCGATACTCTACATGTTCCAAAAGTATGACTGGAGACCCTCAATTTGAACAGGGACATTGAAACATGGAGTTTTGACTGATATCAATCAACCACTGTGTACGGAAGGGCTAACAGCAGCTCATCATTCAGAGTTGGCAGTGAAACGCATTCCTGCCATTCCCTGAAAACCCTCTCACCCGATTCCCCTGACACCCCAAAATTCCCCGTGACTCCCTCTATCTGTTCCCCACTCGCTACTCTCTCCGCCAACTCTTCAGCAACCCTCTCTCGAGATGAAGGAGACATTGGCCTGAGCGTTGACACCTCTTCCTCCTCCTCTTCAGACAACACGTGTGGATCTATTGGAGGAAGCCTTGACAAAATATCCTCCACACTTTCTTCCCCTGTTGTCCTTGACACCTCTTTTTCCCCGACCACACTCTCTCGTTCACTCTTTACATCGACACGGGACCTGCCCAAATCCTCTTCACCTTCCACACTATCCACTGCGGTCACCGTCGACTGAAGGAACCTTTCCATATGCTCACTCTTGTTCCGCGAGACTTCGCTCGGGTCCCTCTTATCACCTGATATAAGTGAGTTGAGCGTCCTGTGAGGAGGCCTTTTGGCAACTTGCCTCGTCACCCCACCAGAAGGAACCCCTCCTTTCCTTGCCTGCAGATCTGCCAACAGTTCTTGAGTTGTTTTCACTCTTTGAGTCCTTGCAACCGATGCAATTTTCTCTTTCACAATATCTATCTCTGAGCTGTCCTGCACTGACGGAGGCGAGGATGATGGCAAACATCCCAACCTACTCACACCTCTCCGCTTTCTTTTCCTTCCAGGGCTACCGGATGATTCGAAGCTGTCCCGACTTGATTCCCCCGTCTCCACCCATGGGGCACCACCGTTCACTACTGCTGGAGTTGCTAGCGAGGACTCTTTCCGCAGCCTCTTGTTTGAGGCATGGGTACGTGATGCTGCCTCTGCATTTGGGGCATAAGGCTGAGAGGCAGGACTTCTTGGTGGCGGAGCAGGAAGGCCAGGACTTGTACCGCCTGCCGTTGAAGTGGGGGGTGGACTTGGGTGAGGGAGATGATGAGCAACCGTCCTTGCTGGTAGTGGAAACCGTGCATTGTTCGAAGAAGGGACAAGGGCTGGACTCACAGGAACCACACCGCCAGCACCCGTGACACTGGAAATGTTTCCTATCCCTCCTCCATTCACTGAACTGCCTCCACCACCTGGTATTGTGGCAGGAGGTGGATCTTTCCCTTCCTGTGGCAGGATCATGTCACGCCATCTACGGACAAGATCCTTTGCTCTCTTGGCAAGAACCTCATTGGTTGTTTTGCGCCGAAGTTCATTGATATACTTTCCAAGTCTTGTAGTCTGCGAGAGGAAACATTGACAAATCAGATTCCACAATTGAAAAATCAAAATGTTTGAAAGTTGAAAACATGCTAACAGTGATTACTGTTAAGACAATGCATGGATTTTTAAATCTAAACAACAAATCATCCAAACTAAACTTGCATTTTTTTAAATTTGAGCAATTTGAGGCATACAGCTATCAAATTATGAAATTAAAATTGAACTTCAATACACAAATTTAATTTTGGTGTTATGTATGAAGTCATTAAACAACCAAACTTTTTGAAACAGATTATTATATCATCATAAATGTAACTTAGATACTTTATTGCTTTCAATGACTCTAGAAACTATAATTTCTCTGATTCCATGCAAAGTGGAACTAGGAACACACTAAGATTGAATGAAGTAAAATTTATCATTTTGAGTTATACTGCTGCCTCTAAATCAACTGTCTTGATCATCAATACTAACTTTACAATTATATCTATACTGCATGATGAGACAAGGATTACTTTAAGTCCATGAGGAATAAGAATCATTTCATAAGAATCTATTCTTAGATTAGTTATATTACAAGTATGAAACAATTCTTATTAGAAAAGTAATTGAAAATCACAGGAAAACTGTTTCATAGAAATGAGTGATAATTGACTGGAAGTTATGGCTTTGAATCACATGTTTCATACAGCTTGATCATGAACCATCAACAAGTGCTAACAGTGTTTCCTGGAATGAAGCAGTAAAATATAAGCTCCAGATTCACATTTTGCAAGCTATTAGCTGGAAAATTACTTTCAAGGTGATTAATATACCAGTAGCCTTAGAATTTAAAATAATGAAAATAATTATTTATAAAATATCAAGAAATGTGATCAACAATATGCTTACCAAACATTATATGTACATTTTTATAAAATTATGATGGGCTTTGTTTCATTTATCAAGGATGTTGAATTTAATTTTTCTCTAGCATTGAATGACTGATGATATAAAATCAACCACACTAAAGATTTCTAGGAAATACTGTACAACAAGAAACCTTCCTGCAATGAACTAATCAAAGAACTTGAAAGAATTTTTATTGAAAATTAAATCATCACTTTTTAAATCATCTTTTCAACTTGTAACATCTTTCAAGCTTTATCAGACCCACAGAACATTACGCTGAAAGATCACAGGACTGACTTTACATAATGAAAAATTATATCTTTATTACAAAGGAGAAATTTTAGAAACCTTAAATTTATTAAGAAGAAACAAATCACTATTGTCTAAGAGCAAAAAAACTTCTGCAAAAGACACTATATAACCCTGATAGTGGGTATAACCTTAATGAACAAAATGAAGGTATAATATTTTCATTTTAGGGCTCATGGACCATGATAAATTTTATTGAGCCTCAAAGAACATCTGTTGGTTTATACTTTCAAGAACTCTACCTCAAGTGCTTCCTTTGTGATTGGAGTCTTTTCAAGAATAGATATAATTTCAACCACGGCTGCCATGTCCACCACCTAAAATTTAGAGAAGAATTAGTCACTGATAATAGATGATTGAAATTAGACCTATAATTAGAATTTCATACACAGTTCAGCAACTGAACGAAATTAAATAAATGGCAACAAGTTTTTGTTATTTTTACTAGGGAATATAAACTCACTTGGAATTCACTTCCCACACCTAAAATGAATCAAAGATCTTAACATGAATATACATGCATTCTCGTACGCCAAGCTTTATTTGCGTGTAAATATTGCTGACTTTGTCAACGACTTTATCACAAAAAGCGTTAAAACAGTGGCGATGCATCCTGTGGTCCATCGTTTTACGCCGTTAAACGTTTAAGAAACTTATAGGATGGAAATTATTAGCAAATTAAGTATTCGGCATAAGACGTAGAATGAAGGCTCTGGAAAGACAATATGGATAAGGAGGTATAAATTTTAATTTATTTCTGATTTTAACTTGACATTCACTTCTTAGACTTAAAATTTAAGTGACCTATAACGAAATCAGATGACCTAAAAACACTTTGAATGTTCGTAAAACAATTGAGCAACAAACTTTTGTTAATAAACTTTTAATATTATGCTATTATACACAAAAAGTTTGTATACGACCTACAGCCACACCTTACACAATTCAGGATACCAAGTGCAAATATGAAATTTCTCGACATACCATACGGTGATATTTACCGTTCAAAATTTTTTAGGCCCCACAACCACATAAGTATTCATAATTTTAGCATTTCCGTACATATTCAAAACAACCAAGATAAAAGGTTTAAATAGAAACTGAAGATATTATGAGAAATTTCAAGTTCTACAGTACTTAGATAACAGTCCAAGAATGAAGCTAAAACAAACTCACATTCACGTACTTAATTTTCATTTTAACAGTATAACAAAAGGCATATTAGATGGGCTGTGACAGTTAGGAAGAAATTGAAGGGCCCGTATCTTCTCAAACCGATTTCACTACGCATGCTCCGTGCCGCGTAAGAGAGCTGGACTTGGGGGTAGGACATCAACTTCTTGAGCTCCGTGAAACGAATTTTCACCAAAGGATTTAAAGGTTTCTTCTATCTTCTAAGACTTTTTAACGATTTCATTCGAATCTCCGTATGTTGCTGATTCTTTCAGTGGGCTTCTCAATACCCACACAATTATACTTCTGCTTTAAATTAATCGAAAGTCAAACCCAAAAGTTGAGCCAGACACGCCACTTTCACAGTGCATTTCAACGCCTTGTTCCGAAGTGGTCTTACGCATTGGTTGATTTCGTTTCCCTAGCCATGGTTAAAGCCTTACATTGTATTCCTTGTCCAATGCCTTCAGTAACTTTTCCTTGATCTCCGATGGAGATTGCTGCATGAGGCCGTACTGGGTATCTGACTGTCCAGCACCGCAACTAACGTACAGCCACCAGCACTTATGGCGGACATGTACTATTGAGGAATTCTGGGAGCATAATATAAGCTTGCGACCGGTTCCGAGGCTATCCGAATGTGACGTCAGCTTGTGTCGATGAGAGCAGCACATTCGGCTGTCAGTAGTCTCGCAAATGAATCTTGTGAAATGAATCGTTGCCTCATGTAATTCTATGTTTAGATTACTTTATCATTCAATATATGAATGATTTTTTTTTGGAAATAATATCGCTCTCTTATTTCTGAAAAATTTAATAAGGTAATAATTTTAACTGTTTGAATTTTCAAAAATTATTACTGCGCACGAAAGTCTTGGAGGAAATTTTCTCTTATGTTCAAATGAGTAAATACTTCACATATTAACATTTAAGCCTTATGAATCTCTAGTTAGCGAATTTAATTGAAATCTCATTATTTTATGGCAACTAAAAATACGACTGCTTACGCGCGTTATACACCTTGCAGTATAGAAAAGGTTAATTTCCTAGTTAATATCTTATGCGTAGTATAATTTAGTGTAATTAGAGTATGACGCTGTTTGTTTACATCAGTCAGGAAGGCAATGGCTAGCAAAGTTGTTGCCTCGGCTACTGTTCGAGCCGTAACTGGAGCTAGAAGAACAATTCCCACTCGAGCAGCTTTGATTCTGGTTTGTAATGAATTCGATGTTTTTAGCATTATTTGTAGGACAATTTGTATCTTTTGTTGAATGAAGTGGGTATTTTTAGCCGCCGCTGTTGAATGTAACGGAGAAGTAATAAGAATGCGTATTTCTTTCATGTTATGAAACCAGACACCAGCCGCAGTTACCAAAATAAAAGATATTCTCAAGGGAAAATCAGAATACGTGAGTAAATTTGCGACTCTTCATAAAAGTTGTGGCTTACAACGTACATAACTATTTATTTACTTTAAGGTTGGACTGAAAGTTGGAGTAAGACAAAGAGGTTGCAATGGTTTGAGTTATACTCTGGATTATGCAACTGAGAAGGGTAAATTCGATGAAGAAGTTATTCAAGACGGTAAATATATGTCAAATTTTCTTTGTAATTCTACATTCATAGTACTTTTCTGGTCTTATATCTCTTTTGATACTGAAATTGCTAATAACAAAAATAGATGCATGTAGATAATTATATCTAATAGGCTATTAAGGCTTGAAAAGTAATGATAAAAATTTTCAAAAACGTTTCATTTTCCTATAAAATTACTTTGGATGCTATTTAAACACTTTCTGTAATTTGAAAATAGCTATCAGTTCGCCCAATTTGCCAAATCAAAGCTATCAGTAATCACCATAAAGCTTATCGGCAAGGCTTTACCAAGAAGTCATCTTACTAGGAGACATCTAATTTATCTTGCCATTTCCTTTATTTGCAGGTGTAAGAGTCATAATTGATAAGAAGGCACAACTATCTTTGCTGGGAACAGAAATGGATTACGTTGAGACTGACCTATCCTCTGAATTTGTATTCAACAATCCAAATATAAAGGGTACTTGTGGATGCGGGGAAAGTTTCTCTATATGAATCAGAAATTAGTCTTAAAATACATAGATATGTTGTTAAATCCCTTTATTCATCTTGCATGTGTGTTGACAACCAAGCCATGAAGACATTTCAATGTTCGGAGTCATTTCTGTTTCATTGTAGAAACTTCTGGCTTGAAATGATTTTATCTCGTAGATAAAAGACCACAGTTCCTTCAAGAAATAGCTTTAGTTCTCTCTCATGCTTGAAATTTTAAAGGTCACCCAAGTAAGTAATCCAGAAATGGTTTTACTGAAATATGCTAAGTGAGATTGGACCTTCACGTATTACTTTTAGTACAAATCTCATTTCGCTTTCGTTACATCATTCGTGGCTGTTGTTTTTTACTGACTTGTAAATACAGAGGAAGTTGTGAAGGATGATATTTTTTATTGTTAATAAAGTTTGTCATTACTATTTTCTTTACATTTCATTTCTACTTTCAAGACTCTAGATCCTTTAATTTGTCAATTTTTACTTAAAATAACGTGTTATTAACAAGAAGACAATTCCTACCTTTCATATAGAATTCTGCAATGTTTTTACACACCTCAGCACTACTTGGTAGAATTAAACAGTAAAATATTCCGAAAAAAGATGAACTACTGAATTTTAAAGACGTAATATTTGGTCAGAATCGGGGAAGACACATCTACTTGCTGTCATAAATTATTTTATGCAAGGAAATTGGGGAAGTATCATATTAGTTGCGTTGAAAGGTCTTGAATGAATCACTTTGATGATGAACGGGATTGAAGTTTCCTGGTGTCAACTTTTACTCCTTGAGTTGCCTTTTTTACCTTCAAAACCTCAGAGCAACCATAAGATATTGTTAATCTAAACTAATTGAGCCGAATTTCCTTCAGATGTATAAATGATGTGATACCCGTCATTGAGGTACATCATTTCAGTTAAAAATATTCCTTCCTGGTTTTCAGCAATGATTAAATCCTATGTAAGATTGGCTACGCTACTAATCATTATCTTAATAATCATTTAACATAAGGAGTATGAATCGTGTTAAAGTGAACATTATCCAACTACGCAAAGACATACCACGTTTCAAGCGGGTTTACCTTTAGATGAAAAATATTTTCGCAATGAATTTTAGAATTGCATTTTTTCCACTACTTTCGCCTTTCATTTTTTCCACCGAAGTTAGAGGTTAAGGGATGTTTGATTCGCACTGAAATCTTTTACTAATAGAAAATTATTCAGGTATTGCAGGAGACATTACATGCAAGGAATCGTTTTTCCTTAAAAATAATGATCCATAAGCAAATTTTGAAAACGAAAAAATAATCCTTAGAATTAGAATTCCGAGCTCGATGTATGCCAGAAATTTGGTAATCTCTAGAAAACAATGCAAATAATCAATTATCAGCAACTACATCCGGAATAATAAGAGGCGTTTCCTTCACTGTAACGTCAACGTGATTCGATAGATCGCATTTTCCAGTTGTTTCATCGTTTAAGGAGGGAATAATGTCTGGTTTCGGTGGTTCGTTTATCAACATTTCACATTTCGGAAAAATTTCGTTATGAATAAAAATTGGAAGCTAAAGATTGTTATTGATGTGGTGTAGGCAATATCCCTTCTGTATATCTCCCGTAGAGTTGTTATGAATACGAAGATTTGGCTGATATTCCAATGAAAATGCTAAGTTTGAAACAGCAAGAATTCATTGAAGATCTTTTAAATAACATGCGTATGCAAGATTTGGTTTCACTTGCTAACACGGTGACAGCTAATATGATATCATTGACATCAGTGGAAGGTAAGATTGACAGAATGAAAACACCGAAGATTAATTTAGTTTTTTACGAGTAATAATGGTGAAATTCATCCTCTAGAGGCCAAAAAATGCATTCTCCTCCATACGGACACAATGTCATCACTATTGAAGAGGAAAAAGATTACAAAGGAGCTTCTTTTCAACTATCTGCATGGAAAACAAGTTCCAGTTTGTCCAACTTTAGACAAACAGCAGCTAATTGAAGTATTATTACAGTATTGGAGTTCTCAGAACATCTCGGAGGTAAGTGCTTTGGAATTTAATGTACATTATTTTTAAATCATCTCATGACGAAAAGCCTAAATACTTGACGTAACTAACTTTTATTCTTTATTAAAGGTCACTGGGACGCAGGGAGTTGTTTCAGGGGCAGTTAACACTCAGCTTAACGAAAATAATTCAGATGTACACCTTATGTCCTTAAAATTTGCTCAATGGTTCTATAACTTACTTAACCGGTCGACGGGTATTTGTGATGGAGAACAATTTGGCGTTGAGCACTTTTGGCCTGACTGCTCAATGAAATTGCACGTACTTTCAGATCAGCATGATACGATAGAAGAGGTACAAGGAAATTCTAGCCAAGTGGTTGATCTTTTCAACAAAGTGAGATCCCAATATATGTTGTATTTTCATCCTAACTTGACTAACAACGGTGTGTATGGGAAAAAGAATCAATATGGATTGGTTTTGGTCTTAATTTGTGGAACTTTGCACAAGGAAAATTCGTGTTGTGGTGTGTTTGAACAGTTATTTGGTTTAATCGAAGACCCTGGTACGAACAACTGGAAAATAAAGTTCACAGAACTTAAAATGAAGAGTGCCAGCAACATCTCTCAACCACCCTCGATTCTTGACGCTCAATTGCTCCCAATGCTTCAAAGCTAATGATTGTCTTTCTATAATTGTATTTTTTGTTAATCAAGCGAAATGCTGCTCAGTGTTATGCTAGATCGTTAAGAAGAAATAAAGTATCATTTTGTTTTTGCATGTGGCTGTGTTGATCTATAAACTGTTACACATCTGTTATTTCAGATAGGAATTCTCAATTTATGGGCCACAATGGGGTATCAAAGCAGTGCAGATTTAATCTACTTTATTAAGTGTGTTTTAATGTTCATCTCTTTTCCATGAAGCCTGTATCGAATTTTAATGAAGACTTGCTACAAAGATACTGTTACAAGTTGCTATTGAAACTATTTCAATGTGTTTCTTTATTGTTCAATTGAAATTTTAAAGCAGCATTTCTCCATGTGATACTCACGACATTAACTGTGAAAAATGAGTGTTGGAATTGAGCTGCAAAGTAACTTCCTGTACTGACACAAATTTAAGTCTATGAGTGTTAAAAAATAAATCAACCATTTTTAAGCGAAATAGATGGCATTGGTTCTTAGGATAAATATTGTTTAGACAGAAATGAGTAAATGCAGAAGTGCAAATACGTTAAATGCAAGGGTGTTTTTATGAATGGCCATATCAGTCAAAATTTTTGTGCAGGTTATTATGGGCTTTATTCCCATTATTTAAACACTAATTTCAATCAAAGAGATTTACATGGGTAACCTGTTAACCACCTTTCAGTATGTACCATGACTCTACTTCCTCAATTGATTACTTGTGCCTATCGTTCATGGTATTCTTGAATCTACTTGTTCTAGCATTTTTCTCGGTCTTCCTTGCAGTATCAAAATGGTTTGTATTGCAAGGAGGATACACTACATCAGCTACCTCTTCAAAGATCATACTTCCTTGAATTCATTAAGAAAATATTCATTTTCTAAAGAAAAAGATTCAGTCTACTGCATTAAAGTTCTAGAAAATAATTTAATCCAACTTTTGTTGATATTAGGTTCAAATGTGCTGCATATACCTATTGGACATACATTTTTCAAATTGAAAAAATAACACTATTCTCCTTAATAATGCATGAAACTCCTCTGGAGTAATTCTTCCCTTTATCGAAACTCCAGTAGCAATGAAACCCTTCCAAGCCATCAGGGATCCAATGGACACATTTCAAAATACCTTAATTATCAAATAAAATACAATTTGTTTCTTATCTTAAAGGTTTAATTTACACTGGATTGGTAACATATACAATTTTTACATAACAATATAAAAAAACATCTTGCAAATTGTTTCTGAACATTCAAACCAATTTAGACATGCTTTTTCTATAAATACATTAAAATTTTTCAATTTCTGTGAAACCTATAATAATATGCAGGTTATTATACAAATATTTTTGTGGACAAGAGGAATAATGCACTTTGAATCTTTGCCCCGACACTTAGGATATTGTCAGAGAAGCTTACGCTGCTGTCTTAATGCTTCTATATCTAATATGTTGCTCGACTGAGTTCTAGATTCCCTGAGAACACCACAACCCTCAGCTGATTTCTCTGCTTTTCTAAAGCCATGCGGACTTGCTTGAGCTTTAGGAGTCATGCCTTTTCCACAATTTTTTCCAAGCTGATCCACTGGATGCTTTGATCTGGTCCGTTTAGCTTTCATCACACCAGGCATACCAGCATCTTTCATTTTGTCAGAACCAACATGATTACCTCTGTCACCAGCAAATTGTACATCTCTTTGAGCATTATTTTGAAGGACTTTTCTTGACAGTGGCTCTCTGTTTGCATGGGACTGTTTTAGCAAATTATTCTCCATGCCTTGCATATAGGGATTCATTTCTGGACTTCCCCTGGGATATGGTAGGAATCCTTCCCCAGCTTTAGGTGAAGTATTGGCATAGTTCAAGCCTAAATCACACAAAATAAATTATTTGATTATTAGGATCATGCCAGAATAACATCATAGCAACCACTAAGCAGTCACAGAACTAAAACTAGATATAAACTTAGAAATAAACTAGATTAAATTCTTAAGATCAATTCCTTTAAAAAATTTGCAGTTACTCAACCTGAAATATTTATACAACTAAAGCATTATCTAAATATCTATCAATGCTCATCATTCAAGATAAAGCAACCATTTCCAAATAATAGGTTAAATTCCTAAAAGTGCTGCAAAATGAAGTTTGTTTAGAGATACACAGAACCTACCTACAGATATAAAACTTGTTTTACTACACTTTTATAGCTGAAATATTACTGAAACCATGGTTTTTCTTCTATATTTTTTCAAACAAAAGGATGAAAAGTTGATACCATTAGTTCAAGGATTAACTGAGAATTTTCATGTACAGTCATGAACCACATAGGTGTTTTAATTTCCTTAGAAAAATGAATTTTAATACCATTTCTGGATATGGAAAAACATGTAAATTATTTTAAAGGAAACTAGAAAAAGGTACATTTTGATACTTGAAATACATTACCATAATCTCAGCATTTGTTCCCTAACTAGAAAACAGTATTAATGTCTAACTTTCATTATCAAGCAAAGACCAGGGAAAAGTAGTTTTCAGTTAATTGTTTCATGCATCACAACCAGTTGATAGGTCTAGTTGATTATGTTCTCCACAAGAGTAGAAACAAAAACTGCCAGGGCAAGCATATTTTAAACTATCTTTGAATGATACTCACCATTAGGGTTGGATGCATCAGGAAAGTTTCCATATTGAGGTTGATTCCTCCAGATGCCTTGGGGATTAGTTCCATTGGCTGGAGTAAGCTGATACCTCTGAAGGTATCGGAGAGTAGTGAATGACAAATTTGCCCCATTCATTCCATAAAGAGTAAAATCAGCAGATGAAACTTCTCCGATGACTCCCCTGCCCATCCTTGGTAGTTGTTGCTCTGTTTCAAAAGAGAGGACATTCATATTTGATTTTATTTCAAATTAGCTCAATTTGGTTTCATGGTTCGTGATTTTTGCACTCTCTTACTTTATCATATAAACAAGATATACTGAAGCTACAAGCATTACACTTGCTTTTGCGGCAAAAAGTTTTCAATGTGACTCAGTACATATAATAAAACTTTGTTTAGACATTTCACAGGGGACAAAATGAAAACTTCTTTAGGATAGAATTATAATCCGGTTACGAAACTATATTTATTTTACATTGCAAAAACAAAAGGGTTTTTATCTCTATAATTTTTAAATAAGTGCTTTACAACTTTAAATGAAAATGTTTTTCTATAGTTTGCTTTATTCGCCACAGTTGAAGATAGGATATCTAAAACCACAAAGTATTTTTGTGTAAAACTGGTTGCATTCTTGCCATATTAAAAAAATGATCAGCTTTTTGAACAGAGAGCTTCCTTGTTACTTAAGTTTGGGACCATTTCCACTCTACAATGAAGCAATTTTCACCATAGGGATGTACAATTATGTAAGAATTATGAATTTTTCAACTCTGGTGAAAGTGGTCCCATATTTGATTCCAAACACTACTACCTATTTCATTTACGCAGTACTATACATAAGATGAGACAATTAAGAAATCAGAATTGTAAAACCAAGATGAGTAAAAATACAAAACTAGAAGTTTTAGAGTAAGAAAAAAAGAGAATTTACAATAAATGCCAATGTAAATTCATGTCAAGAAACATAAATTGTGTTAAACGACATCACATTAAATGTTTACATATTTTTAACAACTAACTTCTAATCCTTAATATTCCTTAAATTTTTTCTACCCTGCTGCAAATATTTCTTTCATCAACTTATAGTAAATCCTCCATCACATAGACCTAGTGCTGTTTGTGAATTTTTAAAATAACGAAATAACTATACAAAACAGTCTAAAGGTTTCTGATAATCACTGGGACATGTTCTAAGATATTTCAACAATATTATTTGAATGCACAATTCAACTCAAAATTATGATTTTACATAATTGGCAATGCAGTTTTACTCAATGGACTGAAAGTTTTGGCTTACCAGCAAATTGCACAGGCTCAGGCTGAAACGCATCCCTTCTTACCCCCAAGTGTTCAAAACTAGCAAGCTCCTCATCGCTTAAGTACTTCATCGCAAGAGCATTCATTCTTAAACTTGTTTCACTAGGAGGACGATCCCTAAGGTTTCTTCCAGCCAATCCGTAATGGTCCATGGCCCCAATTCTTTGTGCCTGAGCAGTATTTTGGCCTGGCAAATGAGGTGATGGTGGAGTGTAGCCATTGTTGTAAGGAATATCGATCCCCATCTGTCTGAGATGCTGTATTGTTGCTTCCCTCACAGCCTCCATTGTGGGCAAAGCATTGGCTGGTTGAGCACGAGCATTTTGAAACTGATTACGAACTTCTTCAGCATTTTGTCCCATATTTGGAGTTTCGTTACGGGACGGGTTTCCATTTTGATTCCTTAGCAGCTTGTTTACCTGTCCCTATGAATGAATAATAAATGAAATAAAGTTAATCTGGCCGAAACCGGTTGGAAATAAAAAAGCAAATGTGAAACATACAAAGTCTTTCTCAACTTGTTCAAATGAAATATAGTTTCATTTTTTACTCTAAAAATTACCTCACGTACAGGAAATTAAACTTTATGAGGAATTAGAGGGAATTCTAAGTCTTTATTCATGGCATTGTATACTTAGAGCAGAAAAGATATGTTCAAAAAGTTTTGTGAATAGCTTGAATCATAGGCAACACAGCGACGATAATTTATATTGATGCATTGCAGTTTCATAATCATCATAAGGTAGAAAGACCTTACTAGTTACCTAAGCTTTGACTCAAAGCAGGGAAATATTTCATACAACCTCATAGAATTTTATAAATATTTAATGTCACCTTGTAAAATAGACTGGACATCATTTAATACCTCAAATATATCAGAGTAAGTGTAAACAAGGAAACTAAAAACAGAATGAAATAAACTTGGGATTAAAATCAAGACCTAATAAAATAATACTAACTAAGACATTGTCATAAAAAGTCCAACTGCCTTGTGAATCACTGTTAGGATCATCCTGTCTACTGGAGGGCTTCCTACGAGATGCTCTGTCTTTTCGTGCATCTTTTTCATTTGAGCCAGTACTTTCATTTCCTGAAGAATAACTACAACAAAAATAAAAATAAGAGTGAACTTTTATAAATCAAGCTCCTAAAACTGAAGGTAAACAAAGTTGATTAAGGTATAAATTTTCATCTTTGTGAACACAAAGATGTAAGTTAATCATATCAATAAATTTTAAATAGGTGATAAACAGCTCAAAATAAAATAAATAAACTCAAAATAAAAAAAAATCTCAAAATAAAATAAATTAGTTCAAATTTTAAGATATGGTGGCAATTAGTGATTCAGACATACTAACATCTTCTCAGGTCGAAAACAGTTAACAAAATGAATTCCTGAGGAATGCTTGTTTTAGGCTACAATCTGTCTTGAGTTTATTTGAGGTTGGAATAAGCTTGAAATGCAGATTTCCTTGAATGAATTCAATAGAACAACTAATTAAATAATACTCACCCTCCCTCATCAGATGAACTACCATCCTCTTCATTAGAAAACTCCTGGTAATCTTGTATGTCGACATGAATGGATGGTTCTGGACTAATGTGAGGATCTGTGACAGTTGGAAGCTCAACCCCATGAAGAGTCAGAGTAACATCATCCTCAGTGTTAGTCCTACCTTTGGGACTTGGATCATTCACTAAATGACATTTATCTCTGTTCAAATCCTTGTGTCGGTGGGAATGCCTCCGGTTTGCAGACCCTTTTTGTCTGTTCATCAAGTTGACCACTGATTTAGGAGTGACACACATATTTTCCTCATCCTTTGGCGAATGCAATCCAGCATTTGGATCTGGCTGTGGGGTAACGGGTTCCTTTATGGCATTTCTAGTATTTTTAGGATTCCTTTTATTTTTGGCATGAGCATCAGAGGTTTTGGGGGTCACACATTCAACAGAGTCCAAGCTATTGAAACTGCCATCACTTTCATTTTCTTCAATTATCTGCTGCATGTTAGGGACAGTTTTTGATGTGTTACACTGATGATTGGGAGATCCCTTACTTGAGATGGCCTTTTGTGTCGAGCTTTGAGAAACCTTTCTACATTTTCCACTCTTAGGAAGGTTTTCATTCTTTTCTGCCGAACCCAAAACGATACGACAGTTTTCGCAATGACAGTCTGTAGCTTGAGCTTGATCTTTCATGGTATTCTTAGGACTCTTTGAATCTTCTTCTAAGTCTACGAAGCTTGTCATGACACCTACTGAGACATTACTAACTTGAAGAGCTGTTGTCTGCGTACCTTCTTCCCTGCACTGAGTGCAAGCGTCCTTTTTTACCGGCTTGGCCGATTCAGTATTCCTTGCGTCATCTGTGTTCTTTTTAAGAAGTCTTTCCACCTGTGACTGCAAAGACTGGATTTGTTCATTCTGAAGCTGAATTATACGATAAATGTCACGAAGAGAATCTCTCTTCTCGGATTTTTCTTGTTTAGGTGACTCACGAGGGACAGAAGAAGAAGAGCTATGATCATTATTTCCATAGGTATTCTTACCTTCGTGCTTTCCTTTACTTTTATTAATACCACTGCTACTCTTTCGACCATATTCCGAACGATTTTCGTCTCCGAAGTTTGCCTGGATAACAGAATCTCTGGAATTTTCTCTTCTGATAACAGGACTTTCACGAGGAAGCACTGACTTAGAAGCAACAGTTGAGTAACCGTGATGGTCGTCAGAAGCAACGTTCCCGGTGAATTCACTGGTTCTACCACTTCGCTCAAGTGATCTACCATTAAAACTTGGGTTCTCTAATGATGATTTAGAATGAATTACACCAGTAGATATATTTAATGTCCCACAAGAAGCTGCTGGTCGACTCTGCTGACGGATACTTTCATGGACTGCAAATTCAGGGGCCACACTCATATTGTGACAGCTAAGAGGATTGACAGTTGACTCAGCGATAACACGGTGTGAATTCAGAACAGTTCGAGGTGGAGTATTGGTAGAAATGGTGCTTCCTTCATAATGAGACTTCAACGCCCTTGCTCGCCAAGCAGCATATGATTCGTTCGGAAGAGGAGCAACTGGAACAGGTTTGCTGGTACGGGGTTCGTTATCATCATATTTCTTCATCTTTTCATACGAGACAGGCTGTGAGTGACTTCGATCCGATACTTGGATATCTTCCTTTGTACATGCAGCATTGCTATCGAAGACAAGGGAAACGTCGGGAACAGATGGTACTGGTGTCGCCTAGAATTGAGATGTAAATAAAATGACTAATTGAAGCTTAATCGTTCAAAAACTTTCATTCTGCAATTCTGGATGTTCCCAGTAAGGTTGATACTATCTGCATAACTAGACATTGTTCATATTAATGATATTAAATAACCAGAGGCTAAATATGAAAAAATGACAAATTAATAAAAATCCTAAATAATACTTCATAACGTAAGATATATGCCTCTGATACTAAACCTCATAAAATGATGAAGCCTTCGGTGCTCGTCTGGGTTCGAATTCTTCTGCATGTTGAAAATTGACTGGCATTGTGTAGATAGGTTTTAGGCCAGTTAAAGGTTTGAAATTACTTTGGAAATTATTTAGGCTGGAATATCAACCAGACTCCGCAGAGTAATACATGAAGTTTGGTGGGCTGAGTACTTCTGTCCTCAAAAGATATATCCGCCAAAAGTTGAATACTAAGAGCACAATCAAAAGGTGCTGCTACTCGCGGAGTAAATGTCAATCTTAGCTGAGAAAATGCTGTACGTTAATGTTCAAGCGCAAGATTTTATTTTTTATTTATCAAATGATATAAAGAAATATATTTGAGCAAAGCGTGATATAAAGAGATAATAGTAAAATGAACGACAAAAGGTTGCTAACATGCTTCAAGTTCCTATCGTCAGAAGCAAAAGGTTTTACTTTTGTGGTCTTAATATGGAAAATGTTTTCTATAAATCGCTCGCTTCTTAGCATGTATTGCATCGCATGTAATTTTTAATTTATAAGAGTAAATAGCATTGCATGCGTATATTTTTTATCAGAGCTTTATCTAAGAAATGATGTACCAGAGATTGACCATCCTGTATCCCCGATGGTATTTTTTCGTGACTGGGTGTGTCCGAATCTTCCGGTTGTAATAAAGAATGGTGTGAAACATTGGCCTGCTGTAAAAAAATGGACCAACAAATACCTAAGGTATCTTTCTTTATGAAGCTATACGATCATAAAAATTCTAAGCCATCCTTTTTGTTATGACGTAAAATAAAATATTTTCAAAATTTCCTGCAAACCGTTCCCGAAGAATTCTAAACTTAAACATGTAGATTAATTACATTTCAGGGAAAAATTCGGAGAAAAAGTGATAGAGGTGGCTGCAACTCCCAATGGTTATGCTGATGCCATTAATGACGGATATTTTGTTATGCCTGAAGAATTAAAAATGACATTTGGCGACTTTTTAGACGTTATAGAGAACCCGGATTCTCTTCCTGGAACAATTCTGGTAACATTTATCGTTATTTTAACTCATGAAAAGAAAATGTATATCCGTACATAACCGTAATTACTTCTGTAATCACATTTTGCTGCGATACTTTTTTGATTAAAAGTAATATATTATTCAAGTATTCTTAACACGCTTATATTTTCTATCTGTACAATGAGCAAAGCAAAGTTATGACTTCTTTAATAGATGCTCGGTTCGGAAAGATTGTAGAAAAATTATTTTATTGTAATTAAAAGGGAACATCAGTTGTATTTATTAATTTATCTACGCATGTCTTGTATTTTTGTGCCGTTTATTCTTGTATAATTTTTGTGCATGCATTTGGTATTGACCCAACATGTTTAATTCCATTCATTCCATTTGGCCATCATGACAAGCTTTGCTTTAAGAGTTATATGAGGCCGTATACTGAAAATTTTAACCCTTAGAGATATCGATCACTGTCCTCACTCTCCTAGTCACTTTCTTTTATGAGAGATTAAATAAATTTACTTATTTTCTACAATTCCAAAGGCAGAGAAGTTTTGTATTTCACCTTGCCTGTTGAACACCATTCCAATCATTGGTCTTGTTTTATTCTGTTCCATGGGTGTGCAGGAATTAATCAGCAACTCCGAAATTTACTGTCATCAATTATTCGTGGTAGTTTTTTATTCAACAGTAGCATTAGAATGGTTGTTTACGTTATTTAAAATGTAGTATTTACATAATACTTCCATGAACTAATTTACTAATTAGAGTGACTTATCCATCATTCTTTAATCAGTTTGCTGAAGCTCAGAATCATACTCTCAACTTTTAAAAGCTGTTTATGATAGATGATCAAAGAACAGTAAGAGTAATTTTACTGTAACACATTAGAGGTATGCGTAGGCTCAGGTCACAGATTTTTGGGGCCCAAAATGCAATTAATATAATTACCATGTTGGGCTTGATTTTAATCATGAACAGTTTGGGCTAACCTAGGACCAAATATTTTGGCTGAGGTAGGCCTCTGCTATGTATTACCAATCAAAGTTCAAAGAGGTATCTTTTTGTAGCATGGATTGTAATCAATTTAGAGGGTCAAACAGTTTAAAATTCTTTGGTTGTTTAAAGATTTATTTCCTCTATCAAATTGTATTTTATTCAAGTTCATGTTAAAATATAGCTGCCTTTACATTTCAGTACATTCAGTCCCAGAATTCCAATTTCGGGTGTGGAGAGTGGGCTGAACTGGCGTGCGACACTGCAAAAGATTTAGATTGGGCTACAGAGGCATTTGGTGAAGGACCATCGAATGCTAATTTTTGGATGGGTGATCAAAGGGCTGTGACTTCTAGTAAGTATAATATCCATTACGATTTGGATCTATTGTTATTTAACCCTTCCGCTGTGGGAGCTGCTTTGCGCCTTCTTGAACAGGCCAGTGGTAGCAGATATAGACCTTCATAATCCGGATAGACCCTTCTCCTAGGGTTTGGTCATCGGTTATTGTCGAGAAATTTAATTACTTGTGTATAGAAAATGCCATTGCCAATTTTTATTTACTTAATACTAATTTTTGATTCAATATTCAGTTCAGAGTCATTTTCTAAGCAGTTTTTTGATTATTTTGATACCAAACAGTATGCATATATCTTGATTTTTAACAATCATAGCTAATCACAAAGAAAATAAAACGTGCTCAAAGGCAGTCTAAATACGGAGAGTGGGTTGAGATGAAACTTGTTAAACTTGGGTTCTCCTGGATAAGGGAAAAACCTTTTGAGATATTCCCAACCTAGCACAATAGAGTGGAGCAAGCGATTGGGCGCTGCATTGAGAGGCAGGGTCACAAAATTGAAGGAGCAGGTCAAACGTTTAAAAACGTTTTCCCCACAGTTCAAGGGTAAAGCAAGTTAAAATAATGTTTATTATTTTGCATCTGATTTGATTAACCTCAAACTTAGATTCTACCATTCAATCTGTAAGAAAAGTCAAAGTAGAACCATTAAAGGATTGAAAATTGTGATATTTTTCATTAAAATTGTATATAATGAAAGAAACATTTCAATTGACTCTATCATCTTCTTGCTCTAGAATTAAGAAAAAAGTAACTAATTAATTTTATTGATGAACATGGAAAAAGTTGGTTACTACAAGTGAATTTAAGATTTCCTTGGAGGAACTCATATAACCATTCTCTAACCAGGAATAGCCTATCAGCTGTGACTTCAACCTGCTAACCATTTGGCCACTGTGATTCAAAAATTTCAGGCAAACTCAAGCAAAAATCCTCTAGGTAGAACATAAAGCAATAAATATTGATGTATAAAAATAGCAAGACCCATGGTTGTGGTTTAGCAATCAGAGACTTTGTAAGATACCAAAATTAAAACATATTTTTTCATATTTTGTATTGCAGAAGCATGCTTTTATATTCGGTTAATTGGCTTCTTCAATATCATAAGGAATATGTCTGTTTCTGAAATCCTTATTTTTATTACTTCCCGATGTACTTGATTAATTTTATCCATCAGTCTCTCATTGTTCAAGTTAGATTCAATTTTTTAATTTTCTACTTTTTAATTTAGTGTCACCAATGTGATTGATGGATAACTTCAGGGTATCCAGGCATAATTATTCATATTGTGTGGATTACTTACATTAATGTTCTTCTCATTAATTAGGTATATCTTCATCATATTCCCATGTTCCTTAATATTCCCTATTTAGTGCCCTTCCTTTGGTTTCTTGGTAACTTATCCCATCCTTTACATCATCTAACATCTTGTCTTTTTCTTTCCCTCTGTCATTTTTCCGTGCATTCTACCCTTCTATTGCATATTTTATCCTCCTCAGCTATTTCTCTAATCGCAATATTTGACTCACCCACTTTCTCTGCTGCCATTTAATCATTTCAATTAAAACCCTGACCCCCATAACCATTTCTATCACATCTGTGTTGGTCATTCTATCAACTCAGCTAACATTTTCCATTCTACATCATACTCATCATTCTGTATGAGTCTATTCCAATCTACATCTTTTGATGACATATTTTCTTAAGGTCCATGTTTCACACCCATCAATCATATATTGCTGACAAAAATATGGTAGTTATTATTATGTTATTGATGGGAAAGTTGGCAATTTTGCGTGAATTTGTGACATGAGTGAGCTTAGACAATCTTTTCAGTCTATAATAATCCTATTTTTCATTTTCCAGTGCATAGAGATCCATTTGAAAATATCTACTGCGTGGTCAGAGGATACAAGGATTTCATTCTGCATCCACCAACTGATTTACCATGGATACCTTATCAAACCAGGCCATGTGCAAGATATCGGTCTGTCAAAAATCACAGAGATTCCCCTAGGTTTGAAATTGTACCTGTGGCAACCATAGATGCTGATAGAAAGGATAAGAACTCAGTAGAATCAACAGAAAGCCCTCAAACAGAAGAAATTAAGAACTCTGAAGAAACCAGTATTAAACAGGAGAATGGAAATTCACATGACGCTACCTCAGACAATAAAATCAAGAACTCTGAAGAAACCAGCATTAAAGAGGAGAATGGAAATTCACATGACTCTACCTCAGACAAGAGTGAAACTGATGATGAATCCGAATCTGAGGATTCTGAAACAGATACTTCTGATTCAGAAAGTGCAGCATCTTTGACCGAGAGACTTGATAGATCTAGAATTCCATGGATATGTATTGATCCTTTAAAACCTGATCTAGATTCTTATCCATTGTATGCTAATGCTACAGAGATCAGGGTTAGAGTACATGCAGGAGATGTTCTCTTTTTACCAGTACACTGGTTTCATCATGTCAGACAATCTCATGGATCTATTGCTATAAATTATTGGTATGACATGAAGTATGATCACAGGTACGCACATCAGGCATTCATCTCTGCCCTACTCAGGAAATCTGGATTGAACACAGGTTGTCCTGCTATCTTCTGAATTCTTGTTTTAATATTATAATTCTGTGATGTTTAACTTATCATTGTTCACAAATAAAGTGAGTAATGAAGGTAAAGTTTTTGTTTTATTTATCACATTCTATATAAGCTGCAAAAACTCCTTATATTATAAAAAATGAAATTTTCTCAGAATCTTTTCTGAAAATACTTCAGCATCTTTGATATATATCTGCAGACAATATGGCAATGCAACAAACATATTTATGCATGAAAGATGAAAGAATTATTCCAAATTATATTATATGCCGCTTCTATAAAACTTGAAGATTACCAATAACTTATATTTATTCATCAAAAGGAAAAATCACTTCTTCTTGCCTAGGAACTCCCTACCCAGAAATTTTTGTAGCTAATGCTGCATGGGGTTCCTGGATAGCCATGTGGGCAGTGCGTTCCACTTCAATGGAAGCAGTCCTGTGTTTGATTCTTAGTGGGAGCCCACATGTGAAATGACCTCAGCTGTCAAAGTACTCTTAACAATGCTACTGCTAATGCTGGAGGGATTGAGACTCCAACTGGCTTTCAGGCTGGAGGATTTACCAGAAAGTTATTCTTTGAACAATTTTAAAATACTTCCTTTTACTCTTAAATATATGTTGAAAATGTAACCAGTAAAGTAGTCCATGATGCAAAGAAAAGTAGTGTTCACTGTGGGTGATATGTAACCAGTATAATTTAAAATCAGCAAAATATTTTATGGTAAGTATACTTAGATTTATTTTTCTAAAGGAAGGAAGCAAAGTTTTAATTTGGGAAGGTGGTTGAAGTCAAGAATATAGATATGATAAACAAAGAATGTTATTAAATTATTATAAAATAAATTCAAATCATAGGAATAGTTAGCTCTTATCAAAATGACTGCTTTCTGTGATGGAAAATCTCAGGAAATCCGCTTTAAATTGTTTCAGTTTTTATTTTCGATTAATGAAGTGCCATTCACTCTGAAAATTACTAGTCTTATGATTTTTCTTTAATTGGAATATTATTCCATTGATTTAACCGAGTATAGCTCACTTTAGTATCAATTCATCAATCAATTTCTTCCTTCACTCTCTACATAAGTAAATAGCTTTCACATACTCCAATTTGAAAATGGCGGTTTCAACACAAATGATTAATATAATAACATTAAAATGAACTATAAGTGAAACATACATTACTAATGCTTTCACTAAAATAAAAACTGAGGCCGAAATCGAAACAAGTTTGGCAGCATTTTTCAGAATGATCAGAAGAATCTAGTGGAGGTCGTGTCAAATTTCAGATTTTCCGAATTTTTCTTCACGCATGACAGATGAGTTACGAAAGTTCCTGGATGTTTGAGGTTTCTGATTCGATCAAAGGTTGGACAGTTTGGATACGTTGGATATTAATTCTGTGACATATTATTTAGAAAATGTTTGTGTATCTAGTTACGATAACTACGTATTGTGGAGAGATGCGCATTTGAGTTACAGTTGATGATCCGATTATGGATGAATTAGGGACTGTGTACGACGTATTTAAATAACATGTCTTTCTGCTTCTGAAGTAAATTGTGCGTGAAAGAAGTGTTTAAGAATTAAGAAAATGGAAGAATTAGAGGATAAGTTTTGTTATGTCTACAGCTCTTCTGTTTACGCAAGACTTCAGATTAAAATGCAAGTCCTGAATATTGTTATTTAGTTTCTGTTTTATATCTCGTACTTTATTAGTAACAATTTATGATATTCTAGAGGTACTCTGGAAGGCGAAAGGCATAAACCAGAATACGACAAACTAATTGAGAATCCAATTCTGAAGTTTTCTGGTCTGTATCAGGAAGGTAGAGAAGATTTATTCGTTGTATGTCAAGTGTACGCAGATGGCAGACCTCTTTCACTTCCAGTTACTACTTCATATAAATCTTTCACTACTAGATGGAAGTAAGTTGTTACTTAAATAGAAAATTTGTTTGATTTAAAATATATTCCTAAGCCATCGATAAATCGTATTGTGGGAAAGTCAAAAAACTAAGAGAAAGTCGTATATATGTAATCGAAGGTTTTTCTTTAAATATTTTACAGGCTCCTTTTATTTTTTAGTATTATTCTAATATTATATGTTTATAACTTTTAAATTCTTGGCTATAGATGTGTGAATTTTCGTTTCGGTTGTAACCGTTTTGAAACATACCTTTGCGTTTTTTCGGTCGTGATTCATCGAAAGTTGTAATTTTTAAGATTTTGTTTTAAAATGAATTTGGCGATCCTTCTTCTAGTTGGTCCGAATGGATAACCCTTCCAGTGATGTTTAGTGACCTCCCTCGCAATGCTCAATTATGTCTGACTATTTACGATTGTATGGGACCATCGCAAATCATGACAGTTGGAGGCACCACAATTTCTCTGTTTGGGAAGCATGGAGTATTTCGCCAGGTGAGTGCATAATACCGAGTTACAAGTATTTTTTTATCGATTTCCTTATTCATTCGTCTCTCAGAAATTGATTTCCCGCATCTCGGAATACTTTATTTCCGCATAAACTCCAGGACCTACTTCTCATGTTGACATATACTATTGGGATGTTTTTGGTTTTATATACTGCGACTTTCACATTCTGGTTTAATGTTTGGGACTAATTTTCAGTCAAAGAAACGCGTGTAAGTAGGTCAGTAAGTAAATAGAAATTATTGAATTGTAGAATCAACTCGAACGTATGTTTTATACCCAAACACTTTTCCTGCATAATGATTAGCTAAGCAGTATAACACTGTGATATCCAAAATGACACTCAATTCAAATCTTTTTTTAAAGAAGTTACATAGATGATTAACTTCTATGCATCTTCTATGATCTGCAGGGAATGGTTGATCTTCGTATATGGCCCAACCAGGTTGCTGATGGTAATTTTCCCTCAAGCACTCCTGGGAAATCAAGAGATCTTGGAAAAGAGCAAATGCAAAGACTTGCCAAGGTATGATATTTAACTTCTAATGATTCAAATTTGAATAGATATCTATTTATTTTGCATTATTCTATACTTTTTCAACTTAAATAAGCTATCAGTACTTCTTTATCTTTATATTTTCTTTGCCATTAATTTTGATTTTTTTCTCATTAATGTGCTCCTCATAGATTATTGCTCTGATATGATGGCATTCTTAATTTTGATTTCATATTTACTTCAGAGTAATTTGTTTCATATCACCCATCCCATAAATGAAGCAATAAAATATTTGCACAATTATTATTATTGTTGAGCAACTGAAGTATCTATATGCAGTAAATTAATTTTACCCATTCTTTCACAAAAAAGTGTGTAGACTTATCATGGTTGTAAATATTTAGCTTTCCAAACTTTTGGCTTCGCATAAGCTTGAAAGCATCTTATCTTTTGAATTTATGATTTGTTATCAGCTAAACATTATTTTACATCCTTGGTGATTAATGGGAAAATTTAAAGAATTTAGATCGACTCTTTGACTAAATAAAATTGAATGTAATTGGTGCTGCGGAAAGGAGAGGATATGGACTGGATAACTGAATATAAGTTTAAGATATTATTGATTGAAATTGATGAACTAGTTGTTTTCTTTACATTTCATCTTGATATTTTGTATTGGTGATTCTGATAATGTGATTTTTGTAATTAATGCATTCATGTATCTGAATAAGTTTTATCTCCAATGCCTGAGGTTGACTTTTTGGATGGAAAATGTCAGGCAGATTACAAATGTTTTCTCATATCTATGTAATGAATATTTTGCATATTTCTGATTATTTTCACGCTGTGAATAACACTAAATTTTTCAAAATTGTAACCACTGCCATAAGATAGTGCACTTATTTGCAGTGTCAAATTAGTAATAATATTCATAATTAAATAGAATGGACTAAGAACCTCTGAATTATTCAGATAATCTTTCATGACCTGGTTTGAGAGTTGAATGTAATCTCTCAGCTGATACACAAATGGAATGAATTTTATAGATGTACATATACTCCTTGTTTTAGTTGACCAAGAAACACCGAAATGGCCAGATGATCAAGATTGATTGGCTGGATCGCCTTACTTTCCGAGAGATCGAGATGATCAATGAGAAAGAAAAAAGGAGCTCTGACTGCATGTATCTTATGGTTGAGTTTCCTGTGATAGAAGTGAATTCAGTACCTGTAAGTTTAATAAATTTAAATTAACTGTACATTTGGTTAAGTAAAAGGCTATTCAGAAACAATATCCTAATTTAAAAGTTGTGTACTTAAGCCCTCATGCAACCAGCATGAATGAGTCAACAAGCATTTGAAAGGGGAGATCTTGAAGTTTCTTTCCTTTTTACTCCTTTGGGTTGCAGCAATTTTAATGAAAATCCAAAGGGATCTAAAGTCCTATATCGCTGTACTTGGCCCCCAGAATCGCCATACATTACAACCTCTACATTTTTCCTTAAGGGTTTATCAAAGATGAAGTTATTGTTTCTCCTACTCCCACTGCATTTTTGAACTAAATATTCAAGTACCGTGGCAATCAACTCTTTGGACCATGTCACACTGAAATGAATTTAGGGTAGAGAACCTTTTTTCATTTGAAGGCCACATTAGCTATCAGTATTGTAAGAAAGACTGCTAGTAAAATCATCCGGCAACTTGTATTATTAGTTTAAAATCAAAAATTTATTAGAGGAAAAGCATTCATTGACTGAAAGAGAGTATTTTCCATTTGGTATCATTAGCAAGATTAGAAAACAAAATTATTTAAAACAGTTATTTATTTCAAGAAGTAAATACAAGGCCACTGATTCCTCGCCTTTAATTCAGGACAAAGTGGCATATTGCCTGTGTGTGGTCTGTGCTGCTAGCAGTGGCCTCATTCAATGTTTATAAAACAGAATAAAACTGAATTCAAGAATTAAGATTAGATTGGTTTAATTTTTAAATAAGTATTCCTTTTCAAAATGCAATTTTGACATTCGTATACTCCTTTTGAATGACCCTTTTTTACCCTAAAATATTCTAAGATTGATAATTCTGCATTGATAAAAGATGAAAATTGATGGCTAGTAATCAATGGAAGAAATAATAGTAATTCATCTCCTTATAGTGGCACTTTATGGATTATTGCACAGTATATTTAAGTGGTGAAGGTTTTGGCTGTCAGGATTCTTAAGAATCTATCCCATTTTCTCTTGAAAAATTTTCCATTGTCTCTTGGAAGGAATTCTTGATTGGGATTGCATGATTATTAGTTGAAAACTTATGAAACAATTATAATAATATAAAAAGTATATATTTAAATGAAATTACTTTAGTTCTATACTTTTCTACATACTTTATGATTATAATGTAAGTTAGTTGTTAACATACTCATTAGTGATCACTTGAGCTAGACTATAAGATCATATTCTCATAACCAGGTTTTATCAAATTAAGCTCTAATTTGGTTGAATTCTTTAGTTTATAATTATGTTCAGGATTTTTCCTCCCAGATATGGGATAGTGCTTAATACAAGAACAATATAATTTATTTGGTTTGAAAAATGAAAGAAAGAGATGAACACAAATAATACTGGAATACAACTTACAGAATCACTTTACTATATGGTGATGCATTGATTCTATCATTTAATCAACTCTTGAGATTATTATTCCCCAAAATGACTTTTTGTTAGTTAACTACTTCATAGCTGAAATCTGTTGTCATTGGTATTTCTATAATTATAAAATCAAACTTTAAAATATAATTCTGTGTAAATATTTCTTCTTAGCACTAAAATAATTACTCAGTAAATAATTATGCTTGACCACTCTTAAAGTAGTTTGAATTTACCTCTATCTTCAGCATGCTGTGGTATACTATGAGAAAGATGGGGATGAAGTTTACCAGTTCAGAGTCCAGGCTGATATTGTGACTGTGCCAGACAATGAAATACTTCAGGTGAGAAAGATATGAGAAATATAAGAATCAAAATAATTCTCCAATTGGCTTACGTCTTAAGGTTTCTTCTTTCGGGAAGATGTAATCCATTTAAGCTGTTCCTACACTTGTTGTGAAGCCAATAAAAAACATTTCTAGTTCATTTGACTCTGAGTAAGCATCATTGCATTCAAACAACTGTGATTGTTAGTCAAAGAGGGAGATTCAAAATGAAGTTGAAGAGTTTTGAAATGTGTTTCCTCAAAGAGTTTTGCTTGTATAAAAAATCATGGTTTAGATGAAATGGAGGGATTATTTAACTCAGTGTCTGGAATTAGGAAGTGGCTGCACATTGATTTGCTTTACATTGTGGTTTTCTCAGGATAACCTTGTTGAAAGCAAACATCACAAGCTTGCTCGTAGTCTTCGAAGTGGAGTGTCAGATAAGGATGTGAAACCAAATGCAACAGTTCGAGATACTCTGAACACTATCGTTGGTTATCCACCAACAAAGCAGTTGACTACAGAAGAGCAAGATCTGGTTTGGAAATTCCGCTTCTACTTAAGTAACCAGAAGAAGGTATGTATTCGTAAAGGTTATTACAAAGTGTGTTATAAAGAAATTGGGAACGTAAGGTTCCAGCCCATTAGTGATTTCTTATGGTGTGGGAAAATATATCTCCTAGAAATACAGGCCTCAAAGTGTTTGGGAGGTTTCATGTGCATTGTAGTAGCAATGTATGACAATGAGATTTATAGCATTTAAATTTTAATGCATTATATCTTAAAGGAAGTTTCTCTTATTTTGACATAGACAATAAAAAGATATATTGCTGGTCTCTGGGACACTTGGAAAAATTCTAACTGAATCAGATATGTTGAATTTTACAGTGCTTTACGCATTAGAACAGGAATTGATTTCCTATGTGTTAGCCACTTAGTTAGCCCAAAAATTGTTTACATTATCTGTATAACTGACCCCCTCTCTCCTATTTTGCTTTGCTCTGTTTCTAAGGGGTTCCTTTTGACTCATTAGTTTGCAATGACCAATAATAATAATAATAATTGAGAAATAAATGAAAATATTGTGAAGTAGAACATTTTCATCCTATGGTTGGAGCTAATATTCTAACAGTAATATAGAGTGAGATATTTCCTGTTTTGTCATAGGGTCAAATGTTATAAGTCACTTGGGGTTTGTCCTTTCAATGCAGTTTCATGTTGTAAATAAAATTAACCAGAACGGCTATGCAGTGTTTTGTGGGCTGTTGTAGCATAGCCTTGGAGCTCTCTATGATTTCCTCTCACCATTCTCTTAAAAAATTCTTATTCTTCTCTATTTTTAAATCTGGTAAAATAGCTTCATTATAGAGTTATAAATGATCTAAATCAAGAAAAAACAGAAGGTACTTATTCCAAAAAGCTGTTCAATCTTCGAAGATATGATGAAAAATCTAAAGTATTACTTAATAATACTTGGGGGACTTTCAAGATATCCCATCTTCAGCAAATTAAAGAATTCCCCTTTTCATTTAAAATGCAAAGCCCCTTTTTTTAAATTTGAGGGCAAAAGAACCTTCCCTGTTGTTTTCTAAGTGCAAGAAATAAAAATTTGTCATGTCTTAATTGAAACACTATCTTGTTTATAGCAATGGTTATTATGTTTTACTACATTATATTTGTTTGTGTAAATTATTGATAGTAATAAGTCACGAATTAAGTTAGTAATGTGTGATTTTGTTGCATGGCTAATATTGATTTTATTTCTTTGAAAAGGCTTTGACAAAGTTTCTGAAATGCGTGAATTGGAAGCTTCCTGGTGAAGCTAGGCAGGCATTAGATATGGTTCAACAGTGGGCACCAATGGATGTTGAGGATGCTCTTGAACTTCTCAGTCCAAACTTCAGTCATCCAGCTGTGCGACGCTATGCAGTCACTAGGCTTAATCAGGCTCCAGATGAGGTAAGCATATGATAAAGCACCTCTTTGTGTCATATAGGAAATATTTCATTTTAATAATATTCCATGGCTCTTGCCTAACAAGATTCTAATGTAAATAATTCTCTTGTAATCAAGGAACAAGTGTATCTGAATGAAAGATGAAAAATCCTAGAAATTGTATGCTTGATGGTGTCTATGTTCTTAATGTGAGTTTATTGTTACAGGATTTACTGTTATACCTTCTTCAGCTGGTTCAAGCATTGAAGTATGAAAACTTTGAGGAAATCAAAGAAGGGTATAGGAGATTAATGGATGGGAAAGATCATGTGAGCCACAACTTACCACAAGTTTCAGACAAAGATGGAACATTTCAGCCTGATAGATCAAGGTATTGATGTAAAAATATAAATTTTATCAGTCATCAGATTGTGAAAAAGGTTATAGCATCAGCAAAAGAAATTTTAATTGCTTTTCCATCTTCCAGGAGCTCATTATTAGCTGAGTTGTGTTGGGTTGGGGGCAGGGAGTTCTCTCAATATAAAAACCTAGACTATAATTTCAATGACAATTTTATGAGCTGTTCAGAAGCTAATGGTGTTTGATTCCTCTGTCTGCCATTCCAAGGGGAAAGTCCCATAATAGAATATATGTGTGTGAAGATTCTGTCATTGATCACTTTCGGGGGGAAATTCTAAAATTGTTCCAAAGATGCATATCTTCATCTTTGGCCCAAAGGAAGTTTTCAAATTTGATTTCAAAAGAAGCATTCAAAATTTTTAAATAATTGTCTGTTTCAAGTGATGGAAAAACGTAGCACTAGTGCTTTTTCAAAGGATTTCTATTTCTGTCTCATTTAAATGTAGGGATGGCTCAAGTATTGTGAAAAGATCATCAAGTTGTCATCCCTCTGATGAAACCTATGGAAAGAAGAGCTTTGATGATATGATTCAAGGAGGTGGAGATGGTAACATCATGCATTTGGAGGGTATGCAAGACAAGGGTGAAAGTAATTTTGGTCGTGCAGAGGTAGAGAACAAGATGGAGTGGTTAGACCAGCCGTATGACCTCGCTACATTCTTAATACACAGGGCCTGCCAAAACTCAACTCTGGCTAATTACTTCTATTGGTAAGAATTCTTTTCTGCATGTAAAATTTGAAAAGATTTTTTGCAGCTATCTATTTTTAGCTTGCCAGGAGAGTAATTTTGTTTCACTTTGAAGTGTCTGCCAATTTCTTGCACTGCATGCATTCTTTTGATTTTAATCTATTCTGCAAAATACATTAAAGGGATCCCTGTCTTTACTCTTAAGGAATCATTAAGATGGTTTGGTCTTTCCTTCTATCTTATTCATTGTATTAATATGCCTGACAGTATTCCAATGATAAATTTCATAAAAGAAAATTAAGTAGAGACGAATGAATATGTTGCTAAAAATAGGTAAAATTATGACTCCAGAAACAGTGATCAGAATGTTTTCACTTACGTCATATCTTTGTATCATCCTCTACAAAAGGATTGCTAAGTTTAAATAATGTATGTTCTTCTAATGGTATTCTTTTGGGTAATTACCTCTGATTTAATCAATGTAATTATTTATTCATTTGGAACTTAAAAGAAAACTGTAATTTACTGGTGTAAATTTAACTTTTGGATGTAAATTTAATTTTATGTTGTTATTATAAATTTATTATGATTATATTAAGATTATATTGAATTCAAATTATACATATATCACTAACAGTTAATAATAACATTCTTTAAATTGAAGATCACAAGTTTTTGCCTCTTAACAAAATTACGTCTTCGAACATTTTAATGTGAAAAATTGAATTTGAATATATTTTGTTACTTAATTAATTATTATTATACTTTTTGAAAAATTTCCTGCAGGTATCTTTTGATAGAATGTGAAGATCAGGATCCTGCAGTAAAACAGGATAGCAGGGTAAAGGATATGTACATCACAGTAATGAAAAGATTCTCTCAGGTAAGAAGCTAGATATTCAAGGAAAACCTAGCAATCCACCTAACTCTCATCTGTAATCGAAAAGTATTATTAAAATCAATATAGTGATATTTCATAAACTTTAGAATTTGCAAAATTATTTTTATTAAGCTTTTTTTATCTTAGTGTTTGTATCTAGATATATCCCAAAAGCTGACTTTTCATTTAGGTTCTTATAAATAATTATTTTATTGTATACATCCCCTTGCTAATGACTGTATCTTGAGAACTGCTATTTTTTATTTATTTATACTCTCATAAATTATTTCTGATGAATTAAGTAATAGTCATTGAAGAGTTAATCATTATTATTATAGCTTTTATTGATACACTTATAAGTTCTTAATCTAATTTAATAACTGTGATGGTTTATTGGCAAAAATACCTTTGGTTATATTCAAACTAAATTATTATATTAAGGTGCACAACTTTCATTCCAGACTCTAAGCAAAGGGAGCCCTGAATGGCAAAAGAGGAGAGCTTTCCTCAGTCGGCAGCAAAATTTCATTGATAAATTAGTTAAACTAATGAAGAACATAGCTAGAGAGAGTGGAAACAGGAAGAAAAAGGTTGGTATAACGTTTATTCAGTTCAAATATGAAATTTTAACTTAAACATTTCTATAGATTTTTCCTTAATTTTGAAAAATCAGTCCTAATGTTAGTGGCCCCCATGTAATGATACCCCATCACTAGGTAAAGCATAGAACTCTTTAAAAAAATAACTTAAACAGTTGATAACAATTCTTTTGGGTTTAATTTTAATTTTTCTATGAATCAGTAAATTCAGGGAATAAATTGTATATATACTCAAAAATAAGAAATTAAATCCTGAGGTTGGAAAAATTTATTTACTACTTGAGAATAGCACTAAGATTCAAAGGCTAATTAACAACTGTTATTTTACCTCTATTGTGTAAAAATAAATTCATACTGCATACTTTCTTCAGTTGAAAAATAATCTTTAATATTAAAGCTGTGAATCAAAAAAAAAATAATCTATGAAAAGATAGGAATATTAAGAAAGTAGCTTAATATGTTATATATTTATGTCCTTTAATTGATTAATAACTTTGCTCGTTTATATACTTAGAAAAACAATATTCTTTCATATTAATCCTCTTATAGATCTCGTGTACTGTTGATGATTTTTCATTCCTTCTTGGCAAGTTTCAGAAACTGCGTTCTTAAAGCTCTGAGTTTCAAACTAAAATTTTCTCCTTATTTATTTTAAAAGAATACTACTAAAAAGGCTTGTTTGAAGGCCAGCTTTGATGTAAATACATTCAAAGGCTTGGGCTGTTAGAAAGAGAAATTTTGATCGTAAAGACCAGTTTCTGAACATCTTGCTCACCTTATATGTTCATCTCTTTCCATAGTTACTTACATTTACATGGTTTTCATTCCTTTGCTGCTGTAATTACTACATATAATTTGGGGTTTGATTACAATATTCTTCTTTAGGAGTCTTTGATGTAGGGAATGTTTTTTAAAAGTTATTTAATTATTTTTATATGAGCTCAAATCTAATGCAAGTGTTTTATCCTTCTTTACCCACAGACTGAAAGGTTGCAGGCTTTATTGGCTGATCCTGATTCTTTTAAAATAAATTTTGCAAATTTTGACCCTCTACCATTTCCTCTGGATCCTGATATCAAAATAAAAGGGATACAGCCAGAAAAGTAGGTGAATCTGTTAAATGCTATTAACTTAGACAGTAATATTTCATTATGTACGTAAGAACATATTTAAATAAATATCATTTAAAGTAAATGTGATCGATTTAGAAAGTATAATGTCATTATTATTTTGAAGGACTGAAGAAGAACTTAAAATTTTGCTCAGTATTTGCATTTTGATGACTGGAGTTGGCTGTGCTTCCATCATCAGCTAATTAGCACTAGATGAGTGAGCACTAGTATATCTTTATTCAACTTCGGAGTAGAGAGAGGATAGGTGAAAGAAATAAACTCATTAGTGTAATTCATGGCAGGGGTTATCACTATCACTGCTGTGTCTAAATTCTTCCCCTTCAGTTTCCTGTTAAGAAACTGATACAGTAGCACCATACGTGATTTGGTGGTCAAAATAAAATTATTTTGAAAATTACTAAGATCTTCACTCCTTTGTAATGTCATATAATAAACTCTGGTCTTTTATGACTGATCATATGCTTTAGTATTTTATGGGATAGTGGGATAGCATCTTCAGTGATGAGTGTCTCAACAGGTTTTAAGTATATATGGAATCCATTGCTTGGACTACATTCATTAGATGATTTTGATTTCAGGGCTACTTTGTTCAAGTCAGCTTTGATGCCATCTCGCCTCACTTTTTGTACAACTGAAGGGACAGAATATGTTGCTATTTTTAAGAATGGAGATGATTTACGACAAGATCAACTTATTCTGCAGATCATCACTCTCATGGATAAATTGCTCCGGCGAGAAAATTTGGATCTTAAGCTGACTCCTTACAGAGTGTTGGCAACTAGCAGCAAGCATGGTATTTATCTGCAATCTACATTTTGATTTCTGCTTAGAGTTTTTTTTGATTCTTACTTTTAAGGGGTTTTTACCCTTTTACTTTAACCTTATTTTTAGGCTTTCTCCAGTTTATTGAGTCCACACCTGTTGCTGAGGTCTTGGCCACAGAAGGAAGCATTCAGAACTTTTTTCGGAAACATCATCCCTCTGAAAATGGTCCCTATGGAATTGCTAATGATGTTATGGATACATATATCAAAAGCTGTGGTAAGGCTTCATCCCATAGTATATGTAATCCTTTTAGCTTTTGTTTCAGGAAACCTCATAGAGCTAGAAGCATTCCTAAAATTTCTATATTCTATGCTTCCAGTATTATGGATATGGTTGGGGAATTATACAGTTACTTTATTTCTATTATATAATAATAATAATTATACAATTATCCATTGTATGCCATGTATTGATAGGGCATATAATCATGTATCTCTCAAGTTTTCGAGGCCAACTTCTGAGTAAAAAGTTGAGAGTTGAAACTCTCTTATATCAGCAGTATATTGAGGTTTAAATCTTGGTTAAACAAACTCAATTGTGCATTAATTTCATCATGGAATTTATAGTTAACATGAAGATATTGAAAATGTAAGGTTTTCATGGCAATTTTAGCAAGACACATAATCACAGCAATGTAGAGTTTAGAAGAAGACAATACTTTGCCTAGATTTCACCAGGCCTCTCTGGTTGAAGGTACTGAGAGTAAATGTTGAGGTCAATCAAGAGATTGAAGTTAAACTGGCATAGTAAAGGAAAAATGTGTTCTGTCTAGTCAAATTATTATTTTTTGTATGGTATTACTTAAATATATCGAACGATTGTTTTCTCTATTCAAATATCTATTGCAGTTTGTGAATTCTGCAGGCATGTAGCACTTGTAGATACTTAAGAATTAATCATAAATCTATAATTAAGATAAAATTTTGACTAGAATTCTCAGAATCCAGCCATAATTTTTATTTCAAAGCATTTATTATTTGGAGTCCATGAATATTTTGTTTTGCAAGATCAAGCAATGGGAAAATATAACAAGAGTTTTTATAAATCAGAAAGCAAATTAATCTTAAAACAATTACAAAGTAAAGGCATTTCCTGAGAGTATACATTTATTCAGGACCGTTAGAAACATTGATTGAATTGTTTAAAATTTCTTTTTCAGCGGGATACTGTATAATCACATATCTTCTTGGCGTTGGAGATAGGCATTTAGATAACCTACTCCTCACTACATCTGGAAAACTCTTTCACATAGATTTTGGCTATATTTTGGGAAGGGACCCAAAACCACTTCCACCTCCTATGAAACTGAGCAAGGAAATGGTTGAAGCAATGGGAGGAATCAATTCTGAAAACTACCAAGAGTTCCGAAAGCAGTGTTACACTGCATTTCTACATTTACGAAGGTAAGTTTTTAGCATCATAAAGAAATATGAAGGTCAATCTTAGCTATTTCATTTTTAATGGATTTAATTTCTTGCTTGAGGTTAACATTCTTTTACAAAGATGGATAAAGAAAAGTGTAAGACATTAGGTATCAAGTTTTAGAATTTTTCTTCTCATAGTCTATGCCTATTGGATAGTTTTGAAAGATGTATGAAGGATATAGCAATAGATTTCAATGTTAAAATTTTTAATAAAAGACAAAATAACTTATCAAACTTAAGGTATCTGGAGCTCTAATTGTATTTCCATCTTTTATTGAATTTCCAATTTTTGTTGTATTGCATAATTTTGTTCTTCTTGTAAGCATTGTCCTCTCTAGCATGTGTAGGTTTTTTAATTGAATCTTAACCTCTAATCTTTCATTTGGATGTGGAAATTAGTCTTAGTCACATTATCAAATTTCCAAAATGTTGTAAATTATAGATATCTGAAATGAGTAAAGTGTTTAAATATAAGCAGCTTTTATAATTTAATTCTGGGAAGGAATTCACCCCTACCACTACCACCCCTAGGTACTATTCACTAGGTACCAACATTGACCTATTATTGGAATAATTTTATCAAATGGTTGTAGTGGAGCTATGATTAGTTAATTCATATCTACAGTTATTTGAGCAAAACATAATATAAGTGAATATTTAGAGAGATATATAGGTCCATTTGAAACCTTCAGGTGGCTGAACTCTAGCCCATTGGCCATGTCCCAGCCTTTGATCGTACATTAGAAAAAACAAGTAGAAAAAATTAATAATATTCTCACAAATATTTTATTTTCTACTTTGAGCTGTTATGATGATAGGAAAATTATTAAAATTGTTGTAGAAAATGAAGTTGAGTCATTTTCCTTTAATACTTACTCTCTTAATACTTTTTGACTTCAATGAAACACATGTGTAACATATCTCAAAATGGCTTTACATTTCAGGCATGCAAATCTCATTCTGAACCTTTTTTCTCTAATGGTGGATGCAAGTGTTCCAGATATTGCATTAGAACCAGATAAAGCTGTGAAAAAAGTTCAGGATAAGCTGAGGCTTGACTTGGGAGATGAAGAGGCAGTACATTATGTGCAAAATTTGCTTGATGTCTCTGTAACTGCTGTAATGCCTGCTCTTGTGGAACAGTTTCATAAATTTGCACAGTATTGGAGGAAGTGAAGAAGAGCTTTAGGGAATCATTAATATATGTGAAAAGAATATTTATCTATAACTAAGCATTTAGGGTGTAAATGATTATTTAATTCAAATACAGTAAACTATAGATATATTTAAATCATGCTGTTAATATGGCATGTTGAATTTTATAATATATTTTGTACTTAAATATTATATACAATGAACATACAAAGGCTGTGAAAAATGATGAAACTTAAAATGAAAAAAGTGAGTTCAATAAATATTTTTAAATGTCCTTTGCATACTTTATATGGATATTTAAGTTCAGTGCTATATCATTGCTTCTCTGTCATTTTAGACATTTTCAAGTTCTTGGCAATATCTTCATAAATAAATTGTGCTGTTGATCAAATGCATATTTTGTTTTCATGAAAGCTACATTAATTATCATAAAGCATAAGTTGAATGTCTCTTTTCACATTTGTGATTTTTATCTGTATTGAGAACACCGAGTTGTAACTGCCTGTTTAAAAACATCATGTTGATTGTAGTAAAATGTGCATTAAGTCAGAAAAATATGCTTTTTTGGTTGTAAAGGAAACTCTATCATCTGACTTTATTTGATAATCTATTTTACATGCTTTTATTCTGAATCAAGGAAAAATTAGTGGTTCGTGAACTGATTACAGTTTCTGTCAATGACCATTAAGTGAATGCAATCACAACTTTTGTGAATTCACACGTCATTCCATAACAGGTTTATTTTATGGTTATCATATCATATAGATACATCAAATCTGCCATTTTTCTCATTATTAACAAAAGGGTAATTGATTTCAGTGAATGGTTATTTTTATGTGAACTAAGTAATGATGTGCTATTGGCAATCAGTAAAAGAATACGTAAGGACTCAGTCAGCAACTAAGTTACTGTGTGAAAGATGGATTTTGAAATGTATCCTTCAGGATTGTTCAATTTTTTGGAAAGCACCAATTGCATAAATGGGGAATATTAGGAAAGTATGAACATACAGAATGTCACATGAACTTAATTCATGAAAACAATGAAAATTAATGAAATTGGCTTCCTTATTTAAGGCCAAACTATTTGATAGAACCATGATGAGAATAAAATTTGCAATATCTTAATCATTCAGCATTTCACATCCATTTACAAGTATAATGGAGGAAATAATTAAATCATGCACTATCAGACAAGTAAATATATTTTATCTAAATTTTCTCCTAAAAACTTGATGTTGGAATTTTAACAGGACAAGTCTGATTTCAAGTATTCTACTCTAGAAAAGTCAGTTTTATGGAGTTGCTTATCCTACATATAAGGAACTATTGACAATATTTAATTCTATTCTAGATACTATGGTTCTTCATTTTGAGAATAACTTATTAATACCTAAGAAACTGCCATCTTATCTATTGCCAAACACCACTATGTCAAAAGTATCCTATATTGAAGACTGGTTAGCATAAGAAATTTTAAAAAGGACAAAGTTAGGAAGGATTTGATTTCCTCATAAATCTGTTCGTCTTGATATAGTTGTACTTACTCTATAAATTGTTGAACTTTAAACATTTTGTATCTACTTCATGGGTCTTGCTCAAGTTATATTCAACATAACTTTGGCTATAGTGCTGTAATTTGTTGTTGTTCTTGAAAGAGTGAGTGTTTTTCTTAAATAATTGGGGATAAAATTTATAATAAGCATCCTGAGATTGATTTTATTTCCTGAAAAAATTTATCTTATTATCCATGTTTCGACACGAAGATTTACTTTACAATTAGCGACCAGCCAATCCAACCAAGAAAATCATTCTATCTCAAAAATTTTCCAGGATGCTGGATCATTTTGCTGTAAACTTTGTTTGCATATTTTTGTATATAAGTAATATATTAGTAAAATCTGCACATACTTTTGTAGTTCTTCTGAGGTAATATGTTTCATTGCTGTGTAAGTTCCAATAGCAAATATCATTTAAAATTGATTGGAGGTTGCTTGAAGTGAGTCTTGAGCTTGTAAAGGAACAGAAATACATTTGTTGGCACAGGTTAGCCTCATGATTTATGATGTAGATTTTAAGACAACTGCAGATACTTAGCTGTCTGCAGGATTACGACTTGCTTAACAAGTTCCTTCACCAATAGTGAAAATGAATAATATGTGAAACATCATCAAATGTTTAACTATTACATCAATTCCCTTGAAAATTCAAAACATCATAGGACCAAAATTATTGAACGGAATCCATTTCTGATATCTTGTAACTCCACAAGAAATGTTAGATAAATTCACTTAAAAGAATATATTCTCATTTTAAGATTTATTATATATATATATATGATAACTCTTTATTTATCAAATGTACACTGATTTTTATATTAAATATTTCATTCCTTCAGTTAATGTATTTTACCGATAGATGTGTTACCGATATCTTTTGTTTTCTCTATCAGAAATTAACCATAGATCCAATGAAAAGAAACCATGATACATACTTCAAAATGTTGTAGCTTTTCAGCATGAAAGAAATCTTGATGTTAATCAGTGTTTTTTTAAAAAAATGTTAATTTGTAACACTTGGAGAAATCTTGATCATATTCCTGAAGAACAAGATTTACAGCTTTTATGGATATGAGATACTCCTTCTGAAAAGTGTTTTCACTTTAATATGTCACAAATCTTCTGATGGGAAATAAAAGTTATACCTTGTTCAAAGCAAATTTTATTAGAATACATTCCTACCTCATTTAAACACCATTAGTGCTATGTTTGCTCAAAGGCAGGCTTTACCTGTATCATGTAGCTGCAATCACCTGATAATGGTTTTTCTCCACATGGTATTTATTACTCTCTTTGGATTATTTTCTGCCATAAAAATAGTGATTCATCCATTTTCAAAGTTTGTGCTTTTGTTCAGTGTCTTTGGTGTATCATAATCTTGGAGCAATCAAAAACATGGCGCGTGATAATAGAAACAATATTTAAGAACAAGGAAATATAAAAATATTTACTCATTATATATATTTATAAAGCTAGTAACAAGATGAAAAGTTTTGGAGCATTGACACTTAAATACTGATTTCAAAATTTTATTACGAAAAATTTTAGTACAGCAGATCCAATACTGTTTATCACAGCAACTTTATTATTACTAAAGATTTTGTTAAAAGCATGATTCTCTTGACTGCTTGTCTATGCCCTGTAAGATAACTATTTAGACACAATTGTAGTAGGAAAATATATGAGCCCTGTTTCCAAACTCTTCTTAATACAGATGTTATACTATACTTACAACATAAGTAACATCCATTTTTTCATGATGATACCTCTCTAAATTATACTTTTTCCTTGATAACAAACTATTATAAACCTTCATAATAAATTGAAATAAGCTCTTCTGATACATTAAGTACAGTTAAGAGTTTACACAATAAAATTTCTCCAATTTTGATACCTTTAGACAATCGAAAACATGGTTAATTAAAATCATTTTATTTGGCAAAGAACTTTCTCTTGACAGATTTGAAACAATCATAAGATTTTTCATCCTTATCTTCCCAAAAGTTCACTGATTCAACAGCTATTACTAATATTGTCTTCAAAGGAATGTCTTTGAAAATAACCACAATAAAATTGAGATATTTACAGCACTTTTGCAATGGATGGAAATCCAAAGTGGATACAGGGTTGCTAACATCAGCATCATCCCTTTGCATAAGAAATTACTTAATAAATCTTAGCAATATCTTTATAGGATGGAAACTCTCTTGGCAGGTTCATCAACACAGTAACAATAGATCCATACAAAGAACATGGAACCTGTTATTTTGAAGAGAGAAAAACTCTTAGCAAGAATTGACATTGAACAACATTGTGGGGGAACCTTGAGGACAGTTCTTACAAAGATAATTATAGAACTGCTATAAGGATGGGCTACTCAGGTTAATCTAAAAGGCATCTGAGAGGAGCTTTACATAGAAAAATCTTAAGTTGGCCAGAAACTTATTGCTTTTAAGAGGAATACTCCCAATTTGTAGAAAGGATTTCAGATTATCACATTAAACCAATAGAAAATCTTAAGTCAAGCTTTGCAAACAACTTTTGATTTCCTCAAAATGAATTACAGAAGTCATATAAAGTGCATCACTCAACTTATCAACATGCTCAAAGTAAAAATATCACTTTCTCAGCTTCAACATAAAATATCAAGAACACATAAAATGAAAACATCACTTGTAAAAAGGCAAAGCTGATTTTACCCATCTATGCATCAATTGGCACTGCCAAGTTTCATGCAAAGAAAACAACTAAGCTTCTTAGACAGCATATTGTTATCGTCAACTCTAAAAACAAATAACATCATCCTTGAATCATAATGTATACTTTCTTCCCAAGGTGCTTTACTCTGATAGAGTAAGACTTAACCATTTCCACAACACATGCCACGTCATTCATATATACCATCATTGACTTATCGAACAGTTGCACACAAAAATAAAGCTTTTAGGAGTTGACTTTGACTTCTTCACCAGTTAGCCCATCCTCAACTACAGGGATAAACACTCTTATGATACAAAGCAAGTAATATCAACATTGTATATTTCAACAATAATTTTACCAAATTCTAGATCAACACAATTCCACAACATGAGGAAAAAACAATTTTCATATAGATTGTACCCTACAACCAAATGAAATAAAAAGGAATTGAACCACTTGTTATGTTTAATACGTGGAAAAGTAGATAAAACGATATTTACATTTTTACAAGTTCTCTCAGTTCCTAAAGTACGACTAGTCCATCTTAAAAGTCTTAAATAAAAAGTAACTTTACAGTATCATCCATGCTCTCTGGGAATAAAAAATTCCCTATTGTACAAATAATTGTAAAAGGATACAAGGTTATAAACTCACTTCACTCTTAAATGCAATTCATACTTCCTATTTATCAACTTTCAATTCCAACTTTTGATTGACTTGCCATGATCTCAAGCAAAAAATATTTCCCGTGGGGCACATATTGCAGACGTTTTTATGTGCTATACATTCATCACACTGAGCTGCATATTCATATCCTTTTGTAGACATTACCTTTAAACTGGTAAATAGAAGTGGGGAAGAAAAGCACACTATTTGTTAGTTTTACCATCACTTCCTCTTTTAAGTGGTGTAAAGGACCTTTAGTACAGTTAAAGAATGATTTATTTAGCCTCTGCTCTTGCCTTCACTTCAATATTTGGATCTTCGTCATCACTACTTTGCTCAATGCGCTGACCACGGATGTACACGGGAAGCGTTTCACCAGTTACAGTGTCTTCATTGATATGCACACTCACTACGTCTGAACCTGGGATTTCAAACATGGGCTCTAACAGTAAAGATTCCTGAAAGTGAAAGAATGATATTGATAAAAAACAATAAAATTAATAATATTTACATTTATGCATAAGTCATTTACATAAGTCTTATGCTGTCAAATTAAGAGAAATTATGAACTAAATATTAAGAATTAAAATCAAGAATTAAAATATGCAACATCTCTAGTTTTCCTTTTAATTTTCTGCTTGATATTCTATTCAAAAAGAATTGAAGAAAATATTCAATATTAGAAATTACATCATAATAATGAATGAAAACTTGGATACTAACTTGGGAATGATCCCCTAACGTTCAATAACGAACATAAAAACCTTTAAATTTAACCAATAACTGAATGATACATACCATTATTGCTCTTAAACCCCTGGCACCTGTTTTCCTCTCCATTGCTAAACGAGCAATGGCTAAAAGAGCCCCAGGAGAGAATGTCAAGTCAACCTAAATATCGGGCCAAAAGAAAATGTGTTAAAATACATTCACAACAAATGTAATTTAAATTTAGCATAGAAATGACTATAGGTACAACCAAATTATCTATTCTATCATGATTAACATCTAATGTGAGAATCAAATATACAGATATAATTAGTGTAACTGATTGTTATTCACCTTGTCCATACTGAAGAGCATCTGATATTGAGGAACCATGGCATTCTGAGGTTCAGTTAGTATCCGTACCAGAAGATCTTGATTGAGGGAATGGAAAGGCACCAGCACAGGGAATCTTCCAACAAATTCCTACAATTATATAAAATAAATATTAAGGATTAATAACACTGTATCTAATAATATGAATAGTAATAATAGCCTGAATGTAATGTGACCCCAAATAGTGTGATCGCAAGTAATTTGGAGGAAAATTTAGAAAGATGAAAACCCCATTAATTTTTTCCCCTTTGAATTTTAATTTTTCTCTAAACTTAAAAATATTAATGTAGAAATTTAATACAGAAAAATTGGTGTAAGAGCTATTGAGACCAATAACAAAAAAATAAAAAAGTGAGACTGTAAGACAACATGTAACATCACTCTAAAATCAAGAGCCTCTTCAATTAAGTAAAGAGCCTTGATTGGTCCACTTACAGGAATCATCCCAAACTCGATAAGATCACGTGCTTCCACAGCCCTGAGGAATGCATCCCTTTCCATATTATCTTCTTCTGCAGAAGTTGGAGCAGTCACATTATCCAAGTCGGCTTGTGTGGCTGCTCTCCTTCCTCTGGAATCACTAGAGGGCACTCCGAATCCTAAATACTGAAAAAAATTACAATTGTTCGAATAATCAGAAAGAATTTTAATCCCATTGCACCAACTATTATGAAGCTCAGATTAAATATTCAGTTCTCTGCATGAGAAGACACAGAATTTGTAAAAGTGTATACTACTAATTCAAGAAAAGAGAGATTTATTGAAATACTCAAAGTGAAATAAGACTTAGAGGTGGATTAAGGACATTCTTCATGTTATATAATATAGCTTGCCTTATCAAAAAACAGAAAATGGAATCTTTGATCACCCAAAGAACCATAAATCCAAAAATCCAGGAAATGTTTCCTTTTCATAAGATTATTTTCAAATTAGAACTAACATCAGCATCATTCAGAAAATTTTGCAGATTTTCAAAATTTTAATTGACATGGGAACAAACATATAAACAATATAATATAATTATAAATAATATAATAGATAACCACAGCATAAAATTGTACTCCTCTGAATCTCAATTTACAAAACAAGATGACAAGGAGGGAAGTTCAAATGGGATAAAGTTACATTTCCATTGACATAATTCACGAGACTGCTGAAAGCCATACACTTCCTTCCTTCCCAAATCTGCTACATGAATACCCAATATGAATAGTCAACAAGAAATAGCTGAAGGAACACTTGTAGTGAATAACATCTGAAGAGTGAGTAAACACTTACTTTTTCATTCTTTCTTCTGCTAATCAGCCTATCAAGACCGTTGAAAGCACCAGATGCAACAAAAAGGATATTTGTTGTATCGACCTGCACGGTTTCTCCTCGCAACTTCCTCGGAGAGTTTCTTTCAGGAACATTGACAATGGTTCCTTCCAGCATCTGAGAGGGACAAAAATTTTTATCCTAATGAGTGAAAAACTTCAAAAGTCAATTTATTTCATAATGAATCCTACTAGCTTTGTAAATTTTGTTAAAGAACTTTGAATACATATATGACACTGAAACCTTTTATTCTAGATTTTTTAAAAAGACTCTCTGCACAATGCAGAGAGAAGACAATGGTACATAGTCTATTACATCATACAAATTTTAAACTCCAAAAAACTACCATGAAATTCCTAATAGAAGAAGGGACTTACTTTAAGCATTCCCTGTTGCACACCCTCTCCACCCACATCTCTTAACTGATGAATGCCAGGAACTGCGCCAATTTTGTCAACTTCGTCAAGGAAAACTATTCCTGAAATTTGAAAAGGTGAGATGTTTCATGAATTGTATAAATATTTGAAATTATCAATTAGATACTTACATTCACCCCTGAGACAGCTGAGACCTAGCTGCAAATCAATTCCATTACTATGCTGAATTATAAATTTGATTCCAAATACTCCAACTCAATTTTACTTACCTAAATGACAATACAGTCCACAAAATAGTCCTTGAAAACTTAAGAACTGTAATTATATATTCATCATCTCTTACTTTTCTATGATTATTAATTAAAATAAAAATGATTCTCACCCATTTGAGCTCTCTCAGTGCTATAATTGGCATCTTGAAGCAATTTGGCAATCACACTTTCGATATCTTCTCCAACATATCCAGCTTGGGTAAGGGTTGTGCAGTCACAAATGGCGAAAGGAACATCCAAGCACTGAGCAATAGTCTGAGCTAATAAGGTTTTCCCTGGAAATAAAATAATTACCTTTGAAAATTAACTCCCATTTGGCATGGCAAAGGCAAGCAACATGTAAAAATAGCCAAATTTTCTACTAATATTCATGCCAATACAGATTGGCCATAATGAACTGTAAAGTTATCTATAACATAATCATGGAAAATAAACTGTAATGGTTGATTTGATCTAGAGAAATATTTCTAGGAGAGAATACAAGATTCATGAACAACTACTTTTATAGCAGGTGAACAAAATCAGTCTCCTGTTTCAGAAATGAAATCCATCTAACTGGTTGACAATCTCAACAGGCTCACATTAAGAATATCCAGAAAAATCATGTAAGGGCTAATTTTCAAGGAAACATGGTACAAATTATGAAAAATAAAGTTATTTAATAAACTAAAACAATCCTTAACTAGTAACATAGCTAACTTAATTTCTTTTCAGAAACTACTTCTTATCTTTTAAATTTGTATTCCTCTAACCTCTTCCATAAGACCATCAGATATTGTCTTAATTTTTCAAAATAAAACACTCATGGAATAAATGCCATATTACAATAATGATAGTCAATAACAAAACCTGAATTATTTGTATGATCTCAAGATATCTAATAATACCAATAACCTATTCAAAATTTAGTATCACAGCAAAATTTAAGCATTTCCAATGGTGCTACCACCTAGGTGGTGGTGGAAGCTAGTGCTAGAAATTATAAACTCCAATATTCAAGAAGCTTACCTGAGCCAGTTGGCCCCAGCAATAAGATATTGCTTTTCTCCAAGCGCAGTTCATGACTGCTTGATTCAAGAATATCACTTCCAGTGCCATGCACTCCTGCTCCACCAGTCAATGAGGAAGCTCCATTGGCATTGAAGCCCATTCCACCACCTCTTCGAGGCATCTCGGAAGAGTCATGAGGGGGTCCTTGCTGAAAGCTCACTCCCAATGCACCAGCACTGTGTCCAATGCCTGTTATATGAAGGAGATCTAGCAGAAAAGTTAAACATTCAATGAATAGTACAACATTTAAATAGCCAAACAATGTAATCACTCACTTAAAGAGTGATTTTTTCACAGGAAATGTTGAATTCTTAAATTTATCATTCAATAAAATACATCAGATTATTCCTCAAGATATCCAAAGAGAATTAGAAAGTATCTTTCATATCACTCACTAGTAAAGTTACTTCAATAATATTTTACATTTTATTTCAGAATACTAATGTACACAATGAGATAATAAAACTCACTCATCAAATTAATCAACATTTAAAGCAGTCAGTTTTCTGACAGGTGCAGCACTTTCTACTTTTTTCATATAAATGGGAGTTTTTATTCATCGACATTTACACCTATTTCAGGCCAGAAACATTTCCATAAGATCAAGTTGATAAATAGAATGTCACATCAAATTTTATCAATAAAGGAAATAATTACACCTCTTCCTTAGATATTTGAATGGTCTTACAGCAAGCAGAGGAAAATCACTTAGTTTCTACATGAGGAAAATTCAGAGGAGGAAATTGAAGGAATAAATTTCATTCATTTAATTAACTTGATAAAGTATCCATTAAAAAACATACTGTGAATAGGAATAAATGGCTGATACTACATTAAAAGGATATATTACTATGTAATCATGATTACAAATATGTAAAATAAATTTTGCCAAACATAACTGTATGATGAAGTTTTGAATCTCATGCTAAAATGATTGATTATTGAGACACTAAGATGGAATACTTGTGATATCATTCACAAGAAAAATAAAATAAACCGAGAATAATTTTATGGAACATCACAATGTTTATAAATCCTAGAACTCATTTTCAAATTATTCCTTGTAATTATATTTCAAGAATGAAAAGTCTATCGATAAAACATAACTCAAGAAAATCTCTTATAAAATACATTTTGTAATGATTTCTTTCATATCCAACAAATGAGAATTTGCTCCAAAGTTTCCATTCTCTTTATTGTTAATGCTCAAAAACTTAGGCATAAAAATTTAAATGATATTTAAGATAAATTTCTAAACTTCAAATCCCTATGCGATTTCCCAAAATGAATTTTTAAATACATAACCATCTTCTACCTTCTTAATATTTAAATGCTAAAACAATTGCTAGAAAGAATTTTATATAAAAATAGAAAATGTGAATCAAAATATAGGTGAAAGAGACATGGAAACTTACAAATTCATACAATGAAAAGTTAAAAGTAATATACATTCAAACAATCACTGGGAATGCTTGAAAATACCATAAAAGCCATATTGCAATTGAGATATTTGATTATTGATGAAGATCTAAATTTTGAGCTACTTGAAAAAATCAATATGATAAATGACATGCATAGAACGTATTGAGCCCAGACTAAATTCATGCAGATAATTAAAACTGATTTATCCATTTCACTTATATACCATATTATTGATGTATGTACATGATCTTATTTTTAAGATCTAATATGTGAGTGATTATAGTATTGTTCCTCAACCATCAGTAAGTATCTCCATTCTAGAGATTACAATATCATTTTAAATATATGCACAAGTATGATGACTTTCAGAAAATTGAAAACCAGTACATGACTGATATGCAAAAGTCTACCATGATCTGTGGTCAGAATCCCTACCATACTCTGTGGTCAGCATGATGTAACTGTTTTCTAAATGACTCAGTCTTGCAGCAAATCATTATTAACCACTCAAATAAATACTACATCATGTCATGGTACTAACAGTGGGGAAAATTAGAGATACTGATACCTAATGGTAAAAAATTCAACAATTCAAGCCTTTTTGAGCAAAATCCTATGAATACCTGTGACTTTTGAGATATCCAGAAAAAATTCTATCAAATGGCTAAATCCTTACTAACCTAAGATTGGTAAATATTAGGATTTCACATCTGAATTGATGGAAATGAAACTAATAGGATACTTCACTTACTCAATTTCAAAAGCACTCTCAAAAGCTCCCCTAAGGCTTACTTACACAGTTTGATTTATAACCTTGATATTGGATAACAAGGGAAACCAATAATAGATAAATGGACAAACATGAACGTATGAAGGAAGTGAAGTATGAAACATAGTAAGAGGAAGTAATAAATACACCTGAAGATGTTTACATAACAAACCAAAAGTGTGAAATATTTGTTTCTAATTTTCCTAGTTTCAAAAGTCAACACAATCATTATGTTGAGAAGTGTCTGTCTCAGAAAAATTTCTGTACAATCTCATAATCATACAAACATCATCCTAGAAATCATCTGCCTACTAAACTCAATATTCATCTGCTTCCAAAATTAATTACTACTGTTCTGTTGAATCTTATGATTTCATAGTTAAAATACCCAGAGACTTGATATAGCTTATCAAACCTCTGAATATATTGCCTACCTTGTTTCTTCCACCACTCCTTGTATAATTTGTGGTTGGGTGGTTGACCCAAACTCAATATAAGAAATTCCAACCTCTCCTTTTCCTGCTCAATCCTCAGTTACCCCTGTTTGAAGCATATCACAATTCATCCATCCTGTGGGATTGACACAAATTATTGTACCCACAATGGAAAATTACCTTGCCAATTTATGTGGGATTTCCTCTACCTGCCATGGACTGAGAATGTATTTCCCAAAAAGTACAAAACAGCAATCACTTCACACTGCTTTATGTACCATACATTGGAGTTCCTCTATCTCTAGTTACATAATATGGTTGACAAGGTTTATGGTTAAGTGGTGAATATGGTGATAATGAGAAAAGCCTTAAGATGTGTCGATGACTTGAGTCAATTGTAACATTAGATGTGGAGATAATTTTTGTGGAAAAAGAAAGGTAGTGGATGAAACATGAAGTAAAGATGTGAATAATAATTTGAGAAAAATTACATCATCACTGAATCAAATTTGTCATAGTCCAACACATCAATGGTGTACAAGGAAAATGAAGAATAAACTTTAAGAAGAAGTCAAAAAGGTCAAAAAATTTATGGGAAATATAGATTTGATAGGGAAATATAGGGGTAAACATATACCCCATAACAGTTTCCAAACCTCTGGCATACAAACTCTAAGGGTAAATGCTCAGATTTTAGAAGGGTATTCAAAAGGGCTAGTTATTTTATTTAGATGGAAATTAAGCTAAATTTAATACTAAGGCTATTCCTGCATTCTGAGTGCAGATTTTTCATCTAACAAAAGTATGAATGGCAGATTCTACAAATATAACAAATTTTAACGTGATGAGAAGAAGTTTATGGAATGGGTATAAAATTAGGATCTCAAGAGGTGAATGACAAAACACAGCTGAGAAATTATGTCAAATACCCTATCAAGGCATTTCAATAATACTTTGCATACTAATTATGTTTTGACAAATGAGTAATACAAATCTGAATGTTTTCTTAAATGCAGAACTAAGAAGGATAGACAGATCTTAAAAAGGAATATGGAGCAAACAAGGGCAGTTATCTAAGTTATTTTTGAGTAAAAGAAAATTAAGTGTGGTCAGGAACTTTCATAAGAAGCTTTCTTGTTGCATGATATGCGAATTTCTTATTTTGAGGCAATCAGGATACTGACAGTATTTTAACCCCACTTTTGGTACTGTAGTACATCATGAATGAAGTGGAGCCTGTAGAAACTTTGAAGAACAGCTAGCTAGCTCAGTACCTTACTTGATGCAATTAAGTAAGGTATGCAAACATTTTGAGAAAATCGTAATGTAATTTCCAAAATCAATCTTCTAATTGATTATATTAGAAACCAAAGAAACAAGAAAGCAGACTCAAAATAATTCCTGACCTAACATTTAATCTCCATGCAGAATAACTTTAATAACGTTCATTATTTGCTTGTTCTCCATTTAAAATCATTTTTCTTTTTAAGATATCCTTTATATAGAGTAGCAGGTCTTTCACAACATGCAATTCCAATCTATTGCAATCATTTTGATGAAAATTTGAACTAATTTAGGAAGAAATATAATAAATGACAGATTAATTTTTCATTTCTCCAAAATAACATTACAAAACTACTAAATGCTACAATTTTTTAATCCAAAAGTAGGAAGAGGTAAAAATTCACTGGACACTGAGGTTAATGGTATGTATAAACATAGAATACATTTTAAGGTGAATAAGGAATACAATTACATCAACTGAATCACTGCTAATGATAGATATGAATATTAAGGCAATCCTATGATGAAATCATTGATTTCATTGGTATACAATCCAACCCCTAGATAAACTTTGTGAAATTGATGACTCTATACCTCATCAAACTGGGTAAAAATCATGCCAAAGTATTTACCACTTCATATGATTACATCCACTGTTTGGTATACAACCAAAGTCAACACAGATAAGAAATACTAATGATGGAGTAAATTCAGCACTATTCAACATGCTAAAACTTAAGTAAGAAAATATAAAATTGAGAAAAAGAATCATGAAGAACAGGAAATAACATATCCCATTCAAACTTTAGACAGTGAGGTAACTTCATAACCAAGCATCAAATTTAAAATCACTACACCACTGTAATTAAATTGTAAATCAAAACTTATCCTGATACAATTGAGGATATCGACAATATTAACGATTTAATACTGATGCAGTTAAGATTACTTGGAAACTAGTTAAGAAGATGGAAGAAGGAAATAACAATTTTCAAAAACTTTCAGATCTGGTAAATCATGTGAACCACTCATCATTATCAAATAATATATTGTTGACTGGAAATAAAAATATAAGCACCATTTCCTTTTTTCAATTCTTAACTATGTATTTCTTCTTTGATTCTAGTCATTCAATAGTTAAACTTGCCTCATTTATGAGTAACATCTAAATTATAGTGTAAAAAATGATTCTGATACTAAAGTACAGACATTAACCAAATCATATCAACATGCAGCGAATGTGAAAAGAATAAAGGAACCTTACTTAAGTAAGACAACTCAGTGAAAATACATAATAAGCAATTTCAATAAATCCCAATGTCTTAGATGAGCCTTAAATCTAGTGAGACCAAAACCATTTAACGGAAAAGTATTTACCTCGGTGGGAGAAAGACTGCTGAGAATTTTGTTCCATAACTGCAACATCTTGCCTAAGATTTGATTGGGGAATGTTGTTATATATCCTTTTATAATGGTTATAGACAGCCACTGATAGGACTTTCTTTGCATATTCTTGGCCTACAACATGCTTATTGAGATACTCGAATATCTGTGTGGAAAGAAAGAAAAAGTAAACAAAATCTGCAGGTCAAAAAGAAAAGCATCTAGTTTTTACAATAGTAGTGACCAAACATTATTTATGAATACCTAAACATTATAAACAAACAAATATATTTTCTTGTGAGTTAGCAGGTTTTCAAAATAATTACGTTGTTAATTAAAGATAGAAACCTTCCATAAACATATCATTTGTAATTTTAGAAATTTGTATGAACTTGTTAACACAGTAACAAGCTTTTTGATAAACTTCATTTGATATATGCATGGCATCTGAAAATTAAGTTTCTTTTTCTTGCAGGTTAGAGCAATTTTAAAGTATTATTATTAAAGGATTAAATAAAAAGTGTAAGAAAAGATTATATACTGGATAGTAAAGAATTCAAAGCTAGTGAAAGCTAACTTTATGATATAAAAAGACTGGCATAGAAGTTTAAAACCAAGAGCTAAAAAGCAGTGAATCATTAATGAAAAATACCTTCTTTGGGGGAGGAGGAGGCTTTCGGAAGAAACCACTTTTAGGTTCTTCTTTGCTTTCCTTAAGACTTTTCTTCGAGTCCATTTCTGATAAGACCACAAAGAAGTGGTGACACTTCTCACATTTAACAAATCTAGTTGAAGCTGTAAAAAAAGACCAAGGGATGTCAAACTTCCTTTAAATTTGATAAATTTATATGAAATATCAAATAAAAACTTACTTAAAGCTTTAAATTTTACCAAGTAGTAAGAAGAAAAATATTATCACCGTATACATGCATGAAATTTTAAATTTATGACATGTATATACATAGATACGAAAGATTGTTCAGCACATCTATAGTGATTGAATTTCATCTTTTGAATTGAATCTTTCAGCAAAAATAAATATTGATAAATTTTTTATTTTTTTAATAAATGCTAATAAATCAGTATATAATTAGAACAGAAATAGATGGTTAATTACTAAGGTAGTTGACCAATTGTAATTAATAACCAAAATATATGGAAAATATATAAATATGGAAAACCACATATCAAGCTACTTTTACCCATATCTCAAAACACCCACAATATTTTAACGTATGTAACAAAAAATGCACACTTTATTTAAATTTAACCACATCATTAAAGATTTGAAATATAACACATATGAATAAATGAGATTTTTGCTGGTGTATTGATTCAATCATTGTAAAGATGTAAACTTGATGGTTAGATTTAAGAAAAGGAATAGAAAAGTTCTAAAAGAAAATGGAAAAAATACAAAATGATGCAATGCCAGCAGTATACTACTACTGATTTCATCTAACATTTCATTGCTGAAAGTCTGACAGTATGAGTTCATCACAGTGCCTAGCATTAAAAGCATAAATGTAGTTTATTTTTGTCATTCCAACAGAAAGTAAAGCAAACTAAGGCACACCTGTTGTACATAGAACAACTATTAAAATATGAACACTGAAATCATATCTCAAATTGATTTCCAATAAGGAAAATCCAAGGAAGATTATGCTGAATCCAATGAAGATCTTGGAGAATAAACACTGAATCTACTCCCTTTTTATTATTTAAATGCTACTGTAATTTATAAGTATGACCCATGTTGATCTTGTACTCTTCATCGAGCTGCATTCATCAGCAAATCTCTAGATCAGCCAGATTCGTCTCTACGATTCATATTGGTAGTGAAAAAATTCCCCGCTAGAAGAATGTCAGGGTAGCTAACCTGACCTTACAAATAACAGGTTGGGAATCTATAGTATGTTCAAGATTTTTTAGTATGTAATGCTGTATTTACGGGAATCCTATGTATTTTTCTTCATAGTGCAAGAATAGATTCATTCCAGCTCATCCCTATGTGAAGTTTTACTATCTGTCACTTAAAATTACTATTCCTTGCTCAAACTAAAACTCAAAAGCAGTTTCCTACAATAAAATTGACGATAAATGTGGAATATAGTTGAATGTAACAACTTACTGATGGAGTAACCAAAAACTGTAAGAAAATGAAGTTAATTTAACAAAGACATACCTGGAAAGTTTTTTAAAAGGCAGTTTCCACCAATTTTAAGAGTTTGTTAGCTACTATTAGTGAGTTAAAACACCAAAAATACCAAATTCTTTAGTCTGATAGTAATTAACCTTCGACATTGCCAAAACCGCAGTAATTTTCATTTACACATTCAAAATGAAAAACTGACTGGAAATATATTTTCAAATCGGGACAGCTGCTATAAAATAAGTCATATGGCATGCTTCATTACATACTTAGATGTCAAAACTAACGCTAAGCAACAAGAGAAAATTTTCACAATCATACAATTGTTCATTCAACCCGGTTGAATATCATATAGCTGTCAATAAATGTGGATATATGCTAAATGAATACATTAATTACTCAAATTAACGTTCCACTTGAGCAAGTTAAAACACCCTTAACCAGGGTTGCCAACTCTAAATATTTGACTATGCTAGTTACTCACTTAACAAATGAGACAATTCAAAGAGATTCAGGGAGATTAAACATCTCTAGTAGTTATATTACAGTAAAGTAGAAAATACAAAATAAAATCACATCACATATTTACTGTTAATATCATGCACACTTGCATCAAGAAAATCTAAACAATTTTCGGTTGTGTGGGCTTCTTATTTTATTCATAGAGAGGAAAAGTTTCACTGACAGTACACATAGCACCAACATAATGAGAATTAACCAACTTAAGCTCACTACATAAGTAAAAAAGAGAAAACAGTTCACAGCAAACATCACAAGTGATATTTATGGCTTAAATATATGGAGCCTTCACAAGGAGAACAACTGAAATTACAGGATTGTTTGTAATCTTTAGTATTTTCATAGAGGCATATTCTTTTAATTTTCAAGAAATTTTGTAATATGATTAGTGATATTGTGTGTGATTGATATGATTGACATTTTAAGTAAAAACAGAAAATGCCAATAACCATAAGTTGGGAGAATTTCTAAGAAAAAAAATTTGACAGAATCCGTAAAAATCTGAGACAGTTGGCAGCTCAACATAGAACCCATATATGCAATTTACCATGAGTTTTATTATTTTTTACATACATGGTGGAATCTCTAAATGGTTTGTTTATTCTATCAAGACTATTATCAAAGAATGATTGCTTTGGACATTCTTGTACAAGTATGCTGCTAACACAATGGGAATTTCCAACTTATATTTAAGTAACAAAAGGATTGCGACTAGGAAGTGACTAACTACTAACTGAAACTACTGCAATTCTTTACAGATAATTAATTCTAAAGAAGTGTATAAAGTATTGCATGAAATATTGATCACATTCTGATCCCTGAAGTGCTATACTCCAGGCACACATCCATTCCTTGAATCCCTAATATAAATATAACATAACATTATTTATTTTATATATCCCTCCCATTCACATGCTATCAAATTTTGATGTAAAGAATGTGTATACAATGATGAATAGGCTAACGAAGATGATTCGCTCTGAAATCACATTTGTTAGCAAAAATCTACATTAACCATAACCTGATCTCCCATAGGTATTCCCTATAGTAAATTATTAATTCATCTGGATGCTGTCCACTATTTAAGGATACAAAGATAACAAGCAAATATAAAATGATTTACTCAATGGGGAAGAGCAAGTTAAAAACAGAATCATTTGATTGTTTGGCATGCCAATGGCAGAATGAAAATTTTAACTTTTTATTTGAATTATTTTAGGAAAGCAAAATCACAATAATCAAATTATTTGTTTTGATTTGTTCTACCACTACATGCATCCACTAAAACATCAGGGGTATCCCGGATAATCATGTGGGCAGCGCGTTCTAATTCAACAAAAGCAGTTCTGAATTCGATTCCCGGTGGGAGACTACGTACTAAATGACCTCAGCTGTCAAAGCACTTATCACAATACTACTACTACTACTACTAAAACATCAGTTAATTGAATCCATACCCGATGGCTGAGTTATACATACAGGTAAAAATACTTTGTTTTCATTCATTCAAAAATTCATTAGACAAGGTATCACTGTATCTTATTTGAGGAGTTCAGACTGAGACAGTGTATATAAATAAATTTTTACAATCAACCTCTCAATACCAATCTACGTGAACCAGTTATGGTATACTCTGCAAGCCACCTTCAAATAATTTAAAATCTTCTATAATGGAGCGCTTTCTAACTTATACATAATGCTAATCTTTCGTTTTCATGATATTAGTTAATCACTGATTTAGAGATTTATCTACCTCTTGTAATCTTCCAGCCCTAAATAATGGGACTGTAAGGATTCTAGTTATGAGTCTTATGGCAAAAGTGAAGAAAAACAGCTATGGTATCAAATGGAAATTTTTATTGCTTTATTTTTGTTTAAATTACGAGCATTCCAAAAATTTAGAGAAAGAAATAAAAGAGAAAACTACACTGTAGCTATGACTCAAACCTAAATCTCCCACTTGCAAGTAAACATGACAATTACTCAGTAAGTTTATAGTTTAGTTTAACAGTATAGTTTATACTAATATTTTTCATATTTAATAACAAAAATAATTAAGAATTAATTATAATTAAGAATATTAGAAGAGTTTAGATAATTTACTTTAAATATAATATAGATAATTTGATTTAAATCTACAAAGAATTAAAAAGATCTAACTCATGAATTTTTGAGATAAGATGACAAACTATGTAATATCACTAAAGAACACACCAGAAGCTATATCATATACACAATTGTCAAAAATACATAGGTGGTAACCTCTCAGATTTATCTATAAATGACAGGAGCTTGAAAATTGTTAGCCCATATTAAAAAAGAAGTACCTGCATCGTTTCTACCAAATCAGTTCAAAACCTTTTCAGCAAGACCCAATATGTTTAAGAGATATATCAAAAGAAAAAGAAATACTTACAAACGAAGGTCTCAACATGAGTGCACGGGTCACCACACTTTGGACAGCAAAGGTGAGTTCCTCCATCTCCATTGCTACCACTTTCTTTTCCTTTCTTCCCACCACCATTGCTAACAGAAGAATCAGACCCTCCTGCAGCACCAGAACCACTTCCACTAACACCACTGTTTCCCCCACCCCCACCATCTCCTGACACCGACGCACGTTCTACTCGGTGGTGATGACAGCACACATCACCACTGCAGTAGCATTCATTTGTTTCTCCTAGGACGGAGCTCTTTGCGGCAGCTGATTTCAAACTCAACTGAGACGATCTCACAGCCTTATGAGAAGACAACTGATGGCAGCAACGATAAATTACAGAGGCCAAAGCAGCTTGTTCTGCTGTTGCAGATCCCAAAAGTCCTGAGCAACTGACTGCAGAATATAATCCTGGAAAAGGAAAAGAAAGTAAGGCTAAGTAAGGCAGTTGATGGCATTAGGAAGCTTACTTTCAAAAACGTAAGAGCAACAATAAATTTTGGTTCAATCAAGAATGACTCATTTAAGAAAACTGGATTTTTACTCTGGAACTTGGATATTATTATATCATATAAAAATATTATATAAAAATGTTTTGCAGTAACGAAGTGAGCAATTGATGGTTGTAATTATCACATAGTATAAGGAAACTGAATACTGAAGAAAACTGTTTGTGTATTAATAGAAATATTAAGATTTTAATGCTGAAAACTTAAAATCACACACTAATAAATGGGAAACGATAAGATATGAAAGAATTTAAATGAAGACTAATTGCATACAAAGGGAAAATATAGTATAGTTCGAATAGACAAAAAGCATTTACAAGTATACATTTCTAAGTTTTTGCAGTCCATATATTTCTTTAACATGTTTTGTGTCTGTTTCTATAATTTCAGAAGAATCTAGGAAATCCAACACACTTTCTGAAATTAATCTACACTAAACAATACAAAGAATTTGCTACTCTTGTAGGTTTACTGTGGCAAAAGATAACATAAGGCTTTCCTTTACAAAGAACCCATCAGAGTAAAGTCTTACTCAAAAGGCACCATAAAGGCTTAATATGATGACTATGCTTTTATAACCTCATGTGTTTAGGGGAAAAAAGTAGCTGTTTAAAAAAATTATACATATGAAAGATTTATTCAAATATTTTAGGATTGTAAATAGAATTATCACCACAACTCTTATTAGCAGAATATAATGAATCAATTCATATTTTACTTGGTCCCATTTCATTTCTCCTTTCAACCCAATTTTATTTCTAATGATTGTGAAAATCAATGTTAAATTAGAAGAACTTCAATGTGATACCTATAATGAGTGATTCAATACTTCAAGACAAGAAAATAAATGATTGTATCATACTTTTCCATAGTCTAAAAAATATTTAAAATTTTTCATATTCACCTGTCTTGAATTTAAAAGGTTCTCACTATAATTTTATGAAATGATAAAACCTTCCACTACTACATAACATTATAACACCCAATTAAAGTTAGGATTCAACCATATTCAACATCTCCATGAAATGTTTATTTTTGATAAATAATGATTGTAAGATACATAGATATTGAAGTAATTTTTATACATGGAGCAGGATTAGCTGCTTTATCATTCATCATTGTAAGCATTGGAATAGATTATTTTCTCTCGAATCTCGAAGCCAATTAAACAATCTGTACTGAAATTTAAAAAAAATAATGACAGTATCGATGAATGACATGAAGAAGGGGAAAGCATTACGTAAAACGACGTGTGATGCAAGAAGAAGAAATCAGTTTTCTTCTAGAGAATTTCAGGCCATGATCACCCAATATAGCCTTAAGGCAAACGGAACAAGAAAGTTTTCAAGAACATATTGTAGGAGCAAGAAGCTTTCGAGTCGCTCAGACTTCCAACAGAAATGATCCATGCGATGTAACGGTAATGGTCGTTATTCGAATGTTTGCGATTCTGCCGTCCATATGAAACGGGAATGCGGTTACTTTCACTTCGAAACCAGCAGCGAAATTTTAGACAGCGGTCAACCTGTACGATTTGTTTCCTCGTCGTCCTTGATGACGTCAACGACCCCCGGAAGTCTTGCATCAAAAAAAACTTTTCTATCAAACCAAGAGTCTATCGCAACAAGGGCGATCGGAGAATTTGACGTAAGTTATCAACGACTTATCCCCAGGCGACAAGAAAAAGAGGTCCGTAATCTCGGTGATCCGACCTTCGCCAAATATAGCGCGATAATTCGCAAAACAAGATTTTCGGCAACGTCACGGGATGGCCTTAAACACGCGCTTGAGTTTTACTACGTATCAGAGAGGAACAGCTGGCTACTTGTGTAGAAATCTAGCTCTCAATAACAACTGGCTCAACTGGCTAAATGATACGAAAAGTTTTCGAAAGGCGCCAATACGAAAACTATTCATGCAGGAATTTAGGCTGCTGTAGCGCTGCGAGCTCTGTTCCTGGCACCATACCTCGATCGATGGAATATTTTTCTTTTGTCTTTTCACATAAGCCAGAGAGAAAAGTACTTTTCATTACTTTTATCTCATTTTTGTTCATAGTAGCAATAATATGAACGCTTATTAGGAGCAAGTGACGCTTAATAATGGCTTAAATTCTGATTACACCTAAATTGAATGCTACGAAAGGTGTTATTGATTGAGTAATACTGCTGCAATCACATGCGTTTTTCACCTGCAGCATTTTGACTCAACTAGTCAAACTATTATACTTTTCTTCTCCCTAGTGAGCCTTAATTCTCCTATAGGTCTTTTCGTAGCAACTTAACTGCTTTGAGGTTCAACCTAGCCTCCGGGCAGAATACTCACAGACAGTGTTACGAGATTGCTGTCTTTATGCTCGTTCTTCTCAGAAAAACACGGGCGATTTTCAGAAGGAAAAAAGGTGAGGAAAGGTATCACAGCAGACCAGAGGTGGGAACCTGCAATATACCTGCGGCCTCTTCTACGCTTCTTCAAACAAACTCAGGTAAATAAATTATTTTGAATCCTGGTCTATTTTATTATACCATGTGAAAATAATAAGGAATATATTCCACTTTCATTTACTTAAGCGATAGAATTTGTTTTCAAGTCATCAATTTCGATGCTGGAATACAAAGATATTTATAAAATAAGTCCATTCAAGTATGACAATTTTATGAGCGATCTCATGGGTGTGCAAAATTTCTCCACCCCCTTATTAGACTCAAGTACTAATTGTTTTAATCTTTTTACTTTTACAGTTGCGAACCAAGATTGATGAGAAAGTCCATCACAAACGACTTATTACAAACTACGGTGGCTATATAGTTCATCAAGATAGAGTATTTTTTAAACTTTTTACTTGCAAATATAATAAACCTTGAATTTCTCTGATTTTAAATCTTAAAAGTCGACAGTAAAATAAGCCTGCATAGGCCGTTTTTGGGTCAGCGTTACAGCAAGACTTCAATACCAAGTTCAGGTTTTCCTACAGTTGAGAAACCTCGAATCCGAATTGCAGAATTTCTAGCTGGACCAAACAGATGAAAAAGTAAAAGGGGTGTTAATGGAGAATTAGGGTCAAAACTCAGATAGATATGTTGCTTAATAAATCGTAAGCTGTCTGTAAAATATTCATCTGGCAGATATGCTGTAACCTCAACCCCTCCACCTTCAGCTACCAAATTCCTCTGAGAGATAATGAGGCTTACTAAGCAAGATGAGGAATGAGGTATTTCGCCCTTTCTTTATCCTTAAATACAGAATGCAACCTAAGTAATTATGTACATAAATCACTTGAATAAACATTTAATTAACATTCAACAAGGAATAACCAAAATGTCATATCTCAGTGGGTTTCCGAAACCTCGAACAAGACTGAGTGAGACATAAGTAAATAAATACATCTTTCTCAATCCCAAAAGATAAATGAAAAATATTCCATTCGTCCAGACAGAGAAACAGATGTATCATGATCAATCGACGAAACTGTATAGTGTCACATTTACTACGCGATGTTCAATTAAACTTAAATATCCCATTATATAATCCCTTGAGAATGCAGCATCACCTTAAATAATGAGAATTAAATATGAGATACTTGACAATCTCTATAAAATTAACTTCCTTGAAATATGGGACTATTGAAATCAAATCATAGTCATTAACGACAACAGAATAAAGCGAAACAAACAACAGTCTTTATATGACAACATCATAAAGTCGTCCTGTTTTCTTCTGGATGAAACAACCGACGCCAAATTTTTCCTTCTCCCCTTCCAGGCAGTAAACAGCACAGATGAATTGAGATTTCCGAATACGCCTATCATCAGAACAACCTTGGATGCTATGACAAGGACGATCTCATAGAGCGTCATCAACTCAATGGCAAAACACAATAAAGTAGTCCTCGATCATAGGAGGGAAACAGAAAGAGAATTAAGACCATTACAAACTTTTATTCGCACAAATGGTAGGAACGTCGTTGTTGATGATACCGAAAAAATGCCTTCAGCGATCGAATATCGACTATTTACTTATGGACCGACTAAGCTGAAACCAGTGCAGGATTGGTGCCAAAGGTACAACTGCACCCTTGGAAAGGGGTGCAAACATAGTCCTCGACCTTGTGCTAGATAAAATGGGACTGCGCGTCTCCTTGGGCGTACTGAATCTTTCCGTTACTTTTCACACACGTAAATAGAGAGGTGACTTTCTAGAGACAATTTAAACGCTAAGTAATCAGTGCGTTAGAAATTCGCTGCCAAAATCATCCACTGCCTTGGCCAATATCTTAAAATATACTTTGTTGATATGGAATGGTTACTGCGTCATTATGACAACGAGTGCGAGGGAAAAATATTTTAGCACGATATTTAAAGGATATTTTTAAACAACAATCTTTTGCAAGTGAAACCAACTAAGATCCATTTGGCTAACACTTTAGAAAAGGAAAATTAATGGAGATTAAACAGCTTTCGAGTACTACACGACACATGTTACGCATAGATGCAAATTGCATGGACTTTCAACTACTTGATTTCGATATTAAATTGATAAGGAGCTATTAGCTGCACTGTGAAATGGAAGAGTTATAGAATTTACGTTCATAGGGGTTCTAATTCTAGTAGATTTCATTCATATTTACAAACAATCTTTGTTTCGATCTTCAATTATACTTAAACCCCCTAAACAACATCTACTGAACTTGGCAGAAGTATATATTAAGCTTACTTAAGTATATTGTGGTGTAGTGAATGCTTACAATACTCTTCTGTGTTATGAAATATCACGAAGCCTCATTTGGTGTCTTTTAATCTGATGTTATTACGTCAATAGTTAAATACTTACATAACAATCGTCGAACAACAGCTATAATAATTCAAGGAAGCTATCGAACCATCAAGATTGTCGCAGTTGTTGCGTCTTTATTGTTTTTCTTTGACCTTTGCTTTCCACTCATTTCCTTGCCAATTCTCGTTTGGCGTCTGCGATACTTTTAAAGGGAATAACAGACGATGGATAGGATTTACTTTTGGTTAAAGAATTCTCCAAAAGGAATTCCGACGGTATTTGCTACTACATCAAAGAAAGTTTTATCCAAGCATATTACAAACAGATTTCTTCACAAGCTAAGCGTCATACGTTACAGAAATCGCACTAATTGATCATACACTGCTGCCATATCTTCAGGATCTCAAGGGTTAACATTACACGTGATAACCGCAGCAAATAAACGGGAAAACCAGCATCGTCGGAAGAAATCGTCACCATATAGCGGTGGAGGAAAGTTGAATTGAAGATAGAGGTATTCTAAACAAGAGCAAAGTCTCATGTTTGTATATGAGAGTAAAACTGGTCAATGGACTTCAAAATAAAAACGTATAGAACAACTCATACGTACAAATAAACAATAAACATAGATATAGTAATAAGCGGTATACCTGTGCTCTTTAAACGAACAGCACGAGTACCATCAGCTGATTTTTCAACGCAGCAAAATGGTGTGATACACTTGGCACAAAATCCTAAGTTGAAAAAAACACCCTCCGGCGCAGCTGGGCGGATTTTCTTCATTATAATATGAAATAATCTGTAGCAAATTCCACATTAAATTTACGCAACAATTATAACATTTTCTCCCCAAATAAAATTCAGCCTACTTTCTATGTCAATTCAACTTTAAGATAGTTGTTGGCGAACCCAAAAATACAAATGACGTAGGGATGAGTAAGTGGACAGTAAAAGCTGTAATGATCATCGTATGATGCGTTCTGTACACGTCAAACGTGCCTCACCTTTAAGTACAAGGGAGCACACTACGAGAATAAGGAAAACGGCCTCCTACTTCGCTAACTATTTATTAACTGATGGAAAAATTAGTGACTTTCGAACATAAATTTTGCACATTGAAAACAAACACCGGAGGTTCGACGTTTTGAAAGAGATTTGAATAAGGAAAGCGAAGGACTTAAATATTTTTAATGTGTATAAGCTTATTTCCTTGTTCCCTATTACGAGATGTTACTTGATTTTCACCCGTTAATAATTTAATTTTTACCCACATTGTTGTCAACCCTTATCTCAAATCAGCCCTTCTCTACCTTCGTGACAATTAATTCAAATGTGTTCAGTATAATTGATGATGTCGCCCAGCAATTAAACCGGTTTCGCATTAAAGTTAAATTGAAATTTACTACAGATTTTTATTTCTCGAATTTGGCTTTGAAGATTTTCCGAATGAAATTTTTAACTTCGCAACAAAAACAGTTTTGAATATTTTTATTTGCAGCTTTCATTAGATATTAATAATGTTAAGCATTTAATTTAGTTACCTCAGGACCACAGCGCTGACTACAGCAGTATTAATGGTTCGCAGAAACAATCTTCTCTGCTCAAATTTAATCTTCGTGTGCTAAAAAATACTCTCATAGTTCATTGAAAAATCGACAAGAAAGAAACTATTCACATGCCTAAAGTTAAACGGGTTTGTGAATTTCCGCTCACAGATTTGCAAATATACTTCGAATTAATTCAATTAAATATATTATACATCATAGGTTCGTTATTCTCAGTGAGCAATAAATGATTTACCTTCTCTCTTACGTTTATCAAGGATCCCTTTCACTGATCACGAAATTGGGAGACCGCGTAACTCAAGTACATCACGACAATTGTGACAACTAGTGAGGACTTACGTGTTATCCTTCACATCGGCCATGTCGTTGCATTACGACTCGACTGTAGCTCTTTGCAATTGACACCCATCTCCTAAACTCATTGTCTTCCGTATACAACCACTGGCGAGAAAAAAATGATGCAAGAATGACACTTTCTTCGGTTCAATTCCTACGCTCGGGGCTTATTAAGATTCCTCTTTGGTAGTCTACTCTCGTAGGTCCTAGGTATCTCTCCATACATTTCTATGCTGCGCTTTCATTTCAGCGCATCTTTCTTCCTCCTTTAAAATATCACTTAAGGTTTCTACTTCCTCTTGCATCTAAACTTAACGAAACATTTAATAAAGAGGATGGGAAATAAACTTGTTTATTACACATATGCAGAGTTTTCCTATATTTTATCTTTTGCACATTTTACACTCATTTACACATATCTTAATGAGATGAGATACTGGCAAGAAATGACAAATTTTGATGATCTGCTACAACGAACTGAAAGACTCAAAAGGTAATAAACGACACTGTTTCATATAATTATATTGGAAAATAAATATAAATGCACAAATTTCTTAGCTACATTTTCACCTACCGCCTACGCCCCATACTGTAAAGACTAATAAATTCAAAGCACGTGATTTTGTGTTTATAAACATGATTATGCACAAATTTTTACATCCACATAATAAGATATTACAAAAATTAACGCTTACAAAAATAAATAAATGCGACACTTGAAGCCTAAAACATGAGAAAATTACGAATCGATTTAAATTAAATTCAATTTCTTCGCAATTAACTTAAGTAAGAATGATTTTGCTTCATAGTGGCATCTTTCACTTCATTAACTGATGAATTAATCGCTAGATTTTCATCATATTCCATATTAAATGCTTCTCTCACACTAACGCCGTAATTTCATTGGCGTATCTCAATTTATATCAGCGCATTTTCTTGATATTCTATATAATATAAACACCATCTCTTTCTCCATGCGGACGTGCTTTCAATCACATGAAATGTCGTTATAATTACATCTATCAATTTGACCTGCGGGTCGTCACATGTTTTGCCTTTCAAGAGAAACTTCAATAAAGACAGCCGATTCTAATCGAATGAAAAAACGTGGATTAAGTAAACGAAACGTGACCAATTCAGCCGACTTCTCTGCATATCACTTTATAGGCCTTCATCGAAAACTTCTCCATAAGCATTACGGAACTATTTAGGATAAATCTCCAAAATACGACAGAGCTTTACAAGAATCGCCTTTAGTGAATTCCGAAACAGTAGATTGAATAGTTTTATTTTCGCTCCCTCTCATCATTCATAGGAAAAATACATATAAATATACATATATTTATTAATTTAATATAAAATGGAAATATTGAGAATTTAAATTATAATAACAAGAATATTTTTTTTAATCCCAAAAATATACATATAATAAAATCATTTCTTCCAAAAATTCCCTCTAATTTTTTATACATAAATATGATTTTCACTTATTGAATTAATCCCAAACATCATAAAAAATAGCCCATAGAATTTCGATTGTAATCCGAAAAATAATGGAAAAGAAATCCAAGACTTCCCCTAAAAGGTTTATTATAAATATCAGAATAACTGGCTAAGCTAAAGGAAGATAATCTCACGAATATTTATTTAGGGCAAATGATATAACTTAATTTATTTCGTTATAGTGGTTTACTGCAATAGTACACAATAAGTTTCAAACATATTACTAGACTTTAACGGGAAGTAGGCGAACAAGTCGCACTTTCTCAAGAAGTATGAAAAATTGATAACTATTTGATTTTCAATTTGTGGTGATTACTTCACTACATAATCGTTCAACCACCATAAGACAAAGGCATGCACCCAAATAATAAAAGTGAACCTCATTCATACAAGCAATTGAGCAATGCCGGTCCAACTCTTACTAGGAAGGTAAATATGCGAAGAGCTTCGGGATTTTGGTGTACGTTGCCAACAAGGCTAGACCTTCCTGGGCATAAAATAGAACGCCAACCGAACTCGGTGAACAGTTCTATTTCTGGGGCCAAAAGTAAGGAAGAACAGACTTAGGAATACGGATTGACAAAATGTCCTTTGAGTCACGTAAGCAGAAAATTCATACGTCACCTAGGGGCACATGTACCGATACTTTGAAAATGTCAATGAACGAAAGCTTATGATGTTCCAAGTTACTCGCAGACGAGCAAAGAGAGACTTATGTACCCGTACGAATTAAAATTAAGACCATAATTAATATAAAAGGGAAATATTGAAAGTAAAAATAATAATAACAAGAATAATTTTTTCTTTTAAATCCCAAAAATGTCATGCGTGGAATAATTCAACGTACCAAAAACTTGCATACCACGTGAGGGAATAGTAAAATTAGTACATTTTCATGAAAATATGTCATTATCTTGAAAATCTAGGTGAAAGAACGATTTACCTAAAAAATATCTAGGCTATAACGAAAAATGCGTTCTTTGAAAAACCTTTCTGACTTAAAGGGATTCACGATAGATTTAGAAACGATTAGTATTGATATAAACTTTGCTTCTCTTAATCATAATTTTAATCTTGACTGATGTATTTGCTTTACATTGACTTCCAGATGGATTTTCATAACGTTTCTCATGATACATGTGTGATGAACTTCCTGTATGAGATTTCAAGAGTATCTATACCCCACACGCTCCTAAGACCTAAGATACTATGAGATTTACAACAAATCCTAAGCATTTCTTTTGCAGTTAGATTTCACTGCAGCATATAATCATCAATGAAGAGATATTTATTTGTCTAGGTGGGAGGGAAATCGTCTTACGAATCCAGATATGTGGTAATTCTAAGGAAATTTCATAAGGATCACTTGCCGATATAGTATATGAAAATTCTATGGATCACTAGCAACATCTGAAATAGAAACAATGAAGACCAACCCAGCTAATTGTAGATTTGGGGCTCCATAAGAAATCTTTGAGGTTTTCAAACAGGCTTTTGTTTAATTTTCAATAAAAAAGTCAATTATAGATTTGGCGAGAAAAAATGAAAACTTGTCAAAAATAAGCATGAGATACGAATGTCGCTTTAGACTACCCGGAATTTGAGAAAACATGGTTTGGAAATTATGAGAATAAAATAATTCTACCGGAGGTGGATCGACTTGCATATTTGAATAAACATGCAATTACAGAATGTTTAATAATTTTATAATAATAACAATTTTTATTATTAATTAATTTTTTTGGAGGTTTAAGCAACCGTCGACTAACTGATTATTCAACGGAATTTCCCATTCGATAACTTTTGTTTTCCTTCTTTGCAAAGCCTACCCTCGTTGACCTCACGAACTTGAGACTGTTTCAAAATAATCTAAAGGAAAAGTAGCATGATAATTTACCAGCTAAAATGAGATATGTCTTTCGATTTATACATGAAGGATATCACAGCATCTTAAATCCTTTTCTGAATCAAAGGGAGATCATTTAAAATTGAGCTGACACTCGATCTTGTATATTTGAAGAAATAGCTTTCACATTAATATCAATAAATTAAATATTCAGCAGGCAAATTCAAAGTAAAACACTCTCATTTGCGTACCAAAAAGCATCATTTAAAGAATGGAGATTAGAAGCTAGGTTGCGACTTCTTAACAAATTTAGAGAAAGCACGTTTTCCCATGACGTAGTTGATATTATGCGACCCCCCTGTTACTTCGGCCGATACGATAATGAGAGCAAAATAGGAGAAATAGACGCTAGTACAAGTCGTTTTAAGAACTCATTCTTTCCTCAAACAATACGAACGCGATAGAAATAGGCTAAAAAAATCGTTTGGTGTTTACACCCCCTGCCACACGCCGAAAGGAGGCTAGCAGGGTATTCATGTAGATGTAGATGTACCAAATCATTCTATATAAGGAGGAACAAGGGAAATATCCAAAAAGAAGCCCCGAATCTTGTACAAATATTGCTTTAAGCTGATATTTCCTCATTAATTAGCTGATGCGAAATAATTTATTACATGTTAAGTCACAGGTTCCCTCAACGTTAAATCTTTCCTTATAAAATTACGCAATTTTCTCGCAGTCTTGGGTCAATACCTCCTCCGAAGAAATGGTTGCAAAAGCAAAATTCTTCCATGACATACCACTCAGGCCAAAGTTTACTTCACAATCCAACGGAGCCACTCTCTCCCCAGACGGGTTGATAAGTTAAACGGAACCTTCAATTGAAATCCAAACTCTTGCTTAGCAACATCAAACATCAGATAATTTTGCCCTGAATCGTCCCTTTGACTTTGAAATTCCTTCCGCTGGACAACTTAACATATGACTTGTCCATATGTACAGAGATACCTCGGCTAAGGAGTTTTGGAGATGCGTTCACAAGTACGCAAATACAAAAAAATGAAGAATGGCTTAAACGTGTGCATCCTTTCTAAATAATGACAGAGGCGGTTCAATCAGTAGAGTACATATAAGTAATATTCCGTGCATCAAGCGGACTTTGAAGGTTCGCGATGTTACTTGATGGAATCATTATCGGCTAAATATCAGATAACGAATACGCAAACATTATCAAATAACGAATATCTGATAATGATACACAGCAAAGAAATCTACAGTGATGTTAAAAATTATAATCGTAGAATGGACAAGTTGAGTGATTTCTGTACTTATTTTGCTTTGCTTCTTAATGTACTGTCTTTATTTATTTATGTTTATTTCTTTGCGCATTTTCTTCATTTATCTGAGTTTATTTCTTTATGTATTTTCTTTATTTGTGTTAATGTCTTTGTGACACATGAGGGAATTGAATACGACAGATTTTTCGGCTAACGAACGACTCAACACATCATCTTTGATTGTAGAGATATCTTCATTGGATTTCACATCCCGTGCAATACAAAAGACGAAAGACTGAGAATTTTTTTAAGAATTACAATTAAAGATCGGAAAGCGCTGTCAGGATAAATCTAGCTAAAGGATAGGAATAGTTCTCGAAAATATTACAATATAGGTTGCAATGGATCAACAAACAAAGAGATAAGTTCTCGGAAGAAGACACACTAGATAGCACCCTGCTCCATATGCCGATTAGATATTACGAAAAGAACTGGAAAATACAGGCCGTAGCTATTAGTTTCAAAAATTCCATTTTCTGCGAAAGTTCAGAAGCGGTAACTATATAGAAAAATATGATAAAACGGTTTATGCCCCCATCTTATACTGATACTCGGCATAGTGTAATAGAAGTAAAAAGAATAAAATAGTGACGAAGATGAATACAAATACATCATCAATCAATCATCATTCATACATAGAATTATGTATAGTCACAGAGATGAACTGAGACAATAATGAGTAAAAGATAAATTGTCCTCCGCACAGTGCAAAAATAAAACAGAAAAATAATCCGTTCACTTGACATGCTAAAAGGAAAAAGGAAGAAGGAATGGAAAAATGATTAATTGAATAATTGCGAATCAGTTACGAGAGGAATTCGGAGATAAGAAATGTAAAGAAGTCCTCCCAAAGAGAGAATGCATGAGTTTTATCATTTGATGGAGAAAGGAAGAAAAGTCAGCAAGGAGATTACTGAACTAATAATCATAAAATTCATTATTACCCATATAATTACTATTGTTTATAACTATCTCCTTTATACTTACATGATACGGAAAGTATGAACTAGACCACTAAAATCGAGTCAATGGGCATTAGGTTCAAGAATGCGAGAGATCTGTGAGAAATGGGAAAGCTGCAGGTATGAATGGAATTTATGGGAGAAATTCTTAACTATGGGTGCAACGGAATTAGTATCTGGATTTACAGCTTATTTAATCAGTGTATGAGAAAGTCAGCTGCCCCAGATGATCAGTAAAATGTCGTAATGGTGCACCCGCCTAAAGGGAAAGGAAATGAGATAGAATGCAAAAGCATTCTATATTTCCTGCTGTTAACAATATGCCCTGAATAATACGGCAACGATGAATAGAATTTGTGAATAGTAGTACGATTTTGTGCAGCGTATGGGTAAGGATACAAAGATGAAATGTTAACTCTTGAACAAATGACTAATTTTGATCATTCTCAGGGCCGTGCCGAGGTCATATTGCTTAGGTTATAATGGATGGATGGCCAGCAAGTTTAAGTAAACTTGAGTTGAGTGCAAATATTTTACAAATAAACAGTAAACTGCTACTATATAGATGGAATAAATAAACCAATTACCCGCTACATTTACACCATTTTCTAAAAGAATAAATATCTTTTAAATTATCCCAATGTTATCTTTTCCTAAAATTGTCTTGGGCACAAAATAGGAAGTACCGCTTCCAAAAATCACCATGTTTCCAGAGTGTGGAATATTCCACCTCCTTGAAGTTGCTGCCCATGTGCAATGCACAAAATACACGAATACAAAGATGGCCCTGATCAGTTTACCACAGAATAGTGTATTTATGCGAGTTGAAATTTTTACTGCACATTACTGGTTCGAGAAAAGCACGATAAGATAATCAAGAGTGAATTGTGGAAGGTTATGGTAGTGTATGGAGTGAATGAATGGTTAATTAGTGCAATGAGGGCAGTGCATGTCGGAAGTAAAGCTTACGTATGAGTGAATGGGAGTGAATGTGTTAAGATCTGAAGGAGAACAAGACAATGATGCAGGGATGCGTGAGAGAAACCTGCGAGAATCTTAGTGGTTTGAGATTAGATGTGCGAGCAATGTTGTATGCAGAAGATTTGGCATATGTTGGTAAGTAGCCAAATGAGCGGCAAAGGTTGATGGCTACGGCTGCAGTAGAAAGAATGGACCTGAGGAAGATGTTGCCAAACAATGCACTTGTTTTCCATGGATGGAACGAATCGAATGCAGATACATACGACGTGAGAGCAGACATGATTTCAGTTTCGGTCATTGAAGTGGACTCTTAACTTTGAGTGGAACGAGAATGAAGTAATTACTTAAATTCAAACAGTTTGACCCCGATGATATAAAAATCTTAACGATCAGATTTAACATCTTTAACTGAATGCTATTTTTAAACCGAAGAAATTTCCTTGAATTTTAATAGTCAACGTAAACGGTCATGATCTTCACGTCACGCTGGTTTATGAGGCTGAAGACGCACAAGAGAAATATTTATCCCGAGAATAATGTCTCATGTCACGAATTTGTCCCAACCTATTTGAGATAAAGGCTATCTCGAATTATATAACAGCCTCAGATGAGTCAGATTTTCAGCTGACGAAAACGCAACTTTAAACCTTGATATATGAATATAAATACATATATAGCTTTTAAAAAAATAGCAAGAAACGAAAGCAAGCGTCGGTGGTTTGACGTCATTCAGATGATCCCTAAATTAGACTTCCCATCATTATTGGCAAATAATTTAATTAAAATGATGGTGGAATACGCACGTAAGCAAAATTTCGGGTAAATTTCGAAATATCAATTATTATGCGAGATATCGAAAATCAAAAATCACCATAAATCACCGAGTTTTATGGTATATACGGAGAAAATAGCAAACTTTGATCTATCAATAATACAATGTACAAAACTGAGTTAGTTTTAATTTAATATCGCACAATATTGCTACAATGGCTGTACTGGTGAGATTGGAAATCAGCTGTATTTATATAAGGCGAAAAAGCCAAGAGAAAAGGGTAAAACAGATAGATATAATTAGAGGCAGTTGAAATTGCACGTATGAACAAATTCCTTATATAGTAAATCGATTATCGATCTATCCATTATCCGTGCATAAGGTTTTACCCGAATTATACTTCGTGGATATTACCATGGTTCCATTAACATTTCAAAGAAAAACAGGTATTTTCGCGTTCTAATACAAGCAGGAATTGCTTAAGACCTGTCAGTGGGAATAAGACTGCAATAAGATTGTCGTTGCTAAAATAATCCACAGGTCAGGTGAAGAAAATTCGAAATGAGCCCATGAAACAAACGAAAATGGACAATCTGCGAGGATAATAATGAATTACATACCTACAGAAACCATGACATTGTAAGATTAAAAAAAAAGCGTTTCGATAATCCTTGTTTTCTGATTATCCGTGGTTCCTCTCCCCGTCATTAGCCCGGATAATCGAGAGTACCCTGCTTTATTTAAACTGTATCGGTCTTTCGAAATGTCGACCTTAACTTCGGGTTTCGTTTCGAACCAAATTTATGATAGAGTTGTTTAGAATCGGTTAGCCCCGAAATAATTCAGTGACGTAGAAGATTTCGCGACCAACTGCGTCGCAAAATTTGAGAATTGGTCAAGGACAGTTGCGCAAAAGTTAGGAAGAAAAACAACCGGTATAAAATATACATCCGTATCCGTAAATATACCGTAGTTCTGATTTTAATCTTAAACTCATAGATCACCTTTACTGTATTTGAATTAGCTTCAGGAGGTCTGCCTCAACGCCAATATACGACAAAATAAGTGGAATTCATCACTTTTTACTAACAACAAGTCAAACATATTTTGGAAATAGACTTCTTGAGACTGAAAGGTGACCTCTTAAACCCAATATTTCAAGTTAGCCTTAGTCTATTACTCCCTATTTTCGACAGATACTTTGAACTGAATTGAAAAATGAGAATTAGATATCTTAAAACAAATCACGGAAAAATGGAAATTATTTCCACTACCTGGATGATGACTAAGGTCCTGTAAAGTACTTCGAGTAACTGCGAAATGGCCATATTCCGGTTCTTGAATAATTAATGTAAGCTGGGATGCATTCATTGTTTTATCAAGTAGATAGTAGCAATTATAATTTGCTCACTTGTACTGATAACGAACACAATAAATCAGACTTGCAGGATGCCGTATTTGGCAATGTGTAGGTACAAGAAACACCCAGTATGAGCTATATAATTGCTCGTATTTCTATAAAACGGTCAGAGCTTTTAATATCACTCTTTTCAATTCTGGGAATGGAAATCTTGGCACTTGGCCACAGTTAACATCTTAATACCAATGAATCATCACTCTTCTGCAAGACCTTTACGTCATTTAATCAAATAAGTGTTTAAAATTCAATTCGAAGAAATTTTCTCGCCAACGGAAACTTCCGCAGCTCCTTCCCTATTGAAACGAATTAAATTTCAAACATGTTACGCAAGCTGCGATTACCTGTAACACGTCACGAACTAAAACAGATGGAAACTGCCAATGTAAACAAGTGTTCCGTCAACATTATGCAACCGAGATATTATGAAGTTAGAGGATGAAGCGTGCATTACAGGATAATGCAGTGACGACCTTAATGCTCAGATTCAATCTATTTCCACGGCAACAATCGGAGGAAGATAGATAAACAAGATGTCTTCCCCAACGTGCATTTAGCTCTCAGTTAATCGAGATAGTCAAATGACGCGATTGCAAACGGGTGCTTAGATGGAGATTTATCACGTGGAACGTGGAGATGAAAGCAATCGATAACTATAAATAGGATTTGCGGACGGAAAAAATTACACAAAAGGAAAAGTGAAAACTCAGGAACCAGAATTTCAACGGCCTTGACCATTCTCGATCCCGTTTTACCGTTTCGAGACGAAGGAATCGATCGTGGATGCGAGAATCGATCACCATTTTATAATTAGAAGTGTGAATATCTTCTTGGGAATTTTGAGTTCAGATACTGCGAAATGGTGATTCGCAAAACCACGAAAACTTGGAATGTTTCTGTCTGCTGAAAGACACTATCAGCAAGAAAGTATGCTATGCACTTTATGTAATCCTTACAATCGAAATGATTTTCATAAGCATTAAATTAATCCCGTTCTCTAAGCTCATTTTCTCTCCTAAAACATTGCTTACCACTACATGGATATAAAGTATATTTTCAGGATTTCTTCTGTAAATAACAGAGTAACTGTAGCGGATTTTTTTATTCGTACAACTAAGCAGATACAATAAGCATATATTTATGCATAAATGCATTCATTCAAACAAATCATTGCCCTGCAAAGTCACGACTATAAAGTCTTCAAGTTAGATTCCTAAATCCAAAAATTCAGGTCAACCTTGCAATGAATTCTGAGATAACATGTTCTCCGAAGACTTGGAAAATATTACAAATTAATCCTGTTACAGAGGCAGATCAAATACTAAGGATAAAAGGGAGGAATAGCTGCTGGTACTAACAGCTTAAAACACTAATTTTCCCCGGGGATAGCAGGGGACCAGTGAGAGGTTGGAGAAATGTATACGTTGCATGCTTTCCATGCCACACACCGAAAGAGGTACAAGAATAATTATGTGTATCATTACATTTTGCTTCCGCCTCCACTGTTATTCAATGATTATTAACATAGATTTGCAATGTAAGGGCGTCTTAAATTCCGAAATCTGTGTAATTAAGGCATTAATTGGAAGAATCTGATACATAAAGCAATTTAAAATGTACTTATGCACGGGAAAAATTAGCAAAATCACAGAGATATAATTGTCTCGGCAATATATTGAGATCTATTGATCAGTCCTTGGTTTTATGATCATGAGCTTAGCTTTGAAGGTTAAAGTTATTGAAGGCCAACTCAATAGTTCAACTTTAAAACCAATACGGGAGAATCGCACCTTTGAAAAATCACTTCCGAAGCCTGCAACCACCAAACCAATATTTTCTAAACTACATTCCCGTTGTGTTCCTATTCCAGTCGATTAATATTCCTTTGACATTTCCTGCTTGGTTCTTCCGGTTAACCTTCTATAAGAACCCGACTCACGCCCATGTGCTTCTTCGTGTTTACGTTTTCCCTTCTCCCGGTCGAACTTTTCGCATAACAGTACATGCTGGATCAAGGTTTTCATCGAAATTTTTCCCAAACATTCACATCGTCATTTTTACGACAGCTGGAAAGGTTATCAGGCAAGTAATTCTCCCTCCTCACCGCCAATTTTAACAAGTAATAACATTTATGGACGAGAACAGTCGAAAACTTTTTTAAACTTCAAGGATAACATTAGTTTTAAGCTAATAAAAACATACAAAAACATTTCATTTTTAAGCATTATTTTTCGCAGGATCACCATCTGTTCATCTGTACACATACAAGTATGAACTTGATGTTTCTAATTAATGCACGTTCCATACCTATATACTCGTACTATTAAAGCAGAAGACAGTGATTAAGTGTTGTATCTGATGTACTGCAAAGAACAAATCCCTACTCATTATTTATATGAATTTCAGATCAAATACTAACGTAACCGTTCATTGTATCTTTTGGTGGCAAATTTCCATTAATTATTGGGCTTAGATTTACGGTTTGACTATATTTTTAGCCTTTTACGTTTGCCTTTTATTGTGCCCCTTCTAGAATGTTTATTATTATCAACGTAGATTTTTCTTCGTCAACCTAAACGTACTAAGGTTTCTTTCCTCACAAACCCACTCTTTCATTATTCAGCATAAGATACCATGAGGCAGCACTCGTCTTGTCCACATTCATACAGTTAACATCTAAATTGTAGAGAGGAAAATTAATTAAAATAGACCTAGGTAGAATATTGTCCATTCTGTTTTCACTTGAAGCAAAAAAAACTATATTTCGGAGCAAAATCCTCTGAAACCGTACATTTAATTCACGAAGATAGGAAATGAAGCACAGCACACCCGAAGAGGCCTCTAGGTCCCCCCACCTCTGATCTAGTCCAATCTTTCGCCAAATCTTTGTTCCTTTCATATACGTCATGACTTACTACGTATTACTTCGATACCGCTATAGCAACAAAAATCCGCTAAATGGCTATCATAAAGACCGAGTTTACTGCTGGAATCTGGCGTAAAACAGTCTTCTATCCAGCAGAACCGCCGACAAACCGTGGCAGAACCATGGCCGTAGAGGAATACCTATTCTGCCACAAAAAGACAGCCTTTAAATGGTCTTGCAGACTTTCCCGCAGCAGAGAAGAACGAGTCCGACAAGTAACACGCCACGATGTGACGAAGTTGCGGCAAGACCTAAAAACTTGCCAAATAAAAACTTGGTTTCTCAAACCTGGTCATATAGAACAAGTTTTTGACTTGGCATATCAATCTAGAATAGATGTAGAAATACATCTAGAGCTGGGTTGTCCTAAGCTATAACCTTTGGTAAACAGCGTTAGCTCTAAAAAGAAATCGAGCTGCAGATAATAAATACACTTATGGCTAACAGTATCCAGTAATCGGAATCGACGTTTTAAATTGATTTTGAAAGTAGTGTCAATTTTACACATAATTCATAATACATCAATCTTTTAGTTGTAATAGAATCTTTTAATTAAATTCCTCAAGCAAAACTTTTAACATAATAACGATTCCATCCTCCTGGATCTAAGAAAATAATTAACTGAACTACAAAAATATTTTAAATACCAATAGGGAAAAGATCCCTAAGCAGTCAATCAGGCAGCATTTAAATTTTGATTGAGTCTACAATTTGATGTTGAACTTGATGAAGAACTTTTAAAAATATATACAAAAGAAACGGTCCTGTTACATTAATTCGATTGAAATCTGCCTTGCAGCTTGAGTGACCAAACATGCTGAGTAATCATTAATCAGGTTGGTGTCATGGTTTTTGTGCTTGAAATTAAATAGGATCGGATATTTTGACACCAAAAATTAATGACTCGATTGATTGAAAAGGAACTTGCCTATTATTTTGTTTTTGTTTACCATCATCGTTGTCTATATATACATATTAGTAGTATGATAGCATTTGGATAGTCAAAAACATATTATAACTATTACTTAAAAGTTACATACACATCATCATCCCCCATTCTTCAAAAATACCATAGCATGTATTCTAATGACCAATCCAAAACAATACAACTTACGAACGAGGTAAAAATCAATTCGCCTTCAATAAAGGTAAGAAAAGTAGTTCTATTTCTTAATGAAGTAAATAAATTTCAAATGAATATTCTTCAGCGTTACTTGACGGGAATTTCATATTTATTAACACAAAAATTACGAAAAAAACTTTTGTGGAACTGTACAAGTCGTTCGTAATTTTTGAGTGAATAAATAAATTTCGTTGGACGTTAAAACGAAGTAATAATACAGAGAAGTTTCATTCGTACCCCTAGGACTGTTTATAATTCAGAATTTATAGTTAATCTCTGGGCGTGTCTCGGAATATTATTTATTTCCTAAGAAGTTTTGACGGTAGCTACTTTTGGATCAAAAGGACAAAATAGGAAGTGTTTAAATTTAAGAATCGAGTGATTCACAGTGTATTGAAAAAGTGATACATCGTTCAATCTAACAAAATACGACAATATTCCTAAAAAATTGTCCAAGTCAGCGAAAATAATTAGTAGTTGTTGATCACCGCTTCAAGAAACGATAATTTGGCTTGTTTTTCCGTTGAAATCCAAATTTTCTTAAAATTTTTCGCAAACATCTTCCTTCCATTAACTCAAAGGTTTACAAACATTTTTTTACGAGATTCATTGAAGACTTTCATTTCAATTTAACATAGATAGGGGGCTCCAATATTACGTAGCAAATTTTTTCTATTCCTTCTTAATCTACTATTAGATTAGTAAAAAACCTGAGTGTAAACGCATCCTAATTTTAACCCATAACAGATGAGGAGGAGAAAGGTTGCCTCGGTGACACTGATATTTTAAAGAGTTGAAAGAGGACAGAAAAAATTTTATCACACTGGAAAGTTTCGTAAGTCTCTGAATGTTAAGAGACTCGGACAAGTTACCAAAGAAACCGCTCAAAATCGATACTGGAATTAAATTCAACTCTCACGAGAAGAACGCCGAATTGCTTTCGGCTTCGGAAAGCATATAACGCCCAACTTTTCAAGGCCTTCACACTTAATAAGCATATCTAAAAATAAAATAATGATAACGGTAAAGATACGCAGAAAAAGCGCATAGGGATTTCACATTTTATAATTTAATGCAGCCTAAATACCGATTGAAGAGCGTTTAACGATTAAAAATTGTTCCAAGTCGATGGGAAAGCTGTGACATTTTTGATTTTTCTATACCGACTCCTTTATAATAAAAAAATTATAAAAAGTAATGATTGAAGTAAAATTGTCCCTTGAGAGTAACGCTCTTAATGAATTCTTAAAACCAAATAATAATAATAATAATAGTTTATTAATCACAAACAGGTTTGTCAACTCAATTACACGTGATATAATATAATATAAATAAATATTACTTAACACAAGAGAAAAATAAAAAATAATGATACTAAAATTGAAGAAAATAAATAGAGAAACAAAGATAAAAGAATTAATGAGATACTGTAGCATACAGTTTTTTATTACCGAAGTTTATAATTTGACTAACACAATGGGCTGTGCTGGTCTTCAATTAATAGTATGAAATTATGACACAAAATATGATTCGTTAGAGATACTTGAATCTGTACTTAGCTCCGAACCATGGAAAAACATTAAATTGATTCTTGCGAAACGGAAACTTTCATTTGTTTGGTTCTAAAAATATAGTAAATATTTAGACAACTGCGTCGCAATCCTTTGCTATTCGACGAAACAAATATGTTTCGTTCCAATAAACAAACCCTGACGACTTATCGGAAATCTATTTTCAGATCATTCGCTTGCATAGTACCAAGCGGGAGGATTTTCAAACAAGATTTTACTTCAGCGGCTTCTGCTATATGAGGGCCCTAAAACTCGCACGGAACTATGAGGAAGTTGTGAAAACCAATGAGCGTGGAGTAATCTACGAACATCCGTCGTAGTAGAAGAGGTCCGAGGGCCACAGGCAGTGGATTTTCAAGGCCAACCGGGCGAAACATCTAGAAAAGCTCTGTTAGGATTCTCTCGCTTAAGCAGCCACTTTAGAATGCACCATTTCGCAAAGCGCCTTCCACCGACGCTAAAAAACACAAGGTTTGGCATCCAGGGTCGGGCGAAATAGGACGGCTAACTAGGCCTTTCCATTGAGACAACACAGGGGAAAAATACTACGAGGCTCTAAAATAATAGACAAAATGAAGCAGGGTTAACCCTGAATTCTTTCACATTCAACAGAATTTTCCTTCGCAGCACAAGCTAGGGAAAAGAATCGTCTCTCTCTAAAGCCTAAAAAAATGTTTTTTCCGTGGGTTTGCAATTATCATCCTAAAATGAATGCAAATAACGATCAAATGTTCCGTAAAGCTTTTAGAACCCTCGTTTTGCATTCGCCAGATATTTACGACGTACAACGGACTAATTAACGGGCAACCAAAATAGAGCAGTGGATACCATTCATGACACGTTCCGCGTAAAAATAAATTTCCGATTGCTGCATCGAAGAATATATACGAGTTCGTCACTACAAATCCTCCCTGGAAAAACCAGGAATTTTGTAAACGAAAATTTCAATTGAGAAGAATCTTCCAAAAATTTACTACCGGATACTCTTCTACAACATCAACAACCACCGCCTGTATTCTCTACGGTGTGAAACATGTCTTAAAAGATGAAAATCAGCAATTTTGCGGTAGTCCCTCCACATGCATTACATAAGCGCAATGCGTTGAGCTACCGGGAAAAGCGACTGCATGAGCAGTACAAGCTTAAGTGAAGATAAAGGTTCATTGAAGGGCAAATTTTCTCACAGTATCACCACCAATGTTTCTTCCTCGACCTTGAAATTTCCTCGCCAAGTCCGGCTGACCTCGGCGGTGGAAGAGGGCATGATCTTATGTTCACTTCCGCTAAAGGAGCCACAGGAGTAGACTCCTGTTTCCCACCCTTATCCGACCACAATCAAGGAGCTATTCTTAGAACTGCATACAATAGTACTCCATTAATTAGGATGTAATCCTGCAACCAGAATGAGAATCCGCGCTCCGGAGCTGACAATTGTAACCATTGATTATTTAATACTCTATTCCTTCCTCGGGACTGGCTTACTGGAATGCGTAAAAACGTAAAATTAAAACATTCGGTTCCACCTTTCGAATTAATTAGGCTGAAGTAGGATTCATAGCAAGAAGTAACTTAGATGTCGTGTACATCGTAAGAATATTCGCATTACACGAGTGGAAATAACGTAGAATTTTCACAATTTTCAAAATTAAAGTTTATTTAATATATATTATGCGGAGTTCCATCAAAACGTTTACCTTTAAATAAAAATACTCGCACAATAGTGGAATCGTGGATACCGTTTACTACGAATCTACTGCTTGAATCAAAATTCAATTCACATATGCCACCGGCTAGATGAAACTCAATGCGGAGGAGACATCAATTCCCTTAGTAATGACATCAAACTTTACAGGTGGAAAGAAAACACTGCAAAAAACCCAATCTACGGGCAATCTGCTGCCTTCGATCAATACGTTACCTTGCATGCAAGTTAAGTACCGATTGTTAAAATTTACTACGTAACGCTCAGCTTGTTTCGAAATTAACCAAGCTATTCACTACACTTTCACACATAATTGCAAAACATAAAACGAAGATACACTGATAACCACAAAACGCAACTTGCCTAGAGGAAATGATCCAAAACTGCATGAAAATTTTAATGCTTCGGCGGTCACAATCTCACGAATGTTCACTTCGCAAGGGTGAGGAACCTTTTACAATCCGAAATATAAAGATTTTATCCTCGTTGGAATGAATTTCAAATCTGTACCTTCACGATTCTTCAACAACATTACCGAACCTTCGAGACTGTTTCTGCAGCGATCCCATAGTCCCAGACTACCTGTTCATTCAAAATAAACAACATGAATGATTTCCGGTTTGGTGGCTCTTACCCTCCTTACCTGACGTCAGGGGGGTTTTGCGAATTTCAACGCACACGGTATACCGCGATGGCTAATGCAAAGACCAGTTATCCACTGTTTACACAACAAAACTCTAACAGTCCTGATTTAATCATAATTAGCCTCCAAATTATTAGGAAGGAAACACCACGGCGATCCGCTAGCAGAAATCGCTCGACAAAGAATTATCATGGACATTGAACCGATATAATACACGAAGAAGGAAAGGACCTCATGAATTGAGATGTTAGAAATGTCGACTGAATGAACTGAAACAAAAAAATAATTAAATGCGGGTAGGAAACGATGACAGGCAGAATTAAGATAGTGATAGATAATGTGAAAGGAAGATTCGTAGTTAATAAACATCAAGGCAGAGAAAATAGATGCCTGCTAGAGGCTATAATTGTCCTGCTCGAGGGATTAGACGGTGGTGGCGATTAAGTACTGCTACAGTATACAGTACTGCTAATAAACGTTCAACTAAAACTATCCTGCGTTCGTTTTCTATTTATTCGTCACCTCTAAAATCACAATAGATAAATCAATGTTTTCAGAAACTGATATCGAAAAAATCATCGCGAAGTTCCAAAATATCATAGCGAAAATCTAAGTCCAATTCTAAAGTCTAAACTAAACTTCAAACATAAAAACAATAAATTAAGTACTTACGAGCATTTGCATAATTATCTAATAAAGAGCAAACAACTAGACAACACTGAATATTATTCTAAACAAACACAAATGTGCAGTTGATGAAACGGAACATCTTGTTGAAAATATATTTGCAACAAGCAACTCATCCCCATTTCTATGCCTTTGAAAAATTCGATTAGGAAAAAAGTCGAACGACCACAAACCGAAAATTTTATTAAAATAATTATTGTGATCAACTTCCAAGTCCGAGGTTCACAACATTGATTTTAATAGGCACTTAAAGACCCAAATCATGCACATAAGAATTATTAAGTCGACGTATTGTGAGAATCAACATGGTAAATAATAAAAACGAAACGTTATGTTTTGCAATAAACGAAAATCAATAACGATTTATGAAAATATTCCCAATATTCCGAAGATACATGAAACAATCTACAAATTATACACATGAGAATGTAATGTTCTGATATTCAGAGCAGTAACTTTAACTGGATGCAATAGATGACAACATGTTCTAAATAGATATCAAATCCTTTTACGACACAGGGACATTTATGTTGAATCAAATAAGACTTTTTTGGTAGACAAGAACATATACATCCAGTCTTTGTGCCAGCAATTGCTTAAACTAATGCCTAAAAACCTACAAAATGATACACGTTGGTCTTTAGTGTTAAATTGCTACCAAAATTTCTTATGCAGAGAACTTATTATTTGCATTTCACATTTAGAAATAGAATTTCCTGTTTATCACCATACATGTTACCGAAGAAACCAAGAAAATATACTATGTAACTAAAATTAAATAAACTCAACCAGGGTTTAAAATACTGTAATAGATGATGTTGCGTATATTTTTCACAAGGCAAAATTAACAAACAATTCAAAGGAGACAATACTGCAAGAATAAACACTTCAAGCTCAATCAAAGTAACAAAACAACAAAAATGAAGATATGAGGAAAAAGAAGAATAAAAGAATACACGTTAAATGTAACTCAAGAGAATTAAAAATCACTTACCATGCTGGAGCTTACTATTCCTCGAAATCACCAACTTTCTTGCTGATGCTAATCCACACCTTACACTGGACATTTTCCCTCAGTTTTCACAAGGAATGCTGCAGACGGATCCCGCAAATTATTAAACTGTTACAAACATGTACTTGACATTTAACAGTAAAAATATTGGCGAATTCGGCTAAGTTTATGAAACCTACTTAAACTGCCTGAGTATACATATTCTCAGCTTATAGTTAGTAAATGTAACAGCGGTTTCAATAAAAGAACTTTTCTCGTTCAACGAAATAATTTTTCCGATTTTTCTAGCATCTAAAGCAAACAGAGATGACTATCTACGGTTCCTGTTGCCGAGATAATTTATGGTAACTGGTAAACAATCATTTAATATATCTATATGCTGTATAATCTCAGATATTTTAGGTATAGTTTTACCTTAAATGGCTGTCCTTCAAAACTGAATCACTGAAATATCACTAAAAACATGGATACCCCAAATTTTGCAACCTTTTCGCAGACCGATCGGTACACGACGAAGATTTTGCTGAAATGAACTGATCTGCTGCTGCCTCTAAATATTATGACGTCATGTAGGCCACACACCACTCGTTAGCTCGAATTGCGTTTTAAAATGATTTCGTTCAGAATGAATCCTTTATGATAACCTGCTGTGAGAATTTAAATTTGAAGTAGTTTATTTCGCTTAAGTTTTTACACATAGATTCGATATTATCTATTATGGCAAGGATTTTGAATAACACCAGAATTTTTCAGTGTTTCTTAAAGGAGGCACATCGTATAGATGTCACTTACGCAAAGACGGACGACACGAAGTCAAGATGTTGGTTTTAGCGATTCAGTGTTTCTAAATTTTCTAGCAACAACTCTAAACCAAATAATACTTTTCACTAAATTGCTTGTTCCCTAAATATGTTAATAGTTTGATAATTTATCCATCCGACGGAGGCTTGTTATCACTCAGTCATGGATTCTTTAAAGGAAGTTTCTCAAAGAAAACTAGTTGATATATTGGATCGTATACCTGGTAAAAAAGATCTTGTTATTGATCCAGCACTAATGAAACCACTTGATAAAGTAACGGGAGTCAACATGCTTCGGTACGAATCTCAAATATAGGTATATTTTTGTTGTTAGTAGCACAATGTTTACAATGTTACCGCTATTTCAGAGCGCATGGGGTGGAGAAAATCCTTAAATTGGAAAAGACGGAGATTATTTCCAGCAGTTCCAGTTTAATTTTTTTGGTGTACGCAGATTTGATAACAGCAAAGCATGTTGTTGATCAAGTGCAAGCCAGTCGTCAGAGGGATTCGAAGTTACTCTATCACCTAGTACTTGTGCCGTGTGGTTTGTTACCTATTAACCAACTCATTGAAGAAGAGGGTTTATACGGCATTATAAACATCCATGTATTTGCCTGGGAACTTATTCCAATCGATAGCCATGTCCTGTCATTTGAAATTCCACATCTCTATAGGACTAGTTTTTTAAATGGAGACTATTCTTTGTTAAAAAGTGTCGCCAAGTCGCTGTGGTCATTACAAATGGTTTTCGGAAAAATTCCTTTAGTTTTAAGTCTGGGCAAACTTTCCAAAATTGTGCAAAATATGATCAGCGGCTACTTTGAAGATTTTGGCAAACCAGACGTGGTAATCAATAAAATTGGTTATATGGTTATAATGGATCGTAGCATTGACTACACTTCGAGTCTCCTGACTTCGGTCACATACACTGGTCTTTTAGATGAAGTTTTTGGGATCAAATGTGGTGCTGTGGAATTTGGAAAGGATGTGACTGGAAAGGCAAATTCTGTTACATATCAGCTAAGCAGTAAGGATGAAATATTTAATGAAATAAAAAACAAGCACTTTGCCGATGTTTACCCTACTCTTAAAACGCGGGCTAAGGAGCTTGAAGCTCATTTTGCTCAGTTAAAAACAGCAGATCTAAATACCCTTAAGCATCATATCAAAAACGAGATTCGAACGGTCATGACGAAAAGACAGTCTTTATCTTATCACATTGGTGCCTGTGAGGGAATAATTGGTAGCATGGGTGGTAAGTATCAGGAACTTCAAAATGTCGAAGAAAATATAGTGCGAGGTAGGAGTAAAAAAGAGAGCATCTCATATATCGAGAATTGTTTAGCTAGGCAAATGCCCTATACACTTGCATTGAGACTGATTAGCTTGCTGTCAATCACAGAAGGTTGGCTGACGTATGATGAGGTCGGTTCATTGAAGTCTCAGTTCTTACATGCATATGGTTACAAGCACCTGGTAACTTTTCATAATATGGAGAAAGTTGGACTCTTTTCAACCCCAACCCCAAGTAGCTCATCTGCTTTTGGTGGTGTGGGAGATATTGCAAGTCGCATGGCTCAGGTCGTTTCATTGCCAAAAACTAATTCCTTTAGGCTGGTTTCCCAAAAACTGAAACTATTCCCAGATGGAGATAATGTACAGAATATGAAAGACCCATCAGCTATGGGGTATGTGTTTAACGGTCTTTACATTCCATTAGTTTGTCAACTAGTGCACCTTCTGTTGAAAAAGGAAGCAAAATCTGTGATAGAAGAGCAGTTGAAAAGTGTCCCAGCCCCGCTGCTTTGGTCTGAGGATGGCCTTACGGATTCACAAAGTTCTAACAGAGCAAGGGTGGTTTTAGTTTATGTTATTGGAGGTGTTACGCAAGCAGAGATTGGTGCTTTGCAGCTGCTTGAAAAACTAACGAACTCTAGGATAATCGTTGCAGGGACATCAATGTTAAATGGCAATTTGTTAATGCAGCAACTTGTTCAGAGCTAATGGAAAGTTGAAGGTTATTTTTAAATTCAAAAGAAAAAGAGAGCTGTGATATCATTTCCAGCTAAACCTGTGAGTTGTTTTTTGTGCAATTGTTGGTCTTTCATGTGTGTGATACATAGCAGAATTGTTTGAAAAGTTTGTTGTCCAAGGAGTATTTATGCTGCCAGAATAAATTCAGATGGAGGTTGAGATAATAAACTTAAATCAACACAATGTATCAGATTTTGGATTGGAGTTTTGATTGTTATTGTGGTTGACTATGTAAGAGTTTGAAGATGATTAGCATTTAAATTAATATTTGCAGAGAATTCTCCAACTATTCCATTACAGGAACTGATAATGTCATTATCTACTACAAGTGTGCTCTTTGCCCCAAGTAGTACTGTTTATAACATCATGATGGGAGACATGGTGTATCAGTTCATCAACCATGTATTCCTAAAAATACATATTTTATTTAATCTGATGATTTCTTCAGTGTCCATACTGTAATTTTTTATCTTCTTTTATGAATCCAGTTGCAGAATCTGAGTGACTGATTTGAGTGAGAGTTGTTTTTATCACCAGATGTAATAATTCAAGCCAAAACAATGGGTTCTTGAGTCATTACTTAATTTTTTGTAAATAAATCATTTTACATTTTCATTCTGATTGACAGTTTTTTCCTAGAAGTAATTATTTATTTTAGTATTGTTTAAAACAGGAACATTATCATACTGAGACAATAAATTATCAATCCAGGTACTTCCAAGCATAGTTTTAAGTAATATCAAACTGCTTAATTGAGCTATAAACTATTTTGAGCATAAAAGAGAATTAATAAACCCTAATATTATACTTTTTAAATACAGCTTTACCTTTGCTTTGCTAGTAACCAAACTTACTTTTTCCATTCCAGGCCACATCCACACATTGAAGAATTCCTGTAATTTTGTCATCCTCTGTTCTTTGGGTTTACTTTTCTCTTCCTTTAAGCAAACACTCCTCACCAACGATTCAAACCATCTCTACCCGATTTACTTATCAAGGCTTTCAGTCATCAATTTCCAATTTTCAGTCTCGATAATCAATTTCATCACTTTCTACCAACTAGCACTCATCTATTTCTACTCAAGCATCTTTCACCATTTCCTCAGAGCATTTATTAGTTCTTTAAGGTCTGACAACACCAATGTTGTGGCAAGACCCAATGTAATTTTAATTATTTAATAATATTTAAATTTAATTTATAAAAATATTGAAGTACATTATATATTTAAATTTTATAATATTAAAAAATAGCATAGTGGTAAAAATTGCTTGAAAAGTAGCCTCATCTTGCTTCCCTGGCTAATTCTGCTCATTCTGAGTCCCCATAAGCTATCCTAACACACTGCTTGATTTATATACAAACTTAAATACAATCCACTATCTTTCTTGTCAGTCCAATATCCTTTTATTCGCTCATAAATTTTGACCAGCCACTCTATTGAAAGGCTATTCAAAATCAATCAATTGTACACATTCTTTGTAAATTAAAATTTTGCTCTAAAAATCCCAAGATTCTTTACCATAGCTCTTTTTTGTGGAGTTTTGTCTTCATAAACTCCTTGGACCAATTTCCTTTGTCATTATTGCTGCCAATTCCTGTGATCATGTTAAAATTTCTCTATAAAATGGTTGAATCTGTAGAACAATATGTCCAAATATGATCTGAAAACGTTAATCAAAATTCCTGACATATTGTTGTCTGTTTCATTATTGAAGAAAGTACAAGTTTTTGCTCTTTAGGGTATGGTCACACAAACTGAAAGACTGAGCTTTGGTAAAAGATTTCACAACGAAGAAGGAGAAAAACATGAATAATTCAAGAGGTATAGTCTTTGTTAATGTTTTATTGAAAATATCTAATTTTACCTGGGATAACAATTAATAGCGAGGGATCTCTAACAACAAAACTTCATGGGTAATATGTTTTTTCCCACTTTTCCTTCTTAACAGCTCTTTTGGCTTTGGGAATATAGGCAGGTTGGTGCTCATCCAGCCTCTTCTTAAATGGATTAATACCCAATTCGAATGGTCGTCTCCTTGCCTCCATCAATCTTGTTTTGTGATCAATTTTGTATATTTTTTCCCAGTGATAGACCTCGGGCATGGGGCGATGCCGGGGACGAAGAGAATACAAATGCTTAAATCGACTCTCCAGCCAAATACGTTTCTCCTCATCAGCGATGTCAGCAACGTGTTGTTGTTCACCCAAGTATGGCTTCATTTCCATATTCCTTTTGCGTGGCTTGTTCAGGTACATATCCAGAAGCAACTGCAGAACTCTGTCGCTGAAACCTACGATTGACAACAGATTTTTGAATTAGCCAAATCACATGTTGATTTGTTACTAACAATTATAATAACTCAGAGCCTATGAGCAGAAAGCATGGTGATAAGGGCAATGTTTAGGAAATTTTCTTCACAGGAGGGCAATATGTGAAACCATCAGGCCATTCTTACTTCGTATATTACCTAAATTTAATATTTGACATCAAAATTATTAATGAGAAAAAGAATTCATCCACTAAGGGATAAAATTTTCCATTTTTTCACTTGGTGCCAATAGCAAAGCTAGGAAAAAAATAACTAAAATGCATTTGCTTCAGAAAGTAACAAAAAAGCCACATTTTGGCCTGAAGGCTGCAGGTTCCCCACATCTGAAATGGAGGAAATTATATACAAGGAGCATCCTCATTACCTGTAATCTTTTTCCTGCAAAAATAGAAAAAGAGTGTATGATTAAGGCTTACGGTACCATGAGCCTATATAAAATGAGCCAGATGAAACTTGTATGAAAGGTGGCAATGAATGACTTAATTAATAGATAACAGAACAATAAAAAGTATTTTATAAAGAAAATAATCAAGGAATATGACAGATTACAAGGAAAACTTAGGCATTCCTGTATTTGGGAGTAGCAGGTTCAAGCTTTACAAATGCCAGTTAGGGGATAGAGAGAAGATAGTAAAAAAATTTAAAGCAGAGGAAGAAATCAAAGAAACAAAAGAAAAATAAATAACCATTTTTCATTATAAGCAAGAAAACTCTTTGTGATACAGAAATATAAAATATTAGAGTATATAGAAGAGTTTGTTGTATAAGATTACCAACTGTAAGGAAGACAAAAAAGCAGCAGAACTGGATTGAAGTAAAAGGAGTATTTTGAGCATTGAAAAATAAAGGAAAATAGTCAGATTTTTGAGTAGTTGATAGTTTTCAGAATGAAGAAATTCAATATATTGACTGTATTACAAGCTATCTAAATTCTGTTGGTGATATTTTAATCTCAAATATATTCAATGAAAGCCTTCAGTTTGAGCTCCTGGAGAGCCAAGTGGGCAGTGTGTTCAACTTTGGTGAAAGCTGACCTGCATTTGATTCCCTATTAAGGCCCACATGCAAAATGACCTTAACTGTCAAAGCACTTTTAAAAACACTATAATCTCTACTATAATCCTACGGTGATGTTTAGCAAGACACTGACTTGGGTGGGTGGTTGACAGATTTTAGTATAAGATTCCACTAATACTTCCTTACAAATATAATTCTTAAATGTTTCATAAATAAATTTATGGAAATATCAAAATTTAGAATACTATTATAAGATGAAAATCATTATATTCGATTTTGGATGAACATAGGACCAATCCAAGATTTTGCTTGGAAACTCATCTTGAGGATTGTGACTATTATGTTGGTCATGCAACATTATAAGTTGGAAATAATGCAAATCGTTACACGCCCAACATATTAAGGCTTACAATCTATAAGTTGAACTTCCAAGCAAAAATCCTGGAATCCAAACAGCCAAATAGAATGAAATGCATCTCTCAAAAGTTCCTTGGTATAAAGAAAGCCTGGTATTTTGCAACCAGAGAAACAAAACATCAAATTTATAAGCTTCCTATCATCACTAAACAATTTCTACAACAAAGAATGAATCTTCATCAATTTCAATGTAAAATACTCACCGATGACTTTTCCATCTTCTATTCCTTCAAAAAGTTTCAATGACCGAGTACCCCAACATATATTATGACGTGGCTTTTGCTTCTCATCTACAGAACTCATCTTGCTCGAATTCATTTGGTACGTGTAAAAGGACCAAAACTGCCCATCTGTGAGCACAGTCTGAGTTAGTAATGGGTAGGTCACATCATTGAAAGGTGAAAATCCTGAAAATAAAAAGAGGAGCTAGTATAATACGCATCAATCACAGAAAGAGGCAAGAAATATAACTATGATGTAAATAAAACTGTGATGATTTGTTCACCATAAAGAAATAGACATTGAAAACAAACCTAGATAACAGGCTAGAGGAAGAAGCCAACTATATGATGCTAGAATAGCTTGACAGTGTAAAGCTTCAGCATGCTCTTCTGATCCATACGATTCTGGCCTATCTCTGAGATGATTACACAGATGGTATGACATGAAACTGTATTCACAGGGATCTCCTGGCCAGAATCCTGAAATTTATCAAGAAACTCAAGTTTAATGATAAGAAAATGAAGACACTGATTGTAATCATGGCCTTCTCCAGTCAGATACAAGGAAAAATACTGCTTATAGCCAACTTAAGATGCAATGAAATATATCTTTTCCTTGATATTATGAACCTGAAAAATCTTCCAAAGTAACTAATACCCAACAATAGTTTACAAATACATTCCTTAAAAGAATGCTAAGGACTTCATTTTATAAAATAGCATAACTTGAGTGCAAACATACTTCTGTGCTGACAATAGAATGGTATCGGCCAAAGTAATTTCACGTGTGAGCAAAATTTTCTTTTCCCACCTCTATAGTGTGTTTAACAAATATATTTTCCAAAACTATTCAGCAGGCTAAAATCATGAATGCTTATTGATAATATAAAGATGTCAAAATAGCAAATGTACCATTTCAATCATCACCATCGTTTTGATGAGCCATTGGCTTTTGCCTACTCTGCCCATGCCTTGAGTCTAATGCAGGGCTTGACTATAATACAAGACACTGAATGTAGCAAAAATAACTACCTGGTACATTAGTTCCATGTCTTCTTTGTAGGCTTAGCCCAAGAACTCTAGGATCATACTTGAAGAATGGGATTTCCTGGTCTACAGTTTTGGAGGTGTCAAACTCACTGCGAGGAGGCAATGGTTCAGCATGACGTAACTGCAGAATAGGGTTTCCAACATACTGGATGTGCCTGCGGAGATTCAAAAGTGATTTCAAAAAATATTCAGCCAACAAAAGCAGAACAGTCTAGGTAATTATTTCGCTACCTGTCTTCAGGCAAGTCAGCATACTCTTTCAAGAATTTCGAATTTTTTTTGGCTTTCCTTAAGCTATGGGTGGGTTCCATTCCTCCAGCTACCCAGTAAGCTTCAAGACGAGGTTCATAGTCCACCTATGCATGATCTTATTTAATATCTGTTCTAAAATCTAAATTTCAGTTTTCGAATTCAAAGGATAACTAAACAAAATTACCTCGGCTTCTATCAAATGAGGTGCATCCTTAGCTAAATGAGCCATGATTAAAGAGTTCAAACTCTTCACTAATGAAGATACCGGCTCCTGGTCGTCCTCAGAAGCAACTCTATTGCAATGAGAACACAAGATAAAATTTTTAATCGCATTAACATTGATAAATAAAAAAAGTCAACTTCAACATAAATATTTAAGAGCTCCAAAGAGAGCTTCTCAGATGTCTTCACAAAAACGACAATTAAAGAAACCCTCAAGAACTAGAGCTTCATAGAATTAAAATCAATATACTAAAAAGTATGACCGTTCACAGTATTTCATATCATTTTAAGGTACAGTAGTTTTAACCTGTAACTGGCCAAAATACCTGCTTTCATGATGAAAGAGTAATGAATCAATCAACAAGGGTTTGAGAGCATCAAAAACTTGTGAAGTTTTAGTGGATTCCGCGGCGGAATTTTCCTCTCGAACATCAGCTTCTTCGACGAAATAAGTTCTTGTGATTGATTGAGTAAATTTTAAAGAGTCATACGGTATAACACCCTCAGATAAATCGAGGCATCTGAACCCATAATAACTCGGCATATTCACTTCTATTAGCTTTTCTTCTACTGTCGACAATGATTGAATTTTATCGTGCCATTTCTTCCTTTCTCGCTGCTTTTTAGCGAGGTAAGAAGTATCTTCTATTTCAGGATAAGCTAATGAAGCACCGGCTCGACTTTGGCTATAGTTTCTCAAAAACGTTCTAGCAAATACGATGTTGTTCCTAATACAGCTTAGGTTTTTATACAAATTAATATTAATTAGCTCCATTATCTTTGAAGAAATTTCTTTCTGTTGCAAAATAGATGAAAGATCACAATAAGACTTGCGTTACCGAAACATCCATAGAAAAAGTCACCTCTTGTGGGATTTCATACCGAGTGCTGAAATATTAAATGATTTCCGGAAAGAGCTAAAGACTTAAGTAAGTAATCTAAATTAGTAAATACTATAATCAATAAAGCTTTAAACTGTTGGCTCGCAACCCCATACACATTTTCCCCAGTCGGTATTCTCGTCAGAACGAATTATGGCCCTCTACTGTTCAGTATTTAATAGTACGATGAAAAGCATACAGAGTACAAACAAGCGTTGGTGGACTGTGTTGTTTGTTTACATGTTTCATATCCTGGATTTTTAGATCAAAATATTCATTGAAATCACGCTTATATTAAAACTATTCTTATTCATAGTCTTTCATCTGATATATTTGTATTTTATCGCTTGTGTTGTTCTTGGATTGAATGGGAGTTCCGAATTAACAGTATCTATTGAGGATTATAATTCAAGCATGAATTATTTTTACTCTATTTATTTCAAGCTCTTCCATCAAAGCTTTTCTCTCTGATTGAAGTGTAAACATTAAATTACGTGATTCTGTATAAAATGCTTAAAAAATCCATGATTTGTTTTTATCTTGATGATAATTCAAATTTCTTCCTCGTCAATTTTATGCCTATGTTTTCGAGAAAAATTTGCTTGTCTTTGTTCACTTAGAAAATGCGTCGATACACAACGATTAAAAGTAACCGTAAGTACTGTAAAGATTTTAATGTGATCATTATGTTATAATTTAAGGGGGATTTATTCTTAATTTATCAATTTCAGTATATGCACCAGTCTCAACGAATATATTCGCACAGAATATGATACATGATCATATGGTTAGCCATTATAGGAAGACTTACTTTGCCAGGAGTCAAGTCGACTCTTCTCCTCCATGGAAGTACAAATCTCGAGAATTGTATTCGGAAAGACCTAGAAAGAAAGTACCAAAATTTAAGCCCTTAGCTGACAGGAAGGAAGAAACTGATACTAGTTCAGATGTAAAAGGTAATTCAGTATCCATTTGCGCACATCATTTTAATGTTAAGCGTTCATCAGATCACAAGAAGGAATCAATTGCTCAAAATCAGCGCGTTGTCGGTGATTCTGCAAGGAAAGATGCATGGTCATCGAAAAAGATAGCCCAAAGTGATTCCCTCCCATGTGACGACGTAATCGGGGTTCCTCCATTGTGTATATCTTCTAAAAAACAAAGACAGAACCAGCAACATAGGAATGTGAGTTTGCAGACTAAGACCAAAAAATGTGCCTGCCAAGACAAACGGAAAGTAATTTATGGCAAGTCTAAGACAGCTACGTCAGATAACATAAAAGAGAACCTTCCCAAACCTCCTGGGAAATCAAGAAATCAACATCCGTTACACGCTCACTTTGAGAATTACCACGATAATGGAGTGTGCATTAGTAGTGGAAGTGAAGGAAATGCAGGGGATGATGAGGTACGTCGAATGGTACAACTTGTTAAGAACAGTCTAATATTTTTTTTTATAATTCCTACTCTCTCATGACCTTGTTTATAATTAGGATGGCACTCCCACATCTTCATGCGATGATTTCAATCAAAGTGCAAGAAATTCGCCTCTTTCTATCTGTAACATGGGCATCGCAGGAACAAGGGTATGTGCATGTAAGCATAAATTTCTTTTGGATAAAGGGAAGCACAGCCCCTGCCTGTGTCACATTCCCATCAAAGGAGCTAAGACAGCAGGCAGTATGGCTTCAAGCAGAGACTCTGCTTATGAAGGTGGAGGAATCATGTCCTCGGCTGAAAATCAAAGAAATTCTCCGGAAGATTTCAAAGGACGATCTAAATGGTATCAGCCATGCATAATTGCAAATTATGTCGAAAAAGAAGGGACGGATTTAAAGTCTTCTGAAGAGCCTACACAATTTTGGTAAGATAATGCAATAGGAAGGCAGTCTATTTTGATGACTCTCCATACCTCCTTTATTGAATTCAACCACCTACAATCACATGAATGCGTTCTTATTTCCAGTTCTAAGAGCGAATTATACATGAAATTTTTGCAAGATGTAACAGATGATATACTGCTACAAGCAGTTTACTCAAATGAAGCAATAAAAAGCATATTTCAGAAACACATTCAAAAAAACATATATAACTTGGATGAGGTAAGTTTTTTAATGCTGAATTTTCTTCAAATTTCTCTATTTTATTCATTTTCGAAAAACTTTCTGTGTACTGCATCAAAATTATTAATTTTACATATCATTATTCTCCAGCTCGTTAATTATATTATCTTCTAATGGATGCTTATGACCACTGCTTTGTTTCCATAGATTATTTATGATTCAGTTTGAATAGTATTTAAATTGTAGTAATTAAATTACATTTTTTCATTAGGTAATTATTATTTCTAAATAATGCTAATTATCAACCATCACAAACCTTATACCTTGTAGTACCTTGAAACTAGTAGTTTATTTGGGCAGCCACAGTTTGGATAAGGCCCCTAAATGCTCTGTAACTTGGCTACTGATGAATTTATTATAATGTATGGTTATCATACTTAAGATTTATCTGTCACAGCTCTCTAAGCCATTCAATCCATTGTTAATTCCAATCTTCCATATTTTCTAACTTGAATGATTGCCCTCATTTCCTTATAAATTAAGTATTTTTTTCCTATTGAATTCTGTTCTGCCATTTTTCTTTGTATCTAATTCATGGTCTTTTCTTTTTCTGAAAAGTTTTCATTGACGTCTATCTTCAATTACCCATTAAAAGAAACATTCATTAATTACTTGATAGGTCTATTTTCCTTTCATTATTCTTCTACAGCTCTCTCTTTCCATTGCTTCTTATTCTCATCTATCTGAAGCTGCTACATCCCATGAATTTCAGTCTTTCTAAGAGATATTCTATGGATTTACATCTGAATATGACATAGCGATATAATTATTTATTTTCACTAATATTTAAAATAATTAATAGCTAAAAGTTTTGATTTTTTATGCATTTTCGTTCCATATATTAATTTTTTAAAGAAAATTAAAATAGTGAGTAATAATTAAATTATTAAGTTTAGAAGATATATTTCACTTTTTTGGAAATAGTTGCTTACTGCACTTACTGTATTAACCCACTGAAATGTAAGTCTCATTCCCTCTCTAAAGCAGTGTATAGTTAATGGGTAAGGTCGAGCCATTAATAGTCAGTGACAATACTTACATAGATACCTCTATTTTTCATCATTCTTTTTCTGGTTAGCATGTTGGCAGCTACAGTTGTTCAAGATTCTTCTCAATTTTTTCCAATCCTTTCTAATTTCATTCTCTTTGGAATATCTATAATTCTTCTCTTACACCCTCTTTATTACTACATATAATTTTTGTTCATGCTTTTCTTTTTCTCCACATCCATTGAATTCTTCCAGTTATTTCTTGTTTTATTTCTCTTGTAGTAGATATAATTGGTTGTAAACTAGTTTGTAGAATGGCTTGAAGAGCTGGTAGAAATGAATCTCAGAATTAATATTCATTATGGTTTTTTTGAATGTCTTTTTGTGTTATGGATTTATTTATGATTTCCTAATGATTTTGTTTTATTTTTATACTTTGCTGCTGGTATAACCAGTTCTATCCACAAATTGAATATTTAAAATGGCACTCCTCTTGTGTACAAAATTATCAATAAACTTTATAAAGGTTATGATTTTGTTTTTTATTTATCCTTTTTTCTTTTTCAAAGGTGTTACTGTTTTTGTTTTATTTTACATTTTTAGAATTTATTTAATTTTTCTTTACTTTTGCCTGCTAACGTAGCTCACCATTGTTTTTAAAATGGGTCTGATCTGAATTACCGCTTGAATTATGCTTATCAGTAGTATCTGTGGAAATATTTGTCAAAATTTATTAAAATTAATATTTTTGTGTAAGTGATTTCATCATTCATATAGTATCAGCCATATCAGAAGCATGAATGAGAGTAAATTCTTTTTTTTTTAATTTTGGACTTTCAAACCCTGTTCTAAATTGAATAAGCTCTTTGAAAATAATAAATATACAATATTAGTTAATGTAAAAGATTCCAACTTTTACATTAATAAATTTTGTAAGAAAATATGTTTGTGATTGATTAAGAATATCTGTATATTATTTGGCTTCAATTTAGCTTATGAATGGATGTCTTGAAGAAATATGTATGCACTAATTTCTACAATCAAATGACATTTAAAAATTCCTATTTCCACACCTGTTATCTGTTATATTATCATCCTGTAATTTGAATATTTATTGAATATATGAGAAAAAGAATCTTAAATTCCATTATAAACAAGTAAACCAATTATTTAATGGACAGATTTGTGGAAGCATATAAATACAAATTTTATAATTTAACAATTTCAGATAATCTTCAGTCTAATTATGTGTGAAATGTAGTTTGTAATTTTTCAAGAATATTTCACCTCAAATAATTTATTTTCTTGAGCATTTGGGCAGTAATAAATATAACTTATAAAGAACCAAAGAAAATACATAGTGTTTACCAAAAAGTAACAATTTCTTATTTATCATAATTAAGTTCCTTTTGGAATTTCATACTGCAGAAATTGTTTGACTTAATTATATAAGATTATTTAAATTCTGTAATTTAGAAAAAGAGCCAGATAATGTATTAATGGGAAGCCTTGAAGGAAAGAATGAAATAATGCACTCGCATATAATGGAGTACACTAATTTGTTAAGTACCATATATTTTAACTGATATCTCAATGGTAATATCTTCCTGAAAACTTTCCTAGGAGTATATGAAGTTAATGATTAACAAGTTGATGGAAGATCTTGGTGTCAAACCAGAAACTTGCTGTGAAACAGAGCAAGAATCAGACATTTTGGATGAAAATCATTTGAAGTCCAGGAAGAACTGTGATTGTGAAGAAGCAGTTCTTGAGTCATCAAAAGTGATACCATTCACAATAGGGTCCACTCAGGTGATTAAAAACAAGGAAACGTCCCCTAGAACTAAAAATGAAGTGCATATCAATAGAAAGAAGAGTATCCCATCTTTGGTAAATATTGAAAAGAATGTTTTTATGAGCAAAGAAGAAGTAATGGCTTACTTGACTGAAATGGGATTTGAAGATGTTTTGTCAGAAGAAATATTCCAAATACTAGCCAAGCAGCATTCGAGTGCTTAAGAAGTTCCTATTCAGAGTACAGTTAACTAATAATAAATTCTTCATTGCTGTGTCTCTAATTCATCTTTTCTCTCAAAGTTATGCTCAGGGATTCAATTAAAATGCTACTCTGAAGTTATTTTTTCAAATGCTTGCTGTAGCATGCATAAAGTCTTGTAATGCAGCTAGATGTTCTTACCAGAATCGCTGCATTCCTCTAAGGTAAATTCATTAAATTTCCTGTGCATTATATTTTTGGTACTCTGATACAAGATAGCTATAAAGTTGTTAGAAAAATTTCATCAAGTAGCAGTATTTTATACTTTTTTAATGAATGATTTTCAACAAGTGCCTTAGAATAACATATTCTGAGGAATTCTTTCAATGAAATATTCATTATGTATGTATGGCTGCAAATGAATGATGAAGTATATTTGAAGATGTAGCTCTTTTAAAAACTTGATTTACCAAAAAAATCTATATGGGAGGAATAGAGAAATAGAAGAAATAAAGCAAACTAATTTGGACCCTCCAATATTTTGTTTTCTTGGATATCATTGGTACGAAAGGAAAATATTTTAGCATTTAAAATTAATACTGATGTTAATATGGTTAATATACTTGAGTGTCAGGTTGAGGTTCTACTGTTGGTATTTCTGTTTTAATCCATGTCTCCAAGAAAGGTCTTTTTACTTCATCATTTGCTCTTCTAGAATAATATTATATACTAGTAAAGCAAAAATTTTATCAAGCAAAACCTCATTTAATTGTTTCTTGTTATGTTACAAATTTATTATTAAATGTTTCATATTCCTGAAGTAAGATTCAACAAGTTTGAGCTGAGAATAGGAGGTGAATGAGTTCATTTTCATCTGTTGCCATTTTACTTGCCACTTCTTTTTCTGATTACTTTTCTACAAGTCTCTGTAAGATACCTGTTTTCACAACTTTAAGATTTATACTCCAAACTGTTGGCAGAGGGTTTGATTTATTTCATCTTATTTAACAGGGAATACTAAATTAAGGCTCTTGTAATATTTTATGATGCATATTTTAATTTTGTGTTTTGATGATCAATGATACTACTACATAAAATTTGAAATTATTTTCATGTATGGAACCTCAATAAATTAACAAATTGAATTGTGCAATTGGCTGATTTCTAGCTTAATTTATTGTGCTATCTTTTGATCGTGATTGATGTTATAACTGACTAAATCTGACTGAATTTATTTTGAGTCAGTTAGTGTGATGCCTATACTGACAATCAATGTCTTAATTTCACTAATTTTATCACTATGCTAGGTGATCACTGATTAATGTATGCCAACTGGGAATAGAACCGAGGACCACACTCTCCAAAAGTGAAATCCTGAGATTTATTTCCTATTTGGCTATCTGGGATTTGATCAATATTATTATTATCAGTATTACCCTTTGCTTACTTGTAAATTTCAGATTTTCAGTTCTGGAATATCCATAACATTGCCATATATTTAAACACACAAGAAGTAATTGCACTTCTTTTACTCATACAAAGTAATTAAACACAAGAAAGATTATAATCCAATTCCAAATATCCGATATTTTATTCAAAAATACAATTGGAATTTAGAGTATTAACATTCCTTATTAGCAAGAGCAGTTTCTTGTTGGTAGTAGGAATGACAGTGATGATAAAGGTAATTATTAATCCTTCTTGAAAGTGTAAAATGTACTCTCTGAATGGAGGAAGTATTTCTTTCTACTAACCAGTCTCTTCTTTGTGTTTCACACTCTCCAGTTGGTTCACTTTTGCTACATTTTCTTAAATTTCCTCCATTCCTATATTATGCAGCATTTTTCTGTAGATCAGCCACAGCTTTTTCTTTCCGCTACCCAATCTTTTATTTTATCCTTGAGTGTTCTACTTCTGCAGCTTGTGTTTATTGTGATTAATAAATTCCAAGTTTTGTATCCTGTCTCAAAAGTATTTTTCTTTATACTTAACATTGAGCTCCCAGTTATCCAAGTAGTGTCATCAATGCATTCTTTGGTTTCCCACTTGGATATTCTATTACTAGCTGTTGTTCTGGCTCTGTTATTTGTTTTAAAGTTGTATTATTGAGGATTAATTTGCTACTCAATGGGTGAGAAGATATTTTCTTGCATAGAATTTTTCAGTATATATGTAATCTCAAGTTTGGAACATGTTTGATTGAATTTTGAAAGAATCCTTTCAAGATTGACTTCTTTACTGGATATTTAAGCACCATCTTCATTTGATGTTGTCATAATGGGCATCTGTTCAATATGCTCACGTACCTTTAATTTCTTCTAGCATATTGTTCATTATGAGGTTGAATTGTGATGGACTGAGTCCAACTAATTCCCTTTCTTACTGAAATATTTTTAGACATTGGTTAGGTATTATATTTATCTGACTTCAATAGATATATTTATTAAAATTATATTTTAATTAATTTTCTTGAAGTATTATAGCTTTAATGCATGCTGTCAAATGCCGTCCGAATGTCTACAGATGACATTTATACAGGAATATTAAGATCTGATGAACCATCATCAATTTGTCTCCCGATATACTTTGCATCACAACATTGCATATAACTTTTTAATCTTTCCTACTCTAATTTAATTTTTTAATAAGTTTTTGATGGTCATTATTGCAAATTTAATGAAGTGTTGATGAGGTTGATGCCTTCATAGCTTTCTTTCATCCTTTTTAAACATAGAAGTAACATATAGATACATTAATGATACACCTTTTTGGTGTTGATTACCTCTAGGTGTATAAAAATCATTTTACCAGATTCATGGTTCAGATAGTTGCCTCCGTACTCATGTAAATCATTGAATATGCCTTCTAGTCAACTTTTTATGGTGAAGTTAATTTGAATTTGATTTTCCTTGCTTGAAAGGATGCTTACATATTCTCATGATTATAGCTGAAGGAATGTGGTAAGGGCAAGAACAGAAAGATAATGAAGTAATTACAGAAAGTTAATTTGATAAATTTATAGTTCAACATTTAATCTCACTAGATATAGTTTCCAGTTTAGCATAGTATCAAATTCATATTCTAATCCAGTCCAAGTAATTAGTTATTGTGTTTAGCTCATTTGCATTCAAGTTCGCCTCCTTAAATAATATAATTAGAGAATTGTAAAATGAGTGTAAGATAAACACTATTTCAATCTACACTCAGTTTAGATTGAAATAGTGTTACTCTTACCTGTGATAACCTGAGTGAATATGTGTTAATTTTTATGCATACATTTATGCTTGATGAAAATTGAAAAGCCCAAAAGTTTTATAAATAGTATATTTGTAAACACTTTCCATTTAAATAATTTGACATCCTTTGCAGAGGGAAACATTAAAAGTTTCTCATAAAATGGTTAAAGAAATCACAGATTTTGAAAGCAATTCATGGATATATTTGTCATTCACTGTTTCATCACAAAGCAGTCCTCTTTCATATAAAGTGGCTACAGATGCAATCTGTATTTGTTCTCTCTTCCTTTATTCTGCTTTCACCTGAGTGATGAGTTCTACCTTTATCATGCATTCACCTGAGTGATGCATTGAAATTAAATGAAATGTACAACAAATAAAGTACATACACATCCATATGAACTGAATAGCAATGTAAATAACATGAAGCATAAGAAGTGGAAACACTGCAATTTCATAGTGGCTATTTACTCACAATGCAGCTTTTCTTATATACTTGTCCAAATGGTGAATTAAGTACATAATGTGATTTGCTATCTTATTTATTCATCATTTATTTGCTGAAAATTTTGGTGCTAGTTGCTCATGTGCAACGTGACTTTCTCTCTAATAGAAGATACTTTGATAGCTGTCAAGGTACTCCTATTCTACTAAATGCATATTTTCAAAACATCATGGTTTGCTTATAAAACAAATAATTGACATTTAGCCATGTTAATATGGTTAAGATGCACAAACAAATGAAACGTGATGTTGAGTACTTGTTTTTAAGCAAAAATTGTCACTTTACCTTAACCCCACAACTTTTTTAGGTTAAAACACTTCTTAGACACTTAACAAAGACTAAGTTTTAGATATAAATCAAGATGTCATAAATTAAATCTTTGGAATTGGGTGATTAAATGAAGACTATCACATTTTCATCACTGCATGCAAATAATAATTTTCAATAGCCCTCCAGTAGGTTAGTTATCCAACAGCATCATCATTTTAAAATATCAAAATATTTAATACATTTTGCTCAAATCGGTAATTATAAAGCTAATTACTTGAGTCAGATTACAGAAAACTTGACCCTGAGATCTTTCTACGCTGGCAGTTGAAAAGTTTTTACTTCTTCCTCATGAGCTAACATTCATTCACAGTATTTTTTTAAGTTATCAAATTTCATGGAAAAAAGAAATAAATGAATCTCAGAGTCTCTTTCTTATGGATACTCAATATTTTGAGTAAAATTACTTTGAGAGAATTTAAATAAGAAATTATATTTTTAATTATTGAACTAAGGATATCAATACAACCTTCAGTCCAGTAATTACAAACAATACAAAGATTAAGAGAAGAACTGATAAATTTTTGTATAAATTTTATTTAATCAAAACAAAAATATATAAATAGTGCTACAACCACAAAACAGCATATAAATATATCTATTAATACAGTAATCTTAGGATGTTCTTTATTTAACAAGAAATAACTCATCCTAAAGTGTTAGCTAGTGGAGACGTTTTGCTGGATTTTCAATTAGTTTCAACACAGATGGAATGGCAAGTTCATGGATAATATGTTAAGCAGTTGAAAGTTTGAACACCTGGCTTATGCTGCAAGCCAAATACCAACTGGAGAGCTATTATAATACTTATCATAAGTGTGTTACATATAAACGAACATAAAAGGAGCTTCAGTCTCTTCAACTTCTTTTTATGTTCAGTTCCTTGCATGAAAGCTACTAATGCAATCTATATTCTAACATTAACAAAATTACAAGCATCACATTGCCTTATTACAGGACTGTCCAACTTATATGTTGAGCATTGCTGAACTTTTCCAATGAATGTACGATGCACATAATGCTAATGTATTAACAACCATTTATAAATTATATGAAATTTGATATCTCAAAAGTTGCTCATTACCGCTATGAAAATGAATTTGACAAAGCCTCGTGCATTAGAAGAATAATTTTTGGAACTGTCAACAATTATTAGCAGCAATTGAAATACTACTATAATTATAATAATCAGATTTTCCTTACTTGGAAGGAAATTATATTTTGGATTATTAACATTATGATTTTCATGTTGTTTGATTGTCAGCTTCATGAATTAATCACTGAATTAGAAGTAAATGGTCATTGACATCATCTATAGCAGAAAAACTAAATTTAGATTCAAAATGCATGAGAAATATTTTAAATGTTTTGATATGTTTGACTTTTACCTCAAAATAAGGTAAATTTTCATTGTAGCAGATAAGAAAAAAAATAACTCCCAAAGAACAAGTATGTAATGCTAGATCAAAATAGCATTTAGAGTAAATATTAATTACCAAATGATTGAAAAATCTTTCAAATCCTAATCTTTCCGAAATCTGCTCTAAGGAAAAGGGATTGAAGATTAAGAAAGGACCATAAACTAACTTAGCTCAGTATCATCTGTTTCATAAACACATACGAAATGATAATCATTATGAGTTACTCATTTTATTTACTAAAATAAAAGGAAGAGAATGAAATAATTTTTTAATCAAATGCTCAGGAACTATATTTTTTAATAGATGTGTCTCTTGAATAATAAATTTAAAATCGTAGTTTAATAAATATAGTATTTTAGTTGCAGTCTCAGCACAAAAGAACAGAAGATAATTACGATTCAAGTAAATATTAAGAACTATAAGTTGGCCAGCCCTGTTCCATTAAATATGAAACAATCATGATAAACAATAAAATATTTTATGACAAGGTCCATTTTAAAATCTGTACATAATTTCTGAATAACATAATATCACATCAATATAAATGTCCTTGGTATATTTTTCATCGCAATAGTTTCAATTAAAGCAATCGATCTTACAAATTCCGTGTAAAATAAATGACTGAAAATACCATGGTTGATGAATTCGTGACTAGAATTACTCATGCTAGGAAACAAGATAATCCAAGGCCTTTTCACCATCATTTTCATGCATTTTCAGAGCTTCTATGACTCTATTCTCCGAAAACCCAAGGTCCATCAATTGATTTACCAGTTTCATATAATTTATGCTTTCTACTTCATCAAAATTGTTTGCAATAAGAGATTTCTCCACTAAATCACCAGGATAGTTCTTTTCTTCTAAAGACTGAATTTGCAACAAATACTCCACAATCTGCAAAAGAGAAAATATAGGGTGAGTATGAGAAGGCAAAAACTTGTGATTATATTTTACCTTTTAATCTAACCTTCTTGTCATCTTCTCCAAATATCTGACAAGCTCTAGAAACTCTAGGAATTGAGAAGCCCATTTCACTTATGTGCCTAACTAATCTTTGGCCAGTAGAAGGAAGTTCATGAAATGGATTTGGCAAGGACGACTTGGTTTCAGCAGAAGTTTTATCCGTTTTTGCGGTGACTTTAGATGCTGATGACATTGGATAGCTTGAAGACAACTCAGGGCTTTCAGGACTATCTAAATTAGGCCAAGGTCTCCAATTCTGAAATAAAAATCAATTAATCAATGAAGATTCTTTGTTAGTTAAGATAATCTTAAACTTGTTGTAGCTCACACCCTTTTTAATCAATTACTTCTGATAAAATAACAATCAAGGTGTGAAATTCTTCAGATTACAGAAGATTTTTGACAAATAATGATTTAAATAGAGCTTAAAAAAGGCACTATGAAAAAATCACCATAAATAAGGAATGAAGAATGAGCAAGTATATATTGGTATTTAATATAAGGTCAAAGGATGTGAAATGTCAAAAGATATTATGAAGCACATTATTAATAAATATAAGTTATTAATTAAAATTGCAAATCATGAAAAGTGTAAGGATTGAGGGTTGAAATTCTCAATATTTTGCAGCTTCTTGGCATTCTAAGTGTTTTTTTGAGCCCATAATCCTTACTTGTAATATAAAAATTTTAACTTCCTTATTACATATATGAGCTGTATACTGTATATTTGAACTTAGGTGTATTTCACAGCTAATGTAATACTGAAAAATCAAAATTTGTAAATAATTACATTCTAAGAGTGAATGTTAGATATATTAATTCAAAATAATTAAGGAATTTTGTTGGTGAGATGGATTAATAAATTAGAAATGTAAATATTAATTTACTTCAAGTACAACTAACTCTCTCTATACTACATACTTTGAGAATATTATCTGAGTAAGATAAAATTTAAATGAGGAGACTTTAAAATAATGTAAATATCTACTAAGTAAAACTCATAAGAAATACATAATCTTTTTTCCTTGTATCAATGAAAATTAACAATTGTATGAGTAAAAAAATCACTATCCTTGTTATGGATGAATATTAGAACGAAGTAGCATTTAGCTGAAATTTACCTTCATTATCTCATTAAAAGTATTCAGACTTTAAGTGAGTAATGTCACCAAAAAGTGTCTTGTTAACCTATGGATAGGTTAACAAGAAAAATAAATAAATTTTCTTTGATGATGTAAACATGCTAGAAATTTGAAGAAAAACTTTCTTATCCTCCATACTTCATATCATAAAATAATTTACATACAAATCGAAACTATCATGAGTCAATTTCACCAAAAATACATTAATTTTTCATGACCCTTAAGTAAATGTTAACTTCATATCTTCATTAAATGAATTCAAATCATGTTTATCTGATCACAAAGAAATCTAGGATGACTTCAATGAAATTGTTGGCTCAAATAAATATAAGAATTGAAGGAGACTGTCTCAAGCTGTCTTGGTGAATTTCCTTATTTATTATATGAATTAAATATGTAAATATATGCATGTATATATTTATTTTCAGTTCTAGACTAGAGATACTTTAATAAGAAATAGGCCACAAGTAGTAGCTGAAAAATGCTAATTATTTTTATTTTTAGAAATAATTTCAATGCGGTCTCATATTTCTCCACGGGAACATTTTGTTGGTATTTAGCTCACTGTAATGCATGCACAATTTTACAACTTATTACCCACTAACAGAAGGGAGAATTTGCTTGACTTGAGGGTGAGGTGGTTTCCAGCCCCCAAAAGTAATTGCATCCACACAAACTTTCTTCCCTTCATACACTTCAAGTGGGTATCAAAAAGTGGCATAGCAGAGATGAATATATAAATGCCAATATAAAGTTCTAACAGCAACCATCAAAGCATAACATGCATCACAGTGGGCCGAGGTAATAAGTACCCATTTTTCAGCAAAAATATCACTTATAGGTAAAAATGCTTCTCTGAATCAATCTTGGCAGCATACACCATTTACAATATTATATTTTGAATGATGTGTTTATCTTGAAAGTCATCTGAATATGGATAAAAATCAATACTGCAGTAAAAATTTTACTTACCTCTAATTCATTATTTTCTTTCCTTGTTTCACTTACAGGAGGTGTGTTGCAGTTATGTCTCAGAGGTACTTGATTAACAGGCTGCTTCCTCAACTCCGTCTCCAGTTCTTTCATTATATCAGGAACACTCTTGGAACCTCTCAGGCTTTTAGTATCACTATTCGTCATGCCTACCACTTTTTCTATGTTGGAATGCATAGGGGGAGAAAAGTAATGAGACACGGGAAAAGCATACGAATTATTATTGTCCATATTTTTGATGGGCCTTTCAACAGAGCTTGCTGTTGTCATTCCATGCAGGGACACGTTTCCTTTGTTCGCAACAAACTCTGGGTTAACCCTTGTCTTGCTTGCCATTGAATCCACAGATTTTTTATAATCCCAAGGATTTTCAGAGTAATATCCCTGAGGTCCCCCCCTAAGCACCATACCACTATGCATAGAGTTCATAGGATAATAGCCCATATCTTCATAAGCACTGAATGGACTGCTATGCATCTCTGTATTTTTTATGTGGTTCACTGGCTGTATTTGACTTCGAGGCACGGTTCCATACAAACTATAGTTAGAAATACCATTCATTTGAGGCAAACTTTTACCTAAGAGTTCTCCACCCACCACTGGCACAGTTGTGAAAGGATTGGGCACTTGAGCATTCCTTGGTTGATTACTCGCATTGGCTGTTGGATTAGAAGGATAGTAAGAATATTGAGGCAGATTGCTACTCGAAGGCATAACCTTGGTTTTCTGAGAATTTGACATGGGTTGCAGCACGTGTGCCAGCTCTTCCATATCATTTATTGTCTTCAATTCCATGTTATCGAATGGACTGGAAGTGTCTGCTTCAAAATCGGACAAATTGAATGCAGTCGCTACCGAATCTTGCTTCTTGACCATAAATGAACCATATGGTGTGGGGGTTAGAATGTTTGATGTTGTATAATGATTTGACTGGGTTGGAAACATTTGTCCATACATTGTGACAGCTGCATTCTGACTGTTATCCTCTATCTTTTCTTCCTTCTCTATGATTTTACTACTGGTTGCAGCTGATTGATCGGTAATATCTTTACTGATATTTTTTGGGGATTCGGCGTTTGAGGAACTATTCATTGATTCTTCGAAGGCAGCTCCAGTTTGAGCTGAAGACCCAATGGTAAGCTCTTTCAATTTCTCAGCTTGTTCCCGGATAGCTTGGTCTTCAGCCTCAATTCTCTTGCGTCTAGTTTCCACTGCAGCTTGTCTTATTTTTCGCCATTCACCTATCTTCTCAAGTACACTTTTCTCTAGCTGAAAGTCATACTGAAATATAAAGAAGGTTGTGTTAAAGACATAAATTATATTAACGAAACTGATTAGAATACATCAATTCATATTAACTTAAAATTATGCCCTTTTCTATATCAATGAATTCTCTGGAAAACTGTAACCTTTGTTGACTAATAACTATAGTCTACAATTGTCAAAGATAAACTTTTCTTTAGCCTACGGATTTTGGTTTCGCTCAATAGTTAAAGAAAATCATACGTGAACATGATACAGTAAATTTATTAACTGCATATGGTTTATTTTCCTTTCTTAATAGATTTAATAAAGCATGAGTTGGAAAAATAGATAATATGTTGCACGTCAGGAAAATCAGAAAGTACTCTGCAGCTCATGAGAGCAAATACATAATGAAAAAGCGAGGAACGTTCTTAAAATTAAGTTGAGAATATTGTTGAAGTTGTGTTATATTGATTTGACTTAGATTTGTAATTTTTCCTTTACATGTTTTGTTACAATATTTCCAAAACCCGTCAAAATAATTTGTTTACATAACATCTCCCGGGTTTTGCTACAGGTTACAAAATTAGTTCCTTCATTACTTTTTCCTTGCAGTATATTTAATAAATATATACTTACTTCTTCCGTGATTGTTTCTGTTGGTAATTTCTGCATGAATCCAACCGGCAGGTTGTATTTCTTCGGAGGTTTATACTTCTCGCTTATTTTTACAGGGACGCCGTCCATGTAGGAGAAACCTAAGCACATATATAATAGAGCAGGAAATTTATTTTATGTAAAACATAGGATTATAAAAAGAAAATTGGTAAAGAATCAATCTTAAACTTAAATGTAATTACCCTGTTTTTCCACATCTCGTCCATGTTGAGACATTATGAATAATATCAAACACTCACTGTAAGAACTTAAGCCGAATTTGACATCAGCCACTCGATTCAAATGTAGGAGCATTGGCAATAACACATATTTTTAAGACTTGACGATGTAGAAACAGAGCGTGATAAGTACCTCCTTCAACGAATTAACAACGTCAACGACTGCCCAAATTCTTCCTCAGAATCGTCATAATGTGATCGCTAAGGGACGAATTTGATGAATCATGCCCTAAAATAACATACGAAATAACAGTTCTTTTGCGCACTACGTAAGATAAGCAATATTTTTAAGATATAAAGAGGATTCTGTCTTCGCCAGACGGAAAGGTGTCTTATTCAACTAAAATTTTACTATTGCCAACTCTGCAGTGTTGCCAGATGTAAATTAGAAATCCTTGATTCGAATTCGTGAACAGGGTCACTCAAGTCACTCCAAGCCTGAATCAGGGAATTTTTCGAGGTATTTTGGATTTATAACGCATAATATTGATCCAGATACATTCCAGCAACAATTTTCTTTTCTTTAAAAGCTCATTATTCCCACAGATCAAAAACTATAAAAAATGGTACCATTTTTGTGAAGTAGTTGGCATTCAGAGAGCAATTAATCGGAAGTTATACTGAACAAATTGTACATCAATGTATGCTTTCTGTGAGCAAGTAGAATAAATTGATTACTGAACTTATAATATTTTCAGAGATACTGGTCTTCAGTACATATTGAAATAAATATATCCTAGCAACGTCAAAGAGATATTTTAAAAATTCCTGTGTAGATTAAAAAGAAAAGAGAATTTTCTTTCCCGTTTTAAGTTAATCAAACCGACAAATTTCCTGATTTCCTTTATTTTTTATCCCCGGAAGGATCTATGTATTCTAATTGTTAGTTAAAGGACACTGTCGATAGAGCAGAAGAGAATATTATCTTGGTATCTTTCTATTACAAATTGTAGTATGTTATATTGAACAATTCCAAAATATTATCTTGTGTATTGAAGGAAATGTATTATAGGACGAAAAATACAAACTATAAGTACATATTACAGAAAAAACAGTAATTTCTGTTTCTTCTCTCGTTAGTAAAATATCTTGTGGTGAATTATATGGCTAGCGCGTTTACCCGATCGAATTTTGAAAGGTCAGGAATGGGTCAGTGAAAGATATGTAAGATATATCCACGGAAAACCGTGTTATGCGAAACTGTGGCAAGGTTGATTTGTGTTGATAACGTCCTCAAGTTACCTTTCGCCTTGGCTAGATGTCGCCAACATCCAGTTTCTTAAAAGCACGATGTAACGCAGTAAGAAATTCAGAAATTTGAACTTAAGCCTAATTTCATGGTATTATATATTTTCCCCTCTGAATACCCTATAATGTGCTACTTGGGCTATTGGCCTTAGGCCTTAGCCCATAAAGTGGAAAATCTTGCACGGAAAATGTTATATACTGATTAAAATTTTGTTGAAAGAACTTCTATAGATAAATTATGAAATTTAATTTCAAAAGAACATTGTGAATTATTCATACTAGCCTCACAACTTGATCATTGATGAGAAATGATATATTTCTTGCCACTTCTTGAGACTATAAATTTTACGTTTTTGTGCAGGAGGTTAATCGGGTCAATTAGCATAGCGAGAAATGGAAATGTGCATTGAAAGGAGGTTGAGAAGTGCTGATATTGATAAAATTAATGTTCCTGAGTTTGAATTTCGTCGCTTATAACTCGTTTAACTTGTCCCAGCTGTTTTGTAGTATTTCACTTCGCGTTGAATGTACAATGGGTATCATAGTTGTCAAGATAATACATAGAAGTGTGAAGAGAGTTAAAGAAGCTCAAAAGAATTAAAATGTAAAAAAGAATTTTTTCTCATTAATCTTATTAATAGATTATATGAAAGTGCAAGACATAATTCAAATTATCATCATATAAAGGAGAATTCCTTATCAAATTTAGCATTTTATTTCATACAGGTAGATTATTAATTCTCATTTAATTGTCGAGAACACTCTCTACATCGCCAAAATTGTCATAATGATCAACGCACGAGACTAGATGAGAAAAACATCAGCTGATTAATTGTCTGCGTTAACGCTATTCAACTGTCACCATTAGGTTATTCGTGCTAGTGGTATTGAAATTTTCGTTTTAATTGCTTAATGTCTGACCTTGGGAATGACAATAAAAACAAGATTGAAAATGGTAATATTTGGAGTTACTTTATTTCAGAGGAAGTACCTTGAACATATGCTTTCATGTATTCATCGTATATTGGACATGTACATTTTAGTATGTGAATTCCAGATAAGTTCCTGCCTTAGCGACGTTAAATTATCATAGTAAAGCGTTATGAGACCAATATTGACAACATCGAAATGGAGAAGTTGAAATACTCGGAAAGATTGAAGGTTGAAAAATCACGACAAAGATTTCCACCGCTGAGTGATTTTGAGCCATCTTACTCGGAGATCATTTCCTCAAGTAGGATGGATGTCAGTCGCAAATCGAAAGATGTAGATCCATCCTTAGTTGCAACATCATCCGATCATTGTAACGCAGGTACGGCAAAGAAGCGGTGAATTTCAGTTGATTATTTCGTAGGATGTAATATGTATTAAAATTTTTTTGATTTTTCAAGTATGATTTCTATTTGGGTATGAGTAAGCGGCAAGTGTAATTACTAAGCATAAGTAGCTAACAATTCTACAACCGGTCGCTTCGTTGAGGATTAAAGGAATAAATGTCATTATTAATTGGATCAGCGTTAACTTTTATTACTACTCAAGCATCTAAATACCTCATACCTCTCAAATCATCTATAACATGAGTAAAATTGCGCTTATTTAAATACCTAATCAGGTCTTTATTTTAAATCATACCACAGTATGTTAAGCATATTAAGCCATTCTCCTGACGTATAAGAATTATATCAGAATGGTACCAAAAGGTGGTTTAGCCCTTTAATGATAATTTTTATATTTGTCTATAGGGATAGCATTTTACTATTTTATGATGATATTTTATTAATTATGGATCGTTATCACACTGGAACTATATATACTGATTATTACAAACTATACTATAAAGATTTTTTTCCCAATATACTTCCATCAAAATAGCCATTAATTCCCAAAGCTACAATCTACTGCTCTGAATAAGTGATCGGTGGAATTTTCATCTTTCTTTATTATTTTATAAGCGAGACTTCTTTCCATTACTTTATACCTTTCATTTATACATTCTTTTATTATTTTTGTGATTCAAGGGTTGGTAGATTCTGAACATGTCAGCAGAAGCCAGAAAGAAGAGAAGAAAATGGCGTTTAAGTTATACTGTAAGAAGAAGAAGGAAGAAGCGAAGAAAGAAAAACAAAGGGAAAGGGAAGAAAAAATTTTGAAAAAGATTGTTGGTCCTAAAGGAGAGAGCATTTCTGTGATAAATCGAGATATGTTCCACAAGATTTCTTCCACTGCATCTCCTTCTTCGGCTTCTCAGACAAGTAATGCGTTGAGCATGGATTCTTTCTCATTCCCAGACCTGGGGCAGGGTTTGAAGAGGACTCCTAGAAAATCAGCAGCCAAAGCTGAAACTCTTAAAGCTGGGGAATTGACTGACAGAGCGATGGGGAAGGTGGAAGATCAAGTTGGAGCTTCAATAAATGCTCCAAAAAAATCTCGGAAGAAAAAAGACCCAGTGGTGGTTGACATATTAAAGGCCATAGAGGTAATAAAAAAATCAATTACGTTGGCTTCCTGTCCTTGGGGCTAATGGATATTTAATTCCCAGATGACCTGGTTATTTTGTTGGCTATTCAAAATCATTCATAGCTATTAAGCATTACCACTTTTTTTTGGCATAAAACTAAGTATTCCATGTTTTATTTTATTGATTTTTTCAGCGAACTCATTTATGCATTATCAAATCCTAGGATTTTCTTGTCTAGAAAACTCAGATGTTATAAATTTAGGTGTTGTAATATACCTAGATTCTGAATTTTCTTTCATCTTCTCCTCCTAGCCAGTTATATTAATGAAGAAAAAGCTTTGCTACATTCAGTGTGACTTTGTTTCAGGCAGAACTATTCATATTCCTAAGTTGACAACTAATGTGAGTTTTTTGCTCATAAAGACATACAGTAGATGCCATCTATCTCAATCTAATGAAGATATTCTTTAGGAGAGACTTTGATTGCTCCTATATGATACATTGAAATTTTATTATTTGACATTGTATTTCTAATTTTAATGAAATTATGAATAAGAAATGTTCATTTATTTATTTTTAATATGTTTCCTGTGCTATTTCTACCATATGTTGAATGGATAATTTGTATTATTCATTTGGTTGAGAGAAGATGAAAATGTATCTTTAATTTACTTTTGCATCTGGTAGTTGTCTATAGAATGTTGGCATCATTTAAGTCAGTTTTTGAATGCCATATCTAATATTTTCTCTATAGTTTTATTTAGTTTGAGCTTCATATTAAAATAATTAAATTATTAAAGTTTATCATATTGAAGAAGAATGGAAAATAAGTAATGATAATATAGCATTTAATCTGTTTTTAGAATCACCTTAAGTCGAATCAAGGATACTTGAAAAAAGTTATGGTGGCAATCAAATCTTTTGCTTATATCTTACATTTACATCAGTAAATATAAGATATAACCTCTTAGGGAAGGAATGTAAGAGATTTATTTTCTTATAGCGTATCAGCAGATTTATTTTGAGATAAATGATCTTTTTGAAAACTTCTCGTATCAGCTCTATAAAACTTGAAGTTCTGCAACACCTGACCTGAATTTTTCAGAATTTGAGCTTTGAACTTGAAATGTCTCTAAAATCTGGTCAGTCTTGTAATAATTGTAGTTACAAGTGAAATCAAAATGGTCAGGCGTTACTTTTTGGGAAGCCACAATATTAATGGCCAATTAAGCCTGGGAAGCCACAATTCATTCGGAAAAATTACTAAGTTTGTCATTATTATATCAGTTAAAATTTAAGGTAAGATGCTGACTGAAGGTAAATTCATAAAAATGTCAAGGAGATCATTTTACAGTGATGTATTCAAAGCATTGGCTTCTAATTTATCTTCCGCAGCACCTAAAACATATTCAATGAGGAATGTAAACATACAGACGTGTCTCTAACGTAGGATGTTAAAATCAAGTTTTTAAGCATGTCTTTTAATTTTTATTCCAGGTTTGCAAAGCTGAAAAGCAGACAAACAAAAAAACTGATGTTAACATTGTTGGTAAAAAGGGCGCACAAGCTATTTCCAAGATGGCTGGTAATATTCTAGATTCATCGAATCCATTAAGGCATCGTGGAAAGAAACGTGAAGTTCCCAAAAAGCGCAGCATGACAAGGCTAAAGAAAGCTATAATGCTTGAGAGGGAGAGAAGGAGAACCCTAAGAGACATTTGCAAAAAGAAGATGAGTGCATCAGTTGGTACTAATGAACCCAAAACAGAGAATGATGTTACTTCAATGGTAGCTGAGTCAGATAAAACCCAAGTAAACCTAGTAGAAAGACTGAAGAGTACTACAGAGATAAAACCGAAGCAACCAGATGGATATTCTAATAATGATGCTTCGGGTGATGTGATTCAGGAAGATGCTTCCAAGCAAATTGTTGATGTTGATGCAATGGTCAGAGAGAAGATACACAGTAAAAAGTTTCGAGAGTAAGTAGTCCAATTGTTATTAAAAATCCATTTATCTTTATACCATAATTATTCATGGTTGAATATCATAATCATGAAAATTTTAAGGTCCCAGGTATATGGTTATAGTATCCATGTTCAAATTCTATGTTTTTATACACCTAATACCTTATGATTTTGCTGTAAGTAATACCATTAGTCTAGCACACTTAGTTTCAGGAAGAGCCTTGTAGCTTTTAAGCCTATTTAAGAATTGAGAATACACTATGGTGTTTTCTATCAGTGAACTTTATTATCCAGAAATAGCTAACTTATGTTAGTAAAATAATATGAAATATTTTATAAAAATTTCCTCTGCAATTGAAAGGTTTTGAATGACTCATATTATTACAGATATTGTAACCATTCCAAGAGACAAGATTTATCAGAAGCAGTTACGTCAATGTTGCAGGACATAATACGATTTCAAGACAGGGCACATGTTAACGCACCTATCAAAGCAGAAATGCACAGGAGATATGTACTTGGTCTAAAACAGACTAATAATTTACTCAGTGTTCAGAAGGTTAAAATAGTTATCATGGCATCAGATATTGAAAAGGTTCCAGCACCAGGTTAGCTCATTTCTTACAATTCAACTTTATTTAGATGATTAACATAATTTTAATTGAAATGATGTGATTAAGTGAAACATTTAATACCTGCTGAAAATCATTAGCCACTATTGACCACTAATTATTCAAAAGTGATACATTTAATCTAAAAAATTTGAGTGTTATTTCTATCTCTTAAAAATTTATATTGAAATCTAGGTCTACAGCCATTTTTCTTGCCATTAAATAAGATTGGGTCTTCAACTTTGGTAAGGCAGTGGAGGGATCTTGGAGATTTATTCCGACAATCATTATTATTTTATAGGTGGACTGGATGATATAGTTACCACCATAATTGATTGTGCTAATGAGCAGAATGTTCCAATCATCTTCAATTTTCCAAGGAGACAGTTGGGAAAATTGACATACCGTAAAGTACCTGTGAGCTGCATTGCTATTTTGAACTACCATGGGACTGAGGTGAGATTTTTGGTTTAGATGAGTGATTCCATGTTTAATTTTGTCATAGAATCCACCTAACTTTGAAAGACAAGTTTTTAAATATCTAGCAGTAAGAAATCATTGTAATCCATGTTAGTTGGTCATCCTCTCATTTGATAGACCAAAAATTGTTTACCCTATCTGTGTCTCCTGGTTTTCATAGCCTCTAATGTAGTTCTGTTTGTCTCTCTTCTTTGCAATGATGAATTCTATGGTGAGAAAATAAAGATATTGCAAAGCAGAACAATTTTCATCTCACTGTTGGAGCCAATACTACCTCTGAGATAGAGTGAGGTTGCGTCTAATCTCAGGCCTCAATGTTAGATTAAAAAATCACTTTGACTGTTCCCTTTCATTGCAGTGTAGTGTTTTAGGGGTTTGAGCATACTCTTGGAGAGAGCTCTTTGATGGCATCCCAATACTATTGCCAAACAATTCATTATTCTTCTCTTATAGTCTGTTTAGTTATAGTGACCTGATTGTATCACCTGCAACATATCATTTGACAAAAACTGTAACTCTAAGGTAAATGGTTGGCAAGTATCTAGCTAAGGTAACTGATAATCAAGGGAGACTATCCTAAGAGAAAATATTACTGAGCTGGCATCTGTCTGTCTTTCCAGTTTTATGGTCTTTTCTAGTTATTGGAAAGAGTGTCACATTTTAGGAAATAAGGGGCATGTATTCCATTTGGTGGAAAAATTATTATTGTTATCACATCAATTATAGCTGAGGGTGTTACTGATGCAACCTAACTAAGATGATCTACATTAAGGTGTTTTGGAGTATAAGTATTGAAGTTGAACAATATATGTCAAGAATACCACTAAAATTGTACTTTGAGTAGTCAAATCAACTTCGGCAAGCAAACTGAATTTGCTGAATTTACTTTTTGCTATGCAATTCATATCACTTTTAAATTGATGGCTTACATATTGGAATGTTCTCTACCTTCTCAGTGTATTAATTTTGTGTTTTTCTCATTTTTATTTTAAACAGGCTGCTTTTCAGAAGATGACTGAAGCGCTTGAAGTAGCCAAAAAAGATTATCATGAAAGATTCATGACTGAAAAGTCCAAAATTATGAATGAACTTGGTATACCAATCATCAAGATGGAAAAAACAGATCCTGAAGTACAAAAAGTTGAGCCAAAGCCTGACATCACATACCCCTTACTGAAGAGGTTAACTGAAGCAATATCAGAACTATCGCTACAATCTCCTCATAATTCACATGAGATTGATGAAGCATTGTCATTCAAAAGTTCAATTTTGTAATTTTTGTAAATAAAATATTTTCTATTATCAATTGAAGTAGCTGTTACTTTGTAGACCTCTATTACAGGAAATAATGCAATAACTTGGTAAAGTTCTACAAAAGTGTTCAATAATTTTTTTTAGAACTTTACCTATAGAGGAAAAAAAGAAAAAAAATATGCGCTCTAAAAAATAGAAAAGGTGAATATATAAAAGTCTTTCATCACCTACACGATTTATTATAAGCAATAGCTGATCGATATGCAGACAAGTAAATTCTAATCCATAGTGAATGTAACATATTGGCAGATTAGGAAGTTTAACTAAATCCTTGCTGTGAATGTCATCATTATTCATGACATTTTTCTTCAAAATTCATCGTAGAATAAGCTTTCACTTTCACGATCTATCCACTGCCGTTTCCCCATATCGTACTTTGAGATTACGATGTACTTGAATTGTAATTTACTCGTAGTTATCACAGAAAATAGCAAAAGAGCACGACTTGATTAATACAATTAAGCGTATGAAAATTTTAATTAATGTCTAAATTAAATTTAATAATAACTTAATGAATGTCTTGGAAGATAATAATTCTCATGATCTCGTGCGCTTTAGGCATACAAGCACATCACCAAATTATTGGGCAGTCTTCTTTATTATAATAGAAGTTTAGGATTACTTCTACGATCGTAGTGACTTGTAATAATGGTATCCTCAAAGTTTCAATATATTGCAAACTAAATGTGGTTTCTGCGACGGAGAAGAAAGGAGGATAACTCATTACAAACGGAGAAAAATATTTTGATCTTTCGGAAACGAAAAGTTCAAAGGTATGTTAGATTTGATAGGTTATAAATATTTTTACTTTGAGGTTGTTATAAATCTGTTATAAAAGAGATTAAGGAACTCAATCTGCCCAGGGACTCCTAGGTATATCAAATTTTTGTTCGAGAATCCGTCTTATAAAATGTGGCAACCTTCGAAGAAGTCCAAAGCCATTATTGAATCACTTATTAACGAAAGTAAATTTATACTTGAGCAATTTTGCGAAGGTGCATTTACAAGGTAATACCTAAATGGAATCGTAATCCTTTAAAGTTAGTTATATATTATTTATCAGTTTGATTCAAAGCAGAATTTCATTATTGCAACCTCTTTTATCAGTAAAATGTGAGACTTACGGCGCATTTTACGAGTTTTCAGCTGGAGAGCTTACTAAGTTCAGAGTATTATTATAGGATTCTCTCAGTACCCTCTTTATAGTAATAAGTTAATGCTAAGGATGACTATTATGTGATATATATGAATGTTTATTTTACAATTAAGAGCTCTCATTATAGGACTCATTGCTAAGTGTAGAAATAGGAGGAAAAAAGCCCTCTCATTATCTTATCTCTCGGTCAACCTGCCATTACTTAAATCGCATGTGTAGAAGTCTTATATCTTTCATCAGTTTATTCACAGTTAAAAAATTCCTATTTCCCAGTATTACAGATAACTCCTCGTCGTCTCATAATTATAGAGAAAACCGATTTTGACACATGTAAGCCAAAATCTCTGAGCCTCCCATGATTTATGTTGACCATCAACGGCAAAATATAGTTATGTCCCTGGAGAACAACAGAAATATTCTCCAATATTTGGTATTGGGAGAGTGCCAAAAACATAATTCTAAAGCTTTGCTGAAATGCCGGGAGATATCGTTCTACTACTTAACTCTTGCTCAGTGAAATACCTACAAGGTTGTACATTATTTCCGTGTTGATTTACGCTAGCGAAAATTTTAGAGTTATATACGCGGAGGAGAAATAGTTCAACCAAGTAATCACAAAATTGGATTTGAGGGTCGCGACTTTTTCGCCTAAATGTGAAACTCAGCTGCATTAAAACTACGCAAATTTATGGCAACGTAAGTTTATCTTGAGTTAATTTTCTCTGTTTATACTGTAAGCCATCTCAATAAGATGTAACAGCAAACAAACAAAATAATGCTTTTAAATTTCCGAGTACGAACTATATTGTTGTAATTTGGCGTAAAAGTTTACAAGATACCAAGAGGTGAGAACTTCGATTTGCTAACTGCGAATTTTGTTCCCAATAGAAAAATCATTTACAAGGCAATCTGTATTGATGTTAAAAGCCAAATTAAAGGATAATAATTTTTTTTAATGACTAGCCAGTGAGGGATTGCTATGGCGCTGGACAAGAGAGCGGGAAAAGCCGTGATAGCCACCGAGCTAATTAGCGACCGGGTAATGTCAATAGAAATTTAGGCTGAACCAGTAATCAGTAAGTTGCAGTTTATGTGTACCTCCCTACTAACGATTACAGTGAGGATGAAATCGATTTATTTCTAGAACAAATAGAAAGGATAATAGGAAGGGTGAAAGATAATAAAAACCTCATTGTAATGGGGGAATGGAATGCTATGGTTGGGCAAGGAAACAATGGGGACGAAGTGGGAGAGTTCGGACCAGGAAATAGAAATGACAGAGGACAAAAACGGGTTGATTTTTGGAGGGATAACCTCTGTATCACCTACACCCTCATACATGGTATAATGCCAGGATTAGTTTAATATCTCACGCGGAAAAAGTAATCTTAAGGATTCTGAATAGAAGAATCGAGGGAAAAGCTAATGAACACATCGGAAATTACTATTTTGATTTTCAGAGAGGGAAAGGAACGAGGGATGCAATTGGGGTAATGAGGATGCTCATAGAACGAAGTTCTATGTATGTTTTGTTGACTTTGAAAAGGCCTTCGATAGAGTTCAATGGTCAAAACTGATAGTGATACTAAGGAAAATTGGGTTAGATTCGAAAGATAGGTGTTTAGTACAAAATTTATACTTAAATAAGACCGCTCGAGTAGGCGTTTTTAATGGAGATTCGGAATTGGCAGAGTTTAGGAGGGGATTAGGAGGAGACAAGGCTGTCCTTCATCACCATCTCTTTTTAACATGCATGCAGGATAAATAGTTAAAGAAGCTTAGGATGAAATAGATAAGGGAATAAAAGTTGGTGGGGAAGTAGTGAAGTCGGTAAGATATGCAGACGACAAAGCTATTGTGTGCGATTCTGAAAGGGGTTTGCAAATCCTAGTAAATGCACTAAACGATAAAGCAAAGGAGTTTGAGACGAAAATCATTGTAGGAGAGATTAAAATAATGAGGTTTTCGAAGGGAAAGAAAGCTAAGTTAACGATAAGGGTGGATGGGGAAAAACTTGAACAAGTAGATCAATTTTCATACTTGGGCAGCCTTCTTTCTAAGGATGGAAGATGTTCGACAGAAATTAGAAAAAGGATAGCATTAGCGAAAGAAGCATTCATGAAGCGAAGGGAACTGATGATAAAGGGACTTGATAAAGGAATCAGGAAAAGACTAGTAAAATCCTTGGTGTGGAATGTAGTGTTGTACGGGTGTGAAACGTGGACGTTAAGGAAAGAGGATGTCAAAAGATTGGAGGCTTTTGAGATGTGGGTATGGCGTAGAATGGAGAAAGTAAGCTGGGTCCGCAGAAAAACGAACGAGGAGGTTCTAGAGATGGTTGGGGAGAAAAGAGTAATGATTGAAGTAATTAAAAATAGACAAAAGAAATGAGTGGGTCAAATATTGAGAGGAGAGAGATTATTGAAGAAAGTGATCGAATGAAGAATGCTAGGGAAATGACAGACAGAACCTACCTTACGATAGGTTCATGTTCCTCTGAACACTCGTATATAAGTCTGCAATGATTGCGTTGGTCGTTAAGTAGATGGGATATTTGTTCAGCAAAATTTTCAGTTATTGAATTAAAACTCTCTATTGCTAATCGAAAATAATTTTTTCGCGACAAAAATAAGAATCTTTGTTCAGTTTCACTTCTTTTGTGTATCTTTTACATGACGACTTGCAGTTATGGTTTGACCATCTCGTGAATATTCGGTGTTTTACCGTTGCAAATTAATTGGCGTGTATATTTCATTATCACAAAATTTTATCACCGATTAAGTTTTCAAAACTACAAGCCGCGAAAATAAAGCTGACTCAGCTCGTAAAGAACTAAACCCCGACCATAAAATTCTGATTTACGAAAGGACAGTATACTTGATATTTTTTGTTCATACTTTTATTTAAGCATTATGTAGTAAATACCATTTTACTTGAATTTTCACTTTCAATCTTATTTGGTTGTATCTATTTTTCTTTGTGCGACGTTTTCAGCGGTTATCTAAAGAACGCATCTACTGCTTGAATAGAGATATACGTAGATGTGCAGGATATACCCAAACGCTTCTTCGTAGATTGCAGTCAGCATCGCTGAGCGATGTTCTCAGTTCAGGATCTTTATTGTGCAAACATTTTTAATTTATAACTCGTTTATTATATGAGGCTGGCAAGAGATAAGGGGTCTTGCTTTGGGACGTAATTAGACTTTTTATCGTGGTGGGGAGGAAAGTAAACTTGGAATAATGAGTTGTTACATGCTCATACTTGAAGTATTAGTTTGCACTCCTGTTTCAGGAATCCAGGTGATAAAGTCACGGGAGAAAGGGCACAAAAATAATCAATGTTTAGTAAGAACTCACAGCAAAAGTTACAGATGTAAAAATATATTATATAAGGTTGTCTTATATTGAAGGAGTTCTTTACCCCCAACCGACCACCCAGCCCATCCCATTAAGTTAATAAAATACGTGTTATGAAATAAACAACGAAAGTGTGATGCGAGATAATTATTAAATAAAAATAATTATATACTTACTTAATATATACGTTAAATCTAATTAATTAGTTAATTCATGAAGTATAATTTATACATTGCAACTAACGCATCAAACCGAACCGAAATCGAAAATTCTTATTTTTCCAGGAGTGAAAACCGATCATAAAATATAAATTATAGACTCCGAACAACCTGGAAACATTTATTCCGTTCTCGGTTTCATTTTTCGGTGCGGAATTTCGGTTCCATATATTACGAGTATTCCAATTCTCGCTCAATACCATTTTCCTTAAAGATAAATACTATACTAAAAATATCCAACAGCGACTCGCAAAAAACTAAAATAAATGTTTCACCTTTAAATATACCTTATATTATGGTCATTATTTCTTTAATATTGCAACTGACATTCCAAAATTTATTTTAATCATATGTAATTGGAAAAGGTGCACTTATCGAAAATAATTTCGGTACGGTTTAATATTTTAATGACCGGAGCGCAAAAATCGTTTCGAACCAATGCGACGTTGAGTATCAAAGAGAAACTGGAACCGAACCGGAATTCTGATTTTCCATTACGAGAACGACTAATAATAATATAAGTGTTCTACCTTAGATTCATGTGCCCATTTATTCCCTGTTCAGTTTTCTCTCCTTCAATTCTAACTTATCCCACCCCTTAATTCGTCTAACAACTTCTGTCTTTGTCTTCCCCTCTGTCTTTTCCCTAGCATTCTTCCCTCGATCACTTTCTTCAATAATCCCTCTCCTCTCAATACTTGACCCACCCATTTCTTTTGTCTATTTCTAATTACTTCAATCATTACCCTTTTCTCCCCAACCATCTTCAGCACCTCCTCGTTCGTTTTTCTATCGACCCAGATTACTTTCTCCATTCTACGCCTACCCACATCTCAAAAGCCTCTAATCTTTTAATATCACGAGAACGAATACCGGAACGATAAATATTATGGTTCATTGTCCTGTTTAAAGTAATTGTAGGACACGAATAGTAAATGAAACTACTGGTGCACTCAATAAGAATAGGCACGTTTTTAAATTCATCGATGGATCCATGAAAATGATTTTTTATTCACCGATAGATTTTCGATGCTTTTCATCGATGTCCATCGTTTACATCGTGATTAATACCCGATGAAGTTCCGATGGCTCTGAAGACAGTGGTGGGTCATTGAAAAATTAATATCGATAAACTCATAGAAAGGAAGTAAATGGCACCTAACAATGGGGAATATATCGTATTTATAATGCAACAATCAACGAACACAAAGGATGCGATGATTTATGTTTCAATATAGTTTAAATAATTATGGAGATGGAACTAGTTGTATATGCAGCAGTAGCCACCTAGTCAAACAGCAGAAAAACCAACAGACTGATCTTAAATTCATCAAGAATCGATAATCCATGGAAGTAATCAGACAAACGTCGATGAAATCCATCCCTCATCAGATTGATGAATTTTAAAACGTGCCCAATTATAACCGATATTTTGAGATTTAGATTCAGGTTGTTCAATTTTAATTTTTAGCGTCAATAAAATTTAGTTAATTGAGAACTACATATTTTTAGGTTGAGTAAAATTTTCTCCAGTTTCTACTCGGTTCCGGATCAATTCCCTGAACAAGAGTTATGATCAGCTACCTCAGCATTAATTCTTCTGTAATTTCTGTATAGATATTCTGGTTTGGTACACTATCTTGAACAATTCCGATTGGGATTCAAATTGGTTTAAGAGAAAAAAATTCTGCCAAAAATCGCTCACCCGAATGACATGAGAAAAATGCCCAGTCATGACTTCTTTGCTTTTTATTGTCTGGCTGATAAACTACTAGATATGGGATGCGAGATTCATTATTGAAGAGGTAGTGGAGCGAGACTATTCGAAGTAAGCAGGAAGGTAAGAAGTTTAGATTTTTACGATAAAAATTTCTTTCAAACAATTTTACAGTAGTAAAACTATCGAGTAAAATGAATGAAGAGTTACTATTTTCCTCTCTCAAATCTCATGCTTTGAGTATATTTTTTAACTGGATTCACATTTTTGAAGTTTCACGGACTAATTGCACAAAACGGCATGATATTACATTTTTCGTTTCTGAACGTCATCGATTCTAATAATTTACTTTCAGTTGATCCGAGTATGCAAAGTTACTGTTTATTGAGTAGAGTGTCAGCTGAATCTTTTATAAAGTGGGAAAAAGAACGATTCTTTCTTTTTATACGATGTTTTATAAAACGCACTTATGGTGGATTTTGTAGCGTAATTATTAATGGAGATGAATGGCATTTTTTCTGCTATGCTTTTGAACTAAACCAGAGGTAATCATTATTTCTACTCAACTGACCGGAATATTCCATAAATTACTTTGCGCAGGACTTAGTATTTATTGCAAAAAATAATATTTCCAGTAAGATAAATTTGATTTTTTTCGGAAAACGAACTCAACATCTTGAGTATGAATCATCCCTTTCAATCAAAACATGCGAATGCAGGTTTATCAATATGTATGATTTTATTATTTGCAAATAATCCATTTATTTCGTGGTTACTTGCAATTTGCTCTAATGTTTATTTTAGAACCTGACTCAGTCCGCGCTCCATAGATCAGTAAGCATAGGTGACGTGAACATTTTTGAACTTATGTAAATTAAAAATATTTGTTTATTAGGAATGAGTCAGTTCATACATTAGGAGTTCATTTCGCCCTTAACGGTGAAGGAATAGGTTATTGCCACCGTTAAGGTGACTTGATATCCGCGAGTTCAATATACGATAATTCGGTTCTTTGTGAGGGAGATAAGCATGATGAGATGTTGTGAAATTGTAATATTTATATGTTTGATGGTGATTTAGTGATGACTTTGTCTATATAATCTTTTGGGGCTTCACTGAAGCGTATGGCAGGTCGTAATCTGGAAACTACTTCGCTATGCGGTATTTAGCCTTCTTATCTATAAGAAATCCCCGGGGAATAAATTTCAATGAATATTATGTAAAACGAATATAGCGTGGAGCTAGTTAATATCATTCACGTCCTTTTATCGTGCAAAAGTATATAAGATCTTCCAAAAATCCGTTGAAATTCCTTCTTTTTCAAACGCTGTTGTCTTGTCGCCCAATGCTACAGTAATTACATTACAGTTGATAATTGCTTACTGGCTTCCCTATTGATTTAGTACGGAAAATTAAAAAATACAAAGGTGATAGGAAGTGAATTTTAATCACTAACTTTAAATTACCCAATTTTTCGCACAACTTCGCACTTCATTGAATGTATTCAATCAGCACACGATTGGAATTTTTGCAAATGTATAACCGTTTCAAATTCCATTCCTTTGAGTTCGCTTACGAATAACTAACTCAATGTTCGCTAACGTAACTTAAATTAAGTTCAATCAATATGGCTTTGTGTACTTGAAAAATTTCCACCGTGACGTTGCGAATCAATCAATTTCTATTTTAAAACCTCGTCTGTGCACCTTTCACCTCAATAAAGAACACGATCAAAGTGGTTTATGGAATTGATTTACCTGTTCTAGTTTTACTCCATCGACCTCGATCGTTAACTTCTTCCTTTTGATAAGCCTGATATTTTTTCTTGAGTTTATTTCGACCCCGAACTATCAAGTATATTTATATAGTTCATTTTCTGGAATGTTTAAGCGCCTTTCCGCATTATACATACAGTAGCTTTATTGTATGCAAATCTAAGTAACTTTATGATGTTTCTTTAACCGTTTCCTCTGCATATTTATTAAGAAATGTTTGTAATAATAATAAAAATAATATTAGGGCGAGACTATAAAGTCTCTTCTTACATTCAACCCTTCGTCATATAAATTAAAAAAAAGAGATAGCTTGAAAAAATAGAACAGAGAAGAAGACTGCTTTGCGGATTTAAAAACCTAAGCTAAGCGCTTAGGAAAAAATTTTCCACTGCAGGAAAACACCCTCTAGAAGGGGGGCGTGAAAAACCTGCGAAATCTACAGAGAGGAAAACTAAGATTAGTGGAATTAGTGAAATCATATAAAAAGATAGTAAAGAACGTCCTTGTCGTACTACCCTTATTAACTATACCCATTGTGATCACCCATCAGCTATCATTACTCGAGTTGCCAGGGCCGGTGAGAGGATGGTTTTGAGGATGCATAGCCCTATCGTCTGAAAAAGTATAATCCTTATTTTGCAGGTGTCAAACAATACAACTGCAGAAAATTTTCCACTTGTGTTGTGCCTTTTTTATAAACACTATCTGCGGTCCATTCGGTTCCGTATCGTCTACTTCTACTTCTTTCCCACTTTGCATCATTTTGTTGCTATTTTTTTTATGTATTTCTTACATAGTTAATCAGGAAAAGATTGGTAAAATCCTTGGTGTGGAGTGTAGTATTGTACGGGTGTGAAACGTGGATGTTTTACGAAAAGAGGATATCAAAAGATTAGAGGCTTTTGAGATGTGGGTATGGCGTAGAATGGAGAAAGTAAGCTGGGTCGATAGAAAAACGAACGAGGAGGTTCTATAGATGGTTGGGGAGAAAAGAGTAATGATTGAAGTAATTAGAAATAGACAAAAGAAATGAGTGGGTCAAATATTGAGAGGGGAGGGATTGTTGAAGAAAGCGATCGAGGGAAGAATGCTAGGGAAAAGACAGAGGGGAAGACAAAGACAGAAGTTGTTAGACGAATTAAGGGGTGGGATAAGTTACCGGGTATTGAAGGAGAGGGAACTGAATATGGTATGTGGGGGCACATGAACCTACCGAACGGTAGAACACTTATTATTACACAGTTTTCATTTTTTTCCGAATTCCACTTAACATGGCTGAGTCACCTTAGAAGTTTCCGCTGTAGCCGTTTCTTTTTACATTTTATTTCTTTAAATTCATCTATTTCAGTCGTCAAATATTTTAGATAGTGCATCAAAATCGTTGCCTATAGTCGATCAGAAAGTCGCATCGTCACGTACCAATGATGGGATGTTCTGCTAGATGTTGTATGATACTAGATAATCAGGAGGGCGAGAGTCATGATAAATATAATTAGAGATAGGACCGTGACCTCTTTCGTCAGTGGAGGTTAAGATGTCGGGAGCGGTGCATGTTCTCTTTTTTAAAGACAGCAACCGAATCTGTTAGTGAAATTTGGTAAGATAAAAGTGAATACAAATTTTTATTTCTATAGACGAAATTCATCCTGCAGTAGTGGGTCGAGTCACTGGAACGGTAACTCCGATCGCTGGCTTATGTTATGGAATAATTCACGACTTGAAGAAAATTACAGGTATCTATTAGTTGAATATAGGAACAACATTGAAAAGTTTTATTGATCTGCTTGAGTATTTGGACGAAGTATGATGTTCGGTTCACCTCAGTATATATACCCTCGTAATAAACTTAATATCTAGACTCAAAGAGATATTATGTTCTTGAGTATTCATGCCCTCTATCAGCAGTGCCCTAACCTTCAACGCAGCGGGCATGTTAACACGTTTTTCGGGAGTTAACGGGTTGAAATTCCTAAATTTTACGGTTGAAATATATTTTTTGAAAATCACAACACATATAAAAGCATTAAAATTTGACGTTAAATCCTTGAAATGTGTAAATCATTCCGTTTGCTCGAAATAAGTGAGAGCAAGTGTAGTGCGATGAGAAGCTAAATTTTAAAGAATTGCTGATTATGTATTTGGTCATCAGAGATGACTTGTCATAATTATCTTCGCGGGCCTGATTTAAATACGCTAAAGACCTTTATATGGGGTCTAATTAAGTCACAAAAACTTTCATAGATATTTAAAACATTCCTTTGAATCAAGCTCACTCATCAAAAACTAACTGATAATATTGCTGTTGTTGAAGTCGAGATTTTGGTTAAAAATCTCGTCTTTCCCGCGAGGTTACGTTAAAAAATAGTTCCAAAAGGAATCGCTTCATAGATATATTTGATTATATCGCTGGATTTTTAACTTCAGAAAATTTAATCATTAAATTTCACCCTGGAAAACAATTATACTAATTCTCAACTGCGAACATCCTAAAATATACCCCATAATTGTAGTACCATAAAATACATGTTTGAAGGACATCAGTCTATCTGCTAATTTACTGTAGCTGTAGTTTAGTCAAATATACTAATTGAAATGCCCCTTGCGTCTCAACAAGGAAATAAAAATTGATGAGGATTGCGGATTGATGATTCATTGGACTACTGGACCCTCCAGAAAAGGAAAATTAATCAACGTAGCAAACGAGACTCGGAAATTTGTTGGTTTGTGTGTAAAATTCCAATCTAATCCAATCCCTAATTCGCTACCGCTGCCCGTGATAAGTAGATCTTCATAACTATAAATGCGTGACATTTGATATAGCAAAATTAATTTAATTTGTATTGTTCTCCATTTGAATATGAAGAAGTTACATTTTCAGTACAAAGCCCCTTAGATGTGGGTTCCAGATACTACGTATCCATGAAACGCACCTATAGGCTGAACTTGCCAAAGAAAAGCACATTTTAGTCGCTTCGTTATTTTGGGATCAAGTTGACTGATTACTTCCAAATTTATCAAAAAATTATGTCAACGGAGGATTCAAGCTTGGATTTAAAAACAAAGGCACAGGCATAGATCCAATAAAGACCTCAAAAAATATAGCAATCCAATAGCGTTGAGTACAGTTTTTTTTTTACAGCAAATAAGGTTGATTTATCAAAATTATCTATAAATTTTTTATCAAAATATTTTCCATGAATCATTATCAGCATTTCATCCTTTAGGATCCTATCTCCATTTCGTACGATCATTCCCTCTTATTTAATCTTTCTAAAGAAATAAAGTCATTATTGTAAATATAAGTCTCATAAACCTATATATGTACGTTAGCGTTCTACTGACAGGATTTCGTGGTCAGGTAGAAAATAGACTGCATCTACTCCGTTATTCCGTATCTTCTTTATTATGTGAACATAAATATTTTTGCACTGTTGAATCTGGACAAGGTAACGATTTTTAAATAAAGACGCGTAAACCTATTTTCTGATTCCTTTCAGTTGTTATCGATCTGGTATGATTAAGTATATGTGTAATATAAAAGCGTACATTTTTAATGTTTAAAATTGTATTATGTTGAGTAATAATGAGATAGATGTATGAGAGACGTTGGAAATTGAGATCTTTGAACTATGTGCAGTATCAAAGCGTATGCTTCTTCTGTCACAGGGTAAGACATGTTTACTCTATGGTTCTATGTGAAACTGTGTAATGTTAAATTTTCTATCATAGACCTGGAAGCTATTCAAAGATTTGTTGCCATTTCGTCATATTGTTGTATATTTTAGTATATAACCAATCAAACTGTAAATGGCATGGCTATCTTTCGATGATTCTCGTTCAATTACCTATTTTATTCTAATAGAGTAACTCAAAAGTAACAAAATTGTTCTGAGACATCCTCTTCATCTATTCATTCGTAGGGACTAGGATATGAAATTTTCGATTAAACTTGGCATCTTCATTAGCCGTTACGGCAAACGGTACAATGAAAATCTTTCGCAATTAAGACCAATGTGGCTATAAAAGTATGGGACAAAGGTGATTGTTCCCATTGCCGCTCTAGCCGACTTAGCTAGAAATGGGGAAAAAACAATTCTGACGAACTGGGAAACTGACTTTCTCTGAAAAGCATTTTCTTTCTCTTTCAGTTTCGACCATGTGGCTGGTGATATTGATTTTCATTCTCATCCTGGTAACCCTTGCTTACTTCGACACAAGGAAGCCGAACAACTTTCCTCCAGGTTCGAACTTGGCGACAAACATTTGTTTTGTACTCACTGAGCATTTGATTTGAAATTGAAAGTATTTCCTTTTCAAAACGTCATATTTTAAGCCGTGTTATTGATTCATGTATAGCCTAGCGGTAATAGTATTATTTTGTTATCTCGAGATTCTTAAATTTTCCATATTACTCTATCACCGTCACGTCTTCATATATTTATCCAAATTTTAATTTAGTATTACATTATTGGAAACTATAGCATCGTGATCTCTCATAATTTCCGTGCTGACCAACTAACCGAACATCGAAATTCATCCTGTTTAATAAGATTAAACAGAATCTTTTCAATTTCAGTTATGAAATTCTTTAATAAACTGATTTGAGGATTTCAATCATCTTCAAATTCTTGCAATATTATTGTCGCTTTATCTTAATTATTTAATGATTTCAGAACCGGTGTGAAGGAAAAGAATCCCATTAGTTCTATTTTGTTTTCGATCGTCAACACGTGGAAGTAAAATACTGTGGAATAAAATAAAAATAGTTTACGTTTGATGGTTCCAATTGCTCTGAGAAAATCAAACGTTCATTCTAAATGCTCGAAGAATCGATCGTTTGACAGAAACCTATATTACGTCTTCTTCTTTAAGTTTTCCATAATTATTCATGAATATGTTTGAAACAAACTAATATCTACGATGTAAAAGGAGATACAGACTCCTTTTGTTAACTCGGAGTTTGTGGAAACCGGCCCACAGAGGCTCAATTTTACTCCATTTAGATTCATTCCGAATCACGTATCGTTGGTTACAAAGTGTACACTTTTTTCGGTTATTCGGAGAAAGCATCGAACCGTTTTTTTCGTTCTGGTTTTCGCCTTAAGCATCAAATGTTATGTTCTTTTCGATATTTTTACTGCGAGTATCATTTTTAGTAATTTTTATTTTTATAATGAAATCTTCGTAATAAATATGATAAAGTGAATAAATTTGGTAAGTTATGACTACATAGATGTTCAATTCTTGAGTTTCATTCCACAGATACCACTGATCCTTCAGTAAATCTAACTACTACTATACTTAGCATGCGAAATTAAAATCGGGGCACGTAAAATAACGTTTTTTTTTTATTAGTGTTCTACCTTTCGGTAGGTTCATGTCCCCCCACTTCCCTATTCAGTTCCCTCTCCTTCAATTCCCGGTAACTTATCCCACCCCTAAATTCGTCTAACAACTTCTGTCTTTGTCTTCCACTCTGTCTTTTCCCTAGCATTCTTCCCTCGATCACTTTCTTCAATAATCCCTCTCCTCTCAGTACTTTCTTTTGTCTATTTCTAATTACTTCAATCATTACCCTTTTCTCTTCAACCCTCAAAATAACGTTACACCAAGTGAAAACTTCAGATAAAGAACCAGAGAAAGATGAGATAAAATACAGATTCGCAACGATTAGATGGTGCTGGGGCAGAACCAAAATTCGGCGTTTGTAGTGAGCCGGGTAGAATATCGGAACGGAAATAATTACTGTCCGATACCTTGGCCAAAGACAAAGTCGATGGGATCTAACGTGACCGTATCTGACGGTGTGAATGTGAATGCACCTAATAAAATATATCATAGCCGTAATAAGACCATGAAATTAACCGTTTCATATATACTTCGGTGCTATGCTACCTCTCAAACAGGCGAGAGTATGACATTTGCTCGTCTCTGAGGACGGTATATTGATAGCCCATAAGTATTACGATCAGCAATTCATTATGGTTACATAGGAGTAATGATTAAAATAAAAAGATAATGAAACATTCTAGCAGTGACATCTGAGTGATAACTGTTTTTATGGAAAAATCATGAATTATTACGTTTAAAATATGGAACTAAATCGTGATTTCTTAAAAACTTTTACATCTTTTGATATGAAGTCAAGGAGCCAAATTTTCTAATATAATCATTCCCAGTTTCGGTTAACAATATGTTTTTTAAATAATTATTTCAACTTTTATATGTATTTCCTGCTATTTTTCATTAAAACTCGCAGGTCCAAGATGGTGGCCAATCATCGGATGTTTGCCGGAGTTTAGAAAGCTCCGCGGAAAACATGAGCTTCGATTGTTTGTTTGGAGCGAAATTGCCAAAAAATATGGTCCTATTGTTGGTCTTCGACTTGGAAGAGATCACACGGTTCTAATCTCTGGCAAAGATGCAATTGCAGAAGGTCTTACAAGGGAGGAGTTTGATGCCAGGCAAGATGATTTCTTTGCCAGAGTAAGAACCAATGGGGAAAGAAGAGGTTAGTGTAACATGTTTAGCTGGTTTTAAAAATTCTCAATGAGACATTCTCATAGTTTTCTTATGCAATGGATATATCTACATGGGAAATGTAATGAGAAATTTACACTTTGAAGATACAATCATCGTCATTCATTCCTACTGTTGGGAATTATAGCTCTAATTACTGAAGATTTACTAATATAGCTCAGAATTTTACAGTAAAAGGGAATCTAAACTAGTCTGAGGATAAAATCCATTAAATGAATAGTCTGCATGGTTTTTCAGAGAGGTCTTAAAAAGTAGGCAGAAGCAAACAAGCTTAAATCTGGTTTTCACTGGTTCATCTGTCAAAAAATTTCAGTGTGAGCCCAAATGTCTTTCTAGTGAAGATTAACGAAAAATGTTTCCATTAATTACATACTTTATCAATGATATATTATTTGCACCAAATATTAATGAATAAATCTTATGTATGTACCACATTTTTGTCATTTAACTGAGTTTTATCTGCATCTTTGACATGAATGTGCTATTTTGTGGGGAGAAATCAAAATGAATTAATCAGTTATCAGTATTTTATTTGTGAGAAACGATGTATTGGATAATGATAGCAAATCTGAAGTGAATTAACACGTTGGATGAAACCTAAATTGCGGGCGTTGCATAGAAGGCAAAGGTTTTTACACGCACGGATGAAGAGGCTGGAGATGATCGGAGTTGACTTTGAAATTGAGCGACAGAAATACGCGGAGGTACGAAAATTGGTTAAGGAGAAATCGCGGAATGAGTTCCTGGAATATAGATCTAAAACCCTTTTAGAGTCTTTAGGAAGCGACCAGAGGGAGTTTTGGTCATACGTCCGAGAATCTCGTGGAGGTCAGTCTTCAGTATCTAGTCTTGTTAATGATGAGGGACTAACAGTTAGTGATTCGGTAGGTAATGCGAACTTACTTAATCGACATTACCAGGAAAGCTTTACTTTAGACAATGGACGCACGAGCGATTTTTCTATGAGGGTTGTCTCAAAGATGGGGCCGATAGAGCTGTCAGTGGATGGAATAGGTAAGCTGTTGCAAGAGGTTGACAAGAAGAAAGCGCCAGGACCGGAAGGTATACCATCGCTGGTTATTACAACGCTGGCGGACGAGCTTTCTCCCTATCTTGTCGTATTTTATAAGAAAACTTTGGATGAAGGCGTTGTACCAACGTCATGGAGAAAAGCGCATATCACCCCAATTCCTAAGAAAGGGCGTTCCTCGAAACCGGAAGACTATCGTCCCATATCCTTAACGTCAATTTTTTGTAAGATAATTGAACATATTATTGCCAGTTCTATAATGCGTTTTCTAGGTGATAAGGGGGCAATTAGTCAATGTCAACACGGTTTTCGTAAGGGTAGGTCATGCGATACCCAGTTAGCCCTTTTTGTGAACGATTTAGTTAAGGCTGCTGATAAGGGTATTAGTACGGATGCCGTATTTTTAGATTTTAGGAAAGCTTTTGATAGAGTTTCACATGTAAAAATAATTCATAAATTGATGGCTTATGGGATAAATCAGCAAGTTATTGAATGGATAAAATGTTTTCTAGGAAACAGATCGCAGCGAGTTGCGTTGGACGGAATTTTTTCTGATGAGGTTTACGTCACATCCGGTGTTCCGCAGGGTAGTGTATTAGGTCCTCTTCTGTTCCCTAATTTATATCAACGATATGGTGGATAATGTTCGATGTAAGGTTAGGCTATTTGCAGATGATACTGTTATTTATAGAGGTATTGCAAGCGCAGATGACATTGTTTGCTTACAGAACGATCTGAATCTTATTTCAGGTTGGTGCAGGGATTGGCAGTTAGATTTGAACGTAAAGAAGTGCGTAGCCATGAATTTTTCACGTTCCACTAATGTTTCTCGTATACCGTATAATATTTCAGGATATCCGTTGCAGTTCGTGAAGCATCATAAATATATTGGTATTACGCTCAGTAGTAATTTTTCCTTTAAAGAGCATATTCAAAACGTAGTAGGTAAAGCGAATGGGATGCAAAGTTGCTCATGGAGAGTAAAAGAAATAGCGTACTTCTCCCTGATTCGACCTCTCCTTGAGTACTGCTGCACGATTTGGGATCCGCACGAAGTGGGATTAACTTCCAGCCTTGAAATGGTTCAACGTAGGGCAGCTAGATTTGTTAAGGGAGATTTCAGATTTGACAGCAGTGTTTCAGCTATGATAGAATCCCTCGGTTGGGATTCGCTTAGTGATAAAAGACTTGATTACCGTTGAAAGCTATTTAATAAATTTATCTCTATGGATCTCGGGGAGGAGATAGTTGATATTGTTATACCAGTTAGTAGCATACATGATCTTCGAGACAAAACGATGAAGTGTTACAGGGAAATAGTTGCCAGGACAGATAGTTATTTCTGGTCATTTTTTCCGCGAAGTATTAGAGAAGCCAACAGCAGAAAAAGGTAGATAGGGTTTTCGGTGTTTCACACCCCCTGCCATGCGCCAGTGGCGGTTAGCAGGGTCTATATGTAAATGTAAATGTAAATTACCATATCATCAAGCGAGGTAACATGTATTAAATTTGATTATTTTACTTTTGCCATAAAGGTGTCATCTTTACGGATGGTCAGGTATGGAAGGAGCAACGTAGGTTTGCTCTCAGCCATCTCAGAGATTTTGGCTTTGGGAAGAAGTCCATGGAGTCCATGATTCGTGAGGAGGCACTTGAAATGGCTACAAGACTTGCAGAAAAAGGCAAGATGGCAGGTGATGCAGGAGTAGACGCCGAGAAAATGTACACCATCCCTGTGTTGAACTCATTATGGGCCATGATTGTGGGAGAAAGATATTCTCATGATGACAAGACTTTATTGAAGCTCATCAAGATAGTTGGTGATGCATCTCGATCCTTGGCTTCAACAGAGGGTTATGTTGCGCTCTATCCCATACTCCGATTCTTCTTTCCAGGATTCAAGAGGTACAATGAAGTTCGCAAAAGATTATGGAAATATTTCAGTGTAAGTGAAATAATATTGAATATAATTTGGTATTCATGTAACTTGTGGTCTACTATCATTTATAGTAATCTAGACTAGATGTCTAGGATTGGTATGCTTAAAGCAGGACTTCAAACTAGGGGTGGATTTGCAATAAGAGCACTAGGGAATGGCTAAGGAAATTATCTAATGGGAGGTCTTCATTAAGAATTTCGGTACGAGACACTCAATAGTATTTTTCCAACTGTATGTAGATCCTTTGGTGCATTCATAGGTGTATAAATTAGCATGGTTTAGATTTTTTTGAAATTTAAATCACAAAAATAAATACTTGACTCTCAGTGAAGAAATTCCTTGTCGTCTACAATTTCTCAATTTACCAAGTCATTCCTTACAGGTTTAGCCAATAAAATGAAACGGAACTCTTGAGGGCAAATTTGGGTAACTAGTTTCAGGAGAATTTTATTGCTTGGAAATGAAATAATCCAGCTGCATTGCTTTTTTGAAGCGTTTTCAGTATCCTTAGTTTAATACAGAGTGGGGGAACTTGCAAAATTCAGGCTGTATGTGGCCTTTCCTGACAATCCTAGCTGCCTTTCATCACTTTCTAAAATTGAGCTTGTACACTGAAACCTATCTTTAACAGAAACGGTGAACCCTGTACTGTGATTTTTTCCAGATATAACAGTTTTCCTCTTAATACAGTCGGTTGACCATTAGTGATGGATGCATGTTAGAACCAAAATTTTTTCCAGATAAGACAGGTTTCTGTTTTACTCAGATTCTACATAATTTAGGTTTCATTGTATTTAAAAAATTTTACTTCCCAGTCTTATTCATTACAAATGGTTAAAATGAAAATATTTAATATGCACATGAAGGAAAAGTTGTTTTCCATATAAGCCATTTGGCTGAAAAATCCAGAGAGAAATAGTTGTGAAAAATTGATAAAAATTATCAATATGTCCATACAACTCTGATAGCTGCAACAGTACAACAAGTGTGGATAATTCATCACATCCTTGGGTATTAAATCTGTGTTTATTTTGTAGCTAAATTAATTTCTCTTAGTCCTATTTGTTTGTTAGACTATAAAATATCCTAGAAAGGCTTTTTTTGTACCACTGAATAAAACATTTGGGTGAAATTTGTTTTCAAACTTTTGGCCAAACTGAATGAGCCATCTTGCAGAGCAGCCTAACTCTATTTTAGCATTCAAAGTATTATTGAAAAGATTTTTCATTCATTGGAAATGATGACTCATATCAACCCAAAATTTTAGATATTACACCTACTGTAAATGCTCATTTTGGATTCCAGACTCCATGCAATGGATATTTGTGCCCTCATAACATTCTTAATACCTTTAAACTAGCATGAACTCTGCCTATAGGTCTTCAGGGAAATGAATCTGAGTTTTTCAATTCTTATCATCTTCGAAGTAAGTAAGGTTGTACATATACTTTTGGACAGAAAGTATAGTCAGTAATCATCACTCAGTAATCATCATCACCAAATTAATGCAAGAGTTTAGAGATTTAATTGGTAAAAGAGGCCTCTTAAATATTACTTAATATTATAGTGAATAAGAAATTATATTGTCTTATTCAATGTCTTATTTAGCTTAATTGGTTTAGATTTATTTACTATTTTTCTAATGTTTGTCTTTGGCAATATTAAGCTCATAGCCATTTTTTGCAATTTTCTTTCCTTGAAAAGGAAACAGTGGAAGATCATGAGAAGACAATTGTTGATGGACAACCACGTGACTTAATTGACATATATTTACAAGAAATGAAGAGAAGGAAAGGTGAAATGTCCTCATTCTCAAGTAAGTAAACATTTGATGGAAATGAAATTTACCTTAACACATAATTGGGAGCTCATATGGGCAAGGAAGTAGTGCTCCCGATTAAGTAAGTAAGCTCCCGAGTACAGAAGTGAATAGGCATGGCTTGTTTGTTCAGTTGGTTAGAATACTTGCCCAGAAAGTGGGAGACCTGGGTTCGAGTCCCAGTCTAGTCATGATTTTTCACTTCTTGTTCAAGTGAACATTTATTTGAATAGCTAGATGTATAATATGTTTTGTTAACAATTATTGGTGAATGAATACTTAAGAATGAAAATTAGACTAGTCATTATTTGGATTAGTGGTGCCTTTCTGCAAAAGTAATTTTCAATAATTTGGTGTATTTTTTGTTTGCAATTCTTGGTCAATCAATAGAAAATGATAAAATGAAATGCATTTTGATATACACTAAAGTCTGTTTTATTTAGAGTTGACAAATATTGGAAAGTTACTTCCTATAAAGCATACTTGGTAAAGCCAAATACTAAATGTCCATCCTCTTGAATCCAAGGCAGAATGGAACTGTAGGGTTTTTATTCTTTGGTAAATGATTCAGAATGCATTAAAAAGGACAGTCACATTAAAAATATTATTTCATTGATTCATAAACCATAACCAAAGTGCATATGTATGGAGAGACAAAGGAGAGAGTGAAACTCATAAGTCTATTCAAAATTCCTTGAAGTATTTTTGCCAAGGAAGGGTGAGGTGAGTTGTGGGAAACAAATGCATGAATTTGCAGTTACTTTTTTCTGCTCTTTGAAGGGATAACACGCCTCAGATTACTGTTTCCTTCTCAGACTTTGTCTCTCACATCACGATTCCAAGATATACCTCCTGCTAGACAAAAATAGAAATGTGGCACTTGTTACTTACCACTCAAAATAGCCAGTCATTATAATGGATGTAACTCCCTATTCTTTTGACTGTGAGATGGACAATAGCCAAAAAATCACTTGCTATGTACGAGTCTATGAAATGGAAGTGGGAGAGATATTTAGCAAACGTTGGTAAATTATGAAGAGATGAGTCTCATCATAGCAATAAATAAATTTTATCATAGAGATAAATGGCAATCATGAAAGAACAACCAATGTCTTGTGAATGTGGGATCTTTTTCCCCAAGGGGGAAACATAAAAGTCAAGCATTAAAGTAGCAAGTAATGCTGTCTCAGTGTAAACTTTAATCCAAAACAGGGACTAGCCAAAATATATATCAGAAAAAGCTTTTCTGTTATCAAAAATTTTAATTCTTCATACCATTATTATTATATTTATCATAAAAGCCAATGAAAGGTTTAACATATTAAATGGAGGGAAACTCAGAAAGAAGAACATATATTTTCAGATCCTCAGCTCATTGCTGTTGTCAAGGACTTCTTTTCAGCTGGAACAGAGACAACCAGTAACACCTTGGACTTTGCAACAATGTTCCTCCTTCATCACCCAGATGTACAAGCAAAAATACATGAAGAATTAGACAGAGTGGTGGGAAGGGACAGGACACCAACTCTAGAAGATAAGCCAAAGTATTTTTATTAATTTTTTGTTATAAATTTACACGGGCAAAAGCCCTTTTGTCGTAATACAGAAAATGGAAAAAAATACATACGAGGGTGGTCTGAAAAGTTTCTGACCCCAGATTATTCAGAAATCTTCAGAAAGTTTTCAGAAAACATGTCGAGAAATGGAAAAATGTCGGAAACTTTTCAGACCACCCATGTACATAGAAAAATAAATACATTTTAAATTATATACATTTTAAATTCTTGTATCTTCTTTTAAGAATATTTCAATTTTATTTTCTACTGCATAGTTCTATTATTTTAATGTACACAATAAATCAATCTATTATTCTAATTATTTTGATTTTAAATCTATGTGGGGAATATATCAGGAGTATTAGTGTACTACATGGCCTGAAAAGTCCCGAGCCTAACATAGAGATGTCGCCACTAGTAACTTTTTCTGCACATTTCACTTGAGAACCAACCTTAAGATGGCACTATTTTTAATTTCATGACAATTCATGTATTAGTTCCCGAATGGCAGCTGATTGTTTTCACATAGTTTAGGCATTTCGCGAACGATGGTAAAAGACGAGTTTTGAGTTTTGATTAAACATTGTTTCTTGATGGGAAAAAACACTGTCCAAGCCAAAACTTGGTTAGATAAATGTTACCCAACATCCTCGCCTTCGGAAGCGATAGTGAAACAGTGGTTCACGGACTTTAAACGTGGTCGTGTCAGCACCAAAGACTCCGAACGAATGTAGATATTTGATGTTCTCTGGATCCTATTAATAGGTGAATAGTAGAGAAACATTAAGTATGTTTATGGCATGTTGCTATTAGGCTCAGTTTCAGCATCATGATGTTTGATTGATCTTTTTTTCTATTCAATAGTCTCCCTTATTTGAATGCTGTTTTACTAGAAGTCAATAGATGTTGTAACCTTGCTCATGCTACATTGCCTCACCGTTCGACAAAGGAAACAGAATTCAGAGGTTATACTATTCCAAAAGTGAGTATATTATCTCATAATATTAAGTTTCCAACAAAGTGATACTCTGACTTATGAACTTAATTCGATCCAGATCCAGATCTGATTTTATATCTTGAAACCCAGTTTTCTTCTTCTTATGGTAAATCAATTATTCATTTTTTCTTGGTTTTTGTGTACAAAAATAAAATTAAACTGGGGACAGTGGAGAACTGATGTAGTGTCTCTATACACCAAAGTACCAATTGAGGAGAGCATGAAGCTGATTAAAACCAACTTCGGGGAAGACGTTACTGCACTATTTCGACACGCCCTAACGTCCACCTACTTCCTTCACCAAGGCAAGTTCTATGAACAAACTGACGGTGTAGCCATGGGTTCTCCACTGTCCCCAGTTGTGGCGAACCTCTTCATGGAACATTTTGAGGAAGAGGCTCTCAGCACAGCGGAATGGAAACCGAAATACTACTTCAGATACGTCGATGACACTTTTGTGGTATGGCCTCACGGAAGAGACGCCCTTCAAGAATTCCACGAACACCTAAACAGCAGGCATCAGAACATAAAATTCACTATGGAAGTAGAGAAGGAGAGATGCCTCCCATTTTTGGACATCTTAATTAGACGGAAATCTGATGGCACGCTGGGGCATAGCGTTTACCGTAAACCAACCCATACCGACCTCTATCTCCATGGTAGCAGTCACCACCATCCAGCCCAAATAAGATCAGTGCTCTCCACCCTGGCACACCGAGCGCACGTCATCTCAGATAAAGAAAATATTGATAAAGAAATGGATCATCTGAGATCAACGTTACTGCAGAATGGCCATAACAGAAGGGACATTGACTTGGCCCTTAAAAGGGCCGGATCCAACGGTGACCAACGCCTGGCCCTGAAAAGGGCCGTTTCCGACAATGGAGAGGAAAAAGAGAAACCCACGGCAACAGCATGTCTTCCCTATATTGCACCGGTTTCCGGGAGAATACAAAGAATACTGAGGAAGCATAACATCCGCACAGTCCACCTACCACCAAGTAAACTCGGGAACATGCTTACGAATGTCAAAGATAAACTCGGACTGAAAGCGGCCGGCGTCTACAAGGTTCCCTGCGAATGTGGCGAGGTCTACATCGGGGAAACAGGGAGAACAATTGAAACAAGGCTGAAGGAACACGAACGCAACATCAGACTTAATCAGCCAGAGAAGTCAGCAGTAGCCGAGCATGCCATCAGCACAGGCCACGAAATTAAATTCGAAAACACCAAGATTCTTCACAAAACCGAAAGATTTTGGGAAAGAATCATCAAGGAATCATTGGAAATACAGTCGACGAGAAACAATTTCAATAGAGAAGGCGGTTTCCAGCTTCCACAAGCTTGGAAACCCATCATAAGAAAACTGGGAGAGGGGAAGACCCAACAGCCAATCAGGTGAAAGCATCCCCGACGGCCTCCCTATATATACTGGACCAAAAAAATTCGACGGCAACCCTGAGGATGGCTGCGGTGCTAGCGGCCGAAACGTCGGTGTTCCACCAAGAGACGACCCGGTTAGAAGCCCGAGAGAACTTCTTCCTGCAGACATTTCACCGGGAAAACCTGAAATCTTATCTCTTACATATTTTCCACTATATAGAGTAATACAAATTAGTAATTTTGTTTTCCTTGTTTGTTTGAGATGCATTTTCTTTTCTTCACTTTCGACAGGTTTTTATTTATTTTATAACACATCACAGCTTCACAGCAATCTTAATTTATAAAATATCCCTTAATTCTTTGTCATCCTTACTACAGGGCTGCCTGTTGATGTTCAACCTAAGGAGCATTCATATGGATAAAGATCACTGGGGAGATCCAGAAGTGTTTCGACCTGAGAGATATTTAACTCCTGGAGAAAATGGTGGCCCAATGAAGTTGAAAGATGAAAATTGGGTGGTCCCGTTTGGAATGGGTAAGCTGTAATGGGGGACTGTTTTCTATCTATGGATCAGATATATATATATATATATATATATATATATATGCCAATAGGGTGAAGTTATACTTTGTGTTAGAAGTAGAGATGGGCGAATTCGATCCGATCTATTTCAAGATCGATTCTTTTAACCCGATTTTCGATTATTTTGAATCGATCTTTTAGAACCGATCTTTCGATCCAATTCGATGCATCCAACCGATCTATATAAATCGATTCGGATGTACGTGAAGGAGGTCTGCGTGGATTAGGCATAGGGGGAATGAAGGCAGATGCTAGGAAATGCTTAGGCATATTGCACAGTCTTCGTTCTTCCAAGTTTATTTTCAAAGAAGAGGACTGCTTTCATTTTCATATCTCGAGGGGCGATAACTATTCTAACACTCTAATTAATCTCCCAAATTGCATTCTAAGTTAGTTAAATAAATCCAGTACATTGTACAGAATATGTAGCTCATCATCTCCTAACTTTCGAATAAAGATTGTAGCAAAATTATAAGGATTATAATTATTTTCTCGAAAATGAAAAGGTACACCTTAAGTAATTTGTAGAGTAAATTTACAGACATAGATGCTAAAAATCCAGCATCATGTGGCCATTCCAGCCAATAGACATTGTTGCAAATGATTCAAAACAGCCAATAAGAGAGAGCACAACCGATCCATCGGATCCGATTGATCTTTCGAATACAATCTCGTGCCTGAATCGAATTGTAGCAAACGATTCAATTCGATTCAGGAGATCGATCTTTTCATCGAAAACTCCCATCTCTAGTTAGAAGAGAGAGAAATTTTTTACAATGTTACAATTTTATGATTTTTATAGTTTGACAAATACTGTTTTTAATAGATCACAAATTATCATTTTTCAGGTCGTCGTCGTTGTCTGGGTGAACCACTTGCAAGGACCAGCCTTTTCATTTTCTTTTCTATAATTTTACACAGGCTACGATTTTCAAATCCACCTGGACTTCCTCTTCCATCAACTCAAGGAGTCAATGCAGCTGTCCTCAGAACTGGTCCATTTATGGCTGTGGTACAGCCCAGATTCTAATTTTTCAATTTAAAGATAGATGTCTTCCCTAAATTGGGTTTTACAATGCATATGGTGGCAGTGTCTATCCTAAGTATAAGCTTTGTGTTTTTCTCAATGACTATGAATGTTTTTTTTAAGTTTTTCAAACTTCAGTTAAAATAAGAATCTGTGAATATGCCAGGTGCATTGTAATTTTTGAACACTGTGGCTTTTCTTTTGCTCAAAGACTTATTGAAAGGTTCAAGATTGATCTTAGGCTAGTACAGACCAGTATTTTATATTGCTTCACCCTTTTGAAGATACTACTATTTTACGATATGTTTTTAAGGTTGTGTAAAAGCACTTTCATAAACTCTAATGTTTTTTGTTATGGCATTTATCCTGTATCACCATGTATTTGATGAGAAAGGTGTTTGTATTTGTTATTATATAGGTGTGAATATTTGTTGTTATTAAAGTTGATACAATCACACATGATTATGTACAATTTCAAAGGACTAGTCTCAAGGAAAAACTTTGTAGCTTCCTTAACAGATATTGAAAGACTGGTTTTGTCAATTATGGTTATAAGTAAGCATGCTTACATAGGCTGTAGTGGCTAACCTATCATCAGAAGTTGACAACCTTTTGTTAATCTGTCAACCTGACAGTTTAAGTCTTGTCACATTGTAATAAAATCCTTACCTCTTACCTGTTATCAATGAGGCCTATCACGATAGTTTGCCTACTCGTATATAGATATAATGGAAGAAATTATGACAGGTATGACTGTTATTGGAATTGAAAGGGAATTGTTATTGAGAAAATAGTGGTAACACTATGATGGGAGAAGTCTCTTGGAATTATTAACTGTTCTATTGTTTATTGGGCAATCCCTCGTCTTCAAAACTTCACATTAGTATTCCTTTGTGTAAGGTATCAAACTAATTTTCGCATGTTAACATAGATATGATTGGTCTCTCTCGTAGACCTCTCAGAAGGTTTTTGAAACATTTCCATCCTGAATCTCTGTACTAACAGGAACTCTCTTATTATATCATCCAATGGATACTGAGTTTGTATTTAGTCCCTCTGTATTTTTCCTCATATCCTACCTAGCAAAATTTGGTTCCTGCTGATCTGCATTTGTTCATGCTGTTTTTTCTTCTCACTGCCAGAACTAGAGACTGGCCATTCTATGGGTGAAAGGTGCCTTTCTGCAAAATCTTATACAGATATTTGAAGTGAATAAAGAAATCTTAAATTCCATGAATATCCCAGAAAATTTTGTTTCCCCTGTATAGATAAAATTCAATTTCTTCAATAAGTTATCAAAGCATGAAACAGTGCAGTAATAACAACACGTATGAGGTAATTCAGTTGAGTGAACTTTTATCACCATTTAAAATTTGCAATATGGAGAAAAGATGAATGTTGGTACTACTTCAGAGCATTTTTGAATTATCGATGTCAAGATTGATCATTCAGAAGTCAGATATAAAATTTTAAAAATATGAAATTTTTAATGAGTACAAAATTGAGGAACTATAGTAATAATAATAATGTAAGATGCAGTTTCTTTTTTAGTTTTATTAATGCACGTTATGGAATAATGGGGTTGAATGACAAAAGTCACTCAGATTTTACATAGTTTCATAAGAATAAAGGAATCCCATAGTTTCAGTCAGTCATCCCTCTTATCCCATTTCCTTTTTCTCTCAAAAGACATCATTAAATTGTGCTCTAACCTTGGATGATATCACCTATATCTGGCTCTCTTCTTGTATTTTGGCTTCACCATTTGGTGTATTTATGATCTTAAGAATTATGCAAGTACAATGAATAGATGGAGAACACCAGGGTTTCTGAAACAACTGAGGTCTTGGGAATGTGGTGTCCCCAAGGTCTCTGACTCAAGTCCCATACTGTCAGCCATAAAAGTTGAAATGTAAACCAAAAGAAAAAAGTCTGACATTAAGAGCATTTATTGTCATCACAGTGTAAAGTTTAATCAGAAGAAGGTACTTGCCTAAATATATCGATTGGAAACACACTTTCTGTTATAAAACATGATTATCCTTCTTTAATTTTTTAAAATTCTGTATCAAAAACTTACTAAAGGTTTTGACATGGAAGAAAACTTAGGTAGCAGCATATTTTCAGATCACCAGGTAGTTGCTGTTATCAAGGACTTCTTTTCAGCCGGAACAGAAACAACCAGTAACACCTTGGACTAAAACGTGGAGCAAAAGTAAATGACAAATTAGAGAGAGTTGTGGGAAGGGACTGGACACCAACTCGGGAGGATAAGCTGAAGTATGTTTATGGTATATGCTGCTATTATACTCAATTTTGGCACCTCCAATTTGATTGAACTTTTTTTCTTTTCAATAGTTTAACATATGAGAATGCTATTTTACTAGAAGTCAATTGATATGGTAACATTGCCCATTCTACCTTGCCTCACCAAAGCAAACAGAATTCAGAGGTTATTCATTCCAAAAGTAAGTATTTCATTGCATAATATTGTAGTAGTATTGGTGCTAGTAGTAGTATTATTAAAAGTGCTTCAACAGCTGAGGACATATCATGCGTGGGCTCCCTCAAGGAATTGAACCTGGGATCACTTTTGCCAAAGTTGAACGTGCTGTCCACTTGGCTATCTGGCTCCACGTAATATTAAGCTGTATGTAGTTGTAATCTGTAAAAAAAATGTGTCAGCCAAACTCTTAAACACCATGAAGAGGAAAAATATGTTTGGTGGCAAACAACTTATGAATAAAAATTTTTTAATGCCATGATGCCATATGATATTATTATTTATAGGTATATTGTGTATATATACAATCTTTTACTTAATGCATGACTTTTTGGTTCTGTCACCAAAGAATATAAAACACATCTTTTTTGAACTTTTTTCTGGCCCAGTTCCTCTTGTAGCACACTAGAGTGCTGCAGTTTCTAGTTTGAAATACACAGGTGTGGATGAACAAATGATAGGTGCTGAAAAGGAAGGGAATGGAAAGAGTTTTTATTGAATAAATAAAAATAAGTTGTATGAAATGGGTAGCTCAGACATTTAGAAGAGCTAGTTGGATGATTGCAAGGTAAATTAATGGAATGTTTTGTTAAATTACTGTGAATGGGTATTTTTTTGTTTTTCACACCTCAGCCAAAATAAGAACTTTTGAATATTTGAGATACAGTTTCCAAGGACATTTACCATGGCGTATAGCATACCAAAACATAGCAGTTTAGACAGGATTAAAGTTAGTTATTAATTACTGAATTGTATGCATGTCTTTCAATGATTCTCTAATCAATGCATGTTGCATGAGATGCGTGTTCTTTATTATCGTAACTTGCTGACATAACTATAAAAGGCAATGTGAGCATTAATGGTTGTTTATGAAAATGATGTTATCAGATATGTTGAAAACTAAATCAGTCTTAAACATAGTTGATTTAAATTTTCTCTCAGATACCTGCTTTGCCATTTCATATTTTATATGGCTAATTTAAGAAGCACTACAATCCAAGACACACCCAATTTTAAGTAACTCTAAAAATATAAAAAAATATCATAGATTTTAGAATATCCAGTATATGTTTGTATTTATTTCTGATTATCAAGTGCTTAGCATGTAAGATGACTAGTAGTATGATTGTTTTTATAGTATGTTTGTACTTTTAGAAAAGTAAATGCCTGCCCTGCCCGTAAATAAACTATTATTATTATTATTAAACTATAGAGCGTGAAATAGCATGTTTACCTATGGCGAAAGCAGTTCAACTTTTTGACTCCAAGTCAGAATCTATGCAAAACGCACATTATATTTAAACATTCAGAGTGATTTAAAGTGCCTCATGGTTTTAAAAAATGTTTTCTCTGTTCTACGTAAAGGCATTTTCGAAAACTCCTTTGGGATGAACTCCAGAATTTATAAATTATTTATTTATCTATTTTTGTCGGTAAATTTTCATAAGAAATGTAATGGCAAAGCATCGGGAAGTACGTGAAAATTAATTTCACGCATGGATATAGAAATTTGGGATTCGATGTGCTGTTTGACTGATGAACAACGATATTTTTTACCTAAATGACTCGAAAATTCTCCCATTAAGAATGCTAGTTCTTTTTTTACCATTTGCAGGAATAATTTATTTTGCAGAATTTAAATAGAGGCCCGAAGAAATCGCGATCTTAACCATGAAAAGGGAAATTGATTAAGACCCTTATTTTGGTCGTGGAATATCGTTTCGGATTCAAAATTGCTTGAATTTGGACAAAATATAAAAGTTTTTCGAAACTTTGTAGTGGTAAACAGCCCCCCTTACAACCAAGGCGATATTTGAATCCGAGCTAAAGCATTTTCCCGTAAGAATACTCAGGAATTTAGGCCATGTATAGACGTATTAGAATAAATTTTAAGAAGATGAGAATAGTTTTTTATTGACAATTTTTGGTATATATCTTTCTAATGGTAATTTTCTGTGACTCCACCTTTTGCAGTTATATGACAGATATTTGTCCCCAGAACACTATATTACATGTCATGTAACAACATTGATCTTGGACTTTCAGATCACATGGCTCAACTATTAGAACTTCCACTAAAAAAGAATCTTTCCACAGCATACTGTGAATTCAAAAGAAAGTTCAATGATCATAATCTTAATAAATTTATTTATAGCCTTAGCAATGTTGATTGGTCAGTAGTTTATGAAAAGGATAGTACAGAAGAAAAGTTTGACAAATTTTTCGACATTACCAACTACCATTTTAATTGTTCTTTTCCAATCAAGAAATTTAAATACTCCATTCATTCAAAACCTCAATGGATTACACCTGAACTTCAGACTATTGGCTCTCATCTCAGGCAGATACATGGTGATTTGCGAGAGAATAACAATGAAGAGCTAAAAAAAGAATACAAAGCTAAGATGAAAACCTATAAGTCTCAAATAAGAAAAGCTAAGAGAAATTACAATGATCAGTTCATCTCAAACTCAAACAATATTTCTAAAGCTTCATGGCACATTATAAAAGAAGCTACCAAGCCCACAAACCTCATCAAGAACATTAAACTACTTATCAATAATGAAGAAATATCTAAACCACAAGATGTTGCCAATCTTTTTAATGCTACATTTACAAAACCTCCCACTTCCCAAAATAAACCTATTGTCAACAAACAAACCTCTAACTTCAAACCTTCATCATCTAATCCAAACACAATTTTTCTATCGCCTGCTGACGAGAAAGAAGTATTTTCTTGCATACTCCAACTAAAGAACTCTCATTCAATGGGCCCTGATGACATTCCTGGACATGTAATTGCTGCATGTGCCCATTCAATTACTCGACCACTTACCCATATTATTAATGCTTCAATTAGTCAAGGCATTTTTCCATCGAAGCTAAAAACATCTAAGATAATACCAATCCATAAAAAGAACTCTGACCAGGACCCAAAAAATTTTAGACCCATAGCAATAACTTCTTCCTTCTCAAAAATCTTTGAAAAAATAATATATGTCCGTACTATCAACTACCTTAAAAAATATAATCTTATTTCTGAATCACAGCATGGATTTCTACAAGGTAAATCCACCACAACAGCTTTGTTTAATTTACTACAAATCGTATATGACTCTATTGATAAAAAAGAATCAGTCATAGGATTATTCTATGATCTGTCAAGGGCTTTTGATACTGTAAATCATTCTATCTTGCAGCAAAAACTTAGATTAATTGGCATAAATGGGCTTGCCTACGATTGGCTAACGTCATTTACATCAAACCGAAAACAATATGTCCAACTAAAATACAGCCTTGAAGATGGAAATATTGTTGCCTATAGATCTAAAACTACTGCTATACCTTGTGGAGTACCACAAGGATCCGTCTTAGGCCCCCTGTTATTTTTAATTTATATAAACGATTTGTGCATAAACATCACTCATAGTTCACTAGTTGTTTATGCTGATGATACCAATCAAGTAATAAGTGCTCCAAATATCAACACTCTTGAAACACAGGCAAATAAAGCATTGTCTGAAATGGCAGACTGGATTCAAATGAACAATCTTGAATTAAATATTGGTAAGACTCATTCTATTCTTTTTCACCCATTCCAAAAATTAACTGAGTATCCAACTCTTATTTTAAATAACCAAAAAATCTCCAATTGTAACTCCACTAAATTCCTGGGTTTAACTTTAACAGAAACCCTGGACTGGTCCGCTCATACCAATAACTTAGCAAATAAACTTTATCCAGTCATATATATACTAAAGAATTTACAACCTATCGTATCCACTGATATAATACTGTTAATATACAATGCATACTTTTTATCTAGAATGAGGTATGGGATCATTTTCTGGGGCATGTCACCACATATAAATAGAATTTTCAAGCTACAAAAAAGGGCAATTAGAGCAATAGAAGGCCTGACTAAATTGACCTCTTGCAAAAAATATTTTGCAAAAAATAAATTGCTAACCCTTCCGTCCATTTTAATTTATGAAGCAGCAACTTTTGTAAAATCTCATTCTAAAACTTTCACTTTCAATAACCAGGAACATCAACATCACACACGACAGAATATCAATATTCATCACAAAAGATATGAATTATCCATCTCCAGCAAAAGCCCCTACAACTCCCTTTGTATGTTGTATAATAAACTTCCCCTTCAACTAAAACAAATACAAAATCTCAAACCTTTCAAAGCAAAATTAAAAGAATATCTGGTAGAAAAAACATATTACTCCCTTAATGAATATTTAAATAATTAAAAACTGGCCCAAGGCAATCTTTTTTCTAATTGTAAGGTAAATTTTTAACAATGATTTTGTGTTCTGAAGAAACTCTGAATTAATTTTGTAATTTATATCATGTAAATGTAATATAAATTATGTATGTATATTTTATTTGTAAAATTTGACTTGTCATATGTCTGCTATGTACAGACCACCGTGACCAATAAATATTATTATTATTATTATTATATTGCAGGGACGAACTTCCGACCATGTACGATTGTTTCTTGACTAGCCTGTTTTCTATTTTTTTTACAAAGTATGTACCAGATTCACGCAATTATAGATTTAACATTTGTAAAATGATTAATCAAGTACCGCAATTATTGACAGGATAATTTACTATTTTGTTAATAAAAGAATTGTATCAAATTTACCTCTCATACCCTGACGCTATACAAATCTGGGACTTACAAAATATCGTGTGAAGGCTCTGACCGAATTCATATCGGTTTAAAAAAGACTGGGGTTGATACAGGTTTAAAGAACCATTTAGCAATTAAAAAAATATGATCCATTGATCATTTGATAGATTTAAAGTCACTCAATACATCCAGCAAAACAAATACCCCATCACTATCGAAAACATAACACCACTGAAAATGTATGGGACAATATAAAAGTATTTATGCACCAGAACCGAAATACACTTATGGATAATGGCAATGGGCTTATTCCGTCATTATGCTGTTATCGACACTTTCCAGAAATTTTCCACCTTTCTCTTCCCCAGCGGACAAACAAAGTATAAATAACCCACACAGCGTTTCCCAAGCCCACTATTCATTACCTGCGGATGATGATGAAGTGTTTGTCGAAATACCTATATAGGACTTAACTGTATTCGGTGAGTGGTGCGGAATGGTTCGCTGCTTTCCTTTTTCAACTAGTTCTACAGATTTCCTCGTTCTCTTTCCTTTCCGTGCCCTTCGGGGCTTAACATTTATCTCATTTATTTTAACTCATGCTTCTTTATGAATCAGAATTTGTAACCTTTATAACCTGCGGTCTTGATGATGTAGTCCATCGTCACAACAAATAACGATGCTGTATTTCTGCAAGAAATTTTCTTCGAACGCGACCACTTTTGATAACGATCAATCGCTGAAATAGGTCTTATTAATTAGAAAAAAATCTTCAAAAGACGTACCATTTCCTTATTATTATATGTGAATCAGAGTTTTCTTTGGTTTATGTTTGCACGCTCAATCAGAGGGTTTTTTTTTTTTCGTTTCCTCAATTTTAAACTTCTTTTTAGAAATTTTAAGCTAACCACTGCCTTGGTAAATCCAAGGGATCTTCTTTCTCTTCTTGACTCATGCACTCTTCGTGGTTTATTTGAATTGCATGCTAAATTTCATACACCTTTTCATCATTTAAAACCATTTATTGCTCCTCTTTCCTTTCATTGTCGGCGTATCAGGGACTCCTCTGATTTTCATTTACTTTGTTCATCAGGTCGGGGTATTCACTATTTTGCATGGAAAGTGAGAAAAATAAGAAAAAAATGGGAGGGTATAAAGAGAGGCGTGTGGATTCAAAGGGAAGAGATTTGACGTGATGACTCCTTGATTTCACGAGTTTTTCCGACTTTTATTCCACACTTTTTAGACTTTTTTTAAAAGCGTTTCACTCTGCGTACGTACTTTTTTACGAAGCAGAACTGCGCCAACATTCATCACACTTTTGTAAATTCCTTTTTTCGTGTCTTTCCTTTTATTCAGTGGCTGTTTTGAGATCATTTCAATATCCTCCGGGTTTTTTTTCACGTCTAAGTTTATGTAAAGAGTAAGATTTACTTACTCCCGACTCTACAGGTTTGTCAACTGCAGTAGGTGGGAAACCAGGGATATTACCATAAATTGGATCAAATTTTAAGTAACCAAGGTAATGAACGTTAAGTGAACATTCAAGTAAAATTTGTATATATAAAGATTGTAGCTGAATTTCCTTCGTTATTTTTTCCTTCCGTGTATTTGACTTTTATTCTGCCATCCTCCATAAAATGGTACAGGCGAGAAGTACCAAGCTTCCCTACGGAACGGCTGACGAACTACTGCAAATAATTGCTCACCTTTCTACAATAAAGAAATAATAATGATAAATCTTCTTATAACGATAAGAAATGCTTTCTATATACGTATACGGCACATGGATGTCTTATTGAGTGAGACGGCAATTACAGGCACCATCCCGGGACCCGCAAAGTAGAGCCATGCCGCTGAATCTAACAGTATTTTCCTGCATAAATCGTAGAAATATTAATTTCCTTACTCCTCAGGTTTGTAAGGAACTAAACTGGAATTCATTTAACTCCTACTGTTTTATTTCTTTCTACATTAAGCCACTCCCTATCAATTTAACAGTCCAATATTCAAGGTCCATCATCGTCATCTACTTCTATTTTTTTCCCTACTTTCTACCATTACATTGGTGGCTTTCATGTTTTTCTTACATTGTTATCATTCATGTTCTTTCCACTTTCCCCTTATCATGGCTGGGTCACATAAGGAGGTTCCTCTGCTATAATTACCGTTTACAGTCTGTTCCCTAAATTTTATTCGTGTAAGTTTAACTATTTCAGTGGTCATTTTTTCTATATATTACCTCAAGATAGTTACATATGCTCTTCATTAAAGATACTAACCGAATACTCATTCATTGTAACTTATAATTAAAATAATTTTTATAGATAATTTTCGAAATGTCCGTCCGACCGTCCTGTCCTATATTCCAGAAAGGTATGATATATAAGATATATGATTGTTTCAACGAGATAGAAAGCAATAGAAAAAAGTATTTTCATCTCTGAGAAGGCTCTGGTTCAAACTAGGAAGCCCTTAATACGTTTCAGTAAGATTTCCAACTGCAAGATTTTATTCCTTCATTACATAAATATAAACGGATTTCCGTTCAGACTTGCTTAGTTCGTCTACTGAAACTGTAATATATCTTATTCTTGCGTTGTTTCAACGTTTTTCAGACTGAAAGATTCAGATTTTAAATACATCGCGGCGATCTTAAATAATTTTTTGAAGCTCTTCCTAATAAAATGAAAACATATAACCCGGCATGTGAGCAAAAATCACCAAGAGGTTTTATTTTATGCCGATCATTTATGAAGAGACAAAGGTTCTCCAAGCGCCGATAGCGGCAACCGTCGAGGCCAATGCCTGGGAAAAAGAATCACTCGGCGGTCACTAGTTATTCAGAATCCCTGATGCGCAATTCGGAAACAAAGCTTCCATCTTCATAGGGGATCCAATGCTGAATGACATTCATTCAGTATTGGACAGCTATCGGCGCTTGTAGAACCTTTGTCTCTTAGTTCATTAAACACCGAGTTCCTTTTTCTTTCCTTCCGATCATTTATGATGATCACTGTTTTCCCAATGATGTTTGATTCATAATCAGAGCGGCATTTGCGTTCCCCATACGTTTCAGATGAAGATAGTGGAATCTTATTTTCGGGCCTTCCCGATAGAATATCGACTTCATACTTTGGAAATGGTCAAAGTTGTCCCTATATAATTTTAATATGCAATCATCTTTCACGAACTGGTTCTGGGTTCGAAACCAGGTGGTCTTAATGCCCTATAAGAAATAGGGAGAGATAAATATTTTGCGACCCGGTAGTTATTCTAAGGTTTTTAGCATTGTGTCAAATTGCTGCATATTTATGGATAGAGCCATTTCAAATAGTGGAACTGTGAAAGTTATTCATCATTGATGCTAATTTAATGACTCATATTTTCTCCTAAGTGAGTTATTCAAATGTAATGAAATTGTTCTGCGCATTGTTCTTTCCCTTTATAGAGGTTAGGTTATCGATGTATGACGAAACTCAACATCTTCATTAGTCTTTATTGTACAGTCCATTCAATCTTTTTCTCTTTCTCTTTCAGTTTCGATAATGTGGCTGGTGATATTGATCTTCATTCTCATCCTGGTAATCCTCGTTTACTTCGACACAAGGAAGCCGAACAACTTTCCTCCAGGTTCGAACTTTGCGACAAACATTTGTTTTGTACTCACTGAGCATCAGATTTGAAACTGAAAGTATTTCCTTTTCAAAACGTCATATTTTAAGCCATGTTATTGATTCTTGAATAACCTAGCGATGATGGTATTCTTTTTTTGCCATTGCGTAGTTTATTTAAGTCTCCATGTTTCTCTATTACAGTAATTTCTTATTAATTTTATTCATAAGTCTAATTTTCTTCTCATCTATCAATGAAGTGATTTTATGAATGATAACATCACATATAACCCTTGATCTCTCATAATTTCCGCGTTGACATATTATGCTGAATAACGATATCCATAAATAGTGTATAATTTTTATAGAATCAAGTAGAATTAACTAACTCAGGTAGTTCGATATTTAACAGATTAATTTTATGATTAAATTTTTTTAAAGTACTTATACGACTATAGCGATTTAAGTACTTATGCCACTATAGCTATTTTATGTTAATTTATTTGATGATTTCGAAACAGATAAAGGAAAACGATCTCATAATTTCTATTTTGTTTTCGTTATTCAAGATATGGAAGTAAAAAGCTGATATCCAGTGATACCAATGTCTGTTAGAAAATCAAATATTCATCTTCTCCAAAAATGCTTATGAATTAGGTTTTTTAGATTCCCGTAATATGTGGAAATGCATCGCACAGAAGGAAAGAAGATTACAATAGGTAAATTTTCTCACGAAGCAGGAGGCTCTAATTTAATGTATTACAAACTACTTGCCGCAAAAAATTTTACGGTCATGTCGAGAAGAAATTTTGAGTGTTTGACGGGGTTTGATGTAAGGATTGTGATTTTCCCGCGCCAAGAATTTCCACGAATCTGAAGACGTTCGCTACAGAACTGTTTGTCACATGGTCACAGCTCTTACTCGGACAAACAACCGCCTCCTGTTTCCTTCTTACTCATGGAAATCGGACACAAAAGTTGCTTCACTCCCAAACGACTCCAACATGACGAAGAAAGCAGTCGTTTGATCACTCTGGGAAAAATGCAAGTTTCTTCAGGGATGTACCTACCCTACCTATTATTTCCCTTCAGAGTTTTCACTTTTTTGTTTATTTGCTGCTATGCTGCCACTGATTTTGGTTTAAGTCCTCTACAGAGGTCATCAGGAGGTGCTTAACAAAGGCAACAGTAACAGTGGACGTACACACACAACCATTCCCTGATCATAAAAGTCCGATCAGCCGGAATTCAAACCCGGAACCATGGGTTCTGAGTGATAGCGCTAGAACGATAACCACTCGGCTTACTCTCGGCTCGGTTTTACTCGTTATCAGCATATTTTCTCCCGAAGATGCTACTCCGGTAGCAAAACTGGTCGAAAACAGAAATTCGTTCGGAAATAAACCAAGTAACTTTCTTTTGTGCTATGGCATTCCATAAGGATATGTCTTTATTACTAAACCTGAAAAGGGAAGATAGGATCGGAATAAATAACTGATATATCTGACACGAACTGATAACTAATCTTAGTGTTATGATCAGGAAAAACTTTCTACTACTTCAATCATAACTCACGGTTGATACACTTTTATCGCAGCAAAAAAGTGAGTATGCGCTAAAAATGAAAATGGATGCCTGTAGAAGTCATCAGCAATGCATATTTATGATACGTTTCTTGTTTTTCGTACAAAAATTTTCTTACCCCAAAACCAGTGTTATAAATTATATATTTATATTACTGCATAATTTTTCGTAGAATTTGATGAAATCTTAATCATTCGTCAAATTAAATTAAATGGGTGGTTTCTTCCACCTCCTTTAGCAATTAGTGAAAATTTTTATCGGAACGATGACCGGTATGGTCTTGCCATAGTTTTGTTGTATAATAACGCGCCATCTTTAATTGACATACAGAATACTGCAATTACTAACGAGCGAGGTCCTAAGTCAATTCCTTTGAGAATGTTAACATTTAATAAATATTATAAGCAAAAAATTATTACGATTAACAATTCAATACTGTTAGGCTGTAGTAAACATTGTAAAAGAAAGAAAGAAAGAAAGAAATTATCTTTGCACTTCCATCTGAATATGAATGTAAATTGATAGCGTTTAATACATGGAACCAATTTGCTGTATTTGTTTTTACAAACCTTCACATCTTTCGGCAAAAGCTTCAAGAGCCCACATTGTAATTCTTTTATGCAATTATTTGCCCTTTTAAAATGCATTCAGCTAACAGCATTATTTTACTCTGATTCTCAAATCTAAAATGTATTCTTTCCTAAAATACGCAGGTCCAAGATGGTGGCCAATAATCGGATGTCTTCCAGAGTTTACAAAACTTCGCGAGAAACATGAACTTCGATTATTTGTTTGGAGCGAGATCGCTAAAAAATATGGTCCGATCGTTGGCCTTCGAATAGGAAGATATAAAACAGTTGTAGTCTCCGGTAAGGATGCAATCACAGATGGTCTGTCTAGAGAGGAGTTCGATGGCAGGCAAGACGATTTCATCGTCAGAGCAAGAACCGGAGGGATAAAAAGGGGTAAGTATCACACAGCATGCAGCCATACCCTGCCTGGCTCTTGAATACTCCATCCAATATTCGCGTAAATGAATGAAAAATTTGTGCAGGGCATTTAATGAGAAATCCACATAATGAAGATAAAATCACTATCATTCACTCCAGCCATTGGTAATGATTCTATTATTCAAGATTTCCCCACGCTCTCCTTTGATGGCTAAGCGCCGTTTACGTCTTTACCAATATATTTATTCTGGCTTGTATAATAATTATCTAGGTGGTCTCCTTTGTCTTCCTCGATTATCAATAATATTTCAATTTACACCATCTATCCATAGTATTTTTTGTTCGGGTTTTAGCTCCTGTTCAACGGAAATTCCAAGTATCGGTTAGTTTTGGTTTCGCTCCTTCCGCTGACGAACCGGTTTCAAACTGGCATTTTCCACTCCGACCAATCTGACATCCCTATGAAATTTTGTTTATTATCTCTAGCTTTTTTCATTTAAATTACTTTAGACTAATTTTTTTCATAAAACTTAATAATAGTTAGTTGCAAGTCGTTGTTACACATGTTTAGTAAACCTTTATCCAATTACGCATAAGTAAAAGCGTATTGTTGGGAACTGCAGATCAGAATTAATTAAATTACCGTTTTCAGTTACTGTTCAGGTTCAACAATTTCATTTTTTCGGTTTGGATTCGGTTTTTACTCTGACTAAATTCACGGTATTTTCCTATTTGATTCCGTTTCGGTTCTTACATCAATAATTAACAGATGTAGATCAATAGCCTATACTCGGCTCGTCCCATGAGGCGGTTGAAACCATAGTGAAACTGGTGGTAGCCGGCTTTAGGGCTACTGCCAGGTTGGTTTAACTTTGGGAGGAAAGAATTATTCGTACTAAAGCAGAGTTTTAGGTTTTTACTCTATACTCACTCACTCATTTAGATATTAAAACCTCTATGTGCTGTCCTGTATGGCTAATTGTAATCCATGAGCGGAAACATCGATACGACATATTTATGACAATTTCCATATGAATTAATCTCCGATTTACTTTTCAATTGTGTTATTTTTATGATAAATGCAGAAGATGCACAGTGATCGTTGGGAGACTTGATACTAGGATATGATTTACAGCTTCTCGTCATATTCTAGGATAATGTTAATAAGTCAACTAGTTGGGACGATCCTCCTTCAACTCCCCGACCACTTCTGGATCCCTCAACTACTATTCTTGTCCAACATCATGAAGAGACCACATAAATCTTATGGCACCGTGTATTCCTTAAGGGATAATGGTAAGGGAGTACGTTGTTCGTACTGTTCCATTAAAGATCAATTTTATTCTATGTGGAACGTATTCAAAATCCATTATCGCCACCTTTCTTTTTCTATGCAAAAGTCGCAAAAGCTCGCTCCGTTCCTCTGTAAATAATACACAAGGCCAAAGGATTCATGAGGTCTCTTGAGAATGTTGGACGAAGTATGTACTATATTTAAATTTGATATTTGTCTTTAAGGAGTCGCATTTACGGATGGTCAAGTATGGAAGGAGCAACGTAGGTTTGCTCTCAGCCATCTCAGAGATTTTGGCTTTGGGAAGAAGTCCATGGAGTCCATGATTCGTGAGGAGGCACTTGAAATGGCTATGAGACTTGCAGAAAAAGGCAAGATGGCAGGTGATGCAGGAGTAGACGCCGAGAAAATGTACACCATCCCTGTGTTGAACTCTTTATGGGCCATGATTGTAGGAGAAAGATATTCTCATGATGACGAGACTTTATTGAAACTCATCAAGATTGTTGGCGATGCATCTCAGTCCTTGGCTTCGACAGAAGGCTGGGTTGCACTCTATCCCATACTCCGATTCTTCTTTCCAGGATTCAAGAGGTACATCCGAATTAGCAAGAAGGTATCGAAATACATCAGCGTAAGTGAAATTTTGGTTTGGATTTGGTTTAGCTCCAGCAGGAAGCCCTGAACGGATTCAAATCTGTTCTTTTCACTACCATAATCTTCAATTCAATCTTTCTCCTTTAATACAATAACAAAGTGTGCATTATATGTGGCCCTTGAATAGATTTTTGTAATTGCTATTGACATGAAAGAAATAATCACAGAACAGGTTCAGTTATTAAAATTTAAATTTTATTCACTTAGTAGCAAACCATGTCACTAACTTTGCCAACTCTACAAGATTCCCCGAATTGGAATATTATTTTTACAATCTCCTGCTTCCTGATTTAAGGAATTTTTCTCCTTTTTTCTCAAACATACTCGTCTCGTAGTTTGTTTTTATTTATTAGTAATTAAAAGTAAAGGTATATCATATTTCAACAAAAAAGGCATCAATGTTCTCAGTGTCAATATCAAAGGATATCATGTTGTCAATAATGCAAATGTATGAAGAATTACTACCACAGAGGTAGAAAAGATCCCAAACATCACTTAAGAAGACAGTGATTAAGAATGTAATAACTCATCCAATGCTTTGATTTCAATTGGTTTTTTTATATGTGATAAACTATTTGTGAAATATATATTTTTGTGATATTGAGTTCATAGACATTCTTTTCAATTTGTTTTATTTTTTAAAAAGGACATAGTGGAAGATCACCAGAAGACAATGGTTGATGGACAACCACGTGACTTGATTGACATATATTTACAAGAAATGAAGAGAAGAAAAGGTGAAGTTTCTTCATTTTCCAGTAAGTAAACATTTATTTTGAATAACTTGGTGTATAATTTGTTTTGTTTACGGTTATTGGTGAATGAATGCTTAAGAACCAAAACTATAATAGCCAATATTTGGGTTAGAGGTGCCTTTATGCAAAATCTTATAAAGATATACAAGATGAATAAAGAGATCTTAAATTCTTGGAATATCATACCAAATTTTGTTTCCCTATGTATAAACATACATGATAAAATTTATTTTCTTTACTAGGTTATCATAGTATGGAACAATGCATTAATAATATCACACAGATGAGACAGCTTTGTTGAAAGAACTTTTATTATTGTTTGAAATTGGTAAAGAACAAAGTAAAATGTTACAAATTACTGTTGAAACTACTAGAAATCTTCATAATAATGATTCCTTGATCATATAGATGTTGAATGGGAGAATAAATAATTAGGATTTATTTTTTAATAAATATATCATTGTGAAACAATAATCAGCATTGAAAATATTGAAATGTAAATGAAAAAAGTTCGGCATTAAAAGCCAATTATTTCTTTCTCATTGTGATCTTTAATCTGAAGCAAGGACTCACCAAAATATGTTGATGAAAAACAGCCATCAGACATTTTTATCCTTCATACAGTTTTGATTTTAGTTATCGCAAAAGCTTAAGAAAGGTTTTAATATGGAAGGAAACCCAGAGCAGAAATTATATTTTTAGTTCCCCAACTCATTGCTGTTGTCAAGGACTTCTTTGGGGCTGGAACAGATACAACAAGCAACACCCTGGACTTTGCAACAATATTCCTGCTTCACCATCCAGATGTACAAGCAAAAATACACGAAGAATTAGACAGAGTGGTGGGAAGGGACAGGACACCAACTCTAGAAGATAAGCCAAAGTATATTTATAGCAATTTTCCATTATGCTTAGTTTCAGTATCACCATGTTTGATTGATCTTTTTTTCTATTCAATAGTCTCCCATATTTGAATGCTGTTTTACTAGAAGTCAATAGATACTGTAATCTTTCACATTCTACAATGCCTCACCGTTGCACTAAAGAAACAGAATTCAGAGGTTACACAATTCCTGAAGTAAGTATTTTATTGTATAATATTAAGTCTTATGTATGTATATGTAATATGCCTAACTTTTGAACTTACGACATATTGAGGAAGGAAAATTTGTTTGGTTGCACATGACTTATATATAAAATCTATTGTATTAATGCCAGGAAATTAAGGGATATAGGCATATTGTGCGTATATAAAATCTATTTCTTAATGCATGACTATTTGCTGGGAATTCGTTGCCTAAGAATAAAATACATTTGAGAAAATTCTCTTGGGTTTCCAGTCAGGTAGGAATGATCGGAAGTACAGACGTTTTGGCCGCTATCACTGCTGCCATTTTCAGTCAACAAGGATGTCGACTGTTGGTGATCGTCCTATATATATACTATCGGGGGACCCCCTCCCCCCATGTCTGTGATTGGTTAAAAATTCCGGTGGTAGTTAGGCATTCACTCTCACTTTCTAAGTTGGCGCAACATGCCATTCCAGGCTTTACTCATCACTATGCCTTCGTCTCTATTAAAATTATTCTTATTGAGGCCAATTTGGATCGCCTCTTTGTAAATACGGTCCCAATATCCATGGCCTCTGCACAAGATTTTAGTGTTTTCGAAATCTATTACGTGATTCTCAGTCAGGGAGTGCTCAGCAACAGTGGATTTTGCTGGCTGCTCTTGTCGAATACTCCTTTCGTGCTCTTTTATTTGCAATATTATTAAATTAATTTATTATACAAATAAAATACATCTTTTTTCAATATTTTTGTGTTACAGTTCAGAGTATAACTCTCAAAGTAAGTGTTTTATTATAAATGAATGTTTTTATTATTCAAATGATGGCTCTTGATATCCTAGTTTGCTTTTTGTTGGTATGAATATGGGTAGCTGTTTGAATGAAGAGGTAAGTCTAGTATAGAAAAGTACAAGGGTAAGGGAGTGTATGTGCTAACCACCTTTCACCCACATACATTCCACCCAGCTAGACCATATCCCCTGATATTTTGAATGAGCATGCAAACCATGCACCTCCATGAAGGAAGGTTATCATAAAAATGAAATTTACATTGTTGTGATTGTGGATTAGGATACAAAATGCTTTGTAATGGAAGGGTTTTAATCAAAGAAATAAAAATGAGGTATAGGGTTGGTCAGATATTTAGAAGGAATGGATTGCCAAGGGTAGACATTGAATTGAACATAAGAATAAAGAATTAGGTGAAGAAAAAGAAGAATTTGATGGATTACGATATATGAAAGTATATCGTTAGTTGTCTAGATATAAAAGAAAATGAAGATGATTCTTAGGGTTTATGGACCTATCAATAGACATGAAACTCATCTGTGCCTATTTCTTTAGGTAACATTTCCTACAGAACTTGTTTCATATTATTCAATAGTAACCAGCAGAAATACTAAGCATTCCAAGGGATCTAAATAATAATAATAATAATTTTAAAATATATTATATTTTGCTTCCAAAACATACTTACCCATATTTCAGACTTTTTAACAACCAATTCAGTTCTATCTTTTCAACAACTGAATAACTATAGATGTAAATATAAGATTATAAGTGTTCTCATAACATACTAGTTCGCGTAAGAGTGAAACATTCTAAACTGCAAATCATGCAAAATTTATGAAATGCACCCAAATTTTGTTGATAATTTAAAAAATTGGTCACTGTCCAATGCAACTGTATCGATATAAAATGCCGAAGTTGAAACTGAGAAAAGTTTTCCTTTATTGCTATTAAATCAAGATTGACTCTGGCTATTTCATAGGAGAGATAAATAATTTATTCACACCTGTATTAAGTTTTCATTTACTCACAAAACTAAATTTCAATTTGCTTTAATGTTACAGTCAGGCAAGGCCCTGTATTTCAGTTAGTAGTGCATAGACTAATATTTAGGTAGCTTTTGCTAATTCACACATCATATCAATTTTAATTTATGAAACATCCCTTCTTTCTTTGTCTTCCTTACTGTAGGGCTGCCTGTTGATGTTCAACCTAAGGAGCATACATATGGATCAAAATCACTGGGGAGATCCAGAAGTGTTTCGACCTGAGAGATTTTTAATTCCTGGGGAAAATGGTGGCCCAATGAAATTGAAAGATGAAAATTGGGTAGTTCCCTTTGGAATGGGTAAGCAAAGGGGAACACTTCTCAATCCATGTATCCAATCTTCCTGCTATTAGGTTGAAGTTAAAGTGCAACAGTTAATCTGAATAAATTTCTGACATTTATTTAAGAATCTTGAGAATCAAGGTCAAAATTTTATGGATAAAGGTGTCTTAGCACATGATGGTGTGAAATCCCAAAGAGGAATAGACTTGAAAAATGTTCCAATATGACCGAGGATTGAACCCAGGTCTCTTAATTGCTGGTCAGAGCACCTGTCCAGTAATTGAGATACCTGGGTTCAGTTCCATGTCCTGTGGAACTTTTTTTCAAGTCTATTCTTGGGCATAAAAATTTTGTTCAAATATACTCATCTCGCATACAACCCCCTTCTTCAACTCAACCAGGTTGTTTCTGGAGACCATGTCGCCAACATTTCGTTGGTCGACTCTGCCATCATCCTCAGGGCTGCTGAGATGCCATGAAAAATGTTTTCATCTTCTATATATACCTATCCGGTCAGTCCGGTGCTCTCTTCTGATTGATTGATATTTGATCAGCGAACTTTCCATTGTAAAGTGCTAAACTTTTGATAAAAATATAATGTGAATGATATTAGCTCTTAGTAGAGTTATTAAGTATAGACCATGATTGCCTGATGACACCAGAGTATTCCTAAAAAATAATTAAAAAGAATGTATTATAAATAACAGGTTTTGATTTCAGTGGTTAGATCTCTTATACCTTTCTAATACATAGTATGCATGATCTTTTTTTAGGAATTAGTACTTCTTTATGAAGAAAACTCTTGCATTGTTAATAAAAAATATTGTATACTAACCATTTTTCTTTTTCCCTCACTTTTCTTTGATCTCCTCTACAATAATATGTACAGTCAAACTATCATTTCTTGCTAAGTTGATGCATTTTCCCTTTTTTGTAACATTTTCCCCCGACTACTTTCTTTTCTAACCTTTGAGAACACCTCTTCCAATAATTCTTTCTGCTTATGTCTAGTTCTGAAACCTTTTTCTACATTGGGAAAAAGAAATATTACCTTCTCTTAACTTTCTATCCAAACCAGGGTTGTGCAGCTTTATTCATTATAAGTTAGAGGGTTACATTAAATATTTATTTAACTACAATTTCTCAGGAATGAATCCATTAATAATACAACTCATTTGTAAGTATATTGTATATTTATACAACTGTCTCTGCTCTTTGTTAATTTTAGGTTTATACCATGAGAGCTACCAGTAGTATGTATGTATGACAGAGGGTGTATAAACTCCAATGTCCTTTTGTAACCTACCATACTTGCTTCTCTATTGCTCATGAAAAGGATGAGCAAAAGTTACAATCTGTTTTAAAGGATAATTCCCTGTAATGTCTTGTCAATGTCTCCAGGAGTTCCTCCTAGTTGTTTACTGGAATTAATATGTCATCTCTTTTGTTAAAAAGTCCTGCACTGATGAATTTTTTTTGATAAGCTTCCATGTCTGGCCTCCATTCCTGGAGAAATTTTCTCACCCGAGAGGTTTTATCACAGCCATTTTGCTGCTATAGAACTAGAAAACTACACTTACAAAACACTAAAGGTTACTCTACATTGAACCATCTCTATATATAAAACCAACCCTACTTTGTGTGGATTCCAAATCATGTAGCAGTATTTGAGACTGGTTTGAATAAGGAAAGATAAGCAATTTCTTTGACTCTTGATAGATACTGTAACAAGTATAAACTTTAAACAATGCATGAAAACTGATTAACAATCCATTTATTATGCAAATAAATAGAAAAGGTAGTTTCCTCAAAAAAATATTAATTTATAATTATTAGAAAAAGAATAATTTATATAATAATGGTTGTTTGATTTTGAATCAAGAATATCATAAGATGAAGAATGAGAATATCAATTTTATCTTCAGATATTTTGGAGGACAATTTTTATAAACAAAGCACAAAGTGGAATGGATTCATGGACTTCCTTTTAAGCTTTCAACAGTCTGCCTTGAAGACTACATCTAAAGTAGAATCACTTGCTTTATTGATGGTGCGAGATGAATACACCATGAATGAAAATTTTGATATTCAAGTATTTTCATTTATTGATTTTGGATATCTATGCTGTAATATCATTAATAGTTAATAATTCATAGTTTGAAAATCTCTATTTTCCATGAATCAACTTGTCAATTTCAGGTCGTCGACGTTGTCTGGGTGAGCCAGTGGCAAGGACCAGCCTTTTCATCTTCTTTTCTACAATTCTACACAGAATACGCTTTTCAAATCCTCCAGGACTTCCTCTCCCACCAACTCAAGGAATCAATTCTGTCTTTCTTAGAACTGGTCCATTCAAGGCTGTAGTGCAGCCAAGGTTCGAATTTTCCCTTTGAGGTTGGATGTCTTTCTTAAGGTTAGTTTTTCCCAGTCAATGCTGTTGATAATTATCCTAAGAAAAGCATCATGTGAAATGAGCTGAAAGTTTTTTAAATGAAGTTAAATAAGAACCTCTTATTATTTGAGGTGCAGTTTGATTTTGAATCATCGTGGCTTTCATTTGAATCAACAACCTATTTATAAATTAATGATCAGTTTAAGGGTAGTACAAAATCCATCAAAATACTGTAAATTCTTGAATTTAAAGCACACTTCAGTTTTGGGAGTCATGTAAGTGGTTTGCAGAGATCTGGTGATCCTGGGCCAATTTCTCGTGGGTAGGCAATCCAAATATCATTCTGGAAACGATGGATTTTCAGTGCTATTTCTTTCCCTTCTGTAATAAAAATTAAATTACCATTTGAACATAATGTCATATGCCAATATGTTAAATCTACCCCAAGACAAAAATATTAGAGGGCACTATGGTCTTCATTACTTTTCCAGAGGCATTGAACCTCGCAGTAAAAATGTACGTGAAAATTCCTACCAAAGTTTCCATGAATCTCAGATATTTTGTAATGCTAATGAACAGAATTCAAGGTAATCAGCAGACTTCAAAAATTTTGATAGCTTGGGGGAGGATCCCCAAAATATAATACTACTAATACGAACCAGAAAGCAGATGGGACTAAGTATTTATAATTGCACCTCAATATGCAGGTCCCAATAGAGGTGAGAGTTGACATGAACATCAAGCAACTGACAAGAATCAATCTGTGGTAAGGTGTGACCATCCAAGTTGTTATTAATATTAGGGGTACCTTACTCTTGAGAATAAAATTAATGACTTGTGATTTTACAGGATTGAGTAAAAGAAAGTTATTTGTATACCAAGATTTTGCATTTTCTTTGTCACAAGATTGCAATTTTTGAATAGTTGATTGGAAGTACAGGAATAGATAATAACATTAATGTCATCAGCATAAATAATAATGGTAGTTGGGTTGCCATTTATACTGCTAATATAATCTGGAAGTTCATTGATATAAATCAAAAACAGGGTAGGGCCAAGAGCAAAGAGCCTTGTTTGGTTATTTCTGAGGAAGATTTGTACTTTATACAATCTTTGTAGATCAAGACTCTCTGTACATGGTCTTTGAGGTATGAAATCAGCCAGTCCTTAGGTATTCCTTGAACACCAACTCCGTCCAGTTTTTTTGGCTAAAAATTATGATCAACATTGTCAAAAGCCTTACTAAAATCAAAGAGAAGGGCACAAGCATTATGGTTTTTATCAAGGATTGGATTAAATGGCTGGTTATTAGAGGCAAGAATGACAGGATCATGCACATCAAAAGGTGGAGATCTGTCCATGCATTTGGATTTATTTATGATTTTCCAAATTTCTCTGGAATTATTATGGCAATTCAATAGTCTATTATCTTTGTAAGTCCTCTTTGCTGTATTTAGGATAGAATGATATTGATAAATTTATATGGAATGGAGAGGTCTCATATTAGTAGAGAAAGTACGTATTGTATTTTGTTAATAATCCAAGATTTTTGGGGTTATTTTTAGAAGCTTTTGCAACTTGTGGAAAGGCAACATGAAAATATTCATCATAAAAAGCAGAGAATTTACTATTAAAGTTAGTCAGTATATACACCTGACCATCTCAGACTGTAGATGATTAAGAAATTTGGCAATGTTGATATCAGAAAAATGCCTCACATGGCAAATTGAACAAAATTTATCATTTATAGGAAAGTGAGTTACAACCAGATAATGATTGGAGACACCCAAGATATAATATCAGATTTCACTAGAGCACAATCTAATTTTTAAAATAGTAAGGCCAAGGAGGGTAGATGATGTTGTATTAGCATGGGTTGAAACATTGGTATGAACATATAGCTGATTAGAGTTGAGCAGGTTAAGAAGTGAATTTTGATTACTACTATCCACAAGCAGATAGCAATTCAAGTCACCAGTCAGAATAATGTGACACTGTGATTTCCAATTTAGAAAAAAATCAATTAGTTCATCAAGATTTTCAATGAACAAATGAGTCACCCTCTGGAGAGCATAAATACAAATAATACACTCAAAATCAGGAGTACTGCAGTGACAAATGGCAAATTCGAAGTTCTTTTTGGACTGTAGATGACGTGGAATGGTCTCATGTCTGAATCTGAATGGATTCAGTGGTAAAATTTTGATAAAATAAAATATTATGCAATGATAACTTTATTTTTAAAGAGAGATACATAAAAATATACTTTCATAAGACAAAAAGATCAACACACAATAAAAATTTCAAATGGTTTATATAAATAACCTTTGGTTATTTAAGAACATGTTATCATAAAAAACAGCCACATAACAAGGTATTAAAATATCCTTTACATAAAAGAAATTAAATTACTTTTTTCCAGCATTGAAGTCCTGAGGACTGGAATTAGATAGCTGCAAAATTTTTTTGAGATATTCTGCATCTTTTCGGTCAATTCTTCTTTCCAATGCAAGCTTAATTTCTTCCAATATTATTTTTGAGAATTTTGATCTCTTTTCATTTGCAAACAAGCACTGGTACTCCTATGAAAAGAAATATACAGTGGGAATACAGCTTTGACACCACTGCTGAGGCCACGTTAGCATATTTAACAATCCTACTACATGGCCTGAAAAGTCCCGAGTCTAACAAATAAAAAATCAATTTTTTACCTGAAAACCTTTTTTATTCTTCAGTATAATCTCCATCTAGAGCTATGCACTTATTCTACCAGTCCTCGAGCATTTCGATGCCTTTCGAAAAAATTATTTCTCAAGTTCTCCAAAATAGGCCTCTGTTTCGGACATGACTTCTTCATTTGACGTGAATTTCTTCCCCTGAAGAAATCTCTTCATGTTTGGGAATAGATAGTAGCCACTGGGTGCCAGATCTGGTGAATACGGGGGATGTGAAACCAATTCGTACCGCAATTCACTCAATTTGACCGTCGCTTTCATTAACGAATGAGCTGGTGCGTTGCCGTGGTGATACAGCACTTTCTTCTTTTTCATGTGGCCGTTTTTTCTTGATCTCAGTGTCCAAACGGTCCAGTTGAGCTACGCAGTAGTCGCCTGTGATTGTTTTTCCCTTTTCCAAGTATTCAATCATAATGATTCTACTTGCGTCCCAAAAAACACTCGCCATATCTTCCCAGCTGACTGTTGGGTCTTTGGACACTTCGGACGACTGCTACCCGCTTCCAACCATTCTGCAGACTGCCGATTGGACTCAGGAGTGTAATAATGTATCCAAGATTCGTCCATCGTCACAAAGTGGTGCAAAAAGTCCTTTTTGTTTTTTTGAAATAAGGCCAAACCACGCTCGGAATCCTCCACACGTCTTTGCTTCTGGTCCGGAGTCAGTCCGGATAAGCTTCTTCATCCCCAAATGTTCATGCAGAATATTTCCAACGCGTTCCATCGATATACCCACAGACTCTGCTATCTCACGCAACTTTGCTTTACGATCGTTCAAAACGATCAGATGGACTTTTTTTATAATTTCTGAAGTGGTGGCCTCGGAGGGGCGTCCAGGGCGTTCGCCGTCTTTGGTGCTGACACGACCACATTTAAAGTCCGCGAACCACCGTTTCACTGTCGCTTCCGAAGGCGAGGATGTTGGGTAACATTTATCTAACCAAGTTTTGGCTTGGACAGTGTTTTTTCCCATCAAGAAACAATGTTTAATCAAAACTCAAAACTCGTCTTTTTCCATTGTTCGCAAAATGCCTAAACTTCGTGAAAACAAACAGCTGTCATTCGGGAACTAATACATGAATGGTCATGAAATTAAAAACAGTGCCATCTTAAGGTTGGTTCTCAAGTGAAATGTGCAGAAAAAGTTACTAGTGGCGACATCTCTATGTTAGGATCGGGACTTTTCAGGCCATGTAGTATATCATCCTTTATGTTTTCTCTGAATCATCACTTGTAATACATTATAGGATATAATAATATAGCTTCTTACATCCAAATTACTTGCAAGGAAATATCGGACATTAAAGATATATAGTATTTTCTTGACTTCGTAAATGTACCATTTCACAACTTGCTGGGGAAGTCAAATCTTAGATAATTGGATGCAAACTACTTGCTATAAAGTGAAATTGCATAAATAGAGAATCACTTCTACATCATAATCTAATACATTACTAACACGAAACTAAATTTAAATACATACATTAGGGATTAACAAGAATCCTGGCATCAAAAGAGGACACAAAATTCCAAACTCCAAAATGGTGTAACTATATTAACTATAGATTCATTTATTTGGATAACCCAAAATTATAAGAATTTTCCTAAAAATTTACCCCTGAAACATTTTTATTGACTTCTATCAGTTTCAAGATTAATGATAAGATGAGGTCTTACCCATATTTCTTTAGCAGAAGATGACACCGTAACTGCCTTCTCCCAGCAACGGGCAGCTTCCATTATATCCTTGTTTTTAACAAGAAAATATTCAGCTTTCACTATATGGAAATATAGAATTGAATCTTCTCTTCCCAATCTCCATTCTTTTTCTCTTTCCATATATTTTTCACAATCTTCCAAGGGGTTATAATTCTTATCAATTGAAGCTTTTAGCTGTTATAAATGTACAAACAAAATAGTCATAAAATTATATCAAACAGGATCCCATGTTAGATGGCAAAACATACTGGTGAAAATCAAAGTACTTACCTGAATAATAGAACTTCCCACAGGATGTTTTTCAGATACTTTCTCAAAATACTTCAAAGCTTCTACTTGATCATTCTTACACCAATTCATCAGGTTACCCATTCCAATCAAGGCACCTTTATTGTCTGGATCAATTTTTAACACTCTCTCAAATGCCCTTGCTGCAAGTTCCACATCACGTAACTGTTTTGGTAACTTTATCAAACCCATTCCACCCCTGAAAAGAAAATTTCAAAACTCAGTTCTTTAAGAGTAACAGTTCAAGTTCTTTAAGAGTTACTCTAATGTAATAATGAACAGATTATGAACAAACAAAAAGTATGCAATGAAGTATGTACCAAATCATGAAAAAGAGTTTGCATATAAATATCAACATAAATAATAAACATATACTATCAGACTCTCCCATGTATTTCCCTATGTGCTAGTTCCGGTGACCTAGAGGTCCTCACAGTTCAGGTGGAACCCTAGAGGTGTATCAAGGCAATATCTATGTAAGGTTACTTGCAACGTTGGTACCATATACCATGCCATCTCTGAGGGGTTAATATTACAGTAAGTTGTTCAACAGACTGCATCAAATCTGAATCCTTGTATGAATACAAAATTAAGATAAATCTTAAAATTGAAGAGGTTAAATTACTTTAGTCTTAAATTAGGCTAATTCAAAGGTTAAAGCTAACCAGAACCTTACATGAATATCTTTATACATAAAAAAAACATCCAATTTTCTACGAAACGACAGAAAAATTTACATTCAACAAATGATATCTTATTTTAAAGCTTAAACACTCCTCTATTTTTTTTCCATAAAATGAAATTTTGGCCAATGCATTTTTGTAGGCACTGTGACAGTTTTTATATGTTCATGCCATACCAGCTTACTGCTAAGCTATTGAGGAAATGTCTGATTTGTTTTTTTTTTTTCACTTTGTCATCTTTGCTCAAGAGCATTTCGACCAAATGTTCATCCAAATTTGAAATAAGTGGTAGTTATTGGGTGTCGAGTCAAGACTATAGGATGGATCGTTGATGTTCCATCTAAGTTCTTGCAGTAGAGCCATGGTCCTACGGGTAACGTAGGGACCAGTGTTGCTTAGGAGAAGGCATACACCATTCATGAACATTCCTCTTCTGCAATTCTGAATCACCTATCTGAATTTTTTGGCAGTCTTAATATCTGCAAGTATTTACTGTGGTTCCATGAACCACAAAATTGACCAATAACGCAGTTGCCACGACTTTGCTGGGAGATAGTGTCTGATTTTCACCTGTAAACTCCCTATGCCACTTGAAAACGTTTTTGGCATTCATGCACAACTGTTTTGTCCATCAGCAATGAATTTCTACTGGTTTAATGATTTCTGGGAGCTCCATTACAAAGGGCTGCCAAGCCAAAACTCAAAAACAGTGCAGGCTAAACAATTGATTGTTTGAGAATGGAGGAAGTAACAATCAAGGCAGTGCAGCTAACATCCATGCATTAAGTTTTCCTGGAGCTATATCAGACAAAAAATATACATACCTAACTAATGACGCTAATGGAGTAGTTTCATCATTGACTGCATCTTCATACATTTTTCTGGCCATTTTACTCATTACCTCAGCTTCTTCTTTGTTATTCTTGGACTGCTGGATAAGCATTTTGGCTATTTGTCTGTATGTATCTGCCAAATATAAATAATGGATAGGAAAAGGATCTTTCTGAATAGACCTCTCTAGAAGCCGTCTTTCTTCCAAGGAAGGCATCTGTGAAAGTCAATTATATGGCCTTAAAGGGAAGGATACAAGTAATGGCATGCAATCCAAAAATATATTCGAAGACACTTTAATGTAAACCAAGATACTCCTCTGATAATATTTATTTGTCAATAAAAGGTTATGAAACATGATATGTGACATGTCAAAAAATCCTTGAGGATTATTACATAAATATAGCTAAAATACATACATATAAAGAAAGATTAAACATCATTAGTAAATTCATCAATGCTATAGTACATTCCACTGAGTAAAAAAGATTTTAACTTTTTCTTAAAACTTGCAGAGCTCATACAGTACTTGAGTTCAAGTTATTGTGTAATTTAATATCCATAGATTTGGGACATAGAGAAGCTGTTTTAAAATTCTGATTAAAAATTGAATAAAGTTTCTTTCTACCATGATTACCGTGGTTATGGAAATCAGAGTTTAATTTGAAGTCGTGTAGATTCTTCTGAACATAAAGAAGTGTTATAAGAATATAAATACATGGCAGAGGTAAAATGTTGAGCTTTCCAAAAATGGGTTTACAATGAGCATAATAACTTTCATAGGTGATCAATCTCATAAATTTCTTTTGAATTTTAAGAATAAATTTGGTGTTAGGGCATGAACTCTAGAAAAGAATACTGTAAACTATATGAGAATAAAATTCACCATAGTGCAATGATATAAGAATATCAATATTAACAGTGGAACGAATACTTCTTTCAAGTTACACATTGAGCTTAGTCTACTAGATAGTTTGGTAATATGCGTAATGAGTATGCCATAAAAAATTAGTCTACATAAATGCCAAGAAATTTTGCAGAAACTACATGTGGGATAGGAATCCTGTTTTTGTATATTGACAGGTTCTGTTGTGGTTTATTTTAGGATGGTTTGGCAGTTTATTTTGCATCATCGTAAAGATCGTCTTTTTGTGGCTTATCATTATTTTGCTAAAATTTTATAATAGCAAATGAAAGATATGAATTTTTAAATGTACAGTCACTGACAAAAAAAAGTTACCACTTCCAAGGGGCAACTCGTCCAACAGACCCCTCGTTTCGGGCGAGCGAGCCTCCAGAAGAGAGAGAGAGAGAGCAAAAATTAAGATGGAGGACGTTGTCTGCTATGCTGGTCCACGTTGAGCGTTTGAAAGGATTTGTTTTCATTATTGTTATTAAAATAAGTTATTTAAAGCGATTTTTTAGTGACATTAACATGGCAGAGTAATATTATAGCGATTCGGAGGTCGGAATGGATTAATTTGGTGATTTTAAAGTTGTTTCTTTGATATAGTTTTACTTTTATTTTTTGCATGTAGTATAGCAATGGTGAATATATTCTAAGCTAAAATTTTTAGAAAAGAGATATTCCGCAGTTTGTGCTTGCAAGACCCTGAAACTTGGCGTTACAACATGAATTCTTTGATGACGTTCTAGTTTAATCCTAGATATTTTCTTAAACGTATCGAAAGTATGGTCATACTTTTTCAAGTTAAATATAAACCTAACAGACGCATTCTGGGCACGTTGCATTAGTAGCTAGTTCTTGCGATAAATCATAGATTGAATTTACCAATTGCATTTTAATATAAGGCGTTAGGAAACTTCCTAAGCATCTGTGGGTATGGACTAATTAATGGCATTACTGGACTTTAGTAAAGTCTTCGATTCTGTTGACGCGGATATATATTATATATATAGAAATTAAATTATATTAAATACTGTAAGCATCATTCATACGCTGATGATCTGCAGATATATCTCGATTCTACAGTTGTCTGCCTCCCTAAATGTGTTCAGTATGTGAACCATTACCTCCAGCGAATTCACAATTGTTGCTAGGACAATTTTCGGAAGATGAATCCATTAAAAGTGCAAGCTATTGTCATCGGGTATCCACAGTTAGTAAAAGAAATTATTGGAGATATGAATGCAAAGCTTATCTTGAAAAATGTTGAGATCCTATTCTGTAACTCTCTTAATAATATCGGTGTTCGCATAAACATCTTAGGGGATGAATGGAAGAGTAAACTATTTCACAAATGTTCACGACGTGCTCCGAAACCATACCGAGCATTTCAGGGAAAATGGATTGGGTAGTGAAGGACGGGAAAGGACTATCCCCCTCCCCCACATCTGAGGGAGGAAAACAACAATGAAGTTAAAGGCGGTTTATGACCTCCTGAAACTTTCGAAATCCCTTTCCCTCTTCTTGCATGAACTTCTCTGGTAGAACCACTTACATATTTGGCCACAGCCAGAAGGAGATACTGCGAGCCGGGGTTGCCCTGGGCAACGATGACAAGGGCTTTATATAAAGATTTATATACAAAAAAAATCCGTTGAAAGGCACTTGCGAAGATAATCAGCTGTATGAACGAGTCTCAGCATAACGCAGACGGAGACATCCATATGTATATAATAATTTAAAATTTCATTGCTAATGACATGTCGTAGAATAACAGAAAATTATATTTTTAAGGAATTTTCCGGTAAACATATTTAAAGTGAAAATCTTGCATCAATCATGATTAGTGCATTTATTGAATCAGAAAAAATAATGCTTGCCACTTCAGTGCAAATGCAATATAATTCATTAGATTTTAATACCATATTCATATGAGTAATGGTAACGATTATAACTTGTTAGGTGTTATTTTGATTGAAAAAGAATTTTGCAAAGGCGCTACCTCCGCCTCTGCCCTTCCTCGGAAGTCTCTCCTATAGATTGGGACACATGCTTCCTAATGACCTGAGAGCGGCTTTCTATGTCCCCTGGAATCTACGGAGAGCCATCGGCCACCACAAAGATAGAAGACCCAGCGACTCTCTCAGCGGGGTGTACGAACTCCACTGCAATGAATGCCCTTCCGGGTGCGTGGGGGGAGAACAAAATCCTTACCAACGAATACGTCTTCCACAACTCCTCCCCTCCTCTCTCATTCCCTCAGCCCTTTTCCGTTGATAATTCCCGGTTTTTCACACCACACCTCCTTGTTCCCCTCGGTCTTTCTCATTTTCGATATTTAAGTGCCTGATGATTTCTTATAGACGAAACTAGTTGCCTTTAATATATCTGTATGGAATTTACAAAGTTTGTTTTTTATTTGCATTAAAATATACTTTATAATAAGTGAAAAGTGGTAGTAATGCACCTCTCGAGTGAAGAACTCAGCGTTTCTGAGATTTCATCGTTTAGAATGGACGAAAAGTTATGGAAACCCCAGATTCTTTTGGGAGAGGGTTCTCGACAATGCATATTCATTGATTACTTCCTAGAAATACTATGTTCTAAAATGGACCTTCACGGTTGGTATCCCATTGACCCCATCTCTTCCCCCACTGCTTACTCCTTAGACCTCGCTATTCTTTCCGAGATCCGCATACGCCGAATTCAGTGAACCCCTTTCGCCTACCTGCTACTCCCTAGCCATTCCATTATCTGCTAAACTTTCTCCCCTTAATCCCACACGTGATTCCGGGCGTAATTTCTACGAAAAAATTTTACCAAAACTACCACCAACAACTTCAGCGCCAGGGCTCACCCTCACCTCACCCACTATCGCTTTATTATAATCTGGTCGTCAGTGGATTAAATATATATATTAAAATATATTGCATTAAATAGATCGACGTAATTTGAAGGTGTTTTATTTGTAATTTTCCTATTTATGGATAATACCCATGGCATCCTACTTGCCCGGGTGCGATGCACCCCTTGCACCCATAGGACGGTGCGGCTTAGGGTGAAAAAAATAGCATTCATATCCCTCTCAGGAGTATCGAAACTGATTTAAGGTTCTTCCATTCAGTCATGATGATATGTATTCGGAGAGATGAAATGAATATCAACAAAATAATTAAAAATATATTTAATACGGTTTCACCAATCTCATTTAGAAATATTAGCCAACAGAGAAATAACGCATAGAACGTCTTATTCATCCGATGTGTTCGCTATTACACATATGCGAAACAAGATCATCCCTGTAAGCGGATTTTGAAGGGTTAACGTATTCTTTCACTGTTACTCCATTTCTATTCTAACTACGTTTTCTCTAATTTCCCCTTATTTTGACATAATTCATAGTATTGCATTTTCTCTTAATTATCCTTTATTTAAGACCTATTATTTATTATTTTTTACGGAAAAGTTCGTCCTGCAAGCATGTGCAGCATGAAGAAAAATAATGAAGTCCTTTCCAAACCTCCATTGATGGGAATTTATACATAAGCAGAAAATATGGGCAACTTAAGTATTTCTTGTCCGATGTTTGTGAAGAAGAGTGAACTATGCGTGAGATTTGAGCCGATTTAAGAAAAATCCGAATTAACTTCCTTTATAACACTATATTGCTTATACAGCATCCAAATGAAAGAATTTTAGCCAGTATTTAAAGATGATAACGTCAAACAAGCCTCAAAACATGCGTAAGAAGGAAGTCGAAACGCGCGCTAAAGGCAGAGCCGCTCATAGACTCGCTCTCATCGAGCTCCTCGTCTGTTAAGTGGGTTGCATCCTTTAGTGGTAACTTTTTTTGTAAGTGACTGTACTTGCAGACTAGTGTGAATCTGGGCGGGCATAGATATTCTGGTTCTTAGGTAAGGTTTGGGAATACAAATTGTGATCAGTATTTGCACAAGCCAGGTTCATGAATTGCTCATGGACAAGGCAAGGTTCAAACCAAATATTGAGTCCAAGAAGAGCAATTAAATGAATCTGTAGAATCAGACTAGCCATGGTGGCACAGGGCAAGAGTTCCAATCTCCAACTCTGGTTCAAGTCCCAGCTAATCAGATTTTTCTGGTTAGGAATGGTTGTGTACATTCGTAAATTAATAATTATTAAAAAGGGTGTAATTGGGGGTCTTCTTGTTTCCATTAAAGAAATTATTATTAACAGGAAACTTGTTGGTGGCTCAAGGAGAACTTGAACTGCAAATATGCGCTTTCTTTAAATGGTGAAGTGCATTTTCAATTTACTTCCTTAAACCTTATATGAAGATGAATCACAATTTTTTGCATTAATTTATTAACAATTAATCAGACCAGTGCCAAACGTGTTAACCACTTAAACGAAGTAAGCACCATAATATATGCTCCTGAGATTTCCACACTCCTAAAAGTGAACTGATAAAATATTAACTCTATACATTTAAATCAACCCTCCTCATAATAGGTTGAGAGAATGAAGGCCACCAGTTAAGTGGTTAACATCATCTTCTTTATGGTAACAAATAATAAATATTAAGAACAAACATACTTCTTAATGCATACTCTCATGGTTAGCTTGAGAACATACCACAAGAAGCTGTTTGAGAGCACTAGGAATTTATTCTGATTTTCCTCCTTAGTTAGAATCATTAAATACATATCTTGGCAACTATACTGGCATCTTTGGCTATGGAGATTACAATTTTGGGAGCATTTTTGCCAGGGTAGATTAAGATGAGAAGCAAGTATACACCATCACCACAGGTCACACACAAGAAGTGATGGCCTAAAACTGTGAAGCATATATCTTTATCCCCAATTATAATAATTACCGAATTACTGCTAATCATAATATTACCAAACAACTGGCAACATATCTCGTAGTATTCTGAAAAAACTTCGTATAATCCAAAAAAGGCTCACTAGAAATCATACTAGGGAAATACTCTTTTCAAAAGTGAAAATTTCAAAAGAAAGAGACATTTCTAAGACACTTGAGGTGTGATTTCCTGTTCCTCTCAATGGATACATTCAACAAAATTTAATAACTTCTGTATGTTTCCATAAGTAAGTTAAATGATAAAAATTGATAATTTGTAGCAATAATTTTAAATGTTGAGGTCAAGTTTGAGTATCTGAGCACAGTAGATGATGAAGGACAACCAGAAATCTCCCAAAATCAGACTAGAATTTTGAACAGTTCTGGATTGAATTATCTTTTATGAGCAGCCATATCCATTTCTTGTCATTTCTACAAAGAAATTAATCTGTATATACACTCTGGGAATAAATCCATCATACGCACCATATTGAACCCATGATTATTTCTGATTTCAGTATGTATTTTTCCAGCAAGCCAATACCAAGCTCCTTTCCTGACTCCATGTTCATCAGGGTCCAGCTCTATTGCTGCTGTAATACAGTCCAGTGCCTCTTGTTGTGCTTTTCCCCCAAACAGATGTAATATGTAAGCTTTCACAGCCAAAACAGCTGCTTGACACACTTGGTTCAAAACCTAAACAACCAACAGAGAAATAAATAACTAGAATACCCCATTTTGTAGAGGCGAAAGTAAAATTTTTACAACACATGAAACACTTTTTAAACTAAATTTTTTGATTAAAATTCACAAATTAAGTCGTTTTATGGTATTCCTCAATGTGGAATGATAAAAAGGCTTAGGTCTTTTTCAACAAACAACTGGTTTCAGCAAATGACTATCATCATCAGGGTGATAGCAAGGTCAGTGACCATATTAATAAATGAAAGCTAGTAGTGAAGAGGATGTAGGGAGGGAATTATTATTGTATCTTCACCACCGCTCATTTATGGTAGATATTTTTACATGCCATTTAAATTTACTAGTTTCTCTTCAGTTGATAATATACGTACAATATTAGTATAGATTCATAGACAATGTGTTTTGTATTTGCAGTGGTAGTATTAGAATTGGAGAGCAACAACTCCTAGAAACTTTAAGGAGTTCACTATATTCTTTTACCATTGTGACACTTGTATATGTTTGAGGTTTTGAAATAGTTTTATGTTATGAGTGATAAAATACCAACTATCTCTGATAGTGCATTTAAGTGTAATTTGAGAAAAGAAAATGTTCTATAAACAAGCCAAATTAAACTGCTTCAAACGATTGTTAGTTTATATGCGAATTATTACTGCGAACCAAGTACAAGTGTAAATTATGAAGATTTTGGAATAACAATTATGGTAAGGGAATAACCTAAGCCATGTGGAAAGATGGAAATACGTATTTTTACCTCAAATTTTTTAAACGACTATATTCTTTGCAAGTAAAAGGTTTTCTTCTTCTCTCCATAATGTCATATAAAGTGTATAAAAAACCAAACGTTACAGGCTGTTGGCTTACTCACATGGAAGGATTTAATACGGGAGAAGATGCCTCTTGCCGCTTCATTGTCCATTTTTTCTATGTGCAAAAACAGTTCACATGAAAACAGAATGTGCTCTAAACCCACAAGGATTTCTTTGAAGAAATTTTCATTTTTGTTACTAAGCAAAATATCGGAACATGATTGAAGAACAGCAACTGCCTTCTCGTCCTCTTTCTTTTTAATGTGCATGCAGATAAGTAGTATTTCATAGCAGTACTTTTGCCAGAAATAGCTATCCCCCATTGACAATTTTTCATTGAGTGTCACTAACAAGCTAGATAATGTAAGCCTTTTACAGCATTCGTCCCACGTCAAAGGACAATATATTTCTTTTCTATCATATTTTCTGTGCCGAGAGTAGGATTCTTCCGACTGTTTATCCAGGTTTCCATTTCTGGTTTCTTCCTCAACTTGGCTATGTCCATTTAATGTATCTATAGAAAGCAAAAAGTATAAGTGAAGAACTGTCTGCAGAACATATACTGAGCAGAAAACATACAAAATGTTTCATAATGAGAACAGAGAAAAATAATGATTTTTAAGATTGGATAATTTATCTGGTATGCGAATGCAAAAATAAAACGATTCTTGTACAACTACATATGTTGTTCGATTTGAGTAGCAACCCAACCGGTTTAAAAACATATCAAGTTGGCCGAACAGAAGCACTCGTCCAGAACATTGTACAAAATAAACGCATTAGTTCGGCAAATTTCTATCAGGCTTAAACTATACACCCCATTTTATCCCTTTCGATCATCACTGTCTCTTGGATACGAGAAATACATATACCAATGGACCCTAAGACAAAAATTTCTCAACCAACGTTTCACTTTATCCTCTGAAATTAAATAACTCATCAGAGAAATTTTAATATGATAGGATGCTAATTTTTAGGATGAATATGTATCATTGGTAGCTTTAATATGTGGAAGTTAATGGGTTAAGCGAAAGACACGGTAAGCATTGCATTCTTACCTTCCATCGCTCTGCACAGCCTGCTCAACAATTACAGGCGTGCCAATAATTAGATGATTAGATGTCAGGGAGTGTCTACTCCCTTGCATTGGCCCATGAAGGAGTTTTTTGAAGTTTGTAGTTCGGAGACGTGGTCATAGGTGGCTCTGTCAGTTTTAGGCGGAAATTTGAATAACCCCATAAGATGAGCTCCTTCATATATTATTATACAGCTCTATTGGCTTTTAATTCCAGTCGTTGCTTGCGCAAATCGTCATTTATTCAAAAGATATGGAAGAAAACAAATGTTACATCAAGAATTGTAGTTTATTTGAATTAATACGCATATTCTACAAAGAGATGTTTAAAAGTGCAGCATGGTTAGGACTTACACCAAGATGCTGTGGAAACTGCATGATGTGAGCCTTTTTAGTCATAAGGACACAAAAACATATTACATTTAATCACTTGTTTAACATACATCACCATATAATTAAACAATACCAATGGGTATAAAACAACAATACCAATAATTCAAAATTATCCTGGAGATGATCTGCAGTTTAAATACGATAACATTGGTGTCCAATATCATTGGTAATAGCTGTTATTTCCACATTCACCCTGGAGGTAAACAGCAGGAATGCGTTTCTCTTTTTAATGGAAAGAGATCCCCAAGAGGCCTATGAGAACCATGATCACACAAGTTATTCCTACATAGGAGAAAAAAATATATAAAGTGCTCTACCTTTCGGTAGGTTCATGTGCCCCCACATTACCTATTAAATTCCCAGTAACTTATAAATAACATAATCAGCACCTTACCATGTACAATGTTGCACCAAATAATGGAGGCGATGAGCAGCAGGAAACAGCCCTTCCTCTGACGACTGGAAAAGTCAGAATTATAGACACAAAAGATTACAGGGTATGGATAACTTACGATATCATGAAATGTAAACACATATACATTAATCTTTTTATCTTTCACTGTATCCTCAAAAACTTATTCTGACATTCTCAGCATATTACTCACCATCATTTCCTATTCATTTCATGGCACCAACGGACAATTGTCTTCCTTACCAACACCTCAAGAATGACATTTTTAATGTCATTCCAGTGAGGAGGACATTTCCTTTCCAGCCACTGAAATGAAAGTTGCGGCTCTACTGCTCTCACTATGTGATGGCACAACTTGCTCCTCTGTGGCTCTTCATTTATAAATGCTTCAGCCAACTGAGATGCAAGAAGAACAATGGCAGCCAACTCCTTACTAGGTCCACAAGTCTCAGTCATTATGGCTGACTTGCATTGCTCACAAGTTTCAGACTTTCTGAAAACTTGTGAGCAGACAGCAGCTAATACTGGGTTCATCTCTGCCTCTGAAGCATCTATTATGATGAAGCCACTGAAGTTCCACTCTTCCTCCCTCCCTAACAGCACTTCCTCATTTGTCCCTATGAGAGCCCTGAGGGAGTCCAGTAGAGCCATTTCATCATCTTCACAGTTCCTGCGGTTGGTGGATGCAGAGAAGGCTAACCCACTGATGACCCCAGATTTCAGGCTTCCTATAAATTGAGTTGCTGTGGGGTGGGTGTTGGACCCACAGCTTCCCCTTATGCACCCAAACAGGTTCTCCAGTGGATCCTGATTGAATGCCCTGGTGGAGATCTCAGCCTTAGCATCAACAGTATTGAGAATCTCCATACATATCAAAGGAAAAGCATTCAGGTTTGTAAGCCAACCCTTCTGGGTTGGTGGTACAGGGCAAAACCTTATCCCGTCCTCCCTCCTCTCCTTCTCCATCTTCCAATCTGTAATAATTGGGGCAGCCTTTTCCCAAAACTGGAAATGAGGGCTTTCCATGGAGACTAGCCTCTTCAGTGGCTTTAATGTAGCTGCTTTTCCATCAGCATTCATTGAATCAAATAATTCATCTATAAATCCAATGAATGATGCTGTGGATAATGCAGTCCCAGGCAACCACCCTGAATTATTGTTGATAGAAATTGGTAATCAGAACAGAATTGTATTCCCATAAAAATATCTAAACTATGATAATCTTACGACACTCACCTGAACGAGATCCTTCTTCGATATAAACTGCCAAAGAGCGACTGAAAACTTGGGCTGCCAAGTTCACTTTCATCTTCTTTCGTCCTGAAAAGGTAATATGGACAGTTACTAAATGAGATTTCCCGATAAATTGAATAATTACTGTGGTAGTTTACCAACCTTGGGGGTTAATGTGATCTTCTGTTATTCTATGAATAGGCCTGTACAGGATGGCTTCTGCTGCATGTTTATATGCATCCTGGATATGACTCCAGGATGGCATGCCCAGTACTACCTCATTACCCATCTTCACTGGAATTATGAAGTTGTGGGCCATAAACAAATTCCTTGTTGCTTTCAACAGGTGAGGAGCATCGAAGATAGTAAAAATGGTACGATTTCCGAATTCAATGTATGGATGAGAGATGGATGAACCCATGGACCGCATGGCTTTTACATTGTTTGTGCCCATGTCACAAACAGTGGCAATGACACGAAGACCAGCTTCATGGCATTGCAGCAATACCTCTTTCATGAGAGAGACAATCACCTCAGATTTTGTCTGAGATGCACTGAAAAAGAAAGCAATGGGTTGCTTCCATTTCTTCAGCACACCACAAACCATGAATACCAGAGCAAACTTGGCTGGATTCTTACTCCTCCTATTGCATCCATGGTCCTCAAACCCAATAATGAAATCAACTGAAGCATTATAATCCAAATGTTCCATGATTGACATTTCATCAAACATTAGAACACAGATGCGATCACAATCCTCCATTTCACCTAAAGAGTGAGAAAGAGAGGCAAATATTTGTTTGTTAATTCCAGTTGAAAATGGAATGGAATGAAGAAGTCGATTGATAGATGAGCGAGATGGAAGGGTGAAGATGTATCGGAGTAGATGGTACGACTTTGGGCTCTTCTTGTAGAGGGCAAGACCAAGCAATTTTTCCTCAAGGGTCCACCTTCTCCCATTTGGCTTCCTTCCAGCACTCTTTAGCTGGGATCCCAGAAGAACAGCAGCATTATGGGACAGTGAGGAATTCAATATTTCCCTCACTTGGGAAAGGGAGCCTGTTGATGCAGATGCCTCCCTCAGCAGCATCTTCAGTTTCCTCACCGATGACTTAAGTTTCTTATTTTCCCTTTCCTTTCTTTTGGCATACCAAAAGAGCTTCTTCTTCTTTGGTGTAAGATCCTTATGCCTTGTCATATTTATATATGACAGAGAGATCTTTTCTATGCACTCCTCTACAAGTGGTGAGGCTAGTGGTAGAGGGGAGAGAGGTGTGGAGGCTGAGGGTTGTGTAGCCTCGATGAACTCTGGCAGTAAAGACCGTGAAGTTCTGGGGGGAGACTGGGAAGGAGAATGAATCTCAGGATCTATAAGAGAAATGAGAGTAAGTTGAGATATGGCCGTAAGAGACAAGTGATGGATGAGTGGAGTTGAAGTACCTGCATCGTGACCTTCAATTATGTCTGCATGCAACAGGGTTGGAACTGCTCCTCGAATCAACTTGTTCCTCAAATCATGAGTGAAAGATTCCCTTTCAAAGTGCAGCTTACAAACCCTTAAATAATTCAATGAGGGTAATGAGCCACTCAAGAACTTTTGGTGTATCTCAGGGTTCTGGCAGAATTCAACCCACTTCTGACAGCTGTGAAAGATATTATTGGGAGATTAGTATACAGAGAAAGCACACATAATAGAATGCCCATCTTGCCTTATATGAGCCCTTTTAAAGGCACATGATCTTATATTATAAAATAACGAGTTTGTATATTACCCTAGAACTTGAGGAACAGATACTGCATGACTTTCAAACTTTCCAGATAATAAAATTATAACTAGATTTGATGGTGTTAGATTACAAGTACAAATGGTTAAATCAAGAAACATTAAGCTGCGATTACTCAAAACTGGGAATATATCATCAGCTCAGCAGCCTCAGCTGCTTTACAATACGTCCGAATTGAATACATTATAAACCCCTTAATTAATCTCACAGACTAACCTGAAGTATGTTTGGTTAACTCTACCCTCAACGAGAAACTCATAAAATTCGTAAACTGAAACACCACACTTGCACTTACGCTACTCTTTCTTTAGGGAAGCAAAACAGACAGCAAAACAAAGATATTATAGGGAGATTAGTATACAGAGGAAACACACATAATATACACACCCATCTTGCCTTATACGAGCCCTTTTAAAGGCACATGATCTTATATTATAAAATAACGTGTTTGTATATTACCCTAGAACTCAAGGAACAGATACTGCACGACTTTCAAACTTTCCAGATAATAAAATTATAACTAGATTTGATGGTGTTAGATGGCATAATACTCTTGTTAATCTTGATAATAAATAACATTATTAACATAACATTAAAAGCACAAATGTTTAACTCAAGAAACATTAAGCTGCGATTACTCAAAACTGGGAACATAATATCCTAACGAAAGTAACTCAGTCATCCTAGCACGACGATGAATAGAATTCTTATCACAACAGTATAAGGGAAAATATAACAATGAAAATTATTATTTAACCATGAAAAATAATTATTTAAAGAAGTCGTGCACACGTGCTTCAGCGGATGCAAGCTTTACTCGCCAAAACTTGGAGGAAGCTGCTTTACAATATGTCCGAATTGAATACATCTATAAACCCATTAATTTATCTCACAGACTAACCCGTAGTATGTTGGGTTAACTCTACCCTCAATGAGAAACTCATAAAATTCGTAAACTGAAACACCACACTTGCACTTACGCTACTCTTTCTTTAGGGAAGCAAAACAGCAGCTTATCACCCACGCCAGAGGTACTCCTGCAATCCTTCACAGCACATGTAAGGATTTTTCTCGGCATTTTGGCCACAAAATATAACGAAATAAATCGGTAAGAAGCTATCAAACCACTACTGCAAAAGGTAGCTGTAACCGCTGTAGCCGTTACGACGCTATGACGTCAAGCTAGGTGTTGGGAGCGCGGCTTTGAGTGAGTTACTTAGGAGACGTGCCGGTAGAGGCGCTACTCGATGAGAATTTCGCTATCTAAGTGGACAGACCCTGTTAGATGTAGAGACCGCAGTTACAGGAAACGTTGGGGTAGTATCAGACGAAATTGACAGAGACCAACGTATTATCCTGAGAAATGCGATTCAGCGAAAGTCCTAGCTATTTTTCGTTTTTATTCACGCATTCCCTTGATTTGCGGATGGGCTCTCATAAGTGAATTATTAACAATTAACATGTTTCTGAAGAGTTCAGTAGATATTTCGACACAGTACGTTATCATCTAAATGTGATAAAATTCCTGAAGTGCGAGCTGATGCATACTTGTACATAGTACAATCTTTGATCATGGCGCTGCATGATTTGAATTAAAAGGAGGGAGATCTAAACATTCTGAATGCTGCTATTGGCACTTGAAGGAATTTGGCTAGCTCTTCTTGGAATTTCTGAAATATAGAAGTGATTTTAAATCACAGAACTACTAGCGAAGTCTCCTACATCAGGTGATGATATCTCCTCCTGCTTCAGCCTTGAAATAGTTCATTTGGCAAATCTGACGCATCGTTATGTTGTCTACAGTTGGATTTGGCGAGGGAGTTATGGGGAATCCCTTCGATTATGAGCGGGACTACTGAGCAGAACTAGGAATACAATAGTGTTCTTAAATAATAAAACTTTTGTATTTAGATGGAGTACATGAAATGCTGTTTTTTTGCTTTGGCTGTAAAAGATGAGGTGGAAGCAGTTTCATTCTCCCAGTGTCGCGGAGAGGTAAGAGTTAAACTTTCCCATAATTCATAACTATTTCTTTGACGAGTAAATGATACATTAAAAATGGCAGTGTAAAATTTGAAATATATGTCTTATTGCTATTTCAGTTGTACGCTTAATCTGAAATATAAAATATTACGACCTGATTGCCGAGAAGTACCGTAACTGTTAAAGGGAAGAAATCAATATCATGGATAAAGTATATCAGCTCTAAGGAAATAAGAATGCAAAGATTTAAAAAGAAATTTAACCTAATTAATTTTATTAATGTGCCCTCGAGCAAGGTTGCATCTCTTTTTCAACCAATTCTTTTCAGTACCAAGATAATATTCTGTAATCCTATCTCAAGAGAGGACACTCCCGTTAATGGAATATTTAGCATTGATTTTTAAATAGGAATATATTTATTTTAAATTCAATTATTTCCTCTAATTGTGTCTAGTCATGATGAGTAAATGGACATAGTTACTGTAGAAACATCTAAACAGAGCACTCCTGGAAATAAAAATGCTTATTCAGCTGTAGAAAGCTTTTATATTGCTATTAGGTATTATTTAATATTTACATTTGATTATAGGTTGAAATTCATGTACAGAATTTGGATGAGAGACCCTTGAGTTCCCCCATACACAGGAAAGTAATGATCACAATTAATGCTGGGTATAAGATGAGATTTAGTGTTCTACAGGTTGTCAATCTGAAGAATACAGTAACCCCGAGCTTAACATCAAATATGGCGAAATCCTCAGTGTTTGTAACTTGCAAATACATTGTCACAATTTCATAAGTATTCTTTCTGATTTCTTTAATTTTTACAAAAGAGTTTTACAGTAAAAAATTATGCTGTATGTTAAAAATGATAAATTACATCTCTCTTAGACCTTATTATTTTGGGATATGCATTAAAGGAATTTCAAAAGTAATAATCAATATCACTCCTTCAAATTATATTAGTGGTTCTTCGTAATTACAGATTAACCCAAGGTCAACTTCTTCATAATGTATATAAAAACAGAAACTCAAAGCAAGAATTTGTGGAGTCTACATGTGTGTGTGTGTATATATATTGTTTGTGTGTAGATGTAATGCTTGTTGTTTGTAGCATGAATTTTTTTAAATAGAATAGAAAGAGAAGAGATATACCGCTGCCTTTCAGGATGATTAAACATTTTTCCTTCTGAAATCTGTGCATGCTCTATGAATGTGAAACAATCATGCGTCTAGGAATACAGTGTGGTTTCAAGCCATTCCATAAAGTTGAACGTTACAATATCTCTCCCATGCTTTTTTTCATTGTCTCCCATTCTCTTCTTTTTGAAGACATCTAAAAAGAAATAAAATTCAGATAAAAGGCAAGCGTGTAAAATATCCTTCGACTTGGTTGATATAGCATCATTTTAATTTTATCACACTGATTTTGAAAGGAAAATTTTTTGCTGGTATTTCTCCTTGTAACATTGAAGAAGCATTTATGATTCATTGTGTGCTGATAAAAGTAAACGATGAAAAGTGTGCTTGGCTTGTGTAGCTTTAGTATTCTGTTAATATTCTTATATTTTCTGTGCACTTCTCAGTTATTATGATGGTAGAGTTAATATATTTCAATGGCTTAGAGATCTGAATTTTGGAGAATTAATATTATTATTTTTCTTTTGGTAGCTTAATTTACTGGTCCGTCTTTCATTTTCTTGTCTGAGACCAATCTAACCTCCCTCTGACTTTTATTTCCCTATGGTAGTTTACTCTTACATAGGTTTACCAGATCTAAAAGCAAAAAAACTAGGGTGAAACAGGAAAAAACTAGGGCATTTTTAGTTTTCAAAAAGAGGACATTAAAGAAGGGCATTGTTATGATTATAAACTGAATTTCTTGATGTGAAGAAACGTGAATTAGAAATATAATTTTGTATAACATACATTCTCTTCCGTATGACATATTACATCTATTAATGCATTGTCACACCTGAGACCCATACCATGTAGAAAATAGGACAAGTCTGAAAGACTTAGAAATGGTGTTAAAAGCTGGAAATTATTCCTTGGTCTGAACCAGACTCTGATAATAATTAGCAATTTTCAGATAAAGAGATTCCAAGTATGGAATTTAGAATCTCTCTGGGATAAAGGAAAGCATGAGATATTGATTGGAAAGAATCTGGTTGATAAATGTGAAGAATTTAGTATTAGGGAGTAGGATGGTAGAGAAAATGTTTTCTGAGTATGCAAAAATAGTCATTAAAAAATTTACTAAGAATAAAATTATGGAGCAATTCATAATGGCTGAAATGATAAATAAAACAGAATAGGAAATGGAAAAGAGTTGTCAATGAAAATGAAATAGAATGTGTTAGAATATAAAAGTTGATTGAAGTTAAAGAATGCGGGACTTTGCCTTTAAGGTATGAAATTTCTGGATTTATCAAGGTATAATAGTGCTAAAGTTGGCAGAGGAGGTTTAGGAAAAAGAAATGGAACAGAGACATAAGAAATGGGTGGCCTAAATATCAATAGGTGATACATTGCTAAGATTGTTGTTAAAGAAGAGTAGTGATTGAGTTAGCAATGATGAATTCAATACATGGAATATTAGTTCCAAAAGAACAGGAAATTATTTCTTTCCGCATCTGAACTCACCTTCTCACTTAATGTTACATCTATTTAAAAAACTACCAGCTTTTTATTCAAAATATAAATGAATTTTAATGATTTCCTCATATTTTACCTCTATTTGATGTAATAGTTCTTTGGTTTTAAAAATTGAAATATATTTTCTCGAAGTTGCTACTTGTATATGTAAATTATTACAATCAGATTGCCCATGCCTGTTAGAAAATTAGTTTTTTTTTCTTAAGTGGAGATATTTCCTATTTTGAGAAAAAGAAAATGGAGATCCGTTTTCGTAATCATACCCATCATTCCTTTCAGTCTCACTGCGCACATAATGAAGTCTTCTAAGGATATTTCTCCATTTTTCCCAGCATACCTATAGGCCAACAAACAAATTATTTTTTTGGGTAACTGATATCCTGCTGATTTTAAAGCCTGCTTCAGTTCTGTAACATCAAGGTGTCCAGAGTCGTCTTTGTCATAAAGTTTGAAGACCTCCTGTAAATTTTTAAATAATACAAACATCATTGTAATTAAAAATAGCTAAATATGTCCATAGTTGAAAATTTTCATTTTTTCAATAGAGATACTGTCACAAATATTATATTTCTTACTCCTTTGAAGAATTTGTATGGGAATAATTCCCTTGATTGATAGCTCAATATTTTTTCAAAGATTGTGAGGGAATAGACTGTGATGTACACTTTTGGAATATGTCTCAAGAAATTTCGTTACCTAACCCAGAAAATCCAGGATTCAGAATCCAAAGAATCAAAATATAAATATTTCCATTAAATTTTAGGAAAGAAATAAGCTTAAATGTTTTATATTTGGGAATAAATTTGTTTGTGGCAGACCTTTTTCTTGAAGTAGAACTTTGATTTTTAAGTTTTGAATCTCTGTATTTCTTGGAGACAAGATGTCCACATGCATATTTAATTACTTCCATACCACACTCTTCATGTATGCAATTATATATAAAAACACCACTGATTGAGTACCTTCCAGTAATATACAATCCACCATAACTCGTGATATTCCTCCAAATCAAGTTTTCCTGACCGATTAAAGTCCATCATTGCTATCATGCTACGGCACACATCACTGGAAAATCCTTCTTTTGTGTCTGTGAAAAGAAATCAGATTTAATTTGTAATAATGGACTTGTTGGTATTTACTCATCTTTTGTTAAAGTATAATCATAAGAGTAGAAGAGACAAGGGAATCATTTGAATTTGAATTGCATTGATTCTTTAAATTCAACACCAAGGTATTAATCAACAAGTATACTGAACAAAATTAGTATAGATCATGATTTTAATATGATATTAGTTTTATTCAACACAATTTTAAGAAAAGAAAAAGGAAAATTTAATGTTTATTGGAAAGATGTCATATCATACTCTTGTAGAAAGCAGGGATTCTGCCTTATAATAACATACATTGAAGAGGCAGCATGCCTCGGAACATTCTACTCCTGTGTTATATTTCTTTAGCTACCACTACTATTTAGATTTTCTATGAATCAGTCTCTTTATAATACTGTCAGTCACATAGCAGCAAAAGGAGTTTTTCAGTACTCAAGCTGATCTTTAATATGATAGCAGACATATTACATGCAAAACAGAATGGATGGCCAGCACAATTGATGTCCAGAAAGAGTGCTCTCATAATGCTTGAAGAATAGATGTTAGTTTGAAATAACAGTTATACAGAATGAAGAATAAATTTATTTTTGAAAAGATTATAACCTTATAATTCCCAAAAATGATAATTCAGCCAGAGATCTTGTAAAGGTACCATTATTCTTTCATAAATTAATGTAGAAATATTTTTATTTTCCTCGTTTCAGAGGGAATTTTAAGATTCTGTATTAGTATTTTACCCTGGGAATATCAGCCTTAAGTTTCCCCTTAGAATCCTAATTAGTATCCCCTATGTAGTATCATTCTAAATACAAAGTCACATAATATAACTTACCATTTCCAATGGTCTCATCCAATCCTTTTTTCAATTTCGTCCAATCAAGCTCATGATCTTCACCTGGAATCTCTTTGAAAATGTTTGTATTTTCTATACTTCTGATTATTCCCAGTTCACTTTCATTAATCTATGTGCAAAAGATGAAGGATTTTTAACAATTTTCTTATTCTTAATATATGCTAAAAATAGAAGAGGTTAATAATGTAAAAGTTTATAACATAGTTTTGTATTCCTTTGTATGAATTGTAATAACGTTAGTGTTAGTGTCTAAAAACTTAAGAAACAGGAGGTGACTGTATGTCCATTCTTTTGAAAAATGCATTCATTCATTAATCATACTATTGCAGCCTTCGCTTAAATAAAATATTTTGATATATATATATATATATATATATATATATATATATATAGTGTCACCTTGATGAAATATGGCTTTAGTTAACAATAATTTTGGTTAACAATGGGTGACTGTCATAAAAATGGCATAAAAAACAGTCATTCAAGTGATTTTTCCCCAGAAATCCTTCACTTTCAAAGTAAAAGTCCTCGACTCAATACCCTGGAATGACTTGAAATCAAACGCCACCTTTCCTAACCCCATTGTTCCCTTACTAACGAGTATCTTTTTCTTTCTCCCTCTCCCATCTTGGAATCCGCCCTCTTCCCCATCGTAGTCACCAGTAAACTTTCCCCTCCCACTCCCCCTCCTACCTCCTGATTGGTTGTTATTCTTGCATGTCTATGTCCAACTCTTCTACATTGTATTTTTGTCTGTCATCACCCTAATTACAATGAAAGTCTGGGCAGTTTGAGGATTCAGTTTTGTTTTGAACCTGACGATGGTAATATACCGAAACCTGTGGTTCCTTAATAAAAACCTTTGTGGAAAAGTATAAATCTGTGTTCAGACTTACAAATAAACTCATATATTTTTATTTAAATAAATATTCATTTAGGTTTACTTATATATAATAATGAGGTACTTACTCCCAGATCAATTTCTCTTGTAGCAATATCTACATCATTCTCCCTGAAAATATTTTTATTTCAAACAATAATTATATGGATTAAGGAAACAATAAATAAAATATAATTATGCAAAGCAGAACATAAAGATAGACCCACTAAGTAAATAGTTAACAAGGGTTTAACAACATAAGAAGAATCACCCTATCAAACTGAATCAATGAGAAAATACATCTTTGAACTTGAAAATCAACAAAGCAAAGAATTTAATTATTGTTAAAGGAATGGATTAATTTAAATCTCAGGTAAATTTAATGAATTCTGTTTTACTAGAGATCCCAGATAACCTTGTGGATAGCATGATTCCTTCAGTGAAATTTATTCAAGTGAGATCAAAACATAGGAGTTTTCTTCTGGAAGTAATGTTAACCATAGCCAGATTCAAATACAAGATAGAGGCATTTTCTTTCAAAATCTTTTACCCCCAGGTTGTTTAGTGAATTTATTTTCCTTAGAATCTATATGAAACATTCTAATGAGAGAGATTATTAAGATAACTCCAGAATACAAAAAATGTCATGACCACTTGCTTCTATAACTTCACCCTAACGTATACTAGGAATATGTAAAGGGCGAAAGAAGCAAAGAACCATCAATATGGAATTATGAGAGTATCATAAAGATAGGAGCTTTTCAAAGAACTACTGGAATATAATTTTATAGGTTGTGGAGATATTCTTTTAGAAAGATTTTCTTCCAACTACATTGGTAAACTACATTAGCAACAGTTAAAAATTGTTTTATAAAACAAAATAAATCTCCATTCATTAAGCAGTTTTATTCCTCCATATTTTATGTATTTGGGAACTACCAAGCTACCATCAAAGAATATCATGAAAGATTAGGATTGAATATTTCATAATTAACTATTCATTATACTTACTTCATGATGTTTCTCTTTTCTGAGAATGCTCTTATGATGAATTCTCTATTTTCATTTGGATAATACGTGGCTGGGATGATACAATAAGTACCTTTAGCCAATGTAAAACGTACAGTTACCTCTCTTTGGTTTCTAAATCTTTGTGTGAAAATTGCAGGTGCATGATACTCGAAGAACCTTGAATTCAATGGTTTTGGACTTTCAGGATCATCCAACTGTAATAAAATACTTATGAAATTTCATTTTATAATTAAAATTGTCTAATAATTGAATTTCTATTATCCTTTAATACTTTAATCTTATAATTTAATCATTAATGAGAAGTAAAATATTGTACAGAATATAACTGATAGCTAGAGAATTTATCAAAATAAATCATTACATTGGATATTATTTTTAACTGAAGCCTTACGGTATGTAATTTGCTATTAGGGAAATTAATTTGATGATATGATGGCTAGATTAAGTAGATGAAAATTATTTGGTAGCAGAGGTCTACTGGTGTGCTCTGTATATATGTATGTATGTATGCATATATATATAAACACAGTACATAGATTTTGATTAAATAACTTACTCGATAGATTTCAAATCCTATATGTAAGACTTTATTTCTCATTAATCTCTGAGTACGGCTATTTTTCTGCATCAATCCAACAATTATGGTACAATCATTCCCTTCAGCTCCCTCATCAGCATTTTCCAAAGTTACCACATACTGAGGGTTGAGGTGAAAAGTGTCTGCAATAAGAAAGAACATGCAGCAAGCAATGAGGTAGAGTTATTTCCAATAAAGAAATTTTGCACTAAGCCATAAGAGAAACTTATATACTGAAATAATTTTAACTCACTACATTCATATTGGTAATCTTGAATTTATCAATTCATTTCTTTCATTAATAGCAAATGCACTGTTTCAAATACTTTCTTAGGTTTCACTACTTTATTTGAAATTACACTCATTAGTTAAAAAAATATCATAAGATGAAAAAATTAGAAAAAGTTCCTTTTTTAAATGCAGGCTGAACTGGTATTCATCCTTGCATATGCTTCCTACGAAGATAACAAGACAGTAAACCTTTTGAAGATCAAAATTTTTGCTTCCTTTAAGTTTCAAAGTATAAAATGGCATTGTGTTCTAAAATATTTCATTATTTATTTAAAGCCAACCAAACTTGTGAATTACGGCCATAGATTGTGTGGTTTTCCACAATGAGATAATTTCCAATAAATTAATTATTTCAAAAATTGATCAGTTACAGAAAAAATATTGATTTCTATGGCACTAATGAAAAGAGGTTTCAAAACACATGTATATCCTGTAAAATAATACATTTGAATTTCATGTACATAATCAATAAAAGCATTGCAGTTTCTGTTTATTTATACATAGGGATGTACATAATATTTTTGTTTATTAAATTAATTAACTAATTAGTTCATTATAATCAAGTTCTAAACCTCTCTGGTTAGCTTAGCTCAGGTCATGCTTAAAAATTTTAGCAACCCACCTGGGAAATTCAAACATCCACCAGCGGTGACACCTTGTACCCAACTACCTTCAAATTGATATGTTTCCCACTTTCTTCCAGTTATGATTGGGCTTGATTCTTCATTAAGCAACATAGGGTCTAAATTACATATCTCAAGCAAAAAAAAATGTGACAGGAAATCATCAAAAGACATCCAGAATTCTCCATCATTTTCAAATGTCAATCCTAACTTTTTCTTTTGTGATTCTCCAATGGATAGCCATTCCTTGGATCTATGAATATGAATAGGAAATATAATAATATATCTATGAATAGGAAATATAATAATGAATATTGATGATTTTTATGAATGTTAGAAAAAATAAACAAAGTAAAATTCCACACCTTTATATACATACAAACTATTGGTTTTCTGAACCATATCATCCCCAGACTAATTATGAAACAATGCCAGCTGGATATTACATGATGGGATTTCAAAACAATTAAAAGCCTGGAGATAGTATAGTTGTAAGTCTATCCTGATTCCGTGGCAGAAAAAGAATAATGTCTTAGAATGCCGGGATTACCGCACAATTAGTTTAATTTCTTATGCGGCAAAAGTAATTTTAAGGGTCTTAAACAGAAGAATCAAGGTATTAACTAAAGAACTCATAGGAAATGACCAGTTCGGTTTTCAGAGAGGGAAAGGAATGAGGGATGCAATTTGGGTTCTTGTAGAACGAAGCTTAGAATTTAAATGGGATGTTTTATTGACTTTGAACAGGCCTTCGATAGATTTCAATGGCCAAAACTGATGGTAATGCTAAAGAAAATTGGGTTGGATTGCAAAGATAGACGTTTAGTGCAAAATTTGTATTTAAATCAGACTGCACGAGTAAGAGTTGCTAATGGGGAATCGGAATGGGCAGAGTTAGGGAGAGGAGTAAGACAAGGCTGTCCTTTATCACCATCTCTTTTTAACATATATGCAGAAGAAATGGTCAAAGAAGCTTGGGATGAAATAGATAAGGGAGTAAAAGTTGGTGGGGAAGTAGTGAAGTTGGTAAGATACACAGACGATAAAGCTATTGTGTGTGATTCGGAAAGGGGTTTGCAAATCCTAGAAAATGCACTAAATGATAAAGCAAAGGAGTTTATAATGTAATTAAATGTAGGAAAGACTCAAATTATGGGGTTTTTGAAGGGAAAGAAAGCTAAGTTAACGATAAGGGTGGATGGGGGAAAAACTAGAGCAAGTAGATCAATTTCCATACTTGGGCAGCCTTCTTTCTAAGGATGGAAGATGTTCGACAGAAATTATAAAAAGGATAGCATTAGCAAAAGAAGCTTTCATGAAACGAAGGGAACTGATGACAAAGGGACTTGATAAAGGAATCAGGAAGAGATTGGTAAAATCCTTGGTGTGGAGTGTAATGTTGTACGAGTGTGAAACGTGGACCTTAAGAAAAGAGGATGTCAAAAGATTGGAGGCTTTCTAGATGTGGGTATGGCGTAGAATGGAGAAAGTTAGTTGGGTCGATAGAAAAACGAACGAGGAGGTTCTAGAGATGGTTGGGGAGAAAAGAGTAATGATTGAAGTAATTAAAAATAGACAAAAGAAATGGGTGGGTCAAATATTGAGAGGGGAGGGATTGTTGAAGAAAGCGATCGAGGGAAGAATGCTAGGGAAAAGACAGAGTGGAAGACAAAGACAAAAGTTATTAGACGAATTAAGGGGTGGGATAAGTTACTGGGAATTGAAGGAGAGGGAATTAAATAGGGAATCTGGGGGCACATGAACCTACCGAAAGGTAGAACAGTTATATTATTGTTCGTTCTCGTAATGGAAAATCAGAATTCCGGTTTGGTTCCAGTGTTCCAAGTTCCATTATAATTCTTAGATTTACTAATCATTGCATCTTTTAAAATATATCTATTACATCTTATTCTTAGACCCCTGGAGAATCTAATGGGCTGTGTGTTTGCCTTTGGTGGAAGTTTTATGGAAGAATTGACTTTACTTTTAAGTGCATTCTTGAATCGTAGAGGCTCTTGAAACCTAGCTAAGTTTTTAAATTTTATATATACATTCCACCTTCTATAAGTGGCTCTATAACAACAACCTAGGGATATGATGGGAGGTTTTCATATGACCTGTACATATCATTTTGATATTAGATACTACTCTTGTTTCCCGAATGATAAACCCAGTATCATTTCTCATTGATTAATGCCAAGATTAGGTGATAAAAATTGATTCTGCATTTCATTATAATAATTCCTTTAATCACCCTTCCTTGGATATAGTTTGTATTATCCAGGAGAAATCTGATAAAGGGTCTTTAAACACTTCTCATTAAAATAAAGTAAGATTTGTCTTTGATTTACTACTTACTTGTCACTCCAAGGACCATTCCATTCTGTATCATCTCCCCAAGGATTCCTGATTCGAATGAGAGAAGTTTTCTGTGGGCATGATATATTGCAAACCTTGGTGATGCTGTATGCATGTCCCTTGACAAGACCCTCAACAGTAGATTCCTCTGGTATATCAGTACACTGCCATGTAAAAGGCAGAATTTATTTTATCGTTTCACTTATACTTACTTGAAATAGATAAGGAGTGAAAGTGTTGGTGAAGTGGTGAATGTAGTGAAATATGATCTGTACCTATATTAAATATTTTCCTTAATTCCTGATCATCATCCTAGATGCAGCTAAACTGGATATGTTCCAGCTATTGACAGTTATACTCCTCAACATAATGGATAATGCTTTCTCTTCTCTTAAACCCCTCTGTTTTGACTACATCATGTGATGTTGTCTTACTACTGCTATTCATATCATGTGACAAGTTAATGTGAATGATCATGGAATAAAGTCTATGTATGTTATGTATATAAAGTTCTAAATTTTCTCAGTTTTAGTTGTTCTTTATGTGTGAATGAAATTATTATTAAGAAGATTTGTAAAATGTATAAACAAGAAAAATATTGAGAAAGTATTGCACATTAGTTCATGGTGCTTTTGGTGATATTCAGAACTAAAACTAAATTGATTCCTTATTAAGAAAGGAAGCAACATAATAGATGTAGATGCAGGTATAATCCATTACAGTTTACTTTACAGTACGTGTTCTTACGGAGAATCGTTTCCCGTGTATTTCCCCGTAAGGAGGAAGGCGCGATGTTGTCAAACGTTCCGAAAATTACTTTTTTGATTTGAAAATTCGTTACTGATCCAGAATGAAAGGATGCATGGTGTGGTGGAATTTATCTCTCGATGTTTAAAAAAAATTAAATTCATACAAATTATTTCTCTAGATTTTCGCGTAGAAAGACGAATTTCTTATTTTATCTTTATCTCGTTGTTGTGAGCAAAGCGTTCTTTCATTCGACTTAAAATTAACGCATAAATATCTTCATACCTTCTGTATCGGTGAACTTATAATTTTATATTACTTCGTTTGAACGCCTCTTATAAAATGTATAAGATTCTTTGAACCAAAATTTTCGAATTATGCAAACCAAAAATCCATCGCCAGCTAAATCTCGTTCTGTAAGAGATACTCAGTAACATTCTGCGTAAGAAATTTGAAGAAAAGTGTAAATATATTTTTGTTAAGGAATGAGGGCTTTATCTTGATAACGAAGGGATTTATGAATTTTTCAGTTTGTAGATTTTTTTCGCGCGCCAAAATTTGACAGTACAGCCCGTAGATGCCCGCTTTCAGTCATAGGTGTGAAGGAGGAATAGGCCATATCATGGAGAATCAAAAAGAAAACCTATCTTTTTAGGTTAAAAATGTGAAAACCTCAATCAAGCCATCTTTCGGGCGATTATGCAGCCCAGAAACAACTTTTGTTTAGTTATTAATTCTCCAACTCTCGTAATTTTCGCGAAATACGGCGAACGTGGATTATTTGAAGGATCATAACTTATGATCATAGTAAGAGATCTGGTTCTTTCAGTTATTGATATAGATTGAATTTATCATATCATATGTATTCATCAAAGCTCTGAATATTCTTTAAAGTTCCTAAAAATTTTCAATTAATTGTTTAACACAGAAGGAAATTTCGCTGACCAGGAATATGTGATACTTCATCTCATATGTTACGCAGCTTCATAGTATAGTTTGCGAAAGAGATACTATAAAACTCTGGTATAGGACGGCCCTTGAGCCATGAGACATCTGAGAAAACGTTGTGGCTCTTCAATTTTGGGAATTCAGGATTTGAGTTCTTATTTAGTTTGTCTTTGGATTCTCGGCGTATAGAAGTGGAGTCGCGTCGTAACTTATCGAACAGTCTTGTGGAGATTTTTCCCAAGTGGTTTATTTTCAAGTTTGTGCGATCGTCGCATCCGAAGAGAAAAGAAGGCTAGAAGAGGCAAGCTGTGAAGCAAACAGTTTTTACCTATTTCAGCAAGTTTCTCAGTCGAACATCATTTTATTTTCATTTTCTTTTTAGAAAGTTTTTTAAGATATGGTAAAGTGCTTAAAGCCTGCCAGTAATCCATTATTATTCTATGAAATACCTATTTTCGAGAAATTCACATGGTATTTACTTGATCTTTATTTTTACCTGAGCTATTTCACTGATCTTTTGAAAATATAAACGGTATAAATACCATTTTTTTTAACATTACTTTAGGAACTTTTTACTCAGCTTTCTCTTAACACATCCAGTAGCTAATTCAAATTTGGCATGGGAATCGAGAGGCGAGTAGACTGGGGGCAAGTTTGGCAACAACGTTTGTTAATAAGGACAATACTTTCAAGTAAATGTGGAATGCTCTATAGAGTATGAATTGAAGTGAATGCTTAATAGTCAGAAGATGACACATAAGTCTCAAAGACCACTATTAAGAGTTTGGTAGTTATTGAGCTTATTGATTTATATATCTAAATTAAACCTTACCTCAATTGAGCATCCCATCATAGATGATCTTTCATAAGCTTTTAGCATAATTTCAAATAAATTGGGGGGTGCTTCTTTAACTTTAATAACTTCACATATTCCACCAGTTAAATCTTCCATCCCTTCACTAATAGTTCCTCCATCTAAGGCTTGATAAGATCCATGAAGTCTAAAGATAAATGAAGATGATTATTAGTTTTAGAGCATGATTGTATGTAGAAAATCAAAAGGTATCTGATTAAGCTTTATTTAAAGCATTAACCAAACATGATATTTTATTTGCTGAAGCATTTTTGAGAAACAAAGTGAAGAGTTGCTTTCCGTCCCTTTTTGAGAACAAATTGCTTCCTTTTCCATAAGAATTGATCGATTTTGTGAATTCTTAATAGAGGTTACCATTGAGACTAGTTTTATAAACCTGGATTTTAGTAGTACACTACAGATCTAGAAACTATCTAGCAAATTTGAGAAGGGGGGAGAAAATTTAAGATAGTTAATTTCCTTCTTAACTCATCTCCAGTTAATTGTTAACAAACGACTACTCATGTAATGGGAATTTTGCCTCAAGTGAACTCGTGTTAAGTATGAGTAACATGTGCATCCCTGAAAAATCTTCTCACATTTTCTTAATTTTTCAATGATTTGGTTCATAGGATGGTAGGTAGTTCCTAACTATGAGTCATTTTATTTATTTATATTATTTCCACCTGTATACATCTGTTTATGATGGTATTGTGTAAGCCATCATATTCTTAATAAAAGTTAATGTAGCATATTTAAGTAACATTAATATAGACATTTTCTCTATCAAACTTCCATAATGTAGAATATATGCAATATTTCCAGGAAATTATTAGTACTTAGTATTATTTGTAAATTGTACTTACTTTGCATATGCCTTTTCAAGAAGTGGACTCCAGAACTCATTCTTTTGACTTGAATGCAGGAATACTAATTCACCATCAAATGTTGGCAATCTGTCATCAATGACAACATCAACCCACCGACCATAATTCCAGAATCTGAAATGGAAACTGAATTCAACTGCTGGGTACTCTCCCATTCCTATATGAGCATGAAGTTTACTTTATATGTGGACTTTGGAGGGTCAGGAAAATTCAGCTTATAACACTATCTGCTTTAAATACTCATAATTTTTCAATAGGTACAAAATTATTAAAAATTACACCCTTTGATACATTGAATGTATCGAAGGTCCACATTCCCTTTAGAAAATGACAGTTTTGCATATAATGAAAAACAGAAAAGTTGCATAGAAGGAAAATATTTTTATTAAATATAAGATTTTCATATCCCAGTAAGTATTCTGTAGTGTCAATGAGAGCCTTTGATAATTGATATTGAAGCATTGCTTGTACTAAGCTAAAGAGGTTATTGGTAGTTTGCTATTTAAGCTATTTCAATTTCTATACAAATTATTACTGATGAAGTTGCACAGTAATATATGTATTGCGTCAATAGTATAATTTATGCAACAATGCTTTACTTTGAGATTCTGGTAGTAGTTTACAATTTGCAGTCATTCCACTAAATAAGGATGATTTTTACTTTGGCCCATGTAATCTTAGAATTCCATTGGAAAATAAAAAAAACATTCTGGGACTACGCAAAGTATGTTGGAAGTATGGGGGAGATTTTAGAGAAAAGATATAAGAGTAATATTCACTGGGGGAAATGTTAGCCAAAGAGAAGTTGCTATAGTGCTGGGCAAGAAAGCCGGAAAGCAATAGCCAGCGAGCTAATAAGCGACCAGGTAATGTTGGTAGAGATTAAGGCTGAACTAGTAAACACTGTTATGGTTCAAATGTACCTCCCTACTAGCGATTACAGTGAAGATTAAATCAATTTAGTGTAAAAGCAAATAGAAGAGGTAATAGAAAAGGTGAAAGGTTGTAAAGTTAGTAATAGGGGACTGGAATGTAGTGGTTGGGCAGGGTAAAGATGGGGATGAAGTGGGAGAGTTCGGGCTAGGGAACAGAACAGGGACCAGAAATGACAGAGGACAAAAACTGATAGCATTTTGCAGGAGGAATAGCCTCTGTATCACCAAAACCCTATTTCAACACCATAACAGTTGGAGGTACACATGGAAAAAGCTGGGGGACATGGATAGGTACCAAATCGATTTCATTTTGGTAAGAAAGAGGTTTAGAAATATTGTCACGAAGTTATCCTGGAGCTGATGTAGACCGGGATCATAACTTAGTAATGATGAAAACTGAACTTAAATTTAAAAAGATTTATAGGGCAAAAACAGCACCCAAATGGAATGTAGAAGCCCTCAGGGGTAGGAAAGCTAGAGAGTTTCAAGAGTCAGTCATCAGGCCTCTAGATGGTAAAGAAAGAGAACTCACCATAAACGAGGGATGAGAAAAGATCAAAACAAGCATCAAAGATAGTGCCCAAAGAACCATTGGGAGGGTCACACAAAGCAAAATTAGGAAACCATAGGTGACGATTGAAATGATAAATAAAATGGAGGAAAGAAGGCAATGGAAAAGGGTCAACACAGAACACGGTCATAGAATGTACAGGGCACTGAACAACGAACTAAGAAGGGAAACAAACAGAGCAAGAGAATTGTGGTGGAAGAGTGTAATGAAATAGAGAAGATGGCTAAAAGTGAGAGGGTCGACCTATTATTTAGAAAAGTGAACACTTGACAGGGAATAAACTTTGCAATAAAGTGGGCACTGTAAAGGATGGTCGGGGAAACATCTTAAGGGAGTTACGCTAATTGGAAGGAACACACAATCAATTGGCTCTTGTCGCAGCCACAGGAATCCTGAGGGCAGGGAATCCTTTGGCTCATTAAACAGTAGGATAGTTATGCTCAGGCCTCTGGTGATTATGTTTGAATAAAGACTTCTATTATACCCGCAGTGTCTTTTTGTTTCTTTTTATTTAAATACTCCTCCTATATTCTCTGACAAAGTAAACCATTATTTTCTGATAAAGCAAAGAAAGGAAGATTCTAACCTAAAATGAAAAATTCCAGCATAATTATCCTCAAAACTTTGATCAACAGGAACTACTCGATGAAAGAGCTGCTTGTTTAAAGTGAGATTGGCTGCAGCAGCAATCAACCAACAGTCACCTAAAGAATAACACATAGTCAGTGACCCTTAAATGGGAGATAACCTGCAAGAATAATTATTAAGTAATGATATAGATTTCAAGCAGTGTAAGTGATCAGAATTGCCATTGAAAATAAAATAATAAATACCATGTATTTTTAATTTGGTTCTCAAATTTAAACTTAATTTTCCAGACATAGATATGAGTATTTATATTATTAGTAAAACAGTAAATCCTTGTCTAACATAAGGGTTTAGTAATAGTTTAATGTAATAATATGGGCAACAGAAAAATCATGTTCTTAAAATTAATTTTCTGTATAAAAATATGTTAGGTATGGATCAAATCAAGAAAATATGTATAGTTAACGAATGCTGTAATTTTAAGGGAATAATTAAACATGTTAATCAAATGTTTTTAATAATGAAGTACATCATCTATTTATGGTTGTTTAATGTGCAAAGGGGTTGTCTCTTGTAAAGAATACATTGCTATATCAGAGGTCATTGGCATTCATGATGGTGAAAATAAACAAGAATCAACTGAAGAACAGTCCTGACTTCTGTTAGAAACACTGATCTTTGGTTAGGAGTAAAATCAGGAAGAAAGCATATTTTCTTCTGATATTACTATAAACATTCATCCTTCTTTCAAACGCCTTTTCAAAAAAGTGAATTTTCATTGTGTTTAACTATCTTAAGGTGGCAAAAGCTACTCTCCCCATGGTGACATGAGCATTCAAGCCTGTATTTTTATATGTTTATTATAAAATTATTCATTGTCGTTGAATGACATTAATTGGAGTTTACACTTGAATCTTTATATTGAAGAGTGTAGCAGTTTGGTCTTAACAGACCACGAATAAGATGATGGTTCTTTGGTTTTTTTTTCAACTAAAAATTGGTGCCATTGATTGATAATTATCGTTTTAATTTCAAAGTATTTTTTCTACTCACCTATGCCTCCTTGTACCAAATCAAATCTGGAAAATCCTTCCACAAATAGACAAGGGTTTTCACAGATTTCCTTTGTAAATGAAATAACAGAAGTTTATCACAAAATTTGCCTTGTGATAATTTACATTTCAAAATTAATAGCCATTGTTCATCTCAATGATAATCATTCTAGGTTTGAATTTTTGGCTGAATTATGAATCCCAAACAAGGAAATTTACTTGCAAGAAAGATCAAGTTCTTTGTTAATAATGAGGAATGTAGAATATAGTTAAATATAGAAAGGGTTTTAGCCAATAAATTCAAGTTTACTTACTTTAAAAGTAAGACATATAAGGAACTATTGGATATCATGAGGTACGATTAAAACTTAGAGTTTAAGATCATCTGTACCTGATTAGTGGTAAGGTAATCAAAAACTTAAGATTATGCTGTAAGAATAGACATGTATGATCAATAAATTTTTAATACACACTTTAATCTATTTCAAATCTCTCCATGGTTACTTATCCAAAAATATTCAATCCAACCATTGTTTTGCAATCTCTGTGAAAACAGCTCTAAGACACTTTTGGAAGGTATGAAAAACTGACTTACCGAGGGCCTTTTCCATTCATACTTGTACTTGGGCAAGCGATTAACGAATATGGACGAGTCATTCGCGGGAAAATCAGGATCTTCAAAGAGGTATTTTCCATCAAGGCACTGCTGACGCAGCTGCTTGAAATCTTGTATGGAACCCCTGGACCTTAGTCCTGAACCACGTTCTCCTAGCTGCAGAACATATGAAATCTTAAGAAACTTGATTGCCAATAGACGACAGAGGAAATGGATGCATCAAATATTGAAAGGCTGTCAGTAGCTAATGATAGTAACTGAAAGTGTATCCAGGAAAGAAAGATGAGAAAGTCAAAAGATGTCGAACAATATTATGATTGGTTGTCTTTGAGCTTAATGCTCGGCGGACAAGAGTTCACTACTCTCGGATATAGTTGGGCCGTAATATTCTCAATAAACAGTATAACTTCACTAGATGTTTTATGTAAGAAATAATTTAGATATTTCTAAAAGTTCATGACTCGTTCCTTTTACTTCGAAAGTCACGGGAACATTGTCCAGGAAACTATGTTAGATTCCTACCTGATAGAAAGTCCTTAGAAAGCTATTTTTCCTGTGGAAAATACATTATCGGAAGCCAATGATATGTTCCCATATGATGAGTGCCGGTCTCAGCAATTGTGCGAGTGAGGGCAAGATTTTATTGTGCCGCACATATAATGCGTTTTACAAATACAGTATAACCCGTTTAAACCCCTCCCTTTAAGACGATATCCCGCATGATACACGGTATCATGCGGGGTACACGGTTTATCCTGGTCCTCACTACACCAATCACGTGAAATATTACCACTTAAGACGCTCTACTATCCGTTTATGAGGCGGATTTTTCCCGTCCCCAATTGCACTGCAACCACCCAAAACCAATCGGCCGCCTCATTCGAAAGGTTAAAATTTTTCATATTCTTTGTGTTGCTGTCCACTCTCCTTTCCTACTTTGCCTCGTCCATAAAAAGCTTCCTCGTTGGTCTCGTTTGAAACGAATGATTTCGTGAAAATAAAATAAGGATATCGCGAAGCAGAACAATCTTTATTAGACTGTCGGAGGCAATATGTACATCCTATCTCTTATTGCGAGATAAAGGGTCATCTTTCTCATCAGTTTTGTCTCGGGGCATAAAGTTAAAGAGTCGCTTGTCAGTGTTTCGTCACGGTCTAAAGTTGTAAACATATCGAATAAACCAGAGTGGAAATGAGTGTTTAGTGGGCTAGTGAGCTTAATCTTGGAAAAATAGCTCTATATGATGCTCCCTCACCACTGCTGATAAATAAATGTGTTATTCTTCTCTAATTTTCTATCCTCATGGTAAAAAATTTCTTCATTGTAGAGCGGAAAAGGACTAAAATCACGTAGCAAGTAAGAAATATTTAATTAGGGAGACGGTATTTAACGCGGTCGTCCGAAATCGAGAGTGGAATCGTAAGAAAGAAATTTTAGCAGAGAGTCTTATTTTTATTTTCTAAAATTGTTTTGGAAACGAAATTGTAAAAGCTTTGATGAAATACATCGTTGTTTGGCGAAATTTTCGATGTGGATTCAGTAAATGTTTACGCTTAATGTTTAATTAAATGTTTTGTTTCTACGACAGTAGCACCGCCTTCATTGATCTCCGAGAGGAGTAAAAATGTCCGATGAAATGAATTAAAGACAGTTTCGACCGAAAAGTACAATGATATCGCAATAATACAGATAGAATTCTCTTTTAGCCATCGAACGAACAAAGTGTGATCGGGAAACCGTTTTCCATTTACGTATTTTGATGAATGAATACACCTTTCCTATTAGAAAATAGAAGGGAACCTATAATCTTCGGCATACATCAGATCATATGATAAGTATCATAGACGTTTGGACTCGAACCTGCGGACTCGACCTGTCATCCTAAAGATGACAATAGCCTTCTCTGGACTTCTACAATTCTATCACAATTTTTCGATGCTTCAATTTTGACGGCACTAGCAACAGGTGATTATCATACTTGATATAGATGACGGTGATTATCTTAATGGATCTCTGATAGCGATGCAGCAAAAATCTTTACGGGCAAAATCTGTGAACGATGTTGGTTGGTTGTTGGTTTTGCCAGATATAGTAAGCGATACGCATTATGACATCAAAATTTGAATACGCTCATCGTGGAGAAATCGCCCGAAAGCAACAAAGATAATTTTGCCATTTGTGTCTTGGTATTCTGCGTCCTGGTAACCATACGCTTGCGACTTCACTCCAGCAGAAGTCAGGCGATGAATTTCTTTCTTTTTCTTCTGCTAGGAAGCAGTAAATATCTGGTATTCCTTTCTAATAACGTTAACACAAGATGGTTGTTCTCACCTTTGTGAATCATTTCGAAATTTGAATGGTAATTGAAGTAAAGCTTCGCATTGAGGTGAGGAAATAAAGAAATTGTAAGTGAACGTGAGGTATTAAAAATTCTACAACGAAGATAGTCAGAGTACAAGTTGTTTCCAGCTAGATTTGATTTTCATGCAAAATATATTATCGAAATGAACTAGCCTAAGCCACTATTTTCACATTTAACAACACGAAAAAAATAAGAGAAATTCACCAATAAAATTATATGAAACGGCCTTTTAACAGAGTAAATGGTCATAAACACATCTCTTACAGAAAAATCTCAATATAATAACTTTTTTGATTTTTTAAAATTAGCTGGATTCAGCCAATTAAAAATTTTGGGAAAATAAATACACGGCCGAAATCACATATGAATTTCTTGTCAACTGTGCTGGGTGCTGCAAAATGGGAGTAATGAAATTGCTCAGTTGATGGAAGAATTCAACTCAATATAAGGTATTCATTATGTAAAATATACTCATATTTCATCCACGGTGTAAAAACGTCATCACTAGCGGTCTGTGCATTAAGGAATATTTTAGGCTTCGATGGATCAGCAATATGATAATTTGTAAGGCTTCCAATCTAATCACATTGCTAGTCTACATCATGTACTCTACAGCAATCGAACCTACGACCGTTTTCACCATAGGAAAATCTGTTAGGAGCAAAATACTCGAGTTTTCATGAACCAAGGCATTCGAATTATCATTTATGAAATACCCGGTGCCAAAAAATACTTTTTAAAAATTCAATAACCTCTTATAGATTGTTCTTAATTACAAACATATTAAAAGTAGTAATATTATAAACTAAATAACGATAAATATCCACAATAAGTTTTGGTCGATCACTCATTTGAAAGGCAGGTGATGCGCTGACAAAATTTTTCATGACTACTTTCGATGATATAACATGATTCTCACTAAAAAATATGAAAAATGTTTTACCTTTGTTAGTGTATGTTTTCAAGCACCGCTGTATGAGGGTCTAGGACAATTCGTCTCATTCCCTCGTACGATATGCGAGTTAGTTTGCTTAAGGTACTAATGGATTAAAGAACGGATACATACCCTGTAGCAGGTCAAACTGGGCTCATTCATTTTGCTGTGTCCTAAAACGCCTGTTCTGACCGATTGTGAGAGAGATCTGCCATGTTCTGCAATTTCTTTTCTGTCGTAGCGTGGGAGGCGCTTATCTACCGTAGCCAAGATGTCTTCTTGTATCAATCTTAATTTATCTTAAGGTGAAATCCGATCAAATATAAATAGAGATGATATCGAGTCAAGGCCACTATGAATGGCTACTATGAGAGATTAAATATTCCGCTGAGATCGAGCAAAAACTCCGGCCGTTGAGGATGAATTGACGTTTTATTTACAGTTCTATGTCATTCATCTTTTCAACATGCACGACTTCTTTCGGTTTCCGCGCAAATTTTATCGTCAATATTGATAACCGGTTTCAATGCACGGGCGCCAAAGTTCTTGAAAATTTTAGAAGAGAAGGGGAAGAAAATTGTAGTGATGGGGGAAGGAATGAGGGGGTTGAAAGATGGAGATTTAATGGAAGAGATAGTAGGGGTATTAATTGGGAATAAGTAATAAGCATTTGTTAAAGGTCAAGGAACAGATAACATATGCCACATTACATTAACAATCATGGAGCCCAAATTCTAAAAATTGCTGTTCATCACGGTTTCAATCAAGCAACCATTCGATTTACAAGGTGAGGTGTGGAAAACCTAGGAAAGACATAAAATAATTACACATGGTGACACGGACATTGCAAATGAATCGGCTAGCGGGTGTTTCAGTGGATGCGCGTGGGGATGAGAGATGGGAAAACACGAATGAAAACTATCGAATAATTCGATCTTTTGCTTCCATAGAAGGAAACGTTTCAATCTTTCACTGTCAAAATAGTCATCTGCACTCATATGCGACATTAGATGATTATGTAGAATACAAGTTACTACTTCGAACCATTTTTTTTACCTATGTGAATTATGAACGCTTTCCGAAATACTCTCAATCGAGCAACAAGGATGCCAAATACACTGCTCTTCTCTCCTGTCACAATCTCCTGTTGTAAACTCTCTTTTTCCTGTCTACATTTATTTTACTCTCAGGACCCCTTCTATGGACTACACCTTGACTTGGTGAAGGGGCTTGCGTGTTCCTATGACCGAGAGAGCTATACTGGCTGGAACTTTGTTCCTGGTAGGGTCACTCATGCCAGAAAGGTCAATAGGTAGGGGCCAGACGAAAGGCAGTCCACGCAGCGTCTGTACCTCAGCGAGGCGGCTGCAAAGGCTTTTGTACCCCAGAGGGGCGGCCTATATGAGTGATGGTGTCACGTTAAAAACATTGTTGAGGATGGCAAGGGGAGAACACCTTGACTATCTCTCTCATGGACATGATGTGTCAATAGAGAAAGTAAGCTGGGTCGATAGAAAAACGAACGAGGAGGTGATGGAGATGGTTGGAGAGAAGAGGGTGTTAGTTGAAGAAATCGACTAAGAAAATGAGTGGGTCAAATAATGAGGGAAGAGGGATTGCTGAAGAAAGCGATCGAGGGGAAAAGACAGAAGGGAAGACAAATACAAAAGTTGTTATACGAATTGAAGGAGAAGGAATTAAATGTGGGTGCACATGAACCTACCGAAAGGTAGTACATTTATATATAATATCTAAAGTGCAAGGGGAACGCTGCTTTATCTCTAACTACAAATGGCAATTATTTTCCTTCTTCATGTGACGGCTGATCTTCTGGACGGTATTTCTTATCTTTGAGTCGCGAGACAAACCCGATGAAAATATTCCAGCATCGTTGAATCTTCCCTTTGCTCCAACATCCACGTACAATAACAACAACTACAGATAATGAAGATATCATACTTCTACAGGAAAAATTCAGAATACGACTGGTTTCGGCGATTTATCGTCATCTTCGGGTGCGAAACGTTGAAAATCAAGAGCATGCAGAGAGGAGAGGGTTGGTTGGTATGTTGGAGGTTGAGGGAGTGTGTGAAGGAGAGAAGGTAGGTAGCAGAGAAATTTACGATGTGTGTGACGACGAAGAAAATCACCATCATTTTTTTTCCAGTAACTGTAAAATATTTTATATTTTCTTTGTATCTTTTATTGTGTTTTCGTGATCACCGCCTTCTCTTCTCACCGTTATGGTTCTTCCGCAGCGTGATAATTCTCTTAAATATAATTCATATAATTTTAAAGTTTTTGTAGGGCCAAGATTTAAACCAAAACTAAGGCTTTTATGGGTCACGGAGAAGTTTTCTCTTATTCAAATATAATATTTCGAAATGAGTGATTTTGCTTTCTATTTCTATTTTGTTTTCTTGGAAGATTCACGTTTGTGCCGCTTGGAGGACTCGGAAATTACGTTTCATTCCCGTAAACTGTTTCCAAGGTGAGGTTGGCCTAAGCGGTGTGACTGCAGCTGGTGAGGGCCTGCTTTTGCTGGGTGCTTTACACGTGTTGCTGAAAAGGACTGGTTCGTAGAGGAGGCTTGTTGCCTAGAACAGTTACCATTATTATTGATTTTCGCAGATGACGACTTAGAACTCTTTAAAATACAATTACCGAATTTGTTTGTTTGTGTCGCGCAATTTGATTTTGTGAAACGTTCATTTCTGTCTCTTAACTGAGCGAAATATAACCTGTGTTTTCGATATCATTGATATTATTGATAATACTCATTTTTTCTTTACTAGTCTTTCTTTTCTTTACTGTCAATGCTGGCTAGTTTGCTGTCCAAGTGACTTCAGTCTAAACTGCTCAGTTTACTTCAGCCTGCTGCTTTTTGTGTCGAGGTTGAGCATTTGACTTGGCACAATCTCTGCATGCATAGATTCTGGAGCGCATCGTATAATGGCGCTCGTATTTTATCTGCTTTTGCTATCGTACCACAGAAATCCTCAGGTGTTTGGAAGCCATTCATGGAAATCAAAATTCAGGTACGAGAAGTATCGAATAGTAAATGTATTTAACCTATTATGTATATTGCCTTGCGATTGAGCCAAAAAATTATATATTTCTTACTTGTAATTTTTGCCCGCAGTATACTTGAAACAGGAAATATACATTTCTGATTCTGAAAGGGGAACGAAGTGAGTGAGGCCACTGGTATGTGTGAGTTGGCGAAACGACATTTGTCAAAACATTCCTTTTCTTCCTCTTTTCTGTCAACGACCTCCCACAGAAGGGACATCCTGAGTAATGTAGAAAAGAATGGGATTAAATGTGATTTACAATTCATCAGTACCCATGTGGTCTGTTTGGCTTTTTAATAAAACTGCTTTGTATTTTCTTCTTATTCGTATGTAGTTCGGTGGTGGATATATTAGGATCTTCATACCATGCATGCAAAGTGCGAAGGATAGCGAAGTCTGAGTCGATGGGTGAATTCACATCAAAACCTCTGATAAGCTCATTGTTTGCCAGATTTCCCCTAATATTGTTGAGGTTCAACAAGAAAAGGTGATAATGATTGGAGGTAAGAAATTGTGAAAGCAGTCCAACACAAAGAAACCTGAATTGGCATGAAAACAAGTTTCTGGTTTTTGTTTAATTTTAAATTTATTTACATAGAAATTCATATTTCGCTGAAGTTTAGTAGTTCTTCTTGCAAGTAGCTGTTCTTTTGACATTGTCAATAATCATTGTTCTTTTCTAATCTTTTTTTTTGTATTTTAAGCACTCAAACCTTTATCAAAAAGAAAACTAAGGAAGTTTAGTCACGGATATAATCGAGGATCAGAATGTACTCGAGACTGAATTAGAGAGGACTGTACTTAAAGGGAAGAGGACAAGGGTGGGATGGAAAGACAAACTCCAGCAGTGCTCTTTGCTATGAAGTACTATCTAGACCACTGTTACATTGTATAGTGTAAGTATATATTATGCTTTAAGACACTCAGATTCGCAAGGAAATCTTTTTATGTAAGTACCGGTCTCTCGTGTTATTTTATTCTTCATCTATCAGACATGTCTGTTTTACTTAGCAAATTAGAGTATTGGCTAAAAAGTTCGTCAGAATTCAATATACTCCTACCATGCTGTGAAAAATATTTGAAAGCAATGAAAATTTTCTATTTTACTGGCTCCAAAAATCACTCGGATTCGGCTCACACAAGATGGATGAACCTCTTAATGCCAACTGATATCATTCCTCATTCTCAATGATAACGAACCAGGATCCTAATTATAATTTTCAATGATTTATTATCGTTAGTACGTACAATATTCTTTTAAAAAAACTTATGAAATGAATTTATCGCCACTTATTTGCTTGGAGATTATTGCCCCTTTATATCTCGCACTGCAAATTTTAACGTTGGCAAACCCACTGCGGATTAATAGCTATGATCGTTGATTTACAATTACAACTGAAGAGCGATTTCCTTTGGAAACATGTATGCGGTCATTTAAGATTCAATTGAATCTTCATACTGTGCGAAGTCCAAGATACATCTAATCAATTACGTTGATTCACTGTGCTGGGGAATCAAATGGTTAATGCCAACATAAATGGGAACTGTGGTTTATTGTGTTATTCTTTGTACTACGAGAAACTTTACAGTGTACTACGAAAAACTTTAGTGTACATCATTGATTCGATTTATAATTTAGTTGCTCTCTGTATTCATATTGTTTATGCCAACTTTTCAACTTATAATATGAATCAGGATTCTAAATAGCTCTCGCAATTATCCATACAATTTTTGCAATTATTTGTTTTCGCTTATTCGCGATTTATTTTAATATTCGGGAGTAAAAATTATTGGAAAGATCATCGTCCCTTAAGTTGAATAAGGGTCGGTGTCATATGGGAGTACGCAGATTTTAGTTTCATCGCCAAGCAGTCTTTAACAGAGAGTCTTTACGCTCTCTTGTCTTTCATCCGGATGTTCCTGAGCCGTTGAATAGATTACCCTTCGAGGAAGAGCTTTTTTGAGAGAAATAGTTATACCCGAAATAACTACTACTGATGTTAATAACTACATAGAAGTTTGAAAATTTTGAATTCTTTACAGTACAAAACAATTCTGAATATTTCTTAAGGGATAGAGAGTATCGTTGGTAAGTAATTGAGTAGATCATTGCTTAGTTTTTAATTCTTTGTTATAAATTTTTAATTGAAAGATCGTAGTTTTCAATGAGTCTTCTCCGAAGTCGATGTTTTTTTGAAGTAGATTTAGAAAAAATATTCCGCGCTTGTAATCCATCGTGTATAATAATCTTAAGAATAAACGAATATCACCGTCAGATGAAGTAATTATCAAATCTTAGAGCCTGAGGATTTCTAATACGTGATTAATTACGTAATATAGCAAGGTTCATTGCTATAAGTTGTCAAACCCTAACATGTATATATAATGTAACGTTTTAAGCAAAACTTTTTTAAGTTGTTCATGTAAATTTGATTATGAGAGGCTTCATTCCATAATTTGACAATCACACAAGAATGATTCTTGTCCTTTTCATACGTAAATATAGAGACTACAAGCTATTATTATTTATTAAATACTAAATTTTAATTTATAGTGTGGTTAACTATTAATTGATATATGGACTATACATTAATGCAAGTATGAGTGGAATAGCCCTTATTACTTGCATTGATTGCATCGATCAGTGCTATTGCGCATGTCTTATAATCAAATATAGAATGAAAATTCGTAGAAACGTATACTCAATTTCTTTTCGTTGATTTTGTAGAGTGAATTCTAATTTAGAACGTCCTGCAGTTTGCGCATTAATGAGGATAAAGTAAAATATCCGTTTGAATTGCAAGAAGTCTAATCATCTTTATTTTGTACTTTCCTTTTCTTTTATAGGAGAAGCTGTTTCTTGTCGCCTTGAAGGAAGGAGTGGAAAGGATCTTTCTTATGCCCATCGGCATTGCACCAAGGGCAATCAACCGAGCTCAGGGCATTTGAATGCCGAACTCCTGAGAACTTGGAGAATTGAGCTTCGAAATAAGTGTCCCGTAAACTACACTATCACCTGTTACAGACGGGATACGTTAGGGTGGATGCAGTATCGCCTCCAGAAGCGTAGTTACGTTGTCTACGATTGCAGCAGACTTGGTTGTAGATAATTGCTCTTAATACTCGCATTTCAAAAGTTTTGGCCTTAATCATTTTAACGCTATGTTCATCGCTAATTCAGTCTTAATTTGTTTACGGTTTCAAATATCGCTTTGAAAGTTTCGACGTAGATTATGGTAGCGTTACACAAAGTATTTGGCAACATTAATTTTTTATCCGTAAATGTATTCGACGCGTTTGCAGCATTATTTGCTGGATGTTTTTAGCATTAGATCGATCGAAAAGTTAAACTTAATATACGAGGCACGTCCCGAAAAAAGGTTTCCATGTTTTAAAAAAATCGAAAAAAGCTTTATCCAATAAACTTTTTTCATGGTAATATTGCGTATATAATCATTATTTTTTTAAACATAATCACCATTTACTTAAATGCACTCTTGCACAAGCCGCTTTGGGAGTTTTTATACCCTACTCATATTAACTCGCCGCTCTTTTCCGGGTATTCTTTCCTCATTTCCTCGTCTTTATCCATCCTTCTTCAAATATGTTTCTTCAAGCTCAAGAACAAGTGAAAGTCTGATGGGCAAGGTATGGGCTGCAGCTGATTCAAAACGGCGTGCTGCAGCGTTTTTATCACGGGCAACGTGCGGTCGAGTATTGTCATGCAGAAGGTACATCCATTTTTCAGAATATATCGTCCTCGATTTGGAATTGCTGTGCGAAATTTTTAGCCATTAACTCGATAAGAAGAGCCCCTTTCCGATCTCGAAAAATAATTGCGATGACTATCCGAGCAGATTATGCCACTGTTCGTCATGAACTTTCGTCCAACCCTCTGAAAATTCTCTAACCACTTCGTTACATTTTTCGCAACTAGTTCCATGTGTCTTTGTTAATTTTCTATGAATGGAAATTAGCGTTTCTCCTTTGAATTAAAGGAACGAGTAATGGAACGGAGTTCACACTCGGCGTAGACGTGGGAAGCATCCACTGCTAATGCGTGTCACACACGAAGTAAGCGTCTGATCTGATTGTCTTTGATATCCCTAGAAAGGGAAGAAGCCAATCTACCTTTAATTATAAAAAGATTTAAAAAAAAATTCCTCAGGTGCTAGGCGCATGGTGACCTTTTTTGGGGCATGCCTCGAAGTGTTTTTTTGTAATGAGAGTCGATTTAAATTTAAATTTTTAAATTCATTTGTTAATACTTTTGAGACCGGCCCTAAGTGGGTAAGCATGCGGGTTTTCGGAAATGGAAACATGGAATAAGTCCGATGCTAAAATTGATTTTCACCGAAATCAATGTGATTCGTAAATATCGAAAATTTTCTCTACTGTTCGGGACATTCAGGATATCAGCTGTCGGTACACGGGCTTTTATTTCTGTAATTCCAACGTATCTCTAGTCTAGATGAGGAAGATAGTAATATATGATGTTCAAAGATATCTTCGTCCATTGTAGGTTAAAGATATTTGTGTGTGGCGATATTTGTACTGCTCCTGAAACTTACTTGTCCTGGCGCTCGCTCACCGGCTTCGGAATTCTGGAAGACGTCGAAGATGGAAATTATCTGAAAGGCGATGAACAACTGTGTGGGAGTTGACAGACATAATGCAAGAAGATTTTATCCTGCATGAAATTTATTCCTACTTGTGAATTTCATGATTTTTTGTATCTATGAAATGAAATTTGATGTTTTTCAACATGTGATAACTGTGTAACTAGCTAAAAATAAATGTAAATTGCTACTATAAATACAGGTTATTGTATTGATGAATCAAATTTCTGTTAATATGATAATAAAGATTCTACGAATTTTACTAATAAATCCATAAATTTATATTCTTTTAGATGTAAATCGACGGATATACGTATTAAGCTATGGAGATGTTGTAAATTATAAATAAAAATTACTCAAGTTGAAATTCAATCCTGGTGAAGATTCAATTTCTAGGAGGGAGGAATTGTGTACTGAGTAAAACGATAGTCATTTTGCAATGGTAGCTGATGGCCTAAAAAAACTTCATTAAAATGAACAGAATTTCAAAAAATGTTAAATTTGCATTTTCGTAACATTGAATCTGTGCCAAATCAACTCAAAATGCATTTTGGGTTAAAAAATATATTTACGATAGTCATTTTAATGGTGAAATGGAGAATCAACAAGAAAGGAAGTTTAAATTCAAAATGGCTTAATTTTGAGAAACAGAATTCTGAAATAAAGAATAAAATTTGGTTAATTTGAATCGGCGCCAAAAACGCAACGTCATATTGACGTCATGAACTTTCGCTTTCGTGAAAGGGTTAAGTTGGGCTCAAAGGGTTAAAAAAGGGTTAAGTTGGGCTCAAAGGGTTAAACTCGCGAAGTCTATTCGTAAATTTCCGAAAAAGGGTTAAAATTGGCGATTTTAACCTTGAATGACCTCTAAATTCTGAATTCGGCCTTCAAAAAATGCAGGAAAATTCCGCAAGGACGTGAGGGCGCTGCATGTATCCTAACGTAATAATTACTTATATAACAACATTCCATTTACACATCCTTCAAATTCTGGCTGAGTGACAAGCTCCCAGATTCAGATAGAAAAGGTTGGGGTTCAAATCCAAGTGGAGGCGAATTTTTTTCTTTTTATTTTATTATTTACAGTTCCCTAGGTCTATCTTTTTCCAAAGGTTACGCGATATTTAAGAAACTCTTTTCTCTAGTAATATTTCATCATTCTAAAATAAACACAATTACAAATAATGAAATTAAAAAATTTCTGGTACTCCATTTTTCGATACGTTAAAAACAAAATTGATTTGATAGTTTACTTTTCACTTAATAACGAAATTTTTCTTTTTCCGGATCCATCCTTAAGGGATTAGCAAAAGTCACGCTAGATAATGTTATATAGGGTATAAAACAATGGAAACAATGGAAAATTAGTTTATCTAATCTTTTATTGTCATTAATAAAAGTATAAATTATACTTCAGAGACACACAGTGTTTACGAAAAATAATATTTCAAGTAATTCGCACAAATGATATTCACAGTTATACATGTATATGGTAAGATCCATTTTTATGAGACATTCCAATTGCTCCTTTCGGTGAAGACGTATGTCTGTAAAGAAAGATTGGAATTAAATCAAGTAACTTATTTTAGAAATGCACACAATATAGTCCAACAAATTTTATTTTGGAATTTCTTTTTGCGAATAGCTTAAAACCATGATCGCGAACAGAATATTTGCTAATGCAAGCCTTCATCAAAATCAAAATTCCAAGAATAGGTTTCACCGGCCGTATCATTTTAATAACAGCTTTAAGAAAGCTCAAAGCTTTAAGAAATACATTGGAAAATGCACGTAAAGCTAAGTACGTAGCTAAATACAAATGATTTCTGTAAATCATGATTTTTACTATTGTGCAGGCAAGATAAAATTTAAATCTTACGATACTTATACAAACGCACCTACGAAATGAGTTAAATTTAATATTTCCGTATCCATTCCCGTCACATTACTAAATTGCAAAATGGTGTAAAAATATAACTTCCTAATGATTTAAATTATTATTTCCATTCGATAATGTACAATTTTCATTAACTTACTCGCACTATATTTCTTTCAGAATCAAAACTCATCCAAAACATACGCGTATTGTTCTATATAAAACATAAGTAGAAATCATGGCATGTCATTTGTATTTAGTGATGATCTAGAGAGCTAGGAAAGACGAGAAAATTGCAGTAGAAAGAATGTGGAAGTCATAGTTTTCACCCATATAACTCAGTAATATTCTTGTTCTCCATGTTGAAGCGCAATCGGCACCTTAAACTACTCTTAAACCCTCTCTAATCCTAGCTAAATAACAGCATTAATTAGTGCAAACCAAGCCCATTCTGTTACCTTCCTGACTCTTTTCAATACAGGTTATCATTATAATGCAATAGATCATTTATATATTATATAAGTAATGACTTATATCAAGACTTTTTTGATCAACTTTAAACATAACAATTACAGCAATGGTCTTTTACAGCGTATTTTCCCGTCATTTCTTTGTATTATAAGAATTTATTTCCATTTGCCGTTCTGGTCCTTAATCCTATTAAAATTGACGAACTTGAGTAAAAACCCATGGTTTCAATGTGAAAGTTCTATCTTATCTAGGTGAAATATCTATCTCATCTAAGGTTTCTTAAAAAAGGCATTTTTTATTTGCATCAGGTTAATATGACTTCCTTCTGAGAAGAATTAGTCTCTCAATACTTCTAATCCATGTAAACAAGTTAACAGATAAAACTATCGATCGTATTACGAGTCGTAGTGGACGACTGGAAGCAACATTATCTTTTATCATATGATAATCGAAAAATATTACTTATCTATATCACCGAAAGTCCCATGATTCGTGATTATTTTTATCAATCCCTCTATATTGTCTTAATTGAGACAAACCCTTCATTTTCGGTAAAAATGTACACTACATACCTGAATTTCAGCAATGAGGAAAATAATGAAACAGTTATAAATATCTAAAACTTTATTATTTTATTAGCGTAACAACAATTAACTCATCAAGAATACATCACATTGATTGATTATTCAAATAAGAACAGCCTTCAGTAAAATATTCATTGGATTTCTAAGAAAGATTAATTTTATTCAAATAAGGAGTGAATTTCTTCAAACGATCCAATTATACATATAAGTGATCTACCTTTCGGTAGGTTCATGTGCCCCACATTCCCTAATTGCTTCCCTCTCCTTCAATTCCCGGTAACTTATCCCACCCCTTAATTCGTCTAACAACTTCTGTCTTTGTCTTCCCCTCTGTCTCTTCCTTAGCATTCTTCCCTCGATCGCTTTCTTCAACAATCCTTCTCCTCTCAATATTTGACCCATCCATTTATTTTGTCTATTTTTAATTACTTCAATCAGTACCCTTTTCTCCCCAACCATCTCTAGAACCTCTACGTTCGTTTTTCTATCGAGCTAACTTACTTTCTCCATTCTACGCCATACCCACATCTCAAATGCCTCTAACCTTTTGATATCCTCTTTTCTCAGGGTTCACACGATCCATTTAGCTCGATGGAAATCACATCAAATAACATATGTAAACGAAAGGATATAGAATCAAATTTGCAAACTATGAAGAGCTCGGCATTTAATAATAATAGAACGTCATTAACTCTCCGCGACCTACTGGTGCACTGCTGATTGCAACCTGTTTTGAGGGTCCATCAAGTAATTTTACATAGCACTCCTTCATATTATATAGTTATAATCATTCTTGATTCAGAAATCAATATAGTTACGTAAGGTATTTTCAAAACTTTCTTTCTTGTCCATTTCCATAATCTTTACCACTGAAAATTATTTTAAACGAGGTTAAGCAAGGTTCGAAAGAGAGCATCGATCTATTTCTTGAGTCTGGTTTGTAACGAGAGGACTGTGAAAATTGTAGTACTCATAAACGGATTCAAAAGTACATACATGAAAGTAATCACAAACGTGAGAAAATCCTCCTTGTCTGACTGAACAACAGCATCGCTCCCTAAACTAAGGATCCGCGGTATAATCCGAAGGGGTCTGCGTGTATAAATGTTTGTGCAAATTAGTTTTTAACTTCCCTATTTTCTACAATTTCGTAGTGTTTTCGGTGAATTGTATTGATCACAGAATTTTAACGGTATATCCGCTGAATACATATTCTTGAATATGTAATTTAAACATTTACGTGCGGCGTACTGGATGACTCACGCAATGGTACAAGCGCAGTTCCTTCCTCTCATCATTTTCTTCCTTATAGTAAGTTAGTTAAGACGCGCTGATATTTTATCTTCCACGCCATGATCAATCTTCGGAACACCTTCAAGTAAATGTAAAAACATTAACCCTATGACTGGCAAGGAAGATTCATTGAAAGCAAATTTACGTACAATTTCATACAGATAGAACGCTTCCTTTTGAAATCATGACTAAAGCTTTTAAGATGTACGTAATTCAAATTAAAATGAACAAACCTCGTTTCAATGCAAATGAGAGATGAAAAGGTAATTTCTCCATACTCTATAGATACCTAGAGACTTCAGATATGTTTTATATGGGGCTCTAAATCGTCCATAACTTGAACCTCCGCCTGAAAACTAAGAGTAAAATCACAATAAGAATACTTCCTAGATCTCAGCCATAAATGATGATAGTACCTATTTTTACGTATCTTATAAAAGAAGAACGTTTAGAGGTTTATTTGAAGAATACAGTTTATGGATGATTGCTTTTTAATATCATAGCATAATAAGAACTTTAGTCGCCTCTTATCTATGGGAAATACTATATTCAAATTCCAATCACAAAATGTTAAAATCCACTTTAAGTGCCTTCATTTGATCACCGATAGTCTTACCACTATTTGAAGCACCTGACCTTTTATTACATGGTCCTCGCTGGGTTATGAGTATGATATCCAAAGGAACTGAAGAGCTCGATAGGTCAGCATTTGGGCAATAGGTCAACTACTCCACCGAGAAAATGGCCTGCTCCTAAGATTCGAGATTTATAAAATAAAGTCTCATCCAGAATATAGACATTGCCGAATTCTTAGTAATTTTAAATATCTGACTCTTCTAGGTCGGGATTCTACTTACAACGTAACTGGATTATAGCCTGGATTCCCTCATTGATGTATAAGTGCTCGCCATGCTATAGTAACAGGTTTCAGCCCCTTTCTAGTGTGCGTGACGTCACATCTTCTATTTCATACCGAGGTTTCGAACGTAAGGTTTTCTATCGGGACCTCTTACGTCGACAACCGGAACCTCCAACGAAAAACAATTTGCGTACCTATGTCCTCTTAATAGCTCTAAATTATTGTAATTTATTTTCGAAGCATGGCTCTTAGCGGCTTGCTCGAAACTTTCGTTGATTCATAATATATTTATAATATTCGTAGTCAAATTCACTGAAATCAACACATCGGAGGATCCAGCAGGAGGGGGGGAGAAGGGGCGATCGCTCACCCTTCATAACTTTGTAGTTGGGATTTGCCTAGGATCTGATAAAGAGCTTGAATTAAAATAAAATCGTGAAGATTTACCACGATCGCTATACATCTACTACTTAATGAGAAAGGAAATAATCTTCACTCACCCCCCTCCTCACCAAGTGCCGCCTCTCAAGATTCACTCTTGCATCCTTGCAAGGAGCCAATGGGTGTTTTCGCCACTTTCAATATCTTTACGGCTTCTTCTGCGCTGGGATTTTCTATGACCAACTTCCAAGGCAGACGTATCCTATTGGATTCCAGGTGCTCAATCTTAAATGGTTTGGAGAGAGAAATTAAGAAAGGGAGCAACACAGCCCCATTTACTAAAAAGGGAAAGTTTTGAGAGATTCGTACGTTTTATTACCGCATTTTGACTTTCTTCCATTCGAAATTTTCCAGCAAGAACACTATTCCTTTTATCTCAAGGAAATCCTATCTCATGATTCATTTTATCTGTTCTCATGAGAAGAGTTTGAACCCTCGACCCCCTTGGCTACGAATACGTCTCAGAGTACCCCCGAGTAATGTTGTTCAAGTTTGGCTGTATGTTTCATTTACGCACGTGATATATGTTGCATAAAATGAACATTATTTGAGTAAAACCTTTCTGGTACCAATTTTGGCATTTAGTATGAACAATGTTATTGCGTTGCGTGCTCGTCGCAGACGGGCTTATTGAATTTGTAAAGTGTCATTTATTTTATCTTTCTATTTTTGGCTAAGATTTATTAACGGAGGTAGCAGGACTCCATGATTTTCTTTTTTTTGTAACTATCTCGTTAAACTCCAGGACCTTGAGCAACCTTAGATTCGATAAGAAAGTGAGTGCTCACGTCTGAAAAGCTCAAATGCATTACTTACGGTAATCTATAAAAGATACGTTTTGTGGTTTATCTACCGAACATCTGGTTGATGGTAGAAATACCAGAATTAAATTGGTTACAATTTGAAATGAAGAAGAGTTTTTGTAGAGAATCATCACATACAGCCATGTCGGAATGCAGAGTTGACAACAGAATGATAATTTTATTGTTTATTTCTTGGAACATGGAAAGATATAGTAGTAACTTTTCATGAAATCCAAATAGAGAAGAACATTTCGATATAGATTATCACTGATGATGATTTCTACACTCGATATAGATGATTTTTTTTACTTATTAAAGTACTTATCTTTGATAAATTTTATGAGTGCTTGGTGAGAGGTAATTTCACAAAATAATTGACCATAGGGATATATCTACCACTTCTTTGGATTGTGGTATCAAGTTACATCGCTACTAAATTATATTTATACTACTCTCTCTTAGTAGTAGTAGATTGGTAGTGATCAGTAGTGTTCTAACTCTCTCTCCTTGGTGTACAACCTGAGTCTTACATACTTTACCAACATAAATTATTCTGTGCAACAGATAAGAACTTTCATAACTGAGAATTCTCCAAATCTCCATGTCTTCAGCTGGCTTTGAAAAAACTTAGCAGGTACTTAGAGAGCCACTGTGTAAATATCAAATACCGCAAAATGGAAATATATAATATATATACTGCTCAATTATTAAATAAACAACAGAAGGAAATAAGAATTTTCTACAAAACACTAGAAGTCCATTTAAGTTGTATGTTGTACCCTACCTTTTCAATTCAGGTCTAAACATTTCCTCCACAGCTCCAAAGAATATTATTCTTTACTAATATTAATTAACTATCATCGCCAGCATAATATAACATAACAAGTATATTATTGCACACGAAATAGTCTCTCAAAAACATTCACAACGATTGGAAGAGATACTACAGTATTGGTATTCTTTGTAGGCTAGTCTGGCATTCTTTGTAGAAGCAGGGCTATACAAACAAATTTATGGTACTGAGAGCTATTCTGTTTCATCTCCTAGATATTATATAGAAATACTAACCACTTGTTTTCAAAATTCCTTGCACCTATCCGCAGGATGGTGTACAGATACCTCACACCATAGAGCTGAGTTGAAGCAGATCAGGCTAAAACTATCCAGTGATCCGCAATCATTCTCCAACTCTTTACATCCAAAGTGCCTCTCAACAGGGGGCCTCCTGGATAGCCAAGTGGGCAGCCAATTTGACTATGGAAGAATTGGTCCTGTGTTCAATTCCCAATGGCAGTCCACATACTAAATGAAGTTGCTGTCAATAATTTTTAACAAAACTGCTATTTCTTCTCAACATGAAGGGAAAATGATATATATTCAAAGAAAGTTGTTCTGTTGAATATCATTCATTTTATGAAATATTACTTATATGGACAGAGAAGGGTACCCTATGGAAATTTTCATCCAGACTCTCTTAGATAGATTGCTGATCTAGCTCTCCTCTCACCTTTTCATCATGACTCCCTCTCCTCTACCCTTCCACTTCATGTCTACCAAATGTCTCCAGTAACTATTTGTATCTTTATTACCATTCTCATTTCATATGTATGTTTTTTGCACTTTTGCCTTTCCCTGAAGAAGAACTGAATGTTTGAAACTATGGCTGCAGTCAAGAATAGTTTGTTCAAGTACAGTTTTTACACGTATTTATTAGCAAGATTTTCTGCATTGAGGATATCAAAATTCACCAAATTTCACTAGAGAAGATTTTGATGACTTTATTCTGAGGAAGACTATTGTGTATAATTAAAAACATGTTAGTCTCCTCAAATAACTTGATGTTACCATAAAAATAACTTAATAGGTGAAAAGTTCATGTTATTAGAAATTCTTACCAAATCATCAGCATACTGACAGCAAAGGATTTGACAGAGAAACTAAATAGTGATTCCTGCATTTGGATTCCAAAGATAGTTTTTAATTTTTGCCACGGATGGGACAAATGAATCGTAGATTTAAACTAAGAAGGCTCATCACTTTAAGGAATTCAAATAACCCACATTATATGTTAAAATATATTAATATTGAAAGATATATTTTATGGAATTTTACATATATTAGGCATATAACATGTATATAGATTTCTTTTGAAATGGCTTTAATTTAAAGTATCAATATAAACTTGCATTAGGTAAGAAACATGTTGTTTAAATGGCATGCTGTTTGAAAATTTTATAATCAGGCAATATTCCTTCCAGGCATCTTCTGAGAAAGTATATTTTGATTTTAGAGTTTAAATTTCTTTCTACCAAAGATAAAACCATTCTCAGTGCATAATAAAAACAGTTGCAATGAATACATAGTTGCCCGAGTTAATTGACACGTAGCAAAAAGAATACTGATTAATTTATCTGTAAGAACATCAAAGATTCTGAAAATATTTATAATAAAACGTTCATTACCAAACAAACAAGAAATAAAAAAGCATTATGTACAAGCTTTCTTTTCTAAGTATAAACAATGAATAAAAAATAAAAAAGCTAAACCTTAAATTATTCGATTCATTTTTACCATTGTAAATACAAAGTTCATTAAACTTGTAGTGAAGTTTTCAATCCTTAGGACTTTTTGTAGCAGACTTAGGCATTTTATGCTAACTGCAGTTTTTAAAGGCACTCGGTATCAAATACAGGCATTGTTAGGTGGTGGCACAACCTGAAAACAATTCCAAAATACACACAAACTTATAATGTTCAAAGCATTGAGAATTGGACGAGAGACTATAATGACATGGATCGTTGAGGAATCAGCCTGGCCTGTAGAAGATCCAGGTCAGTGTCCTAGTGATGCCAGACCTTTTCTCTTCCATTCTTAGTTGAAATTCCAAAATATTCTAAGAGCTGCAGCAAATACATCAGTAACTTCTTTACTGACTTGATTCTTGACTTACATTTCATTCCAGCCAGAAGGCACAAACAATTGGAACACCACAAATGTCCTTTACATACTTTGAAGCCATACTTATATACAAGTTTCCTCAATTATCTTTGAACAATAAGATAAAAGATTCAACTTGTGAACAATTTTTAAAATCTGTCATCTTATCGTAAAATGTTAGAACACTCAAAAATATTCACGAATACACCGTCTTCTCAACCCATTCCTCAAGGGTAAATGTGGCAGAGTTTGTGTTGTCTGGATCTCTTTCTTTGAAAGTATCTGAAAAAGAGAAAAATTGAGTTGAATTGAAAAATATTCTGTAGAATTTAATCATATTTAACTTTCTTTGATAAGGTATTACTGATAAATTATCTCATATTTCCCTTTGTTATAATACATGTAATATTCAGCTGATTCATTCCAATTACTCCTTGTGAACTTACCTATCATTCCCTTTAATCTTACAGCACACATCATGAAGTCATCAAAAGATATTTTCCCATCTTTCCTGGCATAACGATGGACCAATATATTGAGGATGTGGTTGTTCAGTCGATATCCAGCTGAATTGAGAGCTTGTCTCAATTCAAAAGCACTCAAACAACCAGAATTGTCTTTATCATAGAGTTTGAAGACACCCTGAAAACAGAAATATACTTTTACCTTGCAGAAAATGATTATATTCATACACTCATTAATTAAAAGAACTACAAAATAATTCATGAATAATATATGAGCACCTTTGCTGTTAGTATGTTAATTTTAAATTTGTCAAAGAACTTTATTATGATTACAATTCTCTAGCTTTATAAGATTCACTTCAAATCAAAATCTTACTTTCCACTGAGATTGTACATAAACATCTTCTATGATAATTAGATCAAATTACTGTTACAGACAAATATTTTATATTTCAAAGAAATTTTAAGGCAATGTAACATAGAAATATTTTGAATTAATTAGCCAATTTACTGGAATAATGTTTTAAATGAATGGCTGTATAATTTTTCATAAATTGCCTTGATAAATTTTATAACTGAACTCAGAAGAGCTAGAAAAGCCAAATGGTGAAGATGTCATTTTACCTCATTACATTGCCATATTTCACAAAGTCTAGCATCTTAACAGTGATTCCTACCTTCCAATTCCTAATGTCAATCCATAAGGCTTTGAATTCTTCAAAGCCAAGTTTTCCAGAACGATCCACATCCATCATAGCAACCATACTACGACAGACATCCTTGGAGAAGCCTTCTCCCTTTGTTTCTGATGAAGGAAAATATCACTTGAATAAAACTTTATTTAAAATAATGAATATGCAAGGTATTTTGCTCTTATATGAATACAAGGGAGCTGCAAAATTTTTTGGAACATTTTTCACAGAGAAAACTGAATGTAAAGCCAGTAAAACACAAACACAGCAACATGAAAACATAAACAGAAGCAAAATTGCCCTTAAAAGCAGGCTATGCATACCTTTTGATTAACTTGTTGAATATTCAGGTATTCAAAAACTATGTAGTTTTTGTTTATTTTCTTTATTTGAAGCAAGAAGGAAATCTAGATATGCATTTAAATTGAATTGAATTTTACTTCTAATGAGATTATTACAAATGTATATTTACAAATTATTATGAATAAAAATTATACAGATTCCCTAAAAAATGACAATTTTTTTAATATTTGGCAAATAATAATTAAATAATAAGAGTAACAATAAATCAATTTTTAGATTTCATTAATTTTCTTTTATGTAGAATGAAATTCAATATAAAAGTGGGTTCTTCCTTAATAAAATTCAGGTAGCAAAGAATAAATTCTAATGTTTATGGGGATAAATAACAAAATAATGGTGATAACTATAATAAATCATTCTTGTGAATGACTAACACCCACTCTGAAACTTGCAAATTTGAATAAATGCTACATTACAGTATAATTCCAAAAAATATTCACTGGTGTAAGGATATTTAGTCTCAATTTTAAAGGCAGATATTTTAATTGCTTTGCTGTTCAATTTAGAATTTAAGGGGCACTTTAAAAGCAATCATCATATGATTAGATTAACATTTTCAATTCTTTAATATTCTTGGTTTAAACTAATTAGGGCATGTTACCTGAAATTTTGACATCATATTCATAATGAATGAAGAACATTTTCTTGAACAGCTCATGAAATTCAATGATGCTTTAAAATTGGTTAATCAATAAATTTGAGCATTCTTTCATTCCATGCTGATAATGATAGTATGGGATAGTCTAGTATTTATATACATCTTGTTATCAAATTACACATGCTTAAAAGCATATCAACATTGAACGTTTTGTAACAATCATTTTTTAGGAAACAACATCTCAAGAGAAAAATACCATTAACAACTAAGTGCTACCAATTTGTTAGCTTTCGTACCTTTGCTTCTATGCAACTTTGTAATCATCATACAGGTGCAACTGAAAAATCTCAATCACGTGTATTGCTCTAAGTAAAAAAAATTGCACATACTAACATGAATGCAGCCATCCAAATGACCAGAGGAAACGTACTACCAACATGATGAATGAAACATTAAACCATACTACCTTAATACCTTCCCCAAAAAGCGTTATCCATACAACACGAGTGTTCCAATTAAAAATTATGGACTGTGACAGCCATTAACTTTTTCTGGAATACCAATAGCCACCCCCAATTGTACCGAAAATCACACTTTTCTTAATGATTATTTTATGCAATCATCTCCTAAGTATCCATCCATGACTATGGAACGAATGAGGGGAGAGGATGCACCGGCTACATACCAAACATGTTTGAGAGGGGATTGTCTCGACACAGGAGGCCACAAAAGGCTGAAAGTAGGGTTGAAACGAGGGAGCCTTCATTCTCCCCACCACTCGTAGGCATATCTTGGGACGGCAGCGATGAACAGCAGCATTGATGATTGGCAGCGACGTAGGATTATTTTTTGGGGTTTTCGGGAAGGTGGTTATGTTTTTGGGGATTGAGGGAAAGGTGACCACAAGCAATGGAAAGTAGAAGGAGGCAACAATGAAAGTGGGTTTTATTATTGGAAACATGACCAAACAATATGTTGATTCAGACACAAGAAATTATAAGCAGCAAGGGATAGGAAATGACTGTGAGACAAGGCTGATATAAGTCCATAATGCTTTTTTCAGTAGGAGCTTACTACATATGTTGGTTCAAGATATTCATCATTCAACAATCCATACTCATTCTTAGAATAAGATGGCTGTGAAATCCTTGCCCATAAGCACTGAGAGGTTAAAAGTTAGTAAAAACGGATAGTTAAATATAAATGAAATTTTATGCAGAGTAATCTACAATTTAGTAGTTTCAAGCATCAAATTATTCTAAAGAAATAAACAAAACGAAAAATCTGCTTAGTTTGGAATATTTGAGTAAATTTGGCCTAACAAAAAATAATGTTCAATGACAAGGGAAATGCAATGGTAAATAAAAAAATCTTTTATAAAAATCTATTGAAATCATGATCCGAAACATATGTAGCAAACTGATGCACTGATACCTCTTTCTGGGAAGAACTTAATGTATAATGGGGCATTATCAAAATTATAAGCATTAAGGAAAGAGGGACATGATCACAGCAGTGAAAAAATATACGTGAGTTAAATAGCATGATATTATAATGAAATGAGATAGTTTTTCAAATTATTTGATTTTAAATTGATGTTGAAGTCATGTAAAAGATTATACCTGATAGCATTTGTAACTTTCTATTTAAAACCAACACCCTTAAGACTTGAAAAAAGTTACAAACTCTTTCTCAACATTTAATATCTTTCTCATGAAAAATAGAATAAAATAAAGAAACTTTGATAAAGCAACACATATAAAGCTAATAAGCTTCAAGCATAAACATGATACTTCTTATGCAGAAACATTGACTATAGATACAAATGGAAAGCAAGTATTCCTTCACCATAATAAGTATACAAGATTATAAAAGAAAAGCTTTAAATAAAATTACAAGCCATAAATACCAAGGTCTGAAAAAGACAGCAACTGTCAATTACGCATCAGAGAAACCTTACTCATTGTATGTAAATGTGAATACTTCACTGTTATTCAAGATCAATAGAATCTAAAGCAGTAACTCCATCAGACTAAATCAGCCTTGATGAAGATTTGCATTCTGAGGCATTATCATAAGCCTAACACTTAGCAGTAGCATCCCTGCATACAAATAGATACTTAAAGTACAGATTACCTCAAGATACTCCTAGATAGATCCACTAGAATGAAGTAAGCTTTACTATAGACACGGAACAAGACATGCCATGCTTACACATTGTGATTCTTTACAGAATATTTTACTACCAGCAATGTGTGAAATGTTGACTTTCAAGGTGTCTTGATGTTGAAACATGGTATTGAACTAATACTGAGCCCAAAACTGCAAAACTTAAGAAAATATGTTTACAGTTGAAGTGGCACTGACTTAAAATTGAAACTTTTTCTTTCCAGTAAATCAAAGCTATAAACAGGGCAAAAAGTAATAGTTCAATGCCATGTTTTGAAGATGCTGAAATGAGTTATCCATGCTTATTTTTAAGGATTCTATTTCTATATAACATTGGCATTCAAAGCAATGGTTATGAGAACTAATTAAGGTAGATTTGCAGATCTGGGTGAAAAAAATTAATTATATTCTGTATATACAAATATATTACGTGAGCCTATGAAGCACTTTGAGAATTGTTACTGAAAATTATTTCTTTAGACTAAGTGAAAAAAGAATAAAGCAGAACAGGAGCAAAATAATCGAAGCATTGTATCTTCTGGATCTTACCAGTAGAGATGTATGCTGCGAATGAATGGATAACATGGAATTACAAAGAATCAAAACTGCTGCAATTGGTCTGCAGAAAAATTTGTATGTTTATGCGATATACAGGCTTCATAATAAGCATAAATGCAAAACACTGAAAAATAAGCTTTAATCCATAATATTTTGACAAGTATACTATGTACATTTATTATTAGCAAGCCAAGAAACTCAAACTGGCAGTGACATTGAAAAAGATTATACGTAATTTATTCTAGATGAATCCTGCTAAGATGATGACTACAAGAGAAATGACATACTATGTATTTCTGGGTCTATTATGAGAACTTATGAGAGAAAAAACTAAAATGCTTTTTCAATTCATGCATTTATCTATTTTCATTAATATTCATGACAAATGGATTGATTTGATTCATATCAAATTATTTAAAGGAAAATTGGATTTAATACAAATCCAAGACCAGACAATAAATATCTAAGAAACACATAACTGAACTGGAAATGCTATGAGGCAAATGTTATAATTATTTCTTAATGAAGACAAATAAGAATGTTACTGATACATAATTAACTCATTTTTAGCTTATTTCAATTAAATCTGCTTGAGTGAATGCTATCTAAATAATATTTCTGAAAATAATTTCATTTCAGAATAAATTAATAAATAGAATATTAATATGTTTTTCAATTCGATGACTCCAATACACTATAACTTTTTAGACAATTCTATCACCATATTCTACCATCAATTATGTCACAATTTAAATGATTTCTCTCATGAGATAACAAAAATATTTGTATTTGCATATTTTAAATCAATTTCCAGTTCAATATTGTTTATTATGCATGCAAATTTTTAAATAAAATCTTTTCCTAATTCTGTCACCATTCTAGATTTCTATCAACTATAGCTTCATCAGGGCACAAGAAAAATCTATGAAGCCCTTACCATTCCACCAGTATTCTTACTAAAAAATATCTCTTTAACAAACAGAAAATCCATTGCCTGTAAACCCAAATTGATTAACAAAAATACATTTCAAGCAGAACAGCTTTCCACTCTAATAGCAAAAATTCAATACAAGCAATGTACAAAACTCAGAAACTTACCATTCTTCATGGCGAAGTCTAAGATTTCCTTCAATTCCACCCAATCCACCTCCAGATCTTCACCTGCAATCTTCCTGAAGAATTCTCTAACCTTTTCATCTTTACTCTTTACATCAGGTTCTGGTTCAACTTCTTTGACCTAGATGAAACAATTAAAATATATTAAGTTTTTATTCAAAAGAATCTTTATATTTTAATCCGTACATTCAAAGGAGATCTGGTTTCATGATTTGCAAAAATATGAAGAATTTTGGAAATCAGGAGAATACATAAGAATTAAATTTCAATCAAATTAAATATCAACATGATAAATTAGAGTTTATATCACTAAATATTAATATTTTCATGTCTTTAGTTATTACATTTCATTTTACACTTTTCATTAACATTCTTCCCTTATTTATTTCCTCAACTCTAAATTTAAATTTATGCATCATAAATTATAATCAATCTTATAAAATATGTATAGATTTTAGAATCTATTAGACTAATTTATTAATTTTATACTTACTCTAGTATCAATTTCACCCATACCAACTTCTTCATCGTGCTCTCTGTAAAAGATAAATAAACTCTTGAAAACTATCCCAATGCAATTTATTATTTAGGAGTTATAAAAATTATAAATACTCCCTAAAATAACAATTGTTTTGGTATCAAGGATAACTCAGAAATAAAAATATACTAAACTTATACAAATATACAGAGATTAAACAGAATAATTTCACCACATATTTGAAATATGTGATATTATGACCAAACAACAAATTACAAATAAATAGCATCTTTCTGTAGCTAAGAAGTTCAGGGATACGAATTTTTTTCAAAATAATGTAATTACATTTAAAGTAAAATCATCCCTCTTTCAGCCTCAATGTCAACATATAGCAAGATCATTCACCCCTTAGTATGTGAAGCATATAACTCCATAAAAATCATCCTTAAATATAATAAATAAATACATGTTTCACATGTAAATATTGTACATTATGTACAATAAATAAATGTTTCCATGAATCCCAGTTAAAAATATAATTGAATAAGTCCTGTAAAATTCATGCAACCCTTTTAGTTGTAATATGGATAAAAATAGGAGTTCTTTAGAGATCACAATCTCTAAAGAAATGCTTTAAAGGGAAAAATCAATCAATCTAAGCTTCTAATACTAGAATCAGTGTAAACATAAACTAAGTTGAACAAGCACATGTCAAGATGAGAATTTAGAATTTTAAAGGTAGTAAAAATTTCAACATTATTGAAAATATAAAAGAAAATATATTTATTATAGTTTATTTTCTAACTTAACCAATCAGGTAACTGAGTAGGATGTTTACTTAAAATATTACAGCAGTTTATAAGAATAGTTTACTCACAGGGAACATGTGGCTTTATAAGAATTCAAAATTCATACCTGTATGAATATCGGTATGTTCTGCAGAGTTCACAAAAATGATCTCTTCTTCTCATATTAATAACAAAACCTTAACTTTTATAATAAAACTTAATGTTGTTTGCGAATCAAGCAATGAAAGTGAGAGCAGTTTTGGCAAAGTGTGGGGACAGAATTTCAGATAAGTGGAACTGGCAAACTGAGCCAAAAATAATCCCAGGAAGTTGAAGGGAAATTCAATGGATATTTGCCAGAAGAGGGGGTGAGTCACAGAGATTGCTTCAGAATTTCAAATCCATCTCTAGCTGCAAATACAAGGATACGTCCAATGTTTGTATCAACTTAAAATACATAAAAAATATCTGTGCACCATAGTATAAACTATTACATCTGACCCTAACTCCTTAGATATGTTTGACAACAAGATTTTTCTAATTAAAGTCTAAATATTTATTTATTATATTATTTTTCAACAACCCATAAATGAAAATATACTAAAATGAGATGTTTAATGTACCAATATTTGCCTTTGAAATTAAAGAAGTAAATAAAATAGGTTTCCAAACATTGGAAGTTAGCTCCTTAGCTTCAATCTTGCCTATTACAAAGTTTGGAGAACATCACAGAAGTTGGTCTCTTTTCCAACATTAAGTGGTAAAACTGCTTTTGTAATATACTACATCATTTACAAAACTCAAATTAAACAAATAAGTGAAATTTTCAATTAAGTCTATGTTTATGATTTCAAAATATAGGCAGTCTCCAGGTAACACAATCCTTGACTTTTTTAAATCTTTAGATAATAAACAGCTCTATTTCATCCAGTTTTTTAAAATTTTCTTTGGGAGGGAGTTGAGATTGGTGCTAAGATTATGGAGGACAGAAAAGAAGAAACTCAAATGCAAATTTAAGGTTTTCTTTTTTTAAAATGAGTGATATCAAACCATATATGGTAAGTGCATGACTTCCCATGCCACCTCGTGGGCATTTTTAGACTGCAGGAGATTGTGCGGCCATTAATTCAAGTAAATTTGAATTCAAGCCATTAATTCAAGTAGCTCAATTTTTTGAGAGACTGGATTTTACATGCTGGCCCCTCAAATCAACAAAATCAAACCTGAAACTACTCTCACCAATGTCTAATGCAGTAGAGGAATATCTACTTATGTAAAATTTTGCATAATATGTGAGAATGCTTCATTTAAATAACCCTCAGGCATTCTGTAGTTTGAATATTTTGCAATATGACTTACTCCATGTTGTTCTTGTTTTCTGAGAAGACTCTTAGGATGAACTCTCCTTCTTCATTTGGTTCAAACGTTGATGGAACTATGCAGTAAGTGCCTGGTGGTAGTTTGAAGCGTGAGCTGACTTCTCTTAGGTTGATAAAAGATGGTGAGCGAGCAACAGATGCATTATACTTGAAGAAGTCCAGTCCAAGGGGCTTTGGAAGGTTTTCAGGATCTTCTAACTGTGGTTAAAACAGAAAAATTTAATATTGTGAAATGTCATTTTTCATACACGTATTCCTTGATACATTCATGAGTAATCTGAACTGTATATTCCAATAAGTTAAAACTTTTACAGTGCACATGTAAAGAAGGTGAAACTAACACAAAAAGGGAAATAAGATCTGTAATAGGATAGGTTTGACAACAATAATGCTAAAAGAATTATATTTTCCAAAATGCTTCAACTTTCTAAACAATTAAAAGAGCTAGATCAGAGATATTTGAATCTCAATTTGCCATAATAAGATCTAGAGCTCAAAAATAAATTCTTTCTACTTTTATGACAATAGTCCCAAGATATTCCAGCAAGAATAATGATAACACACAAAGGAATTGTGTAATTAGTTTCTACAGTGGACAAGCATTGATTCTTTTGCAAATGAATGGGAAGTTATATTAATATAAACTTAATGCAACAATAATTGGAATGAATTGAAACTGATGTTTTTATAACCTATGTAACTTGCAATTTAAAGCAATCCCCAAAATTATATGTAAACTACAAATTTTTAGAGACCTTTCATACAGCTTTGAATAGAAAGCAAAAAAGTCATTACCAAAGCAAGGGTGAATTGCTAGTATAATTTGACATTTTATTCATTTAACTGTGGCATGCACAGTTAAATCATCCCTATCTTAAATACTTACATTGTAAATTGCAAATCCAATTGTTAAACATTCTGCTCCCATTCTTCTCTGAGCACGCCTGTTCTTCTGCATTAAAGCGACAATAATTGTACATTTTGTTTCCTCATCTCCTTCATCAGGGTCTACCAGAGTGATAATGTACTGAGGGTTGTGGTAAAATGTTTCTGAAAAAGATAAATAAAATAAAGTCAAACTATTAATAATTGAAATCTTGAAAGTTATCAGTATTAAAGTCAGTACTTGGGAAAATTATTTACTTTCATTATACTGTATTTACTTTACTGTCTGCTTTGGAGACAGCATGAGTTTAAGGAAGTCAGAGGGAAATAGAACCAATAATTTACTCTTCAGAATCATGCAACTCATTAATCTTAAATTTTATGAAACTAAGTGTCATTTAATTCTCCTGGAGGGTAGTTAATCATATTTCTCCTATTGTCAGTTCCAATTCTTATGATTTAAAGCATATTTTTCACAGTTATTTTCCTCATATTAATTCAAAGGTATGCAAAATTACTTCAATGCCATCTAACCAAAAGAAAACAAACTTTCCAAGAAACTCACTCAATTATAAAATATTTATTGAATGATTGATTGTAAATAGGTGATTATTTCTTACCTAAATAGTTCCTGCAGCCACCAGCAGTGACTCCTCGCACCCATTCACCCTCAAAATGACTCATTTCCCACTTCTTCCTATCTTCGTCATCCTCAAGTGAGTCTGGATTCAAGTTACAGATCTCAAGTCGAGAGAATCTCGACAAGAAATCTCTGTAGGACATCCAGAATTCTCCATCATGCTCGAACGTCAAGCCAATTTCCTCCTTCTCTTCATCTGAGATGAATCTCCACTCAGCAGACCTAAAATTATGAAATGTATGATTATATACTTCTGATTTTGGTAAAATAACATAGTATACGCTGCAAAGCATTGGTATTTGTCTTTGAGGCTCCAGTCACTATTTTAAAGAAATTTTAGTGATATTTTTCTCCAATATTTCTCTACCTTTCTTCTATGGAAAATCTTATGAACTTGAAAAATAAATGTTTATAAAATTTAATATATACAGATGCAACCTTACCTTAAGCATGTATGCATAAACTTAAAAAATTAAGGTTTTCAATTCTTTATAACACATTATTATACTTCTAATGAAACTCTTAGTACTGGATAAGACTGAGAATCAACATCAAGAATATTCATCACCTAAGCCATTTTTCTGGGGTGTAAAACCCTCTTTACACCACTATTATCACCTGATTAAGGATACTAATTTAAAGCTTTGAGAAATTAAATAATATAGGAGTTCATGAGAAGAATTTTAAGAGAGGAATAAAATTAAGAATATAATGGAATTAGACTCCGTGAGGGTCACCCCTGAACAATCACCAACTGCATTGCATTAAACTAAATTTCATGAAAAGTATACATCAAAGTATAATTTTCAATAAATTTTATGATTAATTATTGGATTGAAGCAAAAACAACAAAACTACTATTGGAGGTAAGATATGATATCAAAGATATCTTTACAGATTATTAATGAAACATTGATGATAAAAAATTAAGTTCCATCTTATACAACTCACTTGTCACTCCAAGCACCTTTCCATTCAGCCTCATTACCCCATGGATTTCTCATACGAATGAGAGGTATTCTACCAGAGGTATTAGGAGTTTGGATGTCCACATAGCACACCCTTGTTATGCTGTATGCATGCCCTCTAACAAGACCTTCATCAGTCACTGCCTCCACAATGTTGGGATCAGGCTGAAATGAGTATAAGAGAGAGTTCAGCATTTATGAGGTATAACATGAAAATAATGAAATACAAAAATTAAAATACATGAAAACATAGGAATAACTGAAGGAAATGATATATTGAAAAATATTTAAAATACTGATATGATAATGATTAGAAAACTTTTCAGTAGTTTTAATAATAATACCTAAATTACAAACCAGGTAAAATTTCTCAAATGAACCATAATACTTCAAACAGATGGAAAAGATTTTCTTGCCAAGAGCTCTAAATTCATATAATTAGTAAAGCATTAAACGTATGGCTTAAATATGGATCATTTTTAAAGAAAATCACTTCTTCACTATCCATATTAGTATAAGAATGTAATTATATGATGAGTAGGTCAGTTGATTATAAAAATAATACAAAATATAAGGCATGCAGCATTGTTTGTTAATATGTCATAAAAAATATAAATAAAAATATAATGATTATTCATAAAAATTGTATTGCAGCAAAATGTTTATTATATTACATTAGGCACAGAATAGGTTTATTTTTGATTGCTAAACAAATTAGTAAAAAATACAGAAAACCCCAAGAGAGGTTTTGCTAGAATGATAATTATTCTGAATTTTTTTTTGTCTAATAAGTCACTATCATCATGCTTTTTAAGCAATGATTTTATTTCAGATAATTGGCAAAGGTAGTGAAAATAATTTTTTAAAGTACATGTGAATAAGGATCCAATTAATTCCATCAGTTTTTTATCATAAAATAATCATTTTCATTTTTCAAATACACATAATGACAGCCAGGTTTAATCATTTTCAAAAATTTGTAGAAATTACATTTCTGTAGCAATAAGAGCTAATCGAATGGATAATATAACTTGTGAAAAATTTTAGCGAATATTGTACACAAAAATATATTGAAATGATTACCTCAAGAGAGCATCCCATTAGTGATGATCTTTCATGGGCCTTCAACATGATTTTGAATAGATTTGAAGGAGCTTTGTCAAGTTCGTACATTTCTGTAACACCACCAGTGAAGTCTTCCATTGCCTCACAAGTGGTTCCTCCTTTAAGGGCTTCATAAGATCCATGGAGTCTGTTAATTTATAAAAAAAGTGTTTGCATAAATTGAGCAAGTATTATGTTAATCTAATGGACACTTAATAATATAAGGCAATGAAAAATTAAATATGCAGATTAATTAAATGGTATATTATTTTCTCATTGAGTTATTTACAATGACAATGAATAACAATCAATAAACAAATAAGATACAGTCAGTAGGATGTATAATAAAACTGTTGTACTCCATTTTAAGAACTATATCTTAAAGATGTAAGAATCAATATATCTAAAACACATCAGAATCAGAATTGTCACAACTTAAGTCATAGTTCTTTTTAACTGTAAAATTTCAGATTTCATTTCAGATTCTAATATGATCATATATTCCAATCTATCAAGATCATTAGGTATATTGGTAAAATCTCCTTAAATATCACAGAAGTGAGCATAATGAAGGCCAAATCTTTACATATAAGACACAATGGTAATTTTTGACCAATAATTTTATAAACAAAGCTGTGTCTCATATGCTGTCAAATACAGTAAGAAGAGGACATACCATTCTTTCATATTTGTATTTTGAAATTTGTCTTTTTTTCAAGAATAAAATATCAGAATATGTAGTAAATATGCTAATTTCATTTTAAGAATGCCATATATAATACTTTATCAAAATAAACAGAATAAATTATGATCAGCAGCAATCATTTTTTTATTGCTTCTAAAATTATCCTTTGATGAGAACCACATATCAAAGAAGATATGTTCCAGTGGTTACACTATTTAAAGAAAGAAAACATTTACATGCCCTTAAAAGAAGAGAGCATTTAGTAAATATAATTCCAAAGTATGGAAAGATTGATTTAATGAGTATAAAATTATTTTACTTACTTTGCATATGCTTTTTCAAGTAATGCACTCCAAAATTCATTTTTCTCACTTGAATGTAGGAATGCCAGTTGACCATGAACTGTTGGTAATCTATCATCAATAACAACATCAACCCAGCGACCATACTGCCAAAACCTGAAATTAAAAGCTCATATATTATTTTCGCTCTCTTTAGAATTTCTTATACAGATTAATTAGACATTTATATGATAAAAAATTAAGCAGAATGGCAGCCTAATAATATAATGCTCCTTACAGTTACAATATAAAATATTATTCACAAGCATTCTACATCAGCCTCAATAATTAATGAAGAAAATTACAACTTCAAGTCTTCAGAAAAATAAATTATATGTGGGAATTTGATGAATATACCAATATATATTCTATATTTCCTATATTTTTTATAAATATTTTATAAATTTTCTAAATATGCCTTCCTATATTTTTTATAAATATAATAGAACTCAATTTTCATTCAACTGGCTATATCATGTAATTGATTCAATTAATGTCATTTCAATAGGCAGCTTTAATTGCTGTTTTTTAGGTCAAAATATAAATATTTTACATTTTTTTAATTTCTAAAATTGTTTTTCATCTTTACTATGGTCTTTCAACATAAAATTCTACATTCAAATTGGTTGACAGGATCCCAAATTTAAATTTACGCAATGCAACTCAATTTGTTAGGATTCAACATGTCTCTGTTAATTTACAACAAAAATTATATTAGAAATAACTAAATAATCAAGCAGCATTATTGAGAGCGCAAAGAAATTGCTGCTGGCAATTGCATCAAGTACACCCTAGCTCCCCATAACCAATATGAAGCCCTTATCAGCTCCATGGTCTCTGCTTTGAGTTTATACCAGGAAAATAGTACACACAAGTTTCTTAGAGTTTTTCACTGAATTTTTGAATGCTCCTGCAGTTGCTGACAGTTCAATAAAATATATCTAGCAGCTATGTAGTCTTGATATTGTTTACATGTTACTTTCAAGCATTGTTGTTTTGTACATATATTTAAATATAATTACAATGAAGTTTTGAATACTAACCTAAAGTGGAATATGCCAGCATATTGATCTACAAAACTTTGATCTTGGGGGACTACTTGATGGAAGAGCCTCTTATCTAGGGTAAGATTCGCCACTGCAGCAATCAGCCAGCAGTCACCTGAAATACAAATACATTGATATAAGAGTTGAAAACTTTCAGCATTAACTCTAGTTTCAGAAACCATAATCCCATTCCTTTGTTAAGTAAACAATTACTTAATTCATCAAGCCCTGTACAAATAATAATTGTAAGTAATTTTTGTAGTAATAAGTTCATATGCTTTGAGAGTCAAGATTTTCCTAGTGACAAAACGTTGGTTTAATTGAATCCCCACAAAAGAATCAGTAAATGAATATAGCTGTAAAAACTAGTAGAAAGATGGATATATAAGAGCGTTCTTCCTTTCGGTAGGTTTATGTGCTCTCACATTTCATATTCAATGTCCTTTCCTTCACTTGATAACTCATCCAACCCCATAAGTCATCAAACAAATTTTGTCTTTGTCTTCCCCTAACATTCTTCCCTCAATCACTTTCTTTAGGAATCCCTCTCCTCTCGATATCTGACCCACCCACTTCCTCTGTCGATTTTTAATTACTTCAATTGAAACACTCTTTTCCCCCCATCATTTCCAGCACCTCTGCGTTCGTTTTTCTATCAATCCAGCTCATTTTGCCACACACACCCACATCTCAAAACCCTTTTGATATTCTCTTTTCTTAAAGTTGGAAAGATTGAAACTCCTTCAAAAATATTTGTGGGATTTAATACCATTAAAATATTTACTTATATCTGAGATTAAGAATATGATCTAATGAAAAACATTGACCAAGAAGTAAAATGAAAAATTTAAAAGAAATGATTGTGTTATTGGATGACACTGTTATCAGCCATTTACAACTAAATAAATTCCATATGGACATGATCTATAATTTAAAACTAAGACGTTGCTCACCTAACTCTCCTTGCTGGGCGTCGAACCGAGAGAATCCTTCCACGAAGAGGCGAGGATCATCACAGATTTCCTGAAGAAAGGAAAAACACGTAAGACAATGCTCAGTATTAGAAACATACTTCTTCGTAGTTTCGACAAATGTAAATTTTTATATTATTACAGCCGCTATTTTCCGTTTGTAGTCACGCTAAGATTTGATGGCTTACTACTACATTGTCCCACCAGAAATGTTTAAACTTTATTGATGGGAAGATTAAAAAGAACACATTATACAATCACACACGAACGCATTAATAAACAATCCACGACAGGCAAAAACACGAGAAAATCACGGACTTTTTAAAGACTTTTTTGGAAAAATGATAAATAATACTTAGATTTTTTACGTGAGAATATATTTGTCTGTACATGAAGTTTGTAGCTATACATCGGATTAATCGGGTAGATTTACAGTCCTGAGATTGCCGGTTAAAGTTTATGTAACGATAAAAAACTGACACTTTCAAGGACGGATCTAACAACAGCTGTATTTTTAGGAAGAAAATTACTAATTCAGAATCTCCGAGTTACAGACCGCTCTTCGGGTTGTGGTCATCAAACCTACCGCTTTGTAATTTAATTAAAAACACTCATAATTCATCTTTAGGAAATGGAACATCAAAACAGATGTTGTTACTCACAAAAGGCCTTTTCCATTCGAATGGTTTTGATGGTGTCTGGCTGTAGAAAAGTGCAGAGTCTTCGGCAGGGAATTCTGGATCTTCGAAGAGGTATCCACCAGCGAGACATTCTTGGCGTAGTTGTTCAAAATCTTGAACGGAACCCCTAGGCCTGAGTCCGGAGCCGCGTTCTCCAAGCTGCAAGACAAAATTTCGAAATGAGAACAAAGAAACAGTTGTATTCTTCACAATAAACAAGGGTGGCCTCAATCTGAGGTTTTAATGAGTTGGCGAAACTAAAAGGAGTCGAGAAACAAGGGAAGATGAGACAGATTAAGACGGTGGACACATAATTTCAAAATTCGCGAGGAGGTTGACGGAAAAGATCAACGAACGGGCGGAGAAAAGCAAGCTATTTTAATTAGTGCCTTAATCTAGTCAATATTATGTAATACGATATAGTATTGAAATAATAGTAGTTAAAAACTTAATATGGAAAGGCGTTCCCTCGTGGAAGGCTTTATGAAGATTTCTGAAAAATCTGGAGTAGGAAACTTTTCAGACCACTAATAATAATTGGATAAAATCAATTAAGCCATAGAAATATAATCCATACACTGCTGAATTTACGAATCGTTAAAAACATTGAGGGACGCTGTCAAATGACAACGGAAGAAGCAAAAATTTGAGTCCACAATCATTATCACGAACAAAAATAATAGAGGTTTGTGTTATACTACCGTAAATGTATCGCATTCCCAAGAAATAACGAATATATAAAAGCTTCGACAGGATCGGGGGTCGAGTATTCCACTTTCTGAGCTTTAGCCGCAACGGCGTGTTTCAATGTCCCGGCTAGATAGCATAATTGGTTAAAGCACCAGCCCGGAAAGTTGAGGATCCGGGTTCGAGTCTCGGTCCTATCAGCCTTTTAATGTCCGTTCTAACTTGAGATTTTTCCCTGGTGTTCGCATTTACGTGCAAAATTACCTATTAATCCTTACTGGACTCAGTTTCTCTCAAAATAAGAAAAGTTGTCAGATTCTTTAAAATTGGCGTAGAGCAAATACCTTTTTCTCACCAAAACAGCAAACACCAAAGTGGGGGATCAACCACCCCACTCATCAGAACATGGAACAATGAAAATAATTTTTGAAATAAATATCTTATTCCATAACTATTACGAGTTTACGTTACGGAGTTACGATCGCGTCGTGATTCACGTGACCGTGATTCACGGAATGACTTCATCCCATTCATAATTCATTCATCACTTATAGGTCTTCCTCGTGAACCAAATATTGATACAAATTCCTACATTAAAAATGATACTCCCTTATAGATAAAAATCAAACTCTAAATGCGAAAGAATGACCTAAAATGCATATATATGCATGCATAATGATATTATGCACAAACTTTGGGGTGCTGTGGAACGAATAAAAACACGTGGCTATAAGAAGTCGTAATAAGACTCTAATTGTTTCTTCTTTTGGTTTTTATAGAATTTAATCAATAACTGTACCCTAAATTAGCACAGAAACTCGGCCTGAAGACACTCAAGCATCAGTTTCTGTTTTGATAAGGATGTTAACATCTGTGATTTCATTTTTGAATCAGTTCATGTTATCATCATATCCAAGAAAGATTAAAGCAATACTAGGAAAAATCTTTTCATCAGTAAATTAAATACGGTATGGATTATGAATTGTAAGCTATCGCATTATTTTCCTCTGGTCCATCTCTAAAAGTTACCCGAGGAACTGTTTCACAAATTATTTTAAGAGAATATAATCAGTTGGGATAAATGTGCAAGGGAGAGTTGGGAAATGTCAAGGAAGTATTTTATGAGCCCATGTTTATGTCTTGTTTATCTCTATTACCTGCAAAATATTTTCAGGAAGGTGCAAAAAATAGCCGATTTCAAAATCAATCGCTATTCTACTTATTGTGTAGTGAACAATTATCGCTTTCTAACTTCATAAGCTGGCTTTCTACCTTTCAATGCAAATGGAAAGAGAGGCAGAAAACTGTTCTTGGCCTTTTTCCCTGTCCCTAACGTGATGCCAAACTGAACTGAGCAAAAACTATTCAGCGTGTCTCGAAACTCGAATCGGTTTGTTCAGCGAATGACGGAGAAAGAATTCAGAGGTAAATTTAAGGAAACTGCACCCAAAAGATGAGCTGTCGAGTTACAGAAGTATTTAAATGGTAATCTTCGTCACTTACTCTGGTTTTTCGTCTGTGTAAAGCTGTCTCTGAATGCTTCCTCACGTCACTTATTCCACCCTGCACGATCGAAAACTCACGCGTACACAAGATGCATCTCGCGTAATCGCGGGAACTACCGGATTTCAGCCAATCATACTTATTTCGCCATTGTTTCACGTATCTATGCCCTCTCCTCGATCTATACCTTCCCTTGCCTCTATTCATGTTTAAGAAAAACCAGTTATGGCCAACTTCTTAAACCTTTCCGGTGTAAAATGGCAAAATCTATTGTTTTGAAACAAACTGTTCAAGAAAGGAAAGACACCGCCATCAGCCGACAAATAAGCTAACAGCTCACCAAAAGTCGCGGTTTTCATACGTCAGCTTCCGCGTTGAAAAGATAAGCGAATGATAAATGTCACTCTTAAGGCTAAAGAAAAAATGTTTACAAAGACACTGCAAATTGATAACTAGGAAAAGACATGGTGAAAGGATCTAGAAACTTTCTGGTGGAGGGGCTATTTAAAACAATTTCCCTATGAACTCATTTCCAACTAACTTTTTAAGTGCCATTTTCTCGTGATAAACGGAGAGAATATATAGTGATCGTGGAAGAATCATACAAAATTTGATTTTAATTGATTCATGTTCTTTGTCGGATTCTAGGCAAATTGCTGGTGCTAAAAATTCACCAGAGGCATTCTCCATCCCCCTGAGATCGTTAATGAGAGAAAGTAATTTATAGACGATTGATCTTCTCAGATTCGCGTACTTAATATTGTGAGCACGAAAAATTAACTCAAAATTTTTTGAAAGAGTAGTAGAAGATAAGTGATTGAAGTTTGATAGAGAAATAAACCACTCAGGATAAAATTCCTGAACATATTTTCTTCCCATAATGGTTGTTGTAGGTCGAGTTAGGTAAGCAAATTGATAAAATAGCATCTGATACGCAAATGGTGTTATCTGATTTTTATTATATTTAGCAAGCAAAAAAGAATAGCAATATTTCTAAATAACTGTTGCCTAAACAAAAGAGAGACAACCTGAAGCTTTCAATTTTTTGATCTACTATTTCTCAATGCTGTTTTTCATGAAAGCAAAATTAGCGTCTATCTATCTATATTCAGAGTCGGGTATTCATTCAATCCAAGGAGACTTAAAATCTTTCGTGTATTTTGGCCAAAGTACATTTACTCCTCGGCTAAAACTTCGGGACTTACTAAACGCGTAAGTTTATTTATAATCGTAGTTATGACGAGAACTGTAGTAAGAGAATAATTAAAACCTGTAATAGACCCGTTTCCAACTGAAACCAAACTTGAAAATATTAGTTGGTAATGAATTGTAGCAATGTAGATGCAAATGCATTGCCATTGGTGCAGAAATCCATAGGTAGCCTTTTCTGAGTTGAAGATGTAAGTATCATAAATAAGCAGAAAAAACTCAACTCACAGAAAAGTGCTGTGTGAAAACTGCATGAATCCGGTTCGGGAGATAGCGTTAAGATAGCTTTAAGAGGTAATTATCTCGAATATATAGTTATTTTGGTCGTCTTTTCCTCATCAATTAGAGTAGAGTTATTGGGGAAACTAGCGCGACTGCACTTACACGCAGCTGAGTGCTCTGCGAAACTACATAGATTTCGATAACAATTTGAAATACAGTAAACCGATGTGTTATAATACACGGCGTAAGAGAAAAAAGGGGACAAGGGCCATTCAAACATTACTATCAGCAACCTGGCTGCTTACATAATTCATGATCAATGAAGAACCTCTTTACGCGAAACTGCTATTATGTCTAGGATTTGAAACACCACGCCCCTATGTTGTTTCATGACAATGCACTTCGGTCATTATTGTGTAAGGAAAAGATTCGAGCTAATGCAACACGGAAGAGCTAACCAAACTCAAAATGGCATTGCCTCGACCCCAAACTTCCTGGACGAATTTCCCAACCGAATTATTCAGCGGAAGGAAACTGCAAAGAAAGACTGATAAAAATTCTTAGACCACGCTTACTTCAGATGATAGTGACACATATTATAGGAGAGCTACGAAAGTTTAAATTTTTGGAGATATTGTTTGAATCGCCGTTGAATTGTTCGAGCATTAAATAGTTCAATGAAGATTTAAATCGTCTCATTATAAGAGGGGAAATAGAAATGAAATTGTCCGTTAGGTACCTGAGTACAGGTTTCCCCCACTGAATTTTTTACTTTTACTATTGAACCATTCATACTTACTCCGTTACGCTTTTTATTACTACAATTCCATTGCAACCACAACAGGTTTCATCAAACTACCTGGAGTGAGAGTCACTCTTTGAGATATGTATACCGAAGAAAATTGGATGAAAAGGTATTGGAGGTAACAATAGTAACCCGTTGTTTTTTGTGGAACAAGAAACGAAGCATTTTAATCCACTTGTTACATCCACCAACAATAATCCATTGTGGCCGTAATGCACACATCAATTGATTCAACAAACACACACACTCACGGGGAAACACTTGGCCGATGGACTTTGGGGAACATAGTAGTTCTGATTGGTATCATCGGAGGAAGTTCTCTTGAATTTGGGCGTAGGATACGCTTTCAGGGGTCCTTTTCCTGGAGATCTCCACGGTGGCATTTGAGTATAGTGATTCAGAGGCGTCGTGGTCTGTTTGCTCAAAAGAGGAGATGAGCTGAGAGGAGTTTTTACGGGGCTGTTCCATCCCATAGGAGGCCAGTTTCGGGCGTAGTAGCTGCTGGACTTCACTTCATAATTTTTATTAGACACCACACTGTGCGTCTCTGCAAATTTTACCATTTTCATCCATTAGTTTGGAGGCTTAAGAGGAGGAGAAAGAATGACATTTCCTCTGTGTATCATATTAGTTGCCCCGTACGAAAATTTCGCAAACGGACACTCATATTCTATTTCCCCACCCTAAGACATTAAAAAAACACTCTCATTACTATAAACGAATACAAAAACACTAAAAAGTGTACCTAAAACACACCTTCGTGCTCTATATCAGTGTCTGTTTCGATATGCCTCGTTTGTATCGATATCTAAATATCAGGTAACGAAACTCTGCGGGCATATTCAAATTTTAACTCGATTTTTTTTACCAAAAGGTGCATTTTAATTAGTTGGTCTATTTTTAGCAGGAAGCGGGAAACTTTCTCTTTAAAATAGCGTGTTTTATTTGTCTTCATGTATTTTGAAGCGAGGGTCGCCAAAAGCGGATGTTTAGAAATAACATGTAAGCATTCTCACGCTATTTACTCCAATTACGTACTGCGAGTATCTCAGTGATAAACTGATGCATTTATCTTGCTCATTAACTCGTTAAGGAATGACTAAGTATGTAAAGCGTAAAGAAAAGGTATCATTACTCGGCTGTTAATTAATAAGAAGTTAAAAAAACCTCCAAAGACGAATATGGCAATGACACCTTCCAAGAATCACCCATCGCAATTAGAGTAATTCTTGGAAGGTCGGTAATCCTCCGGTTTCTATGCTCCACCCAGGAAAGAGGCCCGACGCTTCATTGACGTAAACGGTTTACAGAATGTTTTCCGATCTCTTATGTAAAGCGTACTTAAAAAATGCCTTCATTAAATTGTTTTTCAACAGCTTTGCCATAGATTTGCGAGAGTTTTAATTGCTTGAATCACCTTCTACAATGTTCACGCGATTAGAGCCTCGAGTTGTGTAAGTAAACAAACAGAACTGACTTAAACAGTTGATATTGAGAATTAGAACTGTGAGTTAATAATCCTCACTTTTCTTATTTTAAGGAATAGTATAAATTTATTACATCAAACTACCTTTTACTCTTCGGGTCTCGGGTTCGATTCCCGGTTGGGGTTCACGCGCGAAATGACCTCAGCTATCAATGCACTTTAAAATCCCTTCTACTCTTTACTCTTGTAAGATATTTGTGGTTTATAAGAGTTCCTAAGGCCTAACGGTGCACTCTATTTACTAAAAGGGAAGAACCGAATTAATTACATTAGAGCTCCCCCAGTGACATTCCATTCTCACAGAAATCGCAGCAAAAATATGTCACTTAAACAGTGCCCCTTACGTTTATGCAACCAGTAAGACAAGCGTGGGTCTCATGAATGACTCCAGTTTCCTAAGCCGGTTGTTCGGTAATTTGCGTTTTTAATTTAAATATGAGAATTACGCACGAATTTTATATAGGTAGTCAGATCCACATCCACTCATTTAAAACTAAATGCTATATGTAATTGAATTAAAACGATAAACAAACGAAGCCAAGAATTATGAGTTATTTACTAATCTAAGAAATGCACAATATTTTAATTAAAAAGGAGAACATTTTGAGTTACGCTATGTCTGAACTGGGAAAATATCAAGAAGAAGTGACCGAGTTCTATTCTTAGTCATTCATTTTATTTTTTTGCATATCTTCGGAAGAGGGAATTAAAAATTTCGCTTAAAATTAAAAATCTCGCCACCCTCGGCTAACTGAATTAAGTACACATTTCCACCCTGCAGGAAGTCTAATTTAATCTAAAGCCGGAAAAAGGAAGAGATATTCTGCTGAAGAGGCAAAATCTTGAAGTAAATATTTTAAAAATTTAAAACGATCTCCGTGCTAGTATTTCTTTAATTTTGACCTCAATATCAAACAGATTGAATCAGCAAAAGATTCTTAAAAAAAGTTATTGAAATTAGGATGCAAGGAAAAAGGGTTTGGTGAATTCAAACACAAAATTTGTTCTTTGCTATGTAAGGCAGGAAAAATCATCACGGATAAAAGGGAATTCTAGGTACTGTGAGCCTTATATGAAGAAACGTAAGTTAACTTTGTATATTATGTGGTACAAAAAGAACTTTCTTACGACACAGGACTATGCCTCGTTTGGAAGATGCCTACTTATCGCTGTTTTAACGAAGCACATCGCTAATGAGAGAACCGCAATCTATTTTGGCCACCTAAATCTGCACATTAATGACGTGTTTTTTTTATAACAAACGCAACTATATACAGCGGAGACTGTTCTTTGACGAAATCCTCAACACTGAAACAACCAATCATGTTTTTATTTTCTTCCAAATGGGAGCGGCTTTGGCCAACTCCGTGAAAGGCCTCTTTCATGCTTGTTTAATCTATAATATCCGCTTATCTAGGAAAACTGTAAATAGCCAGGGGGAGGAAAAGGGAGAGAAGATGGAAAGAATCATCAAAAGAAGGAGGACGAGGATAAGGAAGAGATGCGTGTGAAATTGGGCGAAAAACGAAGAAAAATTTCTGCTCGCGAATTCCACTTTGAGACTGTTCGCCTAAAATTAAATCCGAATTTCAGTTCGGTCGTCGGTTTCTGACCCAGATGTGTTTTGATAAATTTAACACTTATGAAATTTTGCATATCCAATGGTAAGCAGAAAATGTAGCGAATTGAGATGATATAAATACACCTCTAAGTCTTCTGTCTCCTACCAATAACAATAGCGGTACCTCGATTCAGACTTCAGACAGGAGTTCGTACTTCAAAAAGTTACTTTCTTAAACGCCAGTTTTGTCTGATGGTGGTTTAATTAATTCGCTTTTTCTAGGAAATTTTAAAAAACGTTCACATATAATGATACAATTGTTAAAGAAAAAGTAATTCGTTGAAAATTGAGTGTGCGTGGACTTGAGCGTGACATGATGCAGCTTATTACTAATTGTATTTACCTCTCAATCTTTCTCCGATACCGCAGAAATTTGGGATAATTCTAACCTTATGACCCATTATAAGATGTTTTATATAATTCGGTGCGAAATTTATTTTCGGGAAACAAGAAAGAGGCAGTATAATGATAAATATAAAGAGTAATAACAAGGATGGATTCCAAATGAACAGTAATCGGACCTATATCGCGATTTTTATGTGACGACTTTATCAAAATTAATAACTATCGACATACCAGTTTGTTGCAATACATCAATATAGAAGTTAAAAAATCGAAAAAATCTAATATATAGATTAAAACAGATAAATAGTCGAGCTGATTAGCTCCTCTTTGAGTACCGTTCGTTTCCTTAAAAAATGATTGAAAAAAATCATATCTCATTTTCGCAAGGCCAAATAAATCGGTTTGCCACCAAAAACATCAAAAAAATTGGCCACCCAAAAAGTTAAATCGACTCTGTGTCGAAGATATATATTGGTAAATAGATAAAGGAATAGTACGCTGTGATTGAAGCTTATCGCACTGATCCGATAGTGGCTTTCCATTATAGCAAAATGCTATCTCGAGAGCTGATGTCTACCCGGAAAGTTAAGTCGCGAAAACATTTGGATACGCCGCTTTGATCGCATTCATTGTGAGCAAATGGAAAATGTTGTCACTACTTCTTAACAAATGCATTTAGATGCTTCGGGTAAACGAGCAACTGAGAATCAATACAATAGAACCGGGAAGGGTACCTTTTCCCATAGGAAAGCCTTATTTAGCATTAGGTTTCATAAGAAAGGCTGCATGTGGAACCGTTGGACCACTATTGTGTTGAAAGTTATCCAAATAGTTAAACGTCGAATCGAATTATTATGAACGAATTTATCATGAGTAAACTGTGAGAGAACATAATCCACTTCATTTTCACTTGAAATTATTTCAATGATTAGAAAATAGAATTGTTTAAATGAATTGTTTGTTTTAAAATTAAAAGGCCACAACCAACACCCAAAAAGGCCAGACGTGGCCTGAAAGTTAGAGGTCTGGCCTAGAAAATCCTTAATATCTCGGAGGAAACAAGAGATTGTGCGTGAAATAAAACTCAACTTCCTTGATTTTGGTCAGAAAAGGTTTCCTTGTGATATTTTCCAAAGAATATAATTATGCCCTTTCCTTGCTATGAAGTGCGATGTGAGTGATATACTCGTATAAGGAAAGATTAAACCTGACAAATGTAATACACATTGCAGGACTTCGTTCTTTGATAACACATGAGACGCATAAAACAGTCAGAAAACCAAACCGCTTCTGTCATTCTCAACTCTTTTCATCTCCACTGCTCATTCATTTACTAGCCAAGATTTTGCAGCACACTTCATATTCTTTATTTCCAATTCTCATAAGCGTCTAAGAGAAGAAAAAGTACTAACTTAGGAACAAAATTCTGAATTGCGGAAAATCCTCATTAAGACATAAAATAAACACTGTTATTCTACGCCAGTTAGTTTCCATCCTGAGCATACATTTCGTATATTGGACTCGGGTGAGAAGTACTGCATTCGAGTACTAGGAAAGGAACAGAGAAAGGATACATGTTTTGGTAAAATTTGTTACGACAAAGCGAACAGAGACACGTCATGAAACGGGATAGGAATCTTTAGAAGAAAGGAGATTAGAACTGAGGCTTCATTTGCTCTATAAATTCAGAGATAGTGCGTTCTCAGAAGACTTGCAGATGTTCTGCATCCACCCTGTTGCATAGGCCGATTAGATACCGCAAGAAAAATAAGGAAGAAGGAAAAGGAATTAGGGAATTAAGGAATTTCAATAATTCTTTTTCAGCTTTTATTAATAATAACTGACAGGTGCGTGCCTCCTGATACAAGTCGAAAGACCGCTTGCATGGTAAAATATGCAGATGTAGAAGATAACTCGATAATTTACGTACATGTAAGAGGTGATAGCATACAAATTAGAGCCATCGGAGACCTCGCTACACACTAATAGTTCTACAGCGGCACACCTGTTGAAAGGCTAACTAAATAATCGCGTTCTTCACCATAGACCTAAACAGCACGGATCCACAACCACAAGATCGCAACAACTGATTTGAACGATACCACAGAGGAAAAAATCACTTTCTCCTACTTCAATGGAGCATAACAGTACTGTTTACGAACCTGGACTTTTGGTTGACGTAGTTACACGTGATACACTTTGATACGTGATTTGTTGTCCGCGTCCTGTTGGGACGAGGTTTGACTTACTCAGCTCCCGGTGTGACATGTCCGCTAACAGTCGGAGTCAGGAAACGACTGCCTCGCTATCAGTTGGAGCAGAAATTTCTCCCTTCCCTTCACGCTATCACCCCTTCCACTACCACCATAGAGAATAGCCAGGAGAGATTGGCAAACATACGAAAATTTCTGAGAAAGAATAGACCGCAGCATCTAATCTGACAACTGGGACGTGGAACGATCACCTGTACAAGGTTGTATCTCGAATTGCGAAATTGATTTTTTACCAAACACTGTTTGCATTTCGAGACTTAAGTATCTGTGTATTGGTACCGTCGCAGCCTGAGTATACACAGCTGGTAGCAGTTTTCAATAACCTCTCGGATTTGGAAATTCTGGGATAATTTCAGTCGGGTGCTCATAAGTGATGCAGCATGATTACTGCGTGTTTCATGAGAAATGATGGTAACATTACCTGAGGCATTTTTTAGGTTGTTTAGGTTCTCGTTCAATTTTCAAATGAAGTAGTTCCGTAATTAATCAAAACTTTGGAATTATCATAAGAACGTAGTCACGTTACACAGCATAGTAAGTATAGTAACAAGTTATCCTGGAATAACGTGTAAGTAAAAATAAATAATTAAAAGACAATAATACTAAATATTAATGCTAAATTATTTTTTCATTTATATTTATACCATGAAATTTATTTAGATTCATAGCTCCACTTTACCTATCCCTATTTAGTAGTGAGACTCGTATAGTATGTTGGTATTTATGGAAAACGAGTAGAATGGACGATGTGGAGATGATTCATTAAAAGAACTCAAATATACATATCATTTACCCATGTTTTCGTGATTTCAGATTTTTTAAAATATGATAGGAATCAGAGTCCGCACCAAATCAGAGCTACTCCACTAATCTACTACTAACTCTATTACATCTTGATTTCGCGCGACCATTTTTAAATATCGTTTTGTAAAAGAAAAAGATTAGCCAACGATAGGAATGAAATTTCTAACAGAATTTTTTTCTAGGCAAGAGAATTCGAACACGGGACTGTTTATACAAGGGTAATAAAGATTTTTAGTCACTCACTTGGCGATTTCGTGACGCCTTAACTTTTCACACACCTGCCTTAACTGATCGCGTTGACTTATTTTTTAATAGCGCCGAAATTTGCATCTCATGAGAAATTTCTGTCATAGGATGGATACATACGAATGCAATAGATACTGTAAATTATTCATAATACATCCTCAGGAGGAGCTCTAAAAATGAGCCTCAAAGAATAAGGCAAATTACTAAGTTTGCGAGACAGTGGAGAAAAAGACGAAAGAGCGAATAAAAAGAAAGATACGAATCTCTGGACACACGATGAAAAACATCGCAGAATAGAGAACGCCCCCACGGGTTAGTTTTTTAAACTTGGCATACGCTCAGGTAGTAAAGAAAGAATGATATTAGATAAGAGCAATTATAAACCGAACAACCGTTAAAGGTTGAAATGTCGGAATTAACTTTCTTTAAGTATTTACCATTAAATTACAAAGTAATGATCTCATAGACATTAAAGAATAAGCTTTAGAACATAACAATGAAACAAAGACAAAGACGTGAATTGCGACCCAGCAAGGATAAATTTTCAGAAAATTAACCTTGTTTATCTTGGATATCCAAATTTTATCCTGAGTCGAGAATACCTGGATCTGCGAGTGGTGAATTAGCGTAGATAAAATGATTAACCACCCTCCTCTTTCGCTTGCCGACAATTGATTCAGAAACTTCACGGAAACTTAGTAACTCGGCTAGGTAGTTCATTTCAGAGCATTTAACACTGGGGGACTGGATTCGAATTCCAGTCACGTCCGTTTATACCTCCATCATCCTGAGGTCGTCGAATAAAATATACTTATATACGCAAGTCTTCAAGCCTAAGAGCCAAAAATTCACTACCAAACCCCACTTCCTTCAGTATTTCTTACCCCTACCATTATTTCAATCGACAGCTTTTATATCCGTCTGACATTCCCCTCATTCTGCCACCAAATACTTTCTTTAGCAAGCCACTTCATCTCAATATCCGACCATCCTATTTCTTCCGGCTCCGTTTCATCTCTTCAATCAAGACCCTTTCATCCCAAACGCTTCCTCGTTTGTTATCCCATCAACCCGACCTGCTTCATCTCATTGAAGTTACACCCACATCTCAAAGGCTTAAAAATTATTAGGTTCTTCATTCAGCAGTTGAAAAAACTTTATTGCTTCGAACATATGATTTAAGCTCTTAGTCTAAAGGGAACCTATAGAAGGCATCGAGTATTTCGAATAATTCCTTGTTAATCGCACCAAGTATTTCATATACCACTGACGTTTCATCAATTCTTTGTGTGATTAGACATTATCATACGTATCGGAATGTCCCTTTATCTCATATCAATTCCATCGTTCAAGTACTTCATGCTTACAGAAACCATTGTTATTCTCAAGAATGACTTCATGTACAATTTTTCACGCACCTTTCTCAGAACGCTTTACAAGGATGTTGGGATGATTATTTTTGCTGAAGATAGACGAAACCAAACTGAAAGAAACAGAGGGTTTTCTCAGTAACAAAGTGATGACGAAGGGGTGATCTACGAATGATCTAATGATATAAATTGCATAAGAATATACTTAATATCCTAGCGTCAATGTCAATCAAGCATCAATATTCACTCGCTTCAATGCATATTTATAAAACTATTAGGAGCATAGAAAGTAAAACGGGCTATAAAATGCTTAATCAAAATAATGTAAATACAGGATCGAAGAGAGATATTCATAAAGAGATAAGAGGAGCAGAAATGAGTATGAAAGGTGTACTTCATGCAGGTGTGAAATTCTACAACATATTCTCTCAGGTCATTAAAGATAAAGATAATATGAGATTACTCACATCAAAATTGGACGGTTTTTATTAAAGTCTTTTTAGTTAGTATAAAAAAGCATAAGAATTCGTAGGCAGTCCAAAATGTTGATGTATTCTGTGTTTTAGCTTTGTTACACTCATTTCTACTGTGTTCTTTTGTATATTGCTTCGCATAATACAGTAATATTTATTGTGTAGTTGTATTTTTGAAATATAATGTATATTAGGTTCATATCCTTATGGGTGTAAAATGTATTTAAAGTTGAATTTTTAAGGAATTCACACATCATAATTATTTTACTTACGAATGATAAAATATAGTATACAACACTGTACTATGCAGCGCTATATACATTTTCATGCTCCCCTACCAGATAAATTTTACCGGATTCGTCATCGTCAGCAAATATAAAGTTAGATAAAGCATTTAGCAGTAATTAGTTAGCAGCAGTTACTTATTTCGTGTAGTCAGACTTAAATATTTTTTGCAAAAAATTTTTCCGTAAAACTCGCTTTCGCCAATCGTTCTACAGCTCAGGCAGACAGCTCCGGCTGACCAATGGCTGAAAGACTTTGCTATCTCTACAGTTTTTTAGAAGGACATCTCTTTGCTGTTCAGTCATAGTGATTCGAGATTAGATAATAAATTTGCCATAGCTTCCGTCTTCCTAGGAATGAGCTCCGTTCCGACGTATAAAAAGATCATAAGTCCTTTCAGATAGATAGTTATCTGCGTTGATTCGGACTACTATAATGGTCCTGATGATCTAAGATGATTCGTACACTCAATTCCCATTATGAAAATCCAAGCTTTTAAAAGCTGGCGATAAGGATCTCAAAGCAAAAAAATTTCAACGTGCTGAGTATCTTCAAATGAAAGAGATGAGCCTTTTTTATCGTTGAAGACTTCGAGACGCCTAATACCCATATTACGATTAACTATCGCATTTCATCTCGAAGTTATACTTTATACGGTAGTAAATTTTTTAATTGAAAGTTATTTGATAAAATTTAATTAAAGGTAAAACATTAAACAAATTGCTAACTAACTTAATTAAATTTACCAACACTATTAAATGAATCAAAATAGTGTAATTAATAAATAAAAATTGCTATTTATTAAATTAATATGTAAAGTAATCTATGAAGTGTTCAGCTCGAAGGCTGGTTTGAACCTCGATGCTTCCACCGTTAGCTTCAAGAAGCCCTAGAGAGAGAATGAGACTTACTAAGCAAGGTGAGGAGTGAGGTAATTTGCCTTTTCTTTCCTCGCTCAGTCAGAGTGCTATGAGTGGGAAATGTCTACATAAATACACAATGAACCTATGAGTAACACATTAAACATTAAAAATACTAAAATAAACTTTTTAAAAGATATTAAAAGTGATATTTCTTTCATATATTCGACGATCCAAATCATGTTTTGTGGAAAAAGCTGTTCTTTCTTAGACAAACAAGATAAAATACAAGGTTTTAATTTATATGGTGGCGATTCTTGAAGCTGCGAGGACCAAGTATGCCAAATTATGGAGGGTTGTAGGTGAACACTATTCTGCGATAAACATTTCGGATCCCAATTGAATAATGCGATGCAACATCCCGTTAATCTGAGATCATAATCTCACAGGATTATTAACATCATTGTCTGTCTCTACGTCATAAGAAGTCTGAAATACGTCTGCTTGCTTATCTTTTTGAAGTTTAGATAATACATGAGAGGTGCAAAAGAAGTGTTGAACAGCCTCACATGACGATGAAACGACAAGATTGCCACTAAATTTTTGCATCAGCTTTTACCATTAGCAAATTAATGCGATGGCTTCATTCATGGAGGAATTGGGTACTAAATAGATGATGAATTAAAAAAGAGTAATAAAAGCATCCAATGTAGACGAATGGCTGGCGCTGGCGGTAATAAGAAAAACGTTAAAAAGCACGAATTCTGATGGATGACGTAATATTGCGGATTGATAGGAGAAAAGAAAGGGAAAGTTGGGAAAAACACACGGAAAATGGAACTCGGAGACCTTATTTCGACGAAAATTTAGGGCGAGCCTCCGGAAATTATCTTTGGCGATTCTGCTTTGCTTCCCGCCTAAAGGACAAAATATGCCATCAAACGCGTCTATGGAGAAATATCATTAGATCAAGTTTAAAAAAGAATAAATCCAGTTATATCAATAATAAATAAAGTTATTTGATACAAGTTTTATTAACCTTAATATCATATTTATATGAATCCAACACCAATAAAATTCTAAGACGATTCTTTCATTGAAACTCGACAAGAAAATATATTAATTTAGAATAATCTATACATGTATATATGAATTATTCAGTCACGAAGAAACAGAAAATTAAAATTAAATACAGATGTATTCATAAGTATTTAAAAACAAATACTAGATTGGAAAAGTATAGAAAAGTCAAAAGATAAAATTAATTAATTAAAATTAATTAATTTCAGATTATGACAACATTTCTATGCTCAAGATGATTTAAATACTTAGATAATGGCATTCAATGTAGGTCGAGGGTTTTAATTACGTTATTTAATTGGAATCTAAATCATATTCCACCTTCCTCCAATATTGTAGAAGTAAGCCACGTTGAGTTAGTTCGCTATGTTGGATACATATTCTAAACCTAGTAACTGTAAAGGGAATCCCTTTGAATGGAGTAAAAATAGGTTATTCATATACGAATATTTGTATTTAATTTTACCTTTTTGGTAATACAACGGTGTCACAGAATAAACGAATAATGCGCGTTGGAGGAATTATAGAAACATAAAATTGTGCAATATTATGAAAGCGAATCATATTATTGGGGAAAATACATGTACAATTACATGTATAATTATTTAAAAATTTTCCGAATACAACCGTAAACATCGTCTTGGATTCCCGGACGTATTCGAGACAAGTTGAAGACTATAAGAAGTCTAATTTGAGACTAGTGGGTCCGTTACCCTTAGACCTTATTAAGGAAGGGTGATATATGGGGAAAAGTGCTCATAAATACCAGCAGGATCCTTCCCTCTCCAGCCCGAGATGCATTCGTGTCCGATATCAGTACTTAAAGGATCTCAAATCGATTTTCCTTCGGTGCAAGCAGCTGCCGAGGAAGCAATAATTTGCAATAATGCTACATGCACCCTAACGCAACGTAATTAACCTTATCCCCTACAGTTAAAGCAGCATGGCCTATTAATTGATTGCCAATTTATAATGAAGGATGCATGTTTTAAGTAGGATTATGTATTGATATTTTTAGGGGCGGATCCTTTGCAATATTTCATTATTGCTCCATTTGTGGCAACATTAATGCATCAAATGAAGTGAAGAATGCTTCCACGATATTGAAAGGACATTTCTCATTTATTTTCTTGTTTTTCTTATTTATTTCTTCCGAACGAATAAGTAATCCGTCACGTCCCTCTTATTGTAGAGATTTCAGCTACTTCCTTGTTTCAAATATTGATTCAAATTTTCCCTTGAAAATAAATTTGAGATTATAATTAAATGACTTAATTAAAGACCCGCTGATTTAGGTAAGCGTTGATCATATTTTCCATAAATTTCTGAGTTTTTCGTATATTTGCTTGCGCGATAATGACAGTATATATAAAAAATTAGGATAACAGTTATCTTAACTGATACTGCGTTCCAGTTTTTCTAGTTAGTATGATAGCTGAAAACAGCAGTTGAAATCTTCTGATGGAATCAGTGTATAAAGTCTTCAGATAGAGGAACACCTAATAGAGACTAAAAAGAAAATACTCTTGCAGCTACATAGGATTTCATTTCTATATAATCCATCCTTATTGAATAATAAAACTCGTAATTATTCATAATTAGGTTCAATAAGCGCTAGCTGAGGGCTTTCTCCAATTAAGGACGTCAATACGAGAGTGGTCTGAAAAGTTTACGACCCCAGATTTTTCAGAAATCTTCAGATATTTTTCAGAAAACATGTCGAGAAATGGCGAAATGTCGGAAACTTTTCAGATGTAAATCTGTGTTTATGATTCGGTAACATATAATTAATTAAATTAATTAATTAATTCTCATTAATATACTACGATTTCTCTTTTCGTTTCAGGAAAGAATTTTACACCCAATAAGTCAGCACTATATGTTTATCGAGTGTAATACATAGCTAATGACACCTAATAATGTTAAGTCTATCCATAGTTCATCATAAATATATGGGAATACTACTTACAATTCAACAATTTGTTTATTCTTGCCATGGTGAAGCAACTGAGTAATCTATGGCATGTATTTTTTATATATTTTATGAAAGAAATTCAATTTTTGTTCTCATAATTCACACCTCGAGGCCTCGGTCTGACCTTTACACCTAAGGCCTCTGATAGCTTAAAGCTGCTCCTCTCTAGGCGAGTCAAATACTTTTCTCTTGCTTGTGAGTTAGCGCGGTAGAAGTAGATTAAAAGCCACTCTCTTTTGTTTCCAGTCGCTTAGCCCTGTCTTGCTTTATCACATCATACGAGTTAGGGAAGTAATCGATGAGAGATGCTTAGGAAGGCGCCTTACAGCCTGCCTCGGAGGGGACTGAGAGAAGCAAACGATGACAGAGATGTGCGGAGCAATTGAAAGCTTGACTTGAGCAAGAATCAATGAAGAGGAACCAATTTTCAAAGGAGAATTAAGGCGGAAAATGTATCATTAAATTTCATGATAAGCACGACGCCATCTGAGAACATTCCAGATTATCCCGAAGCCGATTATAGAATGGCGGAAACTGAGGTCTTCATATGCTAAACTGAGAATCAATTAGTATGTGATTATTGTGTCTTTTGGTTTAAATGGATTAAACGCTGTCTTTAGGATAATCCGGGATTAATTTATAATATATATGTAGTAAACACTTGAATAAATCCTCCATCTCTATCAATATTTACTTTAAATCCTTTAAATTCATCGCATCCTATGATGCTATGACACACTTTAAAGAAAATCATTCAAGACTTAGCAGTTTTTCTAACTTTACATCCCATTCATCACATATATACTAATGAGAAATATTGCGAATTAAAATAAAATGAGGTAAATTAAGGGTTATCCAGAAGTTGAATTGTTCTGAATATTATTATTCGTGTCCCTCCAAGAAAATTCAAAGAACAGTTGATCCACAGCTGAAAAGAATGGGAACTAGGATTTTTCAAACTATAACTACGATTTTTTCCACCTCTTCCAAAACTTCGTCTACGTTCATTCTCAATAAAATTTACGCACCCGAAAAGAAATATACAAGGATATTCAAGTCTTCTGAACGCCATCTAAGCTTTTAAAGCGTACTACGACAAAGGAATGTCTCTTACAGACATGCGCGTTCTGGCTGATCGTCAAAACGAAAAGGGGAAATGGATCTTCTCTTAAAGAATGCCTCTCTTGAGATGATAAATGTTAGCTCCCGAGTTTCCCAGATATTAATGGATGCAAGCCACTAATGCTCTGATATCCTGCTTCGAAATATGGAAAAATCTTTCGTCTATGAGTAGAGGAATCTTAAAGGTATCGACTGAAATCTGGTGGAAATTCATTTTATTCCAATTATAATTAAGTAAATTCCAATAAGTAAGTAAAACTTTTAATTCTAATTGGTATAGGAACCTTATCACGTCAAACAGAAAAAATATTCAAAGTGAAAATCAAATTCGTTCGTGGAAAGATACAGGATAAAGAACGGTAATCAAGCCAGAGAAAAGGATATTTAGATATACCTAAACGATCAAGATATATATTTCTAAACAACGAGCGCGGTACAAAAAAATGCTGATAGTTTATATGTGGTAATATGTAATGATATTCATAAAAAGATCTCACTATTTCAGCTCACTATGGAGAATAATATATATAATTGATAAAAAAAACATTTGAACGAGTCAAATATATTATTGATTTTAAAGTTCCTGTGGTCCTAGATCTATATGCCGCGTTAAATTCACCATTCGCAGCACTTCGAAATTAAAATATTTCGCGATGACGAGGGTATTAGAGCTTATCTAATGTATATCTTCGTATATAAAGGTGGCAACAAAAAAGAGCGTATTGCGTCAAATCAGAGAAAATTTTATTTCCTTTGCCATAAGTTCTTTTTGAAGGGTCGATTTCGGATACTGATGAAGAGGTTGCAATGAAGTTATTCCCTATAATCTTAATATCTTATAATATTTCACTGTGACACCCCATCCGTAAGTTTACCTCTATCACCACATCGATAATAATGGACTTGGTGATAGAAAAGGGGTTTGGCGTCCAGAGAAATCTGAGAGTGAACTGAGAGTAAACATCCATCTAAAAATCTCGGAAGTTCATGTGTAACGAAAAGATTGCAGCGAAAAAATCATGCGCAAAATATGACGTCAACCGTCATGACTTAAATTATTCGGCGGAGAGTAAATATTTTTCTCGCCCTAGGTGTTAATTCTCGGAAAATTTTCGAATTTCACCTTGGGATTAACTCGCATTGACATTGGCTTGAATGTCTGCATCAACTTGGCCTAGTTTCTGAAGCAACAATTTATTGATTAGTAGCATTTGGTCCGGGGCACAGTCTCCCAGAAGATTGTTAATGGAGTAACTAAAGGTCCAAATTTCGTAGAGTTCGAAAAAATAAGTAAAAGTTTCGATAAATCAATCATCGAAGCAATTGAATTCTTAATTAACAACCCCGAAATCATCTGCTCGAAGTTCGGTAAAATAAAGTCTTATACTTCCCTTCAGATTTTAAATGCAAATTCAGGAAAACATACCTTAAGTTATTTTTTTTTTTAGCTTTTGAACTCATTGAGCGATCTAGAAATTTTAAGAGGTAAAATTCGGCTCTATTGTAGACCAAATAGGGCCGCAAAATCCGCATAACGTCAACATGACCTGATTCTCTATGCTGCAAACCGAATTCTTGCCAAGAATTACCTTCAAATATGGTCACTGAGATGAGCTTTGTCATGTAAATTCGCGACCTATAAATTTGATTTTTTCCACATTTGCGTCCTCAGATCCCCAAACAGTAAAACTGGAGCACCATCTATCACATAAACATCATCATTACAGATGTGAAATAGGAGTCATGTGAATGGTAGCCGTATGATAGCGCATTCTAACATAATGCTGCTTCGATTTGCTTAGCCCGAGTAGTTCATAGTTTCCGAATGAAGATAGGGAAAAATAATCGTATCCCTAAACTCATTTAATTACGTAATATTCTATGGAAAACGAATTCTGCAAACACTTTACGATTTAAATGCAAGCAATTGGCGATGTAAACGTTGAATATATAAATCAAATCACTATTTGAATCAAGGCTATATCTTTTCTCAAAAACACCCCAACTAGAGCAATTTTCAATTGAAACAATTAGTAACTGTACTTCAAGATGGTTAAAAATTTTTGAAGCAAACCCATTTGCGGAAATTATAACTGTAAAAATTATAGGAAAAATTTACAGGAACTGAGACGGATGGAGAAGATTGAACAGTAAAACGAACTGTTGTTCTAAAAATACATACATCTGATGTTTACTGGAACCTTACTTAGAAAATGAGATGTTGTAATCATTCGCTTCGGGTTACTTCCATTTCCGTAATATAAATAATCCTGAGAATATAAGATGTTTTTTAGTAACCTTAAAAATGTCATATAATAATTTTTCTTGTTAAACTAATCACATAAAAAGCAATGTAGATCAATTTGGATTTTAATTTGAATTTTTACAATATCTCGACCACCTCTGTGGTTTTTATTTTTTGATTTTTATCGCCTTTTATTTTTGTTTTTGTATAATAAAAAATGTATTAGAAAAATGCATGAATTAGAGCCAAGATATCACATATTAAAGTGATTACCATAGATTTAATTAGGAGAATTTAATAAACTTTAGGCTTGTATCGGCATTACATTTGTAAATAAAATGATATCATAACGTAGAAAAAAATTGGGCCTAATTAAATTTCGAGAATAAAATCTTATATTAATTAAAAAATAAATCTTAAATACCTTCAATACTGAGATAAAATCCACCAAAAGATAATTAATAACATTACTTCAATTCATGTTAAAACAAAATTAAATGTATGCCACGAAAGGAACCAGATAACACTAAAGAAAAACAAAAAGAAGAAAACTGTTTATAAACAGGGTCCACAGCTCCTATTTCTCTACGATAAGATTGTCAAAGGAGTTCCATTTAGAAAAGTTTGATTCATCTCTCCCTTAAAAGGAAGCCATCTCTAAGAAACCTTATACCCCATTAATCGAAGTAGTTCGTTGAGCGACGGGATATAAAAGGTCTCCTGGGGATTCAAGGACACCCTTTCCCAGGAGACACCAAAATGCCGCGTCCATCGGTCCACTTCCTAATTAGTAACAACAGAATGAAGCCTTTAAAAATCATGGGCGAATTTCCCTTGATGTAAATGACTTAAGTACTACGGTGTAGAGCTCTGCATAGGCTCTGGATTGGATAACAGAGTTAATCTTAGGGTTAAAGCCTGATTCAAATCATACTATCCCAACGCTTTACGAGTTATAGAAAATATCGGGATTCATTGGGATTTCAATGGTTTAGAAACAATATTTTGTTATATTTATTTATATATTTAATTTCCTCTATAATTATTTAACATTATTAGTGAGAATTTAAATTAAATAAATATAAAATAAAATTTTGTTTGTAAAAAATAGAAATTCCGATGAATCCCGATATTATGTATACGACTCGTATAGCGTTGGGATATTAATTAAATAATATTAGTCTTATATCTATTTATTTTATTTTCACAAATAATATTTAATTTAACTTTCAATAATAAAAATCATTTTCAAAAAGAATCAGAAGATTTAATGCATAAACTCGATTCAATTTTTACTTCAAGCCTTTCTAGAGAAATTATGAAAAAATTGATTACTCTAAATAACGCTGTAAGCGAATTATAATACATTAATATTCTCCACATTAATATTACATACGGAAATAAAAATCAATAAGAGGACGACTCGTATGAGCCCACCTCCACCATAAGGTTTGATCTACAACCAGCAACTATTGTCAGCAACTGATGCAGATTACATTTTAAATTTTAAATTTAATTTTACCATAAAGAGCCTATATTCTTCTATCCGTAAGTAGTTATTGCCATACTAAAGCTTGGTATTATTTTAAGGATTTTTCTTGTAAAATATTGCTTATGCGAATCAAAATACGTTTTATATTCTGAGAATTCCTCTACTTCACGGACATTCAAAACTCATTTCCTGAAACATATGTAACATGTATGCATCGAACCTAGAACTAATAAAAATCAATCCATAGCATACAATTTTGTTGTACACTCGAACCTATAACCGTCAAAACTTCATATACTTAGCAATTACATATGAAAGGTAGAAAAAAAGATTTTTTCGTATTGTTTGCATAACTAAAAATTCTTTCTAATCTAATTTCTGAAAATCAAATGTGAAAAATTTTCATGTTACATGTTTCCTAGGAGCATAGCAAGGATTATAATATCATATCACTGCCGTTTCCATACCATGAAGGATACGCTGATATTAAAATAGACGATAAGGGCTCAAACATTTTACTCGACATACCATATGGTATCTTATTCGGAAGTCTGCGAGGTGTAAATACGCATTTCTATTTCAAAAATATACATTATTCGATAGATCTTTTCATTATTCTTAGTCTAACTGAAAATGAATATCGTACTTTCACGTAAAATGAGCGAGGGCTAGCTAATTATCATAGACAATTTTCATAGACAATTTTCATAGACAATGTCTATTGACTTGTGATTTTTGATGATTTAGGCTACGAATGTCTTCACGGGCAGGATAAAAGCATGCGGTGGGCCGGATTTATTCCGTAGGCCGCAATTTGGGTATCACTTCTACAAACGATACAGAAACTCATCCTTGTAACAGAAAATTAAAAAAAAAATACATCCGCAAAACATACTGCGACCGCACTACCATGCAACCAATGCATTCCTCTCACCAAATTCCCCAACAATCCATTCACACTCACGTTTTTCACCTTCTGACTGAGGAACACCACGTAAGCGGTCTTCTTCAGCGCAGCCACTTCCACCCCCATGACCGACAACGCACAAAACAAATCACAAGTGCGGTACACTAATCCTTCACTTCACCGCTCGGAGTGGCCGAACCATTTGCGTGAGGCATTACCCTCGGGGTACCGCGTACAACGTACCGCCATCCTCTCTCCCTCGCGAACACGCGTGCAAAACACGCATGCGGTCAACCTCCGTGTTTAGACGAACCCTAGTTAGGGAGAGAGGATCCCGCGGAGAACTGTTTCCACACTGCCGAGGGATCCAGGATCTTCCCTTTGAACCCGAGCGATGACGGCGCCCTTACCGGAAGGTCGGGGAGGACAGGAACCAGTGCGTCTGGGGAGGTGGGGTGTGCGCTTTATCATCCATTGGCCATCCGTACAAACCCATCGACCTTTACGCGGCTGAGAGTTTTACGGAGTCATTTGCTTCGGCACGCAAACCCCACACGAGGTTCATCGACGACTTCACCAATTCTCTCATTCTTTCACCCTTTTCTCTTCGTTCCCTTCCCGCGCTGGTTCTCCAACTTTCTTGGGGGTGCGTCAAGGTATAATCTGAGGTCCGGTAAGGCAGACCTTTGATTTTTTTTCTTCCGCAGTTGAGATAATTATTTTATATTAAATCAAATCTACCGGTACACTGTATCATTAAGTATAAACAATGGCATTGAACCGGAATCGAACCAAAAACTGAAAAAAAATATTTTTTTGCTGTCCGACCTGGAAGATCTGGGTTCGTGTCCCAGTCAAGTCACAATTTTTCACTTCTCGTACATTTTTGCTGCATTGAAAACCGAACTGAAAACTGAAAAAAAAATTTAAACCCAAACTAAATAATTTCAATTTTTAAGTCCGAACCGAAACCGAAAACCATTATTCCATTCTCAACAATGCGCGCTTTACATAAGTGAAATTGCAGGAAGGTCTACGTGTAATTACCACCGGCAAATAACTAAGATCTACTCTATAATTGGTGCAATGTAATTTATTTCGTTAATTTTTTCTAAGTTTGTGTGTAACTTAATCGTATGGGTATACGTTTTATAACTGTGCATAAAATAAATAAATGGAAACAGCTAGAAAAAATATAACAAACTTTCGAAATGATATAATATTACAATGATCGAAGCTGCTTAGTCGTATGTGTATATGTTTTATAACTATGAACGGAATAAAAAATGGAAACAGCTAGAACAAATATAACAAACTTTCAGAATGATGCGATAGTGCAATAGTTTGACCTTAGAAAACGGTCCGAACCGGTTCGATATTGGTTGAGGTAGCGTAACCGGAACTGAATCAAAATTCGATTCTTTCGTTGAATTGGAGCGGAAACCGAAACGAAAAATATCACGATTCGATGCCCCGGTATATAATATAATGAAATAATACATTTGTAAGAATAAGATTGAGGGAGATATATGACCTTTTCCATATAATCCAGGGGTAAGGAAACTTTTACTACAAACTCGCATTGAACGAAAGAATCAAACTTTCCCCTTGAAACAATTTAAAATTTAATTAAAAATATTTTCTAAAGGATATTTCAAGAAGAAAAGAAAGCCCCCATATTTTTAACTGGTGAAATCTCCATATTTTTAAATAGTGTAATCTATGAGTTTGAGTCTTAGTTTCCCGAGAGCAGGGATTCTAATTTTAGTAGGTATCTGAGTCCCTCAGGGGTACGTGTTCCTACTTTGGTAATTGCTTGCCTGATTTAACTCATCGTCTGTTAAACTAAATCAAATTAAAAAAAGAATTGCTATTCAAATTAATAAGACAGCCCAAATTTTTAATTTTGTGTAATATTTTCACAACTTTTAACTTACAAATCAAATGTACTGGAAGATTCAGCTCCTATATAATGAATCAATTCCAAGATTTTACAGAAATTTCATGGTTCTTTAAGATTCTTATTGCACAACAATCGTATAAAAGGAGCAAAGACAGCAATGCATTTTTATAATTGAGATAAAAGTGGTTTTGATCATTTAAGTACAAAGCGAAAATTCTTGCTATGAATTTTGGAACTCTAATTTTTTGCATACTTTTTCTTTACAAATTTACTTTTATGATATAATTTACGAGTGCTATTCCACCGCATCTCTTTTTATGACATTTCGTTGTAAAAGATATTTACCAATCTAAAGACCTTTAAGAAAAATAGTGTGATGCCTATCCAAAAGAACTGAAGAATCTAAAATGAAAAAAACATTTCAAAATATAGCCCACTACTCGTATTTCGTAATGTTTTCATGCAAAGCCTAAACAGCCGTTTTTGTTAGTTCTCAATTTTAACAGTGGAATTAACTTCGCTGATAAGAAACTGAATTATGAGCATGATTCAAAATGATATCACAACGTTTACTAATCACACGACGTATTGTTCGAGTAATTCATCTCAAAATGAGATAAATGCAACTTTCCGGGAAAAAATCTCCTATCATCTTAACTACGTTATCTACACTATGGATGAATCAGACAAGAGATATCGAACAAAGAAAATGTTTGTCGAGCTATTTATGGAAGAAAGCATAAAGAGGCCATGACCACGTACCTTGTGGAATAATCAGGCCAGGTGTAAGAGTATCCGACGCCCCTAAAGCAAAGAAGATTTAAGCAACCTACACCAACACGCCATTGATTCATATAACAAAATTCTGGCGCCCCAAGTCTTTGTAGCCTTAATAAATTTCATACGTTCCCATTATAATAAAACCGATCCAGATAATAGCATAGGAAAATACTAGAAAAATAATGCAAATAAATTATTTCGAATTAAGGAGATACTCCAAGACATTCCTCCACTAAAAATGCGCTTAAAAATTCATATACGATTTAAATTAAAATTTCTTAAAAATTTAACGAAAACGATATTTAATTATGATAGCTCTACTGAATTTCCGGATGGGGTGAGGATGCATAATTATTCAAAAAACACGGATAATCCGAAATTTCACTTTTAAATGTTATATTATTCATAATTCACGTATATTAACTATTCTATATAATTTGCGTTTATATTTAGTTATTTATTGATTGTATCTTGGAAATATTAAGATTAATTTTCATCTGACTGAGGGAGGTTTAAGCAGTGATAGCTTTATTGTAGTCGTATTCACATTGTACATACCATAGAGGGGGTCTTATGTAAGTCCTGCTTGTATTAGAACTCGAAAATACTTGTGTTTTTCGTGATCATTTTTTTAAAACTTCATAAAATATCGACGAAGAGTCATGCACGAAATATCCACCAAACGGCTAATCCACTTAATAGATGGGAATCGATTCCGTAAAGACAATTTCGAACGGAAGTTACAAAGACGCATACTTGTAATTAGATTTAATTCGTACCAGAAAAAAAGAAAAACTCCTTTATTTATATCTTTATGCATTTCTTTCAGCCAATATATACATGTTTCCAATCTGATTCAGTGCTCAACAAACGTTAGTCGAGTAATCCTTATTCATTCGGAATATTTTCTTGTAATTCACGCCTTGAGTTGATGATTTGTCACTCCATTATTCATAAGGATTCATTGGTCAACGTCTTTCTAAAGTCTATTTCTTAATGAAATCGATTCGAACGTCATTTCATCATGAACAAAAATCAGCAATTACTCTCAGTTTTTTCCAACTAATCAACGTCGTTCTTTATAAGATAAATTTTCCTTAATATAAAACTGCTCCATTGATATTATTTGGAATTCAATCACATAAAAACCATTCATCCTAATGGGGTTTACAATAAATATAAAAATACTAGGCATAACCACATATTAGTAAAATTAAGACCGATTTCGACGAAATCTCGTTATTGTGATAATGATGAAATTTTGTATATGTGATTATGTACAGGTATCTTTATGTTTATTGTAAATTCATTTCAATATATTATTTTTTTTAATTTCCCTTATTTCAGCCCCAGTAGGTATACAAATCTGGAAAGAATAGCACTAGCAAAGTAAACTGTCAAGAGATGAAGGGGACTGGTGACGAAATGTCTTGATGGACGTAAAGATTTCAGTAAAACCCTAGGTGTGGAGAAATTTGCTGTACGCATGTGAAACTAAGAAACTCTAAGAGTTTCTTAGTTTTCTTAGTAAGACTCTAAGACTCTAAGAAAGAGGAAATTAAAAGATTCGATGCCTTCGAGACGTGGGTGTGGCGTAGAATTGATTGTTTGACCAACGAAAAAACGGACATGGAAGTTCAGGATATGGTGGGGGAAGAGAGGATTTTAATTGAGAGATTAAAAAAGACGGCAGAGGAAATGGGTGGGTTAAATATTGAGAGAGGGACTGTTGTGAAAAAAGTAATTAAGGTACGATGAAAGGGAAAAAACAACGGGGAAGGCAAAGGTAAAAGATATTAAAAATATTAAGGGAGATAGGTTATCAAAAAATGAAAAAGACGCTAACTAAGAGGGTAATTTTAGGGCATGTGTACCTACCGTTAGGTATCACACTTATGATAAGAATACTCTGATTAATGTTTCATTTCTTTAAATAGATTTGTTAACATGCCCTTCACAGTAGTAAATATTAGGACTTACTTTCAAGCTGAACACACATTTTAATAGAAATACGAAATTGAATGAATAGTTGTAAATTAATGAAAATGATACACAATTAATACACGATTTTGGCGAAATTTTATACAGTAAAACCCGTTTAAGACGCTCTCGCTTGAGGCTCTATCCCGCTAATACTCGGTTATCTACCGGTTCCTACCATACAAATCATATGGTAATAATATCGCTGAAGACTCTCTGCTGCCAGCTTATACAGCGGATTTTTCCCGTCCCCAGACACAGGTCAACATCCTGCTGTAGCTAATTGCCCGCCTCATTCGATAGACTAAATTTTTTTTACATTATCTTTGTCACCATCCTCTTCTCCCGTATAGTCTATAAAAGGCTTCCTTGTGAGTCTCTTTTTTGGAACGACTAATTTTGTGAGAAGAAAATGAAGATACCGCAAAGCGGATCAATGTTTGCACTCTCGAAGCCGATGCTTACTCTGATAACTAAATGCTGAAGACATGAACTTTTGTTCCTTTCACACTATTTCGTGTTTCAAATTAATCTCAAGTGGTTATACTACTGTTTTTCATCGATACATGAACCGACTTTACTCACTCTGGCCCCGGGCATGCGTTGTAAGGATTGCTATACTTGACGGAAAATCTTTAAGAGAATTGGCTGTATGCCCGGCAATGCAGCATCACTTTGTGCCACATGATAAAAAAAGCTCGATTGCTAACGTCAAGGTCTCCGCGATTGACTTAAAAACGAACCCTTTAGCCATTCAATTCGCTGGCAATTTTATTGAACCCAATTCTGTCCTCGACCTTGCTTTCCTATGCTGCATGGAAGCTTGATTTACGGATCTTTATCATTCCGTGACAATTAATCACTTCCAATTGGCACCACGATGTACATGAAGCTATATTTTACGATCATGGCTTCGTATGACCGTTCTTCCTTATTGCTTTACGTAAATTATTCTGCAGAACGTTTAAATTAAAATGAAAGCGGTCTTCAATTACTCAGGATCGTGTAAGTTGGCAATGATAGAGAGTAGAATAAGAATACATTAATAGCTTAAACTAAATCAAGAGTAGCAGAAAAGCTATATTTAAAATTGAATTAATAAATTAAAGTGTAACAGAGGGGAAGGCAGACAATATTTCAATCAGCACACAGTACTATAGCCATAATTTCATCTACGATTCCATTTAAAAATACTGCTGAAGGTGTAGTTAAACTTTATCCTAAGGAAATAACGGCCTTTCATAAAAAGAGTTCATGAAGCAATTAATTAGGCATTTCAAATACTTGTAGCTCATTGGCTGACTTCCGTAGATCATCTTTCTTTTGGCATAGGGCTATAAAATTCATTTCACCACATAAAGTAAACGATTTTATAGTTATTAATTATATAGATATTAATTGTTGTAAGATATCTTATGTACATTATATTCGTAAGTAGAGTTTCTCGTTCGGTACGAGGACTACTTTTGCTGTGTCGGTATGAAACGTGGACATAAAAAAGTACAATAGAACATTAGAGGCTTCCGAGATGTGGGTACGGCGTAAAATGGAAAATATAAGGTGGGTTGTTTGAAAAACAAACGAAAAGGTGCTGGGAATGGTTTGGAGGGTTTTAATCGAAGTAAGAAAGCATCCACAGAGGAAATGGGTGGGTCAGATATCGGGAGAAGAGGAGTTGCTAAAGAAAGTAATCAAGGGAAGAATGTTAGGGGAAAGACAAAAGATCTTAGATGACAAATGGTGGATTACGTTAACAGGAAACGAAAGAAAGAGGATTGAATAGGAAATGTTAAGGCACATGAACCTATCAAAAGATAGATAGATGATGATGATGATCGAATGATTTACACTATGATGATATGACGGAATGAGCATTCCAAGAAAAATTAAAAAGCCACTCGCAATATATTAAATAGGAATGTGAAAGTCCGCTAACATTCGTAGTACCACGAATAATGAACATATCTTGGCATAAAATATAACCCTCCTATCGACAAAATTTATACTTCCCCAAAATTTTCATCTTGTAGATCTCGTTATTCAACACCCAAGGATGGCCGAACCTAACGGCGACAAATATTTGTCTCCCTCCAAATGAGTTTCGACAGCTATTTCGTACTTGAGAGAATTCGTTCCCTCCTACATGTGGGTCAATAGTGCTCCGGATATTAGTTCTCTTTGTGTTTTTAAGGGGATTCCTGATTTGAAGGCGTGGGCACCCTCAATCCAAATTAGAGCGTGCACTTGGGCAGTAACGCAGGTGCGTGGAGGAAGAAGTAAATGGAGTGCTACAGAAAACTTCCTTCAGAGTGTTTAGTCTCACGTGACTCAGTCTCACTCGATGAATTAGCGGATGGAGTGGATTGTACACACCTAAAGTTTCGGTGGATTCATTTCGTACTTGATTTAATGTAGATTTTTAAAATGTTTGAAAAATTTGTTGTTTTAACTTTGTTTTAAAGTCGTAATGTCGTATGTTTTAAATGTTCGTAATGTCGAGATTCCATCAAGTAACGGCCTCATCCGTGATTGGAATCTTATTTTAATTGGCATTAACAATTAAGCATGGACTGCTTCAGGTGTACGACATTTCTGGACCAGAGACTTATTCGATTCCTTTCAATGCATTTGATACTACTACTTTCTGTTACTGTTTCCTACTTGGTCCCGGAAATAATAGGATAATCCAGTATTAAAAGTTCTTAATCGCAAACTAGATATTTCTGAATCACATGCATATTTCTAGCATTCACCTTCTCTCGAACTGGCTAAAACTAAGAAACAGAATAAAAGAACAGTGACTAAAGAAGGATTTTAGCCCACGAGTTTGTTATCCAGTGCCTAATTGTTTAAGCTTATGAAAGAGAATAAATCACCCCATTTTCATAAATGGAGAAAACGCTATTCTCGTTATTCTATAAGAGAAAATCGCATAAGAACGACCTAAGAATTACATAAGTAAACCAAAAAGTGCTGAGGATATAGGGGCCCACTCCGGAAATTGAACCTGAAACAGCATTTATCGAGGGCGAACGCGCTACCTACTAGGAACTAGTATGAAGCCCAGTAAAAAGCTACTAGGAAGCCCAAGAGATCAGAAAATGATTCTCTTGAATAGAAGTCGGATTTGAATCAACAGAGTGGTATATTAAAAGACTTCCAAGCAGGAGTTTTTCCTGATAACTGTAGATGACCGAATTTAGTTTCATGTTATAAAATTCGATTATGAATTTTCGCTGATTTATTCATCATTTAGCTATGTTAATTTTGTATCATACCATCATCAGCATTCATCATAAATGAATAGTAGTATCTAATATGATCCATTAGATGCATATAATAAGGAACTCATTCACTAAGCCGAGCAATAATGATAACCATAAATTAGGAATTTCCCTTAACAACTTCTAGACGATAATTCAGTCGAAAAGACTCTCTTTCCTTCCATTTACATTATGGGCAGCAGTGGAATTCGGCACCTTTCGAAGGTTCGTGACTTTTTACCTTAAGGAAGAACGTTTTTCTCTCCAGCTCTAGCGTCGAAAATGATCCTGAACTACCGCGAATCGAAACCCTTCCTCAGAAATTTTGGGAAGAAAATAAACCTGGATTTCTTTAGACTGCAGCGTGGGTAACCTTATTGCCGAAATTATACGATAACAAATTACTTTTTCGTTTCTAAATATTTTCTTCGTAAGTAAGAAGACTATAATTTGCGTGAAACTGTGGCTTGATTCAATTAATAATGAAAATGATAAGATAATACTTATATCTTTAACACAGAACTATTTATCGAGCTAACATATTTTCAGTGAGGTAGCCTGAGGATGACCTGAAAGGTTGAAGACATTTTAGCTCAATAAAAAGCTCTGTGATCAAATTCACCATTTGATTGCAATTTATCAAGTTTGTGTAATTATTCTTACTCTTTATCGCAGGGAAATGTACATGTATATTATAACCACTTATTAAGGTTAAAAACAAATTTATAAAACAATGAGTCCGTTGCAATTTAAAGATTTATTTCCTAGTTTTAAACCATGCAAATTTGGCGGCAATTTTTGACATATCAACTTCCTAGCTTTCGTTTAACAAAAGGACCCTAGAAAATTCCCCATTTTTTATAATTCATTTGAGACTGTCCTCTCATCTTAATCTTCTATTTTTATATGGATAAATGAAGGCAATTTCCACTGGAGATTCTCAAAGTTTCCAACACCCAGAAGCGTAAGGGCCCCTTAGGCGAGAGAGCACACTGTTTCCTCCATTCCCCTTCAGATTTCTCCGACAGCATCGAATCTAGGTCTCTCAAGAAAAACTTAACTTAAATATTTCAAACCTGCAATCTTCAACCTTCTCCCCACGGTCGATTTTCATGTTTCTAAGTGGCCGATAAATAAAGAAAAGGAATTAAACGGAAATCAGGTCGCATTTCATATGGATAAGAAGCGCCTTTCAGCAGTATCTTGGGTTGAAGCAATGCCAAGGGCTTTTCATTCGTAATTTCTTTTCTGGCAGGCGCTGAAACAATTCTATTGCGGAAAAAGTTTAAGCTCCATTGATAAACGATTCTAGGGCAGATATAAATACCCTCCTAGGTACTAAAATACATGATTCATATATCTATCCTCACACATCATAAAGTATTAGCTGCACAAGATGAATGAGAAATGGCTTAAATCTATTAGAAATGCACCATTACTAAGTCTTAACATAAAAATTAATATTCTTCTAAGTTTCAATACCATGTCAAACGTTAGAGATTCCGAATTCTTCGTGGTTTTTAAGGAAATTTCACATTCATGTAGCGATCTTGATTGTATCAATTAGCAAGAAATGCAAATTAATATTAATTTAGGATATCCTCGAACAGAAAAGGAAGGGAAGGTACTATTTTAACTACATATATCCTGCGTGAAACAGCGCAGACTAAAAATATAATTCCAAACAGGTCTTGTCAATCGATAGCTGCAGTTAACTGTTTCCTTTTTGAGTGGTTTCCTCCAAGAATGATTTCTGCAGGATTTATTGATGAATTTGGAGGAAGAAGTTAAAGTTTACCATAACATTCGGAGGATGGGTAGATTTTTTCTGGAAATGTCACTCCGACTGACTCTGACTGACATTAAGTTAGAGAAGATTCGCAGTATCCCAATACCCCTGTTGGATTTAAATGGTAGAATCAATTTCTTCGGTACTTCATTTGTCGAACATTGCATGACCGAAATGAAGAGTATTGATTTTTTGCTTTTGTATACAAAAATAGAAAATAAATGAAACTCCTGCAGAAAATACGATCTAATTCATAAAAAGAATTAAGAAATAAAGAAATTGGGCAAATAAGCGAAGAGTGATTAAAAACACAAACATCTCATGGTGCTTACAAAAAATGACTACGTTAATTAATAAAAAAAAAGAATTTGACGGTGGAAATCGGATTTCATTTTTACAATTCAATAATTCTCAGTACCATAGCATTCCAACTTACGTGCATGGAGTCCGCCCAATTTTCAGACTGAATTTTTCCAGAAGAAATTATTGTAAGTGCATGAAATGGATTATCTGTAAAGTAGGTATTTAATCTATGAAAAGAATTAAAGTTTACTACCCTGAATCATGTCAAAAATTAGATTTTAATCAATTTGATTTTAACTATAGTTTCTGAATTTTATCATTAAATTTTGAAATCAAATTACGATCTTTAATAGAAGAGAGGAGGATGTCGTAAACTGATGAAGTTTAGTTTGGTAAGAATTATTTCAGTTGTGGTGTTAGTATTCTATCTGTTCTAGAGTATGTCATTTGGAACCTTTTTTGTTGGAGATGAAGTAAGTACGCGGAAAAATCTGAAGAATTAAACCTTTCTAAAAGGTGTTTCTCGAGATGACATTTAACCGACTTGTATCTGAAACATGGACGGCGTTCTTTGATCCTACTACAAAAATATCTCCCGTTTGCCCAATACAAATATTTCCTTAACTGTGCTAATTGAGCCTTCTTATGAATAACAGAATAGTGTGCGTCACTTCGTGGCTTCGTAATGAGATTGCGATACGCTGGATTATTTGAGAGCTGTCATAGAAACAAACACGTATGTGACAGGTGTCTCCTGCAGCGTACACCTGTTACCTTGACTTTTAGAGCGTCATTTAGAAACGTTAGATTTCATCCCAATTAAAACCAAATCTGCCCGCAGGAGAAAAGTAGGGAGTGTGCGGCTTTTTTCCATTCTCCTTATAAAGAATCTTTTGAACCAGTTTCCCAGCATTCCTCGGTGGAAAACAAGGAAGACAAATCTATGGAATTCGTTGACAAGCCAGCACAGTCAAGGGCAGCAATTAAGGACCGCAGCAGGACGCAGTTACTCTTCCGCTGTCTCGTAAAAAATACATTTGTAACTACGCTTTCTGTAAGAAGCGAAGGAAACTAATTATTCCGTTAAAATTTACGACAGCAAGGGCAAAATCGAGGTTCTCTCTTTGTCTGCCATTAATCGAATAAATCACATCGGTAACCATACTCATTCATTGCAGTGGCCTATATTTGGGAAAATTGTCATAAATAATGAGGAATATTCGCAGGCTAATGACTTTACATAAAATAATTTACACCGATGCAGAATCTGAGAAGGAAAATATTTTTTCTGATACTGACCCTTCCTAATTATTAATTTTTTCCCTTTTTCCTTATAATCCTTGCCTGTTACTTTTCCTTCATATTTAGCACATTTTTATTTGTCTTTATGATACGTTTTCATATACATCACAATTATGCCATGTCATTATATATTTTTATAAACAAAATCTTATTATATTCCTGAAATTGAAGGTGGTACTTTCAAGTATCATTTTAACCGAAGAAAGACCTTCTTAGATCTGTTTATGAGGACCAATACCACCAATACTTTGCATCATAATGATCATTAACGTCTCACAGAGAATAGGCTGATTTTATTCCTCATGTAGCATCAGGTACTAAGTCATGCAATAAATAAGGGCTCCCATCATAAAAGTAGGTCAATCTCGCTTTGATTGCCAGTATTTTAGTTTCGTGAATTTCTCAAATTTCAATTAAAAATGATCACTTCTCAAGAATCTCCTCAAAGACCAAAACTATTCCTAGCTAGTAAATCGAGATAAATTCATCTCCGTTGTAAAAAAAATAACGAATCGAAGCAAGCTCATAGAGACAGATGAATGTCTACGTCTTTCTTTGAGAATTTAGGATTTCGAGAATTTTTGGATAAATTTCCCCCAAAACAAAAAAGAATATAACTTTCAAATTTTTTTACGCACATAAAGTTTCTTCACCCAAAGGCTTTATAACGACAAAGCAAACTTTAAAAAATGACTCTATTACATACTAGAAATTAACTTCCACGAAATATTTTCTTACTTGGGAGTCAGAGACCGAACTTTTGATTTTGTGACTAAAAAAAGAAAAAAAAATACATGATTAGATTTGAGTTTCAGAGTAATACTCCACTAATTCATTTAGAGATGCACATAACTGGATAAATTGCCCGTTCATCTAAGGGTTTATCTTAAAATTTCGAATTAGCTTTGCTAAACACGTGCAAATCTTAATTAAATTAAAACTAAATTTAATAATAAGGAATTACAAAAATTATATACAACGAAGACACGTCATTACAAACAATTTATGAGCTGGAGAACTTTTCCTGCGGAACACTCTAATAATTATTTTTGAAATTCCTTCCTGGAAACGATAAATTAGTCGATTCCTTCCAGATCATCTCCGTTCCCTGGAAGCCAAACATAAACAGTCCTTCTCCCACTCGTTCACCAAAATTTCCCCAAAGGATTCCCCGAAACATTTTACCCGCGAAATGGTGGGGTAGGGCTTAACGCCATGCGCAGAATCGCCATATTGTGTGGCTCTCGGAGTGGGAAACAGGAGAAGCACGAATTGCGAAAAGGGGCGTCAATGCAACCGAAAGGGTGACCTAATCACACAATGACCACACACTTGAGCAAAAGGATTACTGGACCAAAAGCACCGACCGCAACACCAGGCGTAACGATGGCAACAATCACAAAGATAACCAATCGGATGGGGATGACAATCCCAGAGAGATAGAAGGCTACTCACGTAATATATGGTATAGTTCTGGTGACGGTAAGGCATTTCGATCCTTTATCCAAACCAACGGGGCAAATCACTTCCGGGTGTTTCCATGCGACGGACACCACTTTTTTCCTTCCCGACTGCAAACCCTCTAGACACCGTGACTAGGAATTCCCGCAGGGCTTGGGCAATGTTATAAGGGAAGGAGGAGGATTGTGGGACCTGGGTGGGTGGTGAGGAAGGTCTGGTGGTGCACGACGACCCTGCACCATAAAGCACGTGTCACCACGGGGTCATGCGGAGCGGGTCAGGTGAAGAAAGAGAGCGTCCAGCCCCTCTCAAAGCTGCATCGAGCACTCCCGCCCCTTGGACAATTTATCGATCCTGAGAACGACGCTACCGAATAGGCGTCGCCCTCTGAAGAAAGAAGGGCGACGGGCGCCGGTTGTGCTCACGCTAGGAAGAGACGTAAACACGCTCAGAGAACCGCATGATGTCCTATGCAAGCTTTGATTTCTTATGCTCCAAATAGATGGTGTTTACTGTTTGTCTCCGGAGTTGTAGGTTCAATAAGATAAGGCTAGGTTTTTCGAAGGTTGCCTAACATACCAGCCATTCAGGTTGCAGCCCTTGGTGGGTTTTGAACCGGCCCGCCAAACCAACCCGTGTTTTATGATAAATTGAGAGCTATGAAACTTGCACCATTTTATGATATCAGGGCAACTTATCAATCCATAATTAATAAATTCAATATTTAAATCATTCCTTCTTCAACGAAACCTCTATTTTATCTATATAATCAATGACTAATGAGTAACCATCGACAGTTAAAATGATATATAGCGTGAGCCTACTGTCAGATTAACTCTGGTCCGAAGAATCTCAAAACCGGAAACAAATGTAGCGAATTATAAACTTAAAACTTTGACGTATTTTCGGCGATCTTGGCGTATATATATATATTTTTTATTTATTTAATATAAATACATAAACAGCACGAGGCCTATATAAATCGAAATCGAGAATTGAATGTATCCAAAAACAGTTTAAAATATATAATCAAAAGTGAACTGATAAAATTTAAAAAATATTATTGGGGCAAGAATAAAACCAAACCTTCCGGCAGCAATATTAAATGTAAACACAGTTGAATATATAATTCAACGTTGCATTTTATAATATAAATGAATCTGAAGAAGTATAAAGAGACATATAATATAATTTTACTGATGAGTTAGAGCAGTAGACGAAGTATTTAATATCTTTAAACCTTTTTAACGAAAAAACTGTGTTAGCCACTGATAGCAAACAAAATCCATGAAAAGTTTCTTGAACTCTGAAACCATCGACTGGAAAAATTCTTTCGCTCAAAAAATTAATTTCCTATGAAACCATTTTCAGGAGCGTGACAGCAGACAGCCAAACTTGCGTGTTTTTAATTAGCAGAAACATTTTCCTGAAATGCGTTGCACTTAATTCTCATTTCTATTATCTTTGACATTGATCATTTCTGTTTACGTAAACCAACTAATCTTGTCATGAAATAGACCCTTCTAAAATATTTTCATTTCCGTTATTGATTTTTAACTCTCAACTCCTTATTTCTAAATTGAGAAATATTTGAGTAAAATAAGTAATTTTACATTCGAATGTCTTAAATTAAAGTGGACATGAAAAAATATAAAACATACTGTTTTCAAACGATCAATAATCTCTATCGGGTATACGTTTCTTTGCATATTAATTTTACGATCATCTATACATATTTAATAAATAATTATCTCGTAGATATCTCGTAATAAATGCAGTTAGCCGAAAGTAAAGCCGAAGAAATCAACAGCGACTCATGAAATTTGGAGGTTTACGAGTGAGTACTATGGGCAGAAATTTTAACAGAACATCCTGATAAAAAAAATAAATAAAAGACCGTTGTTCAACTCAAACTTATGAGTCTCCTTTGAAGGAAATCGTCATGGCAAAAAAATCCTCATTAAATGCTATTAGAAATGTCACTTCCCGCGCCATGAACTCTTAAATGAAGTGATGTGCTGATGCGCGAGGGCTTCCTACAGCTTAAGTATCGCCATTAATAATCCTGTAACCATAGGGGCACTTACCTCCTCCCAGAGAGTATGTCCGCCTTTGGATAAGAAATGGATACCATATGTGCAGCATATTCACTTACCTACAAAACAAAAGAAAACTATGTTAGCAGAGTTTTAGGATGACCATATTACAAAAATGTTCTAGATTAAAAAATTATTTTTACATTAGGGGAATGTCAGAACTAGAAAGATAGTTTTCCAGAGCAAATTTGTGGAAATGAGTCCATGGAAATTTTCATTCAAAACGTTCCTCCAACAGAAACACCGTTTGAACCTTGGGAATAGTAAGATAATAGATATTTTTATTTCATAAAAACGTTTGGAATGGACAGTTAACTTAGATAATCAGCAGATAATATATCTCAGAAATGTATTTCATTTAATACATTTCTAAACTATCGAAACGGATCTAAAAATCTACCTGAGGAGGATAATAGTATTTAGGATTATGTCATGTTTTATAGCCAATTAAACCATTAATTATTGTAATATTTTACAAGAATTCGAAGGCTTGATACACAACGAAAAGTGCTTGCCAATAATCAAGGAATTCTCATTGATAGACAAAAATTTTAAACACGTGATATATTGAGCGAGAAAAACATAGCAGGGGCAGGCAAATTTCTTGTAGATGCGTTGTTATTGCAGGTTAATGAGGTGGTATGCAGAAAATCAGAAACAGAAAGCAACTGGATTAATATACCTTCATGAAAGACTATTAATAGTTAATAGAATAATAGATCAACACATACTTTGAACCTCTAAGTTCTTTCTTTCCTTTATATTTACTTTTACTTTATCATAGATATTTAACAAAAGATTCCAGCAAAAAAACTGTTGGTAATCGTAAACTGCCTTCAAGTATTCATCGGAACAGCGGTACTAAAATTTTATACAAAATCAAAGATTGAACACTGCAAAAGAATCGGTGTAAATTTGCGTTTAATAAATGACTTCAGTATTTCATTGGAACATGGAACAAACATGTATATATTGTATACAGGCGGCTTCCTCAAAGGGGCGGCAAAATCTATGAAGTGAAATTAGGATGATTTTTGAAATCGGGAATGAGGACCTACATCCTGTTTCGAGACCTACAAAATTCTGTTCAAATTTTCCCAAAGATAAGATTGGGAGGAGCTTTTCAAATATTTAATATGATTGAATGATAGAAAATGACAAAAATGCGGCAAGAAATAGATTTATTTAATGTAGGGAGTACCTGATTATTGTTTTTGTTCTAAAATATCTGCAACCAAGATTCAGTCAAGATACTGCAATTCAAGATTATCTAACCTAACTGGCTATAATGACTGGAAACTTAAGGATTAATGAAACTTGTCATCTCCTGAAAAATTTTAATAATTCAAAGATTAATTTACTACCATTACGAAAAATAAAATTTGTGTTGACATTTCTGATTTCTGTATTTTGGGAAGTAAAATAGTATTTATTTTAAAGAGCCAAATTTTGAATTCAATTGAATTTGCCTACGATAAATTTAAAATGTCGATGAATAATCGATTTCTATATATCTCTATAAAAGTTATGGAACTAAATTTTTGTAAACATAAAGAGGCCAAAAAAGTGCACTTTCAACACTTAAGTTTTTATAATATGTAATATTCCACTAAGCGGTCTCGTGTTCGATTCCCGGTGAGGGTCCATATGTGCGAAATGAACAAAGATGTCGAAGCACTTTCTACAATGATACTACCAATATTCCATTTTCTGTAACAGCAGTAATTTCATTTTGAATCAATCATTCATTTTTATGGAATGGCTATATATTTTTAATCCCATTATTTTTCAATTCAATTTTGCACATAGGCGGCAGAGTCCCTTAGCATCGCCCAACGTATAAGCTTTTCCATTCCAGAGACACCGATATTGGAAACAGGACTTTCTATTTAATGCATTCGAATCTTACAACTGATGTTATCTTTGGTGGAATTAAAGTCCAATCACAGTACAACCACCGACCAACACGTGGCTCATAGCCGAATCACTCTAATCCTGGACGGTGTCTAAAAATTGATAGCCGGTCAGTTGCCAAGAACAACCTAATTAGCGTCGCATCCTGAAGTCGTCCAATAAACTCGGACATCTTTAACACGTAGGCCAAGGCTCTTATCAGCGCTCGAAATCTCGTGCTGGAATGATTGATCGCTTTCCCTACGAGTGGAAATCTTTGTCGCCCGCCAAAGCTCTTCGCCAGATATGCAATTCATCATGTGTCAGCGATTACGCATGCGTGAGATATGTTTATGTGTGAGGACGATGAACAATGTTGCGAGAATTTCTACTTATACAGAGTGATATCTCGGCTAACCAAGAGAATTCGTTCCTGAATCACATTCGTTAGACGACACGTGTTTTTCCATAGATTTTTAAATCGTTTGTAGTAAATTGTGGATGCTGTCCGCTATTTAAAGAAATAGAGTAAACGAGTGAAATATCAAATGGTTCACTCGATGGTGTGAAGCGAATGAGACATCGAATTCATCAAATAGTTCACTCGATGGGGAGGAACGAGTGAACAACCGAATAGAATCATTAGATTATTCATCTAGCTGAGGACAGAAAATGTAAATTTTTATTCGAATTATTCGATGGAAGAAAACAATCAAAATCACTCGAATTTTACCATTCGTTCGTTCCCATCTCTATGCGCATACACTAAAGCATTCGCTAGTAGAGTCTATAAATGCCAAAATATCAAGGTTAATCAAAATATTCTTAATCTACTCGTTAGCTGAGGTATAGGATATTTACTGTACTAGGATAAACAAGATTTAACACTCCTACATGTGAAAATTTGATTTATATCTGTAGTATGCGACAGCAGCAAGTTGTTGCGTTACTTTCATCGATCTATGGGAATGCAGAAATGCGGAGGGCTTCATAAATTAATATGCGGCCTCGCAGCTTAGAAGGAACTGTGATTAGCTGCAGTAACGCATAGCGTTGCAGTGATAACAATTTGGGATAATATTCTGCGTTAGTTTAATTTTTTGATATCATTCAGCTCGTGCAGGAGTGGAATATGAACTGCAGACTGCAGAAAATGTAAGGATTGAATAAATAACATTTATTTTGGATGAAAAGTAACAATGGGAAGTAACCATAACACAATTTAATTTTTCAAGACTCTGTGGCCAACTTTTATTGTTTATTTACATTTATTATTTCCTCGAATTAATTCAGTTTCGAAGAAATAGATACATTATATTTTTATTTCGCAATTTCATACGTTATTTTCGGTAACCGAAATGTATATACGTTTAATAGTATGAACCTTATATTCCTTAAAAGATTTATGAAAAACGCATTTTCGGAAATTGATGAATCAAGATTACATATGACGTACTTATTATGATAACTATGGAGGACGAATATAAACATAATTTGGATGCACTCATAATGATGATTTGACTGAATCTACGCACGATTTCATTGGCATAGAAATATGCTGAAATTCGCAATACTTAGAAATGTACCAAAACGAGTAAAATTGTAAAGCTCCTCGAAGATAAAGGAGAAGTTTACAATTAAATAAAAAACCAAATCATAGAATAATGAGGCCTCTCCTTGAAGGCCAGTATTTGGCTCATTAAGAAAAGAAAGATACAAGTTTGACACAATTATTTCAATGGAAAAAAAGGAATGAAATCATTGAACATCTCGATATTGCCAATGATTCGATCATTCTCAATGCTCCACTAGACAGGTTGATTTCTCTAGATGGACGTTCTCAGCGAAGTCTATTTTTAGATGGAATAGAAAGTTTGCCATCTCCGCATCAAAGCAATTGACAGCAGCCAGTGGCAGAGGGGAATGACTGAGAGAGTGCTCCATATAACCCATGCAGTTAGAATGATACCCCTCATAACCCCCTGCGGCCTTGAGGAAGAAAATGTCCTAAGCGGCACTAAAAGGAATCGAGCGCTCGGTATCTCATCGACAGAGGGTGTGGCTGAAAAGATTTATGATCTGGAAGAGCATAAAAATCATCTAATGGATGACGAAAGCCGGTATTAACAATACAAAGGACCGTCACAGGCAATTTTATGGGACTAATTATCTAATCTACCTATGTTTCCTGAAGATAAGAATGCACCGAAATTTCCTCTGTTGTCTTCCATTGTTGACACGAGGGTTTAACAATCGATCCACTCCAGCAACAGTGCGAGTAAATCAATAGGAATTACTCCATAATTACGGAGGATAATGTTTTGAGAGACAATGTGGAAACAAAGGAAGTTTCAACAATGCAGCACGGCATTCTAAAAGGTCATTGGAATCGTTTACATTCAACTTCCTAGAAAATTATCTCAAAACTATTAGGCGATGAGAATAGATGACAAACATGCCCAGACTTGAATTACGATAATCGATTAAAAATTTACTTCACAGGGATGGCTAATTAAAGCTGTTTTTATCAGTGAGGACAATGGAAACTATTCAAAGAGAAATGCTACGGATGAGAATAATTTACTATTGAAAATTATCTCCGAAACCAGACCATCAGGAAACTCACGAGACAAACCTCTACGTAATGTGCCGTTGAGTAAGCATCAAAACTTCAATTTTCAAAAAGTTATCACCAAGAAACTTACCAGATAAGTAGCTTAGTAGTTGATTTACTATAACACTAAATCTCTAGAAATCCCTCTATCCTCACTATTTGACCCACGCACTTCCTCTGCCGATCCTCTATTATTTCAATTAACCCTCCAGTACAACCATCTCCAACAACTCCGAATGAATGAAATAATGAGACGGCATGAATCAAAGAACTGTTTTTCAAATTGAAAGAAAAATTTCGGTGAAAAGTTTTGTGATACTTATGAGCAATACACAAGTGTAGGTTTCGGTAGGTTCATGTGCCCCCACATTCCCTATTTAATGCTTTTTTTTCAATTCCCGGTAACTTATCCCACCCCTTAATTCGTCTAACTTCTGTCTTTGTCTTCCTTTCTGTCTTTTCTCTAGCATTCTTCCCTCGGTCCCTTTTTTCAGTAATCCCTCTCTTCTCAATATTTTACCCATCAATTTACTTGGTCGTTTAACTAATTTATACCAGCTCTTATATCTCGCCGATTTAGGATGATATATGTTTGTGTTCCTATACCATATACCTGGTAATTGCATGTAACCGGAACCGGTTGTTAGTTAAAATACATTTTGTAGACATTGCCAAGCTTTTCTTTCCTTCATTTTGGTATGTAGTTCTACGAAGTCTGGCTTATCATGATGGATTATGAACCCAACTTCATTTTCCCACCATAAGACACAGCGATATCTCGGTATATAATAATAAATCTGTTTCAGGGATAAGAAGGAATAACATAGTAAGTTTAATAAAACAACAATGGGAATTCAATATCAATCAATTTATAGTTAGTTAGAGATAAATGTGTACTTTTTCACATAAACTTGTGGAAAATTATATTAAAGTATAATAAACTTAGTTTATGTGGAAAAGTACACATCTATCTCTAACTAACTATAATTTTGACGTTCCACAACATCACGGCCGCATCCATTGATATTATCAATCAATTTGTTTCCAATGGCAACCTCTCCGATTAAATTCTTGTTAAAAAAGTAGTGATCTAATATAAGATCATGATGACGCAGAACCGTTATCTTCCTCAACCCTAACGTCATGAACGCTTCATTACTTCCTGTCGAAAGCACACAAACACAATTTCTGAGAAACTCCGTAACAAAAGCCTTATCATCCTAGGAAATTGTAAATTTTCATTTCCCATTATTCTAAAGCCACGACTGTATTCATCATGGACAGCGGTTTTGCAAAATTGAGACTTTACTTTCAGATATAATAATGAATATCTTAAAAGGAAGTCAAAACAGAATGTAAAAATATTCATTACCGAGGGAAAAAGGTGAAGGCTGAAATATTTGGCTAGCAACTATATTGATGATATTCAGCCAGTAGCCTGAATACAAACAAGTAGCTTTCAAGGTGGATGTGCCAACAGGATGAAGATAAGCAACTAAAGTCACAACGCAAGCACTTAACGATTTAGATACAGTTTTGCTTTATAAAGAAATGCTTCGCCGCTATCTAATTATATCGATCAACACAAACTCGTATCTTTTATCGAAATTTAAAGATCATATTGTATTTCGTTATTAAAGTTTGGTTTTATGATAATATTTCATCATAGATAGTGTCACACAGTTGATATTAGGCAATAAGAGCCCGTGAGGCTCATTCATTTTCTTAGAATTTAAACCGATATATTCTGTTATCTGTCATATGAGCGATCCCTGATATAATGTTAATTCTTATTGTCGATGATCTACCGATTCATCGTGGGCAATTCAAGATCAACATGAGTGTAGATTAATTACGTCCGATAAATACGATGACGAAATTATTTTTTCATTGTTTTGCGTTGGACTGTTCCTCAATAAAATTCTCCTTAATGAATTATTTCCTTTATTTCACCTATAAAATTTTAGCACAATATAAAGTGCTGGAAGAATCGAGTGAACTTGAGTGAAAATTATTTGATAGGCATTAATGGAAAATTGAAAAATATTGTATTACATTCTGACAAGAGTTAAATGGAAGATAATAGTTTCTATTCCCGATTTCGCAAAATAAATATGTTTGTATTGTATTGTACTGTATTTTTTAGTACAACTGAAAGTTATAATTAACTAATAATACTATATAACTCGTATCATTCTAAAATGTCATTCTACTGCCATTGGACTATAATAAATCTTTCTCTAATGTTCATTAACGCCACTTTTTTATTGCCTCCTGAACATATTGTCAAACGAGAAAGTTACTGTGCGAACTTGGCTCTACAATATTAATTGGTTACGTAAGAATTCACCAGCTATCAAGCAAATACACTATGAACTCTCGATTATCCGGGGTAATGATGGGGAGAGGATGCACGAATAATCAGAAAACACGGATAATCGAAACTTTCACCATCATTTCTTATTATGATCATTATTCACGCAAATAAGCAATGCATCATAATTTTCGCACGTACCCTGTTATCTTCGATTGTTTCATGGACTCATTATAATCTTTTCTTTGACTGCGGATCTTCTATGCGGCGCTAAGTTCATTGCAGTTGTATTACACTATATACGGCAGCAAACCATCTACGTGATTTAGTAAATACTAATGTGTTTCCAGTCTCTGAATTCTTTTAACTATATACGGCAGCAAAATATCTACGTGTTGAGTAAATACTTATGGGTTTCCTGTGCTTGAATTTTTTTTTAAAACACCGCGGAAAAGATCGACAAAGAAAAAAATACGTCCACGGATAATCCAACCACGGAAGATCGGGAGTTTATTGTAATTTCCACCACATCTGGTTTCCACATACATTTTCATCGAGAGGGAACGACGGATATGGTAATACATCGACACCGAAAACATTTCAGAATCTCTCCATCGCCGATTTAATGGACAGCGCCGTTGGCTTCGACACCCCGCAGATTCTTTCAGACAACATTCCGACCCTAACAACCACCTACAATCGGCAAACAGTCCCAGACAGACCACCCGCGTCATTTCTCCTCAATTTTTAAAGGACTAGAGGAAATTCCGCCCATTTCGATTAAGCAAAGGAAATAGGACGGACGGATTATAAGTACCGCGGTTCCGCCGAGACTGGAGCGCCGCCAGAGGGGGGACGGGAAAAGCTGGAACTAAAATACACGCTGTTACGGAGAAAAAAGAAAATGGGTGAGCTGGAGGGATGAGAATGGAGAGGAAGGGAACGGATTGACGCCCACGCCAGATGTGTGAACTAGAGAAGCGATGGGAAGGTCAAGCTAGAGTTGGTTGAGACTTCACACGGTGCCGCTGGAGGCGCTTCTGTCTCGTGGGTGGGAAGATGGTGCGAATTGGATTCATGCAGAGACTGTTTACGTATGATTTAAAGGGCTGTGTTTGGAAGTCAAACATAAACATCAAGGCGGTGTTGTTATTTGTGGAGGTTTTACCAGAGGAGCTTCCTAAAACATACAGTGGAAGCATTTAAATCTGTTATCATCCTGAATATATCTGGAGAGGATTAGTTTAGATAAAGGGCACAGTATCTAGTACACAAACATTAATTGATACAATTTTAAATAAATTCTTTACGAAGAACGGCCGGTGGAATGTTATGCCATATGGTCAAAGAGATATAACAAGTTACGTTCATGTAATTAAATATATCTTATATTTCTTCTAAGCCTACTTTCACAACTTTTTACACTAACAAATTTTTAGAAATAGTATTTTTTCCTATATTCGCTGCGGATCGCATTGGGAGTTCTATCGGGCAGCATGCAGAGTATGGGCCGCATCTGTGTGTAGACTTAGCAAGACTTTATAAAAACGAAAGAAAGATTAATTTTTCTTACGGGAAATTCAGGAAATACAACGTGTTCATTGGAGCAGAACTTACATAGATAGCTTATCGCTTAAAGCTTAAACGGAGACGAAATGCTGTTTAAAGTATCTACAGGGGGGAATTTTCTAAATTTATATATTATAGAGATTAATTATAAATTATTTTTAACGACGAATTTACGTGTATTTAAGCTAAACAATAAACCTTTAGATCTCAATCATTATTTGTGAGGGTGTTTCTCACCCTTCTCCTTAACGGGTGTTTTCATGCAGTGGATAATTATTTCCGGATAATCTCATAGGTTTTTTATATCCACACTTCTCATTTATTACCACCTCTTTAAAAATTATTTGCATAATATACGACGTTGGATGAGGAAGCCTCTACCTCGCCCAAAAAAAGGTTTTACTATTATATTACAATTTATCTGTATCTGCCTAAGCCTAAAGAAATATTTTCCAAAATGAACGATAGAAGTTCAGGGTTAACCCAATGGTAAATATTAAGAAAAAACTTCTATGATAAAAGATTACTTTACTAAACCATAAATTAATTATCACACTCCCCTATTAAATTAGTTTTTGCGGTATAGTAAAGTGCTTTTTAATCATGGATGTTTTTTTACATCTTCCTGATTCATAGAAAAATAATCCTAAAACAAAAATGAAATATTACCATTATATATGATATGATTTCATTAAGTTGTTGTCTATGGCAACCCTTTCGCACAGGGCCCCACGGACCTCAGAGACTGCTCTGTTCGTATATATACATCGGATGCGATGTAGTTTTTATCGCGACCAAAATACTCATCTGCGACCCACACTTTGTGGAAACATGGTTTGCACGGTGCATGAATGAAACAGCCATCAATAACTTCAGTATAGCAGACCTATCCAAATGTCATCTTTGAAATGTCCTTTAATCTCATATCAACACACGCGGTGTGGTGATAGGAAGTTTCGCTCATTGCCTTTGAAGTCTCCGCCGCGTAAAAACAAGCGAAAGACGCCACCGAAAGAGGGTCCGATAGGTCAGAACCGGATGGACAAGTTCAACTGCAGGAAAGAGTACAATCGAGAGAACCAGAACGTGAACTCGATTTTGAAATTCCATAACACGCTGCAAAGTAACGGTCGTCCACGTTATTCGGCACGTATCTGAACGGAAAAAGGAATTACTGCATCTTTCTCCACTGAGAAAGAATTTTCGCAAAACGGAACACATTCAACTAATACACCAGCCACGTGGTTTTATATGTTTCGAAAGCTAGGCTAAAATTATCGGACTTTTATTAAATGATGCGATTTAAATCAAGATAAAAAATATTCGATCGTATGCGGGATTTCACCGTTACATATAGAAGTAGATGTTGGAGTTTGTAAAATAGTAAATAAGTGAATTTTTGTAAATTAGTAAGTGAAGTGATTGACTATCTAAGGAAGAGATATCTGGCTTGGCAAAGGAACGACGTAAACTTTAACAATGCAGTAACTGTAGTAGTAGTATAGTTAAAAGTGCTTCGACATCTATGGTCATTTCGCACGTGGGCTCCCACGGAGAACCGAACCCAGGACAGCTGTCCACATAGCTATCCGGGTGCCCTAGTTATTGTAATTATGGGATATCTTCGTTGCAAATGTATTAGATGCATTACTTGGGAGATTTTATACATCTTTCTTATTGTAAGATTATATCTATAATTATTTTTAGCCACGAATAATAGAAATTCATTTTCATTTCTTCATTTTAAAATGAGATTCCATACAATAAAACCTGAATTTATTAAATTTAATAGTTATTCTCTCTATAAACAATTAAGGGAGTATCTAAGCATAAGTAACACCTTTGGAAATTTAAATCATGTATGAACATTACTCTATTTAAATTTCCGGAGGTGATACTTACGTGCACTCCCCATTTGCTTGTGAAGAGAATAACCCGGAAAAACGAAATGTCAAAAACAAGTCTTTTATAGAAAGTATCCATGTCAGAAATACTCTAATTCGACGACCCTGAATGCCTTTTTCCGCATAAAACCCGCGCAATTGAGCACGTTCCGGAAGATTAATAAAAGGGATTATTCAGATCAAGAGACGATGAATTAGATGATGGGATAACAATTCTGGATACACGGCACTCTTAAGTGAATTAGTTCAAGACAATGGCTCTTGGGAACGTCGTACGCAGAACGCTTAACCCTATCCGTCGAATCTGAAATCTCCATGTCGGCGCCCCCCGCAGAGAAGTGGCACTTAAAACACTTCCACCCCGTCCATCCGAGTCACTCAGCAACGCCCACTTGTTCGCAAATGCGCAGCTATCCATGCAATATATCAGGGTCGATGTCCTAGCCAAATAAAAACAAATGGAGTGAAGTCGATGGCTATGACCGAAGTTTGCCCTTTATCTCCGTCGCTGATATCGCAAACAGCTCGATTCTCCCCGCCGAGAACGCAAGTATATTGTCCGTCGAATTTCCTTCCATTCAAATACCCGGCTATACTATGTAAACATCTTAACTAGTTGCAGAAGCGGTGTTCGCAGATCAAAGACGTAAAACAATTTACGCGCATTTTCTTTTTTGGTTTCAAATGTATATCTTTAATGTAGGTCAATGGAATAATAATGGCGACACTAACGGTATTAAACCATACCATATTTCTCATAATTATAAAATATTATGATATGTAAATACAGTAAGACCCTGTTTAGAAGCTTTTGAAGGACCAAGTAAAAATCGTGCTATAACCGTGATACTACAAATTTTAATTTCTTTTACATTAGAAAAGAAAATGGAATGGTTTCTTGGCTCAAATTTTTAAACGAGTGCTTCACATCTTGAAAACGAAAAGGAATCTTCTTTAGTTTGCTTTACTTTCCATATCTGTAGTTATCCAGATTGTTTACGAACTACTGTAATGCGATGCTTTTTTTTCTAGATATTTTCTTAAGCATTACACCAACTTTTAGAATAAAACTTATAAATAGTTGCAAATCGTAGTTAGTAAATCTTCCCCAAGTTAGACTTAAACAAATTTTTCAATGTTTTGAAACGAAAATTGGAGCGGATTGAAAACATTTTTTGGTTTCGAGAGTTTCATTTTTTTCGGTTCGTGTTCGATTCTCATTCCGGTAATAATATTCCGGTTTTTGTCGACTTCGGTTTTCGTTCGGTTCCGGTTCGATACCATGACTTCTGTGGAATAGAACCTAAAGCAGAATGTACTGGTCTTTGTTAGCAAAAACCACATCATTTCCACAAATATTAGGACAATCGAGCTTACTCAGAACATCTCGAGACCTTAGAGAGGTATCTAAACGAATCTTTGGGGGCACATTCGATAGACGTGCAACCCAGATGTTCGCAGATGGATCTTCCTAATAAATCCCAAGAGCGACCGCTTTCGGGAGGAAGCAAAACCCGTTTTGGAATAATCGCAGAGAAACTCTCAGACCTGTCCAAGGGCATCCGCAGTCGCGCTGATTCGTAAAAAGAGGTCGCCCTTGCAGACACGTATTTTGGGAAGAGTGGATGCATTTAGGGTTCCGGAAATGTTAGGAAATCTTCGCGAATGACATCAGAAAAAGGAGGAAAAGGGAACGGAAGTTGGAGCTAAACATAGTTCTAAAATAATCATATCTCTTTCATCATGATGTACACATGAAAAAGAATAATTTTAGGATAACCCAGTGAGATTTCTCAAATGATGTGCCTTGGTGACCCGCGGAATATCCAGGAGTACTACAAAACTCCATGATGAGTAAATGACCTACTTAACCACCAATGACGAACCAGGTAGTCATTGTATTATTTAGTGGTTAAATAATTTACTCATTATGGAGTTCTGCATCTCCCACTACCGCAGAGTAAAGCCTGAACTAAAGTTGTAGCCATTAGTACTTTTTCTTTCTTAATATACATAATGCATGCGTTTTCTCAGAAACTAAGTTAATAAATGATAACAAACTTAACTTATTAATAAACTATAAGTCCCATCGAGCAATAAAAAAATTTGGAGAAATTAATAACAAGTTCAAGCCATGATGGAGGAGAAACTGTTGTGAATACCGGAAGTATTCTTAATTAATAGTGATTCCGAACAAAAAATCCTATGAATATTATGCAAAAATAATAACGTCGTAGTCTTGAGTAAACATTTCCTAGAAATTGATTTTGTTAAATCTTTCCGCTTTTATTAGACAAAAAAAGTCTGATAAATCGTAATCATATAATAGTAGTGGAGAAAAACTAGTTGACTAAATATACATAATTACTAAACAGAAATAAATAGGTGTAGTTATGAAAGATTCTTCATTTCAGATACAGTCCTTAGATAAAAACTACAAAAAAATATGTTAGCAGAGGATGATTACCCATCCAAACCAAATTAGCTGGAAAATTCTCATCAGAGAGAAGAAATTTTTCATAAACAGTATATTTGTGAACATAAAACAAATAGCATTACAAACGAACATCTTGTCCATCGGATTTTATTCTGAGATATTGTTATCTGCGCCAACGATATTGTGAAATACAAAATTCATTTTTCTTTGTTTTTATTTCAGCAGAGTTTATGACTATTCGACCTAAATCATACTCTTTGATAAGAAAGTCGTGACATAAGCGAATAAAATTTTTATGAGCGAAAAACAGACGGGTTTTCCGGCAACAAACACCCAAAGCAAGGTTGAATGAACGATAACATCAAATACCTTTGAGACAGTTGTTTAATTCAGACTTCTTCCTAATTAATCATCCTAGCTACTTATTAAATTAAAATTATTTTTTCCATTTTTCCTTATGGGGTAATCAACAATCAATTTAGAGTATATATACTAAAACAACCGATGCAAAATTATTACCGATATTCGTAGAATACCTAAAGTACACGCTATTTTATAATTAGGACAAGAGTTTAAATTATATCTTTTTCACTTTGTTTATATTTTCAAAAGCGCGATCGGATCTGCATAAAAGTGATTCTGGATATATAAAGGGCGGAAAAATAATCCTACTGTCTATTCAGAATGATTTCGACACACATCTAGAAAGGGTTATAGATTTACATTTAGGATGAAGATCTTTTTTGTAAGAAATACTTTATAGCACGATTTTGTGGAATTTCGTTTTATTATGGATAACTGAGCAATAAACTTTGTCGATTCCATCGGATAAATATTTGACATTTTTTAAAATTATTCCTCTTGAGAAGGATTCTCCAAACTTTTTAAGCTGACAGAAAGAGATATGCTTGCTGGATCTAAATTATCTTCATTTTGTCTTCAAATATATAATTTATCGTTCTTAACGTAACAAATGAAGTAGGATTTATAAGCTATAAAATATACCTAAAATTTTCAAACTGCACAAATATATATATATATATATCTTAAATACATCCAAAAGGTTGGAAAATAATAAAGAAAGTATATGAAACGTCTCACCATAACAGCGGTATGAGTATAATATCCAATCTGTTCGCGGGTCACATTGAAACCACAGCGGGCCGCAGTTTAACAAATCTTGCTTTAGAAAAATAGATTGAAGATGATTACTTCTCGTATAGCATTTATTTTTAAGGATTTTTATTTTCTTTTGATAATTTTCGAAAGTATCCGAAAGTTCATCTATCACATGAACTCATGAATGCAAAATAACTAGAAGTAGCAAATTGCTTGTAGTCCAAGAACAGATTTGCAACTGGCATTCGAAATTACGATGACCAGCTAGAATTCATTACATCCTGGACGCGAAGTAACAATTCTTAGGCTACATGGATGCATTATCTCAGGCTCTCTGGGTGCCAGCGTAACTTTTGGCATAGCTCCCAAATACATACTCAGCACCGGAGTTCATCCGATAACACAAGGGAACGTGTAAAAGGTTGACGAACTGCAGGAAATGGGAAAAACGAGTATCGCACTTTAGCGAAACGATAACAGCTCATGCTAATCATTTAAGCACGCTTTGCATAACTATACCATGTATCGCTTATCTTTTGAAGTCAACCTGAAAACGGAAATTAGTAAGGTAATGAAATTATTTCCTTAGATAATTTTTGGTTTCTAGTCGTAACATCTTTTTCCGCTTGATCTATTAGCAAAATGATTAACACCTGAATGCAATTCTATGATAATTAAAGGAAAATTCCTAATTTTCAGTGAATCATGTTGGTAGAAGAACATAGGATAATGCTGCCCTACAAAATCTATTAAAATCTCTAAATCCTATTTAAAATGATATTTTAATATAAAATGGAAATACAGAAATATATATGCATTATGAGAGAAAATAAAAGCCTTATTCTCCTCACATACAAGTTAATTTCAGTATTTGGATAATATATCACTTATATACTATCCAAATTTATCCTTATATATATCCTTATATACTTATCCTTATATATCACTCCTTCATATCCGGTCTTACATATCACTCCGATGGTATTTCAGTTAGAATTAATGTATTTTTCGGATACTAATACAGTTCTTCAGCGCAATAATCAAGATTTAAGCCTGAAATCAACATTCTGTTTTCTGTAACAAAAGTTCTCTTTTGTGATATTTACAATTATTATGGTTTTATAAAGATTATCATTACTCATCATCGAATGTGCTCAATCAAATTTAAGTAAATTGATGATTCCTTTTTTATAAGACGCCAGGCTTAATCTTTTTGATTTTATTGGCGGAAATAAACATGTAGATATCTCGTAAACGTTATGAAATCACCTAAAGGGCTTCATTATAAATACTGGTTATTCAGTTTTTTGTAAGATTTCCAACATATCATCATTCTTACATCATTAACGTTTCTTAGTTTTGCTACTTGAATTTTATTAATCCGACACTTTCAGGTATCGCATGTAGATTATTTTTCGAAGACGAATTCACAAGAGAGGTCGCCGTTTGCCTTGGATAAAAGACGTGAAAGTAGATTCTTCCTGCTGTTCTTATGACCTTAACAAAATGACGTCATCGAAGAAAATCGCAAGAGAATTTATGAGAACGTGGATCCAGGTGAGAAAGCTATTGTCAAGAGGCCTAGTTTACCCTGAAAAAACGTTACCTTGGAAGTTAATCTGCGTAACAATAGTCTTTTGCTAAATAAATGCTCGTTTGGAATATAAGTCTGTATACGAGCATTATAATTCCCATATATGTGAGTATTTAATCAAATCAGTGCAAAGTTGCTAGTCATCCTGAAAAATATTCGTTACAGTACAATCCCTCGGGACTGAAAATTTGGCCGGTTAGTTGGTGTTACAATATAATATAATATTACGATAAATATAAAGAATAACGATATGAGCGTTTACGCATGCAGATAGTCATAGTTTTGGTAGTCTCGTTTCCGTTTTTCGACTTTTTTCGTAGTTTATCACGTACAAAAATTGCTTAAGTCTGGCAACCCCACTGTAGGAAATCATTCTATATTTTAGGAAGACATTAATCTGTAATATTTATTGTATGAAGGATCAATTTCATTGACTGACAACCATCTGCTATGGAAAGCTATGTAGGAAAGACAACTTTTAGTAGAACCTCTACTAGACGATGAAATATCAATCCTTATAATTCACGGAGAGATAGCTTCACTTTGATGTTTAAGAATACAGACATTTCGAGGGTTGACCTAATATGATAGGCGAGAGGATTGCAACTGTAAAAATCCGTATGGAATATTCTTTTTAACCTAGTTTCGAACTTACTCCGATACATAGGACTTTGAGGTCACCCACAAATTAATTTTTACCTCACGAAACTTCTATGGATAGAATTCAGAGGTGATTCATACGTTTAGATTGAAATCGACACTAGTGGCATACATTTAAATAAAATCCACGAGACTTTTAGCAAATTATATTCAGGACGATTTAAGCTTTTAAACAAAATGCTCAATTCAAATAGAGCTGAAAATCACAGGCATAAAAAAACGCTCCTATATCCTTATTTGTTGGTGATCGAACCTGTGCTGTTGCCAGGGTCTGTTAACAATAGGATGTCCTGGATACCGACCTTCTAAGAATCATCCAATGGGCGTATTGCTAGTCATGCTACAATCCTAATGGGTTAAATAATAATAAAAATAAACTCAGAGTGTTTACTCTTCTAGTTCATGATCAGCCTTGTTCCAATTTCTTTCCTCACTTGAACTTAGAGATCCATTTATTTACAATATGGCTTTAACACGAATATTAAGACAGATTACGGTTAGCGATATTTCAATAGTGTGATATATTTATACCTGAGGGTGTATGAGAATTCAACTTTTCTTTAGAGTTCAACAATTTTTTCTTATTTTACCGTTAAAACATCTTTCCTCAAATTACGGCTAAACCAGAGGGAAAAATATCTATGAGAATTTCTTGACCTATATCCATTTAATATAAAGACGATAACAGAATTTCCCATTGATTTCATGCAAGTAGCAGGTGGAGCAGATTCTATCAAAACCAGAAGGAAATAAACGTGTTTTCAGAGGAGCGATAGAGTCAATTTTCAGTTAATGGGAGAGACTTCTTAAAGGAATTCGCACGAAGTAGTCGAAGGGAAAGAATTGCGAAAGATTCTTAACGAAGATGAATGTCACTGCCTCCAGAAGGATAATGGGTCATCAGGATGATGGTATCGGTGGTAGCTAAGCAAGGGAAATAAATTGCTTCAATCTAGCTCATTCTTCGGTTGTTACCGTGGAAAGGAAATGCTAACATAAGGATGTGAACGCCTATACTCGGGAAGAAACGCTAAACCATTTGCTATACATGTAACTTTATGTAAAAAAACAGCTAACTAATACCAATGTATTTTCGTTACTTTAGAAAATTGCGCATTTAGGAGACTGTTAAGAAGAAAATAGTTCTACGACGTGTAAGCTTTTGTATTTTAAACTTCAATAGACCGGCCTATTTGTTAAAACCTCTAGAACGCTCTCAATCATGTGCCAACCGCCCAAGTCTGGCAATAAAAGAGGAAACACCGGAAATGTGTAAGTGCCCCTCTCACAGAAATGTCATTTTTCAAAGGTCATTTACGAGGAAAAAATTATTACTTAACGGATGAACTGCTGTGGAATACCTTCAACTTATTACATTACGTCAGTGATGAATAGCATTACCTTGTTAACTAATCTCGCCCGAAAATAAAATCGTTTTATTATTATTATTATTAAACTTGTTACCTTAAGCAATTGTTGAATCCTTTCTTAACTTAATTATTTTTGTGTGATTTTGTTTCATGATTATTTTTGTATCACTATAGTAGTCTATTGTTATTATTATGATTGAAATAAGGCCACCATTTACGAATTGAATGAGATCTCACAAAAAAGAATCACCAGTCCGCAGTAACTTCAGGGTGATCGGAAAAGTAGAAGCGTTTGACCGGGAAAGAAATGAAAGAAATGGAGCAAATCATGGTTGGACGCTGGCTAACGGTGAATCGGTCAGTGAGGGGGAAAGTGACAATCAGACCGTGAAAGGAAGGGCAAAAAGTGAAGAAAGGACAAGGAGCAATGAAATAGATTTGCAGCGTTGACTCCTATCCTCTTAAATGATTAGTCATGAGTGTTGGTATGGTGATATCGCAAGGTATTAAGGAATGACAAGTAAGAATAAATTATAGTTACGTCGAAGACCTTTTTTGCCATCGTAAGACTGAGCTATGGGAAATATGAATCCGTCTCATTCTTATATCATCGTGCTTATATGAATTTATACTTGAAAGCTGATGTTTACTTTTCCACATATTGTTTTATTTGCAAACTACCGGTTTCGGTGTACAACCATCATCGGGTTCGCCTTATGGTTATACACCGAAACCGGTAGTTTGCAAATAAAACAATATGTGGAAAAGTAAACATCAGCTTTCAATTAGTTATTTCCACCACATCACGGCCGAGACTATTGAGTATGAATTTATACTATAAAATTAAAGCAGATACAGGCAGAGTCGACCTAAGAGGTACGTTAAAGTCACAGGTGGCCAGTTGAACAAAAACACTATAAATACTTTAGCGCAATGACGGTATAAGTAAAAATTTACAATGAAAATATAAATAAAATCTCTAAACGTAAAATAAATCAAACGATCTCTGCCTCTATTTTCACCGTTTTTTTAATTCTTAAAGAATGAATATTGGACAAACTCCTCCTTATCTAATTTTTGGGAAAATTTGAATTACAAACTTATTTAGGTCCCAAAATAGGAAGTAGATTCTCATTACCGCGACCTAAAATCTCCACAGAAATAGTTCCACAGATTATGCTGCCCATTTGAGGGTATCGCCCAAATCAATGAATAATTTACACTCATCACTAGTACGGCCTTGGCCAGATGTATGGTATTATTTTAATGTAGGTTTGATCATCAAGTTTTTTCATCCGATAACGGACTGTTTTTCAAAGCTCTCCCACAAGTGTGAATTGTGATCCTCTGGGGGCCTTGTTGGAGGTATCTGTTAGATAATCGTTATAAATAATTCGCGAATCTTAAACCAAGACATCTCGCGGCGTGGGGCTTCTCTTTTTATGCAGAGAGTGCTTCGCCGCGTTGGTCGCTCTTTTTCAACGTACAAGAAGTTGACACTCAACATCTAACTCTAACACGGCCAACGTGGTGCAACAACCTCAAAGAAGAAGAAAACATTCCCCCCTAATGTATGTACGATTCGTCTCATTCGTAACAGGGGTTCGCCTCCAAGTTGTTAGAATTAAATCAGGATCATGACGTAAGATTATGTCAGTCATGTCGAGATAGAGCATGTATGTATGAGCGATGGAATACTCCAATCGGTTACTATTCCTGGAGAGCTTTTAGTACCATCGACAAGAATTTGAAGATTTTAAAAGTTGTAAGAGGGTGGCAAGAGCAAACTACCTTATCCCTCATCTTGTTTAGTAAGCCACATTATGTTCCAAATTTTTTTGTAGCTGATTATGAAGAAGCTGAGTTTCTAACCAGCTTTTCAGCTGAAGAGATACAAGGAGTTAAATTAATAATCCGAAAAATCATTCGGCGACTGAATGAGAAAAGAATTTTTATACATAAGATATACATGCCATAGAGACATAAAAGCCAACAAAGAGTTAGAATAGAATGCTCCTGTGGCATTCGTATGACTAATGAAAGAGATATTGAAAAGGATCCTCTTTGGTATTGGATATGATTGGCAGGTAACAACTACTATGCACCTTTTCAGAAATATAAAAATAAATAATTAGTAATAAATTATTAAATTTGGAGGGTGAGAACTTCACTGGGTCTCGTGTCTACTTGTTGACTTTACTCGAAAAATTTTGGTGCACATAACAGGATTAAATTTTTATATAGAACCCTATATTATATAGAACACTATATAGGCCATCGTAAACTTTTCAAAATTCAATGCATAATTTTCAGCGCAGCATCTAGAATTGTGATGTTCGATCTATGTTCATAAAGGGGTCTCGTGTAAGATACGTTTGGGATTGAGCATTAATTTAAGGTTTCGTAAGTACAGAAATTACTTGCGCAAAATAATTATTTAACATGTCAATAGATAAGTAGCTCAAAAGCAGAAATAACTTTGCAATTAAATTCCTTAAAAAGTTTATTCCTCCTTCCCATTGTTTTATATATCCTAAATATCATCCTTGAAAGTCTAAATGGCTATTAAGATTATGGAGTAATCGTGGAACTTTAACAATCAATATTTCAATTATTAAAATGTTACATTAGAGGCCGCGGACCGCATATCTCATGGTCGAACCTCATGCGCTTCATGGGTTGTGCACCTATGATCAACAGCCGACAAGCGATAACCACCTATAGGTTCCACTTTCCTGGCCAATTTGAGATTCGATATACATACAATTTGATCGGTTTAACTTGACTACATGAATACTGACGGGTCCAAGCGCTGGGAAAGGCCATCTCGAGCCAAATATGGTATCCTTTTGAAAAGGAGTCTCGCAATGCATGAGTACACGAAAGCTTTCTGCACGGTGTCGTTCACCTCCGATCAAAGTCATCCACGCCGTCACTGTTGTCGACACGTGGGTATTGCAGAGGTGCCACTAAACGGGAATCGCGCATTCTCAACCGGCCAACTTTCTCCAGCAAACGATACGCTTTACGACGCTATTTCGGAAACTTGTGAAGAGCACTTCCACGCCTACTGGTTCGCTGTTTTACATTGCCAATTCTCGAAAAGTATCGCACAAGATCCAGTGTTACCGAAAGGTGTGCAATATTAAACCCATTTAGAGGGATGACTTTATTTCAATATTACGGAAAATAATTCATAATCAATCGAGGAAACTGTAACTTTGTGGAATTCCTTTACCATGGTTGAAAAGAAAATAGTGGAATATAAGTTCCACGGAAGATTCAATCGTACAGCATGTTTCATTTCACAGAGACAACATCAAACAATGACAATCATAAAGAATAACTTATTTGAACATTTTTATATTATTATTTATTTTTGCAAAAATAACAGTAATGGTTAAAGCAGTAAAAAGCTGACATTAGCCAAAATTTACTAAAAATCTAGATTTAGCAATAAATTTTCCAACGTTTCTTCAACTGAATAAATTATGACATACTTCCAGGGAAGATCTCTCCATTCTAGTGTCATAAATGGTAAAGATTTACCAAATAGAGTGTATCTTTTATTCCATCATAGTTTCTGAACTCCAAAGATAATATCAAATACATACAGACACGAGGAACTTGTTAACGTTTCTGTGAAAGTAAACAATCTTAAAATGGAAATGTATGCCGGGAAAATGATGCGCAGATATAAATGTTAAATACTCTGCAAATAGGAAAACAAAGCTAAATACGTCCCAATGAAGAAAGAAAATTTAGATTTCGCAACAGATTCTCTGCAAATCGAAACCTAATTAATTTGTGGATTATTCCGATCGTTGTAATATGTTTACCATTACCAAAAACTCTCGATATAGCGATGGAACTCTCACATGATAACTAAAACATTGTTGATTCTGAAAACTATCATTCGAACTCAATGGTATTGATGGACTTTAACTTTTTCTAGATATTATACACCTAATGCACGGTTTGTGAGATATTAAAGATTTCTGTGGACTTTATGAAACGAGAAAATTGTTAAAAGATATTGGTGGAATTAGCAGTATGATTCATATCTCTTGTTCGAAACGTTCACTTTGAAGTTTAAGGTTTATCTTTAATGACCGAAAACTTAATGTACTAAGAGTTAAGAGCTCTTGACAGCTGTAACATCTGCTCAATGACGTATTCGCAATCTTAAAGGGGACCTCCAGTGATCACATCACAAATGCGGGTTGCAGAAGCGAGATATTACTGTAGCATATAGCGTGGGATTTTGTTTTCGTCTTCCAACACCGAATGAAAATTTCCGGAAAGGATAGTGATAAATAATACAGGAATCGGGCAAGTAATGCTAATTTGGTTGCGTTAGCTTTGCCCTTGCGCTTTTATATTTCAATAAGGAAGAAGGAAAACATGACTTTATACCTAGAGGTATGATTCATTACCAACTATCAACATAAAGTGCAGTATATCCTACGTATTATTAATAATATTTGTACAAAACTGCAATATATAAATATAATTAATAGTCACGCTGATTATTCGAATCCTCAAAGTTACCCCAATAGAAGTAAATTTTGGATTAGGAAGTAATCATCCAAATATATATTTTCGAGGAGCCAATCAAAAGCTAAAATGACACTTTAATCTATAGCATAATAATCATCAGAAGTTCGGTAGGTTTATGTGACTTAACACTCCCAATACAAAGCTCTTTCATTTCTAGGTAAGTTATCAAACCCTTTAAATATAACAAGTACAATAATAGGATTTCAATCAATACGAGAATTGCAAGACATTAAGATTCATTTTCAAATCAAAAAGATTAAGTCACTAATTACATAGAAAATACGTCGCTGGTGAATTTAAAATACTAGCGAAATGTTTTCACTTACTAGTTACGCAAATAAAATTTTCCTTTTTCGAAGTCCTTTAAAAAAGGGTGTATGCGAATGAAAGCAGTTCCAAAATATTGAAAATGAGGCAATGTTGTTGTATGTTCGTGTAATTGCACACATTTGGTTCAGTCGTAGATATCTTCCGCTTCATACCCAGAAATTTTTATTATTGTTCTCCAAAAGTCGCCTGATTGGCTGCTTGCCTCAAAAATGATCATAACCTCTCAACAATGAAGGGTAAACGAACCTAGCCCATTGTAGTCGAACTCCTATTGTAGTTCAATTTGTCGACAATCAAAGCTTAGGCACTGAAACTTCTACATGACTCAACCCACATAAGTGATTCAGGATAGCGTACAAATGGAAATAAATTACCAGCAAATGAATCACTATCAGGTGACTCGCTTTCCATATCAACCTATGAATTTTATGACAGGTTGGATACTAATGCTGAAATTCCAAGCATGCTTTGGGGACGCGGAGCAATGCAAAGCGGATACTATCCAACGGCCATCGCGGAAATGCAATGAATGGTCACTTGAAATTCTTCGAGCAGAAGAAGACAGTTGCATCAAAGGAAAAAGAGGCGCCTACGCTGACTCGACTGACCTGCCAAAGATCCCTTGTCCCACAGAGAATGAGGATATTTCGAAATCCGTTAGGTTGGTACGCACAATGAAACCCCTCCGATTATCACTTCTTATTATGGACAAATATTTGGGATAAACAACCTGTGGACTATTTTCACGAAAAAAAGCAATGCTGCCATCCTTCAAGCTTTAAATTTCAACCGCATCTGCTCAAGGAAAGAGTTTCGCGGAGGTTGCGTAAGATGGTAATCACCGTCCTTCGAACAGGTTCGTCATTACGTGCACGAACTTTCCGGCCCGTTGAGTTCAATTCTTTCGGCCCACAGCAGGAAAACGTAAAAAACTGGGGTTATTAAAGGTACTTTTAGTTGCACCAAAAACTTGCTCAATGGATGGCTGAAATGGCTTTAAAACTATAGTGTAAATTACACGATCATCACTCAAAGCCAGTTAAAGTTCTCCCAATCCCGACTATAAGATATGTAAACAGTCAGGATTTGATTTAATTTAAGGCTGATGGAAATTTATACTTTCGCCTTGTAAGAATTAATCACTGTTTTTATATTTTGATAAATACATTCCATTTTTATAAATCAAAAAAGTCAGAATTTACCTCAGGCTGTATATATAAAAATGCAAAATTTTTCAGCTACGTAAAAAGCACAACGGATGCCTATAATTCCATTTCAAATATTTTACTACTGATCAATCATGATCTAGTTTAAGTCATAGAATTTTAAAGATTAAGGATGGCATTTTGCAGATATACAGATCTTGTATTACTCATTCAATTTTATTACTAAGATTGAAATTTTCAAACGCGGTAGAAGTTATCTGTTAGAAGCTACACCAACTATGTTGTCACGTCTATTCGATATAAAGAAAGTAAAAAAGCAATTTGTGAGCAAATTAAATACTTTAGACTACCATTGAATTATTTAGTAATAAAGCAAAGGGTAAATGCATGTTACACATACTTGACGTTTGCGAAAAAATCAAAAAATTCTGTCATATCCGAGACTCGAACGGGAACATCCAGCTTTCCTGTAAGGTACTCAAACGAACTGGGCTACTGCGAAAAAATCATTAATTTTAATTCAAGCTTTTTCTTAAAGAAGATGTCTGAAAAAATGAAAGAAAAACGTTATCACACGCATTATATGTTGGTATATATAACTGAAGCTCTCACTAAAACTTCTATTTCGTAATTTCTTATTTAATTAGTAATTTCATTTTATCCCTCCAAGTAATAAACATAGTGACATAAGAAAAACAACGGGACTAATAAAAAGAAAAAAAACTACCCGTTCATGGATGCCAGTTTCTGTAGCTGAGGAGTGATTCTCACCAGTTTCACTCTCGAATATGTCTGCTAACTCTTTCTTTTATGACTCATACCTTCGAAGATCGAAGCTTCCATTGCGACCTAAAAACGACCGAAGGCATGCGGAATATGAAAACTTCTACGGGCGTGGACGTCCGACGATTCATATGATAAGATCAACTCTAGGAATGCGGTCAGGATAACTTCTATTTATATCTTTAAGAGTGCATAGCAAGCCTAGAGGCAGAAAATGCACTTGTGAAACGCATGTTATTTCTCTAACTGGTAAGGAAACCAGGAAATAATTCGTTAGAAGGGAAAGTCCTGGAAAGATTTAATGTTTGAGACACCTATCAACACACTGTTAATTATCAGTAGTTTCGTTTTAAACTCGTTTCTAAATTCGTTTTAACTTGTTTCCTTTTTAGTTCAACTTGTTACCTTACCCCGTTCATAGAAGACATTTAGAAAATTTCTTTTAAATACCACATCGTAAAATTATATGTGCTTCCCTCGAAGGAGACGTAATCAAAAGATGACATAGAATGCTTAATTATACTAATAAGATTTTATCACATCTCAGATAGAAAACTCGGTTCGGTACACCACGAATACAAGATTATGTTCCTAATGAATTTAGATTAACTCTAAGTCATCTAATTATATATTATTTCGAAATAAATGCCACTTCTTTTCAAGTATAAAAAATTTTATACTAATAGTATCTCGAATGTATACTTTGTATAATTAATATCTTATCTTCTGGCTTATAACATTCTGGCTCATTGAGGAAAACCTCTGTCAGGTAAATTACTTCACTCCTCTTTTTACCAAGTAAACTTCATTTCTTCTTCAGGGATTGGAAGTTAAAACCGGCTTCAGTTTGATGCCTTTACTGGCATATTTCTTTATATTACCATCTAAATTTTATAACTTGGAAAAACAGATGGTATAGTTATGGACAAGATAATGGTATAGCAATCTCTCGAGTCTACTGTTCGATCTATGTGTAAGACATTTTCACTTAAATTGGCTAATCACAAAAAGGTTAACGCCCTGAGAGCCTTCGCTAAATACAATGCCTTAAGGAGGTAAAAGTGAAGGTCTGGGAAGGGAATTTCGCAAACGATTCCTCCCAGACGTCGTTCGAGAGAACGTTCTCATAATTTGCCCTCAGGCCTTTAACAAAAGGTAGAGAACGCTGCTATGCAGCACCAGACATCTTGCGGACCGTGAATTTGCACGTCTCTGACAATTTATGGTGTTTGGCCTTCCGATTTCGCGGCCATCGAATTGATTTCCAAGGAGTTCGCATCTTCCGATTCCCGAATAATTTGCAAGAAACGGTATGGGCCTCGCTATAATATTAGTCAGTTAATTCCAATCGCATACCTCCAGGCCAGTCGTACTAGTAACATAGTAAAGCTATGTTATATAGAGTCACACTAAATACATATTATTATAGTAATATATTTTCGGGGATCTCGGATAGCCATGTGGGCAGTGCGAAAGGTGAAGGTGGTACCGGGTTCGATTCCCGGAGTGAGGATATTTGCGAAATGACCTCAGCTGTCGAAGCAATCTTAACAATACTACTACTAGCAGTAATATATAGTGTATGTGCTGACATAGACAACTGACTGATTGCACCTGCAATGCGAATAAATATAATAAAAGTAATAAAATATTTCGTTGTCTTTCAATACCTACAGGAAGAGTTAGAAATTATAATTATAACTCATAATTCAATGTTCTGTTATTATTTCGTCGATTAAGACATTAAACCTCCTATGGTACGCATCTCTGAGTATTATTTAGGATTTTTCTTTTAATTTTTGCTCTTTTACGAGTATAGTGGTATAGTCGATCTGATCTAGGGTCTAGGACCTTTGATAATCAAAATATTCTACTGATATAGCTCATTCTCTTCGGTGTTCTTAGGGCAAGAAATTCTAACAGTAAATGAATAATATCAAGATCATCTTAACGCATATGTAGTACAAACTATATATGTTTACTGAAAAGACCCAAAACATAGGGTTTCTGAGTAACGCCTAATTACTTGAATAAGGAAGAGAAGAAGAGAAAATACCTAATATACTTGAGGAGGTGTGAATTATGGACTTTGAGGAAAAAGAGCTTAACGAATTTCTTAAATGACGTATAATATAGGTGAATGAGACAAGGGGAAATCCACCCAGTGGGTGTTGGAGAAGGAAATACCCTCAAAAAATTAAGAAGGAAATGTGCTCTGAAAAACTTTCTACAGGAAATTCGCACTAAAACGCCTCCACCAAATTAGTTTGTGCAGAAGATCTCAAGGATAAAGAGGGGAAAATCTTGACGGAAACAAGGAAATTTTAGGCTATCAAAATAAAGGGAGCAGAATTTGATGGACGTCATTAAACCTCTAGAAAGTGATATTCAGGACAAAAACATCACTTTATCGACTTTTCTGATGATTTATGATTTCCCGGATGATGATCCGGGATCCGGGAAACGGGAATCAACAGGCGAAAACACTTAAAAAATTAACTTCTATAAAACGTTTCCGGAATCGTAATTCAGCTCGATCAATGTGCAACAAAACTAGATTCAAACGATGGAAACGTAATTTTTACTTTGCACATTAAGTTGTGCGACTAACCCAAGGTTATACAAGAAGTGAAAAATTGTGACTTGGGTTCGAGTCCCGGCCAAGTCACAATTTTTCACTTCTTGTATAACCTTGGGTTAAAACTAGATTCATTTCAAACAAAGACAACATTAAGCTCAATTACCGCGGGTATCTAGTAATATCAATCTTACAAGTGTATTTATTGCCCACTGTTTGCTATTTTGTGCATATTAATTTTTTGATAAACAGTATTAACAGATTACTAAAATAACAGGTAGTATCAGCAGTAGCTATAAATTGTGCTTTCATTGTTGTTTCGTTTATTCATCTTTTCATTTGCCGCTGTTTATTAATATTTATCGTTCGTCAACATTAGAATGTGTTTGAACTTTTTGTAGTGGTAAGATTATTCTGTAAGCGTAAATATTATTATTTTCCATTTTATGGTTGAAAAATAATCACGAATGTTTGTCAGTACATGACAATAAGTAAATAAGTAAACAGAGATAACAATGATCTAGAACCAAGTCTTGTCAGTAAATAAATAAACATAGCGATAAAGTAACAATGAAAATACGATAGCAACAATAAATAAATGTCGTACAATTTTATTAGGATTTCATATATAAACGGATTACAAGCATTCCCATGGAATTAGCAGCGCATTCATAAGCAGAACAAACAAATGTGCTCTGCTTACACGCCGCATGAGGTCGCATAATCACTTTCAAAGTTAAGTATCGCCTTTCAACGTTCTACGTATGAATTGACATTGACAACAGACCTTTGCAAAGAGGTCATAAATTACGCAAAATGCAAACACAAAAGATGCTCTGTTTGCAGAAGAAAGAAGAACATGATACAGCGCACCAGGAATCCCCTGCTCATACTATATCCTCTGCAATATTTGGCGCATGCTCTCCTACGTATCAGAGAATAAGCATATAAAATATTTCGATTAAGTATATTGCATCTAGATACTTCTGAAAATCTCGTTGGAATATTTCAATTTTTATTAAAGTCTGAGATTCTTTGTAGATCTTCATTCATCTCAAACTTTTCATGAAAATATTACGAAAATATGAACAGCTTATAATAATAAAATTTTATCACGTATTTTATCAATTCGATTTTTCATTAAATTTTTCTTTGTTTATATAATAACTAAAAGTAGGTACAAATAGGGCAAATGATAGTCATCATTTATTCGAAACAAAAAAGTCTGAGCGTGACTAAAATTTCGAGGGATGTAAAATACACCATTGATACCACTATCATGATGTACATAAATCACCTTTAATTTTCACTTTTAAAGCAATAGCTAAACAAAAAGTACCTATCGTCTCTGAAATCGATTATTCTATGCAGTTCACCGTAATATTTTAAAGCCGTATATACCGATCTCCTGCATTTTTAGGGGATACGAAATCATCCTTAAAACTGAAGCATGCTTATTCATACGTAAAATTATCTTTTAATTTACACCATTTCTTCTTTAATTTGAACCCTAGGAATTTGGATAGAGAATTTTACTAAATATTAAATTCCTCAATAGCCAAAATTATAGTTAGAGAACAACGTTTTTTAGGTTTTCTTGCTACGTCTACATCCTTTGCCGAAATTTAGAAAAAATCCCGATGACCTCATGAGGCCTGCTTTGGAGGTGAATAGGTCAAAGAAACATCTTTAGATCACGTGACCTCTCGCGTCTGTGTTGGCCTTTCCTAGATGAAACCGGAAAATCATCAACCCATAGACTAAGCCTTGAAATCATATTGATAGCTGTATTCCATCCATGGCCAAATCTTTTCTGACGAGATGCATCCAGCTCTTAAGTGTCTTTAAGTGACCGTAACCTCAACATCCTCTTAGATTATTTTTATCGTGTGCAAGCTTTATTTCTTACGCAAAATTAACTTAGAAAGAATAATCGGACGAAATTGAGTCAAGCGCCATAAGAAAGGAAATTAAATAATGATTCCTATTTTTGTCGCGGAATGTTGTTTTCGATTTGAAATTTCTAGAATCTTAATTAAATACGCGATGATTTTGTGAAATTTTTGAAGTCGTAAACAACCCGTACCCCTAACTACAACTGTGATTGTTAAATTAAAGCCCTTGCATTTTTATGTAAAATTTACATTGGGAATTAAGGCCCATTTAAAAGTTATGGTAATGATAGATGGTTAATGATAGATTATATGAAAAGGAGGAAATATTATGAGATTTTTAGCATTAGGAGTAACGGTAAATAAGACTCTGAGTCAAACTTGTAATGGACGATATTAGAGCACATTATTTATCCCGATACTGACAATGGACAGTCATTCTCCATCATTGCGATCAAAGATAAAAAATTACGATATTTATCGATGGTTAGGCAGAGAAATGGGAAAAGGTTTTGGGAAATATTTATCAAAAATGAGTTGCACGAAGAAAATTTCGTTATATATTTCGCACTCGGGTTACCGAAATTATTTATACCTGAATTATATTTTGGTTCTTCAATTTTTTTGTTTATTTCTCATTATCTGTTTGAATCCTTCGTTTACATATCCTATATATACTTTCGTAAGAGAGCCTTCAACGTAGTTTCAAGTATATAATGCTATTAATGTGGCTTTCTTTGAGTAAATAGTTATTTACAGTTAATGCCACGTCTTATTTGATATATTGACCATTTATTGTTATCTTACGAGTTCAATTAGTCGCAATTAGTAAAGTATTTATCAAATTGTATTCCAGCGTTCTTCAGCTAATTGCTTCATAAAAAGCAGAAAGTATACGGCGTACACCATTATATTTCTTCACTAAAGCCTTTTTACTTATGCATAAGTTTTACTCCCCGGGTAGACTATCTCTTTCAGAAACACTACCTCATACTATCACACGCAAGATGGAATCAGAATAAGGTTGGCATTGAGACGCAATTACCTTGCGGTCATAAAAGCGCTACAGTTGTGCTAATCGAGCGACTTGAATTTCGAAAGTTGGATGTCTCCAGACTGATGTGTTCTGAACTCGGGAAAGTGACTCAGGAAGAATCGGATGAATCTTAGTTCGTATGTGTGCTAGTCGTCAAACATTGAGGACACTAATTGTGTCGATGGTATTGCAAATTAAGGCGGGGACGGGTTTTTCCGGTGGGATGGCCACTTTAATGCGATTTCGCATGTGTTGAATGCGAATTTGGGGTGAGCAGCGTGGGCCATTTCTTAGTATTTTCACTTCCGCGCCAGATATTAATTGCAAGTGATTTACAATTGATAGTATGAAATTATAATTCACTGAAATTTTGGTTATGTAATGTTATTGTCTATGTGAACCTTTACTCTTTCCCTTTTTGCTTTCCATTGTTTCCTATGCAAGAAATGCTATTTGTTTCAGATCACGAAAGCAATAATGATCGTAAGACCTTAAAAGAGGAGCATGAATTAAAAATTATGTGAGAAATTAAAATTAGACTTATAAATTATTAGTTGGCTTGGAATAATTTTCAATCTCGAAAATTATTTCACGGTATTCCTTACGATTTTCGTGATATACGAACAACAGCTCCATTCTTATTGATATTGATATTATTGATAAAATGCAGTCACCGATAGCTTACCGATGCATAGTTAACGTTACGACTGAGAACACCTAATATTTCAATTTACAAAACCCGAAAGCCACTGCGACATTGATTGAAAGTTCCCCGAGAAATAAACCAACCAAATGATTTGGAAGAGAATGGAAGCCTAGTAATTTCATCAAGGCCAGCTGCTGTCAGCTGTGATGAATACGTACAGCTCGATAGGGAAGTTGAATACGAACAAAACCATTAGCGCAGATCAAAGAAAGCGATTCGAGTGACTGGCTACACTTTCAAGAACGACTTTTTTCAGATTCGAGGGCGCACCTGAGCGAAAATTCCCAAGAATCCCAACCCTCGACGTGTAACAGTACGATAATAGCATAGCCTCTGACGCGGCTAAACCTTTCCCTGGGGACAACGAGGCTAGATGCCCTTCACGTGTTCGTGAAAATGAGGAATGTGACGAGATAACATTTTTACACTAAAAGCCACGAGTAAGTTACTTCCAGTGGTACATTTGGGCTGAGAGTTACCCAGCATAGTCTTTCGGCACAGTCTCAGGTACTCTTAGGACCGTAAAATACTTAAAAGCCTTTTTGAGTAAATATTTGCCAACCAATGTATCTCTATGGATAAGAAATATGTCGCTGGAGTACTTGGTTGAAGAAATAGCCAGGATTCAGAAGTTATCAGGGTCTGGATCCGCCATTAGGAAAGAAATGGAGCCTCTAAGGTCTGGAAACTTACGAAATCGGGTCCTACTTCTTTATTGTTCCTTTTTTCCTTCTTAGCTGTATAAAAGACACTATTCTTTACAACTATATGGATAAAGATTTCCCATAAACATTTATCCATTAACGACTCGTCCAGCCAGCCTTTCTCTACATTTTCCATAATTTGTTAGGGTAGTCGAGCTTTACATATCGTTAGTACACGACTCATTATTCTTCAGCATTCTGTTTTCTATTGCTCACAATGAAGACTTTCAAAAAATCGTCATCTCCGAAGCTCCCTGTATTCATTGTACTTCATTTTCTATTTATATTCATGATTCATGTTCACGTGCATCTCTCTTCCCCCAAATTTTATGTCCATAATAGAGTAGATTATTTTATGCAATAAATTTATGAAACTTAGCCTTTGTTTCTTTCTGCATCCTGAACTAAAATATATGACAAAATTTCCCACGCTTAATTCTGTATTAGTGCAATTTGTCTCTAATTTCGGCTATTAAATATCTCGTAGAAATAACATAACATTGATCATCTTATTTATTTCGGAAATATATGACCAAAGAGAGACAAATATTCCAAAATATTTCGTACCGTTAGTCTCTCTCAGAAATCCTGCCAAAGGGTTCCAATCAACATATGACGACTTCAATTACATCAAAATGCAATACCACGAAATGACAATACTAAACCTATGATTGACGAATTCCACCTATTCTGTGCTCTCTTAAATAGTAATTTAGCATTGAAAAATACATCAAGAATCTCATTTTCCCTACTTTTGACGTCATTTCATTTGCGTTTAATCATAAACTCAACCATCTCGAAATTTATCTCAACCAGAAGTGGTAAAATACAAGTTGAAATGAATTCCTATATCAATAACACCTCTTTTACTTTCCATTAAACAAATACATCAAATTCTTACCTTAAGCATATAGCGCAGCATTCTATTGCGAAGCCGAAATAGCAAGGCACTGAAGTCTATATCTACACACATTAAATTTCATATCTTGGGCGTTGACAGCTATCATGCCTATGGGTGTCAGTAATTGCATTTTCCATCACCGGAGCCGCATGAGATAACCTAGGTTTATGACAACGTAAATAAGGTTGAGTCATACAAAAGTCATAAGGTTGGTGCATAACTGTTGAATTATCACCCCTCACATTTTACTTAGCGGAAGTTACTGCCCTTTCGGCAATAGAGAATTCGTAATTTTAAATGCAAGCAGACCTTTCCTAGAGATAAAACATTGAGAGGATTACCCTCTGTCTTTCCTTTCTAGTTTTCTAACAACTATACTATGTCACTATTTATTCATTTTTATTTCACTCATTAATCCAATGTATGCCCCTCAAATAGTAAAGGTTCTCCCCATTTTAAATTCAACATCTTCACTTTGCTTCAGCTGAATCAGACCAATGTTTATGACATGACAACTTTTATCGTTTTCCGACGTGAAACGATTCTTAATTAACTCGTATCCTTTGATGTTGGTCGCCTGGTTAATATAGTCGCCTTAGAATGAAAAGCCCGTATCTCAAAAAATAATTAAAATTTTTGTAGCATTTTTAAGATAGACTACATCTAGTATTTCAACTATATAAGGTAGAATATAACTAGGATCTCTCTTTATAATTTAGATACTAGTTCTCTTTATACTCTATAACTATTACCATAGTTACCACCAACATAAGTGGCCTACGTGCAACTTGTTTTCAAAATAATAATGGAAGATCATAAAAAGCTACGTTATTCATTATTCTGCAAAAGTGCAACGGCAAAAGAGGCCATGCCATTTAAAGCTAAGGACGCTATTCCATATAAAAAGGATAATAGCTGGTGGTAAAGAATGCAATCATATGCAAATAGTACAGAGTTACCTAGAAAGCCGAACTTAATATGTTCCAGAGCCCCGTTTGAGTTTCAAGACGATTTTTCCTCTTTGAATTGATAAAAACCTGATTAATCGATTCCTGGGTCCCACATATTCGATTAAAAAAAAAAGGTTCTATAAGAGTAAGTATACTGGCTTTAAGGTGAAGTATTGACACTTATGATAATATTTGATTACAGTATGAATTAATAAAACTAAAAATGTCTGACTTTCTCTGAAGCATCGGCTCAGAAATATAATCACCAGAAAGGTATTTTTCATTAATTCAAACTAATAGAAATTGCTTCTTCCTTACTTTTCAATCTCTTAGAGATAAGTGTTGGAACCTATTTCACCACATTTGGTAGTCTTTAATATTCAAATTCGTACAAAGAGTCGATTTAAATACCCCTTGCATAGTTGGGATACCTAATAGACTGAGATCAGTCGCATTTTTACCTCTTTTATGCTCAGCAATGGGATTTTTTTATTTCGATTGTAGCTCCAACCCCTTTCCTCTTACTCTTATTCTCCTCATTACACTTTTTAGGGAACGTGGTGAATTGAATGGTAGTTTACTATTATATAAATTGCCGGGCACTATGCTTCCGGATTCAGAGACAAAATTCACTCGAATTTTTCGTTCAGATTCCAAGTTTTTCGAGTTTTGGGGCGTTCGGATTCCGGAATAAATACTGTATACGAATTAAACTATCAACCAACGAAGGATAAACACTTTTCTGGATCTAACAGGCATCCTATTGTACGGATGGACTATAGAGTAAACTGATTTGGAAGCGCTGATGGGGTGCATTTGCCTTTGGCAGACGAGAGTAAATCAGCCTTGAGTCTTAATCTGGGATGAACCGCTGATTGTATTCATGAAGTGCTGACCCTGCTTTCGAAGCCCGGAGAGGGCGGAGAATAAGCATCTACATTCACATAAGTACCCTATAAGCAGCCTTTTGGTATATGGCAGGGGTTGTATGCACCATGATTCTACTATCCTCGAGCGAACGAACAATCCAATTGGTTATATGGGAGCACAAAATAATTTCCAAATCGATTACTTTCGCGCATGGTTAGCGGAAAAATTAATTCTTGAATCGATTGTTTCTAGCATCTATTTCTCTAATCCTTCTTAAAGATAAGAAATATGTAACAGGGAGGACACATTATATCGCCTACATCTTCTACGAACGTACTCTCGAATTTATGAAGTAAATCAAGGCTTTGTTTGAATCATCTTTATTCTAAATATTTCCTTCTTGCAATCCTAAAGTATCTGAGTAACGCTTACAGATCTGTTGTAGGAATTATTTACAAAACATATTGCCTTTCGTTATACCTTTTCCAATTCGCGAATAAAACACTTTCCAGTTTACACTGTGCATGCATACTCATAATGAGGCCTAACTAGCGCTAAGTAACATCGCTCACGGATTATTTCATCGTTCTTACCGACTATTCTCTTTAAGTGGCCTTAATTTATGCATTCGGTCGTCTGGTTTATCTCTTAGGAAGTGATCCACTGTATTTCCTAAGCAGAGATGCAAACTCTACTGTATGAATGAGAGCGTATGAGGTAGGAAGAAATGCTAGGGCACGCGTTATGTAAAGATAAGGAAACAATTGCCGAGTTAAATTCTGCTTCCTGGTGCAGAAGTCTGGCTTGCCAAGGTAGATTCCTCAGGCGCCTGATGATGCGTCTAGAATGAAGACTGCTAATCATGTGTACACGAAACATATAGAACTTTGAAAGTATAAATGAAAAACACGTGAGATGATGGAATCATTCTGGAATCTGAGGCTAAACGGCAGATTATGACTTCAGAGCGCAATTTGTCAACGGCTGAAATAGCCAGTTTAAGATCCGTGAAATATCGCTAATGACGGATAATTCGTGGGTCAAACGAACATACTCTGGGTCATGTTGTGATGAAGAATAAGAAGTTATTACGAGAGGCAAGTCATAAGAGAATAATGACGAAATGATAATATGTATATGAATAACCAAAGCGTACCTACTCGTATGATGGAGTGTATGAAGTAATCATATGCAGAGAAAAACCAAAGAGAATTGCAAAAATCAACTTAAGTTAAATACAAACAAAAAAAAAACAAAAATTAGGGAGTGAGCTAATGGAAGGTTTCATGAGTTTTATAATAAACCAAACTCATAGGATGAATGCAATTAAAATAATTTTTTACTTCTCTTTACATATCCTATTACATATTAATAACTTTCTTTCAGAGAATCTACCATGTTAGATGTACATATTATATTTCTGAAACATTCACCCATGCCAGTTCCTAAATGGCGATTTATTTCACATAATACTAAGCTTCTCTTTATTGTAATAATAACATAAAATAAAATCATTAATTGTAGTGTAGTTACAAACCAGATGGTTGAAATAATAAAACATTATTCATAACGTTGTCATGATAGGTGTATGAGACCGTAAAAACAAATTGACTGTTGACCTAATGTCTCATGCGATCCTTGCATATAATGCGCAAGAGACAACCGAGAAGAAAGAAAAATTTAAAAGAAAACGCATTTTTAAATGTTCATTATTACGTTTAGACGAACAGCTTCCACTATCTGATATGTAAAGCTATTATCAAAATAATTTTAATACAAGCAGGCCTTTCCTAGAATTAAAATACTGATAGCGTCTCTCTATCAACTACACTAACTTTTAATCGCTCATCGATTCGATCTACGCTTCCCAAACAATAAAAGTCCTCGCCATTTTAAATTCAGCTTTCACACTCCTCCAACTGAATCAAACCATTTTTTATTATATGACAACTTTTATGATTTTCCGACGTGAGACTATTCCTAAATAACCCCTACCATCGCTGATATCGTCGGCTGAGAATGAAAAAATCGTATCTCAGAAAACAAATACATTTATTTCGTATACATACAATATTAGTAAATAAAATAAAAAAGCTTCTTGCTTATGTTGGATACGGACTAAAACATTATGAAACGAGATTCTCACTGTCTCACGACCCATCGAACTTCCCCAAGACCCCCCCAAATGAGGTCAGGACCCATGAGCTGGAAAAATTGGATAAAATTAAGGCAACTTTCTCTCACATTTTCAAAATCATTCAAGAAAAGGTCTCGAGATTTTGTGAGATTTCTTTGGTAAAATTTAGTACTACCAACTTAACAACCCTCGGAACCTTTTATCTCAGTGAAGGTTTTGCGTTTACACTGTTGTCAGGAGGCATTACGTATTTGTGATGATTTCCTTTTCATTTAAAAGAGGGATTAAGTGGATTTTATTGATGACAAAGATAAGACATCTTCAGTCAGTCATTTAAATCTACCCAATTCCGGAAACGATTCTAGAGAAATAATCCGTTACTAAACTCTAGGTCAGTAATTGAAGGCAATTCTAGCAATTTGAAGTTTAGATATAGATCTAGACCCCGTGAGCCGCCAGTGGCGTATGGCAGGGCGTCACCGTTATCCTTACCTAATCTACTTATTAGCTTTTCTAATATTCTGAAGAAAGAAAGACTTGAAGTTGCATTCTCTTTTAACAATTATTTCCTTGGTCAACGCCTCTTGGAGTTCTCGGACTAGAATCAATATGTCATCTTATTTGTCAAAATGTTCTGAATTGATGATTTTTTTAAAAATCTTCCACCTGAAATCTGATTTCCTCTCCTAAAACGAACTACTAACAAAAGGATTTTATCATAGCCATAACATTGCACCTAAAATCTCCACTGACAAAACGACCTGATCTTCGTTGGACCATCTCTAAATCTGATACTCTACTTCGTGTGGATCCCAAATAACACAGTAGTATTCGAGAATAGGTCTCATAAGGGAAAAATAAGCTATTTCTTTGACTCTCAATAGGTATCCCCGCAAAGTTCTACATATTAATCCTTGAATTCTGTTCGCATTTACCTCTGCATCTTTGGACATTAAAAAAGAGGCTATTGGTACATGAATAACGACTTGTATTTCGCATACATCAAAAATTTCCTTTCCTACAGGTAAACGCGGCTAGATTTCCTTCATCTACCCACCAACTTCTCTAGAATAACTCTAAAACCACAATCAGAACCGATAAAAGACTCGGAAGTCCTTAAATTTTGAGAGTACCCTACGATAAAGGTCAAACATCTAAAGATTACGAGACTGAACCCATCTTTTGCTCCACGTTCTTTCATAAAAGCCGAGATAATTCATCTTCATTTGCATCCAGCATAGCACAGTCGATACACAATCGATATAAATAGCTCGCGCCGGTATTTATGAAATGACGAAGGGCGAAACTCTTAAACTTTTCATCGGGTGCTTTGAGTTAGCGCCGTGGGATGAATCTACATCGTGAATACCAAGAATGCACCGCCGCTAGCCGGGAAGCGAAGGTCGCGCCATCTACGGGTGACGTCATCGCTCTTCACATCCCTAAAATTCCTCGAAGCAAGCAGCATCAACTTCGGGAAACTCGTCGGGCAAGACGCCCGCCTCAGATGACTTTAGGCCCTCATCGACGGCCACAGAATATTATCATATCTCTTATCGGAATCTAATATTAAGCAATGCGGTATCAGATTCTGCATAGAAATTAAATCCTAAATGCAAATGTGATTCTAAATATAAAAAAAACTTGGGTATAGGCAATTGAAGCTAGATAAAAAAGCTAACATGGGCATAATCTAGAGTTTATTCATTGATTATTCATTAAAAAATTATTAATGGACCTCATCGACAGAAAATCAATCATAGGTACTTATGGTCAAGTTAAAGTACGTTGCTGGATTATATATAAAATATATATATAAATATCCTCACATCTGTAAAGGATTCTTAACGCTGAATAAAAACCTATGTAATTTCAAAGTAAAACTGAGAGTTTTAAGTTAAACCGCAGATTAAATATACAAAAGTTTATAAACATTCATTCCCCCACAAATATCCGAACCGCTTAAGTCAGGCGCAGGCATTCAGTTGTTGACATCTCCAGCTGTATTTTCGTGAGAAACGTTTTTTCGAATGATCATATTCATTCATATTATTCATATTCATCTATAACTAATTCAGCTTCTGTAACTCATCACCTCTTCATTACGTTTCCGATGTCTCATATATTTATAATAAGAATTTCATCTGTGTATATCTAATGGGGAGTGTTACGTAAAGCAACGCAGTGTGTGTCGCGCCAAGATAGCCTCTAAAGGAAGCGTTTTGAAAACATCGTTTTTCCTACTTCACAATGATTCCATTCATCGGGGTTAAATGATAATAGTAGCAGTAGTCATTCCATGATATCTTCAACTAATTCGTTGCATGTATCCTATCCAAATGAAGTCTAGTAACCACTACCTCAGGGTCACCGATTCCAATTGTTTCCATCGACATCACTTTCAATTCGGCATCATGGCCACCAAAAGATTACCTTCCACCACAAAACTTCCACCGCCCCATTGGATTCGAACCCGCGACCCTCCTAAGAGCATTCCATCAACAAAACGTTGGCGGCCCTTCTGGAAACCACCCCGCCTCACTCACCACTTTAAAATTGAACAAAGACGGCAACATCCGCTTGATTTCCGATGCCGTCCTCACGAATACGTCCCTTCCGGAAGAGCCTCCTCCACCGCCATAACCATTGAGGTCCTCGTCCATCTCGAACGCCTTCTTCTCCTCCTCATCCTCGTCCATTTGTCCCATTGTTTAGTCCAAGCGGATCACACACCACAAGTACGGATGACCTACCGCTCTTGGTCTCAATACAACACTGAAACTCCCAACCGCCTCAACTGTTGCCTTCCTCTTCCCCTCTTTGCCTCCCACTCTCTCTCCTGCCACGGAGGCAGGCGTAACGGAGTGGTAGTCACTGTGCAGGTTGCATAGGTAAGCAGGAGTTGACCTTCGAAAACCACTGGATCCTAGAGCCTTCGCCTTCATTGGAGGCGATTTCAAGGACTGTCATCGTGTCTGACCCGTGCTTAGAGCAGTGATTTCAAGCCGGAATGCGGTGTTTTGACCTATGCTACACAGATGCTAAACGGTGACGGCCGTGTGTCACGATGCCTTCAACTTTAGAGCGGTGCCGTGAAGTCGATAAACAATGTTGGACCGCATGATCCAGTGCATGAGTTCGCGATCTAAAAACATGATGAATGTTTGAATCCTAAAAATTTAGAATTCCATCATAGGTTAAATAACAACAAACTTATTGAGCGATACTTGGCGGAATTCCATATAACAGATGCAGAAATAAATGGAGGGAATAAACCAAATAAATATTCTCCAACGTTATTTGTTGGAATTTCATATTCACTAACTCAAAAATTACGAAAAAAATTGTATGATTCCACAAAAATATTTTCGAATTTTTTTGGAATTGTACAAGTTTTTTCCTAATTATTTAGTTATTTAATGGAGAGAATAATCTGATGGAAGTGTAAATGTATTTATTTATTTGTGAAATAAAAATGACAGTCATTGGACAGAATAAACTGTACAAGTGCCTCCATTTATTTCTGGATGGCATAAAATAACCCAGTGGAAAAAATTCCACTGGGTTTATCCATCTAAATCCCACATCCCATAATGGCTACATCTTATTAGATCACGGTCGTGTGAAATGAATCTATTAGATTCTTAGTAAATAGCTATTTTATTTTAACGATCGATCTCAAATTTTTATCAGAATTCCAGACTTCAGTTGCGCGAGAAAGAAAAGTGTGAAAATCTAAACTTTCACACTTAAGTAGCTGGAACCGGGAACGAATTTTAGTTCAAAACATACAAAATCAAAAAAGTAATACCTATATTAATAATTCTAATTTAGGAATCAGGCCTTCCTTGCATATAGTAATAAATCACGTTGACCTAACGTCATCGTAATCAATCGCTAAATAGGAAACGTTTTTATTAAAGAAGCAAAAGCCCGTATAGAACTCATTAATGATGATTAAGGAAAATCCATCTAAGCACATAAACCTAGAATACTGCGACATCCTTCCTTTAAGAGATAAAAGCCTCCTCAAAACTACTTCCATATGCACATAAATACATGTGTGATGTGTGCGAAATGTAATTTTAGCACCGATTTAGAGTCCGAACGGCGCGGAGTTTCTGTAAAAGAGGTCTGGAGTGGAGCCAATCCTTCAGGAGCAAAGTGCAAAGAGATGATGCGATCATGGCACATGTTTAAAACAAGGTCAGTCGGGAAGTTACTCACTGTGCAACTGTTACGCGAGTGTGTCTGAAATTCCTGGCGAATGGAAATAGGCGACCCGAAGGCGGTAAATACGAACTCCAACTCAGCGTAAATAGAAGGTACAAACAGAATCTACGCGACCAAACATGTTTGTTTACATTGGAAATAAACACACCGAATCCGTTCTCGCATTCGTATATTACTCCACACCGAATCAATGTGAACATTGACCTTATAAGTCCAGCTCTGGTATGCAGAGTACACTTCTGGTTGTGAGGTTCATCCTGCGGTCCGCATAAGGCCCGCAAAGGATTTGGGGTATGACACATTCACAAAAGATTTACAAATATTTAAAAATTGAGAATGGAAGGTTAAACTTCTGGCTCTTGAATAGAAATTTTAAGGATATCGGTTTCTAATTTGATTTTAAATTACACGAAGTTTGTTACTGAAAAAGTGATAAGTGTCATACTGACTATAATCCATGTGGTGATTGTATATAATTATAAATTTCTATTCGAGGATAAATAAATATTCTCCGCTAAATTTTAAGTAGAAGTTTCATTTACTTAACTTCTTCACGGCAGGATAAAATTTTTGTCACATACGTATGGCTTATCCTTTCTAGGGGGCAATATGATGTCATGGAATATTTAGGACTACTGAACCCCCTTGTGAAAAGGCCTCCCCTAAAGAGGTAGGGGGTAGTTCCCTCACAAAGCTTCAGATAGAGTTGCATACTCTATGGTATGGAATCAGCGATTCTTAAGCTAGGTTCCGCGGAATAATCCATTTGGTTTCGTGAGAATAAATGTTTTCCTAATTAATGTATTCTTCAGCCTCACCATTTCCTGTAATTTTGTTATATTTGACTATTAATTAAATCCATTAAAGCCTTCCAATACTTAACTTATACTTCTTAATTGAGTCTACTTAATATTAATTGAAATCTAACTCAAATGGAATGAGTTATAAAACATTAAATCTTCCTATCCCCAAACCTTTAAAAATGGTCCGGAACCTTTCAGTTTACCAGATTCATGGATTTGATATAACCAAATGGAAAATATTACGCTGTCGGCATACGCATTTCAGGGGTTGTTAGAGGGTGAATTGAAAAATTACTAACGCAACCCCCAAAACTATAATAATTGTTCTGGTAACCTGTTTTTAACTAAAGGGTTATTCAATGAAATGTCACCCTATTTTCATACTTAAGACAGTTTTCTATTGGAAATTGTATTTTAAGGGTCGACAGGGTGTGACTGTTGGGTGACTTGGAGCAATGTATCCTCAAAAGACAAGGAATTAGAATACCCTTCCAACAAGTGGGAGGACCGGATTCGATTCCCTGAAACGTTGGTCTTTTTTAATTCTTTCTCTATCCAATGAAAGCTTCTGAGTTTTGTAGCTGCAATAGTATTACAATAAGAAAGAATCAACGGCAATATACCAAAATCTATACTTGTCTGATAGTCTACATTTCTGATCTGAAACTCAAAATTCATTAAGGAAATAACGAATCGAATTTACTGATTAATGAAATGAATTTGTAACTCTAAGATATTCCGAAATAAGTTACTCTCAGTGCGACTTAATGCTACATTAATGTTTCTTCACAGACACTCTGTCATGGCCTGTCATCGACATCCATAAGAAGCATACAGAGACCGCAATTTTATGATTGCTTCGTCATGTAAATGAGTCGCAGTTTTCTCGATACGGTGCTCCTGGTTGCATAAAAGATATTCTCATCATTACCAATACTATTCTTAACCTTCCGGAATACATTTACAAATTGATTCGACGTCCACTACGTGTACCACGTTTGCCCACGCTTTTTGGAGGACCCGTGAAACCAGAATCAGAATAAATAATACTGTTATATCAATATCCCATCATTAAAGGCCATTACTCTTAATAATCTGTGGCTCCATTTGCATTACTTCTATCCTATCTACATATCCTTCATTTTAAAGCTCCGTCTTTATTTAAAGTTTCAAAAACTGTTCATCATATTTATATTAATTTTTTCTGTCTACCTCAATCATTTGATATAGTAATTTTGGCATTTAACTGCATGAATTTAACGACATTTATTTGGTCCCCGTAAACGTAACGCAACAGGTGGTCATTACGGAAGGAGCTAGGGGAGTTAAGTAAAGATGACCAAAATCATTTTGTCGACTAGTGATATAACGTTGAACTATATTTATTTATTAAACAGGTGCAGACATTACATTTTATTTACATAACTTATTGTTATTCTCCAAAGTTAACACTACATTTCAGAATGCAGAAACGTTATATCGTAGAATGGAGAAAGTTAGTTGGGTCGATAGAAAAACGAACGAGGAGGTTCTAGAGATGGTTGGGGAGAAAAGAGTAATGATTGAAGTAATTAAAAATAGACAAAAGAAATGGGTGGGTCAAATATTGAGAGGGGAGGGACTGTTGAAGAAGGCAATTGAGGGAAGAATGCTAGGGAAAAGACAGAGGGGAAGACAAAGACAGAAGTTGTTAGACGAATTGAGGGGTGGGATAAGTTACCAGGAATTGAAGGAGAGGGAATTAAATAGGGAATGTGGGGGCACATGAACCTACCGAAAGGTAGAACACTTTATATATATATAAAAAGTATTCATCTCCAAGGCTGTTTGAATCCACATCATCTCCAACCAAGGTTCGGAATGGGGCTTCCTAAGCAAAATGAGGAATGAGGTAGTTTGCCCTTACCATTGTTAATAAGGCAGAATGGTCTGGGTGCATTCACGTAAGTACAGGTTAATGACCCTATGAATAATAGGCATGGCATTCAATAAGGAGTAACCAAGATGAGTGCCATTGTCCATTGTTCGACATTCGTACCTCAGTAGCTTTCATAATGAAACGTCAATTAACATGATTGATAAAATCCTTAAATTTCGTCTCAAAGTAAAAGAAAGAAAAATTTTCTCCATTCAGTACCAAAAGACAAAAGAAACAAATTACGGTAGAATTTATCTGCCATTAAAATCTGGATTTTTCGATCGATATTCCACATAGTTTTCATTGTCTCAGTTAAAAGGAAGTCTCTTGCAGTGGAGAAGAGGAAATGAAGTTGCCAATTTTCATGCCGATCATCCTTGATCCATTCAAATGTAGTCAACTATTCAATAGAAAAGGTTGGAAATCTTGGATGATACTCAGAAGACGGAGAGGAAATAACGTTTTCGCCCTGTAACGTAAGCAGATCATTTGTGGGAAGAAAAATCGGTGAAATACCTGTATGATAAACACTAGGGGATTCCAAAATTTGTATTTCCGAGAAACGTAGGCGAGATGAACAAAGCGGAAAAATCGACTAGTGGGAGCAAACGACCCACGCCGAAACACGGCTAATGAACTGTAGCTGTAGATTGTATCGGATAGGAGTATTTATTTATTTATTATATTTTGATGCAGTTTGACTTTTGTCAGGTGGCAGCTCAAACCACTATCTAAGAAAACTTGTTATAGTGTAACGCTCCGCAAACTCTTATACAAGCGTGTCCCGTATAGTCTCCCACTTAGAAATACTATCACTCTATTTACAAACAATAGTAAAACACAAAAAAACGACAAAACGCCTTAATTCATACAAAATCCCTCTGGTAGCCTCCCTAATACATTTACACCTCAAATATTCTATAACTACAGTAATTAAATAGTAACAGTTCACATCGTTCCTTTGCCAAGGCGCATAGCATTTCATCGCATTGTCCATCATTACGCTTAAATATATAAAAAAATTAATTGTGCAGACTCACTCCACTATTTTGTAACAAACTTTAACATCTAATATTTTTAGTAAGGGTTTCAAGATCTCAAAGTATGCTTTAATTCTCTTAATAATTTGAAAATATACAGCATATATTTTATGCAACTAAATAATTCAAACGCGTTTTCTATTTAGAACTCGACTCGTATTCTATTCTATTGAATCACTTATGGAAGAAATTATAGGACAAGTAATCAATAAGCGGAATTATTTATAGCTGAAACAGGTTTATACCAATGATTTATTAATTCCAATAAAAAAATAATCCTGAGAGTAATAACACTTAACGAATGGAAAGAAAAGTAAATACCTTCAATCAGTCACATACTGGATGCGAATCGAAAAGGCTTATGCAACATAATAACATATCTCTATATCTTTATTTCTGTAGCTAGTTGGATGGTGATGTTTTTTTCTTTAGGCAGTGTACACAAATCATTAATAAGACAAAAGCTGGAAACTTGTTCAATCACTTTCGGAATAAATTCAAATTTTGATCGACAGAAAAAATCCACTTGAGAATAAAAAGTGCTAAATTCCTAAAGAGAAGGGACTGGCCAAAAAGGAAGTGAATGTCCTGACCCCATGAGAAGGCATAAATCTGCTCAGCCCATTCTGTAAATCTTAAGTGGTTCGATTTACTGTCCTTTTTCAGACACCAAATTCCAGAACTGGAAACAATTTCTTTCTCACCACGTCCAAATGAGAAAACAGTGGGGCAGTCATCTGGATATTTGCCCACGATTCAACCTCGGAGTGCGGCGTACAGTAAAACGCTGCTAAATCATAACATCACAATTCTCTCTGAGACAGATATATAACAGCGCTGAGAAAATTCCTGAGCCGTAAATGAGAATATAAGAAAATTTTACGAATTCCTTACTTGAGGAACTTGCTTTAACAAAAAATGAAGATTCAAAAAATAAAAAATGAACGGAATGTGTTACAAGAAAAAATACAAAACTCAAACGATGAAAGAAGTATGAAAAAAATACATGGGAGATCGTATGAGGGCAGATAAGCAATAAAATAAAAGAACGTACCCGTTAAGGAAATATATTTTGAAGTCCTAAAAATTGAGAGGATTTTATTCTTTATCGTTTTGAATCATCTTTATTTATTATGAGAGAGAGGCATATCATAATTATGGACTATGTAGCGTCTTTAAGGATTAAAGTAGGAGATCAAAACTGAATAAGTTCAGATGTTATTGGCTAAACAAGCAACAGTATTCAGGAGGCCATGCTAGTTGATATACAAAGATGATAGTAAAGCTGCTCATTCATCCATATTATACTACCCTATCTTTTTGATAAAAGAATTATGCATTCTTCCTTACCGCACACCAAATGTCGGCTCACAGTAAACATGTGTAAAGGTAGAAAAAGGGTTTGCTTCGTACGAAATATTCCTGGAGTTAAAAAGAAACTTGCTATTTTACATATTCACATCGTCTACTCTCCCGAGGAAAACCACTTGGGTAACGCTGAAGCAATGAATTAACGTTTTATCCAATGTATCATCCAATGTATCATCCAATGATCTTGTAGTTTAAGATTCTATAAATGTAAAGTATTTAAACATAAGGGTAGTACCCGATGATTAAACTGCAGGATTGATAATAGTAACAATAGCTAAAATTCAGTAGTGGACACAAATACACAAACGTAAAACTCAAACCCAACTACGGTCGTTCCTCTAATGATACCAGAAAGAATTACTTTCCCAAAATTTGGATCGCAACAATCCAAATGGAGTGCTAAAGGGAGTGCAGCACTCTTCCTTTGGAAACGGATTCCGAAAAGTCCTGGAATAGCCCTGGAAAAACCAGTTCTCCGTGGAATTCGTGTGGGTGTCATTCATATGAAACTCCGCCTTGCAGTTTCTGCCAACATCTTTTACAGACAATAGATACTAAAACTTTCGTCTCTAAAGGAAATTTTTGCTAAGCATATTCCCATGGTGCATAATTCTATGTACACTATTCCATACTAAAAATTATATTCTTATCTTGACATTCCTTACGTAGACCCTTACTTATGCTATTGAAACAATGTAATCATTTGGAAGTTTTTCAAAGTAGAATCTTTCATGTAAACAATTGTATCAGGAATCGTTGCAATATGTATGTATGTACCAATATTTTTACACCGACGGAAATATCGAAACAATAACTGCATGATATTTCTACAGAAAATAAACCTGATAGTCACTACTCCAAATCCTTGCATGAGACGAAATCATAAAATCCAACCAAAACTCGTTTCTTTTCGGATGATTATGTCCAATATGCTCTCCAATTTTTCTTATTTTTTCCAAGACTTTAAATATAAATTTTTCATAATAGCCCAATATTTTAACTATTATTCGTAATCATAACCCCTCTGCTAATATACTCCAGCACTTTGTCATTTCGAGCTAGTGATGATACCGGTATATAAAATAATTAATTCATGAACTCAATAGTTTCTAAATCATCTCCAGAGGTAAAAATTTCAACCCTCAACAGAATTGCACATTAATACGTAAGTGCCAAAATTGACCGTTACAGGAACTGTTACAAAGGGTCAAATTATCACAGCCAATTCATCTTTAGACTTCGAACTTTCTACAAACATTCAAACTCAGATATTTTAAAAATTTTAAACCTCAAAATACCGAAAGTTCCGGAAATTCCTCCGTCCATGTAATATAACGTTGGGTTTTAGAAAATTCCATAACATATGATTGATATGCGCAGAGTTAAAAGAATGTTATAACGGAAATTAATTGCCTAAAATCGGCTAAGGATTTCAATTATGAAAGTAAACGTAAATTGAATTCCTTTGTTTACGTGCATTTCATTGACGTGAGCTATTCGTTTAAAATCTCATTAACGAGTCAACGAGCTATTTTGATGAATGAAATGAAATTAAGTTTTTACCCGACTACAGAAATTTACTAATTTTTACCCGAGTAGTCCTGCAACCATATTTCGATGAATGGAATGTTTCATTGGTATTTCGGATAAAGGAAAATGTATATTTCGTTTACTTTTGTCTCAGTCATTTTCATGGCTGTGATGATATAAAAGTTACCGAGGTATGGGTGATGCTGAATGACGGAATTGATCAAGGTCCCCTCTTAGAGAATTCCACGAAAATTGTTACTCGTAAAGTTATTCTCCTTACGTGGACATATACCGTTAGGACCACTAGAACTTGTTCCGTTCATAGCATTCTTCCTCATTGAGAAAAGAAAGGGCAAACTACCTAACTCCTCATTTTACCTAGTCGCCTCATCCCCCTCTCCAAAGTTTTTTGTAGCTAATGGTGAGGGATCAGGCTCAAAGCAGCCTTCGGGCTTAGATAAATACAGAATAGTCTCATATCTCATATAATATCTCATTTGCATCACTTTTGTTCATGGCTGTAATACAATGAAATCCTCTGAGGGATGAATAACTTTCCATATTCACACTCATCTTAATAACTCCTAACCGACTGTCATAAAAAGTATTATTCATACGATCGGTAAGCTTCATAGTAATGTTTTCCACGCATAGCATTCGGACTCAGCAAGGCGAGTAAGGGCAATCTACCTCACTCCTCATCTTCCTAAGTAAACCTTATTTCTTCCATAAAGCCTTAGGTGGAGGGTATCAGGTTATAATCTCAAGGGTGAACTCCTTTCAGGAAATATACACGAAATAATTGAAAGCTTCATAGACTCCATGATTTATAACTAAAATGTGGGAAGTTTTGAACAAATCAATGACAGTGAGCATGTCTCATGACATGTCTTCTTCGGAGACATTTTTGCCTATTTTTTTCTGATTATGCCCTTTTACATTATGCGTTAAGGTTGTCTTCCCATATTTTGCGTGGTCGACCTATACTCCTGATGATATATCTTTGCTGATGGTATCCTGTCTCTGGCTACCTAGAAGATTCTGAAGTCGTCCATTCTTGTTGCATGTTCATTCCATTCTTTCTTTTCATTTTTCCATTCAGTTACTGGAAGAATCTTACGTATCTCTCTGATATCATTAGAAATCCTCTTTACTCTTGTCCAACCTTCTATTTTTCTTAGGACGGTTATTTCTGCAATCTGTATTCTCTGTTTTGTTTTGCTTGTCTGTGCTATAGCATATACTGTATATATACTGATATAATGCCCCAGGATAAATAATGTGCTAAATTTACAGGAAAACACGTATTATAATTCAAAGAACGGAAATGAAATCGCTTCGTAAAGTTGAGACTTTCCGCAATCGCGCTATTTCCTCCTGAATCACTACGTCATAGTTTCCATGTGAGATTCCGTCATCGCAAGATTCAAACCCAACAACGTCATCCTTTGAATGACGCATGTGTGATGTATAAGTGACTGAACAAAAGTTAAGATCTTCAGGAAAGAAGATGAAGAAAGCCACTTCCGTCGTGAGAGGAAGATCGGCTGGTCTTAATAAAGATCATGTGGCAAGCGAGAAGAATTATGTGCATTCGTATGTGATATTGGAATGGGATCTAATTATTCTCGAGTTTCATTAAGCGGAATGAAGATATGCACAATGACTTTCGTTGTACTTATTAACACAGGAATAAAATGCGCTAAAAATTTTAATGCATCGCCAAGACTTGGGACGGATCCAGAAAAAGTTTAATGAATACTAATTGATAAACTCAATGATTTATACGTACGATAAATAATATGCGGAAAGTTATATATAAAACAGTGACAGAGCATTGTGAGAACTGCCATTGACTCATCTGTCCTTAGTATAGAGAAATCTAGATGACCTTTTCAAGAATTATAAATGAAAATTTAGCTTATTTTTTCAATATTTTTTACGCTAATATGAATGATTGTTTTAAAGTGCGGTAAAATCCCTATTCTCTTTATTTCTAATTCTCTTCTTTTAATGTTTTTGCCAATTCCTCCCTATGCTCATACATTTCTAACACTTTAATCACCAAATCTTTTTTTCGATCACAATAAATTATGTATAACTACATTCCTGGCTCTTTGGTTCACTATCCATACGTAATTCTACATCTGAAATTTTCTAAAAAAATTAAATTAATCCTTCGCTTGCTACAGTTACCACGATTCCATTTTAAAGTTTTACTGAAAATAAATAAAAACCATAAGTTAGCATCATCATCATAGGTCATACAATCCGTAGATTGATTGACTGCAGTCAATTCATCTCTCTCAAGTGCTAACTCTACTACATCCTGATATCTCTTCTTTCCTATATTTCTCTTCATTTGGCTTATATATTCGTCCCTTGGTCTTCCTCTTGGTACTCTTCTGTTTTGCCTTCCAGTACGTTTCTAACAAATCCATTGTGTCTCAAGATATTTCCAATCCATCTGGTTCTTCTTTTCCGGATGATGCTCCATATCGTTTTAACCTCTTATATTCATAGTAGATGAATATACTCATCATACTATACTTCTTCATATCTTCGTTTCTAGTTTATCATATTAGCTTTATATATACCGTATTCGATTGATGTTAATAATTCTTTTTCGTGGGCTCAAACTATACCACTTTTCAAATACGTAAGGCGCTCAAGAAATTCCTGGAAAACATTCTCGTAGCAGGGAATAAGAATAAGGAATAATTCAACACGCATTGCATTGCGGCTTAAAAACTCAAGGAGAAACAGAAGTGAAAAATATTGACATGATTTGGATTCCCAAGTCTTTCGCTTTCCGACCAGATATTCTTACCATTAAACCTACAATGCGTGATAGTTTAGCTGTCAGAATACGTGCGCTTGGGAGACCTGGCTTCGAGACCGAGTCATGCCGACATTTTTTTACCTCTGTTTCTCCTTACGAACGGTCTTGTTCACAAAGCTACTTTCACATCTCATTGTCTCTCGCATTTAAGATCGATCAAGTTGTTCATCATTAGATACGTGTGACATTACCCCAGTATCCCTCAGTATTTTCGTAGTTTTAGACTACTTAACTTGATAAAGCTTTTTATTGGGAACTTCTTGAACGTCCCTAGTAAATAAGCTGCGAAAATGTAATTGAAAGATTCATGATATCCTAGAATGGCTAAACCAACATTAACAATAATATTACCGAAAGAATACACTGTTGTTTACAGTTGTGAACTAGCATGGTAGAATTGCTTTCAGAACATTTTTATACGTTTGATGAGGCAATTCAGAAGAAGCTTAATTAATGTTCTGGAAATTTTCCAAAGAATATTAAGACTGCGAATAAGCTATAAATAACATTTTTCTATCTATTCTACGATTTCCTTATTGGATTGGGTAGATAATTTAATTTTCATGTTGGAAAATTCAGTATATTACAAGTATGAAACCACTCTGCGAAGCTAATTTTACACATTGAATATCTCGTAATGCTGAAGTGACAAGTGTTTCCGTAAGTATTTTTAAATTTAGTATAAGCAATTTTCTGCTACAACCTTGAAAACATTCATTGAAAATACATTGAAAATAAAAATTCATTGAAAAAATATTGTTACCTTGGAAATATTTTCAATGTAAAAATATTTTTGTATGAATTCCAACCTTGAAGTCGAGAAAACAGCCGAGATATAAATAATACTTAAATATTAGCCAAAACGACTGAATACTTCACTGGCAATGCATTTACGCATATATATTAGATTTACCATAATTTACTGGAACCTTTAGCGAGACTAAGTTCATTTGCACTTAAAAGTCGCTCATGACGCATAAAGGCGGAATTCATTATATTAAAGATTGAGGAAGAGACAACCACGTTTCCGTAAAATGAGTAATAGTTACGTATCGTATCCTCAGCCTAGAATTTTGAGTAACAAGATGAATGTGATATTAAATTTTGGTTAGAAGCAGTCCTCAGATTTTCAAAGGGACTCAAAGAACGTTCCGCGATACATCAACCATAAAAAACATGCTACATGTACATACGCACGTATGTAATATATCTGATTCAGATGAGCGCCACTATATTGAACCAAAGGAGCTCTCATATACTTTCTCCACTAATTGAATTAAGGCGCGGGTGTATGCATTTCTCATGACGCACGAATTATTTTTTAATAAATCAATCTGTTTATCATAGCCACATGCGTTGTTTCCATTAAAATTATATATTTTCCTTAAAAATAAAATGTATATAAACACTTATCCCTATTTAATCATTTACTCTACTCATTCTTTTTTTTGACTGTTTCGCCAATATTTAAGCCTGTTTTAACAGGATTTTCAACATACAGAAATCAGCTACTAAAGAAATATTGCACATCCTCTTACGAATGAGGGACGAAAATCAATGATAGGAAAAAGGTGTGAAAGTTTAATTACATTCAAGGATGATGATTTAAGATGATGTTTACACAAAAACCATTATATTCATTGGTTGACAGAATGGTCCAGATGTACCCTAAGGATCGATCACCAATATCATTGGGTATTCAATAATCTGGAGGACGAATGGAGGTGTACCAACTTGAATTTTTAGAATAAGATATCCAACGACTGACAGAAATGTGCAAAAAGTTTAGAAAACAGAGCTGAACACGGAATAGGAAAGGGGAAGATCCTACTGAGAGTTGATGTATAATGATGAGATGCAAATCATGGATTTGAAAACACTGAAGTACACGCTAAATATCGTTTCTCTTCATGCTGTTCACTTGGCATTACATCAAGACATTTTACTACAGTAAACTCTGAAAAGTTTCCGACTCCAGATTTTTTGAGAAATCTTCAGAAAATTTTCAGAAAACATGTCGATAAATGGCGAAATATCGGGAACTTTTCAGACCACCCATGTATATCAATTAGAGTTACAACTTTGCACTTATTTTTCCAGTCATTTAACGATCCTACACCCCATAAACATCCAATATTTTATGAGCTCATTCGTAAAGTTGATGTTGAAACTTAAAAATATTTACTTTAGTTTGTCAGCTCAAAAAATCTTTAGTTGTATTAATCTACACTACTGGTTTTGTTCCTTGAAAACATCTTCAGTTGTTACCAAGATGTATTTTCGACCTGAAGATATTACAAAGGAACAAAACTGGTAATGTATATTAATACTACGGAAGAGAGTATAGAGCTGACAAAGTATAGTAAATATTTCTAAGTTTCAACATCAACGAATGGGAGCTTAAAATATTGGAGATTTGTGAGTTGTTGGATTGTTTAAAGACTGGGAAAATAAGTCAGTCAGATAAAAAAGAATTGGACATTAAAGGTAGCAGTCAGAAGAAAGGCGTTGAAGTGATTGAGTTGTGAAAGGGTTTAGAAAACGGTGCTGAATACGGAATTTGAGAGCAGGTGATCCTACTGAGAAGTGAAGTATGATAATAGGATCATGGTTAAAATACTGAATTACACACTAAATATCGTTTCTCCTCATACCGCTCAGTTGGCATTACAAGAGATGTCACAACAGTAAATCTCTCCTGCTTCAACATGTATCTCAATTAGAGTTTTGGGCTTTCGTCTCTATTACTCATCTACTATAAACGAACTAACAAAAGACAACAGTCATTCGCAAAGACGATGAAATAGCACGTGGAGACCCGGGGAAGGCTGCTGGTATATTTTGCCGAGAGATTTTGGAAGACGCCTCCTCCTGGTATTTCTAGAATGAAGTCAGAGTAGATCTCCCAGAGTAGGGGAAGGCGGATGGGCGTTGAGATGACTAACACAGTGGAGGCGGAGGGCGGGAAGGATTGGACGCAAATTCGGCGGAGCAATTTTTCAAGCGATTAAAGCGGATGGAGAAGAGAAAACGCGGGCGCTGTGACATGTTTTGATAAGGTTTTTCACCGACTCTCTATACACACATATACTTCTGTAACTAGAAAAATTATGCTTATCTCAACGAGTAGCTGTTTATACGTTAGATGGACTCTCCAAAATTACAAAGAGTGTTCAAACAGTTCTTGGAATAAGCTTCTGGGGTGATTGCAACTTTAAAGGGAGCGATCAATATTGTTAGGCAGCATTGTTGCAAATATCCAAGAATGAAAAGTTGAAACAAAATCAAGATTTAGCTCAAGAGTAGCTATTTAAATATTAGATGAACTTCCTAAATTACGAAAAGTTCCTGAAATATACCTCTTCTGAGATTATTGCAAACTGGAAAGACGCCGATCAGTATTGTCAGGCAACATTGTTGCAAACATCCAATAATGAAAAGTTTAAACAAAGTCACGATCATAACAATTAGATTTAAAAATAGCTTTTGGTGGACAACAATGAGCGGTTTTTAAAAGCGTGAATATCAAATAAATCGGTGATATTTTCCTCGGAGAATATGATAATTTCTATTCTAAAAGAAGAAAGATATAACGCGCAAATGCAGTTCTATGAAAAACGGACGCCCTAAAATAAGACTGATACATAAAAACAGGCATTGCATTTCAATATATTTTTAAAACTTAATTAAAAAATTGTCAAAGCTACGCAAATATCGAAACCTCAATTTCAGCATCTCGTTTTCACCCAGTCAAAGTCTAACGGTACTAAAGAGAAATCACGACTTCACTGCTTGCCTTGATTTCGGAGTTTTATGCCACTATCTCGCTAATTTATATCTCCAAGATTTATGTGCCATCTCTTCTGCTAATTAAATTCTTGGTAATCAAGAAATAAGATTGAGGAAAAGGTGAAATATAAGTTAGTTGCATATTTAGATTGACCGAAATCGATCAAAATCAATCGAAAAATATGAAAAACCAGAAAATAAATTCAAAAATTAGAGACACCTCTTATAAGTTCAATTGGCATATTAAGATGACTTCAAACTCTTCCAATCGTACATAATAAGAAACACACGCACCACAATACTGAAATTTCTGCCGAATTAAAAAGATAGAGAATAAACAAAGGAAAGACTGTGTTATCTCTCAGGCTCGAATATTTTATAATATTCGAAAGAAATTTAAGGATCGCTTGTCCAAATTACTTCTTTACTTTTTCTAAATAAGCAACCTAGATAGATGTATATTCTTTAAAGTAAGACATTGAAATTATGGAAATATTCAACGCTAGAAATTCAGATTCGATAATGGTAACCAATATTTCCTGACGAATTGAGACAACGATTAGACATGTAATACAATGCCTGGTCTTTTAACTGCACACGATATTATAAGGTATTATGATGCATACATTTGAATTTTACAGTCAAGCACGGTGTCGTAGGTAATTTTCTTCTTTTACAAATGTTTTTATATTTATGTACCGTTTTTAATTTTTGTTTCATCAATTTCTTTTACCTTTTCTTTTAACTCTAGCATTGTTTCGAGGAATTTATTCAAACTTTTCATTAGAGGTTTCGAAAAAATTTTCTCTTAGCCTTTGTATTAAATATATTTTTCGTGAGTTTTTCTCTATGGATTTTAGGCGTCGGAAATGCTTTCCTACATTCTATTCCTCTATGTTTTATTAATATCCGTTAAATATTGATACAAAATGTCATACTTTATAGAAAGGGGATACAATCTCACGACTCGAACCCATTAAGTCTGATTTAACAGTACGGTTTTAGACGGAAAGGTAAAAGACTTGCTGAACTCAAAGATCTTCAAGAGATACAGAAAGAGCTCTTCTAACCTCCAGACGGTTCTCTGATGCAGATTTTAAGCATTATGTTACATTAATATGGAACGGGGCCGGAAAGAAAGCCTCAGCCTCTTTGGAGAAGGGCAAACGCGGCAGAGGTGTGCAAATCTGAATAAAAACAATAGATAAATCTGAACATCCATGCACGTACATTAGACTTTCACAAATCATTCCATATCGCTATTTCGATTTGATGGTTAGCAAGAGGGTTATTTGATTCTTAATTATTGTCTGGATTCTTAAGGGTTATTTACCTTTAAGTGCTTCACTTAATGAATCTATTTGATCCTCTCCCAAAACGCCTCCAATTCTTTTTCCTTAACTCAAAAATTTTATTAAAAGTTTGCGGAAAATTAAAACATAATTATGTTATCTGTTACAGGAATTATTTTCTTTATAAAACATATAGCGTAGATGAACCCATTATGAAAAATAAATATAACAACGTATCTTTCTCAACATTTTGTAATTCTTTAATGATAAATAAACCACGGAATAGTGAAAGTTGCACATGCTTAAAATGAACCGAATAAGCATTCCTAGTAAAACTGACGTAATTATCTTTGTAAAGTATATTTCTCGTGCTCTCATCTGTAGTAGTTACCGCCGGTTATGCTTCTATAGTAAACATAAACACAAGGGGAGTTCCGACGTGCTCTTTCACGACCACCCTGACCTCTACAAGCAGATAAAGGAGTTACAAATAGAGGAGCTTACCTAAACTGCCGCGCAAAAGGTTGTATCAAAGTATCTCTAATCAATTTCTCCATGTATTTTTCATAGCTTTCGATTCTGTTTTGACTAGTATATTGTTGTATTAATGTATATTGTTTATCGCGGTTTTTTGTTTCGTAAATATAATCGAAAAACATTAAAAATGAGTTGGATGAGGAAATGATAGCGATATCTTTCATATGAAGCTGAATTCCTTATAGTAATGCTTGGTTTGTATTCACCCTATAGAACTAGTGGCGGGATTTAGCCGGTTCGTACCGGTTTTTTGCGAATTGGTTCTTAGAATTCCCCGTATTCACCTGTATCCTTCATTATCTTTTCATATTTTATACCCACAGTTACCAGAGATGAGGTCTTCGTCTTTTAATCTTCCCTTCCACCTTTCTTTACATTAAAATATACTGAAGTGGCCGAGATATTGTGGAAATCCATAGTAAGCTAGATAGAAAAAATGTATACTATTTCCAAATAATAAATTCGTCAAATTATACATTATCAATCCTACTTTGCACAGAGTTTTTCCTAAACTACATTCTCTTTTATTTTTATATATTTTCTAAATATTATAATGCACTCGGGCGCTTCCTTAGAGCACGGTAACTGTATGCTCCAGTTATATTTCTATTTCGTAAAACTTTGATAAGTTTTTATCATCATCATCCCATTAGCTTTAAAAAGAATTTGCTCTTCGAATATCTTTCCATCAATCCTCGATACAAACGGCATCCCAGTAATAAAACTCAAGGCTATCTTAAAAACACAAATGCTTTCGATTCGCGATTCCAAATTTAAAGAAACGGGAAGAATGTTTCGTTGGAAGCAGGTCTCAAAGAGGGTGATATCCCAAATAAAAGATTCCTGACGACATTCCTGTTATACCATACAAGACTGTCGAAGGTGGACGAGAGCATACAGTACAGTATATAAGGTAAATTGGGCGTATACGAAAGTGCTTTCATTGCCTACAGAAATTACGAAGACAACGGAATGATTTTCAATCATATTTCCTAGATTTTAAAGTGTGCGATTGTATACTTCATCTCTAATTGTGCATACTTAAAAGTTTTGTTCCTCTAAGTAACTCCGTTCATGAATACGATATTTCTATGATATCGAAATTTTCGATTTCGATTTTATCGAAATGTGGAGGGGAGAGAATTTAAATTAATTAAATAATAAACTGAGTACCTATGTCAAACACTTGTGATCGGATATTTTAAAATTCTGTACCGATATTATCCTAAAATATTAGGTTATAATCTCATCATATAATAGTTCATTTAATTTTTCAACTCAATTCGATCATTATCCATTTAATATTATAAACTATGCATTTATTTCATTATTTTTTATTATGTATTCATTTAGATTACATATTTATTTTATACTATATTATATGTATAAGTTTTATATTTTATACTCTTTTTTTATGTTCCATAATATCGATAGATAATGGCCTCCACCAGGAACCCTGGATCACTTTCACTGAAGGCTAACCCTCACTGCTGTTTATATGCCACTTTTGAGGAATATGTAATGCATATTTTTAATGTACGTGATAATGTATATATCTTTATCGCCATGTAATACTTCATATTGTATTTCCTGTTACGATGTCTTTAATAAAATATTAAAATAAATCACTCGAAAGGTAAGGGGTTTGAGAAACAATAGGCTACTGATAGAGGATTCATTCCATCATATTCCCTTAGTAACCAAAGCTTGCTTTTCCGCATTATCTTTCCTTGGCAAGGCGTGATTACGTACATACCCCAAGAAATGGAAAAGAAGTCAACATGAAGGAAATAGAAAAAGAAAAAAAGGGAGAGGAATGAAAAAAGAGAAGAAGAAGAAAAATGGGATGAAAAGAGGTTCACTTCCTGCTCTCCATCAAGGTTTCCGGACTTCCATAAACGAAACGTGCAAACAAACACTCTTTCATCTCAAAAACCAGATATCCGCCAAAAGGGCACACATCTGGCCTTCTTTCTGTCGCGGCATTCCTTTTCTAAATGTATTTTTAGCAGCACATTTGGCAAAAATCTCATTAATATAACTGTATTTCTACTCTATCCACAAAAGAATTTTCTGGCTATTTAATCCCAAAAGGAATTTTAAAAAAGTGTCCAAAACCTCACTATCTCTGAGCTGATGCTCTTTCGGTTCACAAAAGCTCGTTTTGGAGGTCTAGGACAATTTGCCGCCGTGTTACCGAGTATATTATGTATTGTCGATTAATTAGTCCCGTACAGTACCCATGGGAGATTAAACGCACCTTTTGGTCTACAAGAAATTATTTTCCTCCAACTAATATATTCGTTTGGAGTGATTAAGGTATTTGCTGGAATGTATACGGGTGGGAAAATAGAGTATCAGTGTCTGCTTCCATATACCTCGTTTTTATCGACAGATATCGATATTTAAATATAAAGTAACGAAACTCTATGGGCACATCCTAATTTTAACTCGATTTTTTGACCAAATACTGCCTTTTTAACCGGTCTATTTACAGCAAGAAACGGGAAAGTTTCTCTTAAAAATGATATGTCAATTATATGTTTTGATGGAGTGTGAAGGGAGAAAAGCGCTGGCCACTGAAAACAGATGTTCAGAAATAATATATAAAGATCATAGCGAATTGAGGTAAATGCTGGGACACCCCTCTGTCACGTGGAAGTTTCAAGGTATATTTACAGCAAGAGGCTACCTGGCGCTTGAGTTTGGGCAAGTTTACTTGTATGCTTACGTTCTGGCCCACAAATTGTCAAGGAGGATAAAGATAGTGGTCCTAAGAGAAGCCAAAGTATGTCCGATGTATAACAGGAATGTCGTTGCCAAAATAAAATCCTGGGAGCAAGCCCACGTTTCGGAAATACAAAACCTCTCTTTGTTTTATCAAAATTGTTTATTTTCCGGATATCTCGAATGAAATGCGATCTAAACTGTTGCAAATATTAGTATTATGTTAGCAAAATCATCTCCTCTGAATTTCTTTGAGTACCAGCTGTTATATGATACAGGATAATGAGTTATAGTTATGATGAACATTTGAAATTAAAAGCGAATGGAGCAGACCTGGCCGACAGGCTAAATTTGATCGATCAATCTTATAGTGACATCTCGGCTAACGAAGATAAATAGTTCCGGAATCACTGTAGTTAGCCGAAACGTATTTTCCCATAGTTTTCTATAGACATTCGTTTAATTCAGCCTGGATGCTGCCCACTATTTAAAGATAAATTTCATAAAAACACTATTAAAGGGCTAACCTCACCAAAGGCAAACGTAAAAAGCTACTCAATTGCAAGGAAAATAGAGAGTAGAATGGTAAATATAACACATTATGACATTGAAATATCTTTAGATTAACTAAGCCATCAATCCCTCTTTCCCGATCTTCATATTTATCCTAATCATTACCCTAATAAGAGAAAAAGGCAATTTATAAAATTTTATAACAACACCTTATTTTTATTCAATCGAAAGGTTGGATTTTCTAGAAATAATTGTTACTATAGCCAGTTTTGAGGAGAATATGATAAAAATAACAAATGAAAGTTGGGCTTTATAAAATAATATTAACTAAGTCTAGGGCAGAAACAGCTGTCTTGCAAGATAGGATATTTTTCTACATAACATTCAGATAAATTTAATTTTTTAGGACTCTTGTAATCGAATTAAATTATTCTACTGTTTTCACTCGGTTTTTCCCACCTCTACTAGCATCCACTAACACATTCGTTTACATGGCCCAAAAAACAGCAAAAAAATTCCTTAGTCGATCTATATCCACCATACTGATGTAAATTGTCAGCAAAGACGTATTCCATCCGAAGACCGAAGCCCTGGCGAGGGAGGAAGCAAGAATAAGCAATATGAAGCGTGAGGTAGTTCGCCTTTGATTTCCTAACTAAGACGGAATGAAATGAGTAGGAAAAATCCACGCAATTACAGCAAATGTCCTAATGAACAGCACTTTTCATAGAATTCCATACTGAGTCATCATGAAGATTGCCTTCAATCAGCATCATTCACACCTGAGTAGCATTAATATCACGACAGCAATTGACTGAGTAAAAGAAGATGGAAAATGCTTTCTCCATCCGGTATCATAAGGAAAAAGTGAATTTCCTATTCATCAAGATATGATACAAGAACCTAAATTAAACATCGAACATAAAAACGTTTCTTAAATATGTCTATAGCAATAAGTTATGGTTTAACGCAAGTAAATTATAAATTATCGTATACCACGCAATGACGTATAACACGCCTCATAGTTTTTAAATTATTTTAAATATAAAGTGATTGGATCTCCAAACATTTTTCAAATAAATCATTGCGCAAATTATTTATCTTGCATTTAAACAGATTTAAAATCTATATAAAATTAATTTAAAATACATTATGAAAATTATGAAAAAATAATCAAAACGCTCCTATTTATAAAATTAAATTTAAATTAAAAAAAGTTGTTAACGCTCATGGCACGCAGAGAATTTCAACCCTAAAGTTTAGTAATAATGCATTCCATACTTTGATAAAGCGGTTTAAAGTATAATATATGTATACTAGTCACTTTTTTCAGATTTACTCATTAATATTTTTCGAATTATTTCTGTCATATTTTGAAGCTTGAAAATCTGGGATTAGGAATTAAAGAAAGTCCACATACGTATCAAACCATCCTTAACTTTTTCACTAAATTTACTAGACTTAAAGAAAGGATTTTGCTCTTCTCCAATCCTCAGAAATTCTTGAGATAAACAGAGAAAGAATACAAGAGATATATGGAATAAGAAGGGAAGACCTTGATCAATCTTAAGGGATAAACAACTTGAGAAACATCTTCCGTTGGCCGAAAGCAATGGATTCGTAAAATGTAAAAAATAAGAAGGATAGCGAAAGATCATTACTCTCCAAGGGTGTAGGAAAAGGGGAGTTTTTAATGTAGGACTTTCTCTTCCATTCGTAAGCATAGTAAAGAAAGAGGATATTTTTGGAGAATACAATAAAAGAGACCCCTCTTCATCGTGACGCTGGGCAATATTTTTCCTGGGCTATCGATCTAAAGTGTTAGTCAGGCGCAATTGTATTAAAGCGGCGGCAAAGAGTAATTGGATTGGACTAAGAGATCACGAATCTCAGCGGGGAATGAATCCATTACTGCGTTTCCTTCCGAAACCGTCGTATGGAAATCAAGAGAGGAATGATAGCCCAGAAGCTGTTTAACGAGTGGTCTCTAGAAAAGCGTTTTCCAAGGCTCGAAATGATTCTGATTTAAAATCCGCAGGTTCGAAAATGGTGTTTGAATTTGTCGAAGAATATTGGGGAAAAGAAGGAAAGTTAAAAAAGGTATTCCTAATACTTTCATGTATTGCTACTTAAATTTTTCATGATTTTTCTGTTTTCGTAATATCTATTCAGTCAGACGAGTTCTATTTTTCGGTATGTTCATATGCCTTAATATTCTTTTTTCGATGCTCTTTCTTTCTTTTCTCAGGTAACTTATCCCAGTTCTTAAATCATCTAACAACTTGTGTCTTTGTCTTCCCCTCTGTCTTTTCCCTAGCATTCTTCCCTCGATCGCTTTCTTTCTTCAGCAATCCCTCTCCTCTCAATATTTAGCCCACCCATTTCCTCTGTCGATTTTTATTTACTTCAATTAAAACTTTTTTCTCTCCAACCTTCTCTAGTATCTCAACTTTTGTTTTTCTATCAACCTTACTTTTCCCTTCTACGCCACACCCACATCGCGGAAGCCTCTAATCTTTTTATGTCCTCTTTTCTTAAGGTCCACATTTCACACCCATACAGCAAAAGTATTCCCAGTACCAAACAAAAAGTAATTACATTTTCACTTACAAATGTTACTGCCATTTTCAAGCTAATCGCAAGAACATTAACATATTCATCTATATTTTCCTTAATATACAGATTCAATTTTACGATATGTATTTCCAAATTTAAATATCATTCCATAAAAAAGGAATGCAATATGATTTTGTTCTCTCAATAAAGATTCCAACAATTCCTGCATTTATAAAATGTCTCACTGCTTTGTCTTTCAATAACTCTATACTTCAGCGGACAAATTTCCTTCTCTTAAATGCAGCATGATTGAAGCTGTATTTAGATACGGTCTAATTAGGATACGGATTTGAGTCTAATCACACAGGCTCACAATCTACGAAGAAAGAAAAAAATTCCTATCTTTTCACAAATGCAAGTCTTTTAATGTATTTAGAATTTATTCATTTCCTTATCAAATATTTAAAATATTTATATATTTCAAAAAATTTCTGGAATTTCCTGATATAATTTTAAACGGTAAGGCCTCAAGGGTTGTATAGCTTAGGGTTTCATTAAATCTAAATTCAGATACATAAGATAAAGGAAACATTTTTGGACTTCTTATTGCCGAGAATAGTAGAAATCTATCAGTTTCACTAAATACAAATTTCTATTCTCTTATGAATATGTTCTTTAGAATAATCTTAAGAGGAAATGATCTATACCCATACGATACCGTTCAATTATCTTGCCCAAGACGATCATTAATCTTTCACACCCTCTTGCAGGAAAAAGTAGGTCGTTCCTGTAATGAAATATCTTGTTCTGTCAGCCCTAATGGTCCTTGGATACTTCTTACTGCCTTTGTTATGTTGCTGGGTGAATTATAATACAATTACCGCTTCCTCCGAAAAAACTGCAAAAAACGACTCAAGGACGGCGCTAAAAGTTCCTCAATTCCTGCTTCACGATCCGAACGAGCGTGAGACGAATCTCGATTTGGGATTTGTATAGAATACAAACATTCTTCGTCCCTCAGTAATGAATCGTGAGAATATGCCGAGGTCCTCATCAGCAGACGTTATACCGTTGTTTCCTGCTCTACAAAATATTCGTAACGAAAAAAATATTTTCATTGACATTCGACAGAATTGCACTTGGTGTCCACAGCGTATTCATTCAGAGGCGATCATTGCTTCACTAAAGATTTGATAGAAGATATTAATCATCCCCAGTACCGATTCTGCATGAGAAAAAGGTTTGGAAACAACGGGAAGACAGCCTTCTAAGAATCACCTAATGCGCATTTCGATAGCCATTTTACCGTGCCAACTGGTCGAAGAATGAACCTATTGGACAGGAGGGATGTGATTAGCGGTCAATATAATATGAAGTCATATAGAAAAACTAATTGGGGTGATTTAAAATAGATTATTAAATTAATTCACAAATTGATTTCGACGCAAACCCAACCGTTTGTCACTCTTGCTTCGAAGCTAGGAGGATAGCAGACTAAAAATTCCATAGCAACTTAAACATTTACTAGACCACTTTATTTAAGAACGACACGAGCTAGGACCGAGCCAAAGCTTCTATACCTAGGTCATGTCATTCTTACATAAAGTGGTCTAGTAAATATTTAAGTTGCTACGGATTTTTTACACGTTAACAAGTACCACAGTGTTAATCCTGACTCTGTTTCGGATAGCAGCTAGTTCCCTGAGAAAATCGCTATGCAATTGTGTCAATATAAACTAGTATCCCAATTTTCACTATCTTTTCAACGCGATGCATACTTTTGAATGGTGTTATGCAGAGATCTCTTTAAAATCCGCAGGGCTGCCATTGGGTCCCGCTACATTATATCGAATTTCTCATTTTAATGCAATATTTCAAGTCCCTGACAGCATTATTTTTCCATGAATTTTCAAACTCATCTCTAATTTAGACAGATTTACGAAAAAATAATCGGACAATTCGAAAATTAATCATAGCTTCAATAAAAGCTAACTCGTCGATAATTTAGGATCTATCAATCTTATCAACTTCCTCATGCTCCTTTGATTATAGGACCCTTGGAACCTTCCATCATATTTTATAAATTGAGTCTTGGGAAAATCTTTCCGTCTTTCCCCTCTATTTTCTAGACAGACTATTTCGAGAATAATTTCCGCTGGAGATTCTTAAAGTCTCCAATACGCAGAGGGGCTGGGCCCCCCATACGGGGGATGCGGAGTCCGCAGCGACTGATCCAAGAGGCCCCCAATTAACACAGCTTGGGAGACGTCAATTTAAAGGATGGATTATATGAACTTGATTAATAAACTTATGCGCCCAAATTTAAGAAAACATATGTGAACTGGGATACCAGGAATTGAAGGAGAAAGAATTAAATTGGGAATGTGGGGGCACATGAACCTACCTAAAGATCACCTATATACTATATAAGTGAACTAGATCAATTCACGAAAGATGACACAACTATGACATTAATATACAAGACGATAAAACTATGCGAAAAAATATCGTGACGCTAAATTACAAGGTAGTGAGCTTCCTAAAGCATCCCGTCATCACATCGATAAATGTAGCTTAAGTCCCTTTCAATATCCTTTGCTATGCATTCTCCGAAGAACGAGAAAGCACATGAGGCGCCATGTGATCGGCATCCGTGTCCAATTCGGATGTCTATGTATGGATATTGTGTCGGCACCTCCCGAGCGCATTTCTGCTCCAAATTTCTTTCATTCGAGATGATGTTCATCGACGATTTTAGTTCTCTCCCAATCTGTCTTGGGGATAGAAATAGAACATCAGCAGGGTGCATATCATCTATAACTAAAATATAACCCGTGGGAGTTGGAACATGACCTCATAAGGTTGCAGAAATTTTCCGTCAGTTAGAACATACGACATTAGTAATTTTCCACTCCTTTTTTCTTTTGCAAGTGGCAAGTAAACTATGATATGCGGCGTTTGATGTAGATATAAAAAACACAATGACTATATTTCAACGCGATAGCAAGTAAATGGAGCTCTAGAAGCTGCTGTTTTTCGCAGAACTTGTCAGAGAGTAATAATGAGTCACCAGCTACTTCGAAAAGAGAGACCTTTGTACTTTCGAGATGCATCTTCTCAAGGGACAACTTCCTACTTCTCGAACGATGGTGTGTATGAATGATGAATCGCGTATTTTAATTCGTGACTTCAATAAACGGATCTCCACATTTACGGATTTTTATGATATGCATTCTAAGGAACGTTTGGAGATGCTGATATTCTGAGATGTACTGTGATGACTCGGATAACAAAGATAATTAGTTGCGGAATAATGTTAGTAGGCTGAAATCCTATTTCCCATCAGTAACCAAATCGTAAAATAAAACCGAAATCCGCAAATATTAACAATTTCTATTGATAATACGCATGAATCAGCAGTTAACTTAAACATTTTGCTTCGGTCATTGTTGTGTATTTTATGCACACATTCATCCACCAAAATATTTTTTAACCTGTATTCGTTAGCTTAATAGGGGAAAAACGGATATACCTTCATTAATTGACTTTTTCACGCACCCCTTCTTTGCGGGTGTTTCCCTGCAGTGGATCTTTTTTCCTAAGATATTATCTTAGGGTATTTTTTACATCCACCTCTTCTAAAGTTTTCCTCTCTTTTTCTATCCACCTACACACAACTTTTTGTGTATATAACTTCATTGACGGAAATTTAGATGGAAGAAGAGACTTTTTAGTCTCAATCCCGCCTTAATAAAGACCTTACAGTTGAGAAATTTGTAACTAGGGTCGCTCCTTGGCAAAGGTTTAATGGTATCCTTAAATTTGAAGAAATTAACATCATTATTATAGACCGAAATTAATTAATTTAACAGGTGTAAGAAATGGGTAAAAAATTATTTTGATTGGTTCGTCCAATTTTCCTCTACTATGCCTCATTTCCCCAGTAGAAATTCCGGTAGCTAATTGTGGAAAGATTAAAATATCATGGATGGATATTCCACGGATAAGGTGTAAATAACATGTTTTACGATGAACTTCCACGATGGAAATGATTGAAGAATATGCTGGAATGGAATAAACGTTTGACGTGATGCTGTTCTCCAAGGTTGATTCTCGTTCGGAGGAGAATCTGGTGCTATTTTCATCTGCTGTCTGAACCCAGAATGGTAGAGTTAAAACGAATCATTCGTCTCCCGTCAATTCTCCTTATCACAGCACGCCTTTCATGCGTAGATCTCCCCTCGAGAGAACGTTTCTTTTTAGACGCAGATTTCCCTAGCCCCATTTTCGAAAATATAATTGATCTCAGAAATTCAGAAATAAGCCGGAAAGAGAAGGAACTGAATATCTGAACTGAAAATGAAAATCTTGAGAATTATGGAAAAATTACAAAAAATACTCGATAATACTATAAAAGAGTTTTAGCATATGCAAAGTAAGTTATTATTGAGAAACACGACTTTCTTGTGTTTTCGAAGAAGCCTAGAATTTCTATATTTTTTTGTGCCTACACACCGTCAAAGATGGAATACTTTTCATCGGTCTTTCGATGCAGGATAGAGAAAAGGATTTTGCAAATACTCGCCTCAGTTATTTCAAGACCATGATACAAAAGTATGTGAGATACTCATTAATAAGCAATCCTGGTTACCTATAGTATTTTACTTATGTTCGTTGCGCTGCGATTACTTGCTTGTTCTCCCCACAAGACATTCTGTTTTAGTGAGGAGAACAAGAGCAACTCATCATTTTGCTTAGTCGCCTCATTCCCACTCGAAGGTATTCACTTGGAAATGGGAAAGTATTTGAGGTTCAAACTGCCCTCCGGGATTTATACTTTACAAACAGAAATAATTTCTATTTGAGCTATTTATAAGGCATACACTTTGTTTAATCCGTTCATAAATTACGAGGGTGGTCTGAAAAGTTTCCGAACCCAGATTTTTCAGAAAACTACAGAAAATTTTCAGAAAACATGTCGAGAAATGTCGGAAACTTTTCAGACCACCCATGTATATCTTTAAGTAAATACTTTTTTACTTCTTAATATTTTCTTGCTACTTTTCTAATTAGCAATTTACCTATTTATTGATCATAGTTATCTTTCGGTGTTATCTTTCGGTGTATAACGAACCCTAAAATTCCCGCATTAATGCTTTTATAATCATTTATAACGCTAAAAAATTCTGTATTGTGTGAATCAAAGATTAACCTGTTTTTCGCTCGAAAGGGATTGTTGGTCGACGTCTATGAATTCAACATCTAAACGCCGCCAAAGGAATTTTTTTCAATGAAACAGTGTAATTTAAAGTTGTTATATAAAAAGGACGCGTGAATGAGTGATATGGATTTGTGATGACTTTCGCTTTTCCTTATTCGTCGAATCCTGGAGATTTCCTTCTACGACAGCGTTTCACTTGCAGAATTAAACGCAGAAAAACGCGGTATGAGCAGACCTTCGGAGGTTACTCATTCAGACCGGTTGCGACCTTACCACTAACTTACACCGTATAAATCGCCACGAACAAGAATTTACAGAAAGAAAACGGCTTCAAAAGGGCATTTTCCCTCAGGCAACAGCAGGCATTTCAAGTGTGATAATTTCAGGTGCATGGGATATTTCCCACAATTCCAACGGAGGAGGAAATCTTACCGCGTTTTCCTGCAATGTTTTATAAAGTTCCACTTAGTATGGGATGCAGGTGTTTGAGGAAACATTCACGACGGAAGTGTGATACATTTTTAAAGCTCACTTTTGATATCTTTGTATAGTTTATTTTCTTGCCATTAGAGATGATGGTAATGAATTTTGAAATTGCACGAGAAATGAAAAGAATATACTTCCTGCATTACTTGAATTATTCACAGATTTTGCTGCTCTCATAAAAAAGTACCGAAAATAAAGGGGTAACTTCAGAAAACGACTAGGTTTACTAAACTCTCGTTTGGATGACATAGATATAACTGGTAGCAATGGTTGAGGCTACGGTGAAGAACATACCAAACTACTGAATTTTTTAAAAACAATCAGAAATTATTAAATCCATTGAAAACGAGAAATAATTCCTTTTCTTAATTCTTTCCTACGTTTATAAATCCACGATAGGATACTAAATAAATTACAACTCGGGGAGATGCGGACTTGAGAAAAGTCCGACGGGACTCAGGGTCTCCCAATACCCTGTCGGTTGCTCTAGCGTCTGAGCTATCAGATCAGAACATCCTTCCATCCCGTTTAGGAACCTGAATTCGAGTCCAGTCGGACGTTTTTTGTGTCTATATCTCCTTTGATTTTTCCTAGGTGCACAAAGCTAGATTCTTAGTCACTTAAACCTTTTTCTTCAAAATACAACATTATTATGCAACAGTAGTATTAAGAAAACTAGGATAGAAGAAGTCTGATATTCAGTATTACCGAATCAACTTGCTCCGAGATCTCCTCAGAAACCAGCGTTCTAACATCCGCTATTAATACGACTAGAGAAATTAAAGGAATCCTAAAGATCGCCTCCTCCGATAGCACAGTTGGATGACACAACATGCCAGTTAAGAGAAGTTTGCAGGATCGATTCCCGGTCCTGCATTTTTTTAGCCCGATTTTCCTTAGGATTAATCCTGGGATGAAGTCCTTACGAAAACAATTCCTTAACTCTTTTCTTAGTGTTTCAATTTTCATCAATCGTCCTAACAGTTTTAACCTTCGAGTGGATAAATACAGCACGGAAGAAACTATTTTATCAAAATTTACAGAAAAAAAACTCAAAAGTCAAATTGGTTGGCTCTACATTTCGATAGGCCATAGCTCAGATAAAATCCATCGATCAGGGTAAATAAATCTTTAAAAAATTCTGACGTTACGGGGATTCGAACGCGCGAACTTCCTCTTTTTGAGATTTGTTTTATCCAACTAGGCTCTCCGGCTAGAGAATTTGTATGCTAGAGAAGTTTAGGCCATATGCTTAACCAGGTGTCTTCATGGTGTTGGACGGAGTATAGTTCACACATCAAAGAAAAAAAGTAAGATTCACGCAGTCAAGCCATTGCAAGCTAAAGTAGATCGGGTTAGGTCAGACAGAATTCCTAAATAGCCGTATATTTTAAGCACCAATACATCAAAAGCCTCTTATTAAGTCTACCTATACTGAAAGCGAAGTCTTTCAAAACCGAGTAAATGGCCCGTGAACTTCATTATCAACTTGATGGAGTCCTGAATCCAAGTTTTTCAAGGGAGTTCCTGTTCTTCTAAGTCACTTAATAGACGCCTTTTATCCTAGACTAAAAATGCATGCGGTCCAAAAAATAGGTCAAGTTTTTTCCAACCCAAATCCCTCAACGCAACCCAGTCGTATCATAGGGCGTGTAGAGTTTCCTATGAGCTATTCTGATCTATTTAGTGTGTCGAAATAGGGGCTAGGTCACCAAATTCTCTCCTCTGTTTATCTTTCCCAAGTTGCGAAATTTCTCCCTTGAGTTAATCTATGATCTATTTCCTACAGATGGCAACCTTACACACCCATATATCTTCCCAAATATAATTTTTCAACGTCTCTCCGTCTCTAGCTTAGGAGTCATTTTCTAGGCTTAACCTCTTTTTGATGTGGGAATTTATTTTAGGTTTATAGAAGGAAACCTTGTCGTTGCCGAAAAACACATGAAAAATATTCAAGGTCTTTGTATTCCCCACAGAATTCATGAATATTCATCAATAGACGTTGGAACAATACAAATCCTATAGTAATTTAATTTTTAAGGAGTTTTCTGTTTTGGGTCCATAACGGAACTAAATACTTTATGGAAATAAGATTAATTAAATTAAGACAAAGGTATTATTCGTGCTTCGAGAGCTAAGGTCATTGAGTGCACATGGGCTCCCGTGGGGAATGGAAACCAGGACCGTTTTCCCAACTTTCGTACTGCCCAAAGATTCCGATGCATAATAAAAATATACAAGTTAGTTAACTACAGTATCATGATGTTACGACTACAGGAGTATTCTACCGCTTGATAGGTTCATATACACAAGAATTCCCCAATTAACTCCCTTTCCTAATATTATTATACAATGATATTAACCCAACCATTTGAACTCTAAAATCCTTTGTCTTTGCCTTCCTCTCCGTCTTTTCCTTGCATCCCTATTTCATTTAATTCTTTCGGCAATCTATGCACTGTGAAAACTGAGAGTCTCATTTCTTAAGCCTAAGTTTTATTTCCGTTGTCAAAAATTCATCTATAGGTGTTCATCCGAAACCATCCGAAAATTTACTATTGGTCATTAATACTCGTTAGTGGTCGTTAAGTTAATTAGAAACATTTCAATAAACAATCTTAACATACTAAAATATCGCAAAGTATATAGAACATATACTCAATAGTCTCGGCCGTGATGTGGTGGAAATAACTAATTGAAAGCTGATGTTTGGAAAAGTAAACATCAGCTTTCAATATATAGAACATAGCCTCAACTCTTCTTTCTGTAGAATCCCTACTTCATCTTGCTATTCATAAACAAAATGTTTTTTATCATTTATGTAAAATTGAGATGACTAAAGATATGCTAAAGAATCCAGCGAATATCAGATTGCCTCAGAGATGTATAGATTTCTTCTCTTTCTGGCTTTTCCTTTCTCCGCGAAAACGATCGTTTTCCTCGGTGATTCCTCAATATTTGTCTTACATCTGCCATTCCACGATGCCTGTTTACTTTCTATAAATGGCTCTTGCATATCACTTTCCACACAATGTCATATTCCATAAATCGTGGGTTCTAAAACTGCCGGCCGCGAATCATTTGGTAGGCCGTGAGAATAATTTTAAAATACGATAGATAGATAGATTAAGCCTGTATTGGTAAGGTCCATGATTGCCTATCTTTCACCTAATCCCGTATGTCATTATAATAAGTACTGCGGCAGTACAGTAAAGCAAAGCAAAGAGTATAGTGTTGGGAATATTTTTGCAACTGAGGTTTGACAAAGAAACAAACCCATTTTGCGAGTAAACACCTGCAAAGAAAGGGGTTTAAAAAAAACGTGGGAACACGAAAAAAAAGAAGAAAAAAGCAATATATAATATGATAGAGTTACTCAGCAGAATAAAGAAAATTAGAAAAAGGAAATTCGAATGACTTAAGTATTAAGCACAGAAAAAGTAAGTCTCTAAAGGACGGATAATTACAAACCAAATAAAATTAGCTATCTCAAAATAGCAATGATGGGCACCAATAAATAGGAGATGGGAATTTAAACATAGTCTATGAGTACAGTATGGGAAAAATCTTTGTAACGAGTCGACAAAGAAAGTATCCACATTACTAGAAAACACCTATAGAGGAGGGGTGAAAAAATAGAAGCAATGAAAAGAAAATAGAGTTGCACGGCAGACAGGTAAGTTTAAAAGTGACGGATGTTTACAAATCAAATAAAATTAACAATCTCAGAATAACAATGATGAGTACCTATAAACAGAAAATGGAAATTTTAACTTAAGGTAACACTCAAGCTAAAAATATGAAAAGCATCTGGATAGTAAAATAAATCATGAGAAGGTAGAATCAATGAATGTCTGAGGAGTCGAGAAGCCAATGTAGTGAAAAGAAGGGTCAAAAACTTAACCCAAGAGGAAAGCCGGAAGCCAAAAAATGGAAAAAAATATATACTCATTCATGCCTGATACATCTGACAGATATAAATGACTCCAAATTAAGAACTAATAACCAGGATTTATTGATATTTATTATGAGAATACTTTCGTATGATACTCTGCAATTTATTTCTTGAAATTGCACTGCCCAATATAAAATATGCAAAAATCGTGGAAAACTAATGAAAAAACTAAAATCACAATCAATGTGATGACAGTAAAATCTGAGAAAAACGAGAAATGAAAGATTTGTGACTTTGTCCGGTATTTTGGATAATCGCCAAGCCTCATTCGTCAGCTTAAGTATAAGATTTCGGATTACGGCAGGAGAGGAAATCTCTAGTGATTCATTCGGCGCTTTTTCTTGTCACTTGAAGTTCCGTTTTGCGACGACAGATGCCACGCTTGACAAGACCATTACATGAGCTTCAGTTTTTTTCGAGCGAATAAGATCCTGGCAGAAAAAGGCGAATTAGTTATGTAAGCGATGTTCACGCGAAGTAATTTATTAATCCTAAGTTACAAAAGTTTTTTGCTAGATCTTTTCCCAAGAGAATTTCGCATAAAGTATAGGAAATTGATTCAAAGATTGTTTTCGTCATTACCCAGCATAAGGTAACATTCATCTCACAATTCAATTTAGAAATGAATAAATTTAGAAGCGAATCCTAGGATATAAAGCTTTTCGTTTTGCAAGGAATATTATCGAAAAAATAGCAATAAAGAATTGGAACTGGAAAGCTACAGAGTTTCCTATAAGAAAAACACAAACAACACGGAGAAATAATTGTCTGAGGTGCCAGGAAAAATATTTACATTGGAACCATGAGTTCTATCTATTCCTTAGCCTGAAAGGAGGTTTGATCCTCAATCCTTCCACCATTCCACACTTACAGAAAGCTTTGGAGATGGTATAAAAGGCTAAATAGTCCTTGCTTCCTTACTGAGCTAGAATACCATAGAGGAAGATTGTAGATATTTTTTGGCTGGAGGGTCACAATAGAAATGTTATCAAAAACGTGGCTACCTAATAACGCCTTAAACTAGACTACTATTCTTTCTTCCATGTACTGCGAATTTTCGCACCATTAGTAAACAGAAGTAATTTTGCACCCAATAAATTGCATAAATTATGCAAGTAAACTAATTAGCAAGATAATCAGTATTTATATCTAGTTATTTTTTCATCAAAACAAGGAAAGGTGTCTGGTGTTCAAATTATTACGCCTAATTCATAGACGATGAAAAGCTAGTGAGTTAAAAATTTATTCAGAAAACTTCAGTAAAATTGTCGCGCTAGTTTAAAACTTTCAGCAGGCAGTATATGTTGGAGAACCTATAGACGTGATAGATAAGAGGAAAACCATATGTTATGTAGAATAAATGCTATGGAAGATATGCAATTTGCTATAAATAAATGCTATATAGAACGTTTAACGTCACAAATGCGCAAAGATGATTGAGAAACACTTCAAATGAGAATATATCTGCATCGGAAATTAAAGTTTTCTGAATAAATGAAATAATGAGACAGCATGAATCAAAGAACTGTTTTTTATTTGTTGAAAGAAAAATTTGTGGTCAAAGAGCTCTATGATATTTATGAGTAAAACACACAAAACCCCATTTGCAAGCATGTTCTCCCCTATGCTGATATTCTAAGCAGGAAATTCGCACCAATGTTATTTCAGTTGCAGTACGAATTCAGAATTCTCCTCCTCGCAAATATTCAAAGTAAATACCTAAAGTGTGACATTTTTGTTTCGAGTAAACGAGAGTAACAAACAAATTCATAAAACATTAAAGTAAAATTATGAGACCAGTTCCCCCCAACTCTACAATCACTTTTCTCCAAAATATAAACATTGATTCTAAATGGATATACTATTTTGTACGCTTTGAGTAGTTTTGAATGGTCAGACGATCTTTATCAGAAAGATTTCCGGAATATAATAGTTAATTTTAAGCTATTATACTTCATTTTATATGGCTATTTTCATATGAAATTTTTTTATAGATCTAATTATCCGCGTGTTTATGTTGTATTATTTCGTTCTATGATTTATCTGAAACTGTACACGAAATAAAACCATTCACTTTCTGTGTATAACAACAAAGCTGACAGAAGGAGAAAAAAGGAACTCGGCGGTCAATGAACTAAGAGATAAAGGTTCTCCAAGCGCCGAAATTGCGGCGACCGTCTAAGGGCGATTACCGGGAAACGGATAATCGTATTAGCGGTCCCAGTTCTTTAGAATCCCGATGTACATTTCGGAAACAATGCTTCCATCTTCATAGATTGGACCCCCTATGAAGATGGAAGCATTGTTTCCGAAATGTACATCGGGATTCTAAAGAACTGGGACCGCTAATACGATTATCCGTTTCCCGGTAATCGCCCTTAGACGGTCGCCGCAATTTCGGCGCTTGGAGAACCTTTATCTCTTAGAACAAAGCTGACCTTGTTTTTTTTCGATATGATGAATCATATATTCAATACATTTCTAGTAGGAAATATATCGGTCTCTTCAATAGAACTACTTACTAACTTACAGATACGATATAGAAGAATTTCCGCAAGCTAACATTTGCTACCGAAGGAAACCTTTCCTTGAGAATCTAATTAGTTCCGGAAGTTCAATGCATTCCATCTGAGGTTACGTATCTAACGCTTCTCATTACCTTTCACCAGCATCATTCCGATTCTCTGAATTCTTCACATGACTGGCGGTAAATTGCAAGGTATCATTAAACATCTTTCAACTGGAGATCAGCGATAAATTTGCACGACCTCTACGAATACTTCCATGGAGGGAATTAAGGGAGTGAGGAACATAATCTGTAAGGAATTCTCTTTTAAGATACAGAATCACGCTAACTTTTCCTGAGCTATTACCTCTGCTGATGATGACGAGTTTGGAATGGAGGTGATTCAAGAACCTTCGCAAGTTCGGAGTAATTTTCGATGAGGGGAAACTCATCATCTGTGAACGAGGGCAATGATACATAATTCATCTTCAAACTCTTGAAGAAAGAGAGATCTAGGTCACCAAAAAGACAATCGACGAACACCATTTGAATGGTAGGAAAATAAACTGACACTTGAAGCAAATATAAACAACAGTGTTTGAATCCGCTTTCAGGAGAAAAGTAACTATTTACTACATACATTTCTTTCCGTAAACGTTATTTCAACAATAATAATACATAGCATCAATATAACTATAATACAGCGATTAAATCAACGTAACTTGCTTGTACATTCCAGGTGTAATCATGCAACTGGATCATTTATTACAGAAATAAAGTCTTGGGGGGGAACATCCTGCTGTAACTGCAGTTAATATTCATACATTTGCTTGCCAATTTATTTATTTATTTAACTCAAACAGGAAGGAGCCACCAACACAATCGAAACAAATTAATAGTGTCAAATATAAATCAAGAATAAAATTAAATATTAATAATTAAATAAATAAAATAAGTGAATTTTGAGTAAAAATAGAAACAATCGATAGAAAAATTTACAATAAAATTAAATATAAAAATAAAATGATAAACAACTTGATGAATTGACAAGTCATCATACATAAACAAACTTATAGAAAATTTTGAATTCACAAAATTAGTGCTCTCTGTAGAGAGACTACTTTAAAGCTGAATATATCACAATCTTCGACTTCATTGGGAACAGCTTTCACACCATTTAGGAATAACAATAGAGGAATCTGCCACTTTTCTGAGTCATAATCGAAGCAAAACAAATCCAAGCACTATGATGCATAAGGAACAGATAATTTTGCTTTCAAGTCCCCAATATGAAGACGGGAAGAGCCTCTGGTAGAGAAACATAGTTAGGGAAAGAATTTTGATAGCTATTATGACTTTTAAAATGGTAAAAATTTTCTCAAAAATTATGACCGTTTTAGAGGAGCTAAAATTTTAATTGAATAACGATATCAAATTTCGCCAAATTAATCTCAATTCCAAGCTTCAATTTTTTTCACTTATGTTTGGAAGAATAAACATATGAAGATATAAACATTGCAGATATACGAGTATTTACACTTTTACCTTATTTAAATGCGATAATTCTAATTGCTGACTTCCGTGTTCTATTATCCGGGGTAATGATGAACGAATCTTGGGGAACCACAATAAATATAGGGAATAATCGGATTATCCAAACTTTCATCTTAATTTTTATGGTATTCATAATTTACGTAAACAAGCAACTTATTCCTTTTTGCGCTTATGGTCTGTTATTTCCCATAGTTTCATAGACTCTTTTTAAGTTTCCTTCGCCCTAGCGCGAATAATTTCAGCAGCGATAATGTCATTGCAGTCGTATTCTCACTACTCCAAAGATAATTCCTGTTTTCAACGCAAAAATACTTGCATATATTTTCTCAATTTGAATTTTTTTAAAAAGACTGCGAAAACATCAACAAAGATTAAAATACTACGCACAAACAATCTGCAAAGCATATAATTGAATAATTCGGAGTTCACACATTCGGAAACACTTTTTATCATTGCATTCCTTATTCATTTCATAATTTGACATATTTTTGTGTCTACCAGTATGTATCACAAGTCGCCTCAAAGTCGAATCAATACTCTCCGTAAAAACGCACTAAATCTACCACAATAGCAACAGGTATCGATGTAACATTAATCGATTGAAAAATATAGCTCCTACATATAACTCTGATATTATATACTTGGATATATTAGTAATCTAAATACAACTAATATACTTATACATCGTTTAACTGTGTATGCATGCTTTTACCACAAGTTTACACCATCCATTATTGTTCACATCCTAAATTAGATATCCTTAAATGTTTACGTTAAAGTGGTGAGAGTTAAGCGGAGTTTTAACGTGATAAATAAACGATAAATTGGCTTTCAAAAGCTCTCTGAAAGCTTCAGACATTAAACTCCGTTTACTGGATGAATATCCAAGTTCATACGACTCAGAACGGGGAATCCTCAATCATGACACACCAAGGATATGCTAAAGTCTCCAAAATAACCTTACATAAAGTGGCCCTTCAGCCTTTTACATGATCCTAAGCTGTTTTTAAACCGGTTTCTTTCAAGTAAAAATATTTTTTTAATCATTCAAAAGTCGTACAACGCAGGGAAGATTGCGTTTAACTTGGCAATATTACGCTTACATCCAAGCAAACGATAAGGAATATCCAATCCTTGGTTCGATGCAGACAAAAAATCAAAACTATAATTATAAAATTGCAAAATTCCTCTAATCTGGGTGCAAGAACGAAATATAAATACTGGCATCAGGTAAGAACATGGCGGAACTAATTTATCAGCGAAAACAATGACATCATTTTTGGCATGGATTTAGTAAACAAGGGATGATACAATTCGGAATTTCAGAATCGCACTTGGCCATTATGGTTACGAAAACATCTACGCACAACTAAATGGAATGTTACGCATACGATTTTTGCAAAACAAAGGCAAATGACTTCTAAACAGAGCCGGATTTAGGCAGGATGTAAGATGATGAACATATGCTGAATCCAAAGGTTGATCTTAGGGCCTATATGTAGCCTTCAGCATGCTGTATGTAGCCATCAGCCCAAATACATGTTTGAACTTCATACCTCCACCATTAGCTACATCCAACATGAAATCATATAAGAGGTCGAAAAACTATCCGCAAGCCGTCCACGTCAATAAAGGGTCAGGCCTCTTCCTCGGCAAGAGAAAGAATCGGCGGATTACTGACCTTCCAAGAATCACCTTATTCACATTTCAATGGTTATGCCACGATCTTCAGCGGAAAAATGCAGAATCTGCAATTATTCGTATTCAGAAGATCAAGCTGGGTTATTAGTTACAGATTAAAGTCTTCAGTAACAACTTTTTTACCAAAACAGGTCCGGATTAACTACAAGTGCATGTACAACTATACACTTCACATCAAATACAATCATTCCACTATGCGATTTTTAATAGAAGTGATTTCTCTTGTTAGATTAAATTCTAGCACGTCGTCTTAGAGAATATGGCCCACAATAATTTTCCGATTTTGTCCTGCAGTCCTGTCCCTTAACGCTCAATGTCCTCCTTTCTAACCTCAGGCATCTGGTCACACTAGCCTTATATAATTTTATCTCTGGAAAGGTTTTTGCCCTCCTCTGACGCCGTTGTGAAAGAAGATTGTTGCGAAAACTCTAGACCCATCCTTATTTTAGATTGCGAGGAATTCTTAAATTTAAATACCAGGGCGCCACTTTAATTTAGAAGTCTATCTTCACTTTCCTGAGCTACCCAAAGCTGCAGCTAACAGTGGATTAAACTATACAGTGAAATACACCTACAGCTGTGGAGTATGTCACGGTTAATCATCTCATAGTTAAAATAAAACGTTAAATTTTCAGATATTTTGGCACCTAGCAACATAATATCAAATTTATCCATCCAACATAATATAAATTTATATATTATATTATTTACATATATCCATTGCAGTTCATATTTTACCGCTGAGAATTTTTCTATAGTAAAGTACATTACAATTTATAATTAGTACCAAGTGTTTCTCTTCATCCGCCAATGTAATCCTCCTCAGTGAATTCCTTTGCTCGTGGTTAAGGTTAGTACTTAAAATCTAATGAATAATATGAATCAACCCTTCGCAAAGCTTGACAATTGACTGAAACTTTAAATATAGGAATAAAGAATTTCAAAATATATACGGGCTTTTTTTAAGGTATATGGACAATCAAGTATCGACTATTATAGTCTTAAATTATTTTCAACGTCGTCAAGATCGAGCATTAAACTTCTTATGTGGGAGTTAACATAGCGTTATTTCTTTCTGTCACGGAGTGTTTCCACAAAATATCGACTAAAACAATTCAATCTGCAGTGACTAGTAATAAGAAAATTGCTTTATCACAGGAATAAAGCAGGAATAGTTTTTTTTATAATTTCTAGAGCAAACATCCTTTTCCCGAAGAAATAATTGAAAATTACATTTTTTCTATAAAGTAAATTTCTATTATAATCTGATCTAAAACTAGTCTAAACTTTTTCCAAAGCTATCTTCGCTATATCCGTACGTTACATAAGAAAAATTAGCAATCATGACTTTTCGAAAGTCATAAAACGCATGAGCTTGAAACTTCATGTTGCACTGCCTTATTTTATCCCCTCTTTTCATCAAATTATTTAATTTCTATTTTAATTTTTTTCCTCATCTAAATTAATTTACTAATGACACCCTTACTGGAGGTACTTCACAAAACAGTAGTAACTACAATGCAGAAAAGAGATACTAATAAAATGCCCTAATAAAACATCATATCGGCGATAGTGATCCAATCGTGCTAATTTTTAAGGAGAAAAGAAATGAAATCACATCATTCACTCCCTGCGTTTTCCCGTGTAAATACAGTTAATTTAGAAAACATGGAAAAATCGACGGCAACACTGTTAACGCATGGTTCCGTAACTTCAAATCTTCCTCCCCCTCCATACTACTTGGCTCCGCAAGACACTTCTTCCCGCCATGTGTGAACGTCCTTGCCAAAAAAGCCTTCTGTAGAACCAAACGCCGCTCAAAGTATATATAGAATAGAAAGAGAGGGAGTTGGTGAGAGACATGGGGAATCTCTATCCAGTGGCCCTAGTCCTAATGCCTCCCACGACCAGAGAGAAAGGATGTCTATCTTAACCATTGGAAATCCTCTTGGACTTACTCGGGAATGGAGCAGAACCCAATGCGTCAGACCTCCCTGAAAGCTTACATCGAGAATGTCAAACAATGATGTTCGAGACCATCGAAATAGAGGTCGAATTTCAAACTTCATTTTTAGCTTTTGAATTAATGACAGATATCAGATACAACAGAATTTACTATAAATGTGTCACATGATTTATAAGAAAGATTTAAATACTTGCTTAAACCAAAATTTTCATTTTTCATTTTTTTTCTCTCTCTTTTTCTTAGTTTTATGTTGTTTTTCCTTTAATAATTAAAATGTAAGATCTTCAAACGAGGTTAGGTGGAAAAGGCCCACTCGGGCCTAACCTCGCCAAATAAAGGGTCGAATAAGAATAATAATAAAAAAATTCGGAATCGACTGGTATAGAAGAGACTTAATAACAACACATTTTAATGGCCAACTTTCCACGGTATAAATTTAGTTTTCTGCTATACTTAATCATTTTCAAATCGAGGAGAATTTGTAATAATAAGCAGAAAACCTCAAGCAAAAATGGCGATATATCAGAGAAAAAATTGATGACATTTGAAATACAAGATTGGAAACCAATATGTATGTTAAAAAAATAAATGGAGCGTTCTTTTGTGTAGCTGCTAAATATGGACTTTGAATGCAGCACAGAAAAAAAGATTGGAAGCAATGGGATGTAATAGCGGCAAAGCTAAAGTATCCACCTAGAAAGCGGAAGATTCGTGTTTGATTCCTGGTCCTGTCGGAATTTCTTCTTGGAATTCTTCCGAAGTACGTTCATTCTTTTATGTACAAAGTCAATTTTCACCCATTACTCCATTTAACAGATTTTTATAAATTTTAACCACGGTAATTGAAGTTCCTTAAACACATATTAATTAAGAAAATTGGTTGACTCCAATGGTAATATTGATTATTATCCATCTAATTAAAAGAACGAGTATCTGGATCAAATAATATAGAGATATCATTCGCATTATCCATCTAACTCTCAGAACAAGTCGAAGCAAAATTCACGAAAGCGATGTGCAGAAATAAAGTGAAGAAATAGAGCGTAAATACACCTCCCGCTTTCCACAAGAGTATCTCAACTTTTTATCCACAACGCAACCGGTGATTTCGATAAAAATAAACCGATTGGAGTTCCTGGTTATCTTATCTGGTATCGAAGACTCAATAGTTTAAATCGGTTTTTTGGTCCTCACCGTTGTTATAACATACTTAGCTTCTTCATTCACCCTACTTTACACTAATTTCCAGTATAAAAGTTAGGAACAATTAGCTACAAGTCGTAGTTATATACTTTTTAGAAAATCCTCCTCTAATTAACCTTCAGTATGACGTCCATTGCCGGGAATCAAAAATCGGAACTGATAAATATCGCTTTTTGGTTTCAGTTCGAGCACAATTATTTCAATTTTTCGCAAGGAAGAATTGACTTGAAATAAGTCCGACGGGACCGAGAAACGAACCCGGGTCTACCGATTGCCGGTCGGGTGCTCTGTCCTTTGAGCTATCTCGCCGGAACATTCTCTCAAGTCATTCGGGAGACTTTGTGGGATTTTTCCCGGGTGCACGCCCTAAAGTGCAAAAATCACCTTCACCCATTCCTTGTTCAATTTTTTGGTTAAAGTTCGGTTTTCACTCCGACAAAAATAACAGTTTTATCTGTTTCTGCTTTCGGTTGGGTTCCGGTTCGATTTTCTGCTATAAACACAGCCCTAGCTTATCAAATGCATCATTTCCATTATTATAATCCTGCCCCATACATAACTGAAGGTAAGTATGTGAAGACGAAAAAGGTCGTGCATTCAACGAGTGGATTACTAGCAGAAAATCGCTTAATTAGAAAGAGAAGAAAATGGGGAGAGGAAAAAATAGCGTGACGTAATTTTTGTAATGCTTCCGAAGGCGTGGCTAAGCGTAGTCACTTTTATCTCGAAAGGCGCGCTTCTCAGCTGTCATTCAAATCGACCGCCAACGCACGCAATTCATGAACCCATTCATAAAGCATATGCGTGTCTAACCTTACGCAGGAATATTAAAGCTTCATAGTTCTTGAATTTTCGAAATCCTTCAAATAGTGGTAGAGATTATCTTTATTAAAAACATTTATCTTCAAAATAGATTTATCAGCTTCGCGTAACCCGTGATGAAGACGAAAAACTGTCAATTTAGAATATTTTTGTCTATTCACCAACAAGAAGTGTGACTTATTCATATGAAAGAAAAATTATTTTTAACGTAATAGACACTCAGCCCTAGGATTGCAATCGAAATATCTCTATCTCACATTAATATCGTCGTCCCCTAACCATCCCTAATATTTACTTTATATATTCCCCGTCTCTCATTACTAATTCATAGGCTTCCTCTGCAGTATTCTCACTTTTAATTTCTTTCAACATGTTGTCAAGTAAAAGGGATAGTAGAGAATTCTAAAATTATAAACGTTATAAATTTAAATTGTAATCCATTCTGTTTTTATACGATTCATTTAATCTGTGACTTTCTCTGTGACTCCACGACCTACTTTAACAAATAAAGGATATATGCTCTCGAAACAGAAAAGTCTCCGCCTTCCATAAAGATAAGTTATCTAAATTTTTGGAATTTCTCTAGTTACATCATGAATCGAGCTCTATAAATACCTTCTGCAAATCATAATAAATATCCTATAGAGACTTCCGACCATCGGGAAGTTTTTCAAACCTCTTATTAATTAACAGCCGAGTTCCATTTTATTTTCATTCAGATATTTTACTTTAAAAAAAGCCTTCATTTATCACATTTCATGTGCTGTATAAAAGTTTTTGTAACTTGAAATTAGTTGGGAGATAATTTTAAGATTTTTTCAATGGCCATTGTTTACTATTGCTTGGATTCGACATTTTTGAATTATAACCTATTTCCGTAAATAGGGATAATTTCCAAATCTCTCGGCGGTAAATCCCTACAATTCGCACGTGAAGATCAGCTATAGATAGTAATTTAGAGCATAAGAAATCGATCTACTCCATAGATGAGTATCGAAGTCAATAGGTACGGCAATTTTGTTTGTAACCCCAACCTGAACGGAATGAATTTCAGAAGAATGCAAAAAAGTTTATCAAACATTCATCCCCAAGGAAAAAATAGCGGGCAAACGTGTGTTCTTACCCTAAAAACAGTCCACGCTGGATGGGCCCTCACGTTGGGTATGGATCCATGTATTTCCTTCCCACCCAAGATGCGATTCCGCATCCGATAGGATCCAAAGGATTTCAAGAGGGCTCTTCCGCCCATCTCGGCGAGACCGCGGTACATGTCACCTCTGCGCCGGGAAAATTAAACGAAAACGACTCAAAAATCAGCGACGGAAAAGAAAAATCCCATTGCAATTGGCTGAATGGAGTGTGACCGATGAAAAACTGAATGCAAAATTTGTAAATACTTTTCTATATCATATTTGATCCACTCTAGTGACACTTCGTAGAGCTCCGATCAAATATAATAACATCAATTTAGGAGTTTCAGTAAAAAAATCTTAGTTTAATTTTATAACGTTTCTTTAGGTCATTGGTGGGGTAGGGTGGTGTACCGTAGAAATCTTGAGAAGTCGCAAAACATCGCTGCAACAGGTGTGAACCTTACGTCACAAGATACTGTGTGTAATATCCGCTACTTCACTTGCATATTTACGATGGAATAAGCAATATTTCTACAATGATTACCTAATGTTCATCTATATCATATTCACAAAATGAAAATCTTCGGCGATAAATATGACTCCGTCAAAATATTATCTATATTTACGATAAAAATGCATTTTATATTTAAACTAGCAAAGAGATACTTTCCACCAAGAATCATGAAGTAAACGATGGAATATTTCTTTTGAAAATGTCCCAGGATAAAACAAGATCACGGAAAAAATAGAATAGAAATTAACTTAGCCAATAGTTACGAAATTCCTCTCCAGATTTTTTATAGTAATTCAAATAGGAATCAACAAACAACTTGACAAATAGAGAGACTATAAGAAAACAGATAAATCTTGACAAAAGGGAAAAACTCTAAACTACACTTTTGCTCAGACTGACTGACATGGGTGCTTATATAGACTGCTATGGTTGATAGATAGACAAAACGTGTAGATAAATAAGGATTGCCAATGATTTACCCATCTTGAAAGAAAAAAAAACAAAATTCCACAGTAGATTTTTAGTGCAACATGTTTCATCAACGAGTTGACAGCTTTATCTCCTGGAGATGCCAACTCGTTGACGAAATACGTCTCACTGAAAACCTACTACTCTAAAAAACTCTACTGTGGAAGTTATTTAGTGTTTTCCTTTCAGGTTGGGTGCTGCAGAATTACACCAAGGGAAAATTGACCATATCAATTTTATCAAATGATATACAATCGACAGTAATAATGAATTCCAACAAAATGATAGAGAGAAAACGGAGAAGAATTGGGAATTATCCAACAACTTATCCAATTATCCAAGCACAAAAAGAACCAAGGAGGCTAAAAAATAATTTGGCAAAATGAAGTAGAAAAGAACGCCTGTGTTTTTGTGATAATTTTATGCCAGTATAATATTGATAAACACTGATAAAAAATCAACTAGACTAAAATTGCAAAATAGGATGAAGATCGCTAGCTTCCTTCCAATAAAGAATGGACAATTGAAATGAATTTCACCCACGTGATTCCTTTCGGATACACTAAATCCGTCATAAAACTTTAATAAAATCATTTCTCCGATCATTTGCTATCTTTATGAACCGGTTGTAGAGTCTTTATGGCTCGATAAATGTAACAATCGTTTCATTTTTATGATCTCAAAGGAAGGAATTTTCTCTTTGAAATGTCACATTGTTTTGATAGAATGATATACCCATGATTCATTGTACGCCGGAGTCGGCAGCTTTCAATCAAAGTGAGTCACATTCCAATAAATTATCCACTTTGTTATAATTTAGCATGAGTATCCTCACGATCCTCAATACCGAAGCCGCAATGGTTCGCTATATTTAAATTCTCAATGCTATCAATCAAGCCATTCTCCTTGAATTCAGTACCTGACAAAGTCGGTTATCCTGGGCTTCCGTTCCACGGACGCTAGTCCGTATACCAACAAAATCGGATATCTTAGAGTTTTCCAAATCTTTAAAACCGTACTTATAAAAAGAAGAGGCTTGACTAAAATCAGTACATATTCCTTCTCACACTACCATACAGGCAGCAAATAGCATACTTTTAAAATAATATAACGCAGGATCCGTATCCAATTGCTTTTTATCTCTTGATTCCAAGTACCAATTTCTACCCGCATAAAAAATGCCGGGAATGATTAACAAGAAACGCAGAAAGAAAAATAGTCGTATACAGAAAGAGAGGAGGATACAGAATAAAATGTAGAATGTGCGATGCTTATCGAAGTAGTAAACGCTGGAAAAGATTGAGAAGGGAAACAATTAAAAATGAAGGCTTGACCGAAGTTAGATAGGAGGAATAAGAGAAATCTATAAAGATTGAACAGATGTGAAAAAAGAAGTTTCTTTTTAAGTGAGAAATCAACTGAATGCCTAAAAATGTGATATCTGTTATAAGGTTATTGCAATGAAGCCATAAAGGATAACAAAGGATTGTGTAATATTTAAGAAATGCATGCCCACGAATAATCATGAGGATTCTGCAGAAGTTGAAGATATGTACGAGAGGATTGATATATTACACATAATGCTGTTTTTAATCAAATTTAATTTAAACGAGATGAAAGTTTTGCCAAAGATACACTCAAAGTAAACCAGAATAAAGCAATTCTCTAAACGATAAATTTCGAAAATCGACAACTCTTCCAAGCATAGAAATTTATCTTTTGGGAACCATCTCAATCAGCACGGTACACCACCAATAACAACAACGAACATTCATCTTTAAGGGACGATCTCTCATTACTCAGCACGGTACACCACCCAACACCACCAATAACAACACCCGAGAAAGGCCACCTCAGGTCACACTTCACACCAATTTCACTTTTAAAACATCCCGAATCTCAGCAACTCACCCATCGCCCGCTCCTCCCCCTCCTCCGAAGAAATAACTTTTCAATTGCCCTATATCCCCCAGGTTGGGGATCCCAGGAAATCCCGAGTAATACGGCATCTTTCGCGTTTACCACCACCACCAGTAGGAACAAAAACACTGAGTTACTGCGGATAGGTGAGGGGGCCGCTCATGCCGTAACGACTTCCGCCTCAAACACACTCAACTACCGCCGGCTTCCTTCCGAAAGGCACCCCTCACAATCTTCGGCACGAGTGCGTATATATCTTCCAAATGCTCTTCCAACACTATCCCTTCCCCTCGACTTTACTATAGGCCGAGCTAAATATTGCCGACGCCCGTGGAGCCGCTGAGAGCGAACCACACGAATGAAAGAACATCGAGATGGAAAAATTTGTTACGAAACGTCGGAACAAATCAGCTCGAAGCGATCTGCTGGTGAAGGACGATGCTCCGTTTTTTTCACCATCCGAGTCCGTTTCATTCTCTTCTCCAGACCGCTTTCCAGTTAGAAATCACAAGGGCTTCACTTAACGAATGGTAACGCGATAATGCTAGTTTCACTGTTTGACGAAAGCGCCGCGCTCGAGCGGTACTACAATGCGCGGTCACGTGTTCGCTCAAATCTTTGCCGCTCCATAGAACGAGATACAGGATGTACACAAATGACGGTCGGAATTTTAAGTGTCTGTTCGCCTGGCAAAATACAATCCAGATATAAAGTAACGGCTGATAAGGAAAAGTATGGTCCCTCTACAGACTGTTAGCCGCCAGGAAGCAATTAATGTATTTGACAGCCTATTGGTTAAATAATTTATACTATATATGTATATTATATGCAATTATATTATATGTAATTATATTATATGCAATCAATAGATGATTACATTTTATAATCTAAAATATATTTTGAGAAATTTATTTAGCAAATCTTTTCGCTCTAAGATTTGAAAATTTTTAATGCTTTTCCTTAATTTCGTCGAAGTAAAAAAGAATAATTCTTGGCTACTCCAAAATGATCAGAAATAATTATGCTTCTCGAAAAATTTTATCATCTTTTAAGCAGACCCTTCTGAATACCGGGTCTGAAATACTATTCAAAAATATCGAAAATTCTGCAATCCTCCTCCTACATCTTTCTGTAATTTTATGATTTTTATAATTAATTAATTATGATTTATTTACTTTCTTAAGCAATTAATCGAAATTTCTGAAGATTATATCCGATAGATTGGCAATACCTATTGATATTTTAGGAAATATTAAATTTCATATGTTCTTGCTTTTATTTACAATCTTGGAAATATCTCAGGATGGGATAATTAGGGCCCCGGAATCCCGGGATTAATTAAAACTCGGGAAATGTTCATCTTTATTGATGACAGTAGACATTTCGATAAAACACACCAAAATTTGCCCCCTTTAATTGAGAATCAAGTCTATTGCGTTTATTACAGTAAATAGGCTCACTTCACTGAGGGAAGAAATTGACTGGACCCACTTCACATTTGCCATGGGCTCATCTTTACATAAAAATACAACAGTTAATATCCATAGTTTTGTTCCTATTCTTTACAAAAGAATACAACGAAATAAGACAATCGAGCCAATAGACCTCACTACAAATGCTGTCAAGAGATAACAAACCAGGCAAAGGAGAGATTCAATCTCTCTAAGCAGGGCTTCACACAATTAGTGTCTAAACGTTTTGAGGCTAAAGCCTTGACGCCAAAGAATCCGTGTTTCCGCATGGCGCGATATGCCTTGAATCCTAATGATCCGATCTAATGAATTAATTAATGTTTATTGTCGAATCTCAAGGTTAAAATAATCTGAATAAAATGCTGCACTAATTTAATGATAAAACATTACATTAGAAAACAACACGGCATCTATATTTCAAATGAAAGTATTCCTGACTAGTTATCAACGCCATGAAACGTTACTTATGACAATAGTAGCGTGGATAACTTCGTTTTCTTAATAAGCCACGTCTTATTGCCGGAAAAGAATGTCCTTAATTAAGTCAACAAGATAATTACGTCTTTGCATAAAGTAATACAGTATTCATAAGCTAAGCAATGGAAGTCAAAACGGGACAACTACTAAGACTATTCGCTGAATTCTATAAATAATTTAAAACAGTTGTATAAATTAGAAGGATAAAAAAATCCTCTGAAGTAATGCACCCGCACAGATAGCGTGTGTATTACTTCAGCAATGTGTTTAAGAGGTTTTCTATATAGTTGTAGGAATGCGACTACAATAACTTAATCGTTGCTAAAAAGATCTGCATTCAGGCTAAAGAAAACACTTAATTATTCCATGAAACGAATGAAATAACGGACTATCAGCGAAAATAATAATGAATTGCTTATTTACGTAAATTATGAACACCATAGAAAATAAAAGTAAAAGTTTGGATTATCCGTGTTTTCTGATTACTCGTGCATTCTCTCCGAATCATTAGCCCGGATAATCGAGAGTACAATGTAGATGGAGATAAAATCCACCTAAGTGAAATGTATAAGAGAGATAACGGAAAATACAAAAAAGAATGGAGAATTTATGGTATCGCATGAAGACAAATGAAGGCCGAGACAAGGATTTTTGGCGCCCTGGACTATGAATAGTGAAGGCTCCCTTCCGAATAGATACTTGTTAAATATTTCTAAATTGTTATAACTATGATATAAAAATACAAGGGAATAATTTCTTTCAAAAAAAGGAGGATTCACCGTATTCATCGGGAATTATCATCAGTAACGATATAACGATTCATCAAACCTCTATTTATAATTAATTCAACAATTTTACTCGAGAATTTCTTTACCTGAAACTTGCTAAATCGCACCGATTTTGTGATTGCTTTAACACTTCCGTTGACGATCAAAATAGACTCCTTACGAATAATCTTAACCTAAAATTCATCTGTACATCGAAAAAAACTCTATTGATTGTTGAGTCTGATTTGTATGTAATTGGTTTATGAACGATCATTCATATGATTTTCTCGCCTCGTTGAACATAGGACACAGGTCAAAACCTTAACGCATTTGAGTGAAAAGAAATAATCTTAGATAGCCATTGCGATTTGCAAGCAATACTCAAAAACAGGAAGTTGAAATAAACAAAAAAATTCTAAGACTCCATCAGTCTGCGAATTGAGGTCGAGGTCATATATCTATATGAACTAACGATGAAAAGATATCTTGTAAAATAGATATGCACGAACTGACAGGAGATTTCCGGACGAGTAAATCCGCCATCCTTTGCGGTAAATGATCACCAACTTAATACAAAGAACTATACATAAAAAAATAAAAAATCCGGAATATTCTTACAATGTGAATTGAACGTATACTGCTAATGTAGCTAAAATACGCCTGATGATTAAATTAACGGGCCAACCTTCAGAATGGCTATAACAAGTCCCACATGAAATCGTGAATGAAAATAATATCCCTAATGAAGAAAAAACGCATTGCATGTAAATCACTAACGAGGCCAACTTTAATAATATTCCTCCCTAGAACTCGGAAGCATTCTAAAACATGTAGCAGCAGCCAGCAATGTATTTATCACAACTGTGAAGCTCGAAGTAATGCCGCTAAACCAGAAGTCAAAATGACTCTCGGAAACCCTATCTGGAAGCTACGGAAGACCTTTCTTAAAATGGATATTCTAGATGGCATTCAAGACTTAGCAACATCTCCTAATGTAAATCAAGGCAGAACAGTTTTAGCACTGAACCGCAAGATAAAAACAAAAACATACAGTCTCCTTGGGATGAGGTAAGGTTCTGAAACCCTGCTTTGTGATTTTGCTATCCTCTCGTGGTTCAAAGAACAATGAAGAAGTTTCTTCTTGCGTCATATATCTGGTTGGTCGGAACCTACTTTTGGGATGGACAAACTATGGCACCTCTTTCAATAGTTGCGCATTACATGTTTAAGTTAAGCACAGAATACAGGAAAAACTATTAAGAAAAAAAATTACATACCGCTGACTTCAAGGGAGCGCGTTTATGATAGTTTATTATTTAGATGCATTATTTTAGTATATTAATATGATTTACTATTATATTTCACCATTATTATGGCACTTTATTGAAATATGTATGGAGAATCTCAAGTACAACTCAAATAACGGCGGTAAGAATTTTGAATTGGTTTAACTTTTCTTTGTCTTAAAAAATCTGCAGTACTGACATTCATGTTACGCATGTCATGGAGCTCTTAAGTAAAATTATCTTTTTATGTATTAGTATATTATTAAACTTATTTAAAAATATGAAATTTCCATTTTCATTTTCATATTCAATTAATAATGTATATATAATATATAATTTATATATAATATATAATGTATTATACCGGAAATTTAATGAACTGGTTTACTTTAACTATTAATATATTAAGAAAATTATAATGATTTGGACGGACTAAATTCAGACTTGAATCTCTCCGTATTACCTCGGGGTGAATTCTGTTCTTTTATTTTTCTCGAAATAAAGCATAAGGTGCGCTCCTCTTTACCAGGTTATCTAATACATAAACAGATAGTTCACGTGCGAGCAGAAGGTACCGTCAACGTAGCGTGCGCTTTCCAACACTTTCATTGGTAGGAGAGGGGAAGCACCAAGGAATATTAATTGAGAAAAAAGTCCATGTGTCGTTGACCCGAATTTTCAACAGCTGTTGCAGTTATGACTAAATCGAAATCTCACCATCTGATGAGTTTCCACACTTGTATATAAGTCAATGGTTTCGCTTATTTTTATTACGCCTGAGACATTTATATATTTATTAAAAACCCATAAACAGCATGAGGCCTTTTTACTGGTTTACAAACGGGAACAAAGTAAAAAAAATAAAAAGGGTCAATGATAACATTAAAAAGTCGAAATATTCATAAAAGAATACAAATATCATAAGAAAGAATAAACAAAAATACACATGCAATGTAAACTATCAAAACAGTAATAGAAAAGAAATAATTCAAATAATAAATAAATACAAATGATACAAAATATAAATAAATATAAATAATAAAGAAATATATACAAACGCTAAAGAAATAAATACAAATCATTAAGAAATAAAAACAAATAATAAAAAAATAAATACAAGCCGTAAAGAAATAAATACAAATAATAAAGAAATAAATACAAATAATAAAAAATAAATACAAACGATAAAATAATAGATACAAACGATAATGAAATAAACACAAACGATAAAGAAATAAATACAAATAAAAACAATATATGAACTTAATTCACCATAAAAGAGAAGAATCCATAAGTTATTCTGTTTATTTCCTTCAAATGTGAATTTACATGCAGTACGTAATAGTAACTCTTTATAATAGGTGCTTTATTAATAAACAAAGCCTTGAAGGAACAATCATTAATAAAGCTAATTAAGATTTACAGTTTATTTACAGGGAATTCCTTTCCTTAGAAAAAGAATTCATCGCTGTGTTGGGCTGATTACATGAATTAGAGTCGACAATTTACATTTTGATTGAGATTGCATTTTTTCAAGAAAGAAACGAAATTATGATACATTAAATCCATCCAATAGAAATTGCTCAAAAATAAGGAAGGACATTTTCATCTCTAATGTGTTTGATGTGAGTGAAGATACTTTTCAATTGAAATATCATTTTTCTCCAAACGAATCATTGCATAATACTGCTAACCACTAACAGCCAAATACACCACAGACAAAAATGGTATCCACAATTATTTTCCAATTGACATTCTTATTTTTCCAATGTTTTGTTATTAGGAGTAATTTTTCCATTATATCCACAAGAAATACATTTAAAAATTTTAATATTGTCGATCTTTTAAGGTAGTAAAATGTGAGTTTCTGATGGTTCTCTCATTATCTGTAATCCGTTGTGCTTAAACATCAATTATTTCCGGTTAAAAAATCAACATATACTGAATTTTATGAAAATGCCATTTGATATTCTAAAGAAAAGCAAGATAAACCCTTAACCTTCATGGTATCAGATAAAATCCGTGATAATTCCTAAAATTAAGAAAAATATATGTGAAAGAATTATTCCACTGAATCATTAATGCATATGGAGAGTATGTTTCGTGCTATAATTGAGCACAACACTATATATATATATATATATATACAAGATTATAAAATTTGGGTACAACAAATGAAAGACTAATATGAAATGCTGTTGGAAGAAAATCGTATTTGATGTTGAAATCCATGGCCAAATCAAATAAAATAATCTAATTCCTGATCTAATCAACAATAATTTAATCGTTTACCTATCTCCTCTAAGGTAAACCATAAATATTTTCTAGATATCCTTTAATAATTTGCATCGATATCACATATATGATAACATTCCAATGTTTGTTTTACCATTTAAGTAAACGTTTCATAAAACATTAGGATACCATTCATTTGATAAAAATTAATTTCTATAACAAAAATTAAAAGTTCTTACAGATACACCATTACCTCTATACAAAACTATGATAGGGAAAATTATTCATTCGGTTAAAAGATAAAAATTTTCAAATAGAATAAATTTATACCACTTTAGACTGTACTAGAGCTGAATAAAGTTATTTCGCGGTTATTTCCCGAAAATAAGTAATCAATAAGTAAGCACCTAGTCACAAATATATCTATGAGTAAACAACTGAACTGAAATTTTCATACAAGTTTCATAGCTGTATGCATGAGCATTTCAAGAATTGATAAAACAAAGAGTATCATCGAAGAAATCATATGTTCACTTGCGTCTAGGAGCAGAAACTAACTGTAGACACATTGTTTTCTATAAAGAGATACTCATTTAAGACTAGAAGGGAGCTTTAAACGGCAAGAATGATAATACATTTGCTATTTAAATTTTCCGGAAGATTACTATAAGAAACTGCCTTATCCAAGCAGTTTCTCATGAATAAGCACGGTATTTTCTATCAGAAATCATTCTCGTCAAGAAATTGACGTACCGGTTTGACAAGTCAAGTATTACGAAAGCAGAATTATGTTCATATCTTGTACTGTCTTCCGGGACCAAAAGGTTTCTGTACTTTAATCAACTCTTAATGACAGTAATCACTATAAAGGAAATCGACTGAAGTTTTTATCGACTAAATTTCACTTGCCTGCATTTTTAGTGTTCCATGTATGCTTGAGTGTCTAAAAGAGCGTTAAGACGGTTAGATACCTTAACCTGGAAATTCATTTTCAGGCTATTGGCAATTTGTATATGGAAATTGACAAATAATTTCTGTTTTACGACACTTGAAAGATGTAACTATGAAGAATATAATTCTACGTTCAGATGATGCCAATCTTATCGGATTAAAAAAATATAAAACATTGAATAAATCTATCATTTTCGTTGTAATGTACCTCGATTGTAAGGAGTGATACAAAAATCTCCACAGACAAATCCTTAGCTTTATCCTTTACCTTTGAATGTAGACAATTTTCAAGTACGTTAGCTTCATACAATATCTGTAATCGAGTAAAGCGAGCAAAATGTACAGTGCTTTCCGCACCAAACCGTCAAAATATGGCTAACAAGGAATTGCTGCAGTCTACTCCCCTCTTTTCCCCTCATACCCTCTCTTTCCGACGCACGACTTGTTTACGTATCTTGTAAACAGGTTCAATTGTTCTATGTCCGAAGGATCCATTCATTTTTATTACATGGCCATAGGATATTGAAGTTAATTTAGAGAAGTCCCTGTCCTTGGCCTTCTCGAAGTCTACGGAAACCTATTGACAGCGGAAATCAAGATATGCCCGCTGGTCTCTCAGTAGACGGAAATCTACATCTCCTGGCCATTCTCCTGATGGATTAATTTCCGATAGGGAAGGCCTAATAGACACTGGAATTAGCTTACCCCATTAGAAAAGGTCAACTCAAAGAAAATTGCCCTCTTGAAACAAAAAGAAGAAACATCCGCGGCTTCTCTTCACGCGGAAGTTTTGCTTGAGAAACGAATAATTACAGCAAGCTACGACGGTAAACAGTTACCTCTACGAAAGCGAAATAAGTAAAAAGTATTCTGTTAATAAAGGAACTCTATGAACTTCTAAGTCAATGAAATTGAATATTTCACCATTTCTTTAGCTACAATTTTATGACACTTATAATATTTCCTCCATTTCAAGGAAGATTATCTCTTTCTCCGAAAAACAGAATATATTTTTTTAATATGACAAGAAGGCAATCAGTATTGCACAATAGTTCGCGGACTCTCTATATATCTATAAATGTGGCAGGTAAAGAAAATTCAATTTCTTTTAAGATGTAAAACACTTATTCATAAATTAAAGAGACAAAAAAACCCTTCCCTTTATTTTTATAATGTGAAAGAAACAAAAATTTTAAATATCCCGGTTGTAACGCTATCTCGGGTATAATGAGGCTTCACCCGGTTCTCTGAAAAGCGTCTTAAACCTATCTTACTGTATATGTTTACTAGAAAAGCCCATTGATTAGATGCTTCGGTTGCTATTAGAAAATATATGATAATAGATGAAAAACTGCAATTGAATACAAGCAAAAGAAGGAATAGAAACTTTAACGCGAGATGAAAACAAAACCTTTACAGTGAAGAAAACACATCCGATCCCAATATACTAGACGAACTTACTTTATGGCAAAATCCCTTGGTATCTAGAAGGATAATCCCACTCTCCTCCGCTTCTTTTAAGAGCTTCTTCATTGTCGAATCCATTTCGTTTACCATTCTTTCGCAAGTAACGAACTTATACGGAGGAGTTATTCGCGGGGACTAAGAGGAGATTACGGAAAAGAACTGGAATGAAAGAGGGGAATATCGCTAAATGGAAGTGAGTCCCCGACGAGGCGATTGGTCGAAACCAGCTCGAGTTCCTTCTTTTTTATCTTTCAAACACCAACAAACACAAAAACAGTCCCGACCGCCTAACTTATTTCATGTGTGGTTTGGGAAATCTTGAGAAAAAACGGTTTTGTTTCAAATTGTCAATTGGTTTGTATGTTACATGGATACTATGAAGAAAGCAATGTTGCAATGAATTACATATTAAGGGCAGGGCAATAAGGCAAACAGTAATCAAAAGTCAGATAACTGGCAAGGGATACAACCGCCTAGGAAAGAGGTGGGGAGCCTATGGCCTTCGGACCAAATGTGTCCTCTTTGGTCGTCCTATGCGGCCTCATAGTCACTTCCTGAAACAAATGCCCACATTTAAATGATTATTTCCCAGTTGTTAATGCCGCATAGCGAAAATTTGAAAATATTCTCTCTTAGTTCACTCAGCAAATGAATTCATTTTCTCATATACAATTTCGATGCTATACTATTTGAAGATAGGCAAAACACGATTAAAAAAACGGTAAGATGGTTTCACATATAGCCCATTTTATACAGCCGAGTTGTAAAGTGGGACCTCTGATGAAAAAGAATCCCAATCTCTGGCCTAGGGGCACAGTCATCAATTAAGATTGAATAAATGTTTCAATATAAGATAAATTCGTATCTGTCTTTACATTCATCACCCCGGAGGCTGGTTTATTCCACAACCCCTCACCATAGTCAGTCAACAGCCATGGAGAAGGAATGAGGCATATTAGACAGGGCAGGCAGTGATTTGTTCGCAGTAGGTTTCCTCATTATGCCAAAATTCCACGAGTGGAAAAATTCCACGTTGAAGCAAAGTGACCTTGTGAATAATATGTACTTTTCATGGGATTCAGTAAGGAGGTATCAGAATGAATGCTTTCACTCAGTACTTTTCAAGTTGTCATGTTAAATTGGTTATCGAATATTAAGTTAATGCTAATTCCTTTGTATAAACCTTGAGGTTGTCTCAAGATTACGAATGAGGAAAAGAATAAAAGATGAGCATTTCATCGTAGCAAGTCGACAGTTGACAAGACAACCATTACCATAGGATAAACTTCATCCAATCCCAATAAACAGGGATGGAAATGGAAAGGTCATTCGTAAGATTATATTGATGAATAAAAATGTATTCGAAATCAAATCGGTGTCATAAGATATAATTTATGACGAATGAAATAACGATAAAGAAATTATTGACGTGATAAAAATTCAAGAAGAATTCAACATTCAAAGAAGAAAAGCTATAAAAGATAAAAGGAAATTTCTAAATCACCAACCAAATATTTTTTCATAAACTGTACCATCCATATTTTAAAAGTTAAGTAAGGTACTATTTCAATGCAGCAATTTCATCTTCAGCTCCGTATAATGTTACAGTTTTTATCGTTTAAAAACCTTGTAACTAAAAAGTTCTTATGCAAATTTTTCGTCTTTTGTTGGGGCTTGTCTTGAAATTCTAAATGACTGGGTAATCCCAGTTAACCACCAACACAAACCTTATACATATATGTTTACAGCTGAAAAATGCGTTGAATTTTGCCAAAGATAAATATATTTTGGCTCATTTTCTGGAGATTTTCAATGTTAATGGGGAAATGTTCGACATAATTTCATTGCCGAAGGAAATACAGAAACTTTTTCTAATTAAATGCTTATGAATGAGCGTTATCCCAGTTCTGGCTTGCTCAAATTATTCTATTTTGTCATCAGAATGACTTCTAAAACTACTACTATATCCGAAACCAATAAAATTTAGAAATTTTCGACAATCCACCAACATATAATAAATTTTTTTAATAAATTTGGAGAAAGTTTCGATTAGGATAGCTGTCAATGACAAATTTGTTCCTAAGTTATTTTGCAGCCTCATTCATGCTGAAAATTCCTAACCGTATAACTATAGACTTCGTTATGTTTATCTATAAATACTTTTGAAATTATTAATTGAAGATGTCCAATTTTGGAAATGTTTATAGATTCACCATTGTAATTTCTTAAATGTTCTGAAGATAATTTACGAGGCATATGCAAAACATCGTTGAAAGCAATTAGTAATACTAACAGGAATGGAGACTCCCTACCATTCGCTGGGGTAAAGCAGAGGTCTTTCTCTTTGTACTGGAGTATTCATCTGATTAAATTCACACTGAACAAACTTCATTGAAGATTTAACCTTGCATCAAGCATCTCCTTGTTCCTTTGGATCGATTCTTTAGTTCAAGCTTCTTTGTTTGTTTTGTAATATGAAGTACATCATTATATATATGAAGTACATCATTATAACTTCTGAATATAACAGTGGTTGTGGTTTCTCCATCTTAAAGAAATGATGATCCTATAAGAAAGAAAGAGATTGTTGAAGACATTTGACGATGGGAGCCTTTTACTAGGAGTAATCTACAGTTTACTTGATTTATTTTTGAAGCGAGTCTTGCAAGACTCTTTTCACCAGAGGACCGTGCGTAAGATCGTCATCTCATGTTATATACATTCCAATGACCATACATCGAAATTTTAAGTAGAAAAACGAATTTGAATAAAAGAATATTTTCCATCCTAAGGGCAATAATTAAAGCAGCTTTTTCATTTTTATGAGAAACATACAGATGTTATTTATTACTTGGCGTATTACACAAGAAAAAAGAGTTTATACATATATGTTTATTAAATTTGTTATTTGAAAAAGAAAAGACTGCATTGGATGGTGGAAAAAGAAAAGTGAGGACATCGAACCGTAATATATATCACTTCGGTTCGACCTTGCTTTTCCTTTGATCCACATTACACTTAATTTTAGAATAAAACTTATATATTATTAGTTGAAAGTGAAAAAAAAACGTTTGATAACCGGAATGTAAGGCTTTACCCGGAGTTTCCGCCACAAAATTTCCCACTTTATAAGCCTTATCCATGCATATTACCTAATTACGGGAAGTGGGCTCAATAATTGGACTTATGAAGACATGCAACAGAAATAGTTACTGATTTTTAGGGAGATGGCGAAGCGGTTCAATACGTATTCCTGTAAAATGAAACATTTTGGAAATCCAAATACCCTCATGGAAAGCATTACGCCAGGAAGAAACATAAAAGAGAAATACAAATTGACGGAAGGACTGATGGAAGAACGGAGAGAGCCAAATATACTGCAAAATTTCCTTAGGTTAGCCAACAGAAAAACATTAACCATAAAGTAAACAAGAGGTGACTTAATGATGTTTCTTGCTTACTCATGAGTTCGCTGTTTCTCCACTAGATTAAAGTTTATTTACTATCCGTTTCCGCTTCCTTCAAACCTCCAAGAGGTATCTGGTTAGGAAGCTTCTATTTCTGTCCAACTCAGAAAGCCTTATAGTTTAACTGTTTTGCAGAAAGGTCCGCCAAAATGTTAACGTCTCACAACATAAAAAATAATTTAGGGTTTCTTCTTTTTTCCCAGAGATCAAACAGTTTACATTCCAAAGAAACTCGGATGGATCTGAAGTAAACGCCCTGAAGTTAAAGACAGATGCGCCACCAAAATCAGACCTATTCTAAAAATACCTTAAGGGGTAATAAGTTTAATACTGACGACTTATTCTCATTACTTACTGAAAATTGATCAAAAAATTAGCTAAAGTTTAAACTGCCAATACGGATATATTCAGGAGCTGAAGAAGGAGGCTCAAATTCGATTACCAATTAGACTTTTTAAAGGTATGTGTGATAAACAAATCGCATCTGCTCAATTTCACTTATTAAATCAAAGATAAATCACCCTAGGATTTATTTTGTTTCTCCTTACATAATAGATCTGAAAGTTACATCAAAAACTAGGTAGTAACCAACACAAAAACCTATATTACTACCTCCGAAATCAACTATCGCACAAATTAGAATTTATATATCAAAGAACCTCCACTCTCATCAAAGCAATCGTTGAGGGAATGTTATATTTACCATTACTTGTACATACTCTTTACTTTTATATTTGCTTGCATAAAATTTTTGGATAAATTCTTCCAATACTTGTGCTGTACTAGAAAAACATTTATAATTTTTCAAATTTTAGTCTAATTAAAAGCGTTGCAGTAATATAGCGACGGTTATTTTATACAATAAAATAATCTGCCATAAAAAATAGTGTGAAATGCTGAAACTACTCTTCCACATTGTTACACCAATGGTAACTTTAAGTTGTTCTTATGTACGAAATTAGCCATCAATTAATGGAATACACTCATATTTACGTGAGAGCCTAGATGTTTAAGTTAAGAATATATGAGAAGAAGAGCTCCGTTAGAGTTTCGCAGCCCGAAAAATACTCTCTCGCTAGCATTAGTTCTCAACCCCCCAATCTAGAGAAAATAAACTCTGCCAGCGGTCAGTTCCCACACTGACTGTCCATTCGAGTGCTCTTTCCCAGCTGAACTTTTGAAATATTGGGAGTGATGTCGCATAAAGAGATGTGAGGCGTGAAATGACGTTAAAGCGACTCAAATCCCTGAGGACACAAGAAATACCCTCATTAACATTTTGAAATTACGATCCCTAACTCTCGGTGTCGAGACAGGTAATTCTCAGCACCATAACCTTAAATAATAAAAAGGGAATTTCCTCTCGAAAGTTTTTCTCGCGTAAATTAGGCAATTTTCTGTTGGCGTTGTTCCAATTGTCCAATTATATGCCCGAAATTTTTTACATCATAAGGTCAGCGAATATCTTTTTATCGTATGCACAAGTACGACCACCGCCAAGCCTCTCAGATATCAGTATTGTTAAAAGTTCTTCGTCTACTGATGTTATTTCGCACATATGGATCTCCAACGGGAATCGAACCCAGAACAGATTTATCTATATGATTACGCGCTACCCATATGGCTATTCAGGAGACTCTCTGTCTCTCGGTCTTGCTGCATTTTTATGGGTTTCATTACAACATAATTCTTAATTTTCGAAGATTTTAGACGGATATGAAATGAAACAGTTAAAAAACGGAGGATTCATTTAAAAATTTTTGTCTTGAAAAACTGTAACAACTCTCAGCTTCTACGCTCATACCTTACTGGCCGCCAGCGTGTTGGATGTGGTATACCAGAATATGAAAACGCAATATTTTTCGATCCGGTTCTCGTTCAGGTACAACGAAAGAAACAAATATGGGTTCATTTTCGGTTTCCCTCCCCCTTCCTACGTCTAACCGGTACGAAACTTATTTTCTTGCTCCGATAGTAATACTATGTACTAGTAAATACTAAATCATTTTGACAGTAATCCTCCACATATTACATATTTCGGAAAGTTTTTTTTATTATTTCTCACAGAAAAAGCCCTGATTAATTGAGGAAATGGAGAACAGCTGCTTTGGAAGCAGGACGAAGGGAGAATCAGCATAAACCAAGTTTGTGAAGCAAAAGATATATGCAGAGCGAAACGAATTTACCAACGGTGATTAAAAATTTGAAACCATAAGAGATTTTACCTGCTTGGGTTCCATGGTTCCTCGGAAAATGATGAAAGCCTAGAAATAAAAAAGATGGATTGATGCAGCAAACTGCACATCCTTTTCCCCATTGTCAATTACGAAATTCAGAAATGTACACAGGAAAACCAACATTCAATTGTATAAAACATTCATAAGCATGGTTGTACTGTCATACAGCAATGAAAAAGGGACAATGACAGTCAAATCTTTGGAGCTATTGCAGAGAGATGCCATACTTGCATAGCAATATTTAAGATACAAGAAGTAGAAAGGGAATGACTATAATGTTTAAATTAGCAGATACAATCCCTCTTTTCAAATAGTTATGTATATTTCATTCCTTTTTGTGTCGCAAGTGCAACATACTTAGTTATGACAGCTTAGTTATTGTAGGATTCAATAACCACTGCCTGCCATAGGAACCAATAACCTGCAGTAAATCTTTTGTTTTGATCAGAAGTTCCTAAACTAGGGTTAATGGAATCCTAGGGATCCCTGATTACTATATACAGGAAAACCCAATTAAGATGTCTTCAGGGGAAACTTGCAAAAACGCATCTTAACGAGATGGAATTATAACCGGGTTAAGTAATTCTGTTATCTTACATCATATTTTTGAAGAAAGGTCTGCTTTTTGTACAAAGAGAGCATCTTAGTAACTTAACTTTGGTCCTTTTCACTCTATACAATTCTTACCAAACAGACCAACCTAAATAGGGAAGATTAGGGAAGAATAACAAATATTTTTTACCAGCAATGGTGAAAGGATATCACAGAGCACAATCTCTCCAAAACTATACTCAATAGCCCACAACTTCTTTCTGATTTATTTGGTATGTTTTTCAATATGGAAGGAAACACTGCCAAGCATATTTTCAATCTAAGGTTGTGCTTTAATCTTGAGACCAAAGTGATAAAAAAATCACACTCTAACTCAGGATTTGAATCAACACTGACAGTGGGAGGGAGATGTTTTTGCTTCCCAATATCTTAAATTTATTCTCATAAATTTAATGATTCCAAATAAGAAATTCAAAAAGAATCATTCTAGAGATAAGACGAAGCATCAGAAGACAACACAGACAGTGAAAAAATATATTTTGTTCATTCAAATGAGGCATTAGTATTTAATTAGTAAAGTAGGCTGCAGTGCATCTGGGTACAGGAAAAATGTGCAGATATTAAATGGGAATTCAAAATGTTTATTACAACAAAAATTTATTTCCTTTAATTATTTTATCTTTCAACATCTCTATTTTCTTTAATCTTATTATATTTGATTGTTAATTAAATTTTATTAAATTATGTCAATAAAAAAATTTTAAATGAATCTACTTAATGGTACTTGACTAATAAATCACTTGAAATATAAATAAATACTTAAAATTTAAGTTAAAGGACAAAATTGAGTTTCCCTGATAAAAGAAATTACTAATAAGGGATTCTCTTAATACAACTATTACATTTATACCAAAGCTTAAGAAATATTGAATTTTATCATAATGAACAATTAAATCAAGTTATTTTTTTTCATAACAGTTAATAATTGAAATAAAATTTCAAGAGTTTCACAACAGAAATTGAGAAAATATTATTATTTAATAATTAACGATGATAATATATTACCCTTCCCCTCCCCTCCCCTCAATTACCTCCCCTACTTCTCCTCCCCACCATTACCTCCCCTACTTCCCCTCCCCTCCGTTACCTCCCCTACTTCTCCTCCCCTCAATTACCTCCCCCACTCCCCCTCCCCTCAATTACCTCCCCTACCCTTAATTACCTCCCCTACTTCCCCTCCCCTCGTTTACTTCCCCTACTTTCCCTCCCCTTCATTGCCTCCCCCTACTTCCCCTCCCCTCGCTTACTTCCCCCACTTTCCCTCCCCTAATTTTCCTCCCCTACTTTCATTTTGCACCCCTCCCAAATTAATCACTTCCCCTCCCTCTGATTTTTGCATTTTTTTCTATTCTGCTGATCTTTATTTGATCATTATTCATTTGTTTGACCATTTTTACCATTTCTTCCCATTTTTTTTCGTTTGTCACCTATTTCTCACCTAACCCCCTAAATGAGCCAAGGGTTATTTTCCTATCATTTTATCTATCTAAACCTGTCTAATACCTTAATTCTAATACTATACCTAATTTTAAGACACTCACCTTTAGTATTGAAGCAGTAATATCCTAGCTCTCAATATCTTTCGCTTATATTGAGATTCTCTGGGTTTTCCCCCCTGGTCCAGCACATTGCAGCCACCAGTTATCTGCATGATGAATCGGTTGCAGTCATGCTGATTGGTTGGCTTCATTCCACCCTCTTTGGTGTCGCTGGACCATTTTGGACCTCTACTGTTTGGCATGCTCTTCCAACATAGATCCTACAAAGAATTAGAAAAACATACATTTAGCAAAATTTTATAAAGGAGGATGAAAATTCTCTTCAACCATTATTATTAATATTTAAATAATAAAATGGGATGTAATTTCATTTGTGATAATTTCTATAAATGGATGATGAAACCATGAACCAGTTAGAACTTGATATTACTTAAATCTTGTTACTGAAAATTATAGCCTCCAATACCATTATTAAAACTGATGAGCCACTGTAAACACTAAAGGTAGCCAAAGTATTGCACTAATAATTCAAATTTTTCAACATTATTAGGCAAGATTTACTTTATATATGAGCTTTCCCCCACCCTTTACCCTACCAAAAAGTATTTTAATTGCATATTGAATACATTAACTTCCAAATTTAGCTCAAATTCTACATGTACAATCACTGAATATTTATGAACAACCTCTTGATAAATTTGTAATAAACCTGATTTTAACTGAGCCCATTGCTATTATGGCAATTGCTATTATCGCATTTTATTTCAATTATTACCTCCAAAGGTCCTCAAGATAAATACATTTCCTGAAGATTATTTCTACTGACTGACTAAATTAATGATTCTTGATTTGAGGGGAAACACTTGTTCATATAATTGAAGATAATTACAGCTACTACTTGATTTACAAGTAAGTTAGGTTCTGATCATCAATTAATTAATTGAAACTCTGTTATGAGATTGTTTTTGGCATATATCCATCCAAGCATCCAAGTGAGAAAATCTCACATAAATGTATAAATATAAATGACTTAATTATGCCATTTTTCCCTTGCATAAAAAATGTCTGTGGGAAGTTACAGCATGTCATTGATTCTCCTTTAAATTTTTCAAGTAATATTCAACTAAATCATCCTTAAATGCACTAAGGTCCTCACTTATTACTTTAAATACTCTTAAAATAATCAGTAATATTACTGAAAGCTTCAGCTAAATAATTTACTGAAAATAGTTTTGAGCTCTCAATCCTGTAGTCGTTACTCTTTCAATTAAGTTCTTCTTCTAATGCTTAATTAGGTTTGTTTTACATTTGTATAGTAACTGATGTCTCTTATATATATAAGCAAGCTCCCATACAGTTAAATCCTAAACTAAATCCTTGGAAAATTTTTGCTATGAGAGCATATCTTATATACTTATCTCTGTATTTACTTGCTTTAGCAAATCTTTTAAAACTGCTTGCAGTAGCTAGTAATTCATACATTGAATTTATACTGATTTGCACAACCCCAGTAAGAGAGGCCATTATTTGGATCATCAATCAAACCTTGAATTTTCTATAAAAAGAAAGTTCTTCCCCAAATTATTGATGAAATCAGAACAACCTTTTCCTTTCAGAGTTTTGCTGTAAGATCTTATGAAAGAGCAAATTTAGCCATCAATTGATTATAAATAGATGTCATACTTAATGACATCAAAAGAATATACGATATATGCTACTCACTGATCCTTTTAAAAACTTCAGGATAAGAAATTGATACGAACTTGTACTATACTTAAAATGCCAAATTATTGAAATTTTTGTGAAAAAAAAATATTACAGATTGGAATAATTAGAGAAAGAATCCATACATGAGTATCTTAGTAATTTTTCATTAATATATTATTAAGATAGCAATCACTACATCAAATCCTGAATTTCTATTCCTAACTCAGGCAAAGATATCTATCATTTTCCAATACTACTGGAATATATTCTGTACTGTATATTTCCTATATTTCTTCTAATTTGTCACAGTTTTTATTGAATGCAAATCCCTTAAGTACCAGGCTCAGAAGATCAGGTTTTGTTATATTAATATCAAGACAATATACAATTACCTACCTCTCCCAGTTTCCAAGCTTACAAGTAAGTAAGTAAGCTACAAGTAAGTACGCCTATTTCATTCTGCGTAATAAATCAACCCCTTGTAGTGCAATACTTTTCCTTCTTGTTGCTGCAGCAATAGCAACACATTTTTCAAAAAAAGGAGGCATTTGACTAAAAATGGATATTGGAACAAAGCACAACGTACCTAGCGTGGATATGGATAATGGCTTATCTTCTTTCTTCGGCGCCATCCTGGTCCTGGTTCCGGTCCTCTTCTCATCCCGCGGAGGGCGACGCAACCTGCGATGATCCCCTGCTGTCATCCAGCGTAGCCCCTGTAAATAGATTCCATCATCAGTTATATAATAGTCACATGAATAAAAAAAAATCTTACAGTTTGAGAATTTCAAGGGATGGAAATTGTCATTGCTTGACAATACCTTATCCAGACTTTTGCCAAGAATGTGGACTTTTGATTTTATTTGTTATATTTATTTAGTAGAATGTAAGGTACCCATCTACATAATAAAGTAGAGTGTGTGCATATGTGTGTATATTTGTCTAAAATTCAAGTTGTCAAGCCAAACCAATTGTTTCATAGATCTTTACAGAATATTAAATGATCTCTTTGTGTAGTTAATAGACTACTTTTTATATATCTATTTAATTATCAGACTAGACAAATAATTCTCAAAAGAAACACTCAGAAACATTACTTTTATTGATTTTTTGTTTCACTGCTACAGAAAAAATAAATTAGAAAAAATAGCGGTAAAATTTTGAGACAAAGGTAAAACAAAGGGAAATTTAAAGTAAAATTCTTATATTTGTCTCAAAGTATCTTAATCATCTTGAAGTTGTAAGAATCTTGATTAAATAAATGAAATTTTTGCGAAATTTTGATATTATAAACCTTGACGACCTTTAACTGTTGAATGCAAGCTCTTGCATTTTTGCACAGGATTAGATGGGGAATTTAGAACCATCGTAAAGTAATGCTATGGACTTATGATACTGAAAATGAATAGGAGGTTATATTCTAAGATTTAAGCATTTTTAGCAACAAACCATTCAGAAGGAACGATATACGACCATTTAGGAGTTTACTTAATTGGCTTGACTTTGTTAATGCAATTTTAATATAAAGAAACAATATGTACAATGTTCATTAAGTAAATTTATATTGCAATGTGTATCCTGCAAGCCACCTATCAGCATAAGGCAGAGGGTGCATCCATTATAACTCTAATTCCGTTATCTGCATAATCCCTCTTATAAATTCAACAACTTATTTGTTACATTGACCATTAATAGGCCATGAGAAAAAGCAAGAGAGCTACCCATACGAATTAATAATCAGAAGTAATAACAGACAATGCGATGAGAAAAAAGGAATTAAATGAATATGATATTCAGAATTTGCAGTTATATAAGATTCGCAAAGAAGAATTGCAGAGACAAACATACAACCGTTTAGGGATGTAAATCACCAAACACCAATGTAAATAATTGTATTAATGAGCTGACAATGCCAACGCTATTTCAACATAATGATTCAAAATTGCATTTCTTATTTGTTACATTCACAATTCATTATTTGCAAGAGAGTCGAGTAAGTGGCTTTGAATGTTTACCAAATACTTGATAACAAGAAGTTATAAACTTTAGAACTTGCAAGATATTTAAAGTTGGCTCTCCACTCCTATTGATGAATTTATCGGTTCAACCCTAGACAATATATATTGTTCCAAAAATGTATGTAAAGTTCAATTTAATCCCTTTTAAATTTTCAGGCTGTTTCAATTGCAACATTAATTTTCATAAAATCATCTCACTAACTTTCAACTTTTATATAAGCTTTGGGAGAACCAAAGTTTAGAAAATTTTCATATTTTTATAGTTGATCTTAGATTTTGGTTCAAAATTATGCAACTTTAGAAAGTTTAAATTTTTTATTTCGGATAACCCATCCCATTTATTAAGTTAATAGGTGAGATATTAGATTCCCTTCTTTTCAAATATTATAAACTACCTTATCATTGCCTATTTCAATTTTTTCCCATTGAGAATCAACAGGCACTTCTACCAGTATCATGTAAAACTATAAAATTTGTTCTATAATCTTTGTACATATAATGTATCAAAATCAGCTTTTGGCATGAAGTGCGGTTTATCTCCAATAGAAAAAAAATTAGCTTAAAGGGACTGTCTTTCAATGGTTTCAGACTTGAGGGGAAGGTGTGGGAATTATGATGTATGGCTTAAGATAATATACTTAATTTACTATCTGCTTGTTGCTCACTCTTGATTACTTGTTCATCTAAATCCAAAGTTATGCTATGCCTAAATGCTGTCAAAATTACTGGACGGCATGTGGTAAAGGGCGCATACACCATTCTACGTCTATAACTAGTTTTTATCGACTTGTATAGTTAACAGTGAAAAATAGAATTTTGAACAGATTTATTCTACTATATAGAAGAATTAAGTACAACCTAGTTAATACTCTTTGCAGGAGACCAAGTGAAAATTGTATTTTAAGCAGGATGGCATTGTAACCACGTTAACCACGTAATAACGTTGGTTGCCTTACTTGATATTTTTTAGAATGGTATACTTTTCATACAAAGAGAACGTCTTTGTTACTTTAAGAAAATACTTTACATCAAACACCGCAACGCTTAATCATAACAAGTTTTATCAAAACATCAGCATTGTTTTCTCATTTTTCATGAGTACAATACTGGTCATTAGGGATGTACTATGCTAGATCAGCACTAAAAAATTTGAAAAGTGGAACAGCCAAACATCGGTATTCCAGTAAATTGATTATATACAGTAAAACATAGCTGAGACGCTTTATGGGGAACAAAGTAAAACCACCTCCTAAGCCATATAAAATTATAACAGGGTTATGTAATGTTGGTTTCACTACTATTCTACTTATTTACAATTCTGTATTCTTGTGTCAGCTGATGATTGGTACTAAGGAAAAATTAAGAAAGAAGTACACAAATATATGTTTTTAAAATGCTATTACCTGGGGTGTATCTGGAAAAATATTTTTATATATAAGTTTTTGAGTTTGCCCTGATATGTGCCAAACTTTGCATATGTATCCATTAAGATCAGGACTGGAAGACAGGAAGTTACTGTTGCATTTTTATTTGCTAATTTTGCTGGACTCAAACCCATATAGATAAGATAATTTTCTACAAAGAAACCTATAAACTTAATTCTAATCTGCTACAGACTTAATTTCTATTGGAAATTTTAATTTAGAAGGAAAAGTCATACAGAACTGCAACAAGTACCAGAAGAAAGGAAACTGAATAAATATTTTTATTTTAGTCACCAAATGTAGTATTTGAGTCAAAATTGCAGGAATTTCGATAAAATACGTGAACACTTTGTGAAATTTTGTGGTTGTAAACAATCCATCTCTCTGATGACAAAGGTATTTGATGAATTCAAGATCATGCTTTCCTTATAAGAATGCATATAGAATTTATACCCAAGTTACAAGTGCTGGTAAGAGCCAATGCAAGATTCCATGATTAGGAGGAAATTTAATGACATTAACGCATTTAGATTTATGATAATCAAGTTTCCCTGTGAAATTCACAGCTGCGTAGCTGTGAATAGTATCCTGATATTGTTTATGTTTAGTTTCTTTCTTTATTACGATTTAAAAGCAAATAATAAGATATTCAACAGTGAAGGGACACAAAAGAGAAAAGATTTTACAAGACTCTGGGGGATCTGTAATAATGAGTTGGGCAAAGGAAATCATACTACAAGTTTGGCACATATGTTAATTATATACTATGTATCTACATATGCACTCTACTTTGAGATCTTTGATCAGTTTCTAGGCCTTTGTTTCCAGCTCTATTTTCGAATCCTTTGTTTGTAGATTTCTCATACATACCCATAATCTAATCGCAGGAATGAATATCAAGGACCTGAATTGGTAATTTACATTGAAATTTGGATTTAGCCAAATTTATAACCTGATAGTCTACTTTTATACTGGGAGTGGCACAGGAAAGAAATTTTATTGCTTTTAAAATGTTTTTCAATCACATCTTTGGATCAATTGCAATTTAATTTATGTAATAATCTTTCAGAATGGGACAAAAGTGTAATATGAACAGGAATATACCTCCAGATCTGAATAGTCCCAAACAAAACAGGAGCTAAGGTAAACCTACTCATAAACTTAAACCATAAACGATGGGACTAAATTTGCTTTACATTGAGTAAATAGCAATTTCCACATCTTTGTTACATTGACTGTCTATTATTTTCTTGCATGTTGAGTAATTAGCAATTAGTTAGGTATTCATTAGTTATTATTTCCCCATTGAGAATCAATGAGCACTTCATCTAATTAACTATACATTCTCAGTAATGTGCATTACTAGATTTTTGAATTTATTTGTTGTTTACTTTATGGCAATATACTGATGGAAATTTGGCATTATATAGTGAATTAGTTAAGATGATTAAATTTGCAATATTGGGGATTATGTTACATAGTTATGATAGAAATAATCTCCCACGTTACGCCTGCTTTTATTCAAAACTTATAAATGTTAATGAATATTTAGTTACATGACCTTCAAGACCTACAAAAATCAATAATAATTTTTAAGTCTATTAGTGCAACATTAAAAGAGGTACACTGGGGTGAACTTGATAGTTTTAAATGCAGTCACCTAGTGTATGTCATGATTTTATATTAATGCATTAGTAAGAGTATGTATTTAAAAAAATGTGTATGTCCATATTAATTTGTTTTGACAAAGGCATTGCCAAAAACTTTTAAATGTATAAACTTGAAGTGTACTGCAGCATGTCTTACAAAGACTGATATAGCAGGAATAGATAAGACATCAGTGTGAGGATTCAACTGTGTGCCCTTTGTAAATCTACACACATTCCTGTAAAATCATGCCATCACCAGTAATGAATTTCACATACTTAGTCTTTGCGGCAAGGTAAATCAGGTTGATATGTTTTCATTCAGTAATAGCAAACATTTCTACTTCAGATCAACCGAATATCTTTTAATAAATGAGGATACTTTTGTTTTTACTTTTTGAGAATGATAAAAGAAACATAGTAATAACATTTTTGTAAAAAATTCTTTAATTTTAGGATTTCTTTTACAATATAATTCCTGACAAGAACCTCTTCTTTAGAGACTATGATAAAGTATTACATCAATCTGATAATAATCATATAAACCCGCAAAAAATAATACTTTTTCTTGCAACAACTAGATTATCATCTTAGGGGTACCTAATATAGCTGTAGAAAAATTTGACTGCTTGTTGAGCAACGTATCTATCCATTCCAAACTACCACATCAAATATGGATTGTGACGCGAGATACTCAAAGAGGATCAATCATTTTTATCGGATAATTCATGATTTTCTGAATTGTGTGAATGAAAAGAACATCAAATTTATAATGGAGACTGTACCATGTAATGCTAAACTAATGAACAATTATCTATGGGAGTCCAAAACCAAAAATTAACAAACAGGGAGTAAATGATATGTGCCTAGAGGCTACTCAGACTAATCGTGGACCATACGAAATTATTAAATTAACGTATTAAATGTAATCCTGCACTATTATCAATAGCTTAATCATCTAAAACACCGAAAAACAAAAAAAAACTGATCACAATGAATATAAGACTTACTAAGATCGTAAAGTTATCATATGAGAAATGCAAAAAGAATTTACCTTGAGCGGGGATGCCAGAGGCTATCCTCTTCTTTCTTCGGCGCCATCCTGGTCCTGGTCCGGTCCTCTTCTGATCCCACGGAGGGCGACGCAACCCGCGAAGTCCACCGAAGATCTGCGATGCTCGCCAGCGTAGCCCCTGAAAATAAGATACATTATATGATTGTGAGATGGTATTCAGTATCCATAAAGTCCATCTTATTCAAAGCAGTATTTCTCATTGCAAATCCATCCATGCGAATTAAGATATTTACCTTGAGCGGGGATGCCAGAGGCTGTCCTCTTCTTTCTTCGGCGCCAACCTGGTCCTGGTACGGTCCTCTTCTGATCCCGCGGAGGGCGACGCAACCCGCGAAGTCCACCGAAGATCTGCGATGCTCTCCAGCGTAGCCCCTGAAAATAAGATACATTACATGATTGTGATATGGTATTAAGCATCCATAAATTCCATATTATTCAAAGCAGTATTATTCATTGCAAATCCATCCATGCGAATTAAGATATTTACCTTGAGCGGGGATGCCAGAGGCTGTCCTCCTCTTTCTTCGGCGCCTTCCTGGTCCTGGTCCGGTCCTCTTCTGATCCCGCGGAGGGCGACGCAACCCGCGAAGTCCACCGAAGTTCTGCGATGCTCTCCAGCGTAGCCCCTGAAAATAAGATACATTACATGATTGTGAGATGGTATTAAGTATCCTTAAAGTCCATATTATTCGAAGCAGTATTATTCATTGCAAATCCATCCATGCGAATTATGATATTTACCTTGAGCGGGGATGCCAGAGGCTGTCCTCTTCTTTCTTCGGCGCCATCCTGGTCCTGGTCCGGTCCTCTTCTGATCCCGCGGAGGGCGACGCAACCCGCGAAGTCCACCGAAGATCTGCGATGCTCTCCAGCGTAGCCCCTGAAAATAAGATACATTACATGATTGTGAGATGGTATTAAGTATCCTTAAAGTCCATATTATTCGAAGCAGTATTATTCATTGCAAATCCATCCATGCGAATTATGATATTTACCTTGAGCGGGGATGCCAGAGGCTGTCCTCTTCTTTCTTCGGCGCCATCCTGGTCCTGGTCCGGTCCTCTTCTGATCCCGCGGAGGGCGACGCAACCCGCGAAGTCCACCGAAGATCTGCGATGCTCTCCAGCGTAGCCCCTGAAAATAAGATACATTACATGATTGTGAGATGGTATTAAGTATCCTTAAAGTCCATATTATTCGAAGCAGTATTTATCATTGCAAATCCATCCATTCGAATTAAGATATTTACCTTGAGCGGGGAAGTCCACCGAAGATCTGCGATGCTCTCCTGCGTAGCCCCTGAAAATAAGATACATTACATCAGTATTCAATGTTATAAAGTTATTATAAGTAACCCCCCAACAGTACCCACCCAAGGCATTACAATTTCTCCAATGTATCAGCCATTGCATTACTCAACCTATGTGTAACTAATTCTGGTATGGGTTGACTTGCGCAATTTGAATACATAGCATGATTCATAACACTGCATGCTTTTTATACAAATTGTAATGATATTTCCTATCACTATGAGAGCTAGATACTTTCTAGCTATACTTTCTATAGGCCAGGCATTAAACTATTTAATCTCTGAAACTATCGATTTGTAATGTTTATTTTGCTCTTTTTGTTCATTTTAATGAAAGTTTAAGTTATATGTATAAATAATCATGTATATTACAATTGAGTCTATTTAAATCCAATATGTTCCTCTTTCCCCACTTGTCTGTTCGATTTATCTCAGATATGATTTAGTGGGTGTAGTCAGATGGATGTGCTACATACCTAGAATACCTCATATCCACTCCAGGCATCCATGCTGGCTGATTCCTTTCCTTTGGAATGGGAAAGCACTGTTGTAGCTTATGCTTTCTTCTGCATGCCAAATCTTAGGTCCTTTTCAATTCTCCATTTCTAAAAATATGAAAATACAGAAAATGTTTCCATCAGCCAGAGGGAAGTCCATTAAAATGTCCCATAGCATCAAAGATATGCATCATATATTAAGTTTAACTAACAGCAAAGTGAGCTATTTTTATCAAATTACATTTACTTGATTTGAAATTATTTATATTGGCTTGAAATATACTAAATTCTATTAATATAAATACTTATTTATACCTAAGTGTTTGAATCTTCAACATTATGCATATCTGAGAGAAATTTTTATACTAACATATATACTAATTAAGATGAAACTAACCTGGGTAAGAATTGATTCCACATTTTCATGCTTTCTTTCACTTCTTGGACGATGCTCTTTGCTTCTTATATCTAAAATAAGATAAAATTAGGAAATTCTTAGTAAATTTTGTGAAAATTAAATCTCAGTTGGAAACATAAACATACAATCAATACATACATACAAGAATTCTGTTTTATGACACAAAAATCAAGCATAATTAAATGTAATACATGCACTAGAGATATAACAGCCTATCTAAACCCTAACCTAAAAATAACCCTTGGCTCATTCTATTTCCCCATCATCTAACCAACGTCCTTATGTTTCCCTTTCCCCCTACAATACCCATAATCTCAAGATACTTGCTAAACATACACATACACGTACATACACTAAACAAACACAGACACATCCAATAAATGCAATTTCAATGCAGGTAAATATATATTAACAGAATTTGTTAGAGTAAGAAATAATAACACAACACAATAATAGAGAATACAGTAAGGAAATAAAATAAAGATGTAATCATAAGAATGCAAAGGCATGCAAAGGACTGTCCCAAAGGGCCAAAATCACATTTTAGGGAAACTAAATTAAATGAGCATTATCTTGCTAGATCAACATTAGCACTCTGAAAAAAAATTGTAGCATTAAACAGGAAATAATTTGAGTAATAATTTAATTGCAAGATTAAAAAGTTTAAATTTAAGTTTAAAGTTTAAATAAAGTAATTACAATATATGATTATAGAATCACTGCTCAAAAGTGTCTTTTCTATTACTATGTTCAAGACACTGATCGATTGTCACTTCTGACTTAAGAAAATTTTTTGAAAATTAAGATAAAACTTATAGAATTTATTTTTATAAATGAAAAGACACTAAATTATTAATCTTGTTATATAAAATATTTAATCATGATGTTCTTTGGTCTCTCCTGGTCTGACTCTCTGTATCAGCTCCTAGAAAGGAAAAGAGAAAATATTTGAGCATTTTTGTATATTAGTCAAAAGTTGTTTCAATATTCAATTTGTTGTTGAATATAACAATACTTTACCTAAATTTGGAAGCAATTTTGCTTTCAATTTGTTTTCCAGATTTTCTCTCACCAATCTCTTAGGAATTGATATATGCAATCATTTTCATTATGCAGTGTTCTTCCTGTAAAATAAATGTATCTTTCATTAGCAGCTTACTTCATTCACCAGAATCAGATACAAATTTTAATATTAAGAGCAAAATACAAATTCATCCTTATCTGTGAATTCAACCAGAGTATATTTTTTAAATTAATATTTTTAATCAGAAAAACCCAAAGATTTATTGAAGTTGTTAGCTTTCCCTTGTATTCTCTAACAATTGTAAGAGAAGCCAAAACATCTCAAAAGAATCTTTCTTGAGAAACATCAGCAAAAATTGTAGTGATATAATTTCTATGAAGGTTTCAGATAAAATGAAGTAAATTGTTATGTGCTGATTTTGAGAAAATGAAAAGTTAAAGAGTAGCCAAATGATAATAAATACTCAACTGGATACAAAGCTGAGTAAATATCTCATTAAAAAATCTTAATTTGTCCTAAGAAAAGGGTTGGATAGTAATATGAATGAGGGAATGTATATATACCTCTGTAAAGCTGGTTATCTGCTATTGAATGCTTCACCTTCTGATTGTATGTATTCCTGACAGTTGTTCACACTAGTTGATTGCTCATTTCCCATGGGATGGAAAAAGAATGGAGTTAAATTAGCAAAGTAATTTTTAGCAATTTTGAATGTACATTCACCTTAAGCTATAATTTAGTTTCCATTATCATAAAACTATATAATAAAAGTCTTTAATTAAAAGTTACTCTTGCCTATTAATTAAAAACACCAAATGAAAAATTATAATTATCAAATGAGGAGAGAAATTTCAAAATTTTGCTGTTAAAGGATAATGCAATTAAATTTGTAAACTTATCAAGACTAACGTTTTCTAAATAATAACCTGAGTTAAGATTCTCCATGATATAATCTAACAAATGCCTACTATAGCTATTTTTGAGAATTTTTTCTAATAATATACACATATTTTACTAAAAAAATATTATTTAGAAAGGAAAATAGAAGAATTCATCACTCATGTTTGTAGAATGGTTTCATAATTTAGTAAATAACCTATTATCCTTCCATTTGACTACCTGCTTATCATTGGTACCCCTTAATCCAGTGTTCGTAACTTCAGACAATGAAATAGATAATATTTCTAAAGATCTAATTCTAAAAGGCAGTAAAAATTGAAAATGAGAGCAATCCCTTACAATCTGAATCTGATATCTTGATAGAAAGAGCAAGAAATAAACTGAAATTAAGAGGGGGGAATCATGAAGAAAATAAAATAATGTCATGGGCCTGTCACTGCTAGAAAAACTTGATTAAATTTGGAAGAAAAGAAGGGGAGTGAACTAGTCAAGAAATTCTCGAAAGATGGCACATATTGTATTTGATTTACAGACATTCTGGCTATCACAGAAAGTTGTAAAGGCATACAAGATACTTTTATCATACAAATTTCAAATTGAGTGACAAAAATATTATGCTAAACCTTGAAAAGAATCAGATTTCTCATCTTCATGAAATTTTAAATTCAAACTAATATCATTTTTATCAGTTATATAATGCATAAAGAATACTACTGATATCATAGCAAAAATTTTCAGTAAAATGATGAATGACATTTTATAACTTAATTAACTTAATGCTTTCAAAATAACTGAAATACATATTATTAAAAACCTATATCTTGCTGTTTATGTGGTTCAAGAGAATTTGTGAAAAGAGTTTAGAAATATATACTCATATAATTTTTTAAACAAACCAGATGTTCCAGATACTAGATATCTAGTGATGAAGTTCAACACTCAAATAATGCCTTGATCAATCATATATAGAACCCATGTTGGTTGGTGGAGTACTTTGTTCTCAGCATGAAAGACATTGCTTAACTATGATGTATAAGATGCTTTGCATTTAGGCAGATTAGCAGAATTTATTCTCAGTATTGCAGTCATACATACTACTTATGAGTAACTCATAAAATATTGATTCATAATATTGCCTTATTATAATTTTCATTTTCTTTGCATCCATTAGATTTAAGCAGTAACCATTACTGATCATAATATTAAAGAAACTAGTTCAGGCTTGACTTGGTGGTAACATATAACACAGACTGTTTTAACTCTTCTTTGCATCTCAAAGTAGAGAACAGTATCGGCTATGATCTAATTGTCAGTATATTGACAAAGGGAGAAAATTGGGGAAAAGGGTGATGGAAGGAATCAGGGAGGAATGTTTAGGTGGAGGAAGTGGCTTAGAAGAATTGATACGTAAGATATAAAACAAGCATCCATTGAAAATATTCCAAGAAATTTTTCAGAATCTACAAGTTTCTATTACATCCAATCAAAATTCTTTCTTGATATAATTGCATAAAGGCAGAGAAAAATTGTCTTCACTTTCTGAAATATCTTTAATAAAGTAGGAGGAAGGATAATTTGTTCAGAGGCATGAATTTCTTCCTTACTTCAAACAGTGAAACCCAACTGTCAGGTCTGACGTCTCACACAAAGATCAAGCAAAAATTTCTGAATATCATATGGTATATATAATCTTTCAGGAAATTAATTATTTAGTAGATATATTTTGAAATTCTTTTCAGTTTTCTAAAAGCTTTCATAAAACCCACATTTGACCACAATGTTAAACATTTAGATGGGGTAATTATGCAAAAAAAATTCTACTATGGCTATAATCCTACCTGAATGTACTGATTGAGTAGAATGTTTATCACTTCAATTGCAAAACATATATACAACTAACCATGAGTTTCATTTGTAATTCCCTGCTATTTAAAATATTATCATCACAAAAACTAGAACCTTAGAATTAGCTGTGTTATCAATGGTGAGATTCAGCTAGTTCACACTGGTTGTCAAGGATCATTTTTCCTTGAATTTGCCAAACTCATTCCAAAATCTATCTGATATGATAAAATTCAGCTCCTACATTCTACTCCTTAAAATGAGAATAAAGTTCATGAAATACTTCATTCACGCTTTGTCTTAAATTTCCTCATCTTTGTAAACAAATCTTTAATTACATTAATATTAGAAAAACTATCTACTACTTGAGACTGAAATGTGTGGTTGCATACTTCTAAGGATAAGAGACTGTTTCGAAAAAAATTGAATGCCAACACTGCCTGTTATCTACTATAATAATCACTGCTGTATATTAAAATTATATATTTACTTATGCATCGCCAGTAGTAGTAGACAGTTACTTTGAAAAATGCATTGACTTATTCAAAAAAATAATACACTACAATTCCCTATAAGATAGAAGTATGAAATTATAGGGTTAATAAAAGGGCCTTTGAAAATACGTTGTTACTTTTACAGAAGCATCCTGGTTCAACTCTACATGACTCAAAAATAAACTGTAACAACAATTTCCAACTACCGCCTACATGGAAACCAATCATACAAAAAATCGAAGAGGGGCACTCTTCGAGGCCAGGTCATGAACAAATCAGTTAAGAGAGGAATGCCCCCTTCCCCTACTGATGTCCTATAATAGACCAAAATTGATAAAAGCATTCATGTAAATTTATACCATTATCAACAAACCTGCTCATGACTGTGATCTAAATTTATTGTATTTCTACAACTTACAATCCATGTTTTATGGTTAGTAGACATCAGATGCATACAACAATCAAAGTACATGTTTAAGTAAGTTTAAATGAAGTTCCATCTTTCTGGACAGAGCAATTTTCTGGTCCCCGTACAAACGTGAATATGGGCATGTATTTCCATCACAGTATTCCATTACTTAGCAACATACAATTGCTTATTTTCCAGAGAAAGAAACAAGTTAATTATCCTAAAATATCTATATGTTTTCCTTAAAAATGACTATCAATTAAATTTTTAATTAGTAGAGAAATTTTCTATATTTCTCTGAGTGGTTTCATTAAACACTTAGATTGTTGAATTAAATTTTAAGGTTTTAATTATTTATTAAAAAGCTGTGAAAGAGAAATACCAGTAGAAGCTCTAGTTTTCAAGTATGAAAGGATAATAAAATGGTGCAAATAAATATTTTAGAGTAGTTAAGGAAGAGTATGATACCATATAACAGTTTATGTAGAGTGATAATTCCGGATATATGTCCCTGATGACACTATTTTTACTTCAACCCCAGATTTTCTTTCTTTCAATTTCTCCTCAAATTAAACCTTTACTCAATGCTCCACTTATTATTTCTTTAGGCTTTCAAGTTAAAAATTAAAGGTTAAGGCCTAATATTAAGATTTTGAGTTTAAAGAGTCTTACAATTTCCGAAATATCTTTTTCTTTATCTGATGTGTTCATTCTTCTGATATACATTCTATTCAATTAAAGAATAATGTTTGCTCAAAAATATAAAAGATTTCTGTACAAGTGTTAAACATAACAGGTAAATCAAGAAATTAAGATTTAAGAAATTTTGAAATTTTAGAATTGGTAAATAGTAGTCAAACCTAATTCATTGAAAATTTATGAATTCCAAGAAAGAGAATTAAAGTAAAACCAAAGAAAAGTAATACTAACTGGCTATATTGGCTTATCATTTTTATGCAATGATTTAATATGTTAAGCAGTTCAAGCAAGTATGGGAAAGTTCATTGAGCCCGAGAAGTTTTCCATGGATAAATGAATAAAAATAAATTCAGAAAACCTCTTAGATCTTTTCAAGGTAACTTACGTAAAGAAAAATGTTAAAGAAGAGCAAAATATTTGAAGAATGTTTTCCTATATGTTCAGGAATTATAGGAAATTTATTTTGAATCTGAATAACAAAATTTATAATGCTGTTTTCAGACAAAACCTGAAATTTTTCCATCTATTCATAACTGAATAAAAACCAAAGCAAGGAAATATACGCTTTATTTTCCATTCAGGGATATTTTTCAAATAAAGTAGCACACTAATTTTTTAGCAAGGTATGGCTAGAAATAAAATGGATTTTCATTTTTGCTTATGACCAAGACTAAAATACAGTACAACAACTGTTTAAATCTATACTAATATTTTCTAAGTAAATATAAAAGCTATTCTACCATGCATCTACTATTCTACTCATGCTACTGTGTATACTATAATCATGCAAAGCTAACAAAAAGAAACAGATTAAATGCATGCAGACAAATCACACTCAACATACATGCAAATAAAATAAGAAATACTACCAAAGAAACCCAATACATGACAAAAATGAAAATCCATTCAAGTAAAATTAACAGCCAGTTACTGTAGTAACAGCTCAGAAATCATAATCCTTGCTTTGATTAACTCAGTGAAAATAAATTTTTATGTGAAAAGTTATCCATGTTTCAGAAATTATGTAAATATACTTATATTGCTTCCATGAAGGTTTGAGAAATACTGGCTTGCTTGTCAAATCTTTTGGAAAATCTATTTTGTTGATCAGTAATCAAATGATGAAATTATCAAATAATAAAGAGGCAATTTACTATAAGATTTTCACAGTAAGTCAATGAAAATTGTAAAATCAATAAAATGAGATATGAATGAAAATGTATTGAAGAAGTGAACACATGAAGAAATTTTGGAGGAGTGAAAAAAAATTGGACACTCTTCTTCTTCTTAATGGGGGATAATTGCAAATAATAATATATCCTTATAAAAAAATAAGCCCCACAAGTGATAATAATGACAAATAGAGAATTTTCTGGTGATCACACACAGCCAAACACATGGTTTAAGAGAACTGCCTGATGAACCTTTCTGGGAAGAGTAAAAGCACGTACTTTTCTAATTTTTTAAGCTTTTTTATATTTGAAGCGAAGAAATTCTGGAATTTTTAAGCTTAATTCCTACAAGTAACCAGAGATTATTCATAGAATTGCCAGTGATTCCACTTCAGCAGCAATTTTTAATAATATTCTAAATTTTCTGCTTAACTTCTTATTTAGAATCTAACATTCAAATGATGGGGATGATAGTACTACTAAGTCCAACTTATGGTCACGATTATGACATTAGTGAATTTCCCTCAAAATGACAGAACTAAATTTAAATTATTAAAAATGCACAATCATTATTGCATACATCTGATCCTTCTGAATAATCAAACAAAATTGATCAGCCTATAATAATTGTGTGGTTTAACATATTGTAAATGAAAGATGATCTGGATTGTTTTCATCTAAAATTTTCTGCTATTGTATCTCTATACATAAAATATAGATGTGGATAATACTTATTTGGTTGCAAAAAAATATTGCGTTTTTTTACATTGTTACCTTACGAAGCACTTAGACAGCTAAATTTTCCCTGCTTCAGAGAATGAAAACTTTTTATGATTTTAAACCAATTAAAGCACGTAAGAAAATATTACTCGTAAATGTATATCACTGAATTTCAGTTTCCAAAGTTTACTAATCATTTCCTCATATTGAAACGTCGGCTCTCCTTACCCATATATTTCCTCATTCATTTTATATATTTTTCCCATATATTCGATCTACCTAAGGATCTACCTAAGATCTAGCCGTGGATTCTCAACGGTGAAAATATGAATAGGCAGTAATAGTGTAGTTAATAACATTTTTTAAATACATATGTGTCCAACATATCGCATTTTCAAATCGGAAAGGATATTTCGCGACAAAAATAAGAATCTTTATTTAATTCCCTCCTTTTAGGCACTTAACTCGATTTTGTAGGACTAATACTTACGATTTCATTGAGCTAAAGAAAAGAAGCCTGCAATCGATCAAAATTAGCCTCACGTGCTTTTATTTTATGGGAGCATTTTAGAGTCGCCTAGAGTTGAACCAAGGAAACTTCCGATAGAAAAATACCATTTTGTGTTAGGTTATTGGCCCTCTAATGAATCTTTAAATTTCATAATTCTATCTCGCCGAGAAGTGCGTGAAATTTATGCTCAAAAATTTTTTACATGTATCTCTTATGAGAACTACTGACATCAGGATGAATAAAAATATATACAACAGTGATTATAAAATAAGTTACAGCTGAGCTGTTCGTAATCCACGAAGCAATAAAAATTTATAAATACCATACTAATTGCGACTTACTTGGTTTTCAAGACAAAGGAGACTCAGATATAAAAATATTTGCTCGCTTCATTATTTTGAAATCACGTTCACGATTTTTTCCCCGAATGTGTACGAGGAAAATCCAAACAAAGGATTCAAATTGAGATTTTATAACAAATGTACAAAAATTGACCCAATAAAGACTTAAAAACCTGGTAACTACACACATTACCTAGTAGTTTTACCTTAAAATACCATATTTGAAGTGTCATAATGCGAATCATATGCAAAGATTAATCGATAGAATTCTGGAGGATAATCATCGAGAGTGAAAGACACAGCGTTTTTCCCTAATGCGGCCTATTTTGTTATTTTTATTTATTGTTCTGAGAATGGGGATCCTCAAGGTGTGGGATTAGTTTCCGATCTGGAGTTGATTTTTTCACTCTCTTGATTTAACACTATCAAATAAATTTAAATTTCAGACATTATGAGAAGGAAGTTTAGAAATCCTTTGGCAGAAAATTCATAATTAGAAGCTACAGCATCAGTAAGGTAAGGTACTAAAACTAAAGCAACGATTGACTAGGGTTGGGTTGTCTAAAATATGTTCCTCGGAACATATTTTAGAATTTGGATTTTAATATTTGGAAATGTAGTAGATGTTATAAAATATGAAATTTTTTACACAACGGCTACAAAAAATTAAACTTGTTTGACAGACTAATGATCTAAATTGTCTAAAATATTTAGTATTCTATGAATAGAATAAAAATTTTTGAAACGTGTCGTCTATATTTTATAATGCATTTTACCTACCATACCCTGTGATCAGCTACCGTACAACATGAGCTAGGTTTTACGTTAAAACTCCAGAATTTACGAAGTGTTCCATCATAGGAAAACTTAATGAAACCCCGAATTACGAGAATCGACTTCCGCAGTAACGTGACGCATTTTTCGCTAAAGTGTATATAAGCATCATAGCAGGTTTCGGTAAAATGGAGCGCAGGAACGGAACTGGACAGGTCTTTTGGGAAAGAATCTGCATTCTTTTCTCATTAAGTAAGTTACCACCAAGTCTAGCAGCCGAAACTTCGGGCGATAAAGGAAAAATATAATTGAGAGCAATATGCGCAAGTGAATTTTTTCAACGAAGTTCCACTATATTTTGTGAGTAAACAAAAGTTATTATGAATGCCAAGTGTGTGTTCTTTTTCTCCCAAGCGTAAGTCTGCCCCTACCAATCGTATTTTGGAATCAGTTCAGTTCAATAGAAGTTATACAGTAAATTCCTCACTATAGGCTTACCGTCTATATCTAAGATTAAGACGAGGACATTCCGATTGCCCAACATTACATAGGGAGACATCGTACGTATTCTGTCAACTTCCTATAATGGAAGTAAAAATCATGAGAGCTTAGAAATCACGTAAATTAAATGTACTATATTTTAAATCTTGAAACTGAAGCTGAATGCTGAATACAGAGTTTCGACCACTGAAGTTAATTGACTGAGTAAAATACTAATGAATGAGGCACGAATATTTTTAAAATTTAAACTGATTCTTTGAACATAATCTATTTCAAAAAATAACAGTCGCTGCTCGCTGATTAGCGGAGCTATAATATAATGATGAAACACCGAATTTATCTATTCTTCTCTGGTTTAGTTACACCTCTGGGTATATACATGATTGACCATGCATTATGGAATCTCAGAGATTTATAAAAAACATATATTCATGTTTCATTAATAACCGTTAACTACAAACTAGATAATATATTCTAGAATATCAGGTTGATGTAAATTTTCAAGGTTCTTATCAATAAAAACATCATCTTGAACCACATATGGATGGTATGATAATTTATCATCAGTTTCCTTCTTTTTCGAAACAGATACATTCTTACTTTTTCACTTGTTCCCTATAATTTAACGATTAAAAATATATACTTTTACATTTGTGGTATTACTATTTGCTTTTTATAGTGAGGAAACTCACTTCAGTATTATGGTTGTTTAACTATGACTGAAATTTTTCTTGACGAGTCAATAACATAATCGCATAAGACTGAATGAGAAAATCTTAAACGCTCTTAAATTGATAAATTAAATGAATTAATTGAAATAAAATATTCAAGGCCAAGTGAAAGTTCCCAATGACATGAGTTAACAATGAAGATTTTTCCTCGGAAATGTAAGACAACGAATTCGAAGAATTCGTTGTCTTACATTCCGAGGAATTGTCTTACATTCTTTGCGGAGAAAACAAAGACAATTCTATCCACAAGTTACGTGTATTAGATAGTTTTCGTAACCATATTTAATTTCTCTTTACTTCGAAATAGTAAGTTTAGAAATTAATGAGATATGTCAAAGCTGAGGGGATCTCCTTTTTAACTTGTAAATTCGAATGCAGTCACCAAAGGAAATTCTTCTTAATGAATTCGAGCGTATAATCTATGAATTAGTAGTCGGCTCATTCTTCATTTGTAGTAAAACTTCGCATCATTATCTGGTTATTTTATTTCTAACTCAGTCTTGAAAATAATAAAAAATGCGATACATTAAGAAAACTGGTTCGAAAGCAATTATAACATAATGACTGGGGAACAACTTTAAGCATTTTAAGTATGTTTAAAACCCTGAAATAGTACAAAGAAAATCAATCAAACGGGAAAAATTGAATGGATTGCTCTCATTGAAATCTAATAGTCGATTTCACTCTTCTAATTAATATGCGAAAATAAAAGAATAAGACAAATCAATAAGTATGGAAAGAACATACAAGAAAGTACGTAACGAACGTAAAAACTGCCTTCGTTTAAAATAATATTATATGTAGCAGCATTGGAATACACTTGTAGAGATCAATGTTTATCGCTGGAAGGTAAATGAAAAGGGGAAAAACTTTCTCTCGATAGAAAGATAAAAATTTTAGGTATATCTATACGATACATTTACGTGCGCTAGATACGATGCTTGCCGCGAAAGGATATATCGGCTAATGATACCTAAATGGCATACGGAACTTATGAAACCATTCAAGACGAAACGATTGAGTGATATTTAACATTTAGGAAATTCTCACAATACAAAAATCAAACTCTAAAGCACTTACCCAGTCTCGGAGAAAGACATCGCTGATAGCCATTTGAAAATCTTCCGTCCCTTAATTTGATATCTCCGCTACCAGCGTAATAAAGAATTATCCAAAACTGTTCACGAATAACACTGCCACAAACTTTTTCTGCCGTTTCCAGACGAAGTTAACATATACCAGGACACTGTTAAAGAAAATAAGGCATTGTAAAGTCAATAATAATATAAAATTATCAAATTCTAAGGTAATATTAATTGCTAAGAGTTGACAGAAAGATGAAAGAAAGAGAGATATGGTAAAAATAGATCCTCAAGATTTTTTCAAAAGCTCTTACCTAGCCTGGGGAACCAACGATGTTAGACTCCAGTAAAGACAGATCCGCACGGTTCGGAAGCTCAAACTGCAATAAGATAGTTCTATAGACGTAATCTTTGGCGCCAAAACCAACCGCCAATGTGCGCAAAAATCAACCGCCAAGTTGCGCAAAAGTCAATCCTGGAAAAAGGCGGGAAAAGATTTCTGGAATTTTCCAGAAATTCCATCGATGACGTAACGGTGCTCCAATTAAGTGAGTGGGTAAATGACTGGGAAGGTACAGATACGACTTCACAATTCACGTATGTATAGTTACTGTGTTTTCGAACACGAGTGGTTTTATTCGAAGTTAAAAAATAGAAATCTTTTCGCTGTTTCGCTAGAAATTTTCTAATTCTTTAATCAACGAATTTATATTCCAATTGAAATATCAATCATTATCGATTACTTAATTTTTCCGTAATCTCCAGACTCAAACATAGCGTAGAAAATGACGAGGTTTATTGGACGAAGTTCTTGGTAATAATGATTGTTATTAATTTCTAATGGAATTATTTGCGATTCAACTAAAATAACAACTCGTACCATTCTTTTGAAATGTGAATTTTCCGTTCAACCCTCGTTGAACTCATCGCGCTGAGAGGATTTTGTCCCGAGGATTTGCAAACTACGTGCCCGAATTTCGAGTGATCTGCAGGGGAAGCTGCCCTTCCCTTCTTTAGTACGTAACGTGCGGCATTCTCCCTTTTTTGCGAATTTGTGGCATAAATGGAATACTTTGGGCATCAGTGCCCGATCCAGTAACGACTTTCTCATTAGGACATGGAATTTTAAACAGCTATTGACTCTAGATTGTCATCTCGGACAACTTTTGTTATATTCGTAATTAGTTCGTTTGAAAGAGACTGTATTAGTCAACTTTGGTTTTAGAAATACAAAAATGTTTCTCTTGTTTGAAGGTATTAGCTCTTTTTTGTTTCAACGAAACATCGTACTGTAGTCAACGCTATGCCATAGAAAATTTATGTATGTACCAATCTCACCAAATTGTCCCGCGACAGATTCGATAGTAATTTCGATGCGAAACATTGAGTGATTGAGAAATGTCTTTACATAATACTACGACATCGGTGTAAATTTGTTGGAGCTCGCAACACATTTCTTTATTTGTAATTTAATTTAACTGTAATTTAATTTATGATATTTATTTCTAATCTATATTTATGATTTGTAAAAGAGTTTGAAGTTTTTCTTCATTTATGACTTTCGATGTCTACACCTTTATCCATATTTTAAATTGCTAGCTACATCATTACTATTATTTTCATACCCTAAATTTGTATTCACTGTTATTTAGCATTTATTGATTATTATTTATCTTTGTTAATATTCATAACAAATGTAAAATGGTTTTCACGATAAATATAACTAAATAAACAATATCGTAATACTGTTACTGGCAAATTTCTACAGCTATACCATTATTGATTATTCAAGGGGTGAACTGTGCCAATTAATCTGTTGAGCTGATGCTAAATATATAATAACAAATTTTGTTGCACACAGATTTAAAAATTTGAGATATTTATTTAGAAGCAGTATTTTTTTAAAGTGCTGGTGCTGGTGAAAATCATTCCACACAAGGTCTCCATCTGGAATCGAACCCAGAGAATGCATCCACCAATGAAGAATACATTGCCCCCAAAGCTATAGTATATGCAAACCACAGACATGTATTTATTAAACAAATATTCAAAGATCCAGCCCTGTATTTAGTTAAGCATTTCCTGGAAGAGACCCTCTGGCTGAATTATTATAAAGTAAATTTGTTCCCTAACCCCTCTCCCTTTTTAATTTTCTCCTACCTCCAACCTTCTTCAATTTATCCCTCCCATTTCATATACCGTATAAGTTCTGCAATTGTGTACATATTTAACTGATGATAACAGCGCATTAGCGATACTGATTAAATTAAACATCTACTGTGGTTCTACCCCATTAACTGTGGAAGTTATTAATTGATTTCCCTTTTTATGATAATTGCAGAAGTTCAATGAAGTCACAATTGAACAAGTCAATTATATTTGAGAAAGTTGAGATTTAATCCCTCAGGTAACCTAATGGTGCTTGCTGCCAAATGATGATAGTTAAAGATATAATAACTGACTATTCAATTGTCAGATTTAATGTATGATAATCAGTTCCAATTTATTTAGTATTACTTCGAAATGATTGGATTAGTATTTATTCCTGTGTAACTCAGTGTTAATTTTGTTAATATTAAAAATTATATTAATAATAATTTTGTAAATGTTACCAACTCTGAATTTATTTTATTAATCTTCAATTTTACCTTCTAACTGATAACACTATAGAAATTTTTTAAACTTAGAATGGTCTAATTTTGTTAGATAAACTTGTAACTGTTTCAAATCATGAATTGATCCTTTCATGCATAAGAAGCTTCAAAGGTTTCAATTGTTCCAACATATCTTTTTATCTGCCAAAGAAAAAAATGAATTAATGATAAACCCAAATCAGCAGAAGCAGACTGCCAGGAAATCTTATCAGGATGGTCTTCAAATTGAATAGTATTATCATCTTTAAATAATTAAACATAGCCATATATATTGGAAATCCCAACCATTCATACCTACCTATAGCCTACTGGGTCCACCTATTGCAATTGGCCTTTCATGATGTATTTCAGATCTGTTGGCGATGAAGAAGTAAGAATGTTTATATTAAAAAATATTTCAACTCAACTTACACTTCTGAAGCAAAAGAGAAGAATGATGTAAATAGGCTTTATGGACAGATGCTTTACCAAGAGAGCAGAATAATATATACTTATATAGCAGAGTAATATTTAGTTATACTAATGCAATGGTTCTCATTAAAGTTACATCATCCACATTATTTTAAATCCCACAACAGTCACTTCTTTCCTTTGATACCTTGCTATTTTCCATCATATTTTAACTAGAGCTTTAAGTTAACTGTTAGTCTTTCCAAGGCCTTAACTCCCTTGTTTTATAGAGGATAGCCGAGATAAAAATATTTATTAGATAACTGAGTAAAAAAATTATTTTATTCATACCTGAAGCAAGGTAATTTTCTTAATTCAATTTTGCACCTAGGTAATTTTGTAACTAAAGAAATTATTTTTCTGATTGTCAACATTAAGAATAAAACTATCCAAGCTTAAACGCATACCATTCCTAATGATCAATACTGGTTAATAAGGTATTATAACAAGCAATCCAGCTTGACTAATCAACAAATCATGAATCATACAATCAAATAATGCCATTTGGGATTAAACATATCTCACACTTTAGTATTATTTACCATTCGATTCATGAATTCATCATTTAGGTTCTCAGAATAATTAATATTTTGACAATCATCAGAAAAATGATACTTGGACAAAGTCGATTAATTTTAGTCTCAGGCAGATTGACAGGATTCTCAAATTTGAAAGAAATATAAGAAATAGAACATTTTAAACATCACCTGCTGTAAACGAAAAGTTTCTCTTCAATTGTCAATCGGTTCGAGATATTTACCGTCGATCCATATGACGATGAGTTTTGTATGCGAATCAATGTTCAATTACATCTGTCCAAATAAATCACGAAAAAAATGTTCGCATTCGGAAATGATAATGAACAATTAAAAGAAGTAATTTCATAAATGACTACCTGAATTTACAAATGAATGAGTATAAAAATTTCTAAATCTCATAGCATTTGTCCATAAATTCCGCTCTTTTTCACAAAACAATGAAAGAATGAAAAACTGATTGAAAGAGTTGCCGCACTTGAAATTGCGTGCTTTTTGAACGAAAAATGTATTGCATTGACTGATAACATGATTAAAACCTATTCCAATAAATTTTTTCATAACATACTTTTATTTACTTATTACTATATTTACGACCTCTTCGTGTTTTACCCGGGCTTACTTATTAGTTTTCTAAGTTTTGGTTGAGAGTTTAGGTATTAATTACCCGATTTTATTATTAAATCTGAAATTATTCTTTGTAAGACGAATGCTTTTCAGTTTAAGTAAATATTATGTGATTGTGAAGTTTGTACATTCAATCATGAAAAGATGCCAAAATTCTAATTAATAGAAGCAGTACTAAGGCGGCAGTGGAATATATTTCTGATCATAATCATAACTAGCGCCGGATTTCTCTGATGTCTAGCTAATTCAGAAAGGTTTCTTTTAAAGTACCACAGATTCTGAGAACTTTTCTACACCTTGTTTTGTGAGAGTGTTTTCTAACATAATAAATGATATGCAGAATTTGTGGTCTCCTGCATATGATGATAGAGGGAGATTTCATAAATACAAAAACGCCTCTGTTTCTTTGAATTCCACCTAACTTAGATACAATGTATATTATTTCGCTAACATCTCTGCCCTGGTGTCTAGAGAAAGTGCAATCTTCGGCCTCCAAAATGTTTCTTTATTTGCCTTCAGAATTTGATACAATAAATATACATTGTATGCCAACATCACTACCCTTGTTTCCAGTGGTAGCAAAATCTCCGGTCTTGGGAAATTCGTTATGGCAAATAAGTTGTATGTCACACAGGTGAGATTCCCTAGATTTTTAGCTTTAAGTAAAATCTAATAATTAAAAAAATCAAGAAATTACTTATAGGCGAGTCTCCCAAATAACCATCATCTTAGTTTCGTAAGATAATTATATCACATCTCTCTTTCGTTTTGGAAGTAGTAACAGGAAAAAGAGGGGGGAAACCAAAACATAGAACGGATGGAAACACATCTCGAAGAACCAAATGAAAGTGTATTGAGCTTCATCAGGAAATATTGAAGGAAAGGTAAGATAATAATTCTCGAACTATCAAAGGAAGATAAGATCCATTAAAAATTCACTCTAAAATTAGTTTTACTAATAGCTTGATTTAAAGACAACATTTTTATTTTAACTTTCATGGGCCAGAGTAAATAAAATTTTGGGCGAATACTCTCTTAAGCAATAGACATAAAGTTATCTATTAGAACTGACTGATTTTCAAGCTTCAGCATATGGAACGTGAAGATTGTGCTATAACTGTTTTGCTTTTGTCATTGAAATCTGTCACATCTGTCTATGTCAGATATAATTTATTCATAAAAAACTTTTCACATTTATTAGCGTAACATATTGAGCATAATAAGTCTATGAGAGTGGGTATGGGTGAAATCATTTTGTCCTTAGTTAATAGTTTCTCTTCTTCTGGAGAGCTCTTAAGGTCCATTCTAGACCATTTTCTGTGTATATTTTATCTGTGAGTACAAGTTATTTATTGTTTACTTATGATGTAAAGTACTACAACCAAAAGTATTACATTTGTGGGTTATTGCATGGAAAAAATTCAAACCATTCTTATAAATGAAGGAAATAATATTGAAATATAGCAGAAAATATATCATTCTCTCAGAAGACTATCTTTGAAATTTGATTGTGGACTTAACAGCATTTCAATAAAGGACTTGGGGGTCTTCACTGACATTAAATTTTGTTTTAACTCTTCTTTAGTTTGTTCAAGTGCTTCTATAGCATCTGCTGTAGTATGAATAGTGAAGGACATTCTTTTTCTTCTAAATGCTTTAAAAGGAAAAACAGGTAAAGGTCAGATAACGAAATTTCAATGTTTTGATTCAGTGAACACACCACGGTTCTTTTACCATGGCTAATTCGACAAAGATTGATGTCTTTATGTGTAAACCATTATCATAATGGTAGTAGTATTCTTGAAATTGCTTTGATAGTCAAGATCATTTTGCACATAATGGGTCCCCTTCAGGAATCAAACCCAGGACAAATCTTCACCCGAGAAGAATGTTCTATCCAATTGGCTACATGAAAATCTATCAAAAGAGGCTGATAATTTACTTTCAACATCAGGTAAGTATATTTTTGTTATGTCATTGTCATTTTTATCTTAGAAATGGTAAGTCTACAAATATTTATTTACATATTTTATAGATTTGCCTTCAATTATTTCATTTTTAGTGATTTTTGTAAATCAATCCCAATATATGGGTACCATATCTTGGTTGACAAAGAATATGCTTCAGTAAATGATCTGCAACATTCTCACTTTTTCTAGCATTGGTGGTTTCATTCTTTGGTTCTGCTAGGTTTCTCCTTGGTTTCATTAACTCTCACTTTTTCAAAGAATCCAACCAGTAACATTGTGTTATAAAGTCTGTTTCAGAAATTCATAGTGAGTGGGTTAAGTGTCTGTAGTTATCCAATAAGAACTCAAAGGATGACTGCAAAGCTAATTTTTGGAATACTGTACACCAAGTAGGACTAAAGATCACTATCAAAACATCTTGTCATATTTTTAATTATAATATCCATTTTATTTACAGAACATATTCAATTATTCCTTTCCATAAATTCTTCTGAATTTAGGTGCATGAAAAACCATCTCAGGAAAAATTAAGGTAACATTTTACTGATTTTTAACTAATGCAAAGAGCTAGTAATGCATGTGGTATTAAAGGTCGGAAACTGCAATTCAGGAACTGAAACATATCTCATCTTTCCTTTTGACACCTTTTATTAATTTTTGATCAATAAATCACTTATGAAGCTCATTTTTCATGGAAATCTGAGGATTCTCTCTTCCAAGAGAACCTTTTCTAGAATCAAAAGCTAATTAACCATCCATTCATTTAGAAATCAACATTTATTGGTCACAATATTTTACTCAAAACAACTAATTTAAAAATATCCCACACAAACATCTTCATAGATTAAAAAAAATTGATATTACCTGACTGCACAAACTATAACAAACTGAGCATGGGAATCAAAATTTTTTGGAAAAGAAGACAAATGACAAGTTTCTTCATTTAGGCTACAGTACAAAGTAAAAGCACAATACAAGATTTGACTTGCATTCTTTAATATTAGTATTACTGAAATATATTGGCAGCCATGATTTCTCATTCACTAAAAGGTTAAAATTTTGAGAAAATAACCTCATGAAATAATATACTGCAAAGTTTAATCTGTGTCCATTGATTAGAATTAGAAAAATATAGGAACATGAGAAATAAAATTAACAACAATATTTTTGATACATTCAACTCATCTGATCCCAATCATTTGACTTTGTAATATTCCACTTCAATGACCAAACATTAATAATTCTAACCATAATTTCCTTAATGATCTAATATTTTACTTATCCTATTTATTACATTAGAAAAGCACTTTGTGGCAGTTTCATTAGGGTGTAAAAAAGAAAAATTACATTTGAAATTGGATTATATCTTTATATTTTAAAAATTATTGTTGGGATAAAACATTAAACATGATTTCAGATTAAGGAAAACTATTTGAAGTCGGTTTTTAAAGAATAACCAGAATAACTATAAATTAGGTTCAGGATTCATAAATAGTTTCCCAGTAATAAAAAACAACATTTAGTTCAAGATAATGTACTTTCTATACATTATGACTGTGAATCTGCAACCAAATGATACAAAATAACAAATTTTCAATAGAAAATACATAAGTTGCAGTGACAAGTTTATCAGTTAAATAAAAATGTAGGAATTATTTTCTCCAAATGAAAATTCATAGTTAAAATCATCAGACAACTGTCGTATGTACATTACAAAGAAAATCTTACTCGAGATAAAAAAGATCAACATTTACACAACCTCATCCCAAAACTTCACACCTGCTTTTAAGTCACTTCTTTAGGTCAGAAACATGTTTAGGAGAAGCAACTTTTTGCTTAAGAATTACTCAAGTTTTCTCCACATTAAACTTAATTTGACTCCACAAAATAGAAATGCAGCTTCTAAGAAAACAAATAACTGTCAAAAAGCAGTGAATCTTTACAAAAGATTCATCTTGAATTAATTTCATCATTTTCAAGAGTTTACTTAGCCGCAAATGCGTCATCACAAACTTTGAACAAAAATGAACAGATCACAATACAACTATCAAGAATAATGTACAAATCATATAGTAATTTAAAACCTAAAGAGTGAGACCATTTCAGATTGTATTTAATTTCAGGCTGCCGACGAAAATGTAGGCAGATCATCAAAATCAATCAACGTTGCAGGTACTGAAATAGAAGAAAAAATATGTTAAGAATCATTCTTAAAAAGAACATCATAATACCAAAAAAAAATCCGATATTGATTTGTATGGAATTTAGCCAAAGCAACAACCGGTGAAAGAAAACTAATGTTAGTAGAGAAAGAAAGATTTGATAGCAAACCTGAAAGAAGTACAAAATTAAAAATGTAAAGCTGATGCGATAATCAACTAATATAAATTTTTCTAATGAAGAATTTATACCAAATCTCACACCTCAAGAAGAATTTCTAAAATTTTGAATCATGAAATTATATAACTGCACCGATTTTATTTCTAAAGCCTTTCAAAATAAATTTAATCTGGAATCTATAAACAAAGAGCCAGCTACAAATTATTTCTTGAGAAAGTATCTACCCCTAGCTTGGTTGCAATAATAAACCTAGAATCTAGCTTCATAGTTAACAGCATACATCCTCACTGTGTCCTGGAATAAATGAAGAGGGAAGAATGGAATAAGGGCTTCTTAATGCACTTTACCCATTATGCTAAGTTTGCACAAAAATCCTTCATTCATACGCAATGTCTTGAATTATATGAGAAAGAATTATGCTAAGCTTTCCCAACACATCCTCATTTCCTTAGAAGGAGATTTCACGCAAAAACTATCTAATGTTTATCTACAGTGCATTTATAGCCTTATTAGAACATTTGGTGGGTAACAAATATGCATGGCAAAATATCAAAATCTACATAAATAAAAGAATGATCTTAAGTTCATTGAAAGTTACATTCTAAGCAAGCAAAAGTTTACAAATAATAACATCAAATAATCAGGCAGCAGTGATTAACTTGTTCTATGGGATATGGAAACTATAAACCTATTTACTACTAGTATGTTACAGAGACAATCATTTCAACTATGAGTAAAAAAAATGCTGAGAAAAGTTAGCTCTCTCGTAGTTTACAAAATGATTGACAGATAAATGAGGAAGTAGTAAAAAAACTCAAACCTAATGACAATAACCCATTGATCCTGAATATCTGAGATAACAGAGAAGAGGAAATGCATCTAACTCATGGGGTTGACTGTTGTCAAAATTACTATTTTTTAGGAACACACTGGTTTAGGGTACTTCATTTAATTAAAAAATATTATCATGTCCGTTAAAATAATAAACTGTTCAATATTAAAATAACAATTTAAAAAACATAATCAGTTCAGACAGTTCATCTTCTCATACTTGAATTCCAAGACTCGATCTGGTTTCAGTTAAATATTACTCTTTTCCTATACCCTTTCATACACTCATTTTCAGTTTTTTAGATTGTATCAAGTAATTACCCATATTTAGAGGGGATTTTACTTTTCAAAACTTTATCATGCCATTGTCTATGCTAATGCAAGTGAATAATAAGAATTTGAATGGCTCATCTGCTGTGAAAATTTCTAGTAATGAAGAGGACTAAATCATTTATAGTATTATTCAACTTGACTGGGAGAAAACATCATACCAAGGTAAGAACTCATTTTACCAAAGTTTATCATTTACATTAATTGACAATAGCAATAATAGCACTTGCAAAATATTGACTTGACCACTGATTTTAGAGGATAATCTAACTCTCTAGCTTCTAATACATAATTTTCAGTGCACTTTGGAATCAAGTCATTCTTAAAAAAATGAATTTCAGCCAAATATCTATTATATATAGCTAACTCTCCAGATATACCTATATATATATTTATAGGGGATACAAATTCTGACCATGTTCCACAAGCGCCATCGACGTAAGATTTTTACGACGTACTGGCCCTACACTCTAGATGACAGAATAATTCAGCCATCGACGCTAGGTGTCATGGGTTCGATACCAGAATGTCCCAAAAATCGCAATTTTCCCATAAGAATGCATATTAAATATAAACTGAGAGCTTACACTCCAGTAATTTTGAGAAAAGCCTTGCAGAAATTTTGGTTTCCCAAATTGAAGTGCAGAAATATGTAAATTAAACTTGAATTTACTGTTTCAGTACAAAATTTGAACAAGCTCCTATAATAATTATCTCTACATTTTTGACAGGATGTGAATAAATAAAGAATCAAGGTTCAATATAAATGAATAATAACAGAATAGGAAGAATACATCAGGGAATAATGAATTAAAATAAATGGTACAATAATAAAATACCCTCATTCCTAATCAACTGAATCATAAAACTACCACCACCTCACTACATGATTCAATTCAGCAGTAAAATTAAGTGAATTCACTGTTAGCCATGTTATAAAAAATAGCACATGCAAACATCAAGCACTATGCAAGGGTTTGGGAAAAATTTGCATCATGCTTTTAAACTTTCACCTTTTTAAGCTATTCTTAGGATAAAATAATTAAGTACATTCCTGAACTGTTTGTCAGCTTCGTAAATTCAGTAGGTTACAGCTCAGGGACATATCGTTTAGAAAAACTGCTGAGAAAACAAAGATAATAGAGCTAATTTTCCTGAAAGCATTCCCCTCACCTACCTTTCAAGGCTACACTCAGAATATTACATCCTAATCCTAAAGACACTGCCAAGTTAGAAACTTTGCCTATCCCTCAATTCAAGCTGTCATATAGTTGACGCCAAGCCTCGACAAAACTAGCAGACCAACAAACCCTGTAAACATCAATAGAACACACTTGCCTTCAGCAGCTATTGGTGCTCATAAGGTGTTTATTTTCCATAGCCACCACTTCCTGTGGTACCTGACCCTACTCCGGCACCTTGAGCACCATAGGTATATCCTCCAGTTGTTGCACCAGTAGCAGCACCTCCTGCTGCTCCGTACGAGCCAGACCCCTGCCAGAAGCCACTTCCCCCAGTTGACGTCCCATTTCCATAGCCATAGCCCTATATTTCATGAGGTTATGGCAGATTTCATCAAGTAAGTATACGCCATAAAATTACTGACTTATTCTTTAAACTACTCAAAACTGAAAATTTATCATTTACTAGCGCAGATGATTTAAAATACAGGGAGTCTGCCACATGGTTACTTGTTAGGAACATTTCCAAAAACAAAAATATGGAATGCTCAGAACGATCTTTACATCTTTGAATGCTGTTGAAATAGTAATCATGAACTTAATTAAGGCAAACGACTTGTAAGATACTCAACAAAATATCAGCCAAGCATATGCATTTTTGAGAAAAAGAATATGCATGATAGGCAAAAACCATGCAAAGGCACTTGGCTTGAGGATAACACAGATGTTTCACCAAACAAATGGAACATGCATTGTGTTCCCTATTTCTGAACATTAAGTAAAAACTTTCACAAAGTATATCTCACTTAGTCCAAATAGCTATCAGTTACAAGTAGCTAAAATGCAAAGATCTTTCAAACATCCTATATCTTTAGTTACAATTTAAAGTTGACTGTTAATGTTTCATATTTACCATTTTTATCCCCAAATGCAGGCCATGTAGGATATTTCAGATATAAAATTAATAAAAATATAAAACAAAATGCTAAAAAAATTAATGTTGTAATATAAGATGGCACATGTGTGAAATTTTTTATTTCTGCAAATTCCCTTTGGCTTTCATCACAAGGAATGCTCACATCTCCTTTTCCATAGTTAACATATGTCAACAAGGATAAGCAATGTCAAGCATAACAATCCTTGGGTATAAAACAGAGGAAATTCAGGCAGAAATGAGAAAATTTCCCATTAGTGCATTCTATATTACAAATAATTCCAATTATAACGTTAAAACAAAACGTTCTTTTTATTCTGATATTAGTCATCCCTTGATAAAAATTCTATAAACAAAGTTTAAAACAATTTCTTTCAAAGAAAATAAAATCTTCAAAATAATTAAAATATAAAAGCCACTCCTCAAAGGAGAAAGGAACTTCATATGCATGTACTGACTGCAATTAACTAACACAATGGTGATCTTATTGTACAAGCAATGTATAAGATTACCAGTAGTAACAAGATTGGACATAAACAATATTACAATAAAAATCACAGGAAAAAAGGACTACCAGATTGAAGTCTGCACAAACAAAGGTTGAGCTTCATAAACTTCAAAAACAAAGTTGAGGTAAAATATGAATTCAAGAACACAGCAAAGCATTCACAGAAGAATTGAAACTTTTCATCTCATCTCAAGTCACAAATATTTTCCCTTATGGTTTCATTCAGGAGCTGCACAACTATCAGGAGAGCAGTTCTTGCTATCTTTTCAGATAAAATTGCAAACTGCTAAAGACAATTTAAAAGACATTAAACTTCTGATTAGCGATACATTCATGTTATCAGTAAGTTTCACAATTAAAGGAAAGGGAAAGTTTTCAGAAATAACTTCACATAGCAAATTTTACTTAACAATGTTTAGGAGCCATAAATAATCTAGATTTGACAAGATCATGGCAATGAAGACTAACAAATTCATCTGTACAAGTTTTATATTTTACCTATTTTTGGTAAACGCCTTGGTCAATTTAGAAACTGCTTCACAAATATTTCCAACATATAGATGTAAAAAATAGGAAAGAATGAAGAATTTTTATCTTAAATGTATTGATCTGTCAAATAACACCAGAACAATCACATTTTTTAGCATAACAAGCTACTAGTTACAAAGATTAAAGTTTACCTTGGAATTTCATTACTTTTAAACATTTCCTACCAAGTAATCACCTCAAAATTAATAAGACAAATTATAAATTCTGAAAAATTGTTTTGTTAAACAAAGATATAACTACTTATATCCTGTCATTAGATAATAATATGACTTGTTAAAGGCAGAAATTTGCTCATATAATGCAAATTTTGCGTCAACTGACCTTGTGTTAATTAAGGGTTACCTGCAATAACAATTGATTTTTAAACTTTCATTTTACTCATCATCACCTTGTTCTAATTTGTTAGCTTACATCAAATTTACTTCCTAAAAATTATTAAGTATCAGTTAATTAATTACCAAAAATATTATGAGTAAAGTCTTGTTATTCACAGATACTAGATTAGATTCAATCGACTCTTCACAACAGAGTTTAGATTCCATAGAATATATTAGTTAAAGAATTGTTTACTCAAACAAGATTATTTAAAATACTTAATGTTAATTTCAAAATTAAATTAATCATTAAATTACATAAAGTGGTTTTAAGGATGACAAAAATTGTAATTTTTTAACTAGAGAAGCAGAAAATTACCATCTAACTCCAATTCCTATTACCCTGCTCACAGCAGCAGTTATTTATATCCTAATTCAAAACTGATCATACCATTAACTTTATTATGGTTAATTGATTGAATCATTTACTCCAAAATTAAAATCTGACTTAAACGTTCATTAAAAAATGTCCTACTATTGAAGTAAGATCCCCAATTTTTCAATTTATAGCTTTTTGTGAGTGAATGACTTAAAAATCAAATATTCAAAATATCTTCATGCCAAAACTGCAAATTCTGACAGCATTTTTCAATGCAGTGATTCAAGAAGCTATGAGATAAACTATTCAAAACTTAGTCTCAATTGTGTAAATTAAAATTTTCCTGCTTAGATATAAACATGTGAAGAAAATCACTACTTTATAAAATATATTAGATATCTTCCTTGCAGACCTATCATAAAACTACCCTTATTTTGGCAGACTAAATTAGAGGACATAAGTTACTGATGACAGAGAAATCAATGAAAATTCCCACAGCTAACATTGCTTTAGCATACAGTGGAGGATTTGAAATTCACTTCAGAACTTCAATTTTGTACTACATATGTAAAAGACAAGATAAGAATGATAATTATACCAATTTTTGTTTTGCAGCTGTTGAAAATAGGGAAATAATACAGAAAACAACAAGTATTTTCCAAACAGATAAAATATCTATTACACAGAATTAGATATTAGCAGAACTATTGTGCCATGTGCTGTACTTGACTCCAAGCAAGGTAAAAGGCAAGTTTCAAAAAATAGTTGTGAGTTGGAAGAACATACCACAATTACCATAAATTGTTAATGAACACAAGGAAAATTGCCATGAGCTTTGCTATGGCTTCAATGACGAGGCTTAACATCCACAAAATGACAGCTTCAAATTCCTTGGGTATTCCACATCAATTTAACCAATAGTAAACTCAGAACAAGATAAAACTTCATTAAACACAAGCAAAACTGCAAGCATGGAATGAACGAGCAAAGAACTTAAAGTACAAATAATCAGAAAAAAGAAATTAAAGGTGATCAACTCAGACAATCAACAGAAATACTAGCAACAGATGTTCTCAAGGCTTTCCAAATTAATTATGAAATTTCAGCTACTTTGCATGCACATTAATATTACGCATTTTTACTGATTAACTCCAAATGTGGCAAAAATAACACTAGCAATATATTATCTAGAATTCTTTAGAACAATATAAAATGTATTTCCCAATACACAAGAAACATTTTCTTTTCAAATATTTTCACAGGAAAATCAAAACAACTGATGAGTCTAACATAAATGTAGTGTCTAAAATGTTCTCAGTCTAAAAATTTTGCCTGAAAAACTTCATCCTCATATACTTAACTATTATTTTGATTGAAGAACAGGAGTGGACTGGTGACAGCCATTATAAAATTAAATTATTTGAAAATGCTCTATCAGAAAATATTTAAAGAAAACACAAAGGAGGTTGTTAAGAATGATATTCAAAATACCCAACCAAAAGGTCTCTAGTAGTTAGACGAATCGATGGGTGGGATAAGTTACTGGGAATTGAAGGAGAGGGAACTGAATAGGGAATGTGGGGGCAAATGAACCTACCAGAAGGTAGAACACAATTATATAGAAGGTCTCTAGTTGATCACAAAGCCAGTCTTCCTGGCGAACAAAGCACCCTTTTGAATGGTTAGAACAAATCATTTTGTTCCAGAAGTAACAAATACTGATTTTTAACCAAGTTTTTACCCAGATATTTTAAAATCAGTAGAGGTTCTCTAATGCACCTAGCGTAAATATGAACTTTTTTTAAAGTTATGCTGAATAATCAGAAGTGCCTGCACATTTAATGCAGTGAAATATGGTAAGTTAATCAACTAGCCTTTGGTGCCAAATATTGACATGAAAATATGGTCATCACTATGAAACCATTACAAAGTTTGAAGCCTTTGCAAAAGAGCATAGTTGAGATACATCAAAAACAGATATTTATTCCTTCCCTAGATTTTAATCAACACAGATACTTATAAAATGTATTTTTGATTAAACTCAGGATGCCCAGAGGTAGAAAAGTTTTGAATTACATGATAGATAGGGTCATTTAGAAACATGGAGGTGAATTTTACTGAACTTAAAATTAATTGGATACTGTACTTTAATTTCTTTTACTAACCCTGTAACTAATGATCTATTCCTAAACTAGCCACAGAAATTACATTGCTGAGCCCTTTCTGTCACATTGAGTTTTATATATACCTTTACATAATAATGCATCATTTCTAGGAGCATATTATTTGATGATCATAACCTATCCCTCAAAAACTTTACTGTAAACATTAAAAAACAAACAGACCCTTTTAAGGGGGGAAATTGAAGATTTAGAAGAAATTTTAGAAGAAGAAAAAGGTGTCTATAAGAATGTATAGATCAGAGACCATACATTGCAACGGCATACTTATCAAAAATCAGCAGATGGTAGTTATTATTTTAAATGGAGCAGAAATACTATAGCTATTACTACAGTTCTGCCTGTAATAAACATAAAACATGTAACAATTTTCAAACAGTGGGAGAGATAATGTACTGCAGTATCCTAGGTTACTCTTAAACAAGCATTTCATGTAATCAGTAATTGCCATAATCCTATTATCAATCAATTAGAGAGTATCTGACCAATGAAAATGATCACAGAATTTAAGACAAAAAATTCAATAACTAAAGATTATAATTTAATGAATTTAAACTTAAAGTTTCTAGTTACCTAAGTTATAGGAACCAATGACATTTTAGTCATTTTATTTGCATGAAGACTATCAATAGAATAAACATTCAAAACAGATTTATAATGATAGGCATGCAAATTTTAGTTAGATGGGTGTTAGTACACCAAAATGCACTAATAACTACGTTACTTCTGATTCAGGTCCAATTGTTTGTTCAAAATCAAACATTTTGCAATAAATTGGAAATGGCGGATAAATCGTTAGTCTTGTATTCTCTAGGTCTAAAAACATAGTCATAAAATATATCTCTTCACAAATATTTTGTTAACTTTATTTGAGGAGTGTGTGGGAATAAGTGCAAGAAAAGATAAAAATTGTATTTTTATTAGTAAAACAATGAAATCCTTTCTTCAGTAAAAACTTCTATTTGTAGCTTCTAGAGGTGAGCATAGCAATAGAGCATATGAGCATACTTCAAACTTAATTCAATTCAAGAGGCTTAACGAATTTCAAATTATTCCAGAAATCGAATGAGTCAATTTTCCAAACTCCAAACTGATGAATGCTTGGTGATCCCTTCCCAGACCCACAAATAATTCAGACTTTGATGAGCATAGTTTCAATTCAATCGAGCATTGGAAGAGCAACATAATGAACTGAATTAAACTAAAATTAAATCAGACTTGGAAACTCATTTCAGTAAAGTAACCCCATAAAAACTTGGGCTTAAATTTTTAAAACAAATGTCAATGCTCTGTTCATAAAAGTACTATTTTATAAGAGCAAATCAAGAAAAATCAGGGAAGAGTAGGCTAAGTATACTAGTGCCCATCAGAATTTCTTTCTCTTGTTAGGATGTTTTGGCTGCCTTTGGGAAATGAATAATTTACATTAAAAGTGGAGTATTAGAAGTAAGGAGCAAATTTAACATTAAGTGTTTAAAGTTTAAGGCACCACTTTACTTCAATTAATTTGATGACATGTAGAGCAATTAGGTTTAATCACTCGCTTCCTAACATCCCTTAACCTATAAGAACATAATAGAGAGAGCACTTACTTGGTTCCAAGACTGAGAACCATTTCCATAGCCTTGGTAGTACTGTTGGTTCCAACCGGTGCCTGCTGCACCATATCCTCCATCAGCACCGTAAGACCCCGTTGCCCCTGTAGACGCTGAAGAACCATAACCAGCAGTACCATAACCCCCTGAGGACTGCCCACCCTGTGGTCCATAGCCTTGCTGGCCAGATGAACCATCATAGCCTTGTGAGTAGCTTCCTTGTCCATCAGCACTATACACTGAATCACTACTTCCGTAGTGTCCTCCTGAACCATAGCTATCCTGTGAATAACTTGACTGGCTTGCATATCCTGATTCTGATGGAGCATTGTAGCCTGATGGGAGGAAGTGAAAACATGAATGTTTCATGATATATTCAGCACTGATCTATCATAAACTTATTCTTTTTTGGCTAAATTGTAAGGTTAAACAGAACATGATAACATTGAAACCCACTCACATTCAATTTTTTGGGAGGAGCAAAGAAGATAAATCTAAATCATTTCTGTTTTAACTTCTTTAGTTTATTTAGATGCTGCATAGATCAATCTTAATTTAAGTAATATTTTGTGGATAAGACAGTTTTCCGCTTCACACAGGTTCCTTAACGCATGTTTAACTGTATTAATTTTAATATACATTGAATTTATAAGATATTATGTAAAATTGTATTTGTAATTGTAAAAATTTTAATTTTTGTATTCCGCTTATTATAGAGCATTGAGAGAGAGATTTGGGATATGATATTCTAGCTTTGCTAGTTATTGTTTACGAGAGGCCTTCAGTAACAGAAACTCACTGGACATCATAAGTATACTGGTATTACAATAAAATTAATTGAGATCTAAAACAGTCTGTGATGTGATGATCAGATTTGTAAATCAGGAGCTCATCAGAGGATTTAAAATTATAGCACACCATGAATGAAGTTTGGATTTCCATATTCTACCTAGTTTACCCACAAGTAAACTCATGACATACTCCAAAAAACAGCAGGAGGAAAAGTTGTCAAATATGACTTAATTAGTAAGAGAAGAAGTCCATGAAATATTCCAAGAAAAATCACTAACCAAACTAATTCTGTGATGATCTCTTTTGACTCAAGGAAATCTCCTAGTGAAATGAAGGGAAATGATTGATAAAGAAGTAAAATCTTTGACTTAAGAGGAGATTTTGAAGACATATTTTTGAAAAATTAATGATGTAACTAACAAGAGACGAAGATAACATCAGATGCCAAACCAGAGTTTGAGATGAAATCATAAAAAGATGCTGCCACTATGACTTTGAATATTGCCCAGAATATCATTCAAACATGGAGGCCTTGGCATAAAAAGAACAATTTTGACAGCAACAGTTGACAGAGTAGGTTTATACGGAATTGCCAGAATAATACAAAGAAGAAATTGGAGTCTATACAACTAGATTAACTGTTCTGAGATTAAGAAAATGATCTAAAAGGAATTCACTGACACAGATAAAGGCAAATTGGTATCCTGATAATGGAGCCACTAAACTTAACGAAGTTTCAACAACCACCAATGGATATATTCAAATTTCTTATATTCTCAGTCAATACCGTTACATGAATATGTAACAAGAAACTGACCAAACTCTGCAGCAAGTACAAGCTAAACACAGCAATTAAGATTATCATCCATTTTCTGAGGATTCAACTTACCTTGCGATGAATAAGGATCAGAAAATCACCTCCACAATAAAAAAATACTAAGTCTAGCAAATTTGGGATGAAAATTTGTGATTAAAGACATTACACCAAAAACTGTAATTAAACTAGCCCATCACAGACTAACCACCCAAAAACTAATATCTTCCTTCTAAATCTTATATCATATTAATCTAAGGCATAAAAAATTACTAGATAGTTTGTAAAAATTTATGACTCATGAAACAGGAAGGGTAATTGTCAAGAACAGCTGATCAACAGATCAGAATTTGACAAGCGTGTATTGTATGGATTGATATTGTCTAACTGCTATAAAAGACATTAAAATGTGAATCGATTTCATTTCTTGATATGGAGATTTTCAATGTCAATTGATGCACTCAAAATGTAGGCTCATTATTCTATAGGAATTTCATTAAAACTCAAACAATTATCAATTGTCTTATTACCTTTCCAGCCCTGCTGGTTCCATCCTCCATGTCCACCGTAGCCTTGTCCAGTCCAGTTTCCGCTATTGTTGTTTCCACCAGTATTACTCCAGTTGCCTCCCCAACCACCCTGTTACATAAATGTATAATATTAGCAAAGGAATACATTTCTCCCTTCCTTAATCGCTCATAACTTCATCTGAACTTAATTTACCTTTGGGAACCAGACTCTTTGTTCCAATAGTGAAAAATATAAATTGAAAATTTAACGGTAACTTTCAACTTGTCCATAATTTGTAAAGCAATCTAGTTAACATCAGAACTTCTAATAAACACAAGTAAATATCGAATTACGAGCCATTCATATCATAAGTGAAGAATTTACACCCGTAACAACATAAAATTTAGCTACTTTTAGTAATTCAGAGACACTTGAATTACATAGATAAGTAAATTAAAAACCAAAAGGACATACTAAATGACAAACTTTAAAGATTAATTCCTTCCAGGAGGTATATTTCAATTTACATAAACCTATCCCCATAACATATCTTATGATTATCCTTCATTACAACGTTCGGTACAATGTTTCTCGGTCTGAATAAAACAAGAATCAATGTACTCCACAAAGATTTTGGAATACCAAATTACAAATTTAGCCTCTAAAACCGGAAATAGATAAAGTTACTGCAACTGGGTGAGTATGCATAAAAGGGAGAAGATCTACTCTCATAAATTAAAACAAAGGTTTACACAAGCAGCAAAACTTGAAATTACATTAGAATTTTAACAAATATTGGGAGAGGAAAAAAATGTGAACAGTTTTGAAAGGGGAAACCATAATACCCATGAAACCAGATCAATTCTGGTTATCTCTAACACAAGATTGCAAAGACTAACCTTTCCACCAGCTGGTTGAGGCCTTCCACCACCACCTGCTGCTCCACCGCTGCGGTTCCTATCATATCCTCCACGGTAGTTTCCACTTCCACCCCCTCCAGCACCACCCCAGCCTCCTCTCCAACCACCTCCACCACCACCTCTTCCTCCTCTAAATCCTCCACCACTGCTTGGAGTGCCAGGTGTATATGAGGGACGTCTGAAATTTACATACAAATGTGTCGATGATTCAAATACAACAAATTAAAGCTACAGAGTGAGAGAAAGTTTTTCAAAGGAAAATGTATGAGTGCTTTGTTCATGGAAAACAAAAATTTTAATACTTAAGTTTCACAATCTCATTTTTAGTTTCATTAACTCAGCACAAAATTATTATTCTCCAGAGGTTAAACTCTACAGAACACTTTTCAATCTTAAAAGGCAAACATTTTTAACCACATCTTTAATGATTATAAATGATTGTAACGATATTAAATATTTTTACATAAAGTTTGTTTGCTATAACGTACTTCTGTAGAATATTTCCTAAGTAGTCTGAAAACCACCTTTTACAGAAAATTAATACAAAGTAATTAATGCAGAGATTACATGATATCAAGAACTAAAATGCATATTTTACATAACTTCAGCATAATGTCCCTTTAATGCCAGTTTTAACAACTAAAATTATAGAAATATCCTCCCTCTAAATAAAAACTAAATAGATTGCCTATGTATAATTTAAGACTTACGGTTCTCTCCAACTTCCTCTTGGTGTCCAGCTGCCTCCTCTAGCTCTAAAGTCACCTATAAATAGAAACAAGATTGGTTAGAAAATAAATTTAATCAATTTATGATGAAATAAGGGAAAAAATAATTAAATATTAAGGTTACTAGTGACCTTCAGAAAGATAACTGTAACTTAATTAGCAAAATTTTACATGAAATTAAAATGTCAATTCATAAGTAACCTTTGACTGTATATATCTGATTTATAAAATCTGATTTAACCTTCCAACTCTAAGTCCTCTAACAATTGCCATCTAAAAATATTAGAATTCAAAGCTTCAGAATAAGTTATAGACTAAATTTTAATAACCCTATGTACAATTATTATATCAAAGAAATATTTGACTAATGTTCAAATTGGCTTGGAATTGGTTGGAATTAAAAATTATAACAACAAAGATAGTGTTTACTTTACATATTTTCTATTATTGTAATGAGAATCTTATCTGCAACATAAAATTATCTTCTTAATCCTATGATACAACAAAAAGCTTAATTTATTCTGAACCATTAACAAGGAAAACAAAAGTATTGGAATATAGGCTTAATAAACCATTTCAAGATTCACAGTAACAACTACTAACAATCAACTAACATGTAATCTCCAATGAAAATCACAAACTTTATCTTTTTCTATATTTCAAACTGATACACTACACATCATCCACAAAGATAAAAAGTAATCAGTCTTTCTTTATTTTCATTCAAACAACCCAAAATCATTACTTAGTTTTTCTATGAAACAAGAATAAACCTTAAACATTGATATTCACCTCTTGACATACCTCTACCCCCTCTTGCACTAACAGGGGTTCCACCAAGATGATGGGGAGTTCCTCCACCTCTCATTGGTGTTGCATCTCTTCTGCCAAGAGGACGATTGTCCCTATTCACCACATTTAATGGACCTCCACCACCACCGCCTCCTCGGAAACGCTTTTGGGGTGGGCCCACAGGATTATACCCTGCTTCTCTTGCTTCTTTGTTATATTGCATCACTAATTGTCTGGCCTCTTGCTCGCCCAGTTCTATGTAAAGGACTTCGTCAAAGCTCTCACCAACCTCCGGAAGCTTAAAGTTGGCTGCAGATCACACAAAAGGGAAAAGAATAACTCAGTAAATAACATGTGGTGAAATAAATGCCAATGCCCAATGGCCTAATACGAGGAAACCTCTAGGACAAGAGAAGAATCTGGGCAGAATAGGTAAATCTTTAGAAGACCGTTTCCCTGCATATACCTCATTTTAATGCTCACTTCATTCAACAAATCACAGGAATACCTTTCCATTATTTCTAAGGCTGAGAGCAACAAAATGTAGAATGATAAAGATGAACCGAAAACTGGGATGCTGTCCCACAGCCTCAAAATAATTTCCCAAAAATGCCAGCTTCTAATTAAAAATTCTGAAGCAAAAATTGAACATTTTCACACACACAGAAATGAATTATTTTTATGGAGATGAATTGAGGAAAGAAACGATATCAGCAGGTGCAGTTATACGGTCATGGCTGAGATTTTAGAAGATGAGCACAAAGAGGTTGTGCTTCCAGCAAATAAAAATATCAGAGTCAGTGGACTGCCAAGCATTTCTACCCTAAGCATGAAAATATGTTAAATGCTAGGAGATGGGCAAATTTGATAAGGAGACTGTTAACCAAAAAGAAAGAGGAAGATGGACTGTTCAGATGGTATGCAATAACTCAAAAGGAATCTCAAGAAATGTGATAGAGGACACAAAAAGTTGATCTTTAGATGAAAGAAAGAAAAAAGGATCCTGTGGTATGAGGATGGTAGGGAAAAACAGCAAACCTCCAAATGATGCTGTCCGTATGGTTTAAACAAAACATAGAGAACAAAAATCAGGAAAAAATATAATCCCCTCTTAAGGAAAAGTTATCTGTGAAAATTTTTCAAACAAAATACATCCTGACAAATTGACAGCTCAGCAAATAATTTCTTGAAATTCTGAACATTCCTATCAACTCTAAACTGACCCTTAGCAACAATACTTTAAGCGCTGAGGAGAAACAGATCAAGAGCACATATTCCTTTAACTTACAATGAATCCAGGCACAAAAAACAATAAAAATAAACTATAAACCACTTATGCATTGTAATTCCCAACAGACAAATGTCAAAACAAATAATGGTAGTAGAGAGGAGGTGTTAGGACAGAGAGACGGGGACAAATGGAAGAGAAGACAGGTCATATCATCAAGCAAAAGAGGGCACATAAGAGGATTGGTGGAGGTGGTCTTGTAAAGGGAATGGTCTGCATGCAGGATTCCCTCCACACCAGGGTAGAGTAACGCACCTTTCATCTCAAACACAGCGCTCTCTGGGACGTCCTTCCCCTCCACCTTCTCCTGCTTGGCTTGGCGCTTCTTGAACTCCTCATCAGTTGGTACTATAACAACCGCGCGCCGTATGAAGCCCTCGAAACCCTTCATTTTCCGCCTTTGTGCCGACGGGTACACATTCGTCTGTATTGATTCCGCCACAGGGGCGGGTAAAGATGGAGACAGGCTGTTGTGGTTTTGTTTTTTCTTTTATATATAGCTTTTTTAACCCCTTCCCCAGAGGGATGAATATTTCTACCCTCTCTTTTTTTACCCTTCCCACCATCTTGACTTCTCCTCTCCAACCCGGCCCGAACCCGGGGGAGGGAGACATTTCTCTAAACTACGACCCATCCCATAAAGAGCGGGTCTCTGTAATGAATAAAGACTCAGAAATTCTATTTTAGTACATTTTCTTTCGCCTTCCCCTTACTCACTAGATTAAAACTAAACTCACCTGCTTATTAAACTAAATTTCTAAATAATATTAATCAGCCACTCATGGCTTTCTGATGCCAAACTCCTGGCTTGGCATTCATGTTTTAAAGAATTTATTACAACCATAGATCTTTCTAGAGTTGTAGATCTAGCATACTTCTTCTTTTTCTTTTGCCTCTGACTCGCAAAGGCCGAGTATAATATACGATTTTTTAGTTATTTCTTTTTTTGAGGCTGCCTTTCTGTCCTATAGTATTTCCCTCTCCTTTTTGTATACACTGACGAAGTAGCTTATATGACTAACATTAGGTATCTTATCCACTATCTTTAAACGGTTTAGTAATACTCATCCCTATTGTGTCTCACTCTAAGTGAGACATAAATGACTTCCATCATTTACACGATCGATGTACTTAAGATTACATTACCCTGAGTGATTAACCCTAATGTCACATACCTTCAAAACAGCTTCTGTCAGCATGGTCTGGTTACCCAACAGAAACAAGTATAAAGGCTTACCTCCATGACATGAGCCTGGATGCCAAGATTATGACTGAGATGGGAATTTGGGAAGGAGGGTTGTTCCAAAATGGGCAAAGAGTGTGTTTACCAGACTACTTACCCTCTCCATAGCCAAAAAAGAGACACTACAAGTCAACTAACAAGCAGTCATTCCTTTCTACAAGGCCTTACCTGCCCACAGAAATAAAATACTACTTTCTCAGATGAATATCCAAGTAAACAAAGAAACAAGTACAGCCCAATAAATATGCTCATGGAGGGATTTACCAAGCAATTTTAATCATCCAAGTAGAGGTAAGGCAAATACTCTTACCACTACCAGAATTTTTGACTGATGCAATGAGTTTTTGACAGAGGAAGCTAACTGAATGCATACCAAAAACTAATCAGAAGTATTATTTTTGATGATAATTTAAACTTGGAGTTAACTGAGGTCATATATATTCCCATTCAGTAAATATTTAAATTCACGAAATTTTAAGTTTGAGATTTCAAATATTAATTAATAAATTAATTTTGTAAAGAAAATGACTGTACTCAACTTGTTTACCAAGACAGTATGTCAACTTTAAAACGTCTATGGCATATCGTCTCACAATGCTCCTCATTTGACTTATACTTATTCAATATTGAGCTACAAGTAAGGTATCAATTAAGTCTAGTTATTATCCACCAATTCTATAAAATTCTTTCCTAAATGAGTGGCTCCTGAAATAAAATTCCTGAGCAAATGAAACCAAATATAAGCTGAGATCATAAACTAGTACATACATTAACTTATTCTAACAGAATCTTATATGTAATGTAGATAATTTTGACCATTACAAATGCTTCTGAAATTCAAAAAATCTTAAAGAAACATAATAAATACTTCCAAGTCATACTCAGAAAGGTCATGATAATTTTCTCCTTAAAAGACAAATTTCCTATTTAAGTTTCATGACCAATAAAATAAATATACATTAACAACCTCAAAATCCTTCAATATCCTGAAGTTCTTTCAATCCAACTAACCCCTTTCATTCCTAAATACATTCTCATTGTTTTCCAGAATGTAACATTGTGAAATCAAGCCCACCAAAAAATTGTCAAGTGAATACTGTATATATATTTATAAAATTTCACCTTCAGATGGTATAATGACCACTTCACACCTTTCTTTGATACACATACAGCTATTTTTAAAATGCTATTGATGATATTGTCATTATTAATATTAAATATATTCTACTAAGTCATGTTAACTTAGTTTTATCTCCAAAGTAAGAGTAAGAAATAGTTGGTATACAACTATAAACGAAAATAAAGCAAGAAATCATTAAGATAAATTATATATAAAATTGTCATAAAAATATTTAAAGTTAAAATCACCTGAACAACAAATGAAGTATCATCTCATTACAATAAATCTTTTAAATGATCAATACAGCAAATAAATCTTGAACATTTCTCAAATTGTTCAAATTTCTCATTTCTTATATCTTTCTTTATACAATGTTATGATCCCTAAAATACCAAAATATATAGGCCATTTCAGCTAATCTTCTATTTTTAAAATATATAATTATTTCACAATAGTTGATTAACATTATAAAAGTTAATAGTGAGCCATGGAGACATTCTCCACCACCAACAATGACTTCTAAGAAACCCTTCTAATAATGAAATACTTCTGATGATAATTACATAAATAATTACTAACAACTTTGAGTATTTGAACTTAAATCTTCCAAAAGATATTTGAAATTCCATCCTTAGTACAATATTATACACTCTGGATGAGAATATATTGTCTAACATTTCTATGATGTATTTACTATCACCACTTAATGATATGCCTTTTTATTATTTCCTTAACACTTTTTAAACATGAGTGCATGTTGAACCTCTTTTACATAAGCTATGTTACACATCTAAGATGTAGATAATTCCAATAAATGACAATACTTAAAAGATATTCTTATTTCTACAATATTTTAGATGGTGATGTGGCTATTTCACATATAGTTATAGAATAACCTTTAACAAATTTCTTAAAATAACAGGAAAGAGATACATTTGGTGAGACCATCATATTGATGCCAAAAGAGCTGAAATATAAGACAATTCCTACTGATATCACTCTATATAGATTATTCAGATGATTTCATTTCATAACTTAACATTACTAAGCTTAGACATTTACTTATCATATAAAATATCTTGAATCATATCATTCATAAGTAGTAAGCTTAAATGTTGATCAAACTAAACTCGTGATCAATCTTTGATCATATCCCTGATATGAACTTCAGTTAGTGAAATTCCTAAGAATTTTTGAGAAACCGATACAACCAAATATTCAATATCATTCATCTTTGCAAAATATATTTTAGTAAAATTGATATATAAGAACAAATGAACTCCTCTAAGGACAAGATTTCATCTCATAAAAAGATGATTGAGAATAAAGCATTATCCATAATCTTTTACAATAGCATATTCTAACTAGAAAATTTTTTGGATCATACCCAAGAATGCATATAATTGTTGAGAGCATGAGATCACAATTCCTTTTACCTCAATTTATGCTGCTAAAATTAACTTCTCATAGCTAATGCTATACAATGACATTCTACCGAGAGTAAACCTTAAAACATTATAATCTGATTGGTTTGCTATTTGCAGTGAATTAACAATATTCATCTTTGTAAAATTATATAATTTATTGTTGTAGTAGATATTTGCTAATAAAGTCAAGAGTATTGAATAACATACTGGTAAATTTTTGTACCTCATATTATCATTCACGCATTAGTGAAACTTCTTAGAAATATATTATAATAAAAAACAATATATCTGAGTTGATTATTATGCTCTTAACAATTTCCATCAGTTACATAAATTCAATCCTTAAGGAAATTATAATTTTAGGATTGCATTTGAAAACGAAATTCATGTTGTATGATTTTCATGAACCTTATGCTAGAATACAATTATCATTTATAAATTTTTTACCTATTACAGCTATTCAGACTAAATACTTTAATTGTATGCATAGTCAATTCAATAAATTTCTTTCCGAGAAATAGATTTGTCTAGTCCAAAATTACCCATTGAATTTCATAAATTACAATCACAGATAGATACAAATAAAATGAAAATTAAGAGAATTATAAATCTCTGAGAATATGAAATTGGCTTACAAAATAATTCAAAATCAGCATTTAATATTTTGTGTTTTATAAATACTGTGATAAAGGTACACAAATAGTAACCAATAATTATGTTCTACTAGTAATAAGGCTTTACTAGACAGATTACATCCTATTTTTTTCTGAAATCAGTTAACAAATTCAGGAGTCATTTACCCCAACCAAAGATTGCAACAAGCAACAGTTGCAGACTTATCATTCATTAAGAATGATTATTCCTTAGAGTTACTAAAAATATCCTGATCAACATCAAATACTTGGCATACCATGATTCATTTTTCTATAAAGGCATAGCATTACTAAAGAAAATGAAATTAAAATTCAAATACAGCTGCACCCCTCTAAATGCTAGTTTAATTCTTAAATATAATTATACAGCGATTGGTACCATTCTTAACAGAAATTGATTTAGTCTTTTCAACAAACTAAAACCTAAATTTAACCTATTTTGCTTGTCAACACAAACACATCATAATTTAAAATTCTCTTAATAGCTATCTGTAGGGTCTAATTCAGAATCAGTTAATTTATATGCATTTTCTCCATATTAGGAAACATATAAAAAGTAATATCTTAATAAATGCCTGTGAATAAAAGGAAAATGGAAGTCTTTCTGGAATAAACTATCAATATCAATAAATAATACTAATGAGCAGTTTCCTTAACTTTCCTTCATCTGGAATAAATACAAATCAGAGCACCAATGCCCACATATTGTTTATACATCAATTCATTAATGTTAATATATAAGTACACACCTTCAAATCATATAGATTCACATGGTGAATGAATTTTCTGTAACCTAAAGCCTCATAATTCTAAATGACTTTAGATGGAACCTCATCATGATACCTATAACTGAATTTTCAGTTATTCTCATATTTGCTAGATAAAGTTCAATCCTTTGCTTGTGTATTAGTACGCAAACAAATGCATCAATAAATTTTATAGGTGTTTACCATCACTCAATCGGTGATACTAATAAAATTATCATAACAATGATTGGTTTAAATATTATATGTACTCCAATACCCTCTGAATGTAAAGAACAAAATATCACTATATAATATAATAATGTATAATACAAAAAAATATATATAATTTATCATCATAGTCAAGGCATTACTTTGAAACACAAATCTAAAGTGTTCTCTTCAAATAATATTACTACACCTGCAACATCAATAAAAATGCCCATTATTTCTGAGCATTACTTTGTAATAATCTTTAGGAAAACTAATGTGCATTTACCACATTTCTAGATATTTAAAATGTCAAATAGCAGCTAATATATCTGTCAATTATCATTTGATAGTAGACTCTTAACAGTAATTATTAATCATAAAATTTAAATAGAGATTACCAGATATCATTTCTGGTTTTTTTGACAAAATATTCATATTGCATGTACAAATCATGTACATACACTCCTAAAAACAGGAGCAGCTATGCTCCAAGTTCATTTGGTTTAATAAACAAGTAACAAAATTAATGGTATCATCATCATTATTTCCAATGTATGCTAAAATATGCTTAATAAAGTAAATACTAAAAATATTATCAAACAAAAGGTAACCAGTTCATTCCACTCTTTAACTCCACAAATCAGTGGAACTTATACTAACCAATAACTTGGAGTTCTGAACTGAATATTATAACTATTTCATCCAACATTCTCATTGGATATACAAACTATACACTTATAAATGATCTTTCGAGTCAGAGAGGAGCAATTATGAGAGGACACCATAATTGTTTTAATTATAAATAACATATACCAAAAAATGAAATTATGCCATGTTACATGAGAGTTTATCTAGCTAAATTTATCCCTATTTTATTAGTGATATATGATAGTAACTTTCCAAATCTAAATTGGAATTGATTTTTTATCCACCAAAAATCTCATAAGTGAGTGAAAAATTAAACTGATCTTCTTGGGGATGGTAAAACATGCAGTTTAGCCAAATTAGGAATGTGTAAAAAATGGCGAAGATGAAATGAATTTAGACAATTTTCTTTTAAATGACTGAGATGATGAATGACAGGGCAACTGCAAAACATTATCTATAAAAGACTTATAAAAATCCCTATTCTTCACAATGTTCTAAGTTGGAATTATTGGATGTAAACAGGAAGGAGGTCTCAAGGTTAGTTTTATTTAAGACCCATGATGATGGACTTCATGGTGTAAAATAACACCAATCATTGATGAAACTCACCTGATCAATGATGTAATTCCTTCTTCGATTACCAGCAATAGATAACAAATGAACTAGACACTTTGTGCATTTATCGATGAGAACATCCCATCTTCCACTGTAGTTTCTTTTACGAGGAAGACCCATGATCTGAAAATTAAATCACATAGAAAATCATCACAACGTGCTTCAAAAGATTGTTAAAAATTGGGCTTGACATGGAATTTACTCTAGTAGAGTTAACTAATATTATATGGTGGCATAGGCTATAATTTTTCTAGGGAAAGATTGGTTTTCAGATGAATCACTAAACATGCAAGGTTCGATATTTTTAGTTTATAAATTTTCAGCTTTAATCAGACATCGAATGTAATCTGATAAAATTTGAAATAATAATCTGAATCTAAAAGCCATTTGAAGATTAAAAAAAGGACACAAACAGAGAGAATACTGCAAATAAAATATATTTCAAAAATTTATCAGTTACATTAAACTTAGAGATATTTTAAGAAAGATAATTAAGTTCCTTCTTTTCCCATAAATTTACAGATAAACAGGTCAAAATTTGCATTCATTCCATATTGTTCCAAAATTCTGGCACAAAATTAGTACCATACATCAAAAATAGGAATCACTTAAGATCACACTACTAAAACTTGGGTAGCATATGACTAAATAGCCTTACACTCTTATCAATTTTTCAAATTCACATTTAAGGATTATCTGAACATGAGTTATTGAATATGAAGATTAGGGAAATGTCTACATTAATAATAAGTAAATAATAACTTGAGCAAAGAACCAGATATGTCAGATGATATTGATTTTGACTAACATTAATACCCCAAAGCAAGCAGAAAATACTCCTTTTCCTCAATAAAGGCACTGAAGGATAATTTTACAGACTTACTTTCCATGGTAAATGATGAAACCTGACCTCAACAAGGTGTGCAAGCAATTCATATCATACTAGGTAAAAAGGTGATGCAAAGGTCAGTATATAAGAAAGATAAGCTTTAAACAGTTTTAAGGCTTGATTGAAAAGAGTTGTAAACTGAAGAACACAACAAAATTAATTCAATTTAATACAAGAAAAAGAGAAGGGTTTAAATTCTCACCTTCATTTTGTCAATCAAACTATTTGTTCCCAGAACATTGTACAGCTTTCCTGGATGCTTTTTAGCCCATTCATTTGCCCAAGTTGTCTTTCCACAGGCAGGCAAGCCTACCATCATAATTGCCTGGAAAAACATAAAACAATGGTTACAGCATGATTACATGATTTCCTAACAAATTTTATTTCATTCTAAACCTCAGAGAACACTCCTTGGTATAACCTTCAATAACTAAATTTTGTAAATGATTACTCATGATGTTATGTGACAAAAACAGGGAAGAAATCAATTGTTGGGAAAAAGTATCTATAAAAGACAAAAATTACAAAATTCTTCAGAATAAATATTTTAACATTAATACTTAAAAATCTTATTCAAACATACACAATATTGACTTTACACAAAAAATTACTATATAGAGCAATTTACAAGAGGAACTAAACCGTGTCTGTCTCTACTACAGTAATTCTTTAGAAACTAAAAATTTCAGATAATAAATTATATCACAAAAACCTATTTCCCCAACATGCATTTAAATCAAAAAACATATTGCTTTAGGAACTGGGAAAATTGGGTAGCATTTTCAGCAACAGCTACTCTTTCAGTAAGAGAAGGATATGAGAACAAAAGAAAGTGGAAACAGGGAAACGCTGTATGAAAAATAAAAGGAATTTTACTATGAAGTCAATATCTAGGACACAAACCTCACAATCCCCTCTCTTCTCTGGTCTTTTAGGCCCAGGAACTCTATGACTAGGTTCCAGTGATCCTATTGGAACATAGCTAGCATTAGCTGGGTCTGGGCCAACAAAAGGTTCAGCTGGCTTTGCTGATTCGCCTTCTTGCTTTATCCAAGGTCCAGTTCCAAAAAAGCATTCAAAACCGCAGTTCTTGGACAAGATGTGAGGAAACAATGCTTTTCCTTCCAACTTATCTTTGGGAATATCATAGGCATATCCCTGCCACTGACCATTCACTGCATAGCTAATACGTGCAGGACTGCTATCCATATCCTGAAAAGTGAAAAGAACAATAGATTAATTAAATAATGATTAACATGCTCAGAATTTCATAAAAATCAGTTTATGATAACAGAAAATAATGAGAAAAGTAATTATGAAAGTAGACAATATATTTAATACTTAAAACAGTCCCTTTACTTTTGGCTCCTAGTATTTCAACTCACTTCTACGACAACTAGGTCGTTTATTCTCTTTGGAAATAATTTGACTTTGTAAAGCAAAACACAATAAGCTCATTTTTTTATGTACTCCTCATAACTCAAGCAGAGTTTGAGAGAAAATGTACAAGGGAGCCCCAATAAAAGTTCTCGAGAAGAAAATAAGCTTCCTCTTATTATATATTATGAAATTTTCTTGAAGAGGGGAAATTAGGAATCTATCATGGAAAAGTAAATGAAGCATTTAGTTTTACTAAATTAATTTAGAGATAATCAACCATGATATTTAAGCAAAGCCATGATAGTAACATGATCGATGGAGGACTATGAGAGAAAATGAAAATTCTTAATACATCAAAAAATTCATTACAAAAATACTGCTTTTAATATATAGCATGAGCTATGACAATTCTCTTTCCTAAATTTTACTGATATTTTAATCAACAAGTCAAAATGAAATTGAGTAACACAATCTTACCAAATAAGCTGTTACAACATCATTAAGGCCAAATGGTTTTCCATAATCTTTAAATTGACAGTTGGTTGATGCCTTTCCAGTACCTCCAAAACCATATGAAAGAGGTTCCTCTCCTGCATTTAAGAAAACACAACTTTAAACCACATTTGAAATAAAAAGATTAGTACTTTTATGACTTATTGATAACATTACTTACTTTAAGAAATGCTATTCAGCTTGAAAAATCTCAATCTTAAACTAAGCAACAAATCTTTATATATTTAATAAGTTTTACACTAACATAGTTAAATTTATGAGGATTTTTTTCATATTTGATATCTCATAATTGCTATGAAAATCTATCTTGCTTCATGTTAGTTCTGACTGACAGCCACATGTCAGTGAACCGACAAGTTTTAACATTTTTATAACTAACTGATAATTGATCATAAGGTCAGAAACACCTAAGAAAGTTTTACAACATAAAGTACTCAAATCAACATTGAAAAGGGATGCATAGACAACAAATACAGAATGCAGCAAAATGACTTCCCATATTTTAAGCTTACTACTTTGTGCTTGGAAAATAGAGATTGATATTCTGAGGTAATTTTCATAATGAATGAATAAAAACTATCGACTTTTATTAAAACAATAGTGAAATTAATTTTTTAATAAAGCTTGTTTCCTATTCAATTTGTGAGTCTTTATACATTGGACTTATTTCTACCACCCCCTGTACTTCTTAAATCATTTAACAGTACAATATGACAACCTTTCCAGCATAGAAATACCTTGAATTAGTTCCCTTTGTAGTGAGAGAACTTGATATGATGTTATTACCAGATAATTATTAATAGAAATTATTTTACTTCTCAGTAAACAATAAACAAAGAAATGTTCTAATTTGATGACTCAGAAATTGATAGAATCACACTCACCTAGCTGCATACTATTTTCAATAGTAGACCAGCCAACACGCAAGACATTTGGGTTGGGTTCCTGCTCAGCCAGATGGGAAATATCACAATTGTCTGTGATCCTAACTTCATAATACACTTTTCCTGAAATCACACCATGACTTGCACGAGATCCTGCCCAAACATAAGCAAAACCTTCATGATGCATAGGTGCTGCAGCAAGAAATCCTTTTTCTTTATTGATGATAAGATTCAAATCAGAATCATCTGTAATTAGAAAAGATAAACTTTAGCAGATATTACTCAAACCACACAAATACAAATTTCTGAATCTAAATGGGCTAATGTATAGGATGAATATGCAAGTAATAAATGCGTTTCTCGATGATTTTAAGCAAACAGATACAATTAAGAAAAACTAAAAACATTAATATTCAGTGCAGCTAAGTTAATATATTTAATTAGTTATGTAGAGATATCCTAAACAATTTCTAATTATTACAGAGGAATTATTTCGTATTACCTTTGGTAATATGTAGAAATATCCTTAGTAATGAGTGAAGATATTGCAAAATAATCTCTTTTTTTCAGATAATTCAAGGAACATATGACATGACATAAAATGCAAATTTTAGTACATAACTACTTTTCAACCAGCAATACTCACACCACCCAAGAAGCACTTTGTTTTCATCAATTTCAGGTTCATCATCCGGTTTTCTTGGAGGAGGTTCACGAATACTGGTAAGAAAAACAATTATACATTTTAGAATTGGCATTCCCAACAAAATTTAACCATATGTAAGGGGATCAAATCAAAGTGGTAGGTTCTGTCATCTCTCGTCTCAGAGTGTGAAACAGAGGGAGAAATATCTCAGATATTTGGATGTCAAACCAAATAGTAAGATATATGAACGGGTAGTACTGAACAATTAAATGATGATAATAAATTCCTTGCTGAGAACAACAGGTTATCAACTCGTAAAAATTAAATAAGTATGGAAAATTGATTTTTGGTGCTAAAGCAATTTCATGCTTAAATTTTGATACCTCTCTGTTATTTACAATATTCTTCCTCAGTATAGTTATCCATTACTTTTTCAATTATAGCCACTGTATGGCAACTTGGCGGAGACGATTGATTAGATTTAAAAAGTAATAAATTATAACAACAATCTAGTTATTTAGCTGGAAGGTTAAATTTCATTTCATGTAAACAAATTATATGTAGCAATAAATGAATGCATTACCTGTAGTATTTAAGACTATGACACCATTAATAGGCAATTCCTTTTTCTCTAAAATTATTACATTAAGTAATACAGGAACTTTCAGTCCTCAAATATAGCAAAGTCATTGACAACTCACCAATTTGATATCATAACAAAAGCTCTAATAGAGAAATGCAGACCATAACATAAACCAAAAATTAAACTTTACTCATGAAAAATTTCTGAATGAATGTGTAAGTCAATGACACTGTAGCTCATTCTGAGACTGTAATCAGCTGAGTGAGTTATGTTCATAGTTGAAAGTAATGACTATGACAGAATTATAACAGAAAAGTACCCAAATTAGTGAATTTTAAGAAATTGAACCACTAAAATAGAGAATGAGCAATCTATCTGGGAACAAAATGTTCACAACTATCACAATTCATACCTCTGACTTCTCTCTTCAGGTGATGGAGAGCGTTGCCGTTTCTGCCCCCTAGCCTGGTCCTCTTGTTGACTTGCAGCCTGTGTATCGTTAGTTTCTTCCTTCACCTGACTCCATCTTGTTGATGTTCTCCCTTCAGGCTTGACTTCTGGCTGTGCCTGAGGCTCCTTCTTAACTTCAACACGCTCAACCTACAAATTCAAGTCAACATTCTTTCATAAATACTAAAATAAATGTTACTGATTACCTGAATGTAGGCTAAAGTAGGTTTCGTCACACTTTTTATGATCTTAGATTACATTAGTATTCTTTTATGTATATTTTGACTTTAAATTGTCATTGTTGATTTGCAGTTAAATGTTTTAATTTGTTACTGTTTGTGATTATGAAGGCCTTGAGCTTTTTGTGGGTTTATATTAAATAAATAAATATATATAACTTTACATACAATTTTGGCCAGCCTATATCCCTTATACTAGGCAAGATTAATTCATTTAGATAAATCCATGCAACCAAATTGGAAAATTATGCCATATGCATTAGATTGTGGTTACCTCAATGGTAATTGAAAATGACCAATTTGCAACTTAATGGGTTAGCAAAAGTTATGGCAAAATATTCATCTACATATCACACTGATAATAATAAAATAAATTAACATGCAACTCATCAGATAGTGTCTGTCAGAGTAAGAGTACCTTTAATAAATTGAATTCTACAGGGAATATCAACAAAAGGCAGCAGAGTTTTCAGAAATAGTTTACCTGCATAGGTTCTTCTTTCACTTGAGGTTCCTTCTGAGGAGTAACTGGAGCAGCAGCTTGTTCTTTTTCCACAGGCTCCTTTTTTACTTGCACCTCTGGTTCTTTCTTTACCTGTACAGGCTCAGGTTCAGTTTCCTCTTGCTGTTCCTCCTGATTTTCAGCCTCCATTGGCTCAGCTTCCTTCTCTTGCTCAACTTCAGGCTAAAATTACATGAAAAGTAAGCAAAAATGAGAAATAGTTCAGTTAACGTGGGGAGTTGGGTTACGCAGGACCTAAGACAAAGTTTCTGAGCATGATCTCGGGTTGAAATACCCCATTTCCAGAATAGGTCCAAGCAAATATAGCTTTAATGCAAGAGATAAGACATTTTCATATAATACTGATATGTTTGAATTTTGGAAAATACTTAAGACAATGCAGGAATGTTGATAAGAAAATGATTCCCGGTCACATAGTGAGTGCCACTCACTGAGAAGTTCAAACGTTCTTTTGAATTTTTTAATATCTAAAATTGAACTTAAACTGAAGATCCAAACAATATAGGTTAACTTAAAAAACAAACTTGGGCCACATTCAAAGTATTAATGATTGCAACAATAGACAGATTTTTTAATTTGGCATGACTTTGGCATTAATTACTGATTAAGAAACTGAATAATTTGCTTGTAATACTTTTATCTTAAGCCAATAAATGAAATCCAATCACAGAATATTAATCTTTAACAAATAAGTACTAATAGATAAAATGTTCACTTGCAGTAGAATTAAGTTCATTAACATCTAAAAATGAATTCTGAAAACTTATTCCTTATATTTAAAAAAATAACATGATTTCTATAAAAGAAATCCTATTATTTTTACTTATGATAAGAAAATTTTCCTTTCATAGCATAGCTACGACAAATATTTTTACCGAGTTCAATTTTTAAAATCATTCAACTAATTACGGAGATACTTGAGGTATTTCTCAATCATATAAATCACGAATTTGAGAAGAGCACTCTCACAAATTAAAAGGCTCACACTCTCACAGCGAGTTAAGACACAGAAATCTAATCAGAATGTATACATCTGTAAAAGTGTTATCTTTCAATTCCTTTATGTAATATACCTCTGAATGCTCCTTTACAGGTTCTTGTTTCACAGGGGACTCTTCAACTGGAGGCTTTTCTGTATGTTTTTCCTTTGTTGGTGTTGTCTTATTGGGAGACTCCTGAGTTTGAGGGGCATTAGCATTAGCGTCTTCTTGTGGGGCATCCTCAGCAGGAGCTGTCTCCTCCACAGCAGTCTCTTCCTCATTCTGCTCGTGCTGAGAGACGTTGGACTCATCTGCCAATTAGAAAGGAAAGAAATGTTAACTCCGATACGAACAAGAAAACTTCAATGAAAATAGAAATTTCAAGTCGATTAAAAATCTCCAATAACCCGGAACAATCTTTCTGACGAAACGAAATTTCTGACAAAAGGTAGTAAATTAAATAGTAGATAGTAGTTTAAATTATAAATTTCGATAATCACTTGTAGTAAATGATCTTACATGAATGATCAACAGATTAGAATTTCGTGCATATAAACGTTTTTCCCACCAAGGCCCATCCCAACCGTTAGATATGCGAGGCAAAATGAGAATTAAACACACAAAAGCATACTAAAATTGCAGGAAGCAAAATAAATATTCAATTAACTAAGTAAAACATTTTTTAAAGCTATGCAGCAAGCTATCGGTTAGCATTATCATCGCAGCATACGTTTCCCGCGACAAGGCTTGATGACACTTGTGCTGCTGCCACAGCGTGCTTTCCGATATCGTTACTTCCTTACTCGCATGAATACGTACGCAAAGATTATTCTAACATATAATACAAACTACCCATATGTTACCAAGAGGATGTATATCTAGTAATAATGGTTTAAAACAATGAAATTCACTCACACGGTAATAGAGAATGATTCGATACGCATTTCACAACTGTTTACATTTGTAAGCAAACGATTCAATCGCTTCTATGATGGAAATTTTTACATAAGTAAATAAATTATCGAAGAAAACATAAAAATGTCCTTACCTCCGGCTTCCTGAGATAAAGCATCACGAAGTCTGTCGATTAAAACTGCTTTGTTTCCTTTGGTATCCAACCCACGCGCAGACAATTCTGCGCGTAGTTCTACTACTTTCAACTTTGCAGGGTCGATATCGGTCTTCATGATAGCTTATCAGTACGCCAGTTTTAATAATTATTAATACTTAGCTTATATACCTAATTTTCAGTCTTTTTCACTACTTTAAGAGATGAGCGTCGGCAACTTAAGCTGATGCGAAATGGCTTACAATCGTGACCTCCACAGGCCGTGCTACGACAAATCTTATTGGACAAGAATCAGCGTACCTCAGTCACTTGACCAATCACATCGCACATCTCAAAATTCGTTTACGGTTTAACCATCATCTCTAGAGTGTTTAAATAAATAAAGTAAATCACCTTCAGAGTTATTTCTTTCTTTATTTAATGTCAATATACAAAAAAATTTTATCGATGTTGCTCCCTTTTAGTAACAAATGCAGCGGGAAGTTATTTCCCACTCGATAGTGAAACCGAAGAGGTTTACGCTGATTAATTGCTTCTCATTGCTGAGAATAATTTAAACGAGTCATTTCTTAAGTAGTAATCGACTTAGCGCCATAATAAAAGTCTAATAAAAAATCATAAAATGCAAAGTATAATTATTAATACGGCAAAAACCAAAGATTTAATTTTAGTTTCTTAGTTATAGTTCTCATGGGCAATTTTTCAAATAATTGTTTTCATCGCGTTAAATAAGCATGGGCCAAATTTTGTTTTAAGCTAAAATAATTTAATCATAAACGTATTCTTTCATTTAATCCGCTGCCTTTCGCATCTGCCTATGCCATTCAAATTAATTAATTAATGGAATCCAACAAGAAATGGAAGGAACTTTATAAGATGCAAATAAGTTTTATCTTGATTGTAATAAGGAGTGGTATGGATATGGACATTCATTCATCTTAAACGTTACGTAAGTTTATTAATTCATTCAAAAGATAGATCCATAATAATGCTACATGTAGAAACTGCATACTTGGCAGTTGTTCGTTATATCTTCTGGACTTCATTTTCAGCTTAGGTCAACCATTTAGAGAGAAATGCACGCTCCTTGTAATCGAAGACGGAAAATATCGCACACTTATCTGAAAACTTTCACCCAGGGAGCTACGCTTAGTCTCACTAACTTGACATAGACCGCTTTTCGAGTTTAAAATTACTTGTCAATCGTTGGAAAACAACAGAAACATAAAAATTAATGATTTCCAAGAAATATCTTCTTGAACTACAAAGAAGTATTCTTATTCGGCATACTTTAAGGTAAAGTTACTCAAAACTTGGAGCCGGACACCCACGCACCCCGTGCATATTGTGTGGCAACATCGGAACGATTTTTTCGGCAGTCATCTATTCTTCGAAGGATGCAGACCGCGCTACTCCGGTAGGATAGAAGTTCTGAATTGCCTGAGGAAAGGAAATTTTCTTCAATGTTTTCTTAAAGCACAATTTAGCGGTACATTATACACTTTAATTAAGGACTTCTTTGATGTCTGACTGGAGCAGTAAATTTCATAATGTCACAAAAAAGAAATCATTTAGATTCGGCTTACCATTTATCTTGATGGTTGTGGGTGGATCATTTTATCTCGAGCAGTTTGCTTCAAACAGGTGCTTATCAGGAATGAATATGAGGGGAAAACGGTTTTACAGATAATTAATCTATACATAGTTATTTGTAGGTACCGATTTTCACGGAAAATGCCCATTACACCAGAGTTAGCTGAACAGTATGGTGTGAAAATGAAGAAACCAGGAGAAGTCACGCTGGAAAGCGAATATGAAAAAATTAAGGATGTAGGGATAATAAAAAGCAATCTTCTAAACATTATTTTTCATTGCACATTGTCATACCAACGTAATTGTTCTGTTTCAGATGGATGTAGATAACTGGAGCAATAAACGTGGACCAAGGCCTTGGGAATAGGGGTTCAATTATGAATTGGATAGTAAGCCTTTTCATGAAAATATTTTACCAATGTTCCTAAATATAGTCAATTGTACTATAGGAATCTGATACCCATACAATTATGATCATGTCTCATACCAAACTAAAATTTAAAAGGTGTCTTGATATTAATAGCCTTGATCTTATTGAAGTATTCAGACGTAGTTTTAACAATGTCATAATTATCTACCGTGAATATATTGATCAAATGGCCACACTTGTATGTAGGAAAGATAAATAATGCAAGGAATAAATCCAAATATTCATGTATTGTCGAGGCAATTATGGTGGATTTGATCTTAAAGTTTGATTGTTTGTTTTCTAAGCAGATCATTTCGTGTTCATTCAAAAGAATTACGAACAGGATATTGGTTTGATGAAACCCTAAACTATCGAAGGTAGTAGGGCCTTGTATATGTCAAGCTAGGCTTTGGTGTTGTCACTCTTTTGCGGGTAATTGAAGGATCAAATTGACACCTAAAGCCATTTGCACATGAAAAATATGTATTTTATCAAAATATTTGTTGAACTGTAATACCATTGCCCCCTACCCTCAGAAGCCTTAAGTTTTAGCTTGTATCTAAGTCATAATTATGGGTTCATCAAGAATAAAATATATTAGCCTGACTCTTGTACTTTCAATTGCAGTGTTAATTAAGACTAATTTCTGATTTGTAATTTCCTTAATAATTGAAATTTCAAGATTTTGGTATATTATATTTTGAAAAGTCTTTCTTTCCACTGTAACAATTTACCTTGGGTTGTAATGAAGAAATATGTTCCTTGCAGGACCTCAAGTTAGAAAATGAGCGAACATCAATTGTGGTGATTGGAACAGGTCCATCTGCAAATTTTTTGCAGTGTGTATTAGTAAATTGACTTTATAAGACAAATATTTTGTATGTAATAAAATTTTTATTTAATCATGCTTTCAGGCTGTTTTATTTTTTAAGTTTAATAATTAAATATTTTCTACTTCTGCAGGATACATCATATTCTACTCGTCAAGGATTAATGAAACTTTCTCACATCAAGTCATTCATTTATTGATCATTATGATACCAGTAATTTATAAAATTTTGATGCCAATGTAAAAAAAGTTTCCTTTATGCAAACATTACATAATTTGACATTTCACAATTCATACAATGATGTACACAAAGACCATAAAAGGAATACAAAAATAATAATAATGTCTTTATTTGGGTGAGATTCAGACTAAGATGTCTCCTCTTCCATGTAACCCACAGTCACATTTAATAAATTCATTGAGAGAAAAAATGAAAAGTGGATATTAAAAACCTGAGATTTTCTTAGGGGAAAATTATCCAATGCAGGAAAATACATACTAAGAAGAGGGTGTGAAAAACCTGCGCAAACCTACCGGTAGTAATAATTAAAAAAATACAATTAAGCACAACATAAAACAATAGAAAAGAAATCAAATCAATAAATTTACAGTTACATAAATGTAGTACATTTGTATGGTACATTGTTGTATTAGCATTATATATATTGTATAAGCACATGAATAGATATATATACAGATATAAGGAAGGCATACATAAAATATTATAATACATTAACAGATATGGGAAAGAAAAATGAAAACGATGTTAATATGACTTAAATGTATATAATTTATTTTAGGGAATCGAAAATAACTATAAATATGTGACTCCATTTAAATAAAAAAAGATAAAACAAATCGTGGAATGAAGGACCATGAGAATAGAAGCATAATGAGAAAGCATACACAAATAGTAGACCTTTAAAATCTATTTAAATAGTACAAGATATGAAAAATTTTATATTAAATTTAATTTTTTTAAAATCTGTGTTGTATATTTACGAGATCAGCTTTTCAAGTTGGTTCTTATGCTCTTTAATTCTCTAATTTATTTCCTTTCTTTCATTTATTAATAACTAATCCTGCTTGATAAAGCATTTTTGCCCTTGTTTTCTCCCATCTTTTCTTTTATGTGCTGACCTCAGTTACTTCCTGTAACTATCCCCTCCAAATACTTGACCAACCCAATTCCTCTGCTATTGCTCAATATCAAAACCCCCTCTTTTCGTACAATTTCCAGCACTTTCATTTTTGTTTCCCTTTATGAGGAAAAAACATCTTAGTTTTGAAACTCCCTTCACTATCCTAGTAATTTACCATAGGAACTTAAATGTCCTTACTGGAGCAGCAAAACAACACAATCCACCATCATTTTTGCAAAGATCATTTTTCTAGAGTAGAAAAAATAATCCTAGGAGTTTTAATCAACATAATGTACTTACAGAAAAATTTAGTCAAGCAGATATTGAACATTAACATGAATGATAAGTTGTATGAGTAGGCTCAAATGTGATAAGCCTATGAGTAGCTTCAGAGATATCAGTAGACAGAGTTTCTCTATCTTGTTTCTGAATTAATTTTTAATTGCTTTATCATTAAACACCAATTGTCATTGAGATTCTGAATTATAATGGTCTACATTAAGTAACGTAATGCTGAATTCTGAGAATAATAACTATACTAGTATATGAAGCGTAGCAGCATGTACAGAGTATACATCATTAAGGGGTTGAGAGAATTACTTGGACATTATGTAGGAATTATGGAAGAATTGATCACTATTGAAATCCATGCAGACATTTTTTCTTTTCTATCTACATTGCAGAGAGGAGTAAATATGTTTGTTAAAATGACTTTAAGTTTAAAATAGTAACAGTGTAAGCTATAACTAAAGTTGTTATTTTAAATTTTTATTCAAACTGAAAATAATTCAGTCACTATTAAAATGAAATAGGCTTTAAAATTTTCAACCTAACTCTTATCAAGACACATTTTTACCTCCTAATATTTCTGTAATTTTTTATATCCACCTGAGGTTATTTATAGATGAAAATATTTCATAACCATTAATAGGTACCAAACTAAAAATAAAATGGATATATGAGAATTTGTAGGCATTTAATACACAATCACTAAACAGTAATTTGTTACCTATCTCTTTCATGCAGCTTATGTTACTTAGGTTTACTATAAGCTGTATTACAAATTGTGTACCTCAAACAATAAAATAAAACTTTCATTTACAAACTAGGCAAAAATGAAATAGTTTCTATGAATATAAGAAAAGAAGAAATGCAATAGATTCCTTATCTCACAAACACTTATAAGTGAATGTTTTTTCTAGGAGTAATGTATTATACTTCTTCAAAACGAATTATTCCCATCTTTTCATTAAAACTTTTTCTTCTAAGCTACTCATTTAATATGTTAAGTCTGGTAATCTAATATATTCTTAGGTTAATATGAACAGGCATAAAGAGCTATATTCAAAAGAAGTTGAAACAATTATTAAAACTTATTAAAAGTCAGTAAGTATGCCAAACCAGTTTTGATTGAGTTAAGAATTTTCTCACACCTCAAATAATACTTTTAGGGGGAAAAATTACTTGAGCCTAGGTCAACCCCTAAATTTTTGCTGAAATTTTGATTTTCTTGTGTATGTTGATTTTCTGCCCTTTATAAATTACTGTAGTTATCAAGCTTTACATTATCAATATCTTTTTTTTTAGATTTTTTCAACCATTGTAGCCTATAGAAGTTTTGTACATTAGAAATTTATTTTAGAAACATCTTCTATTTAATTAAGCATAAACATCTCACTTGCTTTCAAAATTTTGTAAGAGTGCAGCACATTGTAAATGACATCCTCTCAACTGAATAGTAGTTGAGATACAAGTCATTCTACCTGAAAATTCAATTAAACATTTATTAATTTTCTTGGGATGGGAGATTTCATTCTAAGGCAAAAAATATGTTAAATTGGCTTATATAGCCATTCAGCCTTATGCAATTTCTTAATATTCTTACCTATATGAAAGAGGACAAGGAATGAGCATATCCTTTATGGATTTGGACAAAGCATTTCAGAGAGTAAAATGGGAAAAGCTGTAATAAATACTTATAGATAAAAATATAGACTGTAAGAACAGAAATCTGGTAAGAGAGCTGTACATGACACAAAAGACTGCTATAAAAGTGAATGATAATTTGACAGAATGGATAGAGATGGGTAGGGGAGTAAGACAAGGCTGTTGCCTCTTCCCAGCCTTATTCAACATGTATATTGAAGTTACAATAAGTAATATATTGAAAGAGGAAGGGATAATTATTTTTGAAAAGGAGAGAGAACTGCTAAACACTGCTAACCTTTTTATCTAATGAATAGGATGTATACTTAGAGGAAAGAGAATGATTATAACAGTTTTGGAAAGAATGATAGAAGGAAAAAAGAGATGAGGAAGAAGAAAGCTGAAAATGATAGATGATATAAAGAGAGGAGGGTATATAGAAGCAAAATCCAAAAGGTCAATATGCCTTTTACTGCTCTTATGAGATCTTAAACTGCAAACATCTTTAATTCTTTCATATGTATTTATTATTATTTTTTGATATGTCCTATGTATGTTTTGCATAGCTCTGGATGATTTAAAATAAATAAAAGGAACAGATTTTGGACAGAAACAAGGACAGTGGGTGGGACCTGCCACATGGCAAAGTATCAGATGATGATGATTATATTTCATTAATCCATGTTCTTTATAATTATTTATTATTAGCTGAAAATAGAATTTTTGTTATTTCAACTTCATTACAAAGATACAAAGATCTTTATACCCTAATAATTCAAATATGCACATTAAAAATATTATTTCCTTTATAAAGTCATTGGTGCTTAAAAATTACCGTTTATTCCATTCCTTTTGTGATTTTACAAAATGAACTAAATGAATTACAAAAATTCTACTGGAAGTAGTTGAAATTTAAAAGGTACACCCAGGTGTTATGCAAATAATTACGTTAATAATGTTAAGAATAAATACCCGAGAATATATTAATGAAGAAATGTTGTTATACTCTGGAAGGAATTTTTTTATGATAAACATCTGGAGTAAATAGTGCTTTTTTTACTTGATATTTGTGTTCAGTATGTGAATAGTTTCTTTGTTTTATATTAATTGCATTTGAATTTTATGAATTGTACACTTCTTATGTTGTTCTCAGATGAATCTAATATCTACTCTATCATCTGTATGGTCTGTGGAGAATAAATCATTATTAGGATTACCGAAGCTGTTGAAAACCTGATATTTTGGATTGCCTACAATCTAAGGATATTTAATCATACTCTATGTCATTCTGTATCACAAGTGAGCTATTCCACAGTATTAATCTTAGCTCTTACCTTTAAGATAGTTGCCTTAGTTTCTAATAATCTTAACTCTAATTTATTTTTGGAAAAGTCAAAAATATGCTAGCATTGAAAGTGAACTAATATTAAAATGAGGTATTTCAACTGGCTGCTGTGGCAACTTGTTTAACATGCTAGTGCTCCAGCTCCAAGATCCTAAGTTTGAATCCAGGCTAACTGGATTTTTCTGGTTAGGAAATGGTGGTATGTATGTGCCAGATTTTCCCGATAAGGGTTAATGGCACAAAGGTCGTCCAGCCACAAAAATCAGCATCAAAATTATAGTAATCATCATTACAAATTACCAGAAGACTCCATAAGTGAAGGGAGTAAGGCTAAGCAAGGAAAGAAATACAAGTGAGGTACTATGGTACTGGATTGTACTTTTTAACAAAATTAGGGAAAATCAATTACAGGATTCTAGTAAAGTGAGCTAGCTATTTCAAAAACTCATTTAGCCCCAAAGGAACCTAATTTTTTACAGCAGTTGAATTTAATAGTACACAAACTTCTGGCTTGCTTCATACTTCAGTGATGACAGCCTATTTAATTTCCATAAATATAAAGCTAGAAAAAGGGTAAGGTTGCAGCTTGTAGCGTAATGTAAGGGAAATTATAACAGGCAGTGAATATAAATAGGGTATTTATGTTTTGTTGATTTTGAAAAGATGTTTAATAGATGTCAAAGTTAATGGAGATATTAAAAATGTTGGGTCTTTCCAAATGTGGCTTTGATGTAGAATAGAATAAGTAAGTTGAATTGAACCATTCAAGGGAATGTTGTAAAGGGTTATGAGGCACTAAAATATCAGTGGAGTATGCAACAAATAAAGGAAATTGTTGAAAAAGTTCTATTGGCTTATTACTAGAAGAGTCAAATATGATGATAAAGTTTACTATGGGAATAAAAGTGAAAAAATTATGCTGAGGCTAGGTAAGATGGGAAGTAGATTGGCTTTAGAGATAAATGAAAAACTAATTGATGTATTTGGTAGCTTTCAATATCTTATGATTTCTCACAACATGAGAGAACAGCATAATGATGAGTCAAATATTTCTGAGGATATTCAGCTATTTAAAAGCAATATGACTAAATTAAGAGAAAAATGAAAACTTCAGGCAAACACTATTGAATGTGATGAATGAAATTTGAAAAATTGCATTGAATAGAAATATATGCTATAGAAATACGTAACTAAATCTTGGCAAAATTTGAAGTGAATGCAGAAAATAAAGTGGATTTCCAAGATCATTAATGTGTTAATATCAGAAAGGTCAATTTAGTTGATACTATACATTCTATTATGAAGTTTCAGTTTCTATATTTTATTCATGAAAATTTTGCAGGAAAGATGTAGTGTCACTTCTCAATAGGACAAAAATGAGCATAGAAGTATCAGCTCAGCTTTAAAATTTACTATATTAAAGAATGGCTCCATTAACCCCATTTTTGTAAACACTGAAAATCACTCCATCATATGAAGGATATTCCTGAACAGTGTCAATATCGAGGACACCCTACAAACCCAATGGGTCTGATCGACATATTTTTAGAATTAATACAAACTCTTCTTGAAAATTTGTACCAAAATTCAAGTTGTTGTTGTTCTGGCAGAGACTAAATTTAAATTTGGTGAAGGTAGTAAATGTTACCAAATTTATCCATACACAGCAAATAAGGTGGGCCAATAATTAGTGATGATTATAATTAAAATTTTATTTTTGCTATTACTATGATGATTACTTTCAAATATTATATACAATCTATCATTTGTACAAAATTTAGCAATTGTAATCTTTTTTTCTTATTTTAGATAGGTTTCTCTCATTTATAGATATAAAGATGAGCCAAAGCTGAGCGAAGGCTATTTTTCTCCATTGCAATTTGTATTCAATGTCTTACCTTTTGGAATAAATAATTTAGTATCATAGATTTATGTAAGCAACTGTTTTCCATAGCATTATCAAGCAAGTTGTAATTTAGCTTCTAAAAACATCTGTTGCTGTTCTTACTAAGTAAACAATAAAATGTTTACCGTTATTTATTTTGATGCTCCTTTTCAAAGATATACAATTTAATAACTGTATGTTGTTACAGATATTTTCTCATAGTATTTCAATGCCTACCATGGAGATACAAAATGATCAAGGTTTTAATGGGTTGAATTTTCAGTATGAAACATTGTTTATTATTTCACCCAATGTTGAAGAGAATCTGAAAACAGAAAAATGTGATTTATTCTGAGCATCTGAAGAATTAAACTTTTAGCATCTACTATTATTTTTGTCTGTGACTGTATTGGTTTGAGAATCAATGGACTCTTTTCTTACTATTCAGTTAAAGACCTGGTATTATGAGCACCATGTTCAGCAGAGCTACATTAATGATTTGTCTTCAAAGTAAAAGTAACTGTTACAGCATTTACTCCAAAGTTATGTGTCAGAAATGTTTAACTGAAGTGTTCTGATCCAAGAATCTTAAAATATGGGGCTTCAGGATAGCTAATAGGATAAGGTGTTTGCCTTTGGTAATATTAAAGAATAATAATATTTCCAAATTTCTTTATTGAAAGTCTCTCAAATTGAAATCGGGTGAATTTCAGCACAAGTTGTATTTACTATTGATTATTATTGTTATCTCAACATTAGATGTTTAGATAGGTCTTAACTAATTGAGGACAGTCAAAAGATTACTTACGTTCATCCATATTGCGTATCATTGCTGCTCCATATTATAGAATAATTTCTAATACAATAATGGGATTAGGAGAAGAAAAAGACTATCTTATTACAAATATTTATTTGAAACAGATATACAGAAGCATTAATCTGTACTTATATAATCATACCTTATTTCTTGTAAAACAAAAAAATGCCAGACATTTATCCCTTCCTCAAGATCACAATAAGTGCCTTATCAGAAACACACAATCTCTAGCAATGCATTTCTCTTATTCACATATTAAAAATGTACAAGTTTTTTACAGCTTCCTTTGCTCTTTAATCATATCTTACGTTCTACCTACAAGACTACCACAACACATCACACAAACTCTTATCCTGCACTTTAAAATATAATGGGATAACCATGATAATTCACTACATACAATAATACGTTTAAGCTGTTATCATGAAAATATGGTGTATGTAAACTTTTAGATTTATACAGTGCAAAATTGCAAAATTTGGGCTATTCTGTTGACTTGTATTGTTACAAGTGCCTGGATTAAATTGGAGGCCATATCCTAAGCAGTGTCTTATGACATGGAATACATAATCATACAAGAATCATTGAAAGAATGTACAAAATATCTTCTAAAGAGATAAATCTTGCTCTCTATATAAGGTTCCATACGAAATAGGAAATTAAAAATTAAAATAAAAATCTATTTATGTATATTTATATATATATTTATCAACCCATACTCTCACCTTTCATTTTTCTCTTTAACAAGAACCACCTCGATTAGATTTTCTGGTAAAGTCATTAAAAATTTGGAACATCATTTTTGTATCATTTCATTGATTAAAAATTAAATTACAGGCGATTGTATCAAAATAATTTTTCATTCAAGCAAATGTATCTAATAAATTTAGATACAAAGAGCTTCATACTCTTTTTGTTCAATAAAATGTCTAATGGTAACTGGGAACAAGATTTCAAAAGAACTTGCTCCGCATCACTCACACAATAAGTCTCTTCAGCTTTATGAAATCAGTTCGTACCCTTTATAAGTGTAGCTTGGCCATGGTTGACAATTTCTTCAGGTTAACTCCCATTCTTGGCATCAAATGGAAATTTTTAAATATATTCAAACAACAGGACCAACAACAAGTACTACAAGATGAAACAAATATATAACTTCATCATGTCACCTTTTCGTACTTACTACAGGCAGCTGATTTCACTTTTTCATTATCATAACCTGCCATATCTGATACCCTACTTTGTTGTGCCTCTAAGCCGACCAATGAATCACATGCACTAGATTCTTCAATGATAAGGTCACCAGATGATGTAATCAAAGGATTGTTTTCCTTTGGTAGACTACCTTTTGTTGTTTCCATAGTTTTGTCATCTTCTGGAACCATACTAACTCCTCCAGGCATTATCAAAGTTTTCCTCTCACTTTCAACAAAGAATCTCATCTTTTTTGCTGCTGGACTGCTTTCTTCAACAATATTTGCATCTGAAGATTTGTTTGTACTGCTTGCATGAACTTCTGGCTTGCAGCCTGTATCTGAAACATCAAGCTCTTTTCTGCATGACCTTTCATACTCTTGTTCAACTATATCTTTACTCAAATGAGACGGTGACAAGTTTCCAGCCTCACTGCTGTCTTTGTAAGGTAAAACACCAACAACATGTACTTTTCTATCTTCTTCGGAAAATTTAGCTGTCCCTGAAGCTTTTGTACAAGATATATTTTCCAGAGCTGCATCTCCTGGATTGATGATAGAATTGCCAAAACTAACAGAATCTACAACTGAACCTGTCTGAACAGGTCTGCTCATCATGCTGACTGTTTTTTCACTCCCTGATAAACTACCTTGCATGACTACATTGCCTTCGACCTTCCTAACATTTTCATTAGGGGTTTCTAGTGATATAAGAATTTTCTGAGACTGCATTTCATCAACCCTTGCAGTTACGGTTGAAGCACATGCTTCATCCTCAACCTTAGACATTCGGAGTGTATCAGACAAGAGATTTGAATTACTATCTTCTAGTCTGAGCACTAATGATTCATCCATAAAATTACCAGAAGAGTTGATTACTCCGTCAGTTATAGTATCATGGGATGCTGTTCTGATATCCTTCCCTTTGATAGGTGTTGAGGTGGCCATTCCCATAACATGTGAAACTTGAGATGGAATAGACATTCCTTGCAGAACTTTCATCTCAGAGCCCATTTGCTCACTGTCCTTCTCATGTACTTGCTCATGAACAACTGTATCTTTCTGCGGCATAAGTTGTTGAACTTGGTCATCTTTAGTTTGCATCTGTTGCATGACAAGTTTCTCCTGAGATACTTGTGCCCCAACATTACTCTGAACTAAAGTTGGGTCACTGATTGCACCTTCTGTACTCATGACAACAAGCTTATCATTTAGCTGGGGCAGCTGAGAAGTTTGATGGACTACATTTGTAACTTTTTGACCTTGATCAACAGGCAATAGAATGCCAATATGTTGGGATTGAGTCACATTTGAGCTTTTCGTAGGAGAGAAGGCACCAGAAACCACAGGTACGGCTGTGGGAACTTGCCTGGCCATTCTCGAATGATCTGAAGCTTTCTTCTTCAGAATTCCAATCCTGCCAATTTTCCCTGTACTTCCCATTGCCTTTTCAGGATTTTCCCTTGGCATTTCCTCTTGCGGGACAGCATTCATCAGTGTTAATTGAGGGGCAGCAGTCATTGCTGTGCCATCTGGAGCTAAAACAAAACATTTCACAGCTTCCTCGAAGTCAGACTCTCTCATAGCAACCTGCATTCCCATATCTGATGAGGGGGGCAGAGTCACCAAAACCACTGTTGAAGTCCCTGAAGGGGATGAGGAGTCTAAAGGAACCTCTCTTACTAGAATAGGTGGCATTCCATCGTAAGTAGTTGACACTTGCTCATTGGACATACCTTCAGAATTAGGTAGCTCTTTTTCCAACTTGGGAAGAGCAGACTGAAGTTCCACATTCATGGTTGATGATGCTTCTCCATCAGCACGGGTCAAAACTGTAGTTCCCATGGTGTCCGTTGCTTGTGATACCAGGACTCCTATTGCCACTCCATCCTTGACCAAGGTCAATCTTTGTCCTGAGAAATCATTAGCATGAAGTTGGGCATTTGGATCAGCCAATAAAACAGGTATTTGCTTGGCTATGTCCACAAAGGTGGTGCCATTCGCAGTTGAGACTGCAGTTAACTGGCCTGAATTAGAATCTAAGGCACATGTTGAACCTTCCTCACCTCCATATTGTTCTAATTCAGCCAACTGTCCAGAATAAGAGTGTGCCACCTCGATATCACCACTAATTATATCAGGCACTATGTACTCATGCACAGAGTTAGAGACATCATGGATCACAAAAGCACTGCATGAATTCCCTGCGTTATCCTGTCTCTGGACCTGTGTCCCATTCTCAGAGATTTCCGAGACAGAGTCGTTGAGGCCCAAAGAGGCAGCTATTCCACTTGCCACATTTGATAGAGCCTCTGCCTCTGATGATGGTACAAGTGTTGGAGCTTGCAACATACCTGATGTGGTTAATACTTTTTCTCCCGACTGTAATACAAGAACAGTATGCTCTGGGTGGGAACCATCTTCTGATGTACTGCCACTGCCTTGAATGTGAAGTACAGTGGATCCAGAATCGAGAATTCTGGGACGGGTTTTCTTCCTTTTGTTCTCCATTAAGTTTTCTTCCTCTACATCAAGCTGCCTTGCTATTTCCTTGTGACTTGACCTTATATGAGCCTTCAGATTTATATTCCTAACAAATGGTTTGCGACAGTATGGGCACTCGTACTTCTTTTTAGTAGGATCCCCATGAAGATTGGCCTGAATGTGTCCTTGGAGAGCCCCATTGCTTTTGAAACTGGCATTACAAACTTTGCAGACAAAGTCTTTAGAGTTAGAATGGTTATTTCTATGTTTGATTAGCAAACTCTCACTCAATGCAACATAATCACACTGATCGCATTTGGGAAATTGGCAATTCCTTGGGGGAGGCACTCCATGTCTTGTATAAAGATGATATAGAAGAAGATTCCTTTTGCTAGCCTTATGTCCACAATGCTCACAAATTCTTGCATCAATCTTCTCCATGTGCACATCCTGAAGATGTTTCCTATAAGCATAATAAGTTTCAAAATTTATAGGCTCTTCATTGGTCCCACAGGAATGACAAAGCCATGGGCCAGTTGTGTTCTCTGCACCAGATGGTGGCTTTTGACCCTCTGGATTAACAAATTCACTCAGAGGCTCTGTTAAAGCTCCCCTCTTCAGTACAACCTTTCCCTTGCTTGAATCGTTTGATTTGACAACCACATAAGACACCTTCGACTTAACAACCTTACCCGCATCTCCATCAACTGAGGTGACGGTAGCCTTTGACTGCCCGCCTCTCTGCATAATCTTCAGCTTTATGTTCTTATTGTCCTTCACCAAGTGAGGATACTTCTTGAGTACCTCAGAAATGATTTTAGCGTGATTTGAGAGGTTGTTCGGAGTGGGAGTGTTACATGTTAGAGAGCACTCAGTCTGAGGATGCGCTTGCTGAGGATCTGCTTGCTCTAACTTTTCAGGTTTCACTTCGTTCTCCTTCCCTTCCTGCAGCTCTGCTTCCAGTGAGAATCTTACTCTTTTTGAGGGAGTTTCAGGAACCTCACGAGATACTCGACTCTTCAGAATTGATTTTTGAGGATGACCGACTGAAGACTCCAAGATGGAACCGGATTCGGATTGGTGGGAGGGACTTGGAACAGGCTCCACTACTTCCACATGGGAAACATTTTCTGTGACAGTTAAAGTATCCTCTGCATTTGATCCATCCTTTTCTTCCTCTTCTTCATCGTCCAAATCGGCAACTGGGACACCATCATCAAAGTCATCATCTTCATTCCCACCTTCTTCCTCTGTATCAACCAGATTCTTCCTCAGTTCTTGCTCCTAAAGATACAAATACGAATTAATTAGAATTCAGATATCCTTAAGTTCCTCATGACTGAATCAATGAGCTTAATGATTAATAATGCTTCAAAAAACATGCAGTGCAATTTTAAAACAAAGAACTAGTTTTATTTTATTTGAATTGATAGCAGGCTAATGAGGCTGGCCTGCATGATGCAATAACTTACAAGTCCTTAGCTATTCAGCAATAATGTCCCTCCACATAGACAAAATCTTAAATTCAGTACACATAAGTAGGCAGAAACAATTCACATCAATGTAAGAGGTTTTAATCAGATAATGGCAGCATTTAGTTATAAAAGGAAAAATTTTGGAATAAATAATTAAAATGAGAATTTCAATGGATTTCTGAAGGAAGAACAAAGCTATTTCTGTTATGAGAAAATGGAAATTTACTAAAATTATTAAAAATGGAAATTGTATAAATATCTTGATTGACATAAACTGGGAATAAATTACATGAGAGCAATGACTGGAATTAGAATGTATGGGGCAAAACAATTTTTATAGTACGAATGTGACAAAAAAGCAGCAGTGGTGGTTGAACAGATATGGTTATATACATATTTATTATATGAAAGTGTCATAGATTTGATAGCATGAAAAATGAGGCAAGGAAAGTTCATTAATTTCAAGCATAGAGAGAGAATATGATGATATGATATGAAAGAGATAAGATAAATGCATTTGAAGTACAAATATTACAAATAGCAGAAAGTACTATATAATAGTTGACAGGAGAACATTATAGATAATACAATATTGACATTAAAATAGGAAGACTCATCAATATCAGAACAGGGACACAGAGTATGGAAAATAAACAAAAGGATGATGAGTTACCAAGCAACAGTCTGGTTAAATAATAGAACTGTATGTACACAATGAAACATTACCTGAAGGTATTCTTTAACTTCCTGAATGTCAACAAGCTTCTTTTTTGGCCCTGGGGCTTCAGCTGGAGGCGTATTTGCTGGCCTCTTGTGGATCACAGTTTTACGTAATTCTTCAAATGAAACCATTGGTTTCTGTGGTGGGTTCACGGGTGGTGCTGCACTGACTCGCGGTTGTACAGGTGCTGAAGGCTCTTTTGGCCTTTGAAGAGGCTTGGAGTCATAGGATATGCTATCAAATGCACCAGAGAATGCTCCCAATTCCTCCCCCTCCTCTTCTTCTGGCCATTCGAATCTCGTAGGTCGAGGTGGCTCTTCACCTTTCAAGGGGGCGCTACAAAATAATCCACAGTCAGAATTTTTCTGCATAATGGTGAAAACTAAATTAGTTACCATACTTTCAAATTATAAGATGTGCTTTTTCAAAAGTCAACAGAAATGATGAAGCTCATCTTACATACCAAATGTAAATTTAAATATTTTTCTATGGTCAACCCCTTTCCTATTTGACATTTCTTAAACTCTTACTGAGCAATTATTTCTACCTCAAGAAATACAGGAGCAGCCGTACTCCTAAAAGAAGCACTTGGACTTGTCTGATGGTGTTAAACAAGATAGTTTTTTTTTTGGAATCACGGACAACACAATTGGAGATGCCAATCAGCTATCTAATAAGACAGCCAAGAAACCTTCTGTAGATCAATAATATCTCCAGTGTGATAAATATGATTTTATCAATCAATTCTGTTTTAATCAATATTGTAATTTTGAGTGATAAATATGATTTTATTGTTACAATTAATGAGCATTATTTTAATTATTCACTTGAGATTTTTAATATATATAAAAATTACTTCTAAAGACTATTTATTTATTTGTGGTGCTTCTGTGCTGAATCACATTTTTTCTAAATTATTACACTTAAAATACCTGATTGTTTAAGTGTCTACATATGTGCCCATAAATACCCTCATAAATGTTTTATTCATTTTCATCATGAAATCATTCAAGTCTTCATGGAGCAATAAAAATATCTGGACAAATGCACAGTTGATCAATGAACACAATAGCAAAGCTTGAGAAATCAATAAATATCTCATAGCAAGAAATATTTTACCAACTTAAACCTCACAAAGACAGCATTCCAATAGTGTTAGTTAAAAGGAAATTCAGTAATACAAGTGTGATATAACAATAGTTCTAGAAATAAATTGTAACTTTCAAACACTCACCAAATTTTTCTAATGTTTTATTGATTCACTTTAATTTAATTTTCAACAGAATAATGAAATTTCCTTTCAAAACAGATAAGTATAATCAATTAACTTTTAAGTTTGTATAATGGGTAATAGTACTTTAAAAGAAACAGCAAACTATACATAAAATAACTAATATTTAAATCAACAACAAAATACAATTTTGAGATTTAATTAATAAGGGAAATTCTATAAATAAATATACTTATATGAATAATACAAACAAAGTAATTCAAATAAATGGAAACAAGGTAAAATAAAATATCCTTACCATTCATAATCTTCTTGGTGAATAACTTCGGTCACAGAAGGTACTGAAGGTGGGGCATTCCGCCTTCTCCAAATGGGAAGCCTAGGGGATAAATGATTGGAATCAATGAATTAGAAAAATAAATTTAGAAAATTTTCAGATCAGAATAAAAAAGTTAGTTGGCCAAAAATATTATTATATCAATTCACTACATTCTTTACAGGTAATGAAGCTTGAAATTTTTAAATTCAGTTACAAGTTTGTGCTTAATCGTATGAAACTTTAAAAAACATTTCAAAAACAGATGGATCTGATTTCTTGTAAATATTCAAGTTGCTAGCTTACTTCAACACTGAAAAATGTATAGATGACTAATAATACTAATACTTTTCTATCAACCACTGAATAAATCTGAAACCACATTACACAAGAAAAATTATTTATTGCATAGATGTGGTGCAGGTAATGTTTTTATTTATGAAATCACTTACTATTGGCATTGTATCATATAAACAAACATTAAAATATATTAAATACTGATATACCATTATAAAGGAATCTTATGACCTTAAATGGTCAAATCTGGACAGGAAGGAAGATGTGCAAAGGTCATGGACAATAGCAAAGGACGAACTTTACCCTGCATATATCCCCATGATCTTTAAAACCCCACAGCTAAAAAAATAAATTATTTTCGTACTTCAAAAGTACAAGTTAATATAAACGTGAGAATTTTCTTTCCTAAAAAAATACTGTTTTACTTACAATTAATACATGGTTAGAAATATAATGAAAAATAACTCCAACAGTTTTAATTAACTGTCCCTATAAGTTATTTTTACAAAAAATTCAGATTTGTCTTGCAAGAACTTGGGTTAGAGTTAACAGAAAAATAATTTAGGTTAACCTAGGTTCAATTCCCAGTGAGATATGAGTAGAATTACTTCAGTTGTTAAAGCACTTTAACAATACTACTACATTTCAGTCTAAACATTGACACAAAGTTAAAAATTGTAAGTAATACATAAAGCATAACTAAAAAAGATACTTTTTCATTTGTTTACAATGCTTATAGATAAAATAAGTCATATTAACAAGTGCACCCGGCAGAAGATGAGGTAATGCTTAACTAGTACAGTTTTTCAGAAATTTTATATTACAATCTAATTATAGCAAGAGATTATTCATAACAAATCAAGTAACAACCAAATTGCAATCCAAAATTAAGACATCGCCAGATAACTTTAAGACAAATTCAAGATTTAATATAACAAGATGAGGGAAGCAGTAACAAATGAATCTAATACATAGAAAACCATTAATGCTGTATAAATTCTAAGAGACTTACTTTCTGCCAGGAAGCATTTCAGGTAAATCAGGATCTACCATCTTTGGAATGACTTTCTTTCCTTGCAAATTGTATGTTATCGGGGGAGTCACTTTTTTATTCTGTGGTTTTGACACTGGAGGAACAGGTACTGACTGAGCATCCAAAAGTCTTGTTAGAATTGTCATTTTCATCTCTTTGGCAGTACTATAAAGCTGATCCTGCAGTTCTTCTTTGAACTCCAATCGGCCAGTGTACATGAAACTAATTGAAACTCATTAGCCAATGTTCACTTTTTCACCAGTTGGTACATTTCAGTCTCTTTCACACAAAACTTACTTAATGATTGGCAACACAACATCTGGATGGAGATCATTTGGTAATTGTAAGCAATTGGGTTCATGATTACCTTGCTTTTCTAGACCCAAAAAGTATTCTGTGCATGTATTGAGTACCAAACGATGAACCTACACGCAAATAAGAAATTATATTGATAAGAAAGTAAAAATATTGAATCTCCCTCCACTACAACTCATTTATTCAACTTGTGCTACAAAATATTATGTTCACTGAAAGAACATGGGAGATCAAACAATTTCCCAGCAATGACAGGAAACTATGATAGAATAGCTGAGGTTCTAGGCAAATATTTAACCGCAATTTGATAAAAATCGTAATGAAACACTGAATTTACTCGTGTATAAATGTCATTATTTCGATCAATCATGAAAACTTACCTTTAATTTAGCTTCGCCAGAAAACTTTAAGGTTAGATCACAGAAGTTACTCTTAGCAAACGACTCCTGTAGTCTTTGAAGGAAAAATATGCCCCAGTTGTCAACTTTCAGAAGCTTTAATGATAATGTGTCCGACATCATGAATACTTTTGCATCATCAACTAGTCCATCCAAACCTTCGGATTAATTAGGGCAAATTAGGTCAATGAAAGTTTGAAACGTTACATTTTAAATCGAATAAAGCTATTCGAGTTATATAAGCTTAGTAACAAGAAGCATGCTTGACATATTACAAATTTAACACATATCTGCATACATTGTAGTTTCATAACTTAAGCAGTTGATGTCTTTCACATAAAGATAATGCTAAGGTGATGGTAGTACACATATCCTAATGTTGGAATGTAAAACTCATTGGAAAATATCGCATATCAAAACATCTGATAAAGAACAACAGCATCTGTACGAACATTGAAAAAGATATGTACACGCAAACTACAAGCAAGGTCACCTTATAATCCAGTCCGTTAGAAGCGAACAGAAACCAACGAAACAAAGAAAAACAAGAAACTTTTCTGAAGATCCTTAATGTTTACAATTCAATGGCATAGCGGTGTCTACTATTTCAAACAGGCCATGGGTAATATTCCCATAAATATGTACCAGCTCCATCTCTTAGCTAAACTTTGATGTCCACCGAAATATTGAACAACTGCGTTGCTTTGCTTCCTTTAAGATGGCAGCACTATTAATACGCCACGATCCATGGCCCGAGTGCTACAATTGTAACGCGGCTACCGAAACTTCACAAATTTCCCTTACATGGTCTCATTTATGAATAAAAATCAACATTTCTCTACCAATGACGTTATTAACGAATAGCAATGTAAAATAGTAGAGCTAACAAAATATATAAATCCATGACAACGAGAGAAACAGGTTTTAAGAAAGTGAAATGTATTATGGAACCACCGAAATCACAATAACTCTCGGGAAATATTAAGTGAAATGAAATGTAAAGCGAAAGTCGAATTAAACAAATTAAAGTTATGCAGAGAAAATAATCCATTAACATAAAGGAAAACAGGTTCCACCCGAGCCATTCCCATCCGGGTGATATCCAGAAATATTTCGAGGGATACAAACTAAGATCCCAGTATTGATGAAAATTAAACACTAACTCATTGAATATGTTATTTTTCTCCGAAGTTTATAGAAAAGAAATTGGAAAAACTACTGATTCTACTGCAATATAAGTCATAAATAAGTGAAAATTCTACCAGTTCAACATGCAAGTGATGAAGGGGTTTAGGAAATAGATTTGATTGCTTACATTTATCTTCGTACACTGGCTGAAATATTTCATCAAAACACTTACGAAAGATTACACATATCACTGTTTATGAAAGGTATCGAACGGATAAAGGATAATCTTGAAGTAAACAAACACCAGGTCGCAAATAATAGTAACAACACAACTCAACTGGTTTTCACTTTCACCTCTATTTGTTTATAGATGGTTCTTGGTGCATATTTGATTGACTGAAAAGCTTAGAAACCATAAACAGAGCCTAAATAAACAACAGGTCCGACAAATCACTCAAAAGATCTCACAGGAACCCATCTTAATAAAACAACAATTACACACTGCATCACGTTTTTCAACTGTTTTCGAAAGCATCATGGTTTTTTTAATTTGTTCACGCTGTTAAATAATAAAACCTTATTTCGCTCGATAGCGCTAGGTCAGATAGTGTAATTCTCGCTAGAAATTTTTTCTGCATGAGTCTATCCCAGTTTTCGGCTGTATTCCATAGTGGGCCATATCCGAGCTAATCTACCCGCCAAATGTAGAGTGGGAAAGAAAGTATTCAGAAAAACTGATGTGTTATGCTCATGAGAGCGATATTTCCACGAAAGGTCATGGGAACAAGAATCATGCCAAAAGCATTATTTTCGTGTGACAATAATTTGAAAGTGATGTATTTTTTGATTTGGAGAACGATTTTATTACGCCATTGTTTTCTCTCAAGAGTATTTTAATTGAAAGGTTTCGGAGTAGTTTACTTTAAAGTATTCCATACTTTCTTTGAGATTTTAAAAACTTGTAATCGATTCAATAAAAAGAAAAATAAAATATTGATGGATCTTTTCCCTTCTACAATAACAGTCACAGAAACCCGCCATTTTGTTAAGTGATGATATGAATGTTTACAATGACATAGGGTCATATACTCCACTTATCGACAACATCCACAAGCTGTCACGCATGATTACTCATTGTTTCTAACCATATACCGATTATGTAACGAAATTATTGAAATCGTAAGTTTTCCGTTAAAGATATTTCATTGAGCATTAGTGTCAATTATTCGCATGAGAGGGAGCGACAACCGGAAGTTTACAGACATCGGTTAGCTTGATTGTGTATTCATGTTGAAGGCGAGCGTCTACGAACATTTACCTGAGTATTTTGGCGCGGTCCTTTACAGGTAAGCTTCCCGACTTAAACAATGCAAATCAAGCAACATTTTTATTTCTATTAGACTTCAAATTGTGATCACCTGAGGTTGCGATTCTGCAAAACTAGCCTGCAAGTTAAGACAGAGCTCAAGTGGAATGTTGCATTCTGATGTGTAAACAAACCATATATTGTTGTTACGGTTCGGCATATAAGTAATAGTTATTGGTTTATGTTAAATAAATTTTATTTAAAGAGGAATTATGCTTTAAATAACAGATGCAGTTCCTCGCCAGTGCGCTTTGTATAGAAAACATTCATTTGAGATGTGTGCGTATTAGTTTTTCGTTAAGCACATAACTTTGGTACTGTGATAATGATTTTTATATAAACATCTTATTAATTTATCATTATTGCTATTAGAATTAAGTTATATCTAGCTTCTCGATTCATTTTATGGGTTACTTCAAAACCCTAGGCTTCTATTAAGGTAACATTTGTATTGCTTTGACAAGTTGCTTAGATTTAGATTATTATTAGATTCATACCAACTGTATTAACGAATTTGACAGGGATATTTGATGAAAATAGCAGTTATTAGAATATATAATACTTTGTGCATCAACTGATTTTTAACTTGAATGAGGTATGGTTTAACCATTGCGCGAGCTAGATGTGATGCCTTGGCCCACGTTTTATGCCAAAAAATTAAGTTCTTACGTTGTTCATTCTAAATTCGATATATTTTATGAAAATATATGTGCATAGAAATTAAGAAGTTCCATCTTTGTGTCAAGATGGTCTTCTTGTTTCAAATTGTGCCTTATTAGTACGGATATATATTCGGTTTAAATTATCGTACAAAGTTTAAATTTTGTCAGAATCTATATAGAATGTAACTCCAAATAAATGGAAAGTAATACAAAGTCATCAGTTTATTGTTCTTTACCTTTCTCAATCTTGGTTATTGTACTGAGAAAGTTAATGCATATAAAATCAATCATTTTTCTGATAATGAGTGCAAAATACGAGTGTTGTATATTCAATACATTGATAACGTTGACTTAAATTGCAAATTATTTGCTCTATAAGTTGAGAATAAACAATCACATAATCTAGTTTACTAAATATGTTTTTAAGTATGTTTTTTTAATTTAAAACGTTAGTTGAATGCGTTCAAGTATACTTTGGGTTGCTGCTCGTCGGTTTCTAATCTATCGTGATTTCATTATCCTGTGGTATATTTTTCTTATAACTGATGATAAAGATTCATATTTTATTGTATACTTAAACTAGATTCTGTACACAATAACACAACCTGTGTTGTAATGTGAAGAGTACTCTTATGCAAACGTTTTCAGCAAATATTGTTCTCTCCATATTACTTGAATACATCTACGAGGAAGGTTAATTCATAGAGGTGAATATGTAGCTCGCGGGTGGTATTGGGAAAAGTTAAAATTATTTAGTCTCAGTTTGATCTCTGCACGGTGCCATCGCCAGTATTTTACCATTTTCTACAATATTCAATTATCTCCATTAATTTTCTACCTTGTTTTTGAATCTTATCAATAGTGACAAGTTATTAATGAATTTATTCTTCATTGCAGGCACCATTCTGCCATGACCCTGTGACGTGTGTTACGTTGCATTAAAACAGAATGCCCCATCAGGATAAAGCTGTGCCCAACTATTCTGCCAGCGTCCAGTATGTGGGCAGCGACGATGATCGCCAAAGAGCACATGTTGCAGATACAGAAAAGGTGTGTATCCTGTGAGATGTGAACAATCAGTTTCTAGTGGTTTGATTCACAATCTTGGTCTGTATCCTAGAAAAGTCCTCGAGTTTTGGAAATGTGCCGATTTGCTTAAAAAGGCTTGTTAGTTTGTCATCATTCTCTAATAATGCAATTTAGAATGATTCTGTGAACTGTGCAGTGCTCTCCGTGATTATTTAGGTTTCTACTGACCAATTTAGGATAGCAGAGTTGCTCTGAGTTTGAGCTAGTCTGTTACAAGTATGGTTACATTTGTGACAATATGTTTTCTAATTAGATGTATCGAAGGACTATGAAGAATGGTGTGCTGATGTTAAGAAAACATAAAAGTGTTAAGATCAGAACATTTATATCAATGCTAAAAACAGTGTGAGGATAAGAGTGAAAGTGTTGCCTTTTATAAAGAGCTGGTTGTGAGTGGGAAAAAGTTACCCAGAAAGTCTCAGGGATATTAGAGGCTGATTATCACTATACTAACACTCATAGTGGTTAAATATATTTAATGATGTTAAAAAAAAGAGATTGCCCATGTCAGGAATATGAAGCAAGTTATTTATAGTCGGAATAAAGGAACAATCTCTCGTAAGATTTATCACTTGTTGCTTTTGATTCTTTCTTATCCAATCCATGCAAGTGGGAACAAAGGCAATAAGTTTAGGAAATAAAGCAGCATATTACTGGTAGTGCATCAATGTATTGCTAATTATCTTGTGCGTAACCTCCTAACATTTCCAATATTGGTGCAAACATGTAACATCAAACTTAAATCTGATTTAGGGTAATTCAATCACAATTGTTTTGTTCTGTCATGATATAAAGTATATTTGACAGGATATTCTTACAAAATTTTACAGAAATATGTTGATTTCTAAAGAATAAGATACATTTGTGCAGCATTTTCAATTATCTGGCTTGACAATGTTTACATATTCTAAGAACTTAAATTGTGCCTGATGTAAGCTGGTCATGTAATTGATAATTATTTTTAACCTATTCAGGCTGCATCAGTTAATTCTGAATGTAATGTAAATTGTATTTCATATCATAGTGGATTTGGGTGGTTATCAGAATAAAAAATCAGAAATAACAAAATAATTTGGATGATATTCATAGTTTGGAAATGCGCCAAAAGTTTAGGTGAAATTTAGGCATACTTAGGAATGTTATTTTGCAAAGTAAAAGCATTATAAATATAATTTCTTACAAATTAGGCAAATAATGGTTCTGTTCTCACATTGTATGTCTTTCATTTTTACTTTAATGTTTTACCAGAATAAGGCAAAAAAAATGATATTTGGTGATCAAACAGTTATTTGAGACAGTTGACAAAGGGAATATTGTGAAAAGTTAGACAACCTGACATGAGTTCTTATATTCTTCTTAATCTCATGTGATATTCCAATATGTTGTTTATATATGTAGAAAATACTCCCAGGTTTCCAACTTCTTTACAATTTCTTTAGGTCACAAATCTTATATTAAGATATTTGGTTAGGTCAGTGACATCAGTAGGTCGATAATCACTATCAAATGGTTAATAGTCTTATTTTAGAGGGATTTGTTAATCTATGCTCAGCCTTTAAAGGGTATTAATCACTGTCATTTCATTGGCTTCAAAATGTAAGTATTAACAAATTGTTGAGTTTAAGCTTGGATCCATATATACATGCTTTAAGTGTAATTACTATCCAAATCAACTGCTTTATTTCTATTAGAGATAGTTTCTTACTTTACTCCTTTTAAAGCAAATGTAATTAGTATAATTTGTCACTCCTCTTTGTTGGTCTGCCTTAAAATGGATTTATTGAATTGTTTAATTTTTCCAAAATTTAAGCTCTATTGCTGAATGTATATTTATGCTATGCTTGTCGAGTAGTAGTAGTTTTTAACAATATTGTTCTTTACAGTACTCCTCATCAGAAGAAGGTGGGGGGAGGGGGAGTCAAGCATCCCCCACTTCTCCATTACCCCTCCTCACCAGTTCAGCTCTACCAGCATGGAGTGCTGTTATTCACAGACCAGCAGAAGATTCTGAACCAGAAGACCTTCCTTCTACCGTTGATATGGAAGCCATCAAAGTAAGAGAAAACTTTCATTCTTTAGAAAAATGAATTTGATGTATTTTTGCTTTCAGTGTTACTTATAATCCATCATGATATAGAATGTAGAAATTACGGATTTAGTCTCAGGCTATACTTTGGACTCTTCTTCTGACATCTTTACTTTCAGTATATTATCATGTACTCTTTGAAGAATTTCATGTCCCAGCTGTTTCATCAGTTTCAATGTTCACATTTTACATCCTCTTTTATGTCAATTCACACGTTAGAAAAGCATCAGTATCAGGTACTCAGACTTTCTTAAGTAAAATTACATAAAAGGATCTTCATATTTTTATGCAGGTATTGCTTTCCAGTCAGATGTATCACATATATCAGATATCAAATTGTATTAGAGGGTAACATGATTCAAATTGTGTTGATAACAAACAGTTATTGATCAATGGAATTCATTTATTATTATTATGAAAATCCCACTTCAAGAAATTGTAGTGAAGGCTGCATCTTTAATGTGTGCCAAAACACCATATTTCCCCCTACATTCCCCCTACATAAAATACATAGTATAAAAACCTTTGTAAACCTAGTGTAAGAAGCATGAAGCATTGGACAAAAGTGGTAAAACAACAAATGTAAAAACTGGTAGCAATGATCTCAGTAGCATGGCGGGCATTCATAGCTGTTGAAACAATTGTTTGTAAATTTTGCTACTTCTGTTGTGTTAAGAAACATCGTGATTTCTTATCCCAAAATTTCCAAACAGTGAGTCTTAACAGTCAAGAACTTTGGTGATCTCTTGGGTGATACTTCGGATAAATATGTCATAGATTTGCTACTCCTATTCTAGCAGAAACCTTGCTTATTATCAGTAAATACCAGCTGACATGGCCTCTTAAATTCAGTTAGTGACTATTTTCTTCTACCAACTTTTTCCAAAAGAAGTTTTATAACTCTGTCTTGTTATTTCTGTAGTCTTTCTCAAAATTTAGCAGTATTCTTTGGTCTCTTTATATGTGATAAAATATGTTATTTTTCAGCATAACCTTCATTCATTCACATTAATTGTGTGGGCAATGACCTCATTGTCATTTCCAAATTTTCTTTTCTCGTTTATGTCATCACCACAGCACATCTAATGTTTTGAATTGTCTCTGTCAAATTCAGCTGAGGCCTTTTTGTTCTCTTCTAGGGAGAATACTCCAATGATCAGCTAGTAAATGTTTCAAAAGAGAATTGATTGCAATATTTATTTTTAAGTATCCTAGTTCTGATGAATTGATGTTAAGTGCTTAATCTGTGAATGCCCTAATTTACCCAAATTATCATAGTAGAAGTATGCAGTTTGATAGAAGTGAAACATTTAGCTTAAAGAATATCAGGCGGCCCATCCTCTACAAACGTGGTACTAATGGATATGTATCAGCTATGATACAAGGAATATAGGTGAAATGTGATGACATTCTCACTGTTATGCTCCTCTTGTGTCTAAATGATTCTGTATATCTTTGAAATCACCATTCAGGTCTATGACATGGATAACATATGTAGACACTCTATTATTATACATCTATATATATTATTCTATTTGTGAATGTGATACTGTCTCCAAAATCAATAATAAACAATAATAGTTATTATTATTTACATCTGTAATATTCCATTGTACCATAACTATAAACAGGTTCAAAAAGAAGTATAATTAGATTATATATGCCTCTAAATTTTCTAACAAAATGAATAATCGAGTTCTGCTGATGATAAGGAAATTAAGATTCAAAGTCACAAATGATTATACTTAGGTGAAGAATAATTTCCCACTTATCATAAAAAATTTCCTGTATATGCTGAATGTGTTCTTTATATACATAGTAGTAACTGAATCAATGAATAATTACAAAAGGTAGTTAGGTCTCCAAAGTTAGGACTTTACTCCTTACTTATTGTTGTATAATTGTTGTGGTAAAATATAGTTTGCTCTTTTCTTTAAGATTCAACTGTTTGTGCGTGTATTTATGTAATTACTTAGTCACATACATGCTGGTATGCATGAATCAAGGTTGTAAGACATTTTATTTTTTCCCTTGATACTTGATATGATATGCTGCCTTTCGTTTTATTCCAAAGTCTTTTTCCTCAAACCTACTTAGCTGAACCATTTGGAAAAGGAAGAGAGTGTCTTCTCTCTGATCTTCATAGTTTTTCTTAATGAAACGTAAGGTATTAAGGAAATGAATATTTTAATATTCAATTCACCACTAGTATAAAAGGTACCTGAGTTGATAGCTTCATTGCCTCCTCTATTTTCAATACCTCATATATTTATGTAGATATGTCTTTTAATATACTCAAAAACACTCTCAATGCTTTATGGAAGCGTCCAGAATATTTATTGATTTTTTTTTTAATCTTGAACTTAATGAATAAAAATGATGATGCATTTTGAAGTGTTCTAGAAATATCCAGAATGTTTTCTTTCTTATTTCCTTTCTGTCACTATATAATCGTTTAATATCTGAATGGAGGGAATCTTAGAAATTCCCAGAAGAATTTCATTATTATGATAGTTATATCATATTTGTGTATTAGGTATGCCAATTTATGGTATAGATTTCGAGTCTGAATTTAGAATCTTCAGTTAGAAATAAATCTAATTATCATTGATGTAATGTATTCAAGGTTCTTTTACATTCAGAGTAATAACTAGATTAATATCATGTTCTTCATCGTCATTGAGTTTGCTAATCTGAATAAAATGTTTTCATTGCCATTTGGTTGATTATGATATCATACGGTAACATATATATTACATTGCATATGTGATGACAATGTTCTTGCAATTGTTTCTCTTACTACCCAATCATATAATAAATTCTTTTTGATCTTTGAATCAGAAAACAGGGAATTTCAAGTAAAATTGGTATAATAATTTAATTTGGTGATATTCTTTTGCAAATTGAGGGATTGTATAAAAGTAATGCTGTTCCCATAATTCCACTCAGGAAGATTATGAATTATTCTAGAAGAATAACAGCCATGTCTGAAGTAATCTTTTTATTGAACTGTAACTGTTTCTTTTGTGATAGGTAGCATGAACAAATTGGCAGCATTTTTCTTTTAGTTTGAATACTACACTAGTAAACAAGACTATCTTTATTTGATTTACTTGGCATTTAGGTAGCAGAAAGTTCTAGACATATCAAGAAGGACAACAATGTGTATTTTATTTTGAGGCAATGGAATAACCAGATGATTGTAATGGGCAGAATATTTGTGTGAAGGGTACTGGTTAAACAATAATGAAGTTAAATATTTGCTGATTTTCAGCCTATTTCTTTGGTTAACATACTTGAAATTAGTTCAAGAGAAGGATTTTTCAGAAGTTATTCCAATAACCTTAATATTTAAGCTTTCTGAGGATTAGATACTATGCATTGTTCTGCATATGCACTTGTTTCTCAACATGCTGTGCCAGTCTTACACAACTGCTGAAACTATTCTTAAAACTTGTGTATTTACAATAATTATCATATTCTTAAGGAGAGAAAGGCCAACATGTCTCCTGCTCTAGTTGACTTTGATACCAATTGTTCAACCACAATGAATTTGACAAACTTTGGCTTATGTTGATTCAAATATGATGATATAATGACATTTTCGTGCTATTTTCTATATTTGTTAAATTCACAGAACTCCTTAGTTACACTAGTTAAGTTATGGGTTTTGTAAACTTAAATATTCCATGCATTTAAATCATTTTGTTACTAAAAAGCATCTTAATCATCAGAATATCTCTCATCTATTCATTGAAAGATTGCAACCATTGTGTTAGTCATGCCTTTTCTGCCCATGTAATCTTATTTTGAGAAATGAATTTTTTGTGGATTAGTATAATATCTAAGAAAATATGTTCCTTACTTAGTATCTCTATTGTAATAATTTCTACTGAGATAATTTGCAGATTGAAACCAGTGTAAATGATAATGATCATAAATCAAAAGGTATTTTTATCAAGACCAAAGCTTGGCCTGAGCCCATTCACTTCTACCATCCTAAATATAAGCTTTTATCAACTTTTACTGACTCATACTCCTTCATACCTTCCTATCTTTTGTTTCAGGTACATCTACACTTATTTATGTACTTTCTCTTCCATGCTTAAAGAAAAATACATTTTTTCTTTGGCATCTCATTCATGTCATTCAAGACTACTTCTTAGTCTTCCACTCCCTTTACAATAATTCACATTCCTCTGATTCTTATTTTTTCTTGTTGTCTTTCTGGTTCCATCCTCTGTGTGAAAACTCCAACTGTACTAACCATTGAAAAATGCCCCCATCATTATTAAATCTCATTTTAGTTTTTGCTGTATATACTCATGTAATCTGATTGTATTCAGCTTATTCATATTTTCCTTCTGTCACATCCAGATTTTGCTAATTTTCTATGTAAAGCATGTTTTGACACTTTAAAAAATTCCTCTTGTTCAGTCATAGCCACATCAATGCCTACATTATACCCTCCACTATTCTACTTATGTTAACATCACTCAATCTACAGTTCCATCCTTGGAAAACATACAACTCTAGTTCACAAAATCATCCACCATGTCAATGTACACACCGTTATACAAGTTACTTTCTGTAAGATGAAATATAAAACAATAGAAAAGTAGTACAAGGACAAAAATGATTTAAAGTTGCTGAAAATCATTTAATGGTGATTTTTCAGGTGTTTTCTTGCTGTCTATCATTCAGTTAAGAAAGAAATATGATTCTTTAGTGGATAAAATACTCAAGCATCTCTTTAGAGTAGTTCAGAGACCCTGAGGAGGTAATATTGTCTACTTAGGAATCCCTGGAATAATAATACAATGTGTCTATCTGTAAATAATAGAATAAATCCTTGTTCATTCCCTCGGAGTGTATGTGTCTTACATCATGCTGTTTCATTTGCTCTAATAAATTAATTTCTTTAGGGTTCTCCGACGACTTCAATGCCTGCAGCAAAGGCCCCTCTGACTACAATCCCCTGGAGTTCTCTCGGCCGTGTGGGCTGGGGGAGTGAAGGGGGAGTGGATGGGGATGAGGAAGAGGGCAGGGGCAGCAGAGAGGTTGAGGGGGAGGAAGATGATGAGGAGGATGAAGATGACGATGATGAAGAGGACGAAGATGACGACGATGATGGAGAGGCTGGTGGGGAGGACGATGAAGACGAGTCTGTATCAGAATCAGAGAGCGATTCGGATAGTATTGATGGAAGTGGAAGTGATAGTGAGGTGAGCTCTAGTCTTATCTTGAATTTCAGTTAAAATTTCTATTCAGCAGCCTCAAGATCCAGATAACTTCTTAATCAAAAACGTTCGTTGAAGTTTTTGATGTATTATCGTTCTGCATCACCAAAACTGGGGGGGAAAGTATGGTTGACCCCAATCAATTTTGTAGTAGCAACTGTAGAAACACCTTCTTTTTCTTAAATATTTTAATCTATTTGTTTCTTCAGATATTCGAAATTGGGAGCAATTTCAATAGGATTGTGCTTTAAGAGTTATTTTCCCCAAACATTGTGGAGATCTTTATGAATTGTATTTTATATTTTTGTCAAATTTTAGACAATTAGGTTAAGGAGAATATCATAATAGGCATATTACATCCTCTGATTTGTCAAATAAAGTAACTTAAGTGATATGGGCTGATTATTTAGATCCATACTTTAGTAATGCCACCATATTGCTATTTTGGCTTGTAATTTAAAGATAAATATCTGTAAACTGGATGAACTTAAGTTGACAGCTCTTAGTTTAACATCTGGTTGACCAGGATAAAGTGTAAAATATGTATCCAAATGTTTAGCTGAACGTGAAAAAGTAAATATTATTATCTCATTGCATACTTATTTATAATTTCTCCATTTTTATATTTGCAGGCTTCTGGAAGCAGCACTTGCAGCTGGAGTGATTCTGATTCAGATTCAGGCAGCAGTGGTCCCAGCTCTTACTCATCTCAAAGTGATCATTCTACATTACCATCTCCAACTCATGCACAAACATTCTCCATCAGTGAAACAAATTTTGAACAGGTAATTAGTTCTCCCCGTTTGAAGCTAAATGAAAATGTTGGTTACAAATTAATTTTGACATTCATTTACATTTATGCTCATGCCTTTCTCACAAATAATGAACATGATTGTGCATTAGAACTCATTTTGATTGTTTACCGTAGGAATGAGTTTTTAATATAATTTGTCTTTGCGTCTATATCTCCTATTTCTACTTAATTTCATTACCTGAGATGATATTCAGGTCAAATTGTACTTCTTTTAAAATCTTCTCATCTTCTAAAACTTGAAACATATTAAAATACTACAAATAGTATTATGTTAAATGAAATTTATTTTCTTGATGCCATTTTTGAAACTCTAAAATTAAAATATACGCCATTTAATCATCTTGATTTGTGCTGCAGTTAAATTGGCATTTAAAGCTGACAAATAAGAATTAAGGTTAAAGCATTGTGGTTCTATTTTATGGTGATAGTTATTTATTAGTTCATTTACGTAAAAACAGTTGCTATTATTATCCTTCAATTGGTTTGTATTTATAAAATAATTTCATAATTATGTGGGACTTAATTGAGTAGGGTATTAAGTAAACTTTGGTGGTGAATTTCAAGTAAAATTATTTTTAAATCTAACATGAGCTCTTCTTCGATTTCCAGGGAGGTCTGAAATTAAAAATTGCAGCTCGAAAAATCAACAAACCTGAAGTTAAGCCTGCTGAAAGTGGGATTAAAAGTCCAGACTCGTCTGAAAAATCGCCAAAAGAAGCTAAGCCTGTGAAAGTTCCTGAAAAGGAGCGAGTGGAAGTAGTTCCAAAGAAAGAGCCAGTCGTAGTAGCAAAGCCTCAGAAAGTTCCAGAAAAGCCAGTTGCCCCTCCAATCAGAAGGCAAGAAACCATGAAGAAGAAGGTGGTCCCAGAGCGAGTCGTGGAAGATAAAAGCAGCAGGTTGCGTGCCAGAAGAAAAGAAGAGGTTCCAGAAAAGAAGAAAGAAGCAACAACCAAAGTAAGGGCATGCTTTATCAGTATTGTAGAAGTAGAATTTCTTTCCTTTGGAGCTTTTGGCATGAAGAGGATAACGTAGTCAGTAATAGCCAGGTAGTTGAGTTATCATTCCAGAGGTTTTCAGGTGCTCTAGCCCTTCAAGAAAAGCTGCTTATAATTTATTATATTTTAAAAGTATTTTCATGATGATACTGTATATTCTCAAGCTACATACCTCTGCCTAAGATTTGCATGATTGGGGGAACCAAATTTTGAGAAATAGATGAGATAAAAAGTATATTAAACATACTTTTAATGGGATAAGTAACAGCATATTCTGAAGATAATGGAAGAGTATTCCACTTCTATACATTTTAACTGTACTGAAATTTTTATATTATTACAGTTTTTTAATTCTTATAGAAAGACATGAACTAGTGACCAATTTGGGAAATGTTTGGCCAGCATGTTTCTTTTGTTATATAAATGCAAAGAGGAATCATTGTGCATTACATGCGCCAAATTTTTAACACTGTTAGAAGAGGGGAAAAGTTGAGCATGATGCACGAGAAAATATGGTATACATCATGATGTAAAATGATGATTGAAACCTAAATTATTTTATTTATGTAGTACTTTTAAAGTACAATACCATTTAGTGTACTTAGATATCAAAAGTGAAATAAACTCGAAGCAATATTTTTCTACAAATAGTGTTAACATGCACAAATGAGTCATGATTTTCACCAGCTGTCACCAACCTTTTGAACCTTGCGGACCAAAACACTCATAATTTTGAATCATGTGTGCCACCAATGAAAATTTAATATGAAAGGAATGGATTTTATAGGAAAGAACAAACCTGTATAAAATAATTCTGCTGAAAGCAATTTTTTTTCTTGTCTACCCTGTATTCGTGACATAAGAGTATTCAGAATCTAGTGTAATGGTACAATAAACAGAAATTGCAGATAATACCCAAATTTCTTCATGTACCACCAAAAACATTCTCACTGACCACTGGTTGATGACTGCTGTTCCAAATTATGTACATACTTTGCAGCTAATTCATTGAACATTGAGGATACTGTCACATTAGTAGAGAAGTTAAAATCAGCTGTGTATTCAAACAATTTTATGAGAAATCAATTTCTTTTCATAAACTTTATGAGTTAAGAATAGCTTTCATATTTTAATTTTATATTTTAATAGTCATCATTGCATTACAAATCACTAAGAAAATTTAGATCTCAATAGAAGAAAGATAAAAATTAAAGAGAGAGGGGAAGTAGTCAATCAAGGCATACATTAATTACAACACATCCCATCCCAAAATTCTTCCAAAAAGGATATAAGACTATTTTTGATACTTATTATTAAGAAATATCCCAAGTATTTATGTGCTCAAAAAATGTTCCTAAAAATCTACAACCCCTGGTAGTTGATTCTCAGACTTTATGAAGTGAAAGGTAACTTAGCATGTAAAGGTGTGCACCTAGGATAATTCCCAAGAATAAACAGATACGAAATTTTGAAAATATGAAGCAGATTCCATGTCAGTTTTTTCTTTGGAATCAAAATTTGATTCCCTGAAAAGGATGCCTAAGTATTCTTTTTAGTGGAGCAGATTTCAATCCACTGTGCACATCCATTTCCATCTATCCCTGGCATTTTCCAATTTTCTCTATTGTTAGCTTGATTCTAGATACTTCACTGTCTCTGTTCCATGTCCCTTGGTTTTCTTGGTCTTTACTTTTCTCTCAGAGCCCAGTTATGAGATGTCATTTATTTTTATTGTCTATTCTCAGTATTTATGTAAATATTGCTGGAAAATATTTAACATTATAGCTCAAGTTAAAATTAGTGATCTACAAGGCACTTATTTTGTTTATTTTCTGTACGATTCTAGTTTTTATAAATCAGATTAGAATAAAAAAATTAAGTTCATTGAGAATTCTGAGGTACTCAATTCATGATGTAAGCATCTGTTTCGTCATCCTATTCGTTAAATAGGTTATATCATGGTCAGTAGCATATGTCTCTTGTAACATCAAAGCCCTTCTGGCTTTAAAAAGATATATGCTAAATATGACAACTGCTTCTAATCTAAGAGTGGTCTTTATATAACTAAGCAATTTAAATATTTTTTTAACTTACATTATTTTTTCTATAAAAATTGACCAGCATTTAAGGTGTGAACTGAAATAATTCTTTTGTCATGTAAATGCCTTATATTATACAATATTCTATATATAGTCTATTAATACAATTTTAAGCAAAGTAAGCATATCTCCAAATTTTAAAAAGATATTATTTTGATGTTAGAAAAGATCAAGAGCAGACCAGGGACTTAAAGAAGTCCAAGACATTTTTTGAGAAGATCGATTTGAAACGCTTTCATGAATTAAAGAAAACCCTGTTGAAGATTCTAGGGCTAACATTTATTACTTCAAAGTGATCCATTGCTCAAGTCACCTTAAAAAAATCACCGGTATTACAATTTCTGACAGTCAACCTATTGCAGATCACTGAGCCATTCCGCCTAAGTAGGAAAACAGATTTTAGGGGTATCATCAGTTAATTTCATATTGTTATATTTATTGAATATTCTGTTTCAAGATTGGAACATATATGCTAGTACACCTTACACTCTGAAAAATATATAAATATTAAATCTTTTATTCTTGAAACATGATGTATTAGATTGTTTTTGAGGATTTGGCTAAACTGTTTCACCTCTTGTATTTTGGAAAAAGATAATATTATGGCAGGGATACATCTCAGAACATCTTCCATTAAATCATTCATTTAATAGCCTATTAAGTAGTGCATTCATTTTACTTCATTTGTATGTACAGAATTTCCTAAATTTTGTTCCATTATGAAAGAAGTCTGCATCTATTGTTTTACATATTTTATTTCATTTCAAATTGTCAGGAAATAATTATTATGTTGGAATTTGAAATTATGTTTTGTCTTGCTTCTGTATTTGACTAAATAAATGGACTTCTTTTGAGCACACTTCAATGTCTGCAGCTTAGATTTTGTTATGCAAATATTGGATGAAGGGGGATCATTCAGTTAGTTTGGGAAAAATGTTACAATGTATTCAAATATGTTCATTTTGCAATTACATAATGATGTATATGACTAGTCTTAAATGTGTCTTTAAGTTTGTGGTTTGAAATTTAGTACAATTTAAAGTATACTTTCCAGAAGCAATATTTATATTGACAAATATACATCTTAATATGTCCCATATCAGTTCCAGCTGAATTATCTCATGGAATTTTAATTTCAGTACACAACCAGTTTTAGATACTTTTCTCATATAAAGAAAAAGTACTATGATTTCATTTTTATATTAATTTATATTTGTTCATTTCTTGCATTATGTGTCAGTGTAATTACCTACAGGATTCAGAGAAATTTGGGATTTACTTTCTTTATTTAATATACTGTGCTCATAAAAATAAGGAAGGTCAATCAAATAATGTGCAGTTTCATTTTCTAAAACTAAATGTTTGTCCAATAAAATTACCGCAGACATTTATGATATCTATATTATAATCATTCCCTTTGTAAATTTTTGCTGATCTCCTTCAAAATTGACATTTCTAACTCCTAAAATACCTGTTTGTTTTCATGTTAAATTTTTTTGATTTACTCCTGTTTTTGTATATTTGAAAGAAAGGTTGCAGATGAAATAGGAACAATGATTGACATGTAGCAATTGATTTCTTGTAGTTAATACTGAATGTATGATTCTAAAACTTTTGCTGTATAGGGGTTCCATTGATGGATAATACTTTATGGGATTTGCATTGTAGTAGAAAAAACTACCCAAGTGAACTGGAAATTGTATTATTATCTACTTTGGTCTGATCATTGAGAAAAAGTTATATAATTATATTTCTGTTCACCAGTTTAAATTATTTATAAAGTTTTGTATTTGAATGAGGTCAGTATTGCCGCAAGATAAGTTATAATTGAGCATAAGATCTTTAACAAATTCTGCATCCTATGTAACTACCATTTCATCAAATTATTTAAAATTGAGCAAGATGAAACCATTCTGATGCATTCATGCACAACCCAATCTGTACCCAATTAATTTTGCAGTTTTTTTATTTCTCTGTTATTTTTTAACCATTTACTCATCAGTCATTGTCACCTTGTTGAATACTGTAACATAACACATTGGGAAATTTTATTGGAAGGTAATTCTGCTATCGACCATGGACTAGTTCGTTCATCAAACGTTAAAGATTAGCACCTATAATGTGCTCCGTTCTGAAAGCGACGTCTCATCATTTTAGTCGATATTCCAAAAATAAAAGTCTTTTTGTATATGATTAACTCGTTCTCTGTTACCCCTTTAGCAAGAATCTTCCGCGCCTTTACGCTTCAGTACGCCTTCCGAAACCAGTGCAGTTTGCTCTTTCATTGCGTTCGAAATTCTTCGCGTCCATCATAACATGCATTTCAATTACAGTTCCTCGCCTTTTCATAGTTTTCCTCATCCCTTTGGGTTCGTTGTACCCGTCTGGCGCTCAAAAACGCCCCGTCGATCGTCCAAGAACGTGGACATAATCAGTGAGGAGCGAGAGGAAAACTGGTTGACATTGGATATTCGCCTCTTTTCCCCAATTCGCGCTCTCATCCCTCCGTCGTGAGGAAAGATTCGCAATCGCGAAAATAACGCGTACCGATTTCGCGGCCGGTTTCCTTCCGACATTCTTCAAGGGCACACACACATTCCCCTACCGCACCACTCTCTGCCCCCCTCCCGCCTTCTCCTCCCACTCGTGTCCTTCCCGATGTCTCCGTCCTCGCCAAGATATCGGACGCTTTAGTTCTTGCCCAACGGTCTTCCCCCACCGCGGAGGACGGACCCCTCCAAAGTCTTCCTCTTTGGTCAGTCCAAGAGGTAACCTCGGAGGAATTCTCAGGGTGCAGAACGGAGACGCGTTTTCTAGTTGGTTTCACCGTGGGGTTCAACACGCGACTTGCCTCCGACGTCGCTCGGAGTGGTTCTCCACCACCCCTTCTTCTCCCCCCCCTTTTCGCTTACCCCTTCAACAATCCACCGCGTCTGCGCGTATGCCATTGGCCGTCTCCGTTAGCGCGCCAAACCTCCGCCCGTGATTTTTTCCCTTTCGATCGATCTTTTCCACGATCTCTCCGCTAGGGGAGCACGGAATGCTAGAATGCGAGTCCACGTGGGCGTATTGTAGAGCGTCAGTGTTTTCGCCGTGGTGGTGTTTGTGGTGCCGGTTGGCAGTGCGGAGGAGTGAGTTTTTCTGCCGTGCTTTTTTTTGTGTGAGTGTCAAGAAGAGTGAAGTGTTGTTGCCGCGCTGGCTGTGTCCGGATGCGAGGGCGTAGTGGGTGTCGTGTGCCCGCCGCGCCCTCCTCATGGTGCGGCGAGCAGATTCCGCCGGCGGGCGGTGGTGCACGGCTCGGAACAGAAAGCGCGGTTCGGTCGCTCTGGATGCGGCGGAAGGTGCCATAGCGATGGATGTTTGGGAGATTGTTAACCACCTGCTAAAGAGCTACCAGGTAAAGGAAAATGGATGTCAGGTTAATTAAAGCGGGCTCGACGGATGGATGTCATCCACTCGTTACGCCGTAAAGTTTTTCGATGAAAGCGGCGACGTACCATACGGGAAGAGGAGTTAGCGGCTTGGCAGATCGTTGTCACTCAACGAAGTTGATAAATCTGCGTGAGATGTCAGTTACGTTTCGTCAACGAACGCGGGATGATATGGGATTGTTTTGGCGGCTTTGTTGGCCGGCTTGTACCGGAGTTGTCGGTCCGTGAATTGTTTACTTACTCAAAATAACAAATTGATGCCACTAAAGTCTTAAGGATGTCGGATTGAAAACAGTGATCGGAAGGAAACCGGTGTTATTATTCAACACGTCTATCCCAGTGGATGCCTTGCAGGATATTTTCGTTTAGCTTCTCTCCCGCACTTAGTTTGAAATTTGCCGTATTGAATAACGTTCGCGAACGGTAATGTTCAAGTTTCCAGATGTTGTCGTATGTGGGGATGTTTGTACGAAGTTAATTTCTGCGCCGGTCTCGCTTTCATTGAGGCAGGGGCGTAACACGAAAGGGGTACACCCACGCGAGGCATGGGGACTTCGATCCTATTCAGAACTACCAAACAAAGTGTGGAAAGGAATCAGAAAGGAGTTTTCCTTTCTAAAGGGATGGATTTGGACTTTAAATAAGTAACTTTGACGTGGAGATTTCACTGAATCTTTGCGTTGAATGTCATGATTTTGGAGCTGATGTTGGTTGTTTAAATACTATTGAAGATGTAGAATTTTAGGAAGTTAGTATAGCACGCTTATATCCAAAGTCGAGTTGTATTGGTAATCCAAGGAGAATGATTATTTGGGGATGTCATTCCTTTTCTTCGTCCTCCATTGATCATTTTCCGTTTTGCAGCATTGTTTATTTTTAAAGTTGAAATTAATATGATTTCTGCGAATAGTTTTTGACGTCAAATTTTGAATTTAATTATATCGTTCGGGTGATCTGAGTAAAAAAGATAGTTCAAAAATGGGGAAAAGCAAGTGGTTTCCTGATGATTTTGATTTATGATTAATTTTTTAAAGGAAAAGTATTTATAACCATGAATGTTCTTTGGGAGGAAGGAAGGTCTTTTAAAACTTAAAGAAGCAACTTGTTTTTGATTCAGCAAAAACAATCGAATGAACAAAGCGAAGATTGATTAAGTATCGCTACTTCGAACGCATTTGCTTAAAATCGCACGTAAATACAAGCGCGGTTGTTTTCCGCCCGTCGAGTTTTCCATAGGAAGCACGTGTCTGCGAAGTTTTCCCCTCGCGTAATATTCGCTACATTTTCGCGCTATCACGCGAAGGGAAAGGTCACCGCGTTTTCGCACGGAATTAAGTCTCTCGCTTTATCCGTTTTCACCCCTTCTTTCAGCCTTTGCTCAATCTCACAGTAGCGGCGCGATATAGCCCTTCCGCTCCGCGATATTGAATCCTTCATTTCTCTCTTCCTCGTGGAGTCATATCCTTTTGATACGCCGTGGAATTCGCCCATAGGTTCGCGCCAGTGCGCGGGAAGGGGAGGCGGAATTCTTTAAAGCGCTTTTTTCGCGAATTTCCCCCGCTTTTTGATCGGTGCGCACGAGATGGTGGATTGTCTCCCTTCCGCAGACGAGCGCGTTGTTCGCCGGCGGTCTTTGTTCCCCTCCCGACGCTAATGTGGCGTTGGAAGATGCGATCGCTTGAGGCCATTGTTTCCTTTAATTCAAGCACGATTGCATTTCCTAGTATTGGGCGACCACGCCCTGAGGGAAACGGTCTTTTAAATAGCCGAATGACTTACGTGGACGGAAGGTTGCTCTGATTTCCTAGGTGCCGAAAACTTTAAGTATTCTCGAATAAGAGAATCAACTTAGAAGCAACTAAGAAAATTTGTTCGCTCGAAAATTTTGCACTAATGGTCCTTGGGATGCATCCAATTTAATTAAAAGATAAGAGCGGTAGTTTGATTGAAATGACAATTTGAGCTGTTTTAAACTGTGACGCAAACCTTCATATTCGACAATGCTCATGTTTCTGTGGTTGTCGTACTGCTTCCAAAAGATGCAAGGTTTATTAAAACGTCGTTGTCATGGTCGTACGACGTCGAGATATTCTTTTATGGAAACTATAATATTTCTTGCACAAACTGTTTAGATCGTTTTAAGACCGAGAATAAATGTCACTGTCCGATGAGAAAACTACTTATTTGCCGCAAAAAAACGTGAAAAAGTAAACGATAAAATCCAAACATGATAACCCTGATGTCTACAAATCCAGTAGCGAAACTCAAAAATTAAATTTTAACTCGATTTTTGACCAAATGGTGCACTTTTCATTAGTCGGTCTGTTTTTGGCAGGAATCGTGAAGCACAAATGGTCAGTCATTTGTAGATTTTGATGCATTGTGAAGGGAAAAAGGCGCCGATCACCGAAAATGTATGTTTAGAAATAATTTTTAAGATTACACAAACTACTGAGGAGGCCGTCATTACTTTTCAAAGTCACAGAACAGGAATTATGAACGAGTCCCTTCGTCATAATTTTCTGCGGACAGTTACACCATGATGTATACAAGTTGTATGAATTTGGTATAGTCTTGGAATTTTCTACTCCACGCGATATTTTTTCTTTATTTACAATACAGGGTAATCTTCATTGGAAATAGAAGTTTTGTTATCGCTGAATTAAAGGGATCCCGCCTAGTTTGGTAACGTGCCGTTCCCTGAAGATGTCTCTGATGTAGGCCTCACGTGGTCCTTTGACCAAAACAATAACAAACATGCATCGTGTTGTTAGTTACTTTTGACTCTCGCGAGAAGTATTTGATTCCGAAAACAAATCCTATTTTGTTTCTGCATAGATGATTTAAGATATTACTCTCTATGATGAGCATTTTATTCTTGTTAATTGTTATGTATGGTATTTATTATAAATCATGGAGTATCGATAATTTGAATCAAGTAACAGTGCTTAATAAATGTTTCCTGTTCTCAATAATTACCTTTACAAAATTAATGTATTGATTGCCGGTTCTTTTCTGTGTCTTATTGGTATTTTGAAATTAACGCGATAAAGGGATGTGTGCCAGATTTGTTGCCTTGCTGTAATAAATTTTACTTATCATATTTTCAATAAAAACTTAAGTAGATTTTAATACTATTTAAAAAAACCTATTAAGGCGAGATTGAGGCTAAATAGTTTCTTCTTCTATCTGACCTCAAACTATTTTGATGCTATTATTGTATCCGATTGTATTTGATTTTGTAAATTTATTTATCTTTTTAATTTTATTTCCTATCTCAATCCATGAAAAACTCGACTTTTTTGTCTGACATGGGTTTTGTTAGGTTTCAGACGCAGGAAACGAGTGTTTTCCCGATAAGTGACTTTTCGTTAAGCAACTGCGAGGTGTTATTTTAACCGGATTTGGCAGACTCGTTTTTCGGTAATAATTGTTTCTGGGCTCTAATATTTTCGGTGTTGCTGAAATGTTTATCGTTAATTGCCTTTTTATCGAAGGTCAATTGTCCTGCGCTAATTTCAGTTGTGATATTCGCCTTCGTGTTTCTTATGTTGCGATAAGCTAAGCACTCTATAAGTCGATAATTCTCAAGACAATAAATTGGTATTTTAGTCGAGTTGACATGTTTTTATTCCACAAATATTATCTCCCACATTTTCAAAAATTTTCATCGTTTTCAATTTTGTATTGTTTACATTCTGCAATACAAGTTTCTCTGCTGTTATCAGAAGTTGTTTATTTTGTCTGATAACTTAATTGAATTCGATTCTGCAGGGATCCATTTTTGTTCACAATTGTTCCTGGCGTATGCGGAGTTTCATCGTTAAATTAAAGAGAATATACTACCGCTATCATTGTCCGTGGAAGTCGAGGTACCTTTTTTGTTTAGTTGGTGACTATTTGAATTGCAAATGAAGCGTACCTAATACGAGAGGAAAATTTACATTCGTATATGGGGGCGTTGCCTCCCGTAGCAAAACTGCCAACGGTCACTAAGCTTTAGAAAGCGGGAATTTCAACTGACTCATACGAGGAACTTACATGCGTTCACTGCCTAGAAACCTGGTTCGACGTTTAATGATATAATAGATTTTTACTCTACAGATTGCATATATAAGTTACATATCACAAAAGGTGCAGCTTGTATATAAAGCTTAGCTTACCGTTAATGAACATCATGATTAATTATTGATTGTTTTCCTAATTAAAGAAGGCTACACACAATCAATAAGAACCTAAGTCACTGTTTCGTAAGCAATATGAAATTTTTATAATGAAGAATATCCTGCCTCTTCTGTAAATGTATGAGTGTTTTTTACTAAAGGCATGGTATAAGTTGATGATTATATGAATGACACAAAAATTGATTGCCTATTATATAGACAGCCTCTTTTAGAACTTTATGTATTTTTTATGATTTGTACTTACGGGACCCATCCTCTTTGTTAAAAATAATAAAAGAATCATTTCTACTCGTGCATTTTTAAACGTCTTTTGTAATTACATGGCTGCGCTGAAATAAAATTTTATGTTGTTTGATGTCCAATTATTATATACCTTTCAACCGAGTACGCTAACGCCTACAGGTGTTAAAGAAATGCGAATTTAGATCCTTCCCAAGATTTTCATTTTACTAAGTTCTGTTCAAAACTTAAGAAAGGAATGATACATATTCATCATCCTAGATCGATCTTACAAGCATCTAGTATTTTATTACGTGTTCAACATTGTATCATTGAACGTGTTTTTGTGAATAATATATTATGTTTATGTGTATTATTTATTATTTGATCCGATGCACCGTAAGGAACCAATCTTTTGAATGGCATAAATAGTCCATTTCGGCAACGTAAGATCAGAATTCAAGTTAAACTAATTCATACTGAAGAAATATTTTATCTGCCCTAAGTAGCGGAGCAGTTAGCTTGATAGCGCTACAACCCCAAGGTCCCGCGTTCGAATCCTGGCTATCGTGATCTCTACTATTCGGAATCTTCTGACAGGGAGTTGGTTTTGTGATTAATGGTTATGCGTCAGATTTTACCGGTAAGGATTGCCAGTAGGAAGAGGTGTAAAAATCAGAGCCAAAATAAAATTCATCTTCTCTTTTAATCATGGAAATCCACAGCCGATCTCTTAAGGGATTAGAATAAGGATAAGAAGCAACATTCTAAGATATGTTATCTTTTTCCTTCAAAGTTATTGATAAGCTGTTTTCTTAAAATAAATCGATGCATTTTAATTATTCGATGCCAGAAGTAGATTTTATTTCGAAACATTCACATGCAGACTGAATACAAATACGATATGCTTGCGTAAGGTGTTCCAGCACCTCGCAAGAAAAGATTTCAATTCAATCCCGAGGGTTATGACGACCATTCCTCGAGATCGTCTAAGAGGATTCTGAAAAATGGCCCCATTACGTCCCGACTCATCTACTTCCAATCGGATCAAAACGCATTCAACTTCTTCACATTCCGATACGCTAAACGGAGAGAAAATATAAACGACGGAGTATAAAGCGACATCAGTTATTACGTAATCCTCAAGTCTCATCGCGACCCTTAAAATATCCGCAGCGCCTCTGTATAAAGCCTTTTCGATTCGCACTTGAGATGGAAACGTCTCCCGTGTTATCCTCTTTATGATCCCGCGTGGGGAGGACAGGAATGCTGCCCCGACCGCTTCCTCCCCTCCCGTCCACCCTTTCGAACCCCGGCGTGGGAAAGCTATCGGATGAGAGGCTCCTCACCCCTCCGCGTGCCCCGCCCGAAAAGGATTTATTCTCCGAAGCTCGCGACCACGTAAGCGCTTCGCGAATGCCGTCGCAGACTGCTCGAGCGTTCAGAAGCGATGATCCAACCGCCGGTGATTGATTAACAACGTCCAATTAGGCGCCGAAAATCCCAACGGCTGAGGAAGACGAGGGACTGCTGTGTGGAACACGTTACGCGCGTGGATTTTTTGGTCAATTTACCCGCGTTGGGGGATTAAGAGTATCTCGGTGGAAGGTTGGCTCTTGAGCAGCGTACCGGAGAAATTGGGCCCCTTGGGCGATACAGCTGGGGACCTTGATCTCGAGGGCCCCACCGTATTATGGGCATCGGTTGCCACTTCATTATGAGTATTAGATAGCGCAGAGTAAAACTCGTATCAATTTAGCTTTGATTGATTTAAAATAGGGGTTAATAAATATTTCGCACGAACAACTTTTTGAATAGCTATCTGCGTTCATCTGAAAAGAAAGAATGATTTACTGCTTCTAATAAATATTTCATTATAGTTTATTATTAACGTAACTTTTACAATAGTTTTGGGCACACCCCCCGTTTACCGCTAACAGTGCGTAAACTGAAATCAAATAACGATTTATGCCTCGAATTTGGATTCTTGTTTCTTAATTTTATTTTGAAAAATTTCCGTCTATCTTGGTAGTTATCGGTACTCAATGTTCAACCAACAGAATTCATATTAAAAGAATTAAATGTTGAATGAGAATTCGATAAAAATATCTCCCTTTTGATAATATGAGCATTAATATCAGGTGTTAGTATTCCTTTGCCATTGGTATTAGTATTTTTCTCTGTCATCAATGAAACATTTAGAATATGTGATAATTACAAACCAATTTTCGTTCATTGGTCAACTTCCGTTTCTGAATCGAAGTAATTAACTAATTTCGTTGAGTGCATCGCAACCTGTAGACACGTGCAGTTATAGACATCTCCTTTGCCACGACTTTAGATCAAAGCCGGCCCGGAAAAAGAAGTCGAAAATATCATCTAATTAACATTTATGTCACAGACAGTATGTTTGTAACTGTAACTGGTAGTTATCAACAGATTTGCTCATTAAAATGTTCGAAGGTGGGTTCAATACGGGAAATCAGAAGGAGAAATTTTCGACTATTGATAACATTGCGTACCGGTTATGTTCCGGCCTTATCACCGTTTAAATCCGCGTAAAAAAGTGGTTCTCTCGCTGTAATTACTTTTATACCGGTATTGAAACATGTTACACATATCTTGTTTGCATAGCGGTATTTTTAAAATCGAATTTTGGGAACACCGATATTTTTCTTCGAAGAAAAATTTTAAAATAGCATTTTATACGTAGCCAAAAGTGTATCGCGAATGTTGGTAAAAGAATATCTAATTTCACTTAAAAAATATCTTTACCACAGTTGGGTATTCTGACGTAAAAAGGGAATAAAAAAACGACTCTTCTTCGTGAGAGGTGTACATGTAACAAAATTGTCTTAGGTCGATTTCAATTTAGTTATTATCAACGATGTAAGAGCTGAGGTCTAATGCAAGGTTGGTTAGGACCAGCTCACCGTTCTTACACCCATTCCGTATGATCCAGTAGCTAATTTTTATTTATTTATTAAAAGTTTCACCCTTCTTTCTATAGCCTCATAACCGAAGTGTAGGAAGGGAAATGTTATTTGCCCTTCTATCCCAGAAAATGAAAATGTTTATTTTTATCCCGAAATGTTGAAGTTTCATAAAATAAATTAAGAATTTGATTGATGCGTTATTAACGTGTAAAATCGGTAACTTTGCTCGAGGCCTGCAAAATTTTTTTAGAAACTCGTGCTGGTAGGTTGTGGACATCCGTGTCGTAATGATATCAACAGCTGCGATTCTCGAATATTTGTGGCGAATTTTTTCATCGGTTCGCTTCGCATAGTTGATCATCAGCGATTTTCGCCGTTTTTCTGCGGTTAATCCCATCCAACGCCTGATTAACCGAGCAAGCGTCCGGAATCGTCGAATGCCTCTCGACCACGTGTCTCTTCGCACTGCACTTCACGCTTGGCGCCACCGTCGGGCTTGAATTGTTCCCTGAACCGCGCTCTACAGTTGGCGGGCTGCCTAAGTCACTCATGGTTTTCCGTTGATCCTTTGCTGGGCTTTGAAGTTCATCTATAACCGGCCGTCATTGGTGGACTTTTTCTCAAACGACCTGTGGAGATCTTGAGGAAGTTCGTTGCGCCCAAGTTCGATCTTGTTTGCGACGATGATGAATGGATTGGGAATGAATGTGAATCATGGGGATGATGTCAGTTTCGGAGATTAAAAGCTATCTGCAAGCGTTGGCGGTAAGCCACGTCGCGGGTTAATAAGAATGCGGGTTTCGTAATTTGTCAATCTAATTTGGTCCAAAAAATTAACAGTAATCAGCATTATTTGGGCGGGATAGGGACCTCAAAGTACCGTGTCATATTACCTGTCGTTAATTTTTAAAAATTTTTAATTATTAAAAATAAATTGAAAAGAGGTTAAAAATTATTAAAAGGCTCAGTGGAGTTGGAAGAAATCGTGTTTAAAAATTATTGTTAAAAATATTTCGACAGCTGAGGGCATTTCGCACATGGGCTCCCGCCTGGAATCGAACCCGGGACCGCTTACGTTGAAGTCGTACGCCCTGCCCACATGGCTATCCGGGGGCCGTTTTTACATGTATTCTTACTGTAAAATATTGTTTTCCAGGGATGTTTGAAATATCGTATTTCAGTTTTATTTCCATCAAATTAGATTTCGGCGTAAATGAAAATATTTTTGGTTAAACCTTCATGTTTATTCTTCTTTATTATTTAGAGCTATGCTCGTAATGAAACCAATGTTGAAAGTTAGATCAAATTATTACGATAAAATGCTGCTTTCTGATACTGATAAACTACTATGTACTAAAATACTGATTCGACGCGAAAACTTTTTATTACTTCAGTTCTTTTATTCTTGCCGAATGCAATACATAGTGTATCGCACAGTTTGCTATGCGTCTAGTTTTGCAAAACTTTCTCCCTGTTATTATGAGCACGGCATACTGCGTTTCACATCCAAGGTAGCTTCATTAAGCTTCGAATAATCCCCGATTGATGACGATGGTATTCCTATAACCTATTAATTAGCATGTCTCACATTCGTATCACGCTCCGACCTTGTCGCCGCGGTTGCGATGAACGACGAAATCTCATCGAAAGCAAATAAGGCAAGAAGAGCCGAAGGTTATCGAGATAAAAGAATTAAAAGAGACGTATACTATTTTCCCGGGAATAAATCCTTACCAGCTCACGACATCGGATCACAAGTTCGAATCTGCAATGGAACTTTTTTTCTATCCACGTTGCCGCAAATGGAAGTTTTATTAACGGCGCTATTGTTAGAATAGTCGTGGATGACATAAGGTGTTTGTCGCGTCTTAGTCTCTAGGACGGTGTGTTTCGAGAATATCAATTAGAATTCCACGAGTTTTTTTCCTCTCCTCATGCATGAGAGGCCTCTTTTGCATCGGTGAGGATTGCTGCACGCCATTGAAAAAAGCGCGTCATTGAGATTCTTTTTCCATCTTCACGCCTTAGAATTCTGTTCTGCTATTATTTCGTGGAAAAGCGAAATTCTCGACCGGAAGATGGATGTTTCCCAAGGGGCGATGACTAGGATCGGAATGCTGAAACGGAAAGGTAACTGAGGAGTGTTGGAGGTTGTAGGAACGTTGTAGCACCGACGGTAATTGCTGTCTTTAATTAGCTGAAAATTCTCCACGTTCGGTTCAGGTGTTGTTTTCCGAGTTCTTCTCGAGAAGTCATGAATGCATGCATTCAACTGTCTCGTTAAAAGTACTGAGGTGGTTAATTAATGTTGAAGTTTAAAATATATTTTATAATGTATGTAATAATATAATATGTAAGATGTATAAGGATTGCAGTACTTGAATATATGCGTAATAAAAAAGAATTTAGGTGGAGATTTTTTGGCGACTTTTTCGTCCCATTCCTATGCGTTGACATTCATGGTTATTCAGAATGAGAGTTAAATTTAAAATATCCTTTGAATCAGCTCTGATCCCCATGATTTATCATATTGACTCATGCCGTTTGGTCTCTTCCTTTTTCCCTTACAACAGCCAGTAATTTCCTCATTCTCTGGAAAATATATGATTAAACGTTTGCGATTAGTCTCGGCTTGGGTAATACAGTAAGTTATTTTACATCCACTCCTATAGTTTTTTCATTTTAATTTTATTCATGCTTACATTATTTATGTATTTATAAATACTATTGACGACAGATAAAATGGAAGAAGAGAGTTTAAGTCTCAATCTTGTTAAATAAAGAACTTTAAATGAGAAAGAATTGAAAAGGTCAGAAATTCTTTATTTCTTGTTCAATCTAGAAATCGCTCTGCCCTTTAGGATGTATTTCCTGGAAGAGGGTGTTGAAATTATTTTTTCCAATATTCATTGTTGGCGTGGTTGGAGCACAATCGCAAACGTCAATTCTTCTCATCCGTGAAGAATATTTGCGTAATGCGGAAAATTGTCAGGCATTTTCTAGCTTCCGCTTTGGTCGTTAAAGTTGGATTTTATGCACAGGTTTTCTGCGAGTATTGATTCTGGATCGAAGATAATGTCAGTGGAGATCGGATTTAAATTCAGAAGAAGGGTTTTTACTTGTCTTAAATTTAACGTAGAATTTTCAGATTGAAAGGGTTTCCCCATTCTAGAAAAATTGCAAAAAAATAACTGTCTCTACTCTTTTGATCTCTGAAATCCAGCTTTTTCTCATGTGGAAATTAACATAATTTGGAGACAGGTGTAGCATCATTTTCGTATGTCACCTTATGTCTAAAACAGTCAAAGTAATAGGTCAAGTTAATGAATTTGACCCATGTGACAGACGGCATATAAGCAGAAACGTGCCTTTGTGTTTTTGATGAATGGGTTACGTAAAGAGGTACGAGTTGGCACTCCGCAGGAAGTTGCGTGTTAAAGCAAGATGCAGGAATTTTATCCTTCCAGGTATATACGTTATCACTCGGGTCCGAGGAAGCTTGTTCTACACTGCTGCCTCACTGTCATTTGGGCGGCCGTTTGAGCAAGTAAATTGCTACTTCGCCGAGCGTGAATTTTCACCCTCGCTATTTATATTTCAGGTTAAATGGGCCCTCGTTGACGCTCAGCCCTGGCACATATCTCGGCTTCTGTATTCCGCGAAGCATGGCATTAACATTTCCCTCACTCGGCGAAGTTCTCCTTTAAGTCGCTCTTCATTCAGTTTCTGTTCTTTCTCGGAAAGCGTTTAGAAAGAGAGGTTTTATTGTTTACACGGTAGAAGGAGAAGGCATTCAAGGTGGGGAGACTCAAGGTCACGAGGTCGTCCAGCAGAAGGCTGCGAAATGCCGTCTGGTGGCCTAGTCAGAAAGTTGCCCCCATCGCGGAATGATTCGCATGTAAGGTGGACCCTTGCTTTACGACGCCCCGCGCATAACGACGTGGATGGTCATCTTTTATTCCCGAAGCGAGGGAACGGTCCCTCTGTGTAACAGTAGCATTGTTGGTTGTCTGCGCGGATGGCTGGGTTGTTGTGGTCGTTGTTGGCCGTGTTTTACCGCTAACTTTCCGTTTCATTTGTTGGATTGATTGGTGATCCAATTAAGGTTCCATCTTGAAATTAGTTACCCATTATCAGGATAATTAAAGGACTCTAATTTTTACTGTACTCTTTCATTTAATGCTGATCCTTCATTCATTCCCTTTGAATCGATGGCACCGTATTTCAGGGCAGAGCTCAAATCATTTCTCCAAGTTTGAGCTCGGTCTTTAAACTACTGAGGGGCATTTAAATTTCTTCGTGAATGACACGTTCTAAAGTTTCTAATTTTTGATAATTAATTAAAATAAATGTGAATTATTTAAAATTCTTTGTGAATATTTCGCGAACCTGCCGGAATTAAAATACACATTGCAGTAAAGTAAAATTGACACCACTATTTTACTCCAAATCTCATTTAAATATCCTATGAATGTAGGCATATTAGAATAAATAAGGAAACTGATAATACAGAATGATACGATCAAAAAGGTTTAATCATCACAAAACTTTATTTTATCGATATTTATGCAGAAAAATCACCTCATGAAACAGTAACTGATCGTAAAATAGTAAAACTTACAATTAATTATAACGTAGAAAAAATGTAATCCTTTATTAAAAGTTATTTTATTTATATAAAGGCAGAAGTTTAAATTTGTAATAAAGTAATAAACATTTCGAATATTGAGAGAATTTGCGGCACACGAAGAGCATCCATGCTCCACACCCTCGAAGGAATTGTTTCAGTTTAATTTATCGTTCATTCCTCCTTGTAAATGTAAGAAAATAAAAGTAGCAAATCTTCAGTGTAATGGAAAGAGGGTTGGAGGAAGAGTTGGAGGGCAAAAATGTTATATCGAAGTGATATTTACTCGGAGATGCTCCTCTCCCAGCGGGGATTTGATTCTGATGGAATCCAAGGAGCAAGACGTCTTTTGTATTAAAGTTCGCGTGATTCAATTTTCGGGAGCCCCCGCTAACAGCTTTGAGAAAAATTGGTTTTTAATAGGTTTCCCGCTGCGAAGTTCTCTTGAGAAACGGTTGGTTGCGCTCTTGGGTATTGTGGCATCCATTCGTCCATAATAGGAATTACATGGTGTTTGACTCTGCAGCATGACTCCCAACGAACTCGCAGCAGCTCGATACGCTTCAATTGTACTCAATTGAAAACGAGAGCCGTCGACTTGCTTTGGTTTTGGTTCCATGGTTTTTAAAGTGCCGCACGCTGAAATATTCAATCGGTTCTTCCCATTGTATCCCTTTTCCGCGGGGTTTACCGTTCCGTAGAATGAGTCACAATGGGAGGGTTAAGCAACGATTGTTACGAAATTAAATTAGCGTGTGCATCTTGAATTTTTCAATCTCCGATTTTGGATATTTCGTTCACGATGGGGGACGAATTTCGAAATGCAAAGAGGTTTCGTAGTGTGGTAATTATTTTCCGGGCCCCTTACAAACATACATTTACTACAAAATACAGTCACAATGGGTGAACACGTATAACCATGCTCTAAAGTAGTAGATCCCGATTCCTGGGACTCGAACCCTGACCTCAGCGGTTCTAGGTCCGACCAGCTTCTGAAAAAATCATACAAATTAAAATTGGTTAGCTCTGAAATTATGATAAATTAAGTTGATTTGTATTATTTGATTGATAGTTGTTTAGATAGTAGATATATTGATAGTAGTTTATTAAAGTAACGCTCTAAACGAAGGGAATATATTTACATATAATTTTATAGGGATTTTCAACGGTATGAGTCGTTAGTGTAAGTTTCTGGGTGTATAGTAGTTGTAATGTCTCCGTGATTGGATTATAATTATTACCAAAAAACAATTCATTACATTATTACTTTATTGGGTCAAATATCGAGAGGAGAGGTATTGCTGTGGAAATTAGAATGCATGTCTTTGTTTTTCCTTGCATTTAGAATGCAGGGAAAACAAAGACAAAATATGTTAGATGATAATAAGGGTTGAATACGCTACCAGAAACGAAAGAAAAAGTATTAAATTGATAATATTATGGCACATTGACCTACCGAACTCTAAGTTGATGCATTTGCTTTTATTTACTTGCTCTGAATTCTTTGTAAATTATCCATTTAAACCTTAATGGTAATCGATCACGTTAATTGAAGCATAAACTAATCACGATGATACAAATTTTAAAAGGCCCGTTAATGATTTTTAAGTTTAATGATGACTTTCTTGTCATTTAAATTTGGTCAGATTTGTTAAAAACAAGTGATATTTTCTCCAAGGGTTCCTTTAATTTTGATCGATTCTTCGTCGTGACTTCGATTTTAATATTTCGCAACTTAGAGAACTATGACCGCTAGAGGAATTGATATGCTTCGTCGCAGTTGAGAAACGTAAAAAAAGACAATTTATTGGCGATGTTGATGGCGAGATAAATTTGTTACTTGCTCGGCTTATTCGCTCGCATATCCCGAGCATCTCTCCCTCGTTTACTGCCTCGACTCTTTAATTGATAGGTTAATCTACGCTCGTTCGCTTGGCAGCCTTCAAGCGTTTAAATTGGTCATTCGCTCTGCCTAAGCCAAATGCGACATCTGCTGCAGATTCGGGAACATGCGCTGCGCTTCGCTTATGCGTTTTACAGTTCTTTCTTCTTTTTTAAGGAGAATCTTAGGATGGAATCTCTCTGACGTCTTTTACGAAGGGTTTTTCATTTTCGAAAATTTCATCTGAGTGAGAGGAAGATACGGAATTCATTCCCGCGAGTTGTATTGGCTTTTAGTTCTGATTTTACTGAATGTTTCTTGAGGTGTTTCCTTGTTTATTTATTCAGCAATATTTCTTCAAACCTCTGGCAGTCGTGAAATAATTCGGTGCATGCGTGCTTACAACATCTTTAGTGAAAATTATCTTTCTCATAGTATAATAATAATAATAAATCGTCTTTATTCGGGCGAGACTCAGACTAGTCCCTTCTTACATCTAACCCTTGATAATTTGTAGCAGTAGTAGGAAAACAATTCATAGTAGAATTTTAAAAAATGCTTTACGCCCGATTACATTTCACACTTAAGTCCCCGCCGGGAATCTAACCAAGGACCACTTACACCGAAAAAAGTCAGAGTCAAAAGCTTAGCTCACTAGGCTATCAGAAATTTATATTTCTCCCTCTAGATTATATGTCTGTATTAGCAAATGTGATTAAAAACTATACTTTCCTTTGCCAAAAATCATGATATTCTCAATTTTTAATCAGAGCTATAAAGCTTTGATTAAAAATCAAAGTCAAAATTAATAAAGTTTATAAAAATGTTTGAAATATCTTTAGTTGTGTATTTTCAAGGAAATACATTGCTTGGGGTCATACCAAACCCGCACAACTAATCAAGGGTTAGTATTCTAATATATCAATAATTTATGCATATCCTGAATCTTTATATCTTATTATATATTTACAATGTATACACGGGGGAATTTTTCCGTCGGGGTTAGCTTTTCCTCCAGGGTCTTTTTTCCATCACCCGCCTGTGTAATCAAATCATGGAGTCATCCACTGACCCCATAAATAAGCAGGGTGAAGGTAGGATCATCATCACATCGATAATACGACGAATCTCTCTCATATTCCGTTTGTTTAAGGCTCTCAGATAAAAGGTCCGGCATTTAAGCTCGTCCGGAATCCGCGTATGCCCCCGTGGCATTTTTTCCGCCTCCGCGCAAGTGACGCATCTCCGGTGGGCTTTTTTCCTCTTCCGAGCGCATATCGCCTGTTGCGAAATTTTCTCCCCGTTGCGGAGGGGGCGGCAGAAGGATCAAGTCAAGTGTAGATGTGACGCGCATGATTCACCCCGACTCTGAAAAGCAGAAGCCGTCGTCTCTAATCCCTCGTATAGAGCACGGCTGTGTTTGGGGGAGGAGCGGTTTCCTTGAGCACGACCGGCAAATTGGCCATCGATGTGGAATAGCCGTGAAGTACCTCATCCACGCGGTTGCCAGCTTCACCTTTCCTACTTGCTCATTAGGTTCTAATCTAATTTCTGGACGGGTGTTCCTGTAAAAGATGTTATTCCCTTTTGGAGATTTGTCTACGGGTTAGGTTTTCTTATGATTGACTAAAATGATGAGTGTCTTGTTGAGGTGACAATTGGTGTCTATATTTTGCAGATGAACGAATTTTGATTGTTTTAGTTCTTGAGGGAAAAAAACCTAACATTTTATTTGTTACTTGAGTATTGATGTGCTGTCTTTGGTTATATTCCTTAAATCATGTATATATAAATCTTGTTGATTTACTTGTCTTGTCTCCCGATTGTCCGGGGAAGCTCTGGAATAAAATTTCTCTTTCAAAATTATTTTCATGTTTTTTTTATTCAAAAGATTCAAATAACATATGTGTATCTCTACACATTTATATGTATTCATACACTCACTCTTCACGGTTATAATGGCTATAATAGACAGCAGTACATCGTGGTAATTAATTTATATGAGTCTCATTTGCTATTCAATTCGTAGCGTTATTAGAAGGCGATCTACAGTATGAAATTTGAATACGTTTTACTCATGTTTTGTTAGATGCAACAAGTTCCTCATAGCAGCAGTTAACTTATGGCATACGTGAGAAATTGTGACTAGTTCAATAATTTTATCATACTTTAAACGCGGTCTTGACGTTTTGTAACGTATATAAAATTACAGGGTGGAAAACCGAGATTGTGTAGTATAGAATAATATCACAAGGTTCGGTGTAAATTAGTTACTATTACCATATCTATATGAAGATATATTAGAAAACAGAAGGAATTCCATGTGCCAATGATTTATTACGGTGAAGATAAGTTATTGCTACCCGATCCGAAACGGTGTCATTACTTTTTTATATTTTAAATGACTCTTACATGAGTTGGTTTATTCGCGCTTTTAGTTTTGGAATCTTTCCAGCACGTTCCTTGATAAAGATTTAATACCCCGATTTAATTGCGGCGCTATCGATAGTATTATTTAGACGAATGACGTTTTCAGAATTATAGTGAAGATCAAATTAATGAAGTATTTTTCTTTAAATTTGCTGCAGATAATACTAGAAAATAAAAGATATTACCCTTATGGTCTTGTAGAAGCATGTAGACCAGTGCAACAGAATTGTCGTGAGTTATTCTATTTCAAGTAAAGGCATCACATCTTACGGCATAAAGTGGCATTTCAGGCGTGCTGGCTGTCCGTATATCGGTAGAATACGGACATTACGATATCGAATGAGGAAATTTAATTTAATTGGAGACCTAGATCTCAAAACTCAAGTCGTTGGAAATGTCTCTCGAGTTTCCTGGGCCAGCAGCCCCGTTCTCGCTGATAAATAGGTTCTGAGGCAAGAAAGTGTGCATTGACCCGCGGTAATTGGCATGCGCAAGCCGCGGATACGGCGTAGGCACATCGTCTTAAATTATGCGCCGAATGGAAATCTTCTTGCATTTCGTAAACATGTTATTTGACGAGTGTGGATAACCCGTTTGTGCGACTTTTTCTCGAAGATATAACCGAATGAAGTTGTCATTGCCGAGTGATCGTATGAATGTCTAAATGTGGTTGTAAAGGAGATTAATTCGGACGGGAGATTAATGACCTACGATACCGACACCTTGGGGAGTTTCGGGTGGGTACGATGAGGGTATTACCATAAGTTAATTAACTAGTTGAATTTCATTAACCGATGTTTGTTCAGTCTAGCGAGCGTAGCTATGTTTAGCAGGCATTAATGAATGATTTCGTTTTGAATGTGGTGGTGTAATTTTTGGCTCGTTAGGTTAACTAATACGTAATCTTTACATGGGAAACAACTTAACTGAATATAATTTTTTGATGGTTGAGATTTTTCGGAGATTTTGACGTCGAGTGTTTATTTGCTACTAATAAGCCCTTTTTATTGTTACTACACTATTATTATTTTTTAGCTTTAGGGATAATAAATAAATTTGGGACAATAAAATGCTCAAGTATTGCATAGGAAATGCAATATATTATATTAGTGTAGGAAATGGCTGAGTAAAAATATCAAACGATAATTTATAAATAATCATTTCACCTATTAAAATTCACATAAACCATTGATAGGAATGAGTGTTTTATTTAGCGAAAAGTACATTGGCTAAGTGATTTTAAAGGTAGTTTGAAAGCAGTATCGACACTTTGTGGAAGCTTCTAAGAAACAAATTTGCTATTCTTAATCTAAATTTTAGGATAAATTGCCTGCGTCAAACCCTTAAATTCGCAACACGGTGAGAAAAAGTGAAAGAATGATTTTGATTTCGAAAATGTAATTCCGAAAGCCACATTAGGTATTTCGTGGCAGAGTCGCTAGTTTTGGTCAATTTTATTAATTTCTTATTCCAGTAAATACGATATGGAGTTCGTCAAAATATTCCTCAATCTTACCTTCGTTCAGTTTCAGAAATCAACATTTCTCCATTGACAAAGTGGTCATGTCGTTACGAGAGCAAAACCGTGATCGTTTAAATACTTAGATAGCTCAGTATGCTTTCTGGGAGACTTTAATTTCGAAATTTCCCCAGCTCTTTCGACATTTGATCTCTGGAAGATATTTATTTTTATGTTTCCGTAATTGAGACCTGCCATATAGGAGGATAATGAGGCGTGAACAATTTGCATATTTGAGGAAAATGGTGGCCGGGCGTATTATTTCCCTCCCACGCGGAAAATTTCGATTCCGTGGGTCGCTCCCTTCCGTATTTGAAGGAGGTAAAACTCTATTTGGTTGTGTGTGCTTTATGTTGCAATCGGACCGGATCCCGAAGGCAGAAGCGCGCTTAAGAGCTTGTGGTTTGTTTTCCCCGTCTGTTGTGTTAAGACATGAATAGAAATGAAATAAGAGAATTTTTGTCTGTTGAACTCTCCAGCCCAAGATTGACGATTTAGATTTTTTAGATTCGTTCCTCGCAAGCCGCCAGTATGGCAGTGGAAAAAAGTTTTCTTCGAACAGGATTCGAACCACTGAGGATAATCTTTGGAAATATTGGAAATGAATAAGACACTCTAACCACTCGGCTGTTTTGATGTGTTGATTCCGGAGGTATATGGTCAAAGTGTTTTGATTTTTTTTTTCAGAATGAGTTTCTCATGATTTCTGAGGAATTTTTATATCAAAGAAAAGGTATAGAATCAAAAACGGAATATTTATTTCAAACAAGGAGTTCATTATTTTGTAAAATATGGGAAGATTTGATAAATCTGCAAAAAATTTTTCGTGTTAAGCCATAATTCCTTCTTTGCCTTATTTCTCTAAAGATTGTAGCTTCCTTATTCGTCAGGATTAACTAAAGATAAATTTAGGAACACAGGAAAATGATACGTAAACTCGGTAGCTTCTGGAGTATTTTCCCCGAAATAAAATCTTTAAACTACTAACAGTTATAACTTAGTTATACTACTATTTTTTATTGTTTAAAGAATTTTGTACAGTGCCACCTTATTCTTGGCTTGCCACGATGTCATGATATGCTGATTATATCATCATACTTATTTTTACATAAATCAAGGAAGAAATCCGTAACAAAATCTCATCACATTAATTCATCTAGAATCGTCAAATGGTTCATTTTGCGTTAATTAAAAACAGGCGAAGAAAACCTCCATTTAGCACTGGGAGAGTTTCCAGGTAGTACATTTAGGAAAACGCAATTCGATCACTAATGAAGCCCAATGAAGTTATCTCCCAAAAGAACCCTTTCAGCATCCCTTCCGCCTCCGCGGCAGTTAATCTCCCCCATAAAGTCCCGTTTTTCAGGACGAACGCAGAGATTTTCATCAGCGGGAGGGCTTGAGGATTGAAACGCGTTCGGAAGGCTTCCGTATCGTCTACCAAATAGCCCTAATCTACGTCCCTGCCGAGGACAGTGGCGTTCGGCTACCTTTACACAGAGGCGGCCTCTCATTTTTCCATCCCCTTCCCCTCTCTCCTTCTTCAGAACCTGTTTCTCCTCCCGCTGCCCAAGAGTCTGCCACCCACTTGGGGAATCGGCCAGACAGGGCGCGACACGCCTCTCGCGTGGAAATATCGATGCGCGAATGTTTTTACCAAGTAAGGACACAGACTGCGACTCAGCACCCGTCTTTTTAGGAGCGATTTTTTTTCCGCCCGCTGGAAAAGAGGCGCTCATCCGTTTGAGTTGGGTCGGGCAGATGGTTGGTAATGTGACGGTGATGCCGCGCTCCTCCGGGGTTTGTTAATTTGTGGGGTTTTTGGGCGGAACTGTGGGGGTTCTTTGGATGGTTATGGAGGATTAGATAGGTTTTTGTTAAACTGTACCATTAATAAAGTGGTTTGCTATTCGATGAAGGTATGCCTTTTTTGTTTGGCAAGTACCCCACTCCTCATCTTGTCTAGAAAGACCTCTTTAAAGCTATTGAATGGGTAGGTGGAGAGGATGAAGTTGAAACATTACTTTCGGCCGAGTAATTTTCGAACAATGATATTTTTTTTGCTAAAATATTTTCTACTATTCTACTAGGGGTTCTTTCTCTCATTTTATAGAATATTTTAAATTCAGTAAATCAACTATGACGGCCAAGTTGATTCGTTATTTGTTAAGCCATTCAAGTATATTCCAGTAATTCGATTTCTTCATGGCAATGCTGCTTCGTTTGAAATAATTTCATTCTTTTGACAGTTGATATTTTGGCAAAGTGGTGGCAGTGTTCAAAGTCATTTCTTTTTACTAGTTTATTTCTTAGAGGTGTTCCATTTACATGTTCGAAAGATTCCTGTCCGGTGATTGATTGGTGACCGTCCTGCATTAACTCTAGAAAAATCAGAATTTTAGAACAAGGAAAAGTTACTTACATAATGCATGTATATTATACGTAATACGTGGGTATTTCTAGCGAAATTACGACGAGGAAAACCGTCTTGCTCTATCACGTGAAAATTTGACTCCTCAGAAAATTTTGTATTTCCTGGAAAAAAATGTATGGCTTTTCCCGTATCAAGTTCTTGTCAATAATTGTAATGCAAATATATTTTAAAATTCTTTTTCGTTCATGATTCTTCATAATGAACTGTTGTGTATAAATATTTAGGTTGGAAATTTTAGCTTATTCTTTTGTAACGACGAAACGAATCCGTAATGTCTAAGTTTTGTGTGTGGTTAGATAGCAAAGAACTCTTAAGTGCGTTGTATTGGACACGATATAATAATCTCAGAGCTCCGTTTCTATTTAAAATATTTGTCGTATAAATTGAACTATTACTTGTCATTCACGAAGTTATGTGGTAGCTTAGAGTCCGATTTATGAAAATAAGCTGTTTTAATAAAACGTTTTTTTAAATTTTATTCGTATTAGTTATTCATCGAGCACTATTTCTATCTTTTTTTAAGTATAATTTCTCCCCATTGTAATAGAGAAATTTTTATCGTACTTGATCCTCTTCCCCAGACGGACGGAATTTTATGGAAGCTATATTTAGGTGCATGGCCTTTACTTGTTATCTTACAAAGCATAGTTGCTTCTCATCACTCGCTTGGTGATTTTATATCATGCCTTTTTGGGCCACGGTCGAAGTGTTTTCATCTGGTTTGCTATTCCTCTAAAGGTCACTCAGCGTTTGTGTATATCGAGAGAGAGGAATAGGCTCGAAAGAAATGGGCGTACAACCAAGAGATACAATAACCTTGCAATACTTCCTCAACAAGTTACGAATTGAAGTGCTTCATCGCCTGAGGGATACTTTTCCAATAACATTTATAAAGTTTTTCATTCACCCTTCATTTTATACATACATCCATTATAATAAGAGTATTTCTGTCGCCGATTCCTACGCGATATTAGTACAAGTGTTTGTGTTAAAATCCGCAGTATTTCAATCCATTCTCGGTGTCGCCGCCAACCGCAGGATCGCGAGAATTGCGGCGACCTTGTGATTTCTTTTTCCTGTTTCTATTCTCCAGAGATTAAACTCATCGAATTGCCTAGAAATTCCGTTATCTTAACTACGTGGGTGTGCAACTTCTCATTACACATCTCATACATTGAAAATTGACGCGCGTATTAGTCACAAGTATTTTTGCAGCTTACAGAACTAGCGAGCTTCGTAAGTTACTCATATAAACTATAACTTTAAAATAATAGAGTAGTTTTTCGGTTGATTAAAATTATAGATAATCGAATGTATGTTTCGTTATGTACTGACTTTCTGATGTATACCATTCTAGTTTACTTCGATTTTATTTTATGCTCGGTAATAAATAAAATGCTTTAGTTTTCTCTCGAAGGTAGGTTGTTTTTGAAACTTCTAAATATTGTATGATATTCTAATAACATAATTGTCGGTAATCTATTCATTCATTGATATCTATAGGTACTTAACTTTTTGTGTCATTTTGCGAATCCTTTTTGTTGCGCGAATTTATCAATTTTAGGATTGCATTAATATCCGTCAAACTGGTAATTGTAGCAATTTATAAAGGATAAAAAGTGAAATAGAAATTAACTCGAAAAGGAATAATGTTAAATGCAAAATATATGGGTTATCTCTCTTTTTAATTCCCATTCGATAAGTTCCGGCACGATGACCTGATTCCGTCTTTTTGTCATTTTATGATTTTTTCTAAATTTTATGTGATTTTGAGTGTAATCCTAGTAACTAATGAGACATTAACTATTTTGAGACATCTGGAAATGAGTTATTCTATCTTTAAATATCTTCTTCCCTGTAATATATGTTAATCATGGTGTCACTGTGTATTATATTTAAGCAGTAAAGGATTTGAGAATGAGATTAAGGTCGTTTAACAATGGAACCCGTTAACGCATCGACTACCGATCACATCAGCGTTCGATCCATCGACAACCGATAAGTAATCGCTCGATCGATCACCGTTCGATAGTCGATTCTAGATAGCAAACCCTCTTTTCCTCCGTGCATATCTCATTTCTAATTCATTCGGAACGTCGCAATTAAACAACCCTCTCTTAAGACCGCCCGGAAACCTCTAAAAAGGGTCTTTGTGAATTCTCTCCTCGGGTACGCGTGGGACGGAAAAAAATACGAAGAGGTCGTGACGCGATCACGTCTGAATTCCCTCCGCCAAGGGTTTTCATCCGAAGGAATTGATGTCCGCAGGCATAATCTCCGTAGCGTACGCTGGGAGAGGAGGTGGAGTCGGTCCATTCTTGGAAGTGGTTCCAGAATGTTAAAGGTCGCAGTGCTCTGGATCCAGAGTCAATCTCGGCGTCGTGGTTTAATCCCGACACCCAATCGCTCAGCGGGAGGATCTCTTTAATAAAAGGAAAGGAAAAGTGACGTTATTTGGGTTTTTTTAACCTCGATACGCGTCCGGCGGGAGTGGATGATGTCAGAGTCGCTATCTGTTCGAAAGAATTGGAATCGATGGAAGAGCGATGCGTGGTGGAGTGATGCATGTGTCGCAGGGTGATTGATAATATACCGGAGATTGGCAGTACAAGAATTTATACAGGGTGTTCGGTGTTCATGTTCCTTAATAAAATGAGAATTTTCGTTCTGTCTTATTTTCGTCTATATTTTTTTATGTGACAATCGTCTAAAGTTTTTCTTAAATGAAACTCGTACGACTTTGAATGGAAGAAATGGGAATAATTTTCATTTTTGTGGAGATTCTCTCAATAGAGATGAAATTGTGTACACTGTAGTTTTTTAAGAAATTAATTATATTTCGACAAAACATACATTGGAGGCAGGAATTATTTTTATCCTGTAAAATATTCGGTAATTATTTTATTAATTGTATCGCATAATTGTTATTCATAAAGTATATTTTATGTAAGTTATCAATTTTTTATTGGCTCATTTAAATTTCGGCAGTATCTTAAACTCTACGATTGATAACGCAAATGTCGTGGTTACCGAAATGATCGCTCTCTAATCATCTTTTAGTTTCATATTCATGTTACGGAAAATTAGATTCGTAGAGAACCGTCTTTATAAAACATGCGATGTACTCTAATAATCTCGAATAAATTTACATTGCTTTTAAACAGAAGTGGCTTAACACAAAATTAAAGCCTCTTTATGTTTTGCAGATAAAAGAAACTGGAAGCGTTACTGAAACCTAATGAATCTTCGTAGGAAAGGAAAATGTTATATGCCCACGTCTACGTTACAGATCCGGTTCATCCATTAAATAGATCCATATATCTTAAGCTGCCATAGTCACTGTCTTTCCAAATGAATATATCAGTGGATTAGAAAGCTTAAAAGCACCGTAAGCATCAAGCTAAAACATTTTTCAATTCTCCGCTGTAAAATCAGCAGTAAAACGTAAAATCACGGCGTAGAGTTCTAGTTTTTAATGGAGTATTTAACGAGAACCTCGATAGTTCACCTTTAAAAAGGGATTGCTACGTTCTCTCCTTTTCTTTTCGAGATAACTGCGTCGCTCATATATGGAACGGCGAAACATAAGTTTTCTAATTCAGCGTTCCATTTTTATGTGCATCAGGAAACGTAGTAGTTGACCCAGAATCGAATTGCCAATAATCTATTTTTGGGCGTAATATAGCATCGCGGAAAGGCTCTTTTGAGACACGGGAGTTCCGTAGTAATCCATTCATTTGCGTCCGAACGTTAATCATTCCGTAGTAGACGTTTGGGGTCAGTGAGCCTCAATGGTTGGTTAGAATATCGGAAGGCTTAATGGTTTTACCAACTTCCATCTATGACCTTTACAGTTGCAATGATATTGATTTTCAGTTTTTACTAACCTAAATTCTGTCCTAACTCAGCTGTTAGGAAGGATTTATAAATAAATAATATTTAATTGTGATGGATATATTTTAAATCCAACGGTGGCTAGTTATCTACAGACAAACCCTTCGTTACTGATTTTTTAATCATTGTTTAACTTGTTGAGACAGTAGGGATTTTCTCAAAATTTCGCTCGTGAAACTATCAATGCAAAAAGTTAGCATTCATTACTGAAGCGTCATTCTTCATCTTTTATTTAGAGGACTCTGAAGTTATCGACATTTAAGGCGTTTTTCTCCTTTATTATCACTGCGCAGTCATTCTTACGTCATCTCTCCAAGTCTCGTAGCAGTTTGAGACGATGGATGGGTTAAAACAAGGGTGCTAATTGTACCAACTTCTCAGAGGACAGAATTACGTATACGAATTACGATTTCTAAACGATTCCTAAAGTTTGGAAAGTATTACTATTAGAGCCAAAAATTGATTTTAGATTCCGTCGAGTACAATACTTTTACCTAAACAATATAATTTGCTAATTAAGACATTAATTTTTTTGTAAGTGAATTGGGGATGTATCATGAAAGATCCCGCGACTCGGAATGACTTATTCATACTTAATTGAAATCATTTGTGGAATCAGTCGAAATTTGTGCGTTATTTCAATAAATATGAAAGCAAGTAATTATTTTGGTATGTGTTAAGAAAAAGATTTCATTTCTCTGCTAAGAAGATATTGAGAGTAAAATTGTAATTGCACCCAACAAGCTTTTTCGGGTTGAGAAACGAGAAAAGACTAGAATAAGCTAGCTCATGACTAGTAGCATCTATTTCTAAATTTATGTAATCAAGAAGATGAGTTGAAACATAATAAAGTTTATATTTTTTTTGATCGATTGTTATGAAAGTCTGCCTTTACTAGGTTCATGAAAAAAGGAATGTATTCTTTCATGTTTCAGGTTTGTTAAAATAGTGTTTCGTATTTAATTATTTAGGGAAAGATGACCAACTTTTAAATACTGGCATTTTTCTTCGAAATCTTTTTATTCCGTACTTAATCAAATCTTGTAGAGTATATTTATGAAGAGCGAAGTAACGGTAAATAACTCAAGTTGAAAAGATCCAGTAGTTATTTTCCAAATTGAAAACGCACTAAATTAGCTCATACTACTTGTTGCCAGGCAATAATTTCTCAACTTTTTTCACATTTAGAAAAGAGAAGGGAATTTATAACTGGTATTCCGTAATTAGATTGGCAGAAAAAAACACCGTTCTTCTATCCGTGATCTGAAGAACGTATGAATTCAACCTCTGGAATTTACTGTTGATTCAATTGAGAGAAAAGAACGATCTTTTCCTTTGGCGCTTCGGTACGTTTTACATTGATACAAATGTTGGTCGTGACGTTTTCATCATATTTCGCCTTGAAAGCGAGTCCTCTTCCATATCCGGTATAACACGGCCTTCAGAAGAACGTGTGAAGATTTAATCCCACATTTCCGATCACATAAGAACTTTGGGTCAGATCTAGTGAGCTTATCTGCTCCTAAGCGTTTATAACTTGGAGGATTGGAAAAGTGATAGTGTAAAATCCCATTAAGATGCTTTTCAGGAGACCAAGTGAAAACCAGAATGCTGCAAATTTTTATTTATTTACGTTAGAAAACAGAAATCAAGGGTTCTTGGCTCTTTAATTTTTAAATAAGTGCTTCGAACCTTGAAAACGTAATCTTCTTTTAAGTTTGCTTTACTTGCCATAGCTGTAGGTAATTAGAGTCCGCGAAGTATTGTGTAATACTGATTGCTTTCTAGTTAGTTTGAATACGGGTTATTAATTACAACATAAGAGGACAAAAGTAAATCACATATACATGAAAAGGAAATTACTAGATCTGTATGAAACATATTACGTAAATAAATTTCTTACGCATGTTACAAGAATGCAGGAAACAAACGAAAATTAGGGCTTTGACTTACAATATGCAGCAAAGTATGTGTATAATTACCTTCCGAATGGTACTGATAATAGTAATAATATTTAGGGAAAAAAACAAGTTTTCATGTTTATTTCGTTCTATGGGTAATGACATTTATTTAATTTATAGAATTTATATTATAATATAGACGACTATTTTCATTTTTCCTCAATGGAAAGCGAAAACCATTAAAGTTAATTATTATTTAATTTATATATTAGTTAAAAAATAGAAGTAATAGACACAGTAAAAAAAAACAAAAACATTCAGCTCTATCCCTAGGCTTTTATGTCTAGCAAACCTCGCCAATATGCCTCAGGGTCCCCAGGGGTCCGCTGTACACGCTATGAGAAACACAGATTAAGATAAATCAAGATTCAGCACAATACAGAAGTCCGGAACGGTGTGTTTTGGATCGCATCTCGTACATGAAAACAGCTCAGAATGGCGCTAACGAGAAATTCCAACTCGAGCGGACCTCCTATTTTTCCCCGTCGCCGGAGCGTTCCTACGCATTCAAGATCTGTTGGGATTTCATTCCAGTGCAGGAGAATAATATGACGCAAAATATGAGCTCCGTTGTTGCATATTCTCCTCCGCGAGTAACCCAGTAACGGAAAAATGCGAAGGACGCCGCAGGTGATCGATTTATGGAGGAGCTAAAACGGCGGAACGCTATGTCACGTACGTCGCAACTTTATTCTCTTCGGCTTTTGTTTCGTCCTCGACTTCTGAGATAAAAGGTTGGATCCGAACTGCGGAGATGTTCACGAGATTCAGTGTTTCGTTGTCTGCTGTCGGGAAGTGTTGCATCCGATGGATGTTGAGGTTCAGAAGTGTTTTCAGATTAGAAAGTAATTCATATGAATGTATAAGGAAGGTCAGATTTATAAGCTGCAGATAAAAATTATAACGATATGATTCCATTGATACCTAAGGAAAAATATTTTGGTCGTTTTTCGGTCTTAGCTAACGAATATGGATTCACCTAAAGAATGTTTTACCAAATGCGCATAGAGGTGGGACAACTGAATGAAAACAACCAAATAACTCGATTTTCTGGTTTTTACGAGGTGATCCAACAAAACGTTTCGATTTTCACTCTATTCTTAGCATTCCATCCAGCGAATTGACGAATAATTTTATTCTATTTTTCACTTTCTCCTTCGCCTCGAAAGAAACATCAAATCCATCGAATGGTTCACTCAATTGGGAGGCGATTGTAAAAATCTAATAAAATTATTGCTCGCTATGTCATTCACGTACTCTATGTCTTTAAATATTGAGGTGCATCCAGAACGAATTAAACGATTCCCTATATAAACCCATAGGAAAAAATGTTTCCGCCAACTAATAAGATTTCTTAGGTTTTAATATTCTACAAAATCCCGATCACATGCAATAGAGACATTAAACTAATTAAATTGTTATCAAGGACCTCTCTGGTGACGATACTGCTCGATCAAAGTTTCCCCTACGCTATCATTGTATAAAAGATTTTGCTTCTTTGGGCGTTTCGTCAAAATTTTTAGGAGCTGCTCTAATCAGTTTATATACGTTCTAAGGCGAGAATGGAGAAACAATTTCCAGAGTACGTAATTAGCTTACGCAAAAGATTTAACGTTCGACGATGAAAGTAGTTTGTTGGCCTATATTTTGAGTTTCAGAACGCTTTCTTCTCTATTTTTAGGTGATTCGTAAATGTTATTATAACCTACATATCTCTGTTTGGGCGCAGGAAACGATGGTCCATCCAAACGCCCCTCCAATACCTCTCCGTATATAAGATGAAATAACGTGTTATTTTAATGTATGAAGGCTCGGTATTTTTATTTCCCCATATATTTATCTAGAGTACTTAAATAAGAGATATTAACAGTTCATATCGAATGCCTAATTTCCACAGTGGTGATTTCTTGAAGGGAATTTAAAGGTTAGATCTAAGGAGAAACTCACCCTAATTTAAGTAGTTTGATTATTTTTCTCTCCATTATAAAGGGTGCATTGGGAGATACGGGCATGTATGCCAGGTGCTTCCCGAGAACACCGTTTCAACTAATGAAAATGTTATTTACATTCCAAATTTTAGAAATTTTCTGGCAGTGTTACAGGTTGAAGTGCCTTCAGAATTTTTGTTATAATTTAAACTTAATGTATATAGGCTATTGAAGAGTTGTCTAGCTATTATACAGGGTATCAACAATACTGAAAGGTACAATTTTAACTTCTTATATTCTTAGTTATATTTCGATCTTACGTGAAATATAATCGAATGATTCCTACAGTTCTCATCTTTGGGGACTTTTGAACAGAAAAAAAATGTTTAGATACCAAAATTGGAAATAGGTCACCGTTACCGCTTCCAAAAATCATCTATATTCACCTCATAGATTATCAGACCACCGCCCATTTAATTTTTTTTGTAATTAACACATTACATTCATGATAGGCATGATCCTGAATGAATTTCGTCTAATACGTGCGTGGAAGTTATCAGCATTGCCTTTTAGTGAAATCTTGTAAATAGTTCACTGTTTACAAACATGACGCCAAATCGTGTGTACCACTTTCCCGTCGCTCTACACCTGTTGGTTGTATGAATAATACGACTTTGGAACAGTCATTGGATCCGCTCATTTTGTAAGTAGTTCCAAATGACTTACCATTTTGGTGTCGATATTGTACGCCTTTCCACGAGCCCTGAAACTAATCTGGGAGATAGTGGCCTTGCGAAAAGCACGAGGTCACTAGAGAAGAATGTGGGATGACGAGACCGTCTCTGAATTTAAAAGCTGAAATCGATGGTGTTGATAAGTGCGGGAGAATGATGTCCTCTACCTAGAAAGGTGTTGACATGTTTTGAGAAATGACCTTACAGACTGGGTCAAACTAAGGATTCCCCTACATGTTCCCTTCTGTAGCAGACGGTAGTTTTTTAAAGGGTTCGCGACTTGTTTTTGTTTTTCGAGATTTTCTTTCTGCTAGTCATATCTAGTATTTCTAAGTTCTCCAAACGTAGATTTACGTTAAAGTATATTTTCTTCGTAGTTCTCTGATTGTTCTGCGGTATGTTAGGATATGTGGCACGTTTCTTGAACTGTAGATCTTTGGAATAATTTTATCTCTTATATTTATGTAGCTTATTATTCCAGTATTTGAGTATTAGGAACTTAAATATCTTTGTTTTGTATTTTTCCATTAGCTTTTGTCTATGTTTTTTTATTATCGACTGCTACGGTCCAGTGAAGCCGTGTGGATCACGTACAATCTTACGTAAGATTCCGAAATATTACTACCGCGCTACTTGTCATTAGGTGTAAGGAACTTGGCAAATAAGCAGCCGATGGTTTTGTGTACTTGTCGAAACGGTTGCATAAGGTTTTAATGTTGTCGTTACAAATTTACGGCTAATGTTGCATCAGAGTAGTGCAGAAAATAGGAAGCAATGGAGAAAGTTTAGCGTTTCTACGGTAATATAACAATAAAATTTATGATTTAAGATGAATATATTTTTATTCTAGGATCTTTAGTGTTTATTATTATAATTCTTTTGCGTATTTTTTATGATAACGAATCTCCTTATTCTATTATGATATGTAAAATGAATCTAGGCAACCTTCGATGTACTTGAGCAGTATTGTATGATCTCTAAATGGTGGATATTATAATATTGGCACCCCTACATGGACACAGACAGTGCTTTGTTTTATAGTCAGTGAATACCATTGATCATACGTGCTGGCAATCACGTGATCGGTCGTTGAACGAACATCAAGATCGTGTACTTTTAGGAGTCGTTCGCATAAGGAGTATGGGCGTCAATAAGCATGGTGTTTGAGTTTGAAGGGAGAAAAATCAGCAGTAAAGATTCCGCTGCTTAAATTTAGGACTATTCACGTCTTATTGCTCCTTGTTTTACGGCTTCGAATCTTTTTGCGTGGATGGGTTCTAATTATAAAGGCTCTCGGACGATGGAAAGTTTCTGGTTATTTTTTGTGGGAATATGATGAAAGAGGGTTGAAATAACTTGGTTTTTTTTGTTCAGGAATTGAATATTTACCTTTTCGAATGCCAAAGTTTGACTTCGTATGTGAATGAAAAATAGAAGTTCTCGAAATGCATTTTCGTTTTTGATGGGTCTTCTCTCTGTTTTACTGTGATAGATCTTTCTGTAGCTTCGTTGTAAGAAAAATTTCGGAAAAAATTACGCACGACTTGTTATTTTTAAATACAATTTTTTATATAATAGCCATGCATTGACCTCGATAAAAATATAAATTTTATTGCAGATTTTCGAAGTTAGAATTAAATAACTTCAAATCCTAATATGATAGCATTTTCTGAATTTTATATTTAATTTTAGTAATTTCTTTCTCGTCAACCTGATATGGAATTGCAGAGCTAGCAGAGTTCTCAAGATAATACATTTCATTGCGGGAAAATCAATTAAATATTTAAAGCCATTGCTTATAAAACGTAAACATTTGAGGGATTTATGAAAGAAGTTTGTAGTTTTCATAAATGACAAAGGATTATAATAAATAAGTGAGTCATCATCATTCATTGCATTCCTCCCAGAATCGCGATAAGGAATAGATGTTCCGTAGCGTTCCAACGTTATGTTTTTTGCGCACAACATACGTAGCGATGGGTGAATCAACACAAACAGTAATTTCCGCTCATGGATGAATATTGCGCATCTCTCAATAGAATCCGAAACGCAATTACGAGATAGATGACCGACGGTTAGACTTGAGGCGCATTTTCCTCATCGAGTGATTCATCCAATGGAGCCGTTTCGTTCGAAAATAGTCATTCATAGCTCGCACAAAGGGAGAGCGGAGATAACTTTGCATTCTGATCACCGGCGACATATTTGAGTACAAAACCTCGTCTTTCGTTCTCCATTAAATGTGTTTTGCCGCGCAAGTGGGATTTGGCAGCGGTTTTCCCCGCGTCCATAAGAGATTACAATCTTCTTCGTTCAACGACGTGCGTCAAACAGCGTTGACGTGACTGGAAGCCTTTCTTAGCCTCTGGATTCATATCTAGATGTTATTTCTCCGGCGGGATTTGCTCTAGGGCACCGAAGGTGAATGAAAGGGATTAATATCTAAGGTTAATCGGCCTGTTGTTTAGGTGGCGGATGCGGAAAATTTTTGGTATCATTGTTAGACTTCTTTATGGGGCTCCTTAATTATAATTACAGCAACAAATTTAGGCGATCGTATTCAGGCGATTTGGGATTTTAAAGACTTTTTACCATCCACCATTTTCAGCGTTTTTGCATCGTAATATAATTTATGGCAATGTAAAAAAACTAAGAATAAAAGTTTAAAGAACCGGCCTCGGTGGCGACATGGTTAATTTGTTATCTAATACAGAGGTCTCGGGTTCGAGTCCCGGTGGGTTTTCCCTGGATAAGACGTGGTTATCCATCATCTGTGGTTGTGTTATTAAAACAGATACTATTGAGAGTAACAGTTGTTATTGTCTTGCCGTTGAAGTAAACATTACTAATCAAACCTAAGGTTTATATAATCAGATGGTCCACGGTAGGGAAAATTTTTGTGAAAATCTCTTTAATATGATTGTCTTTAATTAGAGAAATTATAAAAAAACAATAAACAGAGGTCTCATGGAATCGATAGTCTGGAAGAAAGATATTATAGATGACTCTTCAGTTAATGACTGATATGTGTCCCAATCATTACCCTTTTGTCGATTATTTAATCGGTAATATATGAAGCAAGCAGAAAGTAATAGCTTACATTTAAAAGATGCTGAGTATGAAGGAAAGATTTCGTTACATTTAACTACGATGCACAGAAATCAATTGATAGGCGAAAAATATATGAAATGCGTGCGAATATTATTCGGGATTCATCACCATACGGGAAAAACAATGGGCAGCCAATGGCAGACGATATTCCTCTTTAATTTCGTTATTCGAATCTTTCGTGTAGCGAAAACAAATCTTTTTCGCGATCACAACTGTTCAACCCTTTAAAATCGTAGACATTTTTCCGAGCCGTGAAACTGTGATCAAAATCACGTAGTTAAAGCAGCACCGAACTTCTAAATGAAATTACGAAAGGTTTTTGACTCGCGCTCCCTCGGCGTAACGACGAAATTTCGACGATACTAATTATCGCGCATGCGCGAAGAATTTGGGAACAAACATGCATAAGTTTGTTAACGTTGGTATGTTAGTGCGATGATTAACGCATTCCCGCTTCTTATTCTGCTCGAAGGGAGGCTTGTTTTGCTTTTTGTTTGGAGTGCGCGACGAGAATTTCTTAAACAAGCGAGAGGAGAGACGTAACGATGTATTAATAGGCCCTTAAGTCCTCTCGAAATTTCTCTTCCATTAGGGAATCTTTCTCAAAACTCCCTCTTCGTTCAGATGTGACACGGTAGGTTTCATTCCTATTTTGTGCCTTTGAATAATTCGTGGTTTACTCCATTTGCCAATGGACTTCTATGTCACTCGTAGCTGCGATTTTGCCCATTTTCGCCGTTTGTTTCTGCTGTCTTCATTTCTGAATCATCCATTCTTGCAGTCTTGATATTCAGCATTGGAGGGAACAATGGAGTCGTGTCATTTGTCTCAATGGAATAGTTAGGAAAATAAAATATGATTTTTAATGATAATAATAATAATTCTATGTCCACAAACGTTAGTAAGTGTGGGATATAAATATTAATTTACATTAAATTTAATTGTGTTAAAATGTAATATTTTTATTAAAACTTAATCCCTCTTTTTTAGTCTAAATTTATCTCCGTTTCACCAAGATAGGTTTGTCTTTTGTTGATATTCATCTGCATTTTACTATCCTTCTGATTTTTAAAGCTTTGGCAATGGTTTACATTAAATTAAATCGATAGATTTTCAAGTTTAGCTTTATCTCTATACGAGTGACATTGTTCTGCCCCGAATTCTCTCTTTAAAATGCATCTTTTATGTAATTCAAGGTTATATTGAAATGCATCCTATTTTTTTCACATTCAGTAAAGCGTGAAATCTCCACTCGATCAAATTCTAGGAACGCTATACACGATATTTTTTACGATGATGAAGACGACGATTTCTATAGAATATTCTCCGTTATTTTCTTCTTTATAACCAACTTAAGATCTAAGACAATCTTAGGCCTTCCCATTTCTATCCATTACTCATTTTCTGGAATTTTAACCTTACAATCCCCGGAATCTAGCTCGATGGTGTGAAATAACGGACCTTTAAAATCGATTTTCAATAGATAAATAGATTTGACTTTTTCTTGCATAAGCATGATGTTAAAGATTCAGAGGAGTCTATCAATCTCATGCGCCAGATTGGAAATGAGCACCTGTTTGAGGAATATCAGCATTGACGCAGATGTTGCGCGCTTCAGGATGATTTGGTCCAGTAGAGATGTTGGACTCGCAAACGATGTTTTTCTAACCGCTGATATCATGACCCCTGGAATACGCCGCTTTAAGGAAATTAATGTTCATTTCCACCTCTATCCCCCGTGATTTACGAACTTATGGCCCCATCAGGTTTTATGATGATCTTTTCCATGAAACGTTAGAAAAGTGGTTTTTCATATTCCGATACAAACTTTTCTATTTTTACCAAATTTAAAGGTAGCTCGGAATAGTTTTAGAAGGATTTAAGGTGTCTGAGGATTTGGTTGAATGAATGAATATTTAGGAACTTCTTAAGCTTGTTTTCTTAAGATTTTTTTTCGTGGTATCCCCAGATAGGAATGCTAGGACAAAGCATCTCATTCCTCATCTTGCGTAGTAAGCTCCATCTCCTCTCTATTGTTTCTGTTGGCAATGATTAAGTGATGATTATATGATGATATTTATGATTAAATACAAATAAATTTACGATTAAATTATGATGAATTTATGATTGAATGATATTCATTATGATTATGAAAGCCAAACGGAAAGTCCGGCTGAGTGAAATTTTTAAGCGATTCCATTAGTAAGTGGAAATAGAAAAAGAGATGAAATGGAAAAAGAGACATCCTCGGTGAGAGTGAACTAAAACACTCCAAATTTTGTTTTTCAAACCTCTCTCCATCACTACGGCTTTTGTAGCGTGTGTCCGAGAGGTTTGGATTCCAAATACCTTCAGGCGTAATATTTAAAAGACAGACTCAGGCATGATTTCTTCTATTAGTCACAGTTTACGCTAAATGGGAATAATCGCGATGGATAAATGTAGGAGGTGGCGATGTCAAAAAGAAAACCCTCCTAATTCCGCTAGATGCCCGTTTCTAACCCGATCACAATTTTCAACACGGCGTAAAACTCCGTAATCGAATTCTTTCTCGCCTCCGCTCGGAAGAAGCAGCTCCTCAAATTTTCAACGCGTCGCCGGCTGCGTCTCCTCTTTTTTTTATTATTTTCCCTTGGAACAAATACACGGCGGCGCGTGCATGGCGTTACAAAGATATAGCGAACGAAAACGGCGGGTGTTTTTAGTGGAATTCAAGGCCGTCCGGGTGAGCGGTGCGTGAAACTAGTCGCGGGTTCTCGATTTGACGAAGGAAAATTCGGACGCCACTTTTTGATGGGAATTAGGAGGGTCCTTGTTGACTGGCTTCTTGTGCTGCCGAGGTCACCAGAATGGGGAGCGAGGAGATGGATGGCGGAGGACAGCGAAGGTCGCTCGCGTTTTGGTGCGGAATTAAGTTTGGCGCTCTTTTCCGATTCGCTGAATCCCCCCGTACTACGCCGGAATACTCTTACTTTCAATGTGTTGCGGGGTGTAACTCGCAGGGGCTGGTTGACGCGTTACCCGTGCTTGCCTGCAGATTCTCCCCTAGTGGTCTTCGATAGATTCGTTCGCTACTTCTGGGGATTTGCCCTCAAGATGTTTCTTCCTATCCCTTTGTCAGTCCTTTATCTTCCTCCGCTTCTGTTTTTCTCTGCCTACGATTATCTTACCGGTTTTCTGTTTTCCTCTCCTTCATTTTCTCTGCAGGAGGGCCCCAGCCGTGGGCAGTAGGATTTGATTCCTGTTATTTCCTCCAAGGATGGCTCTTTAATAGGTCACAATATCCGGTAGTAATCTCGGGGCTGAGCTTCTACTTTAATCATTCAATCAGTAACTTCTCCGATTATTTTCATATTGCCGTTTACGATCTTGAATTTCATCGAAGTCAGTTTATAAAAACAGTCTACTGAAGCTTCTGATTGAAGTGATGCTTAAAAATTTCTTTCCATAAGTTTTTGTAAGCTTAAATTTTTGTCTTTTTTATCTCACTTCAAATAACGCTTGATCATATTTAAAAAATAAAATGGATTTGAATGCCATTTCCTCCTGATGTCATTGTTTTGTTTGAAGGTTTGAACAATCCTCATCCCCAGCAATAGCTTTTGTGTAGGGAATGAGGTGAATAGACTAATGAGGGAATGAGGCAGTAATTTTTGTTGATCAATTCCTCATTAGTGCAGCACAATAACCCTAGGAGTAAACCTCTTAGAGAATTCTATCTGGAGTGAATAAGATCTCCATTATCCACCATCACCCGTACCACTCCGCCTTTCATAAGTTGTCAAACCTTGACAAGACTGAAACAGAAGTAAATGGTTGGTAATCTTTTTTCAATCCTTTACCGAAAGACATTCGACATCGTACATCTTATGCCAAAACAGCGTTCCAGACATTGCTTCCAATTCGTCATCCCTCAGAAAATTTTGAATCCACCCAGAATCGAGTGTAACGCGACTTTGGCAATCTTTTAAATCGTATCTTTTAATCTGTGATCACAACCTCTCCTAAACTCAAGCTCCGGTTCACAAAACATCGTTTCCACTCTCAGAACTTAAGGTCATTCTTCCTTCTGTCCTCCACTCGTGTTTCCGTCCTTCAATCCTTTCCCTCTCATTTCACTTTCTCCTCATCTGCGTATTTTTTGTATCTCTTTTCCCCACTCCTTTTCATCGCCGTTACCACTTCCCTCACCCCCGCATATTTCCCACTCCTCCTAACCTTTTCCTTTCTCGATCTCCTCCGTGAATGGTCGATGGAACATAAATGTTTTCCCCGTCGTGATTTAGTGGTCGGGTGTTTTTAATCGTCTCTGGAATCACGCCGCTTTGCCTTGTCTCATCCAAAGTTTTGCCCTGCCCCGCCTCTTCACCACAGAAGTCAAAGCAGATCTTTAACAGGATGATTTCGTATCGCGGGCGTAAGGGTGTGGATCCAGAAACTCCCATGTGGAAGAATAGCCTTGCTTTCTTTCTGCTCTGTTTGCATCTGCTATGAGCATTCGTCGCGGTATTTTCAGAGTAACAACCCCCCCTTGTGTCAGTTTCTGTTTGCTGGAATCTGAATAGTTTTTGAAATTATTTTTCAATGTATATCCTAATTAATTTTGTGGCTATCAAAACTATTATTATTAAAGAAAGGTTTCCCTACCAATATCCGTCTCATTAAGTTAATAAATAGAGACAAACACTGGAAAAACTCTGTTAGTGAGGACTTGACATCAGAACTTTTAGAAAGTTGAAGCATTCTGCAACGGAGATCGGAATTTTTTCTTAATAAATAATCAATATATTAATGTTTTATCGACTAGCAATCCACGAATTCTAGCATAGAAGCGGGTTAATACAATAGTAAATGTACATATTTAAATAAGTTGAATTCCATTATTTTTGACGGGGAAGTCTCATTATAATGGTATTGTGAATTTTTATTCTCTGCAAAAAATTAAATTTATTAACATCTTGAATAATAAATAAACGTTTAATTAGTCTCTCGGATGAAGTTGCAATTTTAGTATCTTGAAAAAAAAGACCGACACTTATGCAACCATAATTGTTTTTTTTATCACAAGCCTCTCAATAGGATCAATTGCATATAAAATCATAAATCTCTTATTCACTGTTAACTGTTTGATTGCGTATAATATCATAATTTGTTAGAGAGCGGGGGCAGTTAAGACAGAAAGGTCGCCCTGCAAAATGGTAAAACGTGGGAGATTTCCAATCTAATATTCCTTTCACTTTTTTAACCGTAAAAATTTATCTGGGAATTTAAATCGGTTTATTATTATTTCAATTTTTTCTGATATGATCAGTGAAAAAAATATTAATACCCTTATTGTTCTTTGCAAGCATTACGTCTCGCATTTGTGTTCAGTAAGGAGAAGATCTGAAACAAGTGGGTGTATATTTCTCTTGGTGTCTGAGGAACAAGAAGTTTTCCAATACTGCACCCGTATTTTCGCTGAGATTACGTACTTTTATTACTGCTGGAAAATACTTCTAATAGGTCTAAGAAGTTTATTCTAAGTCTAGGTTTATACTCCGTCGTATTGTGAGGAAATTTCAACTTTTGGAATTAGTTGGAATCCTCTTACACGTCTTTATTTATAACAATGAAACCGAGCAATGCTAAGCCGAAGCATTAGGAGAACTGGTAAAATCTTAAGGATGGCGAACATTGCAACGCATTAATTCTGTTCAGGGACCAAAGGCGCAAAGGGTGAAGGCACATTTCTGAAATACCCGATTATGCCATTGAACGAAGTAAGTAGATGCGGAAGAATGCCTTTCTTAAGTATCCTTTTCGTTTCTTAATCGTGGAAACATGAATTTACCCTTCTTTAATTGCGTGTTGTTTGAAGTAATTTTTTTTTCACGTGGGAGAAACATGACCTCAATATTACCTCAACGAGGATTTTTTGCTGGAAGTCGGTAGATGCGTCAGCCGTGTTTATTATGCAAGTGATATCCGTTTACCTTTGCAATATTTTCCTGCTTCCATGTCTTGGTGAATGAATATTTTTCTTTACTCTTTTAGTGTAGGATGGAGGAAAATGTGTGTTTATTTCATTGCGTTTGCCGTAGAATCGGTCATGGCTGTGATATAAGTGAAAATTGATGAAGTATGAGTAACATTGAGTCACGGCATTCTTATTTTATTTCCTTAGTTAACGCTTTAATAAGGGTTATTCCTGATGGCATTCTGACTCAGTATGGGCTGCAAGGGTAAACTAGCTCACTCCTAATCTTGCATAGTATTCGAACGTAGCCTCATTCTTCCCCCAAAGCTTTCTGAAGATAATACTGAATGGGTTCAAGCCCTCATATTCCACTGATTTACTCAGCTTTTCTCTTGACTGTTCTATGAATGGAGTGAGACAATATATAATAGTGTTCTACCTTTCGGTAGGTTCATGTGCCCCCATATTCCTATTTAATTCCTTCTTCAATTCCTGGTAACTTATCCCACCCCTTAATTCGTTTAACAACTGCTGTCTTTGTTTTCCCCTCTGTCTTTTCTCCAGAATTCTTCCCTAGATCGTTTTCTTCATTAATCCCTCTCCTCTCAAGTGAGACAATCCAAAACTTATTTGAATCTATATACGCCTTCCACCGCTAAATATTCTAATGCTAATCTAATAAAAGTAAAAAGAATAAGAGATATACGTGTGAGAAAAGTTTACGATATTTTCCTTATAATATTATGCGATGAATGAAGTCAACCTCCGGTAGCTGTACTTGTTTTCCAGAGTTGAAATGTCGTACGTTCATGTACTCGTAATTCATTCTTCTCCCCGTCTGCGCGATAGCTTTACGATAACAATTTCCTCGGGTTGAATGTCTCGCGGTTAAATGTAAGAGATTCTTTTCATAAAGCTGCGATGCTGAACGTGATCTCCTTCATGAAGTAATTCTCAGCAAAAGTGTATTTCCAGAATCTGAATTGCCACGCATTCGCGATAAACGTATCGTGAGCATGATACTCCTTAAGGAAGCAGCCTATCTAAATGATAAATAAATGAGGAAGAGCCTTGAGAAGTGTCGAGTATATTAAGTTAGCATTTTTAGTGGACGTCTGCTCGCAGTTTCCGCCTTGATTGTGCGGCGTCTCATGAGGTGATGAGCTTCCGTCTTCTTCATCGGTTTTTATGTGGTTTATGTTGTTCGAAAGCTGTTACTCTTTTTCTAACGATGAATGGTTATAGATATACTTTTTGTTTTTCGAATATCGTCCCTTCCTCCGTGATCGTTATTTAGATTAGGTTCTTAGTTCGAGTGATAGATGGATTCAAGTTTATACCCATTTCTGAAGATTCCTTTGCACTCTATTATTTTTATTGAAACTTTAATTTAACATTTTTTTATTTTTAGACAAAAAATTACTCCTATCCCAGATGTTATTCACTAAAGGCATTAGCCTCCAACTATTGTTTTAATTTTGTATTAAGACCACGTCATTTCAATTCTCATTTTCGGAATTTTCTGACGTACGTTCTGTTATTTGTTGTTACTGCCATTAGAATATTTGTGTGAATATTTATGTTGAGATCAATTTTTCAAGTGCTTATAAAATTCTTTGCTTCCATTCCTTTTACTGAGATGACTAATAGTATTTGCTATTGTCATTGTTCTCTTTCCGCAGCTCTTTTTTCCCATTTCTATTGTGTGTTAAGTAATTTTTTCTTTTTTATTTGTGATTTTCTTTGGTGTCCTTGGAGATGACGATATCAATCAAGTATTTTTTCCTTGATTTGTTATTATTAAATATTCGACTTTTATTTATTTGGACATCTTAGCTCTATCATTTAGTGTTCCAAGGTTTTATATTTTTAATTTCCGATGTTTTCCTCTAAGAGAAATGACCTTAAGCTGTTTACCCTTTTGCAGTTTCACCTCTGAAGTTAAATATAATAATTACCTTAATTAAGTCGATGCAACTCAAAGTTACGTAATTCCGTAATTACTTCCTTTAAACGAGCGTTGAATGACCCTTTCTTAAGGCAAGAAATCTGTCCGATATTTAAACAGTCCTTTACATTACATCCAGTATCACCTTGTGACATTTTTTCATTGATAGGTTATTTCTCTTCGGCTCTTAACTAATTATGTTTGCATAATCAACTGGTTGGTGGTTTCTTCAGAATTTTCCGATGGAAAGTGTAGAATAAAATCAGTCCGTGGGCGAGTGGAGGGTGCTCATTCTCTTAACTTTTTCTAAAGTATTTCATTATCTTCTTAAAATTATCTTTCGATTGAACCTAAAATTCCTCAATAAATAAGATGGGAAAGTTGATATAGGGTATTATATTTTTGTACTTTTTATGTCAATCGTCAAAATATTTCATAATCAGTTGTCCAAATAATTCGTAAGTTATAGCGTAACACTGGTGCCTTCTGTAAATCTTTCGATGCATATTTTATATGAACTCAATTTTTTAAATAGTCGAAATAAAAATGTTAATTAAAATATCGCTTGTTTTCCAGTAATTTAATAAACTCGAGTTTATAGTAGTCGATAAATAAACGTGGATAATTCCTGTTATGTAGAGAAGTGATCATAAATTCGCTACCCGCCAAGTTCCAATCTCAATATCCGTTGTAACTGAAATGTTAACGTCGGATTTTAAACATGATCAACCAACTTCGTGAGATTTGCAGCGAAATCCAAGAGCTCGCCAAGTCTCTTAAATGTAATAGATACTATGATAATGTTAGTGTGGTGTTTAAACTTTCACTTTCCTTTCTCTTCAATCATGGAAAGGAATAAATATTTTCAATGAATCTTTCCTATATTTAGGTCAGCTCATATGTGTTTAGAGAAACTCAGGTACATTTCTATTAGGGGGAAATTTTAAGCGTAGATCCGTATGGAACTACCATTCCTTCCGCGTATAGATCGTGCCTAAAACGTACTAGAAAATTGCGAATTTTCCATGTAAACGTTAATTTTCAGTAGTAAATTCTGATTCATTGACAGCTATTTGCCTAATTCAACACCAGAAACTGGGAGGCTAAAATTTCTGGTGAAATATACCAGTTTTCATTTTCCGCAGAAAATGCTCGGAATTCACGAGAGAACTTCAATTATATTATACAAGGAAAAGGCGGAAAGAAAAGGTATTTTAAGTTTCCTGGTGAACTAATTCCGTCTCTTTTATGAGCCCGGGAGCGGATGTTTTGATTTACAAGCTATAATTAACTTAGCACTAGCGGACTAACGAAGAATGAAATTCCGCTCCAGTCAGCTTCGTTTGTTAGACAAAAGTGTTAGCTTTATTACATTGCGTAATATTTTCCTTGATATGTTTCCAACATTATTTGCTCCTTAACTTTCTTGGCTGTCAGTGAGTTTCCTTTAGGGTGATATGCTGCAAAGAATTCTTCATAGAGATTTTGGAGCACGTATGGAAATTATTTTTCTAAGATCCTTACGTTGTTTTAAACTATTACAATTTCTATGTTTGAGTAATGTATTTCTGCGCACTTTTGTAAGTTATGCGCCAAATTACAGCGCTGAAACGTACGGAATACATACTTTCCGTAGAATTCGCGAAAATAAAGGGGGCGTGGCAAATAGGTGCCAAGCCCTAGTGGGAGTTGCTGACATTTTTCCTTGTTGATTATTACAGCAGGAATGCCATTCCTGTCGCCCACTCTTATACTGGGAATCGTACTTACAAAAACAACCATTCCCTAATTGAAAAAATAGGATTGGCTGGAATTCGAACCCGGGTTGACCGCGACACATAATTTCTTTTATTACGTCATTATTGGCTATTGAAGTTGTTATTGGAGAAATTAATTGTCAGTTAACAGAAAAAATTGATAGAATCCACATTTATTTAATATGCAGATGAAATGTTTTAAGCGAACATTATCAATCAAGAATTGCACCGTCAGAGTTTCGCGTGCCAAAAATTCTCCATGTCACTTAACTTCGGGAATGGAGTGAGAGTGTACGCATGCCATAGTTTCGCTACCCCTACGATCTCTCAAGTAACTGCTCCGTTGAAATCACTAAATTTGTGAAAGGACTCGCTACTTTGGTTGAGTCTTTACCTTTCTCATGCCTTTTTATAGCGTGTACGAACTGGTGAATGGAAAAAGCAGTTAAAAAATATTTCCCTTACTGTTTTGCGGTGGTTTGCACGATGATAAATATCGTTATCGTTTATCAATTGCTACAGATACCGGGTTAGAACGTTTTTACATTAAATGATAGATCTTTAATATACTTAATCCTCGTTTCTTACTGCTTGCGAAGTACCCACTCCTTCTAAGCGTCAAGTCTCTAAACGTCTCCTTCCCATTTAATCCGTCACGCTCTCCCGATTAGTATTGCCGCTTGAACCTCCACTAATGAAAGCGTCATGCCTTTAAGGGAGGCGATGACCATTTCGAGCTCCTCTTCTAGCTGCGTAATTGGCCGATAGCTGTTTACGGAGCAATTGTGATACGTAGCAGTCATTTCTCGCGGGACTCAAAACGCGTTGTTCCGCCCAATTTGGCGAATTGGGTCGCCGACGTGGTCGATACGCGGTCAAGTTCCGTAACCATCTACAAGAGATGAAGTTATTTAGTCGTTAATCAAAGATACTTGCTCCTTATCTAATTTTTGCGTGGCATTCGCTATGGGAGACTTTAATCGTCATTTTTACGGCTCTGATGTTGGAGAATTAAGGCTGAAGTATTGTTGGAGAATTAAGGCTGAAGGCCTGTTTAAACCCTACTACCATGGATACCACTAGATTTTGGGAAGGAATGAGGCTTACCAGGCGAGATGAGGACTGAGGTAGCTTTCATTTCATTTGGCTGAGCTTTGGTTACATTTGCTGAATTAAATTAATTGATTGAATAATTTTATTGAATTAAATTAGTTAATATTCATAGGTATCCTTGCTTAAATTATACGTAATATGTTATAGTATGTTCAGATGTCAGGCTAAAGTTAATCCTAGACACATCCACTATTAGATTTTTAAAAATCTTTGGAGATGGAATGAGGCATAGTAGGCAAGATGAGGAGTGAGGTAGTCCAATCACTTACGTCACTGATTGTGAGCCAGAATGCTCTTACTGGGTAACTCCACGTAATTGTAGTGCAGTGACCCTATGTGTAACACAATTTCACTGTATTGAATTGGAACAGACCAAATGAATATTACTAATCATTCGAACTTCAGGTGGTCTCATATCAACACAGATGGACAAGATTGAGATACAAGTAAAGGAAAAATAAATTTCTTCCATACTTATCGAAACAAATAAAAGGTATTTCAATCATCAGGACATGGTAGAAGAAACCGATTTACGTCCTAAAGAAAAGAATTAATTTTCTAAAAGTTTGAGTTGCAAGCTGTTCAGTTTCTTACGAATTTAATCAATGAAGAAATCTAAGAAAATAAGCTACGTCCTTATTTGGGTGAAAAGGGTATTGGAAAGTCTCTTCTACAGTACATGATTATCTTCATCGTTTTACATTGGAGATTGATTTGAAAGGTAATGGTTCGAGGAATATGGAAGAATCAGCGGATATAGGAGATTGCTGTTCATTCCGCATCGCATTAGCTTCAAAAGGAGGAAAGGTTGTCCCAGGGAGAAATGTGTCGTCTTTGACATTACTAGATGTGCAGATTTCGAAATACCAGCTAAATGCGGTGGATTCTTAGAAAAGAGATTTCTTAAGAGGCGCACGCACCGTACTCGAGTGAGTGACAACGATTACTGGCAGATGCGAAGTTTATTCTTCGCTTGAGAAATCTTTTTAACTCTTGTTTCTACTATGTAACTCGTTTATGCTTCAACCAAAATTTTATTTGTGTTTATATACCAGATTTGTCTCGTATATCTTTTGATAATTACTAAGTAGTTATTTCTTTTACTATTATGGTTATCAGTATCATTTACCATATTATTTGTGTTATGTCAAACGCTTGTAAATATCACTCCGTTCTGTTCATAGCTTATTTTAAATAATTGATGAAATCTTCATTTTTTAAATCTGGAGCTAAGTGTTTTCAGTAAAGACTACTTAATAAGGATAGGATTCTGTATTATTATTTAATATATCTGTGTGCGTTTCCCTTAGAATCTAAATTTTCGTAATATTTTACGATTGACGTATCACTGTAATTATGCTACGTGATCATTTCAGTTTCTCGTATTTTACCATTCCTTGTGACGCAGTTTTTGATTATGACTTTTTGCTTTAAAGTACGAAAGCTCCGATTTTCATGCTCGATCATCAGAAACGGCTTGTTTAATTTGAAACGCGATATTTTCGTCTCTCCGCCAGTTTTCTCTAAAAATTTTAAGTCTTGCGTGACTTGCTTATGACGAAGTGCTTTTTTAACCTATCCTTGCATTTGATCTGAAGTCTTTCCACTGAGAGACTTGCAAATAGGAGATTGCTTTGCGTGAGTACAAAGTGATACATTAGCCTACTAATAACTCCGTTAAAGTATTTTTCGTTTTGTAATGGTTGTTTTCTCTCTTCAGGCTCGGCTAAGAAATGTTTCAGAGGAAGCTTGTCTATAGGTGACTGTGTAGAAAATTTTTGATCGGACTTAGAGAAACTTACTGTTTTATGCTTGTATATAATTTCTTATGGTGATATACTTAATTATAATATAATCTACTTAATTTATAATGTGTTAAGGGTTTGTATTGTTTTTATGATTTGGGAATGAAAAGTTTCGTTTCGGTTTACGAATTTGATTAAGAAATGAATTATCTTCTTTAGCTCTATTTCTTGGAATACTCCACTGATAAGAACAAGGAAATAGATACGTATGAAGAAGCTTTAATTGCCTGCCACAATTATTAGCACTGACAATAGTGTGAAGAAAATGTTAATAATAATTACTTATGCTTCCTTAGCGATAATATCTCACGAATTTTATGTTTTTTCAATTAATTGGTGTCCTTAGATGGAACAGGATACCCTCCTATTAGGAATATTCGCATTACAATCCAAACGCATTAATACAGTAGCATCTTCTCTTGTCACGGCTTCCGTAAGAAATTCGAAAGTTAAGATTCACCGCGCTAATAAGCCTTCACATCCCAGCGCATAATCTCGTCAGACAGACGGTTCAATCCCGCTTTTAATTAGTCACCCATGACTTGCCAACAGTTTTGGTAAGGAAGCCATCGCTTCGAACGCTTCGGTAATAAAGCGCACCGTTTTAATAACCGGCGAAAAAGGGACAACAGGTGCGTGGCATAAATAAGCTTCCTGTCTCTTTTATCCAATTCTGTCGCGCATCCCGATATTTGTTTATCATAGCCCATCTACCTGCGGAGTCTCTTAGAACCCACCTCATTGTGGTAATCCGTCGGGGAACGGTTCCCGCCACATCCACTCGTGGCGCTCATGCTTTCTTTTATTACTCCCAATTGTTCGTCTGCCTCACGGGAAGCTTTTGTCCAATGGCTCCCCTCCTATCTTTTATAAACACCTTGTAAATCACTTTGCCCCACTTGGTAAATGGTCGATTCGCTCCACTCTTTTTACGCGGTTTTTTTTTTTCATCGCTATGTAAGGGCCATTGTTCGTCGCCTGTCGTCATTCTTGCGTTTCTTTCTCCTTTGAGGCGTAACGGAATTATTTTGAATTAACGAAAGGGCTCGGTCTAAGTTTTCTGGTTATCTAACGGAAATCATTGCGGAATCGGGGTCCTCGTTTTTCCGCCGCTCGCCCGAACTGTTGAATTCGGCAGTGTTTCCTTATGTGATAAGGTTTTAATTTAAGTGTCCTCCTTTGATTGGCGAGTAGGTTAATAACATAAATTTTAAATCTATTTTCGGTGTTTTTATACCACTGATGACGAATTCTTTAGGAGGATGCGCTCCCAGCTTGTCAGTTATAAAGAAAAAAACTTATCGGATTCTTACTATTCTTGCTTACTATTAAAAGAGTATAGTTTATTTGTGTATAATTTGTGTTTTTTATATCTATGGCCAACTAGAGGAATTCCGGAACGAATTATCTTTTATACTCTTCTTCAAGCAGTATCACTCACGTGATGAAATACGAAAACTTTCAAATTACTCCGGATTTCCAGTAGACAATTATTTTGTTCATTTATTTAACGAAAACAGAAAGAATTATCTCCAAGCTGAAGAAGGTTATTTCCATCTTCGCCTTTATAGAATACTCATAACTAAAATATTATAGCAATAAGGTCGACGCACACGAAGGCAATTAATGCAGAAGAGAATGGAAAAGAAACGGAATTAAATGCTAGTTACAAATAAAAGTAGCTTCAAAAACTATAAGAAATAGATGAATTAGAAATATAAAGAGAGAGGAAAATAAATCTTAATGGAAAAAACAGCTTATTGAAGAGTTTGCCTACAGGTATCGAGGTAAAGTAATCCTTAAAGTAAATTTTTAAAGAGCGTTTATAATTAATATATTCATGAAAAATACACCCCTAATTTGTTTTTAGTGCTAGGTGTAAAATAATAATTTTATTTAATGTAAATGAGTAGTCCTGATGTCACATCTTCCTAATCCGTGTCACTTAAGTATTTTGACTCCATTTGAGTTTCTGCGATGTTTACTTTTTTAATAGCTGCTCAAGTATCGGAGTAATTTACATCCCCCTTGAAATACTTTTACAGAACATACGAAGCTGTTTGGTGTAATCGTTTCACGCAACAGCAAGTCGATTCAAAGCGAAAAGCTGGTTTTGAAATCGACAATGAGAAGTGGAAAAAAAAGAAAAGTGACGCCACTGCTACCTATTATCTGAAATTAGAATCCTATGAACGAAGTCATACCAGTTGCAATTATTGTTTCCTTTGAATGTCCCGCCATATGCGTGCATCGAGGTTTCCTATAATTATGTAGTTGACGTCTGTTTAAATGTGCCATCAACACTTAATTTAGCGAACTTAATTACGAACCTTTTATTCGTGCCTCAGAGTTCTTTATCGCACCTTATTTGTTTCGCTCTTCCATGAAAATTATGGCGCTTATAATTTTAATTCAGATTTGAAAATAATTGGAAGATGATATTTTTTAATTATTATTTGAAGTTAGTATTGATCTAAGAGCTTATCTGATGATGTGTATGCTGAATGTATGTTTGATTCCAAAATAAATCTCGAGAATGAAATAATTTGTATTCGAAAAAGAATTGTCAATGGTGAAAAGGAAATTTTACTCTGTATTTATAGAATGGTTACTGGTTAAACTGTCTATCCCTTTGGATCGGTTCGTGTGATTACAATTACTTCTCTGATAAAGATCTGTTTTAGTGTGCCGCGGAGAACATAGGTTGTGGAAAGTTTTTTTTTTTTTAATTGCTCGAGTATCTACGAGTGAATAACGAAATCAAGAATGACCAAAACATTATGGGAAGAACCAGTTTTTGATTACTATTAAAATGCAAGAATACCATTTTTGTCTTGTTTGTGTGTGTGTTAGGACCTAGTAACACATGGGAACAATTTAGAATCTCCGCTAACTTTTAATTTAGGCACAAATCATTTTGATTAGCCATGGTATCACCGTATTTGGACGCGCATGTATCTGCTGACCTCCTTTCTGAATTGGTCTGGAATTCGGGTGATTTTTTCCGTTCGAATACGTGAAAGGCCCACGAAATTCTTGGCTTTGTTACCTTTTTGCCGTGGTTTCAGTCTTTCCCTAGTTTTATTCTTCATTTTTGAAACGTCCGCCTCCGCAAACATCACTTTCTAAAATTCGAATGCGCGGGACGATGTTCGTTTATCACAATCACGTCATTCACAGAGCGGAACTTCCACAAACGTGTTTTCTCCACTCTGAGAAGTATAGATATTGGCGATCAATTCGTTATTTATGTCTTTATTTTTGTGCCTAGATTCGGAAGAGTTTGATCTCGGTTTTCTCCTACGAACGGAGATAACGTGATAAGCCTGGGTGAATCCTTTGGAAGGATAAAGGTCAACTCCTATAGCCTGTATAACACTTCCGGGTCGCTTCGCTATAGGAATCGGTCAAACTAAGAAAAGTTTGAGATAAGATTTTCGTTATGAATCCAGATACTTTCTACTAAGGTTTCTATTGTGATTGACTTGGGCCAAGTAAGATTCCGTGTTACGTGGAAGTCAAAGGGTAATGACCTAATTTTATTTATTAATTTTCCATGATTATTTTATCGGCAATAAACTACTCGAATCTAATAGAAGGCATTCAAAATAAGTTAACCTCTTTTGAAGTTTTGGTAAATTAAATTATTATCATCATTAATTAATGTTAATTTATGTAATATGTAAATGTTTTTTGTAATATTCTCATCATTAATTAATATCAAAAATTTTAATTCTAATTAAACATTCTTATTTAAGTAAAATCCATAGCTTCATATTCTAAACTTCGTGAATCCAGCTTTCTGCAAACTTACTGGCTTATGAGCGTGAGAGATAGTTGTTTAGAAGGCTGTAATCAATCAAGAAAAACATGTTTCGTTCGAATATCAGCTAAGATTGATGAGGCGTTGCTTTGAGAAGTGTGTCAACAGCATAGCTTCCCCTTTCTCCAATGTTCAGGAATTACTCGATTGAATTTATCTACATAGAAATCTGATGATTAATTATCCGACGATTATTAATTAGTATGTATTTACATAATTAGCTATTTCAAATGGCAATTACCCGTATAAAACTGAATCAAAGTCCGAATTCAATATCAGCTGCCAGGAAGAAAATAAAGTGCGAAAAAAATAAGTAAGAAATAAAAATATCTACATAGTCAACTGGAATGGGTAAATTAATTATAATCTTGCATGTTTAAATCTTACACACATCTAAGTGTACAATTTTGCATGCGTTAGGTGAATTTTGGTTCGAACGTATTTGATTCTCACGTATTTCCGGGTCTCTCCGAAATTTTAGATCCCGACATGTGCGTGCATCGATATCTCCGTTTCCCCATACATTTTCACCGGCCCAAAAACAGCGCCAATAGTCTAATCCTGAGTTCGCTTTAAGGATTTTTACCTACAATAGTTGATATCCTAGATATAAGATGGGATTAAAATTCACGTTATAGAAAAATCTTCGGCCATCTCGCCCGTCGAATTCGAGGAACCCATCTTGTTTTCGAGCGCCTCGATTTCGAAGTAGGTCAATTCCGCTTCGTCGCAGCCCTGAGGTACGCCGTCGCTGTCCGAGGGCCCCAGTCGGTTTCGCCCTCGCTCAGCGTCGGATCTCGGCGAAAATTCCCCCGTCTGGAGGATCGCGGAGCTTCTGGTGAACGTCGCTCCCTTTATCCCCGCTTTCAGTTCGCAGGGTGTGCGGTGGTGACGTACCACGCGATCGCCGCGGCCCCTAGTTCCCACCAACGCTTCCTCCTCCCCCTCTCTCCCCCTTCCGCCCCACCCCCCTCCCAACGCATCCGCCAGCTTGCCCCCCACCCCCACGCACGCAACAGCAGCTGCTTCTTTGGCGGCAAACCAAGCCCTCCCTCCATCTGACCCCTTCCGCCCAATGATCATTGCCCCCGTTTTTTAAATGTTTTTTCGTCGTTTGCCGCCGGAGTAGTTGAGCAGTGTCCGTGTGGCCCGGGCGCGGAGTTTTCTCTCGCCATTCGGCCGCCGTCGAAGGCAAAACCCGCCCGCGTCGACGTCGAAACCCCGGCGCGGTGCAGTTTTTCGCGTAAGTTTGGCAGCGCCGGTGGCGTTGCTCCACGTTCCACTTCCGGTTTGGGGACGGCTCTCTCGGTGGCGGGAAGAGGAGATGTTAAGGGGATCCAGAAGAGTTCCCGCGCTCTTGGTGCATCCGTGGCAGGGATCGGTGGGCGTGCCTCTCCGGTCCGCCGCGCTGGCGCTGCCGTCGCCGGCATGACTAGGTCCTCTCCGCGGGAGTTGATGGTGAGGTTTCGCGCCCCCCCGCCCTGTTCGTTGCCCTCCGGTCTTCGATGACCTCTGCAGCAGTTGGAAACAAAGCGGGCGCTGCTTCATTAGAGCGGAGGTTATCGCCTTCGGTGGTGGATGGAAAACCGCAGATGGTGACACTAGGGTAGTCATCCGTGGATTGATACGTCTAGTGAAATAAATATGTCGGCCTAGGATGCTGGATTCAGCCCGTGATTATCAAAGAGGGGATCCTAATTGAGGCGCGGAAGTTTTCTCGATGTTTACGACGTCGCATGGTCGCTTAGTTCTTGTTCGACATCTGTTCCCCTGGTAATTTTCCGGCGGTCACGCGCTGTGTGTTTCACGACTTTCTCGGAATATGAAAGAGGCGAATGCAAGAAATTCCGGTTCTCTTTTTATGTATGATCAAGCGGTAGAAGTATGTGGAGGGTGGGATTCGGGAATAATTGTATCTCATGGTTATGCGTGATTTATGCAACCTTGAAGGATTATCCATCTCGAAGTATTCTATGTAGTCCAATTTAAAATTTCTGCCTTGCTTTATGGAACATTAATACTGACTGCATAAAGGATAGTTGGATTCTTAATAATGTTTATGTCTGAGGATATTGTCTACTTTCTCTAATCCTGTAATAAATTATGCTTCATCTTCTATTGGAAAGGATTCTTATTTTATATAGCTGTTAATTTTGTTTGATTCAGTTCCATAAACTATAGTTATTTGCATTTAGGAATTGAAAGTTGATTTTCTCTAATGAGATCTTATCTTATTTCTATGTAATTTTTTCTATTCTCCAAAATAAAGACCCTCATTATTAATATCATAATTATCATATTGCTGTAATATCACTCATGCATTATTTCGGATGAAATCCTGACGTATTGTTATCTATGTAACTCATCAGTTTCTATTCTCCCAAGTAAAGTCACCCAATATTAATATCATAATTATTATACTGCTATAATGTCACTTTCATGAATTACTTAACTTTGCTCCTGAATAAAGAATACATTCCAGCCCTTGGAATAAATTCGATGTACACCGATGGTTTCTTTTGTCGCGGAAGTTTGAAACTTTCTACCGACGAGCGGCATGAGCTTGTATCGAAAGTTCTTTCGAAGGAATATTCATCGGAAGGCGAAGGTAGATCTCACCTCTCCAAAGGAACTAGAAAGTTTCTTTTGATTCATCATTAACCCACATTTCGAGCGGTATTCCACTCTTTCATTATAATTCTCTGCGGCACAAGTCTCTCGATTTTATATTTCCTCTCGAGATGGTGAAAATTACGGCGCGGGCTGAATTATTTATTCGGATATCGACGCCTTTCATTCGCTGGCATAACACTTTTCAGCTCCCCGGATAAACGCTTGTTAACGTCAAGAAATTACACGGCTCGCAGTCGAACTGGTATTGGATGCTCGAGTTTGTTTTTGAACAAACCACAACACACGCTATCCAAAGCTCTCTCTGCCTGTCAAAATAAAACAGCTCCGCTCCGAAGATATGCTCTCGGAATGTGGCATTGCGTCGTAGAACCGGTTCTCTCGGGGTCCATTTCCATTCCCTCCACGGTGCCAAAGATGCAATTAAACGCGGGTACTTGGGGTTTAAAGATGAGGCAGCGTCGCTTTCATTCGCGATGGCTTGTTTTTACACAGCCGGTGTTCGATAAGTCGAAAGTGAACTGGGCTCGATATCTCGGCGGGATAAAGACACGCTTGTATCTTGTTTGCAGTGGATGGATTTGAAGTATGGATTGATCAACCTTGGTCGATTTAAATGATGTTTCCGTCGATGGTGGAAAAAGTTTAAAGTGAAGCTGGGTTGATTTTACGATACCTCTATAGCCTCATTTATAATTTTTCGTAACCCTTAGAGATGAAATATGAATACATGTGGGCGTGTATTGCTTTTATCTTTTCTATCAGCTTTAATGTTTGTTACATGTGTATGTTAAATATTTAAATTGTATCAATTCAATGACTTGACAAGAGCGTGCAATTTATTTTTATTTCAATATTTATACTACTCAAAATGTATAACTATGTATACTTTCTGTAAATGACATGCTAGTTTGAATTTTTCTTGGAAACTTATACTTTTTGATTTACATTATATCATGTACAAATGTATTGCAGCTTGATCTAACGGTAAAATATAATATTGTTATATTTTAGTTTTCCGTTGCCGATTTTCGAAATGTTTAAAGTCAAAGAAAGTCGCTGCCTCGATGTCTACCGAAGTTTTTGCTTATTTAAAATGCGAAGATATATACTGAGCGAAGTCTTTCGATATGCTTTATTTTATCAGGAATTTTCTTTTTCAAGTGTTTCATTTTATTGCCGCGTCATTCTCGTTCGTCAGCTGCCATATTTAACGGATTCATCATATGGTTTCGATAAGTGGCTGAAGTGAAAAATTCTGCTGTTAAAGCGATCCTCTATTTTATATGGATGTAAGTTCTATTTATTTGAATCCAATTGCCAATCTTTTTTTCTAGGTCCATGGAAGTTTTAAATTTTTTCTCTTTAACTCCATTTTACTATTTGCCCTCAAAAGGCTATTAAGACTTAATACATTTATTTTTTACTAAATTTTTGATAGGTTGCGACCACAATAGTTACCATTCCGACAGTTATTTAACGAGGCGATCTTTGATTGTCTTCTTAGGAAAAATCTCTCCGTAATTGTAATATTGAACCATTTATTATGCTGCTTATGTCTCATTAAGATTAGAAGAGACTAACAAGTCTCGATCTCGTTCTGAAATAAAGACTTATAGTCATTCTTCTAGTCATCATTATCTCACGATAATCTCTATGATTAGCAGTCGAGTCGTATTTTATTCTTCGCTAATCCGTGGATCATTTGAATAAAGAATGTTTCCACCAGCATTGGATGCATCTCGCCTTGCTTTATATACTTATTAAAGATCTTTTCCTTTTTATTTATTTATGAAATATTTATTTTTCACTGTGAACGGGGAAATGAGATGGGAAAATCCGTAACTCATCGAAGCTGAAACGATCATTGTAACCCATCGAGACCAATCAATAAGAAAAGTGAAGATAATGAAGAAATGTTCGACTTCCATGGAAAATTTCGAAAGGCTATACAAAGGGGAAGGCCAATGGATAGGAAGAAATCTTGGGATAGACTATGAGGCCAAAAGAACAGATGAGTAAGAAAAAACACTGAAGCCTCGACATCCTTAAGGGAGACAATAGAGAAATAAAGGATTTCAACAATATATATAAGTGTTCTAACTTTCGGTAGGTTCATGTGCCCCCACATTCCCTATTTAGTTCTCTCTTCTTCAATTCCCGGTAACTTATCCCACCCCTTAATTCATCTAACAACTTCTGTCTTTGTCTTCCCCTGTCTATTCCTAGCATTCTTCCCTCGATCACATTCTTCAGCAATCCCTCTCATCTCAATATTTGACCCACCCATTTCTTTTGTCGATTTCTAGTTACTTCAATATTACAACAATAATTAACCCATATCTTCAGAACAGTAATCTTTACCCGAAGCGGCACTCGGACCCTGAAAGTCGGTATAGTTAAACATCACAGCACCCGGCAAATGCGAACATAATTAAAATGTAGCTTAGCTCACACACCCCGCTGGAATAACCCGGAGTTAAGGACTCCATAATGGCTCCCATTCACGCCCCCCCGACTGATATCGCGCCGTACCCCATTCGACGCCGCATTCTTCACTCGTGGGTCGCTGCACCTCTGTGTGGAGGGGGGCCATTGACGCAACTCACAGCCTCTTTCATCTCCCGCCACCTCTTTCTTCCTACGTTTTTCCCTCTCTTCACACTTCCCCCCCTACGGACGCTATTAGAGGTCAAGGGCAAGCCTTCACTCATTCCTCTCTCCCTCGACTTCAAACATCTCTCGTCTTTTCTGCTCCGTGCGCTTCAAAAGAGAGGCCTCTGAGGAATTAGCGGGTATTTTTGCGGGGGTCACCTTTTTTAAATGCGTGGAGATGCAGGAGCGGCGTGCCGGAGATGTTTAGGGAGTCCGGGAATTTATGCGGGCAGCTCTCAACTATGGCTACTTAGAGGAATTTTATGATTGAGTTGTGTAACAAGAGGCCGCGACGATAATGGTTATAAACTAATTGCTTCTTAGCGTTGTTAAACAATGCAGTTAATCAAGTATTTAATTGGTGATGATTTAACCTGATGATGACCCAGAGGGTCGAAACCTAGGTAGCGTAATAAAAATTAAGTGATATTGTATTAGTTTTTTCTAATTATTTTATTTTTAATTTAAGACTACATCATATTTAAACCTAAACCTAGTTTTGTCCTGTTTTCAGTTGTATAATTGGAAGTTTACCTTAGTAATAATATGGTGTTGTAGATAAAATATGTTTACAATTTATTGTTATGCCTGCTGTTTTATTGTTAAGTTCTTTTTTATTTTTTATGGTCACTGTATTTGTAGCATCAGATTACCTCATTGATGTCATGCTATAAATATGTGGCTTTGATAATGATTTTAATAAGAAGTATAATTTGTTCACTCCGAGCAATTATTACTGAATATAATTAATGCGTATTATTAGTCCCTTATTTGGGATGTAAACTTAGCACAATTGTTATCGAGGCAGGCAAATTCTGGTTGTTTCGTTTCAATAATTGTCACCCTCCTGTTTCTAACAGTGTCCAGAAGGAACAATATTTTCCATTCAGTTTTTATTTAATATAAATAGATAAATTTCTGAAGCAATCACAGCCTTGCATGATTCCGTTTGAGGTATTTATAGTTTGCTAGATTTTCTGTTGAGCAAACATTAAAGCTACAAAGAACCAAGATATCGCTTAAATTATTGACATCTTGTACGATGACTCTCACCTAGGTGTTTGATATCTCCATACAGCTTAGTTCACGTCAAATATCCTCTATTCATGTATTTTGGAATAGCCTGCCCAAAATAGAATGGAAAATATTCCACGAATGAGTTTCCAAACTCGGCAATGATAATAAAAATTCAATTTTTACTAATCTCCCAGTGTTAATGACGCCATAACCATTTTGGCGAAAACCTTGACCTATGAACGCAAATTTATCTTTAGTATTGTTTCAAGGTTGATCGTCAGCCTTTTCGTTTACGAGTCTGGTGGAAAGTAAATATTTACCGAGTCGACCTGTATAAATATGTTGTAGAGCTTTTCCTCACGTGCAAATATCTCGGTGGAGACATTGTCAATAGCTCGGCAGAGGGCGTTAGTAGCGCCACTCTACACTTGTCGAGAACAAATTCGCACCGCCAAGTCAGCTCCCCCACATCTCTAGTCTTTACTTAGTTAACACAATCATATCTTGACTAACAAAGATAAATCGTTTTAGAATCGTGTTTGCCTAGTACAGATTTCCGCGCTTAACGCGAGAGATACGTTCTGAAAAATGTCCTGCATAACGAAATAGTACACGAATGTTTATCCTTGTGTGTGTCATTGGATGAATGAATGGGTTATAGCAGTGATTTATTGCGTCTTAAGCGAGTTCGGTCGCAAATGGCTTACGTTTTAATGCTGATTCCGTGTTTGTATGGAAAACTATGTTTTAACGTACTATATGCGGATCTTTCGGCCTATGAGATTCGAAGAGGAGAATTGATTTGAATTTATGTTATTCATTATTGTTTTCCTTCTTAGCCTTATTCCTAGCACTTGTGAGTTCGGCTGATGATTTTTGATGATTATTGGCGATTTAATTTTGGCACTGGATTTTACGGCTCCATTCCTTATGGTTATAACATACAGCCATTCTCCAACCAGGATAATCCAATTTTCCGGGATTCAAACCTGGGATCTTTGGGCTGAAGAGCTAGCACGCTAACCACCCCGCAACCGTGGATGTTTATATTACTTATTAATTTATTCTTTTGGTAATAATAATTATTAATAATTTTATTATTTATTCCTTTTACTCTATGGTTCAAATCACCCCAAAGTGAATGCTCCTAAATGTTTTCCAAATTTATCGCTTTCTAGTGTTGACGTCTTGACGATAATTGTCATCTTTATTTTCGAGTGGTTTACGTTCATCGCTCTTGTGGGATTGCATGGGAAATATTTAATATGCATCAATCCAAAACAATTTTGCAAAATAAGTATGTACCTTGTATGAACGAATTTAGGCCTCAAGCCAGTTTTTATGTTTTCACAACCCGAAGTGTAGCATAGAATTTTTTCAGAAAAGAACAATAATGTATAGTAATGGGTCCTACATCAAATCAAATATTATTATTTTCGTGCAATTTTATGACGTCTGTATAATGGATTGAATTGCAGTGAAAATGTGTTACAGAATGAAATCAATAACTATAACTTATAACAATAAATAACTAATAAATAACAATTTTCTTCATCATTAGTCTGTAATTTAAGTCAACAAATTTTAATCGAACCTCTTTTTTCGTGATATTAAAAATTTCCGATAGCGATAGGGAAGTGATAAGCCTCTCGGTAACAGTTTTCAAGTTACATTCGTCGGAAGATCGTACCCTATTTTCTTCGGCTGAGATATGTAAGCGTCGGGATTCGAACCCGCGACGCGTGCGTGGTAGCGATGAGCGTATCCAACGCATTGTAAAGCGTTCGCGTCCTTGAGATCCTACTCAATTCGGAGCCGGTGTCGTTAAGGTTCAGCGATGCTCTTAAACTGTTTCACGTGGAAAACGATGGTGAGAGTCCCTCCGTGGGAGAATTCCTCCAGCGCCGGGAATGTTTTTATTTTGAATTTTGCGTGGGAATTCCTTAGTTGGAAGAGATTCTTCGACTCTCCGGAGAAAGATCGCCGTGTTTGATGTACTCCGTGGAAGGGATTCTCTCTCGATTGGTTTTGCGCCGTGCCTTGTTAGGCGGCATCACGTGTCGCGTTTGATGCATCCTGTGGGAATTGATTCCAAGTTGACTTGTTCCGGTGTCGCTCCTTTACTACTGCCGCTACCAGATTCTTGGTAAGGCGCGAGGGAGGTAATTAAGGAAATAAACTTTCTCCGAAGTCTCCTGAGATTTCAGATTCTGCTTGTTCGCTTCATTTTCACCAGAAGGGTTTCTTTCTAGCTTTCAGAATTTCCATCGTGGATTAGATTAAGGGAAGGGTTGCTATAGAAATGATTGGCGCTTAGGATTTCAGAAAAAACACTAGTTGTTAGATGGTGTAAAGCAGAAGTTGTAAAATTTTAGTTGGCCGAGGAAAACAGCGACTCATTTTGCTTATTTTTTGTGTCGTGGACCTCCAAAATTTCGTGGTTTCACGTTCATAATTAAAAGTTATTAATAATTAAAGTACTATTAGGTAGATGCAGTTAAATAGGAATATTTATAATTATATTAAATGTGTTTTATCAGTGCAATTAAAATGCTTTTATCGATTTAATTAAGAGGCAAATATAGCAAAATTAAAGAATATAGCGACATTGAACTAACCATGAATGAGAAAAAACAGCCGGTATAGATCTTAAATAGAAATGGATTGGATGGTTAGATTTTTCGGTGATAAATATTCTGTCAGGATGCTGTCTCCCCTATAAATTCTCGGAACAAGATATAATGAAAATCTATAGTGTCGCTATAGTCTATCGTTGGTTAATAGTACTGCATGAATTATTTCCGGGCTTTCAAAAGTACGGGATTTAAATCATTTTTTCAATTGACTCAAGTATATTTCAGTGACCTGTCTCGGAGATATGATGATACACTTCTCTTAAATTCAATAATTTTTATTAGTAGTAAAAGTAATTTTTAAATCGCTCCGATATCTAAGGTCATTTCGCACGTGAGCTCCCACCAGGAATCGAACCCGGGAACGCTTTTTCGAAAGTCTAATGCATTGTCCACTTGGCTATCCGGATGCCCTTAGTTTTCTTCTTGCGAAGTTTTACCTGTTTCGAAAGTAATTTTCTGGTACACACCAAAAGATCTTCTTGGAAGTCTCCATCGTCGTAAATTTTCTGCAGATTTTCCGCTCTTGCCTATTTCGGTTCAGAGTCATCCATGCGTCTTATCATCTCAGAATCCCTATCTCCCTTTCTTTGAAAATTGAAAAGGAGAAAGGGTTTCCCAGTTACATCACTCCCCAGTCCATCAAGAAATGGCATAGACGCTACCTACATTCGAGCAAACACGAGTTGAACCTCAATTCCTCTCCGCTTTGTTCGAGCCCATCCGAGAAGCAGAAACTTAAGATTTTTTCGCGGTACCTAATTGCCTCGATGGATTCCTCGAGATAAATTATCGCGCAAAAGGAAGCGGCTTTATTAGCGAGTGAATAATGAATCCGTACCTTTAGACGTCTCTCCGGTGCGTTTTAAGTGCTGGGTTTAAGGAGAGGGTTACGCTAGACCTTGACTAATGCCGGAGTGTTTAGCTCCCTTTGTTTTGATCGAGGAGTCGTCAAGTGGAAATTTCTGGAATGCTGCGCCACTTCTATCCTAGGAAAGTAAATGGCGTCGGATTCGTCCTTGGGAGATTTTTTTATTCGTGAGATTCGGCTTTAAAGAGATGGCGCGATTGTGTTTGGGCTCGCTGAACCTCCCCAACGCGGAGGTCCGTACGACGCCCCTTTATGTCCCCTACTTAGGGCTGCTTATTCTTTCTGTGTTTGTTCGTGGGATGATCGAGATTGCAGATTATTCCTTTTCAGGGGGTTTTTATCTGGAAAGAGCTTGCCTCAAATCTGCCAGCGTCGAAACGACTAGTACCTGGTGGCGATGTTTTGAGAGTTGCCTTTCTGCGTCGTAACATTCAGAAGGTTTACACTACTGTGAACTCCCGTTTATCCGTGGTCGGATTATCCGTGCATGGTGTTTTACTCTCCGTCGATATTTTCCGCGGTATTTTTGAAAGATTCATGCATTAAAAAATACATTTATGAAATTAAAAAGTAATTGATACAGGATTATTTTCTCGTTATAATCAAGAATTTACGTAAGATCTTTTCTATATTTTACTGGGATTAGTGGAATACGATTACATTATTTTATTATTATTCGAAAATAAATGATTATAAATTCTTTATTTACCTAATTGTTGAAACTTAATATATATGAATGTGAAAGTTTGGATTATCCGTGCTTTTTGATTATTCGTAGATCATCTTCCCTTGATTAGCCCGTGTATCGAGAGTTAGTTATATGTATTAATTTATTATTTAGCTTTTTTAGATGGGGTTAAGCTTCTTCCTTTGGAGTATATGCATATTTATAGCAACAAGGACTCAGAACATTTTACTGTAATATTTATTTATCCGTTGAGTTTTACTGTTAAGATTAAAGTGTTAAATGTGAAAAAGCTGCATGTGTTGAGTACGCGGTTATCTTATCATTAGGAGTTAAGAAAATTCACACCCACGTCCATTATTTCGGTATTAGCGTTTTTCATCGAAGTCAAAATAGCGAAGCAGATCGGGAAACTTTCCTCATTACCCGACAATGAGAGCGGAAACTAAAGAAACGAAAAGTTTCGCAATCATCATCGCGCATCCACGGAGAAACTGATTAATGGCAGGCCGCCTTCCAGAAAGAAACAAAAAAATTGCGCGAATGAGGCTCTCCCACATTAATAAATCGATCTCACTCCTTTGGTGCATTAAAAAAAACGTGGCCATAAAAACAACGCGATTTAACACCCCAAGCCCCTAATCACTCGCACAGGGATGCAGCCATGCGTGAAATATTCTCCAAGACTTCTCGAAATTGCGCTGAAAAAGATTTCTCTGGAAGAGCAGTGTTTCAGCTTCGGCAGGATGTGATTCCTTCCTACGCGTTCTCCGCCGATGAAGTTATTTCGCAATTCCGCGTGCGTCACAGCAGGAAAGATGAGAATAAGCCATCGGGGCCGAAAAAATGGTCACCTCTGCTCCACAATTCCCTTCGTCGTGGGACGCTGCGAGAGCCTCGTCTGCGACGTCACTGGCCGATTGCGAGAGGAGGGTGAAAAGTACGTCGTAAGGGTGAAGGCGTTCCCCTTTAAGACGATTCGAAATAGGGGAAGACGTAATAGGTTTCTACGATGATATGAGCGCAAAATGACTGTTTAGATTACAACAAGAAGAAACTCAATAAGCGGAGTAATCTCGTGGAAGGCCGTAATAAAAATATAATACAATAGTAATGATATTTTTTAAAATTCTGATTCTTTATTATTAATTATCGATTTATTTGGGATATTGTTTACACCGAGAATTAAATAAGTTTAGCAAGGTATATTGTAATAATACTTCATTGATATACTCCGGGTACAAAAACCGCTAAGAAAAAGAAACCGTTTAAATTTTGACGTACGTATACAATACCTTAAATTTTGTGACATCAATTATTTTATCAAGCTATTTAAAAAAAAAAGAGTACATTTAGTAACCAAATGTCTACAGAAAATAAAGATGATACAATGAAGGTACTGAATAGATGATAAGGCTTGAGGGAAATATAATGAATAGTTAATGCAAACATATTTACATTCATAAACATGTACAGGTATCCTCTCATTAATATGTATCATAATATGCATAATAATAAATAATATGCATAAATAAATAATTTTCCACCGATTTAATTTGGCGACATCTTTCCCTAGGGTATTTCGCCAGCATCATTAGACAAAGTTTCCAATTTATCAATATACGCAAGTAACAGGCGGGGGAAATAGGGGTAAAGGTGAAGGGTCAGCAAAGAGGTTGTTGGGAAGGGATGAGGGATCGGGAAGAATTTACTCTCAATTTAGAATTTTAATCTTTGGAGAGCATGCAATTTTTGTTTCCTCTAGGTCGTCTAAGCGGCGACTTAGAAAATATGTGTTAAATTCTTACCCCGAGAAAGAGCTGCATATGTATTTGGATGTAACCCTGAATCGGATTCTCCGATATTTTCATTTTATTTTAACCTTTTTTGAGCATAAATTCATCTTATAGAAAACATCCGTAGCAGTCCACAATGCCTATGCTTTGAATGTTAATAAATCTGAATCATTTCCCGGCAGCGATAAATAACTCCGTTTACTTTTTATTGGGCAAAAGTGTTACGTTGTCGTGGGAAAGAGTTACTCTACATAAGAATGACGGTAATTAAACGTGTTTTCACTTTCGTTATACTCTCGGGATGAAACAAACGAGAACGGTCGATCCCGTTGTACGATTATGTCCGCTATGAAAGTGTAGGCACAATTGTGGGATTAACATACTATGCTATTATGCTCCGTAAATGTTTGAGAGTGTTCTCTGCCGTTGCGAATTATCTCTTTTTATGGTGCGTGTCCATAGTCCGGTTTTTATTGCGCGTGGTCAATTTCTGCAAGCTAAGGTTCGAAAAGATTTCAATAGGTACTAATTTCAATTCGGGAAATTTTGGGCGTAGACGTTCCTAATGTATACATTTATACACTGATTGGTGTTATCTCCGTCAAGTTGTAACTGCATCAACCCTGTGTCGATTGTCGCTGATTTGGTTTCCTTGTGTGTTGATAAATGCTATTCTATGGGTGAAAGAGAGATCGAAACATTCTTGGCCTAATTGATACTTGTGATTCAAATGTTAGATATCAGTATAAATGGGAGGATTTTGGTGACATTAGTATCCAAGCAAAACAAGGTATCATTTGTTTAAAAGATGAATTAATAGATTTTGCTATGAATCCTCTTCGATTCGATATGCGCATATCTTAAATAAATATACTTAAGAGTTGAAATTAAACATTTTAGAGGTTTTAAAGTCACACGTGTTGAGACCTCACTATCATACAGAATTTAAAGAGGAGGTTATTTACCATTTCTTGGCGATCATTTATTTTTTATCCTGGAAAATTTAAAGAGGTCTTCCAGTAAGAAATATGGGGACGTCCTTAAATGATGTCACGACATTTTTGGAATTTCTGAATCCCCCTCTGTAACCGTGTCCCTTGGAGCATCATACCCTCCTATGTGGTACTGTGTCACAGATTCCATACCTATCTCCCCCCCCCTACAGTGTGACATCATTTAAGAGCGTTCCCTAATGCGTAAATATGCCCTCATATTGTCTTCTAGATTAGTCTGTTATAGTGTTTTTCATCAACAAAGTGAACTTTTTAATCATCTTAAACTATCATTTTCGACCCTTTGCATCTTGTCAAAAAACGAGCGTGATAAATGAAATAATCTGTTTTATTTATTCAATTTTTCTATTTTTAATGATTAAACGAGCAACGATATTACCACGATTTTCCCAGTATCTGGATCCTGATGCGGTTAAATATATATTGGAATCTACACAAACTAACTCTCTTCTTAAGAAATTGCGTGTTGTAGGCAGAAAAATCTTTGTTGTGGAACATCCGAACCACGTGGTTAAAGAGTTAATATTGACCCTGTGAAAATTTGCGTAACGATTGAACTAATTGAAATACTCGTAGCTCGTGTTTTAAGTAGTATAATCGCCCGCATGATATTTCGGTTTATTTTTCGTTCCGTGATATTCGCTTTGCGTAACGTACCCTATTTTTAATGGCCTCCTGAATAATACACTTCCATGATGCTGTTTCGCTATCTGAAGAGCGATCCGCCAAATTAAAACGCAAATCTCCGAGAGTATTAATTAGGCAGAATGTGACGGTCGACTCGGCGCTTTTAGCTTCTGTTTTAAATGATGGCTTATCTTGCATCGTTAACTCCACCATCAGATAGTCATTTTCCAGTTTTAAAGTTTGGTTATCACCTCCTCCTAGTGATTCTTCTAGGGCTTATTAAAAGAGGTTTTGGTCCACTGGTCTCATCTTCTTTTGAAGAATGCCTATACTTTGCTTTCATTCAACTCTCGCATATTTACGCACCTGTTTAGGTATGTTTACCATTGGGTCATCTTATTTATGTGTTTTGCGAGCTTTATCTAATCGTTCCAACCTTTTCCTGTTGTACTATCAACACCGTTGTTTACTATTCATCGTGATTAGTAAATAGACCCTTTCCCAAATTAAATTGTAACTTTCTCGATATATTCTCATTTGAAGTACTTCACTGTTACAGAGATACCTTAGAATCAGATCTTAATATGTTACTTAAGACAGTAATTATGATCAACTTATATGATTCTCTTTTGTTGCTTTAAAATATTACGAATCAATCTCTTCCTATCGCTTCGTCTATGTATATAGTTTTTTATCTAGTAATCAATACGTCTAGCAATGTTTACGTTCATCATTCCTGTTGGAACATTTATTCAATCCACAACATTTTTAATTCGACCAACTATTATATCGCTTCTGAGCAACATCCTTAGGTACAGAAACATAGCGTATTTATGTTTACAATGTGATAGGTTATCCATGTTTAATTACTCTGATAATATCGCTCAGCAAAGAAACTATGACCCCTTTTATTTAAAAAAAACTCAAAATATTTATTTATTTTTTTTTCGTTTTTATGATAAATGTCCACGTATCATCGCGAGCATATTTTTCCTTAACATTTATTGAATTCGTTAATTGAGGGAAGGTCTCAAAGGCCTCCGCTTGTAACTTTTTCTTTTGAGTCTTCCTAACATAAAAATCCTGGTTAGGCCGATGATTTTTCTAACACTTAATTTCGTTGCGATGCCCTTCCTGTTTCCGAATTCGCTTCCTAAGCCACTTCCCTTGTCCCTCATTATTCTTAACCCCTCTCAACTCGGTCATTATTGGTCTTCCTACCAACGGTCTTCCCAACTGGCCATCCTCACCCTCTCCTCCAGATCCCTTATCTGCAAACTGTCTTTCTTCTCTGACATCCTATTCCTATGACTTCACTTAAATACCGGGATGTAGAAGTTATTTCCTCCTTTTATAAAACATCGAGCTTTGAAAATTTCACAGTAGGCCTAGTAAAATTTGTTTATTTAATCATTCATCCATGACAATGCATGCTTCCAAATTCGGCAGGAGTGAAAATATGCTTCCTCCTTTTTTTTTCTTGTATGAAAAAGCCCTCAAAGTGAAATTTTAAAAAATTTTAGGGGTACATGTCAAATTTTTCTCGATAAAGATTGTAATTAAAAAAATGACTTGCACATAACTACTTGTCGACACCATAATTGTATGCAAGTACTTTTTGGTTTTGTAACTACACTCTTTACTCGTTCCGGAAAGATTAAACTCAGGAAGTATTTTATTTTCTCCTTTAATGGATATTACTGCAGTGAAATTAAGATAAAAAAATATATATCTTAAGAGCTTGAATTAAAATATTACATTAAATCTCCGCTCCCCGAAAGTCAGTAGACCGAAACAAATTGATTGCAAATTTGCTTGTTAACTTTCATAGGTTATTGAGTCCTTCATATTTTAAGTTCGAAATCTTCGTCATGGGTCAACAAGCCGATAATTGGTTTGTGACAGCTCTCCAAACTGTCAAGCTCTTCATTTTTCATTCCTAACCTACGCAATATAAAGTAGTTGCCTCATAATATAACCTAGGTCTTCTACTCAAAATCCTACACCATTCCTACTAATACATAGTTTCTTCCGCTGTTTGTCATGCCTCATTTTTGCACTATCTATTCCCTTCGTCTGTTAACCAGAATATTCCACAGAATTCTCTCTTTTCCGTCTGAAGGCTTTTTCATTAATTACCGTACTCACCTATCGTTCACACTCACTAATCGTTCTATAAATTCGAAATGCTCATCATACAATCTGTAATTAATGTATAACTGGTTGTTGGTGTTTTTAATTACATACTATTTTAACATGTTCCTCAACGTGCTTAAGTTCCGCTAGGGGTCGACTTTCTAGGAAGCCCAATTAATGAGTCCCTTCGGAAAGTAAATTAAGCGCATGATCTTCATTTGGCGGTTGCGTAAAATTCCCTTTCGACACCTATCCGAGTGCCACCAATTTTCTCCCGCTTGGGCCTCACACGCTACTCCTTACAAACGCTCATCCCCGCTCACAATCCGTAGTATTCCCTCCCATCTTTTAATTCCCGCCATCCATTTCCTTCTCCCAAAAAACTCCCCCCCCCCCATCAACCCAACCCTCCCCCCAACCCTGCAACCCAACCCAACCAAACTCCTTTCTTCCCCCGAATAAACGGGCGGTCTCTTCCTCACCATCTTACCGCGTCCCTTGCACCTTCCAGTCTTCCCCCACCCGTTGATATCCCCACCCTTTCCCTCCTTTTGGCAGGGAGGTTCCGGCCCACGCTTCGCTAGCCGAGCACAATGTACGGCTCGGGTAGGAGCCGCGTCGGCCACCTTGGCCGCATTTTAATTGCTCCCCTTCAAACAATGGTCCCAGAGGGTGCAGGGCGGTGGTGAGATTGAAGGGAGAGACAAGAGGACGGAAGCGAAAAACCACCCGCTTTCCATCTGTTGAGTGTCTCTCTCTCTCCAAGATCGGCCGATTAAGAGGGACACGTCGCCAAAATAAGCGTGTGGCGATTTTTTTTAACCCCTTCCGAATCGAGGGCTGCACGCGCTTGAAGGAACCTTACGAAAAGGTGGGCTCTCTTCTCCGGTTTTTTAGGAGGGAATTCTTCGGAGGTTATAAGAAGTGTTAAAATTTATCTAGCTCGGAATAACAGTTTTTCCTTCCCATCCTTATACCCTTTCTTAATAACATGTCATTAGGTAGCACTAACGTTATTCTTCGATTATCCGGGTGTCAGATAAACCGTGGTTAGAGTAAAAATTAGCCCGTAGAGTAACCCAAAGATTACTAATACAAAATAATACCGCCAAAAAAGATTCAAACAAAAGTTTACAAAATACATGTTAACTATGTTTTTGAATGAGGATTCGAGCTTAGAGAGATTGGCGCCAGGTCAACGTTTCTACAGTGATTATTTCGTTTTGTTATTTTTATTTCCATTCTAGACATGTTCGCTTCCGTTTATACTTTACCCTGGTTTACCGGGGCGGATGCATTTCTATGGATACAGCTTCCTTCCTTTCCAGTATCGTAAAAATTTCCGGGAAATAAAACAAATATCTCTTTTAAATACATAACTGAAGGATGCCTGAAATTGTGTTTACTCAGGAATTACATTGGTCCTTTTCGATAAGAGTAAATTTTCTCTCGATTTTACTGTTAATTTTTCTTGGGTGGAATTGTCTCTTATTTCTCGGATTTGATCTTTGCGCCGTATTTTCCCTAGAGAGGTCCCCATTTACTTCTTTCTGTTCACGTATATGTTTAGGAGACTCGAAATCTAACATATTCTGATACAAAACTTCAAAAGCCGGTGGAAATCCAAGTTTAATATTTTCTCGTATTCCTTCGGAATTTTATGGATTTGTCACAGAAAAATCATGGTATCATATTTTTGTTCGATTCCGTCGCTTGCTAAAGAAAGTAAGCCATGCATTAGGCGAATTTATTCAAAGCGTTGCGTTAGTGTAAGAGCGTTGGGAGCTAAGCAGGATGTCTGTTGTGAAGGTAAAGTACACTTGTGTATCCCTTCCCACTATTTCTTCACGACGCATGAATAATATGTTTTCAAATCGATAAGGGAATATTAATTTGAATCGCTTAGCATTCTTCGAGGCGCGAGTAACGCCGCGGGATAGGCGCGCATTACCGTAAAGCGTCCTCGATTTAACTCAGCATTATTACACTAATACCGTCTGAAAATCGTGATCAATTTGCATCAGAATTCTTCAGCGTGACGCAGTCGCTTCATTGTCTCGTGACTCCGAACGACGTAACGACCTATATCCTATCATTTGAATGATAAAGTTCGCCTTTGCATTTCATTTGAATTCGGACTGGCTCCATTCGTCTCCGACCGAATTTCTGAAAAGCGCCTCCCGATTTTCTAATTGCGATTAATCGTCGATAAATGGGATCTTTCCCTCCGTGAACGAGTTATCTTCGTCGGACGGCGGGAACGTCGTTTCAAACTAATGCGCACGGGAATTCCGGGCTGACCTCGTCATATACGGACCTTTGCTTTCGAATTTGCGACGTTATTAATTATCCCGAGAGTAAACGCTTAATGCGCGTGATTTGGGTTTCCAGGATCTGCAGCGATATCCGAGTGCTTTGATCAGCAAATCTCTCCGGCGTATCTTTTCAGAGGAGTTTGAAATATTGAGAATGATTTCCTCGGTGTAAAAACTGATCGCTGGGAATGATACGTCTGCAATTTATGACCGTTAAGGAGGAGATATTTGTGTGATTTTTCCTGATGGAAACGGGCCTTGGAAAGATAACTCGGAGTATGTTTTAAATGGGCTTAAATAATCGTGAAAGATTGGCTTTTAAGTTTTCTGTAGGGACATTCTAAAGAAGGTAATTTTAAGGGTTATTTTTTTCTAAATTGATTTTAGCTGTGGATTGGATGGAAAGTTGCCAAATATGTCGTGTGGGGGTCAATGCGTCGAACACGTGTTTCCATTCTCTGAGTGAATACAATCAGACTAGGCCTTATTTCTCAAAGTGATGTCGTGTTTTATGTGAAAGGTACCTGGATCCAGTGAAAACTGCATATTTATTTATATAATTATTTAATAATAATATAATCTATCTATCTATTTATCTAATCACGTCTTAAGCGTTTTAACAGGCTGGGGGGCGGAGTGGTTAGGGTTGCCATCTCTTCAACCTCATGACCTCGGGTTCGAATCCCGGCTAACTTGATTTTTCCAGATAGGGAACAGTTGTTTGTGTTTTTCCGATCTCCGAAATATGGTTGCCGACAGGAATAAAAATTTCTGTAAAATCACCCAGGAGAAGGAAAAAGAAGCTAGTTTTACTGTACTTCTCACGATATCTGATCGGTTCGCCTAGCAGTTACCTGCAGTATGCAAATAAATTTTACGTATTGGATGAAAAGTGCCTTCCTTATAACTCATAGATACGTTTCACTATTTCTTCCATTTGCTTCAGAACAGAACTGTTACCCTAGCGAATCTCGAATTCGATGCACGAATACCGGAAACGAAAAAACACCCTCATACTTAATCCCTCATTTGGTTCGGAGCTCAAATATTTTTTCCCAGCAAATTTCGAATTTGATGCACGGATACCGGAAACTAAAAATCATCGTCATACTTATAATCCCTCCTCCCACAGTTGGTGTTAAAACTTGACCGCTTCCCATTTTTTCTCGAATGCAGGGTACAGCGTCCTGATCGCGCAGTGGATGCGAGCGCAAACCCTCGATTGTTTTGCGAGGGAAATCCAATTGGCGGGGAGAGGTTTTTCAGCCGATGCTGAATTCCATATCGGAGATTGCAGGCGCACGAGATCCTGCTAACAAAGCGTCGGTATTGTCCTCCGCTTGTAATCGTTCGGAGGGCCGAGTCGATATCGCTCAATCGACCACGCAAATTATTTTAGCCTCAGAAATACTCCTGCGAATCCTCGAATCTTGCTCGTAATCGACGTGGTGAACGCGGAGTGATTTTTGGGACGATGCATGTGCGAAGTGATTGACGAAATTTTTGAGGGATGAAACGAGTACGTTTTATGTTCCTGAAATGATTGATGGAGGACCTCAAAGTAGGTTGCTGTAGATGTTTGGGGATGAAGAACTGGAATTTAAATAGTGGATTTAATTTGGCTTATTTCTATGGGTGGATTGTCGTGGTTTGAAATGCAGATTTTTCGAACTTGTCGGTAAGAATTGAGTTAGCTTTTAGAACTTTGAAATCAAGGAATGTCACTAGAAAAATAGTTCAAAAATAAAGGTTCTTGTACATAATTAATTTATAATTGATCGAAGCATTTTCAAAGTTAGCATATTTCAACTGAATGGATGCCTCAATAATTCATCAAATAGTATGTGAATGAAAATTGTGTACTCAACAATTATAATGCAAACTCTACTCCAAGAGACTTAACGTATTTGACAAACCATTAGACTTGTCATTTATAAGAGAAACAAGTCACAAAAAATATTGTAAACCATACAAATAAATACAAAAACAAATATCGAAAAAGCTAAAAAGGTAACAGCGATTCTATTCCCCTCGTTTCCATTAATTTAATTTTATCACCATAATTACTCCTTTTATTGATAATGATTCCAATAACATGTGAACATCTTTGCGTAATGACTCCATTCATTGCTACGAAGATAGAGAAAATTCTTTACAACATAGGTTAGAGGTTAAGAAATGACAGATAAATGACTACTACTGAAACAGCTAATACTATGAAACTTATAAGACTGATACTATGTATATTGAACCTCCCCTAGTCTTATGTGAAGTTGTCTTTGGCTTTAATCATTCCCAGGTTCGACCCCGACATTCATAGCTGTACGACATCATTGCTACTGGATTAAAACACTTCACTTTCACTTTTCGTCATCAAACATTTTGCCCCTCATTGATTAACTGGATCAGATTTCGCGTACGGCCTTTGCTCTAGCTAATGGTGCGTGTGCGATTCTGCTTGTTGGCGATCCTCTTCTAAAACAATAGCTTTATTTCTTTCTCTGGCGCATTTTCCTATTCATCCTGACTCAAATCGACTGTTTACCTCCATTTCGAATCTCACTCCATTTACACGCGCTAATTCCACAGTTTAATCACAACTCAAACCCTTCACTCTCTCCCCCTTCTGAACATCTCGCTTTCATTTTACTCCAGATTTTTCCCTCCCCTGGTTAACGGCGTCGCATTCATTATTCCCTTACGCATCACCCGCATTGGTTATAGTTAGGGGTGGATCTAGAAGCTCTCCATGAGAGAGATTGTTTTAAGACTATTTCCTTATCAAGTCATATCCAATAAACGTTATATAATGACATTTTCCTATTATAAATGTTGTATGCTAAAATTTTAATTGTGTATGTCAGAACCGAGAAAATAGGTGAATCCAATTTCAGCATATCCTCAATCTTAAAATCAAGTAAAAAAAAATTGATGCAGGATTGGCGTTTTGGATGGAGAAAAGGGGCGTGTCTCCCCTTTAAAAAATATCAGATTTATTTACTTCTGGGAACGTATATTTTCAAAATTAATCGCGAAAGTTTAACCTGTTGGGATATTCCTCTTACTCATCGATGAAATAATTCTCTTCTTGGGTGTTGTACTCGGTTTACACTTGGGGTGTACGGAGAGCAATTCATTGGGTGGGAAAACCAAAACTATCAGATTCTTCGCCGCCTTTCTGCCCCTCAAATTAAGCGGAACAATCACGCGTTCAATTCAGACTTTGTTGCGTGCTCAAAGCGTTTTGGTAGAATCATACCACCCCTCACCGTTCGATACCTGGGACTCGGGAGGAACCGCGTAAAATGTAGTGGTTTTGAATGTCTTTCACACGTTGGGTGTTTTTCGAAACTTTGATTTTAAAGGAGCATTAAGTTGCATTCATAATTTATGATTCTTTGGTTTATCGTTTTTTTATCTTGAACAGTGTGGTTATGCCCCCATAAAAATATGATGGATGCTATATTTAATTACAAATGTAGAACAACAGTCTTCAAGGAAATTTAATAAATAAATGGCATCTTTATTTTGGGAGTAATTGAGACTAGAAAGGTATTTATTATTAAAAAAATAATATATATACATAATATATTTATTTTTATAAATAATTAATACCTTTCTAGTAATTAAATGAAAGATATATATTATTTATAAAATTATTAAATATCTTTTATATAATATAGACGCACTAAAGAACTTGTACTACTGGTTACAACATAATTTATGTTTTTATGCGGTAAAATTTAGCGAGAAACCACTAACTGTTTTATGAGACGTTAATATAACGCTAAATTATTGTTTAATATTATCAGTTTTCTTTCAGTCGAATTCGTTGATCTAAATTTTAAATATAATCTGTCTCTTTTAGCTTGATTTTGCACATCTAATTCTGAATTTTTCTTTTTTATGTGATCTTTTTACTCTATTTATATTTTCCTAATGAGGTCCGGGATGCAATGGCAATGCTGTCAAATCATAGTCCAGTCGCAATAGAGTGAGTGGAGAAAATCATTTGTTTGGCGAAGTTGACCCACGTTAACTGCGAATCTCCCCTTCGTTCCGCTCCGTTAATATGTGTAGCACGCAAGGTGAACTTCGCGCCGTACGAAGTGGCACGTGCGTATCCCCGCTGGCGTGCGGCGTCCACGGGGTAATGCCGAATTTACACGAATACTACACGCCCTCGAGTGAGGCACGCACCTCCAACCGGCGAAAAAATCAGATTTGACCATCTCTCTGAGTTTGTGTTATTTCACGGTATGAAATATTGCATTCCGTCTGTAAGAGTTACCGTGAATTTCCTGTGTAACGTTTCTATTCATATCCACACTTCGAAGTAAAGGCTTTCGCGAACAGAGGTCTCAATTTTAATTCAAGCACATCGTCAATTGTACCCAAAAAAAAGTAGCCATTGCTCATCGTTAGCAATTTTTTTCAAATTTTAATCTCAAAATGATAGGTCTTTAGATTCACATACAAATCAACCATTAGTATCACGTATTCTAGAGTAAACTTGACGTTTTGGCAACCTTTACCTCGTATTTTGTGAAATTATGAGATTCTTTTGAAAGGTGTTGGTTCGGTTGTTGATTGCGGTTGATGCCACTGCAACAGAAGGGTTCCCTAGTAGAAAGGAAACTTGCCAAAAGTGCCGATAAAATCTCAAAATTGGCAGATATGCTAGAGATCCATTTCGGCTACTCACGTCTTCACTCCTCAGAATCTTTTCATCGCGCAAAATAATTTTCTTGAGGGTTAACTTTGTTATCTTCATGCCTATTTCTAGCTGTACATTTTAACACATATTCTTTAATTATTGTGTTATTTAGAAGGTCTTTAACCCAAATAAGAACCTTTCACGAAGTAAACCTTAAAGAAAGAAACTAGATTTTATTACAATAGTCTTTTGCCTACTTAGACTATTGTAGAAACATATGAGCAGAGTTTGGTGTTAACAAACAATATCGATGATTCTATTCAGTTTCTTAAATGTTTATGTTCTAAGAAATTAGTATTTGGATTTCGCGAAGGCTTATCTTCTTTGTTGTCGTTATTGGGAAATTATAGCTTTCACAAAACTAAACGGTAGCAACGGGTGAACATTGTTTTCGTGTTGAACCGGAATCAATGACGAATTCCGAACAATGTTAAAAGGAATAAGGCAATTAGAGCATAGAATAGAATACAATCTCTACCATCCGTTACGTAGTTATGGTTACTCATATTATTCAATAGCACCAATCTTATTCAAGCTTTCTTATCTTGGACCTAATTCTTAAAGCGCTCTAGATGACACTGTGGATAGGAAACCTGATTACGAATTCACGCAGAAATACGGAAACTAAAAATTTTCCTTTCTAGTACTCCGTTTTACGAGCTGTTCTTCCGGAAAGGAAGGCTCAACTTCATAGAATCAATATCGGCTTCTTTAGCGGGGAGGTTATCCAATTTGGAAACAAAACAAAACCGTCTAGACGTACGGGAGCAATGGTAGGAAACAATTTGTGGATCTATGACACGCTTCAGCTCTTCGGCGCTCATTTCACTTTCTCTTTTCCCGCTTTGTTTGCGAGTGAATTCACAATCTCGCACTGTCCCGATGAATCGACATCTACCGCTTCATCTGCCGAATAAAGCAGCCGTGGAATTTTTTTTCCCTTGGTAGAAGCGCTGAAATTCTCGGTCGAGTTGTTTGTCTGGTTTCGGAATCGTGGTTTCTCGAATCTTCGCGGACGTGGGTACTTGAATTATTCCTGTATTATCCGAGTGGAAGTACGGATGTGTTCGATCTGCTGATTTGAAAATTTTATTAGTTTTTCCTATCCCGGTGCTATACATGTGGTGCTAATTTCCTCGTAACTCTTGGGAATGAATGGAGAAGGATAAGAGTATCCTGTAAGGTTGACTATGAAAGATACTATGGGGTTTAAAGGGAGGGATAAGTTATAAAGGAATGAAAGAATTTCGATTAAAGTAGGGAATTAATGGGTGCATGAACCTCACAAAACACGTATGATTATGATGGTAGACTGCTCTCTCGTATTTAAGAGATATTAATTGCCTCCTTTTCTTGTATTGTACTGATTGTTTGGCAATTTTTAATTGAACTTATTTATTTTAGTAAGTCTTAAACCTTCTTCACTTTCCGGAAAGAAAAAAATCCCACTTGCTTAATTTGCATGTTTTATGTGGAGTAAAAAATAAGATTCGCGTAAAAAAGCTTTTTGATGATTAGTCTTTAGGGTAGTATAATTGAAATCATCTCAGAAATCAGATGTTTCAGTATTCAGCTGTTTGGGTTAGATTACGGCCCTTCACTAGGTCCTAAGCCAATTTTTCCGAAGTTTCCTTAATAATTCGATCTCGAAAAATTTTGTCGACCGAAGTAATGCGCGTAAACAACTTATAAAGTCCCCCATTAAAATTATAAATATTTCGGCCAAAACTTTATAAATTTACTTACGTTCTGTATTATCTTTTTAATCTGTTTGTAGTGATGATAATCACTCCCTTATTAAACGTAATTCAGCCTAAAGAGATTTATATCTCAATTAATCTTTCATGAAAAAAACGGCATTCCCAGCACGATTTCGAACCCGGGACATAAGTGTCGACAACTTGTATATAAATAGGCACTCTTGAATACGAATCACTCATACGAAAGGATACCTAATTGAAGAAGTCCTTGCCAGCCCCTATGCTTTATGGAATTCCCATCGTGACCCTACAAGATTGGCTGTTATACATTGACTTCCAAAACTCGCCAAAATGCCGTCAAATTTCAACCAGGAAACCTTCGCAGCCTCTCAAGATTAGCATATCGACTCCCTATATCGGACCGTATTTTAGACGGGGAGATGACAGCCGCATTCGATAGGAAAAATCGAGACGGAATCGATCCTCGATTAAATCCACCATTTGGGGAAACGAGTGGTATATTGTCGACCTCGTGTGAATCGAGGGAGCAATGGAAGATGCCTTCGAAAGCTATTGAAGAAGGAATAATAGCCTCTCGACCGCTTCACCGACTCCCGACCCCATTCGACCTCTTAATCCCTCAAACCCTTTCTTCTTGTCCATGGCTACGCTCTCCTTCCCTTCGTTTCAACCCCTATGGCCACCTTTTTCCCCTCGAACGGACTCGAATTCAGCCCCTGTGGAGGAATTTTTAAAAACGTGGAACGTCGAGTGTTGACGTCGTCTGTCGAAGTTCCCAGCAGTCTGCTCACATTCGATTGATTTTCGGGTACCATTTCGCCAAGGATGTGATTGTGAGAGAGGTTGTTGAATGATATGCGATGAATGGCTGCCGAATCGAATCCCATCGAGGGAGTGCTTATTCGTATTGTCTATTTAACTTTATTGTTCGCGTTATCGTCGGTTTCTGAACGTCCGGCGGATTGTGGAAACTTTGGATTTGTGGTTCCCCCGATATCGCGTTTTTCATAACTGCGGGTTGTTCGAGTCGTTCGTGAATAGGTACTCATTGTATTATAGAATGTAGGTAGCGTTAATGGAATGATTGCATCGGTAATTTTGGGCGTACAGTGTCTATCTATCCTTGCTGTTTACCGTAATAGTTTATGGATAATATTTACCTTAATTTTGTATTTAATGAAATAAAATACCCCCCCCCAATAGTTGAAGTATCTTAAAAATTTCTTTATAGTATTTTAAAAAGGTAATTTCCTTCGATATTTATCAATCTCAGCTTATTTAAGACCTTTATTTACTCCGTGATTTCCGATTTTCGTTTCGTTTTTTCTTGCTTCCTGCTTTTTTCTTTAATTCGCTATTTATTTCGGCTCCTTATTTCTTTTTCTTCCGTTTTATTTCTTAAATAAAATCCTTTTTCTAGCCTGCCTTCTTCAGCATTTCATCGTTCCTTTTTTAACTCCACCGAACTACTTCTTCCGTACAATAAATAAATTACTTATCTGGTTCTAGTAAATCCTTAATTTGGTCTATTGAATTGAATGTATTGAAAAAAAATATTGAGGATATATTATATATAGGACATTGAGCTATATTTTCATCTAAAATTGGTGTGAACTTCTTATCCTTTTGGTTACGCAATTACCCTTATTTTCCCCTAAGAATTTAAATTTCTCTTGTGGTTTACCTTTGGTTGCATCTTTTGCTTGTAGTTGAAGAGAGAGGAACCGTGTATTTGTCTGTAACACTCTTGAATTAATATAAAAAATATAGCTTCAGGACATGTCCAGTTAGGTCAGCCAAAATTTCAGTCAACTGCTCAAAATCAGAAAAAAATATTCATTGATACGTATCATATTCATAGGTAACTATTCCTAAGTAATTTACCATTGCTTTGGCACCCACGGAAGAATATTCCTCATCCGCGCATGGAAACCATAACCGCATAAGCTGATAAAGTGACCACACTGCTTTAGATTGACCAAAGACTAATGGCGCCGAGAAAATTGCCCCAAATTTGACTACATGAAGAGCACTTAAGTCTGCACGAAAGGTTGAATTTTTTGTGTATGAGAATGGAAGGTCTCCTTTGGGAATCGCAAGGGTTTGTGTCCTGAAAAAAGTGCGCCGGTGCGTGACGTCCGTCGTCGGCCTTTTTCCTTAAAAAGGGAAGGAAGAGGTGGCGGAGGGAGTGGCGAATGCACTCTTTTTATCGTCCCACTTTATTTATCTTTCCCAGACTTCACAGGAATCCATCAAATCAATAATCGGTCGCTATCAGGTCTGTCGTTCGCGGAATGCGCGCTCTCTTCCTGGCCTCCTTTACCGTCTTCTTCGGTCTGTTTTTGTTCCGCAAAGGAGCGGCTTCGGCTGTCGTTTCCTCGTCCCATTTACAGGTGGACCGATTTATAACGTGTTGGTTGCGAAGATTTATGTTATTATTATTGCAAAATCACTGTAACTAGAGTACATCTGGTGGCAGAGGTACAGCCCTATATATATATACATTTTTATATTTCGATCCTTTATATAAATTTATTATAAATAAATATATATAAATTTGTTGATTGATTAACCACAAACATTTGTACATTGTCAAAAATTTACATCATAAATAAATATATATGTATACACATATATTAATTGATCAATTAACTAATGGACGTTGGACTAATAACTATTGACATATATAAAGAAGCTTGGGAATAAATTAAGGGGTTGGCTGAGAAGGAGTTAATTACGTAAGATATACAGATGATAAAGCTATTAAGCTAGCGAAAAGGGCTTTCAGGATCTAGTAGATAGCGATAGATCAAGGGAGTTTGGAAAGAAAGAAAGACGTAAGAAAACAAAATTAATGAGATTCACCAAAGGAAAGAATACAAAGTTTAACGATCAATTAGATGGAAAAAACTAGGAAGGGTAGATTAATTTTCATACTTGGGTAGTCTTATTTCTAGGAATGGAAGATGCATAGCGAAGATTCCGAAAACGATAGTATTAGGAAAGTTTTTCATTGTATGGGTATAAACGTGGGCTTCAAGGAAAGAGGACACGAAAAGATTTCCGAGATGTGGTGTAGTATTAGTAAGATGGTTCGCGAGAATTAAGGTTTTTATCGAAGCAATTAAATGACGGCAGAAGAAGTGGGAGGGTCGAATATTTATATTTTTCTCGCTGTTTCGAAAAATAAAAATTAAATATTAATCGTTTTTCTTTTTACGTATCCCAATCTTTTCCGAGTTCGATCTAATTCAAGTAACCGAATTTTATCACTTTTCTTTAAGTATTCTGGTCTGTCTTCGAATGTAACAACTTGTAGAAGCTATATAGTCACCATTAATTATTCAGAATTTCTATTTGAATAACATTTCATCTTTAAAAATTTTCGTTTTTCTGTACTTCCCGTTGGACTTCGTGTATCCAATCATTATAGTAAAAGCAGGAAACGGAATTTTTAAGGAATCTTTTTCTCACTTCTGAAATTCCTTCTAACTTGTTTGATTCAACCTATGATTCTGCTCCAACTTTTTGAAGTCTCTCCTAGAAAGTTTCCTCCATTCTTCCCTCGAAAGTTTCATTTTCGACTTTTCTCGAAGTACTCGAGTGCGTGGTGATTCTGAAGTCGGGATCGTTCTAAAAGTGCATGAAAAACTTCGTCAGGGAATTATGGTGGAGTGCTAGGCACTGGAGGCAGGCAATAAAATTACCATTCACTCACATTTTGACCTTTAAAGCCCGGGGTTGTTGTCCTGGAGTACGGGAAACCTGTGCTATCTCCTTGAATAAGTCGATTGTTTAAGTCTTCGCCGCTGCGTAGAACATCATTCAGTTACGTGGTCGTTCTAAATTTCACACGTTCCTATATAGCACAATAGTAAATGATGTTTTATATTGGTTCGAGGACCATATTGCAGAAAAGCATGAATACCCTTTGAAGTTATCATAACTGGGCATCATAAGCTCAAACGAAGACTTCGTAGAGAAATAATGGATGATGAAATTGAAAACAATTTTACATCATCAAGGTCGCATAGGTTGAATTTATTCGTTGATAGATTTAGCATTCTACTTTACGGTTTTTTAATATCAACAATTAATCGGAATTCGAATTGCGTCGTTGCATACGTATCATGGGATGCATTTTTATTTTTAAATGTTTTCTTCAAACTTTCCGGCTGTTGCTGGATTCATTCTTAAAGGAATGTTTGTATTAATGTTAACGTAAAAAATTTTCTACCGAAATCATATTTTACGTACATTTTTCTGAGTTAGTTCTCGTCGATTTGATTTTAGTTCAGGCATTCATACATATTTTCTTTTAATATGTTATGCTTTATTGTTTTGTATTTACTAAAAAATGGTGTCAGCTTTGTATGTGAATCTATTTAATTAATAAATCGATAAAGTTAGGTTAGTGATCTGTGAGTTGCAAAGTGAATAACACAGGATTAAAAGGCTAGGACTCGTAACTCATATTTCGGTTATGGAATTTTTCTCGTTATTGGAGCGTATTTTATGTAACTCAAATCATTTCTTTGTAAAGGAGCGTGATCGGTCACCTATTTATGTCGAATTAGTCGGTAAAAAATAATTCAATTCATGATAATTAATTTCTGAATCGAATGTTATTAAGTATATAAATTCAGTCCAGGGATTTAGATCTATTTCACCGTACTAGTGGTTGGATTCAAGAATACATTCTAGATGCTAGCAGGCTAAAGGTATTATTTATTTAAGAATATTGAAAATTAAAATGAAAAGTCCAAATGGAGTATGGATTACGATTGGAGATATAACAAATCTCGTTTTTTATCCATCATATCATTTTTTATCTCGGATTATGCTAAGGACTTCTATTTTGTATTACTTATGCCAATTTTCAGTGAACAGTATTTCCACATGCTCTTTCCCAAGCATCCTTAGCATGAAATGTCTCCATTAACCTTCCATTTTTCATCATTACATCACTCGTTTCACATCGCACGTCAACGGATCGCTCGTTTATTCTCGAAGAAACTGGGGTAATTCAACAAAACGTCGAAAATCACGTTTGTTGATGTTTCGGTTTGAAAGTTCGTACTCGATAATGGAAATTCCTAATAGACGCGCGAGGTGCGATGTGTGAAAATTTTTACTCCGTGGCAAACAAAACCACCGTGTGGCACACAAGTATTTATATGTATATTCCTCCTGAATGAAGAGAAATCTCGCGACAAGCAGCGGTCAAATACAAAGGCTCTTTTTTCACCTGGAAATGGAAATGTGTGAAAAATCGCGGTAGATCGCTGATTCCTTTTATTGTCCCCTAAAAAAATTCCAAATCACGTAAACTCTGTAGCTTTTGAGGCGTTTTTTTGACCAGTTTATCCCAAATATTTCAGCTTCTACGCATACAAAGACTTAGTCCAGAGCTGGGGACCATCTTCAAGGCTGGACAGACAAAACGAACAAACAGGGAACATTTTCTTTAGCTATTCATAACTTAGATAAAATCCCCTGTGCATGTTTCTACAGTAGGATAATTATTGTAGTAGTATTGTGAATAGTTCTTCGACAACTGATGTCGTTCCGCACGTAGGCTCCCACCGGGAATCGAACCCGGGACCGCTTTTATTGAAGTCGAGCGCTCTGCCCACACGGCTATCCGGGAGCCCTAGGATAATTATATTATTTTTATTAATTAATACAGTTTCATCACCTATTTGGAAAGAAGCTACTGCTAAATGAAATATTTTCCTCTGAGAGTTCCAGACAGACTTTGGGCAATGGAATACCTCGAGATGATTTTTCGTTAATTCTCTTTATTTTGAGAATTTTCTGCAGTAGATATTCTCAATATAGTCAAGAATCTTTGGCCTGTACGTATTCATTTAGTTATATCAAGATTGTGTCTGGGGTTGAAGGTTTTAAACATGTAATTGTAAAGTTTGACTACCTGAAATCAGGAAAGAAAGATGAATGAACCAATATCGCTTCATCCTAGAAAACTCCGCGTTTTGCGTAAGGAAATCCTTTTTTTAAATCTCCGCACAATCCTACTGTTTCGCTGTTGTTACGCTCGCAAGGAGTCCCGTAAATCTACTTTCTACGAAAATAAATGAAGTCCTTTGTGGTCTGCTTGACCTCGTTCGAACGCCCGGTGAGAAAAGCTTATTTATGTGTTGACCCAACTTCGTGAAGGACTTCGCCGTCAAAGGGATAATCACCGTTATTCATATCGGAATCCGTCGACGGTTTTTCTTCCCGTTTCCAAGAGGGTTAGGGATCTTTGGGCATGATCTTCGGTTTTCCTGTATGAAAACAGTGGATTGTTCTCCTGAGTATCGGCAAAGGACACTTCACTTCCGTGATGCTTGCTGCTCAGTTGAAATGGGCTTCGAAATTTGAATATTTAGGTTAATTCTGGATTGGTGTTCAAGATTATCCGGTTAATCGTCGTTTTACTGTGTCTTTGCTTTTGTGTTATTCAACCCTAATTGGAATCGTCGATCCACCCACCGCTATCTTTTGGTTCCTTCAGTATTCTCAATATCTTATTTCTGAACGTAGAGATTTAACTATTCCAGGAAGTTTAAATTAAATGAATATCACCCGGTCTATTTCTATTTGTAGTTTTTAGTTCTTTTTAACATATATGTAGAAGAAATGGTCAAAGAAGCTTGGTTTTTAGATGCGAATAAATGTTGAATATCAATAAATGGCTATGAGTAAGTGTGATTTTAAGAGCAATTTATTTTCAAAATTCTTATCTTTTCACCATTTTTATATATCGGGATTAATTTTACCATCGTATTCTGTTATTATTTTATTATGAATAAATATTGATTGAGAATGTTAGATTATTATTCGCTTTAATAGGCTACGATATACTCATCGTTCTCTCACAGTCAATTTTCTTAACAAGCGGAGTCGTTCAAATGAAATTCTTGCACGCTGTCGGATATAAATCGGCATTTATTTGTTTGCTTTTTAATAACTTTTACGCTTAGTACTGACATTATTACAAAATAACTGTATCATCTACAAATCATCGCTATTTGACGCAGATGTTCGTCTATCACAGTTCTCTTCGATTGCCTCGGTTGAAATAGTTCCAGAGATATGGATAGTTGCCCTTGAAATGTTTACAAACATCGCAAAAGGACGATAAACAATTTCATAAAGCATTGCTAATCGAGGACGTTACGGAAGTCTATGCCTATCATTATGCGTTGTTTTTACATTTCGAAAATGTGATCTTTATAGACTCGATACTGCATGGTTTGATCACAACATGTCCTCAGACTAACAAATCTTTCGGTGTGATACACCGGAATGGGGCTGTAGATCTCAACATTTTCGGAAAGAGAAATTCCTGACCTCAATTCTGGTCCAGAAACATTTTTTTCACCTCTTATTTCAGCCATGGGAATCGCTCGAGGTCGTTTCGGGAATTCTGTATTTGGACAGTCAATCAGCTCTCTTGAAATCCGTCTGGATCACAACGCAGGTTTTCAGGACAAGATTTAACAGATGTATTTCAAATCTTCCCATGGAACGAATATGTTCACCAATCGTAGAGGTCCTTAAGCACTTAATGGAATGTAAGTCTATTGTGATGTTGAAGACTAATGGTGTAGGTCATGTTTAGCTGTTCGTCCCTTGCCTCTTGCCCTATTTATTTCCTCCGGAATGAATCTACCGTTTAAGTTATGATTGTTTCCGATTTGTTGAAAATGAAATTTTTGTTTGAAATCGAAATCCAGTATCAATGAATTAACAGTGGGAAATTCGACCAAATTGCTTTCTTTTCACATAATTTACTTTGTTCTTCCGCTGGGACTGAATAAAATATTAAGGATCTCATATGCATATTTTGAAAATTTTCAGACATTATAAGTGATAAATATTCCTTTTTATTCCGCTTTGTGCCATAAATAAGTCCATTTGAAATATCTGTAACGATTCGCGTTAAAATTCTTTTTTTAATATTAGACATTATATTATTATTTTTAAAGGATTAGACATTGTTTATGGTAACCTCCTGCATTTTTGTAATATTTTACTGTGCAGGATATCCTATGTAAAAGTGTTCATGGTGATCACTCTAAGATCGCAGCAGAACTCTTTTAAACCTTAAACTAATAGCTATCTGTCAGTGGTAATTCGCTCTGAGACGGTGGCGCTTTTAATTAAGAATTCGAGGTGGATCTTTAGTCGGCGGTTATGATCATATTAAGATTCTATAAAAGTGTCAGCGATAGGTGACGAAGCAGGAAGCGATTACAGGTACGCCGCGGTAGACTCGGGGCAGAAAAAATAACTCCTTGCGCAACTCTTTTGTTTGCAAGACTTTCTCCTCCGGGGAATATGGAATGGATCGGTGGAAAAAGAAGTGACGGCCGAAATGATTGCTCAAGATGTCTCCCCTACCAACCATCTCACCCCCTCTCTCTTTCGCGGATTTCTTAATTTCCCAATCCAAGCATCTGCATCTTCTTCCAGCGCTCCCGGTAAAAACTTCGATAGTTTCCATCTCCATTTGCGAGTGTATTTTCTCCGAGAAATCCGTCTGCGATTTGGGTCTCGAAGGAAAAGTCGCTCGATAAATTGAAACACGTGGAGCACGAGTCGATATTTGTGGTGCAATTGATGGTGGGTATCGAGATGCTTGGGTTGTTGAACTGCCAACTCCCCGATGCATTTTTCGCTCCATTTGGGCTCCGCAATGCACTCCGCGCCTTTCTCAGGAAGCGAATTCCCGAATAACTTAAGTTGTCAAAAATTTTATGAGTCGTGTTACGGAAAATTGTTTCGTGTTTTTGAGTATAAAACGCCCGCGCGCCATCCGCTCAGAGAATGGGAATGATAAAAATTATAGGGCGCTATGAACGACGGGTAATGGGTATAAAGGTGAGATGCCAATTTATTTTTGAAAATTTCGCTAGAGGTACACTGAAAAGCAGCAAAAGTCGCCCAAAACCCGGAAAAATAACGCCGGAAAAGAAGCTGAAACATGAATGAATTTGCTTATATAGAGCATAATTCCAGATTCAAAACGTTTATTGTAATACATAAAATATACATTTCCAAATTTTTGCCACGTAGAATGAAAATACAAATGCCTTGGGGCTTATACATTTTTGGAAATTTTAAAGGATCTAAAAGAAGTCTTTTTCTCTTGCTATAAAGCAAATTTATTAAAATTTTTCCAGTTCACAGTTCTAAATTATTGGTCATGTACACTTCAATTTTTGCGAATTCACTTTGTAAACTTCATCATCATGAGCTTTGTTAAATTTAAACTTTATGTTGAGGTGGGGTGAAAGTGTTAGCTTCAAAAATTGAATCTATTTCACCTAAAAAATGTATTGACTGACCGTGATTTATAGCTCACTTGCGCGCAGGAACTGGCAGTACTTTATCTCTGATTAAGATAAAATTTCCATTAACAAAATTGGTGTGGGTTCTTTGCAATAATATCTGGATTGAAATAATGAAAAATAGGACGAAAAAATTTTTCCCGTTTTCAACTAGGTGGCATATTGTCAGCCTACCAATGAAACATTTTAAATCTGCATGAATGGAATTGTCGCGGTGATTTTTTTATACTCGTTACCTATATGATCCTTGGGTTAATGATTTTACAATGCACGTATATTAGCGGAAAACAATGAGTTAATATGGACTTGTTCATCCTCAGGCCGCAGAAATTTTACCGTTAATTTTAATACTATCATTAAATCAAGATATAGCTGTTTTTAAATGAGTTAATTTCTTCTGTAGTCAGAGATTTTCAAATCGGAGTTCCTTCAACTTAAGGTCGCTATAGTCGATTTCGAAGCTTAGCATTTGCATTTTAAATTATTCGTTTAACAATGTATCTTGATCAACAGGCCTCTTCCGAAATCGGCATATGTGTTACCTGTATGATATAGCGTTTTCATTTCTGAAATTACACTTGGAACCGTTATGTTACTTCTTTGTCTCTAAGTCATCCCTTTGTTTTGCATAGGTCACTGCTGACTAATATAGGCGAACTGATTGGTAGTCCTTGTTAACGTTTTTCCAAAGGCCGTAATTTATTCTCCGATTCCCAATTAAAAATTCAGGTAACGGAAATAGGGACGGATGTATGGAAGCCCTCAGATATGTTCCCGATAATCTTTATCGTCTCTTCGAACGAAGTTTCGAAAGTAATTAAGACCGTGTACTTTCGTACGCTTGTTTGTCGGATGCACGAAGGGAATCTTTACCCTCATATTAATATGATAAACAGCCAAAAATGGGGGTTATTCCGACAAGACCATTTTAATATGCATATCTTAATATTTCCACGGTGATTAAAGCGTATTCTACGTAGAGAGAATAATTTTTCATTCATTATGCCACTTTATATGGGCGATTAATGTGCGATTATTTACCGGTCGTTATCAAGATCCACTCCTTGAAAAGATGTATATTTTTGCTCCGCATTAATCGGACATTTTTCCTCATTATGCTGTCGGGTTTTATAATTTTTCATGTCGGTTGAGTGACGGCCTTGGCTGAGAATGCCGCAGCTTATTCTAAACCCCATTCACGCAATCTGTCCTGAGACATGATTTAGCATGCGCTATTATGAAAAGACCTTAGACACTTCTATGCCCCGTAAATTGAGTCCTGAGGGTGGACTATAAATACATTCGGGTCGTTTAGGCAATGGAAGTCACAATTATCAAATCGAGTTTCGTCCTTCATTGTTTTCTCAGATTGCTTTGAATGAGTGCTTTCGTTCAGATTGGCCGCATTTTCTTGGCTTCTAAGTAGGAGTCTTGAAGCTCGGATTTGTTTCGCTATTTCTGGGTTATCTGGAAATCTCTTTATTTACTCTTTATGATGGGTATTACAATGGGTAGGCATAGTTTTGGTTGGTGATTTCATCATCGGTTACGCCGTGGGAGTTAATAAACCTTTGTGCTCAAGAAAAACTGCTGGTGTGCCGGAGGATAACGGATTGTTCTCTAACGTTGGCAATTTTACGCGAATTCTCATACGATGGAGATGTTAAAAGTGACGTTTCCAATTATGTCTACATCGCATACGTTTTATATTATTGTTAATAAATCACTTCTGCATTTATTTGACCTTTCATAGAATTTCACTTGGTACTTAAATTGTACTGTATTTTTGTTGTGCAATTTACTGTTATTGCATGCCGTTTGTCGTGTAATGTATGTTCCACACCCCCTTTTTGTTGTTTTTCTGTTGTGGATACATTTTCGTAAGCTTTTTAAATCCTCAGCCACATTTTTCCTATTCTCTATTAATTTTTATTAGTATATATTAATTATATCTATAATAGATTGACGAAGGGTTAGATGAAAGAGGAGAATTTTAAGTCTGAGTTTCTCCCCAGATGATGACTATTTATTTTTGGGAATTTAATTTTTTATTTAATTAATTGTGAAGTAGCATCCTTTTCAAATACAAACACGAGTTGAATCTAGCAAACAGATTATTGTGGACCCCACGAAGGCTTAATTAGTGCTTAATTAGTTAGGTTAGTTGGTCACTTAATTAGTAGGCAAATTATTAAGTGGAGATGAAAATGAACAGAAGATGTGATTTGAAATTAGAAGGGTGTGTAAAGAATACTCTCTTTCCGCTGTAATCTTCCTTCTTAACAAGGGGTATCCAATCCACAGCCCAAAAAACACGTGCTGCCGAACAATAGTTCTTGTACGCCCGAAGTTCTGATCTGAAGATTCCATACAGTTTTCTATACTAACCCTTGATAACTAGAGCAGGAAATAGGAAATATTAGTTGGAAACTTACCTGTAAAGAACTTCCCAATATTCGCTTAACGTTTTATTGAAACAACAGTAAAACCAACTATTTTCAACGAATTCGAATTACAACCAGGTATACATCTGTGCACTCTTAAGTCCTCACAGTAGATCGCGTGGACCACTGGGGCTAAAAGATATCAACGCCTGATAAATCAAAAAATTACAGCAGTCTTTTATCACAACCACTTGTCAATGTAGAGGCCCCAGATAAAAACGTAGCAGGACCCGTCATCGACTGTCAAGAGGAACGATATTCCTTTAATTATACGGATTAATATTCTCGAGATAAGCTCGTGTTTGCTTTCGAATCTTACACGCCGAAGATTTAGACGGTACGTGTCCCTCCCTCTTCAACTCAAGGTGTGACAATTTAAATAACAACTCCTTTTGTTCAGCTCCGCTTGATTCTCGTCGATAATCTCGATCGACACGAGTGTTCGGGTTCCGTCAGTACCAAAGTGTAGTTTGGCCCTCCGAAACAAGTGTCACGTTTAACTGAAGCGATGGTGGATTCGGCCGGACGAAAAATAAAAGAAATCCTTCCAGACAGGTGTTCTCCTTCGAGGACGCGTATGGCATTTTCTTTCTGCAGAGAGCTCCCGATTCGTGGCCCTCTGTGGAAGCCATTAGCGGCGTCGTGCCCTCTTTGTTTGCGGCTACCAGAAGGAACAAGGGGCGGATTTTTGGGAGTTTTGAAGGCCCCGTGAGGGCGAGACAGCGGAGATGTGACGAAAGATTTTGACGGAGGGCGGAGTCGGGGTTTGAATGAGGAGGCTGAAGACGGGGACCTCTCCGAAGGCCGGTTTTGCCCTTCTGGGAGGGGCCCCCCTCCACTCCCTGCAGTCTCCTTCTCGAGTGAAAGTCAAAGGGATTGACACGAGTGGGTTTTGTCACGCACCGTGGCCACTTATATCCCCGGCCAAGCGTCAAGTATATCAAACTGGACTTATAGATGTTTCTTACCCTCCCCACCAATCCTTTCCCGGTGATTGAATCGCCCAAGGAGTCTAGTCTCTTTGTCGTGGCGGGGCTCTTTATGCAGATTGTTTGGCGCTGTTGGTGGGGCCACTTTGTCGTTATTTTACCGTTACGATTGGTGAGAATGGGGTTTAAGTTTGTTCTGTCACATAAGGGATTGTTTGTTATATCGTAAACTGACTACTACATTGGGTATGGTGCAAATTTGATTAATTTTAAAATATATCATTCACCCGCCGTTGAAGTTTCCCAACGATCTTCATTGCTATTCCTGTTTGCGATGAAGCACTTCAGCATACATTAATAATACACCTTTATCTTCGTAAATTATATCTATAAACTCGCATTTCCTTCAATTTTAGGTGTCTGCAATTAAGTACCCGTAGCCTTTTCCTACAGGTTTTTAGCGCTCTGAAAGCCATGGTAGCTCGTAATGTTAATTAATTCCCGTTTCGATAATTTTTACCGTTATTCTCGCGTAAAGTTGTAGATAAATGGAATATTATTCAGGTTAAATATTTGATATAGATCTAATTAATCTTTTAAAAGGATCAGGTTAGGAATTAACACCTCTATTCTTAGTGTTTAAAATCCAGTTCCCCCGCATGACCTAGCGGTACTCTTTTGTCAATCATACTCGCTTTTTGGGGTAAGAATATAAGCTTAGTAAGGATAGACACTTGTTTGTGTATGTTGAACAGTTTAGAATATTATCAGCTGTTAAAAGGGCTTTCAGACCTTGTCCATATATTTGAGGTTACCTTAACAAAATTTTATTCCAAGGCTGTAGATCTTATCGTAAGGATAACATATTAGTCTGCGTATAGTGCACGTTTTTCGGCTACGGTTGTTCAGAACAACTCTCAAAACTTCGATCTTTTTTTTTTCGAAGCTTTTTCAGGATAAGCAATCGGTGTATTTTACGGTCAGACATTCATAGCTTCTGGTAGCTTCCTGCAAAGGAAATATTTTAGCTTTTCGATCGCGTTTCGCTGACTTTTTATTGCCAACCTTGCTGCGGCTTTGGTTTAGGAAATCATTTCTGCCAAGGGGTGAGCTTGACGGGTTGTAAAACATGGTGCTTTGTTCTGGGTGTAGCGTAACACAGCGAAAAGAAAAATAAATGTCTTGAGTGGCGTTCAGAACACGGAAGGGTGTATTTTTGGGTCGTTTAGTCATGGTGGCAGTCACCTCAATCCGTTTGTGGTTTGTTTTTGGTCATCAGTTTCCCGCAAAAATTCCCCTGACTGTATTCGAAGTTTAAAACATCGAGACACGGCAGACTGAGGAATATTTTGCCCGTGCCAAATCAATCTTGTCTCAAGAACGGTCGTTTGTATTAAGTATGTGCTCAAGGTATCCGACGTTACATTCAAGGTATCATATCCGAGCAGATTATAGTCTGCGGCATGACTTTGACCTCTCTCCAACTTTGAATGTCTCATGGGTGGAATACCTTATCGGAGGTCGTTTCCTCACTCCACTTTCTCGTAAATCTTATATCTGGACAAGGTTCAAGACTCGAATCCCCTAAAATTCATCTTTTACCCATAGAATGTATATCAGATGAGTATGGTAATAGTATCAATAGAATGGGAATATTTGATGTAAATAAATGTTTTACGTCAAGTTTTTTCTTAAACCTTGGAAGCACGGAAAGGTCCAAATAACAACTAAATTAATATATATTTTTTATAAATTTTGTGGTGAAAGGTTTAGCCTTCGTGGTGGGATAAAAAAGTGAAAGCTATGGTTTGTGGTATAACTAAGTCAAGGAAGAGAGTTTTCATTTGAGGACACGTTGAATATGAAAACCGCATACTTATAAGTATATTATTTCATTGGCGAAAGAACGATTGGGAAATTGAGGAATTAACCGAAACTCAATTCTAGATTAAAATATAAATATGAGGAAAAAATGCGAAAATTGCGTCACGTTTATGACTCCGGAGGTTTTTCCCTTTTTCTAGCATTTTATATTAGAGGTACGGTGAGTCAGTCAGCACTGTCTGAATGTAGCTTCCGTCGATAAACATGTTTCCGTTTTCCTACGAGTCGTAGATGAAGGATGATCTGTGGTTTTTCTACTAACCGAAAGACCATAAAATCAACCCTTCAGTTTATTCACATTTTTTAGATGTAGATTGAGTTCGTTTTGAGAAAGATATATCGATAAACAATTGTGGAAGGCTTTACTAAGTAAAAGTGAGTGTTTAAGTAAGAAAAATATTTGTGAATTTTTATTTCTTAGATTTCTTGATCAAGTTAATTATTTCCGTAATAGCTATGGCTTTGATTTTCCAAAATCGTAGTAAAGCCTTTTCTTAAAGCGTTCGTTTTCATACTCTTGTGATTATTTATGTTACAATGCTGCCATATGTATCCATTTAATATGTTAATATTGTTTATTATGTACACAAACATCCAACCCGGTTAACCGGGGTTATAACCTGTTACTCATGTGTTGTTTGACTGGCATACTGACCATTTCACCACCGAGATAGATTGAAATTCCTTCTGAGGAAAATTTTATTTGAAGTTCCGTCGTTTTGTTTATTGTTATCGCTTCGAATGAAGAGATGATAAAGTTCAAAAGCGGGTACAGTAGCCACTCCATTGTACACATCGTAAACATATTAGAGAACATCGTCCGAGAGCCAAGAATTGTACATAAGGAGAGTTTGTCTCCCCCGGGCGACGTTCTCTTCATCCTCCGTGGACAGTCCCCATCCCCATCCGGGGGTATTTGCACCTTCGTAAGTGGTCGTCGGAGACCGAAGGGGGCGGAAGAGGCAGATGGGGGAAAGAGGGGAATATCTGCGGGGTGAATGGGAGGAAGGGCCAGCCAAGGTGATCTGGTCTCTCAACATCCCTCTCCCTCTTCCCTTTCCCTTCATATTCCCGTCATTTCTCCCCCTTCTTTCCTCCTGTTCGCCCCTCGTCAACTATTTTCCTCGCTCTTTTTCATCTTCCACGTCCCCATCTTTGTCTCGCCATTTAATCTATCCTCGCTCGTTTTCGCCCCCAAGCGTGATGTTTCGCCTCATGTAGCTGTTATGTCAAAGGCGGATGGTTATGTGTAGGGTTACCATGTCCCGATGGCAGGAAACCGAGGTTTATAAAACTCTGAAGGGGTTGAAACAGGGCGTTGTTTTAAAACTGTTTTATAAGGGTTTTTTGAGATTGTTGGCGACTGTTTGTAACTAGCGTTTTAAAGTCGTTTAATTTTAATCTTTGATCCATCTTCCTTTGCATTTCTGTATCCATCTTCCTTCGTAATTTTTCTTCTAATTATTTATCGGAGTATTTTATTCAGATCGGGACTAAATGGAAAATTTACCGCGATTATTTCAAACCAGGAGTTCCACTCATAACGAAATGCATAAATATGTCCCTTCTTGTTTTCATTTTTGCAACTCACTTTCGCTGCGGAATGCGGAGTCCACAAACGGTACAAATTTGTCTTTTCGCCCAGTTTATCGACATGTTAATCCTTGCGAAAATCACGGATAAAAGAATATTCATAGCCTTCAACGGTCATTTTTACAACCCGCATTTTTAATTAGTTTCTATGACTGAAGTCAGTCATGCTTGTTAGCCGTAAAACCTCAGTGTCCGAATAATGAGCATAACTTGATGTTATCCTTTCCTTTAGGAACTTCTACTCTCAAACATATCAGGAGTTTTACTTTCCTGATTAATTTAGCCCAGAAACTTAGGAAAGTATGGAATCGTAACATCTTTAAGCGATCCTCCTTGTACTCGCTTATTACGGATTTTGATCACGGAGATCCATCTGTCTCCTAAGAAGTATCTGGTTACCCCACGATCCATCGCATTAGCTCCTCGCCATCTCACATAGCATTCATCAGAGCTTACAGTAATCTCCTCCCTGCTAGAGTCTCGGAATGGGATTAAATAAAATGTTAAATAATCCCTCAGCATCCCCGTATCTGCCATCTCGTGATTGTCTTTATATCGCTCGCCGCTGTCGTTGACACGCTTGTATGAAGTGGAGAGGCTATGAATCCGCCTCGCTTCACCCCAAGGACAGCCGAGCGTACTCCGCTTCCTTTTCACGATGAAATATCCGTCCGTTATCCCACAGATTTGCAGTCCGCGATCTCGCTTTTTCCTTCGTAAATTTTTTTAGAAAAGCTGGCCTTTTTCATTCAGGGGACCATTTCCCGCCGTTCTTCTTTCGCTGTTTATTTGAACTTTTTTCTCAGAGTGCGTTTACTGCTTCTTAGACGTGAATACTTTATCTTTATACTTGTACTTTACGTACAAAGTATCTTTACTTACTTACTGTAATGTAAAAAGAATAAACTGTAAAAGAAATTCTCTGCTAGTATCCTGTTTGCCAACTAGTCTTGGACTTGCAAATATAATGCTGTTGCTGCCTGAGATAACTGTTAGAGACGCTTTCTTTAAGCTAGTTGTTTTCAGAAGTGATATATATAGATATTAATTTGCTTTAATCAACAAAAAATAACAGACAGAAGGATTTCTTAGAAATTAAGTCTAGAAAGTTTTTTGTTGCCTCTCTGGTTACCCTGTGTTGAGGCAACAATTACTATAAAATTTATGCATAGCAAATAAATGAAATTACAAAATTAACAAATGGAACACTTGAATGACAGAAGCAAAATAAAAATGAAGTCAACACGACAAAAATCTACAGTTAGCAAAACAAAAGGAATTAAATTATTCCCATTACCAAGAAACCAAAACTTGGTTTGCTGAAATTATTTTTATTATTCATTATTATGGATTGTTCCTTATTAGTATTTGATGTATTTTTTTATTTTTTTTATTACTTTTTTGACAAAGAAAAAAACACCCGTAATTTTATCCATTTCGGTAGTTATTGAAAACCTAAGGGGCAGTTGAAACAATTGTTTTTCTTAATGAGAGTGTATTAAAACAATGCATATATAAATATTAAAACAACAAGCAGTTATGATTGAAATTGTAATTTGTCATTTTACTTTTAATTTATGTAAAATTAATTCCATCACTTTGTTTTTGTCATTGAACACCAAAGGCAGCTAAAAGGTTTTACCATAAAATGTATAGTCTAATTGTACTATTTTTATTTATTAGTTAAATGCTATCCATTATAATCCAAGTGTATAGGTTGGTTCATTCTTTTGGATGGGCTAGAATATTGTGGCTCTTGATTTAAATCTTATTTAGGAATAGATAAATATGATTATTGTGATGTCTTGCCTAACATCAAATTTTAGAAGTGATAATTAAAAATGAATACTTGATTGAATGATTCTATTTATTTGTATAATTGACATCTATTTGCAGTTTTATTTGCTCAGTCAGAGGTCTAACGTACAATCTTTCCTTGATTACAGGCTCCTCCGTCTACTCTCAATCGCAGCTCTGGCACAGGTACATGGGCTCGTCGAGGGACAGATTCAAGAGGTCAAACTCCTGCAGCACCTCCTTCCTCAGTGGCATATGGATGCAGAGGTACACCACCTCATGTCCGAGGGAATGCTGTCATCTCAGCTGACACAGATGGTGAAGTGGCTGAGATTTCTCAGCTAGCAGAGGAGCTCGGGAGAATGGGTGGAGGGAGAGAGGAAGACTTGGCCATTTCAGAACATCTGCAGGTAAAACTCAATTTTGGCTGAATCCTGAGAATTCACGTTTTCCTGTATCCAGTCTAATTTAAAATACTTGTTCTGAAGGAAATTTGAATGTGTGAAGATTGAATATATTTATTTTGGCTATGATAGATTCAAAATCGAAAGGTTAATGTAAACTAGAAGCAGAAGCTTATCTATTCTTCCCTTGAAATGTGGAATTATGGTAAACTTGTGAATTATTAGTATTTTTACTAAAGAAGTTCTTAAAGATTAATAATTTTTTAAATGTTGATATTATTCTTACTTATTATTACTATTCAGTATTAATCTTTCATTTAAAATCATGAAAATTCACACCCCAAATACTAATTCATTTTAACAGTAAACATGAGGGAATTAAATTAACTCTGGACAGTTTAACTTGAATAAATATACCAAAGAAATTATCTTAAATTAGGCATATTTTTATATTTATAGTATGAAAAAATTAGCTTTGTTCATTAACAGGATCAACTCCAAAATACTGAGTGTTATCGTGGTATTTTATCTCATAAAATAAAATATTTTGTTGAACTCCTCTAAGTAAACTTTAGCAGAGGAATATCCTGATTTACAACAAAAATTATGGGTGTCTTTGATTATCTTAAAATCTCTAAGAAAAATATCAGATGTTATTAAAAATTGTCAGCAATAGTAGCTAGCTTGCTGAATTTAATTAAATTTGACATTTTTTTAACTGTAGTTGTTTTCCTTTCAGGTCATAAACCAGGAGGATTTAGCTGCCATATTGCCTGATGTCACAACAACAGGAACAAATGATGATGGTCCCCCTTTTGATGGCTTTGAAGATGTTGGATCAGAGAGTGGGAGAGCAGATGCTGAGGATGGTGCTACCACAAGGGGAGTGACCTGTAAGGGTGCTGTTAAAGGTGCAGCTGTGAGTGAAGCAGGAATTGCTGGAACAGATGAGGCAGACGACGGAGAGTCTGGTAGTGAAGTCGAGTTGCCAGAAAGGATTGTGAGTGAAGCAATCGAACGAATTAATTTATATGAGGAGCCAATGCCTTCAAGCGAGAGGTTGAGGCCTGAGGTGGAGGGATTCTCTTATGGATCTGAACCTGTGTCGAGAAAGCGTGGAGTGATGAGGCGGAGACATGAAGTCAGTGGTGCAGATGGGGATGATGTAGCAGAGGAGGAAGAGACAGGGTTGGGGCGTGGAAGGGAGGGTGCAGGAAGGGGAGTATATTCTTCAACGCTCCTTAGGCGATTTGTTGAGAGGACTGAGATACTATCAAGGGGCCATCGGGCAGAGAGCAAAACAGTGGCTTTGGGCAGCAGGACTGATTTGCCTGATTCCTCTAGACCTAGAGTACATTCTCCTACTGTTGCAGAAGGTGAGGGTGGTGAGGATGTAGCTAGGCCGGCAGATACCAAGCGGGGAGTGGTAGCGTCATCATCACCAGGGGCACCCATGACACGTACAAGAGGGAGGCCACCCCGATTGGCAAGGAGCTCTGTGGTTGAAGATGCTGAATGTGTGGGTTTGGAGGTACAAGGTGCAACTAGAGGATGTCTTGTGTCAGCTCCTCTACATGGCCACATGCCTGAGTTGGAGTCATACATGCGTCTAGACTGTTCAGTTTCAAACGTTTCCCCTGACAGTGGAATTCAGTCTGTTGCAGGCTCCCCTCCTCACCCATCTTGTTCTCCTGCATCAGATAGACCAACTCATGATTCCCCTGCTCATCCACCAATATCATCACCTCCCCCACCAGGAAGTTCACCCGCTTCTGTCCGTGAAACTTCCGTTCCACCCCATTCGTCATTCCCTGTAGTCCCTACTCCTGTGCCTGTGCTTCCAGCTGGTCCTGTAGATCAGTCACCAAGTGATCCAGTATCAAGGATAGGTCATTCTACGGAACCAGACACCCAGTCATTCATTGGAGAAGTGCGAACTTTGAGGTCATCTGATGGAAACTCTGCAGGAGCGAAACAATCAGAATGCTCCATCACAGACAAAGCCCCAAGTGAAAGGGTAACTTCTCGTCAAAGGAGAGGTCCTGGTAGGCCCCGTGGCAGGAAATCATGTTATCCTACCAGTACCGTGGAGGAGAAGGCGTGTGATTCATCTGTTAGGAACACCGATGCTGCATTAGAGCACAGTATTGGAATAAATCCAACTCAGGAAAATACCCTTTCTGAGAAAAGTAATAGAAGAAGGCAGGCTATCATTGTTGAGGATGTTCCCCCTCCACCATCCCCAGTTCCCATCAGAAGGGGTCCTGGGAGGCCTAAGAAGGCACCCCCAGTGTTAGAGCCAAACCTTCCTCTTCCTGAAGTCTCACGGAGGGAGAAGAGTCGTTCAGGGAGAGGTAATGGGGTCGGTAGGGGAATCCAGCGGAGTTCAGATGTCTTCCTTTCCCAAATGTGTAGAGACGGCATATCTGAAACAGAAAACGTTGAAGTTCACAGTGGTTCTGGGGTCATATCCAGGGCAATGGTTAGGGAACAGAGATTTGCTCATGTATCAAGGAATCGCAGGGGCAAGTCGCATGTATTAATTAAGCCAGGGCCCAATGAACGTTTGGTGGACACATCAAGTGGTGTTTATGTTGTTGGAAACAGAAGGTCTGAGCAGTCCACCAAGGTGGTTGAGCCAAGTTGTAAATTATCTAAGACAGCTAGTGATGTAGGTGTGGCGAGATCTGATCTTTTTGTCCCACCAGGTGATAATTCAGTGAAATGCTCCAATACTGTGGGAGTGAAAAAGAGCAGAAAATTAGTGAGGAACCGGAAAATGGTTAGGGTAAAGAAGGTGGTACAAGTGGAGAGGCCACTCTATAAAATGGGTACAGGTTTGCAGAAGAAAAAGAGTGGCAGGAGAAAGAGTTTCAAAGTGGAGAGTATGGGAATGGGTGACAAGACAGAAAAGAATGGTCCAAAGGGTTTGATAGAGGGTGGCAAAGCTGTACCACAAGAAATAACAGCAAAAAACTCTTCGGTTACTGGTGGGAAGGGTTCATGTGAAGTAGAAAAGCAACCATGTCCAGTGTCACATTCCCCAGGAAGCAGTCGGTCCAGTTCCCAGAAGAAACAGCAGCGTATGGCTGTAGTTCCCAGCACGGAGAAACCAATAGTTCCAGAGGTGGTGAGTGTTCATCAAAGTGTCGAACCTGCGGCAATCAAGGAAGATCCAGTGAAACCACTCATACCAGACAAGAGTGCAGCAAGCTTGCTCGGTCACAATAAACATAAAAGGAAGAAGAAAAAATCCAGGAAACAGGAACGGCCAAAGAGGAGAAGCATGCCCTCCAACGATCCATCCTTCCTCGACAATCTTGATACTGTTGTGAGGCTCTTGCAGCAATGTACGATATCCAGGAATGTTGTGCCAACGCCAAAACCTGGGGAGATCTTGCTTCCTTCCATATTTCGAGTGAGACGGATGGCAAAGAAGCGGAAAGGGAGTGAAAGATCTCGCACCAGTGATAAGGAGTCTGGCACGGAGGGAGATGGAGGGAAGGAGAAGGGCAAAAGGAGGGTGAAGAAGAGTGCCGTGGAAGTGCCAAAGGTATGTCTCATCAAGAATTATTTCCAAAAAGTTAAAGCCTTTTTCTATTTTAATTTTTTATCACCATGGAATTGTTTAATTAAGAGATGAAATTCTATCTACAAATCTTAAATGAGGTAGAGTGTTGAGGAAGGAACCATTCCTGCATTTCTTTGTTGATTATTTGGACTCTGCAAAAGTAATTAATTTAGTGTAATAATTTATTCTTATGAGTTATCAACTAATGGTGGAGCACTGTGCTATCAGCATGGTATTACTAAAATATGTTCCTTGTACAAGATTTTACTGCTCCATTTTAATCTTTGATGTCTTTCTTAACTATGTTTATGCTGCTCTCATGTTTTAATATTGAAATGATTATTTTCTCATAATACTTCCATTATTTGATGAGGTTCATTCAATTAGAAATTTGAATTCAGAACTGTAAATTCTAATGGAAGGGACTTAAGTCAAACTGTAGAAACATGAAAGGTTCTTTTTGTCTATCTTTATTTTCATTGATTTTTTTTCAATGTGAAATTAAATTTATTAATGCATCCCTATAAATTTATCTTGATGTGCTTCTATATTTGTAATATTTTAGATCAAAAGTTTTTTAATACTCCATCAGTGTATACCAACATTAATGAGCTAGCATGACTTGCAGCCGTGATTATTTTAAATTTTTGTTAACTATAATTTTCTGAAACTGAGTATCATTTTTCATAAATTGAAGCATCAATTGTATGGATTTCTCTAATCTGGCTTTTGATCCCATTCTTAATGTATGTTCACTTACCATCGTAAAGTAAAACATGTCGTTTACCCTTATTTTTAGCATAAATATATGATTCTTGATCACAGAGTTAATGTATTTATCAGAGAAATTAAAATATTCTATTTTCTTTCAGGGAAGGGAAAGAGCAGAATCAAATGAGCAGAGGTTACCTCTGAAGAAGAGGCATTATCATGTGTCAACCCCTGCTAGCCAACCATTGCCATCGGAGTCTGTTATTGCTGATTCATCATCTGAGGCAACAAAGGTTTCAGGGGTGACTGGCAAGACTATGCACTCTGAAAAATCCAGTGAAAGAGTTAGCTCAACACCAAAATCCAGTGAAAAGGCTATAGCCACTCCAAAATCCACAGAAAAGGTGGTATCAACACCAAAGTCTGCAGAAAGGGTGATGGTGACACCCAAATCATCAGAAAGAGTCAGCCAAGCTGCAGCCAGGATAGCAGATGCCAAATCAAAGGGCTCAGAAGCCCACAGAAATTCAATCGATGAAGCAATCGAGGCTTGCATCACGAGATATGCTTCTCCTGGGAAAGGTGGTGCAGAAGGTCAAGTCTCCAGGAGTGGATCTTCCATCACTAACCAGGCCTCTGTTCCTCAACCCAGTGTTGCAACAGCACAGTCAAATTCCATTCCTGTTGCTGCAACTCCCAAGAAAAGGCACCGTCTGGAGATGCAAGCCAGCGGTTGCAGCAGTTCAAAGTCTCCTTCACCACCCTCAGTGCCATTGCCTTCACCAAGTACACATTCACCCCCTGCAAAGAGGGTGCCATCTTCGCGAAACAGGTTGAGTACCCAAGATTCCAACTCCACCCTCTCTCCAACTCGTGTTCCTTCCAGCAGTGCCAAAGTTGCAGCTCCTCTGCCTGTGGAAACCAACTCAGTGGTTTCCTCGACGGTTTCCACCAGCCAAATGAATGAGTTAGTCAGCTCAAGTGGGTTGAAGGGATTGTCATTGGAGGATGAGGTTGACGGTGGTGGTAAGGAGGGGAGTGAGAAGTTGGAAGATGGGGAGGACGGAGCGAATAGGAAGAAAAAGAAGAAGATCATCAGGGACGTAAGGGTACACGTTACGAAGCTGACTCCTAGCGACATAATGAAGAAGGTGGTGAGCGTGGTGAAGAAGAGGATCAGGAGAAAGAAGAGCATCAACAGGACAGGGTTTCCCGTCAAACGGAAGAAGAAGAGGCCGAGGGATCTGCCAACAATCACAACGTTGCCGGAAGAAAGCGTGGTGCCAAAGGCTGAGAAATCCAATGACATGGAGATTGAGACTGAGATGATAGAGGAGGGCATGGCAGATTTGGAATCTGCAGAGAAATCCACACCTGCTGGCACTTCTCAAGGGTCAGAAATTTCTGCACGGCGAGATCCCTCAAAAGTGAAATCAACCAAAGTGATTGGGGAGGTGAACAGGACAAGCGAAGAGGCTGATGTGAGTGTTAAGGATGATGTAGAGGAGATTCAAACACAGGGAGTCAAGGAGGAGTCCCTGGAAGATGGATCAAAAGTATCGATTCCAGTTGTCTGTGATAAAGGCAAAGTTGCCAAGAGGAAAAAGGATTTCACCGATAAAGAGTCTCTGAAAAGCATTGAAATGAATCAGTTTCCTTTGGTGGCGGTGAAAAAGTTGAAGAAGTTCAAGGAAGAGGATGAACGTGATTACAGGTAAGATGGTCTTCTCTTTTACTGGTTTTGTTATATTGTTTGAAATCTCTGTGAATGAACTGTTATAATTTATGCCCATTTTAATTTTGTCCTGGTTGTTTCTAGGTAATTAGTGACTATCTTTTTTTTGAGTATATGATACCTTAATGATAGAAATAGCCTTTGTTCTTATTAATATTTTAATAATAACCAATTCGACATCAAGTATATCATGTACAGTTTATTCATCTCAAAATGTTTTTATAATAGTATTGATAGCTCAGAATAAAGTGAAATTTGTTTGAACAATTTGAAAAAGTAGTTATTACATTTTTGTAATTAAGTTTTATTTAGCTATGAGATGCTGGTAATTTTTCCTTGGTTTAAGAAAAATATTCACCTAGATTAATAACAGTGGAATCAGTGTTAAATAGTTCTTTCCTAGTTAGCTATTACTAAAGAACTTCATTTTTCAGAGTCATTTTTTATTAGGCTTTTATAGAATTAAACTAATTGCTCTTTTTCATAGTGATGACAATGCTCTACCATATGAGCCCTTACCAAGTGGTGATGCTGGTTCTGGTGATGAATCTAAATCTGGTGTGAGGAAAAAGCAACCAAGGTGGAGGAAGAAGTTCCTGGTTGCTGGACTCTTCTCAGATTTCTACAAGGAGGATGAGTAAGTATTTTGATACTTTTTATAATGATTACTCCTCAGCATTTCAGTCTTACGCTTGCACTTTTAACTTACTACTGAAGTATTCACATCATATTCTTTTGCCTATACCAGAGGTGCAAATTCTATCTTAAAGGAGTACATTTCTCATTGTTGTGAATACGTGTTAAAATGCGATACTGGAACTGACTAAAAAATAATTACAATTTGTGATTGTATATTTGTTATTTCTTCTATACTCATGTAATACATTAAGGAATGATTTAAGGAGTAAATAATTTTTATAAAATGCATCAATACTTTATCTGATAATTATTATGTACAGTTAATCTACTTGCTTAGTAATGCTACATGCTTAATTCTATACCAATATAGATTCTTCAGATGAATAGCTCTACTAATTTCATTATGTAATCTTTTCCAGACCAAGGCGTCACAATGGAGATGTCTCAGGCTCAGGAAAGCAACGATTGGCATATCGGCCTGAGGAGCACAGGCATGGGTTGCTTCCCCCTCCTTACCATTGCGGCAAATGGCTAAGACAGCGTCGGTTGGATTTCCAGCTGCCTTACGATCTCTGGTGGCTTCATACCCATAGTCAACTTCCAGGAAGGGATATTGTGCCATCATGGAATTACAAGAAGATACGCACCAGTAAGAAAATTATGAACATCCTTGAATTAAAATAAGTTATAATGGTTACACAAATGGCACATAAATTCATTAACTTTTTTGAGTACTTATTAATTTGGTTTAAGATTTTAGTTTTATTTAGATTTTACCTTTATTTTGAATAAAAATACCTCTTTCTGTATTTTAATTCAAGAAATCCTAAAAGAGTTATTATCCTTCAGTGAGAGTGCTATTTTTTACGTCACCATCCCAGAAGGCAACATTTTATTATTATTTAAACATCTTCTGCTGACTTTAAGCCTTATATGTTCTTGTTCTTATAAATTTTCCTGGAAAATTTATATTTTGGAGATTGTACTTATCTATAAATTCAGAAAATGAATGAGTGATTCAAAATCTAATGAAATTCAGATTAATTCTGTCTTATTCCTCTAATTTTACTTCATAAAACAATGATCAATTTGTATCTCTCTTTTGCAGATGTTTACTATGATGTGAAGCCAACTTATACCTATGAAGCCCAAGCATGTAACTGCACTCCATCGCAGCAAAAGCAAGACATAAAGTGCTGTGGGGAGGATTGCATCAATCGTATGGTCTATGTGGAGTGCTCTCCTCAGCTATGTCCTTGTAAAGATCTTTGTTCTAACCAAAAGATCCAGAAACATGAATGGGCTCCTGGGCTAGAAAAGTTCATGACCAAAGACAAGGTAAGAATACCAGAGCTATAAGTATGAAGTAGAATTTTAAGTTATAATACATCTGGGTTAAGCTATGTTATTATATTAATGGAAAAGCCTTCAGCTGTTGAGACTAGAATTCAATCTATTTTAGTTAATCTAACAATGGTTTTTCACAAATTTTCAGCCTGTAAAAATGAGGGCCTGAGGTAAAACTTAGGGTAATAAAAGATGGTAATTTTGTAGTATTAGCTTCATTACCCTCTTGAGCTTAATTATAAACAGCCTTGTTGCTAATCTGCAAACTCACAAGATGTTGATGAACTAATGAATGGCTGTTATTATTATTTTTCATGTTCAGTGATGTTTTATGTTCTTCAAAATGAATTTTCTATCCATTTTCTATAGGGCTGGGGTGTCAGAACTAAGTATGCTATCAAAATAGGAGAGTTCATTTTGGAGTATGTTGGAGAAGTAGTGAGTGAGAAGGAGTTCAAAAACAGGATGGCATCTCGTTACATCAATGACACTCATCATTACTGTCTCAACTTGGATGGTGGTCTTGTCATTGATGGTCATCGAATGGGTGGTGATGGTAAGATTTTCAATTTTTGTAACAACTTCCATAACTTGAGGAGGTGGATGAAAGAATTTTTAGTAAAATGTATACTTTTTGAAATTACTGTAGCTTGTTATCTAAAATGTTACCTCTTAATTCGTGCATTAATTTGCATATGAATTGATATGAATTTCTCAGTTGTAGTTAAATTTATCACGTTTCATTTTGAGAATACTTTCTTTATTTAACAAATGTTACAACTTAATTCCTGTTACTACAAGGATGAAAAAACTCATCTCACAGACAATTGCTGTGATATAAAAAAAAAACTTTGCAAGCAAAATACGTTTTTCTTTACGTTTTCACTATGCTTCTACTGTTTGAAAACTTTAATTAAAAATTTGATGGGTATTGTTCCATGTATTAATTATACAGGTGTATTACAACATGTTTTAAATTTATACTTTTTGCTCTTTAGGGAGGTTTGTCAACCACTCCTGTGAACCCAATTGTGAGATGCAAAAATGGAGTGTGAATGGGCTTTTCCGCATGGCATTATTTGCATTGAGGAACATTGATGCAAATGAGGAGTTGACATATGACTATAACTTTTCCCTCTTTAATCCAGCTGAAGGACAGGTAAATACTAGAAATTTATTATCATAGTGAAGTCTTTGCTATTCAAATTAAGAGTATAGGAATTCTCTGAAGAAATTGAAGCTTAACAAAGTTTACTAAATTTTGACATTTTGCTATGATGAATTTATAGTTTTCAAATTGTGTTTGAAAACCTTTGAAGTTGTCCCATTTTCCCTGAGCAAGTTGATATTTTTCTCAATGATAACCTTGATTAATAATAAACTAACATTTCATAAAACATCTCAGTTGATTTCATCAATGATAATGACATATGAATCTATGACCTATAAAAATCACACCTATATCTTAATTTAATTTTGTTAAACATTATGTGTCTTCAATGCTAGAATTATACAATTAATATTGTTAAGAAAGGGAATTAAGGGATTTATATCTTAAGCCTGATGCGAAAGTAATTGTACCTAAAGTGCTTTACCTAATGTAGATTGAGAAGTGAGTGAATAGCTTGCACAACTTCGTTGGATATCAGTACATCCTGAATATCCAAGACTTCACATTTATGAAGTATTACTTATTTTAAATTCCATCCATAATATTTTTACACCAAATTATATTCATCCATACATGTCTGTATCTATAATGTTTGAATTGAAGTCTTTGCCTCTTCATTGTCTCTTTTTACCTCTTAATTTTACTAAGAAAAATTTTATAGACCAAGGAGTTATTTCAATTTATAGAAAGTATTTTACATCATCTACTATCATCAATATTTTCAGTCATCAATTATGCTGAATTCCCATCATAACCCTTATGTGAATAGTTGGAGATAAAAATATGGTATTCATAGAAGTTTTTGGTTCCATTGACCACAAATGTTAAAATGATAAGAGATAATTTTTTTGTTTTCTCAGTCTTGTAAAATATTGATAATTTCTTTTAATTTTTCCAGCCGTGTAAATGTGGTAGTGACCACTGCAGAGGTGTGATAGGAGGGAAGTCACAGAGGCTCAATGGATCTGGTGCTATAGCGTGTTGTTCAGCTGGTACCAGTGGAAGTGGTGCTGGTAGTGTTACTGGAGAGGAGGGTGTTGAAGGGAAAGGGCAGCTAGGGAACAGAGCAAGAAGAAGTGCTCGTAAAAGTGGAAGAATGAGGCTAAAGAGAGGTGCTGAAGGTAGCTCCGGAGTGAGAAATGCCAACATGATGCCAGTTCGCCCAATGTCCCATCAACAACGATGTTTTGCTCAAATTCACCACTGCTTTCTGCTACGAAACCTTGAGAAGGTAAGCAAGTATCCCCTGTTTGTTCTTATTACCACATTGCCTGCACTCTGCTTGTCACATTCCTTCCTAGGTGACTTGATTTTTGTAAATTATCTTCTGATTCTTGATTCTCAAATTCCTATACAAATCATTACCTATAGAAATTTTTGAAAAATTTTAATTTCATTATTCTCTCAATGGTATGATATCACTATACTTCTCATCTCCTAGCATTTTGTTCATTGTACTTTTTCTGTTGATGTATCACAAAATTCTTTGAAAACCTTAACTCTCTTCATGTGCTAAGACTTCTAAAATTTCACTGTCAAATCTATGAAACTTGTTAACTTTCTTTGAAATTCATTTTGTTACCTATTGCTGTTTTTATAATTTTCCCTCATATTCCTCACTCCAAAGTTTTAGGCTAAGATAATTACTAAATTTATAAGTTTAACTTATAATGAATGAAAATGGAGAATTATTTTGATCATAATCTTAGATATTGAGTTAGAATTTTATTTATGAGCTATTTCAAATGATATGTTGCACATAATACAAAATATACCTTTGGGGAAGTTAACATTCATCATTATCTTACAGGTCAAGAGAATGCGTGAAAGGCTGAAGAAAGCGAGCAAGAAAGATCAGGCATCATGTGGCTACAGCAAACCACCTACAGCCAATGCCAAGGCAGCAGATGTATTTCTAACTCAGTTAAATGCTCTTTCTACGCCTCGTTCAATGAGAACCAGGAGGTTGGCTCAGGCAGAGGACAATCCAGAGTTGACTAGGACAGCTAGACTTGCATTTGTATTCCGGGATATTTACAGCGTTGTGATTGGTGCTAAAGGTTAGTATGGATTCATTAAGTCTTCTCATTAACTTTAGTTTATGCATTTTTGCTTGCTTAATTTTATCAAGGTATTTGAAGATAGTCACTTTCCAAATCATGATGCTTTATATCCACCATTGGATATTAATATTAAAAGTAAGCCAATTATTTTTTCATTACAGTTATTAACGTATAGTATAGAAGTAGGGTTCAGAAGATTATTGTTATTCTCTAATAAACGCTAGTCAATGTGTTTTAATACATCAATTGCTTCCTTATCATAAATGACTCACTCTCTGAAATGGACAAAGTAGTTCAGTTTTGCAGTGGTATAAACATCCACGTAGGAAAAAATGGTTTTGATCAAAATTTTCTTGTATTTTGCATGTTTTACTGAGTGGAAATTTTCTTATTTCAGATGAGAGAAGTCAGCTCTTGGCAGAACCTTTTGTCGCCCTTCCATCAAAGCGTAAACACCCAGAGTACTATGTGAGAATAACTGATCCTATTGATCTTGCCACCCTGGAACGTAACATCGTTACTGGTTACTATAAGACTGTTGAAGCTTTCGACCATGATTTCACCAGACTCTTCTCAAACAATATGAGATTTTTTGGTCGTACATCTGAGCTTGGGATTGCTGCTGCCCGCCTCCTTAAAGTGTATAACATGACAAAGTTGGATTTCTTATCACAGTTAGAAGACATCCTTGGAGAAAGTCCACCAGCTTCGTTCATCCCAGATTGTGATATTGGTGAGTTAAATAGTTTGTTCAGCATAATTAAAGTAACATGCCTGTATGAATCTCTGGTTATGAATGGTGCACGTAAGAACAAATATCAATACTATTTTTGGTTCACAAAATCTCATTATCATGTAATATGTATGTTCACACTTTTGAATTATTTTTTAAAAATTCAGTTCTTAAGCAAAATCTAAAATTATCAGAAAATTATTTTGTATATCTTGTTAATTTTTCTATTTTTTGCTGTCAGTGAAAATAGAATATTTTAGAAAAAATCCTATGTCAATCTAATGATATCTGTTTTAAAAGTTGTGATTAATTAGTAAAATATGGGTAAACATCCCATTTAGAATTGGTGAGTTTTATCATTTGAACATTGTATTCATTAATCTTTTGACTCATCACAAATAACTGAACTTTTTCCAGGAGGGGAAGAGGAGGATGTGATTCGTTGTATATGTGGACTTTACAAGGATGAAGGGATGATGATTCAATGTGAGCGTTGCTTGGTGTGGCAGCACTGTGACTGTGTTGCTGCCGATGAAGGAGTGGAACATTATCTGTGTGAGCAATGCAATCCAAGACCTGTGGATTTAGAAATAAAAATGACTCCGCAACCTGATTTCCAACCCAGCCCAGGAGTCGTACATTATATTTCTCTACTGAGAGGAGATCTCCAAATAAGACAAGGTAATAGACAGTAAACTCACTTAATTTGTTTGCTAACTACCCTTTCCTGTAGTGGTGAGTGTAGTTTTATGTACTGTTTCTCTCTACACTTTTGTGTGAAATAATTCTTGATTACAAGCAAATGTGTAAATCTGTCTTTAAAGACAGAGTATGACTTGAAAACAATATTTTCCAAGTATTGTTTTCAAGTCATACTCTGTAGGAAACTTAACGTAGCATTTATCAGTTTATATTTAGTGGTTGATACTTAAAGCTAAATTTCATCATTTCATCAATGTATACTGTAAATATTTTTCTTACAGTATCAATAGATATTATTTTTGTTATAAAATTTTCAGCTTATAAGATCAATAGATCATTTTTACTTTAATTCTTGTTTAATTCACCTTGAGTCATTCATATATACTTTACTTCTGCAATTTTGTTAGTATCTGGCCATATTTGAAATACTTGCTGAAGTAATGTAGAAATTATAATACTTTGTATTGAATAATATCTGAATAATTTTAATATACTGTCATAGGAAAGGTGACAGTCATAATTCCCAATTATGAAAGTAAATGGAACTCTTAGTGAGCTTTAAATTATTTTTAATCAATCATATTAAAAATTATACATTTCAACACAATTCTATGCCAAATAAAATGTGTGTACTTTTGCATTGGTGTTAATCAGAATATTTTGGTAATGGTGTATTTTATTTTTATCTCATTCTTGCATCATTACTTTATTTACAGGTGATGCTGTTTATGTTCTTAGAGACATGATCAGTGAGGAAGGAGACAAGACCAATCCACCTGTTAAACATACCTATAAGACAGTGAAAGATATTAAAGTAACTGACCTGGACATATTCCGTGTGGAAAGGCTGTGGAAAGATAAAAAGTACAAATATTTTTTTACACCACTTTTCTACCTTTCATTTTGATGTTGTTTTGTATTATTACCATATTCTTGAACCATAAACTCATCAACTTCTTTGTTTTCCTTACAGTGGGGAGAGATTTGCTTTGGGTCATCACTATTTAAGGCCCCATGAAACTTACCATGAACCAACACGCAAGTTTTTCCCTAATGAAGTAATGCGTGTACCATTGTATGAAATTGTTCCTCTCGACCTTATAATGGGCCATTGTTGGGTCTTGGATCCAACTACATTCTGCAAGGGTCGTCCTGCAGGGGCACCAGAAGAACATATCTACATCTGTGAATATAGGGTCGACAAGAATGCGCGTCTGTTTACCAAAATTGCAAAACCAAAGTACTCCATCTGCACAAAGACGTACGCTTTTGAAAAATTTGACGTTCGCCTCAAAATATCTAGGACTTATACAGTAAGTGCTTTCTTATTCTTCTGGGAATTATTGGATTTATCTTCTCAACTACTTTACCTATGAATTTAGTTAACTTAAAAAATAAAAATTTGGAAATGGCGTGCTGTTTGAGTTCACAGTTTCTCGTGTATGCTTATCTTTTTATTTGGCTCTACAAGCCATAACTTAGGTACTCTCTGCTTGAAAATTTGGAATATTACTATTTTCACAAATAAACTGACTGCATAAATTAGGATATATAGGTGTTTGATATAATGTCCATAAGGAGACCGACTTAAATGTGCCACAAGGATACAGCATAGAATTGCTGTTTCATGCGTAAGACTAGAATCAAGAATCTGATGAGTTAGACTTTTATGTTATATAAATATGCATTTTATGCTTACATTAAGAGAAAGAAATGAAAGAGAAAAAGTCTAGCTCTAATGCCATAGAGTCTGCCCTGACTCTAACCTGAATCACCCACTTGCTAGGTGGTAATCCAATTAAGCTACCACAACAGAACTATCTCCCCTTCAATTTCTTATCATACCTTTTTCTATTTGTGTTATTTTTCCATTTCAAGGTAAAATTTTGAGATAATTAAGGAAATTTAAGCATTTTCAATCACTTTTTCAGAAAATTTAAGAGTTAGCATCATCCAATGAAAAGATTTATTTTGTGTTTTGCTCATTACATATCAATTAATATATTTCTGTTTATTGAGGTAATAAATCTAAAAGATTACTTTTTGAGGAGTTTAATACTATGAAGCACAATTAGTGGACTGATATTTGAATTTGATGATTGTAAAATTCTAATTGCTACTAAAAGTTAGCCACTTATCCATATGATAGGATGTCATCTCTTAACCTCATTTGTCATAGGTTGGCTGCCTTTTAAGGAAACTAGATGTGGTAAATGATTTATTCTGTATAAAATGTAGGAACATATAGTAGAACTTAGTACTTAGAGTTTGTATAGCAGCACATAGCAATAAGGTCCATAAAAAATTTAATTATTTTTGAAACTGTAGAGTTGATTGTTGTTAAAAATCAACAATCTTTGAAACATATGAAAGTTTCATCATTTGCTTTCTCTAACAGCCTCATGGTCCAGTGGCACCAAAATCGAGAGGACGAAGCCGTTCGTCAGCTCCTGATGATGATGCCTGTTCTGGGAAATCTGATGCGTCAAGAACTAACCGAAGAATGGTTAATAATACCATAAGAACTCAACCTCCTCAGCAGGAATTAAGGGATGTTAGAAAGGAGATTCCTTTGGCTAGGGTAAGTCTCTCTAACCTACTTTACAATAATCATCTTAAGGTGACTGTGTTTTACTTTTGGCTGTCATCTTAATTTATTCATTAAGAAGTAATTATTTGTAGAGAAGTAATGATATTTTGAATTTGTAAATGGGAGACTCCAAGTTTGAACAAGTTTTGCACTATTTAGAAAGAATTATGATGAATAATTTATCTAGTATGGAAAAGATTGGATTAACATCTTTCATTATTTTATTTGTATATTTTGAATCATCTCCAAATCATCAGTAGCATCTATTCTAGCATAATTTTACAAGGTACTAATATAAATTTCTCACATGACCTAAAAATATGCTAAAACTTGGGTAAATTCAGAGAAGTAACTAAGATAAATCATTAATCCCAGACTCAAATTGATGATTTGCATAGCTTAACTTTAAAAGTTCTTTAATTGATTTGTAGCTAATAAACATCAGCTCCTTTTCATGTACATTGGACCGTCATATCTTCCAATGTTGTTTGTATGATGAGAGAAAATATTCTAATATCACCCTCAATTATTCTTCTGCAGAGAGTCCAACAGAAGGAGAGATTGAACCGAATATTACTACGCCTGCTTGCGCAATTGCCTACAAAGCAGCCCCTTGATTTATCTTACCTCCTCGAACCTGGGAGACGACATCGTAAGAAACCTGCTCTGCTGAACACCTGAGATTGGCTAATGTAGGGGATTGGGAATTAAAGGAGATTAGGTGTTTGGTGCAGAATTGGCTGGTTGTTTGGCATAGGATAGAGTTGGGGATCAACATACCCATTCCCCTCTTGATAAACCCATTCTATTGTCAAAGTATGAGCCCATCACATACTTCTATTTCCCAAAATAGAATGTTTTAATCAAGTCCAAGGGTGTTTGGACAGTAAAGAATTGTTGTTGCAGTCAAATTTGACATTAAATTGAGGAAAGGAGATTTTGTGTGCTGTGCCCTTATGAAATCAGTTGCCAGTCTTAAGAATTCTACCCTTCATATCCTTCTCATGGATGGAAATAGCTTAATATTTGTATTTTGTCTCGCTTGGTAACCAGTTTAGAATGTAAAGGTAGCAGGTCTGTTTCTGCATTTGTCATTTTTTTTTTAGGACATCACCTGACCAAATAATGGATTTGTGATTAAAAGATGCACTGCCTGGCAATGCTGAACATAATATTATACTCTTAAACTAATGTTGCTAGATATTTTATCTATTAGCTTTTTTACTAAAATGTTTTAAAAAACGAGGGAAAAAACAAGAAAGATTGTTCCTGACGATTTCTCTGCTTTTTTGAAGAATGAATTCTCTCTGTGAGCCCTCTAGTACATGTTGGGAATAAGGGTGATAAGAAGCCCTAAAAATGTTATGAAAAATTTGCAGTTTTATCGGAATGGTGGTGTTTTGCGTCCAGTGTTAAGAAATGAACCTGCTTTAACGTTAACGTTTAGCAAACGGAATGAAAGAGATTAAATATGGTTGCTAATGAAGGTTGAATGTCAGTGAAGTCCTTTTTTTGGGCATAGCTTATTCTTTATGAGTGAAAAAGTACAAATTAAAAAAGAGGGGCCGAAACAAAGACAGGTCTTTTAAGTGTGTTGTGTGAAAATGTGTACATATGTATGACATGAGTACATACACTTTTATTCTGACTGAAACAAAAAATAAGAGGGTTTTAGATATAAAACTTTTTTATTATTTCTTACAAATGTGTGAAAAGTCTATTTTTATGCTAGTCAAAAACTATTTTCTTGCATGCAGTTGTTACTCAACACTTTCATGATAAAAAGTGAATTGTGTATTCTAAGGAGGTGGAAATTTGATGCTGTCCTCCTTGAGAAATCTTTCAGTTTGTGGTGAAATGGAATGCACTTAGCTCGGCCAAGCTCTAGTGCATAGACGATTGTGGTCCCTTAGGTGTAGTTTTTGTTGGTGTCTTAAAGGTGGCATCTAATTTTAATGAGTAACAAAATTTTAATGAGTGAGAATGAAATGTTTTTTTTTACCTTGACAAAGGTATCATGGGGATTCTCATGTGGTACTGTGTTAAATACCACAGTGCTTTGTGATCAGTATGAAATACTGGCTAATGTATTTATTCTGTACATTCTCTGGGGTATCTAATACTCTCTTGTTAGTGTTATAAGGTTTTTAACTGTACAGTGTGGTTAATTTAAATGAAAGCAAATGCAGTTTTAAATGAGAAGCTGTGAGCGTGATTGCTTCAAGTATCCTGTAGTATAAAGTGTACATGTGGAGAGGACAATTTTTTCTGGAGCAATAAGTATTCTGAGGGTTGCTATTTACTCTCTTTTTTTTTAAGTTTTCATTCATTACTGTTTAGACTAACTGCACGAGGCATTTTTGATGCAAGCATAAGTAAGTGATGTAAATAATTTTTTGCTCATTTCTCATTGACAGCTTTTTGTGTACAGCCAATTCGTAGATTTGGTGTAAGTACCAGGACTATAATTCATTTTTTTTGAACCACGAATATTGCACATCTCATTTCAAAGTGAAAAACATGCCTTCCCCTTCAACCAACTGATTGGCTGGTCCCAATACGAGATGAAGGGGTTGGTCTGGGAAGAATTAATGAAGCGGTTGCCATGCTTACAGAACTCTTGTTGTCAATGTGGATTTTAATTCAGTGTATCAAATTCTCGAAGTTCCCAGTGTCAGTCCCATCCAACTTCACTTAATGTAAAAAACTTATATTCCCAGGGAAATATTTTCTCATTTTTTTTACAAGCCCTTATTAGTATTGTAACATTGTCATGGATTGCCCGCCTGCATGCATTTGGGAGATCAACTCCCTACCCCTATACCCAGTAAAGTATCCCCACCGAATGTAAGCCCCTAGCATTCAAGTGTCATGTGTCACATCACTCTGTAACTCAAATGGGTCTTAAACTTGAGGTCCACTTTTTATAGGCTTTTAGTCAGCTGTTTAACCTCTCCCACCATCTTGGTAATTGGATGGTAAAAATAGAGATATGTTGACTGATACTACTATACTACTTTTAGCCCTGTAATTGTGATTTCAATCCACTGCTGTCACACACAGGATTATGTTCAACAGGTACATTTGAATCATGGAATGTGAAATATATTCATCATGCATAAAAAGATTGTGTTTTTCTTATTTCATTTTCACCCACTCCATATTTTCAGTGTAATCTATTCAAATGAGTTGAAAAAATAACAAGTTATTCATCTCACAGCTTACTCTTCGTATGAGTTTTTTGATAACCTTGAGTTGAAACTTAAGGGAATTGGAAGTCATTCTTTCTATCCTTAGCCATTTAAAAAGAGTTAGTGTTAAAATTAAACAGTTGCAATAATTTTAAAAGTACGTACAAATTCTGGTCAAGCCAAATTAAAATCCATCCTTAAGAAAACAGTTTGTATAATAAGAATTGCAATCAGTTTGTTAACTGTGAAAAAAACTAGAAATTACTGATAACTTCATACTCAATCTGAGTTGATTGAACAAGTTCTGAGCTGTAATTCTAACTTATTTAGTAACAGTATTTAATACTTAAAAGCAGGTATGCTCAAGAATTTAATAATGAATGAATGAAGGAATCTATATAGCCTAAGAAAAGGTAGCAAAAGAAAGTATGGTTGTTTCTTTGTGAAAGACGGTATAAAACATTTAGGAATATCAGATAATTAATTAAGCTTTTTTGGAATCTTTTAATTCAAATTGTTGATTTGTTAATTTTAGCCAAAAACAAATTATTTATATTTACTTGTGAATAAAGAATGAATTCTATAGAAAAATTCATTTTATCTGTGTCAGCCAGTTTTATCATCCAGTGATACAGTATATTTAAAACAGATGGCATCGGCATTATTTTACATCATATGTGATCTCAGATTTGAAGCCATTGTAATCAGATGTTGTAATCAGGGTTATACTTGTAAATGATGCATTTACCTTTGCATCTTCTTCCAAGTTCAGTAAAATACTTATTAATATTATATTATCTTTATTCGTATCATTTCATCATACTAGTGTTAAATTATCTTTATTCAAATATGCTTAAACTTTTGTGAAAAGTAAATTCATTTTTCAAGTAAAGATTATTCTATAACTTTGTGTTTATCTTATCATAATTAATTATTGATTTGAAAATAAATCTGATGTTAATCAAGATACTTATTTCCTAAAACAATTGGATAATATTCCTGTTAATAATTCTTAAACGTTCGTGTCCAAAATATCGAGCATTTCCCTTGATAGAAATTCATTTAATCTCATTCTAAGCTCAGATTCAATTTCTGAGCTAAGGATTGCCGTTGACATTTTCTTTGCAGTTCTGTCATATATGGTGGCTTCTTCAAATGAAGGGAAAGGTCCCACAACCACACTTACAACAGCTTCATGGACACTTTTAGGAGGTAGATTATCAACTTTCAACTTTTTACACCAGCCACCATAATAGTGAAGGAGCTATAAAAGGTTTAATGTTTTGATTATAATAACCAAACAATGACAAAGTTAATAACTGATTTCTGCTGGAATATAAAAATTTTGTAACAGCTAAAGGACATTATTGTTGCTCAATTTTTTTGCACACTTCAAAATTATTCTAAACGTTTATTTCTCAATCTGGATCTGCACAATTATGTCAAATACAATCTCAATTGACTCACCATACTTTTTGCAGCTTCATGTTGGCAAAAAGAATGATTTATTGCTTTAAGAAATTTTCCTAGGGGTTTAAGAATGGTTAATTCTGGAATAGCACTTCTTGCTACTGAGTGAATCAAACAAGCATTTTCCTCTGCACTTTCAGATTCCATAAGATATTTGTTATCCAGTATAGTAATTAATCCTGTATCACTATCAGGGTGGTCTTCTATGAACGATTTCCAAGATCTTCCACCTTCATCGTTGTTTGCAAGGAGGGGCTGACCAGTTTCCATGTTATATATCCTCGTCAATAGCACATCTCTACAAACATCTAATGATTTATCCAAATATATAAATCTAAACAAAGAAATTACAAATTGAGGTTTGCATGTAGTTCATAGAATAGATACCACTAGATATAAATTCAGTCATTTCAGTGCAAATTTAATTAAATAAATACCCTTACTTGCCACCTATCACTCTAAGTGAAGCAAATGTTTATCTTATTTTGTTGAATGTAGGTTTAGTATACATAAATGATGGCATTGTATTTTTAATTGGCAGAGAAAGCTTTATTAATTCTTCAATCAAATATTTTTAATTTACTTAAGACTGTCATAGTTCTGCATGTCGAAAATTTCATATGCATGCAGTTTCCAAGATATATTCATAGGTTCTCTACTCCCTGATCAAAGTCTTCATTTAAAAATCTCGTAAAATAATGCTTTACAATGGTATGAGGTAGGTATGAGACATTCTTCATACAAGCAAGTCATATATTCATCTAAACTATTGTTCTGATTGATAATCATCATACCAGTTTATGTACTTTATTGTTTGCAAAATATGTAGTTACCTGTTTGGTGATGTTTCAAGTTTATCAAGAGCAAATGCTTGAGATGCAGTTATAGGAAAGCCAGTTAGCACCCATCCATGCCTAAAGCAATCCTCTTCCAGAATTCGTTTCTAAAAATTAAGGGTATAATTTGGTATTCAGTAAAAATAAGATTGCCTGAATGTGATGTTAATGAAATTGTTTATCATCCCATTATAATTCTTAAAATGCTAAAAAGCATTATTTCTCTTCCACTCTCTTATTAAATTTCTGCTTCATAGTTTACATCCAATTACCATTCCTAATGCCAAACATGAATTTAAGAAACAACCAATGCCCTGGTAAGGACTTAAATCCTTGACTAAATTAGCTTCACTGCTAAAAAATTTGTATTTCTTTTGCTAAAACTTAACTTGAGGAGGGAAGCCTGGATTTCTCCTATGGAGTCATCCTCCATAGCAGTTGTTGTCTACCTTTCAAGCCTCACATGCTACCGAACTTACAATCTTAAATCCACCAGACTATTAATGAAGATTTTCTAAAGGCACAGACTTATATAAAGTAACTATGCTATAATTGTTTTAATGCAATTGATGTCACTAGTCTACCCTATGTTGGTGACACAAAGAGGATTTGGAAAATTTGAAAGTGAACATTAAATAAAAAGTTTTAGTATGTTCACTCATTACAACCAATTGATTTAACATTCTTGATACTATCATATTAGCAGAAGATTTAAAAGAAAAATAAGCTATTTATTCAAGAGCTAAATTTTCTCTCACCTCTATAACTGAAATGAGTACTTCTGTCATTAAATCTGAATCCCTGAAGGTTGAATCTATTAAACTTTGGGGAATGTTATTGTTTCTTTTGTTCTCTCTGATCAGTATTTCATCCATTTCAACTGAAATATAACAAAAATCCCAATGGTAACAAATTCAAGGAACCAAAAGCTCACCTCCTTAGAGGTGGGATTTCTTTACATGCTAATCATTACTAGTGAGTTTTGCTGAATTTAACTCTGCAGTGTATAGGTTGATTCTGGATTTATGCATTATAGTTTTGTATTTTAAGGTCATTAAATCCTATTGACTAATACACACAACAATTATATAAACGTTATAGTGAAATTATTTTTCACTTGTTGGAAAATTAAAAAAATATTATGATGTAAAATAATTACGATGAATTAATTTCAGCCTCTTGGCCAGCAGAGATGCTTGAAGAGTCTTTCCTGAACCAGGGGGTCCCAAAATCACAACCCGAGGTATCATGTATGGTCCTCTTGGGAAAGCATTTGTCTTCTCCAGCTCTCTTTCATGCAACTTGGGGTAGGTTGATGAAGCCTTAGCATACACATTTCTCATAATTTCATTTGCTGTTTCTTGTACCAATTTGATAACAAATGGTGTAACATCATCTTTGTTATCTTCTGAAAGCTCAACTTGTTTATCATCTGCTTCATCTTCAGATTTTCTTTCCTCATCATCAGATGTTTCTGTTTGTGCTTCATCAATTACACTTAGTCTAATAACATGTTCATTTAAATTTTGGCTAACTGCTTTTCCATCCTTGCTGAATTTGATGTTGAAATTTCTAATAGATTGTTTCTCCCTATTCCAGTCCTCTTCAGATGTATCAGCTGGGTACAAATCACTATTGGTGTGAAAAGTTAAGCTAATTCTGGGTTCAGTATGTGCAAGAGTTTTTTCAAAAGTACTTGAGATTTCATCGTCATCCTTCAAGTCATTCCTTCTCAATAGATGTTTGATACTAAACCATTTTTTACTTCTCCTTAATTTTTTCCAGTCACTGATTACTTCTTCACAAAAATCTGAATACTCCTTAGTAAAGAATGTATTGTCGGTCACACCATCATTTGCTGCTTTCACATCTAACTTGGACATACTTTCTTTGGATGAAACTGTAGGTAGTTCTTGCGATGTTCTTGAGTTATCCTTTTTGTCCAAATTATTTTCAACAGCCTCATTTGGCTTAATCTCATCTTTTCTTATTGCATTTTCATCCTTTATGGATCAGAGATCATAAATAATATTAATGATAATATCATCGAGGACAAAAAGGTTAAAGCATATTTCTTTCAAGAAGTATGGGGAGAGACTATCAACTCTCAAATGAATAAGGTAGATTATCAATATAAGTGACATGATATCTGCATTATTACATTTATTTTTTTAATTTTCACATCAACAAGTTTAAAATTCTCTTTCTTTTTCCGAATCACTTGCTCTAGCAAATTACAGGATAAGTCCAGGTGTGAATAATAGCTTCAAAATTTACAGGGTGACGCAAAGGGATATTTTTTATTTGAATATGAATTATTCCGAAAATATGTCTTTGAATCTTATTCATAAATGATAGGGAATGTGAGAATTTTAAGAATACTATATTTTTATGCTTTAATTAAAATAGTATTTCACTTTATAAAAATGTAATATACGATATATATGTAAAAATAAGCTAAGAATTTTTAAAATCAACATCTTCTTACCGATATATAAAACGTAGAGGTTGGTGTCTGTTGTTTGATAAATTCTGCGATGATATCTCTGAGAAAAATTAAATGGTCATCTGGTTTGCATACAATAAGTTTGCCGAGAAGATCCTGTTTCGTTAAAATAATACATCATTTATCTCATCAAGTTATTATTTTTATAATTTTGCCCTTCTTACTTGAAAAAAGCCGTAAATTCTGTGCTTTTCTAAATAGGGAATAAAAGAAGCAGGAATTTTCATTGGGTTTTCCTTTGAATCACTCATAATGAACGCTGCAAATAAAACAATCAGTTATAAACTAATTGAAAAAATTAAAATTAGTTTGAATGCACTCTAACAGCTTTAATCGGTCAATTGTTCATGAGTATGATGACGCAAACGTTATCAATTTACGCGGCACCCGAGACAATGCCAGAAGAGTAACGATATGTAATCTGCATTCAAAACAGCTATTGAGAGGCTTAATCTTTTTGCTTTATCTCTATAGATAAGGTTTTTATATTATTTAACTAACTTTATCTAGGTTTGAATCCCAGTATCAAGATAGTATCATCCTAAGGAGTTCATCTCATTCTCGTCTCTAAAATGATCCTGTCGCATCTTCATATTTTCTTATTAAGCTGTATTTTATGTACCGCTCATGCTAAGTACGAGCCAACTTGGGAGAGCATTGATTCACGACCATTACCTAGTTGGTTTGACGAAAGTAAAATTGGTATTTTCTTGCACTGGGGAGTGTATTCTGTTCCTGGCTTAGGAGAATGGTTTTTGGAGCGTTGGAGGAGTATGTTTTTTACTCTCTTATTTTACAATAAACTTATAAATCATTTGATGTGATGCATTTTTCTATTCAAGGTGGCGAACAAGAAGCTGTAGATTACATGAAGAGAAATTATCCTCCAGATTTTACTTATGATGACTTTGCAAGCCAATTCAAAGCAGATTTATTTTCTGCCAAAGAATGGGCTTCTATATTTCTGAAATCAGGGGCAAAGTTAGTATTCGATCGGATAATATAACACGTCAATATATTGCATAAAATATAGAAAATACGCTAAAATATAAAAGTTTAAATTTTTAAAGCGTTCAGGATATATTTTACGTTTAACAAATCGTCAGTAATTTGCTTATCTTCTTCTGCTGACGGTTCTGGTTTTAAAGTATTATAAAATATCCTGGAAAACTTTCCACCTATTATAAAGTAACCTCCAAGCCTATTTTTAAAATCCTAGCTATATCTCAGATTATTTACTTGAAAACAATCTAAAGTATCATTGTAGCATCTCTATAAGCTTAATTTGGATCAATAGAATTCACATGTCTGCTAGAATATTATCTCCTTTAAATAATGCGAATTATGGATTATCTCTACATTTCAAAATTACCTAGAAAATATTTTTTAAATTTTACTTTTCACTTTAAGTCCATATCTAAATGCTAAAATGCTTTGAACTTTGTACATTCTCTTGAACTTATCTTTCTAGCCCCTTTCACATCTGTTAACCCATTCTTGAAAATGTTAAATGTAGCACTGATACTAAAAATTAAGAATTAAGTTAATTTTGGTCTTAACTAATCGAACGTCTTAATAGTGTTTATTTTAGAATTCATTTCACATTTTAACGGAATGAAATAAGATTGATCTATGAAAGGATGTATATAGAAAAATGATGTTCTTCTCAAAGATATTTGCATCTGTGTTACTGTCATTCAAGAATAATGAGATATTTAATTTCATGAGAATGCTTGGTTTTCAGATATGTTGTCCTGACCAGCAAACATCATGAAGGATACACTATGTGGCCATCAACACATTCTTACCACTGGAACTCTTATGATGTAGGACCAAGGAGAGATTTACTCGGTACAAAAAAAAATTAATAATTATTATAATTTTATTCCCTGATTGGCATGAATAAACTTGGCAGTTCGATCAATTTGTGGTCTCTGCACATGTATCTACAGTAAAAAAAGATAGTAAACTAAAAGTAATATCACATACAGTACGGTTTCAATGCAACATTTTTTTTCTTTACAGAAGAAAAACTTCTTTAGATTAGAGAGATTTTTGTAACAAATATTTTAAGTCGTTTCTTAAATTCAGAAAAGAATTTATTCTCTTTATCTTTAATATAAGGATGTTAATCAAAATAAGGCCTTTATGATGAAGAATTTATAGTTAATTTTATTATTGAAGATAGCAAATTTGTATCCATTTGAGAAGTTTATTATTCAGGAATCTCTGAGTTCAGTTCATAAATATTTATATTTCTTTATATGTAATTAGTAAGGTTAAATATATGCAATGCAAATAAAAGTATACTTTTCAATAATATGAAATTATTGCTACAAGACTGCCTGGAAGATAAATAGAAGTAGCCCTTATGGTTAGTCTATGTATTCTAAAAACTTGGATACTGTAAAATGATTCCCCCTAAGCATAATCCCATATGATAGCAAGAATTGAAAATTTGCATATAATTAATAATGCATTAATATATATTCTCTAGAATATCAATACTTGTATTTGGCTGAAGATAACTTAATCTTTTAATTTGATTTTAAGGAATGTAATACTTTGATACCTATATACATAAAGGTATATATAATAGATATTGTCAACAATATCTATTATATGCTCTGTCACTACAAAGATGTACATTGGGAATGGGGGATTCACTGAAGCAAACACCTACAATTGGAGTAGTATCTTTAAAAGTACTTCAAAAGCTTAAGTCATTTTGCATGTGGGCTCCCACCAGTAATCAAATCCGATTGAATCAAACTCACACATACAAATTTTGTTAGAATTCATAATCTGTTAATACTGAACCAGGATTCAAGATGTTTAGTGGTATCATGAAATTTACACTAAAGCTTAACTGATTTTTTTGCTTCTATGAAAATGTTTTTACTGAACAATAAAGTAAATGAATAGGTAGGTTATTTGTGTGTTAAAAAAATAGTAATTTTCATTTATTTCAGGGGAGCTTTCGATCGCTGTTAGAGATGCTGGACTAACATTTGGCTCATATTATTCTCTATTTGAATGGTACAACCCATTGTATCTAAAAGACAAGGCAAATAATTTTACTACCACAGAGTATGTGGAAACCAAGATGATGCCAGAATTGAAGGAATTGGTAAGAACTGCTTTTAAGTCCACTTATTTTTACATAGCTATATGGAAGGGAAGAAAGGAATTAAGGTTTCACACTAATTATGCAATGCAGTGAGGCATTCTTTACATCACTGAGTAGAAGGAGGTTCAAAGCTCCATGGTTTCGGTTGCACTGACACACAAATATTGAAAGGTTGAAAATAGAATAGAATAGTCCGCATCTCTCACACAAATTAATGGTAATTTTCTGTTATAGCAACCCAGCAGTGACTTTTTGTTATAGTCACTATACATTCCTACCAAAAAGAAAATAGAAAATCATGATTCAACCCTGCTTAGTCTGTGAATACACTGCATACTCATTTTATAAAGTCATTTTACGTTATTGTAAACAAAAGCTGAGTTGTTTGTTTAGCAAGTTCTCCATTGTGGTCACCATTATCATTTTACATTGGCTGTCATAATGTTTTTACCTTCAGCATTGAAGAAACATTCATTATGATGATACTTTTGTAAATTTAATGAAATTTACTGGCCAGAAAGTAATGAATTAATAGAGCTATTATTGTTCAGTAAAATCATTTTATTAATTCCATATGGTCGCAAAGCACATTAAATGGAATAAGTCAAGGGAAAAAATATACAAATACAGAGCATATTACAAAAGAGCAATAAGGACCCGTCAAGATCTTCATTGCTTTTTACATCAATAAAAACAAAGTTATAAAGCAAAATATGTGTGTGCTGACAGTAAATAATCCAAGTGTAGATATTCCATTTCAATGACGATATGATTCAGATTTATGTACAAATCAGAGTTGGGTGGTACTCAGTTTTGTAGAGAAGGATCACTTGGGAACTTGTGAAGACTGATAGGATTTTAATAAAATTTGTTTTAAATTACTTTACATTCAGTCAGTGATGTGGCAGTCTTAATGCTTCCTGGTAATTTATTGAAAATTACAGAGGCTGAATAATGGCTACTGGATTTTATTTCAAACACGTTATTTTTAATTAGAAGGAAAGTTCCTCATGATAACTAAGAAACAGCAACAAAGCAACTATAAGGATCTCTTTTGTTATTTTATTCCCTTTGAAATACATTAAAAATTTCTTAATTATAGAAACAGATTGTCATAATTTTTTAATTTGATTTTTCAACAAAGCTTGAAATATTGACTTGGTGTCATGATATGTTGTAGGTTTCCACTTATCAACCGGAGATAATCTGGTCAGATGGAGACTGGGAGGCTCACGATACTTATTTCTCATCTCTGCAATTCCTCTCATGGCTATATAATGAAAGTCCTGTAAAAGATACTGTTGTAACAAATGACCGTTGGGGTCAAGGCACAAGTTGCAAGCATGGAGGATATTTCTCTTGTAATGATCGGTACAATCCTGGTATGTATTAAGAGAATTCTGGTAGTTATCAAGTAATAAAATGACAAGTTTTATCTATGATTTCTTAAATGGAAACATATTTGTATTTTGGCAATTTCTCACTAACTAATGGGCTGGTGCTGAATAAAATTGCTATTCACATCTTTCATCAATGCTTTAATACTTTATAAACCACAATGACTTGTTTGAGTTATTTCAAATTAAAAGTGGAGAACCAGTTGAATGCTTAAAGAATTTATTCAATAATTAATTTCAAAGTTGTAAAGATTGAGAATAATTAATGCTTATTTTGATTTTATGTCAGTATCAATGAAATATTTTTAGTAATGAATTATTTGCATCATGAATGGATAGTATTTGTCTTGTATTTCTAAATGTATCAACTTACAATGATAATGATTTAGATTGTGATTTGTCTTAAATTTCCCAGGGATGGATTGTTATATTTACTTTTACTAATAAAAATCAAAATACATTGGTATTCAGTCTAATATTTTTACACTTAATCAGCATTTTTCTCAAAGTTTAAACACACATTTATTGTAATCTCTTTATTTTTCAACAGGTATCTTGCAACCCCATAAATGGGAGAATGCTATGACACTTGATAAGGGTTCTTGGGGATTTCGTAGAAATGCTGCTTACAGAGATTATATTACCATTGAAACTCTCCTTAAAACTTTAGCAGAAACAGTAAGCTGTGGTGGTATGTCAAAAAGTTTTTATTACCATATATCATGTATGTCTTTCTGTAGTTCCTTATGATTTTCTTCACGGGGAGTCCAGAATTATCAATCAATAAATGAAATTTAAAATGATCTTCTTTGAGTATTAAATTTTTTTGCAAGTAAAGACATTTCCCAGGAAAGTGGAATGACTTGTTCAAAAATAAATAATAATTCATTGCTTCCTTCTTGGAAACTCACTGCCATCATATACATGTAAAAAATTTTCTGCATTTTCTTTTGTTTGTACCAACTAAACCAGTCACTTCACTCAATTGGTATCATTAGCTAATTTGCATGCATAATATATTTGAGTTCATTACATTATTTTGATAATACCCAGGAATACGATTTAAAGATTTTTCTTGAAATTTAGTAACACTCGATACTTCTTTGCTGAGTATATCAAATTAAGATTTTTGAATTCTAATTGTTGTACAATGTTTGGTAATAGTATTCTCATAGCCTAATTTAGCTGCTCTCTTTCTGTCTTGAGTATTTTAGTAGTATTTGTCACTATTTTCTTTATGTACCAGGTAATCTTTTGGTGAATATTGGGCCAACTTCCTATGGAAAGATTCCCCCTATTGGTGAAGAAAGGCTTGAGCAAATGGGAGAATGGCTTAAAGTCAATGGAGAAGGTGTTTATGGATCATCTCCTTGGATATATCAGAATGACACTACTAATCCTGATGTATGGTATGTTTATTGATGTATATTTTTTAGTTAATATGATCAGTTTTTCATATTCTTCAACAACACATAAGTACAATTATACTGAGGAAATCTTAAGAGTGAATATGCGGACAAATTTTATGAAATTACGCCCATCAATATCATTCAAGTTTGAACCCCAAGTTTTTCGGCAAAAAGTTATCAAAAGGAGAAATGTCCGTTTTCAATTGAAATGAACTTGTCTCTTCTACACCAGTAAGTTTTGAGTCCTTACAAAAACATTTTGAAAATTGTTTCTTGGCTGCAGAAACTCTAGTCCACTGTGCACTTAGCTAGACCTCACCATAAAATCTATTGTTTCCTCCCTTCCGCTCGCTGCGCAGCCCACCGTCGGATAGAAGGGAATGTTTCAGACTATTCCGGTGTTGCCAAAATGTAACAGAAGGAGGGGTGGAAGGGGTAAACCCTGGAATTTGAAACCCCTCAATCTTATGCACCACGGAATACACCGTTCGATTTTATAGTAGTGAACTGTACATGTTTACTATTTATGAAGGAACATTAACCTTTATGAATTCCTTTATTTTTCATGATCACAGGTATACCAAGAAGAAAGAAGCAAATGACTGCCCAGTGTATGCTTATGTATTGAAATGGCCAGAAGATGGCATTCTTTCTCTTGGCAGTCCTTTTGCTACGAATGAGACAGTTGTACAACTGCTAGGATTCGAAGAAGAATTGAAGGTATCTTGAATTTTAACTACTTATCTTTCATAAACAGTAAAATTTAACTGTCTACTAACAACAGTACTATCTATAAATTTAATTTAAACTATTGATGAGAATTGCTAGTCCAAGATTAAAATTTCATACTTATTTATTATTGATTAATTATTATAGATTAATTATCATAAATGATCTTTTCTTCATTGCATATTTGAGCCAGTGATTAGACTGAAAATGTTTTCATAGTATACAACGAATAAATCCATTGTGTGACCATATATCTGTATTCTTATTTTTTTTTTATTCCAGTTTGAATTTTCAACTGGCAAACAAGGTATCCATGTGGCATTCCCTAGTGTTGGGTCAGTTGGGAAGTGGGCTTGGATGTTGAAATTAACTCACCTTCAAAATGGCTGTGGTTCAAATGAACCTCTTTCCTCAGAACATCGGGTTGTTGTCCATTTGATATGAAAAGTTTTATAAAACATACTGGTTGTTAAAGTACTCAGGAAATTTATGCTCTACGTTGGGTATTTGGGTGATTGGAGGTTTGGGTAATTGGATATTGGATGGGTTCACTTAGCTCTCTATTTAGATATTATTTCCCTGTATAAGAGTAATACAGGGCCATTACATGTATTAATGTATACATGTAATGTAATACATGTATACATTACATTACTGATGTATGTGTTTGGTAATAAACCTCTCAAGGCCCATTGGTAATTCAAGAAAATTTGGGTGATGTAGGAAATCCATAAGAAATTTTGAAGAAGTGCCTTTCTAAAGAAATTTTTATCATAATATGTTTTTAAATGAAATGCCAGTCATATCATTCATCCATGACATTTACTAGTGAAGAATAAAAAATTGATGTTGCTCAATGGAGATAAATCTTGTCAACATTTTGCAACCTAAAGTCTGAGACTTTGATTCGGTAATGAATGGTAATATGAACGGAAAGTTGCTTGGATTCATTATTGTAATTTGATGCTATGTCTTGTAGACAAAGAATTCTAAGAGAAACGGAGAAAATAATCCATCTGTTTTACAATTTCAAAACATCACATTTCTTCTCTTCAAAAGGAAATCATTTTAGAAAATTTTTCCTTTACTTAAAAGTTACTAATTTCATTCATATCTCAAAATTGATGTTTTTGAATACAAGTATCACTTTTATAACCTAAGAAGATTTCTGTTCTACAGTTTTGGAGTAATATTTTGAATTGTGAAACTGATGAAAATGCAAAGCATACCAATGTTCAAATCTTTTAAATTAATTTTTAATGAGTATTTTAAGTTGAAGCATTAATTTATGGTTAAGGTTATTTTTATCGGGGTATGTATGGCATGGTTCATTTATATCTTCAATCTTAATCGTTTAAAATCCATGGGTTGGTGTTAATTATTTGAATTCTCTGAAATGTAAAGTACAAAGGATATTTGTCATCAAAATATGAATTCAAGTTAAATGTGAACATTTTTGTATGTAATTTTGCATTCAAAAATATTCCTGTTAACTATGAAAAAATATATAATATGTGGGTGATGAGATCAAAGACTGCAATAAATATATTTTCCCTTCATAAAGTATTGCTTTTATTTAAAATTTTAATCAATAAGCTTCTTTGTGTGATACACACAGAGACATAGAGCTTGAGGGCATACATAGGGCATAGAGCTTGAATTGGCAATTGCAAAGAAAAACTAAGCAAGTAATAAAAAAATTAGCAGATTTAATTCAAAGTTTTCACAGCATAGCAAGTATTCAAATGAACTTTATTTCTTTCCATACATCATCTACATCATAAATCATTTTGCAATATTTTGGTTTGTTTCCTAAAAAATGCCTCGCTTTTTATTTCTCTTTCTTTTCTTTTTTTGAAATTCTTGATTTCAAGCCAATTGAACAGTAATGGTTCCATGTTAGCCTAAATGATGGGAAGCTTATAGTAAAATTTTGTTTTTCAAATAAACTCAAAGATTAGCATTGCATACCTAAACTTAAGTTTTATACTTTCATGGTACATACCTTGTTGAAGATTCTTGGTTTCTTGGATAGAACAGGATAGCAAATTATATTAAAGTAAGCAATGTACTTCATTGATTTTGATTCATAATTAACCTAATTCAATATATGTATATTTCTTTACATATTCACATAATATCCGCTTATTGATTAATGATCAACACAAAAAAGTGCTAAAAAAACCATAGATCCTGGATTCAGGATGAAAACTGAATCAGGCAATATCTGAAATTGTTTAGAATAATTTTTATTTTTCTCCAGCATTCTAGTGAAAATCTGTGAAATAACAAACTTACTAGTAGTAGTGTCCAGTGCTTTGACAGCTGGTGTCATTGCACAATAAGGACCCCCACTGGGAATTGAACCAAGGACTACTTTGATCAAAGGAGAATGCATTCCCCACTTGGCTATTCAGGAGCCCCAACATACTTATTTTATATCTCTAAATTCTCATTCCATTCTATAATTCTGTAGAGAGCTATGAACTTCCGAAATTTTGAATATAAAAAGTACCATAATTAGTAAAAGATTATAGGTTAAAGGTAGCACAAAGGTGAGTTGACTGTTTCAAATGTGGTCTTTCTTATGCAGCAGAGTGGTAAATGAAGCCTGATGCATAAAGATTCCCACCCCTAAGCTGAATTGTTCCGTGTATAGCAAATTTTTATAATTTACATTTAAGTAGGTTCGAGCAAATGCAATTTTACAAGCTCCGCGAAGAACGGTTCTCAAAAACAGGCAAATTATTTGAGTCCCAAAAGTAGGCTCGGAAACAGATAACATTTACTATACGGTCGTGGATGGGTCGAGGTCCCTCGCGAAGGAATTTTTCGAATGATTCAGGTTGACTTCCTCGGTCTTATGGGCCTGCGGGTGGAAGAGGTTCTATATCGAATGGAATGCATACTCCGCAATTCTTATCTGATTCAACTTCGGAAGAACCTTTCCTATTCCTCTTTGCTTGCTTCGAGAAAATACAGCAAAAGTGGTAAAGGAACTCCAAACAGGGCAAAACAAATTCCCAACTAAATTCTCAATCCAACCTATATATAAGCTTCGCCCTTTGATTTATACTAGAATTCCTCCAGATAAATTAAGTCTACACATCGGAAGATCGGACTGTAGCGTTATGACTCTCTTTAATGTTGAGTGTACGATCACCGTTGGGACATCAGCTAGAATTACCAACTATCGCACGCTGCATTATGTTATAAATGAATATAAAGTTGGAATCGTTACTAGTAATGCTAATGGTATATATCACTACAATTATGGAAGCTGTAGTGATATTGCTGTAAGTTCTTCGACAGCTCAGGTCATTTCACTCGTGATCCCTGACCGGAAATCGAACCCGGGACGGCTCTCACCAAAGTTGAACGCGCAGCTCACTTAGCTATCCGAGAGCTCGATAGCTTCAAACCATCTATCGCATGACCGAGTAGGTGAATTGAACGCTTGAATCTTCGGTAGTGAATAGGATAAATATTGCAACGACCAGTCATCATTATAGTAAAAGCTCTTCTTTCACGGTCTAATCCCAGGTCTTCCATTAAGCTCCTAACTTAGAAAACGGAGACATTATTTGCATTGAATCAGTAGTTGTAATCAATAGAAGATACTCATCTTCTCCTCTTTGGCTACATTAAGTGCATTTTACATACATTACGCTTTACTCAAATATTATGAGTTAGACGTGGGAAAATGTTTTCTTTAATTTTTTTTCAAATCAAAGGGACCATTGGCATAATATATGAAAAGTTGTCTGTGAGCATGATCAGTAAAATTCATACGCGAGGAATGTTTTCCATTTAACTAGCTCCCATATAATATCACGTCATTTTTTGGGTTAACGACCTCACGCGAGACAAGAGTCTCATCTAAATTTCCATCCATTCCATTTCATTCTATGACGAATGTCTTCACTTGGTTTCGGTTTTTGTTAAGTTAGAAACATTTCCTGATTATTTAACAACCCGGGGAATTTTCAACCGAGTATTAATGGTTCTTTTATTGCCGGCCATATAAAGGAGTACTCAATTCACTCATTCTTTGTAAGTTCTCTTCAAACTTTCGCAGAATGCGAATCGTTTTTGCAGTGAATCATATAATTTGATTTAATACATTTTATTCGGAAGATAAGTTAGAGCCTCTTTTATTTGGCAACATGGATACTCGGCAGAGGTGGACTTCAAGCATCTTCATAGAACAGGTACGTACATTGCAGTTATATTTGTGAATTCCATTGCATTAAACGCCTGTTTTTGTACGTTTCCCAGTCCTCAAGACCGGTATATGAAAATAGCGATGACTCCGTCGTCTTTAATATCTATTATTATTCATTCCCTCAGATTTTTCTGCTTTTTGCGCTATAAAAAAATGACAATCATTCGCCAATTTCATCGAAGTGTTTCGAGGGTTATGTTTTCCCACAAGGTTCCTGGTAACTTTGAAAATATCTATTACTTGTAGCTTTCCATTCGCGATTTTCTTCCCTTGAGATATATTTTTCCATCTAATTTTTCTTTTCCAAGAGACTTAACTTTGTCATAATGCATTTAGAGATGGAGGGGAAAGATTTTCTACAAGCATGACTGAGTTGAGAAAATAGAAATTTAGTTAGCCCCAATTTACCTGGATGTGTTCGAATGCGTACGAGGGCCACGTATTTAGACCTTACGTTAGTTTCATTAGATTTAAGGAACGGAAAGAGGGGAAAGGGTCGACGTAATAGCTGAAGGAGTAGAGCCTCTAACCCTCTAGGAAGGGACACGTGTGGAAGGGGCACATGTTCTTTATCTTTTCCCCTCCTCCCGTTGCAAGTATATATAAGTCAGGGAAAAGCTGCTTATAGTTCATTTTCAATCGGACGGTTACGCTGCTGGAGAAGCCCTCGGGAAAATTTCGCTGAAATCTTAGACTTCGGCGTGAGGCGGAAATCAACCCAGGTATTTTTGCTTTACTATTTTACTGCAGTTTTTCTGTTTAATCTTGACATCTCAGCAAATGATTTTCGATATTTCAGGTCACGATTCTGCGCGAATTATAGATTATAATCGAGAAGAATTCATCATCATGATTTTGTTCGAAATCTGCATGATTTCCAATTGGTGCAGAGATATTTTTGTCAACGATGTACGGATTTATGAAGCAAAGCATGGCATGGAAAATCGCAGTAGACAGCCGACTCTGAAGAATTAACGATGAGGTAGGATCATGAAATTGTTTGACATCATCGATACTTTAATCTGTAATCTGTAATCATTTTGACTGCGCTGCTTGTTTATTTTTCATGGTGTTCATTTTTGATCATAATGATTGGCTGAATGTCCGGTAATTTAATTCTGCTATTAACTTGTCATCCGTGCTTGATGATTGGAAATTCTTCATTCACGTGAGTAGTTTAACATCTCGATGATTCATTCACAGCGGCTTGACAGAAAGGTTTTTTTTACTCCCAATGGCTCTTTTAATTTGTGTGCGAACATAATTTTTATCTTTCAGATAATTTTTTTCGTAATCTAGCAGCACTTGCAAGTAAGTTACTATGTCTGATAGCTCTAAACTTTATTTTTTATTTATTGATCTGGCTCTCTAATTTTCCCTATATTTATTATTCAAATTTGCGCATTGAGTTTTGTCGAAAGCGATCAGTGGCATATTCGTAGCATAATTTATTCTTGGAGATGGCGCTAAAAGGCACGTTAACGACGTGTATTTCTCGATATTCGCTTATTGTTTAAAATCCGTGCGATAAAGCGCCCTCGTTGAAGGTTTGAAGAGTTATCTCTACCGGTTTCGTGCGGACGAATCTTTTAAGATAACAAGGTGATCGCGCTTAAAATACGGGTTGGAAGAGGATGGTAAGGTCAAGTTTAGGGTTATGGGAGGTCATTGGAAAAGTCTTTGTGATATGTTATTCTAATGATTTCAGACTCATGCCGTGAAATTTTTTTTAAGTACTAGGAGCGCTGTAATAACAGATTATATGTGGATTCTAAGTTGAAAGCACAAAATTTCCCTTTCCGCCTTAAGACTTTCACGCCGCATTTTCCCTCCGTGTGCATATCGTTTTTACCCCTTAAACATATCGAAGAAACTGGTCGGGTTTAAAATTTTCTTTCTCCGAAGTCTTGCGTTAACTTGTAATTTCTAATTATCCTTTGCATTGTCTGTGTAATGATTTAGTAATTCATGAAAACTCCTTCGATTCCTAAAATTTTATGCATGTAAGTTAACCTGAAAATTATCTTCTATTATCGTAACATTGAATGTGGGGTTTTTCATTTCAGTACGGCGTGTATAGCAGGTACATAACCTAACAGCAAGAAATCCAGACTTCTCTGTCGCCGCTCTCTCGCGTCTTCCAAGGCGAGAAAGGATCTAATTTCTTCGGGGAAGATACTCGTAACCAAGGTAATAAACAACTTCATTATTCATTAAACCAAAGGAGTATTTATTCCTCGATAACCTCAGCATCACTTAGTCCACTTAATCATTCACGGCAGTGATGAGGTTGGATTTTGACTGTCATTTTGTCGTTGTGTTACGAACATTTAGCTTAAGCGGCTAGTGTTGTGTAATGAATAAGTACTCGATTCACTCTTACATGGCTGACTTATGCATATGTATTTTAATGTTTTAACTTAATGGTTTGGGATATCAATTTTCAGTAATTCTTAATCGCTACATTGTTTATAGTAAAGTATTCCGTTTTCATATACTTGGAAGCAGTGTGAATTTTTCTGAAAATTTATTAACATCTGCTCATAGAAACTGTTCTTTTTTATTTCAGCCCGGAATCTATGAAGTGAAAAGGATTGTTTGTCAACAGTGAGAGAGTTCTGCCATATCAGTCAGCCGACAAGGCGGAGACTTAATTTCTCAATCTGAAGGGAGGACAGCCAACATCTGGTAGAGCAAACGTTTTCGAAGTTGAGGACCTAATTCTTCACATTTGCCTGCTTTCAACGTGTTAAAAATGGGAAATATTCTACGTCTAATGAGAAGTAAACACTTTGGAAGGAGGAGGAGGAAGATGATTCGGATCAAGTTCTCATCTTAACCAGCTGTCTTGCAATGTTCACCCGAGGAGGTAAGAATGAAAGCGTGAAATTTTTAAAGATAAGATTGAGGAATGCCTTTACGCGTGGACTATGAATATCTCGTAGATAATATAATGCTCGCAAGTTTTACTTATGCGTTAATACCTCTTAAAAATTCTTAATTCCTAAAAGGGGAAAGGACTCTCTCCGGTCCTGAAGCTGATCCTTGCAGACCCTTTTCCCCCCTCTACTCGGTCCATATTTGCAGCGTATAGTTTCTGCTTTACGTGTAAAACAAGTCAACTTCACGGTCGTTGACAAAAATATTCGGAATAAAATTTTTTGAAGTTCTCATATTTTCTTCCAACAAGCTTACAAATCTAGTTTTCTTTGCATTGATATTTCGCGATTTCAGAAAATTGTTTCCTCTCGCTGTAATTAAAATTACGTGATAATGTGTATAAATTGTGTGTTTTGTCAGTGATACATTCCTGATATATTCTACGATATGTACATCGCTACTATCCTGAATTTCTTAAACTTACTTCTCAATGAATATAGATTTTGTGAAATATTATACTCCACTGTAGTACTAGTAGTTTAGTATAACTATATATACATTTTAATGGCAGTTATAATATTCATAATATGAATATAATTTCATATATGGGTAAATTAAAATTATTTATCAGGGAATCATTTTATATTGTGTAATAAAAAACATCAAGTAAAATCGAAAAACTGCGTCAAATCTGTAATCGACGCTTTGTAAACATTTTTGCTTCGCCGCTAATTCTGATTATTTTTTTCTTGTAGACGCCGTCGGAAATTTCCTTAGATTTTTTTTTCTAATTGAAACAACCCTAGCAACATAGTTATTCTTAATCGTTAGTAATCTTAATTTGGTATCTTATCTATTTTTCTACAGAAAGAGAAATTCGTCGGCTGCTAGCGGTGACTGTTATTTTTCTCCAGTTAATGATCCGTATGAAGTCCGGAGCATCGGAGGAAGAAAGTACTAAGAGATTCGGATGCTGTGACTTCTATCGTGGAAAGTTGTATTACTCTTCACACTCGCCGAATTCTGCAAATGAGCCGAGTTTACGGAAAGTTCTAATTTTGCATTGCATTGAACTGAGGAACCGATACTTGGAGACATCCATGAAGAGGAAAAGAGCAACACTGTGGAGAGGCCGGAAGAAAGAGGAAACTGAAAAAGGCAATATCCTTATAAATACCATGATTACTCAAAATACCTCGTAGTCTCTCTAAGTGCTGCATGAGAATGTTTTTATGTTGACCATTTACCGTAGTAAGCAATTTTAATTTTCCACTTCAGAGTTAATTTTTATTTTTAAAACTCGTAACTTTAAAACCTCCTTTATTTTAAAGTAAACAAGTTAAATTTAATTTCAGAAAAGTTCGGTATCTGATGACTATGCGGATTTTTTCACATATTAAATGCAGATCCTTTGTTTCATTATCACTCTTAAAAATACTTAATTTCAGCTGTTGGCGAGAATAGCTGTTGGGAGATTTTATGGATGACTAAGTTGTATCGTTTTTGTATCAGACGTGGGTGAATCATATGTAACTATTATTTAGTTTAAAAAAATCTTTCCGTTGATGGAACTTGAGGGATTAATCTTATTACTACAAAAAGTAATTAAATTCTTTGCTTGAAAAATATTACGAACTCTTTTGTCAAATCTGTGATAACAGTATTTTCCTCGCTCTTCCTAATTTGTGGGAATAGTTCCTTTGTTAGAATGGAAAAGAGAATTTTAATATACCATTTTTGTTAGACCTAAATCAGTTAGAAGGGTATATCGAGTTGCAATTTTTGTTTTATTTATATTTTGCTAACTGAATGGAAATAATGTATTTTAAAGTTAGATATTTCGGAATTATCGGTTGTATGAAAGTCTCCTTAATAATTGAAATGAGAAATGTGGCGAGTTAATGAAAGTCTTATATTATATAAATTGCAAAATTATGTGGAAAAGGTTTTTGGACCTAGAGAATGTAAGATGTATTGTGCAAATGTTGCTATAATCTGTAACAGTTGTTTGAAATGGTATTGACAGTAATGCTCTTTCTTTTATTATTTGAGAAATTTCTTTTAGTAATATTAATGGGAGAGGAAAGCTGAGAAAGCAATATAGCATGGAAAATATTATTTTTTCTGGTTACATTGGTGTTTTTTATGTGTTTTTTAAGTGTATTTTACTTTTTTATTTGATAACACAGTTTTCAGATCAAACTACAGGTTGAACTGTGAATAAAAGAATTTTATTAAATATTTGATTCTTGGTGGTGGAAGAGGGGGGGGGGAACTAGTTTCTTTTGATAGAGCACTTCAAATAAATAATAATCTTACTTTTCAAAGACATATTTTGTTGTTTATAAATTTAATGATTTTAATGTTGTTTATAATTTTAATTAATTGAATATTTTCTAATTTCATTGTTTAGGTGAAGGCTGATTTGGACACTCCAACTTAATGTGCTCAACATCTTCATGAATTAGCTTTGTTTGTAAGTAAAAAACTCTTTCATATAATAAACATTTTTCATGATAGATTTTATGATTATTAATAATACTGTTGCTGAGTAGAAAAACCTTTGCTTGCAAAAGAAGTAATTTGTTTGAAAAGTTTTGTAATGAATTTTCAGTTTGAGAGTATCAGATGATGATTATTTGTTTTGTTATTTTTGCTATGATGTAGTCAAATTTTACTTTGGGCACAATTAAATTAAATTATTTGTTAATTTTGTGTAAGTTTCTAGAGGGAGCTAGAGGATAGAAATAATTATTTTGTTATTTTAATGCACATTATAGAATTGGGGAACAGATTTTGCTATTCAAGCGTGCAAATCATGTCAGTGAAAAAACATGGAGGACTTTTGGGTGTCATTTAGTAAATGATTTAAGCCAATAAAAAATTGCAGATTTGATGTTTAAATGTGCTTTTATTAATTTTTTAATACAAATCTTATTTTGGAAAGATGAATTAAATCCTTGACAATGGCAATTCTTTTTGTTACAGTAATTCTTAATTTTTCATGGAAAAATTTGCTAGATATCAATAAGAGCTTAAGATTTAAGGAAGTTATGTTTATAGTTTGGTGGGACTCGTGTAAATTGAGAATTTTTTGTTGCAATGCAAAATTCATTGTTTATATTTTTGTTACAGGTGAATGCAGAAAGAAAATGGTGCATTGGTAGAGCAGAAGTTTGAAGAGCTGAAGTTTGTTGCCTGTTATGTTGTATTGAATGTTTTATGTAATTTGAGAGAAACAATAAAAATGTGTAAAAGAAAGAAATGCAGTATTTAATTATGAGGAGCAGCTGAACCTGCATGAACTGCTATAGTAGTTCATGCAGGTTCAGCTGCTCCATGGATAAAAAGTGATCACAAGGCCAGAACCTATCTCCAAGATTCTCTTGGAGATCCTGACGTCAAATTTTTCAAAGTTTTCCTGGAATTTTCGGGCAAAAAATGAAAATTTTGGGGTTTGTTTACATTCAAGAAAAGTTTGTTTACATTTTGGACTTAGAATATTTTTGGTGTTTACAGTCTGGACTTAGAAATTTTTTTGTGTTTATCTTTTGGACTTTGAAAAATTTTCTTGTTTATACTTTGGACTTAATTTTTTTTCATTGTTTACATTTTGGACTTGTACAAATTTCCATACTCTGAGATGGGACTTTAAATAAACTATGATGCTTACAATATGGACTACATTTTTGACCTTTATTTTACAATATCATTATATTTAAGCTACAAATAAAATTTTATTGCGAAATATTTATCACACTTTGTGAAACATCATTTATTGATATAAATCACAAAATCAAATATTCAGAGAAATAGTTATGTTAGAAATCCACAATAATTAAAAGTAGTGATTTCATTTTATAACAAAAAATTTGAAAGCAAATTGTAAATTTGACACTACTTTTTGTGAAATGACTCCAAATAAACTTTGATAGATGGATATCCAAGATTGTCAGCTAAGCTTCTCGGAGAAGGACAATAGTACTGCTGCGGGGTTGAGATATATCTGTACTGTTGTCTTCTGGATCACTGATGAGAAGTTTGGACTTCTGTTACTGCTTCATCTGGAACAATTTGTCGTTTGCCCTGTGCAGAGAAAATTACAAACTTTAACAGACCAACTCGAATATGCATGAATATTTTAAAAATTTCAATAATTACTTGTATTGTGGTGAATAGAATACGATTATGAGAAATGAATGATAGAACAAATGCTTCATGATACATCAATTTAACATATCACTAGAAAATTTGATTTGATTGGTTCTTTTCTTCAAAGTATGGGTTTCTTTGAATCAGCAAAGCCAAAACTCAATTTAATGGAAAATATTTTCAGAATAACACAATGCTCGAGCTCTATAAATCAAAATGATCTAGTATGAAAGACCTCCCTCGACCATATACAATACACCTGATATAATACCTGATATAAATCAGTATCAGGGAATGAATTAAGGAAAATATAGAAAGCATTATAGGAAAAGAAAGAAAATGAAGTAAAAGAAATAAAAATACAATCTGGTTTACGTAGGAAATTAAAGAGCGCACGCCGAAAGGTGGATTGCAGGGTACATATGTAGATGTAGATGAAAGAGCAAGAGAGATAAAATGTATGTATGTGCTGACTATTGAAGAAATGAAGCCACAAATATGTACTTGAGGCTGAAAGAGGTTAGAAAACTCTGTAATTCCACAAATATGCTAAAGAAACTCACAGGGAATCTCTTACAGCTTACATAACTATGGATACGATTTCTATGGAATGAAGAAACACATTGGTTCATAAGGAACCAAAGTACACTCACAGTTAACCTTAATGTATACATGAAGCATGTGTAACACCACTCTTGGAGAATGGATAATGTTATATGAGGATATTAGTTAAGTGGGAGAAAAATATAAAAATTGTGATAGAATAATTAACATTACCATATAAAAGAAAGAAGCTGAAATTTCAGTAAAAACCGAATATAACATAAAAGATGTAATTTATATTGTGTTGCTTAAGTATGGTAATGCAATTGCTTGGAGGATTAAACAAAACCTTGTGAAAGTAATCCAGGCATCAAAGTATACATCAACAAAAAATCCAGAAAACTACCGAGTTGATAACCTCATAATAACAAAAATGAAACTAACAGCAAGAATGATCACAAATCAAGACTGAGAAAAATGGAAAAAAAAGAGTAGGATAGCTTTAACAGCTAAGGACATTTCCCACATAGAGATACTTGTGGTTTTGCAAAAAAATCAGGTGCGTAATCCAAATATCCTTGGGAGAAATATATTTAATGAATAGAGTTCATTGATATGGCAAATTTGATATATATATCAGCTTTGTTGTTTAATTATTTCATAATAGGAGACCGGTATCCATCAACTTAAGATTGATAGAAATTGAAGACCACGTCGTTAAGGAGTTATTTGAATGAAGCGACTAGAATTTTGAAAAATAACTTGGTCCATAATTATTACCAATCCCATATTCAAAAGCCGTTAGTTAAGATATTTACTAAGTAATATGCTGTATTCACCTTGTACTTGATGAAAGAGGCAGCTTAAAATTAGAATACAATTACACTCACATGATCAAATGTTACTTCCTCTCTTACAATAAATCAGGACTCATCTTTAAATCAATTATACTTAGGCTGGTAAACAAACACCACCATCATATCAAGGAATATGACTAGTCAAGAACCACAATATCTTTATGTCTGACAATATGAATGTTAACAGAATTGAAAGAGATGTATATAACAATAAACGTAGTAGTTACAGTTAACCTCGATTTCGAATTTGAAAATCAAAAGATTACATTATGATACAACTTTAAAATGAGATTTTAACGATCAATAACTATGGAAAAATTCTGAGCAGACTTACCCTCGAGCTTTGACGATAGTCAATGTATAGCACAACAGGTTTCATCAAAAAGAAAGAGAGCTGAACCTACGCAGGTTGAACTCGATGCAGCTGAACCATAGGTTGAGTCTTTAATCCGATGGAAGTGTAACAACTTACTGAAGTGCTTCATTCTCTTGTCAACATGCATGTGTAACTAACGGAACCTATGAACCTGTAAAATAATGATACATTAGAGACTTTCAGAAATATTTTTCCAAACAAGCCTGTTACCTCACATCTTAGCTTTAAAATTATTCATCTCATTTTCTGGCAAAAGCTAGCTCTAAAAGAAAAATAAACTTAATGCAAATCAATAATCTTACATTGTACGTACCCGTCAAATCACCCACCACTACCTACCCTCACCACTCAAAGGCGACCTTGAGACTGAGTCAGTCCGATAAAACTCTCCAATCAGAGGCCTCGTTATTCGGAACCAATCGTAAAACATGTACTTCTGTTCTGGGTTGGCGGTCTACCATTTGAAAGAAAAGAGAAATAATATCCCAGATATATGGAAAGATTCTAATCCTGAATAAGTACCTGTATATTCCATATTGCGAGCAAAATGTCAAGCTAAAGAATACACCATTCATTTCTGTTGTTTACGACGTATTTATCCTTCAACTTATTTCTAAGCAGCGTCCAGACGTCTCCATAAAGGGCGCGCGAAAATTTCATTGGGGCCTCCTTCGCCTCTTTATTTGCCCATGCGACGAGTAATGTTTAATTAATAAAGTGTCAATTTGATAAAACAAGATTTTTTGCTGGTATACTGTTAACACGTCATAAAATAAAAAAGTAACTTTCTAAAAATGATCCCGTTTGATAGACATCCACTCTTGGCTGGCCCTGCTTTAAGCATTAAGTTAGGTGAATACACGTACTAGATATCTGGGGAAATTTCCGATTTCATTACGCTATCTTCGATCTCTAAGGCTCCCCAATGAAATCCCCGATTTTCACAATCTATCCCCGAAATCCCATTTTTGCTGTCCGAAAAAATTTCTCTAACATTTGACGTAAGTCCTATTTTCATGTTGCCTCAGTGTGATCGCAGGTAATAGGTAATAAACTGACAGGAAATGAAAAACCTTTTCTTCGCTTTCCTTCCAATGGAATTCGTCCTTTCTAACACTTCCGCAAAACTTAAGCGATCTCTTCCGAAATTCTTTAAATGTTGACTAACCTTTTATCGTGAAATGTCATAGCCTAAATCTCTCTATTAATGTAGCCTGAACTAGAGATACTTTATTATATCACCACCGTGTGCACAACCACCATATCAATTCCAATAATGCACAGTTCTTAAATTATCACAATAAGTATTTCTTTTATAGACATTTGTTCTTCAATAGATATTTGAATCATTCAATGCCATTTCATACCAGTTACTCTACATATGACCAATTGTTAGTACCATCCTTAGCAGAAGCCTCACTTTTAATTTCAGATAGCATAAACAAGAGATAAAGGCAATTATATGGTTAACATCAAAAATGAATATTAAATGCAGATGAAACCAATTAATTCCAATCCTATCAGCAATTTCTGTGCATTGATATTAAGCTGTTTGAGACCTTGTTTTCATGATTGTGTGATAGAAGACAAAACCAAAATTGGTTGAATCAGCATTACATTAATGGTGGTTAATGAGGAAATATCCAAAATATCTGATGACTGCAAAGAATATTAAATTTTTTGGCTATGAAAAGGAAATTAACTGGACTTGCCTTACCTCCACATGTTTAGCAGCTGAACATTCCCAGTCATTGGAGAAGTTAACATTTGAAAAAGAGCTCAGATTTCATACCATCCTGTTTGGGACATCATTTCAGGAACGACGTTTCCTACTTTTATAGCAGAATAATTTAGGCACAATTCACATATAAACCAGTTTAGCAAACAAGCATTTTAATTCAAACGTTATTATTTGGGATCCATGTAATAATCTCAGGCCTTTTTTATTATTCCCTCATGCTTAATAATTCCATTAATCATGTTTGCTCAAAAGGGATTTGAAAAATATTATTATTGATTAAAATGAAAGCTCAATGGAGTAGGATTCTCAAACTCCTTTAAGCAATCAAACACACATAACAAAGACTGCTTTCCAGAAATAAAAAGAAAGACATTTTCAGGATTTTTATTAACCCATTTATTGTTTATCAAAAACATTAAGAAACTTGATGAACTAGTTCTCCATCACACAAGGATGGTGACAAACCTAATTAATGTATGAAATTAATCACTGAGTTACATAAGCTCAAATGAAGCAATGTCAACATTTTTATATCAGATACTTGGGACAATCAAAACTTTTAACATAGGAATAAGAGATCACTCAGTTTTTGCACAACTGGTAATAGTTAAAATCAAATTAGAAAGATATCTAAAGTAAAAATAAACACAAATACACATTACTTTTGAGCAACACAAGTTTGAAATCAGTACAAAGTAGAGTGAGAACCAATGAAATGCTGTGTTTAATGGCAAATACAGAGTATAGCATATTTTTCATAATATGAATTTCTTCTTTACCACACCAATATCAATAATCTTTGATTCTCAGGCAAAGAACTAAATTTAGAAACGTATTAAACAATTGAAGATGTGCACTGCAAATGCAGAGCTGTCAGAATAACTTGATATCAAAACAAGAGTGGACCGTAAGGAAATATCACATCCTTGAAGACACTATGTGTTGAGCAGGGAACAACAAGCTTCCACAAACAATGTGAAACATTCATTAGGCCTATCAAAAGTATTTCCGACAATATTACTAAAATAACATTTATCAGAAACGCTACTATTAGAAATTATTCTCCAACATGCTACTACATTCTATAATGAAAATATAACAATCATCAAAATAATAAAACTTGAACTATGTTTGATCAATACTTTGAAATCATTTTAAAACAAAATTCTTGCAAAAATAAATAACAAGGATGAAGTTGAATTACAAATCCTCATAATCTCAATAAATACCATTTAGTGAGATGATGAACTTTAAAAGAATGTCACAACAACGGACACCTGAGACAGCATAATTTGTATTATCACCACCATCTCCTTATGGAATATTAAATATCATTGTAAAAGTCATGCTCCAAATGGCATATCTCATCACTAAATGATGTAGGTAACACAGTAACATTAATTATACAAAATATTTTCCTATTTTCCATACATTTTAAGCAATCTATTGACAAGTACTTTCCATAGACAGACAACATCATTTCCATGTAGATTTTTGTAAGTTTACACATTAACAAAGAGCTGAACACAATAATTTACTCCCAAAACTGCAGTTCAGAATCACTAATTGCATAGTCAGAGTCAAATTCATATGGATATGGATCATAATCATCATTGTTAGATTCCAAATCTGGAAAGTAAAAAAAATATTATTATATATATCATACATATATGTTCTGATATCAATGCAAAAACATCAAGATGGTCTAATTGGGTTTACAGTCTCACTTCATTTGCAGCCTTACTGTTACATTATCATTTTGAAAACAGATATTTCTCTATTAATTATATTTACCAAAACTACTACTACCCACTTTTAATGGCAGATTTGTTATATATAATTAAAATCAACAAGCAAAACTTTGCAGTATCCAAGAACCATGATAAATAGACACAGAAATAATAGCTTACTTATTAAAAATACTTAAAATCGTACTGTTTTGTTATACCTCCCCAGTTGGTTGAAGTCAGTAGGGATGCATGACTATCAAGGTTGCTATGCTAAAGTTTATTGAGCAAGTTTAAAATTTAATATTGTCATATTGATTCTCTATTACTATGGATTGGCACTTGTGTTTATTGTGCTGCCTCTTGGCACCCAACTGAAACAAGGCAGTGTTGAAACAGCTAAAATTGCCAATATTTGATGTTGTTTCTGGGTTGCAGTAAAGTCCCTGACCCCTTAGCTTAACATTAGAAGGTTAGCAGAAACCTTCGCAAATAGTATTGAAAATTGGGTGGGTGAGTTGGATACAAATATGTTATACAAAAATAAAACTTGAGATGTTATGAATCTAGCAGGAAGATGACATAGATGCATCGGCTACCACCGGAGAGGTTTGTAAATTATGGTGAGTGACAGATTGTGGGGGTTCAGAAAAGTACCCTTGAAACTGTAAATCACTGAGTTTATGAATTGGAAATTAATCAGAATAAATTGAATCCTATTTACTTCAATTTGTGAAAAACCGTATAGTTTTAAGTATGGCATTCTTGCAATAAGTCATCACCGAAAGGTTTTACTTCTTGTAAAAAGGATTCATAATGTTATTTGAAATATCTTGCTATAGAAAAGTATAATCATGACATAGATATTGATTTTCAATTTCTCTAGGATTTCCATAAGAAGATAAGAGGAAAGAATGATGGGATTCATGCATTGAGACAACATCACACAAAAACCAAGTATGACATTTTGAAAATTGCAAAGTATAAGTATCCACATATTTCCTTAGCATTACATAGAATTGCTTTCAAAACATAGTAAATCACTGAAGACTGCACAGAGAAGTTTTCATGGTGCTTTAAAATTCTGATTAGAAAATGTTTTATTACATTTATAGAAAGAATTTTAATGCTTATTAAATGAAAATTTATTTCTAAATGATAGTTCAGAAGCCTACATCAATTAATCTTACTTTGATACAACATTATGATTAATTCACTGTTGAGTTCTTATTTCAAGTAATCCATTATAATGTAGACAGCTAAAAGCCAAGCTGGATCTTTCAAAATCTCCTTCATAAAATGGTCTCAGTTTGATCAGAACATTTCTTGAAGAGAATGAAATAAATATCCATTAGATTGACCAGAGATAAAGATGTTGGCAAAATTATTTGATAAAAACTAACAACATGAAATATTAGTCAACTTTGGGTAGATGACCCACGAATTGTGATCACCTCCCTTACTTTCTTCTCCACCAAAACTCTAAATAAATGTTCTATTGAAATTAAATTTACAAATTAATTTATAATTGGTATGGATTGCTAGAGGTAATAACAACATCAAACAAAGCTTATGATATGCAACAGGATATATATGTATATTACCCAGAATCTGATACAAACTTTACAATATGCAAGGTTTGCCGGAATTTTGTTTTGTTCAAAATGAGTTATCAACATGAAAATTATTTTTAAATTAATCAAGAAGGGCAAGATCTGTAAATTTTCATTTACAGCTATGAAGTGAGATTCTACCTTAATTATACTTCCACTTTATAAAATATTGATGATAGCAAAAGAACTTGCTCCATAAATCTCCTAAACCAATGTAATGGTTTTTTTCAGACAACCTACATGGTGCAGTTGTTATTTCTTTCACACAAAGCTGTTATTATGTTTATGATTCAAAGACTGTGGTCTCAGAAGAAACCAGTTTGGGCTTATTACACTGTCAGTCAACAAACAATTTTAAACAGAAGTTACTTTATGTGTTTTCTTATATCACAAATTAAATCTGTAAATATCGAGAAAGAAAAACAGAGTGGTATTGCAGTGTTTATTGGGCTATTGAGTGTAGTCTTAGTCTAGCTCTCTGAAGGCATCTTGCTACAGCTATTATAAAATTCGTGATTTATGTCTACTTGTGAGCCTGATAAAACATTACTTCAGTGCGTAGTAAAAAATGACTATTATAAAGCACACAATCTTTCACAGCAATAGTAGATATGCTATCTTCTGCTGCGGGAAATAGAGTAAACTAGAGAAGATCCCTTGCTTTTCATTAATATATCAATTACTAAAACTTAAAGAGCTAAAATATGCTTCCTTGTTGTTCTTCAACACGCAAGAAATAAAATAATTATAGCAAAAATGCTTCATAGCAAGTCACCACAACTAAAATGCCCAACAGCAAAAATACTCTGCGATGAATATGCTCTATAGCACTAACACCCAAGAAAATACTGTGACTAAAGCATTTGTAGCAAAAACATTGGTGGAAAATAGCCTATAACAATTCATGCTACATCCTTTAAATTAAGCTTAAATTGATGACACTATAATTTATGTGTAATGGCAACTTGAAAATAATTAAAATGATATTTTTTTTACATTTAGCTAAATAATATTTTGATAATTTTTCCTTTAATCACAAATGTTGTATACAAATTTTAATTTAATTTTAAGTAACAGAAAAGAGCTACACATTGTAAAATAACTTAGTGTATAATAGAAGGGTATAATATTTTGATGTTGTAAATGGAAAACACTGTCCTGTTGGTTCAACATTGCAGATGGAGCACGCACCAGAACAAAATTTGGTTTTTTATTGAACTGGAGAGAGAAAACACAAATATGGTAGTTCAATACAGTTTATGAAAGAAACCTAATTCTTTTTATCATATACTATATGTAACTGATCGTAACTTCAAAACAAGAATGCTAGAATGAGGAGTTGAATTAGGATTTAATTATTTTTATGCTGTGAGCACTTATTTCTAAAAAAATCACCTATTTCTACCACTGCTATTAATACTGTCACTACTACTACACCAATAATGCACTGAAATTTGAAAATCAAATTAAAGCAAACATACTCTGAACATAATCTTACCTAGATGTTCATAATCTTCGCCATCTTCACTAGATGCGTATAACGCATCATGCGAGAAGTCTGGACGAAGTCTATCAATGCAGTTATCAGTCAAATCGATTCTCAGGCCTTTACTTGTTTCATGAACTTCACTAGGCTTCACTAATGTACCTGGTTTACATAAAAGAAAATCTTTGAATTGAAAAATAAAAAAAACCTTTGCTAAAATTTCAAGTTTAAGTCATTGGTTATTATTAAATTTAATACAAACAGCACTTTAGCAAAAATGTTGTCTATTTTCAATATATATTTGTAAGATGTTTTAGCAAGCAATTTGCTCTATATCCTAGATTTCTACCTCAAAATATTTTCTTGCATACCTCCAACAATCAGATGCATTTTCTTTGAGTCAGATCTAAAGTTTTCAACAACTTCAACTGCTGTGTTGGTTGTTTTAGAAGATACATTCCTACATCCACTTACATCCAGGAACTCAAGTTCTAAGCATAATGATATTAACCTAGAGAGAAAAAATGGTTAATTTTTCTCAATCAATACCATGTGTTGGTAGATGAAATAAAGAACAGAAGAAGGTATAAGGTAATACTGCAGGATAAGGAGTCCACATAGGAAAAATTCCAAGAGAAAATGGACGAAAAAAAGTCTGAAAAGACCAAGAGTCAAACCCAAATCTTCCCTTTGGATTTACTTAAAATCATCTTTGAATCGACAGACTCAGAAATTAATTCACAAAAATTTCTCTATTATGGGTTTTGTTGAATATCATTGAAATGTAATGCTACATTTTTGCTCACTATTTCATGACTTTTTACAAAAAAATTTTCTCGAAATATTTTTCTTCCTCTCCGACTGACACTACAAGTTTTTCATTGACTGTTATGAACTAAACTGCAGCAATTTTACATAGACAAGATAAAACAGCAAGATAATTCTAATGGTGAGTACATAATGGACAACAGTGGCAAACAATATAAATTCAACAGCTATAAGTACATGAACAAAATCATGGATAAAAGTATATTTTAGCATCATCTTCACCTTATCATTAGCGTAGCATGGAAAGATAAAGGAAAAATTCCAAAAACTCACCTTGAGCAACCTGTATCAGTAATATCTGGGCAACCTTGACAATAAAGCCGCTTTATTTTGCCTGATTCAGCTAAATTAAATAATGATACATCTGTTACTCCAGATAGATAACTCATGGACAGATTTGTTACATTGCTGTTCAAAGCTATGGCTCTGATTCCACCATCAGTAACACCGTTTGAATTCATTGTTCCATTGCAACCTGAAAGTTTTAGAATTACGTAAATAAAAAAACCAACAACACCGACAATATTTTAAATACTTGAAATTTCAAAATAGGCAGTGAAAGTGATTTACAACAAAGGATCAGGAGGAAGATGCAAAAGCGAAGTATTACATCTCTTTCTTCATATATAAATGATAACATTTTATTAATAATGTTAAATTGCATAGAGTTGACCTACTATTAGCAGAGATGCTACGGATAACATAACCAGAGAATTTCAATAAAGATACTAAAGTTTCTAACAAAAGCATTTACTCTCAAATGAAGGAAAAACTTAACAACTGTGAATTAATATAAAAAATTAATTGAAGTAGAATACTACTGAAAATAGAAGTAATACCTGAAAAGGTAAGTCAAAATTCACTCGTTGAATTGAATGTTTAAACAGAGAATTTCCTCTAAAATTAAATTAAACAACTAAATACAAATACTCAAAATAAGAGAATTTAATTCTTTTAAAAAAATGCTCTTTAAAGTCGATGGTTTCTTCACCTACACTAATTTTTGATAGGAATTTGAACGTTAACAACTCTTCGAAAGAAAATGAAGCAGTTATAAAAAAACAAACGAAAACATACCATTAATGTCCAGGACCTCCAGATTCTTGCAGGAAGTAGAAATCAGGGTAACTAATCGGTCATCCACCAATTCGTTCAACCTCATGTTCAACTTTCGCAAGTTCTTGAGAAACTGAATCGAGTCCAATGCAGAACTGCTGAGATTGGGAAAATATTCTGCCACACTTAAATCTTCAAGCTGGGGAACTTTCAAGCACACAGATTCAAAGTCAGATTTGGTCAGGCTAACACAGTTTACTAACACAAGGGTCTTCAGAGCTGGAGTCCTTGAGAGACCTGACAGGAGACTAGACATGATGAGGTCATTGCATGATGTCAAGTCCAGGTGTTTAAGGGTAGTGGGTAAATAAGAGAGACATAGGCCATCAATGTTGCGCTGTTTCAGAGCAAAAGTTTCCAAATTCAATTTATCAAACAATATTTGGATATCTCGATCCCTGATGCTGATTGGCTCTCTAAGGATCAAAGTTTTCAACTGTCTGCACTTCATAGTTAGTTGATTCACAGCTGACATTGTCACTCTAACTGAATGAGCACTGAGATGTTCCAAGTTTCGGCAGAGTGAAGCTGTAAAAAAAAGAAATTGAACAGAATAACAGCAACTTGATACTAATGAGACAATCACTCTGGTTCATATGCATTAGATAAATGAGCACCAAGTATGAACAAAGTGGTAGTGGACTAGAGTAAATCTGTACCAACCCATGAACCAATTTATTATTATCTTTATAAAAAACCCTGATTTTGCAAATTTATGGATATATTCTGAATTTGATTAATGTTAATGAGGGCTGATGGGGCACTAGACAAAATAAACTTGAAAGAAAACTTAGATTAAAACATATATGAATTACAAATTATGTTTACCTCAAATATTGCATACAGGTGGATTTTACGAGTACAATAGGTTTTGTCAATTACTCAAAGAAAACCTAACTGTAGAGGATAACTTCAATGCACAACCTATCAATTATTAAGTAAATACCTTCATGTGATAAAGGATACAATTTTTATATTTAATATTCATGGTGGTTATCAAGTTTTTAAAAATCTATTTTAAGACATCTACTATTAAAATTGATAGAGATCACATAGAAATTCAATTCACACCCAAAATAAAATCTTTCTTTAAGTTAGCATAAATAGTTCTCTTTTGTAAAGGCTAACTACATATTTTTTCATTGAAAGTTTGTACTCAGAGGTCAGCCAATTAAAGAGTCATTGCTAAGTCATTAATCAGTCAAATGAATACAGTGTTCAGTATGTCTATGTAGCAATGAATTACACATATAAAAGAACTAATTTAACAAGAAAAGTAATTCAGCACACATACATTCCGTATGATGAGAAGCTCAGTCTCATAAGGTATCCCATCAAGAAGTTATTGCTAAACACTGCAATATATCACTCACTGGATAGAATACATTTTAAGAAGTAAGATGTCAATTGATAAGCAAGTAAATCTGAGAAACATGAGGTAAAAATAAGCCTCACCTATCACATGTAATGTATCTCCTGAGAGTTTGTGGACATGGGGTAGGTCCAACCTCGTTAAAGACATTCCACACCTCTGGAGCATCAGTCCCAGCATGTTGTCATTTAAGTTGTTAAAAATTTGATGACCTTCAATATCCAAATGAGTGACTCTCATCCATTGGTCAAGCAGCACAGATCTCCATCTCTTACACACTGAAAGAAATTTGATTAACTGGAATTGGTGATTTCCAAAGTGGGTGCCAACTGTTAATTTAGTGAGGTGGTGAAAAGAAACAAAATGGAATTGGGGTACTAGAGATAATGATAGATCCATCATAAAGTCAAACTATTCTTTGGGAAATTTAACGATACAGTTTTTTGTTAAATCAATTTTATTGAGACACCCGCAGTTTTCATTGCTGCACTTTTCAATTACATTTAATGAAATTTTGGATCTAGTAATTCATGATTCAAGTAATTATAGAAAAATATTAAGCATTAGTACAAGTACATACAGCCATTCCAACCTGACATGGAAAAGTGTTGGATACAACAGTTAAAATATTTATATTATAAATAACAATAATGACAGCATCTAACATTAACATCAAAGCATGAACAAAATTATTGCTTCCAAGTCAAGGTGTTCATTGTCACCTATGATTCAGCCAGTCTCTGAAGCCATCTTCAAGTTTGAACAATCACCTTGAATAACATTGTGAAAATGGTGGCTAATAAATGGTAACAACTAATACCTTGACTTGGATGGAAACCCAAGAGAGATTTCTTCTATCAAATAGTCAGCAACACACTAATCTTAATATTTCTCACTTAAAAGTTGTAAAGATACCTTCTAAAGGATAACATAAATCATGAGCACATTCTGAAAGGAGATGAGAAATTCAAGACAAACTTACCCAATTCCAGAACTGTTATTTTTTCCTGTGCATCAAAGTGTGAGAATATAAGACCGAGGCAGTCATCATTCAGATCATTTATCATGCAGGGCCTTTCTCCCATCAGATAACCACAATCTCTCTCATATTCCTCCAATTCTTCAGATCTGTTCACATAAGTCTGGAATTTGTGTTTGGCTGGCATTTTCAATTTCTCTGGCTTGTCCGGTTGGTGCTTAGTGTTAGCAGGACTGACATATAGCACACGGTCCCGTAATTTCAGCTGGGTGCGCCGGGCTCTGATAGCTCTGCTCAAAGGTAAATTCAATTACAATATGCATCCAAAAATATGGGAGAAATTTTGGAATTGATAAACTTAAATGAAGGAATGGAAAATTATTTAGTAGTAAACCAAACTTAAATATATAGAGGTACTATTGGAACAATCAGTACTGAATAATCTTTTATCATTTGAAAGAGGACAGTTATTTCAGTTTCACAGCTTAAGTAATGATAATAGTCACAGGAAATTCAATTGGAAACTAACTTTCTTAAGGCAATGACTTTGTATGACTTTTGCATTGTAAATACTTTGGATGATTCAGGGTGAAATTACCATCAGTTTCAACTGGAAATTATTGGCTTTTTTCAAGAAAAATTAAGCCTAGTGTCAATAATTCAAGTTCTGAAATCTTATGGATACAATAACAGGCCATCCATAAAATTTATGATGTTCTAATAATTCAAATGATTGTGATATGCTAACAAGCAGAATTTGGCTTTAAATATTTCAAACAAATAAGATATTATTTTTAGAGGAAACGACTTCCATTGGAACAATATGATTATTTCCCTTAGGGGATAGCTCAAAGCATAAGAAGCTTTAAAAGGAATTAAAAAACTATGAAAATACAACCACTTGATAAAATTTGAATAAACGGTAAAACGAAAGACAATAAAAGAGAAGAAATTGTTTCACTGTAACCAGAGGTACTAACAATCAAACAAAATTGACATGATAAATGGAATGTAAAGAAACTTTGCACATGAAGTTGTGCGACCGATTGAATAAAATTGACATACATCAAACTTTCACTATTTTATTTGTATTAAAAATTTTGATTACATATACTACAAAAAGTTAAATTTAATAGGTTTAGTAGTTATTATAAAGATTAAATAAGGTACCATAAAAAGTTTTTACTTCCTTTGGGAAAGGATCTACACAAAATTCATTCTTAAGCACCATAGAATTCAGGGATAAACATTTTCAGACTGTACTAAAGATTATAAAGGGAGAAAGAGGAAAAAAAAACTTTTGCTCAAAAACCAAAGAAAGAGAATACTAACTTTTCAGCTGATTCGGGTTTCTCGAAGGTCACAAAAGCATAATACTGATTCCTTCGGCTGGTTTGTCTTCCACAGCGAATATTCGCCTCCACAACATTACCAAACTTACTGAAGAGGTCTCTCAGCTCGGTATTTCTCGTCTGCCCATAGAATAAAAATTATTTGCATACATAATACCAATTTACTGCAGTTTTAGGGTAATGCATGGTTCATTCTTCATTACTTACACTTCCATGTACGTTGGTCACATATATTTTTCTGATGGGGATCACACTCTCTGCATTTTTCTTCTTAACTGCAATGAGAAAGAAATGTTAATGTACTCCAATTTGCTGACACAAAAGGTCTCCAAGTTATTGGTAAGTTAATGAGCAATTAAGTTATTTAGTTCTCTGCCATTTCCTTCTATATAATTAACCCCTCACTTTATCTTACTTTAAATTTTGTCTCCTCAATTTTTTCCCTGCATTTCATAGGAAGCAGATCTAGAAACTCAACTAAAAGAGTGAAGCTCATCTTTTTAAATCCTCATTTTAATTCTCATCCATTTCCTTTTCTCTAACTTCCCAGTAAATTACCTAGGTTTGTAATATAAATTACATCCATTGCAAAGATCACCTTATAAAGATGTGAAGTAGAAATCAATCAATTTGACCAGGGGCATCAATTGAATCTATACACTAACAGCTGGAGAAGACCCTATCCCATTCTTAACCTTAATCACAATTACAAATACATTCTCCAGCAATGTCTCTCATCACTTTATTACTTCAATTCTTTCATCCTCTTAAAATCTCCAGCACTTTTTTATCTGTAATAGTGGCATTTTTTATAAATGCTTTGACATCTAAGGCAATTTCACCCATATGGGCCTCCACTGGAATTGATTCCTGGGGAATCAAACCACTTTTATCGAAGGCGAAAGCTACTCACTTGGCTATCTTGGAGCCACTCTCATTTGCTTTCAACAAACCACCTTGCTTAATCCATTATATGCCACTATCATCTAGAATCCGATGTAATAATCTCTTTATTTGATAGGATGTCTATCCTAACTTACAAATCAAAACACTTAAAAGCAAGGAAATTACATTCTTTCCCAGATATGTCTAGGAGGAACCCTCATTATTTCCTCCCATTCACTGAAGTTACTTTTTCTACTGCTATTCCCTCTCCTCTATGTCTCCAATCCCCAAAAATGATAATGCATAACAACAAATTGTTCCATCGGTTGCAGTTTCCTCTCAGTCTATTTTTAACTGATTCTATACTATTCCTTATGAAATAAAATTTATTTTCACTTATCCCAGTAGAGCTATACCAAATAGACTAAAAAACATGCGAAGTGAACCATTAAAATAATGGGATTTGGAAGTCCCAAGTTGAATTATGAATCTCTTATATATTAACTTCATCAGGTCTAATGCCTACATCACACAAAAGAACGTTCCTTTTTTTGTTTGATTTGAAATTTAAGAGGGGACAAAATACGATATGTTCTCTAGATATATTTTTCAATTCTAGAGAATGAGTCATTAACCCCAACCATCATGTATTTTATATGAGCATACGCTGATACTTGACGATTTGCATGACATAATTCATTCTTATCACCATGAATATAACACCTTTTGCGAGGAATATCTTATACGGTAAAACTTATCCTCTAGGCAATAATTATATGTACACTAACCAGCATTTTTATTCCAATAACCGATCGCCAGCTCCTCATCGTTCCCACCATCGCTGTCAAAATCGTCACCATTGCTCGAATTATTCTGTAAAAGAAGAAAATGTGGAATGCATGCATTAGATTTTTTCTTCCACCAGGTCTTGGTCACATGCTTTTATGAGTATTATACATGAAATTAAGTGCCACTACTTTTTCTTCGATACATGACGACGAGCGAAAATTATGAATTTCTAGACTACAACGATTTACACCTCAGATTTTCTTACAAAAGCCTTGAAATAATTTTTCAGTTTCGGGCACATTTGATTTAAATAGAAGTTGATTAAATAAAAGCAAATTACCATGATGCAATATGAAGGGCCTACTACACTATGACACCAAAACCTCGAAGATATAATAATTTAAAAGATAACTAGCATAACTACTGTCAACAAACTGGGATGTTAACCCTTACAACTGATTCGTACTCCATCAGAACTAGGGTCGACGTATCGGATACAATCGACGAATACCAGTAACGATTGGCGACTTTCGACCATAGTCATCATCGCAGCGCCAGTTTTGCTTCACCTTTTGCATTTTTCCAACGATTAATTTCATTATTTAAGAACAGTGCGTATCTTATTAACCCGTTAACACCTAATGATATAGTTTTGCATCGGTAGTGTAGTACTAGGTAGTGCACCACTTAAGCTAATTTTCTCTACACTTACTGTATTTTTCATAACTTCACATCAATTGACATACATTACAGTTTACGATTACGAAGATTTTGCTTTCGTTGGCCCTTTTTTACATCGATTTAGATAATGGAAATATGAGAAATTGTACTTAACGTCAAAAACGTTTCGTGCAGATCTTCCGATTTTCATTTTCTATACTGTCGTTATATGCGATTATTTTTTTATTGGGGAATAACAATGAGTGACATTTCTGCGGTACCATACGGTAGTGTTAAGCGCTTCCCATGCTACTTAAACATGGAGAGGAATTACACAGAAAAATATCTTCAACGTAGCAAGGATATTACCTTTATTTCATTTAACATCTTTTACCTTTGTTCTTCCCTTGCATCATATCTTTACTAATTCTCTTTAGAAATCCATGACAAATAAACCGAAATTTGAAAGTCAATAAACTAAGATATTAAAGCTCCTAAAAACCTGCTATATTAGAGAAGATACAAAACTTTTTTTAGAGGTCTGTGACTCCTAATATGAAAATTTGATGCCCACATAGAGAAACTCTGTGTCCACATTTTTAGAGCAAATACTTTTGATGGCTAAGATGGTGGAACATTTACGATCCACTTGGATTCAATCATGCTTTACAATATGAATTAAGTGAAAGAAACACTGCCCTAAACTGTGAAGATTTTCCTTTTTAAAATTCTTTGCTTAAGGATAGCCCAGTTACTTAAGAATGGCGATAACAACGAAGATAACATATATCACCAAATAATTTCATGATTTTATACAAGGGTGATAAAGTGAATGTAAATATTTAATTTTGTGAGATTCAAGTGAATTTCACAAAATTATACATTTCCATTCAGTTATTCATTACCAGTAGTGTTACAAATAATCATTTTAAATAAGACATAATTATGAAAAATATGCCATTATATAAAATGAAAATTGGGAAGCTTTCATTATGCATTGTTTATAAACAATAGTCTGTATGAAAGAAAATGATCTTGGGTTGCCATGAGAAGCATGTTCTTCATTTATAACAACCTACATTATGTTTAAAATAACTTTTTCTTGGCAATGAATTGAAGACTAAGAATTTTTGGAAGCTCTAAAAATGAAAAAAAGTGAATCTCAACTGAAGAAGTAGTAATTATTTTAACAAAAACCAATAACTAAATGCAAATTTATTGAACTTACTAATGTTTGATAAACATTATTAAATCAATAAATGATACCTCTCACATTATAAATCAGCTTTAAGAGAGACTTTCTGTTTTAATAGGCAAAGGAGAAAAATTAATTATTTATAAAATTATACTTTTTACTTTACATAAGGTCAGGCATATGGAGATATGAATTCATCTATTTAAGATCAACCAAACTGAAATCACAGGAACATTGACAGGTTCATGAAATAAATACCAAAAATTTCAAATTCAATGTTTTATAATTGTTCTCACTGGTGTTTAGTAAATTTAATCAAAAAACATTATACAAAAACAACAAGGATTAATGAAACAATGTTTTGAAAAATTTGGATGAAAGCAAGATAAAATGCAGAAATCACTAAAAGTCATACTTTCATTTTCACAGGCTCCAGCAGAATAATAATATTCTTTCAATTTTTAAAAGCAGTATTACAAATGCATTTTCTTACAAAATGATAACAATAGTTGTAACAATATAAAGACAATAAAGACATCATTTTGGTACAAGCAATTACAATCACAATATTTAGCATAGGATCAAATTCTCACAATCAAATTTTTTTGCCTTCAAGAGTCTTTTACTAAATTGCTTTCATCCATACAAGACCAATTATCAAATCCTTAAATATTTATGTTATTTCAAACAGAGTTTGGAGAGAGAATGACCAACACAAAATATTTCATTAATAAACAAAGACTGTTACCTTTGGCAATAAATTAAAGGGAATCATAAGAATTATTATACCATGAATGAGTATTATATAAATTAAGATTTAATATCAACAATTTCAAATGCTTTTAACATTACAAGTACTGATAGCCCTTGCTTTTCACAGTCTAACAAATAATAAAGAAAATAATCCTAAAGACTATGTCTGAATGAGATTGAAAATGTCTTGCTCTGATCAACAGTATCATCTTTTGATGAATTTGTTTCCTGGGAAAATGCCCCAAGACAACAATAATTTCATAACACATCAATATGATCAAAGTCATACATCCACAAGTCATGGTAATTCGTAGAGATATTTCAGAAATGAATGTAAGTCAAGAGCATCAGAAGTTACAGAGGAATACTGAGCAGTTAGACACCAATGTGCTGAATGCTTCATAATGTAAAATTTGCAAGATCCAACAATAGAAAGCAATCTTTTCACCTGTGTATCTTCCTATGGAGTAATGTTTTCTTTCAATAACTTAATGGTGGGATATGATGTCTCTTTCAGAATAAATAATCAACTGTTTAGGAGTTTGAATGAAATAATAATTGATACCCCAAGTTAAAGATGTGCTTAAATAGCCCCTGGAGAACCAAAAACATTTTCTAGTGAAAAAGACTAAAGCAATTCCACACTAAAATTTTACTAACTTCAATTATTCCCTGAATCAGTAATCTATTCTTCCAATGGACTACAGCTAACACTATAAAAGAGGAAAAAATGCAACTCATGCTCCACATTGAGGGATGAAAACAAAATCATCTGCATCCATTTCGTGATTTTTCAATGAGAGATTTTTCCTCCAATTGCAAGTTTTCATCAGGTACATAACCGGGATGAAATAGGGGAGATGCCTGTACATGAAACATATTTGGAATCGTACTTCATACCAGTTTTTGCAGTTCCTAACCACATAGCTTCACGATGCAAAGTAACATTTGCAAGCTATGCTATCTAGCTTTAATAAGTTAAAGTAATGCAATTTCTCTTCAACCTGCATTATGTATAGATATTCAGCCTCAGATGTTTCATATATAGATGTTTGTGAAATAAAACCCTGGATAATAAGCTACATATCATTGGTAAATGTTTTACAGCACCTATTAAAGACCAATGTTAACTTCATATTTGGTACATAACAATGACTCATCAAAGAACTTCTTTGGAAAAGATCCAGGATCCAACTATTCACATATATGTACAGCACATCACAACCACAAGCAAACAAATGATCACACAATTAATATAAACATTTCTATAAATTATAATCTTACATTATGACTTGCACGATTGCTTCCTTTATATCACATTTACAATGGGTATTTAATTAACAATGATCTACTATTAATCCATGCTTGGAATGAGTTACCTTCTGTTATGACCATTGTCACTTTGTCTTCAAACTCTTCCGTTTTGGTACACCACACAGTTTCTTAATTAATAGTTACCTAAATAGGCCATGTGCAATAATATCTCTCTTATTTTGCATAAAAAATTATCAGCTACATTCCAATTCTTCAGGGCTAAAGCTACAATTCCATTTTCTAATCAGCCAATGCTATCTATTGTTTTTAGCCAATTCAGCCAGGACTATGAGGCCAAAACTTGTGATGAAGTAAACGCTGAATGGTATTGAGGCTAGAAGTCTGTACCGTTGATCTGTAGATTAAAAGATTAAAATCATATAAGTTTGAAAGGAGCTTAAAACTACGGTAAATTAAGGTGTATACTACCTCCTACCAGAAAACCACAAGGTGATAGAATTCAAACAGCAGTCAAAACTTAAAGACATTTTATTCTTTTAACAAGCACACTCATAAAAATTTCCTGCAATACTAATGCAACTCCTTGTAAATCAGGCAGAAAAAATTGTGCTTCGATAAAGATAAGGTAAAAAATTTTTGGAGAAATTCCAGATGCCTGACAATATTTACAATCCATGATTGAGAAATCAATATTAAAGATTAAATATCATAGATTAACTCAATTCTTTAGTGTTTCACAGGTTAAGTGATCAGTTTATTTCTCAAATTATTAATTACAATGTAACAAGTAACTTAATGCAAGAAAATTTTGGTAACCTCATAACAGTAGTAAATAAGAAAATTCTGAAAAGTTTAATGAATTGGTTTAATATGTTCATTAATTATCAAATTTTCTTAACTCCGAAACTCCTTCACAGAGCATTCATGCATTTCTTGTATTTAAATATCTACTTTAACAGACAATTTTCCTCAAATATATAAATTTGCAACAATGCATATTAGAGCAATAAAATAGTGCAGTAGGCTAATTCAAAGGCATTCTATAATAATATTGCAATTACTATGTGTAACTTAAAATTCCATTGTCTTTTATTATCTGGATGGAAAGAAATTTTCAGTGATAATATAATTCCTTAGAAGTGTAGTAATAAATTACACAGATTAAATCACATGTAACAAGCCTATGCATACCAAATATGCCAAATTTTCTGTGCTATTTTCATTTACATCATTTAAACAAAATTACATAAACAGAGGCATACTGGTTTCACTGATTGATTGATCAATTTAGATATTTTATTTAACACCAGGATGTTTAATGGTGTAACATAAAAATTTGTAAATGAATTTTCTCTAATAAAATTTGTCATAAATTATGAAACAATGGAAAATGCTTGGGGCTTACATGTTTTTCAATATTTTTTACTTTCATCCATGCAATCTCCATCTATGAATTTAGATAGGGAATATTTTTGATGATCTCATTACTTTATCATGACAACTGGCTAACGACTAGCTTTCAGACTGACAATAAAGGAGTTGGTCTAACTATAAAAAAAACAGAATGGCTAAAATTACAATGTAAGTGTAAGAAACACCTACCAAGGAGGTGAACTTCATGAATTACTACTTGAAACAGAAAATGATATTGTAAACTGCTCTTTCACAAAAATATTTAAAATTCAAGCACTAAATCACATTCTGAACACATTCATTACATCTAAATTAAGCAATTTAAGAGCAAAGAGGTATTAAAAATGTACAGGTACTACTTTATTGACATACAACTTGTTTCTTACATTGCATTCATGTTACCTCTTTTATGGAAAACTAACTGGGTTTTCAAGTAAAACTTTTACTCAAATAGATTCCTTGCTACATTCACCAATAAAAGAGGAGCACTGACATCAAAACATTTAGTTCCGAAAGTGTCTTAAGATTAAATGCATTGCCAGTTCACAAACTATTAAAAGTATATTTAAGTTTGGCTTTATAAATAGAGAATATTATGGGATAACGGCAATGAAACTAAAATGCAATAATATACAACTTAAAAAACTTGGGAGTGTAAAAGTATTATATACAATTGATATCATTATGAAATGTTTATTATTTAGGGCAATGAAGACATCATATCTGTCTGTAATATTAACAATGGATGTCAAGATCATAACTCCAAAATCCAACATCATGTGAAACAAAATGCAAGCAAACATATTAACATGATTCTCATGATCATGAAGGCATTCTCAAGATCATCATAGGTTTAAATCTATCAGTAGGCTCATATGCCTTCATCCATACTTATGCATATCCTATTGTTTCTTTATCTTTTGTCCTACCCTTTACATAACTAACTCCTTTCTTCTCCATTTTATCTAACCATCAATCAATTCAATCTCTTTCCTCCAAAAATTTGACCCACCAATTTCCTGTCATCACTAATTCACTTTAACACTAATTAACTCTTGCACATCCAAGTTTGTTTTTCTACCAACTCAACATGTTTATTCCATTCTATGCCACAACTGAAGGTCTTCCAATGTCCTCCTTTCTTATCCATGTTTCACAAACATATGGTAAAAGATTCTTCAACAAAGAATTTAACCAATACTTTTCTGATTTTCTAATCATAGCCATTCATCATCTCTTTGCTCCATCAAAGATTTCTTGGCTATTGCTTTTTGAACTTAGACACTAGTTTGCATAGTTTACTCCTATCAAACCTAATTGTTAACTTGACCTTTTCTTCTTTGGAAAATCTCACTAATTTAGTTCTTTGGAGTTAATTTTCATTCCAATCTGACTTGCTTTATCATCTAATACATTTCTAGGATATCTAATCCCATTAGATTTGGGCAAAATAGCTTTGCCTGCATATCTTACCGACTTCACTACTTCACCAACAAATTTCACTTTTTTATTTCTTACCATGCTTATCAATTATTTTTGAATACATGTCATGAGGTAAGGGTGACTCAAGGACAACCTTGTCTTACACTTCTTCCTAACTGTTCATTCTGATTGCCCATCCACTATCCCAACTTGAGTTGTTTAAGTACATATTTTACACCAATTACATATTTTTCCAGTCCAGCCCAATATTCTTTGCTATTCCTCTCAGTTTTGGTCATTCAACTCCATTGAATGCCTTTTGAAAACTGGCAAAGCATACACTTAAATCTATTCTTCATTCTACAAGTACCCACATTATTCCAATTGTATCTCTCATTCATTTCCCTATCTGAAAACCTAAGTTTCCCTTGATGTGACTGCTGTATCAGCTAATGCAAGTGTTGTAAATCATTCATTTAATGGTTGTCGCATTATTATACGATCAATTTAACAGCTCATGTAGCAAAATGTTATATCGACAGTTCTGAATAGAAAGAAAATATACTGTAGAAAAACTTCACAATTATTTTTAACTACTGCGTGTTGATATGTCTGTAACCAAATTATTGAAGGTAAATCTAATACTATATGCTGAAACTAAATAGACAGAAACATAAAAACAAAAACAAGAAGATTTAAAAGATTTGATTTTAGTTTGAACAAAATCAAGATACACAAACATTTTTTCCTTAATTGATTGCCTTACCTGTAGCAAAATATAAAGGAATTCAACTGCAATTTTTTTCCGTTGGGTATTATTGATAGATGGATTATTGACAATGAAAGAAAGGTACCAAACTTTGCAAATAGAGTTGTGCACCTTGAAACCCAGAGGATAAACAGAAGTGGAAACTATCAACATGTCTGGGACTATAACCCATGAACAAGACAGGTATTCTTGTCCATTCCATTAATAGGGTGGAATCAATTTGCTTGTTTAATGATTAGATTACCTGGCCAGAAAGCAGGAGATGGAATACAGAAAACCACATTCATAAGAGATATGGAATCTGTTTAATTACACAAACTAAAGTGGTTAATTTAAAAGAGAATTGAAGATAATGTACAATGTTGTAGCAAGATGACACAATGAAGCGATAGCATGAAAATTAAAATAGTCATGCAATAATTACACAGTCATGCATGTCATAAAAATTACAAAAAGTGCTAATTGCAGGAATTTTACAAAGATATAAATAGATAAGTAAATGCGATGATAAGTTCATGAAAAGCAGAATCTAGCATGTTTACTCCTAGAATGAAATCAGAAAATAGTAGAGATAACTATTTCCCTTCAAAAGCATTGTGAAAAGTACCATGGTTTTTCTACTATAAAAGCATTACTACAAAACTGTTTAACAAGATTATGCACCTTTTGGATAAGCCACAATTCTTTTACCAATAAAAAATAAAAGCTTTGCTCTAATGCAGTGTGTTTCAGCGCATCATCCTTCAATGTTAAACTATGTTTCCTTAACCCCAACACCATTCAAACATAAAACATTCATTTAATTATATCAAATAAATGAATAAATATAATATAACATAGAGCTTTATTTTTTGACAAACTACATAATACTTCTAATCATCCCAAAAGTTTATCATCAGAAACAAATTATAATTTCATATTTTTTAAATAATCACAATTAAGTAATGATTAGTTTTGATCTACAACACAATTTTATTGCTAAAAACAATTTATTTTCTTGTTGAACAACAAATATAACAATTCCAACAACAATAATAAAGATATAACAATAAACAAGCAAAATACACCCATTATTACCCCAAATCATTGATTTCACAAAAATTAATAGTATTTCAACCATAGACCATAAAATATGTATATATCTTAAAAAATATAAAGCTCACTACATAGAAATCCAAAAATTATGATTTCTGTACAAGAGCTTGCACATTTATTTCAGTTAAATATTTACAAATATTGCTAATCAGTATTGTAATGAAGGTGATATGTACTGAATAAACATGGATAAAATTGATACCAAACTGCAATGATTTTATGCTTCAGTGAGAAATATTTTTATTCATGAATTTATAGAGAAATTTTTAAAATATGGATGCTTGGATGTAAATTTTTGAACCCAGAATTATGTTATTAACCATTGAATTTTTTAATTTATTCACCGATGTTAAAATTCATATGAAGAGATAGATATAAAGTGACATTAAGAATATGATAAATCATGTTAATATGTAAAATGAATGACTTTAATTAGCTTTCAGCTATTTATATTATTATGTGACAAATTTTCAGGGGAATCACTTTTACTGGCAAGATAAGTTGTGAACAATAACTTTCTCAATAATTCTAATCAGTTCAATTTTCTGCCCACTAAACATAATCTTCAATTACTAATAACATTATCACATTTTTTGCAGTCTTCAAAATCCTTCTCTGGCCTCTTGAAGGAATATTCTTTGATATTATCAATGACTTTGCTTTGAGTTCTTAGTATATTGGTAACTCCCTTTCTACTTTTAAGGGATACTAACAACTATTTCAAAACCTATGAAATCTGATCTGCTACAAACAAACATAAGTTAATCATTAAAAGTTTCGTATAAAAATTCTTTATATGATACTTCCAAGGTAAAATAGCAAATAACAACATAACAATACTATCACACCCATATTTGCACTTAAAAGAATAAATTGGGTTGGAGAGGAATATTTCCTGATTTTGGTATAAAAATTTTCACATAAAGATGGCTGAAAAATTTAGAATTTATATTGTACAAACATTGTGTTTAAGATAACTTGAATGACTGTAGTCAAGGCCAATAATTTTCATTAATGATTCAATTCAATCAACTCTGCCTATACTCACTAGCTTTTTCATCGAGACAAATTCAAAATAATTAAGGAGATAAAATTGATTTGTCACATTATAAAAACTTTGTATGCCAAAGTGATAGTTTACACATTATTCTCTCTCTACACTACCACATAATTCTTTGTATTTTTAATCAAAAACAAAGCACAAGGTAACATGCACAAGGTAATGCAACATAATGCATCAAAGCAGTATATGGATACTAAAATAATAAGGGATTTTACGTTCACAAAATATTAAGCATCAAGAATAAATATCATTTCTTTGCACCTAGGGTGTAATCTTTCAAGGAAACGATTAAGTAATTGGAGCTACTTCAAAGAAATAAATTTTAAGATGAATTTTTGAGTAAAGAAAACCGAATAAAGAAATACAGATATGGAGTAATTAAATTGCAAAATTGTCTAGAGCAGTGGATTTTACAACTAAAGAAAACAATTTTGGTCTACAGTGTAACTAGCTCCTAAAATTTAATTTAAATGTTAAGGACTTATATGAGTTAAATACTTCAAGATTTCTATCTAACTATAGCCTAAACTAAACTAAACTATTTAAAAGTAACACGTAAACAGAACTTTTGGAGGACTTTGTCCAGTAAAAGGGATGGAAAATTGGATACAGTTTTTGCTAATACTGATGTTCAATTTCAATCTAGTGAAAACAAATACAACAACAGCATGAGTAGAATGATAATGAAATAACAGAAGATGAGAACAATATCTAGGAATGATGGTTCTTGTTTAAAACTTCACAATATTATAACAAATAATTCATAAAACAAAATAGGTACAGAAATAATAACTAAAAAATATAACATTGCTCCAAACATCAAAGAGGATGCTTTGTTCCTTATTTGGTCATTAATCTTTGAGCTGTTGACACAGATGATGTGAAGCAACTGCCATAAACAAGCAATTCTCTGATTACGAGGCAAATACTTCATTGGCAGTAAATGAATACCAACTATAAAGAATTGTCGTATACTGGGACACTAACCATAATTGGCATAAGTGACGAATGAGCTTCTACTTGTAGTACACACTGCATCAACACTTTTTGTAAAACATGCTCTTCGAGGTACTGAAATTCATGTACTTGCACAAAAAGAGGTCCAAGAAGAAAGGTTAATATAAAGCATGGAAATATAATTTGAGCAAACTAGTAACAAAAAGTTGTTCGAAAAGGTAAATTTTGATTACCTTACATTTTAGAAAAAAATATATCCTAACACTAGGATATGCCACACAAGGTGACCTCTTTCAAAATGATGCAAGAGCAGATGCAAAAAAGTATATAAATAGCCTAGTGATAGAGCCCATCTTCCACAAATTTTCAATAACATAAACATCTAAGCATGCCAACACTGATACAAAAAATTTAAATAATTTCATGAAAGAAATGTATGTACCTTGAGTCTCCCATCCAATAAAATTCACATTAACTTTTAAAGTATAAATATAATTTGAGATATTACCAAAAATTACTTCTGAGCCAACTGTTTCATTAAGAGATGTTATTAATTCTCCCAATTTACTTCTCCTACAACTAATAATGAGATTTGGACCCAAGGGTTAGGAATCTCTGCAACCTCATTTCAACAAACTCTACTAAATTTATTCCAGTGCTGTTTCCACATTGTGGGAAGATGCACTGAGCTCCAACATTCCTTAAAATGATGATATAAAAAAAGCTGGTGGCTACCATATAGTCATTTCATCAATAAGGTCATTCCTGAAAGTCATCTACCTTAGTGGTTATTTTTTTCTTGTTCTACCAGGTACTTTTTCCTCTAAACTGTACACCTAGCAGTCAAATGCTCAGTGGCACTTACAAAAGTTTTTTGCATCTGCCCACGCATGCAGCATAGAGGGAAAACCTCCACTAATACATATCACAGAATTTCTAAAACTTTTGTAAGACATCCACTGAAATATAAGATGAGTATCCATGCCAAAAAATGATACAGGTTGACATACAGCTATTATAAAAGGATAATGGTATAACTTCTAAAATACTGTACACTACCAAACTTCACCAGCTGCATAACAATTTATACACAAAATAGCAGGTGAATCTTTAAACAGTAAAAACAATGTTGTAAAATATTAAGTACCAGCCGCATAAAAAATTGAAAGATAATTTACTCACAATATGATTGTAGGAACAACCATACCTAGCTTAAAATCTGAGTCTTAAAACAAACTTGATAAATACAAGCAATAAAAAGCTTGCAATTATGCATTGACAACAATTGCATTCCATAAAACAGAAAATGATTATCGAAGCATCTTTGTTGCTGCAGACATATTTGATACAAGAAAATCATTTGTTTTGGAATATTGAGATTCCTATTGGCTAACAACAAAGGAGCAAATATAACTAAATTTTACACCCAGTACCTGTCATGATTGTTGATTTTTTTGGAGCAGCCCATCCCAAACTTCTTTCAACAGCCATTTTCCATTTGTTGTACCTCATATCTCTTTCTGTAATGGCAATTATAAAGAAAATTTGTTCAAAATAAGTTGTTAACATACTCCTTTTACCAACAAAATAGTAGAAGAGAGAAAGAGGAACTCGGCGGTCAATGAACTAAGAGACAAAGGTTCTCCAAGCGCCGAACGCAGCGACTGTCTAAGGGCGATTCCCGGGAAACGGATAATCGTTAAGCGGTCACCAGTTATTCAGAATCCCTAATGTGCATTTCGAAAGCAAAGCTTTCATGATCACAGGGGGTCCAATGCTGAATGACAATTCTCATTCAGCATTCTCAGGGATTCTGAATAACTGGTGACCGCTAAACGATTATCCGTTTCCCGGGAATCACCCTTAGACGGTCGCTGCGTTCGGCGCTTGGAGAACCTTTGTCTCTTAGAACATAATAGTACTTTGGCAATTCAGTGAATTATAACTATTCTGCATTAATTCTAACAACTGTCATGATTTCCACCATAATTCTCCAGTACATAAATAAATAAAAACCCTTGCCAAGTTTGGAATGATTAGAAAAAATGATGACAATGGCAGTGGCAAAGTAAGCTATATAAATATACAAGGAAGTTCTGCATTCTTTTCACTTAAAGAAACATTTTTGGATGGAAGGAAAGTGCACAATTCATTTCTCATTAAAAATATGGACCAATTATGTATACATCAGGGTAAATAATAAATATTTGGAGATTAAAGTTGGAACATGGCAACAGAAACCTAACGATTACATTAACTACTTTTAATTGCACTTAAATGAAAAAAATACAAAATTTAATTCTAATGCCACAGATAAACGTCAAGTTTCAGCAGGAGGTAAGCAATTTTATACAAAAAATTCTTCAACCAATTAATTTAGCAAGTCAAAAAGAGAACATTACCAGATAAGAGATCAAATAAATATTTTTTCAACAAATCAAATTGTGATATCTTTCCAAATTTCTATTAGTAAATGTATACATAAAACACGCATAAATTTATTTGAGGAATGTGAATTCAGAATAAAAAGAAAGTGTTACTGATAGTTTTGGAAAAAGATAATAATAAACAGACCTTGCCACTGAATAAAGTGAAAATCTGAGATTGAATCATAAAAAATAGAATAATTGTAAAAATTTCAATCCTTTTCTTATTTAGGAAGGAAGAAGTCCACTTCTGTAGCTACCACAGTTTAACAAAGCTGGTTGGCTAAAAAATAAGAGTAACCATTAAAGTATTGAAAAATACTCTATGAATATCTATCATAGGAGCTCACCATCTTCTGTGATTGAAGGAACAAACTTCTCATTTGTTGAGCTATGGGACTGCTTTAATGTCTCAATGTCCCAAACAGCTATTCCTTCAGCACATCCAGCAGCAATAGCAGCTCCCAAAGATGTTACTTCAGACAAGACTTGTCTAACTGCAAAGTAACACAAAATATATTTCACTAACTGGCTGACAAAGATTTTGAATAAGGAAATACAAGACTTAATGAGATAACTGAATGACTAATTCACATGAAGGAATTTTGAATGTTCCAAGAACGAACATTCAAAATTTCCAAGTCTTTCAGAGCATCGAGGTTTTGTCATTACCAATATTACCACAGTACTTATTTATAATAAATTTTTCTAAAATGTTCCAGATTCAAAATGCTTCATTTATTAATATATTATCCATTGTTATTCACCATTCTTAATTCTTATCATTTAATATTATTATAACTAATTATATTTTTCATTTTGAATTCATTTAAATTTACTAGTCCCACCCAAATATGTGGGACAGAAACACACTTCAGTCTCCTTTAAAGGCATTAATAAGTAACAAAAAATATTATTTAATTTGATGACGCAATAAGACATTGTAATATCACCTACCAACTGGAATTCCAATTAGATCTGCTTGTAACTGCATTAGTAAGGAATTCTTTGTCATTCCCCCATTGACCTGCAACATTTTCAGAGGCATACCACTGTCCTTGTTCATGGCTTCTAATATATCTCTGGTTTGAAAGCAGATTGACTCTAGTGCAGCACGAGCCACTTGAGCTTTACTTGTGTGTTGAGTTAGACCACAGAGAACACTGAAATGACGATAGAAAATGCTTCATTATAAGAGAAAGTCATTACATTCATTCAATAGTTTGAATATTCTGAGTGAGAGGAAACAAGCTGATTCAAATTAATTTTGTTAACTGAATGAGGTTGAACATTAACTTCCGAAAAATTCTAAAATATCTAATGTCTATAATTCACATTTTACGATAACTTTAAAGAACAATAGCCAAAGGCAAATGATGATAAATTTAGGGAAAGAGAGTATAAAAACAAACAGGAATGCTTAACATTTGGTAGTAAATATCATAAACTCTCAAGTATCTTCTGTCAGTTAATCAACAGATGAAATCAATAAATATACTATGTAAAACCTTTCTAAGTTTATTTTATTTATTGATTACATACTTTTCTTTTCCTTGATTAAGTTTCTTGATAGAGGAACAAAATCAATCGAATCCATATTTAAACTTTAAAACTATTTTTTAATCAATTCAATAAATATTTAAAATACTGAAAAACGAGTAATAGCATTAGCAACATCATGACTAAGTATATGCAGTGCAGCCCACATGAATTTAACTTGTTAGTAAGAGGCTAAAGCAGAAATGAGTTTGATGTTCTGATTTACATTTATAACAGAAAGCAATCATGATGTAATTAACTGATTATCATTTTGTAAAATATATTTGCTTTCAAACAAGCTGCTAAAAGTCTTCAAACAAGTTATAAACTTCCATTAACTTGGATGAAAGGACATTTTGTTACATCCTCAAGGATTGTATAAATGTATTTACTGATTTGTTTGCTATGGCATGATTCAAGCTTGGAATATCTGATGGATAATTATTCTGTACCAGTAAAGCTCACAAATGATGTAATTTCTATACAATAACACTAGGCATGTAAGTAATGTGAGCATGTGGATGAGAGAAAATTAAATGAGAAATTAATGGAGACCATTTAAAGCTTACCCTCTAGCATCAGTTCTCCAATATGGGGCAAATAAACCGGAAAAGGCAGGAACAAAATAGACATCCCCAGAGCTTGAAGCAGATGCTGCTAACCTTTCAATTTCTAAGTCACTTCCCAAGAAACCAATTTGGTCCCTTAACCAATTGACTACAGCTCCTGCAACGGCTACAGATCCTTCTAGAGCATACATTGGCCGGTTTTTGGAGCCAAACTGATATGCTACAGTAGTCAAGAGGCCATGGTCTGATTGGATTATCTAAACAATGACAAAAGTTCATCAAAGATTAATATTAAAAGGATATAGAAATCATTAGCCAACTGATTCTATTTTGAAGACTTTTTAACAAGTGAACTAAAAACTAGAGAGATTGGAATTCATCAATGCTAAAGCAATACAAAAATTTTGTAACTATAATAATCTTTATAGTATATACTTTTTGGGTAATCTATTATGCTCAGAATGGCATCCCCAAACTTAGTATTATCAAAGTTATAATTAGTTACAAATAAAAAAAAGATGATGAAAGGCATACAATTGCCTACTGAAAATTCTACAAGCAAACTACAATGAAAAATCTTTTTGTTACCAATATCTAAACAAAAAGAAAAATATTTTTACTTATTTAAATTAAATCTGCATATATTTATGCCATATATTATCACTAAACAATTAATCTAGGAGCTCTATAAAAATTTATTATCAGCTGAAATGCTGAAATATTACACAAAATACTCACAGATGTACCAGTATTGTAGAGAAGAAAACATCCAGTTCCATAAGTATTTTTGGCTTGTCCTTGACTAAAGCACATTTGCCCCAATAAAGCAGCTTGCTGATCTCCTAGACACTGAATAAAAAAATGGCAAAAGTTTAACAAAAATTTAATGCAAAGCACAAAGAACACTGCATATTGAATTATAACTTATGTTTACCCCTGATATTGGAACTCCTTTAAAGCAACCACTAGTTATGTAACCATATATTTCAGAAGAACTTTTGATCCCTGGCAGTAATTCCATAGGAATATCAAAGAATCTGAAATGAGATATTTTAAGTTTTAATCACTACATTATACACTTTATACAATGAAAAATGATAAATTCATAGTTTATCTTCATTTTCCTTTCATGATTTTATGAAAATATGCCTCACACATTCATGCATGTAATAGTAGCTCTAAGTTATAGAGATTTAGTTGGCTTTCATTCGAAATAGTTTTGAATTAATAACTATACATATATTTTTAAATGACTTTTCTACTAGAAAAGTGAAGAAAGATAAAACAGCTTACTTGCAAAGATAAGGATCCCATTTCAATGTTTCTATATTCATTAACATGGTCCGTGAAGCATTGGTAACATCAGTGAGGTGAAGTCCTCCTGTATTTCCACCAGTCAGGTTCTATAACAAAGACAAAATTGCTCAAATAGTATACACCTATTAATTATGTAAATACAAAAGTAACTGTAGTTTCAAAATAAATATATACTTGATATCAGAGTGAACAAATCTTAATTTTCACCAAAGAGTACAGAATATTGCATCTTGCCAATTCCTAATAATTACACGATAATAACAAGTTATTTTCATTTACAACTGAATTATTTGAAAGGAATATACTTAAATACACTCTTCTGATTAAGTTCTGAAACTTTTCTTAGAGTACTCTAGGATGAATCAATACCACATTAAAATAACACAAGGTAAGGGAATTACTTACCCAAATAATCCAGCTATCTATATTTCCAAATAAGCAGGTTCTCTTCTCTACAGCACTTTTTACAGCAGGAACATTATCTATAAGCCAACGCATTTTAAGGGCACTAAAATAAGTTGAGAGGGGGAGACCACATTTTGGTTTCAAATGTTCCTTATTCCCCTGTGGCGTTCCAGCCAACAGGTAGTCCACGGTTGATACGGTACGGTTGTCTTGCCATACTGAAGAAAGAAGAAAAATTTCCTTATTCATAATTTTTAGAAGGGAGAGTTTGTACCAGTTTTGAAGTTTTGATAACAGTATAAAGATAAAATAAAAGAATTCACCAAATGAATTATTATAATTCTCCAGATTTGGCCATACAAATAATACCTCTCTTATATCATAGTAGGGGGCCATGGTATGGCACTATCGGGGTGTTATATAAATAATCCCTTAAAAATAACTAAACATAAACCTTATGACAAATGATACAGAGCAAACAGAAAGTCAAAAAAATTAAAATGACAGAATTTTTCACCATGTACCATTTTTCAAACAAAATATCTGAGATGAACATGTCTTTGTTTAATTATTTCATTAGTTGAAGTACATAATGAATCAATGCAGAATATGATGAAACAAAGATTACTGTAGCTTTGAAAATAAGTTGCTTTAAAAACTTCTCAACATTATCTCTGACAGTATGTAAATGAGGGATTATTAGGTCATCTCCACTGAAGAGCTTCATTGAAGCAATGCATTTTACCATTATCTCAGTCCAAAGTATAACCTATGATTACCAGGTGATAAATGCATGCTAAAGTCCTGTCTTACACTACATACTACACAGCTGTCACAAAATCCAAAGGTTAGCCTGAATGGATAGCAAGTAGTTATGAAGAGAAATTGATGCAATCGCTTAAAATACAGAAGTTTTGTGTGAGCATATCAATTTAGTCGTTTGCTACACAATCTCTTATTTTAACCATTGTGTAAAATTTTCTCAAATGATGCATGGATTATTTTATATTTATCGTATAAAGCCTTGGAACTTTGCTGTAAATTTTAAATACATATGGATGTATTATGTATGAAGTAATAAAAATTATTCGAACGATAAGAACTTTTCAATCACCAGTCACAATTGACCAAATATCACCCAAAACCACAACCATTCTGTTGGTCACCCCTGTATTATTGTGTAGTATACTAAATATTGAATGAAACAGTTCTGAAGAAAAACAGTTTTCGTTACAATAACAAATCTAGGGTTAATGAGCTCACCTATGGCATTATGTAGAGGCTTCCCAGTTATGATGTCCCAGACTACAGTTGTTTCCCGCTGATTAGTAATTCCAATGGCAACTACATCGGCTGGATCGACAGAGAGATGTTTCATGTTCTCGAAGGATTTATCCATGCACTCCACCACTGCATCCAGCAATTCCACAGGATTCATTTCAACCCATCCTTCCCGGGGATAGGTTTGAGTTGCAGGGATCTGATGAAATGTTATCAACTCTGCATTTTTGGAGGAGAACACCTGAAAAATAGATAAATTAGAAAATTAATTTCAGAGTGTCATGAAAATAGTACATTATATAGATTTTCATTTGTATCATATTTGAATGGTAGAGTATCGAAGATACTAGAATTTCCTTCAAATATGGAGAGGCAGTAGTCATCCGCCCAACATAATCAGCTAAGAAATTTGTATGCAATGAGCTACCAACAATATACAAGTAAGTGTAGGAATTCAACACTAACAAACAAAAAGACAGCTTATCAACACAATCCTGAAAAATCCTTTCTGTAAATTTGTAGCTTGTGTGCATTATTTTGTACAAAATTTAGTTAACCTTTCAGAGCTACATATCTTAATATGTGTTATGTAAAATCCTCCACTCACTACAAGGCGTATCTATTAAAAATTATTTAGCTTGTGCTAAAAGATAAAAGTCACATGGTGCTAAATCAGGCAAATATGGAGGATGTAGTAAAGAGCTTGGAGTGACACCTTTTGAGTCAGTTGATACTATAATGAAATTGTAATGAAAATGACAGACATTTTTGACAAAATTGATTAGCCCTTTCCCTTCAACCGCAGGAAAACAAGACTTCAACAATGTTATAGTGAAAATGGGGATTATATTGAAGAGGCAATTTTTATAAATTAGGTAATGGTGAGTTATTTGATCAGTCTCATTGTAATAGACACCTCATACATGCAACAAATTTGCTGATGTTGGATGATATTTAAGTGGACACAAAGGTAGTATACAATTCATCCATAAGCTGTTAATAAAATATTAAGTCAGAAACAGCATTAATTCCTCATTAGATGAGTATCCATCCTAAATAAAACATTCACAAAGAAAATAAATAGAATAAGAAAGAAAATAATAAAATATTGTGAGATGTGTCGTTTCATATAATGAATTTTGTATCATAAAATGTGTTTCTCTTTATTAAAGAAAATGTGGGGAAACTAGTGTCCAACAGTATCTCCAATTAAGTTTAAGATGAAAAATTAGACATCTTTGGGAAATTGGAATAAACCTTCAATGGGACGTATGTGCAGCATGATGATCTACATGATTTATCCTGAACTTGAATTATAAAAAAAAAACTTTCACATTGTACCTAACTGAACTAAGAACATCTTTTTTTGACTAATCAGAAATTTTTGCTATGCAAGATATAAACAAAAGAAATCACCAAGGAAAAAAAACATACAGCTGAAAATTCCATAAGAAAAATTTCCTGCTCTTTAAAATAAAGAAAAACACTATAAAAACTAAACTTAGATGAGAGTTAGATAACACAGAAGAAAAGAAACATTGAGATATCATTAAGTAACCATCTTATATTATAAAGGAGTTACAAAAATCAAAAACTTAAACATAATTTTAAAATTGTGTTCAATAAAATGTCAACTGAAAAAGTACTAATTATTGGACTAAATAAAAATCACTGACATTTTTAATTGAATTAACTACACTAAAATTATAATCTAACATTTCCTAAATATAGGGGAGCTATGTTCAACAAACCTTATAATGATTTACAAGTTTATTTTAGGGATCATTATGGCAGGCATTGTAAATTTTGAATGTAAATCCATGAACATGAGTAAGATAACTGACTAGACTTGATTTGGTGATGCACTAAAGATTTAAATTTTCATCCAAAACAATCAATTAACAGTACAATACAATACAATTTATAGAATATAGTAAAACAATAATGTGGTAAAATGTTCTATATCCTGCATCTCATGGTTTCATTCTTTGAAATTAATTTACTTGAGCACTAACATTAATTAGTCGTAACAAAAAAAATCTATGAAAAGAACTTAAAAGCCTCAAAAAAATACAAATAAATGCATTAACTAAAAAATATTGTCTAAAAAATTTTCATGTATGTCTCTTCGTCTTATCTATATATAAATCATATGCAATTCATTTCTGATTATCTACTAAGCTAAACAAACATTTGGAGAACTTTCCTATCATTAGCCAATTTCCTATAATTAGCCAATAGGGAACTTTTTATTTTAGATTAACAGTGTCTTAGTTGCACTTAATCTATTTTTTCAATGAGGTTAGAAGTACTTACTTATGTCTCATGTTATGAGCATTCACTTTTGAAATACCCATAAATAAAACAAAGAGAAATGGCAATATAATTTAAATGGGAGCAGTCAAGTTAAGAAGAAAACTAGAAATCCCAAGCTTATTATCTAATTAAAAAAACCACCTATCACTGCTTCGTTGGATAGTAAATTATTAGAAAGTTTGTTTTAGATAAAACATCTGAGAAACTTAATGAAAACTCCAATTTTAAACATTATCAGAAAAACACATTCCTAATCCATAAAACACAGTTAATTTTCGAACTACTTAAGAAAGTACAACAAAAAAATACATCTATGTTAAAAAATAAGCAAGGAAAACTATCACTTGTTTTTGGAAACTTAGATAAAACTCACATCCACTACAAATAAGATCAAATTTGATAGACGAGGAAACTTTTCATGAAATTGTCCTGTTATGCCTGAAATTTAGAGAAGAACAATGCCAGTTGTCAGAATAGGCAGTTTGACCATTTTTGGATGCTACTGCCTACTTACATGCTTTGCAGCAATGCTGATGTGTTTGGATGCTCACTCTCATCCATAGATGATTTTACATATCCACAAGCCTGTGGAGAACAGAATTCTAATATAAATTTAAGTGCTGATATATATTTATAATTGCCCCTGCTGTTGGCATGCTCTTTTTATCCTGAACAAAACCTGAAAATGAACTTGATCAACAAAAACTATACAAACATATTGATAACTGGAAAAGATCATTATTTCAAAACTGGAACAACATTTTCAAACATTAACATCTGGCAAAGAGATCTCTATCTTTAAATTCTGAAAAAAATCCAGGTTTCGAACCAAAAATCATATCAATCACTTCTACTTTTGTCAAATCCACTATATTATTTCAAGTAACATCATTGAAAGAACCTGGAGATAACTCACAAAATCTGAAGCTGTCTAAAAAATTTTCTAACAACACAGGCACTAGATCATCTCTTAAATTATTTTTTTTTATCTCTCCAAAAAAACAGCCAATTATTGACTTAATCGAGAGTAAAACATGACTAATATCCCTAACTTTAAAAAAATACAAGATAAGATTTATCCCAATCTTAAATTCTACGCTGGTTGAACTTTGCTTCTGATAATAGTGCCCACTGATATGGGTAGCTACAAAAAAATTTCATTCATACTTGACTTCTTTACCAATGGTAAAAGTTCAGCTTATCTTCAAGGAATTGCATCACACAGAATGTTTCAAGGAAACAAAAAAGTGAATGGAAAGTTTCAGGAAATAGGACTGCCTACACTGGGTTTCAAGAGTAGGAAAGTGAACAAGGAAAATACCATGACCTCAGGGGAACTTATGAGGAAGTAAGGCAACTGGTTGGAAATTTCAGAAAATTAAGTCATTACTGGGAAGTATGCAAGCTGACAATAAAAACAAAAGATAATCTGAAGTATTTTGCATGGGGAACACCCTTAAAACTAGGTCCTCAGAAATAAACAAATAGATTTATATATACAACATTTTCTAGATATGATAAAGACATTTGCCTTCACAACACACTTGACTTCCAAAGACATGGATAATTGAAATTTTTGTGGGCTTTTCCAATACCTAAGCAGAGGTAACACATATTCAGGTCCCTGAGCTTACACAAATAAAAATGAGCGAAAGAAATGTATTTGAAAGTAAACTTCCTAATCATCTTAGTATGACCTATTTTTGAAATCAACAAAAGAGCTCAATTGAAAGGAGGCCAACTAAATTCCTAGAGATGTTTTTCAAGTCACAACAGATAAACTGCATCAAAAAATGCTTAATTAGGAAGTCCAAAGTCAAAGATCATCAAAATTCCTGATGACAGCTGAAGGTCAACATTGAGGCAAGTCACAACAATATAATTTAGATTCTTGAATATTTCCTTCTACATTTCCAAAGAAAAATGAGTTCATGACTTTCTAGGTCAGCATTAGTGGGTCTTTTCTTGAACTCATTTTCTGAAGTCTTATTTACACTAAATGAAAGACTAGTTTTCCTGATGGGTACACCTTATTTTTGAATCACTAGAATTCCTAAGTACGCCATGAATGGCATCCAGAAAATGAGATGGTTATATTCAATCTAGAACTAAATTTCTCAATTTTAGGTTACATATATAAATATAGAAGCACAAACATGTTAAGGAGATAGTTCACTGTAAATGCAATATAAAGATAGCTCAGTTCATATCATAGAGAAATATTTAAAGAAATAATGGATAAATGAATAAGAAGTGAGACAAATCAATCTATAGGTTATGTAGAAAATTACTTAAATGACAGTTTATACTAAATAATCATATCATTTATCCTTTTAAGTTTTGTACATTTAAGAAAATGAAAATGATTTGGGGCTAATATAAAATCACCCCTAAGAATCTTTTCTTATAAAAATTATTTTGTTTGTTATTAAAGTTCCGAGAATCAATTTTAATACTTTCCATACTTGATTTTTAAAATAAAGGCTAATGAAAAATAATGAACTAAAGAATAGACTTAAGTATTTTACCATAAAAGAATCAAATGTTGGAAAAGAATAACTAAATTAAGCAATTCCATGACTTTTTAACAACTATAACATATTCACAACTATTTACGCCACTAAAATTTTATAATTTAGCTGAACGGCCTTCATTCATTGATGAATGAATGACTCACTAATACTGTTCCAATATAGCTAAATTGCCTTCACTATGGAATGTTTGCTTCATAAATCACTTGGCAACCTATCATTAGTCCTGAGTACCTGGCAATATTCCAAAATCTTTGCACTAAGAGAGATGTATGACAATGTCAACCAGTTTTGAATACTTTTGTTAATTAGGTTGTATGTACTATACACTATATTTTGGGCAAAATTCCAACAATTACAAATGACAAGGAGAACAGCATCCAAGAGATTCAAATCTTTCTCAGACTTTTGAAACTATTTTTGTAGGTCTTACACACCACAAAAAGATTCATACATTCCAGGTAGATAAGATTCTGAGGGGCTGTACATTTACTTTTATAGGGTAGAATTCAAATCACTGGTAAACACTAAGTGGTTTTCAGCATCTCTTGCAGTACAGGATTTGACAATGATTTGTACAATGCTTAAAAAATTACCTTCAAAATTTAGCTAGGAAATAATCACACAAAACTACAAGAAAGGAATCTAACTATATAAAATTAAAACACCAAAACTATACAATGAGGCAATGGTAGGGCCGATGAATTTCATCACAGATATGTCATAGCAAAATAAATCTTAACACTGTCTTTGAAGTAATGACTTTCACAATGATCATCTTAGAATTTACTGCCCTGAAACAGACCTAGCTCATTCATTTTAGATAGTACTTCTAAATATTCAGTAAGCAGTACTCTAAAAATGGTGTCCAAATCTACAGTCTGAAAACATAAATAGCATACCTGAATCTTTGGCCATCTTCTAAAATTATCATGGCCATTGACCAAAATGATACTACTACATTGCAACACAACACACTAAAGTGAGAATAATAATTTTAATATTTTTTTATTGATTTTCTCACCACTATTTCAAAACCTTTGGTGTAGAAGAAAATAACATCAGAGAAACTTGGAAGATGATCAAACAAAGGTGATGAATTTTACCACCAAATAATGAAGAAGATATTAGCAATGAACATTGAATTGGGGTCATTGTTGTAAAGCATTAAAGTTTTACCATCATCATAACATCATATACTATTATGTCCAACTTTTCTCAATAAAATTATTATAAACTGATAGTTATCACTGGCAATTCACAAGTCTAGAGGGATACTGTCATAGGATTAAACTGAGAGTTTTGATCACTTGACAACATGATGGCATATATGTTTGGTCATTTTTAAAAGGTATAAGAAACTTACCATAAAACGAGTGCTGCTGGTGCCTTGGTCAATTGCTCCAACCAATGGGCCAAATTGCTTGTTGTTTCCAGCCATTATTCACTATAGAAAAAAGGTGCTTAGTTTTGGTATTGAAGCGTTCAAATAAACACTGATTATCACAATTTCACTACACTATTAATGATAGAGAGCGACCCAGTCCTTCTTTAAAACAGATATATATGTTATAGAAGAATGAATTAAATCTTCGCGGTTTAATTTCATAGCTAACTTACAAAGACAAAATTTCTCATACTTTGAAAACAAAACACACGATTAGTTTTTCTTCACGGTGTTACCTGTGAAGCTGTTCACACACAATCCTCAAAGTGAATCGCTACTATGGATAAAGAGTATAAGACTTGAATTTTACGATCATTCAGTGAATCATTCGGAATTTCGGTTTGCACAAAGATAAACAGCGATTTGGTATCACAAAGTTAAAAGTTCTCTTTCCATGATGATCTTTACACTAGCGAGATTTTGACCTATAATCTATGTGATTACATTCTTACGTTATCTCTGGCTTGGGCTTTCGACAGTGTATCCCCTCATTCAGGAGAAAGATACGGATTACGCAGTTATCTCACCGAGTAGAAAATGATTATCTCATCCTAGTTATTGGATACTCAATCTTAGGGCATAGTGTTAAAGAGCTATAAGGTGACGATAAATGCTAGCTCAAACAGTCTGAAATAGCAATAAACTGCAACATTTCTCTTAAGTTACGTAAACAAAGCAGACGATTCTCACACTTTCTACATACCTCTCCAAGCGCTGAAGAAGCTATAAACCAGGAAGCCGAATGAATTGCTATTTTCCTCCTTCTTTAAGGCTTTAAGCGATTCTGAGTAAAGCCGCGGTTTCGAAATCGGATTTCGCCACTCATTTTCTGGCCATAGTACTTGAGATAAAAAACAAATATCGACATCGCTCACTTTAAAGAGGAAGATCTTTATACCTACACCGCATCAGCAGCATGGAAGCCATTTGAATAAGAATATACCGAGTCACGGAATGCGTTCTAACGTAAGAGTCAATTCAAAATAGAAAAACCAGCATCGTACCTTCAAATTAAGTACACCAAAGGCACTAGGTCAGCTTAATTTCCTCCTTAACATTTCGATACCAAATACACGTGCGTAAGTTTCATAGTAAAGGTCAACCCCCCGCACCAACTTCATTCATGTACCACAACAGTGCTTCAAGAGATGATTTGGCCTCATTCACGATACTTAAGAATTTTAATAATCTCTTGAATATTATTAGTATTTTATTCCTACTCTTTCTTTTTAAAATGTAGGAATTGTCTTTTCATACTCAGGCTAACTAACGTAGTATCTCTACCACCAACTCAATTCATCAGAAATAGTCTGAAATTTAGTACACATGATTTTATAATATACCACTGTTTCCGAGGAATGAAATGAGTTTGTTTCGTTGAATATATGTTAATCACTATTCTAAGATATTAGTAAAGACTTTTTTTCGTATTGTAGCTTTGAAAAGTTAAGCCTGATTTGACATGAAGTTGTCAGTTGCCTAACTGTTACTGTTGGCAGTCGTATGAATGCATAGACTATTACTAACATTTCCTTACAAGATTCATTGCGTGTAATAGAATTGCACTGCACAGACTTTTTTGAATTTGTTTAAATAAGTATTTGGGGCACCGATATAGACCAGAAATCAATTGTAGAGACAGTTCTACAATGTTTGTGATAAATGCCCCAAAAATTTGATTTTCAAACATTTGCTCATCGTATCGTACAATAAAATTTATTTTGTGTGCGGAATCAAGATGTTTTCCACCTTACAGCATTGCATTTAATTCGTTACACCTTAATGAATTGATGCTCCTGGCCGTAGTCACGAGATGCTTTCTAGGTTACCGCCATGAATAACCATGAGGGAGTTGCCAGACCAAGCTTGCCAACCTTAATCATGCTTTTGCCCTTTTGCCAAGGGCTTGTTACAGTTATTGTTAGGATTACCTAAGTTTGCCTAAAATTGGCCATGAAAGATCTTTAAAATTATGCAATTGGAGATGTAGAAATTGAATGTAATCTGATCAACATTTAGAATGCTAAATTTAATTCAATGGATCTTCAATGTTCGAATCCACCCCTTTTTTATTGAGGTAAAATAAAATAATCATTGGTTCTGCTATATCGGAATCATTAGTTGTATTCATCCTGCTCTGTTTTCTTTGTTAAGCTACCTTCCATGGAGAAACTAGAAAATTAAAAAAGTTAGAAATTTCTGCAGTTTATGCCATGATTAGTCTTCAATAATTAAATAGGTTTATGATAATTAATTTAGTTATGTTATTCTGCCTGATTTTATCTACCTTTATTTAGGAAAACCATCCAAACTACTGGTGCAGGCCAATATCATTGTGTACCAGCAAGATAAGTAGATACATCAGATTTGGAGAGGGGAGGTATTGCTGAAGGAAATGATAACAGGTAGAGGAAGATAAGAGACAAGCATAGGTTTTGGATGATGCAAAATGAAGGGCTAGTTGACAGAAAGCAAGGAAATCAGATTAAGTTAACAGCCTAGTTAACTTTATTGTACCTATATGTACCTGTACGTTGAAATTTGAATGTAAAGTTGATAATTTTTGGGAATGTATTTCATCTCTAATATTGGATATTTTGAACACAAAATTTTTTATTGATTAATTCCAAATGATATTTATTACTCTTATAATTTTATAATCATCCCATAAAATTTCCTGCAACTATTTAATATAAAGGGAATGGATGTATTAATATAACAAAACCCCCATTAGTAATGTTAACCTGTTTAAGGTCTCTTGAGCTTTTAGTTTCTAAGTAGAGGTGTGATTCACCTTCAATTCCTTTGCAGCAACATTGCATAATTTATAAGGCTTTTATTAAATCATAAGTAACCAAATGTCACCATAAAACAATATTTTTGTATTTTCAATCTTTTTGCTGAGTTAGAGCTTACTGAAAGTACAATAAAAGTTTCAGTAAGCATGAAAGACAAGATCTGATTGAATGGCACTAAATGTATACAGAGGATGAGATATGTTGAGTGAATATAAAACTTGAATTGTTAATAGAAAAATTATGATGAGAAGGGATTTTACAAACTGAGTACGTCTTAGGACATTTTAATACAGAATATCTTTGGATATCCAGATGTATGATCACCTGTCCAGCTGGAAATACATCTAAGTGACATTTGGTATATAAATCTATTCTTAGGATTAGTAGGATCTACAGCTTCATACCAAAACTAAAGTTTTAATATAAATTCTTAGCCCATCAGGCAATATGACTGTACCTGTTATATGCATTTGGTAGGCTGCTATGAATTTACTTCTCAGGCTAGATCCTTGTGAAATCACTCCAAGACTTCTTTCTTCCAAATAATGGCACTTGAAGCAGAGAATTCAAGCCACAGCAAAATGCATAAGATACCATTTTTAAGCCATGCATAACTATTTCCTTCTCCTTAGCTCTTTTACACGTCTGTACACTTTGAGAAATCCTATTCATCTGAGGAGAAATGGACATGATTTAAGTCTAACGAGACTGAGACTCAAACTCAGGTCTCTCAATTGCCTGTAGGATGCTCTGACTGCCAAAACATTCTTTCATGGAGTTTTAGATACTTTATAGGCAACTTTTCTTTAGAAGAAAGAAAAAAAGGAACTCGGCGGTCAATGAACTAAGAGACAAAGGTTCTCCAAGCGTCGACAGCGGCCACCGTCTAAGGGCAATTCCTGGGAAATGGATAATCGCTTAGCGGTCACCAATTATTCAGAATCCCTAATGCACATTTCGAAAGCAATGCTTTCATGATCACAGGGGGTCCAATGCATTGGATTAATGCATGGACTAATGGATTGAATAGAAATTTGGAAATGTTTCCCAGGATAATATTGATCTGAGATTTTGTTAAAAAGGAGGCTGGGGTAATTTTATAATTTCAAGTAGTAAGCATTGAGGGCCTCCACCAGAAGATCAAGTCTCATTGAAGATTGGAACTCTCAATAATATATGGTCCTTTCAGATATATATTGAGTGTGTGTGCTGTGAAACAAGGATGGTTGACAGTTCAAGGCTTACCTTTCCTAATCAAGGAACCTATGATCTCCCTCCATGAAACAGGGAAATCCATGAGTTGCTATATACCCAAGATCTTTTCTCTTCAAAACAGACCAGCTGGTCAGAATTTAAGCCTTCTAGCAATCCCTTGGAAAGGGTATTAACTACCAACTTTCTTCATCCCGTTTCACTCTGGGAAAATTCACCCTGGCAAGGGAAAACTGAATAGTAATATTTTCACATGAAAGGTCTGCTCTTCCTTTGAAGCATGCATCCTTTCCTTGTTCTTACACAGCTTAGAATATTTAATCATTTTTGTGCTTTGTTATTTGATTCTTGGACTCAATTTCTCTCACCTCAGACAATGAATAAACAGATCAATCAACAAAATGTTCCAAATGGATACTAATATATATAAAGTCATTTTGTACCATAGATTTTTAAAGAAACAAGTTGGATAAAAGGAAAAACTTTGAGAGTGAAGATAACACAGGTTTGTCTCAAAAACTTGTCTCCGTTTCATGTCTTCAACTTCACAAGAAGAATACTTGAATATAAAATAAAATTACTCTTTAAGAAAAGTTGAATCCAATTATTTAACAAAATTGATAACATAACACTGCTTTGATTAATGAAACACTTACTTATAACAGCATAAACCAAGCTGAAAGAGATAAAAGGAAATACAGAGGTAATGGGCATTTTAGTCCTTGTATGGAACTAAAAATAAATTCTTATTAACATCATTTCTTTACATTTATTCATCAAGGTGCCATTTACAAATCTATCTTTTTACATAGGTACATAACAAATTAATATAACTTATTAAATAAACAAACATTGCACTAAAGATTCCCCTCTTGTTTGTCTTAAGTTTTTCTTTCAATGACACCCAAATGTAACTCAAGATACAAATTAAAACCATTACAAATATACAAAAATTGAGACAACCAAAATATGCAAAATCATACAATGCAGACTGAAATGCAGCAAGAAAATTCAGAGATAAACTCATTTCTGAAGTTTTAATGTACAATATGAGGATCCACAAAGTTGTACCTCAATGAAATGTGGAAAACAAAATCCAATGTTTTTTCTTTACATAAGAATGGAAGACAATGACTACTATTCAGCCTCCATACCTTTTTTTTACTAATAAGTACCTTGAGGGCACATTATAATTTTTAAGTCGAACAGAAATTTGATAGCTACAAAGACAGAATTATACTAAATTTTTCTTTGGTACCACTAGAGTAACTTATGAACATAAAAAAACTTAGTGACTAGAAAATCCACACAGAACTTCCTTGTAAGATATTTCTTGTTCGAAGATTTGTTTTTTTTTATCTTGCTTATAATCCAAAAATTTAAGAGATCATAGAATGAACACATCAATTTTGAGAAAAATTAAGAAAATCACACAACTTTTTAGAAATAAGATGAAGGATCATTCTTTCATCCATACAGACACACTATTTTTATTGACATGGAAATATCCTTCTCTTAGAGCCTATCAAATTCTGCGCTTTCATTTCTTTCATTTGCACATGCAGCAATTGAATTACCTTACATAAAAAATGACAAATTTTTAAAGCATGGTTTGCCATCACCCTGTTTCTTGTGGCTTATTTCTTTTTACAGTATCTTGAAAATGGGGGCTAGCATGTGTATGAGCAGAAGATTAAATATGAACAATATAAAACTTTTTATGGAATCTTTCCTCACAATACCTGATGGTTTTTTTAATATGAAACTACATGCAGTATGAATACACACATTAACAGTACAGTTATTCGATACTTGGAAACACATTAACACTGCTGAAGTTTTATTTTCTCATTTATCTGACGATGACTGGTTTGATAAGCTTTCACCGAGTGAGAACAAAAACATAAAAGTATTATTGTATCATGACTTACATTTCAAAAACTGTAATGTAACCTGATTATAAAATTTTTCTATATGCCTAATACAGGGCAATCAAAAAACAACAAAGATTTATCAAAGGAGATGCATATGTATGCAGACATTCCTAAGTTCCTACACTCAGGCACTCAAACAATGCACACATACTTCACACACATACATCTCCAGTTCATGTGTCAATAGATGAAAGGGAATCATTCAACATTCTCACAAATGGAATACAAAAGGAACCACTTAACTCCAAAAAGCAAAACTTTTGCTTCAGGCTTGGCTCATTTTAAATGCACAATTAAACTACTCTTCTCACTTCTCAGTTTTCTTTCACCTAAAGATTATGCACATGAGTTCTTTCACTTATAAAAGGCACTTAGTTGTACGTCATCATTTCTAATTAAGTCATTTTCTCATAAGCATTTTGAATACTCACTTTGGCAATTACAAATGTTTTCTTCCTTTGGTCTATCCTGAGCATATGATGTGTTCAAATAAATAGAAACACTTTGAAACTCACTTTTTGATTATCTAAGAGAAATGTTACTATTTTCCCTATAAATACTATACAGATGTAATGCCATTAAAAACAAAAAAATAATAAGTAACTGAACATCATACCTTGTCTTAAAATGCATAATAATGTAATTAATGCAGTTGGATTTCTTCGAAAACATTGTTTCTCATAATTCTTTGAGCCATCTGAATAAATTGCTTCAACCTAGCAAAAACAAAAAGAACTTATCTGGCTCAGTATAATATTTCCCAAGGAAATTCTTTCGGCGAAAAAATGGACAATCAATAAACATTTCAGCTGTGAATCAGTAATTATCACTGGCTGAGTCACAACTGAAATGTGCACCTAGTAGCATAGCCATTTTAAGACTTGGAAGCAGTTTTTCACTTTAAAACATGCTTTCCATTCAAGAAATTTCCTGGGAATTTTCACAGAATCCAACTACATAAATAACTACAGAAATCAATCCCTATCTTGGGCAGAAAAACTAAAGCAAAGCATGAGAAAATTTTGAACGCCCCGTCAAAATTCTCATGTAAGATACCTGTATAACGATAATAGGCAAATCATGAAGCAATGGCATTACTAATGTATTCTTGATCATCAATAACATCACAAATTGTACATAGGAGATGGAACTGCTGCAGTCAAAAACTTTTGCCACTGAGTTTTAGGAATGCTCAGCCTCATATCAAAGTTAATGCACATAGGTCTACTGAAGTCTCAGTCATCTGTCATTCGCTTATAACTTGACACTAGTTCATACCTGGAAATTAATTATTAGCTTCCAGATAAGCTATGTCGTATTGGCGACTCTCAATCACATGGCAAATATTACAAATGCAACAATAATCACATAGGAAGTGAAATTTTTGTAACTGTCTTAAGGATTCGAACTCTTGCTAGAGCGTGTATTTCCGATCCTTCACACAAGATGGCCTTCCATATCAGGATTCTGGCCACCTCCGACCACCATAGATGAAGGACTAAAGGTAGACAGTGCTGGAAGTGGAGGTGGTGGAGGAGGGGGAGGTGAAGAGGAAGCTGACGACGACGGAGGAGTCGGACCAATAGGAGAAGGTCTTGCTCCTGAACGTGGTATGGTACCTTTAGTTGAATAAGTTGCTCCTCCTCCGAGGTATGGATATGGGGCCATCATAGTGACATCAGGGGGTAAAGAACCATTGCCTACGACCACCAGGGGAGGTGCGATTGAAGTGGGTGCCGATGAAGTTGTGGACATAGGAGGAGTTGGACCAAAACCAAGAGGTGCAGGAGGGTAGACTGCATTGGCTGTGTAGGGATTGTCAGGAGACAGACCAGAATAGTAAGCTTGGTGCTGCTCAGACATTGGAGGAGGAATGACTCCACCTAGGGGAATGACAGTCAATTCAATGTAATATTTGCTACTACAGATCTAATAACTTTACATAACCAGCTCTTCAGTCTGGATTGTAAACAAAATAATCTTTGCTTGATTTTAACGTACACAATTCTTTGGTCAGTAATCTCATAGAGATCACGTTATAATGTTTTTCATTCATCTCTTGTGTAGGTATATTTATTGATTTCATGAAATATGCAGACTTTGATGCAATATTCTGTTCTATAACAATTTCAAGAATAAAAAAACCTTTTTTGTGTTACATACTCTGAATAATTTACAAGAGGCTATTAAATAACCTTTTATGTTAAATACTTTAATATAAAATCTTTAAATTTCATAAAAATTCAAAATATAGACAGAAACAATGTCAAAGAAATTTAAATCATAGGAGGATATTTTTCCAAAATATTTTCATCTATACTTCATGATGTATTTAATCAAATTGCTACATGTACCGAGAATAATAACATATTAATCAATCTGTACACCTTTGCTCTTTCATAAATATTGAAACAGAAGCTACTTTGCACAGATATTTTGCTTTAATGCAAGAATTCATGTAGTTTTCTTTCTGTTTCTTAATTCATTATATTTTTTGTAAATTTCTATAAATATCAATCCTATTCTTTAAATTACTCTGAAATTTCATTCATTCTCTCTAAAATGATTGAAAATTGATCTTTTCAAAATTAATATTCATTTACAAAATGTGCAGAGAAAAATAACTTTCAAATAGCCGTCCTTGCAAAGATAAATTATTTGCTTCACCTACACAAGAGATGTATTCCTTTTGGATATACCAAGAAGCTTAATGAAATACAAATTGTTACAATCCAAGCTTAAGAAAAGCAGGTTTGTCATGCTAGATTTACAACTAATTACACATGCTTTACACTACACAGATTAAAAGATCAGAAATATCGCAGATAAAAATGAGGTAGATAACAAAGTAAGAAGTTGTATAGTAAACCCTTACAATTTCAAAAACTAGAAGAAAATGAATGAGTTATAAAAGAGTTGACAATTAAAGATTGAGTGGCCCAGAAAAATTATCACCATTGAAGCTCTCTTGAAGAATGTGCTGAATTCTCTTAATTCCAGACTTAGTCAAAAAACTATAAGCTATAAGGCAAGTAAAAAAGAGGTTAGCAAATAGTTTACCACTAATACTCATTTTAGTAATGGATCTTGCTCTCTTTTTAAAACTAAATGAAGATCATGTGAAGTTAAAAGTGGAGATTTTTCAACTAAGATAATTTTGTTAATTTCTAAGTTCTTTGTGAACTCTAAGAGTTGCTTTTAAATCCTCATTAATAACACGAAGAAAATTCTAAAAGAAAGAAATGTGTGAAAGGCATTGTGTTATAAGAATATGAAATGAATTCAGTAACTTAAGATGTGCCAAAAAGTGATGCAATCTAGAGATCTAATTTATTTGCAAGAGATGATAAGAGATAGGACTTAAGTTAAACAATCCTTCTGGCAATGATTCTTAGATACATTGAGTCAAAATCTTTTCGTTGCAGTTCTCATGTGACATTTGAGCACATTATAATGCAATAGAAGGGGACCTGATGAGTTTGCGACTTCACAGAAAGTAGTCAATTCCGTTATTCTTGACAAAAGATTTCCAGACCAAATTGTAACGTTTAGACACACATGGAATTCAGTTCCTCATAGCATGTTAATGGGTGGAATGATACATGCGTAACAATATTTCATGCTAACTTGAATCTCCATAACAAATGTCTCTTCCTTGATTTCTCTTATTAAACAATGTGCCATGCAACACGAACTTACCCATTCCATGACTATAAGGATTCCTTCTAAGAGTATCAACAAAACTACCGCCCATGTCATCTTCGTTTCTGTCTAATGAAGAATGGTCAGCACTTCCAGCAGATGTATCTACAACACCTTGGCCTTCCATTGGTGTGTGCATCATGTAAGCATTAGATGGGGGTTTTCTTCTCGAAAGAGTTCCATCTCCTGGTATCTGCTGTTGCTGACGTAGAGTGCCATGGGGGGCATGGAGATGGTGGTGGTGATGATGAGGGTGAGTGTGAGAATGAAGGTGCATAGTAGCTGCTGGAGGGGCTTGATATGCATACTGTGATGGAGGTTCAATTTGGTCAATAAGGTATGTGCTTGCTGCTGGCTTCGTTGAGTCCTCCTGCAGAATGATTCGAAGCAATGAAATTATGTTAATAATATCTTGATATTTAGCATCTAAATTAAATCATAAATTTAAATCACCATGAGACACTAACTTCAATAAGACAAGAAGGAGCAGTAAGAGTAAATTTAAATAAACACTATCCTCAAGTATGTGCACAAGTAACAATAGCTTCACAACAAAATTATTTTATAAAAATATTTAATATCTTGCAACTAGTTTAACAGAAAAAAATCATGTCCTACTTTCTCTCAGCTTATAAGTTCTTCTTCATCTTTCAGAAATTTGATTCTAAATACATTTAATTATACAAATACTAGAATTTTCAGCACTAAAAGCTGGTAAATCGGTTAGAATGTTACTACATAATTGTAACATTAAAAATGATTGTAAAACATAAGGCATAGAAGAACATCAGAAATGCTTGCTAATAGAAGTCACCAAGAAAAATTTTGCTGTTCATAAGCATCAAAAAAGCAATTTCACACGGGAGAGTTGATGGATATAGCACCAAGTATAGAAGAACCCAAACTTACAATATAATCTTCATTGCTGTCTCCACCATTTGAGTAGCTCTCACTCTTCTCTGAAATTGAGCTGAGAGTCTCTCCAGTCACAGTCTCGTTGTAACTGCTAGCATACATTTCTATTGTAGCTGATTTACTGCTTCCTTGTTCACTGGCAGCAGCTGCAGTAAATATTTGTGATGATATTGTGTGCAATTTATATAAAATGTAATGCAATGGAAAAGAATTTGAAATAAAAAGGGGAGCATGCATAAAAATAGCAACTAATGTTCATATGTCATACACTAACATGAATTAAACATCTAACAGAATTAGGAAACAAAGCTGATTCATATTATTTAGCAGTTAAAAATTACATCATCTGAGTAAAGAATAACTTTGGAATTATTTCAACTGAGATTTAAACCCTTTGTGAAATCAAGTTCTTTTCCATCTATATTTTTTCTTAGTTGCTAGAGGAGCTCTCTTGTGTTAAAGTAAATAAAAAGTTGGAATAATTTAAGCTTTCAGAGCATTACTGTGAAAAAGAAAATAAATGCGAATAACTTACAGATTAATGTTTTGAAACACAGTGTGAAAAACATAAAGATAACAAGTGAACAATTGGTAACCTTAAAAAACTCTTGTTCTCATGTTTCTTCAATGTCGCCAAATTTGTGAATGAAACTTCAAATGTTTTGGGCATTTAAAAATGAGATAAAAATAAAAGTTAAATAAAGAAAGATTTGAAAGGCATTAACTTCAAACAGTTTGAAAATCATAGTAATAATTGACCTTAACACATACTTTGGTTGGCTAAACTTGGATGAAATCAATTAACTAGCATATTAAACTCAAAGTATACTGTGGCTTTTAAAATTAAAATACTTAAAATATAAATGAAAGAAATAAAAAGTACCATCTTCCATCCTCTTTGTGCGCTTCCGTCTGAAAAAGCACACAACAAGGGCAGCAATGTTGATTATGAGGACAAGAGCACCAGCTACAGAGCCAGCAATTATGATCATACGATGAAGATCAGCCTTATGAAGAAGATCTCCAGCTATCAGCATTCTTTCACGCTCGGTATTGGCTGATGGGTTCACAATTTTTTTTAACCACAATTCAGATAGTTTTCCCCAATTTATGAGGGAAACAAACATTTTTCATGGGCAGCACATTCATCCGAAAAAAGTCATGCCGTGCAAGGGTGGTCCAAGGTGACAGCACATACAGGATTAGGTGGGTGAAGGGGTAAAAAAAGAAAAGAAAAAACAAAAATAAATAAAAGTGAAGCATGAAATATATCTTACCGGTGAGACGCCTCTTCTTCTGAGTACGTCTCCGTACAAAGCAAACTATGAGCACCACGTTGAGCACCAACAAGGCAGCACCCACAACTGTTACCACAACTATCACCAACTTGGGCAACTGACCACTAGAGGTAGTGGAGGTGCTGCTATTGGTTCCCGAGGAAGAGGATGAGGAAGGGGCTTTTGAGGATGAGGAAGAAGAGGAAGATGGAACGTGACCTAGATGGCCAAAGAATTCCAAGAGATGTTAGAAGGAAAATATTCTTGTTAGTAGGGAACATTTTTACACCAAGGTACCTTCCTACATCTACCTCTTGTTGAATTTGTTTGAGACTTTATATTATCAGTGCTACTAGCTTGAGTTTAAACCAGTTTGCAGTTAAACCAAGCATAGAAACAACTAAACATTTTTATTTCTTTCTCTGTGGTATTCCAGTATGTTAAATACATTGATCACAAAGACAGTGTTGTTTGAGATACGATGTACAAAACAAAATGCCACATTTGATCATTCTTCTGATGATGATTCCAACTTTCTTTTTGTTAAATTTTATCTGGTATAGCAAAAGTTTGAATATATTATTTATGCTTGTATAATGACACCACATTATAAAATTTTGAATAGGCATGAGAAAAGGTATACTAAATCATGTAAATAGAAAAAAGAGGCATATGTAATACAATTCAGTAATGTTATTCTATTTCATTCCTGGAGCTAAAGGGTAAGATTGACCTTTAGTAGAAATTCAATAGAAAGGAGGGACTTCTAAGAATAGTTGCACATAATGGTTTAAAGTTATGAATGAGTTTCTTGAATTTACTCTTAAGTGAAAGATTTTGTCCTTGAAATGAAAGTACTAATGAATAAAATTTATGGAAATTATGGTTATACAAGCATTTTCACATTCCATATGATTGCAGTATCTCACTTGAGGGACTGGCATTTTAGAGTGAAAAAACTTGAATAGTTAAGGTTTGGATATGAATGAGAGTGAATCAAAGAAAACAGCATGTATGTTTGACAAAGAAAACAAAGACAATGACAAAATTTCATTCAGTATGAATAACCTGAAGAGCAGGTATAGTTAAAAATGCTAATAAAAGCAAGAGACCCACACAATTATAACATATAAATATACTGATTAGTTTAAGGGTAAAGCTCATGTTATGCATTTATGATATCTTAGCTCAGGCATAAAAATTGCTCTTAGCATGAAAATCTCAACAAAGTATTTTTTCATTATTAGTGACATCAAATTTCTTCAAAAACCTTGAATTATAAACCCCTATATAAAAAATAATTCACAAGAAGACTTGATACACAATTTAAAACAGAAACGCAACCTTTCCTTTAAAACTAAATTCTTGAAGTATACTTAATTATCAGGAAATAGTCGGAATAATTCTTACTTGTTGTGGTTACTCGTAGAGGAGGGCCTGAATAGTCACTGTTGCCGAGGCGATTTTTAGCCATTATGGCAAATGCATATTCAGTGGAAGGACTCAGGCCAGTAACTGCAAAAGAAGTCACACCTGGTGGTGTAACGTCGACATAATAGTATGGACCTCCAACATCTTCTTTTTTCTCCTGACTGTGGTCATCTAAGGATGCCAAAGTTTCTCCTCCATTTCCATCATCTCCTTTGTCTGATAAAATACTGAAATATGAAAGAGAAAATCAAGAATAAACAAGTGAACAAAAATAAGTCTGATTGACAGGCTACTTCAAATGATCCACGGTTTTTCATTCTAACTAACTGTTATCAGAATTCATCCATGATGACTGGCTTAATTTACCCACTAAAATGTATATAACCATTTAAATGTTATGAAACCTTATAAAACTGTTTATACATGTAATACTGTTTATGATATACAATAATAATTTAATTATGATAACTTATAAAAATGATGAAAAGGGAAAATACTACTATCAGATTCTCATCTTGTACTTTATCCTTGAATATAGTAAATCCTTAGCTGAGCTATATAAGATTATTCTATGAAACTTGCTCATAAAAAAATTGGTCCAAGTTAAGAAAGGCTACTTAAAAGTGAAAAATTGAATTAAGATTTTATGCAACATTAAATGTTATCATCGTTAACTAGAAAGACTTATCAACTTACGTTGGCTTCTTCACAGTGCCAATCTTCTTGTATCGAATTTGGAAAGCAACTCTTGCCCCACCATCAAATCCAGGAACCCATGAGAGAATCACTGAATCATGGGTTGCATTCCGTACAGAAAGACTAACAGGTGGATCAGGACGAGATGCTGGAGAAAGAACAGCATTGGCTGTGAAACTGCCAAGCTCATTACCTGCTCCACATTCATAAGCACCATAATCACTATGGCGAACTCCACGGACTACAAGAACAGATTCCCAAGTACTTGGATCAACCTGTGAGAAAAACATTGAGATTTAGATTTAAATCTCTATCTAACAAGTATGTTAATGGTATAAATACATTTTATAATCCTAACCCCTCTAATGCAGAAACCATCAAAATAATGAGTTGAGAATGAGAATGCTTACTGGCTGTATAGATATGGCCTGTTCTACAGCATAAACAGAACATAAATTTTTACTTGAACCCCTTGCAATTTCTGTCATTAATTATTTAATGACTAGGTTATCACTGAAGAAAAAATCAGAAAGGTAATCCAAAAAAACTCAAATGTAGCGTCTTAATAAAGTATTTGATCAAATTTAGGTGACTGACAACATTTCCAACAATCTGCTAGTAAGTATTATGAATTTGAAAGTAACCTACCTCATGGTATAAAATCTGATACTTTTCCGAAGAAACTTCTGGATTGGTTGATTGTGGAGAAGATGTTGAAGATGTAACAGAGGAAGACGTAGATATTGAAGGGGTGATGGCTACACCATTGAAAGACCATGAAAAGGTTGGTTTTGGAGCACCTCGTGCTCTGCACACAAGTCTAGCTGATCCTCCTAAGCTACTGGCAGCCTTCCATGCTCCTGGTGATGGATCCATTTCAGGAGCATCTGATACCAAATAAGAACCATAATCAGTATTCAAGACATTAAAAATGAGCCTTACAGTAAAATCTAATTATTTTGTAACTCTTTGGTCACTTATTCAGAATTGAAAGAAAAAATTACTGGAGAACCCTTCTTTTGCAAATGAACCATTGAAAATTATACAGCTTACATATCATTCACTATTATTGCCAAGCAAAAATAACAATAAAATCATCTCAAAAAACTAGGATTTATAGTATAAATTAACAAAGTCAGAAAATTCCTACTGTGGTTCAAAATTTGACTTTTAAGAATATATAATTACACTTACGTTTTACTATTAGAAATGTGGATTTGGAAACTAGGGGACCATGTCCAACACCATTACTAGCCACGCAGACATATGGTCCTGCATCTTTGGATTCTGCTCTTTGAATTCGAAGTATGCTTGTTCCATTCGGATAGAATGTTGGAATGATGCGACCTTCTCCAGTATGGGGTGCTACAGTCCCTCCTGGAGGGATCAAGGACCATGTGACAGCTGGTCCACCACCAGCATGTGTATTTCCTTCTCTCCTCCAGTGCACTGATCCCTCAGGAAGAGGGTTTCCATCAGCTGAGCATGACAGAATGGCATCCTCATTCTTGGATACCACAACCACCCGGGGTAATTCGTAGATACTAGGTGGATCTGAGTTTAAAAATTGATATAGATATTACAATCAGATTATAATCATGCAGACACAGCATGAAAAAGCAATAATAATAACTACAGAACTAAATTAAAATCTAACATCAAAAGGCAAAGAAAAAATTAACAGAAATTGATCCTTCCTCTTTTGTTAAGTTTCTAAATCAAGAATTAAAGTATATATTTAATAACTGTCAGTAAGATAGATTTCCATTTAGCCAATGTTCTAATAAGCAAAAATAATTATAGATGAATAGATTGATTCTTTCCACTGAATAATGTTTAGTAATTTATTGAAGTCCAGAGCATAAAATGATTCTTAATGATTCCTAAAATTAACTTGGACTTGCATTATTAATTAAGAAGACATCAATAATTTCAAAATATAATTCAGATAAAATAAAAATTAGTTTCTTCCTATTTTAAAATATAAATATAAACAAAAACTAAATTATGAAGCCAAAAAAGAATAAACAAACATAGTCTAAAATTAAAACAATTTTCAGCTCACAAAAATTTACAAGTTCAAAAACTTACAGTGGACATCAATGATGACCGATGTTGTATCAGATCCTTCACTATTCACAGCTTCAACTGTGTATTTGCCAGCATCTTCTCTAAGAGCATTTGTAAGGTTAAGAGTGGGTCCATCCCAAGTTACTCGTTGTCTTCCTGCACTGTCTCTAGAACTCTGAAATTATCAGACATTCAAAAGTTAAGAGATAAAGGTTCTCCAAGCGCCGAAATAGCGGAGACCGTCTAAGGGCGATTACCGGGAAACGGATAATCGTATTAGCGGTCCCAGTTCTTTAGAATCCCGATGTACATTTCGGAAACAATGCTTCCATCTTCATAGGGGGTCCAATGCTGAATGGACAGAAAGAGTGTGGTGTGAGGTATTTATAACTGTTTGTCGTGGGAGGGGGTTTTTTGGGGGTGGGGTTTTTTCTCTGGGTTTGTGACGTTCGTGTGGACTGCGTGTGGCCAAGAGCGATGGGGTGGGGTTTTTTCCTGTGACGTACGGGGAGGAGGTGGGGAACGGAAACTCCGGAATTAGGGTCTTCTAAGAAGTGGTATTTAAAAGAGAGTACAATGAAGAGGTAGGGATGGGCCCATCGTCGGCATTCATGAGTTTCCCTTTCTTTTGATATATGAAAATGCTTTCATAAGCATCGAGTTTTGAGTTATTCTGTATTGATTTCTTTAATTTTAAATTGTCTAAATTAATCCTGTGATTGTGTTCTTGTATGTGTTGCGCTACGCTTGATTTATTAATTTGGTTGTGTCTAAAATGAGCTAAGTGTTCTTTGAATCTATTCTCTATTTTTCGCTTCGATTGTCCTATGTATATTTTATCACAATCTTGGCATGAGATTTCATAAATGCCCGATTTTTGTGTTGGTGTCGTAGTGTCCTTGGGGTTATGAAGAAGGTTGGAGAGTTTGTTATTATTCACAAACACCGGAGTAAAATTGAATTTGGAGAAAATGTTTTTTAATTTGTTGCTAGTTCCCGGGGCGTAGGGGAGTTTTATGAATTTGTGTTTTTTGTCCTGAGATGAAGTAAGAGTCGTGTTCTGTTTTATTTTGAGTTTATGTTTGTGTTTTCTGAGAATGTTGTTAACCATGTTTTGGTCGTATCCGTTTTGTTTTGCGATATTTCTGATGTGGTTTAATTCTTTCTTGAAGTCTTTTTGTGAAAGTGGAATTTTTAAGAGTCTGTTGATCATGGAATGGAATGGGGCTAATTTGTGTGAGATGTGGTGATTTGAATCAGAAGGTATGTACATTTCCGTGTGAGTGGGTTTCCTATATATGTTAAATTTGAGCTTGTTTTGTGATCTAGTTATTTTTAAATCCAAGAAGGGGAGTGTACCATTTGTTTCCTCTTCGGCGGTGAATTTGATGGATTCGAATTGTTCATTAAGTTTTCCTAAGAAATCAGTGGTGTTGCATTTAGAAGTGTCAAAGATAGCGAAAATGTCATCGACATATCTGAACCATCTTTTAGGGAAATAGTCGAATTTCTCTCTGCACTGTTTTTCAAAATAAGTCATGAATAAGTTAGAAAGGAAGGGTGAGAGGCAGTTACCCATCGCGGTTCCGTTAGTTTGTTTGTAGAATTTTCCTTCGATTTGAAAGAAATTTTGGTTCATGCATGTTTTTGTTAAGAGGATATATTCTTTGATGATTTCGGGGGATAGGTTTTGTTTTGATAACCAATCTTCAAGGAATTGATAAGTGATGTCTAAAGGGATGCTGGGAAAAAGAGACTTCACATCGAAGGAAATAAGAATGTCTTGTTCTTTTGTAGAGATATTTTTAAGAAGGTCTATCAAATGGTTTGTGTTTTTAACGTTAGACTGTTGATCGAGGGGCCATTGTTTGAACTGTTGGTTAAGCCATTGAGATAAGTTGTAAGTGGGAGAATTTATTGAGGATATGATAGGTCTGAGAGGGATGTCTTTTTTGTGGATTTTAGGTAGGCAATACATTTTTGGAACTGTTGGGTTGGAAACGTGGAGTTTTATGTTTGTGGGATTAGCGATGAGATTTTTACAAATTTTAAGGGTATCTTTAGTGGAAGTGATCATTTTGTTGAGAGGATTTTTTGGAATAGATTCATAAGGTCCTTCTTTTAAGGTGGTTGTGACTTTTTCGAAATATTGTTTTTTGTCGATGATCACTACTTTGTTTCCTTTGTCTGCTTTAAGGTAAAAGCAATCTTTATCATTAAGTGTTTTAACAATGTTGTGTTCTTTTTTGTTAGAGTTTTTTGTGTTGTTAAATTTCCCATTTTTGTCAACTAAATTTTCTTTGATCTGTTGAAGAGATAAGTTTCTGATGGTGTTTTTGGAGCTTTCTGGGAGGAGTTTAATTTGAGATTCAATGTCAGCGATAGTGTCTTGTAACGGGGGTGTTTTATACGGAAGAGTGTATTTTAAACCTTTTGAGAGAAGGGTTAATTCATCCTTGTTGAAAGATTGTTTTGAGAGATTAACTACGTTGTTTAGAGTGTTGATGTTATGAGAGGAATTTTTTGGAAGTTGTTTCTGTTTTAAAGAGTTGAGTTTTTTGCGAAGTTTATTATTTTTTTGGGTGATTTTATGAAGTGTAACTTCATGTATTCTGTTCATGTGTAAATCCCAAAGAGAAGATTCAATTGGGGATAAGTTTTTGGTTAGCTTTAAATGAAGGTTGTAGGCTTGTAGTTCTAGGTGAGAGCGTTTGCTGTAGAATTTGTTTATCTCCAGGTTTATCCAATGTCTTTTAGCAGAGATTATAGCTTTTTTCGCTAAGTTGTTTTCTGTTTTAGGAAAGATGTTTGTAAAATTTGGAAAAATGTTAAGATTCTTGCAATCTTTGAGAAACTTAATGTCTGCACCAATGGTGTGAATTTTTGTGTGTAGCTTGTGAAATAAATTAATATCCTTTGGCCGGAGAGCCATGCTGCTAGAAGGAGAAAAAAGGAACTCGGCGGTCAATGAACTAAGAGATAAAGGTTCTCCAAGCGCCGAAATAGCGGAGACCGTCTAAGGGCGATTACCGGGAAACGGATAATCGTATTAGCGGTCCCAGTTCTTTAGAATCCCGATGTACATTTCGGAAACAATGCTTCCATCTTCATAGGGGGTCCAATGCTGAAAAAACCCCACCCCATCGCTCTTGGCCACACGCAGTCCACACGAACGTCACAAACCCAGAGAAAAAACCCCACCCCCAAAAAACCCCCTCCCACGACAAACAGTTATAAATACCTCACACCACACTCTTTCTGTCCATTCAGCATTGGACCCCCTATGAAGATGGAAGCATTGTTTCCGAAATGTACATCGGGATTCTAAAGAACTGGGACCGCTAATACGATTATCCGTTTCCCGGTAATCGCCCTTAGACGGTCTCCGCTATTTCGGCGCTTGGAGAACCTTTATCTCTTAGTTCATTGACCGCCGAGTTCCTTTTTTCTCCTTCTATTCAAAAGTTACCAAAAATGTTGATGAATGAAATACTTTGATAAAATCCTCGTGGTCTTCAATTTCAAAGAATGGCTAAATTTACAGTTTATTTCTGTTGCTATAAAGCACATCAAATCCTATATACCTTAAGAGGAGATCCATCCTTGGTCCATGTGTAAGTGATGTCAGTTGGATTTCCTTCGGCTAAAAGAGTCACATTGGTAGACTCTCCTTCTGCAACTACTATGGTTGCTTTGTCTCCTTCCATCTTTTCAACAAATTTTGGTTTATCTATGACAAAGAGACAAATTATTAGTTAAAAACTTGTCCATTCAATAAGTCAATTTCTATGCCATACTATAGAATTACACATTTAAGACACTATTTAACACTGCACCAACATCAAAAATGTAAATCTTAAGGACAACTTAAATAAAACAGAAAAGGAGCAACCTTAAACTTTTGATAAAAGAGTCACTAGCAAGTTTCTATAACAAATTAGATTTTAGAAAAATAAGGATTTGAGGAAAAGTAAAATTTTTCTATAAAAGTAAAAGAACAGATGCAGTAGAAAGAACAACTTTAGTTTACTAATAGAAGTTATTAACTTATTTACTTACATAGAATTTGCAGGGTTATTGTGTCATGGACACTTTTGTCCAGAGCTTCATTGCTTGCTTGACAAGCAAAACTAGCTCCAGCAAGTGCAGCATTGGCTTTCCCCAAATATAGCACAGATACTGAGACACGACCACCATCAAGGCCAGATCGAGTAACTGTTGTTCCGTTTCCTGGAGTTCCATCACCATCCCCTGCATTTCCTATCCGATTATCTTGTGGAATAGGAATACCGTCACGCCACCATGTAAGATGTGCAGGGGGATTGCTGGAGCTTGACTCACAAGTGAGGCTGGCTTCCTGGCCAGTTCGAAGACGAGACGGCTCTGTACGAATCTTCACATTTTCTGGAGCAACTGCAGATTAACAGAAGCATACCATATTCATTAATATTTTTAAAAATTACTGTGATTGTTGAAAAAAATCATTAATTTTAATTTTTCATCAGAATCAATTTTTCTGCTAGATAGTACTTATCTCTGAATCAACTTTGTGAGTAATAATTTAATACAAAGAATTTAAATGGTAACTTTCTGCAACTACTATTAGGGCAAGCCAAACAATATTCGTTGACTTATTTATCCAGATTGATGGGGCAGGGAAAAACTCAGAACTGCCAGATTTTCAGGTCAAATGTCTTTCAAAATAATCAAAAAAGATTTGGTAATTAGGAAGGTTTCTCAACTTACAGTGGACATTTAAAGTGATTGACTCAGACAGAGGAACCTCAGTTGCTGAATTACTTGCTTCACAGCGATAGACTGCACCATTGTCTGATGCATTAGTTACTATAGTGACTTCTGCAGACACTGATGTTTCAGTCACTCTAGTCACAGAATACACCTGGAATGAATAAAAAGCAAGTTAGCTCATTTAAAACTACATTTATTGCAGTGCAGTAACAGAGAAATTGAGTGCAATATAAGAGAAAAAATTGATAAGAGTAAGAAAGTTTTTAATATTTAATTATATCAGATTTAAACATGTCAAACCTGTATTAATGAGGAGTTTAGATATTTCATAGGAATTGTAGTAAATGCTAACCTTTTTTCCATTCTTAAACCATGAAATGGTGGCCAATGGATTCCCTCCAGTGGAAACACAAGAAATTCTCTGAACAGTGCCTGCTTCAATGGGAACTCCCTCAGTATATCCATGAATCATTGGTTGGCTGGGAGGGTCTACAACATACAAAAATCATATTAATATCAAGATCTCAACAGTTGAGGGTCATTCTAAGAGCAGAGGTAAGTTAAGAAAAACATCAAATATCAAAACTTACACAAAATATTGATAGTATGGGTTCCGACGACATTTTCCGTAAGTTGCATGTTAAGCCCATGGCAGATGACTACAAGTGACCTTCGGTGTGAACCAGAAACAATGGCAGTGATGTTGGAAATAGTTATCCAACCACCATTAGATTCAGTGTCTCCACCCTTTCCCAGCCTCCTGCTGTCTCTCTCATTCTCTTCATTAGTGTCATTGTTTTCCTTATTCTCTCTATTCCCTTCACTTCTCTGACGACTTCCTCTACCTGCTCAACACAATATAATTGACTTAAATGATGCACTTGCAAAATTAAAATTATATACAAAAGTATCTCTCCATCCATAGTTTTACGATGTGCATTCAATATGTAAATATAGAAAATCAGACTGAGTAGTATCAAGAATAGGAATTCAGGACACAGAAAAGAAAGATTTTTGATTTTCACTTGGTAAAATCTTTATGAAGAAAAATAAAAAATCACCTGGGCCAAAATGCAGAGATTGAGCTTCTTGGCTATTTGCAGGTATTGTCCGGAAAGTGGAGTTTTTCCATTGCCTTCCTCCAACCATCCATTTTATTTCAGCTGCAGGATTACTAGCTCCTGTGACACATGTCAAGGGAACTGGTTCTCCAACACGTGCCTCAGTTGGTCCAGTTATTGTTACATGAGTGGGAGCAACTGAAAATATAAACAGTGAATGTGATGATAACTTTATATAACCGCTGAAACAAACATGAAATGCGTACAATGAAAATTAAGAATAAGTAATTCAATAAATGATAAAAAAATGATTCCATAAAATTGTTAAAAGCAATGATTTCTATGTAAGTTACTGAATGATTAAGCAAAAGTATAGTGAATTTCAGTGTGATCAGAAAAAGATGCACAGGGATGATACTACACAACGGTATCATAAAAAATTTTACTTTACATCAAATTAATTTATGAGGTAAAAACCTTCAAATTCTACACATTCCAGTTTCAAGGCATTTTTTAGGGATCAATAATTTCTAAATTTATTTATTTAAATCTGGAACATGGGGATTGAGTAACAAGTAGCCTGACCAGTAAAATCAGGCTGATTTAAGAAAATAAATTTTAACTAATTTTATAACTTACATTGGACAGAAAGTTTAACTTCTGCACTCATTTTTTGTTTGGTGCCTCCAGGTGATGTTGATACCATGGCATTTGTAGCTTCACAGCGAAGAGTAGCTCCGTCATCAGAAGGCTGGGCTTCAAATGTTAAAGTGTTTTCTGAGACACGAGTTCCAGATCGACCAATGGTTCGATAAGAGGATCGCAGAATTTCCTTTCCACGCCACCAAACCAGCTGAGCAGGAGGATTACCACCTCTTGAACGGCAAACTAATTCAACCGTTTGCCCTCTACGAAAATTTTCCCCTGTAGTATATCCTTCAATGTACGGTGGACCAGGAGGATCTGGGTAGAATATTTTAAAAGATAAGAGAATATATTATATATATATTATATATTAGCCAAGTTTAACAGAATCTTCAAAGAATTTTTACTCATGAAGAGGATATATCTTTCAGATCCATTTATCTTATTTTCCACTCAATTAAAAAAAATCAGACTGTAATGATATTATTATTGATCCTTACGATAAATTTTCTTATAATTCTTCAAACAGGTATTGAAATATAACACAAAAAAGAACACAAGGTAAACAAACAAAAAGCAGTATATAAGAGTTGAAATCATTAAAGGAAAAGAATTCAAGAATAGATAATTATTACATAAATTTATAAAATACTATTTCTGAAATTAAAATCTTCCGAGTCCTAATCCTGACTCAAACATCATTTCTTTAATAAATCAGAGAAAATTTTCATCATCTATTCAATTTTAAAACATAAACATAAAATGTCTTGACAGATCAGAGAAAAAATTGTGATCTCACTCTAATGTTCATACACAGTTTTCTATCTATTTCAGAAAATTTCATCAGACAATAATTTATTAAGCTTAGAATCTATATAACCTGAAGAACTTACATAGTACACTTAGTTGGACTGATGTCCTCATGGGCATATCTGGAGCAAGTGCTTCATGCTTTGCTTGGCAAGAGAATTCAGCAAAATCATCATCTGACGTGGGAGTAATGGTTATACGACTGGTTACATTGTAACGTTTGGCCACTTTTCGACCATCAGGACTTTCTCCTCCTTCAGAAGGACTACTACTGCTCTCACCTGTATCTAGAGAAATTAAATTGCTCAATTTTTACCAAAATATTTAAACTCTACTTATCAAGAGACATTTCTTGCATGATTTAATAACCTCTTCCAGAAACTTCTGATGTAGAAGAAAGAAACAAAATTGGAGCAGAGGTTTCATGATTAGCTTGGTATTTCTTTTGCTAGACTAAAACAATTTTGGTTTAATCAAATTTGACATTAATGTAATAAAAATCCAACAAATTAACATGATGCAAATTCCTTGTAAGGATTAAATATTATTCATTGAGGAATAAGAATCATTCCATTTATGTAAAGTAACCATTATGTTAAGGTATAGTACAAGCAAAGAGTACTTATGTTACAATAAATATACATTCATCTACTCATTCACAAAATCTCAACAGAAAATTCATGGAATTAGTAATTTTTTTAATGAATTTAAGTCAAACTTGCCTATTTTCAGAGGAACTCTGCCCCTATACCATTCTATTTGGGCAGCTGGACGGGCATTACGAACTACACACTCAAGAGTCAAAGGAGTATTTTCTCTTATTTCTATCTTCTCATTTGGCATATGCCCCACTATTTCCACTGAAGAAGGTGGAGCTGGAAAAAAGAATTAACAACACCTTAATGTAGTTGCAAACAGATCAAAGAGCTGATGGAAATGTGAAGCATAAATGCAGTACTGTACAAGACTTAACACATAATCCATTCATTCATTAAAACTTTGAAAGTGAGAATTGGTCATTTACTCACTTTTTATAGAATTATGAAAATTAAGGTTGAAAAATGTCATTTCAACAAAACAGATTGGGAATTAATATTAAATATTTCAATTGATAGATGAATTGACTTTTGACAAAGATTCTGTGGAATTCCGGCATAAGTTAAAAATATCACAACAATTTTTGCTCGATAAAGGTAAACATATCGTTAATAAGATTTTTAAATACTTATTTTATTCAACTCTTTAAATATTTCACATAGAAGGAATACTGCTAAAAGCATCAAATGCTGAGGGAAAACTTACCAATAACAGTAAGCCTAGCATGAGCACGTATAGGCTTATGGTAATGGTATGGTCCAACCTGGCATTGAAATTCAGCATCATCTGCCAGAGTAACATTTCTTATCCGTAGGTTGAATACTCCAGATGCTCTGTCAGTTTGCATGGAGTAGCTTGGATGGCCAGGGATGACAGGGTCAGACCCTAAAAAAGATAAGAAAAAGTAGATTAGATATGTAATGAACCAAAAGATAAAATTATTAAGCTGCTATTTAAACAATTAAATGTTTACATTGAGATGAGTAGATGAATCTGATAAAATATGGCCCTAAGTATAGAGTATAAAAATTGATAATTTAATAGTTAATAATATAATAGTGTAAAAATAATACACAAATGTGCAATAAATATTTACTAATATAGAGTATAAAATTCACAATCAAAGTCAACAGCAGGAAAACAAAACAAAAGGAAAAAAAACGTGTGTATGGATTATATTTCATTTATACGCATAATAGCAGAATGGCATATGAGGAAATCTCTTGAAGCCTAAAATGTACTTTCCAGTATTACACCTTATAGTCAGGATATGGCACCAGGTGAAAAGTTCATACTTAGAACAAATAGGTTTGAAAGAATATACATTAGCACCCCTTTGACCATATATCTGCGATAAAACTTCCCGTATCTGACGCTTAGAGCACTTGACAAAGTTTAAGAAAATCTTCAAGCTTCTAAAGGCCTCTCACGCCTCCCCAATATCAAACAAAACATCCCAACAGTTCCTCAACTCATAATTCCCCCACTTTCGAATCGAACCCCGATTGTTTACCAACCCAGAACCCGACTTTTCCCCCGAATCGATCTCAACCCGAAATATTTCTAGCTTCAAGCAGCAACCGCAGCTGTCGATGTTAAAACCTTCGCGGATTTCTCCAAACGGTTTATTTCGAGAAAGACGGATGACGGCTCACTGTTTTAAGTTCGAGCGATGAAAATTCGTAGGCAAATAGACGCGGAATAAAACTCCCAAACATGACGGGCAATCCCGGGGAGGCTGACAGCTCTTCCGACGTCGGAAAGGAAGGAGAACACGGCTTTGGCTACAGAGCTTTCTCAGTTCCGTCTCCGCGGGAGTTCTGCCGTAATCCTACTTGAAGAGAAGACAGAATATGGATCATTCATCATTCCCGGTAATCGCTGGCTCATCGTTCCTATTAGGCTTATGCTCCCGTAAAGAAGCCTTAAATCCTCGCTCATGAAAAAAACCGGGGGCCGAGGAAAGGCTATCAATTACACCCTTTTCGGAAGGTGCCTGAGAAATTGACAATGATAGAAAATTTCCTCGAAATAAAATGTATGCATACGTCACGAGAGAGGGCTGAAGGTAATTCGCCCGCGTTTTACAATTTTCCGCTCACGGCGACCTCTTTTTTTTATGAGTCGAACGCTATCACCTCGCGAGGATGATCCTCTTAAGAATGCGATTGAAAGATCACAGCCGAGATCTTAACTACCTTAAATCCTGTTCCACAAGCAAGAAAATCTGAAGCAGTAAAAAGCGCGGGATTTTAGGAAAATTCGGGCGGGAAAAGTCGATTGTTACGACTTCAGACATTGATCTTTCAAGGGATGAGCGTAAATGAAATCGATTGTGGCAGGTTTTACCACGTGGAAATCCGTGAAAAGGAAAGGTGGAAATAATATAAAACTTGACGTATTTTTCACACTTATTTACAAAAACCCTAACGGTTTCGTCACAATTCTTCATCCCACCTTTCCTTATGTATTAATGTCTTTTTGATGTTTCTTTCTCACCTGATGATGGCCGAGGCAAGCCAAAATCTGATTTTTTTGTATATGGAAAATAGGTGAAGCTTCATTGCATTCCCATATGTTCTTGAGAAAAATCTAAACATAAAAAACTTTAATCTGATATAAAATGCCTGCAGAATCAAAGAACTTCATCAGGGATGAATATCTTAAAAAACTACCAAACTATCCGGAAACCTTAAAAACTACCAGTAAAATGCATCTTACATGAATTAATAACCTCTGGAGACATCAAAGGAGTAAAATAGTTTATAATTTTGAGAAATAATTTAATTTCTTCAACGCCAAAAAATGCATTACATCACAAAATCGTCTCTGGACATTTTAAAAAAGGTTGAATAATTAATCTTCCCATAGACATAGCCAAACAAAATCGTTTTTAAACATTTCCGGAAAATCCTAATCCTGGGTATGATAAGTATTAATCTGGTAATATTGCCTATAACTGATTTATAAACGCGATCTTAGAATATTATCACAGATATATTTGGAACAGTTTCAGCCCAATCCGGCGTTCCTTCACGCGTCTTTCATGGAGCCATAAACATATTCAACGGGACGGCTTATTGTGGAATTCGTGGGACAAGACGGATCTTTTGAACATATGCGAAAATCTCGCGCAAAGGCATACGGTTTTCCTCAATCCGTCGGGAGGAAAAATATCTCCAAAAAAAACCCAAATATTCCGATCCAATCATCGTCTCCACTTTGGACTCAATAGCGAAATAGTCGCGCAAATTCCATTCAGTTTGTTTATCGCCCTCTCCACTCCGGCCGAGTAAAAAAAAGAAGAAAACCATTTACTTCCTTTAAAAGGTCTTCTTACGTTCCGTGGGTGCATTTGCCGTGGAGGGCACAAAAACCTTTCGCTCAAGCGATTAGGTCCCTTTTCGACTCTCCAATCTTTCTCTCTCTCCAAAACCCTTGCCTTGCCTTTTTCTTCAAGGAGCACAGATTTCATTTCGCGGTTCGGGAGCTTGCCATGCCTCCTCTCTGTCTTTCCTCTCGTGCCAGACCATGATTGAGCTTCTTTTTACGACGAAAGCTATTTCGGCTTTTTTCCTTTTATCTCCCCCTTACACCAACGTTTCTTTTTCCGCTCCCGCCGCTTTACTTGTGATACTGCGTAACTTCTTTATTTCTGCGTATCATGGGCGTCGGCTTCTCTTTTTCTCGACGCGGAGCATAGGTGCGTTTTCCAGAGACGATTTCGGTTGACCGGTGGGGGAAGATCTTTGCATCCTTTGAGTGCGGAAAAATGACGAGATGGAAAAAGGATTGAGGTGTATCGAGGGGGAATTAGACTGCGGATTTCATCAGATTACTTCCTTTCGGTGCGCTATTCCTAAAAAGCGGGGTTCTTCCTTTACTTCCCGATGCACGCTGATGGATTAATCATCTTCGAAAACGTTGAAATTTAATCTCGATAAATACTGATATTTATATAAGCTAATAGTTCGAATAATTTAATATAATTTACATTGAAACAAATTTTGAATGCTACGGCTGCCAACAATAATTATAAATTCATAAAATCCACGGTAACACTCACAGTTATACAATGATAATGTCAGCCTCATACAGTGCATTTACTTACCACTGTTGTAACTATAATCATAATCAACATAACGTAATCACCAACAAACTAATCAAAATCATCGTAACTTTTAATTACTACATTTTTATAGCTCATTTTTGCAATTTTATGAACTGATTACAGAAATTCGGTAGTCTTGTCGGTTTAAATATAAGAACTAAGGAGATTCAGTAAACTTTTGGTCTACCAATTGGAAACCAGTAACATCTTTTCATTCAACACTACAAAACATGAGAAGCAGAAAAAGATGTCATTAATTCGATTGCATTTTACCGATATTTCCATTAAAATACAAACGTTTTTCGCAATAATTATCCCCTAATATTAACCGAGTTCTAAAAATAACACTCTGCCTAACTGATAATTCACAAATCGCTAATTTAAAAAATCACTAAATATATTTCGAAATATTTCATCATACATAATCTCTCAAGTTATCAAAAAAGTGAAAGATTCTTAAGTAGAGATTACATTTTCCTACTGATATGCCGGTATCGAAACCTGCAGAAAACTTGGTACTAAGAACATGCATTAGAGCTCTTATAATAATTCTCAGAAAATAGAAAATAATAAATCGTGAAGAATAAACGAAATTTAATTCTAGCGTTATGCAGAACGAAATCATGAGACAATCTTTCCACTCGGAATAGAATGATTCCGTCATTTCCTACAACTTTGAGCCTCTGTTCGTCCCCATTTTGCTGGAAATATATTAGCCTTCTTAGCAGCATATTAAATGAGACATTCCCTCAGTTTGTCTGAAGAAGAGCAAAAAACTTCGTCCTTGACTGTTCCTAGCGTTGCTATTATCATACGGAAATTCAGATCATAAACAATAGTTCTTCAGAGACGCTGGCACCGATGTGCATAAAAAAGAAAGATTTGTATTCCGCATAGAAAGAAATCTGAATAGGACTTATTCAGCACGGAAAATATACAATGACTTGATTGCGGAGATAAAAGCACTTTTTCTGCGAGTCGATAGAATAGAATGTGTTTCGCTGTCGGAGGAATTTTATTTCGACAAGCGGAGGAAGAGGACGATGTGAAGAGATAATGTACAAATGCACTTTCTCTCACCTTCCGCATTGTCTCACCACTCAGAGAATTCTGTATATAAATCCTCTGACATGTATCCATCAACGCTAACGACTCTCGAGCACTATTTTATGTTTATTTCGGCTTCTGTGTTTACGGTCCCATCCACACACGGCGCCGTCAACGCCTCTCCACAACTTAATAACACAAATATTCACGCTGGACTTGCAGCGGAAGATTTCCTTGCTTAACCACATACTCGTATGAAAGCGCTAACGTTACGGGAATACTCAAGAGTTCAGTTGACCGCGTTTGAGTTTGAAAACGCGGGAAGCAATGTGACGCTGAGAAGGATTGAAAAAATATCTGAGAATTAGATTAGCGACGTAACAATGACAAGTAAAAAATGATCACGTTCCCTTTAATTCACAAAGGCATTTATACTAGGTTTTCAGAAATAAATAACAATAATAAATTGTTTGGCTCTTTTGAAGTATCTCTAAATTTTTTAACTAATTTAGGTCCGTTCATTCGAGGAAAAATATGCAAAAAGTTGTTAGGGCAATATGAAATTATAGAAATGATACTATTAATTCTATCAAATTGTATTTTATAAAATCTTTAATTTTTAAAAATGATGAAGTGCGTGTTTCTTGACAAAAAACATCCAAAAATTCGATGTTGGACCTTCGGTAATGAGTATCGAATTTTCGGGTCGCAGTACTTCTTAACAGAAAGAAAAGATAACGTATATAATTAGACCAGCTTGCAGCCAAATTGTAACTCAAGAACAAAATAGAGGCAACTTGATAATTTGCAGTCAGGTGATAGAAGCACAAGTAAAAAATTTCAAACTTTTTATGGTTAAAGATATCCGACGGAGAAATATATTCCGATAAAGAGAAATTCCTTCCTTTATTGAGATCAGTAAAAAAGATACACTATACATATGGCTCCCAGATAATGAAAAACCTGTTTGAATTAGATAATTAAAGCAACAGAATTTTTCAGTAAGAGCATTAAGCGATTTTTCGAGTAAGAGCATTAAGTTTTTCGAATCCACATCGGATGTAATGTTCACAAGAACAATTTTACCACCGATTCTTTACATTAACATTCTCGACCGAAGACAGAAATAAAACAATAAGCATATAAATGAGGAATATAAGTGCTTAATAACGCGTCCTTATCGACCGGCGAGGAAATAAATAAACAAATACTTGGTTACGGCGCAAACAATCCCACGCTCAATAGCAGCGCTTCTAAACATTCGGCGATAAATTCAGAAGCATATTCGCAGCAAAAAAAAGAAAACGAAAACACGTAATACTCGGATTTAAAAGATATACACCCGTTTTTGATCGGCGAGACTGAATAAATCGCGGGTTTATCCTCTTTCCTTCCGAGCTTAATGTAGTTAAAAATGCAAGGGACGCATATGGCAACCATCTTCCCTCGACGAACGTATTGCTCCGCAAATAGCGAAACGGAATTCGAATCACAGCCCGGACCTAAATTCTAGAGCAGCCTCTTCCAATATTCCGAGAGGAATTCATATAAGAAGCTATAGAAAATGTTATCCGCGATGGGCATCTAAGAGCGTTCCGTAATTTTTTCCCTCCGACTCCATTCTTATTCCCCTTTCTTTATCTCCCGGGCTCAAGATAAATGCTCCAAATTCGGCTATCTATTATGGCGATACTTTACAAGGCTTGCCAAGATGCCTCTTCCCATCGTTCCTCCGGAGTTAAGGGGAGAGCGGGAAAGAAAACACATTCAATTCATCGGGAAAACAGGAAACGTAAACAATGCAAAGGATTTGTTGAGAAAATGAGTGGAATGCGCGCCCGATGGTGGAAAAAAAGGAAAACAAGATGTCGCCAGCGTCGCACATGATCGATAGCTGAGGGGGTTTGGAGACAAATGAGGTGGAAATATGAAGGGTGGAATAGAATTGAGAAAAGGGTTTGGAAAATGGGGGAAGGGAACAGGGTCAAGTGGGATAAAAGCGGGTCAGAGAGCGGCGGAGGGGGACTCTTGGGGAATGTGCGAAAGAATCATGGAACAAATTGAAACAGGGGAAATGGATAAAAAATGAAGCGCGAGGAGCGAATAGGTACGGGATAAAAAAGGCGAAGGGATCCCGCAAACCGTTTCCATATTTTCTTCCCCATCCGACCATGGACCAACTCAACCATTAAAAAGAATAAAAAAAGAAGCGCATTTTTTGGAGGAACAACCCGTTCTCTCCATTCTCTTCCCTTCTTTCCAGAACCCTTTAAAAAAAATTCCTTCCCTAATATTTCATTCGCGGAATACAAGATGGCGGGGTCCGAAATATTTGAAAAATAAAATAAATTTACGAGGTTCGAGGAAGGGATGCGGATGAGGGAACGTTTTCTGGAGGAAATGAACGCGATGGAAAACTTTTCGGATGCGTTCGAATCCGAAGCCGTGGATGTATCCCGTTATGCTGCATTTAACTATGGCTGCATAAGTAGAGTCGTTTATTCCTGCAGCCATAGTTATCAAATAATAAAAAAGGGCACAGTTAGTACCAAAGGATACCGTAGATGGCGGGATGCTAATATTTTCTGGTAAACTATTAAAAAATTGAGGAAAAAATATTAGATCAGCAAAAAACTTCATTTAGATGAGAAAACAATGCATTGTATATAGGAGAATTGCCCACAGAATAATTACGTTTTGGATCGGAATAATAACTCTGATAATGTGAAATCTTTTCTACGCGCAACAAAATAAGGATTATTCGTATGCGTGGATAAATATCATGAATGTTGGTCGTTGAAATTTGATATACTAAAAACTTTTGTGTTATGTGAAAACACACCTATGAAAATATCACAGCAAAAGATTAAACTGAAAAAATTGAGAAATCTCAAAACAAAGAATACAACAAAGATTAAATTTAGGACTGAACTATAGATAATTTTAAATGCAAGCTTACAGCTAAATAATCGATTCAAAAACCATTCAAAATGTTTCAATTTCTGAAGATTTAGAAGATTCAAGAGCGTACATAACACTAGAAGAAACAATAACAAAAAGCTGTATTTCCAGTTAAATTGCATTCCCTTCCAGCAGTGGTAAATGCAAAGGAATAGGAAAAGTTAACGAGCAAGGAAAAAAGGCAGTAAAATATCCCTTACTACTTCTTTTCGTCGAACTACTTAATCTCAGTGCGGAATTCAACCGAGAAACACGGCTATCGACACAATTACATCCGTAACGTGGAGAATTACTTTATATCCCTCTTCTTAGGCACAGTATGCCTTATGTTCTGAACGGACGCAAAGAGAAGGTATGAACTCAAATAGAAAGATACTTATCGCTATGATTTCACTGTGACAAAAGAAAGGTGTTTAAAAGTATAAAACAGTGTTTTACACCAGAGAATGAAGCTGCACAACTGAATAGAAAAGAATATTATTTTGGAATTAATGTTTTGAGTAGTAAATTAAAAATATGAATTTTGTTGACTCCCGCAACATACCGTTTTATACTCCAATTGAGGCAAGAGCAATGAATAGCAGATATTACGAAAAATCTCAACAATATTCCAAAATGTTTATCGATACGGTAAAAAGAACACAAGAATGTAAGCTAAAAGGACTAGAATATTTCCTGGAATTTGACGATTCAATAAAGTAGGGAATGAAACGTTTTCAAACAGTAAAGTACTACATAGTATACTGTATATTTTACAATATACCGAGGAGAAAAATTAAGTCTAGGCTTAAAGACTTCGACAATGTATAGTAACAATTCTCCATTATATCAATTACTTCTTTAACTAATTGATTATAATAGTTCTTGAATACTATATACAGTTTTCAGTCATCTGTATACGTGAAAATTTTTAAATAAATAATTACTTGTATGGTATAATTTTAATTTATGGTAAAACTTAACATAAAACGCCACCTTTAAATGTAAACTTAAGTTTAAGGAGAATCAACAATGACAACAATAAGAATGATAACTTCGTAACAATTCATCTTCTGAACGCTGCAACAACAATGCATTGCGCAATTCACGTGAAACCGTCCAGAGAAATAATTCTTCCCGAAAGATTTACAACCGGATAAAAATGGCGAAGGTCAGAAACGTCTCAAAGTTTCGAATGAACCCAAATAGATTAGTATTTCTCTTCGATGCACATCTGCACTCCAACTTCGGCGCTCGGCGGGAAAAAAAGCCGGCGAGACAACCTTTTTTTCCGACTCGGCTAAACAAGGAATGCCTCAAAAAGATAAGGAAAATTGGGAATTTCGACGAAAAGGAATTATAGCTCGCTTTTCTTTCCCGTCTCATAATAAATCAGTCCCAATAGCTACCGGTTAGTTTTAATGGGATCCGAATTTTTCCGGAAATCTCCAGCTATGCCTTGGATAAAAGCGATTTTTCATTCTGGAAGCACATAAGCCGTCAAGAAGCGAAACAGACTGCGAAAGATTGGGGCAAAAGGGTATATAAGCGTTTTATTATTATTATTACGGAACGTATGACCCGTCAAATGGGACGCAGAATCTACCAAGACGTACCGTTATAACTGTCTTTTCACGCTAAAATATTTACCGAATCCTTTCGAATAAATGGATTTAATAAAATAAAAAATATATGACCTTTCGGATATTTGTCTTTCGGCAGCCTACCCTCACCAATCACCGCTGATGAATTATTTATTAGGATGGATAATTGAATGTACTTTACTACTACGTGTTCACGTCCTTAAAGGAACTAAATCTCGTAAAAAAGCAACCGAACACCTGACTTATGTGACAGAGGCATGAAATCATAAGTATAAAGCATCAAATCTCAGTATATTGAAAACCCAGATATTTTCAATTGTTTCCCTCAAAAAAGTATCTTATCTTTTTTGTATTCGTATAATTTGTATGCTGATTAGGGTTACTTAACACTTTTTCATAACCTAAGAAGGTAAATTTTGATAAATTAATTGCGAAAGTCAGGTATAATAATTTACTTACTTTAAATAAATAATTAATACCATGAGATTTCACTGGCGTACCAAAAGTTTTTAAGCACAAATTTCTTTGTACTTCTTACTTTTTATCTTCTACACAAATTTTCTAGGATAAGATTTTTCTAAAGGATAGTTAAAAAAAATTCCTCCCATAAATTTGAGCGTCAGTATCCACAGTTCTAAATTAAAAAAACCTCAATGAACAATGCGATCTTTGAATTTTATTGCTGAATGATTTTAAAAACTAAACTTTGTTGAACATCACTCTCTAATACTTCGTTTTGGTCATTAATATAGGGTCGAAATTGTCATTTAACCACATTAATTATTCGACCGAATATTAGGTTTCTACAGAAACTAAAGAAGTGAGTAAATAAAAAATTAAACTCATAAAAGGCCCTTGCCTGATAAAACTTAAAACTTCAACCATTTCCGCTATCACGTAACTGATGAAAAAAAGATAATTTTAGATACATCAGCATGATCATACTAATACGCCGGGCAATAAAACAGGCAAATCTCTTCCGCATTCGCCGATTATCGTCCCACAACTCAGATCTTCACGGATTGCAAATAAATCATCAACGCAGACCCCAGAAACAGACGGGTTAGCTCGAGCCATGGGGAAATAGATCCGATTTATAACGTCCTCGGGAACACTGAATTATACCCTGACAAGGTATCGAGCGTCACATCCGGTACCTAACTTCAACTTTCGTATACCATGCGGGACGTGCAGAATGGGTCCGCACAGACTCCGGCTAAAACCAGCGTGCATCGACAACCATTATTCCAACGCGGGAGAAAAGAAAACGTAACTTGAAAGGGAATCGAACCCGAAACTCCCACTTTAATCACTCCAACTACAAGACCCGCTGATATCCATTGTTGAGACTTCCTATTCACAAGATGGCTGTCAAGCAGCTAACCTCAGAAGCATTCTTCAAAGGAAAACAGTGAAGAAATTTCCACGGTCTATCTCTCAAGGGGTAACCATGTCGAAATATGCGCGATGGAAATCTTGCGCGGGGAATAATTTTTTCCCGACGTACAGTGGGGAGGAGATAGGCGTTTCATTCAAAATTTATACCTATTTATGTGAGGCTTGCTTCGGGGAATATGAAAACGGAGGCGCCGGAGAGGTGAAGGGTACTACTCACTTTCTCCGCTTTCTTCCTTTTTTTTAACATTTATGTCTCTGAAACGAAGGGCATGACGTGTAAATAAGTGAACAACGCGATGAAGGTTAAGGGAAAGTCGGAAAAATCGTAAGGAAAATGTTCTTGCCTTGACTCCTGTTTGCTGTTCTGCCTTGAATTGCTCGAAATCAATGATCCCTACCTTTAACAAAAGCTACTGTTCGCAATGTCTAGAATGAAAGAAGAATGGGAATATTCTTTTCGGAAATCAATTCATGGTACTGAATGGAAAGAAGATCATTCTGTTCTCTCTATTTAGAGCAGTTATAAACCAAATTAGAATGATGGCAAAAATAACATTATTTATTCTATGAAAACAAGCAATCAACAAATTAGGAGTTTGATTTATTTTTGTCCCGATTATTATAAAAATAATAAACGAAACAATAAAATAAACATTAACAATTGGATGGAGCTATTCGTACAAGATAATCGCTGGAACTATTACTCATCTATTCTTCTGCAGTTTATTAAAATTATGTATTCACTAAATTCATTAGTTAACTCCGTTTGCTGCAAAACAATACGTAATTTAAATATGTTTTTGTACAGCTGAGGTGATTTATAGGCAAATCCCCTCAGGAATCGAGCCCGGGATGCTTTCACCGTAGGCGAACGCGCTACCCAATTGGCTATCCTGGCCTATTTTGCAATAACATCCCAATATTATCTTCTAGAGGTAAGCTAAAATAACTACAGTATTTTCCAAAACTAAAAATTGGAAAAAAATATATAAATATTTTATGAATACTCCTTAAAAAATAATTGGCAAAAGACGCAGAATACCACGTAGAGAACTTTAATGCGAAGTGCGTGTGTGCATAGAATGAATCTCCAAACGTAATTTATTAATGGAGCATTCGAAACAAGCTAGAAGTTCTGTTTCTTTTATCTGATTTTGGAGAAATTTTAGTGTGGTATTAACCCAATGAAGACAAAAATTCCACCACAAATATACTTTTTTTTCTCACATGTAATAAACGAACCGGGGTAAAGAGAACCTTGAGACAATCAAATAAAGACCTTTTTTAATGTGACACTCACATTTGCTAATGGATTCTTCTCAGCTCAAACCTCAGTGTATTAAACCGAAATTAAGGCGTTCTCAATCTTTACAGTTCTCATGAACGAGTTCAGGAACTCAAGTCTCCCACCACGAAGCGAAATGCTTTTGTAATGAAGATCGGCAGAAAAAGCCGAACCGGCGAGATTCTCGAGTTAACGGTGAATTTAAAGAGTGCCCGATATAAGAAAAAGCCCGACTGATAGAAAATGCCATTGACTTGGAATGCGTCGCTACCTGCGGAGGTAAAAACAGAGGGGACAAAAAAGACAATTTCAGGAGAGGAAAGGAACTGAGGAAGATAGGCTAAAATAAGGCTATTAGGTAGAGATTGGAGGGGTCCCCTTATTTGGAACGTAGTGTTTAAGGACCCAAAACATAGAGTTTGAGATATGTGTATGCGTTCTCTGAGGCAAAGGCTTGGTGTAGTTTGGTGTCGGATGGAAAAAAATGAAAAAAGCAGTAATGAGTGGGCGGAGAGGTGTACCTGTTGATTAATTTACAAAGAGACTGAGAAGAGAGGCTTGTACTTGCTTCAAAAGGAAATGGCCGACAAGAGAAAGGATGTGAAATACAAAAAACAAGGCTGAGAAAAGGTACTCTGGATAGCAGTAAAGGAAGGGGTAACTACTGGGGAAAAGGATGAAAAATTCTGAACGACAAATCAGAAGATGTTCTGAAGTATAGCACCTTTTCATCTGCCCCTATAATTCTGAAAATTGTGAAGTAGCCATAAATAAAATTGAGACTCTTACAAAATGGTGAAAAAAAATGATTAATGAATGTTCGAACACCGACCAAACTGTATTCGAATAGCAGAATTTAAAGTTTCTTCTTTTAGTTCAATCTCCAAATTTTTACTCTTGAATCATCATAATATTCAAATGAAAACGATGAGCCAATTTTAATACCCTCTATCTTAAATAATAGATTTCGTTAGGTTAATTTTGGTAAAAACAATGAACGTACTATGGAATGATTATTAGATAATTATCATAAGATAAAATAATAATGAAAGATACGACAATTAGACACACAATACGCAATAATGTGTATGAGTGCAGGAAATATCAACAAACGCAGCCCGACTGTTGAGCCTCACATACGATTATAAAATCATCATGAAAAAATATAAAAATAATAATAGCAATTAACTTAAGTCGTTGTATCTACGTACATGCCTACTACTAACTACATTCCAACTACTTTTACATCCAATAATGTACTTTACCATCAGTGCTAGCCCAAGGCATCGGAAATGTGAACAATTGAACCGTAGGCATCTGGCGTGACAGCTGCGTGTTTTTCGCGAAAAATAATTTTTCTTGTGATACTAATAGATACGACAATTGCTCACGATAATCCTCGAATTATATCACACACACATGGGTTAATCTGCATTCCTTGCATTTGTTTCAGCAATTCTGAATCCATGAATACTGGAATCATTGAAAAAGACAATTGTCCAAATCTTAAAGGGGCGGCTTGATAAAAATCTCTCTAGCGCTTGTAAATAGCTAAAGCTGACGCTATTAATTACCCTATAGTATTTTTTATAATTTAAAATTTTACAGTTTATTAATCTACATTATTTTACACTCGCATCCAATATTGTACAGAAAAATGATATTTGCAATTAAGTAACCCTGGATCGTCAAGAAAATTTTATTTTCTCCATTGAAATAAAATAAAATAATTTCGAAGAAGAAGTAGCAGTGGTACTTTCACTCGCGATACCGAAAAAGTAGAGGCCACTAGTTTTAACGCGGAAAACGCTATGACGAGGAAGATATATGGGCAATTTAGAGCGTAACGTTTGGGGTTTATGGCCACCGCCAGAGCTTCTTTTTCCGAGTTTTGTTTTTTTAAGAAAAACATCCTTCTGCTATCAATTACTTTGCCCAAAATTATCTTTCTGTCATGAGAGATATCTGAAATACGTTTCGGGAAGAAATCGGTTAATTCCTACGGCAAGAAGTTGGAAGAGAATTTTTCTCTTCTTTCCAATCGAATTCGGTAAGTTTTCAAAGTTTTATGGAAGTTGTAAGGAGATTTATTCATTTAGTAGGAAACTTAAACGCTCATCGTCAGAAAACGGGAAATATTTCGATAGATTTCGATATTGCCCCTAACGATTCAGCCACCATTCCATAAATGGAATATTTACCATTTGTCCTTGGTATAGAACAGAAAGGAATGCATTTTTAATTTACTGCTGCCACCGTCTTAAGTCAGAGATGATATGAATTCTTCTGAGGTATGAATGAAACTTATTCTCATGAAACTGGTTCCTTATGAAGAGTGCTATTCATAGTGTCAGTGTACTACACTTTAATGGACTTGTTCCACTCCTAACATTCTGGCTTAAGGAGTAAAGCAAGAGCAAACTACCTCACTACTTATTTTACCTCGTTCCCCACTAGGGTTTTTAACAGTAATGATAGAGGGTTTGAAGTGCAACTTAGCATCAAGACTACTTTGCTGACGATCCCTCTTTTTATTCAACTTGATCATACTGCTAATTTCTAGCAATTTAACTTTAAAATTTTTTATTTGTATTTTTGCATGAATGCAAATTGATATTTTTCTATTGCCAATGTTGCTCATCACAATTTTTCTTTTTTGCTTTATCTTTTGCAAACAATTTTCTATTTATTAATCTATGCTGTTTGTTTGCCCTTCAGATTTGCCTTACTTGATTTCTCCTTAAGAATTAGTTAACTATCTAAAGATTACAGAAGTTTTCATACCCATTTTTTGCGGATGTTTACCTGAATTAGTGAATATTTCCTAAGTATGTACTTAGATTTTTAAACCCACAAAGTTCGTTATTTCTTTCCGCTCACTTTTTGTACTATCTCTTTCTTTAAAATTTTATATGAAGAAGGATTAGATGTAAGAAGTGACTTGCCAGTCTTAATATTACTCTAATTAACTCTTTACACAATTATTATTAAGTGTTCCCGAAGATTCAGAATGTTTTCTTGATGGTTGAATGAGGTATATGTTTGGTAAGGCTACCTCCAAGTCAATTTTTCGACATGAAAAGCAGTTAATACGCTAATGTACGCGAAGAGAGAAACAATTGCGATCAAATGTCTCATCATTACCAATCGCCGACAGTATAGCATGATGAATGAATGTACACACGCATGAATTATCTTCCATTCGCGAAGAACGATTAGCGCGTACCGACTGAATTGTGTCCCAAGAGTGCCGTTCCTTGGAGCACAACTCCCTAATTGAAACCTTGTCGCTGGATACCCAACGAATTAATCGAGCGGGAAAATTATTTGCTAAGATTTCCTTCGAGGAAGCCCAATCTTTTTGACAAGGGATAAAAACCAATAAGCATGAATTCAGTCCAAAAATCTCGGAATCCCAAATACAAATTGCTGAATATAGGTTTTCAGGAATTAAGGGCAACGAATTGGGCTATAATTGTGATTCGACGAATAACTATAGAATAGTTTAAGCAAGATTCTTAAAACGTCCAAGGTCTAGAAAGAATTATACAGCATATAAATCCATCTGTACACTTCTGAGATTATGGAGAAAACACTGAAGAAGAAATTCAATTCGTAACATAATCATATGAAAAGAAATTCAAATCTTAGTAGTAGATGCATGTTAACGAATGGATCATGCCGATTTTTATCGCAAATTAATAATCAAAAGACAATTACATGAAGAAAGAAATCCGATTAAAACTTCATTTGTAAATAAGACATATACGGGCCTGACATCCACTTCCGTTTCATAGCGACACTAATATAATGAAATATTCAATTTCATGTTTCTAAATTTTGAAATTTTATTACTGATTTCTTAAAAATTTGCTTTCTAATTCAGAATTAATGAGTTAGTAGAAGATTTTTTTCTTCCAAATAGTAAAGGATTCCTCCTACAGGTGAGAAGACTACACAAAGACTCAATGTCTCTTTTAGAATATAATTTTGGATTCTTTCACTACTTTGTCCCTTCTGAGACTACTATATATAAAGTGTTCTACCTTTTGGTAGGTTCATGTGCCCCCACATTCCCTATTTAATTCCTTCTCCTTCAATTCCCGGTAACTCATCCCACCCCTTAATTCGTCTAATAACTTTTGTCTTTGTCTTCCCCTCCGTCTTTTCCCTAGCATTCTTCCCTCGATCGCTTTCTTCAACAATCCCTCTCCTCTCAATATTTGACCCACCCATTTCTTTTGTCCATTTTTAATTACTTCAATCATTACTCTTTTCTCCCCAACCATCTCTAGAACCTCCTCGTTCGTTTTTCTATCGACCACGAGACTACTAGAATACTACAAATGTTAGACTGATTAGCACACAGAATGGGTTTTAGATGCTCTCATAATTGATGAGGATAAACTATCACAATTCATACATCCGATGAAAAACTAAACGACAGCTCAATTTCACTTTTCCAACTGACCCATTTTCAAACAGAAACATCCCGCCGATTCGAAGTAATGACTCGATCTCGTCAAGTCGTGCGAGACGTTTTCCGTCACACGTTAACATCGGTGTAATTTCAGCGTTACTCCTCGCGGAGGGAACTTCATTCATTTGTACGAAGCGGGGAGAACTATTTGTTACAGCCGAGTTTGACTGCATAGCACTTTTCCTAGGAGATTACCTCCACTTCATCCTGCAGTCTCTCTGAAACGACAAAGTCGTCGGACACATCTCAACCCTTCATAACGAGGTCCACCGCAAAAAAAGGAAGGAACGAAATTACGAGCACATCAAGACACTCGTTAGGAAAAAGAGCAATAAAACGAGTCGGTCGCTGTTTATTTTCTGGAAGAGTACTCCCTGGGATGCATAAACGAACGAGTGGAAATTCGGTTTAGGAAAGATGAAGGGGAAAATGATGGTAAGTGGACGCATGACGGAGCTTCGCTTTTCCTTTGCTAAAAAGGCAGCCGATCCAACATTATAGCACTGTCCAATCCCACCGAAGTCGACCTAACGCAACTTTATGCAACTCGAGTCGATTCAAACAAATCCAGTCCGATAATATTGAGATAAACGACACTCGGAAGAAAGAAAACAGGGATTCGGCCTGTGGGAGCCAAAAAACAAACAAAATTCAATGACATTCGGGCAGAAGACCCTTCCTACGGAAATATTTTTATGACCTGATTTCGCATCACGAGGAATTGTGTATTCGGAGTTGTAATCCATAGAAAAAAGTGACAAACCCAATTCAATCAACATACTCCAAAAACGTTAGTAAAGAATTTTCTTCATTCTGAAAGACTAGCTGAATACAAGAGACCCATATTCGGAAATATAACAAACAATATTAGAGCTTTATTCAGGCTTTTAAAAAGTTAGACTAATGGTATCACATTAAGTATTACATCCAGCTCAACTCTTCCGAATTATACTCAATCCAACCCCATCTGGTAGAGCTCTTGTCCAGATCAACAGAAAAATTGTTATTTCATTAGTTGAATAAAAGTTTACGTCAGTATAAGGATACCTACACATCATTATACTCTACGGAGTATTTTTTTAAGTCAAAGGCACACAATAAACGATTTAAAAAATCATTTAACTAATTTTAATTTATTCCAAAAGACCCGGGTGTCTTTGGGATAGAAAAGAAGACTTTATTGAAAGAAAGATGATTTTATTACACGAATCAAACATGATTTATGTGACGTCTGAGCGAATGAAGTTGCTGAATTCTCGCCTTCGTTTTCTCACTCATAGACTGATGAATTAATACAGAATCATTGTAATGAGTTAAAATAAATGATTTTATATGATGGAATTCCACCAAATCTCATTTCAAAGTAGTTAAATTTTATTTGATAAATTAACATAGCAGCCAGAACATTTATTATTTTAAGTTCCCCCAGCAGTGCATATTACATATAAACACAGTTCCAAAATATATTAATCAGTTCATATATTAGGTTAATTTTTGCACATTTTTGACGTTCACGATTCAACCGTAATGTCCAATGGTAACGCAACTCAATGAATGAATTTATAGCGTTAGTGATTCAGGCTGACAAAATTCGGCAATGTGACAACCACCTCCACATTCTCAACCCCAGCGTCATCCTGTCTCCACCTATCTCTCATCCACCCGCGGACGCCGAAAAATTAAACCCCGCAAAGTAGAACTGTCCGTGAAACTCCGACTGAGACATCACTCAGCCCCCGTAACGAGCTTCGTGGGGAGTAGAACCCCTCACAGCGTCCAGCATTATGAGCACATCAAGTCACCCGTTAACGAAAAAAACCCCGTAATGTTTTTGTTTATTTTCCCGGAAGAAAAGAAGGAAAAAAAGCCCGCCGAGAAGAAGGTGGAAGGAGATGAAAATTCGTGAGAAATTGGCCAGTGGCAACTCTTGGTAAACAGCTCCAGATAGTGACAATCACTCGCACCACCGCTCCTTCCCACTATAATCCTCTTCCTCTTTCTCCAACTGCCATTCTCCTCCACACACGCCAAAATCAATAGCGTTCTCTTCCACACACTCCCTCTTCAAGAGACCTTAGCCATCTCTTTCTCCCTTGCAAGCGCACCCTCTTTTTTTTCCAACCCACTTCCAACCCTCTCGACAAGGCCCACTCCAACCCTTTTTCCTCTACACTCCACCCTCTCTTCCAGGGAACAAAGGGTAGGTGAAGAAAGGAAAGCAATTCTTCCATCCCAACAGCTAAGCAAATACTACTTCCCCCGCTCAAGGTTTTGCGTCCTCCAACTTCCCCTCCTCGGGTCTTACTATCACACGGATTTGAAAAAATAATAAGGAGAAATAAAAGGGGGGAAAAATCTTTCGGAATTGGTTTTTTTCTCTCCTTCGGGCGGGATGAAAATTCGGGGACTTTTAATTTTGGAAGGCGTAGAATTAATAGGCTCGGATTTGCCTTTGATTTATTTACGCTACGCGGTGGGCAGGATTTTGTCCGAGCCTTATCTTTCACGTACAAGCGAGTTGGGGGAATTCCCCTAATAATTCTACTTCGCGGATGTTTCGATTTGTAGCTTTTCTATTAAATTGAATACAATTCAGGCACATTTTTCAATCTCGACAAATAACCATTTTTCCCGATTTCGGTGGTAACCGGTGGATTAACTAGACAAGACATAATTCACGCTCAAAAGTGATACGCCAAATGTAAAACAATAATTTGCACATATATACATTGCCCCAATGACAGATTTTTATAATTTAATTTAGCATCGGATGTTTATGAAACTCAAAAGCGTTGCCATTCTGAATTTTCTAATTTAACAAATCAAAATTATTATCTTCCGGAACGAATTTCGGTTGTGTAACCGGACGTTAACATCACTGCTGAAATAAGCGCTTTGCCCAAGGCGAAATAATTTATTCGTTAGATATATATGATGATATTATATAAATATATCAAACGAGTTTACATTTAATTGAAAAATTCAAGCGATATTAGGCGGAACTTATTCATGTTTAAACAACGCAAAACATAAATGTAACAAAAACAAAAAAAGAATATCTTTCCATATAAAATCCCGCCATCTAGCTGAGATCCTTACTTCCCCACATACCCCATAGTAAAATATTTCCTGGGAAGAATTTCCTATTTTTCCTTTAAATGCTTATTCATTTTTACCTTCCCTACCTCCTCAATTCACTTTCGTCAACTTTGTATATATTGTCTTGCTATCGTTATCGTTGCCGAAGATGAAGTAGCGTTTCGAAATCGTGCTTCGTATTTTATCGTGCGGCGTGCTTTTATTTAATATTTTTCTGTGAACAGAGTTTGTTTTCGTTTTATTTCTATAAAAAAGGTTTAATTCACGGGCAACGTTATTCGTTTCACTACCTCTTCCATATTTTAAAATAACCATTAAAACTCACGAAAAAGACAATTATGAAATCAGATAATATTTCATTATGAATGATTATTATTCTACTTCTGGGATCTTTATTAATAACAGTGGGTTTACTTTATCATTACTATGACATTTATTACGATGAGTATGTCGGCAGTTTCCTTGCATTTAACTCTCACAGAGAGTACCTTCCCTTCCCGTAGGCTTTCTTTCAATCATTTTATCTTTTTAACTTAAATGTACAACGAAAACAATAATTATTTAAAATGTATTTAAATAAACGTTTTAATTTTATAGAAATAAACTTATTTGAATTTGTTCACCTCATTGTATTGTACATCCACGAACCCTTTTTTCTACTTTACGATCAACTTTAAATTACTCATTTCCAAAATATATTAAAATTGACAGTTCAATGGATATTAATAATAAAGACGTTACCAACATATTTATTGACATTGGTTACTTAGGGTGACATACTTTATTCGCAAATGTCTCCCCCACAAAATAATGAAAATCATGGAGTATTTGCTGATAAAATCTATTTATAATCATCTTCCTAGATCGGAAAATTAGCGGCGGTTCTATCTTCCAGTCCTCATTTCCCGCAATCTCCTTTGAAAACCTTAAATATATCATCCCAAACATAGACCCTATGTGTGCACGTAGAAAACACAGCCGCTTTGTAAGTGTTTTCAGCGGCAGAAGTTATTCCTCTCCTTCCACCAAACCACCTCCAAACAAATTCACGAGCGCGATGTGGGATAACAAGCCGCAACTTGAAGCCTACCCAGACGCGCTCGCTACCCTCCTCTTCGCGGAGGTCTGCTACAATACAATTTTCTTAATTCAAGGGACCTGTACGCTCGCAATATAAGTAGGTCTCCGCTCCGTATACCATATGCATCCACTCCGCTGAATATATACACGACATATGCCTTGCGTGTTTGTGCCTACGCTGCTGCTAACAAGTAACGGGAAGATACTGCACAAAAGAACGTCCCATTCAAAGTTCCAATGTATCGCAGAAAATCAATCTCCAGACGGTACTAGAGTGTTTTTATTCGAGAGGAATTCGGAGGTTTCAATCTCGGGTTATTAATAGACCCAGGAAAATGCAAATGAGATTTTATGGAAGCGAACTTTAAGCAGCTTACTGGGTATTATACTGGAGGAAAGCTATTGGATATGATCACAATTCTATCACTAGAAATATTTGCATAAGTTTAAATAGCAATTTAAAGTTGTTAGACGAATTAAGGGGTGGGATGAGTAACCAGGAATTGAAGAAGAGGGAATTAAATAGGGAATGTGGGGGCACATGAACCTACTGAAAGGTAGAACACACACATATATAAATATGCAATGTATGGTAAGTCTAAGAAAACCAGCGGTGATTGCCATGAACATAAGATGGAGACCTTTTATTTCACCTACTTATAAAAATTAAGAATATTTTTAAGACTGGAAAATAAATTTAGTTATACCATGAATATATTACTTATTTGAAGTTAACATCCCCGCTATACTCCAATAAACGGCTCAAGGGGTATCGGTGTAAACACATAATTTCTGTTAATTACAATCGTGCAATTACCTTTATGCATGTAAAAGTTAATCATAATATAAAAATATTGACCTTACTATTATAAATACTGCAATTTTCATCAACGATGATTTACTCTGTACTTATATTCGGTATTTATATTATTCGTCGAAAGAAGCTCATGAACAACTAAATATCATAGTCAACGTTTTACTAAAATTCTCGTAATAGAAAACGGAAAACAATATTTAAGAGAAAAATCAGTCTCCATTGAACCAGTTTTTGGTAAAACGTGGATTAGAAAAATACTGCATCAGTTTCTGAGATAGTAATTCCCGAATAATTTAGTAGGGAACGGAAATACTTTATTGGTAAAAGTACGCGAAAATATTCCGTTTTCTGCAGCTAAGATCTGGCTCGAAAACAATTTCGGATCTTATAAAAATCCTGGACGGGTAATTACCCCTCTTAGGGCCTTTGAGCCCGCTTCTGCAAAGGGATCCCATCCTTAGATCAAAGAGCGTACCCTTTTTATGAATCGGTTCCTTTACTGTCAACGAGTGACCAGGCATCAAAGAAAAACTTTTTTAAAAATCTCACCCAATTATCTTTCTAAGGCATAAAATATCGGATACGTACCCCAAAGAAGATGCAAGAAATAAATCCTTCGCAATCATGTTCTATAGAGAAAAATGTGCCATGGGTTTGAACTATGTATGTTGAACAAATTTCTATGTCGAATACAATTTCGCACAATGTTAAAGTGTGTAATACTGTGAATACAGCTTTGGTTATGCCACCTTTTCTTGGGTAACTTACCACTGATTTCCATAACTCATTACTACATTGTCTGCAAACTATCATTTCTCTAGGAAACGCCCATTCTTGACTAATTTGCCATTTATTGTATCTCATTGAATTAACCACGGTATGCCTAAACTTCCTCCACCACTTTTCAACAGTATTAATGTCTGGTTTTCGGCAATTCTATAACTGTTAGCGATGATGCTGTAGCGTTGAAGCAAAAATGGGATAAAACTCGTTTAAGAAACTATAGTGACGATATTTTTGAAACATTAAAGATGAAAAACAAAAAAATAATGTATACTGAACGCTACATCATTAATGTTCTTAAATTCGTATAATTAAAAAAATATAATTCTACATAAAAAATATACATTTTACATAATAGAAAAATATACATTCTAGATTATAAAAAAATTAATTCCGTTTCAAATCCTAGATTTTTCTACCGGTGACACAAGTTCCAAGGGTAACAAACAAATTTGAAGCACAGGAATCGTAAGTACCTAAATTTTCCGGAAACATACTCCGGAAACAAAAAGAGATGAAAATCATATTCGCTGCCATTTTGTTATCACGATGAATAACGGGGCTCCGCGAAGAGGTGCCGCGAGCACTTTAATTTAAAAACATGAAATCCTTTTCGCTGCAATTACATTCATTTGTTCCTAGCTCTTTCCCGGTTCCGAGCTTATTACTCTTTTACCGCTGTGACAGAAATGAAATTACTTGGAATACAGGGAGAAGGAGGGAGTGCCATGGTACGTTGGGTGCATAATTAGGTGTGCCGCGACATGGCAAAAAGACGAGTACCGCTGCACTAGAGTGACACGTTGAACAAAACGAGAAAGTGCTCTCAGCAGTTTTCGCAAAAAAAAGACGTGCATTTATTTACGAACGGCGGGGTACAATAGAGGAGACAAGAGGGACGAAGCGACGAAAAGAGAATGAGAAAAATTAGAAGGGAAAGAAGCGATGAAAGTAAGTAAGAGGGAAACACGTGCAGAAAAGGAGCGAGCAACTAGGAAAAACAAACGAGACTGGGGGAAAACAAACGCGATTCAAAATTTGCTTCGAGAATCTTCAATATGTGGAAAGAAAATATCGCTTGCTAATTAGGAAAAAATGGGATCGCGCAAGCTTTTCGACGAGCGAGGGAACACACGTTTTTGCTGCGAGATTTTGCCGCTTTAAAGAAGATGATTTTTGGAGCGGGGTTCAATTATTTGTTTAGCGAGCGGGAACGTAGAAACGAGAATTTTTGGAAATTTGAGATCACGTGCACATGAATTATGTATGGGAATTTGCATTAATTATGGTGATACTTTGGCGATATTTTCGAATCTTTTGATCAATGACGGTCATTCTTTAACTAGATTTTTACACGTCAAAAATGGAGACTACATTAAAGGTACATGTATACTTTTGTAAAAGACTATCCAGTAAATTTATTCAATAGACTCAAGGGTGGAAAAGATTCGATGCAATTACAGTTCAAAGAATTTGCTTTTTAAACTACCTATCCCATAGCTATACTTCTCTTACCATTTCTCAGAGCAAGACCTAATTGAAGCTTACTTTTCCAATTTGATATTTTAAAAATGTGTATACTTTGAAGTTTTTTTATCTATCAAGAAAAATAAAAATTACAGTTTCCGTAAACCAGAAGGAAAACATAAATGTTAGCAGAAATATAAACCATCGCTTGTTTGATCGTTCGTTGCTATTTATTGTAACATCATCAATAGCAACCAACAGCCATACAGTTGCAAAATAAACACTCATAATCAGAGTGAATATTTCCTTTCTGGTAAATAATAACCTTGAATTTAGTAACAATTCTTTAGGATATTCTCTGGTTCTATATGTAAACGTTAATTAAATTTTTCACCAGAATTTCATAGGCATTTATATACGCTGCCTGCCATTCGACACGGACGTCTGTACCTATTTCCTTTCACGGCGACTCCGAAATTTGCGGCATATTAAACTGAACGTTAGTATCAGAGGTCTAAATTAATGAAGAATAAAACGCTAATTATGAGGAAATTTCACATACTCTCAACAAAATCTCATGGAAATACGAAATATCTCGGAAAAAAAGCGGATATTTTATGTAAAATCAGAAGCATAGGATAAACTTGTATAATACGTGACTTTTCATCCTCTAAAAAAAAAATTCATCCCGTGTTTTCTCTGTGAATTCATACAGAGCTGGTGCAAATAATTTGATCTGACTAACTCTGCATTCGGAATGCTCTTCAAAAATTCATTCCAGAGTAGGATGTTTTACTTCTTGAATTTTCGTTAAAATGCATATCTCATTCATCTCCCAAATAATGGAACAATAAATAATTCTTCAGTGATTCAAGCGAAAATTCATACGTCGCTAGAAGACCTTCACGAGCATTTAAATAAAACACGCGAATGCTTAAAGCGCTATTGGAAAATTGTACGGGGACAAAGAAATGCAACTCCATTCCCATTCAACTCACATCTCAAAGCGTGCGACTCGTATGCAAGTCCCTTTTGCATCCCCGCACGCATTCCCGTGCCAACTCGAGAGAAATTGCATACACGAATCACGAATGTAACGGGCACACAAGATCCCGGGCAAGGAGCAAAAAAAAAACCTTTAAATAGTTCGTAAAACCCAGAGCGAAGTTTCCCCGCGCACTAACTGGGGCATCGGTAACAAGAAAATCGACAGCACAGGATACTGCATGTAACAGGGTCAGCGGTTGAGGGAAAGAGAAAAAGATGGAACGTTTTAAGGCGGAGGAAAGTTGAAATATATTTGAGCGCGTCACCGTTTCGCGAATAAATCTTTTGAAACGCTTATCCTGCAAGGTTTCGGGAACATCTCCGGATATCGCAGTGGGGTAATCACCCAGCTAGAGATGACAGAAATACTTTTTGCTCGCGCTTTCTAAACGGGGCAAAAGACTGATTGTTCGGAAACGGTGGTGAAAAACCGATCTGGAGATGGCCTGCATTGATGCGACGACGTGCAGTGCTCCGTTGTTACAATAAATGAGTCTCACTGGTGACAAAAAATATCGGGGAGCGTAGTTAGATGTACGAGCAAACCTAGGAAGGAAGCTGATAAAATGATTAGCGTGCTGTGTTCCGAGTGAACCTCCGTTACGGCGGAGATCTTCAGTTTTGCACTGATGAATCCACGACGTCGTAAGAAAAATTAGAGAGGGTGCTGCATATTAGCATCTTCGTAAGGCTGGCATTAAGTTAATTGTTTTTTGGCTCAATGTTAACAATTTAGAATCAAAACAATGTTAAATGTTTCAAGCTAACAAGCATAAAATGCATTCACTATTCCTTCGGTAGTTTCTGAGTAGCTAACTAGGCATTTAACGAAATTACCTCTTGTACCGCCAAATAAAAGTGGCACGACATATTTTCGAAAGACAAGAAATGATAATAATTTAAAACTTCACAAAAATTCGATTTTCAAAAGAACGTTCAATTGGAATACTTCGAAAATCAAAAGTAAACAAAACTAGAGATGTGTTGTAGCAACGAGTAAATATCGATTGTTGCTGGAATTTATGGGCAGACATTTTGTCTAAAAGATGTATATTCTGCGATCCGAGAGAAGTTGTGATACGCAGTTCGTAATTAGTGGTTTAATTTTAATAATCAGAGTTAATAAGGACAGTAGCTGGTTTTACTGAATAAGTGATTGGTTTCGCCGATTTCTATGTAAATGAAAATAATGAATTAGGATGCATGTATATCAAAGAGTAAGATTTCAGCGTAATCATAAGCAAGGGTTTTCTTTCATATTTATGTAGTTTAATATGAAGCACGGAAATTTTGGTAAATTAATGGCAACATAGTAGGTAAAATAATCAATTATTCAATAGATACTACGTGATAGGAATTTTGTAGAAATTTAAACAGCCCATGATCCATGAACTGAAAAATATGAAGGATAAATCATAAGCGTTCCACCCTTCGGTAAGTTCACGAGCCATAAAATTCCTTACTTAAAGCCCCTTCGTCTCTTTCTTGACACTTTATCTCGCTTTTCTCTCATACTTTGCTTCTGTTGGTTCCTGCGTTGGAGGGTTGTAGGATCGATATACAAATGCACCTTCAGTTACTTTCTTAAAGAAATCCTTCTCAATATATGACCCACCCATTTCCTCTGCCCTCATTATTCAATTTAAACAAATGAATGAGTAGACAGTCCCGTTAATATATTTATACTTTACTAACTCAGCAACTGGAATGGATATACCGTGTATTACAATAGAAATTCCAATACAGCAAACAGTATTCACTTGTATAATTATTTGAATATTGCATACTCAAATAAATACGTTTGTTTGAGATATGTATAAGGTAAACTTTATTTTCACCTTCAGTTTCCGATACCGGAGATACATTCTGTGTACCAATGTCTCTTCCAAGAATTCATTTCCCAAAAATTGTTAACATCGCCAATATTTCTCCAGTCCAAACAAACCCGCGCATAAACTACTTTAAGGAAGACGTTCGACAGCCAAATCTTCCGGTACGATACGCCGGGATAAACACCCATTTTTTCCATCTCTTTCCGACGTCACTCTATTTACACACGCACTGGAAAGGGGTTTGAGGTCCTTCCTAATTTCCAGCTCTCCCCCTCGGTGTTTAGACACGTCCCAACTGCGCGACAACACTCAGGAACTCCTTTACCCTGTTACAAAGCCACTTCAGCCCCCCGCTGGTACCCCCTCCTCATATCTAATCGAAGCTCCGCATTTGTTTCCTCCCCAGATGGATTTTTCCCTTCTCGTATATTTATTTCTTTCCCCCTGGAGAAAAAGGTACTCTCTCCAACCGAAAGGATCCGTGTACACCTTTGTGGGGGAAACAATGCCAGCGTATCTCGAACGAGGGATGGGAAAGGGCAATTATGAACGGGTGGAGGGGTGTTTGTATCATAGCAGGAGAGCCGATGGGGGGCCGGAGAACTGCTTTGTGGCGGCAAGAGGTCGTTATCTCACGGTGTTTTTTTCCGGAGTGTTTGTGTCCCATAATGCCTTTCGAGTTCCTCGATTTCTGATACGGAGAATTCAACTGGGAAATCGTCGGCGCTCTTGAGCCGCTGTGCTCTTCTCCGTGTATCCCGGATGGCGGTAAGGGGTCTCGTTCAGCACGGTTGGTGGCCCCTGAGAATGCACTGTGTTAAGTGAGGTCGTTAGTCTGTAGTGTTTTGGGCTGGTGTAGGTTTCGGAAGTGAGGGGGCGAATATCTCACTTAAGGAGGGCTGTTGAAATGTACCGTGTTAAGGGAAGTCGTGTTAGGTCATGGTTTATTTATCTTAGATCAATCTCTTCCAACCTTTTCCCCCCTGCGTAACCCCCTATAAGCTATCAAATATTACTGAGGACTTCCGAAGATTTTTGCCATGCGGGCAGTGTAAACTGATTCTACTTTGATTCGGAATGATTTCCGCTTGAAATTCTGCGGAAAAATATATAACTAGTATTTCAGGTAAAAATATAAAAAATATATTTTATATGCCGTTCAGGTCTGATGATTAAAATAAGATGACAATGAGACAAAAACGTGCTATCATCAGTAATCAAGGGTGGAAATTATCTATTCAATCATAGGAGTAAATGCAAGTCTCTGATAACGAACTAGTATCCTAAACATTTACTGTACTATCGAAAATTTCCTGGATAAGCCATCTGAGGATGAAAAATATCATACAAGAGTTTTGCCTACAGACAGAAGAAACAACTAAAGGTAAATCTCAAAGCAACAAACAGGAGTATAATACTTGAGGGATGGATGGAAAAAATCACTGAAGGCAAAACTACACATCCCTTTGGAATTTCCTATTTATTGGTGGTCTTTGAAGTACCTGCAAACGGATCAAGGATCTACTTGAACCTTAAGACATAAAATATATGCCTCAACGGAATGAAAATAGTATCAGTCTTAAAATACCTATATCTATAGCTACATAACAAAGTTGACGCTGGGGTTTGAAATGTGGGTCCGTGATTACAGCCGAAACATATATAGTAGTAAAGTGGTCTTTATTTAGCCAATTTCCTGGTTACAAACATTGAAATCAACCTGAACGTTGCAAGTTCAAAGGTAAACCGGAAAGAAATACCTTCACTTCACTACTCCGCGTTCCGACTAACAGCAAATGTTTTTCAAATCATCACTTAAAAAGATCGATAATTCAGACCTCTTAATTGGGTCGTACATACTGTAGAAAAGTGAAATATATACACATATTTAAGAGATCTTAAAGATATGAATTAATTTAAGTGGAATTCCGAGAATCGAAAAAATATTCTAAATTCACTACAAAAAATTAAGTCCGAATCATATAGAATTGAAAGGAATATTCCGAATTACTAAAAAGTAAGATTTATAGAATTAATTCGTTAGTAATTATCGCACGCCTAAAATCATTCTACTCCTAATCGAACACCGAGAAAAGCAATGTTAATAGAATCATCGCTCGTGCATATTCTTCAATAATAACTTACTAGGTCATTCGGGAAAACAAGGGAAATCTACCTCACTCCTCATCTTAGTCCCACTCCCTCTTCAACACCAATGGGTGCTGACGGTGGATGAGGTCCAGACCGACTAACCCGCTGTACAAGACAGAATTAGATAACAGCTGACGCAACACTCATATAGCACACCTACCGAGCATTACTTCTACAACATCAACAGTTGCGTTGTTTAACGAGGTCCTCCGAGCGAAAATACAGCGTCCATCGCGACATCGGGGCACAAATCCCAGCTTCCTAAGCGAAATTTTCAATAAAAAAAGGAAGGAAAAGCTAAAGAATTGGAGTTAATGCGAGACAGAAGGTTTGGCGAAATGAAAAGGTGAGGATGTAACAAGCGGACGGCGCGGAAATTTGACAGGGAAGTGAGGGGCGGGTCCAGAAGAGCAGAATTAAAAGGAAGAGATATGGGAAAGCAGAGGCCAAGAACCCGGAAGCGTCCTCTGGGAGGGAAATGACGTACCTTTCGCCGGGACTCCAACGTACCGCGTGACTTATTGGGGCTGGAAAAGTTAATGGACCGAAAACATTTATAACAATAGGGGCATTCCGCTGAACCCTCCTAAATTCCTCGAATCTCACTACAGGCGAATTTATTTCCTCCCAGTTTGTAAATAAGGAGGTCGCCAAACTTGGCACAAAGGATACACGTAGAAAAATAAAGCGCTTGATAATGGAAAGGTTTTAAAAGTATTTGAATGGAACTATGATAGAGGACTACAAAGACCTTTCGTTTGGGAGGAGCATTACGGAAAATCCCTTCGCTGGAGTTTCGGTAAATACCCTGTTTTCTGTAAAGGGAGTGATGCAAATTTAAAAATAACAGCTGACTACGCTGAAAGGAATGAGTTTAACGATTAATGCCATTGTTTCATTTGGACTAATCACAACAGGAGTAAAAATATTCACTGTTGTGTAGCATCCGATAAGTAAATTTTATCCAGGTCCTCGAACTGAAGCTCTAATAAAACTTTATTTTCCATTAATAGAAACAGAAGAAAAACTATATCTATCCAGCTGCTTAAGCCGTAGGTGCATTTAAATTATAAATAAATATTATAATAGTTTATAAAGTCATGGAACTGAGGATATCATGTTTACCATATTTATTCCGACAGAGATATTTCCGCTATGAACATGATAATCTTGAACGCTAAAGCGTCGATTCTGCTGAAGTTTATTTATCTCGACAAACGTTGATCAGCAAACAATCTCGTTAGCAACCAAACTTTCGCGCGGAGTTCAACAAGAGATCGGTTACCTCAAGAATATGCAAAGACAAAGTTCATGTTAACTATCATCTAAAGGATGTAAACAAGGATGGGAACATTCATCGAAATACCTGTTTAATCTTTCAAGTCAAATATGATTTACGATTTCTCCGAAAATTCCAGGATAAACACGCAGGGATTTAGACAAAGCCTGAATTTTTAAGAAGTAAACATGCTAGGCTTGTTTTATATCAGTGTTCTACCTTTCGGTAAGTTCATGTGCCCACACACTTCCTATAAAGTGACCTTTCTTTAATTTCTTGGTTACTTATCCTACCCTTTAAGTCATCCCTGGATTTGTAACGATCTTAAAACACAATGATGATTTTCAGTAAAAGCTAGATGTTCAAAATGAAATACAATTACTCATATTCCTCCAAAATAAATAATCAAACCTTATTCACAAGTTACAAATGATTCCCTATCCTTTTTCAATCAACTCAATTAACAGCAGAATCATAATCAAATTACACAACCATACAGATTCTACGATACAATAACAACGCTAAGTCTGACCTCCAGACATTTCCAAGAACTTCGCCTCTGAAAGTTGAAAATCCGAATAACAGAGAAAATATCTTTTTATCGACGAAAGAAAGCAAATCGACAGCGAGATTTTCACGCGTCCTCTAATTAAAATTGTTTCCAACAATTTTCATCAAAAGAAGATTGAAGAATTTGGCGCGGAAATTCCATCCAAGAATTCGGAAATATTGTTACGCTAATTTCAAGGCCGAATTCGTAAATTAAAGAGAAAACTTCTGTTTCCAATTCGAACTTCTTCGCCTTCATAGGGGCTGATGATGGAACATTGGTCTCTTTGAACGAATTTTAAAAATAAAGGCGAAAGTATGTTAGAAGATAGTATACATCAATACTGACAATATTATAAAAACATGAATTCTTTACCTATAGGTAAGTTCATGAGCCTTAACATTACTGATTCGATGTCCTTTCATTTACTTCTTGGTAACTTATCCCAAGATTTAAGTCATCTATCATCTTTTATCTTCGTCTCCCTCGGTCTTTTTCCTAACATTCTTCCTTGTATTTCTGTTTATTTAGCAATTCTTTCAATATTTGAACCACACATTTCCTCTGTCGGTGGTTAATTACACCAATTAAAACCTCTCCTCCCTACCATGTCTAGCACCTTCAAGAATGTATTTCTATCAACCCATTAACTTATCTTTTCCTTTCTACGCTATACCCACATCTCGAAAATCTTCTGTTATCCTCTTTTCTTTAAGTCCACGTTTCACACCCTTACAGAAAGACAATCCATTAAAAGGATTTTACTAATATATTTATCGAGACCTCTGGTTATGAGTTCCCTTAGCTTTGGAATCCTTCTTTGGCTAATACTAAGATATTCCTAGCCTCATTTGTGCATCTTCTCTCACTAGAAAGAAGACTACCCAAGTATGAAAATTGACCAACTGTTCTAGTTTTCCCATCCACCCTAATCCTTAACTTAGCTTTCTTTCCCTTGACATACCTCATTACTTTAGTCGTCTTTTTACGTTTAGAAGAAACAGCACTCCACAGATAATAATACAGAAAAGACATTTGTTTTCGATTGGATATGGGATTGGGAAAAATACTTTGAAGACTTAGTATTTCCAAACTTGCTCGCGCGGCAAAACTTTTCTCCGTCCTCCTGAAGATTATAGTTTACGATTCAATTAGAAATGCCTCTTTCTTTCCTGCAAATACCGCGCAACCCTGTTAAACAAAGGATTTTCTCCAAACAGACGGAAGGAAGATGGAAGTCGAGGAACTCTTGAATGGATAATTCCAACCTCCGAAACTTCATTCCAAAGAATATTACGAGTAAGTGGATTAAAAGGCTGCGAAAACCAACCAACAAAACTGGAGTTGTTCCCATGCGAAACACTAACTTGCTCAGAAGGTTCTTGTGATGTGATTTGCCAACACATGGAGTTGAACCCATTTAAAATGCCAAACTGCAAGAGAAAAATCCGAGACGGACTTACATTGCTGCGTGCAATTCTCCTCAACTCAGCATGTAAAACGAGCGTAAAAATAAGGGAATATATGTGGGTACGTAGGCGCAACGGCTTTATTTAAGAGCAAAGGAATAAGGCTGTCGTGTTCGGAGATGATACATCGGAATCAGTATATCCGTATTTTTTGGTCCGCTTACATTTCATAAATTACAAGAGAACTATTTCCTTCCTCCCTTCACTTCTTTTTCCAGTTCTTTCTTTTTCCCTTCCGTATTTCCGCTCCAGAGCCGTCCTCCGAGTCTTTATATTTTTTTACCGTGCCCCATCTTTCATCGAATGTACCCGAGGAAGGATAATATTTATTTAAATATCACCGTGGTAACTAGTTGATAGCCCGACCGCAAATTTGTTGACAGTTAATCAAGAGGCTCGCTTCGCGAAAGGCCTTCGGAAGCTCGCTTTTATGTTTCCTGTAATAAACAACTTAAAATAAGCAATTTGTTTAGCACTACTCGGAGTGGAATGATATATGACTTACTTTTTCCGCGTGATGGTGTTTATCTCACCGATTTTATTATATTTATACTTCTATGTTAAACTAGTTAGTTACCCGCATTCAACTACTGTTATCTTCGCAAAAATTTTATTCTATAAATGACACGATGCATTATCCTGGAAAATGATACACGCAACGAATTTTCATTTTTCCGCAATTAGATCTTTATTCTATTTCTCTTCTCGTGAGATTATACCAATTTCACGTGTATATTTGCAAATATAAATTAATTTTCCTGTGTAAATCATGGAAAATTGATCATTTTCTCCGTGTAAATGCTCTTTTTTGAACTCTAGGATATCGCAAACAGCCAATTTTCTCGTTCTGATATTGATTATCAATTACGAAAAATTACGAGCTTTGTCCAAAGGCCACTTGGATCAATATTATAACAAATACATAAAAAACCTTTACAGATTAATAAATCATTTATAAACCAGTATTGGTCCCACTACCACTTCCTGACGAATGGCATATTTTTATTTCTCATTTGGAAAAGGATAAAGAAAAGTGTATTTTTATTTACTTCTGTCTTACTCATGGCTGTGATGATATGCAAGTCACTGAGGAATGAATTAAGGCATTGATTAAGGTTTTTCCCTACAGAATGCCACGAAAAGTGTTACTAGTAGAGTCATTCCGCTTCACTTATAAAGAATTGTTCCGCTTATATAGCATTCTGGTTGAGCGAGGAAAGAAAGGCAAACTACCTCACTCCTCATTTTTCCTAGTCACACCTAATCCCTCACTCCACAACTTTTAGTAGCTAATAGTTAGCTGTAGCTAGTAGCTACAGTTAAACTAGTATTATAATTACAGAAAACGCTGAAGTTGAAGAAGAATGCTTACAGTGAATGAAATAATTGAAGAACGAAATAGCGAATGAGTACGGAATGCAATTCTAGAAAGCTACAGCTAAGCAATCACGTCAAGGATAAAGGTCGACCTTCCTATTTTTTTTAGAAGACCTACAACGCATGGAAAGAACTCAATTAAAAGAAAAAAAATTCTACACGATGAACTACGATTACCCTTCAATAACACATCTGAGGTATGAATGAGTATAGGATGACGTAATTCAAAGCTACATACCTGTAACCTTTGTTCGATTTCCTAAGCGTTCAGCTTCTGTTTTTCCTTTAACGGATGGTTACATACCGAGTCAATCGATGACAATGCTGCTTTGAGTCACGGAGAATGACTGCTAAAGGATTAAATGACAACAATACATGCAAACGTTTTTTTCCGTCTGGTAAACAAAACACTCACGGCAGCGCTAATTGGTTGTAAGTCGAGTGAAGGGTTAAAGAAGCGATGATAATAGATTCAAAAGAATCGTCGGAGTCGGATTTTTTTTCGAGAAACCACGCGAAGTTAGCTTTGCAACTGATTTTTCATTCAAAACAGATTTTCGCAGACGGTGCTTCTATTCATAAACGTATCTCCAGGAAGAATTCTCGGAAAACGCGATCTGTGAAAGAATAGCTAATTAAACATTCAAGGTCGTCAAATCGCTCTTTAATCTGATTTGATCATATCGCTTTAAATCTTCCCAATTCTATTGTGTGAATATTATTTTAGAAAACTTGATAGCAATGTAAGGATGACGTATTCTCAGCATTAATTTATCACCTGAGTGAATCATTTTAGTAATTTATATCGGGAAAATATAAAGAAATTTTGATCAAATGAGATTTGTAACCTTCAAGAGGAAATACTGGAAATATGCAGCGTAATCGAATATTTATTTCTTAGGATTTAAAAAATTACTTCATTCATTATTTGATGGATCATTTTCCAATTCAATTTTAAAATAGGAATGATGGAAGTATATCTTGTTTCTACTCGAGCCTGTCTCCCACATGGTTGAGGTTTGAGAGAGCAAAATAATGGAATTCATCCTTGTCTCTCCTTGCAGAATGGTATGAAATTCATAGATTGATTGTATTACAATCACGTGAACTTATTCCATTCATAGCATTCTTGCTCAGGGATGAAAGTAAAGGCAAACTGCCTCACTCCTCATCTTACATAGTCATCTATTCCCCTCTACAATAATTTCGCTAGCTAACGGTGTAGGGGTAGAGGATCCAACCAGCCTTCGGGCTGAAGACAGGGATTCTTTCTTCCGACTGTATCACGTTGTAGGTCAAATGCTAGACTAATTCGCAACGCATTCCCAAACTCGGAGATAAATCACTTAAAGACACAAGGTATCATTGAATTACAAATTAAACAGCTCCTCAAAGGAACGACTTCTGAATGCAGTTAGACACGCGGAAAATTAATTCGATCTTAAAGGTAACCAACCTGCTACTTTCACATCTGGATTCGTTCCCGTATAAATAATTAAATATGGCGCTTTTTCTACCATTCATAATCATTCCCCTCCGCTTTAATTAATCTGTTTTTCTCGTTTTAAATTGGTACTCGTTGCGAGCAAGAAACTCAAATAAATTACCAGACATAAAAAAGAGGGGAAAAAACTTCTTCCCAAGGAAGATTAATCGAGCATTTCTGACGCGTCAGTCGATCGAACGTAGGTGCATTCCCGAGTAATTAAATTCGAGCGATTAAGAACAAAAAACCCGGATAAACACGCGTGGGTACTTAATGCCGTATAATTACCCGGGCGCAAAAAAATCATCCGTTTCCCCAGCCTTTTTTTCCTCATTTTTTTCAGCGACACCGTAACGTTTTTTCCATCGCCGCTAAGGTTCGTCATTTCCTCCTCATATTCCGAGAAAGACGTCAGAAAAATCCATACCCAAGCTTCCCAGGATTTGCAAAAACCCCTCTTCTTCCCAAATCCTGAAAAACCCATTTCCTTTCCTCCGCGTCCCACCTTCGGACTCTCCTTAACTTCCCTTAATTATTCCACAGAGGCATCCCATTAAAATTAAGATTTGAGAAAGAAAATAATCATAGTCAACAGCGGAGGAGGGCGAGAGACCCCCCGAGGGATTTAATTAAAAGAGTTCGTTGGGATGATTTAAGGAGAGAAAAAATGTGAGAATCGGGGCCCCGTCGGACTTCTCGCGAAGTTTGGCTCTTCGTCGCCCGCGTTTCGTGAGAAGGTCGATGGCGATCGACTGAATTCGGCCGATCTCTAATTCGCGCGGAATACTTCTTTCTGTTTCTTTTTGCTGCATCCGGAGTGTTAAGAAAAAACGTTTTAAGGCGCTTCCTTCGAAGCCAAAGAGGCTTCCAATAATGCTAGCGACGGTTTGTTTTAATTTCTGCTATCTTTCTTCACCTTTTTTTTGGATGCACGGGAAATGTTTCGAGCGCCGTTAAATATTCCGGAATTGTGGGGCAATTGGGTAGTCTTCGATTTTTCTTTGCGTTAAGAAATTCTCGCGATTCCTTGTTCTATCCGTACGATTCTAGGCAAATTTATCGACCCGTCATGGACTTTTTAGCTTAGCAAATGCATAAAATTAAATAAAATATTCTGATATACTATATTTAACGGCATGTTACCTACTGAAATGTCCTCATTTCAGTAGGAAAAACTCGAGAAAAAATGTTTAAAGACAATGTTGAAACTTATGTTATAGTTCCGTTCAATTTTTAAACTTCCATTATGCCATCAAATATGATTACTCTAGTTCTTCTTTCTGAAGCTAAATGCTTAAAGATGTGATCGATTGTTAACTAACTTAATGCCAAATTGTTGACCATCATCACTATTTGTGGCAAGTGCAACCTATGGTGGGTTTGTCGAATACGATCGGTATATAGTTTTGTAGCCTGACCGCTATGGTTACGCAGAAATAGCTCGTCTCTTCCAGGTAGGGGGATCCTTTAATTAACTTTTTCAGCGATGTATGGGCTAGTCATTCAGAACTATTCATTTTAGCAAAATTCAATTTCAAGATGATTGATTAAGAGCGGACTAGATAATTATTTTCAGGTTGTTCGTTCCACATTACCTCCATGAAAGACTTATCACATCAAAGCAAGTTTTTTCGTTGAAGACATTGAGAAGGTGATAAAAAGTTACCACAAAGATTCGAAATCCCTAACTCGAGTAACTACTAGTTTCGCATGATCACAATGGAATAAACAACTAGATACGCGGGAAATTCTCGGATGCATTCCGTCTACGGCATTCCGCGTGAGAATCTCTAGCGGCAATTATCGATGCACGGCCCCCGAAACATCCGCAACCAACAACACACGTCCCCTTGAACTTCTGCAAACCCGCAAAGCGACTTTTTCCATTCCACGTTACCTGCGGACTTGTATCTTATCCGACTCCACAGATGAATTTATGAGCCCAATTTAAACTTTTTAAGTGACACGAAACAGAGGCATCAGCTTGCAAGGAACTAAAAGAACGCTACGAAATGTAAGAGAGAAATGGGAGGACGAAAAGAAATCAAATCTTTTAACCAAGTGTGGCAAACAAGTTAGCGGGGATACGTAAAACCTGGTTACTTTGATCGAAAAATAATTTTACTGACTTGAATTTCACACACATGAAATCGCAAGCGCGGAGAACTAAATCCAATATCAAGTCAAAATAATACGAGAAGTTTTCGACTAAACTAATTTTGATGAAGAATTCTATAAATGCTACATTTTAAACGGAGATTTGCTACGTTTTTGTAAATTCTTACTGCGTTTATATGTCTCTCAAATATAACATTATATATATTATATAATTTATCTTTGAACTCATCTTTTAAAGTTTCTCCTATATATTTTGAAAGTGTAATTGTTAATAATTATATAATCAAATGATTACAAATATCCGAGGAACAGATGACTTTCCATATACATTAGAATATGGCTAGTAGGAATGAAGGGATGAGCTTCGAAAAATGGTGAGAAATTAAGCACCTGTGATAAAATGATTTAAAACCTTATTTAACACCCTAATACGATAAAATCCGCTTACATCGTCTCTATCGAGGATAATGAAGAATTGGTGGTAAAACTGTAAGATATATCTCGACTATCTGAAAGCTATTCACATAAAAAACTGAGTGAATGAATTATAACGGACGGACGGCTTACACGAAATGAGCTATGGCTTACAAACTTCTATACTTAGACCAAAGATAGGACTAACATGGTTTCCCAATGACAGCTATCCTTACTTGCACCCCATATTCATCCAATTATTCGCCACCTCGCAGCCTATAACAATCTCCCAACACTCTTTCCTTTTACATAATTTAAAAAAGTCGGCACCATTCGCCGATATTCTCTCAGGCTCCGGGCACATAAAAAGAACCATCCCAAAAATTTATCATTTTTTTACGGCATTCCTAAAAACGGGGTTACGACCTATTCGCGTTCCCTTAGTTATATGACACCGGAAAGTGTGAGGATCCCGTAACGGAAAGATTCCGAAAAATATCCCTTGATTTCCTCTTAGAGATGAGCCGGTGGGGGTGGTACCTCCGTAGCATTATACGGATGGCGTTCATTGCGTCGGCGGCCTTTCTTAGCTGACTACCGCTGTTCTCGAGCCAGAAAACTGTTGCGAAGGCTTTCCCTCCAGTCCAAAGAGGCCCGTTCCGCACCACTCACCTCGCCTGAGGAGAAATTTCTCTCCCTTGCCAGCCATTCGAATCTGATTGATTTATACGGACCAGTGACGCAGGCTCATTTTTTCTGCTTTGTTCCCGGTCGTCTCCGTCGAGAAAATAAGGTTGACTTTCGGTAAAAAGAAAGACTTTCGGGGAAAAAAGGGGATGAATGGGAACGCTTGCGATTAAACCGTCACTTCGTTAATACTTGATTCATTTTCAGAGAGGGAAAAAAAAGGATGAGCTCTTTATCTGGCGTATCTCCTTCGTCAAGAGAGGCTTCTTTCGGCTTCCTGAATAAAGGAAGATGTAAAAGAATATATACGCGTTTCATGAAGTTGTCTCTGCTCGGAAGTAACCTGGGGGCACACTTATTATTGAAACGATCACCTGAATGTTTCTTTTGATGGAGGGAACTGCAAAAACACTCATTTTTCTTTAAAAGTACTCGATGAAAATAAACAATACGAACACCTGTCAAAGTCTATATGCCTGAATGGTTATTGTCAGATTAAAAACTCGGCAACTGCAAAGATAAATATATAGTCATAGTCATATATGACAGCCTCATCAATAATTAATGACTATTAAAAACTACAATAACTTCCGCAGAAGAGGATAAAGTACCTGATTTTTAAAAATTGCAATGAAAACTTTGAATGGAATCAGAAAGTCAAAAATATATCTATTATGTTAGCGCAATATAAATTAACAATTATTAATTTGCAAAAATCTTATTTTTATTATAATTTGCCTACTTTTAATTACAAAGATTGGATATTGAAATAACAACGGAGAGAAATTAGTATTTCATAATCATTTCTGTGATTGCTATGTATATCATTCTCAATATCTGCAGTATGAAGATTATATATCAGGAATTTAAGTTTCACGAGTTTAACCAACACAGACAACATATATTTCAATTGTGTTTCTGGATGAATTAAAATTTTGATATTAAATTTTTGCATATTCATTAATGCTGGAGCAATCGCATACAACTAGTAAACCGAGACGGCAAATCAACTTTTTCGAGTAGCATATTCTTCACTGGCTATTCCATATATTAACAAGGTACAAATTTAATCCAGGAGAAAAATGCAGTCTCTTTCGCAAGCACGAAATATTTTCCACGTCTTTCACAGCACCACAATGAACTTCATAAGCAGAACGCATTAGGACTCTCGCATATCAGAGAGTACAAACGAATTCCAAAGGACGCCAGTCTCCTGCATTTTCGATACACATTAACATTTATGAAATGCAGCGAGTGGTAAGTAATCGAGACGCTGCTATTAAATGGGTTTTCTATGTAGATTCATTAGCGCCGGCTAAATGCCACTTCAAAACTTCCAGCCCTTTGAGTCCACTTTTGAAATTCCCCTAAAATATTTTCAAATAACTGAGAGAGGAAGAACGCTAGAGCGTTAGATTTATACAGGTCCTCTTCATAACACCGCCGGAGTATTCATGACATGGAAATTCCCATTCGGGGAGAGTTAATACTTATGCTATAATCCTAGAAAAATACTGGTTTGTTTTGGGTAAAACGAGAAGGCAGAAAGCTTCACTGTGCTGATTAAATAGTAGGGGTTTGAAGGATTGAGACATAAAACTAAAAGGCTAGAAAATATACACAAAACTATGTAATGAAAGCCTTTGATAAATTTGTAAATTCATACAGAGAATTAATAAGATTCAGACTAGCTCAGGAGAAATGAATGCATTGTTTCCACTCTAAAAAGAACCGACAAATATTCCTTACTGAACTAAAAATTAACTGAATGGAACAATTTACCTAAAATGTTTTAGAAACTTTTACCTCTGTTTGCAATACCATTTTTTCGCGTAGAATGAAAAGAATTATGTACATTGACCATTACTCGATTTCTTAAAATTGTAAATATATAATATCAGTTATAGAAGTGTTCGATTTATTTTTAAATTGTACATCTATCAGTTGTTTGAATCTGTAAATTTTGTAATTGAATCATACGATATACTCAATTAGTTGGTTACCCTCCAGACTATGATAAATACCAGGAAAGCTAAGATTAATGTTAAATAACATTGATGCTATTTATTCCTAGTTGCTTCATGCAATGCAATTATGGTTACAAACCCGATTAAAAACCCTTTATCACTTTTTCTCAAATGATAAAAGTTTACTTCTCGGCCTACAAGGGAATTATGACACCTTATGAATAGAAAACAACCATTCAACTTTCTTTTATCACAAAAGGTACTCAGCTACCATTGAAAGCATTTCAATCTTGAATGCATAGTTAATTAGAATTGTTAATGGACATTATGTTCAAAACTTGAGGCTAAAAGATGCTGAATAGTTTCTCTTCGTACGTAAAGCGTCGAAAGCTACGTTGGTACCTGAAAGTTCAACTATTTTTCCGAGAAAAAAGTTCTGTTGCTTTATATAATGCATTGAACGATTTAATTCAAAATTAAATAAGTTGATCTGGAGGGGTTTAATCATAAAAACCTTTTGTATAGAGATATATACGCTCCCTATGCCTTAGGTGAACTCTATAGAGCACTTATGGTAACCACCGCAAGAAAAAAGACATCTGGAAGAAATCATCGTTCTGAGAAGTGCAGCATCATTTATTAATAACTAGAATCAACGCAAACTCCTTCTAAAGAGCGGATAGAAATGAAATAAACAATTTCGATACATCCTCAGACGGTCGTATATCTGTTGAGGAGTCGTCTCCGAAGGCTAGACGAGTAAAAAAAATCGGCTTTTTATTCAAGAGGAAAAGAGGGTTAAATGTTTGATAAAAATCCAATTTCTGGGCGGAATGGCATCAATGCATCTTGCGTTGCACTTCCTCGATTCCACTTGTGCCCATTTTTCTTTCGTGTTCGCATCGCTGGAGCTCCGGCCGCAGACTTCGAGCCTTCACTAGCAAATCTATCCAATTTTTCCGCTCACCCAGGCAAAAATAAAAAATACGCTCTTTGCCTCTTCACGGTCCGTGTATCACTTCTGTCTTCGGTTTTTAAACCCGTGATAAACACTTGCTTTCGGAGATAACAAAGTATCCGACGCTTTATGAAGCCCATCGCTTACGGCCGGCGCTTTAAAAGTGGAGCGCAAGAGTGGATTGAAGTACATCGATGGAAATCCTTTGCGTGGAAAGCGTTCCTTGGAATGAAAAATGGAGGAAAATTGGGGGCTTTGATGAAATGCTCTTCCTAGACCAGAGATGTTCAGACGTTTGCTGAGGTGCACTTAATATTTCTATAGAGAAGAATGGGGTACGATTGTGAGAATCGCCCTGAATTTGAATACAGTTTACGGGATTTCTAAGCCTGAAGATGTAAGTAATCTAGATCAGAGGATCTTAATCTTTAGTTGGCTGAGGATCCCATACTACTCTCTTTTTCTATTTCGCAAAAAAAGATTTGGTGCATTCAGAAGCAAATAGAAATTTTATTTAGATTTCAGGTACTTAAACAGATTACGAAAAGTTTGTTGTAAATGCTTCATTTGATTTAATTAACAGGTAAACATAAAATTACAGGAAATTATGAAGTTGATCACTACCTAATTTAAGACAAATATGGATGCAAATGCAAATGATTTTTCTACTCGTCGGCGTCAGGATAACCAAGTATCGAGCGAATATTTACATAATCAAGCGATGAAAAAATGTAAAACAAGAAATGAATAATTAATCCTGAGAAATTAGAACACGCAATGTATTTTTCCTCAACTATTTAGTCCCTGACAAAATATCGAACCGTAATATTTTTCGTTCCGGTTTTCGCTGCTTCTGCCGGTTAACCGAGAAAACCGAATTACTATTTACGATAGTTCCGGTTTCGCTCTTCTGTAGAACCGGTTCGGAAAGTTTTCTTTGATACGACCAATGTGATATAGAATCCCTCAGCTATTTCTGTTTACTATTTCTAGCTTTTTCCATAGACGTATAGACTAACATAAATTGTACATTGTTTATACATAGTTAGGAAAATAATCAGATCAGGATGAATGACGCTTTAGGTTTATGAATAAATTGTTTAATTTTATCGGTTATGGTTCGGTTTTGATTCCGGAAAAAGTAACGTTTTTTCCGGTTTCAGCTTCTGGTTCTTCGCCCGTGTTCAACATACTAGAGGAATGCAATAAGAAAAACTACAATAAACTAAAGAAACATATGTCGGGAAGATTTAACACCGAACAATTAACACATGTACCCTCAAGCCGAAACTAATATCTTTACACGAAGTGGAAAGACCTTCACGTAATTCATCCGATCCGAGCGGTATTTCGAAGAAGAACTTTCAATGGGAAACACGCAGAAGAAGAAGTTGCGTGTCTAAATGAGGCGAACATTCTTCCGAAGAAGGCGTAACAATTATAAGTGCAAGAACAGGGTATCCGTCTAAGTCAGAGCCGCGATTCGATAAGAACAGTTGTAGGAGACAGCTCCCGAAGATCTGAGAGTGGAAGATTTACTCTCTTCCCGACAAGAAGAATGAGGAGAACGGCGGAATCGAAAGCGAAAACAAAGGATTAGAGAAACAACGCTTTACGGCATCGGAGGAAATATTTCACGGAATCTAATGAGTTGTGAGGGTTAGAGAGTGAAGGAAGGCGTCAGTTTCTAGAAAAATCGACGCTTCTTCGGAGGAAGAAATATCGGCAGGAGGAATACGTAAATATTTCAGTCAAGGGTTTCCAAACTATATAGAATTAGATCTGCTCTTTCGGTTTGGTTATTCTAGTCAATCGTGGCCGCTTTTGTAAGGAGTGAGAAAATGTTTTCCGTTTTCGAATTTCGCGAGGCCGAATATTCTCTACTTGACTTAATTTACATTGGAGCAATTTCTGTTGAAATTTCGCAAATGATTGCCATGTCTATGATTTTCCATTTTCTGCATGGTTTGTTTTTGTGTTTCCCACTAAAGATTACAAATTTCCTATTGTCTTGCAGCTATCTTCAAATTAGCGTACGTTTCACGCACCTAACTTCCAATTGAGTGCTTTTTCTCATTAGTTATACCCTTATTTAATCTTTGCACAATTCATTAATTTGTCATCTTCATTTCAATTTACACTCATCAATTAGTTCAAATTTTAATAAAAATTACGACTGGATAGATTTAAAAGTTTTTCCAGTCTCAATCTCACTAATATAAAGTCATTTATAATTACCATTCTCTTCTTAGGATCTTGGTATCAATCAAAAATTTTTCTATCTTTCCTTTCGCCAGCTTACATATTTATACTGTAAAAATTCTCATAAGTGTAATACACCTTTAGAATTGTTGTGGTAAAGTAAGCATATAGCATGAACTCCTATTTTTCTACTATGGAGCCACTTTATTTCCAGTCCACAACCTCGCAACCTTACATAATAGATAAGTAAACTGAATTTCTTCATTCTAATAGATGGTAGTCTGAATCGGAGGTTTAATTATGCTAACAAATATAGTCAACAATGAAAACAAACCCCTAGGATATCCTTAACGACCAAGTAAGCAATTAAAGGACTACAATATTAGGCAAATAATCAGTAAAGAGAGAAAGTAGCCAAAAGACTACAAGAATCATTCCATTGGAAAGGAGGGTTGATACAGCGGAATTCGGTAATTACAGCAACATCAATTACATTAAGTTATTTCAAGGGTTTCTGAGAGAAAGGGTTTATTGATGCAGGCGAGAGAAAAGGCCGAAGCAATTGTAACGATGAGGGTATTAAGGAAATGGGATACTGAATTTCAGAAAGATTCAAGCCAATTCTATAGATTTTTGAGGGGGTTTTCAGACTGATTGATGTTCCAAATTAATATTGATACTAAAGAAAACATATTGGATATACAGGAATAGATTTTATCCAGAAGGAAAGCTTTCGTAAGCAGTATAAGAATGAACAAAGCTAGATGATGGAGTATCTTATCAAACATTTTTCGAAGAATGGATCAAGAAAGAGCAGGGTAAAAACCTTCAACGTGTAAATATAAATCGATTCTTTTGGTACTTATTGATGATTTTGAAGATATTCACACCATGTTTGATATTGTGTATTTTAGAGTAATGTAAATTGAAAATGGTATTACATGCTCATATAGCATCTATTTGGAAAACCACGAGGACATTTCCAAGAATTGCATGTACCAACTTCATTTAATAAATCAGGTATGAGACTAACCGTGAAGAGATATTTCAACATCCATAAGCAAAAAACACTATTAGATCGCATACGAAAACAGTAATACGAATACGATTCCATTTACTTATCAAGATAAAATAATTAATCAATAAAATAAATAATTAATTTTCCAAAAATAATAATGAAATAACAATTAAATAATACCAATATAACAATGAAATAACAGAATCACAACATTAAATATTATAATAGTACAGTAAATTAATAATAATAAAATGACAACAATTAGCAATAATAAAGTAATAATAATAATGAAAAGATACTGATGTAATAAGTTATAATAAAATAGTAATAATACTTTATAATTGAGTAATTACAGCAAAATAATAATAATTAAATTTACGTAAGATCGAGTACACAATGGAGAAAAGGGACGACTACGACAAAACATCAAACCCAAATTTAAAAGATAAAAATACCACCCAGTCATCAAAGAACCGCCTAATCTCACATCCGCAGAAAGATCCCCACATCAACGAGATCACCCCCACTTCATCCCGTTCGAATCCCACGACATCCTTCGCCCCACTCGCACACACACACCCCGCATTTTCTCCGCATCTCCACTCCAGATTTCCCATTTGCTCCGAAAAGAGTGAGTGAGTGAGAGAGAGGGCGTCCTTCCCACACGACTACGGAGTCGAACGAGGCGATGACTCGGAAGATAAGGCAATCGGAAGGTGAAGAAAAGACCATAAAATAGAGCCACTGCGGCGGCGGAGGAGACACGAGTGGAAAGACTGATCGTTTGGGGGGATATATATTAAAAGTGGCCGCGGGCGATGAAGAGGAAGGAAAGGGACGAAGAAAATGAAAGAGAAAGTGTGGAGGAGAGAGAGAGGTCCGGCAAATGGGGGTGATTAATAATGGAGAGACAAAAAGCCGGGATGGGAGCAAAAAGGAAGGATGGAAGAGGAGTGACGTGCGTGGAATTGTCTCCGGGAATAATTCCACCATTTGGTACAGGCTACCCCGCGTATTAGCACGCTCGGATGAGTGGAAACTGGAGCCACGGAGGTGATAATGCGGATAAAAATGGACGAATCCCTCTGAAACTGATCTCAAGACTCCTGTTCTAGCTCGACGTTTGGGAGAATGTGAACGGAAACGACTGGTGCTGGTACCGAAAGGTGTCACTATTCCAAAAGAATGACGACTTCGGAAGGGTACTGTATGTTCCCGTTTAACCGGCTTTTTAGGAGACGGATGAACGGGTGGTGGGATAAACCGAAATGTGTGATTTGAATAAGAGCGAGAAAGCGCTTAGAATAGAATAGGGTAAGTCTTAAAGATTAACTTTTTAAAATGTTGATGACAGAACTGTTTCAACATTAATATTTTAAGCAATGAATGAATATTGCTATTTCTGTATGTTCTGTATTCAACGCCATTTACACATAAGATAACCTGAGTAGATTATTAACTGACACAAAGATAAATTTTTAGCTTTATGCATTGAAACACTAATGGAATAGGAGCGAAAGATATCGGAATGGCTGGGAATCGAACCCAGGTCTTCCGTTCTCCGGGCAGGTATTCTGAAATTCTAAATTTATCCTTTAGGTTTCTCTTTTGAACTGAAATTCGTAAGCGTTTAAGCGTCTTCCTTATCATTATTCCCAAACCGAAAAATATTCGGAAGAATAAATCAGGACAGTATATTTTCTCGACATTAAGAATGTATCATAAGTTTCAAATCTTTAAAATAACAGCAGAATCACAGATTTAACCAATTATCTTATCCTTGACATGAAGTCATCATCAAGCAGATCTTTAATTTGAATTGAAATTAATTGTTCGTTTTAAATTTAAAGAACTAAATATGTACCAATCACAAAAAGTAATTAGAAATCACTGAATTTAATATATTGACAAATAAATTGTAATTTTATAAATATAAATGTATAATTATTATCTGCAGATCGAAACATTATATTTTATTATAATTACTGCAACCATTATTAAACACATATTTCAGGAAAACTGGAACGACTAAAACGTAGAATATTTAATTATTAATTTAAAATATTTGATTGCAACAAAACAATTCCAACATTTATAATTACAAAAAATGACACACAACCAACCAGCAATCGTTGGATTCAACATACCAGGATAACAAGCGTCAGACACAACATTTCCATCCTGCACTATGGGCACTAAAAAATCCTAGAGAAGGGACGAATCCCACTGCTGCTGGTAACACACCTCCGCTTATGAACTCTCCGCTCCGTCGGCGGCGTCAACCAACCGAACGGCGAAAAATGTCCTCATTAATTTCTCTTCACTTACAGACGGCTTTCCCGGATTTCGGGAGGAGAGAACTCCTTCCCAAAAAAAATAAAAACTTCCCGAATAGAACTTACTTTTTCGGAAAAAATGAAATGAATACTCAGAACCATGGGCTTAACCTCCCGTGAACATTCCAGAGGGGGAAAAAATAGTCTGCCGTGGCAGTATTAGTGGAAGCTCTCCGCGGTGCTTTGACAATGTCGGATACAAGCTTAAAGAGAAGGCGAAGGTCCGCTGTTTTCTCATTCGAAATCGGTCGTCGCGAGCAGATGAGAGAGGCGGGCTGAGTAATGCTTCCCCCATTCGCCGCTTATGAAGGGAAGATGCTGTGCTATTCCCTTTGTCAGGGAAAGAGCCCCTTTCAGCTCCACCTTAAACCTATTCATTACCGGATCCTTTTTTTATTCGGCGGGAGGCGAGGGATCTCATTTCCGCAAGAATTCCAGTTAAGCAAGTTCCCCCGCGGAATGGAAAGCGTTTGAAGTTATTTCGTGACGTTAAATAGGTGATCTCCGCGAAAGATCTATACTTTAGTATATATGGAGAAACCGCGGTAGCAGAGACGTAATGTGAGACTGGATTAAGTGGTTGGAAGAGGAATTCGCCGGTGCGGAAAATTCAGAGAGGTCTTTTTCTATGTGGGACGAATACACTGAGATTCAGAAAACCCAACGGGGGATGGAGAAATGTATGAAATTCGCAGCAAGAGACGAGGTGATACGGAAATTCGCCATGCAGAATGAATGAAGATGTTTTACTTTTTCACAAAAAAACTTCCTTCTTTAATGAAGATACAGTTTTCGATGAGTAATCGTCTTCATCAGGTGACAAGCAATATCCGTAAACGTACTGAAAGACAATTAGACCAGTGAAAAAGTCGTGAAGTAGACGAATTAGGAAAATCGTGACGTAGGAAATCTGGCAGTCTTCTTTTTGCAAGACTATAAAATTAATCTTTAGTTTTAATTGTTGGTCTTTTTCAATATTAAATTTGAAATAATGGTCCTAAGAAGTGCAAGCATGTATCAAAAAAGGAAAATCGAATAAAGATACTAGTTTTAGCAAAGAAATGCCATTTTCGATTCGCACTCGCTAGAATTACGACACAATAGAATAAATTAATAATAATAGAACGTTGTGATGGCAAACTACCCATCCTCCTGACGACCAAGGAGTTATCTGAATTAGATCTCATTCATTTTCCCATAAAAATACACGTGAAAGGTAAGCCAATATAAGAATAATATCGTAATAGACTTAAAATTCACACATTCTTACTAAGAAGGATCATACGTATAATATAACAGATATAGATTTTTACATATGTTAAATTGAGTCCCATCATTCTCAACGGGAGAGTTCATTTGTTGAAAATAATTCAAAGATCATTATTTGACTTACTCTCATTATAATAACTTTGATCACCATTGCAGACTACATTAAAAAACAAGACTTAATAAGATCATCTGAATACATTAATGGAGCGATTAAAATAATACCCATATACATGTCGCATAGTAGTTAATAAAAACTAATTACATGCCTCTCAAAAGAGTGGAATTACATAAACTTACTCCAGACATAATACATCAACATTTCCGAACGGTCTATACGGCTTCAAATGAAATCAGCGATTCGGATTAACATTATTAACAACGCAAACTTTAACGTTCGCAAAATCCCAAATAAATTTCCGCAGTCAGCGCGGATGTCGAAATAAATTCGCTCGAAATAATATGACTTTATTCTACGCGCTCGATTATAAAAACGAATATCAAACGAGTTTTGAAAAAAAAATCACTTATTTTCGTAAGCTTTGGTCGAAATACTCTGAACCTAATCCGTTATTTCCGCTGGGCGTAAAATGATGACCGGCCGTTCCAGCAGGGAACGAATATTTCCCGTTGGTCATTCGTAATTAATTACGATAAATATTGCATTTATGTCTCCGCGCCTAGAAAAATGATTTCTATCCAAATTTATTTTATTTAAATTGGATTTCGGTTCGGCGCTGAGTTATAAAAAGATGGCATGTTATAGAAAAAATGAAACGTTCAACGGCTGTAGCTACTATATTCACAATCTGCATTCTGTAGAGTTACACAATAAATGCTACATGGGAACATACAGAAAATTCCGAAAAGAAGTTCGATTAATGAGTCACTGCAGCCAAAGATGAACTTCCAAGTCATCTATGGGATGAAAACACAATCCAAGGCTCGGATTCGTTCTTATCGAATATAGCACACAAATTACCGGGATGAACACGCTTTGGAATGAAACAGACAATATGATTGATGACATAGTAGCAGATGGAGGGATCAGGTGAGGAATACCATTTCCATCGATCTTGATACAGATCCATAACCAATCACGGGAGGAAAAATTAAAGCTACACAGTGGAGGAATTTTCATGGTATCATTGCATATATATTTTCATATGACCACCCTATATATACACAACAAAAATGTTCATCCCCACTACATTAAGATAGCAGTACTGCTGCGAGATATACGAAAGGATAGTTTACACGAAAAGGAAGCGGTGGGAGTCGATTTTCTGTATACTGACCGGTTGCCATCAATTTCCACAAGGGATCCTAATGCTATTCCTTACTTACATCACCGAAACACGGGAGAGAAAGGCGAGAGCTTCTAATTTGAAACCGTTTATTGGAATATCGGCTGAATTCCGGGTAAATGTGACGCTTAAATGCAGAAAGGTTCTTAATCTGTATCAGGGAAGAGAAATGGTTACTGCTATAGCTGTTTGTGTAGAGCCTATTTGCGTAGCTTTCTAGAAAGAGATATATACACATAAAAAAACAAACAGGACTATTCGTAAATCATTCAGAATGTAATATTACGATTTCTCTCAATCTCTTTAGCTATAACTAACGTAGAAGAAGATACGTATTACTAGCAGAGTACTTAAATACCATTCCCCAATTCCATGAAGTTGTATCCCAACGTTTACGTAATATACCTTTTTAATGCATTCATTTCATAGAATAATGTCGCTGAAAATCGCAAAAAGATGCTTTTAAATATTTAGAATAGATTACTTCCTTATATATAAGCGCATAGACATAAACGTGTTTATTCCTAACATGATTACGAGGTCTTGAGAATCGCTGAAAATCGTGATTTTTGCATTTGAATATGCATGAAGCTCTAAGAGCGAAAAACGTCTATTAAAAGATAAAAAATCATACTTTTATTCCCAGAATCGTACATAGGAAATATAATTTTAAAACTTCTTAAATATATCTTATAGTTAGTAGTATTTGTATGATAAAGAAACCACCCACCGGCTAAAATGTATCAGACGCTTTAGGGGCTGGGAATTCAATAACTAACGCAAATTCTTTCCCTTACGTAAGGGAGAGTAATCATTTTTATGAAAATATTCCTTTGATGCGTTATATAATATTGGTCTGTGAGATACCCCAATAGATCTCTTTGAAAGTAGAAGAAATATCGGCTTGGCTGCAGGGAGACGCTTTCTCAATTGAGTAGGTAAAGGAATTCTATGGGTTGCTCTCGAGGAATATCGAAAACGAATCATTCATCTTTGAAATATTTCCCAGCAGACGGATTTCGCTTATTGGGTTGTGCCATACCTTTACCCAATGGAAGTCAAGTTTGATTCTAAACCTCATAGATGTTTAAGTACTTCGGGACTTTTATATTAAAATACAAAGTTCGGAAAAACCTTTCTTCAAATCTGAATAAAAACATTCTCAGGGTGCTTAACACGGTAAATTCTATACTACATTAGAATCACGGAAAAGGAAAGACGTAAACATTTATAAGATTCTGGAGCGTTGGATGATAATACAAGGAAGGGAATCTAAATTGAAACTATTTTTCAAACGATTCTCCTATTTCAGAGGACTTTATTCGCGTGAAAGCTGCAACTTTTCCTTCGCCGTGTTAGACTAGACGTCTATGCCTTTTCAAGTCCATCCAAGCGTGAAATCATACGTTTTCGTATTTGAGTCGTTACTTCCTCGAAGAGTACAAAGCAAAGAAATACCGATAACGACATTTTGACTTCAAAAGAAAACGTTAGCTGTCAGCCAATCGATAACTAAATGTTAGGAAAATGATCGTAACCTTTCCACGGATTTATAACACGAAACTTTAATTCAGATTCGACCAATCGATCGCGAAATGCAAAACGATTATCGAAGGTTGTAAAGACGACTGCAGGCTAGTATTGAGACGAATCAAAATCTTCAAATTACTTCAGTAAGTTCTGACGTTAAACTTTGGACTACACATGCATGACCTGGTAAACGGTGGTATAATGAGTGGTATAAGTCACAAGTTAAAAAATCAAACGAAATTTTCAAGGTGGACATAATTCGTCCATTAATCGATCTTTACAATCGATAGTCTAACATGAATCGATAGTCGATGGTAATGGATCGCAGTCGCAGGATTTGTGTCACACATTGTTAAGTAGCCGAAGAATGGTAGTCACTATACCGATTCCTCAAAACAATTACAGCCTCACATCTTTTTCGTCAAATTTTCGGCTTATTAAAACTTACAACCATCACATATCTCTAGCCTTACCTTGCCCTTCAAGGCAAAAAGTTCACCTTTAAGGAAGGCCGTGAACTGCAGAAAGAAACACCAAATTTGCCAAGCTTTTCCTTAAGCCGGTCGCACTTACCTGAAAATAGAGAAAAGAAAAAATTAATAAAAAGCCGAGGAAACAATTCTCCTTTAATCTAGAACTAAGACAAAGGGCCAAAAAAATTATGGGACATAGTCTTCGTGAGTTCACGTAACTTACATTTTTGAATCAAGTATTCTTTTTGGGGTTAGAGGTGTGTAACTCTGCGTTCAATAAGAAAGGGTTCCTGTAAAGGCGCGGGAAATCACGCTGAAAATTTAATAATTTGACCGCCAGGAGGGTAGCATTTGACCCGAGCCGCTTCCATCGGAGTGTTAAGGGTCAAATGGGACCCTCGGCAAGGAGAAAGTATTCGAAACACGCCGGAAAGACCACTTCCCATGCCCGCGAGTATTCGAAACGCGGGACCGAGAGAAAATTTCATGCTTTCCTTTTCGTTTCACATCCCATGTAAAGTAAGAGAGGGAATTTAAAAAGTACTCTTCATTATATATGCGAAACAAATACTTCTAAACCTTATCTTCTGTGTTATATCAACAGAAGGTATACTAGTATCAAAAGAAATATATGCTTTTTATCTTAACCAAAAAAACGTGTAATACTGCGAACTACAAAATGAAAAAAAATTAAATGAGACCTACAATAGAAAAATATCGAATGCGAGTTATATCCTTTCATTTCTTTCTTCCCTGATGTACTTTAAAAAATTCCATTACTGAAGTATGCGAAGACTTTAACCTATAATTCATATCACAAAGAGGATTCTAATAAAAATATTAAAGAAAGCAAAAAAAGCAATTAAATGAATTAGACCTATTTCTGGTAGTTAAAACATACTACAATGTCGAGAACGGTAAAGGTCAAAGAAAAATACTTCAACGAATAGATCTTATTTTGATAAACTATTCTATACGGTAAACTATTAAAGCTTAAGTTCATGCAAACAGCACGTAACGAATACACTCAAAGAACAAAATAAAATGCCTAACTGAAGAGAATATAGAAATATGTATGTACTGAGAATGTCGAAAAAGGTCACTTCAAGGTATTTTGAAAGGCCTGGCAAATAATTTTATCTTTCGACGCACTACTGAAAATTTCCAAAAGAACACCAACAATATTTTCAAATAATTCTTTCATTAGCTTTTAGAATAATTTCTATTAAAATAGAGCAATAGCACATGAATTTCGTTCTGGACATCCATTAACTTACGAACTAATGGCATTCTAATTAAATGAACATAAATCACTTCGCAAACGAATTGAACGTTACTTATTTTATAGATAAATTATTTGAAAATCATTCATTCTCTATCATTGGATGTGTAATTTCCATTTAAAGTATTTCGAAAATGTTTAATTTAAATATGAAAAAAAATCATTCTCTCCAGCATTCGCAGATTTTTTTTCTTGCTCTAGGAAGTACTTCATAAAATTCATTATGTATAGAATTCCGCATAATATTCCACCAAAAAGCCCAATAAAAGAATGAGTCACAAATTTCCCAGGGATAAGCGCCTTAATATGACTTCTATAATTGGTCATTTTATGATCGATAATAATGCATAAGAAATGCACGTCTGACTGGTTGTTTATTGACGAACGCTAATAGACATTCGGTCAGCCTGAGTGAACTTCTACGTAAAAGAATTTATTCAGGGTCGCGAAAAATTAATTTCCTCATACCCAGAGATGAAAAATTCTCTCGGCAGAATTGATAAAATCAGGAAAATGTGAGATGTATGAAATTGCTATGCTCAGGGCGATTTCCGCAGTGCAATTCTGAGAATTCCCACACAAATGATCATTCGCGTGATTTCGCTTCAATGAGACAGGCCTAATATTGCAAAACAACGTCAAAAGAGGAATTCGCGTGGATATGAAAGCGCTTAATATAAATAACGACGGAATGCCAGCAGAAAAATGAAAGCAATTCACTCTGGAAATACCGATTCTGAAATATTGTAATTCCTAGCGAGCTGACATTATTAGATGATTTTTTTTACCTTTTAAAATTTCATTTGGGGAAATGCTAAATTTTAACACAGGTTGATTATTAATTCCATGTATTAATACTCAACATTTAAAACCTTAATTCGAATTTCTTGGGACCAAGGTTATTTCAGAGTTTCCAGATTTTCTTATACATGATTAAGTGGAGTTTCGGAGAACCGAGAAAAAGTCTGACTTTCAGAAAATTAAATTTTTATTTAAAATTATAAGCACTAATAAAATGCAATTTACTAAATGATATTAATGGACCGAAAACTGTTTCTTCTTGGGATGAAGAAGAGACATAGTACTCGATGGACTTTTTAAATATTTCCCGTACATAATTTGCCTAATTCCTCAGATTTTTGTGGTGAATGTCTTTCTTTTACCTTATATATCGCCATTATTTCTCTGTTACAGCGGTTACTTATATCATTAAAAGGCATTAGAAACCAATCACTGAAGTGAGTTGATGCAATCTTACAAATTTCTTTCGGATTTACAAGATATTATATAAAATACTGTAATTTCTCAGGAAAACAATTTTTTACTCCCAAGTTGCCGTTAAATTAACTTTAACCCCTTCAACGAGCTCGTACTGAGCATAAGGAACACATCAGTCAGTATGTCACATGTTTAATAATAAATTGTGCCAATGAGTAACTGCTGGAGAAATCCATTAAAAAAATAAATATAATTGATAACACAATTTAGGTAAAATATTTGATGCTGTCAATCAAAAGATTTAGAAAGACAATTGTATACCTAAGGTCAAAATGGTAAATTATCCGCTAACAAGAGTTAGGCAACCTTGGTATATGACCACCATAGGTTTTTAAGGAACATTTTCTGAATTACTGGAAATCGACATTCTTCCCTTGGGGCTTACAACACAGTGTAGCATACAGAAAATTCAAAACGCTGAGAAACGTAAATTCTGCAATGTATATTGATGACAAAATACGTAGGCGTACACAAAAACAGTCATTTCACACGCCATTTCTCTTGCTGAAAAAACCGGCTCAAAGACAATCATGTCCGATTTGCTTACACATGGTCTCCTTTGTATTGCAAGCAGGGATACCGCAAACCATTTCCATCCCAAAGGACAAGAGAAAAACACGGTGAAATCTTTGTCTCGCTAGAAAACTCAATTTCTTTCTCGATATCAAATTAGAAGTCGGCACAATGACAAAACGCATAAATACACGTTCGACGGGTGTAAAAGAGAATTTCTCAATTTTTGAGCCTCAACTACTTTCATGTCCAAACTAAAAGGTTATCTTTCGTTTTTGGGATGAGACATTTCCATTTCAAAGGACCAAAACAGAGTCTTTTACTCTTCTTTATAGACTCGTTTGAGCTTTGTAAAGGTTTACACTGAAGGTTAGTCCAATAAAAACTTTAGTGACGAAAAGAAATTTAGGCGATCGGCGATGAAATATTCTTCGGATGGATAAAAAAAACTGAACTCCGTAAACCAATGTAAAATGAAGAAACTGTATTTTACTTGCTTAAAAAAAGAGAACGGTTAACTCCTTTTCTAATTCTGTCTGTAGAGTGTTCTGTCCGGATGTTGCTCTGAATACAAAACCATCAAGTGTTAGCTACTAAAATCCTTAAAGATGGGTTAACCACATGAGAACATATAGATAGTACAGATATGAGTGGAAATATACTACGTCACTGCTGCCAGATGACCCTATGAATGGAACTTTCAAAGCATTCAATAAGAGAAAAAAATAGATGCTTGTATTCAGCATCATTTATACCTCTGCAGCTTTAAAATAATTCCAGCCATGAGCAACACTGAATCAAACGTAAATGAAATACACTATTTTCTATCTTTTACCAAGAGACATAATGAAAAATATTAATCAAAATATGGTTACAGAAAACACTAATCCTGCATTGACTTTTTTATGATGAAACCAAACAAGAAGGTAAATATTATCAATCATAATTTTACATTATATCTTTTTACACATTTATATAATTATACTTTTACTTTAATTACATGAATTTTTCACTATTAATATGTCCATATTTTAAAAACATAATATAATAAACAAAATAGCATTAATAACGTAGTCAAAATAACTGAAAACTCTATAGTATCTGATCACTTAGAAAACAATTCCCCTAGCAACAAAAATACGCATTAAAATTACAATACATTTTGGAGGATTAAAAAGCCCATCAAACAGGAAATCCATCGTTTTCATAGACAGAAACATCGTTTGACTAAGAACCCCAAAGGATTCCGCGATAAAAATAATCCCAGCACAGAACCGTCAGAAAGCAGCGCAGATATTCCGAAAGAATTCCTTCAGAATGTAGAGGTCAAACTCTTTCGCCGTAGCACTTCAAAAAGCTCTGTACGTAAAGAGGAAGAGGCGAAATCGCGCATTCAGAAAATGCATTTAAGATAAAAACAAATGGACAAAGACGCGCCATAGGGGACAAAGCCATGGAACAAGAATTTTTTGCGCAGGATTCCGGCTTTCGGGAAGAGCAGAAATATGCGTCGAAAGAAAACGCACAAAACAGTAATTGTATCGGATGAGCTGGATAAAAAACTGCTTTTTTTACTCCATCTTTAAAGGCGGCTACATGAGAGGCAGTTGCAGGCATTTCTTTTAAAGCCTTATGTGGATATAGAGGATCTGATATCGGAAAGCGGTTCGCTCCATAGTTTTCAAGCTGCGACACGGAAGTGGGGTGGGAGAGGCAAGATGGAGAGATGGGCGCAGAAGAACTTTTCCTCCACCTAAAGTTCATATTGGGCGGGAGAATTATTGTGAGATGGGGCGACAGAGGTTCGAGTTAGTTAGCTGCCGCGTAAGTGTATTGCAGGAAAGCTGTGAGAAAATGAAAGAGTGATCAATCCGTTTTGAAGAGGAATGGGACTGGTTTTTCGATGAAGAAAACCGTGGCTTCATTAGCAAGTTTTACATGGAAAACTCGTGGCGTATTTTGGAGTATCTCGTGTAACCTATCGCCAATTATCGACGGATGCTTCTTGCGGCTACGAAAAAGAATTTAATCGGTTTTTCTCGACATCGATTAAATGATAGGGAAATTTTCTTTTAAAATCAGAAGGAAGTATTTTTATTGCTAGGCTGTATACTGATTACTTTATCTTATTTTTCCATCCATACCCCAAGCCAAGATTCCTCATTGGAAGGTGTAATATCGAACGATCATATGAACTTTCACTTTTTATGACTATTGGATATTTGCTATTAACTTCAAACTGTTTCTACATATTCTTAAATGTATGAATAACGAATTTGAATGAAAATAAGATTCTTTCATAATGGAAAAGGATATGCATGAACATTTTCACCGGCCATTCCAATAGTTTAAACTGATATATAGTTAATATCTTTGCACCTATTCTTGAGAGTAGAATGAATACCATTTAAAATACTGATCACCGTTGTTCATGTTAAATGCCAAATTTAGAAAGAGCCTAATCCATCCAGAGTTATTGTTTTTGATAGCTTTAATGGGAACATTAATACTTAAGTTAAAAGAATGGGTTTTTATCCACAGTACTATTTTAACAACAAAATTTATTTAAGAACAGACTCTCGGATAACCATGTGGATTGCGAGTACTACTTCGGCGAAAGCGGTCCCAGGTTCGATTCCCGATGGGGGTTTACACACGAAAGGACTTTTAGCAATCCTACTACTGCTTATTTAACAACGCAATCTTTTGTTTAAACAATAACATGCGGTTTCGAAGAATGATCGCTATCATTAGGAAAGACGTACTTTTATATAAGCCTAAGAGAATAGTAATAATCTGAAGATTATTCTACAACTTCACTCATTTGATACCGATGTCGACCAAGCTCACTAAAAAGCATGAGTGCAACGGACTAAGAGCTCTAATCTAAGAGCTAAATGCTCTAATCCACACATTTTCTAATAACATAGTTTTACAACTCCGTAGTTCAGAAAGGAGAGAATGACCGAACTAGTTGACATTTAGACGAAATGTAACCAGGTTACGGCGTCCACAGGAAGTTGGCTGAGTCACGTCACTAACAAGCTGGAGTAATAGAAGAGAAACCATGGAAGGTAGGACTTATTTGAAGCTGGAGTGCAACTTTTAGAATCCTACCAACACCTGCTCTTCATAATAAGAGAACTTTTCGCAAGCTTCCATCTCCACCGTTGCATTTCCTGGAAACTACAGTTTGGCAACTAAGATTGAGCAGAGAATAAAAATGGCATAACGCAACCCGGATTTCTAATTGCATATGATATCAAATAAAGTTTCCAAATTGACATATTAAAAGGAGTGTTTAATTCCATTGTTAAATTTTTAGTTGTCCTGAATACGAACCTTTGATAAAATACTTTTTTATCACGAATATCTGGATGTCAGAAAAGGGAATTAGTTCATCAATTGGTACATACAAATCATCAAAATATACATTCTTATAATTCAACATATACAGATAACAACACATTCCATCAAACTTACGAAAATATACTTTCAGGGATATCTTTAGACATTCTTTTGGAAATTGTAGGACTTTGACCACATCAAAATTATTTTAATAACAGATTTACAACAAAATCGCATTTTTGGAAATAAGAGGCGTTGTACTTTTCCACAAAACTTTTTTCTTAAATTCATTCGTCAAAGAAAGAATTTTCGGAAAAAGTACGCCCCTTTTCATCCTATGAGATGGATTTCCAAAATCCCTTGCCTCTCTCTTACTGTGAAAATAGCACTTGCATTATGCTTTTACGCTCCCCGAAACACAAAAGTATGAATAACAATAATATTTCAAATACATTTTAAATCATAAATTTCTTCCTGAAACTTTGATCATATTTCATTATAACTACAAAAGACAGACTAAAAATCGTCTAAAACAAAAAAGTCAAATGCACTGCATAGGTAGGGACAAATTAACAAATGATAACATCTAAAACTACATAAGAGGCTAATGCTTTTAGAAATATGGTCTGAAAAATTTTCTCCATGAATCCTACTATTGTAAAATTTATACATCACGTTTTCATAAGTTGGTGATATTCCTCATTCAAGTCATCTTTCAAACATTTATTACAAAATCCTCTAATAAAAATCTATTCTTTGATCGAATGCATATTTTAAACTTAAGATACATACTAAAGCATACATTTTTAAGCCTCAAATAAAAGGCGGAGAAGAATGTTCGCTCAGAAACATAAAACTCTGGTGTTTAAAGGATCACTCAGGTTTCCACGACAGAAGAAAATCTGTAACTTCCTCCGGAGAAGCATCAGGTACGAAAAAAAATCACCTCTTTGAGAGATCGAAAGGTTCGAGACTTTACAGCTTCCTTAAGGATCCCATGTTGCGCCGTCCTTAAGGCGGACCAATGGAAAGACCCGGCAAATACATCCCCACGACTCCTCCACTTAGCTAAGCGAACAATTACTCCTCAAGCAGACACAAAGCCGTAGATAAAAATAAAACCGTTTACCCTATCCTTACAGCGATGCAATTCTCAACGAGGGAAAAAACCACGAAAAATCCTGAAAAAATGTCAGCATGAGTCGAGGACGCCGCGGCGGTAAGAAAGGGGAAAGAAATAAAAAAAAAAGCCGCAGGAAAAAATCCCGCAACCAGTTGTAAAGCGCCACTCCTCGGCGCACTTAGTCGTATAAGAGGACCAGACCCTCAGCCGGCCTCTTTTTTTCTCCGACCCGAAAAACACTTGGCTCTACCTTCAGCTTTTCCCACGCCTCGACCTCTCCAAACTCCCTCCCCGGCCACCAACTCTAGGGTCTTTCTCCCTCCGCGCGACTCTTCATTAACCCCGAGAAGATGCAATTAGAACGACTTACCTTGTGGAAGCATGGAATAATGAGTCCCATTTTACCGGCGCCGTGGAGGGCGCTAAGACGAACTGAGCGAACGCTCCTTCTCATCTTCTTCGGCTCTCGAGGCATTTACAGCAATGCCGTTTCTTTTTTTTGCACTCGTTTGCCGCTCTCGTTGGCGGCGAAGACGTGTTTTTCACGCGCCTCTTTCGCCCACGCACGTCTTTTGGGTTCCGCACGGCTTTTATCTTTCGGACTTCTTTACTATCGGTGAAATGTACGAGGCGTTCGACCGACGGACTTACGGTGGTGGCGGTGCTGTCTGATTGCGGATTAACGCCCAAAGAGTTGCACAAAGCTGAGATGCAGACTGTTTAAGGTGGTGAGCAGGGCCGGAAAAGAGAGAGGGGCGTTGCATGAATGCTTAGAAACCAGCCCCGAGTTAGAGAAGCCAAAATTTGAGGAAATTTTTATTTTGCAGATGGAAAACAATATTCAGTATGACCCGTTTAAGACACTATCCCTTAAGACACAATCCCGCTTAATTCGTAATTATTTCTTAAAAATAAAATAAAAAATTAAAATTAAAAAAACTTAAGATGCTATAATACCCGGTTATAAGGCAGATTTTCCCACCCCAAGATGCGCTGCTAACTGCTTTAACCAATCCTCCGCCTAAGATCCATAGATTGCTTTGATGGATAAAAATGGGTTACATTTTTCTTCCCTAGTTGTGTATCTGATAAATATCGCTTCATTGTAGAATGAAAAAGGACTAAAATGAAGTTACAGGGATGACGCCCTCTTAATTTAAAAAGGACACCATTTAGGAAAAATGTGACGAGAGATGTTAAGGACTTATTTCGAAATTAAAAATCCAAAATCTTCCCTCTTGTTTAGTAGTAAAAGAGAAAATCTTGTCATAACGCTAACCAGCTTATAACACGGTTTAAGTTGTGTAAGTTTATAACTCGGTTCCCTAATGAGCAACTTAACCACGTTTAATTGTATCTGTAATAAATTTCGTCTGTATCTGTAAGAAATAAGCTAGTCTACGTCCATCTTATTATATGGTAAGGACTTGGGTTTAGGAGAGAATTATACGAACAAAGTAATGTGATCAAAATGGATGGTGAGAAAAGTAGAGAGATAGTGGAGAAATGAGATGAAGAGGATGAATTATACCGACGAAACGAAGTGAAGGATACAGCTAACGAAAAAATCCTGATAAAGAATCAATACATACGACTCATACTACCAATAAAAGTACGGAAGCTAAAATTTTTGAAAAACCCTCAATATCGAAGAGTGAACAGAATCGCTAACATAAATTGGGCGATTAAATCCAAAAGGTTCCTCGGGCCTTGGTGGAAATTCCGTCGATAAATCATGCATTTCCACATTTCCCAGACCTTTCTGATGAAATGTCCACAAAAGGCTTATTGGAAACGAGTTGGAAAATTTGTTTAAGTTTTAGGGAACTCGACCTCGTACATGAATGAAACTGCTTGAGTACACATTGGACCAGAGGTTCTCAAATCTCAGGTGGCCAAAGAGTTGGCGGAACATGCTTGTTAATGTTAGGAGAATGTTCGATAGGTGAACGAAAATTTATTATGGGACGAGGATGGGAGACTTAGAAAGGGTAGGGTACCACGCTATGAAATTTCACTCAAAATTTTAATAGGACGAAAAAATTGTAAAAATGTGCATGAATAAAAAAATTTGTTAAATCTTGTATTTAAGCAAATTAGTTTTCGAATTTAAGCAAATTAGTTTTTTTATCAGTTGTGAGCTACTATCAGAATATTTCTCAGTAGTTTTCATGCCAATTTAAACTGAAAATATATTAGTTGGTTCCACATTACAAATTTTTCTTTACCTTCAGTATGAAAAAGATGCTCAAATTTTCACAAGTGTGTTCAACGAACGATAAGCATCAGGTTCACGTTTTTAATAATTCGGTATAAGGAATATAGACAACATTTTAATAGCAAAAAATACAGTTTCTATTAGATTTAAGCATTTCGGATCAACAACTACTTACCACCGCTGACTTTTGGGCAATCAACGATGTCATTCCTTATAAGCTTCAATGAAAAATCTATCGAAATTTACAAGAATTATAAAGAATCTTTTTTGTGAGACGAATCAATTGAAACGTAAGCTCGAGAAGGGGAAACAATAGTCAAATACATCATTCACCTGGAATCGAATATATGATTGCATAATTGTATTATAAATATATTGTAAAGTGGAATAAAAGCATTCAAAAAACAAATTGGTCGGATGCGTTAATAGTGCAGAATCATCACTTTTTCAAATTTCTTATTTATAAGGTAAAGTAAAATCAACGTTCATAAGGAAATTATATAGAACTGTATTCCATCATGGTCTAGCACCTCAATGAGGCAAAAAAAGAGAGATTTAGATTAAGAAAAAGATTATTCCTTGCTAGAATATAAGACCATTTCCATTATCTTTCGTTGGAGCTTTTATTCTGCCATTGTTTAACTTACGAACGGAAAAATTAGTATATTCGGAGAACAACGATCGAGGAAGATTTCATTTCATTAATAATATTAGTTGTGCACACATTCATAAATATTTGTCTCGTTAAAACATTTTAACCCCTTAGACTGATCGATCTCTTATCAACATTAGTCTCTTTGCCGATTTCTCTCCGCTGTATCCGGCTTAACCTCTAAGGTAACAACGGCAAAACATTTGAGGGATTACAGAAATTGCCTTCCGCTGAAAGCAAATGGAACTTTCTACATTCTTAAGGGAGGGAAGAAATTCTTCTCGGGGTTAATCCCAAGGTGTCCCTGAAACTCGATTCTAATTCATTAGCATGCGATTCAATTAAATGAAACACATGACTCGAAAGAGGGGAGGAATTCTGAGGATTTAAAATAAGAATTAGTTTTCGTTTTAGGCTGATTCAATTAACAAACTCAATAACTTAGGAAAATATCCCAAAAACAGTTTTCCACTAGTCCATTTTAACGGCGCTGATATAATTAACGGTTAAACAACCCGATTAGTTCTACCAACATACAAAGTTTTTCCTTGAGAGATGTGAAAATGACTAATATCCTGAATGTAATCTACCGAATGTTAATTTTAAGAAACTGAAATGGTTAGGATACTAGATGAAACACAATTCTATGCAACTTTAATTATCATACAGCAGACATGATTATATAATAATTTTCCACTTAGAATTATTTATTTCATCAAGCTATTTCGAAGAATGTTTAACGCCTACGAAAACGCAGACGGCAATAATTGTTCAACCATATTCACGCGTATTTTAGAAAATAATTTGGCCCATACATTACCACTTCTTCGGCCTGTTTCGAGCTAACTTTTTGTATTGATTGACTTAGTCTAGCAGTCACAGAAAAGAAATAAAAAAAATTTCCGTTAGTTTTTCAAACAAACATTTTAACCTTGGTCATGTCATTATTGAATAATGTGATTCATTGCAATTCCTTTCATTTCCATCTGGACACACCCTTGAGAGGGAAAATCAAATTCCCTCTCATATTTACTCAGATGAAAAAATACCAATTAATTTACATTTGAAACACCAAGGTAAGTTATAAGAAACATTTCTGTGATTTAAGCAATTACAGTACTACCACCTGATAAATTCAATTACATATAGGCTTAGGCACCATTAAATAGTCCACGTGCAAAATTCAACCTTAAGCAAAAAGTAGCTGTCGAGGCATCCTTACAAATAGAATAAAATCAATAGAGTTGGAATTGGAATCCAGACAAATTTAGAGCCAAATTCAATTTTACCAATATTCAAAAATTACCAATTCAATAAACGATAAATTCATACGCACGCACGCGCTGAAAAACTAACGCAAAATTTTAAAACACTTATCATCACAACCTAATGACAAATAATTGATCACAAGAATAAAGGCGACAAATTCGGCATTAACGAATAGAAGTGACATCGACAACGCCCCGAAAAATCCGGGGATCAGCGACAACTCGATTTCGCGAGCGACAAGTTTCCGAATATTCCAAAGGGAGAATCGAGAGGGGAATTTCAGCAACCGTGCGATTCATAAAAAGCCTCCCACTAATTCTATTCCCCACCAATCCCCGTGAGCCGAAACCTCTAGCAATCCGTAGATAGAGTTGGGAAAACGTACCGTTCTTTTAATAACACCCGAACCTTGTCTGTCGCTTTTATCCCCTCTCTTTGCAGGCATCTTCAAAACCCCATAGCCAAGTAATAATCTCCACGATCCAGACCGGGAGTTCACTAATTACGGATTTATCAACGTCGGTTAGGTTAGGAGGTCGCCGCGAGAGGAGGAGTGTCGCTGCGGTAGCGGAGTCAGATGGGACGGGGTTGAATAGGGCACGGAGGTGAAAGGCCGTGCGAGGGGATTTAAGGTTAACTGGAGAATGGAATGGCGGAGAGAGAATATTTGGCGAGCGAGTGGACACAGGATCCGAAAGAGGGAGGCGGGTCTTAAAGAGAACTGCGAAAGATAGTTTGAGCTCTAAGGGTATCTGACCAATTTAACCGCCTGACGTAGCCGTATGTACACCGGGTCGGTCCTCGTCAGCGTATTTACTCGACGTGTCCTTTACCGAAAATTTCGGTTAAATCCCTCCCTCATGAAAGTAACGAGGTCTTTCCATGGCTAAAGATGATGGGGTTCTTTCTTTCCAGTTTTTCTCTCATTAGGGCAATTCGGAAGGAAGGAGAAAATAGGGCGAAATTATGGGGCAATGCGTCGTTAGATTAGCGAATCCGCATCAACGTGAAATATTCCATACGATTACTAACTTTTCTTTAAGATTCAATGAACTTACAGTCTAGCGTTATTCGCAGTACGGTAAGAAAAATACTTGGGAATATAAAGTACGGGGGGAAAAAATTAGGTGATCATATACCCAAGACCAGAGTTAGCTCAAATTTCTTAAATCAATTTGTGGTCGTAACCAAGCTAAAATTAAACTTCAAATTCTTAAAAATTTCATCCTTCGAATGGAAAAATCGAAAACAGATTACCACAACAGTTTTTGTAATCATGTCTAACAAATTGAAATTTTTTTTTTAAACTTTAAAACTATTTTTAAAATGGTGAGAGTACAAAAAAATTATAGGTTGCACTAAGAAATATTTTAGGAGATCGAATTAGGGTCCAGCTTAGATGGAACCCTGGCTAGGACCTTAACACTTTAATGAAAGAATCAGACACGTATAAGAGTAGTATCTACTGCGTTTAACTCATTTTCTTTGGATAAACAAATTTCCTTGAGTCTCACGAAATCATTTGGATGTGTGATCAAAGGTCATCGCAAAGATATTGTTCATGTAAAAAATGGTAATGATTCTAAGTTAATAAGGCTCACGTTCATCGCCACCATGATTGTAATTCCGATTCTGACGAAGTATATTTTCCTTCAAATTCAGAGACCTTAGCTGCATTAGTTTCAAATGCGTATAACATCCTTAACACAAAATGAGCACTTTCTATAATTTAGAAATACATAACTAATACATGAAACCGACTTTGGTCAACATATTACTAAGGTGAAAAACATCAAAACAACTAGCGCATATAATAATTTTATGAACCACCAATTCCGGTAACTAGACATTTAGAATACAAAATCTAACCTGAGAGATAAGTACGTCGACCCACAATAAATTTCACCATCTTTCATTATTTCATAACGGACGAATGTCTCCTCTAGTCCCAGAATCCAAGAGATAGCTTTCCGATATTTTTCGTTTCACGTGATATTACTTGTAGTAGAGTTTTCTGGCACGAACCTACGACTTTCATTTTCCATCCCCTCGGACGATGGAACTTTCCCCCTTCCGACTATATTTCGAGCCTGAATGTTTATAGCCAAATAAAATCCATAAAAGTTGTTAGAAGTTGACTGTCCATAAAACTTTTTTTACAGTCCCATCAATAGCTGAAGCGTGTCTAGAAAATACTCCCCTTTGGCAGCAGACGTAATTTCGCTGTTTTCTACCCAATGAACACGGCGCACGAGGATAGAGATCGATCCAAAATCCATCCCATATCTCACAAACTTTCGAAGCCTACACACTTAAACATGCCACATTTGATCAAGCCGTAAATAAAGTATACACCTTGAATTACAGAGGCCTCTCGAAAGGTTATATGATGTAAATCGAAAGGTAATGAGATTTAGAATTACTTCCACGCAACTGATTTTATTCCGTACACGAGACATTTTTGGCTTTCTTGATCTCATTGAATTATACCAGTCATGGAAGCCCAAAACTCATAAAATTCGATAACTCTGCAACTTTAAGATGTGACCTACTCTTTTGTTCATAATTTTTTCGTGACCTTAATAATGTGTCTATTACAGTGAATAGTATGTCCAAACTTTTATCAGTTGTCTCTTTTAAAGTAGAAATACTCAAAATTTTGGTTCGGAATAGAAGTTTTCCTAACTTTCTAGAGATAGAAATATTTAAAGAATAAACGTTTTTGCTCCGTTGATTCCCTTACGATTATCCACAAAAAGGTACACGTGAAAATTTATTGAGACTGGTTCACCAATGGACAGTAGATATTTGTTTTCATATAAAATTGTTGCTGATAGAGCAGCACTAAGTCTAGTGACCTAAAGACAATAATCACTTGAGAGCAGTGAAATAAAAATATATTTTATATTCTATTTAACACCGATAATACACAGTGTAGAATATTTATAAAGTCCTTTCATTAATTCCAAATCGAAAAAGTTTAATATTGTGAACTATTCTCTATTTTTAACATGAATACCAAACGGAATAAAATTGAAATATATTTTTAATTCCTAAGTGAAGAAGATAAGTGTAGCGAAGGATTTTCCGCCGATCGTAATAAATATTATATTTTCAAAGTATAGTCTAGCAAGAGAATTTAATGATCCGTTGATTATACATGAATATATAAAATAAACAGTTATAATAGCACAATAATAATAAAATTTTAATCCCTCAAATTATAGTAACGTTGGATAAAACTTCTCAACTTCCGAATGCGAGTCAGAACGTGTTTTCCTGAAGTTTGGAGCAAATTCACACAGCGAACGACAAGCTTATTCAAACAACATAGAAGTTATCAGAAAACAAAATTTACCTTCCTCAGAGAAAGGCGTACCAGAAAAACGTACGCTTGCACAACTGAGACGCACTCAAAGGTTTAGGAAAACATAGTAAAAGCAACCCCATCAAACGGCGCACGCCCAGAAAGCGATCCGGATCGTCAGTCATTCCGAATTTCGCGTAACAACAAAAAAAGGGTCCGTCCGAAAATCCGCTCTAATTCGGACCAGAGATTTTATCGCAATTTCATCTTTCAACAAACCGTCCCACAACCTGCGAATCCGGCCTTGGTGCCCAATTTATGTTCGGCAACCCAATCGCGAGTCTCCATGACACCGGTGGGGGGTCCACCCGGAGAAGCGTCTTCGTTTTACGAAGCGATGTTTGGGTTCGGAGCTGGATTAGAAGGGTCGGCGGTCATCTTTCCCTCGGGAACGATAAAGGTCCCATGGATATTTTCTCCCAGCCTACGAATCGAAAAAGACGGTTTCCTTTGCGGCGTGCTCTACCCATACTTCCTCCAACGAGAGCCCTCCAAGGAAGGGTGGGGGAGTTGAGTTAGGGAACGTGGAAGCTTAGGGAATTCCTGGCATGGTAGGATCTTGGTGAGAATTTTTACCACCCTTCCATTACATATCCCTCCATATCCCAAATCCCCTCCCCTATGGCTGTATTTATCCCTTTCCACCTTACTCCATCGACTTTAAAATGATGCGCTCACTGCACCCCTCTGCTTTTACCCGTGTTCAAGTTGGCTTTAAAAATCGAAGTCGCTCGCGCACTTTGTTAACTGAGAGACCGAGAGGTAAAGCGGAAATTCTCTACTGGATTCCAGTAGGTTTTCCAACTTCCTCAAAATGCAGATTAGGGTGTAGATTTCTCGTTGGGAGAGGTATGAATCTTTATAAACATCTACGACAGAGTGGGGGGGGGAGAAAACAAGAGTTATTGGTAGATATAAATCAAGGGAGTCCAACCTAAGGCACTTAAATTCCCGGAAACCAGGATGTTATTCTTTCCTGGGGGTTTCAGACAATTTTCTATGCTAACACTTGATTACTCAGCCAGAAAGAGATATGTTACGAAAGGAATTCACAAACTACGGAAGGTAATGGGCAAAAGTGTATGATTTAGCCCAAATCACTGATAGTTTATTATAATAATACAATAATAAGATATTTTTATGATTAGAGTTTTTTCCAATATAATTTAAATAGTAAGAAATCTTTATAGAATAACATAACATTTTATAACCCAATTTCACTAAATTGCATACATTAGCAAGCACTTCAAATTTAAATGAATTCACGTACATGGATTCGTACGAAGCTTTAAACAGAGGTGAAATCAATGTTTAGTACCACGAAGCACAGTCGAATTGTACTTATATTAAAAAATCTCAACACAAGTTTATGTTTACAAAATTCAATTAAAACGAAGCACTAAGTTAATTAAGTAGTTATTTCCTATTCCGCAGTATTACTGCCGAGTAAATCATGCTGAAAATCCAGTAACCATCAATAGTATATTAGACTATTAAACTAATGAAAGTGGATAAAAATTGAGACAAATAAAAAATAGTGATCATCCAACCCATTACGTTCGGAAAATGAATTACAATACAACAACTTCAACTACTTCCACCTTTGTAAGAAAGTATATCATTTGTCGAAAATTCAACCACCAATTTCGAAACATAGAAGTGTCGTAGAGTGCAAAGGGATTGATGATTTCTGAGATAAAGTATATACTATCAAGATAATGAAAAAAGAACAGAACAGTTCAGAAAATAGCTATCATCAGAACCAGAAAATAGAACGAAGGATAGCTGTGAGTGTAAAAAATTTCTTAAACGCTTCACAGTCGCCGAAAAACACTACAGGAAAGCATCCGAAAAATAACGGGAGGGCCGAAAAAAAGACCTACAAAGCTGAAATTGAGATTCAAAGGATATGAACGTATAGAGGAGCAATAACTCAATACTTGGTGCCCTGCCGAAAAGAGTTGCATTCGAGAACTGGAGAGAGGCCAACTTCAGATGAAGGCCTTTGTCAAGTCATTCAAGGAGGTAAACATTACCGAGGCGGACAAGAACGCTTTTTGAAAGCTTTCTCTTACGCTGCATTTGAGAAATTTCACGCTAGGTTTACGCAAAGAAATAACTCCCCGTTGAAATCTTTTACTAATGTCCTGCCGGTAGAATTTTAAGATACGCGCAGAATCACGTAGGTTTAAAATTGTAGATTTCGGAAAACGATTGAAAACCTGTAATACTAGATAATAAGAAGGATTCGAAATACTCAATACTCACATTTTTCCATGAGAAACATGAATGATATATCTTTACGTAAATGGTAAAAGCACGTTTGCTTTGATAAATAAAAAATTTGCGCGAAATTACACGTGATAAGTGACATACGATACATCTTCATTGTTAAACTATACATTCATTCTGAACTTCTATATCCTGTAAATAGGAACTACTTGGAAGCGGATGGTCACTCCTGAATTATAAATGAGTTATTAACTTCACTGTAGTCGGGAGAAAAACAAAAGTCCACCGCCAAGTAGAGACTCCTTACTACCTAAGCTCCTCCACATTTATACCACCACTATTATCACTATGACAACCAAACAACATTACCAAACCAAAAATTACATTGGTATTGTTTACTGATTTGATTTTAAAACTTATTGTATAAAACTGACTTCATTATTTTTGTTTACAAAAAATATGCCATCTAGTTGTATATAAAAATTATAATATTTGAGGAGAGGGATAGAGTATGCAGGAATGTAGGTCTGATGGTTGTCATGGAAGCGCCAATTGATATTTTCATTATAGTATAGGCTCAATGCATAAGATATATACGCACTTAATTAAGTTTTTCTGTTGATACCAAACATGGATAATTTTCTCTGTGCTTTTGGCCCATACCATTTAATCTTTACAACCTCTGAGGGACTCTAACGTAGTCAAGACAAAGGAAATTAAAAATTCACATTTTTTGAGCTTGTATTTACGCTGTAACGTCCATACATCTCATTTCGTATTCCCCACTTCAAAATAATCGCCATCTCAAACGGAAATAAAACACTCAACACCCCATAAAAAATCCCACAACATAATATTAAACAACACTAAGCATGCACCGGAATTTCGCTAGGCGTCGTTTCTTTTGCACCGAATTCCACATTGCAACTCCATCGTCATTTAATTATACGTAAACTAAAAATTTCCACTTCGAAAAAATAAAACCCCAAAAAACTAACGAACACCTCGAAAAACTAATGCAACGAGTCCAACTTTAAAAAAAAGAGCATAATTAAAAAAAAGGCCGCGAACGAGACCGATTCAACGAACTCGGAGTGGAATAGCTTCCCCAAAATATCGCCCCTGCGGTTGGCGAAATAAAAACACCTCGCATAATTAGTATTCGCAATTAACATCCGCTCTAATTACCGTAAAATCGTTTTAACGTATGCTCGAGGAGAAAAAGTGCACAGAAGTTCATAGAGAGAAGGGGGAAAAGACTGAGGCGCCAGAGAAGTGAGCCAGGGGTGGCGAAAATTTCAATTTGCCACGCTAATTGCTAAGTCGCGCGGGGGGTCCGGTACATTATAAAACACGGTAACAATTAACCACGTTCTAGATCCTGGAAAACGGGAAAGAGATGTCAAAGGGAGGATGGAGGAAACGGAGGTAAAAGGAACGAGATAAAGGGAGGATAGACGTGGGCGGGGAAATTGATTGATTGATTTCGCTCCTTTATTGGCGAATTTAGGCCACATGGGTCTCTCCCCTAACCCCGAATTTAGTTGGAAAATGAAATTTGAAAAAAAGGGAAGAGGGAAATGGAGAGATGGCAGGAGATTGAGGCAAATCCACAGCATTACCGTTCTGCTTTAGCCGAAGAGATTTAAGAGTGCGCTCCAGCACGGTTTTGATAAATTGTCTTATTTTACGGTGGATATTAATATAATTTTTGTCTAGCGAAGCATTTGCCTCCCTTTTTTTACCCTAAGCGTCCCATTTGTTACGCAAAGCCGACTTACTTTTTTACATCGATGATGCTATTTTGCTTGACGATAAGGCCCACGTCATCTTGGTTTCCAAAAACCTCGCTTTTTTTTTAAAGAGTTTTTGTTTCATGCACAGATGGCGGCTTGTAATCTTCTGCGCTGATAATTTTTAAGTGGGATTTTAAGTTTAAATTTATTTTGCTCGTTAGGATTCGCGGCGATTTTTTTGCCTAACGAGGAATATTAGCATGCGTATTGAATGCAAGAAAAAATTAGCGTAAATAATAAAGAATATATACTTTACCATATAGCGTAAATTTCGTTTGAGATTTTTAATAAACCGTTGAGAGCGAACCACTAACAAGTACAGCTAGAAAATGTTACTCCAAAGCACGGAAGTGTTCTATATAAAATGATGCTTGATCAAACGAAGATAATCTGTAACTAAATCACAACTATACACCGAAAATATTCATCATGTTAGTCAATCCTAAAATAAATAAAAATTTACTGTGTCAAGACGCAACTATACGTATTTACATAAAAACAAGAAACGGTAGGCTTATTTATTGCTATTGAAAATTTCGTATACCCGTACATACACGGGCATTCACCCAAACATTCGCTAGCCGAATCAAGAAAAGGACATAAGTAAGTTGATAAATTTGCAAAGGGAGTCGCGCAAATCTTTGCTTTATCCATATTGTTAAATTTAGAGGGAACAGATACAGAAACCAAGAGCAGTGAGGTAACACAGCTAAAATAAACATCCTCGAAACTTAAGACAAAAAAATCTCACGACTATTACTTCCGGAAATATGTACACATATGTAGGGAGTATATAATTTTCAATACAAGATAACATAATAAATTAGACGAGTAGTGCAAAGACGTGCATTCGTGTTCATACCGATTTAAATATGAATGGTATTCGTACAACCATAAATGAATAATACACAAGTTCATTTAAAATACATGTGAATGCACAACTCATACATTCATAAACACAAAAATTTAAATATGTATGGCACGCATACGTGTGCTTACATGATAAAGCACCTACATGAAAGAAAACTATGTCACTGAATTTTTAACTGGGAACATAGTTGAGCTATATTAAATATTGAGTTACTCTAAATGTGCCGTTGATATTAAAAGCACTTCCTACTGATTAACATGCTGAAGTGCCGCGAGAATTGCTCTCATGAAATATCTGTACTGTCATCTTAACCAGCGCAAGAAAGTACAGAGATATGCTCCGGGAAGGATCTTAATCATCGCTGTGAGAGAGTTAGGAAAAGCTCAAACTAAGATTACTTTTCAAGGAAGGATTCTTAAGGAGGTACTTATAAGCCTGGGAAGACAAGCCATCCATCCATTAGTAAATAAATGGAAATTATCTCAAAGTCGGCCACTTCCAAGTTCCTCAGAAAGCAATAAAACCACTTATACTCAGATACTTAGAAAACGATTTTAAGTGAAGAATGGGAGATGTTCACTTTAAAGAACTGCCGAGGATTAAAACCCTTGCCGTGTATTTCTCCGATGGAAAGTTTGGAAAATGGATATTTTATTTTCCGAAGCCACCGTTGTCATGGAACAAAACTGATAGGAAATCGATGATGAATTCGGCGCCTGTTAATGGAGGCAAGTTAAGTCGTATCGCGTAACACGGCAATCGTCCAGCTTCTCTTAACAGGGATTCATTAGGATGTATTGAAGTTTCGTCGCCTGAAAATCTATCGGAAATTACAGAATGATTACTTTTTCTCCGAAGGGATCTCCACTCAACCAATTGATGCCCGAAATTATAATAAGGAGATAGTGTATCAAATAGCTCACGTAGCAGAAAAGCTAATATGTCTCTTACTTTAAATAAATTTAATCTGTTGTATTTTAGGAAGAATCCATTACATTATCCTGAATTAATTTTGAGGGTATGATATTTAAAGTAAGTGATATTTAAATAAAATATCTGAACAGAATTTTATATATTAAAATTTAAATACATAAATAACTGGTTTAAGCATAGATCGTGCTATCGTAATGAGGCACTTGATGTTACATCTAGTGGTATTCTAAATTTAATTTGTGAAAACCTGCACAAATATTTTCATCGGAAGTGGAGTTTGTCCGGTTTCACCTATGTAGATTATTTTAAAATAAACGATATTTGACGATGATAGTAATAATGTTTGATGAATGTGTTTCAAATGATACCTATCAAAACTATATCATTATCAAGATTATTATGTTTTCAACCATAATTTGTACTTCTAAGAACAAGCATAAACAGTATATACTTACATCGTTTACATAAATAAATACATCCAACTAGAGTTAGTAGGATAGCATGATCAGTGATGACATCTCGAAAGTAACATTTTGTAATTATTTTATCAATGGAGTGGTCGGCATTTTTCAAAATATCACCAGATGAGAGAGTTTAATGATAACAACTATTAAAACTTAAGCAAATGACCTAGTTTTTATATAAGAAAGATCGATACTATAACATTAAAAAGTGTGGAATGAAATAATTTCAGTATTAACGGGGTTAAACCGATTGTGCTTAAACTACTTTCCGCGAACCACATTTCACCCGCTACATAATGTATTTTGAAATAATTTATTGGCACTAAAATGAAGTTTCTTAATAGTTAGAAATTTTTAAACTACTACTATTCTATGTACTATTTCCCCTTAATATCCTGCGCTTACTTAAATTCAATGCGAAAGTTCATAAATAGGTTAGATATAATGAAGTCGTTGAATGAAAAAAAAAATGTAAACGAAATTCTGAAAACATAAGTGAAAATATTTAAAATAAAATTACATAATTTGTTCTGAATTTTTTCTTCATACGTAACCGCAGACCCCCATAACGTTTTCTACCTCACGGAGCAAAAAGTTCACCACCCCCACCGGGATAAGCAAATAGAGACGTATTGCCACAGTACGAAAAGAACCAAATCCTCCAATAACAGCAACCGTGAAAAAAATGCGGCACATTCGGTTGAGAACGAATTCCCAAATTCCCGCACGAGCTACTGTGGCGACACAAAACCGATGGGTACCGGAAGCTGCGAGAGGAAAATCGTGGGACCATTGATCTAAAACTAACCGAGGGGGGGAGTCCAAGCGTGAGGTGCAGAGAGGGTTTGGATGAAATAATGCAGATGAATCAAAGGATAAACAAGTTTCTTTCCGACAAGGGATTTTTTTCGTCCCAGACGCAAGCACTATCGGGTTAACGCCCTCAAGTGGGAGGGAGGATCCGCCCTCTCTGGGAACACTTTTTTCCGTCTCTGTCCTTAGGTCGGCAGTTGCGGCAAAAAACGCCCCAGTCCGCTCCTGCAGGTGATGGAACCGAACTCAATCTTGTAGCCGGATTGTCCTTGGGGAAAGAGGGAATCTCGATATCTCTCTCCCCGAAATCAATAACGTGTGCTAAATCGTAAAAGTTTTGAGAGGGTGTGAGTGCGTGCCCGTTTATGTGTGTATTGGAGTATATGTTGTGCAATAGATGTGTGCTAAAGTGTGAGAATGGATTGGAAACGAGCGCAGTCCCATAGTACTTTTCGGCGAGACGAATCGCTTGCGTTCAACGTTTCTTCACCGTGATATAAGAAGAGAATCCGAAGAAAACCACTAAATAATATTGTACTTTACTAAAAACTTTGACTTCCACATGAATTGAAACGACCGATTTCATCGCTGTGTGACGTCGCCAGGTTCACTGCCGTATCAGAAAATTATAAATTAGATATTTCCGGTTAGGGAATGGTTGTTTGTGTGTGAGACCGATTCGCCCTACATGAGTTGACGACAGGAATTTACGCTCCATTAATCACCAAATAAAAAAATATTATTTACAATGACATAAAATTACTGGTTGAAACACGCGGTGTAGCCTGGATGCAAAGTATAAGACATTACGAAGCAAAACTTTGATCTGAAGATACAGGTAAGTTTTTTAAATAAAAGAAATAGCTTTACTATTTCTTAAAATTCCTCAATGTCAAATTTGGAGCTACTCTGGAGCCTGATGAGAGAGTTGAGTATTAAGCAGCCGAAACTAAGCCTTAATCAATAAATATGTACACAATTTTACAGCTACGAATGATAACATACGTGCTCTAAATATTAACCAACAATTTAGGAGTTAAGTGATTTGTTCTTGTATATTACCTCAGTTATTTAGGTCACGTCCTAAGGTTCCTAACTTCCCTGGATTGAAGAGGGAAATATAATAAGAAAGAATGATTTAAACACAAAAACATAAATGCAAAAAAATGTAAAATCTGAAAATGCACAAAATTAAAAAATTAATAAAATCGAAAAAAACTTAAGAAAATGAAATAAAAATTTTCAGAATTACCCTTCCTCCAGTTATTTTTCCTGATCATATTTATATTTTATCTAACTATATTTCTGCCAAATATTCCAAATTATACCTATTCAGTTGATTTTGTTCACTTTCCACTTTGTACTTAAGCCGTTGGAATAAAACCCTTTAAGTTATATTTAATTAGGCCAAGGATTGGGATGCAACCATATATTCCCAAAGAGAACCAGTAATACACAGCACCGTCTTCTCAAACAATGCAGTTCACCAATTACGAGTCAGACCCATCTCCACCCATCGCAGAAAATTGAAGCGCTCCTTAGCATCGAGGTTTTGAGGTCAGCACTTGGAGACCTTGTTTTCATAACTTCGATCACCATTTAATGAACATTCGGACAGTCAATGACCTGGTGCCCAAAATACATCCGTTCCAGAAGTTCTCTACGACGATAACCACAACGGAATAGGACCAACCAAAAAGGGCAGCCGTTATATTGGTTGTGGAACTTAAATGTCAAAAATTAGATATGAAATGCCTCCCCCGATTTTTATCGCATTCATTTTAGAGGAAAAAAGACCATGAGGTCACCATCCGTGCACCCACTTTCGATATCACCATCTTCCTGCATATGGCCGTTTCTGTGACGTTATCACACACTGAGTTACTACCGGATAAAGACTGTGTCTGGTCGAAAAGGATACCACTCCGTTAAATAAATCTCTCAGTTCACGGACATTCCAGCCCACGGTCTTCACATGGATTTCTGAACGAGATTTGGAAGTTAAAATTCAAACTTCTCCATTAATATCTCGCATAATTACATGCATATTTCTATTATTACGCTCTGAGACAACTAAAACTATCGTCGTAACCTGGCTGCCCTGATGCAACAATTACTACTGTCTTAATTGTTGACTTGATCAGTAAAATTGCAACAATTCCGATTCAGGTGATTGTTAGTAGACCGATGTACTTCCTGTATTGTTGACTTTTTCGATTTATTTTTGATTCCGACGTTAAAAAACGCTGTTTAGGTCCTTACATTGTTGTTTTTATTGTTGAATCTTTCTCATTAACCTCGTGTAGAAATATTTCATTATGATCAATGTTACCGCTACACTAGTATATCAATACCGAATAACAAGTAACGAAACAATTGACAAACAATTATTAACTGCAACAATTGTAGGCCATTTACGATTTATCTCGAGTGACCCATTGTTAATTAGTAACTGGGATACTTAACTAAATACACATGTATATGGCGTAAAGCTAAGTTGGATAATTAAGTTATAATAACATATTATAAATTAATTGTAGCTATTGTTGTTAATTCTTTCTTCTGTGAATCTTTACTGTTGATATGGAAAACTATACTGATTCCAGGTTTAATCGGCAGTTCTTGGTTGATAATATCTATGAATAGTTCTACAATTAAAAAAAAAAACTATGCATTTAAGTCGTTTATTTAATGTTGACACCTCTTTGAATGACCCATAATCAAGTGAATAGCAAAAAATATTAGAAAAATTATCTAAGCAAAATAATTTAGCAGCAAACTTAAATAATAACATTCATTATCACCACCAGTAATTATCAGTTGAACACATAGGTAATGGGTAAAATTAGGCTTTCAAGCATAAGACTTGGATACCACCATTTTCTTGCTAAATTATACAAGAGAAAAATATTAAAATTTGAGCGTAGAATAACCACTGAGAAATGAAATATTTCACCAAAATTTTCGCGGCCTTGTTTCTCTTGGTGTTCCTTCATCGCGTGACCACGTAAGTGTCATTTGGACGCGGTAAGAGGGCAGAAAATTTATTTAAAATGCGCAGCGGCATAGAGTAGACCGAGAGATGGCCGTAACAAGAGCACCATACGCAAAAACAAGGTCCCACGACTTTCAAACACGAGGGTAAATAGAGTTAAAAACCGTGAAAGGTGAAACAATTCGACACGACGCACAGTGGGCTAGAATCGAAAAAAGCTGGCCAAGAGGCCAAAAATGGTTTTTTTGAGTACGGATTTTGAAACTTCGCATGTATATTAAGAAAAGATTGAATTTTATGTTCCCGTTCGTCGTTTTTCGATATCTTTACGCGTTAAAAAGATACATGGCGTCAAACTTGAACCATTTTCACAGAAATGGGCAGTCGCGAATTTTTCGGATACACGTTCAAGTTTGCGTTTTTATGGAGGGTTTAAATATATACTCTTGGAAGAAACAACGATGCAATGATCTACAACAATTCTTTATCTTTTGACTGGTTGCTATCACCGCTTACAAAAATGAGTTTTTGCTCATTTAAAGCAACAAAATGGCGGACACCTTTTTCGGACAATTTTCGAGACAAAGTAAGGAATATAAATAGGAAAACGGCCCTAATGCATCGAGTCTCTTATACCACGTCATAGTCAGAAGTGTCTAGATGTGGAATCCGAAGAAACTGTTTCAATTCAGGTGCTCTTTTGGGAATTAAGTCGATTTTTCGTAAGCGCGGCGCGTTCCGACTCACCACCGTGGAATCCGCGAATGCAGTTTCGCTGTACTTTTGGTGATACGAAGTCTAAAGATTGGTCTCTTTCATGTTAAATTCTGGCTAATTATCCTTAAAACATACGTGAAGACAGTTTAAGAGAGGAATTATATACCTCTACTTTACACAACGGATGTGGAATTAAGGAAAGTTTAACATTCAGATACAATGCGTCTCATTTTAAGTAAAATAACTAAACCAAATGTTAATACGAAATTAAATTCCACGTATATTACCTCTATGACAAAATATCTATTTACAACATAAATATTTATGCTAATTAATATATATCATTACTTTATTGTAGCTTTAGTCTTATTCGTCAGAAGATGAATCGTCCGAATCCTCATCATCAATAATTTCACCCTCTCGGTCGTCGATGATGAGGAGATTTCTCAATTCTTTCGCAATTATCTGTTGTTTCTTTTATTTGAATACTGCAGACATGGAAATTTTTGGATCTGATGTAAACAGAAGTCTTTTAAAGAGATCCTCGTTTGTGGCAACTCTCGAGTATTTTCTCGTAAATTTTTCACGTAACCTCCTAATATCTTTGTTTCTTGCCTCCATAACCTTTTCCGAGAGTTCTCTTAACGGAAGAACTGAATTGTTTGCAATTTGTGTTCCATGAACAACTACCTTATGTACTGTCGGAGGCATGTAGTACCATGGATACAAACTTAAATATAGAGAGGCAGCATCCCAGCAGTTGTTTCCGAGCATTAAGGGGTAAACAACTCGAAAGTGCCTTCAGTATATTTTCGAATTTTTATTATTAGTTTGTCATCAATTTCTAGGAAATAAATAGTATTGAGTTATTTTGATTATCCAAACAAACTCTGAAACCGGTTAAACCAACAGAAATCATTACCGCGATTTATTTTACGGTGTTCGATTAAATTTACTCTAACATTTATCCGAATTTTATGTAATTTAGATGCTAATATCTGTTTTATACCTGTTATTTTTGCTGCTAAAGTTGGACTCTCAAAGAACCTCCGAGCAGTATTACCATCATTTGTGGTTCCTGTTCATACCTTTGGCGTATCGACTGTCAAGGCCATTTTTTGCCGAAATTCATTTCGTAGGTATAATTTTCTCTGTTGCAAGTGAACTCTTTGGCTACCACGGGCCTGTAGTGTTATTATAGTGTATAATTATTGAATGAGGTTTCTTCATTGCTTCCCGAATGCATGTAAATATCAATAACTTTATTCACTCACCTGCCACTGCCTAAAATCAAGTCTGTATGACCAATGCAAAAGACATTCAAAAAACCTGATATAGCAATGAAGAGTCGATATTCCGAAAGAGAATTTCTCCGGGTCCACTTTCCGTTCCCTCATTTCCCCTATGTCATTCATTTCAGATATTCTTGCCGCACAGATGTAACATCTCAATGTCGAGTTATCTGTTAGTGCATTGCACAACTAAAGTATTTATCCAAAAAGTATTTATCTAAAGTAAGTCCAAAAAGTAGATTACTCTCACCTTTCCATCTACCATTGTAAGCAACATAGGAAAGTTGATTTCAAAATATCCAATCATAACCTTCGTCAATTTTAATATCCGTTTTTTCAAATAATTTTGCTCTTCCTTCGCAACTGTTTTCGTTTCCTTCTTCCATTGAAGGCGGATTGGCCGACAGAATCTCTTTGAACGACGAAAAATACTGCTGCAGCTATAGCACACGAGGAAGTGGACAGTACGAGAGCACAGAAAAAAGAAAAAACTTTCGGTCTTCATAGATGGACTAAAACTGAACTACAAAAATATTTTCTCTTTTCCTAAGAATCCAAAAGACACGTGCGGAATAACCCTAGCCAATGAGCGGATACGCAAGAGCGTTTGCGTAGCGCGGGAGTGCCATAAACCGTACTTAACTCCAAACCCGTGACGCAAGGGTCGGTAAAAATTTCCAGATGTGAGGATTTTTTAAGTAAATTCTGCCAAGCATTTTTTCCACCAACATCGGGGGCAAAAACTTCTCTATAAGTATATTAATGGTTAAAATTAAAATGCAGACGCATCTCATCTGAATGTTAAACTTTCCTTAATTCCACATCCGTTGTGTAAAGTAGAGGTATATAATTCCTCTCTTAAACTGTCTTCACGTATGTTTTAAGGATAATTAGCCAGAATTTAACATGAAAGAGACCAATCTTTAGACTTCGTATCACCAAAAGTACAGCGAAACTGCATTCGCGGATTCCACGGTGGTGAGTCGGAACGCGCCGCGCTTACGAAAAATCGACTTAATTCCCAAAAGAGCACCTGAATTGAAACAGTTTCTTCGGATTCCACATCTAGACACTTCTGACTATGACGTGGTATAAGAGACTCGATGCATTAGGGCCGTTTTCCTATTTATATTCCTTACTTTGTCTCGAAAATTGTCCGAAAAAGGTGTCCGCCATTTTGTTGCTTTAAATGAGCAAAAACTCATTTTTGTAAGCGGTGATAGCAACCAGTCAAAAGATAAAGAATTGTTGTAGATCATTGCATCGTTGTTTCTTCCAAGAGTATATATTTAAACCCTCCATAAAAACGCAAACTTGAACGTGTATCCGAAAAATTCGCGACTGCCCATTTCTGTGAAAATGGTTCAAGTTTGACGCCATGTATCTTTTTAACGCGTAAAGATATCGAAAAACGACGAACGGGAACATAAAATTCAATCTTTTCTTAATATACATGCGAAGTTTCAAAATCCGTACTCAAAAAAACCATTTTTGGCCTCTTGGCCAGCTTTTTTCGATTCTAGCCCACTGTGCGACGGTATTATACAAACAGCTAGTCCTACGAAGAAACTTCTGCAGCGCGAGAACTTTTACGTAATTTAAATTATTCAGTGACCTACACATCTCACCGTGGGAAAGATACAGCTCGTCTCAAATCGCATAGGTTACACTTATTTTTAAAATAAACGATGCAATCTAATTATTTAATATGGTGGCAAAATGTACACTGAGCTATAGTTTATGTATTTACTTAATTAACATTTTATTGAATTAAATTTAACTCATTGAAATAATTCGTGATCTTCCTACCATATTGTAATGAATGGAATTTTTCATTCGTCTTTTGATATTGAATGGAGAAAAATGCGTGTTTCGCCAAATTCTCGGTTTTGTTCCTGGTAGTGATGATATGAAAGCTACTGAGCTATGAGAGGTGCTGAATAATTAAGGTCTCTCTTTATGCACTGCTACGAAGAGTATGAGTCGTTGAGTCATTCTTATTCACTTACGTAGACATGTTACACTAGTAGTATTGTCTCACTGAAGAAAATAAGAGCACATTACCTCACTCCTCATCTTGTCTAGTAAGCCTCCAAGATAAGGGTTTCTAAACACATCACAAATTTATTTAATGCCTAATGAAGATAGTTTTTATTTAAAAATTTTAATTTCTTTAAAGAAATCCCAATAAATTTTCCGAGCGAAACTGAATACTAATTAATAATTCAGAAATTGGAATCAATTAGCTCTAGTAACGATGGAAATCAATAGTTACCAAGTATTTAGATTCTGATTAAAACTTCAAGACTATATTTATTACGAAAATCTAATATAAATCATTCGATGACAGGAGAAAACAACCCGTGGCCCATATAGTTCAAAGAATTATTCTTCCTAGAGAGTTTCCGTCTTCACAATTATATTTGGAAAGTGAAATTTTGGTAAGAATATACTCTCTAAAATACACACCCTTAATAAAATTTTCATTCATATTTGAGCAATTCAAAATATAGAGAAATACTTAATCTGAAGCCGGTAATGTATAGCATCAAAAGCGGGCCACAGTAAGAAAATATGATTCTCCTGGTCTGTTACCTGTATTACAAGTGACAAATTTAATTTTTAAAAGGACGCAAAGAAAAAGATTACCGGGTGATTTCACTTCACATGAAGTACAATCGGCAATTGAATAGGAACGATAAAGACATTTCCATCCTCAATCTGAAGACCCGAATCCTTCCATGAACTAGCATCAATTATACCCCCCTTTCAACACCTGTGACAGCTTTGGCGTATGTATTTTTAACACACTCCGTCATCTTCCACCACTTCCATTAACTCTATTTCTCTCCAGCCTAAAATGATATCCGAGCTCCATCCACCTCTGTCAAACACACATATTACCGGGCACAATTCTATGTCATAGTCAGTTTTCGGCGGGTTATGGAAAAGATGGATCCTGAGAGAAAAATACAATGCAGAAAAGAGGGAAGAGGATCCGAAGCAAATAATACCAGGGTCCAATACGTCAAGGGGAATTCCATTCGGTAGTAGTCACGGACAAGTAGATATTGGGTCGCCCTCCTCCACCCCCATTCAACCTTTCCTACACTTTTTCTTATTCCCATCCTTTCTTCTCTTGTCATTCCATCGCTTTTTTCTCCCTCACTTCTTGCCTTCCGTCTTCCCTTCTTCACTCTTCTTCAATTACTTCCTTCCCTTTTCCCATCATTTGATATCCCTCTAAGTTTCTTCCTCCTCTTCTAGTCCCTTTTTCCTCCTCTTCCTCACCGGCATTCTTTTCCCCTCCTCTTACCTTAACCCGATTTTTCTTTCACTTTTTCGTCCGACGCCCCCTTTCACTTCTCTTCATCTGATCGCAATCCACATTCTCAATCCAACTTCACCGCTATTGTTAACCAAATCTCTGCGTTTAATTTTCCCCATTGTTATTCCTAGATCTCCAATTAATCTCCGTATTAATTGACTTTTCACTTTCACTAGAAATGATCCTAGCAATAACGAATTCGTTTCACTCATATTTCAGCCCTACCCTATCCCAGGGGAAGCTTACTTACTGCTTAAGAAAACATACGGCCACTTATTATATCATCACGCACTTGATCGGAAAATTTCTCATATTCAAACAGTTAAACATCGGCATTATATATACAAAGTGTTCTTCATTCCCCATTAGCAACTCTTACTCGTGTGGTCTGATTTAAATACAAATTTTGCACTAAACGCCTATCTTTCCAATCCAACCAAATTTTCTTTAGTATCACCATCAGTTTTGGCCATTGAACTCTATCGAAGGCCTTTTCAAAATCAACAAAACAAACACAAACGTCCCTTTTAAGTTCTAAGCTTCGTTCTACGAGAACCCTCATAACCCCAATTGCATCCCTCGTCCCTTTCCCTCTCTGAAAACCGAACTGATCATTCCCTATGAATTCCTTTGTTTTGCCCTCGATTCTTATATTCAAGACCCTTAGAATAAATTTTGCTTATATGAGATATTAAGCTTATTATGCGGTAGTCCCGGCATTCTAAGGCATACATCGGCATTAAAAGAATTAAAAACGAATCTGATCGCTCATAAACTTAGATAATAAATTTTCTATTCAATTTTCATCTGAAATAGCATACAAGATAGGGAAACAAATTTATTTAAACGGCTGTATTTCTTTGAGGAAGAGAGCAAAATTCAGCAGGTTTTCCACCTCTGCCCTAAGCCATTTCCTCCTTTCACTTACACTTTCACATCATCAACTTCCACTCCCATTTCCTTCATCACCATTTCACCTTTCCATTCTTTCTCTTACTATTTCAACGCAATTTCACGATTCTGCTATTTTCATTTACCCCTCACGAGTACCATTGTCTTCCTTTCACTTCCATGCACCTCCTTTCACTCTCCTTTATTCTAATTCCGATTCACTTTGGCAACACTTTTATTTCTTTCACCTCCAGGGTTTGCGACAGTCATCTGCTTTCATTTCCAAATCTTTCCTTCACCTTTCCTCAAAACTTTGAGATTTCATCCCCAAATTATTTTACTCACCTCCACCCATTTCTTTCGCCAACTCCATTCTTATCACTTTATTTTATCTCTCCCTTTTCCCACCTTTCGCCACCATATTCATTCCTTTTCTCTTCTCCTTCTTTGTTCCGACTGCTTCTGCACTAATGCCCTCTACAACTTCTGTTCATTTCGGCCCCCCTTTCTTATCGTTTATCTTTGAATCTCTTTGCCTCTCCTACCTCCATTCTCATCTTCTTCCTTATCCGACTATCGTTAATTCCAAGCATCTTGAAAGACACCGAGGATAAGGTATCTTACAGGTTTGCGTTGTAAACATAAAAATGTTATTGCAAGTGGATATGTTCTGCTTCTTATCAGAACTCCTGGTTGCTGTTTGTTCGATTCAGAATAAGGATTATTATGGGAAATTCTCGTAAATTTTAAAAACATTCTTACACGGAAGGATTTACTCTGATAAAATCAATGTAGCAAGCACAAGCATTGCTAGGCCATTTCGGAGATATGTAAAAATAAGAATTTTGAGTTATTTCATTTTCATACTTAGATTCAATATGCCTGATGAACTTTCCATTCAGCAGGCAATTATAAATAGAATAAGCAGCATTGATGCAAATTTTCTCTAAGTAATCTCGAATAAATTTCTCGAGATAAACACCGTATCCTATACAGTAAATATAATTATCACTAGCAGCTCCTTTTATTAAAATTTCTCGCAGCTTTCTGATTACAAGGAAATTTAATTATCTGGATTACCGGTGTGTAATAGCAGAGTCCATCTAATCCAAAGATAATAGTTCATCATCCTGCATTCATGAAAAAATACAGCTGGGAAGACAAAAGCAAAATATGTCAGATATTAAGAAATAAAAGATCAAACAGTACATCATAGGGCCAAAGAAAATATATCTCAGAAGACAAAGGCAAAGGACATTAGATATCAAGAAATAAACAGTAAGTTATAGGACCCAACGAAAAGCATAAGTGTACGATAGCATTCATATACAGTAAGTAGAGATTTCCCCTTTGCCAACTGCACCACTTTTATCAACCTCTTTCTCCACTCCTTTTTAATCGTTTATCTTTCCATCTCCTTCCTTAATTTTATCTCTCTCAGCGCCCAACTTGTCTCTTTGTTCTCCCCGCATCTCCAACCCCGCTCCTCTGCACCAGCTTCCAATTTTCTCATTTCAAGACCACATCCACAGCCTCTTTCGGCTCTCCTTTTGCTCCTCATCTCCTTCCTACGCCAATACAATACGCCCCCCTGCCCCAAAACACCTTCGTTTGAGATACCTGCTTCACGCGATCCCGCGCGCGCGCATTCGGCTTCGCCCTTTAGCCGACAGAGGGCCGGGAGACAAAAAAGGAGGGAAATGGGAATTAGGAAAGGCTGGGAAGTCTTAAAGGGAGATTCGGGTTCACGGATGTGATGGGGGGATTGGCGTGCCTTTCTAGCGAGAGGTTCGTGACGCGTGATTGAGAGGGAACACTTGAAGATCACGGGTGTGCCCGGAAAAATTGGGTCGACTGCGCCCGTTGTAGTGCAGTGGCGAAGCAGCGTAATTTAGTTATCTCTCAATGGACCTAATTTATGTAACGTAACCTGCACGGATGTGAAACGTGGACCATGAAGGAGGGTATCGAGAGATCGGAGGTCTTGGAGGAATGGAAAAAGTATTTTTGGTCGACTGAAAAACAAACAAGGAAGTGCTGGGAAAAGAGAGCTTTTTGATTGAAGTAATTAAGCATCGGCAGAGGAAATGGGTGGGTCAAATATTGAGAGGAGAAGAATTGCTGAAGAAAGCAATGGAAGGAAGAATGTTAGGGATAAGACAGAGGTAGACAAAGAGAAAAAATCTCAGATGACGTAAAGGGTTGGATAAGCTAACAAGAAGCGAAGGAGAGGGCATTGCATAAGGAATGTTAAGGTTCACATAAATAAATTTTCATATCAATGGGAAGAAATAGGCCTTAAATTATAGTATCTAAGTTACTCGGTGGTGGCATAGAATCGAACTAATATAAAATTAACGGCTGGCTGGGTTGAACTGGGTTGAAAAGGAAGCACTTATCCTTTGAAGACAAAGCAGTTCTTGAAGGCACCCACAACAAATTCTTCAATTTAGAGGAGCTGTCAGTTTCCTGAAAGTCACAATGGTCCATCGAGGGTTACGAGGCTGGAAGTTCTACGAACTTCTACTTCGGTTGATTGCTGTTAGAGCGAATTTTTCCCCTTAAAAACTGATCCCACTTGGCTATTCGACGTCGATTAATTAACTAATGGGCAAAATAGAACACAAAGCAAAATAGCAGCACGCAATAGAGACCTTGATAATCCAGCAACTCCATTAACGGTACATTGTACTGTTTCGAGCTCAGATTAGAGACATGTTTAAAAGTGAAATCATGAAATTATCGTTTCTAAAGAGAGAATATGTATCGAGGCCATCTCAAGACTCAATCCTGTACGAAAAATATGACTTTTTATAAATTAGCAAATGAACACAATTAACGTTATAAAGTTAAGAGGAATACTTCGAGAAATTGGAACAGATAAGTACTGAAAATATCCGTTCTTTTACTAAATCGACAATTTTATCAAAAGCTTCCGCAGCTGAAGTCGATTCGTACTCATAGGCTCCCACCGGGAATCGAACCCGGGAACGCTTTCATCAAAGGTGAACACGGTGCCCAGTTGACTATCCTGGACCCCCTTTCTATCATAAAGATGATGAAATTATTAACTTCATATAATCTTGTACACATTCCAATCTTATAATTATAATCTCATAGTAATAATTGAGGAAATTGGAGTTAATACTCTCTTTTGCGTGCTATTTCTATAATTATCGGCAAAAAGTAAATGCAAAATATTACTGATGGTAATATACTAATGGTAATAGTACAAACTACTATAGAGAGAGCAACTAATGATTACTTTTCCTTGCATAAGGCAGAAAACTGAGCTTTTCCTTACGTCAAAGAAGGAAATATTCCTACATCTCATTTGTAATTATATTCACTCAGATTATAAGAGAAAACATAAATGATACCACGAACGTAATCAAACACCGCTATCAGATTTAGTACTTTCCAGTATAAATTTCTGGTACAATTAGGGAACATGAATTTACGATCCATATTCACTAAAGACGCAAAACAGAGTAGATGGAACGCAGAATATTTTCGGTCATTATCTGTTGAGAAGGTACTTAAGTACGTTCCTCACTACAGCACTAATTACCAGCCTGAACCACTAATCAGATCCGCCAAGCAAATCACGTTATCAACGCATGCTAAACCCAACGCTCCGGATGCCAACTTATTAATTTGAAGCAGCGAAAACTTTAGTCCTAGACGAGTATTTAGAGATTAGCTACGGGCTCGTGACTTCATGCACGGGCTTCAAAAAAGCCAACCCTTCAAAAATCCCAGAGTATCTTCTTTCCGCCAGGATTGTCACCGTAACAATTTCCCCTATTTTGATTCGGTTCACTTGAGTAGAAAAAATACTGCACCAAAATGCAGCGCTCCAAATAAACAACGGGGCGACCAAGAAAAACAATGGGGGAAGATTTCGGGGGAATCCATTTTATGGGGTAAATGCCGCCGGTTTTAAAGGGCCAGTGGATTTGATAGGATTTCGCAGAATGTTATCGAAAAAAGCTGCGGGGAAGTAAGGGATTTCACGCCGCTTAATTCAACGGATGCTCCGTATACACTTATAGAGGATTCCCCGGAGCAGAGCTCGCGTAAAATTTTAGAAGGGGAAGCGAATTATTGGAACTGAGGCACTCAACGCCTGATTCTAACGCTTCGGTGGGTTGGATCTGATATTAAATTGTCAGCCGTTTCAGTATTAGGGGTGCGACAGGAGTTTTAACTAGTTTTCCGATATTAACGAAATGGAGGCTGGTTCTAAAGCGAATAAAGGTGATCTTGTTTTCGATACTTAACAAAGTTGTACACTAATCATACCACTTCCATAATGAACCAGATTAGGCCATTTAATAAATGTTGTCTCTTAGCAACCGAATTAATCACAAAAACATAGATGGCGAATGAAAAATCGTAAAAATAATTAAAAATGTAAGAATTGAGTAATTAAAATAAAATGGGGGACTAGAAAGCCCTATGTACCATTTAACTTATTCTCAGGTAAAGTATAAAAAATACGAAACTAAATTATTTAAAATAATACGAGTTAATATCGATACGTGTAATAATAATGTTTTAAATTATATTATTGAATTAATTATTATGGAAAATCACCTCCTACCGGAATTAATTTATACAGTTCATCATAAAAAGAAACACTTTTTTAGAGTTCCTCCAGAATAATTTATGCAGAGAAAGAACTGTAAAATACACTAGGCTTCACTTGCTGGTTATGATTAATACTGAAACTTTGAAATAAATTCAAAAATGTTAGAATACAAATATTACAGGTTTCGTAGCTGGCCCATGGGTATATACGTATATACATGAACCGCATTTCTCTACACACATACAGTAAAGGTAACTCACTGCGAAATAATTTCGAGATGAGAAAAACCGAATTTATGTCCATGGATGGAGAACTTCCAGTCCCAAGGTTTTGGAGGATCAAAAAAATTTATTTTTTAAGTTTTTGAAGTCGTAAGATGCGGAAATTTCTGAAATGCTGGTACTAAAATATTTTGATGAAACATGTGAAGAAAACGTCGAAGGAAAGTAAATGGTAAACCTCAACTAGTCATTATCACCATCTATCAACTTACGACTCAAGGGTACCATGGTAATCAACAACCATTCCTTGGATACACCCCCAACCCAACCCTACACCTAACATAACTACATTCTTGATCAGTAGTATCCGTAAATACAAATCGCAAACGCAAACTCAAACTATTCCGCGTATCTTTATTTGCATTCCTGAAGATATCTGCTGATCAGAGATGAGCGCCCTCTGTGATAAATGCGAATTGTTTGACCCTAATGGGGTTGACTTGGAACACCTGCTCCCATGGGCAGATTTTGGACCCAACCAAGGAAAGGGGAGAATTCCACCGATAATTTGTGATAAGCGTTAACGAGCCTCTGCGAAGCTGCTCAGAAAAGCTACGAGTTGTAATAATCACGTTCACTTTGGAATGACTGGTTAAAAAAGAGCGTTGGAGAGAATTCGTTAACGGTGAAAGGTATCTGAATCGATTATTTCTGATTGAATGTTGGTATCTCCTTTCTCTACTGCTGTTACATGATAGCATCCCAGAGTATGACCAAGAGTAAGGGTATGATTCTTTTCTCCTCTTTTACTTATGAAGAATTTTTATAACTGTATCTAATTTAATGTATTTGAACAATTATATTTTCTTTAATTTCTGGCCTCTCCCATCGACTAGAAATAGTGTTACGAAATTAATTTTACGAAGTTTTACCTTAATGGATTATTAAACGAATGCTATTGACTGGAGTTATTATAAATATGTAGTACTTTGATGATCATAACTGAATTTCAACATGTCATTGCTTATATCTAAGTTATTATTACCATTACCAGGTCTGTAATGTTGTTTTTCATACAATTTCTCCGATTTTTTTATAACATAGGATTATCAAATTAATAAATGTATACCAATATTCAAAGAAAAATAAAACATATCGCCGGCATGGCAAGATAAATTTCACTATCGATAGATAAAGATAAGCAGTAGACAGCATTATGATGAAATGTTAATTTGATTTAAATTGCCTTCATTTCCTCCTTGTTTAATCTCGCTTTACTTAGAATATATTTTTCCAGCTTGGAAGATTCGCTGAAAATAGTAAATCATCATTTAAAAATTTAAGAACCTTTTCGAAGAAACAGTCTATTAGTAGAAAAAATGAGCGAAATGCCATGTAGTACTATTGAATGTTCATTCAGCTTAAATCCACATTGAGAAAATCATTCGTTAATATCGCTTTCGGGAACTACAATGAAATCATCAGGAATTACTTATTTTAAACGTCTTATAATCATTGAATAAACATTTATCCATGAGGAACTCATAACAAAAATTAGCAAAGTACAGTTTTTTATTATTCCTCAGGATATGGTAAGAATAAGGTATTAGATGCGTGAAATTACAACAGGAGAAAGACCATACAAGACTTACAACAAAGCTGAGAAACGCCATCGTCAAGGTTTCCCGGCAACAACAGACAAAGAAACCATACCCAAAAATCGTAAATACAATCAGCGTCATCCACTCACTGAATAGACCAACAATAGGATTTAATTAAAATTCGAAAGCCTATCTCTAGGGTCAACTGATTAATCTCCGGACGACGATAAAAACGCCGTTACCGTTGGACACGTAAACAACCCCTCCATTCCTCCACGCCCACCTCATTTTATAGCCATACTTGGAGAGTAAAACAAACGGAACTGGTGAACTAATAAGGCGCTGGAATAAAACGCATCCCCCGGATTAAAAAATATCGGAGCCAACCTTTCCCTCGAGGACCTTCTAAAAATCGCGGGGATACCTATTACGAATACTTCTGCAGATTTACGAGGTCCATGAAAGTGTCGAGAAGATACTCCTCTCTCGGCTCGTCTTCAATAAACTAATAAAAACTATTCGTCTTTCTCGGGGAGATATCCACCCTCACGACAAGAGGAGACCTTCAAGTTGAGAAAGAGAGAAGGGATCAGAGTGTGGGAATGAAGTTAGTAAGTAAAGGAGAGTGGGGGAGAGTCCGGAGTGTGCTGTTTTCCGAGTTGGTCGCATGCTGCGGATAAGAGAAATCCAAAGGAGAAGGAAGAAGTTTAAGTTCCGACGGGTGGAGAAGGGGGATTAAGGAAGGAGTCCTCTCACTAAAAGGCCGGCGAAGTGCGGTCCAATAAAGATCCCTCCGCACATATTTAGGAGAGCACGCGACTGATGGGTGGGGAGATTAAAGGAGGAAATGTGACAAAACGCAATCGGGTGAAAGAAAAGAGGGAAGAAACTTAGAGACGGCCCAAGAATCTCCAAGTCTCCCAACTTGATACCTGGGGAGGAGGGATGTTACCAGATTGCCGACGGAATGATTGCAGATGCACTGGCCGTAAATTGAGCTCCGTCGCTACGTAAGGCAAACATCTGATGGAAAGTGATTGCCCGAGAATTCGACAATTGCGATTCGGGAGCCGTTGCTAGGCAACCCGAAAATATAACGACATACATGAAAACGACAATTTTAATTCCGTTTACACGTGATTCGAGTTTTGTTGCAACGTAACGAAAAATATCCTTAGGGTATTAAGTACGACAAATTTAACAATTGCAATCCGTTGCTAGGCAACCCGAAAATATAACAAAAAGATAACGACAAATATAAAAACGACAATTTAAACTCTGTTCACTGATATTTTTAGTTTTTTTGCAACTCAACGCAAAAATATTTAGGGTAACAACTACGATAAATTTAACAATTGCAATGTTAGATCCGTTGCTAGGCAATCCGAAAATCTGACGGAAAACGATAACTACAAACGTAAAGACGGTAATTTCAACCCCGTTTACACGTGATTTGAGCATAGTTGCAACGCTACGCAAAAATTACAACGATATTAACTACCACAAATTAAACAATTCTAATTTTACCTCCGTTGCTAGGTAACCCCAAAAAAAACAGAAAAAACAATTTAACCTCTGTTTCTACGCCTATTGAGATCAGTCCTCAAGTACCGCAAAAATCCTTAAGAAATCAACAACTAAACCTTTAAAAACTAAAATTCAAACCGTTTATAGGTAATGCAAAAATATTATGGAAGATAATTACAACAAATTTAAAAAGGACCAAAACTTCAAAGCGAAAAATTCGATTAAATGTCCTAAATTCAGCAAAACTATTTCGTAATGATTTACTACTTATGATCAAACTTAGTCGATACATAGTAACTATGTACTGAAGACTTTCAATGCATAGTCGGTTAGTTTATTCATTTTAATTTAACGACAGAAAATCAAAATTTGCGACGATAAATCTTTATCGGTCACTACCATACCGTGGGCAATATTTTCCAGCCAAAGCTAAATATTATCATATTAGAGAATTTCTTAAGCAAACATGTTAACAAAATATTCCCATATAAAACATTACGTGATGTTTCCTCATTAAACACCCATCCTTAAAATACTGTAGAGATAACACACGCAATTTTCCTTTTAACACTGGAAATATTTCACGTCACCCCCACTCAAAGGTTAAAGGGTCATTATATGGAGTACCTCTCCAAATTTTCATACTGCGGCATTTCGTACGAAGAATTTTAAGCGAAAACCCTGTAATTCGTGACGAAAAGGTTTCTGACCTCAGACGTATGTGTTCTGAATGCTACCTCGAGATCTTACCTTAGCTTTCACTTCACGCTGCCTTGGGTACCACTGTTTGTCTTATGCAAATGCTTCACTCAGATGCGCACAAGGTGATGACGTCTCAAGTTGCAATCCAACTCTTCAAATAGAACTATCACATAGCGATAAGAACAGGCGTCTAACTTACTCATGGAATAGTGTTTCAAACACAAAAAAATCCCTCTAATTTTTGCATCATCAGCACCCAGTATGCGCTAACAGCAGTTAGGTAAAATCAATCTTCTTTACATAACTCACATATATTTGCCGAACTGATTAAACATATCTTACTAATTATCAACTATAATGCATTTCAGTTTTCTTGTAAGTATTAGTGGCTTATGAAGGCCTTATAATCCTATGTATTATTGCCCTTTCTTCGAATATAGCCTCACGCCAGGCCCTTTTATAAGGAATTCCAATACAGTGGGAATAAAATTGAAATCAAGTTTAAATTTCGTAATTTCAACCGCAATTTTAATTTGCCGTACTGACTATTTAAACTGGAACACAATAAAGACGATGAAACTAAGAGTTCTACGCTTTGAAGAAGCAATTTATGATAGAGGGTTAGGAATTATTTACTTTTAAGAACTTATTTCTGTAATATTTGGGCGATTGATGCACTGCACAATGTTTCAAGATAAGGAAGTACTTAACATCTGTAAATCAGCAGTTACCGGTCTTTGGAAATTGAACGAAAATGAGGATGTATTGAGTGGTTGCCATCATTCTAGGATAGCCCACGTTTAAAAGTTTCGCTCAGTAATAATAAAATCTACCCCGATTCCATAAACTTAGTAACAAACAGTAACTTAAACAGATCATGTTTCTCGATCATTATTAAGTAATTCTACCTCTATATTAAATGAGTTCTTCCATTTTTGATAAGTTACAAGTTCTCGTTTTATCGAAAAGGAGTACTTCGGGTTAAATTGTAAAATGATTTCCATCGAGTATCAAAATTTATGCTTGTCATCTTTAAGAAAATTATTTAAAAAATTTATATTAGCATTTCATAAGGCAATTGTAGACATTGCATAAAAAGTTTAACATCTGACCTATATCTCATTGCATTAAGATAACCAAATCCTTGAGATATTAACTCCAAAAAACCACCATGAGTTCTCAATTAGAATAAATTAATTCGAAAAACCTTTCTTCAGGCAAGAGAATTGCCATATAATGTGGAAAACACAAGCAAAGTTAGGTTCAAATTCAGATGAAAGCCGAAACTGATATTGCACTCAATTCTGGGTCAATATTGGCAGAAAACTTTTACATACAAATTTTCTACGTAAAATAATATCTGATTCAATTCATCTCAAACTTTAGATCCTAGAAAATTGGACCTGATTTTGAAGTTCGTATTTTCAACGTAATAAAGACTTCAGTAACTGTGAGGTAGTGATCACATAAATGTACTTCACAAATTCTTCTCCAAATGCAGTAACACTGCGCTCTCATAAATATTCAAAAGGTCATTACAATAATTTAATGCACATCTGTTGGAGCTCTGAAACTATGATGAACCTTACATGCGGAACTCATAATTACCTCTTAAATTTTAGGCATTCATCCTAGTTAGCAGGATCGGAACCACATTAGAACTTAGTACCTACTGCCAGCGGAACAATGAGTAATCAGTGGAATTACTGCATGATAGAAAAATGGGTACAGAAAATTACTCTGACGTTCCTAGACTGAACAAGCAAAGAACTTTGCGACTTTAAATTTTCAAACGAAAGAATTACAGAGAATACATTGTTCTTTCAAATGATGTAAGAAAATAGCTGGCCAAATATAGTCAGGGATTATAATAAACTCTTATTGAAATATGCTCATAAGTTAAGAAAAAGCGTTTAAAAATTCTTAAACGTAACCACAACAACTTTTTCCATGGATACCATTTAAAAAACGTTACCAATATACTTTAATCTCAAGCTATTTTGTTTAACAAACCGGGATAATACAATTCATTACTTAATGCTAATCCTTAATCCTTCCCATAATCGAAAACTATCTTAACAAGACTCAGAGATCCTATCCTTACGCGTTTAATTTCCCAGCAATATAATCTTTCCTTACACAGCCGTATGCATTACCCAATCTATCCCTCACAACCTTCTATTTTCTATGGTTACCATAGAGATTCATATCTTCCATAGGAAGCGTTAAAGAGAGCTATTCAAGACTAACTTCCACCTCACTCCTTCTCTATTAGATACCATCGACTGGTAAATCTAATACCTATAGCCCTGGGGCGTTTCGTTTCACAAGGAACTCTCTCGTCACAGGTAATTGAAAATCCCTGCACTGGTTCAACTCTTCTCATCACATAATACCACCCAAAACGTTATCTTGTCGAAGCGTTTAAGTTATACTTATTCCATCTTCCTTAATTTAAACCTCTATAGGAACCAGTGAAAAGTTTGAACATCCTTCGGTGAGTATAATTATGCAAAGGCAAAAAGCAACTTTAAAGGTTAATCCATAATATCCCATTTCGTACTTGATTAAAAAGGCACTTTTACACCCTTCCTCTTCCCATTACACACTCACTGATACTTTTATTCACATTCACAGAGATGGAGAAAAGAAATTTTTACACATTAACTTTCCTTGATTTGAGTTGGGAAGAAGCAATGGAGTAAGACCATCATTTCGCAGATATTTATGGTAAGGTTATTATGACTTAGAACTGTAAAATAAATACTCACTTCTTAAATAGTTGCAGCTAATTTCAATGATGAAATGTACGAGAAATGGGGGAATGCCTGATAGGGTTATGTAAGGCAGGGACTAGGTGTACCAAGGATCACTATGGTAGCCGTGAAGGCCTATCAGTAACCCTGAATAATCCTGCATGGATTCTTTCACAATGTATCCACTGTATAGTCAGTTTAAATAATAACAGGTATTTTTAACTCTTATACCAATAATTAATTATTGGATTAATTATTGCCTCAACAATAGTGTTAATTATTAACTTTCAGTAACTCATTATTATAGTTATTCATTGTATTTTACACTGATACCTCAATCTTTCTTAATTGTTGCATCGTTTATTTCATTGTTATTTATAAATTTAAATTAATTCGGCAAATAATTTTGTATTGTTAAATATTAAATATTTTTATTATTAATTTTAAATATGAATTGTATACATAATGCAACCATAAAACTTTAGTGTAGGTGCTACAGTAATAAGTAAATAAAGAAATAAATATGAGACTTATTGAAACTTGGCAGATTAATACTCGTGCAATATGTGGATCCTTGGAGAATGGGAAGGATAGATAGGAGGTGTTTGAGATGTGACGCGGCATAGAATGGGAAAAGAAAGTTGGATTGATAGAAAAACGAAGAGGCGCTGTAGATGATGGAAGAGACGAGGGTTTTGGAAAAATTCCGTTCCACCAAAACATACCATGACGAATGGAATGTATTTCATTTGTCTTCTGGAACAGGTTAGAGAAAATGTATATTTCATTTGTGCTTAACCCGGTCAGAGATAACATGAAAGTCACTGAACTACGAGCAATACTGAATTTATTCTAGTCATTCCTTATTGAATGCTGTGAAAGAATTATTCATAGGTAATTATGCTGCATCTAGATAGGTGTTTTCCACTCTAGCACAGTGAAGATAGACAGGGCAAAATACCATTAGGTGTGTGATCGTTCTGTAAAGAAATACATGGAGAGTTGCACATGAAAAGACGGGGAAGATATAAGTTGGTTGATACAGAAGTAGGGTTTGTTAAGAAGTATAATTCAATAGGAGAATTATAGGAAACAGGCAATTATCTAGAGTTAAAAGGAAAATGAATGTATGTACTATTGGTTTCTGATGACCGAAATTTCATTGTGAAACCATATAATGAACGTCAAAAGAATTGGGAAAATTTTAATTAAGATAACGATAAGTTCTGTCAGAATGATATTCCATAGCTAATTCAGCTCATCCTATCATTAAAGAGAGGCATAAGCACACCATAAGACACATACGTATACGAAATACTTGTTTAAATTAACTTTTATGACGTCATGCACACTTCATAATCCGCAGCGGTCTTAAAAATTAAAAAAAAAGGATCCTGATATCCATTTTAATTAGCCATGATTAGATAAGTAACTCAGAGATACCCCAATTACCGGAGATTTTTTAAAGCGCAAATACTTTCTGGGGTACGGCGCTGAGGTCGTTTCAATTAATTCACTTAATATAATGTCCTCCCTACGAGTCAAGGCCGCACTGCCCCGTTCTATTTTTCGCCAGAATAAGTGCTGGCATACGAACGAAAACAAAATCCGGAGAGAGAAAAAAAAATCGGCGAAAATTGCCCGATTCAGCATACGGAATAAAAAACACGGGCATAGTCATTCCGACCGAAAGAAACGTGCATCGAGGTCTTATGAGATAAAACTGGAAGAAATAGACGGAGGAGCGGGACCCAATTATCCCGGGAAATCCATGCGACGCGGGATTTAACAGAAACTTAGACGGACACAATTTTCCACCTCGAACACTTATAACCTTTAAACCCTACTCTGACCCTAAAAGTAAATCCCATCCAGCCATTTCGCACCGCAGCAGACAAACGTATCGCGGAAAGATGTTTATTCTGGCGAAAAAAGCTCCGAAAACGAATTTCGCGGCGGGAAAAAATGCTAAGGAAGGAAAAATCAACAACAAAAGATATTGCCTACAGTGCTCTCTCTCAGAGAGAGGGAAAATAAGCCGTGGGAAGGGGGCTCTTTCGAAGCGCAAATGACTTATGCATAGCGCGAGGCCCAGAGGTTTTTCAAAGGAGGAAAAAAAGAAGCGTCTGAAGGAAACATTAATAAACTCCCCTCTGGGAGGATGGAAAATGGAGTGAAAAGCGCGATAAAGTGAGAGAAAGGTAGATGGGGCAGAAGGAAGGGCTCCGAAATGAGGGGGCAGCCAACTGGGAAGGACCGATCAATTAAAAAGAGGAAAAGATGTGCCGTAATTTCTCGATTATGATATGCACTCAAATGTAATAGGGATCAAGAGGTTGTTGAAGAGCCTAACGAGCCGAAATTGTCCCATCACCATGCATAACGCGGACTAATTTTATGCTACGTCCGGATAGGTAAAACCCTCACGAAAAAGTAATATTAAAGCTTTCCCCGTAAAGATGATTTGTAGATCTCGATATATAACTGAAGGAGTGTCCCGGCCGATAGCGTCGTTCTTCTTTTTTAAGTACATCGACGTCCTCATAGAGGGAGGGGATAGACGAAAAATGAGTTTATATAAACTATTCGTGATAAAAATTGACGCCGCCGAAGGAGGCAATTTTCTGTGAGATGGATTTTCGGGAGCTAAGCCTTGAATGGATCGCGTAATGGAGTTGATGCGTATCGCATATTCTATCGAAAAATGAATTTGGTGTTGCCGCGACAACGAGAGATAGAGCAGTTCCGCGCTAATCTCAAATTGGATTCAATACACGACGGAATTTTATGGAATTAATTATACGAAAATACGTTTCTGGCTACCAAGTACTTTCTACGCCTACGAAATGGAATTACCGATCTCTTGAACATATCCCTTCACTTTTCGTTGAATACTTATTAAGAGCGAGATTAAACGAATCTTTCTCTAAGAGAGATTTTTAAGAAATAAAGTAGAATCTGCAGGGAACAAAATGACTAATCATTCATCGTTATTGGATCTTCCACGAATATGAATATATTATTAATGAATTACAGTAGCGTTGGCGTCGTTATAATTGTATTATATTAATTAATAGATTGTTATATTATGATTAAGGATTTGACAACAATTGATGTAATATAATCGAACTTTGAGACCTTATGGTTTTAATGAATTCAATTCTGCATGTATAACTTCGAATTGAACATCTGACACAATTAAAATCATTCAGGATTTTAAAACAAACTCACAAGTTCAAACTAAGTCGATTATGAAGCACTAATTGTTATCATTCGATTGTTTGATCATGATCAACAAATCTATAAATATAATACGTTTATAATGACGCAAATGCAACTAAAATAACAAAATGGTATAATTAAAACTGAAATTCAACAATAACCAAACAGAAAAAATGATAAACGATAAATACAACAATAAATGTACAAAATGTATCATAAAAATAATAAAATACTTTTCTGAGAGGAAATATACAGTATGAGATAGGGAGTATGCTAATTGCGTCAAATCAAATATTATTTTTATTACAAAAAAAAGAACTATTTTATTCAATTCATACTACTCGCAGTTTTGGAAAATGAGACTAGTGAGATCAAAAATATTTCTAAAGCAAAATTAATTCAACGACATAAGATTAATCGAACAAAATATGAATGATTATGATATTAGCAGCATTTTAAGCTATTCGCCAATTATAGCCATTTCGTGCACATGGACCACCACCGGAAATCGAACCGGGAACCGCTTTCACCAAACAAATATGACCCATAAAAAGTTTACCGTAAGTAATGCAACGATCCATACGCTTAAATCGGTAAGCAGCGCGGTAAACCTCTTATCAAGAGAACGAAATAGAATTCCATCCAATAAAAAGGTTTAAATACTTGGATGTATCCAAATATACACCCGTGTACGACATGGCAAACTCAGACCGCTCAAATACTCGAGTATCTCCCTAAGATTAACAGGTTAAAAGGAGTGACTTACCTAGGCCGAAACCGTCCTTGGTCCATTGTACTCGACCTTCGACGTTTCCCACTTCGCACTCGAGGATCGCTTCACCTCCTTCTTGAACCCTCACGTCCTTTGGGACAACTCGGAAGTACTGTTGCTGCGACACTCCTGAAAGATACAAGGGGAGAGATAATTATTATCAGGATCGCTGATACAAAGACATGTGGGCACAAACCTTTTTCCACAGATTTTAGAACAGAATCTAAATAATGCTAATCATAAAGATACAATATAAATTAGAGATTGATTGTGTGTATTCCTGATTAACCGGGTTCCCACTGTTACGTGGATATAACATACCAAACACAAAAGGTACATTTTCTTCGCTTGCAAACAATAAATAGACGCAGATAATAAACTTTAACTACTAAACCCTCTACTTAAAGTACATTCGCGGAAATTCTTAATATAAACGCAAATGATAATCCCTAAGATAACTCTAACAAATATCATACATTTATTACTATAAAACCATGTAATATAGGTTTCAATTATGTAAGAACACACATGTGTTTAATCGAAACAAAGAAATATAATTTTTTCCTTATATTGTTTGAGGACGTCCACAGATGATACTATGGAAATAAGAAATTTGTGTTAGTTAAAATCTAAAGTGGTTAAATTTCAGGATAACGTCACAGCTGTAAGGTTCTAACTTTTACTCAAAGTTGGCTGTAATTAATCTATTCCCTACCGTAAATACATAAGCAACAGTGCGAGGATTAAATTGCATAATACAATGCATGCAGTAGAGATTGAAACACAATTCAACTTACAGAATAATAACATAGTATAATTCAATATTTGAAAGTAAAACTAATGTAGAAGTTTGATAACAGACTTGTTTTTTTTACGGATTAATCACTTTTAGTTTCAATTGGTTTGGATAACGACGAGTTCTGATTTTCATTCGAATTTGAAAGAAAATGCATCCATCCAATATTAATTCACGAAATTGGTCTTGGGAAGGAATCACGTATCGCAATCTCATCGTACACACTTGGGGCTTTCATCGAGTAAATTGAAATTTCTTTGCTATGGGGTCAAAGCTTTCAGAGACTCCATTGTCTCAAAGACCGTCGTGATTAATCAAACTATCAGCGTCGACGCAAAAATTCTGCGAATTTATCATACACATAGAAAAATAATCTATATTCTTTCAGAAAGTTGATAAGATTTCGATTCCCCAGGCATGATAAAAAAGTAATTTGAAAGGAAAAAAATAATTGTACTTCTAAGTAGAATTTCTCTTCGGTGGACTTGAGGAAATTTTTGGGAAAAATGAGATGCACAAAACATTTTGTTTTTATTTACCGCTTGTAAGTTACTGTACGGATATATATTCTTTGTATGAATCTGTATTTGATCAACTTTTGTCTTTATTTTCAACTCTAATATTGAATCCATCACAGAATTCTCATTTACATTCTAAAGTGTACAGTAATTATTTCCAAATAATGAAGAGACTAAATGCCCTTTTGTTTCCACGTACTATTCGTTACCATGACTACGTCAGGATTTCTCGAGAATACAGTCCCAATTAGCATGGTATTTATTAATCTCCATTGAGAATCAACGAGCCCTTCAGCTAGTCATAAAATAAACAAACAAAAGACGCGTATATGACACTCGAATTCATTACCGGATCGCCTTTAAAAAATTGCTATAGGATCGCAAAAATTCGCTATCTCCAGTCAGGATGCGATTATCCAAATATCACTCCGCGGACATGGCGGTAACTCGCAGCAAAATGGGGTAATACGAAGCAACGCAAAAACGGCGGAGGATCCGCTTTTAAATGGATTTAGCATAAGCTAGTGGTAAACATTCGAAATCAAATACAAATTCAAACGTACGACAAACACCTTCAGAAAGTTGCGCCGGTTGCATTTAGAGCGCGGAAATATTTGCACGAGGACATTCCCTTAAAACAGCCGTCTCGATTCCGAATTCTAATCGAATCGAGAACCATTTTGTTGAGCAGGCGTTTGATGCATTTCTTTCCCAGCGTAATGCCCGCCTTCATTAAACAGCCGGAGAATCCAATTAATCTTTGTTGATGCACGGAGCGAGTTAAAAGGAAACTCCGAAGAATTTAGTTTATGTTTGCTCAGGATAAACAGGAAAAGGAGATAAAATGGTGATTTTAACTGCTTGGAACCAGATATCGGGGTGTCTTTCGACTTGAAAGATGGTTGTAACCAATCGCTGTTTGAATAGAATACATCACGAAGACATTACGTATAATATTCCACAATATGGCGTAGATATTGTAGCATAATTTGAGTTTATTAATCAAGGATGACACAAGAAAAAAGAGAAAATCGGGATGGAAATTCAAGCGGTCGGAAAGGGGAAGGAAAACCGAAGAAAAGCGTTTATGAAGTGGAGAAAATACTAATGAAAAGGATCGTGAATAGAAGTTCAAAAGAAATATTTTTAAGTAATTCTGAAGCGGAAATATACACATTGAAAATTCAGAATTACTTTTAGAACTAAACAGGGAAATCTTGCATAAATGAAAGGGAATAGAATCAAGTTAATGAGTATGAACCTAAGAAAAAATAATGAAAAAAGCTTATTTCTTTTCCAGAAGTCATCGGCAAAATAGGAGAAAACTAGGTTTTCAACATTTATTACGACGAAGGGGTGGTAGTTATTACTAATTATTTCTATGATTTAATGTAATCTAATATTTGATTAATAATTTATAAAATAACGAATTAATGATCATTGTTTATTTTTAAAAATGCCACGAATCACGAAAAATTTTACCACTGGAGAAGCACTACATTCACTAAAACTCTTTCCAATACTTTCTTGACCTCAAGCTATTTTCAATTATCCCCATCGTTTATTTCCATTCCGATATACTACTAATTTTTAAAAAAGAAAATTTCTACAAGAATAAATTATTACGATAGTTTTGACGAAAGAGATAAATAATTCTTGGTATCCTTGGCAACACACCAAGGTATACGTTACGTTTTTTACAGGGAAAATTCCCAATACCCTATCTCCTTTTTCGTATACATCGATAATGTTGTTATACGTAGTCGAGAACTTAGATTACAAGAAAAAAATTACAGAGATAAAACCGCAAGGGAAAGTAAGTTGATACATCGCTCCTTCTACAAACTAACGGTGATACGATCTGATCCTAAATGGTTTACTGGGAATCAAATTAAGGACCGCGAATAATCAAGTCTTTATTCGTTGAAAGTGGATTAGAAGAGTTTATGAAGATCAGTGGTAAGAACACGGCGAAACCGCTTTGTTAGTTAGACGTGGGTAAAAAGTCCCACTTCAAACGTTGAAATACGAAGCGGAAAAATATTGAAAAATACTACCCGAAATGAGTTATTTTATTAACGATACATTTTCAATAATTTAGATATTAACATAAGAAATAATTGCACTTGGTTATGAAGGAAAAGCATTCCATAAATTTATTATTGATTGTAATGCGTATGAGCTATTTTCAAAAATGTCTTCATAAATAAATATTTGAATATTTTTCTTTATCAACAATAAAAGAACTTGAAGAATGAAACTTTTCCTTCAACCTTATTATACCTCTACTTGATTATTTCATGGTTCATGGCTTTAATTTTATTTAAGAATATAATATTAGTATTTATGAATTCATGTTCTTATATTGAAATAGCTGGAGTTGATTATCACGGAGGAATTTGAAAATTAAGAAAGCGATAGAGTAAAATTACAAATTTCAAAAATGGAAACAATAAAAATATGTCAAAATACGAGTTCCTATGTTATTAGATCGATTTCGACAACTTTCAGTTTTAATTTCTTAAATAGGACATTTCCTTCTCTTTATCCCTTTTCTATTATTCACAAGTTAAAGTAAGAGGGATTACTCCCTAACAGTTTCGACGGAAAACAAAGTTGTATGTATTTACCTCACTCGTCTTGCTTCATTCCCTCTCCAAAGCTTTCTCTTACTCTATGCAAAGGAGTAGATAATCATATTGGCTTAAACCCTCAAATACATAATTTTATGAATACGTTACTCATGTAATTATCCGTTATTTGAGTTTGGTACAGTCATCATACAGTAACCATGTGTGCTCTCATTTAAGTTCCATTATGAGAACAAACAGAAACATGACGGCAATTTAGCAGAGTTTACGACAAAGCCTCATTATAACAGTCGTATTTATCGCCACTTAGTAGCTTCATCGTTATCAAATTACTTGTAATTATTGGTAGGATGACGAGTTTCCAAAGAAATGAAACTAACAATTCCAGCGTAAAATTCAATACGTAAGATGCACAGAAATTCCAAGTGGAGACACTAAATAGAAGAGAATTAATTGGACGTTCACCCCCTAGTCCTAATAGAAATTCTAATAATAATGGATGCTCAGGCGGCCAAGCACTACTCCTGAAATTACATCAAACATCTATTTACTCGCGGGCTTATAGAATAAGGGAGATATAACGTGGTTGCTTGGGCTTCCAGGAGGGATGTGGGTAAAGCTCATTCAAGACGGATATAGGTTCTCCAGGAGAAGGAAATTGATACCATTGTGCGCGAGGCCATGTGCGGGACCATTGTGTTAAGGATTCAGGGAAATGTATTAGCGTTCCAGCATGATTTTGATCAAATTTCGCCCACCAGTTTGCAAGCATAATCAGTCTCGACATCATCGTTTTATGGCGCGACTACTTCAGGTGTGATTATAAAACAGAGGCATTAAGTGAGGGAGAATGAGACAACAATGATTAATTTGTCTCTGTTGCCACAGCGACGACAAGCACTTTCTGAAACTGATGGAACAATCAAGGAGTCATTCTCTAACGGGATAAAATGATTTTCTTGTTTCCTTTACTCATTTCATTTTTTAGAGAATAAAATAAATGAAGGTATCTGACCAAAAAAGAATTAAATTAAGAAATTTTAGTCCGTCTACTCATTGTCAATACTTGAGAAACACCGGGATTGTTGTTAAAAAATCATCTGCATAATCAATTGTAAGTAATATAATAACTAATTATTGATTATTTTAATATTAATATACATCAGTATTTATAAAGTATTGTTATACGGAAAGTAAAAATGTTTTGTAAAATTATTTATTAATAATAGCAATAAGATTTATCTAAATAAAACTGAATTTTTTGATGACTGCAGGATTAAAAATGGGAGTGCGCCAAAAAGGTATAAATATTCTTCTTTAAAAGGGGATATTGAGATCCTTCGATCAGTTATTATATCGGAACTTTTTTTCGATAAATTTCAAAATTTTTAACAAAGCATAATAGCATGGATATATAATATTTAAAAAAATCCACGGAACTATATCAATACTCTTCGAAGTAAGAAAATAATGTTTATTTCGTAAATTTGAGAAGCATTTTAAGTCTGAAAATCAGGAAAACTCCAATTTCAATTAGGCTTTCAGTCAACATCTCAACAACAAACACTCGACAGAAGAGATTTTTACTGCACAGCGATGATAACATAACTTCCCATAATTTCCCATTATGCCAAATATTCCGAGGAAATGAACGGATCCGAAGTTCGGAGCAACTTGGAAATTAAATGAGAAGATATCAAACACACGGAAACAGAACGCTGTTATCGCTGCGTGAACCATCTCTGCAACAATTCTCGGATCTAGCTCACAAACACGGAATGCTTAATCACCGTGGAGGTAATTAAAACATCCCACGCATCTAAAATTTGATTATCTCCGATTTCCAGCTAAGCTACTTTTCAATGATAAGTCCTTTGAGCTCGGTCACCTTTCACTACCCATTGAAAGCATGATGGTAGTGACACATGAAAGTCCTTCTGAGCCAGCGTTTATTCAGTCGACGCTCCCAGAACTTCCATTCACTTAATGGCCGCCGAGGAAGCCTGAATCGCAGTCTGTCTCAGAAACAATTATTCCGGTCAGAATGATAAAAGCACGCCATTCATTCGTCAACGCAATTTTTAATTAGAAGCTCTGGAATCTGCACATCGGAATTAAATACCGTATGCCTGCTTAGGCGGAGTGGGGACTCATTTTTGGTAGCGTCTCAATTAAGGATAACACTTGCCAAGGACAGAGTTGAGCCTGTAGAAGTCAATTTAACACTCTCCCTTTCACATTCTGTTCTATTACAACTCACGAATGGAATTCCGGAATTCTATGCGACGTAGCTGCTGAAGGAACTACCTGGTTTTGAATAATGAATAGGGTCGCTTCCCCATCTAGTAGTTACGCTAAAAGGATTGGACGTTATAAGAATAAATAGGTCATAAAAACAGCGATGTGTTTTAATCGTTATTCCTCAAATTGAAAATTTAAGCAACAAACTTTATCGAAAATGTAATTTGAAAAGAAGAATTGGATACGCTTATGACATATAATATTAATATACAATATTAATGTATAGTATTAATTAATTAATTTATATTAATTACGTGATGTTGATATAAAAGAATACTCTTCATAATTATCATTTTGATTAATTAGGATAGATTTAATAAGGAAGTAATATACATTTATCTTATCGTATTAATTAACAGTATTACTAAATTACAATCTTCGGCGATAATGCATCTGCATGATTGTAATAAACTTATTCAGTAAATATAGATAATTATAATGAACATTATAGTAATGCGTAATACTGGAAACTGATTTTCATTATATTGTATGAAGATGGAAAGATTTTCAGTTTATAACGAAGAAATATTGTACATATATTAAAGTTATTGAAACAATTCCTCATCATGACGAACATTTAATAGATTCTTTTTTAATTATTAGTACATGCAATACGTTCCGGAATATTTTTACAAAAAAAACAACAAAAAAAATATATATGCAACTCTCAGTTATGTTCTCAAATGCGTCGTTAAAAAGGTACCATTGAATGTACTGATGCTGTAAAATATAACTAAGGATATGTAGGAATTACAAAGTGTAATTACATTATTTTTGTATAATAATCATCAATGCTTCGTTACCATAAAGCCATGGTTACCAATGTAGCAATTGTATCACTAATTCTAGCGAATCTTTTCTCCCTTTAGCGAAATTTCGCACTAACTAGCACTTTGGAAAATGGACCCTACACGAAGTACTTGGAGAATTAACTGCTTGAAACGCGTGAACTACACATGAAACTGTCATAACATTTTGATTTTATACGACAAATTTCGTAATGAATATTTAAACTGAGCAATTACTGAACTGATATTATATTTATAACGGCATTTTTAAGTCATTTTATACTTTATAGCGATATATTATTTCTGGTTCTAGAGACTTTTTAGTTACTTTCCAAGGTTCACTTGGCGACAAAAATAAGATGAACTGGCACCCTGCATGAAACTGTTTAGTTACATTTCATATTGAAGACAATAAATGTTTTGCCATAACTAAGCATTAATTTTGCTGTTTTGTTCATCTCTTTCCAGAAAAACTACATTTTAACCCCCGATTAAAATTCGAAGCGTTTTATTACACCTTCACCTTCGGAATCTCCACAGATTTACACACGGAGGTAGGGCCGAGAATTCCCGCAAATCCTATCACCAGCATGCGTTCGCATCAAACAGCTCGCGATGCATACCAAAACTTTCACGAGTCCATCCTATTGAGATAATTCTCACCCCTGAAGCCGTGAACTAAATATCGCATTTTCCCGAATAAATTCCCGCACACGTTAACCCTTCACGTAACCCCACTCCCCACAAGTGGCCAGCAGCGGCCGACAGCCCGGACAAAGGGAAGTAAATAAAAAAAAGGGCGGAGGATGGGGTAGAACGCGCGAAAGATCTACTTCCATCAAGGAATACGCCTCTTCAATCATTTCCTTTCAGCGCAGCCTCCGAAATCCTCACCTCCGCTCCGTGGACCCGGCGGAACACCAATTTCTCCCAAACACTCGTCCTCCCCCCCTCGAATTCCACAGTATGAGTGCGGTCGGCAGACGATCAAAACCAATTCCTTCCTTTACTGCTCGTTCCGAACCTCGCCCCACATCCAATTCCGCTGGAAAAGCTTTCCCTTCCTCGACGCATTGAAAGAACCTCTCGCACCCTGAGCTTGAAGATGGTATGGGACGGATCGGCGGGTAATGGAAAGAGACGGCGGGGGAGGGTCGGTATATATATATAGAAGGACCTGAGGACAGGATTGGTCGATGAAAAGGTCAGCGGAAGGGGGACTGGAAAGGTAGAGACGGAGGAAATTAGAGGAGATCGGTGGGTCTGAGAATCAGCCGAAAATACGCTTACTTGGAGTGGGAAATTAACGGAAATAGAGATTGGTGAAGGGGTCGGGAGAAATAATTTGAGTGGTTAAATGGGAAGGCGAGGAAAGTGATTGCTATAATACAGGTATGAGCGGGGAAACGATCGAAAAATTCTGCGGAGATTGGGGATGGGATGGTCGAATGGACCGCGTTAGAGGAGATTGAATCCTAAGCCGCATATTTCTTGCCCCAGTATTTATTTTTTTTTCGAGATCTTTCCGAAACATCGGCGGAAAGAGATGGCGTTTGAAATATTTAGGAAATAACAGAGAGATTTCGTCGGAAGATGCCTTTCTCCGTGGTTTTCAAAATGTTTGTTGCGGAAGAAGAGTTTTCTTGTGTGGAGGCTATTGAAGATATAGGAGAAACGTACGCAGGAATCGATGGAATGGATTTTTTCTCAATTTCGTCAGTGTGCTCATGGCCAATGTTGGAATTCGAAAATTTTAGGAACTCGCTCATATCCTGCACAGTATGCAACAATGCAGTGCACCAATGCATTTCCCCTTGTTCCAATTCGGAAATAAGTATACGAAACTGTAAGATTACATAAAAAAGTAATTAATGATCCAACACTGAGTTTATTCACGTTCTAAGGAGCATAGAATACCTGTTAGAATCTATAGTTTAGTTGTATTCCTATCATATTAGAAAGGTATCAGATAGAATCTAAAGAGATTTGATAAATACGAATTCATTGAGGTTTTACTTTTGTAACTTGGCAAGTTCCGTTCTCAGGTACACATTGAATTTGTACTGAAATAGCGTCATTAAGGAATTAAATAGGATAAAAATCTTTCCATGCAATACGTTAGGTTATAATATTATTTTTCAAGTAAATGAAGAGGGAGCATATGCATTCAAGGCATGGTGGAATGCTTGGTTATTATTAAACATATCTTTGTCGATAATGAATAACAGATAAACAGAAATTTAACTCAAACCGGAAAACCAATGACGTCCAAAAACAGCATAAAACATGACCAAGCACGATCCGGCCTAATAATGGGAAACATTCACCGCCATTACATAATTTAATTCCAAATTAATACCACAATACCTAATTTCGAGCGTTTGCGGGAAACTGCGGAGATATTAACTCCGTCATATGAAGAAGGATTATCACACGGACATGTTAAGTGCCTAATCATTTGGATACGAAGGCAAATCACGAAAACTGCACGTGTTTAGCCGATGGAGATATGAACCGACACGGAAATATCCGAATTCAATGAACGTTAAATGGGGCACCGATGGAAATGAAGAGATTTGGCGAATGTGGCGCCATAAACGGGATAAATGTGGAACCGTATAAAAGAAAAGAATGACGTTGATTATGGAGAACAACGATGGGGGAAAAACACGAGCCAATAAGGAGGGAAAATAAAATGGCCGGAAATAAAATGGGGTATTTGATTACGCGCGAAGGGAACTATGGGTAAAGGCGATGTGATTGGGAGAGACCGGAAGATAAGATTACCGGAGAACGATTATGACCCGGAGGCGAAGATAAAGCAAATTTAATCAGGAAGTTTTCGTTTCTTCGGTGGGCAAATCCACCCGGACAATGCTGAAGGCTCTTTGAATTTCGAGTAAACTCGGAAGCCCGTACCCGAATGGTATAGAAACAAAAGAACCTTTCTACGGCGTAGGTCACCGACTTGAGCGAAGAATGAGTAACTTGAAAGTCGCCGATGATTCGGGAGGAAAGAGTAAATACAAAAAGAATCGCCGTTTGAAACTCGTTAACGTGGAAAATTTCGGCGGATTAATATTAATGGGGTCAGCTTCGAAGTCATTTGAGCTGCACCGAGAAATCTTTGACTTGCATTGTCCTGTTATGTGTTCGACAGAACCACAGGAGAAATGGCTGATGTTAATTAAAAGATCAGACTTGAAAGAGAATTTCGATTACACATTTCGCTAAGAACGACATACTGAATGGAGAATATTATGGCACATGAACCAATCGAAAGGTAAAATAGTTATAATGATGTCAATTCGTAGGACATATATTCAAGATGACCATGATTTCGAGGCCAAATAGATGACATTATCATTTTGATAATTAGGTGATTAAAAGAGGTAATGGTTAAATCAACAAAAATGAAAGCTTAGCAAATCTGCACAAGGCCTCACATTCGCTCATGTTACGAATTTAGCTACAAATACTAGCGTTTGATACGATATGCCTACCGTGTATGTTCTCTATTGGTGCAAGGTTTGGAGAAAAATTATTTTAAGAAAGAATTAACTAAATTGAAAAGCTTACAAATCACGCCAACATGAAACTGAAATTCTATTAACCGGCCCATAATGTGCCTCCAAAAAATTACATGCGTACATACACTTTCCAGGATTTCAATTATTTTCACGAGTTTTTCATAAGATGCAAACAACAAATGCGTTGTATTTTTTGTTAACATTTGATGCAAAATTAAGCTTCATTATTTTTAACAAAAATTGTGACCATTATTTTAATCGGCTACTTTTTTATTACACACGGATTAAGTTTCGATCGATTTTAAATGAAACACATTTACATACGTAAATTTCTACTTGAATTCTAATTTCAGAAGCAGGAATGCGAGCGAGCGGAATACCTAAAGATAACGAGGAATAATTGCTTTTGAATAAAACAATGTTTAACCAACCATTCAACCAATATATACATTAGACTGAAACAGATTCTACATAAAGATGCCACGAATACTGAAATAGAACGAGATTATAGAATAAAACGACTGGAACAAAACGTGGAAGACTTTGCAAAAGTTTCCCGTTTGGAAACCCTGTCCTATTCCGCAGCTAACACCAGCTTTAAGGATAGCGAGTTCGAAAGCCGGTAAGAACGTTAGCATCTTCTATTTCAGGCGACTCCGGAAAATTTCGGACTCTTTCTTTTTTCCCCCTGGAAAGTATACCGTCTGCGACACTCCAACGATATAGGAATTTCGGGGTTTCCGATAGTTTGCTTTAATGGACTCATATCTCTAGGAACGTTCCACGAGGAATGCCTCATCTGGGTGAAACAGTCCCCGCGAAAGGGATATATGGCGACAAATTGAGATTGGATGGAAAATACGCGGTCGAGGAAAGAATTTACCGCGCTGGCAATGAAATGCCGTTTCCTCATCATAACGCAAATGCATATGGCAAGTGTTCTCAGCGCTTTGGGGAATGGCCCGCTGAGATATGAACAGGATTGGAATTCCTTCAGAGATGGACCAGAATAGACTAACCGATATGCCAAAGAGTTGCCGTTTCATAATGCGGCGTAAAGTTTCGCCAAAATGAACGAGGAATTGTCAAGGGAAAAAGGAAGATCTAAGTTCGAGTACCTGACGAAGAAAAAGTTTCGTAAATTTTCTTCAACTCGGTTTTTCCTTTAGTCTCTCCTAGACTTCGTGTTCCAATCTGCAATTCCTACTTCGACGAAATCACGACAAAATAAAAGTATTTTAAATCCGAGAAATCAAGTGCTGCAGTCAGAAAAGAAGTGAAAATATTATCTTAATTAGTGAACTACACATTTAAAGAATTCTTATAAATTTCTATGATGAATTGTTACGATCTGAATGTAATTACTCGCTGCTCATCTTGTTAGTTATTTATGGAAATGGTTAATGATAAACCTACAAATGATAAAATATTTGATTGCCAGGAAAGCTGCGAAATACTAATCCTCTGCTTGATGACCCTTTGTGATGATTGAAAACGGTAAATTCGAATTTATTACTTAAAATATGACGGTACTAAATTTCAATCGAATTCTAGATTAAATTAGTAAAAGAACTTAAAATCGTCTTAAGAAGCGACATGAAGGAAAAGAGTAAAGGATATAATAAATTATCCCATAAAAAAAAATGTGGAAAAAGTTCTTATTTCAGAAGTAAGGATCAATAATAATTACGAGCAAATTCTTTCCTAGCATCAATCCTAGAATCGTTTTTAAAAGGCGATTCGATTAAGTGTTCCCTCCCGTATTCACCATCAGGTACTCGAGATAAGTGTTTTATTTCCAGTAATGTTACTCATCAATACAAAGTATTTCCTATCTTCGAACTGAATTTGAAAAAACTCCTGTTTTCGTAAATAAATCTCTGTAGTTGTTTCATTCGAGTGAATGGTTGTAGATAATTTTAAAATTGTACTAACAGCAGTCGCAGTCGAGAAGACTTGAAAGATGAGACATATTTAACAAAGAAAGAAACAGCACCAAACTGTAGGGCACCTCATCATTTACGATGTTACTTCGAGTGGAAAGATTTCTGTTCTTTCTCTAAAGTTTACACACGCGGTAATATTTGTTTTTCGAGGGTTCAGGGTTCGTGATATATGTTCAGGGATATGAGTGCAACATAGATTAAAATAGGAAAAAAATGGGAGGACTGAGAAGCTTCCGAAGAGATGCTAGAGTAGATGGGAACGATATTAAATCAAATAGAGGAAGAAATGGGTGGGGCCCGTCGTCGTGGGAGACCGGATGCTGGGATAAGTGATGGAAGGAAAGGAAAGTTGCAGGGGGAAGTAGAGGAACATATCAGAATTGAAATTATGTTTAAACAGGAAAAATGTAATAGAGCATTAAGGTAGCTTTTATTAGTCTTCAAATGCGTAGCAAAGTGATCCAAAGTTGCCATTCTGAAGTCTTCGCTATAAATTAGGAAGTGGGGACTTTGAAGTCTAAACTTTGCCTAAAATTAAGACATTAGTAATAGAAATCTATTGTTTAATTTGAATTCAACTTCATCGATTTCTTTCAAATCACTGCAGTATTTTATTACGATAATTCTAACATACCTAAATATCTTCTTTTCTAAAAAAAAAAATTCCAAAGATTTTTCTGAATTTCTAAAGATTTATTTCTGATATTGATGGTGTTGAAATATGTTTGTAGTTCATAAGCCTGGTAAAATATGCTAAAATATTGGCAGAATAGTCAAAACGCTACGAATAATGAATAAAAAGTATATTATTATATGGAAATCAATGAGTTTTTATTTTTAATAAAGAATAATAGGTATAAATTTAATAAATTTTGTGATTTAAAAAAAATTGGCGTGATTTAAAAAAATGTACATCCCCAAGACATCAAACAGTAAGTGGAGAACGTATATGGGACCTCACTTGCTCTCTATTGGTGCATATATGAATCACAAGTACGTACGCATACCGTTTTATGTAGTAGATACAGGCAATGAAAGATAGTTAGGTAAGTATGATAATTTGGAATCAACTAAATAAAAATTGATTTAAACACGTGTTTCATTGTTACATTACCACATCGATTTAGAGGCACATGATCCAAAAAGGAAACCACGCATGGCATTTTCCATCAACAGAATCCATCTGCACAACATCCAACATATTTTTAAAATAATCCTCGCGTAACATACCCTTGGCATTCGTTTCTGTCACGAGGATATTCTAATTTCCACTAAATTCACGGAATATCCATCATACTTAGGCGTAACAAGATGAATATTTGTTTTTCAGCGGAAGCCTCTAAGCAACGACTATCCGTTGAAATCGTTTCGCATTCGCCGCAGAAATTGAGGAGTTGGAAATCATTACGTTCGGAAGTATCTCCGCTAATCCATGCAAAGACCTCCTTCATCCCCGGGCTATGCAATAGCTTAATCCCCCTCAGCTCGGAAGAATTCTACTCATTCCGAAATATAAACAGACCGTATCCACGGAACTCGGTCTCTTTCCCAAAGCATTCGGACGGGAGTAAATAAACAATCTCCGGATGAATGCGAATATGATATTAATGGAATTTCGACGAAGCGAAAAAGAACAGCCTCGTATAAACTGGCCGAAACACAATATCCCTGGAAGGGACCAGGGTTCAAATCCCATTATGAGTATGGACGCATTCGTTCCAATTCGGGGAGGATGAATAACTATCGAAGATCGGAATCGCGCCGAGATTGATTTTTCTCCATCCTCTCTCTCTCCGCCACAAAACATTTTTCCCTCCGAACTTATCGAAGTTTCTTAGCCTTGAACTGTTGATAATTGGATCACATTTCCCTCGTATGTTTCCCAAAATCCATACTTCCAGACTATCGATATTAGAGGAATCGTTTCAGAGTATTCTTCACTCTATTTTCCACGTTCTCTCTCTTCAATACCATAAATTAAGAGCGAGAAAATTAATCAAATATCGTGGCAGTTTGATGACGATTTGATTCGATGGTTTATCACTATAGCAACGAATAAACATTCGTCAATGAGGGAATTCAATGACAATCGATTGTACTCTATATAAAGCAGGAACGTCTTTAGGAAGATTAAAGTGAATTAAAAACTGAGTTTAGATTCAACTTAAAGAGAATTATAATTATACCATTATCTAACACTATGTAAAATTTGTAGCGTTGATTTGATATCTATTTTCAATGATTTTGTGTGATGTGTTATTTACCTCTACTCTAATATAAGTTATGTGCATAAAATGTATGTGCACAATGCATAAAATACCAATATTCATTATAATAAGTCGATTAACAATTTTAAATTGAGTTTGCACGAAAAAATAATGAATAAGCTAATTGTATACTTTATGAACTAGCAATGTAAACTGGTTAATGACTGTAATAAATTTAATTATTATTAATAAACGTGTTTTAAACTAAAACATATATTGTAATTAAAAATCAAACGAGTCAGCCATTTTATGAAGATTGGTAACAACAAATGTCTCTGTGAATCTCATAAAAAGTCCATTATTATGTTGTTATAATATTAAAAACGAAAGATATAGAGAAATAGAAAATGGCATCCCCAAGGAAAAATATTTCGTCCGAATTTTTCTGCAACCCGAATAAAAACTTTTTAATGAAAAGTTGCATTTCGGCCATGTTAACAAGAATATTTCCTAAAATCTCATTTAACAATCGTAGACACAAAATAATGTATACTTGAATATTGGAGATATATAGCAACTAATCAGGAAAATAGAAATCCCAAAAGAAGTGTTCATGCCTGATTTTTATCTGTAAATGACAGGAATAATTTTAACTAAAAAATCACGAATCGGCCATTTTGTAGCAACTACAAAAACCATGAATAACTGGTGAAAACGCATCATAAAAATCACACCCCGATGTCATTAAGAAAAATAAATGCGCTAATTCATCTTACTAGGGGGGACCAAAAAATATTAGCACAATCACGATACAAACGAAGGACGAGTGTTACAACACAATTCCCCCGATGGAGTTGAACGCACCTCATTTCGCAAATAAAATAATTAAGCGTCGGGAGTGGAAGGTCGTGGAGGGCCACTTGTGGGTCGCGGACACCACTTGACACCTCATTCCTCCAGATCAATATTTCAACCACAATTCAGCACCCCCAGAGCATTTCGCACCTCCAGAGAGAGAGAGAAAAAGACGATAAATTACGCGCAACTCTTCAACCCAACGTTTTTAATAGCCCCTCGTAGGCACGCATCCCGCCGAGAGGAAACAAGAGCCATGAATTTTATCACGGCCAAGTTTGCGTAGATCGAGCGAATTTTTGATGGGCTCTATCGGGGAATTTTTCGGATGAAGAACGTCTCGGAGGCAATTCGTGCCCAATCTGCTAATCTAGCCTCGGGAACCTCTTCGGGTGATGTTCGGTGAAACACGCCGATGGCACCTGGGAACCGAACTTCTCTTTTGTAGACTTTGGGAGTGAAGAACTCGTCGGGAGTCACGTACTGAGGCGGGAGGACCGTAATTTGGAAGGACTACGTCGCGGGAAATAACGAAAAAAAAGGGGAATATTCGAACGTCGACGGAGGCGCGATAAGGACGATTCTCCGCAAACAACAGGTGCAGAAGTAGTTACTGCGCGATCCGGCGATACATTACATTAACCTCTCCGGGGATTTTTTCTTATTTTACCCGGTTATTCGTCCCCTTCCGCGGGGAAAATAGACGAGGGGAATTCCTCCGTTTCCGCTCGGTTCGTTTCCGAATTTACGTCCGACGTGTGTACGTTTCGAATTTGCAGCGTTTCCTCACGTGAACGGACAAGGGGGCGTGGGAGTAGCACGGATCGGCTGGGTGTCACGGACCAGTGAAATAGGAAGGGTCCCATTAACGCTGGAATGATAAAATTTTCGGATGCTGCTGATTCGAATAGGACTGCCTCCGGGGCGATTTCCAGGTCTCATTTGACTGTATTTCAAAAATAGATGCTACCCAGACGATAATTCTTATGTTGGGGATGCGCATAAATGATTATATTTTCGGATTCTGCTAATTAAAAAAACCTCGATGCTAATTCAAATACAATAGGCTCTGGGGCGATATCCAGGTTCCGTATAAGCTTTCATTTAGGAAAAATATGCTACCGGCATGATAATTCTGAAAGGCTGGTAAATGATTAAAATTTCGCGTGCTACTAACTTTTCGGATACTGATTCAGATAGGTTCTAATGCAATTTTCGGGTCCAATCTAACAGTATATTTACTCAAACCATACGATACAATCATGATTATTTTTTAAAGTTAAAAAGACTGATAACTGATAAAATGTACGGATATTTCTAACCAAAAAAAAAAAAAAATATTCTACATATAATTCTTATTAAAATAGGTCTATCTCTAAGGACATTTTCAGATCTCATCTTGCCGTAATTTTACAGAAAACATTTTACACTAACATGAATATAATAATTTCTAATGAAAAATGTTAATCTAAGAAGAGACTTTTCAGTCTCAATCTTGCCCAAACAAAGACGATTTATTATTATTGTTACTTATAAATTTAAATTTGCTAAATGATAAATTTTGATACCCTACTAGTAGTAAAATTACTGGATGCTGCGGACCAATTATGATGTGATATTTCTGTTGAATGAAATTAAACGAGCTTACGTATTTCATCAAGGTTGCAACCTGTATTGAATGGTCTACTGATACTTAGGATATTAATTACAATTAATAACAATAAAAGTACTAGAAATAAGAATTTCAAAGGGAGATTGGTATATTTTCATATATACTACTATATGAAGAACCCCACAAAAGTTGACTGAACAGGAAAAAATACATTTAGATTTATGGCTCCATGATTATTAAAATACTTTGGAGAATGACATAATATTTTCTGTCTTTTTCGATAAAATGATACTAATGCATTTCTTTTACTCATTTGTTCGTAAAATAATTGTCAGTAAGATAACACACAAAGACCTTTAATATCAGTATTTTAAAGTTGAGTTATCGCATCTTATCGACAAAGTTTGAGTACACAGAGTTGAGGGATGACACCTAATCAAATGAGGGAGTCAAATCTCACTAACGAAAGTCGATGATCAAAGAGTAAGGGTAGAATAAGGAAATCTACTCGGGGAATGTTTAACTGGGAAATTTTACGGGAAAGCCAGTGGTTAGGAAACTCTGATTCCGAGGTATGTCGACTGTTAACCTCATGTAGATCTTTTCTATTCGCTGCGAAACAGCATCTGTGCCCGTGTCATGCTTCAGACCGTTCACCCATAAGCAAAACCACAATTTGGTACCAGTAACGCGAATTGCCTCAATTTATTGGTGGAAAATATTCGAATGAGCGGCTTCTGCGCGAAAATTGTCCTTGGAAATTCCTGCGAATATATATATGTATGGTAGGCAATGATAATTATTGCGGACACCAGTTAATTTTGGGGAAAGAATTTTACATATATTTTGCAAGACTTTTTTCAAGCAGTGTTTGAAATTTCGGCGGAGAATTATACGGGGTTTATGGGGGAAATTGTGACAAAAATTTAGCAAAAGTGATATTTTGTTGAGTTTGCACAATGTGATTATTTAATCGTGGACGGTATCATATTGTCATGCGTCAATAAATTAGTATTAAACGTTAAAAACTGAATTTTACACCTTGTTATGCATTTATATTTGCAAAAATGACAGCTGTATAATCACGAGAAGAGTGCAATGATATTATTCTGAGCAATAAAATTAATATGCCTCATTGTAATTTAGTGTAATTTCTAAACCATCTTAAAAAGTAAAAAGAAAACTTGGTAACTCCAGCACCCGATTTTCGATTTTATCGGTTTCGTCAACGTATTGACAATTTTACCTGAAGATTGCAATGTACTGGCGAAACCGGACAAATTAAAATTCTGCTGTGAGTGATATTTTCTTTTCAAGATTATTCTGAACAGTACTGAAAAATAAAGAGGAATATTTGATATACACCATCCACGAGGGAGTACCTTTGAAAATATGATCCTAAAATACTAATTAACGACATATTTAAAATACAAGTGAGCCGAAAATTTCAGCATAAGGCTACCTTCATACTATTCTAAATTAAATTTAGACTGCTGGAGTGGTGCACGTTAATTTTGGAACCATGTTACATTTTCGAAATGACGAATTCATCTCTTCCCCAAATCTTTTGATTTTTTTCCCTCGTGGAACCGCTCTGATGAATTCCACTGCATTCAGAATAAAGATACTGATTAAACGAGGAAATGAAAAAGATTTATTAAGCTGCGTAGGATGCTCGAGGCACCCATACAAAATCCCACCCGGAAAACTTGGGTTAATACACGGGACATACGCGCAAGAATGAAGTGAGCTTGGAAGTGGATATCAGCAAAAATGTTCGAATTTTTTTTAATCGCGAAAAGGAAGGATGTGCATGGATGATATTAATTACCATTCCCCTTGAACTGTGCGGTTGTTCAATCAAAATTAAGAGGAAGGGCAGGAACCACGTTCTGCACTTTTTTCTCCATTCCTTCGGCAATAAATTGCTTGTAGCGCGATGTTGTCCAATTAAAACTTGGGATGCATTGCGCAGGTTTGACCTAGAACGGTTTCAAGTGAATTTCGTCTTCCCAGCCAGTTACTTATAACCGTGGTTTTATCTCGGCACAAAAGGGGAGGATGCTCAAACAATGCAAAGTAAGCGAACGTTTCCTAAACAGTTTTATCGGCTCGATCTCTGTGAGATGCAGAAATACCTAGCAAGCGAAAAAAATTTAAAAAATTCGGGTGGTATCGCGATCCATTTCTTTTAATATCCTTTAACCTCTCTCTTCCTAAAATCAACCTCGCCTAAATAAGCCGCCTACTCATTTTAACATGATATACTAAAGAGTTCTTGCCGTCGTATCGAGATGAACTGAATATTTTAGTCCTTTGAGGAAGCATAGAGGATATTAATTTCAAAGAATTTATCTCTATTTAAAGCATCTCTTTTAGATAGTTTAAAAAAGACGCTGTAAAAATAGCGTCGTATTTAGAAGAGATTGCATAGTATAAATCAGAGATGAAGATGATTATAATTTCTTACCACTCAGCTAACAATATTTTAAAGCGAGAATTAAAAATTATTATTTTCCTTTTATAAAACACCCTTAAATAAAGATAAAAATCAAACGTAAAATATATCAGCACAAAAAATTCTTCAAAGAATTTTCAATAAACTTATAAAGATATTAAATTTTAAAAATGCCTCTGAATTAATCAGTTACAGATAGAGTAAACGCAATGAATGTTCCTAGTAAAATATAACAATGTAACAATAATTATAAATGAATAAGATGACAAAACAGATTTTAAAAGGACTAAAGAACAAAGAAATTTGTCTACCGAACAAATGAGTAAAAACACCGAAATAAAAATTATTAGGATAACTGTAGTAGAATTCAGAAAATATAAAAGGCATTAATTCACAAAAACGCATGTCATAAAAATTAGAATGTAAATTCACCACTGCTTTCCACCAAGGAGGCGGAACAAATTTTCTTACCACAAAACATATTCATCTCCAACGAGAATATAAGTAGCATTGCATACGTTACAAGACTCAAATCCCAACCGATAAGGAAAATCACACTCGGGACACGATTCCACAACATGCTTCACAACTCCAGTTTCCTCAAGAGCCCTCTCGATGTTAAATTATTTACAGCGAATTTAAAGACGCATCTCCCTCGAGGAAATTGGAAGTCATATTTTCTCCCCCGCGATGTATCCGCTGCCCAACTCCTCCGCAGTTTAGGTCATGACAGACAATACTTCCCGGGAAACGATTCATCTCCATGCAGCGAGATTTTTCCTCTCCACTTCCTTGCGAAAATCGCCACCTGTTCCGCATTCTATATTCCCATCTTCCGCTTCTCTAACCAGCGAATCTTTCCGAAGTGGCGATCACATGATAAAACGCCGCCCGGGAAAAACCTCGCCTCCGTCATTTTTCTCCAGATTATTTCCTGAGAGTTTTTGAGAGGGAAAATCACTCATTACGGCTCCTCCATTTCCCTCTATACGTTATCGATGAATATAAATTCGTTTCCCTACCTCTTTCCGTCAGCGACGACGGCGCCGGGATTCGCGGACGCTCTTAACGGCTTCTTTTTTTTCCTCTTTGATAAATAAATCACGCCTCCCTGCCTTCGCTAGAAAAAGCTTTCCCCGAAAGAAGTATTACGTATGGGGGAAGCTGGGATGCGTTGGGAGTATACGCAAGTATCACTGCGGCACTGGAACTTGCAGTTACGCTGCGATCGGCGCACGAAATGGAACTGCACCGTGGAGCTTCCGAATGGCAAGACTTGCTAATGGATTTGCGGGGCTCGGTGCACCGGTGAAAATTCGGAATAAAAATTTACAGCTCGAAAAAAAAAACTTAGGTTTTCCTTCAGGCAACTCTGAAGAGGGCCCAAATGAAAGACTTTTCCACTGACATCATAAGGGTGACCGAAATGAAACGTATAAACCGTTAAAGTCATTCGGATTCTTTAAAGATTCTTCTTGTTTTAAATGCTCGTTTGAATATTACTAATCCAAAGCAGACTTTGAAGTGTAAGCCATTGTGAAGTAGTAGAGTCGGAAGACCTCGGATGACATGGTAAAGGAAAGCTGGAAAAGAACTAAAGCCTAAACCAGGAAAGAGGATAAAACCAACCATAAAGAGGAACGAATAAATATTCAACGGTAATTAAGTAGTGTTACATTACTAGTAAGGCGTGTTACGTAATGATTCATCTTTGTTGAGTTCTATAAGCCCTCATTTAAGTTAGGAAAATTTAGCTATTTTTTTCAGCAGATGACACAATAAAGGTGTATCCTGTCTTCAGGGATTCAGCCAGAAGAGAATAATTGAGTAACCCTTCTACCATTAGCTAGAAAAAGCTCAGGAAGAAGTAATGAATCTTATAAAAAAGATGAACGAGCCAAATGCTATCAGCGGAAAAAATCTACGTAAATCCAACACAATGACCGTTTCAGTGATATTTATCATACGCTTCTTCTCATATAATAGTAGGAGCTAAGATACTTGTCTTACTGCTAACTTCCGCTAGGAAAGAGTTTATAACGCATTAAGCAATTATGTGCATGGCTGAGAACCGCGATAATCAACGTAATGACGTAAGGCCATAATGTCAAGCAGAGGCGAAGTTTACATCATCAATCAACTTGCTTCCTGATCGAACTTGTGTCTCGATTTCATAAAAAAGCCATCAAAAGGGTCAATTTAGTCCTCATACACTCAAGTTATAGATTATCGGCAATTACGTTTTATCGTCTACGCTGAGTTTTTTCCGATTACTTCATTGATACTTAATAAGGCAGCCTGTGGGATGTAGAAGACCATAGATGATTTAAGTAAATAATTATTTTAGATTGACTGAGTTTAATTTTATCGAATATAATAGTAGAGTGTTATATTATACGAAGAAACCTAAAGCTTTAGATACACCACAACCGATTATTCAAACAAATCACGGCGTTTATAAACCAAACTGGAAATAGAACGTCGACGAACCAAACACTTCTACGAATCCTTACATCGAGCGAATCAACTGAAAGATTCAAACATCCGAATATTCCAACTCGGCGAGAATATCTCGCGATGTAAGAGGACCTTTAAAGAGCTTCTACTCCATTTTAAGCGTACGAAAGGATTTACATGGCTTCAAATTTCGCACGATTTCCTCCTCAAGATTATTCGGCACATTTATTCGAGAAAATTACGAACCGAGGCAAGACTTGAACGGTAATTGTAACCTTTTCCTTGGATTACTTCGCGAGAAAATTTCACCAACTTCGGCGCACGATTATGAATCTAAAACGGCGCTAAGACGTCGTCTTCTATTTTGCAGCGATCGCCCTTTTTATTGAGGAATGAAAATTCATTACGTCAGCGTCTCATCTACCGTGTGCTTTCCAAGGGATTCTGTGTCACGAGATTAGCTTTACAAGGAGGAGGTGATAACTCCACTAGTTTCCACAGATTAATCCATGTCTGCCGAGCTCTCGAATGATGATTTACCTGGCAGTACACTGAATAAAATATATACACTAAAACCCGTTTATGACGCTCCCACTTAAGCAGCTATCCTGTTTAATACGAGGTCTTCTTCCGCTCCGTTCAACACGAAACATATGGTAAGGATACCACTTAAGACGCTCTGCTACCCGGTTATAAGGCGGATTTTTCCCGTTCCAAGATGCACTGCAACCCACTATAGCCTCAGTAGATATACGAACGATTTTTTTCACATTTTTCTTTGTGAATTGTTTATAGAACACATAAGATAAATATGTGTTCTACCATTCGGTAGGTTTAAATACCTTAAAATTCTCTATTCGATGCCATATCTTTCGTTTCTTAGTAAAGCTATCACTTTATACGTCATCTTACATCTTTTGCCGTTGTCTTTCCGTCAGATTCATTGTATTACACCTTCAATAACTTTCTTTAACAACCATTCTATTCTCAATATTTAAACCACCAATTTCCTCAGCCGTTACTTAATCAGTTCATTTAAATCCCTGTCTTTCCCAACCATTTCTAGCCCCTTCGTTTTCCTATCTACCCAACATTTTTATTTATTAAAACCCTCTCTTTTATTAACATCTCTAGCATATTCGTTTCCCTATCAACCCAATTAATTTTTTTCCATTCAACCCCAAAGTATAAAAATTAACGATATAAGAGTATATAGTGTAAATAATATTATTGACACTATATCCTATGTGGAAGGAAAATCACCAACCAGTCACTCAGCAGGCAGGACCAAGAATAATATCTATACTAAATATCATTATTAATCCTCTACGATGTTGGAAACCAAACGAATTAAGCTTCCAACTTGTATAAGACGCTACATCTACGAATTTCGAGAAACTCCGTCGATGGAGATATGCATTTTTTTCCTTCCGTTTCCTCGGATACGCCTGCGTGTGACACCGAGTCGTCTAAAACTAATGGCAGGAATATCTCGCTGAAGAACCGCGTGTGTAACTCGGTTCACAAAGAGGAGGCTTGAGGGTAAATGCGATAAACACGACGACCTTCCAGAATGCCGTGAGTTTTCTGGTAAATGCATAACGTCTTTATCGGAAGAGTGCCTTCACTTTGATGTGAGTGAGAAGACATTTGCTGACATCCGTGCTTTCCCAAGGTAGCGTATCGCTGGGTGCATAAGATTCAGGGGCTCTACTAGAGCGTAGGAAAGATCTAAACGTACGAGCCCATGAAAATTAGCCAACGAAATGCGAAACAGGTTAAAACGCTACACAGAGATTTAATAAGGATAGAATGGCTCCCAGAAAGGAAGTTTTGGACGTAATATAAGTTAAATGTAACATAGGGAGTACAGTGATACCTCGATTAGCGATATTTTTCACGCTCTAATTCGTACTAGTATTCTGTCGATAGAAAAACGGACGAGGTGGTTCTAGAAATGGTTGGGGAGAAGAGGGTGTTAGTTGAAGTAACTGGAAATCGACAAAAGAAATGGGAGGGTCAAATATTGAGAGGAGAGGGATTATTGAAGAAAGCGATAGAGGGAAGAATGCTGGGGAAAAGACAGAGGGGAAGACAAAGACAGAAGTTGTTAGACGAATTAAGGGGTGGGATAAGTTACCGGGAATTGAAGGAGAGGGAGTTAAATAGGGAATGTGAGGGCACATGAACCTACCGAAAGGTAGAACACTTCTATATATCCACAAAGAATAAAACGATTTGCTATAGAAACCTAGAGGAAAATAAAATCTAAGTAAGAATCTCGATAAAACGTCTGTGCTAACATATTATCATTAGTAAGATCTTCCTAGAATCGTAAATGAATTTGAATACTGCATTTTCAGATTACTCTTCTCTAAAGCTCGTAATTATGACTCACTGAGCGGATATTTCATTTAATCGTTTGTGGGTTAAATATACATTGCAGCGAGACGGGATAGGGAACAAGGAAAATCCGCCTTTTGGGACATAATGCTCCAATTTAGTTTAGTTTGAATCACGTTGCTAATGAGAATCTCTTCCTTCTATAGCATAACCCTTTACGAGGCATGATTTCCTTATTGTCTTTAATCCAATTCCTTCACAGTTAACATGTAGAGCACATTACATATCGTTGAAATCTTGAGTCTAGAGATTACTTCCACATCTACGTTTCACACCTCACATCTTATACAATAAAACCCGTTTAAGACGCTCCTACTTAAGACGTAGCTCCGCTTCATACTTAATTTTCTCTTGGTCCCTAGCATATGGACCACATGGTAAAAATGCCGCTTAAGACGCTCTACTATCCACCAAAAGCGAAAATTTTTATATCTGGTAAAAATTTTCGAAAGTTTTCCTTATCATCCACCCATTGGAATGTATTTTTTCCCAAGTTTTTGGATTCGTAAAAGACGATTTTCTTCATTGAAAAATCAGGTAAAAATGGTTTCATTGTAAAGTGAAAAGTGAACAAAATTATGAGATTAAGAAAGACGCTCTCTCTGTAAGAAAAACACCCTCTTCTTCAGATATATGGCGTAAAAGAATCCAGCATTTCACAACCCGGCTTTAACACAAACTAGCTTATAACGCGGTATACACTCGGTCCATTGAAAAGTATTCTACCCAGGTTTAACTGTATTTCCTCCACGATCGGAAGCAAATTATACCAAAAGTATACACACCCACCATGGCTTGTTATCCAGATAGGGCATCCTTTGACGACGCCGGAGCATCCCGAGATATAAATCTTTACCTTCTGATCCACACCGTCCCTATCTTTCATGACGCAATAAAGTTAAAAATAAAAGCCAGAGAGGCGATAACCTCCGCAGATAAGCCACTTCGCAAGCTTCCGAAAAACCCGAAAGAAAAGCGAGAAAAAACAACAGTTTCTGTCCAAAAAACTCCCTAGCCGGGGAGATGAGATAAGGGAAAACATGGGCACAATACGACGGGGAGAGAGATATGCAATTTTAAAAGGGCCCCGCGTCATTTTCGCCTCGCATGTTCGCGGAGTATTCGCAGAGAAGAACAAAAAGCTAGGCATGCGCCGAGGTGGGGATGGGAAAGAAAGGATGCTTTTGCGGCCCCGACAAAGACATCCAGCTACCTTTTGAGGCGTACCCTTCTTTAGGTGTGTGCGACAAGAAACCGCTCGCGGTGGCCCGCAGAGGGGGGGTCCTTTCGACCCCTCTCGGACCCCTTTCATAGGCCGCAGGGGAGTAATTGAAACTTTCCGGAGACCACCGTCTGTGGATAGGCGAAAAGCCTTCCTCGGTCCGGCGATGTGGGGGAGGGATCTTGCGATACGAACAAGAGAACCGACGCATCCGTGGAATGCTTCCGGGGACCGTAAGCCGGAGACGTGACCGCCATTTGGGGACAAAGGGATTTTTTCGCTGCGGTGAATGGAGAAGCCGCGAAGCACGGCGGTCGCGTATTTACCGGAGCCTCTGAAATTGAGCGTTTGAAAGAAATTGGATTTTTTGAGGTATTTATTCATTATTTTTCCGGTGTGGGATGGACGAAGTTATTTTGGTAGGAAAACGAAGGAAGAACGCTGGAATATGTGGGTGAGGAAACGAATGCGACTCAGGAAATGCCATGAAGACTGGCATGATTGGTGGTCATATATTAGGCTGGAGGATAACTAAAGAATGTCATTGAAGGTAAGGACGTGAGGGGAAAGATAGAGGGGAAGACAAAGACAATAATTCTGAGATTATATGAAATAGCTGTGACGAATTTATCTCCTGCTGCAATGGACTTGGATACAACTAATTTTTCGATCGATTAAGGCAATTTTTTTTGCAATTGTCGAAAAAAATTAATGAAATTGATTTTTTTGCGAATTCAGGACTAGTTGAACGTAGGTATATCAGACTTGTAGCAAGAAATTTTTTCGAAAGATGATAAAATTTCGATTACCAATTGTGATCGATTGATCAACAATCCAGCCAGTAGAATATTTACGAAAATTAGACGAGTAAAGGATAAAAGAAGTAGTCTCTAAGGAAACCATGAAGTGAGTAGAGAAGAGAGGTTTTATATAAGAATAAATGTACATGATTTTTTTCACCGTTCGATAGGTTAATGAGCCGTAATATGCCCTATTGAATGCACTTTTTTCGCTTCTTGGTAACTTAATACACCATTCACATTATTTATCCTCTTTTGTTCGTTTTTGCCATTACCTCTGCGTTTTTCCCCTTCCATTGCTTTCTATTGCATTCCCTCTTCTCTAAGTATTTTATCCACCAATTTCTTCTGACGATCGTTAATTACTTCATTCAAGCCCTTTCCTCTTCGACCACCTCTGGTAGAAGAATATATAATTAAAATTATTTTATAAAAAGATTGGACTTTGGAATGGAAAGAGTATAAAGCAAAGAATATGAAGGAGACTAGAAATAGAATAAAACGGAAATCATGAAACTGGAACAGAAAAGTTCAAAACTGTAGATCAATAAATGTCTGCTATTTGCAAAAATAATAATTTAACTGGAAATAAGGACAACCCACGCAAGAATAAAGCAGGTCAACCGACTAAAACAGGATTACGCGACGAAAAAAAAAGACTAAAATTTTTGAATCAATTTATAACAATAATCCAACCCTTGTCCTCCTTTAGACAGAAGCGCAACGAATTTCGACTTTCAGCCCTCTATATAACGGGGTGGACTTTGGATTAAGCCACGAACAAACTTCCCCATTTCACATCGCTGGTGCTAAAATGAAGCCCATTACTTATCTGTCACGTCAATGGCACTACTTTATTTATCCTTTCTATTTCTAAGCCCGCGGGACTAAAAACTTCCTATAACCCTTAATACACAACGGCGGCACTAAGGTTAATTGCAAAAAACCCAAGCCGCATCCGCCCTACGCCATTCGAGATCTTTTTTGTATCGCCTCCTCCAGGATAAATGAAACCATCCGCCGTTTTTGTCTTCCCACCGCCGAGAGGAAAGTGGCCATCCTTTCCCGCTATTTATAAAGATCCCTGCAATTTCCTGCGCTTTTTTGCCCAGGTCGTTGCATCGCTGCAGGAGACGTACAATTGGAAGGCATCATCTTAACGCCGGCGTTTTTAAGAGATCTTGGAACCGTTATTGACCGAGGCTGCGGTCGCCCGTTTCAGGGTCAACGTGCTTCTTGATGGCATCGCGACCGATGGTCTGCAAAATAGCCTCGCCTCAGATGCATGACTCTGGATGTTTGTGAAAAAAGCTCCCTTCGGGATGTGGGTCAGACCGAGCCGTAATTACGCTAGGATTTCATCGAGTGGGGTTTTACATCTGCATAAAATGGGTGGCTGGAAAGTGGGTGAGGAATGCTTTCTGCACAGGAAGCGAATTAAAAGCAAAAAGTTACTGCCTAGAGGTGACGTAAAGATTTGTCCTGACTTGGAGTCTACGGTGGTGGTGATGATAATAACTCGCAGCTAACTGCGACATTTTCGTACGTGATTATTCATGGATTTTTGAATTATATGCAAGCTGTATAACTTCAAGTTACTCTTTAATCACTTTACTCACTTAAATTTGTCTTGGTGGCTGGGGGTGGACCAATAAAATTGTCGTATTTCAGGGCAAGATTAGAAAAACCAATATAAGATGAGTAGATTAAAACGATTTAGCTGTGAATTTGGAAATGTTCGTCATCAATCTGGAGTTCCATCAGAAATCAATCAGACTCAACCCCGTGCTTCCTCTTGCAGTATACTGCTTTTTTACTATAAGGAATCAAACCTCAGAGATCTAAACAATACAGCTAGGAGTCTTTGTTAAATTCTTATAAAACTAGGGGTTAATTTACGATCGGGAGTCAAGAAATATAAATGAAAATTTACTAATAAAGTAATTAAGAATGAAATTATTAGAACTACAGGCTGATATTCAGTATCACCGAGTATACTGATAAGTTAAAGTTAATCTACTCGACTCTTTTAGGTCTTACCACGCCCTCAAAGAAGTCTATTCTCTCTCTGCACTCTCTCAGCTTTAAAAATGAATTTAACAGACCTTGGTTATGAAAAAATGACCTGAAATATAATAAAGAACACAACGTACTGCTCCTTCCAAAAATGGACGATCGTCGATTCATTATTTAAAATAATCCTTTATTTTAGCAATAAAGAATTTTAACCTACAATAGCAATGAATTCTGTGACGAAAAAAGAAGAAATGATCCTTGAATAAGGATTTGAAATGATAATTTTTGAAGCGAACTAAAGTATTATAATACAAGAAAATCAACTGTTTAAATTTGTCGCATAACAGAAATATACGGCAAAGTTTACCAGACACTGCTTTATTTCCAAGTAGTAATAGTCATTCCGTATTGATAAATTAAGATTTACTGAAGTTTCTTACTCGTATATTTTCTCCCACGGAAAGAGCATAACGCTAAACGATTCATTCACTGTTTCTCTAGAGTACTCTTTAAAATGACAGTCACATTAGCAACTAATATCCAAGAAATTCGATAAAAATATTCCAATATCGCACGGCCAAAGTGCTCGATAAACTCCAGCTGAAATCATCTTTTCAGATCTCCTCTTCTTCCGGCCATTACTCAAAATTTACAAGAAAACGCCTAACTGCAATTTCTCAAGCACGGATAGTCGAAGATGAGGAGTGCAAAAACGGAAACATTTGATGCATTGCCTCCGAGATAGTATCGGACGATACTGCTCTACTGCCTCCGAAATCTCGTTAGCCAGCCTACTCAGATTTGTTTCCGAACTTTTCCCGTTCTGAGTGGGGCAAGGACAGTTTTGAACTAGGACTCGAGCTATTTCCGATACATATAGGGCGGAATTTTTGTCTACAGACGAACGGTGCCACGATTGACGCAGAGCTTTATGGAAGGATCGTATGATATGTGTGATAAAGTGATCTAATTAGAAGATATAAAATAGCGAAATCTTAGAGGGATGCGTAAACTATTGAGAATTATTTTCCGATGGTCACTAAAATTTCAAACCAATCTGTATTCGGATAATGAGTTTTCTGAAGGATGTTCACGTACATACACATACAGATTGTATCGGAAATAACTAAAATAAAGTGGTTGCTAAGAACACACCCTAACGAGGAAACTGCTAGTTCTATAGAGGTGTTTATGAGTTTCCTAGAAATCTACAGCACATGGGAAATAGGATTTTGGATAATTAATCCGATCGAATGATCAGTTTTAGTCGAAGTTATCATTATCATCCTTCTACTTTCCGTTAGGCTAATGTTCCCAAATTCCTTAACTAATGTACATTCTTTTTGGATAACTTTCAGAGCTAGGCGGATAGCAAAAAAGAGAACAAAAGATCGCTTCGGGTGGCAAAAAAAAACTAGGATGAACATCTGAATTCGGAAGAAAATATCCATATTCCATTGCAGAGAAAGTTTATAAAATTTATGAATTTAAAGACTAAAACTTAAGGCTTATGTCTCGAAACTAACTTTCTAAAACTAGAGAAACAATAAAAAAATCTTTTACTGTGCAATCTCTGAAATATTTCCGAATATTCTAATGTCAAGCCGCAGCTAAGTAGCACGAGAATTTCCCACTTCTTCAAAATTTAATAATAAATCTTCTACAAAGAGTACCACTAAAAATTTTTAATATATCGACTTTATCAAGTAAAGAGCTATATCACTAATTAGAATGGTTAATATCACAAAAAATAACTACGAGGATGCCAGAAGCACTCGCTTGGGGTGCAAAAATAACTTGTGCTTTTATTTCTAACTTATCCCACTCTTTACATCTTCTAGTATATTCCCTTCTCTTTTTTCCGTTGAATTCTACCTTCAATTACTTTCTTTAAAAACGCTCTGAATATCTGGCCCACCCATTTTATCAGCCGACGCTTTAAATTCAACCAAAACTCACTCTTCTACAACTCTCCAGCAGTCTCGCACTTTCTTTCTATTCAAAATTATTCTCAAAGCTTTAAGCTAGGTATAACTCAACTATTATGAAAAACCCTTGAATTAAATTACTATTCATAGTAAAAGATTAAAGGAATAATGGAAAATCATCTTAGGAATAATAAAAGATCTTCTGAGGAATTGGAAGTGATGACATTCAGTCCTCATTAAACTGCATGACGGTGAATAACGAAAAGAACCATGCAGATAGAAATCAAAATCCGTTGTATCGAAATTAATCATTTAGCTAATCACAATCGTTAGCATGACGCGAGAAAAAGTCTGAGTAACGAATCCTGAACTAAGGAAACGTGGATGTAGACCATCGATTGCAACTTCGCATTTTATAACTCCAACTTTTATCATCGAACGAGAGGAGGGGAAAAGTTATCATTTCGAAGAGCAAGATTATAAGGAGAGCTCAATAGAGATACTTTTTATGGATTCGGAAGAAATTAAAAAATTTCCAATCAAAATTCGTCCGAAACACTTCACACGCTAATCACAAGTCGGCGCGAATTTCGACTGAAAACGAATCCGGAAAAATCATCCTTTTGCGCAAGGTGCGATTAAAAACCAAACCGAGGGTGGTTTAATGCAACCCTCGAGTTTTAAGATGACCGTCGATGTGGGAAAAGAAGTCTCATTTTTTTCTCAACTCCTGAGAGGATTTCCAGAAAGCGTAATTCAAACTTAAATTGAAAAAGCTGAGGGATATAACGATAACGCTCTTACTTATGGCCGGAACACGTCCATTTAGCTCAGAGTTAATCAAGGGAGGCGAACTGACTTACTGGTGGACCTCGAATCCACAATGGCCTTAATTCAACTCCTTTCTTTCCAATGACGTTTTCCAAGATTCTTTTTGCATTCTTAGACGCGAATTGTTTCCACAGAGGAGGAGAACGTGCGGGAGTTTTTCCCTAGGATAAAAGGAGCTTTCTAGCCCGCTCTTTTCCTTTATTTTTTTGTGAAGGGTTTAGAATAGCATTAAGGGACGGCGCATGCGCTGTGTGGTGATCCACGGATGGTCGATATTTTGGATGAGCGCTACCCTTAATGTGGGGAGAGGAATTATTTGGGATGTACGGTTATTTAATGCCATTCTGGACGTCCCGTTAAATTAACTGGCCCGGTGGGTTGGCTGCACTGATTTACAAAATGAGCCGAAATTTCGCGGATTTTTGTCGACGTCGCCGAAGAGCGAAGGTGGTCCGGTGAGAAAAATGTCGATCATTAAAATTTACAATTTGTAGAATTATGCATGATTTTGTTCCACAACTATGTTCACGAAAATCTATGTGGATAAAAGATTTGAGAAGGGCAAACAAATTTAAACGAAGTGGAAGTAACTAAGCAACGTTACGACGGTACTAATTTTGTTTATTAACTGTGAAAACTATCATTTCTCATTAGGTTAAATCTAGTATTCTAAGACTAATTATCAACCTCGTCGATTTCAAAATGATTTTTCCTCATTTATCGAAAAAATATTTTCCATTGATTAATGAGATCAATCTACCAAAAAAGCCTTCCAAACATTTCCCATTCAAATTGCAAATTTTACTAAAAAATAATACGCAAAGTTATATTAGGGCTAAAATTATCACATTAAATTCACGAAGAAATTAAAATAAAGATGCACAAACATTTAAAACAAAGGAAAGAGACATAAATATAGATTAAAGAATGGTCTTTGAATAAATTGCAGGTTATTTAGAGAAAGATTTCTCAGAGTAAGGAATAAAACAAAATACCGCTAAGAGATTTACGTACAAATTATCACAGAGTCATAACGAAAAAAATAATTCAACAGATCGTAGAATTAAAAAGACCGAGAATGTAAGAGATGAAAAATATTTCTAATTTAGAAATGCAGAACCGCCCCTCCGCTTGAAATTTCCCTCAAATTACCTATTCACAACATATCAGCGATTTTAATGAAATGAGATACTGGAAAATAAAGTATGAATCCACGTATAAAAATGATGACATACTATTGTCACTTCTCCGTCAACTCGTCTATTTTTACCACGTAGAATTCTTACAACTTTTCTGGAACGTGATAATATTATCAAGGAATCGTGAAAATCGAGAAGTATATAAAATTCTAAGGAGTAATTTTAAATTTATCCTAACATGATATAATAGTAATGTGACAATGACACGCTTAAAACCTAATAAATAAATCATTCAAAGTCGAAGTAATAAATGGATTTCCTCAAAATTTCACATTAAACGAGAATAATCCCATTCCTAACACCTTGCCAAGGATCCAGAATCCCTTAGAAAGAACATAGATCCAGATTTCTGCAAATATCTCTCCAATTTCATCAAGCTTCAGCAGAATCGTATGTCAATTAGAGAAAAGCGCAACGGCACCGTCTAAGACAGGAGGCAATCCATCCCCACCCGAAACTCAAGAAATACAATATATCCCTGGTTTCTGCAATGTAAGCGCAGGTAATTTACTGGGGATGGAGTCGAAACCCTCCGGGACATGCGCGTAACACTTAGACAATGAGGTCTAATGACGGCAACCGGACTCATGCAAGTAATGAGTCATCCCTCCGAGGCTCACGGAGTCAGCTGCTGACTAACGAACGACTGCACCTCGATAAAGATTTGCTACTAGGATCTGTGCAGTATTACCCTTGCCTGGATAATTGGTTACTCACCTTTTTGGAATCTACGCGAGGAGCACGTTGGGAGCGTAATTTTAATCTACAGTTGGAAGGTGCATCCTGTAGATTATTATTTAGTTATACGAGAAAACGTTGAAATGAGGTTGCCACTGCCGAATGAAAAATTGGACTACGTTACACCTTTTATGAACCGTTTAATATTACGTTAATTTTCATACGAAGCCATTCTGAAAGTTTAAAATAGCACCGTTTTTTTCAACGCAGTATAAAACGGGTTCCCTATTCCCGTAAAACTCGTTTACTAAGTATAGCATTTCCATGAATGTAAAAGGACGTTTTTTACTCTTCCAGACTTTCAAAGTTCCAGAATTCATCTTATAAAGAAAATCATGGGCTTCGGTTAAAATAATATATACATAAGCGTTATCTAAATATATTAAGATAATACAGTTAGCTTTTATGAATAATCTATGATAATTCCTGAATATAAAATTTAAATCAAGACATTTTAATGAAATTATTACCACTAGATTTTTCCATTCAAATGATAAAAATATTTTGATAAATATCTACAATGCGTTCCAGTCTTTTTAGTCAGCAATAATGGATTTCATGGGAATGCTTTCCTATATATTTTTCTCCGTATTGAAAGAGTCCTCTCGTAACTCTATATGGTTTTCCTCGATCGGATAGTTAAAATTACTGTTCGTAGCTTACGTCAGAAGATTTCAAATTGATATTAATCAATTTAGATAATCTAGATATTTTGATCATTTTATAATTTTTAGACCTAGTAAGAAAATGTGAATACAAATAAATATATTAACATCTACTTTTCTCGATACACACACAGGAAAACAAGGAAAAAAAATAAAACTTTAAACGTTATATTTTTATTTCTATATTTGAGAATCATTAAAATTAATCTCCACGGCGAAGTTTTAAATATGAGTGATCGTGGTACAATTGGAATGGTTTTACCATACATTCGTGCAAATACGGCACGTGCGGCTTTGGTTTTCGAGAATCATCTCTTCTTAGCCATTATCAAACTTTTATGTACTTGTGTTTGATAGTTGGAATTCAATAAAAAGTACTTCTATCGAAATCTATCCATTAAATTCAATGTAAAAAAACTACGTTGGATTTTCTTTTTAGTCATTTCAATAAAGCAAATGTAACTGGATAGAAGAGGAATACGTCGTTCTCATAGGAATGGAGAGTGGTTAAGAAAAAGCAGTAACGCAGGTAAGTTTAAGTCCAAGGCAAATGTCTTGAGATCGAATCACTTAAGGCAATAGATAGAAACTGCCATTAACTCGATTAAACCATTAAAGAATCCCAATCCTTGGATGATTCTATCGTCTTGAGCTAAGTTTAGAAAATCTTTCAGGTAACTTAACGATCAAGGAGATTTTTATTGAGATTCTATCATAACCGGAAGACTATCATATCGGTCTCAAGATAAAACTTCAGAAGATCTTGCAAGGCAAAAAGATAAAAGATTAAGGCCGAACACATGTTCCGTTCCTAACAGTCCAGTTTCTGAATCTTACTTCACTTCGTTATCGTTTAAAGATTACTGACACTTCTATAGCTTTATAACCTCGCTACAATGGTTCTTACAACCCAAATCTATAGGTAATGATATTTTAATTCGGCGATTATTACCAAAATATTGTGATAACACCTCACCTTACATTCTTCTCTCAATCACTCTTCTCAGCAATTATATGTAATAATTGATCCAACAACTTCCTCTGTCGTGGCTTAAGTACTTCAATTAAAACCCTCTCTAGTATCTCTGAGCATGTTCTTCTATGAAGCCAGATTACATTTTCCAGTCTACGCAATAACCATATTACGAAAGCCTCCAATCTTTTAACGTCCTCCTTTCTTAAGGCCCAGGTTTCACACCTATACTGCATACTAAGTAATTTACTGTTTATTTTCACATTTTCTTTATCAAGACCCATCGTCATCAATTCCCCTCGCTATGAAAATGCTTCTTTGAATATTGCTATCCTTTATCTAACCTCAGCTGAGCATCTACTATCCATAGAAAGAATATTACCGAAGTATGAAACTAATCCACCCGTAATAGTTATCCCCATGCATCCTAAACATTAAATCTATTTTCTCCCCCCTTTGCACCATGATAAGAGACAATCATAACTGAACGCAAGCGAAAGCTAGAATAGAATAGCAAAGACCTTCTCTTTCAGAACCCATTCCACAAAAGCATCTCAAAACTAGACTCATTCAAACAGGAAAAATCTCATCCCTAAAGCAATCGGAAGAGCCGGACTATTTACACTTGGCAAGCTTCGTGCGTAAGGGAAGTGGCTCGCTCTTTCAGCCTCCACTATTTCACCAGATCTAGCCCTATTCCGCCCGCCTCTGGAAAGCAGAAATTTCGGGTTTAAAATCATCGGGGCCAGCATCTTCCGGTCCGCGATCTCGACTCGGAAACCCATCTCGCAAGAATAAGGAAACACCCTCGCTCGTAACAATGATGGCCACCCACCCCCATCCCTTATCTAAATACCACTCCTTTCCCCATTTTCCTACGCCCCATGGAGCCTCTATTGTCCTTTTAACCCCTTGGCTGGCCTCTGACCCCACCACTATAACTCTTCCCTCACGTTTCTTTGGCTCCTTCCTGCTCTCATCCACACCTTTAAGAACTTCCGTTTTGGAGAGAAAGAAAATGGGGGAAGACAGTGGCCGTTCTGAAGAGGAAATGGACCCGTTACATCTGAGGTAATTCAACTAATTGATTTCTTCATGCGGAGGGATTATTAACGGTGTTTTCCCCAAGAGGGGTTTAAGGTCATGGCCGTTCCGGTTTCATTTCGCGGAAATATTTTCGTTATGTCCGACGTGAATTAGCAAATCTTGGGGAAATTTGTAGGTGGAACAAGCACACGTTTAAGCTCAAAGGAATGGAAGGAGCGATTCTGGCCCAAATATTAACTAAGTCGTTAATAATGTAGATTCGGCAGTAATGGGATAGGAGATCTGAACAAATAGTTACATAAAAGTATTATGAATGAGATAAACGATATCAAATCAAGTTTTTCTTGGTAGTATTACTGTACAAATGCAATATAAAAATATGATGTTAAGGCCAATCTTAATTAATAAACGCTAATCAACATTATTCTGTATCCCTATAAGCATGACACAATATTCCTTTTCTCAGACAACATCTTTGATTTCAGATTACTCCACGTGAGCATAAATCGCTGAATTTATCATATTTTTCACCTCTCTTATCGGATTTCACAATTCATTGGTTCACTAAACCATCTGAGAGAGTAGTGAACTAACTAATCCGTATTTCTCCTTCCATTTAAATCTACATATTTCAAATAATAAATTACGCATGAAAATGAAAATCAACGCCACAAACTAGTATAACCATTGACACCATAGCAATACTTTCACTAAATTAAAAATAATATTCTTGGATATTTGCAATGGGAAAAGTTACTATACTCGTAGTAAGTGTTCTGCAATTTGGCAGACTTACGTATCTTTAAATTCACTTCTTTACAACCATTTTCCTCAATTTTCCTTATCGAGTAAGTCATTATACAAATAATCTACCTAAGAATGTACAGCTATTACAGGGAAATATTCCCATAAAATCAAAGGATATTTACGAAGAACGGTTCTAACAGACTCTAAGCACAACAATAGCCACCTTGTACAGCATCGCAAGAGATACTGCACAACCAAAGCATTTACCACACTACGATTAGAGATGTAGAGTTTCTACCTCCCACAAATTCTCCGTATCTACCCTAGGGTAGATATTTTTATCCAGGTTACTCCTAGTATCTTACGTTTTCCTTACACTTCCAACTGAATAGAAAACCAGAGTGCAAAGCGGAATAAGAAACGTGTTATTATCAGTTAGGAAAACAGCTGGAGGCAGTTAATGTCGAAAACGTTGGAGAAAGGCCGGAAATGAACCTTCCGCTCATTTTATTGGTGAGAAATACACAAGCAATTCTCCGAATTATCCCCGTGACGAACGCAACCCGCAAAGCAGCAGAAAAAACTATTCCGGGCGCGTATCTCCCGAACGTGTCCATGACGTTCAACACAGCACAAAGGGTTTGTACCGATGGAGGCATAAATCTTTATTTTCTTAAAAACCGAATGACGTCCCAAAAAAAGTGCACATCGCGTCGCCCAGAGCAACTTCTGTGTTTTTTTTTTTTAGAGGAAACGGGAAACATAAGCTACGAATTTTATAGAAAAATAGAGAAACTTTCTTGCAGTTAAGCTAGTCTTGATTTATATTTTGGCCGATGATGAAGTTTACGGTGGTTAAAGGAATAAACGCGAAACTCTATTTCATATTTTATAATAACTTGATTTTACTTGTTGTAAAATTTGGGTAATAATGATTTAATTCTTGGTAATATTTGATGCTTTGTGGGTAAATCCAGATATACTCGGAGGTAAATAAAGCAATGGTCTTTCTGCTCCTTACATCCAAGTGATGAAGTAATAGCTCATATATACTAACAAAAACAGATACAAGGATGCTATAAATACTATGATTATGCGCATTACCATAAACAGAGTTGTTACAAATCAATGTGTGGAGACGAAGAGCTATAAACGAATTGTTAATATGGAGACTGGTTATTATTAAATTACTCGTATTGTTGGTGCAATTTTATGGACGAACACGAATTTAAGAATGCAACAATTGGTGGACAGTATAATGGAAAATACCTACTGTCATGCAAGGTATGTGTAAGAGGCTACCATTTTGAAAAATAAAGCTTCAGAATCTTTTTTATTTTAACATTAAAACATTATTTAAACTATATACCCTAAAGGGTAATTAGATTAGATGTAGATTGTTATTGTGGTGGTAAAATCCATTACAGTAAGAATACTTCTAAAACTGCATCACGCATTTGAATAGATACACCTGAAGAAACCTAATATTTCATATGACTGAAATTTTCACCAACAAACTCAAAGGTGAAAATAATAAAGACATTCCTCCCAAGGTATCTCTAGAAAAAATATACCTTAGTAACTTTAGTTACCGTTCATCCCACATGCGCAGTAACCAATAGTTTCCGAATTCCTTCAGATCAGATAACACAGGCTATATAAAAATAAGTCAAATACAGAACAGCGTCCTTCGTGGGGGGATACTCAAAAGATTTCGAGATTAAAATCCGAAGATACCCAAAAGAGACCTTCCCGTATTGAAATCCTATAAGGTTAGGAAATCACTCTCGGCTATTTTTGAGGGAAACAAACGCTTCTCTGCCTACAGGCATGATAAGACGGAGGGAACGGAACCGAAGATGGACGCTGTACACAAACATACATGAAATTTGCTTCTGTTCCTATTCTTTTTTGACCTGAGCCAATGGCATTAATTCCGAGAATCCGCGAATAAATACGAAAGAGAGAGAGAGCAAACATGAGATGAAAATGTAAATAAGGTTCTAATTAAGATAAGGATAAAATTTCTGAATCCGGAAAATTAAGAACCGGAAATTCGTACACAAAGGCAAGCAGATGAGATTAATTCAAAGGAATAAAGGACAAATGAATAATCATATAAATCACGGTTGATGAGTTATGACGGAAATTTCAATCGTAGGGTGAGTCAGTATAAACTCATTCTAAGCATGCTTTAAAATACAATTTAGTTTAATCGATTTAATGTTTTTGTAAGTGAAAGTGAAGTGAATATTTATTGGCATATTCCATGAGCTACAAACTCTTTTTTAAAGACCTTTTTATCCTTTTAATTAATTTGTATAATTAAGCTAATGGGCGACAATGTTTGTGAATATTCTCTCTTTTATTACTTTTTAAATTTTGTCATGTATTTTTTATATATCATCAATAAAAGTCTTAAATCTCAGATATCTATGAGTTAGCAGAAGCAGCAAAGACTGCACGATTAGCAATACAGATATTTCCAAAGAATTGATAGAGAAAAGCGTTTTGGATTCCTTATAAATGTGTGAAGGATTTCTAATAAATTTAGGCAAGTTTCGCTTCTTTTTAACCGAGTTAAGATGAAAACTACTTATCATTTCCCTCAATCACATTTGCGTTCGAGTTTCCCGAATAACTCCAATTCAACAGACAGCCACGCAACATTTCACCTCCAACGCTCACCTTTTCGGGTACATTAAGCCGAAATTTATAAAATAATACGCGTGAATATACCGCCCGAGAGAGCTAATATGAACGGAGATAAATAAACCGCCCGACTTAAGCACCAACGACGGCCGAACCGTAAAAACAAATCGATACGCAAACGTAAATAAACACATAAAAGAAACGGGCCGATAAAACACGCCCGTGAAAAACGTAAGAAAGGGATTCGGAAGGCGACTTCCATTGTGATCACGCTCGAATATTCCCGAACCGTTACCGGAATGAAAAAAAAGGAGCTCGATGCAAAAATTTACGAAGAAAATAACGGCAAATTCGGAAAATGGTTCGGAAGTGATTTTCGCCACACAATAAGAAATCGGTCGTAAATTTCACCCCTTTCCGAAACTCTTTCAAAAAATCTGTCCGAATGGAAGAATTAACTGCCTCTTTAGCGACCTATCACCGTGAGGAGAAAGGGGCTGGTGGGAGGGCCATTCTGCACGACCTTCCAGCGCGACCCGGGCTCCAGAAGATATCAAATATGAATGTTATGATCACCCGGGAGAAATGTAGAGCTAAATTTAACAATGTCTTTTGAAAAGAGTGGAGGAAAAATGAAGGGAGCCCACTCCGTTGAGGCCCTGGGGGCCGAAAATGAGAAATCCGCGTTCCGAAATGAGCGGGGGAAGTCTACCTGTGTTCGTACCAAAAGAGAGGGGATATCGAAAAATTTTCCGCCCCCGATACCCGTACTTTTATGCCTTGATGGAACTGGTCGGAATGGAATCCGGGCTCCCTGCCTTGTGCACACAAAACCCGAGAAGTTTTCGCCGAGTGAAGAAGCAAAGTAAACCGCCTTTGCACCTCATTTCTACTTGGTACGGGCAAAACTTTGCCGTTAAACTCTTCGGAAAAATGTGGCCTTAGAGACAATTAACCTCTGTGGTCGACATTTAAAGGAAGTGATCTCGTCCAGAATTCTTTCGCGAAACACATGCAAACCGCTTAATTTGTAATTGCGGTCCATTCCTTCCAGAATCGAAAGAAAGCATTGTCTTGATTAAAATATCGATTGGGGACGGAATGAGGATGGTGAAGCCTTAGCAACTACATCTTTCGATGAGGTGGTCTTTCGAGGAAATTGCTGTTGAAATATTCTTGGGGAAAGGTTGTGCAGACCTGGCCGAAACAGTGCGAGCTGTACAGAATGTTTGCTAACATATATTAACCTTTCCTGATGGGCAACAAATTTCATAAAAGTCACACTAGTGCAAAAGTCGGCCTTATATCTTTTTATTCTCAATGGAAACTCAGTTTTAAATCTGTGAGACATGATTATTCATCAGAAAGATGCCAAAAACTCAAAGAGATATTCCTGTAAATTACAGACTTAAGGCATTGACAATCCATTAATAACGCCAAAAACATTAAATTGTTATTTACATATCCACTCCTGGGATAATTAATCCTACTGAACAATTAAATAAAAATAATAACAGCATAACAAATAACGAAAAGCGATAAAATCTAACAATAATGCAACAATTGAAACAATAATTCATTAAAAATAAGTATAACAATGAGATTTTGAGTTTATAATAATATATTAATAAATAATTAATATTAAATTATAATTACAAAAATAAATTAATAATAAAATATAAAAATCAAAATTGGCATTTTAACAATGACAACAATGGAAACATCATAAAAGCCAAAAGTGTTGAATCGCCATCGTAACAATCAACTCTAAAAAGGCAGCTGATCACTGATGTTTAAATCCGCCTACAGAGTGGGGTCATATCTGGAGACGATTGTTCCTCATCAATCCAAAATGAACGAGAGATATAGAAGAACCACAAGAAGTGAGGGAACCTGACTGGTGTGGATCAGAACCCGGCTATTTTTAAAGCAAATAATTCACCTTCATCACAATACAAAGCATCGGAAAAAAGTTCACGATCCACCATGCAAGGGTCTTAACACGTTATAAAAAAAACTTTTTTTTCCAAAAGCGATGACTGATCAAGTGACGTCACAAGCATCCAGGATTCCAGAGGATAGAATCCGATTTCCTCTTTGTCGTCATTTCCAACATAATCTTTTTTCTTCTTTTTTTAATACCGGGACTTTACTCTCGCAGTGAATTTTTCGAATTCTGCTCTACGTTCACGTTTCGAAGCAGCCATGGAATGCACTCTTTTATTTCCGGTTTACGTCTCTGCATCCGGGGATATTCAGAGTTTACCATTTGATCAGTTTCTTGCCAAGGCTATCACTTGGAGCACACAGGGTATTAAACGAGATCGAAGGTCGCTTTGGCATCCTCTGTTTCTGATCTGCTCCCGGAGTACTTTGCTGTTTTACATCCATATCCAAGAAGAGGACTTCATTCATAAACAAAAGATGTATCATTTTCCGCGATTTGTCATCATTCTTTAGCACACCGAGGTACATCCTGATCACATAGAAACATACATCCTTTATCCTACAAGGGTGACGTATGTAAACGAACGACGCAACAATGAAAACAAAATAAATCGTTAACGATAAAAAATAACGTATTTGTTCCGGTAGAATTTTCAGTTATTTCGATACTTTATTCAAAATTTTTTTGAGCTTTCAACAATTCTCACGGATGGCGGTACCTCTGTACAAAAAGGGACTCATTAAGAAAATATTTTCCATTTTTCATATCGACATCCACTAAATTGAAATAAACTAATCTAAGCAACATGGTAATATTCCATCTGGATTCTTATCGGGTAATGCCATAGTGACATTTGCAAATGAAAAAGGTTTGATTAACTACATTGAATAAAAAGAATATTTCGTATTGGATATTCTCAACTTAATTGAATTACGTCGCACTTGAATTCGACACATAAAAAGAATATTTATTAGTTTTTATGGTCAAGATTTTCTTAGCTGATAGTGAAACTCATGTAAATGAAATATATTTATCTGAACTATTAATAAAAGCTTGTATATATAACAACAAGTCTTTGGTATGCGGTTCTTCCTCAGTGAACTACAGCATGAATATTTTCTGGATAGAATAGCTTAAAGAAAAGATTTTATCTTTTCGTGATAGTTTGAAATATTTGGCATCAAACATATACGGGTCGAATGTCCCCAAAACATAATACGTAACGCTGCATTGCCTCATTTCTTAGAGATTGGTTTTTTAATATCTGTGGATAATAAGAACAGTCGTAACACCATTACCAATATATTAGATAAAAGAAAGACTTTCAACACGCTAATCTTCAGTAATAAGGTAAATGACTATAGAAGAAAATATTTTACGACTCCATCTAGTATGATGTTTCCTTCTTACCCCTATAGGGTTCATTCCCTGGCCCATCAACCTCATTTGATGATAAATATACGTATGCAATCTTTGCTTGTTGAATTCTATTCACGCTTTTTCATGGCAAATAAAAATTTATTTTTATGAAATCTGACTGTCTCAACTCTTTTAATCTCCACTGCATCGCATATTTTTAGACCCAGAAAATTCGAAATCGCAAAACGTCGGTTCCAAACATCTCGGATTAGGATATTTAACCAGTATTGCAAAAATCTCAAAAGTTTTGAAAAAAACGAGCCAGCTGTTATTACAGAATCCGCTAACGATCTACATGCAAGTTATCTATGAATAAACATAGAACTGTGAAATACTCAAAAGTAATTTTCTTTAACGTTGCCAGAAAGGTTCTATTCTCTTCCAACCAACCCTCCAAATCACCCAACAAATCTACGCAGAAATCCTACGCGTTTCCCAAAAAAACAACCAGATTGACTCTTGAATTCTAATACGGTCATCTCCATGGCGATACAGCTTTAAAATCATTGTTGCGAGCAAAAAAAGGGCCGTAACGGCATGAAATCACAATTCTGAAGAGGCTCGCGAAGGAATTTTCCAGTTTTGACGCGGCGCGGGAATGAAATCCTAGATAAAAGGCTGCCCCCTGTAGGGTAATTTTACCCACACGTAAACCTGGGATGAACAACTCTGGAATCCAGTTTTAAGCAAAAATTTCCTCGGGGAGCCACAGAAAAATAATTTAAAAGATGAACATATCCTCTCCTGGGAAATAAGTCCTCCCATCCCTTAGCCGAGATATACAGTTCTGCCTTCTCTACCTTGCTAACCATTCGCATACCTTTTATTATTTTACTACAAATATCACCTTTAGGTTTTAATGGCAATTAAAATCGAAATTTCATATGGGAAGCGAAAACGTTGATGACAAAACATCATCCAGTGCTTGGCTTGATTTGTCATACTTGATTAGCAGTTGCGATACGTGAATTCATAAAATTATACACGAGCTTTAATTATAATTAATTAACAAGGGGAGAACTGTACGAAATGACGCGAGAACGCAACTGATTTTTTAGCCCCGCCAGAATAATCCGGCATTCATTAAAAAGCTAATCAGTTTGTTATATTTTAATGTTATGAAAGTGCTGTGAAACCTCACGGTATTCACGGCCGTATTTATTTTCAGATTTGTACGCTCGATTTATTAGTTGAGTCGAAACCCAGTTAAAGCGCTTTTTAGTGAGCCGTATGAGAGCCACGTTATGTTCGGGATAGCGTTATAACCGAGATTACAAATTTTTATTTCTTTTGAATTATAAATCTAAAGGGATGGGTTTTTAGGCTCTTTAATTTTTAAATAAGCGCTTAAGCTACTCGAAAATTTTCAAATATTTAAGCGGAAGCAGAATATATACTACGTCTTCAGAGAAGTATAATCCCTCAATTAGCTAGACAAGTTCTCGTAGAATTCAATCACATTTTCTATCCTACAAGCATACTGTTAATGCTCATCAATTTATCTTAAAAATTCCAAAAAAATCGAAGATATACGCTGGACCTTTTCTAAATCATTAATACAACGATTGTATGCATGATCCCACATACAGAATGTATACTACAGATGGGTTAAAATAAGCAAAAAGTAGTATCGCTCACCGACTGTTTCATTACTATTCTATTGACGAAACCGAGTGTTTAGGTTCCCATTGAAATATTCTAAGGATATTAAGGGTTGTATGATACTTGATTATTAATTTTATTGATAAATATTTCTGAATAGGAAAACAGAACCAAAAGAGATTGGTTCAAAAATTAACCTCTCTTATAATCATACCAAGACTGTTGTAATCCGATTGCATACTTTCTTAAATTATAAGTCACCAACCTAAATATATCCCCACCAATCAATAAATACACGATTAGACTGTGATCCAATTGTATCATACGCCACTGAATATACGTTTTTAAAGTTGAATCCAGCACTATTAACGAAACTGGAGGAAACGAAGAGGAGGAAGATGGCCTAAAAATTAAGCTCCCAGTCCCCTTAATAACGTCTGCATCTTCCAACTCCCGGACCCCACATATCATATGCCCTTTACTCAACTTTTCGATAGTTGGGGAAAAGCTATTAGCCTCTAAGTACAGGCTATGGGCGGGGACGCCTCTCCTCCATGCACGAAGGAATATAGCGTACAAGCTGTTTGGAATCCTTCCAGAGGGAGATAAAACCGCCCTTGAGGAGATAGGGAAGAAATCGAAGCTTCTCTTTAGGAGAGTCAACTCCATCTGGTCCTCGAGATAGCAACTCGAGAGAACCACACTTCCTCGGAGGAGAGCGATTAAAGAAGATTCCCGAGCGATTTTCTTTTTCCAAGGTCTTTTCGGTCTTATTTAATCAGGGCTGCGGGGCCTCCGGAATGAATATTTAACAACAGGTGCACACGGATAGAACACCAATATGCATGTACCTGGGTTTCCCCTGCTGAGGCGAAGTGGTTCTCGTAAAATACGCTCTTTCGCGAGCTCGGATTACTTTTAAAATGCGCCGGGTTTGGGACGCGCTTTGCTCCCCGAGTTGATCTCTCATATTGTGCGACCTATTTGTGAAAATACATCCCCTTCAATTGCATTCGTGATATGAACATCGAGGCTATTCGATTTATGTTACAATAATCAGCAAACACTTCCACATACTCTTGGATTTTGTATATCGATATTTTGTATGGATTTCGGAATACTGGAATTATAATAAAGTTGTACCTTGGTTAAGGATAGCTTCAGTTAAAAACGAGTGATGTGAGTTTGATCCAAAAATGTCTTGGGTAACGATATAAGCTTCGGTTTATTAAACATCTTCAGTGGACTGCGGATTTCCATAAAATTTTCTATAAGACATTTAAATAAGTTTAACATGTACTATTCTTAGGGGAGGAGCCGGAAGAAATTGAACGATGAATATATTTCGCGGAAATCTCTCCTTGGATAACGAAGGTTTTGGTTAACGACAGAAATCCTGTAACGAATTACCGTAAGATAATCGAGGAACCACTGAAATTTGATTCAATAACTATCCCTAGTCGTTGGATGATATTAAACATGAGATAAATTATCAAAGAGCAAAAGAAAGAGTTCTATGTAGGTAATGCTAGGGCCTAAGGTGGAGTAAAAAGACTCATATATGTGTACAAAATGAACAGAGTATCATTCACCAAAGAATCGCGTTGTCAATAATTGTCATCTCATATCTAAAAATACTTATACTTCAAATTAATTCACTTCCTATAATTCTTCTGTAATATAACTACATATAATAGGAGTCGTATTCCAGTGATGATGCACATCTATGTTCTACCTTAAGAATTCATAAAAAAAGGAGTTTATGTATTGTCATTAGTCATGTGTTTTGGATATGGTTCAGCTTTTGTCAAAATTGCATTTCTCTGAAAATAGACTATGCTAAGTACGCTATCTACCCCTACATTTCATTTAATTCAAGGACAAAAGAGCGTTTGAATTTGAATGGGTAGTTCGTTAATTATAGATTAAGAGCAATCATTTCCCTTAAACGCGGAATTACGAAAACAAATTGAATCATGAAAATTTTATTGTCTCCTTTGACTATCACGGAGCTTAAAGAGGATATACTAGAAAACTCCCATTAAGTTCTTCATTAAAAATCCATAACAGATGTCAAAAGTGGAGCTGAAGGATTTACATAACCATACTATTGAAGCAATGGCATTAAATTGTATTTCACATTTTATTTTCAAAGGTATACGGTAGATTAAAACGGTGGTGCCATATTGAATTAGCCCACCCTTCAATAGAAACCTTGAGGTAGAATTCCGCACCTAACTTCTTCATTTAAGACCGCTCATAGAAAAGCGGTTAAATTCGGTCGGGTGACCTCTGAAACGAGTAAGCGTTAGTCACGGACGTAGATCACGAGAGTAATACCGCTTTTCAGCAATGAAGAGAAGCATTGCCCGTGAGGGAAACTCCCACAAATTCACGCAGAATAATGAACAGGAAAGGCGACTTTTCGCCATCATCAGGTGGCCAATAGCAAGTCAAGTAGGTATTGAAGGGTAAAGGGCGGGCAGGGGGCGATCCTTCTTGCCAGAGTGCCAATGGTAATTGATGAGAGAGAATTCGGAAATCCTGTGAGGGTTCGTGGGCGATTCTGACGCGGCAGCTTTTGGGTAGAAACTTTTTGGCATCGTTAGGGGCTTTAATGACAGACATTTCAGGCCATCCGCAGATTTATGAGGGAGTCGTGCTCGTGGGAAGCCGTGTCGGTTTAAATGGGAAGAATTAAATATTCAAGGGGCTCGTTATTGTGCTACATCTATTCTGGAATGAGAGGATGACCGATGCTTAAAGAGTAGAATTCAGTCCAGATCGATACAATGGTATATAACATTGAATGCTCGCTTTTGTATTTATGGAGATCCTAGGCACAACGTCATCATGAGGTAACAAATAGGTCAAGTCTACGGAAAATTAAAATAACGTGACTGTTTCCATCGATAGAATTTTTATAATTTTATATAATCAATTGAGTCAGCCGTTAATTGGTGGAACTCTATTACAAGAAATAATGCAGTAACTTGGTAAAGCTCTAATTAAACCATTTTTGTAGAACTTTACCAAGTTATTGCATTTTTCCTTTTATATTTTTGGCATTTCACGAAAAAACCATTTTAATAATTAACTTGACAGACTAATAGCGACACGAAATTGATGAATATGTACCGAAAATATTAGTAAAAAAATGTGCAGTAGTGCCAGATTTTTACATATTACTTGGTAGTCGAGGGCATCAGTTAGGAGCAATTATAAAAAACGCAAAAATACATTTGCATACTTAATAGCAGCTAAAATAAATAATACATGATGTGCTATTGCGATTACGTATTTAATTTTTTAACTAAAAGGATATCTGAAAACAAATATCAAATAGGACAGAAAATAAAGTGAACCTGAATGGAGAAAAACCATACGAGATACAGGAAATGTACTGTGAAGTGAAAAAAATATCAGATACGAGTACCCAATAAGGTATTAAAAGACCGATAGATATGTATTGACTTAATACATCAATTATTTGATAATTGTTACTTATTAAGGCTCTACATGAAGTGAATCGCTGACACCTTGATAAATGACCTAATTATATATTTACCGGTAAATCGCTTATGTTACTAGAATCATCGAAGAATTTACTAAAAATTATTTCATACTATTTAAATTCAAATTCCTCCTAGAAAAAGGATTCTAAACCTCGAAATCAATCGTAGTTTCAAAATATATATTTCCGATTAAATTTATCGTTTTCAGCAATACGCCTTCTCCGACATTTCCAAACAACTATGCAACAATAGAGGATCCGATACCAAGATGGACTCCATTTGTTTACGTCGATCAAAGAAAATAAAAATCCTCGAGAGAAGCCCTGCAGGAGTCTTTGACCAAGCTGAAAAAGAGCTCTGATGATAAAACACGGTTGGCTCGTCACTGTCGTAGTTAACTCCTCATAAAACGCCCCGCCGGACCGCCGACTCCGGGCCCGGAAAGTAAATATATAATGGCCGCCGAAGGGACGCCCCAAAAGCCAAAGTTTTGCGCAAACAAAACACAATCGCACGCGGTTCAAACGCAAATTAACGATACCTCTCATAACCCCGGCGCTCAAACGGGGTGTTTGACGCACTACGGTAAATAAGCAATAGTAAGAGGCGGGAGAAATTCTTTACTCCCCATCTAACAGCGATCGGGGAAAATTAACAGGCTGCTCATGAGTCCCGTAGGTTTTTCTCCGCCTGATTGGGGAACCCAGAGATTCAATACGCAATGTTAAGGTCCCGAGGCGAGCCTACAACGGCCTACGCGCAATGATTTATCGAAATCTGCATTTCAAACTCCAATTCGCAGGCGCTCTAGCAGTCAAATGAGCCTCGCAGAACGAGTGGTTAAGTGATGAGGAGGGGGAGAAGTGTTCGCGCACTGGTTTCGTGAAATATAGGCAACGAATTCGGACTGTCAGGGGGAGTGACGCGCATGCAATTACCAATGAGGTTTAGTTAATACGCTGAAGCCGGGGTTGGCGCGATATACGACCCGCGGGAGCTCTCGCGAGGTAACTTCGTAGAGAAAATCCCTTTAAAATCAGTTACTGCGGTTATAAAGATTTCAGGGAGGTTTAGGAACCGCTCCGAAAGGAGCTTGGGTCCTTTTAATTCCGACGCGGGTTCCAAATTAAATTTTCCGTGGTGAACCAAGAAACCCAAGAAGGGTATACCGTATACATTGGCTCTTCGAAACGTAATATATTAATTTTTTTATTTATTTGTTTATCAAAAGATTTACATACAGCGGTTCCGCCAGTTTAAAGTGAATGCCAAAAAACAAACTAAAACTAAATATACATAACAATATGAAATAAGAAAATCAACAAGTAAAAAATACGACAAAAATATTTACACAAATACGAACTAAGGAAATTATTTACAAGAATCTTTATGCAAGCATTCTTTCAAGAATGCATCAAGTGACAGCCTAAAAGGGTCTATGGAGGGAGGAAGGGAATTTAAAAGATTAGGAAGTCTGTATAATAGGGATAAATATGTTTTGTATTAACAATGTGATACATTCAAAATTCAAAAGACCATTCTAAAAATCCTCAAAAACATTGATGAAAAAGATTCAGATCTATCCAAAAAATATCGAAATTAAACAATAGAACAATGAAATAAGAGTTCAAAAATTGTTAAAATTTTTCTTTTAGAGCTTCGACGACCGAGGTCATTTGTACGTGAGCCACCACTTCATCGACCTGGAATCGAACCCGGGACAGCTTTTACCAAAGTCGAAAGCGTTGCCCACTTCGCTATCCGGAGGCAAAGAATAGTAGACGAAAAAATTAATTTTATAGAAGTAAAGGAATAATAATAACTATTACTAAATATTTTGGGAACCATTAATAAGAGATTGTATGAAATATTAAAATCAAATTCGATTAAGTTGACTTTCGCTGGAATGACCTCTTAAAATAACACGCTGTAGCATGATATACGTAACTATCACCTTGAAGTGATTACAAAGGCGAACGACCTTTACAGTTCTACATCATATGCAAAAATGAGCCGTTCTTAGTTATCTTACATCCTGGTAGTATGGAGATGAAATTGAGGCTTAATTCACGGTAAAAATGAAAAAAGGATAAGAGTAGACAACTGAAGCATAAAAATGAATGTTAATTACACGCTGCAAGCTGTGACAGATTTGAATCAAGTCTTCACCCCATCAAATAATTATATAATGAAGGTTAGACGCTTTAAAACTAAGCAGAAAAAAGGTAACAAGATGACTCTCTAATTAGTAAAAGAAACCTGGCTCCGGAGGGTAAACAATGCAATCCGGTGGAAAATTTTTAAAACCACGTCGTCGAGTAGAGTAATAAGGTAAACATATACATAATGAAACAGAAGTGGAAAATATCGATATGACTGGCATTCGAACCCAGGTCACATACTTTCGTGGAAACTAATTGAACACCAGATTAAGAATGAGTAGTGATATAAAAATATCTAAGGTGAAGCAGAAGTGGAAATACCGATATGACTGGGATTTGAACCCAGGTCTTCCACTTTCAGGGCAAATATTTAAACCATTAAATTACCATCATGGAAGACCTGGGTTCCGGTTTGAAACAAGTCGATAATTTTTGCTTACGTTTTACCTTGAATTTTTAAGTCACTCTGCCATACGAGAAAATGTTTTGTTATCCTTATTTCAAGATATAAATTGCTTAAACATGCAAGGCTATGCAAATCATTTAACCAAAATCAGGCTCAAAACACTCCCTATCCCATGGATAATCAAATCTATTCCAAATTCATGATGTTTCAATTGCCCCTAGATGGAAGATCAACGCTAGCATCCCCTACTTAACTCCATTCCCTTAATTTCTAGACAATTTACCCCTTCTTTTATATAATCCAACATCTCCTACCTTTGTCCTCCTCGACTTCCAGCAAAAACCACAGGATTACCAGCGAGAAAAGTACCCCACTATAAACGCAAACGACCCGGAGGCACTCGAGGAAACAGCAGTCAGTTCGCAATTAAAAAAAGATAATCCGCTTAATAAGTAACTGAACTGATTATGAAGCTGCGGTCGCAACTCATCCCCTCTAATAAAAATGCCCCCGGACGCTTATTTGATTCCTGACGTTGAAACCGGCCTTTTTCGATTCAATTTCACCAGAACACGGGACACGGAAAAAAACATAAACGAGATACTTGAGGGGGTGAAGGATGTAATTCCCGAAATCTTTCCTCGTTTCGTTTTTAATTAAGGAAATGAGTCGTGTCTGGGCGCTTCCCAGTTGCTCTCCCCAATCTAAACTCGCAAGGGCTCTTCCGAAAGCGCCCTCTGGTATCGGTTCGCCTCCGAGTCTCCCACATATTTCGCCTCCGCTCCGCATTCCACGGAAATATTCCGCAAATTCCTAGGTGAGGGAGGGAAAACTTTAACATCCGAACCATTTGAAAAAATATCTACATCAGAAAGAGAGGAAAGGCCGATATTATTCCACTCCTGCGCTTTTAAACGATGTCTTGGGTGGCTACCTTTACGAAGAGAGATTTTCGATTGAAATGCTCGAAATGTAATTCCGATATGAACCGATGCAAAATTAGCCGCAACAGCTGATACCATTAAGGGCAGCAAATGTATATAGCATTCGGGAAAACAATGCTTGTTAAGTTCTTCAAGAGAAAGGTGATTTTTCAATTGTTTGATACTCTCGTGGGGAATGGGGGTATCATACATTGAGAGGAGAAGGATTGCTATAGAAAGCAATCAAAGGAAATACGCTAGAGAGAAGACTTAGAGAAGAAATGTAAGATAACTTAATGAGAGGGATAACTTACCAAGAACCGAAAGGCAGGGCATTGAATAGGGAATATTAAGGCAAATAAACCCTTTTTGTAGGACTTATATAGGATTCTCTGATAACATGCTCTACGATAATTAACCGTGTATGAGAGAAATGACCAGAAATTCCTTTGAAGCCATGAAACTGCTATAAAACTTTTTGATGGATAAATTTGCATAGTTAATTAAACAAATTAAATGTAATCCAATAAATACATATTCGATCCCATTAACTAAACTACATACCCAATTTCAGACTTTTTCGAGACAGTTACAACCAGAATAAATGGATTTCATTAGCTCTAGATATATTTTGAAACGAAAAAGAACACTTTTATTGAAAATTTATTTCAAATTTAGTTTCCAACAAAAAACACTCATGAAAATTAAAATTTTTATAAATTTCCCAAAAATTCTGCCAAACAGATATTACCTAGAGCATAAAGCATTATTACACACATAATTTAGAAAAAGATTTTAGGTATAGTACAATAAAAGTTTGAATTCATCTCCTTCCCGGAAATACGAGAAGAAAATGTGCGCTGAAAGATACAAAGTACACATTAATTTCGCAAATACGTACATCGTATCTCATCGAAACCTACGGACTATTCGTAGCCAACAGAACATGAAAAGTCTCTCTTTAGGGCGATAATATTATTTATATCTAAGAATTAACGATGAATATCAAAATATACTGATGATTTTTGAATCATTGCGAAGTTCTAATGCGAAATTAATCGCTTTCACTTCTACCAGAACTAAGGTACATTTATACCAAAAGCAATAAAGTACCTACAATATCGCTCGAGTATTATGAACCACGATCGTTTTAACACCAACAAAATTGAATATAAACTCCACGAATCGTTCCCACATTTTTTTTCCGCCCCGCAAATTCAATCCCGCTGCCTCTTGAATTTTTCCACTCCGTAATTACTCCCTCAACCCTTCCATTCTCAGCCAGTTAGTTGTCAGTTACCATTCCATTCCTTCCGTTCCTAATCCGATTCCCACACGCGGAACAAAAGAAAACCCTCTCAGGTAAACGCTTCGAGAAGGGCAAATGTATATCGGGGGTGGCGGAGGGCTTACGGACTCCGTCGAGGGTGTTTCGGAAGGAGGTTAGTTGGGGCATCGGTGGTTAGAGGGGGGTAGCACATGACGTCAAGTGGCGGTACAATGGATTTTCCGATGAAACCAAAAGCATCGGGGAACCAAAGGTCGGCGTTGAGGAGGGGTGGACAGCTAAGGGCAGTCCAGAAGGAAGGAGAAGCACTGTCTCCCTTTTCCCATTGGTCCCGCCCCCGCCATTCTTCCGCAATTATCGAGGAGGTCAAAGGAGTCGATTCTCGAGTACTCCTCAATCGATTATCGGAAGCTTCCCCACAATTAAACAGCGTGGGCTGAATACGCTTGTTTCCAGCCGTTCCTTATTTCTTCCTTAAAACGATCTTCTTATTTTTCACGGAGATCGGTTTATCGAACGGTCCCCCGGAATCGGATGCCGAGTTTTGCCATTCCTATCTTCCAGGAATCTTCACGGTCTTTTATGCGAAGGCGGCGCTTTAACATTGCGGCTCAGTTATTGAGAGGGGATCATCGGATTTTATCATCATCCCCGTGTTTGTGGCTTGCTCCATTCTTACGCAAAGGGATGCGATATCTGCGAGGTTCGGTTTCCTACGCTGACATCGACGACAACGGTACCATTATCGAATATTAAATACACCCGGGGCCAAACTGGATTATTTCCTTTTGGAAAGTTCGGGAGCGAAAGCGCGGAAAACAAATAAGGGTATCCTTGGAGAATCTTCCGCATACATGGAGTGAAATCTCATGAGCGCATTGGGTGAAAAATTCCAAGTTATGATTTTCATGGGTTGAAATTAGATTAGCCATAGATATTGCTATACAAAGCTGGTGGCTATCGGTTAATTACCACTGTGCTTATGATAACGAAAACTTCATGGAGAATAAAACTAAAAAAATAAGGATCAACCATCATCTCACGTCCTTGGATTAAACTGAATTAGGTCTGAATAAATCTTACCATACCAAATAAATGGAGAATAATTAGATTACATTATGTGTTAGGAGAAAATTCCAATTAGTTCTGTCCGACTAAATTTCTCCCAATATGAAAGCATACCTATTTTAATTCTCCATCCACATCTAAAATGTCACTTTCTCTTTGTTAAAATAACAAGTCAATTAATTAAAAATCATATCCTTAAAATTATATAATTTTTGAAACTTGTTTGAAATTTTTGATACTAAGTTAAAGAATGATTAATTTTAATCCTAAAAATATCCCTTTTTACAATCCCAAGAAATCTTTAAGAATTCTCAATAACATGTAACAGTTAGGTAATAATGAAACCTAATTGATATAACTAGATAATTACAATTATTGAATGATTTAAAAGAATTTAGTGATAATTTAATTTTTTTAAAATTCATTAGTATGAATATCATCGGTCAGGTAATGATCATTGCGGTATACTAATTTCATCCGAAAGCCAACAGTAAAACTTCGTATTTAACTCCATTAAGTCATTCAAATGAATTTACAAAAGAAGTAAAATATCACTTAGTTTGATCTTACCAAAATACATAACTGAAATAATGAAAGCAAAAATTTTAAAGTGTTGTAAGCTACAAAAAATTTACGGAGAGATAAAAGATATTCGGCATAACCTTTCCTACATATCAAACGGAATAGATCCGTATATACATTTCACACAGTTTTAAAGCACCACTGGAAAGAAAACTTGCGATAACAAATATAGCACGTCGAGTACATTCACACGCCTGGAAAACATTGAGCACTTAATTTGAATAGTTCCATAACAATTTCGTCTGTTTTTGTGAATTAGTGTATTAGCAACGGAAGTGGCTCAGGGAGGTCGGAAAAGTGGAGGGAATCTGTTCTTCCTTTGTCAAACCCATAGTCCTCTAACCGACTGAGCCTTTGATATTTCCGGGCTCTGCTTCAAAAGACCTTGCGGGCATGTTGAGGCCCCGCGTAGCCCCTTGAATACCACGCCATTTTGCATGAAAACAAGCGAGTTTCCATTCCTAAAGCGACGTCTAAGAACATGTTTTCTGTCTTCATTAGGTGCCTCCTTTTGCAGTCACAATGGCCCTGAATTTAGCAACTTTGAGCCTTTGTTTCCGAAAATCAACACTCGATTCTGACACAAATATATGCGTCGGAAGGGTTACGGTAATTTGAATACAGATGTGTGACCTTTGTGAAATTATTTCGTGTAATTAGAGCGAGATGATGCTACAGAGAAATGGATCTCTCGTAAAAATTAAGGTCGAAAATCCTTGGTTTTTGTACTGAATTTGCGTCAGATCTAGCTAAAAACAGTCTCTCCTGTGAATATATAAACCGTGGAATAAAAAGAATTGTACAAGGAAAAAAGGAATTAGTATATTAAAAGAACGGTATAATAAACTTCCCATTCCACGGAAAAGAGCATAAAATAAAAGAGCACTTTGCAATGTCAAAAGAAAAAGACTTCAATACATTTTGAACTGAAATTAAATGAAATCATAGCGGAAAATTGGAAGGTGATTAACTGGTGGTTGCAGCATGATTTAACCGATAAAAACTTTGCTACAAAGTGTATGACTAGTTAAATTTGTAAATATTACTGCCTCTGACGGGCCTCTCAAATTTCTATCGTGACTTACATCGAAGAGGAATAAAAATATTTTTAACTGTTTGCGAATAAATTAAGAATAAGCGGTTATTATAAATGATACATTAAGAATATCTCTGATGAAGTTTACCTCTTCCTAACTAGCCACTTAGGACTGTAATTTCAGACATAAACATTTATACCGAAATAAATAATCATATAATCTGTATAATATCTGGAAGACATACATTTTACATTTCTTCAATTGAATCGATAAAAATTTTTACAATCAATCCAATGTAATAAAGATAATTTATCATACATATTATGAAATTTACGTTCGTATAACAGGAGACTTTTGTTACAGGGTAAAGAGAAATGCATTTACAATTAACTTTTTTCTCGGTCTTTTTTCAAGTCTGTGATGATTTGAAAGTTATTTAGGTATGAATGATGCTGAATAATGGCATTGATCATGGTACGAAATGGAATTTATGGAGTGCTACGAAAAGTGTAACTGATAGAGTAATTCTGCTTCACTTACGTAGATTAGTTCCTTTTATAGCATTTTGGCTTAGAGAGAAAAGCAAGGGCAAAGTATTATACTACTCATTTTTCCTAGTCTCCTCATCCCCTCTTAAGAGATTTTCGCAACTACTGATAGTGGATGATGTTCAAATTAGCATTCGGGGTAAAGAATGCAAATATATACACATATAATAAGTAGTCGGTATTAATACAGCAGTAAAAAATAGAGATTTCTCAATGAAGTTAGAGTAAATCGATTATGTTATCGTAAGAAGAATTTTCCAGAGTATCTCATAGAGGATTAACTTTTTAATGCCTCTTTTTCGGATAAAGAGGCAACTTTTAAAGTCGCGAGAAGGAAAGAATATTCGAACGGTGGAATTTTCGCTTTGGAAATTATTAAAGTATCTCACGCGTCGAACTGCCATAGGCAGATAGGCTCGTCAGATCATTAAAGAGCTAGCGCCTGCCTCGGAGCACGAGTTAGAAAATTTCTAAGCCTCTCCAGCCAAGCGTGCAAACATTTTCCACGGCAGAGAGGGTGTTTCACGGGCGAACATTTTGTTAAGACCGTGCGAAGAGAGTTCTAAGTTTGGAAGGGATTACAAGAAGTTCATTTTGTTGATAAGTAGAAGAAAAGGAGTAGATTTGCAAAGAACGCTCCAGCCCCGGGTGGGAAGAGGCGTTCTCTTCCTCGTGAAAGGACATATTTTACGGTTAGTTTCGTTCCTTGGCATGCAAGGCTTCCTGAAATAATAGCCTTCCAGGAGATTTAAAATTCGAAAAGCATCAGAAACACCTAGATAGTAATTCCGTGTGAAATGCAAGGGGAAGGGTGAGAGACTGCTGCTCCTTACTTCGACTTTATGCGCATCAATATTAAAAACGTAGCTGTCTCGTACGTTTTCATATAAAAGGGAGCCACAAAAAAGAGTTTGGGAGTACATTGGTGACGTTCGACTCGGCGAAAAGACAGCTCGATAAAAATCGAGATTAATCAAAGCTGATCGATTGATATCGCATGCAATCGATAAGTACGTTGATTGATAAATATAGGGACCGAGCGATTAATACAGAATTTGATCGCAGAGGAAAATAAGTCGCTTTAATCTAATGAAAAAACGAATAAATTTTATTATCTACCTGATATGACCAGTTGTAGAATCACAATGCCTAATACATTAAACTCTAGAATTTCCGACTAAAAAACTATACACTGAGGATAGTTATTTAAATTAAAGTGGTTTGCTATAAATGTATTGATTTACTTAGAAGAGAAAATAGTACAGAGTTTTTTACATTAAAGGTATTCCCCGCACACAACCTACTATCCAACCAAAGCAGCTGATTATGAGCTTGTGAAAAGAGCTTAATTGAACAATCTATCCCACAACTTGAATCAATGGTGTTATTGGCAAAGTATTGTAGAATAATAAAAAATAACTAAAAATCATATACCTTTAGTCATTTAGAACTATCTTTGTAATGTTCCAATTTCATCGATTAAAAAGTATGACGGTTACTATCGATAATTATCGAAGTCAATGTATTAATTTCGATCTCGCACTAATTATATCAAATTCTATTTCAGCGGAAAATAACTTGACGAAATCTTGTGCAAGCGAGGGAAAATAACTGAAACGTACATTCTTCCGCGTTATTTAGCGCTTCTTTCGCATTTTTTCGCTTCCCTCTAGCGCGGTACAACATTACTAACTTATCGGGGAGAAACTAATGGACCCTCACGGGCATTTGGAAAGTTGGGGGGGGGGGGGGGGGGCGAGAGGTAATCTTTCCCTGAGACACATTTGACGAGATCCATCTTGTGTCTAATCCCGGTTCCGATCGCCCGCACACAAAAAAACGTAACATTGGGTAATAACAAAACATCAACCGTGACACAAAACGTACGAAATCCTTTCCGGCCGGAATTTATGTTGAGAAAGTTCGGGCTGACAGCGTCGAATAACTCTCGGTGCTTGCAGCAAAGCATTCTGCTTTATCCGGGGGCAAATACACTTTATCAGCCCCGATCTCGCTCCCGAATGGAGGCCGATCAATCAAACACATATATAAATACGCGAGAATACGCCCCAAAGTATTTTTAACGTGTTACGTCCTATCAAAACACCATAGGAAATATATTCGTTTCCGTCTTCCACAGTATATTTGTGCCGCGTTTCCCTAGTTGGGAAAACAAGGGCCAGCGGTTGGATAATGAATGAATTTGGACTTGAAGATTTCGGATTCCACACGCCAGATGTTTCGAACGTGTGAAAAGAATGAATGGTAATCAGATGACTACGGGAGAGAATTATGGTATTAAAAGAGGATGTAAAGACAAGCAAGACAGAAATAAATGTAGTAAAACTCAGAAGATATGGAGAATTCAAAGAATTCGTGAAAAGAAAAACTATCAATACTAACAATAACAAATTTGACTGTGACATTTATTGAAGCATGGGAATGTTTACGTATGGAACACAGAAATGGCTACTGATGGAAGCCATCAACAATGGTTCTTTATTCGTTACTAAAACACTTCGTTGCCAACCATGCGTAAACATCCCATACTGAAATAATATGTAGTAATTAACGGGAATGAAACATATTCAATTAACAAAGCGCAAGGGAATATTGGTTTCGTGATGGTTGAATTTTCAAGAAACGAAAATATCTGATATTCTATAAAGAAAGAATTTTTAAGAACTTTAAGAGAAAAAAAATTATTTTTTATTTATCATATTTTATATTTTTATAATTTAGTATTTATCTAGGATGTTTGAGATTCCAGCAACGATAAATTTCTATTTTTTACAAATAACCAGATTCAAACGTACTAACAGAAAATGGATAAATAAATAAAAATTTAATATTAAACTTTTTCGACGACTGAAATTACAAAAATTGGCATATTATAAATATATTTGAAAATCTTAAGAATAAATCAACATTGTATAAATGATACGAGCCTAGCCAAAGCGCTAAAATTAAATTTTCTTTGTGTTCATATTGGGTTTTGATTTGATGGGATGTTCGTTAGAAATAGAGCTTTACATTTTGGAAAGAAAGCGTGAAATATTTAATATTTTATTGCAATTTTATGTGTTCTCCATGTTTATCATGCCCCTATTATTAATTAAAACACAGTTGATGTTTTAGATGTCATCAATCATAATATTATCGCTTCCCTAAGCGTAGGCCGCGAAATGTTTGGTTTCGATTTTTCGTCGTAAGACGGCGCAGCTTGAACTTTCCGAGGCCAACTTTTCAGCGCTACCTGCTCATTTGAAGAAGTGGATCGGTTTACACGCTATCATAAACAAGACTTTTCCACCGCCAGCATCTCCTAACCTCGCCTAGTTCCCACGCCCTTCCCATTTTGTCTTTCAAGATGATTACTTCCAAGATGTCTTCAGCACGCTCCGAGTGCGCCGCGCCTCCACAAAAATCTCCCCGGAGTTCAGCGCAAAGTTTCGAGCAGAGATTAATACCGAGAAGATAATGAGGGGGGAGTACGTCATCAAATCGTTAAAGAGTCGCTCTTAAGCCCGTGGGAAGTTTTATAACCCCTCGAAAAGGATAAGGAAGTGTAAAAGATTCAAGGTTTCAATTATTAAATACTAGAGGAGATTAAACGGGATCGCTCGTTCATCCCCCCGATTCGATCCTGTTAATCTTTTTCCTCGTGAGCGACCCGAATGCGTGTCGCCCCTTTCCGATGAGGACTCCTCCGGGAAATCCATTCCGTTTGTTAATTCGCGGGTGAACTGGGACTGGGAGTTTCTCCAAAAGGGGATGATCCCGGTAGCCTCAATCTATCTCTTAAGGAGGCTTTTGAGAAAGTGCTCCCGAGGTCGGCCGAGTGTGGGACACCTTGAGATGTTTCGCCGGATGCCGGAGGAACTTGTCGCCCCTGTTACGCTATCTTCCGGGAATCATCTCTCCGAAACTAAATCGGGCTGTAATTCCCCCGGTGGGGAATATTTTTCCGATGGGGTGTATAAGTTTTATCGGTGTGTTGCTCCGGATGTTCCCCATGATCCCTTGCTCAAAGGCGCGGGGTTAGAATGTTAAAAAGCGGATAAAATTGGAGATTAATAATCTGCTGATAACGCGGTATAATATCAAGAATATTCAATATTCTCATCACTTAAAGATGGATTTAAACGGACTCCCAAACTTACGTAAATTTATCGATGGAAGTTCCATCAAGCCTTACAATCTAAGACACTAAGTATTTGATATATTGTGCCAAATGTAACACCATTAGACGAATTAAGGGGTGAGATGAGTTACCGGGAATTGAGGGAGAGGATATCAAATAGGGAATGAACCAACCATGAAATTTAGAACACCTATACATATAAATTTAAAACCAGAACCATTTTCATAGAATTTGAAAAAGTTAGTCTGATTTTAGACCGTTTGATTCAATCGATTAATTCAACTAAAACGTTTCACTCACTCCTATCCATTGAGAGAACCATTTGATGTTTCACTCGTTTACTCCAAAATCTTTAAATAGTGAGCATTCAGAGCGAATCATACGATTTTGTATAGATTTCTGGGGGAAATGAGGTTAAGGATAAAAAAATTTGGTTTAAAAAAGATTCCAGAACGAATTATTTTCGTTAGACGAGGTATAACCTTATTATTACTCAACGATGGAATTAAAATGACTTCACTACTATATTTAATTTATTAATGGAAGTAGATTTATCCTTCCAATCATTGACGTTAAAATGACTATTGACATTCAATTCCATTCCACTGACAATTCCATAGCTAAAATTAATAGTCCTTTTCAAGGCACCCTGTATCTAACGAATTTCTAATCAGAATTCACCCATATAAACCATGGCATCTGGATCCCAAATTCAGTACATATATACTACAAGATAATAAAAATAAAGTGGAATATACATATAAAAAAATTGAGTCGAAAAAATTCGGCTCTCAGCATAGACAATTTATGAGTATGCGTAAAAATATTTTATCAGCCCCAGCAGCATGTCCAGGCCATGGGCACGCAGACACGGCTTGCTATCGATTACGGAATATCTCGATGGCCACCCAGAAATGTAACATCGAGAGCAGCTTAAATATATATCTCTTCACACGAGACTGCATGTGTGTTAATATATAAATTTATTACTACGGATCCTAAAAATGGGACGTCAAACATTGATGCATAAAAGTTTCTGTGACATCACTAGAAAAAAGTCTGGCGATTTTTCAGTTAGATTTTTTATTGACGGAGAGCTTTTTAAAAAACGACACTTACGGAAATCTATGAATGAATGAATTATAATATGAAGGATTGATGAAGAGGTTGTTGAAATATAACCTCAAACATATACCAGCCAATAGATGGAGATATGGAATGGAGATGGAAATGATGGAGATATTTAACTGGATGATAAAAACTACAAAAGCAGATGTGTCAAACTGATCATAGGGCAAAGCTTCCCAGCAACGCATTATTTATTTACAAAATACCTTTTACAATGAAAACGTCTTTTTCTATACTTTAAAATGCCTGTATTTCTAGGAAATCAGCCAAATTCCCAAAGGTGCTAGGAAAAACAGATATAAGGATAAATATAAATAGGAAACAGGTAAAACAGGAAATAACGAAGCTAAACAGTAAGATAGATAATCCAATTGAATGCAATAGAATAAATTCAACGCAGGAAAACTATTCTCGTGATATATACATGTAGGTATAGATAAAGCACATTACTAATGTTTTAGTGCGAGAAATCTAGATCAGCTTTTTTATTAAAGTCGAAGTCCAGTCCTTCAGCTTGTTTAATGATATGTACGACCAATATTTCGCAAAAATCATCAACGTTACGGATACACTTCACGTTGAAAGCGAATTTCAGATAGACTCGAATAAAGTTATGAAATACCATTAAAATATTTTTCACGAGTGAATATCAGTAATTAAGATGTCTTTGAAGTTGTAACATAAACAAAACAATGTAATTAAAAAAAACATTTATACATCATCCATAATTCTCAAACGTATTAATTAACACAACTACACAACGAGGAAGGATATTAATAACTTTGCACAAAGGTAGGAGAAAACGCGAAACGTGTGAAAAACAAAACACAAGCGTTTCGAAACGCTTTGTGAAATGACGAGTTGGGCTGACACGCCGTCATCCTGACGGACATTTTCCTGTAGATTTAATTTCGAGCGTGGAATTCTCCTCAAATTTACAATGAATAGCGATTCTGATAATAATCCGCAACATTTTGTTCCCTCTCGGTAATCCGCAGAGCGAAATTCCCTTCGGCAATCAGCTTCCTGGTGCTTCCGTCCGATTACTGATACGCCAATTTTTGCAAACCTTGAAATTCCAAAAATTATCCGGGAGAATTCGCCACCGAAATTTTATCTTGTTTTTGCCACTGACGCAAAATTTCAGCTATTATTACCGGGTATTGCGCGGAAAAACGAATGTCGAAATGTAATGAAACAAATCATGAATGAAGTAATTTACCGCAATTACAAGAGCAGGCAACCAATGGTATTTGCAGTATTTATATATCATCATTTTTTTACGTTTTATGGATATCTAAATATTATAATTTACATACATCGAAAGTATTAATTGCCTGAGTGATTACTTCATGATAAGCCGTAGAGAAATACATGAGGTGAAATATTTATATTATTTTGCACCATCGATATCTTTTTACAATAATATTGTATCAACGCTATCAGGACACCTGATGATGTTAAAATGTAACGGAACCGGTCGTGGAAAGTAATAGCATGTTTTGTGGGAGCTTACAAAGTGTATTTCTTTACAGGTTTGTGTTTATAGTCATTCATTCATATAGATTGCATGCAAAATACATAAGCAATTCATTGGAAAGACAATAATGTCCGAATATGTAATACGATCATTTTCCAGAAACATTACCCGCCGAAATTACTTGCAAAAAGTATAATTCTTAAGATCGTTTCAGTTTAAAAGGCAGCGTAAAGAACACTTTCTGAAAGGTATGAATGTTGAAATGTTGAAAAAACTGGCCTAAACTAAGAAGTAAGAGATAAAAAAAAACAGAAAAATACGGACAAAATTGGCATTGAAAAAAGTCAAAGGAATTTCATAAGACATTAAAGATACTACTTGTTCAAGAACGACTAAACTGAATAATTTATCTAATGAAATCATGCGACGTATTACTCCTAATTGGTACGTCAAACATAAGAGACAGAATGAAACCTCATTTGATCGATTCCTGCGAGAAAGAAGCATCAATCCAATCGGCGTTCCATCGCATTCAAAAAAGCGACACCGTGGCCTTATAAATCGGAAAAAGGAGACAAATTTTAACTACATGACGTGCCCACGATGGATGGATTGGCACGCGGTGTATCCTCTCCTAACTGAAATCTTCCCCAATAAAAGGAAACGTATTCTCGATATATAAAGCGACACGCTGACCGCCCTGAAGCACGTACAAACACATTTCATGCGAAATAAAAAAGGAAATTTTTGTCCTCGGGGTAGATGTGATTTAGAGATGTTTCGCAGCCCCTGCCAATCACCCAGAATGACGCCAAAGAGACCTCTCTAGAGGGCGTCATGCCTTCGTTGAGTGTGACGCGTATCAGGATATCGTAATTATTTTCTTTCCGGTTGTCGTTCAGTCTTCCAAAGTTGAACCAGTTTAAACAGTTTTTTCTTCCGATAAATGAAATCTTGCAACTTTCCGAAAGTAATTTTATTCTAAAAATGACGCGCACAAGGAAATTGACAATTAATTATTTTCGTATCGGTCTTCTCTCAATGCTAAACCGGTTTTTCGCTTTAAGAAATTAAATATTGAAAATTATTTTAATATTGATGAGTTCTCTTAATAAGATGAGGTTAAATGCAATTTAAGAGCCAAACTCGCGATGTTTAAGGAATAATTATAAAAAATTAGATCAGATAAATTACTTAAAGTGTGAAGGACTAATTGTAGATAGCTGTTAGACGCAGTTACCTATATTTAGCGTATCTTCATTCATAATTTACTTAATCATAGTGGTTTTGCTTTGGAACCTAAAATCAGAACAAAGTAAAAATGGTTTATGATTACGCAAGTGAAAAATAGTGACTTGACTGGGACTCGAACCCAGGTTTCCCACTTTCCGGTCAGGTATTCTAACCCTTTAGTCCTGTGTTCGATTCAGAGTCAACCCACTACTTTACACTTCTTGTATAACCTTGGGTTACGTCGCATAATTTTTCTGCTATGTGAAAAATCATTACCATCATTTGTATAAGAAGATTCACAATTTCCGTTCTGGCTCGAGAATTTTGACTTTTCGGTTCAGTTTTCACGGTGGGAAGATGAAGGATTTTTTCGGTTTGGGTTCCGGTTCGATGTCCTTACGCACAGAGCGGCGCTGGAGGTTGGTCACACTCCTTGATATTCTGAGGGTGCTGGAACGGAACCTTCCCAACTCTGCATATCGGCGGAGTTTTCGCTCCACTGCAGTCGGATGAAGAGGTTTGTGAAAATTCGGATGAATTTGATGGACGCAGACTATCGCGTTACTTATCCGCTCTTCTAGACCGAGTGGAATCAATTATGTTCCAAAACAGGAGAGATTGGAAGCTTAAAACAAGAGGGGATTAAGAGCGGGATAAATGAAGTGAGAACGAAATTTTAGCTTCCCTCAGCGATTCCAACATGAGTATATAAATCGGAAGGGTTCGAAATCCGCGATAAATCCATCTCCGAGGGAAAATTGCGGGGCATAAGGATCGTGGAACTCAAACGGGAAAGTTAACTTGTGCATTATAACTTGTGTATATGTTTTACGGGCAATCCTTCCAATATTTATCACTGACCATGAAAAATTACTACAGTAGCGGAACCCCATACATTCCGGTATAACTTCTTATCTGTTCTACTTTAATCATACTCTACAGTTCTTTGTTTTAAAGGGGGCTATAGGTTTAAGTTATAAAAACTTGAGTTGGAATAGTTCTAATCTTACTTCAGATAATCTATGCATCATCTGAGTGTTGTAGCAACGAGTAAATAACCATTGTTGCTAAATCTATCGGTTGCCATTACAGACATTAATACTCACTGATATATTCAATTCAAATAATTAGTTCTGATTGGATCTAAGTAATTGCTATTACTAGTAATTATTTCAAAATCATTGTAATTTATTAATTTCCATTACAAGAACAAAAGAATAAATACGTACAATAGGACCAATACAGAACTGTTTGCGAGCATGAATAGGTACCTTCTACTTAAAGCAAATTCCTGACCACAGATATCGAAACTAATTAGAATTTTACGATGGAACATTTAATTCGAAATAATCGTTTGATTATTTACTATTTATTAATCAGAAAAGCGATTTTCCGAATGTAAATCTGGGAGTAAGTAGAAAATAAATTCTTGTAGGAAAAAAGGAATGTACGATGTTAAGTTACAACCAACTTCATGCAACTTTTATTCTATACGTTCAAGCTGTATTACTATTTTGTACGTGGGAATTTACTCGGTACCGTATTACCTGACACGTTTCAAGAGAGAGCAAGTCTGATGAATTATAGAAAAATAATCGTACGCAACTTGTTCTGAGATTAGTAGATTCATATACACAAATGCATCAATAAAGCTACTGACGGAGATTTCAGGAAAAAGCATAACACAAACTATATACATTCCTCTACCTGCAACGCAGCTGAGCCAGGTCCATAATGGCAAAAGAAACCACGGAGAACTCATGGCGAGGAGGACCACTTACCTGTAGAAAAAGAAAAATACAAACATTAATGATGGACATAGTTAAAACCAGTCCCAACACATGATTCTACTGTACACATTAAAACTCTTCAATTTTTCGGAAAGACCTCTTAAGTAATGAAAAGCACTAAACAAAATTATTCAAAGACTGCAAATGTTACATTTGAGATAAATCACAAAAGTTGGAGTAATCTTCACAGAATCCGAATAAACCATCAAAGGCAGTCTATAAGGAAAATCGACGCAATGATCGAAGCGATCTCTAGAACGGTCGGAAGACATCAAGCACATTTAGGAACCGTTCAGTTCAATCTGTCTCCCAGAAAGAGTTTTCCAACTTTTGAACTATCTCCACTTTCTCCCAGCCTCATTCGTCCACTGAAGCGTCCAATTTTCGAGTGAGTGAGACTCGGAAGACGTTATTGCAAGAGAACTATTTTCCTCCGTTTATACACACGTCACTTTCCGGGAAGATTTGTAAAGTTTATAACGAGAGAAATCCCTCTGTTTATCTCCAGAACTTCTCTTCAGATAGTTTCTACAATTATATATGAGAAATCTACCTTTTGGTAGGATCATTTATCTTGACATTCTCTATTCAATGCCATCTCATTCGCTTTTAGGTAACTGTAAGTAATCTAGCAATTTCTGTCTTTGTCTTCCCCTAGTATTCTTCCCTCTATTGCTTTCTTAAGCAATCCTTCTCCTCTCATTTCCTATGTCGATTTCTAATTACTTCAAACAAATACCCTTTTCTCTCCAACCATGTCTAGCACCTCCGTCTTTATTTGTCTATTTTCCCAGCTTACAGTTCCCAGTTTTCCATTCTAGCCATTCCAAGCCATCTTAGCGATTATGTAATTTCCAAAAATTCATCGTGAAAACAATGCAAGGATACAGATTTTACGACTGTAAGTTAAAAAGAACTATGACAATAATAATATTCCTTCGAAGATATCCAAAATAATTAGAGTTTGTAAAGAGAAAACTCAGAATTTTCAATCTAAAGAACAGAATAATAGAATGATGACATGATAATAACAAAAATAAAATAAAATTTAAGAAATCGCAACAAAAAAGGAAAAAACACGAAAATAAACTTTAGAGATTTATCATAAGAGCACATCCCGCCATTTTATATTTCAATATTTGATAAACGTCGATAAATACGGTAAAATTAAAAACACTAAATTTTCAGTACACTTTTAGACAAGAAATTTTCTAATTTACATGAGCAATAAAGCGATGTAATTTACGAAATGTTGACAAGCGGGCAAATAGAACGGATAGAGAAAAAATAATTAGAAGCGTTTCAATTTGCTAGCACACCACAACATTGACTCTCTAAATTACTTATGCAAAACAGTAAAACATATGCATAATCAAATCATGGAACTGGAAAATGGTATTTGGCGCTTGAAGCACATAAAAATTTTAAACCCAGTTGGCTTAGTTACTTTACCAAATAGAAGAGCATAAAACATACAATCATCGAGAAAAGAAATCGTGTATCCCAGATAGTACTTTCCGTTTGCCTTTTATCTATCTTTGACATTCATCCCACATAGAATTATAAGGCAATAAAACAGCATAGAGAACATATACACAGCCTCTCAGATGAAAATATTTTTAACGTTTCTATCCACGTGCTGTGATGCTCTCTATCTTAGGAAATTCTTCGAAAAAGTCCCCTTCACCGCATGACTCTCTGACCTTTTCGGCCAACTCCTTTATTTCAGAGGAATCCTTTCATCTATACGGCTGAGGTCCGCGACCTTTACCATGAAGATTCACCTAAAAGCGTTCTGCCGCATTTAACTCCAACGTCGTTTTTATTGCTGCGATTCCGCTAAAGTGTAAGATAAATTGGGTGAAATATACTTTCATAACGGATACATAACCATGGCCGTTAAAGTTGGCTATGAAAAAGATAAGATTTTTAAAAATTCGATTCTAGCTTCCGCAGAAAGAGGCTCTAAAAGTTCTTGATGGGGTATTTAATACCATGATCTCCTATTTACCAAAATAACGTCAAAGAGTATACGAATATGACCTGATTCACTTCTTGAATAATTCTCAGCGATTTCTTGACTTAAATTTTTACAGACCGGAAAGAAGAACTTTTATTACATCTACGTAAAATCAACGTATGAATAAAGATCAATACTAGAAATACAACCAAGTAGACTGAAAAAATAATGTGAACGCATGCACGTCTTGATATATCATATTAGTTCACCTTCATCACTATTCTAACTACAGACATGTTCACTTACTCCAACATTAGTTACATCACGTAATTTTGTTTGATTACTTCCGCCTTCGTACTACTTTACATAATTATGCCATTTCATTTCCAAACACCACAGAACTTATTTCCTCTGCAAGCTGCAATTAATCTAAAATAGAGCTAGAGGAAGAATCAAAAGAGTTCGCTTCTACCTACTTCCAATTAGGTATTGACAAACCGAAGGCATCCTTAAGGAAAAATTACCCCGGAAGGAAAACACCCACTTAGAAGATGATGTAAGGAACAGCTCAGATCTACCGATGTTAAAAGGTAATAAATTGAGAAAGAAATGCGATAAATACTGTATTGTGTAGATACATTGAAAGACAATCAATTTTATACATAAGATAAAATAGAATCATAGGTAGACCTTCATACGGCCGAGTAGATTACGCTTTAACCTTTAGTCCGGAGTTCGAATCCTGAAGGATTCCCATTCCAACTATGCGAAATGGCTTCAGTTGACGAAACATATTTGTAAAAAACAGGAAAAAGGAACAAAATAATTTACATTATAAAGTTAACGGATGGCAAACATAGAAAATAAGTAGATACAGGAGTACTACAGATATATAAAATTTTAATATAAAATCACGTGGATTATATCTAGGACAATATCGTTTACAATTTTTCCCTGAATACACCTACTTCTAACATGATACATAAATCACATTAGCTTAGAAAAAAGCACATAAAAACATTAGAGATCTTTGAGATATGGGTGTGGCTTGGAGTAGAGAGAGTATGTATCGTAGATGGAAAAGCAAACATTAAGGTACTAGAGAAAGTTGGGAAGGAGAGAGTTTCAATTCAAATAATGAAATATCGACCGATGAAATAGATGGGTCAAATATTGAGAGGAGAAGGTTTAGAAAGGTAATCGAAAGAAGAATGTTAGGGAAATAAATGTGGAAAAAAGAAAGAAAAAAAAGATGTTAGAACAACTTTAAAGGGTGGATAAGTTACCAAGAAACGAAGGAAATAGAATTGATAGGGAATATTAAAGTTCGTGAACTTACTGAAAGGTAGAAAAATTACGTATTCATACATATAATACAAATCATAGGATAAAAATTTATGAAATGATTTAGTATTAGAGATACTTTTCGTGACTTTGTATGGAAAATTGAGTTTCCGTGGTACTTTTCTATCCACTAAAACAATCAGGTAATAAATACGTGTAAAGACAGAAAACGAAATTACATAACTTCAAGTTCACCCGCACTCGAATCCACCCAATGACATTCAGCCCTTTGGTGGGCGTAGAAAAACGAAACCGTACTGAAGCGAGTCACAGATACAGCTGTATGGGATCATTTCTACGTTCTCAGATTAATTATCAGAGGAAGCACACGCCCCCTGCGGTGGAACACTCTCCAGTAGCCATGGCGATCCACGTCTCACTGGATTTCGGGCGATATGCTCTTCGTCAAAGGCGACAGTTATGAGATTAGTGTATCGGATGCAAAGGGAGAGCGACTTCGTCATGATGCGTGAATGGATGACGAAGATGAACTAATACGGTGACTATTAAGTGCTACGAAGAAATTCATTCCGTGATGCTTATTTATGCGCTGACGGTGATTCGATTAAAACCACGCGCGAGTCTTCTATACCTCTGCGTGGGTTTACGCGTCCTGGATTTTCCTGTTCCTAACTCCTACGTGCATGGAAAAACGAACGAGGAGGTGCTAGAGTTGGTTGGGGAGAAGAGGGTGTTAATTGAAGTAATTAGAAATCGGCATAGGAAATGGGTGGGTCAAATATTGAGAGGAGAGGGATTGCTGAAGAAAGCGATCGAGGGAAGAATGCTAGGGAAAAGACAGAGGGGAAGACAAAGACGAAAGTTATTAGACGAATTAAGGGGTGGGATAAGTTACCGGGAATTGAAGGAGAGGGAATTAAATAGGAAATGTGGGAGAACATGAACCTACCGAAAGGTAGAACACTTATGTATCCATATTCTTCGTGCATGCTAAGACACTTCTAGATAAAGTATAGGGTGTTTCCGAGTCTTTTCTGAGGAAGTTTAGATTTCATAAAAAAAATTTATGAGAAGTTTTAGAATTTCTAAGACTATTATTTTCCGATGTTTTAGAGGTCTGAATGGTAAGATGAGCATACATATTAGTAAAAAATAAATCTGAATAAATTACTCACGATATAACTGACTCCAGCTCACTGACTCACTGACTCGTCAAAAATTTTTAAAAGGGAATAAAATGTATGAATTTACCCACTTAAAATCTATGCAATAATACTTCACCGTTGGAGTTTATCATAAATTTTCCAGACCAGCCTAGAATCGCAGATTTCTTCAATTAGTACATATTTTGAACTACCTCTGCTCACAGTTTCTCATTTGTGGAAAATTTAGCAAATATAACTACGATAGGTGCCAATCGGCCAAGAAAATCAAAGAATGCGGAAATATGTCACCATGATAGGTGACATTTACCCAAAATTTACAACTAGCGAAATCTATCTCAAATTTTGATAGTCCTTCCTAGGGTAACCTCAAAATTCACCAAAACTTAGATCAATCCTACATCGCCAGATCCCTTGACCACAATACGGAAAATCACTTTCGTTCTTATACCGACATAAATGGTAAAAACCGCAGGCGCCGAATATACTCATTTACCACGATAGCTAGAAAGGAAAATTATGAAATTTAAAATAACGCCGATGGCTTTTAAATCGTGTTTTGCATGTTGTTTAATTAATTATCTGGCTGCATTATTTTTCATTCACATTTCAGTTATATAAAGTGTTCTACCTTTCGGTAGGCTCATGTGCCCCCACATTCCCTATTTAATTCCCTCTCCTTCAATTCCCGGTAATTTATCCCACCCCTTAATTCGTCTAATAACTTCTGTCTTTGTCTTCCCCTCTGTCTTTTCCCTAGCATTCTACCCTCGATCGCTTTCTTCAACAATCCCTCCCCTCTCAATATTTGACCCACCCATTTCTTTTGTCTATTTTTATTTACTTCAATCATTACACATTTCAGTTACTTAGTTGTATTGATTCAGAGATGAGAATACTCTTCAAGGCTACGTGAACGTTAATCAGGAATCGACGGAATTTCTGGACTAATGTGGCTAGAAAGTTTTCGCTCGGTACAGCCAACACGCGCAAAAAAACTATAAATCCGAGCGAATTTTTTTTTTCAGCGAAAATCGATCGAGGTGACGCAGAAATGATAAAGGAGGCACTGGGAGGATTCATTGCAGAGATTAAAGTCGTTGGAAAGTTTGCGAAATAGTTGGATTTCCGGATGACAAATCACTGGCGAGTAAAGAGGAATTTCCGCTTCTGGTTAATTTAAAAAAATGTGTATGAACGGATGCCGAGAATTGGCAGATATAGATTGAAGGCGTTTTATTAAAGGCTTCCCTTCTATGCTACCATGATACGAACTTAATCCAACTTTTCTACTAGTCATTAATTTGCGTTCCTTGGTCGCTTGTGAATATATTTCATAGATTTACATGCTCGGACGTTCATTTCTCATTTATTTCCGTTATCGATGGGTTTCAGCTTTGCAGTCAATCTGAGGCAACAATGGGTTTATTGTCGGTCAATTGTTAATTTTTCGGTTCCCACTCCCTTTCCAACAGTCTCGACTTACTCTATTGCTTAGCAACACTCTAGTTGCTATGGTCACATGTTTCATTATAATTAAATTAAAAATCTAGATGAATCCTTCGAGTGACATTACTTATGAATGCAAAGAACTAGACATTGAGTGATTTATTAACAATTCGTGCAGTAATAATAAAATAATAATAATAACAATGCGTCTTTCTTTGGGTGAGATTTAGACTAAATAGTCTCTTCTTACATATAACCCTTCCTCGTGCTACATTTAAGAGAAATACGTAGATAGTTTGAAAAAATGCACAGAAGAAAAATCATATGTGGTTTTAAAAAAATCTAAATTAGTGCTTGGGAGAAAACTCTCAGATCAGAAACATTCATGGACAGATTATGATATTTATCAAAGGAGAATTTAATCTCAGATGGGTCGCCTGCCTTAAGACGGCTCTACCTTCAACAAATCAGTTCATTTTTTCCGTTTCTAAAAATTAGCCAATAAGCCAAACATTATATTGCGATAACAGTTGAAGAGGAAAAATTATGCGATACCTTAGTTCGTAATGAACTATGCCTCTAATCATGAGAGCTACGTCACCTTCTAAAATGAAAGGAGTACTTAAAAAAAGTGAAAACTTTAAAGCTTTCTTCGTGGAAATATCGCGGCAAAGGAATATTTGCAAGAGACGTACAGTAAAATTTCAGGCCCAAAGAAAGCAAGATGCGATGATATTCTATAATGATCATCGTAGTGAAAAACCTACAGAAACATCCAAAATATTCACAAACGTATTTCCATTACTAGAGCGGCGACTGTTTTAAAAATTCAGAGTTAAAATAAAAATTCCGACATTTTCGGAGAGTTGCTGAATTAAACATCAAAAACTTGAATATAAACAGAGGACAAAGCGCACGAACTCGAATGTTGATTTCCATGGTGATAATAGAATCACATTGTTTTTACTCCCGAGGTTATTTGTATTGGTTGTACCATAGTATAAAAAAAGAGATTCTTCATTTTAATGTCACAGTAGCATTGGTTAGAGATATTTTAGTTTATTGAATGTTTTATATTAATTGACAGATTTGGATTGGATAAGGGTTTAGATAAATTGGTCGAAGATATTCCATCAGCTTCAGGATATATTAGGTTAATTGTGACTACGGAAATGCGTCCGCCTGAGTAAGAAAGAAATTAAAATGTAATTAATTTGTGGCGAGCGATTCGTAAATTATTAAAGCAACCTTGTCGACAACGAGCATAAGCGTGCGTAAAAATCTATAATCTGCTTGAACAGCAGTTTCATCTACCTCCCATGCTCAGGTTTGGCTAATTTCGATGCATCCATTATGAATGTTTGACATTAAATCAATCCAAAATTCTGCAGCGGCGAATATTAATGAGGCGAGGCTACATCAATAAACGCAGCGCGATGCATGTCGAATTCCGCATTTGACTATTTCAGCTTTGCCAGTAGTTCGAAAGTAGATACATACGTCATGGTTGCCCCGCAACGAAAGTAAACTCGTTTAAACAATTTCACCATGGTTTAAGAATCTGTAGAAATTAATGGCGGATTCGATTGTCAAAAATGTGTAAAAGATCCTGAAATTAACTGAATCCGGCGATGACAGCATCTGTTAAAATATCATATAATTCTTGACCCGAAAATTGGTTCTTTCGAAATTCAATATGTGTGACGTCAAAAATTAAAGAAAAGCCGGAAGGAAATATCTTACAAAGTAATTTCGACATTAATTTGTAATTGAAAGTAGTTTCCGAGTGTGGAGATTAAGCAAAAACTACCTCACTTCTCATTTTCTAGCTCCATTCCTTACCCAGGACTTTTGTTCACTGATAGCAGATGGATTCAGGTTTAAACTGCCCTTCTGGTTATTGGTTTAATAGATGGAAAAGGACAGATATATATTTCGTCGTTTTATGAATCAATGAACTGTACTTAATGGCTATTCTTTCAATTTTACTAATAAAAATTCTTTTTCTCCAACTAAAATAATTTTGCATAAATGATTCAATCAAAGCGGTCATCAAAGATTCTCAGAAATTCTGCACATTTTTCAGGTATCAATTTAGGTAGTTTACATTTATAATTAATTATAATCGAACAATGATTGTTTTCACTCAAACGCAAGAGTAGCTGTTTGCTTCGTCGTTAAGGGGAGCATTGTTGAAATTCGCACATTGTTGACATGCATACTCAAATTAAATTAGCTCGATTAGTGTTTAATTTAAAGCTGAAGTATTCGTTAGCGAATTATACGTATTAATGTGGAATAATCAGTTAATTATATCGCATTTTGATGCTACTTTGTCCATTGATAAGTATCAATTTCTTTCAACTATCCATAATGACGTTTACGCTATCATTTGATACATAGCTGCAAGCAACGAACTGTTACAAAATGGAAAACTCATATCAGATATTTCGCCACGAAAAACAAGAATCGAGTCAAATTTTCATTTCAATCTCGTCATGATAGCTAATTTCCAAGTATAAATTTCAGTTTCGATTGATAAAGATTACTAGCAATTCGCAGCTGGTTATTCGCAAGCGAAAAAGAAAGTTGGCGACTGATAATGAGATCATTATCGAGGAGATTGAATGCGAATTAGTATGATCATGATTTCAGCGACTGCGTGACTCGGAAAATGAATCAGATCTGTGAGAGATGAGTCAAAGAGATGAAGGATAACTAGATATAACGAGCGATAATCTCTGCATGTAAAGCTGGGCTCTGTGAGAATTGGATGAGATTTTTCTACTTCTGGAATGCCTCATTTCATTACCTATGAGTTTTCTTAAAAAATTCAAAAGTTTGCATCACTTAGAGTGAAATGAGTAAATTATTATTATAATTATAAAATATGTAAAAATTTTACGTTTTTTTGCTTTACAATGATGAAGGTAACGCATTACCACATTGAGTTTTATTCTTTACATTTCTCATTATCTGTACTAACAAAAAACGCCTTCTAACTCGCATCTAATATCTTTAGCACTGTTCAGCCTTCTACACTGTATTTACTCGCAGTAAAGTTGTATTTAGCACTGTTTTCTCCGATATTGGTAATTCTCACCTTCAACATTCCATCATTAATTCCAAGGTTTTACACTAGCATTCCTATTTCCAAAATGATAAAATATCAAGTTTGACGAGGAAATATAAAATTTCTATGAGTTCATCGTTTGTTTGCTTATATTCATTTGTTATTTTATTATGTTTAATTTGTTGATTGTTCACGATTTTATTGATTATTTTGTTCTTTATCGTGATTGTTAATCGTCAGCAGTAATTGGGTTCGCGCTGTATGTCGATGTTTGCTAATAAATAAATAAAATGAATAAATAAATGTCTTTTGTAATGAATCAAAGGTTTTCAGCATTTGGAGCATGAATTTTGAAGTTATGGACACAAATTTGGCTCATTATTGATGACTTTCTTGCTTCTAACTCAAAAATTATTCAGTTTTTGATCAAATTTCACAAGGATTTAATCATTTAAAGCGCCAATTTTGCCATTTTTGGGAAAATTCGGCTTGATATCGAATATTTTCATGATTTAATGCAGTAATTATATTGTATTAGACCCGATTTCTACTTCTCATTTGCGACTTCTTCATCTGGAGCATTAATTTTAATCTTTTCGACCTGAGTTTCTCTCGCACTAAAACATTTTCTTCAATTAAAGTAGAGATTTGGCCTTATTGACCCATTTCCAAAATGATAAAATATTTCGTCTTTTGTGACGAATTTTCGGTCCAAATATAACACCGAATTCAACATTCCGTCAGAATTCTTCTCCGTAAAATTTTAAAGCTTGAATTTCACCGTTAAAAATTTCGTCAAAAGCGTTCACACCTGGCCAGATAGCCAAATTGCAACGCGAAAATAAATAAATTAAATTCGAGCCTCTAATCTCTTTCTATAGCATCATCGGACCCGACTAACAACGTCTAATGCGCCTCCAGAACCACTCGCAACGGCCATTCGACCGTAAACACTGCCGGAAAAAATTCGGATGGCCCGATAAGCGAAAAACGGCACTCTTCGAACGATCCTTATGAAAAGGTACATGCGCAATACATTGTGTGCGTATTAAAACCGACAAAACGACACCGAGTCAACGATCTGTGGAGGCCATCCGACCCTTATGCCCTTCACCAACTGGCGGAATGATATTGGTCATGAACGTGAAGGCAGTGTGCGGATCTAGCCATGCGATCTCGGCGTACCCGAAAATTTAGAGCGCGCAGCTTCCATATTATAGCTCTGATGCCCGACCGCCGCACTATAGGAAACCATGGCAACATCACACATTAAGCCGGTAATTATTTAATGAACGGGGGGCTGACTCCCCTTCCGTGATGACGGTGATGAATTTTACATCGACCGCTTCAAATTTTTATCCCGGTCGAGGTTAAAGTTTACTGACGTGTCTCGCGCGCCGTTCTTCCTCTCTTTTTATAAAAGCTTCCGAATTTATTACGGTTTTTTCATAATCCTGCACTGTGGAAGAGGATATAAGGAAGAGAGTGATGGATGGCGATATGAAAGTAAGTGGGGCGGTAAAGGGAGTTATGTGCAATTAATTCCAAGCGCCCTCGAAATGCATTATGGGATTATAGGGTTATGCAGAGAATGACCTAACAATTAGGAGAATTGGGAGCTGAGACGAGTCATTGTTGCTATTGTTATTACATCATCAGTTGAGCATGACGGAGCTTTACTAGAATTACATTGTTAACTCATAACTGTAGTATTATTTTTAAAAGTGAATCGACAGCTGAGGTCATTTTGAACATATAAGCCTAAACCGAGAAACGAACCTGGGACCGCTTTCACAAAAGACGAAGGTTTAACCTACTTGGCAATCCAGGAACACCAAAAAGTCTATAGTTACTTTCACTAATAACTCTTAGTTAATTATTTATTTATTATCCTTACCTCTTTTAATAGACTTTTCAACTAGCTGAATTATAGGAAAATGAAAAAAATCAGGAATATTTTTCAGGATAGTTACCCCGTGAAAAATTTCCTGATTTACATATTTTTCCAGTCATGGAATACAACCAAGTAAGTCGCGAATCTGTGGAATTATTTAAATTAAAATGTCATAAATGTAAAAAATAAACTATTATTGAGATTAACAATATAAATAGTAATTTAATCTCAAATCAAGCAAAGGATTGGCAAAAGTAAAACCAAGGCTTCCGGATAGCCATGTGGGTAGTGCTTTAGTGAAAGTGGTTCCGGGTTCGATTCCCAGTAGGAGCTCACGAGCGAAATGATCTCAACTGTCGAAGCACTTATAAAAATAATACCACTAACAGAAGGCATGATAGGGTAAAAAATCAAAATATAAAAACGATTTCAATTTTTTAAATTCTTAAATGACCTGAGAAATAGTAGTAAAAAATAAAACTTTCTAAAAATAAATTGTAAGGTATTTGGAGAAATAATTTTAAGATCCGGTCTTACTTTAGGAGGAACACACCATAATTTTTCCCATACTTTCCTTTGAAAATGAACCTACAATAATAGCAAAAGGAAACCGTATGCTACACATAATTCTCCAAACAATCAAACACATACACAGAAGCAAGGAAGGATGAACAGCAATCGAAAAACAGAGATCACACAGCCGACAACCGTATTATAAATGCGGGAATAACTCTAAAACGTCGAGGGGCGATTGAAAATCGCTTCATAATAAAAACGGAAAATTTCGATCAGAATCTAAAAATAAACGCGGCGAAAAAGCGATTCTCTCGGAGAGAAAAAAGGACAAAAATATTGCAACTTCATACGCGCGATAGGAATAAAAACATTCCCGATTGATGTCAATCGCTCAGCGGCTGATGAATTCGAGGGATTTTTAAACGGGAAAACGCCGACTGCGCATTTTTTTCCTATCGCGAGTTCGTCCATCTATAACGTCCCCGATGCGTATCTACTGACGGCACTTAACCTTTGGCTCTCTCATACGTCGAACGGCAATCCGCAAACCTTTCGCAAGAGATTTATAGATTATTTCCCCGGTTTGCCCTGGGCCGAATTTCTGCGCAAGTATCCGCTGTAAGAAAACGGGGCGCTTATTGATATTTACTGGCGCGAGGTCTTTTTTTAAAGGAAGCGTGGTCTCCAGTGCGAGATGCAATTCACGGGATCGCTTCCGCCGGTGGTTAATCACGATTCGATGGACACGAAAAACTTCCGAAAGGACTCGGCCTTGAGATATTGCTCCAGTTTTCCGGATTGCGTTTAAGGGAAGGATGCTCGAGAATTTCGAGCCCGATGAAAGATGAAAATTAACTGCGGTCGCAGACATTAAAAACGTAAAATAAATTTAAAGGAGACGGTATACGAAAACGGAATAGGGTTTTTACTTAATGCAGACGAACTGATAACTCGAAATAGGAATTAAGTATATGACTCATTTAACCTTTTTCAATGCAGTTGACACAATATTCAATAGATTGTGCAGAAACAGTTCTACCGTAAAAGGTAATTCAATTAATTTCTAAAAACTCCACTACATCAAAGATCACTTAAGACATTTGAAAAATAACTTTCCAAAACAGAAGGAAAATATCAATAATTACACATATTTTTTTCTCTTTAAAACAAAAGTTTCAATAAGATTATTATTTGTAGATTCTACCGCTACTGAAACTTCTAGGGTGCGTGCAAACATAACATGAGGTAACTCCAGAACAGCTTTTCCTTTGGAATACCTTACTGGGTCTCTAGATAGCCAAGTGGGCTACCTCCTCCACTATTCTGTACGTGTTTCACTTTGATTAAAGCGGTACCGGGTTCGATACCCGGTGGGGGCTAACGTGCGAAATGACCTCAGTTTCGATGCAATTTTGAAAATACTACTATTAGTAATTCTCGTTTTCTCTTTTGTTCATTCTAATTTTATAAAGTTACTCAGGAAAATATTTTTTATAAAAATGTATGTCGTACAAATTGTAAGAAAATGATGGAATAAAAATTATTAATAGCGCAACGAGTCAGGCAAAATTAATATTATTTTTCTTACACAAAAAATATAATTAATAATATAATATATATTAATCATTACAATTAAAGAGAAATACATATAACCCACGGACGTTACCTACGAGAAAATTATAGAACAAATTCTAACAAAATGTATTTAGATATAACATCACGATGGTTGAATGGTTAGTGCCTGGCCCTCCACAATAACCCAACTTTATGCTCAGTGGTTCAAGTCCTGCATAAAAAATTCTATGTATTTTATTAACATATTTCGTCATTATATTTCATTACCGTAGTTTATTCTTATATTTTATCTTCGTTCATTACTAATATACCTATGAAGCATATCCTTACACACTTATTGGGGAATCTCAAATGAGAAAGAACTAATTAACGCAGTGAGTACAAGGGTAGGGCATCCATGAGCTAATTTCTTTACCTCGCTGAATATCATTACAGCGAATACCTCCGTGATTCGAGATTATTAGCATGTATCGCAATTTGATGGGAAGCCTAGGGCCCTGAATTGTCCGACACAGCTCTTGCCCACGATGGACAGCGATGCGTCGTTCGTGGATTGTCGAAACCACGGTCGTGAAGGTACATTTCACAGCCAAAGCGCGTGGTTCTGGGCAATTGACTTGCATCCTTTCATTAAAGACTGCCTTGATTTAGTGGAATCTACGGCCGGCTTTGTACTACACGGGTCACTCTGCCGAAAAATCGGACAATGAAGTTGAAAGCGAACTAAATTTCGAGGAAGAAGGGCATTCATTGGCCCTTAAAGTCTACTAAGGCAATATAGCTTTATAGGATTTTAATTCATCATTCAAATGAGACAGTTAATACTCAGAAGGTCATGATTTCAAAGTAAGATTAGTTATTTCTCATATTATTTTCCTATAAGAATATTTTCCTGGGTAATTTTTTTAAAACCAGATAGAGAAATGTCTAACAATTAGGATAATTAAATAATCTATGAAAATGTAATGACAATGCTACTTAATATTTCTTGCAAGTTGACTATAAATTCGCCAGTCATTCGATTGTAGAAAAAGATAACATGGCTTTTCTGCGTCAACAGAATATTTCTTCAAAATTTGCTTGTGGACCAGACAAATTATTAAATACAAAGAAATAATCACAAAATATGAGAAACGTTAATGAATGAGAGGATAAAATTAATGTAAAAAATCATATTTTAAGAGAAAGAAATCAGTTTTTTGTTTATATTTCTGCAAATACCAAAAGAAATACAAAAGAGTAAAATCTCTTGAATTAAAAGAGCCTTTTATGACGCAACTTTCAAATGGAACCCAAAATCTTTAAAATACAAAATTTGAATCACATATTAAAAACCCTGCGAGTTCAGTCCAACGAGATTGAAGCTTGGAAGTATTCTACTTCATCAAGCCTATTTACTCAAAGAACAGAGTCCTTTTGAGACTCCCGGAGGTCATAGAAAGCTTGATACAATTATCTAAAGAAATAACTAATTTGTTCCTAACCCATAGGAAGAAGAGCTCCACAAGATATTAAAACTCGATCAAAAATGCAAGGGTTATGTATTTTAATTCTTTTACTTCTCATTAATAATATACAACGTTAACTTAATCAATTGATAGAAAATACATCTAACTGAAATATTAGCAGACATAAGGACTTATGTCACCTAAATAAATAAAGAACCATATATTTATAGTAAGGCACTCATTCCCACATAAAAAACTGAACCGAACACCGACGGCGCCCGCCCCGAAAACCCTCCCTCCCTGGTCGCCCGAAAAATTCCAAGAGACGAAAAAAATCGCGAAACAACATCCGTTTTATTCCCGTAGACACATCCCTCGAAATAATCCGGATTTTCATACCCAAGAGCTTCGAACTCTTTTTCCTCCTTCCAACCAAGGGATGAAATAGGAAAGCGATCTCCGACGTGCAAGTGAGGGGGTGGAGCACGTATGGGGGGGTGTTGCGAAGACTCGGTGTGAGAGAGAGAGTGAGAGAATATGAGAGAGAGAATCGGCGTTGCGGCCGACGATATGAAGCATCGAGCCTTGGGGAAATGGTCCAACATATTGATCACGTGGTACGCCCTCCCATAAATTATTCCGGCTGATACGTGGAACGACCCCCCACGGCGACCCCCCAAAACTCCCCCCCACCCTTCAGGACACACTCGATAGTTAGAAAACATAAGCGCCCTCTGGCGAAACGTCCCATCCTAAAACCCTTCATATATATTTATTAGCGTACTCTTCACTTCCGCCACGATCGCTTTTTATCGCTGCAAGATTCAATCGATTCCATACGTCACTTGCTCTCTCCCTTTTGCGTGTGGCGACTATGGTAATAAGCGATGAGCGATCTTTTTTTTTTGCGGAGAGGAAGTTTCGAGCCGACTTAAAACTCGTATCGAGGCGCGTACGTCGAAACCGCGTAAGGCTTCCGGCGGTGCAGACGGAAAGTTTTTAAGTCCAACGTCTCCTATTTTTCTTATCCTACTCTCAGGATGTGGAGAACTTTTTTAAAAATCGGGCCGCGACTGAGTTAGGGGACAATTTTAATACTTTTCCGGTTTGGAAATTTCGAAAGAAGCGCCTCGAGCGAGATATTCGCCGTTTGTGACGGTATTGCCATTTTATGTTGCAGGTGCACTGCGAATATTCATAAGATACGAATCGCTTATCGAGAATGAATTTCCGCAGTGAACCGAATAATTATAAACATCATCGTTCTTGTGAGCAACAATAATCATAATAATAATAATGAAATGACTTCATTTAAGTGCCACAAAAGTATAAAATCATAATTGAAGTTTCAACATTGTTAGGTTTACGTGCAGAATTAATTAAATCTTTCTCCATTTTCATATTTCAAGGCACAATCCGTACTATATAATCATTTTAAGACACAAAGACATATACGTGAATATTAATATATACATATGTATAAATACATAATCATTAATATGGTTTTGCATTCTATTAAGGATTTAGGGTTAGGTGTAAAAAGACTTTCTAGTCTCAACTTCACCCAAATAAAGGCGTTTTATTATTATTATCATAATTATAATAATAATGAAAACTAAAAATAATAATAAAATAGATAATTCAAGGCGTTACAACTTTAAAAAAGCATTGGACAAAATTATTATTAAAATTGGATAAAAATAAGAAGATTAATTTGAATAACTGTAACTGAGGAGGTATACTAATTCCATCATTAAATAAATTAAACACCGAAATTGTTCAATTAACTACATTCAGGCAAACATATCAGAGTCCTTGTATCAACCATACAACGAATATGTTTACGACGATTCGGACATTTCAATCCTAGCATTCAGTTTAAAGATAGTTGCATCAAGAGAAATATTTTCCCCGAACGATGACGCTGGTGAATAACAAAATAAAGTTTCTATTTTAATCTTCAATTTTGAATGTGTAATCTTTTTTATGCGCGCAATATGGTTCCTAAAAACAGACGCATTTTCTCCTTGATTGGCGATAAAGCAGTAAGGAAATATTTTAGCCTCGCACAGGGCCATAACATTATTTCGTCCTGAAAACATACGCAATCACTGAAAACGGAATAAACGATGGATTTCCGATAGTTAACGACAGCAGATCCACAAATCGCGGTGTTTTATAGACAACATTTAGACTTTCCTCTAGCCTCGTTCCAGAACAGTTTCTGACATTACATATTTATGACGAGATTCATTTCGTTCAAATAGCCAAAGGAAAAAAGTCGAACGAATACATTAATCCATTCTAGGCCGTCGAATTGCCAGGATCGGAGAAATACTGTGATGTTTCTGCACCATTCCTATCACCCAAAAATTCAGAATGTTACGAGATATCGGTCGAAAAACTTTATCTTGCACCGCGATTTAGCAAGGGAATAAATTTGGTGAAACTAGAATGCAGATGTTGAGATGGATATCGCTGGCATAGATCCTTTGAAATTGAGTAATACAATTTTATCGCGAGCGTATATGGGGAAATTCTAGGGTTAGGTTGCGAATGACGAATTTCTCACGCATAACCAATGAGTTTACGTAAGAGCGGAAGATTAAATAACTGATTAATCGTAAAGGACAAAGAATCACCATTATAGCTCTATGGTAACAGACAAAGAGTCATCAATATCGTTGTATATCTATAGATAATCCATCCCAACATTTCACAGAAAAATTATAAAAAGGTGTTATATATAGAAATTCTCACGATACCACAATGAGCTATACAGATACCTTCGACAAAATATAAAATTTACATGGAGTAACAAAAATGCCATTCGAAAATTATTTTCAATAAGGATTTTTAGTAAAATTGAAGACCATACTACAGAGAAATTTCGATAAAATAGCAGCAAATAACTCTATAGCAACCAAATGTTGTAGCAACGAATAAACAGCTACGATGTACCGATCAATATTCACCGTTAGCCATATCAATGTTAATGATGTATAATTTTCTACATTGAGAACGAAATTTCCTATACTGGAAATGAAATATATATAAAAAATGAAAATGATTTTCTATAACTCTATAATAGCACCTTAATCTATTCAAAGACGCTTACATAAAATCAAAATGGACGTTTTTGGATGGAATGGAAATAGTTAATTCCTTCATATTCAAATTATTAATACCCTGTTTTCGTAAAATTACCAATGCAACGGAAAATTCCAAACTTTCAGACGAACCTATCAATTAACGAGAGGGATAAATCATAATAACTTCTATTTGAAGAGGGAGCTTAAATACCGTTAAATACCGTTGACAGTCAGCCATATGAGCCCCCAATATTTTAAACTCCCTCAACAGAAATTAACATTACGCCCATCCGGAAATGAGACGAACTTTTTCGAACTCGCAAAAATTTTCGCCCGGATAAAATTTGCCCTCGCCAACTCTTTATGGGAACATTAAAAACACTCAATCAAAAATTCTAATTGTGAGCTGATAATGATCGAATCCCAGGACCAACTGGGCTATATATTTAACATAATGAGCCCCAGAGGTATATATTGCGAAACGCTGCCCTATAAATTCAGCATCGTCTCCATTTCCTTTCCAACTTTTTATATGCGGGCGAATGAATTTTGTTTTATCATTTCCAGGCTTGTTTTGATAGGTGGAGCTCTCTTCCCGGGAATCCCTGAAGGGCATCGGGCGAAAGGTTTACACGTTTAGTCCAAAAAGCGATTTTAAGCACAGAAGCTGACTGAAAACCTGCGTGTGAATGGTAAAAATATTCTATTGGAACTAACGCAATGCTTTGATGCATGAATGACATCCTCGTAAGCCATTTTTCCTTTCGATTTTTTATTATGAATGCTCCGATTACAAAATACTGTTGCGTAAACAGCAATCATAACCCAGTTACGCTTAAAAGCATTTGAATTTCGAAATTATGACGTTTTAGGAAATACTCAAATTCCACTCACGATTAAAAACTGAATTATTTACTTTTTTACCAAAAATCGTTGCCAAAGAGTCAATTTACAGATTCATTCGAAACAAAAAAATAAAATAAAATAAAAAATACACCTTCATTAGTTAACTGGCGAGTGTATTTTAAATTCAACGCTATTTTAAAAAGTCACATTTCAAATGTTCTCTTCTACGCTACCAGTGTAATTGTTGTTTCAGAGCCATAAAAAAGAACAATAAATATATATGTCCTCATAAGCCGTTTCCTAGCAACCACGCCCATATGATTTTCGCATAGCAACATAATAATAAACATGAGATGAAAGTACTTGAAAAACAATCACCGTGAATCTCAAAAACTTAAATTTGCATGTCACTCAAAAATTATAAAACACCGCTCAAAGCCCCAATGATACCGTAGCGTTAAAAATGATAAATAAATGCATAAAAATGCGAAAAAAGCTATGGCAAGCATGAACCCCAACAAACACGTCACGCGGCAATCTCAATGAAGCCACGCTACGCCTCACTGCCGTATCTATCTCACAAAATAAATTAGTCGCCTAGCACCCGACATTTACGCCTGGAAAAATCATTATTGTACTCCCGCCCCATAGAATATAGCAATATTTTCTCGGCTGTATAGCAACCGGCGATCCGACAATGGCGTCGCCGAGATACCGCTCAGCTGAACTCCTTGGTTGAGAAGAGAGACGATTCGGTGACTCGAGAAATGTGCCGCGTTAATTTGACTCCCGAGCTCAAGGGATTCGGTGATGCTGAACGCCATGTCTTATTTCACAAAAGAAATTCGCAAGTCTTCAAAGACCTTGTTTCGAATCGGGGAACAATACCCTAGCAACGACACCTCGAGATGTGCTTGAAATATAGCGCATCATTAACGCCCTCATTGTAAACATGGTTTCAGGAGACCAAGGGAGCAAAACTTGGATATTTAGTATGAGAGAAAAATCGGGACATAGTCATGAGAAAAACTAATGCTCAGAATTAAATATTGGTTCTGAAGGGTAAGATATTCCTTCTAATCAGTTCTTTGGTTTCAGCTCTTCGTCATTGTTAACATAAAATGGCTTTTCTACTTAATTCGCATGGAATTTACTATCACAGTAAACTCGATTTTCCTGACTAAAGATGGAGAGTGTATACACGGATAATCAACACTTTCAATTTTATTTCTCATTATGATCATATTTAAGTAAATAAATTTTATTATTATTTGAGCGCATAACCCGTTATTTTCGACTTTTTTATATACTCAGAACTCGAAGATTTTATTTCATCTGACAGCGTGTCATTATAGCAGCTTTAATGTATTTTTAATCGTATTCTCATTCCTTCATAGAAAATGTCTTACTTTCTTCAATCAGAACTCGAAAATACTTGTTTTTTGCTCCCTGAATTTTTCTAAAACGACCGAAGAAAATATTGAGGATGTGGCAAAATTCATGCACGGATAACCTACTAACGGATAACAGGAAATTCACTTTACTTGTACTTTATTTTTACTATTACCTACGTAATTAATAACATACTATACTTACATTATAAAAAATTCAAAAGAATTTAAGTCCAAGCAGAAGAGTAAAATTAAAACTAAGCCAAATTTAACTGAAAATAATTGACGCAGTGTCTTCAAAGTTAACCGAGAGAGACACGAAATTAAAAAGATAAAACTAAATAAAAGTAGGGTGTGAAATACCCATCCGTACTAATGATATTAAGGGAAGACTCCGCAGCAGTGGAGGGTACAAATTGGCTGTACACAGTTCTGACACTTATACTATTATAAATATTGATACAAAGTGATAAAATAGGAGCCTTATAATGCAATAGCTCTCCTATCCTTCCATAAAACCCTTGAATAAGTAAGTGAATACAACATTCGCCGCTGAAACAGGAGTTACTAGCTGTCACGCGTTTCATTCTAAATGAAGCTTCAATTTGTCAAGGAAATAAATTTTAAATTTGACCAGCTTAAAGGTGTCAAGTCAGATTGAATACACTGCTCTTCTCGAAAAAAATTCCCAATGTATAAGAACAGATAAAATGCTCCGCTTTTATTGGTCATGATAAATTTAATCCGGCTTCGAAATACGCGAAACTATCTCGATAGCTGAAAGAATACCTGTAAATAAATTCACGCTAAATTGGAGCACGTATTATTAATTCCTGAATTCTAAATTTATTTCTTCCTTGATGTATTACATAGTGAATATTGTTAAAAATATGCACATGGGCTAACAACATCAAATATTTACAAAGAGGTTTGGGGTATACATGAATTTTCCAAAGTTATGACCCTACATAATATATCAAAAGACTGAGTTATCTTAACGATAACAAGCATTTTTAAAGAATTATGTACCATAACAGGATTTACTAAATTAAGAATTTTAAAAATTTCTGATATATTTTACGACCGAAAGAATTTCGAAAAAAATTATAAGAAATTACCTGATTTACGAAAATTATTACGAAAAATAGTATATTACGATTTTTGGAAAACAAGGATTTTGACAACAAATTATCCATAAACTTCAACGTATGTTAGAAAAAAAATTAATAATGGATGAGAAAATTAGGCCTGACTAAAAAATTAAAAAATGTAAATAAATAATAGGTGAAAATTAGGCCTAACTAAGAAATTAGCACTAATAAGAGGAATGTACTTGATCCAGTCATAAAAACCATTTAATACGACGTATATACTCGCCATAGATAAAAGGATGGTAATTGTATGAAAACGAATTGTGAAGTATGAAAAAATTACACGAAGAATACCCCGAGAAATTAACTTCCCATAAATTCGAAAGACGAAACGTAACAGCATCCGATAAGCAACTCAATGGAACCTTATGCCCTTCTCTCAATTTAATCCTCGGAGTGAGAGCTGAATGTAGTGGAGTTAAGAATAACGCTCTCGGAACTCCACCATCAATCTATAACGTTGAATTACCATTTGTAACAGTTGAAGGCGGTCTCCTAAGACCTCTACCAAACTCTAGTCGGGAAGCGGAAAGCGGTTTGCTCCTTAGACAGAGAATTGCGTGAGTTATAACTCCCCGGGGCATTGCGTCAGGTCATTCAGATTAACGTGCTGACATGGGAAAACACGAGAGAGAAAGTAAGGGCTTTTGCGATACGGCGACTTTAAGGACCGACCCGAAAATTTCCCTTCTCCACACTTTATCAACCTTACGTAGCGTTTAAATTATGGAACGGGTTGCGTATATGTATAAATTTAAATTATTTCGAAGGGATTTATTAAAAATAACGGCTGGATGAATCAAAATTTACTTCTCTAACGTTTTTATAGGGGTTTTTTTAAATATGGCTGCGGGTGGATGTGGGAAACAATGGCTATTTATCCGTTGCCACAACAAATTGCGGGAGAAGAAACATCCGAATTAAACTGGCACAAAATGGAGTCAGCATTACTTAATCCTGTAACCATCAGCATAAGCATGCATTTGTTAGTTAATTATTTGATTCTAACATCCAATTCTGATTTCTAAGACAACTTATTCCATTTCTCCTTTTATTTCATATTATGAAAATACATCTGATCTGATATCAATTACCTTAGTAATATTTCAACCATGCTGCCTGTTTTTACTTTTACACGTTTACCTATGAAGGTTCAAAATATTTTGTTGAGCAATTAATGCTAAGCATTGAAAATTATCATCATCCATGTACTGCAGTAGTCTCCTTTTTCAAAAGTGAAGACTTCATTATTTTATGCTAACAAAATGGTTTCCTCCTCCTCACGTTACTTTTAAAAGGTATTTCTTAATCCTTAGCGACGGCCAGTTTCATTTAATACACCCTTAACATTCTTTCAAAAAGAAGACACACTGTCTACACTATAATTTCAAAAAATCTTCCACTAGCAATCCAAATTTACCTACATTAACATCTGCACTTACAAGATAAATGCATTACTCGTTTTAAGCAGCACTGTTTACGAAAACAACGCAAGATTTTTTCGATAAACATTAAGCTATTCCCGTTGACAAAACTGTTCCATAAAGCGTATGACATTTTTAGTAGTTTACCAAACCAAAATCCATTAGCGAACGATGATATAGAATCGCCACACAAAAAAAGGAAGTAGGTTGGATCAAAAGCAAAATTAACCGGGTTTCAATGCACGCCAAAAATGTCAAAGCATAGACCTGTTTAAAATGCTTTCATAAACATACATGCAAATGCATCTTGCATTTGCGTTTTACATGAAGTGTGTCCTATCGGTCACAATGGCGGACAAAATCACGTGATCTATTTGCAAAACCGTTAAAATTAAAAGCTTTCCGTGGGTTTTGTGGGAAGAGATATCGCGTTAACAAGTAATATCACTTGACATCTTCTTTACTTTTGCCTCAAAATTGGACTAGCTAATATTGGTAGAGTCATAAATAGGATGTTTATTATCATTGCCCACTTTAAAATGAATGAGGAGCAAACCTTTTATGCATAGTTGAACTGTTTTCATCTTTGTTAGCTTATAAACACAAAAATAATGAGTTTTCAGATTATATGTCATACCTTAAAAAAGCCTAGTACCCATATATGTACTGTAGCAGTTATCAGGAAATGTAAACTTAGATAAAAATAGCAATAGTTATGATAAAAAGCTCTGAGATAGCTCGATTCGCCTTTGATGGAAGCGGACCCGGGTTCTATTCCCGGTGAAGCCGTATTTGCGAAATGACCTCAGCTATCGAAGGAATTTCAGAAATGATACTAAAAAAATTACCTTTAATATAGGTTAATGGTAAGATAAAGGCTCTACAAAACTTAATTGATTGATTGGTTCACACATTACTATACTTTTAACAGCCATTAATTCAAAATATGAAGATATTAGGGAATACCATTTACTGGTGATAGACCAAATTCAAATCCAATGTTATCATTCCGAAATAGAAAGGAATGCAGATTCCTTTAATTTAGAATAAAAAGGCAACCGCTTTCGAACTAATTTTCCGCTGATTTTCAGCATTTAATTGCTAAAATTAAACACAGAGATTCTCTCGAAATTGATGCTGGGAGCAGTAAAAATAATTCACTTATAATATACCACAGAAACGATTACATCTGCAGACTAGAAGACACACACGATCAGTGGAAAAAAATTGAATTTCATTTCGAAAGCTTCAACCTTGAAACGATTCCGTTCCTTTATACCGAGAGGGAGAAAAAACCTTTCAGAAACAATCACAAGATGAAAAAGGAGAATACGAATAAAAATTTAAGATATTCACGAGAAGTGACTTAAGGTGAAGAGGAATGAAACAAAAAAAAGTGCGGGTGGGAAAAGAGGATGTAGAAAAACAAGAACCTACTCACGTTTTCCAGGGGAAGAACCCACCAAGGAGCTAGATATGTCAAGAAGAAAGGGCAAGTCTCATGAGGACGGAGGGCTGGCACAGACGAGCAAAAGACAAACTCAAGAAACACACAATCCCACAGAAGCAAGACATTCTCTAGTATTACATGAGAGTGGAGTAAATTACCAAAACAAAATACGACTGGAGAAAAAACTACTTGAAACGATGGGAAATTCAAAAGAAAGGAAAGGAACTGAGGAGCAAGAAAAAATATTTCAGCATTTTTATGGAAAAATAAGTTTGTTCCTTTATCAAGAGCGGCTTTTAGGAATAAAGAATCTTGGGTAAAGAATACACTACTTCACATTGTATTTAACAAACATAAAAATAAATAAATACGTACGTAGAGCATACGAGAGCATATGAGCACCTATACATACATGTATATTTAACAGCAATACTGTTGTAGCAACGGATAAACATTCATTGTTGCGGGGATCTTTAGGCAGCCATTTTCCAAGCAAAGCCATAGAATGGAATATTACGATTAAGTTTGAGAATGCAGCATAAATACATTTATTCTAACCAAAGCTATCGTAATTATTAATGCTAATTACACAATGATCAATATCTTCACATAAATCATAACTGGGGGATCCCCAAAAGAAAATATCCATATAAAATTACGAAAGAAAACTCGAGAGTAAACCGAAGGATTTTATTGCTATAAACGCTAAAAGTATTAATATTAATAGTGTACTCTCAAAATAATTGCTCATTTGTCCCATAATACAAGCAACTAATAGTTTAACTTAAAGCACAGACTTCCGCAAACGAATTTACAAGCACTTTAACTTCTTTACAAATGCGCCCACCGATTCTGAATCAATTAACTGCGGATGGACAGTCACTTGTGAATAGAAAAGAGGCTGAGAACCGTGCACGCTGAACGTAATGAAAATGGGAAAAGGCATCATTAGGAGAGGTCAATAACCAAATAACCCCGGCTTTAAATACTCTAAATAGCCCTCCGAATAGATCGAAGGGAACGTTTTAATCTCAAGCAATTTGCGGAGTATTTGTAGAAGCAACAAAAAATAAGTGGTTCCACGAGTTAATGGTTTTTCGGAGAGATTTTATTTCGAAACGTCTTGCAATTAAGCAGAGAGGTTTGGATGGAATAAAAGATAGCAATAAAATGATACCAAAGAGAATCTGATGATGAAGAAACTAGAAACGTAAGATAATAAAATTACAAACCAGAGAACGAAAGGGGTAAAGCGCACGTTGTCATTTTATCAATCTAGGAATCATCACGTTTTCAATTTTCGTTCGATAAACTCTTGTTGACTAAAATACGAAGGTGTAAAACCCTCTTATGTTGAAATAGTACAAGTGATTCACTGAAATAAAGGCGATGAGAAATTAATTTAAGATTGCTAAGACCCAGCCTATCTGAAATCCGTGAAGATCGAGGAAACTGCAGTGCCTATAATGAATGGGCATGGTTTAGGTATAGCCGAAGTTTAATGTGTATTTTAACTTGTGAATAAAGAGTTCTTAAAGATTTAGAATATATTCTAAGCGCTTGGTAACTTCATCTATTTCGATATCGTTTCATCTGTGAATAAATTTCGACCCATGACGAACATTATTTCACAAATGACTGAGTGAATTCTAGACATTTTCCGCTTCCAGGATCACTTAAAGAAAATAAGGTATCTCCTTACATTTTTCTGGAAGCTTAGCCCCGCAAGTTTCAGTCAGAATTTTAATCAGTCAAGAAGCAAGCCATATATTTTCTATGCCTTAGTATTTTAGCAAGATCAGAAAGCACCTTTAAAAATATAATGTCGGAGAAATTATTTGTGCATTAAATGAACAACCATCTTACATAACAACTGGACGCATATAAATATATACTAATAAAAATATTGATTATAATAATGTCTTTATTCTGCTAACTGATAGAACACTAGGGGTAAAAAACTTTTGATTCTCTAAATTCATCTACACTTCCATTGCATCTATATTATATAATTTACAGCATCTACGATATCTACATACATAAAAATAATTAAGAGTTCAATTTAAGGAATCCCACCGAAAAAAGGTAAACATGATTTCAGTTACACGTTCATATTATTCAAATAACTATTTGATAATGCCTTCCTGATGACAATGATATTCAGGAAGTTTCACTAACTGACACAGTAAAATAAACATAAAACTTTTAAGGAGCAAGCAAAGGGCAAATACCATTAGGGAGCCCATCAATAACCACTCATCCACGGGCCTGAATTAGTTCACCAGAGAACATAACCACCTAAGGGTTGCAAGCGAACCCTGAAACTCTTAAGCTAGGAACGAGATAAGCCAATCACTTGGTAAGCGGCAGCAGGACGGGGTCAAGATGAAACAAGTGAAGAACGGACTGCGTATAGAGATAAGGGGAGGAAATTGGGAGAAATGGAGGGAATATGAAATGCGGGCAAGAGAGGATTTGGGGTGAGAGATGGAAGGGAATGCGGGTGTGGCATAGTGGAAACCCACAGCCTTCCTTATTTCCTCGATGTAATTACAGTTTCCTCGAGAGGATGGACAGTGGATGCGAATGGGAGAGGTGTATGGAATCCCCGCTAAATAACGCGCGTGAAGTGGAAGTGTGTACACTACACTGCCCCAAATATCATTTAGAATGAAATTAATATGATCAATATTAACTTGGAAGAATTCAAAGAATATGATGAAAAAATGAATATGTATTGAATTCCACAGAAGATATTATCTATTAATACTAATCATTTATAGAAAAATGACGTATTACAAATAATATCATTTCAAATTTCAAGGTAGGCAATATACTCGGCTAGGGTGGCCGAGTGGTTAGCAACCCAACGCTTTACTAACATGAGATCCTGGTTCGAATCCCGGCTAAATCCCAAAAATCTCGGATTTTAAGTTAAATTATGCCTCTATATAACTTGTTCTTCCATCATAAAACTGTATAATTTGACGTGTTTCATAGTTTAACAAGTTTAAAATAGTATAGTCCGTCACATAACGTAAATAAATTCTAAACTGGTAAAAGGTAATCTATCTCAACTTTTTTTGAAGAGGTTCGAAACGTAGTACAAAGGAAAGTCCCCTGATAGTTTCAATTTAAAGTAAAAACCACTCGCTTTGCAATGGCATTACTAATTAAATGAGAAAAAACTGCAATATATATCCACAATTTTATATAAATTGTTCTCTTTTACTAAAGAATCAGTTCCATAATATATCGCCTGAACTAATTAATCAATGGTATAACTGATACGATTCTTAATTATTATTAACACACTTAAAACTAAATTCCGTCCTGGAAAATCTCGACGAAATTCCCATTTTAAAAAGCGCGATAGAAAGAACGTGACTCGCTTAGTCGGACATTTCTCGCTCATCTTCTCAGGATGAGTCGGTCGAGCATCAACACCGCCAATACTAATTTCTTCGGGAAAAAGCGGAGCTCGTCAACGTCCAAACCCAGGCGCCTTCCCAATAAAACCACCCCAAATTCACCGGAGGAGTTCTAGATGTCACGCGCAAGCGAGGGTACGTGCGTTTCCGCTAAAAAGTTTGCAGTAAAATGCATTCCACGGCTTCCTTCCTGCATGAAACATGGGAACATTTACGTACGAAAATCAAACAACAGTTTTTCTTCACGTCCTTCATTTTCCTTGCGATGAAATCTACGTCGCTGGTATCATTTTAAACTGCCACGAGATAACCTATTTTCATCAAGATTGATTTAAAAATTTACCTTGAAGGGACGATAGAATTTCCAACAACTAACTGGTAGATAGAGACGTTTTAAAATTTTCATGAAGTCTCGAAGTTATACAAATAATATCGTATTTGACTATTTATGAATTTAAATTAAGAGTATACTTTTCCACGCTTTATATATATCTAATATAAAACCAATAGCAAAAGATCGAAGGCCTTCAATATGATGATGGAGAAGAATCCTATTGGCTGCAAGGATGAAGAAGTTTTTAATAGTATGCAAAAGAAGAATACTTCTGAAATTAATAAGAAAAAGATTTGATCATTTCCTACATATATAAAGACAGGGTTGCTTTAGAGTTAATATACAAGCTGAAATATTTAAGACAAAACAATTATAATTACGATTTATTAAAAGAGATGACATAATTCGAAAGAGAAAACAGCATCGATATTGGCGAAATGATATGAAGAGGAATATGGGAGAATCGATACTAAAAAATCTACTAAGTGATAGCAGAATAAAACATCATAAACGTACCCTTTGATTCGCCAATGTAATTCTAGCTACTTCTAATAACAAATAATTAAATTATTTAAGCACTGTTTTCAATACCTTTAGATGGACTGTATGTCAGAGCCAGATGAATAAAATCAGTAATGACCAAGTAAAGAATGAATAAGGACTGGGAAGCCTCGTTGGCAAATAATGGACGGAAGCAGAAAAACAAGGTTAATAAAAATGGTAAGAATAATTGCGCAGTTTTTAATGAATGCAAGGGAATCTGAGGGAAGACGAAAGGATGTATGTGAAGATGCACGCAAATATATGAAAATATGGAGGGGTATTGCTAAGACACGAGGCTGTTATTTTGGTTACTACGATAAGTACCATGGTGATGGATGTATTTATGCATACGTTTGGAAGAATCTGAAATAATTCAGCGCGAAATAGGCTTTCAGGCTGCACACCTTCATACTGCATACACCGGTTCAGGTAACGAGGGGCAACACAATGAATCTCCCAACCAAACAACAAAGATTCACCGCTAAACAGGTAGGAAATTCGTCTCCCCGTTACCCTATATTTAACTAGTAGCCACAGTGCATTACGGACAGATTTCTCAAACCATTTCGAGCGGCCCAACGGCGGGTAAATTTGCGCCGGAAATACATAAGGCTGGATAGTCGTTTTAAACACGGCCGTGTTAGAGGAGAACACTAGTCATATAACTCCAGCCAATTCGGCTCCTACGCAATTTGGCTTCGGATCCAATAACAAGCCTGCTTTGCATCGATGAGTGGCAAACGCCTGTAAGGTAAAGCAAGGAGGTAATGGTGAGTTTAATCATCTTTAATGCCAACAGAAAGGCTCATCTTGTAATCCCCCAAAGGTACAAAGCGCAGCGGCAGCCCTGATATTAGTTTCCTCTGGATGATGAAAGAAAATACTGGTCCAAGTCTATACTAATGGGGATCGAATGCCTCCTTAGCATTCCGGTTAATCATTGTAACATGGGGGACCGAAAGATAAAAGGAGATACGGATTCAACCACTCGAAAGGCATTCCCAAAGGTCACCAGTTAATTAAAGAGTTCTCTCTTTCTCTAAAATCTTAACAAGTCTGGTCCAACTTAACGGAAAATGAAGCGCTTTATTTATTTGAACGAGAGACGAAATGGGAAAAGGACTCAAAGGCCAGACTTTCGTTTCTATGCTAACCAAACAGCTTTTTCGCGCTTCATCCAGCAAGTAAAGGGTTAAAAACGGTCATTCCAAATACCATTTTCCGTGAATGATATGATATGTCTCGACTTAATATTAACCGAATGATGTAAAGGGAGAAGGAAAAGATAAGAGGGAATTTTAAAGCACAAGAACCTCCACGGATGTAACAGACGCTTGTTTGAACGTTATGAGTGAAAAAACTAAGGAAAATCACGTATATGTAGAGGAAAATGCTCTAATTAAAAAAATGTGTCCTCAGGAAATAAGGAATATTATTTTCATTTAAGGGACATTAACAATCTAATTGGAGATAAAAGTCAATAAAATTCCGACTAGAGTAGCTACATCGAATGATACTAGTAGTATTGTTATATACGCACAACATTACGCACATTTGAACCTCCATCGGGAATCGAACGCGGGATCACTTTCGCCCAAGGAGAACGCACTGCCCCCTTGTTTATCAAGGAGCCCGCTACCATCGAGGATTCTGAAAAAAATATTTCCCATCCTCTACTCGGCGAGGTTAAGTCTATAGGAACCTCTCAAAAACCCGGTAAGTCAATGATGTTATAGTTCACGATTATAAAACAACTATACATGGGTGGTCTGAAAAGTTTCCGACATTTCGCCATTTCTCGACATGTTTTCTGAAAAATCTAAGGTCGGAAACTTTTCAATCCACCCTCGTATATATGTTCTACCTTTCGGTAAGTTAATGTGCCTTTAATTCCTCATAAAGTGCTTTTTCCTTCACTTCCCGGTAACTTATCCCACCCCTTAAGTTATCCAACACCTTAAAAAAAACAACACAAACCAAGAAGAGATACACGCTTGCGAACTATTCAGATGAACATTCTCAGAGGATAAACCAAGGTAGGTGGAAACACCCACAAACAAAAGTAGCTAATCCCGCAATAAACATATGAACTCAACACACAGATGCGCACCTATTAATCAACTCCCCTCATTAGCCGGGCATCACGCGATGGGCCGTTAGCATCCCTTAATCCCGCCTGCGAATCGCCGCCCGAATTCCTCCATGTCCACCGATTTTTCTCATCCGAGCAAACGAATCCGTCGAAGATGAACCGCAGAGATCACTGTCACAGCATCCCGCGCACAATATGTTAAACCTGGATGCATATTTATGACGACTCCCACCTAATTAGACCCAAAAGCTTTTCGGAACCAGTGCGTCGCCATACCGACGGAATTCATCCCGCGTAATGACGTCGCTAGGCATCACGACAATTAATGCGTCCGCGGAAATTGTAATGGGAAGGAATTTCGTTGACAATGGAGGAACTAATTAATACGGATCTCCAATTAACGTTAGGAGTGGCTCGCACACACGCCAGGAAATTCGGAGGAGTCGGAGGCCGGTCTTAGATCTTCGGGAAAGAGGTTAAGTCCTAGCTTGGGAAATGAAGAAAAGACAATAAATGATGGGGTGCTAGAGTTGGAGATAAAAGAGAGGGGTAAGAACAGAGGGAGAGGCCCAGATATCTCTCTCTCTTCTGGCCATATCGATCCGACAAAGGGGCCCAGGCAACCCCATCTCTTCCCCTAATATCCATATTACTACCGGGAGGATCTGAGGAGGGATGCAGGAAGGGAAAATAGAGAACGGCGGAAAGGAGAGAGAGCTAGACATATTTATACAAGGAGACGGGAAAGGAAAATATAAAACAGGATAATGGCTTTGAAAATGAATCTCCACCATGTGATGATACCGGAAAACCCGTGCCTTTGGAAGTATGAAATGAAAGAAAGGGAGATTACGTCGGGGCGAGAAAAAGCGGGATGGGGGCGATGGATGGGAAAATGGACAATCTTGGGAATTTTTCCGTTACACTCACCGCGCTTTCTCCTAAGGATACGCAATCCACGCTCTAATATTTTGCTGAAAATAAAAAATCACTTTCTTTTAAGCTGATCATTTTAAAGTTTGGATGACCGATTCGCTGAAAGTGGCTCACAAAACTAGAGAAAAAATAAATTTTCCACTCATTTACTTATATACACACTCGTATATACACAATAACTTAAAATATCCTTTTAGAAAGTTTATTTTGATAGTTTATAGAGTTCATCTTTGTTTATAGCGCATTAGGCATAAATCCTCCTCAACACGTGCACAAATAAGTGTTATCTGTTTGTCTTCTCTCATTATCATTTTTAATTCTCCTATCATTTTTGATTTACTTTTAAACTTTGCTTATTGTAACAGTCCTGTAACGATCTCCTACTGTTTTACTTATATCATAATATCCTTTGTATTATTTTTATTGCTGAAATATTCCATCTTGAAGGGCACTTCGTGAACTACTTTTCAGCACTTACGGGTCTTTTTCTAGACCATCGATAAATTATTACTATGATATATACTGAGACTAGGTTGTGTTGGGTGTGTCTGATTGTTTTGCAGGACTTCGCAACGGTGACTACAGTGGAAAACTCGCCTTGCGGTGACTGGAACATTAAAGTACCATTTTTACCGGGAAAGACTTGAGTGAAGAGAAAATAGGGTCCTTTTCCAGTGACTAACTACGGTGGCACATTTTGCGAAGACTTTTGTGAAGGGATTATTGATTCGTAGTCACTGTGACCCTACTGACCGAAAAATCACGAAGTTGCAACTGAGACCGTTTCACAAAAGGGAGCCCGTGACATGAAACGTATCGATTCGAGCATCGTTAGAGACGTGACATTTTCAAGTAGCATTCTTTAACGTCAGCATCGCTCTGATGGCTTCCACCCAGCTTAGGCTACTGCAAAGGTGCACGTGTGTGATGAGAGGAGTAAAACAAACAGAGTATTTCGGTGCAGATGAGCATGTTTGTTGTAGGTCTTCACAAAACAACGGTCGTTTAAATCACTGGGGACTTTCGACCATTTCAAAGTCCCGATACTGATGAAGGCATCCTCGGAAATGCTTCCATAAGGCTCCATCAACTATTAAACATACGAAGGCGAGTCCCCATTTGGGAAAGTTTACTCTGATGGAAGAAACATTGAGTTCCAACAGGAAATACCTGAAATTGCAACGTTAACGTTCGTGAAACAATGGTTCGAATACGGAAGTTAGATGAAATGCCCCATAAAGTTTTAAGTACAAGTTATTGGTCTTCTTTCCAATTAATTATTTTCAACTCTTACATATAGCTGACAACAATTATTAATTAAGGAATATAAAATTTAAACATGAATAATTTAAAATGAAATGTAAACAATATTGAAATTTGATATTAGAAAAGAATAATACAGTTATTTTGGAAAAAGGTAGAATATATACCCAAAAATATTGGAGATCCCTTTTTCGCGTCCTAATTATTAACTAATTCTAAATAAGAAGATAATCTAAATACAAATATCTAAAATTCTCATTTCTGAAGATGAAACAAATCAGAAGTGAAAGACTAGTTATGAACTCGTTAAAGTTTCTTGCGGAAATAATTTTCTAAGAATTTGGAGGAAACTCATGGGAAATGTGTTAATAGTAACCTCGTTTAGAGCCAGAAGAAAATTTGTGAGACAACTTTACCACCTGACCCAGCGTTTTAACGGGAGTGATTGTATAAAAAATTAAAAATTAGAGGAAGACTAACAACTTTTATTAGAATTTCATGGAATAAGTTCTGACCTAAATTTTGGTGTAATTTAGTGTAAATGAAGAAAGCTAGAATTAGTAAAATTAACATTCAGATGGATAATATGTTATAATATTAGGAGCGAAAAAAATGGTTCGGACTAGTTCGAATTTGGTAGGATCGAAACTGGAAATGAACCTAAATTTGGTGTTTTAGTTTGAACCCGCGCGAAAACCGGACCAGAAAATATGATTCGATGCCTTGAATCCTATTTCAATAGCTCTTTTTATCAATCCCTCTACTCTCGATAATTAAAATATATTCCATCCTTAGTCCACTAATGGAATATCTCTACATCAATGGTACAGTATATGGACTTATGATATCTTGAATTCCACACTTTTGGAGGTAAAAAAATCTATCAGAAGTGAGTGCAAGACTAATTATACGCTCGTTCAAGTTTCTTATGGAAGGAATAAGTATTTAGAGCGAATAGTATATAATGTCTTAAATATTTAGAGGGAACTCATGGGAAATACAAATACTCTTTTATCAATCCTTCTCCTCTCCATAGTTGAAATGTATTACATCCTCGTTCCACCGATGGAATATCTCCACATCAATGGTACAGCTCATGCACTCTGAAATAGGCAAGTGTCCAAAGGACGACACCTCCATTTTCTCAAGCCGAATCCGACACCGGAAAAGCACAAAATTACAATAACTCTCGCGGGCAATCCATCAAAAGTTTACCTTCCAACGACCAACTTAACCCTCCTCCGGGACCTCACGGCCTTGAGGGAAGAGTGCCGAATCCGGCGGAATAATAACAAAAAAATCAGAAAGGCCCTTTAGTCTTCACTTCCTTCCGCAAACTACGCTCATTCGACTTTTCCGCGAACAAATTCGGGGGCGCGCTCATACGGCAAACATGTAATCAAACCGAGGTTCTCCAAAACACACAAAGAGATTGCGGCGGAAATTGGAGAGGAGGGGAAGACGGAATGATGAGTAAAAAGAGGTTGGGCAAACATCGATCCTCCGTCGCACCACGGAAGTTTTTAGCGCTTTCAAGAACAGCGCACCGAAATTGGATTGAAAAATCGGTCGAAAAAATCGGGCTGATTGAGAGGGGAAAAAAGACTAATTAAAATTAGTGCGAGGGATTCTCCCAGGGCGACTGGTAGTTAAGCTTTTTCTCGCCCCTTAACTTATTTTTCCTAAAATTGTGTTAGAGGGTGTGTTAGAAAATGATTAAGCTATTCCCTTCGTGGGAGGAAATGGGTATGTTGACAAACAGGCTGTGTTCGGCTGGAGGTAAAATATACAAAAAATTGAGCGATTTTCATATGGATGATAAGGATGGAAAATCAGATTTTCGTGGATTTTGACGCTCTGGATGTATTTTCCTGTCGACAAATACTAATTTTACGATTCAGTTGAGTTCATTAAATCTCAATATCACAGTTCAATCGGTGACAATTTTCCTTATTTGATCACATAACACACTATATTATTGGACAACTCAAATTAAAATAATAATTTACTAGCATTACCGAATTCAACTTGCGAATTGCAATACATATTTTAATTTAATTTCCTTAAAATTGAATTTCTTCCGAATCAATAGTTTTCTTATTTTATGATTGTACTCAATTGTGAGAAAAGACTCAGTAACTGAAATAGATAAAATAAGAAAACGAGTTATCAATAGAAATATATTAACGGTTTAGGCATATTCGAACAATGCAATTTGATATTGTAATATATCTTTCCAAGTATTTCTATATTCCTTTCAAGTAGGTAAGAATGACAGGTATACATCTGATGGTTTCCATATTTCTGAAAAATTTCTTTATCCTCTCAGACAGAAGTTAGAGATAAACTTAAGCCTGAAATATGTCCACTAATATCAGCAAAAGCTATTAAAACTATTCTCTAAGGCACCACTTCAGTGTGTAAATTAATAATACATGATGATTCCAAAGCCAATCCTACAGAACATACCAAAACCCTCTGCTTTTTTGTTAAAATCTTACGACATGATTAAATAAAACTTGAATACGCAGCTTAAAACCAGGTCACATTATGTTTTCCCCCACTGCAAAACTTCATAAAGATTTCCCAAAGAGGGCCATACTGTTAATTTTACGCCTGAAAATCGCTGATAACTTGCAGCTTCACAAATAGAGAAAATCGTTCTGACCTCGATATAAAACTCGGTCGCCACCAACACATCGTCGCAGGACCATTACCATGTGCACCACGGGAAAAATGGCGTAATGTCAGGGTACCCCGGTTCGTATCCAATTACGAAAATGGGCACGTTGTTTAAACGCGTGCTTTGTCTCCGTGTCTGTTTACTTCAATTAGAACTTAAAACATGAAGTGCAAACTGAATTGCTTTATGGAGAGCGTCGTTTTCGTCCAAGGCCCTAAGTGAGGCGATGCAAGATGAACCTCTCAGGGTAAATTTTCAACGGAGCAGGGTAATGGTGTTTGGCGTATAACCACGATCGTTTTCTCAACAGCGTGAACGTGAACGGGGATTTGGTGGGGTTACTTAGCCTAGTATGCATAAGGTCGCTTATCTAAGGGAAGAGAGTGGGCGATTGGGAATCAGTTACAACGAATAAACTGCGGGATATTCTTCACCTTGTTGATGAGATAAGAGATCGAGATATAATTTGATTTTACTTGGGGAAGCTATCTAAGCCTTTCTGACGAAATAAACCGTTATAACTTGAAAAAAATGTGAATTAAGCAACAATATAATTAAATCAACAACGTAAACAACGCGTCAAAGTAAAAACGTAACAATATAAAAAACGCGACAGCGTAAATAACATCATGTAAATGAAAACTTATATAACAATGACACTAGCAAACATATCGTTATCATGCCTTTATTAGAATTTAATTAACGAAACAATCTGAACGAAGCGCCAATGTAAAAACGCAACAATGTAAAAATGCGACAACATAAATAAAAACTCGAAAAAGTATATAAGAACGACACTAGCAACATACACTTATCAACAAAAAAGTTAAGTTTATCACAAGCAATCACAGAAAAAATATCTCCCTAGTAATAGCTGAATCGACCTGAAATCTTTTATTCACATATAAATACAAATTTGTAAAAAAGTCTTCAACTATATATTGTCGGAAAACAAAAAACAACACAAAAATCAAATTATACATAAGTTAGAGTAACAAAGTGAATACTCTGGCATGGCAGTCACAGAAAAATATCTCCCTAGAAATAGCTGAATCGATCAGTAATATTTTTCCGCAACAAAATACATATCTGTAAAAAACCTTCAACTATGGAAAGCAGAAAAACGTAAATATCAATCACAATACAACAATCAAAGTATAATTAATTAAGAGTAACAATGTGAATATTCTTGTATAACAATTGAAAACAAATTCTAAAGGATTACAGAACGGGATTCACCTAAACCACATCCTAAACGAGGTGGAATTCTTCAATCGACTGATGGAAGCCGTTTAAGTGTCCCTAGCGTTTACGTCTACGCAATTGAAATGTCCGCAGTGAGACGGGTATAGATAGAGAAGACGTCACTACAACAGGATGATCGTGACGTAACCGGCCATCCAAAATTCAAAGCCTAACTTTGTTTGAAACTGCCGATCGGAGAGAACGGTGCAACGTTGATCCCGCCAGGTACAAGAGCACAAGGATAGAGAACGATAAAAAGAAATAAAGAGAACAACGCCGCAGCATAGCAAATCCAAAGAAGTTAGATAATAATTAAATTTTGAGAAGTGAAGCACACTGAAGATTTTTTTGCAACTCTGATATTTTTAAAGTTTTTTGAAAATTTTATTGAAAATCTGATCTTTTGAAGGTGTTTGAAAAGGTTTAGAATCTATCTTAATGTGAAAATACTAGTTGCCTCGTGCTAAAATTTCCAAATTAGCAAAATCGAAAAGAATTTATTTATCAGCTAAGGTTTTTAGGTGCGTTTTAGTGTTTGTGCATTCGTTTGTAGCGTTTGCTGAAATGTATTTGGATGGGAAAAACAGTGTCAGAGTCCGTTTCGATATATCTCGATCGTATCGTAAGATATCGATAGTAACGAAACAATGGGAAAATTAAAATTTTAATTCGATTATTTTTAACCAAATGGTGCATTTTTCATTCGTTGAATTAATTTTAGCAAGAGGGAGGCAATTTCTTCTTTAAAATAGTAAGTTGAAAGTAAGGTAAGTTAAAAAAGTAATTTATATGTGCTGATGAAGTGTGATGGGAGAAAATCGTTTCACAAAATTCGGAAGTTAGAAATAATACATAAGAATTCCTAAAGAAAATACTTCAACTGCACAAACACGAAGTAGCAGCGATGTAAACAGCCATGTGAAAGCGTAAATAACAACGCGTCAGTGTAAATAGCAACGCAAATAGTAACAAGAGAATACAAAGCATCCTCCTTTTCTAGAAGCCGAGGAATATCCAGGCTAAAATTCGGTACAAAGACGTGATAATCACCAATTTAGCACCGGCCTCTATTACCGCCTGCTTAAACATAGCATAGACAACGTCAGTGCTGAATATATAGTGGGCATAGGAAACGCCTTCCTAGCCAGCGTTAGCTAAGCCCTAGTTGTTTACAAACACAGGCGTTAGCAACGCTGTTTATCCCGACTGATACTGTAGAACGATCCTAACAAATACAACGTTTTCTTTGTTTTGTATATATTTTAGCATCCTGAAAACTACTTATAGACTTAGAATTATGCATAATTGAGTTAAAAACTACTTACCGATTAACACTACGCATTTGAATTTTCAAATACTATCGTAGACCGACAATGTGTATTTTAGAAAGGCATGGCGCTATAATTGAGCGTCAATTTTTGAAATTAACAGAGAACTCAGAGCTAAATTTCTATTCCCGAACAAGGCGATTATAAATCCAGTAATTTCCCACCGTTCGGATGAGAAAATAAAAGGGACGCTGATTATTCCAAAATTTCTCCGGAATCTCCTTTGCGAGGCGGATATTTGGAGGGTTTTCCTCATCAAACTCGTATAAATTTCTCATCCAATTAGTTTACATTAAATGGGAAGCGAAGCTACAGAGTTCGAAAAATATTTTTCCTATAGCTTCCTTCCGGTTCGTGCATTAGCTTCGGGAACCATAGAGAAAACTAAAATAAAACAGATAAACCGAGTGCAAAATGGTCTGGAAAGTATTCCAAAGCAAAAGGGCCCTTTTCTGCACAAACGACTCGATTTCTCTTTCCCGAACATTAAGTACTGCGTTCGCTAAGATACACATCGACTTTTCTGCGCTTGGGGAAATAAATTTGGGAATGTAAATGCGGAGAATTAAACCGGGGAAAAGTCGATGCAATAAGACTTGGAGCTTGCGCTTGGAATGACCCCCGAATTGACTCTCATCAAATTTTCTATCGCGGTGATGCTTTTTTTTCTTTTTCCCGAAAATTGAGTCGACGTATTGGGAAAACATCTCGGACGGTTTCGAGCAAACTCGATCAAATCATAGCCAATCAACGGAATAGGCGATGCGGCTAGCGCTCGTCGCTTGTTTACTCCGCTGCCATCTATCAAAATTTTCAAAAGTGCTGAAGAAAGTTGACTGGATGTGATTGCCATCTTCAGATATGGTGAAAACGTTACACATGCACTTCCGAACACATTGAAAACAAAGAATGGAATCACTGCACTTTTGTAAAGGAATCCTTACGGTATATTTAAATATACGGAGAAAGTATTTATTGTTATATATGCTGCAAGTAGAATTTCTTCCAGTGGCAACCCGGAATTTAAAATAAATTTCACCCAACAACGAATCGGAAAGTAATATAACGGGATGCATAACAAAATTCATGTATACAATATGCAACGAAACAAAAGAGAAAACGACATATTTGTGAAGTTAAATTAACAAAAAAATGTATTCCAATCAATTCGATATGGCGGATTATTTACGATTAAAAGTCTAATAAAAATCTATAAAAATCGACGATCGATTTGGAATTAAGATCCTTAGATGGGTACGCGGAGTTTTATGACGAAATTATACATATATATTTTGATTAGGTTAGAGATTTCAGAGTCTGCACTTCTTCCCTTCAAAAAATTGTCGGAAAAAGAGTTATAATTTAGTAATCGAAACTTAAATCTCTTTCATAGGATTCTTTTATGCTACCAACAAGAGAAAAATGTTTTTATGTAGCCTCTGGCAGTAAAAAGTCACCGGTTACTACATTAGGTTACACCGAATCCTTACAATAATGCGTCCACTCTTTCAACAACACATAGCTTTAGGAAATACTTAACAATGAACATTTTTACAACAATGGTCCGTCCTACAACTCGTACAACAAACAGCCTTTTTTTACAACAATCCAACATAAGAATCTAAATATTGAGAAATAGCTGTGGGAATGAAAATATAAGAGTGATAAATCCTTAACCTTTGACATTGTCATCAGTTATTCTTCAGGATCTTTACCCAAACCTCGATGCGATTTGTGCCACAATTACACGACCTTTTTGTCCCTTGTTTGACGTCAAACAATCCCCACCGTATAAACAAACGGGACTCAATTCCGGGTGGAATATGAAAAAACCCTCCCCCCAAAAAAATTAAGCCTATGTCTCCACTCACTTCGTGCAGTTTAACTCAACATATCCTGGAGATAACGCGACCGAAAATAAATATTAAACCCCTCCTTCAGATCCCCCACATTTTATCCCCCGCCGTATGTTTTCGAAGCGAAAGATATGGGCGAAAAAATATTTGAAAAAAAAAAAAATGGGAAGAAGACGTGAGGAAACAGATGAAAGACTCTGGAGTAACAATAAAGAAATGCATTAAGTCGAGGGATAAAGCATCACGCACATTAATGCAGGCTCTGCTGAGGAAAGCAAGGAAAAGTTACGTCTCTTCCTCGCGGCGAATTTAAATATGAGGAGGGAGGACTGAGGAAAAGTTGATTTCCGAAGAAGCGGGCGGAGGAGGTTAGAATGGCGGACGAAATGGGATTTTTTGGGTAAATAAAAGCTTTTCCAAAAGAGTTCCCCACATCCGAGGAGGAAAAAATGGCGAAAAATACGGAAAGAAATAAACGCGTCCTTTAAATTATGGAATAGGGCTCCAGAAATTATTTCCCCTCTTTTTTTTAAATGCATATTTTTCTTGTTTGATTCCTAACTACCGGTGAGGATTCAAAAGCATTCGCCTTGCTGATTGCTGGTATGGATAATGAATGCAATGAGGCAGGTGGTTCTGGATTTTAATCTCCCTTCTCCGCAAAGACGCCCACGCCGGGGAAAATATTCTAATTTTCGAAACTAAGGAGATTCTAAGGGAGAGATTTCTTCAAATTGATCCGAGTTATTTCTCCACCAATGAGGTGAATTGTCCCTCAATTTCCGGGGAAAGATTGAGTGTATACATACTTATATTCGAAATTCAGCAATCCGGACGAGATTCGAAACACTTTATAGTACTAATCTAAAGGAGAGACATCAATAATACCTCCGCTAACGAAGATAATCGAAGATACTATTACAGTAAATGATGGCCATTAGTTTTAGCATTACTTCAATGGATTAAGTTTAAATGCATAAATAAACTGACGTCCAAATGATTTTCGTATCAACTAAAATCGTAATGGTAATTTTTCTTTCCGTGATACATGAAAATCATCTGTGCAAAATCTGCTGTAAATTAACTACATAATGGATATTTCCTAAATACTAAAACGTATTTTAATTTATTTAAATATTCGACGTTTTACTTAACGAGTAAATTGACATTATATGCAAGCATAAAAACATCAGGGAATATTTCGGAATACTACGCATTTCGCAAAACTCAAAATGTACTCAAAACGATAAGCCTTAAAAAAATGAAACATCACTAAAATTTTACGTTAATATTCATATTCCTAAAAGCCATCTCCTGCATCTCCATTGCTTTAAAAAAGTTACGAAACTAGCGGAAAAACTTCAACCTTACTTCTCATCGAGTATGCTCCAGACATTTAGTCGATACATTTAAAACTTCAAACAAAAAACTATGATTTTATACGTAGAAGCTACCTCAGACACACAAAATTTTATCTAACGATAGAATAAATTGTAGAGAATTAACGTGTAGACTAACAGCTCGCTTTCAAAGACACGCTGAGCATTTTAAAACCTTTTTGGGATGAAACCAGAAAAAAATTGACTTGAATTCAAAACAGGGATTAAATCTTGGAAAGATAAATTGAACCCAGCAAAAGTTCCACACTTTTATTCCAGGAAAGGACCCTGCTTCTTATTATGTCATCCAGAGATGCCCTTGATGGCTCTTTACTCAGAAACCGGTCATTCCTGGATATAAACCTTTGAAAATTTTCCCCGGTTTATTTCCTTCATAAAAATGTTTGCCTCGCATGCAGCCTTTACTGCCGAGAAAAAAGTGCTACCAAGTTTGGACACTTTTCAACATATACTGAAAGAATTTCTGGAGCAAATTACGTAGATAGAGTTATCTGTTTTATACGCTTGGGAGAAGAGCATGCATGTCAATTACCTGTCAGTCTTTGATAGAAATAGCAGAATGGTAAGAAGCTACGTTTAGAAACTGAATAAATGAAATGTGAACTTGATACGAGTACAGTCCGTTTAATTCCTATATATTGAGTTTTCAGAAAGGGAGCTTGTCCCAATTGTATATACATTACTCAATCAGGAACGAAGCTGATGCAGGGCCATAATAAGGGATAAAACCACGAGAACCATGTGGTGAAGAAGGCCACTTACCTGCGAAAAAGAAAAATCAATCATTAGTAATCGATTCCATCAAGATCAATTTAATGGATGAATCTACTGACTTAATGGAGGAAATTATACATTGATTCATAAATGAATTAATATTGTTTCTGCTCAAAATACTTCAGAATGAGGCGGTTGCCCCATTATTTGTGTCTAAACGAATGAAAATAGCATAATTTTAACAATTAAATATGAATTACGTCACATTTAGGATAAAAATATATGTTAGATACTCATAAATTTATACTCATTATAATTTGCAGATGAATATAAAATCAATAAATTTAAACATAATATAAAATTTAAATTTTATAACAATAAATATTAATGAACAACAATAGTATCTTGTTAGACAGCGCTAGAAAATAAGGTCAATTCAAGTATTTCTCGACACACTAATATTATATTCTACCTAAACACCCAGTTTATATTTCATACGCCTCTTCCTATGCGAAAATAAGCGGAAATTTCTTCAAAAATACTTATTTGTAGCCAACGGAGAATGATTCAGCGCAGAATATTATTTCGAGCGAAAACAAAAATACAAAAATTATTTTCTACCTTCAATCTACAAATATATCAACGCTCACAGTTTGCTAACACCAAACCTTGTTTTTCAAAAGTTTAAAAAACTATTTATCATTCTGGATGACCGTTAAAGTCATCGAGATGGACAAATCTTTGCAAATTGTATACAAATACAATTTAAATCATTGACTAATTACGAAAAAATTAATTACCGAAAAAGGATTGACTATAGACAGAGAGATCATTACAATATCAATCATAAGCACATTAATTAGACATCAATTACGGCCAAACTTTTCAGCGTCATTTTCCCTTTCCAAAACATCTAAAAAGCCTTCTGACATTGTGACGGACTCTCGAAATAATATACTAATAGGAAAATAATGCTGAATGGGATAAAGTAAACGCGATAATTACTTTGCAAAGGGAAAACCCCTTACATTTTAACGAAATCAAGGTGGGTGAAAATAATTAACGCTAATGGAAAAATATCACGATTCTTACGAAGCAAAAAGATCCGACTGACCTTGAGTAAAATGAGGAAGATGCTGAAAGAGAAAGTGAGGAAGCCTCCCTTAATTTAATTAAAATGTTAATATAAACGAAGGCTTTTCTTCAAAAACTTACAACTTCTCTTCGGGAGAGAAATATTAGCGAGCGAATGAAAAAGTTGAGGGGAGAAATTCGCCGTCTCGCATAAATTAAAAATCAATTGATTTCAACAACTTCCTCCGACTCGGTGTCCAGGCAAGACGGTGCTTTCTTTCTCGGAGTTTGTAAGGCATTAAACAGAAACTTTTCTTTCCCTTCCCCTGCGAAGAGTTTCATTTAGAATTAAATGCCGAAATTCCCAGGCGTATCTGAACCTTAAAAAAAAACGCACAATGCCTGTGTTTGTTCATTAATTCGGCTAATGAGACTTCAATCCATGACAACTGATCCGAGAAACATCGAGTAATACGCGACATTATTTCGTGACGAATTTGATCAACAATGATATTTTTCACAGAATATTTTCTGAAAGGGCCCGGATCATATTTGTCTGCTCCTCTACAAGGAAATTAGAACAATGCCATCCTCACAGTTCCTCGTTTATATATATTATACGGTTGGGTTGAAATTTCGACGAATAAGGAATGGAAGGACAAAGGCTGAACTCGTTCGTATAATACGTTCGTGGGCGTCCTCCCGCGGAATTGTGGAAATCAGCCGAAAAATTACATTTTTTAGCGGAAAGCAAATATGAGATGTATTTCTTCCCTTTCAATTAATCAAACGAGTTCATATTGTCTTGTTTTGACCATTTGAAAATGCCATCGTTCAAAAGCTGCTTAAACAGAAGAATTAAAAGAATGGTGAACTCGGGAGTAAAACCATAAGGCACTGTTAAGTAGATACTGAAATCAAATACGAAAAAGGTTTCAATGCAATAAAAAAAATTCGCAAGAAATGAGTAATAATAAATTAAAATAATATGTCCTATGAATGAATGGATGTCAGATTGAAAAAGTAGAATTAAAGAGAAACAATAGTGATTATTGTGACACTAAAATATTAGGTTTTATAAAGATTTATCAATTAAAAATCTAATGATAACAAAGTAAAATATATTTCACGAGTTATCAAATACATTGACTCTTAAAAGTGATGCTATAATCTCGAAATTCAAATTCCCAGGCGACATTAAAGTGAAACCGAATGAGCATCATAATGAATTAAAATAAATGAAAACGTTTCCATACTTAAAAAAAACTACTCAGAGACCAAATAAAAATGCTAATTTCCTTGTGAAATTTCGTACAAACGTTACTGCTGGATACGGCTTTCATCCCATTAATTTTTTTGACGAAAGTGTAAACATGAATTCGCAAAGAAAACCTGAGAAGAAGGCCATCAAGTTGAAATTTAAGACGCAAAAATTGATGAAATTTTCACCTTGATAATCAGAGCTAATGAGGTTTGGGATAAATGGAATGAATCCATAGAAGAAAAGCACTCCGAAAACTTACACATTAAGGAATAGAAAATCCTCTAAATTAAATTTCTCTATTGCCGAACCCTACGTTGGATCCTGAAGAGTACGACAAATCCAGTCCATTCATTTCCGCAGCAGTAATCGCTGCATATTGTCTCGTTGATTCTACTCCATTCTCAAAATCTTTCCAAAGCTCCGCTCCGGTCTCAAAATACGAGCCACGCCTCGGAATACGACAAAAAGTTCCAAAAAGGCTATAATCTGACAACGGTTTCTGAAAGACCTTTCGTTCGAAGGAACTTTTATGACATCCTCAGCTGACGCAGACGCTCGCGGTTGGATTTTCGGAGTGTATTTTGAAATGAGGATGCTCCCTCTTCTACGAAGAATATCTTTTTCGGGCCATTAGGTTCGGCGGGGCTAGAAGGGTTTACGTTTTCGGCAAAGTCAATAATAATAGGTAGACGCTTTTTTTATGGAGCGGAATAAATCGACGATTTTCGCATCCCCAGGTATGTGAAACCCATGTGCTTTTCCTACCTTTACCCACGGATTTCGACGTTCTAGGTTGAAAGAATTCCCTTATTTTGCTTAAGAAAATTTGTATAAGTTTTCTATTTTATAACACGTATGACTACCAGGAGAAATGTGCTTATGAACTTATTGAACATGTTATAAGTTAAACGAGTTTATGAGCTTCTAATTTAGATGCTTAAGCCATAGCGCAAATAAATAAAGTGTGCAAAAATTAATGTATCAAATAAAATGGTAAAAAATTAATCTCTTCAGATACAGAATGAAATGAGAATATCCACCAAATATCGTTTGAATTAATTAATCTTAATCAGAGACAGAAGTTGTAACTCTGTATTTATTGAAACTAGAATAGGTGACTACAAATTATAAATTTTTCACGTGAAATTTCTTTCAACAACAATTCGCTTGGAAGGAAATCATAGATAACTGAATTTATAACATTAAAAAGAAGAATGGGATAAAGGCTTGACCAAACCTGTATTATGGAAACTATTATTTCTTATTATATTAATTAGCAATCGTTCCTTAAGTGGTGTTAATCTATAATAGGAGGAGGGATTCGGACGTCACCAAACTAATATGGCCGAACGGTCAAATGTGGCCCAAAGTAATAAGGTTTCTTTTCGGATAAAAAAATTAAATTTCGGAAAGAAAATCATTAACGAAGATTATTTTCAATTTATTTCTATAAACCTATCGGGAGGAAATTGCTTCCTAAGCTAAGACATACAAGTCGAAACTCGACGACAATAGACCGGAAAATGGGCTTAAACCAACATGGCGGACGTTTTCATCGAAATGAAAAGAATGAAATAAAAAAACCTCGCAATTGACGGAGGAGATAAGAACAGTAAGGCTAATTGGAGAAAGGCGCCAGCAAAAGTAAGGCAGACGGTCTTGAAGAAGAAAAAAAAATCCTTCGACGGACACGGAGAAGATTGGCTCGATTAGATCCGTTTCCAGACTTCAAATAAAGCTCCCCATTCGACATCCACCGCCTTTCTGCCACGACCCCGAAAAGGGATTTTTTGGGCCGGCGTCGAAGTCCTTTCAGAATTGTGTTCCTCTGTATCCAAACACTCATCTCTCCTCCCCATTGGTGCCTCTAAAGATTGCGTACAGTGCGTGGAAATCCGAAGGACTTCTCGGACATTCTCCGAAAGGAAGAATAAAGAACTCAATTTTCCATCGGACATGTAAACGTCAAAGTCGATAAGGACGGAAACCGGCGTCGGAAGAAATAAAAATGGGAAACTGAAAATGTTTCCTCCTTTGCTTTCACACACACGTGTATTTTGAATGCGGCGAAATTCGATTCGGATATTTCGGCGGAATTATGATCCTTTTCCTGGACGGGGAAATTATTTTTCGATGAAATCTGTCTCGGGTTCTTTTCCGGTTTATTCGAGTGATGCGGCGCGGATTTGAGAGAGAAACAGAAAAAAAATCATATGACCTGCTCTCAAAGAAACTGTCTCACTCCTCGTGTTGGATATGGTTTCGAGTAAGGGTCAAGATGCACTACTGAATCTTAGAGGATAAAAAATCCTTACAAATACATTCAAGGATTATAGAGAAAAGGGGTTAAATAAAATGGAAAATTAACTAATTAAACTGTTCTCAAATTATTTGAAGATTTAAATCCATATTAGAAAGGAAATTAGTGAAATACGGTGAAATCTCACATTTAAGATTTTTTTACGACCTATGTTTTACCCGTATTTATTCATACTTCATAATTTCTAGCAACTACCCGAAGATGTTACCAGAGTAGATTGTAAAAAAGCCTTCAATATATAATTTGAAAATTCATCTTTCCAGTTACAATACACACATATATAGTAGTGTAATGATACACAAAAAAAGTAAAAGATCAATAATTACCAATAATAAAAAAATCATTACTCGACAAAATATTGTTAACAGCATGTAATAAATATATTACATATAATATTTAATACCATTTCAACAATATTTTTCAAATATTATGGGAAATATATTACTGACATGAGAGATACTACTAAATTACAGTTACAAAAGATTGATATTATGAAAATGAAATATCAAATCGAAATATTGTCACAAACGTTTAAAAGATAAAAACACTTCTAAACTCTGAGATTAAATAAATGGTACAGTGATTTTTCTTCTTTTCTAAGGAACTTAGAACACTTAATTTATCAACAGGCGCTGGTGGTAATCCGACTTAAACTATTCAGTGGCCACATGCGGCTCACGAGTAAAACTTGTCAGGTATACTTTATCACGGCACCATTAACTTCTTCAATAATATAAGACAATTATGAATCGACAAAACATAGAAGACATTCAAGAAGAAATTAAAATGGAGAGACCATATAATAATTTAAACATGACATATATATGTATATATGAAAAGCAAACTAAACGTGTATAAAGGGGCTTATTTCTTCAACCGCCGTCTTCAGAGGACCAAGTGCAAGCCTGAGCTAAGTGTATAGGTATTACAGCTAGTCAAACTCAGCGGAGGAAGATGCATGGCAAGCGAACACGTCCCACGTGACACTCCGTGTACGCGTGCCATTCATTTGTCATCCAGTCACAGTTCCGTTGCTATGCGACTCACGGCTAAGGTTAGCACTGCGGTTTTCCAGAGTTCTCACACGGATAAGCTCTTATCCGAGGAACTTCCTTCCACATCCCCAGAGTCTTGTTGACGGACGTGCTTCGCCGTGATACACCGTGAGCTGGTGTCACACCCAAGAAAGCACCATCATTAGTCTTATATTTCGCGGGAAGTCCGGCAATGAACTGAATCTTAGCACACCGCTTCTTAAACTCTTTCCTGAAAAGCACATATAAATTCGGTATAGCCGATTTCTTTGCCGAATTTCTAAAGTTTATTCTAGCGGTGTATATAATTCTACCTCTTCATGACGACACGTTCACTCTGAAATGTTCTCAGTTGGGAAGGATTTTGAAATGCCTAGCAAAATGAGACTACTACTAGTTTTCAAAGCCCTAACTGTTACCTACAGAGTATACAGAGACTTCTGTCTTTTCTCGAAAAACACCACTTTGATTTTTTTGTTATGCTACTACCTATACTATACCTATTTTAATTCATCGTAATCTTATTCCGACAGTTGAGAGTTCTCCCTGCATAGAGAACCTTTTCTGTCAATATTAATCATCGAAAATTCGTGGAAAGCCATGACTAAGTTTTAAAATAAAATATAAATACCCTCAACCAGGTTGTTATTTAAATGTTCCACTCTTAAAAAAATAGCATATTTTGATTCCTTCTTTAAAGTAGATTATACTTATAAGTGTTCTACCTTTCGGTTTCCGTAGGTTCATGTGCCGCCACTTCCCTATTCAGTTCCCTCTCCTTCAATTCCCGGTAACTTATCCCATCCCTTAATTCCTCCAACAACATACATTTATTTTCATCCTAAACTCCTTTGCTTTTCCGTTTAGTGCATTTACTAGGATTTGCAAACCCTTTTCAGAATCGCACACGATAGCCTTGCCCTCTGCATATCTTACTGACTTCATGCCCAAGTATACCATTACCTAATCATAATTGTTGACAAAAGGAAAGCAGAAAAGTTGGACTCTTAAAACACTTAAAAACCACTGTATAAATAGAATAAATAAAATTCGCATTAACACAAGGTGAACATGTGCAAAATCCTCTTTCTCCCTAACCCCCTGGACCCCACCACCTCGCGACACCATCCCGGCGTCAGAAACTCAAAAACCACGCACAGCAGCCGTCGATATCGCGGGCAATTTCGAATTTTTCCGCACCACTTATGCGCGAGCTATTGTGCGGCGCCGTCGGGGGATACGCGAACGAACGTGACAGGAAGAAAAACAAGGAAAAAAAACCGGCTTTAAATAATTGCTGCGGGCAATTTCATAGAAAGGGGGCGGCGACGGAGTTTCCTAGGAGATGTAGAACTCTGGATGGGGAGAAAGACAGTTCTTATCCCGGAAAGAGCTTTACGACTAATTTGGGCGCCACCTTAAAACTCGGGCCGAAACTCATCTCCGCAGCGGCCTCCCCTCCCGCGTTCTCAACGGGCTCAAAAGTCGCTCACCTTTTGTCTCCTGTGGGACTGCACAAAGCCTTCCATATGGCGTTTCCCGTTCCTTCCCACCCCAATTCCGCTGCTCCCACTTCCTCCACTCTCTCTCTCTCTCTTTCTCCTTTTTCACCTCATGCATACGAAGCAGGCAATTTGAACCGCACGACCCGTTCCCGCAAAAAGGGGAGACGGAAGATTGCACGGAAGAAACTGGAAAGACATCCCTCGCGCGGATATTTAAAAAAGGGAGTACTCCTTGAGACGACTTCCTTTACAAATAGCTCCTTTCAATCCGCATGATGGCCAAGAGAGGAATCTTTCTTTTTTGGGGGTGGAAATATTAGCAATTATCGAACGCTGCGGAGGGATACAAAGCTAGGATGATCCTTACTTGGGGGTGAGGGATTAGTTAAGGGCGCTAGGACGGCGGAGGAGAAATTGCTACGTACCGCAAACCCCTGCAGTTTCCGGGAGAGGGCTTTCTTATCCTTTTGTTCACCAACTCCGATCAGCTCTTTCCCTAGGAAAGAATCTACCGCATAGCGAACAAGCCGCAGACTAGGCTAAATAAAAAGTCCTGCGTACACAAAAGATTGCGCGGAGTCTTCCAATTAAGTCCCTCGAGACTATACGAAGGTATAAAATCGGATGTGTATTAAAAAAGAAATACCGTTAGAAAAGGGGATCAAAGCCGAAAAGAATTTGATAGAATATAAATCGAATTCAATCCGACATATTAGGTTTCTAGGTAGAACCTTAAACTGCAAACCCATGTTTTAATCATTGCTTCAATGTCACGAGTTACACAATATAACACGGTGGTACCTTATTAAGTAATCTCGTTGCTATCAAGATCACGATTTCGCACAAATATATTAACATAATATTATACTATACATACTACATATTATGTATTGACAAATATATTAAAACAGTGATATCCTAGTTAATGCCCGGTAATTCGTTACAGGATTACCGTACTTATCAAGGAGCGCTTTCCCTCAAGTAATAGAATTATTCTTCCCGTTCCTCTCCACAACCATGTAGTGAAACCCGCAGGTTAAAACCCACTAAATGTCTTCTTGAAGGATATATTGAAATTCCCCATCCATCTTCGTAAACCAAAGTCTTTGTGTTTATCCTGTTTTTTTTTTATCACAGTCACTCGTCGTTAACCTAGTATGTAGTTAACCAAGGTATCTAAATGCCATGTTACCAAAAGGTACACAATATGAAAACCTTTAAGAAGAATTATAAGATTTTACACTAGGAGCAAAATATCCGCTTCAGCAAAGATGGTCATAGTCCGAAGCATAGAAATTAAAATTTTCAAATGAAATAAAAACATAATAAGATAAAATTATTCCAGACAAAGGTATACCGATTGAAAGAGACTTGAGAAAAACCATAAAAATTTATCACAATGAATTATAAACGACTTAAAATTCGTGAAATTTAATCATTGGAGCAAGATTTTGTTCGATTATCTTCAAAAGTTCTTATTTTAAACATTGATATTTTCCTAGAAATTCCCTACGACGTTCTATGACGCCCGAAAATAGCGAAACGAACTCAGAAATTTTCTACGGAACTTCGGCAACCACGAAGTACAGCACCACGCAGTTTCCTATGATATGCATAAACAAACAACTTCGACAAAACACGGGATGGAAATTTGCATCGCTCTCAAGTAATACGGAGGAGCTAATTTAAGCAGTAGAATTCAGGTGAAGTAATGCGTTTCCCGGGAAACTAAAAAGGAAAACAAACTTCGCGGAAGAGCTTATATAAGAATATATGCTGGTACGTCAACTTAGCCATACTACTTTATTCCCCACTCTACCATACCCCTGAGGATCGATTCCGGGGCGTACGTAACTATCTTCAAGAAGAAAACAAGCTCGCGAAGGAAGAAACCATTATGAAATTACAAGGAAAAAGGTAGCACAAAGGAAAGGATAGGACTAAGACATCTTTTAGGAGGTTCCGCCTAGAATACTTTTCATATAAGATGTCCACCGCCTCGGGAGACAAAAAGAAGTCACGTCAATCACTTACGTGGGCTCACGGACCGAATCCCGGCTCGGGAAGAGATTAGCTTTTCAAGAGGGAAAAAATACAGGTTTCTTATTCCTTGGAAGATACCCATCCTATCCCAGAGATATAGAATAGCAGGGGATATTACAAAAGGACATTACGGAATACAAAAAAGGGGCAGGTTCCCTAAAAATACAACCCCTTCCTGTAGAAAAAACGAGGAGACGATCGGATGCTTCGGAAAGGAATCATCCCAATAACGTCGAAGATGTTTTGCGATAGCGAGAAAAAATACACCTTCTGGACCGTGATTAGGCTGGGAGCTACCAGACCGGAACCGGTGAAGTCATTATTCCAATGAGAAAGACGCGGGTGTACACCGAGGGAAGGATTGACAGTCTCTGGGGAATGGGGGGCCTGCGTTTTCCTCTACCGCCGCTTCTTTGTCTATCTCCCAGCATCCCAGCTCGTCGGAGGAAGGACTCTTTTCAAAAGCCCCGATGTGGAGCGAAGGAAGTCGGCGTGGGTGGGGAGAAACCTCTTCTTCATTTTCCCCTCTTGGAGCAAACGCCTGGTTTGGCGGCATTACGGCTTCGCATCGGTGTTTTCCAGGGTGCAGAAGCTCAAGGGGCACGTTTCTCTGTGTTGCGAAATCGCTTATTCGAATTTTCGATGACATGCGAAAAGGTGCCCCCCCTAGGGGGATTGGCGAGATTTTAGCGTTTTAATGTTTGCGACGTGCTCGGGACGGGGATTTCGCAGCAGAGATTCTAGATGGAGCGAAAAAAGGTGGGGAAAAATGGGATTTTTTCTCGATGGGATGGCGATTCTTACAGCGATTTTACGCTTGTATGCTGTGGTCGTGAAGGATGCGAGAGGAAAAATGACGGAGAAACAAATTATTTTAAAACAAATGAGATGCTTTTTCATTTCGATTCCATTCCCTGCACGGTTTTTGAACTCGCTTAATATGACTAGAGACTGAAGGCTACAGAATAATGGGCTTCTACGTATTCCTGATGAAATAAAGCCTCAAATTTGATGACTTGCTTAAAGACGTGTATATCCGGTTTCATTCAACGTAATATGGTAAAAGATTTTCTATTCAAAATTGAAAGACTGTCCTATGAAAATACATCATCAATCTTAAAGGATTATAATCCGTTAAAATGAAAGGTTATCACAAAGAGGTCTTTCACTTAAGTTAATCCAACGTTTGTTACTTGGCTAAAACATACTTCAAATATACTCATAAATAATCTCTTAAACTATTATTGTAAAATCAAAACATAAAGGAATATTACTTTGTAAAAACAAACGCTGCAAATTTCAATGAACTAATAATAATAGATTATTTATGAAAAAGATTTCGAAATATTATATGTATGTAACAAATAATTAACATTATGCAAATAATCTATTTATTTAATTTCCAAATCCCCCAAAAACATTCATAAATGGGCAATTGCAGTGGCGGAATATAAAATTAAATCGTGCGTTTAATGACTTCTAAGGTGGAATAAGTTACCGAGAAGTATAGGAGAGGATATTGAACATGGAATACTAATTCACATGAATATACTGAAACGTAGAACACACGAGTGTCGTGAAAAATATTCAACAAAATGAAAAATCGCATTACAAGATTTATACTGTTTATGCATTTTATGTGAAAATTTTGTAGGTGAAGAAACCTCTTCGATAGCAATTTAAACTTCGAAAACACACACGAAAGTAAATATTTCATCTTTATGATACAAGCTTTAGAACAAAGATAACCAACAGTATGATTGCTCTGGATTGTATTCATCTGGAAAGTAGATACAGCAGATAACGTATATTCCATTACAAAACAGTTCAGTAATACACTCCATGAAACATTTTCATTTTTAGGTCCTCATATATACGGAGTATCTTCAAACTGTAGTATTTTCTACTTCCGGAATGATCCTCAATGCATTTTAATAACGACTTTCTCGGATACGCAATTTTGCATGGAGATATGGAACTGAATCATCCCCTTATAAAAATCCATTACTACACGCAATCACGAGGATCACGTAATAAAAGACACCGAAATGTATCCATAAACGTCCGAGAAAATACGCCCAAAGAACCTATCAAGAAATTTAATCTCTACACGTAGCTGGAAAGATCTCTTTTATACCGAGCCCAAATCCTTTAAGAAAGAAAAAGGATGAGGGATACATTCTGGCCATAATAAGACTCGAAGAATTGGCGCATACGTCATCAGCGGAGCACTCCGTGAAATTCCAGGAGAAAGTCGGGGCGGATTTTTATTGCCTCCTCATTTGGTCCTTTAATAAGAAGCATAATTCAACTTTCGCAGTTTTAGGAGACAGGCTCCCAGCTGCCGATTGCTGGTTTGCTCTCCTTCTAAATCTTCGCAATATTTTTTTATTAAGATAAGGAAAAACTTCGCAAGGCTCCATTATATGTAATTCTTCTACTTCTTTATAGATTCACCTGCCCTGAAATTCCTCGATTAATACCGTTTCTTATACTTTCCAATAATTACATAACAACTTCTGCGAAGATATCCTTAACCCTTTTCCTAGAGTAATCCTTAAAAGAGGGATCTTCGTTCCTTTTTCTATGGCCGGTACCCCAATGAGGACGTAGGGCATGGACAATGTTGCCCAGTGGGAAGAAACCACACGCCCTTGCGTACAAGCTCCCGAAAGCTATGTCTGCATGCTCTGACAAGATAGCTCAATCATTAAAGCAACTGATCAGCTAGGGGAGTTCCGGTCCTATCAGACTTTTACCATACCTCCTTGGGAACAATCTCCTAGAAATATCTGATTCTACACTCCACTCCGTAGTATTATTGCTAAAAGGGTTTAAGGTAATTTCGCACACACCATCGCATACATTAGCAACAGGGAATTGAACCCGGGACCACTTTCAATAAATATGAGCACGCTGCCCACTTGGCTATCCAATTTTTCATTCTCTTTTTTACTTCCTACATGATAATACGTTGTTCTCTCTACAACATAACGAATTACGTATTTATTTCCTTATTTAAAATTTGAATTCGTTATATGGCAAGCCTATATTGATTGTTGTGATGATGATTGTTTATATAATTGTTGTTATTTTATAATGATAATTATATTATTTGATGGTTGATAATTTTGAATATTTGATAATTGTTTTTTTTATAATATTTCTATCAAATATCCATATACAACTACGAAGTTGGGAGAAAAGGAATTACAGCTAACAACTGAGTCATTCACATGGGCTCACAATTAGTTACCTACAAGAAATCTGATCCCTGAGGACCACTGTAGTAAAATTTCCGATTTGAATAAGAAAACAGTTTGTGAAATCTTATTAAAGAATACTATAAACAGAATTTTGCAATAATGGCTCAGCTACGGAGATGAGAAAATGAATAACAGCAAACTAATTGGTAATCCGCACGAGATGGTCATCATTTAGGTATCGTACAGCACGTCCGAAGCTTGTGTATTTCTTGTGTGTTTTCTGGTTTAATAAGGAAACACTACTTAAAATACAAGAAGTACTATCCTTAGAATTCTTGGCCCCCCAGTAACCCATTCTAACCGCGATCCTACGTTTGGGGTAGATATCCCGACATCATTTATTTCACTCGTCAATCATTCTAGCACTGAAACGATCCATATAAAGCTCCATCGCAAATAAAGAAAACTCGCCGGAGAACACTGCGGATGTTTATCAACATCCGAGTGGCGGCACTTTTCTAGCGCATTAAACAACTCACTTTTTCTCCACGGTCATTATCCCAAGACTCTATCAAAGTAGAGGGGCCTTACGACCTCGAGAACGGGGTGACGCAAACAATAAAAAGGTTTGAGAACCACTAAGGGTTTTCAAGGGAGAGAGAGGGCTCTCCATTCACCTCCATTATTTTAACTTTCCCAATAAAAATCTACTTATGAAAACTTGTTTTCATAACCGTCGCTGCCATCCTTCACAGTTTCCGAACCTACAGGAATAAACTTTTTTCTTCTCGGAGAGTTTCGCGCATTAGACTGTCAACTGTTTTTACGGCGTGGACCGGATTAACCTCCGTCGTTTATTTAATTAAAGCGATAAGACGGTTTTAACTCATTCTTAGGCGCGCTATATAAGAGGGAGTTGGGATAGATAGAGCCCATGGACCTTCATCCCATTCCTTCCCTATCCAATTTAAAACAATAGTAACAACCTTTCACTTGTATTTTTTTCGAGCCATTTGACCCGAGGCCCTTACACTGGGGACATAATACTCATGCGTGTCGTAAAGATGGAGCCGTAGAGGGTCAGGGAAAAGAAGCGGAGAGAAGATGGACTAAAGGGGAAATGGGAGGGAAAAACGGGAAGGAAAGAGAGGCATAAAAGGATGGTGGAGAACGAAAAAAGGAGGTGGATATAATTTAGATGAACGAGGGGAAGAAATACGAGGCTAAGTGAAGATAACGCTAATGGATTAGACTATCTGCAGGAGATATTTCCCTACAGTCTCACAAGGCAGGGAAGAACTCATACTATATTTGGACGAGACATGATTATGTACAGTTTACTCGGCGAATTTTAGGAACGTTCTATTTATGAGGGAAGAAAGGAACGCATACATTTGCTCCTGTTCCTTAATTCTCTGCACTAATCTCTTTATCCCTTTGCCTCATTCATTTCTTTCGCTTTCTTGAAGATGGATGCAGAGCGGTAATTCGGTGGAGCGAAAGCCAGCGATAATTTGGAGACTTAATCAACGTAGATGACTAATTCGACGATTCACCAAGTGGAGGATTTTTCTAAACATGCATCGTTGCTATGGTGCTGACTTCCGGTGTGAAATTGCGGATGGCAACTGATGACGCCCCGGGTTTGCCTTGTTTCGCTACTAGATTTAACTTTCACGCAGGCATACGTACATACATATGTAAAATTATAAAGCAGCCCTACAGATTACACGCTCACCAGTTTGATACAAGATATCGCTGCTGAAGAGGAGGGATTGAACGCAGCTGCTAAAGTTATAAGATATGGCTAGCAGAACTTCTTCTCATTTACATTTGTTGACCATATGAAACAAATGTAACTTCGAAATGCAAATTTTAGATTAGAGGAATAGCATGTATAGAGATTCAGAGGTTAAGGGAAAATCGCCTACATATATTTCATAACTCGGAAGTTATTGAAACAAACTTGATCATCAGTCCGATTAGCTCCTTCTCCATCTACCGCTCAGACTTGTCGCAGTTTTTATGATGCGTTAAAATTCTCATTATTAATTTATTCACTATAAGGGTGAAACGTGTATATTTATCTGCGACAACAAATTAAAACTAAATATATATGATAACATGAAATAAGAAAATCCAACGAAGAATCTACGAATTACCTTAGGGATAAATCTTCCTACACTATATGATTTACTCAAATCGATATAAATGTAAAATTTTCTACTTGGAATAATTTTAAAGGTGTAACACATAAATATAAACTAGTGACTCCAGATTTTATTAGCAAAAAATTATCTATAATACTCAATCCAAGATATTATGGATGAATTACATCCATAAAAAGAATCAAACTTAAGCTACAGCACGAAGTAATCAAAGAATAGACAGTAGTTTATGGTAGATGAAGAGAAATAAAGTTGAAAAGTAATAATAATGAAATATTCAGGCGTGATTGAAACTAAGTATGATAACAATAAAGATACACCAAATATGTTAAGTCCACAACAGTTTCGTGGAATCCAATCCTAAAATTATAATATAAAGCTACTTCCTGTTACCATTATGACAAATATGAAAAGCAAAGCCACCTGATTAACTCCCACAAAATGTAAACGAGCCGATTCGAGATTTCATTTAACAGGCTGCGCTCCACAGGATTAAGCTCGACTTCGCGGAAAGTTACGATTTATTTAATCAAATGAGAACGTGCAACTCAATTAGTTAGAGTTGCCACCGAAATCTGCATGCGCGGGGGCTATAAAATCGACGTGCCTCCATGGATTTCCTAAAATTAATAGACACACTGGAAAAGGTCCGAAATTAATTCACCAATTTCTAAAAACGCTAAACGATGAATGCCCAATTTAACATGAAGACGTGGCGTAAAAATAACTCTCGACGGCATCACAGCAAGCGATTCAGGCACACCCACTCCTTGACTTTCCACGCCAGTTATTCTTAAAAAAAAAGTTCCAATCGATGAAAAGGGTTCGGAGCAAAAATGCGCCACCCCCCGTGAAAAGTTTTTCAGTCGAAAAATTGGTCGTTTGAATCGCCGATTTTTCGGGAACCTGTTACATATGTTCGCTGAAGAACCCTCTCTATATAAGGACCAGCCAACTGTGGCAAACAAGCCAGAAAGCGAATTACAATCCGGGTGATTACAAAAGCAAGGGAATGCAAACGAGTGTGAGAATAACTTCAAAGGGTGATGTCTCCGGGAAATTATCATCTCTTCCGAAAAAGAAATGACGATCTGCAATGACGGATTGAGCAATTCGGCAACAAAAACACGCTGCGAGGGATATATCTCGTCTATAATCAGCGTTGATAGATTTAATTTCACTCCGCTAAGTCAATTTGCGTCGTTAAGGAAGGATTGATTGATCCAAATTGGTACCGGTAATTATCAAAGTTGGCAAAGCAAAAGTTCGGGCTGCGAGCTCTTTAGTGTTTCAGGTCCCAGATGCAAGCAGAACGAGTTGGAAATCGTGGATTCGGAACGAGCCGTTCTGGATCACATTTTTACCTCGCCTACAAAATTTGAATTTGTTGGGAGAAGGGGAAAATACGCCCATTAAGGAGTGTATTGGGACTATTTGCTAGAACATTCAAGTATTACAAAAGTATATTTGAAGAGTAGGAATTTTTGACTTGCCTTAAAATGAAAATGCTAATACACCAAACAATTTCCAAAATACATGAACCACGTTACCCTGTTCTATGAGGAAAAAATAATTATTCGCTACCTGGATTGGTACCTCAGGCTATTGATCATAAAAATCTGATACAGAATGATTATTTCCCGCCTAAAGAGCAATGAATTACCAATTCTTTTGAGAATATGTACCATAAATATAATGTAAACCGTGGTGCCTAAAAATAACAAATAACATCACGATAACAAATGCCAAACTGCTGCGATCATTAAATGTGTAGAACTATTTATGATGAGCTAATAAAAATATATGTATTGCATTCAGTATTTTATAATCCTATAAAATATACTTCACATTGGTAGAGAATATATCTAGGAAGATGCTAAGCAAAAGATTTCTTACATTGAGTGGTTGCCAACATTCTGGTGTAGCCAATCGGTGTAAAAAAAGTACTAACAGCTGGGCAATAAACTAAAATAAGATAATTTCAAGGATAACATGATGACAATAAACAAATTGAGGCATATCGATAGCAAAAGAATCCATTTTTAGTTATTTAACGAAAATATACAGCTCTTAAACCATAATATCTAAAAAAAAGTAAAACTACACACGATGTGGGGGAGATCTTGCTTACAGAAAATAGCATAAAACAAAACTCGTACAAATAGGAAAAGAACCGAACGGGTTTTGAGATCAAGGAAAGAGTTCCGAAAGCATATTCATGAGAAAACAGAAAGTCCTTTGAAATAGAAAGAAAACGAGAAATGCTATTTTCTAGTAAAAGATAAAAACGCAGCGCCAAAAACGACCAAGCATGAATGTCCCTGAAATTCCGATGCTATTTTCCACCATCGGCGAGCGTAAATAAACGTACTTGAAAAGTTTAAATAGGATGTTCTCTGCATGCGACGAAAATATCCCTATTTACCAACGCCGAATTTCGACATGAAAGCATACGTTTCCTTATATTTACTTTCTCTTTCTTTCCATCCATTTCCCAATAACTATTTCCCTCTCTAACTTCAATCAGATACCTTCCTTTCAGGCTTTTTCATTGTCTTTTCCCAGAATTCTTTCTTCCATACCTTTTTCTAGCAATATAGCTCCTTTCAAGGCCTCCTCACACGCACACTCTCTATCTTTTTCATTTCTTCAATCAATAACCTTTCCTCTTCGGTAGTTTCCTTTGATTTTTTTACGCGAAAAAGTTACTTTCTCCACCTTGTGTCACATTCACAAATAAAGGCTCTTTTGATGTCCCTTTTTATCAATAAGACCTCCGCGTTCGCGCAATTCATTAGCTTTAGGAATTTTAAATACGAAGGGGAAGTTTCGCCCTTATTTGACAAAATTTTCTCTTATGAATAACGATTCGATAAATTTAGCATTCGTAGAATGGAAGAATAAATATCTTCAACATGAAGAAAGTTAAAAGTGGAAAAGATTGACAATTACTATAAGAAAGGGCACGAATATATTTATTTTCAATTTACTAACAATTTATAGCCTCAACATGGGTACGTTAACTAAAAAAATGAAAAACTACTCTAGGAAATTGCATGAATATATTTTTCCGAGATTATCTTTTAACATGAAACAAAAACAAAAAGTACTAGGGACTAGATGTACGTAATACACTTTAAAGAAATTCAACTCATTACTGAAATACACTTCCACGAATACAATTTGAACTCTGACATATACGCTACGTAACTACCTAAATCAATCCATGAATTCCTTGTATTTTTTTCCTTTGAGACCTAAAATAGAAACTAATAATATATTTTCACAGAAACTTCAATATTTGGCGTGGAGGCAAAGTTTCCAGCGACTCTAAAAGCTCTCTTCTAAATATAACTTTACAGCGTCGACCACTTTAAATACTCACTAACTGAAATATAAAACACTGAATCCTTTCTGGTGAAATTTCATAGAAATCAATTGATTAAATTAAAACAAATATGGATATAATATTTTTAAAATTCCTCATGAATTTGTGAATTAGAATATGTTTGGAATTTTGGAGGTACTGAAAATGTTGCATCCAAGATTTAAACACATAATATTAGAATAACATATTTGATATTAATTTTAAAATTACAATTTGTGGAATTCTAAATATATATAACATACATACGTTGTTATTTATTAAATTACGAATTCTCAACGTCAAGAGACCCGCCGTATCCCGGAGGTCCATCGTGTTAGTTGGTTAATATGAAACTGATTTACACGCAAGGGGAAAGCAAGGTAAATAAAGCAACTTCCATAAAAACTCCCCAATCGTGCGAGAATAAAGCGAAAAATATCCCCCCTTACAGTCACCATTAAAATAATAAACGGGTCAAAACTGTACCATTTATGGAAGAATGCATCATTTTGGCCACCGGTACGTGCCGCGTGTATGAATGCAAGGATAAAAACCACCTCCTTCCTCCAAAGAAAACGCTCAAAAAATCGGGAAATAATTCCCAGAATTCAATTCGATTAACTGCCCAATTCGACCGTCCCACAAACGTGAATCGCATGCCAAAAACGCTTCGAATAATTCGAGCAATCTCGATCCGAAAATTTTTCCTTTCAGATACGTAAAAAAAAGAGCGCATTGCCCGACCTTTGACCGCGATAAACTATTCAAATTTCCTCCTGCAAACCGGACACGTAACTTACGAGATCTGGAAAGAAAAACGAAATGATAAGCACACCGCCATCATCCCGGCGAGAAAGAGTATAAATATTAAAAAAGAGTAGCCTGTCATTCCGGAAAAATTAATTTAGAAAGAGCACGTGCGAGTTATGAGACGGGTATCGTAATATACGGCGGAATTAAAAGCCAGATTTAATTAATAAGAAGTAGTAACAGATGGGGCTTTTCCGGAGAAAAAGGACGGAGGTAACTCCACCTAGCGGATGGAGTGAAGGCAAACAATTGCAAATATGAAATGGAAATCGCAGGTGATAGCGCAGATGTTGGAGGGCGCTGGAGCGAACGGGGAGCCAAAAGGAAGATTTGGAAGGAAAGGGGCAAAAAACAAAGGAACCGCGGGAATATCTCGCCGTCCTGCACAAAGCGTTTCTTTCGACGGAAAGAAAAGAATCGGAGGTTAGGAACGAGTCCTTAATACGACTTGGGCTACGAACTACGTTTTTTTTAATATGAGAGCCAAGAAATGAAAGATTGCGTGTTTTTTCGGAAAGAAACTAGTTTCGTAATTCTAAAATTAGAGTAACTAAAATTTAGTATGCCCAAAAAATTAGTATTCCTAATTTTTTCCTCTTAGGTAAGAAATCTTCACAATGAAGAGTTCCCAAACCCTGGTTCAATATAAGAAGGAATTTATGAACCTGGTCCGCTCGTTCACAGATAAAGTAGTAACAACCATATGTAGAATTGGCTGTTTACATTGGTTTGTTTACGTGTATTACTGAAATTAATCTGCACGTTCCGTATACGTCCAACTTTAAAATTGACAATATTTCAGTTCATGAAAATTATATAATTCTAATACACGAATATCTTATATATTTATAAGTAAAAAATAGAGGTTGAGTATCCCTAATCGAAATACTTGAGTGTATGGTTTCGAGAATTTGGAATCTTCCAGATTTTAGAATACATGATTAGTTGGAGTTTATGAGAATTGAGGTAAAGTCTGATTTCAGAAAAGTCAATTTTTCTTTCCCATTAAAAACGCGAATAAAAATGAAACCAACAAGCAGAGAATGTAGGTTCTTTATCAAATGAGGTTGATGGACAAAGAACTGAATCCTGTAAAGGTTCAGATGTAAGGTTGGATGGACTTTAAAATATTTCATTTAGCGTCGTTTCCTTATTTTCGAAGGTCATTCTTTTCTAATTCTTCCTTTTATATATTAGTAATGGTGTTATGGCAGTTATTTATATTATTGAAAGACATTAAAAACAAAGTACTGAAATTTGAGCTTATACAATGTTACTGATTTTGGAATATTTTGAAGATTTAACCTGTATAATATGTAAGTCTTCTACATTTGAATTAGCTAATTCATGAAGAATAAATTTTGATCAATTTTGACCAGAGAGAAGCGGAAAAACAGGTAATCTTGCAGGAATATATCCACATCTACAATATACCCATGCTAAGCAGTATTAGAGGAACAACATCAAGTAATTTAAATACGCTGACGGAAATACTCTGAAAGATAGAGACATTAGATAACAGAAAATATTCTCCATAAGTAACGATACTTAAAAAATTTTCAATCCCAACCCCTAAAGCAGCAGCCCCACACTATTATCGTCTATTATATGCCTCAGCCATCCCTTACGGAGCTGATACTGCATTCGTATCACGCCCTTCCGGCGTATTTTAGAATTAATACGGGATCGATGCCGGAATTTTGGCAGTGACACATCGGCAGTACTCCCTTAATATGGAAATATTTTCGGAAAAATGCAGGATTTAAGCTCCAAATCCGAGTTTATACAGATATATGGCCACACTTTATTTATCGATTTTTCAGAACTTCTTATTCGCACGGCTTGGGGCAATTTACTTTTACTTTCTACTTCACAAAGCCCCCTCACTGCTCACCCGACGGAGAGGTATCGATTTTAAGGGGTGAAATTCAGGGAAAATTCAAAACCCGTCTTATTTTGATACCGTTCTCTTAAAATGAAATTCGCATACATTAAATAGATACATTTATGCATGCGTGAGAATGAATGTTTAGGTACTGGGAGTCATGGTTAACGTACATCCTGAATACTTAATAAAAAAGTAGCATTGCAAATTTAGTTCACTATTTAGGATATAGAATAGTAAAGGGGTGGCAAAACTACGGTATGAGAGAATATTTGTTTGGCATGTTTTGTTTTTGCAGCGATATTTGTCATCTACCGTAAAGGAATGATATACTTACATTAAAATTATAATAATCTCATTATAACTTGAATTACTATACTATTATTATTACTACTACTATTAATGTAGAAATTATGATGATAAAAATTACCACGTTGACAGTATCACAATACACAACAATAACACAATATTTACATTATAATTTTTTGTCGTAAAACTTTACATAAATGCTATATACAACTGTTATAGAAAGTTTCTGATCACTAAAAATACTAAATATCATTCAAAATACTCATTACACAAATAAATATGCCCTTCACTCAATAATGTTATTGTATGATTGTTTAAATTATCCTCGCTGTTATTATTACTGTCCTCATTATTATCACTTATCCCTGTTTATTAAATTATATTTATTGAATTATTAAAATCTTGAACTCTGCCTGAAAAAGGTTAAAAAACCTTCATATAGCGTACATACGAATTGACCTTATTCTCATATTATTGCATAACATCAACAATCGATAATCAGTATAAATTGATGATTAAGATAGTCCATATTTCGTAATTTCGACAATGAGAGAAACAGCTCTGTTGGAATTCCAACAAAACAATCAAGAGAATTAGAGACTCTGTTCCGAATCCAAACACAAGAAGTGGATTATTGAACGTAACACAACCGTACACAGCCTGTAATCAATAAATCCAACGGGAAAGAGCAGATAATTAAGTCCCCACGGACTCGGCCGAAATAATGAGAAAAATTTAATCAATGCTCCGCAAAAAAATAATGAGAAATAATGAATGTGACTTCGATTGGAATAAATGGGAATGATTCACGAGGTCTAAAAATAAAAAAAAAACAAAATCTCTGAGACCATGGGTTCAAACTGAAATTCCTACAATAGGTATCAATACCTCTAGGAACTAACGAGAAAACAAACACCTCAAAAATGTCGATTTCAATAGCGAAATTTGTGGGAAGTTTGTTTGTTAACGAATGGGAGGAGTTATCGGGAATGGTTGAAATGAATCACTGACTAAAGTATCATTAAAAACAGCCAGCCATTTAATGTAGGCATTGTATAATCGATGGGGACAAGTTTATGTATATACTAAATACCTTATTGTTAGCACTATGCCATCAACTCTTTGAAATCATTTTTGTATTCAATCGATTCAAAACTGAAAGTTTTGTAGAATACAGAGTAGAGAAATAAAACAATGAAATATAACGAGATGGATAATATAGGGATTAATCAATAAACAGAAGGAGGAATTGGGCGTTGATTTGGAAATTTTAACGCAGTATAACATACGGTGAGGTAGAAGACATGTAGGCATGCTTAATTTTGCTTGCAATACAATTATGTAGCAATTTATTAATAAGTTAAGAAAATAATTGCAATTACTCGATTCAGGTGAATTTTCTTTTGCTCTGAACTTTGACCCGGGGTCATATTGTTTTAAATAAATAAGTCGATTGTTGTTCACCTGATTTCAACAACAATAGCTCATAAATGAGTTTAGTAGAGCAATCATGTAACAATTACTCGGTGCATTCTGCTTAAAAGGGTTGATAACTTAGCAAAAGAAGGCTTGCAAATGAAAAATAAAGAACAGATCAGGATTCGAGTCCCAGTCATGTTGTTTATTTTTCACTTCAGTTATTTCAATCTGCTTAGTTTAGGTACCAATTACCTAGGGACAAAATTACCTGGCATAGAGAAGTCGAGTACAGAACTTCCAGGAGCCAAAATACCTTATCTATACAAATCCCAAGTCCTCTAACTCAAAGGAGACCACATATCAGACAGATACTGTATTATATTTGCTCGTCGTATTTCGAGGAAAATGTGTTACTTACCTCCCGAATCATTTTTCTCGAGTAACTCGGAAAGAACCCAAGAAAGGTTGAAATAAGGAACGATTGATCGCAAGCGACCTAAAAACAAATAATGGGGTGATGAGATACTCGAAGGAGCCATGCATTAACACTTACGGTCCTCCTGACGCCTTGTTTTCAGAGCGCTTCTGTAACCCAGCCAACCAATGGAAAAGCGACAGGAAACTTACCTGAAATAAAAGAAAACGAAAGCAATTAATGGAATGCGAACTGTTTTATCTCCACTTTAAGGCGACTGTAGTAGGTCAAGGATTTCGATTGTACGTCCCGATTCGCGAGAAAATGCGGGGAACAGAAAACTTTGCAAATTACTCTATTTCAATTAGCTTTTCTTCAAGTTTCGGGAGAGATTAAAAATAAAAAAGATCTTCGCTGATTGCAGAGGCGGAATTCGCGCTTGAAGTTAACTTTTCAAATTGAGATTCCATTCCTTTCTGTTCTGGCGAGTGAATTTTGAGTGAGGGAAATAATTTTCTTGAAAAGTTGGAACATTTCATGAGGTATAATAATAAGGAAAAAATACAAAAATATGTGTAATGGCGATGAATTTAATAAGGCACCACTGTTACGACATATATTTGAACGTCACTGATTATTTTCGAGTAATGAATCACAACATCTGCCCAAGGCGATTTCCGCTTACATTGATATTACTTCTTAATCGAGAAATCTAAAGGAGAACGGCTTGAATTATATGTATAGTTTTCATGCCAGAGACTAATTTACGTCTCAACCCATCACCATAAGCAATACAAAGCCTTGGAAAGGAGGATGAGGCAACAAGGCAAAATTATGATTGAGATATATTACTCTTAATTTCCTTACTGAGCAGAATACTAGAAGCTGAACGACTCTACGAATATAACTTTACGTAGCATTCATATCAGCCATGAACAAGAATGGTACAAAGTGAATTAAAAATGTATTTTGCTTTATCATGTTCCAAAAGACGAATGAAAAATATTCCATTCATCAGGATATGGTAGCAGGACCCATCGAAATCATTACGCATTATTCAGCAAAATTATTTATTTTTCAATGGTATGGAGTAGCAGCAAGAAAATAATGTTCCGTGCAGTGAAAGTCGGGCTATAAGCTTGTATTTGCAGGAGCTTTAGTTTCTTAAGTGATACCTTTACATCTAAACAGAATATATAAAAAATTATAATAGCTTTAAATTCTTACACGGTGTGGGAAAGCACTGCTGAAGATTGTCAAAAAATTATTCTGCAACTTTCAGCAAGTTTCCGCTGAATTGAATTTACATAAAAAAGACAAAGAGGAAAGCTATAATAAAATATAAATCTTAAATAGGGAAAAAACACTAAATTTCAACAAACTTTTTATGGAAATAAAGATACAAAAATTTTAAAAACAAATCATTGGTCCATCAGTAACTATAAATTCACGCAAGCATTATAGTAACGCCCTCAGGGTTAAAACGTTGCATAATAATTTAATATAACTGGAAAAACGTAATTTAATTCGTTAAGAAACAAACCTATTGGATAAGATTTGAAACGAACGATTTAACTACAATATACACATTACGAATGGGACAAAGTACTTTGAGATATTCCGAGATTGTGAGGATAAATAGGAATGAATCCTGTAGCGCATCCTTCCTTTTCAGAGGCCGTTACAATGCCGGTGTCTCTCCCAATCTTTTTTCACTCTTTAGGATGACATCTCCCCGTATTTTCCGTATACATCATCGCCGCGTCGGAAAATCCTTTCGCCGACATTCCCGAGATTAAATTTTGTATCGAGATCTCCGCTATAATTTGTTCTCATCGAGAACACGGGGATAAAAGAAATAGAGTCCCTGGATTTGTCCTAACCGAATTCGAAATGTACATTCAGTTCCATCAACACGATGTAATGATTCCATTGCTTTATTTCTACTCAAAGGACTAAGCTCTCTGAAGAGAAGGATTGATCATCTAGTGCATCGTTCAATTCAGGAAATAGAATGAAACCGCACAAGAGGAAAATCTAAATGAGCGATTCAAGATACTATTAAAACCTCAAAATAGTTTTGTATACACAATAATCTCATGAACAATATACATTTCTATGCCGATAATGACGAGCGTAAGAAACGTAAATGGTTTCCATGGTAAATAATAAACAATTAAAATAAAGGATTATTATTTGCGGAAAGAAAATATAATCCCCGTTACGGTAGTTGTGAAGGACTACTACTACTACTGAAAAAATTTAAGAGGATAATAAAGGATGATGATAGTAAGGAATAATAGCTGATATTTCTAGAAAACCGAGTATGTAAATTTTTTATATGCATTAAAGAAAGTGTACATTTTTATGAATTAAATAAAATGTTTTTCTTAAGGAAGATGTTTATATTGAAATGACGTACTGGTATACTATAGTAAGAAGAGATCTGGATAGTAATGGATATTTTTTTAAATTTTCAATTATAATTGGTAATTAGTATAGCATGTGTTAGTATTCTATTATTGTATAGAATTTTGTAATATAATAACTGCTGTGTAGTATTGTAACGTCCTCGCCGGACTATAAGTCCATATCTAGCAAATGAAATAAGGACATTAAAAAATCAAATAAAGAATACATTGAATATAACTCACCCAATTCTAGCACTTTTGAAGATACACTACTATTATCTTCACATTTACATTCAGGGTATTAAGAGCGTAGAATTTGGAAGCAGCTCATTCATCAATGAGACACAAAAAAACCTAATCTACATCAAGAGAGATGATTCTCTCGGCTTAAGTCGTGGGTTTCTTAATACGTCGCACGAAATTCTCACGATGCTAATCGCGCACCATAATCTAATTAAAAATAAATGGAATATAAATAGTAGCTAGGTTATATCACAGTAGATAAAGATAGTCTTCATTCAGGACAACCTTGGTATATACCAACACCACGCTTCGCTGCCCCTTGAGCGTACCATAAATAAAAAAAACAGAAGCAATCTAATCGTGCATCTGAATCCGGATGACTTAAAGAAATCAATGTTAAGATTATTCGAACTTAATTAGGTTACTCAATTCAAATGTTAAGTAAGAAAAAGCCAAATTGGCCGTGAGCTCCACGACTTCCGGCCGCGTGAATTCGTGCTCGTGACCCCACTCTTCCCCACACCCTCAATGGTAGTCCGAGATGTTCCCGTGAGAAGAAAACCTCACTATGGGAGAGCAGCGAAGAAAGGGAAAGAAAAATGAACTACACATAATGAATAAAGTAGCACTTCCGTAAGCCGAAGCTGCAGGAAAAAGAATGGAAGCGGTTTCTCAGAGGTAAACATTTCATTGCAGATGCGCTTAAATGCATTCCGAATCACTCTTTACCAAGGGCAGCGTATTGATATGCAGCTGGTCATATAAACTTCTTCAAAGGGAAAAATTCCATTTTTTCTCAATGGAATTACACTTTCTAAAACATATAAATTAATAGGTAACACGAAAGCGTTAAAAATAATTTAAACTTACAGCTTGAGTTTGGGTTGATTTTAGTCTTTTTGCCCGGAGTTGGGTCATAAACCTCAAGCGTTCCGCTATTTGCTGTCTGCTGATGTGGGAATGAGGAAAAATGAGGAGTGAGGTATTTCACCTTTTCTTTCTTATCCAAAAGGAACGAATTAGATTCTTTAGCATTGGATTACACTTTCTATGATATATATGATACGACAAATTTTCCTATATCCTATACAAAATGGAAGATATATTCATCAAATCATGGCAAACGATTAGTTTTACGTCTTTTAAAATTTACTAGGCCCTATGTTTTGAATAAATGATTCTTGTCCTACAATATTTTATAATCATTTTGTACACCCAGATAAACTGTCAGCTGTTTCCTGAGCTACTTGATTAATAATTACAGCTCAAATAATATGTTGAGAAGAAACAGAGGCTAAATTTCTTCTATCTTTCTCTATTCCTGTAATTATTTATTATTCACACATTGTTGTGTGACCTTGGATACGACGATCATCTTGCTATACTCAATTACATAATTTATTCATCTTTTTCTACTCATCTTCCGATGTGGATGTAGTCAGAAAAAATCCAGTCTCTATAAGCTAAAAAAATCTACATTACGAGGGAATCCAGATGTTGGGAACTTTCTGCCAAAACACTCATTAAAATATCTTTTACAAACTGCCCGCCTAGCAAAAAAAATGACGAACTTTTTTAACTAATGCTCCCATGGTAATCTGACTCTGCCTGAATCGGTTAATACGGCCCTCTGTGGTGTCAGAGTCCATTCATGTGGGCGGCCGTTGAAATGATTGGCAACCACGGCTTCCTCTAAGAACGCGCCAAGCGCATGCGCAGTAGAGATCACTTTTTATTTCATATGCAACTAGCATCAAATATGGCGCGGAATTAATCCTTCGCGATGTGGATCTACGCATAGCATAACCTTTACTTAGAGTATCAATCTGGACTTATATTGCCTATATTATAGAACGTGAAACAAAGAGGATATTAGAAAACGTGGTTCAAGATGCTGAGGAAGAGTAACTCGCAAAAAAATTGAGTAAGCAAATAAAATACACAGTGAACTGTTACAGAAAGAGATATACAACAGACCATACACAATATCTTGCATTTCTACCGAACACTCTGATGGTAAATCAATCAAGAAATAATTCCTACTCTTCATTTGGAAAATGACTCTGATTATTATAATTTCTGAAAATAGCACATATTGTACGAATTTCATTCTAAGGAATTGTGGCTATCAAGCAAAGCAATAAATGCCGTAATATTTTAAACGGATATTTAAAGATATGTTAGATTGATTAATTTAAAACTTGCTGCAATATTTAAGTATTACTTTGTATAGGACAGAAGATAATCACTCACAAAACTTTTTTACAATCTAAAGAAGACATCAATATGTTTCCTTCGTATATTATACATTTTACATGTCTCGGAAGGACCTAATAACCAGGTAAGCAATAAAGATTTCAATGAAGATAGAGATTTCCTCTTACGTTAAATGATAGACATCAGCTAAATCGTAGAAATTGATGAAATTATACATCATATACGTTAGCTATCAAAAAAGTATACAGAAAGCTCATATGGTATTCTCCTCTCAGATTTATTTGAGATATGCCAAAATAAACTTAACCCTGAAGTCACGTAGAGACTGAATCCACCCAGAGGTGATCCTGTACTGAAGCTCATGCATCAAAATCAATCACCTTCAGCCATATTTGAAACTATATATAATTTTATTATCTCAAAAATATCAATTAAATCCAGCTTAAAATATTTCGACTTGAGTGATAGGAGAGTAAGAACTATCTTTTTAACACAGTATGCGATCTAACTGTACTAGAAAAACACTGTTATACAGACGCCCCTTACCAGATAAGGAATAACAATGAAGACGCAACAATCGCAACTCGACGAGATAAACCGGTTCACTGGTAACAATTACGCAACAATGTTTACATTGAAACGAGACCCACAAGGGGATGAATACAAGATAAGAAGGCAAAGGGAGAAGTAGATGAGTCAATTATTGTCATTATGATGAGTGAACGCAAGAATCACCTTTGTAACAAACTCAAAACGCAATCTAACATTAACCAAACACACTTGCGCATTCACTCGCGCCACCAGATCAGAAAGGACAACTCAAGGCACAACAATGAACAAGCGCGAAGCAAACCGGTTCTCAACAACAATCAACAACCGGACGAAATAAACTGGTTCACTATTACGCAACAATGTCTTCATTGAAATAAAAAGAGACCCACAAGAGGGGAGGAATACGGGATAAGAAGCCAAAAGGGAGGGGAAGTGAACGACACCAATGGTGGAAACCACCGCCCAACAGCAAAACCGCAGACGGAAATCATTTAAAAACAGAGGAGTTGAGGACAGCGGTTGAGGTGGTGAGTAAAAGCCAGCGCTCACCCACCCACGACCCCAATGAGAAAACGCGATATGATCGCCTCCATGGATACAGTGGGAAAGGGACCTTCGCTCTCTCCCGGGCCTTCTGCAGACGCGGCCGCAACCGCACTGCACTGAAAGCGAAAACCGTTGTCCGAGTCTCTGTACGATGTGCATGACGCAAAGAGAGTAAACCTATGGTTAAAGCCAATGTTTTTACGGAGTTCTTTTTATTCGGGGGAGATCCTTGACCTCCGGGACAGCCCGTTCTTTTCCATAAACATTTGCTTTTCCAAAGGAAACAGACCGATACATACGCTGCAGACCCAAGGTTGCAGGGATCAAGTGACAAAATAAAGGAATCAATATGGTTATTCCTTACGGAAAGACAGATCTGTTGTATCGCATTACTCATTATACATATGGTTGCCCGAGAGAGTAAGATAGTCCATCATGGGGGATAAGAATGGAATTAAGACGCAATTTTTGGACCGAGCAATGATTCCAAAATGTACGTCCTGTATGAAATTTACGAAATGTAATAATCAGCAAAAATGTATAATTCATTAATCATGTCTTAATTCAAAAATCAGTAATAAATTTCCCATGCATGACCTCAATAGATGTGTCTACTACGCAGGTAACAGATGCCCCATTACAGGCATTATTCAACTGATTTCAAGAATAGCTAATTTTTAATTACTGATCAGTTTCTCCACAACAATGTGCTTATAATTATTTCAGCAACAATGACAACATTGTACGCGATGACGAATAAAAAAAGGACGTATGAAACCCATTTCGAAGTAAAGCATGCAAGAAATGTATTGTTGCTTTTTGCAAAATGCAATGGGTTACAGTGAATAAATGGCAATGATATCTGATTGTTTTCTTAATACTGCTATTTCCTAATCATGAGATATAATGTTGACTCGAAGTACCATCGGTACATCACAAGCCACATCATAGAATTTCAAATAATTCAGTCATAAATAAATTCAACTTCACCACTATCATTCAATATTTGTTCACAGAAAACGATCAATAACTAACTTACAATAGAAAAGCGTAAAAATTAGAAAAGATGGAGGAAAAATTCGGAATTTTACATTGTGATACGAAAGTTCAAAAGACCTATGTCACCATGTTTCCATAAGAAACAAGCAAAATTAACCCACGGTAAGTTACACCTGAGCATAATATATTATTTACACATTCAAAATATAATGAGAACAAGCGAAAGTTCTTCTGTAATAAGTCCTGGATCATTAAATGATATACCAATTAGAAGTAAATTAGCAACACCAGGTATTAAGTGCATAATGAGCCAACCCTTCATTCAGCTTCCACGGCTTCTGTGAAGACTTCACAGTCACGGATGTGTGATGATATAATGCGGTGAACTTTCCTGCCGTCATCAGATCTCCAGCCAGCGTGGGAGAAATACACACGTCTCACTCACGGAAAGCGCGCGTTCATGACTTTGGTTGACTTCTTTATAAATATTAAAGCTCTTGCGGAATAAGAGCGGTTGGTGTTACTTTGATGGACTGTTCCGTGAATTTATATACTAAATTACTTAATTTCCTGTTTAAATATGTGGACGATTGTGAGGAATGCTTAAAATATCATTAGTTTTCATTTGTGAATCAACACTGAACAGATGAAAACAGAATAGGCTTCATAAATCCCTGTCAGGGTTTCCTTTAAGGAAAGATACTCAACTAGGTGTATCTCAATAAATTTCATTTACATGAAAAACGTTGGAAGATTTAGCGCAAGTTTTTGGGGTTAATTCACGTGTATCCTTGCCAATATTATATGCCATATGTCCCTATCATATGACGGAATAGGTATTATTTCTGTTTGATAATATCTTCTGATATCACAACTTCCCTTCCTTTGAATACGAACACCTCAACCACAACTTGAATGATGCCTTTCTCATCAAGCACTCTGATGTTTTGTTTTCGTTGCCATGGAACCCGAAAACCGAAATCAAAAAAGTCATTATTGCCGGAGCGAAAACCGCACCCGGAAAACTGTCCTTTGGTTCCGATTTTTGACTTCCTACTATGCTCAATCCAGCTGAACATAATGTAAGAAAGGTATGCTTAAAATGTGCAAACTACGGCTTGCAACTAACTATTAATAGGTTAAATTTAAACATTTATTGCAACGCAGTATACAAGAGAAAAGCTGGAAAAAATTAATATAACTTTTTCTCAAAAGAGTGTAATATTACAATGGTCGGAAAATGGATCTACCGGAACTGAACCAAAATTTGGTTTTGCCTTCGATCAAAACCGATACACGGAACAAAATATTAAGTTCAACACCCTGGTTTATAATGATAACACTCAAGAGTTGACATCTTAAAATTCACATTTTGTTCCATACCTAAACATTACATTGGTTATAGACTTATAGAAATCGACTTAGTTGTTAATCACTATCTCAGATCTAACCAGTTAATAAAAATTATATTTTAGAACGTTCAGTTCACGCGTCTCTTAGATTTTCACTGCCGGATCGCCCGAAGTGAATGAGGTCGCATAATATCCATTACGACTTCCGCAAACGTACTTTCCCTTAATTTCTTTCATAACCAAAACATAGCAACCAATTCTCATTTGCGCTAAAACCCCCAACCTTCGTTAGAGATTTATATACAGTGCGTTCCAGTTTATGTAATCAATTAGACAGCCAAAATTGTAGCTAAACCTTTATATATTAACTACAAATAGTAATTTTAATTGCCGGATTCAAGAAAAATAAATAGAGACGACCTAGAATGAGGTCCCATGAAATTCATGTTTGCTGTCTAGAAAATTTGGAACGCACTATAGTCATATTTGCTGTTAATCACAGAAAATTTTGAAGTGTCTCCTTAAGTTAAATCATGTCAGGTAATAAAATGAAGAATTAATCAATAGTAAAATAATCTATAAATGAAAACGAATTAATCACGTAGTGAAAATTCCTGATACATTATAAGATAAGTTTTCAAGGAATACTTGAGAACTCGTCAAATTTATCAGTAGCTTAACTAAATCAAAATTTGTACTACTAATATCAATAACATAGCATGGGTTCAGTACAGTAAAACTGGCAAAGTTAGTTGAAATATACTAGCCACTTAATTATAACAGTTCCTATAGGTCGAGTTCCAACCATTAATTCAGCTTACAACTTTAACTCTGAAAAGAGAGGAAAAGAGATTTCCAAAATAAATAATCCATTCATGAGGATTCCTCCTTTAAATATGTCTGAATCTGAATAACATAAACCAATTATTCAGCTCTTTATTGTGCAGATGAATTATTCATCTCGGAATATGAAAAAAGTTCCCAAAAACCAAACAAAAATTACTGATTCACTTAACGAGGATGAAAGTCTTGAAATTTAGTGCAGGAACACAAAAATTCCTTCCTAATACCTTCTGAAGAGACAGTTTCAGGAGAAAGGGGACTGACCGAATTTCATTAAGAGATAAAAACAAAACCAACATTCCTCTCTCTGGAATGGAGGCTCTTGCTGCATCCGACGGCTGAAGACGTCTTTCACAAGTCCGACTTCAGAAGAGAATGTTTCAGGACGGGCGCATTATCCATGAATCGTATACCAAAGTTTGGTCGGACTAGGTCTATTAGCTTTTGAGATCTCTAGCGCCTGGGAGAAATGTAGCACCGAGAACTGCTTAGCAATTAAAATGATCATCTGGCAAACCAACCACTTGAACATTAAGTAACTGGGCAAATATATCCAGAGCATTACCAGGCCAAATAATACTGGATTCGTGAGTATTTATGGGTCGGGCGCAGCGCAAACTACTTGGGATAGTGAGCTGAATGCATACAAAATGGAATTTCAGAAACTAAGTGCCTTGAGGAACCTGGGGTACTTACCGAAATGTCATTGGATATCTTTATTCATGATGAAGTTTAGTGTCATGAGCGACGGATTGTTGTAGCAACGAATTAACAACTATTGTTGCAGACTTAAACGGTAGCCATTTCTGTGATATAGCTGTAAGGACTTCCGAATTTCGATATAATGTTGCTTTGTTTTAAAAACTTCGAATATTTACTTCGATAATTAAATTATTATTATTGATTATTTCCTCTATTAAATCTCATTTAAGTTAGAGCTCATTGTTTTAGCAAGGTAATCTACTTTTAGATGCACATACAGAATTCATTATAACCGATTTTAAGGAATGAAATTTACAACAAGATAAAAAATGAGCGAATTAACCCCAAAATTCTACAATAAGCAACTTTAATATTTGCACTAGAAGAAAGCAGCTATCAGGTTGCTGGACTAATTCGACGAAAATCTTCTTTAAAACTGATCACCGCCTTTAAACAAAGTGCAAATCTATGAGGTTCGAAGCGCTAAGAATGAAATCTGGAAACAATTTAAAAGAAATAATTCATTTCTAAATAGCTATATCTCTAAGATTCTACAACTCCATAAAAAAATTCATATGTATTATTAATAATTCACGAATTCAAACATTAGATGAGAAGTTTGATGTAGAAAAAATCTTATTTTTTGGCCTATAAATTTAAGAGTATTTTTATTTCCTCTATTGAAAAAGCTCTGGCATAGAGTCTAGATCATAATAGAATCGTTGATAATTTACCACTATTAAATAAACAGCAACGTAGGCTGTGTTTATACGCCAATCAAGCACCAATCTAAAAGCATCACCACCATTTTAAAGTTCAGCGAGATAAATCATCACACAACTCTCTGAGATTCCCAAGTTATGTTTAAGAAGCGAGAAAAAAATCGACGAAAAAAAACAGAAAAACAAAATAAATCAGCTGCTTGAACTCGCATATTGGTCTCTTCACAAAGAAATGAATTATCGATGAGTTTCAGCCACGATTTTCCGGGGAAAACTTCGGAGAAACTTCCTTCCAACGAGCTTATTTTCTTAAGGAGGATCGCTATGTGGACATTTGCCTGCATATTTAGGGAAAAAGTTATGACGAGAAGATAGCGGATCATTTTCTTGGAAGACGTATCCATAAGGCTGAGGTATCTCCTGAAGAAAATCACAAAGCAAGATATGGCGCTGTGTTATTGAAAGGGAAAAAAGTTCCTTCTCGCAGAACTTGATAATGGAGACAAAGTTGTGAAAGTCTCTATATGAATGCGCGCTTTATTCAGAACTATGAATATACGCACCGCATATTCAACTCTAACAAAGATAACAAGAAGAAAAAATTCTGAAATAGAATGATGAAATTTGAATAACTTTTCGTTTATGCCTAACCAATTTCAGTCACTTAATCTGTTCTCTGTTTTATGTTGAGCAATTTGCAATGCTCGCAATAAAGTGTGCGAATAAATCTACTTTTCCCGCAAATTCATAACTGGATTACCAATAATCGTATAATCATAACAAAATTAGAGCACCTTTACAATCAACTAACAATGCAGTCTAACAACAATTGACTTTAAAAGACTGACAACAATGTACAGCGAATGGATCACACTTCATCCACTGGACCGCCAATTATATACGACTTATTCTTGTTTCTCATTCTTGCCCCCATAACTAGTTTATGTTCCCGTACACCGGCCACTTAACATACGTTCTGAATTATCTCGCGAATGTTTAAATTTGCAAATTAAGCATATTACACTATTTATAGACCTCAAACTCAACATTCATATTGCTTTTGTTCAAATGAAAATCTCTGATAAAACAAAAAGGATGCAATTTGCTGAGTTCGAGTAATTAGTAAAAAAATGTGACATTGCGACTTGTATGAATCAACCTGTTATTAATTTTATGAAAATAGTAACGTAGGATTACATAGTAATGGTTTGGGTTTAACAGTTAACGAGAGTTCGCAACTTCTACAGTATCACTTTCAGATAAACAACGTCAATTCTATCAGCGTTTAAATTTTATGCTACATCACGATTACTTGAATTCACGACTGCTGACTAACGCAAATGTTATGAGACCAGTATACGATTTCTATGATATATAATAACAGCAACCTGAAATTGCTTATGTATGATTAAACCTAACTTTGACCCCAACTTATTAAATTAGAGGTCGATATTTTAAACACTACAATCAACAATACAATATTTCCAGCAGATAGTCAACAATCAAATTCAACAGATCTACAATAATGTATCACCATAACAACGTATACTATAGATTGCGCTGTTGATAACATGTCAAAGAATCGCTCTACATTCGACTGACATCGAAACCTTTTTGTTGGGCAATAAAGTAACGTATACAACTGATCAAAAGATACCGTTACGCGAGAACTTGACCTAACTTAATAATGCGTATCAAAATTACCTTCTCAGATCACTCGGATCAGACACGCAACGAGAAAAATCACGACTCAAACCGCTAAACAATTCTATTTCAGGACATGCAGAGCCCAAAAAACATGTAGCAGAAAGAAAACAAGCAAAGAATAACGTCGATACCAAAACAACAAGACGGTACAACAAGAACAGCGTAGCTGGAAGATACGAGAAAATAAGCGCCGATAAGATCGAAGCAAAATAAACAAATGGAGGAGAGGAAAATATATACACAGGATGCTGCCTTACGACAGACTAGGCAAAAAGCACTGGGGATATCAAAATACTTGGAAAGCTACCCTGAGCCGTATTTACGTAAAAGGGAAACAAACTATAGCTTGGGGCCCAAATCTCTTAGAGGCCCCAAAAAGTTTAAAGGGTAAGAACTGGATGTCTGTCGTTTACAAATGGCTTCAGATACCTGCTAGTTCCGTTGATTAACATATATAAAGTGTTCTACCTTTCGGTAGGTTCATGTGCCCCCACATTCCCTATTTAATTCCCTCTCCTTCAATTCCCGGTAACTATTATCCCACCCCTTAATTCGTCTAATAACTTCTGTCTTTGTCTTCCCCTCTGTCTTTTCCCGAGTATTCTTCCCTCAATCGCATTCTTCAACTTTCCTTCTCCTCTCAATATTTGACCCACCCATTTCTTTTGTCGATTTCTAATTACTTCAATCATTACTCTTTTCTCCCCAACTATCTCTAGAACCTCCTCGTTCGTTTTTCTATCGACCCAACTTACTTTCTCCATTCTACGCCATACCCACATCTTAAAAGCCTCCAATCTTTTGACATTCTCTTTTCTTAACGTCCATGTTTCACACCCGTACAACATTACACTCCTCACCAAGGATTTTACCAATCTCTTCCTGATTCCTTTATCATGCCCCTTTGCCATCAGTTCCCTTCGCTTCATGAATGCTTCTTTCGCTAATGCTATCCAAGAAACGATACAAAATATAAAAACAGAAACAAAAGATTTAAATTAAATTCCCCACAAGTTTGATCACGGATCTAAGATCACCCTAAGAAAAAAAAGAAGTCCTCAAAAGAATCGCGAGGAGAATCGGAACATCTTAGACGACCCGAACCCCAAGAGTCAATCCGGATGCATAAATCATGCATCAAAATCCCTCATCACTTATTAATTAGAATCGACAGAACGGGGCGAGAAAAAAGGGACGTAAAGCGAACCCTAGCGAGCTGGAAAAACGGGGTTCCTTCCTTTTTTTTTAAACCCCTTCGAGGGCCCGCAGATAAAAGGAGCTGAAATAGTTCGCAATAGGAAACGCGAGAAAAAGGGGTTTTCTCGTCGGCAGGGAAAACGGTCACCCTTGAGGTATGCATTAATGAGAAGGGCTGGCAAAGGAGAATAGAAAAGGGAAATGAGATGAGGAAGAAAGTGGAAAGGTGGAAGAAAAAGATGCCGGGAGAGAAAAGTATTCCACGGGGATGACACTAATGAGAGCGGAGTTGGAAAAAAGTACGTGGGAGGGAATAAGGAGATGAAAGGAAGGAGATACTGCTAAGGTTGTAGGTTAACTGGAGAACGTGGGAGAAGTTGGGTTAAAGAGAGGTGAGTTAATGGAAGAAGCGAGAATTCGAAATGAGGAGCAAATCGGCGGAGTGATGACGGAACATTCTTAGGCGAAAGACATCTGCATTTCTTAAGCTTGAGAAATTGGCCATCGAATGTGTCTGCAGAGTCATCAGACCGTAGGGTGACTGAATCCTAAATCTCTACACCTTAGGTAGGAGTGAGTCCTACTAGACATGATGAGGAGTTAGGCATTTTTACATGGGCTTCCTCAACAAGCCAGAATGCTCAGAGTGTCAAGTATCAATGTATACGGAAAGAAACTCGAAAAATTTTACTTTTACCACAACGATTAATTTAAAAAATAACTCACGACCGGTTTCCAAGTGTAATCGTCATCATATGGTGAAAAATTAGAGTGATACTAACTTTAAAAATCAACTATCAGCAGCTGCTAATTTTTTACCGGATGAAGAGGAAGAGGATTACTCGTCGAAAACGGTAGTGAGCTCCTTAAATTAAATACTATGGAAAAGTTACAATTTTTCATTGTGTTCTTTGAGTTTCTTTCCATTACTGATTTCCACAACACATCGTCTGATTCTGTGAAATTTTATCAACGTATTCGTCAAATAACGATTCTGCGAATGGCGTCTTTCATAGAACTCATTAAAGGGAGATCAAAATGAAGGGCATCACTCATTAACTTCCATTTTACTCGCACTCATTAACAAAACTGGATGGATAAGAGGTACACTGATCCCTAACCTTTACATGAACACATGAAAATCACTCATTCATCATACTTACTGAATGAAAAATATGTTAGTTAGCTGATATATATAACAGTCAATTTAGAGAGAGAGCAAACAGTTCGGTGATGGAAAATGATTGAAATTTTAGAGTTTAAAAGTTTTAGGAAGCCGGAAAAGAAAGGCAAGTTTTTAAGAAAGTGAAGGTGTAGGGTTAGAGAAAAAGAAATTTTCTGAAGCGCCAAGCAACTTTCAGGGAGACTAATATAATGTCACAGCATTTCTAAAACTTTCAATGGCCGAATCAATATTTCTTAAAGTCCAAAAAGACTACGTTGGCGGGGTTGCTAGTTTGACAGAATCACAGTGCATAGTTTATACAACAAAGGTATGAGGAAATACCACATCTCGCCAACAAATATTCACATTCATCAATCGAAAATGTCAAGTTTCCTTCCATTTGAATTTCATATCATTTACTTGAAAGTTAAAAAAAAACCTTGTAATTTTCACAGACAAAAAATTTATTCGTAAACAGTTGTAGACTATACTAGATATGGAGAAAAGAAAATTTACAAAATATTTTTTCTTTGAAGCCAGAAGATACTAGTAATTTAGCAAAACCGGTCGCATAGTAAAATATCTTGCGGAAAATTACAGTTTTCTTTTTCTCCAATTCTCCACGAAGTAACGCCCAAACATTTTGAATTAATACGATACAAGCTACGAATAAATTAATTGATGTAGAAATTATTTTTTTTTCATTCTTAAGTACGGCTCCCTCCCTTAAAACTGAGCTAGGTCACATCATATAGTATGATTTAGTTCATAATTTGATAAATACTTTGAAATTGAGCGTATTCATTAGCAAAAATCAGCACTCGGAGGAAATGCAAGTGACGGACCGCTACCCAACCACCACTGCATACCCTCCAGACGGGATATACCCGGCAATACACCCGTCTAAAACCTTCACGTACGTCATCTTTGCATCTCCAAAAATATCACGTTTCCTTCCGACTCGACAGATTCGCTCAATATTACTATGCACGGAAAACAGCAGACAGACGACGACCGCAAAAAAAGACGCATCTCCCGAATCCGGCGACACGTGAATAAACCGCGCAATCCCGTCGAAATATCCATCTCGGAATGTTTCCCTTAAATGCTACGCAACGTCAAAGGGAGTTCGACGCTGGTAAAAGTGAGGGGAGAATATATACTGGCGGTCATAGGAAAGGGAAATGAAAACACGGGGAGTAACATTACGGGAGGATAAGAAGAGTTGGTGCAAAGAGAGGGGAAGGGTGCGAATGAATAAGAGATGCAGGAGGGAAAGGAACGATCCAAGCGTAAGAGGAGCTGGGAAAAGAAAGCAGGGAGAATTATAGGAGAGAGAGAGAGAGAGAGAGAGAGAGAGAGAGAGAGTCGGATGACTCCTGCAGACTTTTTCGCCCTCTTGTTAGGAAATAATGTTTCATTCATGACTCCCTCGCTTTTTTCCTTCCTTACGAAATAACTGGGTAAGGACGGGACGTACTTGGGAAAGTGGCGCTGCGAGATCCGGAATGATAACGGAGAAAGTGGGAAACAAACGAAAATGAAATCAGCAATCGTCGGTTACCTATAGAAACAGAGCAGTGTGGTAACCATAGAGAAGCTGTAGCAAGATCGAAGCAGCAAAACGTTCCAAGAGCTAGATGATAACGAATGAAAGAACAGTGTACAATATAGTAAAGTACCAAACAAAATAATCTAAGAGTTTAGATGTCTTACTACATAAATCATTGCCTAAAAAAATCAATGAGGACCGGGACTCGAACCCGGGTTTTTCAACAACAGGTCGATTGTTCTAAACCCTGAGCTATCCGGATAGAATTTTTTTTCTATCCATTGCCTGAAAACTCTTCCGAATGGCATGGAAAAATTGTCCATTTCTGGTTAATACACAAAAAATGAAACTAGCACAAAAAAGTAAATTTACCAACTTAAAATTAATTATTTGATGGATGAAAAACGAATGTCTTATTCAGCTATTAATATCAAAGAAAGATTGCATCAGCAGGTTTAATCTATATCTAAATACCCTTGACTTCAATGCTATGTAAAAAAAATTACAGTGAGGGACCTAAAAATGATCTAAGACAGGCATCTGATTCCCAACAGTAAATATTCAGATTGTCCAGGACTCGAACCCAGGACCTTGGCACTGGTAGGCATAGCAATTCTCCATCAAGGACGAAATTTCTATTTTGAATTGCAAAGTCATTTTTTAATCGTTCAATAACATCCATAATTTCATTCATAGATTGACCATCGTTTATAATAAAATCAGTAAAGTGAAAATACGAATTGAATTACTGTATGAAATGAGACGGAAGTATTGAATCAAGTAGCATTTCTGCAAAGGATTCGGACAATTAGATATCAATGACCTCCTATAACATACGAATCATTATAGATTTAAATATCCATACGCAAAACAACAATATAAACCTAGGTTTCTCAGAGAAAAGGGAACAACTAAACACAAGGCATATTAGAACAATTCACAATTTAAAATTAACAGAATTTCAGCAGATAAACCGTGGATCCAAAAGTATCACTTGCATTAACACCCAAAGTTATGGGGAAAAAGAAAATTCCACGCTCAACATCATACACAGCAAAGCTTTCAACATCAACACTTCATCAGTGGAATGCTGTGGAGGTATGATTACCAAAGCTTTACGGTCAGTTCCCACCCAAAAAAACGAGGCGAATCATGAATTTTAATGAAGATGATCTTGAACTCTAAACGCCTCTGGATTAAAGGAAAACAAAACGTAAGTCACCGGGGAAGAGGAACGACGTTACAGCAAGGGGGCAAAATAGCACATAATCCATAGCGGAGGGCAGTGGGTCCAGTCGATGGGCCCAAGGCACATGTTTCTTTCATGAGAGATTAGGTGAGTAAAGTGAAATATGAAGTGGGACCGAGTTGGCCGGGGCGATGAGATAATTGAATTGCAGACTCTCTGACAGAAACTTTTTCTTATCCCATATACCACCGCTAGCTGGAAGTAACTCAGAAAGAGGTCCCCACTGCATCGTCAAACTAAAGCCGTGCTTTTACCAGCGATTCCGGTCGATTGTCGCTTTGAACGTTCCTATGACGACGTAACGACAATGGCGAATGAAAATTGAAATGTTAATTCAATTAAATGGACAAGTTTGTCAATTTTTAGCCATGAAACGTTTACAATAATGGAATGATCATAAAATACAACAATGTACAACTTCTCCCTGACTAATTTAAGTCGATTGTCACTTTACTCAAACTTAACAACGTTGCAACAATAGCGTATTAAGAACTAAATTGCGATAGTCATTGTTACACACTTTATAAAAACAATAAGATTATAATGAAATGCGACGAAATCAAAACCTTCGCCAACTATTGTTGACACAGCTCTAATTCATTGATAAAAATTCCAATAAATTTGAAGTAAAAATCCAAATTTGTTTGTTTAAATGTCTCTTCTTATAGCTCGAATCATTTGAAATACTACATTCAAGGATGTAAGAAATTAAGGATATTTACGGTTATATAGACCTCATGCGACTTACTATAGAGTAACGTTTGAATCATTACCTATGGGATGTAAAAGTCTTATTTTAAAAATATTTTCATGAATATTACAGTATTAAGTGAAATGCGAATAATTCCTAATTTAATATCGGGCATGAATACATAATCTCAGAGCTGAAAAAGTAAATAAAAGAACATTTTCCGCTATCTTGTCCCCATTTTGCTTGAATGAACTTGCAACTTATAAATGAAAACATATCAAACATTACTTCTAAAGGGGACAACAATTTTTAGAAACTTTCAAGTAACTTATATAAAGCTCCCCTAGAGATTAAAGTTCCATAATACTCCTTCAAAAACTCGACCTAACAAGGAAAACTCACATTGCTTCAGGGGGAAGGAAACGCAAAATCCCTCTCTCTACGAATGCAGAAAAATAAAACTGGAGAAAATGCAAAGCGGCAAAAAACAAATAGGATTATCCAATCTGGCAACATTGGCCAACCAATCGTGAATCGATTCAAAGAAAATTTTTCCATTCTAAAGCTAGAAAATAACCCAGGAATATAAATCTTTCTGCCCGAATAAATGAAGAAATTAGATTTACTGGTCTGTGAAAAAATATAAAGAGAATTATGGTCCCGCTAGGAGATCCTTGGTTGAGAAATGCTGACCTCCGCCGTTCTATTCCATAAGAACTGCTCGGGTTTTTTCCTCCTCTTGTACTGATATCATCCGCGCTATCCCAAGACCATCAGAGAAGGGATCTATTTTATCCGAGCCAGTTGTTTCCCATCAGATTAAAAATTTATTATTTCTCTCCATTCCAAAGATTCGCAAGTCCTCTTCTTGCGACATGCACGTCGCTGTGGTAACAGTAAACAACATTTTATGCCGCCATTCTCATTGCGCCCTCAAAATAAAATTCAATCCAGATTTTTTTGGTTGATATCGATCGAAATGAAATAACTTTTGTTGAAGATTCGCCAATATTATTTTCCACAGAATCATATATAAGCTTTTATATGTTTATGAAATACGTTTTTAGTCCTAAATTATAAAGGTTCCGAGTACTTCAACATTTTGTGATACAATACAATGTTCGGTACATTCCATTAACATATTAAAAAGGTCTATTTATAGCAATATGCTTTCTAAGTGTGTCACACTATAATTTTTCATAGCAATCCTTGCTTTTATAAGGGTAATTTTACCCCCAAATTCAGTCTCTTAAACTCAGCTTATAAGAGACACAAATATTTGAATATTAGCATGACAAAACAATATCCAAAAAATGTCGATTCTGCAATAGTGATTATTTTTTACGAAGGAAACTTTATCATTAATTAAACAGTTTAGTTACTGGTAAAAATAAAAAAAATCAACATTCGACATACCAAATATATAATAATCATACGGTTAAAATTCAAAGTTTAAATATCATCAACTTAAATATTTAAAGTTTCCTCAGTTATATTTTCAATACCAATTAGTATTTTCAATATTCAAAATTTCTCTAGGCTTATTTTTACTCACAGCTTTTCCATGTTGGAGGAAAGTTAATTTGATATCTGAGTAAAGATAATTAAAAAGTTCATTTATAAGTAAAATTATTGATACGATTCGCCAAATATGACATAAATAAAAATACCGGATTCAAATTACTTAAATGCTAAGCGAATTAATATCTGCAAAAATATTAGCAAATTTAAAAATATTGCGGTAAACTTAAATCGTTCTCGGTACGTTAGACCATCTTAGAGAAAAAATTTGGGGCATCAGAAAATATCTCGAAACGATAACCGATACAATCGATCCGCGAGGTAATATTTCAAGCCCTCTCACGTGAACACAGGAAGTAAGACTTCAACACCCCTCACTAAACAATAATTGATGATGATTCCACTGGGCTGAGTTGGTCATGATATAGCGCTCGAATCAGAGGGAAGGGGTACAGAACGAAATGGTCGGAAAAGTAGACCGTTGATTCCAGCTTTTTATGCGTTTTCAATGTTATTGTTGACTACCGAGCGCCGCGCTACAGTCATATTTTTTGTCCCGCGACGTCTGCTGCTTTACTGCCGAAATGCTAATATTGTTCTTCGACCATTATCCCCCCTTAATGAGCGAGCCCACTCGTTAATTATGATTCCAGCCATTAGAATAGCGCCCATTTTATACATTTGAATTATTAAAGAGACGCGGCGCGATTTTCAACTTTTTTTTCACCGAAACGTAAGGTCCGAATGAGAACGTTCCGAAACCCTTTTCCAAAGTCCAAACAGCGATGATCGCTAACAGCTAGCGTCCGAATGGATAATACTGCCCTCCGCTACAGTCATAAAACAGTGAAGTAAATCACCCACACGCGACTATAAATCCGCGTTCAGAGCTCAATCACGGATCCTCGGTGCTGATAAAACTAATGGAAGTGGAATTGCCGCTCACGATCTGCAATATTTAAATGAAAAGCGTTTGGGCCGTAATCAAACGTTTTACGGCCTCGCTAGCGCCGATGTGGTAATAAGCGAAATCACAACGGGAAAGTTGGTCACCGGGAATAAAGGATTTGATAAACGGGCCTTTTCTGCGAATTGTTCCAAACTTTTCGCAAATGTAAACGATATAGACGCTGCGAATTTTGCGTGCGCTGTCAAAAGGTGATTAACGGGTTTCTTCTGCGAAAGGCGAAAATATTCCTGGAAACGGAATGTTATTCCGGGCTTAATTAACAAAGGATCAGGGATTTATTTTTTGTGAGCAGAGGGTATTTATTTCTCGATCAATCGACTTGTATCGCGAGTGTGAATGATGCGTTACAAATTTGAATTCGAAGGGTGTTTCAACGTAAAATTCTCGGAAAGCAGGATACGAAAGCGTATACTTAATAGCGAATGACTCGGTAAAAATTCTGTGGATTTTCATTTAATGACCCAAATATATCAACGTACATAGTCTGAAATCCATAAAATATTGAAATAGTGATTACTGCTAACACCATACCCTCAACCATCTTCTAACGTATTCATTCATAATGTTAATATATTTTTTATCAATTTTTTTTATCATATCACGTATTTTTACTACGATCATTTCCGAGAAAAAATGCATAAAATACGAAATTTTTTTTTAAGATTTTGGATTGATTTGTATAACGAAAGAACTAATTACTGAGATAGATACTAACATGTATTGGGAAAGTAGTCGGAATATCGTACTCGAATTAAAACTTATACTTAAAGTTTCAGCAAAGTTAAGTAACGTATGGTTATAATGATATATGACAGTCATCAAAAGCAACATAACTATTTTTTTTCCTTTCTAGAGACTCAAAATTGTTTATCTACTATTATTTTACAGCCAGGAATCATGGATAGTGAGGTTTTTTAAAGATTTTTCTAATTATTCTTTACATAAAACAAGTTATACATACAGAAATATTGTGGTACAATTTGGTTTAGTGGAAATGAATTTGCAGTCAAAATATTTGAATGTGAACCTAAAACTAACATCTATTTAATACGTAAGCTTTTATTCAATATCAACACAATCAGCTGTCTTTAAACCAACGTAGTCTCTCTAAGAGCTTTCCTCAGAATTCAGAAATTCCCGTTGCTAGGTAACGCCAAGGGGCTTGACAATACCGTAAATAATAAAGCTATATTTATAATGCACGAAATAAATTCTAATAATAGAAAAGCTTAAAATAGTGTAAGAATAAATCCACTGATTTTGAGATAAAAATAACTTTGGTAAAGAAAAATCGACGAGGTGTCAAGTGGACTTAAAGATGAGAGGAAATACCTTCATCAATCGAAAAGCACCACCAAAAGACACTTCCGCCAAAAAACAAACGTTCCTCAAAATGTAAATTAGAACTCTAAAACATTTAAGACCCGATATAAGTACCTTTCCGGGTAAGCTGTCGCGAGTACTCATTTTTGATTCGAGGATTTTACTTAAGGGTATTTAGAGGAAAGATCACTCGTTAAATAAAAACGTCGCGGCGAAGGTGCCCCAGAGGGCAAGATTTGCATACAAAGGCGATTTATCGAAAGACGTAGTGCTTTCGGGAAAAGGTTCGGAGCAACAACTCAAAGCAATTAAACCTAACAACCCTCCGGGACGGAGGAAATTTCAGCACATGTTCTCAGCTCAAATAACACCGAGCTTAAAAGGTGCGCTCCGAAAAATCCATTTCCTTCGCTGACGTCCCGGCATTTGTAAGTCGTGGAAAAGGGTCTCCGAGAGAGTCTTGTGAGTACTATCTTAAGCAAGAAATCAAAGGATTTTTGCTGCCAGAGTCAACAAAAGAGCGACTCCTGAATTTCCCCGGGAATGTAGTAAATAAAGCGTAAATTAAAATGGTAATGAGGACGACTTGAACGGTTATCTTTCTCGCGACGTATTTTTGCGGATGGATGCTAGTTATACAGGAATAACAGTGCCGATATATATGGAGAGAATAAAAAAAGAGAAGGCTGTAATAATTTGCATGAAAAAAGAGGTTAAAATCGGAATCGTCATCTCTTTTATTCGTGGACTAGGTTAAAATAGCTAGCAATGTTTTTGATGCTTTATAAACTTAGTTCATCTATTTGACAGCAAAATTTTGGATACGCTAAACACTTCAACCAATCGAGTTAATCAAGCACTCCATACTTAGCAACGGAATGTTGTAGCAAAGAGTCAACAAGCATTACTGAGGGCATACATCGGTAGCCATCTTGCCAAAAAAATATACTAGTGTACTTTGATTGAAAAAAGATATACTGAATATAAACTCATACACGTGTTAAAATATTCTTTTCAATGATAATAGTTCAATATTGTTTTTTAAATCTAGAGTCTCATTAATTCCACGTGAAAAACTTATAAAAGATGCAGAATCAGGCGTAACTTTGTGATTGTTATTAATGCGAGAGCTCCATGGTTTAGTCAAATTTTTTCCTATAGAGTTCTCGAAAGAATTATGTTCATTCTGTAGAGACTGTTTTTCTTTAGAAAAATCTTTCGAAACTTCGGTGCGTGCTTCTGATTTGTCCAGTGTATAATTCCTTTCGTAATTACGCATAGATTAAAATACTATATATTCTTTTGAGTAAAAACTGTTGTGTGATATAGTAAAAATACATATTTCAGAACTCTACTATAAGTTATCACACTATAGAATTTACATGAATCGTTATTTTCATTTACTGAATGAAATGAAGTATACAAATATTTGACGACAACTATTATTTCATTGCCAATGCTTCTTTTGATATTACACTTGATACCTAAGTCGATGAGAATAAAACTGCCAAGTTCATTCAAAATCTTTTCTAACGATTCAAACACCGTGATATTTGCAGCATATGAGATACATGTTACAAACATTTAACTGCTGATAAAGTAAACACAAACCGATTAACACCGACGACAATAAACCGCCAAAACGAACGGCAAAAGACGCAGTTTAAAGACAAGACACTTCATGAACTCAAGCGAAAGACATTAAGGCTGCCAAGGGATAAGATTGACGTCACTTGTTCCAATGGCACTATCCCTCAAGTTTACATAAGAATATCCATTTCCTTCCCGACATTCCCCACTTCCTAAGCGGAAGGAATCTAAAGAGAGCCTGTTCGCAGACAGGAGGATTTCCAAAATCATAGAAGGATTCTATTAAAGCCATTATCACTCCCGATCTGTAGAATGAAAGGATTTCGCCATAATGGACTGTGGGAAACACGGCTTATAATTCCCTTTAAAGATTTAGCCTGGGAAGGGAAAAAACTCTGAATAAATCATCCTTCACGGGCACTGAACATCATAATGATTTACTTTAAACGCTCTTTATGATTTTCCTCTCCGCGTTTAATGGTAGCGAATAACCTTGTTTGCATATTTCTGTTCTCGCATCAAAGGTATGGATATTTGAGCTGGGAAATGCTGATTATGACTAAATAACCAAAGCACGCCTATTATAGATTATGAGGGTTATTATGCGATAACTCGGTGTAAACATGAAAACCATTGAGTGCGATTGAAAATTAACACAGTGACGTAAATGATTGATACTGAAGTATCATGTTTATGGGTTAATAACAAACTATGGGATAGAAGATGAAAATAAAGAATTTTGGAAAACTAGGCTAGTTAGTTGCTTATCTCTCAGGGTCCACGTAAAAGTTAGTCACTTAAATGTAAAAACCACATCCAAAGCAACGATCTTTTAACAATGATAAATGAAAATTGTTAAAACATCTTTCCCTAGATATGAAAACGATATATAATTGAAGATACCTGACACTAACGTGCGACAGGAACATTCGATTCCGTGTCTATAGAAAACTTGAAAAAAAGTAGATAGAAGGTCCAAAAACTGATACTTTTCAGTCTTTGAATAACTTGATACCCGCAGACGGAAATTATACGAAAGAAAGCCGGTACATTCTTCCATATTTTCCAGGAATCAAGGGAGTGTTTTAGAGGGACATTTTAATAGATTTACTTTCCTCAGGCTTAATCCAAGCATTAATTATGGGAATACTTTGATCAAACGATGCGTCTGAATCCTGCAGTGCATCAAAAAGTGGCTATCAGTGTAATTATGTAAATGTAGGAGGAAATCGTTTGAGTATTCATTGATGCGTAAAACACGTGAGAGTCTATATTAGTAACAAATGACCATCGACGCCCGCGTGGATAATAGCTTCGTGCACAAAGGAAAAGGACAAGAGTGAGTTTGGGATGATAACGAAGCACCTTTATTTCAATTTGGCTAAAATTCGGGCTCTTTTTTTTACGCTTGCGGGCATGCAGTACAAATGAATATACATACACAAAGGTAGAACGTCAAGTGCCATCGGTAAGGTTGCAAAGGAATATGCAGGTAACTCTGGATTATCCTGGTTAATGATTGGGAGAGGATACTCAGAAAAATTGATGATGCAAACCTTTAGTTTCGTTTCTTAAAATGTTCATAATTAACGCGAATGAGCAAATAATTATTATTTCTCCACATATTTAGTCATTTTTTTTCGTTTCATTTCTTAATATTTTTATAATTGACGCAAACGAGCAATTAATTATTATTTCTGCTCATATTCAGTCATTTTAGACTGATTTATGAAACCAAAACTCTTTAAAAATTTTCATGTTATTGCAGATCTTTTTAACAAGGATAATGTTATCACAGTCATATTCTCACTACTCCATAGAAAAGGTAACTTGTGTTTGGATTAGAGCACGAAAATCATTGTTTTTCTTCGGTGTTTAGATTTCCTAAAAATGACCACGGAAAATATAGAAGGAAAATGAAAAACCATGGTTGGATAATCCGTCTACAGATAATCGGGAGTACATATACCACGTTTAAATGAAATTTCATACGATTTTCTGACCTACTTCTACCTACAGATTGATTACAAGTTCCAGCTGGCGGGCGATGAGTACTCCATGTAGCTATTTGAAAATCACTGATCGAAATGACCTCAAGGTTTGTTCTACAAGCCCAAACACACACCAAACTATTTTGCATCGCATGCAGCGGGATGCTGAACTTTTATCCCATAATGTTCAGATTTGTACGGACTACGATGCTCAAATTTTCAAGGATGTGTTTAAACCAATATCAATCGATAACTTCGAATGGAAACCATGGTGAATAAGTAAATAAGTTTACTGATGAATTTACAGAGCTGTTTTATAATAAAATTAGGCAAATTTCTCTTGGAAATTTTCATTGAAATTTCCGCTAAAAGTACAAATTTTTTTAACTTAAAATAACCCATTCTACAATAGAAACAGTCGCTAGCACAGAGGAATGCTTTTGTAAGATGGCAGATTTCTTGGAAGATTTCCTAAATAAATGACTTACTCGTAACAAATAGAGAAATTTCAAGTGTTACTTTTATTATATCAATATTTTATAACGTACAAATATTTTGCAAAACTTTGAGATTGCAATTTACCCGTTAACCTGACAAATAATGCGATTAATTCCGAGTGCATAGATTTCCTCTTAAGTAAGTGTTTACGGATGTTGTCGTGAAGTAAAAAAGGTTTTGTTTCCAATGTGTTACTTGAAACAGCTTTTGGTTTACAAAGGTATAAAAAATCGAAGAATCTTGCAATTCTCATACTTGATTGAAAAGGCAAAGTAAATTAGTTCTGTAAGTCAAAATGTGAAAACTCTTAGATATAAAACGAGAGCCAAGGTAATTTTCGATATAAAATGATTTTTCAAACGCTTTAAGGATGAGTACATATTCGCGGAATGAATGCAATTGCACTTGATACAAACCAGGAACAAGCTCAAATCCATCCAATAAAATCTTTCCCCAACATTACCATAATGATTCTCCATGCGTCACCGATATCGGCCATAAATACACAGCGGCGAATGAGCTTTCGTCCCCGCCGGGGCCCAATTATCGCACCGACTTCTTTCTCCATCAAAAACGTCGCTAAAACCTATGCGCGGGACACAGATTTACAGTCCCCGAACCAAACAGTACCGGAGGCGGCGCATAAATCACACAAGGCCGCCTCGATGAATATTCAACTCCAAAACGGCCGTAAACGATCATCTACAACTTGTAGACCGGGGAAAATTTTCTTCCGAAAATCGACTTGCGAAAATGGGAATGATTCCCGATGCTGGGGAATTAACATAGCTGGGAGTTAATGGAAAGCGGTGTCCTCCGCGGGCATTTCATATCTCTGTCCCCAGATCACTTAACACGCTCGCCACAGAAAGTGGAGCGTCAACTATAGCGCGACCGACCACATGGGAATAATTTCGTTGCTGGGTGCTGGAGAGCGGCATGTCGCGAGCGATTAGAGCGCGGACGGGTGCGGCAGCCTATTTTATGTCCTTTTTTACTTCCCTTCCAATCAGCAGGGACACATTTATGCTGGGGTATCGCCCATACTTTGGCGCACAATACTCCGCTTTCATACCGATCGCTACCACGGCAACGGGCAACAAAAATGTTTCGACGGCAACCGTTCTTTTAATTGGATATCTTGGATTCTTTACCGGCACAATTAAATCTCAGAGGCAATTACCCCTTTAAAAATGCATGATTACCGGTACGTGTAAAGTGGGGGAGCTTTCCGCGGAATAACAATGATGGCGCTAATGGAAAAGGCTAATTAGGGTCGAGTATTTTTGTTCACTGGGCCGGCGGAATTCGTATGTTCCGTACTAAAATAATTCTGTTTCGCATATATAGGTCGTCCTACATACATTACGGTGGAATATTGAAATTATTATTTGTTGCCTAAATATTGCGGAAGAATGGGAGGTAATGGGGCTTTTAAAAAGATGAGCAAACTCAATGAAAATTTTCCGGAGTATGTATTCGCCAATCGACCGTTTAGTTTGTAAATATTTAAACGATGGCTTTCTTTAAATATTAACGTTAAGGTTTAAATATATAACAAGAGACGATTATCAAAATAAAAGGATAAACTCGTGCCTAATAACACTTTTTCTACATTCTAGACAGAATAGCCAAATCAAAATTTTGAGCGCATGAAATTAGAAGCCTACGAGTTAAAATTCATTACGATGAGAGATACAGTTAATGCAGAACAATTATTTCAGTGCTGTTTAATATTTTCCCGTAGTAAAAATTCAATCGATGATTTTCAAGTACAAATGGTTCAAATTAAGAACAAAGAGATTCATGGGTAACATAGAACAAAGGCCGGGGTACTTTATGTTCAAAACATACATGCAAGGGAAAGAAAATAAAAATGATGCAGTATTTGGATTTTATCCTATTAACTAATGCATCAACTTCATAAACATTACCTGACAGAAGAATAAATTACTTTTATTTTATAATAAAATATGACAAAGAGGCCTATTACTCCCTCTTGCACCACTAGTGGCGTGAAACCACCGCGACAGGTCATATAAAAAATTTAAGAAGAAATATAAGGTAAGTTATTCGTAATTAACAAAGAAAAACGATCAAATTTTAAAGTTCGTATAAAACACAATCGTGAATTGCCTCAACATCATCGCTTACAATACCTACGCACATTGCATGAGCTCACTCAATACAATACTTATAATATGCAAACATACATATAATAGATATAACACAGAGTTGAAGAGGAACACTAATAACTCGCATCCAATAGGCTGAGAAATTCTCAGAAGAGCAAGTAAAAAATAATTAGGTCATATGGGGAAGACATATTATTGGACAGTTAATAAAAAAATCCACCAATTTTGTAGTTTAGTTACAAGAGTAATTATAATCGAAGGAAGAGGGTAAGGGTAACTTTACACATAAGGGCGTGCACCCTGAAAAAATCCCGAAATAAAACTGACTTCGAAAAAAGTCTCACAAGACCAGGAATGGAACCACGAATTTTCCTCCATCCAGGAGAATACTTTAGCCAATTAATCGATTAACGCCTATAGAATTAAAATCCGGAACTAAAAACTTTTACTATATTGAAGTTCTTAGATGAGCCCGGACTGTCTTTTCTACCAATTCGATCATGCGCAACAAGACCTTCAGGAGAATGGTAACAAACCACCGATGACATCAAGGTTATCGATACATATACCGACATCTGTACCGATACAGTTATTTATCACCCGCGGACACCCTATCTATTTCATTCATGACTGGCCTTGACTGCTTGACTTACCTTTCAAACCCGTTTCTACCGATGTTTTCCCTCCAAATAAAATGATGACGAAATATTTTGTTGATACCCTCACGACATCTTTGCAATACTACAGTACACTCCACTTATAAATAGCCCTCCTACTTAATATGCGTATGAGACATTCTCGATTAGATATAAACATATGAAGGGAAAATTACACCGATGACAAATATATAAAGATAATACATACATAATATAAAGATATAACAAACGCTAGATATTTTAATGAACGATTTTAAGACGCAAAGAAAAAAAACACACTTTGTAAATTCCACAGAAGTATATTAAAGGCCTTTAATACATTTCTGTGGAATTAAGTGTTTTTTCTCTGCATGATGGCACCATTCAACAAAGTTAGGCTTGAACATTTCAATTTTATAAATTTTAAGACGATTTATTACACTACACACGGCTTTTTAAAGGCAAAAACATGAGTATTGGATTGTTAGAACTGTAAGGTATACATTTTCTTGAAATCTCACTATGTAAGTGCACTGCATAAGGAAAACGTGGATAAAATCAGAAAGCAATTCCCAGAATAAGAAGAGGAAAAGAGCTGAGGGAAGTTATTGATAAAAATAGATGAAAATCGCCATGGAAACACGAGAAGAGAGAGCGAAAGAATTGGATGCTGTAATATAATATTTTTCTGGAAATGGACAACTTCTTGACCAATGCGACGGTGGGTAATCGAATTATGAGAAGTCCTTTCGTATTTTCTCGAAGAAATTAAGGGGACAGAGACGGTTTGGATAACGTCACACCAGTTTACGTTTCCTAACTATACAAGACCGAACTGCGCAATCGTAGATTGACTACTGAATGCTTATGACCACCAATGAAAATTGAGACAGAGGCTATCTTAATGAAGAAGAAAATAAAATATTATAAAGAATATACACCGAGGAAAAACGGACATGAAAATAGTAGTTAAGGACTGAGACTCAAACCTAGATCTTCCAAATACCGGGCGCATGCTTTGGCCAAGGAGGCCAGACACCCTCTGGGAGAAATGGTTAGAAAAGTTAATCAAGGTACAATTTAATAAATTTGAAAATACTCAGAGAAACACCTTGCTGATGTTTCCTTGAAAGCGTGTTCTTATACCCAAGAGTACGTTGGTTCATCCTACCTACAAAGTATTCTTTCCCATGACTTTTATATGAAAAGCAATCCCTTTCTATTTCAATTCTTCACAAAAGATGGAATAGATACAAGAGAAAGTCTCAATCTCGAACAAAAAACTAATTTTTATTAGGATGAGGAAACTTTCGGTAAAAGCAGGAAAATTCTTTTTCCAATATCAGATGAAAACCCAATCAGAAATATAAAAAAATATCAATATGACACCCAAATTAACTTGAATGATGTAAATTCATATAGCTGCAAGTTAAAAATTCTATCAAGGTAGAAATCCGTAAGGAAAAGTCGATATGTATATTTATAATTCTAGACTTATATAAAAAGAAGTAGTCGTATATATAAGCAGTTTACAATCACCTGAATACTCAAAAGGAGTGATTAATTGCAATTGTAAGTAAAAAAAAGGCATAGCTGTAGCTCAATGGTTAATACGACAAATACTAGTTTGTTCTCAAAATAAATTAGGGGCCAAGTATTTTTCGGTATAAAATTTTAAAAACTCTTAGGTTGGAATATTTTCAGATTTATTTCCCCATTTTTTTACACAGCTTAGATCTTTGAACTCAGAAAAAATACGAAATTTGAAAGCAAAACAAAATTACACACAGCAAGTCCAAATAAATCAGGCATGTCTAGCTGCAACCTACCAAATAAGAGCGATTTTCCACTAAACACTAACAACGTCACGCGAAAATCCAACACGGATTCAGCAGTAAATGAATAATTTAACAGCGGAAGTGGCGGATGATAAAATAAACAACCCATCAGTAGCGCGAGAGTAGTAGTGTAAGATTCGGAGCAAATATTCCCCGCGTTTGTAAATGGCCGAGCGAGTAAACATTTTTTTCGGACAGTGACGTACGATGGTGGAGGAGTATGCGATTGCTAGCACACTTGACGTCTGAGAGGGTCAGGACCTCATACACAAGGTTCTTGGCCCCTAGAGATTCGATACAGGGCAAGTCCAAGTGAGGCATTTATATTGCCAGTCCATCGATTTCACCTAACGTTGAATCCTCTTTACCCACTTCAAAAGTTTGACAGCTGCTGTAAATTTTTGTGCGCGCATTTTTCTGCTTCCAATAGAAATTTGTCAGGGATGCGACGATTATTTCACGAGAAGTCAGAAGGGAAATTAATGAAAAAGGCAAAAATATGTAGAATGACTAGAAGAATTACAGTAAAACGACATCCCGCTAACAGACGCTTTTCAATCGGTCCAGATCCCTTCTGCACGTAAATTATGACAAAAATATAGCTTAAGACGCTTTGCTGACCGCTTAAAAGACTGATTTCCCCATTCCTAGATGACGTGCAAACCAATTTAAGCCTACCAGCCATCTAATTTAGTTGTTTACAAGATTAGTATTGCCACCGTCCTCTTTACTCTACCACTTCGTCTTTTATCCAACTTCCCGAATTGTATTTCTGATAAAAAAGTTTAATTATAACACGAATAAGACAAAAATCCAGTGAGGACGGCTCTATTATATAATTCTTATATTATAAATTCAATGATCACAATATCATCCTATTACATAAATCTTGAAATATAGCTACCCAGGTTTAGTTTAGTCACCGAGTCATATTGTCAGTTCAAGAACGAAATCCGAGTACGAACAGACAATTACTAAATACTTTATATTGTTTTCCAAATAAGAAATAATTTTGAGAAAATAAATTAAACTAAAACATGTTGTAGTCACTTTTCCTGAAGTTCGTGATCTAATAGCAATATAGAAAATGCGAATCTACTGGAAGTTTCGTTTAAATTTATATACACCGAAAGAGGTAATCACTCCGGCGAGAATCAATGTCATAAAAAATTTACACTTCGGAAGTTTTATCCATTACACTCCTATCAAAAGGAAGCTGCTTGGAAGTCGGATGAATGAAAAAGCGAAAACGAAATTAAATTTTGACGTTTATCTCTCTGAATTGTATCACTTTGATAAAGTCTCAATCCACGGTATCAATCAAAATCGTGGAGAACGTGAATTGAATGAGATTGCTTCTATAAATACCCGAATTCAAAAGGTGTATTTATAGTAGTGCTGTTTCATTTTCCTTAGGTCAGCGACCCGTATTCATATGAAAGAAATTCACTGAAATATGTTCTGAGATACTGATATTTCATTCTCCTACAATATAAATTTGATTTCTTGATATTCCCTATTATCTGTTAGTAGTAGCTGCATCCATTGAGTCTATCAATGAATATAATTTTTAAAAAAACATCGCAATTTGAGCACAAAGATTGAAAAAACACGTATGCCTTTACTTTGACGCTAAGTAACGATTTTTGATGAAAATGAAAACACTTTCTAATCTTTCAACAGAATTTCGTCTTAATATATTTAATGGAATAAAATGAGTCGACTAAAATAGAAAATAAATATGATAATGATAATAATATAAATAAACGAACTATAATTCCTAATAAAATTAAAACGAAAGATTACAATATTACAAAATGTCTCCATTGTTATTCAAATCTTCACTTTTATTATTAATGAACAATTTAGAATATAAATGAAAATAGAAAATAAATATAAGAATATAATACTAATAATAATAAAAGAAGATGAGTCTGTCTTGTTATATTCATGAAGAATATAAATAGAAAAATTAAATACTGTGAAAAGATTGAATAAATGACTCCATTTTCATTAAAAGCCTATCTTTTTTCATTAACTTCTGTAACCTACGAGGTTGGGTAAACCAGTACCTCACTTAGACCTAACCTCAGTAGATGAAGGGCACATTCACGTACCTTTCAAACACCCAGAATGGACAAAATTAAGCGAAAATCGCCGAGGGAAAGTATCCGCGACAATTCGACAAGAGACCACTCCCTTTCATCGCACGAAAATTCCATCAATGAGGCAGATAACAAGCGGGGAAAAGTGGCAACCTCATTCCCTCTCCCTAATTCAATACCGGATTTTTCTTCCCTCGAAATTGTTAACCGCGTCCACTGGCCTGGGTTTTTATCCTCTTCCGAAGGCCCCCAATGACTTCCGACACTTCCAAAATGGGGAGAGGAAGACGATATTTTTCCTGGGAGCATCTTCCCGCAGCGCCGAAATGGTCCATAGCAATTAAACCTTGACGCACTCCTAATCCACGTCGGCAGATGGGTGCCCTCAGATCACCCCAGACCCTGGGAAAGGTTCCAACCTCATGACAGGGTCCCACTAAACTCAGCGACTAATTAATGGTTAAAACTTGCGAAAGTTCCGAGGGGAAAAAGGATTTCATCCGACGGCTTCGGCGTTGCTAGGCGACGCTATGTACGGAATCAAAACCTGCGTAATTCTTCACCGCCCGTATAAAACACCGCCCGGCAAAGATTCTGTCTAACCCCGCCCACTTTACTATTCCCCACTCCATAATCCCCACCCCATTTAAATCAATAAAATCTCCTGGGTTCACACCAGGTGCTCGAGTAGGTAGGGAAGCGTAAGGTTTTTAAAACTCCAGGCGGCATCCTCACAGCTAACCCTTAATCTCACTGATCATCCACACCAAGGATAAAACTCTTAGGAACATGAGAGTTGTCCCACCCCGATGAAGAGGGCGTGCTGTTTTTCGGGTCATTGCGGACCACTCCTTCAGGCACGTACTCTAGAATCGGATTCGACGAATAAGTCAGGATTTTGAGACTAGGAATTAATGGTCTACATATCTCTGATTTCACAAGTGCTCTCTTAGACAATTCCGATAAGGGCCTGCATCTTTTGACTAGTAGTAATTGGATAATAAATAGGTCGACTAAGGGCCTCGATTGATACTATTATTCTCGGATAGAGCAAAAGAAAAATTCAATCTTAATTTAAAAAATGGTGCAGCTTTCTAGCGATAGAAATCGTATTCGTCTGTAATACAATGATGCATCCGCTTGCTACTTTAGATCATATAAACGACTGCAGGTTTGGAAAGCATAATCATTTTGTTTTAACATAGATGTTACCAATTAATTTAACGTTATAACGGATAGAAAAATATTATAATTAATTAGAAGTCACAAAGATCCCAAGGACAACTTATGGAGCATTTTTGGCTCAACGATGTATGACTTTTACACTTATAATTGCATGTACCTATTAATTCTATAAGAAAAAAGATTTGAGTCGCAACCACGTCCACATTTTTCTCTTCAATTCATCCCTGGGTAAAATTTTCTTAATTTGGATACTGATATTATTGGTTTCTCAGATAGGTAAAACCGCTCACTTGTGTCATAAATGAAATTTAACACGAAATTTAAAACATTCGATGTAAAGAACTGGTGTCTAAAAATGAGTTGTATCATTGAGAGTATATCATATAAGTATGATTATCATAGAATATCTTACTCTACGGTAGTATGAATTTCATATTGATCTTAGAATACTCTAAAGGCGAATAAAATAATCACGAAAAAGGTTAAATCAATGTTATGTAAAACTTCGATAGCATAATAGATAAATTTTGAATGATCATTCACTTAAAATAAAACTAAATAATTTTCCATCATTTTTCATTGATAGCTATTAACCTAATCGAACTTAACCACAAACACAATTCTAAAAACGCAACAATCGAGCAATTTCCGAAAATATTTTTAATGGCTTAAAATCTGGGAATCAGGTCAGTTGGGAAAATTCCGATTTTAACTACCGAAACCCAAAATTTTACTAAAATCATCCGAAGATATTCGAAGCTTCCTTCTTAAAAACCTCTTGAGACCTCAGGCCCTCAGGGCTCTTCATTCGGAGTCACGCGAGGGAAATTAGATGAGACCTTGATCGAACGAAAAATAATTTCGAAATCCAGAAAGGATAATATTGGTGTTCTCGAAAATATGCAGGAAGCTAAGAAATTGCCAGGAGGGACAGATTAAGTGATTTTTAATCAACTTCGTGCTTACGAAAACATTTTCGAAAATTATTCCGAGTTGGGGTTTTTATATTATTCTATACAGCTACAAAATATATTAAGAATTCAGCTCATAGTCTCTATCTTGGATTTAGATTGCTTTGATGCGGTATATTTCTTTTTGTTAAGCATTCAAGTTTTTCTTTTGCCTTTCACAAGCTGTCTTTCTATCTCATCCTTCCCATCAACCCCATTTCCGGATTATTTTATCTATATATCTTCATTTTAATCCTGCAAAACATTATAAAACGGAATCTTTATTCCTTCACTGTCAGTCCATATCTCATCGATTGAATTTCATAAATTATCCCCAGATTTTCCCCCTAATCGCTTTTCCTCCTCTGAACGAATTTCTTTTTCATTATAAATTTGATTTACCCTTTATATAATATTCATACTTTAATTCCTATGATATCCTGTTCTTAATTTCGATGTTTCCTTAGAAAATTGATTTGTAAACTTTGCTATTCTGTTAAATTTTACATCGGGAGCTCAAAATTATCAGCTTTTGGCATTTTATTAGTTTTCTAGAGTACGTTCAGCTAACATACTATACCAATATCCTATCACAAATAAACACTTAGTCATAACACACCGCTATAAAATGAAATGCATTATAGAATCCACTCAAACTAAAGCAGTAAACATGTTGATTATACTTAAGAAACCAATGAAACATTGGAAATTTGTCATTCTTCATATTCTTCGCACAGAGTTGGTTTGCAAACCGAAATTTCATGCTTGAAATTTTTCAAAATAAAATCATTTCATTTCCAAAAGCTCGTGTTGAAACTTTTTTTTGCAACCAAAACCGACCAACCGTAAGAATCCATATAAATATTTCCATAATTGATTGATTGAATTCGATTCGACGTTTAAAATGATGTTCATTGAACGAAAAATTTCATCCCAAGGAAAGAAATAACGAAAAGATTCAAGCGTATTGTGTACAACTCGAATAAAGAGTAACACAGAATTACTACTAACTTACGAAGATGTTGTTTTAGCTGTTTTTCGTACCAGGGTGTATGCGTGAATAGGTGGGGAAAACCGAGCGATAACATTCAAATAATTGCATTGTATGCTTCCAAGAAATAATTCGAATAAAACATTATTCACTATATGACCGAACAATCGAATGATTCTATTCTGTTTTTTACTCGCACCTCCCCATCTAGTGAACCATTCGACTGATTCACTCATGTTTCACCAGTTTTTCATCCAATTAGACTACATCTAACCCTCCGGCGAACTTCTTTGCTTTAATTGCTTTCTTTCAACTATTTTATAAAAATTATCTTAAAAATGTGAACACTATCCAGATGGAATAAAACGATCCCCTATGAAAACCTAGGCTAAATCACGTTTCGGTGAATGAACGTGATCCACAATAAATGATCTTCGTTAGCCGAGGTATAACTATATATCAGTTACATCAAAACGCGGAATGCAGGTAAACCCACGCTAATTAACCACCTAAGTTGATCAGAGTCGACAAAAGGGCTTTGGCAAAACCAGCAATAATGCATCAACTCGTCCTAGTTTATTTCTAAAATTAATAAATTCGGGTTCCTTTGAGGTAAACTTCCGACCAGACTTCAAAGGGCAAAAGGTGGAGTTAATCAAGTCGTCGGCTTTGCCGCATGCTTAAGAGTTCACCTCTGGTAATAAACACTTGGCGAAAACTAGTCCTTCCTTCCTCCTTGGATGAACTACGATTTGGGTAGCATTTGAGCTCGGTTGAAGTCCGTTTGGTGGAAATTCTGGTGTATTAATTCCCTTATCCCCAATCGTCCATGCGCCGGCAAACTTTCCATGTTTCGATCTCGCCAGCTACAATAACAGCGGGTATTGTGGCTGTAAAGTGTTTGATTACGTCGCTATGGAGCCGTAACACTTTTTTCGTTGCCGGGCAATTACGTTAAGTACCTCGGGAAAAAGATTTATCCGGATACCCGAAAGAGGTTTCCATGGTAATCTTCTCATAAACTTCGGAAATAGATTTCAGGTGGATTGACAATTCCATTGCCGTGCAGAGAATCAACTCGCAGTGCGTTTTCTAGTTCAGCATAACACATCCGCTCACGCGTGGAATTATTTCTCGAAAAGTTCGATTCGATTCGCACGTACCGATATATATCGAAATTTATACAGCGATATATCGAATGAAACTTAATCGAAGGGAAAATATTAGTAGAACTCCCTCAATTGCATTTTAAAAGTAATAAAAGATAATGAATACTAGAAATATAATATTAATCGAATCGAATCGAAGTTCGAACAAATTCAACGATAGAAAGCATGCATTCGCAAGAATCGATGTACATCGAAAATTAGCCGACGATATATCGAATGAAACTTAATCGAAGAGAAAATATTGGTAGAACTCCCTCAATTGTTTTTCAAAAGATGATCAATGCTGGAAACATAATATTATGAGCAGACAAGTATATCTACGAGTTAAAATAAAAATCGAACTAATGATGACTAATTTTATTCCAAGAAAAAATATATCGATATAAAAAATTCAAAGAAGTTACAGTTCGAGCAATTTCAACGATAGAAAGCATGCTTCAAAAACAAAATTTACAAAAGGAGACGCTAATTTTTCAGCAGAAAGTCACGAAAATGGGCTTCCCAAAAAGCAGAAATATCAATCGTGACTTCCCTTTAGAACGTAGTGCGTCAGAGCAGTTTTTCTCAACATAAATGCCTCTTGAAATCCTTTTCAAATTAACTCTACGTCAATAAATCGACGAATAAACACGGGGAGAAATGCAAGGAAAGGCTGCAGTGAAATAGGGACCAAACATAAAAAGCCCGTTGTCATATTTTTCGTCCGCGTTTGATTAAAAAAACGATATTCCAATACCGAATTACCTCGCAGGTTTTGAAATGTATGTATTAAATGAACGCGCATTCCGCATTATTTTACGAGTCGCGCCCATTTTAATCGAATCAAACTGAAAAACGGACACAGCAGACGAAAGAAGAAATTTGATAATTTCGCGAACTCGGTCATTATAATTTATTGGAGGTGTACAAGGCATTTTCATTATCAAACCCAATGTACATTCCGACGTAAAAACTTCATCCGAAACGTCAGCGCCGCCATAAAAATGAATCGACAGATGCTTGACGCAAAATTAATATTTACCGAACTCTCCGATACACCCTTTTTCCTGAGGATGCAGCGCGCTTTCGAATCAATCGCTTTAATTGGATTAAATTTAATCAAAATCTCCGCAGTAGTTCTGACCAAATCAACTCTTTTTTCGGAATGATTTGCGAGGGACTGCTACGCTTTTGCAGCGCGGGATAAAAATGCTGCATTCAGAGACTGCTTTTGGAGTAAGGCCGCCCTCAGGTGACAACAATTACCTCGATTGTTGCCGCTTCAACAATCGACTCATTGCCTTATTCTTGGAGCGCCGCTAGTAATATTACGGCCCATAAAAATGGTTTTAATTTCCATTTGCTAAATTTGAATTTCAATCTTCCCAATTGTTTATTATATTTTTTTCTATTTCCATCTCTTACAGGATCGCCTGATCTCAATTGCTACTTCATTTGCAATTACTTTAATACATGAAACCTTATTTAGTATCCCAGAGTTACTATGTTTAACATTTTAATAATAACATCCTGAGGCGGTAGCCTACACTACTAACAAAGTATAAGTTGTAAGTATATGACATCGCCAGTTCTTGTATCTCGCATAGGCTCTTAGTTAACTCTTCAAGTTGCCTTCGACTTGCTAAGTAAAAACGCTAAGGAGCAATGGTTAACGTATTAATTATTAGAGAAATAGATTCTTCGATGAAGAACATCATGGAATAGGAATCCATATTAATGATAAAGTACTCCATTCAAATGGAAATACTAAAAGAGCTATGACCGAAGGAAGCTGTAAAGACCTCATATTAATATTATTTAATTTGCATCGCATCAAATACATTTTTCAACTACTATAGATGCCTTCATTGGCAATATATAAGACGTATTGGGAAAATTACGTCGTTGTATGTGAACGCAATCTATAAATGCAGTATATCCGTACTATAGAGATCTTACAGCATTAATTAACACAAACTAACATACCAATATTTATAATCCGTCCCGAGTAACTGATTACAAATACATCCAATTAAGAGCAACCCACTTCACATCACTCTGATTAAGTATCTCACCTATAATCTGTTTAGTCGAATGTGTACACACACGTTGAAAACTGGCTTTAGTAGAGTATGATGAGAGAGATAAGGCCTTCAAGTGTAAACAAGTAAACCATTATCACCGGTGACCTTAACTTGCCAATCGCGAAGTTGGAGAGCGGGAATTTCCAACGGAGGATGAAGATTAGGATCTAGTTAACAAGCCAATCGGGTAAGAAGGATTCACTCGAGTGGCACTTGCCGTTACGCAGGGGAGAGAACATTCCGAAAATATGCATCGGTAGAGCCTTGAGATATTCCGCCAAAATTCGAACCCCAAGTGTTACTGATGAAGACAAAATTTAGCACGAAAAAAGGGAAAGTATTCAGGTAGCACTCATCACAGCAAAATTCGTAATTCTTATAAAAAATTTCGGATTAATAAAAAATGATATTAATTTCACAAACCTCAAAAAGAATTGTCACAAACATTCACGGAAAGATATTTAGCTACTGAAACGAAAAATTTGATCCCCTGAATCAGAAATTCAAATGAATAAGATAAAATATATTCACCCGCCAGAAAGAAGGGCAACGAAGAAATTATGCAGAAAATGACAACTTTAATCAATGTGATGAAAATTTACTGATACTGATTATTGGCCGAAAATTTCAAGAGATACATTGGATGGGTTACATTACCAAATCGCTACACCATTTCATCTCCATGGAAAGTTACCAAAGATGATAACAGAAGATGATTTCATAAAATAATAATACGAGAAAGTCCCACAGGAGAACTATTTAGGACCTGTCCTCTTTCTTATCTTAGCAACAATGAAATCCTATTCATTTATTATTTCTAGGAATTACCCTTGAGAAAAAAATTAAAAGAAGCTAATTTCACAGCATAATCTCTATATAACATTCGCTATATGAAAAATTTCGACTGGCAAAAACACAATGAATTGCAAAAATAAATTCATGAAGCATTAGGTAAACTACTAAAAACTTCAGCATAATTACGAGAATTACAATGTAAGGAAAAAACCCTTAGCTTAAGGATGGGTAACAAAAATCTCAGAGCTTACAAAGAATTTTCAAACGGAAGGTACTACATCTAGATCATTTGAAGGCTTTGAACGTGCTATGCGGGTTATAGAAAAAATTCTTCTAATAGCGAAGACATTAGACTGCCACTCTTTAATTAGCTTAATCGCAGTATGCGGGTCTATGATTTAAGACCCTCCACTTAGTCGGTGTGATAGCAAAGCCGGTGATGCCACTAAGAACAGCTGCTCGTTACGCGCAAGGGAATTTTAAGAGAGATGCTAGCGTAACGGAAATGATCAATAAATTAGGAGAGAACGCGCTAAAATCACGCTGAGCTGCGGCTAAGGGGAGTGTTCAATGGATACACCGCCGCGGAAATGTATCGGATACAGAGTGAAAGAGCCGACTTATTTAGGACTGAGGGATCATTCCAGGTGATTTGAGTGAGTGATGATAAATGCTCAGAATATTTGTTATTCTTATGAATGGGATAGGGAAATGTACTATGAATTACAGCAAATTTTGAAGATGCATAATTTGGATGCATGAATAATTACATGATTATGTGCCATAAACACTTCATAAAATGATAATAATACTTCTGCGAAAGCTTTGCTTAGTAAAGTATATACATAAATCGAGGGTTATCTAATAAGAAGGTAAGCGAAATGTGTTGATTTTATATAAACATTACTAGCAAATAGAAAACTCAACACTTAATAAAACGACGTAACTAGCAGGCTTACATTACAAAAAAATTCACATAGTGTGTGTATAGTGTATTTACGGGAATTATCATTCATTCAAGATAATGATAATAGAATAAATATTAAAATAGGCTAAGGTGAATACCAAAATTACGTCAATTAAGTGAAATTAGGCATAAATAAATAACTCTGGCAAAAGAATTACGAAAAATTTCAGATTCATTCATCATAGCTCAAAAAAGGCTTACATAAAATTTTAGTTTCGAAAAGTAAAACTAGCACAATGAAACTAAGTTATGAGGTGCTGAAATCTCTCGCAACGAAAACAGAAAGGATTAAAATATGAATGTGATAACTTATAGAAAAAATAACTTCCAAATGAATGTTCCGCAATTATAAGTGCAGTAAATACGTGAGGAAATAAACGGAGAAAGATCTGGTTTTAGTTGAAATATTCAGGGCTTCATCATCCAATGTGAGCTAAAAAAAAATCAACATGATTTTTTCCAAAAACTTTCGGACAAAATTTATAGAATAGCTCCCAACATTTAAACGGAACGAAAAACATTAAAACGGAAAGAACAATAAAGTTTCGCCGCAAATAGAATGCTCCGGTTAGAAATTAACAGTTTAGCGGAATGTTTTGGTCAGCAGATACCAGGCAATTCCAGCTGTAAGTAATGCGCGAATTTCTAACCATTCCCACCGACGTAACATAACTCCGGAGATAAAATGACAAACCGTTAGCGCATCGGGCATAAATCAACCAAAAAAAAGAGCGAACAATCAGCATAAACATAACTCCACAAGTAATAAAATCGCCCGAAAAATCCCAACTGTAATCAAACCGAATCCCCACCTATGTACACACAGAAAAGGTGGGCTTTGGGGAGCGTGAAAACGGGCTGAAAGCGAAGAACAGATATCGCGCTGGGTGAAATCAGCAAGGTGATAAACGGGAGCTTGAAAATTAGACTGGAAATTTGTAGGTTATCGGCGGGGTGGGGGAAACGAGGATCCGTTCCATGGATTTTTACCCGCATTACTCTCAGCTTCCCACAGGACTCCCTCCCACGGATCATCCCCCCCAAAACTTTCACCGACTCTCATCAGAGAGTGTGTGCATCGTGTAGATATCCACCCGACTCCGCCCCCCCATTCGTTTTCACCATATTTCCCGCTGTCGGCGGGGGATTTTTTTTATGGATTATGATGACGGTCGCGAACCGTGGGGTTGGGTTGAGAGATTGGAAAGTTACGCACTCCGAGTTGCAAGGAGGAAGATGACAATGGATGAGGAAATGCGCAAGGAAGATGAGATCGATACCTCGGCGGAATATCGACGGAGGTGAGAAAAACAACGGATGCTGGTCGATGCGTAATTATGATAGCGAGATGCGGGACTGAGATTCTCTCGCGAACGTAAATAATATTGCGAACGATGAATCGGAGTGAGAGACGGATCGCTCCATAACTTGGCGAAAAATTGGTTCGCATAAATACGCACTCGGTGTTGATCGAAACTTAAATGGGAAAAAACCAAAATCTGACTAAGTTAGGTTTTTTCTCATTTAATCATGTATCAGTTCCGCCAAATATCGCTTGAACTAATTGATCGTTGATCAAAATGATGGAGGATATACCTTGCGAGCGAATGTATCTTAATTTTGTGGATACTAGGATCTACTTGAAGGCATTATGCTCTAAACATTACTTAAATGATGTGCAATTATTATAACCAAACCGTTCGATCCTAAATATTTTGGTGAACATTGATCCCATTAAATACGCATAATCCAACTGTTCAGCTGCTACACATTTTATTAAATCGTTACACCTGTCAGTTACGCACGTATGGCTTATTCCGTTGATTCCGGCTACGAAAATATATAACTAACCCATCAGAAAATGGTTATAATTATATTTAGTTTGCAAATGGACACACATACTAAGCCAATGTAATATGTAGAAACAAAATAAATTTACTTCGATTTCTACTGAAAACTTTATACATTTCTCATTTTGATATTTGAGTAATTAAAGCTCCAATTTTCAATGTATACTTTGATAGTAATTTGGATATTGATATTTTTTCTTATTTGGTTATACTGTGATACAACCTCTATCGTATTGCATTTGAAAAACGTAGAAATCGAATTTTAAATTGTAGCTAAATTACAGATAATACTTTTCAGCAAGTAATCTCATTCGAGTACCTAAAAACCCTGATTTTAAACGTCACAAGTGAACTTGTTTCTAAATAATAAAGCTTTTGGTGAATACTTTCAGTTAAAGATCTGAAAGTACTGAAGGATAAATTCTTCCATGTTTCAATGGTAAGAACTAATGATAATTTTATAACTAACATAGCTGGAAAATAACCGTCATAAATTTTACACTTGGAAAGTGCTAACCTAAAAATTAAAGAATAATTTTATCTTTAGCCATTCTAAGAATTTCATGTGAAATAACTATAATAAATGTATGCGCTTCATATAACTTCATCTGAGATATACTAATTCCGAAACTAGCACGATAACATTCTCATTAGCTTCAATACTCTTTGAAATTTTGATTGAATTCCATTTAAGTACGCGTGTCAACATTCAATCATGGGTTACTTTCATTCACACAGTTAAGAGCTCATATCAATCTAAAATAATCTCCTTGTATATACCGTTTCGACTACTACAAAGGCATTAAAGCCATTCTGAAGCTGCCATTAACATTGTTTCAAAGAAACGAAGGACCCAAAGCAATCACCTGGGGCACTCCTCATTATACAATGCGAGGCTCGAAATTCAGTCGTCACCGAACCTTTTCATTCCACCAACTAAACACGAATCCTCAAATTCGAAGCACAACATATTCCGATTTAGATGAGACCACAAACTTCCAGCAAGGAATTTCCTCTCAAACTTTTCTATAATCATTCAGGGTATGAAATAATGTGAAAAATCATCATTTCGCTCCAGTATATGTATTTTTTCTTTGCCCATTGAAACCGTGTTAATTCTTAGGAAAAAATTAAAGAAATCATTAGGAAGCTGTCAATTACATGCTGAAATACCTTACGAGACTCGTTGGAATCTGCATGAAATCCAGGGAGATGTTTTTGTCACTGCCTTTGTGAGCTGAATCCAGGTCCGCTAATTTCCAATCGCTGGGGACTCTTTCCCTTTGAATGGAATTTCCCCAGAATTATTTTACGTAGGAGCCATTTTACCCCCCGGCTCTTTCACAACTCTTGCCGGGATTTCTTCTGGAGACCAGGGGCTTTTTTCGGGTTTAATCGTTTTTAACCGAGCCGCCGTTTCTCGGAAAAATACATCTCCCTTTTTTCGTCTGTACCACTAATTCTGGTTAATGACACTCTTCCTAACTTCTCCATTTACCGGCATGAATGGTTTCCGAAATTCGAGATTCGACAACTTCGTTCTCTCCACCACATCGAGAATAATTATTCCGCCATCCGTATGCAATGACGTTATCGAAGGACCCAACTTTTATTCTCCTTGCATAAGAATGGAACGATTTTCAGACCTACCTCCATAGACCCCGGCGAAAATTAGATCTTTTCCTTCTTTCGAATGCTTCCAGGGTTGGATCCTAGCGATGGAAATTTCCAAAACCCAGTTCAGACAATGGTAGTAATGTATGAGTAAGACAACGTGAGGCTATTGACTATTAGACACGAACTAATACACCACGTATGCTCAACTATGCTGACAAGGTGGCCATGTAAGTAGTTCCATCATCCATACTGCCTACCAACAGTCCCATATTTGTATAGTGCCTTCTAAATTTCCTAGCCGGTTTTAAAACTTGTGGTAACACAACCTCATCGACTATTCTTTAATTCAGAGTTAGGAAAATTTGACTTTAATCACGATACACAGCAGTAAACCCGAAAGTATTAAAATAATTCAGACGACAATTAAACACTCCACGAGGCCATAAAGACAAGAGTAAAATAATTGAAAAAACAAAGAAAAGCAATGAACAATGAGTCATATGTAGACTGACTGTATATTATACTATAAATAAATAACTTGCGTCTTTATTTTGGCCAAAATTGAGACAGCATAGCCTTCTTAGCTATCGAAACCATTTTGAATGCCAAAGAAATCTGATTTATACGTACAAATAAAAGGTAATTTAAAATCAAGTGTTTCAGATGAATTTAGCTTTCGAGTTAAAAAAAAACAAAGTGAAGCTTGGGAGAAAATATTCACAGCAGAGAATCGCTCATAAAAGAAGGAAGGTGAGAAAAAATCAGCTCAAACCTACAGAGAGAGAGAGAGAGAGTTCACCTTCATCACGATCTGAAGAAAAAAAGCATTGAAGAAATAAATAATATACAATACCGATCAAATTGATTACAATTAACATAAACTTTAATTATAGTACAATCCCGGAGAAAACGGGACACGAAGGAAGAACAATCAATCCATAAAGATCTTAATCATACGAAAAGCCAGCCCAATAACTTTCAGCAAGCCTACAAATTTCGGCATCGAAGAGAAGAACTAACGCAGCTCTAATTCAACCCACAGTCCCTTGAAAATGCAAACCGAAGCAGCGGCAAAATTAGGACAAGAAGAGCAACATAGAAATTGGCTTTGCTGGGAAGAAAGGAAATGATGACGAGGGGTCCGAATGGGGACTTTTGAAAGAGAATGAGAGGATACGTTGATACGGGTTACGGTGAAACGCGGACTTTGAGAAAGGAAGACTTAAACAAGATCAAAGCCTTTCGAGATGTGGGTGCGCAGTAGATTAGAGGAACTTACAAGGGACATTCAGGAAGTGATAGCTACGGATTTCGTTCAACTTTAGCATATTAATAGCGCTCGGCAATAAAATACGATCTGAGAAATCCAACGTGCCCTTTGGGCCTTTATTTGCATTTCAAGTCTGAGATTTTTCGCCCATTTCTTACAAAAGGGCTTCCTTACGCTTTAGGGGGTTATGTGTTACGGGAGAGCACTTCACTCATTTTGAATTGGGGGAAGAAAAAGCGGGGGGAAAGGGAATGGAAAAGGTAAAGAGAATGTGGAAAAGGGTATAGGAACACGGTATGCATACTGGAGATGCCTCAATGAAGTGATTACTGTAGAGAGAATAAATTAGCATACCTCTCGTTCTGAAATAATCCCCATACAGAACTTCTGTAATTAGGACATGAACAACTGACAGACTAGCACACTTAGACATTCAAGGAAATATAGTAAATGCAGAATTTGGGAAAGAGGACGCCCTAATGTAATCGATGGCTATTATTTCAAAAACATATCGACAACTAACTGGATATGTGCCTGATTGAAGCTTAAATAGCACGAATAGAATAAAAAAATAAGCATGAAGCGATTAATCTGAGCTTTTACACATTATCCATGCATCAATTGATGTTATCCCATACAATATACCAATATATATCATAATTATTTTCAACAAATAACTAAATAAAGAGTAGCAGAAATACTCGTATACCTATCTGATTTATTTCAATAAATACCTCTGAGTAAAGGTTAAAAAAAGATTCTCAACACCATTTGTTTCTTCCGATGACCTGAGATTCCTTCACATGATCCAAAATTTGTTGTTCCACAGACATTGATCAAACTAATTATAGGGAATGAAATTGAGTTACAGGAAGCAAATAAGGAAATTTGGGCTCTAATTACAATTTTCTAAGTCCGAATTTCAGTTAGAACCCCTCATACACAAACTCATGCTAAAAATTTAGGCAAATAGGTTATTTCAGCAGAGAAACTCAAAAATAACTGATCAAGATCATCAACGAAAATCAAATTTTGATGTGAACTCATTTAGTTTTTTCATTAAGAACAGTTACGGAGAATTTATCGCCACCACTAGGTTACCTGATGATGGATATACATTGCCGAAACCGGTCGTGATCTGAAAAATACTTTCCTATAATTTGAGTACAATATATTTGTTGTTTGATGTTTTAGCATTAAAATGAAATCAAAATCGCTCACAAAACCTTACTTCAAAATTCTCCGCCATGTTAAGGAAGATACTGTTCAACTTTTTCATCAATATTTATGAAAATCAGGAAATTCCTTAATTATTATAAAAGGTCAAAGTGGGCTAATTAATGCGAACTCATAGCGAAGAAAACTTCCTTCGCCGTGTTATTTAATAAAACAAATAGTTATAAGGAAAATAAAGACAATAAGAATATGCTAATTACCGTCGGGATGAGTGAACAAATTACCAAAGGAAGTTGAAGAGAAAGGTTCAGAGTTAATAGGTAATCGAAAGTTTGAGGAAAATTGTGGAATTTGGATTTCCCAGAAATAAGGCGACGGAACTTTCGAAATCAATACGAGTGGAAGGCGTAATCCAATGTCTGAAATGGCTAAAGGAAATTGGGAGAATAAAAGGCCTATACTTTAATAGAATTCGATGGATTTCTTGTCTTTAGATTTTACGCGACAAGTCATCCTTCCAACACTTTGATGATCTGCTTTTAAATTCTGCAGGGAAATTGGGATCAATGTCATTGGAGCATAAAGGAAAGTTAGAGTGAAAAGGTTGAGAAAGTAATAAATAATGCAGCAAGAGGTTCATTAACTCTTAAACTACTACCATGCAAAATAGACAACTTTGGCATCTCGTGATCTTTCCCTTAATCAAGCTTTTTAAGATTATAATATGACTCAGAAAATCATTTCTTAAATCAACTATGCAAAGGTACCGTGATGCCAAATACGAACGAAAGAATATTAACTTCAAATGAAAATGCTGATACGAGAAAAAATGCGAGGCAAAAATTTTGCAAGCGATTCCACATTTAATGAACTGACTAAATAAAGGAGCAGTGAAATCACAGTTCTCATTATAATCAATTTTCAATTCTAATGCCGAAAATTTACAAGTGAAGAAAAGCAGTTCAGTCGGTCCCGTATACACACTGGAGTCAATTTAAAACAGAAAATGGTTTTACATAGCCTAGTATGCACAGTTCAATTCCACTTTCCATAATTATGGATTGATTAATTGAAGATGAAAATAGAATAGCATCGACACTTCAATCAACTCATGCAAAGATATGACTCTCGACACAAGAACCCTTACTGATAAAAATTTCAATGGGCTAGAATATATTGCAGGAAGCTAACAAACACTGGCGAGCATGAAAAAACCAATCTGACCAAAGAATATAGGTTAATCTTATTCGTGCTATAAAGTAAAAAGAATACGGTAATTTATTGAAGCCTTCCAACGATTTTAATATGGCTAGTGATATGAAATACTAGTTGTCTAGTGCGAGTATTTCGCACAACTAACGTAACCAAGTAAACAATAAACTCCAAACATGACAACGCCGATATCTACACATCCAGTACCGAAACTCGAGAGTTAAGATTTTAAGTCGAATATTTTTTTTACTAAATTGATCATTTTTCATTGGTCTGACTATTTTTACAAGAAACCAGGAAACTTTTCCTTTCAAATGGTTCATATTTTTTTATGGAGAGTGAATGGAGAAAAGTGCCGGTCACTGAATATTGATGTTTATAAATAATATATGGATTATCAGTTCGACTCTAGTATCTACTTCTAACTGAGTTCTATGCGTTAGCCGAGTTATTGGTCTATTTCTTTAGTCTCCGATACATATCGCAAAATAATTTTAAACTCTTTACGTTACACTCGAAAGAGGAATCCGTCGGCGCTTGCAAAACGTTATTTAGCAGTTTTTCCTTGGCCCCCTTTTTGCACCACAATTCAGATATGGTTAGGCAAAAATTCATTTCAGCTCCGGGTGTTGGACTAGTGCAATCACTCTTTGCTTGCGGAAGCGGAACTCTCTCTCTAGGGTATTGTTACAGGACTCGCGTACCCTAAATCTCCGGATGAATCACGATTATAGAATGTTAAAGGAATTGCTCCAGTTAAACCCAGAGCCGAGTTCTTTCCTTTCGCGCCATCCAACGTTGATTGCTTTTCGCTATTGTTACGCCACTTCTCCCGTGGCAACGGTTAAATACTTTCGGGTCGGAGAAAGATGAAACTTCCCGAAACTAAAATTGTCTGGATGAATTAAAATAATTAACGGGTGATATTTCGGTGACATGCTGGAAATCGATATTTTAGTAGTGGAATGAGTTGATTAAATCAAACGTCAATCCCACGTGCAAAATTATCTGGATAAAATAAGAGGGGAGTTAAAGCGACTGGGGATCGAACCCGGGTTTTCTAAAAAACTTAAAACAATTTGACTAACATAATTTCCAAACCAAAATCAACATATATATGGTAGGACCTACAATGACATTACTTACCAAATAATGCCAAAAACCGTTGACTTTTGAAGAGAATACTTGTATGAATATTTTAATACTTTGGTCGTTGAGACTACATGAGTTTTTATAGCTTATATTCATTCTCTACAATCAGGCGTGGGGGTCCATATTATTCAAGAGGATTACGTATATGGAAAACTTAGTAACCTGTCAATTCGTCTATGGAGATAGGTATCATACAAATAAATGCTGGAAACTAACATCTCTTGCAAATGTACAGAAAAAGGGTAACTCATGTTGAATTCATAAATAGTTAACGAATGAAGAGTTAAAATACAAAAAATTATGTGGAAGATTTTCTTTTCTATTAGTGTCAATATAATTATACCAAACTCTACATAATGCTTTCAGATATATAGCCAAGTGATTTCAATAATAATTAAATTGAAACTCTTTCTAACAACTGCAGGAATTCTTTCAAAGCTACAACAAATCTCTTCACAAGCCACATCTTTTTTTCATCTAGAATCGTATGAAAAGGTGATTATCCTGGTAGAGGTAAACAGTATACATCAATAAATTATCAACAGTACTTTGTGGAATTCCATATATTTTACGTCATATTAATGGAGATGCGTACAATTCCACTAAATATTCGGTGAAATTTTGCAAGTGTTTCCAATTTCTATTCCACTGGATTAGAACAGGTGCCTACATTCATTTCTACATTATTCATTCATTACTACATTTATTCTATTACATATTAAGATACGAAATATTCAGATAAGATCAGAATAAATCGATGGACGCACAATTCAATTCATTGCACAATAAAAACTAGGGGAGTCAATAGATTCTTAAAAGTATCTGCAATGCAATGCTTATTAGCATTATTAAGGGCGTTCCCTAGTCAGAAATAGAAATATCCTGAAGTATGTACGCCCGCCCAAAGATGAAGGCAATATTTACTATTTCCTGCTCCTTTATCAGTGTTTCTTACATAAAAAAAGGATCAGAGAGCTCACACATAACACACAGGGCACGCAAAAAGCTACACGCAGTGCAAATTTGTTCATCAGTGTTTAATCCCACCTCCGCCAAAAAAAAAGGAACCCGTTGTCGCATCTCTTGCTCAGGACAGCGCGAATTGTATTCCCCATTTTATTCACAATAAAAAAGAAAGACGAAAAAGGAAACGTTATAAAACATAACTTCCGGGTTTTATAGGAAAGGAAAAAAAAATAACATCAGCGATTCGGAACGGAAAATAAAAAATGAAAACCAAAACCCGAAAAGAGGAAAGGAATATCAAAGAGAACGAAAAAAAAAGAGCTGGAAAAACCGAATGAATGGAGGAACGAAACAAAAGGAAAGAGCGCCAAAAAGCGAAAATTCAAGATCCACAACCTGAATCCCACCGCCGGTAGAGAACGAAATTCGTTGTGAATAAATATTCAAAAATCGGGAGGAGTAATGATTTCCTCTGTACGGCGACACGTAAAACTTGGGGGGGTAATCAAAGAGGAGAAAATAAGGAATTTAGAGGGGAATATCTGGGACTGGAGATTGGGGATGGAGAGACTCCGGCGAGCATTCATCATCGCTGGTAGCGAATGGACAATATCCGGCCGATGGGCAGAGGGAAGGAAAGGAAAGAGAATTATTGGAGTCGGAAAGGGGGGTCCTCGGTGGACACCAAGGGGGAAGGTGGAAATAACACTCAGTCGAGATGGTAAAAAGATGGGTCCCGAGGAACGGGAGGGGTAAATGGAATCGCCAGAGGGAAATGACGAAAAATGGCGAGGAATTGAAATCTATTTCGCAAACGAAATGAGGGGACGATAAATCTAATGCCGCGGAATGACAAAAAGTCGAAGATCGTCAAATGGGGAACCGATTTTTTTTCTGAGCCGTGGCGAATATTTAACGAGAATCTTCCGAGGTACTTTACTACGTTCGGAGTACACAGGAAATTTAGGTTCATGATATACTACTAGGTGGGCTCATAGGCCTAGAAATCCCTATTTATTTTTTTAAATATCGCTAGATGCACCCTGAGAAGTAGCTAAAAGACTGTTGATCCGAGAAAAAGGTCTAATTAGAAAATAAAATGGCTTAAATTCAGGTTAAAGAACATTGGTTCATAAATTATATAAACTGAAAGCTTCACATGAATATTAATTCTTTTGTCGTATAAAGATGATACTCTTTTAATTTCAAAATAAGTCATGCGTGTTTTGTTTAAAGTACGTAAATGGGGGTCAACCTAAACAGAAGCTTCTCCAGAGGGAACGCAGAATAAAAGTCGCTAAATCTAGAGACAAAATCGCTAAATTACCAGCTATTCATGCCCAAAACACTTGTAAGATGACCTCATACTTGCTTGCCTCAACACTTCTAATGACCGGCATCAGTAGAGCAAGGGTTAACGCATCTAGCAACACCTGAATGGTTAATTGTGGAAGTGGCCTCTCAAGTCGATAATTTGCTTCATTAGGACATGATTTTATTATTTCTTGACGCTCAGTCTTTCCTCATTCGCCTATAAACTACTTCATTAAGCAATATCTTAGCATCAATACTTGATCCACTTCCAATGGCTAAGCTTTCCTTTTTTAAAAACACCCTATCATCTCCAGCAATACAGTCTTTAATTTTCTATCAACCCAACTTACATAATTCCACGCAATATCCAAATCTAACATGTCACCAATCTTTTGATGCCTTCTTTTCTAACTGTCCATGTTTCACATCCATTCAGCGAAAAAGACCACACTTATGATGTTACATATCTGTTTAATGCTTCAATAACATTTCCATCCATTGACTGTCTTCATGACAGAGTTTAGGTAATGAATGCTTTACTTCTTCAAATATCTCTTAATATATTCCCATCCCAATAAATGACACTGCCCAGGTAGAGAAACCATCTTCAGAAATTTTTTCTCTCTCACAACCTTCACAGCTAATCCATCTTCCCTTTCCGCAATAAATCACAGAACTATAGCTTCTCGGACGTTCACTATGATCTCCTAAAATATGCCCTCGTCCTCGTATTCTAATCACCACGATTCCAATAAATGCGAATTTAGCTCCGACATCTTTGTGCGCCGTGAAACTCAAACATCGCGAACCGTTGCCACGGAGGCGGATCAACAAAATCCCTCTCCTCGATTCTTTTTCGTTCGTTTTATTCCACTCGTTTGTTACCGATTTATGAGTTTTATAGCATGATATACGTTTATTGACGACGGAAAAATAAAAAGGTTCCGAAGCTTATATGCAGTGGGGAATAAAAAAATCTGCTTTTATTAATGTCGAACGTAATTTAAAACTTAGTTTTGAACGCCATGTTGCCAAACGCTGTTAATGAGCATGCGTCAATCAGTCCCAAATTGCTCGCTGATACGTTGTCGTGGATACCGAGGCAGATGGGGTACTGCGCTTGTTTATTTACTGCGCAACGGGAGTCAAAGAGGAAATGGGCGTATTAGTTACATCAAATCTTTCTAAGTCCTTTTTCAGAGTTCAAAGAAAATATATATACACATAATAATGCACAAAAGCTATACATAATATTATTCTGAATGACCCAAGGCATATTTTAGATACGTCCATAAATATTACGTAGTTATCAGGGTCGGTCCTAGGGTACTGGTGCCCCGGGAAGGATGTGTTGTCAGGAACCCCTCACACTTGTATCCATCTAAATTGTTTAATAGCTAGTGTGATTTCGAGAAAATAAGAAAATATTTTGTGTGCCATTAGAATTACTCTAATACTACTATTACTAGAAATAATATTTGTGATATTATATCCTAAATTTTTATCACAAAAATAAATTATGCATACAACAGGAGAATGAATAGAAAAGGTGTACTTTTACTACAAAATTACCTTTTGTAAGCAAATAACCTCACCCTTTCTGCGGAAAAAGGACAACTTATATGTTTGTTTGTTCAGTAAAACTTGGCCTCTTACTGTAAATTTTATTATTACCATAATAGGTTTTAATTGAGCCTTAAAGCGAATGCATTTAAATAATTGGCAAAAATCATCAATTTATCTGCATTGATTAATTTAATTTTCCATTAAGATTCGATTCATCAACTATAATGAAGAAGAATTTTTCAAAAACTTCTTAGCATAGACTCTACAGAGGAATGAATGGAAAAATCGCGATCAACATTCATCTAAATATATCGAATAACATCACCTATTTCGGCTAGTTCATAATAATATTCAGATATAAAATAATTCCAGGTAACTAATCTAAAAGAAAACTACATAAAATCGAGGTAAAAAGTTTCCACGGTAACTATTTGTAAATAAATATCCAACATAAATAAAATTACTAGTAAACGTTCCCAGTGGAGCATGAAAAATAAAGTGGTACTTCACATGCAATCTTTCGGCTAAACCTATTCATTATCTGAGAAATAGATTGAGAGAATGTTTACTGGGTATGATCCCACAAGCAACTTACATGAAAAACTACCTGCCAGAGTAAATACAGCGCACCTGATCCCAGGATAGTTCTCCTTTTCCAGCAAAGAAACTGTCCCGAGAATATCGATTCAATTGCACTCATTTATTTTCCTTAATATATGAAAAAAGAGAAACGTAAGCCATATCCTCAGCTATAAATAAGGTAGCCGTGACAAGCGACGTTCTGAGAATAATTAATTCGTTAGACCGTTGTCTTCCTTCCTCCACCACCTCTGCAAACGTACGGAAACACTTTATCGGATACAGCAATTAAAAAAATTTCCTTGCGATACTATGATACCATTTGTCACGCTGGAAAAAATGTAAGATATCCCACAGATACTTCAACCTGCCCTTTTTTCGGGAGTGCAGCTAAAGTAGGAAGAAGATTATTTACCCATGAAATTAGGTTTGCTAGGCAGCCAGAAATAAATTAATCCTGATTACCGAGTAAATAAATACTTGATCTTGTAAATACTTTTTGCTAAACGAGGGACCAAAAACGGATAAAATATGACATCATTCTGAAAAATCCTCTCTATACTCTACTTAATCAATAAATATTACTAAAATACTTTATTTTCGTTGTTTTATTTTTTTATAATAGCAGAGAAGTTTGAGTTCAAATATGCCCCACCAAGAACTGCTTTACTCGATACAAAAATCACTCTAGATTAATTAGATATTAATTTCATTCCTTAAATAAGCTGAAACTATTCTTGAAAAACTTTGTTTAAAATTCACTGATGTTCAGATGGTAAATAATTATCTCGATACAGAATCTTAACACTTCCTCAGGCAGTAATTAATTCTATGCTTAGTAAATATTACCCTTTGAACACTTATATTTTAACTGAAAATTGCTCTAAAGGTACTTGGAACTGTTTTCGTAAAAACCAATGCTACACAATAAACACTTATTTGCAGCTTACTTAATCTTTAAACATGGCTTCGAATGATTTACGATATAGCTAAATTCCTCATTTCCCACTTCAGCATAGGTGTACTCGTAAATCAGAGCCAGTTGAGTACATGTACTAGATAGAACTGAATGTAAAATTCTACCATAAGTACCGCTAGACCCAATTAAAAATTGATTCATAAAATTTCCAACCTCCTTGAGAAAACGTTTCAATAAACTCAGTATTATCTTAAAAAAATATAAACTTTATCTTGTTTTCGATAAAGTTAGACATTGAGGCGATACCTCTTTATAGCAAAGGAAAATCAACATTAAACTGTTATATGCAGATTTTTTTATTGAATCTCTGTTAAATAATCCACCAGGAAGCCACTCTGACCCTCAACCCTTCCTTCATTAGCTACCTAAAGCCCTAGGGGTGAGGCTTTGCAGGAAAGATGAGGAGTGAGGTAGTTCGCATGAATGAGGACATATTGATAGCTCGATAACGATTTAAATAACATATAGATAACTTAATATAATTCCGTAATATTGAAAAAGATTTTTGTCCCAAAGGTAAGGAATTCAATGTCCCGTACTGAACAATGCCTCCCATTCAGAAGCGCACGGAGAAATTAAAGCGAAAACGACACCTTTTCCCTCATCGATAAAAACTAATAAATCGGCGAGCGCGCATCTAATCTAATCGGCGACTTAAAAAGGGAAAATGAATGGAAGATGGCCTCATATGACATCCAGGACACAATGCTCCAAGGACACTCTTAATCCACGGCGGACGTTAACCTCCCTCTGGGAATAGGCTATTAAACGAAAACCTTGACACGGAGACTTAAGAGAGGGGACAAAATCGGCGGGAATTTAATCATGTAGACGGTGAGAAATGAAAATTTTTTGGGAAAAATCCAAGGGGTGGGAGACGCCTAAATATTAGGCTTCAGATTTATTCGGAGCCTATTTGTTAGGAAGGAGGCGTGGGGTCCCAAGTGTCTCTTAGGACGTTGAATGGATGGGGGACTTCAGTCTCACCTCTTTTTATAATTTTCCCCCGGCGGAGGAATTTCTGGCGTATAGGTTTTAGTGAGGAGGCGGAGCGATATTGGGAACATGGAAAAAGGTGTGCACGGCGGATATTAAAGAAAATGAAAATGGAAAGGCGGCAAAATGGCGGGAGAAGATTAAGATAAATGACGAACGGCAAGCGATCGTTTAAAGATGAAACGTCAATTTTAAAGGTTTGAATCAGAGGCTCATCTTTCGGTACCACCACAGTCTCGTATCGATTTTTTAAGTTTCAATGAGAGAAAATGCGATTTAGAGTGTGGGTGTCAAATACGAATAACTTGCATTTAAATTCTGTTCACGATCTATATTCAACATAATCATCTGTCCTATTCTGATTGCTATATAGTGGTGATATTTAAATTATATCAAAGGGTGTACCTTATATTGAATGTATTTTCCTAAGGTATCACTTTTCCTTATATAAAAAAATGTGACAAGATAGAATTACCACACTATCATACTAGGAATTCTTTATCAAAATATCCACTGTGTGTTGGCCCAAACAATGATATTATATATATTTAAAATAGGTAATTATGATGTTAGTTATATGATTTCATTTATAGTTATATGATTTCAAAATCAAAATTCACCTGGGTTATTATGTCCGTAATAAGTAAAATTTGTTTACAACAGAGGCAAAGAGATTACGGCTGTTATGATATCAGTAAATGATCAATAGAATGGATGGATTAAGCCATGACTTCGTTGATCTCCACTTTAGGGTGGATATAACGAATCAATAGATATTTAATGAAAAAAACGAAGTACTAAAATTCACTTGCTACATCCACCCTAAAATGATCGATATTTCAAAGCAGCTATCTGACGAGTGTTCTAATAATAAAAACCTTATCTGTCATTAAGGGCATTAACATTAGTACATACATGACGTAAGATTATGCAACTCAATTATGCAAAATTAATCAATTAACGCAAATTAAATTAAAGTACGTAATTTCATTAGTTTAATTTAATACATAACTTAGCAAAAAATCCTTCGTTGATAGGTTAAGGAACCGCATTTTTAAAACCCAGTCCACGCCCACTTAAAAAAACCCGTGAGGAAAATTCCGAAAGCGACCTTAAAAATAATAAAAAAAAACTTTCACCAAAAGCAGTAGGGAATTCTTCATCTCAGCAGGTCGAGAAAATATCTTCCCCCGACCCTGTTAGAGAACAATTAGGATGCTACGAGCCTAAGGCGGAACGTGCATTCAAGGAAGGCGCGTGGGAGTGAAAGAGAAAGGACCCTGCGCGTGAGGGTACCAATAACGAGGCATGAGAGGTGTCAACAAACCCTGATGAAGAAGGTGTGAATTTGCGAAAGGGACAGTGAGAGTAGAACATAAGCATCCTGAGCTAAGGGAAAAGGTAGGGCTGGTCTCAAGGGTGGGAGCACGCTCCGTTATGATAAGGGTATTACACTTTTCTGGACCCTGATATTTAGAACCATCTATTGTGATAATGTCAGTTGGGAATACATTTATGCATCGGATACATTGTTTAATAATATATCCGCTATTATACATAATATATCCGATGTCGGTAACTAGATTTTAGATTTGTACCGCGCAATTTGTTCTGCCATAGCGTATGGCAGGGGATGTAGTGACACCATCATCTTTTTTTAAATTTCCCTATTAGCTTCAAATTATATTCATTATCACTGAGGTATTTTCACACGGATTTAGTATTCAGACACGGACTTTTCTTTCGTAAAAGATCGTTAGAAATAATGATCGTGCGGATTAGGGATGTTTATGAACTTGATAAAATAAAACAAATATTTATTAGACCAAGGAAAGTAAAAAGACATAGATTCTTATTTTGTGCAGGTTATTTTCGTTTCAGATTCGACTTAGCGGAGACTTCGATAAAAACACAGATTGGGTGAAATTCAGGAACTATATTCAGAGAATTAGCTATATCCAGAAATTACGTTGCCATCAATAAAATTTGGTTGCTACAGCAGTTGCTACATCGCTTTTACAACTCCTGATTTTATTTACATCAGGCCCCAAATCGTTGGATAAAATCGAATTTACTCAAGTAATTCGCGGATATAGGAATTATTAGCCTATACATTTCGAAGTAAATGAAAAATTGATGGCATTATCGACCGAAAAACACAAAAAAGTACGCAGAAATACAATAGATTACCCTTAAAATATGCCAAATGCGATAAGAATGCTTCCATTGCCTACCGTCTGATGCCCTGGGAAAAGATAGTTTCTCTGCGTTACAACCCACACAAGAGAGAACTGCCATATGCTTCGTATCCAATTATGTTACTTCTTGGATTTCAACGCTTTGATACAAACGTCGCTAAGCCAACGGCGCGAGAACTTATGAGGCATCCCCCCACTTCAACGAGCGCGGTCTCTTCTCAATCGATATTATCGAGTGTTTCCATTGACGCGGAATAAAAAGATGCTTTCTGCGCGATACGGGACACAATGCTGAGCTGAGGTTTTCGTTGTTTTGCTGGGCACAATGTATACGGTAATCGCCGCGCAAAGAAGATAACGTACTAGAAGAGCCACAGTAACAGATAACAAATTGGAAGTCTGAATAACGTCGTAATGACCTTGTCGTTTGACTATGAAATCCTTTCACCAGAAATTATCTGCGTTATTAAATCGGATTCATATCTTGAAAAAACTCCAAAGTATTGAAAGTTAAATACACACGTAAGATCAAAACAGAAAATTTATTGTGTACTTGTAAAGTTTGAGTATCCCTTATCCAAACATAGCTTGAGGTTGCTACGGGAAGAATAAATTTCTTCGAAAAGAAATATAATCCAATATATTTAGCGTCGTGTAATATGAATAAAGTAAAGATAAATAAGAAAAAGCTGATATTTATCTCACTCATCATGGACGTATGACCCTTATTTGTGGGAAAAAGGGATGGAGAAACTCATATGGAACTCACCTGGAAAGAGACAGAGAAAAAAATTAGTTACATACTTAAACAACTGAAGAATTTAAAATTACAACAGTCACAGATTACAAACTAACGTATAATTTACTGAAACTTTTGATTATTCAATAAAGGATTGTTGCATCAAAAACTGTTGCAAGAATGAAAGAACTACAACAATGAGTGATTGTAACGCAATTATTATATTGTGATTATTGAATGTATTGAATGTTCAGTGTCACTTCACAATTTATTAACGAATTAATAAGTGGAGAAGAACTATATATTTTTTAACATTCTGATATCGATAAAGATAATAAAGTGAATACACTCATTACCAGTATTGCATAAAAATATTCTAGACATTAAATTACAAGTCCTACAAAAAATATCGAAAAACCGGAAAATTTTACTGACTTGGCTGATATAATGTAACATTATTCATACACATTTTATGGGAAAATTGAATCCGTTTCAAGTGAAACTACTTTTGGGAGAGCATCCCTTTTTCCACCCGAATCTTCATCCTTCATTAGAATACGAGCTGACAGATTTCGCTGGAGGGAATAAATCGGGGCAAGTTGTCACTTGGAAAAATTGGATGTTTTTACACTTTCTTGCTGCGTATATGAGAAAGTACGAGGCATTCCTTCCTAGAGCCTTTCACTCACCGCAGTACTGCAGTAGGGATGACATAAATCATATCATTGGGGACCTATTTATCACCCTCTACTAGAAGTTCACCGTTTACTCTCATCTAGACAGTAATAAAGCATTTATGAATGGGTTAATTTGATATCAAGAATAAAAAACGTAAGCATGAAAATTATCACGGACTAAAAACTTAATTTCTACGAGATTTTCGCTATGAAAAAATAGAGAGAATAAATACAAATAATAAGTCATAAATCATTCTTCTTAGTAACTGTTATTAATTACAATTACTAAAAAAATATTTTACATTAAATATATTGATTCAGTGTTCCACCTTAACGTAGGTTCATATGCTCTAATATACCCTTTCCTTCGTTTGTAGGACTTTGATTCCACCCTGTATATCATGTAATATCTTTTGCCTTTGTCTTCCACACAATTCTACATACTTATAAAAAATAATGAGTACAATATGAGGAATACAGCATCTATACGATAAAAAATACTTAAATGAGAGAAATGATTAATTTTTGTATTTAGATAGCTACAATATCAATCCCAAATGGTAATCTCTATACACAAGAAGGTGACTGAGCGATTTGCAACACGAATTTCAAGATCAATGTTTACTTCAAATATTTCAAATGGAGATCATCAAACTACTTCGATGATTTATCCCCTAAGGATATTTTAAACTCAAAATTGACCTCTACTCTACTTCTCTGTAATAACACAAGGAGAAAATAAACGATTATGTTTATAATATTTTGGTGTGTTTAGAATTTTTATAATAGGACTACAATTTAATCCATTTTATTGATACTATTATGTCATTTCATTAAGAGATATATAAAAATTTATTTTTTTTTTAAATTTTAATGATCATTTTCCAATGACCAATACTCCACCAGTAGTAGACCTCTAAAAATTTCAAATCGAACCATAAGGGTTTATATCGACTATTTTGAGGAATCCTGAATTGAGTAATATCCCAGCGTCCCTCTTAGTCTTTCCAATGCCACATAGAACTCGAATTAGTGTTTTTAACCTCCCAAAACCGCTCTTGAAAGCAACGCCTTTCCAAATGAGACCACCACTCCAAACCGAAGAACACGTTAGCTAATAAGTCATTCGAGATTCCGCGACACTAAGTCTCGGCTAATACGCAAACCAGAGGAAAGCGGCCGATACTTCCAATGCGCGGAATTAGAGAAAGACAATGCGCTCTGCCTATTATGTCAGATTTAATAAAGGAGTCACGTAGCTGCTGCTCCAAGACCCCGTGTTCCGGGAAACCCCTAATAGGGCTGTGGAGCGTGAGGGGTTTAACCGGCTGGACGGATAACACTTGCGTCCTAATTTCTCTATTAAATAGCAGCCGATCTCCGTTCGGCTCATCGGAGCATGCCCTTTTGTATACTTACAAGCGAACGCTCCTCTTATTTTTCACCTCTCGAAACATGGAAGAGGCCAAATCATCTCCGGTTGCATCCGCGTTTTAAAAGATGTATGTTTGCTTCCCATTGCAGTTTTGCCGTATTTCAACGGAAAGGCACATAAAGGATGGCCTAAAGGCATCGAATAACTAATGCGAATCCAAAGGATGAAACACTTGACTGTATAAAGCATCATGCGGGACTTTTTTTCACGATTTTGCCGAAATGAACAAAAAAAACCCTTTCAAAGGAATCTTTAACGAGATAAAATTTGGTAACAGCTGAAGTTAGTGCTATGGTAACAGTAAAGGCTAGTTTAACCTCCTGAAGTTTACTGACAGATCTTTCCTTCCCCGATCAATATATGAGACAGTGAGTACAGAATTTGTACAAAATTATTCAATGATTACAGTAGATCTTAAATGAAAAAAAACAGCGAAAACACCAGGGTTAGCTAATTTTCTTAAATAATCCCTAAGTTTTCCATTTCCTGACTGGTGATCGTTAAAATTTTAAAGTTTTAATTAAAATGAAGAGCGATAGCCGATTAATGTAATTTAATCATGTAAATAAATGAAAGCTAAATTAAAATAATTTTATTGGTTTTGCGATCACACTATCGTTCAATATATGTTGAAATACAAAATTATTAAATTCATGTTTGTATAGATCCAAATAAGTATTGAAGGATTAAAGTATATCACGACAAGATTGTAAAATATAATAATAATAATTGAAGCAAATATATAAATTTAAAATGTTTCGTAAAACTCAGAACGTGCAGTACTTTCGCGCGAATTCATGCTTCGCTAACATAATTGGAAAACACAGAAGAGTAATTATTTTCGATACTAGATAAAAGTCCCAAGAATCAATTATCATCTATGACGAAAAAGACGTGGGATAATTTCACTTAAACGTCACCTCTTTCACGAATTTTTCTCACAATCGCGCCCTGATTTCTACTTGTAAATAAAACAGAAAATAGAAGTCTTCAAAGTAAAATCAAAACTTATCAGGCGAAAATATTGACGCATGGTAACTTCATCCTCGGCTGGAGCATTAGACGAAAAGTAAATTCAGTGGGGCAAAAGTTACAAGCGGAGTTTCATCAACTCCCCATTTACAACAACAAAACATCCCGCCTTAGTCCTATCCGAGAGAAAAACTTCCAGAATCCCAATGAGAGACTAACTTTGGTGGAGCCGAAACTCCGCGGATAAATTTAAAACGATGAACTTGGCACCTACAGAAATGATATTATTCTTCACACCTCACTCCAGCTAGTTTTGTTCCCTCATACGTGGTAAGATACATAAAATTGCTATCTCCTCCCAGCGCTAGCCTTCTCTTTGTACACACCAGCTTAACTAACACGACTTTGCACTCAACAAAAAATTGATTTCGGATCCTTGATGTTTACACTACAGTTTTCCTTTCTCCTCCGCTTCCCTTTGGTTCATGAAATTCGAGTACGGAGGCATGCAGCGACTTGGTAGCTTGCAGCCGCGCAGTTCTCACATCAATCGCAAGAATTCTTTTGAGTGGTCTGAAATTTTCAGAGGAAGCACGAACTCAGCTCACTTGAAATGTTTCGAGTTCTGTTTCCAAAATTATTTAGTTTGCTCGGCTCAAAAACTCGGCGCCCAAGTTTTCCTGGCTTAAGTCAACAATTTCCAAAGTATTTGCATAAACAGTTTGTAAGAATGGATTGAAGCCTTGTGTCGAATGAGTAATAAGATTTGTTAACTATTACTATATGTAAGCTAATATTATAAGTTATGTACTGTCATTTTTTTCAGCCGGAAAGCTAGCTGGGTTTTCAATCCCTCCACCATTAGCTATCAAAAGATTGAGATTGAGGCTTACCAGCCAAGGAGTGAGGAAGTTTGCCGTTACTTACTGCTATTTTTGAAACCTAATACAACCCTATTTAACAACCCAAAAATTTACTCTATTCAAAGCGTTTAATAAAAATAAAACAAAATGTATGCAAATATTTCGTATAATTAATTTTTTTTACACATATCTACTTCAGTATTGTTCATATTATCTGAACCATGAACGACACTGAGAATGGAGTAAACGAAAGATTTGTTCTCCTAGATATTGAACCTATGAATATTTAAAATATTCTATATATCAAGGTATTTTAGCACAAATAACTTGACATTAATTACTTAAATAACATTATAAAAGTATTGCCCTAGATTTCCAATGTCAAATTATTCTCTTTAAATTTAAAACTTCGAGCCGAATGGGATGTGTCCCGAATTTCTAGAGAATATTAGAGCTCTTTTATACACACTTAGAATCTCTCATACCGTATATAATTGCTATCAAAGTATAAAACGTAATAATAAAAACTCTAATATTAAGGCCTTTATTGATTGGTCCTATCACAGCCATGGAAATTGCTAAGGCATAATAAGTAATTAAAGAGATGCTATTGGATCCAAAAATTGATAAAATTAAGTGAATCAGCAGGTAATGGATACATTAAAATTCCATTAAAAGTTATTAAAATGCACGCACCTTAACTAAATGCTTCGCATGAACATAACCCATTATATTTCTATTAAAGTATTTCAATTCCAAGGTCTGACGCAAATTCGTAAACATTAATGTTAACTAAGTGGTAATTTAACTGCAATGGGATACTTGGATAAAAGATGAAGTTTTTTACGTACGTTTCCAACACTAAAAGGTTGAAAATTCTATGTTATAAATTGTAACATCACCATTAAAGAGAAAGAGCGTTAATATGATTTTTTAAAGTTTGTGATGATCTCAATAAAGAAATAAATATGCAGGCAAATATAGAAGTATGTACAAACCATTATTATAGTACTAATGGATACCTATATTAGCTCAAATCAAACCATAGCCATGAATGCAAACACTCTGAATCATACAGATCAATAGTCACGTTACTATGGAAAATATCACCTCCAAAACATTCTAAAGGAAGACGTATCTAGGAGAAAAACCTTGAAATTTGCCGCACGAGTTACCCCAAGTAAATTTAAAGTTTGCACCGAAAGAATATCCTTTTTTGGTTCCAATTTGGAAGGCGATGTGAAGGATTTTCATATGCGATTTATTTGACGAGGAGGGAAAGAAAGGAACGATGTGGGAAATGGGGCGAGTGACATTATAAAAAAAAAAAAAGGGAAGGTGATAAAGATGCAATGGAACGAGAAAGAGAGATGAATGAAAAATTTAAAAGGTGAAAAAAGAAGAGGTGGGGAAGGGATAGGGAAGAATTAGGAAGAAAGAAAATAAAGCTGAGGGTACGAAAGGATTATGAGGAAAGGGTCAGGAATGTGAAGAAAAGGGATGAAAAGAGAGAAGTATAAAGAAAGTGAGAAAAACATAGGATGGAAGGGTTAGAAAGCATACGGGAAACACAGAAAGGGAAAAGAAGATGGATCGCTAAACACAGAGATGAATAGCGCTTAACCCTTATTAGCTGGGCCTTAAAGCGTAATATTTTTCATTCTGGTTCAACTAAAAAATCCAACTTTCGGTTCTATACAGGTTTAGTTCCTTTTGTCGACATCAATGTTATTTTTCATTTCGACCATTGTAATATTATATCAATGTGAAGTACTTTTTGTCATTTCTATATTTTTCATCTTTATATTGCAATAAACTTTAAAACAAAATTTAGTAACAATTGTAATTCACAGAAAGATTTGTTCATTAAACCTGCCGCCAAATAGCCTTAGATAAAATAAGTATAGCTGAGAATTAAAAATCTGACTTAAATAAGGGGTTTAGGTTTCCTCTTCGGGGAAATAACGTTTTCTGGTCTTCGATTCTCTGCTTACTAGTTGCAAAGGATGAATATGTCTCCCGGAGATCATATTCTTGAATAAAATGGTAACTATGGAAGATGGTCATCTTTTGCGTACCTTATATTTTAGCGTCATAATGATAATTTACGAGCCTCGTAAATATTAGTAAATTTAGAAAAAGCAAGTCTTGTTGATGTTGATAGTATAAAGTTCCTAACACACATCAATCCATAGAGAATTTTCATGATTTAAGGTATTAACCACTCCCAGAATTAAAGTAGTCTTCCTGATTTTGGTACGTTCAAATAAATACCCACGAACCCAGTAAGACATTAAAATTACCCGGATACTCGCAAATTTATTCCTAATCTAATAGAAGTTCATGAAATTTAGCGTACCATTCACGTGTAACATATTTACATGGATGATTCCCATCTGCGAAGTTATTTTTTACATAGTCCGCGCGAATACATTCGAAGTAAGTTAGCAAATTAGATAAATCACTCTGATTTTCATGAAAACTGCATTGCGTTGCGCTAATTCGCATGCAGCATAAAATGAAGGTCAAATTGCTCGCGAATGACCCAAAAGAATAATTAAACGAGTTCTACTAGAATTTTACTTTTCCGATTTCATGACGTTCCATTAAAATGAATTGAATCCTCTACAAATAATGTATCACGTCAACGTAGCTATTGCATGAGAGAGATATCAATCGTCTGATAGGCTGTCAATTTTATCTAATGTTTTGTACATGTTTATAACAGTTCAGTTATAATTCAATCAGGCGAAATTTTAAGAAACGAAATTCGCATTCGGATGTGATAATCTCATTTTTAGCGAACTACAGATCTACATTTCACAATTTCCCGCGATATTTTACATTTACACCAAAAAGATAATATTCTGTATCCAGATATTACATTAACCTAAAATTCAGAATGGTATCAAACATATTGGTTATAAAGATTATATCACAAAAAGGTATTAGATAGAGGCAAAAAAAAACTTCGCGGACCTTACATCAATGAAAGACTTGTAAACGCAATCGGTTGTAAGAAGGCTTAAATACAGTTACAATAATAAAATCATTTCTTTTTATAGGTTATGTATGTATGCCTAGACGTCTATAAAATCTGCCATTTTTGATATGTTATGTGACTGATGATGACCATATTATCGAAATCGGTCGTTTTGAATAAAAATTTGTGGAAAATACTAAGCACATCACCAACTTATTTGTAATGGCGTTTCACAACGGTAGGCCTAAACAACTTGTGTTTATTGCAAAGTCATAATGCTTGAGTATTCATTTCGTTCAACCATTTCCTATTATTTCTATTAGTTAAAGCTTTCGTAGCAATTATATACGGACCTTACAGACCGAAGAATCAATTTTATTCACTCTATAGGATAAATAAATAAATAAAAACAGTGAACCGTTGAATACACGAATTTACTTGTATATAAACGACAGAAAAGAAGATCTAACGAACATTTCCTTAACTTTATTCGCATAAACAATACAGTTGCCTAGGAGTAAAAAAAATCGCTAGGCAACAGCCCTAATGGGAAGGTTGCTAAGTGCAAATGTATGGAAAAGAGAAAATTTTCCAAATCAAATTTTCCAATTCTCTTTATAGAAAAAATAAATGAAGGATAGTTAATCGTTGAATACACGAATTTAGTTGTATATAAACAACACAATAGAACATTTTCCCAAATTTATTCGCATAAACAATACAGTTGCCTAGGACTGATAAAATAGTCGCTAGGCAACAGCCCTAATGGGTCGGTCCCTAAGTGCAAATGTATGGAAAAGAGAAAGGAGGCGCTCGTGGCGCTAGGAGAATAGAAAAGGCTGTGAAAGACAGGAATGGAGGAAATGGAACCAATAGACACCCTCGAGGGATATGGGAAGAAAGAGGGAAAGATTGTAGTGAAAAAAGAAGGGACTGATAAAAAAGAGAAAAAGGTGGAATAAGACGTCGATGGAGGAGGGAGAAAGAAAAGGCGAAGACAGGTACTTCCGGTTGTGAAGGGGGGAGAAAAGAGCGGTTGATTGATGCGGCGATGGACGGAGGCGCTCTTACTGGGAGCAGATAAATGCAGGGGGCGTTGCGAAGGAGTTTGGCGGGGGTAATTGATAGGATGCCGAAGAAAGGGATGGAAAGAAAGGAAGATAAGGGGGATAGGGTTGGCAGGTATTCCCCCGGCGAATATGAGCTTTTCTCCATCATTCCTTTCCGGTTTAATTAACGCGTAGGTGTAGTAGATATCGGGAGGAATTTTAAGAGACGCTACATTTCACGGAGAGATGGATTCGCAACGATCGGGCGCAATTTTTGCGGATTTATTTTTCGCATAATTTCGCTCGCTTAAGAAGAGGGGAAAATATTGGGGTGATTAATGATTTTTGGCGCTCATAAGTGATTAGTTGTGAGGCGTTTTGTTGGCCGTAATATTAAATTCCGCGGATTCACACACTCTTAGCGTTACTAAGAAACCGAGAGTAATGAATGGCGGGAAACATTAATTTCCATGAGCGTAAATGATGGTGTCAAAAATTTTTGACAATGGGGCTGGTCTACATAATAATTATTATTGGACTAGTCGTCCTGGTCGTTACTAGGATACGCATAAAACCTAGTGGTTACTAAGATACGTATACAATGCTTCTCAGTAATATCAAAAAAATAAAAATCAACTATTTTTCCAATCCTTGGTTTTCGAATTCTCTTACCCATAGCTCCCTTTAACTCTTTCGATATTACGTTGGCAAGGAAATAACTGGAGTGATTCAGTTTACAGAACTGTGCAGCATTTGCAAAGGAAGGGTTCTAAGTTGCAATTTTTCTGATTTTCCTCATTTAAATGCGGAGACGAACCGTAATATCTAAATATAAATACATAATATGCATAAGCATCATTGCAATTATGAAAAAATATCAAGTGACAGGATTTTAAATTTTAAAAAGATGCGAGAACTCGACAAATTAGCTAGACAGCGGCCGTCCAGATAAGTCTAGAGAAAACCCTGTTTGTACTTACTAATAATCTACTAAAATAAGAATCAAATCTAAAAGTTCTATAGCATAATATATTAGGCATTACTATTCCGATACGAACACTTTTACAAAAACTCTCCACAGTTAGAATTGCGAAACTTTTATGGAGAAGTTACCAAGAGTACTAAATGTGCTGCAATATTTGAGGTCATTTTGCACGTGAGCTTCCACCACGAATCGAACCCGGGACCGCGTTCACCAGAATCTGAAGCGTTGCCCACTTGGCTATACGAAAGCCCCAGAAAATACTAGTATAAGATTTTGCAGAACTCAGGTTTTCACTAAATCACGTGATATTAATCTGCGAAAAATAACCGCACTCATGGTTTTACATACAAAGTGAAGGAAACAGAATCACTATTGAGGTGTATTGAAGCTTGCTATTATCTATCTTCCAAAATTGTAAAACAATTTCCTTTTTAAAATGGCCGCCAATTTATAGATAATAGAAGGGCAAATTTATGAGAAATGAAAGCAATTAGCGTTTTAATTGTAACGGCTCCTGAACTAAACTGAATCGGGGTAGAGTTTGAGCATCAAAAGGCTGAGCATAATTGAAAGAACTTCCCCGGAACTTCATCGATTTATGTACACCCCCAGCTTAATTAAATCATCCAACTAATAACAACCCATTCAAAATTTCGGATCTCTTATCAATCAGGAAAGAACAGGATACAAAATTAGAAGGTTAAGAGAACGCTTCATATATATGCATAGGAGATACATCTGAGCCGGCCACAAACTATGCTAACTAAAACATAATTGGATAGTTAATAGTAATTACCATCCTCTAGGGATGAATAGCGGGTTGGGTGGGCCACTTAGATACGCCCTATTACTTTATTTTCCCAAAGAGAAACGCTATCCTTTCTTACAGAATTTCTTCAGCCTTTCACCCAGTTTCTTCATTTTTTTCTCTTTGGTGACTTCTCACAGGAGGAAAGCTCCTCTTAGAATTTAAACCACAAGCTCTTCCCACGTCTTTTTAATTTCTTTAATTAATATTCTCGGCTCAACCACCAAGTTTAATACCTCATTATTGGCTTCCTCCTCTTCGCCTTGAACTAAACTTCCCCAATCAACGTAACGCCCACGTCTGCGGAGACAATTTATGCTCTCGAGCAGATTCAAAAAGCTGCGAACATACGGAGCTATTCATTCGAAAAGTATTCGAGCTGATATTAGGTATTTATAAGGGAATAGATTCAGTTTTTTACACTTACGATACCGTGTCGCTTCTGCGGTCACGTACAGAATTTTACAATAAACCTCAGATGAACGCAGAACATAATCTACAAAGTACGCCGTCTTTCGGCGTATGGCAGGTGGTGTTTTTTTTATCATTTATGTAAGTCCTAAATTGGTAGCTTGCAATAAAAAAACACCATCGTAAGATTATATTCGACAATAAACTTCATGATTTTGTTAAAAAATCAAGTACTGAATGGTTAATACAACAGCAGTACAAGTATATCATCTGCTGCTGATTATTGTAAATAACGCTACTATGTCATGTAATGCTACAGCTGTTATGATTTTAAACTATAATACATATAATACTGAAATATTCAAGGAAATATACTTTCGAGGTAATATAAATTAAATTCTAATAATAAGGGATACTTAGATATATTAAGTATAGTATGAATTAGAAGCCCAAAGTAATATTTAAAAGCAATACTTCACGATTAAATTTATCCTAAGAATAATAATTACAGTATGGAATACAAGTCTTTTTTGCAACTCTTAAATTGTCGTATTATTCATGAAATATCAATGACGTTTTTCTTGAGTTGAGAATATCCTCTGAAATAAATCTAAGAAACGATCAGCTATGCTCCAGAAATCACAGCTCACTCTTTCACTTTAGCAGCACTGCATGACCTCGAATAAATAGCAATAAATTTTATTTTAATCATTTCAAGAGTATAAAAATACATGTATAAGTGACCAAATGAGCAACTCAGAATTTTATTTTTATTTTATTCAGAAAATTTATACGAGAGATACGGCAAAAATCATAGTAAATTAAATTGAAAATTAGTGTCGCCTAGCAACGAGGAGCGATGCAAATGTTCTCTTGAATAGGAATGAAATGTCACACTAGGTTTTAATATATTCCATACCTCCCACGAGATTTCTCGAATTCAAATACTAAGCTAAAGAAAATTATACCCAAAAATTATCGTTAATTAACACAGCCTTGAGATTAGACTTCTTAATTTTTTCCTTTGATTTCACATTTTATATCGAAAATCCAACCGTTTCGCACTTACTGCTTCCTTGTTAAAGAAAGTCGTCAAGGCAATCATCAGAGGTCAAAATCCGTGGAATATTTTATATTTTCACATATTTATCACTTTCAGTATAATTAAAAAAAATAGCGGAAGATCGCCAGGGATCTAGTTGATAAATTGAATATATTGATGTAGAGTTCCGATAGGAAAAATTTTAAAAAATACTGCAAGGGGATGGACTATTAAATGAAATTTTTGTAACCTAAGATGAAGGTGAAAAGAAAGAGCGGAAGACAAAGACAAAAGCTGATGGCTTAGAGCACTCAACAAGGCGAAAAATAAACGTTGCTATGGGAATAATTTGCAATTAAACAGCAGAGCAAAAGAGTTAGAAGACTAATGTATTTATTACAATAACAAACTAAAAGATATCCAATTCCATCACCATTGGTAACGTATTTAAATACTTAAGTAGCAACCGGGAAAATGCAGAAATGCACACCGAATGCACTAATATAATTTTACGGTTCCCTCTTACACTAAGTAATTAATCCTCGGACGGAAAAATGCATAAAGACCATGTGTTCAGCGGCACTAGCAAAAGCTACTTTCTGTTGGAAAGAGACCCCATTAAGTAGTAAAAATCTCCAGAAGCTTACGGTAGAAGTTGGCAAAAGCTAATCTGGAATATCAGGCGCAAGAGGAAATCTAAGAGGAGTACTTTGAAAGTTTTTATAGGGAAAGAGGGCAAAATTACATGAAGTTATAAGATAGGGAATTACAGTCGGAGAAATGAGAGGAATTATACGGTGCGGGCAGCTAGATCCATCTGGAAGCGTAATGCTCTACTTTAAGTATGCGCGTTTCCAGGCAAGTTGATGGGCATGAAATGACTATTAGAGGACGGGAAAGAATGCTTTTATGAATTAAAGATTGTGAGAGGAGCATATGTGAATAAATTAGAAGCGCAATGCCTGGATGAACCTGTAGTAAAACAGGTTAGACCACAGTTTAACCATCCGTATGCCGTATCGGTGGTTACTTTGAAGGTTTAACTAGACGCTGGAGATTTACATAGTTCTCTTTATTATTAATTTTATCAACATTGTAAGTTTATTTTTACTCTAATAGATTCATGATATGATGTAGCGCTTCATAGTATATTCCATACAAAATCAGAATCTCCCACTGAGGTTTTCAAACTGACTTAGGTCTTTATTTGGCGAAAGTTTTTGAGGTTAGCAATCTTTATGATAGAAAATGGAGCGTATCTTTCAAGAAAGAATAGCCTTCTGGGTCGGTTGGAACAAGATGAAGCAGTTCTTGCAAACTAGTGTGCCGTGACAAATAGGTGGGTGTATAGAAAGCTTTTGGTGCACTGCAGAATATGACAAGGTAACTCTACATTCAAATATCATGCAATTAACGCATTTTTTTACCTGAGGAGATCCTGTCACTTGATTGAATTTCAAGACAAAAATACATAAATATTCCATCCCAATTTTGGTTTTTCCTTCTTTTTCAATTTAATTACAATACTAGAGGACTTTCATTGAGACTAATGAATTTCTTCTTACATCTAGACCTTCCAAATGTGACTTTTAAAAGAAAAAGGTCGCTTGAGAAAAATTGCTCAGAAGAAAATTGTGGGTTTAAAACATAAGTATGCAGCAAGGAAAAACACACCATAGAAAAAACTCATATGAAAGGGAGTGTGAAAAACCTACGAAACTTATGATATCGGACAAAAACGAATGAAAATATGGTTTGGTATGCCGCGATGTTTCGGTAATACGAGAGAGTGCCCTAGAATGCAAAATTGGACGGGCAAGGGCATACGGTGCTCAAAAGCCAACGTGACCAACTGAAAGATGGGCTGGTTTATGTGTGTATGTAGAGAGGATGGGGCGAATGACAAAGATACTATTCGATCGGGCAGCGATCTCTCGAATGGGGAAGAGGATTGGAGAAAAGTTGTTTGAATGTAGCGGAAGAGATCCTGAGGAGAAGGAAGTTACAGAGACTGGGGATAAAAGGTAATGTATGAAGAGATGTATTGGTGTGTCTGAACTGAAAGAAGTATGCAGGAAGAGGAAACGATGAAGGAGTATGGTACACAAAAGGGGCAACCACCTTGTTAGATTAAAAAAGGTGTGCATGAATAAGAAACGAAGTGCAATGAAGGATCAAATGGAAAATAACCAATGAATGGAAAGGCCAAACTCAAAAATGATGGAATTTTATTAAGATACTGTAAGTTTAGGTCGATTGTTGTGATAATATTGTAAGTAAAAGTTGTCAAGTCGTCAAGTCATTCAAAAGTAAAATAATAAAATCAAATGACAAGGTAATTCTTGGTGGTTGATATCAACAAATGACCTCCTATCTTGAGTATAGCACTTTGCAAGTTTCTAATATATAAAAATGGATAATAAGGGGATGGAGTCCTATGTATTTTTCTCTATTTTCCTAGAATAGATTTATTCCAGGTCATCTCTATGTAGTATTCCGCGATCTGATGATTAAATTAAGATTCATAGCTTGTATTAGAAGATTTCAGCAACAACTTTCAGCTATCAAGGTTACTAGAAAAACTGGAACTCAGTACAGCTTTATTTTTGGTAAGCATGAATGAATGGAATCACATCCATGACCTAATGGATATATTTGCATTTGTCTTTAAGTAGAAGGTGAGGAAAAACGTATCTTCCATTTACATTTGACGCATCTTTTTCACGGCTGCTATTAAATCAATCATATAAAAGGTATGAATCATGTTAATAAAACGCATTCATCCAGATCATTTCTTGCAGCAAGCCTTGAAAAGCGCTATCCTTATCCTACTTAGACTTTTTCTAATTCAAGTAGCAAACCAAGCGCTAACTACTCCATTCCTCATCTTGCTTAGGGCGGCTGATTCCCTCTCCAAATCTTTAGGAATCTAATAGAGGGGTTGTGCATCCAACCGGTCTTCTGATAATTTAATAATCAAATGAATGAACCTATGAGGGTAACTGCAAAAACAGAAAAGGGCTGGAATTACTTGTAACACAATCTTGCGCCTAATGATGAACAAATAGCAAATGCTAAACTCTAATCATATCCCATGCTCTGAATGTCCACCTAGGATTCCCCAGCGATTTGGCCATGCGTAAGGTTTTTCGCCGCCATTCGAAGACCGAGCTAAGTTACCTTGTTAGTCGAGTCTCTAGTCCAAATTCGTTAGCGTATGGAATGTTCGTTAGCGCGAATGGATCATTCCGAAGGTATTTGCATTCCACCCGTTAATTATATCACAAGTGGACTCGATAGAGCCCGTTTCTTCAGCATCACCCTCCGCGCGAGATACATCGCATACTTCAGCAGCATCTTCCCTCGTTAATATTTCCGGAGCTACGCGATCGAGCCAACTTCCCAGGAAACCCATCCACACAACCGCAACCAAGTACAGCTGTTTTGGAGGTAAAATGCGTAGCTAACTAATCAACAGTTTCCCCTCTTCGGAGGAGAGTTCGAACCCTTTACACTCGACTCGATACGGGCGCGTAATTAGCAAGGATACGGGATCGATCGCGGAACTACCTAATATCTCCCGAGTTGAGATCGTCCCGAGATCGGGAGGTGAAAAAACTCCTCAATTATGACCCACTCCATCAAATGAGTGAATATCATTTCCTCCATCTCGAAAAAGAGGACGACAAGGACGCTCCGGACCAGTTATGAGATTCGGAAAACTTTCCGAAACTTTCTGGGAGGGAAAAGCTATTACAGCAACAGATCTGATAAATGCGTGCTCCATCTCTCATCGCGCTATCGCTACGAAAGGTTTTTCTCCGGGACCCTATTCGTAAGGGTTTTGGGTCGGGAAAAGGGAATCCCGGCTCACATGGACGATTTCTTCCTCTCCTGCAAAGCATGAAAAAGCCATTCCTTTTCACTATTTCTCCGCCATCCAATCCCAAATCCTTCCTTTATTCCGGAAGAGAAGGGGACGGATATCTTTGATACATACGACGGAGGCTCAATCTCCTCAAACTTATTTCCTAAAATATATATATATATGTATTAAGGTTTTACCGGTTAGAATCGCCCGCGGACCTTGGAAAGATATTTATGTAAGGCGACGGCGAATTTGAGGAAAATAGGTTTGCAAAAATGAATGGGGATAAATAAATAAGATTACATTTATGAGACATAAAATTAAAGAATGTTCGTTTCCTAGCAACCTAACCGACACGCCAAGGAGCTGCATGTCTTCTGATGCTGATTTCAAACCATTTTCTTCGGATACTTGTATTTATGTATTTATATACACACAAAAAATAAATAAATACAAATAACATACGTTTTTCTGATTATTTGTTGATTTTTAAGTCTAAGCAGGGGAATATATTCATACTTTCAGTAAACTAAAGACTTAAATTGAAAGAAAATAACAATTGAAAACAACACTAATCCATTTTTACAATAGAATATTGAATAATTGTTGAAGAATTAGAATAGTCCATTGTTAATGTAAACCATTAAGAATATATATAATGACTGCTACAATAATTATTTAACCTTTTTACATTTCAATTATACGAAAATAAAAAGGAATCCTGATCACGAGGACGAAGTGTCTTTCGAGATGGTATCCATTAAAATTGCTTAGGTTCATTTTGAAATATTTTGGATGAGCAATATCCAAATCGATAAAGGAGACAATGTAAACATGAAATAGCAATATTTCAGTCTCCAACAGCAGTAAAATGTAAGATGACCAAGGAGAAAACGCATATACAGAACATAAATTGTAAGGATAATCTTCTATAATATACCCCAATCCTTACAACTAACTTACACAACCTATTGTGTTGCACTCTTCTGTAGAAGGAAATATTAACCGATCATCGATGCATGAATATCTTTTATAAGGAAAGCATACAGATAGAAAAACGTACATCGTAAACTTCGATATCTCGAATTCCCACCCTTACAAGCGAAAATGTCCCTGGTAAACGAATAGCAGCAAAAAAATGCACCGATTTTAAAGGCACTTGAACATCGATTGCAGCGGACACAGAGAAGAGGAGAAAAATATTTGTACACGACGTTCAGACGTTTAAGAATAAAAATTCCGTAACTTTGAAAGCGTAAACAGCAAAGCAGTGCTGAAATTTATGAGATAATTCTCGCAGGAACTGCCCGCGTTAGAAAAATCTCCAGCTACTTTCCATTCACGAAAGTCTGCGGAGATCAAATATCCTCCCATCTAGATGCGCGATGGGATGCCATCTCCAGTAAGAGACGCAGGTGCATCACGTCGTTTCGCTACATTTACGATACGCTCGTGAACAAACAGAATTCTGGGAAAAAGATGGCGAAAAACGGGGAGCGGAAACACTCCGCTGGAAAGTAAAATAGGCAAGAATCGTCCGTTTCCTATTTCTCGCCGCCTTGGAATGCATGTAAAATTAAACGCTGCAAAGAACATATTAAAGAAAAACAGCTTCGTATAAAAAAGGGCTTTGAAAAAGTGACTCGTAATTGGAAAATCTAGTTTGCTTCGCGGAGATTTTCCTTCAGTCCCTTTGAGTATAGACTGTGCCAAATCCCGCCTCAGGGCTCAATTTATGTTGGACGGTCATAGAAACATCCAAGTTCCGAACATAAGGGAAACTAAAGGGATTAAATAAACTGAGAAATGAGAAAGCATTAAAGCGAATGGTTGCCGGAGAAATATGACACATAAGAAGTAGGTCGGGCTTAAGTATTTGATTGGACGAAAACTGGAACATTACTCTTATAAGGAGATACTGCCACCGCGTACTCACAAGGGACCGTCAAATTCGCCCGGGAAAGATTAATAGCTACTTGAGAAATCCAAGAGAAACAGCCGAATGACATTAACACAGATTTGGGGCAATTTGCCGAGAGGAAAAAGTTTTCCTCTTTGTTTTCTCCGTATCGGCGACGCTAAAACACGTGCTTACGGTCTTCAAAAATAAAAATCACATAACGGGAAGTTATTTTCGAAGTGATATTAAGGATTCGTTAGAATAGTTATAGGAGCATAACTGTTACTTTAGTTTAAGTGGCAGAATTTTACCGTAAGGTAAGTACAGTTATTGAAGAAACTTTACAGTCATATACATTTATATTACATAAAATCGGTTTTATTATTTTTTAGTAACAATGCGAGACATTAATCCAGGGTTAAAATATAGTATTGAGTTAACTTTTTCTTTAAAAAAAAGATTAATTTTAATCCATTTTTACGATTGAATATTCAAAAATTGGGTATGCTTACTCTTCATTGTTAATGATAACCAAGGGAAGATAACTTCAAAAATTCTTTAAAAATTACACAAATTGTTTATATTTTAATCTCACGAAAATAAACTTACTTTGATCTAATCACAAGGATAAAATAATCATAGTAATAATCATACGGACACAATATAATATTCATCACTTCAGATGGTGTCGAGTAATATTGTGAACGGGAGTTTTCAGAAAACCAAAAAAAAAGAACTTTTTTCGGATTCTTTCAGTAAAATGTATGGCATATATTTACTAGGGCAACATCAATCATACTGCCCGAGAAATCGACGAACCGATAGTACGTGGAATAAAACATGAGCTACCAGTGTTTCTCTAAGAGTAACCACGGCAGGACATCAAGGTGAATACTTTATTCAAGAAGAACTTATAATTGTAATCATTTTAGTAATGAATTCTAATATCGCAAAGCAATTAAGAAAAAACTGTCGTATCGAACCAATTTACAGAAGAGGGAAGAAAAGTTATTTTAGGTAAAAAATATCCTGAGATCTCGCGCAATATAAATTACAGAAAATAATAAGGTGAAATTAAAGTTGCAGTAATCACGTCGGGTCAGCAATGTGGTATTTTCATCTCGTCGATCGTCAAATGCCGGAGAGAATGATAATAAGGTTTTCATTTCATTCTCCTGTTTTCCCTTTTTCTTCCCGGGGAAAACGAATTTCAAAATTAGTTGTTGTAGTTCCGTAAACAAATCAACAACGCAAAACAGGACGGATGTTTTGGCCGAGCGACGCTACACCACACGGTTTAATCAGCAGATAAATTGCAAAAAACAGGATCAAGGGTACACAGGGTCACAGGAGTGGGCGTATGAAAGGCACGGGATCAAAAAGATGGCTCCGGAATGTAAAGATTTCAGATTTCGGCCGATATGGGAAATGGATGGGCATATCAAGAATTGAAGATCGGAAAGCGCTGCAGCGTGGGAAGCACCATCTAGGACATCATCGGGAAATTCTCCGCGACCAGATAACGAACGATGATAAATGAGAAAAACTACCATGTAGAAGAGACTAGGAGGAGGGGGACCGAATTAATAACAATGACAAGAAGATATTTAATCGATCAGATAAACAGAAGAGAATCAATTTCCGTTTTCGAGCGTCAGATAGCAGAGTTAATAACGTACGCTTCTTACTGCTGAGAATGCAAAGTGGAGTTTAAATGTTAATAGAATTCCTATTGTAATTCAATTCCGAGATGTCAGTATGCGATAAAGGCCGTTCATGTTACCCGGTCTGAATAACCAACTGCTCCATGCAGATAGTGAAAGTAAGATGCGAAAACAAGGGAGATATTGGGTGAAACACCATCAAAAAGGAGACTTCAAAGAAAACTTCTTTAGAGGTAATCGATAGACTTTTCATTAATCCGAGCCCGACCTTTATTAGTTCTTAATGGACTACTTATTAACTTGGAGAAAAAATAATTTCGGGCGAAAAAATCTTCCCTTTAAAATAGCTAGGGATTAAAAGATTCTGGTATATTGGCTTCCGAAAAAAAGCGGAAGCCTTAGGTTGAGAGCTTCTAACTTTCGAAGATGAGAAATGTTTTTCTAGAGGGCAAAACGCAAGTTTGATGAAGCTACTTATCTCCTTTAACATGCAGTAATTTTTCGCAGGACTAATAAAACGAGTTTCGTCAATTTTTAACCCTCTCCAAGTTGGAGAATTTTTATTCGTTATCCTCCAACGAGGAAACCAAAAATAAGAATTGGTGGCGCCGGAATCTGATAGCGAATACATACGCCTTTTTAAGTCTTTTTAATGAAGTAACTTTGGATTGGTTATCATCTACTTTTTAAGTTTAGAGGAAAGGAGGCTGCGTTTATTGTTATATAAACTAAGGAGGTGTTATCGATTCCTTTTAAAAAAGTAAAAGTAAACGAGGAAACATTCATACTTAGTACTTTTATATCTAAAATCAATTTCGAAATCCATAAAATATTTCTCACAGCAATTAGAGAATCCATCACTATAATTTTCGATAACGTTTCCTTATCTTATGAAGTATAAGATTTCCTTGATCATTGGTAATAAAATTTTAAGAAACAGATACTTTACGTTACTCAGAAAGTAAAATCAATGTACTACAATTGCTATGGAAATTAGAATTTTCATTCCATCATCTAATTTCAGCGTATTCAGAATTTATCTAGTGAAAATAGTATCTGTGCAAATCCTACTCCATCCTAATCAACCATAATTTTCGTTCACAAAATTCACAGAAATTTGTAATTAATTTAAATAAGGGCATGCATACCGTCCGTAATATCAGCTGTCTCATTCAACAGCTAAATTAAATTATTTTCTATGTTACTCTATGGAGAGTCATCAAACTTTCCAATAGATATTTAATGAACGACTTGGTCTTAAGTTCTTTACGTCGCACCACATTTATTGTTCCATAAATATGTACGCGGATTTCTTTATCAAAATTAAGAAATATGCATTTTCTTGATAACATCATTGTATCATGAATGAGACGACTTCACATAATTCGTCAATTTTTTTCATAATCACTCATGAATTCAAGAATATAATTTACACAAACCTGCCTCGATCCTGAAAGTTTATTATCTGCAGCGTAACTAAAAACACAGCTGTACCAATTCACGGGGATTAAACTAATACGGATTACTTTAATTATCACCGCAGATCATAATAACTGTGAGAAGTTTCTAGGCAACGCCCAGATGCAATCTAGTTTTTCATAAAGATGAGCTGACGTCACAAAGACATTCTGGATGCAACGAAAACATAAGAGTCATTCTCCGCCACATTAATAATCTCCGCCGCCTGACAAGCTAATCCTCCAGCAGTTCATCAAAATTTCCTTCAAAGGAAAACATTCTCCCTGGTCGATTCCTTTCTTACCCTACTTTCTTAGATATCGGGAGGTGTCATCATAAACACAATTCCCCATAAGAAAGCAACGCTCAGACTTGATAGCAACTTTTCGGACAATTTTAGCACCTTTTTTTAATTAATGGTAAACAGATATATGATTTATAAAGTGGGAGAAGAACTGGCGGATGCTGAAGTCGATTGAGGACAGCTGAAATATTTTATTCAAGTTGAAAGAGATCATTCTCTTCATACATTTCCTTTGTGAGATAGATATCACGGTGACAAAATTGTTACCATAAGCGCATCACAACCATGACATGGAAATTTTTTAAAATTCCTCGTTTCCTAATTTTATTTGGATGCTTTAAAAGAGATTTTTGCGCGGAAAATAGATTGCTAGAGTAGTTAAGCAAAAGATTTCATGGGACTACATCTATATGAAGCTTCACTTTTTTTTAAGTACGATCACTTAGCACTGATGACGTCTTTGATTTTATCATAAATGCCTATTTTATATGTAAAAGCCTATATACTTAACTACTTCCAATACGACTTTCACAGAAAGGATACGAAGAAGCAGTTCATGCCAAGCGATAGGAAATCAACCGCAATTCCTGTCAGCGTGGCTGTAAACATAAGTTACAGGATACATTAAATGGTAAAGCTACTTCGAACTGTTTATCTGTATATCACTGCTTAGAAGATTTATTTGCTACGGGTTTCACGATTGTATTCCAAAAAGTGTCGTTTTTAATTCTAAATCCTCCTTCACATGATGACAAAAACACAATAAATTTGAAAATTAGTACGGATTTTCATTCATAAAACAGAGAGCCTACAGTTTGGAATGAATTATTGATAGCAAATTCTCATGATTTATAGCAAATGATAAATATAGGATGAAATTTAAGGTGCAAATACAATTAACTATTTATAGCGTTTAAAGGTAAAAAATTGCTGTTTGTGGATGAAGTCATATTGAGGGCGGATGGTACTGAAGAATTGCAGGAAATGTTAAAGCAATTAGAGAGCATAGACTGTAGTCACGGTCTAAAAATAAACCAGAATAAGAAAAGAATTATGAGAATAGGTCAGGATGAAGTGATGGAAGTATTTGTGAAAGATGTGAGAACAGAACAGATGGAAAGATACAAATATCTGGGCACAGAGTTGACACTAGAAAGAGAAAGTGAGGATTAGAACCTTTTCGGAAGAAGAGAAAATATTAACAAGTAAACCTAACATCAACCTGAGAAAAAGAATGATATGGAATTTATTTACGGTTGTTAAACTTGGATCCTCCTTGGGAATATAAGGTTAGAAGTTTTTGTAATGTGGGCATAGCGGAGGGTGTTAAACATGAAGTAGAATGACAGCCAGAAATAAGACGGTTCTGAGATGAAGAGGAAGGAATATTGATTAAATTAATCAAAGGAACTGAATAGGAGAGTCATTAAGGAAGACGTGTTTGAAGAGAATGTGTTTAAAGAAGCAGTAGAAAGTAGAGGAAGGAGAAAGTGAAAATGATACTGCTTTGAGATGGGTAAAGGATAAGCAGAATAGAAGATATAGAGATATGAATGGATACAACTAGGACCTGCGTGAGCAGACTAAAGAAGAAGAAAGAATATATAAAGCGTTTACCTTACAAAAAGGACGACTCATGTTATGAGAAACACTAGTTGGGAATTTCATATAACTAGAACACGAATAAGGAAAATACTCTGAACTATTGATGACTTAAACGAAGTATTCAGGACTCTTAAAATCAAATAAAACCCAAAATGCAACTTGAATCCTGTAAATCCTACCCTTCAATTTTCACTTTTACAAATTACCTTGAGGAAAACTAAGTTTGACTACTAAATAGATATAGGAAAGTGACCTAGACCCGGTATACATCTTACACCAGCTGTGACACAAAAAGTCACCACCCAGATACATAGCTCCTAAATTACGGGGTATTTAATCAGCCTTCACCTACGACAAAATTTGCGCACCCTAGTTACCACCAATTCCTCCCATTAAACATCCGAATCCCCTCCTAGACCCGTGACACCCTAGGAGGAAAAGGGTACACCCACCCAGCAAGGAAAAGAAAAAACAAAGATGGCCGGCTATGTTTTCTCCCAATATCATCCTTTAGCGACGCTTAAAATGTAAAGCGAAGAGAGAGTGGCAGCGTAACACGAATTCCAATCTCTTCATCCAGCACTCTTTCCCCCCACTTTGCCAGAAGACGCCAAAATGACGCCTTGGTCGTAGGGGAAGAGCAAGGCGCCGCTTGGGCGAGAGAGGGAGCGGGAGGAACCCTGGATTGGAGCCGCAGAGAAGGGGTGGCGGAAGTGGTGGGCGGGGTGGTCGGGTCGAAGACTCCGAAAGGCCAAGAGGGGGAGTGTGTGTGAATTAGCAGAATGCGGAGGGAAAGTGGACCGTTGTTTGCATCCTCCGCATGATCAAGGAAAGAAATTTAAGGCGCGTGCTCGCTTTCCTAACGGGTATTATAAATACTGACATTAGGCGCCGGGTTTGTATCTCCCGCTCTTTTCTCTCCCTAATCAAATGCGCCCCCTCGTGAGGAGGGCGCGAAATATCTCCCTGCGAATTGCGTTGACGTCGCTACTCGTTTTTGCTGTTTGTCTCCCGCTTCCCTGAATTTTCCTAGCGCGTTTTTCTTGCCGAGATGAAGGGCTGTTTCTTTTCGGGAGCTTCCGGAAATTATGCGAGGTGGCCGTTCCTAAGGTCCACGCACTCTGAATTGGAAGTAAAAAAAAAAGAGCCCGATATTCCGTGGATGGATTATGGAGGGATTTATCAAATGCTTCCGGCAGCTCTTGAGAATTTCGGTAATACATATGATGGATTACGTTCAGCAATAGACCATCTTCAGATGGGAAAACACGTGTTAATCTCTTACTCTCGCAATTGAATTTAAGTGCTCAATATAATTTCCAATAGAAATTATAAAAGAAAGAGTGAAACGGAGGTACCGAATTTTATCAAGCGGTAATTGGTGGAAAATTTCCAACGTCAGATTTTATTTCTTTTATTACAGTAAAATGGTGAAGGGAATATAAAGAGATGATTGATAGTATAAAGAAAACGAAAAGATTTGCAAAAATAAAGGGCAGAAGATATACAGAGATGAAGCGCAAGAATATTACCAGTGATGAGATGTAGGTGGAATATATACTTACTAATAATAAAATATGCATACATATGTTATTTTGACTAATTAAAAAGGAATGGGGAGACATCCCGCTGGTAAAAAATCAGAAATTAGATTTTAATTATGATAAAAAATTTTGAAATTTATTTGGAAGTCCTAGTTACAAGTGTTTAGTAAACATGGGTCCAAGCAGAATAATACAGATTGTGCTTTTTGGGATCTAAAAATCGGAACGTAATGCATAAAGGTTTTCGGTTTCCAAATTTCTTTCTTTATATCGGAGTTCGGTTTTCATTGCGGTAATGATAGCGCTTTTTCCGGTTTTCGTTTCCGGTTCAATGCCGACGAAAAGAAATACTTTTAAAAAATGATGAGAAAGGCGTTATTCAAGTCACGGTAGAAATAGATATGTATTTCTGTACATGACCAAAGAATATGAAACGATAAACATAAAATGAACCACGTGAACATTATAACAAAAGAATGAAAGAAAAAGGAAATCATCCCGTATAGTTTCAATTTTCTATTTAACGAACATAGCACAGAAATTAAAAAACCTAAACTTGAATCAGATAAACCAAAGCGTAACTAGAAACGTGGAGAAGCATACAAAACATAGGCAATTACAGGAAGTAGATACTGCCAAACAGAAAAAGTCCTTATGCCGTCACATTATAGAGATATATGGCGTATTAAATTGGCTAGGAAGCACATAAATTAACTCCAATTATGGCTTGAAAACTTGCGCTAAATCTTCCAAAGCGCTTCATGCACGTGGAACTTAATAGGGGAACATCTCGATGAGTATCTTCCCTTAAAGGAGTCCCTGAGAGGGATTTATGAAACCATTAACATTTTATCTAAACGGACAAAAAGAAGGGGAAACAAGCCTCTTAAAGGGCTTGTGTATGTAGGTGACTTCCTTGGGACGCATTCGAATGAAATGCCCTTCCCGTCTGCATGAAAGCGAGCACCGGAACGCACAAAGGTATCTGGAGCCAAGAAAGAGATATTTTATTCGGAAACGGTTTTAAAGTCCCTTACTTAAAGAGCGGAGGAAATGTTATGGGGAAACGGTAGCTCTCGATGCAGAAGCACCGTCTTTGAAGGGTTCCTTCTTCCCACGAGAAGTGGCTGATTAGGAGCATCCATACACAAATCTGAAAGCCTTAACCTGGTTAATGCCTCCTCGATCCCGCCTCTCTCTTATCCCTGGGGAATCAAACCTTACACCCCCGCAAGGTAGGGCAAAACTTCTACTACACTTCCTTGTATATACGCGGAACTTCCTCGAGGAAGGGAAAATATTAAACTTCTTAGAGCAGCACGTGCTGAAAAGAAATATAACTCTAAGGGGTTCTCAGGATGAGAGTAATCCTTCAGATTTCCGCTTCACGGCGAAATGAAGACTCTGAAGTTCGACTTGATATCTGAGGGTTTCCAATCGTTATTAAGGAAAAAGATTACGCAAATCTGACGAAAATATAATAGCTTTTCGATATTAAGGTTTTTCTTATCATTGACGATTCCTTAAAAACTTGCTCATGCTAAATATCTGGAAAATAATTCTTACGTCAATGATAAATATGTAGCAGATATAATCAATTACAGACCGTATGAAACATTTTTCTATCATAAAAAAGAGCTAAGATAACATAAACAGAAACGAATTCATATACAAGAGAAATTAAAATAGATTTAGTAATAATTAATTTTACTCCTAAAGTCATCCTTTGGAAACTTACTCATTCGTTTCAGTTATGTGAAATAAATAATATGCGATCAATCTAACAACAGGTACAAAAAAGTCTTAATTCAGCAAAATCATTTACACTAATTGGAAAAATAATTAACTGACTATCCACTAAATGACTAAGAAAAACTAAACTATCAAATTCAACGTTTAATTCATAAAAATAATGCAATCGAAATTTCAGACAACTGATACAATAAGAAGGAGAAAAAAGGAACTCGGCGGTCAATGAACTAAGAGATAAAGGTTCTCCAAGCGCCGAAATAGAAAAAAGCAACCTTTATCATTAAGTGTTTTAACAATGTTGTGTTCTTTTTTGTTAGAGTTTTTTGTGTTGTTAAATTTCCCATTTTTGTCAACTAAATTTTCTTTGATCTGTTGAAGAGATAAGTTTCTGATGGTGTTTTTGGAGCTTTCTGGTAGGAGTTTAATTTGAGATTCTATGTCAGCGATAGTGTCTTGTAACGGGGGTGTTTTATACGGAAGAGTGTATTTTAAACCTTTTGAGAGAAGGGTTAATTTCGGCGCTTGGAGAACCTTTATCTCTTAACTGATACAATATTCCGTAAATTTAGAACAAGACTGGTGAGTCAACGCAAGGCAAGGGAGCTTTGCTCAGAGGAAACTTCTGCATAGAAATAAGAAGTAGAAACCGATGGATTTTTGTTAATAAAAATTTATGGAAAGAGAAACATTCAGTATGATTTTTGCGATGAATACAATGCAAGTAATATATTTAAGAATATTCAATGAGTAAATACCGTGATAAATGCAATTAATCGCAAACTCACAACTCAATAGCTTTCATATCACAACAAAACCCGCACCGATTACTTCCATAAAATCCGCCGAATTCCTTTCCAAAAAAATCCCCACTTTAAGCGCTTTCTTTCCATAAAACGTGGGAAAGAAAATGTAAGATATCCTCACAGTTTTATCAAAGAAAAGGGTCTAAAATAAGAAGGAAATTCCTGCGACAACGCACGAGAGTCACAAAGCGAACGTTAACGCAACGCTGGAGACATTGAGGAAGCTACCGGAAACGAAAAGATATTTCCCATCGTTCAGTATCGATTTCAGCTCAACCAAATAAAATCTGCCGCTTTTCTTTGTTTCCTAGAATCCGAGACGCCGGAGAGAAATAAGTCTATGAGAGAGTTTCGCCAAACACACGAGGGGTTCTTAACCTAAGAATGCACTCTCCTAGGATACGATAAGGATGAAACCTAACCATCCAGTATCCAATATTCCAACGCAGCATCTCTCTGTAGCATATCAACTGCTGGATTTAACTTTCATACGAGATCTTTCCGTTCATAACTTTTGGGAGGATGTTTCCTTGAAGTTTTGGTAGTCAAGTTTTGCCATTTTAAGTAAACTACGCTATTCCGTTGGGTTTATAAAACTTCCAAATCCCCAAAAAAAAGACTTCTATGACGTTAAAGTAAAGCCTTGAACTACAAACTGCGGATTCCGCTCGAAATCAATACTAATATCGATATATAATTGAAGATGGAAAATTGACATTTATTACTTTATGATATTCAATAAGTTGAAACTTAAAACATTTAATTTGCTAAAGCTTTGCTTCCCATGACAAAAAATAATTTTAAATTACTTTCTAGTTAAAACCGATTTTGATCGTAATCCCATAGAGCTTCGTACTTTACAAAAACATTTACAGTAAGTTATAAAAAGAGCAATTATGGCAGATTTTGATGTAAATGAATCTAATCTCGCAACATAGCTCTGTAAAAAAACATTAAAACCGAGAAATAACGTCCTATAGAGAGATATGGCATTTTTTCTGACCGAGTTTAAAATTGAATCCGATTTAGATTAGACATTTCGTAAAATACGTTAAATTATCAAAACTTCTTGTGTAGAGAAATTTTCATCGAAATACTGGTAATCTCGTAAAATATCATAGTGAAAATAACCAATTTATAAACACGCCTTTTAAAGAAACGAAATTTGTTTCTGATAGAGTTTATCAGTAATGCCAAAGAACTCTACAACTTCATAATAATCGTTACATTTACAAAAAAATGTAATTCAGAAAAAAATTTCGACGAGAATACACGAAATCTCGAACAGAATCGTTTTTGAAATCACCATTAACGTAAACAAACGCCCAAAAGATTCATCATTCGGAAACAAAAAGACATTTGCGAACAAAATTCTCAGACGAGTCACCGAAAACTGTTTCATAAAGTAGATCGATGTGCAGCATACGTATTCAAGATAGCTTTCAGCACATTCATGCATCAAACTTGAAAGAAACGACTAGCTTGTTCCATAAATGAATTGATATTCCCCAAGCCCTTTCAATTTAAATGCAGGCGGAGTAGCACCATTCTCCCCTAGCTATTCCTTCGCAGCATTGATATTTCGATCCGCTACGCCGAAGCCGACTAATTTATACGACGAGCAAAAAATGTCAACCGACGGCGGAGGTGAAAGTATTCGAGACGATCTCTCGGTAGATGAGTTCATAGCTCGTTTAGCCGTTATTTTTACGCCTGTATTTCATGATCCTCTCTCACGTGTTTCCCATGACCAAAAAAGTATCATTAGTCCCCTCCCACCAAAGCCACCGCTGTACGGGGCAAAAAATGAGAGATCCTTCATTTTTAAAAACTCATTTTCTATCCTCTTCATTCATCCCACATCGGGAGCGTTATACATACAGTTATGAGACTTTAATCATGTAGCGACCTTTCCACTAATATCCGTGAACACTCTCGACTTCTAGCAACTTTTGTTTACACGATATTTTCCTCGATTGATTTGTTACCCGGGATTGTGTTGACTATGTCCATTAAACAATGTTGATTTAAGCATATAACACGGGAGTGATTCTATCTGTATGATTTCAGGCTATATTAGCACTGAACTGTTAACTAGGCGTATTTAACCCCGAGGGATTCCTCATAGGAGCCTCGGTGAAAGTATCACAAAACAAACTGTAGCAGCAGACGAATTTCGAAATCCCCAATAAAACGCGAAATCTTTCAGATATAAACTTGAAGAAAATTATTAAATATGTGCTAATGATATCGAAAACGGATTAATGAATGAAAGGAAACGATGCTAATGGAAATGGAAGAGGGAATTCCGTTAGCTGATTCTCGCATATATAAAGACATCCGCTATCGAATATTATTTTGGTAAAATGTTGAGATGAGAGGTTCTTTTGTTATTATTCTCTATATTTTCAAAGAGATGACTTATATTTTTCTTTTTCATCATATTTTCGAACGGGAACCTCAGCCTGGTCTTTGCGCCTCGTGCTAAGAATTAGCTATTTTGATAACTATTTATACGAAATTTTAACCTTGGTAAATTATTATTAGATGAATGTTCTACCTTTCGATAAGTTTATGTGCTCTCACATTCCCTTTTTCACTTCTTGGAAGCTCATTCCACCCCTTTAGTCGTCTAAGAAATAAACTAATTATATATTCATAAATGCAAAGGTAATAAATATGTATGTAAGTTATATGTATTTTCAAGAACCAAAATCTTATTATCACAAGACCAACTATTCATTTCTAAAACTTTCATCATAAATTAATAATGTATTGTATCAATTTTCGTCAACTATATCAACTAAGCTCTTCCAAAACATCTCTTCATTTCTCACAATACATAAACTTGTGAAAATAACAACAGGTGATGAAGATTCCGCCATGGAAATTCCTTCCCACTGCATTAATTGAAATAAATGACCCAGTCTCCTCCTACATTCACGTTAAGAGCGATTGGAACAATCTTTTAAGTGAAGTGAACACATCGCCCAGAATACGACAACGCATAATGCAAACACCCACTCATTCGGATATCTCGCATTCAATCATAAACGAAAAAAGCTTTCCTCCTTCCAGTTTTAGTCCAAAAGTAATTTTTCAGGCGAAAAAGGATGAATTAATCAGAGATTTTTACGTCGTAAAACAAATTTGCTTTCCATTTACGATGCAGTCCGTGCAATTTTCTACTTGACCCATTATCGTCGGATTTCTCTTTAACAGCAGCGTAAAAGAATGAAAACAACGTCTATGGAAACCAAATTATACAGCGAAATAACAGAAATGGTCGTTTTCAACGGTTCTCTTCCTAAAATATATTTTAAATATCGACCATTCCATTGAAGTTCACTGAAATATAGAAATGACTCACTGTAGATACATTTTATATTTAAATTCACGCAGCACTTATTAGCAACTTTCCCAGAGTTTTTCCTTCTAACAATTTTTTTGTAGAATGGAGAAAATAAGCTGGGTCGATAGAAAAACAAACGAAGAGGTTCTAGATTGATTTTCCTTTACTATTAAGAGGTATGAGAAAAGAGTAATGATTGATATAATTAAAAATAGACAAAAGAAATGGGTGGGTCAAATATTGAGAGGAGAGGGATTGTTGAAGGAAGCGATCGAGGGAAGAATGCTATGGAAAAGACAGAGGGGAAGACAAAGACAGAAGTTGTTAGACGAATTATGGGTGGGATAAGTTACCGGGAATTGAAGGAGAGGGAATTAAATAGGGAATGTGATGGCACATTAACCTACCGAAAGGTAGAACACTTATATAAGTTTATTTCGTTAAAATACAGCGTTTCAAAATCGGATGATGAATCTGTTAATATCTTGTATTGTAAATTCCACCGCAATAGTATGGACATCCTAAGAATCAAGCGTTGAAGATTTTAAAGAGAACAGATTCGATGACCAACAACTCAGCAGAAAGACACCAAGTCCCGATTAATTAATGCAACCCCGTAAGCGCGTTCTCTACCACATAAGAGAAAAAATTTCGTCCATAACAACTACGTTCATTGCCGCAATCCTTAAAAAGAGAAACAGTCGAGATAGGGGTTGATAAATAGAGAGAGAGGCCGCTAAACACCTCCGCCTGAGGCACAAAGTTCTGAATTTCCTCTGGTCAGGCTGCCCCGCAATTTACGACAGATTTATGACGTAGCCTTATCTTTAAGCGGGAAAGGTCTGAGAGGCATTGAAGACAAACAGTATCACAAAGGATTATCCCGAGGAATTGGTACAAAAGCTGAGGAATGGGAGTAACCATGAGGAAGTGTGAGCCTCGGTGGCTTCCGTAATACAATAGGGATACCTCATTCATGGTCCAGGGTATTACCAATTGTAGGGGTGGGTTTGAAATTAAGGTGGGTGGTAAACGGAGCAAGGAGGACCAAATATGATGATTTTGTTGATTTCGACGAATTAGACGCATAGTTCGGTATACTAGGAGCTGATTACGGGTACTGAAACTTAAAGGAACCATAAATAAAATATGTATGAAGTTGATGGTGAGAATGGGTGAAAACAAAAACATATGTAGCTACAAATGTACAAAATGGTTTCCTTTCAACGAGTTGCAGCCCTAACATGTTATGAAAATATCAAATAAGGTTTTATTTCCAAAAAACTCTCATTTTCAAATGAGCAGGAAATGCTCATAATGCAGTACGTAGGCAGATATTTTCTCATCTGATGGAGAATTTATATCTATACTAATTGTAAGTTTTGGCTATAATGAATGATTTACCGCTTTGGCTGGATGAATATTTAGAAAGTCCAATGAAATCGCAATAACAGAGAAATAAAAATGCACTTCGTAGAGTCCACAAATAATTTTGTGATTATGCTGTAGTTCTACACATCTCACATCAAGTCACATCTCAAATCGTCTTATTTATTGCTATCGAGCCCTAATTTGGAGAATCTCTAAGACCAGATATAGCCATTCTGCGACTTTTCAGCACCTTAAAGGAAGCGACTGCCAAGAAAAATTAATAATTTCCATGATGACCTTTAATCACAGCTTTCAAATAGACACCAATTTAATATTCATCTCACACATGATAATATGCCTAAGTAAAAACTAATTCTATGTTTCCAATTTAAATCGTTAAAGCTACAACTTGAGTGCTTCTAAGTCCATCAACGTCAAGAAATGTATAAGAATGTCTTATGAAACTATATTTCTCCTCTGTTCCAGTTTTTCCAGTTTGATAGCTCAAAACTCTAGTTAAAATCTTCTCCTGCAAGCTACGTATCGTAATATTAACGAGGTCGAGGTCTAGGTCATATCGAGGCACACCCCATAAAGACCATCCTTGACAAAAATTTACACCCCAATCAAGAAATCAACGATCAAAGAAACGGCCAATTTTCTTCCTCGGGAAATCGAGTCGAATGCACAAAACGGAAAACGCAACTAATCTGATTCCGGGCGAGGCAATTCGGAGGGAGATTTTTTCAAAGTTTCTCCTGGAACGGAATTTATGAGAGCGCTTCCTTGCCGTGGGTCCTCAACAGCACGACCTGGGCAATCACCCCCTTCCGAAATCCGGCTGTACGAAGACGCTCGATTAGAGCCCAAAGTTTAAAACTCCCGACGTCCCTTTTAATACATCCGCTTACCCTACTAAGACTCGAACGGCGAACCTTCGAGGAGGAAGATAAAAAGGACACGCCCCCTCAGGAGAGAAGAAGAGCAGAAACAAATTTCCCCGAAAAATCCGAATGTTTGTAATGGCTTTCATCCGAAATGTCTAGACCCGACTAAATCCGACGTACATCCCGATCCCGTAAACTCAATTTAAGTCCTCCGCAGCCTTCCTTTTATCCACCAAACTTACATTCCGAGAAAAACCATCTCCTACGGAATTTCAAAATTCGCGACCTGGATTCTCCCCCCCCCAGTCTTTTCTTAGCGCCGAACCTTAAGACCTCTTTAGCTTAAGAGATTCCCTCATTCTACTTCAAATATCTTAACGTCCTGCTTATCAATGCCGCCGCAAATCCCGACGGAAAATAAAGAGTTTTTAAAAAAAAGGGGGAGAAAAAGCGCGTTTTAAAAAGGAGAGAAAAATGCGGAAAATATAAAAAAAGATAAGGAAAAGACCTTCCCCTCGACGTTTCCTCTCCCAAGCATCAAGCTGGGGATTTATCGCTCTCCCTAGTCTCCGGGATTAGCTAATGGTTCTCAGACGATAATGTATTCTACCCAACAGTTTTGCATAATATATCTTTTAGCGCGCAAACGGAGGAGAGGCTTCCGCCCCTTTTAAAGCGTCCAACCCCTTCCGCCCCCCACTGAAATCATGACGCCCCTATCTCGTAGTTTGGTCCTCTTAGTCGCTCCAGATTTGTTCCACCCTTAACATCGTATTCCTAGGACCGTTCATTACCGACGCGAGATCCCAGGTGGGTGTCATTCCCGCCGCACTCTGATGCATTGGGCCAGTCTCCCGAAAGGGTCACTGCTTCGGATGCCAGCTTCCCTCACGCTACAACTGATATTTATACGTCATCAAAGAGATTGGTGCTGTCAAAGGAAATAGGCGTTATTTAATTGAAAGTAACATTCAAAGCCATGTGAATTGATAATTAGGAGGAATTCTAGTTTCTCATGCCTTCCGAGCTTATGATTTTAGATGATAATCAAGCAAAATATAAAGCTTAACAAATTTTCAATTGAAAAAAAAAGGGATCTATCCTTTGTATCCCTTTAAGGGTTGGATAAATATAACTGATTAAAAATCTTCATACATGATACATACTGAATACCAGCTTTCAGTCATGCAATTTGGGCAATTACATATTCAAACATTCTGGAATGTTTGTAGTAAATGAAAATTTCACAATTAATGCATCACAACCATTATGTAACTCATATTACATGTTAAGTGAGTATTAAGTTAGCGCTCGAAGCGAGGAAAGATGAAAACGGAACATTTCAGCTTAGAAATCTATCCGAAAAAGATTAATTATAAAACTAGCTGTGTCAACTGTTATCCAAGGTCTCAAGATACGCTTCATCTACCCGATTCACAAATATCACTCGTTTTACGTCATTGAAGAAACAAAAAAAAACTAGCTAACGTATTCAAAATGTTTCATACCTCATCAAATATAATAGGCACATATTTCATTCATTAAGTTACCCTGTTTTCTATCCGAGTTTCTTCACCGAGAATAAACAGCTTCATCCCACAATATACAGAGAGATGTACTTAGAACTCAGAGGGAAGTAAATTAGAAAACTTAAGGTTTGAAGTAACCTTCCCCGAATTCAGCAAATATTTTTCCATAAGTTAAGAGATGCGGGGATGGCTATATTTACGTTACCATAACAACCATAAAAGGAAACGCAAAAAGTGGCAGATTATTAAAAGGTGGGCGGCCGCTCACATAGACTTATCATTGCTAGAACATAATGCAAACAACTCCCGGGAAAAACTACCAGGAAATGAATTCCGAACTGTTTGCTAGCGTGAAATATAAACCTGAAAGTACGTGGGTTGAGGAAGTAAACATCCGTAACACTACCGTGTAGGTATCATATGCAAGTAAGGAAAATTCCAGGTGGGCGTTGATAATTGCTCTTTACGCCTTGGCAGCTTGATCTGCCCTCGTTTGGAAGATATGGCAGTAACAGACGGGCTAAGCCTCGACGAGTGGCGCTTCTTTATCGCTTAGAAGCCTCGGTCTGAAATGGAACACTAGCAGTTACCGCCGTACTCTAGCAAGTATGGGCTTAAATAGGTTTATGGCCTGCCCGAATGTATCGCAAAAAGTAATGGAAAATTCTTAATTCTTCCGCATAATGCTGCGGAGATTTCAAACGTCCCGGAATTGGGTCGCTTATATCCTGTCATTGGTCCTTCCTTTACTGCTTTTTTAGGTAATTGGCGGTTGGATTTTTAACTCCGTGCATGTTCTAAAATTGCTATAGAATAACGAACGGTGGCTGCTTTGATAAGAAAATGAAATGGGACTCTTGAACTCCGAACAGACCTCATTTCCACCACTGAATGTTATGAACAATCGAGATTATGCTCTATAAAACGAGAGAAAATAACTATGCCCCGCGAAGATGAGGCGGTTTTTATGCCCAGGTTTTAAGTAGCTAATTTATCTTGAATAGGATTCCTGAATAGTTTTAAGAATGGTGTCGATGCTTACTCTCTATTTAACGGTCTTCTAACATGTTTAGAGTCGTAACAGTTTCAAATGAAATATGTTCATAGAAAAGATGATGAAAGTGATGAAAGCTATGAGCACAGAAAGTCTACATTTATAATAATTAAAAAAGGATTACGTTCTAAGTTTAAAAAAAAAACAAGAAGACCATTTGTTTTAATAATAAATACCGCCAACAGTTACATTTGCAATGAAATAAATTAATAGTAAAATATAATTATTTTAACTATACCAGGATAATAATTACAATAATAAATACAATAATTAAGAGGAAAAACGGCCAAATATTTTAGGAAGAACTCAAGAGTTGCAGCCATGATTTATATACAAGGCATCGCTTATTCTGATTATTGTAACTGAAATTCCCGACATCATTAGCGCAGAAATCTGATAGTTTGATTATCTTTGGCGGTAATATTATGTTAATTATAGACACAAAACTCAAAATACTTGCATAAAGAATTTTAATGACAATTCGTGAAGATTTGTAGCCGTCTATATTCCTATCATTGTTTTATTTTTGTTTAAAAATTCCTATTTCTATTACTATAAACAGTTTTATACGTACCTATCATAGATAATATTATTATAATCAGAAAAACAAAACAATAATAACAATGTAGACATTGTCGTAATACAAACAATATAATTATAAGAGAGTAATTCTACGATCAGGATAAGAGCTATGCAATGATACATAAAAGTAAAAGAATAATAGTAATTAACATTATTATAGTGAAAGTATCCTCAGTAATATTATAACAATCATAAAACCAAAGCAATAGAAACAATAACGGCATTGTTGCAATCCAAACGATATCACTTAAGAGAGAGAAGCTATACATTCAGGATAACAGCTTTACAGCTGCGAAAACCCTTTACGTTAAAAAAAATCAGGGCGGAATTTTACGAGACCCTCGACAAACAAACCTCAGCAAAACGAGCGGGAAACCATGAAATATAGGGCAGACGCGGCGCTTAAAATCTTGGACTAATTTAATCTGAGCATTGAGAAGGGGTCGGTTACGGCTAATATCGAAGGATCGGCCGCATCACCTGAGGACGGGCCTCACCTTGGAGAAGCCGTTCAAAAAGTATGGCAAATGCGAAAAAGGAGTAATTCTGTTAAAGAAGATTCGACGCGGCGTTCTTGGAAGTCAAAAGAGAAAGGAGAGCGAACAAATGAACGGCGGGGAGCGGAAGAAGCCAAAGGAAATCGCTAGAGAAAAAAAACCAGGTCGAAGGTTAACATCGTCGATCTAAGAGTCTTCCTTTGTATATTATATTCACGGGAGATGCCCATGCGCTAAGGGAGAAATTTTTCGAGCTTCCGTTTTTTATTGAAATGGGAAAATTGAACGTCGTAATATGCTACGTATTGTTCGCGTTTACTTCTGACGATTTTCGTCTAACAGAATTTTCACTACCAAGGTCATCTGCATAAATTTCAAGAATTCTTTATTTAAGTAAAGGGAGATGAATACTGAAATCATCATCGCAGCATTCCACTTTTCAATTGGTTTATGTACTTTAATATACCCCATTAAATGCTCTTTTTTTCGTATCTTGGTAATTTACCCCACCCTTTATCCCATATATATTTTACTTAACATCCAATATCTTTAGTCATCGCCTTCCCTTCTGCAAGCATTAATAATTAGGTAACCTACGCTATGATTTTCATCCAATAAATATAAAGCACGATATTAGAATACCAATTCTTGTACAATAAGCTCAAATTGACCCAATGTGTTTTTCGTTTTAGAGTATATCATAGCAGAATTGAAAACGTTCAGAATTCATTTTGATCTAGAAGCAATTCAATACTTAAATAAAAGGCAAAGCATTCATTACGTATCACAATACTTTTGCTTAGATCTCCGATGTACTCTAAAATATTAATCAATGCAACCAATACGAACTTTTTCCATGTACTAAATTATTCAATAGGAAAAAACTCTGGTTGTTATAATGATGACTTCACTCCCCTAAAAAGCAAAGAATAATCAAACCGAAACGAGTCATTTATTTGATGGAACCTGCATTAATTATAAATTAAAGGCTCAAAGATAATTAAAACTAAATCATATTATTAAGCAATTTAGAGAAAAACTGAATCGGAAATTTCGAAAGTTTATCCAAAAAAACCTCACTTCACTTCTGACGATAATCAGTTTCGGTTTTCCACCTCAAGTCAATGATTCACATCCGAACCAAGAAAAGAGATCAGAGTGGTAAGGAGTCTTTGAGCATAATTCCGACCTCCATTCGAACTCGGTTACGCGACAAAAATTCCATTAAAACAGACTCCTCTTCGGATAGTCGGCGTAATTCAATGCATCTCCTAACACCCAAGTTAAGTAATCTACCGAAACCGCGATCGATGCCAAAGCGTATTCTTCCCGATAAAAAAATGAAAGAACCTCCAACCGCACGACGAAACCATTTTTCTCCCAAAAATCGCACCCAATCTCACACGTAGACCTTAAAAAAAAGTCCGCCAGGTCGGGGGGGGTGAAAAAAACGGAAAGAAATACATCCCTTACATTTAATTACCGCCCTTTCAGATAGACGATTAATGAAAGTGAAAATTTCGCAACCGACGACTATTTGGAAAGGGTAAAGGAATAAAAAAAGGAGGGGTGAAGTAGCCCGGGGGGGCAAAATGTGAGCGAAAATCGTTTGGTGTCGGTTGTTAGGGGCGACGGGGAAGGAGGAGGAGTGGCAGGAAGAAAAGGGCTTTGTTCGCTAGTAATTAAGGCTAGGAGGCTCTCCCCATTCCATACGGCCGATAAGAATAGGTAATAAAGAGGGAAGAACGGAGGAATCATCGGGGAAGGAAGAGGCGGCGAGAACGGAGTGACGTTCCATTTGTCCCTCAAAGACAACAAGGGATGCTGAGTACTGCTACGGTCCTAATCTCTCCCTCTCTCTCTCTCCCGGGATCCTACGTCTTTGTCTCCGAGAAGATACAGACAGGATGCTGGGAGAAGATGCAGGGAAGCATAGAAGATGAAGAGGCAAGGATGCATGGGAAGATGCTGGCGGAAGATCAGAGGGAAATCTGGGCTCATAATGGCAATAATGATAACAATTATACAGCCGTGATTCAAGTCCATTCTTATCCCCTAAACAGACAAACGTAGCTCTTGCAAAACTTAGACAACCTGGTTAACCGCGAGGGTCTGTGAAAGTTGTGACGAGGGGTGAGTTTGAAGAGAAGCTGATGAGGCGTATTATGCTACTGTCAGTCACAAGTTTGCCCAAGTGGGATCGTTAATAACGTATTATAAATTTTCGAGCGATATAACCTCAAAATTAGATGTATCATGGCAAATCTTAGTTTGATTTGCCTATAATGGTGGTCTAGAACTAGCTAAGGATAGCCTTGGCGAACTACCCAAGCCGAGATATCGGGTACGAATCCTGGTTACGGGAAAGGTTACTTCAGTGCGCTGATTAAGGATTGTAATTTCAGAGCAGTCTTGATTGACTTAAAGTCGCCCTTGAATGCCAGATTATTACTATGACAGAATTAAAAAAATATACATAAAAGTTATCCGCAGTAAGTAATGAGCCTACTTGTTTCCGGCATATGCAAATAGAGAGAGTAATTAATCTTTATACTACATTAATCAATACCCAAGTGTCGTCTAAACCGATATCATTTCAAGAAAAGGAATCGACTTATAAATTCTGAAATACTTATATTGTAAATAGGAGTACGAGTATAGGAACCTGAAACGAATGACACCAGGAATGGCTGAAAAGTTTGTTATCACAACATTCATAACTCAGATCGTATTAAGCCTTTTGCTCTCATTGACCAGGACTCCAAAGAAAACACCACGAAAAACATCGAAATTAAATTTCGGAAAAGGAACTGTTGGAAGCCTAACATTCAAGGATACTTGATGCTATGCTGATTTGGTATGGTGAGGACACGAAAGAGATACGCAAACCGCCGACTTAGCTTAAAGCTGTGTTTAATTCTGGGACAAACCTTTAATAAAGAAACGAGAGCATTAACGAAGATCAAGATGAACCACTAAAAAAGATTTAATCAAGTGGCTGGATTAGAAGGAGAGATTACACCCAAGAAATGGTGATTATTGAATAGGGAAAAGATAATGTATATGCAAAAGAAAATCTAATCGTGTAGCATGAATGAAACAAGGAAATATAAATTCGAAAAACGTATACTGAAAGGAAAGGAAGTAGGGAACGGAATGATTAACTAGCAGAAAAACTCAAAATCGGTGATGTTGTAATCGCATATAATTACGGCTTTGATCGCGGAAGTTCAAAAACCGCGAAAAATGTATTTCCTTACATGAATAAAAGCGGGAGCAAAAAGTGATGATTATGGGATAATGCTGAACACACTGAATCTTAATCTTAAGATATTTTTTTGCAGGCTACTTCGGGTATTTCTCACGACATAGCGCTAGAATATATTCTATACCAATCGCCATTGCAACAGCAAACCAGATTCACATTAATTTTCAGTTTCTAGAACTGGTTTATACGGCAGTAGGCCTAAAGATGGGAAACCGTCTAGGTACTAGCCCAAGATTAATTTGTTAGTTACAAGCTGTAAGCCCAAACTTAACTAGTCCCTAAAAATTAAAAGTCAAACACCATTGGTATCTGGGCACCCTCTGTTTGAGACTAGGATTCACTGACGGTTAAGAAAAGCGAAAATCGATCAAAGAAAGCGAGTTTCAGAGGAAGCGGAAGAACACGGAGAAAAGTATAATTTCAACTTCAGAAACGCATTCAGTCGCTCCAGAAAAAAATCCTGCTGAACCACATTAAAGGCAACGTTACTATTACTCTTCCCTTATTGCAATGGTGTTTCTTTTAATCCTCCGGATAAGGGACGAGTAGAACGCTTTTTTCCTCATAAAAACGGTTAGTTTTATGATTCTTTCGGGCTTAAAATTTTCCCCAGCCATTTTTTTAATTCCGCACGAAACACAAATGAATTTAGACACACTAATGGATAGTAGGAAACAGAAAGCGATAAAAGTAACTCGGTTTTAATGGGGAATATGTTTTACTTCAGAGACTGCAGGATTAGAGTTAATGGAGGGGCAAATTAAGACAAAAGGATTAGGCGAAGGGCGCTCCTATGCCAGAGGCTAAAAGGAGGTTTCTATTTAATTTCAATTATATTCCGGGGATAAATGCTTTGATAAAATGTGGATCGTAGTTACGGTAAGAAGGATGATGTCAGGCCTCATTCGAGACACAATAATTTCAATATGAAACGCAGCAATCCTGAGATTTTATAAAAGGAATGCAAATGGAGAGCTTATGACTGCACGCAAAATGAAGTGGCACGTGTGTGAATCTGAGAGACTCGATTAGAGAATTATCTACCAGGGGAAACTTAGGAGAATGCAGTACCAATTTATTTTACCTTTCCGATACACTACGCATTTTTCTTTACGCATTACGCTTCGATTAATTGGGTTAACAAAGGACAACTGCCATAAGTGAGTAGTAGAAAAATGTTACTCAGCAATTAGCGTTACGAAAAACCTACATCTATTGCTCTGAATTATCATGCAATATTCATAACACTAAATATATTTAAATAATTTAAAGAAATTAAAATATGAGGACAATAATAATAAAAATAATTATAAATAAATCTGGCTAAAGTCAAAATTACCCGATATTTATTTCAGCGGATGGAGTAACACTAAAAATTCTACATACAAATCTGTAAATGATGGGAAAGTAAACCATATCCACTTACAACGAACGGTAATAATTTATACTTGCTCCATAGATTGAAGATTCCAGAATGAATACTAAAAATTAAAGATAGATAATGGATGAGGCTACTCTCTTTGGTGTTTTGGAATTCGTGAATATTTCCCAACCTTACCACCGAGAAGTGAAAGATTCAATAATAATGACAGGGAAGAAGAATCGAAAACTGAGAAGCGAAACAAAATATCTGAATGGTTCGGATGAAAACAATCCTACTTCTATTTCTTCACATATTATGGATTCCAACGAAAAATTCGTGCATAAAACAGTTGTTAGTATGAACTAAACTAGATTTAGATTTCTAAAACACAGACATAACGTATTCCAAAATAATTAAATTCTAACGAAAATTAAGGGAGCTGAATTATTTTAACTGCGTCACTCAAACAGGTATTAGCTCTCCCTCATCTCAGACATCTCCTTCAAAACATCCTTCTGCCAACTCGACGCAAACGTCATCTCGATAACTCGCCAGAACTCGACAGCGGAAACCAGAGATTACTGAATGAGATTCACTCGCTTAAGATATGAAAATGGGAACAGCGACTATTCTCAAGCAGAGCAGCGGTGTCAATTTCACCAAGTTCAATTGAAAACGAGACTTAACATCAGAGGTCAAGTCGCAATGCTTTAGGATGAATCACCAATTAGCGCATGGGACATGGCCAGCTTTTTCTCAATTCGCCACTTAATAACAACTCCTAAGAAAAAGATGAGCGTCGGGACTTTCCATGAGGACGTGCTGACGTCACGCGAACAAAGAAGTATGTATACTCGGGAAGGAGCTATCTTAACCAGTTGAAAAAGACATTCTTCTTCATAAGTTATCACCCACCGCGATAATACATTACGATGCGAAAACAAAGATACAACTCCGGGCTTCTTTGAGGTCATGAAAAGGAAAACAACAAAGTGGGATATCTCTCTCCTTGTGTTGTTAATCTCGGTGTTTCCATGGAGATTATTTATGGCGCGCTTCATGATAAGACTGGCAAGCACGTAACGTTTAATTCAAGGGCCTATAGATCAAGTACGTCAGAGATCAAGCTGATTTCTAGACATCCAAAGAAAACTATCTAAAAACATTTCAGCTGCATTTAACAACGTGAAAGATTTATGACTAATGAATTTTACGATAAAACATGATGAAATTATGTTCAACAACATAGCCAATTAACTTAACTAAACCAGATTACAAGGAAATTGATGAATTTTTTTAATTATTTAACAATTATGATTTTAAAATAGTTTAAAACGAACTATATGTATAGTAAAAATATAATTATAGTGTATAAATAATTTTGTGATCAATTTTAATGCTTCCAATTAACATTATATCCACTACCTAAAAGGAGATAATTTCCTGCAAAATTGCTCATGTAATGTTTATTATGAATATTTAAAATGTAGATGGAAAACTAAATGTGTATTAAACATAAATGTTAACATGGAATTCCACCAAGTATCCCCGAAGAAAACTCTCATTCCACTTTAAAGTAAACACAAGGATTGAACTCGAATTTCGAAGTAGAAAAAATTGAAGTTCTCTAGTTCGTATCTAGCAAGAGAAACTAAGGTTTAGAATGAAAATTTTAGGCTGTAATACCGGAAATTAATGGAAAAATAGTAAAAAAAACAAGCTAATATGGAGGAATAAGTGTGATTTCAGGCATTTAAAAGTGAAAAACACTCTCAATAGGCATAACTGATGCGGTACACTAAGAACTTAACACTAAACCGAGGCACAACGGAGATCTGCATAAGCACAGGAATAAATTATCACCATTCGAAAAACAAACATGTACATAAAAGTAATCTATACCAATCCACACTGGAGTAACACTCTTAGGGAATAACTCCACTCGATATCCCGACCGTTCAATTTTCAGCGAACGCGCAGTAATTCAAATTTTTGTCAAATCAAGGATATTACCTCCCGGAAAAATGCAGTTCACGAGGGCCATTTATCACGGAATTTCAGACCTACGAGTCGTGACGTAGTTTATGGGCGGTGCCTAATCTCTCACTTAAATTACGGCGGTTTTCAGTCGAAGTTTTAAAAAACGAAAAAATAAAAAAATCGCCATATACTGCTGATTCCGCCATCATCTGAAACTCATTTCCGAACGACCGACCCTTAAAAATAATTAACTGCAGCGAAGCATTAGCTGGGATAAGCTAATTTCAGACAAACCAGTTCTTACGACAGAGCATAAGTCAACGGGTGAGATCGGGCACGTATTCAGGAGGATGATTTCTCTAGGAATATTTCTGGAAATCCATTGAGATGTGCAGATGTTCCCTTGAGTAGAATGCACAATGAGATGTAATTTACGGGTCGTTGAGTGTCTCAGCCATTGGGCTCGCTCTTAAAAAGAGGACTATCGCGGAGGAATTGGAATCGATTTTAATAGGAATGGAAAATGACAGCGCTCTCTGCCGAGGATTCTGCGAGGCCGCCGGGGGAATAAAGTACGCGAAATAAACCGGCGTTTGGAAGGTATAGCCCAGTTAACACGGCACATCTAATTTTACCGGCTTCGATTTAAATATAAACGAAAGGAGATGGAAAGAAATCTCGGGAATGAAATGGAAGGGCGATTCAAGCGGAATTCCATTTCAAAATCTTAAGTTTTATTTGCGTAAGGGTTAAGGAGCCGGAATGTTCTATAAAAAAGGGACGTCTTCATCGCCCGCAGAGCATAGTCCCATGATCTTTAAAAACGTAATTGGTTCGTGTTGGACCCACTGCTCAGAAACCTGAGTGATTTTCGTCAGTACAATATGAGGAATTTGATAAATACGTACCACCTTCAATGGGATGAAGACTTCACAAAGACGAAATTCCATGGGGAAGAGGGAATACTTGTAGAATGAAAGTATTACTCACCTAAATGAAAGAGAAGAGAATAAAATTAGCGTGTGCATAAGTAGAATGCAAGCAAAAACATTGATAAATAGCAAAATCATTACTCTTAGATACACATTTATTCAGAATTTCTACGTAAATTTAGAAGAAATGGAAACTGCGTATGTGATCAGTTAAAATATATAACTAAATAACACTTAAATAGATCGTCTTATATTCCGCGGAATCTTGACATGATCCTAGTGATATATCCTACTTAACCAAACATTGATGTAAAATAGCCTAGGTTATCATCAAAGTTTTATTCACAGGAAGCCTACGATATTGGATTCAGTTTTTAATATACGGAAAAAATGAATTTTTCACATCAAAAAAAGGAACATCACCATCCTTTGCCCATTCCAGGATACTTCATAAAAATATTTTGCTATTTTCAAATGTATCAGCTTAATAAGGTAGCAAATTTCGACAGAATAACCTTCTCATCCAGCGAAAACGTGACAATATTTCTCGCTGAAATTAGGAAAAGAATAACCTTCTTTCTACTTCTTTAATAACTTCTTGTAGTTTAACTTATTTCTTTTGCTCTATTATTTGCCTGACTTCTTCAAAAGTCTTCGCCGAAACCTCCGCAAAAAGAAGGAAAAAAAACACCTGAAGTGACCCAAATTATTCGAAACTTCCAAACTGAAAGAAAACACTGATTTGATAACGCCCGGTGAGCACTCAAAACTTTTTGAAGACGGAGGTCCTGAGAGAGAAGAAAAATTTCCATCGAGTCCCACACTCTTCTTCCTACTCCGCATTTACTCAGCATTAACCGTCCGTAAATACCATCGCTGAAACAATTTCACGGAGATTAGGCGTGACAAATATTCTCTCCTCAAATTGATCGCAATGGGAAACTTTCTTCCCCGAGTTTATTCTGCATTCGGAAACATGGTTATCTCCTCCTCTACCGCATTTATGAGCGGGGCAATATCATCTTGGTTGCATAAATCCGGATTCCCCGCATTCAGACGGCATTAAAGCGCCATCTGAAGAGTGAACGACTGAATCAATATGCGATGAAAACATTTCCGATGGTTTTTCGAATGGCAGACCGAGAAATGAAGGGAAATGTACAGCGCTTGACCTATAAAACCGACGACAAATATATATGCAGATTACGACCAGAAGGGCTTTTTTTGTAAACTGAAATTCTTTTTGAGGGAAAAAATGGAATTTTAGTTTTTTGAAAGGGAAATGTTCTGAAGCGATAAGTAGACTAGCAAGGAAATGTACCGTTTTACACGAAGACCGCTGCGATTCAATTAAAAAAAATTGTTTATGTTCGTTGCTACTAGTTTTTTTTTTCAGGGTCGAGGACTGAAATGAACTTTTAACTTGATAACCTCGTCCGTTAAGTTTCATCTGAAAGCGGTGGATGCTGTGGTGAAGAGGAATATGTCAAACAAATGGAAGATCAATACAAAGGGAAAAAATCATTAATTTTGATTGCTTTATGGGTCGAATTTTTTTGTCCGCTTCAATCTTTCGACGATAGATTACAGTCGTTTCTTTAACCTATTTTCCTCTGTGATTCCCAAGGCTTTCGAAATAATTGTAGCCATAAAAATATCGTTATAAACATTTTTAAGGCTCCTTTTTCATTTCCTATCCTGAATGCTTACCAAATCAGCGTATAATAATTCTCAAATTTACCATCAAAATTACAAAACTTAAAAATCTTTCTGTCATCTTGGGAGCTATCATATAGGAATGTTAAATATAAATTAACCTGAGTCGCATTGATGTTGTTGCTATTACTTGACAGTACCAACAGATCCATCTACAACAAAATAACGTTGATAAATTTTCACCAATTAGAGAATAAAGATGACAAGAAGATAATAGCTAAAATAATCCCTGATTCACGAGAGTTAATTTAAAAAATAATCAACTGATGAAACAATAAATAAAAGTAAAACTTTTGGAACATTGCGTAGGATAATTATAAATTTGAATAGATATATTTTCCATTTAAACTGAAGTTTTCATGATATAAAAATAAATGTAGTCAATATACCCTTTATTTCACATATATTAAAGGATTGATACTAAAAGATAAGTTTTTCTTTACTTTTACTGAAAACAAGGCAATAAGATGGGCATTTCTTAGCAAGTTGACATCGTCATAAGTGTTCTACGCGTCAGTGTTACACGATTAAACTATCCCCTATATTTACAAGTACATATTGCAAATCATCAAATAATTATGGCAGGGGTGTATCAACACCAACATCCAGATCCAACTAAATCTTGGCAGCTTCTCTAACGCTTTGCAGAAAAAAAAATACCAGAAGTAGCTATGTATCAGTATGTTTCGCTTCGCGCTCTTTATCAACTTGGGATTAAAATGTCATCCGCTCAATCGCAAAGTTTCGTAAAAATGAAATTTTAAAGCTTCTACAATGTAAATTCAAATAAATATACGCGTTTATTACGGTAAGAATTAAAATCACCAAAAATTTCACGCGAGGAATTTCAACGAGCTATCATCTGGGATAATCTACGAGCTACCACCTTCCACTTGTGTTCTCAGGGTCTTAGGATTTCCATCAAAGTCGAAAATTGAATCCTGCGGAGGAGACAGCGCTTTAACAAGGCTCTGTGACTCAGAATGGTCCGAGCATGCACTGACGACAAGTGGATCTGCGTGCATGTGTGAGTCTGTGAGAATGTGCGCACCCCCAGGAAGGCCAGATGAAGGTTTGAAAACTGAGAACCAGTGGTTTCTGCTTGTGGTTGACGGCCTTCGGGAAACTCTAAACCGAGCCTCCCACCGCTCGCACTACGATTCTCGCTTTTTTTATCCCCCGCGTTTTTCCATCCTTCCGACAGAGAGCGCTGCCGACAACGGTTCACTTCCACACACACACACGCCTTTTCCCACACGAAAAAGCTAAGCCATCAACGGCGTATAGATTGGCGCGTGACCTAATATCACGGCGTGACACGACCACTCACGACGTCGTCGTGGGCGTCTTTATTAGGCTCGTCTTGCTGGTGACGCGGATTCCTATTAGCTCTTGTCCTTTGATCCCATTCACCCCTCTCTCGCTAACGAACGCCTAAACTGAAATGTTTGCGACGAAAATTGTCAATTATCGCCCGAGATGGGTTCTGTATAAAACGCGGAAACTTTTTATGAAAAGGATTCGCTTGATCCGAACAAGACATTGATTTCGGATGAAAGAATATGGGGCGTTTTGTAATTTGGGGCCAATCGTTTCTCGGACTTTTAAAAACGACTGATTGATTCGAATTTCTTTCATTATAGAACGCAACGGAATTATGTTTTATTTTTTGATTCCTCGGTCTTTTAAAAAGGATTAATCGCTTTGAATTTCATCCAATATAGAGCATAACGGGGTAAATTTTTTTCTGATAGCTAATGATGACTTATATACTCATGATATCGAGACAGGTTAAAGGACAGATTGAGATATCCAGCAAACGAATAAAAGCTATTCTTTTCTTCTGATTTTATACGAAAGGTAGATTGGAAATTACACCAATGACGGAAGATATTTGGGCTTACTGAGAGACGTGCTGATGTAGTGTCATTTTAATATTCCCAAGCTTTCAAAACAATATTTAAAATTCTAAATAGAAAACTTATCAACTAATTAAAGAACTACTACGAATGAATTAGGATCAATAAAAGAGGAATGTAAATAAAATCATCATCTAAGTCACAAGATGATAATTAGGATGTGATGCAGAGATTTGATACATTGATGACAGAAAGAATAAATGGAAGATGAGAAAGACAGGACAGAAGAGTGTCGGATACTGTTTACAGTGATCGTCAAAGGGGCAAGGAAATGCTGTCTAGTAGAAAAATAAAGGATGGATCATGAGAAAAAGTTAGAATATAGAAAATTTGATAAGAAAAAGACAATTAAATCCTTTTAGAGAGAACTTCAACAATATAACAGCACCAGTTCCAACAGAAGATCAAGATGCTCAAGAGAAACTCATATTCAATGCATTTGAATTGGACGTCATCTACGATTACACTCAACGCAACTGTGTTTTTCGACCCAAGACCATTCCTGAAGGGAATAAGATTTTTTGGAATCCGCCCAACCTCTAAGTTTCGTGAGCTCATACGTTAAAAGAGATTAACGACACGACAAACACAATATATACCGCTACCGAACTAAATTTGAGGCGGTACCAATCTCGACTTTTTTATCCCGAAATTTGGGCGCGTTTTTTGTCCTCTGACACCCGGAGAAATGTGGAAGGCGACAAACATGAAGATGAGCGTGTGTGGGAGGGGGGTGGGGAAGCGGCATCCCGTGGGCTGCACTCTAACTAAGCCTGTTTAGCAGCTGCGTTTCCATGGAGAAAAAATTGCTGTTATGCCGTTTCCTTAATTCGTCCACGAACGCAAAACAATTATTATATACGTGTTCCACCTTTCGGTAGGTTCATGTGCCCCCACATTCCCTATTCACAGTTCCCTCTCCTTCCATTCCGGGTAACTCATCCCACCCCTTAATTCGTCTAACAACTTCAGTCTTTGTCTTCCCCTCTGTCTTTTCCCAAGCATTCTTCCCTCGATCACTTTCTTCAGTAATCCCTCTCCTCTCAATGTTTGACCCACCCATTTCCTTTGTCTATATCTAATTACCTCAATTATCACCCTTTTCTCTCCAACCATCTCTAGCACCTAGTTCGCAAAATAATAGTTTACGTTTACACCTGTTTGTACCGATATGCGAATTGAGGCTGGAGATGTTGTTTACATCAGCGTAAAATATGGAGTGGTGACGCCAAATGTCTGTGCACTGTCTTCGCGCTAACCCTTCCTGTACAATAGACGGGAAAAGAAACAAAGGAAAGTAAACTGGAAGGCAGCTGCACGCATCTGGGATCCCTATAGCAAAAAAAAAATAAAAAAGTACGTCTTTCATCAAATATATCTAAATGCTTTGAGCGACTGTTAAAATGTAGATGTGAGATCTACTTGAATTTCCCACTTTGAAAGAAAAATAATAATCAAAATGAATCATAGCATCTGATTCATAAGGATGAATTCATAATACGGCTAAAATTAGATAAGTGAATCACTACTGTCACTTTAACCATCTACCAACTGGATATATTGCAAGACTCGATTTGTCGATGCGTAGAATGAAGAGAATGATCATAAATAACGATGAAAAGTAAAAACATTTCGTTAAGTGAGATAATATTATATAGACCTAAAATTTGAAAATAATACAGATTGGCATAATTGGACCAAGAATTTTAACAAGCGGCGTGTATCAACTTTAATTTACAATAGAAATTACTAACGCCAGAATCTTAAGTATTCCATTGACAATAGCTTTCGCTCTGTAACATCAAAAACTCACTACTTACTGTCTGTTCTTGTACGCAACTTCTAAGTCAATAAATTTGCACTTACATCAGTATTAATAGATTAAGGTAAAATATAGCGAGATTATAATAAAATAAATATTAAAATAACAGGATATTTATGCATGATACATGCCAAAATTCAATCAATTCACTCATCTCAATCTATATTCAAATCTACTCAAGAGGAGATGAAAGGGTGTAATGAATACATTTAAATACTAAGATAGAAATCAGTCCCCTATTCTTTCAATTATAGTAAGCGGGTTCGATAAGATTATTAAAGCGTCTTCATTCATACGCAACGTCATGACTGCTTTCATATCATAATCATCATTGATTTTGAGGAAATTAGGTAATTTAATGAGAATATTGCAAAATATTACAGGGACACTGTACAGGATATTGCCTCAATTTCTTTTGTGGGCGTTTCCCGAAAAGGCTAAAAGGAATAGCATTTATTTGGAGGGAAATATAATCATAGCTTCCAATTAACAAATCGCTCACAATCGGCGGTTATTGGATTGGAATAAAAGGAAATTGTTTTCATTACGAATAATTGTGTTAAAAACAGATTCAACTCATAATATGACATTGCTTGTTTCGATGAAAGAGAACGTTTTCCGCCAATGATGAGTTTAAAAATATGCAAATTAGTCATTTTGGCAATTATAACGTTTAACGAGCTCGAAAAATAAAAAAATATGACGTCCCGAAAAAATTTGTGAGACCTCACTGCAATGAACGGAAAACCATTCGTTGAAACTTTCATAACTGAATTATTAAACGAATTTTAGACCAACGTAATAGTGAATACGTAAAAAATTCACTCGCGATTCTTATTCTATATTCCCTAAAATTTTGAATAATAGAGATAAAAATCTTAGGAATTACGAAATTCAGATAATTCCAATGAAAATCTGACAATGCTAACGCTGATGTCCAGGTAAACAAGAATATACGCCTCGAGTTGACCGAGATACAGATTCATACAGACTTAATACACTATGCAATACTTTTGTGACTACTGAAACTAAGACGCAAAATAATTTATTATCATTAGCGAAAATGTTTTGCAAAAGGCTTGCTTTTCTACATATCAGAAGTACAGTACTATCATATAGACAGAAAGACCAAGTTAATTATTCGACGTGATAACTGATTCATAGAGCGCATTCAATTTATGCATTAACAAATTTTGTTATGACAACAAATATACCAACAATACGTCAACAAAAATTTTTTGTAAACATATTGTTGCAGTTTAAGAGACATATTGTCGATCTTCAAACAAATGTCTTAACGATGCTCTAACAATACTCAGTGGCTCCTATACTGTTGTTATTGTACATTTTACTACATTTCGTTGTGAATTGAAACGGGTTTCTATTTTTAAAGATAAGTCAATTTCTTTACTTCTATAATAGAGATGGAAAAACATTCTTATTAGATGTAATAAACGGAATTATTCGGCCATTTAGAGCACTGATTTGAACTTTACGAAAACATAATACAAAGAACTTGCGTATTCCCAAAGATTGAAAAGCTGAATCCTAAATCTTCATGAATTTACGAGGATAATACTTTAATATTCATAATGCATTTCTATTGCGAAAACATCATCGCATAGGAGTTCGCAAGCTCGCACCGTAAGCGTCAGCCTGGTTACGAGGTCATCAGATTACCGCCATCCTTTAAAATTTCATAGGGTTTCTAGAACATGACCCAAAGCCGCTTCCTGACAAAGAAAACGGGGACTTAGCATTCACACCACATACAATTCCACCTTATTAAAAAGGAGATTCGCATTTAAAATTTTCACACAGCGAAAAGTTGACTCCACGTACACTTTTTGACTCTAGAAGTAACCGAAACCTTGAGTCATCAGTATCGGAAGAGGCTGTATTAATGAGGATCCTCAGCACCCCGTAGTCAAGACACATAATACGTTTCGAAATTTCATCTCCGCAATCTTAAATTAGCGTTCCCAGTGGGTCATTAAGCCAGTTTGTCTCAAAGCCTTGCCATAAAACGGGCTACATCCGGTAGCCTAACGACCTAAGGCAAAAAAACCTGAAAAAATCACGCAATTCTCAGAGGTGTTTCTCGAGCTGAAACCAATATCAGGCCGGTATAAAAAAGTTCTTCTCCCAAGGACCTGCAGACAGTCACTGGTGAAGAGTGTAGGTCTACCTTCAGACATTCTAAATCTCGACGAAAGAAAAGAAGTAGGTGTTTGTCTTTCCCAGGAGCTCCAAATTTATAAATGTCACATTATATAAACGTCCTCAAACTTACAAATTATACCCAGATGTGTTTCTGCTAGCTTAAGTTCATGGATGGAATATTATCACTTGTGTTTTGATATAGGATAGATGAGAGTTGTATGTTTCATTTACTTTTTTCATACTCTTGTTTATGAAAGTGCTGAAGGGGTACGATTTATTCTGAAAGATTACTTTCACATAGGTTATTCGTTATAGAATGGAATGAAATAATTCATTTATCACAACATTAAGCTACACTTAAGTGGACTTGCTCCAATCATAGAAGGCTGCATCAGTGCTGAAAAAAAGGAAAACTACCTCACTCCTCATCTAGGCTAGAATACCTCATCCCTTCTAAAAGCTTCTCTTTTTCGATCAACCTATGAAAAAGTGACACACAACATCTGAAAGCATATAATCACTTCCATTACCGAGTTAATTCAGCCAAATTCTGAATCTGAATACAATATTATTAAGCATTCGTTAATTTCATGTACACTAATATGCCATTTATTTAGTTTATTGGTAACTAATCCCATCCTCTGACATAATTTGCCTTCCTATCCGTCTTTTCCTAGCACTCGACCTTCAGTCACTCTCTATAGCTAGTTTAAATCCACCCTCTTCTCAAGATTCCCACCGTGTGTCACGGAGCACCTTGATAACGCTCACCGATAGAATGGTTACAAGAATGGATGGAACATTGCCAGCTTAGATGAAAGAAGCTTACAGTCTCAATCTAGCGCAAATGGAAACCTTAAGAGAAAAAGGTGTTAAAGCCCATAAAATAGAGGCAATGATGGTACGCAAATGACGATCCGGCACCCGAGAAGAATACAAGGAAAAGATATTCGTCTCAAAATTCCCTATCCATTCGCGCCAGTGGCTCGACAGCTTTCCCACCCCAGAGCGACGCCCCACTTCCTTTCCCACCTGCTCTTGGCCTTCGATCTCTCCACCCCCTCCACACTCACACGCCGAGTTCACAGCCTACGGCACTTTTCCATCCGGAGCCTCAGGATACTCAACTTACCCTTCCTTCCAACCGAAGCAAGGACATACACTCTGAGATAGAGAAAAGCGTCTGCATAAGCCGCGGGATTTCTGCCGTGATTTTCACTCTATCACTTTAGTCATTTTTTTTAATAGATCTCGTGCATCCGGAGCATAAGGATGTGACCGCTTTAAGGGCCTTTTGGGGAGGTTCGTTATGCGAAAGTGGGGAAAGTAAGGGCTCATTTAATTATGGGTTACCCAATTACCTTGCCCGTGGCTCTGGGAACTCGGGTGGAAAAGTGTAATACACTGGGGGAAATCGGAAGCCAACTTGAGGGAGAGTCAACACTTTTTTAAGCGTTGTGATCTCCGAACTCCCTCTACCATGCCTTGATGGATAGACAATAATTCACTTGTGTATTTGGAAAAGGATAGAGGAAAGGTATCTTTCGTCTATCTTTATCCCACTCTAGTTCACGGTTGAGATTATCGAAAGCTACTGAGGTGTTGGTGATGATGAATTAGGGCTGACACCTCGATCAATTCTCTCAGAACTCAACGACAGTGCTGTTTATAGGATCACTGAGCTGCTTTTATCTAAAAATTTACTAGGCATATCATTCTGACTCGGAGAGGGAACCAAAGGCAAACTACTTCACCCTAAAAATATCAAGTAGAATATCAAATACTGTATAAGCACTACATGATCATCTCAAAGATTTTATTTTGGTTAATTCAGCAAAGTGACAGAAGCAATAAATAGCGACTAATATGACAATTGTTGCTTGTTCAGAATCCCCTAGGTTTGTCAATTATAGGATCCAGAGGAGATGGATTTCTAAAAATTGATACTAGAGATATGATATTGAAACAATGAAATGAAATCAACGCAAAGTTTGCTAAATGATATTATTAAGTGAGGGATAAAGCTTCAAAAAATCTTAAAAAGGGCGTTAACTAGAGAATATAGCAGGAGCAATAACCTACGGAGATGTAGAAAACTTTTGTCCGTATTTATTCATCTCCGTATTCTCAATGGTACTTTCAAATTACTCTGAGTAACACGGTAGTTTCCTTCATAAAGGCTTACCACTACCTTGTAAGCTTCAACAAGCGCAATTTTCTCCATTTTATATCTCTTCGAATTTTACTAGTTCAACTTCCAGATTACACCTTGAGGAAATCCAACATGAAAATTCCCATTTCCAATTTTCCATCCCAGTTTTTATTACAAGTCAACGTGGATTTCCAGAAAAAAGTAACCTTCATTTCAGCTGTCAAGACCAAATCTTCCTCTCTCACTGACACATAATCATAGGATCACCCCATGAACGTCTAAATTCCCTCACAAATAGGTGTATCAAATCGATCTAATAATAGTCCCCATCCACCCGTCGAATCTTCTACGCTTTCTAACCTTTTTGTAACAAATTCGCCCTCCCAATTTCCAGTTATAACCGGTGTTCCACAGGGAATCGTCCTTGGTTCAATTCGATTTAACATACATGTGGTTGACCTTGTTTATTCAATACGACTTCCGGTGAGAATTCGCTATGCGAAAACGACTGGGAAATATTCGACCAGATTGCCTTTCCGCCATAAATCTTCAAAAGTTCAGGAATCTCTCGACGTGGACTACTAATTAACAATCCAACGTAAATTGCTCCGATCTCTCGTTTTACCTCCAACAGGAAAGGGTTTTCATACTTTTTGAGGAGGAATGATGCAATAAATAAAAACACACGGGTGGAAATCGTCTCTGATTAAATTCGCCACCTAAAAAAAGAAGGGTAATGTAGCAAGAAGTTTCACTGGAACAATTCGGTTCAGCAATTAACATGCTTTTACTCAAGACACTGAATAAATCAGTCAGAGGGGTAGACTGAATTACACTGAGTAGAGATGATATTTCAAATCCAACCACTTAAACCCCGCTAACATTTACTCCTGGTCGTAATGAAAATCTATTGAGTTGCGAAGTTTTCTATATCCCCGCTGAAACAATATTCTTTCGAGAGCAGAGAAGTTTCTGTGTTCTCTTCATTACGGACTCCGCCTCGACCTCTTCAATGGACTTTAAAATCAATTTGTTTTCGAGAGGTACGATGAAGAGCAAAAAGAATCGCCCGTCTTACGAAGCTTCTATCCTTAAGACCACGACTTGATACAGAAGTTAAATAAAATCAGCCCTTCCGAAAGTACTCTAGATTTCTCAAGAGGCTGATGTAATTAAATATTCATTTCACTTAAAGACTCACAATGGACGTTGAGAATCCGTCCGTGGCTGATCAGCAGATTTTCATATATATTAATGTGAAACTGTAATCATGCTTATTTCCTCGATGTGATACCACATCGAAAATGATTTTGCAACTATATGTAAGGTGTGAATGGAATAGTTAAACGAAACCTTAATACTCGATCAATAAAATTTCATTCTAAATGATGTTTGACTAAACGACGAATAAGACTATAATTAATCGAAAATTCATTGCGAAATCTGAGTCTATATCCAAGTTACAAAATTCATTAAAAATCCCTTCACTCGGTTAAATCATATGGATCACTATCTCAACTGAGATGGGACTGACAGTAAAAATAAGATCAAGCTATATCAAAATGTGTATTGCCTGAAAGAAAATATCCTACGAATTTCACCACCAAAGCATTCGTGAGCTGCTTTATAAAGAAAGCTGACTTAAAGGAAAAACATCCTTGAAATCACCGGAATCTTAAAAAATGCGCGACCGAAAATGGTCTGAAACTCGCGAAAAAATGTAAACAAAAATATCCACACATGTACATCAAGGAAAAGACAGAAACTGCAACCGAAACTCAAATCAATCGTTAGTGAAGTGATAAAAATAAAACTCTCTTCAAGTAAGATAATACTAACTCGGTGTTAAATCTATTTTTAACATATTCCAGGTGCCAAGGATAAAATAAACGAGCCAAAACAATAATAAAACAACTCCCGATCAGTTCTCTGTTAGAAGTAGAAATTTTTTAAACAAAATAATTTCCATGGCAACATTCGCATCAAAGGACGTTTCCAGCATCCTAACCTCTAATTCGTACCCACCACTGTGCCTCTTTAGGAGTACCACAGAGAAAAAACTCAGTGGACTTAAGCCCCGTACTTGTTTAAGGTCCAGTTTATCTCGAACGATACCTCTGTTATTAACCGTGGGACGAGCTGCTCATTTGATAGTCAACTTCAGGACCATTCCACAGGAGATACGGGGACACAAAAAGGTTTGGAATTGCCCAAGGGGTTTTGGGGATCCAAGTCATGACGATTTCCGTCTTTCTAACTGAATTACCCTGCGAACTTTTTGTGGTTGGCCCGAAAAACGAAACCGCTCTTAACCCGATCCTACGTTTGTCAACCGTTTTGTAGCCAATAAAAAGTCCACTAGGTGGTCGCCTGCTATGTTTACGTGGTTCCACGGCCACTGTGTGTAGGTGGATGGACCAAAATGGCTGGGGAGGGCACCCCGATCGTTAAAACGGTAACATTTTCCGGTGTACGTGACCTAAATGTTTAACATGAGGGGTTTGTTGCTGCATACGGAATTCGGGGGTAAAAAGTATACATATTACTGACAAGGGTATGCTAATATGGTTGATCGGTGGATTTATAAAAAAAAGCCTGTGATCAGATAAGTGAGGCAGAGTTGAAGGTTCATGTCCCAGGTCTACATGAATGATTACAGGAACCAATTTGGATTCAGTAACGTCCAAAAAAAATTTGGAAATTTAAAATATTATCAGAAAATGTGGAGGAATCAAATGATTTGTCTTACTTGGGGCAAATAATCTTTTGATATGCACCTGAAATTGATGAGCGAAAAAGAATTGCCGATGCAAATAAGAAAAGTTCTCTGGCATAAAATTGATATCGCGGAGTAAAAGAAAGGCGAATGAAGGAAGTGCTGCAAAATAATTTCTTAATGGATATCTAACTTAAGGACAAGCATCATTCTCATGGACATTAACGCATTAATATTCCAATTCCACCTCATAAAGCTCTTTCTTTCTAAGAGACGTAAGGTGTAAGGGTCAAACAAATCTTCTTAAACTATAAACTATTTTTTAATGAGTTTAAATTATTATCTCAATTTTCATGAAGACCATTATCCGAATTTTCATAATGACCAGTTATATTAGAATCTTAAACATCCATTTAATAATTAAAAACCACATTATGGACCATTAATTCTTCCCCCTGAATTAAGCTTGAGAAAAAACAACTCATCTGTGAAACTGCTATCTAAAGTAGCAAACCGAATAAACCTGAATGGTAGCAATTTAATAAAATTTAACCCGAAAATTTTCGCGCATTGGATGCAAACATGTCTTTCCTTATTCTGTACACCCTCTGTCACACACAGAAAGACAGCTGGTAGAGAGAACATGTAGATATAAAACCGGAATCACACAACCAGAACGGAAATATCCTTCATTGGCGAACAGTAATCCATACGAAATGACATGCAACAGCAATGGTAAAAAAGAGCAAAGGCACCTGATCCAACACAAATAAGACCTCCCAACCAAAAAGAAACGTCCTCAAGGAACACAAACATCCCAGGGGAGAAAAACACCTACACCTGCAGAGTTAGCGAATAAACCCAGCCCTTGACTAATTCATCCCCCCTTTAAATTTTAAAACTCCAACTTGGGCTCACCCCTTGACACCCAAGTTTTTACTCAATAAAGGTTGTAAACCCTCCTCCGTCACAGGAAGACGGCAGAAAAGAGTGAAACCACAGATGGAGTGAGGGTGTGTATCAGTTATAAAAGGGGATCCAGAGTAGCTTCATTCCCACGCCTTGAAACCGCAGAGGGTGGTGTGGGGCTCACGCAGTGTCCTCCGGTGAACCCACGCTTTACTACGGGCATCGAAAGCACAAGTGAATAGCGCTCTATTACATAGGGGAAAGGGGTGATGCAACCGACTGCACGTAGGATATCTCGCAGTCAATAAACTCGCATCTTTCGCCCACGACCGTTCTCTTTCCCCGGGCGGAATCTTGAAGGTAAAAGGGTCAGATGCGTTGGCGGCACCTTGCGCAGGGGATGAAATTAACTTTTATGTCGCCCTTCTTTTCTTTCTGGAAAGTACTGCAGCGTTACGTAAGCGCAGAAGACCTGGGACAATAAACACATTTTAAGTTCGACGTCGTTTCTTTTCTGATTCAGCCGACAATTCATCATAGAAGGATTTGTTGACTTCTCTTCCATACGTTTGCTATTTCATATTCATTTTATCGGCTGTAAAATACGGTTTATTACACAAATACTGATGGTTTTCATGATATATTCTGCCCACTGAAGCGTTTTTGGGTAGGAAGTGCGAAAACATATTTTACACCGTCGGAAATTAAAATATGAAAACATGATTGAGGGAATATTAATCAGTAATTTATACGGTTAAAATTGGAAGATGTAGAAAGAAAATCGTTAATTAACACGAAAATTTTAAACTAGAAGTACTTCAAAAAACTTAAAGTATTCACTCCGCGCTAATACCTTCAGCTGTTAAAAATAATTTGAGAGAAACTAACCTATTCCTCCCGCTGACTCATGAATTTTATACATTGAAATCGAGAGTTTTTCTATTTTAAGGAAAAATCGCAGCTTATCTAAGCAGATACAGTAAGGGGTTTAAAGTTTTTGCGACAAGTACTTTTGTATGGCTTATCCGGGATAAGAAATTACAAGATATTAATTACATACCTTCAGCTGTTAAGAATAATTTGAGTGAACTTATTCCCTCCTCCTAACTCTTAGATTCAACAAACTGAAATCGAGTTTTTCGAAAAAAAAAAGTCTCATTTTATCTTCTTAAATATACTAAGGGACATAGAAGCTTTATGGCAGATATTTTTGTATGGTTTACTTAAGATAAGAACTGACTGCAAAAATCTCAAAAAATTCATCCAATGTGAAATCATAGAACAAATTGATTGAATTAGCAACTATGTATTGACTGTAAGCTAAGATAGTCAATACCTAGCTACGGACGAAAGCAATTCTCATACACTGTCAATGAAAACGTAACTATACGCATATCAAAATTATATGAAACGGGAGTTTGACTTTTAGCCAAAGAAAGATAACCATTATTTGATAAAATATTTCCTGATTCTATGATAAAATAACTGTTACCGAGTTCAGCGTATGCAACCGTGCAATCAAACAACACGGCAAAAACAGTGAAAAAACCAACATAGGAAAAACAGAATTTCTTTCATGGTATTTATATACGTATATAAGATTACAAGGAATTTTTTAATTATATAACCGATTAAGTTTATCATTCATGCAATAGTCTTTTCACCCTAATAGGCAATGTCCCCAATTACTGCTGAAATTTTGTTCCTACCTTTATTCCTTGATAACAAATCCAACCTTTCACATCATCCAAAACTTTCAAAGAAACAAATACTTTCACGATTATTACGAACGTTTCTTTGATTTCCTCATGGTTGAAGTATATCACATAATGCAAATACTTTTTTGATTTCCTCATGGTATTCCTACGCTGAATATATCACGTAATACTTTTACCTTTCAGATATAAAAAATATTACAGCGTAAATAAACCTTTCTCCACACCCCAACTCAAACATCAACCGGAATAACAACACCCGGAACACAATTCGACCCGCAGATTCCGTATTCATCTCCGGAGACGAAAAGACGTTAAAACATCACAAGGCATTCCGATATTCAATCCAAAACGTCTTCCACTGTCTTGAACGCTTTTAGAGATATCGTGACGCAGAAATTGAAAGCATACGTGATATTTTCCCCCGCAGAACTAAAAACGCCTCCGTCGCTATCGCCGAATAAAAATTGCTTCTGGAGGTGTGAGTCGGGTATGGGATGAAATTTATACGAGGGCTGAATGTAAATCGGAATCGCCACCAACAACTCCCCCCCCAAGATGGGACGGGCACTTCGACTTTATCTCCCTCCGCCCGGTGCATTCATGCGTCTCCGCTGCACTCCCTTTTCAATCCCTAAATATCTCCCAATTCCTTCCACTCCGCTTTCCCACCGATTATTTCGAATTTTTCTCCCTTTCACGTCGACACGCTGCATAATTCAGCCCCCGCGCAAAGATTCAAGGGCCCCTTCATTTTTCATACTCGCTGCGGAGCTGGATTGGGATCGTAAACGGGGATCTTGTCTCGATATGAACTGAAAAAATCATTCGGCGGGGCGTGAAGGGAACGACGGAAAAATTCATTTTCGTCATGCGCATATGACGGGTGCTATAGTACTGTGGGACATTCTTTTTGGAAATTAATAGGCCAGAAGGGAGTGAGTAAATAGTATATTAAAGGAAGCTTCGATTCAATTCCATATTGGAGAAGGGATAAGAGTTTCATTCTATGAGAAATTCGTGGGTTTCTGAATGGGTAGCTAACACGAGTTAATACAGTGAGACCCACACAATATGTTTTATAGGGAAACACGCGAGAACTCTCTTATAAGTGGGCTAGCTTTTTAACCTGAATTCGGCAACTTTTAATTCTTCCTCGTTGGAAAGAAAGGGGTAAGGGTTTTGTATCCTTAATTTTTAAAAATATACTTCACAACTTAAAAAGAAAAGGGTACCTGTTCGGTAGGCCTTACTTGCAATAGCTGAAGAGGGGATATCTAGTGTATCCGCGAACTAATGTATTATACTGATTGCCTTCACCGCACATATGTTGTAAAGAATTTTTCGGTGGAAGAGAGACCATTCTTTCGCAACTTCATATTAGTCTTTTTTACTTCAGAATGCAACAGTTTTTACCCGCTAGACATTAGGGAAGAATAATGATTTTTTTATCAGCAAACCCTCATCTTCAGTCATAACCGGTGGAGTCTTACCTCGATTCATTCAATCATGGAGCAGCAAACGTTTCAAGTTCTCTATTGCGTTTAAAATGGATAAGTTCTACAGACTATTTCCATATGCATTTCAAGTGAAGCGAGGAGTGAGCAAGTTACTAAAATGAGTCATACTTCTATTATAAGAGTTAGAGCACAGAAATATACTGCTCCAGCTAATCGCCATTTTTCCACTGATCAAAAGTATTGACAGATTGATATTTAATAAGTAATGAGACTAGATAAACTGCTTCTATTTTACAATAACAGCAAACTCTACGATTAAGTCATCATCCTTCGAATGCATACGCAAACATAAATGGCACAACGAAATTTCGAACCCTCTCAAACACTTCTACATTCGCTTAAGATGATCAAAAACGTGCGAAATGCCATGACTATGTTCCACATCACGGCTGAATTTATGCTTAACGAGCGGCGGCAAAATTTCTAACATGAGATTTCAGAGATTCCGCTTTTCTCACGGTAATTATAAGCACCAGAACTTAGAACACAATACCCTTGAAGGGTTATGCTCGAGCAATGAAAGTACTCTATCTCTAAATCTACGGCGCAGACAGACTAGTTCACCTCTAAGCGTCTTCATAATTAATTCCTTTCCGCTCCCACAGCCATGAACGCATCCCTTTCAAATTCCTAATCGTTTGACATTTAGGAATTATAATCCCAGTCGAATCTGCTCGTTGAGTAACCTATAGGTTAAGCTTAACTAATGGTTAGCGGTAGGGAGTGTATTAGAAACAACACCTAATGTTAGTTAGCTAGTTAGTATGTTCTTTGATTGAGAATAATATCCATCGTTACCTTGAGATTTGTTTGAACAATATCGCATCGTAATACTCATCTGCCATATTCTTTGCTTACGTCAGTGGTGAATTGCAATTAATCATAAATTTATGATCTGAGCCTCATTCAATATGGCAGTGCGCCATCACTTTATCAGACAGTTAAGACTTAACTGCCGGTTCTAACACGGTTTGTTAGAATTAACCTGAAGGTTACCTTCTCAGCCACTTATCTACACTCACATTTCCCAGTGTAGGCAACGCAAATGACACAGTATGGATTTTCACCGATTGGGTTTTTCGAATCGTGGAAACATATAACATCAACTGTGAGAAATGCAAACCAGACGTAAGAAATGCATAAAGGACGAATTTTTAAAATAATTTATCACACTTCCCTCAAAGCAGTACGAAACTACAGGATTCTAATGAAAACCCAATTGGTCATTAAAATTCGTTGTTACTGTTACAAAATCATCCTGGGTTCGATTCAAAATTCAGTTGAAAATTCTTCCATTATAAATGAACCTAAAATTATCTATTATCTCATCTAGGATTCAGTTCTTTCTGATAATTGAATTATAAATTCTGGCCCAAAGAAATCGAGAAAGTATGGAAAGAAAGGAAATTGCATACATTAGAATTTACGAGAATTACGATAAAACAGAAGAAAATTCTGTAGTCTTTAGAAACCCTTCCCCTTGACGACCAAAGAGATTGTTGAATTCAATCTTAAACATTTTCCGATAAGAATCCATAGAATGCTTAGGCAATCAGAAACATATTAAAGTATTACAGACATACTATTCAAGCATTCAGGCTTAGAAAAGTCCTATGAGAACCATTATACACATAAATTTATGAATAAATGTAGTTCCATCATTTTCAACGGGAAATTTCACTAGTATGTTATAAAACCGGGCCTTGATACTCAATTTATCGCTTGATCTTCATCATGGTGCAGCTTAATACGTCAACCTTCGCGTTAAAGACATCTCCTTCTATACATTCCCTTTTATCTTACGTCTTCATCTCCCTTCTATTCCTCCGCCTTTCTCTTTCTGATCTTATTCACGCTCCCAAAATCCCTCCTATCCAATATCTTTCCATTTACATCTCCTCTCATATTCCCTACTCTACGATCCAATCTTTTCTTCCATTCCCCTTTCTATCTTATCCCGCATAACATTTCACCCCGGGCTTATTTCACCTTCTGGTTGCCCTTTATACACCTCGTTCTAAAACAAACATAATTATTGCCTGTTTCACTGGTACAACCCAACAAATATGGAACAACCAACAGAAAGATAAAAATAATTCATTGAGTTTGCAACATAAATTGCAGCCGTTGTGATTTTTCTGATAAGTACAAAACCTTGAAAATCTTTGACTGCCAAATGAGAAGATGCGAGTGTATTTCTATACCTTAGGAAACTATTAAAAATACTTCAGCACATGGTGTAACAGTGTATGATACTATTATTGTCGAGATTACCTAAAATTATGGCAAGTTATCGTTATCAAAGTCAACTCAAATAAATCATAAAAAGATGGTTTACTAAGGTTGATTTTGATAATTATAGAACAAAATTATTTTTTATTTAAGTTACGAAATTTTTCAATGAAATGAATAGAAACCAATGGTGCTATAAACAGTAACTATAACTTCTTAAATATTTACGAAATATCAGCACTAAAGAAATACTTAAATCGTATTGGAAAAATGCTTACTTTGACATTAAATGGCATAATTATCATCATTAGCGTTCTACCTTTCGATAGGTTCATGTGCCTAAATATCCTCTAATCAATCCTCTTTCGTCTCTTGGTAACGTAACTGATATGTATGGTAATTGTTATGTGCAAGAGAAAAGAGTTTGGTTTAATTTAATTAGATAAGGATCGAACACAAAAAATATTGATAAAATTTTAAATGAAAAAGTCTATGACCTAATAGATTTTCGGGTTCTGCTTGAACACCTACAATTCTGAAAAGTATCATATACATAGTAACTCTGAATCACGGTTATCAGAAAAGAAATAGATATGATTCCGCGAATATATAATTCTGCATTAAAATATTCATACATCTATACTTTAGCGATATAAGCTTCCAATGAATACAATCTATAATGATCGATCACGTATCTATCTATCAGTGTTTTACGCGCGTCGTGTATTCCCAAGGTTGATACTTTCCTTTCCTCGCTAACATATCTCACTTCAGACACATCCATTCATCTTTTCATTCCCTTCTTTTAACAACTCCCCGCGTTTCACAACGAGAATTCAATTACGTAAACGAACGCAATTTTGATTTAAACTGTAAAAGCGTCGGAGAGAAATTTGACTTTATTCCGATAATCCCAACTATTTTCTCATAAGGATTTCAAGTCGCAATGAATACGGTATACACGACCTAGTTCGTGCGAATGTTTCATTACCTCCACATTCACTGTCATTTCTACCCTCGTTTCATGCTCCCCTACAACTCACTAGTTCCATATACGCCAGCGAATTCCGCTCCCCTAGCATAAGTAGAGACTTTCAAATCTCCAAATTAAACTGATGGAATTCGTCTGCTTGTCAGTTTCATTTCGTCTCAATCCCTGTCATCGTCCTCCTTTCCCCCAAGCTCCTTCCTTCGCTCCCCTCCACGCTTTCTAGTTCCATTTATTCCTGTTATTCTGCTCGATATATACCGACATAATTCTGGTTACAGCAATGAAGCTTTAACGATTCTCAACGTCAGCTCTACTTGGATAAGCACTTATAATTTCACACTGGAATTTACCCAAATATTTACTTTAATTAAAATGAATACAAGTGACTAGTTTTGTCATTTATCTACGTAAATACCCAGCAAGCCTTTCGGCGTGTGGTAGGGGATGTAAAGCACGAACGATTGTGCCACTTTTTAGCATTTTAATAACGCAAATTAATCGCGGAAAGAATGTCTTCTTGAAACGACAAACAATTCTTTCCGCATCAGTTATTATAATTGATAATTTTCCTTTTTATTTTAACATAAAATGTTAATTTTTATGCAAATTATAATTTTCTATGCAAACATCCATATTTGAATGATATATTTAAATTGTACGTGTAATTGTAACTATGTTTGTTTGCCATTCACATGTGTCTTCAAAATGTAGCTAACTATCCATAGATTTCGCAAGTTTTTTAAACCCCTGTGGACATTTTCCTGCTATGGTATATTTTTTTCCTTGGTGCAAAATTAAGGTTTTGAACTCACATACAATTTTTCTTCTGTGATCTTCTTCTCAAATTACCATTATTTTTTCAAATTTTACGTGGCGAAGAGTTAGACGTAAGTAGAGACTTTCAAGTCTCAACCTAGCTCGAAATAAACTCGCTCCATCATTATTATTTCCATTTCAAGCCCGTTTATTCACCCCATCTCCACGGCGACGGAGTATCACCCAGCGCATTTCATCTCCCACACCTCATTCCAGTCCCGCTAATGCATCCTAAGCCCACCCGTTTAGAACGTTACTCAAAAGTCTCTGTTTCTCTCGAAACAAAGACGTCTCCACCTTGGTTGTTTCCATCCCTTTCCCGGCGTCACATCGATGACCCTCGGGCACCCAACACTCCCCCATCGCGCCACTCTCCAAACCCGAACCGTGTTGACATACTGTGAAATTAAAACGCGAGAACAAAACTCCGTCGAGGGGGGCACGTGCCTTGGCGAGCCCCTCTTCCTTCTCTTTCAACGTCGGAGAAAGAATGAGCTCCTGGCGAGGCCCCAGGTGGAGTGAGGGAGGGGAACACATGACGGGGAAATTGAAACGGAGCCCGGGATAAGTCTTGCACAGATATAAATATGGATAAATCGAAAAGAGGGGCGGTGGGATTAGGTGAGACCGGAAGTTTCTGTGGTGTATCATTTCGGGGGAACTTGAAAAGAGTGGGGAATGATTATCTGCATTGAAAACCCCATTTAAAAGAGTAGCCATTTGTGAAAAAACATGAGAGAAATATGAAAAGACACGGAAGGGGATTATTTGAGAGAAAGGATGGTATCTTATTTGTTTCCATGGGTTTTTATATGTAAGGAAGCTATTGAAGTAAACATGAAAAGGGAGGTGAGAGCATACAGCCGGAAACACATTTATACGGAAGATATTCGCTCAATATTTACTGAAGAGACATCCTAAAGAGTGATCCAACATCCCGCTGAAGGTATTCAACAAGCTTGCCAATCTTCCTATCATTACTGAATAAATTCCCGTTTCAGATGTTTGCATATGTAGATAAGATAGGAGTAACTCATCAAACACCGTATTAATACCACTGCAAGTTAAAGTATGGCCTGAATATATTTTGTTTTCTTATTTTGAAAGGCTACTTAATCCGTTTGCATCCGTATATTTGTCAAAATTGGATGTTGATACATACTATATTTCATATGTGAGCTCGCTAGTGTTGTAAATCTACCTTAATAGCTATGTAAAGATACCAAATGCATTTATGAACGGAGGTTTGTCTAATTCAAGGGGCAATCCAACTTGTATTAACAAATTCTATGGAAGTCCCAAGTTGATAAGGCTGGACAAAATTATTGCAAGTAGTTGTAAGAGAAATTACATAGGATTATTTTTCTAGTTTCCAACCAGGTTCTAATCATTTCCTAAAAACATAACCTGCATTGTATTTCAAACATGTTTTTCAATATCAACACATTTCTCATCTTATAATTTCTGCAACCATTATTTATAGATGAAATGTTTTCCATCCGTCTTTTAATTTTTAAAGTTAGGCATAGGGCTAGTGTAAAGAAAATAGATAATTCCCGCGACCAAACTTAGAGATAAATTAATCAAAAAGCATACACTTTCCTTAATGGAAACACATCGCAGGACGACAAATGTATGGGAAATACTAAAAATTAGACAATCATTTGACAGATGGAAACGTAATCTAATTTTTTTAATTAAGGAAAAATGACACACCTATCACCGTGATTAGATTCACATTAGGCTGGATAGAGAATGTGAAAAAACACTCGGAAAGTCAAAAATTTAATTTCTAGAATCCGCAATGATACACAGGGCAAACACACACGGAAAAAGCAAAAATATTCGCTCGATTAGACCCGTGTTTAATTAATCAAATGGAGTTTTTACGTCGGGCAAATGGATCGCGATGAAAAAATTACTGCGATGACTTGCCAGCTTCATGAATACAGTTTTAGAACGCTCTTACGCCCGGAGATCTTAATTCCACGGTTTATTATTAAATACTTGGTGCAGAGAGAAAAATAAGTTATCGGCAACTCGGATCAATACCCGCACACTGGCAAGTTTCTTCATTAATTTCCAAAAACTTCGGCAACGAGATACTGCCGATCTTAAAAATATGCCCTTCGTTAATTATTTAAAATTCTCCGAAACTGATCTTTTGCCTGGCATCTAATCACAATAGAAGTGGAAACTATAATGAGTAAGAAACAATTATGAAAATTAAAATATGCTGGTTGCTTGCATTAGCTATTGGTATACAATATTCCCATGAAGAATCCAACCCTTATGTTAAGGCCTACTCATAGTTCACAGTGAACTTATGTATTTGCAACTTAATTTATTTTTGCGGTACCCAGGATACCAACTGAGGCAAAAAGAAAATGTATTAAAGATATTAAACCTGAGGGGAGTAAGGGTGAACTAATTCACTCCTCATCTAGCCATGTAAATCTCATTCCTTTTCAAGAGTTTTGTTGTCTATGAGTGGAGGGTTTGAGGCTCAAACCAAACTTTGGGCTACATACTGTAAGGACTGATTGAAAAATATCGGAAAATGAAAAGTGATTTGAGCACTACATTCAGATACTGAGAAATACAGGGCTAAAAATGAACAGCGCTTTTGAATCATAGTAATTTCTGTAGGTTTATTTAAATTGTTTTCCATAATTTTTTATTTACTTATCATGTCTTTGATGGGTTGATAGGAAAACAAACACTTAGTTGCTAGGGATGGTTATGAAGGCTGTAATTAAAGTAACTGAGCAACAAGAGATGAAATTGGTAAATCAATGTCTGAGAAGAAATATGGCTAAGAAAAGAAATTGCTGAAAGAATGTTATTGTGAAAAAGGGAAAATACAGAGCGGAATAGTGAAATAGATTAGGATATATATGAAGGTAAAAGAAGCTGCCGAGGCGTACAAAAATAAAAATCAGCACTTATAAATTATACTTCCTTAAAAAAAAATGGCAACCGAAAATATGCCTACAACAATATATATGTACTCGTCACTAGAATACTACATTGTCGTAAATTCGATTTTATATCATCAACCGAACAAAGCCGGTCATAAAAAAGCTGACAGAGCATCTCAAAATGAAAAAACAATTAATTATCGGGCAACTGACGAATCTTCCACCAGTCCAACCTAAGCCCAGCGATTGCAATCGAAGGCCTTCCAGGCATACAGCATCAATTCGCAAGTGAATTCGCCAATTCCGTTGCAGAGCGACCTACAGACTTGGATCCGATTATAGATTCTCAGCATTTCTATCGGTAAACAACTGCCTCTCGCACAACGCAACGGATTAATTCCTTACGGTGTCGCTCCTAGCAGGATCCGCGTTGCACTGCATACCTCTCCCAACCCGCAGACCTGTCCGTCAGATTTCCACCAGGCTACACTCACATTAATTAGCAACATCTACTCAAAGATGAAATCGTGCTGAAACACCTTTTTTTTAATAAAAATGAGGTGGCTTAATCTATAAAAGGCATTCATACACTGAAACGGACTCTTATAAAGTATAGCGACACAAAAAAATTAATCCTCACGAGCGCAAATCAAGTTTAAATCAAATGTAAATTTTGTTTAAAGAGCCATAACGTTTCCATGACGACGATCACAAAGGCGCGGCAATGAAAGGTGTACGACGACGTCACATTAAAAAGCATTCTCCAAAGCAGGGATCATTCGCACCAACTTTTCGGTGTATAGGAGCAAAGGGATATTCATCTCTCATCTCCCATTTTACTTTGATACCCGTGCTTTATTTAAAGGGATAGCTTTGACGATGCGCGTTTACTCGATCAAAGCGAATCCCCAACGGGAAAGAAACCTGCATTTTTTGTAATGTAATGCGATAAGAGATACACTTATCCACACCGACAAGAACCTCGAAACGGAGATCTATGCTTGAAAGAGGATTGCTTGAATAAATAAATGAGTCTTGCACCTGTTCAAATAAACTAATTTGGGTGCGTAAATGCAGCACTGCTTGCGTTTTAAAAAAATGAGGTGATTAACTTTGTAAAAGAGGTCAATTTTACCGCCATTAGGATAAACTAATTAACTTTTATTTCATTAGAATTTACATTTCTGCAAAATTAAGCCTTGCAACCTTTGTAGGACCTATGTTTAAATAACTCAATACAATTAAAGTCATAAATGGCTGGAGATGGTATTTAAGGTATTTCCCAAGTTGTAATGAAACATTGAGATCTCAGGAATGCAATTATTCATAGATTCATTTACAGCCACACATTCTCTTAAGCACCACTGATTATGTCACACTGTCTTTGATCTCGCGAAAATTGTACCATCCATTTTCTAAAGTTACATTAAAGGACAAATTTCAAAACTAGATAATAATGATAACATCAAGCTGAATTGATATGTACGAAAAGAGCAGGGAAAATATTAAATTACAAAAGGAAGTGAAAATGGTTACTTCCGCACCTTACCCAAGCTTTTTATTTTGCGAGCAAGTCTGATTTTAGTAAGCAATTATCGTAGTTTCGACAATCTATTGTATTTCAAAGCTAAAACTGGCTTTATCAATCAACAATGCATTACTAGGAGTTAAATAAACAATGAAGAAAGAATTGTTATAGCAACCAATAGAAGGTCGCGTATCATTAATTAATGAGAATATCGCACATGCATTAGTTGAAAGAGAACTTCAACAATGTGGTAACAAATAGAGCGTTATTCAACAATCACCGACGCAAAAATGAGAACATGTAAGAGGGATAGTCAACAATAAGGAACTGTTTAGTAGTTTGTGTACCATAGAGATCGCAGATATCTAACGGCAGTACAAATAAAAAAAGAGCATAGATTTACAGCTATTTATTTCTATGCAATTCGGTTGATTTATCCACGCAATAACTTTTTTGCATGTGATGAACAATGAAAATAATTTTAAGGGTTATTGCAAGAAAATTTTTAACAATCATAGGTAATAATATTCCCTAATACTGTCTGCACTTTTTATTCCTTTTGGAATCATTTCTTACGCTTCTTCTACTGCCTACGATTCATGCATAATCTCACGAACTCTACCCCCATAGGGATATATCCACACCATAACGTTCCAACATAATACATATTAAACTTCACATTTTCAGGATCCTTTTTAGAGTTCCCCGGATTCAATACCGCCGAAAAAGGGCTTTTTGGGGAGATTTAATCCACAGCTTAATGGGAACACTTCGAGCCCGGAGTCTTAAGAAGAAAAAAATTTAAATATTCGAGCTGATTAGCGACAAACGTCAGGGAAAACTTGGTCCAACTTAATGGAATACAGAAGCAAGAGATTAGGAAGAATCGGAGCAGTTGCTAAGCAGCGATAACTCACCCAGGGAGATGTACTTCGCAAGGGAGATAAAAGAGTTGCATTAAGAAAAGAGGGTAGCGTAATAAAAGAAAGGGCAGGATAATGTAGGGAGGTTGAGTTAGGGAAAAAGATCGCTTTCTTAGCATGAGCTTAGCATTCTAGGAGACGGTAATATCTGGAACAGATTACCACACTTAGAGGAGGGAATTGGTTGTTTTGATGAGGAAATCAAATATGTATTTTTTAAAATAATCGATTAGGGAAGTAGTCATACACCCCCTGCCACACACCGAAAGGTAGATTACATGGTACATATGTAGATGTGGCTTATTTTATTTGCACCATCTTACCACATTGAACAAATTTATTTCCCAATTTTTCCATCAGCTTGAAAGAAAATTACAATGGGGAATGTAAACGTAACAATTTTAAACACAAATAAACATAACCAATCCAGAATAAAGCAGGCTACCCGTGGTTAGAACCATGAACATTGGCGTTGGTATACGTGTATGCATACTTTATTCCCTCCAGATAGACTAATTCTATAACTATAAGCATCTTTTATGCTATAAAACATAATGGAGATGGTAACGGTAGTAAAAATATCACACTAACTTCCATACCTATTGCATACTTTATCATTAGCATGCCTATAACTATAATGCATAATATCATTTTTGACTAACTAGTAGGTATATCTACAATCTATTACTATTAATAGGTAGATTATCCATAAACCAACTAGTGTATCTTCGATCATAACTTTCACATTTGCATATTCGAACAACAAGTCAGTTCCCTACTTATTTCATAACACCTCTAAGTTAAATACCTACAACCTAACCATCGATAACTATCAACTTACTAATAGCTAGTATACCAACTGTTTATCTACTACTAATAGTTAATTAATCTACTAAGTGACCAGTTTAATTCGATCATTCCTTATATATCAGAATACTCAAATAAGTCATTTCCCTACTTATTTAAGTGCATTCACAAAAACCCTTAAATTTAAGTACGAATTAGGCATCTAGGAAGGGATAACGTAATAGCAAATGGGGCATCGGGGAAGCAAAACATTCCCCGAATGTTACCCTACTCAAATAAGTAGGGTACAGAAGGGGTGAGTCAGGGACGAGTTGTAAACAGGGTCACGATATGAGCAACATAAGAGAGATTTGTTATGATTCGAACAAGGGTACGGACCAAGCGTAAAGGCGGGAAAGAAAGGGCAGCCGGGATTGAATGGGATTCAGAGAATTCATCCCATTTTCCTAATCCTGGCGACGCATGCATTCCTTAAAAAAGTCCTGCACGGCGAGCTTTTTGCAGGCAACTGCTGTTGTTCCCTCAGAAAGTAAGGAGAGGCGAACTAGTCGTGTAAGTGGCTTTGTTTTCACTCGAAAGGGAATTGGAGCGTGAAAAAATAGTCTGCAAGGGGGTGCAAAGGTGTTAAGGGACAAGAGCGGGGATTCAAATTAAGACTAGGAGGGGAGTCTAATAGGCCTGAGGACGTGGAAAATGGAAGTGTCTTTTGATCTTCGTGAAACTCGGAATTCCTATTGTTACGGAAAGTAACAACTAACTAAGATTCCCTCTTTTTTTCTGAAGAGAAATGTAAGCTTCTCCGGGATGATCATACTGACGTTTGCGAACTCCATTAATTAAGAAGTAGGACGTTCAAAGGGGGCTCGAAATATCCATCAAGAGTATAGAAAAGTGCAATATTTCTCGACTTAATTTCTTATAATATATAACACGATGGATAAGGAATGGTCATTAACATAAAAGATGTGAAAACATTCACTGAAAATCGCATAGCATGAAGTGGAATTAGGTCAATTGCGTCCACGGATTTCTCAAAGGATACTTAAGATAAAAACAAATTACTTGGATATGACTGAAACCAAACTAAAAACAAAGTTATACATAAAATATTTATCGTTTTAAAATCCTTCGAATTTCATAATTCATCCAAAGAACGATTTTCGATTATTAATTTCTCGGAAATGAAATAGAATTAAATTCTCAAAGTCGGTTTATAGAGAAAGTTTGGATGTAGTAGAAATAACGCCTCATAATATAAAATTTCTGATGTTATTTTCGTGAATAAAGAGGCACATCGATAAAGATTTTTTTAAAGCCTATGATCATAACGGTAAAAGGTAGATTATAAAAAAACTGGTAATTATTGACACATGAAAGTAATTTTAATTGTACGACAACCTTAAAGGATGATACATAATACATAACTACATAGATAAATAAGCAACTCTACTAATATGATTGCCGAATGAAAATTCAAAGCTAAAAGTGAGATAAAAAAGATTGTATCGCGGCAAAATAACTAATGCGAAGCGATAAAAATGAGTTTTTTTTTAGCCCGAACCGAAGCCAAAAACAATTATTCATTTCATTCAGATTTTCGGTTCTAAAATATCCAAATTTCACTGCCGTTTAGTTGGAGGAAGGCTAGCTACACATATATAACTACATTTTGCAACTAACTATTTCCAAGTTTTACTCTGTAATTAAGCACAATGTAATACTAATTAAAAATTAAGAAATATTATAACTTTTGAATGTATATCATATTACAATAGAATGATAGAAACCGATTCTACGTTGTCATAATATCAAAACCGGAACTTAATCGATATTTAATTTTCCTTGAACCGGAACGAAAACTACCCTAAGTTTGATGCCCTAATTGTGAACTATTAGGGAACACAAAAATATCAGCTATCCCATAGCCAAACGCATCCGTAACATAACCTAGAAATCCCAACAATGCAACCTACAAGATCGATCCAACAATCGCCCAAATCCCAACAATGCGCCGGGACAAAACAAACACGTAACAATCGCTTTTTTTCGTCGGGCGACAAAAGCGCATCGCGCCCGAAAAAACTCCCAAACCGTAACGGGATCCTCGTAGCGGACCGCTAGGAGGACAAACAAACAAACTCCCCCTTTTAGTTTCAGAAAATAACGCCCACGTAAAAATCCCCGAGCGAGGCTAGAGCCATTTCCGCAAATCAGGCTCGCGAGCAGAAATTAAGAGCGGGAGAGAATCGCATTAGAGTGAATGGGAATTCGCGTAGGATTCCGTGAACTGTGGAGAAAGGAGCACCTGTGAAGAGCACAAAGAAGGGTTGGGACAAAAGGGTTGGGGGAGCGTCGTGAGATGGTCTAGGGAAAACGGGCATCTTCACCCAGGAGGTGCTGCCACCTGAAATGCGAAATCCGAAACACTTGCCCCTACCGGAAGATAATGACTGGCACGATGATTGCTTTCTCGGGCGAGAGAGGGGAGGGGATTGTGCTGGAGGAATGAAACTGGAGAGAGAAAGTAGGGGTTGGATGCAGTGGGAAGGAAATGCATGTAAACGAAAGGGATGCGAGACGAATCAGGCGGAATGTAAGAGGTTCAGCGGTTTAAAGGAGATGCGTAGCGACCAAAATGGAAAAACAACGGGTTGGGATGTAACCAAGGAAACGAAAATGCATGGAAACGAATGGGTTTCAAGGAGAATAAAGATGAATGTGCAAGTTAGAGTGGTTTATAGGAGATGTTTAGCAACCAGAAAATGGAAAAACAACGTTTTGAGATGTAACTATGGAAACGAAAATGGAGGAAACGAATGAGTTTCAAGACGAATCAAGATGAATGTATGAGCTGCATCGGTTTAACGGGGATGCTTAGCAACTAACAGAAAAAACCATGGAAAATCTGAACTATTTGGACGGTTGTAACTAAGGAAACGTAAATCCATGGAAACGTATGAATAGCAAGACGAATCAAGTGGAATATACGTAAGTTTCAGCAGTTAAAGGAGGTGCGTAGCAACCGATAGAAATACAGCGGTTCAGGAAACTGAAAGATGTAACTAAGGAAACGAAAGGAAAATGCATGGAAACGAATGAGTTTCAAGACAAATTAAGCGGAATTTCAGTGGTTAATATATATACGTAGCAACCAAGGTGGAAAAATATGGGGTTAGGAATACATGAAGGATGTAACTAAGGAAGCGAAAACGCATGGAAACGAATGACTTTCTAGACGAATCAAGCGGAACACGAGTTTCAGCGGTTAAAGGAGATACGTTGCAACTGTTGCAAAAAAAAGCACGGCGTAGGAAAATCTGAACTATTTGGACGGCTGTAACTAAGGAAACGGCAACCATGGAAACGAATGAGTTTCAATGACGAATGAGTTTCAGTGGTTCAGAGGAGATAGCAACCGATACAAAAACAATGAAGAAATCTGAACTATTTGGTTGTAACTAAGGAAACAGAATGCATAGAAACGAATGAATTCCGAGATTAATCGAGAGCAATGTAAGATTCGGTTGAATAGATACAAGGAGAGAGGAAGCAAAGCAACGAGAAAACTATTTGGCAAAAAACTGAACGAATTCGGAATGAGAGAGCTAATGAAAGAAAATGCCGGTAAATGAGAGAACCGCGAGACGAATGAAGCGGAATGCATGAAAAGATGGGGAAGCAAACAGACCTACAGATGCAGAAAAAGGTATCGCAAAAAAATTAAAGGAATCAGACCAATCAGAAGTAAGGGAGCGTAAAGTAAGTGACTGGAATAATAATATGAACGAAGCTGTCCCTCCGTACACGTGTAACGAGTGCAAGTGAACGTGCGCGAATGCACGCATACACGCGTGCGCATCATTAAAGAAGGAACAACTTTCATACTTCAGTCATACGATAGAGTTTGGTATTTCTTTGAAGAAGTTCATTGCAGAACACAGTGGAAATGCCTAACAACCCTTGCTTCCGGATCATATCATCTTACCCGTTGCATCACGTATTCCCTACTCACGTGTCAGAATGCACGAGCACAGTGCTTACCACGTCACTAAAATATTCGTAAACGTAACCAAAGATATTTCCTAAAGATAAATTGATTAACTTGCTTAGAAGCATCAAAAATTTAAAAAATATCATTATTATCATCATCACCGTTTCACCATCCGGGCTGAGATTACATAGCTTCAATTTTTTTCTATTTTCTGTAATTATTTTTCTCTTCCATTCTGTGGCTCGTTCTTCATTAGCGAATACCCTTTAGGTTCTTCTTGGTTTCTCTTGGGACAGGTCTATATCCTTTGTGAATACTGCACTGTTCCCAAAAATATTTAATTTGATATGAAGAAATATAATTGCAATTTTCAACTGTGTAAACCGTTCTGCATCCTACCCCTATTGCATAAACGAACACAAATTATTGTGGTGTCAATTTTTAAAGGAAGCTCTGGTACGACTAGCGAATCTGCCCAACCCTTTGCGTCCCATACCGGTTCCGTATGTTACACAACACACACTATCCTTCGCATTTCTAAACCATTCAATGCAAATCAACCGTACAAATTCCCCCAGTACCTCCAAAAAGACTCCATTTGTAACTTCTACCTAGACGCCCCTAGACCCAAAACGCATTAAAAATTCCACAGGGTTCCACAACACGAAGCATCCGCGAGGGCAAACGTGATGGGAAAGACAACAATTCTCACGCAGTTTCGAATCGCAACAACAATTTGCCATCCGTAGTCATGGCGGCGAGCAAGAATGCACCGGGAACGGAAAGATAGCGCCGCCAGCGACAGTTTTAAAGCCCAGGGCACAAATAGATTTGCCCAACTGTAAATAGTAAAAGAGAGTCGTGCATAAATCTCAAGGAATGGGCTAGGTTCCTAAGAAAGAGGAAAGCGTGGGAAGGAAGGCCCAGAGCTCCAAAGAGGGGCACAAAAGGTAAGGGGAAATAAATGGAGGGGAAAAAGGATAGCGAAGGAAAGGATATAATAGTGTTCTACTTTCCGGTAGGTCCATGTGCCCCCACATTCCCTATTTAATTCCTTCTCCAATCCTGGTAACTTATCCCACCCCTTAATTCGTCTAACAACTTCTGTCTTTGTCTTCCCCTCTGTCTTTTTCCTAGCATTCTTCCCTCGATCGCTTTCTTCGATAATCCCTCTCCTCTCAATACTTGACCCACCCATTTCTTTTGTCGATTTTTGATTACTTCAATCATTACCCTTTTCTACCCAATCATCTTTAGCACCTCCTCGTTCGTTTTTCTATCGACCCAGCTTACTATCTATTTCATCTCGAACTTCTTTGATCATTTCTTCTGCATATAGTAAGCTAAAAAGAGATGGTGATAAAGGACAGCCTTGTCTTGCTTCCCTCCCTAACTCTGCCCATTCTGATTCCCCATTAGCAACTCTTACTCGTGCGGTCCTGTACTTTCTACGCCCGTGTTCTGTGTTGACCCTTTTCCTTCTTTCCTCCATTTCATTTATCATAAGAAATTCTACTGGAATCTCGGCACAAAATGTAAGGGAGGTGAAAGAGGAAGAAAAAGGATAGTGAAGGAAAGAAAGAGATATAAGAATGGAGGGGAGAAATTAGGGGATTGAATAGAGAATCAAGTAAAGACAGGAAAGAGAGGGGAAGACAGCAAGGGGGCGGAAAATGCAGAAAAAGGGAAGAGTATCGGAAGGGGACGAAGAGAAAGTGGCGGGGAAGGAAGTGAAAGGAAACAAGTGGGAGAAAGGGTAGCGATTAGTAAGAGGAAGGAGGAAAGAGTGGGATATGAAATGGGAGGAAGAGGGAACGATTAGGGGCAGGAAGGAGTGAAAGGGAACGAGTAGAGCAGGGTGGCCACACTTCCCGTGTTACGCAGGTGAAGGGAGAAGTCTGTAAGCGAGGGCACATTTTTTTCGTTTGTCCTTCGGTAAAGGGTAGAAAATATGCATTTCTCCTTTAATAATTCTGAGGCTGTGATAATGTGAAAGCTACTGAGGTATAAGTGATGTTTAATAATGGTAATGATTCATTTTACTCTTGCTTCATTAAATGCTGTGAAAAGTGCTACTCCTTACCCCTACTACTAGTCCTTTTGCTGCAAATACATGGAAGATTTCTACTAATCGGATTCTGGATCGATAAGTAAAGTGTAGGGAAACTACCTCACTCCTCATCTTGCCTATTAAGCTTCCTTGATACTCCAACGCTATTGGATGATGACGATGGAGAATCCAGCCAGTCTCCGGACTGATGTCTCAAAAGATAGCTAATGCTTGCGGTGAGGATATGGCAGATCTCACTGAATGAACAAGAATAGCTTTCCATTCTGTCGTAACGATAACGCTTAAGCATCGTTTTACGGTGAGTTCATGGAGCCTATTTGACAAATTATATTGAAACTGAATATAGTTTCAAAATGAAAAGTTTTCACCCATTAATAAATCGTCATATGCACCACAAGGGCCAAAGATGGATTTTATTATGGATACTATTAGACGCTCTAGAAACTAAGGGCCTCAACATTAGCCCTCTGGAGGTCGCCCAACTTAACAGGGTGTTCATGCGGCGTCTAATAGACGCCATTCCGTAAATTTTTTAAATAAATTGATAGCACTAAAAATGAAGCATCCGAGTAGCAGTTTTGTTAACTAAAACACAATGAGAAATAAGTCTTTAAACTTTTCATTTTTGGGATATACATGGAATCTCATCAATTAAAACATGCGTGCAAAGAAAAAAAAAATACGTGGCGTCTGTCAGGGTGAAAGGAGCCCAAAAAATAGGCATTACTACGTTTTTTAAGATGAACAATTTCTTAATAGGGCCCCAAAACAGTCCGCGCGCCTATGGTCTCTTAATCGCTGAAATCCCCTCCCGGCAGGGGCACTACAACACCACGGCGAACCAGCAGAAGACCCCTGCCCTACGCCACCAAAACCCCGAGGGAGAATCGCAAAGAAACGCGTCGAAAACGAGACGAAACGAAGAGGCTCAAAAAAGAACGGATCAGAGGGAACGAGAGAGAAGAGAGGGTAGATAGGAAACGGAACTACTTAGGCAACAATGGAGTCTGAATGAAAAGGAAGGAGAGGGAGAGAAAGAGATTACATCGAACGGAGACGATAAGGGGGGTGAAAATCAGGAAGGGACGGGATAAACAGAGATGCAGAATTAAAGAAGAGGGGAAAGAAAGTATGCACAGACATCAAAACAAAAAAGGGATGAAAGGAGATGAGGAGGGTGACGAAAAGGGTCTAAAACATGGCGAGGGGGGCACAGCATAAGAGTGGAGAATTAAAAGGGGGATGTCTGTTGCCAGGGAAACACAGTCGGGATGGAAATGAAACGACCTCAACAATGGTGCGGAGTTGGAAGCGCGGGTGGAAAATGAACTTTCGGCAGAATTAAATAATAAGAGCGAAAATTTGGTCTAACTTTAAAAATGCGGGGCTAATACACTTTTCGGAAGTAAAAGGCGCGACTCCCTTTGACCCTTAAGGGACCTGCTGGGGATTTTATTCATCTCTGAATAGGTGTCGTTGATTTGTCATGGTCCAAATATTTCGAAATTTCTCGCGTACGAGACATTCCAGCTTCCAACGATCATTTACGTCTTTTCCTTATTAGTCTTTTATCTCACGGTGGATCCTTGTGTCCTGAAATTACCAACAATTCAACTCCTTTAATTTATAACTAACTTAACTATACCTTTGATTCTTTGTAATTCACTCCAACGTTTATATCATACATAACTTCCATTCCCTACCTTTGTTTACCTTTATAAAAGAAATAATCTCAATTTTATGCGATGAATATTAGCATAATGAGAACATTTTTCAATTGACGCTCTAACAGTGCATTCTGACGACCACGCCCTAACCAGGATTCGAACCCGCGACCTCACCGCTGCAATGCTCGCAAGCTAGTCCATTTGCTGGATTATTTCTTTGGGTCAAGGCTAAATGAAGCAACCTTAACGTGTTCATATTCAATTTCATTATTCAATATCATAATATATTTAGAGCATAATCGAAAAAATGTAAGAAGATATAAAATGGAAATTACCAACTAAGAAACGAAAGTTAAGACCCCGAATAAAATAAATTAAATCATATTAACCTTCCAAAAGATATAACGAGTATAATATTATTTATAACATTTATAAACTGATAAATTATAATTTATTAGGGTACAACAACTTATGATATTAATAAATAACTAAATTTGGTTAGAATCCACTAAATATACCGATGTACAACCGCTTTATCAATAAAGACCAATTAAAAACCAAAAAGTTCGATCTGGAAACAATTCAGTTATCAGAACAATCACCACGACAACCACCCAAGAGAATATCTCTCCCCAGCAACACTGCAATAACAAAGGAAACGTTCACCTGTGTAGAATAAACATAGGAGAGATAAATTACCAATTCTCTCGGGATATATTTAGAACGCAATTCGGCCCTCCCATGAATTTTTAGCAATTCACAGATTCAGATGTTCGGCCATCCATCCTGCGTATTGATCTGTGAAAGGATTCCAGACTCCCCAAATGAAAATGTAGGCGCGCGAGCAGTGAAAAATAGCCTTTTAGGGAAACGGTAAAAGGGCAAACTTTCGGATCTACTGATTTACAATTTCAGATTTACGCCCTGGGATTTAGAAGTGGGATCGGCCGTGACTCTGGAATGTGACATGGAACTTCGGGATAAACCGCTGACCGTGAGATGACAGCTGAAAAGTATGCGTCACTCAGTTTGACCTTTACGGTTTCCGTGGATACGACAATGCTATGACACTTATTGCCATAACTTCTCGATTATTTTCTCTAAAGTACAAACTTAATTTTTCCTCGTAACCATAGATATAATTAATTCTTTATCACTCCACGGAGGTTTCCATGGACACAATATTGTCATAATTTCTCGATTATTTCCTCTTAAGTACAAACTTAGTTTTTCCTCGTAACCATGGAAATATTTCATTCTTTATCACTCCATGGACATATTCATAGTTACAAAAATGCTATGACGCCTTTTACCTTAATTTCTCGATTATTATCTCTAAAAAATTTAATATTTCCTTGTAACCATCGATATATTTAATTCTTTATTACTACCGATACATAACCTTCTTTTTTAATTGAATTAGAGAATATTTCCATTTCATAAACCCACATTAGATGACACATTACAAGAAGAAATGGACAATTAAGTCCACATGACTCATTAACACAGAAATAAACTTAATAGAACAACAAGAAAGGTTACTAAAAATATAAACTTTTTCCGGCAAAAAAATTCTTACATCAATCAGTGAAGAGTAATGACAAAACTTCACGGTCTGAAGGATAACGCAGCCTGGAGTCCTAGCCTAGGATTAATGGAATATTGTAGACAGCTTCAAAATTAGAAGGACCTAATTCTTTATCTCATCAACACCTAGGAACTAAGAATAGGACATGGCTTCCTAAACACAATAGGGCTGAAGTAGAGGAAGACCCTATTTTTGAAATCGCTGCTATAATGAGTTAAATCCAAAATAAATTCTAAAATCCATATGGGATGTGACATATAAACTCAAATGTAATTGCGTTTTAAATGTGAATTTGTGAAGGCATATATTTTTGTAGCTGTATAATACATTTCAGAACTATAAAAGCTGATTCTTATTCTAGATAATGTTCATGTTATAGCCATTTTTTTGAGTAGAACCATCTAACCGGTATCCTTTTAGTATACCTTCGGCGTGACAAATAATAAGATGGAACTTAAGCTTCATATTCTACTTTATTTCTGCTCTATATTTTACAAGATATTTTACTTTTCACAGGTATTGAGTGACATGTTTTCAATTTCCATTCTGTACATAAGAAAACTTAATCAATAGGAACATGGTCTGAAGGCAAAAAACCTTATGGTTTAGAGTGCCGCTAACCTTAAATTAAACCTTAAGTGAGCCGCACAAGAAGATGGGTTCGTAAAATTTCCTTTTGAGAATTGAAAGTGATTTCACATATAAAAATGTACCCTGTAATCCGCCGTTTGATATATCTCTAGCTCATTATTATATCTCTAAAAACACCCAATTATATCCGTATTAATTAATCAATCACAGAAAAACGAGGAACGAAACCACCCATTCCTTAGCCCGGAATTCGAACCCAGGACCATAGCGTATAAAGGCTACCGTAGTAACCATTCAGCCACCGAGGTGGGCCATTATCATAAATGTTAGAAACGATTAGACAATGCATAAGATTAGATTCCAGCAACCAAACTCATCAGGGAGGTAAAACCCGAGACTATTTTCGATTGTTCCGCTTTTGGAACGTACAAGAGATTTCAATGCAGACAACTGAATTTCCTCGTTAAATTCCCTTTCACTTTTCGCGCCATCTCATTCATCACGTCTCCTTATCCCGAACTCACACCTGTCGCTCCTCACAAACTCTTCACGGACACTTTCAAACGTTGAGGAGATGTTTTCCCTCGTTATCGCCAAACTACCGCACTTATTTTTTTCGGCGCTTTTAAACGATGATTTTTTCCCGATCTAAATTGTATTTTAATCCACGGAGGAATCGCCGTGAATGGAAGCGGACAAACTCTCGAAAATAATCGGTATCCTTCTCACTCACTCTCTCTTGCCCCTCGGATGATCCGGCAAATGTGCCATGTCGACTCCTATAAAAAGATCCCAGAAGACTGCGGACAAGCGTGTACTATCCGACGGATCCCAAGACTCCTCACCTGTCCCTTTTCACCATCAACATTCCTCCAGATGAGACAGCGCTTTCGAAACATCGACAGATGTAAATTTCGATCCCACTTGGGCAGCAAAGGCAGAATTTCTTATTGTGAGAATGGGTGCTGATTCAGTCGTGTGGCCGCTCTGACGCAACAATACTTCCGAAAAAAGGATATCAATTGTTGGCTTTCCAACCCTTCAACAATGTCGGAGTCGATTGTTGTTCCACGACGATTACCGTACCTCAACAATGGTTCGTTACTTGTAATTTAATTTCTATTTTAGTGAAAGATCCCATACGCAACATTCTTAACACATCTAGGGAATACACGAGTAGATAGGTTCATGCATCCCTACCTTGTGGTAGGTTAATATGCTCTGAAAATTCCTATTCATTTATTGATAACCTATCCCACCTTTTACATACAACATTATTATTACGTGCACGTTAAGCCACAATCAAATTCGGCAAACTCTCATTGTTGACTACAATAGAGAGATATAAGTTTCACTAAGATCATTGTCATAAGATGTTCACTATAACTCCATCAATAGCAGGCCCGTATGAGAATATACTTTGTAAAAAACAAAATCCTACATTCCTGTAAAGGTAGTTCCCATTTTGCTTACCACAACTTATCATTTACACAATATATAATAACTGCGTGAAAGAATCTTCGATGGTTCGTTATTTAACCCTTAAGATGCGGGAGTATATTTTTTCGCGACAACTGTGTGCGGGAGGAAAGTTAGAGAAACCGTCCCTTCTCCTGGTGCGTCCGACTAGTCACAGCAGGTAGAAAACCCCCATAATCCGGGTGGACCTTTTTCCGATGACTGCGGTCAACGGTTATTGTTTTGGTTGCTTCTCTAACGTAGAAGCAACTGCCAATGATTTAATTGTTTACTAACGATTTTTGATTAAAATTGGTGTCCTATTTCTTTTCGTTGCTGTTTGCTGATTAATTTGATACCAAACAGTTAGTAGATACATTGATATTTGGAAATATGAAAGTACGTATGCACTTTCAATTTCTGCAAATCTTGGAATTACCCGGAGGCCGGAAATCCCATAGATAGGGTTTTCCACATTTAGGACAATGAAAAAGATTTTGCGAGGGTGCGTCTCGTTCACAGGCAGAGCCATAAAATTGGGGAAGGCCAAGTATGGGGAAGGAAGAGCAGGTCAAACGTTTAAAAACGTTTTCCCGCAGTTCGCTTAGGAAAACGTTTTTAAACGTTCCCCGCAGTTTAAGGGTTAATGAGCTATGAATCTCATTTATGCCTAATGAACCAAAAAAAAAACATTTAAATGTAGTGATAAATTTGCCAATGGGTTCTCCACCCTATCTCACTAATGAGAAGAGAAAGGATAGTTACGACCAGTTTCAGGTAATACCTTTATCCTAGTTAACACAATCACAATGACACAAATATGCCATTCAATTAAATGAAAACGTCAATTATGTCTTTCCACAGCTAAAAAAAACCCTACGCTACTTCTTAATTGCCGGAAATTTCGTAGAGTTACATACATGTGCAGTTTACGAGGCGAGGCTTTTCCAAAACAATTTTCGTAGTTCTTACAGAACGTGAAAACTTAACAGAAATTTTATCATTCGATATTTCTTTATTAGGAAATAAAGATTCTCTCTTATAGTGTTGATTTAATCGCAGATTTTTTGTAACACGTACATCGACCCAAGAAAGAATAAAATCCTGTGAATGTTATAGGAAGATTGCATAAAAGACTTCGAATGCCTAATTGGTGAGTTATACAACGTCCGAGAAGTTAAATCCTTTTGCCGTGAGAAGAACTTAATTTCCAAGAGAGATATGAATGAGAAAGGCGTATTTCCTCTCGCATTAAAAATTACTCGGCATAAAGATTAACTGAAAGAAATAGATTCATTCACCTCGAGACACAAAGCCTACCCAAGGATAAACAGAGCTTTTTGCACGCCAAAATCACGAAACTCGCTCCACGCATTCATAACAATCAATGAATCAGTCACGGGGATGAATGAAAACTCTCGGACAGTCATCAAGCGCAATTCATCACGATTTTTAATCCAACAATTATATCCGAGATTCGCCCTGAAAAATGGAAACGAAAAAAAATCGCCAAGATAAATCAAACCATTATTCCCCGCGCTGGGAGTTCCTCAGAAATAGTTCGCACATTATAATCATCGGCTAATCACCACCGTCCACCACCATCCCCACGTCCTTCCATTACTTTCCCTGCAGATCGGCTTCCGAATCGTGACCATATCCTCTTAGGTTTCATTCATAACCTTCCCCCGCATTAACGCGTAACGACTACATACTCCGGTGCCCGCCGTTTCCCGAGGGAAAAAACTCTGGAATAATTACCCCCAGGAAAAGTTACCCATCGCTGGGTGAATGTAGGTGAGGCGGGGAAACAAAACATAAAATTTTTCCCTTAAAAATATAATGCGCGACCGGTTTCAGCGGATGGGCGACATCATAGGGTTACCTGATTACCTGATGATGGTGAGAGCGAGGGGGGCGGAAGAGGGGGAGGAAGATGGAAGGTGAGAGGCCTTAGAAGAACATGAAGGGGAAGGAGCATTTGGGAACCGGTGGAGAGCTGGTCTGAGCGGCAGGTGGAAGAGTCTTGAGGAGGATGGGGACGGTTTTAATGGAGGGATGGCAGCAGGTAGAACGGAAAGGGACGGTGTGTGAGTGGGTGGAGAAGAAAATTACTGAATGCTCCGAGATGTAGAGGAATCGTGAAACATTACGGGCAGGTGAAGCGTGTAAAACTGGTTTGGAAGGCAATTCGCTCTTCGTCCGAGGGACATCCGATTATCAGTCGGAGGATGATCCGCGGGTGGGAAAGGGGATTAACAGCTTTCTGCGGATTAACTCCACCCCCTGAAACCGGGTTCCTTCGCTCACGAAAAACGTAACGGTTTAAAAAATTTAGGAGTTTGGGCCCTTCAATATTGACGTGATTGAAAACGGCGCGGATTCGGGAGATTTAAAGAGGGTGGATTGAATCGTGCGGTTTAATATAAAGGCTGAGCTGTTTCCTATACTAAAGCAGGCAATGAGCTGGGCTGAGTCGCGAAAAGGTGCGTAATACGTGAAGATTCTCTGTGATTAGCATAAGCACTTCAATTGCCACGCGTATTCAGCCTTATTTACTCATTTGATATAAACCTATAAACAGCCCTAGGTCTTTACAATGGATAGTAAACCTGCAAAAATATGTAACAAGAAGGCAACAATATACTCCAAAAATCAGAAATATACTGAAGAGACAACTATAATAAGGAAAAGAATAAAAATATATATACAGCTGCAATATTAACTATCAACACAGACGATTTAAGTAACTAATGTGACACGTAGAAGCTAAGTGGAAGCAACTTGTGGATTAAATACTAAACTAGAGAATGGAAATAATTATACAGAAATGTTGGCATTCTATATACAATCGAAACTTTAAGGGTATTTACAAATGAAATCATCAAATAATGACAAAAAGGTATAACTATACTACCAATAACTTCCGAGAGCATATTAAGCTCGACCACATCATCGAAAAAGATGTATCTAAGACGAGTTATAACAACCCTTGGTACAAGCAGTTAGCTTATTCAACGTGGAAGTCTGATAATTAACTCACGAAGAGAAATAAGCAAATAATAGGGCAATCTCCAATAGGCGACAGCTATCAATTAAACCTGGAGATGGCTCCAAGACAGCCAAGAGGACAACGCGTTCGATTTTGTTGAAAGTGGTACCGAGTTCGATTCCCGGTGCTGGCTTTTATGCGCGAAATGAGCTTAGCTGCCGAAACACTTAACGAAATACTACTTAAAGGAATACGCAATTCACTTCAAAAGCCAAATGATGGCAAATGAAACATTCCTCTAGATCCATGCTTCATTAAGTTCCCATACATTAAACCAACTGAAAGTAACCAGAAGTAATATACAAACATGAATAATTCATATAAAAGTCGGTCACGTTACATTAATCCCACAGATCTAAACGGAAACTAACCGAGACGTATAAATACAGAACTTTCACTCGAAGACTTGAACGACTAAAATCTTTACACCGAAAAATTAACACCACTTCTCTCCACGGTCAAGTTCATCCGTTCCGCAACATTTTCAAGTACTTCAGCCTCAACGATACATATTCAAACATGAATACAGACTAGTTCAATCTCAAAAAAAGTTTTACGCTTCAAATCAGAATATCAATAAGGTTTAAAGCGGGTTAATCATTCGATTGCAACCGATACTAAGCGAACGATTTCTTTGCGGACACCTGTCCTTTCTAATAACATTCACGAGTCACGACGGAGCTGACGTGTTGTAGAAATAGATCCAGTACGCATCATTGGCTTTATTCATAATCCGAGTTTTTTACAAGTGTCCGTGACGTCATCGCCGAGCAGAAATAATCCATTCTATACACAGATAACGAACGTAAAGGGACCTACTACTGAAAAGTCTAATAACAGGACGAATTTTCATATTCTTCCGCGAAGAATAATTAATGGAATTCATACATTCCTACTTTGTTTCCATTTTTGTGATTGGCAGGCAATTAAAATCAGCAGTTTGTTTGGCCTTTTGCCCGTTCCATTTTCGCCGGTGGGCCATCCGACCCGAGCTAAAAATTAATGAATCTAAATTGAAAAGATTTTTCGGATTAATGAGCGTGTATCTCTTGCTGTTTCACTGGCGCCAACGTGTGTTCGCTTGATGTATTTTGGACCTAACACTTGGGGAAACTAGAATAAAGTGTTCCTTGAAGGATTCAGTATTTTATATGCGATTCACAAAAATAACGTCCTATTTATTACATACAATACTTTATTACAATTTACCATTAGCCTCACATAAAGGAAATCAATTCCATAGGTATAAGGGTGTTATTGCCCAGGCGAGGTCGAAATGCACCGTCCAAAAAATTAACTTTTTAAAGGCAAAAAAATTAATATCTTCCTCTAAAAGAATACAAGAAAGTAAACATCCAATAAATAAACCATGGCGAAAACCCAAGAAGTGAATCTAAAAAAGCTAGGGAAGAAAGTAAGCCTTATGTGTATCCTAAAAATTAAGCTCATGGGATGGCGTACAGATGCCCTCATTTTGCCGATATCTGCCCCGGATTTCACCACCTCTACCGGTGACCTGACATTTGCTATCGGGACACAGAGGAGCAAAAGAAATTTCAGGACAATCTGCAGCCCTACTATTTGGGTTTGAAGCCTTGGACTTGAACGATATTCAGTGGTGATTAATATTGAGAAATCTTGTCGATTAATTATCGATTTTCTTTCTTTGATTTTCTATCGATTCTTTGGTTAATAGCAGTCTAGATGTTCTTTAAATTGAATAAAGAATGAACTTTAGCCTGCATATGATAATGCAAAAGGTTTCTCTGTAACTTATGTAAGAAAGAAGAGTCTCAAATTCTCTACCTGATAAGGTATTGCCTAAAAGAGCAAACCTTTTCTATTTTAGATATTTATAACAATTCAACGAAAAATTAGAACATGAATCTCTCCCCGGAATATTCCTCTGGTTTCATAGCATCGATCCCTGGATACTCTAAATAAATGTTACATTTTAGCAGTTCTAATTTCTCTATTCATTGCGAGAGAAAATTAAGTCAAAAGAAGATGAATTTCACGAACATTTTACGATAGAGTACTTCCACAATAGGCTCAGAAATCGAATCACCTTCGAGTAAATCCAATGATATTTACACTTTTCATTAATCCCGACGGAATTCGAAGTGCCAAAGGAATTTAATTCCCCATCCTACCCGTGCTGCATCCTCAATAATTACCTAAGATCATCCGGCTCTGATTAATTTCGATTTTAAAAATTAAAAACAAAAAAGAGATTCCTCCTTTGATGAATATTCATACTTTCCCGGACCCCCCCCCCCCCGATCGGATATTTTAACCAATTAGTTATCGACCCAGACACCAAAGGCGCTCCCGTCGGGATGACACGCAGTCTTCCATTACAGACGCAAATTATTTAGGGGCCCTATTAGAAATGGAGCTCGCGATCTATCGAAACTCCTAAGCGAGAATTGGCTTCCGGAAATAATTGAGTAAGTTTCTGCAATCAACGAAACTTTAAACTCCATCGCCTCAATTACCTTTGAAAAAAAACGTAGGATCGATGAAGAGAATGGCGGATAATTGGCTTAATCCGCGTGACGGGGGAAGTTGGAAGATTCGATCCTTGGTTACTCCAAGTGCATTACGTAAACGCGGAAGGCATTCTCTCATACGCGCACTCCAAAACTGTGATTAAGGTGATTGGGTTCGAAGACCTTGTGGAAACAAAAACTTTTGCTCGTTCCAGGTAATTAATCTGGAAGAAGGCAGCGATCAAAGATGAGGGGTTGGTGAGAGGAACAAAAAGTGGATGAGACTTTGAAAGTTATGGTGCAAGGATCCTCTGAGGATGGTGCAGAAGACGAGCTGATATCAAGTGCAGTAGCAGACGGCTTAGTTCACAAGGCGGGAGGTTTGAAATTATTAAAGTATATGGATATGAAATTTGTGCAATTTCTGAATTTTCAAGAGCTGCAAGAGATTTGAGCACACCTTGGTTGGGTACGATGTAGCATTACATATGATCCTCATGAACCACTTCCACTGTATAAATATTAAACACTTCGAACTTACAGGTTGGGTTAAGAATACATAAAAATTAGCATTTACTTAAATATTCTTAATTTTAAAAGGTGGAATATTCGATTAAGAAGCCCACTTTATAAGTAAAAGCTGACAATTTGATACTTCCAAAATCAACTACGTTTATAAAGGAATATGAAACCAAAATAGGATTTATTCCCTCTAACAGCTCTCCTAGATGATAGGGAGTGCCTCTCACCCAGGCAGGTAACACTTTTCCTCTGTGTAGACATATTTCCCCCAAAAAAAACCACTGGGAGTCGTCCTCGACTAGTCAGGAACAACTGTGACGGTACTCCTGTTCAGGAATCATCCCCAACTACCACATCGGGACCCAGCTTTTCTCGAATAAGCAAAACTAACCACAATGCCATAGATGTCACCCAACCCTAAGGTGATGAGGACTACTTTAAACATTAAATGGATGAATCAAACCTACCAAAACAGATAAAGCAAGAACCTACGCATATCTTTACCGAAGGTTTTTAATCCTTCCATCCTTGATTAAGTTCTAGCAGAGAAAGATCCGAATCACTAAACGCATAAATTAGTACATACAGTCATCATAAATAACAAGGAAATGGTTAACTTCAAAGCTGAGGAGGAGAAGACAACCTCTTAGAGCAGTAAATATCGCTGAATAACAGCCAATCAAGGGGCTTAAGGGCCGAAACCGACCCATAAGGGCTGACATTATTCTCCGTCCTACAAGAGTTGATATTCACCCATCGTCATGGTCGGCGAGAACCCGCGATCCTAAAAAGCAACATTGGCAACCTCCGCAGCCTTATACGGCTGAAGTCATTAGACTGCCTACACCCGTTGATATCTCCTACCCTCATAGTCCCACAACAAATGCAAATTATACTACCTTTCGGTAGGCTCATGCCCCGCAATATTCCCTTTGCGATGCCATTTCTTTCGCTTCTTGGCCGCCTTTTATGTCACCAAAACATCTTTTGTCTTAGTTTTCCCTTTTGCAATCTCTCTAACTCTCAACACTTGACCCACCCATTTCTACTGCCGAAGCTTAATTACTTCAATTAAATCCCACTCTTGCCCGACCATGTCTAGCACCTCCGTGTTTGCTTTCCTATCAGCGCAACTTACTATATCCATTCATCGCCACACCTAAACCTCGCAGAAGGCTCTAACAGAAGATTCTTCACAAGCCATCCCATTTACCTACTCCGTATTTAAAAAATTAAGTATTCTAAATGTTTCAAAAATGGTTAACATAAAATAAATAAAGAAGCAGCGTCTTTATTTTGGGCGAAATAGAGACAAAAAAGTGTTTTTCTCCATTTAATCCACATATAGATTTACTATCGATAATGTTTCTTATATTATTTTCGTGTTTCTTATGTAACACTACGACTGATGACTTTTACTTGAAAATAGTGATAGATGATGTATTTCTTAATCCTTGAGTCAAGTCACCATTATCAAACGTAACTGATAGATGAAGTATTTCTTAATTTCTGAAAAAATCTCCATTATCAATTAAGCAACTAGTAGCAGGCAATAAGAACACCGTTCTATTTCTTTCATGAAAACACCGGCATATTTCATGTTTTCATAGAATACATATTACGAATTGAGACACCAAAATCATAAATATTTACTTCTTTGCTAAATATGCTCGTTGGCGAGGGAATAACATTCCCAGCATTTCCAATAAAATAATGTTTAATGGGTTGGTGTTACTACTACTAGGTGATACTCTTAAGTTTCTCTTTCCATTAAATTGCCTTCCGTATCTATAGTTTGGATGATTCTTTCCGTCACCAATTACCTTTAGAAATATTATAATTAACAATCTCTTTATACATTTCTTTCATAAGGTCCAAATGTTAATAAGACCGCAAATTAAGCCCGGGAATCAGGCGTAAAGGCGAAAGAGGATCGGTGACGCACTGAGGCGAGTTCAACGGAGAGACGCCTCCCGCGCTACCCGTGAGATGAAGCCGGAGATGAAAAAGGTAGAGTGGGATGGGAGCGTGCGACTGAGAAAGCGTGCATCCACTTGCACCCGCTGGTTGCACTTGGGAGTGGTTGCGGAGGAAGGGTTCGTCGGAAAAAGGTTTCCAAGGAGGATGGGGCAGTCGTGTGGGAGAGGAAAAGGTGAAGAAGGCGGGAGGGGATAGTAGGGGTAAGCGTGGCTCTCGGAGGGGCGGTAACACCGGATGAGGCCCCCCGGTTATACCTGGTCAAGCTGGTTTCATTTATGTTACTTTATTTCCCTCCCAGTGCAAGCGAGAGAGACTCCAGAAAGAGCATTTCAAAGACGTTTCTCAAAAGAAGGGCGTGTGTGTGAAAGACGGCGACCGCTTGACTTGCGCAGTAAATATCCTCCGTGGCGGTAATCTGGAGGGCCTTCCACGTCCAATTCTAAAACCCGAAACTATTTCGTCACGAGGCTTTGTCCTTTGGAGCGCCGGAATTTAAACCATTTTTTCCCAAGGGATAAAGACGCGAAACGCGGAGGATTCGGGAGAAATCATTCCCGACAATGCTCCCAGAAGTGGAGGAATCCTTTTGGATTCATCGGAGAACATAACCTCTGCCCCTCATCTCCATTTCTCACGCCCGGGCGACTCCATTACCCCACATTATTACCAACGGCTGAAGATTTATACGATCCTCCCTTTTCTCCGCTTTCCACCCGAAATGCTGCGACGCTTTGACAGAGTTCTTACACGGGATTTAGCCCCGACTTTAAGTCTGGCTTACACGCAATATTTGTATGCTGACAATGGGTGCCGTGTCTATCATTCTCCATCAGTTCTTTCTACTGTAAGGTGCCATTTTCTGGAAGAGGTACATCCATTTGCTATAAAAGGGATTGGACGGTATCTGAAATACTATTCATGGATGCCATTTGACTCCGTGGTACTCAGCATCATTAATTTAGGTCCATAAAAAATGCAACAATTTAAGGATAAACTAAATCATAAGCACACACACATTATATAGATATACACAATATACTTTGATATGAGCCCATTACAACTTAGCTTCACTATAATTTCGATGAAAAACCGCTGAAAGAAGTATATTCATTGGCATTAATTTAATGTCAGGAATGATTCTTTTAAGAGTTCAAATCCATCCCAATTACGAGGGTACCTGAAAATTCTAAAATATTATGCTTGAAGTTTTTGAGTGAGAAATATCAGCGAAACACCTTTGGCTTGACAAATAAATCTAGTTCATAAATATATTGCTTAAATGCGTCTGATATTGAACTAAAACAGAATCTGAGTTATCGGAATGTTAGAGAGATCTTCGTTTCTCTACGTGGATAACATAGTTGATCTATCGTAATATCTATTCTAATTTTATATACGAAAAACTTAGATATCGTTCTCATAGTTTAGGAAAGTGATACTGATATAAGACATACATTAATGGCAGCCTTAACACCAGACGTGACTATTTCCAACTTCTAGCATGATATGTAGGTAAAAGATTCCAACCTCGTTAATCTCGAGACATCTACATCTACATACGTGCACTGACATGTCAGAGGTAATGGAAACTAGTGGTGTTAGTGTTTACTCAGTAGTTACCTTAGTAGTACAGAGTAAGTAAACAGCGTCGTTGTGATAAAAATAAATGAATCACTGGAAAATTAAATACAGGTATACACATTTGTATCGTAGTTACATGTAAACGCAGAACGCTGTTATTTTCCTTGGTTACCACGTCGTGTTTAAGATATGAATAAAAAAAAGCAAATAAGACAGCTACTCAGCGATCCTTCAGCCTTATTACGAAGGTTAGTCGTCGACACCAGTGGTTTTCCCCGACGCGAAATAAATTATAATCTAAAAAGCCGCGAAAAACATAAATGACACAAAATGGCTGACAAGGTAACATTCCGAGACGATCATCCCCATCCCGAGAGAGGCATTTTCGAAAAAATCCTCCCTTCTTTCCCTTTTTCCTCAGGAAGACGTAAAGAAGGATAAAGCGGAGGATGAAGGAAACATTTATCGATTGTCTAAACGTGTCCGAAAGCACGCGGAGGAGGAACCTTCGGAACGCAAGGAAAAGAATCACGAGAGATGAGGAAGGAGGAAAAAATCTGCGAAAGGTGCAAATTTTCGGAAATTTAATTTCGGTCTGGGGAAAAAAAGGGAGATGGAGAACTCCCAGGGAAAGAGTGGAGTCGCGTAAAACGCCTTGTGGTCGGCGGGAATGAATAGAAAATGCGGTAATGGATGATAGATGAGATCGGTAAAGGGGGGAATAAAAGCAAGGAAACGAAGAAGTACAGGATTATATCGAGAAAAAGAGGGATACAGACCGGGATGAAATGGGAACGAAAAAAGGGAAGCAAGGAAGAGTAAAAAAAGACAGATGACAGACATTGATGGAAAAGAGAGTTGAGGAAAAACGAAAGCGACAAGGATTGGGGGGGAAACGCAAAAACTCGGTGGTGAAAAGGAAACAGAAATGCGAAGAAAAAGGAGAAGATAAAGGGAATTGGAAAGTGAAGGAGAGAATGATGAAGTGGGAGCGTGGGAGAGTTGAGATCAAAGGAGTGATGGAGAAAAAGTACACGGGGAGGGAATGACAATAGAGTAAAGTGAAAATCGAAAAGGATACGGGGGTTAAAAGTATACAATTGACAGACATCTTATATTTGTAACACCAAAACATTAGTGTATTCAGGAAAATGAAGATTATCACGTCAAAATCAACAATTATTTGATTTTGAACTGAGAATACCACTCTGGCAACGAACATTTTGTAAACACGTAAACAAAAACAAAAGAAAGTATTAAGATTCCAACCCAGGTCTTCGTTGCTGCTGGCTGGAAGGCTTTACTCAACACCTCCAGTACTGGTAGTACAATATACTGCATATAACAGCACATCAGTACATAAAAAAGATGGAGAATAATATAGAAAATATAAAAGAATCTACGAAAAAGGCCCAATGAGATACAATGAGAACCAAAATATAGGAGGAAGTTCTAAGCTAAGTCTCGATGAGGAAAACACGGTATGAGTACGAAAGGTAGAATAAAGCATAATAAAAAATAAAAAAGACAAGGGTATTAAAAGAAAAGAAGGAATGAGAAAGAATTGAAGAGAAAGCGAAAGGGAACAACGCCAGAAGGAAGTTGAAGAGAAAATCAAGAAATGATAAATGGAGGAAAGAAATATGCCTGAAAGATAGGGAAAGAGACAGAAAAGGCATCTTGGGAGCAGAGAATATGGGATAAAGAAAAATAAGGCTAGAAATAGGAAGCAAAAGATGGCGGGGAAGGCAAGAAAACAGTAGAAACGTAAAATGTATAGAAGTATTCTACCTTTCGGTGGGTTCATGTATCCCAATATTCCCTAATTAATTCCCTTTTCATCAATTCCTAGTAACTCATCCCATCCGTTTAGTCCAAGAACTTTTGTCTTTGTAAACGTGAAATTTGAAACTAAATACAATAGGATAAAGGAAGAAAGATATTTTCGCAACAATCTCGAAGAAAGAAAACTGAGGAATGATACGGATAAAGCATAGAAGATAGGGATGAAGGATAAATAAGAGGGATAAGAAATGAAGGATAAATACGGAGAGAGACCGTGAGGACGCGATAGAAAGCGTATTCGAAAGGAAACTACAAAACCACAGGAAATAAAACAGGAAAAAATAAGAAAAAGACTACTTAAAAGGAATGAAAGAAAGGGTGGATCTTCAGTGGAAGGATTAAGGGATATATTTAGCAATAGAAAGGAGGATATAGAATACGAGAGATAAGGGTGAAACAGTAGAATAAAGATGGCACAGAGGAGAGAGCATTAACGGAAAGGAAGGTTGAGGAAAGATGTTGAGAGCCTGGGGAAGGAGTTGTGACGGGGAAAAGAACAGCCTTAAGATTGGAATAGAAACTAGAGTAGGAGAGGAATGGATAGAGGGGGGTGAGGGGAAGAAGGGGTGGGGGATGAGGGGAGGGAGGGGTGGGGAAGAAGGGGGAGGAGAAGAGGGCGCCCGAGGCCCGGAAGGGAGGCAAGGGTGAGGGCAGGAGACTAGCGGAGCAGGTGAGGCAGCTTGAAGACTTTTTTTATTTGGAAGCCCCCTGGAGATACATCGCGAAGGAAGGAGAGGTTAGAGTTTTATAATAAAAAAGGCGCGGGTAAAAAAAGGAAGGAAACGAAAGGAAGGGGAAGACTTAAGTTGGTAGCAAAAGAATGAACTCGGTATAAAAACGATGGGGGGAAATAGGAGGGGTGAAAGTGGACGAAGGAAGAGATGGCGTAAAAGCGCTCCGAAAACGTGCGGTTGGTATCGCGAGGAATTGTCATAGAAACGGGAGGGAAATGTTGTGGAAACGGAGCCTCAATGGGGATGAATATGTAACGGATTTAATTCGTGCGGTCCTCTCTCAGGAGTGGAGACTTTATTGCTCCCTGGTGAGGGCGTATTTTCGCGGCTAACAAATAATATTACGGGAATAACTCACTTAGTAGCCGCGCGAATCTTGAGACGTACCGTGGTCGTTCATTTGGATGGGTTGGGTTGCCTCTAATATTAAAGAGGTGCGATATTTCTTGAGATGAAAGAATGAAGTCCAGATAGAAACCAAAAGACTTCGATGAGATGAATGGCGTGTGATTGAGTTTATTGTTTCTATTGGACTTATAATCGAGATGAAAGAGAAATACCCCTGATTCGGATTAGGAAAAGCTATTTTCTTAATGCTAATTTCAGTTTTATTTAAATATGCAACACCTATAACTGGTTTAATATAGCAAAAGCTCACTTAAGAACTTAGAAATTAATTATCCTTTAAAAATTAAAAAATTTTAAAATTATATTTTGATGAATGGCCACGAAAAAGGCTCTGCACTGTCAAAAACATATAAAAAAAGTATAGATTAGAAAGATGTATTACTAGTTTAACTAAGATATACATTGAAAAGAAGCTATAGAATATGTTTCAAACCAAACTATAATTTTTTTACAACTATACCCATGAAGATAATTGGTTTCGTCCTTTTCTAACGCACTGAAAGTAGCTATGAAAATATCTCGGCAAATTTTCCAATAACCAACAGACTTCTGAATAGGTCACAACCTCAAACTTTAAATATCCACCACATGATTGAGACATTCCTGTTGGACAGTGATAAAAATAAGTATTTATCCTGCTCCTTGGATAAATTAAACAAAATTTTATATCAAGAAAAAAGAAAAACGTAAGTATGCAATAATTGGAAGACTCCTTAGAAAGAAAAAAATCCTTCTAAGATATGAAATTTTATACAAGAAGTGAAAAATTGCGACTTGGCCGGGACTCGAACCCGGGTCTCCCGCTTGCCGGGCAGGTATTCAGCCCGGCAATATACCACTGCCCAGCCAGAATACCTGCACGGCAAGCGGGAGACCCGGGTTCGAGTCCCGGCCAAGTCGCAATTTTTCACTTCTTGTATAACCTTGGGTTAGTCGCATAACTTCATGTGCTAAGTAAAAATTTCATTTCTATCGATATGAAATTTTATTCTATAAACTATTAGTAATCTATTTCATACCTAAGATATGATTCTAAGATATGAAATTTTATTCTATAAACTATTAGTAATCTATTTCATACCTATGTAAGATTCGTCTTAGACAAAGGAGGCTCACTGAGACAAACTCAATCTAGAGTAAATTTCAATGTGAAATCCCATTCCTAACTCCCTGAATAAACAGGCTCCCTAAGGGGTCTGAAAAAAACCCCGCAACTAGAAAAACTTGAACGAGAGTAATGTCTTCAAACAGAAAGCATTAAAATGACCAACTTTTGCTTTCCTGGAACAATAAAACCCGAGTGTAGGAAAGTGTCTCCCTTTCTTCTTAGAGGGCAATAATGAAAAGTTTTCCAGATAATGACTGTTTTACCGCTCTCCTAATCGTTCAGGAAATGAAAAAGTCCCCGACTAATGAATCAAGAGCCTTCTTACTCTCCTCAGGATTTTTTTTTTTGCTTTCAGAATGGCTGCAAGTTCGAGAAAAATGTCGCCATTTTACTAAAATGTTACCTCATTCCGAGCGTGGCTGATAAATTGAAGGATACCACATCTTCCTCATCTCAAACGGATTTTAAAAAAAGTTGCCTTAAAAAAAACTCGGTAACGGATAAGGTCTCGGTCTGCAAAGACAGATTTATCAACCCCCCAAAGTTCGATTTCATTTTGAATGAAATTCTCAAGGTTCCACTGCGCAGTGTTTCAAGATGACTGAAGATCAAATTTTAACGAAGTCTTCTCGTCCATAAGAGATTTGGCGAGGGAAAGTACCTTATATCAAAGCCTAGTGCGTGCTTCAAGAAAACGATTAACCATTCATGAATAGATCTTAACTTTACCGCTGATATCTTTGATAATCTTAATAACATCATCTTTTATCTTCGTGTAGTCGTAAAAATTAAGCTTATGGTGTCTTAAAGTTTTGACCAATTCGAGTACGAAAACGAATGGGTTATTTTAAAACTACTGTAAGGATAAGAGCACATATCAAGGAGCACTATCGCAAGTACCTAATAATAATACAAGTCTCAACAATACTTCAATCGCAACAATTAACGATTCAGAGTAAAGACAACAATCAGTGAATCAAATATTAATAATTAAAGCAACAATTGCTGATAATCATAGCAATATATTGACGAATAATTCTGTTATTATAAACTATGTATATACTACTATGCTCAACAATACAATACTATTACATTCAGCAATTAATGACTTACATTAATAGCAATTAGTAACTTAATTCTTAACAATTAAAGAAATCTCTTTAATAATATGCTGGATACACGCAGCTAAGAATTTAATGAAAAAATTAAAATCCAATACGAAATTATAAAATTGTGATACTGACGACCCAAACTATAGACCAGAGTTCATTCTCAGATTAATGGGAATAATATAAATATATCCAGCCTTTAACGAGTTGTGATAAATAATAATTAATTTCACGTACAAGAAATATTAATACATAGAATACTGCTAAAAAGAATTTCTGAAACAAAAAATCAAGCAGCGGAAAAAACCATACTTTATACATCTGAATATTCCCGTCAAGTTTTAGAGAATTTTATTTTATAACCCTCCTTCCCTTGCTTATAGATTTAATGCTAGAAACCAGTTATTAGGAAACAGACAAATGATTATCGGCATATTTTACATGTAAGGCCGCATACGCACCCCCGTGGGTACATCCGCAATGACACTGGGACATTTATCCGTGACCTTTGAAAAAAGAACAACCTAATTGTCTGTACTTTCTGGCTAATTATCTCTTCCTAAATATCCTTTGTCATATTTACCGCGTTTCATACCGGTTTTTTTTTATCTTTTTGCGCTCCTGGGATTTCGAAAAAATATCGCCTATTGTCTTGAACTTTCCATGCACTTCTCCTCTTACTTATTTATTCCGTCCTGGGACGATTATAAGTCACGAACCCATTGCAATGCTCCCCGAAGCACGTCGATTCCCACACACTCAAAGCAAGGCTTTATATTCACAAGATTAACAATGTCTTCAAGTAGCGTCATGAGAACGGTAAAGCGTTTTCAGGGAATCCGTAGAAATACATTGCTGGGCGATTTTCTACTACTTTCTTTCATACGAAACCTTGGATTATGGTTGTAAGCACTTCTAGAAGGCCATGATTCCGAATTATGAGTAAGAGTTTCTGTGCTTCTTTATACACGATCAAAGAATCTGAATATGATAGATATTGCAAAATGAATAAGTTTACATCGCAAAGAGATATGGAGGTAATTAATAAAAAAAATAATTTAGTAAAGTTAATAATTTAGTTCAGTAGATATGACATAACTTTTACGCGTTAAAAATAACTGCACGTAAGAGTGATTTGGGCAGAAAACCTATCAAAATATGTAAAATATGTCAAGTAAATCGCAAAATTACGAAATTAAAATTGTCGTGAGTCGTGAGAGACAAATAAGCAAAGCATGATTGTTGTTTCAATATAATACTCAATAAAGCAAAAACGAGAGGTTTGTCCTTATATGTAGTATCATTAAGTAACAAAATAATACATTTCCACATAATAATGTATGCTGTTGTTAGATGACTGTATAGTAGTGATATTCGGGCCGTCATTTTCCTATTGACTGGTGTATGCTTACTGATTACGAAGGAAATGCAATAAAACGTCAGATAGTATCCGCTATTGAAAAATAATTCAATTCGTAATTCAAAAGTATAAGGCAATGTCACGTCTAACGATTTAGAAAACGATATCAAACATTTGCAAATTTGCAACAACTTTTAACCGTTCCACAAATTTCAACCCTGAAATCTCAAATTTCAAGATTTTATTAAACTCAAGAATAAATCAATTTTACAAACACAACGACATACTAGCAATAGAAGATTAATTGGGGATCACGGTAACCAAGTAAACGAAAAGATACGACTCTAACGCAAATCACCATGGAAACGGAAGGACATAAAAGCAATCAAAAACCACGGAAGAGATCTATTGCAATTCTCAACAACCCACTGCCACCGGATGTGTCCAATCCACTTGCAGTGCTTATCCTATTATAATTATGAAATTATCGAATAAAATAATAATATCATCGACTCAAGCAAATTAGAAAAATATTCCTCTATCTTATATAAAAAATCTAACAAGAGATACTCAAAACTTAGCTCTCACAGATACGCTCAGGGGACGCTTCTTGCAAAAGATTCAAATCGACCCCCCACCACTGAATGCATCCAGCGGTTTTTCAGTTACTGGACCTCTTCTGCGATACACCCAACCTCCTATGGCGTGGGAGGCAATAAAAAATTAACAGAATTAATGGGATGCACGTTCCTTACCCAGCACATGTATCGCGGCGGATATCAGGAGCTTATTCTGAAGCGTGCCACAGATGCCAAACGTGTCTGGAGATCTTATGACCTAAATCAGAAACGCTCAATCTTTAGTGCCAGAGAGCACAATGCACGTTCAGAACAATCACGGCTGTTCGTGCGTACACAGCATTAGGTGAAGGGGCATTAAACGCAGTGCATTATTGAAACTGCGTCGGATGAAAATTACTTGATAACAACGCCCCCTGCAATTTAGATTACTAATTACTTGATAACGAGGTTATCACTTGATAACAGAAACAGAAAGCGTTGCTGGGGAGTAATCAATCGCCAATTATCAATCGCCATCAAGCGAAATTAACCAATTGCGGAAAGCTTGAAAATTAAGACTAAATGAAATTTGTTGACTAATTCTTTCTTTGTACAAGGAAGTGATTTTGATCTTCTGATATTAAAAAACAGAATAGAAAAAACAGTAAAATGGCTCTTTATGATGTACTGCGCTCGTTAGAAACTCAAAAACATACATAAATCATATTCATAAATGGATACGTAAAACATAATTGGTGCAATTTCACGTTGTTATAAAGAAAGTTGGAAAACATACGAAAATTTTACTATTCACGAAAACGCTAAGAATTTAAGAATATCAGCGAGCAAAATTCAATAACTTAAGAAGTAAATGTCCTTTACTTTACAATCTTTATCGTTGCGAAATAACACGAATTCAACTAAAAAATATTCCTTCACATTATGACCGATAAAAAAAACAGGAAAACTGTCCCATGCGTAAAGGCCATTTTCATTTAGAAAGCTTCGACAGAGAAATCCACGAATCATTACACGGCACAATAACTCCGTTTAAAAAGACAGCATTTTTTCTTCCATCCAGGAAAAAAAATCCCAGCTATTTTTTGCAATTTTCTCGGAATAGATTTCCATTGAAACTTAGACCACCTCAAAAGAATTAAAGAAATTTCTCTTCATTATCGAGCACCCACTTCAAAGACAGTACCGCGATAGACTTAGGAGTTAGTTTTTCTTCTAGCTCTCTCTTGTACTCGCAGATAATAACTCTATACCTGCTTACGTGACTACCAAAAAAAACCTACAACAGCTTCCAACCCGAAAACCTGTGAAAATCCCGACCCGGGATATACTTCCGGTGACGGTAAATAAAATATAAAAACTCGAGGGCGTGAAATTGAGGGTGTAGAACAAAAACCTATCTATTCCTACGTCGACCAATATTTTTTTTCGGAAATGGTAGATGGGTCCCATGATGCTAAACCAGTCGTGCAGAACCTATTTCTTGCAGAGGACCGCAGAACTAATCTGTTTCTCCTTCTTCCGACCACAAAACGAAATTCAAGAAATGCGACATCCACCCATGGGAAACCACATAGCGTTATAGTTATTAATAAAAGGGGAATCTGATGGGAACTACAAAAGCGTACCGCTGACTAAGAGCGTGAAAGCTGCACCTCTTCCGTGACTAGCATTCCGCAACGTCACTATTTTGGCGGGACTTTCTCGATTTCATAGTTTTTTCCATGTCCCGAAAAATATACTTCGAATATCCCGCTGATAAACATTCTATTGGTTACTATCGCAACGTTGCCACCCTATTACTTATCCCAATCCTTCAAGAACCTTCATTCATATCAAACATGCATAGGGCTGGACGGCTGTTACATTTCAATTTAATTTACTTACTATTAAACCCCGATTGAATTTCTTTTCTAAATGAACCGTATGTGGTTTTTAATATACCAAAAACGTCTCGCTATCAACAGAGGGAGCCTCATCTAATTTTTCTTTCGTGGGAAAGTAGTGCATTCCAGTACAACGATTAACGTTTTAAATTAGATTAAGATATATTAGATATTATTATAATAGATAAACAAGATTTTCCTACTTATAGTGCGTTCCAGGTTATTTTGTTGATAATGATGGATTATAAGGGTAAGAAAACCTATGTAAATTCTCCTGTTTGCAAGAATAGTCTCATTACAGGCACTTACTATGAGTTCCTCCTCACTCTAACGATTAAAATTACAATTCTTAGCTTATTTAAGAAGACATAAATTACATTTTTCAATAATGAAGGTAACTGGAAAAATTGGAACGCAGTTTAGAATGTTTACACTACGTAGAAATCTCTTCAGGCTACAGAATTACCTGACCGTAATTAGAATCCCAAGTGGTGTTTCACTCACTGAATATTAATGTTTGTAAATATTTCCGGATATCTATTAAAAGCACAGCATTTCATATTATTTGGCATTAACTTGTTTACAATAACCCATCCCGAGCTTTTTAGAATCTAAAAGGTCATGAAAATGTCCTGATTGCTGTTTAAGAACCCAGACAATCCTACCAAAGACCCACGCCATGCCCAGGACAAGAGAGCGAAAATAAATTTCATAACGGTCTCTCCATGCAAGTGGGAGGTCCCGGATTATTCGCATGAACTCCGGGACGCCCAATTTAAACGTCTCAGGACCAACGACCAAAGATTTTGAAATCGCTTCCTAGCTTCGTTTACTTTTAACTTAGGAGAAACTATACTTTACGCTTCAATCCCGAAGGAAATGCACGTATGCTCTCCGTACTTGGAAAAAGCCGGAGGAGGTTGGTGATTCTGAGTAATGGCACAAGCACAGTAAGTTTCGTTTAAGAGTAAACAAGTATTTACAAGTAAAATCGTAAATTACGATTTGGAGAACTCCGATCGCCTCGAGGAGAGGATGAAGAGGTCGAGAAAACGGCGGGCGAAGGGGTGAACGTCCTTCTCTATGGCACTGTTAATCTTTAAAACTCTTTAAAATAAAATCAGATTTCATTTAAAGTAACATCCGGAGCGTTCGCTTAATAACCATGCAGCAAACGTAAAAATGACAATTCAACTCCACTCCATGTGGAGTTGAATTGTCTCATTGTCAATGAACTCATTTCTGTAGTGTTACAGATAATTATGATACATTGATACTAACACGATATTCGCCAAAAGGTTTCGAAATCTATTCAAAGAAATTTTTAAATGAAACAGAATTATTAATGTTTTAGAGTTGAAAATGCATCAGCTATCCTGACGTATTTAAAGTCAATACCTACTCTTCATGTATAAAATATTCACCTGTCACAGTGGTTAGCGTGATAGCTTTCTAACCCTAAAATCCCGGGTTCAATTCGTGCCGATTGAATTTTTCTGGTTCGGGAATGGTTGTTTATATTTGTCAGTAATAATAATTATTATTATGGATGGAACTAGGATCATCTTCATATATTCGTTTAAGAAACTATGATTATTAGAGAATATTGATATCCAAAAGTCGGTATTAACCAGCTATTAATGACAAACTACAACTGGTCAAGGATCCCACGAAAACTACATTTTTCTCTATTTATGACACTTAATTTTAGTGTTATTTAGATATTCTTCAGATTCAACGGAGCGAGGGTTGGCTTGGACGGAGAGGCTAACTGAATAAGATTTTCTCGCAAAGTGAGCTGGTCCGTTCAGAACCAAACAAGATAATGAGTTTCCAGATAATACGCCGTAACATCATGAAGACTATAAACTCGGAATGCTACGGTTTATTTACTTTTACCAATTTTTAAAGCGTTTACTTCCTCGAAAATGTACAATTTTCTATATTTCTAATCCGTCAGATATTATTTTAGGTGCTTCCTGAGGAATTAATCACAAATTTAGGCTACACATTTCATCTCCCGAATTTTTTTCATCGAGAGGACCAGCGCTGTATCCGAAAATTACGACTCCAAAGGCATTCATCCCGCGATATTGGGACCGCAAAGCTTAATTTTCAATCTTGATTAAGCCGGTGCAAATTACAACCTGGCTCATTCCTGAAAAACAGCGGGACTGAGCGTCCCGCGATTATCTCGTAGGAACACATTGGCTATTCTCCCATCACCGCAAGATTTACGGCAAATTGGTTAAGCACTCCCCCAGTTTTGTAGCGGACGGATTATATATTTGCAGTAAAAGTAATGAACCCCTGCGAATCATAAAACCGCGTAATGCCAATTACGGGCAAAAATACCCCGGGAGACAAATCGCCCGACAACAATCGATAAAAACAAAACGCGCACGTAATGCTGGAGAGCGCGTGGCTGCCGGTAAGCAGGTTGCGCGCCACCGTGGTTGAGGTTGAAAACCTCTGCCCCATTTGACAGAGACTCGCGCGACGGGGGGAGTGGGAAGATGAGTTAGTCGAGGCGGGAGTCTTCGGGAGCCGCCTCCCCCACTCCCCAGCTGTCTGCCCCCCTTCCTCAGCCCCTGGCGATTCCGAAGCAATAGCTCTTGTGGGGGGGAGATGTTGGGGGCCGATGGAACCTGGAGGCGGCGGGAAGGAGACCTTGAGATGAAGGGTAGGGGGGCGGGGACTGGGGGCGGGGGACGTACGACTCCGCATCCCACACGGAGAGCTCCTAGCGTTCGCGTGGGCCATCAGGGTAGCCAACTTAACACTTTGTACAAACCAGATGGACCGGTGGGATGACTCGTGGATGGAGCGAGAGGTGAATCCTCAAACTGTTACGCCGCCGCTCTGGATGGATTAAACGAGGTGTGCGCTGCCCTTTGATGGCGAAATCGAATCGAAAGGGTTTCGAACCCCTTAAAAGGGAACTAATTTGTAGAAAATGAATTCGCATGAAGGGGATGATGGACTTGTTTTCATCTTCAAAAGCTGCGTTTTGATTTTGGGTAATTAAAACTTCATTTACGTGGGCAAAATGCGATGGAAGGCAATTTCGAAGCGGGGATGTGTTCTTTGCCGAAAGAATTGGTAAAAGCTCGAATTTTGTCGGGCGAAAATGAGGAAATCGGAATATGTTTTGCCCCTTTTCCATTAGTGCTTGAGCAAAAGCTACTAAGTTATTCCATCGAATAAAGAGTTAATTCCCTTTGATATAGTCTGACGCAGGGTTCACGCAACTTTAACGTTATACCCGAGAGGATCATACAAGTAAGGATTAAACCTTTGATCTGGGGGTTTATTATATTATGCCTGAAAAAGAATTACGAAGGATTTACCTTCACGTTTCTTTCAAGGTTTTAATGATTTCCGACGTTAATACACCAAATCGCTGTGATAAATATGTTTGAAGCCTTTAGAAATGCTACCGACTTCAGAAGAATTATATATCCTTAAAATTGATGGGTGGGAAATTTTGCATAAAGAGTACATGCACTGTGCAAGCACTTTTTCACTTTATAAAGAAAAATGCATACCAAAGAGAAAACTTGACGGAGGAAATTCTTGAAAGAATCACGAATAATTTGAATAAGAAAATTGACTGATGCAGTATTAGATAAAACTAAATACTACCGGAAAGAATTAATTTCGAAGTTCGCTGCTCCTCAGATACGCAATTTCTTACATTATATACACGTTGATTTTAGATTAGATTCTCCGATTCGCCCACCTGAAGAGATGAAATTTACAGTAGGCAATTGATTATTTCCGTTTCGCTGAATCCTATCCACTCTGCCTAAATGAAATTAATGAAAATCTTGAATAAAGTCATGAAAGAGGCTCTATGTATTTGTTTAAGGAATAATATTGGAAATAATCGTTTGAGAATAAAGTAATTAACGAATTGTTATCAATCTCAATTCATAGCGATTCCTTGCAAATACTAAATCTTCTCTCAATAAAATATTAATAGTATTATTTTTATATCTGATCCTATTATGTGTTCATTATATTACATGTTTCGACGGAGTTTCCAGTATCGTGAAACTTGATAATCTCGCTTTTATGAAACGGATACGAAGGAAAAGCTGTATCTTAAGCGGAATATCAAGTGCGATTTTTATATAAGAAAATTATTATCTTTTAGCAATTCCATTTTAAAACTTAAATCCCAATGAACATATAAATACGCGCTCCTTAAAAATTATCCCCCTCTATCTAGAATAAATCATTCAATATTCCAACTTAACTTCATCAAGAAGCAACTTGAGTATACGAAACGTTCCTTCAATAGACTGAGATATCCAAGAAGGGCCCACAGAAATTACAGCTTCCTGCTGTTACACTAACGAAGACGATCCGATTTTTTCTTATGAGCATGGTCGCCCGTCCCAGATGTGGAGGTTCTTGACCTTGTACCCCCAGGGGATTCCTTCAAGAAGATCCAGGGGGTATGAGAGAGGGGAAATCGAAAACGCCGGCCGGTAAACAATTTTCGGATTTCACATTCCGAGAGCTAAGACAATTTATATAGGCGACATTTACTATTAAAACATGTAGTTTGACATTTCGGGTTGACTGCCAAACTGATGGAAAATTACAAGGGGAACGCACCCCTTATTTTGATCAAATTATGCATGGTGATAAAATCCAAAATGGCAGCCGAAAGGCCTAGTCAATAACGCGTGAGTCTTTGGTGATGAGGCCTCGGGTTCGACTCCCGCTCGGGACCCGCAGGAAATGACCTCAGCTATTGAAACACATTAAAAATTCCAAAACATCTATCGCAAATTACCAACTTCTGAGCATATAAGATGTATGGTTAATCAGAAAAATTAAATTACATTCAATACCTTTAGTTTAAAATGTTAGCTGACAAATTGCATTCTATTGTAATTTAACATAATGTTCAGTTATACCTTTTTACACAAAGGGTACCGAGTTCGCCACCGGATTTTGGATTTATTTTCTTGTGACAAATTTTTCTTCTATTCCCTGCTTATCATATTTTCAGAAGAATCTGAAATAGTCTATTCCTACATTATTTATAAGCATCAAAATTACCTTTATTAACTTATATTATTTTAGTCTACTAACAGGATTTTTCTCGCTTGAATGCCTTTGCAATTTCTTTCTCCAACAAACATTCCTGCTGTTGAAGAAAATATTCAGACTGTTTCCAGATATCCCTCTCCGTCATCTCCCTCAAGTAGGTGAGATAAATCCTTTGACTTAAATCCTATTTTATGGCAATTTCTACTCGGCATTCCAACAATTTATTGCTCAACTAACATCGGTAATCCTTGTCCGGAATCTTCTACAACTGATTTGTCATACGTAAATCCTAACGTACTCAATCATATATCCCATTCATAAACCTTTTACCGTATACTTGGAAAGAAACATAAACAGTGAATAAAGCAGTTGGAAAGTAAATATATCAAGAATGAAGAATTTCGCATGATTGATAGCGGCATAAAACAATTAACTCAAAGATTAGAGAGTTCTCCACATCATGGAGATGGACTCATGAGCTCTTAATACTCTAATTAACACTATTTCCTTTACTTTAATATGTTTAACACCACTCTTTGGATAAGGGTAATATATTACTGGGATTCACAGCCTGGGATAACTTTACACAGGAGGTCTAACGAACCTTGTTTAAAGGATATAGTGAATACTAGGTAAACAAGGAAGATGTGCTATTAAAATATTCCAAAATTAGTCGTATTAAAGGCGATTGTTAGGTTATTTCATGGTAGAATAGTCTGTCAGGTCTAATATCCGCATATTTCTAGGCAATCATAGTAAATTTTAGAAAATATTTTTAAACGATTAAGGAAATTCGTTACCCCGTGGAAAGCTAAGAATTATTTTATTCCGTTTATAGTGGTAAACAGTATGGTAAGTGTATATGGATTGAGTTACAATAAGCTGAAGGGATACGGGGGCCATAAATTTTGGTTATATTTGTTCTAAAGTTTATAACATAAAACTTCCATTGCCTTTAATTTTGTGTTTGCTCTCGTACCTAATTCCAAGACAACATATAGGGAAAAATCGTAATTTCGAAAAGCTCAGAATATTGATGATTAAGAGACTAAATGGGGATTAAAATCTTCATGCGGTACCCCAACTGCGTGAAACTGAAAACTCCATGTTCCCACTAGACGCGGCACCTGCCAACGGAAGGATTCTGGGTGTAACATGAGTATTTAAGAACAGACTATTTTCGGGCATCCAGTAAAAATGCTGACACTTCCAATCTTCTTTTAAATAGCGCTAGTTTTCAAAGCTAGGTTCTTTGGGCGGCACTAAAACTGTAGCTGGGCTCCAGGGGAGAGTTCGGCTGTCGGAATGCTGATATTTATAAAGTCCTCCGATCGCTCTTGTTAAGGAATGTGGGTCATTCGGAATTGTCACTTGCAAACTCTTGCTTAAGCGATCCTGAATCGAATTTGCTTACGTCTTTTCCTTCCAGACTAGCGAACCATTTTTCCGCGACGTCTATGGAAAAAGGAGAATTTCACAGACGGTAGAGTTCCTGCGTTTGAAGCCTGGAATAGGTGGGCGAAAAGACTGTTTAAGAAATCCCATACTTTTTCCTAACCTCGTTGACATGTTGATATCTTGAAATCTCTTTCGCGGCTTGAGTGTATTTTTATCTAACCGAAAGTTGTGCGAGAAAAGATATATGAAAAACCTAGCAAAGTTTTTTTTTAGTAAATTCAGGTATACAATTTCGCCTTAAAGATTTTCTAGTATCACTCATTCTTTGAACTGAAAAATATAAGAACAGTAGCTTCCAATTGTGATTGATATTGGATATAAAAGACATCTATCATGTACAACTCTTCAAAGGAATAAATAATATATTGGTGAATTAATACAAATTATTTGAAATGGATAGAAATCTACATCTACAATGTATCCTGCAAGATATCTTTCGGCGTGTGGCAGGGGGATATACACTTAAGTGCTACTGTAAAAGAAGCTGAAGAATAGTCTGTATAAATGCATCCATTAATACTATCCTATCCAAGAGTGAATCTTTGTAAATAACCAGTAAAAGTTCAAAAATTATGAAACAATTGAATTTTTTCAAGACTCCATTGAAAATTCATAATAATAGAATTTACAATTGCCGAAAAGTTCGCTAAAATATATATTTCCAAAACATCAACCCGAATTTGATACTTTAAGCTAATATATTTCCAACGTGAGTCCTATAGCTTTGTAAAGATAATACGTAAGGAGTCAAAAATTAGTAAGACTCATTCTTATAACTCAAGTTTCAACATTAATTAAGAAAAGTGTAAGATGAAATTATGTCTCTTTGCGTTTTCAAGTAGTAGGTCGCTCATCTTATTCTGATGAAAAATATTTATCAATTTAAATCGCTAATCTATTGATATTGAATTAATTAGTTTAGCAGAAGCGATCTCACATAATGACTAACAAATTTACTTCATTTTATTATACAACAAGCCGCATCGTTATAGAAACCATTGCTTTAGAAATCTTCAAATTTAAAAAATCGCCTAGCAACTAAGTCTCCCAACCAAAATGTAAGCTAAAAGATCACAAGTATACGATAAAAATCAAGGAAAGCAAACACACACTCACCCACGAAGAATCTAAGCCGTTTCTACACTACAGACTGCCAATTAGTTTTCCCTTACCTGGAAAGAAAGAAAGAAAAAACTTGATTAGCACACATTAAACACCTACTCACAAGCTTCGTGATTGAGTGACGTTTAGTAGGGATTGATACGAATCTATCAAGCCCTAAGTTCCATTTACATTGTAAGGATAGCGGAGTGCCTTTATCTATCAGTCACTCGCTAACTTGAGAGTGGATAGGAGGTAATGCACTAGACGGCCACCTGCTGACCTGCATCGAACCATTGTCACTTAATCTGATTCGCAATTAGATCGATGATTTGCATTTTCATGGAGAAAGGACACGCTAGGAATACTGGATTTATGGGAATTATCCGATGGCAAATTCCTTCCTAAGCATATTATGACAGAGGTATCAAATGAGGAGATAAAATTATTATCACAGTATTCTGTCTTTCGATATGTTCAAATAACCCATTATACTCTACTCAACGTAATGTAATTTGTTTCCTGAAAACTTCATTTATGTCACACTACATCTTTTGTCTATATCATTCCCTCTGTCTTTACATTGTATCCTATATTCAGATCGGAGGTACATATTCAGTCATTAAAGTTCCATATATACTGGATATGTACATTTAGCTTCATTTAGATTTGATATATAACTAGCCTGTACATAAACTGTATTCAAACGTATTTTACTTGGAGTGTCCACCCTTACCCATAGAACGTGATCTAAGGTCTAACATATTGGTCTTAAATTTGTAGAATTTCATCTTAAAACGCAAATTGATAACAAAATAAGATATTATAAATAAAAAGTTGCGTTATCAATATTGAATTTTTCGGAATCTGAGGATTAAAAAATGAAAGATGAAATTGAAATAATGATCATCAAATAATCATCAACAGCCAATGAAAGTCTAAATTTACAACTATGTTACAAAACGTTTCTTTTAAAAAAATCTTCGAATATTGTTGCTAATAGGGCGTACATAAAATTTTTGCATACAAATAAATTTGTAGAATATTTCAAAACGAAAAACTGAAGCATAAATGGACAATAAACTATTTTAATGTTTAATTATAGATTGCTAGAAAATAGTAGATGCTGAATCCCATTTATTGGAACAAAACTAACATTTCGAGATACATTTAAAACCCTAGTTGATGCCAGAGTGCTTCGTCATTAAAAAAAACACATTCATGTATGTTCGTGCTACAAACTTGATGAAACAGAACCCGTCAATTGATAAAACGTATCCCAAGAATTAGAAGATTTCATCAACTTTAGTTAACAAAAAAGCTAATCTCGCCACCGTCATCTCCTCAAATTATCCACACAATCAAAAACAAATCCCTAACCTCTCCATAAAATAGAAAACTAATTTTCGGAAAAGATAAATGACGCGGTGTTATTTGAAAAGCTTCATCATCTCCAAATCAAACACACTATATGATTAAGCTGAAATATACTTTTTGCTGGGAAGATTGTTTGTTTAATGAAAGAAATGGAGTTATCTTTTTGAGATCGGAAACTGGAAAAAAATCCATGATTTCGCATCGCATGATTGTGTATATAAGTATGTTTTTTATATTTATGGCTGATATTTGTCAAGAATAAAAAGAGAGTAATAATTCCCAAAATTATGTTGAAAACATTTTTACGATAATTTTATTATAAAAGGAATAAAATAATGACAATAATGATTGCCACGACAACTACTTCAATAATGAATATTATACCGTGATTGTATTTCTATGATAAAAATAGAATTGCAACTAGGAAATCCTCTTATATTACCAGTAATAATACCCAAAATTGTTGAAAATTTTTGGAAATAATGTTTTTATAATAAAAGTAGAATAATGAGAATAATAATTACCATGACAACTATTTCAATACAGAATATTATACTATGATTGTATTATATTTAAAAAAACACCATAGAAACTACAAAATCTTCTTATATTACCAGTAATAATACTCAAATTATGCTGAAAATATTTTTACTATATTGTTATCACAATAGACATACAACAATGAGAATGATTACCATGACAACTATTTCAATAAAGAATATTATACCGTGATTGTATTTCTATGATAAAAATACCATAGCAACTAGGAAATCCTCTTACGTTACCAGTAATAATGATTCCTACGATATGAATACAATAATTGTTTCCAATACGACGGGAAGTGATGAAATGCGTTATTCAACAATCGAAAAATTCCATATGGATCGCAATTGATAATAAACGATTGAAAAGTAACCAAAACGATACAAAACCATTCCCTTCCTATTCTTTTACGCGAACTAAAAAAGTATACTGCTCAAGAAACATCATTATTTCCCTCGCAAAATTTACCCAGCAGCCTCTAAATAGAATCACATCAACTCCCTCTTCCACAAGCATCCCCTCAAAAATCATTCAGTTCAGAGAGCAACCAACCAATCACCTTTATCACTCAATTAATCAAACGACGTCTTCGGAATCGCACTTTCTGACCCAATTCCCAACGCAGACTTCAATTTTCCCCGCCCTTATTTGGATACGTAACATTGAGGGATAGATAGGTGGCGCCAGTGGCAGCTGATACCCGGTCTGATCATTCGGTAAGGAGACAGGTGTCCGTGTCAGCAATCACACACTGAGATCATAATTTGCGAGCAGAAACAGTGGCGTGGATGCAGCTTCCGAAATGCATGGCAAAGAGCCAGCCCAGATTAATATTAATGAGAAGGCTTGATCATTCCTGAGGATCACTGCGGAAATGAGATTTTGACGACGAAATACACGCCGTGGACTCGAGTTCCTTAAAACATCCTCTATTGTGTTTATATCTCATTATTTGTTTAATTATCTAATGGAGAAATGTACAGATGGCTAGATTATCACAAGAAATACAGCACGAATTGAACTCATGCGGTACCAAACGATTGGGTAAACATAATTTAAAATGCAATACTTATTCCATGATGTCATAATAAATTTGCATAATTAAAAAAACTTAAGCCGTTTTGCAGCGTTAAGATCTGGCATACGGACGAGAAAAACTAATTTTGCATAGAATGACCATGAAAAAATTAATTCACTCACGCATACTTATTAAAAATTAATGTTTCAAATTATGTAAGGTTAACCATGGATAAAAACAATGAATACCCTTGCATAGGTAATTTCATTCCACATATGAATTCCGATGTTCATTTATTTGACTTGAAATAGCAGCGAAAACCTAAGTGTAATAAGATAGTGAACATAATTTCTATTTCCATTCTTGCGAATTGTTGTCTAAGTACCCATGGTGATATGGAAACTAATTATAGAATTCGTTACCATGGAGATCCGAACAATTTCTAATTTTGAAATGATTCCATCCATTAAAAGGATGATAATAACTTACTTTGCAGAACATGAAAGAGTATATAAAGTCAAAAGAGTACATTTAAGCCTTACGAATAAATCTCCCCAAGGTTGAAGTTGACTCAAACGAAAACTTTTAGTGTAAATTCAAATGATAAAAAGGGAAGATTCTGTATTAGCAATATTACATTACAATTTAGAGCCATCAGCAGAATTTGTAACCAAGTCTTTTGAGGAACAAAAGAGCAAGAAGGTCATGTTAACTCTCAGAGAGAGTTGATTTAACAACTTCCTCATGTGATACTCTCTGGCTTGATAAGGAAACATACGGCCGACTTAGCCTCCGCCCACATTGAAATACAAAGGAAAAAGTGGGATCTGAAAGTTGTAATACCTACGCATTCTAATTATCCAGCCCACGCACGACATTTCTCTTGGACGGGAGCTATAAACACAAACATGTGCTCCATTTAATTCGATGGAGAATCAATAAAATGCACGGGGTGTGATGAAACACACGATTCTTAAAACATGAAAGAAACGGAATGATTAAACTACACTTTGCACTAGTTCGTGTTCGATGAGGCTACGTCATTTGTCAAGGCGTTGCTAGGAACAAGTTTAATGACGTCAGAACGGGCAGAAAATGGAAATATCCTAACTACGACACATTCATTCTCGTATACTTATATTAGAGATATTACTTTTAAATTTCTAACTGTCATCTCCATTTCTAGATCGAACAAAGGATAAATTACAGTCTGAATAATATTTTTGTTGCTAATTTCAAACACAAGTGCCGATTGTTGTAACGTAATGTAGTTACTTAGCAACTATCATAAAAATCGACTTATTGTTTCTATCCGGTGTACGTGCTACAATAATACGAAGAGATAACTAATTAATTGTTAAATTCAGGTATAACATTATATAAAATAACTAGTTGTTAACTTCAGCCATTACAGTGCCGATTGTTGTAATTTATCGCAATTACCTCGCAACTATCATGAAAATCAACTCATTGTTTCTGTTTCGTGTACGATACAATAATACAAAAACAACTGTATTCTTATCTGTAAAGATTATAACAATTAAAATACTGAATGAATATAATAAGCTTATCGTTATTATACTAAATGAGTATTTTTCGTCTTTATTGTTGTAGAAGTTAATAAAATGTTCCAGTATTCAAACAATGCTGACGAGTGATTGTTGTGACATCTATTGTTGTAGTCACTTGCGAGTGTCTCTTAACTTAGTAAATTTTTTCAACCTGTTCCTTGACATTATCGATACAAATTCTACAAAATTTTAATCAAAATTGTTCTCATAATTTTGAATAATTATTTCATAGGCATCAATGACAGTCTAGCAACCCCCTGATCACAATAGTTTTTCAAACGTTCCCATAGTAACTTTCCTTTCCTTGGCAGGCACGAAGAAAACGCCCTGCCAGGAAGAAGGGGAAAACAGAGGATTAATGAATGAATGAAGTTTCCCACACTTTGGCTATGCAAATGAATCTTGCAATTCATGCCTTCTTAACTGTTACTCCACAATTGCCTTATCTCTTCCCATTCGAGAACAGTCCAATCAACTCTTTGACCCTCACCTTTATCCCAATCTCACGCAGTGATATATTAAAGAGCTCTCCAAAGATATCGCATACAGGAAATACAACCCTCGAGTCTAATTAAAAGGAACGGAGGCCGAAAATTTTTTAATAAGCAACTCCCCTTGCTCTGACACCAAAATCAGGATATATTAGAAAACGAATCATTCGGTATCACACCAGGGTTTACAAACTTATAATAGAATCTTCTTTTTCAATAGAGGAGCAAAAGCATTCTTCGACACCACAGAATTAATTAATAAATATAAATTATGATTACATCAATCTTCTGGATCAACTGACTCGAGAAAATGCATTTAATGAGCCTAATAAAATATACATTAGTCACCAGGGCGAAAATTGCATACTTTTTTCTTCATTGTAACTATTTACAACATGATGAAGCTTAAAGAGAATGAATAAACAAGTTACACACCCTTTAAGTGTGGAAAGTTACGAAATTAGTACCTGGAAGAACATATATGTATATTTAAATGGAATCATCTTGGAGAAATCTTAGATCACCAATTAAAATCGGTAATTTTGCGGAATAAGTTAAAACTTTAACGTCTTTGGACTAAAAAAAAACGGCGTTTTATATACATCATCATTAAATTAAAAATAAGAAATAGATCATCATTAGATTAAAAATGAAATTCTCTGTTTTCATAAAACAAAGTAATGTATATGGTATCACAGTAATGGACCGTTTTGGAGAATGTAAACTCCTTTGCCTATGAATGTACGTTGAATCTATTGAATTTCGAATCCTCCAGGCATTTCCAATGATTGCCCTCTTCGATTCCCGACACGACAAGGGATGGCGCTATAAAGAAAACGCCCCCACGTAACCAAGTACGCTAAAAACCAATCGCTAGCGCATGCGCCATAGAATCTCCAAACATTTGCACGCGTCGAAGTGAGAAATAACGGCCATTCACGTCCCAGATGGCACGGGTTGCACCGAGGAGGATATCGCAGACGAAACTGAGTTGTGGCAGCTGAGGTTCGCGGGGGACACAATCACGTGGGGGTTCGATCTGACGCCGACGTGCCAAAGAGTTATTGCTATGGAGACGAAAATAAGCCGCATCGCATATCCCTTTTATGATAGCAACCCGTAACTAACGACATGATAACAGTAAATAAGGGTTCTCATGCTGTTTTATGAAGCTTTGTTTTTATTGGAGAACTGCAGCACCTAGCAACGGAAGTAAATAGCAATGAAACTATGATAGCAACTGAAGTAAATTGCGAATAAAGTTCATAGAAACTGGAGTAAATAGCAACGAAACTATGATAGCAATTGGAGTAAATAGCAACGAAAGTAAATAGAAGCTGGAGTATATAGCAAAAAAGTAGTACATAGAAACTAGCAACGGAATATATAACAACGGGAGAAAATGGCAACTACATACATAACAACTGGAGTAGATAGCAACGAAAGTACACAGAAACTGGAGTAAACAGCCACGAAATATGTACACCCATAGCAACTGGATTAAATAGCAACGAAATATGCACACACATACTAACAGGAGTAAATAGGAACGAAATATGTACACAACAACTGGAGTAAATAGCAACGAAAGTACATAGCAACTGGAGTAAATAACAATGAAAGTACATAGCAACTGGAGTAAATAGCTACGAAAAAAACAGAGCAGCATAGGATAGCAGATGAGCCCCATTTTACGAGATGATTAAGAATAAAAGGAGTTCTCAAGAATCATTTAGGGAGATTGAGCATAATCACAGCTTTCTGTATGGTGGGGATTTTTTTTTTTTAAACAGTCCCAGAGCAGTCTAGTTTTTGTAGCAGCTTTTAAATCGCGGAAAGGAGCTCGGGTCAACTTCCGACTTTCGTTTCCTTTCCCGGACCGCGGTCATTTTCTACCGCTTTTTTAGCTAACGGTCGACTAAATGAGCGCTAATTCGCCCCCCTCTCTCTCTTAACTCCTCCAGAATTTCTTCTTTTCGGATTAAAGTTTCATCCTTTTAACTCCAGATATACATCATAAAGGAAACATGAGAGGAAAATAATTCCAGCGGACGGCAAATAAAACATTAAGATAGAAATTAACGCTTAACCACAAGCAGAAACTAGCCCATTCACTGAATACAAGACAAACACTGAAGTAGATAAGAAAATAAAATTCGCAAAACAGAGAAATGTAGTCAAAAACTTTGAAAATTAAATCAAATTCTAAAATCATGATTATATTACATATAAAGTAAGTGAAAGTACACGATTTCATGGCTAAAACTTAAACACATAAATTCTTTAAAGGAAGAATTCGATCATTCAGAGCAGAATTACTCTTTTCAAATTAATAAATAAGAACAAAATTTTCATAAAGTTACGTTTCCAGTCATTCAACGTTGGTTGGGATGGAAACAAAATAGAACGCAGACCAAGTATTCAGCTGTTTACGCTCTGAGCGACTAATTAACTCGGTGCCTTACAATCGTAACCAAGGAGACATGTTTCTGTTTCGTCCATAGCAATTACAATCAGCTCGCTTTCATTAGTTACGCATCCCCATTATTGCGTCATTTTCAATTTTGCATCAGAAATGGATTGGTTTCCTCATTCATGAATGGAGAGCATTTCCCATTATGAGAGAAAAAACTAAATATTGGAATGTTAATGAAAAATATAAGCTTGGAATGAGGAACATATTTTGAATACGTGAGGGAATTTAAATCAGGTAAAATCCGAATATGAATAAAAACAATTTTTCATGTCTAAGACATTTCTTAAATGTGATTTGGGCATCCAAGATATATTTATGTATATTTGATACCCAAAATAATAATTATTAGAGTAATATCCAAAGTAATAACATATGTGCAGTGTTCGGTATGATAGTCATTGAATTTTTCATGTTGAAAACAACGAAATATTCTAACCTCATTGCTCTCCTCAGCAATCCTCCTATTCTTGACTATTTTAACCCAGGAATGGTGGTGTTTCAAACATTAAATTTAGAATATTTTCATCATACATATGCTAGAATATTTTGCTACTGAGCCAATGATTGCTTTCATTATTACACTAATTATAATAAAAGTAACAATGTAAACATTGATATTAAAATTTTTTACACATTCCGTATTATATTAGTATATATTTTTATCGCGTATCATTTAACATAGATTTATATATTTGTATTTTTTATAATTCTTTATAGATTTTTATTTTTTTATTACGTCATTAGTATTATTTATATTACATAATTGTTTGGCTAAATGGAATACGGCACTCAAAAGTCCCAATTTCTCCAAAAAAAAGGTCCCTTTGTATGTATGTAATATACGCCATACATACACATACATGCATACGTATAGCTCCCATCAGCATAGCCAAATCACCAGGGTGATATCAAAATTCGTTCCGTCATAAAAAATATCCAAACAAATCAACGGACGGACAAACGGACAAAAATCCTCCATCAAAGCCCGGAAGATCCCCGGATTCAACCTCGCGAAAAGATCGCGACATGGCCAAAAATTAGCACCCCAAAGGTGAAAATCCCCAGACGGGGTAAAATCATCCGAACACGCCATCCTTTTAACTCCCACACGCACTGATAATCTCGCTCTCCAATTTCCGAATCCCTACACACACAGTGTCGCGAGTTTCGTCCGCTCCCCGCGGGGTGGCGCTGTTCTTCCGTTGCAATCATCGCCCAAGTCCCTCGAAACACAAGGGAGCCGAAAATCAATCTACGAACCCGTTATCTCCCTTTTTTCTCCACGGGTAATTATCGCAGTGCGGGCTTTAATGAGTGGCGAATTCGAAATCGGTGGCATTCGATCGATATTCTCGGACTGTCAGCCCCGTTTGATTGGACGTCCGCGGAGATACGGTGTCAGCGTTTAAAGTTTTCGCCACCCCTCACTATGGAGAAGACGAAAATTGGACCACCTACGTCACGCTCAGATGCTGCAATTTGCAGCGCTGAAATATTGCTGAATCGGAGATTCGCGACTGACCGTGTCATGAGCGTCGATTTCCCTTGATGGCTGAAAGATATTATTCTCATCTCGCGTAAGCAAAGTTCCATTATTTGGGATGTTACTTCCATTTTAGACAGGCCTAAAATTTGATTAAATTAACATCACCAATAAATGATTGTTGTCATTAACTGCAGTTTGGCTGTAGTTAACTAACAATGGTTTCGATGATTCGTGCTTTATTTATTTAGTTGCTGGTTGCTGAGGAAATAACAATGACGGTCGCCATAGCAACGTCAGAAAAGATTTCAAACAGGTCATACAAATCCAGAGGTGGGGCAACTGCGGCTTTCAGGCTTAATTCTGCCATAAATTTAGTAGTTCACAGCAGTTTTTTTAATCGTTTTCTGAATGAAATTTCGTTTAAATATTTTTCAATCTCATCAATACCACCAGAGAAATATAGAAAATAAATATTCTCTTTTACTTCAATCAGCGCATAAATTCATTTTCTCATAGGCAATATCTAGGTTAAACTACTTGAATGTAGAATCTATATATTCGAGTTTTTGGTTGGTCTACATTATAAAGAAGAAGAGTGACTGAAAAGAGCTTATACCTTCACTAACAGTATTTTATCATGTGACCATGGTTTTGTTCCTTTAGGTCATTATCAGGCTATAATGGTCTAATAATAAAATAGTGGTAAATAAGGCATAACTGCTTCTTAGCGATTTTCTCCTTTTTAACAATTGAATATATGCAGCACGCAATACAAGAGTAGCCGGAATGTTCAACTGAATTCATTCAATGAAACATTCATTGATTTCATTCAATGCCCTCAGATGGAGACAGGTTCAATCGATCTGTATACGTCATCAGAAGAATCAGAGAGATTAGTTTAAAGCACTAAATAAAGCAAGCGGGATAGAAATTTCTTCCCAGTTATCTATTAATGATGAAGAATATCGTGGTTTCGAAATAATTTTTCTGCTAGGATAACCTCCCTGCCATGTATTTCATTTAATACCTTTAAACTTCACAAGTTAAGAAAAACGTCCTACCTATCTGAAAGAATGGCGAAGTCCAACATTTGTGTAAGAGAATTCTTTTAGAACGGGAAAAACTTCGAAAAATTCCATCAAACTTCTTAAGCACTTAGTCACCCTGGAAATGTCACTCACACGATCCCGTTGTCTCAGCAACATGATAGAAAGTACAAAATGGGACGGGAAATTGCGTTTGTACAAACACTGGGGAAACTTTGGGATAATCGTTCTTTTGGTACATAATTACTTTCCTCGCATAACGGAACCCACCTATTTCGACACGGCAAATAATGTCAAAATAAATTTATAGAGGAAATGGGACATTTGATAGGTGAAGGTTTTAAATGAAGAAAACACGGACAGGAAATCGCTGAACATGCGGGGAAGAATCCGATAACATGCAGCACCGCTACATAGCTTCGTATTTTAAATTCTTACCTTCCTTGCAAAAAATCTAACAAAAAATTACCGTAGTTTTCCTTCTAAACATGACTTTCTTTGGAAAGTAGAAAAAAGTAGCAGCTGCACGGCATAAATAAGCTGATTTGATTTCGAAAGTCACGGGGTAAAACTCAATTAAAATGAGGAGGCAAAACGGTTTATGACGTCCTACTTTCACTGCGAAAAACTAATGCGGTTACCTGAAATAGACGTTGTTTAATTTATGCCGATCGATGGACAAATGCAATACGATAAACGCTTTGCCCGTGGGAATTTAATTAGAAATAAATGAAAGAATTTTTGAAAATTTCAGTTTCGCAAATTTTCGAAGGGAAAATGAGGAAAATGGAATTTTATAAAAATCGGACTCGCTATTTCTGGATCAAATACAGTAAATATAAACTTTAATAAAAAACCTTTTCACTGGTATGACCATGGCTGACTTCTACCAAAGAATTAAAGAAAATGTAACAGAACGAGTAAAATGTCAATAGTCTTTACAACGCTACATATATTTGACATGCAATAGAATATCCCCATTGCGGCAGCTTTACCATACATCGAGAATGCCAAATGGAATTGCATTTTTACACTGCACTACTTCAAAGGTAAAATACTAGAGCAAAAGTCAAGTAAAAAGTCAGGGAAGTAAAATTTGCGTTGTGTTAACTGCAAGTACAAATAATAGTTAGGTTATTATGATGGCTAAAAATGGATAACTAGTAATCTATTTTGTTCTTGATGAAATAATGTCACACCATCTCAGCTAAAAAACGAAAATTTCCATAAATAAATGTGAAAATCTAATTGAGGCAAAAATAATCCACAAAGAAGTGAAGTAAAAAACTCATCCTGAAAATTTACTAATATTTAGAATGTTGAATTTTGTAACATATAAACTATTACATAGAGAAGTATAAGGAAAAAAATAAACATTCAACTGTAGAGAAATTATTCCAAAAATTATGAAATATATCCACTATCATAAGATAATGTAAAAGTACAAAAATCACCTGAACATCATAAGATAAAAATTCATGATAAAGACCGAGCTAACAAAATATGAATTCCAGCAGAGCATCACAGCAAGAGAAACTAAAATAAAAATAGTTTTTAAAAAATATTCCCAATTAAATCAGCTCGTAAAGCGCAGGATTTCAATGTACTGTGCAGTTTCTGCGATAGCGTGAGTAGCAGATTTTTTTTTTCCTTTTCGGTTCAGTCCGGATTAATTGAATTTTCACTTTCTGTAGGGCAGTCACGGTCTTGATTTTCTGCCCTTTTTTCCCGTGGGATCCCATCAAAACCGCTCGGGTGTTCATAAATATGACGAGCCGAAATGTCTGTATCTCATCGACTTACAACCATATGAAGGACGAAATGGTACATTTTATTCGACAGAGCAATAGAGCTAAAGAAGAAAAAGAGATGACTTAAATCATCAAAAGGTTTAGGGTATTTTTCATAATTTTCTGATTTTTTTCTAATTTTCTGCAAAAAAATTTCACGGAAATTCGAGTGAACTTAAATGTGAATGTATCATAGGACACAGCAATCGCTATTTTATAAGGTCTTGGAAGATGACTTCATAGCTAACATGAGTCAGTGTCGCTTCCTGTATCCTATATTCCATATTTATCATAGGAATAGCTATCATCACAAACATCTAGCTATCAAACAACATATAAACCGTGACAAAAGTAAGAAGTACCTTGAGATATGAACCTACAACTTAGAGGCAATAATATTTTTCGGGTCCTCCATTGCATTTTCGTATTTATTGAAATCAATGCATTTTAACACCTTATTGCCTAGTCTCCTTTATTATGTTAACGAAGAACAGAATGGATAAAAATTACCTCAATTTAGGGTCTGAATGCAAAAATATTACAAAGAGAAAATGGATACGAAATAAGTCAAACAGCAGCGGAATTTGTCCCCTGGATCCGGGCTGACACTATAACCAATTAAGCTATCCATTTTTCTTTATTAATTTTTATTTAGCTAGAACATTAAGATGAATATTTGTAGGAGACTCAAAACAAGAGCAGGTGGTTTGTCTGATTATGCCCCCACGTCCTTACAAATAGTCACCCTTAACAGTGTCTGAATCTTCTAGCTAGATACCTTCAATGGTTAAAGCATCAGCCCGGAAAATGGAAGACACGGGTTCGAGTCCAGGTCTTGATGAAATGTTCTTAGCCAACTTCACTTTTTTAGGAATATATTAATCAATCATAATAACCCATTTATAAATCATAAAATTTAACGAATAGATTTCCTATGCCAAGATAGAATGGTGATTCTTCTAGCGACAGAATATATTTAAAAAAACATAAATCCACTATTCATGGGTTTATCCATTACGTCACTGAATTATACTACTTTTTGGTCACTTAGAAAATGAATTACTATATTAATTCCTAAATTATTATCACTTAATTCCTTCCTGATAAAAATGATAGTCTTACGGAAACTACCTTCAGATTGTCGAATGCAGCACGAACAAAGAGAAGTGTTCAATATTTTCCCAGACTATCAACTCCAATTGCGGACCGAAAACTCCTCGACTTCGTCTTCCCGCCATCTTTCGCCACGGAACCCAAACTTACAATACCTCTTCCGAGATACAAAAAGTCGCAGACTTGTTAGCAACCTTTCCGTCACGCCGCCAGACAAAAGGGCTGCAAGCACGAGTTTCTGCATTTAATGGTTCTTAAGGAAGTTTCTCACTCGCTTCCTTACATTCGCTTCACTTGGAGACAGAGAATTGTACATCTGTTTATCTTTCCCTCTTTCTAAGGTTCTTTCATGAAAAGAAGGGAAATGATGACGAAAGGCCTTAATAATGGAATCAGAAAAAGATCGGTAAAATTCTAAGTGTGGACTGTATTTTTGTATGGTTGTGAAACGTGGGGGTTAAGAAAGGATGACAACATTAAGTTAGAAATAATGGAGATGAGGGTGTGGCATAGAATTAAGACAATGGAGTGATCAGTAACGACTCTAGAAGATTTGGCGCCTCCATCGGTAATGTTGTTTTTTTTTAAACTATTTTGATAAGTGAGAAAACAGTATTATTAGATAGAATTGAAATAATATTTATTTCATTGTCACTAAATGATTTGGATATTTTAAGAAATTTTTGAAATAAAATTTTCTGGCGGCAGTATTTTTATGGAGAGTTTACTATCATAATAAAGGAGAAAAATAGAAGCTTAAAATCAAAAAAAGATAGAACTAAAAATGGGGAAGCCTCGTTCTTCTACATAGTTGCACACTGGCAAATTATCGCTTTGAAATCTTAGCGAGGATTCCAAATGAACTGATGGAAAACAAATACTATAGTGCAAGAGGTGGTTACGGTTTTTTTCTTGAAGCATTCAGGTGACAGAAATAATAATGGGTGGGTCAAATATTGAGATAAGAGGGATTACAAAGGAGACTAAATTGTAGGATGCAAGGGAAATCAAAGGTAAGAGATAATGGATGAAATAACCGGTTGGTTAAGTCACCACATAACGAAATAAGTCCAATGAATCAACATTTTAAAGTTGGCAACCTTGAGTATTTCCTCATAAGTAAAAAAGGGGGGAAGACGGACAGATTTTCGCCCCCTTTCGTGCAAAGGAAAAAATAAAAAGCGTGGGATATCTAGAAAGAGAAGGAGGGGTGCAAAATGCAAAAAAAGAAATTAAGAGTCCGAATCAGCTCAGATTAATAATTAAGATGCGTCTCCCTATTGTTAAACGGCGTGGGTGTGAGGCGTGGGAAAGAGGGGCCGCTCCACATCCGGAATTAAGGGAAAGTCGAGGCATCGGAAGAAGCCAAGTAAACTGCTGCTAAACTACAGACAGGTGTCTTGGTTCTGCTCGCTCTGTTTCTCCCCCATAAAATACCGTGGGACTTATTCCTTCGAGGAGCTCTCTTAAGGAGAACTATGATTTCCGAGTTGTGTTTTCAGGGAAAATCCCACCGATGGTTAATTGGAGGATAATTAAAAAAATCGGACGTGACTAAGGATTCGGGGAGGGGTGACATTTTGCGCGGGTGGTCGAGTTGGATGGGTTATGATATTTTTTTTCAGCGTCTATACTGGTGTCCTTGCTGTTTTTACGGTGTTCATTAATTTCTTTCAAGGTGAAGTATGCTACGACGTTTTTCTATCCCACCATAAGATATTCAATTCTGAGGTGCTTCTGCTAAGGATAAACTTAACTAACTAATTTTTAGGCAAACATTTTTTACAGATATGGAGAACGAATATGTATACATGATATGATTTTTTGGAAGATTTACACCTGTTTGCGTAAAATCAATGTTATACGAATCAATTCATAAATTATGACAAAAGCGAGGGGAGAATTACGGCATATCGCTGTTCGGCATAACATAAAGAATATGGTCAATGATACCATATAGAACGACAGTCAAAAATAATAAAAATTAGCAACCAACAACGGAATCGATTACAAAAATCGAACCGGCAAATAGAACATTAAATGGTTCATAAATTAAATTTAAAGGTTTGTGAAATAACTCACTCCACAAGGCAGGAATGAACCTTTTTCATCAGAAAGCCACATTTTAGCATCTCGTCTCATATAATAATTAATTGAATAGGAGTTTCCGTTTCAGGAAATGACTAAGAGACCGCAAAATGAACGCCCCAAAAGGCCGCAGGTTCCCTACACTAAGAAAAGTTTTTGTATGAGTGTCCTACTCTTCGGTAGGTTCATGTGCCCTCACATTCCCTATTTAATTCCCTCTCCTTAAATTCCCGGTAACTTATCCCACCCCTTAATTCATCTAACAACTTCTGTCTTTGTCTTCCCCTCTGTCTTTTCCCTAACATTCTTTCTTGGATCGCTTTCTTCACTAATCCCTCTCCTCTTAATATTTGACCCACCCATTTCTTTTGTCGATTTCTAATTACTTCAATCATTACCCTTTCCTCCCCAACCATCTCTAGTAACTCTGAATATGTTTTCCTGTCTTACGCTTATTTTCTCCATTCTACGCCATACCCACATCTCAAAAGCCTCTAACCTTTATAATAATAATAACATCAAAAACAATAATCATAATAATAAAAGCACTTTATTTTCGGGCGAGATTGAGACTGATGAGTCTCCTCTTCCATCTTTAAAACAAAATCAGATGAGAAAAACATTACGATTCAGCAAGTAATTCAGATCAGGTGCATCAGAAAACACCCAAATATTATTGCAATCCCTTAAAAGCATTTGGGGTGCAACAGGCAATTACCAAGCGACACTTGAGGCAAAACAACCGCCGATAAACAGCCCTTATGGCCTTCCGAGGACGTGGGGAAAGGGCAACGAAAATAACAGAAACCCTCCAAGTCCCCCAAAGGTGACCGGGAGCAACAGTTTCCCCTTTTGGTGGTGCACGTCGACCACAAATATCCCTCCCAACAGAGCGTTCCCTGAAGGAACTCAACAGCGCCCCCTGTTGGCGTGAAATGCAAATTGCATCCGCCATAGTTAGATGGGGCCCTGACAATGGCCCCGCGATTACCGCGATACTTCTTCCCCACCCACGCCTTTTCTTTTCCGTGAGACTGTTCCCATTCGTGAGAGCGGAAGCAGGTCCCAAGCGCAGTGACCCACGAGGCCCACTACTGTGGACTCCATTTCTTCCCACGTCCATCTTATAACCACAATTCGACCCACCCCTCTTCTCTATATTACGCTTCTACCCACCTTTGGGTTTCCCTTCTTCCCTCATACCCAACTTTCCCCTCAGTTTTTTTTCCTCCTTCGTCGGCTTGGGTATCGAGTGCTTTGGCACCGTTCACCTGTTTCCTAGTCGCTTCCTACGTGGCTGATCTCACAGATAGGCTGTTTGGGATGAGTCAAACGCTATTCCCGCCTTTTTCCACTGTTCTGGTGCATTCTGTAAGCTTATGCACTGCCTACCTAAAATAACCGATTAGGATTTGCAGAGAAGTTTGGTTCAGGAGTGAATTTTGGGATCCTCGAGCAAATACGTACAATACATACGGTCAAATTCAAGGAAATCATCTAAATTACATAAAAACAATTTTACGCTTATACAGTAAAAATAAAAGCTTATAGATCCGATTTTACGAAAAAGTACAGCCTCAGAAGCTCAACATATTTCACTTTAGAACTTAAATTGTGATACATTGCTACCGGTATGTTCATGTAGTATGTGTGAAAATGATTTTATCTACAACTTGTTCATCAGGTAGAATGCGACTGATAACTGGGTTTCTTCTAAATAACCAAGAAAATTCGAGTATTTTGAATACCTTCATAATAAAAGACCGTGCAAAGAAATCGAATGAACAGCATGCTGTGAAAATATGCAGGTATGGCTCGACTATGAAATCTCATTCATTTTAGTCTAACGATAGTATGTTCTTGGATTTCTCTAAAAAAAAAATTATTATGAAGTGGATCGAAGCCAAATTTAAGTTACCCAAAAATAACGGAATGTCGAATTTATTAAAGGGATATTAAAAGTAATTTCTCGCAACTCTGTATCAAATTCTATCCTGGAAGTGTAACAGAATTGTCAGCCCTAAATCTTGATGACGAAAATAGAAAAAAATAGGTTCTTCTTGCATTGTATCATAGTAAATGAAGCTCACTCAATACTCACTATTATGTATCCTTATGTAATCAAGAAATTAATCTAACTTCCGTTGAGTCGCTACAGTTAAAATGCAGCAAAGCATATCAAATGCGACCCGCGAACATTTAAAAGGAGCTAATGCGGCCCTCTCTCAAGTTATAGATAAAACACTGAGGCATGGGAAACCGAAATACTTTCATTCATTAAAAAATCATTTTTTAAAAGAATTTTTTACAAGCCTTCTCCCAGGAAGATGCGTTACGCGGTTTCGGTTAACACCAAAGCTACAAAACCACGACTGAACGGTTTCCATCTTCGCATTTCGACCACTCGGCTCCATTCCCCTGCTTCCCTGTAACCTATCTAACAAGATATACCCGTCGCGATACTTATAGAGAAAAAATTCAGACTAGGGGGCTGCGAATCTTTTCTTTTGAAAAATTCAGCAAGTTTAATCGTAAAAATAGAATTCGAGAAAGCGAAATATATTTTGAATCGAAGGCATAACTACAAAGATAGCAATTAAAAAAATTAATCTTTGACAAAAAATAAAAGATAAATAAAAATACAAAAATCATGGGATACCAAAACATATGAATCAAAATAGAATTCGACAAAGCGAAATATATTCTGTATCGAGGGCATAACTCCAAAGACAGTAATTTGAAATGAAAATAATGTGTTTTGAAGAAAATAATAAAATATGAATAAAAATACAAAAAATAATGATACAAAAACAAATTAATCAATTTAAATTTTCACAATTTTGGGTGTAATACCACCAATGCTGAAGATCATAAACATGACCAAAACATGCATCAGCGTTTGTTAGAGAAGGGCAAGTTCACGGAATCAATCATTGAAAAACTCATACAACTCAAATCAATTATATACAATATTTTGTTCTCTGTGATCACAACGGTTGTACTATAAACATTTACCACCGAATAGCAAGACAACATTTAAAAAAGCAACAATAAATTTACCATTATTCCTGCCCTCCTATTTCGACATCACCTTACTGAACATAAGCCGCTTAAACACAGCTGGACCTACGTTAATCCTACTCCTCCGCCCATCCTGGCGCCTATCCTGCAGATGAGGTTCTCCGGTTTAAATGCATCATGCTTTGATGGGGCTACTAATTATAGTTTACGCAGATATGTATGTCGCAAACATCCAAAAATCATAATTCATAAATAAGAGAAAAGTAGTCTTGATTTCATCTTTCTTCCAGTCTTTACGATAAAAAATTTTCGAGAACCACATACGTATATTTTTGTAAGGATTCACTATATTAAGGGTTGAAAATCAGTGTGTTAAACCAACCGATTTTTTCTGCCTCCGTTTACTTCATAAATGAAAACTCTTTCCTACCTTAATATTATTAACCATGGTTCCCTGTGAGGATATTATATTTTCACCGATAAATACGACAATTTGGACTAAGAACAACGAGGGATGTAGGCACCATCTTCGTTTTAATTATAGAAATGTGTTACCTATCCAGGCACATCTTCATGAAGAACAGATCCAGAAACTCAGTTATGCACTCTTTCGCTCGAAATGAAAGCACTGATGACTGGTAATTCCAATCCTTCACACCTGAATTCCCATGATGATGATTTTATCGCATACGTTACCCTGTATTTTAAATGAACAATCCGGGTCAGGTACGTCATTCCATCCGGAGAATGTGACAATTTAGAGAGAGTGGTACTTAACACCGGGCTAATAGGCTATTTCTCTAGCGAATGCAAAAACCTTGCCAATTATCATGCGAAACCACAAAGATAAAACGTTTCAGTTGGATTAAATTTCTCTCCTTTCCACAGCGTCTTAACGGTTTATTTGAGCTTTTCTGCAGACATGCGATCGGGCTCGAAAAGTTTGTCTTACCTCAAGGGAGCACTTCATCGCTCCTTTACGACCAGACGAACGGAAATGACAACTGGCGGAAGACGTGTTTTGCTTGTGGTCACTCATCACTTCCGCTTCTAAGACATCGCTATAATACACGTCATGCCGAAAAGTAAGACGAACACCTTGTTCCGCCCACCAGTTCTTTACGAGTTCCAAATATTATGAATGTTTACCTCTCTAAAGCGAAATCCTCAGATGATAAAATTCCCTATAACTGCAATAACTATAAATTTAACAGTGTAAGGGTTGACCTTTTTAAATACTTGAGGCATAATATTAACATCGAGGTAATGCTTTACTTCATAAGTGACACGACTGCCTCCTTATCGTGGGTTGTACTCCTGTAGGAGTCTGATTTTTCAAATAGTGTAATAGCAGCATATACGCTATTCAGCAAAATTGGTGCAAAAAAGAATGATCTGTCAATTCGATCAAATTCAATAATTGCCAAGAAAATTTTCTATGGGTAAAATTGTGTTACCAACAAAGAAAGAGATTATAAAAAAATAACCTATAACAAAAAGTGAGAAATTAATAAAGTAATATGATCTACACGAAAGGAATCAGCAATAAAAAAATAAACTTTATCAATTTTTGGTAACAACTGCTAAAGAGGAAGAAAAAAGAAATTTAATAAGTAAAAATAAGATGGCAAATGTAGCAGAAACGGGCGTGAATAGGAAATTACGCAGTATGAAGCGGAAAAAGATGATGATATTTTGCGATTTCAACGCAGAAACTGCGCTATTCTACAGAGAGAAAGTAAGGCAAATAAAAAAACGATGAGTAAACATGTTACTGAAGGAGAAAAATCGTGCAGAGCGTAAACCATATAAAAGATAAGAAATAACATATATGAAAATATGACCGCATCAAAACGATAGATTAGCTCGAATATCTTATAGGAAAGAGTATAAGAAACTAATGAAATACAGGAATATTAGGAAATCTCGAATAATGGTCATTTTGGGTGCTTCGACAGCTAAGGTCATTCCGCACAAGGGCCCCAACGGAACCGAACCCGGGATCCTTTTCTCCGAAGTCGAACGAGCTGCCCCCTTGACTAACATTTTTTGATATTTTATATTTAATCTCCATTTTATAGATGCGTATGATAAAAAAATATCAGCAAAAGTCAGCCAACATACACAGATAATTAATTTTAAGCGTATAACATTTCCCCTACCGGGAATCGAACTCGGAGTGAAAGCCACACATCCTATCCAAGAGCAATAGGAAAGCTATTCTTTAGGATATCTAGAGTAGTAACTGAACCACAAATACATTACAGGGAAACCATTAGGCCTAATTTTGGGAAGCTATACAAAAAATCCCAGGGTATAAATGTGTAAGATTGCTAATATCACCCTCATTACGGCTCACCGCTCTTTTACTGGAGAAATAGGGTTAACGATATCCTGCATCTCACTGAAATTTCGATTACGGATGCCTGAGCAGTTGAAAGTAATTAGGTTGCCTCGGCATGAGCGAAATTTCCCTTCGGAAAGCTCTCAGATCCCTTGATGAAGTTACCACTGGGAACTAAAGGATCAATCCGAAAATAGCTCACTAAATTTACGGGGCCTTCCGAAACCATAAGAGATCAGGATGACACAACAAGGCTTCTCGGAGGCATTTCATTCACAAATTCCGGAACAGCGGAGTCCCGTTGTGCGTAGAAGCTAGGTTAGGGATAAAACTCTTAATTGAGTTCCGTTCGTTATGTGTCATATCGTTCCTTAACGTATTTCCACGAATTTGAAAGAGGGGCTGTGTGAGTAGCTGTGAGGAAAAGGTAGAAAACGTGAAAATAAACATATAGAGCAATAAGAAGAAGAGATTAAAATAAATTAAATTTTCCTTAAAAAATTTAAACTTTCGACGTACATAATTCTTCCGATAACATGGGCAGCAGAGTCAAATAGTGAATTTTTGCACATTAGGGTATTTGAGTTTTTCATATTTCCATTGAGAAGATTTTTCCAGAAAAAATTTTGCTCTTCTATTCATTCCACTAATTTTAAAATTTTATTCAAATACCAATGAAGAAATGAAATTACATGGAAGAAAAGTCAACTTTTGCCTAGCCTTACCCGAATAAAGAGTTTATTCAATAACATTTATGTAGACAATTTTCACTTCACTGAAGCACTCATCTTTAATGGAAAACACCAATTGTAAGTAACTTTTACAATAAATTTTTAATTCGACCTGTTTTGTCAATGCGTTAGCATCTTCACCTGACACGCTGAAGAACATGTTCCATTAAAAATCTACTGTGGAAGTTCCTAAATGTTTTCCTTTTAGGAAAGGGAATGAGATTATTCCTTCAATCATTAATCTTTTCCGCAAGAACTAATGTTTCGTGAATATAATGTTAGTGTATCTTTACTTCCTCTCCATGCCCATGAGACCTCCATAACTTGTAGCATCTTATCCCTTTATGAGCTTACATCTTAAAAGATGCTTTATTAGCCAAAGCAGGAAAAGAGTCTTATAATACGCAGGATACAAATGAATTTTATTCCTTCACAAAATTGGGTCTAAGCAAAGAGTACCCCACACGTGTAGTTGAGTACAATGCCGTTTAATATCTTTCCCTGTCTTGGAAAACTAACGACCGAACAGATATATCGCAACCAAATGAGCCCCAAGTGTGCTAATTTGTGTTTGAAAACAAATTTAAAATAAAACTATTTTATTAAAATTTTACGCATGTGAATATCACCTATGTTACATTATTCTTGAGATGTAGATCCAATAACGCATCAGTGCTAATAAGTTAGATGGAAAAAATTTTCAACTTTATTCAAAATTTTAAATGCTAAGATATCGTTGTACGCTGACTCGTATAATCCAATAGTCTTTCAAGTTGCTTTGAATAGAAGAATCTCATTCAGCATTGGACCCCCCAGGAAGATGGAAGCATTGTTTCCGAAATGTACATCGGGATTCTGAAGAACTGGGACCGCTAAACGATTATCCGTTTCCCGGGAATCGCCCTTAGACGGTCGCCGCTATTTCGGCGCTTGGAGAACCTTTATCTCTTTGTCTGCTATGAATAGCTCATATAAAATCAATGTCAGACAATTTCAAAATCATTAATCCAAATACAAGTATAAGTTTCTGTGGAATTCTCCAGGAATACGGAAACTATAATTTTTCCACTAGACAAATACAAACAAAGCATACGTCGGAATCTGTTTGTAGCGTGTTTTTGTTCTAAATAAAAACATTTTAAAATTTATATCGTGATCGTTGGCTAGTTCAAAATACACCCCGCTGTTTTTATACACCCTAAAAATCCCGAAAGCGACACAAACCGAATGCATTCCAGCTCCTGATTATTTAGAAATGCAACTCAGCAGCCTTTTACACTTGTCGCGGGCAGCATTAAAAAGCCCACACCTCAAAGGGAAACATACATGTTTTTCTTCTCGGCAGTCGCATCAGCACCAATCCGTGTTTACACCAACCAAAACTACAAAAATCCCGTCCCAAGTATTTCGACACCGCCTTCAATAGGAGGCAATATGTGTGAGATATGGTTTCAACGCGTAAAAGCGTTTGGGGGCTGGGAGACGCACCCGAAACGGCCTGTTTACACATTTCAGTTTTTAGCGCGATTTTTACGACCCAGGCCAACATAAGGATGTCGTGTACGGGAGAAAATTTCCGAGAGTAGACAGGCGAAGAGGGAGGACACCGTAAGCGACAGACTAAGGGACTCGACGAGGGATGACGCTTGAGTAAGAAAAACAGCAGGCGTAGACTCACGGGAAGGATAATTCGAAGAGTTGACATGCAGAGGAAGACGTTTTTGGGGGACAGGGAAGAATAAGAGGGCGTCAAAAGCAATGGAGGAAAAACTGTGTGGGGAAATGGCTCGTTTTGTTTTCAGAGGAGGCAGTAATGAAGCGAGTTGTGGAACTGATAGTTTGGACGTCTTTTATTTCGGACGGAAGAGCTTACGCCAACATTTGTCTGAAGGAGAGAATTATCTGCGAGTACGTGCGGGGGAGGAAAAAATTCTATTTCTGGCGCGTGGAGAAATGCGCTTTCAGCGAAGACTCGTTTCGGGTGATATCAACCCAATAGGAGAGGATTTCCGTCTGTTCCTTTGCATTCGTGAATTACCATCGCTGGACTCGAAACGGTTCACTGAACTTAAGATTTTTAAGAAAAACCGGGAGCGATTTGTACAGAAATTCCTTCAGAAGATTTTAAGAGAAATTGCGCTATGTCTGGTGTGTAAATCTAACGTAATGAGAGACAAACTTTTTCGTTTGCAGACATTTACACTGGTAAGCAGTGACGGCCTAAGCTGTACTGGCGCCCCAATCTGGGAGTAAGGCATTCACCCCATTTGGATATTTTTATGCATAAATACCTATTTTTTGAGAGGTAATTTTTGGAAATTATTAGAATAAATCTACAGAATGACGTGCATTAAGGCGAGAACATGAAAATTGTTCTTATAATGATAGTTAAGTTTAAAATTTAAGAAAATAAAATTTTCATACAAAACAAAATCGGAATTTATTATCTGTTGCCTTCAGTTTTTTCATTAAACTTTTATTCAGTATTGATTCAATAATTTTTACCATGCAACTTTTTAGTATGCACGACTGTTATGATTGCTTGAATAATTCAATTACAACCAAGGTGATGATTACGAAAGTCTTTCTCTAGGACTCATTTGTAAAAAGAATAAACCACACTAATTTCTGGATATGCTTTGTAGGTGTTGCATTCAAAATGCCAATCCAAATTAATTTTTCAACATCAGGTGTGTAACCTAGCCCTAAGTAGAGTGGTAACTTTTGGAATACCAATTTCTCATTTTCTTCGGCTGACGGGAAAGATTTTACATAAATTACGGCGATCGATAAATGCACCGGTGGGTTCTTTAAATGCTCGTATGACACCATTTTTTAACCTCATAACCTCTAGTAATTGATATCTTGAAACTGGCAATTCCTTATTTTCTCAGGACAATAGAAATCAACTCTTACATAATTACGACGATAATAAATAATTAAATTTTCATGACACAATTTTTCTGCCCCAGAAGCCCATACTACCCCCAGCAGAGAGGTATCCAAAAACTAACAAATAGTTCCTTATTTTCTCAGGGCAATCGAAATCCACTTTCACATAATTACGATGAATAATTAAAATTTCATATGACACCATTCTTCTGCCCCAGTAGTTCATTCTACCCCCCGCAGAGAGGTACCCTGGCAATAATAACGCCCTATTTTCTCATGGAAATCGAAACCCACTCTTAATTAAGACCGTGAACAATCAAATTTTAATGCGACACAACGCATCGCATCACCCAGAGCGACACATATCCCCGGTTGTCGACCCCTTCAACATCTTAACGCGAACTAAACCCCTTCAAGACCATTGATTCGGAACATCCTCCACAATGGGACACTCACGGACGGACGGACGGAAAAAGAGGAGTAAGAAGAACAATCCGAGCCGGTAAAACAATGTCGGGCGGGAAAACATTGTGCCCCGCAGTTGCGTATATACCCCGCCATCTTGGTTGGCGCGCTGGAAAGGCCAACTTGGCGCGGTGGAGAGTGGCTCGTGAGAGAGAGACGTGTCCGCGCTTTCATCGAGATGAGCGAATCACAGCGCTGCGAAGAGAAAAGCTCACCCACACGAGAAAACACGAATCTCTTCTTCGCGACCCCCCACGAAGGGGGCGCTCTTCCCCTCTTTCTTCATAATCCCTTCTTTCTCTGCTTATATACGATTCTCATGTTCCTCGCCTCCTATCGGTTGGAAGCGGACAATGGCACGCAGCTCGCACTTTCTCGAAAATCGATCGCTGCGAATTAATGATTTCTGGCGCGAACGGTCTTAAGCCGACTGGTTTCGGATTAATTTTTTTTCCGATTTTTTTTGCGCGAAAATCGGCCGATGTGTTACAGTGTGAATCGGGGGGCGTTTTCGAGATGCTTCGTGGAGCAAGGTTGGGAGGGTTTTTCGAAAGCGAGATGATTGAGAAGGGTGAAATTGGCTTGATGAATTCAGAGAAAATGCATACTGATACGTAGGTATGAGTTTTTCACCCGGTTAAATGGACCGAATAGATTCTGCGAGTAAATTTGGAAAACGGTAACTAGAACTAAGCGCTTCAAAGATTAATTTTCTCATACGGGAAATTGACTATACGTTGAATGCAACCCCAGCCATAGTAAAGTATTTGCAGGTGCATAAATTTCTCAAATTTTTAATAACTACCAAAGTAATCAACTTGATTTCAATGGCGCTAATTTGGTGGAACTTCTAACACATGGCGTTTGATTAAGAATATTCGTAACTGTTTCAAATGAATTGCACACACAGACAAATTTCCCGTTCTTGAGAGCTACTCAATTATCAGATTTGCATCAAGGGTAAACAAAAACTGGTTGAATGATTTTATCCATGGCAACGTTGAAGTACTGTCGTAAAGTCAAGGTACTTCATTGCAGAACCTCCATTTTACCTTATTCATTTACATCGTGTAAGAAAGAACTTGTTAATTCCACTGAATAACGCTCAAAGCTATTGCTTCCTATTCCTCCTGAAATATTTCCTAAATCTTGAGAATGACACATCACGTTAGTCCTAAAATTGCTAAGAGAACCATTAAAAATTCATCATCAACGTAGGAAGCAAGTTTTTGTATTACAAAGTTCATCTTTTCTATTTTAAGATAATTAATTTACGCAGATCGCTTTAAAGTCTAAATAATGAAACGATTGCAAAATTATCACTGAATTTGTAAAAGTAGAAAATAAGGTAATCTGTACAGTAGAAAAATTACGGGTTAGTTTATACACGAAAAATTCTAATTGACGGTTGCATAAAAGACTGGATAATGTGCGGAGATATATTTTTACAAACAGAAGAAAGCGAGATCAAAATATATTTCGGAGAATCAGGAAAAACGGAGTTCCAACAGGGAAAAATCGAGCCACATTAAACCCGAGGATCGGAAAACCTCAGTTTAGATTTTCTCCGAAACGTCAACTTTTAATTCGATACACTTTTCTACTCTAATACTCCATACTTAACACCACCCTATTCTTTCAAAATCTCCATTCTCTCTTACGGACTTTTCCGTGAAACCTTCCCTTTTTCCTTCCCTCTCCGCTTCCTTCGCGCGGCGCCACTCTTCCTAATCCTTTCCGCCTCTTTAACCCCCTCTTTCGCCCCTCTTCCTGCCCCTAATTTTCCTTTTCCTACATCTTCCCGTCCCTCCCTCCGCCATCTCTCTCTTCCGAGTGTATTTCGCGGAACAGTGACGCGCTGCTAGTACTCCATTCGTTTCTGCATTTTTGAATCCTACGTGACCCATTTACGAGAGATCTGGAGCGCCCACAAAGGTAAAAAGGGGGGGGAAAAGATTTAAAGAAGAAAGACATAAAGTCCTCCCGAAGATTTTTATCCATTCTAGTTTTCTGAAGGGAAGAAAAATACGGGTTATTTTTTTTTGTTCGATGGAAGCGGACATAGGATGAACTCGCGGAGACATCTGAGCTGAGAGAGGGAAGGAGTAGACTTAAAGTGGGAGGGGATCTCTTTTTGCATAGATGGAGGTGAGTGGGAGGGATGCAAAAGTGGGTGATGAGGTAGGAGAGCGGGAAAGGAACGATGTAGAAACGGAAAAAGGAGGATTAATGAAAGCACTGAGAACGGAAGAAAGCGATGTAGAAGCGAGAGAAATGAATAAGCAACATTGCAAAAACAAAAGAAACGGATAAGGAACGGGAAGTAAAACGAAGCGATGAAAAATTGTAAAGGAAAATAAGAGGAACCTTGTCCGGAATGAACCTCACAGAGGCTAAAAACGACAGAAAGAATGTGCAAGGAAGAGGAAAAGAAAAGAAAAAAGGAAAAGGATTGTGAGAGGAACGCTGTAAGATTGAAATAGGAACGACAGTATTAAGAGTAACAAATAAGAAACCATATAGAAACTAAAGGAAATGGTAAAAAAGAGCTTGAAGAGAATATAAGGAATGTGTAAGGAACGCTGTATTGATATATAAACGTGTAAAGAACGCCTTAGATATGAAATGATAAGTGATATTTTGGCTTTCGCAAGCATTATACTATATACTGTGGTATGTTTATTTTATATTTTTTGTGTGTGGTATTTTTCTATATAATACAAGTTAAACAAATTGAAAATTGAAAAAAATGCAAAATGAACGCTATAGGAACTATTGGGGAGGAGGAACGAAAGAAATGGAATAAAGAAGGAAATAAATGGAAACGGACAAGGAAAATTGAAAGAATGGGTAAGGAACGCTTTAGAAACGTACTGAAAAAACTTTGTAGGATTAATAATAATGTTATCCTATCCAGGGCGAGATTGAGACTTATAAGTCTCTTCTCACATATAACTCCAGAGGAACAGGATAGGATGTGCTAATGGGACGGATAAGTCAAGTTTGAGAATTAAAAAGAAAAGTAAAGGAACGCTGTAAGAACAGAAGAATGAGGAAAGCTGGAGGAACAGAAAGAATGAAGAGAACTGTATAGAAACTTCAAGAGAAAAGGGACGATGTAAGTTCTAAGGGAGAGTGAAGGAACGCTGGAGAAACGGATTGAGTCCAAAAGCGACGGAAGATCGGGCATCGCGGACGGACGGACGGAGCGGAAAGCAAAGACCCTATCAAGTATAAATAATCGCTTTTTCAGATCGCTGCATCCCTCTTGTTTATCAATGAAACGCGTCTTTTCAGAGCCGACTGACTTGACTACTAGGAAAGCTAAAGGAAGAAAAAAAGTTAAAAAAATAGCACTCCATTTTGAAGCTATAGGAGTCTCCCTATTTTTTTCCCATCCGTTGGTATAATTCAATTTAGAGACGCGCCAGTTTCGCTCGAAATTAAAAATTTCTCTAGACTAAACTTAGCTACGTTCTTGTCCTTGTCACTCTCGTCTGTCACGCTCAAGGAGGCGCGTTTCAAACGACTCATTTTTTTTGTCCTGCGCCGGGAATTATTTCGAGCCCGTATTGTTTCATCACGGCATCCGAGCAAAAGCCTTCTTCTAATGTTTTTCAAAAGATTTTTTGGAAAGAAAAAGAAAAAGCCATCTGTCGATGCGAGATTCCTATTCAACGCTACCGGTGCGTGACTCAAGGGGCTTAGATACTTACGTGCATTTCATAATGAAACACACTCATTAACGTGCCCCGGCGATTATTCACAAGGATATTTCCGTGATTTAAAATGATGGATCTCTCCTTTGTGTTTCGCTTGTCCTTTTTTCTTGCGCTCCTTTCCGCGGATGTTTATTCCATTATTCCCTTCACAATAAGGAGTCATCGATAACAAAGGAGCGGGGATGAGTCTCCTAGCGACGTGACGTCACTCTGTGAATTGATTCTCCGATTCGATATTAGCTAATTAATTGAGGAACTGAGCCCGCTTCGAAAACAATTTCCTCTTGCCATTTTCAGGTTGTGCTTCAAAGAAACTTGTCACAGTATTCTTTATGTTTTGCTTTATTCTATTAATTGAAAAGAGAGCTTAATGGGAAACATTTAGCCAGTTTTACTGATCAAAAATTACGCTGAGCAGAAACTTAATTGGTTTTCATAACTAACGGGATGATTAATTATAATTCTTGAGAGCTAAGTACTGAAAGATGGACTAAAAATATATGTTGAAATGAGAATAATAATTATTTATTTAATGGAAAAAAGAGGTCAACTACATCAATTTAACTAACTGAATAAGGAACACAACTACTCGTTTACAAAAAAATTCGCTTAGCGGGGACTCGAACCCAGTGCCTTTGTAATGAAACACTATCACGCTAACCACTTAGCCACCGGGACAAGGTATTATATTAATGAATAACAATGACTGGAGATAACTTACTTTATTGCTTTAAATTAAAATACGAAGAGGAGTCGCATATCTGAAGATGATTTGTTTAAATCGTATATTAGTAAGGTTTTAACCGTATTTGCTGGATCAGGACACGGATCACTGAACTTAATTTCTGTGCCAAAATACAAAAAAATCATTACCTTTTCTCGTGTAGAAATCTAAAAATTCATATTCATAGCTAAGATTCATTCATACCTATTCATAGCTGGGAGAAATTTTAATAACCTGGATGAATATGGACCATATTTCGTCCATCACTAGCTACTTAAATTCGGCATTGAATAACTTCAAAGACGTAATAGAAATTATATTTGACACAGAATGAATCAAATGAGAAGCTAAATAGTTAGGTATCAAACCAAGATAATTTTCAAGAAAGAAATTTAAAATAAGTATATATTGAAGGAGTAGTAAAACGATACGTTTGCATTCACAATTACGCTCATTAAACGCGGAAAAAACATTCGGCTTAAACCAATTATCCATGTGCAGTCCGATTTGGGAGCAATTCCAGTCCTTTGAGGCCATCCTTCACAGACGGACGTAATTCCCTCCAACATTCATATTAAGCGTGTAACATTCCGATCCCAAAAGACGGCCGTTTGCAAGGTCCATTTGTACGCTTATTCCCCATCCGCCCGCCTCCACGGACGCATTTGCAAGGATGCTAAACACTCTGCCATTAATTTACATCGAATGCCGCGCAAGGAGGGCGCTCTTCCACGCGAATTGCGAGATCAAGAGATGCACGCTAACCATAGCCAAGAATCTCGCGATGTACGAGATCCGAGAGCGTTACAAATGATTCCCGCTGAGTCCAGGATTCCTGAAACAAAGGATGGAAGCTCCGTCGTCTCTTTTTAACGGGGGGACTCCGTCACAAGCGAGTTGCCTTCTGAAATTATGAGAATGGATAAGTGAAGATGTCTTTCCTTAATTCTGTACAGGTGGCTCTGCTTTTTGAAAGGATACCATTTCGTATTCCGGCTAACAGCTAAGAAAAGATACCAATGAGAGCCATAAACGTGACCTATTTCACCCCTTTTGCCTGGCGGATTCAATTATCACTGTTATCCTTGTAATGTTGGAAAGACATTTCTTCATCATAAAAAAAAAAATATTCGGTCGATGCCTACATGGTCAATGAGGAATTTTGTAATCTCTAGGCGGATGATTTTCGTTTTTTCATATATTATTACATGGCCTTTTATATGGGAAAATTGATTAAAATTCTGATTGAACGTATAGTACACATAGTATCTACATACATACATAACTTAAGCCATTATTCTTTTCAATATTTTGGAAAATAATTATTTTACAAGTATAATTTAAGGTTTTATCTTCATGCTTATTTTAACGCAAATCTGAATTTTCTGCCGCGTAGCAATTCGAGAAAAATCTGTTTAGCGACAAACAGAAAATGCCTGTCATACAAGCTCTTCAACAAATATGCAGAAATTATGAGCACGAGAATATTTTTTCAGAAAAAAGGGTATCATAAGATAATAAAACAACACAGACAAATCAGTCTTTGATATGAAAATACATTCTTTTATCGAAACATTCATGAAGCCTATGCACGGAGTATTCGCCAATTCTTTCCAAATTGGGGAATGAAGTCAATTGTTTAACTGAATTCAGGGAAATATAAGGATACTGATTAAACCTCCGACACGAAATAACTAGTTATTAGAGATCTAAATGAGTGCACGACATTCGATAATCACTAGAGGAACGTATTAAAATCACTGATTCAAAACTAATCACTATAAAATACTGTAAACCTTTACTACCGACCAAAAAAAATATCTCTATTTCTTGCCATTACTATTCTTTTAGAGGAAAAATCTCTGGCTCACATCAGATGATGATAGCTTTGCTCTCGAAATTTTAGTTTTATCCTACAACTGAGTTTATCTCGACATTTTTATGGGCTTGGAGAGTTTTATTGTTTGCTTCCTGGAACTACTCTTGTCCGTCCGTCCGTTACCTAGTTACGTCCGGACGATATTTTCGCACAACTCCTACCAAATTAAAAATGGATTTTCGCGTTGGATTTAAACATTGTCGCAATAGAAGACCTATTCCTTTAATTCACCAACAACCTTTTGCCCATTAAAATTAACAGAACCTGAAAATCACCTGACGAACTACACAACCATCCGCCTTCCCACGGTTGAATTGGGCTTCGAAGTCTCGGTCTCAATTTCTCAACAAGTGGGAATCTTTTAAGTCTACAAAGCGAAATCCCGGAAGAATTGGAGAGGAAAACTAAATTTGGCAATGGGGACTATCCCATTGATCATTGGAACGCTCCACCTATACCTATGACTCAACTTGAGGGCTCCGCAGGCAATAATTACATTTTGTGACGTGGGCGTGGATTAGAGAAAGTCGGGCGGACAGAAAACAAATGAGATGGCATTAAATAAGGTAAAACAGGAAGGGTACTGACTGACAGCGCGGGAAATTATTGGGAGGAAGTCGAGCAAAGACAGAGAGGAAATTAGAAACAGGATATTTTAAAGGACAAAGTCGACAATGGACGCGGAGGAATGGAAACAACACGCAACAATGAGGGAAAGACGACAATGGAGGAAATAACAATTAAGTTTACTAAAGACAAATGCAATACTCACCGTTATAACAATCAAAGGGACGCAAGAATGTTCCTTGAAAGACAACAATTGATGATAAGGAATGTACTCACCTGAAACAAAGAGAAAAAGAAAAATTAGAATAAATATAAAATTAAGCAATGTTATTTACAAATGAATCTTTACGAAGTTGAGGACTAAGTAAATTGAAATAATTCTTCATGCAACATTTAGTACTAAGAGAGTTTCAATTTTAGTGAAATAGCAAAGATGAGAGCTTCTATAATAAACTGCACACATTAAAGCTTCATGATATTAAAACTTATGCGCATACTGAAAATTTGTGGCATAGCGTATCATATGCTTATATCTTTCAGCGGGAATTTTAAATCGATAAAAAAGGACGAAAAGAACAAATATATTTTAAAAATTTCACAATAATGAATCATTAAATGATGAAATTAATCTTCCTCCCTAAAAATACGGAGCAGTTATAAGGTAAAACCACAAGAATGTGACATCTTATGAGACACACAAGGGGCATCATTATAGCTCCTGAATGTCACAACAAAGGGAGTAGAAGCAGAGATATGCCAGATTCCTAAATGAAATTTATCTGAAACTGATATGACAATTTCCATAGATAAAAATTTCATACACATTCTTCCTATATGATCCTCAATTAAGTGTTATAGAGACCAAGGAATAAACGCAGTTAGGTAGATCATCTGTTAACCCATAAATGCACCGTAAAGGAAAGGTGGATGACACATGAGCGATGACACACAGAAAGCTTCATTACGAGCGTCAAACATGTACTAATTCCTCAAAAAATCCCCAATGATGAAAATCACAGCGATTCCCAACATACGATAAAATTCCAGGAATTAGCGCGGCGATTTAAAGCAATGAAGCATGCCAACCACTCCGTCTTTGCAATTAAAGATTTTTCCGTTCCCCAGGCAACCAACTTTATCCCTTTAAAAACCCCTTCCCCGCGGAAAAAGAATAATTCGATAAAGGGTCGTGACTGATTCATTTGATCCGTTTTTCAGTTTCGACCCGGTTTCCCTGCCAGGGTTTAATCGTTTTAGGCGATTGATTCAGAGGATTGTGTTCATTCAGCTAGCAAGGCTTCGTTCAGGGTTCGATTCCGTGTTAAAAAAAGGGAACGAATTAAATTAAATTCCTACTCTGCATCTAGAATCCCATTTCACGTCCAATTATATCTCGACTATTAACTCATTAAAACATAGGAAAGTCCAAATATGCGACCCAGCTGCGTGAAAGGGAACGGACAAAAGATTACTCCGTTCCTCCTAATTGACAATTAAAGCATTTTAATCACGGCTCGCTATGTTTTCGCAAAAACGAGGGAAATGAGTTGAAATGAGGATGGGGCTTTAAAAAGCTGCATCCTTCTCTGCCTTTTTTAAAAGAATATTCTGCTAAACAGAAGCCCCGTTTGAGCACGGTGAATGAGTAGAGATAGAGAATATCCTCATTCCGCGAATTTTTCGCGGATTAAATTTAAAAACTTGAAATATTTCGTGCTAGCTTCACAGCAATACTAATTGTACAGGAGGTCTAACACTTGTCCTTATATATAAAAGTGCTATATGCTATACCCTATACCTTTCGGTAGGTTCATGTACCCCCACATTCCCTATTTAATTCCCTCTCCTTCAATTCCTGGTAACTCATTCAACCCCTTAATTCGTCTAATAGCATTTGTCTTTGTCTTCCCATCTTTCTTTTCCATTGTATTTTGGGTAAAAAAGCTCCATTTTACGCCAAACCCACATTTCAAAAGCCGACACTATTCTCTTACAGCTGAAAATCGTTTAATTTATCTATGGTATTTATAGGATATAGGAAAATGCATCTTAAATTCGCTTTTGCCGCCATACTGGTCACCTATGTGACAATAGGAAAGTTTCTGAGGTACTAAGCAAATGGTGAAGATACGGCTGTAAGAATAATCATGGAAAACGAATAACCTTTTTCGGGTTAAAGACGTTGATCCTTTTCCATTTTACTGAAGTACAATTGATGCTAACTAAAAATATTATAAAGAGATTTCATCGTTTGTAATATTGGGAAATGAGGCTTGGTTTACAGGAATTGATCAGATAGAGAAATTCTTATTTGACATAAACAACCCTTCTTGCAGTGGAATTCTAACGTAAGAGAAAAGAGGATAAACGACATTAAAAAAAGCACGCGGTACATTTATAAAAGATGAAAGATTTTTGGTAAAAAAAGCATACCTAGAGAGAAAAAAGACTAGTCCGCGGGACTGACTTGTTCTTACGACCACCGCGTAAGCCTGACAACAAAAAAAATAGTCCTCTTACCAACACCGCAACCCCTACCTACATATGCTGATAACAGACGTACTAAGAAGATGTAAGAGAGTGGTCTTCTCAGGGAATTTTTGCAGAAAACTTAAAAAAAAAAAATTAATTTAAACAGCCATGACTTAGGTTGGAGTAAAATCCTCACATAAAAAAATTTCTCTATTAATTTTGATTCTCTATCACCCTCATCTAGCCTCATTCCAAAATCGTGGGTCATTCAAAGTATCATTCCTTATTCGAGGACTACCTCTAAATATGACGACCGTTACCACTAATAAGAAGCATGATTAGCACCAATAAAAACCCAAAGCAGAACCGAGCAATCAGCCCCTTTAATAGAGACCCTGATGGACATAACTTCCAAGTGCCCAACTCACTCATAAAAACTCAAAAAGCAAGCACCAAGAGATACGACTTCCAACGCGAAAACAACTCCTTCATGAACACGCGCAATTTTTCCATTCCCACAAGCACCCCACGGTGGAAATGGCCAATCAAATGCGGTCAGCATCGCATAAAAACATACAGGGCTCGAGTGCTGCGCTCTCGTGGCGGACCGGCGCATAATGAATCGCGATCTCCCGAAAGCCGTCGAGAAAAATTCGACATGCAATTACTCTAATTATAACAAATGGGAATGACTCGACTGAGTCTTTGCCTCTAGTCCGAAAATTTCGAGAGCCATTCAGCCTCCCGCTGAATCGGCAGAACTGAACCTAAATGTAACGGAGCGTTTACCTCCTTATGTAAATTTTTTTGTCCGTCCGTCCGTCCTTGATAAAAAATCGTACGGACGGCGCTTCGTTTTTGTTCCAGTTAAAAAGGAATTATCGAAGTGTGCGCGCTCGCTAGCTTACCCGCTAGAGAAAATGAGACATGACTCTCGTGCCATCTGGGAGAGAGCTTTAAAAAAAAAGCGTGTTTGTTCGACAAGTGAAGCACGCCGGGCGCAATAGTGTCCAAATTCGCTCTCGAATGCAGAGGCCGCGCGTGTTTTCGTTTTTTTTATTTATTTTGGAAGTTTGGCCGCTTGGCATGGTTATGCCGGCTTGGAATTGTTTCCCCGATGGTTCCGTTAATATTTCGAGGTTGAAAGCTTTTTATGCAAGATTAGCGAGGTGGAGACGTCCGCTCTTTTTTTCCCGGCGAATCCAAGGTAATTTTGCGGTTTGCCGAATTTTGCGGGCGCTTGCGAGCCTGGTGACAAAAGCTGTACTTTTTGGGCCGCGAAATCGGGGGTTAAATAGAGCGCGAATTCATATGATAAGTGCTGATAACTAAATGTGCTACATTTAAATTCGGGGTGCATTTCTGGGGAATGCAGAAGTGATGCAAATACAACTGGGATGATGCATGCCACGCATCAGCTCGCGTTTACAAAGCACGATGATTATTAAAAAGGTAAATAGATGCTCGCGGTATGCAAGAAAAGGTTGATGATGATTTAGATGCAAAGCAACTAACTGAAGAAAAATATACGGTTGATGGAACTCCATAGTATCATAATTTTTCAAACCTTGAGTTCATAGTAATGTTTACTTTAACACAACTGCTAACTGACTATTATAGTTACATGGAGCCTCAAAACTACAGAGGATTTTTAATTAGGAATAACAGATAGAGATCTCATCTTGAATTAGATCCATCGTCCATGATAAAAGTAGTAATAAGAAACTGATTTAAATAGAATTAAAAATAAAGAAAACGTGAGTGGGCATTACGCTATACAAGTGAAGATTAAGGAGTTAATTCCATAAGAGGAAAAAAATCCGGTAAAGTGGGGATTGCAAAATAACTGTATGAAACTCCAAGAATTATTAGCTAGATGTATTATCATAAACCCCTGGGTATGACACAAATATGAAGTGGACAAACTATAAAGAGCATTTTGAAAACTCGAAAACAGGATATTCTAAAACAGAGTGCAAAACGTAGACAATAACAATGACAAACAAGTGAAAATATAACATGAAATACACTAATAATCATAGAGAAAAATAAAATTATTGAGAAATAAATAAGAAATATGTCACAATCAAATAAACAGATTAAAAATTTAAACTCTGAGGCGTAGGGGTTAGCTAGATTGGCAGCAATGAGGTTCCGAGTCCGAATTCTAAATAGGGAATGGTTGTCTCAGTCATTTATGCTTTAAATAGGTTAATTTAGATATTAATTTAGTTAGACTAAGATAGTGTCAATGACGATGAGTTACATTCCTAAATATAACTACAATTATCAAAATTAAAGTAGAATACTACGCAATGTAAGTAAATAATATGAAATTAGCTCAAATCATAATGTCCACACAGTCCAGCTACAATTTTTAGTTCTGGCACAGAGCCGATGCATAATTACAGCACATAAAATCATCAAAGCGACAAATTAATCCATGGAACGTTTGGAATATAATTTAACTTCGCATTCGACATAAAGCAGCAACGTGCTAGAACGGATTAACACTCGGAGTCGGGCAAAATGTAAATCGCTGCAAAATAGGATGTAAACGGCACGATAAAGACTTCCTGGAAACAGAGCTACCAAAAGCCTCGTTGCTTGGAGCCGATTTTTCAACTTGTCTCCCAGCAACGGCTTAATCAACGCTGATCAAATAATTACCCGTAAGTGGCCCAGGTGATTTTGATCAATTCCGGACCGGTTGTGGGATTGTGTGTAATGAGTAATGGAAAATGAATCAATGCCGACAAAGTATCGGGATGAAAATTTGCAAATCCCGATGATTTTCTCGTGTTTCTTATGGAATTTTGTTTACAAAATGAATTTTCGAAATCCCCGTAAATGCTGTCTACTTCGATTGAGGTGCTGAGGGTATTTCAATAAGTGGACCTCCAGCGAATGAACTCACACGTGATCCAGTCACGCAGGGATAAAAACAAGGCTTTTCATTACGTCTTTTCATATATATTCATCAGTAAGTCATAGGTAATTTACATATTTCTCGTCAATTCAATTAATGCTGACCTAATTTCATGGTTTTCTACACACTCATCTTAGTTACACCTGAATTATTTGCATTACCTTTACAAATTACCGGTCTCAGATACGAGGCCTACGTAAAGCGAAACTTTTGCAATTGTTGTCCTTTCTTTCGAGTCTCATAGCAGCGTATAATTGTTACTATCTCCTTCAACAATCAAACAAATCATTCAACAATCAATAAAAACCTGGCTTCCATTATTGTTTCGAGATATATCACAACAATCATTCGCCATTAATTTACATATCGATCTAAAGTTCAACGATACTGAATGATACCTCAAATACCCTATCATTAAACCGGCGTAATAATTGTTTCTATCTCCTTCAACAATCAAATAAACAACCGTCTTCCATTATTGTTCCGAGATAAATTGCAACAATCATCCGTTGTTCAATTGCATATCGATCTAAAGTGCAACAATACTTCAAATACACTATTAATAAACCTTAATCAACACTATCCTAATTGCCATTTCAGTTCTAAATTTACAATCAGACATGTTTCATCACATGTCTCACCGTTACTCACACATAGAATTCCTCGTTATTAAACTGCCTTCAAGCAATCCTCTAACTTGACGCCGGTAGTGCACTCACAGTAAAGCGGCCCGTAAATAGGATATTTCAAGTTCTTGCGGTGTGAAACACGCCACGTTCTCTACAGAGTTCTATTCGCAAAGGTTACTGCTACCTAAAGAGCCTTCCACAACTACTCCCATACATTAGTAATTTCTTCCATTCCTCCACCAAGTAATCCCATTCCTCTCAGATCGCCCCCACAATAAAGAGAGAGACCCTTCTAGACGGCGTTATCCCCAAAAAAAATCTGGCTTCACCGAGACTATTTGTGCATTCAGATGAAAGCAGGGACGGAGTCAAAAACATAAGAATACATCTGGGAGGTCCTTCTTGCGAGCGAGGCCGTGGAATATTCGATGAGCACCTGCTATCCTTTGTATTACCGTTCGGCCGAGTTAGTGCAGGACATGCCAACATTTGAAAATCAAAAAAACCCCCTCTCTTTCCCCTGGACCACTCTCCGTGATCTTCCCATCCTACTCAGGGTAGACAACCGTAACATCAATCGCTCTCGAACCTTCTTTTTTTTTCGTCCACCCAGTATATCCGCCATCTTAACGTTCCATTAAGCGATGAGATTCTTTTTCCCTCGGATTCGGCGACGCTGAACCATCGCCGAGATGGTATCGTAGCAACGCGGAAGGAGTCTTAAAAGTCGTAGCGATAGATACGGGACGCACGCGGTGTGCGAGAACACTTAGAAAAGGACGGACGCTTTAAAAGGCGGTTGATTGGAAGCGGTCCAAAGAAACGTCATTTCTGAAGGTTCGATCTCGTACACTACGAGGATTGGAGGTAAAAATACGCGATTTGCAGACGGAGCACTCTCATCACTTCCGTGCGCTGGTGTTAAATTTAAAGGGACCTTTTTCACGGGGGAATTACGATGGGTATAGACTCTCCTTCAAACCCTAGAAAGGGCTTTTACGTCTTCGTTTATGTTTTGATCAAAACGTCATCTCATGTCAGCCCTGTTCTTATGAAAATAACAATAACTGACTAGATATATTGAAAATTCGTTTGAGAAATGATAATGATTATTCCTTGTTGAATACTGATAAAACATTCATACGCAGATTTAAATTAATAAAAGCACAGTTTAACCACAAAACTTGTACAATTCCACAACATGTTTTTTGAATTATACAAATTTTGTGATTCAACTGTGTTTTTGAAAATTAAGTTCCACCAAGTTACGCTTGTGAAGTAGATAAGAATAAGTAAGATAAGCCTCGAAAATAGGTCCTATTAATTGTTGAGACATTGTTTCGACTTAAAAATAAACATTATCGGCTTCCATTCTTGAAGAGTTCGCCGCCACGAAGTAAACAATGAGAAAGTCAAAGTTTCATTGTTGAAGGCGTATCTTACCCCACTGTTAAAATACAGCAACAATATGCATTGGTGAGCCTTGAGTCGATTCCTTCCTTAAAAACCACAAAAATTCGAGCTAACACAAATTAAATAATTGAAATTAATATATTTCATGGCTATCCTAGCGTCATGACACTTCGCGCCATATGTCGGCATATGACGCCATAATCAGCGACACCTGGGAACGGCGTTTCGAGGTTTTGATAGCTTCAAAAATTACAATTTTTAAGCATAGAATTCTTTGTTTTATTACGAAGCAGAGAAGTGGGAAATATTACCTGAAAACCCGTTTCACTAAAAATGTAGTTTTCATCACTTTGAGCAATGGGATAAAATTTGCAACCATAAATTTTCAGCATGAAAATCACTTAACCATAAAAATACACATTAAAGATCTTAATTTTGGTCACCCGTTTGATATATTTCCAAAAGTATTAACGAAATAAGAATTTGATTCGTTAAATGAATAACCATTAAACTTCATCACACTTTCAACAAATTAACCAGTAAGAAAACAAGTTAATGAAAAGATCCCCAAAACTCACTCAGTGCTCAAGAATAGGCTAAAAATACTAAATATAATCATTGTAGCAAATCAACTCATGTTATTCACTGAAAATCTTTTTTTCAATTTAGATCAGCCTACTGTATATGCTTATATTGCAATCTTCCTTTAAAACCCCATCGAGAATAAAATCTAGATTCGGAGACGCTTTTTAAAATGATTTTTAAGAGCATTCATTCCAAGCTTTTCCTTAATTCAGGGGATACCACGAGTTTATGATACAAATAAATCTACGTATTCCACAAAAATTCTAGTTTCCCTCATAGAAAATAATTCCGTTACCACGCCTTTGTCCGAACACTGCATACGATGATTCAATCTTCTCAGCTATACCAGCGTCTTTAAAAACTCAGCGCCGTTTGTCGGAATCTCAAAGGAAGTTCAAGAGGTCTCTTCGCTAGCTGTAAGACAGGTACGTCCGTAATTCGAACGCTTCCTGTATGTATAATTTACAGCGTCTCGAACTCGTATGGATGCGTAGGCTATGTGAACTACATCGAAGAATAAATTTAGCCGTACTGCTTTAATAGAGAGGGCTCCTTCTTTGAATCCAGCTTACGAGGTTCCCGCTACCGTACCTTGATGACCGAGACAATTTTCGCCATTATTTTCTTGCAGAATAAGGGAAAATGGGTATGAAGAATCAGGAAAAGGTTGGTAAAATCCTTGGTGAGGAGTGTAACGTTGTACGGGTGTGAAACGTGGACCTTAAGAAGGGAAGATATCAAAAGATTGGAGGCTTTTGAGATGTGGGTATGGCGTAGAATAGAGAAAGTAAACTGGGTTGATAGAAAAACATATGAGAATAGGGTGTTAATTGAAGTAATTAGATATCGATAATGGAAATGAGTGGATCAAATATTGAGAGGAGAGGGATTATCGAAGAAAGTGATCGAGGGAAGAATGCTAGGGAAAAGACAGAGGGGAAGACAAAGACAGAAGTTGTTAGACGAATTAAGGGGTGGGATAAGTTACCGGGAATTGAAGGAGAGGGAATTAAAGAGGGAATGTGAACAAGGGCACATATAAATAGGGCACACGAGCCTACCGAAACACTATTATATAAATAAGAGGAAATGAATCATTTACTTGAGTCTACTCTTATTGAATGATAGAAAATGATATCCATAGGGTGATTGTGCTCTTTGGGACATTTTCCAGTCATTGCATTCAGGCTCAGAGAGGCAAGTATGGAGTAACTACTCGATTAGTAAACCAAGGACCCTTCAAAAACTTTTCGGTAGCGAATGGTAGAGGTTATGCGGTCCAAACCCGCCTTTGGGCTGAATAGATTAAAGGCTAGGGAGGTGAACATTTACGATAAAGATTCCATTCATAATTGAGGAAACCGCTAGGATTCTTCAGAAGATCGGTCAAAGAAAAACTTCGAATCTCCGCATAGTTAACGATCAAAGGAAGGCAGTTTGAAGTCAGCGAAAAAAGAGACGAAATTCTGCTAGAAATTCAACTGAAGTTCTTGGGCTTCAAATACATATATCTTTCTTTAATCTAGAGAATATAGGAATTTCCGTAATCCATCTTCATGTGAACCGTCTCTATTAACTACATCGCTAAGTCCTAAGTATTCAGCTCGAGGGACGGATTGAACATTATTTTATTGATTAGCTACGAACGCTTTGGTAACTAGGCAGGGTTAGAAGTTATGTAGGTTACCATTGGTTTCAGAAAGTAATGCTTTGAATTGTTAAGTTTGACTTCAAGTTCTTAAGGTGTTTATTTAGGCATAGTTGAGAATAAAAAGTTTCTTCTTCCATCAAAGCCAACGTTAATATAACACGATGATCGAATCAATGTAACTTTACATAGCAATCAATAAAAAAATCAAAATATGCCTCACTAGCTTTCAAATCATTCGAAACACGAATAATACTGATTGGAACATAAATAAGACACATTTTTCTCTATCCTGTATCTAACAATTATCTGCATTTAGGTACTGAATAATTTATCCAACAACTAAAGATAATCTAAATTTAAGTGTGTTTAAAGTAAATTAGGATATTTATTTCCCTTGATACATGGGGATAAGCTTTAAAAACACTTAGATAACCCGCCTGAGAATGAAACACACGGAAATAAAACCATAGAAACACTTCCGAAATAACTCTCAATAGCAACGGTTGATTGAGAACAAAATTTTTCCCCTTGGCAACCACACGTAAACCGTAAACAATCGCAGGACATCACGAATAAAAAGCAAGCTCCCTAAACGACTCAGGGCATCAGCAAAGAGCCCTTTGATCGGGCAAGTTTCCGCTGCAGCACGAAAACTGCAAAACGCTGCAAGGAAACTGAAATTTTTCGGTTTTCGCAGACAAGTTGATCCCCCCTTCTCTTGGCCGCAGCTCGGAATAACTGTCCGAACACCGCAGGGGCACACACGCCTAGAGCGGGCTAAAACGTTAGACGGGGAAAAAGGGAATAAATGAAGACGTGAGAGCGATGGAGAAAAGGGGTGGATAAAGAGTGACAGACGGAGAGGGATAACGGGGGAGAGGAAAAAAGAGGGAATGGAAGAATGAGATAGTGGACTGCATGATTTAGCCCCAGGCGGAAGGACTTATTCAGCCACGGTGGCACGGGAGACGGATTTACTATAGGCTGGATAGTGAGGGCTTTCATAGTTCATTCACACCGAAATGATACTGAGGAAGCTAAGAGCCGGTTAGAGAGTACTGACTCAGGGCGAGGTAGCCAATGGGGTGTAGACGATAGAATATTGGAAAGGGGTATGAGCTAATTAATCCGAAAAATAGATTGATACCTCGGCTAACGAAGATAATTCGTTTCATAACCACATTCGTTAACCTAAACGTGATTTCCCATAGATTTCTGTAGACAATTCTTTTCTTCGTTTTTGAAATTGCCTACTATTTAGTGAGTAAGCGAGTGATATGTATAATGGTTAGCTTTGATGGGGAAGAGCGTGTGAAAAACCGAATAGAATAATTCGGTTATTCAGTAAGATAAGGATAGTTGAAAAAGAAAAGTTTTGCTCGAACTATACCATGGAAGAAGGAAATCGAACTATTTCCCACTGTTTTCATTTGGTTGCTCCCATCTCTACACGCATCCACTAAAACATTCGTTAGCCGACTATAAATTCGTTAGCAGAACCCGGAAGACAGAGTAAAAATCTTCACAAGCAGAAAAATTCTTTGACCGAGGTTTCGCCGTATAGAAATATTCTTTTCCATTATCACATTTCGCTTAATTTTTTTTGTGTTTTTCATTCATTTGTACTTTTTCCTATGATGGGGGAAAATATTATGTATTTCAGTATGCCTCAACTTTGCTTATGGTTGTGATGACATGGAAGCTACTGAGGTAGAATGATGCTGATTTGATATGAATGATACTGATGGCTAGAAAACTGATGGACTGATATAGGATTATCAATTCTAAAACGAAGATAAAAAGCTTACTTAATTTTATAAAAGTAATAGAAAAAATCGCCAATGACAATGCTTTCTACTGAACAAACTTACACAAAATGATTGATATAAATAATAAAGTGGTACTCATAGAACATAGAATAGTAAGAGAAACTGGTGCTTTTACATAAAAGCGACAAAATGATGACGCTGAAGAAGTTGCTATGTGTCGGAAGTGGTAACAATGTAGAAAGAGCCCATTGTTCCTCATAGCGGCAACGCATCTGAAGCCGGCTTTATGAAGATGATCAATGGAATGCAACGGGAAGAGGAATCTGTAGCAGAAACTATTAAGGATAAAATTCCATTTTCAAATCCGCTATGCTATTCGAAAATCAATCGTCTCTGTTCGAAGGCTAAAACATACAGAGAGAAAGGGAAACTTAACGGATGGCATGTAACCGTTATGAACAGTTCTAGTTTAACTGTTAGCAGTCTTTAGCAAACAAAGACAGGAATTCAATTAAGAATTGAGTGTTTTAATCAAAACGCAAACCAGTGATAGAAGAAGTTTAAATGTTATTTAGCTCCTAAGATAGTGAATGACACTTAGAAATTTAGATAACGATAATTATTTCTAGAATCGAAAAACGTTTTGAAAATACTTTTTTCTAGGTCTAAATAAAGAGATTATACTATTAAAATACAAAAATTGCGAAACATTGCTTTCCAAGTTTTTAAATTATGCGTGACGAAGGCAGTCTGAAATCTTGCTCAATATTCAGTGGAAAATATCTGGATAAGGATTTGTAATCTATACTGATTTTCAGCTATTATGGTCAGTTTGACAGAAAAACTGCAGTTTACTGAAAACTGTAGTTCAAATCCTCTAATACGAGCTTAAAATACTTAGGATTTCAATCATATATTTCATCAATTCAGACTGTAAAAACTGGAATATATTATAAAACATTTATTTTTGCGAACCAGAGAAATTTAACGTTAAGAACCAGACTGGGCCGAGGGTTCTAAACCATTTTTAAGCCTGTTTCAATTCAATGAAGAGGTAAATTTAATTGTTTTTAATATACTGATTTAGGAACTTTCAATTAGATAAAAGCTTGCAACTATTTACTCGTTAAATTTAAAAGATGAAAAAAAAATTACAGTAGGCTTAAACATGCTGCGTAGAGGCTTTAAGAACTTCCACTTTAATGGAACATATTCTCAACGCAGGGCTCAAAGTACTGCTTAAAAATTAAGCGGAATAAAGACGGGGTGGAATGTAATTAGAGTAAAAGCGTCACGGATATCTCTTTAAAAATTCACACCATCCTTGGTAATGATGCTAACCAGCGTGAAATAAAATAAAAACACAAAGCTTACCCATGGACGAAATAGTTAAATCTCGCTATATCGATTGAATATGACATTAAAAATGATCAAGATAAATAAAACAAATATGCAGGGACAGGTATACACTGTTAGAAAGTGAGGCAAATACCGAATGGCGCAACAATCGATCAATTATACTGTTGAAGAAACAGTGGCGTATTAATTATTAGGACGACAATTGCTAAGCATCCAACAATGCTATGATGATCTTCAACAATGAAAATTTACAACTGTTCCAACCCAGCAAAAACGATGCGCTGAAATGTGTATTTAAGGTTGAGTGCTGGTTGTCACAAACGATATATTAGGAAAACGTGCTCGGAAAGTTTTGAATGCTACATCAGTAAATGTAGCACCTCCTCTTAGAGCATTAGCTTTAAATTATCGATTCATCATCATCAACCATTCGGTGGGTTCATGAGCCCGAAAATTTCCGATTAAATTCCGTTTCTTTTGTTTCCTGAACAATTTTGCTACATTTAACTCTATAAAACAACTAACGCCTACTGCAACTATAACAGCATTATGATGAAAACCGATTTCAATATTGTTGAAACGGAAGTAAAAATCAAGTAAGCTGAAGCCCAACAATGACCCCAAGAGCGGAACGCATTATTTCTTTTAATGAGTTCACGAGCCGCAGATAATGTACCCTGATTCAGGTTGAAACAATTAAAAATTCATCTAAAATAATTATTTTTTCGGTAACAATAGATTGAAAAATAAGAGGTGTATTATTTAAGTAAAGAGTTCTTAATTCTGCGTTAACAATGCCGAGATTACTTATATATCGTAAACAGAGAAATAACAATGTCACCAAAGATAATATTACGTTTTTTGGAAAAAGCAACAATCAAGGAAAGGCCCATTGTTGAGTCAGGAAATTGGGGTTAGAGAGAAAAATAATAGGAGTGGATTATTAGGTTAAAGTCCTTTTTCCTGCATCAACAATGCCAATATTTTTATACTTAAACAAACAGAAATAACAATGATACCATAGTTACTAGAACGTCTTCCAGAAACAGCAGTAATACGGGAAGCGCCCACTGTTGACTCAGGGAGGGCTTTGAACTTGAAGGTGCAACAACCGTAAGACACAGAGAATGATAAAATTAAAAAGTAAAATGGGTACACCATAAGGAGACAGACGGATTCCGTGAGTCTGAAGGAGACGTATTCTCCTTCACCTATCAATGGATGTCTTTTCTTGAAGCCCATGAGAAAGAGGTACGATGAAGAAAAACCTGTTGGCGAAATAGTAACCATTCTCTCAGCACGCACGCAAATGCCTGAAAGCTTCCCAACTTACATTCATTCGCAGCAGAACTCGATCACGGGAGAAACCTTTATCGAACAAATCCACCGATTCAATCGCGACTCCTGCAGAGCGTCCCATATATATCCAGCTTCCGCCTGTTATATAGCCGTGTGCAAACGCCTTTTCCTGAGTTACCAAGAGGTACCCAGGATGCGTACTTTTGGGGTAAATGATATTCGAAGTTTATTCATTGGGGTTTTTTCCTCACAGAGTTTTTCCTAGGAGGAGGAATTTGCATATCTGAAATGGTTTCTCTCGCTGGGGATGAGGATTTCAATGCTGAATCTTGATCAGATAATGGTAGTTCAGGAATGTTACTATTTGTGGGTTTTCACGAAATAAATATTTTTAACTTAATGACATAATTTAGCTGACAACGTGAACTTAAAGTAACGACATATTTTCTTTCATTTCTCATGTTTTTCAGGGAAATTATATAGCCTAATCTAGGCCATTTATGTTTACTGAATTAGACAAAAAAAAATCGCAACATAAAATTATACATTTCAAATAAATGATTTAGGAAAATTAAAGTAATATAATATCTCGTAGAATAGGAAAAACCTTTGAAGTTACATTGCTAAGGAAGTACAATCTATTGTTATTGAAACAATGCATCAGACGAAACTTGACAACAATAGAATAATAAGCAATAGATACCGATAATAAATCATAAAACTGAAGATTTAATTAACTATTGAATGGAAAAGATGGGGGAAAAGGTAAACAAATAGTGAAATCATCAAAATAACAAAATCTCCGTCTAAACAACTCATAGTTACCATAACTATGAATATCACTTTAAAATAATAATAGTAAAACGTAATGGTTAAGTGATCCGCAATATAAAGAAGGTTCTTCCAAATTATGATAAACATTACAGCCTTGCAATCTTTCGCATTAAAAAACCCATGACTATCGAAATTACTTGTACCTAATTCGATATCTACGCCCATCTTCAATCCGAATATTCAAAATCGATCAATCGAATCGCAATAAATCGACCTCATATAATCGAAACCGCTTCCAAATCGGATCGCGAACTTCCACGAGTTTCCCCCCATCGATATTCATCTAAGAGCACATTTTTTTCACCATCCAATTCAAGGAGGTCAAACGCTGCCGACATTCACAGCAAAAATCCAATCATCGCCAATTATAAAAAAGTTTCCAAACTCATGCTTACACACACACCCCCTGGGGGGACTCCAGAAAAGTAAATCGTAATCAAGGAACTACGTCACTTTTTCGGCCAATCGAGTCGCTTCTATTAGCGCAAGTCACCATCACGTAATTCGAGCACCGGAAACGGAGTTAAATGAAGTTTAAACTTCCTTTTCCCCGCTCTTCATTTCGCTAGTGCCAGGTGTCGGATCGGAAAAGCCCGAGGTAAACTGAATGAGATTTGAGTGCATCGTGGAGCACGGACGTGCGGGCGACGGCGCGTGACTCGTAGCATGACGTTAACGTTTAGGATTAAAACCCGTCGCATGGATTAAGGAACGCGCCGCTACCATTGGCCGAAATATTAATCACGGGATGATAAATTTGCGTGTTGAAGCAGAGGCTTGAGTGACTTGTGGTTTATCCGCATTACTACGCTAAGAATGAAGAGCGAGAGGAATTTTTTGTGAAATGAATCAGAAGCTTCGGTTGTACACGTTTTCACCCCGAAATAAATATCCTTTAAATGTATAAACATGTGACTTATGACTTAAAAGTTTCGTGCTTTTTTACACCTCTTGTTTGTATTGATGTAAATGAATCAGAAACTTCGGCTGCACATATTTTTTTACCATAAATTAAATATTCTTTAAGCGTATATTTAACAAATGATTGGAAATTTGTGTAATTTTACATTCATTAGTTTATATTGATGTTTTTCTCTAGATTTAAGTAAATTGCAGAAATACCTCTGAATTAATATTTTACGGTCTTCCACACAAGAAGAGCATAAAATTAAAGAAAAAAGACGTGAAAAATAATTCTTTTTTTAAGAAAGACAGGAAGGGGCTGAGATAATCTCCGAATTAGCGTAAATGAGCAATTGCATAAAAAAGGTGGGAAAATGATCAGGTGACAAACTCATTACTCAATCTCACCTCTGTTTTGTATTCCTGAATGAGGTAAATTTAAAATTATATTATATAAATGTAATATTGTATTTTATAAGGGTTTCGCAACTGTCTTATAGCCTATCTGCAAATATTTCCAAATAAGTAAATAAATGTAGTTTAGATAAAGGACAGACTATTCTTGTTTAACCGCGCCAAAATGATTAAGATTGTTATACTGGGAAGAATTATCATCGCTAACCAAGGTACTACTGTTTCATAAATTATATTCCATTTTTACCGAGCGTCACTTAAACCAATCAGCGGAGAATTCAAATATTAATAACTGAAGGTGTGCAATTAATTTTGAATTAAACTCCGCCATGTTTGACGGATAACTAGTAATATCAATAATAAAACCGCAAAATAATTAACCTGAAATTGATAAGTTATTTTACATCTAAACATGAGTTTATGACCTAATAGTGTTCGGGTAATTACGAAAAAATATTAATTGCATAAATTTTAAAGTGAGTAATTTCCTGTGAAACATTATAAATCATCCGCAAGAATAAATGAAAACGTATTCAGTGAATGCCGTGAGAAAATGGATTTTCCCAGCACTTTTAACTACAAAGCTACTTCTTAGCTAGAGACTTCGTATACCGGGAAAACTAAGGTCAACGCATAAAATTACAAATAACCATGACATAATCTTCCCTTCTTTTTAATACTAAATAAGAATAAATGAAACCCTGCGTTGCCACCTTGAGACGTATTTCGAATAAATTTTCGACCGGTTCCCTCGCATCGTCACCAGTATTTTCATCAGTGTATGATGTCGCAAGCATCTATATCAGAATACGATTTTCTTAGAGATGAGCTCATAAAGATGAAGTTTTTATTGGAAGTGAGAGAAATTACAAACAAAACGGGTCTGGAAACAGGTTGGCAAGGTTAGTTGTGAACTCAGTTCAATGCCCTTCGAAAAAGAGCAGGGCCTTAATGTTGGTCAAATTATTTTCCTGTCGCTTGACATTCCTCGGTGATAATAATTGAAGGACAGGACCGTTTATTAATGCTTAAATTGTTCTCATGATGAGTAAATCTATAAGAAAAATAGTAACTTCGGAATTTCCTTAAAGAAGAATATTTTACTGACCTAAAATTAAAATCGCGATGTCTGACAGATTATTTACTGTGATGAAAATTCTTTATAGCGAAATAGAAATGACGTAGCTAGGTAAGATATAGTATAGCAAAGAATAAATCGTAAGTATAGCTCGTATAGCAAAAAATAAATCGTAATATCAAACACAGATATTAACAAGTCATCAAATTTTAATACTGGTGAAACAAAATTTCAAGTAAATTTTATAGTTTTACTTTTATGATTTTATGCCGAGCAGTCTCAGAAAGTAATAGATTATAAATGTTTGAAGAATGAAGATTATGTTTAGACAAGATGAAAACAGATAAAAAACTTGTGCTAAATTTCATTATCAATGTTTGCTAAATACAGAGATGTTTCCAATTATCAGATGATTTTCAGTACTTAAAATCTAAATAATAATAACAGAATATGTTTCTAATTCTATCATCCTATCCCTATATCTATTATATCTCATCTCAGTTCTGTGTCTGATTATCTAACTTTAATATATTATGCATGAATCGTCATTTGTAGCATTTCCTGAGCTGTATGTTTGCCATCAGGCTTCGTTTCCACCTGGAATTTCCCAAAATTACGAATTCAACCAAACATCCAATGCAACAAAATGAAATAACATCAAGCACCAACTATATCTCGGATGCTGCACAGGCAATTGTGAAAACCCCTTTAAAACATTATCACCCTCTAAAAAGCAATCTCATAAACACAGGCAAAAATATGTGCAGAACGGAGAAAAACCCACATGCGAAAATCAGCATAAATCAGAGGCGCTGAAAAATCGACGACCGAACGTTGACAAAATGTGTCAAATAAATCGAGTGTGAATATCACCAACTGTCACCGTGGTTTTAAATTTTGAAATTACGTCGAGTTAATTGCATGCGTGAAGGGAGAGGGCTAATAACACATCCTCTCCTAGCATTATCGGGGAAAATGGCCACCAAATTTCAGCGGACAAACATTAGCAAAGAATTTATGGAACGATCCACAGTGTAAAACTGCCCACAAGATGAAATCCCGGCGCTAAAGATTTAATTCATCCGGTCCGCAACACTGCCGTTTGTTCGAAAAATTATCAGGTCAAAAGTTAATCGCATTATTTCCTCGATTCAAATCTGAAAAATTAGATAATTCAACAAATGATAGATCCGGGTAATCACAGAATCCCATCATAACAGCTAAATAATTTTTCAAAACGGCAAACTCAAAGGTTTCGAAATAATGGAATTTTAAACCCTGAACAAACTATTGACAAACTGATACACACCGATAATTGATAACAAAAAATTTCCCAAAAATCTTTTGAACTGGGTTTGAAGAGGCAATTATGAAGAATGGTCAAAAATTGAATGTTTGCGTCGATACGGTAGTCATGGCGTTTTGTTTTCTCCCTTCAATTGTAGCTCGCGATTGTTGTCCAGAAAAACGGAACGTTGGCAAATGACTAATCTGTCAAACTGTTGACCTCAATAAAAAAACCTAGCTTTTCCCGAGGAAATTAAGTCCAAAAGAGATACTAATATTTGTCTCCCTTCAGCTTGATTGCAGCCAAATGGGAGATGTGGAAACAAGATATATCAACAGCATGCAATGTATAATTTCCCCGATTCTACGAACTCGTTCCCATCGCATTTCGTTGATGATGCACATTATAGGAATTCGATCTTCGATCTAATAATATAAAAACATTGTCTTCCTAATGGAAAAATATAAAAATGACCAACTATGCGGTATAATTGTGGTTTTACAAATCAAATAACGGATGAGAATAAAGATAGCTATGAGGACATTTTTGTAGAGAATAATCAAAACTCATGAATTGCTGCACTTTGCAAATTCCTCAGCTTCCAAAGGGTCTGCAGATGAAAATTTTCAACTATCGAAACTATAAAGTTTCTAGGAACTGATTAATGAAGAGTGATTCTCATTTTCTTCTGCAGAATCTCAACTACGAATCTTTCTACGTCAAAGGCACTAAGTCAGAATCAACGGAAGAATTCCACATTCCACTGATTGCAAACTCATCTTCTGCTGCTTTGATACTAATCCTTCGACAGCGACTAATAAATAAATTTTGCATTTATCGAAACTAAAATTACCAATGGTCGTAGTTCTGAGTATCCGAGATTTATTTTGCATTAATCAGAGTATAGGAACTTAATCGTCAATCTAATGTCACCTTTTTTATTGGTAATGTTTGCCTGTCTATATTTTGGCCAGTTTTCGTACTCGTTCTTCCGATCTTTCTACTATTATCATATCCTCCATTCCCTATAGGTTCATTCTACTGCCTTCTTTTTACCTATTTCTATAGTCGAACAAATATCTAATTTATTATTCACTTTATAATGACTTCTTGTTTTCCTAGCAATATCGAGGTTGACGGTTATTTGAATCGGTTGTATTACATCAGAATTGAATAGGTTTTCTTGGAGGATTAAAATTAGCTTGAAATTAGCCATTTTTATAATATAGGTTCATGTACCCCTACATTCCCTATCAAATTCCCTCTTCTTCAATTTCTGGTAACTTATCCCACCCCTAAATTCGTCAAATAACTTTAGTCTTTGTCTTCCCCTCTGTCTTTTCCCTAGCATTCTTCCCTCGATTGCTATCTTCAGTAATCCCTCTCCTCTCAATATTTGTCACACCCATTTCCTACGTCTATTTCTAATTACTTCAATCATAGTTGGGCGTAAAATAAAAATATGCTGCCTTACATACAAGGGGAGATCATACGTTATTAACAATGGTCTTTTCAGCTTTTGATGAACCCCTTATTGACCCTCCACTGAACATAACCATTGCGCTGAACACAGTTTGAGAAACAGCACTCAAAATCACATATTACCCCCAGAGGGTTTCAAGAGCACGTGCTACTCTGAAAGCACGGACTGCAACCATCTTTCGGCGGAGCATAAGAACTCAACGCTGACCCTCCATAAAACTAGGGGCCAACATTACCCTGATTCTGAGCCAACATCCTCCCTCGACTGACGTAATCATGCCCTCTCTTGACTCAGAACATGTCAGCCATGTCAGTCGACTCCACAATAACACGCGTTCCTCATTTCTAAGAACACAATTTCCGGGTCCATGACGGAATGGGGGGCTCCTCCGTTTAATTGGATACACGCGAGATGCTGGGGCACAAAGGAAATCGACAATTATCCGGCGGAACCAAAAGTAAACACAAACATAAGGAGAACGAATTGAGGGCGTTATTCTGATTGGGTGTGAAATTACTTAATCAATTCGGGCTGCTTTGTGACTAAGCTGTGAATCCTGATTGGTGGATATCGGAGGAAGGGAGAGAGATAACAAGATGGAAAGGTCTTTTTAAAAAGCTACTTCCTCGTCAAAGGTGAAAGGTGATATCAAAATTAACTTAGTATGCGATCGAATTCTTTCGCCAATGCTCATTTGGATGTAAGAAAAAGACGTCTTTTTTATATAAATTGAGAATTAGAAGTCTCAATATTATATTGAGGAGGAAGTTTTTTTCACGATTTTTCTCAGGAAAGGAACTTAATGAAAAAGTTACCCGATTATTATAATTTAATATTGCAGATGATGCTATGATGATAAAAAGCATCTTTAAGAGAAATGTGTTCTACCTTTCGGTAGGTTCATGTGCCCCCACATTCCCTATTCCATTCCCTCTCCTTCAATTTCCGGTAACTCATTCCACCCCATAATTCGTCATCCTTAAGAATATGCTAATGCTATAAATTATTTTAGAAGTTTGGAAAGCTCATATTATGTTACGAATAATATAAATTATGGTATGTAATACAATCCAAAGTTTCTGAAAATTCACACAAACAACTCAAAATCGAGATGCTGTGAATTCCAGAATAAAATAAATAAAATAAAATTTTTGTAATTACTGCATTTCTTAGTTAACAATTGAATTATCGCTGTAGGAGAATTATCTATCTGCAAAAAAATTTATAGAGAGGGAATACGATTTACTATGCAAAATGATGAGTCAAGTAATCTCCTATTGGTTTACTCACTACGTTACTTAGAAACGTCATAATATATATTTATCGTTATAAAAATAACGATTTAAAAAGTCAACAACTATCAAAATTAGTGCGCGGTTCAATTGAATGCAATCCCTAAAATCACGACCCAGCCGCAATTCAATCCCAATACCCTTTAAAACCCTAACGTAGCCTAGATAAAGGCAAGTGCTTCAACACCTTAGCCAACCAGTCAATCGAAGCGTAGAATTTCCGATTTTACAATCTTTCCGAGTCCATAACCGGAAAAAGGGCATTAGAAATTCTAGCATACAATTCCAGACACGTGCTAGATCGCTTAAGATGTTAATGTAATAGATGAAAAGGGTCTTCAATTTGAAGGAAGGAGAGTTTGCACCTGCCACAATGGGATGCCTATTCTTAAAATCGAGGTTCTGTCCACTGCGGTATCTTGAGCATTCTCCGAACAGCTGGAACATCCAGATGGAGGTGAAAGTATTAAAGGATTATGGGCAAAAGGAAAAATAATGGCCTTCGAAGCAAATGGTGCCACGCTCTGTTAGGGTGCATTCAAGTGGAAAATGGAGATGATTACTCCTAAAGCGCTGGTTATCTATACTTTAACGACGCTTAAAATTACTAAATACGCTACCAAACACGGCAATTTACAATATTAAAGCCATTCCCAACACATAATATTTTGATAATTTTAAAAAAACATTCTGACTTTGAAGCGCTAGTAGACTACTACATCAACTATCTGAATATTGTATTAATACTAATGTACGTAATTCCATAGAAAACATATGACCTCGTATCATTTTTGTTTTGAAAACGTTTAAACTCGTAGAAATTCTCGAGAAAGACATGTGCAATAGCTGACCTAGTTGGGTTAGCTCTATAGAAGGATTTAATTAAAAAATGTTCATGTGAATCATTTTACTCCACAACTGCTGGAAATTGAGATAGAATTCGCTTAATATTATATTAATTAAATTTATAAGAGTTCTAGGTCCGGCTAAAGGCATATTATACTCCAAAATATTATTACGGTTCACGAGCTATTTGGGTATGGTAAAATAATGTAGTATTTTTTCCCTCAACGCCGCATTTGTTTCTCCACGGTATGCACAAGAAGAGAAAAAAATAGTTAAAATTATATAGTGATGGAAGATTTACTACATATAAAATAGCGGCATTCCAAATCAAGTGACTGTTTGATAAAATTAAAACATTTTTCAAGGAAAACTGTAGCAGCATCTTTAAAATTGGCTCCTTAAGACAGAATCACAAATACTCGAGACATGCCTCAAAGGTTGATGAGTAATAGAGTAGTAGAGGATTCACCCTGATAATTCTTAAATTCTGTTGGACATTGCCCTTGATTTCCACCCCCAAAGAAAGTAATTTAGAGTAAAATAGAAGCAGATGCAAGGCAAGTTACTATGACAACTTGCACAACCGCTTGCTAGGCGCGTTACTAGGAAACGAAATAAAGCGCAATGAATATGGAATATTTAGGCACACGAACCTTCCGAAAGGTATAATAGTTATGACGATTATTACCTTATTTTATATATTATTTATCAAAACCCTCCTAGGCACTCGAAAGAAAATGTTCTCAATTAAAGATGTCATTTTTACAATCGCAGCTCAATATAAATTCCAATCGATGATAACCATAACAGTCCTAATATTCATCCCCCATCCATCCCTTCCAATCAACCCGCCCGACTTCCCCAAAAAAATCGTCATCCCCTTTTCACGCCACCCCCCACTGCAAACCCAATCAACACCCCAACTGGAATATTCCCGATCCGATTAAAACATTTTAATTCCCCCATACCGCGGGACGCAACCCGGATCCAACCCCGAACATTAACCTCTCTCTCCCTTTCACGAGCACCGAAAAAAACAAAAAAAGAACGAGATCCGCCGCAACTCCGCATGCTTCCACGCATATAAAACCGAGCATCTTTCTCGTCCGCGGCGATAAATCTCTTTCACGCGATCCCTCTGACCTATCAAGGGGACCGCACCTTCCCGAAGGGGAACTTAAACATCCGTCCACCTGTCCCAGTGTAGAGCCACCGTCTGCTATACGACCAAACAGCGCCTGCATCCACCTGCCGAAAAATCCTCCGAACACACGTCCCCACACCACCAGCCTTTCTATATCTAAAGTGTTTCGTTCCGATTCTATGGGCCTGACACGCGCTAGCCTTTTTTTTTAACCGGCAGCTGGAGCTGGAATCTTTCGCGACAGGTTTTTTGGGGGGATAGCCTGACGGGGTGCATAAATTGGGCGCTTGGGGATTGATGATGGTGACGAGACTGAGAAATCTCTTTAACTGACCTATTACCCGAAGGCATTCGTTGGAGGTGGGTTTGGTAATCTATTGGGGAGGAAGATAATGAAGACCGGTGAGGACTGCAGGTGCAACAGTTCTAAGGGCAGAGATGGAGAGATAGTCGAAAGTTGCTGTAATTGTTTCGATAATTGGTGGTCATTAATAGAGACGATTCCTTATGAGAAGATGATTATTAAATAAGGGTGTTTGATTAAGAAAGATGCATCAAAATGGGACATGGGCAACGATAACCAATAATTGGTTACCTTTCACAAATTCAAACAAGGAATACGTCATTTACAGATGTTGAACCAGATTATGGTATACGTAGGGTAGGATGTGCACGTGCCCTTTAAGGCTGTGGCACCTGAGAGCAATCGTGGCATGCGGAACTGTGACGGAGCTAAATTTGTAACAAATTATTTAATAAAAATATTAAAATTCTGAGGGTGAAGTTGATGTGTTCATTCAAGATATGTTTCATTCAAGGGTATCAATGACAAACAGAAAGAAGAAAACTCAGTAATTCTTACATAAGATTGTATCGGTTTCATCAACTTATGGACATTTTCAGGTAATTCCTCGGCAATCCTGAAGATGTCAATATATTAACGTAACCGGTTGAAATAAAAATATGCTATGGGAGTTACCAAATGTAGTTTCCCTTTAAGAAAATTCCAAGGGTGCAAAATAGGTAGAGCATTTAGTATGTTCCCGGAAGAAGTTCATTGTTGCTTATAAGAAGCAATCTATACACCTCATTATTACACACGATTGTTGATGCTAATTATTATTATTGAATGTTAACAATGTGGCAGCACAACAATATCGTTTTGTTTTGTTGTGTTCTTCGCAATTCTCTAAACAAAAATTAGAAAATAAACTTCAATTATTATTATTGAATATAGACAATGTAGCAACACAACAATGTCGTTTGGCTTTGTTGTGCTGTCTGCAATTCTTCGAAATGTGCTAAAAATAAATCTGAATAATTATTTACGCGCCATAAGCACAAAGATAAAGGATTAAATATGCACTTTTCGAAGGAAACAAATTTGTTCGTAAGAGAAAATCCCAAGATCCTTTCAACCCACAAGACTATTAAGCAAAGGCCATGTATATCTGAATCAACACTGATGAATTAACGAAGCAGATCACCGTTTCCACTTCCCCCACAAATCAACTTCTCAGCAATTCGTTCCGGTTCTTGATCGCTCCGAAAGAGGAGTCACCAAAAGAATTTGATATCAGATACACCGATTTCGAAACGGACCATCTTTCACTTTGATGAACGCTCCGCACATCAGAGATATACGAAAGGATAGCTTATAAATAAAAACGAAGCAAGGGGAAAGTAATATTAGTTTTAAATGATTAAAAGCGAAAGAATTTCACGGCGAATAAATTATGGGTGCTATCGGGCCATATTTCATCCTGGATTATTTGGGAGGGTTGCCCGACAACGTGATAGTTTCTTGGAGGCCGAAGTTTGATAAATGAAACGCCGAATTTTAAAGATATACGGTGAAGAGATGAGAGATGAAATAAATCGAAACAAATTCCAATAAGGATATAGTCAATTTAATGAAAGAATGGCCTCTAAACGATTATAGGCATACGAGTCATTATTTCGTCCACAACAATGTAACTTGTAAATAACAAAGGCAACAATAACAGTATAAAAACAAGGAAATTTCCCCATTGTTATAAAGATGAAAGTGGTTGTTGTTTTCTATAAAAGTAGGTGAAGATAAGATTAGGTAACAACCCTCGAAGATAGATTCATATACAATTACATATACATAACGAAGGTTCAAATATTGATGATAATCTAGAGGAAATAGAGGAACTTCGAAAAAACAAGGCAATTTCCCCACTGTTCCACTAATAAAAGTGATTTCTAGTTGCTTTAGAAGATGGTGAACATGAAATTAAGAAACGACCCTCTTAGAAAGATGCATATAAAATTATAAATAAATAATCAATGTGCTAATATGATGACAATCCGGAAGAAATCGAGGTGAAAAACAATGTTCAAGAGGTAAATTCATGCAGAAAAAACCCGCATTGGAGGTATCAATTATATAATGAAGATGACACGAAAATAGAATTTTCGTCTAACTTGTCAGAAATCGACTTCTACCATTTCCTGACTACCCTCACTCTGTCTGTCTGATTGGCTTATGATACAGGATTGACGTAAAACAACTGTTTCTTCTTCTGAGGAAGTTTGCCTAAAAATGTATTGAGTTTAACCTGTCTAAAACTTCATTCTTTAAATTATTCCATCAAGAAGCAACTAGGTGATGCTTAACTATTTACCAAGACTATTTATAACAGAAAGTATGCTTTAATTCTTATAGAGCATTTGGTAACTCCTTTACTCAAATATTAGTTATTGGAGTGGATTACAGCATGCTGATTCGGATAACGGTCTAAATAATACAGGGATTCGGGCCGCTAACCGGGATTCCTCTGTGGTACAACACCATTATCTACATCTCATCACCAACTCCCGATATTTTTACATTATTCCAAAAAACAAAAAAACTCCTTATGACATTTCATTTATCCACGAAATCACAAGGCACTGCTTCCATATCCACGCCGGGCTTTGAGAAACAAACTGAGGAATTTGGAGGATACGGTTTTAAGGATAAAATATGGGCAAACTTTCTTCGCTATGCGTGTAAGAAAGCAGGAGGGTAGGAAGTTGGCCGATGCCGGGGAAGTGGGGCTCGACTGACATCATGGCATGAAACCGGCTTAGGAAAATTTAAGGCAGCTACCGAAAGCTAATCGGCCCGACTCCACCAACACCTCCCCGAGGAATTATGTCATGCAGAAGGAGATGATCCTAAGGAAACTTACGATGTCTGCTTCCGAGCTTAAGTATCTTTGCTGCTACATCACCATGGAAACTCGCGTAATTAGGGTGCGCAATTCGAGCCAAAAATTGGTTTAACGTAAATGCACAAAGAGTTATTTTCGCTGGAGACATGGGGGAAAATTTGGAACGACGCGCTAATTAAGACTTAATGAAAACGAAAATCTGGAAAAGATATCGAAACTCTCTGAGAGGGTCTTTAAAAGATTATGCAAGTTTTAATTCCTCGGGAGAAAGAGAAAATTATTTCGTAACATTATTAAGATGAAGTAGCATGGTGAACCACGAAGCCAACAGCGAGTTTTTTGGCTGTGGAATTAGTGACTAAATTTCAACTCATTCAATAATGTGTAAGAAATTTTGAGGAAACAGATACGAAGTCAAGGGATGTAATGCTGGCACATCTTTGAGTGTTTGTATATAAATAATTATTGACTTAAAAAGTACGGATATTATTCACCAAAAAAGTATTTGCCACATATTTGGAACATCTCATAACTTGAGTCAAAGGGTGATTCACAGTGGTAACCTTTCAAAGATATATGAGAAGCTTGTTAACTTAAGATAATACATAATTTAAGTCACTTTTCTGTTAAGAAACACGCCAAAATGTGATTTTTTATCTCTTAATTGAATGTCAAAGTAAAGTTGAAACATTCAATCTTTCTTTAAAATGCTAATTCATGTCGGTAAACGAAAGATTCATAAAAGGAATTAAAAACATTCCATTCCGTCGAATTCTCGCAATTAAATACATAAGTACGGAATAGCATAACTGTATTACATCAATTTAAATTTAACAATAATAAAGACTTCATTTTCACTTCAACAATCAAAACCTACATTAAATCAATAATTTTGTTTACATAACCCTTTTCTGGTTTCAGATGGGAAATCATAATAAAACAACGACAATCACTCGTGAAATTTTTGAATATATTAAAGGGAATGTTTGAAAACGCTCGAATCATCCCATTTCAGAACATAAACAAGCACCATTTTTGGTTATACACATTAACAGTAAAATCAACAATAAGAGAAAACGATGAAACTTAATAAAAGTTATAATCTACAAGTTCGATTCGAATTAAACAAAAAAATATGATAGACCCGATTAACGTTAGGGAAATTAACACGTTAAGGACATATACATCTCCGTTACATGTATTTACTTCTAAATTTCCAGATAATAAATTAGTTTCGCAGCAATCCGTCACAAAGACCTCCCATGCCCATCGTCACCTCACGTGGAGAGCGTTCGCGGATTATACACCACAACACAAAAACCCCGATGTTTCCAGCGCAACAGCAATTGTCGCATTTCCCGGATTTCCCATGACAAAGGAGGAAGTCGTCGCTAAGCAGCAGAGACATCTCCGCGCGCACATAAACGCAAGCAGAGCCCATATTTGACGCCGTCCAAGGCAGCTCCAGCGTGCAGATTCTCAAAAACGCGGAAGATACGGGTGCATAGCCATCTAGATGGACTCGACGTGTCCAAACGTCCACTAGCGAGGTAATTCCGTGCCCGTTAGCAGCGCCTACTGCGTCACCTGGGACACAAAGCTTGCGGTTATACATCCGGAGCTCACCCGTTCATTAAGTGCCTCAAAGGTGATGCCTGATGGCAAAGGCGCCGTAGTGTGCCAGTCGACGGGGCTGCCCATCACCTACAGTCTCACGCAGGCACGGATATGCAAAGTTCGCTGGAGAGGAAACGAATGCCGTCAAAGAGAATGCGGATTTTGAGGAGTTCAACGCCTGCTGGGCACGAAAGGTGGCGGGTCTCATTACCACGGCCAATGATGTCTCTGGCGATTATTTTTGAGAATTATCATCACTTTTGGTTGTCGACCCGGGAAAATTTAGCCAAACGGGGCCGTGAAATGTTCACGGCCTCCTAGGAGTGCCTTTGATGGTAATGGTTATCATCTGATTTATTTGATATCATGATTGGTCTAGTGTAACGTATTGCTGATGCAAAGCGACGGAGAAGGCCTAACGGTCTCTCAGTACCGATGTAAGACTTAATTTCCACAGACCCACTTGCAATTTCCCTTGCGCGGTAAAATGGAACTGAAAGATAACCAAGGTACTGCACCGTGAATACTCGCACCAATATGGGAGATTCACCTTTCCTTTAATTTCTTCTATATCTTTCCTTGCTATTAAGATTTTAAGTAATCATGAGCAAAGAGAAAGTGAGATATTACGTCAGCACTAAGGTATTCAACAATTCATTCCATATTATTAATAACAAAAATTAGTAGTATAAACAATGTGTAATTATAAGAGTAATGATAACAATGAGTCAGTTCAAATGATAATAAGTAATCAACAATCAAAACTGTAGTCTATGCATGACTTATGAGAATAGAAATCATTATGCATAAGAAATAATATTTCCCCTTAGGGAAGTTAAGAATAGTATCCTCAGTCCAAGAACATTTATCTTAATTCAATTATAAAAACAAACAAAATGAATTTACTAAACTAATGGCAGCCATAAAGATTCACACGACCATGATTAACATGCTTCAGTTAAAATATTATGAGTTCATCTCGTTCCGAAAAAGATATTTCCTTTTCCTGAACGACAACTGAACGAACAAGAAAATGTCTAAAGAAAAATAAAAGCGATAACAGGGAAATCCAAAAAGTTACCAAGAATCGGTAATAGTGAAGATTCCTCCCATTTTTTCGGAAATAAACTTCGAATTACTGAATCCTTAACGGCGCTATTGTGAAAGAAAAAGACCGAGTTAGTAAAATAAGAAAATCAAAATATAGAAATTGATTACTTCAATCGATTTTCCCGCAGGACTTGGAAATAAATTGAGAGAGAAACAAACAATGGCTAAAGGCGGCATTGTACGCGGGAATCGAATGATATAAAGGAAACGAGAGATTCAAAGCGGCAATATGACGTTCAGGGCTTCATTCTACCTTCTACAAAGATATTACAAAGTAATCCCAGATTGCTATATTCAAACACGACGCTTCCCACCAAAAATTAATACCTCAAACCAAAACATTCCTGAGGTGATTCGCAAACTCTCGACATTCGCAAAAATTTCCCGCATCCATTTTCGCAATGTAACGATATTGAATGGCCTCCAGCGAGAGGAAGACATCATTAAACTTATTCTCAATTTTCGTAAATATCCAATTTTTTACGGCCGGAATCCAACCTTAATTAGGGAGGAAAAATTTGATCTAGTTAAGAAGTATTCCTGATGCAGGAAATAGCTGAGAAAATTGCGAAACGTAAGGCTTGTACGACTCCCTCGGGAGCGTTTTATGAGTCCCATGAAGCCGGGATTAACAAAGCGAACCATGAGATTAAATATTCATCTGGGCTAAATTCGAGTCGCTATTTTCAAGAACATTTTTTTTCTTCATGGCGGGAATGCGATGCTGAAACTCCGATTCTTAAAATACGAAGGGAAAATTCGAATGCAAGCATGGGATGCATTATCCCACCGTAACTAAATATCACTTCCGCATCCATTTTATGCATGTAAAAAGTGATTTTCGTTTGAATTTAATTGTAATACGTACACAACATTCAAATAAATATCCTCTGTTCCACAACAATATGAATTATAATAATAAGCAACAATGGAATGATAATAAGACTAAGCGGAATAGACACCTAACAATGGAAATAATTTACAATGAAAATAAAGCATTGTTTAATTGGAATAGTAAATCATTATTTCCAAATGAAATGTCTTGAATATTAGAGAATTCTATAACAAATACCTCTTTCACATGCCACTATATGTTCCATTAAATTTATAGGCTGGAAAAATTTTTTTAAATATTTTAAATAATAAAACTAAACGGAATAGACGCCTAACAATGGCAATAATTTACAATGAAAATACTAATAAAACCTTGTTTAATCGGAATAGTAAATCTTTGTTAAATATAATGACTTGAATATTAGTGTTCTATAAAAATATATCTTTCACAGCCCACTATAGATTACATTAAATTTAAAGGCTGGAGAAAAATTTTAAAATATTCCATGAAAAACACGAATTTTCAGACGGTCAGGTTTCTTAATAAATATAACAAATGATACTATCCAAACTTAACTCTCCCTACGAATATAAGATTAGCGTTCCTTAGATAGCAGAAATAGAATAGTAAAATTCGTACATACTTAGTAAAAGGAAAATAAGGATATAGAATGCGTGTGTAGTCTCCAATATCATTATTTCTTCCCTATATCTCAGATTTATTTAACTACACAAAATACAAATTTTATGAATAATACATGACATTAAGTGAGATTTGTATTGCTGCTCTACCTAGCAAGGTCATAAGCCCTATCATACGATAATTATAACAAAGGAGAGAGTAAACAGCATTATTTAAATTTTAATAACGGTTTTCCGTTTCAAATAATTCATGTACCCAAACAATGTATATGTAACATTACTGCGCAATGCATGAGCTAAAATAACTCTGCCGACTGCCTCGGCCAACGTATTCGAAGTATTAATTCGACGTGTATGCAGCCATTTCATTATAATAACAAAGTGAGGCGAAACACAGCAGTTAGCGGACGATTCCCGGAATAGCCAGGGTCTCACGTTGTCTCTTAATTAAACTAACGCTGAATGTTTTTAGAAACACAACGTTAATGTTTTGAAAACTACGTATAATTTTCGTATACTAAACTGACAACGACATAAAAAAAGCATTAAAGAGATCATGTAAAGCGGTAGTTAAAATACTACTACTACAACAAATTGAATTTTTATTCACCAAGTAGAAAATACCAGATTCTCTAAAATATGAACATATGTTGTAAATACACTCCTACGATAAAAATTATAATTCTTTGAAGTAGGTAATCGTTTTCTTACTTTTTTCAGAATTACGAATTAAAACATGAATTAAAAAAAAATGAGTTTTAAAACACGTTATAGCACCGAAAAATAGATCATTTAAGATATTATGTAAAGCCGTAGTTAAGATTCAGCTTCAAAATTCAAATTCAAAAGTGAATTTTTCTTAACAAGGTAAAAAATATGGAATTTTGAAAAATACGTTTAAAATACCCACAGCACAGACTTCCCGCACTACAATGGAATTTCGCACCGCTTGTTGCAAATAATTCATGTAGAGCAATTGTTGCCATGGAGCTATTTATATAAACAAATATTTAACTCATGTAGAGCAATTGTTGCCATAGAGAAATTTATATAAACAAATATTTAACTCAGGTAGAGCAATTGTTGCCATGAAGCTATTTATATAAACAAATATTTAACTCATGTAGAGCAATTGTTGCCATGGAGCTATTTACATAAACAAATATTGCATAATTCCACGATGTATAAAATAAAAAAACCGACGAAAATAAACATACGTAGCGATGTATGAAGTAAGCAAATTATATGAAAACGTAACAGTTGAATGAAAAAAATAAAGGGAATATAAAATTTCGCAATGCTGTGAAACCGTTCTGAAATTTAGACCAAAAATCCAGGCTAAGAACCTTCACAAAGCTATAAAGCATCACGAGCCACCCGCGGAACATTAACATCCATGAAAATAACCCCGATGACTTCTCCGTTGAAACACTTCGGCAGCCCCTTCATTTACGACTCATCCGGATGAAGTAATCCGACATCTGGAGACTATTTCGCTTCCGATGACTTTGCCAACTGCGAAAACACCCAAGGATTTCGCGCGAAAACTTTCAAGACAATGCAGATGAATCAGAAACATTAAAGGTGAATCAGTGGAGAAAACTCCGGCGCAATGTACATACAACTTCCTTTCCTTTCAACACTTCCGCCGTCGCTAGGAGACGAGAAAAACTCCAAGAAAAGCGCCTCAAAAAATCCTCCCATTGTTGGCGCTAATTTCGGAAAGAAAACGGAGATGATTGTTGAAATCACGAGTCCAAACAACAGGCGTAATGAAACTCCGGAAGGATATCCTTGACGTCGCTTTTAATATAACAAGACAAGCGAAAACTTCAGGGAAAATGAGAGAGGCTCTCTGCCGTCCACTATTCAGACCGAGGCTAAGACACACACGTATCTACGTAGACGTTACAAAGGGCTAAACTTGCCTAATTTCACCACTCGCTTCACCAGAGAAATTCAAGCCTTTTACCGCACCAGTCCGGCAAAAGAGAAAGGGGAGGGTGGAGTAGGGGTGAAACAAGAGGTATATGAGAAAAGCCACGCTTGAGAATGGGATATTAAAGGGAGGGAGTTACAGTATAGGATTATAGCACAAGTAGGCGGATTAAAAGATGGAGCAAAGGGATACACGGGGCATGAAAATTATGCTGCTCAATTTATACGTAAGTAGCGCGATATTTAACTGCTTCGCTGAATTTGCACACAACATTAATCTGATGATCATATCGGACTTCAAAGGGGGTTGGGTTGCTTTCAACATGCGAATTCCTCGAATGAATGATGACCGCTCATGAATTAATTACAAGTGTAAATAAAGGCAAAAGGAATATATCATACATCGAGCTGCTGAAATCTCGGCAAACTTGGATGCGAAACCGCTAACTGTACATTTAATATAAGTTGAAAATAAAGATAAATTAAAATCTTTCTTGCGATACTTAGCAGAAATTACCCGTGTTAAACACAATAAAGCAATCTTTAGAATGTAATCTTCTAAATTTAATTTAATAATAACAGTTTCAAACAATATCTTGACTGAAAAAGTAACTGGACACCTAACACATTGTTAGTTAACACTCTGATATAGTAATAAGTTTAAATAGAGATAGCCTAATCTGGTATATTATACTGGGGGATAAATTAGGGAAACATTAGGAAAATCTCTAACACAGAAAATCATTCATATATATTTTGTATCTTATTTATGACAGTTTTCGTTTTAGAAATGTTTTGCTACGGGATGAATGTACTGGAAGGAGTTACAAGTAAAATACCATAAATGCAGAAAAAAACTTTTAAAAATTCAATGAAAAAAGTTCAATTTCTCAGACACTTGGGAAATAATCCGGAAGGATCTGTAGATATAATACTACATTTCCTAAGTTAATTTTTAAGCCATCTCCTAATCATTTCAGTGTTCATCTCGCTAATTTCCATACTTTTACCGTACTTTCCACGTTAATTAAATCCATTTAAGCATTTGGGACTAAACATTCCACAATTGATCTAATTTACTCTACAGTACACGAATACAATCCCAATCTAAGTATAATCCCAATAGGTATAAACATAAAATACAGTGTACTTAAGTTCAAGAACCGCTAGATACACAACACACCCAAATTGCTGAGAATTGGAATAACTAAGAATAAATATGAGGATGAAACGATAAGGTGGGCCGTGGGATGGGCGGGGATATGAATAAGGAAAATGAAGGCAAATATGAATAGAATAGGAGAAGGGGAACATTAAAAGGGAACTGGGAAGATGGAGGAAAAAGGTGTAAGATCCGATAACGACCTTGTTAGGGCAAAATTGAGACTAATCTATGTTTTATCCCACAGAGGACTCGAAAGAGAAAGGAAAGGAATAGAGGAAGCGAGAAAGGTAAAGAGAGACACAGACAAACATAAGATAAAACGGAGTCCTCGACTCTTTCTACCGAATCATTAAGGTGGGACGACATTCGGTTAAAATAACGAAAAGTAGAAAAGCTAACAAGAAATCACGGGGTAAATCTATGGAAATTCTTACGTAATGTAAAATTTGATTTTATCGAGGGAGTAAATGTGAAATCCAGACCTGGTGGAATGATTAGGAAGTAGAGATGCTTAAAGGTAATAGAAACATGTATGAGAATAAAACGATAGCGAGGGCATCTAACGGGAAAGTGAATGCACTAAATGGAAGAGATTGAGGGAGTGAAAGAGGTGGTTTGTATTCTGAAAGGAAATTGCGTGGGAAAACGAATAGTTTTAAGAAGAAATAAGCAAATAATGTCTGAAGGAATGCGCTATGCTAGAAGAAAGAAGCATTGTGAAAAAATTATTTATTTAATACTTGAAATGTCTACTTCAATATCCAAACTTTGGCTAATAGGGGTCGCACAAGACATTTTTTCTAAACTGCAGACCGCATTAAGAAGAAATTAGTGCATAAATATGTATAGTACTTCTTCTACATGGATTATTTATCACATTAATAGATGGATAAAGTAACGGTAAAATAAATCGATTTTAACCAAATTTTAGCAAAACGGTTTTTAATATTTCAATGCATAAGAATCGAAATTTTATCAGAAAAATTAATCTTAGCATACTGTTCTGTCCCGCAACAGTTCCTTATCCTAATCAGACTACTATACTTCCTCTAATGCCTTTTTTCTAGTCACGGATTCACATATATATCACATGTATGATAACGTCTTGAAAAAATACTAGGTATTTAAATTATTGGTGGTTAAGGAAATTATAAGAATAAAATTTCAATATTAAAAAAAATATATGTAAGCGATCTAAGGCTTCATGCGGCCTGCAGGTTGTCCACTTCTGGTCCACGTATTTTATAAATTCAAAACTTGTGATTTAATCAATATCCGATAAACTTTAATTAAATTTCTATGCCCGACGATATCTTTTAGGTGCGTGCCTTGGTATTGAATATTAGAAGCGAAAACTGCATATAGATCAAAAAGGGAGTCTGAAACATGGACGTAAAGACATAACAGTAAAATTCAATAACCCCCAACATTCTAAGAAGAGTAAGAAAGAAAAGTAACCCAGAAAAATACACCGCAGGAACATAAGGATTTGACAATTAGCATTCAGGAGGAAGAGCGGCAGAAAAGATCTCCAAGATGGAAATAGGGGAGAAAGTCGGAGAAAAGTTGTTGGGAACGGACAGGGATATATTGTGCGAGTGAAGTTTGGGGGGATGCTTGTAGGGAGAAGAGAAACACTGAGGAAGAGGATGGAGAGGCTGGGAAAAACGGCCGCTTTAGTAACAATGGAAATGATAAGGGATAGGTTGAGTGCTTGAGATGAGAGGGGAGGCTGGCCGATTGCACGGTAGGCCCACTGCTTCACAAGATAACAGCCATTTAGCGCTCCAAAGCACGTTCCGCTAGCAGCAGAGGAGTGCTGGAGTAAACACGGAGAGAGGAGGAACGTATTGGAGGGGAATGGGCTAAGGTACGGAGAGATAGATAAGGAAATAAACGGCGAAAGACACATTGCGCTGCATTCCGGGGCAAAAATCGCCTTGATAGAACTGCGCAAATTTGAGGTATCAATTCGTAATTAATGTACTCAACTATTTCGAGTTGGAGATGCGTTTTACGGGTGTGGCATGTTCTGAATTATGTTTGCGCAAGGATGATGGAGACATCATCACGAATGGTGCACATGTCTTAATCCGCGGTTTCTTAGCTATGCGTTAAATGTATTTGATTTGAAGTATAAATGATTATGCGAATTTTTTGCGAATATATTTGCAAAATTAAAATTGCAAAGAGAAGATGGGCAAGATTTTCAAATTTGCTAATTTATTCATGAGATTAAAAGCTATCGGACAGTGAAAGTTAATCTTTTCAATTTTTGAAAATTATCATGAAATTCCTCATCTGCTATGAATTAACACGAAAGTGAAACTTAGCGAATCATTCAATAACATGACTATGTCATACAAGTGTTTACTTCCTCCACACCTAACCGACAACTGTAATCTTTAAAAGTTCATCGGCTATTTGACTCTAGTTAGCTATTTAAAAATTGATAATATCTTATTAAAAGTAATTATTATTCGTCACGGTTTAATCAGAATAGAGCTTCCCTTGAACAAATGTCTTTACCTTAATGCTCGCCGGTATTTAATGATGAGCATTAACAGTTTAAGTCCGCAAAAAGTAAGAAGAAATTTTGCTTGACTTCGATGAAAATACACAGAAAACTTCATTGAACTTTCAAGTACGCTCGATAGACGGATAAACTGTTTATTTCTTTCATTTTTGGGACTTGAGGTGCTCAACTATTTACTTGTTCAGATAGCAAAATATAAGAATACCTAGGATACCTTAAAAACCAATAAAATGCACTAAACAACACTATTACGAGAAAATTAGAAAGAATATCTAGTAAATTCCTTGAATATGAGATTGCGTAATTTTGAGAAAAAAGTCCTCCATCCTAAAATAATCACCCCCTATAGCAGGATAATTATAAGTGATATCGAAGAAACATTAATTAACAATTCACCAATAAAAAATTCATATCATTCCAGAATTAAGTTAAACCCCACCAACTCAATCAAAACGCTCTTTCAGACATCAGTGTATCAAACTTTTTAAGAACGCTCAAAAACCAAATTCATCCCCAAAAAATGGAAACATTACCCCACGTAGAGTAAGGGGGAGGGTCGATCAAAAAATAATTCACTCCCATAATTCACCTCGGGGGGACGCCGTCGATACAATGGACCGAAACAACGTAACGGCCGCAAAAATTGAAGATGACTGGCAGATTCGGGCACTCATTGATGAATGTCGATAAACAGAGGGAGGGCAAAAATATCGCTCTACGAAGACGGATCGACTCCGTTACGCGTCGATTTGTCACAAAAATGAAAATAACGCGTGCATTGGGTCACTTTTTTCGAAATTGTTTCTCCCGTCCGGCGGCGTGAATGGAACGGACAAACGACTAAGCCCCCCGGATTTCCATCGGTTGTCACTGCTCCATTACGTCACATGGAGAAGGACCTCTGGAGCGGCTCTTCCAGAGGGTTTGGAATCCGGGGGACGAAACAATGGCATCGCTTTATAGCACTCTTGTCTCTAGACTGGATCGCATCCTATAACCGTTATCCTCCTTGGACTCGGGCATCGGATACGCAATTTGAGAAAAATTCGCCATCCTTCCGCGACCATCTCCGATACTTGAAATGCCTAGGAAACAAAGAAACATACCGGACCAGATGCCGTTTTTTTCGAAAAAGGTGGGCGTAACGTTCCGTTTCTTTGAAGCTCATGACATCTTTTCCACGGTTCGCCGTCCATAATTTCCCTTCGAAATCCCATTTAGAGCAAAGGGCTCGATTTAGGCAGTCGTTAAACAGTTCCCCGAATCCAATACGTTCTTTTGTATAAAATATCTCGGGCGGCGATTGGGGTTGCCAACGGGTGTATTTTAACCCCTTGTCTCCGGGTGTGGCGATGTTTCTCTGGACTCAAGGTTTCAGATCAATGTCCTAGGGCTAGTGTCAGGTGAGAAACAACTGTGAGCAATTCACTAGCCAAGATATTTATTTTCTTTTATTGTTCTTTCTTAGAATGTAGTTTTCATCGAATATATCAAAGTTTACGATTGCTAAATTCAATCGAAAAGTATGCCTTGTCTGAAATATTCCATTTCTTTACGGCTAAAGCTGTATTAGCTAGATACCCATTCAATTATTTGTATACTAAAGCACGCATTGAAATATGCTTCAACTAACTTCTACAAAAGAGAAAACAGTTGATTAAAGATGTTAGATTAAACATAGTGCGGAATAAGTTGTCTAGAAACATAAAACGGAAAAATATACACTTAAGACGGTCATGTGTGGTTGCATACTCTTTAAGGATTAGAACGGGTTCTCAATCTCAATCTTTGTCCGCCAAAAGGACAATACATACACACTATAATTTTCCTGAATCAACAAATAGGACTTTACATGAGTTACATACATTACAACCATCATCTGAATGCATCTGTTACGACATAACAACTCTAATTTCATGGAAGGAGAACTTCAAAGTTAATTTTTTTGAGAAAATATTGGATAGAGGTAAGCAGTTTGTAAACTGGCTGAATGCAATGTGTCATATCTTCACCGAATATTTCTCAACTTCCACTGAAGTTGAGGGACTTTAATAAATATGATTGCGGAATCGAATAATGAACTTCGAGAGTTTTTATTGCCGAAATAACTACCCGGAGGAATCATAAAGAGTACTTTTGAAGAGTAGCTTTAAAAAGAACTGAGAATCTCGAAGGTCAATGCGATACCCAGAAGGAATAGAGCGAGATAAATTTCTGTGCAACTAAATTTTTGTTTGGAGATTAAAATCTTGGGTCTAAAAGGCCACATTAAAAACTTAAGAAACGATACCCTTAGTGGGTCAGGGGCTCGTTAAATTACTTATGTTCTAGTTATGGGAAAATACGTATCTTCCTCTAAATGAAAATAAAATACGAGTATTTTCTCCTTTTCACCGTGTAACTTCATTTCTTCTGAGCTAAATCTCTGAGATATTCGGGTACTTTGCAGAAATACTTGTTAAGCCTCTCTTCCTTCCTTTATTTGTGTAAGCTGAAATTCATTCTTTTACCCATGCATGAATTTTGAGGCTAATTATTATATCTTCTTCCAAGGAAATTTACATGAATAAAATAATCCTCTAATCTCTTAAACATTAGATTAACTAATACGGAAAGAAAGATGAGTAATTTCTATGCCAAAGAGTAAAGAAACTAATTTTTAGCAAATTAACTCAAAGATGGAAGTAACTAATATGTTTTCAAGTCTTTGTATCGACCTGTATTTCAAATACACAGCGTAGAAATCATATGGTAAATATTAATGGAAAGAACCATTATCTTAATGGTTTTTCCAAAGATATTCGCATATAAGTTTCTAGGATCGTTATGAAAATGGAGGCCATACCTTCCCAAACAGAGCAAGGCTTTCTCCTCTTTAGTGGAAATAATTTGTTAGAAATGGTTGCATGAAGGCAAAGGAAAACAAATTAGTCAATGCTTTTAAGGAGTTCAGAAGAAAATTAACAAAATAGCACTTATTGTTAGTCCAACAGATGGATTAATAATGGGGAAATGTATACGAGTATATGTACGCTAATGCTTCGAAACGCTGATTATTTCTCTAAAATTGATGCATCATAAGTGAAGCATAATAATAATATCAACATAAAACAATCAACTGTTTATAGATATGAAAAACCTGCGATAACAATTAATTCCATTGTTGAAAAATATGGCAACAGTATCGAAAGATTATTTTGATATTATTTCTTCCACCAGACAGATGGTCATATGCTTATCCTCCGAAATAAGCCTAAAATTGAAATATCATGTGTAAAACCGAAACTTAAAAATAATTAAAATGTTTATATACATTTGAAAAGTTGTATATCTTGTGAAACATCTACGATAAGAATCAATTCTATTGTTGAAAACAATGTTGCGATATCTAAAGATTATTGCAGAATATTTAAATAATAAGAAACATATTAATATGGAATAACTTCGCCCATTTCACGCATAGGATGAATGGTTGAAAAATGCATGAAACGAGTCGACCCAGATGAACATTACGCCCACAGCATATCGACAGAAACTTTCCACCTCTCAAAACGGCAAGAAACACAGGAGAGAGAACCTCCCGAATTCCACATTAAACCCTTAAAACCCTGCCACAGAAAATTATACTGCCTAGAGAAAGAGGGAAAATTGTTTTCTCCGAAAATATAAGGCATCCAGGTGGAAATGCAAATAGGACCCGACCAGAAACTCAAAATCCTGGACCCGAATAGTTAATAACCTTTTCTGGGCAGATGCAGAGCATTGTGGAGGCGAGAAGAGAATGGCGGAGGCCTTTCAGGTGGCGTTAGCCCGCATCAAGTGGGTCCGTAATGCATGTCATCCGATGCTTCCCACACCAGCTTTGCCCGTCGAGGAACCTGACCCGCTAAGAAAAGACATTGCGCATCTGACCCAAGCGTCTAAAGGGAGATGAGGGCTGTGGAATGATGTTCTAATAAGGAATCTGAGGGGCGATTCTTGAGAAGTGCCAAGATTTCGGGGTGCGAAGGTTCACATGGTGGACCTTTTTAGCCGAAAGAATGGGCTTGATCTGAGTTCTGGGTATCATCATTCTATCCAGTGATAGCCCGCTTATGTGGACCTGTTATATTATAATTTGGATGCTATGGTGTACTCTAGAGCAACAATGATGCCAAAAATGGGGTCTAACAATTGTTTTAAAATTATTAGATCAACAATATAAATTAAAACAAGCAACAATCATACATGTCCAACAATAATGCGCGGCCATACTGAAACAATAACCAACAATCTGAATAGCATATTATCTTAAGAATTAAAAACGAAATTCTTCCTCTTTGTAACCCCAGGGGCTGTGTCGGCATTAGGAAATATTTGGGTGCCCACCTGTCCACGTTTAACCTGCCTTTTTTCACCTAGCACCTGTTTTGTCTTATGTAACTCTATAGCATTGATATACAAATGCCCACATTGTGCCAAAATATTTCAATCAAAATACATTAATCTTCTATTCCAGCAATAGAACATGAGCATTATATCCCTTGTGAAATTCTTGATAAGTTTATCGACCTGTCCATTATTTTTGCAGCCAAAATCAGAAAATAAATTCAAATAATTATGCTATATTTTTATGCATTCATACGGAAATCTCAGTGAATGAGGTCCATACTATACGAACAAGTAATTTTACAGTTTAATATAACAATTATAGCGCTACATTTAAACACCAGCCACTAAATTAGGGGATAGAACGAGCATTATCAACTGAAAAACTGAACACATATATACCCTATCAGGAAGGAAATTTAACATTTTAACACCTGGAAATTCTTACGAAAAAATGGACGCTCATCTTCAATTCAGTACCATAATTGCCCCTTTGTAAACATAGTAAAACGATGCTAATCCTGGAAAATGCCGATTTCTCTCTATTATATCACTTCCTACCAACTTCAGAAGTGTCCATTAAAATCCCTCATGCAAACTAGATTGACCGCATTGGATCCAGAAGGTGATCGAGAAGGTCCTGGGACCTCTGTTTACTCAGGGTAACTAATCGTAAGTTCAGAATGCTCCTTTGTTGGCATATGAGATCAAAGACCATGAGATGGCGCCAGCACATACATAAAACCTCTTATGGATTACATTACCGTTATGGTTTGATGGGGGATCGGGTTTCTTAAGGGTTTTGCACGGATACAAAAGCTGGAGAAACCATCCTCTTGAAAAATGCAGCCTATATTTAACGCCGTAGGATCAAAACTCAAAACGAAGAGTTCCGATAGGACATAAAACGATATGGGGCACACACAAGGGGATAACAAAGGGAAAGTGCAGCTCCAAGGACGAAATTGAGCCAGTGGATAAAACAAAGACTGGGAGCAATTAGCCGGAATACCCCTATTAAAAAATCCACTCCAGAAATAAGCTGGAGAAAGGAGGGGATACAAAAATCCCCTAATGATAATCATAGTCGTATTTCATGGAGAAATATGACGCTGATCAACATAACTAGGAATTAAAGCGTGTATAAATTACAAAAAGAGCCTTATCTTAAAACTTAACCTAGACTTATGGTGGGGATTGTAATATAAACAAATAAAGAAAGGGTTTCTTTAAATAACGGCAGTTTGTAACTTTAATTGGAGATAGAACTGAGAAGTTTACGATCGTTATCTTTTATAATTTGCGTTAAACGCTGACTCTAATCCATTACTGTACAAATTATGAGACATTTACGCGGACGTTCTTGAAGAATATAGGGATTTTACGCTTAAAATAATGTTTGAGATAAAAAATTTGCTTAGAATTTTTATCTTACGGAGCGCTGAGAAATATTTACGAATTTTCTCGCTTGGAAATGCTTTCTTGACTGCCAAATATTATCTTTTTTTCCGTATGTGAATAATAGGAGATTGTTTGCAAGATCTTAATAATGCTTGCTTTACAATATATGCTCGTTGACATCTCACAAAATCTCCCTGACGATAGGCAGCTTGCAACGTAATAATGTGGATGACAAATGAATCATAATCATAGCAACTCACCTACAAATGCAAAATAAGATTGCGATTATTGAAGCAAACATGACTCATGACGTTTCCCTGGAGACAATGACAGACGAATAAAAGAGCAAGCTGCAAATTATTAAGGAAACTAATACAGCGTAACAATAAGAGTTACAATAAGCCATTGTTGCAACTCAATTATAATGTAAATCCGAAAAATAAGAACAATAGTCAATGAATTAGTTGTTGAATAAAAGTCTACAATTTAGACACCGAATTGTTGCCATTGGGACAAGAATATGAAACCGGTAATGTTTCCCTACAATTGGACGCAGATAATGAGAAACAATAATAAATTTCAGCAAAAACTTTTCTTCCTTTTCATTTTAACAGATTACTAATCAGCTCATTAATGCGAGAGGAAAACGCGTACGGCGGAAGCAAAGATTCGCAAGCCTTGATCTCTCCGGAAAGACCGAGGATTTCGGCATGTTTCCACTGTTTACACAATCCGAAAATTTTTTCAGTTTTCCAGCAATTTGGAGCGAAAAAATTCCCGAATAAAAAAAGATTGATTAAGCCCCCCAGGACATTACCATTTGTCTTAATTTATTCCATAAAAAAAAGCTTTCATCTCAGAGTGCGTTTCCTCCAAAAGATAAGGCACATCTTTACCGAGAACGTCTTCCACACTTCCTTCCCCGAAAAACATAAAACACCATCGGGACATTCTCCTGGAAAAAAGAAGAACCATTCCCCCGATTGAGGAAAAACTAGAGGCGATTTTTAAGAGATTAACCGCCGTTTTCTCCCGGAAAAAAATTAACTTTCACGCAGCGGGTTTCACCTTCTGTCCACGCCAATATTGCTGTCATTAACGTTAATTAAAGAAGGGAGGGTTTTCTGAACCCCGTGAGAAGCATTCCCAATCCTGGGGACCTGCGTAGCGGACGGGTGACGGCCGCCCCACCCCCACCCGATTCCAACCTTAATTTATTCCGTGTCAACAACGAACTCAATTAAAACGGGTGTCTCTGGAATTAATCTCACCACCCTCCGTGGTCTGTTTTATGGGGGAAGGAAGCAGTTGAAGAAAGGGAATGACGCTGGACTCTCCTAAGAGACGCGGAGGAAAAGGAGAAAGAGAAAATGCCATGAAATAATCAACTGGGGGGGAAGGCAGCTCGGTTTCCAAGACCGCTTGCTTTGTTTTTCATTTCTTGCCCGAAACATGTTCATAGGAACGCGTTGTTAAGGTGTATGCCGTCTCTAACGCATTCCCCTAACAACGGTGCCTCTAGCGAGATTTCTTCCTTCGCGAACTTGTGTAATAACTTGGAAGCAAACTGAACTTACATGTTCTAAGTTTTGAGAGGCAATTATAATGAAAAGAACTATCTAGAATGAAAGTTTTGAGTAATAACATCGGAGAGATAAATTCCACAAGAAAATCGCTGGTATTATTAAGCAACGAATATATTATAAATATTTACTCATTCCAAGCACGTACGCAATAAATTTTAAATGACTTATGAAACAGACAAACCGAAAGAATTTTTTCATGAATTATTTTGAGAACTAAGAAAATACGATTAATCAAAAAATGTATTCGGAGAGGAATGGGATTTAAAAAAATGGGTTCAGACATGATAGCTTAGTTAGTTAAAGCAACCGGATAGAGGAACATCCCGGGTTCGATTTTTGGTACCATCGGACTTTTCTGAAGCCTGTTATTCCTTCGGATATATTCTCAGAATTGTAATCCGGTACATAATAAAAGATTGACTTCAATAACTAATGTAAACTATTTTTTAAAGTCTTACTTCTTGGAATACTTGGAGAATTAAAGAAATTGCTTTGTATTTTCCACACTGTTTTTCCCGTCAATCGATTTTATCCTAACAACAAGATGATGACTTGATAGAGTCGAAACCATTTGGTAGCAAAAGCAGAGTAGAAGATATAAAGTATGCAAGTTTCCTAGCTCAAAACCTACCTAATTGGTTATAAAGGAAACACATAATTAGAGTTAATATTTCAATTCAGAATACTATTCTACATGTATAGGTAATGACCATTTCCGTTTTATACCATCATTGAAAATTCCATTACATTGATTGTAACTTAATACCCTTTGAATCCGTGTTTGAAAAGCAAAACTGATCGATTTATTTAATGGGCGATTTAACTGAATATATCATGAGGTATTTATAATAGAAGAATCCTTTCCTGTCGACTAAGAACTAAAAGGCACAAATTCCATGTAAATGGATCTAATTTCAGTCGTTTTAAAATTACTAACTGCGCCAAAAATGCGAGAGTGACGTAGTAGTATTTAGAATATTCATCCTCAATTAATCTGACAAGGATTTCTCCAAACAAACAAGAAAACTAATCCGTGAGAATCATCTCCTAGTAAACACCATAACACCTTATTTACAAACAGAACATCACAGAAAGGCGCATCACGCAGAAGATGCAAAACGAACGTAAAAATTACAGGGAATCTTGCTGAAAGCCCTAGGTGATACATTACGACCTGCTGCATTTATAGTTACGACACTGCATTAAAATGTATACGACGCGTCATTTTCCATAGGCACTCGTTCCAGCACGCGTGTCTGCACCTGCCCATTCTTCAAGCCCGTGGAAAGTATTATAAACAAGAGCGACAGAGATTTAGAGGAGATTTTATGAGGAGATGTGAGATGACAAGTTTAAGGGAGGCTGCCAAGAGGATTGGAGGAGAAGCAGTACAGGTTAAATGCAGGGGGCGTTTCTGTAGCGATACCTTATGGCCCTGAGGATTCGAGTGGGTGCCTATGATGCCTTCCACCCACGCCTATGCCCCAAACGAAAGGACTTGAGCGAAAGAGAAGAGATAAGACAACGTGAAATATTCGCCGTTAGCGAGGGAGTAGTTTTACACCGCTATAAACATGTGTGAACTATGCATGTTTAAGAATTTAAAATTTAAATATGATGCATGATGTTCCACGTCACGAAATACATGGGATTATGGTTTAGAACTAAACAAATGCGTTCACTTATTACATTAACAGTAGATGTTAGCCAACAATGCATAGAGCAATGTACAACAATGTCACTGCATGATACTGAAACCTGGCTGCTTAATTTCTATAGCAACTATTTGTGAATTTCTGTTCTTTGAATTTTAAAAGGATCTAAGATATAGTCAAAAATTAAACCAATTAATGCCTAGATCATTGTCGTTCGCAAACAATCAGTTAAATAATTTCAATTAACTAATTTTGTCAATAAACAAGGACACAAAGTATTGTTGCCTATATCTGACGTATTAAAACAATTTATGACTCTATAGCTAATTGTTAATTTGTATTCTGGTTTTTTTAGAATAATCTAAGATAGAATCATAAATTAAAACAATTGTTGCCTTGTTCATTGCCCCTCGCAAACAATTAGTCAATTAATTACAATTCATTGATTTATCAATAAACAATGTTACGAATTATTATTTCCCATATCAGGTGTAGGAAACCGAATTGTCTCACATGTGACCCTCAACAATTCCTGAAGTAGTCACTCATAATCGATTTTATCCGTTAATAATGAAATAAAGCATTGTTACCCATTGTTGTTCCCAAGTACGGATATATAACTTATTCATGACAATGACAAATTTTCACTCTGAAAAACGTAGAAACGTCATGCATATCCATGTAATGAAAATATGAGTGCATCATCAGCAACCATTTTTTCCATTCGAAGGTCCAAAATTTTCGAAACATCCCAAGAAAAATATGCAACACGGAAATCTTTAGATCCTTTCCTAGAAGGATACTTTAGTAGGCAAGCAACGCCGTGTCACTTGAGAAATCGGCTCATTAGTTCCACGTACGATAACATTCGCTTCCCTAACATGAGACTTGGTAATTTGGCTTCCAGATATTGCTAGTCTGTTTGGCGCTTGCCAGATTGCACTATGCCCTAGCGATGTTACGTATTACATAAACAGAGCAAGAGTAAAGTAAGTAATATATTACTATTGGATACATCACCATGATACGTCTTCATAGGTGATCTATCTTTCGGTAAGTTCACGTACGCTAACAGTCCCTATGCAATGCCCTTTCTTTTATGAATCATTGCACATAGATTAGTGCATAAGTAGAACCATTATGGTGAAGTACATTTTCACTTGTAGTCATAAAATATGTTGAAAAATAAAAAAATAATGTATTGTACTCATATACACCATGCATTTGATTAATTTCATAGATAAATAGGTGTTTTTATTAGCTGAATATCATTATGCAGCCATGCATTAAAAACTGAAAGCTTGCTAAATTTTTTGAGGCTGAAAAAATATAAATCAATACTTTTCATCTGAAGGACAACAAAAATGTAAGTAAATTGGTGGTTTTCCTGAATATTTAAATATATCCACTAAAATGAACCTTTATTCTATACCAGGAAAAAATGGATGCGCAATTGAAACAAACAAGGAAAAATATTACCTTGTAAGAACAATTACGCAAAGACCATTCCAGATAATGCTACAGAGACATTCAATCTGATATTAAGGGTTTCAAGAAATAGTGTTACCCAAAATGCAGACCAAGGGTACAAATTTCAGTGACGGAAGATATACCAAGAACTTCCATATTAACTATCAACTGGAGTCACTAACAAAGTAAGGAGTGAAATAGCACGGAAAACAAAGGAACACAATTTAATCCCATTTCGGACTAATTTGTAACCTGAAACGAGCACTCGTAGAAAACAATGCAGAGGTGGGCATTCAGGAAGCTTCGGAGTCGTGTACGAACTGTATGGATTCCACTTAAGAAGTAAATGGAGGCAACTACACAGCTAGAGAGATTTACTAAGCTACTCAAGTGCAAGGATAAGTTACTTCTTACACTCACAGCACAGGAAAATTATTAGCATATTTAGTTCTCGCGGACTGGTGTACTAACCGAGGTTTTAATGCCTCCTAGTAGAAGAAGGCGCAAAGCGGCGGAAAATTCATTTGGAACTGTTTCATAAACCCCCTGAAATAAATTTCCAGCACGTACACTGAAGAGGAATTCTTTCCAGGAATCCTGCGAAATGCGGAGAAGAATTCAGAAAATTGAATGAAGCTAAAGGATCAGAAATGAGGAAGTGCCACGCTACATTGCAAAGGCAAGAATAACGATTAGCGAGGAAACTAGCTGGGTATCGCTCCTAGAAGCCACCATATGATGAAAGAGAAGTTATATGGGAAAATGGCAGCCGAGGGAAGAATACGTATGAAGTATTAGAGGACTTAAATCACACTAAGCTACCAAAAGATGAAGAAACTCATGAGGCAAAAGAATTATGTGAGTGGCTCCATATCCTTAGCTTCGGACGAGTGGTAACTATTCTAAATAATGATCTGCCATACGTTGGCATTCATCCAGGTCCTAAAGGATGATGCATTAGCGTTGAAGGACCAACAATACTGCGATTCTAATCCTATTTTAAAACTGGGTGCGCTCACGCTGTGCTCCTTTCCCAGTGTAACAAGTTTCTAATATTAACACTTCGTTCTTAAGCAGATTATTTTTGGTTATGAATGAGTGTAGTCCTTAGGATAAAGGAGATTTTAGAGAATTTATTCAAGAACAAAATTGAACTAAATTGGGACGGATTTAAACTGAATCACTACTTTAATTATGAACCAAATTTATGAGAGTATCAGTACCTATGAGATTAATTACTGTATGACGTATTTTAACGATTCAGACTTGTGCTAATCTGTAAGATAGTTCTAAAACAGGTTGGCTCTTAATATGTTACGATAATTATCCTAAAATTGTATTTTGGACATGGAGAATGATTTTTTTACCTTTGAATAGAAATTTTAACCTCTTCATAAAAACTTACATGGTGTACTATTCCTGTCTGATAACAGAATGTGTAAATCTAGAGAAATCTAAGGGAAAAAAATGTTCATATAAATTTTATGTAATAAATCAATAACATCAGTATACTTGGAGGAATATTGCAGGCACTAGAGGCTTCCATATTGGTAACGTACTAAACATTGTATGCTTGGACGTTCTCCAGAAAACTCAGCGATAAACAAGTGAAAAATAACGACGTCACTGGGAGTCGAACCAAGGTCTTCCACTTCCACATCTGGAAAACTACGTGAGATTAATTATGAGTGATGGATGGTTATACAATCAACTTTGAATGAGCTGTCTAGACCTGGGTTCGAGTCCCAGTCTGGTCACAATAATTTTCACATCCGTTCATTTTTAGCTTTCATATTACTTACTCCAAAAATAATTACCAAGAATATTATGACTACATATTCTAACTTTCGGTAGGTTCATGTGACCCCACATTTCTTATTTAGTTCAATCTCCTTCAATTTCCAGTAAATTATCCCACCCCTTAATTCGTCTAAAAACTTCTGTCTTTGTTATGACCACATATCTATTTCAATTATACAGCAAGACTTTCAAGTAGCATCATAAACAAATGCCTATTAAGTAATAGTTTTCTGAACGAAGAAAACATTAAGGCATCGAGGGAAAGATAAAACCCTACTCCGGATGTGACTAAACGTAATCTTTTCCACTCCAAGTGGAGGGCCACGGTTGGATCCATCCGAGCGTAAATTTTTAGTTGATGATCCAGCACCGTCCTTCCACTCGCTCCATTAATTCCATTTCATTTCCAAACTGTTAACCTGGGGGTCCCTCGAAAGTTCATCTCCGGACGGTCACCAGAAAAAATTGCGAAGCGCTATGATCTGGGCGTCCGAATGTAACGTCCGAAGAAATTTATTGCACGTACTCCAACCATTTCCATTTCATTGAACTCGGCTTCAAGGAATTAGTGATGGAAATTGAACACTCCAGAAAGCATACGTTTGGGAATCCGTGCGAAACGTATTGAATCTTTTATCTGAAAAATTATTTTCCGGACGTTTTTTATCTTCATTTTGTTCCTCGGCGTACGGAAGTCTTTGAACTGCATGCTGGGGTTAATAATGCAGTAAATTATGCAGATAAAATATTATCATTACCATCGATTTATATAGAAATTTCACGTTTTTATTCCTCATTTAATGACTTCACAATACTGCGATAAAACAGAAGGATTAGCAATGAAAACTATAAGCAAGTATTCTAGCTATCGCTCGTCTGCAATTAAATTAGCATTAGAATACATTGGACGTTGGAAATGAATGAATATTAAACATGAATACAAGGAAATTATTTTGATAGTCTTCTTTCTATGTATGTATATAATTTTTATGACGAGATGTATCATTTTTATATATCAAACACTCATTTCTACGAACGACACATGGTAGTAATAAAGAGAAGAAACGTCGAGCGACGAGCACACATCCCCTGCCATACGCAGAAAAAAGCGGGTGGAAGACATTAATTCTAGAAACAGATGTTAAATGATGAACCTTCCAGAATATGGGACGTTCCTTTAGATAGGTGAATGGATTGATATATAAAGTTAATTTTTATATGTATTTGAAGGTTTAATACTAGAGAATTCTGAGCAAGGTCCAAATGCAATGAAATCATTGATTTTTTACGTATTAAAGTTTTGAAGGTTACCAAAAGCTTTCACAAATCAAGTGCAGTTTCTACTGAAAAACTATCAATCTATCCACGGCTTTAACTACACTGAAATATATCTTTTCAAGTAAGAATACTTAAGTTATAGCACGGTACGTTCATTCTCCTCTAATCCATGAATACCTTACGATCGATACAACAAAAAGGCACGGAATAATTCAACTGTCCATTAGTCGACCCATTCACGGAGGATACCTCCACGTTTATTTACATAAAACAGCACTAGCAATTCTCTTTCATGCACCGAAACCTTGTAGTGGAAGGCTATACGTGTTCCTAGGACTTGGCGAGCTAATCTGCACGGGATTTGCTACTGGTTGCTCACCCACGCCAGAAAGGTCGATAGGCTGGGACAAGGCGGAAGGTAATTCCACAGTATCTCTATCGTAGTGATGAGGATGCAGAGGCTTCTGTACAACATCGTGGCTTCCATGCAGAATCAGAGAGGTGGGTTAAAAAGAATGCTGACGATGCCTTAGGGGATCAGTTTCTCTTCATTCCATACACCTTGGTTGGATTTCGAATCGTAGTTGGAATCGATTTTATACAATTAATGTGATTGAATTACTGAAGCTCATAATTCAAATGATATTTCAACGAAATTCGTAAAGAAAGTAGATGCCTTATAAAATGTAAATTCTATGTTCCGTAACTGTAAAATAAAGATATGATGAAGAGGAAACTGAGATATATCAATAACTGTGTTATCAAACTCTGACTTCCGTATGTAGTGCGCAATGCAATGAAAAATGTAAAAAAAATGGTTGTTCCTATATTATTTTATTCTAAATTTATTTTAAACGCAAGAGAAACTGTGAAATAAAAAATAAAACTTTAACCACTCACTGAATCGTAAAAGATAGAGTAACTTAAAAACACTGATTATATCAGACATAATTCTTTTCTTCGTAAGAAAAGATCAGGAAATTTTGAAGATTTTAAAGAAAGATAGAGCTGTCATAATATTATGGAACACAGAAATATAATATAAGAAATAAAATCTTAAAAATTAATCACGATATTGAAATTAGAAAGACTGGCTAAAAAACATGCTATTTCCTTATAATATGGAAATGAGCTCGCAAGAAATATTAGAAGTGAAGACTATAAACGTACACTATCTGATTTTCCTGACGATATGGCATTTTAATTTAATTAGGGGAAGGTTTGCCCTTACTCCTAAGTACTATAGTAATTGAAATACAATCAAAGAACAAATACCCTCATCGGAAAATGCAGGTAGGAAAAAATATAGAGTACCCGAAGCTGAAAAATATCTTCTCCAGCAAATTTATTCTATCACCTTCATATAATTTACACAGACACCATTCCCCTTTCCTCTAAGCACCTGCAACTCAGCAATGCAACTCCGACGCGGATGTGTAACAGCGATTTCCGTTCCATTTCACGAGGAATTCGACGGTATGTGAGTCATTTACCCGTTGGAGGAATTCTATTTGAATTTATTTTCACCTCTCATTGAAATCACCAGGGAATTGTATCTAAAACCGAAAAAACCGGTATTTTTGCGATGTAACAACCGAAAAGATATATATTTTTGAAGCCGAACCGAAACCGGACACCGTTACTTATACAGTTTGCATTTTTCGGTTAAACCTTATCATTTAATAGAAGGTTCACTAGGCTAATTTTATTTTAGCTTACAACTGACTATTGCTAAAGAGATTGGGAAAATTCTCCAAGCGCCGTTATGCCGATGACCGTCGGGCTGATTCCCCAAAAGGAACCGCGGATTGCTAACATTCTGGGTAAAACTTATGCAAAGTCCATCATCAGGGGGTTAATATCATTAGTTTCAATCTATCCTAAGTTTTATTCTTAAATTTAGTAGACATAATGATACAAGAGGTTAAAACAATATGGAGCACCATCCGTAAAAGAAGAACCAAATGGATTAGACATATCTTGAGACACAATGGATTTGTTAGGAACGTACTCGAGGGAAAAATAGAAGGAAAAAACATCAAGAGGAAGACCAAGGAACGAATATATAAGCCAAATAAAGAGAGATATAGGAAATAAGAGATATCAGGATCTAGTAGTTAGCATTACAGAGAGAGGAATGGAGGACTGCAGTCAACCAATCTAAGGATTGAATGATTTAATTGAATTGAGAGTACAAGGAAAAAGATGGAAATAATAAAAAAAACATACCGGAGGATATAATATTTAAAAGTGCTGAGGGAAAACTTTTCGAATCGGAAATGAACCGATATTTTAGTTGTAGAACCAGAGCGCAAACCAGAACGAAAAATATAACGTTTTAATACCCAGCTTAATAATCACATTCCACTAAATAATCATAGACTCATGAGTTAACTTCCAAATGTATTTAAGCACGATCACTTCTACACCGTCAACAGATTTACCTTCCGTAGAAAAAAAAAGAACCGTCGGGATCCTTGAGTGGCACCATCTCACAAAAGACGCTGACGAGCATCTGACTGAATAACGAATGTTTTAATCCGTGTGCAGGGCGAATCACGAGAGCTGACTCGCCGTGAAATCCAATTAGGAGCAATTAACGCGTACGTTTCCAGTAAACGCGGCACGGAAGAGGCCTCAGGAGGGAGACGGTCGAAAGAGAAGCCATCACGTGAAACGACAGAGCAAGTCGTGTGTACACGAGCCTCAACCAGAGATCTGAGCAATATATTCCGCCTTACAACACCAAGAATCCTAGAAGCGAGATATTATGCAGTGAATTCCCTATTTGGAATCGAGGAGGTATATGGAATTCTGGAGCTATAACGAAGAATAATTGTAATAGACAAGAACTTAGCACGTTGACGGATGAATTGCTAATGATTATAACAACGTACACTATGTGAGCTTCATTAAAGGCCATTCAATAAAACTCCACTACAATTTAAAGGATGTTTACTAAATCGAAAGTCATAAACAATAACATTTATTCTTTAATTTATGGAACCTCCAGATAGCCATGTGAGCAACGCGTTTGACTTTGGTGAAAGCGGTCCCGGGTTCGATTCCCGGTGATGCCCTCTAAACATTGCTATTAAAACAATTTATCGTTTTTCCTAATTTCTATCTCTCTGGATATATATAGTGAGAAATAACCGATATTCATTGACTATCACGATATCTTTGTGTGAAAAGCAAGCTATTCCCCAAAAATACAATCGTATGTATGTTTTTGATGATTGACGCTACCCCGCTTAAGAGGCGTTATTTTTACGCTTGGTCCCCTATAATAGCGTCTTAACCGGGTATTTTGCGATCCGTCCCCCATCTCCCGCAGAAGTCCGAACGCGCGATACACCTTTCATACTAATGCACCGATGCCGTTCTTATTCAACATTCATTCATCATCCGCATATACCTGTCTTTTCTCGTTTTCCCAAAATGCTCCTAAAACATCCCATGCCAACTGTAACGCATTTAATCCCTTGGCGCCCCTGAATATTCCATTTGGGATTTCGACGACGGGCAAGGGTACCGAATAACAATACAGCAATTCGGATCCCTCCCACGGAACGGATTTCACTGCACCTCCTTTACAGAGTGCAAATTCTCGCAGTAAAAGGGACGATTTTTTTTGTTTTGGGAGTAGACTAAATTACAACGCGAAATAAACGCTCTAGGATTTGAATAACAGGGGAGAATGATGATGAGGATTCGTACAAGGATTAGAAAAAAAATATTGCAGCTAAAAATGGCGCTTCACTATTACGAAAACCGCGTTCAAACATTCACGGTTCTAAACACCACTTATACTGACATTCCGACGGTATTTGTACTTCAATTTTATCTTTTTCTGCGCGATTCAATTATAAGAATCTTTGTCAATGATTCTTTGTTGAAGCGGGTTTTCATGTTGTTTACTTAAACGCAGTTACCAACGTTGTTGGTTGCCTAGAAAATTAATGAGACGAAAATAGATAAAACGCTGTATTATATATGAAGAATCGGTCAGTTAACTTCGCTCCTACACGGGTGGTAATATTAACTCTACTACCACTAACCACCTTAAGTTCTGGGGATTGCATGAGATCTACTGTGAAAGATGAGTAAAGAAGTTTTCCCTTTTTGACTTCACCGAGCCAAAAGAATATGGGAGAAAACTTCCAGGTAATTGCGGCAACATAACCCTAAGAATAAAAATTTCCATATATTTAAGCATGACCAAAATGTCGGTCGTCAATAAGTCATCCTCATAACTCAACAATATCACGCCAAGAAAAGAAAAAAGAAGGAAAAAGTAAATAAAAAAATTTTTCCATTATATCAATTACAACATTATAATCTCATCTTTGCCATTATAAATTAGATAACATCAGCAACTCCTTTATATTTATGAAATATGGCACTCATGCTACGTAAGGTTTTCCATCTCTGGCATAAAGGAATACCAGAAAATCAGCATCATTCAAACCTCAATAGCCACCTAGTATATTATTAAAGATATTAGCAATATTGTAATAAGAGCAAGTACGTTTACAGAATAGTAATATTTGCTAAATAACTTAATATGAAATTCTGCCTTCTTGAGGTTATTGGATGGGAATTCCTCCCGAGTATGGAGAATGCCTGGCGAAAAAGTTATTTTGTTTCTCTATTTGCACCTCGAATGTTTGCTATCAGAATAGATACGTCCATTTGAAATCATAAAACATTAATAAATAAGTCACTGACAGATATATATTTCTCTATCTACTTAGAGACAATTAAAAATGTTAGGAACTTCTCATTTTGAAAGAAAAAATCACATCATAACCTTCGCAGGATTTCTTCGCTACATTACCCACACGAAAGTTTCATTAAAGCTTAATCCTTTCTCCATTGAAGCCCAACGATTCGACGCTTGGCCTGATTTAAATGTTCCTCATTATTCCCGTACATTTACAGGTAGCATAAAAACAAACGAAGTTGACCGAGGAGTCACGCTTACGCGGACGTCATAGGGTGTATTGTTCGTTTCTTCCGAGTAGATTTCAAATGGTCCATGACAGCACTTATTCACGCGTCGGATGCTTTAAATCCCTCCTTTTTACTGCCCTTTTTTGGGAATGAACTCGGATGGATGGAAGGAAATGCCGATATTTTGTTCCGTTCTTTTTGATGGTGTCGATTTCCGTGTCTTTATATCCCTTAATCGCTTCTTTCAATCCTCTCTTTTGATCGGTTATCGACGCTCGATTCGCGAACATTTTATTACGTCCTTGTCTTTGAGTTTGGTTTCACACGTGTGATGCCCTATTTGATGACTCTGTGAAGTCCTATGTGTATGCAATGCTGAAGTGTGCAGTCATAACATCGGAGTAGATCCTGAAAGAATTGTCGATGAACACCGTATGTTTAAATATACGTGATCTCTTTAAATAGATGTGAGCTGCACTGGTTTGTCTATTACTTTTTATAGTTACCCATAATGCTTAAATTACAATATTTTAGTGAGAAGGTATTTTCTAATATTCTCTAAGTTCAGGAGAGAGAAAAACGTATATTTAAGTTATTTGTGGGTGTAAAGACATGAAAGCTACCAAAGCATGAATTATGGCATTCATCTTGGTTACTCAATTTTCAAATCACTGATTAAAATATTTTTATGAAATGGGCTTGTTCCTCTCAAAGAATTTTCTCTATAAGGAAAAAATACTCTTCTGTAAATCGATTCCAAAGAAATAATTGATTGCCATTGTGAAATAAGGAAATGAAATAATTCCAAAATTGCATCACTTTCTTTTAACACTTAGAAATATCAGCTGTTCGTCGATGAGAGTAATTTATCATTCCCAGAATAAGTATTTGGCAAAGCAAAGCTCTAAACAACAGAAAACCCTGAATAATACATTTTTAATTTAATTCCCTGAGTAAAGGATTATAAATTTATTAATATTATGTCAGATAACAATAACATTTTTACTTTCCATTCTCGAGTAAAGGATAATAAATTTATCAATAATACGGTAGATAATAATTAGATAATGCCTTTTTAGGGGAGTTACATTGTTACATTTTTTAATAGTCGATTGTTGAAACGTCAATTATTTCTCTCCCACATGTTCCAATCATACCGATAAAATAATACGTCCATAGTTATGAAATAAACCAGTCAAAAACGATGACGTATTCACAACTCCACCCACGCCTTCGATAAGGGTAAACGAGGACCGCACGCGGGCCCCAATCCGTCCGCTAAACATCGAGTATACACTTTCAGGATCACATCGGTATTCCCGTCAGCGCAACACACAGAAAAGAGCACGTTTCCATGCGGTCCGCCATAAAACCCAAAGTGGAATATCGGTCGCTCTCTCCCCTTTGTTAAAAATTCGCGAATCATTCCCCATTTGTCCGATATCCTAGATACCACTCCATTACCAGAGGCTCAGAAAAAAAAGAAGGAAATCCTTAAAATGCTCTCTCTATATATCCGAAAGGGGGGGGAGCTATCGAAGTGAGGGGGGGCGCGAAAACTGGCACCGCATCAGACGGAAGGTGCGGCGAAGAGGATAACGAGAAGAACACAGTCGGGCGCGCACGGAGCTGGATAGGCCATTCACGGACGACCTGCAAGCATTTGCCAAGCAATCTTCCTCCGTCTTTTTTTATTCCTTCCGCCCTCTAATCCGCCGCAGCCTCTGATGTACGCTCAAGAATTCAGTTTCTGCGCGGACGTTACGGAAGCAACAAATGGGAACCATGGCCAAAAAGATCCTCGACGGATTTATATCTAAATATAAGGGGGATGAAGAGAGATAACAATCGCCCCTTTACTTAATTGTTGACCTTTTCCCTTTTGAGAGACACCTCAACAATTCCAGAAGCAATTGTTATCTTGTAACGCTATGATTGTTGCAGATTGGCTCTTTGCTTGGTTGACTTTCTCTCCCACTCGAGCGTAACAATCTCGGCGCCGATCATTGTTACGTTACGCTTCATAGTGATGATCATAATAAGTTATGAATAACAATGTTGTAATAATCATACACATTTTAATTAAGAGAAAATTTTTAATTATTGAATAAGAATGAGGAACTTATGCTGTATAGAATGAAATAGGTCGAATTAAGAAGACGTAAAAAAAATTAGCAAAACGTAAAGTAAATGAAATTGACTACAATAATCGAAAAAGTTAAGTAAGAAGAAGAATTTGAATTAAATAGAGGGAAGGATTAGGAAATCAAGTCAGAGTTTAGAACTAACATTCAAATGAAGTCAATTCTGAATTAAAAATAGCCCCTAATGAAAATAATACTGAATTCTACACATTCAACTTCAAGCGTATATAAAATTAAATGAAAAACAAGCAATTCGTCAGAGTTGGATAAAACAAAGAGATCAACGAATCAGAATTAAATAGCTTATGGGTACAAAAAACATATCTTTCCAGAAAATTAATTAAAATTCCTCATCCTATCGAAATAAATATTTGTCTTCCGACAGTAAATACATTTAAGGAAAACCAAAATCAAATCTTGAGTGTCGTATTAAGGTAGAAATTTAAAACCGATAGTTTATAATTGCGTCAGTTATTAAGACAAGGCTTCCAAATACACTCGAGACAGGATCGAGGACTACTTAGCAATACCAGAAAAAATTGATGATCATTCCCTTGTAGATCAATGGAATACCTATCCAACTCCAGACTGATTAATTGCTTTGCTTTAAGAGGTCGATGGCCTAACTAGAAGAAATGAATCCATTGCGGAAAAAGCAAAGCAAGAAATACGTAAGATCGGTTTTCCAATTTCATTGTCTTCCAGAATGGGAAATAATGGTGATTAATTGAGCAAGAGATATTTCAGATAAACTAGCGTTGGTAGTACTTAGCTAACTTCTTTTCTAATTAAGAGGAAAATGTTGACATGCAGAAAAATTCACAAGTCACAAGTAGCATTATCTTATGAATTAATTATGATTTTCAGAATGGTAAATAAAGAATTAAAAAGTAAGGTTCTGGAGGCGAATTAATGTATGGAAGAGTTAATTGCAGGAAAATAAATGCTGAATTATATTTTGTTTAAGAGTTCACTTAATTTAAATACAGGTTTTATGAAAAAGATAGAATAACCTTTTAATAAAATATAAAGTGTAAGAAAAGCTAAGATTTTCTTTTCATATTCAGGAGTTACAACCAGAATGTTGAATTTAAATAAATCATCCAAAAAGCCGTAATCAAAACTAATTTATGACCTTACAATTTAAGTTTGAAACTGTCTTCATTAACAATATGCAGCATCTATTAAAATACGGTAAAGTTTCTAATTAATTATTTACAATGATTTATAAAATAAAGAATAGCAATCTTCATAACATTCACTATAAAACAACCAAAATGAACGTCATTATTCAGCATCACCCATATCTCTGTAGGCAGTACCAGATCTATATGGAATTAAACAACTAATATAAATATCACTATCATATACAAAAAGGCTACCGCAAAATATTCTACCCATCAAGGATGGCATCAAGAAAAATTAAGTCTTAAAAATAATAAAAAGGACTACATTATTTTAAAGATAAGATGAAATTCTCGCTCAGAACAGCTCAATTTATTCTAATGCTTTGATGAAGAGAACTCCAGAATTTGAATCATTAAATACTTGAGAAATAAACCTAACTGTGGTAACCTTTCCAGAAAAAGGCTGAGCGTTAAAAGAAGTAACTTCTCAAAAGCCTCCATTCATTACACATTTTTCTCCCCTTATGGACGAGTTAGATTCCCCAAACGGACCTCGCCTCCCCAAGTCGCGATTTCGGCCCATTCTTTACACTCAGCGAGAGTCCATGGAAGACATTTTTCGTCGATGAGATTTTTTTCCCTTCTTCGAGGTGATTTAGTGCTGAAACAAAAAAAAAAAACTTTCTTTTCCCTAGTGGCCCTCGTTCTCCGCACGTGACACCTCCGTAATTACAGATGACAGAGTGACCGGATTTTAGATTCGACTTCTTCCGAATTATTTTATCCAGATCCGAATCAGTGCCCGTTTATTAACGTTTCCATCAACGTTTTGGGAAAATTTTTGAATAAGTGATAACTTGTGGGAGACCACAGAAATAATTAATAAATGGTCAAATAAAAATATCAATATATATTCTTTGAAATATCTATTTGTCTGAATGAGAATAGGGTTTCTGCAAACATTAAAATAAAAAATATCTGCTAAGAATGGCAAAGAGGCATTACACATTCACCTTTAACCACTACTCTATTTCTTACATATATCTTGCAATAGTTAATAGCAAAATTGTATGTTCCTGCACGTCATATTTTTTCAAATTTTTTCTTTTGGCAGTAACTATATATCATCCGTTAGAGAGAATTAGCATTTGCAACAATTAATACACTTTTATCCTTTCCAGATAATTAAATTCGATCCACTAGAAGACTTTACGGCGTGTGAGACATTTTAATCACAAATGCCGGATAGAGTCGTCATATGCAGCTACAAATCACGGAAAAGTGCGTCATATTTTTTCCTTAATGATCATAATTTCAATTTTACAGGGTAAGTGAAAGAAAGGATAGCCAAGAATTTTTTTGTAAACCGAATGCATCTGACAAACTAATTTTTTTCTAAATTATTACAAAAAAACGCGAAATTAAAGTTTATCTCATTTCACGAATCAACGACCTGTAATTAGCATTCTAACACTCATTGATCGAATTCAGGAAACGAGAGGAAATAGCAACGAAAGTTTCACAAAAATCATCTTCATAGTTAAACATCACTTTCTTTCTCTCCTGTGCTTCAACCTTCTTAATATTTCTGACTGATAAAATATACCTCGGATTAAAAGAGAAAATTTTTGTGTAACTGTCAGAGGTTACGAAATAGTTCCATCGGGAAAAACTGTACACCATCAACATGAAGATTCCGTTCCTTTTCCAAAATTATTACAATCGAAGATTTCCCAAAGAATAACAATATTCCCACAGAAGGTCGACTCAAATATTTACAGCTTCACATAATTACCTCAGACGTCCTTTCCAAAACATTCACACTTATTGGTATTTATTTAATCCAATAAACACAACCGTGCAGAAAATTAAAAGGAGTAACAACTCCGCCGGATTTCCACGAATTCAAGTTCACCAGCAGCAAAAGAACATCGGGGAACGACAATTTACTACAAATAGCACTCCGTTCCGAATCGCACCCACCATTGGCTTAAATTTTAACAACACGGCTCCCGAATACATCCAGAGTACCACGGACTAATTCACCTCCGAAACATCCATAGTTTAATCCGCAGAACTTGAAACCGTTTCACGGATCGCATTTATATGCATATTACGAACGTGAGAAAGTGGGTACGGGAGGGCGTGTGTTATTGGAGTGAAAAAAGGATTTTTATGAGGGAAAGGAAGCTAGGATTAGCATGGATTCCGACACGGGAAGGGGGATTGAGGGAGTGGAATGCAGTGAGGCTGAAAAATGATTGTTGTATACGCGGGAAGGGGTTTTAAGTGTGAAGAAAGCATTCCAGAGAGGGGAGGATTTTTATTAGGAGAACCGTTTCCTCGGCTTTGGATTTCGAGTTCTCTTCCTCCCTTGTCGTCGATGCTTCCATTTCCGGGAAATTCCGCTATTTGGGGCTCAAAACATCCGCGGAGGAGGCTGGCACGAATGCTTGATCTGTGAGACATTCGTTGGGAAGTAACGGATCCGGTGATATAAAAAGTGGCTGTTTTTTTTTAATTTTTCGAGCGATTTCAACGGGATCAAAGAGGCTTCTATAAATGCTCATTTCGCTGGTGCCTCTACGAGGCTTTCCTGGAGTGAGAAGTATCGTCTTTAAACTCTTGATGAGGCACGTGAATGCTTTAAGCGTAAAGGTGATATTCGACTTATCGGGGCAAAATGTGCGTTTGAAAAATAAGTTTAAGAAACGAATATTATTGTGTAAATGGAGAATTTAATTATTAAGATGATTATTTTTAAGGTGACTGCATTTTGAATGCTATCCATTAAATGCTATTTCCTTAGTCGTAATTATATCATTTACCAAAAATACCGCTACCATAAAGAAAGACAAGGAAATTATCATTTTATGTGGAGTACGAAACTCTTCTAAAAATAGTGTTAATGCACTTAACTCTTATAAAAATACAGACGTCTAATAAGATGGCATTTCTACATACATATTTAACCCTGGATACATGTACTCGTATCTCTATGAAATAAACAAAAAACTTAAGTAACATATGCATTTATTAGCATGTTAAGTTTCACCAGACTTATACGCATGTCTAAGGAAAAACAGTGGAAACTTATAAGTAAAACAAAATCTATATTTATAATTCAGCGAAATCAATTCACGCAAATTTTAGTGAACTGCTTGGGTAAGCAAAACTGCGGATCTACGAAAGTTTATATTCCCTCACCTTTACAAACACTCGCGACCAATTCGGAATCACGGGCGAAGGAAAAACGAAGGGGATGTATAAAAAAACGACCTCCCCGGGAATCGAAGTCAGGCCCATCCGGGCGGGTAATCCAATCAAGTCATCACGCCCCTCATTTTTTCCCACCTTTTTTTGAGGATGAAGTTAGCTCCTCTACCGCCCTCCACTTGAGTGGAAAGCTTTAACATAAGGAAACGGAAAAGCAGCTGCGCGGTAGCTCAGTGGCAGAAAACAAAACAGCCATCGACAGCCAACTTAAAAAAAAATCCGAATCACCCTCAATCGCGCTACGGAATTTTTTCCGCCCGGCAAGACCCTCGCAGCACCAATGATGCTATATATATTTATAAGTCTGAGGGATAACAAATTGTACGTAGCTCGTTCAAGAACCGGGAAAAAGGGTGGTAACGTTGCCATCAGTTGCCAAAAAAAGTGGGCGGATGGAGATTGCAGACTCGTACATAAAGGCGCCGATGGAAAATCGAAGACTACGGAATTTTGGGGGCATCAATTCCATGCTTTGCTAGAGAGATTCCCAGCTTCCCCAGGAAAAATCCGATTCGCTAGGCAAGCGGAAGACGCAGGTTCGATTCTGGGTCAAGCCTCCGCTCTTCTTTTTTTTATATCCTTCCTAATCGCATACCCCCGCCTGCATGAGAATCTTTCCAATTTTTCCGAAGATCCTCGATGGGCTGTCTCGAATCTAGTTTCTCCGGTAGGAGGGATGCGACGTCACAGACAAGAATGCAGTTACCGTATAGTGGGGTACTTTCTTTCGCAAAATCGAAACCGGGCTCTGAAGGAATTGAAACTTGCGTTTTTCAACGTTGATCTTGTCACTCCAAGGAAAAAATATTTATATGTAATTTTTTTCTTATCTTCGATATCCTAATATTCTGAAAAGGTAGAAACTTAAATTGATTTAGTCAAGAAACAATTTCTTTTTGACGAAACTATTTCTCAAATATACCTTTTTTTATTTGAATAATCCGATACCAATTGAAACCACTTGAAAAACAGAGGCATATTTTGTTTTATCTCTTACAGATCTCCTACGTTTAATACTCCCATCGCTTATAATGACGACTAACGTTCTACATATACAAATTTACCCTGCAAGCCACCTTTCGGCTTGCAGGGTAAATTTGTGGCAGGGGGTGCAAGCACCAAGACTCTACTTTCCTATGATAAATGAAGATAAAGAATATGGTACTGTAAGTCAGATATCCTGGTTCGAGACCCACCTACGTTGGGATTTTTTATTTTTAGGTTTACATAGCAATATTGGTGCGAAAGGAAGCAATGGTTGGGTAATATATATATACGTCGAACTTATACTTACCTATGTCTCGAACTTTTTTCTTAGATAATCGATATCACAGGAGTAAAAATTATTCAATTTCTCTATTATACTTGCATTTGTACTATTGCTTTCTGTAAGTAAAATTCTCACCTATTCTCAAAAGCTACGCACAACAATAAAAGGGAAACAGCTGCAAAACACATACGTTATAATAAAAGTGATAACGCGAAAATGTCGAATGAGGATTAGAAATGGAGTGCAAAATAAACAAATTGAATCTCAAAATATTTGAGCATAAATTGAATTGAACAGATAAAAAGTACGTAAAAATATAATGATATCGTTCGAAAAACAGTACGAAGAGTTTTAAATTCCACTGCTCGATCAAATTCGCGGACTTTTCCGTTCTCGACTTATTACTCTTGATTATAGTATCAACCCGAAATTCAAATAAATTTCCATTTTCAAAGCGATTTAAATATACATCGGCTGAGTGGGACATCGTTTCCTGGCATTAATACATGAATTCGTATAATATACATCTGAATGTAAATATCGATCCGAATATATTTGAATGGGTAGCAGGAGACACATTTGCATACAATATCTGTATATTGCCACATTTATAATAAAATCATTTACGCATCGTATACAGTATACTATGAGGTAACCATGGCAAATTGATTTTGCTGCAGCTGGTCACTATGGACATAATAATCAATTATGCTCGGACTCGAGTTTTCACCTAAGACTTCTATAGTATCTAATTTGAAATGTTCCCTTTCCTCATCCTTACTGAATCAGACTATTTTCCTTAACGACCATTTAATTCAAACATGAACGGTTACTGTCGCTAAGCAATACCTCCGCTTAGGAGAATGATACTCCTAAACATACAGGAATTGATTTACCATTAAGGTGCAAGCTGAAGGCCTCTACATTAAGAAGACCCACATATGAAAGTTTTTTCAGTTTTTTAAGATAAATAATTTTTACAGTGACCTTGCGCTTGGGGTCTTTGACAGCTGAAATTCATCCCAGTAAAAAAATTCCCCAATTTTGTCAAACTCCTACAGGAAAACTGTAATTGCCTCCATTCCCTATTAAGGAAGTATATATACAAGTGTTCTACCTTTCGGTAGCTTGATGTGCCCCCACTTTCCCTATTCATTTCCCTCTCCTTCAATTCCCGGTAACTTATCCCACCCCTTAATTCGTCCAACAACTCCTGTCTTTATATTAACGAAGATATGACGCTTAAGAATCGTAATAACAACTTCCTAGCGAAAGAAAAAGAATAGACAAAACAAGTGCGAAAAAGGTACAAAAACCACAGTCGATCCAAAAAACGAAGAACTAGAGAAATAACGGTATCGAGAGATATCAACGAAACTTTCCAAGCGATACTGTACGAGGGAAAGAGGCGAAAGAAACCGTTCGGTAGATGACAAGACCATTAACATGAAAAGAATTAAATTTGAAATTTTAATGTCTCTGGCGAAACGGAGTCTATGGCTGCCGGGACAAATTAATGCGAGCAAATTTATGCGAGGCTCCACCCGCCGCGGGGGGTCCGACCCCCCCGCAGGACGGGAAACATCCTGAAGCAGCTCCCGATTTAAATTCCAAGCGTTCAATAGCACGTGGACACTCTGTGTCCTCCGAAAGAGACGACTGCACTTCCTAAAAACGCCTAGATACGCCTGCTTGAAGCAGAGAATTATCTTTTCGAAATTTCTACCGAAAGCTATAGCATGAATATTTTATCGGCATTAACCATTTAAATTTATGTAAAGTTCTCTATTTGGAGCGGAAAATACTGCGGAGGTAATGGAACTTTCGTTACCAGTGGGTCCGGCGTTTGAATTTCCAATATTTTCGGCATGTAAATTCGCCCCAGGTTTGATAGCTGAGCGGAGTAGTTTTACTCCATATTTTGAATTAAAGCGGATTATACACTGAGGTAAAATAAGCCTTAACTCTGTCATCCATGTCATAATTATTTATGAGGTGTATCTAAACAACAGACTACTTGCAAAGACAACCATTCTTCAACAGACGACAATAGAAACAAGAAGGATGTATCCACCGATATATTATGTGTATTTATCTACTAATTTGTCTACTGGTACTCATGCATTGGTTTATTTGTCGATATGTAAGCTAAATTCAGTCAATTTTTATGCAATACTTCAAAATTATCACATAACATGTAATAATATATATATTTCCATAACGTGGATGACACAACCTATGAGAAATCTTTAAGAAAACTCACAAATAGAGAAATTAGACATTTTAGAAGGAGAACATTTCATGAGGATTGTCAACACTTTAATTAAGAAAAAAGATTTTTGGTATGTGTATAAAAAATTGATTGAAAACGCTTACATGAAACTTGAATACACATACAAAATATAGTGAAGGAGTACAGAAAATCAGATAAAATTTTTTCCTTAAAATAAACGGTCATTTTGTTAAGAAAGCCATTCTTTGGTGCTGAATAAATATCATTTCATTGGATAAAGAAGATTTAATTATAAAATATCACCCTAAAGGTAAAAACATGTTTCAGATGACTCCATTTACTCCAGAATAGTTTCAAAATTGCGAAGCAAAATTAGGAAATGAATATGCATATGCCAAGGAACAAGAAATGGAAGAATTTTAGATCAACCTTAGCCGATTTTCAGTATATGGAAAATTAGGTAAACAAGGTCTAAGGATCATTCAGCAATGATTCCGGAAGAGTATAAATAAGAATTATCCAAGAAAATAAACATCAGAAACCTAACAATAGTAATATGACTTATTTCTCTGATCCTATCCTTTTTTCTTTCTACTTTGAGAAACTAATCCTTAACCTTGAACCAGAATTTTTCTTCCATTTCCCCTAATCTAGCGAGACAGTACATCTGCGGAAACTTAAATGAGTTGAAAATCTATTCAAAACGGGCAAATTTATTCTTCCGCGGAAAAGGAACATTTTTAAACGTCCTGTGAGGAGAAAGAATGATTTTTTCTGACCGAAAGACGCTCTGAGTGATCACATTAGCTCGCTTCTTTCCCTTAAGACAAAACGTGCTAACAAAGGGGAACCGACATCCTCCTGATCTAGTTCATATCTTGGATCCGCGCCATCTCAAGATCATTTGAAGGCAGATTCTCTTCTCCGAAATGAGAATTCTCATAGCGATGAATACGCGAAAATGATGCAGAAGGTTCGATTCGGGGAAGAATTTGTAACTAAGTGGTTAATTAATGTATGAATTATTCCTGAACATATTTCTAAGTACCTAATTATTTCTATGGATAAGAATGAAATCAATGCCATTGGGTGAGATATTTGGAGTATCAAAGGACGAAATATTTCTTATTGTCATGTCATCAAATCTGAATGTTTTCAAATTAACTTAATCATGAAGATATGAGAAATAAAATTGCCTTCCGAGCCATTTATTCGTTGATTTATTTAGATAGTTATGAGACAAGTTATTTCAGGTATTTAGCCTTTGAAAGAAATCTTGAGCAAAAAGCAGACCTAAAATTAAAACGATCTTATCACACACATAAAATTCAGGCTTTAAAATTAAAAACTAAGAGTATTAAAATTACTAAATAAATATATTAATATTAGAAGTGAAAAATCTTTTGCAGGAAGTTGTTCCGAAAGGTGTGATATAATTGGAAATCCGATATACTTTTTGAATATATATTATTAATAATTATATTTTGTGTATTTTACGAAATTATGTACAAATACTCCGCATACTGGATAATCGTAAATACACTGTATTGGCTGTTATTACCAACTGTAATTACTCTTTTATTTCCTTCATAGACTAATTCTATCAAGAAAGACCGAAACTAATAAGTTTCGTTTAATTATAACTTACTCCTATTTGATACTCCAATAAATTACTTCTATTTCAAAGGAATCTCTATGGGTGGACTTTACAATAGGGAATATCCAACTTCTTTATTCATCACCAAAAATCACCCTGAAAATCAAGAAAGATAAAAACTGATCTATATCGTTTAATTATTATTCCTATTTCGAAGCGATCCTTTGGGGTTGATCTTCAAACTGGTAATACCATACTTCTATATTCATCACTGAAAATCTTCGTCCACCGTAAACAGCATACCTTCCCTTCACCGCGTGCGATATACGCAGGGGAAAGGACACAACGCCCACTTTTTATCTTCCCTTTTAACGTCACATCGTCCGCAAACTCCTTATGGTCACTTCATCTCCTACTCCAGATTATGTCTCCTCATGAAAGCCCCAGATTCTCATCCCGATAGACTCTTTACAGTCTCACTATCTCTTTCCTCTGCTGAATCATCACTCGACGACTTCCAAAGTCCCCCATCTCTACGTGTAGCCAGAGCTTTTTTTTTCGATCCGAAAGTCCAGTGGTCCACAAACTTTTGGGCACCCCCCCTAAATTCATGCCACGTATCTCAGGGAACCCTATACACACACTCACACTTCCAAACCGCAGGAAAAAGACTTTTTTCTTCGGCGTTGTGATGGATATGCAGCAGAACCGCGTACGTGACGAAGGATCGGATTCTGAAGAATAGGCGAACGAAACGTCCTTATTTATGAGATACACGCTATTTACATCAACTCTTCCGGAATAGGTGATAACAATGGGGATGGAGAGGTGGCGTTCCCTATTTTATTGAAAGGGGTATGAATAAATCTTCGAAAATGATTTTGTATGGAAAAGAATCGCCTCCTGTGGTAAAAGAGCAGGTGAAGTATGGCTCAAAATAAAACAAAGAATAAAGTAATGGTGATACGTTGCCGAAATGGGGAAGATGATTTTGAATGGAAACCGTGAAGGAAGAATAGTCAAATAGGAAAAAAATGCCTATGACCTGTTTAAGCTTCACTTCATATAGTTTGAAGAAAATAGTAGTAGCTGATAATGAATTGTGTGCTATAACTGAATAGTAAACCTAGAGAAAAATTAGTTGGTTTCACTCCGGTAAAAATCATTGCATTTACGAAGTGACTAAAAATATTGGTGGTGAAGTTAAAGAGAAAGTACATGACATATACGTAAACGATATACGATATATAAACGACGAAGATTGTGATATGGATCTTTCTCAAGCCAATCTAGAGCAGAAATGTCACAAATTACGATTTTAATTTAACTCCATAAGTGCAAGGGTGGATTTAAGCTATTAGAGACCCTAGCTGCAAAACACATGTTTCCACTATGAATTCTGAGAGTTAAAATTAGATAAGGTTAATAAAATGCAGGCCATAGAAAACTCAGTTGTTTCATTAGAGCAAGAATTAACAAAATAATGAAGCATAAATAGTATTTCCATGAATTATTATGAGTAATTAACAGTTAAATTATGTAGTGGCATTAATTATGAAGCACATTCTACATAAAAGTTTTGTGAAATAAATTAAATTCTGGCCTAAAGCTAAAAACAAATACCAGTGAACAAGTCGTACCTTTAAAAATTTGAAAAAAAAATTGTTTTAGTTGTGGAGAGCTAATAAACACGGTCATATTGAAGCCCTAAAATGGATTAGGCCCTCAGCTATTACCTACTGCACCTAATTATGAATCCGTCCCTCCATATGCGAATGACGATGTATCTTTGAAATCTATTATATATAGCTAACTCTCCGGATATACCTATATATATATATATTTATAGGGGATACGAATTCTGACCATGTTCCACAAGCGCCATCGACGTCAGATTTTTTCGACGTACTGGCCCTACACTCTAGACGCCACAATAATTCAGACATCGACGCTAGCTATCATGGGTTCGATGCCAGAAATTCCCAAAAATCGCAATTTTCCCATAAGAATGCATTGCGCGGATTTTTGAAAATTATTTTGAGGCACTTATCGTTAAGATAGAGGAACCAAAATCTCGGAGGTTGAAGTTGAGGTAGTCTTCTATATTACGAATGGAAGAAATGTTATAAAATGACCGTGAGTTCGACGCCAGGTGGATGCAAAATTCTTCCATAAGAAATGCATTGCTGAAATCTTTGAAGATTTTTTTAAATGCCTTCCCGATAAGCTGGAAAGATAAAACCCTGAATGGTGACAGAAGCGTTTGAAAACTTTCTTCCATGAATATCATCGTTCGTCTAGTGGTCCTTGGTTCGATGCAAGAGGGTCATTCCGATTCCTCCATGTATTTCAAATGGGGAAAGCGGAATCTCATTTTGGGACCTTCCCGATAAGATATTGAATCGAAACTTTGGAACAAGTAAGGATGGCACTTATCTAATATTATTTTGCTATCTTCTCTCACGGAAGAGTCCTGAGTTCGACGCTAGGCGGTCTTTTGCGCGAATTTTTTCAATCTGTTTTGAGGCCGTTCTCGATGCGATAGAGCAATCAAAATCTCGGTGTTTGCAGATGAGATGGTCTTCCATCGTACCAAACGAAGAAATGTTACCAAATGTCCGTGTGTTCGACGCCAGGTGGGTCCGAAATGCCTCCGTAAGAAATGCATTGCTGATATCAGGGACGATTTTTTAAAATGCCTTCCCGATAAACTGGAAAGATAAAACCCGGAATGGTGACAGAGGCGATTGAGAAGATTCCTTCATGACGTCCACTGCTTCTCTAGAGGTCCTTGGTTCGATGCTAGAGCGTCATTCCGATTCTAACATGCATTTCAAACAGGAATAACGGATCTTATTTTAGGACCTTCCCGATAAGATACTGAATTGAAACTTTGAAACACGTCAGAGTAGCACTTCTCTAACATTCATATGCCATTGTCTCTCACGAACGGGTCCTGTGTTCGACGCCAGGCGGTCATTTACGCAATTTTTTAAAAATTGTTTTGAGGCCTTTCTTTATGCAGGAGACTATTCAAAATCACAGCGTTTGCGTTTGAAGTAGTTTTCTATAGAACCAGTGGAAGAAAGGTTGCATATGACCCTGAGTTCCATGCCAGATGGATGAAAATTTCTAACGTAAGAAATGTATTGCGGCAATTTTAAAAATTTTGCTGGATAAGCTTCGAAGATGACACCCGTAAGGGGAACTTATTGTAAATTTTTACCAATTAGCTTGCAGTATGCAAGCAACTTTTACTCGTACAAGATAAAGCTCAGAACCTTTCCTGTATACTGAACTCTAGTCTTTTATACCGATGAAATCACGATATGCACACTGAGCAAAGGTCATAGGGATACGGTTGCATAAAGGACGATAACTACGCACTATTTGGAATCCCGTGACAGTGAACGTAACCTCTATCTATTATAGAAAAGGTTATATAAATAGATAAACGTAAGAATACAGCTTATCTTAGATAATAGGGTTGTGCAAACAATTACATCGTATCCCTACGCATTTTAAATCCGTCACTGCTACCACAAAAGCAGAAAATGTGAAGGTTACATTACGTAAGAGGCTGCATCGGGTTTAGCTCTCTTGTTACGGAAGTACATACATCAAGGGTTCGAATTTTCTCTACGGAATACGGTTCAAACGGAGTTCTTAAACTCTCTCGACGGAATTGGGAATATAAGACAAATATAATTTCCTTTTCGAACTGTTTTAACGGAATATTATTTAACAGTATTATTACATTAGAAAAATATCATTTAGATAATGCAAAAACAATATTCTGAAGGGCATTTCAAACCGTACGAGTTACGAATGTCATAATCAGAAATGCACTAATATTTTTAAACATTAACTTGGATTGTAGCTACATTTTCTCTACGGGATACATGTATAATGAGGCACCAAATTAATTTCCGGTATACCTATCGCAATTTTTAAAGGCTTAAATGTAAAAAAAACGGTATTAATGGAAGCATTACAACAACCGCAACTATAATATGTCTTTATCGTAGCTACAATAATTGTTTTCAAGACAGTATCTGTTTTTATAGAAATGAGGTCTAATCGATTTATATCCTTGATAAGCAATTTAAATTAGAATGAGAAAGTTATAATAAGAATAACTTATTTCCTTAAACTGAAAGCACCAAACATAGTATTGGTAACAATGACGTATCAAAAAATTTGGGGACCCTCAGCCAATTATATAATAAATTAGGTGATGGGCGTGGTAAGGATTGCGTCATTGGCTATCATTTTATTCGTTTTTAAATTTCCATTTTTAGCAAAAATGAAATACATAATCCAAGTGTTTCTTTGACTGTGAAAATTGGATCTCACTGGAGAAGATTCAGTGTGTTATATTTAAGTCTTTTCAGCCCTAAGAGTTTGTTAACATATCCCAAAGAAAGTAAGAATTCAACCAATATTTTCACCAGCCAATGCGAGGGAAGGTAAACACCGACGACTGTGTCTATTTAGTGCGAAAACACGAGGATCTCTCCGAACGGTCGTTCACGTCTTAACGAGATGCACGAGGACCAACACTTGATTCGGAAATGACGTAGGCATCTGCTCAAGGGATCCGGATTTACCGAAGAGAAGTGCTTCATACCACCCCTCTCCAAAAGAGTTCTTCATTGGAGATATACCAGCTCTCCTCATTATCAATCGAGCGACAGTGAGTTCTCAATTAAATGAGTTCTTTGATTTTTATCTCTGAGAGTGTACTCAAGTATCTGTCACGTTGAAATCTGACAACGTAATTAAATTTATATAACACCACCGACGGCTTTTTGAAGCATCTCACTATGAGTGCTTGTGTTTCTGGAGATTATAACTTAATCCTGCTGGGAAAGGGTTACATAAAAGATTTCATGTAAGATGTTTAAAAGGGTTGATCGTAAGATAATATACAATTAAGCTACCCTGAAACTTTACAAACTTACAATAAGGAAAAGATGGAAATTCCGAAGTTCTGCAATCAATTAAGTGTTCAATATTGGAAAGATTCCTCAAAGACTGATCATAGAAAACTTTGGATTCCTGGATATAACTCTAAACATACCGATTACTTACAACGATGCCAGTAGTTATTATTGTTGTTATTATTACATACTACAATACAATTGAACATATTTTCGGTAGCCTAGATACGGTTCCATTCCATCTGAACTTGTAACGTTGTACGATTTTGGAGAAAATAAGGCATCAGGTAACAATAGTCGGCAACGCGATTGTTGAGGTGGGAGTCAAAACTAAGAAGGCAACAATTAACTTGCAAAAACAACAATTACCATCATAAAATCACTCAAATAATAGATATGTATTAATTATATGTAAGGATCTGTATGATGATTTCAAACAAATAATAATCCATAAAGATATAGATAAAACAACGTTATAATACGACCTTAAGTAAAGTTTAATTCGTTTCCTTGGTAACTAAACAACCAATTATAATGAAACGATTCCCTTGGAAAATAAATAGCCTAAAAGAAGAAAATGAAACAAGATGTTACGAGAAGCGGAGTTTCCGGAACTACGAACGAAGCCCTCTAAGTTTTAAATGGTTAGGCAATAATCTAGTAAATTATAACTTTTAGTGTAACAGTGTACGTCTTTAAGAATCCTTTTATCGACCTCAATAATAAGAAACCCGAAAGACTAAAGCCGATTTCGTAATGGGACCGCACAACCCATTAAATTGCCTCGAGGGTGCTGCAACTCGTAAAACGATGGGAAAGACTAACTGGAGCCGTTAAATAAGGAAATAACTCAATAATTACCTGAAAGCAATAACGAGAGTTAATTAAATGACCAATCCATCAACTTTAATCGTGTTTACTGATAATAGTTGTAAAATACCACCAAATCACAACTCTGCGGCTGCTACACAGACGTAAAATTTTATGAATTATAAATGTCTTTTTTTCTAAAGTAATGTTCTCCATTCTGAATTACATCTAAGGAATACTATCTCGTATATAGCTTTCTAAAATTACTTTTAAATAGACCGTGAGGTTCATAATCAATGCACAAATAATCGACAAACTTCGCAGAAGTATGATATTGACTCCATTTGTAAGGAAGATTAGGCAATTATCATATATTTCTAGAATTTCTAGCGAGTCATACACCGAGGTAGAAAAGTATTATCATTCAGTTGGCCAAGTAATGGATACAAATGAAATTCGCCCCGAAATTATATAATATCAATGATCATTTAAGGTTACATAGGAAAGTATGAGAGGAATTTATTCAACACAATTCGGCTCCATAAATTCAATAAAATATATGAATGCAGCAAGCGATCAATCTAAATTTTAATAATATCAATATAAGAGAGATGAAATTACTAAAAGATTAAATTACTCGTGTAATAATAAAGATGAAATAAATCATCGCTAAATGGATCACCAAATATTTGATCTTGTTCCAATATAATATTCATCGCTTACCGAATTTTCATAGTACAATCAGGAGTAAAACTGTAGTTTTAATTATTAGGATAATGAAAATATAGGCATCCAAAAATTATTAATAAATAACAAAATTTACACAATAAATATCACCATGGCAACGGGTCATTGTAGCAACGAATAAATCTCTATTGTTGGAATAAACCTCTATTGTTGTGATGACCATCCATTTTTGTCTGTATCCTCCGGTACATTCAATTTTCGTTTCGAAATATGCGTACTTTTTAATATTTTAAAACGTTTACCAATCTTATGAATTCAGCGAAATGAATTCACGGCATCGTTTCGATATCCTAGATTCCATATCGACGTACCTCCAAAACCAACGCCAGCCACGATCACTTTGTTCATCGCCGCGAGATTCAAAAAGAAAACCGAAGTGAAAAATCTGGGTGCTCCATCTAGATCGTCCCTCCCAATACGCCTCGCACAGACGGACCAAAAGAACTGAACGCAGCGCGGTTTTCGCTTCCCATAGTAAAAAAAAAGGACAGCCGAAAATATGAGAAGGGGGGAAGATGACAGGAACAGCTGAGTGTGAAAAGAGAGGGTTGAGGGAACATGTGGCACGAGAAAAAAGAGCTGGCAGCGGTAGGAAAATATTCCACATTATAGCGGAAAATTTTTCTGTGGATCGCTTGAGTTATTGGTGAGGTATCGGAGAGGGATGCAGACTTACAAAGCGCCTTCCTGAACCGATCTCAGCGAGGATATTGATAAATAAAAGCCAGGACTGTTTCGGACGCGCGAAGAAAAGGTTTGAGGAATCCTCCGGGATGAAAATGGCTGAGATAATATTAAGAGATGAGTTGCGGTTTCGGAAAAAGGGATTGACGAAACTCAATGGGGCATAAGGTCTCGAAATCGGGGGTATACAGATAACCTTTCGACCTACGAATATAATAGCTCTGCCACTGAAATAATGAGGCGCATTCCAAGGGTCTTGAGGGACGCGGAGATCCCTGGGAAGATGGAACGATGGTGAAATTACATTTTCTTTCGTATCATTTAATATGTGGAGGATATTTTTTATGCCGATGTGTCGTGCGTTTGAATGTGGGATTGAGGACGGGAAAAAAAGAGGATTCCAAGCAGATACAACTGCTCCCGTCCATCCAGAAATTAAACCACGAAATGTGGATTGAAGAGCCGTCTAGATTTATTTTAAAAATGTTGATGATATCGGGACAGAGTACTTGGAGACTTTGACCAATAAATTGGGATGGAAAATCCGGAAGATTTTCCTGTAAAGATGACATACTTCCAACGTGCGGTATGGCGTTGAGTGATTGAAATTTTTGGATTTAATCAAGTTGGTGGTAAACGAGTTCCGATATAAATAAGATATTGATGGTGCGAAGTAATCATGAAATCGTGCGTTTTTTAGTTCCTCAAATTGATTCTCCTTCTGAGAATTACAAGAGTATTTTCGGAGCGGTAAAACAGTTAACTTCTGCAGCTGGTCACCAAATTATCCTTAATTTAAAACTAAATGATAGCCAAAAATAGTGACATTATTTTTGAGAAAATTTTAAGTAAATTTACGCTTTGAATTCTACATTGGTTACAAAATTAAAGAAATAAGAGAATAGCGATAAACTCACTCACCATGGAGATGTGGTATTTGCAGAAAAAGGGAAAACAATCGAAAGCAACTCACCTGAAAAGAGAAAAATAGAATAGTCAGATATGTTTTCAAGTTTATAATTCTTGTATTCACATAAATATCATTGGTATAAAGCTAATAAATTCTAAGTTAATATTCCACGTGGTGTTATACCTCTGTGAAATAGAATACGAAATAATTCTACTGAGATTATTGAATGCATCGGCTCTCTTTTGCATGTTGAAGCATATAAAAGTCTGTCAGAGCTACAACAGAAGAGAAAGCAAGAAAAATACTTTATAGTTCTCTATTACTACCCTTATTTTCATCTTGTCACCTTATTTATCAATATTACCGAAATAACCCCTTCCAAAGAATACGCTGAGGTCGTGCTATATTTAAGAATAGGAGTTTTCATGCATCCAAATTCTATCTGACAAAAATCAACATGAACTGTCCACACAACCAAATATAAATAAGCTCCTAAAACCATCATTAATCGACAAGATAGTAGACATCTCTATCGTGGATATACGAGAATTCGATTACGTAATTTCATCATCCAATAATGAGTAAAATCGATAAGGTCAATGACTCATTTTTTTATCGATATCAGTTTCATTCCGAAAAAAATAAACTTTAACGAAATATTACGAAATTCCCTCGGAAAAATCCCAGATAATATATTAGCAGATTCAAAGACATAATTTGGACATAGATGTATAGCAAAATCTTTATATCTTAAATACTTGATTTTTCCGTTTCCAGAAGCATTGGCACCCCCTAAAGCCAATCCTCTGCCCCAACCGATACACTAAAAATATGTTACCCTATCCACAAACGTGGGAAATGAAGTAAATTAAAGAAGTATCTTTACTAAGTGTAAAGGACTTTAATATTTAACGATCCAAAAAGACGTTTGTTTCCGAAGGATCCAGAATTCAAACGTTGCTACACCCCTGTTAAAATTCTTTCCAGTTCACAACGCGCTTTTCATCAAATCCTTTGAAATACGTATTAACCTAGTTTTACTGTGCTTATATTCAAAGTAAATAACCATTCAGTTAGGAATAGTACTCCAGAAGACATAACAGCGCAGTCGAGGGCTGAAATTCTTTTATTTCCTTCAGCAGCGACGAAAACATTTAGCGATCTGCTGAAAGAAGGACATAAGGCTTATCTGCGAGAAAAGTGAACGGGTTCTGATAGGAAGTCAATGGAATAATCATCAATCCTCGAAACTTTTTCCCAACAAAGGCACCAGAGGTAACTTTTTCGCAGTTTAGCTGTCTCCGAAGCCATAATTTCAACTTTGGACATCGAATGTTTTTATGGCTCAACTCTAAATCGCATCAGGGCAAAATAAACAAAATCTGCACTAACAAACTTTACCCTGAAGGATACGGTAGTTTTCCCAGCTTCAATTATAACTCCCAACTATCTTATGAGGTAGAATATTCCGGTGTAACGTTCTCCGAGTTCCAAACTCAATTTCAGTCAGGGAGAAGTTTGAAGAATATCGCAATCTGAAACAGTCCACGGACGGTATAACGTCATGCTTTTTCGATAAAAAATAACTGAATTGCAACCTGAGAAGTAAAAACTGCTTGGAAATTTGGACACAGTCTGTGACACAAAGAGTTATAATTCGTTGCTATGAGGATGTTGAAGCCTTGGTTATCGGAGTATTAGTTGCATCCAGATTTGGATGCCCTTTCAAAAGCAGTTATGAACATAACTTAAAGATTCGATCTAAATTTCACCCGATGAAAACAGAAAGTAACTATATAGGTGTTTAGATAGTATATAACATTACTGATTTAGAACGAGAAAACTCTACATCATATCAAATTATGCTTAATGGAAGTGTTGACTGAAAAACAGCACATACGTTACAAGAATCAGTATCATATAGAATATAACGTAAATCAAAGTATAGAAAAATATTTCAAAGGTAAGGAGAACTTCCCATAGAAATTAGACTTTGACTTACCCATAAAAATCGATTCCCCACAGGATAGAAAATTAACAGCATATAGGAATGTATTTCTGATACATTTATATCAACACACAAATATTTACATGCTCAACCATAGATAAATATGCTCAGGAGATGTTCAAGCCTTTACCCATACAGAACCGCACTATTAAATCAAATGGGGAACGATAATGATTGCTGATGAGAGTTACTGAAGGTAAAATGCAAGGAAAAAGACGTAAGGGATGAGGGCTGAACTGCGCATAGGCATATGAACCTACCGAAAGATAGATGTATCTTCTTCAAGTAACGAAAATTTCAATATGCTATATACTTTTCATGAACTTAACTATAAGATAATGTATCAGTTACTAGTATATCGATATAGAAAATTTCTGATTTCAGACCACAAAAATTAAATTAGAAAAACACGCTTTCCAATCGATATTTAAGAGAGAAATAAATTCAGTGCTTATGACAAGACAGCTGTGGGAAAGAGTAAGAAACTTTCACGAAAGAGCTATCTACTGGTGATGAGACCGCATACATCCCACGGATTATACAATCCAGATATATAGAGACCCACATTCTTACTAAACTCCACATAGAAAATTTGTCCCAGATCTTACATTATTTCTGGACACAGCTAATCCCCCGGATTTGGACCACTCAGTTACCATAGATACCCTAACCTATACGGAAACAATAAACACCCCCTTCACAACCCCCCAGATTTGGGATTTAAATTCGCGACACCGGAAGTTCAACGCCCGCCAACGCATGAAAATTTAATCAACCCGTTCCTTTATAAATATCGGGAATTAATCCGCCGGGCATCGATTTTTCCGAACATTCCATCGGCGGGCGCGTGGCCCTTGAACCTCCGCATCCAAAAGGGGGAGAAAGCGCTCGAAAAAAATCCTACGGGCGAATCAGAGTGAAACCAAAACCCGTTCAGCATCCCGAGCTCTGTCGCAGCACACTGTAATTTTGATGTTGTGATGAGTAGAGAGGAATTCGATCGAAGGGCAGTTTGGGAATGAGACGGCGTATTAAAGTGAGCATCGGCTGGCCGCCGTTCGGATTGGCTCGCAGCGAGGCAATTCAACAGAAATCCATTTACCTACAAACACCAGTTCCGTTATTGCGTCGCCTGTTGCAATCTCCCTCGGCGATGCCTCGAAAGCAGAGAGTGGAAGGAAATAGAGGAAAGGAATCAAGTGAAGACAGAATGAGTGGATGGGAAAGAGGGAGCAGAAAGGCTAACAGAGGGCGGATAAATCACTGGCTGGCTACGATTGAAATTTCCGATGAATTTCGTCATTAACTAATTTAACTCCCAATAGGTGCGATAGTTGGAAGCACTGTCGATTCAGTATCTTAGCCAAAAGCATGTGGAGTCATAAATGATTTTGTTGGGTCTTAAATGAGGAAAGAGGCTTTTAATCATTCTTCACTTACGTATTTTTGTAATTGGGAAGAATCCGAAGCATTAGAAAAATCAGCAGCTTTACTAATGTAGTTTCTTGAATCTATTTTATAATAGAATTCGAATGAAATTAGAGGAAAAGACGTTGAAATTTCAAGCATAAAGAATTTTACATCCTGATAAGTCAAAGAAGGTCATATAACCCGAAGTGTACGAGCAAAGAATAATGCAGGATACAGGAAATTTTTTCGGAAAAATTTGAAAGCAAATCAGATCAATAAGTGAAAGTGAATGAATCTTTTAAACAAGGAAAATTTTCCGTTTCCTGGTAACGATGACAAAAATTAATGGAAATTAAAAGAGCTAATTAAATATAAGCAGGAAATAGTGTTCCAGAGGGATAAAATAATGAAACAAGTCCGGAGGGATAACAATGTTATCTACTACTAATCGACTTAGCATTGTTATTTGCATTGTTTTCATGAAACTATAGAAACAAAATACTTAGAGATACAGTTGAACAAGCAACACTGCTTATGAATACAAAACAACATTGAAAAAAGTATCAATGTAATACAATTCAACAATCATAGTTGGAGAAGACGAGCTGAACTTGTTACATAATAATAAAAAGAGTATAAATGGCAAACAATAATTTCTTTACACAGAATGATGAAAATAAAACGAATGCAGCTTCTTTTTTCCTTATAATTTAGTACGAAACTAGGTTTTCAAAAATTTCTACGTCGATTACAAGTTCTAATAAAAATAGGAAAAGGGTGAAATATAAAAGAATGATATGTCCAACAGTAAAATAAAAAAACCTAAGTTTAATATGAGAAAATGCTGAACTGCTTCTGCATAGAATATTCTTGACTTAATGTGAAGATTCTTCAGCACAAGAACTGTAGCTAATATGCGAGGAGCATTTCAATCTAGGTAAATGGCACTCCATCATTAGCATTAAATACAGATTTTTTAAATAACAAGTTCCAGTTGATCCTTATTTCAATCTGAGTGGATAAATACTTTAAAGAATCAACTGGAACGCCAACTTTACGTAAAATCGCCAATTTATAATAACCGTGACATTTTGCTCATTATTTGTTGATTGAAGAGAATTTTAGGTAGTTTTTAATAATTTTAAGAAGCAGGAACGAAAGCATCAACTCTGAGTTCACTCTAGTATTACTCCCGAAGCGAATTCTAATCGAAGTTTTCCAAAATTACTTCGCCAGACAACGAAGAAACAAAGTAGAAATCTCTCAGAAGAAAACCCAAAGAAACCAACCCCGACATAACTAGCAGTGGATAAATACGCGAGAAAGAATCTGGAGAGGAGAGAACACCCAAATAAAGGAGAAAATAAGAAACCCTTAGCAGAAAAGGGAGAGAAAAACACCGGGAAAGAAACGTAAGGAAATACCAATAGAAAGAGAGAGACGGTAAACACAAGCGTTGGTGGGAGGACCTGAACGACCGTAAGATGAAGAAGAAGTTAAAGGAAAAGATGAGGAAGGAATTGAGACTGGAGTCCTACAAATCCATGGCGCCAGATCGCCATGGCGTCTCTAAAAGCGGCACCTGGAAAATTTCCGAGTTTTTCATACATTCAATGATAAATATTTACGCCTGCGCATATGATGAGACGGCACGGAATTACGATCCTAAATTACTGCCTTTTTCCACGGGGACTGCGCGGGATTTTATTGAAGTCGACGCGGAAAATTCTGGAAAAAGGTCCTTAAATTTCCTTCGTGGGTGGATTTTTTCTCGATATCAACAGTACTTTAAGTGATCTAGCGCGGGACGGGAATGGATACCCTAGGGGCTCATATAGCTCAGGAAATAAAAATGAGGTAAGGAATAATAAAGTAATGGCAGGAAGGGATCGGGGCAGGATGGTTGGCGGAAGGAAAGTAACTGGGAAAAGAAGCATTGCGTACATATATTACATACGTCTTTATTTAAGAAAAATTGAGACTTAGTGGTTCCGCCGCGCATTTGACCAGTTAATAAGGAAATATATTAAGCGATTCAGCAAGTGAAGTCAGTATAAGAGATCAAATAAGGAAGAAAAAGATGGAAAAAATTAGTAGGAATAATATGTGGTGAGTAGCATAAATACTCACAATACAATTTGTCAAATTGATCCAAGTCATTCTGTATGATAACGTAAAATGTTTTCAACATGTGGAATAATTCTTCACTTTTAGAAAAAGTTAAGGTTTAGTTAGCTTGGTTATTTTGAGGTATTTATTATAATATTTACGTTGTAAAATTTATAATAATATTAATAATTTATATATCACAAACAGTAGTGAAATAACTCAATTAGCATGAATTCTTTCAAATTATTTCAGTATTCTATTTTATAGTTAATTATTTTCTAAATTAACTGAACCTTTGAACTGTTCTGTATAATTTGATATGTATTAATTTTATGGTTTTACAGAAATAATTCTTCTTGAAGAGCAAATATATTATATAAACCAAATTTGCTCTTAAAGATACCTAAAGAGTTATTAAATTATTATTCATTACTGGTAATACTTTAGATAATAAATATAGAACAAAAATAATAAAGGAAGAACTCCAAAGATAAATATATGGAAAAAAACTTTCCAAATAATTTTGAATTGATTTTTATAAACGGCGGATTCTAAAAAAATAGGCAAATTAGAAATATTTATAAAACAGTAGTTCCGTAATTCGAAAAATATTAATTTTTAATACAGATTAAGATTAGAAAACGCATATTCCCGTCAAAAAACTTGTTTATGTATATGAATTATTTATAACAAAATGTAGTAATACGTGGCTTAACATAAAGCGTGGTGACAATAGAATAGACCCATAAAAGCGATAAAGAGTGATGTGAAAAAACAGTGGAGATAAAAGAGGAAAGGGAGATTCGAAATAAGAAACTGACAGTCTGAGAGGACACGATAATGTAGTTAACGGATGACGGGCGGTGGGTTGGGGGGCGGAGACAGACAAAAGACTTTATTTCTTGGGCGAATTTGAGACCTCTTTGAACGCTAACCCATTAAAATTAAAAGCGAAACAAATAAATTAAAACCGAACGGGGAAATTTCGTTGACAAAGACGCGGTGGTAAAATCGATGGGCGTTTTAACGAGAAATTTCTGTAAGAATGGTGGAGAGCACGATCGGATATTCCAGTGCTACGCAAAATGGTCTAAATAAACCCTGAAAAGGGTCGATATTACGTTCCTAGGGATTGGTTTTTGGTCAGGGTAACTAGGGATCAATAAAATCACGAATTAATATCAGTATAAAACTAGGGATTTAGTTACTAGGGAGGGGTAACTAGGTTTAGGTAACTAGGTAGTTTAGTAACTAGGTAGTTTAGTAACTAGGTAGTTTAGTAACTAGGGAGGGGTAACTAGGGATCAATAAAATCACGAATTAATATCAGTATAAAACTAGGGATTTAGTAACTAGGGAGGGGTAACTAGGTTTAGGTAACTAGGTAGTTTAGTAACTAGGGATTAATAAAATCACGAATAAATATCAGTATAAACTTATGATTACTATGTTTGAGGGAAATATGAAAAGATATCATTTCAAACATCTTTAACCGGCAAAAGTGAGGAAAAAAGTCAAAGAAAATTGAAAATAAATATTTAACACTTTTCCAACATCCATATGATACAATAAAATCAATATATTATGATACTATTCACTGGAATTAGAGGTGGATATTAAATAGAAAAGATAGGAAATGAGAAATGAATGAATGATTATTCTAGTCTTTTTTAGAAAAAATTATAGTTTAGAATGATGTCAAAATGGAATAATTGTGGAGCATATCAAATTTAATTGGCTCGTAATGCAAAATAAATAGTTAAAAATCATATCAAAATTCTTTTCCTTTTCCTCTTATAATTATTAAAGAATAAAGTTACATGTAAGTCGAGAAAATCTGAAATAGATAAAATAATCTGTGGAAAGCTGATCTACACAGAGAAATAGTATACGTATCCGAAAAAAGACACAATTTGGTACTTCTCAGAATCGTATTCTGTGGAAATACAAGGCTATTTCACCTTTCCACAAAGTTTGGCTCGTCCACGTCAGATTCATCGTTGGTTTATTTCTCTAGCTAAAATTATGAAATCAAAAGCACATTTGCCATTTAATTAAAAATAAACACATTAAAACGAGTGAATATAAAAACTTGAATACGTAACATTTAAACTTGTGGCCCCGCGGGCTCTATATAATGAATATAATTAATAATATTCATGACGAATAAACATCATATATATAAAATGAGGCACAAAAATTAAATTGGACTTTAAATTATGAACGACTGCATTTTCGAATTCGCGAAAACACAGGTCTGGCGAAAAACTATTTCTACATCAACCTACATACTCAAACGCGAATAAATACTAGTAAAATAGCAGTAGGCCATAAACTTCAAGCCTTCAAATATTAAAATGGGTGAACTTCATGCCCATTTACGACATGCTTGGAAGAAAGAGAGTATATATTTCAATTAACCAACAAAATTTTCATTACAGAACTTAAAAAAAAATGTAAAAAGCTCGCGGAGTTGTAAACAACATCACCAAGGTTACGGTATGAGATATACGACAACTATTAGATACATTTCAATTACACTCGAATTTCCGACAAAGAACCTCGAGTAAATAATAATTGAGGCATAAAACTCGCGAAATAGTAAACAGCGTTACCAAGACTACGGGATCCTCCGACGCAGTAAAGCCTTATTACTTCCCATAGCTTCCGCATAAAATTTAGAGCAAGGAAAATGTATTTTAATTTCCGGAAACCGTATTCATATAAGCTTGAAAATCGTTAAGCTAGAAATGAGAAGGAAAAGGACCAAAGAGACTGAAAAACGACTTCATTAAAGGGCAAAAGCTGCAATTTTTAAGGCCCTTACTACATCTAACCCCTATAAAGAAAGAAGGGAAAATAAAAAGTGCCTGACTTTGACGTATTTTATCGGAGCTAAAAAAAATTTGCTTGTATTAATTTCACAGAGAAATTCCACAACAAAAAAATAAAGATAAAATGAGTGAAGGGGAAAAAGGACCCTAGTGTGTTCCTTGTTTGTAAAGAAAACACGGCAAAAAATAGGAAAACTTTGTGAAAAAGCATAAGGGAACATATTTTAGACACGTTTATAATTGAAAGGAATCATAATGGAAGATGAAATTTAAAATGAGAGACTTTCCTGAAATATACTTGGCTAGAAGTAGTTGACAATGAAGATGAATTGAATCTATAGAATTAATATTCTATACTATTCACAAGCTCTCAAACCATAATTAATTAATTTCAGATCAGGTTATGACATTTTTTTGATTATTGGAATGCAACAATAAAGCAAGACATCATTATTTCCCGAATTAAATAGCATCATATTGGGATTCTTTCAAATAATTAAACCAGTCCTATAATTAATAAAATTATACATAGAACTACAACTAGACAAATAAAACTGAAAGAGAATATAAGGGCTGAAACTTCATATTAGAATTAAAAAACGACTACAACCTATATGTTAACAATCTCGTAGAACTAGGTTCCCATCCTAGAAATGTAATTAATTAGAAGTCTGACTTCAACAATGAGACATACAAAGGATTGTAAATATCCATGGCTACAGATGTATTATCAAAGTTCAACGAACTACAACAATAGTAACACGCTCTCTTCCCATTAACTTAATTACATATAAAGTTAGGTGAATGTGATGAACGAATCACCCTGGCAACGGAATATAGAGAACGTTGCAGAAAAGAAGTAACTCAGAGATGAACGGAAACTCCACTTATAACCTGGGAAATAGAAATTTTACTGAAGCTGTTTAAACTATTTCCCGTTAAATAAACGTCTATGCCCATAGGGAAAAACCCAACCGAGCCTTCAAAGGCCGAAATTAGACCCGACGTAAGCAAAACATCCCACCAAAAATATATCTCTTTAAACTCCATTCAATAAAATCAATCAGGGGGGGATCCTAACCTACGTCCGACCAAACCCTGAATAAAAGCGGTCCCAGAAGGCCGGGGCGCTCCGCTCCAAAAAGTATTTAGCCCAGTGGTAGCAGCAATTTCGTACATGCCAATAGCAGAGACATCTGGATGGAAAACCAGGGAAATAAGGGAGGAGGGTGAAATGGACTTTGGCGAATGGGCGGAATGGAAACAGGACGCGGAGGGATCCAAAGTGCACCAGGGGTAAAACACGAAGAGGGAGATGCAATGTCTATATGCGCAGACCACCGTGGCCATTGCTGGTTAAATGGGACCCCGTATATACGCGACCCAAACTCCAGTTCGCACTTTTCCGGAGACGTCGTCCCATTCAATCCTGAATACGGAATAACGATCCGAAGCGGAGGTAAATTGAGCAAATGCTAGCATCAATTGCCCCTCCCACATGCTTGATATTTCTAATGATGCCCGCCGAATTGAAAGACGCGGGGACTGAATCGAATTTGGGCGTCTGGAGGCAGAAACGCGAACCCCGTGGTTATTATGCCCCCTTAATGAGTGTTAATTAAAGAGATGTAAGGCTCGCTTCGTTTGGGTGAATCGATGGGGCTAATAGCGATAAGTTGAAAGCCGTCGATGGGAGGTTCGGCGGTTTAGCCGGATGTCGAGGCGGGTTTGATAAAGTGGAGGACGGTGATTCTTCACAGGATGACTGTTTACGGAAGATGGGAAAAAAGTGTCTCAATGCTTAAAGCTGTACTCAGACATCAATAGATTGCTGATGCAGGCTAATTAAGTGAAATATTTTTCTCGTAAGCTGTCTCTCTCAATTCTCAAATTCGACGCATTGGCTTTCCCAGCCCCAAAAATTGAAATATTCAACTAACTACAACACACAGTTATTGAAATAATGAAATTAAAAATTACTAACATAAGCGCACTTCGGAATCATTCAAAATATTTTTTTTAAATCATTATTTTTATCTCTTCACTTGAAATAGGAAATTATGCGAACTAAAAATATAGGAATAAAATAATTGTTGCAATTATAAATAAAATAAAAACATAAATGGATTGAGATAAATCATTCTAATGTAATATACGAATTCTATATCTTTTATACAGAAACTTTGAAGGTCAATTTCCTTTAATAGTTCCTCAGTTAGTTAACTCCTTCAACAGTAAAATAAGTGCCATTAATTATTTAATTTCATCACAAGACTACCTTTGAAAATAAAGCTTTCAAATAACGGACAAAAATTTGTTTCAATTACACTATAACTGACTAATCTTCCTTTTTTAAATGGGCATTTTAGATACTTTTCTTCTCGTTATGAAACAACTATTTTCATTCATTTCAGTTGCTGATTGAAAGATTCAAAAAATACCGAAAATGCTGAAAAATATATCTTTAGAAGATAGCTTAAGAAACTGAAAACTAAATCACTACATAAATATAAAACGTGTTATCAGTAAAATACTTAATGAAGGATAGTAATATGGGCAAAAGTATTGGACTAATATTACATACCGCTGACTCATTTGCAGCATCAATAGCTAATTAAGTCATCATGCAACATTTCTATCACTTCTTGCAGCTCAAAACGTTAAGGGCCAAACTCCAAACTTCACTCCAACCCCATCATTCGCACCCAAATTTACGAATCAGCTCCAAAACGTACCGCATTCACAAATACTATCGGAACCCAAAAAAAACTAAACACGCGACATCCAAAATCTTCCGTCACGCATCCCGACCCATCACATCCACCCCCGCAACCCGATGACGCGTACCATATTGTACCAAAAACAACGTGGGAGACTCCTTAAAAACTCGCGTTTAAAAACTGCGGGGTTAAAGTTTAACTCCCTGAAAAAGAGAGAAACAAAGCTGAAGCGCATATCGCAACCACGACCTCTCATGTCTCCCCATAGGGATTTCCCCTGCTCTTCCGACTCCCTCAGCACGCACGGATGCTCCATCCATCTCCCTAATGCCAGCAGCCCCTCTCATTACCTGGCTCTCCGTCCACGCGGCGTAGGGAGAGACAGTCTCTCTCTGAATACCGACACCCATAAAGCTACGCATCAAAACGCTTTAGAAATTGGCAAGCCCCTTTTTTGCACGACCACCTATCCGTGAGACGCTATATGCTCGCTCAAGTTGCTTTAAAACGCGGGAAATGCTATTTGGACGTGAATGCGGTTCGGGTTCGTGAAAAAAGTGTAGGCGGGTCGCGAACGAACGAAAAATGTCGCGGAAGAGAGTCTAAATGCAAAAATAAATTAGCGTCTGGTCGAAAAAAATGTGGAATTTCGAAACTCAAAAGTTCATCGGGATTTGAACTATTTCAAAGGGAATGAAACCGGCGAATCCGTGAGTGGTAGTTAAATATCAAAGGAGAAAATTTTCAGGGAAACCTATCCTGGCACTACCAGACGGATTAAATTTAAAATTTAAGGTCCTAAAGATGACTGTAAATACCAAAACCGGTAGTCATTTCTCGCAAATAAATACGGTAAGAAGACGAAGTATTTAAATTTCATTCATTATTCATTATAGTATTCATTTAAGTAGAGCCGCATCATACAAATTTAAATTGTTACTTTCAATTCACCGTTTTGTTAATTAGGAAAAATCGTAACACATATGATAAATGAAATAAAGTTTGATTGCCAACTTCAAACTGCAAACTTGTGAATATGCCAAAACAAACAACTGTTGAGAACAACACTAAGAATACATGGATCAATTATTACATCAATGATCCATAAGAATCTAACATTACCCCAAAACCTAAGTATCATTCATACGATTTTAATACAATTTCCAATACCAATCTGTATCTTCGCAAATTACGATAAATTTTGTTAACTAATTGAATAACATAATTAAGAACAAAAATATCATTACATTTAATAACCAGGAGAATTCAATGTAGATAATGGTGGAGTAAAATTAAGGGAGCTAGTTTATGCAGTTAGAAACCCATTAACATACACATATAAACTACCACAGTTGTCCTTAATTATAAGAGAAGTATGCGTATGTAATAAGGGAACAAGACACTCCTCTTTAAAATCAGAATGCTCAACAAGCTTAACCCATTTAAAGGAGTTCTTTAAATCACGAGTAGATTTAAGATTCGTCCTGAATTACACCAACCTCTAATTCACCATTTTCAAACAACGTTGGAATTTCGCCCTGAATCACATTGGCCATCAACATGGGTACTTCGTAAACTAATAAGCTTTTTCTGTTACTGAGGATGGAATGGTTTTCATCTTCAGGTATGGTAAACACAAGATAAAGAACTGAACAAATGTAAAACGCTCAAAAATTGATTTTCATCAATTTAATTCGTTTCCTATATTAAATTCCAATTTTGAACTGTTGAAAGGTAGGAAAAAAATACGCAAATGACGACTACTGGATTCTCTAGCGGTAAAATTTTCTAAAAATTTCCATAAATTAGGTATCCTTGAACTTAATCGTGATTTCAGCAAGAGCAATATAAATATTAAAGCCATGATGGGGATTCGACATTCATTATTGGGAATATGAATGCAGAATCGACCCCCTGAACCAGTGTATTCTAACCTATGTACCGCGAGAGGTATGCCGCCAAGTATTGACGTTTGAGTCGATGAGTAACTTTGAGTTTGCCGCGATGCCAGAGGCTATTGATGCTTACTAATATTATTTTATTTTTTCGTTATTGATTATTCACTTGACTAGCTTATGCAATTGATACACAGAATTAGCATTTATAAGTTAAATTGGAAAGTTTTCGGTTATCTACTAGCTTTTCGTTCACTCGAATTTTTTTCTAGCAAATACAACATCACAGAAGTCTTTGCAAGGGAATCGTCCCCTGTAGTCTATAGAATGTAGAAACTTTGAGAATGGGCATTTTCTTATGATTATTATTCCAATACTGAATGTTTGACGTATCATAGTTTTACGTTTAAAAGAATATATCTACACATAACTTTCGTTGGTATACCGCACACCAAATTCTCAACCAGCAATATGCCGCGTGAAAAAGTTAGACAGACACACCCCTTAACTGATACTCAAGTATACAAGAAATCAACAACCCAAACCCTCGCAAATATTTAGCAAAATTCAATTTCACCCACCCGATCCACTAATTCACCAGTCTCCTTCTTCAACACCGCGCCAAATTACCATTATCACCACCTCCGCGTTTTTTTCCATGCTTCTTAATGACCCTAAGCTTCCAGTATTTATCTCTCATGTGGAGAGCCGCGACACTTATGTACACCGTGAAAGATAAAAAAAAATCAAAAAAAAAACGAAACCAACGGAGGAAAAAATTAAAGTTTGAAGCTCCTCCGATCATTAAAAATTCTAACTTAATACGGTAAGGGAGGTGGAGTCATTGAAACGGAGGTATTTAAGTGGAGGAATGCGGGCGCTCGCCTAAGTGCGCGGAGTGGGCGGCGATGAAAATGAGCCCGCGAACGAGCAGCCACTAACGATACGACGTTAATAAAAAAAAGGCGCGCATTCCGGTCAAATGGGGAGCAAAGGGCCAACGAGACGCGCAAAATACTGAACCGCGGGATCAAAAAAGAAGAGAGATGGTAAAAATGGACATCTTACTGTAATAAAAGCATACTGGGAACGAGTTACCTTTTTCAATTAACGCCGTGAATGGTCGGTTTGATTTGAATGGCGGTTTTCGGAGCATTATTATCGAATTCTTCCTCCCCGTGGGCATGTAGAGCGCCGCATTTGACTGGGGCATAAAGAAATACATAACAATGGCGTCGCATTCATTAAGCTGGGTGATGTGCATTATTAATCTTGTTGTCCGAATTTCACTGGACTCCGAGAAAAGAATTGGGATAACAAAAGTAGATAAAAATTCATAATAGCTTCTTATGTTAAAGCAAAAATTCAACATTCGCTAAATGTATCAGAATGTTCAAAACTCATTAGAATGGGCAAGACCTTTGTCAATGAGCAAAATCATTATCGCAGCAGCTGTAACATATCGACTTGAGCAAGTCTGATTTAAGTAGATGTTTAAAGTGCTACGAAAGCAGAGGTGATATCGCACACGAGCTTCCACAGTGAGTCGAACCCGGGTCATGTATTCACTAAAGTTAAATGCGCTTCCCATTAAAATTATTGATGTTGCATTGGGAATAATTAGGTTTTGAAATGAATTCGCGATGCTAATAATTTTAATTTTCCATTTTCTAAATCGATGCCTTCCGGGAACGAGGTATTAGACAGTGAACTGATACTGAAAATGTTACATGCTGAAGAATAAAAGGGGTAAGAAAACAAATATTTTATTTATGAATAGTTTGGCAGGGTATAAATAATATAAACTGATCGCAATGCATCGCGAATAGTTAAAGTGATATCATTCTCAACCTTTCACGGAATTCATACTATTCTCAGCTACTGAGACATTCTTCACAAATGGAAGGAATAAAACACTGAGTTATCTCCAATATAACATCCCCATTTGGTTCAATATTATTTGAGAACCACATACTCCTCAATTATAACCTGAAACCACCTTGCATTAATGAAACATCGATCTGGAGCAATATCTCCCTCCCTGGAGCGTGAAAATTCGTGACTGATTCAGCCTTTGATGCACACTGATACAAGGCACAGATGCAGCTCCTCTCGGAACCGGGAGAAGCGCAGTTTCCTTCGCGTTTCGGGTGAATCCCCCACGTCAATGCATTAACACGAGTATCTGGAACAATAATTCGACGAAAGGTGCTTTCATGTGGAACTCCGTAGTTGCATGAGATGGTTATATTGGGTAGTGATCACGATATGGTATGTCACGATAAGAATAATTGCTGATTAAAAAAATACATCACGACGGACCTGATAGTAGTTTAATAAACAAAATCGATCAAACTTTGCAACTCATAAACATTACCGTTCTCTGAACAAACAAAAGTTGAAATTTGAATTACAAAAAATATCCAAGGGACTTGGTTACTGAAATATTACGATTTTGGAAAATATAAAAAAAGAAAAGGTAATTTCGTTGACATCAAGCGCTGAAATTATAGCGGAATAGGATTGTAGCTGCCCAGAAGAAATAAATTTAACAAGCAGCACATATTTATGAATGCAAAATAATAAATCCTAGTGACTTTTCACCTGAAGTATTATTTTAGAAAAATGGAAATTGAGAAAGTGGATGGGATGGTATCAACCACTGAAGTAATAGTGAAATAACGTCGCTATTACCTAGAAAATATGAATGACCACAATGGTAGATGTATATATATGCAGAAGGCAGTTACGGAAAATATATATATACTATTGGAGAACTTCTAAAATATTGGAAAGGAAATAACATTCCTTTTGATATAACATTGTGTTTGAACAAGGAATGGGTTTAGGTGATTTTAGCCGAGATAGCGTACACCCAGGAAAAAATGTATTTTTTCAAGTCCATTCTTTTTTTTAAGTCTATTCTTCCTTGGGATAATTTTTATAGTTGTGTCATTTTCTCTGAAAGTGCGAATAAAGTGATAATAATGAATGATTCGTAAGGGCTAAGAATGGAAGGTAAAGATTTTAATGTTAATAATAATTTCAGAGCAAAATTTAGTCAAATAAGGCTCTTATGAGACTTCAAATGAGACATCACTCATTAACCTTTTAGCGACGAACGCCAATAATGAGGCACACAAACGTTGCTAGGCTACCATCAAGTCCCCAAACTTTTACAACAAACACTTCCGAGCGGCGGTTAAAAATTTACAGCCACTTTTACACGAAGAATGAATATCCATCACCACGCGACGGATTACCGCGCAATAACGAACTTACGCGCAATTCCGTATCTTTCGCCATTCGAGGAGTATTCAAAGGGAACTCCGATAGCAGATACCAGACATAATTCCATTCTCCGTAACCATACTCCGGTGCAACAAGCACTGACACGACAAAGGCCGCTCTTCCGCACTGAGCGGCGCGATAAAAAACCGCCTTTTCGATCCCATTTGACGAACAATTAAACCGCGCGGGAAAAAAGCCCGCGCTCCCATCATAGGCGGATTATTAATATCGGGGAAGAAATACTTGGCGAGGGAAATTAACGAAATATATTCCCCGCGTGCCCGTCGGTGTGTAAGTCGGGAATGCACCGAAATATTCGCAGACGTGCCAAAGAGCTGTGGCATTAGGAAAATGGAATGAAAAAGGAGGGGGCGCTAGAGTAAAAGCCGCCATTTCGCACCGCTACACGCACTTCCGCGATTGCCGCTTTCTCCAGCAGATGGGAGCAGCGTCGAGCGACGTAGGAGTACGCACTCGTGACGCAACGAGACGTAGAAAATGAAAGGGGTGCACGCGTGTGGGGTTGCGGGAGGATGAGGATCAAGTGGAATTGTGGGAAGGGGTGAGGGGATGTCACGGTAGATGTGCGTAATTGGAAAATGTATGGATTGAGCAGGGTATTGCTGAAAAAGGGGAAATTTAGATTAAAAGGATTACAAGGCCTCATCGGATTAATTTATTACCAAGCGATAATCGAAATCAGTTGCGTTTTATCTGTGAGGAGATGTATACGCTTTGGCACGTATACGTTTTTTAATGCGTGAGTACTTTTGCGTGAATAATACTGCAGCTGGTTAGAAGACCAATTTCTGCGTATGTTATGCGTATACCTTATGGTAGGTTCATTTGCCCTCTCATTCCCTATTTAATTCCTTCTCCATCAATTCATGGTAACTCATACTACCCCTTAAGTCATCTAACATCTTTTGTCTTTGTCTTCCCCTCTGCCTTTTCCCTAGCATTCTTCCCTCGATATAGAAGCAAACCAAACGTGGGGTAAAAAATGTGGAACGCTTCACGATTTTGCGTGTCATCCTTGCGCAGGGGCCATGCTAATCTTCTCTGTATCGTTCCAATTTTAGTATATGTACCGCCGAAGCGAGTACGTCAATGGTTGATTCAGCCTACATATATATACCGGTAAGGGAGTGCGGGCGAGTGATAGTGATGAGTAAGTATCTTGGATCGTTTAAAAGGAAAGTTTCTCTATTATCTAAGATATGAGATATCCAAATCGCGCGTATCAGTACCACAAATGTATTGAGGTAATTCAACAATCCACACGAGAATATCTTCGCGTTACAATCATGAAGTTACTTGAATATGATCGACATAGCATCTACATCTACATATGTACCCTTCAAGCCATCTTTCGGCGTGTGGCAGGGGGTGAACGCTTTCTTCAGCAATCCCTCTCCTTTCAGTATTTGACCCACACATTTCCTTTGTCGATTTCTAATTACTTCGATTGAAATGTTCTCTTTCACCATCATCTCTAGTACATACCTCTGAGTTTGTTTTGCTATCGATCTAGCTTAAGTGTTGACGAAAGTAAAGTTAAATTAAAATGTAGAAAATACAAGGTGTAAAATAGTGATCCACTGTTTTAAAGAAATATATGTATCTAAGTGCAATAAATAATTTGTAAAGGTAATGTGAAAAGTTGTAATACATCCGTTGAAATATATTCAAATTATTTTTTAATAATCAAATTAGATCTATAGGTTTCAATTATCAAGCAAATTAAGCCATAACATGATGGCAAAATGCTGATTTCACTGAATACTGGGGATAAGCAAATTGAAGGGACGAAAGAATGCAAGATAAGTAAATAATAATAATATAAATAAATAATCATAAAATATCGAATATAATTGACTAAACGAAAATGCCCGCTAATACTCAATGATGTTCAAAAGACAGCCCTCAAATTTCACAAAAGAATTAAATTAGAAAAGAAAGCCAAAGAATGAACCTCAATGCAAAATATGCTAATTATCATGGGGGGTTTCAAATAAGTAACCAACTCTTCAAAGACAAAAGTTGAACATTAAGTTACTTTTAAATGGAATAATGGATAACTATAGGTATAGAATAGATAGTGAAAGTTAACATTTATATAAATACATTACATTACTCTTGGAGAGCATCATATCGAAAGAAGGCAAATTAAACAACAAACGAACGAATAAATGGAATCATGCAGATGTGGACCTCAAGAGGAAGAGTTGGAGAACAAGGAGTGAGGAATTGAACATATGGCGAAGGGCAAAGGCAGACCAAGAAGCTCCGTTTCAACGCACCACTATTCCTCAAAGGCGTTTCTTTAGACCAGCGACAACGGCAAAACCAAGAGCTCCAATGGGTAACCTATTTTCCCAGAACGTTTGTTCCTTCAACGTAAAGTGTTTGTGGGTTCCACGAAGCACAAGAGATGCGTCCACCTTGCGCTAAGAGAAATCAACATCTGAAGGCCTTTGCATTTACATGCACGGAGTGCTCTCCGAATTCGGCCAACCTGGGGTATTTCTGGGCGAATGAGAACGGGGAATTTTTATTCCATACTCCACCTCTGTGTGGGATTCTATAACTGATTCCGTTTATAATGAAAGGAATTCTAATTTTATCGCGAAATACGCCGAAAATTCCATATAATTAATAATAAGTTTATGATATTACCATTGTATAAGTTTAAAATTAGAGCGCATTTCTTTTTTTAAATAAAATTATAAAGATCATATCCGCCTCTATGCATACGATTTTTAAATTTCTGTCGACAGAATTCAAATTAAATTCTCCAACAATCCGGGCACGCTGCTGATATCAAAAATAAATAATAATAAAAAAATGTAATCGTAATAAACCTTGTAAAACACTCACTTTCTATACACTAATGAAAACAATTATCCATAGCTTTGCTACTCTTAGCCTTAATTCATATCACCTAAAAAGAACATACAGGAAACGAATTTGCAAAACTTCTACTGCCTACTAAAACCAGTATTTCTACTGTAAAATCTTAGTTTTTAGTATATTTAATCGTATAGAAATTTTTTGGAACAAATATAACAATTTAAATGTAAATGGTATAATATGATGGTATGATATAATATACAAAACTACTTGCATGGACATAAAAATCAGGTTTCATTCACTATTGTCTCAGTCATAGCTGTGAGATATCATCACTTCTTATCGAAGAGAATAACAAATGTAATTCATATGATCATTGTGCTGCACTTGGATGTTATCCACTCATTGCATTCTGGCTCAGCGATAAAAGTAAATGATCTACCTCACTCCCCATATTTTTTAGTATGCCCCATAACCACTCCAAGAGCTTTTGATAGCGAATGACCAAGGGTTTAAAGTCCGAATCAGCTGATCAATTAACAGAGATAATGAAAAATTCCTTGAACCTACATATATTCTCTCTAAAACAAATGGAATCCTCGTTAAACCAAGCACCGAAACCCCAATTGTGAGAGTGTATCTTCACCTAACATCAACTCGAATTTCTTCAATTTAAAGTAAAGCAGCGACTTTAAACACCGGGCAGGCGAAAGATATAAAACCCTGGAAACCCTTAACTGCCTCGAAATTTACGTCACCGAAAATTGGGGCAGTGGCGAGTGGGTCGAAATGGCTCCAGCGTCTCAGCCAACTACATCCTATCCCAGGGTTAAAATCTTCCTTGAGTCGAGCATTAAAACCTCCGGCAGAAAGCACCATTTTCCAAGAAAATAACTCCACACTCATGCGGTCTAGAATCCCATGAATACATTAAGCAGTGTTTTTCAAACTTGGAACCATCGAATACGCCCCTCCGCGAGCATGAAATTGCAGACTAAGCTATCATGGCATAAACAGGCGGAAGATTAACTTGCAAGGGGTAATAACTCCCTCCGTGGAACGCCGTCAAGCTTACGAAAACGGTATTGAATACAAAATACGAGACTATTTTCCCTCATTCTCCATAAGGCGGCTTGTCAACAAACTCTGACATCGTCCTTTACTTACTGGGTCTTTGGGAAATTCGTCATTCTGCTTTATGATTCAAGCAAAGAATAAGGTAAAGCACGGATGTGATAACTAGTCATTGACAAGGTCAGGTTCGTAAAATTTTGAGTCCTACAGTGATATCGTAAACTAGAAGGCTGGTTGGGTACTCATACCCTAGAGCATTATCTACAGAATCATTGACTATATGAAGAGGAAATGAGGCTAACACTCGCCCAGATGAGGAGTGAGGTAATTGACTTCGATTTCGTATGCAAGCCATAATGCTGCATGAGGAAAGCGTCTATATATTTGTGTTTAAGTGATCATATGTTTAGTCTTTTCATAACCTTCTATAAGGATAATTAAGAATGCCATTAGTAAGTAGTAATTTAGTTATTATAACTAATACCCAATTGAATTATTAACGTCAGAGATAACTCTATTTCTTTTTTTTCCCTTAATCAGCATTTCCTACATCATTGGCCTTAATTACAAGAAAAATAAAAATAACTTTCCTGTAGCTTCCTAAGAATAAGGCCCTAATCAAGAATTTTACCATTACTATTAGCTCTGAGACGATTCGCAAAAATTACTTCAACAGGGTACCTGAATCCTGATTCCAAAATAATTAAGCACGATCTATGGACGAAAATTATCCATTCTTTGCCTTGATTCTCATAATACTTACGAGTACGAAACAAACGGAAAAGCGCGACCTGTAGTTGCTAGGATACAATACAAAAATAAATAAGGAACTGGAGTACTATTGCACCAAAATTAGTAATAAAATTATCGACGTATCAGAAAAAAAACAATAGAATAAAATCAGCTATCAGTAATAAAAAATAGAGTAATATAAAATCAATATGAACCCTTAGCTGTAAAGATTATTTGACAATGTTGCACGTAACAATGAAAACTACAATGGAGTCAGCTCTAACAATCACATCAATAAAGAAAAATAATAATCTTCAAAAAATGGAGCAATCAAACTTATGCAGGACTATCTGTAACATAACGTTCCATATAATAATAGTTACACTTGTGAAAGTACCGTAAAAATCCGAATATATAAGAAGTTTCCGAATCCGTCGATGTATCATAGATAATTGGCCAGCCACATGGACAATATTGATCCCCCCTTCCCCACTCAATTTAACAGATTCCTTCACGCTCAATCACTGCCGCGTATCTCAATTATTTGACCGCGTCAAAATCGCCGAATCGCAGCCGATCCGAATTTCGCGAAGCATTCTTAATTAATTGTAGCGTTTTATCGAATCCGAGCAGAGAATTTTTAGCGGCGGACGTGAAATATTTTCCCGATTAATGTAAACAGCGCGTCGATTCGGAAAAATATGAAAGCGCAAAGAGATAAAGTGGAGGATGAAGCTGTCGTTAACCATTCCGCGAAGGGACAATTAACAATGGGGACTGCGATTCTTGCGTGTGCACGTTTGAATTGAATGGGAAGGAACGTGCTTTGGAAGATGACGCCGGGGATAGGGGGGAGTCGAAGCGGGGGCTTCTGGGAAAGGGGAGGAAGTGGTTGTTTGGGAAAGTGTGTAAGGGTTTAGGGATGATTCTGTAAGAAGGGGTATTTAGAAGTTAGAAAGGGTGGGCCTAAGAGAGAGGTTTAAGGGTTGAGTCCGGTGTGGGAAAAGGATTACGGAGGCATCTTAGCATGGCAATTCTGGAGAGGAATGGTAAGGAATATGATTGCAGACGTACTGGGTAAACCCTGGGGTAACCATGGATACTTTTATGTATTGTTGAAGCGTAGGGTAATGATGATGGTTGATTGGTTACGTGAATCGGAAGTTTAACGAGTTGGTTGACGACTGAATTGTTGGGTAGTTTGAAGGGGTGGATCAAGGGGGCTAATGCTAGAATGGACGTTTGGTAATTGCGTGGGTGGCGCGCTGGTTGCGTGGGGGAGTGAATTGATGGTTTAATGGTTGGGTGGACGGTTGATTGTTGGGAAAGTTTGTGGTTGGATGAGTGGGTTGATCGGATTTATAGGAGGATGGGTTGTTTTAAATCGGTCACGGGGAGTTTGGTAATTGAAAGTGTGAGATTTGGGTAATGATGATGATTATTGGAATCAAATGGAATTTAAGCCACTGAGATGGGGATTTTAAGCAATCCTGATGATATTTATGATAGTTTCCTGAAGATAAGAACACGGAACTATACCGAAGGAAAAGTATCTACAATAACTATTTACATGGTTTTTTATTCAGGCAAAACTCAGACTAAAAAGTCTTTTTCCATCCAAACTTTTGTCACTGATACTGATAAAACATAGATAATGTATGTGCCAATAGAATGTGGAAAAAATTTAGGAGTGGATGTAAAAAAATCCTAAGGTATTAAATTAGGAAAAATATTCCCAGCAGGAAAACACCCACAAAGAAGTGGGTAAGAAAAACCTGAAAAAACCTACTTATAGTACAAGTTGAAATGGAGAACGTGTATGAAATCTAAATCACAAAAACAAATACTATGACAAAATTACAGAAAATGAAATCAATGACTGGACACATTGCTATCATTCACTTCTAAAGATAAAACAATAGAAATCACAAGGGAATTCACTCAGTGCACTAAAAATGATAAAGGGATGTTCTATACTTAATGGTGCAAATCGCTTTCACAATCATACTGTAATAAATTACAACAATGGTTTAATAATATAACACCAGCGAGTAATAACAATAATAATAGAGAAATACTATGGTTGGTCTTATTATGTCTATTATTAAATTACGTTGTGTTGCTATTATTACAATTATGCTATTGTTGCTGTTATTGGTACAACCCATTGTTACTTCGAGAAGAATCGATAAATAAACTGTTCCCAATCGTTCCCATGGTGATTTTAATCCCTTTGTTCCATAGGTATAAGGTTGAAATTTAGATGGTTTCACGGCGAGATTTGTTTCCGTGGGTTTCAGGTCCAGTTGGTTGGATTGAGATGTTTGAACGGAAAAATAAATGGGAGATTCCTAAAAGACAGAAAGGGTTGATTGCTTTCAGGAGAGAATTGGTTACGGTTTGCTGGGGGTGGATTAGCTGGAGGAGAACGTTTGAGGGTTGGTCCGGACATACGTAGATGGTCATGGCGGTTTCCTCAGGGAACGGATTCAGACACTTTAACAGGAAAAGAGATTGATGAGGGTTGGTTAAATTTGTTTAGAGAAAAAATGCGGAGACTTTATTTATACGTCGGATTACCGAGAGGGGTTGGATTGATTTTTGAGATTATGGAGGGAGAGATGGGGGTTACATTTAGATTAAGGATTATTTGGGGTGGGTGCGTAACGGGTAGTTAAGGTTATTTTCATTTGAGCATTAAGGGGAGAGAGGTGGTTTTAGAAAATGACTGAAAAGAATCCTCGAACAGATGGGTCTGAGAGGGGTGAAGGAACAGTTTAGATTACTTCTGAAATGCCGGCATCTGACTTTAAGCAACCTCACAGTATGTTAGGGTAGCAAGTGAGTCGAAAAACTATGTTCAGATTCTATGTAGGGAAACCTCATACTTTGACTAGATTATTCATGATAATTTGGCCCCATTTCCAACATTTCCTCCTTACTTTATTTTAATATCATCAGGGTAAAATGTCCACCATTTTGTTATGTAGAATGAGCAATCATCTTTAAGCATCAAAACCATGATATACCAAGTAATATAGAATCATCCTAGAATACTGAGTCGTCATTTGATCTAACCATTGCCCTTACAACGTTGCAATGAACTTGTTTCTCCGAAAAAACGAGCCTATCCCTTGCAGTAAAAATTGGCCAATATTCACGACCTGAATCTTTTCAAATAACGAAAGATGGAATGTGGAAGCATAAAATCCAATCTCTTTGAATAGCTATGCTGAGTTTTCATGCACGCACTCAAAGGAAACATTTTTAGCTTCGGAAGCAGCTTTTTCTCGATTTTAGCACTCACTAGCCGATCCTGTCACACTCTGTATGATATATATTTTACACTGTTTAAGAGAATGGAAACTTTCGCTGGGTGATTGTGGATCGAAGATTTTGACTCAATTAAGATCAATATTTTCTCCTTTGATTACTAATTTAAAACGTATTCTAAAGGATTTCTTTGACTTACTTTAAACATTGAATATCGCTCGATTTAACCTATGACATTTACGGAAAATCTCATCCCAAATGACCAGGAAAAATAGCTTTTACATAAGGCTTCCGATAGAACTCTTATCTAGCTAGCATTGAACTCTTCTGTGATTAAATTAAGCCCCTATTTTTCGAATATATCCCCATGAGAGGCTGATTCTGTTAAGAGATTTGAATCGTTGAAAAACAGGTGCATCATTCTAGCCAGAAACAGCATTAGGACCGCCCCCCTTTTGAGTACGCCCTGAGGGCGACTGCTGCACTTGCTTACCGCCTGAATTCAGCAGTGGGGAGAGTTAAGATGAGAAAACAGCTGAAAGAAGGTCTGACGTACGGATCTTAAAGGGGTGACGGGATAGTTTGGATCACTTCTACCAGGGGTTGGATATAAGTGGGCACTAACTGAATTCCGCGTTACTGCAAGAAGCAAGTGGACTACTAAAGGCGCCTCAAAGAGGACAAGTTTGCGCGCTTAACTTCACTCATAAGGTCTTGAGATCCTCCACAAGGTCTTAAACATAAGGGGATGCAGCAGGGTGTTCCAGGGGAAAACGGATAGTTAGTTTTAACGCTCCTAGGGTTAGTTTACAATAGGAATAGGGGCCATTTAGTCGGGCCGAAATGGGTTGGAGTAAAAAATCGTGAGGGGTTTAGCGGAATGTTTAGAGATGAGGATTTTGAAGGGGCAAAAGGGACATGGGAAGCAGAGGGGCAAAGGTGGCTGAAAAAAGTGGGAATATAGGGGTGGAGAGATGTGTGGACGTAACTGCAGAGTTGCGGTCGTCAGCGACAAGTCGTTCACATTCACACGTTCTGCAGGACGTGCTAGGAATACAGAATACCAGTCGCGCTAACCGCGGCGCCTCCTCTGGAAAAAATAAAACACCCATCCACAGCACCCGTCCTCTTTTGTAATGATCGAGGGACATTTAGTAAACATTTTCCGTCGGGGGAATAAAGTAAACAAGGGAGAAGAAAATCGATGTTTTTAAAGAGGCATTAAAATCTGTTATGGTTACCGCAAGAAAAAAGGGGGTTTTATAAGTTTGGGTAATGTTTCATTTTTTTTGCTTGGAGAATTATTAAAGTTCTAAATATAGAATAGGTCGTTTCCGGTAATCACAGCAGTGCTTACAAACGAGTGCGCTTTTAGGTCTTTGGTATACCGCCTAATATCAAGTGGTTACATTTTAGTCAGATTTCGCATTGAATTCGTGCCTTTTTAGGTATTAATTACTTCCGTTTAAAGTGTAATAAATATTTCATAACGTTACCTCCAAACACAATATTTTCATTTTAATCAACTTGAATTTATATCAGTTCCCAAACATGTAGTTCCCAAAACATCTATAAATACTCATATCCTATAATCCCAATACATTACGATATGATTCCTGAGCTTACGAAGCACATATATGGAAATTTGTACTTATAGTCAAAGAAATATCATATTCGGCTATATTATATCCCGAAGTAAGCCGTCTTGTGCAATAGAAATTCAATATTATTTTATTTTAATGCTCAATTGGGAGTGTGATACTTTAATATATAGTATAGTAGTATAAAAAATAACCAATAAGCACAATGAAATTAACTCAGTTCATCATAATGGGAATCTTACGCCTCCGGGAAATAATTCTCTGCCAGCCAACTCACACTTTTCCGATGAAATGCATACATGTTCAGAAATCTTACACCCATTATTTTAATAACAAAAGATGTGAGAGGCTAGCACAACCCAGCATTCAAATTTGCCACGTTATCTTCTTTAGAACAGTTAACAATACAATGTATGCACATGCTGTTTTGACCGAAACTGCCGAAGTCCTTAGTCTGCAATATCTAATCTTTCAACGACGTCAAAACAAAGGAAGGCTACTAAGCGAAACATTAAAAAAGTTAAAATTTAACGCGTTTATATAGTGATTTACTGCGTGTAAATTCGATTCGGACGAGATAACCATGAATGATACGTTGAATTCTGAGTGAAAAAATAGGCTACTAGGTTTGCTGAGTCTTGACGAGTTTCTAGTTAATATGTTCGAAACGAGCGGGGCAAGCGAAGCGAAGCACGTGTTTGTTCCAGGCGAAAAAGCTGAGCAAGGAAAGTGTGACGGGAATTATGGATATCTTGCCTTTTCATCTGCTTGTTTAGTAGGTGACGGCGAAGTGGTTGCATGCGGAGATATCGGGTGAAAGGTCTTATATGCCTCTCCCTGCGTTTTTATAATTCACACAGCCAACGTTTGCTCTCTAATGAGTTTATCTGCCGACGCATTTCTTCTGCTTTCTACAACCTTCACCCCCTTAAGCCTTCGACAATGTGAACGTGCAGAGATAATAATGAAAAAGAGTTTTTGAGTCACGAATAAAACTGCTCAGAAATGCATCTTCAACGGATGGAGGTCTTTACTATGCCTCACAATGTCATGCCGTTGAATGCATCTTGTTTATACTAAAATGATTCGAATGCATTCCTTTAAAAGTAGAGATTAAGTACGCAGGGATAAAGGTATTGTTACGTTAAGTATTCAGGAAATCGCGGTAAAAAAAAACTCAACAATGGCATACGTTGCACTTGTTAATATACTATGGTTGCCTGGCTACAATGGTATTGTAAACTAATTGTTAATTAAGTTAACGAGTTATAATTGTTAATTGTTATTTGTATTGTTACCCCGTAACCGGCGGCATCCTCAATTGTTGCCACACCAAGCTATAATTGTTAATTGTTATATTGTATTGTTGCCACGTAACCAGTGCCATCCTCAATGGTTGCCACAAAAAATCAATTTAATAACAGAAAATTTCAACAATATCAAGCAAACATTAAAACGATCTTCTTCCCATCCTTCACTCAATTTTAGTGGCATTCTTAAATAGAAAGAACACATAACAGATACGTGGTTTAAAACGTAACTCGTAACCTTGTGAGGGCCAGTTATATTTTGGGCAGAATAACGAAACTTTTGGTGTAACAATTCTGAAGGAAAGGTCACCGAGAACTCTCAACTCTAACCATGAAAAAAACCTCGACTGCCATTTTTATATGACTCGAGGCAGAGTATGAAAATAACTCTGCCTCGAATAAAAAGTATGACGCGCACTATCTTCCAAAAATGGGGGACCAACCATGGACAGCACGAAAAAGATGGGATCGATGTACGCCCGGAAATAGTTATTAAAGATAGGGTTGCTAAGGAGGAAAATTAAAATAACAATATCACTATAATCAACATAGGATTTAGAAAAATTCTTTAGCGATGATCCCTATGAATTTTCTATCTAAGAAAAAAACTTTCCATCTTAGAAAAATGCCTTGAATTTAAATTTATAGGAATAAGAACGGCATAAGTCTACAAGGAACTCCAACCGACATTATCAGTGAATTCATCAATTTATTATGTTTAATTACAAATAATCATGATACTGTACGATGATTTACACGTGTTTTCCTGAATAATAATTAACAATGGCTACCCCAATTCATTGGCGGAAATTAATTCACAGAAATGTGATGGAATCTAAGTTATTTAATAGACTTCTACGGAAAATATTCCCAAGAAAAAGAATATAATTAAATTATGAAAATCACAATTATTAAACTAATAGAAAACACTAGCATTAAAATAAATGTTGATTACTGTATTCAAATCCTAATAGAATATTTCTTTATATTTTCTTTTATAATTTAATAATAGTTTACCGAATATTGAAAACTTCTTACGATTATTGAATTTGTAATTTTAATTGTTGAAAATTTCTTACAATTATTACATCAACAATTTTAAACAACAATCTTACGCATTGAAAAATAAAATGCTAACAATAATAAATTATGAAATGATGCCTTATGTGAATCATCTACATGTATGATATCGAATTGAACGATATTTTATATAATTACCAGATAATTTATATAATTAAAATTCCAATCATTATATTCTTAACAACTTATCTTTGAGGAAAATTAAACCAGCATACTGAACCCAGCAGCCCTGAATTATGACACGTATTCAGAGAATCATCCTACGCAAGTAATCATACCCCCATTTACGCACGAATTTTCGATCTTCTAAAGTCAACACCTAATTAACAATAACTGCCTCTTTCCCCCGGAAACGTTAGACCTAATATTCGCCATGGCAACGCAAATAAAACTTATGGAACCGAACACAAATTCAATAAACCCGGGAATAATTAACGACTCGTCGCAGTTTCATTAGCTAATCCCTTTCAATAACATCAGTTCTTCCGACACCAGCCAATTGATTGACGTCAATAATAAAACCCCTTAATATATTACGTCTTGCTCCCTTAATTCGTAATTGCTTCTCATCACAACCCCAGCTCTGCCTAATCAACGGAGAAAAATTGAATCAACGTCAGGTTCCCAATGAAGTGGCAGATGTATAAAGAGATTAAGGTCTATATAATTACATGGAAAATACGCGTCGTTATACATATTCGTCTTATCATCATAAGCTTCTGTTTCTTGATGAACGATATTTAATTTATCACTTATTTATCAAAGGAGGTAAATGCATCCTTCACTAACTATTCTCTCGATCTTGTTCCTGGCTGTAATGATCTTAGAATTACTGTAGCATGAATGATATTATAAAATGACATTCATCATACAGAACATTTATTTGGATGCTATGAAAAGTATTTATCATAAGGTAATTGTGCTGCTTTTTAGTTGATGTTTCATATCAAATGCAATATTCTGAAGAAAGCAAAAGCAAATTACCTCACTACTCTTCCTTCTGAGTAAGCCTCATTCTTTCTTCAAAGCTTTTGGTAGCTTAAGGTAGTGTTTGAATATCAAAGGCTAATGTGTAGAAATGAAAGGACCAAATTTATCAAAGATCTTTATAGAGGCGAGATTGAGACGTAAAAGTCTCCTTTTCCAATCTGTCTGCTAATAGAAACATAACTATGTACAGGTAAATAAAAAGTGCAAAACTTGAGAAGTAGATTTATAAAAGCCTAAGGTATTTCGTCAGGAAAATTATCCATAGCATCTGTGAAAAACCAAAACCAGCGAAAAACTACTAATAGTGCTAGCTAAAAAGTGTATATTAAAATAGTGTATAGCAGGGATTACATCAGGGATAAATTACAAAATAGTACCATAAAAAAATTACATAAAATGAAATCAATAACCGAACTCACTGCAATGATTCCCTCATGAATCACAATATCTAGAAAGATAAAATGATAATATATTTTCAAGAAACGTAATAAAAGTGGGTAAAGTAAGGGCAAACTACCTCACTCCTCATCATAATAACAGCCTCATTACATCTCCATATCTTTACGTAGATAATGGTACAGAATCTGAGCTTAAAACCCGTCACATGGCTGAGCACACTCATTCTACGCAAAAACATATATATTACGCTTCCACATTGGACATAACGAAATCAAATTACACAACCCGTCACCATGACGACCCAAGTGTGTAATGCACGCCGAGGTGCGAATTATGTACAGAAAATTAACCTGTACGGAGATTTTTCCCAATGTCATCCAAACGTTCCCTTTCCGTTTCCTTGGAGACGGGCCAAATAATAATGACGTAATAACTCGCTCGAAAATTCCTCCCTCTCGCGGGTTAATACGGTGATTACAAACGGGCATTTTACGCTAATCTCTTGACCCCCCCTTCCCGCCGAGGACGAAAACAACGGCGAATCGGGACGCGAATTTAATATTTCGCCGCGCTTATTCCGTTAGCGTACTTTGACAAATCGCGTCAGATGTAACTACGCTGGTCGGATGGACGCTCGCAGCATACCATGCGAAATTTCCTCGGCGCTTTGCTGCACCTGACGTGTGTGACGAGGGCGAATCGATAAATGAGAGAGAATAAAAACAAATGAGATATTTATTGCGCGATTTCATTAATTTCGGGTCTCCGAAAAGCGCATCTTTTTTCCGAAGGCTGGGGAAAATAAAATTCTGTGAACCTCCTTTTCAACATATGCCTCCTGCGTAATGAAAATGCTCGTTTTTGAATCGATGTTTATATAAATGCAATATCAAGAGAGTAAACACTTTTATGACGCATAAATTACGAGAATATTCTATCGCAACATGACGGTTGTAATATGATGTAAATAATACAAAGATATTACCTTTTTAATCTTCAGATTTCAAAGGAGGTAAAACCTTTTTAATAATAATAATAAATCGTCTTTATTTGTTCGAGACTGAGACTAAAAAGTCTCTTCTTACATCCATCCCTAAAGCCTTCACGGCGATTGCAGAATCTCATTCCTGGCTAATATTTAATCTAACGTTCTATCCAAACACTACAATGGCAAAGACTCTATCTCAGAGTTACTAATAATTCCGACAGTAGGGCCGAGATCATTCTGCTTTGCGATATTTTCATTTCAAACGGGTTTTACTGTATATATATGTAACTTATCCCACCCCTTAATTCGTCTAACAACTTCTGTCTTTGTCTTCCCCTCTGTCTTTTCCCTAGTATTCTTCCCTCGATCGCTTTCTTTAACAATCCCTCCCCTCTCAATATTTGACCCACCCATTTCTTTTGTATATTTTTAATTACTTCAATCATTACTCTTTTCCCCCCCAACCATCTCTAGCACCTCCTCGTTCGTTTTTCTATCGGCCCAGCTTACTTTCTCCATTCTAATTTAAGAGAGTGGGAGATGAAATAAAAAATAATAAACTAGATAACTGAAATTTGTCACTGGAACATTTTATGCTGCAAATTGACACACGAAATTCATGAATTAATCAAGGAAGGGATAACGAACGCCGTGATATTCAATCCGCCCAGAAATCGCATTTAAAGTTCATTCGTCAAAGAATTGGTACGCATCAATTAGAGCCGTAATCTTTGTGGCATCGCTCCATCAAGCAAAGAGACAGTGGAAGATGGAGGAAACGGGGATGAGAAAGATGGGAGAGCCGATGGGTTAGCCAACATTGCAGTGGAACCCATAATCCATCGATCCATCACAGTCAGTTTTGGCCCGACTCAAAGGGGTAAGCATTAGGCATTCAATTGGCATAGAGAGGAGTTCGGTTAAGTCTAATAAAAGAGGGCGCGCATATCCTTCACATTTTTACTCGCTTCTGGAACACGGTTCTACACTCCGTTCCCTAGGCGATATAGGCTTCAACACTATAATTCAACATCTGAATGGAGAAGATGCCAATACGTTTCCATGGTGATAACAGCAACGTCAATAACAACCTAAACGACTCTTTTTTGAGATGAATTGAGGTATAACACTCATCAATGTATCGTCCGAGAATAGATGTTTCTGACTAAAAATAGTTAGGATGTTTACTAAACAACATTTTTAGAGAGCTTCAGCTGTGACTAATTAACTTAGAAGATATAATGGGCAGGTATTTTTAGAGCTATGAGAACGGCTAAGAGATGAATAACTAAAGGACAAAAAATACTTTAATATGCAAGAAAATAGAATATGACGTTCGTTTTAGTGCTATACATTACCCAGAACATCATTAATTTTAGAATGTATGAATTTTTAAATTTAATTGCTTAAAATCAATGTCAACCTTCCTTTGCAGAATTCGGCAAAATCTCAAAAAAAATCCGTTAAATTTACCACTTTCATAGACCATTCTACTCGAGCCAATTAACTGTCTTAATGTAATTTGTGTACCTATTTATATCCAACGATTACACTGGGAAGTGGCTTAAGAAAGATAGACGGGCGATTAAGTCGCTGAATTCATATCATATACAATTTCACCATAATATTCCACACATCAAAATATTCGGAAAAAACGTTCCTAAGGAGATACACATTTTATGTTACCTAAGTAACGCCAAGCATCACGGCTCGTTTTCCTAAGTTAACGTTCGTGTTCAAGATGCACAGAAATTCAAAGATCACCATGTGATTGGGAGACAGAGGACGTTGGCTCACCAAGGAAACGCCCGAGGGAAAGTTGGTAGTGCAGGTCAACAACAGTGACTCATTGGAAGGATTACTCATCCAAGTAACAACATCCCCGTATCAGTTGAGGTCAATAGCACCTTAAGGCTTTGCCAATTTTAGATTCCCTTTGAATCGTGCCGTTTGACCTTTCGCACAGCGAATACACATCCCCCTTTGGGGTAACCCTTTCTTTCTGCTAAATTTCAACGGGCATTCACTCAAGCAAAAATCACTACACGGGGCAACTAACAGGCGGCAGATGGGGCGAGAGCGGTTACCATGGAATCTGAGAATCAACTGCGCGCCAACACTCAAAATAGAGCACTATTCTTTTTCTTTGGCACCGCTATAACATCTCGGTCGCCAACACTTTGAATACAGCTTCTTTCCACAGCGTTCTGAAGAGAAAGCTCCGGCATCGGCCTAGCGACGAGATAAACACACCGAAGGGGGTCTTAATTGTTGACAATCAACGGTTATAAATAACGTGTCAACAATGACGGTATACATCGTTGCAACGTGATTGTTAAGTTTTAACGTTGAGGATTTTTATTGTTGTAATATTTATTTTACATATTTATATGGGTATTTTACTTCGTGTTCTAAAACTAACGCGTCATTCATTGTAAACCCTTCAACCTGCTTTTTGTCTTAAGTTATTATTCGAGTACAGACAGTGCCAGCTTCAGTTACGAGACAGCCTTGAGAATATATAAACTTAATGTTTTAATTGTTAACATACTCACCATCTTAAAACAATGTCGGCGACAATGATTGCGACTTACGACGATCCTACCTACGGTTGCTAAGGTCTTGATCATTGTTTCAATTAAGAAATTATTGCGATTATTGTTCCGCTAAGTATCCGCAACACTCGAGTGGTATTTGTCATTACATTGATCTCAAGGGGACAATTTCGATGATAATTTAAATGCTTCCCTGATCATAACACAATTTAATATACCGCTATTAACACGTTAATGTATGAATTGAATCTATACTTTTCACTTCCCTATTTTCTGCAATTCATACGATTATCCGAAAACCTTAAAATTACACTTTGCTTTTTTGAGAATATATTAACTCAATGTTTTTATTGTTAACATTGTTGCCACGTTCAAACAATTTCGACGACAATTGTTGCGATGTAGGACGATTGTTAAGGTCTTCATCCTAGTTTCAATTACATTATTGCTTACTGACATTGGTTATAAACACGCCCTATAGTCAATCGCCTCAATATTTCAGAATCTAAAACCGGCCCTGAGCCATCCATGGCTTCACGTCCAAGTCGGATATCGAAACATCCAATTTCGACCCATCGCGGAGTAAAACGTAAGATAAGTAGCCCCGCCATTTTCGATCGAAAATCTCGCGTACGTGATGCAGAGATCTAACGATTTCGATAAATGAGAACACCTAAAAGTTTAGAGCGTCGTGCACTTCGTGACCATGGAGGAAATGGGTTTCCCTAAATCGAAATCTGTAGCAAAAAGATAATGGACCAGGAAGACTCAATCTCCCCCCGGATTATCGAAATGTTTCACAGCTTAAAAAAAATTTGCGGTTTATTAGGAACATGCACATCCGGTGCCGCATTTCGATTTCCGTAAACATATACTTATAAGTTTGAAAGAAGCGATTTTCGCCGAATTTTAAGCTTAAATATTCCCACAGCCTTGACATTTACGATGGCGAGGAATAGATTGTATTCGAACTTGCCCTAGAGCAAAGTTTTGCCCTGAACTTTTCCACACTATTGGGCGAATATCGTAAATAATGGAAGTCACCCCATTCACACGCGGTCTTGCGGGGATTGCAAATTTGCCAAAAAAATGCATTTAGTGTGATAAAAGAATCCATGGTAGCCACTAAAGTATTTAATTTAAGTGTAACTTACGATTGAAATGGGATAGCAAAGAAACTACAATAGTGACCATTACTATAGAAAATGTCGAGTCAACATCATTAGTATTACACCTAAAGAAAATCGTTGGATACATCGTCGAAACTACTCCAATATCAACAATGGAGAAAGTATCAAACGCACAACTAATAATAAAATACTTACATACGAAACAATGGACGGGAAGCGTTACCAAGTAACTGTAATACTTGGAGCAAGATGTAACCCAACAATCAACCAATCATACTGGACAGCAATAATAGAATACTCACCTGAAACAAAAGAGAAAAACATTGTAATACAAGAACAAATTGTTGATAAACGAAAAATATAAACAATCGCAAGAATTGAAATTCAAACAGATGACAATCCCGCGGTAACCATGACACACGTATTAGTTTCCGGATAATATAATACACATTGTTGCATGCAAATGTAAGTCGTTACACGACAAAACTTATCCGCATTTATCAAACTTTCACTTTCATAATCCGTCCCCTTGACAACGGCCGCACTTTGAGCAAACAAATCATAAACAACTTTGTACGCTCCATCATTAAACTCCAGTGTAACAAACGCAACACTAATTAACACTTGGAATGCAACGCAGTTTCCCGTAAGCAACCCAACACTCAGACGTACTATATGAAGCATACTGACGCCGGGATAAACAAATGGATATGAGAAGTTTTTTAAGGAATGCCAAAGTAAGAGCCGGTGTCTCTGAGGGAGGCTGAGGAGCTCGCCTCCATGGACCCCCCTTTCACTTCACACGAGTACCACTCTCTCGACACGAGCATCCCGCCGCACTCGACCTAAACCCTTCCCATCGCAAAAATCCCGGCACTTTAAACCTACCCTTCCCACTTTCTCTTAAAATAGTGGCATCCTTTAGGGGTATACGCTGGGGAACGAGGTCGGGAATTAATCACGCAGGGAAGGAGCCATGTCTCTGGAGAAGAAGGGCAGTGAGGCTGATAAAAATCAGCGACTCCGGAGAACCCAAGTTTCGCTCACTATCATCTCGTTTTGCATAATTAATTGTTGACTTCCGGGACTTAAATCATCAAATTTTGGCGCCAAATTCGCTCCAAGTTTTCTCGAAGAATTCTGAAAAAGGTGGGCGAATAAAAAGAAATTCTTAACTACAGATACATCAACGTAAGAAATCAATAAGATTTTTCGCATCACAACGATAAACCAAGGGTTGGGTAATTGATGAAGTAAGAGGTTCATGTACATTTTATCATTTCTTATAAAATTTACCGACCGCGGTGGCGGAGTGGTTAGCGTGCCTGCATGCTATCCCTCTAACACCAAGGTCCCGGGTTCGAATCCCGCCTAGCCAAATTTTTCTGGTTAGGGAATGTTCGTCTAAGTTTCTCGATTAATTGGGTTCTTCCTATTACCATTAAAAAAATTATTAATTATTAAATTTGATACACCAGCCCTGCGGTTTCCTTTTGACAATTTTTAAAATTTCAAGTTATTTTAATAATTTTTCCAAGCTTTCAAGTCATCTAAACTTCCTATGTAAATTATAAATACCGTAGTTTTAAATTAAATAATTGGTACCGAACAATACTTTTGTAACACAAATACACCACTAATTTATATGGTTGCAAGAGAATGACGTGGTACAATAAAATTCTACCTACGACTGTTTATTTGTATCTTAATCATTTTTGAAATGTTTATTTCGTTGATTTTTCATAATTCTTATCGTTATTGTTACTTTAGTTTTTATTACTATTATTGATCATCAACTGTAATTGGCTACATACTGTATGCTGATACTTTAATGATAAATAAATAGATAAATAAATAAACTTAAGAGAATGAGACAACGAGGTTGATAAGAGTTATTATCCTAACAAAGTTTACTGCGAATTGTATGCTTATTTATAATTAAATTTAGAGATCAACAACGATCCATTTATAGTAGCCTACACTAACCACGTATGCTTATACATGTATGTAATAAGTATGCATGCTTTCCAGAGACGTGAGCAGAATCAACTTCTAAGTATTCTGGAAAGAAAGATGTCATATGACAAGCTTCCGACATCGATGACGTGGGTATTTCTGAGTCTTAAAGTCATTAAAAAATTTAAATGTCATTACTACCAGGTATGTTATATTTCAATAAAATCTTCCAAAGAAATAATCCAAGTTTTTCTCTAATACACTTAAAACCCGAAGGGGGTGGCTGAATAATTCAGCGCAGCATGCGGCTATATATGTAACGAAACACAGTAAGATAATCCTCCAAATATCGCCACCAACAACTACCAACGAAACCCTTTCCAAACAACTGACAAACACCAACCGAATCGATGAAAATTCCTACACATGAGCAACTCAACAAGTAACCCATCGGGATATTTGAAGAACGCTTCGAAAAAAAATATAGAAAAACTAAAAGCATCAACTTGAAATCCAGCAAAAGCGATCGAACCTAAAGTACAGCAACGAAAGGGGAATGATAATTTCGCAAATGAAAAAAGCTGCACCAGCGGGGAAAAAAGGACGACAAGGATAATGCAGCTTCAGCAATATCGCAGCATGTGCTGCGCGACACGCGGTGGCCAAATTACTGCCACCTCGTGGGAGACAACTGTACCAAAATAAAGCGAACGTGACGCAGCGTAATAGGGCGTGCATAATCGTATGCAAGAATTAGACGTAATAAGCCCAGGTGCAGAAAAAATCGTGGTTTGGTTTTAATTAAAGGGAACAAAACTATTAGCGGGAAAAGAAGTTGGGATGACACTGGAAAAAAATGCGCGATGCATCAAAGAAGATTTTTTTTTCGAGATAAAGATGCGTTTCAAGATTTCCTAAATATGGTCATACAGTTTTAAGCTGTTTCTGTTGCATGCAAACATGCAAAAACATTCTAATAGCTAAAGATTAGTGATGCACAGATAATTGAATTCGAATCAAATTGACTAAATTATTTAAATAATCCAATCGTCTAAATATTAAAAGTAAATAAAATATTATATGTAACAAGAAAATCAGGTTTCTATGGATCCATTACGGTATCTAATTAACTATTTTGTGATAGGTGAATTTTTTTTGGAATTGTACCTTTCGTTAGGTTAATAGAAATTCTAGTGTAATCAATAAAAAATATTAGAAAAATCAAAGTTGAAATAGACCTTTGACTACTTTAGCTAATCATAAAAAAGCCAAGAAAGATATATGAAATTTGTTAACGAAAAATCAATCAAATTTTATGGGTATTTCTAAAGAGGTCACACGGTTCTAACACATACTTTAATGAACTTTCATAAATTCAATCAATCAATGTCAGGAGCATCCATGAACTGAGAAAATTTCACAAACGCAGAAGTTCACCAAGCCATCGCTTGAAATACACCAATTATTGAATCAAAACCCATAGGTAACTGGAAAATTTTGAAAATTCCACCAAATTATTCCAAAACAATGGTCCACATGATCGGGTTAAAATTATTTATTTCGACTAAAAAATAAAACGAAATTACAACCAGGAATCTATCAATAAACCATCGGTAGATGTTAATGCACACAGCTGCAACTACCTAATATTGCATTTACAATAATATAACTTTAAAATAATAATGAGGTTAGTTTTGTGGTTATCATTAATTTCTGATTAATACGGTGTATATTATATTGTTAAATTAATTCTTCAGTAGTGACTGAATTTTGTTGTACATGGAAAATAATTTATAATAAATATTTTAAAATGTAAATTGTACGTATATAGATGCCGCCAGGCTTCTCTGTCGGAAATAGCAAATTTTCGAAAATGGTTTGTTATGAACTTCAATACGGACTAAGTAAGTTTACGTTAATTAATTTAATTTGATCCGTTAACTTTCGGAAAGCTTACGTAGGCGCGGAGACTTAATACATCCATTATCGATAATTCAACATCATCCAGGTTTCAATTGGACCAGAGTAGATTTCAGCTCGCATCACGCAAGATTAACCTGCGAGAATGATCTAACTTGGTATATCAATTTCTAATTATGAACATATTCGCATAAATAGATTCGCAATCAGAGGAAAAGAGCTAGCTAATTTTCACTGTTACGATTTGTAGCTGTATTTTGAAAAACTGAACTAATTACTAAGTGCTATCAAACTGGTAACGCTAATCTCAAGTTGATTAATCAAAATGGAGGAATGTCCAAAAAATTACTTAACCACACGGTATACCAAGGGTTAGGAAAGGGGTACACTATTGTACTTACATTTTAGGTATCCTGCGAAAGATTAAGTCATTCTTAAGTAGAAAGTTAAATTTTGAAATCTTATTTACTTTGAAATTACAATATTTTTAAGTATTATAAATCTTTCTGATCCGATATTAAAGAAGCTTTTGGAAAATTCATTTTTATAGCAGAAATATTAAAAGAAATTCATATTTAGCAAATGAAGAAGAGGTAAAAATCAGGTATGATGGTGGATAAATTTAGTCATTTTCGGCAAAATATGAGGTGGAGAAAATTATTGAATTCACCAATCAAACAAGAACATCATAATTCGCGGAAAACTATTCTATGTAACGAGAATAGTCAGTATTTATATGCGAAAATTAAATCCTGCATAAAGGGTGCACGATGAATTTCATTCTTTAGATTAGACACCTTGTTACACTAGTTTCATTGCACCAAAATCCTAGAATTATACATTGTACACGAGAGATTCCATAAGTAGAACAAACAACTAATTTCACCTCCATAACCGAATTCTGGACGTCCTTCCGGAACAGGATTAATCAGAGCCAAAAATAAAGCATAATCCTACACAATGCTCATTACGGGCTAAGCAGATCTGTCGACACCACTTACCTAAAAGTAGGGTTAAGAAGTACAGGATAAAGTGAACCTACGTCAACGTGACTCGGCATTTACTTGTTGAGCCATCCTAAGGGTTAATTACATTCAGCGTAACCCACTCACGGTGCAAATATTAACAGCTACATAAATGGCCCGACTATAATCCCTGCAGGAGAAGGATTGGCTAATTATTAGCCTATCAGGACCGTCATCCGGGATTCCATTAGGAGAGATGTGATAGAGAAGTAATCACGTACAAGCGACAGGCAAAAGTGATGCTTAATAGGCACATGACCTCCAATAGTCCTTCTTGTAACGCTGTATCTATAGTCATCGACAAGTATGTCAAAACCGCTGTACTTGTGAATAACTCCTATTAAATAAAAGACTGGAAATTGTCAACTTAAATGGAATTTTTTTAACATAGTATAAGTTTCAAAAATTTTGTACAACTTCTGACAAAACTTCTCACCCTTACCATGGAATTTAAAAAAATTCAAGAAGGTATCAATTAATTTCATTATTTTATATGGACTGATATTGTTTAAGAAAACCATAACGACACAGTAACAATTAGTCAGTAATATAAACAATGAATGTCAGAAAATATCAAGAAAGAAGCAAGTAATTTCATTATTTGACATGGATTGGCTGGTATTGTGTAAGAAAACTGTAACAATATTGCAACAATTAGACTGCAATATTAACAATGAATGTCTGTTGATAAACCAGAGACCAACAACAATACAATGTTAGGCTAATTGATAATACTAATACGTGCAGTCAAGACCATAAATAAAAAAACACATTGATTTTATATTCCTAAACTTTGACATTTCAGACGAAAAACAAGATATTTTTTAACAAACCCAAAATTTCTCAAATTACAAACAAAAGAGCAACGGAAAAATACATAATATTGTAGCGAGCGATAAAACCCAAAAATATTTCGTTACTAACATGATTATAACACAGGTGCATAAAGTAACGTTTCAATTTCATAAACACTACTTATTTCTCTAAAATCATCAACGCGGATCAACATCAGATCGTTATTGCTAAAGGAAAGAGATTACCACCAACAAAATCATTACACAGCTATGTAAACAAGGAAAAACTCTAATTGAAGGAACTCAAGAACAAAAAATAATCGACGCTTATTTTACATAACAGTCCCATAAACTTATAAATTTTCATTTTTACGAAAAATACAAACACTTCTTCATCAAGATTACATGGTTTCCTGCGTGGATTGCTGTCTTTAGCGAGCGAATTTTTTTTAACATCAAGTAAAACTTGTAGGATTGTGCGGTAAGTGCTTCGTGAAAGGAAAGCACATAAAAAAAGGACTAGAAGCCTTTGAAAAGAAAGGTGCATTTGAGGAAGTGGGAGAGCTTAAAAAAAGAATGGAGGGACATTAAATGAAGTGAAAGGAAAAGTCGTATTGAACGCTTTTGAATTCAGGAAAAGCAGGTGAAACATATCCCGTAAGGGAAATAGAAAACAAAAGTAGTTCATATACAAAAATACAGAAAAATAGGAGGAATTTAGAGGTAAAATAGAGAGTATCAGATGCTAAAAACAAGCGATATTCTAACAAAGAGAAAAGGATAAATTTATATTCTTTGGTAAGCAATCCTTGTTCTACTCCGCCATTTTCGAAGAGGAAGCTAACATCCAAAAGACCATTTTCCTTCAAATATCTCTCCCTTTGACCTTTCCTTTTAGATGAACGACCCGATGATCGTAATATTATTTTATTCCTCAGCGTTATTCGGTGTCTCCAAAAACATGGGGACCCAGGGATGCCTCGATTCCTCCCTTCCCACTGCTGTTCTTTGGAATATGAGTTCGTCAATGCATGGAGATTAATTCCAGTTACCTCCACATTGATAAATACCATGATTACCTAATTCATAGAAATAATACAAAATTTAACCTATTATACCGCTAATACACACCTGTAAGGGTATGCCTGACAATATCAGAATTAATAAAATACCCGCGCATTGTTCTTAGAGAGCAGTACCGGCTTAAGATACATGGCTACAACGATTAACAACGTATCAATATTGTCGAGTAATAATCTCTTTCAGCTCGAATATAAGGTATCTAAGCGACGGTATTGTAACGTAAGACTGCAAGATAATTTTTGTAATTAAATTCATGGTAGAAGAACACTTTAGACTCAAATATGAGCAAAATAAGCGACGGTACAATAGCGTAACGCAATAATTTCCGTAACTGGTCATAATTGTTGATTAATTACGTGTTTCAGCTAAAATATAATCAATCTAGACGACGGTATTGTTACGTTACGCTGTAACATTTACAACAATCATAAGTTGATTATTGCTTACATACGTCATTTTTACGCATAATTGGGAGTAGATGCCTTATCTGTCGTTACGTCATTATCGATGGATGTCTCGAACACCTCAAAAATTATACTAAAATTTATTCCTTTTCTAATTTGAGATGCTATACATGCCATGCTATACAAAATAAATTCTTCATAAAATGACATAATTCAAACGGAAACTTAAAAAATTGTTCCTTTTCACCCAACAAAAACATAACAAAAGCCTCAGACAATAGTCATAAAGCGACGCAGTCAAAACAGACAAAAAATACAATTTCATTAACATTCAATCACTAAAATCTTTTACAAGAATGAAAATAGGGGATTTTAGCCAGGATGGCGCGGTATAAGCTAGTGAGAGATTCTCAAAAAATATGGGTACGCGGACTGTTATGATCAAAAACCCTGTCAGAGGTTCTATGAGTATCGGAAAGGCACCCTTAAGGGGGGAAAAAAATAGAATGTCCCCAAACGGGAAACAACCATCGGAAACCAAATGAAGAAATGTTATACCTGATAACTTGAGTCGGAAGAGGAAATCTGGAATGAAGGAGAAAGATTTGATCTCGACCTGAATTACGGTGGAAAAGAGATACGGCGTCGAAACAAAGATAGACTACGTCTTCCCGGATAGAGGGAAATGCGAATAAGTAACACTATCAGAAACCCCAAATGCGTCTGTAGGGGTGCATTTTCAGATCGATATTCCCATGTCTCATGCGGACATTCCTGAATATTGCGAGAAAGTCTAAACAGGCGTTACCAAGGTGATTCTTGCCGTAGAATGGAAATCGTTACAACAATTGTAGATTAAATCTTACGTTTTGAGCTGCTCAACACTTTTAATAGAATATATTTTCACATACATTAGTTTCAATTTTTTTATGAACCTAAGGGGTTAAACCAATTTTTGTAAATAAAATAAATGGGGTTAAGGTACTCACGAGATGGTCTCTTTGAAAACATAGAAATCTGGAGATATACATTAATGTAGATTTCGATTCAAATGAATGAGAAAAATGTTTTTAATCATTCTTGAGCGTATTGCTCCCTGGGTGTGAAACGTGGACCTTAAGATAAGAGGATATTAAAAGATTAGAGGCTTTAGAAATTACCGCGAAAGGAAAAAGTACGCTGGGTTGATAGAGAATCAAATTAAGAGGTGCCAGGGATGGTTGGGACGTTAATCGAAGTAATTAAATATTGAGATAGGAAATGGGTGGATCAAATATTAAGAGGGGGGTTGCTGAAGAAAGTGATCAAGGGAAGAATGCTAGGGAAAAGACAGAGGGGAAGACAAAGACAAAAGATGTTAGATGATTTAAGGGGTGGAATAGGATACCAAGAAAAGAATGAGATGACAGTTTACAGGGAATTTTAAGGTAGATGAACCTACCGAATGTTAAAAAACTCACGTATGAATTTTTTCTTGTGGAAACCAAGGTATTTATAGATTTACAGATAAACCTGAAGAGCATTATTACATTTTAAGCTTTTAATGTATGAAAATAAAGTTGTGTTGACAGGTTTCATGCGAAAAAGTAGACAAATTATAAGTTAGAAATGTATACTTTATTTTGATCAACTTCCAATGCTATAAAAGCAAACAACTTTTCAAAGAGAAGAAGCAGAGGCACTCTTCACCTAACCTACACTCTTCTACCAACATAATCTCGCATTGCGCGAGAAACAAAATATTCGCGAGACAAGGTTAAAACTTCCACCCCCAAAACCCAAACGACGTTAGGAATCCAATTTCATTAAGGAGCGGAATTATCATCAGCAAACTCTTCGCAACTTGAAACTTTCGGGAAGGTCTAGTTTCGCAGGCACGTATCCGCGTCTGTACCAGAAATGAGAAATGCCTTCCCTTCTTTTTGCTTACCTTGTTAAAGTCTTAGATCCAACGAAATTTTCAAAAACCTGCCTCGGGGTTACACAGGACTTTATGGGACGTAGTACGCCTCTATGAGGCGCGACCCACGAACTTGAGGAATGATCTTAAAAGGTGACTCGACAAAAAACGATGCGGACAGGCCATGATGAAATGGAAGTGGAACTCGACCAGAAATTCATCCTCGGAAAAATAAAAAAAGGTTGAAAATCGCGAAAAAGGTTATGATCCTGAAAAATCTTGAGACTGTGTTGAGCTGCCTCGCGAATGAAATGCTTCTGGAGGAGAGATTCATCATTTTTGACGTGGGGGATGGATGAACTTTTAGAAAACAAATAAGTGGGGCACAAATGACTGAAGATGATGGGGAATAGTGGATAAAAGCAAGGGGGGAATATTTAATTCATGAGCCATTCTTTTGCTGAAGGATTGGGAAAAATATCCGGAATTAATTTGGAATGCCAGCTTCGTTTTACTGGAGCCTTGATTCTGCATTAACAGCTCGATTGTTCACTGATTGCTGCCTTGTCAATTGTTGCCTTTTCCGATTTCAGCAACATCACAACAATTAACGCGTAGATTATTGTATCGTTGCGCTGTAATGGTTCCATACTAATTCATTGGTGGTTAAGAACGTATAATTGAGTGAGTACAACAGTTCTATTCTTCATTGATTGTTGCCATTACCGGTTCGAGTAACATTACAACAATGACCGGGTTGTTATCATCTCTTTACGTTGTATTGTTGTTATAACAATCTATTTATTATAAAGTTAAACGCTACAATGAACATCTATACTAATAATTAACTGAGTACAGCTTAATTTATTGTATTTGCTTTGTTATAAAATATTATCATTGCTTACTAATAATGCTAAAATTGTAATCATTATTATAACTTTCTACTAGTCTATCAATGACGTAGCCTGTTAAGTGCATACGACCCGAAACTCCAGACTTGGCAGCATATAAGATTGCTGGACCCAAATTTAACATGACATATCATATCTATCGCGTGCCTTGAAACGTAGCTATCCCTTCCATTTGAAACTAACGGTTAACCGCTTGAATTTTTTTTACAATCCAGACATTCTTGAAACACCATGAAAAATACCTTTTCGCGCCAAATATAACGAACTGAATGAATGTATGTCGACTTCAATTTCAGGCCAGGCCTTATAAAAGCATGATGCTACACGAAGAATTCTCATTCCAAACACATAAGGCTATCAGATTCCATATACGCAATGCAAGAGAGAGAATCGGAAACGGTGGAACTGCCCTGGTCCTGATTTCAAGATACAGAGGCTTACAAGGTATTCGTTATTTTATAATATTTACCAATCCTATACTTCACAATTGAGGTATATAAATGTAACAGTGTAGCAAGAAGTAATTAGAGGTATTTGTTAAAAATATAATAAACCGAGGGTCACAGAATACCCTACTATTATGTTAGTAGAAAGCCTTGAACAAGGCTGAAATTAAAGTAAATTCCGTTTTCTCATGCTTCATCGAGTAATAAATTTTAAAGTTTAAAAGAGACATAAAAACCGTTGCACCACCTATTTAAATTTCCAAAAATGTATAAGAAAAGGATTCCAAAATGAAAGCGAGACCCTGAAAACGGTGCAATTACGCAGATCTGGGTGAGCAAAAAGTAAGCGGTTATAAGCCTTGAACCTTCATAAATTCTTCCTATTATACTTTTTTTTTCAGGGAGAAAACAGGAAGATCTCAGGTGGACCCCATTCTTATGTATGTAAAAACTTGCATTCCGTCATCCATAAGGTTGATTTACTGTGATTATTTCTAAGGTCACGGTTTAAATTAATCCATGAATCTCAATTCTAGACTTGAGATCTACTAACGCTCAGTGCGGTCCACCCTGATGTTTGTTTTTGAAATTCTCAGCAGTAGAGATAAATTTTGCAATTTCAGGTCGCTTTCACTGAGACAATTACAAGAAAAAACTTTACTTCAATATACCTCACTTTGCGAATTCTTGAATATACCAGCAGATGTCCTAATTAAACAATGATATTTGTATTTTTTTTAGAAGTGTTTCGACAGCTGAAAGATTTCGCAAGTTTGCCCCCACCGGGTATCGAACCCACTCGACTATCCTAAGATCCCCAAGAGAATAATTTTAATTTCTGTTCGCACTTTTGCTAATCTTGATTCAACTGAATATTCCGCATTCCGGATAAAAGAGACATCTTTTAAAAAACACTCAAGCTTTAATATAAGCGCACAGCTTGAATTTATCTTAAAGAAATCAGCCCCTTCCACACAGCAGATGCTTAACATAAAACATAACAGCTGCGACCAGTTAATGGAGATCCGGTTTTGATACTTGTTTCATCCCACCTCCATTTCCTTTTCTTATTATTCAGCAACAGATCGTTTCCTAGCTGCATCACTTGCATTTCATTGTTACAACACTTTGGAGGATCAACAATTGAAAACTGTACATTGTTGGATCACTCCAACAATGAAATAGCAATAATAATATATACTTTAACAATGCAATTGCAATAATGTAAACACTTTCATTAGCAACAATAGAAATTTCATTTGGAAGTATATCGTAGAAGAACGTCTACAACTAATAAATAAATAAAAATAATAGAAATCTACCATTGTAAACTATTAGAACATGAAGATGACTCCCTATTTTTCCTTCATATACCGAAATAATGGAATACTTAAGAGAATCATTTACTCTAAACGTCTTAAAGTATAAATCTTTCTTGTTAGTAACACGATAAACCATTTCCATAGTTTACTTGAAAGTAATCATCCAAGACATCAAATACTAGATTTTCACTGTCATGCAAAACTGAATCAATTACTTGGTAATAACACATAAAAATGAACCATTTTCTTACGAGTTTAAAGAAAAGTGATCAACCAAAAAAGAAATTGAATACTAGATTTTCATAGCATTCCAAACTTGAAAAATCATGAAGGACGAAAAATGTTTCAGAGAAACCAAGCACGGCGTGCATAAATGTTTCACTGCCACTGGTCTAACTAGTTCGGCTGCAAAGATTCTCTCTTCGACTTGATCAACTACCTTCAATAAAACCTATTCCTCCGTGAATGAAAACTTGACGTAACAAGATAGGGGGCATTAAGATTCTACCACACCGCAGCATTCCATGACTGCATACTTGGGATGCAGCAACCTCTTAGTCCAACCTACTGGATTGATGAAACTTGCTAAGTATCCCAGTAGCCTCATTTGCAATTCGTCCATCATCCCACAATTTCTCCCCAACAACTAATTATGAAGCTCCAGGGCCACTAGCAATGGGGCAGTGGACTGTGAGATTCACCCCAGCCCCCTTTCGAGTAAGAAATTTGCAGGACTTGCTAATAAATCTGCTTTTAAACATCAAAAATAGAGGGTTTAAATGAAGCTATGCATTCGAAAAATTATGCATTTTCAGGAATCAGCTATAGTGATTTTGTACTGACAATCAGAAGGAATTAAATTAAATTTATAACAACAAATTTAAGTTTATCTCAGCATTGGTGGATGGGATGGATATAGTAAAGTCAGGCGTACTGAAATCGCTATTAAAAGATTTTTAACACAATGCGCTTACTATTTTAATCATACTTAAAGAGTTTTTCTCTCCATTTCTCTCAGTATTTTATCAATATGTCAGAAAGTTACGCATAATTTAACCATTTAGCATCAATTAGCTAGTTCTCATGTAACAATAACAAATGCTATCGCAACAATCAGTTATTCATTATATCTACAATGTTCAATTACACCCGATGGTACCATTGTTTCATGCGAAAATTAATTGTTTGCATAATTTGAATCCCTTAGGATGATACCATAGAAATCTAAAAGCGCATTGGGTGATTTTTAGAAAGTCTTCCCATTGTTTCCAGACCCTGCTATCGGCTGAGAGTCCAAATACATCCAATATGGCTACAGGAACGTTTTCAAACAACTAAAAAGTATGTACTTCCAAAGATTATAAATTGTATGGTAAAAAGTTTAAGCTCGGGGTAGTATTTCATATATGAATGAATGAAAATAGTGTCTCAAGCTGAAAAGGTGATTCTTATGTGTTATAAAATGCAAAAGACACTCGCCTAGACATCATGAGTCGAAGTATGACACCCTTGCTTTACACCACATTTTCCCTGTTTCAGCGACCAAAATCCAATATCTGCAGATTTAAAAACACAGGACGCTAACAGAGCCGTGCATCCTGCAACTACACGAGCTAATTCCAAACCCCAGATTGTAACGGACGTACTTTTATATTGTTTCCGAGGAGAGGAAGTCATCAATCAATCAAGATTAATTGTGGGATAGTAATGAGAAAGTCTGAACGATTTATGGGATCGAGCGATAATTCGAGGAGTGACGAATGCCACGTTAATTAACATCGATTACCTGCACCTTGTGGCAAAACCGAACGAAATGATCCGTGATTCCGGAGACCAATAGATGGATGGAGCTACTATGGAGGAATTAAAAAAAGGAAGTTCCGCCGAATTTCGCTCCGGTAGCTGATGAGGACAAACAGCTCTCAAGAGGAAAATCATTTCTGCCTTCTTGAGCTTCTCCTCCTCTTTTGCCTCCGTCCAATATTTCCTACGGCGCTTCTCCTTCCACCCCGCTTCTTTCCTTCCTGCCTTCCTCAGTTCTTTATATCTTAGAGATAGCGTAAATCACCCGCTATCTTTCTACTTCCAATTTCCCTCAACCTTTTCTTCATTCGTTTCTTTCCCTCCCTAATTCTTCATGTTCTGCGTCGCCAGGAGTGTCATCCTAGCACGTTATTCTCCAACGGAGATGTGGAAATCCTGATCTAGAAATTCCTCAAGTTTTCAACACGATACTGGAAAAACTGGATAATTTTGTAGTGGCAAAAATCAAATCTTAACAGAAAAAATTGAGATTCTTAAACCCGGACTGAAGACAAAACTTCAATTGTTCCGTTCTTATTTGCAATTCTCTATAATGCACAATTTATACATTGCAAAATTGGAGGATGGTTAATCAGAAGTATAACTACGACATGGCAGCTAACTAATATTTAGTCAGAATACGTACCTGTTCCTTAATTGCGACATTTAAACATCAGTAAACCTTGTGTCAGCTAAGTTATATCTCTGAAAGCATAGGTTTTAATGTAAAAGCCTAAAAATTTAACAATGGTTATTATCTTTAACATTTATTACGTCAGCTGTTTCTGCAGAAGTATAAGTATACAGCTGTAACGACAATCGTTGTTTTTCTCCCTACAGTATTTTCACGTGTCCAAAACTTCATCGCTGAAAGTAATTTCCTTCGCCCTCTGATACGAAGCAATCCATTTATATCTCCTAACAACTTTGTCTTCCACTCTGTCGCCTTCGTAGCATTCTCTCTTCAATCACTTTCTTCCTATGTCCATTTCCCCTGACCATGAAATACTAAAACACTTCCGACAAAGATTTAATGGGAATATAATATGAGGGAAGAATTCTTCGACTATTTTCTGGCAAGGGCTATCATTTGGAATGAAGAAAGAATAAAATCCCTCATAATGTTCCCCATAACAAAATATAGTAGGCCATCGTGGAATTTTATGTAAAATCTACACATAATATTCCAAAATTATGTTACACTTAAATATTCCAAGTTTTATTCCTAAACTCTGCTATCCGTTTTGGAGAACATGCGTTAAGCTACCAATGATCCTAACAAACTACCTTGGGGTACAAAATTTATGATGATGACCTAAACATAATCTTCCCCTGCTAAACATTACAGGGGAACGAATTCTTGTACGGATATCATTCTTCAATTGCTTTCCCTCTCGAATCTACTCCCATCTACGCCCTTAAATTACCAGTCAACAGCTGAATATTCAGCTCTCCGGGACATCTACGGAGTCATCAGAATTTTAAAGGTACGCCCCTACATCGGATTTGTTTTAAGACTGGGCCTTTTTTCACCAGAGGTGTCGTTAACCGCAGGGTCACCCTTCTCATATAAAACAAAAAGTTTTCCGTTTGTGTTTGCACTATCCTTTCCCCAACTTCCTTTCTACACTCCCTACCTCATCTTTTCTTTCCAATATTTCCAGCGCACCCTAACCTCCATTCTTCTTCCTTCTCAAGATCCCCCTCTCTCTCTCCTATCATCTCATTCTCATCCCATCCATCATTCCCCCTTGTCTCCTCCACCCTACTCCCCATCCCTACCGAGAGGACCACCCCCTTCCTCCAGTCTGCATCCATTTACATCCCATCGAATCTCCATGTCTCACTGCAATTCCTTCCGCGATTAACACACCACCACTCACAACGACGTCGCCTCTTTCCGATACACGTCAATATCGAGATCCCGGATCATTATTCCAGTAAACCGCGTCCCACGCGGAGGGCGCCTTCGCCCTCTCCATGGACTCCCAACACGTATGGGCGTGGTCACAGTAATTGCCTCCTCGCTCCCAAGGTTTCGATCGGAAAGGTGACGAATTATAAATGTGACGATGGATTTCCGCCGCGGAAATGGTCGGACAATGGTCTTTACCTGAGATCCACTCATCCCCCGGACTTCTAGCCACCCTCAGGAGGGAGGTTTCTAGACATTCCCTCCATATGTAAAAATGGGAGAGGAGAATTTATAGTCTCCATTTCGCCCAAAATAAAGGCCCCATTTATATATGTACGTATTTATTTACGTGCGTCCTATAATTCAAAGCATTCCCAAATTGTGTGCCGCAAATAAACTGGTGAGAAAACGTAATAGGGAGAAAAGTACATATATTTGCTACTATTTTCATTTAGAAAAGATACATTTGTGGAAAATGTACCATGAATTCCGTATACACACCATTACGTTAAATATATTATCTTTTTTAATGGCTCGTATTTAAGGAGAAAACTATCATTCCTCAAATGTTGTTTTCACCTATTTCCAGTTTTAATATCCACTAACTAACAAAAGTGTGGGTCAGAGTGCCCCGAAGTATTGGCAATTACTCAGTCGAACAGCGGAACTCAAAAGTAGAAGTAGTAGTATTTTTTGAAGCACTTCGACCGCTGATGTCATTTCGCACCTGGAATTCCACCTGGTATCGAGTCCGGGACCGGTTTCGCCCGAAGTCGTACGCGTTGCCCATTTGGCTAACCAAGAACATATCTCGAAAGTCTTGGAAGAACTTCCGTAATAGGGAAAGGTTTGCATATATTTTTCTCATAAATATTTATAAATATTACCAGGAACTTTATAAATTATGCATTATTTAAGTATCCTAAAAATTTTCTTTACTAACTTTAGCCTAATCATGAAAAGTAGCGCACAAAAATGTAATTTTTTTCGGAAGAAACTCGTGGAAAGGGTAAACCCCAAGCAAAGTATCTTGCAAACACTTTCTTCCATTACCTCCAAGACGTAAATCTTGGAAAATCCGAATAAATCTGCGAATTAGATAAACATTGCAACCTTTTAGCATGGTATGGGGTTAGGCATCCACTCTCCAGCGTACGCCCCACCGTCTGAGCCGGCCCTGCTCCCTCGCGAAGGTTAATTAATTCCCCTTCATCCACTCTTCTTCTCATCCTTCGTTTTATCCCCGATTTTAGCGACATCCGTCTTCCCTGCCGGGGTTTACGTTTTTACTGTGGAGAGGGGTCTCGACCTCTCCAAATGAGGTCGTACGTTGGAGGGGACTCGTTGCGCGGGGAGTTTTTCGCTTTAACGACGCTTCGAGGGGGGGTTTTCGCTGTCACGACGTCGTAAAAGATCGACGTGGGCTCACATTCTCCAAAGTTCGACAGTTTTATCCGCGGGTTTATTATCATACTTGGCGGATTGTTCGGTGGATTCCGCAATTCTGAATGTGCGCTTGCGCGAGAAAGCTGGACGCATGCGCATCAGAGATCGCGTTCGCTTTTCATCAACAATCCAGATTTATTTTGCTGATTGTTATTGCGGATGATGTCGTAGCGACCAATTCAATATTTTCTGATAGTGATTTCATGCGATTTTTTGTGAGTTTCATTGCGAAAAACCCTTTTACAACTATATCACGTACGGTATTCCCATGTCAAAATAATATGGATAATTTGTTAAAGGAAAAAAAGTTAATTCAAAATTTTTAATTATGAGAGAAAAGATCACAAAATAATGAAATATCATACGAATATTTTGCTATTGAAATATTCTTATTAATACAAGAAATCTAATAAAACAGAAAGTTCATTAGCATGATACATAATGAACCCATGAAGAAAGTTGAGGATTGGTGATATAAAAAAGATTTTAATGATAATTGAAATAATCTTAAAAATCCACAAAATTTTAGGTTTAAAATAAAATTAACAATGCGAACAAAAATTGTAAATGTGCGAATAGCTAACAATATGAATGAATGAATTTATAAACTTGAAATTTTAGACTGTGTAATTAGAACAAAGAAGTAGAAACAAGGTAAGAAGAAAGAAACATTCCATCCAGGCATGTGGTGAAGTTAAAGGCTACATTAAAGCTCTTTAATCTACCCAGATAAATTCATTCCAACACTTACTCCACAGCATTGTTTGTTGGGAAACAAAAGAATCGATAAATCTCGATGGAAAGCGGTTACACGAGACCCTCACCGCAAGGATAAACCTCGAAAATAAATCGAAATCTCAGAGAAAGAATGAAACCTCAATCCTAATTAAACCTGCTTCTTTCATTGAGCTCCTTGAACTTCTGCTCCTGATTCCAGAATTTCGACCGGCGCTTGCGTCATTCAGGAAATCACGCGCAGCCTTGGGAAGCATCGCCTTTGAGGAAGATTTCTCGGAGATGTCACAGATGAAGAGAGTAGGGGGAGCCTGTTGTTGTTTACCGAGATTTTTTTAGGCTTCCGATAAAAATTTCATCCTTCGGAGATGTCGATTTTATGCGAAAAGAAGCTCATAGCAAAGGCGTGGGTAAGAAGGGCGGTTTTCAGCGATAAAGTTTTGTGAGTCTCAACCAATAAGAGTTGCGAAATTCGAAATATTGGGGCACTCTAAATATAGATAGCTGCGAAATAGTCAAACGTGTTCTAATATTATTCTTCTTAAAGAAAATGGAATTAAATGTGCTTTGCAATCGTTATGTGGTATCAATGAGGAATAGAATGACTGCATTTCCTATCGTTATCGCTAAATCGTTATTTATTATTAATCAGACGGAATCAGACATTCGATTTCATAATGGAGGCTCCATTTTTTACATGAATATGAATCGAAAAAAAAATACTAATGATTTTAAATGTGTAAACCTGAAGATGGCCTAAGGAGCCGAAACCATGGTCGTGAAAAATAAATAATTTTAAGTGGTACGGTAGAGAAGTGTTCTATTATCTATGTTTTTGCATGATAGTAGTAAATCTCTTAAATGAAAATCTGTCTAATGAATATCTTCTTTGCATTTTTCACTGCTAAGAGTAAAATTAGCCCTGAAACATCCCAAGAAGTTTGTTTTGAAATTTTAGAGGTTTTAAAAATGCTTTTACATATTCCCCTATTCTCTTTATTTCATTGTTTATAATGGGCCGTTATATCATTATATTGCTATATTAATTAATATTTTACATTATTAATCTACCGAAAAGAAATTATTTATCTAAATGGTTCCTGATTTTGTTAAGTAAATTTCAGCAGCACATGGGTTAGTACCACTCTGGCACACAAGTATCTTTTTTCCCTAAATTTGGCACACTTCCAAAGGAAGGTTAGCCGTTCTTGCCCCAACAGTTTTCATTCTGCCACTTGATTTCTCTCGAAAAAAAGTCAACTTACTCGCTAGATTACTCGAGGGAGAATTTCAAGCCAGGCTTTGTAACCAAGGGTCGACAATCGGAACCAATAAAGCCACCTTCTAGGACTGTTGGGTCGTCGAGGCAACGGACGCATTGTTGAACCGACGCGCAAATCATTTCTTAGGCAACGAAAACACGTCATTATTAGGTAGGCCCGGGCGCCAAGTGTAACAATCCCTTTTTCAAATCTCGCCGGCGAAATCCATGGAAAAGGTCCTAAAGCTCGGAAAACTCTCTGCGATCCTAACACAATACAGCCGGTTTAAGGAAAAAGAAAAGTGGTCCCGCTCCTCGGAGCGAAAACACACGGTTCTCATAAACAGGCGCCCTCTCACTTTCCGAAGGGGAAACACGAGTGGCTCGTCCTCAAAGGAAGGGGGAGAAAAAAAGGGCGGATTTAAGGGTGTCTGTCGATGGGAAGGGATAGGATGAGAAGGCAAACACCTGCGAAGAAAAATTCGATTATATTTCCTGCTGACGTCGGCGTATTGGTTCCAACTTCGGGTTTACTTCGCATTTTTACTCTGATTGGAGAAGGGGTGGGGGTGGGGGGAAAAGGAAAGGTGTTAGCCAAAAAAACAGAGGGCGAGGGAAAAATTTAAAGAAGCTCTCCGAAGAGAGAATCTGGCGGAATGGAAGGTGCAGTCACGTTCCTCTATTCCTGCATAGCGCCGTGAAAATATGCCCTCCGCGTACGTTTACTTTATTCCATAAAAAAGGCATTTTCCATGCACATACTTGGTGTGAATTTATACATGAAGCGCACGGGATAAATGATTTAAAGCTAAACCTCCGTGGCCTATAGGAGTCGCTCTTATATCAAAAAGCTGAGGGTGATAGTTTTCGACGGAGTAAAAAAGGACGAGCAGTCTAATCCTTATCTTCTCTAAAATACGATAAAATTTAAGTGGTAAAATTCAGATAAATTTCAAACTTTCACAAACTCGCCTTGAAAATATTCTTTCAGAATTTCTTATTCGCAAGAATTCAGGAAATGGAACTCAATTGTGATTATATGAATTCAAAGTAGATAAAACGGAAATTACTGATATTTTTTTAACTCTCCAACCGTCCAGTACATAAAGTCTGGGGCGTAAAAAAGAAGAGGAACACGGAACCTTAAACTATTAATATTTCCATTTTAACATTCATAATCGAAACACCCGCATTCTCATAATTTCCATTAGGGAAATTGGTCTAACCGATAAAAATAATCTAAGTAACTTTTCAAAATGTAATAAGAGTAAGTAATATAATTCACTATTGTACCCTAGGCTAAATTAACTTTTTCCAATGAAATAAAAAGACAAAACGGCTAACTAGAGACCCAGTTAGTAAAGTTTTAAGCTCACGATGACTTCGTTACTGCATTTCGGACTCAATTAATATTTTAGAGCGCAATAAATTCTGCAATGGCTAAAAATAGTTATAGTCCGATATGTACCTTTTAATTAAAGGTAAATAGCCTTTTTGGCCGTTTTACTTGTATTTTGGTATTTACCAACGTTCATTTATATCGGAGTTATAGTTATAATAAAAAGATGCAGTATCCATGTAAATTTTTGAACGCTCAAGGATATCTCAACCCTCATCCGTTAACCTCACTAAACCGTTAATTATGAAAAAGGAAGATTTTAATCAATCAATGAGAATAAACGCTAAATTTTTTCCGTGAAAATTCCATTCACATGAATTGTTCGTGGAGTCGAATTACACAGGGACAGTTTGAAAAGCAATATACCTAATGGCGAAGGAATTAATACCGATAGCTAAAACCTTCAATTTTGGACGGAAATAATTATGCGTGTGAGCTGAAAGTGTTTCCGCCGTGTTTCTTATCAGCACATTCGTATCTGTGCGTCCTTGGATTCAGGGCTTAAACAGGTAGACAAAATTACCAGGTATTTAGGCTCTGAAACTGGCGGGAAGCGCGCTTACTCGAGCGTAACTTGTAAAAAACTACACGCTAAACCGCCAAAGGAAAACGGAAAGATGGCCGACATTAAAAGGGAGTGAAAAATCTAGAATTCAAACTTCAAAAAGAGTGGGATGTGTAGAGTATAGCTCGCTAAGCATTTGTATATTACTGAATAGTTTGTGACGATTTTTATTAATAGGATCAAAAGGCCTCTATACCCCGGATTAAAAATTAGGTAATGAATTTTAATATTTCTTTAAAAATTTCTAGGATGAATATCAAAAAACGGTTAAGATTTTCAGTTTTGGAAACTTTATTTCACATGTAAGAGGTGTGTTCAAAAAGTAAGGTGACTTTATGTTTCTCGTATGCTTGCATGCATTAGCTTCTGAAAACATGAAAACTGCCTGAAAAGCCACGTTAATTTGTGAAAAATCCAGCTTTAAATAGAAACTAAGATAACTATGCTTTCATTAGCCTATTAACTTTAATGAACATTTATAAAAAAATGTTGTATTGAGTTTTAAGAATACTAAGGAAACTATGATATCCAAACACCTCATAAATTTTGTAATTCCAAAGAACATACTTCCTCTAGACCCGATCTGACTAAGGGTTATCTTTACATAAATATTCATATTATACTGTTTGTGAATATTTAACTAGATACATATATATTCTGAACTGACCTCCTAGCCTAACACTACATAAAATTTAATCTAAGTAAGACATTAGCTGACAAACAATATCTTTCTGCGACTCGGCTACTAACCATCATACGACTATATAAGGTTACTTTAGATGCTTCTGATTACGTTTAACCTTCCAAACCAATCCCAGTTCGACACCAAATCGTTCGAAAGAAGCCGATAAAAAAAACTTCGTGGGAAGTTCGTTTAAATTACCCCCAGAGCATATTTCTTCAGCCAAAAATACCATAAATAAAAACTCTCTCACAGTCTCCAAAGTAATAATCGATTTCATATCATCTTCATCATCTTACACGGACCACTAGACGGAAATTTCATGCGGAACAAAAATACTACTCTTTTTTCCCTTTTTAATCTTCATACATAAATTCCAGCGTGAATGGAAGATTTTACTTAACCCTATCACAGCCGGAGAATTTTGTGAATAATGTGTCATTATTCAGATGACGCGAGAATCTCATGAAAAAATGTGTCACGATACCTGTGGCAATGAACGCAAAGTAGGAATGTCCCGGTAGCTGGTGCAGGTCAGTATATGATCAAGAAATAAATTTCATTCCCCCAACGGGAGAAGCCATGTATTTTAGCTAGCAAGTGTATGAATACAGCAAGCAAAACTAACAAAAATCAAGTGCATAGCTGCCTGTAATTAAGGAATTGCTACCCCGGATTCACCGATGTAAAACTACATTTAGAACGTTTTCATTCGCAGACTTCAAACATTTCACGCATCATCAAATCGACGAAATGAACCCGCCGAATATGCTTTGACCGAAGAGATGCCCTTTCCACCAATCGTTCCCACGGCAACAAACGGCATTCATCACAGCTCTTGCCATCTGCTTCAAAGGGTATCAATTCTGAGTTATGGAAATAAACCGACAAGCCGGCCAGCTAAACCAATTGGTTAAATCGCGTTCCACGGTTTCAATTCGTTTCGAATTTTGAATGCTCCAATTCTGGTCCTCCGAGGGAAAAACGCCCGCTACTTAGGGATCCAAACTGCATTCGCTTGATGTTTTGACAATCGCGAAAGATTCGTGAATGGTATTTCAGGTATAAGTTAGGATAAAGGTGAACCCAACCAATTTAACACTGCATTACATGATTTGCTACCAGTACTCACAAATGCAACTCAAATAGAAAAAAACTCATTGAATAAAATAAACGGCCATAATGATCAACTCTCTTGTTTTATAATTAATTTAGGAGCGATTCTTTCATAATATCAATTCTCCAAATTTATTATTACACAATGTGAAAGATTAGCTTTACATCCATCATTTTGCGAAATTGAATTTACGTTGAAATTCCACACTCCAGAGCAATATACAAGTATTAAAATCTACACTTCACTATTTGAAACTACTGCCCACGGAGTTGGGTTTCTAATTTTACAGAATTTCGTACGCTTCACTATTTTGTAAAATATCAGGAAGCAAATGATACACTTAAATCATACAAACAAACATAAACAGTAAAAATAAAATAATAAACCATGATAACATAATAATAAGCTCTGTTTCAGCATTAGAAAGTGAGGATATTTGGTACTATCAAGCATCACTCAAGCCGTAGTTTAAAACAAATTAATACTTAAAATTCAATAAAAATAGAACTTAATTTAACACTTGAAAGAAATGTGCATATAGATAATAAAAACTTAGCCTCTAATACATGATAACAATTCATCTTTGTTCCATTCCTTTTCTTTTTATTGAAGAAACTTTTCTCGGTCTACAATACGTTGTCAAGTATAGTACTTCAATTATCGTAAAAAAAATATAGTGCAGCAACAAGGATCACCTAAAAGATAACAAGATACTAGTACTAATAATTTTCACGAAAAAATAACCACTACCAACGTTGGGGTCATGAAGTTCACTTCATATTATACTTCCTTTTCCAGTTCCTTTCTCCAAGCTATATAAAAAAAATCATTCTAAACTTCGATCTGAACTCTGTCAATTCGCATTATCAGGTCGCTCACCTTGTAAAGTAATACTCCATAGCCTTTTTCCCCTTCCAGTCTTCTCATATCTACGTCAAACTCAACTCTGAAAGTCTTCGAACTTGATGATTACGACCTTTTTCCTTGAGATTCTCTTCCCATAGCAGTAACGATGCGGCTTTTGGCAAACTCTTTCTAATACCCTTATTTAAGACCCGTCTCATTTAACCTTCTTCCAAAGGCCTCCATCAGGAAGACATGATTGGTCCATCGAAGGATATGAAAATCATATCTTAACTGTCATATGGTTCACAAAGAGTATATAAATAACCTTATGGTAGATGCAAAAGTTGCAATCAATTCAAGTTTTCAATCTTTTTCAGAAGTCATAAAATTTTCTACTTAATGCTATGTCCTATATTTCTTGGTAACTCATCCCACCCTTTTGTGTCAACATATTTTTTCTTTGATGTTGCGATAATTTATTTATTTTATCTTTCATTTGTATAAATATCATTCCTTGCGCTCTTATATAGGCAAGATAATATCCGTACATAAAACAGCTCAATAGTTTTTTCCGACCTAGTATATGATGTCTGGAACCGATGCTGCGGCAATGTATAATTAATAATATAAATAACGATAATGGTGTTAATAACAAAAACCGATTTCCGTAAGGCTCTAATATTCCACGATTTTTTTCCTGTGCATTCATTGATTACTTTAGTTAGACCCTAATATTCAAATTATCGATTCTTTGTTTAAAATTTTTCATTTCGTCCTCGATTAAACTGCATCGATAGGAGCATTATAAAGTCGTATTTTATTTAAATCCTTCGATAAATGAATTTTAACATAGTTCATCTGATTGAAAAAGTTTCAGTTCGACACAATGATGAATCATTAAAGCTGAAATCATATTAAATAGTGATCCTTGTATCCATCAATGTTTGAAATTGACGACCCTAATTTCCAAAATACAACGCAGAAGAATTTAGTATAATAGCGTTCTCGGCACGTTCAGGGTAAAGGAAATAGGCTTTCCCCCGTTTCTTATCTTACTGCAGCTATGCGCTACGCTCCTAGACTTTACTAAGAACCCCGTTGGGAAGATGCGAAGTCTGAGAAAACGTTCAAGAAATTTAAAAATTTGCATATCTCTTCTCACACTGATTGGTTATAAAAAGTACATTCTATAATTCGAAGAAGATAAGTTTTGCCCGTGCCGCAATATGCTACTTGCAATCAGATTTGTCAGGCTCTTACCCTTAAGGTAGTTTAATCCTCACAAAGCAATTCTAAAAATAATGTATGAACGAGAAGAACTCGTAAAATTCAAAAACATAACATTATTACCATTACAAATAGTAGAATTCGCTAAGTAGATAGCAGATTCTTCTTTTAGTAGAAATGATTTTGAAAGGGGAATAGGTTAAAAGTTAACGGAAACTCGAAACCAAATCCTTCATACATAGAGGTTTTACCTTTCTGTAGGTTCGTGTGCCCCCACATTCCCTATTCAATTCCCTCTCCTTGAATTCCTGGTAACATATACCACCCCTTAATTAGTCTAATAACTTCTGTATTTGTCTTCCCCTCTGTCTTTTCCCTAGTATTCTTCCCTCGATTACTTTCTTCAATAATCCCTCCCCTCTCAATATTTGACCCACCCATTTCCTCTGTCTATTTCTAATTACTTCACTTTTCTCTCCAACCATCTCTTGAACCTCCAAGTTCGTTTTTTATCGACAAAATCCTTTATACTTAAGTTTTTAGGAATAAACTTAGCAAAATAGACCTCCTTCCCCTACACCAATTGATTCCAACTAGGAATTACTATTCAAAGCATTCCAAATAACTTATTTCCGATCCGCGCCGGTGGGTCCCAAATTGATACCGCCACTTCGGCGAAATATCCGCTCCGCTTGAACCAATCTGTCTGCGTACCCATCGAAATTTACCTTCAGTTTCCTCTTTCCCTTTAAGGAAGATCTCCAAGCCTCTCTCTCCATTCCCATCCAAAAAATCCCCTGCTTTATGAAGCAAATCTCCATCTAGTTTATCTCCGGCGCCTACAAGGATTCTCCTCCAACGCGTCAACGTCTTACTACGCGGAATTTCTGACGAAAAATCTTCAAAAACCTGTCCTTTATGCGAGAGCAGAAGAACAAGGGCCCATAAAAAAGTATGCTTTCTGAATAACGTTACTGAGAACATGAGAAACACATGTCACTTAACGCCACCGTTGCCATATTCTGATGGGAAGAAACGGAGAAGAATGTAATTTTTTAGATTTATTTAAAGGGAGACTTTAAAAAATTTGTTTTTGCATACTTTATGAGTTAGTCATTCACAATTATCAAAATAGGTAGTAGTAAATTGGTATTTCGTCAATTAGTGGTTGAAAAGCTAATCTATAAAATCTCTTAATTTAAATTGATCTCTATTGATCGTTCGAATCAACAATGGGACCGGGACCATATCTCTACACCGGGACTGTCCCGGTCGGAATAAGACGATTAGTGAGCCCACTTAGCTTTCGAAGGGACATCATGGAAGGCTAATTCAAACGCATTTCATACGAAAATTTAATGAAAATGCCAAAAATCGGAGCTTCATGTTTCTACATACTGCAAATTATTAATGGAAAATATGCAAAATTTTGTATTTTTTGGTCTTAACAATAATTGAATTACATTGACTGCCAAAACTCTTACTCAATTGCATAATAATTTATCCTTCAAATTCTCATAGAAGAAAGTTATACACATACCTCATGTGCCCTCATTTCCCCTATTTAATTCCCTCTCCTTAAATTCCTGGTAACTCATCCCACCCCTTAATTCGTCTAATAACTTTTGTCTTTGTCTTCCCCTCTGTCTTTTCCCTAGCATTCTTCCCTCAATCGCTTTCTTCAATAATCCCTCTCCTCTCAATATTTGACTAACCATTTCCTCTATCAATTCATAATTACTTAATTGACACCTTCTTCTCTCCAAACCATCTCTAGCACCTCTGCGTGTTAATACATCAACCCAACTTACTTTCTCCATTCTACGACACATCCATGTCTTGAAGGCAATAAATCATTTGATGCCCTCTTTTCTAGAAAACAAATATTTTTTAATCCAACGAAGCTCATTAGCATATAGTATAAGGGTATTTTATGGCGCAGAATGGAGAAAGTAAGTTGGGTCGATAGAAAAGCGAACGAGGTTCTAGAGATGGTTGGTGAGAAAAGGGTAATGACTGAAGTAATTAGAAATAAACGAAAGAAATGGGTGGGTCAAATATTGAGAGGGGAGGGATTGTTGAAGAAAGCGATCGAGGGAAGAATGCTAGGGAAAAGACAGAGGGGAAGACAAAGACAGAAGTTATTAGACGAATTAAGGGGATGGGTTACCGGGAATTGAGGGAGAGGGAACTGAATAGGGAATTAGGAGGCACATGAACCTACCGAAAGGTAGAACACTTTAGAATAATGACCTAAGCCGAAACATCTAATCATACATATCTTTTCCCACTTTCATATCGACCACAATTTTCAATTCAATCCACGACGAATCACATAATTCCCCCAATTTTAAACACTAATTCATTCAGGCACGGTACCCGAACTATAGAAATTCTAAACACGATACACAACTCATCCAAATCCACGGGCATGCCCAACCCCAAAGACGCAAGAAACCATGCCATCGCACATCCGACAGCGCCGCAAGAAAAGTGATAAATATTCCACGAGGTCAACCTCCCTCACGAGAGAAAAAACGAGAGTGAGAGAGCAAAAGGCTTACGGCAGAGTAAATAAGGTAAGTAATAATAAATACCTCCGGAGACTTAGAAATCTCTATTTTAGGCACGGAAATCTGGGGAGGACGTTTTTACCGTAAGTAAATGCAGGGGAGTTGCGCGGTCAGCAGGGAGGGAAGACGGTTCAGTAAAATGGCGCCCACGTTGGGGGGGAAGGGGTTAAGCTGGGGCGCGAGGTAGCAGGTGAAGACAAAAGGTTAATCGGGGGGCGTAAAAAAAAGATGCGGAGGGAAAACTCGTATCTGGAGGGAAAAAATAAGCCTGGAGAAAATGGAGAGGGAGTTGGTGAGAGGCAGTGATGGCGAAGCTACGGCACGCGTGCACCAAGTGGCACGCGAGAGGAATGCTACGGGCGTGCTGGAGTGCTGCTCCACGAAATGTGGCTGAAAGAAATGCTTCCTACTCGAAACAAAGATGCTCCAATTGAAACAACCAACCGGAGTGACAAGGGAGAAAAATCAATTAGAGAGCTTTCTCCGGATGAGAGATGATGGGGGAGGAAATTTCGATTCGTGAGGGCTAATAATAGAGGGAGACGTGGTGGTCTTCATGTTTTCTTTACAATTACCAAGCTAATTATGTATATACATTCATAGGCTTACTATAAGTAACCACAGTAAGAAGTATTACTAAATATTTAAATGATGTATCAAACAGCATACACCCTTTCTTCATTCCTTATCCAGAACATACACATGCATTCACACCACCACACTGAGCGATACCAATTTGTTGAACATTAATTATTATGAAAAATTGTCTTTTTTATTGCTCATGTGTTGTCGCGGTATTTTTTAATTCACCTAAAACGATTAACTTCCACAAAGAAAATGACGGTGGAAACGGATATTCCAATTAGAAAAATCATTAAAACGCAAATTTTCTTGAAGTTTGTGACCCTTTACTCTTAGATTGTACAGAAATATCATGAAATTTACGGAGGAAATTTCAAGGCAAACCACCACGCGCTTTCAAAATTGATAATTCCCGGTTGCTTGTCATAAAATATGGTAACTCGATGATTAAAACAATGTATTTAAAGGTTCTGCTTCACATTCGCTTTCATTGAGAAGGTAACCATGGAAAATAAGTAAAATTTATAAACCTAGAGCAAAGTCAGTAATTTGCGGATATAAACGAGGTCATTATTTAACATTAAGAATATCAAGAACGATAGCACATCATATGAAATATAGCTTTTCTTTCTTTACCCCAGTTAATCCCCTTAAACGTAGTTGATAACTCGAAATTAAAGATCCAAAAATATTTCAGATGATCAAAAGCCAATGAATTCCTTTATACAACATATATGACTTTAAAACTTAAGGTATGAATTTATATTCATCGGGTCCAAAATCATTTTCCTGATTGGTAGGTCCTTCAAAATATACCAATTCCTTTCTGAGCTGTGCTGTCTGGACAGTGAACCACAGATAGTAAAAGTAAGACGGTTTTTAATTAAACATTTGACCTAACGAGAAGTAGATTTCAAAATTTAACACTATTAATTCTTCCCAAAGGACAATTAATTTTTCTAGGAAAGATAAAAAAATACATTTGATAATTTTTCTCACGTAATTAAATTTTTAATATGCTATATTTTTTCATGATTTAGTATTAGAAAATGGTTATGTTTATCATCAAGAACAGTTTAATCAATACAAAAAAATTCATTTCATGACCTAAAAGATTCAGCTATGAAAACGCTAGATTTTTTCCAAATCATACGAAAAACAGAGAAGGCAATACTGTACATCAAAGACGTATACCGTTCTACATACATTCATAGCTCTCATGCTTGAAAACTTCCACTTTACAGCAAATCTACAGCAATAAATCTCCACTGATATAACAAAACCAAAGCATCAATGCATTCGCTTTAATGTTTTCCGGATCGATGCGGATCTACCTTTTCTACAATCGCAACGATCCTAGCAACACGGCCCATTGTTCAGACCCTTAGATACCCCGCATTTATATATGCAAAGTCGCATCGTCGAACCGTGAACTACAAACCGATAAAAACAGGAGCGCTTTAAGCGTAGCGGACGAAAATTCATGCACGCGTGTTCCGAACCACCCCACGCTCAATTCCCTGGGATCCTAGGATAAATCGAAAAGGGAAAAAGCGGAGTTTCTGTGGAGGAATATGCTGCTCCGTCGATTGCATCCGTTGTGTGTCCGTTAACGAGGGAAGCATAGCCAGGGGAACCCTCTACCGGAGCGTACGGAATGAAATCAACGGACAAGATTCGAGAGAATATTCCAGCAGGAGGACAGATGGAAAAAAAGTCACCGTGAATTAGGAGGGCGCCCGTGCTGGAAACAGTTGACGCCGATGGCGCTGCTGAGATTCAAGGGCTTCTACTCGGGGAGGAATTGGCAAAACCAATGACACGTATCTGCAGTGGGATAACGAAATTATCCGTCCTCAGAAAATCTGATCGGACGCCCCCAAAGGGGTAGCTCGTGCTGGGCAGTTATCCATACTGAGAACCATTCCGCATGGCAGAACAAATGCGGAGATTTTTGCGCCTAACGAATTTATAGTTGAGGGAAATAGACGAATGAGCTCAGGAAGTAAAATTTTATGCGGAGAAACTGGAATTATGTAATTGGAAAACGAGACATGCTTCGCCCATTTTTAGCAGGGTTTCAAGAGAGACAACACAGTTGGTCGATGAAGATAAATGAATCTGAGGGAGACATCTGTTTAAATGGCATTATCGAACTGATTGTCTTCTTTGATGAAACGTTGTTTTTCTAAACATAACGATGTAAAGTGCAGCGCAGGTATTGAGATTTTAACTCAATACAAAAAAACTCCTCAAACTGGTAACGATAAAGTAATGTGGTATCATATTATTATAATCATGAATCAAGGATTATTAGAACAGATACACCGGAGGTAATTTCGAAAGATATACATACAAATTATAATTATATGAATCACTACGAAATACTATACAGTCATAATACAGCGTAAAAATACATCGATTATAATTCCATGGAGGATTAATCACTTTTGCTAAGCTATGGAAAGTTCATTACTTCCTCTATGGTATCCTTGTTAGAAGAATTATGAGCATTTTTACCTAAAGGAACATAATAACTTTAAGATAAGCACATGAATTTTGAGGACGTAACTAGTATAACCAGGCTTATGATACAGGGAGAAGAGATCAAAAAAAGAGAAATTGTAGTTAAAATGTTGGAGTTAATAGTTAAATAAGTGGAGTATCATTTGCTTTAAGACTTTACCAACTTTACTCTACCATCTATCGTAATATATTGAACAATTTACCTGGATGTAACATGACATATTAAGGCTAAAGAAAAAATGGAAAAATTGTATTGATCTATAGATTAATAAATTATCTGAAATAATATTTTGATACTGCACCAAGGACAGCAACATTATTCGTCGAAAAATATTTGCATTTTTTCTTCCTTGCTTACCGTAATTAAATGACAAATATTCGAGATAGCTTTAAAATATTTGGCTAATATACTGTAAGACTAACAAAGAAATAGAAGAAACCAAATATTTTAAATATATGCGGAGCAGGTAATGTGCAAAAAGGAAAAACACTTCAGCAAGGGAAAAAATTAAAACTTTGGACGCAGAGGGCAATTTTAGAGGCTTTACTGGACATCGAATCTAATTACACTGCTATTACCAAAGGATCACAAAAGCTTCAAAATTACCAGCGATGGAGAAACCATTCCTCAAAACCGTCTTGAAGTACCCAATAATAGTCAGTACGCAACTGCGTTGAAGTCTCCCAGTTGGATTTCTCAAGAAAACAATGCAACGCAGAGGAACGGTGCTTGGGCCCTCATAAAAGACATCCTGATAAATGGAAACTGGGAGTGCTAAAAAAAATAAAACGAGGACCACCAAAAACGCGGAGAAATACAGCAAATAGGATCATGAAAAGGGTTGTAATGGCAGGGAATTACGAAGGACGGACGACCAGAAGGAATCCGGAGAGAATGAGAAGAGGTGGGCAAATAGAAAAAAGGACGTATATAACATCCAGGGGGAGAAAATCTCGCCCAGAAGGAGAAAGGCGATTCAAGAGGGAAACTACCAGCGACTGAAAGAAGAGGAAGTGGCAGGGTTACCTTGAAGAGAGAGGAAGAGGGAAACCGTAGTTTTTTGAGAAGAGGGGATTATGAGCGAGAATCGCGTGCTCGGACGCAAGTGCGTAGCTGCGTGTTCACCGGATATATCCAAAAGAGAGAATGAAAGAGAAAGGCACTGAGATAAAAAGGAGGTTCCAGATGACGGAAAAAGGGATGGGATGATTCGGAAGAAAAATTCTCGGAGAAAACTCTCGGATTCATTGTGCCCGTTGAAGGAGGAAAAGAATTAATAATTAAGAAACGAGCTGCGAAAATTAAAAAGCCAATTTGACGCGATTCTGGGGAATAAAGAGAAAGAAACGGATGGGAATCAAATGCGTGGCATTATTTGGATTAATTATTATATGGAAAGTTTTTTTTTGCGCGGGACTTGACTTCCTTTTCACCGAGGATCCAATTTGGCTAATTGCGGAATTATCTAACCTCGACGTTAAAATAACCGAACTGGAACAGTAGATAAGTTTTAAAGGATTTAAAAGATTAGTGGACCGAATGTTACCCCGGAGCTTTAATCTCTGATGGACCAGAGAGCATGGGTGATGTTGACCGATTGACATCAATTGAAATAAGTGCTAACTTTCATCTGGAGCCAAACTGCCCAGTATTTAAAAAGTTTGTAAAAATTCTACGCCTATGAGCTTATGTATCATCATGATGGCAAGCGAACTTCCATACACATTTTGAGTAACTGAATAGTTTCGCGGGCGTGAGAATTTTTCAAATGATAATTAAATTTGTTTACCATAGGTAAATATATATTTTTACTAAAAATAAATAAACACTAATTTTCAGAGCATCCTCTGAAGTTCTCTAAGATTTTCCACTTCCTTCTTAGCTCTAAAAACCAATCTTACCATAAAGAAAAAGCTTTTCATTGCAGTTTTAATGCGGAGAATGTTTCCTGGATTTTACAAGAAATTTATACATCCAATGTTGGCATTAAAATCATTCACACTGATAGCGATCACTAGCAATGATTTCTGCAGTTCTGAATAATGGATAATCATTTTAATGTAGTGTTTATGAAAACTTAATATTCTTTCTTTTTCCTATTCTGTTCAAGCTTTTTCTTTTAAATAGATCTGATATAACAGAGTATGATGGATGTATTAAAAATCAGCGCGAAAATAAAGATGCAAGAACAATGCTAAAATCACGTGCCTCATAACGATATTAAATCCGCACGCAAAACATTATCACAATCAAAATGAGAAGATCTAACTTCAAAGTTCCATCAATACTAAAATGCCATCTTACGAAAGGGTTCTCCAAGATGGTACTCAAGAGGATTACAAAAAAGCTCCCCTAAGAATCGAGCATAACAGAGGTGGAAAAACTTCTTACAAGGCATTAGATTTATTCCCGGAGATTTTCGGGCAACGGAACATATGGCGAATGTGATAAATGGACATATTTCGGCTTCAAAGGTCTCTAAGGATCCGCAGGTGGGACTTGATAAATGGAAAATCACGCGAATACTTTGATCTTTCTCAAGTAATCGAAGTTGCAATTTAACTCTGATTTACCTGCGGGATATTCGAACTCGTCATTTTCTTTTCATACCACTAAGAAAAAGAATCTCAAAAGAAACAACAAAAACATTAAGATAAATTAGTAACATAAATCTATGATTCCGGTTGTCATGGAAATTATTCTTGATTTTGGAGACGTGATAATGTTAGTAAACAAATACGCTGTATTGCTATGGGATGGAGATGAACAATTGAATCTTGAGGTTGGTACTTTGGAAAGAGCAAGTACAGTAAGAACAACATTCATTCGTGCATAATCTTTTATTTTCGTATATATTATCCATGCTCTTTTAAAGAAATTCATGGAAAAAAAGAAGTAATTTCGCGTCATGCAAGACTAGCAGAGGGATTACAACTAAAATGCCACTATCGCTGCTAAAAAGATCAGCGATCAGGTAAAGAAAAATCAGAGTCCATTAAATGATCAAAAATAACGAATCATATGCACAAATGATAGTAAATTGCTTATTTACGAAAATTATGAACACTTTAAAGAAGTGAGCGTGACATTAGATTATCCGTGTTTTCTGTTCTGCGTGCATCTTCTCTCCATAAGTAGCACGGATAATCGATTTACTGTATTAAGAGTACTATACTGGCTTCATTCCCAAGAAAATTACAAAACCAAGGTAGAGCAAGTGTACTAGGAAGATAGAAGAGCAGTCTTGAACCCAGGTAGGATATTTGCATGAATTTCAACAGATAACTATAGTTCAACACCCGACAGCAAAGCTAAAGGAAAAACAATACTTTTGCACAATTTGTCTGTTATGAGGATTATTATAAATATGGATCTTAAACATATGATTTTAAGAATAACACTTGAAGCTAGACATTTCTACGCCTATGGAAATGTAAAGAACATGAGCTATCATTTACCGAGATGTGATCCTAAATAATAAATTGAATTTAATTCTTCATCTGGAGAAGCAATTCCCATTATGAGAAGCAACGGAACACTTAATTTTCACTTTCAAAATCATACCATTCATTGCAGAGACAAAAATGTATTCAGCCAGGGAGAGTATCAGACAGATGAAATCCAGCCTGTCTGTCATTTACAATGTCTTCTACGAAATTGAAATATGAAACGTGTTACCAAACGTATCATCCAAAGGAAAGATAACAACCATGAGAAGTTTACCATAGCTTCTTTCCCATGTTATCAAAACCACTGTTTTCGAATTGCAGATAAGAGAAGAGTCAATTTTCGACCAGAAGGGTGCTTGTTTACGAGAATTACTTGCTTTCCCCTTGACCGGCTGCACTTGCAAGCTGCAGAGAAGCGAAATCTGATAATTGGGAAGGAATCCCTTTTCAATTGCGAAGTTTCCACGGCTTTACTTTCAAGGAGCTTCGTGTTTGACATCTTTGTAAGACCAACGAACAACGTTGCCAACTCAAAACACTTTAAGTGGTCGGAGAGCTAAGAAAACTCGGTTTCGTCATTTGTCCTCATGTAAAAGTATCACTATAGAATGCTAATGAATTAACTTCATATAGAATTTCGTCTAGAATCCATCTAGAATGTAATAATCAAAATAAATAGCTTTTGTTCGTAATAACTAATTCAATGGGACACAAAAATTGTGAATTTCTTCCAAATATCATTAAAAATATCTACAGAGGAGGCTGTAATGTTATGGAAAGTCATGATGAAACATCGATGTGTACTCTTCCACAGTAATTTATTCCGAAACTCATTTTGTCATTCATTAAAATCACGAGTGAATGAGAAAGTTAACTCCTTTCGATTGGAAGTATTAAATAAGTAGTGAGTCAATATTTGAGCAAAATCGAGACTTCAAAGTTTCATCTTCTATTTCACCCATCGTCTTTTTAAAATAGATATTTATGATCAAATAATGATTTTTTAATTATTGAGAAATTAATAAGGAAACAGGAAAAATAAAAACCCTAAGTAAAGAATGGTAAAAATTACCCACAGTAGGAAAACACTAAGAAAAAGGGTATGAAAAAAATATGCAGAGACATTGCTTAAACATGATTGACCGTGAAAATACAACTGATTTAACTAAACTACTTGCATCATTAAGTACATTCATGTAAAAACAATGCATCCATCAGAGTTGCGTGTGCTTTTAAGACCAATTAGTGCAACTGCTCAGAACAAATAAGCAGCCATTGGAAATAAATAACTTTCGATCAACCCCGACCGCATCTGGATTCCACCACGAAGGGTTATTTCGGGCCCAAAACGCAAACGTTGGCAGCACTGGCAATATTCCTCGCCTCCCTGCGTACAGCCCACCCTAATACATTACGCTTCCGCAGGGCTGCCGACCGCAAAAAAATGAACGGAATAATTGGAAAAGAGAGCGGGCGACAATCTTTATTTCAAAACCGCACCGAATAGCCCTTCGGAACTCCGCTGCGAAAACTCCTGACGGTACAATATTTTCGGTCCAGTGATATACCACAAATACGCTCTTCCTTTTCCCTGAGGTCGCTCGATAAACCTCCAATCCGCGCCCTTAAGACCCTTGGAAGGGAAGGGATGTATAAACACAGAGGAACAGATGGATGCAATAATAACATTCCGTCACAATCGAAGCTTCTGGACTTCCGACTTGAAGATGCCAGGAGAGAGACCCTAATCGGCTGATACGAGGGCTGAGTCATGTGGCCGATGAGCTTCCCTGATGCCTCAATTATCTTCAAACTATCTCAGAATGTTTGCGAAGACGTTGCTGGAGTAGAAATGCTTCCACAACAAGGGACCGCCCGCTGAGAAAAATCTTATTCGTCATGGGTTCCGATAGTAAGATTACATCCCACAGTCGCAATTATTAGTATGCTAAATTGATAAAGTACAGCCTTACCTTAGAATTAGAATAAAGAGAGAACTCGATAAGGGATTCCAGCGATAATACGATAAGGAGAAAGAGAAAGCTGGCTGAAAGAGGTGAATCATACCCATAGGAAAATAGCCATACAAATTATAAGGTAATGAAAGAAAGGATATATAAAAGTGCCTGAAACTAAAGAAATATAAAAGGATACTGAAGAAGAAGAAGATGGTGAGTAAAGGCAGACTTTCACAATGCATACTAATATAGGGTATTCCAGCTTTTCGAGCCAGTAATGATAAGTGCGTCACATTAGATGGATTTCTATATGACACGAAGAATAGCATAAAAAACTAATTAATAGTCACTTAGTTAATTTCATATTAAACAGACTCCTTTCTCATTCTGTTTCCTATCGATTGCATATATTAAATTTCACGGACCGCTAGTAAATGTCCAATTTACTGTGCTCTACAATAGTTACACGAGTCTTAAGAACAAGACAAGAAATTTCCAAAAGCCAAAACGAAGAATGCCAATAAACCTGCTGAAAGAAATATTTTTACCAACCCTAGTATGTTCATTTGATGTGCAAACTTTTCAAAATACTAAATTAACTGAAATATTTCACATCAATACATTAATTCTACTATGACTGCAGCCATAAACAAAAGTTTGAAAAAATAAAACTAATAAAATAGAATCAACGGTAATAAACTATGATTCAATTGATTCCATCTCTTTCAGGAATTTTTTCTTCTAGAACTCTTTTGAAAGTGAAATGTATTATATTTTACACAATTATGACGACACGCAACCTTTACCCAATCATTTGAGTCATATCCATAATCGCCTTTCCTGATAGCACTAAAATATTCAAAATAGAGGAATAAACAGAGAAATTAATAATTATATTACGCTTCCGAAGTAACAAACGATTCTTATCTTAAGGCTACTTCAGATATCTGGTACACGACAAATGCAAGCAACCCCTCAAGAAACGTGGATTAGGCATTCCTTTCAAAAAGAAGAAATCTCATTTTCCGACTCCACAAATGGAAACCTCATTGGAGATGAAGACGTAACGCGATTCTAAGAAGAGGAAGGGAAGGACGTCAGAAGAATATCCTCGCATGCCAATACAAGTTCTTAGTCCACCTCAGCTTTCATTTGGGACCCGTCATCATCGGCGGGCCCGCCAATAATCTTAAATCGAGTCAAATGGGGCCGGCGTTCGGCGGACTGATTCCTCAATAACCGCGGGAAAAGCTTGGGCGAAGCAAAACCTAAAACTAGATTGTGTGGGTTTTCGGTGTTGGTTATTTTAAAGTACTCAACCACGGTTCGGGTTCTGGGTGATAGTATGCCAAACAATAGTATCACCTCAAGCAATGAGAACGCCCTCAACGCAAAGCGAAGCCTCCAAGCGACTTTCTGTAGAGCGCCGAAAAAGATGGCATTTTTTTCCGTCGAGTTCTCGGTTACTTTTTCCGCTGAAATCGAATTTTCTCGCCCGCAGCCTTTATTCAGGACGCAGATAAGCTACCTCATGGATTTTTTCCCTCAGGAAAAATTAAGAAAGTCTCTCTATACCCCTAAAGACGCTTCATAGACGGAATACTGAGTAATTCTCATTAGTGCTTCTTACAAAGGACTTTTTCCCCGCAAGATGAAAAATACTGTACTAATGTCATAGGCTAGCGAGAGCATCTTCCATTATTCCTCGCAGAACTGGCATAACGCGGGGCTAATTACGGCGAATGAAGTGCCCTACCCAACCCATGCGTACATTCCTTATCCTCCTATTTTACCCCCGTGCTTTTCTCAGTCATTCATCAGGGACACGTCGTTGTAAATGCTAACTGGGTTTACCAAATGGGTTAATTCTGGTACCATTTCGCCCGTCCTGTCACGGCGCAGGGGAAAATGGATTCTTTTCTCCAAATTATCTGGAACGGAGCCAGACTGCAATTTTATCTCCTCTCTAAAGGATTCTCCGAGAGAGAGAGAGAGAGAACCGATTTCAAAACTTCCATCAATTTTTCCAAAGTTTACGGGGTGTCTACGTGCCCACGGGGTGAATTACGCCATCAAACCTTTTTTTTAATAACCTACTTAACGACTTGCATGTGTTCTTGAGGAGTACTGCAATTAGTTGGCAAGAAAGTACTCGCCCGAATTCGTCATGGAAACGATTCTTGGGCTGCGAAGAATACGTCGTGAAAAATGCTGTGGGCTACGCGATACGCGTTTCTTGCTTTAGCAATGCTCGCCAACGATGATAAATTACACGCCGTATTAATTATACCCTGATAGCTCTTGATACAATGGAAGAAATATTCATGAAGAAGCATTCACAGAGCGCTAACCCGCGTATCACGGACCGTTCTTTGTTTAGTCAGCGGTTGCGCGTTCCGTATTTCATTTTTTTCTTCATCGCCGAAAACAAAATTTTACATTAAAGCTTTGAACCGCTAGGGAATTCCATACGCATACCACCCATTAATAGCAGATAAATAAATTCGGAGTATCAGTACTAAAAATGGCCTTTACTGTTAAATACGGGATGGAATGTAGTAACGATTTTGAGTATAAATAAGATATATTTCCTGTTTTTGCTTAATCGGGATGAAGTGGCTTAAATACCACTATCATACCTACAAAATACCACTATCCCCTTTAACTAGCGAGCGAAAATTTTAAACGTCTTAACTTTTTGCGCAAGTTTTAACATGTATTTGCTGAATTACCTTCTGGCTATCACCAAAGATTTGTATGGCGAGATCGAAAAACAGCTTAACTACCATTGTAAGGGTTACTTGTCATCCTTCAACTCACAGTACCGGTAACTGATGAGTAAATTTAATAATCTTAGCCAAAACAAAACATGATTTGCCCTAATAAACTCAAATTTTGCAAGGTCATCAAATGATAATTATTATTATTTTGGATTTACAAGGCGAATTTTTCGTGTAAACTCATATAATTAAGTTCGTATCTATGACATCGAGGTTATTAATTAACAATTACAAACAGCCATGCCGTAACTAGGATTCAAACCCGAGACAGCGGTGTTGCCATGTCAACACGATGTGTTGCTAACGTTTACACCATCGAGACACAAAAAACAATTAAAATATGCGGACAATACAAATACATTTATTACACAGCGGAAGATTATCTATAAAGCATAGGAGCAGAGCGTAGCAAAAATCAATACAAGTTTCACAAAATACGATGATTAAATCGATCCAGTGAGAAGATTTAAGCCCCCTTTCGTCGGAATCCCCAAGTTTTCTGCGTAATTAGTACCTCAAAGAGAAGTCTAATGTCACAAAAACCGATCTGGAAGGAGATAAACGGACATAAACCTTGAAATGAGCGGTCACAGTGTCTCACTTCCCAAGCTGTAGCCCAAATAGCAACTCCTGAAGGTCACGTAAAAAGGGAAATTCCTCTCACATCTCGAATAAAGGCACGTCCCTTTCCTTCATTTCATAGACTTCCCAGGCACTTCAGCCGTGTCACCACGAACATGAGGTCATTTAGACCAAACGCATTGCGTTGCTGGTTTCGCAGGCGCTTTCTTAGAGTGCGTGAGGGGATGAAAGAGAGGACTGAATGAAGTCAGCAGAAATTCCTCCGAACTTGTCAACCGAGAACGTTTGTATGGATGTTCTTCTGAATGACTTTAACAAGCCTTAAAGTGTAGTTTATGCTATAATGAACGGATAGCATATCGGAGAACCTCAAAGAGATTAAACATACATAATTTTTCTTACTAAAATTGAGATATAAGGTTTAAATAACACCTCATATTTAAGTATTTTTATAAACAATTCCTAGATATGAGAAAGATAGTTATGCATATCATATGATTTACATCGTTTCCACAAAAGATTAATGAGTTTACATAAAACCCAATGTCTATAAATTGCTAAAAACAATATAAATAGAGCTTCGATGAATGGAATATTTTGGATTGAATTCAATAAAACGATGAGTATCTCATTATCAACTGTACGTATTAAAATAATATCCAAATAAAACTTTCAGTTCCAACTATCCTTCAAAATAAATCACCGAACAAAAAGAATGGGGAATTGTATTATATATACCATCCTAATACTTAAATATATCTGCATATATTTCCTTATTCATGCCGAGTAATGTTGTCTGAATACTACGACCCCTTGTTTGTCATCTGACTGACTGATCTATCTACTATGTCAAGAAACATTATCTAATACAGATATTTTTATCCCTAACCAGTATTATTATTTATACATCTCGGAGGTTATCCCATAGTTTGCATTCATTCAATATGTATATATACAGTCTTTAGACCTAAGACTGGTTTAAACTTCATCCCCCTACCATTAGCTACTAAAAGTTTTGGGGAGTGGAAATGAGGCAACAAGGCAAAATGAGGAATGAAATAGCTTGCCTTTGCTTTCCTGAGACAGAATACCATAAGCGGAAGTCCATGTAAACGAAGCAGAATGGCTCTAGAGTTACCCTTTTCTTAGCATTCCATCGGGAGAAACATTAATAAATGCAATTAATCCCATCACTTATATCTCAGTAACTTCCAAATCATCGCGGCTATGAATGAGACCGAGAAAAACTTTGGTGAAAGATACTTTTGTCTTTATCCTGTACCCAAAGACAAAGCAAAAATATTCCATTTATGGATATGGTAGCAGGATATAAAATGAGTCTCATCCTCTACCAATATATCTTGTCCTGATTCTAAATTAGTTCCCGAATATATTCTCTATGATCTGGTTGAGAACGAAAATGCTTCTCGCTTTAATGCTGGCAAGAGCGTTTGCTGAAGAGATGTAAATTTCTCATAAGAATTACCTCATCCTTGGAAAGAAATACGTAATAGGAAAGGACGATTTGGAAATTTCAGTCCATGTGATTGTCACGAGACATCACCTAGACAGCGTCTGCATACAGAATGGAATATACTCCGTTTCTGTGATTTCAGTCCTAATTTAAACCGGAGTGAAACGGCCGTTTATTTGCTCTACATATATAAATCCTTGTCCCGGCTTCTTGGCTAAAATTAATGCCTCTTCCCCTTCAGCCTGTCTTTCCACTATTATAAATCATCCGGTAGTCGTCGCTCCAAACATCTCCTCCGCCGTGTTATCCCAATTCCCGCTCCTCATTCCGCTTCCTTTTATTCAATATTTTCTTTTCCCGTTCTCTAATATTCCATTTGTCAAACCCGTTTTATTTTATTAATAGATATTGAAAGGTTGACATCCTCTGGGACGTTTTCTGCATCCTCGCTCCGGAGGTATTACGGATGGTTAAATTGGCTCTTTTTATATATCTCCGTGACTCTCGTTGGAGGAATTATTTTGTGACAGGTTACAACTCTTACATCTGAGATTTGTAATGGGATGTTTTCTTTTTGGATATTTTGACAAGGTAATTTTTTTGTGAGTAAAGTTGTTAAGTCGAGTGGATGTCATTCGTTTTAGTTTATTTTTAGCGAGTACTTTAAGAATGAGGATTTTTCATTTGTCTTTTGAATAAAGGAAGATGTACCTATCATTAACTATGCCTATGTGTTCAGAGCAGTGATGATATGAAGGATATTTAGGTATGAATGATGCTGATTGATGGTTTTCATTTTTCTCAGTCATTATTGCGTATGACATTCTTGCATCACTGTGGGTACTAAATGAAGTATATATAATAGGTTCTACCGTTCGGTAGGTTCATGTGTAGGGTTAGATGTAAGAAGAGACTATTCAGTCTCAATCTCGCCCGAATAAAGACGTTTTATGTGCCCTCACATTCCCTATTTCATTCCTTCTTCAATTCCCGGTAACTTATCCCACCCCTTAATTCGTCTAACAACTTCTGTCTTTATACTAAATGAAGTATGATATAATAATACACATACTAGAATTCTAGATGATATTCAATCCAAGATTTATGTACAATAAAAAGATACTTTGGCTCTCATTCCAATTGCTGAATTCATGAATAATTCTCAAATTTATATGAAAATAACTACATATGTTACGGAATGAGAGCTCTGACGACAGGAAATCCAGTATAACTCTACGAATACTATTGCATAAAAAATCTCAGGATGTTATCCTCCTCTAAAAGTAGAGATACGCGCATATTTTAACCAATTTTGAGTTATTTCATCCATTTGTATCGTACACCGAAAGTAGTATCGCCAGCCAAGATTTCGAGCATCCCTCCATTTCCCCATTTTACATTAAAGGGTACGTGATTTCGTGCGATGGTAATGAACGTTAAAAAGGTGAACACACCCATTTATCTGCCAAATAAATTCCCGACTACCAGGAGCTGCGCCGAAAAATGTGATATTTCACGGACACTGTTTTGCGGGAGGCATGTATCGCAATTTAGAGTTCCGTAAAATGTACTCAAGCCTCTCATTTCTTGCTGAGGCGGAATGGCCTCCTCATTGTGGTACCGGTGCCTTAGTGGCCGTCTCGCTCATAGATGAGGACTTCTTCCATTCCATTCATCTGGTTTTAACCTCGTGATCTTAATGGCTCGCGCAGTATTGGAACTCCTTATGGCTGATGGAACTTGCCTCTTTAGGAGACTCTGAGTACGTCATTGCAACTTTTGTGTAAGTTATCATCTTGGTTTTAATTCTAAGACGAATTGCATTACTGATGCCTCTCGTATGGTAATATATTGAATGAGTTTGGTACAGATGAAGTAATTTGCGTCAAGTATCATCTTAGTTTTACTTATAAGACGAATTATTGTATTAATGATGCCTCTCATGTGGTAATATATTGAATGAATTCGGTACAGAATAAAGAAAAAATTACCTTTTGTGAGCTTTCGTCTAAGTCTTATACGTTAGCCAAAACAAGATGTCCCAAAAGTTCTTATTGAAAACCGTTTAATTTGCCCTATATGGTGCTCACTATTTAAAGAAATAGAGAAAACGTGTATAATACCGAATGGTTCAATGGTGTGGAGCGAGTGAAACATTGAATCCAGCAAATAGTTCACTCGATGGGGAAATGTGGGTAAATCAACGAAGAGAATCATTCGGTTATTTGGAATGCTAAGGATGATGAAAAATCGAAACTTTTCATATGAATTACTCAATGTAAGCAAACAATCGACTCATTTATTGTTTTTATTTAACAACGTAATCCACTAAAACATTTGTTAACCGAATCCATATTCGTTATCAGAGTCCAAAATATGACGAAAAATCTAAGTTTGCCTGGTTATTCGTTAGCCGAGGTATTACAGTAATCATGAACATAAAAGAGCAACAAGTAAACTAAATCCGTTCTTCTACTATTTTTAGGTCCTCATATGAGTTAAACACGCATATCACACCTCGTTAAATAACACCACGTTCAAAATCTCGACATATTCCAGTGTGAATCCGTTCACGACTTCATTTAGCATAAGAAATGGAAAGGAAAAGAAAAACTGGAATCGACGAACAAAACTTTTTCGAAGATATTCTGTGTGAGAATAAGTAGGGATTGGTCGTTTGGTAGGCTTAGAGAAAAAGTTGAGAGATTCGGGCTGGTGAATAGAAATAAAAAAAGGGAAAAAATGATTGATTTTCCGAGGGGAAAATGCCTGCTGTCCCTCATAAAGGAGCAAGACCTGAAAAACGCCTTGGGAGATGAAAAGGTATCAAGATGACTTCCTAGCGGTACAGAAGCCTTTACAATGCTTTCGAATTCACAGTTACTCAGACTCTCCCACTGATGATGTTGATGAAAACTTTCTCGATATTCAGGAAAATGAGCAAATGGAGTTTAAGTCGGAGGAAAAGAAAACTTTAAGTTGGGCTTTTGAAACTATCGCGACGTTAGTTGGTAAACGTGGATGGTATAAAGCGAGAGAGGCAACAGCGCGAAGTAAAGAGACATCAGAGGGATCAAAAGAAAAGCAATTAAGTGCAATTAAAAATGTAACGGAAGCTGCAGAACAAAAAATTATGAGAATTATAATAGTAATAAAGAATATCAAGGCCTTTGTAAATGAGAAATGGATGCCTAGCAACGAGGAGAACGTTGAGAGAAGTTGTATAAATCGTTTGATATCTCTCAGGTTACTAGTTAATAAATGATGCTGATGCTTTGTTTCAAATTTTGAGATTTAAAACGTTATAAAATATACTTTTAATAATTTGCGAGAATCCAAACCAAATATGTAGAACGAGAATCAAATACCACCATAAACATCAGCGTATTCATCGTAAGAAAAACTGTTACATCATATAAACATTCATGATTGTATAAACTAAATTTTTGGCCAAACAGAATACAAATAAATATAAAATTGATTAATCAAATGAATAACTCCAGCATATCTTGCTAAACTGAGTCCAATAGAATAAAATACTGAAATAATCAATTTTATTCATTTTATACTGAAATCAAACGAAATTAATCAGGCGGAGAATATATTTTTCTAGTCACCGGAGAATAAACCAAGTGAAAATTTAAAAACACCGCGTATTTCATCCTGAATCTGAGTAAGAAATCCACGAGAATACGACGCTGAAACACATGGGCGTACTGCGGATTGCCCACCTCCAGGAGAACTTTCTCATAATCCCTTTAATAGTTAATTCCATACGAGAACATAACAGAAAATAAATATGATGAATCGTGAAAAATACTAGAGATTAAGACTGTGCAACTTTTCGGCTATAGTCCACCATTCACAATAACTACCCGAAACCACGGCTAAAGAGAAAATAGAAGAGATACCAACGGAATGTTTAAGTCCAACGATTATCCAGTAAAATTAAATTCAAAAAATGAGGGCGTTTCACGATAAAAACCTCGAGATATAGAAGTTATAGAATATCTACAGGACTGAATAACACCTCGCCAGAATTATACCGAAATGATCAATTCGAAAATCACAGCAACGAAATGTTTTAGGAAAACCAGAATGGGAGAGAATTGACCCAGAAGGCAGTCAATGATGTGAAGACGTATAAAACCGCAGAGACATATTTAACCTTTCTATAGGAAAAGTTACAAAAGGAACCCGCACAAGAGATAAAATGAACTTCTGTAATCTTCTTCGTTGAATTTATGAAGAGGGTGGAACATGGTCTGTAAATTTGGATTCCTTAGAGGGAAAGTGGTGCAGCAATAGCTGAGAGAGGACCTACTTTGAATACTACTTCCTACAATGGTCCACCGCACGTCTCCACACAACGGGTAACTGTGGAGACGGGTCAGCGAATAACTACCGAACAACTGAAAGGATTTTCACCTCACTTGACCTCGAATCGATATTGTCAGCAAGGCAAATAAGGCACGGTCCGATCACTTCTAAAATGAACTCGACGGAGGGAAAACCGCTGCAACTAGGCAAAATTACATTCATTTGAGGACTGAGAGTATTATTCTCGTAGTGTCAACTTCAGCGATGGAGTGGTTACCATGGCATTTTACCAACGCCAAGTTCCCCGTGGTTACCATGGTATTTTAGGGCCTCTGTTATTTTTCAGATTAAAACACGGTTACATGTGTTTGTTGTTGCTAACGTAGTCCAACAATGTTCTATTTTATGCATACAAAAATTCGCCTGATTAAGTCGTGATCATCATAATTTTACGTCATTTTTTTGCAAGTTCCTAAGGCAACTGCTATCGAAAGATAGACTTCAATAATTTCGGCGTTGCTATGGAAACAGGATCCTTACCCTTGCTCCATCAGAGTTGTCAACTGAAGCGGCGAAGTATAGTATTTTAGCAACGCCAAGGTCTCCGTTATTTTTGAGATTAAGGTATGGTTGCACGTGTTTGTTGTTACTAACATAGTTCAATAGATTTTCTATTCTAGGTGTAAAAAGATGGGAAATGAGGTGAAATGTTGGTGTGGTGTAGAATTGAATAGATAAGCTGGGTTGAAAGAAAAACTAATTAAAGGTATTAAAATTATTCGATGAGGAGAGGTGTTGATTGAAATAATAGCACCATTGGGAAAGGAAATTTGTGGGTCAAATATGCAAAGAAGAGGGATAGCTGAAGAGAGTGAATGAGTGTAGAATGAAAGGAAAACGATGAGGGGAAGACAAAGACAAGATATTAGATGGTATAGAGGGTGGGGCATGTTACCAAGTAACAAAGCATAGGGCATTGAATTGTAAATATTTAGATACGCGATCCTACCAAAAGATAGAAAATTTATGTACATTATTATTACATACATTTATAAATATATTGCCTGCCTCGGTGGCGTAGGCGTTAACGTGCTAGCCTAGCGACTCCGAGGTCCTTGGTTCGAATCCTGATTAAGGCAAGGTTGTTTGTGATTGTTACTGAAAAGTCTAATTGTAACAATGGTCTAACAAGACCAAAATTCGCCTGATAAGGTCTTGATTATTATAACGTTATGTTAGTTTTACACAGTTCCTAAGGCAACCGCTACCGAAAGATAGCCTTCAACAATTTCGGGGTTGCTGTGGTAACAGGGTGGCAGCCCCTGCTCCATCAGGATGCTTGATAAAGTCGTGATAACCATAATGTTACGTTAGTTTTACACAGTTCCTAAGGTAACCGCTATCGAAAGATTTTCGACAATTTCGGGGTTGCTATGGAAACGGGGCGGTAACCCTAGCTCCATGAGAATACACCATAGATACTTCCATCGCATGAAAACAATCGCAAACGTTTCCAACGCGTCAAGATCTGAATGGCGACGGGTAGCTCCCGAGCCAACCCCCCACACATTTCGCACCGCGAATCATTACAGCGAAACCTCTCTCTGCGTGTCAAAGCGAGGAAAAAAAAGAAGAACGACGTTCTCCATATAAAAAAAACCCGCAAGCTTTTAGGATGGGGAAAGAGCGCGGACTTTCGCAAAAATCATCCGCCATTTTGATGAAAGAAAGTCCGTGATAAAAAAATCCCAACCGATCGGACTTTTCACCACCTTTTTTTTTAACACAAGCGTTTCCATCCTTCCTCAACTCCACACCGCCCAAACCCGTATCACGGCAACGCAAAAAACAACAACACCCGCAGGTCTCCGATAATTACCTCACGGAGTATTTAATTATGCACACCATGGCAGTTTAAACTCGCAATGCAACAAATAAACTCCATTCACTCCCACACAATGCAGAACTGTATAAAGCATCCTTTCTGGCGCTTTCGAAAAGGGAGTACTTGAAAACGAGGAGGATCTTCTGGAGTAGTCTCGGCAGACGAAATCCGAGCGCCGTGAAGAAGGGCAGAAGAGTACATCGCTTCTTTTGATATTTTTCTCTCCTTTGGGACGCCTATCGATTATTCCCCATTGTTCTGCTGGCAGAGATGTGCTCACGGAAAAAGAAAACATCAGGGGAAAAGGAAGAATAGCTCCCCTTTCTCATCTCGCAGTCCTGTTTTTCACCCCCTCCCACCCCCCGTGCACTCTTACCAATTATTCCCCCAACTCCTTGATTACTCCCCTTCCATCACGGGGAGTTATAATCCCCTCCCCCCACTCCGTCACCTCTCCAAGACTTTTTTTCCCCCAGCCTAGCCCCGATCGGTCTCCCATACACTGCCACTCTCTTTTTTCCCAATCTCTCCAGCATCTTCCCAGATTTGCCGTGATACACCCAGTAATACGCGGCAGATGCGTTCTTGAAAACTTTTGCCGGAAATGGCGTCGACCGGAAATAAGATATCGTAAACGAAAGCTTTCTTTTACGCCTTTCACAAAAAGAGACGTTCTTAATGACAATAACGAGGACGGCTTCCATCATTAACGTGGATTACTAACGACGGTGTGATGTGCCTAAAATAATGCGCTCTGAATATACTTTTACGTCGTTGACTATCCGAGTCCTTCACTTTGAATGACTGTCTTTTGTATCAAAGTCATCCAGTAGATACTCTAAGCTCTCCTGTGTTTTTATAGATTAAAAGTGTTTCTTCTTTATATACATTTTTGTGAATCAGGTTTCTAATTAAAAAGTAGTCTGATGGAAACGTAAACTCATACAAGAGTACATCACAAGGTAACATGATTACTGATAGATAATAATAAACCTATTGCTATTCATAATTGTAAGGATTGATTTAAAGGTCTAATACTTACCGAAAAAAGGAGATATGGAAAAGGTAAACGAAAAAAAACCTTTTCTACGCTTAGAATAGGTTGACATTGAAAGAAAAAAGGTCATACGACCTCTAAGAAAAATAAACACTCATTCTGAAACCGCATCGCAGCTGTAATATTTTTAATCTTAATCCAAATTTGAAATCAATATTAATAAAATATCCCGATATGGAGCAGTAGCAGTTGCTTCGTGCATTTGAAAGAACTCGGTAAAACATCTTTGAAGAAGACGAGCAAAATTATCAATTACAAAGTTCTTCACTACACTCTTTGGTGTTAGGAAAAGCGGTGTTCATTTTTGAAAGATTACCTCGTCATCATTGTAAGTGCTCCATCATTCATTAGGTTCACGTGCCCTGAAATTCCCTACTTCCTTCTTTATTACTTATCCTTTCCTTTACATCATCTAACAATGGCTACATGTAAGTAGAACAATTACAACAATAAAGCGATAAGAACGCAACAATAAGGATATCAAAATAATGATATAAAGAAATCAATAATAACAATGCACCCATGACGCATCAATTAAAAATGATTATATATGCGAAACGTGTCCCTGAATGAAGGGTTGGAAAAAAATTCCCGATAATGGATTGGCTTAGGATGATCAATGAAAACTTCAGGAGGCTAAGTGCGTCGCTGACAGCCCAACCAACATCGGGCTCTCCAAATAACATACAGTCAGCGATCCGTCTTGGGATGACACTTTAAAATTCGGCGCGTGTCTAAGTCTCATCCGATGCAAGGTGGATGAATGCGCCATCGCTATTTTCACGAGATGGGATGACGCAGATCAAAGGGTGGTGAAAAAACCAAGACCCATTCATTCCCATTAGCATTTCTCCGTAAAGCACGGAGCGCGCTGCGAAAAAAAAATTAATTCAAACGCTGCCTCGAATGAATGGAAATAAAAATTCGAATAAATTTTCACATATTTCCGTCACTATCAGCAAAAACTTTTTCCCGCGGCGTCATACAACGCCCTCGGATGGAAATTAAATCCAACTGCACATCCATACAAATCAAGCGATATGATTAAGCTTTCAAGGCTCGGTTGAATACCTGTCCCTAATCACCAGTTTTACAGCTTGGCGGCACTGGGAAATGAAAGAAGACTCGATTACCAGATCAATCAAAGAGACCTACATACTTAGCAGACGAAGAAATACTCAACCAGAGAACGTTCTAATCTCGAGTGGGTCTTGAAATTCGGAAGCGGTGCTTGAGAGCAAATGGTGAAGGACAAATGTTTAACTTCTGAAGGCGGTCTGGGGCTGCACAAGTGGTTGGAATCTTTCAGTAGCTGTCACAGGACCCTAACCCTTGAAATTCTCCAAAAAACCCCTCCGAACCGCATTCCAAAGACTTCTTATCCACTTTGGAATATATCTTTAAGTGAGCCATAGAGAGAGATTTCAGTAGCCGAGTACTTCCTTGGGAAAAGTTTCCAAGTACTTAAAGGAATTCATTGGAAATTGCAGTACATACGCTCTCACACAAAGTTAGAAAATGTGAATGAGCGATGTGAATTAACAAGATATTTCGTGATTTCCGCTAATAACGTTCCTCCAGTGTAGCGAAAGGCCAAATTACCTCACTCCTCATCTTATCTAACAAGCTTCAATCAATATATAAAGGTTGCATTATCTTAAATTGAAGGAAGAATCTGGACTGAATAGTTCACAGAAAAATTACAGAATCTTAGCGACGCAATGACCTCACTCCTCATTCCTAGCCTCATTCCCTCTTCCCAGTTTTTAGTTATTAATGGTTGAGAATCAATTGAAGTAGCCATTACTTGGTAGACCTCCGTTACAGGAACTAATGCAATAACTTATTAAAGTTATACAAAATTTTCTTTTGGATAGAATTTTTGTAAAACTTTACCAATTTATTTTATTAGTTCCTGTAATGATAGAGAAGTTAAGATTTCAACCGACCTTCGGGCTCATGATTTTACATACATATAGTGGGAGCCTCCATATCTTTAGCATCTTCCAGTATGTCAATACTTCATGGAAAAGTATATTATTTATTATGTATGTAGGAATGTATTTAACTCTAACGTGTTTGAATACTGCATAGATTTAGACTCGTGGCTTTGTTAACAATCCTTTTCAACCAGTGTGATAATTATCACCTTCTGTTCAAAGAGAGCGCGATGATATGGGATTCAATATTAAAGATTTGGGGTTTCATTTACCACAAGAAGGTCATGCGCCTACTGACCCAGATACTATTAACAGCCGCAAGCCATACCACTAGGTATGTGAGAATCTTTGACAAGGACCTGAATGATACACCACTAGTTAAGCGTATTTAATTCATGTCACTGTATTAAATGGAACACCCATGAAAACTGACTGTAACTACACACCGACGAGGGGATCCTTTGATGGGTGAAATATCACTTACACAACCAGTCAACATACAGTCACTAAAACAGCAGGGTAATTAGACTTAAATTGGTTTAATGAGCTAATTTGCATGTTTTCGTAAAAGACTGTTTAAGTTAATTTTTGTGGAATTATTTCGTATGATGAAGATCTGAAATCGAACGTCCTTTCAATAAAAGATTTTCGTAAGAATTTAATAAAGAAAATGTCTAAAAATGACAATTTAAAAATTTACGACGAATAACATTTTTTTCGATATTCTTTGCATTTTGAAAGTATAAAGGAACGTTACATTTGTAGTGCAAGTTGCATAGAGACATCAATTTTAACACGTAGGTAACCCCTAGCAACCCCTTCAGAAAATTATACCAGAAAAGTTTCTTAAAAATCTCGAATTTCACGGTACTAAATACCTTATACTTAACCTAAAACTACATCAAGTATACAGCATAGTGTTAACCACAGCTCGGACTCGAATTTAAACCCCTACCGGCAAGATACTGCAACCACTACCCCACCATAGCTTACACTAATATAAGAGTCGTATCCAATGGTGATGACACAGAAATACACTTTGCAATATAAGAAATTATTCTAAGTTCAAAATATCGCCCTGTTGGTATAACTTGACGTAACCAAATTTTTCACGTTAAAATTATGGGCATACTTAAAACGATACCCCACGGTTAATCACAGTTTGAAGCACAATCCATTTACCTTCTTTACTACAGCTGCATTCGTTCCAGATTAACAAAGCGGAGGTTTACCAATATCGTAACTTCTCCCAACTTAATCTAACGGCTTAAACTCCGCCGCCGAATCCCATTTTCGCACCAATGATAGAAAGCGCCTCGATAGTGCTCTATTTTCACCACTCCTCACCATTACTCCATAAACGTCAAACCTTTTCGGAACAATGCGGTCATACTTCGATAGCGTTCGCCGAGTCGGTAAGGAGACACGACGTGGGGCTACCATAAGTGCAGGGGCACACTTGTCACTGTCCTTCGTTTCAATTGTCCGTCTCTTAAAAAGGAGAGAACAAATCCAATTTCGAACCATTAATCCTTTGTCACGTGGGCGATTAAGATAAACCGCGGCATTGTGCTGCGATTGGGTAAAAAAAAGAGACTACCGCTCTATTTTGGGCTGGAAAAAGGCGTTCCATCCGATGGAGGAGAGGGATTGGTTGAAACTTAACGTAAGTTAAAAACGAAGAAATGTGCAGCTAATATCAATCATACGCCGTTTACTACACTTACCAGTACTCAACTACAAAATGAGATATGGTTACCTTCCACCTTACGTCACCAAAATAATTTTAAGTAAATACATAAGTTACTGCTCTCCACGTAATTTTCAGAGAATGTCGAATCCTAAGTTTTAATTCTGCTTGGAAATGTACAGAATGTTCAGATTTTTCGTTGATAAATTAAAATGTGAATTATGGGTTTAGCGTGCTGCCATAGCAACAGCTACCATAGCAACATAGTGTTCGAACCTAGGTTAGGGCTCGGTTGTTTGCGTCGCTATTACGAAAGTCGCCTTAATAGACTTACAATTCAGCCAATAGAGGTTTTATTATTGTTGTTATTATCAATACTGATGTTAATATTGTTATCACATTTTCCTTTATCATTATAAAAATGTAAAATAAGACTTATTCTTGGGTAAATCAGAAAGAAGGAATAACGCTAAAACAATCAACATTACGAATGATACTAAAAAAATGTCCTTCATAGGTAGCATAATTATACTTATTGATAAAAAATGATAAACCGAAAAAATTTTAATTAACACACCACCAAATATAACTAATTAGTTATCCAAAAACATTACTTGTGGGTACCATGCAAGAAACTGGTAGGAGATCACAATATTGTAATTAATTCACCGTTTCCAAGGAGCTGCGCCCCAACAATGCAAACCATAAAAGAAAACATTAGCGGCCTAAAAGAGCGCGAACCTCTCTCATTGTTGGATCAACAGCGAAGCGCGCGCAATAATAGACCCCCAGATTGTTGTCCAAACAACGCCGGAAGCCTCCATTACTTCGCACGCGAAGGAATATATCCGTCAAACCCCCGTAATTGGTAAAGCAACCATTAAGTCACGCGCCCCCCACTCATCAAGCACGGAGCCGCGTTTACATAAGAGATTCTTTTTCCAAATACTCCATCGCCATAGAAGTGGCGGATGGAGTATTTCTGACGGAGCCACTGTGGATGGGATAGGCCTGAAACTCTTCCAGGAGTTTATCCGAGCAAATTCACGGGACGAGGGCCCTTACAGTAGATATGCGCATGCATGGGAGAGAAAAAATGTTCTCCACGAGCACCCTTAAAGGATGGGGGAACGGCTCAAAGATGAAAAAACGACTAGGCGCGCAAAAAAAGGCAAAGAAACCATGGAAACGTGAGGAGAAAAAGAGCGCGATTAGATAAAAACGAATGGGAAAACCATAAATGCCGGCGATAGAGACGGGGGAAATGGGGAAGGAACTTAAATGAAATTCTCGCGGAAAAGATCATAGCCCCCCTTTCTCACGATGCCCGAATTTTACGGTTCCATGGAAACTGTTTATTTACCTGGCGACGATGAGTAACGAGATCGAGCTTCCGGAGAATATACACATATATTGCGTTATCATTGTTGTTAAGTATTATTGGAAAGTAACAATCAAACAAAATCAAAATATATTCAATGTTGCTAGAGTAAAATGGAAAGTAACAATCGAGCAAAGCAAATTATATTCATTATTGCTAAATTAAAACGGAAAGTAACAATCGAGGAAATCAAAACATATCCAATATTGCCAAAGCAAAACGGAAAGTAACAATCGAACGAATCAAAATACATTCATTGTTGCCAAAGTAAAACGGAAAGTAACAGTAACGCTTATTAATTAATCGCTATTTAAATTTAAGCCAACAATTATAAAATGTAAAATTTTAGTATCATTGTATGTATTGTTGAAAAGTATTCTTGCGAGTGCAATCCTTAAATTAAAATTTACAACAAAAGTGGTCACGAACGATAATCCGATATTTTTATTACCTCAACAATTATTAACATAACATTCCAGTAATCAGTTATCAAAGCACAAATCGGTTTAAATTTATGCCAACAATGGTGAAACATAAAATATCGAAGCATTGTTAGGATTGCTATCGGTTGTTCATTAATTTAAATTGAAAACAAAAATGAAGTACAATAATCCGATATTCCTACTTCCCCATCAATAATTATAATCAGTCTAATAATCAACAATTAAATTATGCCTCAAATAAAAATTTACATCAACAACGGTGAAATATCGATGGATTGTTAGCGGTCAATGAATAAAGGAACAATGCACGGGCAACGAAAATTAAATTTCATCTCCCAAAAAAAAAAGAACTTTTCCGGAGATCCCCAGTTCTTTAAAAGCAAGTATCGATTTTGGGGATGTTTTCGAGAAACCTATCCAGCGTGTAAATCGAATTATCCAACCCTTCCGACCTCTGACCACTTGGATGAGGGCATCCATTTTTCAAATTTTATCTCCTTGTGGACCGGTCTGGGAAAGGACTCCAGCCTCCGAACATAAAAAAGGACGAGAAATTTCATCGCCGCTAATTGCTCGGCATGACGACTCCACCCGTCAAGATGACGACTTCACACGTCACCACCCCCCACCGCATGACGTACGAATCCGACATTCCTCCCTTCAACTCCTTGTTAATAAATTGTGAACTTATGACTTTTACTAAACAACGGAAAGTAGCGTCATCAAACAAGAGAGGGTTGAAATTGGACGGGTAAGCTGATGAGGCGGGGGCAGACGAGATGGGGTGGGTTGCAATTAGAAGGGGAAGGATTAATGAGGGGGATGATTTAATGAATATGGGGGTGTAAGGCAGAGGGTGTAAACAGAGAGTGTACACAGAGGGGAGTCAGTAGAGGCAGAGGAAGAAATGAATAAGGATGAGGTGGAATTATAATGGAGGAAGGAATGGAAAAAGTTCCTCTTGGTTTCCGCCAGACTAAGAATCTCCCGTGAGGACTGTTTCAGGACCGAAAATCAGTCGCAGTCTCGTAATTGTTACGAATGTCACACCGAGGACAGGTAAAAACTCAAACATTCCCTTTAAATTTCATTATAACTTTTTATAAATCTAATCTGAGGCTTACCTTGTCGCATGATGATTGTTTAAGTGAGAAAATGAAACGTTAACCAGAATCACGTTCAACTCTTAACCGAAAACGATAAAAATTATTAGATAGCCGAATTTTCGTAAAAAAATATTATCTTTATAACACGTATGACTAACGTCAATTGGGTAATTTGTATAAAATGAGTCTATCTTCTTAATTAAAAAGAAAATATAACGAAATGTTTATGTAAAATAGGTTTTTCACTAATCGGGAAATTTACTTCAAAACCTTAACGCTGTTGTACACATAGTAAATGGATATACATTCAGAAGTCATAATCAAGAATATCAAAGGATTAGTTACTTTCACAATTAACGAACTAACAACAGACTGCAGTTGATTCTGTTTAAACGCAACCCACATTTATACACATACATCTCAGATACTCATATATGCATTTTCTTTCAGAAGTTTAGATGTAGTAAAGTATTTTTACTAAATTAGATAAAGTAAAGATAGGTTTTGTCGTTTCTTTCCAAAATCACATGCCAATTTTTCACATTGTACATTATAACACTTATAACTTACAAAAAATCCTATTCATATTATTATATCACCATGAACTACTACTACTAGATCTAGACTGGATGCATTAGTTTATTTATTTACTACACCTAGATGTAGATCTACAACTTAACTACTACATAGATACCTACAGTCATCTGTTTCCTACGCTTTACGAAACCGTTCTTAACCAATGCTACTCTTTTACGCACATATATGCACCTTCCAACCAAAAAAATAGAGCTTTCCCTAGCTGGTATGCAGGAACATGTAAATATAGGTAAGGTAATACCAGTTTCCAACCCACAGGATGCTTTTACCAAGCTTTCCAAAGAGCGTCGCAACCCGAGAATACGCTGGAGAAAGGATTCGATACTCCAGCAAAGGGAAGAGAAAAGGATTAGGAAGTGACAGGTATCGAAGCAAAAGGTGCTAAATGAAAGGAAGGATATCCCACATTGGAGAGAGTAGTAGATCGAACACACTTGATCCGTAAAGAGGGAGGGAAGAGGATATCTCCGTAAGGGTTTCCGAATCGCTCCTGGATATATACGTGGCGAAAAAAGTTGGGCAGAAATAAAGAGAGGGATAAAATGGGAATAAGAGGAAGCAGACGCATTGCGCAGCTTTTTATCAATATAAACGTGGAGAATGTTTTGAAGGTGCAGCGATGTCGAGCTCGAGATTTCCTCGGATATGCACGTTCCGTAGAGTGCTTTCGACAAGTTTGGCGGTTAACGTATTTTCCTGCCGAGCTAAGTTTAGGGGGCGTTGTCGGAGTAGCGAGGTTTCTATCATTGTTGAGTTTAATGCGTAACAATCGCGGAGAGGTAACGGCAGACTGCAACAATGAGAGCAGCCACCGTTAGAATTCAACAACAATGACAGGTTCCAACAACGAGACTTGACAACATAAGACTTCAACAACAGAGACAGTTTTTAACAATGACAGTTGGCCGGCGTACCTGAAAATGCTGGTTGATAAATACGTGGCTATCAACCAGGTAGATTCATAAACAAGTTAGTAACATAGTTACTTTAATCGACAAAAGTATGCAGAAGCTCACGAGAAAACTTGGCCCAGGAAAAATGTTCTGACAACCTTCAACAAAGATTTATACGAAGAAACAAATCATGAATGCATAAAGTTACTTGGAATGCTTCGTAAAAATTAATCTATCTAAGAATAAAGTTATAAAGTAAGAGAAATAATAGATTGCACAGTCCCATCAACATTCAATCGGTAATTCAATGTTTCGATGTTACTGGTTGATAAACTATATATCTTGTAAACCAGTAAACCGGAGCTCTCTGATTAATGACAACAATACCAAGTAGTACATACATAGCTACCACGGACCAATTACTTCACTCGGAAGAATCAATTGTTAATAGACTCATAATGGTCAAGATTGATTGTTGATACCATAAAATCCTTATTATTGACATGGATTGTTGAAAAACTTATGAGGTCTATAAATTTCTGACTTTCAACTTAAAATGAAAATTCAAGCTAACAGTTCAACACTTCGTTGTTTCAATCTGGAACGAACTTTCTAACAAAGACATATTCGATCATGATACGAAATCATCCATTCAAAGAACAAATATAACGCCTATACTTCTAGAAACTTAGATAATATTGAAAATTATCCTAGATTAAAATAAATCACAATTACCAGTACAGTTTGTAAACTTATATCTAGATACCGTGATAGCCGTATAGCTGACGATGTAAATCTAAAACTCCCTTAATTCCAAACTGTACTATTTAAATACACTCCCTAACCATTCATCCACTTAGAATTCAACATTTATCATCCACAATTTCTGAAATGAATCACAGTTATGGACAACATTTAAAACCTAGCATTCACCAACTCCCCACTGGCATACCACACAAACAGTAATTTTCCGCCACTTAAAACTTAATCACATATGAAACGCATCTTTTTCGGGCGACATGATGGAAACCGGCGGACAATGTCATCCGTTTGAGAGCTAGCAGAATCACGTAATCTCCGCGATTTGCAAAATGAATGCTGCTCCTAATGAGATCAAATGAAACCGCTTCGTCTAAAAGGAGGATTGAAAATACATTCGACTGACAAAAGGAACTGTGAACGGCAAATTGAAATACCGGAATTACTGTTGGATTAAGTGTCCCCCGGTCCAGTTTGTTATGCGGGACAATGAGGAAGCTGTTTGAAGGCTAAGTTTAACCTCCAGAGAACTATTAAACCACAGAAACAATGATGCTTAATTCATACAACTTTCCAGCCTCTGAAAACAGGTTCATTAATTAACGGCGCACTTGGATTAAAACGACACAAAAGAGCCACGCTTGGTTTTTATCAAGGCAGCGATTAAAACTGCCTTCAAAGGATAGTTCCATCTAATTTACAATGCGGTGCATCAAAACGTTTGGCAGTTTTTGGCGCAAAATAAATAGCATTGAGACGTCATGCGGCGCTGTACTTCTGAAACTATGCATAATTATGGAAACAGATGTGGGTCTTTATGCATACCAGTGCACTATGCGGGCTCCATTGATGAATTTTCGAAGTTTAATCCTAATTCAACGGACCGACCTGCCTTAATTACTGAGGGCATACGGGAAGAAAATATCCTAGCACTCTCTTTTATTTCACGGAAATTGAACCAATTCATGAAGATTTCATTCAGTATTAGAGACTGAAATTAAATTCCATCTTGATCCCTAGCTTGTGGGCTAACTGCTAGGATAATCCTAAATAAAGTAGTTATTTGTTCATGGCTTAGGCTAGGTTACGGCTTTCTATGAAGTTACGCATTCGAATATTAGGATTAGTATAAGAGATGTTTAAATTTGAAGGTGTTAAAACAGTTGAAGAGTTGCCATTGCTTTCGAATATTGGAATTAAGGTATACATACATAGGAATCACTCAAAAATTTCTACTTCGGTTTAAGAACCTAAAATGCATCGTTTATTCAAAAATTATAAATTAACAGTAACTATAATCAGCTGTTATAAGAAAAACAGCAAGACTCCGCAAATAAGGAAGAATATTTATCGATTTAAAAGACGATGAAATCAACAATGTTTATACTCCAAACGACCATCCCTAGAATAACTGGGTTTAACAATTAAAATAAAAAGGAAATGGAAGCCAACAATTAAAATTTAAGAGGGGAAAAACCTGTCCATTGTTAAGAATTAATACAGCAACAAAGACTTAAAACAGTTCGTTCAGAATAAAATGACTTATTTATGATATTCATATTCTTAAATATCTTTAGAAAGTCACGAGTTATTGTTTATAAAAATGGATGAACAAGTATATCTATATGTATGCACCTTCATACATACATAAAGACAAGAGTGGAGAAGTACCCGAAGTCGAAGTTAACCATGTCTGGGACAGGCTCAAGATAAAAGAAATGCGGGCGATATTGTAGCGCACCATTGTTGCTAATATCTAACAATAGTATGTTTCAACAAATGCCCAATCACGATAGGAAGACGTAATAACAATATAATCTGCAACAATAGTAATCTGCGAATGACAATAAGTTATAAAAATACATACATACACCCACACGTACATAAACCACATTTAGAATCCGTATCAACACCAACCCTGAACTCCTACACATATCCAAGAAACCCTCATTTATTCACGAACTAGATGAAAAGACCTCGCCAGCGAGCGAAGTATAGAAAACAATATCACATATGTATTCCTCCCAGACCCTCTTTCACAGCGCCCCAAAAAAAACCCCGATAAAAAGGAATTAAATCCCCTCCCTTTTCATACACTAGGTATTAGAGAAAGTAGCAACACAGCATCGCAACTGGACCATTGTTTCCTGCTCCCGCCGGGCGGACATTCTCTCCCGCCGGGAAGGGGGCGACACCAACCTGTCACCGACAATGGGACAGGCATCCATCAATGCAATTCGGCCAGGTTCGGGAATATATGGCGATTGATTGCAGACCTACGTCATTTCTACGACGTATGGACAAAAAATGAAAAAAATGAGTGCGAACGCGGCTGGCTTCGTAACTGGCTGGACCAACTGCGCCCTCTTTAAAAAATAAAAACAAAAGAAAAACAAAAATCTTCCTCTTTGCCCCCTCCTGCATTCCGACCAGCTCACATAGGGTCCACAAGAGAGACTTGTAAAAAGGGAGAAAGACCGTCGAGATTACGGGATCTGGGCGCGCTAGTTCTGAATACGTGTCAAGGAAATGCATCGGTGCAAGCCCACGGAAATTCGATGCTTTTAAAGGTGTTACCGCAAGTATAGCCATCTGCCCAATACCTCCTTTCCTTTACTTTTTCGCACATCTTCGCTTGTTTTCGTTTCCTTGGTGATCGGTGCGAAATTTCGGTGTCTAATTTTTTTCGACCTTTTGACCCCTCGTTATAGATTAGCCAAATGAGCTAAAATTTGAACTCAAAATAAAAAATACAACGTTAAAATAACCTTCGACATCCGATTTCAAGCTTTACACAACCACTTTCGAAACTGATTGAAAATATCAGGGCATGAGTACAATAAATTAGAAATAACTACAAAATAATTACTTCACATCACCAGAAAAAGAAATTATGGAAAGAAAATTACACTCGTAAATTGTACATTTATAAAATAATTTGCACTAGTATGATTATTCAAATACAAGCAGTGATCGCGAATTTAAAATTTCACGATAGTTATCTAAGAAAAATATCTCTAGAAGGATGCTGAACTCAAAAATTTATGCAAAAATGCTTCTCGTTTTATTGTTTAAAGTGACAGTTGAAACCATTTCGCACGTAAGGACACACACCGAGAATCGACCCCGAGGCTGCTATCACCAAACACGAAAGCGCTACCCACTTGGCTATCTTCCCCAGTTCGATAAAAGGGGTACGATTCATATTATATAGCAAACAATAGAAGTATTACACATTTATTCCACCTTCCAACCACGAACCGAAAAATCCCGCGAGATCCGCAGAGATTAAACTCAAAGAGAGAAAAGATGAAATAAACTGGAACAATTCTCAAACGCCTCATAGAAAAAAACACTGCTTGACAATCGTGACCTTCATACGTTTTTCAGAGCGCCGATAAGCCGAACGAGTCCAAAGCCAATGCTCGAATTACACAGCGAAAGCCATAGAAATATGGTACGAATCCCAGGTATTGATTAATGAAGAGATATAGGAATGAAAAGTTGCAGCTTAGCCGCTCCCATACAGCCTCCCTTTGAATGTGAATGACCTAATAAACTTTACTGTTCCACGCGCTGCTTTAGGAATTCGAAAATGATTCCCAGCTTTGCTAGCAAATCGTTTTACAACGATATAAAGGATGTTCAGACATTTTTCTCCTGCGCGAATATTTGGTTCCACGATATCTCCGCGAATGGAAGATTTTTCATCTGTCCTTCGGTGCGGGATAATGGATCACGTATCTTTCATTTGCATTTTTTATCGTCTTTGATCATGGCAATACTGCGGTATGAGTGATGAGAAAGTATGGAATTCTAAAAGTCACTCGTTATTGTATGCAATGGATGGTTATCCACATAGAATTCACGATCTTAGGGAAAAATAATGGTAAAATACCTCACTCCTCATCTTTCCAACTAAACCTCATTCCCTATGTAAGACTTAGAGGAGCTAATGGTGGAGGTCTGAACCAATATTCAGGCTGAATATGATATAGACTTCAAACAAACTTTGCCTCAATCCTCATCCAAGAAAAATGCTTGAAATTATAGTAATGTTAGACTCGAGTATTTCTCCGTATTGTTGCAAAACTCGGGATAGCAGGGGCATCAAATACCTCACTCCTCATCCTTGTCTAGAAAACCTCATTCCCTCTGTAATACTTTAAGGAACTAACTGTGGAGGTTTTGAGGTTCGAACCAGCGTTCAGGTTGTATGCAGTACAAAATTCAAACAAAAATTACCTCAATCCTCATCTTAGAAAAATGCATAAAACTTCAGTTATTTAGTCTGCAGAATATTACCATAAGAATGACGATAACTATAGCAAATACCTCACTCCTCATCTCACCTAGTAAGCCTCATTCCCTCACCAGATCTGTGGAAAGTTAACAGTAGCATTGAACCAACCTACCCATCCATTTCGGCTGTACACAATACATATAGACAACAATATTTAGATCTCTATTCATGCCCCGAAAGATACTGAAACACTTGGCGAAGATTCATCCTTTTGTAGCCGTACGAAAGCTGGTATCCGGCTCCATAAAAATCCATTATCTCCATAACGAAGCTATGCCAAGCTGCTTTAAATTACAAAATCGAATCGACCGAAGGAAGAGATAAAAAAAATCCTTTAAAACGCACGTAATTGTCCGCGCGTTGAGAGCAACGTCGCTCCTGGTTTTAAAAACTAGCGGAAGCATAATTACTGAATTACATTGCTAAAGGAGTAAGGAAACGCTATCTGTAATACCCGGCCTGTTGTTAATCCCTCACTTTCCGTGCAATTGGAAGGGAATGGGAAATGAAAAAAAAGAAACCAGTCTCCCAATACTCCAATTGATCGTCCGATAACCGAATGCATTATCTCGTTTAATACAAGTGCAATTACGGTGTGGTCTAAGCTCATCGAGGAGGAGTAACCACGAAAATACGCATTCAATTGTTTCTCTCGTCCTGCGCGACTTAATTGAGCGAAAAAATAAAACGCGCCCGACTAATAATCTTCCCCATTTGACTAAAGAACGGACCCGTTGGCGGCTGAAAACGGGCGCGGAACAATTAAAAGATGGCGCAGCGATTCGACTTGTCCAAGTGCATCAAGAGTGTCTCTACTTCAACCGAATACGTACTTCTACACCTACATGGATTTATGTGCCATTATATCAAATTCTTAACGCCCTTTTTTATATCTTGATAAGTACCCACATATCTCTATGGCAACAAATGTTACTGCCTATTCATTAGTATCCAAACATTTTACATTTCCATAGTAACCATTTCTTTCACAGTATTTAACCGTCCGATACTCCTGAATTCGTTTCTTTTCTCTAATTGTTATCCTTTCGATAAGAACCCACATATCTCTATGGCAATAAATGTAGCTGCTTTTTCATTAATATTCAAACATTTTACATTTCCATAGCAACCATTTCTCTCACACACCCTCCCAAACTCCTGAATTCGTTTATTTTCTCTAATTGTTATCCTTTCCCAAGCACATTCCGCTTCGTTTTTCCAACATCATAATTCATTCTATGCATTATAAGTCTTACCCACATCTAAAACGACACCCCTGTAATTATTTTTCTATCTTTTAGGATTCACTTTTTACACAATCTATTCAATATGTAGCCCGAGGGTAGGGTCGAATCCCAAAGCATCCACCTAGGCTTTGCTTCGTGAGGTAAGGAAAACTGAGGCTTACCCTATCTTTTCTAAGTTTCACACTGACACATCAAAACAATCTAGACTAAGATTACACTATTTTTCAACATTTCCTGATCGCCATTTTCAATTTTCTATATTATCCACAATATGCTCGTACGTCGATATTTAACAACCTCATGTAATTCATATTCCAAATATATAAGTCAATCTGCCTTATTAATTTAACCCATGGAACATTAGAAATTTAATAGACGGCAAAGCAACGAGATTTCAGTTCGGGAAATTAGTACGACGAATGTTCCATTTTGGAATCGTAGTCATGATAAAATGCTATTTCCTAAACTTTCGCCATTCGAGATTTGATTGAAGTGTTACTAATAATGATTAAGGTGATGGGGCACTCACTAAAATGTCATATACCAGAAAACCGAAAATTTTCCACTCAATCTATGAGTAACTAATTAATACATAAATCTATTGCAACAGCTCTCCAACCAAATAATGAATAATGGTACAAAATTTGGAATGTCTAAGCATCAATATTTCAACGGAGAAAATTCTCACATTTGCACGAACTTAGGAGGACCAAAATATACAAAGTCTTAGGAAAACTCAATGTTTCACATATAAACTACCGTCAAATTTTAGCGACACACCCACTAATCCTTGCGACACACTATTGACTCGCCGCACACACGCTGGAATACATCACTGTTAGTCTTTGAACTCGAGAATATTGCTCGTAATATAATATGCAAATCGTTGTTTCCTTTAAAACCTAGGGCTTTGTAAACAAGCTCCTACGACTAACACTGATATATTGAGTAGTACTAGTTAAAACCTGCTTCAATTCCCATTAGCATACATATTGAGTACCGAAATTCATTTTCTTGATTTTAGAATTGCTTCCAATCTTCAAGTGCCCTCATTTCATAAGAGTCTACGTTTCAAACCAAAGGGTGAAACATCCGGAACAATACGACCCTCTCAGATACCCGTGCACAATTCGAAACCTGAGCAATCCACCCAGATAAAAATCACTAATGGATTACGAGGTATTATTACGGCTGGAATATCACTTTATGATTCAGTCCCATCCTAAGAGACGTACGGAAAAAACGGTGAAAAGAAACCGGATGCGAATTACAATTGCAAAGCAGCCGTCGTCAGTGGAGATTCAGCAATCGAAGGTTCAAGATAAACGAGCCGCTTTATGGCTTAAGGAGTATGCGGTATCATTAATCCGTCCGAATGTTAGAGGTGCTCTTCCTCCACGTACTCTATTCTGGTCGTGGCGTATCTCGGAAGAAAAAATCGGCACCGTAATGTAAACGCGGTCTTACAACCCGATTCATCGGTCTTGGCTCGGCAGGATATTTCTCATGAGTATGTCGAGGAAAAACTGAATCTTTATAACTATATGGAGAGGTGATCTACGTTCATGATATATATATGACATGCGATGGTTGTGAATGAGGAATGTGGAAAGATTATGCGATGTATAATATGCAACGTGATGACTTATTAGGCGATGGGGTATTACTAAAGAAGGTGATCGAGGGAAATTTGAGGTAGAAGACAGAGGGGAAGACAAGGACAAAAAATGTTAGATGACTCATGGGGTGAGTTACTGAAAAGTGAAAGAGAGGGGCATATGAGGGTACTTGAATCTATCGAAAGATAGATCACTAATATAATAATATACAACTTCAGCTCTTTTAATGAAGCAGTTGTAAAAACCATTTATTTATACTCAGTTTCGGCCAAATTCTGTGTTCGCCGTGAAATTATAATGGCTAATAAAGGAGCTATTAATTGTTGACTATTCTGTCTCTACTCACGCAACAACAATCTTGGCAAATATTCAGATTGTTGTGCTTTATTGTTACGCTCGTGAAAACAATCATTCGTTGCCAGGTGATATAATAACGCCCAAACAGTCTTAATTGGCACACGACTAAATAATTGTGTCGATTATCATTACATCTAAAGATGAAAATCAATAAACAATTTTTAAGTTTTCTGATAAATTTTACCCAAATTCGATTTGAAATTTCTGAATCCCCATTGCTTTCTACGTTCCGAAGGTGACCCTTAGCTGTCAGTACCGACCCCGCTTTCATAAACTTCCAGATTTTAATATTCTGCGAATACTTCGAAGAGAAAGGTTTCAAAATGTTTCCATGAAGGATCTTCATCTTCCACAAAACTATTCACATGGTGTTATCTGGGTATGGATTGCATTAATTCCAATAACTTTAAAAATATTTCATTACATTACAATAAAATCTTTCCAGATATTTCACTCTCAAGCAGTTTATTGTACGAAAATTGCAAATGCTACTTCATTTTGGGCGTATTATCTCTGATTCAGAAATTATAAATCCGATATAAACTTCGTATAGACTACTACGACGCGATGTCAGTCCGTGAGCGCCGTTGATGAAAACGGGGGAAGAAGCAATACTGCGTTTCTCATAATTATACTCATCAAGCCAAATAAATAACCATCCATATAACAATTTGATACTGTGACATCCATCAATTTTTTTCATCAAACACTTGCCATACCATCCCCCAACTAAGTCCATCATGATGAGATTTTTATCACCGCATCCCAAGACATAAATATCTAAAATGATCGTTCATAAAAGGCTATGAAGAATTCCTATAGAACCGTTCACATTGGTCACCTCGCCCCAACCAACAGATATTACTCAGTCATTGCCATTGAGTAGAGATAATAAACCTCCCTTATCCCCAGACTGTACATAAAACAGACATATATGAAGCACCACATTGCCTACGATAGGGCGTTCCCTATCTAATTATTCATGAACCACCCCTGCCTAGCTCCCCCTGGTCATTCAGCATCTCGAGAAATCACCGTACTATTTTAGCCATACACCCACTCATCCACTGCCATCCACCGTTCTTTTCTAGCAGCACATCCATTCACCCATTGCAATTCCCAATACATCAACATAAGAAACCAATGTATGTCGAACCCAACCCCTTTGGACGAAACATATCCCCAAAAACACCCACCCAGAACACCGTCCCGCCCCCACACGTCCTGGTCGATGAGCAACTCCGAACGACAAATGAAAAACGCTAATCTTCCAGCACCGCGCCCACCCGGTAGAAGGATGAATCCATTACAATCCCCAGTTTCAACACATAACAAGTGCAATTCCCGGTGGATGCGATAGCCTCTCCTAGACCCCTAATCCTCCGGCCTTGACTGCAACTTTCCTAGGCGAGGGGGGTGGAAAAAGGTTCAGGGTAAAAGGGGAGGGGGATCACCTCGAGGGACTGTGTTGGTAATGGTATGGGGTCTTTTACGAGTGAGGGACTATGGATAGGCGCTTCCAGGCACTGCGTTCCATTCCTGGCAATGTGTAATCCACTCCGACTTTATTAAAGGTTTCCACAGAATGGGAATTGGGCCGTCAGTTTCTGGGGACCATCTACGAGGGCTCCCCCTGTTTGCTTATACCTGGAATCGGCTCGATCTGGGAGTAAACGAACCTCGAATAGTTTCCACTCCCTCCAAGATTGTTGACTGTCTGTGGAATGATAAGGAAGAGATGCCACCGCGTGATTCAGCATACGAAAACAGAGTATGCATCGGACGCGGGCTTATGCTTTATGAATCGCTCGGTAAACGTCATTTGATTGGGAACACTGGGGAATTGCTTATTGGACCCATCCAGCCACGGTGACGGACGTACTTAGCGGCAATTTGAATCTATAATTAACCACTCCATTGGTCGTGCTGCATGTTCATCACGGACGGGATGCTGCTGACGGACATAATCGTCACGCCGGCGCGCCATCAATGGGCCATGACGAACTGTTACGTCATTGGTGCCTATCTGCATATTAACACCGTATCGCGAATCAATTACGGTTGCCACGACACAAATTCCTAACAGACACCATCAACTATGACATACATAATTGTCGCCTGCACTCACAATACGATGCTAACCACTAATTGGGTTAATTCATTAATTTACTAGATACTGCACTATATTCGCTCGTTGAATATCCCAGCACCCACAAATCATAGAAATTCTTAGTGAAGAAAGTATACAAAGCATTCGTAGACGCGCAGCTTCATAATTCTGAGAATCCGAGAGCTTTATTACCATCCGCGCTAATTAATGAAACGCACTTCACCCCCTTCGTCACTCCGCAAATATTTGAATTTTTCCGCCACGACGAATACACCTGAAAATGGAATTACTTTTCCGGGGAAACTCTCACATTCCGACGAGCACTTTCCGCACTTGGGGACGGCGGTGGGAAATAGCTGTACCGTTGAGGATTAAGTCGCAGATTCATCTCGCGGTAGAGCATTATAACATCACAATTCGCGCAACTGCGAGCGAACAATTCATAATATACGGACGGACAACTCGGACGGACGGACACATCATAACATTTGGACGGACACTTCGCAACGCCATTCCGTGAATAATTTTCGATCACGAATTCACGGTCGGTCCACTCCGCACAGCATCACTCCGAACAGATCCGCGGCAGTCACGATGCCCCTAACGACGGAGAGTTCCCGCACGAAAATAATTTCCAAGGAAACCGTCTCATAAACAATCACGGAATTGTTTTGACAATATGACGCGCACCACACGTACGTGCAACGAGAATACATTCCCACACCCTCCTTCCTTACCAGAGTCCTTCAACGTGTTCATTAAACCCCCGTGAAAGCGATCCGCACCGCCATAAACGCACATTACGAGAGTTATTACACACATAAAAAATTAACACCGGGGAATACTTGGGCGCCGGAGTGAACCGAATATTAGCCGTAAAGAAACCATCAAAACACTCACCGTTTGTGAAGATCGGCGTCGCTGTGAGCAGGAAGAAGAGGATGAAGAACTCCGAAAGCGAGTCTCGCCGAGTCCATCCTCGCCGGTACATCTTCCCGGCGATTGTAGGAGCAGATTCCGAGAGGAACATTCTTCAGTCGGCGGCGGGGAGTAGCCAGGATTGGGACTGCGACTGATTATCTGCCGGAACGAGCACTCATAAAAAAGTTTGCGTACTCCTAGCTTATAGCTCTCCCGAACGTGATTCAACGGCAAACTTTTCCGTAACTATCCTATCCGCCGAATTCCAGAACAGATCACTTCCTTGCACCACTATATAACAATCCGGAGCATCCGACCACACACGGTAAAATCAAAAAAACAACTGAACTGAAACAGAAAAAAACGTACACTACCAAATTCGTGTCAACAAACTTCCTTTGGGGGGCGAAAAACAAAAAAAGGACAATCTCAAATTCCTCTATCTGATAACCATCCCATAACTAGCGCAGTTTCTCCGAATATAGTTTTCGACAACACCATCACACTTCGGGAACGGATTTTCTTCTGGATAAACTAAACGGGACCGTTCTGTCGGCACTCGGGGGAATAACACAATCCTCCACGTTCCAATTAGGGCTCAGTTTATATTTCTCCGATCCGAAAAAAAAATTCGAAAAAATCCGAATTTTTTTTCGATCTTCTGGAAAATCGAGGCTAAATCCTCGTCACACTTTTATCACCGGGTGCGAGCAACATGCGCTTCCTCAGTGGGCGAATTTTTTCGACGGCGTACGTTCAACCCGGGGAGGTAAAAAAATCAAGCTTAAAGAAAAACCCACTCGCCGAACGTATGCCAGTAGGCCCACCACGAAGTACACTCTCTGGACGCACGACTCGGACTGAACGCCCGCTCCTAGCGACCACAGCAGCTCGACAATTGCCGAGCGATGAGCTTCAGATTTCTCCGCAAGGCGGCAGCCGTGCCTCTGGGTCGCCCGGGTTGAGAAGCAGCAAGGGGGGAGGGTGAGAGAGAGGAAGGCTGACTGCTCTCCTTCTACACTGCAGAGATCTGGCGGGGAACGGGGCTCTCCGGCTTCCTTCTGATTGATTCCTGCGAAAATGGAATAAGCAAGCTATGGAATAGGAGTGGGGAAGCAGTTGGAGAATTCCGGGCGAAATGTTTATTCGGGGAGGCGGGGGTCTTATGGGGAGAAATATACGTGTAGGAAAAAAGTGGGAAAGCTCCGCGCGCGGTGCAGAAATTTGTTTTTATTTGCTCTCGCGGCACCGGAGGATTAATCCGCTAAGGATGAGATTGGTGTACAGTGATAGCGGAATCTGCCCCCCGATTGGGAGATTCGAATGATCGAGAGGCTCCTAGAAACGGCAAATCGTTTCCGAACCGGGTTTTTCGCGCATTTTCGCCCCCCGCGTAATCTCCGCCCCCCCCCTTTTCGCGTATCCGACCCTCATTCCCCCCCAATCCGAATTTCTATCAAGATGTGATTTTAACGCTCTCATTATCGAGGAAATGGAACAGAGGGGAGTACACGGGGGGTTGCAAGGTTTTTTGGAATGATAATATTGCCCTCGGAACATATCTCTCCACTTTTCGAACGAGTTCCGAAGGGGAGCGTATTTTTTCAAGAACTCTCAACTTGTAAAGAATTGTTTTCGCAGAACCGTTATGACATACGGTCATCCTCTGCTTGTACTTTTCCAAATCGAATTTGATGAGATGCGAAACTCTGTATTTCGAGGATTTATGCCCATGTTAGGTGATCAAAAAACAGTATTCCGAAAGATTTAGGACTTTGTATCGTAAAAGACCATCAAAATGATATTTTATACAGTTCAATTTGTTCCCTTGATTTTCTGGGAACGAGTGAGTAGATTAGAAAAACTAGACTTCTGTAATTTCTTTTCTACCTTTAATAACCTTAACGTTGTAATTCTTGACTGATAATTATTTTATATTTATTATTTATTATAATTATTTATAAATTAATTTGTCAAATACAGTTCATCAATTAGCATCTCTGCTTAGATTATCTACCCAACGCCTACTATTCTGTAGCACCTACTCGCAGCTTCCTAATTAATTCTTTTTAAAAACATTGGCCTGCAGCAGTGAATCCAAAATCTTTACTGTATTAAAATCTGACTTTTCTCTCTCATACTTCTGTCAATTACTTTTCATAAAAATCTATCTTTTCAGGTTAAACCCAATCATGTAATCTGACTCCGTAAGATAATTTTTTCTCGTTCAAAACGTCTTTATTTTATCCTACGTACGCTAAATCCACATCTTATAACTTCCTTCGATTAACCTTCATTTAAATCAGGACCGGCAGAGAAGGGTGTTCCGTGGATGTGAATCCCGGATTTACCCGCTTCAGAATTTCATATGTTCAGGTTTCTTAGCATCAGAATAGGGTAACACTATACACAAACCCTTCAAAAATCCATGGGAATCCATATCCACAAAAGTGACACTCTGTGATACTGTCATGAAGTTCTCAAAAGCATTGAGTTCCTGGGTCAGTTGGGATTCACATGTTCCCTTTACGCGTTGAAAATGTTTTTCATAGCAGATCAACCGTGGAATCTCTATAGACCATAAGAAAGGAAGAGATTGGCGAGTGTACAATCACCTTATTGAGAGCGGCCCACGGCGAATTTTCCTCCGGCTTTGGAAATCAGTTTATGCGTTCACGGCATGTGAGTAAAAAAAGGTTTAAAGAAAAATCTCGGTAAATCGGACCCAATTTCACGGAAAATTTGCATGGTATAGATCAAAGACTCAAAAGATTTTACCTCAAGTGGCCCTCATTTGCTCATATAAGGATTCGAGGACTGTTTTGAATTCATTGATATCAGGTATTTATCAATTATTGTATTTCATCTAAATTTATTTTCACGCTCCCTCTCAATTTGGAGAATGGAATGAAACTAAAGTTTATCTTTTACCATTTAACTATCAAAAATTAGGGTGGAAAACTGCTTTAAAATCTAAGGAAGAAATTAGCTACTAATAGGTCTGTACTATGACTCAGGTAACAGAGATCTACTTCGGGCTGAGACCTGATTAAAGTCATATCATCCTAACTCTAAATACATAACATCAGTATCGGAACTTCCATGTCTTAGAAACAAAATTTTAATTATTTCATTTTCAATTTTCATCGCCTTTATTTTATAAGCAAATTTTGGTTAAATATTTTGGTGCCACACCATAATTTTAATTATATTTTATTACTTATTTAAACGTTTTGTTTTATTTCGTACAAAAGTAAATGATGATAAGATGTAAGTAAGATGACAAGGGAGTAAGGTAAATTTATGTTAGTGTTAAGGGTGATGATAGTTTCCTGGTAGTAAAGGAAAAGATTATCAGGAAATATTAGGGAACATTGAGATACCCAAAAAATATCCAACTAAATAACATGAACCAACCGTAAGTCAGAAAACTTCGGTACGTATGTATTCATTAATAATGCTCAGCCAGAATTACTCTTTTCCTTTGAATATATCTGCCAAAGTCTTTATTTACTCTTTCTTCAGGCATTTCATTCATTTTCTAAGATGAAAATCAGATATTTCGCTCACGTTTACTTTTTTCCCTTTGCGAATTCATCCGTGCATTTCCATGAACCAGTCCCCTTTATGCATAATGATATTTATCGTTAATGCGGTAGTTATTTATATTGCATTTTTTTAAACAGACGAATTCTACTTCATGAAAAGTATTTATTTAGCGTCAGAAAATCTGCAGATGAGATGCCGACTGAATTCATCCGCCAGCAAACACAAAACATTTCCAGACTAAGGTTTTCTGCGTAGGATTTTAAAAAACGCCATTTAATATTCGACATTTTTCGACTCTCGAATAACAAACGGAACATTTCCTCTCCGTGGGAAAACTGCCATCTTGAATTCAGAATTCCGCGGTATACACCGCGATATGTCATCGACATAAATTCCGAAATTGTGCCTGTTAAAACGCTTCCCGATACAGAACCGCACGCTTACGCTTTTAAAGAACTTTCTAAGCTATTCAAGAAACTTATTTAGCGACACATTCCCCCAGTACATGTGTATGCTTGACTTTGCGAATTTCCACGGGATTGCAAAGTATCTCGAGGAGTGCTTTTCATCCAGAGAATAACGTCCATGATACGGAATAAACATTTTGGCAGGAACGGGACGGTCTGCATTTATTTCTTGGATGAGAAAAATTTTAACTACCAGGTGAAAATTTTGCACGTGCAGAAATTTTTCGGCAGAGTATTTCGGGACGTGAGCTGCGAAAATAGGCGACCGAAACTTCGTGGAAAAACGTAAATATGGAGTTATGAGCATAACTCAATGCTATAGTGAGTAGAAGAAAGATGTATCTCGCTGGAGAAATGGCAAAGTTGCTTTATCGCGACAGATACTCTGCGCTGGTTTGAAAAAACATGGCTCATGTGCAATGGCACGGGGATTATCTACACGCCCTGCTTTTCTGAAGCTACAGAGTACCTCGACACTAAACTAAATGTAAGAAATGCATTCTTCCACATGAATTATTTTCGAGAATGGATTAAATTAATAAAAATGGATTTCTGTAACAAACATCTTAATGAAAAGTGTCTATATTCTACATTGAGAGAGAGTTTATGTCCGACTTTCCTGACTTTCATCTAATCTCCTATGTCAGTCTTTGAATGTCTTCGATAGAAATAAAAAGAAAGTATAGATTTTTTGGAGAAAATACATCTAAAATTGAAGGTTGATGAGAGAAAAACAAAGAAAACACCAAAACAAAAACAGTGAAAATCTCGAGAAAACCTAAAAATAAAAATCACAAGTCATGTAACTAAAGCTACATATTACTCTATATTTCACGTGAGGACACAAAAATTTTAGTTAGAAATTAATTTCACTGAAGCAAGAATCTCATAAATTACACGATTGAAATCTCCTGAAAGATCATTTGGTGTCGAGAATAAGAACAACAATAACTTCAACTGCCTTCAACCCCAGCCTGCGACTGGTCCTCCGTAAATAATTACGTCAACAATAACGCCTTCAACAATACCCTATATTTCCTTCGAAAGTAGACAGTATCCATGGAGAGCATTGTTGTAGGTTTGAACTCCAGTGCCATTGTTATCTGCATAAAGATTCTTGGATCTCTCATGACAACAATAGTGCTTCAACAATAATAGCACTTCAATAACTATATATATATAAGTTTCTACCTTTCGGTAGGTTCATGTGCCCCCACTTCCCTATTCAGTTCCCTCTCCTTCGACTCCCGGTAACTTCTCCCATCCCATTAATTCGTCTAACATCTTTTGTCTTTGTCTTCCCCTCTGTCTTTTCACTAGCATTCTTCCCTCGATCAGTTTCTTCAATAATCCCTCTCCTATCAATATTTGACCCACCCATTTCTTTTGTCGATTTCTAATTACTACCATTCTAATTAAACCATTTTCTCCAACCATTTCTAGCATCTCCTCGTTCGTTTTTCTATCGACCCAGCTTACTTTCTCCACTCTACCCAATAACAATATCGCTTCCATAACAATAACACTTCAACAGCCAGCTGCAAGATATCGCTCCGTCACAATATCAACAACATCTTTAACAATACTCAACTTTTTTTAACAATAAATCACTTTAATGATCTGGTAAAACTAGTTGAAGGATTGCTTCGAAATCGCTTAATACAGTACAGTACTATCGTCATTTGTTGGAAACGTATGACTAGAAAAGCACTGAAAAATACTGGAAAATTCTTCCACTCCCATCGCTTCCGAAGGATGTGGTACATCGTACTCAAAAAGAGGTCGAAGAGAGAGACATGAAAGGAAGTAACTTAAACTAAAACCCTTTCGAGGAGGAAATCGCACGGAATGAATTCGCCTGTCACCCACTCAGCGGACCCAAATCACCTGTTGTATTAGAGTCGGACATTGATGTCGGTGACGCGTCCAGTCCAGGCGATTTCTCTGATGAAGACATTAACCACGATCAATGCATCGAGCGCATTACCCCACGTCTAGCTTCAGAAAAAAAGGGAACGGTTCTTAGCATTTTCTATAAAATACGAGCCTGGGAAAGAACGGGAATATAGAATGATACTGACATTTCCTTTATGAATATTCTCTTAATATTAATACATTGAAACTAAGTATTTTCCTGTGATTCTTTATGGTATTCATAAGGCAAATGAGACAGCAGCATTATGGCAGAGCTTCCTCTTTGAACATATAAGTACACTCACTTATTCACTGAAATTTCGTGGCAAACTAACAAAGCCGTTTGTTATCTTCAGCGAAAATTCAAATTTATAAATAAAACACTAAGTGAGCAGTAAGATATTTTAGTACCTCATAACCAGATCTTAATAAGCGACGAAGTATATTAGAAAATAGAACACATTTGTGTTGCAAAATTCGAAGAATATATGTGTAGCCTATGGATAGTACACAGCAGTCTTTCTGGGAAGCACTGTGCCATGGTAACAAAGGAGGTTTACATTATTCCAGAAGATAGCAACAAAGTATATATAGAATTCATTGTCTGGAGAAAGAGGTAAAACAAAACTTTACTTTCTAAAGCTGCAAGAAATTGATATTTCTGATAGACGATCTACAACCATCTTAAAGAGAAGATTATGTGAAAATGTTTTACATCATTATAACAGTTTTTTATAATAAAGATCATCTTTTCACGAATCTGATCTAGAAGCATTTCAACAAAATTCATACCAATTGTTTATGAAGTAGGTCAAAATTTTTTGCAAACTTTACGCTAAGAGTGCTGAGATTAAATTTCAAGATCAAGTTGCAGCCGCGTTCTACCTTAGTATAGTAATTTCCGTAGTAATGCATACCGCCAATTTAAAAGAATTCGATTCCTAAAAAATGCGATTAATTCTAGTACTATGAACATCGACATTTTTCCTGACATTGTCGATGGAAGAAAGAAACCTCTTTTCAAGATATTCCCAAGTATGACTCCAAGTCTGAATCGAATTGTTTGCGTTCCATAGGAAATTCTTGGGAGGGCTAGCTCAGGGCCGGCGTGCAGCGTATTTGCCATTCCTGGTTTCCGTTTTTAGAGTCTCTTGGTCAGCTGTGCGGCTAAAATTATGATTTTCTTGACGTCGCAAGTTGATACACATGCTTTTATCAATAAGTCCCTCATACTGCTGGGTACGTATCCGAGGAATTTGATCCCGTACACCACTGAGGTCCAGGTATGGAAGGCAATGTAGCCGCATAATGGTCAGAAAAAATCAAGTGGACGCTTGGGAGGAAAGATTTTTAGCCTATTTTTCGTTGAAAAACAATTTTCCTTAGTATCTGTTATGTTACAAATATTTTACGTGGAGGGTTTTCCGATTTAAATTATACTTTTCAGTATACATTGCAACAGTGGAAGATCTAAAATCTTGTTACTGGGGAGGGTTTGATATTTTAATCACCTATCTTTAAAAAAAAAAACTAATGTTAAAATGATTATTTTACGCGGAGGATATTTCAATTTAAATTATATATTACAACAGTGGTAGATGTAAAATCTTGCTAAGAAGGAGGATTTGATATCTTATTCACCTATCTCAAAGAAAAACTAATATTAAAATTTTAATTCGTTCCAATCAAACATTAATTTTGTTGTAAAATTTCCAAAGAATGTAGATTTATCTTAAAACGATTTCCTGTCAGTTTTAGTTTGAATTACGCATTACGCCTGAAGAAAATAGCTTTTTTTTATAAATTATCTAAGATACGACAATGCATTGAAAGTCAATTTCGGTCTGCAATAGCGTAGGTTAGTTCCAAAAGAGAACGGACATGAATGTAGTCTGACAAGACCGGGATGTGGGATTGACAATCCTCATTGACGTCCTCATTGAGGCTCCGGCCAAAGTGGTTAAAGCTTTGATACTTTAAGGATAACAATATAAAAAGGGTTAAAGGTGACTCCAAACTTAAAGAGGATAACCTAGGAACAATTGCAAGGAGAAAAGGACATACAAAAAGACTGATAAAACTGGAGATCGAAATGGAAGATACGGGTTCGAATCCCGGTCCTGTAAGGTTTGTTTCATGTCTGACTTTCTTTGAGAAAGAATTTTACACTATAAGATCAAATCAAAATGTAGAAAATTTATTTTGGTGACCGATTGTTGATAAAAATCATTTAAAATTATTTCGAAAAAAGCGTTTTTTACGGTATTGACAATGGTGATGGTTCTCCAATTATTGTGAAATCAGCATAAACTGTACCAGAAAAAACAATGAGCGGTATTGTTTCAGAGTTCAATTTCAATCAAGAATGTTAACGTTATCACTTTGGATAGCTCTAACGACTACATATTACAACAATCTCACTGCTCATAAATCATCAAGAATTAAAAATAACAAAAAGAGTTGAAGTTCTTCAGTCTCAATTCAAACGTTAAGTTTGGCTCAAAATCGCCCTAATGAATGAATCTTTCAACAATTAAGCACTCCAGTAATCACACTACTTAAAAATCATCAACAATGAGAAATACCGAAACTTAGTTCAAATTGGCTCTTTATCAAACTACAACACTTTAAAAGACAAAACAATGGATTGCATTGTTTCAGAGAGTATATTTTCAGTTCAGAACGTTAAATTTCACTTTAGACTGCCCTGATGAATGAATATTTTAACAATCAACAATTTAAACAAGATAACAATCCCTTAATACTATATATTTCACGATATAATTTCAGATAGGCTTCCTGATTAGCAATTAAAAGGTATCCAGAAAAGTACTTCGCCATAAACTATCCTTATCATAATAAAAACCTTCGCAGTACCTTTAGACGATATTCTGCCACAGGAAAATGTTTTGTTTCAACGGAAGATAGAGGGAAACCCATAAATCACGCAGCGCAACTTTTTGCTGCGCCTTTCGAAAGTAACACGCTCTCTTACTTTACTGAAGCATCACTTCAAATTTCATGCACAAAACGTAGCTTTTAACACTCCCACGAGCCTCCACTTCAAACTTACGAGGGTAAAAATGCATTGTGCATGTGCATTTTTATCGCTCCGCCCTACATAGAAATAACTTCCAGGATAAATAACGGTGGAATGAGAGTATAATAGAGGCAAGAGAGGTAACAGGCTAAGGAAGAAGCAATCAATAAGGCGTTGATGTTTGAACAGCAGGGTGAATTATGAGTGACTTCAACAATGCCTAGAAAATTAATCTCTCTCAACAATGAGTAACAATCATAACCATTATCATAAGGAGATTGTTGCGTAACAATCCAAACTGTAAATTTCAACAATCAGAACCTTCTTAAGCGTGTTTATGTCGCTTTAATGGTGCCATGCAACCAAGGTTTTCGATAAGGCGTATGGCAGGGGTTTCCAATCTGGAGTATCCGTGCTCACAAGAGATATAGCAACCTTTTCTAGGAGGTTTAGTAAAGTCTATGTAAATATGCATGTTTTTAAGTGTTAAATTTGTATGAAGTGCTGCGCATGGGATGTTATTTGGAGGAGTTTTCCCTCTTATTAGGGTAATTGCCAGGCAGGGATTTTGTTCTATTTGTCCCTCCAATGACCGTCACCAGGCTAGATGCCTATTTACAGTCATAGAATATAAATAAGTGTTCCTCCTTTCGGTAGGTTCATGTGCCCCCACATTCCCTATTCACAGTTCCCTCTCCTTCAATTCCGGGTAACTCATCCCACCCCTTAATTCGTCTAACAACTTCTGTCTTTGTCTTCCCCTCTGTCCTTTCCCTTATATTCTTCATTCGATCACTTTCTTTAATAATCCCTCTCCTCTCAATATTTGACCCACCCATTTCTTTTGTCGATTTCAGTCATAGAACATGAAAATAAAATAAGCATTAGGCTGTGGTTGAATTACATGATTATAATCTACAGAGGCAGTTCTGATGATGTGAAAATTGACTCATACTAAAGAAAATCCTTTCAATAATCCCATAAATAGTTGTTTTTGCAGCATACAATACTAGACTATGTGGAATGTGCCTATTACACTTATCAATTCATTTCTTATCAAAATATTGAGGATTAAGCCATATGGACAGTTAAAGTCAACGGAGTTTGGGGATCAGAATCGTTGAAAATCCCTGGCGTAACGAAAGAACAAATCGCTTGGCAGCGAATTCATAATTTTGCTTAATTAACGAAACGTTTTTTAATTCGCATCGACATTTAATTCGGGAAGAGATTTGGATGAATTAATTTCACAATCGAATTCGCTCTCATCAAGGAGGCGTTCGTTTGGAAAAATCACACTTCATTGCCGAAATGACCATCACCCTTCCACCTTACTGCAGGTCAAGAATTCTTGAAAATTTTCCATCCGAAAACATTTCCGAGCGACTGCTTCCTCAATTAATTTTATCGATAAAACCCACCTTCCCTTTCTTATCTTCCCTTCCCTTGGGCATTTTTTTTCTCGATAATCGAGCCTCCCTGAAGACGATGCCCAGCCACTTCCTGTCGCTCCTTCGATAAATGTATTTAAAAAGTCCTATTTTATCGCTCACTTTTAGTTGGACCCATCTACGCAGCTCATTTTTTCCGATCCATTATATACAATAAACACACGCCTTTAATTTCTAATCCTACCCTGGATGAAATATAAAATTTAATTTCTGGAAAAAAATTTAATTTACTTGGACCCATCTACGCAACTCATTTCTTCCGATCCATAATATACAATAAACTCACGCTTATTATTTTAATGCTACCAGACGTTACCTGGATGAAACATAAAATTTATTTTCTGGTAAATTTAATATTAATTTTAATTCAATTAAAATATTAGGATACGGGACCAACTCCGTCGCAAGAGTAATTCGTATTTTTCGAAGTTTTGAACGATGACTTATGATTCGAATTCTTCGCAGATGTTTGATTTCTTTCATAAATTACCCCTAATTTATCGCGAATGAATGAAGTTGAAAAATTCATTAAAGACCGGGATTCCATCGATAATTTGTGGAAGATTTCACATAACCCAATCAGTTTTAATAAGGTAAGATAATATTAAATTGGATAAGATTTTGAGATTATAATCTTCGAGTAATGCAATAAAATCATTTATTTTATGTTATGAAAATTTTAGCTAATTAAATTCGCAACATTATTCATGTTATGATTAATAATTCAACGAAAATTATAGCACTATTGCAAATACATAAAGTGGATCCAGGTTGTCATAACACACAATAAAGTTTCAATGTTACTGTTTATTTGGTTTGTATTATGTATTCTGATACTTCATTATATTTAAGATATAAAAATAGAGTGAGGCCTAGAATGGATGAAATTTGATTATGCATTATTCGACAAAGAAAAAACAGCTATTCGGTACCATTTCCTCATTCTTCTAGCAATCAGTTGCATTATAAATTGAACTAGGTGAGGCTCAGCTTGCAAAATATATTAAATTTTGGAATTTGAACTAAATATTCATTAATTCATACTAAACAATTCCATGGTAACCGCAAAAATAACCAATACCGCGCTATGTAACCGAGAGATAAATTCAGTGTTTCTAGATTTTCAATAAATTCTGTTTCCATACTTCGTTTATCGAAAATAAATGCATGAGTGAAGTTCAATAAATCAAGATTACATTTAAAAACATAGTTCGCTGTCGATGGTTTCAGCACTAAAGAGACTTTTGAATTTCAATGAAGTAAACGTTCATTATCTTCGACAATGCTGCAGCTAAATAACCAATCACTCTCAGTGAAAAGTGATGGTTACATTCAATACTTTCGAATTATCTATACTTGATGCTAAATGTATTTAAATTTTCGTTTAAAGGTAGAAAAATTGACTTTAGATCAACTATGTCAAAGCAGCCATATAAGATACAAACATCCCTGAACATAACCAATAAAATTTTGTGATTCTGAATGTTGAATAATTTATTCTATGTAATTGATGCTATGGTTCTGCTACCATATCTTGATTAAGGAAATATTTTCCATTCTTTTTTTTATACAAGAAGAGAAAAAGGTATCTGTCATTTAGAATGAGTAATGAGCATCTCTTTACTTTTGACTCAGTCTTGTTCATTGCCTTGACGTCATGAAAGCTACTGTGTTATGAATAATAAAATCAATTAAAGTTTCTCCATATAGAATGCTACGATAAGTGATATTCCTTGAGTCATTATGCTTCATTTGCGAATTCTTGTTCCACTTTTGGTATTCTGGCTCTGCGAGGAAAGTGAGTGAAAATTACCTCACTCCTCATCTTGCTTAGTAAGCCTCATTTACTCTCCTATCTCTTGGCAGCTAATAGTAAAGGGGATGCAACGGGCCTTCGGGCTGATTTGACATAGACATTTCAATTGTTGTTTAACAATAATAAGCCTATAAATTGTCTTGTTAGCGTGATAGCCTAGCAACGCCGAGGTCCCGGGTTCGAATCCATGATCGGTCATAATAATATTTGTGCGGTAAATTGACGGTAAGTTGTAAGAATGACTATGAAAAGCGAAAATTTGCGATATGAAAAACATTATAATTAATTAAAAAATGTATTGATGAAAGCTGATCTATTTAAAACTGGCATCTGACAAGTCAATAATTAGGACTTAGCGGTAGATAAATGAATATGAACTTATAAAATGTTGGATTTTATTTTTATATGTATGTACTATGATAACAAACGAAAACTGTGCTTCATGGAAGAGTTCTTATTACTATGAAAGATATTGTATTCTTTTAAATTTTACTGTATTTGTATTGCATTTAAACTGTGTCTGATTTTATTTTCATATTTACTTGTAAACATTGTGATGAAGCCTATTCTTCTTTGAAGATAACTAATGGATCAAAGTAAAATAATAGCAATTATTATGATAACATGTGATTCTTAAGTAATTGTCATAATGTTTATTATCACACCTTACTGTCGTTAGATAAGGGTTCTTATTACTATGAAAGATGTTGTATTCTTTAAAATTTCACTGTATTTGTATTGTATTTCAACTGTATCTAATTTCACTTTCATTGTAAACATTGTTATGAAGCTTATTCTTCCCTGTAGATAATTAACGGTTTAATGTATAATAATAACAATAATAATTATAAAATGTAATTGTTGGATAGTTGTGACTATATTTATTATAATATGTGATTGTTTAAAAATTGTTATTATACTTATTATCACCGCTTATTGTTGTAGGTTATAGAGTAAAACAGCCTGGTGGTATAATTAAAAAGCACCACAAAAATTAACGAAATAACTAAGTCGGTTCGTGTACTGTAATACACTTTCCGCACTATAACACACCCGCCAACTTCCACAAACCCGAAGAGCAACTTTAAAGAATCCCCTTGAATGCGTTATTCCACTCTCATAGTTGCGAAATGTTGAATTGGCGATGTCGAAACGTAGTTGCGCGGAAACCTGAAAATGGCTGGGATTGACGATGGTCAAAGTTTGAAACGCGGCATTAAAACGAAAAGATGAAGTGGAGGATTCGACGCATGCAACTGCGGTCTCCCGTCCTTGAGCCGAGAGTCGTATGAGTAGAGGATTACTAAGGGCGCTCAGACAACGCCGCGATCCCAGATCACGACTAATGGAACGGCATTTCGAATGAGATGGATATTATAGCCCCACTACAAGCATTAGAAAATGAAATTCTCGCCCGAGTAGCTAATGAAGACCATTCAGGGGACTTAAATATTTCAAGAGGGAAGGGAAAATATTGAGGGATTGCTCCCGTTAAGCTTGTTTGATACAGGTCGATCGTTATGAAAACCATATGACAGCTGTTTTTTTATACCTTACTGAAAGACTTGATTATCTTTCACAATTAATTGCCGAGAAGGTATTCTAAACATTTCCTTCCTGATGATGTTACACCGTAACGATACCTAGGTAGTTTAATAAAAGTTTTGCGGACTCTACATCTACATCTACATCTGTACCCTGCAAGCCGCCTTTCGGGTATAGTGTTTTCTTAGAGTGTATCCCTAACATTACTTGCAATATCTAAGAAATTAATTATTCTCCATTTCTTCGCAAAGCTATATAAATGGAAATCTTTCACGAACTTTTCGTAGTAAAAATTATAAAAATATCATATTAAAGAGCAAAGAAAATTAATAACATCTCAAGTCACTTGGAGGTCCAAGGAAGCCTACTACACGCAATTCGCCGAGAAAGGATTGTTTCTTTTCAAAAGAAATAAATTTCAGCCGTAGAGGTGACGTTAAATTCTCGCGAGATATTTATCAATCCCTAATTTGATCACATTGATCTATCAATTAATTTTCTTGTTTGAAATATAAAGATATCAGTATTCAATAATAGTAATAGTAAAATAGTAAAGTAAATTAATTCCAGCTAAACAATTCGAATAAAAATAACATAGTTAAACAATATTTCGAACTTAAATTTTTAAAAATCACAATCAGGTTGAAATGCAAATTCACAAATATTCGACATTTAAGAGTTAATTGAGAACATGTCACTAGCAAACTGACTTTAATTCACCATGAGTGTTACAACTGAATATATGTAAATCATTATGTAAATAATCCACTATTACAACGATTGATAATATTATAATCACAGCTTATTTTCGGTTGATTTATAATAAAACTCATTTGGTGGATAATGATAAAGTGTCAAAATTGATGAAATAACAGTAGAATATTAAAATACATCTTAAGGGTGACGCAATGAAGTCACCTGAAAATGAAATAGATATGACCAACTAATGAAGCTTTTACTTCGTTGAACTCCATCCTTGTGATTGAGGAGTAAATAAATTTGCAAAGTTCCACTTTACGGATTCATTGATTATTTGATATTATATTGATGATGGACAAACAGTCCGAAAGCGGTTGCCAATCAACTTTGGAATTCTGCAAAGCTATTTCCTATCCAATTGCAAGAAATAGATATAATTTACGTTAATTTTATAGCACCATATCTAAGTTAGCCTATTAGGATATCAGTAATGTGTATTTCAATAACGGATTGATGGTTTAGCTAGTGGCACAATGTTTTCATATGATTCTTAATGCTACATACTCCGACCACAAAATAACCCTTGCATTTTATCTAAACTTAGATTTTCGAGGCAAATACTTGAAAACGCATTCAGAAAATGACAGGTGTAAATAACATGAAGTAAAAGTAGCCATAAACTATCTCCACAATAAATTCAAAACCTTTTTTCCATTTTGCAGATGAGAAAGTTTATTCGAAAAATAATGATCGGAGTGGTTCTCATGAAATTACAGAGGCGGAAGACCCTTCTATCCTAATCAAATATTATGCTCAGGAGCAGAATTCCCTGGGCATTAATATGCATTTGCTTCCGCTTGTAGCCAGAGGTTAGCGTAATAATAGGAGATCGCCTACTGCGGTCACTGATTCAATGGTCGCGCGAGAAAATGCGCCTTACCAAGTGATTGCAATAACTCCGTTCTTTTACGTAATTCATATGGTGCGCTACCTCTCTCAGTAATTCTCTTAAGTCTAAGAAAAGTCACTAGTCTAAGAAAATTTGGTACTTTTGAATTTGTATTTTATAAATTCATTCTTACAGGAAAATCCGCATTTCCTGCTTCCATGTTTTGATATAAGTAGATTATTCATTTTAGCTGCTGCCTTAGGACACTGGCCATGATAATATGAAAAGCTATTGAGGTATGAATAATAGTAAAATTCCAACCCAGTAAATCATCAAAAAGTATATTTTAAATTTTCAAGTAAAATTTAAATTTATTAAGTAAAAATGTAACTTTTGATGATTTACTAGAGCGGAATTTAATTATAATACTTCCACTTCTGCTTAACCCTCTCGTCAATATAAGGCACAAATGACGGAGAGTATTCATTCATCAAGGTCACTCCTTATTGAATGAGATAGAATGTCATATTCGTATGGTCATTGTACAGTTCATACGCTAAATTTGCCATTATAAGTATTCAGTCTCAGTGAAGATAGCTACGGTAACCTACCTCATCCTTCATCTTCACAACTCACCCCCTCTTTACTAAGCCTCATTCCCATTTGGGGTTACAGATTACTGTGTTACAGTTACGTTTACCATTCATAGTACTATACTATGTCTGTACTATGCACTGTACTATACACTATACTATATACTATACCACATATTCATCACTCCTCATCTAAGCCTCATCCACTCTCCAAACCTATTGGTAACTAATAGTGGATGGGATGAAGTTGAACCGGCCCTGAGGCTGAATAGAGGAAAACGTCCAACACGAGCCCTTACTCAGAGAGAGAGAAAAGAAAGCGGCTATGATGGAAGGACCGTCTCAATAGAATGAATAAAAGTAGAAATCTCAGGAAAGTAAAGGAAGCGTAACCAGGGGGGAGAAGAACGGGTCAACCGAAAGAGACATGGATGGGAAAATTGAAAAGTAGGGAAAGAGAAGAGGGAAGACATAGAGGGAGAGAATGACGGATGGATAAGGGGGGAAAACTTTGTCGCAATACCGAACCCTATAGCACAAAGAAATGATATAGTATCTTCATTGAGAAACATAAGATCCCCAAGCAATAAATATGTATATTCAATTGATTACCGATATTTACAAGATTATATTTTGGCTTTTAGAAGTGTTATATATATGCGTTCTACCTTTCGGTAGGTTCATGTGCCCCCACATTCCATATTTAATTCCCTCCCCTTCAATTCCCGGTAACTTATCCCACCCCTTGATTCGTCCAACAACTTCTTTGTCTTCCCCTCTGTCTTTTCCCTAGCATTCTTCCCTCAATCGCTTTCTTCAACAATCCCTCTCCTCTCAATATTTGACTCACCCATTTATTTTGTCTATTTCTAATTACTTCAGTTATTACCCTTTTCTCCCCAACCATCTCCATCACTTCCCCGTTCGTTTTTCTATCGACCTATAAGTGTTAAGACAAGCATTAAAATCTAGGGTCAAATTTTATTGGATTATGTGAAAATTTCTGGATGTTATGATCACAAATGAGCTTTAACTAAGTCAAATCATTTTGAGTATATACAGTTTTCACTCAATTACGGTATTAATGATACAGGTATAACACCCAATTAAAAATTTCTACCGAAAAATTAAGAATTGAATATAAGATTAAGACTAATAGAAAAAGTTAATGAATTCTATCCTTGAAAATAAAATTTTTTAGCTCACTGGCAATCTCCGTTCTAGATTAAAACTCAACTAACACTAAACTTCCCAACGCTATTAGGAGTTTATAACTCGGATAGGTATACTATTGTAAAGAAAAAATCACGGATATTATAACCTAAAGCGAGTTATTAGGGGTTAATAACTCAGATAGCTATACTATTGTAAAGAAAAATCCCGAAAATGTAATCTGATGCAGCAGAAACGTCCAAAAGCAACATCAACGTTAAGGTATCAATCACCATCATATTTGAATATGATACAAAAACTTGAACAGTAGTTTATAACAATTATGCAGCATTTATTTTTCCACTCATTTTACCGATACAAATCATCCAAAGCTCCCAATTTCAAATACTTCACAATTCGTGAATTAGCAGATGGAAATTTTCGAACGTTCGAATAAATTTAATTGAAAGAGTCGAATAGCAGTCTGAACATATTTCCCATGCCTTTCGAGTGGAATTGACCTACCGCATAATTATGTGGTAACATTCAATTAAAAGCAGATGAGTTTTAAAATATGTGACACAATGGTATGGAAATAAACAGTGCTTTTAAATGTACAAAAATAAAATCGGTCAAAATTTTCATAGTCCATTTTGAGGTCATGAGGTTTCTTCAATGATATCATTTCGGAGACAAAAGAATGGAGGAAATGATGCATATTTACAGAACTTCATTAAAAACTCAAAAATTCGTTTTTCATACCCCTGATACCCAATATGTAAAATGTAAAGCAAATTTGCGTACGCAAAGTTTGTTTAATTATCATTTTAATGTTCAATTTACTGGGAGAGTCGTACATTTCCGCCTAAAATTAGTAAGGATACATTTTTATGAATAAACCTGAAAAATTTTCACGAAAGCCACTATACTTTTCCGATACATTTAAGCCCGATTGAGATGCTTTTCAGCAGTCCAAGCGAAAACGTGGGTTAGCGTTGTAACCGGATTGAGTAATTCTGGTTATAATAATCATATTTTTGAATAAATTTTTGCTTTCCATACAAAATAAACCTCTTAGTTAATGTTGGTAATTTTTTAATTTGCAATGAAGTGGCATTTTTAAAAAGACAATTAAGGAAGAATAACGATCTCAGAAAAAGACAAAAGTTGTTAGACAAATTAAGAGGTGTGATGAGTTACTAGAAATTGAAGGAGAGGGAATTAAATAGGGAATATGGGAGTACATGAACATACCAAAAAGTAAATTACATATGTATAACGATATTTTTAAACGCAGTGATGAGGGACCATCCCTCAACAGCCAAGAACCACTCCTTTTTCAGTTTTTTGTTACGTTTCTTAGGATTGTAACGATAAGGAAGACCTAAAAGCGACTTTTTATTCTATGTTCTGCCCTGAAGAAAAAGCGATAGAAAAGATCGGTCTATTTCAGAGTTCGTATCGAATCCGACGGTGGGATATAGATAGCTCTGCTTCGCGATATCTTCATTTAATTTTCACAAAATCAGTAATTCTAAAGAAGAGACATGTAAGGATCAATGTTAGAGACAGATAATGTAAAAATGTTGACGTTGTAGTGAATTTGGGGACGGAGAAACCCACATATTTAGAGGGATAGAGTCTTAAGTTGAAGCCTCTTAAACTGGTTCTATTCTGAATCTAAAGAAATAGTGACATGGGTCTACAAAACACTACATAATGGAAGGACGGTTGGTAGAAAAGGAGTGAATCATGAAGATTACAAAGACGGCAATCTGCTGAAAACGAGTTAGAAAGGTATTTTTAAATTCTATTTTTGCTCTAAGTGATAAAGGAAGAGAGATTGGGATAAAAATAAACGCCGAAAAAACTTGTGAGATCAAACAAAGGAAAAAAGGTAAGTTAATGATCAAGACTGATGGGCAAAAACTAGAACGAGTGGATCAATTCCCTCATTTCTTCTTTCTAGGAAAGAACACCGGTGAGGTTCGAAAAGAATAGCATTAGCCAAAGAAGCTTTCGCTGAGCGAAGAAACAGGCGGCGAGAGGCATTGATAAGAGAATCAGAGATATTTTTAAATCCTCGGTATGGAATGTTTTGTTGTATGGGTGTGAAACGTGGAGCTTAAGAAAGGAGGACATCAAAAGATTGGAGACTTTTGCGACGTGGGTGTGACTCAGAATGGAAAAAGTAAGCTAGGTTTATGGAAAGAAAAATGCGTAGGTTGTAGGGAGGAAGAGTTTTCATTGAAGTAATACGGCAACGGCAGAGGAAATGGGTGAGTAAAAATATTGAGAGGAGAGGGATTGGTAAATAAACTAATTGATGGTAAGATCAAGAGAAAAGACTAACACGAAGCAAATAGAGGCAGGATGGTATAAATGTCAGGATTAGGTATCAAGCAATGAAGGAAATCGCGTTTTTATAGGGAAATATAGAACTTCTAAGCATAAGGAATGTTTGAAGACTTATGAATATACTTGAATTTATACTCAATAAAAAGCGAACATAGTTCGAATATAGCTGTGATAGAAATAAGCGTGAGATATTCATTAGTATAATAGCTCAAACTAAGAGTAGATTCATGATGATGAAAAGTTTACCAAGCGTAAATATTCACAGAAAGTTTGTGTACAAGATTATCATCCATACCCTGCGTCATTTCACAGATCAAAAACTGTTATCCTAGCCACAAATATGGCAAATAAAGTAGATTAAATCAGTGACCCTTTCGTTTAAAGATCTAAAGCACTTTAAAAATTAAAGAACCAAAAAATATTTCATTTCTATTTGTAACGTGCTAGAATGACAAAGTCATATCCTTGTTAAAATGCTATCTATAAATGATTTCAACTCCTGAAAAGAGTCTTAACCGGGTTTTACTGCATTTAAATTTGATTGTGGCCAATGAAGTTAATTTATTCAACATCGATTTCAGTATACGAAAACCGTACGTTTATGGATTCACAGTAAATAAAGGAGCAGATATTGCTACAAAAAAATGGGAGGTGAGAAAAAGTCAGTGATGATCTCACTCAAAAAAAAAAAAATTCGGCCTGAGAAGTGGAGACTCCGCCGCAAAGTATTCTTTACCCAAGATTTCACGAACGAGTTCATGCCCCCGATGGAGCACATAATAATCCAATCATAATCTCACGTGTAACATCATTCTTTCGAGGCAGACACTGCTCCTGCATTTCGTGTCAGGCGGAAGGCAAAACCGAGGCCTAAGAATTCTGCATTTGAGGTGCTTCTCGCCTTGGAAAACGCTGCGGGACACCTTATCTACCCTGCGGAAGGCCAGTCGGACGTCCAAGTGGCATTCGTGAAGCCTGAGAACTAACATCCTGTTGCTTCACGACCCACTGGATGCTTCCAAATTCTGCAAAACACTTCCTTTTAAAAAACGCGCTCCTTGTTGCTAACTGTTACCGTTTGCTTTTGTTGCCTTGGAAATTGTTCGTCCGGAGGAGATTTCGATAGGAGATAACAGATGCATCGCTGACGCCCTTAGCAACGCGCCTGGGGTATTCATTCCGAAAGCTGCCCAATCATTTCGTGGAAATTGATAGTATGGTACATGGTGGTCTTCATGCCCTTGAGACAGATGTGTCCCCCCCAAGGCATTTGACTGTGCTCCAGTTCCCCGTGTATAAATTTGGAGGTTAATTTGACCCAGAATGAGGTTGCTCTGTATGGCTACTTATTGGGCTCGTATCTCAACACACCTTGAATAACATAGCTCTCGATGAAACATTCCGTGTTTACCGGAACCTTGATGAATGAAGGATTTTTATGATGAGTTATGATGTAGAGAGTTGTAGATTAAGAGCAGGATAATACACGAAGGAATTATACTGTGAAGAACCATAGAAAGATGAAATGCTAGAATACCTTGTATGTATACAATCACTCATGCATCATGAAGAGCCAAAGTACTTCTAAGGACTGTGTTTTTTACAGAAGAATAGCGAAAGTTGTTGCTATGTATTGTATTGAAGAGAGATTGCAACAATTTATTCGATTAATTTATTTTAAACACAACAATGAGAGGCATTAATACCCAATAATGCCTCCCAGCTCACAGTCAGAGGTATTACTGTTATGTCATTATTATTCAATCACAGTTTAATCCATTATCGAAGGAAAAATAAGTAAATAACTTAGAAAGAAAATCGGAAACTCGAAGTAATTTCCTTTGCACCTATTAATATGCATTTGAGAATGAAATCATGGGAAAATTCTTTTTACCTAAATCATATTTCCATTGAAGAATATTAGGAGCATTATGTAGTGCTTCGACAGCTAATGACATTTCCCAGATTATAGACCCCACCGGGAATCGAACCTGTGAACGCTGTCACCAAAGTTTAACCCGTTGTCCACTAGGCTATCCGGAAGCCTAATAAAGAATATTATTCAAGAAAAAACTTGTTTAGTGGATATGTAACAACATAATTTAATCTATCCTCATGTTGGAAACATTGTATATTTATATAGTTATCAAAAATGACTTTTGCAAGAGCAATATAATGTGTACTAATGTTTTTCTAATTTGAATGAATGAAGATAAATTAGAGACTCTTATACCTGTATCATATTTGATTTAGGTACAAGATTAATATTCATTGATCGCTATGGAAACCTGCTATAAATAGTTTGAGTTTGAATTACTTTACTTTTCATAAGCATTACTAATTTTAAAAAATACTGAGATTTATAAAAATTACAATCACCTTGGGAAATGTAACTCAGCTTACGCAGGACCCAACACGAATTGTAAGACCGGGTCATATTGTGTGAGAACCAATCGCTCATCGATAAAAAAAGGTATTTAAAAATTTTAATCCATGGATAAATACAAATCCGATTCCGAAATCTCCTTCCGAACAAATGATTTCAAATACATTTTTTTGGCATTCATTTCATAAACACTGATTGTGCAGTTAAAAAGAGCAGAGGAAAAAGGTATTGAATTAATTTATTCTGGCTCTCGGATATAAATATATCGTTTCGAAATTAATTAATATACATGTGAATACACGATGCGAGTATGTCAAATGGCAGTACTCATCGCACGGTTAAAATGAGTTCCATGAACATACAAGTAAAGCTAATTATGTGAATAATTAAAAGTATACAATTCTTTCTGATTGTGCTTTCCAGTGTTCGAATATGAGTATTTTCCACTAAGTCAAGTGGACTTTGTGATTGTGATGAAAAATATCATTTGGCTGGTAACAAAAATAATATATACTCGACTAGCCGCGTGCATGCACCCTCTGGGTGCAGTTGTTTGGTCTGGACCAGACATCAGGACTATGAGCATGTACTATCGTTCATTTTTTATCATTACTTTCATATGGAAATATCAATCATAGTGTATTCTTATGGGAAATCGCAATACCTCGGTTTCAACAATCGTATCCGTCGTCAAGGGGATTGGTTGTTTACAGCCTCAAAATTTAACGAAATTTCTGTTTATTTTAACCGAATTCTCGCCATTTCGACCCGATAACGATATTTGGCGACCAAAATAAGAATCTTTATTCATTTCTCTTTCTTTTGGTGCTTATCGCGATTTCGTAAGCCTATTGTTTCTAATATAAATTTGCAAAAGAAATGTAGCCTGCAACCGATAAAAGTGAGGTTTACGTGTATTTCTTATGAGAACGGTTTTTCTTCTCTGGGTTCGAACTGGGGCCGTTCAGGTAAAAGAAAATTCTGCCACATTGTAGGGTGCAGCAGTCTACATCGAATGCACGTTTCAGCATCGCTCTAGCTCTTGGCGTTGGCGAGAAAAACGCTTTTTGTAGACAGACAGACAGACAGACAGACACCGTTACGTTTTTAATATATATAGATAATATATATAGAAGAAACTGTCAAAGTTAACAGTTATTTCCGAATTCCTTGAAAACGCTGTGAAAAATATAACTTATTTGTTGGTATTAAGGAAAATATTTCATAATATCGATATTTCCAAAAGGACTTTTATATTGCTATTTCTTACTTAATATATAGGGAAATAGATTTATAAAAACAGAATCAACAATGCCAAATTGATACTCATTGTAAACATCAAATATACTTGTTGAAATGAAAGAATACTTAGTAATTTCCACGAATTTTTTCCAATTTCCAGGTCGAATAAAATTCGTGGAAATTACTAAGTATTCTTTCATTTCAACATGTGTTCGGAGTTCCACAAAGTGACGCTTGGTCATATTAATTTTATCAAATATACTTTTTGAAGATAAGTATCAAGTTGATGACAATTTTTGATTTATCACTGCTGATGATTATCAGATAATCTATTGGTTGACTTTTATTGAAAATTTTCACTTTCTCCAGCAATTTCAGTTTTTATCTAAAGATGCATTTGATGGAATCCTGGCTTTTTATGGTTGTTTACCTTCGATTGTCAAAACTAAAATTTTGCAATCTTCAAGTGAGTGTCATAACATTCTGGAATGTTTTATAAATAACTTCTCGGAAAACCTCTAACTAACTTACATCAAGAGATTTTCCTTAGCAGCATCTCAATTAGAAGGGTTAGATGTAAGAAGAGACTTTTCAGTCTCAATCTCGCCCGAATAAAGACGATTTATTATTATTATTATTATATTATTAAGTTACCCCTGATTTCAAAATCCGTATCGAATGTATTACACCAATGATTAGTGTGTGAATTTATGGCCCCATAGATTTTATTGAAGGAGAAATTAGGAGTTCTTACGAAAAGTAATGGTCTTGGATAAATCAGAGGATTAATTGGGACTTAAGCGTAGACGGAATACTTGGGTTGGTGATTATGCGTACTTAATTCCACCCAGCGTCGGAAAAAGATGAAATTTCTAACCAATCCTACATTGAGACGTTCTGAAGAATCAGCACATTTACATAAAAACGTAGTATTTAATTAGTCAGTAATTCCTGAATCTTGGTCTGAGACCCTGATTTTCTAAAGGCAGAATTTTCATCGTTTAAAGCAGAAGGGCCTAGAAAAAGTGAATGTTACAAAAAATTAATAGATAAAAGTATTCAGATAAAACGAAAAAAAAAGTTTTGACTGCGGCAACAATGAACAGATTATTGGTTTATAAGTATTATTTATTAAATTTATTATGAATAATGGATAAATTTGACATCATACATGTATAGTGACGTTAGTTATGTATTATATTCTTTATCCATATTACGTACACTTACTCAATATGAAATTTCTTTCCTGATGTGAAAATCAAGTACCCATGAACAAGTCATAACTTTAAAAATTTGAAAAAACATCGCAATATATTATTGTAATGGATCATATAAATAGAACATTAGAAAATTGAACCAAAGAAGAATAGAAGCCTTCGAAACCTAGTGCTGGAGGAGAATGTTGAAGATCAAATGGACAGATAAGGTGAGAAACGAAGAAATATACAGAAGAATAGAAGAGGTTAAAACAATATGGAGCATCATCCGAAAAAGAAGAACCAGATGGATTGGACATATCTTGAGACACAATGGATTTGTTAGGAACGTACTTGAGGGAAAAATAGAAGGAAAAGCAGCAAGAGGAAGACCAAGAGATGAATATATAAGCCAAATAAAGAGATATAGGAAAGAAGAGATATCAGGATGTAGTAGAGTTAGCACTAGAGAGAGAAGAATGGAGGACTGCCGTAAACCAATCTATGGATTTCATGACCGATGATCATGACAGTATTGTGAATTCATGAACATGGTCTTACTGAGGGCAAAAAAAAAATATATATATATGAGTCCCTCAGATAAAGCCTATAGCGCCTAATTATAAATCCACGCTTGACTGTATAAAAAGAAAATTTAATAATAGTTTGATAAAACTAATAGTAGGATCTAGTATATATATTTCTAAGTGTATTTTCTACTCTACGGAAAGTTCTCTTTTCTACTTGATCCCAAAACCTTTAATAAATCCCCAATCCATTTATAGACGCCTTCTCCAGTAAAGTGTCATTCTATAAGTGCAGAATTGAGCGATAAAAAATGAAGAATAAATCCTTTACTTCAAACCGATCCAAAAAGAAACAGAGTTAACGGTGACGCCTCGTCAACAGAGGCCCCAGCGGGATTCATGCAGCTCCAAACAAAAGACGTGCGATTCCCTTAGTCAGAAGATTCGCTAAAAAGAAAATGGCGGATTACGCCGTGATGATTCGAAAAGGGAAGAGACATCGCAGGATTTATTTACCGCCAAACAAAAGAAGGGCGATAAATATTTGAAACCGAAAGAACGCCCTCCATTCGTATCCCAGTCATTATCGACAAAAATCTTATTAATTTTTTTTTTTTGAAGGGTGAGGAGTGTCTTGGAAGGAAGCGGAGGCGACGCCGACGTCGAAGTCTTGAGGCCCATTGATGCAGAAACTGATTCAATCGAGCTTCAGAAAATCAGCGGAGTATATTTCAAAAAGGAAGAACACAGGACACTTTCCAAGTGGACTGTTGACTCGTGAGGAAAAAGTAGGGAAAGAAGTTCGTCGAGAGATCAAGACTCTTTTTCCCTCGTCGTTAAGGAATTCAAGGAGAGGGCATTTTCACACCTTAACTGTGTCGAGAGACTTATAAGTTAGTCGAAAGAATGGAGTTTGATGTATGTATTTTCAATCAAAGATTTAACTTCCGAAAGAGTATTAAAAATAAAACCTCTAAACTGCTCTTAATTTGTATAGGCAGGATGGGAATCTTAAGAAGAAAGGTTCAAGCAAAGGCTTAATTTGCTTGAATAATTTTAAAGACAGTATGTCCTTAGAAGGTTTAGCAGATTTCACAGCGCGATGCGATGCGTTTTGTTAAAAATTGCTACGAGAAAAAGGCAAGCGTTACGAAGATGCTCTCAGATGCAGGTTGGGAATCATTGAAAGAATGGAGATTAGAAGCTAGGTTGCGACTACTTTACAAATTTAGGGAAAGCACTTTTACAGAGGACGTAATTGATATTATGCGACCCCCCCGTTACTTCGGCCGATCCGTTAATGAGAACAAAATAAGAGAAATAGACGCTAGAAAAAGTCGTTTTAAGGACTCATTCTTCCCGCGAACGATAAGCGATAACAACAGGCTAAAAGAGTAGCTCAATCGTTCGGTGTTTACACCCTCTGCCACACGCCGAAATGCGGCTTGTAGGGTATTTATGTAGATGTATATATTATGAATCCTCCTTATTATTGAGAGCTGAACCGGACCTGAACCAAAAGTTCGTTTTCTCGTTGCTGAATCAAGATTTAAATCTAAGATTTAATTCTATATATGGAACCGAAGTGATGAAGAGAGAAAAATGTAATTGAATATCTTGCTTTAAATGAGGTATCTGCTATTATGTCTTGATGCAGGAAATTTTTAAAAATGTTTTCGGTATAAAATAAATATAATAATTTTTTTATCTTTTGGTAAGTTTATTTGCCTTTAGGTTCACGTTTCAAACCTATACGGAAAAGTATTCCACGCCAAAGCCCTTATTAAATTTTCCTGGTTCCTTTATCAATACCCTACGTCAAAGGTTCGCTACTGAGGGACACAAGATTCTTTTATGTAGATATTTTCTGTGAGAAAACCATGGTTTAAGTCCATAAACCATATACATATAAGTTTAAACCATAGTTTATTCATCACTAACTTGGGCAAGTAAGAATATTCGTTTAATTTCATACAATAACTCAATTTATTTTCCATAATCTTGGGCATAATTCTAGAATATCTTTAAATTCATTGAAAAATATGTTCCCAGTATCTATTAGCAACGCTTCGTTTCCATAGCAACGCAACAATGCAGGCGCGTTGCCACAAACAAGGTCCTATTTTCTCATTGGTCTATTCGGAATTCTTCTGAAAAACCAACTTTAATGACCGCATTCAAGGAGTTAGGCGACTGTTTTTATTACGGAGTAAGAAAATACAGAGTTTGTCACAGTATTTTTCTCATATCAGTTGGAATTGCGGCCCTATTACTCTTTGGGGAGACACATGAATGGGAAGAAAAGGACTGAAAACATTTTTCGTCCTTTTTTTTCTTTGGCTTTTAATGGAAGAAAAAGTTCTTTCCTTTAAAAGTCGATCGGACCACCTCAGCGTAGACCGCACGCAGCTTAAAATTTTCAAAGTGCCGCTTCCAAGTTAATTTCCGAAAGTTTCGCCGTAAGAAGACTCGAAAAGTTTTCCAGTTATAAGCATTTTATCGGCGGCATTCTGTGAGGAGATCGGCTATTGTTATGCTAGATAAGGCGACAGAACATCAGCGCCATCCGTCGCTAATCGAGTTCCCGTAAGTTTATAATCAAAGGAGAAGGGCGAAAAAAAGATTAATTCTTCGCGACGTATAACTCAATTTAAAAAATATAAGAAAAAGATGAACTTTGACGATAAAAAAGCCTCAAAATGTTGGTTAATTAGGTAGGTGGTTGAATCGTCTTTCCCTGACGTCGGGATTGACGAATTTTGGCCATCTGTTGGTAAACTTTTCATAGGGACATCTTGGTGACAGATGTTCATAATTTACAAATCATCTATGTATTATTTCTAAACATCTATATTCGGTGACCGGTGCTTTTCTCCCTTCTTAATTCATCAATACATATAAATGAATAACCATTTGAAAGAAAATTTTCCGGGTTAAAAATAGTTGGACCAATGAAAAATACAACATTTAGTCAAAATTTCGAGTTAATATTTGAATCATCGAGATGTGTAGGTATTGCCGTTGCTATGCACGTAATTTATTGTTTACCTGGTTACGCTTGTATTAAAAATTTTAAAAGAATTCTTTTGTTGATTATTAACCATAAATATATTGTTATCAAGGTTCTTTCTTTGAACGACTCAAGTCACCGACAAGTCTGTTTATTTAGCCAATGTTGGTGAACTTTTAACGGGAAAATCTTGATGCATACCAAGATATATATTTTATAAATATTAAATCTTTATGAAGAAAATTTCTGTGAATAATTAACTTTAAACATAGAGTAATTAGCGGTTTTTTCTTTGAGTAACTTGTCTCCGTCAAACCTGTGTATTTTAAGGAATGCTATCACAACTAATTTATGATGAATTCTTGCCAAATTCATTTCTTATGAATTTAGTGAAAAAATGATAATAACGTGAGTTATGAGTTGAACGATAGATAATAATAAATGAAAAGAAAGCACACTTAACCCAAACAATGCACACTTAATCTAAACAATACACACTTACGTCCATTGTCGATTAATTGTTGATGTCTTCAGCACATCGGTTAAGAAAGAGAGCATTGTTTCATTTATTATGATTCCCTTTCACAGAGTTTAGATTGAATATTTCAGATTTAAACGAGAGATATTTTCAGAGATATTTGAAATTTTGAGAGTGTAATTATGTTCAATAAATATATACCCAGATATATCTATTGGTAAACAACATTTAGTGGTAATACAAATTTAGGGAAAATTAATAAATCTACAGTAATTAGTTAGCATTTGCAATAAGTAGTTTACCTAACCAATGGGAAGCAATGAAGCTTAATGAACGGATAATTAGAGTACCATTAGTATTCATAATGATGATTAGATTACAAAATTAATAATTACAGCATTACACAAATGAGAACGTTCGAAAATTATACGTAAAGATAATGAATGGATATTAATAAACTGACCAAAATCAACAATAGATTGTTTCTAATATCATTACATAATTTAATTTAACTTGAAATATCTCAGTAATTATCTATTTAGTTAGGTAATTGCTTTATAAACATTTGAATCACATCAAAATGGCAATAATTTATCTTATGCATTATAATTTAATGTTGATTCTTTTACATCGTTGTGCTTACGATTTTGGCTCTGCAGTATGGTTTTTGTATTCAGTTGTTTTATGATATATTGTAGTTGTAACAATGTAGTAGTCCATAAAACAATCATTAATTAATGTATTCTTTTTTGTTTCCTGAATCATTCTTGTAAGGTTTGCTACTTTTTAGTTGTATCTTTTAAAATTTCACTGAATATTTGACTTTAAAAAACGCGTTTCTTTAAATTAATTTTCTCAGTGGGAGAAATGAAATACTCTTTTTGCAGAGTGGGTATTACCATTTTCGCAATACCCGAAGGCAGGTTTCCCTTAAACCTTGGCGTATATGATATCAAGACTTTCGTATAGCATTTTCGAATAACTTCGACTGGATTGGGTTTAGTCCGGATGGGTTGGGATGTACTGTGTTTTTAATACTTTTTAAAATTAATTCTCGCAAACTACGATAGATATTTCAGAAAAGGTCAATGATGCAGTTGGGTCAAATCATAATTTACGTAAACTTAAAGACAGTTTACAAGGTCATTTCATTCAAGCTACCGCTTTCCTCAGTTAAATTACGTGCATCCTAGTAAACATTTGTGCAAATTTTTCGCAGGGGACAATTACTATAGTCTTTCCTTTGTATTCTTATGTGCGTAAAATTCAATAACTGCCTTAGTCGTAGCCCCCTTAGGGGACTGATTGTTTATGTCCACAGAATTGTAGAAATTTTCGCATTGTTAGTCCAAATTCTCGTAACTAGGAATCCGAAACTATATCCCACAATTGCAGTAGGAATCTCTATTCAATATCCATTACTTTAGTGCTTTTCACAGTTTCGTAGGACTTTAATTTTTTATTTAATTGTGCTGAAGAAAAGAAATCTGCAATCTATCAAAACTTACACCCCAAGTGACCAATTACTATTTTACACCTCAAGTGACCAATTGTGCAAAATTTTCGCCCGGAACTACTAGTATGTACATACATAATGGATGTTTGTACCATATGGTATGTACGATGATAGCAAAATAAAAAAAACACACTTTGTAACTTTATTCCACGTCAGTTATATGTACATGGTATGTACCACAAAAGATATTCACGCATAGAATCGATCTTACTCCACTCACTTATCAGCCGGAATTACGTGCGTTACAGGCCCCGTTTGGACCAACCGGGAATCATAATTTAAATCTTTCTTTTCGGTCCCTAAATTCCCAAGTAATTCGGGAATCCCCAACGCTGGAGGCGGCTCGACTGGAAAAATAAATCCTGCAAAATTTCGGGATCCGCAGATAAGGCTGTATATTTTCCAACAGGAAGATGTTCTTTACAAATCACTTAAGCTAAGTGCTGCTTGAGTGGTCTGAATCGGGGTCACGCGCATTTCTCTGTAGTGTGTCGCCCGGGCTCCACCCCTTCTGAGGGGGGTCCTCTACGTACCCCTTCCCACTCGCAAAAACACATACCTCGCATTCCCCCAGCGACTGATTTCATCTTCGGATTCCCTAACCGCTTTAATTTCCAGCTTTCATTACCGTTTTTATTCCAAGCCCTCTCACACCTCTGACCTATTGAAATAAAAAAAACCGCATCCCTTTTTATTTCCACCCGGAAACTACGATACAATGTGTATTGTTCTTCATCTTGTGACACACAAAACTCGAGCGCCAATTAAAAGCAGTGGTTTTTTTTAAGGGCATCGAAGAGAAGAGCGCATCGCGGCAAATAATAAAAAAAGGCGGGAAAAGAGTGGCGCGGGGAACGATGGGAAGAACAGTTGAAACGCGAAAATAATCTCGCGCGCCCCCTTACTTCTTTTTTTTTAATGACTACGACTGCGACCTTTCATTCCTATTCATATCGGTCATTTTCAGGGTTCCGGAGGTGATGCTCTGCAGTGGCGCCACGGGAAAAAAAGGCGGGAAAAAAGCGAAGATCGGCGAGCGTGATGAAAAATAATAAATGTCGAGGATGCGTGCGAGTGCGTAGTTATTAAAATGCGAGAGATGGGAGTTATTTCGGCGCGGGTTAATTCATTTGAAATACTGCGGGTGGAATGCTATTCACGGTGTCGATAGAATGGGGGAGTGGGTCATTGAATGCCGGGAAGGGTCTAAGGGCATAAAGGAATGGGAAGTGGTCGTTGAATTGGCAATCATTCCATCGTTTTGTTGTTCTTTAAAAAACACACTCTCTCGCGCATACGTGTACACTCTAGAACTGGGCTAATCAGAGCCGTTTTTTTACTTGGGGGGAAAACGTTATCAGCCGTTTGAAACCGCGTTTGTTTCCCTTCGAAAGAAAATTGCCGGGGATAAAAATTAATTGCCGCGGCGTTTGAGGAACAGTCGCCACACTTATGGTCTATTTGAACGGGCTGATTGAACCGTTCGTGAGGCACGAATTGCGGAATTGTTCCCCAGGAGCTGGCGGTGTGCAGAAGGTGATGCACGAGGTGATTTTTGAGGTGCTAATTTGGCGGAATTGGATCGGGTGCGAAAACATTCCGGATAAAAGCGAAAATAAATTGTAATATCGCAATTCTGAGAGGAGATTCAGCGGTAAAAATGAATGGATTTCGGTATTTAATTCCAAAGAATTATACCAATACACCAAAGGAATTGAAATTGTGGGTTAAAAGCAAGCCGCATTTTTGGGATTTCGAGCGACTCACAATTTGAAAGGAATCACTAATTCGACGATTTCATCAACTATAATTTAGTATTCGTTTTAAATTTCAGGTCAACTTTATAGTAATTCCTAGGAAACCGAGCTAAATACTTTCCAGAACCCTGTATGACATCCAAATTTTTCGAGTTCCATAACAAACCTTTTCCCGTGTGAAATAATGGAAATCAGAACAATCCGTTTCCGAGTACCAAGAAGTTGAAATTTAAAATTAATTTGAGCAAAATTACCGTGGTTTTAAAGTAATATGCTGTTAAAAAATATTCGAGTTGCTTATCTCTAACTAAATCATGATGGAGAACCACGACTATATCATAAATTAACGTCCGAATTCTCACATCATCATATTTTTCATTAATCCATACAAAGAGGAATGTTAAAATTTCTTCCATATGTTTCCATGAATTTCATAGTTGTTTTTTATTTTAGCATATAGGATTTCCTGACATTAGTGTATTTTGCATCAATATTTAGAACATTTTTGCATCGACTGTAAACAATTTTAAACAAGTACCTATTGTTTGGAAGATTTCTGTAGATCATCAATCAACTATTATTAGTAATATAACAATACACTAAAATGCTGTTACTTACACAAATATTCTATTGCCATGACGATACGTTTCCATGGTTTCAAATCGAGACATTAAAAGATACATTTCAACAATATTCAAAAAGAAGGAAGCAGGATTACCCTCATAACTTTTACATACTACCATCTCTTCGACATAAAAATATCCCCAACAGTGGTGAAGTCCCAAATTGATACAAATCTGTGCACGAAGTATTTGAAAATCAAAGGCACGCGTTTAGCCATAGACCGAATAGCTTGATGACGCTCTCCATTGAAATATTTACGTATTCATGCCCTATTCTCGTTCAGATGACGGGACGCCACTTAATTTAACTCGTCGGGCGTGGAGGAATGGTCTTTCCGTGACATAAAGAGATAAATACCTTAGAGCTCCAATTGTCCGCTAGTTGTCCGTTCTGTCCGCATCCTCATGCAATTGTCCGACAAGGGCAGATATTCTTCTCGAGGCCGGATGAATGCACGTTCTTCCCCAGTTCTTCCAGAGGATCCGACATCCCTCTCCACAGCTCGCTATTCCCGGTAGGGCGGCGTTGTTTTTCAATCTCTAGCGGTAAACAGCAAGCATGACGTGAATAAATGATCGAATGGCTGGAAGCAAGACCGAAATTCTGGAGTGACGAATTTGGAAGGCACCTGGGTTTCATTTCCCATGGCTTCCTAATTTAAAGATGTTATTTGGTTCCGTGGAGGGTAATTGGAACACCGAATTCGCCCTTGAATACGTTTATTGGCTAAATTGAGATCGTTTGAGAGCTGGAGAAAGGTCCAAAGTATCCATTTTATTATCTTTGCGGCGGTATCTCGTGATATTCATTTAAAAATTTCTTATCAAATTATTGTTGATATAATTACAGATTTTAAAATGTATGAACTAATATTTTAAGTCAAGCCATAGTTTTTTTTTTGCAAATTTTGCTTCAGTCCAATCAATTCATTAAGTTTTCCAGCGAATCAATTAGAATAATTACGGTTATCAATTGATGAATACTTGAAATTTATTGTAATGATTTTGATGTGGAATTGTGCCGGACAATATAGGGAGCACATGATTATTTTAGCCACTGATATTTGGATTGTAGTATGTGCAATATATACAAATAAAAATAATTACACGAAACGTAAATATATACCGTTTCCATGACAACGAACAAACAATTCAGCCTAAGAAATATTATGCTACAAATTAAGAAGGATAGGAGGAAGAAAGGTTACAAGGAATATTTTCCGGATTTAGCGTTAATAAGAAAATTTTATTTATTACTAAATATTTAGAATATATATAAAAGTATGCTGCAATGTTATTAGGAAATGATAAAAATAAAATAATTTAATTTAACCTTTTCTTTTTGGGAAAATTTGGATGTATTATAGCAAATAAAGAGTATGCTTATTTTGTTGAATTTCCGTAATTGTTGATGGGGTTAATCCTAGATATTTAACAATTACTAGTTAGACTGCCTAGTATCTGTGCATTAATTTAAAGGGACTATATTATTCTGTTTAAGAGAAATGTTTTCATTGTTGCAAGAGAAGATGTTTAACAATGAATCTTCCGTTTTGTTATTGCTATTTATGATATCACTGAATATTGAATGGCCCAATTGTTAATTAAGGGCTAATTAACAATCATACACGTCGAGATTGTTAAAGTGAGAGCCGAAAGCCTCAACAATTAAGATGGTGAGATGAAGTTGCCGCAAAATTAGGATAGTTTTCAAGTACTGAGCTGCATTCTTCACTATGATTTTCAGGGTTTTTTAGACTAAAACGTCAGTCATTAGTATAGATATATACGAGAAAATCTATAATTTAAATAGCTACAATGATGCTGTTTTATACTAAATAGTAACAGAAATTTAGTTACTTTTCGGTAAGGAAACAATAGCATGGTTTTAAATCGTAAAATATTTTCTTCCAAATTAAAAGTAACACGCGCTGGTATTAAACGCAAAATCGGCTCACCGCGTTGGAGACCAACCAGCAGAGACTAACTTCCGGGCTATGTGGTTAAACTCTTCAAATGTAGCGCAACAACGGAATGAATAACTTAAAACTGTACGAAAGAAATAAATTATGAAATCGCTACTTCCTAACTGGAAACCAATGAACAGTACTTTGGATTTGAAAATTAAATATTCACTGAATTAGAGAGATACGCAATGCATTTCCTGGAGTTTTATCAACTGGAAAATAAAAAAAAATACCTCTTCCCGTTCCATAGCAACGGTTTGTTTCCTAGCGATTCCATTTTTCGGGAATTTTTTTCAGTTTCAACAACGCTTTCAACTATTTTGAAAGCTCATAATTTTTTATTTCAATATGTGTGTCACCGAATAAATACCAGAATTAATTTCGAAACTTTTTCCAGGTTAACTGACTTCCCTGAATTTAAATATTTTGAAGGTAGGTTTTAGCGGGATAACAACTCCATTCCAAGGACAACACTATGCTATCTATATTTTAAAATTATGCATTAGATTCTGATGATTATTATAAAAACATTTATTTACTGTTTACTATAAAAATATCCGTTTCTTGATTTTTTCCAATAACTATTCCCCTTTTTTATTCTGTGAGACAATGAGGGCTTGAGCTTTCAGTACTTTTACACAGAAGTTATTTTAATTGAGCGAATCCGAGAGGCAATCATTCAGAAATATTTTGAAAAAGAGTCCGTTATCTGAAAAAAATGACGAATCCTTCGAAACGTTTCCCTTTATAGAGAAAAGGTTCATTTGGTTGCTAGGGTCCATTTCATTAAATTAACTAAAAAAACAATATTTCTCATCTATTTTTCGGTGGAAGGCAGAGAAAATAATTTTATATAACCATTATTTCTAATTCGATTCTCAAAAGGAAAATGCCTTCAGCGACGGAAAAGATGAATTTTATACGTACACTAGTGAACTGCCCCATCAATCATGACGGAAGATAATTCGATTCTTTAAAAAATATTCATCTTTAATTGTATACATCTGTTTCTTCATTGGAAAGGCGTGACGTAATTTATTGGAACCTAACTCCCTAAGTACTGTTATGGGAAAATGTATGAGCTCGAACTCAACAATTGCCTTGGTCGTCAGGGAGACGAGCTGTTAACAACCATGAAACTTTACTAAAGTTGTGTTTATTTTATCATATAATTCGAAATATAAAACATTATTTCACGGAAAAATGAGTCATAATTCAGTTTCCATTTTTTGTAGCTTTTCTCGATTTCGTAAGAGCAATATTTCTAATTCAATTTAGTAAATGAAACCTACGAAATACTAAAATTAAGTTTGCTTATGTTTTGTAAGCCATTCTGAATATTATAGAGTCGAATCCGGCACTATTGTGTATATGAAATCTGCATAGGATTCTTAAAAACCTTTTATCACTGCCAAGTATGAGAAATCTGGATTAAAATGATAGAATAGCTAAGGAGGAATGGTACCTTAATATAGTTTTGAGGACAGAAAGAGCAACTATAAAATCAATATATGGGAATCATGGAATTAACTGACCTGAATATGATATATGGATAAGAATACGAATTTATGCATACATGTACATACACCAAGGGGATTATTGTGATAGATCGATTAATTAGAGCAAATTAAGGAAGATAGATTATTAAGCGTAAAAATAGAGATAAAAGAATTCCTATAAAATAAATAATCAAGAAAATCGAATAAAATTCTAAAAATAGTCATTTCAAGGTTTCGCCAGCATTCTAAAAAGAGAATTCTCTTGCGCGAAAAATTTGAAAAAAATTCTAAAATCTCACGGATGAAACTAAAATCATAACATATAGTCCGCAGTGATTACATCTATGCGACACAAAAAATACAAACATTTCCTTTACAGATTTTTTCGGGAGGTTAACGTCGAATCAAATCCGGAAATCAATCCGTTTAATGACGCACTGACCTTTTATCTATTGTAACGAAATTCATTTATTTACTTAAACGAGCACTTCCACCGCCTCCGTGTTACGCGTCAAATGGAACCTTTCATTAAAATAGGAGTAATTAATTAAACCATTACCGCGCTGCAGCGGAATCATCGAGAAACTCTAGCGACAGCAAAAACCCCTCCATCACCGCAGAAACGACCCGTTGCGATTGAAACGTAGCCTAGCAACGACAATCGGAGGACACTTGGCCACTCATAGTCATATGGTATAGGAGTACGATTTATTTATCCCGCCGGCGAAATATTCCCACCTTTGACCGCGTTTGTCATCGAAGGATGGATGGTGATATATCGACAATCGAAAGGGAGAAAAATTGAACATCGGGAAAAATCTTCTGTGAATGAAATCTTGTCTGGGACCTCATATAAAAAACCCCCGAAGAGTGGTGTTTTGGGCGAAAAAAAGAGAGGGCAACTCTTTAACTTTCTCTCTCTGAAAATGTGGAGTGGGTGTCCAGCCTCCCTATCTCCGGACATTGAATCAATAAATCAATGAATGGACCAATCGGCTATCGTCCATTCTCCCAAAACTCCCCCCCGCACACTTACTACTACGGCGACACATTACCAACTGACGTTTCCCCCCCCTTTCTGCCGAGGATTTTTTCGAATCGCTTTGGGTTTTTTTTAACGGAATTCGATCTCGGATGATAACGTTCATCTATTTTTATTCCGCGCCAAAAAGGGTTTCAATTCTCCGGAATAATTCGGATCGAAAAACAGCGAGATAATTAAGATGTTCCGCGGAAAAAATTTCTCGTTGAAATTGGTTCCGAGAAGTGTCCCCCATTTAGGGATGGTATCTTACTTTTACCCGGAGGTTATCAATGGGTTTGGTACTTCAGAAAGATCTGATTAATCCTGTCCGAATTTGCGGACGGTTGTCGACGATCCGGTGGGGTTAATTTTCCCTTTTTTCCCAGTGATTCCGAGAAGAATGCCGGGAGATGAAACCAAGTCGATGCTATTGGATTTTCGCGTTCAATTTGTTAATGAATGAATCATCGGATTTCGCTCGTGGAGGCCTCCCAGGAATTCGTCTTTGGCCCCGAGGATTGTAGTTGAGTGGGCAGTGGGAGTTCACAAAGTGATCGGTGATGAACTGCGGTGGAATCCGGAATTTCTAATGAAGGAGGTGAAACCATTTCGATTAGTATGAGATTCGAAAGGACGCGGGATGTAGTCAGGCCTGAAGAGAGGCTAAAATTCTCACGTTCTAAGTATCGGTTAACATGGATGAGAATTAAATTTCCAATTATCGAAAACACATTTGTGCCATTCCAATTTTAGTTGAGTTGCCACCCTGATGCGATGTTACTCTGTTTCGATAGCGATGAATTGTTAACTTTTCTATTTAGTAGGTACAACAATATCACCGTTGAATATGACAACGAAGCATTTGTTCCTACACAATTGTTACGCTATAAATTAACGCTACAATAATCTTATTGTAAAGAACAATAACACGGTTGATTATATCCATGTAACATGTGTTCCTACACTACTGTTACTCGATATATTAACGCAACAATGATCTAATTGTATAGAACATTATCACCGTTGATAATAGCTACGTTTAATTTGTTCCTACACTTTTGCTACTCTGTAAATCAACACAACAAAGATCTTATTGGATACAGCGATATCACAGCTGATAATAGCTACAGAAAATTTGTTCAATTTGCGTAATTGTTACTGGATCGATTAACGCAACGATGATCTTATTGTATACAACAATAGCTCCGTTGCCTATAGCTGTGTAACATTACTTCCTACACATTTGTTCCTCGAACAACTAACACAACAAAGATCTTATTATGCTTTATTACTGATAAATCAAATTTGCTGATGTATCAAGTCTGCTCTACATACTACGAAATGGATATTCATTGTTGAGTTCCGTTATTATTAATAATTACTCAGTTTTCATTGTTTCCTAAAGCAAGCGCGAATGTCATCGATATTACATGATTGAAAGATTAATATAACAAAGAAATACGAGTTTCGGAGTGTTTATGGTTAACCTATAATTAAAAGATAATATGAGTAATATGAGTAAAAGCACTGCTCAGAAACAATTACAATAATCCTTAATTAACTATTGTCTCAATTGATAAAGCTCTACGTAACAATATTCGACACCGTGGTAGTTAAAACATAACTGAAAAGAGAATACCTTAACTATCATGAAAGCGTGTCATTGTTACCTTAAGATGGCCAAACCACCGCAGATGTTAATCCTAGCTTAATCTAGTGCTTTCTCCCCATGATTTTTATTATATACACTCAAATCACCCTATTTGATCAAAGTTCATTCTTTTAATGACCTCAGTTTCCTACGCAGACAAATGAAGCCATTCCATTAATAAAACTCGTTCGTTTCCTTATTTCTATAACAGAGATTCAAAGAAAAGAAAGAAAGATTACTTTATCGTTTTCAATGCCATGATTTTTCGGTAAGCTGGATCAGAAAAATCGGTCTCCGCTTCGGCACCTTTTCTGGATTTACAATTTAAATTTCCATCTGCTTGCGGAATGATAAGGAAGTACCTAGGCAAAACGCCTACTCCGCTAGATTTCTCGCAAAAAAAAATCGACCATGGTTTCGGAAGAGAGTTTCCTAAAGCGAGACAGTAGATAGAAAAAAAAGAGGGAAAGAAGTTATTTTTTCATTTAATCCGTTAGGTTTTCACTTGCTAAATAGGGAATCCCGGATATCAGAGGCATGAAAATAAATCGAGCAAAAAAATACTTTCGGATTCTTCGGTGGATAACGGGAATAAAGCCATTTTGGGACCGCGGCTTACGAGTAGAATTTGATTTGCTCGAAAATTTCGATTCTATTTTTAAAATTGAGATATGAAAGCCGCGGCTGAAGTTAATGGAATTTAATCTGAATGATACTTTTCATTGCAGAAAGAAATTACAGATCTGAGTAGACTGCGGTTTTGCCACGAATGACAATATAGATGGCAATTTATGAAATCGCGAATTCATACTACAGTAAATTTTCATTTTGAAGATATTTAAAATTTAATACAATTTGCTGATTTCGTAATGAGAATTGTAAACTTTTAAGCTAGTATTTTGGATTAGCTCATAAAGAAAACGATGTAAAATTCATCTCTACTACGTCTTGTATATCGTTAACGTTACTAAATATAGAGAAATATTAGACGATTAACTCAATTCCGATCATGAATATTACTTCGCTTTTTAGTTTTTAATGTCTACAATGGAGTAATAGCAAAAATTGTTACAAATTAAAGCCATTCATTCCAATAAGTCTAGTATACAAAAAGAATGCTTTTTTGCTTGAATTTATTATATTACGTGAATCCATGTTTCCCTAAAAGTTGAGAACCATTATTTATTTAATTTTCAAACTTCGAAAATCAATACATTGCCTCACTCGGAAGTAAAAAGCTACTTATTATTGTTTTGACAGTTCCTGGTTCGATTTTACACAGTTTTATATTTCTGTATCAGGAATACACCCACGAATCGGGCTTTCCAATGTGCAGAATTAATGCGTTTTGAAAATTAAGTCCTTATATATTAACCTACCAACTATAGGCATAAGCCATAAAAGAGGAGATTCAACATGGAATCTTATTTTCATTTTATTACTGATGACATTTAATTTTCGGCTAAAAGAAGCCAAACCTTTGATAAAGAAAATAGAAAGGGCTCTCGGATACCCAAGTGGGTAGCCTGTTCGCCTTCAGTGAAAGCAGTCCCGAGTTCGATTCCCGGAGAAGGATAACACGAAAGACTTTACTACTATAGTGAAAATAAAATTTTGGCGAAATTTTTTTCGGGTTTGTAACAGTCACCTTGACTACCACAGGTATTGTTGAAGTCACCTCTCATAGGAACGTACGTTTAAGATAGTCAGATGCATAGCAAAATATTTCCAACACTATATTTGATTCATTTCAATTGCTAAACTATACTCAGAAGCAAATTTTGGAGATTAATTTCATGATATAAAAGTTGGTCCGTGTAAGGATTCATCAAAAATATTAACTCGTTAATATACTTTCGAGGCTGCACTCACTCTATAAGTGTAAAAGAAGCTACTAGGTGGATTAAAACCGCTAAAATTAATCACAGACATCCACGTCATGGTTTTCAGGTATCAATTAAAAGTGTCACTAATTTATTAACTGTTTAAAATTCGGATGGTTATTGACTAATTATAACTTCTGCTGAACCGATGCGCCGCAGTTCACCAATAAAAAACTTTAATCTACCGGAAGACCAACTTGCATGGGGATGACCATTAATTAAACAATTTATCATCCGTGATAAATTTTGCCGTTAAGCCATTCGGTAAACTACTGAAAGATTTTTAGAAAATCCACGCATGACGCCCCAAAAAAGTGTGATGCATCGAATGGAGTCATATTTATTTGTAAATCTAGTTAATCCAGGCTGGAACCAATTACAATTCGGTCACGTAATTGAAATTCAGCATGGCGTCAAATCGAAAAATATAAAATGCAAATAGTAACGAAACATCGACGCAAAGCCTTCTGATTAACTAACGCGGCTTTTTAATCCATTAAATTCGCGAAATTCTCGGCTAACTGGACGATGATTTTAACTGAAGTTTGTTAAACATTCTCACGTTGGGGAATATATTATGCAAAGCTATAAAATGCACTTATTCTTACTTTAGAATTATTCGAAGCTAAAATTGTGATGTGTCATTTGGTACTAGTTCTCAGAACCACTATGTAACGCCGGAAATCATCTTTTCAGGGCCGGATTTGGACCTAAGTGAGGTAACTTAATATAGGATAGTAGTACTTCTAGACAATTTAAAAAACGTGGAAGTATATTGGAATGGAATATTTGGATTAAAATAGCTTGACCCTAAGTTTTGTTTGTTGAAGATTTTCATATACTCGTCAACAATGTGTCGCTAAGATGAACAGCATAGCGACCGATTGTCGCAACTATTGTTGTAGTTTTACATACACGAAAACGACTTTATAGGATGAGAATTGGGCTATTTAGTCCACAATTGAAATTGAATGTAGAAACTTTTTCAAAGCAGAAACACAAACAAAAGAGAAGAGAATATGTAAAGTTACAATCAGAATATAGTATAAGAAAATAGAGATATACTGTAACATAAAGGATTATTATGAATATCAGAAAACCTATCAATATCCTTCGTACGTGTATGAACCTAATTCACTGTCGACAATAATCAACGTGAACATGTACACCTATAAAACAAGAGAAAAAACAGAAAATCATCGCTTACGATTCTACATCATCAATTACATTTTTATAAAGAATAGAGTCAATGTACAAGTGTTATCCATACCAATACCTTATAAATATACGAAGGATAGAATTAATTAAATTAATAAAAATATCGTAACAATGATCGAAAAAGTTTTATGATAAGAAAATCGAAAGAGCCAACAATGAATGTGCGACAATTACAACGCCAAGAAGTAACAATTGACGCCAACAATATCGAAGAGCCAGCCTAAACTCAAAAATGAAGACGGTCTCAATTGTTGCCTCACGGCAGCGATGTGTCTGACTCCGTGACTGAATTTATCGCATTAAATTTATAAAAGTCAGAGGAATTCCTGGGATACATAGATATAAAAGAATCTCCGATGAAAGGAGTACAGTCCTTCCTTAACGGAAACTTCAAGATATTTAATTTTTTAAAAATTTCAGAAACATCAGAGGACATTTAGTTCACTTCATCCATTTAATCCGATTTAAAAAACCGTTCCTTTGCACTCTTTCGAGTCCTTTTAATTTTTTTTTTTCCTTTAGAGATTTTTTCCTTTGACTTCCATCCCGTCTCCACACCCTCTTATAATTTGAAAAGGCCTACTTTTCCGACATCCCTTAATTACATGAATTAAACTAGGGGAGAGAGAAAAAGTGGTGGTTTATCATAGATTAATAAATCGGCCGGCCTTTTGTTGTCTTGGCTAAAAGGAAAGTTTCCTTCGCGCCAAAGAATACACAGCTAAATCCTCATATACGTTTGAATACTTTTGAATTGCAGATCGCTGCGTTTAACTTTGAGCATTTTTCTTTGGGATCAGCCGGGATTAAAAGGAGCCTAGCTTAAAAAGGGGATTCAATTTTACGCTTGCTTTTTTCCTTATTGATGGTGGATCGTTTGCAAAAATTAAACTATTTAAACTGCGGCGGATTTTCAAAAGTTTACTTTTTTAATTATTTATTCGTGGGATCTAGGGATAATCCTTTTGGCTTAGAAATTTTCACTGCCTACCGCTTTCACCCAGAATAAGGGTAGCCAACCTATGGAGTTTCATCCTAGAGTGACGGGTTGCATAAGTTTAATGGGATATTTGAACCCAGGGAAAAATTTAACACAAATTTATTACCCATTAACATACATATAGACACCTACATCAAATAACCAACCCCTGAATTGTAGAGAAAACATTTATTATAGTTAATTAATGTAGTTATAGGCAAATAATTATATTAAGTAAATATATAGATAACATCTTTATTTTCCGCGAAATTGAAATCTTAATGTCTTCTATTCCATTTACCTCATCGTCAGTTCAAGTTGGATCAAAGTAGTGAATAATAATTGAAAGTGATTTAAATTAATAGAGAATAGTAGAATTTTAGATGTGGATACAATAAAAACGAAGTGAAAATTAGAAAGAAGTCATATAAGCAAGGAAATGCCAACAGACAAAAGGTGCATGATAAATCAGAACCATGAACTTACAAGTAAATCGATAAATTAAAATAATAATATTATAATTATTTGAAATATACAACTAGGAAAAGATAATGCTAATCATCATTTAATGACTGTTACTAAAATGTTAATGTTAGGAAAATGTAGGAAAATGTTAATTATGTTTAATAAATGTTGTATAGTTTGTATGGCGCTTCGAAATGAAAGCAAAATTATGGTTGATCTATAAAAAGTTGGAAATCCCTGATTGGAGTACGCTGAATATAAATACATAATATACTCTTTGAAGTAAAATTATGACACAATGGGATACGGTTTCCTCAGATTTTATTCGAGAATAAGTTTGAAATCCATAGCTTTATATAAGTCTTAACAAGGTAAATTGCTAAAGGCAAGTCGCCGTATACTTATGGAAATTTGCTGATCAGCAAAAGCTAAGAGATGGACGAAAGAACAGATAACAAATGGGCGTCTGCCAAATGAGAAAGAAACTTCGCGATGATCATCATTTCGAAAAAGATAAATTCTAGAATATGTTTTAATTAAAAGCGGACAAAGAATGAAATGAATATAAGTTATTTTTCCCATTAGGAAAAAAACTGTAGGAAAAATCTAGGACTTATGGCAACACCTTCGCGACCATCCTGAGGCAAAAACGACCAGCTTTTTAATTGTTACTTTTAGCTTTTCAAATTATATTTCAACAATCCCAGAGGTGAATTTTATCACACAGCGGTACACCAGTTTTGGCAATTATCGACCGCGTTCATTGTAGCTCTGATTGTTTCTGAGTGCACGCTGTAATTGTTTCCATATTCGGTGAACAATGAGCGTCTTAAATTAATAACCAATGACTCATTGTTGACATCTGATTAATCCTACGTGCCGCAATTATTGGAAACAACAATGCAACAGAATCAAGGGATTATTGCGCGATAAGTTAGACAACTAATGCATCAAAGCCTTTACAATCATCAATGCTTGCAATCAATTCCTTTTTAAAAAACCCAACTCCGTTACCAAAGACCGAAAACTTTGTCCGGAACAGACTTTCGCGAAAAAATAACCCGAATTATTAGCCGAAACGAAACAGTCGGATTATGCGTCAAAGCGTACTCAAGTAGCAGACGACGTTAGCCGGGATAAAAAGTACGCGCCGAAAAAGAAAACCGGGGGAAAGGGAGAGAGGACCCGAGAAAGAAAGATATTTAAGCGACGTTTTTGAAGAGCCGCGGCGAAAATGAGAAGGAGAGAGAGGCAAAAAAAACTTCGCTTTTTTCCTCGTTGAATGACGATTTGACCCAAAACTTTTGAGAAAGAGTTTCATGAAGGAGAGGGGGATTTAAATTATGCTGGAAGGGTACGGAAAAAGGTACAATTGCTTGGAAAAAAGTCGAGGAAGGGGGAGAGATCAAGGAATGAAGGGGAGTTGGTAGAGAGTTTCAAGGAGAGTCCATTTGAAGTAGGGTTCGATCTGAAAGAAGGAGATCAGAGAAGACTGAAAATATATCTGAGGAGGATATCTAAATTGCCAGAATTTGAGCACAAGATGAGGATGGGGAGATAAAGGGGGTAGGGGTGGGTTTATTGGTGAGAGAAATGCCCCTCCATTGGTACAGCGGGTCAGTTGGGATGCTCCGAGAAGCGGATATATTTAAATCCCACGCTCTGCTGTTGTCCCCTAACGAACTTTCCGCTCTCTACTTCATCTCCCGTCTTTTCCCACTCAATCTCACTTCCACAGTTAAACCCCTTTCCCCTTTCAGTTCGGATCTTCCTCTTTTATTATCCCTGTCCACTGCGTTGTTCCCAACTCTCCGCCCTTGTTCCATACTTTATTCTCGAGGATGGACCGTTTTGTTTTAGATCTGATGGTTTGTGGATGTCTTTGATGGTATGGTTTTATGGTTGGAAAAAATAGTGATTCTCAGTTTTGGTATGGTATTATGTAAGGTACTACTCGAGTGTATGTACAGTATATGAACAGTATATGTACAGTATATGTATACTACACGTATATGTATAGTACAAATGTATAGTATATGTACAGTATATGTATAGTATATGTACAGTACGAATGTATAGTATATGTATAGTGTGTGTATGGTATATGTATGGTATATGTACAGTATATGTATAGCATATGTATAGTATATGTATTGTATATGTTTAATACTATGGTATACGGTATCACCTCAAATTTCGCGGAAAAAATGGTTATACATAGAAAAATTATTTACATCCTCCTATGTAATGTTACTTGAGAAGTACTGTCTTCAGATGTATGGTGGTAGTGAGTAGCATATCGAACCGGAATAGAACCGTAAACAGAAACCGGAAAAACCGTTATTTTTGCCGGAGTGAAAACCGTACCAAAACAGGAAAAAATCGAAATTTATGAACTCGAATCGAATCCGAAAATCGTTCAAAAAATCGATTAATCGAAGGCTTTCCCGAATGGAAATTCATGGCAAGGAAAATTGGTTATAAACGTAAACAGTTATGTCAACCTAAATATTGCAGTGAGTAAAGTGCTATTTTTATCCGAAAACCTTATCATTTCTTTGTTCAAAACAATAAGATTTTACTTTACATAAATGCATGAGGAATAAATACATATACACGTGTACCTACGACTTTTTAACTAATAGTTTTAAAAAGATAGAAGTTAGAACAACTTCAGCAGAATATAATATTGCAGTGGTCGAAGCGAGAAAAAGCGGTTCGACATTGGGAAGAAGGAACGAAATCGGGACTGAACCGAAATTAGGTTTTTTCGTTGAACCGGAGAGAGAACGGGAGCTAAAGTTATCACAGTTCGCTGCCATGCCAAAGAGGCAACAATTACCGGAGCCTTCATTGTTGAGTTTTTCCAATCCCGACTAACATCCCAATATTTTGGCTTCAGTTGTTGTTCCTTGATGCAGTATACGTTGCTAACTCATTGTTTTTAATAGTTAGCTATTACGATTCGCCTACAACAATTCACCTCGTTAATTATCGACGCGCATTGTTGCGTAAAGCAATGTTACATTGTTGACTGACTTCTCAAATTATTCACCAAATAAAACTGAACGTAACATCACTACATTATAATACATAGTGATAGTTTAGTAACGGGTTAAAAACTTAGCATGGGAGCATGTTTAGATATCATTAGAAAGAATTAATTGTAGAAGACAAGAGAGAATCAAAGGGATATTAAGCAATAATTTCGAGGATAATTAAATTAAGATTAATATTTGGAAAATTCTCCACCACTATGACTACATTGTGTGGATAGAATCATGAACATTTTAAAAAATGCAAATAAACTATCACGTGAAAATTTCAAAATACCTTATCCAAAGGAAATCAGAACGAGAATTATGCTGAATTCGTTCTGTGAACGCCTATTTTTATCGGTGGCCACATCTATGTTTACATCTGAGCGGATCTGTTTGCTCGGGCACCCTGTTATCGCACTAACCACCGGACCACTCTCCATCAACTAGAAGATATCTAGTTTTATAATCCCGAATAATCTGAATGCTCTCTTGCATATTTCAGGGACCGAGGAGCGATGGTTTATTCTGAGCGAATTCTTCCTCATTCGATTTTCACCGAATTCAGAAATTTATCAAAACACATTCTTATGACATAGAATCACCATAATAATCGTTTTTAATTTTATTTTGACAATTTCGTAATTAGGAGATCAATTTAATCCTACATAACGAGTGACATTATAATACATAATAGTATGTATTCCTACATATATAATAGTATGTACATAATCCTACATAGCTTGATTGATGTTAGATTCCCTCAGATATAATTTTTGAATAATTTATAATATAATTATATTATATTATAATTTATAATATATAATTTTTGAATAATAATATAAAAATAAGATCTTTTTATTTTTAAACTTATCTTAGATTAGTCATTGGTTGTTGTAAAATTTAATACTGGACAATCGTCACGAAAAAGTTCTTGTTCTTATAAATCAAATTTAAAATACAAGGAAACGAATCTAATAATCCACTATCAATTGAAACGTCCGATTTTGCGAGTAAGAATTTTAACGATGAAAATTTCGTCCACATGTGCATGACTAAGAATGATATAATAAAAATAGTAACAATAATAACATAATTGCCCCATAGTTGCTCATAAATGCCATGATGTGTGGCTAGTAGAGACGCCAAATTAGTTTCTTTAAATGTTGCTAAATGCAACCTGAATATTAGCCATTAGGTAAATCTAAACTAAAAAAACGCCAAAAACCTATTGAAAAATAAAATAAAATCAATTTCCTTATAAAAATAGAATGTGATGGAATAGCTATAGCAAGTAGCAGTCTATCTTGGGAAAGTAGAGCACCGCGTCTTAAGCGGGCAACAGAGCGTTTTAATCGCTATTTTTATCATGTGTTTCGTTTAATAGGGACCTGGAGAAAACCGAGTATTCAACGGGATAGCGTCTTAAACGGGTTAAAATGAAATCGGTCAAACAATAAGTAATAAAAATGTATTTTCGCAACTCACTCCAAAAAAAATAGCTTTTTCGAACTTTCATCATTATCGCAACATTTTCGAAAATATCGTTTAGAGAAAAAAAATCGATTTTTTCAACCTTGGATAACGCATCAGCATTATTCCTAGACATCCTTTTATTCTACAAATCCCCTTAAAAAAACCCTCCTCATTACAAACGTACACGTGTTAATTGGGGCTAAAATCGGGAAGACCTACGAAAAACGAATCCACCCACACCTCAATTTTTTCTCTTCCTCATCTCCTTCAATCTCCTCGCCGGCCTTCTCAATCTCCTCTCCGAAATCCTACCGCGGCACACCTAAACCTCCCTCATCCCCCAAAGTCTACGTTTCACTAATCCAAGTCGTCCCATCCCTGCTACAGCGAACCCTTCTTCCTCTGGGATTATCAACTTCTCCTCCAAAACCTTGCAATCTTCCTCACTGGGAACGGATGTATTGGAAAAAAGGAAGGATTTTCTCGGAAGGCCATTCTCCGGGCTAAGCTTCGCGAACCTGTCTGAATGGAGCCAATTCTCCTTACAATTAATATAGGGTGCAAGGGCCCGTTTTACAAACTTGCTCATATACCAGGGATTGATTTGTTTTTCGCAGATCCTGATTGAGGGAGGGAATGGACGGTCCCAGCGTCGAATCGTGTTTGCCGGATTAAGGTTGATAAGGTCGAGGGAAACTTTTAGGTGGGCTCCGGAAGACGGGGGATCAATTAGCGAACTTGTTTGGGAATTGATTATGCTATTTCGTTGAGATGTCTCACGCTCTTAGATGCTTCTGTGGGGATTAATGCTGGGTTGAAATGAATGAGATTAACATTCAGTTATGATGCATCCAATATACATTATATACAAGATGCAATGAATTAACACTTCCGAATTCCCGAAATTAGAAAACCTTCCGAAATCGGGAATAGGTGTTTCTAGAGAAATCTCGTGAATTCCTGGAATGATTTTTATTACTAATATCCGGTCATCATCGATAATTATTATTATTATTAATTAAATTGTTACAGTTAGACTTCTAGTCTGGTGGCAACAACATACTAAATTAAACAAACACCAAGATAATAACTTTAAATTAAAAATACAAAACTCAATCACTCAACAATACAATTACAATACTAATTATCTTACAAATGGCAACACTTAATAAATAATGGAACTATCGATACTAAATAAGAAAAATGTAGTAGAGGATAGGTTGGTTATGTTAAACATTTGCGTTCCTATTTAATTGTTATGGTAATCTTTAATTTTCGTTTGTTTTATTTTATTATTTATGACATAATTTAGTTGTTGATGTTGTTCAATTACTATTTTTATCGTCAACTTAAGTTGGCATACTGCTGTATGTTAATGCCTGTTTAGAAAATATTTAAATAAATAAATGAATAAAAATTAATAAGTTAACGAATAATTGATTGAGTGAAATGGAAAATAATTAATTAGTGTAATATAGAGGTTGAGTTACCAGAGTTCGAGACCCGGTGTAATCATTCCGATTACTTAAATGTTGACACAAATCGTAAAAGTAAATGAAATTCTTTATAACTCGACAAAAATTCTAATATTATATATTTTATGGTAATTCAAAAAAAAATTCAAGCAGTACTTATTTGTTATTTTTTAAAGAAATTTTAAGAAACAAAGGATATTCGTGTAAGGATTTAGGGTCAGGAAAACGTTATATTTCTTTTGTAATGTATTTGCTTGATGCAGATAAATTTCCTTCATTTGCCGTTGACGTTAAGCATCCGTCTAGAAGCATAATCAATACACATCGACTTAAACTAACTGAGAGAGCATGGGTAGATCGTCTGAGATACATAGGAACTCACCATAAGGCGTATCGGGACACTGTTTTTGAGCATAACCATCCTAGCTAATAGAGGGTGAAGAACCTGTAATCGGAATAATACTTTTGCGTAGAGGCAATACGCCGTAAATGCTGCAATGCTGACCGTTAAAATCACAGTTGGAAGCGGTAGATCAAGGGTAAAATTAGGCTGTTAACCTAATGCACCCTAATTCTAACTACTGAAGAGACTGTACACAATGGCTGGGCTTACATTCAAGTTGGGAGGTGTAAAGGAAAATCTTGTGGAGGGTTACCAAAGATCCCAGAGAAATTAGTATTGGTATTATTGTTAAAAGTGCTTCGACAGTTGAGGTCATTTCGCACCTATGGGCTTCCACCGAGAATCGAACCCGGGACCGCTTTCACCAGAGTCGAACGCGCTATACACCTATCTATCCCAGAGAATATTTGCTCCTTTTTATGCATTTAGATTCAATTTCAGATGCGTTAACTAAACTAACTTCATATATAAATACCGTTGCCTAGATTTTTACATATTTATACGTATTTATCCATCTGATGTCAGCAAATCCCGTAAGAAATACAAGGATACAATTTGTGAAAATTAATCTCATGCATTTCCCTGCGAGATAGAATTATGAAATTTGTAAGTGGATGGACTATTACAAATCGATGTTTTTCTGCTCAGAGTATCATGGGTTCGAATCTGGACGACTCGTAAATACTCTCGTAAGAATTGCACGTAAAGGTCATTTTGATCGATTGAAGAGTTCTGTTTTATAGGGCAATTAAATGAGAAATAAGGGTCCTACGTAATCAAGACAAGTACCCAAAGAATGGTAATTGAATGACAATTCTAATTTTGGTCATGTTATGTCGTTTCAGAAGCGAAAATGGCATAATAAGAACAAAAAGACGAAAGCATTGTATAATTTTGTGGGTATTAAAAACCAGTAACCTTGACGACTGAGGCGATTGTTGAACTCTACTCTTCTAGGAATGCATAATAATAATAATAATAAAACGTCTTTATTCGGGCGAGATTGAGACTGAATAGTCTCTTCTTACATCTAACCCTTAACCCCTTAACCCTAACGTGGGAAATATGGGAAAGATATAATGAATTTAGACTATGGAACAAGTTAAATTAAGTTTCGTAATTTTTGACTGAGAAGTTCATAAGAACAACAACAATAATAAAACGACGACAATGATAACTATAACAATCGGACAACAATAATGATAAAAATGTGTAATATAACAATAAAGGAGAACTAGATTTATAATTGAGTCGGACGAGTCAGCAATTTAAATACCAATTCTGCAACCAATAAAACGCCAAGAAGCAATAATTAGAGCCAAAATATTGGAATTTCAGTCGGAAAGGGAAACTCAACAATGAAGTCGCCAGCAACTGTTGCGTCACAGCAGCCATGTACCCGAGGTTGAGTCTGTATTTTAGCTCTTTTAACTCCAGAGAGAAGTTTTCCTCTTTCATTAAAAGTTTCGGCTAAAAACAAAGCTTCGTTGAATTTACGATTTTTCCTCAAGCTCAAACAAGCTTAGGTGAATTTATAAGAGTGATAAAGAGAATTAAAAATGTTCTCTTACGAATCACCTTAACAATATCACACAGTCATTTAACATTAGAGGGAACATTTATTCCAATATGCTCACTAAAATCAAAGCAAACGAAGCTATTCCAGAAGTATTTTTAAGCATGGCCATCAAAGTAAGAAAGGCTAAAAAAGGACAGGGCAATATTCTCCCAAGGTTTCGGAGATCTTAGCAAAAGACACCGTGGATCCAAATCGAAAAATCAACATGTATTTTTACAGGTAATATTTCCGGGAAAGAACAGAGTGAAATGAAACCTAACAGAGTCTACAGCACGAATTTTGGACGTGAAAGAGATCTGAGTCTCTCCGTAAGAAATTGCTAAAGACGACTTTCCTAGCATGGGATTTTTAGGGAATGGATTTCAGCAGATCTGCCGAGTTTTTATCGAAAGCGCAACCAATATTTGGGAATAAGAAAAGAGAACGAGACTTCCGACGCTTTTGTGGTCATTTAATATGAAGTTTTGGCGTCTAAGCATAATACCCATGGTTTATTGTATATTATAATCAATGAAAAATGTATAGATACATATAATTGATGTAAACGAATAACAACCAAGGTTCTACCAACGCTTAGGTACCGGGCTCGAGTCCCGGCTACATGGGTTCTTCTGGGCAATGGAATGATTGTATAAATTGCTCAATTTTTACGTCTCTTACTGTAATTGTCAAATCAATTGTTGTTTGGAGCATTGTGAAGTAGAATAAATAAACATTCTGGTATCTAGGTTACGCGTTTTCTGTCTTATAAGACACACTGACATGTAAGACGCTTATACTATACTGATAGTGGTCGTCTATTTTGGAAAAAATAACCGGTCTTAGGTACAGTTTATGGTGAAACTAAGAAGTGATCTTTTACCTAGTGATGTAAACAAATATGGCGATATAACTTGTTCAGGGACGTAATCAGTGAATAGGTATTAGAAATAAATTGAAAGGGGTAACATTAACTCTAGAATTTAGCAATAGGTATTAGAAATAAATTGAAAGGGGTAACATTAACTCTAGAATTTAGCAATATCTGACATTGATATTTACTTATATACTCCGGATGATTTTCCGTGTATTTCTTCGCGGAAGAAATCTCGTTTCATGAGCCGGAAAATGAAGTGTATTTGGAATGTTATGGGTATTCTTTTTTCAAAACCGTTCAGTTAATTAGATAAGTAATGCACGAACCATCCAACTGAACTTCTTTCGAATGTTAAGGCAAATTAAACGTATAGTGACGGAGTATTTTAGCAACGGATAATCACATTTTAGCTTAACATCTCTCATTGCTACCAGCTCTTGGTAATTTGAACGAAATTATGACTATTACTCTTCGATAAACAGTGAGAAAACCAAGTGTTTACAATGACTAATCGCCTATATAGTATTGATCATCTTATGGAGAATCAGTAACGATCAAGGATAAAAAATTTATTTCTTCGGAACATATTAAGAAATTTTACAAAGCATGGAGAAATATGTTATTTGTAATAAAAAATCCTCTATATAATTAAAAAATTATGCCATTATTAAAGGATTTAGTGTTACTAAAATATATTGCGAATGTACTGTGAGAAGATTTAGTATCATCCCGGCGTATATAGTAAGTGAATTCTTTGCAGGATTTCAACCAGAACAGGTATTTTACTGTCACGGTTCGAATGCTAAAATTAATCTTTTTTGTTTCCTTACTTTTGAATCCTTTTAGCTTCCTAGCTTAATAGACCTATCTGAAAATCTTTCTGCCAGGATCCTTAGGCCTTGTGTGATAATTGAACAGAAGAATTACATTCTGATTCGTTTTGAGGGTACTCCATGTTCCACTTCAAAATGATTAAAAAGATAGGGCTCAGAAATATGATTTAAATTTCTTAACCTTGAGAGTTCTAACCCTTGAGCCAAGGAGATTAAATAAGGCGGAACGTTATTAGATTAAAAGTGCACTTTAAGATGCTGCTCCTTCAGAGATAATCAAATAACTCCTCATGCGTATATTTTTTGTGATACTAGAGAAAAATTTTCGTTCCGATATTTTCGGCTAAGAATTTTCCGATAGACAAGGTCAGATCATAAAGATTGTGCAGTAGGAAAACACGGCCTTGTATGTAGAAGATGTAGCATATTAGGAAATATGCTACATATTCTATAACACGAATGAATTTTAAAAAGGAGATGTATAAAACTCACAATAGTAAGCCGTGTATAAAACAGCAAAGCAAGCACTCTTGCCATATCTCTAATAAAACATACGAGACAACAAGTGAAAAAAGATAAACAAAATTATATTAACTGATTCAACAATTCAACAATTAGGTGTGGGTTAGCTAAGATAAACTGACTAACTATAAGAGCCGAGGTGGCTCGAAGTCATCTTGATCACTGACGTCAAAGGACCTGAAAAGTTTATTTCCCGAAAAAAAATTTTCCATAGACAGGATTTGAACCACATAGGATATAAATCTTTGGATACTTTAGAAAACCTTTTCGGAATTCGGACCAGACACTCTAACCACTCGGCCATTTGGACACAGACAGAAAGTCCCAAGAAGTAAGCTATACTTCTACAAAAAGGATGGTTAAGTATGCTACTGCATGCGCCTGCCAGGTAATGACGGATGCATTTAGATTTACATTAATACTTTTAGAGGCACCTTCTGACGTATATATACATGTATTTACATGTAGATAAGGAATAAAATAAGAGGTGAAAAGATTTATTTCTCAAATTAACCAGAAAAGGATTCTTTTGGCACTTCTCAATAGTTTTCATAAACCTGTTTCAGTAATAAAAAATTCACATATTTTGAAAGTTTAAGCTTATTTTAAATTATAACCTCAATTCATCACTAACTTTAAGCTGCGTTAGAAAGCTAAGATATTAATAATAGTAATGTCAAAGGTCTAAGAAAGGTGTATTGAAATGCGATAATGGCAGACTATAAAACTCAAGAATATAGAGTAGATCGTTACGTATTCCATGTACGAATGGCGCCGTATTGACATAAATTTCGAAACTGTAGTTTTTCGCTAAAAACTTTTGGTTTTCAAGAGATGAGAATGATGTTTCCTGGGCTTCAAAAATCCCAAAGGAATCCATTCCGTGAAAGGAATCCTATAATAGATCCTATATCAAGAACTCAGAAGCATCTCTCGTATTTCTCCATATTTTCTATTAACTTATGTCCTTAAGGCTTCTTTGGAATCTGCATTTGATTACGTTTTTATACGTATAATTCATCGAAATATATTTAAGTGATGGAAAATGTAAGAAATTTAGCTGTGTACATTCCATTATTTCACTGTGACCCAGTTTTCGTCATATATTGGTTCATACATTATATTACATTACATATTGGTCATAAATTTGTACTACGTAAAGAATCCGGAATTGCAGAGAAATTGGGATCAATGAATTTTATCTTTAATCTTTTCCAGGATGAAAATTTTACTCTAAGTTATTCCATCGCAAAACAAAAGTTATACCTATATCTATAGAGGGCAAAAACCTACTGTAATTGAAAAATGATGTAAAAATCTAATTTACAATGTTATTTTAATAGTCTATTCTTCAAAATATAATCAAAGCAAGCCTCGATACCACAGGGATTATAGCATGTAAGTTTTACACCATCGATGTGCTGGATTCGTAACCTCGGTAACATGGTTATTATGTTCGTAATTTAGAGGGTTAATTGTAAGGCCAGTCTTATTGGAGTGAACCAAGGAAGACGGCATTATTATTGATATTATTAAATATCTTATAGACTGAACTTTTCTAAGAATTATTGAACGAATAAATAGAGAGTGATATATAGCAAAAGTATCAACAAAGATTATAGATTCATGAGCTGATTACTTTTTAAAGAAAATGAAATGATTACATAACTAATAAAACATATGTAATCATATAAAATAAGATATTCTAACATTAAGAAATTAAAGATGATCATAAGTAACGTTTAGAGCCAAATTAAGGTGTATAAAACTCCAATTAAAGAAAAATTTAAGTGCAGTATAAGTATGCTTTGCGGAATAGTATAGGAAGTTACGTGCAGTAGAAAAGTGTAATGTAATTTTAAAAAAACTGATTAAAATCGGGGTGTAATTTGTCGAGGTACGTAACGCACGATATCAGCGATATATAAAGTTGATAAGCACTGAAAAATCCAGGCAAGAATAACAACGTTGTAGCATGAGATACTGTATTATGTTATCAACTTGAAGTACCTGTTACTTCGACGCTGTAAGAAGCACGCAATTCAAACATCCATATTTCTCACGGACACATCAGTCGGACGGCTAAACGAGATCGATTCCGAAAAAGAGAGAGGAAAATTGCATGGAGAAACATGGGAGTGAAACCAAGTGGAAGAAGGATTTTAAGATGATATGGAAGGAAAGGGAAGAAGAAGAAGTAATAAGAAAAGGGATGGGTGAATGAATAACGTTTTTATTAGAGCCAGATTGAGACTAATAAGTTGCTTCTTCCAGTTAAAGCCTGAGGGAAAGTGGGTGAAAAAGGTGAGGAGATAACGAACGAGTGGGCTGTAGGTATTAATTCGGATATAAGTCCAAATCAGTGCTCCACGGCTACAATCCCTTGATAATTTATATATTTATTTCTTCCCTCCCGAAAATCCATATCTGGGGTGCTTTCTTTCTTTTGGGGGCTTAAGCGATCAATCCATCCTCAGGTTATTTACTTTCCATAAGGAGATATTTTTCCTGCTACCACACCCTGACGAGTGGAAGGCACTTGTCTTCGAGTGCAGAATATAAGAAAATAATTTCTTCAGTATTATTTTAAACCGGCATGCCGTCATGACGGTTGTAGATATACTGATGGTAGCATCGGTTACAACAGCAGGAAATAAAAAGATCTGACGAATTACGTTAGGTGAAACTTGGGTGAACTTTAGGCTGATTATCAAAAATTAACGAGAATAAATCTGAAAAATTTCGCAGAATAAATATGATTCTAAGATAGCTAGATATTTGATAAAATAAACTAACGATTAAAACGGAAAACAGTCAATTCTAGGCTTATAATTAAAAAATGACGATACACAACTGACAATCAATTCAATAATGGACAATAAATCACTTTAACAATAATAAGGTAATTTAAGTTAACAATAATTTACAAGATATAGTTGTCATTATGAGCGTCATTAATTCTTTCCGTTATCTACTGACTGATTAATTAATTCCGAGGGAGTTTCCGAATTTAATAATACATTAATTTAAGTTAACAATGAATTAGTAGGGAACGATTATTATTATTGTAAGTGTTCGTTGGCTCATTCCCGTTTTCAGTTACGTTTCCTAGGCTACCCCTTATTAATTTAATACTACAGCATTTGGTACTTTAATTTTAAATGTGGGTTTTACACAATAGAATCGAAAAGGAATCTTCCTTAGTTTGCTTTTGAAGCCACAGATGAAAATAGGATACCTATAGGGTCCGCGAATTATTGTAGCGTTCACTGAGTGAATATTGAATGAAAAAAACAATAAAGTCTTTTCATCATAAGCACGGTTTTTTTGCAAAGAAGGGGACTTTCTTAGTTACATATTTTTTGTCATTTTTCTATCTACAATGAAGCAATATTTACTAGAAGACAATTAGAGAGGATGAATATAAACGATATCCCACAAATCTACTCAGGAAGAGGATTATCTATAGCGGGTTGTAGTACATCTGTGGAAGGAAAAAATCCGCCTTATAAACGGGCATCAGGGCGTCTTAAGCGGTATTTTAAACATGTATTTGTAGTGAAAGGGACCGGAGCTAATAGAAAACTGTACATTAAGTGAGATAACGTCTTAAGCGGGAGCTTTTTAAACGGGTTTTACCGTATATTCATCTAGTCCTAATTTCCGAATGATAAAAAAAAACGAACTTATAGGGAACAATAGTAACCATAGAAAAAGTAAGCCAAACAATGAGTGGTTCGAAAGACAAATAATATAGCGTTGAAGAAGATCTTCCCTTTACACCTGCAGAAAAAAGGCTCTCAGGTGGGGTCGAGAGAACGGCTGTCGGCTGGAATAGCATGTACTGTGCGGATGATGGAAAAGCAGCTGAGGAAGGCTTCTGGGATGAGATTGTTTGCAGGATAAGGGAGGGCCGTTCTCTTCCTTCCCGGAGGATGACAGCTTCTCCTATCAGCGCCGTGGCCTCCCTTGTTTACTCATCCGTGGAAACTTGGGGAAATTCGCTTTTTCTTCTCTCTTCACATTTCTTTATCCCCCGAAAAATCGTTCCCAAACCCTTGGAACCGTCCTCCAGTGAATATCAATCCCCTCTCAACTCTTCCGCTGGGAATTGCTCAGATCGTGCAAATACGGTCAACCTCGCTTATACCCACTTCGATTATAAGATGGGGTCGGTTATGACGGGGTCACAGATTTCTTTTCACCACTGTCTACTTGTATTTCGACTTTGTGAGGTTTGGATCGATGAAGTTATGAAGCTTTGCGGTCTCTAACGTGGATAAAGATAGCCTAAAAATGGATTCGTTATGAAGATTTTGAAATGGTGTTAACTAGGACTTGTCTACTGATTCCCCGACATATGAACGTCCGACATAATGTATTTTTAACCTCCATATGCAACCAAGTTTACCTTAGTTAAGTAAAACCTATTTAAGTGGAATGGGTGGAAATCGCATTATAAATGGGATAGCAATATAGCCGGGTTATGATAACTTAATTATTTTTATTCCGGAGAATCAAAGGAAACGATTTTTGGCACTTTAATTTTTAAATTAAGTGTAATGAACCGTAAAATAAAAATTTTCAGTTCGCTTAACTTGCCGCAACTGAAGATAGGACATCTAGAGAGTCCGAACCATAAAGGTGTATCGACTCTGTGTAATGGGGTACTTAGGAGTAATTAGGTATGCCTGTATTCTGCGGATTAAGGATTTCTCTTGATGTGAGAAGATTTCGATTCTGTTTTTTTGTGAGAGGACAGACTACTATATAATTGTTATTTATAAATTTCGAGATAAAAAGTCGATTTTTTTAAATATGCCGATTTCTTACATGGCCAATTCACAACGAAACCACATAAAATAGGCAAAAATAAATTACGAACACCATTCATCAAGGCGATTGTCGTCATGGTGATACCGTTTAAGAAGGGAACTATTAGATGAAATATTCAAATAATCTAATTCGGGAAACATTGCGAGAAACATGTAGAATATGGAAGTGATCAGCTTTTCAAAACAAGCATTTTTTAACCATTAATGGTAGCAATAGGTAAGAGTAGGTAAGGAGAATACTCGAATAGCACACATTTCTAGTACATTCAAGGTGGCCATTCGTTCTTTATTTTTAGGTATATTTTAGACAAGTCTCTATTTCAAAACTGGCTACAACGGTTAGTCTGCAGACTTGAATCTTCTATTTTCATAACTCTGAAGCTCTTCTCAAGCGTTTTTATCACTTTACTATCTATTCCAGTTATCTCAAGATAAATACATATTAACATCGAAAGTGGAATCAACTTCGAAGTTTACACGTATATTTCATTAATAATTAATACGCTTCACAGGGTATATATGGTTTAACTTTCCCACACAGGTTTGTTTGGTTTGGCTAATTCGAAATACGCACATATCTGTTTGGAATTCGGCATCCGAGGGAAATATAATATTGACATTTCCTTACCCTTTCACACCAAGTACGAGATGTGGTGATTACTCCAACATTGCACCGTATGAGCATGAAAGAGGTCCATTGGGAGAAAGGTTGAAAGAGAATAGAATGGCGGAGTAATGAAGGCTACGGAAGGAATTTAAATTAGGAATGGGAATGCAGAAAATGAGGTTGGGAGGGTGGAGAGAAAGGGCCGGCGGGAAGTGCGGTGGATTGATTGACTGATTTATTTGAACCTTTTGGGGAAGAGAAGCTCGACTTGATCTCTCTCTACAATTTAAACCTCTAAATGTCAAAGCGATGTGTACAAAATACTAATAAAGCTCCAGTGACCAATATCATACGCAAGTTAACTAATATGGTCCTATAAAGTATTGTACTGCACTTAGTATTAATCTAATGAGTGTTTTCTGGATAATCAGTCGTTCTAAACTAAAATTTCCAGCTTTGAACACAGCCAATCAGCTAGTGCGGTGTTAATAATCGGATTTGGGAAATAACTTCGAAATTACTTCAACAAAGACAACTGATAACTAAATAAGCGATTATAATCAATAGATAATGATAATTAGCAATAGTTAATAATAAGCTATAAACAAGCAATTGCGAAACATACAAAGTCTTGCTATCTTTACTGGTTCAGAATGGAGTTTCACGAAGTACAGCCGTCCCAGATTAACTTGACATAATTATGACGAATACCATATGTATATATATATATATATATATATATATATATATATATATATATATATACAAGTCATTAATATCATGAATATACTCAAACGATGAATGAATTACTAAGTAAAAATAGGACGTATGTAAATAAATATGACTTAATGAAACAATATTCAATATTACGTGAATTGCGGCTCTAAAATTCATTCAAAAAGGAGCTAATTTTTATCATCCAACATAAGCGGTTTTAAGAAGATATAAATATCTGATTCCAATATTGAAATTTAATAAATAATCATGAAATCGACCTAAAATGGAGTTAAGAAATTTTCTTTTATTATTATCTTTTCAGCTGTGATTGATTAATTAATATTCATTTAATTATAATGATTATGCTTTTTTAATAGATGAATCAACATGTTAATAATGGTTGCTGCGATAAATATTGTTAACAAACAATAATAGGAAACAATAAAACTTAAAAAAGGAAAAGGAAACAGCTAAAAACCTAGAGATACTTCAGAAACTTAAACAAACAAGATATAGAAGGTAAAAAGACAACGAAATTTTGAGAAACAAAATAGAAAATAATTTATTTGGTAATACACATTAAATCCAAACTACTAGTCCTGTATTTACTTCGAAACGTTTCAGATTGAGGATAAGTCTCAGACAGTTTTAAAATATTAATTACCCAAAATAAAGTACTTTTAAATTATCAAATAAATAATTCAGACTTGGATTTAATTCGCCTCTCTACGTGCCAACTACCAATTCTATTTCCAGCATTCTTAAGTTCCTACAATTCCTTTTTACTTTCATCTAAGTGGGCATTTGTTTGTTGTTCTCCTTTACTGGAAGCCTGCGAGCAGTTGTTCGGTTTCGATCTGTATCTTTGGGTGTGTAATGCCATCTCTTGCCGTTTATGGACTCGGCATTAAAGATGCAGAACGCGGCACTTCTGAAACCATGCTGCGGTCGCGCATGCGTATAATTCACGGAGAATCAACAAAGCATAGGAGTAAGTTTTCCAACTCGTAAAATAAAACGGTCTTAAAATGCAGGAGTACATTCTCAGAAAAACGTTTCTTGCGGATTGTTTTTATGCCGTGGTAACAATGATGGTCAATACAAATGATTGTTAATAACACTGATGATTAATAACAATGACAATTGATAACAATGATGAGTGATAACAATAATTAATAAAAATTACTATTATAAGTTTTCTGTTACTTAAATAATTACTATAGTGAGGTAAGATAGTATGTGGTATAAAGCTTTATTGTATTGGCATAAAGTGTGAATTTTAAAGCTTACAGTTGAAATTATTAACCTAACATAGGCAGGGAACAAAGTTTTAATTATTGTATTGAAATTCATTGTAATTGATTATACTATTGCACTAATTGAACTAAATGATATTATTATTATTATTAAAACATTGTCGTCGCCCCACGGAAACGTAACAATACATCGATATTAATTATTATGTCACAATAAGGAATATTTGCACAAATACTTGATACGCAGATTACATTTTATACACACAGTATTTAAAGCAAAAAGTAACTGAACGGTTAAGACTGTTATTCTTAAATAGAGTTAAAACTGACTTTTGAATAAGCAGAACATTAAGGAAATATGCGTGATTACTGCAAACAGAGGGTCAAACAAAATTCAAAAACACAGAAAAAGAAACTTCTACTGTGAAAAATATTGCAGCTCCTAATATCATATCTGAATAAATTGAATATATGTAATTTCTCCTTATTATAGAATTGTGAGAAATCCACCTATTACTGTACTTAGTCTTAGTCTAGCTCATGACTTTGATATTCTGAAACCTACCGAGGTTCAAATTTTGCTAATTAAAACTCAGTATTGATTGCTAAGATTCGTTTTACTAATTCACAATAATAGTCACAGTAAGATTATTATAGTAAATTTTTGCTTCGTAGAACTTTGCAGCAACCATTTTGAATTTAAAGGAAATCCATTTAGTAAAGAAAAACGCAGTTGATTTAATTAAACTTAAATTTTTAAAATTTAATGATGCTGTTAGCAAGTCTTTCCCCATCAAGATAGTTGTTTGCCATACTAGTTTCATAATTCACCAATAGTATTCTGATTCAAAGAGGAAAGCTATGAAAAATTAACTCCTCATCTAACTTAGCAAGGACAATCCTCTCTCAAAAGCTTTCGGTACTTATTACTCAACAGGCAGAAAAATAAGTCATAAAAGAAAGCCCAAAATTCATTCCACTTCATTCCAAAAGCGACAAAGCACCACTTCCGTTCAAAGAAACCCTCAGTAGCTGAACAATTAAAACTGAATTCTGCAGCTAATTAAGTCAAGAAACAGATTAAACATGGAGAACAGCGAGTCAAACCTTTTGATATCTAGCTCCAGAAAAAAATCTATCATTTTTGTTACAGAGCTTCCGAAAATGGAAACGCTAAAAATGTCTCGTCTGCATCCGTTTCCTGTAGCGACTTATAAAGCTGTGAGTTTCCGCGTCTTGACTTTAGGTGCGCAAGCGTGTAAACATCAGGACGTTTTTAAAGACAAGTAGAGAGGGAGGAAGAAAAAACGAGCGGGATGTTAAAGTGGATGAGAAAGAAGAGAAGATGGATGGAGGAAACGGTGTAATTGGACGGGTAACCTGAGTGAAAGCAGTCGAATATAAGGAGATAATGAGCGCTGTTTACTGAGAAAAACGATGAGACAGAAAGAATTTTCTCTTCCGAAAAACTGGTCTGGAAGAAAAGGCGGAAAAATGGAGGCGTGATGCTCCTTATAAGATCCCATAATTCCTCTGATCCCTGAGGACATATTGAATTCTGAAGCCTTATGTTTTGAGTGCACTCGATGAAATCGTCTAGAGTGCACTATGATTATAACTAGATTGGAGGGACTGAAAATTTTGCTCGAATTAAAGTAAGAGAAAAATGTTCCAATAAGAATACATAATTGAAGTAATTAGAAATCTGGAAAGGAAATGGGTGGGTTAAGTATTGAGAGGGGAGGGATTACTTAAGAAGTAAGAAGCTAGTTTTACGGAGAACATTCTGCCAGGGCTCCCGGATAGCCTTGTGGGTAGCGAATTCGACTTCAATGAAGTTGAACCCGGGTTCGATTACCGGTGGGAGCCCTCGTGCAAAATGACCTCAGCTGTCGAAGCACTTTTCACAGTACTACTACCACTACATTCTTCCAAAGCAATCTACGAATATACAGGACGTAAATTGGGTGCGGAACGGTAATTACTTATAAATTCACCTAATATCCAAATTCAATAAGCTCCCAGTATTAACTATCATAAAAATTTAAATAATAGAAGCTATATATGGTGAGAAAAACGTTGAACGCTAGGAGTAATATCATGAGAAGTTGTATACGGCTTCTTCGATTGGGAAAGAAAAGACTATGATGAGCGAAAGGTTGTACATAAATATACAAGAACTAATGCAAAAAATAATCGATGATAAATCCAAGTGTATATACTCATATCATTCATTCGCCTAACCAACCACATAACTAAGCCAAAACAGAGCCAAAAAGATCCCAATTAATCAACTCAATACATCTTAGTTATCAGGTGCTGAAAAACAAACCAAAAACTTAAAGTGCAGTCATTTAAATATTTTTCTAAAGATTTAAGGTTATCTTTCCTCCAGTCTTATTAAAACGGCAGCAGCAAAAAGTTCCAAATTGTAATGGATGTATTAAATTTTAAAACCCTCTAGTATTTGCTGTTTATCCTCATATCTCCTAGTTTTTAATATAATTTCATATTATCCTACCGAGAGATTGAAATTAATTATTATTTGAAGGATAGAAAATAAAATCCCTTGCATAAAATTCCCCAGTTGATTACTTTCTGCCGGGCACATAGTTCAATTTACAAAAGCCAAGTCATGTATGACAGTTTTCATTAATTTAACTCATCACTTGAAAAATGATTCAAATTAAAAGATATAATGTTTACGAACAAAATAATAATAGATTTCTGTGGGTGAACTTCATAATAGAACACGTCATAGCTTATACGTATAACGAAATGGGATAAGTTCCCCTTTAAAAATGTCAAATAGACTGCCTGATTTTCATTTTTAAGCGGCATGCTAGACATTTTAATTTTGGTTAAGTAAAATAGTAAAAATTTACTTATAGACGATTCCCTGAAAATTTATGCAAAGGAAAATCTATAAAAAGATTGCAAATCACTATTGAAAACGTTGGGGATTTTAATCCTTCCATCATTATACATGTATACGAAATGATGAAGTGCGTTTACTAGAATTCGTAAGTGTATCCAATTAATACAAAACCATCATCACCATAGAAAGAAGAAAACTCAAATAAAATATCCAATAATAGGTTCACATTATACGAATATTGCCATATCTACACGGAAATTAATTTTTCAGATTTTTATCTATACAACTTAGGAGAACGTTTCACGTAAATTTTAATGAATTTTTTGGGAAAGTTAAAAAAATACATGAAAAAGTTTTTATTCAATTTAAGAAATTTTATGTTAGCCTCTCTTCTCTATCTATTCTATAATTAATGTACAGGCAATGAAATGAAAAGAGATCGTGTAATACGAGCGTAGAATTCTATCAGTTTATGCATTTGTATAAGAATTGCATTAAAATATTGCAAATTGAATTTGGTTTTATATATTTTAACTCAAAAAGGTAAATGTATGTTAATGAGATATGAATACGTATTTTTTATTTAGAAGTATTTTTAATGTAGAATTTATAACTTTACAACTTCTTTTATTCTGACGAGAAGTTTTTCAGTATATTTTGAAAATAATCGTGAATAATTCTATGCCAATAAGTTTCTTATTATTATTAATAGAACCCTCATACTCAAGACGGCTTCTGGAGACGGTACTGGTAAATGAGCATAACCTCATCATTATGAATTGCATTTCAATTCGAATTGTGTTCACTACTGATCAGCAATGAAGAAAACCATAATTTCAAAATTTTCCAAGAAATTTTTAAAAAGTTTTAAAATTTTTCCATTCCACCCAAGATTGCGTTCGGTGACAGCTGAAAATTTCTCCGACTTCCTCGGAAGAAGTACACGTTATTTTTCGTCAGCGTTTTTCCGTTTTATTTACGCCGCCTGGCTTTCTTCCCATGATGTATTTCCAAGAGAACTCGGTAAATTACCTCCCCTCTCCGTATCTTCCTCAGCTTCCGCGCTATCTCTCTTCCCACCCTTCTTTGTATCTTTCTTTCGGCCTTGTCTCTTTCTCCGTTCTCTCTTCTTTCTCTGTATTTCTTTCGTTTTCTGGGCAGAAGGGCACTTCCTTCTTATCTTTTATCCTTCCATCTCAATTCCAATATAATTATTTCCGCTCTCTCTCAATTTCCGGGTACTTGGGTTATTTTTCATAAGAAGATAATGGACGAAATAATTCAGTTCCAGCAATAGCTCCAGTACTCATGAATTAGATTGGATTTAGGGACACTTGCGAGAATTCCTAAATTGATGACGGGTCTCAGAAGGAATAATTCAATGACGTTTAAAACATTCATGGGAATTTTGATGTTTTCTTTACGACTGCGGAATTCGACTGGAGTATTGAATTATCAATGCAATTCTACTAAGTCTTTGGGTTAATTTTCATCTGAATCAGAGGTGAAGAACCTGCGGCCTTAACAGTCGTTCAATACGACCTTCCCTCATTTCCTGTACCCAATACGATATATTCTATATATTTTTTACCTGCCGTTTTTTCACAAAATGGAAAATAACAAGAATGGGGAAAAGTGGTTATCTTAACACACGTAGATGTGCGACATTTAAAATCTAAGGATAAACTGAACAAAAAAGTACCGAGATGACTGGGACTCGAACCCAGGCATCCCATTTTGTAGACATATATTCTAGTAATATGTATTTAACTTTGTCATTAAATTAAAATAATTTACCCTGGCGCAATAAATAAAAATTAGATGAATATTTTCCGCGTAATTTAAAAGTTTTCTATTTGAATACAGGCAACGCGCTACACAAATGTGGCTTGATGGTTGCATACACTGATGATTTGACATGCTGGTATAGTTTTCTATGATACCAAATGGAATTCTCAGCTTGAAAAATGTTTCCCCACCGCTAAGTCTTGGTCTTCTTGTCTTGATCTTCTCTAAAATATCATACTTAAATATTTGAAATTTGAATTCCATGATAACTTATCCAAACCAAACTATCATCGAACAACCTTTACCACTATCAATCTCTTGGTATTTTCCTTCATTAGAATTTGTACAATATTCAGAATCACATACAAGCGATTTATTGCCCGAAAATCTTACACATGTAATCACTTTATCACTTCATTAATTGATCGAAATCCTTCAGTATTTCCGAAGTTGATGAGTATATACTTTGCTCACCGAAGGAGATGCCTTTATAGAAAATTCTATTCCCCAATTTCTTAAAATCGCAACTTTTATCTTTCTCTTAGAATAGAAGCAAACTGATAGTATTTCGAGAATATTCAGCGGGATAAAACTCACTTCCTTCCCATAGAACAACGCCGAAAAATTTCCTCCCTCTTCAGCTGAATTATCTATGAGTCTCATTTGCTACTTTCTATACCTCTCTTAAACTTCGCGCTTTTGGTACTTCTCTTTCTTCTCGTTTTACCCGAATCATTTATTCCCGTTTCAAAGTTCTCACCACCTCAACCATGAAAATCCTGGAAATCAATTCATCACATTTAAGCGACTAAACCTAGGGAAAATGCACGATTACGAACTTCGAAGGCTCTATTTATCTATTCAAAGATATCTCTTTCTTTATTAAGATGAAAAGAAGTCGAGGAACTTATCGGGTACCTTTTCAGAATAGACGATCCGTAAATAGAACCTTTCGACGAGGTCATTCGACTTTACAAAATAATCAGGGTTCTAATTCACCGGAATAAACTGCATTTGGATCTGCAAGACTCAATGCCTGAGTATTCCATTAAACCTCGCATTCATCTTGGTACCGTTGCAATTGAAGTCGAGCATTTTCCATTTAGATGCAAGTGAGATAGAAATACAGATCGTTTAGTTCTTTTGCATAAAGTCTCCGGAAATATCGTTCCGCACTCCTGGTTTTAATGGTGCTGACTGCTTATATTTCACAATACATAAACGTTTATGTTAGCGCAATTTATTTTAACTCAATGTGTCAATCGCGTAGATGTTAATATATCTATACGTTTCACGTCAAAAATTACGTATAACGAGACGAATCACATCTGAATACGGAGTATTACCTTATATACTTGAATCCCTTTACTATTCAGTCTTATATAAGTAGAAAATTTTGCTTTTATACGGAACATTATGACCTAATTATCAATAAAATGTGCTTTGAATATAACACACGCAGAATACTGTACGATTTAAGAAAAAATTGGAAACGAAAACCTCGGAAGACAAAATCTACAAGGAACAAAAACTTTTACGACTCTGCTATTGGAATCTTTAGCCTTGGAAGGTAATGTAGGTCATGGGTAATGTCGAGAGGGTAATGTAGAAAGGGTAAAGCAGTGGTAAGTAGGGAATCGAAAAGAAGCGAAACTAAAAACTATAACCGAAAAAACCGATATATTTTGCCGAAGTGAATATCAAATCGAAACCGAAAAAAAAACTGAAAACCTTGAAATCGAACCGAAATTGAAAAACAGTTATCGATTCTGTTCCGTTTATTAGTTCAAAAATACCTTTTTACTTCTATGTAAATGAGGAAAGGTTTACTAAACATGACTAGCTACGACTTGCAGCTGACTATTGTTTATACCATTCTAAAATATTTTGTAATTTAAAGAGGATTAAGGAATGCATAAATAATAAGACGAACTTTCAGAAAGATATAACATTATATCTGTCCAAGCGAAAAGATTCTGTTTAATGTTGGCAGATAGAGCGAAACTTTAATTTAGTTTTTCGCTTAACCGTAGCGGGAACCGGAAAAATATTACTGTTCGATGCTGTGATAATAAGTAGTAAGGGTAAATTCTGGTAAATGTAGTTTAAGTTAAAATACTTCTTTCAATAATACAATTTGAAAATGGATGCGCAAAAGTCTGCCCGTGACTAGAATAAGGGCGGGTGTTTTAACCAATTAAGCATTCTATACAGAGCGTCCTAATAGGTCGTTTTTCCTTTCTTTAATTTTCTAATTTTTTCAAATCAATACATAAAATCATTATAATGTTAAACATCTCAGAATCAACACAGCTTGACTCCTCTACATTTGATTGGAGTCTCCGAAATTCCCTTATAACAATATTGGCAGAATATCTTAAAGTTCTTTTAAAGGTACTCACCGTGAAATAGCGTAAATCAATGCAAGCTGACCAGTTCCCTTTCTGCTATATAAATCCGTTCCTGCATGAGAAGATGAAAGAAAGTATAAATATAAATTTAATGAACTTAACAGGAATTAAAAATGTTCACACGATATTCATATATATTACACGATTCAATTCCTAACTGCCAGCGAACAATAACGTATTTTCCATATATATGTATATCGTTTCAAATATTTTACATCAAAGTATAACTATCAAAGAAAATTTAGCAAATCTTTTGGACTATTTGAGTTATAATTCTTTTTAGTCTATCTCTCTGCTCAGTCATCAGCACAAAGCCTGAATAGATCCTCAATACTTAAGCTATTTGAAGCAAAAAACTCTGGAGAAGGGATGAGGCGATTATAAAAGATGGAGAGGTAGCACGCTATTATAATCCTCTGACGCAGAAAGCTATAACTGGAACAAGTCCACGTCCAACGAGCAGTGATAAAAATGATTCGGTATTACATTCCTCAATAACTTTCATATTGTCATATCAGTGAACAAAATGTTTCCTTTTGGTGAGGGCAGTATCGGGTTCGATTACCGATATGGGCCCATATTTTAGAAATGAGCTGTCGAAGCACTTAAAAAAATGAACTACCTTCCTTTATAGAGCAATGACGGTATATTCACAAGAAATATTAATTTTTTTAGAGATAGCAACATCTAAACAAATGTCACGAAAACCCGTCAAATGTAGCCTGACTGTACTCTTAATGATTTATATGCAGAAATCCGTGATTCTTCATACCCATTCAAAACATATATAAAATCTACACGTACCTAGCATTCGTATATGTATTCATTACAAAAATAATGCATTTCCCTCATTAGTCACAACAGGAAGGCATATTTTACGCTAAGACAGCAAAAGCCTAATTTCATTTCCCAGAATAGTCATATTTCATTTCGCTCGGATTCGGAAACACGAAGCCCGTGTACCGCTACGTCATTGTGCCATATTAAATTCGCGGGAGATTATGCATTTTCCGACTGCGAATGGACTTTTTCAATTTCACGGAGGAAAGAATGTAATTTCATCTAAAAATAATTGACCGGACGAGAAAGAACATTTGCCGCGCGGTACGTTGCACTGCGGCATAAGGAAAACCAAATTGGATTCCATTCCTTACAGAATCGGAGCACCTGTGGTTTGCAAGAGGTGGCTGAGAGTTGGCAAAAATTTCGGCGTTTCCTTTCTCAATTTACTGAGACATATGCAGCTCTATTCCATGCGCAGTGGACGATCTGTGAGCACGCAGATTTTTAGATATAAACTTAATAATACTTTAAGTGATGGGAACATTTATCATCATCATCATCTACGGTTTTCTACTTTTCTATAGGTTCATGTGCCCTGATAGTCCCTACTCAATGCTTTTTCCTTGGTTAATAAGATTACCATGGATAATAAGATATATAAGTAGATATATATGGAAAATATTATTACGAAGTTAATAATATTTCCTTGGATAATAGTAGTTATATATGAATAGATTAATAGAACCTATTATAGTTAAAATTAATTAGTTTCCTTGGATAATGATATATACAAGTAGATATACAGAGACTTACATTGTTATTCTCCTCAAAACTCTGGAAAAATTGTAAAATATAGTGTATTGTATCAATATTAAATCTTCACTTGACTAATTTCATTGATTATGAGTAGTTTTTTACCTGTCATCGTTATGCATCAATGCATAAACTAAGCAAGCCACTTTCTATTAGACTAAACCCTCTATAACTTGATATTAATAAATCAAGTACAATTCCTAAGTAAACGAAAATAAGAAAAACTGTAAGCCAAATAACGCAATAAATTAATATTTAAATGTATTTGTATTTAAATTAATAAACATATAGAATAAAAGTACATCGGTGTCTCGTTTTATTTATCAAAATCAACGAAAAAATCAAAAATGAAAGAAATGAGCAACGAATATCGTTCTTGCATTCATCTGTTAACAAATGAAAATCTTTTTGTCTTCAAGTACAGGTAGGAGGAAAATGTATCTTTAATTTACTTAGGTTTCAGTGTTGCTCATGGCTGTGTTTGTATGAAAACCACTGAATTATTAGTGAAACTGAGTAATGGCATTCATTTAGATTATTCTTTATTAAATTTTAAACGGATAAAGTATAAATGGTGACCCTACCAGTACAGTGGAATGTAAGAGAAAATTCTTAAAGAAGTCTTTCGATGAATTATTGCATTAATTTCTCATAACATGAATTTCTTATGGTTTATTGCCTAAATAATTGGAATAATTGAAGCTGAATAACGCTCAGACAACAACATATACATAGAAGAATGAATAAAATGAACTGATTATTAAAATCATTCCACAGTGGAAATATGCGATGTTAGGGAAAAATTTTCAAAACAAGAAGTTAATGAAAATAGAGAAACTTTCATCAGACCGACTCCACATTGTGAAACGAAATTCTTGGAAAGCTACAAACAAAGGAATCCACGAGGGAATTCCACAAAAAGATTTCAAACGCTACATTTACTCCATTTGAAAATTAAGACAATATTCCGATTTCTATGAGTATCCTGGAAGAGAACAAAATCTAAACGAAATCACAATGAGCCTGATTCTGTACGAGGAATATCTTGTTGCAGTTTCTACAGTCCTTTGATCGTCAAAATTTTGTATAGCATGTATTATTTTTGCGTATTAGTTCTGCGATTGTTATATAGTCTAAAAAACTGGCGTAGACATTAAAGATGTATTCATTTTCATAATAAAGGTACTACAAATGAAAATCGGATGTAAATATTATCTCACGATGATTTCAATATGCGATAGGTTGACCTTCCGGAATCAAGAGTGTCAAAAAGGAGAGTAATTTTCCATAACATTAATCCAATTCAATGTTGTAGAAAATAACTAAACCTTTTCTTTGATCTAAGACCTCGCACATATATTAACATTATCAAGTATATCAAATATATGGGAATCTATAATATCTTGTCATCAGCTGTGTAGGGTGTGAGGATATAACCAACATTCAGGCAGGTAACTTTACAAACAGACAAAAGGAAGGCTAGAAAAATTAATTTAGCCTCCAAAAATAAACCTGTACTAATATCTGAATCATAAACTTGAATTATTCTAACTCGAATTTCTATTCTAGCAAATTAATTGAAGAATAAAGAAATTCGGATAAAAAGTTATAAATTTACAGTTATACTTAGGCTAACGAAGATAATAAGTACCAACCCAAAAAGCCATTAGAAGGATTCTGATGATGGTACTTTGCTACCGAAACCGGTGAAGCATTAGAATAATTTTTTTGTGGAATCGTACAAGTTTATTCGTAATTTTTAGTCAGTAAATATGAAATTCCAACAAATAACGCACAAGAATATTTATTTGAAGATAATTCGTTTCGAAATTAAATTCGTTTGGCGAAATATTTATTAGTCGAAATGTAATTTCCCATAGATTTCTATAGGAAATAACTTAATTCGGTCTGGATACTGCCCACTATTCAAGAATAAATTTTTATTAAATAGTAACAAAAATTCTACAAAATGGCAAAACTCACTGAGATTTACAAGCACTCAACTGGATTTAGGAGAATGGAATTGGTGAAACATTGAAACCATCAAATGATTCATTCAATGGAGAGAAGCGAGTAATAAAATTGATAGAATCATTCTGTTGTTTGGGAACGAAATACAATTTTTATTTGAATTTTAGATGGTAATTTAGTTAGTTAATTAGTTATTTGACTGTATTTATTCGGGTTTTCCCACCTCTAAGAGCATCCATTAAAACATTCGTAAGCTGAATCCATATTCGTTAGCCGAGCCCTATAAACATTGAAAAATCTTTGTTATGAATGAACTTCGTTAGTCGAGGTATCACTGAGCAGTAATGAAGAAGCAAAGATTCCATTATCACCACTTCAACGTATCACATCCAATCCCCTTAGTAGTGAGAGGAAGTTCTAGCCCGAAAGCTGGAAATTCATTGATTTAAATCAGGTGTTCTCACAGTGGTCTATATGGATCCCAAGAGCCCGATCGCATTATGCGAGAGATCGATTCAGATCCATAGTCCGAATGGGGATCGATGTACAATGATTCGCTACTTCAGATTGGGAAGGTTTGCTCACTCCGCGGAAGAATGGTTTTCCCAAGGGCCGTGGCAAATCAATTCATTTTAGAGAGACTCTGGTCCTGTTTACTCCTTTTCTATTCCCAGAGGTTCAACAGGCCGTGCCTATGAGTTTTTTAAATTCGTTATTCTCGATTCTACAAATGTATCCTGTCGTCCGATGATAACCGATGACATTTTTCACTTGCTGTTATTCCGTGGGAAATTCAAAACTTGAAGAAAACTGAGATGATTGAAACAACATGTATATGAGTGGAAAAGTGGTGTCTTATTTGTCAAATTAAAAGATTTTGTTTTATTATTTTCTTAAATTGTTATACATTATTTTGTATTGTTGTTATTGCTTTATAATGATTTAACTGCCTCGGATTGTTATTATTGTCTTACATTGTTATCGTTCTTACATTGTTCTTATTTTATTAAATTGTTACTTTTTCTTACATCGTTATTATATTTGCATTGTTGCTATGGATATTTTTAAAATTGTAGACTAAAACCTTAAGGAATTCGTTCATGAGATTTTTATGATCACAGGAAGGATAGGTTGTGTCCCTGGTAGCATCTCATACTATTAGTAGTTACACAAAAATTAAAAATGCTTTCATTTTTCATGCAGTTTTTTCATCTTGTTAGTTTTTTATTGTATTTTAATGTATATTTTTCGGTCTATTTTCTCTTAGATCGCCATGTACTTATATACTGGTTAACATATAACGTTTGATCATAACCAATAAAATTCAAATTGCCTATTTATGCATGTATTTTTTATAATTTTCAAGCTAATGGCAGATTGTAAGGAGTAAGAGTTTTCTTAGATTCGCTTAATTATTTAATTTACCCTACAGCATAATCTATTTATTTGTTGGTTTACTTATTATCTAATCTTATAACAAACAAACTTTAATCTTTAGATTTTCTGAAGATTATATACATTATTCATTGAATCGTTATTTTATTTTATACATTAAAAACGTTCGAGAACAATGAATTTCTGTGATAAGAAAAGCTTTTAATTTCCAGTTAATTTCATATATAGCGTTTTCTGCTGGTAATAAAAATTTTCAGACTTAACCAGGTCAATATCAAGTATCTGCAATATGAGTTCTCAAAAACTGAGCTCAAGTACAGGGGAGAGCCAATCTTTTAAGTAATTGAATAATTGATTTCTTGAAGAATAAAATAATTTGAATAAAATACGATGGATCTGGGGCTGGATCTTGGAGAAAAATCACGTTGCCACGAAGGTCATTATTGCTTTGATGCAGAAATTGTGTTTCAACAGCAACCTCTCAATATGAGCGCAGGATCGGATAAGACCCATCTTTCGACGGTACTAGCGAAATTCGCAGAAAATGAAATTATTCTGAGAAATACTCGAACACGTGCAGGCAGTATTGATTTTACCTGACACTATCAAATGTATGTAAGAATAGTTTTCGTTCAAACACGTGGGTAGAATCATATATGAAAATTCTAGCTCCATCTACATTGCAAACTATATAAAATAAAATATTTTCAATCATTATTGCCAGAATGATTTTCCTTGCGTTTGTTTTATTCAATTATTATTGATTACATTTTCAATAAAATTAAATCATTTTTATCATGCAAAGAGAAGAAATATTGAAGGAAAATCTAGAATCATTCTAGGGATAAATGGATGTGAAAAAGTCTGCTCTCTACTCCCCCTTGAGAAATACTAAAATTTTTTACAACCATGGAGAACACTAATCGGGCATTTTGCATTTTTGCAATTTGTGAAATTATTAAGGAAGCTTGACTACTAAAATAAAACCCAAGGGAACTACATAACCAACAATCTTTTACTTGTTTTGCGATGTCTCTATGTAGGAAGGAATTTTTTATCGTTAAGTCTCGCACTCACTAAAAACACTAGTCAAACCATACGTTAAGAACCACTGCGATGAAGGAGAAGTGATTTCCTGGGAGCAGTCGACATATTTCTTACTCTGAGGGCACTACTGGATTCAATGACCGATTTACCGATTTCTCGTCTGAATTTCTCGAGATACAGAAATGAAAGACCGCATAGAAACTTTAAGAAGAAAGAAGGTTCAATCAAAGATTCAATTTACTTAATAAATTCAGAGAAAGCACGTTCGTAGAATATGTAGCGGATATTATGCATACTCCTTGACGTATAGGGAGTTATGATATATCAGAACCGATTCAAGAATTCATTTTTTTCCAAGAATAATATGCGATAGCAGTTAGGTTAGAAAAAAAAAGTCACTCTTCATGCACCCCTTACCACAAGCTTAAAGCGAATTGCAGAGTACACATGTAGAATTAAATGTAGAAACTCCGGAGAACGATCTGGAAGGAATTCCCGCCCTGAAAAATAAACTGCACTTCTGTGACCTCCGCGGTCAAAAGTGCAAACTAAACATCCATTCATGGAAAGAACCAAATATCCCTGAGGTGACCTGCCAATAATTCAAAAACTCCGGGAACATTCACGTCAGACCGAGCTCCATTAATTTCTCGCCAGCTACAATAGATTCGTTCCCAATAATTAGCGAGGTCAATTTATCACTCCATTCCTCAAAGGATCCGAATGCAGGTCAGGCATGCAACGCAAGTTGTTGACCTTTTCGAAGCATTCGATGGAAGCGATGCTCTCCATCTCTCCATTCTGGAATCACTCCTTTTTTTCACTCCCAACAAAGAGATGAATTTTCGCTGTGCGTTACCCCGCGGTACTCCGTGGTATTGGGACCGATTTCTACAACTACATCAACGTGTATGGACGCTGCAATCCGTATCACTACAGCTACAACAATACATGTATATATGTGAGCTGCCTTCCTGAGTGTAGCATGCACAAAAGTAAGTATCGTTTCTCCATTCCATAACTGTAGCGTGAAAATTATTCTTTCAAGAGAAAGGTCCGTGTACCTATTTCTCTAATTTGCCCCGTATTATCAGATCAGCCTATGCCACAGGGTGTGCACTATGTCTTCTTGTTTTAAGGGTGCGTATTATCTCTGAATTTATTGAATAATTTTAAGTAAAGTAGTTTAGTCGCACAACTTAATGTGCTAAGTCAAATTTCATTTCCATGATTTGTAAATAATTTTAACTTAAACTTTAATTTCCTTCTCTATAACTATTCCCATCCTGTATCGTAGAGTATCTCAGTAATGCCTATCGTTTCTTAACAATTTTTTTAACAAATGTCTTAAAAATTTTTTATTTGTTTCTTAACAAATGTCTTAACGATTCTTTAAGGCGTAGATTTACGCTGAGCCTTTTTAATTCACGTACTTCCTCAGAAATTTTTCCGCTATAATTTTTTCCTGAGCGAATATTGCAAGCATCCATCTTCATTGACTTATGCCAAAAGCTTTCGACTTTCACATTTATTTCTATTGAAATTTTGCCTAGCCACATAAACTTTTGAATGCAAAATGTGTAATACCAACAGAAAGAGAATGATTAGAAGCAGAATTCGATGTAAAAATACGTCTTAAATTCGAGAATCAAAGGAACCCGTTCAAATAAAACTGAACCAAAATTTCTCTCATTTCTTTGAAACGTAAATCAGCAATTGACCTAAAAAACCACAGTTATTCCACTCAATGCTGAAAATTTCCCGAATAACTCTAACTTCTAATTTTTAAGTGTTTTTAAGATTCTACAAATAAGAAATTCACACACAAAGGCAATTAAAAAACCTTCATGACGGAAAAAGGAGTTAAGATGGTTTTATTAAGGTAGCTCAATTGGTCAGAGCAACCGCCTTTCAAGTGGGAGATCTGGGTTCGAGTCTAGGATTCATCAGGATTTTTCTCTTTCGTCTCTTTTTCTAATATGAAGCCAATTAATCTGCGTGGTTTATTGGTTATTTAAGCTTATCAATGTATCTTAATAATAGAAGAGGTCCTATTACGTAACCTGTGGGACACCTGAGCTCCAAATTTATTTACATTTTTTTATAGCCATTCCCCGAGTCACTTAGCGCGAAAGAATCATATTTATTTGGGAAGCGAAACATCTGCCTAACGAGAGTGATTCCTTTACGGGAGACTTGCTCCAAAAACCCCTTTCGATGTCTTCCATTTGCGAGCGTACGTGGAAAATCAAGCCGTCTGAGATGAAAAGTGCCGATCCTTCCTCCATCCTTTTGTTTGTCTCCCTTTCCAGTCACAGATCGATCCCGTATCCAAATCACTCCTCTCCGCACGAACGCTCCATCCCCTACTCCTGAGGCGGTTTTGCAGAATCGGAACAACTTTCTTCCTTCAATTTTCCCGATCGTGTTATTCGATTTGTAAAGGCGCTAGAATGGTCTGTCAGAACTATTTCCATAGGCAAGTTCCCCGTGGATGTAATTCAACAAAGTTTTGCCTCCGGGACCCCCTGAAATTTCGCGGCGATATATATCTCCTTTTGGGGGTTGTTTTTTTGGTTTTCTTTTCCTCTTTTTTCATCCCCTCGAGAATTTCCGGCGCTCTTCGGATGAATGCGGAGTAAACGCTTGCTTCTGCTGCGAAATGCTTAATTACGAGTGACCGACAAAGGGAAGTGGATCCCGGGATATTTCGGCTTCTCTTTTCCGATGCTGCGAAGATTGTTTCCACGTGTCGACGCTCTCTCTAAACTTTTCGACTTTTCCTTTTTAAAAAATATAGTCCCCTCTCTTCTTCCTGGTTGTGTCGAGTCAAAGTGGTTGTTCCTCTCTAAATTCACTCATTCGTTTTAGCGAAATGATTAACCCTTTTGTGGCGGTTTTCGAGTTTCCTTGTGTCGCGTCGTTTAGGGGGGCTTGGATACGGGTGTCGAATAAACCATCATAAGGGTGCGATATGGCATTAATATATAGCAATGTATTATTTAGAATAACTAGTTGTGTCCTGAGCAAAAATTTCACCCAGCTAAATTGAAACTAATAGATTTATACCCAAAATTTATGTTTCTAGTATATATATTTTAAATAATGAAGTGTAAAAATTTAGCGTAAATAAAAATCACTAGAAGTAATGGAATAAAATATCCGAAAATTTTCCTAACATTCAATAAGGAGTTACATGTGAATACCATCATTCAGCATTACCTTAACACAGTAATTTTAATTTCGTCACAGTCATGAACAAGACTACAGGAATAGTATAGTAGATATAGAACATTGAAAGAGAATTTCTCTATCCTGAACTAAAATATAATCATTATTTTTTATCGTGATACGTTAGCTAGAACCAAAATTAACTATCAAAGGTGAAAGAATCAGCTGATTTGAGAAAAATCAAGTCAAAGATTTTTAAAATTAAGAAGACAAATTTCTAGATAAGAAGCATTAAGTTGTAAAAAGGAACGACATTGTAGCATCAGGACATTAAAATTTTGCTTCCATTCAGCGTAACATTAATATCTACTCCTGAAGAACAACTTTAAGTATCATCTCACAGACTGGTTCGCTATGTCATACGGAAGTGGCCTAGATTAATTTCCAATATTCACCAGAGCTTTTCTTACAGCAAAACGTACGCCGTCGCATTGATTAATTGCTGGCCAATATTTTTTATGCGTTACTAAAATAGATGAGTTTCCAAAAGCTCCTGCGTTCGCCTGCTTTCTAATTATGGATAATGCAGGAATAAACGAAATGAGATGGATTATAATTAGGATGGGAACAAAAAGCTGTACTTGCATCTAAACAAACAAAAACGTGGAGCTAAATTGATGAAAAACAACAAGGAAAACTTTCTATAAACTTAAGTTTTAAATGCAGCTCAAACGTAGGTTAATACGTTATTTATCTATCTTATAAGCGGCAGCAATAATAGCGCCTTGATTCTATCTAATTAGCTAACAAAATGCTATGATGCCTTTAAAAGTCTGGAGGATTTAAGGTTACTTGGAAACCTTTTGCTATTATTTTTGAAATCGTTAGGCTTAGTTTATGTTTATAAGTTGGAGCTCTTTCCCATTCCCTAAACTGATCGTTTGTTTTGGGAAATCAATGAGAATTTGCCTTCATTAACCCCTCCTCTAGTTCCGTTAATGATTCTGAGGTTCTGCAATGCTTCATGATACTACTTAAAGTAACCAGGTAAATTTGCTTGGATTTTACGAAGTTGACCTCACAGTTTAATTCGAGTATAAAGATTCCAATGTTATTCCATTAAAGTGATTAAATATATATTCTGTAATGGCAAGGACTTACTGAATTAGATGAAATGTATTATTAATAAATGATATAATTTTAATCTAACATGCATTGATTAAAATTTTAACATGGATGCGATGGTCTAATATTTTATGCCCTATCTTGAGGAAATTATCAAGAATTAGTCTCTAAAAGTGAACAAGTTCTTCAACTTAGAAGATAATCGATCTCAGCTTATTCAGCATCAAATTGATGAGAGATACTTGGCTTCAGAATGGCTTTAGATCTATTACATTAGAGTTTAAATATTTGTAAATATTAATTATACTGCACTTTAAAGGTAGCTAACTCTCTCTGTGAAATTCTATGGAACCTGAAAGTAAAATTAAGCGAAATTCTAAATGGGACTCGATATACAGACAAACTCAATCCTCATCTTGAATGTAAACCACATTCATTTCTCGAACTTTTTGCATGATAGAGGAGTTGTAAAATTAACTTGACTTTGGCTGGCTTCAAATTAACGAATGTTTCAAATGTATACCATTAGAAAGAAAAATATATACATCTCTACGACTATTCTATTTGAAATATATTAGGGGACATATTTTACAATGTATCTTTTGAGAATGCATAGTTTGTCACCTTGGCATGGGGGGATTGAACAATTGATCCGAAATCATTTATATCAATATTTAGAATCTCAACAGTGTAATGCGGTAAAATATTTTCTTTCCTGGTATCCAATGATTTCTTTGCTTGATATGTTTCAAATAATTCTACTTCCTTATGTGAATCAGGAATTGTTGTAGCATTTATTCGCGAACATGAATTATGCCCATGGAGAATTTTCGTTGTCTGCATTTATGATAAACCATACGAGGGGTTACGTAAACGACAAAAATTAAAATACGGGGAAATATTCATCTATCTGGGAGACAAATCCATATTTACACCTCTGTTTCCAGGAAGTTTTGAGGAAAAACTGAAGAGGGAAGTCATGAATAATTTTTATTTAAGTTGCCAAAGTGTTTCCTGGGGCAATAGGATTTCAAATGAGAGGGGATCCTTATTGGCAATCGAGCCAGAAGTTCCATTATGTAAATGCGTTTCTTTATGTATATGAATCATAGTCGTATTTATATTTGCGTAAAATATGTTTTTTAATGAGGCTAAATTGAATACAAGATGCATAAAAGAGGAGTTCAGAATTGAATTAGGTTAGTAAATACATAGCAAACTGTAAAAGGAGAGAGAAAACATTGGCATAAACGTGAATTCACAGTAATCAGCCTTATGTCTGATTGAATCCTTAATATATAAAACTCTAGCTGTAAAAGACGTGCTGGTAACAGATGAAAGTACAGAAACCCCGTTTAAGACCCTTTTCAGGATACCTAGTAAAACCAGCATCATATACAGAATAGCGTTTTAACCGGGAAGTACAAAATTTTATTTCTTTAACGTTAGAAAACAACTGATGCGTATTTTAGCTCCTTAATTGTTAAATAACTCATATACACTCATATAACTCATTCACTTATAAACTCATTAAAAAAGAGGAATCTTTCTTGGTTTGTTTTACTTTCCACAACTTGACTTAGTTAGTCCAAAAACATGTTATGTAACAATTTATATAGCACAGAGAGTAGGCAAACATGTTGTGTAATAGTGCTTGCCTTATCGACATACTCTTTTTTTAGCCGTGAATTATTGTTCACGAATCGAAATGGGAAAGTGAAAATCGAGAAATGCAGAATGATAATCGGGGAATGAACAACGATGAAGACTGGGTATTAAATAAATTTATTGCTTTAGATTCTATCACGATGGATTTAAAAAACAGGAAGAATTATTTTTGATTACTCAGAAGTACCAGATAGTTTTTAGATTTTTATGACATAAGTTAAATTTGAAAGCTAAAATTAGCACCATTATTTTAGGTGGAGGAATTCACTAGATCAATACAAAGTGACCAGGATGAATGAGTAATATTCAGCATCACTCATACCTCAGTAGCTTTCATGTTACGTTACAGACTTGTTGACCTTACGGTTCCGTGTGTTTCCACCCATCTTTCTTGCTATGAATTCAGAATTCCGTCTTTCCATCCACTCTCATAAACATATCCCCGCTGTTTTCTTTTGGGTAAACATTAAACCTCCTCACTTGAAGGACAAAGAGCTTTCGCTAAGTACCAAGGGATGCTCTAGACCTAGAATTTCCAACGTCCTTTTATTTCAGCTAAATTCTCGACCGTAGCCTTCCCTCCTTTAAGTGTCTGCACTTGCTCGCAAATGTGCAGCTAATGAACAAACATCCCCAGCTTTCTTGAATGAGGATTTCAAAAAACTCCTGAAGGTGCTATTACTCCACGCAACGTATGGCGCTTCTATCGCATCACGTTCGTTCCCTGAGAGAGCTTTAAATTTCGCAGAAAAATTCAAGTGTTAATAGGCCTCCTGAATTATCGAAGTAGTTACCATGGATATCTCGAAATTTGTTTGTATCTACGCCCGTTTCTATGAAATGAGCAAGTAGAATTTTTCTGTAGAACGTTACCGAAAATTACAATATGTTCAACGAATATATACATCTAAAACGGTGAAGCAAATTTCGAAAGTTCTTCTATCATTTGGTAGGCTCATGTGCTCGAAGATTCTTTTACTTTATTTGTTATCTACGGTGATTCAGGCACGACAATGAGGAAAATTAATTGTTGAATAATTGTTAAATAATTGTTGTTTCAATTTATAAATCAACATTATCGGCTTCCAGTTTTGGCTCGATAGCCATCCTTAAGGAAACAATGAAAATAAGAAACAATGCAATGAAGCTCATTGTTAACTGTTACTTTCATTGTTGCTGAAAACAAGTTTCATTGTTAGGGTCATTCAGATCTATCCCCTTCAATAGCTACACCACGTATTGATGCATCCTGAAGCGTTTGCATCATTGGAACAAATTTACGTTAACATAAAAATAATTATGTGCTACCTAAGTGTTCTACCTTCTGATAGCTTAATTTCCTACAAAATTTCCCTTATGCTGCCTATATAGCTTAGTTACTTATACCGTTCTTTACATTATTCTAAGACCTGCATTTCTCTTCCCCTTACTTTGAATTACTTTCTTGAAGGTTGCTTCTCTCAGAATTTGACTAGTCCCTTTCCTCTGTCACTGTTTTATTTCCCCAAGCACTTCTATGTTTGTTTTCTCATCAATCCAACCCATTTTTTCCATTGTGCCATTTTCAGTGCCATTGAGAAGCCCTCTTATACGCTCGTAGGTTTTTCTCTGCGAATTGTTTATAATAACAGGATATGTTCGAAACAGAGGATAAGGCCTACTCTTCAAAAATATAATACCTTCTTACCATTGATTTCAAATGGTTCAAAAATAAAAATTCCTACTGGAAGCAACTGAGGGTAGAAAGAAAGAAAAATGACAGGGTTAAGACATTTTAGATGTTATAAGACATCTAATATGTTCATGTGCCCCCACATTTCCTATTTAATTCCCTCTCCTTCAATTCTCTGTAACTTATCCCACCCCTTAATTCGTCTAATAACTTTTGTCTTTGTCTTCCCCTCTGTCTTTTCCCTAGCATTCTTCCCTCGATCGCTTTCTTCAACAATCCCTCCCCTCTCAATATTTGACCCACCCATTTCTTTTGCCTATTTTTAATTACTTCAATCATTACTCTTTTCTCCCCCACCATCTCTAGAACCTCCTCGTTCGTTTTTCTATCGACCCAACTTACTTTCTCCATTCTACGCCATACCAACATCTCAAAAGCCTCCAATCTTTTGACATCCTCTTTTCTTAACGTCCACGTTTCACACCCGTACAACATTACACTCCACACCAAGGATTTTACCAATCTCTTCCTGATTCCTTTATCAAGTCCCTTTGTCATCAGTTCCCTTCGTTTCATGAAAGCTTCCTTTGCCAATGCTATCCTTTTTCTAATTTCTGTCCAACATCTTCCATCCTCAGAAAGAAGGCTGCCCAAGTATGGAAATTGATCTACTTGCTCTAGTTTTTTCTCATCCACCCTTATTGTTAACTTATCTTTCTTTCCCTTTGAAAACCTCATAATCTTAGTCTTTCTTACATTGATTTTCATCCCAAACTCCTTTGCTAAATAGGTTGGAATACTTAAGTATTAAAAACTCATTCATAATTTAATTTATACATTATCAGAAAGTTTAAAAATACGTTTCTTTAAGGATACATGAATGTGTGCTGATTAATATTAAAAAAAAACAAAAATATACGTCAATTTAGGAATATAGATGTGTATACCAAAACTGGACAGCAAATTTTAAATGAAAAAAACAATACTAAGAGAGAATAACACAAGACAGAAATACCTAGTGAAACATTCCAAGGAGAAATAACACAAGTTCCTTATTGAAAGTATTTCGGAGAAATAATATTAAGGGATTAACCTAGAGACCAATCCGAAAAGAATAAGAAAACAATAAACAAGCATATATGCTTGTTTGTTTTTTTATATGGAATCATCATAACAACATCCATATCCATCAAGGCTAGGTTAAGAAACCACAATACAGTCGTACCTTCGGAAGCTCTATACGCAGACATAACAACTCAAATTGGCGGCTGAACAAAAAATAAAGTAATAGATAACAGGAGGGAAAATTCTCAGAAAATTTTTGGAACGATAAATAGTGAAGAGACCAGTGTCAGAAACTTATAAACAACAAACAAGATGATAAATAAATTCAGGTAAAGAAGGATGAATGATAATATAATTTCGTTGCTAGATGTTATCAACTAAAGTAGGGGAACAACGAAATGGATAAATGAAGACAAGGAATACAAACAATCAGACATGACGACAGGGGATATAGGAGATCAGAAAAAATTCAGGAACACCATCGGAAAACATAAACTTGAAACCATGGCAATACAAAAAGAAATGAAGGCAAATGGAAAGAACAGCGAAAAAACACAAGGTAATCTTAAAGAAAATTTGGGAAGAATGGCGTCTGAATTTTGTTACATTTAATGAGCAACCCATCTCTGAGCGCAAAACTATTACGAATTCAAAAATAAGAAATCATACAATAATGGTATTTTTTTACCAAACTTTTCCATCCGAAGACTACTATATACTTAACAGCGAACTTGATGTCTCTGCGAAGAGACTACCGTTTTCTGTGAAAATTGGGCAATTTTGACGCCCTTCATCTTTTTAACGCGTTAAAATAACGAAAAATAATCTATTGAAACAAAAAATTCAATCTTTTCTGAATTACTATGCAACGATTCAGGCTGCAAACCGAAAAAACGACCTCTTGGCCAGCTTATTTCGATTCTACCAACTGAGTACTTTTCTTATATGGAATTATTGTAATTAATAACAATAAAAATACGCGGAAATGAACGCCTCATCAGTTAATTTTATTGATAATCATTTTCCGAAACCCTTGGAAACCAAAAACCCAACCAGTTTCCACGGCAACCATCGCATAGCAACATATTCGGCTTAATCACTCGCAGATAAATCCAGGATACAAACTCGGCACCTCCGCGTTGCTACGCAGCCATCCCCCGCGGCACCCACGCCTGTAATTACGCGCATGGATTCTTTTTAAAATTCAATAAAGGAGCCATTCCCGCGAAACAAATTCGCGCCCATCAGAACCGCGCGCACTCGACGAAGAAGTCCCGCCAAACCGTCTCTTAGCAACCCTATCATCAACTCCCCCTTTTGCGTGACATTGTTCACGTCTCCCACGCGGTTCACTTGGCTGCTCGCGGGGGCAAAAGAGCGCGATAAAACGCTCACCGGGGGCGGAATGAATCGGTAATGCGTCCGTTGGAATTCGGAAAGATGTGGAGAAAGTGCGTAAGATGGGGATTTTGGTGGGGAAGGAATTGGATGAATAAATACAGAGATTGAGCCTTCGGAATCCGACTAGTTTCCAGGCTGAGAGATGTGCTTGGAGGAAGGGGGGAAGGCCGGGGGCGGTTGATTGATTTGTGTGCAGAGGTTGTGCGAAGACCTAGAAGGAGAGGAATGGTGACTGCTTTCGCGGATTCGGAAGGCCCAATGGATAGGGTGCTAATACCGGAAGGGGTTGTTGCTGTTTCTTTTTACTTGAGTTGGGCCTATAAAGCGGTAAATAAAGTTAAATGTGAATTATCTGAAGTTGAATTCTCTGAAAGGAAACCATTGGAAATCACTATATTCCATCTAGTTGAAAACAGGATATTTTCAAAAAACGGGACGAAATCAAACTAATTTTTCTTTAGAAGAGAGTTAAGATAAAATTGCTCATAAGAGAGTGCATCCAGGAATAATATCATGGCAAAACGGACTTGAAGAAAATCTGACGGGGCCGGGAATCGAACCCAAGATCTTCCCCTATCCGGAAGGCTGCTTTGTAATGAAAGCTTTATAGATAAAGGTCGTACCCAAAATAAGTGACTTGACTGGGACAAGTTAATCGCACAACTTCATGTGCTAAGTTTGAATTCACCTCCATCATTTGATATATAAATAAATCAAAAAAATTCGATTGGATAAAGCAGCCATCCTTTTTCCAGAGCCGGAAACTCGCTTAAAAATGTCGAAGATATAGAATTTTTATTCTGAATGAAATTAATAAGTCAATAACTCAAAATATTCGAATTAAAAAAATGAAGTCGGGCTAAACCTGATTACAGTCCTAAGTCTTCTACTTTTCTTTGGACGTTGTCAGATTCTGCTTCTTTAATTTGAATAAATCACTAGAACGTTCCCGGATACATCGCTCGACTCAATTCATCCCAATTTACTTCGTGAATTATTTGAGATATCCATCAATAATATTCCACTTTTTATCAATCTAATAATACCAAATAAACAGTGACTCACGCAACCCATTATGGTCTCCTAACCAACGATCGTCGCATAGATTGATTATACTCCAAGGATGTGAAAAAGGTCAACAATTGGTAATCCCAGTTTGAGACAGATTCATAGTTACGTAGCGATAATTCACTTCGAAATTGTTGTGATGTAAGGTCAAAGTAAAAAGATGAATCCAGGATACAAACTCGGTACCTACACGTTGCTACGCAACCATCCCCGTGGCATATACATCAATAATATTCCACTTTGTATGAATGTAACAATACCAAATAAACAATGATTCACGCAACCCATTTTTGTCTCCTAACCAATAATCGTCACATAGATAGATTATATTCCAAGGAAGTGAAAAAGGTCAAAAATTAGAAATCCCAGTTTGAAACAGTGTTACGTAGCAATAATTGTCTTCGAAATTGTTTTGATATACAGTCCAAGGGAAAAGTCAACAATAGAGACCTTAGTGTTTACCTTAGTGCAGCCATCCTTTTAAAGTCGGACTGCTGCAAGAAGACAAACGAGCAAGCATCGAGTGCGGCGTATGAAGAAAATATTTTTATAGCAGTAATAAAATGAAGTCAGAGTAAGTGGGCGGGATTGATTCAAAGAGAGGGGTTGTGTTGCCAATGGAAGCGATGGAGTGGAACGACTGGGAGGAAGTGAAAAAGAAAAATTGTCGGCTGAAGTAAAACGAGGGAATTAATCAGACGGTAAATAAAAGAGCTCTCGGTCTGGGCTTTCAGCACAGGGAGGGAAGCAAAGGTACGGAGATTTCAACGATTATAAGTACCACAATATAATTTTTATAACCTATGTATTTTGATCGTTCTATTGCCGTGAGATTAAGGATGGGGTAGCCAACCTCTAGTTAATATCAAACTTTTACTTGAGATACGCAAAACTACTACAATGATACGCCAAAAATAATAATAAAAATAGTATAATATATATAATATAAAAACATGTATTATTTTGATGATAATATTGATATTTATACTTGTATTTATACATGTTATCTTTTACTTTCTGTTAAAATTCACTGTAATTGGTAATACTGGCTGTAATTGAATCGTATGGTAATAAATAAAATAAATAAATAAATAAAATAAATAAAATAAATATAATGATAACCATCAAAGTAAAAATGATATTACGAAAATAAAAAACAGTTTAAATTAATAACAATATTAATTATATGACAATAATAATAACAATGATACAACAATAATAATGAATTATAATAATAACTCCCGAGAAATCAGTAGTGAGTTACGCTGTATATTTAAGTATGTGTAAATGAATATATACATGAAAGGATCGAGAAATGTATTCTTAATTTGTTTTTGGAATTAAATGCGCGACTGATAATTAAATAATGCGCCATATGTGACCGATACGGCGTAGGTATGCCATTCCTAGAAAAGTGATATAACATAAAATAAAACCCTCCTGGAAGTTCAAGGTCAAAAATGCAGCTAGGAAAATATCGCTGAGACGCATTTAATGGAATTGACCACTAGGAGGAATGAGGGCACTTTCTGGATTGGAGATCAAATAAGATATCGAGGGAAATCAAGAGGATATGAAAGCAATATATAGGAATTGGCTCAAGCAATAATTGGAACGGATTGGATTGCTGAAATTAGGTGTCAAGACTTTGAGGGCGGAGAAGTGATCCAGAGAAATAAATGAAAAGAATAATCAAATCTCGATATCGCCAACGTCGAACTGGTTCGATATTTTTCTCTTTCTGCACTGACCATTGGTATACAGTACCATTCTAAAACTTTTCTGCATTACGTTTTGCTATTTCAAATTTCATTAAAATATGAAAGAATTAAGATAAAACATTTGATAAGATATATGTAATTTTCAAGCAACAATTTCTGTTGGTTACAAGTAGCTTTAACATGTATTCAGTAAAGTTTCCTCATCTAACTTATTAGAAAAATGATACTGTAGAGAACGGAGAAACGGAACAGAATATACAGTTTTCGGTTTTGATTCGAGTTCAAAAATTTTAATTTTTTGGGTAAGGTTGATTCTCTGTTTTAACGGTTAATAACGGTTTATATTGGTGTTCGTTTGGATTGTGGTCAGATGCCAAGTTTAAGTAGGTAATTATTGAAATAAAATAAATTGAAAGTGAGCTATTAATGAATAAAAGTATGAGGTTTGAAAAATTCTCCGCTAGCTGTAAACGTCAATTGTTGATGTTCTGGTTTAACGGTTAGAATGGTTAATAACGGTTTATATTAGTTTTCGTTTGGATTCTGGTTCAATGCCTAGTTTAAGTAAGTAATTATTGAAAGAAAATAAATTGCAATTGGGCTATTAATAAATAAAAGTATGAGGTTTGAAAAATTCTCCGTTAATCGTAAATGTCAATGAAACGTTGGTACTCTTCTCCATATAGAAAACAAGCCCCGGGTTACTGATCATCAAGTAAACACCCAATGGGCATTTCGGTTTCTATGAAACCATCCTCAGGGGTAAGGGCAGTAGGAATGCAATAGGAAGATGTATTCCTATAGAAGAATTGTCTCAACAGATGCAAACTAACTACTTGCGAATTTAATATGCGAATTTGTGCCAAAAAGTAAGAAGAGATGATGATACTTTGGTCGTAATAGCCATATTTCGTAAATTAAGAGTAATAAATTTTCGACAACACCATGTCAATTGTGAGCCATGGACGTTATTATGAATTAAAATATTGTATTAACTGACGGAATTCTCAAAAAAGCTGATGAGATTTTTGTATATAGATTACTGGGTATATAATTGTGAGAAGCCATAATTTGAATACATAGAAATAGAAATACATCAAAGAAAAGAAAATGGAACTCGGATGTTAATGGATAAGAGATTTGAAAAGAACTTTGGTAATCCAGAACTTCAGTTTCTATCTCTTGGATTTGGTCGTATACCGACATTCGGGTACCGGAAAGCTTATTTAACCTTGTATATATAAGAAATATATGCATAGATACATATTAATTTTCATCAGAAATGAAAATGCCACTCAATCAAAAAGTACTTAACTGGATAAAGCCCAAAATAAATGTACTCAAAATCTGAATTATACTCCAAATTTTCGGAGAAATGAAACGAAGCCTACTGGCTGATGGCAATTTAATTATTCTTTAATTGAATAACTTTCGCGAAAATTAATAGCACAATGGCTCTTGTAAATTTATCTCACGCCGGCTGCATTCGTTTCATTATTTAATTCGAAAAAAACACTGACGTTTACATCAGCAATTCCCTGGAATCTGCATTAATAATCAATTCAAAAATCCCATGTACTTTCCTGGGGAATACCAAACGAAAAAATCCTGCGAAAATCGATAGCTGAAAATAAAAAAAAGAGCCAGCGAATCCGACATTTGGTCTCTTCATTTCCATATCTGAGCATTTCCGATACGCTCCGCTTATTTCAGCTGACGGTAGGTCAATGCAGGCTTTTTTTAGTTATTCTATGTAAAAAGATGAAGATATACTCATCACGCTATGAAAAATCTAGTTTCTGCCCTGATGTACGTGCAGTAAAAGTAATTGGGCAATTTACAGGAAGCTCGATATCTAACAAACATTCTCTGTTTATCCTTAGTGACCTGGATTCGTGATCTAGATGGTTCATTGAGTCACCGATACCACTCCAATAAGGGGGATTTTTCATCCATAGAAGTAGGAAAAATCGGGGATGAAATTATCAATTCCCATATCCCCTATTTGAGCTATGAACTTGAACTTATGGCATCGGAGATTTTTTCGTTCTACGAAATGATTGCTTTTCCAATTAAAATCCTTTGGTAATTTTAATGAGCGAATTGTCTTCATTAAAGTCGCCCTATCTTTGAGAGGAGATGAAAGGTTAAAGGTGTTGAAGAAAAAATGACACTTTTGAAGTAATTTTCTTTTTGAACATACTTCATTTGGCCTAGTTTTATACTTCTTGAAGCAACTCGATGGATATTAGGAAATTAATGAAATAGCCGAAATTCTGAAAAAGTATTCTATTAGATCTTGTGAAATCTATCAAGATCTGATTAAAATTTACTTTGACGGATACTGAATCAAAATACTTATTAAAAGTTGTAGTTAGATAATTGTTTTTTTTTACTTTGAATCATAACATCAACAATACCATTGTTGGAAAATCAACTTAACAAAAGCTACATAATCATTATTATAAGCAGACTATATTGTTGAATTAACAATGCTGTTATCTTTCATTTCATTATTGATTGTTCCTTCTTTTCATTATCTTTCATCCAGAAATCATGCAAAATTAAAACCTTTGAGTATACACAAGTGCACTTATTTATAAAGAAAATACTGTAGCCAAACCTTGCTATGACCATGTTTTTCTCCTCATTTTTAAGTGCAGAAATCTATGCCAGCGAATTGAAATTCCATTTCTAATCACGAATATGGTCGTTTGCATTGGTAACAGTATATTCGTGAAGCATATGATAGAGTGTTCTCTGCTAGCTCTTCTTTTCAAGCTTACATTTCCAATGGGTAAAAACTATGTGAAAAATGAAGTTCGGACTAATTTTCACGCATGCTACTGCTGCAAGATTCGAGTGGAAATACTGTATTTATTCGGCGTGCAAAAATGCAGCGCAAGCCTTTATATACTTCGATTAACTTCAAAAATATCTTTTGGTAAAATGACCAAAAGCATTTGGATAGTGTGGAATCGAGAGTAAACAGTGAAGCTGATGTATTTCTGGAATTGTACCGAAGTATCTGACAGGAGAATTCGTAAGTATGTTCTTGAAATTTTCACTCATATGGTGAGCAAGGTAATACTCATTTACAGTATGTTCTTTTTAGGTAATCAAACTAGCAGCCTCTTCAAATCATTTTTTGTATGATTTTAGACCTTACTTTACATAAAATATCTTTTATCACATTCCCATAAGCCTGATATAGGGAACATACAGCCTATTATAAGGGAATCGAAGGCTTATGACCCATCTAAAGAACCTATTTTCCAGTCCAGGCTAATTTACCCTCAAGAAACGTTCAAGGTTAGGGTAGCTTCATGCACTTAGCGATGACAATGTATCACAATTTATGTTCGAAATTGAGACATACTGAACTGAGTCCACTGATCTTCGACGCTGACAGGGGCCATAAGCTCTCGATTTCACTGTCCTCGATTGAATGATATAGCGATTGAAATAATGCATACATATTTCATCCTATTGGCCGAATTAACAATATCTTTTTGCTCCTCTCTGAGATACTTTAATGCTATAGAATTTAAATCCATGTAACGACAAACTGCCAAAGTGAGTTACTGAGTACAATTGTAATATTTGTATTTCCATGCCAACAGAATGGTTACCAGGGGCGGATCTAGAAACTCTTCATAGAGAGGATCTGTTTATGACAATTCCCTCGTGAGCTTATCTCTAAAACATTTATTATTTCATTTTGTCGTTATAAATGTAGTAAATGCATAGTAATCGTGGAAAAACTTCACAATCAGATCTTAATTCAATTTCGTGAGATCCTAGGCATATTGCTAGAACTACAATATCAACTTAAGATAGTTATATCCATACATACATCATGAAATTGAGCACGGCAAATTCTCCATTAAATAGTTTGGAATAATGAAATTTTGAGTAGAAGATGCTAAATAATTTTAAACTAATCTTTAGCATCAATATTCATTATAACATCAACGTAAGCAACCTCCATTATAGGCAATGTCAAGAGAAAACTACTATATATCATAGTGTTATAAATGATAAAATATTTCATCGAAATATTATCAAAGGAAAAATTAAATATCTAACCCCATCCATACTATATTCTGGAGAATACTCCTTTTGGAATGAACTCCAAAAGATAACCAGAGGCTGATAATGGAAAAGGTATTAAACACAGTTCTCTATCCTGAAAACAAATTCCTAAAACATTACTAGTTCAAACTTCCGCAGATAAAATCGGAAATGGGTCATCCATGAATAACCCACGCACGCAGTTTCACGGCTCCTCCTAGAGCACAGTGGCGTTCGAATAGTATCTGCGGGAACTCATCTCGAATCTCCCTCTGTAATTGAACTCAATTAATGCATACCGTTATTCCACGTCCAGCTAGTGAAGAACACCGGGCGAAGAAATAAGAGTCGCTCCATTCGATCACGATACAATGGGGCAGCAGTCGAATGCGCCCGACCCTCAGGCACTATAAAGCCCTCTTCACAAAAAGAGCCACGGAGAGCCAGACCTTTCTGATTAACTTTTCCGAAGGACTCCTCTACCTGACCGTTCTCATCATGCAAGTAATGGGAAGGCCAAACTCTGGCCCATTGCCTAGAGAATCAACACTCTGGCCACGCCGCCACCCTCTCACAACCGCCACCTTTACGGGTTGTTAACGTGCTTTCTCTATTCCGCCGCATTATCCTTTTCCTCACTTCCATCTCTCGTTACCTATCCCAGCCGTACCCATTACGCCTTTTCCTTTTACGAACCTTAGTTCGCTTACACAAGCAGTGGGTTAGGGGAAAGGATAACCGCCCTGAGCCGTGGATTCCACAGCCCAGGGGAAATCCTCGTCCTCCCCCTTGGGGATGTTCTCCCGCAAAACTTCTTTTCCTGATCCACCGAAAAGACAGACCGGAAAAAAGGAAGCGAGCCATTTCTGGAACCGGAGGAATAACTAAAGGAGAAGGAAAAAAAAGGGAATGGTGAAAGTGGGAGAAGAAAATTTTCCAGAGCTTTTTACTTTTCGGGACCTGGTTCATAGATCTGACCGCCCTGAGGCGTGGTGAAAACTGCCGATGTGGGTCTCTGGAGGTTCCACGTCAAAATGGGGCGCATCAAAAGGAAGAGCGTCAAATGGGACCGAGTTCGTATGGGGGCGTCGCAAGAAATGGTGGAATTGAATGGAATTCGAGTTGGGCAGATACACAGTAATTGCCTTGGTAATTATTTATCCTCAAATACTCCTAGTTCAAACCATAAAAAACTATCAATACACGAAAATAATAATTTATAGAAAAAAAGAATATAATTATTTGATATAGAAAATAATTATTTACCTTAATTTCGGAAGTAATTCGAAATCGACAAAAGAAATGGGTGGGTCAAGTATTGAGAGAAGGATTATTGAAGAAAGTGATCGAGGGAAGAATGCTAGGGAAAAGACAGAGGGGAAGACAAAGACAGAAGTTGTTAGACTAATTAAGGGGTGGGATAAGTTATCGGGAATTGAAGGAGAGGGAATTAAATAGGGAATTTGGGGGCACTTGAACCTACCGAAAGGTAGAATACTTATATATACCTTGATTTTTATTTATGGTACGTTTTCATTTTACTCACCGTTGCATGGTGGTGTAAAACAAGGAAATAAACTGACCTAACCAGATCAGAGGGTGCAAAAGCAAAATAATTTTCTATCGTTTGAAAAATAAAGGTTGCTCTATTTTGGTTTTATGTCAGATATACCATTGCAGTGCGGTTCTTTTGGAGTTGTTGTCGTGATAACTTTGTTCTCATAATTGGATGATTGTTAAATATGCGATTACTATTAAAGATTCAAGGAACGCTATTTTTCAAAATGTAAGTTAAAAGGAAAAAGGTTATTTATTATAGAAAAATTTTATGCATTGAATTGGATGGTTGATGGTTATTGTTATAGGAAGTATCCAATGTCCAACCTTGGAGGCTAAAACATTTACTAAAAATCAGTACTGGATAAAATCAACAGTGGCTTATATTCGGCAGTACTTGAAAACTACGATTCCTTACTGATCAGATCATTCCCATTTATGCTCTCATTGAAATAGCAGCAGCTTCAGCTGTGTGGTTGCATAGCAACAACAAAAGCTTAATTGTTTAACGGATTGTGGCATCCTCTGTTTAGATATACATCTCAGCAATTAAGGGGTCGATTCTTGTCTAACAATATTTTATTTGTTGCGAGAAGTATTTGTTACTCTAATTTATTCTACTCTATTGCGTCATCTCCGAATGAATTTCAGTCTTTACCTATTCTCTGTGGTGGAAGGACGTGTTTTCCTGAACGTCATTAGCGACCTTTTGAGTGGTTAACCATCGGCCAACCGACCCACCAGTAGCCGCCGATTTTCGATCCACTGCCCCGTCTTGCAGAGCAGTAAATTACTTTTGGAGAAGTGCTGAGTAGAGCGAAGGCTATCTTAATCTAATTATTTTTTATTTATCTGTGTTTCTTGTTTTACCTGTTTTTTTTTCAGCTGTGCTACCTCTTGATTTGTTATTCGATCTCTCACTGATAACAATTTAGATTTATAAATAATTTGAGTTAGGAGTGTATTTCCATTTCCTTGTTTACTTTCCATTCTTAAACCGCGTTTTCACTCTCATTTTTACTTAAACTTTCTCCCAAATATCTGCCTGTTACACGTGTTTCTTTCACGTTAGTACCACCAAATATATTTTCTCTCTTTCAGTTTTAAAGCCTTGGTCACTTAAGTCCAGCCATATCACTATTGTTAGAGAAACACAAGAAAGCGAAATCCGACACCAAGAGAGATATGCGTAACGCCCTGCGTAATTTCAAACAGAAATTTCTTGGGGAGAGCCTGGAGGAGGACCGTAAGGCTTTCTGGTCTTATGTTAGAGAGGTACAGGGAAAGACTCAAACAGTAAGCTCACCAAGGGATAGCGATGGCATTTGACTAGCGATTCGAAGAAGAAAGCGAACATTCTAAACGACTTTTATCGAAGCGTATTCACGTGCGATAGTACGACAGACACTCTCCCGGAGATTAATACATCCGTGTCGATGCCGAATATATCCTTTACCGAAGATGGGATCACAAACTCTTACCTAAACTTAAGGCGAGTAAGTCGCCGGGCCCAGAGGGTATTCCGGCTAGAGTATAAAAGGAACTGGCAGAGAGCGTTGCCCCGTATCTCAAAATTATATCTTCCAAGTCAATAAACGAAGGTCATGTTCCGATGGATTGGAAATTGTCAAATATCACACCTGTTTCTAAGAGTGGATTAAAAGATGATCCAGGAAATTATAGACCCATCTCATTAACTTCGCTATCAGGAAAAGTTATGGAACATATCGTTGTCAGCTCGCTCATGAGATTTTTGGATAATAACCGTTTCCTCAGTTAGAACCAGCACGGTTTCAGAAAGTCGCGATCATGCGAAACACAACTTGCGCTATTTGTTCACGACATCTTAAATTTTGCCGAGAGTAGAAAGCAAGTAGACGCTATTTTCCTCGATTTTAAGAAGTCTTTCGACAGAGTTCCCCACTATAAGTTAATTTACAAATTACAATTAGCGGGAATTGATTAAGAAGTAATTGACTGGGTTATGGATTTTCTTTACGAACGGAAACAACAAGTAGTACTTGATGGCGTTATTTCGAACAGAGTCAAAGTTACCTCAGGCGTACCTCAGGGAAGCGTAATTTGACCTCTTCTATTCCTAATATACATTAATGACCTGAGTGAAGAGATAGATAGCAATGTTAGGATATTCGCGGATGACTCGGTCATAAATAGAGAAATATCTAACGATGACGACCGTATTTCTCTATCTAACGATTTAGTAACAGTTCTAATGTCTAACTTTTTTCCTAAGCGATTCCTGGACCTGGGAACCTAGAAATATAATACGTTAAGCTCTTAAAGTGTTATTGGATCCCAGAAATTAAACCCAGTTTATGATAAAAATATCATACATAGCAAACTGAAATATAACAATACAAATGGAGAAAACAATGCAGAAGAAATAACAATGGAGAAGGCAACAATAAAAGAAAACAATGCGGAAGGGAAAGGATAATTAATAGCTTTAATAATCGCTTTAAATGACTTATCAACGAATAAAATTGTGGAGGCTATTGTTCAATAATGATGGATTGCTTCTGAGGACATTATGACAATCACTTCCTGTACAGTTGAATCACATCCGCATTGTGTATATAATATATCGGAAAAGGCTAAGGGGCATGGGCACACAGTTGATAGATGGCGATATTAAATAAATATTTTATATGTCCTCCAACACGTAATAAGTCATGGAATTTTTGTATTTTTGGCGCTAATTTTTTTCCCAGATCCTTTCCTGTCCCATAAGAAATATTACTCCAGTTTGAATGAAAGGAGAAATGTGCTTCTTTGCGGTAAAATCTGTCAACCGCTGGGGTCGAATTGAAGCGCAGTGCTGATTTCAAGGGAAAGTGAAAGTGCATCCGCATGACATTTTTATACGCGCTGAGAAAAAACTTGGTAAATCCTTCGCCGCAGAATCAATTCCGTCTTAGCATGGGGAAAACTTCTTCAGAGGGGAAAGTTGTAATGCGAGAAAAAAAAGTGGCATTCATCTTGAGCGTATGAAATCGGGGATTCAAGAATCGAACTTCCGTTGAATCTTATGTGCGAACTTACACAACCTTTTCTTTTTCTGAGAAGAGGGTATGTATTTAGGCAATGACAAACAGGGCTAAATACGCCCCTTTAAGTTCTACCTATTTGGCTTGATGTTACAAAATTTATTGTTACATATGGGAGAAAAATTCATTCAGAGGACTGTAGGAAGATTCGCTGAAAAACTGATCTGAAATAACTGATATAATGAATTCCATAAACGCTATACTCTTATATGCGTTATGACAGACATCCATTATCGATAAGAAAATATTCTACAGAGGAGGCAATTGTGCAATATTGTGCAATTTCATGATGTAAAACTATTATGTATTTTTTACACGGTCGTAAAAATAACTCTGTGATATAGGAAATATTTTTACGTTGAACGAACTTCGAGGAAATTTGATGTTAATGATACTTTCGTTGAACTACTTTAAAAGACATTTTTCATCGCGATTTTCTAATTTTTTTTAGATAGGAAGAAGGTGTTTCTGCTGCTCTTAATATCAAATCACTATTTAATGCGATGCTAACATACTCTACTGACCGGAAGTGGATGAAGCTTTGGGTGATTTGCATAAATATATATTCTAATCCTCTTTCCAGTTTCATTCAGTATTTCATAGTAATAACCTTTGAAAACTTTCTTACGCTAGGTTTTGCTACACGAAGTAAGACTTGCTGAAAATACCTTAATCATTAATTTCTAAAAATAACTACATATGCCAAATCTTAAGTTTGCTGGTATGTTTCACAAGAAAAGTGCGAGATTCTCTGTTAGCTTAAAAGGATATCTCTATTTATAAATTATGAGGAAATTAGTAAATTGTCCTATATCTTGGTACATCCCAGAGTTCTATTAGTTATCACTAATAAATATGAAAATAATGATTACAAACTCACACGCTAAAGCTTTAAAAATTACATTTGAGTGTTCAACTCTCTGTTTACGAGTTTTTAACGCTTTTCCTCATGGTTTTATGATTACCATTGTGAGAAAGTTTCCTGACTGGAATCATTTTGGGGAAGATCATTAGAAAAGTTTTCAGAGAGAAGATTAAGATGTGATGAAATACATCAAGTACTCTTATTAACTAAATAAATGCGTCTGAAACTACACAGAGTGGCACTTACACTTCACAATGAACAACCATTCATTTTACAATGAACAACCATTCACTCTACAATGAACAACCATACCCAAACAACATCTTAAGCAATAGAAATAAGAGTAAATAACTAAGCTCTTTTGTCCTACGGAACCAAAAAAGAAAGCAAGGGAACTCCAATAGCCATTAGATGAATCTGTTCAACTTTTATTTCATTCGGAATATGCTTTTGAAATATACGGTCGTTGATTTGCTCCGATTCTAATAAAACATAAAAGAGAGACACAAAAAAGCGAAGCAGAAAGAAGATTCAAAGCGAGCACGAGGAAATAAATCAAGTAAAACACAGGAAGTGATTCAGCAAGTCTGACAGAACGAATCAAAAAGCCTGTCATGACATAAAAGTGTAAAGCTCTTTTCTCAGGGCCACTAAAACGGGGAGGGAAAAGAGAAATGAAAAACAGAACAATTATAAAAAATTAAAGCAAATCTGAATCTCGAACTCGTCGAGCTCAGCTCCACGGTCAGAAGATTATAAATGAAAGCAAATTTCGAGGGCAAAAAACCGTTGGAAATGCCTCGGTTAAGCATTTTATGAAAGAGTTGTCTGAGGAGAGACAGCTGGAGGTAGACGAGTCATGCTAAGACCCAACAAGCAACGAACGGTTCTCTATAGTAGTAAAACAGATATGCTCAGGGGAAGTGAACGGATGTTACATTGAGCTTATAATAATATCTTCAAGGGTATATAAAAAACTAAAAACGTAAATAGCCAAAGATTTGGGTGGAAATAACTATTTATTCAATGATGATTTTATTTAATTCTGTAACATTTCATTCGGTTCAACTCTTCTAATTCAATAATAACTTTATTCAGCCCGAAAAATATTTTTCATTCGATTCAATTCTACTAATCCAATAATGATTTAGTTTAAGGATTTCATCGTCACCATAGCTGCGCTGCTATGATGTGTGATTATTTTTATTTATGCCACATTGTTGATTATTATAAACTACTGAATTCCCATCAAAAATGACGTAATTTGATTCAAAGAAAAAAATGGAGTACTATTATCGCTTATATCTGATGTATGTCAAAACACCCTATTAAAATTGTCAATGATGCATTTAAATATATCTGTCATACTATCTGTCATTATCTGGCAACCAGTAATTTACCTAGCCAACCTAACGGTTGGTATGTCATCATCATCAAATGGCCGAGTGGTTAGTTTCAGGTTCCAATAATTTCCAAAGATTAATCCGAAAGTTTATCCTTAGTGGTTCGAATCCTGTTTAAGGAATAATTTTTTTAGCAAAAATTTAGTTTCAGGAGATAAGAAGTGGCCATATGGTTTCCATAATTTGCTTTTTTTTAATAAACCAATTCTTTCCTTGGCTATGCAATTTTTATTTTAATGACGCACAATTACATAGATGTATAGAAATTCATAATAATTTTATGATTATCGTATATTTCGTACTCTAGAATGCATAAGACATTTACTTTAGTTCCTATTTAGTCTCATTTCTTCATACATCACACGTTGCCATAGTTTCTTCATCTCCCTTTCCCTACTTATTAAATGAATTATTGGGGTATTTTAATCATATTCAATTATCCGTATGAACAAGACTGAGGCAAAAGTAAGCGAAAGATACATTTTCTTCAATCCTGTACCAGAATCCTGACAAAATATTCCAGTAATCATGAAAAATATCTGGAACTTCTCCCATGTATATGTACAGGATATATCATCTGCTTCATTAACATGCTGAAATGTTAAAGATGCTGTATATATAAAGTGTTCTACCTTTCGGTAGGTTCATGTGCCCCCACTTCCCTATTCAGTTCCCTCTCCTTCAATTCCCGGTAACTTATCTCATCCCTTAATTCGTATAGCAACTTTTATCTTTGTCTTCTCCTCTGTCTTTTCCCTAGCATTCTTCCCTCGATCACTTTCTTCAATAATCCCTCTCCTCTCAATATTTGACCCACCCATTTCTTTTGTCTAATTTTAATTACTTCAATCATTACCCTTTTAAATGATGCTGTATAAGAGGCTAAAAATATTAAGTTAAGGTCTGTTTATGGACAGCTCTAACGTTTCTAATCGCTTTTTGACCTAACGAAATATGACTTTACAAACTTGAGTGAGGATCCATTTAAATCCTCTTATAAAACAGTACCAAATCAAAAATAGATCCATACTTACTCGTGGGAATTTCGCGTCAATACCCATCGAACCAATTAGGGGATAAACTTTCAGCCCCACATATACCAATCAAGCTAAGTGATTCGTCTCCAATAAAAAAAGAAACAAATCATCAAAGCAGCGATTCTTGGCAAAAGATCGCTGAGATTTATCATCCAAAACTAGTTAAAGATTAATTAATCGAGCCTCTTTTTTCCGACCCGGATTCGCTTTCGCCGAGGAATTAATTTCGCCGATATTTCCTTAATCATATTCCACGGAAACCGCAATAAAAATCTGTATCGCGTGCCGTCGATTCGTTGTTAATTAAGGTGTGGAGTACTTTCACCGGGATGTTGATAAATAAAGGAAATTTCAGGGAGACCTGCCGGTTATTTACCCATCAATCATCCGAAAGGGGTTTAAGCGAGAAATAATGCGTGCACGAGAATGACGTTGCGTTACTGCAATTTAATTACAAGGCGCGGGAGAGAAAGAAGAGCGGTGCGAACTCGGCACCGAATATCGCGAAATATGAGTTGATTGATTGTGTGTTCCTTTGTGTGCCGAATAATGCCTTCGTTATATAACTCAGCAGTCAACTGCCATTTACGACGGGTTCTAAAGCCGAATTATGCTGGGATTCTTTAACACTTTAACGAAAAAAAAATTTTGGAAATATTAAAAGGTGCGATATGATTTGATAAATACTTAGTGCAATGGATAGTTGATTGAATAGATGGGGGCTATCATTCTACTGTAATAATGCCATGCCGAAATCTAGGGTATAGTTGAAGATATGATTGGGTGAATTTGAAATGCCGAATAAGAAAAATATTTTTTTATATTTTTGGTAAAAATTTGCGTATTCATTATATGACCTCAATTTTTAACAAATATAAACCGATAAGAACTCTTAAATGTGCTTTAAACCATCTTGCTTTCAACCATCCTTGTCATTATACACGTGGGAACACACCGGGAATCGAACCTTGGACAGCATCCATCAAAGTCGAACGCGCTATCCACTTGGCTATCTTGGAAAACCCTGCGAAAACCTACCTGTCCTTAGATTGAATAACTATTTGAAAAATATTCGTAAACTTTATTCTGAAGTGAATTTACGGATATTCCCAGGTGTTAAAGCAAAACTAAGGAATCCACCTACAGCGTAATTTCGCTTTAAATGTAAATGGACATATAAAATTTATCTGGAGGAATTTTTATGGATGGCTGTTCTATAGTGATTATTACCCTTTTCTGCCCTCACAAATCGGAAAATTTGAAATCAAATATTACCTATTTTTCTAACATGGACCGTAAAGGAAGATTTAAGGAGCTGCTTCAATGAACCGTGGGTACAAGTATCATCCTCGTGATCCATTTCAAGAAACGAATTCACACACCAAATGCACATTGTGTTTGATCAGATATTTAAATTGGATTTTCGGTTATGAGGAAAACATAACTGAGAACTGTTATCCTGCACAACTCTTCCGATTCACGAATTGTAATCACAGTAACGCAAGAATCATTTTCTGAATCCAGACAGTCGACAATAGAACGGAGAAATAATCAGAAGATTAAAAAAAAGAAAATCATCCAAACAAAGAACTCTTTGGGATACGAAGATAATGGTAGGTAATCGGATTTATCCAACAAAGATTATTTCTGTTTCCTTGGTGATAGATGTAGGCTCTTAATGTCCGGGAACGATTGCATTAATCTTTCTTCCAGTGTATTAAAGATATAGAACCAAAACAAAAGTAAGCAACAATGCAAGTTGTAAAAAATATTGCAATTCGTTGGAAAGGGATCAAAGATTATACCAAAAATAAATAAAAATCCCTAAGAGACTAAACACTAACACATGTAACCAACAACTCTAATAATACGAGTTAACAACAATAAGAAAAATCAACAATGCAGATAAACAATGATACGCGTAATAAACAATAAAAATAAGCAAAATATGACTAAAATTTTACAATTAAATGGATTATTGGTTTAATTTAGTATATCTTTGACTTCGAGGCGATATCAAGTTAAAAAATTCGAGCAACCAGCATAATAAATCCTCAAAGAGACAAAACACCAACATATGTAACCAACAATACTAGAAATGCGAGCTAACAACAATACGAGAGATCAACAATGTTGAGAAACAATGTTACGAAAAATCAACAAAGCGGATAAAGAATGATACGAGTAATCAACAATACAAGTAAGAAAAATATGATATATTTGCTATTAAAATGCATTATTGATCAATTTTACCATTTCTTTGTTTTCAATACGAAATTAAGTTAATTCGAGGAACCAACATTACATGAAATGCTTAATGTGCATCAAAACGAAAATTAAAGCGTAAATTTACAGTCAAACACGTGTTTTTCATTTAATTTTGAGTTAATTTAATTTTCGAAGATATAAAACCCATACATTGCCGTCGGATAAGTCGTCAGATACAGTCGGAAATATTCCTCTTTATAACGTAAGAGAGAATCTGAAATCCTACTTAATTTTATGACAGAGTGGTAAACAAAAGCTGGTCCAGAACTTAAAAACAAGCAAGATGACCGACCGTCCAGGGTCCCAAATTTTATATCCTTCTAAATGAGGAAGGGTAATAAAAGATTTTTATGATCTGCGTATCCTTTACCTACGAATGGGAAACTTCGTGGGGGAAGAAGTCATTGGGATACTTATATAGTACTATAATGAAGCAACTTCCATAGTTTTATATGACCATATAAAATGAGCAGTAATTATCACAACGCAAAATGCTTGAAGATATCCAAGGTCCAGGTTAAAAGTGAAGTTTACAGTATGAACTGTTATGATATAACTCATAGAAAAATATGGCAAACACGACGATCACAAGATATCTTCTACCGTTTGCAATTTGCGATAACCATTTCAATTTATCTACAAAATGAGAAATCACCGTCTTTTCTGCAGCTACCTAAATTTACAACATTTAAGTCTCATGGAAAACAGCAACCATCGATAAGGATAAAATATACACAGGAGTATGTGATATTGTAGAAATTCATGATATATCACACGCATATACTTTTTCCTCAGCAATAAAGGAGAAGATATATCGATAAGAAATATTTTGTTTACATCTAATGAACTTCGAGGAGATAAAATGTTAATTTTAGCTTGGTTGAAAAACTTTAAGAGATGTTTTTATCACGATTATCTAATGGGGTTTTATATATTTTCTATTCGCAAAATGCTATTTTCTCAGTGCATACATTGCCGTAAAAGGGGAAAACTCAATTCATTATCCGTTAACTAGTAAACTCCTCAGTCCAGAATGATGAAAGTTAAATTTAAGTCGATTATGAAGCCTATTATAATAAAATTTTTACCTTATCCGTGCCATAAAAGTTATATAAATATCAATGATCTTGGAATATAGAGCTAATAGTGTAAGTGGATTTAAATATTTTAAAAATTACTTTAGCTATTTAGAAGATTTCGTATATCCCTAGCGAAGGATATCGATGTCTACATGAGATCTTCTAGAATTTGAAATTTTCGAAAACTTTAAATCATTTATTAAAAAAATAAACTATAAAAATTAATAAAAAATTATAAATAAATTAATGAAACATTAGCTACTTTTATTCATTATCCTATACAAAATAATTTTTTAATGATTTTTCCATTTAAAAAAAACGTTAAATATTATCGTTATTTTCAATGAATGACGCGCAGATGGGTCAAATTGCAAATTTTCAATGTTTCATGACTGCTGATACATTTTCTCCAAAGCATCCTTTAAGAGGAAATTCAGTCATAACACATCAATGTACCTCGGCATATAAAACCGAAAGATTCGACCGCTGAATTTGACCGTAAAAACGCCCTCGGAGACCGTCCAGTTTTTTTAATTCCATCCCGAAAAAATCCTCCCGAATTCCCTTCCAGATGAACTACACACACTGGAGAAATATCGCGGCAAAGAGCATGGAAACAGGTACTGGAAAAAGGCAGGCTGTTGCATATGAATGGAGTCCAGCTTTAATCTTCCTATTTATTTCCGAAAATAAAACTAACGCCTCTCGCCTACCTAACACAGTTATGAAGATTGTTTTCAGAGGGAAACCATTATAAACCGCATTTTCCTCACCTTTGTCCTTATTCAGGAAATGGAAAAAAAAGGTTCCGTCAGATAGCAGGCCCATATTTTCCGCAACGGAAAGTTATTTTACGACTCGCATATCCGGAGATGAAATTGGGAAAACTCTTCTCAGATGCTTTCTATGGAATTCCGAAAGAATTAATGCGCCTTGGACATTGATGAGGAAAAAGGATCCGACTTGATGCAGTAAAACCCATTTAAAATGTAGAACCCGCTTAAGACGCGGATTTCTCTCAGTCCCTTTCAAATTAAACACATGTAAGAGATTCTAGTAATTCTTCGTTTGCCTAATATGTAAACACCGGCTAAATCCTCCAATGAAGAAAAGAAGCAGTATATTAACGACCTTTAAAAACAACCCAATGCGCATTTTGGTAGCTATACTATTATGAGTAAGGGATTCAAGAATTTTCCAATCGCCGAATGCTGGTGGCCGTCGGGCGGAATTCCTCAGCAAGAATTAACCTCAGGTGCGACTATCGATTTTAATGGTATTGCATTTAATTTAGCATTTAGCCCCCCTGAGGATGGTAGCATAGCCACTTATAATGATTAAAGTAATGAAATTGTAGAATTAGTAAGATTAATTACGAAAGCAATAATTATCATCGTCATTTTCATTGGTACACGAAGGAACAAAACACTCATAGAAAAAGAAATTAATTAAAACAATGTCTTATATTAAGATGAAATAATCATATCACAAAGGAAAGGAAAAATAATGCAAATATAAAAACATTGCAGTAAGGATATAAACTAGGTTGACAAAACTTCAGAAAAATAATGATTAAACATACAATAACGCATCGACAGGAAATTCATCAGAAGAGTGATAAAGATTTATAAAAAAGTTTGAAATTTTTTTCTTAGTTAAACAAACTCTTAGCTCCTTAACTACTCTATATAACCGTTCCCATTTTTTAAATTTAATTTTCGAATATTCTAAAATGCCTGATCCGCGAATATAGGACGATCCAAATGGTCAACGTGAACAAGTAGTTAATCTTAATCCATCAAATTTCTAGAAGCATTCTAACTACCATTCACAGAACACTGGCGTGCCGTGTAGGGAATTCACTTCCTTATTGTAATGAAAAGGGCTAGCGCGGTAGATCACATGCTGAAAGAGCACTAGGTCGATGTAATCCTTCGCAATGCACGTGTTTTTCAGTACATTGAAATAAAGCCCCCCTTTACAGCATCCAATGTCCGAGCATCAACCAAATATAAACCGAGGGGCATTATTATTTTTCCGGCAGTTATAGCTCCAAATATCTCCCTCATATTCCATAAAACATCCGACTCGTAAAATTTTTTTCCCTCCGAAATAATTCTCAATTTCAATTCTCGGCCTCCCGTAATTAGAAGTTGTCTTGAGTCTTGAGATTTTATTGGTATATAGCATTGTCCGCGTATATTCCCCATAGGGGGAGAGAGAGCGAGCGCCTGTAAATAACAACGCGTAAATGCCTCCCAACGCATCCATAAAATCCGTCCATTTTATTTCCAATCGGAGAAACTTGAGCGGACGGTCACACCTGCGACCACCTGTAAAAACCTCCCCTGATAAATCTCTTTCTGCCCCCTTTCAGAGAGGCACTCTGACCACCAAAATACGCCATTGTGTCCACGCATCAAGTATTTGTTCCACCGAAGCACCACGCATGACGGGAAATTTATCTCAGCCGCCAAAACAGTTACGTTGCATCACAATGTAAGTATAGGTTAAACTTTCTGAAGAGGAGTACTTTTATAAAACTTTCGACGCCGAACCTTACCACTTATTTAATGCATAATTTCATTCAACCATAATTACGAGAATTGCCATTTACCCCGAAAGTAAGGGATGAAATGATTTTCAGGATGTTCTTAATATAGTATAGGCCGGATTTCGCTCATCTGTTTTAACATGCAATATAAGCGAATATATAAATACATGCAATTAAAAAGAGATGAATTTTATGAGGAATAAATATAAATAATATTTTGGAGACGATTGGTAAAATCCTTGGTTTGGAGTGTAATGTTGTACGGGTGTGAAACATGGACGTTGAGAAAGCAGGATGTCAAAAGATTGGAGGCATTTAAGATGTGGGTATGGCGTAGAATGGAGAAAGTAAGTTGGGTCGATAGAAAAACGAACGAAGAGGTGCTAGAGATGGTTGGGGAGAAAAAGGTAATGATTGAAGTAATTAGAAATCGACAAAAGAAATGGGTGGGTCAAATACTGAGAGGAGAGGGATTATCGAAGAAAACGATCGAGGGAAGAATGCTAGGGAAAAGACAGTGAGGAAGACAAAGACAGAAGTTATTAGACAAATTAAGGGGTGGGATAAGTTACCGGGAATTGAAGATTAGGGAATTAAATAGGTAATGTGAAGGCAAATGAGCCTACCGAAAGGTTGAATACTTTTACAAGTCATAATATTCTACAAAATATTGGCAATATGCTTGACGTGGAGGGCTCTGTTGTATGGGTGTGAAAAGAGGACTTCAAAAGATAGAGGAATATGAAATGTGACGTAGAATGGAAAATATAAGATGAGTAGATAGATGGGAAAACAAACACAGAGGTGCTGGAGAAGAGAGTTATAATTGTCCCAATTCCAGTCCCAAGAGTTGGGGAGAAGAGGGTTTTAATCATAGTAATTAAACATCTACAAAGGAAATGGATGAGCCAAATATTGAGAGGAGAGGAATTCTAGAGAAAGTGATCGAGGGAAGAATGATAGGGAAAAGACAGAGGGGAAGACAAAGACAAAATATGTTAGATGACTTAACGGGTGGGATAGGTTACCAAGAAGTGAAGAAGAGGGCATTGAATAAGAAATATTAAGGCACGTAAACCGAAGAAAAGGTAGAACACTTATTTATATAAGTGCCATGCCCCATTATGCAAAAATAGTTAAAACATTACGTAGCCTTCATTCGGAATTTCATAATCGTGCAAATCAAATTACGAAGTTGAAAATTTGAGGATTTTAACCACAATTTCAACTTTCGGTGCTAAATTCAAAGTTAGAACGCAATATAGATCCTTTACTAATCCATGTTGATGATGAACCCATAAGATCCTGTTTTATATTAATTTCCTTCACGTTGTAACTGCAATAGTAGCGATTGATTTGAACACTTTTGAGTGTAACTGATTAGGATAACATATGGATCACCTACACGACTCCAGAAAGTGGTCATTTATTCACATCTGTTCTGCTATGAACTACCACCGACAAAGACTTGTGCTTTTCATAACCGCGCTTTAGATCTTCATATCAATTTCACGGCTCTACAAATGAACTCGCTCGTTTGTTTCGACCCCCACCACCAGCTCTTTATTCATCGCAGAGTCCATCTCTCTGAATTATCATTTGCGACACCCATCGGATGGTAACCGAACTGGAAAAATGCCAGAGTATCTACATCGCACTCAGTGACGGAAACCACAGGTTCTGCCACGTTTATATTGGATTGAAACTTTAATTATTACAATTTTGATCGTCGGCGCTGTCTTTTTGATTGTGAATTACTCTCGAGGCAGTCATTTTTTGAATGGTTATTTCATATTCTCGGGCTACTATTAAGGGAGACTATCAGGGATGTTTGTTTACTTTTAATCATCTCCCTGGACATGCTCTAAATGGTAGCTTATAAGTAGTTAAACTCATAAAATAATGCCGCTGAAAAGGTGATAAAAATTGATAATTAAAGCCTTCACTTTGCAACTCCATAATAAGGATTAGAGACAAGAAAACTTTGCAAAGTTTCACTGAAATTTATTGCGAATGGGACTAGTTTCAACTCACGGGGTTATCATTGGGCACTCTTGAGTAAAAAATGTATAATATCTTGAACTCGTATTTAGAAATAATATATTTGTTCGGATATTGAAACAATCAAATAAGTAATATGAAATTTCAGTCGTTCATCAAGCAAAGATAATGCTATATTGATTTATATGTATGTAAAAATATTTTACAAGGAAAACGTTCAAGATAAGTTTATGCGTTACAGTATATGGCTGATGGACTAAAAGATGTCGCTGATATAGAAAAAAATAAGGAAAATAACGCTAGATCTTGCAACAAATACTCTGCATCGGTATCCATGGAGACTATTGTAAAAGACTTCATTGAAGTTATTGGTTTGGAGGACAAGTGAGTTCGATGAAAGAGTATTTCTTCCAAATGAAAACTGTACATGAAAAATTGAATTAGGACTGGTTCGATTCATTATAGTGATCTACTCGTTGCTACGGTTTACAGTTGCTGAGTTTTCGTTGCTTGGTTTCCTTGTATTGTTGACCCGGCCTTGTATAGATACTCTAAAAAACCATGCACTTGCTTAAGTAAACCAAGTATAACCATGTAATAAATGTAGTCCAGGTTAACAACAACAACAACAAGACACCTATTCCCCTTGGAATACCTTTTTAATGATGCATCCAATCACCATTTCCCACTACATCGACTCTGGCGTCGAAACGATATTAGTCAACCCATGGAGGAATCCACCCTTAGACGAAACTACCGAAAGCAATATTCCCCTCCATTCATCTTTACGAGAAACTGAATAATTTTCTTCCTTCTTATCCTGTCTATAATCGGCCCGCTGTTCATCTTCCACGAGTCTCACGGAGCGTGTAGTAAGGGACTTAACAAATCGCTTGTTAACTACTAATCACCAAATCACTAAGCAGTTTGCTCAGACACTTGTGCGCGTCGCTAGGCAGTCCGCTTGGCTGGGCGTGAAGATAAACATCCCTGACGGAGTTTGTTGATTCTGAAGTGAACAATCGCGCCCGTGAAAAAGAGGTGCCATTAACGTGAAGAGACGTGAGCGAAATACATTCCAGATTAGATTTCTCTAGGAATACTTCTCTCCTTAAGAAGGTAATTAACCTCATAATCTCGCTGCATGATGCGATATGCGAAAGGCGCCTACGGTGGCGAAGAGCGGAATCTCCTTAAAACGAGCTAATTAGAGAATTTTCCTCATTCGAATCTACGTCGGGGATTTAATTACCCTGGTCTTAAGACGCGCGTAAATATGAAAATTGGGATGATTTAATATTTAAGATGCGTAAGGGGTTTTAAAGGGGGGTTCTTAATTAAGGAGTGAAGTGATTTATTAAATTTCAGGTTGTTTTTTTTGGAAAAAGATGGGCATGATGTTTATGTTATCATTCACCTGGAAGGGTAGTTTTTATGTTTCCACGAAAGTGCATCTTTGTTGCCATGTTGTTTTTGCTTTAGAAAGTTTTTCACAATGTTTAAGAATTTTCGCTTAAAAATGTTCATGATATAAACAAAATGAAATCAGTCTACAGTCGAATATCTGTATCTTTGGCTTATCAAGAAAAGGTTGTGAGAAACTCTCTTCTCCTTATTAGCATTACTAATGAGATAGGCTGATGATTGTATTAATAGTAAGAACCTGCTTAGTGATCAAACTATTCATTCAAATCAAATAGATGATGATTTAAAAACTATGTTAAGAAAAGCTACAAATGCATGTCGTTTTTGTGACTGCAAGATTACATCCTTTAATAAGTAACTATAAGCTCATATTAAAAATCATAATCTTGGTTTCAATTACAAAGTAAATTTTCCCTGCAAAGAGTAGGGGAAACAGGTTACCGTTACAGTTATAATTAGTAATTTTATCATCACTGTTAATTACGTATCATTGCAGAAAAGGAGTTTACATGAGCAGAACTCTTCCTAAGCAATTCTTGAGCTCTAAATCCATCCTTTATGATGACATTGTACTTCATAAAACATCATTTATCATTGCCCAGTCAAAATTCTACGTAGTTCCCAAAAATCAAATTCCTCTCTCAAAAGCACAGGCATAACTGTGCTCTTTTAATAATACGTTGCCAATAACAACAAAAACTCACCCAAAGAATTCTACGAATCAGACGCAATGAATGGGAAGTTAGTTAAAAGGGGGAGTTTAGAAGACAAAGTAAAAAAAATATGAGGAGAGAGACAAAAAGAGAGTAAAGGAGACAACCAACCAATTTCCCTTTCCTCAGAGATGGACCATAGCTCTTTCAGGACGTTCATAAACTTCTGTTTCGTTTGCGTAATTTTTGGCGAAATTTACAGACGCTAAAGCAGTGTTTTCGTGCGTCGAAATCGACCCAGGAGGAAAGGATGAAAAGGGAAAAAGACGCGATAAAAGAGAGTCGAGTAAAAGGGAAAGATAAGCTTTTAGTTTTCAGTTGAGTATTCCCTTAGGGGCAGAGGAAAAAAAGAGACATTCGAAATGATGCCCGTCATTTTTTGACGCCTTATCTCCTCCGCTGATCACGGAAAACTAAACAACTTTCAAGGCAGACAACAACCGCTTTTAGTGCGTGCTTCTCTCTACACGAGGACGACAATGAAATCTAAACATCATCATCCTCATTGTTGTCTCCGCATTGTTGCCCGAGATACGCAAACAATCGCGCGCTTGATGCGCAGGTTGAAATTAGTCGGCTTGATAAGAAAATAGGGTGTTTATAAGTTGGTTTCATTGGCTGTCTTTATTATTTGTAACGGATTTTTAAAGGACCTTTACAATACTGACAGCATTTGTGCTATCCAACAAAGTTAATAATATTTCTGATTATATCCAAGTACAAGTAAGTCAACGAAATCGGATTACAGGTTAAGTTAACCCGATCTGAATTCCGAAAAGAAATAAGTAAATATATATGATCAAATAAAAAAAATAATAATATAAATATGAAAATTCCTAAATTCGAAACGAGCATGGGAGAAATATGAATTCATTACAGGAGAAGAAATAATATAATAATATACATACATGAGATAAAATAGAAATTTTTAACGCGAAAACCTTAGATAATGGGGTAAATAACTACAGAAAGTACTTATTAAGGCTAATATGAGACGATCTCTCCCCATTCAAAAGGATTTGATTCACAGTAGATCAACCAAGTGCGAAGGTTAATTTAATCGATCGAAAACTATGGTAATTTAATCGAATACTACATCCTAATTCTCAAAACAAAAAGAAGTTTTCAGTAGATTTATAGTAACATAAAACTACGAGGAAATTCCCAAAAATTTCTCATATAAAATGTCTTTAATAGAAGTTTACCTAGAAGTATTCCTGATTCTGAAAATTTAAAAAAAATAAGCAACGGAAACTAATAAGTTCCACATGACGGACTTATATTGAATGACTAATTGTAATAAAGAAAAATGAAAAATGGAAATGTTTTGGGCAGCATCTGCCAAAAAAATACTCCATGGCACTGGGGATTGAGAATTGATTTAGCAGAATACTAACGAAATTTAATTTTAAGGTTCCTGTTGAACATGAAGCTGTTGATACGAACATCGAATATGAAAATTTGGAATCATTATTCGAGAATAATGCTAATTTCTAAAGCTCGATATCCAAAAGGTTACTGGGTACGTGCCCTCTGAATGCCTTAAGGTGATGTTGTATTCGCTGAAAATCCGAGCGAAGAAAAACACAGCATATACTCGATTCCTACTCGATACACGAGTAAATAAATAAAAATTATTTTTATTTGCGAATAAAAATAATATTTATTTAAATATGACATTCCACGAGGTAAATCCTGAGCTAATTGAATTTATCTACGTATAATAATTTGCTGTATACATATATTACAACAGTTAGCCGACAGATAATGAAGAGAGTTACAAACTGGTTGAAATTTACATCAATAATTCCGAGGAGAACTCATTCAATCACACACAAACTTGTGGCGCAGAAAAAATTAAAAATATATCGCGATACACTCAAGATTTTGCATTGACTGTACCGTCAAATTTCTCACGGTACACTTACCATCACTCACGGCACACTATTAGGAATTCACTGGTTTAGGAGGTAACTCCTAGTATACCCAACACATATTTCGATGGTGAAGCAATAATTCTCAGAGGCGAGTACATGCCGCCTCACATCATTGTCACCGTCAGAGTAAGCCGTTGACTGATCATGGAGGTAATTGGGAAATCATGAGAGATATTGAGGCAGAAAATACAAGAGGAATTTCTAAATACAGTAAAACCCAGTTAAGACGCTTTTCATTTAACTGACCGAAATCCGCGTTTTTATCGGGATAGAACAAAATTTTATTTTTTTACGTCAGAAAACAAGCGGGAAGGGTTCTTTGGCACTATGATTAATAAGTCAGTGCTATAAACTTTAGATCGAAAATGCTTTTACTTTAGTTTGCTTTTCTCGCTATAGCCGTAGATATTCAGAGTCCGCGAACTACTTTTGTATAATATCGGCTACCTTCTTGTCCTATTTTTTAAGAATAGTCTAATTTTCGGAGAAATACGGCTTACCCCTATGTTACTGAATCTTCGTCATTTTTAAATTGCAACAAAGCAATACTTATCATGTAAACAATTAGAAAAATAATAATAATATAATTTTTCTATGTATCGACTGAGGCGATAGATTAGCAATAACGGATTGCATTGCATCTGGGGACGGTAAAAATCCGTCTTATAACCGGATAGCAGAGCGTATTCAGTGGTATTTTTAACATGTGATTAGTTATTAAAAGAGCGAGAAAAAACAGCTCACTGAGCGGGTTTTACTGTATATCTATTGAATTAGTTTAAGTAGGACATATTTGATTCTAAAATGCCAAATACAATTAATCTGCAGGTGTGCAGTATAATACCAGAGACTGAAGTTAAAAATATAATCAGATATACGATTAATTGGTATCGTATTTGTGATGAAGAATCAGATGAGTAAGTAAGTCGTGAAGAGTAAAAAATCACTTATTTCACACAGAATCCACAGAAAAAGCGCCCTCTCTCCTGTAACGTTAAAAATGAGCATCTCTAGATATATACCCAAAAACTTGATTTTCCTCGTCAAAATATTAAATGAACCCAGTGTTCCAAGAGGTCCAGTTTTCCTGGACATTTTCCCTTTCGGAGAACTTCCGGGGACTTCCGGAGGGTGTTTTGATTCCTGTCCAGGATTCTCAGAACACGGAAAAACAATTCCAAACATTCATTTAAAAAAAGTTGGATCTCAGCAAAACATCTGAACATTGAGGAAAACGGGTAAAAAAGATTTTACCACTGGAAAGCGAATCTGTATTTAAATATATAACACACCTTCCTAGTCACTATCCGGTATGTCGAAGGGGGCTTATCTATGTATCTAATCATGATATCTCTCTGGCATAATTTAAATTTATATATTAGAATCGTTAGTGAAACATAGTAGGGTGTGTATTAACATTCTTCCCTGATCTATTCCATTAGCCTTTTTACCGCTATGCTGAAAGAAAAACTAGAAGTAACTATCTGTTAATGCGATGAATTCCATCTAAGCCTTTGTCTTAACCTCTCGGATATATCGCTCATTTTTAAGTGGAATTATAATGTCATATATGTCGTATGAATACATCTGTAATGATTCAATACATTAAATTTTTATTGCTGTAAAGTTGCAATAAACCAACGATGTGTTGCTATAGGTAAAATTGAAAACCAAACGTTGAAAAACGAATTCAGTCAAAAGGAATACCTAAATCTCTTACCGCAAATGCTGGCGTTGGTTATAAGATATTACATTTCAGAGATAATAAGATTAAAAACTGTATCTCACAATAAAAATAACAGTAAAATAGAAATATTTAATGTTATGATGCACGTAGATATAAGTCACTTCATACATATAAACATCTGCCAAAGAAAAGTCCACATATAGTACTACATTTCCATTACCTTTATTCCAAATTAATCTCATTAGATTTGGCAACCTGGAGTATAACTACCTCAACGAAAACTTATATAACTCGGACTAAAAAATCAGTTCAAGTGAATTTCGATTTAGAAATGAAATGATTACTACTGAGAGAATTAATGTCGTAGACGGAAATTTTATCTTGAACTGAAACAAAGAAGCCTCAGTTTCTGCGCGTAAAAGAACTATAAATCACTGCAGATAATATATTTTATAAATAAATTAGCGTAAATTATGGTAGATAAAAAAGAATTATCCTTAAATAAATAATCCTCATGATGATAAAGTTTACAACGAAAAGTTTAGATCAGTTGTTTCAAATTTGTCTCATGAAAATGAAAAATTTAATCCTCCGCATCTTGCTATTCAATTTTTTTTTTAAATATCGAAATATTTTAGAAAAAGCTTAGCGGGACAAAGATTATTTTTGACGTTATCGATGGGACGGAAGGACTCGTAACAGGACAGTCCCGGCAAAAATGTTACGTTGGTAAGCCTACCTAAATGATACGCCATAGAAGATACGCCTATACAGGTTACGGACATAGAGCGACTGAGTAAACATAATCTACATATATAATAATCTATCATATACCTATACATCATATATCTATAAACCTTAACGCATCCCATGAACAGAAAAAGTGGATGATTAAATATTTAATAAGTTATAATATAAGAATCAGGTACTCACCCAAAGAGCTGCTCAATCTACTAAAGCAGGCAAATTAGACGTCTTCCACTGCGCTATGGATATTTCCATAATCTGTGAAATAAATCAATTTACTTAATATCAAATTCTAATAATCTGCAAAAAAAAGTTATTGCTTTAGTATGTGAATCAAAGCAGAAATATTTTAAAATTGCCGAAAATTCGAACAATAAAGATAAACAGACCAATTACACATATCCTGGAATTAATTTTCACGGCCGAAACGTCACCTCAAAATAAGGTCACGAACTTCCCGGTATACTTCCCATGGGGGTCATCACAATTGCTTATTAGCAATTGTGGAGACCCCCATGGGAAGGTTCGTCGTACCCACAATGCACCGCGTGGGATTGTATTTCTTCCTTCGCCGCGTCGGGGCAGGAAAACGATACTTTCGAAAACAATTTTGGCTTCGGATTTCGAAACGCTTTGAATAAAATGAACGGGAAAGAAGCTCACGAAAAAGTAACTCTTGGATACGCACTTCATGATAAAAAGCTGGGGCTTAAAAAGACGGAAATTTCAACAATGAACGTCAAAAAATTGGCTACGATGGCAACAATTAAATTATTATAAACACAACAAACAATCCGGGCAGTAAAGAATGCAACAATTTGTTATTAATTCATCCTATAAAGTGATAATTGTACAACAAACGGAGCATTGTAACAATTAGTACCCTTAAGTAAGTTATGCGTATAGAATACCTTTGTGTTACTATGACAACATATTATTAAAAACTTAATATTTCACGTATTACCTCACATAATTTATCTCAAATATTACAAAAGGCGAATATTCTTTAATTTAAATCCATGATTACGTTGCTCACTTCTCTAAATCGGTAAATAATAATTAACAATAAAAATTAAGAAAATTAACCTTCAAAAGTTATCATCCATGTCAGCCATCTTGATCATTTCAGCCGAAAATGTCGAAGAATCAATCATGTCATAGAAATTCAAAAATCAACCGATTTTCTTTCGAAGAGACCATAAAATTATCATCACGATGCTTAAAATTCAGTGCGCTATCTTTTCAAAACGAAATTCTGCATCGGGGAAGTAATTTCGCTGTATTTGTAGAGGAAATTGCACGGAGATCTTGGATTTCCCGCCCGGCGACAACACTGAAGAAAAGTCAACTTCCCAGAATGCTTTGCGCGAGAGGTTGCTACGACTCCTACCGAGACGCTACCCACAATGCACCACGCCGCTTCAACGTTTGGAATTTTATACATACTGCTTCCCAAACGCAATGTGATACATTCGATTTTGGTCTTCAGACACACAGAAAGTTCTGGAAGAACCTTAGAAAATCCGATATCGAATCGGAGAGAGCTAAAGGGATTACTAGTTTACATACAAATGCCAACGAAGGAAAGAAGTAAGGAATTATTAACTCAGATATAGCGAAAAAAAAACTATCATTGTAGCAGTAGTATTGCCACAAGTACTTCGACAGATGAGATCATTTTGCACGAGGGCTCCCACCGGGAATCGAATTCAAGACGCTTTCGCCAAAGTTGAATATACTGCTTACCAGGCTATCCGGGAGCCTTAAGAGATTAAATTGATTATTATCACTCAAACTAATTTTAATGAAACAAATTGAAAGTCAACATGTTTACATTCATAACATTGAAGCTGATTATCGGTTTGCATACCAGTTTTGAAACAGAGAAAATTCTTAATTATGTTTTATTACATCAGGTAAGGCATTTCTGTACTTAAATTTTTTGGAGACGGAATGAGGCATACTAGGAAGATAAGGAGTATGTTATTCTCCTCAGAATGGCTTATCCCTCATCGAAAGAACATATTTATTGTTATCGTCGAGTATTAGATATTCAGATTAGCGGGTGTATTGACTGCGTGAAACTTTCATAAATCTGGGATTAACTACGTGCAAGGTTTCATACACCTAATTATATTGGACGTGGCAATCACGGATTAAAAATAAAAGAACCCGAACAGTAAACCGATGTTGCTGAGTATTCATTTATTAATAGAGTTACCGAGGGATGGAATGTCTTACCAGAACTCATTCTAATGTCGAAAAATGTTGAAAATTTCATCATTTATTAATAGAGTTACCGAGGGATGGAATGACTTACCAGAAGAACTCATTCTAATGTCGAAAAATGTTGAAAATTTCAAAAAGAGCTCAAAAATTGTATACAAGAATTAAGTATATTAATAATTGAGTGCTTGAGTTTGATCATAGTTTTGTTGTGTTGTATATAGTTTTTGTTATTTTACAACTCGTGTATGCTTTATTAATTATAATACATGCGTTGTTATGTTAAGTATGTGAAATTGTAGGTCGCACTGTAGAATTGTTGATATCGTCGTAATAAAATATAATATTTGTTAAATAACTTTTTATCAAGTGCTGTCACTAGATTATAGGATTACTTGTACTTATATAAAATGAATAAATAAATAAATATAAAAATTCCGAGCCCCGCATCAAAGTCTCGCGAAAATGTAAATCAAATCCTTGATATTGCAGGATAATTAGGCAAGATGAGGAGTGAAGTACTTAGCCTAGAAAGCGTCATTCCTTCTCAAACAGCCAAATTAACAACTAGACTTACACCTTAGACAATGGAAATCATACCCTTACTGATTGTGTAGGCTTATTGTCCACGATGAGGAGTGAGGTACTCCATCTAGAAAGCGTCATTCCTTCTCAAACACTCATATTAAAACCTTGACTTCCACCTTAGGCAATCGAAATCAAACCCTGAATTAGTATGCCTATTGGGCTAGATGAGGAGTGAGGTACTCCATCCAGAAAGCACCATCCCTTCTCAAACACTCAAATTAAAAGCTCGATTTACTTCTCAACGCCATGCAACAATGGAAATTGGAAACCCTTCGTATGTTTATCGTGCCAGATGAGGAGTGAGGCACCCCACCCACAAAGCACCATCAAATTAAAAACTCCACTTCCTGCGCGACAATTCAAACACATTCGAAACGCATTTTCGAGCTCACTTTCGATACCATCTCAGATATTTATCGCCTTCAATTTACGACCCCGCTTTGCATATCGCCCCTCCACTGTTTATTTTGGATCCCCCTGCATAAATCCCCCCTCTGAAGATCCTTTGACAGCTCTTGTATGTCTGAGCAGAAGGTGGCAAAACGTAGGGGGGCCTTCCCTCTCAATCAGGGATTGCTGGGGCAGAAGGTGGGTCGCGTGGCGGAGATGATTGCAGTGGGAGGCGTCCCTAATCACATTTCCAGGATAAGATGCCATCTGAGCTCATATCCGCTCTGAAAGGGGGGCGCTGATGTCTCCTGAGGGGGGGAGACGGAATTAGTGCCGATTTTCCGAGATTCACGTCACGAATCTATACTTCATGATGCGGCTCTAACGCAGTATTGCGGGGTGAAATATCATTTCCAGGCTCGGATACGACGGTGTCTGAGACAAAGGGACACCTGAGCCCTTTGTTTTGATGTTTCGGGATTTCTAGGACTAAATTATAACATGTTGGGATCGTTATTAAAATGTGGGGACGAAAATTGGCGTTGTCATGGTTGGAGTTTATTGTTTACTTGGTTACGTTTATTGTGGTAAATAGATAGTTTTTCTCATAGGACGGTGATTATACTCGGTTTATTCAATCTCAAAATGATCGAAAGTTATATTAGTTTACATAAACGAAGACCTCGACATCGTACGCAACCACGGTGGTAGGAGTATAGTAAGGATTAAGAGCATTCCATCATGGTACACAATCAAAAGAACATTTTAATAAACCAGCCACCTTGCATCTTTTGGGAGCAGAAAGACAACCACAGAAACATAAGGATTGTCGAATATGGACTGTGTCAAACTTGAAGACAAATTAAATTGTCATTTCATATGAGCTAAGGCTTGCTTTTAATTAAGCTGCATGCACCCAAGTGACCGTTTGCGCAAAGTTTTCAGATGGGATACAAGTTATAATTAGCATTAAAATAGTTGTACAACGATGATAACGGTAATATTTTACGAAAATACTACGATTTATACCTGCATTTATATCAGCATCTGGTTACGACGTAATAGTTATAACTGATATTTATGCGATATCGTTAACAATACTTAGTATTAAATATCAAGAAATATCCATGCGCTAAATATATACGGTAAAATAATCACGGGAGTTTTGTATGGTAGTCTCTCACCTGTCAAACAACATTTTAACAGCAATAGATACACAATGAAAATAAACATGACTATATACGGTGATACTACGATTTATGATATATGACAGCATAACTTCTACGATTGAAATAATTATAAAACACATTTTTGCGAAAACATTAATAAAATTAGTTAGGGAACAAATATTTTACCTCTTAATTTGCCCAATTATGTTTATAATAGACCATGTAAACATTTACCTATGTCCTTTTAGGCTTTATCATTGTGAGATTTTTCATGTGGGCATTTATGTCCGTGGGGTTTGTCATATGGGTTTCTGTTGTGGAAGCATAATATTTAATAGCGGAAAATTTAAGGAAGACTTCGGGATGCGGGAAAAATTCCGTCAAGTCGGGAAAATCCCCAAAAAAATAATAATAATCATAAAAATAATGGACTTTATTTATATTGAGATTATAAAGTCTCCTCTTACATCTAACACTAAAATCGGGATGTCTGGCACCCACTACTAAAGACTACCATTCTAAGACATTGCATCGCCTCTATGAAAAATGATGAAGTACCCTCGAAGTATTTAACCCAATAGTCGTAGCAGAACAAACTATAATTGATCACTATTTCAATGTATCACTTCGAATTTTACGAATACCACTTCAGCTGCAATATAACTCAACTCGCTGTCCGAAACGGCACAATGCGGCTGTTTTCGTTCCATTAATTTCGGCCGAAGCGTTATTGTTATTTCCAATATTCCTATTTCCTTGAATCAATAGCGGACCGAAATCATCAGCTGTTTATTTGCTAACGATGGTCATTCTGAAATATCTCTTGCCATTCCGACTCACATGTCCGTACAATTCAATTAATTAGCTCGCCTTTGAATCTATGGCAATCTAATTAGCATTCAATTATTATATCGTTCGTCGCTATTTGAAAACTTTGCGTGGGTTGTGATGAAATGAAAACTATTGCTTACATACCTGGTAGTTGAGTTGGTTGAACGGTGGCATACGTCATATAACTTATGCTCTTTTTAAATAATAGTGCATTCCATCTGATTTATTGCATGTAGGAATACAGAGTTTAATCGTGTATCCATTTCCTTTTTTATTAGATTTTGGGTTTAATTTTTCCCACTGGATAATATGCAAGGTTGTGATGTCTCAATTTTCCAGAAACCTTCTCGTAGGGTCTTGGCTAGGACCCTTGTCATTTAAGCCATTCCTAATCAGGGAAGAAATTTATTTCTATACTCATTTATATAATTAGATTTAAAACAGCTAGTTAAAGCAATTTAAAATGAATCACAACACTGATTAACAAATTAAGTAAACACGAAAACAAAATCAAAGCAATGATACAAGAATCATTAATAAGTTATAGAAAAATAAAAAGTATACAATAAAGAATTCTGTATTATACATAAATAACATGAAAATTATGCATAAAAAAACTTCAATTTATGAAATTTTATAACGTCATATTTGTTTAATTCGATTCGGAAGAGGCTATATTTTGCTGGAATAAATTGTTTCTACTGCTAAGTTTGAGAAGGCAATGATAAAAATAATGAAAGCTGAAGTTAATGAAAATTTACAAAAGAGTAATACCGGAGTGTGGGGATTGCAAGATAGGAATTCTTGCTACAAAAATTTCTTGAGAAATGGAATACCTCATGTTTCTATGTAGAAGAGATTTCTATTACTACCGAATTAATAAAGTACTCTATTATTACCGTAATATTTTAGGTAATAATTATCAACGCCAACTATGTCCATCCACTAAATATTCGTAAGTCGGAATCACATTCGTTAGCCGAGGTATCACTGTACTCTATGATGAAAATTTAATATCCACGAGAATGATTCCGAACCCACGGATTCATGAGGATATCCTTTTTAATTTCAACTCTTTCCAACATACCAGATTAAACCCCTTCTCATAAGAGAAAAAAGTGGCGTAAAAGATCTCAGACTCTTTCAACTTTAAATCACAGACGTAAAAAAGGGAGCAAGACACACTTTTGTTTTCCGGATGACCTCTCCACTTCCTCAGGTGCATTTTTGTCCTCGTGTAGTATCTTCAGCGTCCATTTTTCGAGAGAACTGATTCCAGACATAATTGGAATGTGACGGACGTACAATAAATAGGTGGGAAAAAAAGCGAGTATCGAATCCATATGTGGTCCGTCTACCCTTTGATCAATGGGAAAAAAAGAAAATCGCTCCTTGTTTGATATGCAGACTCTGAAACTGTTTTTCAAGCACCATTTACTTTATGAGGCTCCGAAAGTAGGTCGGGGACTAAAAAAAAGGCCGCCATGCATTATAATGGATTTCTAAGCGTCGTGAAGTATGAGAGAGAGCTGTGTTTCTTTTTACATACCGTGGAATTAATTCGGAATTATTTCTCGCGCTGTATCTTGAGAACGGGAAAAAACGTGGGGAACGGCGGCGGATTCCCCTTTGAATGGGAATATTAGCAGACTGTGACGCTTCTCGTTTGCGGGAATTTTATAAGGTGAGATTAAAAAGGAGTACTTTTTCTCCCTCCGCCGGCTGTAAACGCTCGAATTTGAATAATTTAACAATTTTCAGAGGCAGTCGCTCTCCCGGTTGGGTTTCTTATCTCCGCGTGAGATATGGGAGTTACAAAAGGGTAGAGGAGAGTCGTATCTTAACGAATGGAATATTTTTCCTCTGTCTTTCGGTGTGGGATTGAGGGTATCGTTCGTTTGCTTCTGACCGACAAAGAAACCCCATTTGGTACGGCTAAAGCTGGATGATGGAACATACTTATCGGCCAAAAATCAAATTTATTGACTTTTATATTTCTTTTGATTTTAGATACATCTACGAAAACATCAAATCATTAGAGAAAATACAAAAAAATTTCAAAAATTATAACTTTGCAAAAATTATTTTTTTAAAAGAAATCTTGAATTATTTCAGTCCAAAATAGAGGTAATAATGATTCAACAATAATAATTTACGATTTTGTGTTGAACCTTATCACTTCATATAAGACCTATTAGTTGCATTTTTTTTCAAAACTGAGCTTTTAAAATTGATTTCGACTTTCAGTGATCAAAAATTGTGGTTGTCTTCATTTAAGACGATCTTTCAGAAAATGTTTGACCAATCATCCAACCTTTGTTTTACCAATTAATAAGATTCGACGAATGCAGTAATAACGAGGTTGTAACTTGCGAAGTGTTTGGGATGCCTGTGTATAATGTTGGGATGAATCAAACAATTAATTAACAGAGCACGTTGATTAGCTAACAATGATTAAGAATGATCCGAAGTCAAAAAATATTATAGCTATTAATTAGATTGTTAAATCTGGATTAATTACTTTCATAAGACTAAAATGACGATGGCTTAGATGAGAGTCGATTGTTGTAAGTGATGGTCAACAATTGAAGAGAGCTGCATGATGGATTGCAGAATTATCATTCAATTCTTTCAAGTTTTATAATAAAACGACCTAATATCATACGACCATAACACGAGGAATAAACTGAACATCATTGCATCAACGATGATCCCAACTCAAGCAATAATTAATTATATTGTTGAAATCCGAATTAATTACTGTAATTAAAAGATAATGACAATGGTTTAAATGAGGATTGATTGTTATAAGTGATAGTCAACAACTGAAGGGAGCCGCAGGATGAATTGGAGAACTATCCTTCAATTCTTTCAAGTTTTTTCAATCATTCGACCGTAACATGTGGCATAAATTGAATACCAATGCTTTGACAATGATCTAAAGACAAATATTTTTTCAGTAATGAATCCTATTGTTACTGCCCAAATTATGTACAGCAATTTGAAGAAAATGACAATGACAAAAATAAGATTGGATTGCAGTAAGTGATGTTCAACAATTGTAGAGAGTTATACTTGAATATTTGAATATGAAATTCCAATTGTTTCAAGTTGTGTAATTATAATACCTAATTTCAGACGACCATAACTTGAAGCAATGTCAATCTCAATGCTTTGAAAATGGCCCGAATATAAGCAATATTAAAGTAATTCATTATATTGTTAAATTATTTTTTTTACAAGTTTCTACCTTTCGGTAGGTTCATGTGTTCCCACATTCCCTATTTAATTTCTTCTCCTTCATTTCATACTCATCCCATCCCTTAATTCGTCTAACAACTTCTGTCTTTGTCTTCCCCTGTCTTTTCCCTAGCATTCTTCCCTCGATCAGAAATCCCTCTCCTTTCAATATTTGATCCAGCCATTTCTTTTGTAGATTTCTAAATACCTCAATTATTATTGTAGTAATTAATTCGGATTTTTAACAATAATTTAATTATATTAATTCAAAGTAAAATTATTAATTATATTATATTGATATAATTAAATTATTGTTCAAAATAACAATAATATTAATTGGTAAATAGTGTTAACTAAAAATTAATTATATTAATTTAAAGTAAAATTATCAATTATATTAAATTAATATAATTAGATTATTGTTGAAAATTCAAATTAATTACTACTATTGGAATATAATGACAATGACTTAAATGAGATTCGATTGTTGTAAGTGATAGTCAACAATCGTAGAGAGTCACATGATGGATGGCTGTTTCAACTATAATTCTTTCAAGATGTATATAATCAGCCTTGATACAACAAGCCATTCCATCTTCTGCTTTATAAACAGCTAATCCTCGGCCCAATCGAGGCGTTTTTAATTAAAAAGACGATGATTCACTCCGAGGCACGATTTGAGAGGTTTCCTCAAGTAATGGATTGATGAAAATTTCTGGATTCTGCCTTTCACTTCCAAATTGGCTTACGCCTCGCTCGGACACTGAATTCCCTCGCTAGAGTGACAAAAAACTGAATCCTTGGATTATTTTTCACGGGAAAGAAAAAAAGACAAGAGATGAATTGCTCTTTTTCGCTCCAGGCAATTTCTCAGTTCCAATTACCAGGTTATCATCTTCATCTTGCATGATCCGTGTCACCGCTAATCTTCCAGAGTGTAGTTCTGAGTCTTGAAAAACTAAGCAGGTGTGATTTGGAATGGCATGTTTTTCTTATCTAGTTTTTTTGTCTATTTTCTAGCCTTCAGTTCGTCTATTATTTTACTTTCATTTACTGTCTGTTTTCTACTTTCTGATGGAGTAGTTAATCGCGTGATGGCCTAACAAAACCGGGGTTACGAGTTCAAATTATGGTGCATATACGGAAAATATAATTGTTTTTCTATTTCTTTTATTATATCTTGGGAAATTTTTGAATTTTTAAGACAAAAATTTTCATCAATAGAGATAAAAAATAAATAATATGATTTAAAAAAGACGGAAAGAAAAATTCTAATATTTACGCTAGCTTCTCTAGAATATTATTGTTCTCTTTTTATAAAACTTCATGTGAATCTGATATCTAAATCATAGTTTAAAATATCATAGCAGAGCCAATCAGAAAACTTTTAAGGAAGGTTTCATATAAAATTTTATCATGTGTGTTGAAAGGATCTTAAAATGAAAATAATTAGATATTAGACTAATTCAGACAAAGTTGTATAATAGCAGTTGTCAAATATACAATAAATCTTCAGGTAGTTTTTTAATCATCCGTAATCTATAGTAAATGAAAATCACTCTAATATGATCTCCTTTCATTTTTGACTGAGTAACACATGTATAGTTGAAGGTTAAAGTTTTTTTCTTAAATTACCAGCAGAATTAACTAACAATAGGATAAAATACAATAATTGGTGTGTAACAATTACATATTAGGTTTTGTACATTTTCATGCCTGAAAAGGTACGAAATCAACAACTAAATATTGAATTTTTTTAATTACGGGTGGCTTTACACTTATTTTAAATGTAATTAAATATTAGATTTCATTAAATTTGCTGGATGTATTTGTCAGTATGTAACTTTAAAATTCTTTATGCATTAGAACGGTACGAACGGCCTTGAAATTTCAAATAGAATGCTGTCACTGGCTACGGTACTTTTCAATCTTTTCTCATAAGCATTTTAATGAATACGAATGGCTAGAAAGAGAACGCTAGGCAGTTTGAAATGGCAGATGCTTGCTACGCTTTAACCCAATAAATCTGACAGATCCGACTACCAAAGAGAGCATATAAACGTATTATGGACGATGACATCCTCAAACGTAGACTTCCATTCTTACATCGGTGTACGCATCTGAAAACATCATCAGTTGCTCATTTTTAAAACCACGTTCACCGCTCTTGGGAATGCCCTTCTGTAGGGCAATTGCAAGATAAGCCTATCCGAAAATTTTCCATATTTTTCCTGATTAGTGGCCGTTTTTTCTATGCGGAGAACGATTTTTTTCCGTTGAAGTGAGATGAGAAATTTGTCAAGATTTAACGGGATGGATGCTTTCATTAGTCTGCGAAATGGGAATCCTTCGTGCACTTGGAAGGTATAGATGTACGTACCCTTACTGGATATGTTTTCTAATATAGTAAAACCCGTTTAAGACCCCCCGCATATGACACGATTTTATTTCTGTCCTAGTCCCTTTCACACGAAACACATGAGATGATTTTTTAAAACTATTTTTGTTGAAGCCATTTAACTTCATGTAAACTATATATCCAGCATGATGGCACATCATGGTGTTTTACCTTTTTAAATTGCATCCATAAAGTTAACAAATAATCATATAATAGGAAGAGAAAAAGTTATAAATGTATGTGCATACGTACAAAGAATTAGAGAAAAAAGAAATATTGTATGGATTGCATATCACAGAGAAACTGCTCACAAATAATAACATAAAAGAAAGGGAAGATATAATTCTTAAACTGGGATACAAATACAGACACAATTACAAATAATCATTCAAAAGAAGAATTGTTATTCATTCTCAAACAAAAGAAGAAAAGAAAATAAAAGTTAAAGTTACATAAAAGGGTCCTGCCAACCATAGGTTTGTCGGCAGGTTCCCAAAACGAGAAATAATTAAAAAGTCATAAATATACGCAATAACATAACAATATTTCCAAGAAGAACCCAATGTATAATGATTAAAACTAAACTCAAATAAACCATTAGAACACGGCTAATATATCATTCGACTTATGAGTCAAATACTATATAAGAGTCAAAATACGTATTAGGCAAATGGCTCTTTTTGATAATTCTATGGAATCTAATTTTAATAGGTGAACAATAACAAGTTCATCCTCAGGTCATGTGTTGCAGATTATTTTTGTGACTAGCAAAGAGTGTTCCATGTATGTCCTTATGGCAGAATTGCATTATCTTACGTTCCAGAATACTAAGTTTATGAAGAAAAAATTAATGCAAGTAACTTTAAGTCAGTGGTACATTTTCCCCCAAAGGAGCTTGGCAAGAATTCCGTAAAAGGAGTTTTTTAGATTATAAACATTTCTCACGAGTTAATTGAAACGCTGTGAAGCTTCCACTGACTTAGAAGAGTGACACACATAAATTGCATTCATGACCGAAACGAATTCTCTCCAACGTCTCTTTTGATGAAAGTTAGCCTTTCTGCTCCATTGTCCTATCCGGATTAATCCACGAAGTGTTGGAGCAAAATTTTTAAAGCCATTTTCCAAGAACTCCTCGGCGAGAAGATCCTCAGAATTTTCCCGTGAAAGCACGTGTATTCGCCCCGCGTCTCCCAAGTTGCTTTACCACTTCGGTTTGTGATTTCTGAATGAATGGGAGTTCATCTCTTTCACTCACTTCTGGATGTCGTTTTGTTAGCGCGATAGCAATAAACTTGTGTTTGTAAGCTTGAATCAACTGCTGCAGATCAAAGTTTGGTTACCGCTGAAGAGATCAAAGAATGCTGAGTACACCTTGTAGAATAAGCCCCTAGGGTGGGGACACTTACAAAGGGACCGCGAGCTGTAAAAATGCCCATACCTCACACGGGTATAGGTGAGGACTCTAACAACCAACGAAAACACCCTTTTCGTTCCAATTTACTATAAAGGTGTTAACTCCTCCGCCCTGACGAAGGGAGTAAATATCACGCAGGTGACACGGGTCGTCCGGGCCCTTTTTGATGAAGCAGGCACAGCTAAGGAGGAAGGCGAAAAAGGAGAGATAGAGGGAAAAAATGAAGTCTCTCTCGAGTAAACGAGAGATAAGACTCGAGGTGGCATGTGCTGTGAGGGTCGGGAAGGGAAGGGCGACTCCAGTAACTTTGTTTTCTAGATTTCCGTCGACGTTTTCCCCTCTCTTGTGAGATTGCAGAAGAGGTCTCTGGGAGTGCAAAAAGGAGTCGGAGGTCGTGATCCGGAGGTGGAAAGGTGGGAACTGGAGGTGTCAGGATAGTGGAGGACTTCTTGGGGGGGGGGCTTGGTGGGGGGGGGGGCGGAAAACGGAGGAGAAACCGACTGGTGACATATATCGCGTAGTAGAAGTGAGCGGAGGGGTGTGAGAGAATGTGCTCGATGGCCCGACATTTCGGCGACTTCATTTCGTTAACGTCGTGCTCCCTTCCGGGAAAAAAATAAGGGAGACTCTCCTTGAAGATAAAGAGACGATCTTCGAAAGGCGCTCAGGGGTTGGCTCCCGACGTAGGAAATAACGCGAGGGAAGTGGGTATTTTCGGGGCGAAATGTTTGTGGAGTTTTTTTCTTTCTTCATCGAGTGGCGTTTTCCTTTGTGAATCGGCTCACGTTAGGGAAACTGAGGGGTTGAGATTTGTTGGTGGAATTTTCAGGGGAATGACGATACGTGAAATTATTCTTACGGAGCATCTGGATAATTTTTGAGGTATGGGTCTTCTGACTCTCTTCATCTGAGAGAAATATTTGAGAATATCTCCAAGAAACTCTTGGATATTTTAAGGAGGTTCACGGGTTTACCTGGATGAAGTTCGAGCACTTATAAATTACGTAAAAGAACGATCTAATCGATACTAGTAGCGAAAACCTCAATTTTATACTTAAATTATTATAAGGTGAAATAGCAAATTCATAAAACATTAAATTCCCTTGACGTTCCAGTAATTTTATAGTAGTCTAATATAGAATGAAGCTGAAGTAATTCTTACGAAATATCTAATAATTTCTTCGGTGTGAGTCTTCTGAGAGAAAAATCTGAGACAAATCTCCAAGAAATCATTGGATTTTTAATCCAGGTTCACGTACCTACCTAGATGGAATTCTACTTATAAATTAGTAAGTAATTAGTAATAGTAATTAGTAAATTCTACTTATAATTAATAACAAGTACTTATAAATTATGTAATACTGCGGTCTAATTGATATGAATGACATGAATTCAGCATTGGACCCCCTATGAAGATGGAAGCATTGTTTCCGAAATGTACATCGGGATTCTGAAGAACTGGGACCGCTAAACGATTATCCGTTTCCCGGGAATCGCCCTTAGACGGTCGCCGCTATTCGGCGCTTGGAGAACCTTTATCTCTTAGTTCATTGACCGCCGAGTTCCTTTTTTCTCCTTATAGCTTTTATATCAAGAAAATTAATTGAGAAATCATTATCTGAACCTTGCCTTAGCATAAGCTTATTATAAGCGTATATAATACCTATATGATGAGATTATCAGAGAATCAATGTAAGCCCACTGTCTAATCAGCGAGAACGAAACCCATAATCTAATGAAAATCACATCAGCATTCATTAATATGCAAAAAAATTATTTTCTTTATCATTATTTTTAATAATCCTCATCTTCGGAAATGTTATATTTCATCAAGAATGTGATACGCTTGGCATTCGCACAGCCTCAGAGATTAAGCAAATTTTCAGGATATTCCCGTGTCATGACCTTTTCAACTTTAATCTCCTTCTCATTTCTTGATTAAGTCGTCAAAGCAGATGAAATACAAAAATTTATTTTTCTTTAATTTCACTTTTATAAATTCAGCATTTCTATAAAGACCACACAAGGGAAACGGCTTTACTTTCCTTTATAATTCTGAGATTACTTGGACTGTAGATACTACTCAGTAGTCTCTGAAAGCCTTAATCTGTAAAGAAGCCGAAACTAGAATTCTACCATCAGGGGCGAATTTCAGCAATTTCATTCCCAATATAGAGGTACACTTTGATTTCATTACCCAATCCTTTTTTCGTAATATATAACCGTGTATAGGACGTTCTATTTTTTACAAAGTTACCATATTTATAAATAGAAAAATTTGTTAAACATATCTTCTCATTAATGATTAAAACGAAACTAAATCTTTTTCTCATTATTTATGATTAAACTCAAGCTTCCGTTCCATCAAAAATGACGGTAAAATTTCCCGTGACAATTTTATTCATAATATATTTAAAATTATGGTTAATATTTTTATTTACTTAGTTCATTGACCGATGTGAAGTTATTGCCTCACAGACGAGTAAAATTACACCAACCGGAAATGGTACTCATTATTCATTTAGATATATATTTTTTTCCATTTTTAGTACACAGACTCATACAGTAGACGCAAAGATACATACGATTACAAGAATCATCATTGGTCGTTATGGGAACGACCATAACAGTCATATCGAAAAAAAAAGCAAATTTTCACGGAAAATAGATATAAATCCCCAAAGTTTGCGCAAATTCGACAATATTTTATGATAAAAATATGAAATACTCGTATATTTTTTTCTTGTGGTACTCATCCATATTTCGTATGACCATTATTTCTAATTATATTTACAAAAGTAAAATCCCGCAGACGAAACGAAAAATAAAATTCATACGCATTTCTCATAAAATTATTGACATCGGATGGATAAATATATACACGTGAACTTCATATTAGATGATATTGCATTTCATTTCATCACACAGGATAATTTTCTCCATTTCAGTATTTATCCCCATAGAGGAAAGAGTTGACTTATTATCAAGTTGGAATAAGATAGAATCAAACTATGCAACATAGCACTTCAAAACTTTATAACTTTGCTCTTTAAGTCTGGGATCTCACGAAACGGTACTACAATTTCTAATCTATTTTGTCGCAAAATTCTCTTATCCAACCACCAATTCTAGCTACTTTCTAACTCCGCTGATTGCACTAGTTCACCAGTTCCTCATTAACTTCCATCGTCTTCCTGTTCCGTACATTTAATCCGCTTCTTAAGTTCATTCTTGTTTTTAGTTCCGTCTCACTACTCGTCTTGTAGCGATCTTATCTTAAGAAGCAAATTATGCGGAGCCGAGTCAAAAAGCACGTACCGAAAATTAATGAAAACCTTATATGGGATGGAAGAACTATAATGGATATTACAACTGTTTGAATATGTATGTGTATTAGCTATTGTAATTATCCACATTGGTGCATACTATTATATTTGTAAAGATTTTTTCTTAAAAGACGTAAGATATTTGCACATTATCATATTCCATATAGTACAAAGAAGATGATATAATGTACGACTGAGAGCTGCAGTCTCACTAATTTACCATAATTGGGTATATTTATAGCACCAACAATAATTAAGTACAGTTAGGTACATATTTTGAATAAGAATACTTACGAGGTACTTATCAACTCATATCTTTCAGTTTTCATTTAAGTGGAAATTACTAAGTCGTTTCTCTAAGAGACAGATGAGCTAATTCTTACGGAAACATTTATTGTGAAAAGAAATTCATCTGGGCTTGGCAGGAAATTGTCTAATCATGAAATTTTAGCACGCTGAATGGCAAACTAAGTCGCTTTTCTACTTCTATTAAAAACTCATTGAGAATCAAAAAGAGAACTATACCTGCACCCCTCTTCTTTATGGGTGTTTTCAGGCTGTGGATAATTTATTCTATGCATCAATTAGCTTTTTTTTAATTCTCAACTACATTCATCTTGTTTTCTATTAATTCAAAATCTTTTATTAATAACCTTCTAATATGATTTCCTTTATTGTAATGATGGGTTGAATGACAGAGAATATTTTATAGTATCAACTTCGCCCAAAATAAAGATGTAATTTATTTATTTTTCTTTTTATCTGAACCTTCATTGTATTTTGTTTACTTTGGCCAAATTGGTTAAAAATATTTCTATTTTATGAAAATTATTTTTCTAAATATTATGTCGCAATTTAATTGTATTGTGCATCCAAATCAAGATTAAAGGTTTGTTTCCTGCTTTTGGGAGTATTTCTGCCAAAATATTTCAATAAAGTATTTTTATTTGCTAATATTTACGGCAGGAATGCACTTCCTGTCTTCAACCCACGGGAAATATTACAATAATCATTCAGCATTAATAATCAGTATAATCTGTTATTGTTGGCTAAAAGGTTACGCTTAAACTGACGCGCGAAGCGTTAAATGCGCATCCCTTCCCGCGAAGTACGGATTGATCCAATATAATCCATTATTCATTCGCTCCGTCGTGTAGCAACGCATGGATTTGAATCGTCTAATCCGAACCCATCCTATCGACGCGCCTTTGTTGCCATAGCGATGGAAAAAACCTCGCTCAAGACGTGCGATCGCCTTAGAATCACCTGCCGTTGTCGCAGATTGCATTCTGAATTATTAAAATAAGCTGCAGGAAGTGCTGCAACACACACATGAATTTTACAGGTTAGTACCCTTATTTCGATTATGAGTGCGGGCTTAAATCGAAGCGGCGTCGTTGTGATGGGGTGCGAATTACCGTATCGCCACGTTCCACTCAATTCTACCTCCATCCCAAGCCCTTAGCTGCATCTACATTCTTCGGAAATGGTGCGGAAATCGACGCCGAATGGGGAAATTTTGCATGAGCCCCATCTTCCTCTCTCTCGGAGTAACACCTCTGAAATATTCACCGCTTCTTAGGACGAATGCAAAAAGTCTTCATACTGCTTCCTCACTTCGGGAAATCTCCCCTAATTCATCGGTCGAAATCCCATTACTTTTGGGCCTTTTTTTATTTCCTTCCCGTCGACTTTCTGTTCGGATGAAGACTGTTTTAGAGTCATCCTCGGGACGTCCGGAAGCCGGAAATTTTAATGATAGGAGCCGGGATTTTTTTAATTGGGTCATCTTGCTTTTATTCCTCAGAAAAGATGAAAATATTCGGGGAATTAAGTCCATTCCGTTATCCGGGATTCTAGATGATCCATGATTTCGCTTTGTGACAACCAACGCATGTCTGAGAAGTGGTCAAAGTATGGTTGGGTCCTCATCCCCCCCACTACTAAGGCACCAGTGGGAATGAGGTTTACAATGTGAGATGAGGAGTGGGGCATTTTTCTATTCCATTTCTAACTCCGCTAGTATGACTGCAAAGTTATCCTTTTAATAATAAATCACCAAATAGTCACTCAGCATGACTTATTTCTGGGTAACTTTAACATCATTACAGCTATGAACAGCACTGATTGTGAGACAAAAGTAAATTAAATATACATTTTTCTCTAACTGGTAATAAAACAAACAAAAATATTCTACGTCGATGAGAAACAAACACTAACACACAGACGAAAATATTCTATAATGATGACGATTACTTGTCAAACCCGGTCGTGTTTTACTTGTTCAAATTAAACGTTAATGGAAAAGGTACAATTTCTCGAGTTTCTTTCGAAAATATTCCACTCATCTAGGTACAACAAAAAGAGCCCTTAATGTATATTAAGAATAACGAATAATGTATTGCCTTAAAATGTGTTTCAATTAGTATGCTCTATCAGCTCACTGATATGTTTATAGCTTATATTGCAAACCTTTTGATGTTAAAGCTTAATAAATCCTCAGTTAAAGAGTATTATCTCAATTTTTACGTTCTGCCATTAATTAATTCAACCAAAATTCACAATTTGAATCTTCAAAAATAATCACCTCGAGTCTTCAGCAATTTTGCTATCTTCCCAAGCTGACAAACATATGAGGCGCAATGCATATACTCAATCGGTATTTCAAAGATTGAACCTTTATAATCACTCTACATTCTACATTCTAATTTCTACATTCGTTGTTAAGTAAGCTTCCACAATCCGTGATCCCTTGTGCCATCTGTTGATTACTTGGCAGCAGCTATGAATGTTTAAAACACATTTGCGAACTGTAGGTGCATATTTAATTCAGAGAATCTCTAAGTGCAATTTGGTTTTCTCAGGAAAGCTCAAGGTATTCCGTTTGAATCCGAAGGAATCGTAATGTTAGTCATTGTCAACTCAGGTACACGCATGTCGTATACCTCTAGTTGAGTCTATGTAATCTAAAATTCACTGCTTAAAACCCTGTCCTTTACTACTTGATAACAAATCCCTTCCTTTAAAACAAAGAATTTTGTATTTGCCTAGTACAATATTTTACCGATGCATTCACAGACAATGGATTCCTCTAAAAATTTATCCCCAAACAATCTTTTACAGAAACATCTACCTCCATTAATTTTTTTTTCGCAAAATCCCAATCGTTGCAATGACAAACAAGGCTTGTTTTTGTCTACATAAATTCAGACTTAAGCCTAACCATCTACGCCTCTACCATTTACTACAAGGATCTTGGGCTTGAGGGCTCGGTTATCTCCTACTATTTGCTAAATTTAATTAAATCTGTAAGTGCTGATACGTGATTATTAGATATTTTAAGTATCTATTTACGTAAAAACTAATACAAACGCACGGAATACTTTGTATTTTAGTAAGGAAATAATGCAATAAATTGGTGAAGTTCTGCAAAAATAATTTTTGTACAACTTTACCATGTTATTGCACTATTTCCTGTAATGGAGTTCTACCAAGATACGGCTAATTCAACTGATTACGTATATTACTAAGATTTTTCTTGATGCGGCCCGTGAGCTACAAAAATATTTCTTGTGCTGCCCCTTGAATGAGTTAGGTTGCACACCACTGCGGTATATATATTAGTGTTCTACCTTTCGGTAGGTTCATGTGCCCCCACTTCCCTATTTAATTCCCTCTCCTTCAATTCGCGGTAACTTATCCCACCCCTTAATTCGTCTAATAACTTTTGTCTTTGTCTTCCTCTCTGTCTTTTCCCTAGCATTCTTCCCTCGATCGCTTTCTTCAACAATCCCTCTCCTCTCAATATTTGACCCACCCATTTCTTTTGTCTATTTTTAATTACTTCAATCATTACTCTTTTCTCCCCAACCATCTCTAGAACCGTTAGTTTTTCTATCGACCCAACTAACTTTCTCCATTCTACGCCATGCCCACATCTCAAAAGCCTCCAATCTTTTGACATCCTCTTTTCTTAACGTCCACGTTTCACACCCGTACAACATTACACTCCACACCAAGGATTTTACCAATCTCTTCCTGATTCCTTTATCAAGTCCCTTTGTCATCAGTTCCCTTCGTTTCATGAAAGCTTCCTTTGCCAATGCTATCCTTTTTCTAATTTCTGTCCAACATCTTCCATCCTCAGAAAGAAGGCTGCCCAAGTATGGAAATTGATCTACTTGCTCTAGTTTTTTCTCATCCACCCTTATTGTTAACTTATCTTTCTTTCCCTTTGAAAACCTCATAATCTTAGTCTTTCTTGCATTGATTTTCATCCCAAACTCCTTTACTTTATCGTTTAGTGCATTTACTAGGATTTGCAAACCCCTTTCAGAATCGCACTCAATAGCTTTATCGTCTACATATCTTACTGACTTTACTACTTCCCCACCAACCTTTATTCCCTTATCTACGAGTAGTATCGTATATCGTATTTCATCCCAAGCTTCTTTGATAATTTCTTATGCATATATATCTTTTAATATCCTCACCAGTGCAGTAATCTATAAAAATACGGCCGACGGTGTTGGTTGCGTAAGTTTTGACCTACGTCAATACGATTTTAATCAACCAATAACTTCCTCAATATCTTCCGCGTAACACCCTGCGCGTTATTAATCCATCTCTCTGCCCCATTTCACATCATCCAAGTTGAATTACCTGTACATTTTCGGCACAAAATTCCGTCCAACGTAATTGACATTTAAATTCTCCTTCACAATTTCCATCGTATTAATCCTTAAATATCGCGCGATACAGTTTCAATTCCGATGCTCTCGGACGTCATCCCATCGGCGCTGTTTTATTGGTCGGCGTGAATTAAAACGGAGCCGGATTATGAATAAAGATGAAGATTTTAAATAATAATAAATGGGAAATTCGAGTCTACTTAAAACCGTGTCCATCGTAAGCCGCCGAAAGCCTCGGGTCACGAAGAGCTGTCAACCGAAGTACTGCGGAATCGCCAATGGAATTATGCTTGAAATATTGATAAATGGAATTTCAGGAGGCTGAGAGGATGCTCTTTAAAGTAAAATTATAAAGGTTATTGGAGCTATCCAAAGAGTTATTTTACTGAAAAATGTTGGGGCATGTAGCACTCTATACTACATTCAGTGATAACCATACGTCCGGGGAGATAACTAAAAAAACAGGACACGTCCTCTTTTTATTCGACATACTCGGACATCTTCGTGGGTTTTGATTTTGTCCTCCTGTGCTCTAGTTTCCTCCTTCTGTTGTATACCTTTAGATCCTTTGCATCACTTTAACTGTATATAAGAATGATTAATAAATTATGGTATTATGAGCTCATAGTATGGATTGGATACAGTCTGGTCGGAATTTCATTAAATATAACAGCTAACATGAACTGCCATCTCTATCTTGTTTGAGAGCTATATAGAATAAGTGACTTCCCATATATAGACTGGGAGTAACGGTGTCTATGACAGAAAAGTATCACAATATGCGCTAACGCTGCGAAAACATCGATAAATAAATAATTTCAAAGTATTTTTTCATGCTGAAAAGTAGTTGTTACTGTTTTTTAAAATTGAAGTATGTTAGTTTTGATAATATTTTCAATGTATTACTATATTAATTTGATAAAGAGGTTAAAATGTCCTAGTTTGGTCCTCTTTTAAAAATAGGGAATATTCTAGTTTCTCTCATTAATGAAAATTTCAAATACTTCACTCAAATATTTACCTTCTCGACATTATTATTAGTAATGAATGAACCCTGAAAAATCCTGCATGCTCTATTATATATTTACTACAACATAAATCATAAATGTGGGGCATTTTGTAAAAAATCGTTAAATATTGTCCTGATTCGTTGTATTTTATATTGTTATATCAATTCTTCTGTAAACATCGTAACCTACTGTGACATTTAAATAATTTTTATTGCTATTTTAAAATATTAATGCTTGTACAACACAGCCACCAGACTTTTCTAACTGGGGCTGAAATAAATAAATATATTCTAAATTAATACTAGAATTATGGACATTTTATATGCTTGTATACTTTATGTATTTTTTGGTATACTTTGTTATTTTTGTGCTATCAATGTCTTCATATATTAAATGAAGAGTGTATTAATGAATATAACCTGGCACCAGGAGGATTATAATGGTAATTTTGTTCATTATTGAACAGGTATAATACATTTTTAGATACGTTCAGAAACATTATCATTACAGTAATAAATTTCTATAGTTCTCAAGAATTATCTTCAAATTACCAGCGAAATCTTTTCTCGAGAGCCCTCTCCCATAAGTTATAGGTGAAGAACCTTCTTCGACCTAATTCTTACCAGTGCACCGTCTAAGAAGTTAATTTTTTAAGGAATTCCAAATCAGCTGTCTTTACTCCTTACCGGTCCGAGAATCGATTTATTCATGATTAAACCGAGCAAGCTTGAGAGATAAAGGAAACGAATAATGCCCCGCGAACTAGAAAGTGAACTTTTCAAAAGCTTAGGCAAACTAATGAGAAACGGGTAGTGCTTTTCCGTGTTTAATCAGGTGTGCCCACCGTCCTTTTTTTCCCTTCATTCATCACCACTTTAAATTTATTAATTCAATTACCCTATCTTTCTTAGCAGAGCTACTCGGCCTTATAAAAAGGAAGTGACGTCAAAGCCTAGGATTTTTTTATTTCGCATTCGATTAATCGATTCTGCCAAAAGGTATTGTACCGAGTGCTTATCGCTCCTAGAACTCATTCGAAAAAATTTTAGAATGCAAATTTCTCATCAGAATATTGTACCGCACCTAAGTTACTGGGTTCTTTCCTCCATTACCTCCTGCAGACTTACCCTACTTTCCATTTAATGTTTAAGTTCTTCCACTTCTATCAGAACTATTCGCTTTTGTAGCACCTTTTTCTTCAAGATGTAGGAAGTGAGTTGCTGACATTATGAAAAAACATCAGCTATATTAATGAGATATCAATACGTTGGTTAAAATATGAGAAACGATGTGCTTCATGAATTAAATGCTAAAATCTATTTAAATTATCTTGAGCTTATTCTCTATATTATGATGTTAAGGAGTTGCTAAGGTCCCTTTCATTGCTCAAAAATTATACTGCAAGTTATCTCTTAACAAAAACAACGATTTGATGAAAATATCGTGTAATACAATGTTCAGGTTCCTCTTGATCGCTAAATTAGTCCTCCATAAAAAATCCAATTGATTACAATAAAATGGATCTTTCTCTAATTAATCCTCGAAGAGAGAGACTAACCCAATTAAAAATCGCCATTAACTTTCTAAACTTGAAGGACCTAAAATATAATAACAATCGGAACAATGTGTGAAGATTATATGCACCTTATCGAGCTAATGTAATTACTAGTTTTATGATATTTTTCAACAATCACATATATTTTAATTGTTACCAAGGAAGCGCAACGATTTGTATCGATAAACACATCGATGTAACAATGGAGACAGATAATGAAATTAACTACTCACAGGTACTGTTGATTTTTTAGGCGCAGAAGTTCCTTCCTTAAGATTTTCCCTGTTGTGATTCCAGATGTGCGATAACGTTCAAAATATCACAATCACATGCTTTCTCATTACTTTTACATGAAATATATAGCTTTTTCATCCACAACACACACAAGCCCCCACAACATGACTGAAGTATTCTCCTTGTGACACAGCAAGCAATGCAGAAAATAACTTTCTTGAAAGGCACCTTCGGTAAATCACAGGAAACTTATATACACCACTTATGAAAACACTTATATTTTACAAGGCTAGCGAAGTAATCAAGGTAGTATTGGAGGAATCAGTGGGTTTTCACGCGTGAGAAGACCCACTCGCCATCACGTCTGATACATAACTGTCATAGTAGAGGACTTCTTTTTCCCTCCAAAAACTGGATTTCCCTCTGAAAACCAATCAGGAGCTCTTCATATCATGTGATACCAAGTCCAAGCGCTGGCAAAATGAAGGAAGGGAATGAAACCGATACATTAAGTGGCGAGTCTCGTCGAACTGCTTGCTGAAACTCAATCTAAACTAAAAGTGATGAAATTATGATATGGTAGCATGAAATGAATTATCATGTACTACAGAAGCACAGAGAAACCACTGTTAAGTTCCAAAGAAACAGGCTCTAACCCAGGTTGAAAAATTTGTTTATGATTATTAATTTAATTCGATTTAAGAATTCGTAAGATTATATTCCTATTTTTCAAAGTTCAATCGGGTGATTTTTTCATCCATTAAAATACGTGAAGAAGGAACAGATTTCCATCTTATCTTATTTGTGGAATGCTTCTAAATTTTAGGACCAATAATTCAATTCATTTTATATTTATTTCGAAATTTATCGGATATATCTTACTATTTTCGGTAATCTGCGAGGATACCGTAATTGTCAACGAAGCTGCCGATGTATCTACCCATAGAAAAACTTAAGCATGAAGGAGTACATTAACGGTATAGGAAATGAGTAATTTTAATGCCAAATCAATTTAGGGTATTATAATTTCAGGACTAGAGGGACGCAGTTATACTACCTACATATTTAATTTTTTACTCAGTCTTATATAATTGTTTTGCGAGATATTGTAATTAAATAACAGAGTGTCGAAGATTTTTATCCCGTATTAAATAGTATACTTAACATGTTTTCATTCGTGCGAAATGGTATAATTTTACCGCCGTATTGGTATATTTTCGAATTGACTTCACATTTTCAATCCTGAGAAATTCCCGTGATCTCAAGATCGACAATTTTCATTCCGGAAATCTTGAAAAAATCCGAAAAACACCAAGCTGTACTGGAAACAGCAATATCCCCGACCAAACTCCCATAGAACGCAATCGCCGATAAATACACCTGTATTTTTCCGATAAACTTATTCCGCCGCGACTTCATGGGGGGGATGATACTCCGTGAATATTGGTCTCAGCGGTAAGCTCCTTACCGCGATTTCATCCCTTTCCCATCGCAACCCCTTTGGAAATGGTTTTAAAGGACTAAGTGGAACTGGTGGCAAAAGGATGAAATTCTGGAGGCCTAAACAGTGATTGAGGAATAGAACGGGGACGTGATGAGGGAATTGGAGGAAAGTGGATGGAGGAAAAAGGTGGATGAAGAAAAGAGTGAACCCCCCGGGGGACCCGTTCACAGATTCCTACCTCTGGGACCCGAAAAAAGGGGCACCTACAGCCAGGAATCTCAAAGGGGAATTTTTATTTTATAAGGAATTCCGGACCCTGTGCACGTATTCGCCAAGGCGTGGAATAGGCGAGTCCTATTGGAAGAAGATAGGGAGGTTTTTCAATGGTTTGAGACGTCAGCCAGTCGAATGGGGCTGAGGTGACTACCAGGTCTGCAAGAGTCGCTGTTTCAGGCGTCCATCGAGGGACGTTTTTTTCCGAAGCGCGGGAATTAAATTACTTTTCCACGGAGTTGGACCCAGAACTGAGAGAATGGGGTGGAATGGACAGTTGGTTTTTCTCGAGTCTTCGCCACGTTTCTTCCTTTCTGGAAATCTCTGCCGAGAAAGATTGAAGAGAAGTCCGGGATATATATGATCGTCTTTATTCCGGATGGGTCACGTGACGGCCGGTTCCCAGAATTACGCGGGAGGAGAGTGGAAAAACCAATGGTTTAGTTTAGGCCGGACCCTACCCCTTGAAATCCCTAAGGGAGAGATCCGATAAAGTTATTAAGAGTATCAGAGTAAGAGTAACGTATTCTACGTGTTTCCGTTTGATATGCGACTCGATTTCGATTCGTCACCATATTGACTGGTTCTAGGAAGCTTTTCGTAATACAATATACGGCGTGAAATGTGCGGGACTAACTAACTAGCGGGATATTTCACTACCTAAGTTCGGCAAATTCTATGAACAGTAATAATATAGAACTTCTTTATTTGGAGGAGATGGCTACTATACTTCGTCCAACGTCATGAAGAGAAGGTAAATCTTACTGCACCGTGTATCCCTTACGGGAGAATCTGTATTATCATAAATCAATTTAACTCTTCGCAGAATGTCTCAAAAATCAATTATCGTCAAATGTACTTTTCAATGCAAAATTCAAATGATATCTAAGGATTTTATAAAAAGGTATAATGACATCTCTCGTACGAAAAAAACTTCACCTTCCCTACACATTACAACAACGGTTGTAAGTGGTTCCGTTGTAGTATTTTTTAAAGTGATTCGAAAGCTTTGTTCTTCGCACAGAAGGCTCCCACCGGGAATTGAACCTGGGACCAAGGTTGAACATAGTTAATTGTTAATCCGAAAGCGGCGGCGCAGTAATAGTAATAATAATAGAATAATAATAATATAATAATATAATATAATATAATAATAATAATATAATATACAATTTAAAGTGATGCGACAACTGAGGTAATTTCGCTCATATGGGCATCCTCCGGGTATCGAACCCGGTGCCACATTCATCAAAGTCGACCGCGCTACCCACTTGGCTATTCAGGAGTCCGAAACCGGCATCAATTGAACTATTATATGATAAATATAGAGGAAAAGAATCAGAATACCCTGTAAAAAATCCACGTAAAAATTGAAAGGGAAATATCCAGTAGAGAAAACGTTTGTAAAAGGAAATTCCAACTAAAGCTGCTATGACTGAGCTCGAATCTCAAAAGCCGAGAATACGTCTGCATACACTGCTGGGGCGTTAAACCTTCTCAAGACGCCGCTAAATTTGGAGAAGAAAGCGAAATTTTGTTTCCCAAGATATTGATAGAAGGGCTTACCATCCCCCAGAAAAAAGTTAGGAGCTATTCAATATATTTTCTCGACAGGGGAAAGAAATTCGTTTAATAAGTAGATCGGATTTTGGAAAGAGAAAGATTTCGTTTTTGATTCATATGTTTCCTTGGTGGTATTTTTGGAAGGTTTTTACTTATTATTTTGAGTCAAATCCTGGTTGGTGAAACGTACATATTAGAGAGTGAGAGTGAAAATATGGTTATTTATAACACGATAAGAATGTATAGAAACAAAATAAGAATTAATGAATATTGAAAAATTTTAAGATTACAATTTCAAGTCTTCAATTCATATTCACCTTACCACTTAAGGTTTCATTTATCCATAATGTAGATATTAAATACTAATAAACTACTTACACTAGTAAACCTTGAGTAAATCATAACAGAACTTACTTTAAACCGAATTCTAAGACTATAATAATTAAATGTTAGCTTATACATTACTTGTAATATCAATAATCATAGGATTGAAGGTGAAAAATCTAGCTTACGTATACAATAAGCTTTTTTAAAAAGCTGCTAATTCCTTGAATTCAGAAATACTGAATATCTTAAGACGATCTTCATGAAAAACATCTATAAAATTTAAATTTTTCTTATCCATTTACACGTCTTAAAAATAATACGCGTAAAAAGAGAGATTACCATATTCCAACCATTAATTCTATAAATATCCTTAATTTCCCATTCATATGGTATAAATATATTATCTCCGCTACGACAATCGTTAATAGGAATATCAACCCGGATATACAGGAATGGCACTTATTTCGACTTCAAAGGGAAATTACTTCTAATCTAATTCTGCATGAGAAAAAATATGACTGCAATCGATCAATATGAGCTTTACCTGCATTCTTATGAGAGCATTTTCGAGTAGTCAAAAGTCGAACTAATGATACTGATGGTGGAAAAATATCGGTAGGTGTTAGATCACTGGTCCTCTAATGAATCCTTAAATTTCGTATTTCTATCTCGTCGGACAGTTCGTGAAATCAATGTTACAATATTTTTCCCAGGTATTTCTTACGGGAGTTACTTACATGGGGTACAGAATTATACACACAACGGTGATTATTATATAAAATTATAATATATTATCTTAAAAGATAATACAACATTAAAAAGGAAATTAAAATAATTAAACTGAGCTACAACTTAAGAATAAACACAGCCATTGAAAGCTTTTCCTTAAGTTTTCCCTACGTCAGAGAGTATGAGAGTAAGTTTCATATGCCGTCAAATTAAATTTTTTCGAATCAAACAGTGATTCTCCGCATCATGCTTTCAGAAACAATAGTCTAAATAATTTCATAGTCCATCGCCTCATTTTCCATTGCCCTCTCTTGTATAATGAATTTATTAGGTGCTCAAATTGTGCCGTAGAAGTTTCAGACGAGATCTGGATGGAAACACAGAGAGAAAGACTGACTGAAAAGGAAAAGACTGCATTAGGGGGAACTCCAAAAATTTACAATTCAGAGACTAGGAGCTAGATAAATATTGATTCAGGCCAACCAAACTATCCTTTCTGCTAGGGTTTATATATCTTCTCCTAACCTCCATTTCTATTCGAGGCTTACTCCGAGAACTAAAATCTAGGGCTGACATTTTGATTGAGGCTAATTGCATTTGAGATAAAAAATTTCATCTCTCTCTCTTTGTCAACTCGAAGGTTTTCTGGATTTTGCACTTTAACTGAAAAGCAAATACTTGTTAAACGTTTTGATTTTGGATTTTTTTCTATCATAGCCGAGGAAGATTATTCATTTTTCGAGTCATTCGGATGGTATTCAAGAAATTTGAGGAGAATTCTACGGGCTATTTTATTCAGTTTGGTCGCTTTGAGGCATGGGAAATTAATTACGTGAAAATTTCACAAATGCTTTGCTTCGGCAATGTAATTTATATCAAAATAAAAAATACCATTGAAGTGGTGTAACTTTTAGGCTTAGCCTGTAGTTATGTAAAATACGGTTCTGAGATGGGACATCCAAAGATTGGGAATGGCATAGAATGGAAAAGGTAAGTTGGGTTGATAGGAAAACAAACACGGAGGTGCTGAAGATAGTGAAAAGGAAAGGGTTATGATTAAAGTAATTAAGCAGAGAAAATGGGCGTGTTAGGTACTGAAAGATTAGGGATTGATAAACAAAGTAGGTAATTAAAGGTAGAATGCAAAGGAAAACACAGAGGAAAAGACATAGGCAAAAGATGTAATACGATACCTTACGTGAGGTAAGTTGCCAAGAAACGAAATAAACTACAGTGAATAGAGAATATTAACCTACAGTAAGGTACAAAAAAACAAGCTTACCATGTAAATTTATAAACAGGGAAAGCTGGTTCATAGATGAAGATTCTTAGAGAATAGAGATAGATTCAATTTCTTTTTAAAATTAAATTTATGACATAAAGGTAACAAAAAGGCGTTATGATTTAAAAGAAATACTACGTACGTATTTACAGTATGAATAGACTAAAAATGCGTGAGAAATTTGCAAGTATGGGCATTTATTAAGTAATAATTTTAATTTTAATTTCTTGACCGAAATAGGGCACTGAAAGTAATAGAATATTACATACGTAATATCAATTTACTATGAGATGGACGAAAGAATTTTAAAAAAATAACAATTTCACAGGTAATTTAATTAATATTTCAACACTGAAATAAAGCAACAATAAAACTTTAAGGTGAATAATTAAGGACAGTTCTCGTGACAATCATGCAACAATAGGAACATCACACAAGGAAGATAATGGATAGATAGTGATGCAACAATAGAGTGACAAAGAGATGAAGAATGAGTCGGTGATTTCCACAATATATTCTATTCAAGACCGATTTCGACTACAAAACCATCATCAGGTGAACAATTTAATCTGACTGGAAAATACTAAGTCATTCATCATTTCTTTATAATGTCGTTTTACCAATTCCGGCCTATCATGATAAATTATACGGGTTGATGGCATAAAATATGTTTGTTTTAATTAGAAGTACTCAGGGTCTAATATGTGTCACGTAGAAGTAGGAAACATCATGAAATTTAGCATTTAGCATAGCAAGTTGACGGCTTCTTTTGACTTTCTGAGAAGCCGGAAAACCTGACCGTTTCCGAGACGAAAGCCATGGCGTTAAACTGTAAGAAAATAGAGGAAAATGTAAGGGTTGAGCTCAAATTGGTCCCTTGGGAATCCGCCGATAAAGGAAGAAGGACCGAGAAATTATTTAAATCAGAAAGATAGAGACCGGTCCGACTGGTGTGGCTAAGCAAATAGAAAAGGCCAATGGGGATTAACGTTGCATGCAAAAGATGATTAGCCCAAAAATTCTCCCCGCTAAAATCGTCTTCAAAGAGAATGTTATGAAAGCAGCCCTTTTTTCGTCCTTTGTCGAGTCTAACAGGAAGTCCATTAAACCTTGCAGATCTCCTGCAGAGACTTATAACGACTGCTTAACGTTTGGAACGTCTCTTAATACTTAAAGACCCAGCGCTTCGTGGGATATTTTCCTAGGTGATGTCGTCTAGAGATTGAAGACCTTTATTAAAATGAGGGGCTTCTTTCATTAATTAACTACCTTGCGGTGCATTTTCAGAATTCGGCGGTGCTTATGAAGTCGACGTATGCTGAGCTCTTTTAGATGCGCGGTCACCAGGGACAAAAATTAATTGGCTGACTCCATTGTTGACTTTTCTCTTTCGGCTTAAAGATCCAACAATTAAAGCGTTGATTATTGCTACCAAATAATATTGATATAATATTATTTATTATACTTATATTTAGTCAATTATATTCTAATTCCATTCAAAATGATAAAGTACGAATCGCACACCACTGATTAAAAATATTGTAAAATGTATAGTGAGATGTTTAAAATTACAAGAAGTTACGGCAGAGTAATTTCATCATTGGTAACTACACAAAAAAGTCATGTTTACCGTATTATTTACACAGCTAGACTTTCAGATGCACATGCCTAGTTACGAATATTGTGAAATAAGTTACGAGGAGTGTAAAATTACAACCAAAACTTCTGGCAGCGTAATTTCATCATTATTAACTAAGCAACAAAGTCATGTTTACCGTATTATTTACATAGACACAGCTAGACTTTTTAAATGTAAACACGCTATGAACTTTCGAATTGCTAATATTTTAGGGTTAATAATAACAATGAACCTCAGTATTATGTATTACATTCTGATTATAATCAGAATAATGGCTGCATAATTGTAGAACGACTGTCAACAATGTTATACTTGCAATATGAGGTACAAGTGATTGTAAACAGACTTACAAATGAAAATAGTCATACATCTACTCTATACTTTTCTTGATCGAACTGAATGCTTTGAACTAAAAAATTATAATCTTAATGGTATAAAATTAATTTTATGGTATCATTTTCATTTCACTTTGCACCTTAATGATATTTTAAAAAATGTCTTACTATATTTTTGATCTCATAACTTTTTAATCTTAAACCTGGGGTTATCTTACTACCTTGGAAAATCTAAGTAAGAGTATTAAGCAGGGTGTCAAGTACATCATTCTTTGCGGAAAGGATAAAAAAATTCATCATCCTCAATAAATAGAAACTTTACATTTAATCATTATAATATCTAAAATCCATTGGTTTATCCAAACATACAATACCTTGTTAAAACTAGCAGTAAAAAAATGTAACAAACCTTCCTTAATTTATATAGATTTATTTAAGTATACTTACTTTAAGTATTTCATATTAAAGTAATCAATAAACTGCACCATATAAAGTTTATTTAAAATGAAAAATCTCGAGCGGTATACTAATTGGAATCAATTCACTATCCCATGAAAATATTACATTGCACTATTTTATTTCCACTACGTTCATGAAAGCAGTGGACGAAATTGAATTACTAGTAAATGAATGGAACTTCAATGATATGGGAATTAAGAGATGCTCACCATTATTAATTATCTTATTCATCGCTGCGATTGACAATTGGATTTTATTAGGTTGATTCAGCGTAGAGAGACAAAATCCCAGGAAGCCGAATTTCCAGTATTTGTTGAGCCTTATCACTGATTGATGGAATCAAGGGCTCATTCTGTACTAACGAATTACAATGAATATTTATAGCACATCGTTGTTCTTTTTCGTGTGACATTTTATAGAAAATTAAGCCATGCTTTTCTGTGAATTAAGCATATTACGGGTGAAACATGGCGTAACGAATGATGATTATTTTGGATTATAATACTATTTTAATAGTGCTATTTTTTCGGATACAGTTATTTTTGTATGGTTTGTAATGATTTTAATGTTAGTTACCAAATGATTCACTTATTAATGTCACTATAGTAACAATTACAATTCAACACTAAAAAAGTGATTCTTTAATATCTACATGTTTCGAAGGTACTAAATTATTTAACTAAAAATTCAATTCAATTGAGAATGTTTGATTCTGATTTGGTACTTATTCAGTATTAATCTAGCATAAAATGAAACTATTTATAGGAAAATTGAAAAAAATTATATCAAAAATTATTTTTAAATACGAGGTCTGTTCAAAAAGTTCCCGAACTTTTTTATTAGTGTGCCTCCAGTTGGTTATTTTTTAATCTGCCTGTAGGCGTTGTATCCGCGAAAGCTTCCCAAATAACCACCTTCAATCACTTTGTCGATATCTTGATTTGTTCATTAGTTACGGATGTTTATGTGAACAGATGATCGTAGAGTGCGGCGAAAAATTGGGTCCGCGGAAATGAGCTCTTTGAAGGAGCAGCGTTCTTCTGTAAAATTCTGCGTGAAACTGGGCAAATCTTTCACGGAAACTTTTGAGTTGATTACCAAGGCTATTGGTGAGCATGCTATGAAACGTACCGCGTGTTATGAGTGGTTTATATGGTTCAAAGACGGGCGGCAATCAGTGGAAGACGACGAGCGTTCCGGAAGACCATCAACGTCCACAGATGACCCCCACATCGAAAAAGTGAACGATCTCGTTCGTGCAAATCGACGTTTGACTGTCAGGGAGCTTGCAGAATGGTGTGGCATCCCGATTAATTGTGCTACGAAATCCTAACTAAAAAAATTAAAGATGCATCGAGTCGAGGCCAAATTCGTGCCTCGCCTGATGACAGCAGACCAGGAGCAACACGAGCAACTCGTGACTTTTTAGCTAAAAACAAGACCACTGTGCTTCTTCAACCACTTTATTCACTAGGCCTGGCTCCATGTGACATTTTCCTATTTCCTAAGCTAAAAACCCCGCTCAAAAGAAAAAGATTTGCCACCATTCGAGAAATAAAGAAAAATTCGACGGAGGAGCTTATGAATAGTCCGAAAGAAGCGTCCCAAGACTGTTTTAAATGGTGGAAATATCATTTGGATAAGTGTATACGTTGGGGTGGGGAGTACTTTTAAGGAGCAATAATTTGTAAGTGAAATATTTGTGCTGTAATAAATAAAGTTCGGGAACTTTTTGAACAGCCCTCGTATATGATGTATTAAACTACTAATTCATCCAGAATTTTTATTGACAAAAGATGGTTTCATTTGACTAAAAAATGCTTCTGACAATCATGAAATTTTTACAGATGCTACTGCTGAGGACAAGTTCTATACTTACTGTACTTAATAGCAGTTTTGCATCTCATTAATTAAAGTTTTTCTCTTTTCATTAATATTTTCTTGGTTTTCGTCTTCTTTTGTGGCGTTTGATATTTATTTCAAAATTTGTAATACATAATCTAACAAGAGTTCCGATGAAAATATTATACGGTGGAAAACTTCGACTTCAAACAGTATTACAAATAGTTATTTTCGCTGCTTAGATGCTTGGTAAAGAGTTCATTTGCTAATATATGAATTTCATAACATTATTATTACTGTACATGATGAAAACATGAAAAGTTTTTCCATGTGTCGCAGATGTTGTTATAAAAAAATTCTCCCTTTTCCTATTATTATGGTGTCATTTCCAGGGCCGGATGATGGTTCGTGGTGATATGGTTTTGTCATTCGCTTTTATGGCCGGATGCCCTTCCTGCCGCCTACCCTTATCGGGAAAATCGGCATCCCTCCGGGATCGAACCTGGTACCGCTGCAACCAGAATAGGATGTGCTACCTATTGTGTCGCGCGGAAGCCAAGAAGCAAAATCTTTGCGTATTCTCAATGAACTAAGCTTCCTTCATGCCTTGATATATTAACAAAATAATGAAATATGTTTGTAGGAATCTTTCTGTAAAACTAAACAATAGTATGGTTAGTAGGTAGATTGCAAGGAAAAAGACAGAGAAGAAGTCAAATAAAACACGTTAGATGATATAAAGATGGGGTTTGTTATAAAGAAACGAAAGAACGAGCACTGAATAGGGAATATCAAGGCACATGAACCTACCGAAAGGTAGTTAGAGAGAATCATGGACCCAACGAATGAGTCAAATAGCAATAAAATATTCGTTACTCTGCCATTATCTCCATCTGGTAAAAAGAGACTTCATTGTAGAGTTTAAAAGGACAAAAAAGGACGCAGCACAATATAAATCTACATCTTTCTTAAATAAAGCAAACCATATCGATTCCTTTCCGTTCTTAAAATTTTGGGTACTTATTTTCAAATTAACGAACCAAAAATCACTTCACTTCTTTATTTTAATGTAAAAGAAAGATGAATTTGAAATATCCCGGCTACAATTTTTTGTTTTCACTCAATTTCCTAACTGCACGGTATGTCCATTAATCAGTGTCATAACATAGAGACCTGATTCTAGTACGTGGTTTATAGATGATTCGGAACCAATCAACTTGTTTATTTTTCCACCCTGGTTTATTAACCACCCCTTGGTTCCGTGTGATGGGAGACCGCGTATAGCGAACCGCGTAAAAAGAAAGCGTGATTTTAAATCGCGTAAAGGAACCTAATAAAAATCCGAACTGTTATTATTTAACATTTAAAGATACATCACTCAAACTGCACCGTTAGATTCCACCGAACACTGAATTCAGTTTTCCCCCACATTAACTCAGGATGGATTAGGGAAAATATGGCAAATTTATTCCTGCAGAGAACGCCTAAGAGTTTCCGACATTGGAACAGTCAAACCTATCCGAAATAGACCATCAAATTGGCAAATAGCTAAAGGCAAATATATAAATCGGGAGCCAGCCCAAGATTCTTTCTTCCACGATCCACAAAGAGAGCGCCACCTCTAGAAAGGCCTCGCAAAAGACCATCTTCCGTCATTGAGCGCCAGCAAAGACGCATTACAGATGGCTGACAGATGTTCGACAAACATCGCTCTCTCTGAGATTCGGAAGGGATTGTGAAAGGAAAGGGGGGTACAAAAAATGGAATGGTGAGTCAGGAAGTAAGAAAGATGAGAGATGATATAAAAAAGAGAAAGGAGTATGTAAATGGGAAGCTCAAGAGGAAAATAGTCTAATTCCGAAATAATAACCGTTACCCATACGGCTCGTCTCTGGGAAGAAGAGAAATTATGTAGATGGTATAATCGATGCGAGTGGGCGATCGATATTCGAAATGCATCTAAAGGATGAGCACCACGGAAGAATACTTCATGTGATCAACTCGAGAGATGCTATCATTATAGAGCAGCTATGTGAATTTTGTATGGAACAGATTATCATTACGTCATTACGAGAGTTTCACTGCCGATAAATTACGCCTAAGCCTTACCTTATCGATGAATGTCCAAGAATATGATTCCAATTATTGTCAACCCTGCTTTAATATTGTTGGATCAGAATACATTATTTCCATCGTTGAAAGCAATATAATAATATGATTTGGATTCTAAAAATAATCATAATTTTATTGGTCCATAAAATCAAGCATAAGTAAGCATAGTACAAATCAAAATCATTATATATAATATAATCTATATCTCTATAATATAATACTAAATTAATATATGCTCCATAGTTTACTAAAAGTCGTTAAAACAGAAGAAAGGTCGAAATCGAAATAGTCCCAAAAATCGAAATAGTCCCAAGAACTAGCGAAAAAATCGCGAAACAACAAAATTGGCAGCTAAATCAATAATATACTATATGTAAAACGTCTATACTATAAAAATACATGGATTCACCTGATTTCAATCGAGGAACGATTTTCGTATTCGTTTGATATTATAACTTCAAATTTGATTACAAATTTAATGTTTAGAATTGAATTTTACACGAAACGAAAGAATCCATAAAATTGTACTGAAATCGTAAAATTATTATTAATAACGGCTTGGTAGACTTGGATATAAAGTTATCTTTGAGTTACTAAATAAGAATGAACAATCTAGCGAAGAATGAGAATTATTTATGTAGGGTTTAAAGCCATAATTAATTCATAGATGCTGATTTTCTTTCGAAGAATATGGTACCTTTTTCTATCAATAACGGTAATAATATGAAAATAAATCAATATAACCCGTAGGGTTTAAATTGATTTATTTACATAATTTATCTAAATAATGCATACATCGATATGTACTCGTATATGCGTAAACCCATGCCTGTCAATATTTCATACATCCTCAACTTTCATAAAATTCGTGAAAACAACAGGAATGATTGATGAGGAACTACGGGCAGGGCTTGATGGGTAGCCAACCTACGGCACGCGTGCCCGAAATGGCACGCGAGAGAATGTTTTGGCAAGCAGAACTCTGACGCTGCTATCCTTGTTATGCATTCTTCCCCCAAAAAAAATTAAGCCCCATAAATAAGAATTCCGACAGTTAATATTGGGTTTCCGTTCAATCTTCATGGTTTATTATTTAGATTTTGTTTGTCCACCATCAATTTATTATAAGTAACTTTCGGTAGGTTCATGTGCCCCTACATTCCCTATTTGATTCCCTCACCTTCAATTCCCGGTAACACATCCCACCCCTTAATTCGTTTAATATCACCATCTATCTTATATGGTTGTTTAGTTGGTGTTTATTTATGTGACTTAGTTATGATTGTTGTAATTGGATCACAGCCCATGTATGTATTGGATGTATTAAGATTCATGTGCAAAAATTTAATAAACGTCGAATTTCCACCTATGATACTGGCTATACATATAATAATAAATAATAAACGTCTTTATTTGGGCGAGATCGAGACTAAGAAGTCTCCTCTTCCATCTAACGCATCGTCACATATCTATTATATATAGCTTAATACATATATGTAGAGAAAAAATGAAAACGAAAAGTGGATATAAAAAACCTGAGATTTTCTTATGGAAAAATTACCCACTGCAGGAAAACACCTGCTAAGAAGGAAGGTGTGAAAAACCTGCGTTACATAAGTCTTTATTTAATCTGGTATGGCATTCCTCCACTAATGTACGTCTAGTGGGAGAAAAATCGGGATGTGGAAATGCGGAAGAAGTGCGAATGGAAGCGTAGACCTACAGAGCATTGAGGGATGGAAGAAAGAGGGAAGGCAAACCTCGTTGAGGGGCCTCCAGCTGCGCGAAACTATTCTTGGTCCGGAGTTCACTCCGTCTTCTTCAATCCCCTCCGTATGAGATTATCTTCCAGGACATACGGGCCAACTTTTCTTCTCCACTTCCGTTGATTTGAAGCGGAAACATTTCATTATTTCAGAGGGAGAAGGTCACGAATAATCGGACAAAATTAATGCGTATCGATTTGTAAGCGTCGCCGATACTCGTGTTACAACTCCTCACCGCCGCGGGGTTCGGATTCAGATGCATAAATGAACTCTGCATACGTTTTCCTTTCCTTCGGTGCATTTGCACTGTCTGCGCATGCTCAGGAACGATATAGACACGAAAACCCTTGTTTTAATCACAATTTCGAAATAAAAACACTTTCACGATAGATTCTTTCTTCAGGTGAATATGTTAACTAGTTTACGAAATTTGTATATAAGATTTTACCTTTCGGTAGGTTCATGTGCCCGAACATTCCCTATTTAATTCCCTCTCCTTCAATTCCCGGTAACTTATCTCACCCCTTTATTCATCTAACAACTTTTGTCTTTGTCTTCTCCTCTGTCTTTTCCCTAGAATTCTTCCCTCGATCACTTTCTTCAACAATCACTCTCCTCTCAATATTTGACCCACCTATTCCTTTGTCGATTTATAATTACTTCAATTAAAACTCTCTTCTCCCTAACCATCTCCAGCACCTCCTTGTTCGTTTTTCTAACCCAGCTTACTTTGTTGACGAAACATGTCGCATTAAATATATATTACAGAAGTTGCATTGTGTAATAGTAGTATTATAAGAAGTGCTTCGACAGAATTTCGCACGGGAATCGAACCCGGGATCGCTGTCATTATAGTCGAACGCGCTGCCCACTTGGTTATCTGAAAGCCCGAAAGCAGCCTAAACTGAACAACTGTATGAAATATTTATATAAATTAATATTAAACTGATATTGGAAAAATTCAGAGGAGAAGAATTAGGATATAATTCCAGCTAACCAGTATCATTGTGTTTTCATTTCATTCCGAGGCGAGTGCTGCAGATTTCCATCAAGAGAAGGTTGAGTATATTAAGTTTTATAAATTCGAACTTAAACCAGGAAACTATGGAGTTTTGTAAGGAAATTGTAAGGAGTGTTTCAAGTTGTTAAGGACTCATAGAAAATATAGTTGCGGAAAGATACCCTATGATTACCTTAATGCCTCATATGTTGGATTTGACTCTGCTGTTTATATTTGAATTTGTATTGCTCCACAAATGCTAACAGGTGCAATAAGTTTTACCAATGACGGTTGGGGGGCTGAGAGTATAAAGCCAAAGGGGTGGTGGTATGAAAAAGTGTGGGAAGATTGCTTGATGTGTCACGCTCTACCACAGTAAGACATGACACATAAAGCACGTGTACCATGCGTTACTCATTCTTTATTATTTTTTGTCTAAATAAGAATGAAGCTAAATATGAACTCAAGAATAGGGGATTACGAAGAATTGATGAGTATAAAAGAGGCAAATAACATTCCATCCGCAAGGGGTGTAGCTGGATTGATTTTTTATTTATATATATAAAGTGCTCTACCTTTCGGTAGATTCATGTGCCCCCATATTCCCTATTTAATTCCCTCTCCTTCAATTCCCGGTAACTTATCCCACCCCTTAATTCGTCTAACAACTTCTGTCTTTGTCTTCCCCTCTGTCTATTCCCTAGCATTCTTCCCTCGATCGTTTTCTTCAATAATCCCTCTCCTCTCAATATTTGACCCACCCATTTCTTTTGTCTATTTTTAATTACTTCAATCATTACTCTTATCTCCCCAACCATCTCTAGAACCTCCTCGTTCTTTTTTCTGTCGACCCAGCTTACCTTCTCCATACCCACATCTCAAAAGCCTCCAATCTTCTGACATCCTCTTTTCTTAACGTCCACGTTTCACATCCGTACAACATTACACTCCACACCAAGGATTTTACCAATCTCTTCCTGATTCCTTTATCAAGTCCCTTTGTCATCCGTTCCCTTCACTTCATGAATGTTTTTATTTATATTATAGAGCAATATTATAGCTAAGTATCCCCGCCTACACTATGGGGATGCTGCAGACATTAATAAAAGATCTTTAAGTGAAAATTCTGCATAATTACTATCTTGAAAAACTGTTTCAACGAAAGAAAATCATCATCAACACGGCTTTTTATATGTAAATAAATTTTATGGAATAGGAAAGGGACTTAAATGGGATTAGATGCACATCTATAGCTGTTGAAAATCACAAATCACAAGCCTGAGTGGTAGGAGTTGCCTTTTTCCATCTTAAGAGCGCATGAAACTCAAGGCCGCATAAGAAAGCAATAGTCCACATATCCAGGCCGTATACGAAAGAGGAATGATCTTTATTTCAACTCTCCAATAATGAAGCTGGGTCTGAGAAAACGGATTCAATTGCGAACGATCGAATGCTTTCTAATGAGAAACGAGCATGAAACCGTTTTACTCGAATACTTATACCGAAGTATAATATAGCGAGGATGAATTGAAAATTAAAAGCAAAGGTAAACTACCAAACTCCTTATCTTCATTTTCTATTCAAGGGTATTAGTAGTTAATGGTGAAGGGGCTGAACACTTAGAAAATACTTCCAGGAAAACCCCATACCGTATAGTGAAACAAAAATGAATGTTGAAGGAATCTTAACCTCAATCAATAAATATAAAGACAGTAAAACCCGGTTAAGACGCTTTGCCAAGGCCCAAGCGAAAACCACCTTTTTAAGCGGAATAGCGTTATTACCGGGTTGTGTAACGCAGGTTGAATTGAGTCATACTTTTTTGGATGGTGGTATGCTTTTCGCACAAAGAGAGCATCTTAGTTGATTAATTTTGATAATTTTATACTATACAATGAAATAGACTTTAATACTAGACAATTAGGTGAAAATTACGAATTTATTAACAGCAGTGGGGAGAGGGCATCCAGATATTTCCGCTTCTTAAGCGGGATCTATACAATGCGTTTCTTCTGAAAGGGACCGTAACCATGAAAAAAAATATTAAGCTGGATAGCGTCTTAAGTGGGAACCTCTTAAACAGGTTTTACTGGATTAGGTTAATACCAAGGACAAATTGTAACAATCACAGGCCCTAGGCGCAAGGGCCATTGTGAGGCCCGCCAAAAGATTCAATAAAAGAACGAGAAATGGTCTCTTTCTGGGATAAGGAGCGTCTGGTGTCCTGAATGGTAAATCTGCACCAGTTTACCATAGCATGAAAACAAAATTCAAAATGGGTTATTTACTGAAAAAGTAGGAAAAATAGTGACTTCACTCTTTTCGGAAATTGATGTCTCGTACGCAGCTATTAATACATTTGATTGATTGGAGGGAAAAGCGCCTTCACCATGTGACAGAAAAGTAGAAATAAAAGCAAATCGCTCCATTCATATCACACCCACACATTATTATTAAGTAGAGAGTTGCTCTAACCGCAATCGAGTCCATGGCGAAAGGATTAACTACATTTTCGAATATTCAATCCCGCGAATAATGCGGCCTTTGATATATCTTGCTTTCGGACTGAATTGTCGTCGTATACGCAGATTAAATTTCTAGGAAAAATTGGGGAGATTTAGTACACAGAGCGTTTCATTTGCAAATAGCTTTTCACGTGCCAACCATAAAGAGTACGTAAGCTGGGGACATTCATTTAAATTTAATCTTCACATCCCGATTAAATGAATTTCATATGTAAATAAATATTCTCCAGTCCCAAAAAGAGAGTGTATCGCTATTATATGGCTATTTGATATTACCTGCGTCAAAGTAACTCTTTGAGAGAAAGAAAACACGGAGAATCTGTAATTATGATATGAAATAATACTAGAAGCTTATAATTTAATATATACGTAACATTATCTGAAATTATTCATTTTGTAACGTAATTTACCTAAGTACGCTGGATTAATTTAAATACTCACTACTAGGAAGATAACGGAATATTATTTAATTAAAGTCGCTAAAAAATCAGGCGTCGTGGGATTCTCTAGTAAACAGGTAAATATGCAATATTTGAGCATATATAAAAATACGCTACAGTCATACGAATCCCGCAAGTCTTCTTCAAATAGAAAAGCACTTTTCACTTTTTGTTTCCGTGTTCCGAAAACGACAATCGTGGGCCTTTACGTTAATTACATTTTTTATAATTTAGATAGAACACGTCATTTCCTGGTTTATTTTCAGCCAGAGGGCAAGTTTAAACATTGACTTCTTTTTCATTAGCTACTAAAAGACCAAGAGTGGGAATGAGGTACAGTAAGTTAGGTGTGGAGTGAGCTAAGTTACATTCGGTTTCCTCATAGGGCCTTGAAGATTCAGGTTAAAAAAGTTAACGTACGTGCAGCACAATGACCCTATGAACAACATGTTTTAAGTATGTAACAAGGATTTACCACATGAATGCAATTATTAATATCATTCATACCTCAACAGCTTTCAAATTATCACATGAATATGGCTGGGATACAAGGTAGTGAAATATTAATTTTTGTCTACTCTGTACACAAAAAAAATTAGTAAAATTCTGCTTTAGGCAAACCGTCAATATATAAGGCTACAATCCCAAAACCTAATATTAAACTTTTCAGACAATCTTACCAATTGAGCAAGTTCAAAATGTACTCTCTTTTCCCTTTATGCATCACTACTGTTAAAAATGAATTGAAATTCTCTAAAGAAACAAAAAAATTTGCTTTCACATAATGAAGTCGAATTTTCGTTAAAAAGATGGTACGAATTCGGTCGATGTATTTCATAGTAAGTTTTCTATAGTCTGATTTATTTTAAACTGATTTTTTTAGTAGTAACAAATAGAATGAAGAGTCAATAAGTCCATACCAAGTCTTTTCACTCATATGGTACGTATAGTCCTAAAAACAAATTTTTCATTAAATATATCTTGTTTCTGCTTAGGATTTATTATTAATATTAATTATTTTTTATCAATCTATAGATCAAATGATAATTGGATTCTAAAATGCATGTTTCTATAAAAATGCCTACCAAGTTTTTATAAACAGTGAGCAAAAAATGTGGCTATAAAAATATTTCAGCATTCACCAGTATTTATTAATTGCAAATTTCATTATTTAAGCAGTGAATAGCTAGATCTCCTATCAGCAACATGATGAGTATCAGAAGGTATTTAATCTGAAACATTTCGATGAAAATTTGCGACGCATACGATTGTCAAGTCAGACCTTAAATGTGGGTTAATCTTGCTGCAATTTAGCACCAAATCAATAACACCATCATCGATTGCGCAACAATGCTCACAGAAAACGCCGAATCCATCTGTTAAAACGCTGATTACTCTCCCAAACCGGTTTTGAAATATTCGTGACATCCCAAATTCGCGGAATATGGAATGAATCGTCACATAATCATCGGAAGACAAATATTCATGTTCCATCGGCCGTAAAGTGTTGATATCCGAAGGCAGGACGAATAGATTCCGATTGAAATGCTTATAACCGCATGCAACGGTCGGAATGAATCAATTCGAATTTTCATAGGAAAAACAAGGAGCGAGATGCGTTAACTTCATTTCTAGGAAGGAGGGAAATGAATTATAACTACGGTTGCATCGTTTCTGGAAGTGAGAGTAGGAACATTTCTGTGGAATTATTCGAAGTAAAGTTGAAATTGGGAAAATTACGAATTGAACACTTCCAATCATATTTTGCATTGATAACTCTATAAAATTAAATTGTAATGGATGAATTTTCAGCTTTTTTTAGTTCGAGAACAAAATTATAATTCTTAGGCAAATGTGTCGAAAATAGAGTAAAAATTATTTTTTCTCATCTGAGCTTTGATATTGGCTTTACCGTAATATTGGTCCAACCATTTCTAACTCCTCTATTTATAAATGAAGGATTTGGTGATATCAGTCCTGCGTTCCCTTACATAACTTCTGCTTATGATCAAATCGTGCTGTACAGTGCAGTTATTCTGCTCTAATTGTAATAGCAGTGTAAAATGTACTTATATAATATTTTGCTTCCAGGTGTCTTAACCTGCCTTTTCCATGAAATTATGTTGACTATCAGTAGTAGTTGAAGGTTTTTCACATATGGTGAATTCTAACCTACCCAAATTTGGGGTGTAGTTTCCTTCTGGGATTATTTTTTATTGCTGGGAGTATTATGCTTCCTTATGAAAAACGTATGTTTTTAAACTGCATAATAGTATTTTTTCGGACCATTTTTTCATGTAATCTTATATATACTTTCATGCTATCTTTAATTTCATATGACGAAAGATTAGATGTAAGAAAAGACTCATTGTCTCAATCTCAATGAATATCGTTTATTGTTATAATTAATATTCCACTTTTTTAATAGTATCTATACCTCTCCTCCGTTTCTTACCTGAAAGATACCTACAATCATGAACACCCACATTAATTCATTTTTGAAAATTAGTAAATTTTGTGATAATGAATTCTCAAATTGATTCAATTGCTGATATGATATGCAGGACAAGAATTAAGATAATACTGCAATTATTTTCGCATTTAGTCAGATTCTATTGTTAATAGGCATCGTTGCCATTTTTGCCATTGTTGACATTTATCATACATCTACATCTACATCTACATCTGTACCCTGCAAGCCGCCTTTCGGCGTGTGGCAGGGGGTGCAAGCACCAGGACTCTATTTGCCCAGTCGATTATTTTCGCGTATTGTTCTGGGAAAAAAAGAATTCTTGTATCGACTGGTTTTAGCATCTATTTCTCTGATCTTTCTCGCTGGATCAGAACGGCCTATAAAGCAAGGAGGGCGCATAATCTCGGCTACATCTTCTATGAACGTGCTCTGTCTGAATTTATCAAGTAATTTAAATCTCTGATTGAGCCTTCTTTCTTCTAAAGATTCCCATCCTGCCTCCTGAAGCATCCGAGTAACACTTACCGATTTATCATAGCAATTTTTTACGAAGCGTATTGCCTTTCTTTGTACCTTTTCTATCTCGCGAATACAACACTTTTCAGCAGGGTCCCATACACTGCATGCGTACTCGAGGTGAGGCCTCACTAGCGCAAAGTAACATCGCTCGCGGACTTTTTCTTCGCTTTTACCGACTATTCTTTTGACGAAGCCTAGTTTCTTAAGAGCTCGCCCACATATGTTATGGATGTGGGTACCCCAAGTTAAGTTATTCGTGAGGGTTATTCCGAGATATTTTACCGAATCGACAGTTGATAATGTTTTCCCTCGAAGGCTATATGAATTATGATTGGCAAAGGATTTTCTTTCGAAAAAATTAACTACTGAACATTTATCTACGTTGAGCTCCAATTGCCAGTCGTCGCACCATTTTACTATTTTATCTAAGTCATTCGACAGGCTTAATCTATCGTCATTACTTTTTATTTCTCTGTAAATAACCGTGTCGTCCGCAAATATTCTAACGTTACTGTCGATGTGTTCATTAAGATCGTTAATGTATATTAAGAATAATAATGGCCCGATTACGCTTCCTTGTGGGACGCCTGAGGTCACCTTGACTAGGTTGGAACTAATACCATCTAATACTACTCGTTGTTCTCTATCGGACAGGAAATCTTTTATCCAACTTATTACTTGTTCGTTGATGCCCGCAAGTTTTAATTTGTACAACAATTTACGATGTGGGACTTTATCGAACGCTTTCCGAAAATCCAAAAATATTGCATCGACTTGTCTTTTACTTTCGGCCGATTTCAAGATATCGTGAATTAATAACGCTAACTGTGACTCGCAGGAACGTGTCTTACGAAAACCATGTTGATTCTTAACAATGAATTTAGAGGTTTCGAGAAAACCCATTAAGGAACTAGTAATTATATGTTCCATTATTTTACCACTCAATGAAGTTAATGAAATGGGCCTATAATTCGATGGATCATCTTTTACGCCGCTTTTAAAAATTGGGGTGACATTTGCAATTTTCCAATCTTTTGGGACCTTACCTTCGCTTATAGATTTTTCAAATATTACTTTAAGAAAGGGGCCTATGCTCTCTGCTAATTCTTTAAATACTCGAGCTGGTATATCCTCAGGACCAGGAGCTTTATTTGGCTTAATCTGCCGTAAAAGTTTAATAATTCCGTCTTCCCTGAATGTGATAATCGACATTGTTTCTGCTTTATTAACTACTGGTAGGGCGCCTAATGTAATATCGGACGTAAATACGCTATGGAAATATTCATTTAAGATGTTCGCTTTTTCCTTAGAATCGTTAATTACATTGCCGCTGTTATCTTTTAACGAACTTACGGTTTGAACTTTACCTTGGACCTCACGCACGTACGACCAAAAAGCTTTTGGGTCCTCGTCTAAGTATTCGTATAAAACTTTCCTTTTAAATTGACGGAGGGCATCACGCATTATTCGTTTTGTTTCTGATTTTACTCGTTTATATTCGGCCTTTACCTGATCCGTTATTATGTTGTTAGGAAGCCTCATAACGGTTTTTAATTTCAAATGCAATCGTCTTTGTTTCTTTAACGCTTTCCTAGTATCTCTATTATACCATCTAGGCTCATTATTTTGGTTAGAGTATTTGGAGGGAACATATTTATCCATATTATTACGCATTATCTGTACAAAAAGGTTCCAAGTTTCTTCGGTATTTAAATGCATCGCGCGCGTTTCGTAAAACGTAAAATCGGAATTGAGTTTATTACGAAATCCTCCAAAATCGGCTTTAGAGTAGAGATAAATTTTGCGCTTGGGTTTTTGGTGCCTTGTCAAGTTAATATCGATATCTATAATCACAGCTCTATGGTCGGATAACCCATCGCATACTGATGCGCACCTTACACGCTCGGGGCTGTTAGTTAAAAAAAGATCTAATATACTTAATTCCCTAGTTGGCTCCTTAACGATTTGATGTAAGGAATTTTTTTGCATAACACTGAACAAAGACCTACAAGAATCGCTATCCCGAGCTCGTTTCTTAATTACGTGATTCGGCCAATCGATATCCGGGAGATTAAAGTCCCCTCCAACAAAAGTAATGCTGTTATTATTTTTACGAGAATAAAAGTTAATTTCTTCATTCAGGCAATGTAAGACTTGACGTGGAGAGTTGGGTGGTCGATAAAAAGCACACACATTTAAACTCGGCTTATTGATTTGAATAATTTTGCACCAAACGCTTTCGATACTGCTATTTGAAAAAGTGTGTAAACTACTCTGAAGGAAACTTTTAACCGCTATAAATACGCCACCGCCCGTTCTGTCCTGACGATCCTTACGATATATTTTAAAATCTTTCGGGAATACTTCATAGTCGCAAATATCTTCTGTGAGCCAACTTTCGGTGCCTATAATAATATCTGAATCGTTACTCCGAATGAAATGTTCTAAATCGGTTACTTTATTTTTGACGCTTCTACAATTTATAATCGCGATTGATAAATTATTAGCGCTGGGAGAAGCCCGAGAGTCGCATTGTGAATCATTATTATTTATATTTAACGTATTTGCTACTTTTTCCGAATTAATGACTATTTCTGATTCACTTAAATGATTCACGGGACAAGAATCGGGAAAGTATTGCAATTATTCTTAAATTTAGTTTTATTGTTCCGTTAATTGACATTGTTGCCCACTTCATTCTTAGAATTTCAATCCAATAATAACCGTATTTCGCAACAATGGTATCGCATATCCTGATCATTCTAGCGAGGCGATCAGTCACAATGGTTTCAAGAATAGCTCTCCGCACGTGTGCATGAAGCATCGGCCATGTGTGCAAGTTTGTGCATAGAGGCGGAAGGAAAGTAGGTGTGGTTTGGATCCTATGCCAAGTCGGAGTCGGATGTCAGGATATAACGGTCCACGTCATTCGCAAGTCGAATTTTTCATCGCTCGGCGGGAAAAATAGAGTTAACGGTCAGAAATCGAAAAGCAGGAACTTTCCCTACTGAATCATCGATGAGAAAGGAGTTATTAATGAAGGTTGTGCCGAGTTACAGTTATAATGCATTGTTTTGCAGTTTTGTTCCTTCCCGGAACATTCGATTGCCTTATCTCCTTATGCGGTTTTTCCCATGAGGTTCCGGGTTTTAAAGGATATGCAAAAATAGCGTTCGATTATTAACTAGAAAGTGTTTACGTGGAGATATTTTACAAACTGAATAACAACGAACATTATATATTACTAGTTGTCAGATGAGAAAATTTCGCACCAATGGTCACTGCGGTATGCATATATATATGTGTTCTACCTTTCGGTAGGTTCATGTGCCCCCAAATTCCCTATTCAGTTCCCTCTCCTTCAATTCCTGGTAACTTATCCCACCCCTTAATTCGTCTAACAACTTCTGTCTTTGTCTTCCCCTCTGTCTTTTCCCTAGCATTCTTCCCTCGATCGCTTTCTTCAATAATCCCTCTCCTCTCAATATTTGACCCACCCATTTCTTTTGTCGATTTCTAATTACTTCAATCATTACCCTTTTCTACCCAACCATCTCTAGCTCCTCCTCGTTCGTTTTTCTGTCGACACAGCTTACTTTCTCCATTCTACGCCATACCCACATTTCAAAAGCCTCTAACCTTTTCTTTAAGTCCAAGTTTCACACCCGTACAACACTACACTACAAACCAAGGATTTTACCAATCTTTAGTAATAAATAATACTCAAATTCGCAGTAAAAAATGTATCCAATAAACAGATCATGTCGTAATTGAATCCTGGAGGACTGAAATTTAGGGAGAGGTAAAATATAATTTTGATTTCGGGAAACTATTAAATGTGATAATGCAGGATATTGTGGATGTCAATATTCCATCTGAAATTTCACAAAATGGCTTCTACATTCTTTTTATCTAGGAAGAATGTGCAATAAGTACAAAATTTATAGCTAAAGAATATTTAAAAATCTTTCTTGTAATCGAAAATAGCATAAAAAACTATAGAAGAATCACAGCATGTTATTTCAGAAAACTTTCTTTCCCTGGGCACTTGCTTCTCATGTAATATTCTTCTGTTTTGATAAAAACATATTTCGCTACAGAATACTTCGAATTCATGAGCTCCCCTGAGATTTTTTCAAGGAAATGTACCTAAGCCGGCAGAATGAAAATCGCAAATGAATAAATATTATCATTTCATTGCCCGTAGATAATCAATTTCCTCGGAGTTTGCATTCGCGCAAAATATAGATTATGAAAAAAGGATAAGCAGATTGGCGAAAATTAATAAAATATGTTAATTTCAAATACTATTAATAGCAAACGACCAATTTAAGCACCTAGGAGATCTAAATTTTACAAAACATTTGGCTAAAAAAATTTAACTGTTACTCGGAGCGGGGTAATTGTAAATGTATAATGTAAATGAATGATGTAATATAGTATAATGTAATAAAAATATCAAATACAAATTATATATATAAAATTAATATGATAATTCGTGATTTCGCGGAATATCTCAGCAGCCATCTTAATTAGAAAAATCAGCAATTACAGCGAACTTCTGATTATCCGGACTAATTGATGAAAGAGGAAGTGCAAATAATCCGAATTAATCATTATAATCAGAATCATTATAATTTCTATTATTAATGTAAATAAATAATGAATTATAATTGACATACATATTCCGTTATTTCCAATTATTTCGTGAACTCATCAATAGCTTTCTTTACCTGACTGTGGATATTTTTATCAGCGATTATGTTCATGCTGTTATATTTGCACTGCACCATATAAAAGACCTGATGTAAGTTTTGCTGATGTTAAAAGGCGAATATACCTTTGTGTTTGAATTTTTTATTTTTTCATACTGCTTAAAAGCAGTATAAAAAAACTTTTTCTAATTACTGCTGAATATATCATTGGTAAGTATAAAGACCATGTATAGCTTATCCGAAAGATAGATAATTCACCCACAATCGGGAGTTTTAATACATGTTTTTCGTAATGAATTTCGACGCAGTACAAAAAGAGCAAATTCTGCGTAAACAAATTCCTTCCATCACCTATTCAACCATGGATATTTACGCTATCAATTTATACATTCAAAGCCGAGATTTGAGCATATATCAGGATCACGAAAAATACGATATTCCTTCTGCTTTCACCAAAGTCTTACTTTCCCTTCTAAAGCCTGATATATCCAATGCATCGACCGATGAGCTTGAGAAGGTTGAGAAAGTTAAGCTAAAATGGAAAGTGAACATTTCGAGGCCCCTCCTTAATGCAAACACACATTACGGAGATGAAACATTACATCGCTGTTTAAATTGGAGATTAAGGAAATGCATAACCGTAGGTTAAGTCGATCTCCAATGTAAGTGTGCGGATATCTTAAAAGTGCCGCTAATCCTGGCATAAAGAAGCTCCGGCAAAAAAAATAAATGGGACCGTAATGGTGGGCGGTATTATCAGGAAAAAAGGCAGGAGTTATACCTTAAAAGAAGTCGCAATCGATGCAAAAGGGGTTTCGGAGGATCGCCGTAAAAATCCTACAGCATAAGGGATTTGCGGAATCTCAACTTTAATCTCTCCCATGACCCTTAATTTACCGTCCTTTTACATTTTTCTTACCGTCACCACTTTAATTAATCCCTTATATCTGATATTCTCTTTCCAGATGCATAATGCGCCTAGAACCCTTGATCCCTCATTCCCTTCCTTTATAACCCCTTTTTTCCGCAGCCCCATTTGACCAAATTCTACGCGTTTGAGGGTCCTATTCGATTCCCCCCACCCTTGCGTTCACGGTCACGCTGGGCTCCTTGGTGCATATATTCACATTATCTCGATTTCTCGCTTTGTGCCGTCATACGTCACTTGTGAACCGCAAGAAAATCTTGGAGGCAAAACAAGGTCTATCTATGCATCCATACCAACCTGTCTGTGGTACATGGAGAGGATTTCAAAACTGCTATGGGACAATGGGGTACATCGCCTTTTTGTCCCAAACCCATGGTGTAGTACCCATGTTTTTTCTCTCTTTCTTATTATGATGTATAAGCTGAGCTGCAGCTGATAAAAAACTTACATGTTCCAGAATTTTCCCCAATATCTCCGATCCGAAATGTATAGCGTTTAATTATGAGTATATTCCCATATAGAATTCAATTTATTGAGACATAAATGGTATAAATGCGAAAATCTATGGTTGACATTCGAAATATTTAGCGGAAAGTGCCTCAACATAATGCTGTACAATATGCGTCTTAGTAATAAATATAATTTTTTTCGACACTGATATGTAATAAGAGCAATCCTTTGGAAATAATGATATAAATTTATTTCTTCTCTATTAATGCTATCTATGCACTTATTAGGAATTGGAAGTGATTGAATTTACCTAGTAATCCATTAGCTATAGAATATATTAATATGGAATTCTCGCAGGAAGTTCGTGCAAATATTTCATGATCAAGGTAATTTTCAGTATTCATCGGAAGTCTTTTTTTTTAATGACTACGTTTCGCCAACGGTATTTATGACTTCTTCAACTGTTGAGAAGTTTCATGAAGTTGTTAATCAAAATGATTTCCGCTTCTGGTTACCAAAAGAGTCTATATCAAACATATAAAATATTTCAAGTTGATCTAGAAATATACACGATAAATATGTAATGAATTCTAAAGGGCATTTACTTTAAGATTGTAACATTAATGAGAGTATATGTTATCGCTCCAAACAAGGAAAAATGATGGAAAATGATGGAGATAACAAGAAAGAAGAAATTTTCGGGGAAATATTATTAATTTTCTAAAATATCATTGAAGAATATTCTTATAAAATCATGAGAAATGTCGTTTTATTTCATGCGTATATTTTTTAATGTAATCCAAATAAATTCAAAGGGAAGAATAACGATTTTCATAAATAAAAAAATACTAATAGCAAGATTTTGTCTTAAGGAAACATCTGGATTTACCTTGGTAAAGAAGAAGTATACTAGTAATTTTCCACACTGTTTATTACTGTCGACCGGATTCGCTACCCGGAGTAGCATCTTCTGGTGAATAGTAATACTAGTAGTACTGCTAACAGTAATAAACAGTGTGGAAAATTACCAGTGTACTTCTTCTTTATCATAATGGCTTTCCACAAAGTTACGCCTGAGCATGTAGATTTCATGGATTTACCATGTTAAGAATATCATGTAATAATATACAACAATTGTAATAATGTAGCTTGATTTATTCCGTAGCAGTTCTATAAAAAATTTTCGGAGGGTAATCATTTCTCATTGGCCTAGTTTATAATAACTCAGAGATAACAAGAAAGTAAAAAAATTTAGAGTTGGTGTTTATATAAGAACTAAATTCATATTATAATTTCCATAATGTATTTATAGCCCATTTTAAGAAATTTCTCAGAAAGATTAATATTTAAATAACTCCGTGTTCGAGTGCAACCCGCGAGCTAGGGAGTTGTAAGTAGTTTTAAAAATCATGAACTCTCTCTCTCTCGAGAGATCTTTTGTCCGAATTTTCTGAATTTAAAAAAATTCACATCCAAAATTTCAGAATTACGGTAGAAATAAAGCAATTGGGGTAAAAAATTTTTGTGCAATACCGATATTCTACTTAGCTCAATCTTCGAATACAGTCAGAAAAAAAGGTTTAAAAAAATCACGGGTTCTCGAAAGACCTCCCGATTCCGGAAAATTGATTTTCGAATCAGTTCGGCCGTTAAAAAAAAAAGTTACGGAAAAGTGTGCTTCGGCTCAAGTTTTTCTTACCCTTGTTCGATGCAATCCTTCCTTTTCTAATTGAATAAATAAAAAGGCTAGATCAAGGAGGACTTATTAAAAATTCCTCCCCGTTGTCCTCAAGCGAGATCCTACATGCGATGAGGAATTCCTTTTCGAGTCTAAAATAAAGGATTCGCATAGACGTGCATCGCCCCGCTTCTTTGCCGGAATGATTTGCAATCGAAGGGGTAAACAATGGAATTCAATCAGCTTTGTAAATATTTCGCCGATCTTCAATTCTTGGAAGCTCGGAATTCCCTATAGCGCCGGTGATAAAATCGAATTTTTTTTATTCCTCTAAGGAATAGCGAATTTGCGTCCGGATTCGGATCATCTCGCCATCAGCATCATTTCAGGGCTTCTATATCTTGCGCACCGATGAATATTTATATATCATTCATATTAAAACAAACATGATATCTGTTAATTGGCAAATATAGTAACGACGCTGATATCCAACCTTCCACACGTGTTAACTTTAAAACTCATGGAACCTTAAAGCATACATTTTATTAGATATTTCATAATTTGAATTTATACAACAATTAAATTTAATAAATTTGAATTTAAAAGCATTCATTTTAATAAGGAAAGGTACACTGTTTTAATTATTTGCCAACAAAGAAATATTCAAATTCCTTAGATGCGTAGAATTCTTATGAATGAATTCACAGAAATACAAGGTTATTTTTTTTGATTCCCTTTAATATTCAAACAATTGCCATTTGAGTAATAAATTGTATTATAAATACTGTTATAAATATGTTGATATGGGCGTCTAAATGAATGCAATAGAGAAAATTTCAATATTTAAAAAGTCATAGGGTCATTATTATTCTTTTAATTTTCTTAGTGCATAATACATTAGGCTTACAATTCTATGTAAATAATTGAGCTTTTCAAAAAAGTTGAGAAAGGCTTAATTCAACAGAATTTACCACAGATATTTAACTTATGCATATTCCTCACCTCTGAGCTGTATTAAGAAGCTAAAATAACATGTTTTTCCTTCAGCATAAGTAAGGGTTTACTGATAAAGATAAAAGATAAGGTATAACCGTAGAAGGGGTTACTCATTTAATAGGTGTGAAACACTGATTGATTGAGTGTTGAAGGAGCAAATGATTACTACGATTTTCATTAGATTATTATCCATACAAAGACAATAAAATGGTAAGGAATGTAATAACGATATTGAATTTGAGTTGAAATAAAAACGAATTTATTGGACTGAATTCAGAATTGAAAAATTGTTTGATTCTAAAAGCGTGCTCTTATCAAATTTCGAATTAAATTGATTCCATTAGTAATTCAGCTGAGATAACCTATATTCAAGCGAAATACATTTAAAAGACAGATCGTTTGGGTCTAGGGGAACCTTACATAAAGGCGTCTTAAAAATAAAAGACTTGTAAAGTACGAAATTGCCATGGGAACCGAAGAGTCCAAAAACCCTTCTTTCGGAGGAAATGTCAAAAGTAAAACAAAACCAAGGAAGGAAGCAATAAACTGCATTTTTCATTTTCTTCCAACAAACCCTTTGGTCATCGCCAATGAAGAGGTTAGACTTACAGTTTGGTGTGTAATTTTCCTAAAAGGTGTACGTAATTACTCCCAGAGGCGTCTTGAGGCGTCAGGATGTCTCGGCCTCAAGTAGAGAGCCCTGAAATAGAGGCTTACGTTCGCTTAAACCTCCTGGATACACTTTGAATGACACTAAGTTCCGGCCAACTCCAACGCACCAATAGTATTAAGGGAGTTCGTGCCATACGACTAAAAGGGTTTTTATTGTTTTTTTATAGGATTTTTTTCGGTAGAGAATTGTCCCTGGATTTTTATCATCCTCTACGGAAAATAGAAGTGTAAAAATATCTCGAGTTTCTATGTATTCGCAGCCCTTTCAAGAAATTACGTTCTGGTTAGCTCTGAGTGGAGGTCACTGTTCTTTGCTCTTGGGACGTACGCATTTGGAGGTCCAAATTTGTTCGCAAGTTCAAGGTCTCAACTTCGGTTAGAGGAACCCTTCTTCATTGGAAGACTCATGTAGTACCATTTGGTCACATAAAAAATTAACTACATCTACATGAATATCCGCCTTTCGGCGTGTGACAGGGGGTGTAAACACTGAAAATAATATTATTGGGTCACACATGAGATAATCAGGCTGCCCTTGTATTGCTTACATTGACATTACAATGACCTAATAAAATCATTCCGAACTTAAGGTCCCGGGTTCGAGTCCCAGCTAATGAGATGTTTCTAATTGGGGAATGGTTTTGAGTGCTAGTCAATAATAATATTACTAAAATGGATATAATTAGGATCTTTCTGTTTCTATTAAAGAACTAACTTTTACTATCATTATTTAGCTTCGAAAGTGAAAGACAGAGAACAGATTAAATCGGAAAGTAATACTAACAATTAGTAGGAAATTTTCTAAATTATTAATCCAAATAAAAATGAATTTACAATCATCAAATTATTATCACTAATAATAGTATACTGGTTGCATTGCAATGATTGCTTAAGAGATTATTGCGTCATATGGGAAAGAGTCAACAATTAAAAAAGCCGCAATTTAAAATGATAAACACATACAATAGAGTTACGGTTGCATAACAATGATAGCTTATGAGACTATCGCGTCATATGGGAAAGAGTCAACAATTAAAAAAACCACAACATAACAAAAACAGTGTTGCGTAGTAATCGTGGACGAAAATACGTCGAAATGTGAATCAAGGAAGTCAACAGTTAAGATAGCGGAAATTGTTCTTTGGGCCAATCTGTGTGACTTGAACAGGTTTCTTCTCCACGTCTTATGGTTCTGTACTGCGTCTCTCAACTCCTCATAATCTCTCCTAATCATTATGCCCGTCTTTTTACGCCTTCCTCTTCCTCCCTTTTCTTCCATTAAGTTTTTTGCTTCGTTTCTTATAATGTGTCCTTTCCATCTTGCATCTTTCTAACAGCTCTCAGTATGTCTCATCTCATTTTACAGGTCTATATATTTTACTTTTTTAGCCTCATTTATGCTTTTCCTCCGTCACTGTTACATTAAAAATCCGTCTAGATCATGAGTAACCAGACAGCGGCCGGCAAGTCGCATACAGAGCTTAGTGAAGCTACTTACCCATGTGTCATGGGTATCCAATTTTTCCTCTGTTTACCCTGTTTTCATTACCAAGAAATTATTCATTCATTTATTTCATATCCCGCGAAAAATTTGTCATTTTATCTGTGTAAATGACTTAAACGCAATAATATATCTCCCCTGATTCTAGAAATATTACATAAGTTTAATTTATTTCACTTCAACGAATTGCAAGTAAATTCTATAGCATTAGACCGGAATTTGTGGAAAGCCATAATGAGAAATGAAAAAGTATTACTAAGTATTTAAATAAAACAGTGTGGAAGTTACGAAGTGCCTTCTTAATTCTCAAATTGCAAGTACTAGAAGTTCTTCAATTGTGAGGTCTCTCCCGTACGATAAGACCCCAGACGGGCGTTTTCAAGAATATAAAATCTTTGAAACGAATATGAGTTACAATATACGACCTTATTGTAAATGCTTCTATATTTTGTAGTACAGAATTTCAGAAGTGAATGAATTTTACTCGTTCTAGATTCTTTAGTAGTACGGTATATACTATAATGTACACAACGGGGTGGTGATGGTTGAATAGAATAAAGGTTCCCCCCAAAAAATAACCAGCAGCTACTGGAAAAACATTCTTTTCATGCATCACTTGGACGTTAGCAGAAAAATCGCAAGATTAGATGCCTTATAATACATCTGAAAAGGCAAAGAACGTTTTTCAGGTGACCGCGGAGATCTCGAATTCAATCTTTTCGAGAAAGGCACAATATATTTCCTATTTCACGTATGAATAAAAAGCTTTATCGGAGAGGAGCAGAAAACGGAAGACCGAAAGGTCAAGGGTCACTAGAAGCAAATGTAAAAGTTTGAGAGGGAGGGGATAACGTCAATTGATTAAGGCTGCGAGGGAAATCTTTAGCTAAGGGTTTGAGCTGAAGGGGGAAACCGGGGCGTCGAACCGGAACAGAATACAATTCGAGAAAACCGTTATTCTTCTTAAGAAAACCGAGTATAATGGTTTTTCAAACATTGAGGTCTTGGTATAAATCCCACCGTTTGAATAACATATCTTTGTCTTTAATTGTTAACTAATATAAAACTGCTATGACCATGCTATAAAGTCTGTAAGATATGCAGATGATAAAGTTCTACATCTACATCTACATGAATACCCTGCAAGTCACCTTTCGGCGTGTGGCAGGGGGTGTAAACACCAAACGATTGAGCTACTTTTTTAGCCTATTACTATCGCGTATCGTTCGCGGAAAGAATGAGTTCTCAATACAACTTCTTCTATTTCTCTTATTTTGCTCTCATTATCGTATCGGCCGAAATAACACGGGGTCGCATAATATCAACTACGTGATGGGAAAACGTGCAAAGTTACTGCACATGATTCCGAAAGAGGTTTGCAAATGATATGCAAATGCATCAGGTGATAAAACAAGGAAGTAAAGAATGAAAATAAATGCAAGAAAAACTAAAATAATAAGGTTTGCAGATATTTAGATGATTAACTCATTGCATATAACACCGAAAGGGGTTTTCAAATAATGGTGAATGCATCAGAAGATAAAGCAAGGGAGCTTATGAATCAAAATAAACGTAAGAAAAACTAAAGTAATGTTTATCGATGGAAAGAAAGCAAAGTTAATGATAAGGGTGGATGGGGAAAAATTAGAGCAAGTAAATATATTTCCATACTTAGGCAGTCTTCTTTCTAAGGATGGAAGATGCACAACTGTGATAAAATATGGATAGCTTTAGTTTAAGGAACATTCGCGAAGCAAAATAAATTGATAAGGAAGGGACTATTTCCAATCAGGAAAAGATCAATAAAATCCTTGGTGTTGAGTGTATGGCTGTATGGATGTGAAACGTTGACGTTTAGAAAAGAAGATATCAAAAGATTATAGGCTTTTGAGATGTGGGTATGGCGCAGAAAAGGAAAAAGTAAGCTGAGTTGATAGAAATACAAATGATATGGTGCTAGAGATGGTGGGGGAGGAGAGGGTGTTAATTGAAGTATATCTACAGTAGAAATGAGTGGCTCAAATATTGAGAGGACAGGGATAGCTGAAAAAAAGTGATAGAGGAAAGAGACAGAGGGGAAGACAAAGACAGAAGATGTTAGATAAAATATGGGGTGGGATAACTTATTATGAAGCGAAAGAGAGGACATTTAATAGGGAATATGTATCTGTTTAAAGAATAAAATCAAACCGGATCGGAACCGAAGACAGAAATCGATAGAAACTGTTATTTTTGCACGAGAGTAAACCAAACCTGGTGAAATATTAAAGTTGTTGAACCAGAAACGAAATCTAAAGCCGTTATGCCTTACATTTACATTTATATAAACTACTATTTTGTTCTTAATAAATGAATTATCTCAAGGTCTATTGTAAAATTTAATTTATTGAATATAATTGTATAAATGCTAAACATGAGTAAACAAACTTTATAAAGGTACAAGAACCGGTTAGACGTTGGTTCACGGATCAAAAATGGACGATAACGGAAAAGTTTTTTTTTTCGGTAAAATCAGAGCAAAATCAGGAGCAAAAATATCTCGAGTTGTATCTGAAACTGCTTACAAAACTATGATTATTCAACGGGAAGACAGAGGGAATCCGTGATAAAAAGGCAGGAGGGACCTTCAATTTGTAAATCAGGTTGGAGCTCAGGCGTTATGTTGTGAACTCCGTTTTGAAACTTTATTCTCTCCCGTCCAGAACACGGACTGGTCACGTCGTTGAATTTATGCAGAATCAGTCGGCAGATGGTGGGGTATGAACCTGTTGGCTGCTGAAGGAGCTTTAACATCCAACAACGGCTTAGCGAGACATTCAGCGACCCAATTTTTCTGCTCGAATCTAAATGGATTCACTTCGTAGATTTATGTAGTAAGATACGTGTGGATATGGGTGAGATTTATGCGCCAAAATAATCCGTTGGGTCAATTTATTTGAATTATGACTAAATTTAGAATCCTATTGCAATACAAGGATTAAGGCTATAATCTGGAGGGTCTAGTTCGCGTGATGTTGAATAAAATAACAATAGTTAATAATAAAATAATAAATAGTTGGAAAAGGAACATTGTTACGCTGCATTTCATTGTTGAGTTTCATGTAAATTTCTCATCGATTTTTATCATTACCTATATTGTTACTGCCAAGAATTTGTTGATTATGGGCAGTAAAATTGTAGTCAAATGTCATTGTTGTGCATTAATTCGTACATCCATCCACATAATGATGCATTTGTGGTTATTAATACTTAAAACGGACATTGTGCAGTTTCTGAAAAACAATGGATTTTCATGGACATATTCCCTTATCCTTTAAGTTATCCGGAAAATAATTGAAAATAATTTCATTCTACAATGGTTATGGAAAATATCTCGGTAAAACATTATTCGATTCGTTTAAAAACAAATTCTGAAATGGTTATTATTTTCTATCAAATACTTTACCTCGATATTTAAGGATAGTTTACATCCTTTTTATTTTTCGGAAATGGCATAGATATACCCCTTACTTACTTACTTTATTTGAAATTAGGATAAAATGTCTTTAAAATACATTCTAAATACTTTAATTGAATTTAGGAATGTTTTTTTAAAAACATAATCAAAGCTAACGTGCACTCAATTTAAATGAAATGGTAAATTAGAATGTTAAAAATGGGCGCAAAAATAGAATACTTTTTCAAGCCCTATCTCCAAATACTAGAAAGTCTTGAGAGTATCAGCTATTTAAATATACTGTCATTTTCATTATTATTTGCTGCAGGTTGACTTAAGTCAGGTCGCAGCTTCTAAACATAGTCATGTAACACTTAATACACAAATATTCGTCAATATCTTACAAACATTACCATTTCATAATAATATTACTGTAATTACGAACCCTTTGTATCCCTACAATACATTTACACCATATATATCCCATAATTACAATGACTACATAGTCACAGTTTATAGGTCTTTTTGATATGTCATTACTGCAAAATCATGATCAAAACTCAACTGCAATACAACAAATCGCCCATAACAAATTCAACGGTATCTATGGGAACAACTGCTGTTTCACAGAATCCGAAGCACTTTTCTTGTATTTAATGTAATTTAATGACGTCTTTTATGGGCGAAATTGGGACTAAGTAGTCCTTCCATTTATACCCATTTTACTTACGGGATTTTCAAATTAAAAATCTATAGAAATTACAAAAATTCACAAAATTATCATAAATACAAAACAGAAAAGTTACAAAAAAACATAGCTGAATACAAAATGCAAGACGGAAATGAGAAAAGAATGAATAAAAAACATACAAAAGTTATATGTAGAATGCATGGGTGGTCTGAAAAGTTTCCGACATTTCGCCATTTCTCGACATGTTTTCTGAAAATTTTCTGAAGATTTCTGAAAAATCTGGGGTCGGAAACTTTTCAGACCACCCTTGTAGATTACATGTGGAGGAAAGTACAAAATTTACGTTACAGCATTGCAATAATTATGTTAATTAGAAAATGTGAACAAAATTTATGTAAACGACCAAATAAACATTTTTTTTAAAGCTAAACAACAATCTTCAGTAGGAGAACACATCAATTGTATCAGGAAAACTTCGCCTAAATGACCAAACATATAACTTTTCAAATTTAATCGACAATTTCCAATTGGATTACTAACATTATCGCAAAAGGAGAACCGATGAGGCGCTTCCAATTAAAACCTACAATTAGCGTACGCCGAAAAGTAAGACCGAGCGGATGATCTTTAATTAATAAACGCTTCATGACTACTCATTATAACTAGAATCCAGATTCGCCAATTATCCATTAGATCCAGCCACGGGGAAAAACGTCACAGATACATAAAGGCATAACTTCCGTGTTTGTTTTTAATTGCCGAAGATAAGTTCAATTACGCCCTCTAAAGAGTCGAAACGATCACTGCAATGAACACAGTCGCGAATCCCTAATAGATATTAGGATTGTCTTTGTTAATTAAGGCCATAACGAGATTAAGCAGTTCGGTGAAGGGATTGGCGAAATGTCACTAAGGAAGATTTAAGGTCCATAAGCAACGTGATCCGAACGGGATACAAAACTAAATAGAAGAATTTTATATATATATGTTTGCAAAGGCGGATTTGCCTATTTACAACCCGTGGGCGATGTGTGTTTACCTCATGAAACGTCGAGGGAGTTGTCAACGTCAACACGGAGAAAATTATGCGAAAGACGCGGTATTTAATTAATGGGGAAGTTTAAATTTGGATACGAGGTCTCAGACGTTATGTACTCGATTTCAGTGGTTGGGAGAGATAGAAAAATTAGAGAAATCTTCCGAATGCGATAGATCTCTGTGTAACTTGCTTAAATGCCTTGAGGGTACACGAGTGGATTCCGTGAAGATTAGACGAGGGTTATGCGGGAATGAATTTAAGGACGACGGATAGCAAATTCGGAAAAATGATAGCGGTGAGGTTGGCGGGCGATAGGTTACCAGAGACAAATCCTGCGATATACGAAATGGCCGAAGAGGAGCCATTTTTTTGCGGAAATTCACCTTTATAATTGATCAAACGAACCTTTTAGCGAATAATTCACGGCAGGATTCGCGCTGTCAGACGTGAGCGATGAAAAATTCATCCGGACAGTTTTTATGCCTCCTTTTGATGTCATACATGCATACGTCTGACCTGGATGCGTTCGTTTCACTTCTTATGATTTTTTTATGAATTATGCACGCAACGAGATAACTTGAACAATAATCACTATGGATGCGGAAGTTGTTGATTGTTGATGTGATTGTTGTTGATGTCACCTTTAGTTGATATGACTGTTGCTGAGTTGATGTTGTTATTATTGTCTCGATGCGATTTTTGTTGATGAAATTTCTGAGGTGATAACTAGATGATTTACTTCGTTCTCTCTCTACTAGAGAGAACGAAGTCTTCTCTGATGTTTTTCCTTTACTTTTCTAATTCATTAGAAGATATGAATAGATATTGTTCTGCCTAAACGTATTCTTTAGCTCGTTCTTGACAATAATTGAGGGTTATTACATACACCATGAATTAATATTACATTTAAGGGTGTTTTCTTACTGAATAATATCATATTTAAACTAAAGAAACAGTCTAATTTCACAGACATTTTCAAGGGATTGATTTTGGCCTAATTAAAACGATTAAAATTAAAAATTAATAAAATGAAAGGAATGGAACCTATGAAGCACTCTTTCATTAAATTATCCGATTTGTACGAATTAAAATTGCTTTTCTTATTATATTTGAATAACATACGATTGACCAGATAGCCATAGGAAAATAACATATTTCTATTTATGACAGCTTTAAGATAAAAAGCTTCTACAGATATTTCTAGAATTTAATAGAAAGATACCCGGTCTTTTCTTAAAATGAAAAGGAAGTACGATATATGGATGGATTTAGTAAATTACCGTAGACTGAACTTTAAAGTAAGCTTACGGGTATATAGTACTAAGAAATAAGCAGGAATATTAATTAATTTACTTCTACACATCCACAACAAGGTAACTACGCAACTACGTCATTCTATCAACAGAGCTAAAATGCAATATAATGGCATCAGGGGAAGTATTTTAAGAATTCTGTAATCATTTCCCTGAGTAAAACATATTGATTCTCTCTATGAAACTAATATGGAACAAACTCCAAGAATGAATTATTTCTAGATTTTAACCACTTAATAAATGACGAATTGATAACAAAAATTTACAATCATAAAAACGATACAACTATACAAATTTCATGGAAAATCATTCTATGACCATTAGTTTCCGAGAAAGCGTTCCTAGAGTGCTTTTCCCATGCGCTAGTCGCATCACTTCGGAGATTCCCCAATGAGTTTAGTGTAGACTTGGCGTTCTGTTTGCCGATATCCTGAATCCAACTGAATCCTACTCTAATTCCCATAGCAACTGCATAACAACGTCTCATCTTCCGTATTTTCCCGGTACATATTTGAGTTTCAGCTGTCGACTGCGACGGGAAAGTTAACTCGAAATTGTCCCAGACCAAGTCTGCAGATAACTTCTTAAAGAGTAAGATTTTTGTAATTAGAAATTATGAAATATATTGTCTTTGCTGCTTTAGAAGCATGGTAAATATTCTTGTACAGAAATAATGCTATCTAATATCTACTATAGTTATAACCGAATTAAGAACATGTATTACCACTGCAGACAAGGAATTTTGAAAACTAGGTTAAGGTAAATTGAAACGTAAAAAAGCTGTCTAGACTTGAATTAGAGAAATATCTTAGAAAACTTCCGATTTCTCTTATAGAAAGATACAACTCAATCACGGTCTTCCTTTACAGGGTAATTTAAGTATGTTACACTATCATAATGGTGTCTCGATTCACGATTGATTCCTTATTCCCAAGATTCTAAACACGAATATTTTTTATTTCACAAGCCCATCTTGTAATTTTTTTATCAAAAAATAAGATATTTCGTTCCTAAATGCCCCCATGAAGTAACAATGGCCTGAAATAGGAATAGAAACTATAAATAACCAAGATATCGATTGCAAAGGCTGGTATAAACAACTCAATTGAACAAGATGCGAGAGATAGAGGATCCAATATAAACAAATATTGTAAACATCAGCTTTCCGATAATATTTTATCCCGAACTATAAAAGGATCAAAAGATGTACACTTAAGCGCTAAGCAATATGTCCACGCTATAGTCTTTATTATTGTACCAAGAGGTTCTAAAATATATATTTTGCGAGATAAACATCAAATGGGGAGAAGAGATGTTTCACTGCCTGATAGCATATCTCTAGCCCCAGTTTGTATTAGGGACTTAGATAAAGGTTGCATATAGCAAAGTATGTAGGTAAAGCGTTCTGAAAGCCGAGGTACAAATGTACCTATTTCTTTGTTTCATGTTATAATTTCTAGAATAGGCGCTTTAAGGAGGCTGATGTCTTCATATAAATACACACAAACTCAGTTAAATGAATGAATTTTTAAATTACTTAAGGTTATAGCTGCTTTTATAACGCGATTATTAGTGTTCTACCTTTTGGTAGGTTCATGTACTCCCCCATTCCCTATTCAGTTCCCTCTCCTTCAATTCCCGCTAACTTATCCCACCACTTAATTCGTCTAATAACTTTTGTCTTTGTCTTCCCCTCTGTCTTTTTACAAGAATTCTTTTTATAACATTACTTAACACAACAAAACGAATGTGTTATAACTCGTTAGTCATGTCGCTAAGAGCCCTAACTGTAACAATGTAAATATTATAGAGCGATAATTACAAGTTTATTACGTATTAGAGTATGCGTAAACAAACCATTGTTGCAAACAAATAATAATTCTTCTATTGTTATAAATTACAACGAAAGGTAACAATGATATACAGCAAAAATGATAACTACTAGTACGATGCAGTTATACCAAAAACGCAGGCTGAAGGTTAAGAAAACAAGCCTAACGTAAATCAACACCGAATTCAAACCTAAAGAAGCACCAGCGGTGTTAATTCCATTCACGTTCGAAACATTTTCAAATTTACAGTCATCGTTTCATTATTTCAATACAGAATCCCCTACATTTTTATACCCACATCGCAGTCTTCCTTTTCTGAACTCCCGAATTTTATTCTATTTTTCGAGTGTTTTTCGGCACAGATAACCACGGACGCGAAAACACTGGAGTTAATAAAATTAAATTTATGAAATTCAAATGGCCGAAGGAAGATTTATTGGCCATAACTCGCCACCTTCCCCGCCGGCAGCGACCCCTACAGGGCATCGCGAGTTTAATGATCTGCTCCAGAATCTTTCCATTCGGATTGCCTCGGGAAATGTCCAATGCAACTCCGATTCAATTAAATCCGGACGGGGAAAAAATGACGCGCTTCATATAAATTACTCCGCATTCTGAAGCGATTCGACGAATTGTCCGGAATTTTCGACGAGTCGTCCGTATGGGAATAGGGCGTCGGCGCGTGCCTCCCGCGCTATCGCGGCATTCCGTTAGGGGGGGGGCCTCTTTGTCATGTTTCCATTCATTTCTCTCTGGTTTTCGGGGATTTTTCTCCCTCCCAACCACCCCCTATTCGTCTCTCTATATCTTCCTTGCCTCCTCTCTTATTCCATAGCATTACGCTTCCTTTCGTCTCCGGGAGAACGAAACTCATTTTTTATGAGCTTCTTTTCATTCATCCCGACACCACGTCTTCCTTTTCGTTCCTCCTGCACGTTTCTCTCTGTCCCCGCTACCTACAGCAAAACCCGGTTAAGAAACTCCCGTTTAAGACGCTACCCCCTTAATACGCGATTTTCCCCTTTACCACGCGAAACGCATAGTAAAAAACCCGCTTAAGACGCGGATTTTTGCCGTTCCTATGCCTTATGTTTGGAGTGCACTCGATGAATTCGTCTAGAGTGCACTATGGTTATAACTAGATTGGAGGGAGTGAAGGTTTTGCTCGAACTAAAGTAAGAAAAGTGTTCCAATAACAACACACAATTAAAGCAATTGCAAATCGAAAAAAGAAATGCTTGGGTCAAATATTGAGAGGAGAGGGATTGTTGAAGAAAGCGATCGAGGGAAGAATGCTAGTGAAAAGACAAAGAAGAAGACAAAGATAGAATTTATTAGACGAATTACGGGGTGGGATAAGTTACCGGGAATTGAAGGAGAGGGAGATAAATGGGGAATGTGGGGGCACATGAACCTACCGAAAGGTAGAACACTTTATATCGATACATTGCAACCAACTTTAACCAATCGTCCGCCTCACTCGATAGATTAAAATATTTTTGCAACTTCAGTGTTAGCCTCTCACCTTATCTTAAGAAAGGTCCCTTGTAATTAATTCCCCTTGTAAATTTATATTTGAGATCTTCTTTATCACTTATGTCTCACAATCGAAGCAGAAGGCTAAATTTTAAATTCGCTTGACGGTGTCCTTTTTGTTTCAATCTCAAGTTGCAAAACATACCGAATAAAATGGAAAAGTATTGTAGTTTTTTTGGACTTTTTAGCGTAGTATTGGAGATTGGTGTTCTGCGATGACCTCTCGCCACTGCTGTTAAAAAATCTTTGTTAAAATTAATCGTAGACAACATATATTTATGAAATTCCGTTACAGGAAGCACGTTGACTAACTTAGCATAATTCCACGAGAATTTCTTTCTTGCGATACGTTTCCAACTATTATGTTCACCATCAGGCCTGATGATGAAGTTGTCCAACATACTCCCAAATTGGCAATTCTTCTATTATTTTATGCCTGATAAAGTTATTTCAATGCGGAGTGAAAATTGACCAAAATTAACTTACTAAGACATTCTCTATGTACGAAAAGGAGACTAAGAATATTGTATAAGTGTTCTTTGCGGTAGGTTCATGTGCCCCACATTCCCTATTTAGTTCCCTCTCCTTCAATTCCCGTAACTTATCCCACCCCTTAATTCGTCTAACAACTTCTTATTCAGTACAAAATAAATACTATGTAAAACAAAAAGCATCACAAAATCCCGTTTCAAACGTGTTTTTCGCTTGATTCCCTGAAAAACATCTTAACGGGGTTTTACGGTATCTCTTGGCTCACTCTTACTCCAGGAGAAAATCATGTATTAAATGGAGCATCTTATGCGGGAGCGTCTTATCCGGGTTTTTACAGTATCTCTTCGTCCGCTCTTTCTCCAGGAGCCCTGTGTTATTTCCCCTTCCTCCCGATTACGTTCTGTGGCTCCTTTACGCCAACCCATCAGCATCATCCCGCCCTGCCACACGACTAACCCCAAGAAGTCACGTGGTCTCACGTGCACTGCCTTACAAATCGACTCTCTCTTTCTCTCCGCCTTCAAACGCACACGTATCCCCCCTTCTTTCCCTCTTTTCTCCACTTCCTCCACGTGTTTCCCCTCTTCCATAGTCCTTTTTGTTCCTTCATTTATCTCTCCCTCGTATTCTTCTTCCCTTGCGATTCTATTCATCCACTCTCACCTGCGTACACGTCCTGAATTTTACTTTCACCTTTTACAGGTAAAACCCGGTTAAGAAGCTTTCTAGAATAATATCCGTGTCTTAAGCGGGATAGCGTATATTTCTATCTATTCGCATTCATTTTTGCACCAGCAGCCTCTAAAAAATGTACAGCAAAACCCGGTGAATACTTATTCAGGGGACCAAACGAAAACCGCGTCTTAAATGGGATAGAGTAATAACCAGGTAATACTGGTTGCCTTACAGAATATTTTTGGAGAAGGGTCTGTCTTACGCATAAGGAGAGTGTCTTAGTTGCTTTATTTTGGTCAATTCTTACTCTTCTATGAAAATGTTTACTAGATTTACTTTACTTGAACTATTCCGCGTAAGTAAAGCGGAATGATTCAACGAGTACCACTTTTTGTAACATTTTTATATGGCGAGACCTTAATCAATACCATTATTCAGCATCACTCATGCCTGAATAGCTTTTAGGTCATTACAGCACATCATGAAAAGACTGAGAAAAAATTAGATGAAAGATAAATTTTCTTTTATCCTTACCGAAGGGCATATGGTAAATATTCCAATCATTAGGATATGGTACTTAAATTTTATTTATTCTCGATTTTTTTCATACTTTTTGAGCAAAGTTTTTCATAGTTTTATTAATTCTTAAAAATTTCATAACCTTTTCTCATGATTGGGAAAAGCACTAGGGGGGTTTCAAGCAACATATCATCCTCCTATGTTCTCACCTTTTCTCTTAGAATTTCTTCGTAGATTTTAGTTTTCTCAATTTTACATTCAATTTCCTTAGCCATTCCCTTAATCCCAATTTTCCTATTCGTTGTATTCTATATCATTCAATGCCATTCTCTTACTTTATATGTTCGATATTTGTATGCGAAAATTTGTGGAAAGATATTGAGTAAATTAAACAACATATTTTGCTACGAAAATATCTGGAAAAATTTTAAGGGGAGATAGTTCAAGGTATTTTATATACTTTGCATACATTGCAACCACTGCAGTGCCTTAAATCTATATTCTAGGCCAGTAAAAATATAATATTTCTGTGATATATGCAAATGATACACATTAAACGTATTAGAATTATGACAACAATTTTTGATTAAAACTCCTCATGCACTAGAAATTCATCAAGGATTCATGTATAAGAAACGCTACTTTCATTCTTTTCAGTCTCATTTCTGTGTCATTGCTATTTCACGATGTAATTACATTTTCTTTCGACTCCCAAACATACGTTTCGCGGGATGTTCCTTTCACTTCCCATTCACTTTCCTTAAACTTAAGTTCATCCCATTCCCAGCTTTTTCAATCTCAAAGTCGACTCACTTCATATCCAGCCTCTTTGTTGTTGCTTATTTAATTTCTTTCCGCTTTCCATTCGCTTCTATTTAACATTCTTTCCTTCTTAGTCCCATTCGTGCATCTCGTTATCTTATCATTTTCTCCTTTTTCGGCCAGTTTTTCTCTCCTGCTTTTCTTCGGCACAATGTCTTTCACTTTGCATTCGTTTCCCTTAAAAGTTTCCTCGATCTTTCTCTTCCATTCCAGCCCCTTCTCGTCCGTCTCATTGAATCGCCATTTTCATCCCATATTTTCCTTTTCCTTCCCCGTGTTTTCCTTTATCTCTCATCTCCGTGCGATTTCTCTCACTTCCCATTCACTTTTTTTTCTCAAAATTCCGGCAACAATCCTCAGCCGTTCTTTGGGTCCTCTTGTCCGGACCCTTGAATTCTCAATTCCCCCCTCTTTTGTACCCTTTTTATACTTTCCCCTTTTTTTTAATAACTCTTCCCCCCCTCCCCCCCGCGATCACTTTCACTCTGCATTCACTCCTCTTTAACTTTCCTCCCTCATTGCTCTCGCCGTTTCTTTTGTCCGGGCTAATTGCATTCTGAATTTATCTCTCTTTTGAGCACGTTTTTCTTCTCCTTTCTTTTTGGAATCCTCATCCCCATGAGCAGCGCCTTTCATTTCACACTCATCTCTCTTTAACTTTCATTTTCCCGTCTCTACATGCTTTCCCGCCCTTTCTAATTTCTTCCTTTTTTCATCCTTTATTTGACTTTCACCTCACCGTGTGTTCTCTTTCACTTCACATCCACTTCGTTTTGAATTTGCCTTTTTTTATACCTAGCGTTTCTCATCCTTCGGCCATCTCATTTTCTCGCCTCATTTCTCCCTCATTTCCTTCCTTTATTATCTCTCTCCCTCCTTCCTTTCACTTTGGGATACGCTTTAACTTCCGCCATCCCATCTCCGCCGAAAATCGCATCATTCTTTGATCCTCGTTTCTTTTCTCATTCTCTCCACCATTCCTCTTTCCCCTCGTTCATTTTCTAACCCTCTTTCTTCTATCCTTGCCTTCCTTTCACTTTTCGTTCTCCCATCATCGTCATACTTTCACCCTTTCGTTCTCAAATTATCGTCTTCCTTTCACTTTTTTGTTCTAACACTCTTGTCTTCCTTTCACTTTTTCATTCTCCCATTCTTTTCTCCCAGTTTATCTTCCTCTTTTACCCTCTGACCCATTCTTCTCCAATTATCTCATCTTCCTTCTCCTTCTCATTTCGATTCCGCGTTAATTCCCTCCTTCTTTTTGACCCCTTATCACTTCATTGCCCCTTCCACTCTCAAACTTTTTTTCCCCTTTTGTCTTCTTCCTCTTCCCACTTTTCCCATCTTCTCCTTTCCCCCCGAATTACTTCAAACTTGATTACGGTTTTAAGCACCTTTTTCCTTGTTTAATCAGCCATTTAACACCATTCTCGGGTCGGAGTTGATCTTTCTTTCATTTCTCCTCGGCTGTCCATTCTTAACGAATTTGTCTCTTTCTCTTTAAGTTACTCACGTGTCAAACGCTTTTTCTCGAGGTAATCTTGAGAAAAAAATATCACTTTCTCAGACGTGTAGGACGATTAGCCTTTTATTAACCTTTGTTTGACACACTGGGATAGGAGTACATTCCCCAAGCCCACCTCATTATGTATATTTGACTGAAATACCTTAATTCCGTTATTTTAAACACGTTTATTTCATAACCATATAATGTCCTTCTACGAAGTATGTCTCAATATGATAGAATTTTTTCTTCCATTTTATAATCAAAATTGGTATGAATATTATTTTTAAACAAAAACTTATTTTGATAATAACAGAAGTTTCACCTTTTCACGAAATTTCTTCCTCTCATTATCCAGAATAGGTACCCCTTTTTAGATAGCTCAGTAATATTTTATATTATTTTCTTGTAGTTTTATTATTCGAGCAAAGTCAGTTAAATTTTTATCCAATGATATGAAAAAATAAAAATATTATGATTTCGAACAATTTGAATGGTTTAACAAATGAACTTATTATTAACATTATTTACATGACAATCCAACTATTGTATCCAACAATGTAGGAAATGCGTAACTCAATAATGCCTAATGCATCAGTGTGCAGCCTTTATAGGGCTAACTAATGTTAAATGCAGCCCCACCCCTGGTGATAGAATTAATGGGAGCAATGTCCGTCCGTATCCGGGTGAGACGGACGGACGGACAGATATAATCAACGCAACAATGAAGTGATAAAATCAATCATGAATTGATGAGGTATAGTCTTGACTTATCAATTTCCTTAGCTAAAAAACGATCTTAAAACTTATTCCCGAATGAAATTGATTTTAGTCTCAACCACCTCTGACCCACCCATGCATTACCGAGGAATTCTTTCCTATATTTTTCCATCTTTACGTCCCACCCGTGTCAACTGCTTTCTTACTCCGTACCTTAATAAGAATCCATGGAATTCCGGATTACTTGAATAAACTCATTTGCAGAGTCCTTCTTTCGCACTCATTTTCCCTTCAGCATCCCATTACCATAGTTTACCTCCAAACTTATTGCAACCCGTTTGAACATATGATAGCGCAACCCAGTCAAACTTTTCCCAAATATTAAGCCTCTTTATCTTTTGCTTCATACTCATTCCTGCTTCCTTTTTCTCTGATAAACTCCGAAGCCTTACTTTTCATTATCTTTCATTGCCCCTGCGCCAATTTATTCTTCATTTTATTATTCGCATTTCCTCTAAGTTTCTCTGTTCATCCTCAATTCCATTTTCATCTACTCCTCTTCCCACTCAGCTATCTTATTACTCTCTCCTTCTCTTCCTTTAACTTTTTGTGCCCCATTTTCTCACCTCATTCACCTTTTATTATATGGAATTAATTTTCTTTTTTTTTCAATTATCTCATTCCTTTCTAGACCAATTGTGTGCTACGGAATTAATCCATTTCTAAAGCTTCATCCTATCCTAAATTAGGTGAAGGAGAATAGTTTATATCCATACCGTAATAGAGATTGAGATTTAGATTAGATCAATAACTTAATTCATAAAACTCACTCTTAATAAAGAAGTCCATAATGTTAATTGTTGTTAATCCTTTATTATATTCTTCAATATACTAGGGAAAATACAGAGGGGAAGACAAAGACAAAAGTTGTTAGACGAATTGAGGGGTGGGATAAGTTACCGGGAATTGAAGGAGAGGAAGTTAAATAGGGAATGTGAGGGCACATGAAACTACCGAAAGGTAGAACACTTCTTCACACACATTCTTCATTTTATTTTGCGTAGCATTTCCTTTTATCTCCACGTTTAATCATTATTTTTCTTTTAATCTTATTATTTAATTCAACTTTATTGCCAAGCCATTATTAAAAAAAATGTTTCGAAGAGCATTATGAAACATCTATAACTGTGAGTAATAGTATCTTTCGTACCATTGCTGAACATTCATTTAAATGCAGAACAATAATGAAACAATATAACAAGGTAAATTCGTTTCGTAACAATACTGTACGTCGTCAAGGAAGCGTTCCCTATTCCAGAGTTTTAGTAGCTATGATTAAAGCATTATTAGATATACTATTAACAACCTTGCTTGGGATATGCATTATTGTACATCAGTCGATTACATTCAATTTTCTCTTCTATGCCTTCATTGCTTTAAATATATAGAAAATATTTTAAGGTGGTCTTTTTAAAATTTTTGCTATATAAATTTAAGACTAATCAGAGATGTCTAAATAGGAGAAAAAATTACGTTGTAGTCAAGGGAAAAAGAGTTTTTCTGACTATAATTTCCAAAATTCTGATACCATCAGCTCTCATTGTATTTTCTTATTATATTCAAGCTTCATCAAACATAAATTTTAAAAAATTCCCATTTGTTTTTATACTTTCCTTCGTATGCTATATTATTCTATAAACCAAGATTCCTTAACTTTACTTCCCGTGGTACCAGACTAAGTATTTCATGAACTGCGAGAACCAGAAAGGATTCCTTCAATTAGACCTTCATTATAAATTTATAAAAATAAATTTATATAAAATAGACCCTTTTATATATTTATTATCATTACGAATTATCATTTTAACATAAGAAAGAACATATGTAAAAGATATGATATATAAGAACGCATACGATTAAAACAAAATATGTAAGGAGACTAATTGCATATTCCTTACGTTAGAAAATAAGGTATATATCGAAACTTAGAATGTTAAGATGTTAAAATATATATAGTTGTTTGAAAAGTTAGAAATTTTTTATCTATGGAAACCAGTTTCTAACATCTATCTATATCGAAACATCTTTGAAAATGTAGACCTATTTAATTCCTCTGATAATAGAGAGACATACTAAATCGAGAGTAAGGTTTCCGAACTGAGCTTTATTCCATTCTTCCCACAGTTGTCTATATCCCCACCATTCACGCTCCGTTCAAAATTCCTTCAAAAGAATAATAAAAACATTTCATTCCCTCCACTCTCTCCATCGATCCCCATTCATTCCCAGTTTATCCACTGCCCTTTTGTCTAAGAGAAAAACCGCTTCACTTTAGTGCAACACACACACACGTGCCATTCCTTTCACTTTCCATCAATCGTTCCCCGATTCCCTTTCACTTTCTCCACGGTGTTTCATTTTCAATCTTATTTTCTCCTTCCTTTATATTCCTTTCACCACTTCCTTATACTATCATAGCTCTATTTTCGGTCTTTCTTTACTCAGTGAGAGTGAGAGTCTTTCTCCCACACTTATATCCTTTTTACCCATTATACGTCCTTTTTTGCAGACGACAAGGCTATTGTGTGCGATTCTGAAAGAGGTTTGCAAAACCTAGTAAATGCACTAAACGATAAAGCAAAGGAGTTTGGGATGAAAATCAATGTAAGAAAGACTAAAATTATGAGGTTTTCAAAGGTAAAGAAAGCTAAGTTAACAATAAGGGTGGATGGGGAAAAACTAGAACAAGTAGATCAGTTTTCATACTTGGGCAGCCTTCTTTCTAACGATGGAAGATGTTCGACAGAAATTAGGAAAAGGATAGCATTAGCGAAAGAAGCTTTCATGAAACGAAGGGAACTGATGACAAAGGAATCAGGAAGAGATTGGTAAAATCCTTGGTGTGGAGTGTAATGTTGTACGGGTGTGAAACGTGGACGTTGAGTAAAGAGGATGTCAAAAGATTGGAGGCTTTTGAGATGTGGGTATGGCGTAGAATAGAGAAAGTTAGTTGGTCGACAGAAAAACGAACGAGGAGGTTCTAGAGATGGTTGGGGAGAAAAGAGTAATAATTGAAGTAATTAGAAATCGAGAAAAGAAATGGGTGGGTCAAATATCGAGAGGGGAGGGATTATTGAAGAAAGCGATCGAGGGAAGAATGCTAGGGAAAAGACAGAGGGGAAGACAAAGACAGAAGATGTTAGACGAACACCTATATATACATCCTTTTTCCCAGTTCTTTTGTAGTGGGTCTACTCGGTCATAGTTAGGCGCCTCTTCCGCGGTACTCTTGGCGGCTGGAACGCGTTCCGTTCCCGCGGGGCCCAGGGCAGATGACAGCCATTGTGCTCGGCGGGGGCGAGCCCGGGGGCTGAGCCTCATTTCTCCAATCCCCCTGCCCCATTGTTGTACGTCCTGGAGACGTGCTTAATCGCTGTCTCAGAGAAGACGTTTTATCTCTGCTCTCGGTATGTTTTAGCATCCCCACAGCTCATTAAATACCCTTAATTTTTGTTAATCCGTTTTATTGGTGCTTAATCTCGCCAGTGCTCCGCGTCTTATTTTTCCGGCGATATTATCCTCTGACGGATTATCTCTATGCAAGACTCGAAGGGTGAGTTACGTCTTTTTCTCCGTCTGCTGGAAAGAGATGTCGCGGGATTCTTTAAAAGGGAATGAGCCGTGATGAAGGTTCGTTATTTAATTCCTGGGTGTGCGTGGAGATCTCTTGAGTTGGGATGGAAAAGTTAGAAGTGGGAAAGGGTCGAATGGATATGACGAAAATGATGGCGGGATGCTGATTAAGAATTTTGAGGAAATTGAGGTTATGCTTGAGTTTAAGAATAACATTTTTAAGTGAAAAATTAAGAAAATCCATCATTAAGATATGTTACATCTTTTTCAGCAAGATATTCTTTGCTTGGAATTGAATGAGATGTTGATAATCTTTAAAAAAAATTCTTTAAATAGCCATTTTATTTCCACCTGTAATTCATAATTGAATATAATTTTCAAATTTTGTAAATATTAATTATTTCATAAATCAATTTCTGACCGCAGGTAAATCTTATTGAGCCGTATGTGGTTCCCGGTCCATATTTTGTGCAAGCCTGCTCTAGAAGTTGCTAGGAAAAGTCTTGTTTCACAGTACATAGTAGCTGTTTCCTTAGAAGGAGATGTTTAATTATGATACATCTTAATTTAATTACAAACGATCAAAAATCTCAAAATTTATCTTTAAAATAAATTATCAGTTGTTTTTTATCTAGCAATAATATTGGCTTGTTATTGAGAATAATCAAAAAACATTATTACTCAAGGTAATTTCATTGTATCGAATTAAATAGTGTCGCTATAGTGCTATAAAGTATTCAAATAAATCAATTGACAATAAAGTAATAAATCGTAGTATTCGAAGATTACCATATATACAGTGTTTGATTGATGAATTAATTTAACAATTTTCTCACAAACCCATTGCATAGTTATTATAAAAAGAACAAAAATTTCCAAATTATACGTAAAACTTCTCTAAAATGAATTAAAAGTTATATTTAAAAATTCAATTATAGTTTTTCTTCTATACAATGGTTCTGACTCTATAACCACCGCTATTTAGCATCTTTAACTTCGAGAAAAATATTGTTGTACATAGTTAAATGCAGGACAAAAATGATCCCATCTAACATATGAAAAATATTTCGTAATACGAAACTACTACTCTGCCATTGAGGAAGCGTTTCCATAGAGAATTATTAATAGCGATAATACTCGTATTGTTGTAGAGACAATGACATCCAATTGAATGGAGACCGAAGGCCAGGGAATTTCCCTTCATACGCCAATCGATTCCATTCAATTTTCTCTCCAATTCTTTTGTCGGTTTGAATTCTGAGAAAATATGAAAAGGGGCGTCTCTTTCGTTTTTAATTGAATAAAAGTTTGGGGAGTTATCAGAGACGTCTTCGTTTTAATTCATGAGATGAGGAAACGACGTCGTTGAAGTCAAAGGGTGAACAGTTTCCGAGATGTTTTCTGTCAACTCCATGGTCTAGAATGTTCCTTTCAGATTCCAATCTTGTATTCACTGGGCTTTAAGAATTAGAATTCCCGTCCGGCTTTGAGGATTTGGTATGGAAACCTTGAGGAAATCATCTGTCTCTGATTCTTCTTTTCTGAAAACGCTTAATCTCTTAGCCATCTGAGTCCCTTGACGTTTCAGGAAGTACTATGATTCTTAATCTATTGTTAGCTTACCGTCGTCGAATCCTTACCATTATGAGGTTTTTTGAACGTTAGCAACAGTAGATTAGAGAAACATGTTCAAAGGATATGGGAATTGTGACGTAAGAGATTTGATAAATGCTACCAAAAACCAGGAAGAGCGGAAGTAATGCGGAAAGATTTTTACTGGGGGAATCTCTGTCATTTTCCACTTTGAATAGAAATGAACCATTCGCAGTATGCATGTTAAAAGTGATGGCCTTATTACGTTTAGCAATGGTGATACGGAATTTGCTGTAAGCCGAATAAATGCTTTTATCACATAAAGATGGTTTATATCAAGCAATATGGATTTATCTAGGGCGGAAATATCTTTATTATTACCACATCAAGCTTCAATCAGCTGTGTTTAAATCTTGCAAATGGTCTAAAATGGCAGATGAAATTTATGTTTTTGTTCTTTTTAATGGTGCAATATAAAACAATCTGCAACCCACATATAAATTTTCTTGTGCAATTTAACTGAATGGTGTGGCTATTTTTTATGTAATCATCATATATATCCTGATATATACAAGTTTCAGATATTTTCCCATTTACTCTTCGATAGAAATAATTGGAAAAGCTGACCATAAAAAAATCATTTCCTTTGCATTCATAACAATATTTTAATGTAGTGCATGAATCAACAATGGTTTGAAATTCAGTTTTAGAGCAAACAAACTATGACAGGTTTCTAACGGTTCCACTCAAATGTAAATCTTTACAAATATTCATTTAACTAGTGAATTTTGTAATTAATTATCTTTTAAATCAAGAATATACAACTCTAAATGAAAATGTGAAGATTAACAGGTTATTGTTGTAGGTAATTTTTGCGCCAGCTAACAATGTCCGACGTCGTTATTGTTATTACCTTTGTTAATATAGAATGACCTTTGTTGAATGAGAATACAGAATTAACTACTGAGATTAGTAAATTGGGTAGCACCCTCTTTTGGTGAAAGCGGGTTCGATTCCAGGTGGGGGTCCATATGTGAGAAATAATCTGTTTGGAGCAATTTCAACAATACTACTACTACATTATAATGACCTAACAACTATACTAGCACTTGCCAGTAAGGATACTATTTAAATCTCTTTATATATTAAATCTCATCAAGAATTATAATAAAAAGGAATTAAATGATAAAGATATTTTTTTTAGATTTCCGAATCGAGTCACAGAAACGTCCCAAAAGACGTTTGAAAAATGTAAAATTTATGTTTTAGTCAATCAGTTTGCAGCAAATTTAGCATTATGTAACAAATTGTATCTAAATGTGAATCTTAGAAGTTAAGGCTGTGAATCATATTGAAAGTCAACAATTAAGACAGGAGTAACGTTACCTCTGGTCGGGAACGTTCCGAGATTTATATAATGAGATGCGAAAAGGAGCGGCCCAAACGACTTCTTCCTGCAAATCGAGCCTCAGCGACAAAGGAAAGAAGCAGTAAGGCCTCTCTGGTGCACTTCTGCCATTCACCGAAAGCTCGATCATTACGGAGATATACACACGCCGTAAATAAAACTTTTGGGTCAATTTTGATTCCTCCCAGATTAAAAGGGTTCCCATTATTCTCTGAGAGCAAATACCACCGCTGTGTGTCACAGTAATAACCATTCTTCTCCCTCTTGTAGATTGAATAAACCTCCTCCTCTTTTATAACCTCCTTTATATTTCAGGTCGGAGATAAACTTCTCCCAAGTATTAATTATCTTCCCCTGGCAAAACTATCTGACCTACTTAAACCATCGTTTCCGAAATCGCTCGAAATCTATCGCAGTCAGTGAGGAAACGATCTGAATTCGAGATTTCGCCTTTTTTCATCCCAGCTATAAAGAGGCCATTTTTTATTAGGATCCCGCCTCAGACCCTACTCACAGAAGAGAGAATAAATAAATGCAATTTTCTTCTGTGTCATCCGCACAAAATATCGCGGAATGAGAAACGGAAAGATCTTTTCGGTGGCCCTGGATTCTTTCCATATCCCCCCCTTTTTTACCCTTTTTCTCCCCCTCCCGACCCTGGAAGACCCTTAAGGACTCCCTCTCCTTCTGCTTACCTCACATTTTATGCCCCTCCATCCTGACCTCCAAAAAGACGCAGTTGGTCATGACGGCCATTCAAGACAAATTCAGCGCCGTAAAAGAGAATCGGAGGGTGTTATTCTCCAGGGGCAATAGTCTGGTGTTATTTCATCCCCGAGATCTTCCCTCCTTTCCATATGCCCCATTCGCTCCGGGCGCCCCACTATATGTAAACTATGGGAAATGGTAAATCAGCGGTGGGAGAAAAGATGCTTCTCTCTCTTTTGCGAGTTTTAAATCGCTTTCCGAAAGTGTTTTTCTGGGTGACGGCTCGGCGACCCCGAAAAGGGTCGCTTTGCGGGTTGCTGCAGCGAGAGGAAACGTTTGCCGTGGGTCCATTGTTCCCTCTGGGACTTAATCTTCTTTCCTTCTCTTCGGATGGAAGAGTTTTGGAGGCAACACGTAAATGGGTCGCTGTTTCGTCGGATTGGTTTATATGGAAAGGTGAGATTGGGTGCAAGGAGGCAAAGTTACAAAGCCCTCTGAGCTAAGTGGTTGAGTCAATCAAATTTCTTGGGTATATCTGTACAGTGGAGGTGGAGCAGAGTTAGAATAATACCAACATTTTATTTATCCAAGGATATATAAAAGTATGTAGAGGACAAGTATCTAAATCTACATTACATTAATTTCAATTATACCATTTCATACTGATCCTAAAACAATTCATATATACACTGCAATACATTAAATTCTTTTACTAGTAGGATACATATACAAAACACTTCATTCTAATTATACATTACATTTCCTTAACATGATATTTTACAATATGATCGAACATAAAATTTATATAATTTAAAAACGTATCAACACTATATTATGTTTCCGTTGGTAGATATTTCTTTAATTTTTATTAAATGTAATTTTTGTAATTTTTCATTAAATTCCCTCCAGGTAGTGAGGCTTCTCAGTATGATGAGGAATGAGGTAGTGTGAAAACTCAATACGTTCAGGCTTGACTTCACCAATTAGTGGGGAAATGCCACGTAAGTGCAGCACAGTGACCTTAGGCTTATCATAATAATACTTATCATAGCATTCAAAAGAAGTGAGTTCAATAAACACAAATTATTTTCTACATCCTCATTGTTGAGCACAAGAATCAGTTGCGAATTTTCGAGCTTCATTGTTGAGTTTTATACTCAAATCCATTGTTCATTCTTTGACACCCTTTTTGATTGTTGATAGCAGACCTTTCTTGTCTAGTTTCCATAGCAACCTTGAATTGCAATCGCTTGTCTTCGAGATCAAATGATGTCGTCAAAACGTCAACCTAGAGTTGACTACATCTACCATAATCCTCTATAGTCTGGAGCAGTGTGTGCTCATGTGAATCTGTGAAAAAGCGCATATTCGTGAATTACAAGAGGCAAGTCGTAGAGCAATACGTCTTTTACGAATCGCTAGGATGAATCGGTAGGCGTTACCAAGATGCTTCTCGACTTACGATGGGAATCGCTGGAAAAAGAAGATTGAAACTTGGGTTGAGTTTGCTCAATAAATTCGGAGATAATAATTTTTCGTATGGACTATCAGATGTATTACACGGATGAAATCAGAGAAGTAGATCCAAGGATTAATCGCTTCAAAAATTTATCTTTTCCGACTGAGATACGTAATATTTAATATGGCATTAAAATAGGATAAATGGTGATGAATAGAATGATGCAAACTTTTAGTGGACATTATAGAGGATTATAGTGGTGGTGGTTTTCAGGATATTCGCTTTGTTTTGCTTATACCACTAATTGTAATGAAAGACCAAAACCATCGATATTAGATTCCTACTGCAATTCCTTTTTTAGTGATAGTATTTTGAATATTTAAAGGTACTTCGATAGCTCAAATCAGTTCGCTCATATGGGTCCCCACCGGGAATCGAACCCAGGACCGCTTTTATCAAAGAATACCCAGTTAGCTATTCGGGAGGTCCTGCAGTTCCTATTAGGGAACAAGTCTCGATTAACGGAGGTTTCTTTGCCTAGGCGAGAGAGACTCCCCCTCAGCTAGGGAAGGGAAGCCTGATTTCTATAGCTGCCCTGCTTGTTTATCACCAATGTGTGCCACTGAACAGACATAGACTTATATTCAAAAGGAGACATTAAACTAAGTTGAATTGAACTTGAACAGTTGAACTCTGCGATTGATTTAAGATAGCTCCTTTGCAGCACTAATATGGGAGTAATGCTTGACTGGGGTATACGATTTCGGAATCTAGTTATACTGCTCACCCTCATCACGGCGCCGTACCCTTGGAACAGGACAACACGGAATTGTTTATTGGATCCAGTGCATTAACGGGGATGCACGTTTTGGGTCCCTCACGGACCGTGACACGCAACTTAGTCCTGCATAACTTAAATTGTTCAACGGCGATGTCTCCAGAATTGGATTCACGGGGGTAACAAGAAACTCGTCCCATAAGCTATTCTCTTTGGAGAATTAGATGGTGACGCCAGATCACCTAAGGGTTCTCATTGGCTCTGCAGGTTTTTTGGAAAATTTACGAGAAAAATTCACTAAAATTTCCAAGCTAAACATCCTCGGACATCGGTGACCTCTCACCGTGGGGCATCTCCCGAAAAAATTTCAATTTACTTTTTTGCACGCGCCAAAACACGCAGAATTTCGCGAAATCATCAATTAATGAGCGAAATGAGCAATCAAAGACTTCTAATTAAAATTCAATCAATTAGAAAGTATATTTCGTTCGGCCAGGGGAGTGAGATTGACAATTTTCACGAGTTCGTCGAAATATTAGCCGTTTAGAGGTCGCGTGGCAACGCTCCCGTTTGTTGCCATGCAACGGTCTCACCGATGGAAGATTAAATATTTATTGTATAGAAAACTGCAGAATAATCAGAATGTAATAACCAGGATTCGATTCGAATAGATTCGGAATGGAAATTAATTGGCGTTCGTTTTCGAAAAATGGGATTAGAGCTTAACGCTATTTTTAGTTGCAAGTAATTTGAATAGGCTGTTAACGGATTATAAATTATACACGTTCATATAGCGATGTTTGTCGAAGTTAGTACCTGTATTGATAACAAGTGAACTGACTAACCTGAGAAGTGGTGGGTGGCAGCCATCTTGATCATCGACGTCACAGGACCTGAAAAGTTTATTTTCTGAATAAAAAAAATTTCCTTAAGCAGGAATTGAACCACTGAGGATAATCTTTAGATATTTGGAATTTTTCGGAAACTTTTGGATATTAGACCAGACACTCTAACCACTCGGCCATTCTGACAATCATGCTTATTTGAAATAATGTAGCTTATATTTCAACAAGAAGCTGGTTAAGTTGACTACTGCATGCGCCCACTAGATAATGATAGATACATTTACATTATCATTAATACCCCGTGAGCGTATGGCGGGGATGTTATCACCGAGGATAATACTATAATCTAATCCACTGATCTTCACAGTATCAGAAAGGCCTATGTAACAAGGAGGACGCATAATTTTACCTTAAACCGTTTCACTGACTGTCATTTTTCTATAACATATTCCAGCGCAATTATTGATAGAATAAAGAAAATTCTCTCGGGTTTAAATTACATTGCAGTACTCTATGAATGACTTATCTTTCTCTATATTGTTCAAGGGAAATACTTAAAATCATTCATACAATTGTTCAATGTATTTTAATTACTCCAGGGAGTCTATCGCAATATTTTAAGGTCTTTATCTGGAACGTACCCTGTTTATGAATCCATGATATGGAATCTACGAAAGGTGGCATCTCTAGACTTAATTCTTAGATCCTACAGACTACACTGTTGATGTAGCCGAGTTTCTTAACGTCAGTAAGGTTGTGAGTCAACAATAAGCAACAATACAACAATCGAAAGTCAACAATGAAGACAGCATATTAACATTCATATCGAATCAACACGTTTCCATGACAACATAGTTTCTTAAGCCTACCTTAGCGTTATTGTTAACACTTTTGTTATAGTAACCGAGGTATTTAGATACTTCTTTGTAGTTGAAGATTTTCAGCTAAGGGCAGTCCGGATTCTAAAAAAGTCCTCCATTTTCTCCCTTCATTCGAATCTTTTCATGCGTCCGTTTGCATTTGAAGGTAAGCTCGAGATATCCGGGATTTTCCACGGCCGGACTTTTATCCCCCGTTGTGAACGTATTCTTGCCGATGCTCAGATGACTGCCCGGACCTCTCCAGAGATCCGTTTCGAGTGGAATGCACCTCTCCAAGGCATTCCAGCTTCTTTTACGGATCCTTTTTGACGGCGAGTTTTCACGGAATCAGAATTCCGGATCGGTGCTTAGGTAAGGAGGGGCTTATCGTACGGAGAAGGGGACTTTGTCGCTGCAAGAAGACAGGTGGATGGCGTCATTGGGAATATCTCTTGCATTGATTCCGATGAGCGGTGTATCAATGTTGCGAACTCACTTATACCTTTCCACGATTCATGAAATGGGTAAAAAATTGGACAACAAAGATGACAACAAACAATTGATTGTTGATTCAAATCTAGCGTTACTTAGCAACTCAAAGTTTCAATCAAATAAGTGATTGTTAACCAAGCAATCGTTTGTTGTAATACTGATGTCATAATTGTTGGTCATTATTAATATTGTTAAGTGATCATTCTAGCAGTCTCTTCAATACCATGTTCGCAACAATGAAATTAATTGATTCATTGTTGAAACATACAAAAATTGAAATTATAATGCACTTTACTGATAATAACAGTCTCTCACAGATTTTTATGTAATTTTTACGTCAAACTATGAAAAAATTAAATCGTTCACGAAATCAATTTGACAGCTATTTAAATAGTATTCCCGAACTTCAGGCAATTTCACGAACTTCTTTCTTGATGGTAATTACAATAAATAAGGAGGCGGTCGTCTATTATAATATGCAAATTTCAAAATATGGGAAAGCTAAAAAATGTCGGAGCAGCAAAGTACTAAGGCTGGCAGATAAAATACGATTTTTTCCGCCAAGTAAATGAACTAGGTTCGAGTATGGATCCCGTCTAATTATCCTTTGGCTTTCAAAGGAACACGCCTCAAATATTTTCCCAATAAAATTTATGATGACATTGGGAAAAATAGGAGTATGTTGGTATAACAGCTTAATCTGATATCAGACTTTCAACTGAATATAGTGGATTGTGAATTTCATTGATAATAAAACTAGATTTGTATAATACATGAACTAGCCATTGTTTACAATTTTGTATCGAAGGCGCTTCTGTGGTATTAGGACAACAAAGGAAATGCTTTTATTGGACGAATTAACAATGACCCATCAATTATATACATTATTAAATCCGGCCCCCAAAAAATGAAACTATCCTCTTCAGGTATCCATTGACTATTTTACGAATATAAGTGTTCCTTCAGTATCCATGGTGATAACACGTGATACTATCTTCCATAGATGTTTCAACAGATAATTTAGGCGCCAAGTAAAGCGTTTAATTGGCATAATGAGACCGTGAATACGTTGCACGTTCGTTATAAAGTGAGCGCTCATTATCGAGTTCACTTCTATGCTTCTAAACGCAATCTCCTCCACTTTACAGCTCTAACCTACATAATTCTAGTAATAACACGGCTTGTAAACACCTTAATTACTACGAGTAAAACTTAAAAGATGTCTTTTTAAATCCTTTAATACCTTGCGAACGAGGAAATTGGAACAAGGGGAATATTTGACGGAACTACACATTTATTGTACCAATTTAATTACTTTATTTAAATGATGCATTTAGAGAATCACCAATTATCTACAAATATGAATGGGATTAATCATAATTTTTAAATATATGTATAGTCAGATACAATTAAAATACAACACAAATACTGTACAATTTATAAGAATGCAATTTTTTTCATATTATCATGAGGGCACTTACAATGAAATACAGTGTAATATTTCTATAATGTTGTGTATGATTAAAATAGACTATCTCAGATCACTTGATTAATTCATAACAATTAAATTATTACCATTTAAATAAAATCACTATCATATTGTATTTCGATAGGAATTAGATAATTTTTCTTTTGAATGGAATATAGATTAACTTGGTGTTTCCACAGAATATATTTCAGGACGACTAGTTTCGGCTGATCGCCATCTTCAGGTCCTGAACTAGTCGTCCTGAAATATATTCTGTGGAAATTACCAAGTTATTCTTTATTTCATTCAATAAAATGGCTTTCCACGAAGTACGGCCAAAAAACGATTGATTACATAGATAATTTTTCCTAATTAAGAACTAAATAAGTTTAAATGTTCTCATTTCAGTGATAAAATACAATATTTAATATTTTTGTTGTTCATGATAACAAAAACGGATGAATATTAAGAATATAACAGTCTTTATCAAGGAAATGAGAAGGATACACTTCTTGTAATCAATTGCTTTTCACCTCAAATAAGTGAGTGACAAGAGTAGTGTTATGTAGACTATCTAGGAATTGATTATTCTTTCACTGATGTTACTAATAAATCTGATGAATTGAAGTAAATCTCTAATATTGCCTTATAATGAAGTCCAGTTAAATTCATCTTTGATTTTTGAAATATATACCCTCCATTGGTAGCACCAAAAATGTTCGTTTAAATGTCATGTGGAGTCAATACAATCCCATTGATTTCCTATCTATTTGATATAGTTTAATTTATTAAACCTGCAGAAATTAAAGCGAGAGCTACATACAAACAAACATAGCCTAACCGTAGATTTTTCCACATAAAACTCTCCATATTTCCTAAGATACGTTGTGTAAGTCAATAAATAATAATCTTCTATGCTTCTGTATGCATCATAGCTACAATGATTTACATATGTTCAATATATGCTCTTTACCTGCTTTTTATGCTTTGTATGTTTTTATTTGTTTGTATGTTTTTATTTATTTTTTTATTACAAATTCACTTGTAATGATATTATCATAAAACTAGGTTTGGTGAAGTCTAGCTTCATGATAATCTAAAATTATACATTACAAACTTAAAAATACGTAAATGACAGTTCATAATTCTCTTCCCCCAAATAGCCCATTATGAATGCATACTATCTTCCTTAATTTGAAACCTTTTCTTCCCCATCCTATATTTAGCATAAAAGCTGTCAACTTGAAGTTTCTGGAACTGATGGTATAACAACAACATAGCCGTTTAATAATAACCTGTGGACTTTATATGCATACTTTTTGTACGTCATGTAATTTAAATCTACAAGGAAATTCGACGACGATCAGCCATGGTCATAAATTGTGATGGTCTAGGTGAGTATGAGTTAATTTAGTTTTAGTAATTTAGTAAATAATTTGGTTATTTTTCCTATAAACCTTGGTTTTCCGGCAAGCTTCAGAGAATACCCTTAATCAAGCAATATGTGGATAAGTTGATTGTCATAGCACAGAGAGGTTAATTATCCTCATTGCTGACGATTTTGATACATAAAAATCTCTTTAGAACGGAACTTATTAACTTTCTACCTCGTCCTACCTTTTAACTACAACGTTTGCCCAGCAAAATTTCTCTCTTCCCAACATAATTGAAGTGCTCTCATTAATCACCGAGCAGTTATTATGCAATTTACATTGTCATTGGGTGTATATATGAATGATTTCACTTTCCAAATAGCCTAATTGGTGTCAGTTGAGAGAGAGCTGATGGATATGAACCTGACTGTAAACCATTTGCTTTCCGAGTTTATTCTCCATCGAGAAGCGTCCGGTTAATTTGGCGTTCTGACTTGTTTTCCTTCATCGCAAACGAAGATAAACGAACGCGCTAATAAAATGATGAATTGTCGCTGCCTTTTCGATCATTATGCACGAGTACACGATATACGGTACGCAAGTTTCTTCAAGAATGTCAGATACGTGACTATAACAACTGATCGAGTACAGGTACCTCTGGTCTGTTGAAATAACTTCTGAATCTTTACTCATGACCCTCAATCAATTACATTGATCACTGCGATAAGACGTTTACATACTTAAATTAATGTGAAAAGGGATTCCATCTATTTTCTGTGTCCTTACAATCATCTTAGCCTTATTATGATAAAATCAGGAATAATCTCTGCTTTGTATGAGAAAAATATAGAGATAAGAATGGATAAAATATACCTTCTGCTATTTCTTGCATGCAATGCACCTGGTCCCAAATTCTACATCGATCGAGTCTATGAAAGAATTCCGTCTAAAATATTCTGAGTTCTTCCCTAAAGAACATTACTTTGTTTTCAGTCATCCATGTTTTATTCATAATGCTCACTCTTAGTTTTCTATAACGTTGTAAGCACTCCAAAATTTTTCCATTAATTATTGTAATTAATTATTTCCATTAAGTTATTGTAATATCTATATGATCACTGTAATATGTATCTCACATTTAAACTGCCTTTTTCGATAACTCTAAAGTTTCCAAATATCGAAACAGACTCTGATACAGAATATGAAGGTGTGGTTTCGGGTATGTTTTTCTGTATTCGTTTGCAGCGATTCAGGTGTTTATATTTGGGCAGGGAAGTAGAGTATCAAAGCCAGCTTACGAAATTTTTACATGGGTCAACTAGTAATTTGTTATTCCTAAATCAAAGGAGACTAGCTGGAGAAAACATTCAAACCGATTTAAGGGGTCATCGCTCTTCTTAGCGGCAAAAACTATGTCACTTGTTGGTGGAAGGCTTTATTACTTTCCCTAGACGGGGCAAGAAGCTTTTTTTAATAAAGGGCTGTGTTTACGGGCGTCTGTTGGAAGAGGTCGTTATTATGAAGAAAATAAAAAAAGACGGCAAGGAGAATGTGAGAGGAGGTACTTTTATGAAGAGGATAATTGCGTGATTGGGGGGAAATTGGAAGGTAAGAGACGAAGGAAAGCATGAGATATTGAACGACCTCAAGATTAAGGGAAGATAATGAAGAAGCTGGCGGGAAAAAATACATGTGAAGGGCTCAATATAACCGGAGATCACGTCAGCGGTAGAAATTAAATTAAGATAATTCATACACAAGTTTTCGCTACCTGCCGCTCCTCTTAATTAATTTTAAGATCGGCGTCTGATATTTATCCCCAAATAATGATGATGATGAAACTCAAATAACATAAGTGTTGGAGAATATAATGCGTGCTTGTAATGTATTGATATGTGCTCCGTCGTAAACGAATTACTCCTTTGTACCGCTAATTTTACGAGTTGCGTAAAATTATTTGAAAGCCTATATTAATTTACATCTACCTCTAAATGCAGAATCCTGCAGCGTTAGCTTCTTTTTGGTGTATGGCAATGGGTGTATAAACCCGAGTCAGATAAAATTTTTAGGGAAATGGTATCTCTATTCAGTAGTGAAGTTGTTATGAAATAGCCAAGGTGATTGATGATCTGAAAGAACCAAATTTATCACCTTTTAAAAATGCTTACGTGAGAGTTCTACTAATTTAGGGAAAAAATAGCGTTAGGTTTCGAAACTTATTCGCTAACCCCAATCTGTAGTTGATATTTTACAAATAAAACTTAATCATAAATTTGTACCAACCTACATTCATTGCCTTGTTTGAAGAAAAATAATTACTTAATTTTACACATATTTTCATGATGGATTTAGCTCGAGGTGATATAAAATAATATAAGGAGGCGTAAGTAATAGGGAAGATGCTTTTGATTGGATAAAAAATGAAGAAAACGGTAGTGGGTGGGTCAAATATTAATAAAAGTGGGCTAACTGAAGAAAATGATGGGAGAATGAGGAAGGCTAGTAAATAAGATGTTGGTTGATATAAGGAGAAAGGTCAGTTAACAGAAAGTAAGAAATATCTCTTTCATTGTATTTCAGCGACTATGAACAACAACTATGAAAGCCTGAAAGAGCTTAATCTAAGCATAATATAGCTTTAAAAAAATGTAGAATTACGAAGTTTGGGGGGTTTATTTTTAGCTTCTTCAGTCTGTACATAATTTTATGATTTTCTATACACTTTTCCATTTTACTAAATTTTTATTATTATCTGCATTTTTTAGTTAGTTACAGCGCATTTGAATTTATTTGGTATATCCATTCCTCTTACTACTGGTATTTATGTTCGTATTTTCTCTATATTCCATTCCTTCATATCCCTTTTCAATTGGAATTTAATTTGCGCATGAAGTCAAACTTTCATACAAGAGGATAACTTTACTAAAATGTTTAAAATATTGTCATTTGTATAGGTATTTTTACTTCTGTAACACATGAATTTCTGTTCTGATCTCCTTTCTTTACGCAATATTTTATGGCCTTGATTCGTTGGTTTTAAGTAAACGTTGTTTGTTATTGTAATTTCTTAATTTTCTATCAGTGCAATATTTCACGTAGAATCACATTTGTCTTTTATCTAGTATATACTTTACCTTACAGTCCCTTATCTTCTTGAATTTTTCTCAGCTATCAGTTGTACTTTCAATCAAGAAAACAAAAGCATAATTTTTTTTAAAAAGAAAGCATATTTTAAAAATTTAAAATGTTGAGTATGTTTGCATATGTATTTCATCATCAGTATTTCGTACCTAACTTGCATATCCGTTCTAACCAGCTTGTCATGGATGGAAATTCATTATATTATTTATCTTGGATTAAAATATATGACAATAAAGGAATATGTATGTATAATTTATTCGCGTTTTTATGACAAATGCGAAACCTGCAATAGTTGCGGAAATTTTTATAATACATATATCGTTTAAACAAATTTTACGATAGGATTCAACTTCATCAAGCATCTCGGAATTACAAAGCAAAAATTCACTTAAACTCACGTAAACTTCAACGGTTTTCCTCTCGCTGATATGAAGTTTTAGAAAGTAAGGGCTTCATAAATTGATAACACACTGCTATCGAATTTAATCTGAGGACTCTTTCCTTTCTCCTAGCTCTTCTTCTAGTGCGAAATCCTATTAAAAGGATACTTGCTTCTCAAGACGGATTGATTTACTTCGAAATCAATACTGATGTTTCACTTACTGCAGTACTTCGCACCTTAAGATTGCGCCGGACATCAATCTCAAGCTGACAGCCCGTTCTTCCAGTTTATATTAGCCGAAGAAGAGCCAAATGATTTACAAGGAGAAGTGTTGGATCAGAGGGTCTGTTCTTATTGAAATATCGTGATTAGAACCTCGTTTGAAGTCTCTTTCTAATTTGTTCTCTATCCACTTTCTCGAAAGTAATAACGTCTTATTATGTCTCTTCATCCGCGCTTGTTTTTCCTATTTAGACGGCCAACAAAGAAGAAAATATTTTCCCTCTTGGCTTTTGTCTTTCCGCCTCATTTAATCATATTTTAACTTTCTCCTTCCCATCTTATTGGTCGAACGTTCTAGGTTTCTACTTACGGGTTTATTGGCAGAAGAATTAATTTTTCCCGAAACTTTTAATACATATCTTGAAATCCTCCCATGGATATTCATCCTGCTACATTTTAATTAACCTCATATAATCTTCAAGAGAAAAAATTCGAATTTATTTCTATAGATCTGTTGTAAATCAATTGCTCGCCATATCGATATCAAGTGGTCATACCTTCGATATAATCTACCTAATCACGGATATTCAAATTCACTGTTGATAATTATAGCTTATTTTTAAATCGCCTGAAACCATTTCCCCGCACAATCGTGGTCATACTTTGCACAAGCCGAAACATTTCTATCGAAAAAATTACGTAATAATTTACATTACAATATACGTGAACAAATTCCATCATACGGCAGTGACATTTTTGTCGGAATATAATTCCAATTTTTTTTTCTAATGCAAGCGACCTCTAACCACAAAGCTGCTTTCATGACCATGAATCATATGTATGTTAAATGCGCATTTGTGATTTTGAAGGTAGGTAAATGTACGAATAACCCGCAAATTCCACCTAATTCCCTTGAAAATCTGATTCTAAATTACATGGCTATGATCGGGCCAATGAAAGGATCAGGAAATTCCCAAAATTTATCAAAATAACATCACTCATGCAAAAATTAGCTATTTCGCAATAATGTGAGTTATAGCCTTGGTCTCTCTCATTGTCAAATCAATGCACGAGCTTCGATTTCAAACAAATTAGCAATGCAGCAGTCACTGTACATCTGTTTAATATATAACCATGGTGGTCTGCTGAGTATTAAGTTTGGAGATCGAAAATCCCTTCCAACATTAGCAAATAAGTTTCCTGAAGAGGGTACAACTTTCTAGGTAAAAAAAAGAATGGGGCAGTTTAGCTTTCCTCACTAAGCTATAGAGCAAAAATCGAAGATTGTCAGCACAATGAATAACACTTATCGTAACATTTAATAAGGAATGACCAAAATCAATAACGTCTTTCAGCATCATTCTAACCTAGAAGTTTACATAACATCACAACAAAGAATAGCAATGTGGTAAAAATGATAGATGAAAGTTATATTCTCCTCTGTGCAGTACCAAAAACGAACGAAAAATATCCCACCCATCGAGATACTGCAATCCATGGCTCTATCAAAGCCATATTTTCGTACACGAAACCCATCAAAACTTGATTTAATTACGTTGTTTCAAGAGTCGAAGAAAAAAACCTACGTGTACCATCTCGCAAACTAGAACAACTTGGAAACAAATGGATAATTAATATCCGCAAATCGCGAGATATTCCACGATCCAGTTTCCATGGAGAGCTTTCGAAGAACCTCTCCTTTCATTAATTTTTCTGCGCCGTATCTTCAATTGGATCACGAAGATGAAGTTGTAACTTGATTAAGTTCCATCGACAGCGTTTTCTCCGGCGCGCCACTTCTCAAAACTGCGGGAGGATCTGGTCGACTTTTTGATGAATTTTTAATCCATCCGGCGATCCTTTGTTATTATCTGGACCGTTATTCTCAAACTCGATGTCATTATTTATGTAACGAATTTCAAAGAGAATAATGAATTTTTGCGGGACAAACTTTTCGTTCGGTTTGGCGCTCTGGTTGAAATTGGACAGTCTTTTTATACTCTCTCGGAAGATAAGTTAATTAGAGAGACACCGTCTTTTTGGAATGGTTTCTGGATAGCTATTATGTGTTGCCAAATATATTTTAGGGTACGGTATGGTCTGAATGAAAATTATTTTTTAATGCATTTACCTGTTTAACATCACTACTAATGTTTGGAACAGGGAGTATGGAAATCAGAACATGAAAAATGTATGGATTTCCAAAGAGAAAAACTCTGACACATATAAATGCTGAAAAGGTGATATTTTTCATTCTGGCCTTAGATATACATCCTATTATATATTAAATATATATTTATGGGCAAGGTGAACATTTTCCTGAAATATATGAGTGAAAATAAATAACTTTTCAGTGTAAACAATTAATATTCCCTTTTCCACTATTGTTAGTATCAGGAAGGAAATCAAACCGTGGATTTCAAAATAGAATTTTAATTAGGTTTCATGATCTACTTATAGAACAACTAACTTTTCATTCTGTTCACCTCCTGGAGCGTATATTATTTAAAAAATTATCAGCATTTTAGCTTATATTTGGCAGTCTGTCCGACTTAAAGAATTTTCACGAGCATTGTAGTGAAAAAACTACATGATGTAAAAATTTCAGTGTTTTTCATCCTTATGGCTTGCAATATTGCCTTTCACAAAATTAGAAATACATGATCAACTACGAACAACGGTAGCATAGAATGATTATTAAGTAAAATTGAAATTGGCAGGAAACATAGACGATTCGCGATTGCAGAACCAATTTATTTGCAATGCGATTAAAGAGGAACAATGGGAAATCCGTGGAGAATTCATGATGTTTTTGATGACATCTTTTTCAAACACAACGCAATACGCAGGCTCTCAGAGTCCCTTTGAAGAAAGTTTCGATTTTTAAATAAACAGCATCAGTTATCACGGAAGTGGAATAATTCCGTTTGATTCCGCTCTGTGAAATTAGTTTCTTCTCAGAGACAAAAGTGGACATTTTTAAAAATCCTAGTTCATGGAAATTAAGTTTTGATTTCGAAGTGAATCTTTCAGAGGTATATTTCTCGGACATGATGATTTTCAGAATCCACTTCCCTAGTTTGATATTCTAAAACTACTTCGAAAAATTCCCTTGTCTAGTGAAAAGTGAAAAAAATATGTACTCTCTTTGCCTGCTTTTACGAGTTTCAAGATACTTTTCTTTGAAACGCTTATAGGTCTCCCATTGGTAGAATGAGTATCTTTTTAATTACCGGATCCAGGTGCATTAAGGAAAATGTTCTTACTTTGGAAATATCGTCTTAGGTTAAGATACCAATGTTTAGTACTGAAAGAACAATGGGTTAGATTTTCATCACTAGCTATAATGCCATTTTTAGATGTATTGCGATAGCTGTAATAGACAGTTTATAAAAATAATACAGTAGTTATAACCTGCAAATTACATGAAGATACAGTTCCGATGATGTATTGGTGTCTATATACTTTATCTGCCACTATGATCATTTTATGATTACATATCCCAGTCACTAACCACTGATGACTAATTGCAAATTTCACTTACCAATAAAGGCTATAATCCAACTAAAAAATTATGATAATCTTTGAGATATTTCAAACGAAAGGTGCTTTAAAATTACTTTAGTAAAATTTTGATTTCATGGAATATCTGGAGGTCTAGAATACTAAATATTTTTCGACGACATTTTATTGATTTGAAGGAGTTATTGCCCGATGATGAGTTTCTGTTCCTTACGACAACGAAAACCAACGAAACTAGTGACTTTTTCCGATTGCGGCTTGGAAGCATTACCTCAGTGCTTCTTAAATAAATTATTACTAAAGTAAGGGAAAAATATCTCACTCCTCATCTTGCCTAACAAGGTTCATTTCCTCAGAGGGTGATTCAACATTCAAACCGACCTTCGGGAAAAATAATTTTGACAAAGTATAAAATAAACTTTTTTGAAATAAGCACCATAAGGTATCCCTCTCTGGTTAAAATAGAATGCTATCAGTTATAGCTCAGGTAAAAAGAGAATTAAAGTATAATTATTACAACTCAGTCTAAGTATTTTCATTGGCTTGGATAAATTCTTAGATTAAATGAATAGGGATCATAGGTAAGAGAAAATTCACTAGGCCTCAAATTCGGAGCTTATCTCTATTAAATCTCCACAGAAATCTTAAGGCTTTTCTTGGAAAAAGACTGTTATAATCCTACCACTAATCCAATAACTTATATTCCCCTAATGATACAAATTTCTCTCCAATCTGCCCATAATCACACAGAATTCGAGGGTTATAGAGGTGTGAATATTAATCAGCGAAATCATTCCCATGACAGAAATGGAAGAGGTAAAAAACTCGAGGGCCCTTGCGTGACCTGGACGATAAACCACTGACGGCAAAGATAAAGAGTCTACAGGATGTTTACCCTGTAAAGTGAGTCATGTATTGATCAATCTCTAATATCAATTACCCTGTTCCGATTGCGGTCAGTGTTCTTCATTAGTCAGGATGTTTGCGCTTTATTATTAGCTATCTACCTCGAGGGACCTTTGATTTTTTCCTGGTTGCCTTTCACCCCATATCTAGATGCCACTAATATGTATCCTTTCTCAATCGCCAGCTTACTTTCACTCCATCACGAGCTTAATTAAAGGAGCCTTATTTATTTGCGACGCCGGGAAAAAGATGTCAAGATATCTACGGTCAAATTTATTAATTGGAATTTGCGATTAATTGGAAATTCTTTTACTCAAGGAAATAATTGTATTATCAATTTATTATAAATAATTTCCGTAAGATTACAAAGGATTTTCCATTTTCCGAATTTCACAGATTTTTTTTGTTCGTTACCATACCATTGACTTGTTATTTATATCGTAATTATTTTATATTTATACTGATCTTGGTTGTTACTATAGCGACCGTCATTGTTGTCAACACATCTACTGATGTAAATGAGGAGGAATAACTTCAGCGTCGGAACTATTATTGTAGCAACCGAAGTTGAAATGCTATAAGACAGTTACGCTCTGTACATATTTATATATCTATTTATCCGAAGTCAGTAACCCCCGTAAGAAATACACAGAAGCAATTTTTGAAAATTAATTAAACGCATCTCTTAACGAGATAGAATCATGAAATTTAGAGATTCGTTAGAGAGAAAATGGACGATCGATATTTCTTTTCCCAAAGTATCATGGCTTCGACTCTGAACGAAACAAAAATACTCTCATAAGGAATACACGCAGAGTTCATTTTAATAGATTGCAGTCTTCTTTCTTTAGTAGAGATGAATTAAGAATAATGGTCCTAGAAAATCGAGACAAATGCTAAAAGAAAGAACATCGAATAAAAATTCTTAGTTTGGTCGTGTAACATAAGATTAGGGAAGTTAGGGAAAATATATGGTTTTTATGTGATTTTTCACTTATAATTTGGATCAATTTTATTAGTGTATAAAATATGGAAAATAGAGAAAAAGTAGAAGAAAGGTCAAACACGTTTATCAAGCCTGGAAACGTTGCTTCCTAAAAACGAAAACCTCAGATGAACGTGTGGCAATATGTTCTTGGTCCGTGTAAATTTTCTGCGACATTTTTCTTCAGTTATTTCTGCTTTCACTGGATTCATTGGCAAAAATTCCTAAACATTTGCTGCCAGAAAAGGTAGTACAGTAAAGAATACAATAGGCTGCACATTTAATTTATACACATGTAAATCTAGGGTCGATTTACCAGGAATAAGGGAGTCGACTTTTAAATGATATCGAACATTACTTAGGTGTATACGGTACTTCTTACCGATTTTAAATCGAAAAAATCGATAAAAATATGAATCAATTTAAAATTCTCTTCCTTATGGTATTCTGCCAGATCTCGAAGGACCATTACTTCCAATTCTACGTCACCAAAGAAATAAACGTAAAATCAACTTTCTGTATATTTATTTATATTGTGTATTTATTTTAGCAGAAAATAACAACAATTCATAATTTTTAACGCAAAATTTTTCTATAAATTAAGTTCTGTTTCAGTCATTTTTATAATATAGAATTCAACGCATCATTTATCGTCATTTTAACAGTATTTTTCACTTTTTTCAGAGACAAATCAAGCCATTGGATGTCAGAAAATGTATAGAATTGAATCTAAGAAGTTATAAAACGACTTAGAATGCTACAGAGAACAATATAAAAGCCAACAATGAGTTTCTATGGAAACAGATCAATATATAAACCAAGAATGAATTGCTAACAATTCAGACATCGATATAGAACCCGAAGAACAGTTGCTAAGGCTACAGAGAACAATATGCAAGCCAAAAAACAGTTGTCAAGGCTTCAAAGATTAATATAAAACCCGGAGAAGAGTTGTTATACGTATTTCTTACGAAAATAACAGGCATCGAGTAAACACGACCTTGATCATTGTAACAGTTCGATAAAACATAATAACATCCGTATAATGTAACCTAGCTTTACTGTTCAACTATAACGATTTCACTTCCAAAACACGTCACAGAATATAAATTCAAACATCTCTGAAATTTCAACGTGCCTATTCTCCTATCCTCTAACGCAGATTTATCGCCCCTCTCGCTCGAATACCTTAGACTCCGCGATGACAAATACACATAAACCTATATCCGTAAGTAATAGTTTCGGATGCGACAAGCCATTGCTTTACGAGACACATCTCTCTCCGCATTCAAAACCCTTCAAAGCGCCTCCCAAAGGAACCCGAATTTACGACATTAAAGCAGGAGAGAGAGACCTATAAATAAAGCAAATTCGTACGTGATAATGTTGGCGCGATGTGTCTATTCCATTTTTATTTCTCTCTCTCAGCTTTATTTCTTTCGCATTCGGGAATAATGATGGTTTTAAAAGCGAGAGGTGTTCAGTTACGTGGTTTGGGTTTTCCGCGCGGGGGTGAAGAAGAAGCTTTCAAAAAGTTCCAGTTTCTTTTTCCCTGCCGTTCGAAATGAGCTCCAGACGTACGGAATGTAAGGCGTCACGTCGAGGGCAGCACGTAGTGGGAAAGTAAGCGCGGGGTAGCACACGTCGGTACCGTTTTACGTGATGGGGAGTCGCAATGCGAATTTGTACTGGGAGGTGTTACGGCATAACAAGGGGAATTCCTTATTTTTCTTTAAGGACGTTATTTTCGCCGGGAAGAATGTGACGTTCTGAAACGAATGCTCGGGAGGTAATTCGGCGCTTTTGATTTCACGTAGGCGTGTTCTATTGTTTCTCGAATTTCTTATTTCGCCGTCGGAAGGCTTTGGCGATTTATCTGTTTCCTATCCTACGCGAACACGTGTTGTCATAAGTGGGGCCTGAATACGTTAGGAAAGCTGTCGATTTGTCTTGGAGACGTAGGTGAATTTATTCTGGGTTTGATGTATGGGAATGCTGGGGTGGAAATAATATTGGTCCGTAGAAAGATCTATCTGGGATAAGAAATGCTAGAAACAGTATCGGCACAATAGCTGTACAGTGATACGTGGGCTAGGGAGTAATGCGGATAACGAACATTTTTCCGCATTTTTTTTCGGACTCAGCTAACGAACACATTCATCTAACGAATGTTTGAGTGGAAGCATCTAGAGGTGAAAAAACCGAATAAAAACAATCTAATAATTCACTGGTTTGCCTCCGTAGAAAAATCCGAATAAAATTTTTCTATTTATTCATGTAAAAAATCGAATGAAAACAACGGAATGATTCGATTGTTAGCTTCCATCGAATTATTCGAATATAATGTTTCGATTTTTCATTCTATTCTTATCGTGTCGAACAACCTAATGATTCTATTCGGTTTTTCACTCGCTCCACACCACAAAGTGCATCATTCGATAGCTTATTCAGTTACTCAATACATCGGTAAACAGAAGGCAGTGTCCAGAAGGAATTAAGTGATTTTCTATAAACGGAAATTTTGTATAGACCTGTACTGATAATTAATAAATTCACATTTCTAACTATTACTAACGAATATAATTCTGGAATTAATTATCTTCGCTAGCCGAGGTACCACAATATTTACATGAGTCTCATACCTCTTTGAAGATCCATGTATTCTATATTTCCTCAAGTTCCATCTTTCCTTTACTTTCTGATAGAAACTCCACCCTTTATTTCATAGTTTCCCCATTTGGCTCTTTCCTGAAAGCCCATCTTCAATTATTTCCCGTAAAAATCATTCCCTAAATATCTGACCCACCCATTTCTTCTGCCTTCCTTTTATTTGATTATTGAAAAACCTTTCTTCTCCCACTTTTACCAGAACTTCCTCGTTTGCGTTTTGATAAAGGCACCTTACCTTTTCATCCATCCTCATCGCCAATACCTCATATCTTTCCTTCCTCCAATTTATACCGCCTGATAATAGCCTTCCATCTTTTCATAATATTACCATACCTTTTAAATTTTATTTCCCTTCTTAAAGTACTTAAATGTATTATAAAATGGTGGGAAATTGAACGATTGCTACCAAAATAATTATAGGTGAGAACGAAACGTATAGATTGAGGGAAACCGTAATGCTTTTATTCAGCTACTAACGTTGGCTCCCTAAGCACCTCTTCGTTGTGGTATCGGAAGGAAAAGTAAGAATACTAGAGCAATCCCAACGACTGAGGTCTCAATGGTAGTTGGTTGATGGACGGGTGATGATATGCGTAAACTGGACTCACAATTCAATGGAGGTGCACTTAAAGTTGTCTGCACTCCAAGGGATATCACACAGTCCCTCAGTAACTGCTCTGAAGTCTGATTACCTTACAGGTCATTGTAACAATTTCAAATGTTTCAAGATAAGATGATGCAGAATAATTTACTCAAAATATTAACACAGCAATACTGTGAGGAACTTTCATGCGAGGCCATTCATGAATTATAAAATAAATAACCTCATAGATTATGAGATATACACACTATGCTATCGCGTATTATAGAATTCGGATTTATCGAGTTCACAGTTTTAAAATGCTAGTTTTTATGGAATTGGAAGATTAAAAAAATCTAACTCCAGAATATATCAAAATAAGAAATTGATTCAACTCACTCACAAATAACGTGTACGAAGACGATAGTTAAGAATTTTATAATTTATGTTGACATAAGAAGCTTGGGATGAAATAGATAAGGGAATAAAGGTTGGTGGGGACCTTGTGAAGTCAGTAAGATATGCAGACGATAAAGCTATTGTGTGCGATTCGGAAAAGGGTTTGCAAAGCCTAGTAAATGCACTAAACGATAAAGCAAAGGAGTTTGGGATGAAAATCAATGTAAGAAAGACTAATACTATGAGGTTTTCAAAGGGAAAGAAAGCTAAGTTAACAATAAGGGTGGATGGGGAAAAACTAGAGCAAGTAGATCAGTTTTCATACTTGGGCAGCCTTCTTTCTAAGGATGGAAGATGTTCGACAGAAATTAGAAAAAGGATAGCATTGGCAAAGGAAGCTTTCATGAAAAGAAGGGAACTGATGACAAAGGGACTTGATAAAGGAATCAGGAAGAGATTGGTAAAATCCTTGGTGTGGAGTGTAATGTTGTACGGGTGTGAAACGTGGACGTTGTGAAAAGAGGATGTCAAAAGATTGGAGGCTTTTGAGATGTTGGTATGGCGTAGAATGGAGAAGGTAAGCTGGGTCGACAGAAAAAAGAACGAGGAGGTTCTAGAGATGGTTGGGGAGATAAGAGTAATGATTGAAGTAATTAAAAATAGACAAAAGAAATGGGTGGGTCAAATATTGAGAGGAGAGGGATTATTGAAGAAAACGATCGAGGGAAGAATGCTAGGGAATAGACAGAGGGGAAGACAAAGACAGAAGTTGTTAGACGAATTAAGGGGTGGGATAAGTTACCGGGAATTGAAGGAGAGGGAATTAAATAGGGAATATGGGGGCACATGAATCTACCGAAAGGTAGAGCACTTTATATATATGTTGACATATATTCGCTAATCTCACAGGTTTCGAACCCAGTCGTATTATGAAAAATAAATCGGGAAATTTTCACGAGGAAACTATTCCCAGTTTAATAACATTGCAGAATATAACAGAATGAATTATTTCATGAATTGTTTATTGTGAACTTATTTAGTAGTATTTTGCAAATTTATTAGACAGGGAATGATTTCTCCGAGAAAATTTTCATGATTTATTTATTATTTGAACACTGCAAAGATACTCGCGAATCAATGGAATTTATCCTGTAGTATTGATTGAGAAGGCTCTGGTGAGTTCCTTAATGCTCCAGAATACAATTAGTTGAAAGCGTTTACGTTAAAGTTGCATTATTAATAAAATTATTATTACAACCAAATGACAAAAAACTTTTATTCCGCAAGATATGGTAAAAGAAACTAGGTAACAGTAAAAAATAACACATGATTGTTGTATATAATCAAGCGCTGAGTAACAATGATTACCCTCGTATTTTTGTAATGTAAATCATAATAATTGCAACAATTAACTAACGCTTTTGAAGCGGTACTTAGAAGGAAAGCAATCTGTTGAGTACGCCGGAAGCCGAATTTTTCCCCGCGAGTTTTTACTCCATGAACACTTATTCATGTAGATATAGAAGACTTACTCTGGATGATGCCTCTTTGGTGAGATATGACGCCCTATGAATATCTCCTTAGAATTCGGAATGTTTAAGGGCGGACTGGAGAGTACTTTACGAGGTACTCAACCAACGATAAGAGTAACGTGTTCCTTGAAGGATTTGAATACATCGTTCGCATAAGCTTTTCGAGGGTTACAGCTATCTTACCTTGAGAATGGGAAGTAATCATTACGCAGAAATGCCTTCTTTGCAACCTTGGTTCGTTTGAACCTGAAATATTTCGTACTTAGGTTAGGCTTTATGTTGCATATTATCATTGAAATGTAATATTTATGTAATATATTAGTCAGATCATTGTATTTTGTATGAGTTGCTGGGGGGCATTAATAAAGTTACAGTAACCATGCTTGAATGGATTCAACAAAAGAGAACCTGCCGATGCTGTCTTGCGGCATTGTTGCAATTTTTAAAATTATATGTTAACAAGTTCACGCCCACAACAATGGGGTATAAAAATTTATTTTTGAGAGCAACAATGCTCCTATGGGAAAATTTTGGAGGCCCTATGATAGAATTTTTTACGCTAGCCGATGAATTCCAACTCAAATTCAGCAACCATTTTTGAAAATAAATTAAGAAAATTTTGCCTGAAACGGAAGATAACGACCAGATACATAAAATCTTTATTTACCCTTAATTAAATAATTTATTCCGGAAACCGTTAGAAATTCGGTATTTACTCTTATAAAATGTAACACTAAATATATTTAGTGAATTATCCGATATAGCAGGGACTTACTAGTTACTGATTGACTTTTATTTAATAACTGAACTCATGCGCTTGATTATTTCTATATGATGATAATTTCCTCAATACCAGGATTTTAATTACAAATGTTCATTAACTGAATAAAATTAAAAACCTTACTGGAGGATCGTAAAAGTAAATGTTTTGAACTGTAAAATCGTTTAGAACCGGTTCGAGGTGTCGGTCAGAGAGAACCCGAAACCATTGTTATCGAACCGGAAATTAAATAGCTTCGATTTTAAGTCCTGGAAACAATATGAATACATGAAGAATAGCGTAGAATATGAATTAAAATAAAATATAACTTCACTGAGTCCTATCACATTTCACGAAGTAAACGATTTGTTATCAATTTTTATCGCTCTATTAAAATATATCATTTCAATCGTATCAGGCTATCAAGCATAATTATGCCAATGAAAATATATATTTCATTGCATCGTAGAACAAGCTTGGGTTAAAAATTTATTTAAAAATATTTTACTATCGGATAAAGCCCCAGTCAGCGAGTAAATTATATTCAAGAGTATCGTATTGCAAATTAAATCAAAATTTAAAAAAAAATCCATTAAAATGTTACCTATAAAAGCCAATGTGTGATTTCACAATATTCCATACGAAATCGGATCTTCCATTTTATTTATCCTCACTTGCGATGAAGCAAAAACCGTTTCCATTCATAACGTAGGTAATTCTATGCCTCGGAGTGCTACATGCTCCCGTAAAGAATAAAATAGCATTTAGGAGTTCTTTTTCAACTAGCGAAATAACCTCCTTTTCTCGATAGGTTTTTCTATGGGCAGTAATTAACCGTCTCCTCACCTCATACTTTCCAAATCTCCTCACTTTTTTCCACCTGAATAGCGCCTCCAATTAACGATTTCCATAAATAAGTATCACTCTCGATTCCAAGGCGAAAGATCCCTTTTAATGGCAGCAAAGCATGCGATTTACACATCAGGTACCAACGTGCATGTTTTTCGCCGAAGAAAGGAAAGTGGCAGAAGAAAGCGAAAGGCATTAATTGAGGGAAAAAAGGCTGAGAAAACGAGCTGCGATTTTTGTCCTTTCTAATTTTAAACTTGTGGGGAGATGCGTCTTTTTTATGCTTTGTCCCCTTAACCTAAAGATTGATGTAACGTCGGAAGACCGAACCGGCTTTTGTGTGTCATGTGAGGTTTGTTTCTGAATTTTTTAGAAGTTATTGCGGCAGGTGATACAAGTAAGGGATTCTGGTCTACATTCTCCGAATATTGTGAATTTTTTGCATCAAAAGATACAGGTCATTAAAATCGGTTGATTTACAGTTGCGTTAAAAGTAAATGGTACAAATTATTCACAAAGGAGATCTAATTCGAAATACAGCTACAGCAGAACTATTGCTGACAAGTTTGATTGAGAAAAATAGAGGCTAAGACGCTTTTCTGGGAACTGACGCGTTGTAAGTGTGATAGTTTAATAACCAGAAAATTACAAATATTAATTTGTTACATTTGAAAAAAATGGAAAGGTATTTTTGGATCTTTAATTTTTAAATAAGTACTATAAACCTTAAAAAAACGAAATGGAATCCTTTTTAGTTTGCTTCACTGGCCACAGATTAAGATATGTAGAGAGTCCGCGAAGTATTTTTGTATAACACTGAGTGCCGTCTCGTTATATTAAAGAAGACTGTTGCTTTCCAAACAAAGAGAGTGTCTTCCTTAGTCACTTAATTTTGGTAGTTTTCATCTACAATTTCACTCTACAACGAATCAATTTTTACGAGATAGACAATAAGGGAAGAATAATGTATAAAATAATAATATATAATGTAATAATATATAATATTATTAAGAAGAAGAATGTAATAATATACATAATAATGTAAAAATAAAAAAAAATTTCATTCTATTTTCGACTGAAGAAGAGGATTGGCTACAGCGAGTTGCATTTGGGGAAGGGGAAAATCCGCCTTATATGCGGGCAACAGAGAGTCTTAAGCGGCATTTTATCATGTGTTTAGTGTAAAAAGGACAGTGACCGAGATAAAACCGCTCATTAAGCAGGATAGCGTCTTAAACGGAAGCGTTTTAAACGGGTTTTGCTGTATTTTTTTCATCGTCAAATACTCTAATCTTCAGGGTCGTGTTCAGAGAGGGTTGGCGACTTCCCCAGGGCGTAACCATCACTGGGGCGTCATTTTTTGATTAAAAGAAACTGGCATGGGCTCCTGGAAATTAAAAATTAGAATTTAGAACCGGTTACGTTACATAAGATGGAAGGGATGGGAAATCGAGAAGTGGTTAGAGAAGGGATGGCCGACCGATGGCGCTTCCGTTAAAAGTGGCGCTCTACGTGAAAAACAGCGGCGCATTCAATCCAGAGTAAAATCAAAAATAAATTTCTTAAAAATTTATTTCTACGTACTAAAAATCACGTGTATAAATTACATCATCTATGAATTATAGAGAGTGCATTTATCATAGTTAATAGCAGGTTATAATAGTTTGTGAGGCACAGCTATAATAAAAACGGATATGATTGACAGGTGAACCATAAAAGGTTGGCCACTCTCTTGTTAGAGATTCATTTGCAGTGTTTATAATTAAGGGTTTTCTGATACAATAAGGCAAGTTTCCATTACAAATACTATCTAGTTTGTTCGTTGGTTTATGTATCTATTAGGAGTGATTGAGATTAGCCAGTTTCTTCTTCTATTTTATGAGATATTTGATAGCACTACAATAATAAATACACAAGAAAGATTGAAAGAAGATTACAGGAGAAATATATCGATAATTTCAGATAGCATTCACGATGAGAACTTACAATAATAATAAAAATCTTGCAAACTGCAAAAACCAGTTGCTTTTAATTTTGTTGATGAAATAAATATATATTTAATAAATATACTAATTAAACTATATAAAATATAAAATATACAAGATATACTTGTTAATAAACAAAATAAATAAATTTTATCCTAATTAACAAGGAAAAATTTACCAACTCATTAGATCTTAGGCTTTTACCTAGTTAGATCCTAGGTAAATCGCTAGTACTACAAAGTCACCTGGCGGGGGAGAGACTGCTCCCCCTGATAAATTCATTTGCAAGATTCTTAAAGATAAGGAAGATGACTTAAGACATCATGGTCTCTGATAAACCTTAATAGCAATTTTCAGTTCCAGGAAGTTTAATCTCCAACCGTCTAGTATACTAATAACACTTCTAATTTTTTCCTAATCAATGACGAACATATTTTAAATCGGTTCTTCTTCTGTATCTAAAGAATAAAGAACATTTATATCTGTGATTTCAAGGGTGTGTCTCTTAAGACACTTTGCATACAGCATGGTATACATGAATATAAATCAATATTGGCATTTAAATTACTCTAATTGCCTTCAGGAGCGTATCTTGTAACTCTCCAAGGTTGAGGACCAACTTTCCAAAGAGGGGGCGAATTTAAAAAGATATTTTTATGAACTCATCTCCAGTGAACTTTTAAAACGCCGTTTTGGTCTTTATAAATGTAGTAGGTGTAAACGGGTTATGGAAAAACAGCACAATCTGATTTAAATTCAAGCTCCTCGTCAGATCCTAGGCAAATCGTTAGCACTCCAGGGGGGAAACTCCCTCCCATGAATCTGCCAATGTTTTCCGTTAACTATACGACTCGTACAACTCTTCTCAACCTTCAGAACATGAAGTTTTTCTCAGTCGTTCTATTAAAGCCTTGTTATCCATTCGCAGAGTGAGGAATGGCTCTATTCGATTAACGGATGACTTCCTTTCATTAATTCGCAAGAGCATAAGTCTTCTGTTCTATATTTCATAGCGGAGGAACTGATCAGGATTAATAAATGAATTACTCCATCGCTGCACTGCAACCTTTTCTATCCATTACTTGATGACTTCTTAACAAAGCAGTACGTGGAGTGTAAGGAAAGCCTAAGAATTCAATTGGGAATTTAAAAAATAACTTGGGGATGAAAGCTACTGAAGATGAATAATGCATGGGATAACTTCCTGAAAGAAATCTAACGTCGTAATTTTTTGAAAAGTTTGGAGTTGCTCGTAATTAAGGAGCCTTGCATTTAAATTGTAATTTGAAACAGCCAATCATCTATTTTCTCAAAGTTAAAAATTGTTGCGAACGAATTTTTCCACCTGCGTATTAATAACAATTCTGATATCTGTAAATTATTTTCTTTTTATTTGTTGACCTACTTGCCTTTACTTTACCTGTATTATTATCAAATATAGTTTAATATTACGATTAAAATCAGGTTCCACACTAGAACTAGAAGATTGTGTACAGGGTTAAACATAAGGAAAACGGCTGATTGATTTAAGTGCGAAGTGAAATTTAGTAACCAAATTCGATAAAGGTACCAACTTTTGAAAGATGAATCCGTAAAAATGCTTGCAACAGAAATCCCAGGTAATTTAGCTGCCAGGTAAGGGCAAACATCATTACACATTTACAGGAAAACGTTGGTATTAAAAAAATGCGATTCCTGTATATATCCCCTAATTCAATAAGTTTCTTTACAGTCTTCTGAAAGTACTAGATACCCTTCACCTTAAATAAGGCAGGTTTAAAATATACAAATGTATAAAACGTATTTGAAACATTCTTATAATGTAAGGCCGTACTAATAGAACAATAATGCAGTATTAATTATTGACATTTTCGCTTTTGATTTAAATTTAAATTATGCGGACGGTAATCATTGTTGCGTAGCAGTTAATTAGCTGCAACAATGCTGTGTGTTTCATTGTCATATTCTTCTCAAAAGCGACCTAGTAATTGAACGATTGTTGCAAAGGGAGTGACAAAAATCAACTGTTATCCATTATCTTATTACCTCGGTGTGATCTAATTCAATAATATTTCAACTGATTTACTCATGAGAACGATATTATCTCACTTATGAGAGCAAAATTCAGAAATAACTATGTTTGAAGAGCTCTAAAATTTCAAACAATCATAAGTCTGTGAGAAACTGTAGCATATACACACCATTGTTGGTCCATTATAACATTCACGAGATGTTAATGCATGAAATTTGAGCGTAGGACAACAGTATAACATTTTTCAAGTTGGTATTTCTTAAACAAAAGTACTCGAAGAAATGGAGCAAAATTTCAGTTGAGAGTGGTTTTCATACTGGGCTTAAGAAAACATATTCTCCATCTATAAGCACTTTACGGAGATGTCAAATATCCCCTATTGTTGAAGTTATTATCGGAAGCTTTCTTAGTTATATGTTCTTTTACACCCAGTTAACTCGTTAAGATTTGAAAGTGGGAAATGAAAAATCGCCTAAATTTTAATCTCAGATGTAATAGCCTCGATAAGGCTTCTTCATAAGTTGGCAAGATGACATTTTTATTGCTACTAATTCCAACTCCTTATCCCAGAATCTGCCGGTATAACCTCATCTGTTATTATGCCTTAACCTTTCGCAACAGACAGGTGATAATATTCTTTATATCTCCAAAGAGACAAGACGTTCCATCAAAATTTCCCACTTTAAGTTTTGGAAAGGTGTGGTTAACTCCCGAAGATTTCAAGTAGTAGTCTTTCAGATACCACAGTTAGTAATCGCGTATTTTTCTGTAACCAGACGAAATCTCATGAGTTAAAAATCATCGTGTGAGAGCTAAAAGTTATATATTAAAGAGACCGAAATTTAAAAATAGAAAATATTGGTCCAAAAATTGTAGTTATAGATTTACTATGTGTAACTACGTTTCTTCTTTAATCACAAAAAACTTACAGACTATGTTAGCTTGGTACGCTATCCAATTTAACATTCAATAAACAATTACTTGATGAAAGGACTCTTCACGTCAAATTAACATGTCAACAAAGGACGTTCACCAACAATCATCTTTTGTTGACAGATTAATCTTTCAATCATAGTCATGGTTACTAGCCATTTACTATCACTCAAGTTTATGAACATAATCTTGACATTGGGATTATGATGGCCCACGAATAGACTAGTGGGAAACGCGTTAGCCTTCGGTGGAAGCGATACCGGGTTCGATTTCCTTTGTAGGCCAACATTTATCGATGTCCACACAGCCTCGTGATGCATATGGGTAGATATCTGAATAAGTCATGTTTGCATTTTGCATGTACTCGTATAACATAGCTTACCGGATGATCACACGGTCACTAATAATTAGGGTAACCAGATTTTTAAAAGAGCAAGCTGGGACATTACTTTTGAACTATAGGTTCTAATTCAATGAAAACTGAATTCGGGGCTAGGAGGAGCAACTGCGGGAAACGAAACATCAAATGATAATAATTCAAGAAAATCAAACCCTACGAAAAAAATACATTAATATACATTCTGATATAGTTTGAGAACATCAAAGTTAATTGCATCGCAAATGGATCGTGAATAGCATAAAATTCATCATTCTTGCCTGAGTGTTTATCTTGCTATTTTATTATTAATGTATTGCGGCATTCATAGATCATATAAATGTGAAATTTTCTACAATTTTTGGTTTCAATTTAAAAATTTTGATTTAAATTTGAGAGGAGTAGCTAAATTCCTTCATTCCTTTGCTGCTGCCAGAAGGCTAAATATTCTATGACGTTTTGCATTAACGTTTTGAAAGGCATGATATCTGACAGTGGGACAATCAAAGAATAATCTGGGACGCGGAAAACACTCCGTCAGGTCGGGAAAATCCCATCAAAATCAGGAGGTCTCTGCAACCCCACTTATAATGCAACAATTGAGTTATTGATGCCAAACGTAGGAATCCTTCTAAGCTTCTTGGAGAAGAATAAATTAACTCTTGCGAAAGAAAAGCGTTGGAATTTTAAAACAACGAAGACTATGAAACTCATCCGTGAATCGTGTACAGTTTGACTTACATTCTCAGAATTTTTTCACACATACTTTGAGTTCTAGAAAACCTCGGTTTCATTCATGGCTTGCAAAAGTTTAGGAATAAGCGGCGTTGAATTTTTATTAGACTGATTAGAATAGTTTACCATAGGCTTTTCCAACCAAATCACTCCATTCCATACGGCCTTTACTACAAAGTAATTGAATATTTGGTATTACCTGATAGACAATTTTTCCTCACATATGATGAAACAGAGAAAAGCATATATTTTTATTTATCCACAACAAACGTCATTTTGTTCCTGCCTAAACTATGAAAGACGAAGCAGTAATCATCCCATTACTACATTAATAATGTAAGCAATCTTCGGGCCCAGAAAGCATACCAAATCCTAACGCGTCCTAGAGAAGATGAAGAACTGAATCAACTTGTTTACACCACTTTTTAAAGCATTTACATTTGATCATAAAAATACTGTCATTTAAGTAGAATTAACGTTTCGTAGTTTAGTGACTCTATACTGCGCTGAGCTTGATCATTGTTGATTGTTGTCATTGTTGATGAAGATCACGGGAAGTGATTATCAACAATTGATATCAGTACGACTCATTCATTGTTTAATTATACTTAGTTCGGTCTGTTTTATTTCAAGTAACAGCTGAGGAAAATCGCAGGTAATTACAATCAACAATAAGCAACAATCAATCCACCGGATACACCCAACAACAATAGAAACTAATCAATCATTCCTCATTGTTAAACGACAACCCACACTTTTCGACCGGCGCGAAGTTGAACTGTTGAAGAAAACCTCCAGAAATAACTTCGCAGCAATTAGCACCAATCAGTCCATCCCAATCAACTCTCCATCGTCCTGCAACGGACTGGAAATCCATTTCAGTCGGAAAACGAGAAAAACCTTGAAACAAATCCGTTATTGATTCCTTTTCCGTTTGATCCGACCTCCGCGATAAGCAACAGGAAACGACTTCAACGCGACTCCATCAATCCGTCACGCCTTAGACGCATTAAAAAAAGTTTTTCAAACGTAAAAACGCACCTAATCACCCCTTCCATTCATCGCGCAACGAGTAAAAACAACCCCGGAGAACTAGTTAAAAATCCCCGGCAAAAAGAACGGCAGCACGCATCTTAAACCGCGCCCGTAATTGACTGCGCTAGGGACCGCTTTTTAAGCCTCTGATTACCCGACATTTCCCTCCGACGGTCTTAGAGATCTCCTGAATGACGGCAGCCATCCAATAGCACTTCGAAGGCCAGTGGACTCCCATCTCCTGCCGAGTTAAGTGAGGGAAGTGGGGGGAGCAAGAGGGGGGACTGACGCCTTCTCTCTACCTGTGGGAACCACGCGACCTCCGAAGGTCTACTCCACTTCCCACCCCCCTGGACGAGCTCATCTCCCGCCCCCCGTACGCCTGCCGCCTCCCCACCCCCGAGCCGTGGGAGCTGGCGAGCCTCCCGTATACAGCCAGTCCTCTTACCTCCGTTTTTCCTCTAGCTGCTCTCCTTTCGCAAAAAAACTCAAGTTCAACTAGACGTTGGGTCAATTAAAATGGAGAGATTTTCACGTAGAAGTGGATTTTTTTTTATTCGTTCCGGAATTTTGGGGGCTTTTTCGGGAAAAGGATTTCTGTCTGACAGGACGGCTGTATCACTTTCCCTTTGCCGGGATGAGTGATGGGTGAAGTACCGAAAAGGAGCCACCACGACGGGTAGTTATACTAATTTCCCGGAATATGTATGCGATGGAATAAAGAGGAATTAACCGAATTCGACGTGTAAAGGGACGGGAGAAAAGGAAAGCTCTCCCCGAGTAGCAGAAAACAATCAAATTTAATGAATCTGAAATAATTAAGCGCTAGATAATGATGTATCCCGGAGCTATTACTAAGAAATAAATTATGAAGAGGGACGTTAATTGATAGTAATAACACAGGTATTGTTGGAAATACGCAACAATTATCCAACAATTCAATTATGATTATATTATCACCATTTTCGCTACAATATAATTGCCATTATTGGATGAATCAAATGTAAAACCTATCAATAGTGTTTGGGTTCTATAGGGTCTAGTAATAACTTAGATATTGTTGGATATACGCAACAATTATCCAACGATTAATTTATGATTATATTATCACCGTTTTCGCTACAATATAAATGCCATTATTGGATGAATCAAATGTAAAACCTATCAGAAGTGTCTCCCATAGGGTTTTGGTAAGCCCCGGGAAACTGTGGGGCCCCATTATTGCATTTTTCAGGGCCAGTCGTTTAAGGCAGAACGGGAAGTCTACGTTAATGAAGCTACGTAGCTGAATCAAAGAATGAGATGCAAGGATAGATTGGCAATCTCTGTACTTATATTGAGTACTAGTTTAGGTTCACCAGATTTTGAAACTGATGATTTCCATATCTAATAAGTGATATAAAGACTACAACTCTGAAATTCCTATGATACCTTAAACGCCTTTCCTTTAAAAAATAGTGTGAACAGGTTTATGCTGCTCACCAGAGGTATGGAGTTATTAATTAGTAGGTCTCTTCAGATTTTAATCGCAATTTGTTTTCCCAAGGAATTACCTATATATATCAAAATGAGGGGCCCATAATTCTGAGACCCCCAAGGGATGATGGGCCCACAGAAAGGTTCAAAGAGGCCCATTAATTCTCCCACGGGAAGAAAATTTTCTTCATAACGTAAATTCATTTATTTAAATAAAAAAATCGTAATCATAAAACTGGTTTATTCATTCTTAATCCGATATGAAATGAATAAAAATTGATGATCAGGACTACTTCTAAAAATAAATCCACCAAAGATCAATAACCAATAATGAAAATTATATGGGATCACAAATTTTAGTGATATTACCTGAACAAGGACGACGTTCTCGAAGGTTCACGACTTCTCGAATGCAATCGAATCGAGAATTCACAGACAATACTCATATGCATAATACTGGGACAGACTGAAGATTGCTTTCGAGAGAGAGAGTTTGATTGCCGATTCATTTCTGAAATCCAAACAATTCAAACTGCTCCTCTGATTGATCATTCGCTTTGAGGACTTCGCCTTGAGTCATTTGGGTTAAGAGGGTTTTCCCATACCATTATCTTCTTATTGCTTCCTGCAAATGCGGTCGCTTCCTGCCTTTCATGCAATGAGGATGCAGATGCCGGAAATTATGAAAGTTTGTGCGTGCATTCAGTGCGACATTTTATCAAACAAGCGGCCCATTTCGATCTTGTGGGCGGCAGGAAACAGACCGATGGGGTTTGTTTGAAGCGTACGTTGCTTAAGGGAGAGTTTTACCGGTTGTTCGGAGGATGTCTTTTATGGCAGTGTTGTAGTCTAATTGGGGGCATGCGAATCTAACGATATTCTTGTGACAGTAGCCGCCTACGGGTGCGGTATTCAATGAACCATCTAATACTTTAATGTAGTAGCATTGTACGAACATGTACAGCTTAAAGAGGCATAACTACAGAACTATTAATGAAACAATAACTACAGAGATTACGAATGAAGTTGTAGTAAATGAGGAAATCGACGCACCCATCAATAATGATGCGCTTGTAGTGCATCATTGTTGACGGGTAGCGACTATTGTTGATTGACGTTGAGTGTAACCTAGCCTTTGTTGAAAATAGCGTCAATTGTTCGGCGACCTAGTAGTTGATATTAGCCACTATTGTTGGCTATTGATACAAGTGACCTAGTGCTACGTAACAATTATTAAACGCAGGCTTTGTTGAAATTTGAACCTATAGAGAATAAGTAAATAAAACTGGATGTCGTAACGACATCGTTTTAGCTTCAAGATAATAAAGATAGCTTCTGATTCTGCTACTACTTCTTTCAGTGCTTTTATATCGCTATCACTTGGATTTTAAATCCTAACGAATGATACCACAAATATAATGAAAGAGGTATACTATGATTTGAAACTATGAACTGGGTAATTATTGTATAAATAACAAATCTATTAGAACCTACTACGTGATTACCAGGGCCATATCATAATCTTCCTCATAACTAATTGTGGTATATTTCTTTTTAACTGTAAAACATAAAATCTAAGGGTTTATCAACGAGTAAAGAAAATATCACAAGGAAAAGGTTTCTTAATCCAAGGGGTTGTTACTATGGTGGATTAAATTATGAAAAACGATATTTAAATATAATATAATGAATGTTTTCTGTAAACTTTGCTCTAAATCAAAATTTCACCAAACCAATAAGCTTTCAGGCCAAATCCTATCATTATCAAAAGCGAATAAAAAATCAGGCGGTTCTTTTCATGCTTATACCATCAAACGCATCTAGCTATTGGTACGAATAGGCTACATATAAGTTAAAACAAAATTAACGCGACGCGTATGACGAAAGAGAAATCAGATTGTGTTAGAATTCCTTTGTGATGGTCCCACATCAAACACCGTTCCCTCCCCTATAATTGGATTCGGTTTAACGTAACATAATAGAAACGCTGACAATGTGTTCCACTTAGAACGGGCAAAAATACAGAGAGTTCTACGCGATAGGAAGCCCACCCGGAGTGGAACCGGGGTCGCTCGACAAAAAAGTCACTCGCCACGCTGTGTGATCACGATGATTCTACAGGATTCACCCGTAATGGTCGATGCAATGCACGAGATATGGAGCGTTATGGAATAATGACTGGGAACTGTGATGAAAGTCCGTTTCGGAGATTCTATTTCGATAAATATTCGAATCCTGAAACCCTCATGTCTTTGGATGTAGATGAGCTAATATCTCATCGTAAATTGTTCATCATAAGGATATCAAGGAACGGAAATATCTCATTAATCACCTGGGTGCCTGCTATACCCCCATCTTCGACGGCTTTGCCCATGGAGGAATCAGTTTTTTAAGTGGCCTTCATCACTGTTTTGGTATCCTTATTCTTCTCTTCAAAGATACACGAAATCGGTAGTGATGGTAGCGATTTTAAAAATCAGGTCATTTCGCACATAGAGGTCCCCAACGGGAATCGAACCCGATACCCCTTTCACGAGAGTTGCACGCGCTTCCCACTTGGATATTTGAGATACTTTCCACGAAATTACCTGCGAAAATTGGATTAGTTTCTGTTTCGGTTAATTCCCCAAATTCATTACCGATTAATTAATTTTCACTTTATATGAATGGATGATTATGGGCACACAATAGTATATATTTGTGGGAGAGATCAATTAAGATATAAGCCAAAATGAAAGAGTTAAGAATTATCAATTCAAGAATTAAATAAGGAATTGTGGACAAATAAATAAGTATAATTGGGCTTACTTCTTATTTCTCATAACAAAAATTCAACAGGGAATTTGGACTACTTATATTAATTTTGAAACCGGGGAAAATTTAAAGGTGTTTGACCATATCTGAAATCAATGGAAATTTGGAAGGGAAAGTCCTAGGGTAGAGGGAAGCCGGACAATTAGATATAATGGAAAATCAATACAATTACAACGACAGTTAATTGCATTTAAATACAATTAATTGCCATTAAGTCCAATTAGATACACACGGATAAAATTCAGCGTGGAGGTCACACAATGTTGCGGACTGCTCAAGGAATTTCATTAATTAAACATTGATGGATAATTACAATATGAGAAGACAGTTGTTAAACGAGATAATATTAAAATGCACATACATTTAATATTGACACTGTTTTATTACAGGGTAAGCATATCATTACCATAAGTAGTGAAACATTGTTTTTCACTTTTGGTATCTTTGGTATAAATCTTTGTCTTCAGATATCTCCGTAAATCTTTTTCTTTAAGATTAACATTTATTTTCTTCGTGGTTTTAACACATTCAGTACTTCTAGGTTTCAATTTGACCATTTCTAACTTTAATACCACCCATATTCTAACCATACATCATTTAATATGTCAGTTACCTTCAGCTAACAGTTTAGACTATTAATAAATGGTGTCAGGTAACTGCAAGGATTACTCTCCTTTAATAGCTACAAATTTCTATTTCGGCATTATTAAATATGATGATGACACAGATACAACATGCAACCAAGTGTAATGATGATTAGTACGTAACTGGTGAAATGAATGTTATTAGGCGAGAATAACTCAGAACAGCACGGCTGTAAACAACATCTTTCGTACATTCCTTGCAGATGACAAATATAATACGCAGTTTGCGAACAAGTAATAGGTATGCAAAGGTGAACTCAAGAGAGGATTCAGTTAGCAACACGCCCCTTACAACGAAAAATTTCATTCTTAATTAAACATGGCAAGCAGAATCAGACTCACACATTTTACGCGCTGGATCTATGTAATTAATTTATCAAGACGGAGGAGAACTTGATTTATGCAATGCGCGTATGAATAACCTCCCTTTCACTTAAAATTTATTGATCCAAATCTATAGGCTGGGTGTATCTTCCCGTAACGGTACACATATTAAAAGGTGTTAGTAACGCCGTCACCTTGGAATGATCACCTCAGCCACCTTGAGAGCGATGGGAAGCTTCGTGAACTGTTCTTGGACTTGGTTCGGTCACGGAATAAACAAGTGAAGGGTTTTGTTTTGTAATAGAGAAGTGAAAGATACCCGATTCTGAGATACTGAGATCCAGTCATGCTTTGAATACATTTGTGAATTGAAGGTTTAATGTATGGATTGGCCTATCACGCTTGAAATTCAATAGTGATTAATCGATTACTTGGTGGAAATGAATCGAAAGAGGTTTTACTGAATCACGACAGATCTATGAGCAGATTTAGTTTCAAAGAATTCGAAAGTATATCAGAAATCTTTCATTATGACGTGAATATTTGAAATGATGATTTTTAATGAAGTATCACATCCTAAGACAGAACGACTAATCGTTCGATTGATCGAAATATATCGAAATACAGGATCCAATTTGGATTGATTAAGACTGGATGCTGAAAGAAAAGAACCTAATAGAAGGATATCGAATTGAAATGGGACTGTAATGAAATATATCGATTCATCATTATATTAATCATGTCGATTATTGCAAAGTGACACATAAAAGAAATTTGTCTTGGCTTTAAAACACATAAACAAGATCGAAGGACATATCTCAAAGGTAACTTACAACTGTGCATTACTAATATACCAGTCTCAATTGTTAGAAATTAATGATTTATTAACCTTAACTATCAATCGACTGCAACGAACGATCGATTATTGGGCTCAAAATAGATAAAATAATAATTTTTATCTACGTAAGGAAATATTGATGATTGAATTGTATTAGTAACACATCAGTAGATACGGCAATTTACCTAGAGTTACCATTTGAGCATTTATTACAGTGGAAGAAAGTCATAACATTTTAAATATTTACAGTGAACATTAGTAAGCCATGGGGTATATTTTCACCTAGAATACGAGTATGTCAAATGTTTTTATAGCACCGATTAATAAGAAATCTTCTACGGAACTTAACTTTATTAATTATAATATGAATTCCTTCAAAATTCCTGTGCAATTATTTTCATTCCTTTGATAGCATATGCCCAATTTATTTTGGCATTTTATCATATCATTCGGTTCGAACAAATGGTTCTTCCATACATGCCCAACATGATGGAAATTGGACACAAAGATGCTTATCCATGGAAACATTCTCTTGTTAGTATATCGACGAGGAAATTATGTTTTGTAAGAAAAATTATTTATGCCCTCAGGGAAGTTGAGGTATCCTTAGCCGTAGGAAGGGTTTTGGGTTCCCGGAGAAGCCGCCGGCCGCAAAACCACGATAGGCAAGTAATGGAGAAAATGGGATTTGATTCCCACATCATGGGATAAAGCGCGATAGCTTTACTCCGTTGACGTTCGCCGAACACCGAAGCAAACAGTAATAAAAAAGAGGAGGAAGTCGGCAGAAATACGAAAGAAACAGCCGATTGGGATGAGCGAAAGGGAAAGTTACTCGTTTATCACGAGGAAAGTTGACAGCTGAAAGAGTACGGCGCAAAGGATCCTTATAAATAGAGCGTTGAAATGAAAACAATCCGCTTGCTTCAATGAGTGTATCCCAAAGGATTGCTTTGCGATGTTTACCAATCTTGAGAGGAATAAATACTTGTTGAAATTTATACTCCAGGTTTGCCCATTCACGTGTTTTTACATTCATATTTAACAAAAGACCTATGAACTGGTCTTAAGATATACCCCTTTTAAAGAGGGTTAGACTAAAGTTAACTTTGAAATGGATTATATCTTTAGATCAGTTAAAAGACCACTACAATAGACAAAAATGTAGCGAAACAGCCAAGATGTAATGGATAAAGTAAATAATTAAAGATAAATTAATGATTTAATTATCTTTAATGAAAAAAAATACATGTACAGATCTAATTTTATAGTAAACAGATTTATTTACAATACGTCTATTAAAAGTGCATATGCTCCTCCGACAGCTGGTAGAGAACGTATATGGAAATTCACTAGCCATCTACTATGCAGTGGCTATGAAATTCAAAAAATGCATCTTTTTTACAAATACATGCATTAATCATAAGAATACCATTAAATAGAAAAACAGAAAATTTGGATACGGCCAAATGAACGTTTACCCTTACAGGAGATCAGAAATTCTACATAGAAATACAGAACTTCAGTCAGAATGTAAATTTTGTATTGGAACTTTACATATAAGTTTATCATAGAATAGTAAATGTATAAAATATATACATTCCCATTTATCTGAACACGTTCTTTGAGGTTAAACAAGGTGCCGATGAGCATTGAAAAGTACAAAACAATATAATTATTTCTTGTAAATATTCAAGGAAATAAAATCAAAGAAACTCTTGTAACCCTTTGCTTTATTTTATAATATGCATTATCTGATAGTTGTGCCTGATTTAAAATAATGCCAGACTTAAAGAATTCATAACCTATTCACCTTGAAATTATGAGAATCATTCTCAGGTAACTGCAAATATGTAACCCTTCAAGTTCCTCACCTATGCGATGAATTTCAAGTTCTATAAAATATCGGTAAATGTGATTGAATTTTAATTATATTAAAGATCCATTCCGTAAGAAAATCGATGATTTTTCAGCTACGCTATTGATTATCAATAGAAGGAATAGAAACACTCCAAATACCACGAATTCGAAGCATATTTTTGAAGTATAGTATACGTTAAAAAAAAACATTTTATCTAGTCGTACAAAGTGGAATTTGATTTGGTACTTGCATCCTCATTCAAACTAGGTCAACCTATGGTAGAAAACTATCTCTGATGGAATTGCTTCAGCGTTCATAACCAAATCAAATTCGGAGCGCCCGGTTATTAGGAGATAATTAACAATCCTGGAGCAATTCAGAAAAGGGACAAATTCATTTTAGACTATGATTAGGATTACAGGATGAAGGGGGATGCGAATTTTCCTTGTTTTTCTATATGAGAAAGATGTAAAGCTTTGCATGGATGCTTCATGAAATCATGTTCTATTAAATCAACAAAGTGTAGTTTCAGGAGGGAAATAAATTTAGGAGAATTTTGACTCTAATTAATTTTTACCGAATGACGGATTGAGATTAGGAACAGTTTTTTTATTAATTGAATTTTATTTGGTGAAATTCAAATTATTGAGAATTTTATAAAGCATTGAAGGGAGAAAATATTTGGTAGCGAACATAATTAAATTATTAGTAGCGATATGTTATCTAACTTAAAATCTTCAGATTAGAGTGAGAGAAATCACGGTGGAGAAATATGAAGGGATACTTGACGTATGCTTCGTTCCGTTAATACATGCTGAAGTCCAGTAAGGAAAGTAACTTATGATTCAATGTAAAATGTAGGTGCCTAAAGTAATTAATTCGCCTTAAAATATCAGTGATAAAGATAAATAAACCAGAAAGTAAAAAGATGAGTACTTACATGTGACGTATAAATCGTGTATTAATTATGCAGTTCAATAAAAGTGAAACGAAAAATTACGGTATCGGATCATATTGAATCCCTTACTTGAAACTTTAAGTCCTAATGTGCAACCTTAGCTTTAAAGTAAACATTATCAGATTTAACTCAAGTCATGCGTTTTGTTTAATATACATATAACACATATATTGGAATACATCCTTTAATGAATACTAGAAAAAGAAAATAAAAAACAAATTTGACGCAAGGTATTTTTCTTTCCGTTCACAAATATCTTACTTAAGAAAGAATGTTTTAAAGTGAATCACTTCACTTAAAATAGAAGGATGGAGAAATAATTCATTCAAAGTTCTACAAAATATTTTTTAAATGCGAACGTTTTAAACGAAATTGTTCATCATCTGATGAAAATCTTCCGCGGGTTTTTGCAAATTTTTTCACCATGTTTCCTAGTATGGAAATCAAAGCATTGGCGACTGAATTTAACGTTCCGCATTCAGGAGAAAGCGAAAATGTAGCAGGAAACAAAACAAAGGGCTGGAAATGAAAAGTTGAGACCATAGATGTTCCGGGCCCCCTCAGGCAGTAAATTTGTCAATTACAGCAAATGAGGGCATCAAATAGGAAATCCACCTCCCTGGCCGGTAATTAATAAAAGGAATAATCTGATTACCGCTGATGACGGAAGCTTAGCGGTCTAAAAGCGCTCCTTGGGTTTTATTGGGCAATTTGTTGGCGAAGGAGAATGGCTGATCATTCATCGATTAGTGCCTTAAGAAGAGTCTTTAATTCGTCGATGATTCCTCCGCCTTGAGTTATGGCTGTTAATTAAACCGCGCGAAAGAAAATAAAAACACGGGATTGCGGGAGAAATTTTTAATTCGCTTCATTTATAATCGAATGGCTGATGAAATTTGCGAATGGAATTAGCAGGGAGACTTATAAATAATACAGAGGTGCCAACGTGTTCGGGTTTGCTTCAATTGATCTCCCGCCCATTTATTTGGTCCTAAAAAGGCCCCGTAATTGATGGATTTGTGTTAATGTAAGGGAGGAGAAAAAAGTGTCATTTGGGGAATGGTACCCACTTCGGACAATAATCGTGGCCATCAACTTGCAAGGTGATTCACGTGAAGTCTTTATTACCGATGTGAATGGCGGTGAGCGTAAATTTTGTACACCACGATACTATAAGTAACTGAAGACATTTCAATGCATCTTCTGTTGAGATACACGCTCAGGAGAACCTCGATCTATCTATTCATGAGTAACCGAGGGAAGAAAAGCAACAGATAAGGATTACAAAAACATTCGCTATTAGAAAAAACCTACGCGGTTAAAAGAAAAGCATGTGCTTTGGTAATATAGGAACAAACGAGAGTTTTCAAGTCACTTAATACTAAAATAACCCTAAATTATCGATTAAGATAAATGTTAAAAATAGAAAATTTATTGGTGTAATAATTTACTAAGAAGATGAATAATTTATTTGGGAAAAAACTGTGGCGAATAACTATTTTCTTGCAGATTTTTGTTTTGAGTTAAAAAGAGATTCTTCAATGCTTAACTGATAGCACTTGTCACTTCTTCAATAGGTGTTCTTTGTTTTCTTCGAAGCATTTTGAATAAGAAACAATTGGGTTAAATAAATTTAAACGATAAGAGTGGGAAAACTACAGTTCAATGAGCGATGAATACGTTATTATTTAAGATAACTCCTTATGAGTTTTGGAATTAATTGCAGAGAAAGAACGAAAGAACCGGGAAAACTATAAAATCCGGAACGATAGAGCGGGGTTCTACCATATATAGAAGAAAATTGAGTTTTGTCTTCAAAGAAACGAGTGAATCATTATTGATTGTTTTTCTACAAAGGAAAAGTCTCTGGCCTTTTTCAAGGATATATATAAATGGCTAAATGAATGAAAAATAACTAAAAAGAACTTTTATGACCTACAGAGAAGCAGTATATCATATGGCCATCCAATATTGCCTTTCGGTTATATGGGGAATATTTTATCGGTAAAAATATCATAAAATTAGTATGAGTTGGCTTGGGTTCATGGAACGCCATAACAGGAATATACTGAGCTGGTTTTTCTCATTGAAAACGAAATATATTCCGGGCCAGAGAATTTCAAAAAGTGCTTCGTGTGGAATGAATTACACCTATTCTTCATTTGTATACCTAATGAAGTGTATATATTCCAAGTACCCACTTACTTGATAAGTTCTGGCACTTCAGTGCGGCAGATAACTGGGACTCTACCTAAAAGCATTCACATGAAATAATTTACACAATAACTCAAGGTAACAAATTCAACCATCTGAAAATCTCCTGAAAAAAATATATTCACTGAACATGTGCGGGTATTATTGAACCTGGCTCTTGTCCAAGAACGGAGTGAAAACTAATTTTATTAAAACGTTATGTCATCAAATTTCAATCGCTATTTCAAAGTTAACCGATATGTAGATATTTGTTATTCATTTGACCCCAAAGTTTATTCCTCCACAGTACTTTTCTGAGATTTATCTAGGAACTCCTAGAAAAGCATCGTTTACTCTTTTAAACTCAGTGAACGTATTTTAAGTCTTACATATTATTATAATATTATTTCGCATTATTGTATTATAAATTCATTGTTATTTTATTATTACGTGATCATATCAACTGTTGATTGTTATTGCTGTTGTTGATAATATAGCAACACATATTACTGTGTGTTTTACATTGTTGTTATTTTATTGCTGTAGATTTAAAACATGCGTATTTCATATTCTTGTATTATAAATTCATTGTTATTTCATTATTATGTGATCATAACAATTGTTGATTTTTATTGCTGTTGTTGATAATATAACAACACATATTACTGTGTGTTTTTACATTGTTGTTATTTTATTGCTGTAGTATTGAAACATGCGTATTTTATTGAATTAGAGTTATTTTATTTTAAAAAGAGCAGAAAATATCGTCAAAGTTCTGGTATTTTAAGCGATCTTTAAAGGGCGAAGAAAGTAATCTTTCATAAAAATCCTTACGGAATTGAATTTGCTTCAAGGTGGAAATTTCTGCTGAGATTGAAATCTTAGTTTTTTTCATATCATCCAAGAGAGATTAAAATAGAGTAGACAGTCTTGATGGCCTTACCTTGACTTTTAAGCCTCATTCATTTCCTAAGAATTTTGGTGCGTAATGAGATATAGATTCAAAGAAGCCCTCGGCCTATATACTTTAAAGAAAGTAGCCCTCCAGCTATATGGTAGACAAAAGCCCACTGTACACCAGATAAGTTACAATTATTACATCTGTATCACGTTAAGAATTGTAAGCTTTGCGTTTTGCCTTATTAACTCTCTTTTATGCTCAACTTTTGCTATTTCATCTGGATAAAATTAATTCTTTCTCTACGATACCCTCCGGAATTCTATTGGATGATTTTACATTAAACCACAGAGAAAAAATTGAGCTTTTGTGCAGAAAATACGAACTCATTCTTGGAAAAATGTAATCTTTTTTTTTTGCTTCATATTATATCTTTTTGCCTAGGGCACAAAATACCCTTTCGGTATTATATGACTCAAATTACTTCTATTCCTACAATTATTGCTCCTTTGATTTCCGATCTAAATCGCCAATCATATTTCAATAAAATGTAATATCATATTTTAATTTTTTCCAATCAGTCCTCTCGTAGAATCTTTTATGGAAGAATGCAATTTTTTCAGAATTTCTCCATAGGAAAACAAAGGAAGTATTTTTGTTACTGTACTAAATATATTTTCAGAAGTGAAATAGTAGTAAAATTCACGTAGGAAGCCATAGAACTTTACACTAAAAATCGACATGACTAAAAATTGTCAAATAAAACAAAGCTTTTAAAAACAACAAAAGTAAACAGCAAAACAAAATAAACAACAAGACAGGTTTGATTTTACAATTTTTATTACACATTTTATGTACATAGTTTGCTGTGGTGGGGTCGTTTATAGTTTCCTGCATAAATCAGCATGGTTATTTTAATATAAATTCGATCTTTATTATTCGTCATTTTATTTTTTTTTAACTCTGTCTCTCTAAAACAAAGCATTCATGTAATACCTTGTAACCGGAATGATTGAATTTTTTCAAGTTATTTCCATAAATCAAAGGAATTATTTTTGTTACTGCACTAAGTATCTGTTCAGAATGAGCAAGAACAATTTGTACTTTTTCCACAAATTATTTTTATTATAAACAATAAAAGACAGTAAAACACGCACGACTAGTTTCGGAGATCGATCTCCATCATTATTTTAGTGAATTAGAATTATCTTCTTTTAAAAAGAGTAGAAAATATCATCAAAGATCTGGTGTTTTAGGCGATTTTATGTTTAAAGGGCGAAGAAAGTAATCTTTCATAAAAATCCTGATGGTGGAGATCAATCTCCGAATGTGTGTTTTACTGTCTTTTATTGTTTATAATAAAAATAATTTGTGGAAAAGGTACAAATTGTTCTTGCTCATTATGGAATATTTCCACAAGACAACGCCTGAGACTGTGAATTTTATCTGTTCAGAAGTAAAATACTTATATTTCTTCACATGGTACGATTTGCTCTTTCTTAATTTCACCTATGGATATTCTAATAGATATTCGAGCATTAAATTTGAATCCCGCCTCTTTGGAAAAAAATCCTCATGTAATATCTTTTAACTTGAATGACTGAGTTTTTTCAGCTTCTTTTTACGAAGGAATTATTTTTGCTACTGCACTAAGTATCTGTTCAAAACTATACAACTTATATTTCATCATGAGTGACGATTTGTTCTTCCTTAATTTCCACTATGAATATTTTAATACACATTCACATTTTAATCCCGCCTCTTTGAAACAAAGCCCTCTTGCACCACCTTATAACTCGGATGAATGAATTTTTTCATCCCTTCTCCATAGGCCAACGAACGAACACGAAGCCGGGGTGCAATTATTACCGCATTACCATCCCCAGCGAAGTAGGTTATAAAGAGGTATTAGCCACGATACATCAGAAAGTAATAAGGCCACAGTCTAAAAAGAGCACATCCGGCCTAAGACGGGGCGAAACTCAAGCGCTCACAATAAAATAGCGGGGGGAATAACAAATGAACAGTATAAACGGCCAATCTCTCCTTCTGACCTTCCACGGCGGCTTTTTTCCCACCCATTCACCTTGGATGTCCATTGAGTTCATACGCCTGTGAGTGGGGGAGAGATGGGAGAAGATGAGCAGAAGAAAAGGAGGGGAACGAAGTGGGGAGAGGAAATGGAAAGGAAGGAAGAAAAAGAGTTGATAGGGAGGAGAGAGAGGAGGCTGGTAACAGGTGCAAGGGAGTGGCAGAGGAATGAATTAGGATTAAAGGTTAATGCGCGCCGGCTTATTTTATTATACAGTTCTCACGGGGGATCAATAGAACCTTGAGTGCAAGGTTTATCTCGGGCAGGAATTAACCGTGACTTGAAAGTTGTAGTGCGGGTATTCTTTAGTTGGCGAAACTTTTCCAAAGGTTGCGTAGCATTTCACGACTTGGGTGAGTCCGTTTTATCTTGACATCCGGTGGATGTCGACGTTGCCGGGCGACGGGGTCCCGGGTTCTAATCTCGCGGAGGATATTAATGTTTTGTGTCTACCTGGTTTGTGTACGCAACTATATCTACACCATTACCCCATTAGCTACCTATCGAATGGTAGGAAATGTACGCAATATCCGTTCTGCTACCATTGGAATATTTTACAACGGTCTTTGGGTGTAGAAATATATCTCTCTTCTACTTAGATCTCACGCTTATTCATGACTATGGTAATATGAAAGCGACTGAGGTGCTGAATAATGACATTCATTCAGCTCTTATTTAATACTGAAGAAAGTATTATTCATTCAGTCACACTGTTGCAACTTCGCGGATATTTTATTATCATTGCATTCTGGATTTGTGATGTAAGTTTAATTGAAAGGATGACCAGAGACCAACAAGTGGTGAGTTGTTCTAAAACAATAATGATTAATTTAACAAATAATAATCTCTATTCGGTGTGCCTTTTATTTAATTCCGAAAATCTCAGCATGGTAGACGAAGATAGGACAACAATCAGATAAACGAAGCGTTGCATTGAAGTCCTCTTTCTCCAATACTTATTATTATATTACAATATTATTATATACATTCGTAGAAGGTGATATGATTCAAATTGAAGAACGTTTAAACTGAAAATGCTGTCCTGACAAAGGGAGAAAACTTCCTAAGTTATTTATTTAATAAAGAGAGTCAAGAGAAAACTACCTCACTCCTCAACCTGCTTAGTAAGCCTCATTTCTCTCCGCCTCGCTTTTATCACCATGTTATGAACCGGTGTATAGGACTGAAAAATATTTTTAAGTATAAAAAATAAAATTTGGCTGTAAGCTTACTTACTTTGGAGGGAATAGGTGGGAGTGACCTTTATGGGTGGATAAATTTTCTATATCGGTTACGAGAGGAATGATTTTGTAACAGTTTGGTACAGAATCCGGTCGTTTCATTTTACTTTCACTTTAAAATCGACTCCATTACGCATATCTCTGAAAGTCGTATATTAGTCACCTAATGAAAAATTAAAATACAGTAATACTCAGTACTTAAACTGGCATATAGTATATGTTCCTATATAATTGGTATATAGTATTCCAGGGTTGCCAAATATATGGTGGAAGAATCGCATAATGTTTCTATTGATATAAGACTTATTTGCCCATTTAATACAGTTTTTAATGCTTGGGAAAAGATATACATGGGTGGTCTGAAACGTTTCCGACATTTCGCCATTTTCTGATAATTTCTGAAAACTTTCTGAAGATTTCTGAAAAATCTGGGGTCGAAAACTTTTCAGACCACCCTCGTACATATATGAAAATAGAGATATACAGTTGAAATTTAATTTATATTTTGATAAAAACCGTACTTCGTCTTTTGGATTCGGCCAGTTGAGTTTCTTTAGTTTTCTTTTGTTCTCCTGGGCTCTTTTTTTTCCTGTTTCGTCTACCTCTGCCTCTGATGATTTTCTCTTGGAGAACGAAATATGCAATGGGTTCACTCACGTTTTTTGATGGTTCGTTGGTTTTTCCAATACTTTAGCATACAGCATCTATAATTACTTCTTAGGTTTTGTAGAAATACACCAGTGGCCAGCCTTATTAAAAGTCATTACCTCGAACATTGGACTTTGTCGATCTTAAATTATTAAACGTAAAATTTTATAATGAAACATCAAGTCTAAACTTTTGTAGACTTATTAAGGTTAGGTTACATATCATTACTTTAGAGTATAAGAGACATATATTTTCGATTAGCTTATATCGACGACATGTAAACATACGATAGGTGCTCAGATTTCATAAGCATTTCGAGGCAAACAAGAAGTTGTTTATAAAGAAAGATAATCGTTTTTCAAAGCAATTTACAATTAAATGCAATAATGAGCAACAAAGATACAATAATTAGCAACAAAAACGCAATAATGAGAAACAAACATGCAATGATAAGCAATAAAAACGAAGTAATAAGCATTAAAAACGCAATAATGATGAACAACAATGCAATAATAATCAACCATAATGAAGCAGGAAATACGCTATTATCGTACATATGCAGTTTTAACATTTTACCGTAGTTTCTGTACGTTTTTATAACGTGAGATTGACGTTCCATTAGTCCTTGAATAGTATACTTTCAATTTCGCTCATTCACAAGCACAGCCTCGCTGGTTGGAGAGTAGGCGGGCTGTCGTAATCACACCGCGCCCCGGATTTGTATTCAGTCGGGAACACGGATATAACTAGAAGTTCAATTACAAACAAGACTCAGATGAATGAATGCACTGATGGGCATTGCTCTTCCAGAAGATAATGGCGACAAATTTTAAAAGCTATGTACTGAGAACTGAAAAAGTTTAATTGGAATAGAAAAATTTTCTTAACTGTTTGGATGAAAACAATCTTCAGTTTCACAAATATAAGGAAACTAGTAGCCCAGTGCGAAAATTTCGCCCTAATATAGTGAAAGTAATTGATTTGTTTGCGAAGGAGCGTTTTTAAGTATTTTTTAGTTTTTTTTATATTCGTTTTTAGTGATTGGAGTGTATGTTGAAATATATTTGAGTGAGGAAATAGAGTATCAGTGTCCACTTTGATATACATAATTTGTATCGATAAATATCGATATCTCTACACAGAGTGACGAAATTCTGAGGGCAAATTCCAATTTTAATTCTTTTTTTAACCAAATGAAGCATTTTTCTCTCATTGGTATTCTATTTTTCTCTATTCTTATTTATCTATATTTTCTATATTCTCTATTTTTAGCAGAAAAAGGGAAACACTCTTAAAATGGTGTGTCATTTAAGTTTTGATGGATTGTGAGGGGAGAAAAGCGCTGGTCACCGAAACCGGATGTTTAGAAATAATATATAGAGGATAATATTTTATTGACTCAGTGCATATTATTGTTCCTTAGTTTTAGTAAAATATTCGTGCTCCTTAAAGTTCCCTTTAGCCCCATTTGCCTTTTTTTGTTGGAAAGAAACCCTTCTATTTATGGATATATACATTCATTCACTGGAAGCAGTCTATCGGCTGGTAGCAGACGATGTAAACACAGAGTTTTCAACCTGTTTTTTCGTCTACTGCTATCGGAGATCATTCACGGAAGTAATGAGTGTACCAAAAGATTGTCTTCGTGCCTATCTTCCTTACTTCATGCTCATCCTCGAAGTAGCAAAGAGGTCGTACAATATCCATTACGTCTTGCGTTAACATACATACTTTCTCTAAATTTATTTAACAACCGTAGTAAAGCCTCTAATCTTCTTTCTTCCAAAGTATCCCAACCTGCTACAAAAGATATTTGATAAAACATGCTATTTTACTGTAGTGATTCTTGACAAAATTTTATAGCTTCCAACGACGGAACGAATAGTACCTACAGCTTTATCCTGCTACGGAGATATTGCCCAAAAGAAAAATATATTCTTCCGTTCTTTCTCTTACGTATTTGCCCTCTTTGGCGATGATAATGTATTTTAATTGCAATTTTTTACTTTGAAAATAATTTTCAATATTTGAATGTCCTAATAGCTAAAAATAAAAAATCATGAGGAGAAATAGTACAAACCTTACAACAACATCCAACTGTTTGAAAACATAGAATTCACAATTAAACTGTGTGAACCGTTTGAATAACATCAGAACATAATGCAAATAATAATTTACGTACATACTTAATTGTAATAATCAGAACATAACGCATAATACAAGGATAATTTAAATGGATAGTTACCTAAACTACATAGTTACAATCCTTCACAATCATCTACATAGGGTATACGAGGCTCGTATATAGCCTGAAATTTAACTATTTCGGTAATGTTCTGTGTCATACTGTCAAATTAATATTTTATTTTATTCAAGAAGCATTGAGGATAAACCGCGGATATTTTCAGAAACGGTGCGATTATAGCTACTGACCAATAGAAGTTCTCAAATACTGTTACAAAGAAGTTACACTCAACAAGAAATGGGTGTGATGTTTAGGTGTCCACAACACCCTCTGCAAGTAATAGAGTGTAAAAAATAGTATAATAAATAAAAATTGGGAGAGAAGGAATTCCATGCTGGTAAAGCATAATTTTATTATTATTTAGTGCATTGAATATCTTGAGGCAGGCAATGGATGATTTAAGAGAGGAATTCAGACTCCAGAACTTTAACCTTTAGAGGTGAAAATTTTTAAATACTTTTCCATCAACAAATAACATATGCCCTTGCTCGTGCATTCGTATCTTACTGATTCCTCTCCTCTATGTAATTGTACGAACAAATTGCTACGTAGTAAAAATCAAGAAGGAGTTTCCATATTCTATTTCATAAATTCGAGCATAATTTTCTCGGCTGCGTATAGCTAGCCATTTTCAGTGGTGATAGTCAAGCTGATTGCTAGCCAGGCTCTTTTACTTCCATTTCCCAGCGATATTTTTTCTCGCATATGGAGATTCTTGAGATTCCAGAGGATTTGCTGTCTTCATAGAGACACTTTCGCCTCGGCTGCATCATCTTACCATGATGAAATTATCTTGTGAATCCGTGATAAGGTTGAAGGAATATTCTTTGATAAAATTTCCTTCACGTTGCACACCAAGAATTACTGAAAGGAGCTTGAGATGATTTTATGAAAACTTGGTGTCCGTATCGCCGTCAAATAGTGATGAAATAATTTTGTATACTATAAACCGTTCTAGATTTTGACACTGATTGCATAAAGCTGCAGTAAAAAGATCTAATCCTTAGGAAGGAGGGGGTCCAAGTCAAGGAGTCAATGATATTTTTCCGTAATATAAAACGCGATTTTCCATTATTCAAAGTGAAAAATAATTAAAATACATTAATGTATTTAACTTTTATATTAGGTGTAAGAAAATTTTAATCGAGCTATGTTAATTCGACGGCTATGGTTATAAAGGCCTACAGCCTGTTCTTGCAACGTTTTTCCGTTTTGCTTTCGACCTTGTCATTAATTTCGAAATTAAGCGGACGTTTTTCACCTTTGCGTGGATTTACAGAGACAACCGTTGTAAACAGACTTAGAAATGGTCAGCTATTGCTGTAGCAACCAAAAGTTCACTGATAGCAAAGTAAATATTCAGTAAATTCGCTTAGTAAATTTTTATAAATGTTGAAATGATATATCAAAGTCTTCGTGAATTTAAAAGTAAAAAGGACAAAAATTAGAACACTAAAACTACTAAGTTTACTTCCGTACTGCCATTATATTTAATAAGTAGAAATATCTAAGGATGAAGGATAAGCAACGAAAATAAAAATGAAATTTACATTAATTAACAAAAATTACAAATATGGTATGAATAAATTTATCAATAATATAGCGACATTGATTAATGTAATAGATGACGGCAAAAATGAGTGAGAAAGAATTATATTTTTGGATAAATTTGAGGATTTATTTTCGTGCCATTGTTTCGTACTGTAGTGAAAAGAAATTGTTCCAGAAATTTATTTCCTCTATGATTACTGCTACGTAATCAACGTGATAAGGCGTGATGCCTATAGCTTAATGAACTTAATGTAACACGTTCTACTTTGTTTGACTACAGGATAGCGTGCTATTACTGCTGGGCCTTGATGTAATCAAATGACATCGAAGATTCGTGACGCCCCAAGAAAATTACCATAATAAGAAATAAAAATAATATTAAAATAAAATTTAACCCCAAGGTAATAATGAAGTAGCCAACGCTCGCAAGATATTAGCGAGAGAATGAAAAAGGTTTTGAAAGCGCTGAAAAATTAGGAAAATTTATAATCCAACCGGTCATTATTTTCATTCGTGAAATGACCATGAAAGAAATTCTCACAAAAACAATTTGATGCTTCGGTTTAGGATAAGGTTGATTCTTACATACTTACATACTCCATCTTTTGGTAGGATCATATGCTTTAATATTCCCTATTCAATGCCATTTCCTTCGATTATTGGTAACTTTCTTCACCCTTTAATTCATTTACCATCTTTAATTTTCGTCTCTCCCTTTATCCTTTTTTAACATTTCATTCTTCTCTCAATTACTTTCTTTAACTATCCATCCTCTGTCAAGATTTGTGCCACCTATTTACTCTGTATATGTTTAATTTCTTCAATGAAAACCTCCCTAACCATCTCCACAACCTCTGAGGTCTTTTCTATCTACACAACTTACTTTTCCATTCCATGCCACACTTACATCTCAATTGCCATCAATCTTTCTCTCCTTATGTTAAGGTCCACGTTTGACATCCATACAACATTACACTCCACTAAGGATTGTATCGATCTTTTCCTGATTACCTTATTGAAATTTCTGAAAAGCGTCCCAGGCCAATGCTATTCTTATAAGCAGCTGTTATGTGAAAATTTCACTCCAAGAGATAACACTAGCTAACACAAGAAAGAAAATTCATCCAACTGTTCTAGGTTATCCCAACCACCCTTAACGCTAACTTTGCTACTTTCCATTGGAAAACCTCATTACCATAAGTAGGATCATTTCTTTAATTTTCTTTACGTTTATTTTTTTACCAAATATCCATTATTTATTGTTTTATGCATTCACTGGATTTTGTAACCCCGTTTCTGAATTCTATGGAAAATTAATCATGCCAACTCTACGTTAAATTAATTTTCAATTCGAATGCAACACTAGTTTCTACTTTCGCTAAAATACAGGATTGCTGTACACATGTCGTGAAGCGTTCCCTCACGCATTCACCTAGTATTTTCAGCTGTTTCACGCACAAAAACTTCGACCCTAATGAGTAATTTAGATATTCCACACAAAGAAATCGAAACTGATGAATATGGAATTACACCGGTAATTACGCATGCGCAGGAGAGAGCTGCTGCATAATGCATATCGCACCCAATCGATAAAAATACAAATGAAATTCGCAACTAAATCAGTGTCGATGGGGCTTGAACACAGTGTTAGAGGAATCATTCGCAATCGAAACTCTTTTGCTAAAATGAAACCGACTTGTGTCAGATAAACTCGTTTTCGGTGAATTATTTTGGAACGAATTCGTGTTGAACATTGTCACTGCTGCGGAATCGTGTTTAGCGGACTAATTTCGTGATCGGGAATGTAATGTTGAACAGCATCTGTCATCGTTGCGGAATTTAATAAACATTTATAATTAATTAATATAATGGGTATAGTAAAACGTCTTTATTAAGATGAGATTGAGACTAAAATTCTCCTATATCATCTCAGCTTTTGTCATATTTGGTGAAGTTATTAATTTTTAAAGAAATTGAAGAAAATTATAATAAGAGTGGATAATTCAAGAGAAATTAGGGACAAACTATCCACTGATTTATGAAGTTTAGATATAAATCAAGTATGATCAATTACTGAAAAATGCATTTTTATCAAATGGTAAAATATAAATGTAATTTACTACAAAATAATAATGAGAGATGACTTTAAAAATAATAAAAATAATCATAAAAATGCTAGAAATTATTCATAACTATAATATTCGTAGTATATCTCATAATAAAAATAATTAATGGAGAACATAAATGCAATCACTGATAAGTATCAGAAAATCAATTCATTGCGTGAAATACGTATTCCACACAAAAAGTATCAAAATTATACATACATACATATAGACGTAAGCATATATCTAATACGTAGACAATAAAATACTTGGGCGTATAATATTGGTGATGTGAAGTTAGGAATGTAATTACTCTATCAACTTCTGCATAATTACGGTGAAAACTTTAACGAAGACAAACGCGTACGACCTAATCGGAAAATTCCAGTTGGCAGGGACTCGAACCCGGATCTTTGAGGCTGGGGCGTTGGCATACTAACCCACTAACTCCTCTGCCGACGCAGCTGATAATATATACCACAGCAATGATAAATTATATATAAAGTTTTCTACCTTTCGGTAGGTTAATGTGCCCCCACATTCCCTATTTAATTCCCTCTCCTTCAATTCCCGATAACTTATCCCACCCCTTAATTCGTCTAACAACTTGTCTTTTTCTTCCCCTCTGTCTTTTCCCTAGAATTCTTCCCTCGATCGCTTTCTTCAACAATCCCTCTCCTCTCAATATTTGACCCACCCATTTCTTTTGTAATTCCTAATTACTTCAATCATTACTCTTTTCTCCCCAACCATCTTTAGAACCTCCTCGTTCGTTTTTCTGTCGACCCAACTCACTTTCTCCATTCTACGCCATACCCACATCTCAAAAGCCTCCAATCTCTTGACATCCTCCTTTCTTAACGTCCACGTTTCACACCTGTACAACATTACACTCCACACCAAGGATTTCACCAATCTCTTCCTGATTCCTTTATCAAGTCCCTTTGTCATCAGTTCCCTTCGCTTCATGAATGCTTCTTTCGATAATGCTATCCTTTTTCTAATTTCTGTCGAACATCTTCTATCCTTAATATTTTAATATCCTCTTTTCTTAACGTCTACGTTTCACACCCGTACTACACTACACTCCAAACCATGGATTTTACCAATATTTTCCTGATTCCAACAATAATCAATAACGGAATAATTGTGCCTAACAAAAAAAGACGATCCTGATAAGCTCCAGAGCAATCCCAACTTAAAGAGACTCATCTCTCGCCACATCCGCCTTTCCTGGAACGATGTTTCGGTCCATTTCCGGTCAGCGAACATCACTTCGCCCCCATCATCGGTGTCAAATCGACCCAAATTCCCAAAAAATGTCATTCGCGAGAGAAAGAGAAAGTACCGAAAACCGAAATGGAGCAAAAATTACGCGCGGAAAAAAATCTAATCGTCGACGAGAAAGTAGACGTGAGGAATAGAATTTTTAAAGGGTGGAGAATTTATCTCGCGGACGAGAGAATTGGTTCCGGAGATGAGCACAGGATTTCCCCTGGCGTCGGGGAGTTTATAGCGCTAATAAGAGTAGCTGTTGAGGATCGGAAAAGAGGGAGCTGTACCCGATAGCGTGGGACCTTCAACGTCCACGCAAATTGAAAATAATCAAGCGCCCTCAGCACAACTTCCATAAATCAACGGACCCAAAGTTTTGTCAAGAGAAAACAGGGATTCCCATATTTATGCACGCGCGATTCCGTGTTTCTTTTTTTGTGCCATGAATTTAGCGACGCCCGGCCGAGAACGTACCCAATTAATAACATTTTAATTAGTATCGCGACCGAGGGAGAGGATGGCCGGTCAAACCCTTAATCATTCCGTTTTCCGTAAGAAATTCGGGTTTTGGGAGACACGGGATTCGCATGCGTTGCCTTGCGGATTTTTATTGGGAATTTGAGATGCTTTATCGTTCGCATCTAACGCCAGGGGTTTTATGCGAAAGGGAAATTTTTTTCGGGAATAATTGGGGCGGCTTTAAAAGAAATTATTTAATTTGGCAATTATCAAATGCCGTTACGGTGCTCTGGACGTATTTACACGAAAACAAACTAGAATCTGGGTCATCCTACCCGTCTTTCATATATGTTAGTTGATAAGGACAACAATACTTCATTAATATATTCAACAATAAAATATTTACATCATGAAAATAAGTTTACCCACGTTTCTCGTCACCCGCGAAAAGAATACCTCAATCATTAATTATATCCATAAACGGCATACAAGTTTTTTTATTGATAATTATAATTTTTAATAAGGACAACAATACATCATGAATATATTCAACAATAAAATATTTACATCATGCAAACGTGTTTACCCTGTATAATTTTAATTTGTACTTAATAGCGAAATTTTGCCTTATTGTTGAAGGAATCATCAAATATGGTATGAATGGAATAGATTTTATTATGCCCACATTGTCAAGGCTACGTAACAATGGGTCTGGCATATCCATAAAAAAATAAATACCCAATTATTTTACTATAGGAAGGATTCGGTTACATAGTCTGTTCCTTTACTATACAAAGGATAAGACACCATGAATCCTTTTAACGATAAACGAAAATACAATAAGGGGCAATAATCTATCCTGAAGTGATTTTTCTCTGGTTTACCACATAAAATACTTCAGGATAAATGTGATAAACCCACTATCTGTCTATAGCATTAATTATGTAACTTTTATTTATTTATTTACATAATAATGACCGCAATAAGATCTGTTTTCATAACATATTGACTTAGACAGGAGAAAAGATGAACATAAAATATATTTACGTCAGGGAAAACGAGCATAAATGAAATGAAACACACATACCGTATCACTAAACTTTTTATTTTACTATAAGAAAAACTCGTTGAAGATGGCCTAAGAGGCCGAAACCATGGTCATAAATAAAGAGTTTAGTGGTATGGTTTAAGTGTTATAACGGAGGATTACCACAAAGTCGAGGCCAGATTCGTAGATTCTATCTGGGAAGACTAAGATTTTCTGCATTGGAATGAAGATCAAGTAAGTCAATCGACTCCCTTATGTCTCCATAAAAATTTTCTTTAAACAGGAATTGAACCACTGAGAATAAACTTTTGACATTTCGAATACTGGAAAAGACTCTCTAATCACTCAGCCATTTTTCTGATTGAATGGTTATGGGGATTTAAATGCTCCAATCTTCTTCAGGAGCAGATATGCAGTATTCGTGTACATCCTTTACCACACCTAAAGATCACTTCATGCCCGATCAGGTGCTGAGAGAAGAAACTCATATCGCAGTCGACATATGAGCGCTCAATTCGGCGATACATTGGGAATTCGGGAGCTGTACCATTTAATAAGAGCAGAAGGCCTAATGAGCACAGTCCGAAGTTGCATTGCCCAAGGATTGTAGTAGCTTCGGTTTCATTTAATGAAGTCGTCGCTGATCAAAGAGTACAAGTCCTGTATAAAAAAATTCCAAATTAAAGTTGCGCGGAGGACTGTCTCGCGCTAGAGTTTCCATAGAGACGGAGAGGCGAAATTTGTAGTCTGCGACGATCTCGGGACAAAGTTTCCAAAACCGTATTTAGTAAACTTCGTGCTGTCACTGTTAGTATTGCAAAAATAAGGATAAACAAGCTGAGGAATCGTACTATACAACGCTTCTCCGTAGATGAATTATTTTTAATGTTTTCGTTACTGCTGCAATAAAGTGGCTTTCTGGTGCGTAAAAGAGAGTTCAACTTATGGATTGAAGAGTAACTCTAATTTAAAGTTTGGATATAGGTCATGGTCACATATTCTCAAACTTAATTTTGAATTACTACATTTTGTGTTCTTTGTTTGGGTATGTGCAATAAGTTGCAAATGTGGAAATCACGAAATTCAGCCTTAATTTTGTGCCTTCGATTATATTGGGTTAAAAAATCTTAATAACTATAAATTCCTAGCAGAAAAACTTCAACATTTTCATAAGTCGCTAAGAAAAACACTCTCTGTATTTCTTGAAAACTCTTCTCTATTCTTAGGAACGTTCATAAGACAAGTGAAATTTTCGTAATTTTGTGATTTTGAAAATATTTCAACACACAAAACTGTAGTTCATGATATAGCTGTTTCCAGAAAGGCAATAAGATTGTTTTTGTAGGGGTATCCTTACCACGACGTTAAATTTTGAAAAGCCAAATAAATCATCTATATCTTACCATACATAAAAACAAGCATACGTCTTTGTTTCAAGCAAAATTTAAACTTAATAGCCTCATCTTGCATCTACCCATAAATCGGGGATTGAACAATAAAAGAGAATACCAGATTAAATAATGAGGAAATAAATATGCAAATAAAGTACAGAAATAAATACAGTAACACATTATACAAACACACCAAAAATAAAATTTAAAGATACATGAAGAATAGGCATATAGCATTGAATTTAGAAGAACAGAAAGAAAACGCCTGCTAGACTAAAAAACTATTAATATCAGAACACTCGTATATATTATATAAATACATAAAGTATTTTTACTAATACATACAGAAATAATGATAGATCACAGTAAATAATAATTGATATATGTTGTAAATAAATGTATGCTATGTATCATTGTTATTCTATTGGTAACTATGGCAACTTAGAGAAGGAGAGAGTGGACTACTATGATACTCTCTACTGAGAGTAGAATAATTTGGTATTAATGTTGGTTGAACCACTTAGCCATAAATCAGCACGCACTTTTAAATGAGGGAAAAATTTTCCTCCAAATTTTTCGCAAGTTAAGGAGGCGTTTTCTTAAAAAAGTCAAGCCATGGTTGTTAACCCAACAGGCTATATGAGAGGCTCCTTGACCTTCTTTTCCGGGCATCTTAATTTCATCCAGACTTCAAAGGGAAAGGGTAATCGAAATTTTCTTGGCTTAATCTTTAATCTACACCATCTTTTATGGGTAATCTTTCAGCGGAAAACGTAAATCGGAGTTCGTCTCATAAATTATTTAACGATTAAAAGTTTCGAGATCACATTTTACTGCTCGCTGGCCTTAAGAAAGTGTTTCCAAGTTATTTATCCCCTACTAGACTAATGGCTCCATTCTGCAGAAGTTTCCCAGATCCTCCTGGACTTATTGTGTTACACTAGAGGTAGTGAAACTTGGGAGTTACGACAAGGACATAGGTTGATGCAAGTCACCGTGCTGGGATTAAAGCTACGAGGCACTGAATTCTGTGAGGATAATTACAACTACTAACATAATTTAACTCTCCTGCAGATAATCTCCAAATTCTACTTTTACTTCGCGTCGTTTCGATAATGGTGATTTATTTGGGATTTTGAAAATAGATGGGTACTGATTTTCAAACTCCTCAGGAACGAAAAATTAGGTAATCCAAGATCATAATCCTATCGGAAAAAAATGAATTTCTAGAAAATGCAACCTTGAATCGTCTGTAAAACGTTAAGTTGAAGAGATTCCAAAAGGCTCCTCCCTCAAATATATTCAACGCATATTTAAAAATGTTAAAGGGAAGATTAAATCTAAGGATTAATTTTAAGGAATGAATACGAGGATTAAATGTAAAAGTTAAACAGTAGATGGGAACAAACAAGTCTTAATATCCCCCAAATCTAGTCGGAATTTTGCCCGATAATAATAAAGTTTTGTATCGTATGCAGAATTTTATTATGTACACTTCACACTTCACTTTCACACTTCGTGGTGAAGATTTTCCACCATTGCTCTTCTTTACGCATGGTGTCTAAAGAGTTTTCGTAGGTGATATTTTCACTATACATTTTGTAGAAACTAGCAACAAATTTTATGCCGATGACTTTGAATAAGCTGATGAATAAGAATTCGATTTCCAAACGGAATTTTACTCACAGAAGTATCGTTCTTATTCATAAATCAACCAAAAGAAGATATGTGATATCTGAAGAATATAATGAATTATCTATGAGGAAACTGTCGAGAAACATTACTCATTAGCGAATCAGTATTGAATCCAATAGATCCCTTATCTTTTCAACTCATATGGGAAAACTAATGTTTGTAAATAAAGCCAGCTGGTAATTTATATACATTTATTAAATAATACCACACATAAAAGAACATATATTTCTAACATTCTATTTAAGTTATTCTATCAAAGTCACTTTTGAAGTCAAAAAGAAGTTTCCAACAGAATATCAATGGTCGAATATAAAATTAAATAAAGATTGAAGAAAATATCCTTTGTTCGACTTTCATGAATCCACTATAACTATGCAGTTAAGTTAATTAATATAATGAAATAATAAAAACTAGAAAATGTATAATTTAATATCTTAATTTTCGTAAATTCTAACGATGATAATGATAATGATGTTAACAATGTATGTAGTTCGTTCTTAACAATAATGGCATTCTCAACAATTACGCTCCTTAAATCGTTATCATGATTTTTGCCATATTGTTGTTTTTTACGACAATGACTACGTTGTCGTTGCTATTAGCTGTTTTTATCGTACTAAATTCTTGCTCATTCAATTAGGTCTTACAATTAGATTCGACTGGAAAAACTGAAAAACATGTAAAGGTATTGCCTCCTCGATTCCATTTTTCTTTCCTGGGTTAACTTTAAAAGGAGAGAGAAACATAACTTATTCTCAAACAGGGGATAGAACCTAAAACTTCACTCATATTTCCAGCAAGGCGTTTATTTAGGCTTCGCACAATAGACTTTTAGATTCGAGGCGGTTTCGCTGGAAATTTCCGCACATTTTAAGTGGCGAAGTTTTCGCATTTTTTCGGCGTTTTTGCATAGTCGCGGGACAAAAGATCAGTTCTTAAACGAATAAAAGGGAAATTTTCGGAGGGAGAATAATAGCGGCTGCGAACTCCTCGTCAACCGTCAAGAGCGCCTTTCTCTTTCACAGGACGGAGAATCCGAAAATTTTTGCGAAGTCAGCTGAGTGAAAAATTAATGCCGAAATCTGCATCCGTGGGACTAATTGTAAGATTGTCAATATCAGCGCAAAGAGAAGTTTTCATTGGCATTATTTCGGGTCTTTTATTTTCGTCCCCTCGTTAGGGGAATCGATTTCCGCTGTACTTTTACGTGTTCTACGTGTTGGAGATGAAAGTGAGGGAGTGCGTTGACGGAAATTTTATAGAGTACGTCTATGAGAGATCTATGGCGTGAATATTTTAATGAAGTAATTAAAGTGGTGGTGTTTTTTAAGAAATTTTATTTAGCTTCCGTTTTTCGAATCCAAAGAAATTCTTCTTTCAATTTAATATGAGTTCGCATTTAAAGTTCGATCTCTTGTTTTTTCATTATTTAATATATTAGTTTTAATGATAAATTTTCACTGTCAATAAAAAATGGAAAAATATATATTTTAACGCAAAAATTGTCTCTAGTTAATTTTTTATTTATTCAATTTTTATTTAAGAATTGTCCAAACATGACGATTTCTTCAAGTTCTTTCAAATAAGTAAGTCTGGTAAATTTTTAAGTAGATACACACTGGCGAGACTAATGGCTTAGGAGTACTTTAATTGTGTAAAACTTATTTTCTTTACCGCTAGGTTTGTACGCAGATCATAGGTGAGGCTTTAATTTTAATTCTCATTATATTTGAATTTTTTCGTTTATCGTTCACTTTAATAAAGATTTGTAATTATTATTTAATTTTATTTGCCTCGCAAAATTAATCTCCAATTGAAAATCATACAGCTTTATCATAACGAATTTAGAAACAGGCATTTTTATCGAAATACATACATATGTATCCAGGTTTATCTTAAGATATACATCAAAGAACTAAGTTCAGGAAACACTAGAATGCGTAAAATTTACAATAACAACTGCCAGGTTACGCCTGTGAACTTCTTCTCGTAGTCTGAGTGGAGAAAATAATATTTGCGACTAAAACCCTGCGCGAAGATTGATAAAAAATAATAATATCTATATAGGACATTTTTATCTTATATTACATTATTTCATACATTATCATTCATGATGCTTCGCAAAATTGGAAAAAGATAAAGAATAAATGTTCTAACAACAATAGATAGAAACTACTAGTCTCCTGGTTGATATTTATTTACCAGTAAAGCTGTTTGTATAGCACTGTACTGAATTCATGATTTAACTTTCTCTTTCTAAACTGGAGTAACTTTGATTATTATACATCAAACACTTATGCATTTAATCATCATGGGCATAAGTGTTTGAATCGGGAAACGACCCCTCGGAAATGCATACTATGAAAATGCTGAAGATCTGTGACTTTAAACCTGCTCTTAAGGAAGAAAATATCGGAAGCTTTGCTAAAGGTGTTTCTTTTGAAATGAATGAACTTTTAAGAGCCCCTTACCCGCAGAGCTTTTCTTTAAAATGGTCATCTTGATAATGACAGAAAGATACTGAGTTATGGGCATAGAGATAACAATGCTTCGGGTACAAGGCCTGCCCGAAGCAACAATAACTAATTGTCTTTATTATAGACTATTTCGACGTATATTCCAGCAATATTGTCAGAGATTATTGTTACGTCATCCCACATCATGTTCTAATCGTCATATCTTAAGTTGTTGACGGATATCTTGTATACATACTTCTTGAATTGTGGCTTTATTTAACATACCGTCATTTTATACACAATGATTACTTCTGCAATGAATATTTCCTTCGGTATTTCTAAAGTGAACATTCAGACCACTTATCGATAATCAATTATAGACGACACTCTGATCATTGTGCCCTTGAGGCGGTTGTCTGACTGGCTGAAACCGGCCGTGGATCGAGAGAAAATTTTCTCCCCGAGTGATACAACCTTTATGTTCAGCTCTAAGACGTTAGCTCACATGTATGTGACCTTGATTCCTTATTGCTCAAAATTAAATATTAATATTAAGGGAAGAAAAAAGAGAAAGTTGCACATTCATGAATTTTAATGTATTCCAAAGCATCACTTTTTTTCTAATCTAATATTTGTGAATCTCGATTGGTAATGGGTTGGAGGCAAATAACTAATCCTTACCCTCAATCATACTTTCAGGAAGACATATTATTATCATTATTTTACTAATACGTACATCAAACACGTAATAAATGGGGCACCCTATTCTTGTTATGTGATTAAGGTATAATTTACCAATGTTTTAGTAAACATTTCTTAAATTCTAGTTTATCTCATGGAAAGATTACTGTCATCATGACATGACATTTATATTTATATGGTTCACTAATGAGCTACAATGCAATAACTAGAATTACTAATGTAACAATATTCATCTTTATTGGCTGATAATCAACTAAGTTTACAGAAGAAGATAATCTTGCTTTTTTCTCACCTTCTAAGAGATTTGGGAATATTTGCACAATTTGCATTTAAGGTTGGTATCCCTATAAGGAAATACCCTTTATGTGAATATTCTTAGAGGAAAATGTGAAAAAAGATGCATTGTTATTTTGATAGGTTTCTCATACCGCCTTATTAGTGGGTGTTTTTCTGCAAAGGATAGGTTTTCTTAAACTTCACTTACGTTTTTATCCATAACAAATATTCCCCGTTAATTTAAATTAACTCTTATTGTTATTTACAAATTAGATATATTTTGAAGATGGGTTAAATGGAGCAAAGGACTTTAAAATTTCAATTTCGCCCAGAATAAAGACGTTTCTTCGATCACGATCTTCGTCTTTTCCATAAGATATTATTTATAAAACGATTGGTTTCGGCATACAGCCATCCTCAGGCCTCGTTTTTCTTAGTGTATCTAATTATATCGAATAGTATAGATTAGTAGATATTGGAACTAGCAGTCACTTCTTTCATACAAACATCTATCATAAGATATTTAAACCTTACAGACCCAGTGTCTACTATATTGGGCAGAATATTCATTAAAATTGATGTTGTTAATCTTAACTTCGTGGAGTTTTGCAGATACAGTCTTTCAAAAAAAAATCTTGGCAATTTCCACGGCAGATTTTCAATTCGAAAATACGTTCTTGCACATGTAATAACGCTTTATCCATGTTAAATTTCAGGCCTGAATGGGTAGGCAATATCTATAATAAAAAAAACATTAAACAGACCAAGAAAACATCATAAGTGAAATAAATGGAGCAGAATAAGAAACATAGTTGAGTTATAAGATATTTATACTCCTACGCCCTCTGACAAGTCAATTTTCTAATGAGATTATCTCGCAGAAGAACGAGGCGCCACTAGGTAAAAATCATCGTCTTGTAAAAACCCATCGTACCTCATTTTCTAATACGAGCGCAGCAGGAAACAACCTATCCAATAAAAACACCGAATAAATTCCAAAGCCGGTTCCACTGGAGGACAGGAAGGTATAAAACCCAAGATCCAGTTATATCAGAGTATAATGGAAAGGACATTAAAATCGAGAAAACTTTAGAACAGGGGGAATTAGAACTTCGGCGACCGCTTTCAGAGAAATTAGACTCCTTTAAAATTTCTAATTCCTTTAAAGATGGACGCGGTTCTGGAGGACAGTGCCTCAAGAGGGCATTTATGTTTACATTTAGACCCTGCAAACCACCACTGTCGCATGGCAGGGGGTATAAAACGCCGAAAACCCCATCTACCCTTGACTGCTGTTGGCTTCTCTAATACTTCGCGGAAAAAATGACCAGAAATAACTATCTGTCCTGACAACTATTTCCCTGTAGAGCTCCATCGTTTTGTCTCGAAGAATCAAAAGCGTTAGAGAAGACCAACACGAGTGGTCGAGATGGCAAAACTTTCCCCATTAATAAATGCAGGAATGATAATAATAATAATAATAAAGGACTTTATTTAGGGCGAGATCGAGACTATAAAGTCTCCTCTTACATCTAACCCTTCATCATATAAGTTTAAAAAAAGAGATAGCTTGAAAAAACAGAACAGAGAAGAAGACTAATCTGTGGATTTAAAAACCTAAGCTAAGTGCTTAGGAAAAAAATTTACACTGCAGGAAAACACCCTCAAGAAGGGGGGTGTGAAAAACCTGCGAAACCTACAGATTGGAAAACTAAGTTTAGCGGTGAATTCATATACGATAAGAGTTTTTAAAACACAAGAAGACATACCAAAAACATCGTACAAAACAAGAAGGAACATAAAGTTACATGTATACATTAAGTGTTGTTAAGATACATATTTATATAAAAATGATAATGATAAAAATTTTTGAAAATATATAAAAAATAATACTAAAAATTGAAAGAAAGGAATCGTCTGTAGGATCGCAATCAGGATAGGGATTATGAGCAGCGTCGGGACTCGTGTGATAGTTGTCCGGTCTTACATCACGTGGTAACCCGCTCTCCTTCGGGGCATCCTCTCGAGGCACCTCCCGCTTTACTTCTCATTTTGCGACCAAGCTCAACAACCTCATCTACACTGACGCCGAACGTTCTTTCAACTCATCCCCCTCCTTCCCTCACACTCCATCGCACTTTATTTCTATCTTTCCTGCCTCCCCTCCCTCCCTCCTTCATTCCCCTCTCTCCCTCACATCCTATTTCCTGCGAATTCTCCTCCTCGACTTCCTTTCCCCATCTCATTCCACTCTCGTTCCGGCGCGCTTCCTTTCACTTTTGTAGCTTCCCTCTCTCTTCCCCACTTTCGCCCATTTTTCTAATTTATATTGCGATTTTCTCCGGTCTCTAGTTCCATCTCTAATCACTGCTTGTCTCTCCTTCGTTCGGTCTTCCTTTCGCGTCCTGTCCATACAGCAGTATTCAGTCCGCCGTCCTTTGATGATTAGGATGCCATCCATTGATGGATGGAATTATTTTATTGGTGTCTTTGTATAGAGAAAGATGTCTTTCATTTACTTTTGTCTCTCGTCAGACAGTTCTCTGGGTATGATAATAGCTACTGAGGAATGAAAGATATTAAATAATAATACAAGGAAAGCGATGCTGTAACTTGGTATATAAGAGCGTCCACAAGGAAAAATCTCAAGGAAAAAAGGAGTCAAAAAACTCTGACGGGAAAAAAATGGACCGGGGCTTTGCCTACAATTTCCCAAAATGGTATCAGAAAATGTTCTGGCTACAGCAGCCTGCCGGATAGAGAAAGTTCCCAACCCAGTATATCTTAGAGAATAATAATAAAATTTATTTCACCTCAAAAAACAATATACAAATCTAAATTGACATCATATCTAGTGGAACTAGTCATCCCTGAAGTAAACTTTTTGAAAAATTGACATCACTTAAATATAATCATAGTGTTTAAGGAAACTCCTTTTAGATAATTTGAAAAAAATATACGAAGAAGCTAGAAAAATAAAAAAGTTACAGTATAAACCTAAGTATAATAAAATGAAGATCATCCTGCTTATTCCTCATTCAATTCCATGGAAGTTGTTATTATTAGAGGCATTGCTCTACACTTAAGCGAACTTGTGCCACTCATAATATTGAAACTTGGTCAGGAAAGCAACGTAAAAGTACTTCTTCCAGCCTAATATGCCTGATTCTCTCTCTGGAGCTTTTGATGGCTGATGGTAAAAGGTCTGACTTGGAACCTACCTCTAAGCTGATATACTGTGTATACTTCCCAGGACAATGTAACTTTGCACATTTCATATTATTTTATTTAAAACAATTCCTCGTTTCTTTATAGCTCGTATACCTTCCTTATTCCATCAAAAATCTATCATTCTTCCTCCATATTCCACAGAATTTTCACATTATGTAAATTTCTACTTATATATCTACATTCGAACGCTAATTCCAGTTTTGCACTTGAATTTCTCTAAAAAGGACGCTTTAATTCCACTGAATCTCACTTGCTTTCACTTTGACACATTCACTTTCATTACCTCCCATTGTTTTTTCATTTCCTCCCTTTGACTGGACTTTTATGTTTTTTACTTTCACTTTCATGGTATTATTCCCTGCAATTCCACTCGATTGAGTATAAACACTCCCCATATAGCCCTCGATTACTTTCTATGTCCACTTTGACTAACTCCCCATTTTCCATATATCGTCCCTTCTTTCACTTATACTGCTTCCCTTTCACTTATAAAGCCTACCTTTCACACCCTTTCTTTCCTCATATCTTTCTTTCTACATTTTCATTTCTCCCGCCTCTTTCTTTATCCCTCAGGCCATTTCCCCTACCCTCCAATGCCTTTCCATTCAATTATTTTATTTATTCCTCCATTCCTTTTCTGTATACAACACGGCTGTTCTCGAATTCATGAATGTACGTCGTTTAATTGTATAGGGTCTCTTTTTGTCTCAATTACGTTCCAAATAAAGCCGTATCGTTCCGAACCTTTCTTTTTATCATATTTACCTCTGCTTTTTCTTTATCAAATTAAGCTTTTGGTGTCTTTATCAACCTTTCTTCCTTTCTCATTCATTTTACTTGAATATTTACATTGCGTGTGATTGCGTTTCTCCATAGCTGTAACGTTTTCTACTATTGCTTGTAGCTTTTTATATCTCGACGCTTTTCGGGATATACGTTTACTGTTTATATGGTTATAGAATTAGTTGTAGAATTGTAGCTATAGAATTCGGACTATGAATCACAAACGTTAATGACTAGAAAATTTTATGACATACCCACCTGAAATTGCCAGAAAAATTGAGACTTCCATCACGGGTTTGATCCTAAGAGGTCCAAAATCATATACACATAAGAAATAAAAAGATATGGCATATTTCAGAAAAATTATTCATTGTTGAAAATGATACAGAATATACACTCAATGTGATGTTAAATGAAGTAGAAAACTAATTAAATCTTGAAAGACTCTGAATGTCTACTTTGGTCTACCAAATAAAGCTTATGACTTAATATATATTGTATATTAGAGTTCTACCTTTCGGTAGGTTCATGTGCCCCCACGTTCCCTATTTAACTCCCTCTCCTTCAACTCCCGGTAACTTATCCCACCCCTTAATTCGTCTAACAACTTCTGTCTATGACTTAATATGGGAATTAATTCAGGGGATTGACCTAAATATATATCATTCTTAAGCTTGTAGTACTCAAGCATCTTACATTCGTATCTTACACAATGACACCGACTTCACAATACTTAGCCCCGAGGCTGGTTAGAATCCATCCACCATCAGCAACCGCGAGGTTCTAAGATGGATAGAAGCCTACCAGACGAGATGAAGTGAGAAGTAATTTGCCTTTGCTTTCCTCACTGAGCCAGAAGGCTATGAGTGAAAAACATACGAGCATCACAATGGACCTATAAATAACACATTTCATAGCACTCGATAAGTGGTGACCAAGATGGATGCAGTTAATCAGCATAAATTACACCTCATACGTATTATCACAGCCATTGACAAGTCCGAGAAAAAAAGGTTAATGAAAGACGATTTTCTCGGTGTTGAAATAAAAGAAAAATATCATATTCCACTCATCACGATGCAGTAGCAGGAATACGATGACAACCATCTGTACCAATAAAATAAGAACAGTGAAAGTATGTTAAGGGTGGCGGAGTTGAAACCCTGCTAGAAGCTGGGTAGTGTTATAACACAAGACATTACAAATAACAGGATATAAAAAATCATTGTTCCTTTTATATGAGAGAACGATAGGGAAGGGTCTTTAGGTTCCTTGATTCTAAGTAGTATAGCGTATCTAACTAAAGTGATATCTGCCACAAACGTCTTCTTCGTTTCTTACATCCAAGTACATACAAAAGACTCTGATACATCACATTTCTGCATCTCTAAACCAATGATATTACAAATCTAATTTTATTAATTCATTTGGTCAATTCGGCCATATTTATTGGGCTTACTGAAGAAGATAGGCATAATATACATTCACCACATTATGTTACTTCCACCGCTATTCACGTAGTCTTTTGTACTGACTAAGATGTCGTTAATTTAATATGGCAAATTATGTTTAATCGATTAAGAACTTAGCTCGATGGATCGTTATGACTAATTACGTCCTAGCTAAGAGCGTTTGCGCAATTTATCCTTTATATATATCCATATTTATTCTTATTTAACAGCCATGATCGAGCTGGATACATTTCCCAAAGATATAACACTGTTTTACATTGCCTCAGGTTAATATTCAACTGGAAGCTTGTATTAAACTTAAAATTTAATCCTGTCAGTAATAGCTTAAAATGTCAAAAATTGTTAGAATAATCTTGACAACAACGACGCACAAACTTTAATAACAAAACTCTGAGCTTCATCACATAAAATAGCGCACTTTCACCGGCTTCTTACCGATTAAACGATGACGATTACATCCGTCAGCCTCCCGCTGCCCTTGACGAAAACTCACGCCATTCCCACTCGCCAGACTTATCTATCAAGCTATCCATTTTGATCTTCCATGCCTTCATCTATTTTTCTCCTCCTTATCTTCCTCCATCTTGATCTCTTTCATTTGCCCCCCCTACTTCTCCCCCCCCCCCTACAAAAGGGCCCCACTCCCACCTGAAGGGCCTCGCCCTCTTCCCAGCGTCTTCCCTCTCCCATGTCCTCAAACATCACGCAATTTCCGTTTTTCTTTCTCCCCAAGCAATCCGATCGCTCTCGTACTTAACCCTACTGGTTTCAACTAAATTATCAAGGTCAGACTTTAGAAAATAACGATTCAGGGGATGCACATTTCGCATCCTATCCATTGGCAATCCACCAAAGTACTCCTCGGTACTTATCTAGATGAATATAGTAGTGATATCTCCGCGCGTTGTGCTCTTATGAAAGGGCAATGCTTCCTTCCAAGCTCCGGAGTCACTATTTCATTTTTATGCTTGAGCGTGGCTCTCTCGTGCTCTCCCGCGGCGTGAGCGGGAACTAATCGCATTAGGAGGGGTGCGTTCACGCGAATGCCGCATTACCTCGATTTACGAACTGATCTCGGTGGAGGCTATTCGATGTACGAGCTTCTTCTATAAAGATTTCAGCTAGAAGAGTTGTTTTGAGCCCCAAAACTTCCATTAATAACCACCAAAAGCCTTAAGAGGTATGAAGTGAGGCTGTATGAGGCTTACTAGACGGGATGAGGAGTGAAGTAGTTTTCACTGTCATTTAATAATTTTAATTTCATTAATTTCAACATGATTGGTGTTACTTCAATCACTTCTTTAAATTCACGAAAGAGGTCGTTATTTAGTGAAATTTTGATATGACGAAAACTGTTAAGTAAAAACAAAGGTTTTTTACTTAACAATTTTTATTTACCTCTTTAAACTTAATATACTATATTATCCTCGTTATTTAAAGTGAAAGGTTGTATGACTGTTTGTAGATTACTCCGCTTGAAGTATGGTTTGAAACTTGTTTAACATAACATATAGACCCTTAAAGCCGATAAAGGTGTGTGGCAGGGGCTGCTAAACACTGATATCCTCATCTAACTCTAGCTGCTATTATATTCTCTAAAGCTCCGTGGGAATAAATGACCAGAAGTAGCTATCGGTCCTAACGATTGTTTCTCATAAAAAATTTTCGTTCTCTCTTGGGATTCGCGAATGCTGTTAACTGGGTTAACAAAATCAACTATCTCGTCGACAAGATCTCTATTAATACAATTTTCGGATAACTTCCGTCGGTATTCAAGATTTCAACCCTTCAGCAAATACTACCCGAGGGACTCGATCACAGCAGAAACACTGCTGTCGAGTCTGAAATCTCTCTAACGCACCTAAACTAAGCTCTAAGCAGAACCAGATCTCCAGATGGGAGACTAATCCCATATCTTGGGGATTGCAAATTGCACAACAACATTCTAGGAGAGGCTGAGTCAATGAGAAATACGCTGTTTCTTTTACTCTCGATGAGCATCAAGTTTTACTGGAGCATAAACTTTAGAAAGGGAATGAGGCTTACGAAGGAAGACGAGGAGTGAGGTACTTTAATCAATGAGCCAGAATGTTTCCCGTTATTATATAAGTGTTCTACCTTTCGGTAGGTTCACGTGTCCCCACATTCCTTATTTAATTCCCTCTCCTTCAATTCCCGGTAACTTATCCCACCCCTTAATTCGTCTAACAACTTCTGTCTTTGTCTTCCCCTCTGTCTTTTCCCTAGCATTCTTCCCTCGATCACTTTCTTCAGTAATCCCTCCCCTCTCAATATTTGACCCACCCATTTCTTTTGTCCATTACTAATTACTTCAATTAACACCCTCTTCTCCCCAACCATCTCCAGCACCTCCTCGTTCGCTTTTATATTTCCATTATTATGGCCAATAAAAGTAATCCAATTAAGAGGGTCACATTTAATTTATACATAGGAGTGGCTAGGATATACGCCATCATTTATATTTTGGCAACATTCACAACCATGACCAGAATCAGACTAAAGTAAACGGTATAGAAGAGAATATTAGAAACAACAATGATAAGATACTATAGATAGATGATGGAAATAAATTGGACAGACTGACGATATCCCTGGACGAACAAAAGATGAGAAAAGTTCGAGAAAAAGTGAGTGAAAGTGATCGGGCACACGTTGAGGCACCGTAGCCTGTTGAAGACAGTACATATTGGAAAAATTGGTAAAAGGGATGAATTATAGAAGAAGTTCTAGATAGATAGATTGAAAGATACTGATAATTGTAAAATAACATATATTTCGACGGATTGTAAACCCGTGTAGAAAACTTTGAAATTCTCGAACCCGAACCGATATCAAAATCCGTTGTTTTTTCCGTAACATTTTTAAAAATAGCAATGCACATCTTACGTAAATGTAAATGGAGAAAGGTTGACTAAACATGTTATTAAATTATATACATGTGATTACGACTTGCGACAATTATTTTTTATAAATTTTGCTCTAAAATTGTGTGTTGTATATTAAATGAAAAAACTAAAATTTTTAAAATTTCAGAAAGATTTTTAGAATGACCAGATCGAATAAAGAAACGGTTCGGACCGGTTAGACAGAAGAGAAACCGGTATTGAATCGATATTTTTGATTGAACTGAAACGAAATCGGGAACCGGAAAAATATTTTAATTCGATACACTAGAAAGAACCAGATAGCTTGGGACAGGAAATACACGAGAGCTGTTGCAAACTTCGAAAACCCATGTTGGTGATGCATAAAAAAGACACGAGCTTGTGCCATATTTTTGTACAGACATACTAATTCGGCCAATGGAATACGTCAGCGATATTATTATGAATAAACATTCAACAGTCATAGGATCCCTTTACTCCAATTTAGGAACTTAATTCATGAACTTCATCCGAACTAATGAATCCTGCTCAGGAAACCTTATGAAATCGCGATTCCATTCCAGAAAAAGCGAGCATTAATTCGCAGTAACGAATGAAGTTTATATGTCGAGATACCACCATGTATGCAACGTCAACTCTGATCATTCGAGTAGTAAATTGCATATTTAAATAGCAATGCGAGCAACTGTAAATATGCGGAGTTTTTGCCGGAGCAATATAATTAAATCGGAGAAAATACTTCGGGACGAAATTAATTCCGATAATTGATTAATTTGCAGTTTAAATTGACGGTTTATCCATAGTATAAACAAGTAAAACCAATTTGCTTTGAGGACAGCGACTGCAATCCAATTTCTCTCTATTTACGACGGCGGAGGATAATTTAGTGTGTCAGGGGTATTAATTAAAATTGATGGAAATTATGGCGATTTAAAACATAATTAATTATCCTAATGTGGTAACCACCTTCTTCCGTTCATTTATCTAGAACGAGATGATTTTGTGTGCCAGATTCCAACGTGCATATTGACCGAATTCTTGAAACCTTTAACCGAATCTATTCGACGGCAGAATTTCTGGGTTCTGCCTTATATGGAGGCAATTAAATGATGAAATTCATTTAGCTCTCACCGGCGAATATTAGGACACTGTTTCATCCCTCCAACTGAAGTTAAAACAGGAAATTTAAGATTTATCCGAAAAATATCAATACTAAAGTGAAAATCTAAATCAGTTGGTTACCTGCATGAATAGTTCTATAAACATTCTACCTTTCCGTAATTTCCTGCTTATCAGATCTGAAGCAATAAACTAAGATAGTATGATGAGAACATCTTCACTTAAATATAAACAAAAATTTTTATGGAAATAAAATTAGGAAAACTGGTGCAGGATAACCGTTCTAATCTCATCAGAGCGGTATTACGGAAGAATATACTTGAAAAAAGTCCGACGGGACCAGGAATCGAACCCAGGTCTCACGATTGCCGGTCGGGTGCTCTGTCCGTTGAGCTACCTCGCCGGAACATTCTCTCAAGCCATTCGGGAGACTTTGTGGGCAAGAACGGGTTCCCCGGTTCGATTCCCGGTCCCGTCGGACTTTTTTCAAGTATATTCTTCCTTGGGATTTTTCCTGGGTGCAAGCCCTAACGTGCAAAATCACCCTTTACCCATTCCTCGGTATTGTGGATTTAAAGTGCTTAATTTGATTTTAACAACCATTTTTAAAACATATTGTGCGCGCATATAAGAGAACCTGGAATTTTATAATTTAATTCGCCTATTTCATTCCCGGGAATATTTTAATGGGAATAAATTTCCGCGTTAAATATCATTCGGCGATATGACGTCACGCATTTGAAAAGCACCTATCGACTTCCCATTTTTTTTTCCGAATTCTTCTCATATTTCTAGACTTCGGTAATTTGCGTATTCAAATCGATAGTCCAATGTATTCAAATCTAATGATCTATAATAATGAAATCGCTGTTTCCAGCGTGCGTTTGCTCTCGTCACGCTCCCGCCCGACCGCTGGATAACCCGAAAAAAAGCGAGGGAATTAGCGCTTCCGTGTAAAATTCCGTCTCGGAACCTATAACGGGCTGAAACGCTGGTTGTGATTTCAATTTGACTTAAATTTTTCGGAGCTTTTGTCAATTTTTTGACGAGGACACGTTCGTTCTCTCGCGAATTAAATTTTCGAAACATCTACTTTCGGGTTTGGAAATATTTAAAGGAGTTGACATTTTCTTCCGCCATTCCTTTAAAGTGGATCAATGCTTTCACACAATGTTTGACGAGGTAAACGTATGTATAATACTCTCAATATTAGGATGAACTTCGTTATATTACTCCATAAGGATCTTTCTTACAATAATTTATTTTACTTATAGTTTATATTATACTTCTCATTGTTATTGTTTCCGCAATATCGCAAAGAGGTGCGATCGATATATCGAACCTCCTCGATAGACTCGAAGATGTGATTATAAGGAACGTAGTCTGAAAACGGGTCATTAAAAATTAAACGGAACAATAGCTATATAACTTACATAGCTATATTACTATGTAAGTTTCGACAACGCCGTTAAATTTATTTCTTGAGTTTCCCTTATTTAAATGAGGATTCTTCTTATAGGCCAGTGCGTCTTACATTCCGTCAAATAAGGTAAATGTAACTAACATTCTCCTTTATTCATTGCCAAAAGACAAAAGATTCTTGTCATCAAAATACGGTTGCTAAACGTTTAGAATACTAACACTATCCAAATAGTCAAATCATCTTCAAATGACAGCATATGGCATTGTGAAATCACAACTATAGAAAATAAAATCGTAACCTCAGAGGATATATCTTCAGAATCCAAGTACAGAGGCCAGAAGAATTTTAGTAGCTACACTGGTTTCAGTAAAAGCATAAACATAGTACATAAAAAAATTCTGTTCGCATGTAATATGTTGAGCTACGGCATAAATCGAAATACGTTGATCCTGGAGATTTAACAGCATTATATTAAGAAAATAATTTATACATTTAATGCTTACACGATAAACATTATTAAAGCCCCTTTAATTAAGGTCTTCATATTAGAATTACAGAACCATATCTCCATTTCCCTTCCTCTCACACCTTCCTATTCACAGCCCAACATCCAGATAGCCTCCCATAATTTACCTAAACTCTAACACAAACAGACACTCAAGCTTGAAGAATCGCCCACACAGGACAATCAAGTGGTCTCGAAACATCTCCTGAACGAAAATACAAGATATGAAATAATAGGAATGTGCGAAAGTGTTATATACATGTGAGCGCAGTTTCATTTCATAGAGAAGACTTTATATACAGTGTGAAACACTTTTTAAAAAGACTCAAAAGTGTGAAATATAAGTTCGGAATTTCGTGACAGAGAAGGGCCTACTCTTCAGAAGTTAAAGGCCTATCTTCCCTTTACGTTCATAGCCCACGCATGATACCTTCCCAAATTTCTCGCCCACTCTTCAGAAAAACTACCCCGACCTAATGAAAAAAATACTAGAATATCACCAAAGACACAGCCGTCAATAAAGGGAGAACGACCAGGAGTTAAATGATGTAACGAAGTGAGTGAAAATTTATCATATGTGACCATGAATAGCGCGTCAGTCAAAGAAAGATCATTTGGATTGATCAAAGACGTGATTGAATTAAATTTCTAACACGAAGGGGTAAATGAAGCGAGGAAATGAGAAAATTGGCTAGAATAGCATAAGAACTAAATCCATAAAACTGAGATTCACAAAGAATCGTAAGTAGAATTAAATAAGGTAACGAACCTGTTTGAAAGAGTGAAAGCCGCATATATAAAATTGAATAAAGAATTGCGTGAAAAAAGATGATAAAGATAAGAAAGAAAATATACAAAGTCTCATCGAATGGAGTCCTAGATACGTATTTTATCACATATTTACCTTCATCAATAACTAACGAGGATAGTCATTTGGTTCCACACGAACATGTACACCACTTATACAACCACCATACATGTTCTCACTGTTCGAATTTTGTTTTACTTTAAATTCATAACTCCGCTATGTAAGTATAGATAATATCTTACATGGTTTAATTAATCAGCGTTTGTATATTTTCTTCCTTGAAGTAAAAACCAAGACCTCCTGAACATGCCATAAAAATTGTCTGTATAATTTCAAATATTTTATTACAAGTATCTGAGCCCCGTCTTAATGAAGTCCCCATATGCTGGGCCCTCAATTTTTGAGTCATAAGGTCACCAGTTCGACCCACGGCACTTACCCAATACAAGGAGATTTCCATTAGATCAAAAACCACCATCGTTTATTTTTACAAATTTCCACACGCCCTAACGAGTAACCATCCCACGCAAAATCGTTAATATTCTCATTTGATCCCCCTACGGACGTTTATTCAATTATCGCAGAGGTTTTATCATCTGGATAAATGTTATGCGACGGTGACAAAAAAACCGGGACCGGGAATTAACATTCTAAAACATAATGATTCTCTGCAGAGCTTGCGGATAGGGGAAATGCATTAGGGCACGTGAGGGGTCATACATAAATTACGTCAGGGCAGGGGTCGAATTCAGGGAAGGGACGACTCTTGACGAAAAACGATGGCCGCAAAAATCAATTTATTCCCTGACATAATTTATCGACGCAATACTATCAAACAAGTTTCATTAAAAAGTTTAATTTTCTGCTTTGGCAGCTCTCTCTCTCATTGACCGATTCCCTCTTTATATTCCGTAGGAATGGACGTTCAAATGCGAAAAGTTTGACCGAAAAAGTTCGAGGGATATATTAGTGCCAACTGTCCGCGAGTTTCGGAATTTATTATATTTACACGTCCGATGGACAATTTCGGTTCCCACGGAGCCCAAATTGGCCCACAGAACTTAATATGTGTTTCAATTGAATTCCATTTCATTTTATAGTGCTGGTTAATTGGAAGTTTTTAAAGGATTTCTAGATTCGATTTTAATTGTTACCCAGGCAATGGTATCCTACGTGACTGTATGGAAAATCCTCATTACCAAAAGAATAAAGTGCTATTTCTCTAAACTGTCGGTTTAAAATTTACATAACTTCTTTTCGTTGCTAAACAGGGTGATTATTAGACAGCGAAAAATAAATATTTGAATTCAAAATTTCAGATGAAAATATATGACATTAAATATAGACCTTTAGAGCGTTCCAGTTTTTCTAGTCAGTAGTGATGGATCATATTAGAATGAAATCCCACGCATTTTTCTGTGAATTGTAAGGCAAGCCTCATTTCAGATCGTCTCTATACCATGTCTGAAGTTTCAATAACAATTCTTAGCATACGTTAGAAGATTTCAACCACAGTTTTGAGCTATCAGACTGAATATAAAACATAGTACTCTGTGTAGAAGTCAAAGATGTGTTTCCTGTGACTTTGACAATTCTCTAATTTGATTAAGTTTAAGATTTGTGAAAAAATGTGGTAAGGGAACTTAAATAGTGAATAGCACACAATACTTGATATAATCTATCCGCAAAAATTAATATTCGCGCGAGTTTCTTAAATGTCTATCTATACAGCCAAAGGGCTGGTGTTACCGTTAACCCCTTCAAAATTAAATACCACATCCCTAGAGAGGAAAAGATACTAGGCAAAATGAGGAGTGAGTTAGTCTGTCCTTGCTTTCACCACAAACGAAAGGGCCATCAGAGTAAAATTTCCAAGTAATAGCAGCTCAGTTATTCTTGGAATAACAAGTTTGATATCATCCAATGAGGAGAGACCTAACCGCTATTATTCAGAGTCATTCAAATCTTAGTAGCTTTCATTTCATTACAGTCATGAACAAGCTTGAAAAAAAGTAAATAAATCATAGATTTCGTCTTAAAGACAAATGAAAAAGATTCTATTTTATTGATAAACGGTGACAAGTGTTATTCATGTTATCTTTTTTTCAGTGCTATTTTTAATGCTGCGTTAATTGTAATTTACAGTGGAAACAGGATAACATGAAAACGGATGACACGAAGTTATGCATTAGTCCGTCCATTCTACTATAACTTTCAATGTATATCAATTCCATTAACGCGATAATAAACGGAACAACGGTTAACAGGAAAATATTTTATGGTCTGCGAGGAAAATTTCCCCGCAAAATCCTCCGAAAACATGAAACGCCATTCTTGCTCGGAATCAATGAGAATAAAAACAATCATTCTGTGTTTTAAATCTGGTTTAATTTTTGTTCTTGGATTTCACAATAATTTTGTGAACAGCAAAGTTAGCGTAATTAATGTTTTTAAAATAGCAGTTAAAAGTTATTCATTCATGGTTGTAAAAATGAAAATTTTAAGTGCATACAAAAATGGCACCATTCAGGGAGCTTAAAAGAAAAGATGACATAATAAAGTTCTTAAAAACAATAGGAACTTCATAGTGAATTCACGGCAGCGAGAACTAGATAATTACAAAAGCAGATGCACAAAGACTAAAATCATCATAAACGGAATTTTTAAGAAAATTCGCCGGCTATACATTATTCCGGATAATAATCCCGACATTCTGAAGCTACAAAATGAAATTCACCCTGACTGCAATAAAGCAGTCAACGAAAGAGAGGATCACTTTTCGAGATTAGTTTAAAAAATCCACTGTTTTAGAAACCACAGCGCAAAACGAGTCCCCGACTATCACCCTAACCCCGCGTTTAAGCGACTGAAAATCCTCCAGCTCTTACCCTCCACATACATCCAGAGACCCTTAACAAAGTACGAGGGCTCCCCGCTTCGATTAAAACCCCTGTGACATTATAAAAGGGTTATTTTTCCAAGCTGCGCCTCTTCCAACTTTTGCACACTCCGCAAACATTACGGGGAAAGAGAATTTCTCACCCAGATTACGTGCTGATGATTACAGTTTCTTGGGCAAACATTTAAAGGACGAACACGACAAAGCGCTCGGGATTCCCTTATACGTTGTCGGCCGGTGGCATATTTCATTCACATCTCCCCATCACTCCATGTTTGTGATTACGCTACCATCAAACCGTGTCGTCAGCGTTGTTTAAGCAATGGAAGCGAAAATTTTGCGCGTTTTTTCGCCTAAAATATAAGGGTTGTTGGCTTAGATAATGCGGGGATGTTAATGCGCCTGCATAAAGATATTTCTCGCGGTGCTAGATGGAGTTAGCGCCGTAAGTTTTCAGGGTTCTTTGACTGCTTACCTGGGTACTCATTTTCATTCGCGGAAGAGAAATTGGTTCAAGTTTTGGGAGTTACTGTCTTGAAGCACGGGGAGGAATTGGGTTGGCTCATTTTGCACATTGCTTCCTTCATGATTATTTCTTACTATGATGCTGAAACGTGATACATAATTATCACAGTATCTCAGAAAGTATTAAGAATAAAGCTGGAAAAGTTCATACTGTTATTAGGTAAATTAAGAGAAGGAAAAGTAATATACTGACTCATAAAACCCCATAAAAACAATTAACATAAACGCTTCCTAGGTTTAAGGACATACCAAGTGGGGTAAGGCAGAGGATGAGTCAAATATGGGAGTAGCAATTGTGAAAGAACGAAACTAATACTATTTTTGCTATTTTCGAACATGAGGGAAATGATTTCAAAACTATATCCATCCGATCTATTTGGATATACCTATTTCAAAGTATTCATACATTAATATGTATTACTATTCCATAACTCGTGAAAAAATGCCATGTTATCGAGGCTTCTGCTATTCAACATTAACAAGGTATTCTTCATTCATCGTGATAAATTCCACATTTTAACTTTCGAGTCTCATTTCAGCAGCCACAACGTCGGTTGTTGCAAGGTTACACTGTATTAGTTTCGATTTACGTATTTTCCTTATTTTGTTTACATTTACCCAACTTAACTGATGGATAATTGAAACATTTTACTATTTACTGATTCGTTTATCATCTCTTAACTGTAGATACTCTAAGCCTATTTAAGTTTACGATATTTTTACTTAGAGATTTTCACATCTCTTTCAGATAGTCAATCATTTTTCCCATTCATTGTCGGAGGCGATAGCCTGGGTCACTGGCCGAACTGACCCTGATTGGTATAATTTCTACCACTATCCGTAATGCATATCCATAAATATGGATATTTAAATGACCTAAAACTAATATTGTGCAAGGGAAAACTTCAGGAGAGGGTTAAGTTTTAAAAAGAATGAATTGTGAATAAATAAATTTAAAGTCGCCCATAGAAATAGGTATAAATATATTTCAGTTATCCACACGTGGAAAAGCGTCTTTCATGGCAAGCCGCCAGTGGCATATGGCAGGGGGTGCAATGACTCCATCATCGTTTACTAATCGACCCTATTAGCTTCTCTAATAGTTCGCTTTAAGAACGACCAAAAATAACTATCTGTCCTTACGATTTCCTCCTTACTTATAACGCTTTGTTGATGCCTCTCGGAGATCGCGCTCATTACTGGAATCGAAAGTGGCGAGTAATATAATATCGCCTGTAGCTTATTGTTAATAATATAATAATAAAATCTCCTAATATCGTACATTTTCCTTTCTATCCATTTCAAACGAAGATCCAAGAACGAAAAATGCAATCTCTTTCCTTTTCTACCACACCCCGAGTTTCCTTCATCCCTTTCCTACCTCATTTTCGCTTTCTATATTCTCCCACTTTCACCCCTCCAGCTCATGTGTCCTCAACTTTTCTCCACTCGCCACCGCCGGCTTCCAACGAGACAGATTTCGCCGTTTCCATCACCACCACGCACCGACTACTTTCATAGCCCTCCTCACACATTATTAATGCTTTCAACTCGTCCTCCACGTATAGAGGGAGCCTTCACACCCTTCCCCGGGTCTTATCATCGCCCCACCTTAACGCCCCGGGCATCTCTGCCCACCATCTCCTGCGCGAGGATGAGAACAAAGCAATGGTAAAAGGGTGGAGTGGCCCAAGGTATAGGAGGCACTCACCACCCCCTGCTTCTTCACGGGGGCATTAAACATAAAAGAAGTGGCCGTAGGGGGGCGCGATTTTTTCCTCACAACCCAGACTTCATCCGCTTTTCATTTCAGCCCGTCGAAACTGTTGCCCTCTATTTATTCATGCATGTGTAAAGCATCACTTGTCGGCCTTAACGAGTGGATCTGCATGTTTTTTCGTTTCGTTTTCGTTTGTTTGTTTTTTTTTAAGTTGTTCGATACGAAGCACCCCCGGTAGAACACGATTGCAAATGGGACATTAATTTAACTGGTTCCGGTGACATTATCTGATTTCTGTGCGGGTCAATCGCTCGCTGATTTCGGTCCCTAGGAGGAATTTCCTACGCGGCCGAAATACGTACGGGAAAACGTCCATCTTTGTGACTTTGATGACGTTGTTGCAAAGTTTCACGTGGAGTCCGAATGAAAGTGTTATATCTATTGCCTGTGATTCTGAAAGGGGCTCGCAAACTCTACTAAGTGCACTAAACAATAAGGCTAGGATGATTGAAATGGCAATAAACCTCATAAAATTGAAGTAATGAAGATTACTAAAAGAATGAATGCTGAGTTAACGATCAGGGTTGATGAGGAAAACGTAGAGCAGATGGAAAAATTCTCCTTTATGGGTAATGTTTTTTCTTGGAATAGAAGGCCCACAGATAACTATTATTTTTGAAGGAGCTGTAATTTGGAACTGAAATTAAACAACCATATACATAAGTCATTTGCAATACAAATATTGAAATAACCCAATCTGAAGAAGGTATATCACAAACAGAAATAGAAAATCATAGTCAAAGTTAATTAACTGGAGTGAAACAAATAAGGTTAAAATGAATAACAGCAATGATAGTGGGAGGAGAAGGTTTTGATTGAAATACGAGTTAAGTAACTAAGTTTCGACGGGGGAAACGGTTAGGTCAGATACTGAAAGAAGAGGGATTGCTAGAGGAGGATGCGAGGGTGAAGTGTAATGGGAAAAGAGATTCAAGGAATGTTTGGGATACGTTACTACAGGAAGGAATAGGAACCATTAGGAAGGTAGGAACTTCATGCATGTTTATGTAGAAAAACACCCACCTTTGTGATGTTGATGAAATCTCAGGTAAATTTCAAGCAGGTTCCGAATAGAAGCGTCGTAATTGAGTTTCCTCGACCAACGTTAAACCGAAAGTTTCGTATTAGGAACTAAACCTTGTGCAGAAATCAAAATATTTGTCCAGTTTGGTGGAATGGTTCTTGGAAGGGCTTACATTGGGTAATATAAACAAGGCCATGTTTCAGATGATGGGCAACAGAGGGCATTCCCCAGGGCTCAAGGGGGTTGTGGGGCTTGAACTTTCACATTTATTTAGAATTCGCGTGATCCAAGCAAAGTTAAGCTTTTTCCCAGGGAGACAAAAGGGACATGGAATTAAATGGACGGAAATGGATCTCTGTACGTTATATGCTAGAGATAGAAGAGTTGCAGGGAAATTATTTGCCAAAGGGATGACTGAATATTCCCATTTAAAAATGGTAAATTTTTGATACCTCCTATGATTTCAAGATGATGATGATAGATGAATACACATAAATTGTAACAAAGCTCTAACCTTTCGGAATACACCTTCTTAAGTCTTGGTTTATTAATAGTACTATTCCGTGAGATAGTTTTCCAAGCATGCATATTCCGCTGTAAGACATTCCTAAACTTTTTATCCTATTTAATTTAAACGCCTATTTTCTGAAGATATAAACGAATATGAATGGGTCTTCATAGTATTATAGGGATAGGTGCGATTGAAATTCGTTTCAAAAACTTATTATTTCCGTTAACGACACACTACAACGATATGGTTTTTAAAACAAAGGGAAAGTATATAGTTTAATAATTTTTGGTAACCCTGTCACACGCAGGTAGAGAGCCCATACGATATTTATTTAGAAGTGTGCGATAACTCAGAAATTTCGAACCGAACCGACATTTGCAAAACTTGAAATCGAATGCAAATTAAGTGGCGGAAAAATCATTTTTTCGTTACTCATTTTTGGTTCCATGTTTTAATTTTATGAGTGAAATTTGCATAACATATTTCATATAAGTACGCCTCTAACAAAAGCTAATTCACGCATGAAAATGACCATAATTATTAAATTATATCAAACGTAATATGAAAATGTCTTTAGTTAAAAGATTATATCTGGAGTAAAAAATTGTCATCACATCACAATTTTTGCAATCCTATTTCAGCGAATGATGACGATAAGCAGGAGACAAAGAAAACGCGATATTTAGTTTGGGAATTTTACGAGAAACAAACGGACAACGCGTATCGAATCGAATCGAATATTCAGTCAATTCGATTCGAAGTTTGAATAATTTAGTCGATTCGATTTTAATTTGATTCGAAATGAAAAAGCACGATTCGCACATCACTAACTTCATTTAAGCAGGTTTTCTGGTCACGAGAGCTAAAAAACATCAAAGCACGAATGATTTTATAAAACTGATATATTTTTAGATATTTCTTAATATTTTGGAATTTTTATGAATTGAGAATTATAACGTGAGGGCAAAACTGCATATTCTGTCTTAATGGATCACCGTAGAAAGCTAGTCCATCATTTTTATTCCTTTATAGAGGATTACTGCAATATGACGGCAGTTTTCGTGAACTTTACCTTGGTATTTAACTGAATCAACTAGTAAAAGTCACAAAAATTACGTACCTTCATTAGAAGCTGATTTCGTAAACCATAATTAAAATTTTTAAATCAGATTCTGGAACTGAATGTAGTACTTAAGTATGGCACTGTAAAATGATTGTAATTCAGGTTATTGCAGAAATAGTTCAAAGCAACACCAAACAAGTTGGCAATAGTTAATAAGCATTAAAGGAAACCTAATATATCGTATGAACCAACCGAGATTAAAGTAACTCATAAATTAATCGAGCTTAAAGCAAAGAATATATTTTTTCACCAGAATCAACAAATTTTCTCCAAGAAAAGTTTTTGTTTTTAAATTTTAAATTCTGTTGATTTAACCAAAGCGATATTTTTATTCATTGGAATTTAATTCTCGCAGAAGTTGCTAAAATATACAATGGGAAAGAAAACAGCGGGAGGAAGGTTCACGGCGGAATAAAATTTTCAAAAGTTTCAAAAATCTTTCGCTCTTCCTGGGAATTTTCTCCGATCCGTGTCATTAATAATTTAAAACTCCTTGACATATCGCTAAATATAAATTGTGTGCGCAGAACTTTTTCTCGCGTGAGGAGGAAGTTTGAGCTTGACTATCCCATCCCGTCGAGAAGCTGAAAAGATGAAAACATTGAGCTGAACTAGACAGGTAATGTTTAAAAGGAATGGGTATCCAATATGAAAACTAATTAATTAAATCTCTCTTCCAAAAATCATGGAGAAAATTACAAGGGATTCTCCGGAAAAGATTTTTGATAAAATGTGATTAGAAGGTGAAAAGTTAGTATAATATAGGGGTATGGAGTTTAAAAAGATCGCAAAATACGTAATAATTTCGCGATAATAACTGCTATGACATAACGAGGTGTGCAATGGGATCCATCCACATAAGCCACAGCTGTAACTTCACCGATTAAGTTTTCTATGAACGCATTGGATTAATCATCCAATAATCCATTCAAATAACCCATATACTAAATACATGGGTGGTCTGAAAAGTTTCCGTCATTTCGCCATTTCTCGACATGTTTTCTGAAAATTTCTAAAATTTTCTGAAGATTTCTGAAAAATCTGGGGTCGGAAACTTTTCAGACCACCCTCGTATACCTTATATACCAAAATAACAAGCGTTTTTAGCTTTTCATTCCATTTTTATAAGGCTGAATTTAAGAGATCAAATTTTAGATGAATTTTGAGTGGTACTTTTTAAATGATGAAATTTTTATGTAATATGCGTCCAAATTTTGATTAGTATATGCAATATGGAAAATGAAAGGGAAAGAAAATAAGACAGAAAAATATGCTAATAAGACTGAGGAAAACATGCCATTACTGATGCTTAACCTTTGATAAAAATAACGATAAGTTCCAAATCTGCGAACTAAAAACTTTACTTAATATATTTCCCCTTTTTCTGGATTTGATTACGGGGAAGGTATAGTATATCTACACTTCGATGGCATAAAGTTTAGGAAAAATTAACACGTAATGTTATGCTATTCTAGGCTGCACAAATGTGAAGATATCCATAAAAATCTATGATCAACTTTAAGGTGAAGTTGGTGGAAAATTCTGGATTTTATGGCCACAAATCAGGGGGGTTGACTTTAAACTGAGATCGAATATTACTAAGGTATACACAGTATATCTTCCATCCGTGTCTCCGCTAGGAAATTCCTCATTAATCCGAAGGCATCGAAATGTTTCATCCCGTCATAATAATGTACGAGGGCTGTACTTAGTCATTCAACCAGACATGAATTTTTGATAAAATCAACTTGAAACATAAAGTTCGTCAACAAAAAGTAGGAGAAGCTTTAAGGATTTCCTTTAAAATATTAAAAAGATGACAGCGCGGGCTTTCACGACCAAAGTTCCGAAGTTGGCGAGACTGAAAAAACACTTCGTCAAGTCAAAGAAACTCAACTTCCGCTCTATTTACCCAATTTTCCCTGTTTAAAAATTTATGTTACTGGTGAACAAGATAAATTCGCACATATTTTAAACGAATACTTTCTCATTAAACTTTAAATAGCATATCTATCTATCCAAAGTTGAATTTTACTTGCCCCATGGTATTTTTCTTCGTTGCCGTGATATTTCTATCTATTAAATAGTTAAATTTTACTTGCCCCATGGTATTTTTCGTCCTTACCGAGATATTTCTTCTCTGTTCATTGATGTCTAAGCATTTGTAACTCTAATACATTCCTTCTACGTTCCACTAGCTAAGATTTATCCTCTCTATTATTATATTAATCGTTAAATTCCCCGTCAAAAATGACGGGAATTAATTTAAATTGAGGAAAAATGTACTACTATTATCGCTTGCATCTAATGTATGTCGAAATACCCCCTCAAAAATATCAAGGATTAATTTAAACGTATTTTTATGCTATTTGTCATTATTTGGCATGCAGTTTAACTAAACATACTTCATATTGAATTATAACCATATTATACCAGTATCATCAGAGTGGCCGCATGGTTAGAATGTCTGGTTTAAATTTCCAACGTTTCCAAATTTACAAAGGTAAATCGAAAAGTTTATCCTCAGTGGTTCGAATCCTGTTTATGGAATTTTTTTTCGGAAAATTAAGTTTCAGGTTTTGACGCTGCATAAGAAGAAGCTATGACGTTTGCTTGTTTTGATAGAAAAATTCTTTAATTGCTCTTGCAAATGTCTATTTTAATGACGCAAATTAGACTGATGTGTATGTTTTAAGAATAACTTTATAATATTCGTATATTTCGTACTCCAAAATGCATATAACGTTTACTCTAGTTCCCCTTTCTTCATACAACACGAGTTGCTACGGTTCCTTTATTTCAACAAAGCAATCCCTCCTCCCCTACTCAATAAATGAATTAATGGAGTACTTTTATCTTATATAACTATCCGTATATCTACATAAGGAACCCTTTTGGGCAAATGGCAGGAGGTGCCGGCACTCTATTTCATTCATAGACTAAAAAATTAATCCTAGAAGCTACTTTCTTTAGCATCTATTTCCCTTTACTCACCATATCATTTCGGCCTATATAAGATACATTTTTCCCATGAACATATGCTAAAAATGTTAAAAACTTAAAAAAAGATCGGGATTCACCACAGAAACGTGCTGAATTCTCCAACCGGCCTGACGAAGCTATGGCTTGTGACTTCCAAAATTCTACAGGGTGGTATTTTTAGGCCTAAAAATTTAAAATTTTAATTGATGGTCTCTTCTCACTCGAACACAATCGCCGAAAGGCTCCGTGAAATTTCGCTTCCCAACGCTCTAAATTTATGAACAGGTTTTTCCCTCCTCACATTAAAGTTACCAATTTATTTCTCCCAAAGAAAACCGGAGGCTTTTTAATTCAAGCGTGTAAAACATTCCGATTCGATTCGCGATACATTTAAAGCAGGGTCATCTTCGCTAATGCGATTATTTCGACCGTTTTCAAAAGCGTGCAGTTCATATTTAATCAGCGTAATTCCATTTTTTTACAGGCGATTTTTACAATTTTTAAGACTTTGGTCCCGAGATGAAGTCATTCAAGTTCCTCAGCGGCCGGAAGTACACTCAAAAAACTCATTATTTTAGCAAGAAATTTTCTGTTTGGTTACGGCATTCATTGAGGTTGTTTCTCTTTGAATGAATACCTTGATGAAGCCGCGATCGGTTTAGTATGCAAATAAAGCAGTCGTTAATCTGATGCTCGGGGCGCATTGCGTAGAATATCGCGTGTGTACATGGATAGAGGATGCATAAAGGGATAAAAATTACATGGGACGCACGCCTTCTTTCCTACGACCATTGAAAAAACGGCAACTATTGTGTCTGAGATCATATTCTAATCTGAGAATTTTGTTATAACGCTTAAGGCTTCTTTGTCTCGAAATAGGATTAACTTGCTCTTTAGCTCACTAAAATGGAATGCCTTATTACTGCTTTCTAGGAGTACCAAGGCCAGATATGAATATAAGTGTCTTCTACCATGATTTATTGATAAAATGGCGGATATAGAAATATGCCTAATGGGAAGATTTTGAGTAATGCCAAGAAGACTACCATACGTTCTTATTGTAATGATTATACTTCCCGTTAACGCTTAGGCAAAAATTAGGATTCTTTTAAAAAGAAATTTCATATCAAAATACAGTGAATTAGAATTTTTTGCGTAGTGAGACTTTAACTGTGTTACACTGAAATCCAAATCTATAATAAAATATTTTCGTAAAATAATTAATCATCATGAAGATTACCAAACTATTAAAACTATATGTTTAGGTTGTGATGAAAAACATATCTTCCATAAAAGACGACATATTACTTTGAAATGCATCAATCCCTTTGATTTGCATTCACTATCGAAGGATCTAAGGATGCATTGCCTCTGGCTAAGATAAAATTTCTATCAACAAAATTGTGATGAATTCTTTTAAACAATATATGAATTGAAGTAATGAAAGCTAGTTGGGTGTCCATCTATGAGATATCCATGAAGTATCAAAACTATGCCATTTGTCGAGTAAACATATATATGCAATGCTATTGCAGAAACAATTAGCTATTATTCTTTTCTTTGACCCTCCAAGAAAATTGCTTAGAAATTATCAATGTATCCATCAATGGAATGAACATATCACTATAAAGTTATTCAAAGATTTCTTTTCGTTATATAGAAAGTATTTTATGAGTTAAGAAGCGTAAACTTCAATCTCTTTGCTGTACTGCTCGTATTTAGCAATTCAGTATTATTATACCATTCAACTATTTTCACTCATTGTCATTATTATTCAACCATGCTTCAACCTGATCATTCAACCGGATGTTTCTTTCTTTCTCACATTCAGTGAGTTATTTTATTTGTTGTGATGGTAAACTACAGAGTCATTATGGAATATGTGCATTTAGCGTTTCATTTTAACCTATGAATATTCAGATAAAAATTTTCCGTAGCGATTTATTCACTGTTCTTCATGTTCGCTCTCATCCATTGCTTATGTGTGTGTCAGCAGTAATTCATAGTAATCAACTAAAAACGTCACACATTTACAAATTTTAATTCAGGATACTACGATAGACTTTTCAACATACCTCCTCTACTTTAGCATAATTTTTATGTTTTATGTATTCGTGGTAGATTTAGATGATCAGAGGCCCAAGACAAGATTGCAGCTTTTATATTTTATAAGCAGTTAGCGCCCGTTTTTCGCACAAGTTTTATTAAATGAAATAACCGGTATTAAGATAAGAAACAAACAGAAGGTGGTACTCAAAAGGTAAAAAAGTATATTATATAACATCCGGTTCTTGTAAGGTTTATGTAATCTTCTTTCGAGATTTCGATATTCTCAGCTTTCTTCCGTTCATTGTGTCGCTTTAATCTTTCATCCAAATGTGTTTCATAATATTATGGTATTATTCCGTATCACAGACTTTCAGATGTCTGTTATTTGAAGTTGCTCGAAAACAATTTTGCAACTTTTAATGGTTCGTTGAGGACACATAGAAATGTGTGGTATAGGAAGTTGTCATTCTGTATTCTCTAAATTCTGTGTTAAGTGTATCTAGTCTGAAATCATAGAAAAAGGTATTCATCCTCCATAGTTTATTCCGTACATGGTTATTTTCAATGTACCTCTATCAGAACGGCGAGAAAATAGACAAAAACTCGAATTCAGCAATGGCATAAGTCATGAGGCAAGAGGTTAAAAGGCGACTGCATTAAAAACAATGAACTTGGACCTACAATATATCATATAAGAAGATGGAAAATTTTTCATACATAATGATAGTTTTATTTTATGTACGTAAAAATATCGTACAAATTTTAACTGTTGCAATTTGAAAATAATGAAAAATGAGTCATAAGTAATTTAAGTTAATTCGCTCAATCGTATTTTTTAATGTAAATATTTTACATTGATTTTACTTAAGCCTTGTTATTGCAACATGCTGGATGGCATTCATAAGAAAAACTTCATCGAGACTTCCCTAAGACGAAGTTCTCGGTTTGCGAATTTCTTACATAATAATATATATGAAGAATATCTGAATAAACAATTTACCATTTTCTCATACAGGTAAAGTAGTATCATATATTATTATTGATAATATATTTTATACTGTATTTATAAATGCAGCAATCGTAAATAATACGAGGGTCATCCGGAAAGTAGTACCTGTTCGTGAAATAAAGACACAAAAGTAAATATTAACAAACATAAAAAATTTTATTTGAAAGAGGATACTTTAAACTACTTCTCAACATAATCTCCAAGCAAATTAAGGCATTTGTCATAACGTGTGACAAGTTTCTGTATTCCTGCTGCATAGTCCTCCGCCGCCAGCTCATTGAGATACAGGGTCACTCCTTCTTTAAGTTCTTCATCGCTGTCAAATCTTTTCCCCGCCAAAAAGTCTTTAAGCTTTGTAAAGAGATGAAAATCTGAAGGGGCCAAGTCCGGGCTATACGGTGGATGGTCGAAAGTTTCCCATTTGAATTGCTGCAAAAGTCTTTGTGTTATCCCAGCTGCATGAGGCCTGGCATTGTCATGAACGAGAATGACACCAGTAGACAATAGACCTCGCCGCCGATTTTGTATTGCCCGCCGTAATTTCTTTAATGTTTCACAATACGCATTGGCATTAATAGTGTCTCCACGGGCCATAAAATCAATAAGCAATACACCTCGTCGATCCCAGAAAATGGTTGCCATGAGCTTCCTGGTGGACAGAACTGTCTTGAATTTTTTTGGTTTGTTTGGTGAATGAGCATGATGCCACTCCATTGACTGTCGTTTACTCTCAGGTGATGCATAACAAACCCATGTTTCGTCACCAGTAATTATGCGAGTCAAGAAAGAGTCTCCTTCATCAGAATAACGTCCCAAAAACGTCAGTGCTGCAGCCATACGCTTGGTTTTGTGCTCATCTGTAAGCATGCGAGGGACCCATCTTGCACAAATTTTTGCATAATGCAGATGGTCTTTAACAATTTCATGAACAATTGTTCGAGAAACATTGGGAAAATGCTCACAGATGTCATCAATTGTGACGCGCCGATCGTTCCTCACGAATTCGTCAACTGAGCTCACCAGTTGGTCTGTAATGACAGACGGTCTCCCCGAACGCTCATCGTCGTGTGTGTTCCCCCTCCCCATGTTGAACTTGCGACACCACCGCCGAACAGACGACTCGTCCATTACATTGTCTCCATACACCTCCTTTAATTGGCGATGAATATCACATGGGCGAACGTTTCTTGCATTGAGGAATTTAATCACTGCCCTCACTTCACAACTGGCGGCGTTCTCAATTTTTTTAAACATTGTAAACAATCACAGAAACAACACAGGCAATGCTAGCGTCACGCAACTTGGCTCAGAGAAGGCAGACAAGCCACTGAAGCTATCTGACCTTGTCCAGCGGCTACTCGCGTCGTCAGCACTTCATGCGGCACTAACGGGTACTACTTTCCGGATGACCCTCGTACTTAAATTTTCCTTTAGTTTATTTTTACACATCTCTAAACGTTACTTAAAATCATCTTTTATTTTTTTACTGTTAGACTATTTTATTTTATATGATTAAATATAATTTATTAGTTATGTAATCATTTTATTTTCTTTATTGAATTATCATCTCATGATACTATAATCTTTATTGATACTTTTGCTATCTATCACTAATCTATTTATCCGTTCAATAATTCTCAGAAAAGTTCAGTTATTAAAATAGTTAATAACAGAAATAATAATGATGCCATCGTTGGCTCATTATTGGCTCAGAGAAGGCAGACAAGCCACTGAAGCTATCTGACCTTGTCCAGCGGCTACTCGCGTCGTCAGCACTTCATGCGGCACTAACGGGTACTACTTTCCGGATGACCCTCGTAACTCATAAATAATAACTAACTAATGTAAATCATAACTTAGTTAGGAAAGAGCCCAAATGTAGCCGAGAATCGAACCTGGATCTCCTAAGACCCGAAAAGACCGTTGATTACAAACTAGTAAAATTATTTCGTTACGCGGCAGAATTTCCTTCTTTTGGAGCGAATGCAGCATATTAAAAACTGAGTATGAATAGTCGCTCACTTGATAAACTTGTAAATCATCTTTAATAGCTCTAGCATATAAACTTCGTCAAAGGCAACTCCGTCAGGCGAATCTTCGACAGGATACTAAAGATTTTTTCCGTATATCTCGCTAATTTATTGTCACCACTAAAATCGATCAAGGACTGTCTTTCGTTAATCTGAATAAGGCAAAGTGCACGGATTCTTTTCGAAACGATCTGGAATGAATGTCGAAACGACTAGGGCATATCAATTTCCGGTAGAGTCATTCGTTCCGTTGTTTGCATTTTTGTCCGGCGCAACAGAAAAATTATCAGCTTCGAGCTACGCGCTTAGCCCATTGAATAGCTCCCAGCGAAAGAATAGAGACAAAATTTGAAGTTTTTATTTGCGTTCTTGCAGGCGGATTTTTTATTCGATACGGCGGAAGGTATTCCAATTCCCACACCTTGGCTATACCCTAGGTGAAAGGGTGCGAAACGTGTGGGTTATTATTGATTTTGAGTGTTTGCGAGTGAACGGTTTTGTGTGTGTGGATTTTCTCCACTGGGAGCAGGCTTCCATACAAGCGGGTGTGTTTAATAATAACAATAAAAATGGATTGTGTCGCTTTGGTGACGGGCTCGGACATGCCCTCATAGCGAAACCTGCGCCACCAATGTTGGATTGCCCGCTGTGTGCTTTTATGCACTTCCGCTGAACTTGAAATACCAAAAAGAACGCGTGGAAGAGCAGAGAACTATGAGGGTAACGGGTTTGTCCGTCTTTCCAGTGGATGGTAATCATGTTCTGTGTGACCCTGTATCATCACCGATATCATTTGGTATAATGAAAATGAAGTGCCTTAACCTGAGGAAAGAGGAGATCAAAATATAATAGAAGCCTTCGAGATGTGGGTGTGACGTAGAATGGGAAAAGTAATCTGGGTTGATAGAAAAACAAATGTCTAGGTATTAAGGATGGTAGGAAAGGATATAGATTTGATATAAGTTAATAAACATCGACAGAGGAATTGTGGGGATCAAATAATTAGAGGAGAGAGATTTCTGAGGAGAGTAATTGAAGGGAAAATACGATAGGAAAATAAAAATAGGAAGGAAAAAACAAAATTGTTTCTTGTTGCATAGCATCAAGTGTGAAGTTACCAAGAAACGAAAGGAAGCTTTGAGATGGCATTGAATATGGCAGAGTAAGGAATATGTAACTATCACAAAATAGAACATTTATAAATAATGAACCCTAAATCCCGCCCTAATAAAGGTTAAAGATTAATATTCGATGACATACAGTACGATTTCGATGAGAAGCAACGATGTGAACGCTCGTTCAGTTAAAACTCTCGGGCTCAAATCATGATTTTTTGTTATTGGATAATCTTAATTTAATTAATATATGTACATAATATTCTTGACATTATTGATAAAATTATAGTGTTTCTATTTATTATTGGTTGATAATTCTTAGGTAATATGGTACGGGAGACGTACTAAATATTATGCACCCTCCCTGTTACGTATTCCGGTCTGATGCTATGAGAAAATTCAAAGAAATAGATTATATGACTAGTAATTTCAAGGAGGCATATTTTTCTGCGAAAGATACGCGATGGTAACCGACGATTAAAATAGACTTCTTGTGCATGCATACCCTGCCACAAGCCGGAAAGTATTTCAGGGTGCATATGCAGATTCAACCGAACGTGGTACCGATTAAATTTTACCGATTTTAAATATTCTTTGCATTTCCAAAAGAAAAATCTTAAAAATACTTAAAAGTAGTTCGTCATTGAGGCGGGGAACTGGAAATTTTAGACGCAATTGTAAATTATCTCGAATGAAAATTTTTGTCGATAAAAAATTTGTTTAGCTTAAATCACCTGAAACATTTCAAAACTTTAACAAATGAATTATGCACTCATGTATTTCAATATTTTGTTGAACAATTCACCTGGAACTTCATTCATCAATACCATATTTTTGCATATGTTTCTCGAGCTTGTGTAAATATGAAAATAATTTCCATTTATTTTTCTCGGTTTAATGAAACTTGCCGATGGGTCATTACGCCCTTAACATAACATAATTCATATAATGGAGATTTTAAGGTGCTTAATTTTTTACATTACTGAATAATGTTTTAATGCATTTAAATAAAATTTTTATTCTGTCATTAAATGACATTAAAATGGAAATGCATGCATATCGAAAACGTATCGATGACGCACCTTAAAATTCTATCATTTGTGGCAGCCTGATCATCCTTTAAAAACTTAAATTGCCGTCTCTCTATTTTACATCCCGGCCATTGAAAAATTCATTGATATGAACTCTTCCACTATCACAATATAATTGGCTCTTACTCGAATTATAGCTTCACTTGGGCTAAAAGCATTCGGCTGCATTTTAATGGGCTCAGGAGATAATGAAATCAAGATTTGGAGTACCCAAAAGCCCACTATACTAAATGGATAGAACGGTTTCTGTTTTCTACCCGGAAAAGCTTTTATTCAAAATATCAGGCTCATAATATGAGTAAATGACATCGCTGATGCCTCATGATGATTTTACCTCAATTTATTTCAAAACAATATTATTACCATTAATTTTTCATTGTTATGCAATCTAATAAGACATAATTGCATTATTTTCCATGTATGTAACATTTTAGGAGGTAAGTCATATATTGAGTATTGATGGTCTACCTCAAATTAAAAAATTCAAGAAAAATTCGTTTTCAAGGAATAATAATATGGTTATGAGAAACGTTATCAGCCAATTTCCCAGGTTCCCATTGGGAGCTTACTTGTGCGACCCGGGTGTCAGCGAAGGAAATTGAACAAAACATTCAGTGATTTATTTGAAAGAAAATAAAACTTGAACGAATGATACCAAAAGATAGCTTAATTCCTTAAAAAAACACGGTCAAGGTTACATTGTATGATACTTCACTTTTATTAATAGAGTTCACTTATTTTTATAGATGAAATATCACGGGCATAAAGTTGCTGAGAATAACAAAACTCCTGGAATTAAACCGGCTGAATACATAAAAACTCACGATTAAATAGCAAATACACCTACCAGCGGATTTCATACCAAATCCACAAAAATTGTGATACTCCTAAAAAATGGTCAAGTTCTGCTTTAGTTACTTTGAAAATGAAGGTGGATTCCAATTGCTGAAAAGAGCATTGAAAAATTTGTCTCACGAACCTCATGTTGAACATTTCTCGAGGTTATTCAGCATAGAATTGTCAGACATGATAAGGAAGGTATGGGAGAAACACAATTTGAGTTCAGCATTACATTAGGAACAAGAGACATAATTTACCTTCAATTTACTACCATAGAGATGCTTGGAAGTCAATCAATCAATTTATCTATTAATGAAGCTAAAATTACCATATGATTACTACTATAAATAGAAAAAATAAATATTGCAAAGGGTAAATGTATCACGGAAAGATTTGCGGAGTATGAGGTGGAAAAATATGCGCTTAATGCATGGCAATTAGAATGTCTGGATTAACTGCCACGAAATACTTCGTGCTACAACGTCAAAATCCATGGTCTTTTCGACAGTTTTCAATCATCTAAGAGAAGATAGCCCTCCAGAAAAAGAAGATGGTATACTTGATCTTAATAAAACAAAGAGGTCTCGTCAGTTTAACACATCTCATAAAGTTTTCAGAAGCGCCTACAGGTTAGAGAAGAAGCTATTAGTCAACTTACACCGTAAAAGCAAAAGGAAACTCTTAACGCTGAACCTCGCTAAATAGCTAAGTTCTCCGTTTATAGTTCCAAAGAGTATCGGATAACTCATCCAATCTTCTATTATGTTTCTAAGAATTTTATTTTTTTAAGTTCACGATGAGAAGAAGTATGCAGTCATCAAGTAATCATCGTCAATGGATACATTTTACAGCATGATTTCAATAGTTTTTTTCCTTGCCAATTGGGACTGAATTTGAATAAAATTTTACGAGATGAAAGTCAGAAAAAGCGATATATAGTTAACACAGAATAAGATGAAAAAGCAGCCAATGTAAAAAAATACCATATAAAATACCAATAAAAACTAATACAATACTTAATTAAAAGGCATTTTAGATATATTTCAGCACAAATTACCAAAAATTGACAATCTCATGACTCCTATCATTTAAAAAATTATATTCTGTATGTTGTTTTCTGTTGTTTTTTCTATTACTCATGCAATGCATACGTGTATTTATATGTGCCAAAAACACGATAAATAAATAACCATCATATTCTGATCCTCATTTATCGTAACCAATTTTAATTTCGAGATTTTAATCAATATATAAATGCATATATTTATACACAGATAAATTAACTATCGTTTGCATACATGGATAAGCCATCTAGGCACAAATTAGCTATTAAAAATAAAAATTAATGGAGAGGATTACTAAATAACTATGCAAATGAATTTTATAATCTAAAAATATATGAAAACACATCAGTGATTTTAATGATTGCCGAAACTCGTGAAATTTGAAGAACGGAATGCAATAATTTTCATGGAATCCAGGTAGTCACAGAAAAAAATCATCAGAATAAATGAATCGAGAAAAATGTCACAGAAAAAGGGAAAGATTTATTAATCTATTTCACAAAATTTTCTTATATTGAAGGAATACCCCATCCCCAACCAAGCTTCCAATCCAACGTAACTGAATACGAGCACGTAGAAAGAACTGACTGACAAAATAATTCTTTTCTATCCATCGTCATCATATGCCCACAAGGTAGGGTATGCCTTGTGGGTATGTGTGAATCAACTATTTCTCTCTACCACTTGCCAACTGTTTCATTTTTTGAATGAACTGCAATTCACCCGTTTCTTCACAACATGAAGTATCGGTACTCAGCGTCTTCCTCTCGCCCTCTTGCTTAAAAATTTCCCTTAGAAATTACTTTCATCAGCTCATGGTGTCTCAGTATATTTCCGACGGATTTCATTTTTAATTCCATTCAATTGTATTCAGCAGGGTTCTACTTTCCCGTACTTTATTCAATACCCGTCCATTTTTTCTCTTTAGTACTCAACTGATTTTGGCGATTTTATTCCAGATTCACATTTCAGCAACTAATACTTTATTTTCACTAAATCAACAACAATAAAATCTAATGATTGCATCAACATTATGATGAGGACGTACGTTCAGTTATTCTCTCTGCTGGTGTTGGCAAGTCAAAATTGCATTTGAACTGCGAAAGTATGTGCATCTGAATATGTTATAAAATTGTAATATTAATAATAATATAATAATAATAAATCGTCTTTATTTGGGCGAGATTGAGACTGAAAAGTCTCTTCTTACATCTAACCCTTCGTCAATTTGTAAGAAAGAGATAGCAGAAAAAAAAGTGCACGGAAGAAATTTATATTGTGGGCTTAAAAACCTAGGATAGGAAAAATAGCCCACAGCAGGAAAACACCCCAGAAGAGGGTGTGAAAAACCTGCGAAACCCACAGATAGATAAGAAACTGAAATTTATGGAAAAGGCTGGAATCAAAAAGCAAGGAACATATTTACACTTTAAACTGCATATCATAGTATTTCTGCAGTTTTATGATAAATACCGATGCTGTAATGATTAAAAATGTGTATGTCCTTAACTAGGCTGATGTAAAATAATGTATTTTACTTAAGATTTTGCACTAATATACTTATCCCGGCACCTCCTGACAAGCCATTAGCTAAGGAGGACTATAATGGAAAATTTTAAATTCTAATGTTTTCATGTTGCTAAATTGCTCGATACCATCTTTTGTATTTTGTAACTTTAACAAGAAATAAATGAAAATAATTGAGAAAGCAATAAAGAGAGAAAAAATAAATAAGTTAAACGATAAATAAAGAAAACAATTAAATAATAAATAAATACAACAATAAATTAATAAACATTAAAATTAAATAATATAATAAATAAACAATTAAATGAAACAATAACACAAGCAATTAAATATAACAATAAATAAAACGATATATAAAACAAATAAATAATAATAATACTCCTGCGACCTCATTACCGAACACCGAAATTCAATTACGAATCATTTCCCCCAGAGACTTTAACACCAGTCACATTTTCATAACCTAGATAACAATCCGTGGAGTGTTTGAATTACGGGATCGCTGAAATGCGGCGATGGGCGCAAATGCGTAAATCCGTGAGTGCTTTTCGACACTCCGCGTCTCAAGACAGCAAACCGATAGCTCCTTTAAGTTGCGTCTCCCGTGCTATTCCTGGAAAATCAGAGCACACGAAACGTTCAGCTTAACATTCCCACACTTCTTGAAAGTCTCGAGCGAAGCTTAATTACCCGTATTCGCTAATTGCATACGTGATCCATGTTACCGTGGAATAAGATAGCGAGATAAGTCGGTTCTCACACTGCCGCTTCCGTTCAAGATCCTTATCTTCCTTTCGCCATTTTTTTAAAAACTTTTCTCATTGCCCGCTCATCGCTGAGTTAGCATGAAAACAGAAATGTCATTTCTGCAGCGATGAGATTTCGCCGTTTCACGCTGTGGCGATCACGGCACATTTAAGTTATGTTAAATTAAGGATTACACTGTCATTAAATTTTATGTGTATTTGTTTTAATTTAAATTCCTGTTTAGATATGGAACTTGACTTAATTGGCATTTTTATCTCCTGAAACTGATTTTTTTCTCCTTGAATTTCCAAGTTTTAGAACGATATAAGAAATTAAAGGATGATAATCTTGTTTCTTTTGTTTGTATTATTTAATTATATGAGATATCGTAAAAAAAATTAAAAATAACAGAAAAATTTTAACAACAACACAACAATCTACATATGTACCCTGCAAGCCGCCTTTTGGCGTGTGGCAGGGGGTGCAAGCACCAAGACTCTACTTTCCTAGTGAATTATTTTCGCGAATCGTTCTAGGAAAAAATGTTACCATGTTACCATATATATTGCTGTTACCATGATTCACTCAAGAACGTATAACAGTTTTCTATAGTTAGTACTAGAGGTTGTATTTTAAAGTGCTTCGAAAGCGGAGACAATTTCGTGGGCTCCCACCGGAAATCGAACCCGGTTTCGTCAAAGTCGAACGCGCAGCCTACTTAGCTATTCGGGAGCTTGTTTACCATAATTTCCTCTATTTTTTCCGTCTTTAGACAGTACAGAAATTACCGAGAGCGCTTAGTTTACGAAGCTACACTTATATTACAAAAAAGAGTTTTAAGTTGAAGTTTAAAAAATATTTCCTCATTTAAATGACGAAATAAATCATTTGTCCCCAGAATAAAATCCTGAATACGCAAAATAATGATATTCATATAAAAACTAAGGTGAAAGATAAAATTATTTTGTATAAATAGTGCACGAAAAAATTGAGCTAGACGGCTTTTTAAAATATTTTGCGCGGACGTCCAGGCGGAGCTTTGAGAGAACCTGTCTGCACCTCTCCATAAAATTCTATTCACCGATGACCTCAATAATATTTTCAATCATTAAGCTTCCCGTTTTCACTCGATATGTTTCTAATTTTAAAGTTATTCGAATTTTCGTCGTTAATTTTTATACTTCTCGTTTTATCTTTCTTCTTTGTTTTATTTTTATGTGATAATTAATGTGTCACATGATTCAACATTAAGGGTCAATTATTGCTCTTTTCTTATTTGATAATGGAAATGAGAATTTAAATGTGCTAATAAGTACTTGATAATCAAAAATAAAGGAAAGTCAAAGTGAAATATATGTGTAAGTCATGTAAATGTAATGATAAACAAACTTGGTTTATTATGAAGGAACTTAAGGAAGTTCCTAATAGTCGACAGTCCTTTTTTAATTTATAAATTATAAGGTAAACAAGCAATATTACGTAAGATTTAATTTACCATCTATGGTATTCATGAGCAACTTTAGTTTGCACTAATTACGGCTTGTCTAGAATATGCGTGCAGTGTATTTGTATCATCATTCGCAATTATAAATCAGAGAAGATCTAAACTCATACACCTCCTGTGAACATTAACTTGGTAAGTAATCATTAAATTACTCTTTCAATTTCCTATCTTGTGTATTTAACATGTCACTATGGTAACAGTCACCCTAGAAACAGTCACTACAGAGATGGTTTCCATAGTAACAACATAAGCTCAAATTGTTTAAAAATTTTTCAATATAAATTCTCTTCCAACTTCTAAAAAGCTACTATTTTAGACCCTTTTTCATGCGCTACATATATTTCACCTCTATTGGTATGCTAATGCGAAACAACACATACATAACCCTTTGCCTTTCTTATCACTTCCACTGAAGATACATTTGATGAATCCCGGCCTCACTCCCCGCAAATTGTGTGGATGCGGCTCTACCAAGTTAAATTGTTTGAGAGAGCAACTCCGAGACATTTAACCGATTCTGCTACTCCCAAGTTTAGCCCGCGGAGCTTATAGCGGAAACCTTCGGGTGGATGTTTTTCTTTCGACTATGTTAACTAAGGAGGATCGCTCCAAGTTTTAACTGCCGTTTGTCGTATCATTTCCGCCATTACCTTAGCCCTTCCGTAATCGAGGTCATCCTCCGTTGATATCCTGCTGTTACGAAGCGAATTTGTTTAAAGAAACGCTGACTTATTCAGTTTTTTATTTACCAAGTTGGCATCTGACTGAGTTAAACAGTGTGGTTCGCGGTGTTACTTGGTGACACACTCTCGCATTAACAAAGAAATACATTAAACTCACTTCATCGATAACAATTATCTTTTAATGTTGTTACTTGTTTAGTTGCTAGGCAACATATCTCTCCCTATTTGGAGATTGTTGTTATTCAAACATTATGAAAGGAGTAAGGAAACCGGTAGTGATACTAAGAATAATATTTGTGACCTGTAAAAAGTGAGTTTTATTTCTTTGCGATCTTTTTCGTTTATCCCCTACGATTTAGAGTAAAAGTAAAAGTTGGGGCCTTTGGGCTGAGTAAAATACTCAGCCCAAAGGCCTGTTAGATCCTAATCAATTTATCATATGTTACCAAGAGCTACGAGAGGGGAATAAAGCTAAATATGCAAGATGAGGAGTGAGGTAGTTTTACTTTGACTTCCACATTGAGCTAGGATGCTATCAGCGGAAAAAGTAGATGTAAGTGATAAGTGAAGCACAATGACTCTACTAGTAACACATTTCGTGAGACTCCTGTAGGAGAGACCTTAATCAACGCAAATATTCATCACTCATACCTTAGAAGCATTCATATAATCACAGTCATAAACAAGACTGAAACGTAAACAAAAGATATATTTTGTAAATCCTGTTCCAACAGACCGATAAGAAACATTTTATTCATTGAAATATTGTAGCGATTTATTTGATAAGTAAATTACAGAATAAACAGTGAAATATTATTACAAAACCACTATTACTAAAGTCAAGTTTAATACAACGAGAGAAACAGGTCAACAATATTTTCTTGAGTAAGAAAATACGAATATATAGAAAGAAAATCTTGCCTGGGCGCTAAGTAATCAACCCATCATAGAATGGAAATATCGCGAAAGTGGTGCGCAGATATTCATTCTTATGAGTCAAAGATGCATTTCGTGGTAAAGGTCGAGAATCGTTTTCCAGGACCAAACGTCAATATACGATCACATTGTCATTTTCGCAATCAGAACTGCGAATAATTGCAGGAACGACTGCGACGCTTTCGAACACTTGGCAATGGACACTTCGGTCATCAAAATGTCCGGACAGTATTTATGTTCACACCTCAGGAACCAAAATGCACTTTGCGGATAGAGCGATAAATTGCACCGCGGAGTACTTTATGAAAACAGTCCTCTCGATTCCTGCGACTTACCCAGTGATTTTGGGAAGCTTTCAAAAACGGAGTCACCAATATCTTTTGGAGAACCCACTCAAATCTGGCGCTCTTACGGCGTTTCTAGGTGACCCGGATTCGTTCCATCTGCGCACCACGTTTGGTGATCCGAAGGTGCTTTTTACATGGGATTTAAAATAGTTTAGAATGAAGATAAATCGCCTGAGCGGATGGATGAGCGATCGACGGCACTTGTGTTGCGTAGCTCGTAAAAATTTCCGCGCGTAGGAGCACGAATTTTGGATCGATCCTTGAATTGATGCCGCGCGACCTCCTTCCCGTATATTTGTATTGCCCTCGAAATATTTCTTCTCATCCTGGACTTGTGTTTGAATTCCTAATAAATATCGCTTCTACCTTTCATGAAACGAAGGGGGCTGATGACAAAGGGACTTGATAAAGGAATCAGGAAGAGATTGGTAAGGTCCTTGGTGTGGAGTGTAATGTTGTATGGGTGTGAAACGTGGACGTTAAGAAAAGAGGATGTCAAAAGATTGGAGGCTTTTGAGATGTGGGTATGGCGTAGAATGGAGAAAGTAAGCTGGGCCGACAGAAAAAAGAACGAGGAGGTTCTAGAGATGGTTGGGGAGAAGAGAGTAATGATTGAAGTAATTAAAAATAGACAAAAGAAATGGGTGGGTCAAATATTGAGAGGAGAGGGTATTTTTGAAGAAAGCGATCGAGGGAAGAATGCTAGGGAAAAGACAGAGGGGAAGACAAAGACAAAAGTTATTAGACGAATTAAGGGGTGGGATAAGTTACCGGGAATTGAAGGAGAGGGAATTAAATAGGGAATGTGGGGGGACATGAACCTACTGATAGGTAGAACACTTTATATATCGCTTCTACTCGGCGATGGGAAAAGGTCTGGAGAAAAATTTTTCCACAATGGAAAAATTGAGAAAATTACGGCTTATATTCCAATATACATGTAATATACCACAGTGAACTCCAGGATGTGGATTATCCGCTCTTGATTTCTATCCTTTGATGTATTCTGGAGTCTTTTAGTAAAAATTCAGACCCAAAAACTCACCCTTATATCCGCTTCAACCTCTATTTTGAAAGTATAGATGCATAGATTGATGCCTTAATACTCATCGTTGTCTGGAAGATGAAAAGATTTCGTTTACACGAATTTAAAATCTGCTCTTTTGGTACAGCGGTGAAATTCATAACGAAAAACGCTTGCACATGAAAAACAAAGACATAAACTTCCGATTATCAGTGGTCGTATTTTCTGTAGAAGATTTATTTTTACTCCTCTTCGATATTTTCCGAGGTATTTGTATGTACAATGACTCAAGCGCTTTAGTACTTTTCTGACATAATACAAGCAGAACTTACATAAGACCTTCGCATAATTCGGTAATTCGACTACAATAAGATTATCGCTATTAAAAAGAAACACCGTAGGGCTGAGAAACACTTAATGAGTCCGTGAGACATTCCAAACTATGGGACTATGTCCGAAAACAACAATAATTATTTACTAACTTTACATATGAATATTATGAGAAATAAAAGTGAAAATTTTGGATTATCCGAACTTTCAGTTTCCCTGTGCGAAACATGCGAAGACTCAATGTTCAAATTACTTATACATGTATATTTCAATACCGCAAGGATTTAGTTAGATAGTAAAGTTCTGAAAAGGCCAATACGTGACACAATCCGAAAGGTAGTTGGTTATATTTTTAATAGAATTTTAAAAGCAATGTTATATAATTTGCAAGAATATTCTGCGGATTTCCAACCGAGTAACTTCGCGTCGGAATACCGACCTTTCGGCAGCTTAACACCGCTTTTATTCCCTTGGTTGAGTGCTGAGGTTAAAAAAAGGATGAAAGGTAACCCACCGCGAATTTAATCGGTTGAAATCCCGCAGAATATCTTCACAACACATTCACTGTGAAGTCACAGACTCTATCTGATGATATATGATTTCTACTGAAGATCAAACTGAAGAATATAGAGCGTAAATAATATTGAAGTTTAAATCGAAAACATCTTAAAACAAGTTTTCGTTGACACTTAATATTTAACCTGAGAATATCCCATTTGCATGTACTGATAACTACTATATAAAATGAAATAACACTTATCTTTATTTCTTCCGTAATTTTATTATGTGCTCCGAATACATTTTATCTTATCTTCTCCTTTAGTAGAATGAATTGGCGGAGAAACCAAGTTATGAAAGCTCTTTAAGACGTCATATAGTAATCCAGATATCTTAACGGTAACTCTTCTAGCTGAATTTTCCTTCTTCGTACACTTAACCTGGAGAATGATCACTTTCGTTTAGACCGATGTACTCCAAGCTGTATACCGCAAGATGTAACTGACCCGTAAAAAATTGACGTTAGTGGTAATACGAGTTAAATATGAAAAAGTTTGTACATAAATTTCAATGCTTTAGTATGAATAATTCTTTATATACGGTCGATTTACTATTTTAATGCATGCATAGTTTAAATATTACTTGTGCTGATAGAAAATTTTCGTGTATCTGCGGGAGTTTTTTGTTTTCTTAAACTTTTGAGTGAATGCTTCATCACCACCTTGTATGGGAGAAGTTTCCAATTATCTCAAGATTTTAAACTTTAGAGAATAAGCATTTTACTGATTATGATTCGAATTAAAAGTTGCTGTACATTTGTAGAATAAACTTAAATTAAAATTTCTTTGGTATATGACTGGAAATTCCCAACCTCTATTTTGCAGTGGGAAAAGTCGTTTGGCAGACATTGGTTTAGACTAGAGCATTCTAAATATTTTCATTTTGTGGTATACATTGACTTGATTACATGGATATTTCCTTGAAAATTTTAAATATAGTAAGATAATCCTGAGTTGAATAGAGTAAAGGATAACAGGAAACTTATAAAAATTTCTAAGTTGAGGTGAAAATGAAAAGGAAATAAAGTAGGAAGGTCAGCCTTATTGAGGTACCGAGCAACCTTGACAGTGCGATTTTGAAGAAACGAGTTTTAAAGATAAAGATCTGAGAAAAATTCAAAAGATTGGGAACCTTTCGGTCATAAAATTTCGGTCATAAATCGTTAATTTTGTTTTCATACGTAGGGTATGATGGAAATCGTTTAAGGATAAGAGCAAATTCTCGGCATGCCTACGTAACTTTGCGAAAAGATATAAACCAGAGATAGATCTGATAGATATTAGGTCCTTAGCTGCAATTTTCAAAGAAATTAGTAACAGTTGAACGCCGAGATTTCATGGTAAAGCAGTAATTAAAATCTTCCGGTGATCTTTCGCTCAGGAAGCCGGTGGGAAGTTTTCCTCCTAAATGGAATTTTTCGGTGTTTAGTATTCTGGGACTAGATATCAGCAAATTACGATGCTACGCAGATTATAAGCTTCCTTTAAAACGGTATTTCTCGCCTAATATATTCCGCGGCATTCTTTTTACTCTTCATATCAGATATTTACATTAGATTAATTAGGAAAATGGGTCAGATGGCAGTAATTATGGAGGGAAAATATTAGACGTTACTAATTAATATTTGCTCTAGTTAGAAGGGAGATATCTCGATTTTTTCCCCAAGGTAGCAAGAATACAATTTACCAAGTCCTTATATGAAACACCTAACATTTCTACATTAAAAAACGTATACATAATTGAAAAAAATCACCTATTTATGAATTCAAAAACATAAAATTTTATAGTTATATTTTTACTACTATTTCTACATTTAATGTATTTATATATTAATATTATTCTTATAGTTTCAGCCTAATATGGGCTGCGATCATTAATTCATTTTTTCTTTCACTTTCGCCAGTATTCTTTCATTCTCTGGCTCAGTTTCTCATCGGAGATGAAGAGGAAGAATGACTGAAGAGAAACCAAGAAGAATCCTTTCGGTTCTTCTTCGTTGACCTTTGACTTTCGCAATCTTCTTTCCAAGTATTGCTCTGATCCCAAAGTATCCTTCCTTGATTCTGTATTTTTATATAATATTATTTACACTTTATTTATACTTGTTATTTGATATCATAATTTATCTATTATGATAGTAGCAGTATTGTTAAAAAAGCTTCGACAACTGAGATCATCTCACACATATGGGTTCCCAATGGTAATCGAACCCGGGACCAGTTACACCAATTATCTATAATTCTGATTTCATTTTCAAAGACCTTGAAGGATTGGGGAACGGGCTCGAAAACATTTTCAGGCTATCCTCGATTCTTAACTGCTGTATTTTGAGGACTACAGCTAGTACTTAGTGTCCCTAATTATAAATCCGTCCCTGGGCAGATTAAATACCTTTTTCTGTGATTTATAATCTTTCTCAGAATAAGAATATTTTCGCAGTATTGCAAGAAGGATTATGACTCTTTAGGTTATGTTAAAAGGGAGGTAATGAAGCAAGAATGGTTGCAAACTGACTCTACTGGTTCCAAGAGTATGTACAAGGGTGGTCTGAAAAGTTTCTGACCCCAGATGTTTCAGAAATCTTCAGAAAATTTTCAGAAAACATGTCGAGAAATGGCGAAATGTAGGAACATTTTCAGACCACCCATGTATGTACATTAGGGCGTACCGAAAAACAAAAATTTTCAGTAGCGGGAACGTAATAGGTTGGAAAAGTTGCCTTTTAGGCTCAATAAGAAATGTGCAAAAGATGGGCTCTAACAAAGTTCGTCTTGGGCCTGACCAAAGAGCTCAAAAATTCGAAATTTTAGTGAAAATTGCGTTTTTTTAGGTAAGTTAAATTTTTGACGGAGCATACATACATTTGATTAAATGGCTGTTTTAATTCGTTTTGATCGAGGAACAGTTAAATTAAGCCATTAAAACCGAATATAACGAGATATCATACTTTTAAAATTTTTGGAAACACCATGAAAAGTGGCAGCTCCTCGCTGGTTCAGCTGCAGTGAGCTACTCAGGACTCATCATGAGGTAGAGCCTGCTAATCGAGTCCCGCCCGCCTACACACCCGTGGAAACATACCAGACAACTAGTTGATGTCTTTGAAGGCTGATTTTGTTCCAGTTTTTGGTATTCGCGAGAGGATCCTCTCTCCTATGAAACCGTCACTTGCATCGTGGCCGTAGACTAACCGTGACGCCTTTGTGACTTCTTTTACGTATCGTTCGACTGCTTGAGAATCATTTGGGAGGGCAAATAATGCAGCAAGCTGCTTTATAGGTTCCTTAACATTACCTTTAATGTTTTGAAGATCCTCGGGAGAAAGACTGACAGTAAGTGGTGGCTTGGTGACAGTGACTTTATCCCAATCTACCAATTCTTAATAAGAAGGCACGTCGAACTTCTGTTGCGGGATGATGAACTGACAAATCTACTCCGTTTGATGGTTAATTCAACATGACATCTTCTACGGTCATCTATAAAGCGTTTTGAAACATAAAAATATTATTGCGGTACATATCATGGTACCCCACTTCGAAGTTATCACATTATTTATCTCGATAATTTATCATACACACTCATAAGCGATCGTGACAACCAAAACGATTTCTGGGCGAGCATAAAAGACATTATGTTGAATTACATCTTCAACAAGTTTTCCTGTTTGCAAAGGAAGCTGTGGAGTATCAGCTATGAAGTTTTACGGCTCTATCTTTCACTGTGTGATTTCTCTTAATGACATACCACATTGGAACGTAGACATGCATGATAAACTTCGGGTTATGATTGCTATGTTTACTGATGAGCGACCTAAAATGAGAAAACAGGTAGGACATAGATTCATCAACGCAGGAAACTATCGAACGGAGTAGATTTGTCGGTTCATCATCCCGCAACAGAAGTTCGACGTGCCTTCTTATTAAGAATTGGTAGATTGGGATAAAGTCACTGTCACCAAGCCACCACTTACTGTCAGTCTTTCTCCCGAGGATCTTCAAAACATTAAAGGTAATGTTAAGGAACCTATAAAGCAGCTTGCTGCATTATTTGCCCTCCCAAATGATTCTCAAGCAGTCGAACGATACGTAAAAGAAGTCACAAAGGCGTCACGGTTAGTCTACGGCCACGATGCAAGTGACGGTTTCATAGGAGAGAGGATCCTCTCGCGAATACCAAAAACTGGAACAAAATCAGCCTTCAAAGACATCAACTAGTTGTCTGGTATGTTTCCACGGGTGTGTAGGCGGGCGGGACTCGATTAGCAGGCTCTACCTCATGATGAGTCCTGAGTAGCTCACTGCAGCTGAACCAGCGAGGAGCTGCCACTTTTCATGGTGTTTCCAAAAATTTTAAAAGTATGATATCTCGTTATATTCGGTTTTAATGGCTTAATTTAACTGTTCCTCGATCAAAACGAATTAAAACAGCCATTTAATCAAATGTATGTATGCTCCGTCAAAAATTTAACTTACCTAAAAAAACGCAATTTTCACTAAAATTTCGAATTTTTGAGCTCTTTGGTCAGGCCCAAGACGAACTTTGTTAGAGCCCATCTTTTGCACATTTCTTATTGAGCCTAAAAGGCAACTTTTCCAACCTATTACGTTCCCGCTACTAAAAATTTTTGTTTTTCGGTACGCCCTAATGTACAGTCACTTACAAAAAAAAGTTACCACTTGCAAGGGGCAACTCGTCCAATAGACCCCTCGTTTCGGGCGAGCGAGCCTCCAGAAGAGAGAGAGAGAGAGCGAAAATAAAGATGGAGGACGTTGTCTGCTATGCAGGTCCACGTTGAGCGTTTGAAAGGATTTGTTTTCGTTATTGTTATTAAAATAACTTATTTAAAGCGATTTTTTAGTGACATTAACATGGCAGAGTAATATTATAGCGATTTAGAGGTCGGAATCGATTAATTTGGTGATTTTAAAGTTGTTTCTTTGATATAGTTTTACTTCAGATTTTTTGCATGTAGTACAGCAATCGTGACTATATTCTAAGCTAAAAATTTTAGAAAAGAGATATTCCGCAGTTTGTGCTTGCAAGACCCTGAAACCTGGCGTTACAACATGAATTCTTTGACGATGTTCTAGTTTAATCCAAGATATTTTTTTAAACGTATCGGAAGTATGGTCATACTTTTTCAAGTTAAATATAAACCAAACAGACGCATTCTGGGCACGTTGCATATTAGTAGCTAGTTCTTGCGATGAATCATACATTGAATTTACCAATTGCATTTTAATATAAGGCGTTAGGAGACTTCCTAAGCATCGGAGGGAGTGGACTAATTAATGGAATTACTAAACTTTAGTGAAACCTTCGATTATGTTGACGCGGATATATATTAAAAATTAAATTCTGTAAACATCATTTATACGCTGATGACCTGCAGATATATCTCGATTCTACAGCTGCCTGCTTCCCTGAATGTGTTCAGTATGCGAACCATGACTTCCAACAAAGTCACAAATGTAGCAAGGACAATTTTTTGAAGATAAATCTTAAAATTACAAGCCTTGTCATAGGATATCCCAAGTTATTAAAACGAATTATTGGAAATATTAATGCAAACCTCTTGAACGATTTTGAGATCCCATTCTGTAACGCTCTTAATAATATCGGTGTTTCCATAAACATCTGAGGGGATGGATGGAAGAATAAACGTTTTCACAAATTTTCACGACCGTGCTCCGACGCCGTACCGAGCATTTCAGGGAAATATGGAGTGGGTAGTGAAGGACGGGAAAGGACCTCCTCCCCCACATCTGGGTAAGAAAAGAGCAATAAAGTTGAGGGCTGTTTATGACCTCCAGAAATTTTCGAAGACTCTTTCCTTTTACTTGTATGAAATTTTCTGGTAGCATCGCTTACACATCTGAGCATAGCCAAGAGACACTGCGAGTCGGGCGGTGGCCCAGGGCAACGATGATAAGGAAGGGCAAAAGTGCAGAAAGTAAGTCGAATATTTACTGGAAAGTGGAAGGCTTCGAGAATCTATGTATTAGCAAACCCATTGAAAAGCACTTGCGAAGATAATCAGCTATATAACGAGTCTCAGGATAACGCAGACGCACACACCCATAAGTGTATAATATTCTAAAATCTCATTGCTAATTATATGTCGTAGAATCACAGAAAATAATTTTTTTAAGGAATCTTCCGGTAAACATCTTCCAAAGTGAAAATTTTGCATCAACTATGATTAGTGCACTTATTGAATCACAACAAGTAGTCCTTGCCACTTCAGTGCAAAGGCCATCTAATTCATTAGATTTTAATACCATATTCATAGTAATATGAGTAATGATAACGATTATAACTTGTTACATGTTATTTGGATTGAAAAGGAATTTTGTAAAGGTTATTCTTCGAAAATATAAATACGAGGAATGGCGCGCAAAGAAACCTAATTGAATTAGCGCATGGTAAGGAAGCTATTAGAAAAGGATCTAGAATAGAGCTAGACAGAAATTGAGCGATAAGGAAGAACTCCGCAGTGTCCTATGCCCTCAGTAACACCGTAAGAAGAGGCATTTACAAGCAATCTATATTGATGACAATAAGAGTGAGAAATTGACATATATTAGTATGGTATACAAACAAAATATGTTTTAGTATAAGAGAAATGTGTTTGCAATGCACCATCTAGTGAAGAACTCAGCGTCTCTGAGATTCCATCGATTAGAATAGACAAAATGAATGGAGTGGAAACTCAGATGCTTTTGGGAGAGGGTTCTCGACAATGCATATTCATTGATTACTTCCTAGAAATACTACGTTCTAAAATGGACCTTCACGGCTGGTATCCCATTGACCCCCCCCGCTGCTTACTCCTTAGACCTCGCTATTCTTTCCGAGATCCGCATACGCAGAATTCAGTGAACCCCTTTCGCCTACCTGCTACTCCCTAGCCATTCCATTATCTGCTAATCTTTCTCCCCTTAATCCCACACGTGATTCCGGGCGTAATTTCTACGAAAAAACTTTTACTAAAACTACCACCAACAACTTCAGCGCCAGGGCTCACCCTCACCTCACCCACTATCGCTTTATTGTTATCTGGTCGTCAGTGGATTAAATATATATATTAAAATATATTGCATTAAATAGATCGACGTAATTTGAAGGTGTTTCATTTGTAATTTTCCTATTTATGGATAATACCCATGGCATCCTACTTGCCCGGGTGCGATGCACCCCTTGCACCCATAGGACGGCGTGGCTTAGGGTGAAAAAATAGCGTTCATTTCCCTCTCTTTATCAAGTATCGAAACTCATTTAAGGTTCTTCCATTCAGTCATGATGATTGTATTCGGAGAGATGAAATGAATATCAACGAAATGATGAAAAATATATTCAATACGGTTTCATTAATCTCATTTAGAAATAATAGCCAACAGAGAAATAACGCATAGAACGTCTTATTCATCCGATGTGTTCGCTATTACGCATATGCGAAACAAGATCATCCCTGTAAGCGGATTTTGAAGGGTTAACGTAATCTTTCACTGTTACTCTATTTCTATTCTAATTACGTTTTCTCTAATTTCCCCTTCTTTTGACATAATTCATAGTATTGCATTTTTTCTAAAGTATCATTTATTTAAGCCCTATTATTTATTATTTTTTTACGGAAAAGTTCGTCCTGCGAGCATGTGGAGCATTAAGAAAAATAATGAAATCCTTTCCGAACCTCGATTGATGGAAATTTATACATAAGCAGAAAATATGGGCAACTAAAGTATTTCTTGTCCGATATTTGTGAAGAAGAGTGAATTACGAGTGAGATTTGAGCTGATTTAAGAAAAATCCGAATTAACTTTTAAGAATTTTAGCCAGTATTTAAAGATAATAACGTCAAACAAGCCTCAAAACATGCGTAAGGAGGAAAACGAAACGCGCGCTAAAAGCAGAGCCGCTCATAGACTCGCTCTCATCGAGCTTCCTCTCTGTTAAGCGGGTTGCATCCTGTAGTGGTAACTTTTTTTTGTAAGTGACTGTACATACCTTTCTTCTGTGATTGTTTATATCTTTTTCAAAATCTGAATGTTTTCGCGATATTATACACAAGATGATAACTCTTTATGTCATGTTAAACTGGAGGGAATGAAGCAAGAAAGGTCTCAGACTGACTCTACCGAACCCTAAAAAGAATAGGGATTAAGTTGGGAGGATCACCGATTCATTTGCCTCCGAGCCAAATAGGTAAACATTAACGAGGAAGGAAATGAGGAGAGACAAAATCGCTAAAGTTCGAATAAAATGTCAACGGAGAAGATGGTATTTACCCAGGCTGTATTTTTATTTCCCCCTTTTTCTATAAGAGGAAGACAAACTTAACATCCCAATCTATTTACTCAGAGAGGAAGAAAGGGGAGAGTTCAATGCTCTGGGGCCACGGACAAACTAAAACACCGTGTTTCCAGCTCATGTTCCAAGCACCATGCAAATTGCCGCTCTAGTTTACGGAACGAAAGTGAACGCGGCGAGCACGCAACGTGTTTTTTGTTTCGAAACATCCACTTAATTTATATTTTCGCCCGAGCACGGGCACCTCTCTTCATCAGAGAAAGGGTAGACGTTTTTTTTCAGCGCCCGGCGGTCTTCCACGGCGGTGCCCGCTCACGATAATGAACTGGGTCACAACTGAACTTACTTTCCCTGGAACCGAGAAATTTGCAGAAGTTTACCTCAAGAAAATTATATTTAAAAGCGAGCGGCCCTGAGCTCTGATTTATGGATTCGAAACTTGGGGATCCGGGCGTAATCCGAAGTTTGTACACGGGGCTGCGAGATGCGCTCCGGAGAATCGTCCGGAGGGACCGCAGAAGGAAATACAAGGGTAAGAAGGAAGACAGGATTCTGTTGCATAATTAAAAGAGTTGGGTCGTAAAAATGGCGATGAGCTGGCCGCATTGCTAGTAGAAATGGGCGAGAGTTGGGTTTCGCATTTAATGGAATGGGTTACGAAAGGCGTGTAGCGACCGAAAAGGGCTGCAGAAGACGGTCCCTCCGCAGTAAAATTCTTAGGGTTCTAGGGGGCGGGGTGGCGCAAGGGTCTTCGTTATTATTCACAGATATATGGGTCCGAATGAGGATACATGGTCGTGAGTGTATGTAAATGGGTTCTTGAGCATGCGTGACCGTGAGTGTACGCAGATAAAGGGCGTAGGGGTTGAGTTTGTGTATCGGGGTGGGCCAAAGCAGGGTTGCTAGTTTGCCCAAAGCGATTTTAGGGGAATAATGGGAAGGAATTAGCTAAGATTAGCCAGTCCCTTCTAACAGACATAAAAATGATCATGTGCTTAATATTTACATAAAACCTGTATTACTTAACATATAGCAAGGAAAAATTAGCAGATGAAGATGAAAATAAGATATAAGATACAGCAGAGAAAAACGCTTTATTTCCTACATACTCGGCCAGCCTGTGCGTGTATCGCGTGGTTGCCTATACGCAGATTATCAATTTTCAATTAATTATTGCAGCGAAACTAAGGCCCATTCAGACGAACGCCTTTATAATGTTTCATTTTTCTATTTTTTGCGCCACCAAAAAAAAATCAACAAAATCCCCGGACAAAACCAAAAGTCTCTCCTTGTTAGATCTTCCTTGATTTTTAATTATCTAATAATTTATGCAAATTCATTATTTCCTATAAATTCTCACCCAAGCTCTCCCTTTCCTTGTAACCTGTGTTCGGATTTCGTAGAAAAAGTTTGTTTCCAGGCTAATCCACTTTTATTTAGAGAAAATATGAGAGAGGATATTGGAAAGAGACTAACAATTTTCTCAACCATACAGATTAGCACGTACCCCTTCATTCATCTGAGTATATTTTATTTCATAAAACGCGAGCTTGTTATTTCTTAAAACGTTTTAATGAAGATTTTTAAATTCAACAAGAGCGCATATGAAAACAAATATCTAAAAATATTATGAGACGTGCAATAATCACATTAATATAGATTAACAGGGTACTGTGTGAGAGAGGAAATTGTACAGGGCTGTAATTAAAACTGAGATTTAAATGCTCCTAAAGCCGTTAATAGGCTGCCCGGGAGATAACGTAGTGACCAAATCAAGGAAATTGCTTGATGTATGGAAAACAACCAAACGGCTTAGAAGTCCTTCAAATCTCCATTTTTGCAAGGTGTTTATAACGTAAATATAACACCGTGTTGATCTTAACTATAATAATTTTGATTTTGGTGCCCTTATGATTTCTATTAATAGTGCCAAATTAACAAACGGATAATATTTTTTGTAATAGACATGCATTACAAAAATGGGCATGAATATTGGAGCCATTTGAGATGTGGGTGTGGCGTAGATTAAAAAAGTAAGTTGGGTTGATAGAAATATAAATACGGAGGTGCTAGATATAGTTGGGGAAGAGGGTCTTAATTTAAGTAATTAACCATCGACAGAGAAAATGGGTGGGTCAAATATTGAGAGGAGAGTGATTATTGAAGAAAGCGATGAGGGAAGAATGCTAGGGAAAAGACAGAGGGGAAGAGAAAGACGTTGTTAGACGAATTAAGGGGTGGGATTAGTAACCAAGAAGAAAAGGAAAGGATTCTGAAATGGAATAATAATGCACATGAACCAACTGAAAGGGGGAACTTTTATGTATCGTATATATGCAGTACGAAAATATTTCGAATGTTGGTGGACAGTATATAATATAATATATAAATATAAGTGCCGCAATCGCCGAGGGTCATATATTTGGCCACCCCGCTTCAGTAGATACTAATTATTTTTAGAAATTAAAATGGTACTAATACTCTTATATTTTAAATGAAAATTTCATTAATAGGTAAAAACTCACAATGTGGCAACAAAGAAATTTTTACACTTGGATATACACAGCTCAGAATTTCTTTAACTATCCCTAATGTAACTTTCAATTTTAATCCGAATAATATTTATAATAAATATAGATTTTAAAGCTTAAGCAGGCCGTAACTGCGGTTATTATATTGAATAACTCTTCTCCACATTACTCAATGTAACATTTTCGTGTAGATACCCGCACGCTGATGGCATTCAATAAACTAAACCCACAAAAATGCACCGCACCGAAAAGCGAATACTGAAACAAGTCCGCCGGCTTCTCCTCTAATACATTTAAGCAGAGTGGTCTCGAGTTTCATTTAAAAATCCTCGGGGCACGCCGACGTTTACCCTAAGAGCCTCCATGAGGATCCTTTTTATTAAAAATACACCTTTTCAGCCTCCTAGTTCAGACGAGGGAAAAATATTTTAACTCGAAAAATTTCGCAAAAAAGTTAATTATCCCCATTGAAGGCACATCTCTTTACTAATGCGCCGAGACTTGGCCGCCGAGGCAGATGAAACTCCGCGCATGTCTCCGCTCAATCCTTGACTGTCCCCTTCCTCCTTTGCGACTCATCTCCAAAATCCATTCCTCCTCAAACCAACATCCTCCCCCAATTTTCCACGCAGTTGGACCAGCAGAGCGATTCCTGTAGGGTTAATTTGCGGCGTAGAGTCGAACCGAGTCTCTTCCACTCCCAGGTGTAATTGGACCTTCTGTCAGGGGGGGCAGGGGTAAGGATACACGAAGCGGGGGTTGTCGATCGGGAGTGGCTTCTGCTTGCCAACGCGACCTCCCGATCCCTGGACCATTGAATCACTTTCCCAGATCTATTCCTCCACCTCCCCCACATGTTCAATTTCTACGGGATGTTACTCTTCATTCTTCGCCGCCGAAAAAGCCCTTCTTGCGCTTCGAGGAATGTTCGGGCGGAAGCGGTCTTTGGTGTCGCGGTAGATTTGCCGCGTGAAAAGTTATCTCGAGGATGCTTTAAAGGGTCTCGCTTGCTGGATGGGTCTTGCGAAGGTAAATTCGCTGAGAAGCGGTGAGGAAATGAGTCCCGGAAAGATTTCACCGTTGCCCTTTCGAGAGGTTGGAGGAATATTTACCTATCGCAGCTTCTCCGGTGAGCCACTGGGGAGGTGGCGGAATACTGCGGATCATACTGGGGCTCTATGTAGAGTGAAACCCGTTTAAACGGTATGACGCTAAATAGACGGTTATCTCTCACAAGGATTAGGATTAACTACCTTAAATGGAACAATATCGCTTACGAAGTTTACTTAACGGGATTACTAATTGAGCATACTATTTATTTTGAATAAGTCAAATAGTAAGTATCAAGGAAAGAATTTAGCGAATGAAAAGAAAAATTTAATGACAAATATACAAGATAACATCGTGTTATTTCATGCATACTCGGCTAGCATGGACTGTATTGCGGGGTTGCCTATACTCCGATTATCAATTTTCAATTATTTATTGCAGCGAAACTAAGGCCCATTCAGACGAACGCCGTTACACTTATTCATTACTCTACTTCCTGCACCACTGCGAAAAGTTTCATCAAAATGCCCGGACAAAACTGAGAGTCTGTCCTTGTCAGTGCAGGACCCGACCACACACATTATCACATGGTAAACTAACCACTTAAATACAATATTTCACGTAGTAGTATTGTTAAAACTGCTTCGACAGCTTATGTTCATTTTGAACGAGGTCTTCTGCTTAGATTCGAACCCCGGACCGCTTTCAACAAAGTCGAACGCGCTGCCCACATGTCTATCCAGGAGTTCTAATATTATAATCGTATAGTAAAAATGCAGCTTAAATACAATATTATGTTAACATTGTAAAAATACTGCTTAAGACATTCTGCTTCCCGCATATAAGGCAGATTTTGCCCGTACCCGAATGTACCGCAACCCGCTATAGACCATCTTTCGCTTTAATCGATAGACTGAAATTTCTTTACATTTTTCTTCCGTAATTATCTATAGGGAAAAACATTTCTTCATTATAGACAACTTCCTTCGCTTCGCAAACGCTTCTTTGGCTAATGCCATGCTTTTCCTAACCTCAGTTGTGCATCTTCCAACCCCAGAAAGAAGACTGCCCACCTATGAAGGAATTATTATTATTTCCCCTTCCACCCTAATCGTTAAGTTAGCTTACTTTCTTTTCGTAAACCTCATTACCTTAGAAGGAGAAAAAAGGAACTCGGCGGTCAATGAACTAAGAGATAAAGGTTCTCCAAGCGCCGAAATAGCGGCGACCGTATAAGGGCGATTACCGGGAAACCGTATTTCCGGGATAATCGTATTAGCGGTCCCAGTTCTTCAAGAACTGGGACCGCTAATACGATTATCCGTTTCCCGGTAATCGCCCTTAGACGGTCGCCGCTATTTCGGCGCTTGGAGAACCTTTATCTCTTAGCTCATTACCTTAGTTCTTTATTTTATAATTTAGATATATACACCGACTAATCTACCCACTAATATTCTACCGCTGAATTATAGAGAGCATATTTATGATATTTTTCTATAATCGCTTATAGGGTAATAATAGATTAGACATAATTATAGATTGCATCATGAATATCTAATCTTTTAAATTAATTTCTTAGTAATTTTGTATACAAATATTCTCTTGACCCTTATCAACGCCAACAAAGATTGCTCTAATTCTAATATATTTATGGCCTTCTAGGAGATTAATAAGCCTATTCTAAAATAAGAAAGGCCGTGTTTCTATAGAGTCCAGTACAAGCGTAGGAGTATTTTGATGGATAAAATTCGTTTTATCTAAAAAGCCCGAAAATATTGCAGCGGATACGAGTTTTAATAACTATGCATCCGCTACTTAGAGATGCCTAAAATATCCGGAGAAAGAATGAAAATTTGAAGAATGGAAGTTTTTTCTGCAGGAGCGTACTTTGGAAGGAAATCCTTTGGGTGTAGGGCATTATCCGCCGCGAAATTCATCTCAGGAGAAGTCCTTGTGAAGGAATTCAGCTTAGAAAACCTTTTCATAAAAAGATCTTCATGAAAATACCGCCGCTTTTCGATATACTCTTAGCTTCCGCTCCAAGCTCTAAGATGCATCTCGAAGTGGTCTTCCTTTCCGCTTGTGGTACATGTATACAATATCTAAAGCTAGAAAATAAGGATACATCTTTATCTACAGTTTAGCCTATAATATTTTAAGCCTTCGCTATTTGGTGGCAATATAATTCACGGAAAATAATCACAACTTTGGCTAGAAAATGTCAGTATATGAGTGAGCATACGACATCAACAGAAATAATAAATAATTGTTATATCTGTTTCCTTTGCCATGTCATTCATTAAAAACTGTTCTCTCTATATTATCCCTGTTTTTTTTCTGGATTTTTTCCTAGTTCTTATTATTTTCTGTGATTTTGTTCTTTGATTTTTTCCCTCTGAATTTTTTACCTGGATTCTATTAAGCTAGATGATGACAGTATGTCGAAACCGCTCGCAACGGAAAAACAAAGAGTGAAATTTAACTTATTCCTTTACTTTTTAATTACTAAAATTATGTAACTTATTTAAGCTGAAATAACCAATGCTTGCTAACCGATTGTATTGGAGTGTTTTATCTTGTAAAGTAATTGTATTAAAGTATTCAATCTTGTGAAGCTATTAGTAGTTTTATAGTCATTAGTAGTGTATACATTGTTAGTAGTAGTATAGTTTATTCTGAGTTGTTTAATTGATGTTTGTAAAAATTAATATAGTTGTTGCCACCAGACAAGCAGTCTATCTGCAACAATGTAGTTAATAATAATAATAATAATAATAATAATAATAATAATAAATACAGAGGTCTATACGATTACCATAGAAACTGTCTTTTGCTCTCGCCTTCAGAATATCCAATAAAATTTTCTCTTGAGTTTTCTTTGTTTTTGCACAAAAATAATGTTACGTTAAGGTAATATTGTGATTGAATGCTACCTCATACATCCCATGTTTATTCGCTGACATTTCCTCAATAATACGAGGAAGAGAGGAACGGAAATCACAGTAACATCGGCGATGGTTCCAAATGTAAATCAATGGCCTCATTTTCTTCGATGAATCGTTGCCATGGAGAATAACCCGCGGCACGTGTAGCATAACTTGATTTCATCTTCATCTTGTAAGGTTTTGTACCAAGTCCTCAAGTCTCCGAGGTTCTACACATATTACGTTTCTTTTCAATGAATGGGCACTTTTAGTCTGACGTTTCTTCCATGGAACGGAACTTAACTTTTGACAAGATAAACCTATAGATGTATGTAAATATCTCAATGATCTCTTACGAAAAAAACTTTTACTCTGATAAGAAGAGTTCATAGCAATATCCTCTTCAAAAATCGTTATACTGTGAAGAACCAGTTCCTTGGAAGTTCAAAGGACTTCGATAAATGGTTAAGAGAGAAATATTCTTGAGTTACTCCAAAGTAAAAATAAAGATAGCTGAGGTACTATCTTGGTTAGCCTCCGATAAATTCTACCGAGAAGAAATACAACTTCAAAGGTTTTTAACTTGAAGAAGTATAGAATATAAATGAGAATAAGTTGAAAGAAGATTTTCGGCTTTTAAAGAAAATTCTTATAGAATTTTTCCAAGGGAAAACTGAATGAAGATGAATACGGAGATGAAAAATTGCATATGAGAAACAATTTTTTGAATAATTTACCTAAAGGATAATTTATCTCAGGAAATTTATCTTTAGCGATATTAAACTAACAATAAAAGATATCTCTGAATCGTTGATAAGGTCCCATTGGAAAGCAACAGTAAGTGAAAGATGTTTACCATAATGCATTAAACTCGATGTGTATCTCAATATGATTGATGGCATAGACAAAAATTGGTCGCAATAAAATACTTGCGGAAAAGATGCTGGAAATCGTTCATACGAGAACATTATTGCACTTAGGAATTTAACATTCAACCAAAAATAACTAGACTATGAATACTGAAATCGTAGCAATAAATGGTACTTGTGAAAAATATCATGTGAGTTATCTAAACATATACAGCATAATGTCTGAAAGATCGACGAGACAACGTTAGCGTTATACATGCATATATTGCCTTAAAATTCGCAATCCATTTCCATGATATATTTTTTAATTACTACAATGAAATCAAGTTTATATAGATGATTAATTGTTGATTCTGGCGAGCAATAATTGACTAGCGATTGTTGGCTATTAATTGCTGTCGAGTAATTGCTGTCGAGCAAATGTCCGTAAGTTGTCATACAGATAGACATCAATGGTTCATATTTGCACTTAGTGCTTTACTTATAATGAATACCTATGAACGAGCGTTTTTAGTGGCAGGGAAAATGAAGGGACAGAAATTGGAGAAAAATTTGAAAGTAATGTTTAAAATATGCACAAAATACAAGGCTATTCACGGCCATTCTTTGTCTCATATCCTCTGAAATGAATAATTTTTCTTACTGAAATTGCACAATTATTAATAAAAGACAGACAGTGGTACTTCTAAACCATCATCCCGTTTACAACAATCAAAAATACTTAAATTTTTTGTAGATGGACCTTTGATTGTAACGATCACAAGGGAAGTAAACCCATTTGAAGCCAAAACCGCAATCGCAGTAACTTACGAGCGGAAATTACAAATCTTACTCCAAAAAAAATGAAAAAACTTTATCGAATTTCCATCCTCCACGGTGGATATTCCTCACTTTAAAATCTGAGAGCTACGGCGGTGGAAAACGTTCTGCGAGATAGGTCTGAAGCTGTGCATGACACCGTCTGCTACACCTCCACGTCTTTTCATTGAATGCGTCGAGATCAAATCGCGCGACCAAAGATGAGTCGCTACCGGGAATGAATCTTCCCCGAGCGATCATTCGGGAGTCTTAATTTTCTTCCTTCGCGCAATGAATTGTTGTCGGATGTTGCTCTCCCGTCGACTTCCATGGCAACGGCTGGGAACGGGGTTATCGGTGGACTTTTGTCGGGGATTCTGGGAGGTTTCGGGCAGGTTCCCTCAGGGATGATTAAAGAATCCTTTTTTTACTTCCATGCCTTTGAACGGATTTTTCATCTCTCATCGGCTGTAGAGTTAAGCGAACTTTAGCATCGATTGAAAGCTCGTCTGTTCCCGGCGAGATTTAGAGGGTTAAGTCTCAATGCTCTTTCGTTTTAAATGCAAAGAAGGGCTGGAAGACAAGAGAGGGATTGTGGTGGAAATATGACGATGAGATGCGTTTGCTTTCTACGTGTCTATGGGGTTGGTTTGAGTTCTCTTTACCCTTCGTTATCGTGTGTTTTACCTCACGTTTGAGTCGAATAGAGGTAAAATAGTCATGAAAGATAAATTCACAGCAAAAAAGTCACGGATATAATGGAAACAGAAAAGTGTCACAGAAAATAGTAACAAAAAAATTCACCGCGAAAAGTCGTGGAAATAAAAATTCATAGGAAAAAAGTCGATAGAAAAGAAAGTCACAGAAGAAAAGTCACAGGAAAAATAGTAAAAGAAGAGAAAACAACAGAAAAACGTCAAACGAAAAAAATACAGGGAATAAAGTCACGGGAACAAAAATGTCAAAGAGACAAAGAAAAAGAGGGAAAACGACAGAGAAGAAAAAGTTACAGGGAAATGTTCACACTCTTTCTTTGTATCTCGCGATCCCTTTTATTTATAAAATATAAAAGAATTAAAATAAATATAAACTATTTTGTGATCTCTTGATAAATGATTCTATTGCACCCTATGATTCGGGTATTGCATATTTCTAATTTTTGTGTAGAAAGTTCTAAAACAAAGAAAGAAAATTACTGTATCCTATACAAAAATGAAAATAGCATTAAATTATGGTTTCAGTCATTATGATGATGACCTTATATACTCTATAATCTTCTGATAGCTTAAATTATTACTTTTATCTTTGAAATTTTCCTGTGATTATTTTGAATTTAATGAAAAAAAAATGAATTGTGACTTTATCCCTAAATTTTCAGCCAACAAAAACTAGAAGCTCTCCAAATGCGCATTTAAATGAATGTAGAAGGAAAATTGGAGAAATTTAAATTTTTTGAACACTTTTCTGGAAGACGACCAACCTTTGGCACGCGAGTTTGAGAAGAATCCCCTCTAGGCGAAGAAATATATTTGGCACGTTTCACCATGACGGTGCATTCATTTTTACGTAATCTTGAATTTAAATATCTAAACGCCGCAATAAATGAATGGGATCAGCGTTAATTATATGTTTTTATCAGCAACAACATCTTACGCTCATAATTGGGGTGATTACATACGAAGAATACTCATCTCACGCTATGGCTGGCACGCAAGCAAGGGCGGATCCAAGCTTCATAGTTGAGGAACAAGTAAAAGCAGAAGATTAGGTTCCGAGAGCTTTAAATTCCTCCTTGGGTATAATAACCCTCATTTTCACTCCCGGAGTCTGTCCATGCACGCAAGTCTTCATATTTGCATAAGTTATGACACTCCCTCGGCAAAAAGATTCACAACATCTGCTTAAGTATATTGCATGCTTTAAGAAAGGAATTCAGGTAATTCGTGTTGCACTACAGACGAATTCGGTGACCAAAATCCTGTATTTCTAAATTAAAGAAAATTCTCTATTATAAACTATAGGTTTTCTGGCGAAAATTTGTGGAACGCCTTCTTAAACCATCTAAAACGATACATAGGATTTCACAATTTTTTTATTTTTGATCTAAATGATCATTATCAGGCCTGAATATGATCTTTGGCATCGAAATCAACCGTCAAAATTAAAAATTGTGGAAAATTGGAAGAAATGTTTTAGTTGGTATACCTTAGTATATTTTGGTGTTATTTTCGATACTTTTATTTATTCCATTTCCGGTTTTTTCTCCTCTTAGAATTTGACAGAATTTACATTACGCTTTCTGCAATTGTGGAGTTATGGTTCTTAATTTTATAAGCTTCTTCTTCTGTTTACACTTTCAATTTTTAGAGTTGACTATTCAGAAATGTTAATATTCTTTTCACCGTGCTGAAGATTTTATAGTGCTGACTTTTCTGGATAATACATTTTGCTTTTCATCGTGTCCTTGTTTGATAACACATTAAGTTTTACCTTTTACAGTAGTTCTCTTTCGGTGTTTTCCGAATTTGATTTTTGACATCCACCACCTACGCGACACTTTTGAAAATTTGCGGTGCTTAGATTTACGCTGCTTGTTTTTTATTTTATTTTTTATATTTTAGCTCTTTTTTGCGTAAAGGACCGCCAAGATTTCCTTTTTGTCATTTGACAGTCACTTCTGAGCAGAATCTTTTGATCACAACCCCTTTATATTACACTTTGAACCCCTCTTTGTGCCGTTTGACATTTCATTGTTCGTCCGTCGGTGAAATTTGATTTTGACCTCACTAAATCTTATTTGGGCTCGCTGACCTTATCAGATTGTAACATTAGTTTACAGTGGAACTTACAAACGCTTGGTTTGGTCGACCACAAAATAAGAGTGGATGTATGTGCGTGCCATGGAAGGCAAAAGGTTGGAATATATGCATAAATTTAAAAATAGCTTACTGCTTGATAAGAACAAGTACATATAATTCAAAAGTTCATACATTCAAAGTAAGTCAAATATAAGTCAAAAGTACATACAAGTCAAATGTTCATTCATTCACACAAATGCCTTTTCGGTGGAACCATTTCTCTTCACTTCAGCTGCACTTTTAATTCTGTTGTAATCGGAATATTCTATTGTTTTTACTGCATCCTCGAAATAATTCTTACTTGGCTTACCACTTCTATTCTTTCCCAGGATCTTGATTTCACAAATGTTGGTTAGAATGGCGCTGTGCCTCGTACAATGTCCTATAAACTTAATTTTCCTTCTTTTCTGTTCATCAAGTAATTTCCTTTTCACGTTCACTGCCCTTAATACCTCTACAGTCAAAAGTACAAGATTAAATTATTCTTATTTTCAAAAAATGAAAGTAAAACTGTAAAATCGGTACACTTTTATACTCTTTATTTCACTTTGTGAAAATAACAATTATTTGATCATGGAAATGACCTTCCACCAAGCATTGACTGATTGAGCTTAAACCCTTCAAGAATATAAAATACAATGAAATTACAGTACATGAAATATAAAAGAAAAAGTTACACTAAAAAGTCAAAGTAAGAATAAAAGTAAAAAAAGTCCCAGAATATTTTTCAAAACAGAAGTTGAATGTGAAAATGCCATTGAGCTTCAGAACATCTCGACAAGGCGACAGAGACGTTTTATAGATAAATTGTTTGGAAAAGTAAATCATCCGAAGAATATGGTTTTGAGACCCACGTGTTTTACAGAGCGGATGCATCTCATAAACCGCGCTGAGCTGAAAGACTCATTGCAAACAAAAATACGAAGGAACATTGTCCCATAAAAATTTTGAACCCGACCTCTCGTGGCCTTTGGAGTATTTTATGACAGCCTAGAAACACGTGCGGGGTTAAAGCGGAGATAAGAGTCGCTGAAGGAAAGCGAAAGTACGGGAGTAGCTTATGGAGTTGTGAAAGTCTGCTCGGTGCGCGGAAGGAATAAATAGACCATGCCAAAATGCATGTTGAAAATTTTTACGAACTGCAAGGCCTAAGAATTAATTCCCCTGATAATATAATAATCTCAGTGGCTATATAGAAGAGTATATACTAATCTGTCTATAATCTACTACATATAATCTACTATACTAATCTGTTTATAATCTGCTCTGATAATATGATAATCTCAGTGGCTATATGATATAATAGAAATATTTGGGAGGTTTTCGAATTATCAGAATCAAGAATGAGACTGAAGTAAAATAGATAAAAATATATCTGTAATTTAAAACGTCCTAAACGTCCGAAGAGGGATGAGAAATAACTTATTGCAGCGTGACTTAAAGGCCAAAGGAGGAACAGTAGTGAAAAATATCCACATGTTTGGGATTCGAACCCAGGTCTTCCGTTTTCCGAGCAAGAATTCCCATAAAATCACAAAATAAAAATCACGGAAAAAAGCAGCAATTTTGATTAAGAAAAAACTCACAGGACTTACCGGCCACCCAAAATTAATCGTGACTTTTTTCCAGTGACTTCTTTCCTTAGCCAAAATCGTGACTATTCTCGTGACTTCATTACCACTCATTATTATTATTATTATTCCTATGGTACAAACAGGACGAACCCACTAATTCGTACTTTAATATACTACGGACAACACGCGCAACCATTCTCTGCTCAGGGGAATCAGATTAGCCGGGATTTGAATCCGGGACCTTGGGGTCCGAACATTTGCGCAGCTAGAACGCTATTAATAAATCTTAACTAAAAACAGTTTAAATAACATCATAGCCTCATAATTTTAGATGTACAGCAACCTCTAATTTCCTACATTAGTATAAATAATTCACAATATTCTACGTGATTTCTAACGAAAAGTAATTTTCAGCAGCTGGTGGTAGATCCGTTTGTGACATACAATCCTGAGTCAGTTTTCGAAAGAACATCATATATGCCGTATCTATACTTCATCAATTTATCAACGATAAACTAACAAAGGCATACTGCTCTAATACATCACATATGATGCAACAGGAAAACATTTGTTAAAAAGCAACAAGGCATCCCTAAGTTACATACGAGATAGAACATGCATGAACGGCGCACGATTGACTTCTTCAGGCCTATAAAAGTTCCCTCCTGGACTAAACACTTCCATAAACTACTTCAGTCGTCGGATTCCCTCGCATGTGCTGCGAACTTGATAATTTGACGTAAAAGTGGTCTTGCGCGCCGCTCGCCCTCCGCCGAGTAATTAAAGCAAGTTCTGAAGTCCAGCTCTTTGTTTAGCGAGTTTCTGCAAGTGCACAGTTGTCGATGTGCCAGAGGGATAGTTAACGATGCAGCTAGTCCGAATTCTAAGCCATTAATCATTGCTCGCTCGTTTAAGCAACTTCTATAATGCATTCATGCTTTTAGCAAGTCGATCTTAAATGCGCATAATGAGTCGATACTTACACTGCCCGTTGCTATCGTTGTGGAGGAATAATTGTGGTTGCCATCCCAACGTCATGACGTTTCAGCTGGTGATGGTTTATCCTTATGGAAAAATTATGTTTCTCGCGCTCAGGTAGCTGAAATTCAAATTATGAACTACCCAGATACAGTATATTGGCGATCTTAATTGATGATTATATTATTTCGACTTGTAGTAATTATTGTTATGTTACAATTGTTATGTAATCACGTTATCAATTGTTAATTTCTGTATTTCAAGAATTATTTGCCTTTCCAAATTCAGTTCTTCTTAGGCGTGAAACTACAAAAGATATTTCAATCAATCATACAAAATTTACTCAAGCAAACGGCTTGTAACTGCAGCGTGCCAGGGAAATTTTATATTTCTTCCTATTAGCTGAAGATAACGATCATAATTCTAATGTTGAAAACCTGCAAATAATAATTGCTGTCTAACACATGCTTTCTCTCAAAGGCTCAAAGTAAGAAGTTTGCATTGGTCTTAGAAACATACAAATCTCACTCACCACATCAGTTACCTTGTATTGAAGATAATTTCATGATCAAATATTAGCCGAATCTAAGTTTTTTTCTGTTATCAAAACAAATTAAATCATTAGAATCAATAATTATCGACGATGATGATATTGTACTAAAATTTTAAAAGTAGCAGATCTGATCCGTTAAAATTGATATAGCGTGTGTAAATGATGTCTAATATGAGTAACTGAAAAAATAATTCAAAACAACTACTCGAAAAATCAATATTCAAATGAAGATCTAAGATAATGGCTCTAAATATGATTTATATAATAAAAGAATTATATTACCGAAGAAATTATAACCGAAGTTAATAAGATAATATCATATTTACACACTTATTGTCAAAAAAATTAGCGAACAGTCGAGGGAATTAAATGAATGAATGAAAAATATATAAACGAATATAAAAATGAAAAATTATATAAACGTACAAAAATGTTGAAATAGAAAAATCACTTGGGGTCGAGGAAAGGATTAATCTTTTTTACACGGATTCCAACGACAAAAATTGTTCAGTTTTAAAAATTTTTCGATCGAAAAACGACCATCAGGAACAAATTAAATCCGTCGATCGAGGTTCCTTCGCGGAGCAAAAATGATATCGGCAATGATTTAACTGCGAAAGCTTTACGAAGCGCCGTCAGAGATAATATCGTTTCAAGAACTTCAGAGCCCATTTGCCAGTAATTACTCCGTAACAGGGCACAAAACTCGTTCCGCTTTGTTCCCGGAACACATAGATGTCTTTTAAACTTTCACTTTTCTTTGTTTTCGTCATCGACATCACCCTGAGGGACTTCGGCTGCCAGCTCTCTCCCTTTCCTCCTGCACTCATAAGGGATAAAACGCTTTGTTTTATTTTCATCTACTTTTCAGAGCCTTTTCGCCTTGGATCATGGGAAGGTTGGACATAATGAGCTACTTAACCCTTGTGTGCTTTCGCATGTATTGCCAATTAATGTAATATCGTTATTGTTTTGGACGGAAATGATTTTTTTTGGAGAAAGAAAATTGATTGACTTCGCGTGCTTTAATAACTCTAATTTGATCAATTTCCTATAAAAAACGGGCGAAAGAAGTGACTCGTTTCTTAGAGAGTTATTACATTGAACGAAGAACACTATGAAGGGGTGAACAAAGTATACCTAATTTTAACCAAAAAAGGGCGAAAAGGGTTATTAAATATAAAAATTATTAAAGTTACAGGAAGCATGGTGAGAAAACTATACGTAATTTCTAAAATGGATTTTTTTACGACCAGTTAACGACGTTTCATGCTAAAGAATTGCGTTAAAAATTACGTTTAATGCATTATATGCTGCTTCAGACTAATTAAACTTACAATTAATAAATTTATAAGGAGAATGGTGAGAAAAATATACGTAATTTCTAAAATTGATTTTTTTGTGACCGATTAACAACGTTTCATGCAAAAAATACGTGAAAAATTAGTTTGATGCAAAATTATATGTGACTTTAAGCTAATTGCACTTTACCATGCAAGTTTAGTTAGCCTTATATTTTATAAACATCTGTGAAAAATAACTACAGCGATATACTATGAATTCCAAGCAAATTCTAGATCTTGATTTGGAATATATTTTTATTTCCCTCTAACTGAACCATTCGTTAGTTTCTTATCTTAAGAATATTTCTCCGCAGTGAATTTCCTCTCATAAATTAGCTTCAGTTTTAAACAAGATTCCGTTTAATCGTGTCAGTTCTATAAGGGAAGAAAAGAGGAATGAAGTCATTTGTAATTCTTTATCAGCATTGTGGAACACGTGACCATTTATCGCACAACGAAGCTTGCTTGTCGCTAGGGAATGCGTTTTCTTGGTGGAATAATAAACATTTTTAATCAGTTGCTTAGAAACCAGGATTGTTGATTCTAAAAATCAATATCAATATGTATTCATCTTTTACATCTATCTGTATTATTATCTTAAAACGATCTTAATATTATTATTAATATCTAACACAAATTACAAATTCAGCAGTAAATCCTCGACTCGACATTTCAGAGTTAAGATTCTTTCGAAAATAGCTTTCGTGCATTTGAGAAAAACTGAAGAAAAATTTGTATTTTATAGGAAGTTAAGCACTTTTTTCTACTAAATACCTAGCCAATCGCCACGATAATAAATCATGTAGTATTTCAAGTTTTGATCAACCGGAGAAAATAAAGTATATTCCGCATTATATATCAGCAGGACTAAAATTACTTTCAATGTGAAATTCTTAGCTTTCTAAGGAAAATATATGGGAAGAAAGTTTACATAGTAACGTTTTACGAAGAAAAGTACAAAAAGAAAATGAAAGCAATTTAAAATAGTTAAATGATTAAGCTAGAGTGTAATGAACCTAGAGGGGTCCACATCACAAAATCAAATTACCATACACATAACTCTTCTCACAGCATTATATATGACGTGAATAAGATAACTGCAATTTTTACGCATCTCCTGTAATCAAATATCTTTCATTTCAATCACTCAATCGTAAGTAGTAGATTAAGCAAATCGAATATACATTTTTTTATCACATTGGTAAAGGGGGCGAAGGGGGTAATCGCCCCCTCCCTGATGACTTTGCAGTATACCAAGGTTATGGAACAAGAGAGGCACGAATTAAAATCAGATGATGATGTTTTTCACAATCACTATAGTTCACATACTCTAATAAACACGATAAAATGTAACTTAAGAAGTTAATTGGAAGTGAGCTCATAAAGAAATGCAGGTTCTTAACGTATGGGAATCGCCAGAACGAAGGAGATTGGATATAAGGCTTCTCGATTCATTCAGAGATGAAGGGAAAGTAATTTATGAAGGTAAAATTCACATACATCACGTTCCCGGGAAACTACTTATGACAATCATATACTGCAAAAAATAAGGGAAATACTTGTAGATGCTACACCTTACCCCTCTAGGCATATTTCTAGATCTACCTTTGCTCTAGTCTATACCTGAGGACAGATGAAAAGTATTCATTAAAAAACAATAACTCTGCATATTATGTATGATTCTGATAGAGCAATACCCCCAGAGAATCAAAAGCTACAAAATACGCACAGCTTCATCAAAAAACGACGGGGTGACGTTTCATCTCAGATCAATTTCCCCGCGAGACACAAGAAGCCAGCTTTCCAAAACTCCAATCGCAGATTTCCAGCAGCAAGAAACATTTCTCCCCCGTAATGAAAAGGCAACACCCCCATAAAGAAAAATCCCCTCTTCCAACCCCCGCAACCCCTTTTTAACGCCAGCAAATTACGCAGAATACGAAACGACCCCCAATCTAATCTCTCTCCGAAAGGTTAACGCAATAATTCCAAAAGCTTTCCCCATAAACGAATTTTTCTCTTCAAGCATCAGCGACCAGGTCCGTCTTTTTGTGTGTGTACGATCTAAGTAGGCAATAAGAGACTTATAACTTGCAGGAAGACTCTTTCATCTTCTCTAGCCGCCGCTTTCGGATCCTCTCTCTGATCCTCTTTCTTTTTCCATGCCTCCAGGAGCGTGTCCCGCGAGTAGAAGCAATAAGGGACAAGGCGTATACGCTTCGTTGCTCAAGTAATAACATCCTCACCCCCCTCGGCTCTCCTCCACCTCGGTTTCCTCCCGCGCTAATACAATCTGGATGTCCTCCGATGAGTGTGTAGCGACCCGTGATTTTTTTGTTTGTTATCCGCGGAGGAGATATTTTGATGTATTCCGGAATCGGGATATTGCGCTGCTATGGGTCCTGGAATATTCGGGATATATCCCTATTGGAGGAGAAAAGGGGAGGTGATTTCTTTTGCTGAGATGGAAGGCTGTCTTCAGGTTGGGAATATACTGGATTTTTGCTTATAATGGTTCCTTTCGGCTAGTTGTTCGAGATAAACGTTCACGATGCAATTTTCTATATATACATATTCAACCGGTATATACATGGGTGGTCTGAAAAGTTTCCGACATTTCGCCATTTCTCGACATGTTTTCTGAAAATGTCTGAAAATTTTATGAAGATTTCTGAAAAATCTGCGATCGGAAACTTTTCAGATCACCCTCGTTTTTTGGTATAAATATTAAATACTTAGTTGTTAATAAGAATAAGAGGTTCGAGAAAATCTCCGATCGCCAACTATGTCGGTAAAAGTTAGGCCAATTCCTCGAGAGGAGAAAGAAAGACAAGGATTACCCTATGAAGTTTGCATACATATATACTTCTCTGTTCCTTTGACATTTAACTGGCATTTCTTCTTCTTCTTTTGGTATGTTACAGCTGCATCGTGTAATGTTTCCCAGAAAGAGAAAATAAGCAGAATACTAAGCAGAAAACAACGCACGCTTCCTTTTTTGGATGATCAACGAAAGAAAGTTCATAAGGTGTATACGTGAGTGGTTTGAAAAGTTTCCGACATTTCGCCATCTCTCGACATGATTTCTGAAAATTTTCTGAAGATTTCTGAAAAATCTGGGGTCGGAAACTTTTAGACCACCCTCGTAAATGTAGATATTTTTATACTAAGTTTTTCAAGGTTTTGTAAGTAACGAGCATGACGGACGTTGCTATGTTTATATGGATGCTATTACATCTTTTAAACATTTTATTTTACTCGAATTTATGCATAATATTTTATGAAATTTTGTAATTAGACATCATTGGGTTAATGATTTCCACCCTTTACCGAAATGGTTTTCATCTGGGAGAGCTTGTAATAAAAATTGAACTTGTATTAGAATAAAGAAAAATGAATAAAAAGAACTGATACTTTTACCACCAATAAGTAGTGTAAAGGTACATGTATACAAATAGTGACTAAGAAGCACTTGATTTTAGTCATTTTTAATTTATAGTGGAGACCTACCACAAAGTCAAGGCCGAAGTAATGGACATTTATTTTCCTAATCTTCATTATCTATTTATCAAATTAATTGAATTTGTCTGGTTATACATTAAAATCTGAAAATCAAAACAATTTGTATCACTTTATCACTAATTTGACTTGAACGTTTTAACTTTCGGGATATTGCCGGAATCGACTATATTCTCTCCCGGAATCCCGGGATTGTCCAGAATCCGCGGGATGAAAAGCACTATTCAACACGCGCGTAACTGCGATGAGCAAAAAGATATTCACTACCTCCACCGGGCATTCTCTCAGAGAATTTAACATAAAACCGCTGTGATTGCGGTCATAGAGGCATCTATATTCCCTTGATTGTTGCCATTTTGTTTCCAATGACGTTGAAACAATCTCCGGCAACAATCAAAAGATTGACGGCTTCGATGGTTGCCGTTCTATTTATTGTTGGGAGAACACATTGTCCCTCTCTCGTTATTGTTGAGAAAATAGAAATGATTGAGCTTGGTCGGAAAACAAATGGGCGAGCGGCGTTTGTAGTGTATAGAATGGGAAAACTCAACATTGTGTTTAATTCCAGAACGCTCTCGAATTTAGCGCAGTAAAAGCGTTATTCACTCGTTTAACGCATGCCCGCAAAGTGACGGCATTGGCAATCCATCACGTGAAAACTTTCAACTAACCCCAGGCGGGTCTGTAATACACGTGATAATGGACGAGTAAAATATCTGCTTAAAACGACAAAGGATAAACTTTTGGTACCGAATCCAACGCATTTGTTATAATTACATTCATCACGTCAAACTTATGCGTCGAATTCAGGTGGACGCACTGTATCTTACTTCTATAATACGTGAAATTTCTCCATGTTTACAGACACTTAAGTAAATCGAAGTTAAGATAGTGTACTACTTTTGCTATCTTACCTCTTCAATGCTTTTTGAACATTGGTGTCGAAATGCATTTATTTGAAGTTTTAGGTTTACTAATTATTTTAAACCCTCATTTGAGCTTTCTTTTTGATTAAAATATGGGAAATCGACAAGAAAATTTTAAATCGAACGTGAAATTTTAATATAACCTATTCTAACAGTTAAATCAATGAATCATTCACTTCGAAACGACAAGTATATTTTTTTGATTACGGTCATTTTAACCGCCTGAAAAAATTGTATTAGCCCCGATATTGAGATTCGATTGATTCAAAAATCTTACGAATTAAAATTATTCGAATTCCTTAATTTAATATTATATGAGAGAGCCTCCTTATATATTTATATGAAATTATCTAATACTCTTTTCTCATTTCCATCTCTTAATTCTAGCAAATGAGAAACTGAACCTGTCTAATTATACTCTTTTAATTAATTCGTGTAAACGTTTAGTATAACCACGACCAATGATGGGAAAAGATAAGATATAGAGTTCAAGGTTTACATCTTAACCTTGCTGTTATTCTAATGATTTTCAGGTGTCCTAGAACTTAAAATAAGTTGCTTCTCCCTGGAGATTGACAATAATGGAATTATAATAATAGAATACAGTAATTATAGTAATAGAATATTATTACAATTCCATTATAGTCAAAACATAGGAGTTAAGAATTAATTAAATTAATCTAATTATAATAATGGAATAATAATATAATAGAAAATAATCCTAGATGATAAATAATGTAATAGAAATAATCCTATTTCTATTACAAATGCTACAGAATAAACATGGAACTAAGAGTAATGTAAATTCCTATAATGGAAAATAGCCTTAGTTTTCAACAATATAAAAATAAAGTTAAGGAATGATAAATTTTAATAAAATTTAACGCATCTAAGAACAGTAACTGTTGCAGTAGTAGTACATACATTCATATTCATTGAGGAAACGGATTAGAAAAACTCTCTAAATCAGATGGATTAGGTTGCGAAAAATTAACGCAACTGAAAGTGATTCATATATTCCCTATCGGATAAAATCTCGCATTTAAGAGGGTATTCATTAGACAATAGTAGGTCCAGTACATTCAATGAATCAGAAATCTTAAGCGACGCGCTAGCGACACGTCACAGGCAAATTTCTATTGTGTCACTTCCTACAGGGATATCCGACCATGCAACCGAAACTTCGTAAGTAACAGCATATCGCACTTCTTTTTGATTAAACGTCCGGTTTTGAGGGGACCAAGGACTGAATTATAGCTCGCTCCACACCTTTGAGAGCAAATGGGAAGATAGAAACCGGAAATGGTCGTTAGATTAATGCCTGCGGTCTTTATGAATGGGATGCATTTCTTTCCGCTGAATTCGTGACGTTTGAGGCATGGCCCGGCGGATATGCAGTTGTAGTCGGATCTATTTTTGAATGCGGAAGCTGGAGAAGAATGGAGGGAAGCAGTCAATGATTTGCTGATCCACTTAATCCTTGCTGGAAGCACGCGCGGATCCGCTTAAAGTGGCGATGTGTTTCAATGGAAGCATTACTTTAAAAACACACTTTTTATCTTCCGTCAATGTTCGTGGGATTCGTACGGATTTTTATGTTTTCCCTCCAACAAGAATCTACTAATTTATTGCTTTATTCTAAATTTTTTGTACTATGACCCAGTTCATAAAAACTCATTGTGAAACTTACTCCTATATTAATTTTCATGTAATTCTCCGCATATATCGTAACTTATTTCGCACTAATTTTTAAGACTAACATGGATTCACTAATTATATAAAAAATCTACTTCTAATCTCTTTAAGAAATAAACAATAACTTCAGTTTAACCTTTCTGATAAATATGTTGTAAAATAAATCTTAGTTTCAAAGTTAATTATTCCATTCTGTTAGTTGAAAGATTACTTATTTTTTGCATTCTAACATTATTTACTGCTGATGTTAGAGATTTTTACTGTAGCCAATTTATTAATTATTTACAATTTTTAAGCATTTCAATACTACGATATAATTTCAGTTTCACTTTCTGATGAAAATATTTTGCTAAGGAAAATTTATATTTTCCATTTAGTTCCGCAATTTATGTACAAGATTATTAACTTTCTGAAATCTTGCATCATTGACTCACGATGTTAGAGATGTTTACCGTGGCTGTTTTGTTAAATATTTAATAATTTTACTTATTAAATTCAAAAGGTTAAAAATAATACAGTTAGTCCATTCGTAATTAACGTTCTATTGCAAAAGAAAACGCAAGCAAAAAATTCCGCCATTTTATATTAACCACGACATTTATGTCGAAAATTAATAACATTTTACTTTCACGCACAATTATCATCAATCATTTATAAGCTAATTATCAGCGAGGCAAACCACCGGTTCACTTAGGCATTCGCAAGACTTTAACAATCGGGTCGCGCGTGGAATCCAAACTAGAAATCCCGTCCTTCTACCTGTTTTCCTGTTGATCCACCTGCCCTTTTTTACACTGTTTAGTTACTCCGAGGAAAAAAGGGGAATAAAACACCCGGAGGCTTTACTCTCCGGGAAGAAAGTACCAATAATTGAAATGGCCATGCCGGACTTACCGCTTCAAGGATCCCCCATCGATTCTGATTTCCCAGAAACCCGTTCGCCAAAGGCAGAATTGTCTCGCTGGAATGAACTTTGGTACGTTGAGTGAACAAACAAGGGCCGTAAATGGTTGGGAAGGCTGTTTAATGCAGGATGACGCGCCTTCCTTTCTAATTCTCTCCCTCTCTCTTCCGTTCAATCTCATCTTCCACCTGCTTTCAAAGGATTAAGCGTTATTCATTTGGAGGAAAAGAACTCGGACGTCTTTCTTTCCGATTCCTTCCCTTGGTGCGATTTTTCCGGTGGAGGAATGGTTCCAGATTGAAGGTGGTTATTCCTATGTGGAAAGTGACCCAAATTTGAAGAGTTTCTGAAACGAAAATGACATACACATAAGTTAAAATTTAATTAAAACGTTTTTCGGGGAGGGATATTTAATTTTGTAATGTATATTTATATTTTTATAATATATATTAATATTATATTTTGTAATGTAATATACATTTAATTTTAGTTTGTCTTTTGGCATTCACTTTAAACTGGCGGCACCGCTGTATGTGAATCTTTCGATAAACAAATAAATAATTTTGGTCATTTTTTGTTCTCACCTCAATGAAAAATCAAGTCAGGCAATTAAAGAAGAATAACTATTTAATTTTTTTACCTTCCAAAATGAATTCGTACTGATTTTTATGTATTTTCCCATGAACAATATACGTAACCCAGATTTTTTCGAAGACGTTTTCCGAGGGGAGAGAAAACCGCGTTTTCCGGATAGTTAGCGGGAACCGTTAGCGGGATAGCGCTATAACCGGATTCTGTAATGCTGATTTCCTTACATAATATTTTTGAATAATGGTCTGTTTTTTCACAAGGAGAGCCTCTAAGTTAATTGATTTTGGTCACTTTTCGCTCTACAATGAAACAATTTTTACTAGATAGACAATTAGATAAAGCAAATAATTTTTGAGGGGGCATCACAGAGGAGGATCTTTCCAAGACTACGCTCAACAGCCCACAAAACACTGCACTCTCCTTCAGGCTTATTCGGTATGTTTTACAACTTGAGATTGCAACGAAAGGATGCACCGCCAAGAGCATTTTGAATCTGACGTTCTACCCTGACAAGGAGACGCCTCTGCTCCAGATCGATGTTCTGCATCCACATCTACATACGTACACTGCAAGCAGCCTTACGGAGTGCGACAGGGGTTGCATGCACCAATATGATGAAACCTACTTTACGTGAGAATAGACTGAGATATAGTAAAATGTGAAGCGAATTGTTCCCATAGGGTTGGGTTAGAGTGAAAAATTCTTATAAAATAATATCAGCTGTTTTTCACCTATAGCAAGTTAAAGTGCGGAACGAATGGTCTTGAGTTCGAATCTCCCTGATGGAATTTGTTCTTAACTATCAACTCTTATCTTCTTAAAATAAATCGTGTTTTAATGTAGCAATTGCAGCGATACATTACTTTTGCTTGTTTATATTTTTTTAAGTGGCCAATAACTTTTAAATTGATATTTGACGAATTGAGATTAAAATGTGGTACTCCAACGGATTTATTGGAAGAGATGTCTTACCTTGAAATTGAGCATAAATGAATATAAGATAAAGAATTTGAGAAAATCTATAAGTTTCGTATAAGAAATAGAAAGATTAAAAAAATCACTTTCCAGTTTTCTCAGCGATTCACTCACCGACCGAATTCTACGTCCAGTTAAAATGTGTTAAAATCAAAAGTGACATAACACTGTGATTGCTACTATTATAGTACGGAGTGGTTACATTTTTCATTGGAAGGCCACATTTACCATTCGGCTGGACATGATAGGCCATATTTGAAACCATCAGTCCATTTTTGAGAAGCACTGCTTACAATAATTTAAAACTTCAGTTCACTCTTTGTGAGAAAATGAGTTCATTCTCTGAGTGAACTGAAGGAGATTATTTTCCATTTTGTTTTTCACTTGACGGTCTCAACAATACTGGAAAAATCACTTAAATGCGGGAATTTATTTCAGAAAGTGAATAAAAGGTCGCAGTGAACTTCAAGAAAGGCCACACTTGGCCTGAAGGTACCTATCTCTGACCTAAGAGATTTTCTACAAATAGGGGGAAAATGCTCCTTTACTTTTCTCCATATCCAGATGGCCTGTACTCTGGAAGGTTTTAAAGCGAATTGTATAAAACAAATTTCAACGTGATGCCCATCAAAAGCTAATTCTTTGAGTTTTTTCATTCATAATTGAAGTACTTTGGTCGAATATAATTAAAATGTAAGGAGCACAAACTCTCAGAAGTGTTCGTTTTGATAAAGTATAAATGCATGGAATTTATATTTCGTCTCTTGCTTTTGGATTACTATAATAAATTGAACCCGCGGTTTTAAACTCTTCAGGTTGCGATATACATAAATCTCTTAATATTATCTGAAAACACCAGAGATAGAGATTTTACAGCCATCATTTTGCATTTTAAGAGGTTGCGCATAAATTTTGCCTAGAATAAGCAATATTTCCCTGGCAGAAAAATGAGAGGAAGAAAAAGGAAATTTAAAGATTAGTTAGGCAAATAAGGGCATGGAGAAAATATTATTTTGAAAGGAAGCAACCGGTTAGTTTTAATCTCCATATTAACTTCACACAGATTTTCGAGTTATGCTCTTACTAAAATTAAAGAAGATAAAATAAATCCACCAAAATAGAAAAAGGAGCATACTTATGAGTATGATATGAATTAAAGAGGGTTAATCGACGAAAATTACTCGGATAGAAATGTTAGACCTTCACGAATAAGTACTTTTAAGGTCAAATCTAAAAGTGGAAATATCACTGAAAATTTTCTAACATTTGCCCGATCCATTCCGTTTGGAGAGCGTTCATTTAGTGAAGTGTAATTCAGGAAATTTGATGGAAAAAAGACAGCACTATGTGCAATTCCACTTTTAATGTGGTAATTCCCTGCGAAATACTTTTTTAAGTATTGCAGTACATAAATAAATAAACTCCATCGTGCATGAAAGTAAATGGGAAAGTTTTCCGAGACTTTGAATTGCTGTGAATTAATTTAGAGGTTCAATTCATATGGTAACTCATTTTGGAGTTACTTGTCTAATATTATTATTTAAATAACAAGAGCGTTGCGTGTTATTCAAATTAGAGGAAGGTAAATCGTGTTGTACGACTTTTTCTTGTGTATTTTTTTTGTAAATCTTCATTTTCATTTTAAATCTGGTGATAATGTCAGAGGGACATGTCGGTCTTGTTATTTGATGGAATTACATACAAGATCGATGTTTATAAGGAATTAGTTTTAATGTGTAATGACCTAACCCTTGTAATGCATAATAAGGCTGTATTGGAATCGGTTGGTTTTGTAAAAATATAGGATTTGGAGGAGGGGTTTCATATCAACCTTAGGATTTTTGACCTTAAAAGTTCTTTGGGGTAAATGAAACACTATTTAAGTGAAGAACATAGAGCACTAATCAGAAGTTAAATACTCCAGTGATTTATGCCATAGGAATTTTCCGACAATATTCATCAACCATTTTCGAATAAAATTTTAGAGAAAGAATGGAAGGGTCTAATATGAAGAAGGGATAAGTAGTTAAGGAGATCAACTAGGATTAGGAGGCGAATGAAAAGCCAAAAAGGAAGGCAAGGGGTTTTGGACTATTAATAGTAGCCCAAACGCTAATATAATAGCATATGATAAACTCTTCTAAGATATTAACCCGTCAAAGAGACGCGTTCATTATGAAGAAGTGAATATATGTGAGTATTGTGTAGAGAATTTTGGGGAATATGTTACTATCAATACTTATCTTATGTTGTCAATACTAAAATTAATAGTGACAGTAGTAACAACAATGGAAATATTGTCATTAATGAGAGAATTATTCGCTAATGAGATCATTATTACCATTAATACTTTATTAACAGTACACAGCAATTATGCTCATGTAAGGATATGAAAGTTATTAGAGGAATTAAGGGGTGGGATAAGTTACCGGGAATTGAAGGAGAGGGAATTAAATAGGGAACGTGGGGGCACATGAACCTACCGAAAGATAGAACACTATATATATAAGCATATGAACTCAAGCAATATTGACATGTCATCACGCTGATGCCTACGCAAATGTTCCGTTGTATCGCGTCATTTCTGACAGTGACAAGTTCTTTTTAGAATTTAGAATCAGATTTGCATTGTAGATATCAATAGCTTGGAGGTCATAGAAATCTTTCTGTGGCGTAGAATGAAAAAATTAAACTGGGTGTATAGAAAATATATACAGATGCCCTAGAGATGGTTGGGGAAAAGGTTTTAATTGAAAAAATAAACAGCGAAAAAGGAAATGGGTGGGTCAAATATTGAGAGGAGAGGGATTGTTACATCCCTCATGAACCCTCATGGACAGCTGTATGCGTTATGATCTGTGACATTTAAGTCAGTTTTCAAGGAATTCGTTTTGCGACACTAAAATATTTTATCCTACTGTTGGCTTTTTTATTATATTTAAGTACAAATATAAACTTGAAATAGGGTATGTTGTAATGAGTTTGAGTCAATACATATATGTACTGTGGGAGAAAAATGTTTGAAAAGTCCTCTATGTTAGAACTACGTGTTGTATGCACTGAAATATTAAATTAACTTAAAGAAATATGCTAAGTTTTTAAACTGAATAAAACCAATCGAGAAAGGATAATAGATAATGTTCATGCCAATTTAGACTAGGTAGAAAATGCATATGTATGATGAGGTAGTATGTAGTACGTACATCACCTTCTTATCCATACCCTGTGTATAAACACATCCGGAATATTCTTTTGCCTTTTTTTGTTCCTTCGCAATCCTCTATGCATAAGAACGGGATATTTACGAGTCTGTTCGTAAATTAATTAGAGAAAGCCTGGGGCAAAGATACCTTGCGGTTATCCGAGGAAAGGGCCACTTTCTAGCTTATAGAGAAAAACGTAATAAATAGTCTAACGGAATCACCTGCGGCTTAGGATACCATGCTTTTTTCAAGCGTGTATTTCCTTCTAGTTTGTTTTCGCTCTGTAGCTTCTTTGACGGAGAAAGATGCAATGTAGTCTTTTTACGTCCGCGTAATTCCTGGAACTCCACTCAGCACCAAAATTAACATAAGGAAGAATCATGGAAAACATCATCAGCAGCATAAAATTTTTCGAAGGGAATTTCGGAAAATTAAAAGTTAAATTCTCTGCGTAATCTTTACCATGAATATAGGATGCCCGATTCATAGTACATGAGCAACTTAATGACCTTCCTTCTGTTCTTTGCCATATGCTAATTATTTAATTAAGTTACATGTCATATCCTATACTGAGATGATTGAAGTGAAAACATTAAAAATTTTAGTTGTAATATGTCGTAAAACGTGAAAAACTATCCTGAATCAATAATACAAGAAAAATTTTCTTATGAACGTAGTTTAAAATTAATAAGGGTGTACATATAGATGAATTGGTATACCAAAAGCAAAACATGTATGCAAGGAAAAATACATTAATATCTCGGCTAACGAGTAACTCCGCTAACGAACATTTTTAGCGCCGTTTATGGTATTTGGTCAACTTATATGTATATAGCTGACGAATTTTTTAAATGGATACATATTAAGGTGGGAACAACCAAATGAAAACAATGGTAGTTGAAAACAATTCGATAGTTTCCTTAAGTTAAATAATTTGATTTAAGGTTTCGATTTCTCACTTTATCCATAGCGTGATACCTATACAAAGTTACCAATTACATCAACTAGTTGGTACTTATTACTCTAATTTTTGTTTAAAACTCCGAATCTCTCCAGCTGTAAACTGGACCGCTTAGTAGGACGATGATGACCTAGCAAGAGTAGGACGAGGATGCCTGTACGCGTTAATGTAGCCGAGAAACTTTAAATCTCAGAGCTCTTGTAGGTTTGGATTTCTTGTTCTTAATCCCCAGATACACTCGAATAAATTATCCGAACTAGCACTGCCAGAAATCCTCTGTTTTCACCTGGGAAGGAAAGGACACTTTAACATCCTGGTAACCATCCTTTCCATCGCCTGGAATATGGAAGACCCGGGCTCGAATCCCGGTTCTTCCAGCCTTTTCTCGTGGCTGATTTTCCATTGGATATTTCTTATCCCCTCTTTACATTTTCACTTTGAGTTATTTCTTGGTCAGAAAATATACCACAGAAGATTATATACTGACCAAATACTATTGATCAAGCGTGATTATATGATCGAGTAGGAAGCTGCAGATTATCAGCATTGATAATTATATAGTTAAATCATTTCATAGCCAAAATATACATTAAATACACATATATATGTTTGCTGTTATAATATATAATTCGAAAATTTTTCGAAACGGGTGTTTTTGCTGCCAGAAATAAATTTTTGATTACATTTTTACTTTTGATCTACTTAAATGCCACACTGGTTCGGAGAAACTGGTACAAAACACTGATAAGGTAGAAACATTGCTCCAAGAGTCCACGGCATAGTTGCTGATCTTATGGCTACAACAGGCTACTATATCCTTCTTTTGAGTATTCTCCTAATCAAACTCTATTTAGCATGTTCTGTTACATAAAAGCTCTTATTGCAACTTGTGTAATAGCATGTTAGGCTTATTTACATATCAAAGTAAAATTATGTTTCGTGATAAAAGGTGTTTAGTTGATAAAAATTATTTTCGCGTTTCATTCTCCTAACATTTGAGCAGTTTCATCACTTATATTTTAGCATATTTTTGTATACTTATCTGAGTTTTTTCTGATTTGTTTCTATTTATATTTCATGCAATAATGAATCTTTATGTTAAATTTGTGGCATTTTTTTGTTTCTTCTTTGTATTTATTATAAAACGGTTTCATTGCTGTATGCGAATTTTTAAATAAATAACTTTAAGCTAATAAATTCTAAATTATATAATATTTTCTAGCGATAATATTTCCAAAACGACTTTTTAACTAACTTTAGGGATACATGTAGCGACATTTCCAAAAACAAATTCGCATCCTCTGGTCAAAACGTTCCAGTTGGCAACTCTTCCAGAGTTTCAAGAACTAGAGTTTCGACGTCGTGTATTCAGATGGATATTATCTCTTACAAGGTTTCCTTCCCTTTTTTTAAATATCAGCCCCTTTGTTCCTTTTTTCTAATCCCAGAACATCAGATTTTTTGTCCACCTCGCATTTCCTTCCCTCAAATAAAAAAAAGATGAGCATTCCCAACTCATCATGGACCGTTCCATAATTATGCTTCAAAAATTTTTTGCTCATCCCAAATTTTTTTTCGGTACATCATACCGGAATCTCGCCCATCTTACAGTGGCATACACAAGGGATAATTAAGGCTCTGATAAATAGAATGGGTGTTTAATATCCATTCGGCGGGGTGACCCAAACGGAGATCGATTTCTTCACTTCATTAGTCACGAATGATTGAACGTGAAGGAATTGGAACGTTGACAGGGAAACAATGCTGGTATTTATTTTCACTTGCCGTTTTAATTAAGGGGGCGGGTCAATTAACAAGCAGCTCCTCCGAATCCATAAATATTTATCCTATCTTTAATTAATCTGTACGGAATAGGTGTGGTTAAGTACTCTTCTGGGGGAGGATGGTTGAAAAAAGAATTTCGACCTTCATCTCACGCACAATAGGAGTTTGTGTAGCGCTGATTGGTTAATTTGATTAGCTTGACTTGAGAGTCAAATTCGGGAAGCGTGCGGGATGGTTAGGTAATCATGAAGTCAGTGCATTAAACTGTATTCTCAGGTTGTGTCCGTTCACACTTTACCGCGTACCTCATATCCGGACTGGAAATTTTAAAATTGCAAGCATTTTCCTTGCGAAAGGAATGATTTATTGCTTTTGGTTTTCAAGTCACCTAAAATTGTAATATAAAAACCTGAGCCGGACAATAAATTATTACTGTTATGTGCGGAATCATTAGTAACATTATAACTTCAATTACTTCCTTTTTATCGAAGATAAAACCTATACTATGCTTCATAAATTCCAGAATTCCTCAGTATATCAATAGTGCTCCTTTTATGGCTAAATTCAAGAATTTATCTTTTTATCTAGGTATACATTCACTTTCATTTCGGAATACATTCAATTAAGGGTCATGGTTAGAAAGATAGTTATATAAAATGAGCTCATAAAAAATTATACAACTTTGTAATTTTCCACGGATTTTTAATATCGGCAATCGGTTTCGTAAGAAGTTCTTACATCTTCAGACCTGACGAAACCGGTTGCCGATATTAAAAATCCGTGGAAAATTACGAAGTTGTATAATTTTTTATGGCTTTCCACAAAGTTACGCCAGAACATATTGATTTCATTAAAATGAGCTCTTTTATTCTATTTTTAATAAGATGTGTGTGAATGAAAACTTTCAAGTGTAATATTCAAAATAAATAAAGTTCCTATCAGGAGTATTGGTAAAATTACTTAGCTGATATCAATTTTTAGATTAAATTGACTTAATTATTAGAATAACATAATTTTCTGTGATGAAGTAATGAATTGAAAGCTTGAAGACTAGTATTTCACTCATACATTATAAGGAATCTAACTAGAGCAAAGAAACACCGAACTTTTTTCATCGCTTATACCAACTACTATCTTTACAAAGCCTAATCTGTACATTTTAGCGACGATTTTAGGAAATTTTAGAAAATGAAGTACTATAGCCATACGGTATTGAAATAATTCATGTGACTAGGTTTTAATTCAATAATAATACCAAATAACGTTCAACCTATTATTTTCAGATATATCACTTTTCTGCTTGCATAATCCGCAAGCTGCAAATCGGCACGTGGCAGGAGTAAAAACAACTTATCCAAATTAAATAACCAACCAAACTATAGCTGAAATTATCACAGTTAGCGGAAATCGTAAAAGTGGTCATTAAAGAAATTTATCTTCATGTGCATCTCTCGAAATTTGCTTTCGTTGCGTTGTTTAAATTCGACTTCACAGATTCATTCCCTCAGTCAACTCATGCAAAAAGCATCTTTATGGAATGTAGCGTATATTTCGCGTTCTTTTTTTTTCATTTCACTTTCCATTTAATTTGAAGCCCGACGCCGTTTCAGTGCTAATTAAGAACCCAAGCGAAGGTTCAGAATTTCAACTTTCATCCATTCCGGGCCTTAATTATGGCGGATTGATTTTGTAAGGCAACAATGGTCCGCCCTGATTCGGCGAAATAACAGTATTATCGGAAAAATCATCACCGTTTACCTTCACTTTTAAATCCAGGCATTCTCTTCGACGAAGGTTATTTCAAAGAGAACCTTGCTATTTTAAGACTTCGAAAACAAAGGACGATAAAGGGAAAGGTTTTGATGTTGCCTGAAAGTGGTTTTCACACCATGAAGTAACGTGAGAGGCGATGCTTTAAATATCTGCTGGACCCCTGAATCTAATAATAATAGGAATATTATGGCAAAAAGAAACGACAATATTTAAGAATTTTATGACTCTCCTACGTTCACGTAATTTCAGTTTTGCATGATGCAATAATTTGCAGGGGTTATGTAAACCTTCACTAATAATTATTTAGATTAATTGTAGAAGCTTTTCAAATGAATTACTGATCAGTATGCACCGTATCTGAATTTATTGAAATTATGGATTACTGAAGTTTCCTCCATTTTATGGAAATAAATCACTCTCTCCTGATAATGATTTATCGGTTATTCTTAGATTCTGAGAAAATACACCAAATATAAAAATCATAATAAACGGAGAAGGCAGAGATGTAATGAAAATGCGAGTTAGAAAAAAACGGTAAACAATTTCCTTTTTCTAGAAATTGATACCATTTTGTAAAAACGTTTTACTTGGGCTTCGTAACCTTCTCGAATAAAAATATTACCTAAATTAATTGGTGGTTAAGTTTTGCTGCACGTTGGTTTAAAATTATTTTTCGTTTTCGATTTCACTCTATACCATAACGAATTCTTTGAAACGCATACCACAATTTGCGGGAAATATATTATAAATCATTAATTATCATTCATGTGGCAATAAAATGGAACGCTGAGCGATAATTACACTACATATTTCCTGATAGCGTTGATGAAGCAAGGTCCTTCACGTTCCACGAGCAGAATTCTTATTTCCTCCTCGAAATATTATTTTCTTGGAAAAAATCCATTGATATCACATGCACTTCGAACTTTATTAAATACACATTCAACGAAATAAAAGAGGATTAAAGAAGGACTTCCTCGTATAAGGAAAGACTACTGGTATAAATGAAAGATTATTATGAACCCTGGGTTCATTACCACGCTGAATTGTTTCTGAGTAAAAGAACGAAACATTCTTCATTTGAAAAGTTACACTTATTTCTCATTCTGAACATAAAAGGGTAATCAATAACATCTGAAAGCCTTCCGTGAAGGGGAAGTGGTTATTATTCAGATGCAATCATTCATCATTCATGGAGGCAAAGTACAAAATTTAAAAAAATACAATGAACTAGAGGAGAATGAAGAATGAATTGCCTTTGACAAAATGAATGGCGAAAATAGTAAAGAAGGGTATAACATAATTTAGTAGCCCTAAATTGGACTCTAGGAATTTTTGTTTTCTTTGAAGAAAAACAATGCTCAACGAAAGATAAGATTTTACTTTATAATAATATGAATATATAAATATTCTGTTTCATTTGTTCTTGTAATTCCATTCTTTGCTCCTTCACTTGATTCTGTCACACAGTCTTCATAATTTGATTCAAAATATGCTGATATCATGGTTTAAATTTAAGATGGAAGAAGAAATAAAAAGATATTTAGATTTTTTTCTAAAACGAATTATTTTGATGTCATGATATTTTCATTTGTTTATCATTATCTGCTTAACTATTTTTGCCCTTATTTTTAAATCGTGGGCAACTTAAGCATCACTTCATATCAAGTTTTAAAAAAGTGATTCATGTCAAGATATTGGAAATATTATTATTGTATATTCAGGTACATTCATGATCATGATTCATTTTTACATCAAAATACTCTGAAATGATTTTCTAACTTAACTTCAACTTAATTTTATATCATTTTTAAAGTATGCGTTATCCATGGACTTCTTTTAACATTTATTTTAATTTTCCATATTAAGAACTGTTATTTAATATTAAAATTTCCTCAGCCATAAGAATGCTGAAAATCTAAAATTTCCATAAAAGTATAAAATACATTTAATTAAACTAGGAGTTCATTTTGTTGAGACGTCCGAATAGCCAAATATTTAGATAAAATTTTTAAGAAACAGTTTTAAGGAAAACAAATAGGTAATAAAGGGAGTTTTCAAAAGGTATTGCATATTCGGTACCGTAGCCGTATCTTTAATATTAATATGGATTAAGAATTATATAAATATACTGATATACAGATATATGAGCTCGTAACTCCTGAGTTACTATCTTCATTTGTTCACATTATTCATTTTGTTTCCATATTTCCATGGCTGTAAAACAAAATTCACAAAGTTCAGATGATCGTCATGGTAACGTGGATTTAATTGCATCAGTATCTAATTGAGGATATAGGCTTGAGGTTAGATTTCACCAGAATCTTCTGGGTACCAAATAATCGACGAGTGGGCTTGTTACTGGTTCCCACACCCTGTCCTAATTTATAACGAAATATCTATTCAGTTAGGATCTTCATAACTTGCTGATTAGAACGTAATTATTGTCCACCTCGTCCTCTTCAATTTTTCATTCGAAAAAAAAACGCGTGCCTTTTTCATCAAAGCCCCTTCGTGCATGTTTCAAACCCCATTCAGTCATTTCCCCAAACCGTTAATGTTAATCCATCATACATTTATTCTCAAAGGATAGCGGACATTAGCTTCACGCCCGGATTGCGGTCGAAATACTTTATCAGGGGAGTTCAGATAAAGAGTTCGGTGCATTATTAATAGGAGACCTGGGTCGGTTCCGCAATCGTGGATTAGATAGAAGAGAAAGCGAAGTGTTTCTGAGGCGCAGCTGCCTCCCATTAACATTAATAATATTTACTCTGCAGTCCATTACCCAATCGCCCTCTTCGGAATGATGATGTATAGAGGAGCAATCGCCGCTGAAAACCCTCGCAACTGTTACAGCATGGCGCCGAAAGGCCCAATTAGAAATTAATCAGGAATCTCCTCCTTCATAAAGGCTCCAGAAATTTCCGAATGAGCAAGTCAGAACTTGGCGTATATCACACGGGCAATAAACGCCCGTCCTGTCAAATAAATCGATGTCAGCGCTCTTGGAGAGAGCTCTCGTGGGAGATGAACCCCATGGAGGTTTGTTCGTAAAACTGCTCGTAAAAGAAAGTATTGGGCGACGTTTCTGGAGGTTATACTAAGTTAGCATGGGTCTTAAAGAAGATCGGTGGAGGAGGTGGAAAACTCATATCTATTCCTCACCTAGATTGGTAAACAAGTGCTCCGGTTTCTCCATACCACAACTTAACCTCTGAGTAGCTAATCAGAGAATAAAATCTATCCGTCGGTTACGAGTTGATGTTTTCAGTTTTAGCGCAGGAAGCCATCTTTGTATTTATCTGCAGGTAAGCGGTTTACCCGGGATAATTATTTATACTACTTACTCAGGTAACTACCCAGACTCTCCAGAAACCCAATTTTGCCCGATAGACTGTTTACCCAGTGGATAAACTTTAACCAGTGTTGTAGAAACCGGCCATAATTCAAGTAATACATTCATTACATGCATTTAGGGTTGCCATTTCCCGGAAAGTTGATTTCCTGAAGTTTTCCATTTCGAGATTGGTTAATTCCAGGGGATTCTAGGAGATTATGTAAAGCATAGCCTCAACTGCCGTAGAATGTTTTTTACAGAGTGCAACTAATGCGTTCATTCTACTAAAAATATCGAAAGATGGTACGAATTTCACTAATCATAAAACTGAAATATTAGGTCTGCTCATTATGGATGATCATTCGGTTCCGGGTTTAAGTCCCGGTCAATCAGAATTTTTCCTGCTAGGGCATGAATTATAGCTTTTCCCTTGTTGTCGCTCAATGCAATAAAGATATACTGGATCTCTGTTTGAAAAAAAAATGAAAAAATATTGTAGGATCAAAGCAATTCTGTATATAAATAACAAAGCAGGGCTTGATAGTAATGGAATGATTGAAGGACGACTGTTGTAAGCAAAGCAGATTTACGACACAATAATCAAAGCTGAAGGTTTAGGGACTTAAATAGAATAAATGCAACGATTAAGGTTGAAATTTAATGTATCCTAAAGGCCTTATTACATTTGAAGCATGGCATGAATAAATTTAATTTCAGATACTTGCCTATTGTGATTTAATCTTTCGCAAAAGTAACGCGCTCCCTCCTCATATTACATCTCTATGTCACGTATTTCCCCAATAAAACGCCTTCTGCGAATTTTATTTGGAGCGGAGTACGTATCTCATTCCTATTTAATCAGATTCCGACTGTGCGTTTCCCTACATTTGTATCCTTGTAATGAATAACATTGAGGAAACATATAGCGCTCCACATTCAATCTAAACAACCTCCTTTATCCCGGTAAAAAGCATGGCGCATCGGGAGCGTCCTATTCAATATTTGAGGGAAAATCAACTAAAAATAGGTCGCGCGTACATTCGACAGCATGTTATCAAGTTCATCTCGATTTATGAAAAAATTCTAAGTTTCAGACCCTTTTCACAGCACCAGGAATGCATTTTAGTGTAGCGAATGCTTTAGCATCGAAAGCTCTTTGTTTACATGACGTATAATCATGAGGCTGAATAACTAGCGGAAAGATGGATTTTTTCCTTGGCGCAAAGTTCTTTCATTGGGTTAATGGATGCCTTTCTGTGAATAACTGCTTCATGGAAACTCTTCAAGATCTGCGGTTAAAATAACACTTTTCATCATCAGTTACTGATTTGAGAACAGGTTTAAACTTTCAACTTTAAACGTGAAGGAATTGGGATTGTGATCCGACGGGGATGAGACACTTTATTTTACAAATCGGAGCGCTGTAAATGAAAATGTAACAGGTGAGTAAGGGTCATATAATGTTTACGCTCGATCAATTCTCGTTAATTACGAGATCCTTTTCGAGAACCCTCGAGGAGCCTATCAAAAAGAACCACTTTGCTTTTAGAGTGGAGTAGACGTGACGTTAAAAGTGTCATTATTCGGCGATAAAAACATAATTGGCCGCATACGATATACTTCAAAGGAAAATTGTACACACGTTAATTGTTTGTTTCCTGGGAAAAGAAGGTCGGTAGAGGATGATATTTACATTTCCACGGATACCATACATGGCTTCCATAATGTATATACCAAAGGAAATCTTTAAAATTTGATTAATAGTTAGCTAATGGGTAAATGTTTACTATCTAAACTACACGATTGATGGACTGTCATCGGTTTCAAGTTTGTCGATGGAAAATTTATCCAATCACTCATAACTATGTTCAAAACGGGTACACATTTACCAATGACAACTTGAAAAGAAATTTCTTACAATATGAAAATAATTTAAATTTTATGATCTCGACCTGAAAAACATATTTAGGCGCCCTATGGAGAGATCTTGAGTAAAATCAATATTATGGAAAAACAAGTACTATATTGCAACATATTGAACATAAAGATTTTAGAAAGGAAATGAAAAAGAAAGAAACTCAGTATACCTGAAAAAGTAAGGAAATATAGTAATAAAAATTGTGCTAAATTAATAAAATGAAAAGTTACTTTTAATTAATTTGTAATGATGGACACAAGTCTATCAGTATAATATTCATGATACTGAATACTTAATTGAAGCTCTCACATTCCTTTAGAGCTATTATTTCTTACATTGGTATCTTTTTTGTAAAGGTGCTACTTAATAATCAGTTAACGTCTTCAATACTTCATAATGATCATTTTATAGTAGGTTGTTTACACTCACCAAAACTAACTCAAAGGAAACTTAAAATTTCTACCATTGTCCTTATTTTGAATAAATTCCAAGCTTAGATTTCCATCCCATTATTTCCTTACATGAAATCGCATCCAACAAAAGAGCTGCACAACAACCCTCGGCATAAAGATGACCATTGCATCTATACACCCTCTAAAAGGAATGTCTACTTATCCTTTCACTGTGCCCTCAAGCGATATTACAGCTAACTAAATGAAGCGACCCTGCTCCTGTGTTTAATGACCTTAGCAGATTTCATAAGGTACGCCCTTCTTACCGAGTTTATGAAATGTGTGACTTCAGAGAAATCACCCATTTTCTAATACCTATCAACGTATCTTATCTAATACCTATCAACGGCTCTTCGTCCTTTCGCAGTTTAAACCTGAGCTTTTACTTTTTCTCCCAAATAATATTTAATTCTATCCTCCGCGCTTCCATTGTGATGAATTCACATGGCGCGTTTGTGTATCAAGCTTATCCTTGATGAAAGAACTGAAAATAAACTTTTAAGCTGAGAAGATTGTGAAGTTGGGCATCCGTACCCAAATTAACGATGATGGATATGCTTAAAATATCCCAAGAAAAATCCGAGAGTATAGAGGTAGATCCCGGGTTCGATGACCGGTTTTCCAAGTCCCATTTTTCTTAGTTTTTTTCCTGGGTGCACGTCCTTATATGCAATGATGCCCTAAACCCCTTTCCTTATGTTTTCTTAATGGAGGTTCACTATTATACCACTTTGTATGGCCGGTTCCCACATGAGGTTGTGGTGAGGCACAGCCGGGCGAAACCACATATGCCCTTGCCTTCAAAGTTCCCTAAACGGTTTCAGAAAACGTCCTGGCCGGATGGCTTGGTTTGATGAAGCAGCTTCCCGGACAGAGGAAGATTCCTGGTTTGATTCCCGTCAGAATTTTTTCAAGTGCGTTTTTCCTTGGGATATTATGTTGGTGCGCGCCCTTCTCTGCAAAGATACCTTAACCCATTTCTGAATACATATATTAGTATGGCGTATGGGTATTAGTAATATGGGCGCAGGAAAATCTTTCCGTAATAGATTTTGAAATTTTATGGCTAGTATTCTACGCAATACAGCTCTGATTTTTATTAATTCTATGCGGAAATTAAAAATTAGCAATCAGGCATTCAGTGCTTAATTTTTAAATTTTACGTTTTATGTATATATTTACATTTGATAAAAGTATGGATGTTTTGTGATGGGGGCATGCAAATAGCTGATTATAAATTCCCATAGGTTATTATTTTATCATAACAGAAATATATCAAAAATCGCCAAACAGTTGATTGCTGATTGAATATCCAATATTAAAAAAAAAATAAAAAATGGAAAGTTAATTACACGGTTTATTTGCATATTTTAAATTGCATTCCCATCGGAGCACTGATCTTCAACCCCTAAATTAATGAGTAATAATCTAAAATATTATGGTATCTGGATAAGAGCTTCTAAAAAAGTAGTGTAATTAAAAATTGAAGAAAAATCAGTGATGTGGTTTTATAAAATGAATAATGAAAATTCAGCTATTATTTTTTGGGTTTATACTGTTATTTATCATTTGTAATGATAAACTGTAATTAGGGATCACAAAATTGATACGGCATTGCGTGCAAAGGAGATCAGAATTTACAGTTTTGTTATATGTCTACGATTTCCAATCGTTGAGTCCGTTGATTTGGCATATCCAACATGTAAAAAATAATAAAATAAAGCAAAAGAGCTCTTATTAATTCTCTCTCGTGAATCCCGATTTTAAATTATGATTTCTATTTCTTAGGGAACAAATTCAATATACTTTGGATCGTAACCTAGCTACAGAGTAGTAATCGTAAACTGTCTCATTGTCAGTTGTTGACTACAACTAAGGTTTCATCATCTGGACCTCACGTTGCTTCCAGACACTCATATCGAAGCTAGCCTGAAAAGCGACAAACTCGGCTATAGCGCTATCTAACCTTTAACTCTCTAATAACATTGACACAAACAGTGTTCGATAAAAATACGAATTTTTTTCCGTTTTTCCTTTCTAATATTACTTGATTCTATTTCGTATGACATTTTATAAAAATTAAATTTCACGAAAGAAAATATCCTATCAAAAGTAGATCATTTTATGGAGCTCAATGAATTTTTAGACAGTTTTCTGGGTTCCAAGGGAAAACAACATTAAATGAAATGAATAATAAACGAATTTTAAAATTTATTTTGTCCATGAAAACATTTGCCCAATAATTATATTGTCTTGATTTCTAGCGAGCATTATGTATCAACGGATTTTATGAAAACGAGGCCTGCAGATGAAAGGAAAAAGATCCCAATTTATTACAAGCATTTTTACGTAAATTACAGATCACGCATAAATGAATAGAAATTTTAATAAATAAATATCGTTGATTTTTATAGTAATATTTTATGTACCTGAAATTTTGTTTTGTGGTACAAGCTGTTTCAATTTTCATAACATTTCACTAAATTTTGTAACAAAACCTGATAGCAGTTAATCGCAACTCGTAGTTACACATATTCAGTGACACTTTCTCTAATAAAAATTGATTGAAATGTTCGAAACCGGAAATCGGATCGGATATCGGTTAAATGAGGGTTAGCGGTTTCTGCTCGTGTTCAAGAAATTCAATTTTTTCTGTTCGGTTTTCACTCCCCCAAGAATAAGTTTTTTTTCGGTTACGGTTTTAACTTCCGTTCCGGTTCGAAGCCCAGGGCAATACAGAATCGCACCCCTCCTCTTAAAGTTGGTAAGAATTCCCACCGTCTGTTTATGCCCTCCCGCTGTACAAACACACACACACCTACTGGAGAGAGGGCTAAAAGAGGACACGGCATAAAGGCCGCCCCTCCGAGTCCATCCCATGGGGATCTTCCCTCCACTCCGTCGAGTACTACCGTTGGCAAGAGTGTGAGGTTACCAAGGGAGCGGAGACCGTGTTTCCGAGCGCGTGTTTGCTTCAGCGCGTGCGTACCGAAGATACTACCATAGCCGCGACGGACCAGTCGGTCACCGGCTTATTTTTATGTACATTTCGCCGCTTGGTGACAAGCCCTCCAAGTTGGAAAACGAAGCGGGATGGAAGTTGTACACACATTCGGCTGTTTTTCTTTGTGTTCTGGGAACGGGGTGGGTTTGGGGCCATAAATCGAGAGGGCTGGGGAAAGGAGGGGCCCTTGGGGTTTTCGGACGGTCCGAATATTCCGGGGGAAAACCAGTAAGGATACACACACTCCTGCTCCTTTTTCGGAACTGATAATTGAGTAGATAGCGCGGTCGGCGACGTGAACTTTCTTGTTATTCTTTAATCATTTCGGCTTAGGTCCGTATGCAGATCGATGCCGCGCCGGGAGTGGTTGAATTCTTGCCGATTTTTCGAGTTTTAAAAAGCTTATTATGTATCCGTACCGGGATGTTATAGGCGCTATCGTTTAATCTTTCAATTTCGGATTATTTAATCGCGTTTCCGAATGGTTATTATCGGCGTTAATTTTTTTACATATTTTATATTTTCTTCGTTGAATCAATAAGAATTATTTGATTGAATGAAATAGTAATTCTTTATTTCACTTTGTCACAAAATACAATAATAATGATAATAATAGTTTTTTTCATTGTAAACTTTAAGGTCCCCCAGAGCTAGAGAAAGGCTCGTCAGGAGATTCCACGTTTAGCATAGAAAATAACACATACAATAAAAGATACAAGAAATTAACCGTCTACATTTATAATTAACAACCAATTAAATTATTCAATCATTTCAATACTACAATACAAAATCCTTATCACAGTAACAATAGCAATAAAATTACAATTCATAACAGTGCAATATGCAATAATGTTACAATAGTATTATAATAAAATTACATAATATTAAAATAAAGTCACAATCAAATTTTAAGTTCTTTGTTGTTGAGATATTGACTTTGAATTCATTGGTTTGTCTAATTTGTCACTAGTTTGATGAATTAAATAAAATAACTTAAGTAACTTAATAACTTAAATAACTTAATATAAAAATAACTTAACTTAATAAATTTTAATTAATAAGTTTCAATTAACTCATCCTAATTGAGAGAAATCATTTTAATCAGCACACACAAATATTTTTGTAAATTATATAATTAATTAAATTATTAATACTATTGGAACTACTCAAAAATAGTAATGACTCTTAATCATTTTTTTTAAATTGAAAAGGTAATTAAATGAAATAGATTTCTTGTGGTGATTGTGGGAACGAATCCCACTTTGGGTGAATAGAGCTTCGGGGAGAGTTAGTAAATTTTTGGTTATAAACTGACCCTAAATTCTGCAAAAGGCGTTTGGTAGGGATTGCAAAAACACCGATATCCCTACCTACCATCTGCTGCTATAAAAATCTCTAGTACTCCTCGGACAAAAGGACCAGAAGTAGCTGTCTGTCCAGGTGATGATTTCCATAGAAAGACTTTTCCATTTCTCTTGGAGCTCACTAAGTAACTTCGATAACCGGAGAAACACAATCTATCAATCAACACTTTCTTTTCGACGACATCTGTTCTAATTTATCTTACGATATTTTCCGCGAAACTGATTACCATGATTGCAAAAAAATATTTAGGTATTATACTTCATGAAGAGAACACGTAAATCTTAAGGTATCTATCATGTATTCCTTACAGAGGAACGGCGTGAGGTTTTGTGACTTCAGATAGAAAAAGAATGTAGGCGATAATTAATTTTGAAAACATTCAACATAGAATAAAATTGATTTCTGATAGAACAAGTCGAACAGCGCATGCCATTCTTCCATAAGGAATACACGATGCCGTAAGATTTACGTGCTCTCTTCATGATGATGGACAAAGTATATGTATTGGTTGCAATTTTCTGCCCTTCACCAAATCAAAACTGCGGTGACAATTTGACGCATGAAAAAGGAGCAGTTTTCTATGTCAAAGACGCACTTCTCGATTTCCTTGATTCTTTCTTCTATTTTTAGAATTTCTCCTATCCCAGCATTTGACTTCCTCCCTCCGAATCTTGGTAACAGAAGGGGGAAAGAAGTTTGGTCATTTAAGAGCTCTTGAACAAAGACCTTTTTCGCCCTTCGAAGGGGTAAAAATAGTCCAAGAGGTTCCACATGTGTGAAAGTAAACATTGAGCAAGAGCTTCCTCTTTGAAATGCATTTCCAAGAATGTTGCCCTCGTTGAAAAGGAAGTTGATTCTGCGGATCGGTTATTTGGGTATTTTACCCTTCTTTCAGCACGGAATTGCGCACCGAAAGTTTAAAGTCATGACCTTCAAATGCAGAATTTTCATCCCATGATCTTCGTTGTGAATTCACATGGATCCTAACTTTGCAATGCAAGGAAAACTAATGAAAGGTATCATTAAGATACATCTTATCCGTGTCTTATCCATTATCTTATTTATAGAAAAGAGTAGGATTTCATCTTGAGAGTCCGAGAGTGAGGCTTGTATCTAATATTTGTCCTACTACTTGTCTGAATTTAAAGAAACTTTTGAAGTCTAAGTTGTTTATCAGAGTTAAAATGCATTAGAAATCTTCCTTTTCCTCAATTTATAGCATTGGATCTACTCCAAAATCTTAACGATGCAGGCAATTGGATAGAAAAAGAATGTAAAATCATTTACATGTAATATGTTAATGTTTACCACATATCTGGTGCCCATCCTAACATATGCTGCCAGTACTTGGATAATGACAAGTCAAGAAAACAGCAGAATCCAAGCGATGGAAATGAAGTTTCTAAGGAGCAGTCTGGGAAAAAAGGAGTGACAAGATCAGGAATGAAATAATCAGGGATATTTTGGGCATAGAAAGGCTCCAAATACAGGTTGAGGAAATGAGATAAAGATGGTTCGGCCATATGAAGAGAATGAATGGTATGAATGAATGGAGACAACCAGGAAGGGTATTTAAAGAGAAGGATAAAGGAAAAGGACCAAGGAAGAGACCAAGAGGAAGGTGGAAGGACATAATTAAAAAGACATAAGGAAAAGAGTGTAAGATACTGAGAAAGAGTGGGAGGAGATGTGGTGGGAGGATAGAACAGGATGACAGTCATTGCTCCACAAATACCCTACCCTGTCAGGGTCGGGATGGGGGAGAAAAGATGATGATAACGATGATGGTGTCCAACATTTTTGTCAGAATGAACTGATCGGCAATGTAAAACTATTTATTTCCAATTGATCGCCTAGGTAACCGAATTTTAAATTAAGTTTAGGGTAAATAAGTCAAAAAGTTGCTCTGATGAGAAATTCTAATTTTGGCGGCCGGCTACCTAATAAGTGATTAGTAAATAAACTTTTTTATATTTATTCGACGAGATCTACCCATCTTGATACAAAGTAATGTAAGTAAGTAGCAAATCACGTTATATATTGCAAATAACGTAATCACCATATTGTCAAACAAGGTTTGAGACAATGACTTAAGAGAAAGATTTAACTATTGCATGAAACTTGAAATTTCTTTGTATCTAAGTGCTATATCCCAAATGGGAACTTTTGCCCTAGATGGCTTTTGAGAATGATTTTAGTCCACCTCTCTTTGAAAAAATTACATTAAGTATGAGATATGCAATTATAGCCATATACTGTTGGATTCATGGGGAGGACTAAAGCAATCAAAAGCCCCCCCTTGATGATTTTGGAATGGATAACGATGAACGATGGGGAAAAACTTCATATTTGAAGCATTGAGAAGATTTGTACTAATCCTTTCCTTAATGGAAAGCATTCATGGATTCAAGGGGGAAGGGTCTCTCCCAAGCCCCTTTGATCAATTTGCAGTATAAGCAATTTGCCTAGGATATGTCAAGGAGTTGGAATTTAAATAAAATCGTGAAATATTTCTTGATCAGTCTACATCAACTTCATTTCTACTACAAAATGGCATTTTAAAAGCTAATAGGATAAGGGTTTCTAAGGATATTGCCTTAATTCGTCCCCCTTTTTGGTAAGTATCTAGACCTGCCCTAGTATCTACCATTGTCATTTCCCCTACTCTATGCCAGGCCAACACAACGCGCAGAAAACTTGGGAAACTTTCCCCAAAATTTTTCATTGTCGGGATAGGAATCATTTTGCCTCCCAAAGCAACCTTTTCATTAAACCCGTGTTCCGCTTCTCACTTCCCGACCAGTGTGCCGAGGAACGGCGATAAGTACAGAGTAAGCTCGCTTTAGGAGTTGAAGTTGGGCCGGAGAAAGGAAGGGCACTGGTAAGGATACAAGCGGTTCGTGGGCGAAAGGGTGTTTTCTTCCTTCAGCAACATTGGTCGCCTGGGGAAGTTGACTAGAAGACCGTGTTACAGAAGGAAGTGCACCGCCGGAGTGAGGAAATGTTCTTCGCGGTACAGTTAAAAAGTTTTCGCGACCGATCGGATCGAAAAAGAGTATGCAATTATCCTTGCAGCATACCGCCTCTGAGTTCATTGAAAAATAAAACGGAAACTCATGTCCTTAGCGGGGCGAATTACGCATTTAAAATGGGCCTCCTCGGACGGACGCTTTCCGTAACTTGTCCGCGTCAGAAAAGTTCTCTAATTAAACGTACTTGTCCGTTCCAAGTTTGGCGAACGAAGCGGAAAATTCAGCTGCTTTTGGCCGCTGTATTTTTCCGGTGTTTTGGGAAGGTAAACGGAGGATTAAATTTTTAAACTTTGACTAGCGACATAAAGTGCTATAGAACCTACGCTAGTTAGCGATTCGACTTACTTCATATGCGCGTATTTATCGGGTAAATGAGAGGCATAATTAACGAAAATACTCCATTAATTGCCCCTAAGGACCGGTGGAAATTTTGACTTAGATCTAAAGAAACTTGTACCTTGATAGGATCAGTCGCAAATTTCTACGGTTAATTTTATGAATTTCCACTGTCAAACTTTTGGGGAATTTTCACTGTTTTCTAACGAATACAACATTTGCTACGAATGTATTCAGGCAAGGCTGTTTATCAGGACTACAATGTTTGGGGGGCGCCTGACGTTGGTCATGCGCCTCCCAAACGATTTATGAAGAAGTTTTATGATAAGATTTTCTATGGTTTAATTGTTGAATTAGCAAAAGAAATAGGTTGGTCAGATATTGAGAGAAGTGATAGAGGAAAGAATGCTGGGGAAAAGGCAGAAGGGAAGACAAAGGCAAGAAATGTTGGATGAACAAATAAGAAGAGCAAAATTTGTATGTTTCGCAGATTTCACAGAATTTGATGTTGAATGACTTAAGGAGTGGACTGAGTTACCAGGAAGTCAAGGAAAGGTCACTGGTATAGTGAATATGAGGGCACATGAACCTACCGAAAGGTAGAACACTCGTAAATATAATTGTTGAATTAATTCTGAATATAGAAAATAGAAATAGAATACCGAAATAGATTAGAAGATCTAAAGGAGGGATGAGTTACCAGGAAATGAAAGAGAGGGCACTAAATAGGGAATGTGGGGGCACATGAACCGACCGTAATATATAAATAATAATAATAATAATTAAAATACTCTTATTTAATTGATAATAATTAATTTTATAATAAATGAGTGTAATGATATAATATAGGATTCCATCGGGAATCGAATCCGGGACTTCTTTCACGCAGTTGAACGCCTTGCCAAATTGGCTACTAGGGAACTAACCTTGTAGTGACGCTCTAAATACCGCAATAGCGAAAGAAACCTTCTTCGATTGTTCATTTGAAGTATGATAGTATAAAAATGAAGTAAGTGATTTTGATAAATTCTTCAGTGACAGTGTATCCATTATATGCCTATATTTTATACATCAAAATTAATTACTAAGGTATCAATCGGTGACTAATTGTAAAGGTAGATCTATTTAGAGTATTGGCAGATCCAGGGGGTGCGATCCACCCCATTTGTAACTTTATAATGCTAGTTATAATGTAATTGCAAAACTGCTAATGCAATTTGCCTATGATCTGACGAGGAGTTTGAATTAGAATCACATAATGTTTTTCCACGATCATTAATCACGACAAGATGGCAATTTAAAAGCTGATAAGAAATGAGCTCATAAGGAATCAGAGTGAAATCCCCCCCACACAGACAAGTACAGCTCCCCCCCCAGTAATGGAAAGTTTCTATATCCACCTCTTAAGCAGAACATGTTAAGAAAGGGTCAAATATAAGTAAACATTTACTTGACAGAAATTTATATGCAAGGAATGTTATGAAGCATAATAAGACTGTTTAGTAACCATTCCGAGGAAAAAATCATGGGCAGGTGTAACTTTGTAGAAGTTAAAAAATGTAGTGGTATCCATAGAATTTTACTTGATCAAACAAAGAGTAAAAACAAATATATTACCTGTTTTTCATAGCAACATATGTACCTGACAATAGAGACCTGCTTCGAAACTAGAATCATGTTTTTGTTTTAATTTTTATTGTTGAATTTTTATTCTAAAGAGTAAAAACACCATGGACCATAATATTATACATAAGAATTCATTAAGAAAGCAAAACGATCACATAAGTTTGGAGATCGTAAAGAAAGGCGATAAGCTGTTTCAGATTCAATCCAAGAGGCAGGAAGACAGTAAATTCTTTTACACCTGCAAGGTCACCTGATTTATTCACAAGACCTGACCCCTTGCAATGAATATCAATTTCGGAAATCACGCCTCCCTGCTAGACCGTTGTCTCCCGTAAGTAGCACATTCTTAAATATTCCGTTTGATGTCCTGCGACGTCACCGTCGAGGTGGAAGGAGCACAAGAAGCCTTCTTTGCAACTACATCCTCCTGGGAGTGGTCACAAGAGACATCTGGTAACACTTCCAGCGTCTGAGGGAGCGTCTACACAGAGATCTGCAAGGTGAAGTAAACTTGGAGACGTATGGTCTTTTCAAAAGTAGGGCTCCGTTTTCAAAAGGTAAGAAATACTTCACTTGAGTAAGTCATTTGAATAATCACATAAGATTCTAATACGTTATATTAATAGAAAAAAGTAGTACGGTAAGTAAAAGTAGTAGTGTATCATTATTATTCTAATTCCAGTGGGTGCTTGTCTTTTAAAAGTTCTTGTTTCTCGTAATTAATGAAGGACAAGAGATATATACGTTTCCACAGTAATCTATTCGGAGATTACCGGTTTCGTCTACATACCATCATCAGATCTCAAAGCAATACTAAACACTAAGCGAATAATAATATAGTGAAGAGGTTTCTATTTTATTAATAAAATAATAACCTACGAATAAATTGACGTGGAAAAGTATATATATCTTGTCCTTAATTATGAAGTTCCATTTCCACAACATCTTGGCCAACTCCGTGGATTTTTAACCATAATTAATTAAGCTTCCGTCTATCTTTATTACAGCTATGTAAAAACTTCTAAATGTTCTTCAAAAATATGATCGTAATTAATAATTCTTATTTGAGATGATCGCCATGCTTACCCTGAACTAAATCTTTGGTTTAATCTCGTATTTTAAAACAAAACACCTTATTTCATCGGTAAAGAAGTGATGTGAATTAAAATTTTGATGGAAAAGATAGAAATTCGATAATAAATCATTGTTTACCATCGAGTTTCAAATCGTCAGTGAAGTTTAGGATCAATCGTGAATAAATATAAAAAATATAACACGATGATGAACCATTATAATATTGATTTGATATCTAATTTCATTATAAACTGATCCATCAACTATAATATGCTAATTAGAAAAGATTCACTTCAATTCAAAGTAAATTAAAAAAAACAGAATTTTATTCATCAACAATACAGCACAACACTGTAAAACATCAACATAAATGAAAGTTATGATAAAAATAATTTTTATTATAAAAATTGTAATTCAGTACATATACATGATTAAACTTGAAAAATAACAATTATTGTGATGTTTTCATCCATTTAAACTGTTCAGAAATGCCTGGGAAGCCCCTACGCGCAACGTTATAATTTCGAATTAATTATCGGGAATTACTTGGTGCTATATGGGTGCTAACGAGACCTCCATCTTGAGAGGGGCAGTGTGGGTAATTAAGCAGGTCAATTACCCTCATTACGATTGGCTGATAGTTGCCCCAGATATTTCCTATTGGCTAATTTAATTCTCTCGGCCAATCACGGCGAAGGCCACCGTCCTCCTCCTTGTTGTTTCAAGAAGAAGCTGTCAGGATGAAGTTTGTATGTAAAATTCCGCGGAGATTTGCGATAATAGTTGCAAAAATTGTTGCCGGAAGTAACAAATTGTATCCAAAAGATTCCTTTTATATTCTTTATCACGATTATAAAGTAAAAATTGTTCTAAAGTCGAGTTAAGCAATTAAAAACATGAATTATTGCTTCCAAGTAGCCCGCCACAATGATTTGCAGGCGACGCCATGACACCTAAAAATTTCAATTTGCAAAGTTGAGTCTTCTGAGGACCACATTGATCGTAAGTATGGTTAATATTGCTTGTGTTTGATGAATAATTGGGTTATCTTAATGTTCAAATGATATTTTAAGTAACATTTTCCGAAATTATTAAATTTGAGATACCAGTCACGAAAGGTATATTTGCACTAACTTTCGGAAGATATACATTTTTTGAAATTCGTTAAACGCTTATTGAGTTCAGCTTCTATATTTATTTTCAAAATTTCGATCGAAATGTTGGGAAACTAAGCAAATATCGCTACGAAAGAGAGAAGCTCACTTGCACTTATCGTGTTACCATATGTAAATTATTACATGGTTATCTTACGAGTTAATTACTTAACTTCAACTAATTGAGAGTCAATTGTACTTCGTAATTGTGTTAACAAAGCGTTAAAGGGTTCATTTAATTAATCCGATTGCAAATTTAATGTCGAGAGAAATCTTCATTCAAATTCACTTATATCTTAAGTAGTTTAAAAATATGTTTTACTATATTTTTTTTTGTTAATTTTAATTGTTAAAATTTCTTCGAAGACTGGAGTCATTTCGCGAATAAGTTCTCCCGCCGGGAATCGATCCCGGGACTGCTTTTAGCGAAGGCAAACGCACTACCCTCTTGACTATTCGCGAACCCGTATTTAAAGTAGAACGATCAAGAACTGACATAATTATTGTTTTCAAATGCGCAGTATTCAAGTTAACACTGTAATAAAAACAGTCGAAAAGAAATGTAATAATAATTACTTACATGTTTAGAAGCTGTCTGAGGAACGGGAATTGCATCTTCAATAGGAAAAGCTCTTAACATCCTGAATTCACACTCACTTTTTGTAGCGCCAAATACTTCCTAATTCACTTCTTTCGATTAGGCACTGATATCACGCAGTAATACGATATACTATCTCTTTGCCTTAGCATTAAATCTCACTCACACATAGCCACTGGAAAACTTTTTTATTTTGGATGATATTTGTCGATGTCACTTTGAAATCACACAGACGAAAATTAGAGTAGATTTGCTCTAATTTATAGCAATCCTTCCGCTGAAACTCACTGGACAAAAGAAGTTTGCTGTCCACTTGTGTCGAAGTCCGGTGCGCGACTGACTCTTGGGTAATTTTTCTAGAAACAGCCATCCACTTGATATTAGGTTTCTGACTCATTTTGTGGAGTCTTGAGGTGTTGGCTCGCTGCGAAGGGGAGCCACATTTGCGATTGAAATTAATATGGGTTCGGATCAAATAGCACCAGAAAGTCTGAAAATTGAAAGGAGCTAATTTCCTTCGCAGTTGCTTTTTCTTTCAAGAGTTCTATTGAATAAGTGAGAATGATTTCAGCTTACCATTATCTCTCCCATCCAAGAGCGTCTATGATTTGGAATCAGATCAGAGGTGTTTAAGGAATTGGTCTCTAGTTATATTTAAATGAGGAAAATCAATACAGGTTTACCCAAGTAAATATATGATCGTTATTCGTAGGCAATTTTCTTTTTGTGTCATTGATATTTTATCATTATGTTTTGGCCTTTAAGATCAATCATTATTGTCATCTTTTTACGGCACATGACAAGTATTTTTTATTCACTTATTCATTTGGTATACCACCGACTTGTTCTTTTTGCTACATTACCGGGAGTTAAAATTGTTCATAATAAACTTAACTTTTAGAAGGCGTTATGAGATGAGACTTGTAGTCACATTTTAAATAGTTGGAATTTCATTGTCGAGTTGTATATATTGCTTGATTAAAGGCATGTTTGAAATATCTTTCAAGATTGTCGTGCCTCATTACATGAACATATTTGCATTTTATCTCATTGTCACTGTTTCTTCGCTTGTTTGCTACGGTTAAACTAACTCGATGTAGAATAAAAATGCCAATAATCCAAACTTTTCATTGCTATGAAACATTTTTGTGAACAATTTATACTGTATATTTTAATGCTATTCAGAAAATGAATTTTCAGTTGCCTGAAACCGCACTAAGTACCTCTTTGTTTCTACAGAAACACTCGATGACAACATTAACTTTCAGTATGAATTTTTCTATTCTAGGTTTCCTTGTGAGTGCGCCGGACTACCTCGCGATAAGTCATCTTCTGGAATGGCAATTAGGCAGAGCCTAACTTCTGAAGTCATTGACAGTTTGCTATGCAGAATAGGGAAAATGCGTGTGCTCATTCTTGTGGATTCCGGTGTGCAGCCATTTGAATCTTCGGACCAAGACTCCAGGTAATTAGAAATAGTCTAATCTAAAATGTTAAAATTTGAATGCTATGAGGTTTTCGAGTGGATAACATGTTTGACTTCAGTGAAAGCGGTCTCGGGTTCGATTTCCGATGGGGGGCACGTATGTGTGAAATGATGAAGCACTTTCAACAATATTATTACTTGAATACTGTGATGTATAATGAGATTCATTGTAAATTGTATTTGATTTCCAAATCGATTCTATTATTCACATTTTCAGTTATTGATTATTAAGTTATGTCTCTGTTGAGTACCTATCTTTTCTCTCATTCAATTTTAATTCTAATAAAAATATTAAATGATATGTTCTTTGTAGTTTTCACAATTTTTATCATAAGATACAGTTTCAGATGTAACAAGGCTGAGGATCTAGAATTTGGGAGTAAGATAATTTTCTGATAATAACATATGCAATAAACTCTTAAAATGCCATGTAATCGTCTTTACTACAGTTCACGGATAGTATTCGTGGAAAACTTTCTTGTCAGAAAATAGTTCAATGTTCTTACCACATCCTAAGCAAATTGATAGTACAACAAATTCGGTAATGGGGGGGTGATCGCCTCCTTGCCACCCCCTGGATACGTCAATGTTCCACATAGTTACGTCTACAATAGTCATCCTATGATACCTAATTAATTATTATAACTTTTGAATTAAATCTATGTAATTATATTGGTAAAGAAGAAGGTAAAAAAATCACTTGAATTTTCATCAAGGGGGGATCTTCGCCACCGCCCTTGAGGAAGGAGTACAACAGTCACCCCGTACAAGGAGGAGATGGACCGAAGAGGATCGCCGATGGATTAATTAAACGTAAGGTCAGTGATTATTCTTCGCAGAAGGCGCACCCACCGGAGGGATAAAGAAGATATACCTCATCAAAAAGTAGGAAGACGTCTTTTGAAGACTAACACTTTTTACTAAAATCTTCACCTATTGGTGTCATCACAGTCACGCTGTTTATAACGCGTCCTTTTTCTTTAACTTGTGGTATATACTAATGGTCAATTCGGTAATATTTCAGTCAAATATTGTACTTTGGCTCAGCCATCCTTGTTGCATTAATCCTGCTAAAATTTGTCACGTTACCGTAATATATACCTACTTTTTTGTTTAATATACGCTAATGTTAGCTATTCGTAACAGTTCGTTACCCTGTTATTGTAATACGTTATTCATAAAACAATGAGATTAACGCTTGATTAACAGTTCATTTTTATAAACACGGAGATAAACTTTTCTTTCGAAATATCTCTTTGCTACGTGGATTATCTACAAAAGTGATGACATCAAAAAGTGATCTCATAAGTTTAGTTAATAGATATCGTATTATTGTGTTAGGTGCGAATTCGAGTAGGGCATCATAGGTTTCCCCTTTTATGTAGTTTATATATTTCCCACAGAATTTACATGTCATCGTATAAAGGAAACACAGTTTCAGAGGGGTAAAGAAATTATTTACAAAATGTTTCCTTTATGCGATAAGATCATGAGTGAAAACTAACACATAACTAATCTTTGTGTCAACTAACGAATTTTCCAAATTAGGATGTGTAGGCCAGAGGATTAATACGTCATCATCATCGATGCTTTCTTCATTGAACTATGCTTATAAGGTAATTATGATGATGTATAGAAATTTTAGAAATATTTCTTTTGGTTTAGTAATGTTGTATCTTCCTAGGTATTGAACATTTCGCCGAAGTCAATTATTGGTCGGTATGAAGAAAATTTTAAGAACGAAGATATATGATTTTTCGGTAAGAATGATAAGTATTCTTTGAATTTAGTCTTACAGCTACTCATACAGCCTCTAGAATATTTATTATCATTTAATTTGTACTCTTGAATTAGGACGTCACATTTTATAGGTTGTAGAAATATTTGTTGCTTTACTTTCGTTGATTCATGTCGGAGTTCCATCAAATATCACCTGAAGTAATTAATCTTTATAATATTGTTTTAGTAGCTTAATATTTTCCCCAGTATCGTCGCAGCTTCTCACGAAGCTCCCCTTCTAAATAAAATATTCTAAAGGTAGATTGGAAATGAAAATTGTTCCTGGCATCGACTTTTGCCTTCGCACGAAAATCGCTCACATTTCGAAGAAGCATTCAATATCACGAGAAAATATTACGAGTGGTTTCCTTGACAACCGGGGTTGTTTGGCTCGACATCATCAAATGCTCCCGTATGATATGTAAATGCGAGTTTTGACTTAATAAGACGTTTTCCGCGTAGTTATCGAATTGGAAATGGAACGAAAAAGAAAGGGCTTGTTTGCGTTCTCCCCCTTACCCATCTCTGAAGTACCTTTATTTTGCTTAGTATCTTTGACATTTCCTACGGCTGTTGTATTTTGAGAGCTCATTTTCTTTCATAGGCGCAAAACTCGCGAAAATCAATGTCACCTTTTGATATCATTGGAAATTTAGAGGTGGCAGTTCTCCAGTCGCTCCTTTCTCATGTCTTAATGTTGTATATTACTTCTTGCATTCCTTTCTTACACCCACTTGATTCAACTTCCTTTCTTTGGTGGTGTAGAAATATCAATGGCATAGAAAAAATAGGTATGATAAATTAACGGCAGTACAGTAATAGGATTTTAAAAGAATAGGATAATCAGGTGCTTTCGGATAGCCATGTGGGTAACTCGCTAGAATTTGGTGAAAGCAGTCCCGGGTTCGATTCCCGGTGGGAGTCCACCTATGCGAAATGACGTCAGCTGTCAAAGCACATTTGCAATATTACTACTGTTAGAATAATCAGCTCTTGAAATGATTCAGAAAGATGTTTTTGTTTGAATCCAAAATCATTGTTGTGTTACACAGCAGTAATTTGGTGGAATCTTAAATAAACTTATAAAGCTGTGTTTTGTGTATTCTATGTATCATAAAATCTTCACCAACTTCATCGAAAATTTTTCATTTGAAAATTATGCATTGTATAGTCGATCTTAACAAGTTATCCATACCTTTCACAAATTCTAACTTCTTTTCTATGTAACAAATATATGCATTTAAAAGACTCTCCTCATGAGTAAAATCATTCAATCTATGTTAATGATTCTCTATGTGTTGCTATCAACCATATTGCAACGATTGCTAAAACATTGGCTCAGACATTTGAGAATTTATTTACATCAGGATGTTTAATACAATAAGTAATTTTCTGACGTTAATCAGACGATTAAATTAATCATCCTATTCTATGTATTTCCATATTCTCTTAGCATATTTTTTGACTCTGAAACTGCTATGCAATGGATTATAAAAATAGCAACCAATTAGACTCGCAAAGTACTTTTTACAAAAGTTTCATCTTCTTATTTTGGAAGCAATTTACCCTTTGTGAAGAGAATAAGAAGAGTACATAAGAATTTCTGACCCAAAATATTACTCGAGGCTCACAGTATCTCCTTTTGATTATTTTAATATTCTTCCGCATATAAGATATCCTGCCACCTTTCAGCGATTTTCAAGCGTTAAGACCATTTTAATTTGCACAAGAGGTAGGGCAAGGTCACATTATTGCGTCATTAAAAGTATTAGATGTGTGTTGAGCCAATCACCCATCGTATGGTAATGCTATGAGGGAGGCTGATGAGATCCATGGTGACAGATGAAAGAATACATTCATAGTCCATGTCACAAAAGCCATTTGTGTATTATTAAGTTGACATTTTCTTGATATTTTAGAGCTTGACCTTTTTGAGAATTTTGACCTTCGCATATCGCTAGTTTTTAATGCTTAGCGCGTTATTAAAAGTCAGTATCCTGCGGTTGCAGTCTTTTTATTACTCAAATCGTCTCAGGCTAGGTACCACATGCCCTTCCGGAATAAATTTAGAAGTTTACTTTTGTCATTATTATTATTATTTTTATCACTATATCCTTCCTATCATAAATTGCTACTGATAATCGTATGAAATTTTAATTAATGTAACTTGAAAGACAATTCTTATTTTGATCGACAATTTAAGTTTAAAATTTTAAATAACGAAAACTTCACTAGAAAATTTCTTTTTCGATTGCAGTTGCCTTGACGACTCAATGACATTTTCGGCAACTTTGTTTACCTTCTCAGCGTTTTTGTTGGATCTCATAGAAAATTAGGTCCGTCAGACGTAAATGATAGTGAATGAATCTTTATGATTTAACTCATATTCTGGACAAATTTTCTATCTTATTTTCTTTCATGAAACACCAAATAGAAAAATTCAAGTTTTGCTTATATCTTCAATAAAGATATGATAGTAAAGTGGTAATTCTCATTGAAATATATCCCGTAAAATGACTTATATTGAAGTTATGATTACTTGAATCTATATTTCGGCTTTAGAGCAAGAAGATGGGAAGGAGATAAATTTCTTTTAACTTACTTTACCTTCAGCTAATTTTCATTATATTTAATTGATTTATGGTGATCAATAATATTTCAAGTAGTAAGTCCATTTGACGTCCCATTGTCATAATCATTAATTAACCTACTTCATTTTAGCAGGGAAATTTTCAAGACAAGACCCCCTGGTTATTATAGGGATTCTCCCGCTGCGATTCAAAATTCGAGAGGCACCAAATTAACTCGTTTTAATGAGAGAGCGACTTATACAAGACAAGGAGAGTTAATTCGAACCGTATTCCAACCGAATGGTAACATTTGACACTATCAGGGCTCACTGGAGTTTCTTGTTGACTAGTTTACGTTAGATTAGTTCAAAATGCCCGTAGGACACTTAACTTAATCCCTCAGACTAAATGAGAAAATTTTTCAGTGAAACTTCTTTTTGTATTTTGTTTTCATCAAGTTTTTCTTTTGATAAATGAGACATAATATTTGTAATGCCTGAATTGTGTAAAGGCCAAAGCAGCATTGAACTCGGTTATAGGTCACCTATGGCCTTCGGGGGCGTAAGTTTTCCTTCTCTGGACAAATGACTTTTCTAAATTATAAACGCTAGCATATATTAGTCCATTTGGGGCCAATTTCAATGAATTAAAATCGTTTTCGTTCAATTTCAGAGCGGTAAATTTTATAACACGAGATTCTGTTAACACAAATTTATTTTATTGAGCAATTGAAAATTTATGATTGATCGCTACTTAGCCACGTATTGAACGTGTAACTGCAACATTAAAATAAATGTAAGTCGGTCTCTGAGATTAATTATTCCATACGCAATTCACAGCGGAAGAAATATTTTTTTCTGTAAGCTGTGCATTATTATTTTTCCCTACGTAGAAAATGTGAAGGAACTTTTAATGGTTCCCCTTTGCCAGATTTAACTATGAATAAATAAATTGAGATTTTAAAGTCTTCTCTCTCATTTTAACCATTGCTGATATAAAAGAAATATTATCAATAAGTGTTAATGAATTACTTGTGATAGTGATTTAAAATTAATGGAGAGTGAGATAAATTAAGTTGTGGAATTATTCCTATTCTAAATATGAGGCCGCAAATAGGAGAGACAGGCTTTTAATTCATCGTAACGGGTGACGTTCTAGATCGATATTTAATTTTCAAATATCAGTTTGTCGATTATTACTACAATCTTCATTGTTAAAAATGTTGTAATTTTGAAGGCAATGGATTCAATGAAATCAATTTATTCCCGTGTCTCAACATTGAGATTTCTTTGATTTTTGCCTATTGAGTTGGAACGCTTCCCGAAGTCTAACTGAAGTCTGTTAGGTAGCCAGGAAAGCATACTGGCATACTTAAATGAAACGTTAATTTGATATTGAATATCTAAAACGACAAAATTATTTTATTGGCGTAATATGATAAGCATCTCATGACCTCAACAACAATAAGGATTTCCTTCCAAAGGGAAACAAAGGAATTCCATTTCATAATGGGTATTTAGGGTGGTTATGTCCCACCCCTCGAATCCTGGACGCTAAATGGATCTTCCCTTCTATTTGTGTTGTAACTTCATTCCACTTCCCCGAGGTTTCGGTCAAGCCATCCCCCACCGTTTAATCCCTAATCATCCAGAGCAAGTCGGACAAAATTTCTAGCGACGCATCGTAATTGGTTAACACAGCTCCCCCATTCGTAAGGACCCCCAGTTTACTTCGCTGCAGTTTCCAAGACGACGGATGGGCTTGCATAAGCGGAGACCTCAAGGACCGGTTTAGCATTAAAACCGCCCCGACCGCCAACTTAGCTTAAACTCCTCTCTGGTCAATAACTTCCTCAGCTTGCGTTTCCGGCGCGCGTGGGAGGCTTACTGCTTCCACCCCTCTCTTTCTTTAGCCTCCGGGAGCGCCCCGCCCTCCTCCCCAGAAGCCGCGCCCAACCCCTCTTCAGTACCATCTCCCCTACTCAGTTCACCCCAATTTGTCAGCCTTAATCCATTTATCGTAAGCTCTCTCCTTACCTCTCCCCGAACATCTCCTCAGCATCTTACTTTCTGTGCGTTCCTCGACATTATGCCGCGGGAGGGGCCCCGAAGGGAAGGGGTGCCCCACTGATTTCAACAATGCTCCATTTGTCAAGCTAATTTCACGTGGCGACGGGAAATAATGGGACTCTTCCGGATAGCTGGAGAGCGATATCTTCAACCTATCCAATAGGTCAAGGGCTTTCCCCGGATGGATGGTAATTTTGACTTCCGAGTTGGTTGTTCCCATTGGTGATGTGCGTAGATCAAAATAGATGATTTGGGTTGGATGAGAGTTTTACTGGGGAGGCTTCCGGATTGTAAAATTGGGGTTGAATTACGGGATGGAATTAAGGAGGACGTGGTTGGGGTTTAGAGGGTTCGGAAGAGGTTGGTTTTGAGGTTGGAGGTCCTCATGTTTGAGTTCCACTGGAATTGCTTCACAAGCTTGGATTGTTTTGTTCCATTCATCATCATAAGTATTCTGGGTTATTGATGGACTCACGGTGACTTGCTATACCGAGTTGTTCAGCTTAACTAGCTGGAGAAACATTAAGAAATGCTATGAATTACACTAACCAGCCCCTTAAAACGGGCCGTACTTATTTCACATAATTTTCCGAGCATTATAAAATTTTGCAAAAAGACAAAGGGGAAGAAAAAGATAAAAGTTGTTAGAAGAATTAAGGGGTGGGATAAGTTACCGGGAATTGAAGGAGAGCAAATTAAATAGGGAATGTGGGGGCACATCAACCTACCGAAAGGTAGAACACTTGTATATAAATAATATAATATAAAAATTTTGCATGACCATTATTATAGCACGTACATTTACATATTATTTCGTAGCGATTTGGCTTTGAACCGAGTAGTTTCTTGAGAAGCATCAATGTCGTATAGTACTTTATCACGTTCTCTACTTGTAGTTCGAGTGATTAGAAGATAATTAAAAAGAATTACGCATATATTAATAATGCGTAACGCGTTTATTAATAATGCATAACCTTCGGGAAAGGAATGAAGATTTTAAAAATAACCTACAATATTTCTCATGAGGGATGTTATTAGCGTATGGCGTCTAACTCTTTCAGAAGTCTTTACTGCTAACGTTACTCAGTAAAGTCTACTCAGAATACTTTGGATTAAAATTCTATATCCTTCCAATTGGTTCATGAAATGAATTTTTGAAAATTGGCTCAATGCACTCTAATGTGGATTACAAATTTTAGTTAAATTCCGCTAAATTACAGAACTATGTAATTCTATTATATCATTTATTGATTTATAAGCAATATCACAAATGGATATTAAGCCTAAATCTTTAAAGTTATATATAAAATGTAGGACGCTGGAGGAATTGTCTGGGCAATATTTAAAAAGTTTGCTAACAATGTGTCAAGCTTAGAGGGAATCCTTCTGTTGACCTAATGTGGGGCTATGTAGAATTCAAGAATAAAACTTGTAGAAATGCTATGCGTGCTTTGGTCCTTTTTGAAGGGAAATGTGGAAAAATTTAAATGAATACCTTGACCTTCGACGTGAGGTGTTGCCTGTCGGCTTTAATGTCTTTGCAAAGTTTAATGGTAGTACGACCTTCTTGCTCAGTTACATCTCAGAGAGTGACTCCGTAAAGTAAAGTAACTTGGGAAATCTCTCACGACTTAACACGGAATTCGCATCGCATCCCACGTCTTCTAACATCACAGGTGTCACATGTACACCAATCTATCCATTTACAGAAATAAAAATTAATTATGAACAAGTTCAAATAGGAGCCAAAAGAAAATGTTATCCAAATAACAACTTAATATATAAAAGTTGAAACTTAAATTAAAAATAAATAAGCCACACTGTTCACAATTTTATGCTATGTAAATTTCACTGTGGTGTAATGGACGGAATAGGTTAGGAAGAATAAATAGGGTTTCAGTAAGGAATTTTGTAGCTAATGAGCCAATGGTAACTTTCCATTAAAGATTTGAAGACATGTTTGATGGCAGAATTCCATCAGGATATAATTAACGTTTATTTTTTCTTCACATTTATGCACTTAGTAATTTGTGGGAGAGCTAAAGGAAGAAAGGATATATTAATACGTAAATTTCACGGAATTCCAAAGCTTGGCCACATCAGATTTAATTTGTATGAGAATTGTCATTAGCGGGAAAGTTGAACACGTATAAACACGAATGCGGAAATGGTCCTAATTTCCTGTAGCGGGATCTGCTGGATATTACTTTTGCAATTAACTAATTAACATCGACCAACCATCCGATGTCAAGCTTAAGGAATTAATTATATATTTAATTACTACTGGAAATTCAGTAAACACTAAAAATTTATTTAACTTTTTTCGTTCGAGCATAAAATTTCATCCGGAAATTAACGTTTATTTCAGAAATAGGGTTACGAATATGTTTATATAAAACATAATTGTAATTATTTTGGAGCTTGGTGAAATTCAAACCGTTGAATTTTTAATTTAGTTTTATATTTAACGCATTTACTATTCAAATGCATCTATGAAAGGAATGGCTCGATTATAATTTTTAATGAAGCTACTACAGAAACATGCGGCTCTGATAATTCCACCTCCTTGCTTAAAAAGATATGTTTTTCAGAATTAGCATTTACGAGCATTTTATTTATTTTTCTCGTGTATTCTGGCTCATTTTGGATCTAACTATCACCGATTGTAGTTAATTATCGAGAGCACGTAATGATCGATAATTCAGTTGGAGGGTATGTTCTTTGTCTGATTTTCATCTTCGATGTTAACAATTTGCTCGTATTTTGATAAAGCTATAGTGCCGCTTGATTGCTGTTGAAATAATTTCGAATCATGTTTGAAATTGTGATGCTCTTCCTCATTAGCGAACCAGCTGTTTCTCCTTGTTCATTATTTCCGTCCAATCTTAGTTACCCACTTTCAATGAGTATTATATATTAAGTGTTCTACCTTTCGGTAGGTTCATGAGCCCCCACATTCCCTATTTAATTCCTTCCCCTTCAATTCCCGGTAACTTATCCCACCCCTTATTTCGTCTAATAACTTTCAACGAGTATTAACAGTGGTTAATCCATGTCTGTTAAATAATTCCGAAGACACGCCAAAAAACTTATTTTCTCGTAATCAAAGATTTGTTGGTCTTTGGTATGATGAAAATTTGATTTGATTAAGTAAATTGAAGATATGTTGATGCTGAAGAGAATCGTGCTATCTGGAATGATTACGTAAGGTTTACCCAGAAATCTTAATTTAATATCAATTAATTGGGTGAATTTAGGGCGATCCTAATAGACAATGCGAGCAGTAATCATTTTGGTAGTATATGCAGCAATGGCATTAAATAGGAATTACTTAGGTTTCGAAGCTTTACTTCATTATCAATCCTCCCACTCCAGTACCTCAGCATTTGCAAGGAATGCGTTTCCGATATTTTCGCAAAAGTTGAAATTCGCGAGATTTGGAATTTGCGAAATCAGAATTTGCGAAAATCCGAATTTGCGAAAATTGGAATTCGCGAAAGTTGCGATCCTCAAGAGTTGAAAATCGCGAACGAGATCTCTTCACTGATTATAGTCAGCTAGCTTTAGGAAATCCATCGCTATTTCCCTTTGTCAAAATTCCGTTTCCTTCTGTCTTTGGGTATTTACTTCTTTATTAACATTGTAAGCAAATGGCCGTGGTTAATTTAGGCTTTAATAGGCCTAAGGAGTATTATTAATATGTTCCCCACCAGAAATAAACTCTAAAAATTAAAGTACGGCAAAATGTATTTAAAGCATCTTAGGCCCCGCTTTAGATTCCCCAATCCAGTAAGCTTGTGTATTTGAGCTTAAAACAGTACCTGATCCAATCCCTTCTCCTATGAACTCGATTACATGAAATTTGCAATCAATTTGAAAAGATCCTTTTTCGGTTAAAGTTTTTAATTTTAATTTAATGTTTATGTCATTCACGGAAAGCCAAATAAGATGTGGGAGTTGATGGGCTGACCACGTATCACCCACGGTGAGTGCCACCTGGCTAGGCCTTATCACCCGAAGTGATGTTTCGCCATAGACTTTACGTTTTTACCTGTGTATCAGTAGAATAGGGAGAGTTTCTGGTGTCACAATCTGAGGTTAAATTTATACTAAGTTTTTCAGAGTAGGTATTAGGAATTATATGAATATAGACGGCCAAATTTTATATCATTGTTCATTTTATATTCAGAATTAAGCAATTTGCTCAAGTGATATCTAGGGCTGAAGGGTGATTTGTTCTCTACCTGATATATAGTAAGGAGAAGCTCGGTAAAACTTCTATGAGGTACTATTATATAATTGCATGAGTCATTACTGCAATAGTAGAAACGTTTATAGAAAAGCATCGAATGCATGGGATCGCAAAAGTTTTCAACTATATGGTTTTTATAATCCAGCAAAAATGCTTCAGTCCATCATAATATCGGATATTTTAAAGGAAATTATAACAAATTCCCCATAGACGACGGTAGTATATAAGTCAAAATCATTCATACAAGTTATCCTCAGAATTCCATATTTCATTCTCCACAATCTCTTTTCATGCCCCAGTTTAATTTTCCCAGCCAGACATAATGCTTCTCTTATTTAATCCGTCTCTTATTGATAAGGTCGTTTACCCCATTGTAACCGTGGTAACCTCGTTGGCGCTCGCGAGTGGTCCAAGAAATTCTGTTCAGACTTCTCGATTCTTGATAAAGACGGAGTCCGCAGTTTTTTTTACCTTTCCTAAGGCGAACTGCCTTCGTTTCCGGTCGTGGGAGACACTGAAATGTGAGGGGATATTGACGCTTTTATCATACTCTTAGGAAGAACCTGTCCGAATTATATTGGCGCCTTGGGCTATGAAGGATTCGGAGAAAATTCCGTCTCCCATATGGCGCAGTGGGCCTCTACATACGTTCAGTCGGGGGAATGGGTGGTTAACTTCTCAGCGCCTTCTCCTTAAAATTGCTCTCCTTCTTTTTTTGGAGCATATACATTTTTTGGTTCTGGTACATTCAAACAAGCAGAGACTTTATTGGGTCACGGTTTAAAGAGCACATTTGCTGGTGTTTTCTTAGTTGAAAAAATGAATATTCTTCATCTTCATGTTATGCAGTAGAGATTCTCTCGCCGTTTATTTTTACCAGATCCGCAATTCATATATTTAAATACATACACAGGAATATAAGATAAATAAATAATCGATCATAACATAGATGAGATAAATAAATGAAAGTACATGGGATTTCTGAAAAGTTTCCGACATTTCGCAATCTCTCGACATGTTTTCTGAAAATTTCTGAAAATTTTCGGAAGGTTTCTGAAAATCTGGGGTTGGAAACTTTTCAGACTACCCTCGTATATGATAATCAAATTTAGGGATAATGTAGCTCATCCTAGCGCATTTATAATCAGAGGAAATCTTAATATACTATTAGATTTAGTTAAAGAGAGTGATTATTTCATTACTTATATATGGACCCCACAAGCTATGTTTAGTAGGGGCATAATTATTCAGGTTCAGCTTTCAGCGTGATATTTATTTTCACATGACAAATTAGAAATAAATTTAGCTACTTTTAATGTTGCAGAATCCAGCTAATTTCGTGCACAAAATTCTAATTCTATAAGGATGCTGACCTATTTCCAGTAGAAAATACTCCACGATATAACCATAAAGTTCTGTCGTTCTCTTACAAATTCATACCAATTCGATTCATTAAAATTTTCGAATAATTCGATTTCTTATTTATTTTACATGATCTCCACTAATGAATATCCATTGGTAGGATTCGATCGATGAAATACACGTAAAAAAGGAATGGATTTTTAATTTAATATAGAATGCAATGCGGAAGATAAATCCTTAAAATTATTTAATTGCCGCTGTCCAGTGAAATCATACATTTAAACATTATTAAATTTAACTTTTTATTGAATCGCTGTTTCCTATTCATATTTTCTATGAATAAATATTAGGAGAAAGCCTCTTAAATTTTACATTTTTTTGGTATTTCATACATTGATGTGTGTAAAATTGCCATTCATTTATGCGCTCTGTTTCAAATTAGACCCGACATCTCTTAATTGGGAAGCGTTGATTGGCTGCTCACCTTTTTGAATATTTATGCGAACTGAGCACTTATATTTACCGATGCTTGTGAAATATATTAATCGAGTCAAGTTTAAATTTCATTAAATTCATTTCATAATAATTTTTAAGGTTTGAATGCAAATTCCGTCAATCTATAGGCAAAGTAAGTTACAGGCATTTAATGATATTAATTTGTTGGAGTGTTTTTCATGAGAGGTGGAGTTAGGGATTGTGTATAGATTTTTAATTTAGTTGTAAAGAGGAGGATAAATAACTTCCGATTAAAAAATATTCGAACACCTCGTAATTTTTGCATCAAATGGAAACTGACTTCTACAGGATGATCTGGTAAATCAATTTTCAACGCCAAAACTTTTAATATTGCACTCCCGTCATTTTTCTGATCTTGCGTGCAACTAGTACCAAAAGTTGAAATAAACAGAAAATACACTTTTGCAGCAAATAATTTTGACAGATATCTTTCCGTGGAAAGATTACGCATATTATTCATATTTTTAGTGTTTTAAATGGATCAAATTCATTTATCTGTCATCTTAATTTTCACATACTTTTTTCATAAAATACACTTGTGCAGCAAATACTTTTGACAGATATCTTTCCGTGGAAAGATTAAACATATTATTCATATTTTTAGTGTTTTAAATTAATCAAATTCATGTATCTGTCATCTTAATTTTCACATACATTTTTCTTGGAAAGTGAATGTTATTTATTTTGTCGGATTATGGCACCTTTTTATAAAGTTGAGCTTCAGCATTTCAATGATAAAGTTGCAAAAATCTGAAAGTACTTTATCGCAGAAAAAAAGTCAGTAATTTTTTTTCTGGTCTCCCGGATAGCCGAGTGCGCTGCGCGTTCTATTTTAGTAAAAGTAGTTCCGAGTTCGATTCCCGGTGAGAGACCATATGCAACATGACCTCCATTGCCGAAGTAAAGTAATAATACTACTATCAGTACTGAATATTTTTCAATGAAAGAACGCCGTAATCCTAACATATTATTTCTAAACATCCGCTGTATGCGACCAGCGCTTTTCTTCCTTCACACTCCATCAAAACATATGAATGGCTGACCATTTGGCTGAGGATGTTTCCGGGATCCTACAAAAAATAGAACGACCAATATAAAATGCACCATTTGGTCCAAATATTGAGTTAAAATTTTAATTTTCCCGTAGAATTTAGTTATTGGATATGTAGATATCGTTATCGATCGATATAAACAATGTAAATCGAAACGGACTCTGATATTCTATTTCACCACCAAAATAAATTTCAACATACACTTCAATCACTACAAATGACAACACAAACAATGAAACATACCTAAAAAACCCACCTTTATAAAAATTATATCTTTATAAAAAGTGGGGGTTGCAAAATTTCTGCACAACTAGTTCCTTATGTTCGTAAAATCAATCGAAATCTAATTCAGAGATTTACATCGGAAATCAATCTTCTACCCTTAAATTTGCAATATTCCTCCCCCATCACTTCACACGCGTCTAATTCGCGGATCAGGCAGCGCGTCGAGATTTCAATCCTAATTAAAGGACCGTGCAGATTCGGACAGGAAAAGGGCTCCTCCACGTGCACCCGCAAAAGCAAGCGCAGCACCCGGGAAAAGATTTAGACGTGATTGCCCCCTCCTACCTCAACGAATAGACCGGAAATTCTGATTTCGCTGAATAATGCATGTTCCCCAGGCGCAAGTTTTCCCCTCTTTTTTTCCAGGAGGGAACTAGATTCATTCTTCTCGATATAGAATTCTTTCTCACCTCCGATATTTCTTCTTCGAAAAAACTTCGATCCTCCGCACGAGTCCCGATTAGGCGCTTCAAAAAAAAGAGAGATTCTTCCCATGCTCCCTCTTCAAACATTAAGAATCTCGCTTCGCTAGTGCTTCCAACAGCGATATTTCCTTCTGCTGCCGGTTCTGCGAGGGGCGGGAGGGGCAATAGACAGCTGAGGGCCCACGAAAAACACTCCGCTTAATTCAATGTTGGGAGTAGACTTGATTTTTCTCCCCGGAGGTGCGGGCAGATGTAGGTGTTCGGTTGAGGACGGAGGGAATGGGAGTTGGTGAATGGACGAGCGGAAAAGTTTGAGAGAGCGTTCTGGGACGTTATTTTCGGGCACGATTGTTTCGCTGAATGAGGTGATTCATTTATCTATCTTGTCCTTTCTGTGGGGAGTGAGATATAATGCTGCTCTTTCACGGATTCTGGTCGATGTGTACCCTGAAGGTTGCTTAAAATATACAAAGGAATGGGTTAACCCTATCTAGAATGACAATCGCTGGAATGTCACCACGGTCTTATTGTATTGTGTTTTTGTACCTGAAATTTTCACGCCTACTTATTTTGTTTTGCTCAGGTAATTTTAACGTTAAAGTACTACTTATATTTTTACATTTTGCGTGATTTTTTTATTGCCACGTCAACTTTTAGTGCCTCAACAACCTCGTTTAATATTCATAAAATCTTAGATTTCGGCATTGAAAAAAATGTCTCGTTTATTTAGGATTTTGTAAAGACTTGATAATACTGTCTTATTTAGAATTTCTGTGAGGAATCCTAGAGATAAATCTAAATGTTTTTATTGTACACGGTTCTTTATTGAAACGATGCCTCGTTAATCACGAATTTAGATGTTCCCAAATTATTTGAGTAATTATCGAAAATAAATTTTAAATTTTCATCCTTAATTTATTAATGTTCATCTTGTCTATTTCGATGAATTAGAGTAAAAATTAGAAAGTTCCTTATTTTGATACTATGGCTTTCACGAAGTCACGCCTTCGCAAGTAGTTAATGGATTAGTGATTCGTTGTGCTAGTGATTTTGTATTCTATTATATTTTCGGCAAAAAATTACATCTAGCGTAGTGTGAGTTAAAATTAATGATCTACGTATCTCAAATTCTCTCTAGCGTTACTCTCTCTAGCTGTTAGTCTCTCGAAGAAGAGATCTATGTATCATCTATATTACAAGGACCCTACAGATGTAACTGATACTTCTCTTGAATCATCATAAGCGCTCTACCTTTCCCCAGGTTCATGTGTCCTGGAATTCACTGCGTAACGCCATTTCCTTTATTTCTTGATAGCTAAGCTCCACCATTTACAACATTCGAAAACTTTTGTCTTTACTTCCCCCTGTCTTCTCGCCTTAGCATCCCGGCAATTCCATTGCTTTATTCAGCAATCGATATCCTCTCAATGTCTCTTCCACACCATCTTCCGACATAATTTCTATTTCATCTTGAATAATCTTTTCACTCTCACTTTCATCAGCATTTCCTCGTTTGTGTTCCAATAAATCCGGCTTACGTATTCCACCCTAAGCCACCTCCGGTTTTTAATATTCTTTCTGGCACATCAAAATATAACATGAATTTTCATTTCAAGCAAAAAAGAGAGAACAATTAAATACTTTTATGCGTGTGATTATTTATAAACATGTTCACATGTATTACTTTATGGCATTTTCATGATGTTAAGTATTGTGTATTAAGTTACTGATATAGCGATAAAATTTTTGTATGGTAATGTTTTCAGTATTCGGAACAAAAACTTGTAATTTGGGTCTAAAGAATGATTTAAACAGTCATATTATGAATCACCAGAGACTATGAATGATTATTTCGTGGATACTTGCTTGCTGGAATAAACATTCATTTCTGTAGTCATATTTAAAAATATTAAGCAATATAAATATATTTCTATCCGTTTTTCGTTTGGAAAAATATGTGTAATTAAAATTTGAAGTCAATTCAGATTGCTCTGTACAAAATCAAAATGAAAAAACAAATATATCAGATAAGGCTACGTAGGTGGTAACCTTAGGATAGGAGAGTCGTGATAGGTATTACAATAGGTAGATGTTGGTCTTTAATAATAATGTAATGATGATGATAATATAGGTAGAATTAATCTAATTGTGAAGCAAAAAGTCAGTCTTCTCTTTTTGTTATAGTGTAGTACTTCACATTTCCCTTCCTTTTTAGAGATTACAATCAATTATGGTTTCAGTTTTTCTTAAAAAGAGCTAAAACCCTCGTGGATAAACTCGTTAAGAATCAATTGCTTGAAATAGGTGAAAAAAAAACGTGCAACTGTATAACCGATGGGTCTATTTAACTAGCTCAGCGATGCGGGCTGATCATACGATGTGAACTTCTCTTTAACGTTTGTGGTACTAACCAGTGTATGAACGAGCTCACAAAATTCTTAGTCCCCTAAAAACTCTGCAGTGGTGTTTAACATCTTATCACATCGTGTAATTTCTTCTTAACATCATCTGTAGTAAATTAATATTAAATAATAATCAATGATATTAATAAAAATGAAGTACTTAAGAATGTAGTTCATGAGTTTTGTGTGCATATGTAGAGAAACGTCGTTCATAAGCTAATGCATATATAGATGAAGATAGGTTCAAACTTCGTATCAAGGTTGAAAAATTATAGATAGATTAGCGAGGTAAAATTTAAATTAAGCACTTTTAATGAAAGGGTCTCATTACTTCATTTATGGGATCAAAATAATTTAAAAAATAGGGAAACCTGATAAATTTAAATGGGTAGATAAAAAAAGCCCAAGCAGAACAGTAGATTTTGTTTACATTTTCAAAAGGAACCCTCATTCTTTCATCGGTCAGGACTTGTATCCCTTTGATTTTTCGCACGGTATCTGATCGGTCTACGTGGTAGAGTAAATGTAGAATTCTGCGCATTTAATATATATGGAAGTTTAAATAACCTTTTCTATCGGTAATTAAATATAACGACAGAGGGATTTTGTCAGGAAATAATTATATCTTTGATGTGGAGTATTTGGTGTGAAACGTAGAGCTTAAGGAAAGAGGGCATCAAAGGTGTATTTAAGATGTGGGTATGGCGCAGAATGGAGAAAGTAAGTTTTGTTAATGGAAAAAACAAACGCGGAGATGCTAGAGATGTTTGTGAAAGTGTTAATTAAGGAGGGTGTTAATTAAGGAACGGTAGAGATAGTGGGTGGTCAAATAATAAGAGGAGAGTGAATAAGGGTAGAATTCAAGGAAAAAGACGGGGTAGACAAAGCAAAGATATGTTGGATGATATGGAATGGGATAAGTTACTAAGAAACGAATTAAAAAGCTCTGAATAGGGAGTATAAAGGCACATGAACCTACCGAAAGGTAGAGCGCTATGATGATGAATGGAATTCAATTATAGAACTGAGTTTTGGAATTCTTAGACCCCACAGGATTGAAACAACAAAACAGAATTACTACGAGTAAAAATCATCATTCCCTCCCTATTCCCCTTTACCGTAATTCTTGACATTTTTCCGTTCTCGAGAAATAATGCACCTAATTCCATTCAGGAAAGGGTCGTTGAACCTTCGACGCAGGAGATTCGGATATCCTCTGCCAACAAACTATTTCCAGATTCCTTTACCTCGTTTGAAACCAAACAAACTCCGTAATGATATTCTCATACTTTAACGATGAACCTTCAAAATGCCTCGAGACGGCGCGCCGGCACGAATGCTCCTGGAATACAGATTTCCAGACGGAATTTCTCTCTCAGATATTTTCAGGCACCGTTACGTTACTTCGGTTCGAATTGGAGACGCTACCGTAAATCTGATTCTACGCCTCCAGCAAACAACGGAGGGTTTGCATTATCAATAGGATGCGATGATGAATCTCGGAAAATTTCCGAAACTGTTCATATTATATTATAAAATTAACCATTATCTTGATGCGCGCGGTATTATGTTTTTATATAAATAGGCAAGATGAAGACATTTTGATACATATAATGAATATATTTAAATTTCAATTTACAAGATATAAAATCAGCAGACAAAAATTAAGAAAAAGCAGAAAACTTCATAGTAAATTTTAAGATCCCCCTGAGCCTGACAAAAGACTCGCCAGGAGGTGCCGCTTGTAATTTTTGAACTGAAATAATATTATTAAGAATATATAGGTAATAAAATATAAATAATATAGATATTACAGTGAATGTGTTAACCAGTCTTTAATCTTAGGCTTTAAAATTCGGAAACTATCAATTTCATGTAAAAATTTTGGCAAAGAATTAAAAATCAAAATTAATGGAAAAATAATAAATTCAATAACAACAATATCCAATTAAATTACTTTTTTGGGTACCTAAATGTACTAGAACTCGTTTATAACGCTTGTTAAGACGTTATTCCGCTTAATAAGCGTTTTCCAAGTCCCTTTCATCCGAAATAAATGGCAAAAATACCATTTAAGACGCTAGTATAACCGCTAATGAGACAGATTATTCCTATTTCTAGGCGCCCCAATTTAGCCGATTGTCCGTCCCATTTGATGAACCAAGAATTGTAAATTTACTAAATATATAGCTAATCAGTCCCGGAAAAAATTCAGTACATGACTTCCTTTGTACCAAAATCATTACTCCAGAACATGCTGAAGAATCTCAGTTGTGAGTCCACTGTTTCTTAGATTTCCTTGTAATAGGATCCACTTAATGAAATTTTGTAAGGCGTTGTTGAAGGAAATTTAAACCTTAGTCGATAAATTTAATTTGCTTTATTTACAAACTTTGCATTGGTAAACAGTTAATCAGTACTCCGCCTTTGTTTATTCCGTCATCATTTAGCCCGTAATGCTTTTAGTAGCAACACAGAGTTAACGTTAATTAACACTGATTAAATTGTAATGCCGTACATCTTGAATCTAAGACTTACATAAGCACCTCTGGATGATTGTTTACGAAAAAGACTGGGATTGGGAAAACTGAATCATCGATTTAAATATTTGATTTTAAGTAAATTTTCTCTGCAGTACCTGCTTAACTTATTTAGTGCTTAATGTATTTTATATATATATATATATATATATATATATATATATATATATATATATATATATATATATATTGCTTAATGTATTTTAGATAACGAATCTAAGACGTACTAGAATTCAAAGCGTACCCGATATTTTGAAGCTCTAAAGACGCAAAAAATTAGTCTTAGATTCTAAAATACTCGTATACGGAAGGTCTCTGGAATCCCCGTAGTATATCGCTTTATATAGCTTTGCCCTAGAAATGTGATAGCGATTTTTGTAGAAATTTGGGGAATATTTTTTTTCAACTTTCGTATTGTACCCTGCGATTTATATGCATGCCCATTTATATCACCATTCTCTTATATCCCTAACTGGTACATTCTACAACAACTTTCCAATTTTCTGTATCACTTTTCCTATTAATTTTCCTCTAGCATCCTTCTCAATAATGCCAACTCAACTTCTGAGACGCCAATTTCCCTTTCTTTTCATTTTCCTCAAAATCCTTTTCTCTTTATTCATTTTCGGCACTTCCTCATTCATTTTCTCATTCATCCCAATTTCTCTCATTTAAGCCAAATCTCAAGGGACTATTGTATTTTAAGAGGCCTTTAATAAGACCTGAATTCCACATCTGCACAGTCTCACGCACCAGAGTAAGGTTTCAATCCCTTCCTGATACTTTATAAATTTTCCACGCGTATCTGAACCAATCAGGGTGTATATTTATAGCTTAAGGAAGACATTTCCTCGTATACTCATAAGCCGGCCAATACAGACATTCGGGATTGGATTGGTGTATGGCTGAAGACTTAGCAGGCTCAAATAGATTTTTTTTCCCTTCGACCATTGTTACATTACATCCTGAAAAATTTCTCTGTTATTTATATCTTTTTCAATCACACTACTTTAATTTTAGAATAAAACTTATTAATTGTTATTTCAATGTTGTAACTACATATATTTAATAAGCTTTGATATGAATTTACCCAGTTACCAATTAAAATTCTTACAGTTACAAGTAAAATGTGCAGTTTTCTGAACCGAAAATTGGAACGGAATAAAGAACGATTTTCTGGTTTGTTTGAATTCAAGAATTTCATTATTATCTGGTTCGGTTTTCACTCTGGCAAAATAACGGTTATTTTCAGTTTCGGTTTTTGTTTTGGGTTCGGTTCGATGTTGGGATCGGTTCGACAGACCTGCATATAAATCGCCCCCTTCCCTATCGAGATAAGACCTCATGACTAATAACGACCTAATGTCATAAATTATTATTCCTCCATACATTACTATTCTGGCATATATATTTCACTGCTGATATGTCTTTCCATACATTTTTTTACATTACATTTAATGCTTTTAGACTTCGAATGCCCCTTACAAGAGATCTCATTCAACACATTTGGCTACCGTTTCCTCGTAATAGCAGTAAGTCAAGGTTAAGGAAATGTAATAAGGGAAGAGTCATAGGGAAAGTAATTTAAATAAAGCGGAATCAAAGGGTATTGATATAACTTCTATTTTTGGGAACGATAATTATTACGCTTTGGAAACTTCGACGACAAATAAAAGACTTTCGTAATTATCATTCTACTTCCGTTGAAGTGAAATGATAATTACGTATGTAATTTATGTTATTTATGTATGCTACTTGGGAATTAGTACCTACATACTATAAATAGCAGAGATTTTTAAAGGAGCTTCGACAGCTAAGGTAATTTTTCACGTGTGCTTCCGCCGGTAATCGAACCTGGGACCGCTTTCCCGAAAGTGAACGCGTTGCCATTTGACTTAGCATTTGAATAGCAGTAAGTCAAAGTAAAGTGATAAGCAAAGAGTCATAGAGAAAGTAAGTAAAATAAAGCGGAATCAAAGGGAAATTTTATTACTTAATTTTAATGGAACGATTATTATTAAGCCTGGGAACTTTAGACGAAAAATAAAAAAAGATATTCATAATTATAACGCTATTTCTCTATCTGCTGAGAATTGATACCCATTTTTTATAATAGCAGCGATTTTTATTATTACTATCATTAAAAAACACCGCAAGTAGAATAAATTTGGTGGGCAGTGGTACTAAAAAGGGTTTCAAAAGCGCTTCGACAGCTAAGGTAATTTCGCACGTGTGCCTCCACCGGTAATCGAACCCGGGACCGCTTACCCGAAAGTGAACGTGTTGCCATTTGGCTTTCCGTTTTCCCTTCTCCTCCTCATCGTATTCACATTCTCCTCATACACAATCTTTCTTCCTCCCTCACTCATCACAACATTAGCATTCAATCTCATTTCAATCCGGCGGTTAATTTCGCCACCTCAATTCGCACACGTTGCGAATGCTTGTCGCCAATCGCTCGAGAGGCGTCGGTTATATTTTTCCCCTCCCTGCGGACCAAGTAAGTCACCGGAGCATATCCTTCGCATCCCGGCAGCTTGAATGGAACCCATTGGAATCGGAGGGAGGAGTCGGAGGTGCTCAAAACGCTTCCGCTTGCGTGAACCATCCTCAGTTGCCATCGTAATTCAGCCTCGTCCTCAAGTAGACCAGTTGGGAGTCCTTTTAAAGGGTTTCTGAACCCCTTTCCTTCGCTTAAAGCCGCGTGGTTAAGGGAAGATGGCTGAGGGGTTAGGCTCGGATCGGTTGGTTAACTTAATTCGGGTAACAATGGGAATCTGGGGCGAATTTAACTGGTTTGGGAGTAGTTCGTTAGTGGGATTACGTGCGGTCCTCAATGCTAGGGACACTTCGGTTCACTATTCAGCTTCAAAGGGATCAATTTGGGCTGGAAACGAAGGTGGTTTTTTATCCCTCCCTGGCGGGATCTCTCTTTTAATTAACCCCGAACAAGTTGGCGAACCTCGCGCGGTGTGATTATGTTGGGAAGAATTTTTGAATTGTTGTAGTTACCTTGGAAGATCCGTTCCCATGGAGTAAGAGGCTTAGACATCAATCGGATGGGGTTGGGTTATACTTTACTGGTTAATGAAGTCTACTTTCTAAATGGGTATTAAGGAGTTAATGCTGGCAGCGAATAGAATATTCTGTGAAGTATGAAGTACTAGCTGAAGCACCCGTCCTTCATTGAGAAATACATATAGAATCCTTATATATTATGCCAATTTAATATTCTATGAAATATAAAGTATTAGCTGAAGTGCCCAATCTTCATTGATAAATAGATGTAGAATCCTTGCTAATGTAATATTCTGTGAAATATAAAGAAGTAGCGGAAGTGCCCGTTCTCTATTGAGAAACAGATTTCTTCCATATTATTTCTAAACGTCCGTTTTCGGTGAACAGCGCTTTTCTCCCTTCAAACTTTTTTGAAATACCATTTTATGGAGAAAGTTTCCAACTTCCTGCTAAAAATAGACAAACAAATGTATAAAGGAATCGTTTGGTCAAAGTACTGTTTTAAAATTTGAATTTGCCTATAGAGTTTCGTTATAGATGTATAGATATCGATATCTATCGTTACAAACGAAGTATATCGAAAAGGACACTAATATAGATTATGAAGGTATTTTTGTGTATGATTTAGTGCTCGTGTATTCGTTTGTGGTGATTAGAGTGTTTGTTGAAATGTTTTTGGGTGGGGAAATCGAGTATCGGTGTCTGTTTGCGAATTTTTGTAGGGACAACTAGTCAATTATAATCGTCCTATATATAAAGAGAAGAATGCAATATCTTTATTCTCGATGCTTGGTTCAGTAGGACAATTTATTTAAAAAAATGTTCAATCTTATCAAAGTTCTCAATTCTATAATCTAAGTTGTAATATTAATCTTTATTACGTTTCCCTTATATTCTATGGGAAAATCCATAAGCTCGGATTCCAGAATCGTATTGGTCGTCAAGGGAACTAGTTTTGTTTACACATAATTATTTTGTTCATTAATTATGAGAAGAGAAGTAAGTGAAGCTTAAGATATAAAAGTTAAGCTTTAATTATACGAGGAAAGGGAGATCTTTACATGTAATTAATTTGGATTAATCTTTAAGCCATTATTATTAAATTTTTACTCTAATATTCTTCCTTTGTTTCGTTTTCCGCATTCTCCCATCCTTAAACCATCGGAAATCAGGCTTTAATATAGGAGAGAAATAGCTCTAGGGTGTAATAAATTAAGCTGCCTTAGAGTCCAATAATTCCAGTTGCCATAACAACTCGCTGGAAATGTGAAACGAGATAACGAGATAACTCATTAATTTATTACTGAAATAGGAATGATTAATCCCTTGGGGATTGTTACGCGAAGAGAATTAAAAATTTAGGGACCTAATTTTAATCTAATTCAATATTTTTATTCGGAGATATCCTTCAAGATTTATTTATTAAATTCAAGTTTCCCCAAATTTTAGATATCCATTTTTTAAGTTTCCGTTGATATATATCCCATTGTTGTATTTATACCTTTTTGCCCTAATACCACTTAAAAATTAGAAGTATCAGTGGTATCACTGAACATTCCTGATATTTATGTAAATATTTCAGTCTCTCGACGGCTAATTTTTTATTGAATTGATTTAGGGATGTTATTTCCAATTGTTCTTTGGTAAAGACCAAGGGGAAATTTACTTTACCTTAACTTTACCTTCAATCCTGTTCATAGCTGTGATAATATGGAAGCTACTGAGGTATAAATGGTGGCCTAATAATGACATTTCTTTTGGCATCTCCTCATTGACTGATATAAAAAGTGTTCTTCATAGGATCAGTGTGCTGTAACTTTCTTATATTTTTAATATTTTTTAATATTTTTAATTTGATTTTTAAAATTTTTCTCTAAGCTGCTGAAGTCTTTAACGGTTTCTATCGTTACCATTATCATTGGATCATGACCTTTCTTTCTAAAGAGTTTGGGTACCCTGGCAGTAAATGATTGTAGCCATAGCATTATAGTTTTTTGTAATGTTGTATGTTGCGTAATGGGAATAATAATAATTAAACATATTGGGTGAGATTGAGACTAAAAGTATCCTTTTTTATTTTACGGATAGCATCTAGAATATATCTATTTGAAGACCTTCATAGAAATGTTGTCGAAATTGATGAAGACTTAAAAAAAAATAATTCACGCATACAGCCCAAAATAACGTCATGCTATAGTATTTTTCGATAGAGATTAAGCTGGGTGGGGTATATTAGGATAGGAGAGCTGTTCTTTTTAATTGTAAGTTTTCTCATTCATAAGTTCATCTCTAAAGTGTTCATGATCTCCTGCATTGTGCGTTGAATAGATTACTTTCTACGGATTTCTTGAAATATCCTCACTCGAGTAACTTCTTAAAAATTTCACCGAATTTAAGCTCATGAAAATTCCCGTTTCTAATGATTGCGTGATGACACTATTAACTGCTATCTCAAGTGTCCTAAGCTCTCCTTATCTTCCGCTTAAAGGAACGAGCATTTTAATTACTCTTGGCACTCTTAAAAGTTTCTCTGTGATATTTTTTCAAAAATTTTGGAAGAAGTCAAGGACGTGATTTTCCTTAAACTTAGAAATTTTCTATGCTCTGAACCCTTGGGGTGCTTTTCCTTGTCTGCGGGCAGTAAGTATGTTGGCTTTCCTCTTAAGCCGTTCATAGCCTACTTTCCGAAGTGAGAAAGCCTTAGAACTCCAGTAGAGAACACTTTCTAGTTTACGTGCCTATATTTCGAAGATATTTGACTCGATATTCAGCCTTACCCTAGAGAAAAGTATGCCCCCATGGCTAGATTTAATTTCCTGTGTATCCTGGGCGAGAGTTAGTTATATGAGATGGGAATTGCTTGTTTTCTATCATTAACTCACCGGTAACTTCAGTAATTACTCCCTACTTAGACGGTGCTTATGTTCTGAGTTGTAGAAGATAGCACCGATTCATAGACTCGCTAATATCTTTCCGTTATTTTTCGCTTTAAGCTATAGTAACCAATGAATGCCCTACACCTGCGTTATAAAACCTACATAATATCTTCCTGTCATCTTTTAAATATCATGTCCTTCAAAAGAAAATTTGTAATAGGTTATATAAGACTGGAGACCTATAAATGCAGTTCGTACAACATAATGTTCATAATATTTTCTATCTTCCATATAGCAATCTCTTTGCACTAAGTCACTAGTAATAGTAATAACTTGTTATAAAATTAATAAGTACTTATGAAATTAACTTTTCGATATACTTACCTTGATTGATATTAAATAAATTAAATACAATCAATGGATGCGGCCGTGATGTTGTGGAACGTCATAATTATAGTTAGGGATAGATACAGATTTATGTGAAAAGTACACATCTTTCTCTAACTATAATAAATGAAATAGTTTCTTCGGCAAATTCTGATAATGAAACTCGCTCGAACCCGCACAATTTTCCTGTTTAGTTAACTATCATTTAATTTCCTTGTACACTATGATTTAGTGTTTGCGAATAATTGATAATAGAAGCAAAGGAAATATTACCTCGCTAGTAAATATTTCCGAACTGAGATATTAATAATATGATATGAAATATAGCTGAACACATTTCTAGTGCATATCGAAGTACTAAATTCATATGATAAGCTTAACGACCAGTTTAAGAGAAGATGAAGTGCCTTTCACTGTAGCTAGTTAAATTTAATCATTTGATTGTTTTAAGTTGAATTTATTTTCAAGCAATTTAAATAGGGACAAAATATGATCCGATTAGAAGATTCAAACAGACTAGACAAGGCTTGTAACCGGTGGAAAATATTTTGACACCATTAAAGAAATTTTTGACGAAATGTTCGTTCGTTAGTTATTAAAAGAGAAATAATTGGTTCGTGTGCTTGTAAATTGTAATAGGTGTAACCCGTGATGAATGCCATCAAGAGGATATACCTAATTTGTAAGTAGGTTAATTGCTGCTCACTTAACAAACTGATTGTATAACGTTTGAGATAGACTGATCCCTAATTATTCATGGGTATAATTCGTCCTTGTGCTTCGTTATCAACAGATACTATTTTTTCTCCCCTAAAACTTCCAATTCAGTTATTCGTTAGATATCCGTTTGCACGAAGATTTGTAAAAGTTATTGAGTGAAGGGATAATAGGTAATAGTTATCAAGTGGCTGGAGTAAAATTTGATAATTAGCGTAACATACTATAATGTGTTTAGAAAAAAATTGTCACGAAGTCATGCGATTTCTTGGTTCTGCGAAAAAACCACTTCTTCGGTAAAGTTTCTTTATGGTATTTCTGTATTTTAGCGAGTTAAATTATTCGTATAAAAAGTATTTGTTTTTTGGCGTGTCAAATTAAACCCATACAAAATGTGATGGATGGAAAGCATATTATAATACTTAAAAATTACATAATGATATTTTCATGTTGTTGTCAATCACAGCAAATATTTTCGGAATCCAAAAGAAAATTTAATTTAAAAATTTTAAATTTAAAATGCTTGAACTTCAGTTTTGAACAATTAAATTTTTTTTACGAATTTATAATTCAATCTATGTATCGTGATTTATTTATTTAAAAAAGAAGAAATGTTCTTTACATTTCTGACCTTAATTTCTGATGATTTCCTCGATTCTGTGAAATGATTCTTTGCTTGGATATGCCAGGATTAATTCTGTTGGGTAGATTTCAGTCAGTTAGATTTCGCTTTTATAAAATATTTCAATTCTTTAAATGAAGATAAAACGTTTTATTCCAAATTCAATATACATTTAAGTTTTTCACGTTTATAATATCTGTTTTATTTGCTATACTTAGATTTAGATTCAATACCTAATATTATAGTAACAAGGACTCAATACGCTAAAATAATTTTGACTATGGTAATCACAGATTGGCTAGCTAAAATTCTGGATTTCCTTCTAAATTCACCTACAGCCAAGCTCTTATTGCGCACAGCGAGCTATATAACACTTCACTCGCAGTACAGAAGCACATACTTCATTCGCACGAAAGGCATCCACTCATAGATTCCCGCAAAATTCATGTTTACTGGTTGCTACAACACTGTTTATTTTGTTCCCTTTAGATTTTCAGAATGATGCAATTGACTTTTATTTTACAGAACAGCATTCCGTCGACTTCTATTCATTTCTAGTCCCTATACAATGTGCCATGCAAAACAGAGGTGCACGGGTGATTCTATTCATCGAGGTATTTGAGGTTATTCCATACCAGTATTGATTATTCATTTGATTTGCCTTCTGAAAGAGAGGAGATTATTTCCTATTGGTTACAAACTGCAGCAATTTGTATGATAGGCTCGATGTAGATTGTAAATTTCTAAAGAAACGTCTATCATAATTACGTTTGTATGGTTTCATTGATTTAATCGAAGAGTTTTGATATTGGTAAATCACAATTTGTGTTGGGAAATGATTAATTATTGAAACCCCACCAAATCTACACAGCTCAGTTTAAAATATTGCATATTATTCCCGTGTTTCAATGTTCGAATTTAAATGTAGTTCTTTTAATTTTAATTGCGAGAATGATGAAATTACTATTAGCAAATATGCATTTAGTAAAATCATGTAAATATAATGCAAATATATACTGATTCGACCGTAAGTTCTTTTGATGAATTTGTTGTCGATTATACTGCACCCTATTTTGATTGCCTGCGAGGAAATAAACGTTTTCAAAAAGTAAAAATTTAAACATATTACTGTTTAATATGATAGGAAAACGAAATAATAATCATTTTAAAATGACCTCTTGTATTATATAAATTTCCAATATTATTTCTTGCATTGTATATTGTTTATAGGTTCACATACCCTCAGTAGCACAAATTCTTTAATATCTTAAGAAATCATCCCTTACTTAACGTAATCTAACATTTTCCCCTTAATCTTCCTCTCTGTTTTCCCCTAGCATCTGATTTTTAATTGCTCTCTCTCCCTCCACTCTTAGTATCTGACTCTCACATTTTCTCTGCTGTTGGTTAATTAGTTCAAATCTCTCACTATTTCCTGTGGGCTTCCGTGTTGTTCCTGTTGTTGACCCAACTTATTTGTTCTATTCCTCTATATGCCTATATCTTTCCATACTCCTATTTCTCAGAATCCAAACGTCATCTCCGTGTAGCAGAAGTTATTTGCATGCCCAATAATACGACTTTTGTTTAAACCCAAACAAATACAGCTGTTTTTAAATCATGATTTCCTTTTATACAAGTAAATATAAGAACTGTACTTATCTGTCTTCCATTTCCATAATATTAGTTAACGTAGGCAGTTATTAAGTTTTCTTCTCATTAATCTGTTATAACGCGTATAATCCTTTGTCCTAAATTCTCTTTTACATTATAAAAGATCAATTCAGTAAAAATTTGACGAGGCCTTTCGAAGTGATTCTAGGATTATAAATGTTAGTTAATTTCTTTCGAGACAAAGCATGAGATAGGGATTAGCATGTAAAAAGTCGTAAGATCTTCCAAGGAAAAGGGCAAGACTAAACAAAGGGGTTGATGAGAAAAACACTGAAACAGATGGAGTAGTTCTCTTGCAAGAAGAGTTCTTATCTGGAATGGAAGTAGTAGGAAAGATATTATGACAACGCGATAGCGAAAGAAGCTTTTGTGAGAAGAAAATAATTAGTGACGAGGTTCCTTGATAATGATAATGGAAAAGGGATTGAAAAAAACTTTTATCTAGGGTGTGTTATTGTAAGGACTTTAGACGTAGACTTAAAGAGAGTAAGAAATGAAAGGACTAGAAGAAGCTTTAGAGATGAGAGATTGGGGTAAATTAAAGAAATTAAAAAGAAAAGGTGGATGGAAAATGAACAGAAATGCTCGAGAAATATTTAAGAGGATCTTATGTCGTTACTTTAAGAAATAAAAATGAAGCGGAAGAATTGGATGGCAGACAATTTCATCTAGGCATCGTAAAGTAGCATATCAAATTATTCTTATCCTTTAATTTAGCGAGAAAACGAAGGAAGAAACATTCGTGATGAAATTTTCCGTTGACAATTCCTAAAGTTTCTCTATTATAATCTCATTGTTTTTCAAGCAATGACCTCCGAGATATAAAGAACTCTGCGACTTGATTTTACTTCGAATATTTTCGAAGAAAAGTACTTCGAAGAAAAGTACGACTCGTAAGATCCAGGACACAATTTTATGCTTCTTTCTATTATGAATCATTTCCTTATATATTCAGGCAGAAATGAAATCCATAATATACTCTCTTCAAAGTTAAGTTGCAATCACTGAAGTTAAACTCAAAATCATTTTTATACTTATTTATTGACGTTTTATTGATTATCAATATATACTTTTGCAGATCGTTGTCTTTGACCTAAGTTTTACAGAAGTATGCATTACTGACTTTACAAATATTATTTTACAAAAGTCATATTTCATGAGTCAGTTTTATTAAATGTGATAAAGTGTGAATAAAAGTATAAAGGTTTTCAGATGAATTGGCAAAACATATCGCAGAAAAATAGGTGACGCTCAGTTTAAAAGAACTTTAATCAAACTTTGCCATTCGTTTTAATTATTGCTTCAGCAGTTAAGAGTTAATCATTTAGTATTAATCGATAGAAAACTGTATTCAGATAAATAAAAATATAAATATTACTGGAAGAAATATTGTCGTCAAATGTTTTATTTAACCATAAGTACTAGTATTTTATGAGATTGTGTATCATAATAATGGTGTATTACTATGAACATAGGAGACTTATTTGATTTCATACCATTTAAAAGAATAAGAATATCCAAATTTGCCTCCAAAAATTCTTTGATTAATTTTAATAAATAACTGGTACTTTTCCCATTCTACATTTAAAATTACAAGAAATATCTAGTTACATTAAATTTGTGAAACAAACCTGGTCTTATGTGTCTGTAACGTAAAAGGACTAAAATTCTGAAGGATTTCAGGGAATTAAAAATCCTGTAATCCGGCTTACATCGGAGAGTAAATTTGCAATTGCGTGTATTGGGTATTTAGTTTAATTGTTGAATTCTGAAATAATTAACCCGCCAATGAAAATTTATACAATCCATTTTTCTTGATATTTAAACATAGTTTGATATTTAGTCTACAGCCACATGGTATATTGCTATTGTAGTACTATGAACAGAAAAATGTAGAAAGGAGCGTGTGTGCATACGTTATATACAGGAGACAATGCGGTTGCATAGTATTCAGGCGTTTTCGTATTTCTGGTAGCCTAGTTTGTTAGGATATCCGCACTTCTGAAAGGTGATTTACCGTCTCTTTGTATGCTAGAAAGTAATGAGGTTTATAATTATTAATATTAATTTATTGTTAAATTACACTAATTTACAGATAAATTTTGTCGTACAGCCTCATTTTAGTTGTTAGAAAATTACCTCCGTATTTATCAATAATTCAACGCATTCTTAAAGCACGACGAGGACACAGTTCATCTCAGGTTAAAATGTCGCCGCAAACCAAACTCTAAAGCGAATAAATAGACTCGCATTATTTCTCTAAATAGAAAAAGCCCGTGGTAGTTTCCGAAAAAGTTGCAATTCATAATTCACACCGTTGAAGATGAATGAGGACAAGAAATTAAATTCACAGGTGAGAAGCTACGTTGTGAAAGATACCGGAGACATTTGTGAATCGTCCTTTGTTTTCATCTTCGCCATATGCGGGATTGGATTTCCGCAGATCATCCCTTAAATTACATAAAATAAAAGTCCCTATAAATCTTTCATTTTTCACCTGACAACGGGACTGGTGACTAACTTGTTCTGTCAACATGCAAATAATGCTCACATCCATACATCTTTCCCTGTCCCGCCTTTATTACCTCCTCTTCCCACCTCTCTTCCAACATAACTGATCGCCTTCATTTCCTACCACTTATTCATCGTATTCCCACAACATCTCCCCCTCAAAATACAAGTGGCATCAGGGCCAAACCCCACTCGAAAAATGTCCCTACTTTTCTACTTAATATTTCATCCCTTTTTCACAAACACTGCTTCCTTGCAGATTCGCCAATTTGCATCCGAGAATAAGTTGACATGTGTATCTGTAGGTAAGCTCTTTATCTTGCCCTTTTTATTAACAAGTTCCCGGAGCGAAAGTAGGATATTTTCCTTTCACGCGAACGAAGTCTCTAAAAGTACCGCGTATCCCAGTCAACAAATGTAGTCGTTCTGGTTGTTCTATCTCATTTATTCGTACTATTTTATTCGTATTATATCACGTATTCATTCGTGTTTAATATCGAATTACCTTTAAAGGGTTCTTTAGTCGGTTGTAATCCATAAATATAAAAATCGCTTACGGTACATCATTTTCATGAACAATATTTATAGCAATTCATTTCCTCAACACTCTGTGATATTTGAAAATTATGATAGATGATTTAAAAGTAAATGCTTCATAGGCTGGAATCAAGATTTTTCTTACTATTGTACTTCTATGTTATCGGCAATCTTAAGTTTAAAATGTTTTCCTTTAGCTCGTCATTTGCACTGATCAAGATTTTGTTCCCTCACTAAGAGGTTCAAAATTTTAATTTACTCTAGATATCTCCCTCCAATATTTAAAGAATACTTTTAAATATTTTATTTGTTGCATGCTTTTGTAAATAGACGAGGTAACTCAGCTCAAATATTTAAGGAAACAGCGATAATCTACTTTTAGAAAATAATAATTAACTAATTATTAAGTAATTCTATTAACTGCGTCTTAGTATCTTCACACTACGGAGAAGAATTTTTCACATCGATGTGTCTTCATGCTTAAAATTATTATAAGGGTATTAATATAAGGGAAAAAAATAGATTCATTAGCATAAATACCATGGAACCTACCTTATGAGCATCATTTATTGGTAATGGGATAGCATTGCTGTATTTCCGTTAACAGCGCATATCAGCACATATTTTCCCCGGAATTCATCTGAAATGTTTTGGTCGGAATTAAATAGAAGTCAATTATTTTAACTGCCTTTGAACTTTTTTCATCTGGTGACATTTTTGACTGAAAAAATTCTATTCGTAAAACAATCTCTCCAATGAAAAGTGATCAGAAAGTTTCCATTTATTGCTTAAATTATCTGTAACTGTGACTGCGGTGGCGGAGTTGTTAGCGTGCTCTAATCATACGGTCTCGGGTTCGAGTCCCGGTCAGTTATAATTTTCTGGTTAGGGAATGGCTATGCGTGTTCGTCAATGATTATTATTACTAATATGGATGTAATTAGGGTTTTCCTGTTTTCATTAAAAGAATATTCTTATAATTATTTTTTATTTATTTTGTCAGAAGATCAAATCATTGAATTCAATCTAGACATAATAAATAATTTATGCGGGAAGATTTTTTTTTAATTGCTCAAGTGTCCGAGTATTTCGAAGTTATTTGATTCATATTCATTTCTCGATAATAAGATATGATGATGTGTATTATTTTTCAATCATAATTCAATGTAGGATGAACAAGCGCATGTTCATCACCATTAGATACGACAGGAATATATTTTGTATTTTGAGAACTATTTAGTTGCTTATAAACTCCATTAATTGGGTATTTTATGAAGTATCGCGCAGCAAACCAAACTTCATCCACCGCTTATAACAAAAAGACCAATGTGAGTGTTACACGATCCCCCATAATTCCTTCCATCCCACTAAATCCCCGCCCAGTCATTACTTAATAGCACTAAAACGCGGAAATTCAAACACTCCGAACAGGACCCTTATCTCGCGATTGAATTCCTGAAAAAGCGTCGCAAAGACTCGCATTAATTCCGCGCGATTCCCACGAATCCCGCCGCGCATCCAGGAGTCCGTTTCATCCCCTTAAAACCATCGCAAAAGAGGTCGATGGGCGCTATAAGTTCGATGAGCGATTCGGAAAAACACCCCCGTTATTAATCACACCCGCGACCGCCCTTCCCAGAGTGGATTTGAATACGAAAACTAGCTGATTTCCCCCGTCGAAGGATTTTGAACCCGCCGCGACGGTGGTGGGGGATTTTTCTCTAACGTGGTGGGGATTTTTCCCTCTCTTTCCCTCCAGTAGGGATGAGGTTATCTCCTGCTCCCTTTCAGTTTTTTCCTCTCTTTTTCTCCACCATTCCTCGCCACGCTCTCCACCTCAGATGCTCTCCCCCTTCCCGCACACATACACTCCTGCGATTCATTCGAATGCTCAGCTTCCACTCACTTTGCTGAGGAAGAAGATTGAGCAATTTGTCACCGTGTGAGAGTGGGAAGGATTCTACGGAATACGGTGTTTGCGGTGCGGGGTGGGGAATTTTAAGGGAATGTGTGGGAGAGGAGGGGGATGATGATAAGTGTGGGTTGGGCCGGGTAGTAATGAAGGGGAGGGGGATGGAATTGTGTGGGAGAGATACACCCGTACTAATTTATTTTGGAGAAAATGAGACGTAAAAGTCTCCTTTGGAGCTGAAAGATGTTGAGTGGGGATAAACATGCGGGTGGATGTGAGCGAGAGGACGTTAAAGTCTCTTCTTTAGTTCTGCCGTTCATTTCGAATGAGAGGAATGGGATGGGTTTGAAGGGAACACTGTTGAAACGGACTCAAAAGGGAGAATTTGTGAAAGGAATGTGGAGGATGAGTGGAGGAGAGAGATGGGTTGAATATGTTTTAATGCTCATACTGGTCAATTTAGATAGGGAGATAAGGTTGCTTTATTTATAGTATATTTATTAACGATAGGTGGATGGAAATAAACTTATGGATAATATTGGTTTTAGTCTATGAGATCATCAAGTGTCAGTTTACGTTCAAATCAGTTATGCTACTGATGAAGGTCCTTGCTTGGAGGCCATTCAAACATTTTTTGATTCCATTGAGCTACTAAAAATTTTGGAAAATTTAACTTTATTTTCCTGCTATTGACCTATATATTTTATTATTTTATTTGTTCATTTGGTTTTATTATTATGATCAGTAACATCTTTTTTATATATTTAACTTATTTTATGATATCTCTTTTCTTTCACTGTGAATGATTTTCAATTGAGCCATCAATGCTTTTCTAGGGTTGAATTGTATACCATTTAATTGGTTATGGTTATGGTTATTCCTTTAACCCGTTTTTTTTTATTTAACAAGCTCTGATTTTCTATAGTCACCTAATAATAGCTATGTTCTATCTTTATAGCATAGCAATCTATTGGGGAAAATAGCAGACATAGGCATATATAGTCGTGAAGAAATTAAAAGAGTTATAAACTATTTTAGGAACATTTTGACCTTTGATCTCAGAAAAATCAATATGCAGAATGAACAAAAATCAAACGGAATGAATAATTTAAAACTATAGAATTTCGAGGTGCATTCTGGATCCAAATTAATTGTGAAAGAAGCAACTAGATCGCAGTATCTCATGTTCGGCCATTTAAGAATGTTGGAGATTGGACTTAGGGGAAATATTTGTTGAGCTATAAGGTGGAGATAAATATAATATAATAATGATGGACCTAGAAACTCGGAGAAAGCAGGCGAAGAGATTGAGTCTTTTCATGAAGTTGGTACCGACAGAAATTTCATGCCATTTTGTTTATTGGATTTTGAAAAGTCGTGTTATAGATTTCGCGCTTTATTTATGTATTTTTAAATGTTATGGAAACGAAAAGCCGTGAATTTTTTTTCAATAGTATTTTATTGCTTCATTGCTTTTCATAGTTTCAGTGATTTAATTGCCTTGCAATATTTCAAGCCAATCCGTTGTTATTTTTAGATTATGAATGAGCTAAATAGCCACTACTAAGCTAATACCTTAGTAAATCGTGAGATACGGCTCTTTCATTTATCTCGAAAGTTCTAGTTGTCATTTTTTTTGTTTTTGACGATTACATAATATTGATCTCCTTTTCGCTCCTAATCTCAATGTGCCTTTCAATAAAATTCTTAGCTGAGAACAATTTTCATTAAGTTTCGGACGCTTTAAAATTGATCTAATATCAGTTTAAGTATAATTATCAAAGGTCATGTTATGTCATTTCATTGATGTCATTGATGTCAATGATACTTTCATTGATGTCATTTTAATTCGTTTGATTAATAAGTGTTTCCTTCAGACTGTCAAATTGGTATTGGTAAAGTTGCGCTTTTTGGAAAAACCTAAATCAAACAGTATAATACTTGATATAATTTATTCCCGATCTCTCAGAAGTTTGGTATTCTATGATACCTTGACAAACCAGTAGATCGGCTAACGAGGACTTTTTCACTATTTTTCGGACTCGACTAACAAATATAGATTCAGCTAACGAATGTTTTACTGGAGGCGCATAGAGGTGGGAGCAACCGAATAGAAACACTTGAAAAATTCGTTTTTTTGCTTCCATCGAATAATCCGGGTAAGTGTTTAGAATTTTCAGTCTATCTTTAGTGCGATTAGCAACCAGATTACTACATTCGTTTTCACTCGCTTCTCCCCATCAAGTAAACCATTCGATGATTCACTTGTTAACACTATCTACATCTACATATTACATCTATATATTACATCTACATATTACATCTACATATTACATCTATATATTACATCTACATATACATCTTTAAATATTGAGCAGCGCCTAAAAAGAATCAAACGATTTTTATATAATCCTAAGAGAATCAACTTTCGGCTAAAATGTGGTTTCTGTAGCTGAAGTAACTCTGTAATTTAAAATTAAGCAATGCCAGACCTTATATTAAAATTTTAATCGTAATACAGTTGCTATCAAAGGACATATTTTAATTTATTGTATCTGAAGGACTTGGGATGTTTTATTCTGAAATACTCTCTCAGCGGTAAGGATGCTTTAAACATTTGTATTTTAAGCTTTGGGCTCCATATGCATGTACTACTATTTTTCATGTTTGTTCGTCGGTTAGACCAGTGTATTCCAAACTTTGCGTTGAGAGATAAAAGTGGCCGCAATAGGCGGTAATTGTGCCGCAAAAAACTAAATGTAAGGTCGAAGCTAAACTTTGAGCGTTTGTGAAGTGTTCATAAATTTTCTGTACCGTAAGTTTGCGCAAATGTAAAAAAGTTTACCAGTTAACGATCGTTATTTGCAACGTTCAACTATTTTGTAACGTTACAGATTGTTATTTGTAGTGGAATTTTTCTGTTGTCTTTTAGTTTTTAATTCTCTTGGATTTTTGAGTGATACACTTTCGGTTTTTATCTCAAACCACAGTTAGTTAGGGGCACGTTCCAAATAACCTCGGAAATGTAGAAATTTCGTGAATAAGCATATTAAAATTATTAGGATTTATATGTTATTTTGACACTTTATATTTGACTTATATGTTAATTTATCATCATCATATTAATTATATAATAATAATAATAATAATAATAATAATAATAATAATAATAATAATAATACAATCATAACAACAATCTAATCATAATAATAATAATAATATAATCATAATGATAATAATATAATCATAATAATAATAATCTAATCATAATAATAATATAATCATAATAATAATAATATAACATCAAACCCAAAATTGAATTTCATTGGTTCGTTGTAGGAATCGAATTCACAACTTCAGTGGGGTAAATAGTTTGGCAGACATTGGATTAGACGCTGATTACATAAATATTGTCATGTAGTGAAGTAAATAATTTGGATAGGTTAAAACAGTGGTTCTTACTTATGACATCGATAATGGCTAATCCCATTAATTCATTTTTGCAAACATCTATTTTGAAATCAAATTGTAATCAAAATAAATATACTGCTGTTCATTTGAATAATTGCCTTTGCTAAATTCTCAAAAGAGTCAAAAATAATTATTACTTCTGTTATAAATGCTGGATAAGCAGGTCAGGAGATGAGCAAAGAACCCAATTATTTATATGATTACGGAGAGAAAATAATTTAGAAAGAGTTCCGTCGATAGCTTAATTTATGGGTTGACAGTCGTAAAAAATAAAATAGCGTACATTTCGTTAGTTATTAATTTAAATATAACTATCGCTAAAAGGTTTGGTAGTTTCAGGAAGGGCAATTAAAAGGGATCATTAGTAAAAATACGAAATATGATAACATTTTTCATTAATAGCTTCAATAAACATGTAAAATATCGATTCTTAAAACATCTTTACGATCGATCTTCTTTACGAGTGGTATAGTAGCTAAATTTACGTTTCTGCATGTAATTATTTTTACATTTTATGTGTCATAAATATGAAAGCAATCCGGCGTTGCTGAATCGATGTTAAACACCATACTACATCTTGAAGATCAGAAAACATTAGTCTGCTAAGAAAATTGGGGCGCTAGAAGATTTATCTTCATAATCCATTTTGATAAAAGGCATCTATTAACTGTTTGCACAGCTTGTGAGCCTCTTCTGCGAGAGAAATTCAAAAAAGTATCAACATCTCCTCCCCTTAGCGGATGGAGAACGGGATTAGGGATAGGGGATTTTATGGAAAGTGTCAGGGAATGGGGTATGAATGAGGGGATGGATGGTTGATGTCGGAGGATGCTAGTAATTGGGTATAGAGGGAGGTTTGGAGATGGGACGCGGTGGTTGTTAGTAGATGATGCTAGGATAGGAAGAAAAAAGAATTCAGAAAGTGTGGACCTCACAGAGTGTTAGTAAGGGAGGGGGCTGATTGTAAATGTGGGAAGGGGTGGTTGGATATAGGGGAAGCACATAGCGTGAATGTATGTCCGTCTCTCTAACCCTTCGGCCTCGTTATACGTGTTGGTAATAGGAAGGGTTGGGAGTAAATTTATAGAGGTCTCGCCTCTTATCTTCCTTCCGTTGGGATGGCAACCAGAGGTTCGGCGCATGGGAGGAGGCGTTCGGAATGGGTGATGAGACCTTCTTCAGCCTCTCTCTCTCTCTTCAGCTTCCATTCCGCCCCCTTCCTCTCGTTCGGATGGGCTGAATAAGGAGAAATGCATACTTCCTTCCCTTTATGCCCCAAGAAAATGCTAATATATGCGTTTGATATAGGTGTATGAATATGCCCCTTAAGTTGAATAGGTGGGGCCTCTGACTAACCGTTTTCTGCGGCACTTGAACCGGAAGGATGGACGGGTGGTTGATCCCGAATGGTTGATGATTGGGAAATATTTGTTGCAGGATTCGGGACTGATGCTTTGAATATTGATACACTATTTTTTAAAATTATGGTTAAGGAAATATGTACCTTGTATTCATTTAGTGATAAACCGAGTAAATTATGCATTGACTTATTCTGGGGGAGCAAAATGCCCTCCCCTTTATAAACATCAAAGTTTTACCCCTTTAGTCTCCAGCGAGGAACCCTTTAAGTTTCATTCTTATAAACACAAATAACATTTCCTTGGACAAGTATCTTATCACGCATATAAATATTAGTTTAACGTTTCTACACCCATATAAGTCTTTGTTTACATTCAAGTTATAGACCTCATAATATCCTCTCTTAAGGCCAATTTTGAATGAACGGGTAAGTATAATTTTACCCCCCTATAGGAGCAGTTTTCATGTTGATTTGGCTTGACTGAACTCATTTTGCTGATTTTGTACATGTAGAAGACTCTTTCTAGCTTGTTCTTACACAATTTCTCTTCTTATGTTCTGGGACTGATGTGAGAAATATTAAGACTAAAAGTAATCTAGTAATACCAACCTTTGAGAATATCCATAGAAAGGAATTTTAAAAGAATATCATTGCTATATATTTTCCTTAGGTTTTTAAAGAACACTATCGATTTAGGCGCAGATTGGTAATAAACAGATGCATAACTTTACACCTAAAACGAATACATTAGGGTGGTTATGCAACAGAGGGATGGTGTGGAAACAAGGCTATAAGCAAAAGGTCGGAGAAAGGAGGGTGTAGGTGAGAAAGTTCAGGAGTAGTAATGAATGGTTGGTATCATTCTGAGTTGTAAGGGTTCGACTTATCTGGAGGAAAAGTTTTCGGTAGGGTTCCTAGGAGTACAGGAGAATAAGAATACAAAAGAATACAAGGAATGAAAACAGTTATCATTCGGGGAAATTGATGATGAAGTTACTTCGATGAATTGTTAGTTGTGCGTCGGGAGTATTTTTGAAATCTCCGGACGGTCATTATCAATATTTTATGGGTAAGAAACCATCGGACAGAAATCAAGTTGCGTACTCGCTTGTTATGGTTCTCACCGTACTTCACGAACGATTTCTACATAAAGTTTTCTTCCTTAACACCGTTCGCTTTCGACTTTCACATATACGAGTATATCTATCATAATAGTTAACATGTAATATATTTTAAAGGAAAATTTACTGATTATTTGACGGTCGATTGACTTTTAAATGAAAATATTTTGATCGAATTTTAGAGTATTCTTATGTCCTTTGTGAATAGTCAATAGTTTTACATGGATGATTGGGAACTGATAGATTTACTGAGTCTTTAAATATTCCAAATCATTTATAGTTTAGATTGGATAGCATCTTATTAAGGTAGAATATATACCCAAGAAAGTTTTACTTAGATAAAATATTTCTAGGACAAGATGAACACCCTAGAAGGAAACTATGTAAAACCTACGAAAAGCTATAGTAAAGTAAAAAGTTAGGGTACAACTTATGGGTTATCAGGTTCAGGAATTATAGTCTTTTACATGGATAGTAAAATTAAGAACTATTTTATTCTACCTAAGTAATAGTATTGTATGAATTTATTTGCCAAATTTAAAATGATTCTTTCAGAAGAAATATTTTATTCACTTTAAGAAAATTAGTTAATTCTAAATTTATTTAAAGGACAGAAGTTTTCTGGGACTAGATAAATGTATGTTAGAGGTCAAATAACGAAATTTCTGTAACTGTGTATAATTTTCCAACTCTATCTATGTATTAAGCAATTGGAATGTAATCACTCTTTTGCTCAACTTTAATTACCAGGGATATTACCTTTCTCCCGAATTCAAACGTATCTTAAAGAGACAATTTATCACTTTGTAAAAGTTGTAAAGTGTATAATTCTCGTCGGATAGAGGTTGAAAAAGCCGTTACAAGTATCCGGCGGAGGAAAAAGGAATGAGCAGATCCTTCTTTCTCTCCTTAAGGCTTATCCGTTCCAATATATCTTGATTTCACGCGGCAGCAGAAATTTGTCTCATTCTTCGGGAAGACTCTCAGGGATGTTTCCAGATCCGCTGCTGTCGTTGACGCAATATCCAGAGCATTTCTAGCGCACGGTGCATTACATTGTATTGTACTGGAAACTACGGTAATTTGGAGCCTTGTCTCTTACATTCCGAATTATAAAACAAGAAGCTTTGAATACTGAATCTCCCGTTAGCTCAGGGTTTTATTCCGGCGAGTTATTTGTCACGGTTACTTAGGAAGGAGTAAGGGATGCGATGTAAGGCGTTTAGATTCCAGTAGCTTGAAACCGATGTCGTAATGTTGATTGTAATCTTAGAACGTGTGATGTGTTCTTGAACGGTTACATAAAATTTGATAGGTATCACGCGAATTTCAAATTCTGTATTTTATTAGAAGTCGATACCTTTCGGGAATAAGCGTACTTTTAAATATTTCTAAGATCCTACTTATTGTCTACATAGTTTATTCTCCCATTTTGATTCCCTTACTTTAATAAAGCTAAAAGTTATACCTATTGAGGATTGTAATTATTATATTGCTAAATTGTATGCTCGCCTTAGCTAAAAATTAAATCTTCATTTAAAAGAATGAAGTTGGAAATATGAGGCGTACATTATTCCGAAGATAGTAAAATTTTCAATCATTTATTTCAAATTTTGGATTCGTCGAAGACTTGCAATATCCGTTATTTGCTGTGGTAATCCAAGTCTAGATATTACATTTTTCAATTGAGAATTAATCTATTATAACATTAATTTAAACACAAAGGGAATACGACAGCAGATTCTATAAACATTCAGTTTTATGCAGATAATAAAATTAGAACTCATTCATTTCTCACACTATACTTCAGGTGTAAAAAGGATAAGAATTTTGCTTGTTAGTTACTTAGCAGGAAAATGGTTAATTTAGCGATCATATAGCACCCCGTTGTTACACCAATACGTTGGTTACAAATTGTGAAGGAAAGTTTGAAGACGATTGCTTATACTGATTTTTGTAATTAATTTGCGTTTCTCAACTTCTTATAGGGTCTAATTAAATAGGTTAGTTCTTCCTCACATAAACCAATATCTGTTAACTGAATGTTAACAATACATTGTATAACTAATTTTACAAGCCTTTTTACAAATAATTTTGAGAATGTTCATGTCAATACATAATACATAAATATACCAACTCATTTTCAATGTCACGCTTTTGTAAAAACTATGATATCAATATGTCAGTGGTTAATTTTCATTTCTTGGATTTTCCCATTGCTTTCTGAAGATTAAGCACGTCAAATTTTGTTCCCTTAGCATCCGCATCAGAAAGGCACCTTATCGGAAACCGTCTGATGGAAAGACTTCCTCAAATTCCTGTGTGCGTATTACGGTTCTTTAATAAACCATCAGCAGATCACATTCATTATAAAAATTCCCATGTGTACACCTGTTGAGAATTAGGAAGCTGATATTTCCTTAATACGCAATAAACAACCCAAGTCTAGTCCGTTGAGCTCGCAGGAACCCAACATGAATGAAATCGAGACTATTTTTCCTGGTTCTTTGAAATTTTATCTTACAGAATCTTTTCATTTAATTCCAAAAGAACTCTTTATGAGGAAGTCGCAGTCGTTTTTTTCGAATATAATGGTTCGGAATAATTCTTTTGGATTTTTTTTGTTGTTTAAGGATTCCTGTTATCATCAGAATCACATCTGTTATTATCTATTTGAGAGTCCGCCTTCCTTGTTAAGGTGGGCTTCCGGATAGCTAAATGGGTGGCTCTGCCTGTGGTAAGAGTTGTCCCCAGGATCGATTTCCGATGGGGGCCCATATGTACGAAATGACCTCGGTAATTAAAACACCTTTGAAATTACTACTACAACATTATGCTGGATTATCATTCGTAGATTTTTCTGAAGTATTCCGACTTGTTTTTCCTCCGATCACGTCTTATAAATTTGTTTCCGCAATAGTTTACTCAAAATGGATTTACGAATTGATGAATATGAATTTTTAAAATTAGACGGCTTGTATTAAAGTAGAGGCGGTAGTTTTTCTTATCAGATATTCGTATATAATTTGGTCATACTTTTCTGTTAGTTGAAAGATCGAGATCTGTTGTACTTATCGTTTAGCGCTTTACAAACCAAATACCAAAAATGCTTTTCCAAAAATATTCCATCACTACAATCCAATGCTTCTCCATTCCTTTTATCATTTAGTTTTTCTTTAGTTTGATCCTTCAAACCGCTCTCCACTTTCATCCCATACGACGGTGATATATATGCACGTATGCATTTATGTGTGTCTCCTTTCTTTGACTTATAGTTAATATACGAAATTTATCCTTTAAGACGTTATAAAAAGGATCGAATAAAACTTAATTTTCCGTCGAAATGCAGTGAACGACCTCTATCTTAACCGGTTCCTCTGACTTTACTGCTACCTACAGGAAAGTCCGCCATCGTCACTTGGAGTGGAACGTCTTATCGTAAAATATACCCATAAAAAGAGCCAAACTAAAAGGAGTGGAATCGATCTGCCTTTGGTGGTTTATCGGTTGAATGCCTCCTCTCAGACCGGAAGACCCGGGTTCGATTCTCGGTCATCAGTCGGCTTTTATTGTCCTCCGCTACCAGAAGGCCATAAAACGGAGCGCTGGCTGAAAATATGTTGCGAAAATCTTAACATTTCTTAAGGTTTTACGGGGCAGAATGATGATCGGCATTCGAAGAGGCATTTAGGGCCATCTCTCGGAAAGACGCAACAAAAAGGACCAAAGGGTAGTCCAAAACAAGAGGAGGGGGAGAGGTTAGCGAAATAATTTCAGATCATATCAAAGGGGAATTGTTGCGAGGAAGCTCTGTCTATTACTTTAATTTCCAAAGCAATGGAAAGGCATTTTTATTGTAATTTTCACTTTAGAATTCAGGTGGATGATAAATTACAATTATAACAATGAATATCAATTATTCGCTCTGTTAATTGTTTACTTGTGTTTAAACTATATCGGCTTTTATTATTGTATATTGTATCACGTACTGTGAACTTATTGTTTCCATTGTTAAATGTTTAACAGTGATTGTAATATAGCTTACGGCGTCGATTATGGTTAATAGTATTGTTGCGGAATATCAAATTACAATAATCACATTTCATTCTTTATTTTATAAGTCTTAAGTGTCTCATAGATTAAGAACTTAAATACATCATTTATAGCTGCTTAAATTAGTAAACTATTGCTACAATATCCACTTAATTACCTCTATGTTTCGATTTCTACAGCTAGAATCATTCATGCCACTTTATTTTGATATCTACGTCCCTTTGATTAAGCCTCCGGAGGCAGTATTCTCAGCTTGTTTACAGTCAGGGGCCGCTCATACTTCCTTATACGTTCTCATTTAATCAATTTTCATAATTTTATCCTTCAATTTTTAATATCGTAGAGTTTAGATACTTTTACTTTATCTAAATTTACTTTTTCTCTGACGAAGGAATTATTCAAACAACAATTCCTCTTCTTTTGACTAACGAGATCATATTTTATAAAGTATTTCTATGTAAAACCACCATGGGAAAATATTTCTTAGATAATTAAGTGAACTGAAAATAGTAGTTAAAGAATAGAATAGTGTATGAAGATTTTATGATCAAAATTACTTTTCAAGTAAAAGTTTGACTTTAATTTGCAATAACTTAAATTTATTTTATTTCTGTATTTAAATTATTGCAAAAATTAATGCTAAAAAATAAAAGTAGGATTTTTTACTCTAATCTTTCATACGTATCTATTTTTAAAGACAAATGTTTACTTTTAAAGTTCAACTTTAAGGATTTAAACCTCGCTACACACGCCAATGCTCTTTCTGATTCGTTATTTTAGAGTTAGATTATATCCTGAAGTAAGCTTTAAACATTACAACCAATACATCTCCTTTCATATCCCTCGAAAAATTTTAAGATCAGTAAATATTTTAGCGGAACATTTTAGTATCTCATACGGCCAGGACGCATTTAGCCCGACTTTCAATTCTTTTGAATATTCGACCGGATTTATTCAATCTTTGGGCATATTCTCCTTTCCTTTCTCACATATATAAACACATAATCAGCTATATTCAATCTGACTTCGGATGTAGCTCTCCCCAAGCGTTTTCCAATTATCTCTATTCGGAGCTTCTCGTTGCCAGGTAACCTATAAATGTATTTGATGATGTCTCTGTTCTGTCTTCCCTTCGCTCTTCTTAGTCTATTCACATCTCTTGTAGATGATTTGAGAACTGAATTACAGATGTGCTACGGTTGTCGTTTCTTTTCACCACGTTTCTGTCAGCTTTCATTTCATTGACCTTAATTTATTCATGAATTCCGTAATTCTTATTATCATCCTTACCCAGATGTTACGTCCATATACCAAAACTTAACATTGGTACAAATTTTGGAAGAGATTCCTTTTAAAAAGCATTGACCATAAATTTTATTCGAATATACAGTTTTTTTCTGAAGTTGCCAATTTAAATTGTTCTGTTCACTCCGTTAATCTTCCGGTAAGGGAATTTGTTGTTTTAGGTCGGCGTATTATGAGTACACATCCAGAAGGATCTTTTGAAGCAGTGTTGGTAAGGGCACTGTGAAAGAATTATTCAATACATTTATTTTAGCTCCGGTAATCCTGAGTCTCAATTGATGACTTTTTTTGATTAGATTTTGAATTCTTGAAATTAGAAATCCGGTATCATTTTCACGATTCGAGGACGGATCATGTTTTTCATATAGAATTTTTTTCTGATTTATTTCTATCATCCTTAAAATGCTAGTAAGCGGAACCGATAAATTTCTACTCTTTCGTACTGTATATGAATTCAGAATCCATATTTTAAAATTCGAGAGAATTCCAAAGATGAGGCGAGATCTCCGATTTCTATCAGTCATTAATTTCTATCTGCATCCCCATTAGATATTCAGCCCTGGACACTTGCCCATGTTGATCTGCCCTCGCTACGTACATATTTTTAATTCTTTGGTCAATGAATTAAAATTGACCCTAAGGATATAAATTTACAGACATATAAAATAGTAATTTATTAGGCTCCCGGATAGCCATCTGGGCAACGCTTTCAACTGCGGTGAAAGCAGTCCCCGGTTCGATTCCAGGTGGGGGCACACATGCGAAATGACCTTAGCTGTCGAACCACTTTTAACAATACTAATCAAATCTTTTATTTTTATTTTAATAAATAAAAACCAAACAATTACTATTTATTATAGTCACTACCTATCATTCGGTAATTTATTTGCAATAAGCACAGGTTTATATATATATATATATATATATATATATATATATATATATATATATATATATATATATATATATATATATATATATATATATATATATATATATATATATATATATATATAACATACATATATAAATACATATTATTCTTAGCGGCATTCATCCGGTGGCCAGGTAAAAACGATTCAGCGAAATATATTATCTTATGCGAGAGGCCTCCCGTTGCTCCAGGAGGTACCCTTACGAATTCATTTCGCCTTATTTCCCCTTCGATCCGAAAACAGGTACAATCCGCCCTCCCATTTCCCTACCTCCCACAGCTCTCACATATATTGCCTCTCGCGCGGCTCTTTCCTCGCCGATATATTGCCTTGCCCCCAGTTCCGAGGGCAAAAAATAAAACTGTATTCGACACATACGCAGAAGGGGGAAAAAAATCGGTCCTTCCGAGCGCTCAAACTTCTCGTTGTCGGTATGTGTCGAGTCTTTTCGCGTCTTGGCATTCAATATAACTTTTTAAATAAGTTCGGAAAACTCGATACTTCTCTTTAAATAGTCTTTTCTCCGTTTCTTTTATTTCGCGAAAGTTTCCCTCGCCCCGTCGTTTTCCATAAAGAGCTTTCTTTCCCCGCGTTTTATATTATACGTATTTTTTCTCTATCCTTGTACGAACTCGGGATTGTGATTTCCTCCGAGGATGTTGAGTCAACATCTTGAAAATTCGCCTTCCCGGATACACGGGAATTAAATTAAATTTCGCGTCTTTCTCCGCTTTATAAATGTGCCATCCGCGTGTGAAATGTACTTTATTCGACCGAATGGAATAAAACGCGGGTGAATTTTCAGCGGGAGGCTAAGGAAGGGATCAGGAAGCCTTTATTTATGTAGTGCGGGGTGATATAAAATTGGGTAACAAAAGAGGACCGGGAGAAATCTCTAAATTTAAGAGGAGTAATCCACGCCGCGGGACAATGGCTGGATGAAATATCGATGGATATGAATGGATATTAAAATGGCGCTCTCATTGTTTGCACCTTCAACATCCACTGGGGTAATTATTTATGCATTCTATAGCTCCTGGATATTCTTCCTAATCTGCTATGGAAAACCGCTCACGACGTATATTAGTTTGCGTTCTTTGTGATTTCTATTTCGCCATATCTTTTCGCTCTAAGATATTTATTTACATCCATATTTTTTGGTCGATTTCATTGATGGAAAATTACCCGCCATATTTCTCTTCACGTTCAGCACCGAGAGGAAACAATATGAAATTGCGTTCTGAAAATGCATTCGCTGGAGTTAGATCCTCCTGCATGAAGAAACCATCTTCTCTTACCCAGTCTGGTCATGAATTAGTTAGGGAACGATGGAACAGGCCGAAGTTAGTACTCGGCCCATGTGTTGGAGGCATCATTTTTTTGTTTCAGTTTTCAAGTGTAAAATCTCTAAGTCTATGAGGCACCAGCGTTCTCTTATGCAGGTGAGATAATTTTGTCTTACACCTTTCGGATATTGCCCTGGTACTCGTCGAGTGTTGAAAATTTCTTGCAATTTAATCCCAGGAGTTTATACGAAATCCAAATTGAACGAGAATCTGAAGTAGAATACATTTAAAATCACTTCCTTAGAACAAGGATTTTCAACTAGCTTTCACGAAATTTGATTTTTTGAGACGCAGTTTCTACCGGCAAACTCTCTGTCTAATTATATTCTCAATAATTATTATCTCTTTACAGTTCTCAATTAGATGAACTGATACACTTGTGAACTCCCCCGTGAAAAACGACGGATCTAGATTTAATTTAAAAAATATACCACTAGTATTGAATGCATGTGAACCCATTTCAATAATCAAATATAAAAATAATCCCACTCCTTTTCTTAAATACCCTACATGATAGAATCTGAAATTAAAAATAGAAACAACGCCTAAGAATAACTTTCAAAAATTATATGGAATCTTATCCAATTTATAAAAATTACCTGAACTCACGCTACAGAAATTATTTTCTGCATTCTTGGCTAATATTTGATAAAAATCTCTCAATATCTTTCATTGTTTTTCATTTTCTTCCTCAGCACGGATTAAAACTTCATATAACCTCCCTCCTTGATCGTAGCAAAGTAAATTATATCTTTTCGTTGGAAAATGGAGTTAAGAAATACTATTACATAGTCGTAAGTATCCTTATGTTTTTATCGTAATATAAATAATAGAATATCTCTTGGAAAAGAATATTACTTATTGTATATGGGCTACAACTCTCCATGTATTAACGTTTTTTCCACTTAAATGAATTCTTTGTCTTGCCGTTGCATATGTTGAGCAATACCGTTCATAGGTTCATAGGTGTGAAGAACATCGGAAATACTAAGTTATTAGAGAAATAACTGTGAAAAGCAATGGTATTTTGCCAAAGAAATTTTGGATCTATTTTTTCAACGAGCATATTAGAATAGTATTCTTTCCGACTATATTAAAACGCGTATATTCCAGTGTATTTTCTGGAGTAGAAAGAAATTTAAGAATCATCGATGAGCACAGAGTTGCATGAGAGAAATGTTATCTAACACCACGGTTTGCTGCAGCAGTTGAAAGAAAACTGTTTTTCATTCCCATATGTGAGCACCCAATATCGCGAAATGGTGTTAAAGGTTATACTGCCCTGTAAGAGTCTTGGCACTAAATTTTGTTCCTTCATATCTATTTGAGCACATTTTCTCAAAAAATTCAGACACACTGAAAGTAATTTTTAATGCATTCATACATTGCTTTGGATTATAACTGTCGAATGAAAAACATGCCATTTTTATGTGGGAAGGGAAATTAATACGGATTATTTAGTGTTTTAAAATTAGTAAGGATGAATTCAGGTTACAATATTTACATTCCCATATAGGGTGTGTGTTTGAGCAAAATATTTAGAGAGTATTTTATAATCTATTCATGATATCTCCTTTAACCTTTGATAGATGAGATTTTAAATTGTCACACTTCACAAATTGCATCATTGTCTTTCAAAAGGAAGCTTATAGTTTTGATATTTATGGTGGGAATAATGCATCTAATTTTCAAGCTACTGATGAAGAGGTACTTCACATTCTAGCTCTCAATGGATTGGATTTAATGGAAATTATTAGCGGTTAGAAAACATTGTATATCATGAATACGTTGAGGATTATTTCTTTTATTTGACCAAATAAACATAAAAAACAGATAAAAACCTATACATTTCCATAATGTTAAAATCAAAATCATATAACTGATATCCTGAGGATGGCCAAACGTGCCGAAACTGGTCGTTTGATTTTTTTCTTGTGTAAATTTATAAGTTTTTATGTGTTTATTTTTACTTAGTCAAAAAGTAATCATTTTAAAGAGTTAAGCCTGAACTCATGTTTATTATGAATAGTAAGCGGGAAACTCCTATATGCAATATACATTTTATCGAGGTGATAAAATGATTTTCAAATTATTTTCACCATTATCTATCTTCATTGCTGGTTATGATAATATATTTCCTTCAAATTTTGCTTTTACATTGGTGATCATGTTCTGTGCCATTGGGAAAGTATAAGATTAGTATCAAAAATTTTATCGGTCAAAGAAGAATACAAGGGTGTTATAGTCACTTTTTATCCGCTTGGATTAAATTCTGGAAATCTATTGAGCTCCTAACCTATAAAATCAGAAAGATTTATTTTCCATATTTATTAGGCCGGCTGGGAATAAAAACAAAAAGGAAATCACCTTCCTCATATTTTTCCAGGGTATTCAAGGGATTATATAATTTATTTACCAGTACAAACAGGTTTTCGCTGATTTCATCGATTCGTGCATTCATTATTTTTTAATGGTGAGAAGCGCAGTGAGATATTACAGGTCAGGGGTTATCTATTTCAACCCATTTAAATAAGTGGCCTGAGTCACATCTTTATTTAGGATTATATGTATTTTTTACTCATGCACCATGCATTAATCTTGATTTATAGAATAGTTGCCCACCCATCTCGAAGTATTTGTTTTAATAACATTCTAAGCGAAGCCCCATAAAGACTGAGATACTTTGCATTATTTATTGGAGGGCACAACTCGTATTGCCATACGTGGTATGCATATGAGGTGCTATTAAAATAGCACCGGAAAATAGCATCTTCATACATCTCAAGTAGAACATTTGCTCGAGTAACATTTCTTGCACGTATACTCCGGTAAATAAACATTTACCTCTCACAATTCTATGGACACACGTGGGAAGACTTGCGCGAGAAGTTGAGTTAGTTTTCCTTGGGAGCAAACAGGCCTGCAATGGGAGTGGAAACAGTGGGGAACCTGCCTGCCGGAGCATGACTTAGCGAAGAAGAAAATACTGAACCAAAGGGGATTGGGTCAAAGAGGGGCCGCTATAAAAAAAGGAAGCCGCATGTTGAGCGTCATCTTAGAGAAAGTTGGGAGGAAATAAAGGAGGAAGGATGGACTGGTAACAGAGGTGAAAATTTTGGAAAAGACTGATGAATGACCTACGCGTTTGGTCGATGTATGAGTAACAGGGTTGAGATTTTTGGATATAAATATTATAGGCTCAAATCCAAATGGTTGGATGGGAATTAAGATCATGTGAGATATCTGAATAGCTGTTTGATAAGATTATATAAGTTTCTACCTTTCTGTAGGTTCATGTGCCTCCACATTCCCTATTTAATTCCCTCTCCTTCAATTCCCGGCAACTTATCCCACCCCTTAATTCGTCTAATAACTTTTGTCTTTGTCTTCCCCTCTGTCTTTTCCCTAGCATTCTTCCCTCGATCACTTTCTTCAATGATCCCTCTCCTCTCAATATTTGACCCACCCATTTCTTTTGTCTATTTTTAATTACTTCAATTATTAACCTTTTCTCCCTAACCATCTCTAGCACCTCCTCGTTCGTTTTTCTATCGACCCAACTAACTTTCTCCATTCTACGCCATACCCACATCTCAAAAGCCTCCAATCTTTTAATATCCTCTTTTCTTAACGTCCATGTTTCACACCCGTACAACATTACATTCCACACCAAGGATTTTACCAATCCCTTCCTGATTCCTTTATCAAGTCCCTTTGTCATCAGTTCCCTTCGCTTCTTTAACTGGTACTTCAATAATCCCTCTCCTCTCAATATTTGACCCACCCATTTCTTTCGTCAATTTCCAATTACTTCAATTATTACCCTTTTCTCCCAAACCATCTCAAGAACCTCCTCGTTCTTTTTTCTAAGATTATATATTCAGCGTTTTAACTACGTTCTACATTCCAAACCGATATTATCTACGTAGTCGCACTAATATTACTGCGTATGTAGTATCTGTCAGGTCCCCAGAAAGCCCAGTGAGCATCGCGTTTGCCTTTGGTGGTAGAGGACAATAAATCTGAATATCTGAATAATGAGGTTGCTGGTCCGGTCACGGAAAGCCGAATACGGCGGCGTGGGAGTCGATGCGCTGACCACGGATCACGGTGAATGCCTCCCGGCTAGGTTGTGTCCCTCAAAGGGATGTCGCTCTGAGGACTTTTTTATGTGGTATATGTTCCTCTAATTATGAAATCGTAATATTTTGTTCCTCTCAAAAGTCAGTGTTGATGTGAAAATGAAAGGAAATCCAAAGAAATTCATTCCAGCTGTGGTGTTTATGATACAATTATATTTTAAGGATATATTCTAGGGTATTTTACTAAAAACTCAGAGAAACTAGCTGATACCACAACGCTACGCCAATGTTATGCATTAATTTTCGAATTAAGACATAGATTGTCGTTTTATAGTACTGAAATTTGCTTATATGTGTTGCTATTAAGATCAAGTTAATATTCCATAGCAATAGACAGAAAATGTTACCTGAATACGATTTAATTATTACGATTATTTTTTATTTTTGTTTTGCCAATAAAGGCATTAAAGTAATAATATAATAATTAATTAATTATTATATGAAAGAGCATTATCTTCATATCGACTTATACGTACCGATAACCTGCCGTGATCGATTCAAGAACAGCAATAAAATATCAAACAAGACAGAGTTGTAACGTTGAAGTTTTTAGTATCATTTTCCGGTTTTATTACTTAGGAGGGCTTAACTAATGATGTTGCTTATGATATGTGATAGAATAATGAATTCTGATTTTGGTCTATTAATTATGACCTGATGGCGTTGCTAATGCCGACCCTTATCGGAATATTAAGGCACCATCTGGGGGTGGAACGGGGAGCCGCATCTATAAAGGTGGACGAAGAATTTGCATCATCACAAAAAATTGAAAATTATTGCAGAGATAGATCATCTCTTGAGACATAGTCGCCGGTTAGGAAAGAAAATCGCCAGGCATAAAAATATGATTTAAAACTTTTGCAACGATCGTTGTGAGTTTTTTCGTCGGCAATTAAACTAATGACAGACATCGGGAGAAATTGGGACAAGTCTTTTACTCTCTGAGGTAAGCAAAACTTTTCGTTTCCCTAGCGCCGATATCAACTTTAACATTCGCGCCATCATCTCGCATCGGCATAAATAACCTCCTAGGCGATAAAATGATCCCCTGAAAATATCTGCGTCTCCATGCCAACTGATTGCGCAGAGAGCCATTAATTTGAAAACCCCCCATCGAGAGACGCATACGAAAAAAGGGTAAAGTAGATGGGAAGGGTTAGGCGGGAGGGGAAGACCTTTTTTTCGCAGAATACTAAGAAAATATGAAGGCATCGTAGGTGGCGGAGGAGTGTTCTGTGAAGATACCGCTGGAATAAAAGTCGGGGATCGTTCGGGATATCGCAGCAGAAAGTGGGAGGCCCGTTTGATAGAGGGAGTGTTGACAAATGGCTCCCAGAAATCTTGGGATTCTTCCCCACTCGCTACACTATTTCTCCAGCCACCCACCGCCCACCCCACAAAGCGGCCTTTACATCCTTCTGCCCCTAATCCCGTTGCCATGGAGGAGCGTAACCTGGGGATACGGCGAATCGGAATAACACAGCCTTCGAACCGTTTTACAGAGAGCACCGTGTCACAGCGCCGTAAAATCGATCCAAAACAATTCTCGAGGAGTATTGCGCTTTGTGCGATATATATGCTGCGTGTCAGTGGAATGGTATCGAAGCTTCTCTCTCTCTCTCCTTGAACTGGATTTCGAACCAGACGGACCTTTTTTTTGGGTCCTTTTTCACGAGTAAAATCGGCCTCGTGAAGCGATCGGTTTTCCACATATATTTCTGGTGGGGTATTTCAGTCGGAGTTTGGGTTGAAGAAAGTGGAGGATTTTATGTCGCGTGAAAATCTGTAGGGATAGAAATAGAAACGTAGCTGGTATGGTAGCTGCAATCATAGTTTGTTGAAAATACGTTCAAGTCCATTCAGGCTTAGAAATTCGATTTGATAAGGGTTTTATTCTGCTCACTATTTTCCTATTTTTGCGGTATATAGATATGCAATATTAGGGCGAATTTCAGATTTCAATACCACTCTTACAGTTAAATCTTTATTTTACAACAGCCATCCATTCCCGAAACAGAATCTGAACTCCATACTTCGGCGTTACTAGGTTACAGCGCTAAACCCTACGCCACCAATGTCGGCGTGTATGAGTGGGTGTCAGATTTATGCCATATGCTAAGCAGTAGAAAGAGATGTATGCAATCTTTAATATGGAAACAATTGTTGCCAATTTATTGTTTGTTTTATGATAGATACCTTTTCCTCTTCGGGTTTAGAAGATCCGATTTCTTTCGTGATTCGTTTTCTGAAGTTAAATATTTCTCTTTCCTTATGCCATGGAAATTATTTCTTAAAATCATGACCAGAATAAGGTATTGTAATCTGTAGGGAATCTAGTATCACAAGAAAAATGTAGAATGAATGGCTTCATAATAGCAACTTTTACTATGTGTTGAAAAAGTTCTGAAGTTTTTAACCAATGTTACATTTTATTTCCCTACATTCATAAGATTTTAAGATAGACAAGATACATCCTGTCAGTTGTCTAATGCTATACGATAAAATATTTATGAATAAAGTTTTCATTCCGACCTAAATAGGTATCTGTCAACTTAGCTATTCTAATGTATCATTTTCCGATGGGCTAAAAAGTCGTTGGGAGTATCTTTTTTTTATAGACAAAAAATTATATTGTATGGTTCGGCCCTACATAAACATAACAACGCTCTGACTCATATTGGTGACTTAGAGTGAAAAAAATAGACAAGGCGTCTATTTTCTTCAAATTTAAGTCAGTATATTCCTTGGAAATGGCAACGTGAGATGATATCTCAGTTTTGTCATTTCTAGTTACTGCATCAATATTGGGGATTGGTGCATTCTGGAGGCAGAATTGAACCGATCAAAACAGAGTAAATTGCTCACAATCTTTCAGCGAGTGAAAAAATGCCTATCATCAACAAGCTCATAATAGTTCCGTGACAGCCATGTTGACCTATTTCATATCTTTCTTATGAAGTGTAAGGCTGTGACAAGTCCGTGACTCAGCAGTTTTCGGATCATTCCCAGGTGCTCGGAAGTTGAAGATAGTGTTACAAAAGAGAATGGCTTGGACGCATATGCTGCGTCCAATGGTAGTATTGGGCGCAATGCAGACCCGGATATTTTATCTGGTTCCGTTATTTAAAAAACTTAATTTATATCAATGACAATTCAATTTTTTTCCTCAGTTTCTCTTAAGTCATTACTTTAATTGACATTCATATCAAGTCAATTATTGTAATATTTTGGGTTATTGGCATTTCTGATGAGTTTTGATCATTAAGTTTGATAGATGGAGGAATTTAATATCATAATTCTAAAGGTTTATAAAATAAAGTGTTACTTTATTCTAAGACGTTTCTATGCAAAGAGAAATTAGTTCATGTTGATATATTAATTTAAGAGAAAAAAATTTAGAGTTATATTAGTAAAATTATCATTATTATTTTATTCTATGTTTATTATCTGCGAGAATATTGTTTATTTACACAAGGGTAGTAACGAATTTTGTAGCCCTGGGCTGAAGTATCTGGCATTCCAGGCTGATATAATCCCGTGCTAAGCTGCATATTTAAAAATCAAAAAAATAAATATCAATATAAAATTTTAATTATAAATGAAACTTTAAAAATTTCTCGTGAAAATCTCTGTGCTGAAGAAGGGTGAGGTTTAAAACTGCAAATTTCTTCGATTATTGATCATGCCTCTCTCAGGCATGTCAGTATGTTTTACGTTGAAACCGATAAATATTTCTTCTTTTATATTCACCGTAATGTTCAACACAGAATTAATCTTCAAGAGTTGTTACTATCTCCTGAACTACGGAATTTTCCGGTGGATTGAAAGCTCCAGTAAATGAAGAAAATAGATATTGGTTCGTTTTCATTAACAAATAATTACTCCCACTATTAACGCTGAAGAGGAAGTTCCTCCAGATTTAATTTTAGAGGGTAAAAGTTCCATTTTACGTCTTTCTTTGAATATTCCCCAGGAAGACATTGCTACACATATATACACATTGCTACACGTAGATAGATAGCATACTTGGTTAAAGCGTCCGCTCGGAAATCGGAAGATCCAGATTCGAGTCCCGGTCCTGTAAACCTTTTATGTCCGTTTATTGGGTATTTCCTAGGTATAAGCTTTTACGTACAATCTCTCTTCCAAGCCCTTTCCCAAAATAAACGTCTGTTACATACGTACAAAATACTTCGTTGATTTTCATAAAATCATTTTAGAAAACTAATAACTTCTAGAAGCTAATATTCGTGAGCTTATTTCTTTAAGGAAGGGTTGAGTTCAATTTGATAACACATCTCAACAGTAAAAGCTTTAATAAAACTTGTATTCTATAATCCATCGAGAACCCGGAAATTTGAATCTTGTTATCTCTACGGTTAATATTGAAATAGAGCTTTTAAGTTTGCTCTCGTGATGGAATGTGGTAAAATATCTGTTGTAATGGGTGGCCTGGAGGGTTTCCTTTTAACTGTTGTCATTGCCATCATATGTTTGGATTCAATCAAGTTTGCTTGTCATTTTACGCTCATACACGATAGAGTTTGATGGATATTTTTTGTTTAGAGGCACTTTTTGGGGCTTTTTCAAAACTGGGTCGCCGACGAATGTTTGACGTGAAATATATATTCAGTGGATTTTACGTTCATGGATCGGATATCGGTTTGTTTGAGAAGGAAGTGTACCTAATCCACTCTATATAAATGGAAAGTGAAGGGCGAATCGTGTTAGTGATGTAGAGGAGGCTGATTATCATGGTTTATTTTCCCGCTTAATATATTTGCGCACAACCTTAGTTCTTTGAAAGGATTTTAAAACTTCCACTCAGTTATCGGTAAACTTAACCCATGTGTATGAATAATATTAATTCGGAAATTATTATGGGAATAAATTTAAACGAATATTTAAAGTCTGTTTGGTTACAGGAAATAAATAGAATAAAAGTTTTGGTAGATGACAGTGACCTGGGTACATACGTTCAGAAACTTTACTTTGTATTCATTTTTGACTCAAAATGCAATAGCTATTTACAGTACGGTTTATTTACAGTAAAAGACTTTACTTTGTGCAAATATTGGAGATATGTTCATCAAGGCTTTCTAAACACAGTAAATACATCGAAACGTAAAACTCAGTCAAAATGTAGAGTTGTGATATATTTCTCTTTTCATGATTTTGCAATTTTTGAAACCCCCTGGAGCTACCTGGAAAGTTAAATTCAGTAGGGAGTTTTGATTAATTTCAGAAAACAAAGCTTTAGCTGAAACTTATCGAATTGCAAAGAAAATTGGATATTTAAAGTAATGAAATAATCATCCCCCACTATTTGAAAAATTTTACGTATTTGTTGTGTTATGCTCAGATACGGGATTTTTGCTCCAGAATGATGTTTATTGAAAAGTTTGTAACATAGCTTTCTAACAATTTATTTAGTAGTGTGTATGCTGCGAGATCCACAAATATCCACAAGATATTTCCATTAGGGTAAATACCTTTACATACAATTAAGATTCTTGCAAAATATTTAAGCTAGGTTCTTCAATAATCGGTTATTATACCGCTATAAACTTAGCGCAAATACCATTTACTACCTCAGTTCTTATGAATGATGTTTAATAGGTATTTGCACGTAAAATTTCAGGTGATTCACGGAAGTTATTAAGTTTTTGTAGGGTAGAGGTAAATTCGGTAGAGTAGGTTAATAAGGTAGAGATAATAAATACCTAACTTAAAGGAATCAAAATAACTCGAGGGTAGAGATAAATTCGAATTTACCCACCAATATGAAGAAAAGAAACCGCTATTTATATAATTCATTGAGTATTACCATAATTCGCTCGTTCTCCATACAATAAAGCGTGTAGCGCATTCTAAATATTACAAGGAAATCGTCTTGTCCGCATTGATATTCCGGCTGCATCAGAATTGCCCAGTAGTCCGTTTAGGGCTGAGAAGCATTTGTCTGGCGCGCTGCCTCGATGCCTTTGTCGCTGGGCCCATTTGACTGGCGATCGGAGAACGCCCGGTGGTTCGTGGCAACCACAAACCCGACCGAACCCTGTTAGAAACGGTCGCCGTAGACCAAAGAAAGAGTGGGGTTCTCTCCACTGCTGACTCTAATGACCAGAGCGTGCCGTGGGTAGGACGCGCTGAGACGGCTGCGGCCGCCTGCCTTCGAAACTTACTGGAACTTCCTTCTCATTCGGAATCGGCCGCACTGAATGCATTTATGCGCAAAAAGCGGGATAAATGTCCACGTTTAAAGTCCTTGTGCTACAGCGAGGTGTGAAATATGTTCTTCTGTGTTGAGATATAAATTGAGTAAAGATCGCGTTTTAAGGGACCGTTAATATTCCAGACCATCGGAATACATTTGTTTGTTTAAGATTAGAATTTTAAAATCTCGGATTTTCTAAATTCTTTTAAAACTTTTGAGGTTAAAATACAATAAAAGCGTTTTTATTTGAGCGGAATCAGGACTAGGACCATTAATTTCTTGTATTAATAAGTAGGCATTCGAGTTAAATTGCCTTTTGTTTCAATAACCTTGTTTCAATGTCATAAAAAAACATAAAATGGATTAATATTTAAGAAAGTGTATAAAATATCGATATTTTTATGAAGTACGGTGAATATCGATAGGATAGGATATAATGGTTTCGGGGATTAAAAATGTCATATTTTTATCTCAAAAACAATAAATATTTCTACTGCAAGAAGAAGATAAAGAAAATAAGAGAAGAGGGATGTTAAAAACTTGCGAGTATACTAGAGTGTTATTATTTTATGAAATAATTAATAGGTTATATATATAATCTTATATATTCAATACCATTGAAGTTTGTGCATATCGAAAAATTGTAAGTCACTTGACACTAAGAATTCTTACTTCCAATAAACACTTAACTACTTAGCAAATTACACAGACCGCAGAGTACGAATAGATAATGACTTTTTCGAATCTTAATGTATATGATTGATATACATTGCTGCGTTTGTTTCGTGTTATTTGAGTTCAAAGATATTAATTCTAATGCAGGTTTTTTTTCCATCGGTTTCGTAATTCTTTCTCAAGTAACGCTCTTATGCCTCATTATTGTGGTGATGGTTTAACTTTAATTCTACAACTATACCAAGTTTTACCTTTCCACACAGCTATTCTTATTGAATTCCTCAGGTAGATTCTCATTGAAAGTACAATTTTCTGAGAACTTTACATTCCATGTATTATTTCCTATTTATGTGAGCCATATCCTTCCTAGATCCTAGATCCTTCCATATAAATGTAACTTAATCCTCCTACTCATCCGAAAAGTATCGAGACTGCTTCATCAGTAGTTGAGGGAGACAAATCTAACTGTTGCTGCATTGGGGAAGCGTATCAAGGGCTGGGAAAATCTGATTACATCCCAAAGCCTCGTAAGCTGCTAACCCTAAGCTTTCCTCTTCTGTAGGTAGGCCTTTATATTCTTCGAAATGCGTGTACGTGTGGGTGGAAGAACGTGTATATCTGGTTGCCTGCAAACACGGGGTGCGTGTCATTTGGGTTGCAAATATTTCAGGATAATATTACCTGTATATCTTTATACTTGTAATGTTTGTTTACTTTATAAAAGACATACCGCATTTACATATAATGTATGTATATTATTTATCTTGAAGAAAATAGATTTCATTCAGGATTAGGATTGCTGAAGAGTATGTATCGAATACAGAAACAGTTTTTAGACGAAATATTCGAATAGGATGTAATATGTTATGAAAGCATGAAACACACTGAAGTTAAAAATTGCAACTACTTTAGGTTTTATATTATATTTTGTCTCAAAATTAGCGAATTTATATTCAACCTATGGGAAAGTTTTGAAGTAAGGGTATCTTATTGAAGTTAACTGCCTTCGTTAAAATGCCTACTTAGATATGCCTTTAAAAATAACAAATCATAAGGTTTTCTTCGAATTTGTCGATGGAAGCAAAGAATTGAATCATTCAATTGCCTTCATTTGTTTGTTCCCACCTCTATGCGTATTCACCAAAACGTTCGTTAGCCGGGTAGCTCCTTCTCTGACGTATCGCTGTACTTTATTAGTTTAATTATGTATTTATTATGAAATATATATGTTATTAATATTAATTTTTTGTTGTTGTGTGACTCCATTATAAAAGCATATTATAGGATTTTTTTAATGGGATAGACCAACCTAAATACTGAGATAAAATCCCAAATAAATCTGATAGATGATAAATGGAAACTAATAGATAGCGTAGTACTCCTAGCTGTTCCACATTGGCTGCATTTTCTAATGTCAATAAGAATGATGAAATCCAAAAATCGCCCACTCGGCTGGTGAATGAAAGCATTTTTCTACCTCTCGAACGTCCAGAACGCATTCAGTTCATTTCCTCTGCATTACTCTCTCTATCCTATGACGTACTCGAATATTTTCCGGCGCAGAAATCCTTGAAAAACGCCCTCGCAGGTTTTGAAACTCTGGACAGAGGGAGATAAGTACTACGGCAATTGAACTACTCCAAGGATTCTTCAATTGATCTCATGAATTACGTTCATTTTTTAGAGGCACTTCTTCCCTGCGTTTTCGGAGATAAAGCATTGCCCTCTCTATATGTCTGCCTTATTTCTCACATTCCCTAGAAGACGTGGACTTTTCTCGACACTTATTCGCATATTTCTCCCGCTAGACTGCGACACTGTTCCCCGATCGTCTGTTGTTCGGATAATTCATTCTCGCGACGTTTCTCACTGTCAAGTTCCTATTTATATATGTCTTATCACGTGATAGAAACACGAAGAAATTTTATTTTTAATAAGACAAGCAGCCCACGGGTATCACTATCTCGAAGATTGAGGAAAGGGAACGATACGGATCTTGGATTCCAATAAGTCTGTTGTGATGTTGGAATAGAATGTTGGAGAAAACCTACGCGGAAATATTAAAGTATTTGTTCCGAAATATTTAATTCTCTCGACGCAGGCAGACGGTTTGCTGTATCTTTTTTGCGGTCTATTTTATCTCTTATATGCATGAGAGAAGTTGGGTCGTAAAATTTTATTAAGTATGCATATTTTAGTGCATTTTATTGGGTTTTTCTATTTGGTAACATATCTCTATCGGCTTCTGCATAGCTAAAGGGGCAACGAGTTCTACTTAAAGGGTTCCCGTTTCGATTCCTGTGGAGGCTCACCTGCGAAATAACCCCATAACGGATAGTATTCCACGGTTTCGAAAACTAACGCAAACAAGCAACAACTGATTTTGAGATAACACTCTCTTCATAAGGCAGTGGCAGTCAGCAACATATAGTATTCGGTCTCATCCACTTATCTTTTTGCACGCTGCCTACATTAGTACAGCTTAACTTAGAAATTTTATATGAGAAATCAAATTCCTTTGCTGAAAAAGAAAATGTTGTGCTATTTTTTTCTCTCGGGTTATCAGCAGAATTATAAAAATAAATGATTTGAATTCAGGTCTTTGTTTCAGGGAGTAAAGTGACATACGTAACGACGAAAAAGGTCAGATGAGATCTGTAGGTTTCTCACCCCTGGTCTGTTGTTTAAGATATCCTGGTTTCACCAGTTTTTCCAGGTTTGATTCCCGGTAACGGAAGAATGTTTTACTTGATGATGACGATATTACCTCGAAACCAGCTGTGTTTTACTATACTTTGTTAATCTATGGAATAATGCACATTTCGTATTTCTCTTGAGTTTAAAATTGATGAATTCAATTGTGCATCACTATGCATTCAGTTATAAATTATTGTAATTAAGCATAATTTAGAGTCACTTCCATGAAAACTCTTCTACTATGATATCCGCCGATTATTGTACTCAGTTCTTAAAATTTAGATTCGAATTTATATGCATTCATTTAGAAAACTTGCAGATTTATTTCAATGGACATAGATCTAAAGGAAATTTTCATATACATTTTTGTGTATCTATATGAATAGAGCAAGCGTATAAAGCAAGGCAGATATCCAGTTCAGGTGGATGATGGAGACTGCAATATCCTCACCGATATTCTCTCTCAAGATGGGAGTTAGAGGAAGTTTGGACAATGACGAATAAGCGAAAGTGGTACGCCAGGGAAGTAAATTGATGATGGATAAGGGGAATGTTCAACGCCTCTCTGTTCGTTCAGTGTCTCAAGGAATTACACTCCTATGACATAAGTAACAGTTTCCTCCATTCTAGAGAGAAAGATACATAGGCAATGATAATGAAGAGGTTGCAACCAATTTATGGATATCGCAGTTCTTCTACAGGAAATGAATGGGATTGAATTTTAGGATTTAATTTCTTTTTCATGTAGTGCGATACCCTCATTATTTGTTGCTAAGTTTACTATTTTTGTATATCTTACTATCATTATTGCATATTCGTCTGGAATAGTCTTAATTGAGTGAAGGTCGTTTTATTACAGTGAAGTGAAGTAACACATTTTTAAATGACATGGTTTGATTGATACTCACTTGGCATAGTTGTCTAAACTCATATTTACTATTACTCATACTTAATATTATACTTATCTGTAATTATTTTAATTGCAATTGCACCTATGCGGAAAGTATAGAATACTCCACAATTAGAGTTACTCAGCATCATTGGTTTTATATGCTCGCATAACAATTTTCTTAACCCAATAGAAACATTTTACGGTGCAGCCTGGATGCAAGTCCTTCTAAAGAAATATTTAATTTTGTATTTAGGATAAAATCATTTGATTTACACTAGTCATAGGCAAATATTTCACCTATACAAGAATCAACTAAGATTAGAGTATCATGTATTTTATTCGGATAACAAAAATTGGGCATGAATTCATTAGTACTATTGACTTTGAATTAGCTAATGCGCGTAATAAATCATCTCCAATTCGGACAGAGAATTCCCTGTGTATATCATTGAATTTGAACCCCCTAAACAGCTCAAAACACTTCTCCCACGTTCTCCAAAATGGATGAAAAGGAATTCCTTAGAATAGCACGGATATTTATAGAAAGCGGCGATCCGAGGCGTAGTAAGAACACCTTCCTCGAGAAAGGGCCGAGTGAGTCCTGTGCATCTATGTACATATTTACTCATAGTCTAGCGAGAGTAAAAGTGTAGGGACAGCCGTCGGATTGAAGAAAGGCTGAGAAACAGGGTCTGTGAAAAGGATGTAAGAAAAGGGATGGAGAGGAGCAGAGAGAGAGGTATGGGAGGACGGTGAAAAGGACAAGACAAATGTCTGTGGGCAGCTCCAGTGAAGTCCCCGCCGAGCTCCTACGACGTGAGATTCCTTTCGTTATAAACGGCTCGATACGAGAACCACCCCTCCCCGAAAATCGTACCCACTCCTTTTACAACCCATAAATCTTTGCAATTTTTTGTTTAGGCCGTCCTCCGCGAGGTTTTCTGCTCAACGTCCATCTTGGAGATGGATGGAAAATGGTAAAAAATGGAGGCTCCGAGAAAGGAGGGGCATTGTTGCGGTTTTAAGGCACCACTTGCGGGGGGTCGTCCGCCCCTTCGCGGGGGGGCTCGAAGGGGTAAACTACGTGTATAATAGCAGACGATTGCTCCGTCTGAATGCGATCTGGGCGGCCTTTCCTCTCGCATCGATCCCTTGGACAATGTACGGTTCCCTCACGAGTTGGTGCGACGCTCCGCTAAGATGGAATGATGATCAATCCGATGTCGCTTTAAAATATTCGCGCTCTTGTGTGACGCGCTGTTTCCCTAATGCCGGATGACAAATTAGGCGAGTTCTGAGTGACAAATCACGGGCGTCTCTCCAGGTCGAGACGTGAGGCCTGGATTAGAAAATTTCCCACGGCCGGTTCATTTATTACGCTCATGAAGAGGCTAAATTCTCCACGTGTGTGGGTGTGAAGGCTTTTTGTTTTCGGTTAATAAAAACGTTGTGCCTATGAAATTTGACGGTACTGTCCGTATCTGATGTATTTCTCTTGACGGGATGGGCTGTAATGGAAGTGCACTCTCAACGCTGCGGTAACGATTCACACTGAAACTCCTCTCCGGTCGTAAAATATCTTTCTCTTCAACCGCCATGGCTTGCGGCCAGTGGACAGTTTAAACGTATGTTAATACAGCATTCTTAACTACATAAATGAAATAACTTTGTAAAAATATAGCTAGATTTACGAGTATTAATGATGGTCGGTTTCGAACAATATATAGACATCCTTAGGTATAGATTAGTGAATGAGTACTTGACTGAATTACTGATTCCTATCCTGCATGCTATAGATGAAATCGCAGGTTCTTTATTAATCTAGAGGAAATTTTCGTTGTTATTTATATATCGTAAAATTCCATAAATTAAGAGATCCATCCATCAACTATATTATCTCAAATAGATTTAAATTTAAATTAAAACCATTGCCGTTAATTCATTCTAAAAGTTTAATTGTAACTCCACATACTTAACTTTCTTAATCTTTCGCTATGAAGTCTTTATTATTAATACTGACGATTTCTCTGCACTTGATTTGAGTATAAGAAGTGGTTACAATAGCTATAATAATATTTAAAACAGGAAAAATCAGTAGACAATAACTTATTTAAGGTTCGCTAAGTTTTACAAAGTATAACTTTCTCGATTAAACATGTAAAGTTCTCGATTATAGCGAGTTCGTGTGATGAACCCAATTATTTAATGAAAGTAAAGTTCTCCCTCGTTAAGAAATATGAATATGACTTTCTGATTATTAATTATGTATTTTTCTGAAACTCCTTAGTCATTGAGTAAAGAAAAACTTTACATGTAGCGCAAGATATATTTAATTTTCGACCGGTTTCGGCCAAGGACCATCATCAAGTTAATTTTCAATATTAGTTCTCCTAATTATATTTTGGAGATTAATCTTGAAGAGGGGCTTGGGTATGTAATTTGAGATTGCAGTTTCCTAGAAAGAAGGAATCCAGCTAAGTTTACTTTACGAAGAGATTGTCCTGTCATATTTGCGGTCTTTTTCCCTTTCTCAACGTCGGCCCCCTTTATCAAACTTTAATAACCATATCTGGGCAGTTACTTCGTTAATGACTCATCCTCTTAGTCTTTAGGTCTTAACAGTTTCCTTCTTTACGTTAACAACTCCAGGATATTCAAGGGAATAAATTCAATCTGTGCTGCCCGTGGCGCGCAAAGCCCGTTGGTCCTTGTTAAGAGTAGTTTAAACTCACGCCACTCGAAATTAAGTCGTAAGTAACGATCTGTAGTGACAATATCCTTCCTCACGTTAATCTCATCTACAATAATTATCTAATAAATGGCTGCCCGGAGCGGTAGCTGCTAAGTCTCCGGAATTTAGCCGTTGTAATTGATACTAAGCTTGATTTCGTACCTCTCCAAAATAAAGAAAACTGGTTTCGGCATTCCGTACAAGTTTGCTAGGATTAGTGTCTCATCCTCTATGCTAACATATTTCTCGCTAATATTCCCTCGCAGAAGTAATTACGATTTTCTTTGTCTCCTACATTCCGCTTCGAATGATCGAGTAACTTAATGTGATACTGAAATATCTCTATTAAGCGTGCGATTTATCCCTATTTTCCTCTAGCTAATTCAAGATATTTTCCATTTAAAATCAGCCGTGTATATAGAAATGAAATAATCTCTTAGGAAAGAAGGTATCAGTTACGCGAATGTCGTATTATTCTCCTGCTCATGAAATTGTAAATTCTTACTCAGAAACGCATTGGTGAAGTTCTTTATGACAACGTCTCTTCAATTTTAATTAGCTGTTTTATTGTAGGACTGATTGTAAGCTTAAATATTGTACTACCGAGCAGGAATCCTACTTTGCCAATTTATGAGAATAAATTTGTCTCTGTGCTATAATTAATGGAAATAAATTATTGAGAGAGAATTTAAGTGAATAAGGATTATCTGGTAATATATTATGCAATCTAAAGTCGTATTTAAAATCCTGCTGTTATCTAAATTTATCTACAACTAACTTTCAAACCTCATTCCTAAAAAAATTATGTATGCTTTATTGCATTCGTTTTGGAAATATTTCTTCATCTTTGGTTTTTTACTCAGAACGAAAAGCATAAATGACCTTGCTGAAACGTTTGATATTCTGTTTTTATCGCTATGATCACGTTTAAATATATTTTAATGTTTAAGTTGACAAAAAGTCACGATTCGGCCATTCTATTTAAAATATTTAGGTAATGAAAGCCATTCTCTCAGATTAAGTACTGTCTGCGAATTAATTGGCTCCAAGTCTGCTTCGTCACTTAACCCCCATTACCAATAACTTTGAAGTGTAAATGCGACTTATTAAACGTTATGAGAAGTGTAGTATTCCTATATAGGTTTCCTAACCTTCCTAACTGAGTTAGAATGCTGTAAGTTAAAAAGGTCAAAGTTAACAAAGCGCCATGTTCAACTTGGTTACATTAAAACATGAAGAAATAAATATTTAGATTTAAGAATAACTTTTAAAATGTAAAATGCTATTTACTTAATTGTCATTAATTTTGGAAATATTTAAATAACAACAAGAAAGTTTTACGAAAATAATTTAACCGTTAATATAAGACTTCTAATATAATTTTTCTGATAAGTAGACTCAATGTCATAATATGAAATTCTATGTTTATTTACTAACTTCATGCGTAACTCGTCAGATTAAAATTAACATTGGGCACGAACGGAAGAAAATTTAACCGTAATAACGTGGACATAATATTTGCTCAAGGATTGCCAAATATTTTGTTTCGCTTGGGTAATCAAAAACATGGTAGTCTTGTTGTTATTTCGGTTCTTAACTCAATCCGTGCCATTTACGTAAATCCTGGGATATAGTTTGGAATCTTGAAAATATTAAAGTAATATTTGAAATTATAGCATGATTGTATGCTAATAGCGATTAAAGAGAAGGCATTTGTGGTTCAGTTTGTAAAATCGGTAAAAACCCTATAATACTTCAGAATATACTCCTTAGCGACTGATTTATCTAACCAGTAATTTCACTTAATAATAAACGCAACTTTATCTCACAGTATCTGTCCAAATACAAATTCGTCGGACGTATAACATCAACAACGTCTACCAGGAAGGTATTATCTCTAATTTATTCTGGGAATTTAACCCTTTGGGGTCCAGTTAGCCTAGTGAGTAACGCGTACGACTTTGATGAAAGCGGTCCCGGATTAGAATCCTGGTCGGGGCTCACGAAATGACCTCAGTTACCGAATTATAATCACTGTTACTAATTTAACCTGACATCGGATCCTCTTTCTTCTAAAAAATCTACATCCTACGTGGTGAACCTTTGCCGTAACAAATAGCGTTTTACTTGACCTTTTACCGTACTTTTACTTATTCCGTTATCTAAAAAAATAATTCTTTATATTATTCTTTATTTATTTAGTATTTATTCTTTATCAGAAAACAGAATACATATCATAATACAAATCCCTTAAGGAATACAGATCAAAGCTAAAAACACTTCCTTTGAAGTTAGGACTCTGAATATTAATAATGAGAAAAAACAACTTTGTGGATCAAATCCCTGTTTCAATCACAAATCAAATTCTTTTTCAATTGTTCATCATATTTTGAAAATTGTATCATTAGACAATATTTTGATTTTTTTCTGGCCTAAAATGAATAAATTACGACCAAAGACAAAGAGGAAGTTATCAGTTTAACCCATTCATCAAATTCTTCTTGACCGACGAACCCATTCGCAATGAAATCTGAGTTAATATGAGCGGTAATGGAATGCTGGAATCCTCGAAAATCCAAGCGGGATTATTTCCTTATGCCGGACGAATCAATTTATCTTATCGCGAACCCGAATTCGAGAAATTGTTCGTGCGGGATATCTTGCGAATGCATCGGAAGGAATTTTTCTGACTTCGCATCGTCTTAATAGCGTGTTTCCATAAATTCCTGTCGGAAAACTTCTATTAGCGAGAGTCAAGTGGACGAGACGCTATCTCTGATCAACAGAGTGCATGCAAAAGATAAAACTTGGCTCGCTTCTTGCGCTAATAACTGGAATGAAAGAACGTGTTTGGACTCGGAGAAAGAAGCTCGTTCGCCCGGATAATTCGACCAGCAGAGCGTGTAACACGATAATTTAAGGGTCCAGGCTCTCGATGAAAAAAATTAATCTTTTTGCCCCTTCTGCTTCAATGTTTAGACAAGTGCCGATTGGAATAGGGAAAATCTTTTTCTTTGAGTATGTATAGTTTATCTTCTGTGGGTTGTAAGAGATCGTTTTGTTGAAGAAAACAAGTTTTATATTTCGTGCATGTATCGTGATTCCATGCGACAATTTGGTATGCTTGTAAAGGCAACTTTATTTCGGAAGAAACTGAGATTTTAGAGTACTGTCTTGCATTCAAACTGTTACAAGAAATCTAGTATGCATGCTTATGGATTTAGATGTGATCCCACTTTTATGTATGATACATGCGAATAAACCCGACTTTATTTAAAGCGGATTTTCTTAGATGTATTTACTGAGATTAAAATAAACAGAAATTTTTCATAGCATTTAATCATAACAATTATGAATCTTCGAATTATTGAATGAATAGATAAAAGCGACGAAATATAAACAAAACCAGATTTGAGATTTAAAGTAAAAATTAATAGCTGAGATTGCGTTGTGTATTATATTCAAAACGTTAAATAAAATCGAAAGTACCTGTAGTAGAAAGTACCTGTAGTTTATAACATTATTGGTGGGTTCATGTGCCATAAAATTCCGTACGCGAAACTCTTTCTTTTACTTTCTAATAACTAACATCGCCTATGTAGAATGGAAAACTACGTCTGCAGAATCTTAGTGAATAATTACTTCGGATTTGCTATAGTCAAGATTCACAGGAAAAACAATCTGTAATCGATTTTTCATACCTTAGGCTTTATTATCTCCACGCCTTACAAAGTTGTTGTATTCTCTTTCTATTTAAATATTCAATATATATGTTTTATAAATAAATTTTACGTCGGGTTTGATGAAAGAAAAGACTTTCTAGTCTCAGTCTCGCCTTCATGAAGACTTTTAGGACCTATAATTTATCACTTTTAATACATCCAAAATATGAAAGAAAACAATATTTTAACGAAGTGAAATTGAATAACATAAATAGAGAATAGGAGACAGAGTAAAATACGAAATTTGACCCCAGGTAATTCAGCATTTGTGAGATATCCAGAATTCTGTTTATTGAGGGAAAAGTATAAGATTGATAAAAAGCAACTCGGAAATGGAAAAGTGGAATTAGTTGAAAAAAGTTGAATTTTGAGGATGAAAAGTGCTGTGTAATTTCAGTGCAAAAATAATTCACTTCTTGAGACCTTCCATAATCCATAATAATAATCTTTTATACATTTTTACCCAGTCCAGTTAGAGAAAGTACAACTAGCTGCTTGAAACAGGCTTCGATATTTTTACATTATGAATCGGTGTTGTTTTATACAAGCGTGTTGATTGTTTCTTTGATTATAACTTCTTTTTTAATATTAAATATTTTTAAAATCTCATATATTATTTCAATTGCTCAATATGCCAATTCGCTTTCCATAAGAGAGCAATTATAAATTTTCTTGATAGAAGTTTTAATAGCGATTTTAGCAAAATATGTACAAACATTTTTTATTTAAATAAGCGCTGAGTTGATGGCTATATCCTTATGAATAATTTAACAAAGTATAATAAGACTACATAACATCTGGACCTATGAATTTGCATGAAGTTTATGTAGAATTTTGTATCCTTAACTATTCAACTCAAATCCATAGAGAAAATATTTACTTTCAACTTTTTGTTGGTAAGGAGCATTTAACAAATTCAGAACGATTATATCATAAGCTAACAGGAGATAGAGGCATTAAAAGTTTTTCATGGAATTTAAAATTTTTCTTTTGGGTATATTATTTCTATATCATCTCATTAAAAAGGTCAAATCTGTGCATGGAAAACAGAGATTAGAAAGCCTCTTTTTCTGGGTCTTTTGAAATGGAAATGAAATCTCTGTAAAACAGTTCTCGCAAATATCTTATTTGGAATATATTTAATGGGAAGGTATGCATGTGACAATTACTGGGAAAGTTTCATGTTTCGGAGGCTTTTATTTAAAAACAAATCCTTTTATTTAAAAGCGAATCGTTTTAGGTGCTCGAAAATTCCAGGAAGGCGTTTATTAGATGCAGCGGAGTGTAGCATTCTATAAGTATTAGACTCAAGCGTAAGTTTGTTGACGTCTGTTTTATTAAATGTTGCTTTGAACGGTACACCGAAAATCGCTCCGTTTAATTCAATTTGAAACTACCTTCGCATCAGTTGACGTACTTCAGGGAACTTTTCGAAAACCTTTCATATTTAAGTTAGTTTTATCGGTATCATATTCGGTCCCAAAGGGTTATTTGCGAAGTAAGTAAGGCGGACTCGGATGACTTTCTAGGAGATGTTATCCTGGAAGGAGTCTTGCTTAATACTCGACCTTATCAAGTGCAAATTTATGGAGTGTGTAGTGAAGAGTTGCGTTCTTAAGTCTCGTAGAGAAAGGAAATATAATTTGAAACATTTGGGTCAACAAGGATGTTTATCTATAAATTTATTAAAATGAGATTTAACTAAATACTGTGAATCCTGCCTTAGAAGTTTTGTGAGGGACCGTATTATATGTTGGATTGCAGTTTAAATTAAAAACAATGTTTTACTGAGTGATGTTAAATAACGTGAAAATGTTTTTGGCTCTTTAATTTTCAAATTAGCGCTTTTTATTTTAAAATGATAGCGAATATTCTTTAGGTTACTTTATTTTCCGAGGCTGAATATGGGATATCAAGTGCACCGTTTGGCGGTAAACAATTTAATTGGCAACTCTATACCCAATATAGAGAAATCATTGCCAATTGCATTGTACAAATTCTCGTTTAAAATTTTAGTACACTTCAGTATATAAAAAAGTACTAAAATGACATTTGTGGAAACATGGAGCTTCTTTTACAGGACTAGTATTATCTCGACAATAACACAATTTGCAATAATAATCATACTTATGTTCAGGAAATCGACATTAGTATGAGAAAGTAGTTCTCCTTTATTTTACCTTTGAAGACCGAAAATTTTTTATTTTAAATTTGAAAAGTATTACATTTACCCCTATGTATACAGGACTACATACTTGCAATTAAAACTATCTTTCTCGCTTTAAAAGAAAGACCGACAACAGACATTTCTTCTTCTTTATGCCGAAAAACTCGCTGAATACACCCTTGAGGATAGAGTAGAATGTATGGTTAATAATTTAGATATCGCAAAATGTATTTTGAAATTAATATTTCGGATCAGTATGTCAGAAAGTTTTGAATGATAGGCAAGGCAGTATAGTCCATTGCTTTATTAACAACTAATATTTGAAATAATTTCTAAACGATTTAAATATTTTCATAGAAATTTGATGCAAGACTGCTCTGTAAAACAAGGATCCTTAAATTGAATGTCGGTGAAGTGGGTGTCAGTCAGATGAGTGTCGGTCAAACAGGAGTTTAATGAGTGGATCACTTTAAATAAAATAAAACTGGCTTCAAAATTATTCTAGCAATAACCCAACCGAGTAGAAAAAGTAAAAAAATGATAAGCCTACATCCCGTAAAGTTCCACTGCAAAAAAGTACGTTTCTGTCCGAAGCAAAAATCCTAATTTCGCGCCCAGATGACGTCACGTTTTTCTCATTACAAATCGGTCCGTCGAAATTCTTTCATTTCGGGACGTATTATTTTTACTGCTTCCTCTTCTCCCTCATGAATATGCAGCAGTTCTTTAGGGTCTGGAAAAAGTAATTTGAAACTCTGAAATCAATTACCTTTCTCGTGTTACTTTCCCACCCGAGGAATCGATCGCATTAGTCCACGGGAAAGTATTGAAAAAGGTTAGAAACTTTTGCCGCCGAAAGCTTTGGAAATCCAAAGTCTGTTACTGAGGAGGATGTTAATTTTTATTTCCGGGCCGGCCCGTGGGTGAACGTCTGGCCCGGAGCGCGATACCGTACAGTTCTCTTAAGATAGATAGATAACGTCTTTCTTCGGGCGAGTCCCAGACTCAAATATCTCTTTCTTTAATCTCACTCGGGAGGAAAAAGCTTCTGCGAGTTGAATTAGTTCGAGTTTTCCACTGATGCACCAGCGGGCGTTAAAACTTTTCGTACGGTTATCTCATATGCAGTAATTTATTTTATGAGGGAGAAACGTTGATTCACTGAAAGATATCCGAAAATGGAGTTGCAAGAGATTAGGCTATAAATAATTTGATTTTGGCGAAATTCGTTTCTCTCCAGAGTATTGTTTTTCAGGGATGTTTTTCAAACAGGGTATTATACTAAAATGCACGTATGTTTATAATGATTGCTCTTTTAGAGTAAGTACAGCAATTGTATTGTTTCATTGCAAGGGTTGTTGTTTATTTTCGCTCTTTCTCTTTTCATAACCTCATAAGCGATGAGTTATTTGCAATATGAGACCTTTTAGTCTCAGCCTCGCCAAGATAAAGACGCTTATGATTATAGTTATTATAACTTTCATATCCTTGCACATATATTTCGTTTCTATACATCCATACATTTATTCATGCGATACTTATTATACTTTAAACTTTGCATTTCTTTCTTCCGGAAGATATCATTTACATCGCTAAACAGTTATTCATTTGGTCTATTGGGTAAGCAATATTAAATAGGAATTAGGAATAGGGGATATTTTTTACATTTTCGTTGGTTGAAATACCCCTCCAAGGCTAGCTCATCATACTACGTATACATTAAAAACACTTTCCAAAATATATAATTATTAATAATACTATGTTAGTCATTCTACTTCTGTCCATTGATCCCAAAGTTTCAAATCGACGTGAAATACTTATTTCAAACAGATTTTCCAGCAACTTACTTATTCCTTATAAATCGATTATATATTACTATTTTTGTTGAGAGGATAATAATGTAGGAAGACGACCCGACGTCTGATTGAAGTTCTCCGTTCAGATGGTGCATTATAAATTGACGCTAAGGGGGTTAGAAGACTGTGCGCAAACTGATATTTTATCTCACTATTAGAGATGGATATTAGCAATTGGTTTATGTAATGAAATTAGAGTTATTAGAGTTACATTTGGAGTCGAAAACAATAGGACTTTCGGATAGCCAAGGGGGCATCGGGTTGATTTACCAAGAGGAAATTCATCATACAGTAGCTTATGATGCAACTATAACAAATTTTTTCTTTGATAGGTAAAATTAGGCTACTTTCCTCAGCACCTTGTCAAATTTATGAAACACGAAGGATAAGAAAGATTAATACTGAAATAGGCTTTGCAGTATAAATAAGTTGTGGAAAATTATGTTGATGGCCACATCCACAAAACATTTTTATACCCTTACTGTACGCTAATTTTCAAATGAAAACTTCCTTAAACTCATATTTCCAAATATTATGATTTTCACTTTTTTGTTATCAAATTTAGGTTAGGTGGACATTCAAATCTTCAGGAATTAATCACAAATAGATTGAAAATTCTTGATCTGTTTTTCCATATAGAAAACGGCCGATGAATTTACCGTGAAAAGCAAGTTAATCGCAACACCACACTCCGGAGAGCAATGCTTTATCACTTAAAACATTCTCAACATCCAGAGAATATGAAACGCTCGGCAGGCAGTAATGCCCTATTTGAAATGAGGCCCTCGTTCCTTGTTTTCGAAACAGCACTAAAAGTTAATGTCAAGGCACAGCTCCACTCTGACACGAGCACATCTGCCTAAGCTCAGCTTTACTGCCACCACGCTTACATTTATACGCCGGTGTCACGAACAGTGGCTCAGTTATCGACTAGCCTGCCCGGGCAGAGCTCCCCGCGCCTCCGAAGAGACTCGGCATAAGAGCTCCGAATTAAACGTCGGTCATTTTTCTTACATTCATTAACATGGTAATTTTCAATGTTCCGGGAGATCTTTTAATCTGAGAGACTTTCCTTTTAAATCCCCCGGAATGCCTCCGCCAATAGCGGGAAGGTCCGGGACATGCTCATTACCGCACACTCTCGGAGAGGTGATTATGACGAAAGATATCATCCCGTTGTTTTTCTATATGGACCGAAATTTCAAATTATTCGCGTGTTTTCATCTCTGCGGTCCATCCCAAAATGCCTTATTAGTCCAATTGGAAACGTACCGTTTTGCCTCTCCTGATGACCTTTTAACTGTGGCACAATCTTTTATTTTCGAATGGGAGCTTCATTTCAGGAGTTAATAAGGAATGAAGTGTTTTTAATTCCTGTTCCGTGAAAGTAGATGAATGTTATAAAATTTACTTCCGTGGAATAGCTGGGTGCAAATGAATGGAAAACGGTGAGACGATTAAATCTTCCACGTGCAGTATCTGGAACGGCTATTCAGGAGGTTTCGGTGTAGCAGAGATTGTGTTAGATAACCAGTTACGCATATAATCATCATTCTTCAAAATATAATGAGTTTCCCCAGAAAAAGGCTTTTCCATAAAGCTCATATCCTTTTATCCATAACTTTTCCAGTCACGCCAAATTAGTTCATTTGCAGTTTAATTACTTCTTTCAGCAGGTTGCACCAAGAGAGTATTGCAAAAAGTCCATATTTACTTCAGTTACACGTGTTTGAGTGTCTGAATTGGTCATGATTTGATATTTCTCCCCAGAGTTAAGGAAATGACCTCGTTTTATAAAATTCGCACTGTTCTTCCAATTGAGGATGTGGATCAGAATCCTAAATAATCAAAAAATATTCCAGCAACGTAATAATATGTTCTTCTGTTCAAGACTTGTTCCAAATCCACTGATCACCATGAAGCTAATTCTCCTTCGTAGTAAAGTACAGTTTTCACGAATGAATTTTTCTTTATGGTGAGTGTCAATGACTTTGAGCGGCGAGATACATAGCAATGTGAGGATATTTGGGGATGACTCACTAATAGATAGAGTGATAACAAGTGAGAATTGACTAAAAATGATCGTGGATTATCTTCGGATGAGATCAATTAATTCATGAAAATTTTTATTCTTAATAAATACAAAAACATTACTGTAGTAATGATTGGCCGGAAAACTTCCTAATAGCCATCATTTTTATTCCTACAACTCGCCGCGCTATTAGGCTTAGTAGGATGTTATTGTGGATATTTTGTTTTTATAATTGCTTGAATATTAACGCTAACAAAAATATTATTTCACATAAGGAGTCATCTATAGCCCTAAAATTTTTGTAGAAATAGTAATTATAATTCATGTTTTTATTTGTTGAATAAGGTTCAAAAATAGCCAGAAAAGACCATTTATATTGAATCGAAACGAAACAGAAATGGAAAGAAAATAAATATAAACAAACAATCGAAAACTAAAATCAAGGAATAATGTATGAAGAATTCTATGCCTTTTAAAATCTTCTATACTGCGCCCCTCATATCTCGGAGGCCTGGGCAACCCCCCGTATCTCTTGACGGTTCCCTCTCTAGGAGATACTATTATTGAAGTATTAGATATTATTTTAATATTTTACAGTTTATAAAAGAGGCTGTCTATCTTGGGAAAGAGTTTATTGTCATTACCAAATTTCCAGCTTTCGGAACGACCCTCAATCATATCATAATTCGAAGTCACTTTGAAAAGCCGGAAATCACCCCTGAGGCTTCGTCCTTATTGTGACGACGCTACAGCCAAGTGATACCACTGTTAGAAGTATTAAATCACGTTCCTCTAGGGAGGCTATGACCCTCAACTTTACAGTTGGAGAGCTTAATGGATACATGTCACCAAAAGTATACTTTGGCTCCATTGTGTCATTGCGGAGGGTTTCAAGTGACATCTTCCATTCCGTTTGTGGATTGTCCTTCAAATAATGGGTCCATCACTCCATGAGCGCTATGTTACTATAGTAACAGGTAAACGGCCTGCTTCCTATTTGTGTCCCTCGTTATTCAATGGCTCTGCAATCAAGATTGATGTAATGCATCGGGAATTCTAACACATTCGCCGCACTTCACAGCTGCCCAGTTTCTTCTGCTCAAAAATAGTAGTACATTCGGTTAACGGTCCTCATTTGCTTCTGCATTCAGATCTTTATCTGTATCACAATTGACCATAGAATTCAATGGGTAATGCTTTAATTTTTAAGCTGGAGTTTTGAATGAAATAAATTGCGAGGACGGACGCTGAAAAATTTACCAGATTCAAACGTTTCCGCATCTGCAATTGTTTAAAAGTAAAGGAAAACTAAGCAATATAATCGTCCATTATTATTGGAAGTACGTAATAATGAAAATTACTAACGGACTCAACCGTATAGCTCTGAGATGTAACAATAGCTGTCTGTGAGAGGGGCTATTTATATATAAAAAAGAATATTTATTACTATTTATTTATATATTTATATAGAAATATTTTTCACCATATGATAGATTAACACTCAGGCGGATTTAGATTTCAGAATATTCAAAAGCCATCCCAACATGCGATAACATAAAATTATATTGCCTCATACATTCCACACAAAAAGTGGAATATATATTTCCACTTTTTCAGATAGCATGATTAATAAATAGTATCGTAATTTCTTACGAATATTTCTTTTGTCCTTTCATCTAGGGGCTACGAGTTGAGTTGAATCGTATTGAGTTCACGGATGCCAAGACATTATTTTAAACACAATTAGTGTTAGTTAGTTACCTAGTGTTTCCCTCTTTTAAAAACATCTCAAAAATCCGTTTACTATTTAATATGATGCTCGGTGTAGCGTTCTTAATTCAGTGTTCACTGAAATATAATATTAGTCTTAGTATTATTTTGAATCTTTATAACCATATATCTTCATACGAGGTTAGGTGGAAGAGAGGCCCACTCGGGCCTAACCTCGCCTAATAAAGGGTCCAATAAATAAATATTAGTTTGTCAAGATTAAGCTCATGGTGACATCTTTCTAATTCAGTATTACATTTAGTTCAAATATTCGATGGTTCTATGTAGATTTTCCTTCAAGAATAGATCTTTGTGATGATACCAGAACATTTTACATCATAGTATTTTCCTTCGACTTGAATTTGAAATGAAAATTGAACCTCCAAATGCGTGGTTGTGTGTAGAGAATATACGTGCTTATCTTGGAAGTGAAAAAGGTTGTTAACCACTGGTCTAGTGTAGTAGCGAGATGCCTCTATCGGATAATTCTCCAAGGCCTTAGAGAAATTGGCATTTTAGGGAAAATTTGAGGATGTTTTCTCCTTGCGGTTTCGATGAAGATTAATTTTGTCGAAACATCTCCCAACTTTGCAAACCACTGCATTAGCGCAACTTCCCTCTGTTTTGTTCCTTGGACTGGTTGTGGGAATATACATGTATCTTTTGAGAGTACCTCATATTTAGGTTTCATAGTTCAGTATATGGATCCACTTATATTAGCTACTGGATTAGGTCACACTGTAAATAATAGTTGTGATTAAGTTCGTGCAAGAAGTTGATGGCTCATGGTAAATTAGACGGTGCATAGGGACTTGATAGGGTATTTACATTAGCTGAAGAGTATCAAAAGTTTGGGAAAGGCTCTTCTGTAATAAAGAGCGATATTGCGCAACTTTTGACGATGTCTTGTAATTTTGAAAAGAGGAGTTTAGAGAGAGCACTTGTTGTAGTAAATTACTAACTGAAAGTAAAGTATGGGAGCATTAAATTCAAGAACAGTACTCTCCGTAAGATCTTGAAGAAAGTGTTCTAGTTTTTGGAAATGTTCAAGGAATAATCTTGGTATTACGGCCGAAGCATAAATACCTACCTCATTTTGAAATACTTAATCATTTGTAATCATCTGTTTCCTACAACTTTTAGAATATGATGCTACGATTTTGCTATTCTATGAATAAAAATCCCAAACTTATAGTTGCTTTTATAAATTAGGAGGTCATCATTAGCTTCTGGAACATACTATAGGTTTTTATTTATAGTTTTAATATTAATTTCCAATTGGATTGTTATTAATTATTTCTGGTAAATAAATTTCAACTTCTGTCTGGTATTGAATCGTAAAATATTTCGTTGTAAATCAAAAATTAATAATTCTTGTTTTAAAAATGGCTGATATTCTGTCATATTTATTATACCACTAGGAATAATTTTATGTTCCTTGAGTTTCATTTTGCGACATTTAAAAGTAATATTTAGTATGTAGTATTGGAGAATATTCCTGCTATGGTAAAATTATTTATTACACAGATTATCAGCTTCCGTGTAAGAGAAAATATTCTATATGTAATTTCATTCCCAAACGACGTCACGGTGATAATTGATGAAATATCTAAAATGGACGCGGTATAATTTATACATAAAACGCATTTTTATATATAAATTTAACTGATTTATTTCCGAAATTTCTATCTACTTTATTTTACTCTCAGCTGGAATAAATTTTAAATGTAATATGGGCGACATTCTCTATCTTATATAGATGAATTTATCGGGAAGGAATATTGTAGTTAGAAAAGGAGTTATATCAAAATCTGTGTCATAATTAGTATGGTAGTTAGTAAGTTTTATTTTTCGTTGGTAATCAATGGGATCTTCAGGTAACTTATATATATGAAATTTTATTAGAAGAAAGTAGCGAATCACTTCGTTTAGGAAATGCTTAAGTCAATATATTTTTTGTTATCTTGTCGTTTAAGTATTTTAGATATGCTGCGAAAATCAAAGCGTAGAAGAAGTTAGCACGTAGTGCATGATATGGTAACAAGAGAACTGGTTATAATACTCATTCGCAAATTCATGCATTCACGACACTATGGGGAACTCATCCTTCACGAGTGCTGAGGTGAAGCTGTGACGCCTGTATAGCCATTAGCGACTTGAATTTACGCCCCCTTTTCAGCAATTATTTATCCAGAATTAGGTCCAGTTCCTTAGATACCGATTGATCCAGAATTTATTTTAATCGAATGATGCAAAGTCTGAAAATTTAGGAATTCGTAAGATTCGCAAATCCGCGAGATTAACCCGCCCTGAATAGGCAGCATAACTCACTCCCTAATCTACCAATAATTGAATCAAATGAACGGCAGATTGATAATCCCCTCGCCGTGGTATCCTCAAGGCGTTCGTGCCGGAATCCCGACCAGGTATTATCGTATCCTTACGAGAAGATCCCTTACGAGATAAGCGGGGGAGGCAGACCCTCTCATTCCATTACTCGAGGGAAATTTTCGCATTTATATCTCTTTTAAAGCGGTGTCAACGGAGAGCGTGTTAAGAGGTAATCACTTTCTTCCCGGCTATCCCTTTTCATTACTTGCAAAGGGCCTTCCTTTCCTACACTAACTGCAGGCGATAAATCCCCCGCCGTCCACTCGCAACGGTTTTTATACAGACGTGTTCCGCCGGTATCTCTTAATCCTATCTTAAGCACTAGGTCCACTCTTCGATGAAAAGAACTCCTTTTTAACGAAATAATTCACGTGGTCTTCCACAGTTCTTTTCGTTCCCCTTTCACGCTCTCAGACCCTTTCTTTCCTTTCAAACGCCTCTATCTCCGCCCGGTACGTACCCTACTTTTTGGGGAATAAAGGGTTCTTTTTTTATCTCGACATGTATTGCCTTCCTCTTGATCATGTTGGGGAAATTAAGGGGTTTCTAAAGAGTGGAGCGCATGCTCTTTTGGGTTTGGGGAGTCGATGGTATTTCTTCGTCTACGGAGACGAAATTTCGGGGAATTAAATACACAAGTGAGTAGCTAATTATGGCTAAATTATGAGATTTTGAAACGTTTTTAATTGATCCAATCTGATGCAGGAACACAGGCTATGAGCTCGTTTCCACTCAAGGAACAACTAATGTTGATCCTTTTTCCCTATCTAAAGTTACATCTCAAAAAATTATGTTCAACTCACACCAGGTTCTTGTAATTTTTTGATTTGATTTTATGTTAATTTATTTTTTTCCCTGCTTTTTGTTTCTTTTATTTTTTTAAATGCTGTTACATTCGTATACTTCCACTTATAATATCGTCACCATAAATTGTCATTGTAATGTCGTATGTGATACATAAATAAATAAATAATTCGTAAGTCTTCAGAACAGCGTCTCAGAAACGTATAATCTTTTTATGAATTTTTGAAACAATGCCTTTATGCTAGCAATGATCATCATAAATTACAATTATTTTTCACGTACCATTGTTAGTCCAGATCAACAATATTAATTTTATCAATGACATTGTTACGATATTCCAGTGCAGTAACACTGGGTTTGTAATTGTATCATTGCAAGCAAAATCGGCCTAGGATATTTTTTCGCCCTTAATATCTTACTATTATTATTATTATTATCCAGTTCCTTCTACATAGATATTTTATGACCTTTTTGTCAATGATTCGTTTACTTTGAAATAAATTCTAAAATTCATTTTGAAAAATCGGAAATGATGTTTTATGCTTTAATTTCATTATTCTCATAACTAATAACACAGTTCTAATGATAGACTAAATTATATATATTGATTGATAGTCAGCCTATTTTGCTAGAGACGCTGTATGTACAGCGATCGAACGGTTCATTAAATTCGTAATCTATACTAACCTAAAAAATTTTACTTATGAAATATATTGTTGCACAACATTTTTATGATTGTAGAATTGTTTCCGTTAACAACTAATTGTTTCATAGAGGCCTTGTGGGTCTCCATAATCGTCTAGTTAAATATTTTCCTAGGTGTATTAATTTACTCCGATTTATAATGAAATCAAAATGTGAAATCAGATGAATTTCATTCGCTTCTCAAGTTGACTCATTATATTCTTCAGCATTTCGTTTGGGATCGCTATGGATGTCTCATGGTACCCTAGGGTTCGAGTGACCCTGACTTAGAAACTGTTCTAGTATCCATAAAAAGTTGAGGAAGAGTTACGAAATATATTTACCGATTTGAATTAATTTGAAATTCTAATTTCATTCCCAATAAATTAAATTGACTCTTATAAAGAGATAGCTTCTCTAAATTCGCTAAAATTTCTCTAAATCCATCTTTAGAGAAAATTTATTATAATTGCATTCCAAGTGTTTATCGTGCAATTTATTAAAAAAGCATGTAAAATATCCGGATATCAATTAAATGACGCGGTAAAATGAGATTGAAATTGGAGTAATGATTGGAAATGGACTTGTTAGTGCATGAAATTGGAAAGTGTGCGAAGAAATAATCGTTACAATGTGATCTGCTGCATTACAAAATAGGAAAACAAAACAGCGTTTTCCATTTGAAAATTGAAAGGTTATGAGGGAATATCAGCTAAATGACGTAGTTTTCGGATGCAAAAATTCGTCCAAATGAATCCATTAAGCGGAAAATGAGACTTATTCAGTAGTTGGATGGAAGCTAGGGCAGAGAATGATAAGTAAACAGACGTTAAAAGAGTTAACATGCGACTTCATCACTATTTGTTCTTAGCTAAAGCGGGCTGAATATGTCTCCGCATTGTTTACATGATACGCATTGTTAACCGATACAATTAGTTATTGTTTGACTGTTCAACGAATTGTTAACTGTATACAACAATCATCAAAATTTCAGCTGCATTGTTGTTTCTGTAATTCTTATTATAATTGTTGAATGTAGCCCATTCCCAGTTGTAAAATTATGCTTTAAGAAGGTCTATTCTGAATTTATTCCAAAGATTGTTCTATAGATATTGCACACTGTCGTCCTGCGGATTTCTGTTTGTGCTTAGCGCAATTAGAATTTATTTGAAGGTTAATTGAAGTCTTAGAATCACTTTTGTACAATTATGCATTATAGATACCACTATGCGTTATTTGTAGAAGATATTGGGAAAAATAGGTTCTATTGATTCCCTATCCTTTATCCATTATCAAAAGAATTGTAAAGCAATGACGTTTTAGGGTAAAATGAATCTAATACGTTATTTTGAACTATGTTTCTCTATTAAACAATTCTCTTTTAGTGTGATAATACGCGGTTTAATACTCAACGATCGCATATTTAGGTGAATATCTATATATCTAGGTCTAAAAGTAATAAAAAAATAAGATAATTAATGGAATTCACTCAATACTCTATAACAAATTTAGACGTATATATCTCAATTTTTGTTTTCTAATTAATAGTAACACGCTACGGAATTGAAGTATATAGACAGTTATATCGTCAAATATTTACTGTAGTTGGTATTTATATTCATCTTTGAATGCGATTCTTACTCTAACTTCAACAACTTTACTTTCTGACTTACCCAGAAATTTAAATCTTGTTAAGGATCTCTTTTCACAGTAAGCTCCATTTCGTTCAACATACCAAGTACGTGTCTACGTTTTTAATCTTGTGGATGCATAATTCAGCGACAGTATATTTTCTTTGGCGTATATTACACGTTCATACTTTACGCTACCTCGATGGCTCCATTTAGGTTTTGATGCCGCCACAAGGATATTCTTCGGACTCTTTTTTTTCGTTTCACGCTAATCTCAATTCCTTACTATAAATCTCACCGAAACTTTCGAGACATTAAGGTTAGCCTTCCGAATGAATAAGACAAGAAGGAGGGACGGAACGGTGAAATATCGGAGGAAGTAACTGGAAAATTTCATTTCCGAGCATTGCCCATTCCGCGGGGACCGTTAATCTCGCAGAAAGAACTATGATAAAATTGGCTGCGCTGCCCGCTTACCGGGGCGTCAATCATAAGCGAAAACGATTTCAAATTCAGATTTGATATCGGAAATTCATTTCGGAAAGAGTTGTCGAAATGGCCTGGGTTTTTGATGCAGTCGTGGGTCAGAGTGTGCGATTAGATCGCCTCCTTCCGATACGCTTAGCGATGAAAGTCATGTTAATCACGGGTTCATTTGAGTGCTAATTCCTTCCGATAGCCGTGCATACGTAGCGTCAATCCGTGGATTATCTTCCGTGAATTCCTGCTCAGCTTTGTTTTACATTGAAATTGTAATCACTGTGATGGCTCTTGTGATTATTTACGGTATATTGTTTGGTATTGTATAATTGGTGTCCCCAACAATCACTCTTTTTATTATCATTCTCTGTATTGCTGTTTATTTCATGGTTCAAAATCTCTCCAAAGAATTTCTTCAAGTTCATTGTTATTTTTCATTGTTGGCGTTTTCAATCGGCTTATTTCAATTTCTCTCGAATAATATCAATCGAATATAAATAATTTTCATTGTATATTTCTAATTCCTTTACCCTTATAACATTACTGGAGACTTCAAATATCTTTCTGCATAATTTCGCAAAGGTCCGTCTGTATGCCCCTCTCAATAATGATAACATTTTATATAGAAGTTATGTGCGTTGGAAACGGTAGAAAATTCAGGAAATCTTCTCTCATTTTCGAAATCCGGGATGGAATTCGAAAGAAAATTGTGCAATGTCGAAGCTAAAACGAATCCCTACGTGATAAGGGGGAAATTTTTCTGAAACTTGCATAAATAATTTATTATTTTATATTTTATTATTTATTAATTTTTATTATTTATTTATTTATTTTTATTATTTATTTATTTTTATCATTCATTTACATTATTTCATTACCTATTAACTTTATTAAATAGAATTATCTCATAAAATGATGAATTATAAAAATACCTCTGATATTCATGTGGGTATTGTGGGCAAAATATTATCTTGGTCGAAAAATTTCATCCGTTGTTTTCTCATCTGACTCTCATGGCTGAGAAGGGCGACTCTTTAGAATAATTACGTATATTCGTTAATTAATATGACGTATTGTTAGTCACACCTTTTTGAAAAGGATAAACATTATTGTAATTGTCAGTGTTGTAGATTAGAATGTCATGGTTAAATCGTTCTTAGAGTTTCCAACATTTAATGCGTATAGTTAAATTTTTTTCTAATTTACAAAACTTAGATTGATTATGAGTGTGTAAAGGATAATATATGAATGGAATTTATGATTGTATAAATGATAGTGTATGAACGGCTTTTGGATATGGTAACTCCGTCAGTTTTATAGTAAATATTTTTTCCTAGTTTCTTCAAGAAATTCATGATAAAGATGCCTCTCATAACTTTTAATTTCACTACCCTTAAGACAGTCGAATGGGAGAAAGTCTGTCACAATGTTTTATTTATGAATTCCTCTTTTTTCGCTCAGACCGAAATAGATCGATATCATAAGCTGATTTCAGTTCCAAAGCGTGCCCGTTCATGACGTAGAATAATTCAAAAACTACTTAAATTGCAAGCGCTACTCTTTGCCGCTAAGGTTTCGTGTTTATTTTCCAGATGGCGCCGTCGGAATAAAAAACTCCCAAGTTCAAGACGAGATTAAAAATTCTCCATTTCATTATTAAGGAATTTCAGGGAAACGTGTTCCGAAAACGTGATGATGTTTGGGGAAAGTTTGGAAATATTCTTCGAATACGTTACGAAGAGGATTGAATCTCTCAATGTATTCCTTATGGTGTAAGTTGTTAATTTGATTTCCCTTTTTCAAAATTATCGTCTAAGCATTTTTTCATGAATAAATAACCTTTTTACTCAGGATAATGATCAATTGTTTGCATTTAACCAGTTCGTTTTTAACTTTTATCTTCCAATTTGAAAGAATAGATGTTCTCCATTTTGGTTTGTAATATCAATTTTCTTTAATTGATTAATTTAAATAATGCTTGAATTACCTATTATTTAATTCGTATCCGAATTAATTTCACAAATTACTGAGATTGGTTGATAAAATTGGTGTACTTTTAAATGTAATTTCCAATTATTCTTTCGTTTAACGGAGTGTCGACGAAAATTATTTTTCACTCAATACGAACATTTGATTGAGTATTAAATTTCATCTCATCCATACAATTTTCAATGTTGTTCATAAGCGTAAGATGTAGCCGACCTTAGGTAAAGATTATCGTTGTCATCGTTGATTTACACTTAGCCTTTCTGGGAGTCATAGTGTGTTCATAGTGCCACTAATATCATAACGTCCTTTTTTCTTTCGTGATTCTTCACAAAAAAACAATTTAATTTGATAATAATAATCTTATTATAATGAAAAATCGAATATGGACATATGTTAGGATTTCAGGTAGCAATGTTGCGAACTTCTTTGTTGACAATAATTCTTTTATCTTATATTTTTATGTTTTCAGCTTCGATTATTGTTACTTAGGATTATTTTACCTACTACCATTATCTGTCTGTTATCATGCAATACATGGATTGTTAAATTTAGTTTATTCGATTGTAATAGATTTGCAATTTGATAAGCTTAAATTGATATTGTCATTGTCGAAGATTTAGAAATTAATCTTCAAAGTAACTCATAAATTTCCATTTCTTTTGGTATGTTGTGTTCAATGAAATTCTTGATATTTTATTATCAACATATCATTCATGTTGCGTCGTGATACGGTAGTCTCATCCCCTTATCGTTTGAGCAGGTCTTAAGCAAAAGTGATCGTAGGAGATAAAACGTTGAAGCGTATCATTTATTTTGCATTCAAAGAGATGAATCTTTTACACTGTCTTACGTCAAAGCTTACAAAGTGAGCAGGTCTGAATTGAATTAGCTTACCAGCTTTAATGCTTCTCAAGAACAGAGATATTCAAGTAAACTTTGGAGACGACTTGCTAGAAGGAGTATCTTCTAAGAAAGCTAGAAATGCATTTAGCACAGAATTTGAATAACAATGGCCAACTGCGACAATATGAAGGAGTTTGTAGATGCATATCCTAAACGTGCTTTGTAAATTAAAACAAGTGCTTTCTAGTTCGTAGATTTGCTCTTGAATATCTTGCAATCTATTCGCATCTGTACTGAAGAAAGTCGAAATGGTATTCAAACTCAAAAGGATCTTGTGAACTTTATTATGGGTATAATAGCATCACTACCTCTATACTCAGGTGCTCTGTCTTATGCTATTGAAATACAGAATGTCTATCGCATACTCCTTTAAAGTTATCGAACGGAAAAGAGTTTTATGATTTCAGATTTGGTTTTAATGATTCATTATGCAATTTGTTGCTTTACTCAGGAAATAAATGTTGAAATAGCAATTATTTGAAGTAAAATTTATGCCATTTAATGATTTTGAATAACCTTATTTTTTAATTCTATGACGGAAGTCTGTGCTATTTGCAACCTAATGTTCTTTTGGCATGTTTTTCTCCTTTTAATTTCTTGTCAAAGCAGGACTGTAATTTGGTAAGATTGCATGGTACCAATGAATCGAAAGTCCACTTTGCCATGATTGTATCCCTATACACAGTTATTATTTGGTCTTAACCTTAGTAAATACGCGAAAGTAAAAAAACGTTATTTTGTAATTTACAGAAAGGAAATTTTTCTGTGTCGGTGCTTCAAAAATATAATCAATATCTTTGCTTAAAATAAAGTCTTATACTTGCAAATCTCATTCTTGCAAACTGATACAAGATTAGTTTTTTTCTGAAAACTTATTTCTCTTCCTCTTTTATGAAGGAAGAGTGTTCACCATAGTAATGCTCGAAATTATCAATTTGTTATTGTATAGGATATTTATAGGATTCCTTTGTGGCATCTCCATGAATTGCTATTTTTGTTAATCCGATAAATAAAATTTTTCCACTTTGGTCCAAAGAACCTTTATATTGGTATAAGGTTCAAAATTTAATTGCCACTATGCATACGGTATATCTAGAGAGTTAAAAGAAATGTAGAGATTTTTCCTTGAGATCACTGTTATTCGGAAAACGCCATTGTTGCCTGCTCTGTTGAGCGATAATTTTCAAGACTTCTCTTTGTTCCCATAGTATTTGCAACAATACTTCACAGCAATATAGCTCCGTTTTATTATTGTTTAAAATAATCTCTTACGCGGTAAAGTTAGTTTCTGTTAGCACTCCATTATCTTAACACAGTTAATTTAGATTACAATCACTAATGCTACTCTTTTATAATCTCTTCATCTAATCTACACTAATCACTACTCTTGTAATTAATTAAGATTACAATCACTAATGCACAGAATAGGCTTGAATATGTTCCTGAGTAGCCATTTTCGCCATTCTAAGTAAATGCCCAACTCTTGGATTGTTTATGTAAAACGCAAGGAGCGCTTAAAACGTATTGGAATTTCTGACAAATTATCCATTTTATTGGCTTATTCCGATATTATTTGGTTAGGCCTTTTTACCTACCAGGGATATGTATCGATATTCGATAATCTCAAATATTCCTTGGATACTTTGACGAAGAGGATTTACCCGCTATTTTCATATTACTGATGGTTTTCTTTAGCATTTATTATGAATGGTTAGCAGTCCTCTTTACCTACATTTTCTTCCCGATTCTGAGCATCTTATGGATACCGTATTCATAAGCAACGAACCTCAGCTCCTTAAAGGTCGTTAATGATAGCCATCTTACCATGCATCGTTTATTGGAAATACAGATAATATATGCATCATTTGTCGTTGACTTCGATGATGTGGAGATTTTTTCCAGTAATGCACTGATATTTTTTTCTTCATCGTCATCTTTGGTTATTAATTCGTGGGTTTCAAGTCATCTTGCTCTATAAGTATTCCCTCGTTACTCCTGACTTTTATTGGAACTATTGCTTGCTTCTTGTAGATCAGTTTTGACATTCCATAGCAATTACTCACAACCACTAGAGTACTCTCTATTTTCTGAAATAGATTTTCCAAGAACTAACTGTTTCATGAAACATTTTAAAGCCATCGACTCTATAGCAATGATCAATGATAGCAATGAAAAGTCTTTGTACTCTTCGAAAGACTGATTTCAATGCTGTTTAATTTCTATTTCGTCTGATTTCAAACTAATTCTACTTCATTACTATTGCGATTTTCACATTTTGAATTATATATTTTGATTGCAAATTTCTCTTATTATTTTCTCTATCTCTAATCTCTATAAATTCTCAAGGAAAAAGGGACATTATTAAAGTGTAATAGGACTGGGATCTAAATGCAGGATTTCCCACTTACGGGATAGCATTACTATGTTGCCAGCAGAACATATAGACCAGCATAGCATTTCATAGGCATAACCTATAAAGTCTCTAAAGCGACATGGGGAGCAACCGCCCGATAGTTTGGAGACCCTGGTTCGAGTCCCAGCCATATCAGAACTTTTAGATGTCCGTATCCTCTATTTACAAATACTTCGATGTTAAAACCTAATTGGTTAATGTCACATACCGTAATAGTGCATCGATTAAAAACATACGTAATTCCAAATCTCTTTTGTTACGTTAGCTATCTATATTTTCGTAAGGGTAGAGTAATCCGAAATTTTTACGGTAATTATAAACGTTCATTTCATATTGAAAATCAACGGGTTGTTCAGCTGTTATTTATTGTAATATGAGTGTGGGCGTGGGTTTATTTTCACCTAAACCTCGAGAACTAGAAGTTGTAAAACTTAAAAATATGTATCACGAATACTTGACATGAAACCATTGGCATCCATATTTTTGTCGTCCTTTGCTCGGTTTTCTTTTTGAATTCTGATGATTTCAATGAATTTTTACTCCGTGAAAAACTAAGAATATCTTTGAAATTTTCTTTATTATGTTACCTCTACTGATTCCATACAACAGTTATTTCCAGTTAAGTATTAACACTCAAGTAAGGTTTGCAACAGAAGAAAAAATACACCCAGAATCTATACACTACGGAAGTTACGGTCATAAGTAGGATAAAAATTTCACAAACTTTTCCAATAATTACACGTCGTTGATTATTACAATGGACGACAATTGTTGGAAACCTTATCAGATTATCCGCATAGTAACCACTACACCACCCCCCCTCCCCCTTCCAAGACCAATTTTCAGAATGGCTCATTCCGCACCTCTCATTAGGCCGCCCTGGTCCTCTTCCAACACTCAACCCCACGCTATAACACCCTCGTCCGGGAGAAAGGAACCATGAAAAATCACGTTAGTCTCCGTCTTATAACTTTAGGCCCGTTAATAAAAAAGATAATCATCGCGTACAAATCTCCCCGAAAATCGTTTCCCTCCATTTCCGGCCCTTAATTCCACGAGACAAAACGACCTCCGCCGACTCTGAATTACGCGCGGAAATAAATAATCCGCGCGATAACCGGTTGAAAGTGTCTCTTTATTTCTTAATCTCGGTAAGGAGCGTGCATCCTCGTAGATAGGGGAACATAAGGGGATGGATGAAAAAGGGTTTTAGGGGAAGGATGCCCTCCTACACAATTTTTCCGGAGGATGAAAGGGGTGGAGGGAAAAATCTTCTGCCAAGGCTTGCTTTAGACTTTCAGCCGCCTGGAGGCTCCTTGCCTCCCGCCATCAGTCTCATGCCCCTGATGGCTTAATGATGGCACTTTTCTGGACAATTGACGTATAAAGTTATCAGTATTTGACGGTTATTAATTTTGATTTTAATTTTCAAAGCAATTTTATAGTTTAACTTAGCTGGAAAATTGAAATGCTTTGTATTAAATTTCATCACTAATACCAAAGTTTTCATTTTTCCAGGAATGGAATTCTACAAAGTTACGGCAGTTACTATTGATTTTATTTAATTTACCTTTTAAAATTTAAAAAAGGGATAATTTATTTAGCCTCTCATCGTTAAGATTATCAATTTGAATTAATACCTTGGCAGTTAGAAAATTTCAAGGCTGTAACCAAGGAGAAAATTATGAAGCATGAAATATTTTACTCCCCGACTATCGCTTGTCAATCCTTTTCACTCGGCTCCCTTCTTCACTTCTTTACTTCCTTACCACCTTTTGTTGATCTTTTTTCTCTATCCAAAGGGATATTTATCAGTACGGCCATTATGTAATATTTTTCTTACTTTTACTCACTGTTTGTGATTACTTTACTCTATGTTTTGTTATTATTGCCATAATTTATTTATTAATTATTTTATAGTTTTCTTCTTATTTTTATTTTACGCTTTCGCTCTTAATTGGTTTATTCGTATGGGCACTAGTTTATAATTTCCTCCCTTTTACTCACTGTTTACATCTACATCTACTTACGTACCATGCAAGCCGCCTTTCGGCGTGTGGCAGGGGGTGCAAGCACCATGACTCTACTTTCCTAGACGATTATTTTCGCGTATCGTTTATTATTATTATGCTCCTTTTGTTTTGTTATTATTAACTTATTTTATAATACTTAGTTTTTTGTTTTTTTTGTTTTTTCTTTATTTTTTCCTTTTTGCTTTTTCTCTTAATTTTGCGGTATATGTACATTAGAAATAATATTGGTGCACTATACACTAAGCCGTCTATGTGCACCCTATTAAACTGTACCCTAACTTGCTTACCGGCTAAATTCGGTCCTGACTTTCTCCCATCTTTAGGGAAGACGATTTCCCAACCATCCCCTTCTCCGCCAACTCAATCCACCCCCGGACATCCTACCGCACCCCCCTCTCTCTCTACAGCATCTCCTTCCGGATCCCACTTCCCGGAGCCTCTTTTTCGCAGACGACTACCACGACGCGTTGCCAGGGGATGCGACGATTTATGATCTCGAATTACGTGGAAACAAAAGCGAGTGGGCGGGGCGCAAATAGGGTTCCTCAAGATGGGCGTGCGTGCGGAAAAAAATATAGATGAGTGGTAAAGAAAGTAACGGACGGGCATAAGAGTGATATTACGCTGAAGAGTTCGCTTCTGAATGGGAGCTTTTTATTTTCTTCGGAGTGAAAGGATGGCAGTCATTGGGGGCGCCTGTCGTTTACGAGATGGCCTGCCGTGGTTGCCAAGGGTCAAGGGTTCGAACCCCGCTTGCACTATGGATGGAGTCCAAAAAACCTGAATGAGGGAAAGATCCATTACGGAAGATATACATTAAAGCTTAGACTAATTTGTCAAGACTAGAGGTTGATATCTATCTTAGAATTTCGTCCAAATGTTAGATTATCCCGGAAATTAGTCCTCTATGTATCATTTTAAAACATCCATTTTTGGTGACCGGAGGCTTTCCTCCCTTCTTACTCCAGCAATACAAATAAATGAAAGGAAAAGTTTCCCGGTTCCTGCTGAAAAATAGTCAGACTAATAAAAAATGTACCATTTGGTCAAAAAATTGAGTTAATATTTGAATCATCGTATTTCGTCCTGGATATGTAGACATCGGGGTTGCTATATAAAGAATTCTTTTATATAATCGACATGTTCAAGCTTACCTTTGTGGAATGGTGCCATCCTGCAAAGAAATAAAACAAACTTTGTGAAGTAATTTCTATGGAATTTACAAAGTATGTTTTTTTTTCATTGCAGAATTTTTGTTTACTTAGTTACGTTAGTAATGGTTTACATCGCCGGAGAGTAATGTTTATTTCCAGTCTTAAAACGATTGAAATTGTTTTTCGCAAGTATTCTCCCAGGGACTCATTAGTATTATTATTGTTGAACAATTGGAATACATCATCAAAAGATACCATTAGGTGTACAGATAGCTTGATTAGTAAGTAAAACAATTGAAATGTACCGTTTACGCTATATATAATATATAGAAAGAAAACTTCCCAGGATTTTCAGTTCACAATCAGTAGTAGTTTCAGCAACTGATTAGGGAAATTGGCTCTTGATACATGCACCCCATACCACACGCCGAAAGGTGGCGTAGGGTACATACGCTGATGTAGATGTAAATCACGAACCTTTCGGAATGGGTGACCCAGTAGGTGACAACCCTATTTTGGCACTACTGAAGTCAGCATAGATTCTCTTCATGTCCTACCAAGAGTGCTTAGTGGAACATAATTTATAAATAACGAAAAATCTTCTTCAACCCAGATTTTCAGTCGTAGGACCGGTTTAGGCTTAAAAACGCATATTTAAGTTTTTTTTGCAGATAATGAGCTCTAGTAGAGACGGCTTTAGACGGAATTTGTAGGAAAATTCGTCGTTTTCCTTATGTTACTTGTAATATCTTCCGGGATCTTCCGGGATTAGACTCGTTCGAAAGAATGTCCGGATGGAATATATCTAAAGTAAAATATTAATATCTTGGAAATTATGTATGTTACACATATCTGTTTTACGGTATCACAATGGAAAGTTTCAAATGTTTTGTCTTCACTCAGTAAACTATCAAGTACTTCATTGAGGACTGGTATCAATGTACACGGCGTGAATGGGATGTTGAATTTTATTTTAGAGATTCCTTTTCAAGAGGTGCATCAGGACGTGTGTATAACAAATACTCTCGAAGATATAAATATTTTAGTTTTTGATACCTTTCATTCGGACATGTAAAGATACTTTCTAGGGGGCTAAATCCTGTCACCCCCTTGGGGTAGGTTGTACCATTACTTTTCGTATCGAAGGAGTTTCTCACAATCAAACTTTCTCTTTGGATTCTTATCGATAGTCAGTTGAATTTAATTGGGAAAAAGTGAATGAATATCTTCCATATCTAATGTATGACAATCTAATGTATGACAATCTAATGTATAGCTTTGGATAAAAGCAATGCTAAACTCCACTTATCGTGAGTATTTCTATCACAAACTAATAACTTCCGTATGTGATGGTGGATAAAACAATATTTACCTTATCGAAGGAACTTCTACATGTATGCACTTCACTGAATTAGTGTACACTTCCATTCCACAAATATTCCTTACAGGAATGAAATCGCAAATTCACAACCATAGGAATTCGTATAGGATTATCCTTTCCATTCCTGCGATGATGGACGTAATACTTTTTACGGCAATGCGATCAAAGGTTTTTCTGCTAGTGCATGCCACCCATTCCATGTCATCTCGAACTCTTTCAATGTATTATTTCCATCCGAAACGTTTCCAAAAATATCGGAAGTCCTTTTATCTGGATGAATCGGTCAGCACTCGGATGACCGAAACATTTTTTTTTAGGAAAAGCAATAATTCAGTAGAGAGCTCAGTGAATCGCAGATCAGAAGGTAGATGTCAAGCAGTCGGTAACTTTCAGTTTACTGAGTTCCCTTCATATATAAAGTTTATTTCATAGTGACAAATTATAGTAAGTAAAATCATCAATCTACTATTCATAATTTTTAGGTCATAAACAACTTTAATTCCTGCGCTCTTATGATCACCATGGGAACATTAACGTTATAAACAAGTCGATGTGGCAATAACAAATAAATATATGTATCATACAATTATATGTGATTTTTAATGTCCAAAAGTCTAGTAAAATAATGCGTGGCAGCTTTATTTTTGCCTATAATCCGTTTAACTTTTGTTAGCAGTACAATTTCCATACTTTTATTTATTTTTCTCATAATAAATAATGTAAGATAATTTATTTATAAAAATAATCTAAATCAACACAATTGATTTTTTCACATTCTTACGTCAATGTTATTATCCCTTTTTATTTTACCTTTTCATCATCTGGGAAATACCACCCACCTGAGATTTGATATGGCTCACTAGTGAGCGGCAGTGGCCATTACGGTTACCACTGGATTAGGCTATTTCAGATTATAGTTAACAAGTCTAAGGTAGCTAAATTAGTTCCAAAATCTAATAGTACTAAAACTAGTTACACTTTTCCAATGTGAAACATGGAGAACAATTATAAACTTTCTTTATCATAAGACAAGCTCATGGTTTGAAACTCAGAATCATTATCAAGAAATTATACAGAAATTTAGAGCAATAAAATCGTAATTTTCTCCTTCAATTTTCTGATTTTTTTCTAAAATTCTAAAATATACATTGGGACAAAAGAATTAGCGTCGATTTTTTCTCAGGGAAGCTCTAGGAAATCTAATGACATTTTCAAGAAGACAGGGTTCGGTATGATAAAGAAACTACGATTTTAAAAAAGTTTAACTGGAAAAAAATATTCTCAGTCACATGGGGCTATAGCACTACTATCAGATAGTGGCTTTTTTGCGTTTAGAAAAACAGTTACGAATTTCATGTAAAGGTAGCTATAGAATGCGTTTTATTACTGTGGATTTTTTATCTGGTTCCAAGAAGATTTTCTCATTTTGAGCCTCACGAATGCTTGACATGAAACTATTGGCTTATCCATATTTTTTGTCGTCCTTTGCTTGGTTATTTTTTTAATTCCGTTGATTTCAATGAATTTTCACTCAGTGGAAAATAAAAGAATTCAATGAAATGTTCTCAGAGGAAAAACTTATAACATTCGTTTAATGCTAGGAATTCATTGTATTTATTTATTCGTAGTAGTATTAGTACATCGAAAGATACAGAATGCAAGTTAATGCCTCTTGCAAGTTCATGAATCATAGCATTCATGTGCATATTTTTGTAAGTTCTTGTTATGGATAACACAGCAAAATGTTAACAACGTCAGACGTAGAATTTAATTTGATGATTAATCTTATTGTAGTTAAGGGAAGATTAAGTCTGGGGATGCAAGTATGTTAAAAAGGAAATTTTAAAACACCTAGAGGTCAAGTGCTTGTGATAATTGCTAACATCCAGGGCGCAGTAATATATTTACCAAAAATAACCGCATAAACTATGCCGTGGTACAACAGTTTCCGAAAAGTGTATAGCATACCAACTACGAAATTGTACCATAGAAAAAGAATTTTACTCATGTTATATACTTATGAAATAAACTATGTATCCGAGTGACCCTATAACCTAGTTTCTATCGTGGATAAAAGTTTTAGCATGTCTATTTCGGGCTCTCATATTCATTAGACTCTTTTCGAGCTAGAAATTAAGGTCACTCGTATCAGCATGTGCAGTTCACTTCATATTTGGGGGTTCAAAGCCCTCACTTGTATGTAGAGCCTTGTTCTCCGCTTTTTATTAGCTTTGTATTTGGAAATTAGGCTTCCCGAAACAACCAGAAGGGCACTTCATATACCTCATTTTTCATGAAACATTGCGTTTGAGCATTCTATCCAAAGCGCTTTACTTAAGAGACGGGTTTATAATAGACATTTCGTCATGAGAGACGTTTGGCGGAAGAATTCTCAACCATGATTTGTTACTCGAAAGCCTGTAAACCCAAATGATATTTTGTCCAAGGTACTACAATGTACAGTCAATCACTAAATGATATGTACAGTGTACATATCATTTAGTGATTTTTTTTCCAAATATTACTTCATCTTGTGGTTGATACCATGATAATGTGAAAAGGCCATAAATTTCAAATTATCATTATTCTTAATGTTTTCCCCACCTCTCTGCTACTTAGTCTCCCCTTCCCCTAACATGCCATAGATATTCCCTAAAATTCTGTTTCATGAATATGTCAGCTCGTTGATGAGAGATGTCGAATTAAAAATCTACTATGGAAATCTCTTAGTTTTTTCCTTTCTAGATGAGTTTTAATTACCTTGTTTCAAAACCCCGCAGATAATGAGCTATTTCTCTTCTTACGCTTTGTCCTAGGTTTGATGACTAAACATTTAGAGAATCCTATTTAAGAAATTCATGCTAAATTCTTTTTCGTAGCCCACAGTGATAATTTCCTTTGCTTAAATAAATTATAAAAAAACATCGCGTAAGGCAACCCTACAAGAAGGTTTTAAAAAGAACCATTATAGGTACATACATGTGATGAAATATTGATTGGTTAAAATATCATTTGGATAAAAAATCCTACGACTATGATGCGGAAAATCCGTGGGTATAAATTCTTTGGCTCAAATTCTGTTGGCAAAAATTCGTCTGACAAAATATAAATAAATTAATATATAGACAATGGTGTTTATTATATAAAATTTTAGAAAGCAATCGCTATTTATGAGTAAGAAATCCTAAATTACTCGAATGCAAGCTCCTTTTACGTTCTTAGGATAGTCGTTAACTACCTTAAATGGAAAAATATCACTTACGAAGGTTACTTAACGGGATTACAAATTGAGCATACTATTTATTATTATTAATAAGTCAAATAGTAAGTATCAAGGAAAGAATTTAACGAACGAAAAGAAAAAATTAATGACAAATATTCCAGAGAACATCGCGTTCTTTCATGCACACTCGGCTAGCATGGGCGTGTATTGCGGGGTTGCCTACATTCCGGTTATCAATTTTCAATTATTTATTGCAGCGAAACTAAGGCCCATTCAGACGAACGCCGTTACACTTTTTCATGACTCTACTTCCTGCATCACTGCAAAAGGTTTCATCAAAATCCCCGGACAAAAGTGAGAGTCTCTCCTTGTGAGTATAACTTTCTTGGACGAACTGTCTCTTTAATTAAAACCTTTTGGGCTAACTATCTCTTAGGTGAAACGTTTGCAGGTAAAGCATCATTTGGGTTAAACGCTTTGGGAGAAACGTCCATAAACATAGTTAAAAGTGACAGGCCCTTCTTTATGTCATGCATTATCTCCAGTAAACATCTATATCACTCTTCTTGTATAGCTATATTTCTTTAATGTGTTACCAAGTTACCAGTTTTATGTGTTACCAAGTTTAATGTCGCTCTCTACAATAAATTCATAGAAGGGGAAATTATTGCGCATAGGGGAATTTCCTCCGAGAAGTTACGCAGTTGAATTATATGCTAATAATGCTAAATAATAAGCTAAATGGTAACAAAAATAGGCCAAATATGTGATTGCGTTTGGAATTTTTAAGGCGTTCGATTAATATTTTCATAATAAGAGGAATATGTAAAATATAATCAGCAGTACAATGGAATAAAATTTGGTGCATGATTACTATACTATTCGATTCACTTCATTATCAACTGGCAAACATTTAAAATACGGGTGAGCGAATAACTTGTATGTTTGTTCAACATAGAAAATTCGTAAATAGGCGAGCCAATTAGTAATTCAAACATAAAACTGTTTATTCGTTTGGCTGTGTCTTTATTTTGCGAAAATAAAAACAATCGCCGCATTAAAACCGCTATGAATTCCAGGAAGTTGATTTCGTTTAGCTTGAAATAAAATTTAATCATAAAGGTTCTATAGTAATAGTCTGTGGTGTAACATTGTAAAAAAAGTGAATGAAGATATCTCCCAGCAATCTTCAGCCGAAGTTTACATTGGGGATCCGGAATAGATAGGGTCGTTTCGGAAGCCTGTAAAACCCCTCACATTGTGATGAGGTCATTAGGAAGATGCTCTACAAAAACGGAAGAAATTGCTTATAAACGGCGAGTTCTGCTCAATTTGGGTCAATAGTTTTGGACCTCATAGGGCCCAAGGTCAAAAAAGGCACGAGAAATAACGGCCCTGGATGCAATGAATAACATCGAGATAGGAGAAAGTGAGACTAACATGCTAGAGATGCTAGAATTGGCTACTCTAGGGAGGAGGGGAAAAATATAGCGCTCAGGTTGTATTCACGACGCGTACACTGGGAAGGCCTTTTGGAAGATATAAGACCACGGTTAAGGGATCCTATATATCGAGAGGTACGGCCCATGCGTTTAAAATTGAACCTTTAAGCAGCAAAAAACCGGTCCGTTGGAGGTATTCTTCTGTAAACCAAAGCGTTAGATATCGGAAGAGTTTTCTGTGAGAGATCTTTGATTTTCTATTGCCTAGGGATCGTTTATTAAAATTTAGTTGCATGAAATTAAGGTAATTCATGAAATAACGTCCTTTTGATCCACCCGGATTCATATAAGTAGGTATCCTATACTTCTTTTGAAGTTAAAACGTATTTCCTGTTATTTGTTTATGATTGATACTATATGGAATGAATATAGTTGATTACTAAATATGAATTCCTCTAGATTCATTTAACGCTACTGATTTCAACTGATATGTAGTCGTCACCTTTTTCCTTTTGGTATCCCCAGAATCATGCAAGCGGGTATCCTCTATTTCCGTTGAAGTTTAAACATATTTATCCTGGCAGTGTTTTTTATTTATTGTTGAAACTACATGGAGTGAATACAATTTATAGATGAATCCTCAGCTATGTAGAATTCCACAATCGATAAATAATATAACTAAGTAGAAATTCTTCTAGATTTATTTGATGCTTCTGAATTTTTAAACTGTTACACTGTTATCATAAGATATCTAAATAGAGTGAACTCATCTTTCTTTTTGAAGCTTTCAGCCTCAAGAAATGACAATAAATACATGCAAATTATATATGGTAATAGAGATAGTGATGCGTGCGTAGCTTGAACCTAATATTTTCAATGTTATGGCGGAAGGTTTCAAAAGAAAATGTTATAAGCTAGACTAATGTAAATAAATATCATTACAGCACTCATGCAAGAGCATCCTTTATAAGCTAGACGCCTTGATACCCGAAACTGATCAAAATAGCAATTTGTCTGTGCCCAATATTTCTTGATAAATTTGAAACAATATTTCTGTAGTTAAGAGATAAAGGTTCTCCAAGCGCCGAAATAACGGTGGTCCCAGTTCTTCAGAATCCCTATCTGGGATTCTGAAGAACTGGGACCGCTAAACGATTATCCGTTTCCCGGGAATCGCCCTTAGACGGTCGCCGTTATTTCGGCGCTTGGAGAACCTTTATCTCTTAGTTCATTGACCGCCGAGTTCCTTTTTTCTCCTTCTATTTCTGTAGTTATCGTAAATTTCTGATTCGGCTCATTTTGAATTCTGAGATTGAATAGATCATTTTCCATTCAAAAGTTGAATTTATCTTTTTCCTTAGCAACCATGACGCATCTCGTAACCTTAGGAACCAAAATTTTCTCTCGGCGCAAAGATAAAAAAAATGAAAGGAAACTATGGTTAGGAGCATTTAATTAGAAGGTTATCTCTAAGTAACAAGCCTGGGTGGCCGCGCTATACTTTTCTAAGTGACCCAAAATCATTATTATTATTATCATGCATTAGTAGTTTTTCATGTTGTGAATTGTACTACGAAAATAGGTGTTTCATTTCATCATTTAATCGAAGAGAGAGAAATTGAATTTCAAAACTCTTCCTTGACCCAAGTGGAGCTGCTAATTAACAGCCCGCATTTATTATTTTTCCGATCAAAGATAAAAACTGAAGGAACTATGATTAAAAGCCACTGAACCTTTGGAACAAGAGAAAAGAAAAGAGTTTTCCATAGCATTGAAAACTTTTGAATGTCATTTATATACTCATACGGATATAAAATTTTTACATTCATTGTCATGAGATTCAGAGCAGCGTTTCCATGGCACCCTGTGAATCTAAGCAATGTAAACAAGCGTTTCACTAGAAGAAAACGGTACAAAATAGAAACAGTTTCTATTAAAAATTAGCAGGTTAATTAGTGAAAACACCATTTAGGTTTACATATGCTGATATATTAAAATAATCTAAATTAAGGACGTATTTTAATAATATCTTTATGAATAATTTTTACATAAATAGAGTCCCAACGTCAGCTTGACTCCACGCAACTTTATCTGACAATGATTGAAGAGGAAAGTATCGTAGAATCTCTGTGATTAATTACTTAATCGTATATCAGATAAACTTTTTATAGTTGGAGGTTAGTTCTTACAAATTTTATAGATTAGAGTTATCACTTCTAGAATTCCCAAAAGGTGGATCAATCCATAGCTTTCCGAACGCTTTAAAATTTCTCAGCCGGTCAAAAAAGATCCAGCTAATTACCGTGATTGCTCCGGCAATATACTGCAATCCTATTTCTTTTAAGATTTACGAATTCAAGGTCCTATAATGGGTTCCAGCGTTGGCGTTCACCTGAGCTATTTTACTCGGGGAAAATAGTTTACTATAGCTTCTCTATATATTACTGAACATTCAAATTCATGCAAGAGCAAATGATTTTAGAATCAACGGAAAATGCAAAGAAGTATTTTAAAAAGTTCAGTACTTCCTAATTAGGTTCTCTTGGTATTTCATAAGCAGCTGTAGCATCATTTAAAATACAAGACATTTCCTATTAATCCAGGATAATAGGAGCATGGCTTCATCAAAGAACTTGTATTAAAGTATTTGAGATTCTATTTTCAGTTTCATCTTTGCTTTTTAAAGCCTCATAAGGGAATAGCTGCTACATTAACTGCATGAGAGATTTCATATCCTAGGAAATATTTTTAATGGCTTGTTTATGAAACATTAATCCTTGATGCATCCCATATTTTATTTTGTTAATCATCCTGGAGCTCTTTCATTGTTTTTAAAAAGAATATGAATCTTGCTTTATAAATTCTTGCACTATAATTTAGCGGCAGTGATCTGAGAAATTGTTTTCTTATCCTGTGTTTCAGCAATTAAGTTTTAATTTAGGTTCATGATGGAAGGTTCTCTTTGAAAAATTTCTAAAGAAAATTATGCATTACTTTAGACATTGCATGTAATCATTTTCAAAATTAGGCTAGGAACGGTTATCATAATGTACAGACAGTTGAATGAAACAAAATTAATCTTCAAGAGTGATATTTAGTTGAACTCCATCATCAAACAAATAATCAGGTTTAATTTACATTTTTCAATAAATTAATTTTAAAATGAATAATGGGGTGAATTCTCGGATAGCCAAATGGGCAGCACGTTCAACCTTGATGTAAAAGATCCTGTATTCGATTCCCGAGGCTCTTAAGCATAATGACCTTCACTATTGACCTTCAAACTGAAAATCACTGAAATTTAAAAATAATACTCCTGAAATAATAGGGTTATTGTTAATATTATGTTAATATTTCTTCTAAGTATATGTTTTTAATGGGCGATTGTTCGTAAGAATATAGGGAATAATGAAATAGTTATTTTCGATTTCGAACCTACAAAATACACTTCCTAAGTTTAAAAGAATTGCAGACATATCCATTAATTAATGGAGTATCTATTGGAGTATTACATGAACTTATCTGTAATAATCTTAATCTGTTATAAAATGTCGAACAATAGTACAAGTACCTTGGCGATTATGTATTTACAAGAAGATCTGCTTGCCAAGGACTTCGATATCATCAAGGCTGAATAAATTGAATTTATTCGAGCAGTATTTATGACAAATTCTTAACAACATTTCGTTTGAAAATGTAATAAAATAAAAATTTAGGTTAACGTAAAATGTTCGAAGAGCGTAAGAGAAAGTCTTGAGAATTCTTAGAGATTTTCTGCCTCCCGATCCAAAGATTAAAGTAAAGTACCTTTAGATGTGATTCGAGGTTTCCAAATACCGCGTGGGTGGAGCTTTCCACTACTTCTGAGTCCTCCTACGACGATCATTGGATTTTGGAATCGCAGTCTCCATCAGGAATGTGAATGAGGACGTCTTAGAGACGTTATAAATGTGGATTCTGAACTCAAACGTTTGCTTGATCCGATCCTCCATCTTTTCAGACAGGAAGCATGTTCATCACCCTTGAACCATTTACACTCCTTCAAGGAAATTACCCATTTTATGGATCGGATTGCTGATTAAGAGGTTTCAGGATAGGTAACCCGCGGTTAACATTCTCCGTTACTTTCTTGATCGCTAATAAAGGTGATGAATGGATTGAATACGGAAAACTACTTGTTTCAAGCGTCCTTTTTATTCTTCGATTCCGAAAGCCTGCCATTACATTATTTGATGGGTGGAATTTTCAAGTTATCAACTCTGAATTAGAGTTGATAACTTGAAAATTCCACCCATCTCTCTGAATCTCCGATTTTTTTGGCTCATAATTTTTCTTTAATTTCTTGAAGCTATCTGTTACTTACAATGTTCTGTTATAATTCCAAGCTAAAACCATATTTCTTTTAAATAATGTTAATATTAATGAATAATAAAGAAATAAATGAAGAACATATAATCGGAATTCCACTAAATAGATTTAATGTGAGAAGATTAATTAGTTATGTAATAAATAATGACAAATAATTAATTTTATTGATTAGCTTATTGCCGCAAAGTCGAAAATATAAAAATTTCATGCTTATTCCATAATTATAAATAGCAGGATACTCTCTCATATAAATTATTAGTGTATGAACAATCTTCTTGGAAATTTAATATGCCCATCAAACCTTCCAGCGTATGTCTTATACATGAGGAATATATAGAATTTCTATATACTTACAATTCACGCATTCCGGCTTTAACGTATTAGTTGTGAACTTTAATAAACAGATTTTTAAATAATTTTAATTAAGTTCCGCAATTTATAAGTATTCTTCAAATATAAGATGGTTTTGAGGTAAAACATTTGCCAAAGATAGCATTCATTTCTTGCTTTGAAGATGGAAAGTGTATCTTTAAGATTAGGGAGTTTTAAAAGTCCGTTATATATAGTGCGAATAATCTGCAAGTTTAAATTCAATGAAGTAAAACGAAAATGTCGAAGAAAAATGATGACGCAGTATTTGAAAGTTTGAGATACGACTATATTGATTCATCACTTATGAAAGGATTCCATCCCTCCATTTAGCATCATGGCTTAACTTGGGCGTAAAATTTGGGAGATTCGGAATAATAGGTTTGTCTGCTTTTATACTTGAGAGTTGGCGTTCAGGGAAATAACCACTTCGAGATAAGGAATTGTTTCTGCACTTTTAACATGTGTGAGAAAAGACTGCATCTCATCGTCAGATACTTTTGAGGAGACGGGAAAAGTCGACCCTTTTCAATCTGCGTTTACTCCTAACGCCTTTCCCATGTCTAAAAGCATAGCTGAATGCACCATTTCTACTCGACCAGTTATTATCTCGCATAGGTCGGTGAAAGTTGGTGCATCGATTCTTCTCACCTCTCTCTCGAATTTTAATACGTGAATCCAATGGTCAAGCTGCACGGATTACGCACGAGGAATAAAAATCTATATTTTTTTCCGAAAATTATTTGAAAATTTCAGTTAATACCTGTCCGTGGTGACGTCACGTAGAGATTTTGAATCGATTACGCGGAATATAAAAATCCCATTGCATAACACAGTACTCCCTAGTTTCTCATTAGACTGATTTCATTTTTAAACGACCACGTATTATTTAAATTGTAAATAACGTTACCATTCTTCTACTTAACCGTGATAAAGGTTTTGCTGATTCGTATATTTTTATATATTATTTCTAAACATCCGTTTTCGGTGACCAGCGCTTTTCCGTCTTCACACTCCATCAAAACATAAATGACACACCGTTTTAAGGAGAAAGTTTCCTTTTCCTACTAAATACAGACTAACAGATGAAAATGCACCATTTAGTTAAAAAGTCGTGTTAAAATTTAAATTTGCCCATAGAGTTTCGTTACTGAATGCGTAGATATAAATGCTTAGTATCAATGTATCGAAATGGTCCCTGATACTCAATTTCCCCATTCAAACACATTTCAACAACACTCTGATCACTACAAACGAAAACACAAATACTAAAACATACCAAAAAGTACACCGCCATGCATAAATCAATTACTTTCAGATTAGTTGAACGAAATATTTGCAACTAGTCCTCGTTATTCTGATGTGTAGGCCAACATTAAAGAGCAAACGATGGCAAAAAATTCATGTGCAATTAAAATTATAAGATTTGAAAATAAGAAATATTTCCATGAAATCTTATGCAATCAACTTTGCTTTAGACAAGTTTTGAAGTAATGAAAATTAAGTATATTTAGGGGTATGTAGGAGAACCCTTTAAACGTTTTGGTCAATAGTATTCAAAGAGAATGTTTTTTCAGGTAGAAACTGAAGGCAAGATATCGATTAAATTGTGCCTTAAAGGATGCCCACTACTCTATAGTTATTATAGCATGTTTTTATGGTGAAAACTAAATTCAGTCAGTGATAGGTAGAGGTTGTTTAATGTAAGAAAAGTCCACGGTACGACATCGCTATCTGGAGTAACCATCCTTACTCTATGGGAGTACCATAACCAGGCCGCATTTATACTTGGTAATACGTGGTCAGCGCATCGACTCCCACGCCGCCTTAATGGCTTCTGTGGACCATTTGATCCCTCTACCGAGGACCGACCCTAAGCAGAACGTCGCCCGCCCGCTAAACTGAAATTGCCTCCCCAAACGTTCTTGTACGGTTAAGAAATGAATACTGAAAGAATACATTTGGATCCCTCCAAGAGTATCGCCCGCCAGCAATCCGAGCTCTGAAGGCCTTCTTCCTCATGCCATGCCGTTACCTTTAAATTCAGGTAGCAACCTCATTTTTAACGATACAGGGTGAATTTAATGGTCCCCTTCGAGAATCGAACCCGGGACCGCTTTCACCGAAGGCAAATATACTTCCTTCTTGGCTATTTAATTTTTCTTAATGTTCCATTGTGAATGCGTTGTACATAAAGAATTCTTGACACTTCTAAATTAACCTTTTCTAACACAATTTCACTGTGAATTTTATGATAGTTATTGAATATTTGACAACGTGACGGTGTAAAAATGATAATCTGGCCTGCGAGGTACCATTATAAACTGTTACTGTGAAATGAAGTTTTGTGATTGGAGATATATGTTTTGGTGAGGGTACAGGGGAGATGTCTATAGATCGGGTCTTGTTTTGTAGTGTTGTGGTGTTCGAATACTGTCTATGGGTAGTGATGTTATTTTTGGAATATTTGTCTAAGTGTTACGTCTAAGGGATAAGGAATTGGGGTTTGAAATAAGTTGTTGATAGACTATGGTTGGAGCTGCCACCGGAAAAATCCTACTCCTTAATTCGTCTAACAACTTCTGTCTTTGTCTTCCCCTCTGTCTTTTCCCTAGCATTCTTCCCTCGATCGCTCTCTTCAACAATCCCTCTCCTCTCAATATTTGACCCACCTATTCCTTTGTCGATTTATAATTACTTCAATTATCAACCCTTTCTCCCCAACCATCTCTAGCACCTCCTAGTTCGTTTTTCTATCTACCGAGCTTATTTTCTCCATTCTACGCCATACCCACATCTCAAAAGCCTCCAATCTTTTAATATCCTCTTTTCTTAACATCTACGTTTCACACCCGTACAACATTACACTGCACACCAAGGATTTTACTAATCTTTTCCTGATTCCTTCCTCAAGGCCCTTCGTCATCAGTTCTCCTCGCATGTGTAATAATAAATAAAAAATAAACGTTTTGAGAAATCATCAGCTCAAAATCTTCCGAAATTCGCAAAGTCGAATTCAGTGCCTATATAAGAAACCTATTTCTAACAAATCAGAGCTTGGATACCTTTCAAAACTCAAAAACATCCATTTTCTGCCAATTTTTCAGCTCCTTTCTGTGAGTTTCTCCTCGCGATTGCTCTCCCCGTAAAATTCCTTGCTTCTCCGCCCTTGTTCGTCTAAGGCTGGAGTGGGAGATTAACATCTTCGGTCTGAGATTTCCCTACCATCGGCCGCATGCCGCACATCCTTCCGCTGGTCGGGAATCCGAAAGCGGTCCTCGCAAAAGGATAGAGCCTCGAGGGACCGATGTCTCCCACGTGCCTTAGGAGTGGAATTCCATCCCAGATTGCTATTTCGCTTTCCGCTCAATCTCTTTCCTCGTTAAGGGTGACTGAGCCATCGATCACGCGAATATTATGTGAAAATTACTTGAGGGAAATAAAAAGGAAGATTCGATAGCTCCTGAAGCTTATCTTCTGTCTATATCGTTTTTAGGGGAGATCCCACCCCTTCTTATATTACCCAGAATTTACCAATAAATTATTTCCACTAAAATTTTCGCCTGATGTATTCAGGTAGTTTAGAAGTAAGCTGGGTCGATAGAAAAACGAACGAAGAGGTGCTCAAATTGGTTGGGGAGAATAGGGTAATAATTAATGTAATTAGAAATCGACAAAAGAAATGGGTGGGTCAAATATTGAGAGGAGAGGGATTATTGAAGAAAGTGTACGAGGGAAGAATGCTAGGGAAAAGACAGAGGGGAAGACAAAGACAGAAGTTGTTAGACGAATTAAGGGGTGGGATAAGTTACCGGGAATTGAAGGAGAGGGAATGTGGGTACATATGAACCTACCGAAAGGTAGAACACTATATATAAAGTTTTCGTCTGATGTATTCAGGTATCTTAGCTTGTCTGGTTGCTTTCGGCTGGTGAAGAGAGTCGGCTTCAGTGAGACTTTTACTTAGGTATATATAGCATGGTTCGATATATACTTGGTGATCTTTATCATCCCCTAAGTTGCAACCACCTCTTTCTCAATAGCTTTTGCCATACTTTTCGCAATTATTTTGCACCTCTCTTATTGTGGGTGATCTCATGCGGTGAGAATTTATTTTTCTGCGGTTCAAAGCAGTATTTTGCAATGACAAAACTACTTTCTCTTCTCTAATATCCTGTATTTTTGCGATAATGTTATTGTACTAGTGAGTGCGGTTGTAGTAGTATTTCATTTTAAGGTTGAATCATAAGGAAATGTAGAATTTAATTTTTTCTAAACACATTGCTAGCAGAGTTTTTGAGTGAGAAAAACCTCTCTTTCTTTCATAGTATCCTGTATTTGTGCCTTAACGTTGTGGTATTAGTAAACAGTGTGGCTGCACAAATATTTCGTATTAAAAATAGATCTTTTTTAAGAAAATGTTACCTTAAATATGTTTATAACACATTTCTAAGAAAATCTTCACCTCACTGAAGGTAAATCTATTACCATTGATTATTCATACAGCCTCCGAGGGAAAAAGTTATCAACGATGGAATAGGTGAAATATTTTTGAGTAATTACGACAAATAAATTTTCATACACCCAAATGTGTTCGTCAAAGGAATAGTCGGTAAGAGATATGAACAACTCCGCGAGCAATGTCACTTTACTTTAGTTAGGCCTAATCGTAAATATATATAGCATATGGGACCCGGCCTAAAGTAATGTAATCACGATTAAGAAAAGGTACTACGAAATTCAATATGTTTTGTTAAGAATTGCTACGACAAATCGGTGAGCGTTACCCGTATGCTTCAGGACGCGTAGGAGAAATCTTTAGAAGGAAGAAGATTCAATCAAGGTCTGAATTTACTTGATAGATTCAGAGATAGTACGTTCTTAGAATATTAAGCCGATATTATGCATCTTCCCAGTTACATAGACCATTCTAATACTGCGAAGAAGATCAGAGAAATGGATGCTAGAATTATTTTTTTTCGCGAACGATACGTGAAAGTAATCAATGCGGGAAGTAAAGTCATGGTGTATGCACCCCCTGCCACACGCCGAAAGATGACTTGCGGGGTACATATGTAGATTTAAATATAGTGGAAATAAATAAAAATATGTTTAATTTGAAAAATACATATTAGCGTTATGTATTAATTCCAGAATCAGAGAAAAATATTTTTAAAATTTTCTACCCTTCAGTATTTCAGTCTAATATTTTCTTATAATATATTGTGCGTATGTCATACATAAAGAAGTAAAAATATATCTACTTTATTGCAATGTCTTTGTTCATAATTTTAGCTTGATCGTATCAATGTCTTGACGGTGAATTAAACTTCAACGGTTGCACATATTGCAATATTTCGTCTATTTTTGAAACTTTCATAGCAAATGTCAACACTTTTAATTCTTTATGCAACAGCATACGATATAATTTTTTAGGTTTGTAGCCGTTCGCTGTAAACTTGCATTTACTTTCCGATTCGAGTGCGTCAGACTATGAGGTATTCCATTTTCGACGCCACGTGCTTGTTTCAAGGTCTGCGTCAAGTTGCCTATCCCATTCCCTCAAATAGCTGCAGCGTATGGTTCAACCGTATCCATCAGAAGGGTGAGGGCCCAAATAGAGAAACTACCCTAGAGCGACCTGTAGCCCATCGAGAATGTTCATGAGCATGGAAAAGTAACGAAAAGTTCAGTTCTTTTTCTGGCTTGTTTGTGAGTAGACGTGGACGTTTGAGAAAGGAACATGTGGAACTGCATTTCATGTGCAACTTTGGATTAACTGATTCAACTTGCTATTGGATGAAACTATGTTGCCTCGCAGGAATTTGATGTTATGCCTTTGATAAGGATTCGTGTTTTAATTCAGTGCAAGCCCGCTAGTGAAGCATAACGCCTTTAAAGTGATAATCACGTGCCAAAATTGAAAGAATCAAGTTTTGAATTATCTTTCATTAAAGTGACTGTTCTTTGGTGCATCATATCGACTGATAATGTGTGCAAGAAAGAGCTGCATTGGGATTTTGAGTGGAAGTCATGCTTGTTACTTCGCAACGGAGGATATTGCATCGTGGTTTGAGTAATTCAATTTAACTCTCCTATAGTTAATTAAATATCGATTTATTAATTCATTAACTTAATTAAAGCGCGGATAAAAATTCTGCATTCCATCGCATTTTAATAATAATGTGATTATTTCATTTCGTGGTTATAGAATTCCAGTGAAATATTTTCGAGATTTTTTGGTGACAGCTTTCAGCTTTGATTGATTTCATTCAGAAAATTCATTTATTCAAACGTCGCATCGTTAGATATTATTTCATGTCCTGATAAGGGAGTTTTTATTCTTGCTGTTAATACCAATTCCTAAAATTTGTCATCGAAAGGTGTTTAATAACTACTTTAACACTACTTGATTTTTTCAGACATTATATATGAGTGGGTTAGAGATAGCAAACAAATCAACCAACTAAAAAAACAACTAACTAAAAAACCAACTAACATCAATAAGGTCGATGGTATGTCGACATGTCAATTCTGGATATGAAGTGTCAATTATTTAATATCGTGAAGTTTAATTCGTCTCACTCACTATTGAAAACTTATTATTATTGTAAACAATCGGGAATTTTTTAACCAAGTTGCTACTATCAACTATACATCAATAATATAACAATTGGAATTTGCCATGTTGTATTATATAAAGTTGAATTGTTGGGCGATAAGTATAGCAACTATAAGTCATCATGTAACAGCGATCAACATGGTTGTATATTGCGAGTGAAATATTTAACTATTGCTTAGCATTAAGCTATTTTAAGAGTTTGTTTCCTTCGGCCACGCAGCTGGAGCCGGATACTACATTAAGTCCCAACCTTAACCTTTTTTTAACTTTCCATCGACCTTCTTAGCAATTAATCATCCTTCTTAAACTTTCTTAAGGAATTTATTCCCTCAAGTAAATTATTCAAAAACTTTCCCTTTTACTCATTTTCTCTATTTATTTTTCTAATTAGTATCCTTTCCTTTCCTACTTCTTGAAATATGTTCCCCTCCGCAGAAATTACTTTTCGTAGTCTCCGTTAAAACTGACTTTTTTCATCGTTGCCTTTTCCATTAATTTCCGTGGATCAAATCCATTTAATCGAAAGTAAATCTATGCCCAAAGTTAGGATAAATATATTGGGGAATAATTTTTTCCAATATTTTCTTCTGGTATCAAAATTTATAATACAATGCAGTAATCCACAAATACAATGTTATTTAAATTATGGTTCATTTGACTATATCTATATGTCTGTAGTTCTTTTTTCATGCAATGCATGCTCTCTTTCCAGTGAATTTACGATATCTAAAATATTTCCTCATTCAGTGCTTATTATTTAATTTTATCATTCAGTGCATAGTATTAGATAAATATCTCTCATTGAAATACTTACTTAAGGCAAGGCAAATTTCGCTTTCACTTCAACTAAAATTTGAGATTTTCTCCCATCGTTCTCATTCATCGTGTATACATCCCATGTCACTCGTCATGATATTTTAATAGTAAACCATTGGTCATCCTCTACTTCTTTTACCAAGGTTCTTTCTTTAAAATTTAATATTTTTTGTTGGAATTTTTCCTATCGTACCAAATGCCCTCGGCACTTCTTGGACTGGGCAACTTGTTAAGTTTCATTTTCCCTTTTCATTTAACTTCTAGAAATTATCTTTCCGTCTGTATTTGTCCGTTTGAATTCAAAGCCTTCCTGAAGATCCCTGCGGTGTAGACCAGCTGAGTAATAATAACATGTGGTTCAAAAAAGGTCCTGGTGTGTCCTTACGAATAAGCGGAATAGGAATCTTGAAGGTCACGGCAAAAATATTTGACATGGCAACGATGAATCTAACGACCCTAGCAAGAGTTATTCCTCAGTTCTTTGGGTTAAATATTAAGTTAAACTAAAAGGTTTTTGTCTAGTATCGTTGCTTACTAATTTCCCTTTTTACACAATGGTTCTTTAATTGCTGATGAAATATCTTATAAATTGTTGTATGCAATTGTATGCTGTGCAATGAGAAGCATATTAAAGTATCGGATACCATGTGTTACTCTAGTGAATGACGTATGTACAAAAGCTAGGAAACATTATTTATTCAATTCCTTACCTTCTTTGTCCGTAGATCTGTCCGTTTGTCCGCATGTATAAATTGGTGGTTTTTTTCTAAAAGACCAGGGGCGGGAAATATTTTTCCATCGCAAGACCAGGCTTAACATTATCCATTTAAGAAAAGCTGGGGGTTAAATCATTAGGCCCCTCTTGTTTTCATGAATTCGAGATAAGAACCGAAAGAAGAGAAATCCGATCAATCTTCTCATTTTCAATGTGGAACGTTGCCTTTAATTAGAAAATGCGATAAGTTAGATAAAACAATAGAAAATATTGTAAAGATAAACAATACGCTCCATTGACGACCAAAGCTGTTGTAGAAGCGTGGTTCATGCATTTTCCCGTATGACTACCAAGGAATGGTTATCCAAATAGATTTAACTCGGAGAAAGAGGATGCGCATTTCTTACTAATATTATTACTGAAAATTAAAAAATGATAACTTTGCTGAATATTGATTTCATAATTAGCATTGACAAAATATTTAATCTATGTTAAATTTTATGTATCGGTAATTTTTACGAAACTCATACAGCATTGTTAAATTGATGAAATAAGTAAAGGACGGTATAGTTCACAAAAATAGAATGTATTTTTGTAATCATTGTATTGTTTGGTTTCGACACCATGGTGACATCATCACCAAAATCATCTGCCTGATGATGACAAAATAGTATCGGAAACAGAAGTTCAACTCTTTTTATCTTTTTTGTGGCGGTTTTTGACTTATTTTATCAATTAATGTCGATTTCCACCAAATATCGCCACACAGTTTTTTTTACAGTGTAGTTGGATCCATCTAGCGGAAAGCTCGAATATTTTCGACCCTAGATTTACAATCCAATTCAAATTAAGTTCCGTCTTGCATGACGGGAGAGGTTTACTAGTTTACTTAATGTTTGAAGTATAGACTCATTCAGAACTCAATTTTACAAGCGCAGCCGATGATGTCGCTGGAGTTTGTTTACTGTGGTTTTCGAAGATAACAAACGGCACTTTGCCATAAAGCCACGCGAATTTTCCTTTATTCTTTTTATGTACGGGATACGTAGATATTTCCATACTCGTTCGTTTCGTTCATTGCGCGGAACAGTCGTAAATTAACAGTCGGAAATTCGATCGGAAAGAATTAATTCCTTCGTCACGCCATTACTTGGGCGATGATTGCGAACGTGACGAAAATGATTAATATTTACGAAGAGTGGGACGTTCGTTAGCGAATGACTGATTGACATCAAAAGAGATATAATTTCCTTGCGGTCCGCTACGACAGAATTCGTTTAATTGGGTAATCGTAACATTGGCCCAGCTCTAAAATAAACAGGGAAAACTTGACGGACAATCTGCATGAATTATATTTATCGATGCATTGTTGCGTCGAAGCCGTAAAAATGCGCGGAAGATCATAAAGATAAATCATTTGTACACAGGACCATGTGAGGCGATCGCAACAATCGACAGAATATCAATTGTTAAATATGGGAATGCTTTGCAAACACTTTAAACCTAAAAATACTGAAAAATCACCTTCAGCATATTTATCTGGTATGAACTAGGAGAGAAGACAAAATAATATTCAACGATATAGAATCTTAAATTTCCATCAAAAATGATACGGCCCAGGTTAAGCAAGTTTAAATAAAAACATTTTTTTTTGCCAACAATGTAGCCTTACATAAAAATAAGCGATTTATATGGGTGATAACAGAATCCGTCAACAATTAACACAGCAATTCGGTAACAATTAAGATATAACAAACGCTGGATTGTTGAAATATAAGTCGAGAAGAAAAATCAACAATTATTTCGAGGTCTCGTGTCTGAGTCAATACTGATCATAATAATTGTTCAGAATTCATGCTGTATGTGTTTTCCTGTTAAATATTACTAAGGAAAACACACATCTGCTTTTCAGCAACATATATATTTAGGATATTTTAATAAAGTTGCGAAAATAAAAGAAAATACGCCCGTGCATTCAAATCACAAAACGAAGCTTATCGTTGCTTAGAATTGGATCTTGACGAGATTTTCATCCGGAAATTAGAAACGAGATAAATCTTCTGCGAATTTTTTTAAAATCGAATCTACAATCTAATTCGCTAAAAAATCCCGTTCAATATAATTACACATCAGATTTGTTCAGTTAGAAGTTTAAGCATATTACTATAAGTGCCAAATAACAGTACTCGAGATGGGGCTAGATGTGATTTTTCAAATACATTGGACGCATATTTTTGGCAACTATAGAAAACCAATATTAATGCTATAATCCACCGAGGTAATACAGCTTAACTAGAAACCAGGATTTGAAATCTGCCATTTAAGATCATATGCAAGCAATAATGAACATTGCAGCCTGAAGAGATACCAGTTATAGGTCTGTGAGATATTTCTCAGCTCCTTTAGAAGAAAATGAATTAATGATAAAAGAACTTAAAGCAGCCATTACAAATATACGTAACTCATGTTATTTCTCAGTTGATCTATCTATGAATTCTCGGCATGTTACCGATATCTTTTACTTCAAATTTCATTTATCTAGAAAATTCTTCTTTGCGACTGAGTACCTACGTTCTGAAAAAGAATAACAACCCTTTCTAGTGTAAGCTCCGATATGATTCTCATCATTTGATTTTCGTATGCAAGTGAAATAGACAGATTTTTATGGAACATATATATTAAATTCCTAACTATGCTTTGCAAATTTTATAATATCCAATTCTAATTAAAAGATTCAGGACTCTCAGCTGATTAAAGCTTATTCCGCATAACCTTTCAAAGTTAAAAGTACAGATGGAGTTACAGCCAATAATTTATTTTCACTGGCAATTTCATACTACATTAGATATCGGAAATTTCATGAAAGATATAGCCTTTTATCGAATAGAATATTTCTTTTATTATTGGGATTGAATACATTATATGATATGCTTCCTGAATAAAATTCTCAGAAATTTTCGAAAAACTTTCGTGTGAGTAAAAAAAATGCAGCTGACGCAAATAACGTACTTAAATAAAACCTATTATTTGTAATTTGTGAATGCACTCGTACAAATAATTACTAATGCGTACTTAGTTAAATGAAAATGGAACTATAACTAAATAATTAGTGATGTTTGTTAAAGCTATAATCATAATGGACACTCATGAAGATGGTTTAATTTGGTTTTCTGATATCTATAGTATGCATAAATAATGCCTCTTTTCGGAAGAATTTCGTAGTTTACCCCGTAAAGTAGCTGACGATTGCAGAATGGTCAATTTACTATGTTGATGGAGGCTGTTTTTAACTTTGTTTGTCCATCGTTTATTTAGCACATGAATGAAAAAATAAAAACAAACTATAGTTTTAAAACAACATGTCGCTAATGGATACCAAACAGTTTACTTAAATAGCTGTTACTTAAAATTACTTGAAAATTTGTACGGTGCATCGTGAAAGGATAACGCTCATCCCTCATTGGATAAATTATGCTGAGATGAAACTTGAAGTACATTTTTCTATTCTCTTTTGTGATAGAGGTCGAATAGTTTAAACACTAATACCTGGATTGTGATAATGACACTGTTTACATGAGATTTTTATTGATTGAATTGAGATAAGAAAATATTTAATTTATCTTCCTTGAGTACCTAATGATGTTTTGTTATTTTTGTGGCTTTCGGCTGGTAACGAGTTAATTTTTCATAGTTAAATGAGCTTTAATACTCGATTTAATCATGTGCTGTAACCAGTGGTTTCTCTAGACCATGTTCTTCCCATGAGAAAGAAACTATATCTCCTATGGTGGCGTATTTTCCAGAAGCGTACGGATTTTTAGAAATTTCATATTCTTTCTTGTGTTAACATTTCACCGATACTGAAATTATCTATCATCAGAACAATTGATGAGTTTCCATGTATTTTCATCTGAAAATGCTAAGCTATAACGTAACCTAGGTCCTTTTCATTAAAAGTGTTTGTGGACTCTACAGAGTGAGTTTTTAATTCTCTGTGATTATGAAGGAGTTCCACCAAGTCACAGCTCAAACCGTATGCTAATGCAGTTATGACTCAGGAAGAATTTCGTGTTTGTTTAAAAAATTTCAGCTGAAACGGCAATTTATTAAATTATTGATACCTAGGATTACAAGCAACCTGGCTAACGAATTTTTCGGCTAACAAAAATTTGTTCGGTCTTTTTCGTACTCGACTAACGAATATGGTTTCGGCAAACGAATATTTTAATGCATGCGCGTAAAGTTGAGAACAACTGAATGAAATCGATTGAACAATTCGATTGTTTGCTTCCATCGAATAATTTGAATTAAACGTTTCGATTTTCAATATCCTTAGCGTACCGGGCAACCAAATGGTTCTCTATGGTTTCGAACCCTCTCCCCCATCGAGTGAACCATTCGATGAAATAGATATTAAACCAATTAAAGTATCCTAGATTCAATTGAGTACCTATCCATCCTATTGTCAGCTCTTTCACCCTTAAATATTTTGTTTTTTTTTTTACTTTTTAATAATCTCATTTTCAAATAGAGGGCAGCATTCAGTACGAATTGTACAGTTTACTATAGAATAGTTTGTGAAATCACGTATCGGGTGACGAATATGATTCTTGAACAAAATACCTTCGTTAGTAAAGTAAGCACTGTGTATCTTTGCACTGTTATGAAAGTAGCTCACATGTTCAGGAAAAAAAACAAGGATAGGCTGCGTAAAAGTTTTCTGATAACGTTTGAATATTTCGTGAAAACATTAAAGTTGCTCACTAGGAAAACATTCTGTAGCCAATTTCCAAAAACGGCCAAATGAATCTTGGTTGCCCTGGAAACATAGATGTAAGGTTCACTCCGTATCCAAGGTATATAATATCCATGGTTACGGCGAATATTTTTGTTTGCTTGAGTTTTTTTTTTCTTTAAAATGGAGAAAGAATGTATTTGCAGATGGCATGCATTAAAAATCCTTGTTCCTTTTCTATTGAAAAATCGCCAGATGTCTAGAAGTATCAATGTCCTTTTTTTTGTGGAAATCTCAGAAGGAACTGAGAGAAACAAAATTCGCTGCTCTGTTTCGGATCGAGATGACTGGCTGCGATCGGAAGCAGAATGAGTTATAAAATCGCATATTCCGATCGTTTGGGTCGCTCGATCCGGATTTGAGATGTTTCAATTCCCCCGATACGGATAACTCAGGAAATCAGACCCTTGGGTTCGATTCCGAGAGCATTTTCTGTCTGTTCGAAAGCATCGTCATCTTTAAAAAAAATCTTTTCCTATTGCAATATTGAATTATAAATATTTTTCTCCTAAAAGATTATCCGCTTAAAGGAAAGCCGTTGGATATTTCCATCTACGCAATTGATTGCTGATTCTGTGCTTTTTGTCTTATAAATTCAAGATTTTCGTGGAGTGTAGCAATTTTATATTTGATTTTGGGCGGAATGGATTGTTATTAAGGTTTCCGTTTTATATGGCGATTCTCGCACATGCAAAAACTACTTCTATGACCTGAATAAAGTATCGGTTCACTTGGAACTCACATCTTTTTAATTTTTTTCCTGGAAAAGAAATGGTCATATGATTCAAGAAACTTTAATACTGAAAGTTAAACATTGGAGTCCTTGTTTAAATGTATTATGCCATTATTTTGAACCCGTTACTGAAAATTTAATGTAAATTCAAATGTGCAATTCTAACCTTATTATTTTTAAAAGTTTTCAGAGCTCTCAAGCATATCTTTACATGATGAATTTCCAAGCCTTTATATCCAATTGGTCGCAAAATCCCCTATGAAGACTTATAGGATCGTCAATTGTGTTACTAAGTGATCCTTAGTTTACTTTTCATCGCAATTTACTTTAAATATAGTTAGGTGTTTCGCTACTTTAGACTAAATTCCGACCAAAATATAATATTTTTTCACTTTAATGAGCGCTTTTGAAAAAGGGTTGTGTAAAACATTCCGGAAATATTCTAACGCTCTGTAGCACGAATTTGGTTAGTGGAACACACAGACATTTAGACCTTAGATTTAAGTGTGAATAAGATTGGATTATTGATGTGTTAGATAGATATTAACAGTTAGAATATTTAGCACTTTTAGTGAGTGAAAAAGCAAAGCTTTTCCATGGAGAAAATATTCTTGAACAAGATGATACTGCCAAAAAGAACTCAAGATGTAAAATGGTGCAAGAGGTTAAGAATAGGGGTTAATATCTGCATCCTTGTTAACCTTAGATCTCTTATTAAGCTTATTTTTCATTGCTGAGATATTTAATTGGCAATTTTCATCAAAACCCTGTTTGCAAAACATCTTGGATTGAGTCTAACGTAAGGATCGCCTTTACTGTCAGAGCTTTAGACAAGTCTTCGCTATAATTTCCGAGCGAACTCGATAAGAGAAGAGGAAAATGACCGAGGAACCCTAATGTCCTCAACCATCCGAAGAAAACTTGCAGGGATTCTTTTAAGGACGAAAAACCACACGGGGAGGAGGATATTTTTCTCCAAGAGTTTCCTGATAAGATAACTTTTATTTTCATAATACGCCTCTTACGGCGGATTCCGACAATAACGCACTTTTGAACTTCCTTTTCACTGGCGCAGGGTATCAGATGGATTCGAGATTTCCGCGAAGTTATGTCGTTACTAGAGCTCTTCGCACCTGAGGCCCGGGAACTTGGGTGTTTTATTCCAATCGTTCTGCGTTTATGATCGTCTGACTAGGTCGTATCGGAACCTTAAGATGCTCATGGGCTATGCTCATCCGCCCGAAGCTGGGAGATGCTGGAAATAACTCGGAAGAAAAGGGTGCTCAAGTCCTGCCATTATTCATCCCTTCCGGAACTGAAAAATTTACCTAAAATGGGAAAGAGTTCCGCAGATCAAGCTTTCCGAGCGAAGTTTATTACGATCTTCGGTAATACTGGCGTTATCGCACTCGTTCTTGGCTTATAATCAGGTTAAAATACGTCGTAATGTTTAATTTCCTGTGTCTCGAGAAATTAAGGCGATATAGGTTCTCAAAGATTTGTGATGGTTATTTAAACCGTCTCCGTTGCTGAAGACTATACATTCGTCATTCCTAATTCTGATTGGATCCTCAACCCTTTAATTATTCGCTACCAAAGACTTAGGATAAGGAATGAGGCGACTAGGGTTAATGAGGAGTGAGGTAATGTCGCCACCAATTTTCCATAATATCTCTGTAAGGTAATTAACTCAGAAGATGAACTCAACCCCTCCACCATTAGTTGACAAACTCTTTGGAAAATAATGAGGCTTACTAAGTAAGATGAGGAGTGAGGTAGTTTGTGCTTTCATCATCTGGCAAGGATGCTGTGATTAGAAAACTTCCACGGAATCACTACTCGATGATTAAATTAATGAAAATTTTACTTTTTGAAATACGACTGAAATTCTTCGCCATACTTCTGTAACAGCTTACTCTCGCGAAGTTATTTCTCTCTCAGAATAGGTACAAAATTTACAAATAAACCATTATAATATCTTCATAAGTATTCTAACTGTAGTTAATCTTTCCTTTCATCTGACAACTAATCTTGCACTGGCAATATGTAATCGTCAACCCTATAAAATTCAGTAATCGAGTCGCATTGAGTTATTGAAATTATCCGGCTAAAAACGGTCAAAGAGGAAATGTAAAAATCATTCATCAGATTGAACGAAATAAAAAAAGTGAATGGGGTTGCGCGGAATATATGACGTTCCGAAATTTAATCTTTCATCTCACGCCTTTATAAAATAGTAGCAAAACGTTTATGTAAAAATGAGAACCGTTGGTAGTTTGGTGTGAATAATAAATACGGTGTAACTCAATTCCAAAATCGTTATGTAATTAGTTATTTTCCAGGATTGGCTTATTTTATTCAAAGCGTTGTATTATTTTTTTCTACAGAAAAATGTTATGTTCATCAGGATATGGTAGCAGGACCCTTAATGTATCCAGAAGTGGCTAAATCATAAAAAGAACACAATTGCGTACTGTTATTTACTCCTCTTCAAAGATATTTGAATCCAAATAAGTTCGAATAAATCTTTATAGAGTACGCTATTACTGTTTCAGGTGACAGTGTAAGACTTACGTTGCCATAAAGTAAACAGAAGGCGTTTATTATAGCGAGTAGAGCAATAGAGAGGATAAACTGAGTGTAAATCCTCATGTATCTTCGATATTATGGAATGGCTTTATAATCTTAAAATATTATAGAACATGTAAAGTCTCCCTTACCAAATCCCGTGCTCTCTTACTCATGCTATTCGCCACCATATCCATTCAACTTCCCATCGTTCCTTTCTTATGCAATTCTATGCCCCTTCACGGTGTGACATACTGCACTTTGCACCGAGTAAACGCCCAACTTCTCAGGGAAATGAGCCATTATCTGGTAAACTTGCTAACCTTACATTTTGAAGCGCGTGCATCTGATTCGCCTTTCGAAGCATTCCCAGAAACTTATTACTGAGGGATCTCCGCCGAAGCATCTCTTTTGCTATTTGCCGTTGCGATAACTTTAGCGCCTCACGTTCCCAATTATTACTCAGAAGAAAAACCGTGTCTCGTTGCAAATTGTGTGTGAATCTCAGCCCTATGTTACGCGAAACTGCGTTGTAAATTTGAATCTGTTTCTTTTGATGTGATGGCAAGTTCTTTTGAAGGTAAATGTGATAAAATTATTGGCGTCATATTTAAAACAATAAAACTCTGAAATAATAATAATAAAACGTCTTTATTCGGGCGAGATTGAGACTGAATAGTCTCTTCTTACATCTAACCCTTAATAAATACAGAATTTATACATGATACTCTTACACGCAAAGATTTATGTCGAAGGTAACATACCATGTACTTTTTGTTTTCACTATTTTGTGCGTGTATTTTTCTGTCTCATGTTTTGGAATCCTTCCATCTTTTGCTAATCTCTGAATATCAGTGTTTCTTTAGTCTCTCCCTAAGCCTTAAGCCTTCTTGAATCTTACTTCTTTAAGTTACTTTACTTACTGCTACTAAGATAACGTTAATGAAAAACTCTCTAGTCTTCTCTATGTTCTATCATGGATAAAAATTTTCGCTGTGCGAATATGACTCCTTGAAAACAAAAATTAACTGTAATAACTAACTCAAAGGATTAATTCTTTTAAGCTATAAAACTTTATTCCTTGTCTTATCCTACATCATTATTCCTTGCCATCCTTCCAAATGAAAAGATAAAGACCTTGTTTGATTGGTATCAGTTATCTCATAAAAGCATAAAAATTTTCAAAAAATGAGGACGTATCAGACTTTATTACGTTTTAATCAAATTTCCCAGAGGAAATGGAATAACAAAATTCTTTTCTTTGATAGATTGAAACTGTTCAAATGATAAATGTACAAAATAATAAAATTTTTGCGATCTATTCGTATCGTTAGTCTAGCAGTAGAGCTACTCTATTGCAAATTAGATCTATCCTTACCATCACTTGCTGACATTTTTAGTATTTAAAAAAGAAAATGGACAAAAAGTTTTTACGGTGCACCTAGAGCGTGAGTCGGGAAACTAATTCCATCGTGAGACCACATTTGGTCTTATAAGAAAGGCCGCTTGTGAAGCCATCAATTCACTATCGATTTAAATGTAGCCTTCATTCTAGTATTATAACATGGAAAATTTGTATAAGAAAAGGAATTCATTCACTCAACAGGCTGAAAGGGAATATTTTCTGCTTTATTTTTACTTGGACTCATTATCAAGATTGGAAAAATTATTTAAAGAGGATTATTAGTTTCAGGAAGTGATTTTAAGGCCGCAATGAACCAGAGGGTCTAATTTTGATCCAGAAGATCTAATTACAGATATACTTAAATTATAAATTATTAAATTATTGTCATTATACAGAATCTTACTTAATAATACTAAAATATTGTAAATTATGATGTTTTGGATACCCTAAAACCGATTGATTGTCTAATTCATATACCCTCATCATAGATAAGGATGACATGTATTAGTGATTTTTATGAATTAATTTATGAGCTGGAGCTTTACTTAGCAAACAAAAGCACAGGCTTTACTGTAGGTGATTTTTTAAAATATCGCAATGGGATCATAGAAAGGTCTTTGAAACCTCGTAGCCTTTGTTTTGTAACTCGCAGTGGTGTCTAGATGACGTCTAGATGGTGGAGCGTATAGTCGAAATGAGGAGTTTCACGGAGATGATCCGTTAAGGAATATCACCGTACTTGGAATCGGGTCGTTACTGCTAAGGTTAATACGGTGAGACATTCGCAGACTGGCGAACTCATTGAAAGAGACATGCTGTCGGAAGTTAAAAAACTACTGAAAAAGTCTACGCTTAACCGTGCATTGCCCGAGTCATCCCCAAGTCTCAGATTAAGATCGAACTAAGTTTCATAACTGAAGTTTCGGATATAATTATCAAATTCCTATTCTTCAAATATAGTTTAAAATGGTTTTTATTATGAAATATGTATATAAGAATCAGCCACACATATACGCATAATATTTGAATATTATTAATATACATGGTATATATTAAATGTATATAGTATTATGCATTTAGTAAATCAGCATCTTCAGAGAAAGAGGTTCGAGTAAGTCTCCGTTAGCAGAATTCCTTGAATGTCTTTGGGTCTCTTTCCCGAATGGACCAAGTAGCCGGAAAAAAAATCTACCAACCTTCTAGGGATGAGCTGATGCGCATTACGGTGGCTTTACTCCCTGAGGATGATGGCATAGCCAATCTTAATGAATTTTTTTGTTTAAAATTTAATCTGAACCAGATAATTATATACTTTGACCATTCCACTATCAGAGAGAATGCTTTGTAAATACAATTCTTTTGATTTATATTTACATAACAATTCATTCTCGTCTTTTTCTGTTTAATTTCTTGTTAAATTAGCAATTTTTTAGGATGTATACTCAACAGCATTTCGTAAATGGATGTCTTGCATTGCTTTCCATAGCAACCGGGAAGACATAAACAAATATTAAAATATGAACCATAAATATATTTACAAAAATTTTAATTAAAAACGTGTATTTTAATACTTTATTCGTGGAGAAGGCGTAAGAAAGTCTAGCCACTGAAAAAACGAATGTAAACTAGATAGAAGAGGCTAAGAAAATTCAAAATGCAACTAAAAGTAGTAATTATTCTTTTTATTTTACATTTCTAAGTGATGTGTATTGGCGATGTAATGACTTTTGTGGATTTACAATATTTCCACCAATGTTTGCCTACCTAAACTTCGACTATCATTCTCTTTATTGCCAAATTAGCCACAGATTTCCACCGCAATCGTTAGGAACCCAGGCCAAATAAAATATTCAAATTTTATCGGAGATTCGGTAAGAATATCGAGCAGCAAGTTCATGCGGCCTGCTTGTTTGCCATCCGTGCCTTAAATCATTCCATGGAAGAAGAGATAAATTACAGAGAAAACAGGCTCACTGCTAAGCAAACCTTTTGTCTTCCTTCTGTAAAATATCGGACGCTTAAGTGTCAACTGTGCATTAAGGATCTCTTACCAAATGTAAACGTTTTCCCGTACCAGCGTGGGTGGAAGCCTTCCGACAAATTCGTGGGGAATGACTGAGGGGAGGGCGCTGTATGTGTCGTTATATCCCCTAGCAGGGATCGTGAACTTCGTGACCAGTCGACGAAACGGCGGAAATTATAGCAAGGGCTTGAGGTCGATCTTTTTTCATGGCAAACACATTTCGGTGTTAGTTATGGGTGGCTCCCGTTTTTACTCTCTGCCGCTTCTTTCAGAACATGCATTCAGGCCAAGGACGTGCATTCAGTGGACGAGGACGACTTTATTTATTCTACTTGCTCTGTGCTTTTTTTTCTGAAACTTAGGCGCTACTTACGAAGGAGTTTTTTCATGCTATTCCTCACCTTTGATATTAAATTAGAAACTTTGCCGCGTCCTTTTGACCACATTTCAGGTTATGGATAATATTTGTTCGCATTGACCATGGCTTTATTTACAGTTCAGAATTATAACAAAGTCAATCATTGGTTACTTAGATCATTGTTGGCTAGAACACTGTCAGTTTGATCATACTTTGATAATTGTTAGGTATCTATCAGGCTATTGTTTCAGCATTGTTTCATGGTCGTTAAATCTAGGTTAGGTTAGGTTAGGTGATAGTAATTTTAGGGAGACGAAAATATATCGTACATCGTGAATGGAAATAATCTTCATTGGATACAATCTTTTAGGATTTATTAATGTTCATTATAGTTTCTGATCTCTTTTATTCATAGTATATATCTGGCCAATATCATTTTTAAAGTAAAACTATTCTCGTATATCATAAAATAGTAGTATTTTTACTAGAATTTACTAAGTTGGCCTTGACTTTGTGGTAGGCTTCCATTATGATGAAATGAAAGAATTCAAAAATTTACCGTACCACTTGATTTTATTTATCACAACCTAGGTTTCGGCCCCTTAGGCCATCTTCAGGTGAATAACCACTTCAGGTGAATAACCACCACCACCTTCTCTTATGATGAAATGAAAGAATATTCACCTGAAGATGGCCTAAGGGTCCGAAACCTAGGTTGTGATAAATAAAATCAAGTGGTACGGTAAATTTTTGAATTCTTTCATTTCATCAGTATTTTTACTATTAAATAATTTCAGAAGACTTTTTAATCAGGCTATTATATAACACAAAATTAATTATTAAATATCAAAATAGCTTCTAATAATTAAATTTATACTATTTATAACGATTTTATTACTTTTAATAATTCAATGTTTGAACCAGTCATATTTAATGTTTAAATTTTTCTTTCCCTCAGGTTAACATATCGAATAATTGAATGAAGAAATCGTTCGCTATTTTGCTCAAGGCGTTGAAGACCCACACTTGTACTGGTGAGATTTACAAACTTCATTACTCTTATTTTATTAATCTTAAATGTTCACGAATAGTTATTATATAATTAAGAGAAAGATATTTATTGAAAAACGTATTTATCTTACTGGAAATTGCCTTTAAAATATCTCATGCCACTTCATATCTTGATTATACTCGAGATGCTCCATTCCGATTCTTTCTATTAATGGAATGTTTAAATTATAGTACTCAGTTAATTTATCCATATTCTACTTTACATCATACATGCATGAGCATACTACTTATTCACGCATATAGCATTATGAATAAGAATGTAAGAAAGTAGTGCGTTTTGTATAAATATGTATGTAGTCAGTATAATACTGAATGAAATGTGATTTATTCTAATTTCATGGAGCTAATCTACAAAACATATATAGGATATCATGAAATTTTAATACATATTTTGTAATGGTGATCACTAGTAAGGATGTAAATATGAATTGTTTTTGTGCAAATAGTGGATCTAATGCTTTGAGGGTTCTTGATTATGTTAGACATTTCTACGAAACTGAACCGTTCGATTGCTGCTGACACTATGGTATTGTCTCAAACGTCAACCTCAGCCCACAATGAGGTTGGGAATAGCGGTTTGATAACTCATTGTCTGGATTTAAGCATCGTTCCCACTAAATTCTGTCAAATAACTGTAAGGTGTAGTAATAATAGACAACGGAATAACTACAAATAATGAATTTGAAGAAGCAACCCACAGCAAAGACAATATCTACAATGATAAAATAATTTAATTACCTAGCTCAGAATTGTTGCCATGGAAGCTGTTCTCATGGAACATTCCTATTTTTGCGCTCTGATGAATATAATCGGGTCGGAACCTCATTAAAACAGAATCCAGCGTGATGCACGTCTAAACTCGAATCCCAACCAAAATCTCAATATTTCTCCATCATAATCGAGCCGGCTGATTAGTTCGTGACTCCTGAAGCATTCCAACGTAACGCGTACGGCTTTATAGTTCCTCCGCTGCGGTGAACCAAATTAATTTGCTCAAAGGGACTTCCGAAGACGGTGTAACGCGAGAGTGGTATTATGCCCTCCTTCCTCAGGAATGACACACGCCCTTAAGAAGTGACACTGAATGGAGTCGTTTTCGTAGCCTGGCTTGTTCCAGGGACCTCCGGTAGATCGTTTATCAAGGGTTTCCTTGACGAAGACTCCCTGCCTCTCTTTTCCGCCCCTCTCTCTTCGAATCCACTTCGCTTTACCCATATCGCGGTTTCTTCCCTCGGTTTTACGCTAGGCTCGTGTACTATTTTCCGGCATCAGATGCGTGGCCGCGACTCCAGGCAACGATTTTCGACGTCTAAATCATTCGCTTTTCTCTTTAGGCTCGCTCTCATACGTTTTTAGTGTTCCAATTATTACGTAACCCTGCATTGTTGAGGGTTAGATCTAAGGAGAGACTGTTAAGTTTCAACTTCGCCCAATATAAACGTTGTTGCTGTCATTTTTGTTGTTGTTGTTATTATTATCATCATCATTGTTTTTGTTATTGTTATAATTATTTTTAACAATTACCAGCAACCAGTATCATCATCATCATCATTGTTGTTGTTAGTATTATAATTATAATTGTTATTGATATTATTATTGCTATAATGATTTGCAACGTATCTTAACAAAATTTATTCACTACTTTTGTTTAATGATAATGTCATTTTTGATAAATATCTCGAATGGTCCGTTAATTTAGGTTCATAATCTAGTCTTTCTATCTCGTTAGGAAATGAAAAGATGAAATATTACTTTTGAACTGGAAACTACTACATTCGACTTGAAAAATTTCTGCTACCTTGATTCGTAGTTAAAGCTAGTTTTTTAAAGATCAATATCATTACGTAACTCTGCATTGTTAAGCCTTTGGTGTAGGAAGAGACTGTTTCAACTTCGCCCAAATTAAATCCATTAATTTAAGGTCATGATTTAGTCTCTCTATCTCATTAGGAAATGAAAATATGAAATATTAATATGGAAATGAAAACTAACCCATTTGACGGCATAAATTTCCGCTATCTTAATTCGTAATTAAACTTAGCTGTATGAAGATTAATATAATTAGATTCTCTGTGAATCGGTAACGTATGTAGTCATTATTGTAACATGGAGTTGAAAATCTTCCTTCGATATAAATTATCTAGGAAAATTTTTAAAGGCATTGAAATGATTGTCAGATATTATATCGAAAATGATGATTGATAGACTATCGAGGTTTTTGCTATTATACGAAAAGTAAATTAATGTATAATAAGGGTTTAAGGGCAAAGGACTTTTAAAAGTTCCCCTACAAAATTGGTTCTGAAGGGATAAATATGTCTGTCTGCCCCGAATACATTACCAGCGTATACATTGTGTATAGCTGAAAGATAGTTATGGTAATGTGTCCAGTACTTCACAACGGAAATAAAAATATTTTTTATAATATTGGTACATTTCTTGTTTTTGCCAGACCCAACTCATTGGTTAAAATCATTGCATTTCTTTTCATTTATAAACATATTGCTGAAAAAAATTTCCAAAAAAGTTATAAATATTCACCCATTTTGAATCATTGACATACTTGATTGCATCTTTACATTTTCCAACATCCTCCCGCAGTCTCACCATCCCTCAGAGACTTTTATGCTTTTGGTCGTCTTTTAATTGACTTAAGAGGGATATAATAGCATCCCTTCTTTCTCGTCCTTCCCCTCCATCATCTCATTTACTCTTGTGGGGATTAAACTGTCACGTCTTGCAAGTTGTTCCATTAGCCTTTCTTCCCAAACCTCCCTCTTATCGCCAATTCACAACCCGCTTAACAATCCTTCATTCTTCAGTTCACCCTTGAAACTCGTCTTTAAATTGATTCTCCGTATTTAAAATGTATCTGATCTTCTTTCTTATTCTGTAGGCGTGGTTCAAGTATCAAGGGATTATTAAAATGCATCGATAGTCTAAGTTAGACTCATTCCCTGATACCTCATAAGAAATTTCTTCGTATAGTAATATTTTTTTCATATAATAATAATTCTTTATTTCACTTTGTCACAAAATACATAATAATAAAAATGATTTTTTTTCATTGTAAACTTTAAGGTCCCCCTGAACCAAAGAAAGGCTCGTCAGGAGGTTCCACGTTTAGCATAGAAAATAACATATACAATAAAAGATACAAGAAAATGAACCGTCTACATTTATAACTAACAACTAATTAAATTATTTTATTATTTCAACACTGCAATACAAAATCCTTATCACAGTTACAATAGCAATAAAATTACAATTAATAATAGTGCAATATACAATAATGTAATAATAATAATAATATTAATAATAATAATAATAAATATAATTAGTTTCAATAGTTAGTTAATTTGTGTCATATAGTTAATCATGTACTCATTAGATTATAATTTCATTATAGCTCATTAGCTTATAATTTATCTTAATCTACTTCCTTTGTTAGATTTGGAGAAAATTACTACGTTCATACATGAGTAGTGAGGAAACTTGTCGGCATAAACATGGTGAGCTCCAAAATTTTATTATTTTACACGGTGGGCTACATTATATAGATACTGAATATGCGAAAAGGATCGAGTATATAGGTCAGGAAGACGTGTTCTATACGTTTTATATGAGCTATTTGTGAATAGTATTAGGATTATAAATTCCCAAGGAAAGTGAGGGTAAAATTCAAGAAAATTTAAGAGGGGAAGACAAAGACAAAAGATTATAGATGATATGAAAGGTGAAGTAAATTCCCTTGTATATCTAACAAAAATTATATCATTGTAGAGTGAAAAATGACCAAAATTAAGTAACTGAGACGTTTTCTTAGTGCAATTCTTCTAAAATATTATGCAAGGCAACCTGTATTACAAAACCCGGTTGTAACGCTATCTCACAAAACAAGGCTTTTCTTGGTCTCCTGAGAAGCGTTTTAACCGGGTTTTATTGTAGATGGTATTTAACTACGATAAGTGGAAGCGTGGTAATGAACAACGGCAATAAGATAAAATCCGGTAACGATTGTTCTCCGACTCATTACCAAAATATCTTTAGATTCTGATTATTCAGTGATTAAGTTTTTATTGTGAAACTACGCCGAAAGCCAAGGCTTGTTCCCCACTTTTATCTAGTGTGGCAAATAAATTTTGTGTTTCTCAGAAATAATGAGTCCGAATGAATCAGTGTACTACGGCTTTAAAAGCACAGAATCCTCTCTTTTGAAAACACCGTCTTTCCCCGACAGCCCAATAATTAGCCCTACATTCTCCCGCTACACGGCGTGATATTAGATGCAGGAAGTGCCTTTTCGGTGTACGTCGAGTAGAAGATGTCTATCGATCTACGCTCCTATCCCGTTCTTAGTCGAGTTCATCCCCTTTTCATCCTATTCCAACCTCTATCTTTGCCCCCCCGCTTCCAACTCTTTTGCGTACATTTTCCATTACAAGACAACCCCATCTCGCCGCCATTCTCCGCCCCCTTATCTGGGGCTTTTCAACATTCTCCCATTATCTCCCGGACACAATGACCCTTTAGCCTTTTCTTCTCATCTCTTTCTTTCCTGAAATCTCGCCTCACCTGGCTTTCGTTATCTCCAAAAATAGGCATCACGTATTATTCCCTTCCTCCCGATCACTCCGGGAGATATTGGGGAGTTATTTGGAGGCGAAATGGCCATTGTGTTATTCGATTAATTGCCCGTCCTTTTTGGAACCAAGGGTTAAGTTAGCTCGCTTCACGGATTGGATAATTTCTGTCGTAATCTTGCGACTACCTTTGCCCTCATAAGGTCCTCAAGAAGAATTGAGGTTGCAAAATGGGTGGAAGGTAACGAGTATGATTTTTAAGAGGGCTAATTGTTGTAACAATGCGATTGATTCGTTTCTTTTAAGAAGGCTAATTGTTGTAACAATGGGATTGATTCGTTGTTGACCATGTGGTTGTCCTGGAGTGGCATTTAATTTAATTGTTAAACGATTGTTCGATAAATAGTTTCTTTTTTTCGATTTTTTCTTTCCTACCATTGTTAGATAATAATTGTTGTACAAATTACACTTATGCTGGGTTAATGTTATTTGTTACACAAATTCTCTTACACTGATTACGAGTCCTTTGTGATTTAATTTAATTGCTAAACGATTGTTAGACAAATAACTTCTTTGTTTTCGATTTTTTAAATTTCTTCTGATTGTTTGATAATTATTGTTGTACAAATTACACGGTTACTGTGCGGCTGTTATTTGGTACACAGCTTCTCTTACACTGATTACGAATCCTTGAAGAAGGATTAAAAATTAAACTTTGATGTCTCTGTAAATTCAGAGAAAACTCGTGCATGGAAGCTATATATACCTATGCGTCAGAAGAAACATTCTATGAATTTCCTTAAGTTTTAATTCTCTGTAAAAATAAAAAGGTTGTTCCTCATGTTGCACTACAGCATCCTTCCACTAAGTTTAACTTTTACATATAAAAAAGTAGTGCCAAAATTATTTCCTTATATTTTCGCCATTTATATTAAAATATACATTCAGTATAAGGATCCCTGTACACAAGCCTTGCATTCGTGAATTTGAAAAAAATCGGACGCAAATCCTCATTTTTTGTTTATAATTCTTACTACTTATCGATAAACGTTTCAAAGATGCTCTAGTAAACAGGATTTGAATGGTCAAAAGAAACGAATATAAACTTTAAGTTAAAGCTACTCCACAAAGGCAGAAATAGTAAACAGAATACATAATAGATTGCTTTTTTTAACATGTTACAAAGGCCTATCAGATTCTTCATGAAGAATGGGAAAAATGGAGATCCTGGAAGCTGGTATTGGGAAGCTGGTAACAATGGGAAAAAATTAATGGCACATTTTTCTTGTCCTATTTCAAGTGTAATGGTACTTTATTCCTTTAATGAACAAAAGTTCTTTTATCAATCTAAATATCCTTCCAGATCGTAACATATCCCAACAATTTATTAATCCCTAATAAGCATTCTTTATACTATAAACTTAGGCTTTCTGGTAATATCTTTCTGCTATTATTAGATAACTATATGATACTAGATATTCCCTATGCCTGATATCGACATTAATTTATTATAGTTATCGTGTACGTCATAAGGCATACAAGTAATATCGCTGGCATACATATAAAAATGGCTTTCTACCAGGATGGTCAGTACCCATTGGCTAAGTCCCGAATCTGATTACTTCTCAAAATTGTCCTGCAGGTCCTACAAATAGTCGGTATTTTGAAGCATCTTAAATTAATCAAAATTACGGCTTTTTATGACCAAAAAGTATTCATCGTTAGTTTTTCTACGAGAAATAGTCCAACTTACTTCGTAATTCTAGGAGATGGCGCTGGTTGTCTTTCAAAACCCGTTTACGAAATTAAATGGAAGATTCGTCCATGCTTAGGTGCGGAATTTTCCGTGATTGGAGTGAAAAAACGATCCTTTTTTATGATATTTTAAACTAGTAATATGTTTTCAATTATTCTTATTTATTACAGTTATCTTCGTTCATTTCGAAATTTTATCCCATGAAATACTCACCGTTGTTTATATAATAATGTATTTATTTCTTTATGTATGTATTCATCCGATAACATTATTAGTAAATCTTCAATAACAGTTCGAAAAATAAACTTGAAGAAATTTTTGAAAATTGATTTCACGCATATTCCGAGGAGATAGAATTATGAAATTTAGAAATTCGTTAGTGGTCCAAACACTATGCATTAATGTTATTTTCCGTAAAGTATCATGGGCTCGATTCCGAACGAATCCAAAATAATTTCATAAGAAATGCAGCTAAAGTTCATTTTGATGTATATCAGATTTATTTTCTTTAGCACAATCAAAGGATAAATAATGGTCCCACGAATCCGAAAAATGTATCGAAAGAAAGGAAATTGAACAAAGATACTTATTTTTGTCGTGTAATATCGTTTTCGAGTTGAAATCGCGAGAATTTCGACAAAATGCACGAAAAATTGTTTGATTTTGCGGTAGTAAACAACCCGTCCCCTTAGCGACAAGGGCGATTGTTGAACTCGACTCTCATATAAATACGGGGTAAAATAGGCCCCTGCAATGCACAAGAAAAGAGAGCCGATATTTCATGGTAAAGAAAGCATTATTTATCTTTGGAAATCGAAATTCAGAGTTTTACATTCAGATATTCACAAATGATATAACCTTATATTCTGTAGATGGTTTAAAATTGTAATTAAATAATAAAAATTCAAATAATAAATTATATCGTACTCAAAGTTATGAGAAATTTCCGTTGGAAGGATTTCGAAGGACAGATGTTTAATAAAAAGCAATATTGTTTTATCTGCCAAATAAAAGGTACTATATCAATGTTTTGTGGAAGCTATATATCAACTTTAAAAGGTATATAGTTGTAAAAATTTGCGGAGGAAAACGATTCGGATTGTATTTCATCCACATCAATATAAGATCAGATTTAAGAGGAGAATCAGAAAAATTTTGGAGGATATTTAGCAGAAAATTGCCACTGTGTGTATGTACAAAGATTTTATGGTGTGAACTCAGGCGATAAATGTATTACATAAAAATACTTTGTATATAAAAATATTTTATGGCATCTTTTATTGTGTCTTACTTAATTAATATCTAAATATCTTAAAAACTTAATTTAAAAATATTTTATTGTGTCTTACTTAATTAGATAATTCTCATGAAAAAATATTTGTATATTAAAATATTTTATCGAGTTTTTATTAGGCGTTCCATTTATATTTATATATTCAGTTTCTATCTTTATGGATATTTAAAGTTGGGGCGATGAATCTTACTTTTTGGTAATTCAGAAGGACCATATGCATACAATAACAGTTGTACATTTTTATAACTTAAATTTAGTTTCATCATTTTTGACGGGGACTTCACAAGCTAATTGTATACTATCTTTGAATGATAATATGTAACTCTTTCGCACCTTTTACACAATACTCGCCATATGCATGACTAAACCCTTTACCCCAAAACCCTTGAATGTGAGGAAGTGTAAGCCTCCGTGCTGCTCTATTGTGTACCCTAATTGCCCTAGGGAAGAACGATCCATAACATCTCTCAGTCCTAGTGAAGTCTACACTCTAGCTGCGTAATGCGACGCCTGTCGTGAGCTGAAACCTCAGTCATCCGACTTTATCTAGGAGTAGCAATTCCTTCGCCTATCTTTCAATGGATTCAGATCGAACTCTAGCGCTTGACGAACCGTCAGATTTTTTTCAATAGGTTGATGGATTCCTGCAATAGACGTTTTAGAACTCACTGCAGTACTATTTATCGTGAGGATCTAAGACGCAGTGCCCTAAATATGTTGAATGACGTTTTACATCCATCATTTAAGAATATATTCTCATGGTAAAAATATTGTTAAAAAATAAAATTTAATGATTTCTATTATTGTGTATATGGTTATGTATATTGTTATATATTGTTGCATATTGTTATACTTATTGTTATACATATTGTTATATATTGTTGTTACAATATAATAGCCTCGATTGTTTAGTTGCTGGGCTTTAATCGGTAGGGATCTCTCAACAATAATTCGGCTACAATTGGTAGTTGATTTAGAGAATAAATTTTGATGAAAGTGATATTCATGCTAAGGTATCAGAAGTTCATGTAAGCAACAATGAAGAGCAATTCTGATAATTGTTAACCTCCATCTTAATTTTAACTACTATACTTAACCTAGTTCTCTTTTATTCTTGCTTAGTTTAGGTTAGTAAATTCTTTAATCCGCGGCTCCATTTCTTCTTTCGAGGAATTTAAGTAAAATTTATTATTATTTAGTAATAATTAATAATATTATTTATTTAGTATTTAAATAAACTTTAATAATAATTATTGACAAACACACGCAACCATTGCCTAACTAGAAATATTCTATCAGCTGGGACTCGAATCCAAAGCTTTGTAAGTAGTGCTAGTAATCTTACTACTCCGCCACCGCGGTTGGAATATGTTTTGTAATAAACGATAATAAAATAGTAAATTTTCACGAAGAAATAGTAAATCAAATATCTAATCCCATTTAATAGATTCCATTTGCTATAAGCGATGGAAATTTTGGCGAATGTAGTTCGTGTTTAAAACGATATTTCAGTTACAATCTCGATTCTTATACCTGTGATTCACGTGTACGATTAGCTTTGTGAAATCATCGTCACTCATTACCAGGAAGTCATCTGAAAGGAAAAATCGAACCCTGTGGTTGAAATTTTCGATACTAATTGCAATTCTAAGCTTTGGTTTTGTTGCAGGAATGACGTTCGGATATGAATTCTCTTTGAAGGTCTTTAGACCGATGCTATCAGTTACTACGAAAAGCTTTCAAATTTAATTTGGCAATGCTTTCATACCCATCCAGTATCTTAATTAAGCTAATTTTCACAGCTTGAAAGTATGTTTGATTTGCTTGATTCCGGATAGATATAGGTTAATCTGGTGCCTGCGGTATATTTTCCCATTGCCGTGAGCTATTTTCCGTATTTAATTAAGCTATGGTTCCCGAGTGATCAATTACAACTGATGCTTTCGTAGATATCTTTCAGAGGCGAGATTCATGACAAAGGAGTAAATTTGATCAGTTTGATATAGCTACCAATTACGATGTATTATGAGGCTTCATATTAAATTGCTCCCAACATGGATAAATATCCATGTTTTCTGATATCCTTAGATTGTAGTCTAATATCGTAGCTAGCGCCAATCTGTGTAATTGTAGTTGGTTATTCACTCTACTTACCAAATATATGCCTGCGTATTTAATGTGTTTTATGATACCTTACCAATTCAAAATCCTTTGTGTTTCTTTCATATTCCTAACATATTCGTTATTTCTTTGACAAGGTATCCTCTCTCTTAGATCATCTTCTTATTTACGTGGTCTTTAATCTGCTTTCATCAGCCAGAATATTTTTCTCCTTCCCAAGTCTGAAATTTGATAATTTGTTTCCCTATACAACCTAATTTACTCAACGCCCACTCATGGAACTCATTTTGGAATTACTAAGAATTCTTTTCCATAAGCCAAGATTTTAAACCGAAGTTAAGAGAGTCTAAAGGTGAATGACAATCTTAAATAATGTAACAAGGATTTGGTGAGACATATCCTTGCGCTTAAACGACAGTTGAGCGCTTATGTTTAAATATACATACTAAATATAGACTCACTATATCTGTCTTGTGTATCCGGATGAAATGTGAAGAATGTTGTAATTTTTAGGTTCATGTGAAATAGTGAAAAAATTTTAAGCTCAAAGGGAGAATAGTAGTTTGAAATGTTCTTTAAGCCATAGAGAAATGCCCCAAACTTCACGCTGGGGCCAAGGTGAAAAAAAAAACATCGGGCAATTCCCGAATCTGGCTATTGAAAATAACATGTTTGAGGTCTTTAAAGATAAAAGTTACACACCAATTATCCAAGTCACTTTCATGTTTTGCTCTCAATTTCATGCTCATTGAAAAGGAAACGGCTTTTACCAATCTTCTTTAAACTAAATTTGAAAAGGGAAAAGAAACACAGCTTTTTTGCTAAATTGATAGCTTTTTGGACTTCTTTTAGTAATATAATTGTTTTTTTTTAATTTTAATTTGTGAGAGTATTTATCACAAGACCTTTTTGTTCGAAAGCTATCCTTTTGCCTATATTTCATTCAGAACAATAATTCCTGCTTAAAGACAATAAGAATACGTCTTCCTCTCTCTCTCTCTTTCTATTGAAAAACAATACAATCGTTTCATAATTAATGAGAATTCTATATCTATCTATTATATATAGCTTATAACTAGCAAGTACGGTGAGTATCGTTAATGAATTTGTTTTGATCACACTCTCAGATCTATCGTTCACCTGAGCTACTGAATTTTACTTAATTAAACCTGCTATTGCAAATCAAAGGTCACAAATACGGGAAAACGATACTTGAAATATCCTGAATATGTGCTGAAGGAAAAAGTCAGTGAAGTGGATGTTTAATATTGATTTCAAATAATCATAAGCTTTTCTTATTTTCATATTTGTAAACGTAGTTCGTAGCAAACAACACAATGCCGACCGATTTATTTAAATCCTTATTATGTGATTTTTTTCACAGATTAAATTATCTTGCTTGATAGATTGTAGCTTGGATTGTATTGTACAAACTGAGACAAGGATTTACAAAGTCATTGGTAAAACTGCTCATTAAAAATTCCGACGTTTTCCACTGCAATACTGGAATAATAGAATATTAGAATCTAAAATGATGATTTATTAGTTACTTGTGCTTGCTACAATATCTTGATGAATGGATTTTTATTTCAAATTTACCTTTCTTTGTAGGAATAATATAATAATTAATATGGCGATAATTTTATATTCGATTTACTTTAGTTTCAGTCGCGATTAATAGCTATGATAAATTAAATGCAATGAGGTATAAGTTATGCTGCTTTCATTTAGATTCATCCTCTTAGAATTCTAAGAAAATTGCTATTTGTAGTGTCATTATGCATTTACATGAACCTATTCCAAATACACTGTTCCACACCTAGCATATTCGTTTAATGAGAAAAGGGTGAATGGCAAAACTCTTCATCTTGTCTAATACTTTCCTTCCCTCTCGAGTGTTTTGGTATCTAATGATAACTCCAATTTTTGCTGTATAATGATAGTTACATTCCTAGAAAATACACTAAACAATAAAGCAAAGGAATTTGGGATGAAAATTAATGTAGGAAAGACTAAAATTATGAGGTTTGCATAGGGAAAGAAAGCTAAGTTAACGATAAGGGTGGATGGGGAAAAACTAGAACAAGTAGATCAGTTTTCATACTTGGGCAGCCTTCTTTATAAGGATGGAAGATGTTCGACAGAAATTAGAAAAAGGATAGCATTAGCAAAAGAAGCTTTCATGAAAAGAAGGGAGCTGATGACAAAGGGACTTGATAAAGGAATCAGGAAAAGATTGGTTAAATCATTGGTGTGGAGTGTAATGTTGTACGGGTGTGAAACGTGGACGTCAAGAAAAGAGGATGTCAAAAGATTGGAGGCTTTTGAGATGTGGGTATGGCGTAGAATGGAGAAAGTAAGTTGGGTCGATAGAAAAACGAACGAGGAGGTTCTAGATATGGTTGGGGAGAAAAGAGTAATGATCGAAGTAATTAAAATAGACAATAGAAATGGGTGGGTCAAATATTGAGAGGAGAGGGATTATTGAAGTAAGCGATCGAGGGAAGAATGCTAGGGAAAAGACAGAGGGGAAGACAGTTAAGTTATTAGACGAATTAAGGGGTGGGATAGGTTACCGGGAATTGAAGGAGAGGGAATTAAATAGGGAATGTGGGGGCACATGAGCCTACCGAAAGGTAGAGAACTTTATATAATGATAGTTACAATCAGCCATTAGGATTATGATTTAACAAAAAAATACAGAATTTTCCGTAACTTTCCTTTATTTTGGATTGTTGTGAACGTGAAGATGTGGAAACGATTAAGTGACAATTTGGCTTCAAAAATATTATTTAGATGCGATTGTAAATTTTGATATTTGTGATTAGGGGACACATGTGGTGTACACGAGTAGTTAGTAGAGGTACAATGGAGATGTTTTGTAAATTAAGTCTTGTTTTAGTGTTGTGATTTTTGATTACTATCTGTAAGTAGTGATCTTATTTTTGGAATGTTTATCTGTATAAGACGTTTCGTGTAAAGGATTGGGAATAGTATTAGGTTGTTCTTAGACAATGGTTTGGGCTGCCACCTGAATAAATTCTATTTTAAGTATATAATAAGTAGATATTTGTCCGCTTTGTCCGCTAGTAGTAGGTTGTCCGCTAAAGACAATGTATTCCTTCAGAAACGGAGGATAAGTAGCCTAATTGGAAGCTTTGATTCCCTTTATCCACGAGCCTCAACATCACCTGCCGGAAAATAAAGTCTCCCCAGATTTCATCGAGTAATCTCAAAGGACGGACACATCTGACGAGAATAATGTTTGATCAAGGGTTCAGATTTAGAAGAATCCGTAATGCTACGTGCCATCAGAGTCAGGCGTATTACGTATCCCTCACCTTCCTGTATTCCCACCCATTCCTTCATATCCTTACCTCATATATATTTCTCTCCCACGCAGGTTTCCCTTCTCTTCTGTTCACTCACTTTCTACACCGCACAAACCACAGAGACATCTCTACCCGAAATTCCTTTCCTCCTCTCACTTCCTTTCATCTTTCACCACAACCCTTTCCTTAACCCCTCATTCTCCAAACGTTCCGAATATTCCCTTTTGTGTCTCCCCAATCTTAGACCCCTCCTCCATTTTTATTAACAATCCATTATCCCTATAGAGTTATTTTTTTGCACTTATGGCAGTTGGCAGAGGTGTGAAATTTCGAATTTTTTAGCGTCTAAAACCATCCTGAGATTCCTAAAATGAGATGTTCCCAATCAACACCTGTTTCCGAGGAAATATGAAATCGTCGTCTTAATTGTTGACTTTTCCGATTTCAACAATCGCGATGTCGATCATTGTTACGTGACGTGTCGATGGAAATGGATACTTAATAAAGTTCCACGATAGAAGTGGTGGTAAAGAAGAATAACTTTCTATTTAATTATAAACATATTCTTTCTTTCAACACGTACGTTGAATTCCATAAGTTAATTTAAGCATATTCGTTTTATTGTTACGTTACTTTGTGTCGGTCGCAACAATCATCCATTGTTAGATATTTCGTTGACGTAATTTGCAGCATTGTTGATGCATGCGGTAATTTGTTTAGTAATTACTGCATAGCTTGCTATATCTTCATTGTTATGTACGATAAAAAGCTTACGTTTTTTTAAGTTCATTCATACCACTCTCTCTGATTTTCAATTATCGATGTACTTGTGAATTCTATGCCTTGAAGTGGTTGTCCATTTAGCTTGCCAGACCATAGGTTGCGGCCTGTAAGCCACACATGGCCCTTTCAGGGATTCAGAGCGGCCTTTTCCTGATTTATTGCAGCAATTGTATGTAATTAATTAATTTTGTTCGTTTCTTCTACTTCTAGTGGAAATACATAAAATAGAAAATACTCTACCAAGGCATTCTAAGCTTCAGTTCCGTTTCATTTGTATATATTCGATGATGAACTATTTTAATGAAGGCTAAACGTCGCTTAAGTGCGGCCTAATTATTTTATGTACACCTTAATAGTTTCTTATTCGATCTTAGGGTACGATGTAGAAGTGAAGTCTTCAGATGGGAAAATGTTCCTTATCCCTTGTCGAAACCTGACCCTATTGTGTATTAGTAAGAAATGTAAGGCATGTCTCACAAGCAAATTATACGATAATATTTTTTTTTAGTTTCATGATATACACAATTAGCAACACTTGTATATTCACGAAATGTTCTTCGATAAGGACATGAATTCAGTGTTCTTCTATGCAAATTCGTATTTTTGTTACAGTGAATGAAACATTCAGTGGGAAAGATACCATCTACATAGATCAGTCGTTGGTTATGATTGATAATCGAATCTAATTTAAAGATAAAACTTGTCTATATAGAAAAGTAATTTTTTATTCATGTTAATTATTCTTAAAAATTTAAGATGCGGAGAATCGTCCTGGAGTGTCTAGTAAATACATCTACATACATACAATTACATTCACATAATAATTCTAACGACATACAAGGTTAGGGCCCCCCGCATGGACCTAACATCGCCAATAAAGGTTACAAACTAAATTACATACCCTGCGAATTCGGCGAATAGCATTCTTCCATGATTCACTCCAATTTGTCTTTGTAGAAATAATACCATCACTCCGGTTCTCTTAAGATCACTCTCAAAGTTCCTTTACGTAGGCGAAGAATGTTTAATTCAGGCCCTCCACCTACGCTCATTATTTTTCTCATTATTTAAGGACAATTTAATCAACCAGCTAAGCCGATTCCTTTATCCGTGGGATATCGTAGATAAGAGCTTTCAATAGTGGGCGTAATTGTATCAATAAAGTGCCTTTGCGATACAAAAGCAAGGTAAGAGGTTTTATTTTGACAAATTATGCGTAATTAGGTTCAGTCCAAGAAGAAAAGGCAATAGGCAAACTTAATTTTTGCCAAGGAAAGGAAATATTAATAGAATCATAGTTTCGGGCCTTTCTGATAGAAATCTATAGACGAAGGTTAAAGACGAACTTTTACTGATCACAATATTTATAATAAAACGGCCATGGTCTTAAAATTTAAATGTTATTAAGCCTAACCAGTGAAAAATGAGCAAAATTTTAAAACAAAATAAACAACCTTAGCGTAATCTTTAATAAAGCTAAAATATAAGAAGATGGCTGTGATATTATGGAAATATCTATCGTCTTGAGAGATACATAAAAATTAAGAGAATTTGGGAACGATTAAAGACGCATAATATGACTCTAAATTCTGCCCAATTCACTCCTATTCCATGGCACTCTTTGAATATGATTAAAAAGAAGTTTCAACATTATTTATTTCGAATATATTTGTTATATATCTACCTTTTTAATTAAAAAAGAAAACGTACAAATTTATGGTAGCTTTGAATTGTAATGTAGTGTTATCAAACCAGATTAAAAGCGATGTACATTACTTCCTCATGAATTATTTGACGACCGTTTTCGGCTTACATAGCAATCTTCAGATTGCTTACGAGAGATAAAACAAGTCGCGCGTGGATCTTTGCTAAATATATATTGCAACACAATAGAATTTTAAGCAGTGATAAACAGGAAAATTGACACAAAGATTCGCTGTGAGAAGGGATTAAATTTCCCATTGTGGATATTAGAGAATTCGAAGAATCGATTTTCCTAACAAAATTTTCTCGGTATTCTGTTAGGAGGAAGCAAGAATAATTTTGATTAAAACAGTTGAGTCAATAAAGTTGAGTTTTGTGAGCTGAACCCAGTCGTCAAATAATACATTTATCTCGAAATAGTATGATTGCTTTTAATCTGATTTTTTGTAACACGATTTTATGATTCAAAGCTTCCTTATTTTTGTATTTTATCTTTATTTGTTGAATGATATATATATATATATATATATATATATATATATATATATATATATATATATATATATATATATATATATATATATATATATAAGGATTATAAAAAATAATGATGCTGGAACTTATTTCTTTATATTTAAAAAGAATCATAGAATAGGAAGACATAAAGTAGAACTCAAAGTGACTTTATGCGTCTCTAATCGTCCCAAATTGATAAATTAAGGTAGTGAACATTACTGTATATGGCTGATTGCACGTAATTTTAAATGTACTGAGTGAGAAGTTTGTATGTTCTGCAGCTTTCAGAGAATATACCTCGAATTGATCCCAATTATATTACACTAATACTTAGCTTAAATGTAACTCTACATTTCACATTTAACGATGATTTTTTTATCCCTGTAAATCAAGATAATCAGAAAATTTCATTTTCGCAACATTAAATAATTTATCAGCATCTACTAAGCCTATTATCAGATTGGGATTTGCATTTCTGCGTGAATTGATACACCTTGAATTAATCCCGAAAATTATTATGGACAATTAATATGGTCATTATTAATATGGACAGTAATTTATTATGGACAAAAATTTATATGTGAGCGAGTGTGAGAAGTGAAAATTTATGACGCATTTTAAATGATTTTACGTTATTCTCTATTTGGTTCTGAATAATCTGAGCGTTTAATATCTCTCTTCTAATGCATGTCAGCGTTTTAATCGTAGTCGATTTTTGAAGCAGAAGATATTGGCCTCTCACTACACACTAGTTGTTATTCATAGAGGATCTGTTAAATTAAAAAAAAACAATTTTCTTTCTAATATTAGAGAGAAGATTTTAATCCACTACTTCTATCACAATACATTGAATTCGTTTTCTGAAGCAAATCTGTGTAAAGGTCATTTTCTGATCTTCATGGGGACTGCTCTGATTCATAAATCCCTCCAGTCACTTTTAGCATAAGCTTATATCAATGAATAATGATTTGATATGTTATGAACAATATGCCTATCGATCTATGGAAGTCAGTGCTATTGCTACTAAATGAATAAATATAGAAATGATAGCCCTTCAGTCTCATTCTATGGAACCATTCAAAACATAACAATTGTATGCTCTTACTATTCCACTGTAACCCTTCTAAGCATCGCTGTATTTTAGAGCAGCTCAGTGAAATACACTATGCCACTGATGAATTGCTCATGTGATTCATCAAACTATTAGAATAAATTATGTATTTATAATGATCTGCGATGTAATAGTAGTTTAATATGGAAGAAGTGGGAAAATAAATTTATGGATTATGGATGGTCCACCTATTTAAGAATTAATCACTACAACCTGGGTGTTCTTTCTATTTAGATACTATGTTACTAGATTTCACTAATGTAAAGAAACCTAGTTCACAGCAAATAATTCTTTTTTAAGTGAAATATAAAGCCTATTCCTCACTTTTTCCGTGTATCTAACATTAATTAATAACTATTTAAGAATGTAATAAACAGTTACCAATATAACCAAGTATAAGTTTCACTAATAATTATAATTTGGGCTAGTTTTAAACCTACGTAGTGAATAAATACTCCTGTATAATATTTCGAATATTTCATCATTTAACTTTTAGGTACATAAAACTCAAAACAATTTTATTTTGCTAATATAAACTTGGGTAAAATACATAATCTACTGAAACTGAAGGGTAGATTCGCAATCCTATTCAAACTGTTACTGAAAATACAGCGCTATCCATAGTTCATACTTTGGTAGCCAACGCTTCATTAATAATCCGTGGGATGAATAAATAACACCGAAACAGTCTCTGTCAAGCGCTTTGGTAATTTTGCGAAATTTAACTCAGGTGAGGAATTGCAATGGAATTCGCATTCCGTAATGAGCAGTGCAGAACGAACGATAAGGAGGGAAAATGAAATTTCATAATCAGTCCTATCCAGGAGTGTGCAAATAATGAAAGGAACTCTTCACAGAAAGGGGTAATAAAGAAATTAGGTATGAAGCAGAGGAATGTTGCTTGTTATCGAAGGATAAAAGGGCTTACGGTGAGAGAGTTGCGAAAGTTGCTAGGAGCTATTGAAGGACATGGGGCTATTGAGACAGAAGAGGGAAAAAAGGCATACAACAGAGTAAATGGCGTTGCTTTACAAATTTATGTATGTAAGTTATCAAAGAAAACCCGGTTAATATTTTTGTGGGAATCAAGCGAAAACCGCTTCTTAAGCGAGATAGTGCTATAAACGGGCTGTGTAGTTCTGGTTACCTTAAATCATATTTTTGGAGTATGGTTTCCTTTAGCACAAAAAGAGTGTCTAGGTTACTTAGTAACAATTAAAATACTTCATTCGACAAGCAATGGTGTATTGAACTGTTAAAGAAGTCATACTCCATGTGCATAAACCTCATTCAGCTAATCGTCCATTTGCTCAATGTTTTCGCCATTTTTCAACATTTGTTCCACATTAATCTCAAAAGACCTGACAAGCCAGTAATCAAGATTTTCCTGATAGAAATGTATCATAAAATTATTTAGGAATTTTTATTATTTATGCCCGCAACTTAAGTTAGGGCATAACAAATCTTAAAAAGGTAGTTATAATAATTTAAGTAGAACGCAGAATGTACGTTTTGAGTTCAACGCCAGATGGTTACAAAATTTTTAGCTTTTAAATGCATTAGAAATTTTTAATTATAGATATGGCCCCATGAAATTATGAACGGTATCAAATGAGGAAATACAGAATTCAGCCATGATATTCCGTTTTCGAGTCGTAATGACAAATCACAAAAATAAGAATATTTTTCGAAACTCTCCCCTTTTAAATGTGATTCAATTATTAATATTAACTAAAATTGTTTACGCCCAACAAAGTCTTGACTGCAGTTGATTAAACCGAGTTTAAGTTAACGCTTTTGCCAATTTCACAAGAATACAGATGCAAATACTGCTTGGAAGCTAATGTCATCACTATTTCCTTAAGGAATCGGTGATGATATTCACTCCGAAGAGGAAATCCGGCCATCGGTATCGCGGACGATTCCCGAATTTATGCGTTTCATTAGTAGGGTGAAAGGTCAACTTTGTAGATTTTTCCTTAAAATCTCTGACACTCCTTTTTTCCTCATACATTATAAATTGGTATCCTGGATTATCGATGTAAATGGATTAATTTATTTCAGGTGGAATTGTTTGAGATGATTACAAGCGGGCTTGCATAGAATGCTTTTGACGTCTTTCGTGGTAATCTGTGAATGAAAGGAGCTTTGTCATTTCCGCAAAATACCTTTCGTAGGTTGGAGCGAGTTTCCTTCTTTGAGCTTTGAACAATTTGCTTTTGTTTTCGGGCGTGATGTTTTGAATAATTATTTACCTAGACATGAGTTAAACATGATCGTCCTGCAGGTGAATGGCCTTCCGTACTTTGACCCCTTATAAACTTCGGAAAGAAATATTGGTTTGTTTACTGAGAAAGGGTATCTAGGTAAGGCTCAAGCGCAATGAAAATATACGAGTATATAGCTACAGAATTTACAGCCACCTTTGTCACCCAAATGTTGCAAACTGTGCGTGCTTTACGCAGATAAATTATAGGTTGTATTGCATGGAAAATTGATCGTCAAATTTGAAATTTCATCCGAAGGCAGTACACTAAACATACATTTTCCATACAACGATTTGGCGGTTATAAGGTACCCATTGTGTTTATCATTCTGTGAAATAAATCGGAATTTAGTACCGGGATATAGCTCTAAAATTTCACTTCCTAACACCAACATACTCTGGTAACGTTTACTGTTCTCTTCTTGATAATTACTTCTCATATTCGAGTCATATAATGAGAAGTATCCCTCAGAAATCGGGAATCAAATTAAAAATCTGAGGTAATTCGTAGATGTAGCTATTTCCATTTATCCTCAAAATATTTCCTCAAACATTCTAGAATATTTTATGATTTCTGAATTTATTTACGGTAGTCGAAAAAATTTCTTCTTAATGATTTCCACCGAGTCATATTTTCCAGATTTTCGAAAACCAAGGGATAAAAAATTCTCGAAAGTTTTTTATTCCTTGGAAAACTTTCGGAATAAAACAGATTTCACTGATTCCGACTAAAGAATAACCTTAACTTGAACTTCAAAATTAATTTGCTCCAACTAATTAGAATTTAATATCTATCCTGAAATCTGATATTAAAGACGTTGATCGTAAGTAAGATTGTAGATATATTGTGCGTCAGACGGCGAGTTCTTAAACTTAAGATGGCCGAGGATCCTGTATTACTCATTTTCTTTCCGCGTACCCACAAGATTTTTTCCTTTCTCAAACGTATCGGGATTTCATTTAGATTTTAAGTACTATCAGTATAGCTATATAATTAATTACGAAAAGTTTAGTATGAAAATACATCAACGGGAAAATAGGAGAAAATTAAATGTAAAATCACCACCGTAATTTTTCCCTCGGAACATTAATGTGATAGTTGAATTTACTTGGACTATATAACTTTAAAGCTTGAGGTAACCAGCTGCATTTAAACAACGAGTTAAAATATTCCGTTTTAATTTTAAAATTGTATTCTCTTAACAAATCCGGGCATTTAAATTGTCTTTTTCTTCGTTCTATTTATCTAGCCCAGTAATGTTTTAAGAGAAAATACTCATCGCTTAGCTTATTTAGGGATGAAATTCCAAATTATATACGCAGTTTTGATTCAAGAATATTTAAATCTAAGCAACTCGTAATTCGAATGCCGCTTGATAGTTTAAATTACATCTTTCCTATTTCAGGAAGATTCCTCACTTTTGATTTAGAGGGGCTTGATTCCAACAGATTGCTCTGGATAATTTCAAAATTGCATCCAAATTAGGCCAATACGGCAGGATTTTTAACGGTCTCAAAACTTACCGCGGTCATCCTTTTTTTGCCAGCTGCATCTCTTAAAAGCACAATTGGTTCGGTATCCTTGAGAATTCTATGAAAGATTCCCAAGTTAAGCCGAATGAGGGAAATTCCTGCTGCTAAATGTTTGGTGGCATTGATCGTTTAACCGACTCCCAAAGGAAGCATTCTAGTAAAAGCTTTAGAGGTAAACCTACGCTTTTTTGGGTCGTATTTCGCATTTAAGCCCCTGCGTTTCAATTTAAATGAAACGTGTTTCTCAGCGAATAATACAGCTTGCTTCGGCTCTTTCTCCAGGAAAGATTGCTTTCCAAATTCCTAGAGAATTCGAAAAAGGAAATCTAAGTGAGGCCTGTATTAATGTAATTATTCAGACAAATTTTTATAAAAAGATTTCGATTTCAATATTTAAGTAATTTATTTATTAAAGATTGCTGCCGTATGACGATAGTCAGCCCTAACCCTTAAAATAGAATCTCAAAAATTAAATCTAAGCGTATTTTCAAATTATAAAAATTGGTTATTTACAATATATGTTACCCCTTTCTTTAAACATAACCATTAACATAGTACAGCACTATTTGCAGATACATCCAGTGTCACCGTTAACATTACATCATAAACAAATAAAAAATCAAAATTTAAGAAAATATTAGCTATGCATTAACTGCAATACAGTTAACATATGCTTTTATTACAATACCATGTTTAAATGCATTACATTGTTATTACTCTTGCTAAACTTTTTACTTGTTTTCGGTAAGGTCTCGTAATCCCCTTAAGATAAGATTTTGCTTGAATTAGAAAATCAGAACGAAGTAAATAAATAGCTTAAGAGTTTGTTTTCAATTTCAGTTTTCACTTCGGCAAAAAAAAGCATTATTTTTTTAAGGTTTCGGTTCGATGCCCTGCTTACAATTAGCTTCAAAATATTTTCCTGTCGTCGTATGCTATCGGTCACGTGTACCATTAATCTAAAAGTTATTAATAAACAGATTGTAGGATTTGAGCCAAATCGGGAAAATCAATTAATCAAATATACATGCTAGTAAGCGGTACTCTATATTCATTGCATATGGAAATATTCAATCAATTTGCGGAGAGTAATTACCTCCTAACTCAGAGGTTGTTCATCCCATGAGCCGAGTTTTACATGCATCTCTATAAACAATTTCATACGGAACAGTAGATTAATCTTTTCTGAACGTTTCATATGGCTTTCTTTGCCGATGCCATCATTTATGACTTGTATGAAGAAAGATAGTACTGGATGGGATATACCCTAACATGTTGGGTACTCCTTTCTCTCTAATATTTTACTAAATATTGTAATAAAACGGACGATTTACGATGAATTATTTCTATTTAAAGAGAAAAGCAAGGTATATTGCTGTTGCCCGTAAAGTTTTTACTGCTTTAATTAAGTCTAAAAGTTGGATATCCCTGTTATTTTATAATTTTGACTGTACACGGTGGTTACAGTTTCTTGTATTGGATAGAAAAGGATCTCGCCAAATATATTCTAAAAGTGTGAGCATCAATTGACGAGTACTTCCAGATTTGAAGTTCCAGATTGAATTAATGAGGATATTACAGTGACGATTGTGAAAGATAAAATAAAATCCTCTTTAATAATAATAATAATAATAATAATAATAATAAATCGTCTTTATTCGGGCGAGATTGAGACTGAAAAGTCTCTTCTTACATCTAACCCTTCGTCAATTTGAAAGAAAGAGATAGCAGAAAAAAAAGTGCAGAAAAAAGATTTGATTTGATTAATTTTTATGGACTCAGGGGATATTGAATTTATATCCCTAATGTATTAAATAAGTAGAACTGCAAAAATTTTACATTCTAATGGAAATCGGCCTAATGTATTCGTTCTCATTTTTACCTTATGCTTTATCGTCATTTGATTTGGAATCTATTATAATTTCTCCTGCCTTCCTCTGTAAACTCCAATCAAAATGGATATCAATTAAAAGCAGGAGAATAATTCGTTAAATTTAAACGAAGGCTGATTTTAACGATGGCCGGACGGCGTATTAATAACGTATCGTATTACGACTTTCGGTCGAACAAGATGATATTCAAAGTAGTGCTCATTTTAGTCTGTCAAACGAATTAAATCCGGTAAAAAGTACATGCGTTCATGAGTCCTCCAAGTCTCTGCAGACTCATAAGCCCTTATATCCCCTATTTACTGCATGTCTTTCTAGAAAAATAACCATTTCTAATAGCCATCCCTTTTTATTATCCAACGACTTTTGCAATTATTTTTATCGGTCATTTACCTTGTCTCTTACATTCAGATACTTTCTTTATTTGAGAAACATTATATATTTTAAAAGTTACTCTCATAATAATTATAAGCTATTTAAATTTCGATAATATTGTAACTGTTATAGTATCAAGACTTTTATTATCTGAGTTTAACAGTAATTTAATTAAGATTATTACTAACATTTAAACCTTTGCTGTAGTAATATTATGAGTGATCAATGTGAAGTTTCTTTAGTCAGAGATATGCCGTCTAAAAACGAAAGCATTTGCTTCAGCATATGGCAAATCTTTGGACTTTTTACACGCTTATGCTCTATAGGCTTTAAATAGTATTTCATCTTTAATTTTGGATTAAAATCCCGTTCGTTACCGGAACTAAAGTTCCATAACGTCTAAAAAAGTAAATTGGAAATCCTTAAGTAATGCGTTTTACATGGCTGATTAGTTTTCGACATTTCGCCATTTCTCGACATGTTTTCCGAAAATTTCTGAAAATTTTCTGAAGATTTCTGAAAAATCTGGGGTCGGAAACTTTTCAGACCAACCTCGTACTTGTCTTCTTTAATTGCACGATAAAAATGTATTACTTAGTTTAAAAATATGCTAAGTTCTCCTCTCCCAAATCACTTCTTTAGCATTACACAATCTTAAAGCTTTTTGCTTTATGTGAATAGTACTTACGACGTATACATAAGGAAAGAAAAGACGCCAAGAAAACGTATAAGATCTTACATAGGAGGCAAAGTACTTAGGAATGAGATTGGTGCTAAAAAGAATTCCGTGCTGGAGAGCATTCAATAGTTGCACGTAGCTTAGCTCCCCATCCTATCTAGGCGCCGCCGGGAAGAAGTAAAGATCACCAGCTTCCCCACGGATGACATGCGAACCAATGAGCACAATTTCCCCCCCTCCAAACGTGCTCCCAACTAGTTTCCTCCTCATCGTAAGTAATACTTGTAAACTCCGTCGGAGGATGCACGGGGAAACTAGTCCCAGTAAAAGCGTCAGTACCTCTTTATCATTTACTTAATGCGGCTTCCCACCAAGTCACGTCTTCCCTCTTTGATTACAAACTTCCTTTCGGAGAGGGATTGATGGAGAAAAAATATCCAGGAGATTGATTGATTGACTTATTTTGGGAGTTTGTGACTAAAGAGTCTATTCTTATGTTGAAGGCTCCGAGATGGAAAAGGATGGGTGGTTATCGGAAGAATTAAAGGAAAGAAGGAAAGGAGATTGGGGATAGCAGAGCTAAAAAAAGAGGAGGAAAAAGGAACGGGATGAAGTGGGGGAAGAGCTACGGTTAAACTTGTGCTGTTTCATTTGAAAGTCATTGCCGCAATTCGCTGGGAAGGCTCGCCCATTCTGTCATAATGGAATGAGGTAATTTCGAAGAAGCACTACTATTGCCTTCCACAGCAAATATTTAGCCTTGGAGGAAATAAATTGCAGTTCACTTTGAGGATTGTTAATTATGAGTTGAAAGGTTTGCGAATGATGGATATTCATTTTTTTTAGCCAGGAGGATTTCATTATTAATTTGCTGGATGCGGATTGATACTTTATTTAATTATCCTGCACGTCACGGTGACGTAGATATTTTATTTTTAAGGTAATGCCCATTTTTGTGGAATGCATTGCGGATGTAGGTTGTCATGTGTTAAGTTTTCCTGGGGTGGGAAGTGGTATCCTCAATGCGCCAGCCATGAATAATTATTTTAGATTTAATATTAGGCTAGAACTGCTCAGAGCACTACATTCAAGAGAGAGAATCTGAGGGTAATTCATAATAGATATTTTGATTTAGGTATTTTATAATATATTTATTTATTTTTATTTTATAGTAAGTTACCTATTTTAGTAGTATTATTTAAAGTGTTTCGACGGTTAAGGTCATTTTGCACACATGAATGCCCTCCGAGAATTGAACCCGGGAACCCAGTAAAATGGATATCTGGGAGCCTTATCTTTTATAGTTGGTAGTTAATAATTTATATTTTATAGTACATATCCTATGACATATATCTTATAACATATATCTTGTAACGGATACGTAAAAGCCCACTGTTCATCGCAATATTCATCTGCTCTAATTGAATCTTCACCTATAGATTACTCTCGATTTTGAATCATATACGTCATTGTGATATTTACGTGTGTGATAAGGGAGGAATGAAATAAAATATTTACTCGATGTTTATATTTGTGATTCAAGTTTCATTATCGCTTGAATTAAGCCAGAAAATCTGGGACTTGAAAATTAAATTACGTTGTACAAAGTGGCAGTTTTATTTCATTCCTAACTTGTGGAGAGCTACCGTAGAGTGGATTACGTTTCAGTATATTATTCATATTATTTTCTGGAGTTCTTTTATTCAAACTACTCATTCTAATTTGTGAATTTAGAATTTTACTTGAAAGTAAATACCAAATTTCCTGGTGTGTTTCCCGTAATTTACAAAATGGAGAATTAATTTAGGTTTCAGAAACTAGGTAGATCATATCAGTTTAATCATGAAGTTCTTTAAAAAAACGTAAATTTTCAGTAGTGTGCCTTAAAAATTTTGCTACATATTATATGTATCTATATAATATATTATATGTACAAGTGATTCAAGTTTTCTAACACTTAACCATGGGCGTTTCAGTATCGTTTCTAATAACTCATACGATAACAAATTATGAAAATTTCTTAATACCAAGGATTATTTGCGTGCGAGATGTAATAATCTGTAACTTAAATGTAAGACTAGTATCAGAAGGAAGTAAATTCAGGGAGATCGGGGCTCGTATCTCTGTGATGTCCATTTCTTTTCATTTCTATTTCTGCTTCAATTTATAACAAACCTTCGATTTTCTGTTTTTAGTGTAGAATTTAACTAAACGTGTTATTTTGAAGATTTCCGGACTCATAAAATATTCATCAGTTAGCAACAATTGATAGCCTACAATTAATTTAACTTTAATAATCGTTTTCCAACAATGTGACCACATAATAAGCATGATCATCACCAACAGTGAATAATTATCTTCATAAAATACTCATAAAATACAAAAGAGATGTCTCTTTCCTATTCAAAAATGCTTTCTATCAAATTCGGAAAATGATTGGCTTGATTTTATTTTTATCATTTAGAAAAATATAGAATAATTTACTTTACTCACTGCGCTAACACTGCCCATCTTCCATCTTTTCCTAACTCTCTAACCAATATTCCTCCTTTCTTTCTTTAAGCCAAACCGCGTGTTATACGGGCGTTGCCTCCTCGAGTCCGCATGAATATTTCCATCTCCCTCCGGAAGAAACAATTTGGTCCCTCCCAAAACGCCCTCTCATCTTTAAACATATTTTCTTCATTTCTCCAATCGATATGCCAATATACCACCTTCACTTTTCAAAATCCACCTCCCTCTCCAGCTCGCTCCAATCCCTTTTCCTCACACTCTCCCTCACCTCATTTTTTATTCCCCAATGATTTTCTCAGATCGGTCCATTTCCGCTTCAGTTCTCCTTATAATCCCCTCTCCAGCATTTACCTCGCTATCGAGTCGAGGAAAAATCGGAGGACTTCGGGTGGCAATATGGAAATCGCGGGGATACTAAATCCACTGGCATTAATCCGAAGGGAAGGCTTTTGTAAATGGGATTTGATTTTTACTTTCACCGTACTGCCGCCATTATTCCAATTAAAGGAGCTGGAAATAGACGTTCTGGAAGGGAAATGTTAAACTTTGATACAAGATGAGATCAGATTCTCGACATGGATTTTCGAGTCATTCTGTATCGAGATAATTTATTACCTCAATGCGTTTTTATGGGTATCACTTAATGATGGATCCTATGAAAGTACTCTCATTTACATTCCTAATCTAAGAAAGGCATTATGAAAAAACGAATATAAGCGATTACTTCGTCATTTATTCGAATGATTCGACTTTGGAATTAATAACCCCATTACTTAAAAGAGCTATACTTCGTTCAGCGTCATGAAGACACCACGAAATTCTTATGATCCTATGCATTACTTACAGAGGAATGGCGAGAACTATTGGGATTTTTGTATAGAAAAAGAATGTAGGCAGTAATTGATTTTGAAGACATTCGGCATAGATTAGAATTGATTTCTGATAGATCAGTATGAACAGCGCCCGCAATTCTCCCATAAGGAATACACAAAAGATTAACGTAGTCTCTTCATGACGTTGGTCCAGATATATATGAATATCGAATATCACGTCATTGTTTATATATATTTCATATATATATAAAGTCATTATATTTAATTTCTTTCGGCGTTATCTTTAATTTGTAGGTCCTGTAATACTATGATTATTCTTAAAAAATATTTCAGATGTTTATTAATATCAGTTTAATATCGAGGGAAGGCATGTAAAAATCAAGAAAATGTATTAACTTCGTGAATATTTTCATTTCAAATTGAATGTATCAGGAGGTATTCTTATTTTCTGAGGCATTTTTGTGAACTGAATATCTTAAAGTTCACGTTTTACGTCAGTTGAAATCTATTTCTTTATTTTCTCCATATCTTCTATATGATATCGTATCCTTTCACTTGTTTAGTATTCCTACTTTTACTTTTATATTTAATTTATGATAAACATCTTTTCGCAACTATTCCGAAATCTATGGGTCGCATGCTCTTCTATATTTTTGCTTGTTTATTCGTGCTTTTTTTCATTCTAATACTTTGTAGAGGTTTATAAATTTACAAATTCCGGTCTAAATTAAGTTCTAGCTAAATGTTTTCCCGTTAATCTGTTAACTTTCTAGCGATCTGTTCATAATATTTCTTTACATAATGATACTCTACGGTTCAAGATAGGAGAAAGTTTTAGTTTCTTGTTTGTCTTTATATCTCTTTTAAAGGTTAAGCCTACATTTCCTTTCCTTTCTTTTAAAAACTTACGGAATATTCGGCGCCACCATCCCTTAACCTTTGACCTTTCGTATAACTGCCCAATAAAGAATTAGATTCCATTTCTATCTATCCAACTATAAACAAATGTATAAATTTGATTAATCTATAGTCGCTAATTCTTCCCATTTTATTTGAATGGAATTGATAATAGAAACATCTACGAAGTATAATTTCGAATTAGATTTTGAAAGGATATTTTTATTTCGAATTTGAAATATTAGATTCGTAATAGTGTGCGGTATTACGTTTTTACTAATATTGACTTTATCTCAGATTTTATAACACAACAGTTTTGATATTTATGTTTATTTATTAAAATAATTATTTTCTATCATACTAACTGTATTTCCATATGGTTGGTATTTAAGCATATAGTAATTATTAGTAATTGAGAAAGCCGTACTATGCTTAGGTTAGATAGAAATCATGATATATTTTATCACTTGTTGTTTTATGATTGCGTATGATTGCGTAAATGTAATTTCGGTCTAGAGTTATTTCGTCTTTCCCTAACTTTAGTACTGCCATTGAGTGTTCTATAATTCTCATATATTAAATTTATGGCTGTATTTTTAAGAATAATTGATATATTAGCCCTTGTTCAGTCTCAATATTACATTGAAATTTTTTCTTTTAATGATTTAAGTGCTAGTAATTATAAAATATAAATAATGTATTTATTTGGCAAGGTAGACTTCATTTTCTTTTATATATTCGTGAACGCGAAATCGATCTAATTATGATGCTTAAATAAAAAAATAGATATAAAATTAGAGTATAATAATAGACACAGAATACATAAAGCATAGTTTACAGGTCTAAAAAGAGACTGGATTTATAAAGAGAGGAAGTGAAAAACCAGCTCAACATCCTGACAGTAAATGCTAAAAGATGAGTAGAGTCTATACTGCAGACCCAAAATAGGTTTGAAGTTTAAATGAAAAGGACATAGATGAATTGATTAGTGTAGTTTATAGAGATTAGGGCTATCACAACGCTTTCGCAGTTGTTTCAAACAAACTGGAAACTTCCATCGAACCTAAACTCGTCATTTACTCCGGCTATCTCCGAATCGGAACCTTTCATGTTGTTGACAACTACTTTCAAAGAGTTAAAACCCTTGCTTTCATCTTCATGTTGATTGTTGATGTTAAATTAGTCACCTACTGATTCCTTTTGTAAATGCAAAACGCTTCGGCATCATAGGAAACGGAAATATTTAACGTTATAGAGTCAGCTCTGATGTCACTTCCTGCTGTTAAAAATTTCTGAGGATTTGAACGCCGTAAAACGTCGATATCTCTAATAAAATGGGCTGCAGGGATTTTAGTGTTATCCGCTCCTATTCAACACTACAGTCTGAAGCCTCTATAGTTGTATCGGCTTTTATGAATGCACAGAATGAAAGCAATGAGACGTGGGATAGAACAATAAGGTGTATGTTCTTACTTTTCTGGGTAATTATTTGGAAGGACTTTGGGAGCAAAACAAACTCCTTTGGGAATGTAGATAAAGGTAGATGCACAGGATGCTGCGGCTTTGATAGCTAAGTTTGTTTTTTTATTTGTAAAACTATAAGTCTTACCCTATGCCCTTAAACAACTAACACTGTGGTTAGTAATTGGATGATTAATTATCATTTATGATGTAAATAAAATACTCTCATCTCTTATGTTTTAATCATCCTTGTTTCTCCTCTATCTGCTGAACGTAGTACTCATCATACATTCTTAGTGTCTCCAGCATTTCATTTCACTACAATCCTTTGGGAGTAATTAAGAGATGAATGAATAAAAATCACTGTAATTTTCTTTTATTTATTTTTGCCTGTGTTTCAAACACATTTTTCAAACTGCATGTTGAGGGTATCATTAGTCATTTCCTAATATCTTTCCATGGATTCTCCTCATAATTTCCCTTCGCTTCATGAATACTCCTTCAGCCACAGCTATTCTCATAAACCTTCATGACATCCTGCCATTTCATTCTATGTAACACCCTTCAAAGTACCCCATTGGCCGAACTTCTTTAGTTTTTCATCTCTATTCTAGTTATAAATGATGATTCAAATGCTAAAATATAGCTAAGAGTCTCTGATAGTGTTCACTGGGCCTTCAGTAAAATCATTTAATTCTTAATTAAGGCTAGCCAACACCCCAATATGAATTGGAGTAGTGGTAATTATTGAAACTTCTTAAAAATGAATAGCGCTATGCCAATCTTAAAATAGAACTCAGCAGTGCATCGATGATCTAAGATAGATCATCGATGATCAATCTATCGATCGATCGACCTAGGTGTCTTCACATAATGCATTATCTATCCGCTGTGAAAAGGTAAATGTTTCTTTACTTCAAGAGAAGAAGCCAAAAACTTTATAATGATATCATTTTTGGCATGAAAGCGCCTTTGGCCTTTCGATAACCATTATAAGAAAGAATTCGTGGCTGGCTCAGTGTCGAGACTCGGTTTCTATTATAACGACCATTATCGGCAAAGTTTAAAAGGAGAGAAAATGTTATCACGTGGAAGCACTGCGTTTGAGAGTCATGATTCAAAGTCGGTGCAGTTAAGATTAATTTTAGCCAAGTTTTTGGGTATGAATGAAAAAATAACAGATACCCTCTAAGTTTTATTTTCCTTATGAAAGTGTGAGGTCGGAGTAAATGGTGAAAATAAAAAAAAATAGTTACATTAAATTGGAATATATATCAAGTTTGGCCATCATACGGATCAGAGTGAGGCCCATTAAGGAGTCAAAAGTCCCTCGAGGGTTTCCTGGGTCTTGTAAAAAAAATTGAAGTTTCAGAAACTTGAAAAGAGAAGGTAAATATGTGGAATGGATCACAGAGAAAAGTCAATAGAAGAATTCATCTAATACCTTTCACTAGAGATGTGAGAATAGAGCTTTTTCACTTCGTATCGAATTCGAATCCAATTGACTAAATATTCGATTCCATACAATACACGGTACTTTGTCAGTTGGTTTCTCATACCATGTCTTAACTGGAAATTGCATTTTTTTTCTACTGCTAATCGTCGTTATCCACTAAAATAGCACTGCAAATTTATACTAAGAAAATATTTTGATTAGACGAAATTTCGCAATGGCATTTTGATTAGTTAATTACTTCTGTTGGGAGCTAAATTGTGTAAAATTTTCATAAAATTTCAAATAGAAAATTACAAATTGAAACAGAAAAGGTAAACTAAAACAAGTTTCAACCACTTAAACTTGTATTCGATATGAATAAATTTTACTTTTTTTAATGCCAATTCGATTCAAAATTTTTGTCTATTAAGAAAAGATTCGATTATAAATTTGAAATATTCGCATATTTACCTTTAGGTAGGTGCAAAGTTTTTAGAGAGCAATATGCCTTCTTTTCAAGGTGTTTTTCTTTAGTGGAAATATTTTTTGTGTGATCAAAGATATCAAATTCTTTGTCCATTCCTGAATTTTCAACCATTCCCTTTCCTTACTTTCATTCTATGGCCACCTTACTTGCCATAAAACTCTGTATATTTTGATTTATAAACATGTTAAAAGTATTAATACAAATTTTGTATTTCACTCTAAGAAGGGTTAAAAACGAGACTCACAATTCACAAGTCACAATTTCACCCGGAAGTCCTTTGCATTGCATTGAATATCTTCCATCTTCAGGGACAATAACCGGAACCTTCAGAAAATACACTCGTTTTTACTTTTTAAGACCTCTTCAGGAGATACTTATAAAATAGTGAAAGTTGAGTGTTAGAGATCGTTTCTTTGCAAGAGCTTGAATTACTTGATATTTGTCGGTTGAATTAATAGATGAGAGATGCCATCAGATATCTTCCGCTGAAGTGCTTATCGATTCGTCTGAGAGAGGGATCTGTTAGAAAAGAGACTTTGAGTGTCTATAAGAAAGGCTTTGATGAGAGAGGGAGACAAAATCACACCAGAATTTTCCGCCGGAAAGGTGTATAATACTGAAAGTTGTTGCGAAGCATTCAAGCGTTTCATATTTGCGAAAATACGACTTCTTATCGCATAAAATAAATACAGAAAGTAGCTCCTCCTTTCTGAGAGACATGTTGGAATGTTATTTTTTATAACCAATACATGAATATATTAAAATTTTAATTAATATTGTTACAGTTTTGTAGCAGTTTAAGTATGACTATATATCTATTTAAAAATGTGATATTTTTAGGGTATAAATTTCTTAGTAATGAAAGAACTTAGGCGATTATATGAAGCTGTTATTAATTGGACATCTCTACGGTTTTTTAATGAGAAAGGAAAAATTAAGACAAACTAGACAAACAGTTTAACAACTTCTAAAATAGTGTAAATATTTAGCGGTTGCAAGCAGTTCATAGCTGTAGTTCACCTTGTTCAAACACAGACGGACAAAGAGAGGATGAAACTAATTTATTACATATACCTAAACAGAAATAAATCTTCTTTCGTTTGCTCTACTGCTTGCTGTTGCTATCAGGATCAAAGCATAATTGTTTCGTAATACAAGTTACCTTATTATCATATTTTTTTAAGTAGACTGCTTTTCTCATAACAGGTTATACCTATGGGGTACCAAATTTTCATCCTAATATTTATATTCATGTTATATGTATTTTTGCAAGATGGAATAAAATTTACTTTACTTTTACTTTACTTTAAAGATATCGTCATCCTTTGTTACCTAATTTTGGTCATTTTCCACTGCACGATCAAGTAATTTTTACAAGATAGCCAATTGGGGAAGAATAATGTATTTAAGTTTCGGTCTATGAAATGAGGCGAAAGATTGCCTACAGTGGATTGGCTAGGAAGCGGTATCATCTTAATCTAGTTTTACAGTATTTTGAACTATTTTTATGTAAATTTCGTTTACAAGAGTTATTAGGGCCTTATATGATCTCAGTCATTTCCTTTATACTGCCGAGATTGTAAAGATCTTTCGCTGAGATCCTAATGTAACAAGCAACAAAAGAGCTTCATAATAATCTACAAGGCACCTTAGCAGAATACTTCTCGCCACTCACATTTCAGCTCCTCTTACATTCCGCAGCTCCTCAATAGAATTTCACGTCTACAACGACGAGTTTACCCGAAATTATGGGAGCGCAAATGATCTGAAGAAGCTACGGAGCTAATTTAATCCACGGGATCCACATAGTCGGGGTTATCATACCCATCAGCTTAGACAAACATTATCATCAACTCGCAAATACCTTTAAACATCAGCAAAACTTTGATCTCTGGGAGAGTTTCAAAGAAAACTCGACACCTAAAATATAGAAAGTCTCAGTTTTCATCGCCTCCAAACTTTCCCATATCAAGACTACGCCATCCCTCTCTCCCTCCAAAGAAGCGGAGTTTCGGCGAAGTCCCCGGTCTAATTGACTGCAAGCTCAAGACAATGAAACTCGACCGCATCGAGCACTCAAATGACCGCTGGCGAAACTCTTTCGCTCCCCAAGTTTCCCAGGCAACGGAACAAACTTTCTTCGGGGCGCTTTCGCGCTCTGTTGTTCGCGCTTTCCTTTCCATTCCCCCTCCGCATTAATTTTACTTTCTTTGCCCAACGCCTGTTTGCTTCTCTTTCCGGGATTCGTTAAGATTGTTATGGTTTCCGTGGATTTTCGTTGTTTTTTGGGGTTTTACTTCCCTGTGGTTTATTCCTGTTCTACGGCATGTTCAGCTCTTTTGCTTTCCATTTGTATTTCTTCCTTTATATTTACGATACTTGTTTCAGATTATCTGGCTCCCACTTTCGACATTGTTCTGTCAATCTAAAATTGTTTTTTTTTGCGCTTAATGGGAAAAATTATCAATTCAGTAAGGCGCTCTCGCATAGCTATGTGAGTAGTCCGTTCAACCTTGTTGAAAGCGGTCCCGAGTTCGATTCCCAGTGGAAGAACACGTGCGAAAGGATCTAAGATCAGATCTCAGATGTTTTAATAATATCAGTATCAGTTACAAAAGTAAGCACGTTCCTGCTTCCATATTTATTTAGTTATGTAATCAATAGATTCAATATACTTAGACCTTTTTGTAGTGAATGTCAAAGTCTAATGAGTAAGGACATTGCTAACAATCGATGGAATTATACTAAAAAAACTTATTCTAATTTATATTTAATATAACTTCTGAAACCTCTATCATTACCTTAATAAAGTAACAGTAACGTGATAGGGATTCCTAAGCCAATGTCTATTTCTTTTTTCAATACAACTTTGCATCGCTTGCTCAGAGATCTTGTCTGGAAACTTGGCTTGATTGTCATCTATATGCTTCCCTTCCAAAATCTCCTTAATCTTCAGGTAACGAAACAGTCTTTGATAGAGAGAGATAACGTTAGCATGGAGAATTACCTACCAAAGATTTTCGCTCACGGACCCATTCCTTTCATGTACCACTTTCGAATTTTGTGAAGTAACGAATGATAAAATTGTAGCATTCTATGGATTGCCGCAGGATGGAGGTTTTGGATGCTTTTTTCTTTTTTGAGGCGAATAAGAAAACCTATACTAGCTCATTAATAATAATTTTAGAAGAAACGAACCTCAAAAAAGTCTGACGGGACCGAGAACCTTAGCCTTTATCCATTCCTAATAATAATTTATTTTATGTTCCTATTAATTTGCGCATTTAATCATTAGACCTTGTATTTCATTATTATCTTCCATACTTAATTCTCTCCTGAAATAGTTGGCGATGTAATTACTTTTACGTAATCGAAGAGTTATTATAAACAACAGATGCGTTTTTCATCCAAGAACTCGCCGAATTGGATGGAAAGAAACTTTATATACAGATTTTGGACAAAGTAGATCATATTTTACAAAGGCTTAGAATAAAATACTGATACTTATTCAGTTCTTAGTGCTGTTAGTGCGTAGACAATAATATATGAGTTCGCAGCATTTAATAGCTTTTAATTAAGAATGATTTCATTTATAAACTTGTTGAAGTAAACTCAACGACATCATGAATCTATATCTTTATCTATATCTTGCTTGTTTGCCTTAGAAACGGTGCAAGACAAGGCGGGAAAAACATTTCCAAACCTTGACTTTCTATAAGCCAAAAATAATTCTTTTGCTAGACGCCTCGTGATTTTTGTCGGTCTACTCAGCTGGCTCGGAAATTTCAGCCTCATATCACTCGAGAGTAAAGCTTAGGTCTAGAGGAGAAAGGATATAGAAAATCGAGTTTCTTTTGCTATGAGACGTCGGCGTATGTGTTAGAGATAGGAAGTTGGTCGAAAACAGATGAAGAGGTGTTCAGCGCAGTGAACGAGGAAAGTGTTCCGATCAAAGAAAAGCAGAAGACAAAGAGAAAGTGGCTTGTTCAAAACTCGAGAGGGATTGATTGCCAGCGAAAGTAAGGGGAAAGAGGATGCCGTGAAAGAACAAATAGAAAGGTGAATAAAAGAGGTCTGCGTGTAATAAAGAGAGGGCCAGTTATGAAGGTGTAAAAGAGAAGGTCTTATATTGGAGATTTTAGGGGAGACTACTCTACCATTGAATGATGACTGAGGTGAAATATCCTTTTAGACATTTCTGACTCCACTATTCCGTACAAAATACAGTCTGCATTGTATCCTTTACCCGAAATGAAATCAGCATTACTTGAGACAGTACATAGCATTAAAGAAAAAAGCTTTGCAAATTTAAAAATTATCTTTATATATCATTCATATAAAAAAATTTTCGTGAGTGAATGGGGAAAATGGCTATTTTACTCCAAAACAGAATAACGTGATCGGCAAATCTGTCTAGATAAGTAAATTTTGGATTTTATGTAAGGATTTTGCAAGCGATTCCTTGATTCATTTGAAATGAATTATGTATAAAACTTCGCCTGTTACGCAACCAAATTTTATCTATCTCTAAAAATAGTATAATCGTTAACTATTTCTTGGTACCCTTAATATGAACTTAATACTTTTTTTATGAAGTGTACTTTTCGAACGGATGATTTATAGAGACCAATACATATTAAGGTACACTGAGCGTTATTTTAAGGCATCATTCACATGAGAGTCTCTGTACTTGTAATGTACTGTACTCTGTACTCTGTAATTGTACACTGCATGACAATTTCTAGGGCACAAATACATTTTCAACCTTAATTTGGTAAACATTGTCAGGGTTTGATAAGAGAACAATAGAGTACAGATATTATGACAGCTTCATTGAAAATATTTGCTAAGACTTTTCAGTACTAAGGAACTCTCTTTAACATAAGTTTTTAATTACCGTGCGTTGGAAAACTCCTATGTTTTATTTCAAGGAAGATCATTGAATGAATTGAGTAACTCTACTTAATATCTTCATGGAATATGTTATAATTCATGCATCTAATTTACAGGAAGTCTTTCAGTAACTCAGTCTGATTGACATATATACTACTAATTAAATTATTGCTTATTATTGTCACAATGAAGCGATTAAATTTTCTGACATATATTTCCTTGTATTTTATATGAAAATGTGCATTTTTATTGTAATATTTCCTAATTGAGCTCTCGATCTGATATCTGTGCTTTTGTTTGTGTAAATCAGGAGACATGGTAAAAGGTAACAAGATATTTCGACAAAATATTCGTCTCTCACATAAGCATATTCATTACAGTCAAAAATCAGTAAACGTAGATACAGATATGGGATAATAATTCTTCATTGACTGAGAATTTTTTAAAGTATATACTATAACGTAGGGGACTGAATTCTGTGATCATTACGAAAGCATTTTCGGCACAGCTCAGTTCGTTCCATTTTTAAAAACACATTGATTGTGATAGAAACTTCATTAGATATTGAATTACCACAGACATGGATTTAACACAATCATTCATTTTCCAAGTATACTGTAATCTCTACACTCAAACCACAAGAACCTATGACATATTTTATGCACACGGCACTGTCCTTGTCATGAATTACCCGTAATTCTATAAAATGGTTCGAAAAACTTTCCGATAGCAGAAGACATCGACGAACGTCGGAATAGTTGCCTGAATAGAAACTTAAGCCCCGGATTATGGATCTTCTAGGAATCACCATAATGCATTTCGATAGCTTTTCTATTATCCTTAGGGTTGAATGCAGAATGATATTGTATGATCTCATCTCATGATGCTGTATGATCTCAACCGGCTACAGTAGAGTTGTTTTGAACCTCTTATTCGTTAATAGCCGATTCTCTTTTTCTTTTCTTTCATGTATTACACACTTTAAACATGAAGCCTTTGAGTAGATAAAAGGATTCTATGGAATCTATGGATCTTATGGAAGAAGAGGCTTTTTAGTCTCAATCTCGCCTAAATATAGACGTTATAGACCTTATTCTATTCATAACTAATGATAATAATAAATTATTACTAACCCCAATTTAACGTGTGAATCCCAGCCTTGTCATAGTGAAATAGATAATATCAGGATCTCATTCTATAGTTTGGCATTACTTTAACACGCAATGTTTATCAAATATGAAACTCTCACCATGGAAGAATCTCCACCCCTTGCCTAAACCCACCCTTGATTCTTTAAACCCTTTTTGTTATCTCGCAACTTGTTACATTAATGTTTCACTCTCGAGTTTACATAATACATCCAAAACGTTATGCGATTATGTGCTCATGCAATATTTACACTATTTAGCGAAAATTCACGTTGATCGCATTGTGATGAGGTTTTGCATATTTCACGCTTTATATCTGGGATATCGGAGCCTTTGCATTTTGAAGAGCGCGCAATTCGAGCGTCGCATAAAGGGGAAATTTTCCCTTTAGCGATCATTTCCCGTTCGCCTATCATTATCAAAGCGCATTATGAGACGAGATCACTAATGAATTCGCGTGGGAAGAAGTGGGGGTATATGTCGTGAACAAAACCCATCGATTATCGGTAATAGGATGGTTACAGTGCAAATGACGATCTGGCGTTTTTTTGCGTGTTTCCGTCCCGTTCGCGTGTTCTAGAGGGGGTCGTTGAATAAAACTGCCAGGTGAAATTCAAGAGGCGCTATGTTCCTGCAAATTTACAATACTTACAAAGGATTATTACTTATATCATTTTGGATTAAGGTTTGCATTCATGTTTTCGATAGACTTTGAGGAAATCCAATAGTGATTTTCATGAGAAGGGAGGATGGAGAACTTGACGGTAGAGCTTCCTCACCGTTGTGCGAAGTCACTGTGGTGTATGATACATATCACTCTGGATAATAATATCTAACTTTTATTTAACAAATATTTAATTAAAATATGCACCCATATATGAAAAATGTGTATATGTTTTGAAGTTTTCGTAAGATTTTATGGTGTAATGGTTTAAAACGAGAGGCGCTTCAGAATTTTATATAGCTTAGATCATCATCAAGTGTAAAGTCAGTCACCGATACATTCTTTAACAATTGCTAGACTTGTTAAAACTAAAGGGCTTTCGATACCCCTTGTTGTAACTTAATATATATAGATGAATCAGAGTCTTTAGAAGGAAAATATCAAATTTATTATATTGATTCAATGTTTTAATGAAGTGGTCATTCAATTTAAATTATTTGATGTATCAATAAATTGATTTAATTCTTTTTCTCCGATTAATTCATCAATATCTCCAGGGATACCAAAAATAGGACCGCTTTTTGTCCATCGATCAATACATGACGATGGCATTTTGGTATTATTTCACTGACAATAACATTCAAACTTTGAAACAGATGGAAGAAAACACTTTTATGGAGACCGTAGTACTTTGAAATTCATTAAGACGTATATCAAAATAAGGTTCCACGATGTAATGGCCGAAGTCGCAATTAAACTATTCTTGGAATTCCGATAAAGCAAATTATAGATATGTCAAGGACCTCATATGGCTTCACTTAACTGAAGTTATTGGGAGAACAAAGTACATTTTATTTTCTTCTTGGGCTCATAATTTTCTATTGAACGGTACTTATTTCTTAGAACCTTCTTTGCAGTGAATATTAATTGTGTTGCCTTTTCCGCGAAACCAATCCAATGCACTACTTTGAGGGAATAGAAAGGATGCTTAATTTAACATTTTGTTCGGCGAATATTCTTTTCCTTTGAATAAATTGACTGCATTTTCTAGGTATCGAGTATTTTCGATGCTTTGTGCAATTTATCGAGGAGAATTTCCTTTTTCAAGTCGCTTCACAGCTTCTTAAATGTCGCAGAAGACTTCCAAGAACTTTACTTCACCTGATATTTCAGTTTCACGTAAATCAATGAAAGATGAGTCCAAGATTTCCTGGTATCTCGCAGCCTTTTTCTTTTAATCTTTCAAAAACCGCTACAGCTGTGTATGTAAAATTTAATGATCCAGTTTTGTATAACATTAGAAATTTTTAGTTAATTATGACTGCCTCTAGTTTTTAAAAATATTAATATTAAAATATCTACGTTTAAAACTTTCACACTAAGGCTTAAGGACTAAGAGGAAATCATTTTTTCATCATCATCCCGTGCAATATGGTCTTACAATTCCATAAGTATCGAAACTAAACTCACCTGTGCTTGAGCTTGAGAATAACTCTAGCATCCTGATATAAAAATATCCTTGAATGTAGGCAGCCCAGCTAACTCCGTCACCAACCCGTCTTCCCTTTTCCGCATAGCCAATACCTGGGTCTTTTGAAGACCTTTTCTCATCTAGGAGCGTAAGAAACCTTTAGCCAGCATAATAGCTAAGGCTTCTGTTTCACATACCTTTTAAATTAACAACGTAGACTCAAGTTGTTAACTCTCACCAATAATGTAAATATTCTTTCTAAACAAGTCATCAGTTATAGTATTAATTTTTTTTAAATTTTTTACTTGGTATCAGAACAAGCCAATGCTTGTTGTAGATGAATTATGTCTATGAGATAATTATGACTTTGTGGATAACATAGAAAATTTCCATATTGTACCCACTGCTACCAGGTCCTACACCTACTTGCATTTTTATGCTTCTAATTACAAATAATAATATACAAGAGTAACTTCACCCTTAAAAATGATAGCAAAATATAAATTCGGTTCATTTTTTCTTTCGGGTTCTACTTTTAATTTGTGATGAACGTATTATAAAAAGAGTTAAACTGAGCTTTCAGTCATCTTTAGCTACAACTAGCCAAATAGATTTGAATATCTACGCCAAAGATATTAGAAATTTATTAATTAAAGCATAAGTCTATAGCGTCTTATATCCTAGGTGTGAAATAAGGACTTAGATTATGGGAGAGATCAAAAGATTAGAAGCTTTTGGATGTGGCTTTGATCTAGATTAGGATAAGTGAGTTGAGTGGAGAGAAAAAAATATGAGGAAGAATCAAATAATGGAGGAGATGAAAGGCTTCTTATTGCTGAAATGAAAGAGGCTGAGGGGATGTATCTTGAGAGCGGAGAGACTGCTAAATTAAACCAATGAAGGATATCGGTTAAAAGAAGGGGAAGATTCTTGGGCGAAATCGAGGAAGCGACCAGTGACCTAGAGATGAGGAAATATTATTACAGTTATTATGGAAGTGTGGTATTTTCTGTGGTTTGAGACGATTTCTTAGACACATTCCTCTAAGTTCAGATACTGTATCTAGACAAGAATTTTTCACTTCGTTCTGTAAGTTGAATAATTCGGTAAAATTAAAATTAGATATTAGTATAGAAGGCTCAAATCCTAAACCAAGTCTTAAATTTTTTATTTACAAACAATTATCAGTAACCCTAATACTTGTAATAGTATCACATAGTTCAGAGCATGCATTATTAGGAGATGATATCCTTATTTGGATGACAGATTTTCATTTACAGCTTAGACAGGGCTAAATTAAATATTTAATAGAATCTTAAAAATCTTTCTCTAGTTAATGTTTAAATAATCCTACGTGCTCAAAATAACGCACAAAATAAAATAAACAAAACGTTTAGACCAGTCAATAGAAGAGTGCAAAAGGCTAAAAAGTTTTATTGCTTAATCAAACCTTAGCCAGATCTACTGTGCATAAAATATATTTCGCTATATGAAATACATTTAATATCGATCCTTAAAGTAACTAACACACTACCAAGTATTTGTTCTAGATTTTTATTAATTATTCTGATGGAAGTAATTGTAGTTTGTCAGTCCTACTTGCTTAGTGAAGAAGACGTGGATTACAGATGGAATGATGTTTATTGTCATTGAGGGCCTTAATAAAAAACACATTCTGAACCAAAGTTGATCGATCAGGAATTTTCGGGGTGCTAATATAGAAATATTAAATTCATAAAAACTATAGCAGTAGAAGTAGAAAAAAAGGTAGTGAAATTAGCTGTTTTGAGAACTGAGTAAAGTTATAAGTACATTAATAATATTAAGATGAAGATGAGTAAAATGTAAAAGTAACATAGGTGAATACAAAAAATGAATTTTACACTTAATAAATACATACATAAGATGGACTAAAATAATAAATATGATATATTCTTGGTGGGTTCTAAAATTTAAAATGTTAACTAGAATATTTAATTAATACTCATTAAAAGAATCAAATGAATTAAAACCGACTGTAATTGATAGAATTAGTTGTTGATAATCATGACTATTTTAATTAGCTTTTACCTATAGTAATATTTTTACAAAAAAGTAATTACATTGATTTTAATCGTCATAAATATAACGGTGAAAATAAAAGTTACATTGGCCTGAATTACAATACTTCTAGAGGAGGGAAACCCTGGAAGAATGCGAAAAAGCCATAAATTAATTCCGGGGATCGACCAATCCTTAACGCACAGCGCCATCTGCAAATTGATATTAGCCCCATAAATATTTCACCCGCAAAAAAAGCAGCGTCCCCTGAAAAGGGGACCGAAAAAAATCTCGAGACGGTTGCGAGAGGTAAACGACGTTACCGAAGGGAAAAGAAATACGCTAAACGGAACGAATTTATATAAGAAGAGTACCTGTTATGAGGAGGAAAAAGATATAAAAATCGCCTCTTCCAAAGGGAGCGAGAATTTCGGGTTTTCCCAGAGCAAGACTGCGGATGAAAGGTCGCTTTTGGCGCGGAATAGAAAAAAGTGGGAGTGGAATGATGAGAGAGGATCTCTTTCTTTTTTCTTCCCTCCCATTTCTGTTTGTCCTTCTCCGTTGTGAAAGACGAGGAGGGAGAAAAATAAGGCCCCGGTGATCGGGAAGGGGGCGATACCCTCCCTTGCCAGAAAGTTTCGAAAGAAAAGATACGTTCCGTGCGGAGGACGATTGGAGAAAGAGGGAAACATATTGAAGAGTCGGGGAGGAATATAATCCACGAGGAGGAAAAAAGGTAAACGCCCCCCTCCACCCCTGGGAAAAGTTTAGACTTAGACTAAAATCAACTTCCCCATTTTTTCTTCCCCCGCATCGGGTTCCTCCCACGGAGGATAACTTGATTTAATTATTGAACATTCGGGATTCTCTTTGAAAGTCTTGTTAAAAACATTCCTCGACGCGGGGAAACCTGATTATGGGTGAAAGTCAAGAGCGCGGCTGGTTGAGGTCTCCGGTGAAATGCGCGACGTAAACACCTAGGGAGACGGGATGATTTTCCTGTTCTATGGGAGCAGCATAGCTTTTTGCGCGTTATTACCCGAGTGTAATTTGATGCAGGGCTTTTCGCATCTAAAGTTGATTAAAGCGAGGCGCGTGCTAGGATGGAGCATGACCGGTATTCTGGGGGAATTTCTTTCGCAAACAATCGAGAGTCATGCGCGGTAACCGCGGTAAAGGTTGACCTTTAACAATATCTGTTGTTTTTGACCTCTTATATTTAGCGATTTTTGAGAAGTTTCTATCAGAAGTGGTCAAAGTAATCTATCTATAAGAGAATTACGGTCAAGTTGTCATTTCCCCTATCTTCTAATATCTCCCATTAAATGTACTTTGGCAACATATACTTTGTAGGAGCCATATTATGAGACACACTAAGCACCTCATCCAAATATGAGACCTGAAATTCATGGAGGAACTCTCTAAAACATCCCATTTAGTAATATTATACAGCTATATTCTACAGTAGCTTTGAATATCGAGAGTAATTTTACTTAATATTTTAGAAATACATAACAATTTATGTTATTAAGAAGAAATCTTTCAGTTACTCATTTTAATCGTTAGAAATACTACTAACAATGGAATATTAATCCATAGTAGGCACTAGTGATTGGTAATGCTTTCCAACGTTTCATTTAAAATTGGGGTAAATATTCACACCTTATCCTGTTTTATTTCTAATAAGGCATACATATATTTCGGACTACTTTTTAGTTGATTCGTGTTCCGCAATATTTTCCAGAAACAGCACTTTTAGTTAATTCTTAATAACTACCTCCTAATTTTCAATCATTGAATAGCTTCCCTTGCCTGAGGATCTGATTAGAATTCTTCACATGGTGACGCTGAACACTGAAAGTCGATAGTAGCCTGTGATACAAGGAAATAGATTCGCAGAAATAAATCGATATTCATACTTCAATTTCGTCCTGTCTGGTTCATGGCTGGGATAGCATGAAAGCTAGTAAGTTATTAGTGATGAATGATGCTAAGTAATGCCTTTCATTCTGTTAGCTCATTTGAATTTTATGAAAATTATTATTCATAAAGGATTATGAAGTCATTATGGAGAAATATAGGATTCTTTGCATTATGGCCTTGTTCAGAGGAAGGCAAGGAAATAGTACCTCACTCCTCTTGTTCCATGGTAAGCCCCATACTCTAAGTTTACACGATCCACCCGGCCTTCTGGATATAAAATTTACAGAGAAATGCTCCATTTCCTCATGATCCCACTGTGAGGACTCTGGTTGCCTTTTGAATGAATTTTGAAACCATTCGTTGGTAATAAATATTTGTGGAAACTGCAATACTTTACTTTTTTTTACTACAATACAATAGTTGTGTTTTCCACGATGAATGACATATCCAAGTTTTTTGACATAAAAGCTTAGGATGTAGATAATAAATTCGTTTTTATTAACCTGATTTATTCCATCTAAATTCCTAGTACCTTCATTCTCTCATTTTTATGCTTTGATTTAGTGTACCTTTGGGAACTGCTACTAGTCCATTTTACAAGTATTCTAATAGTTAACTAATTACTGAATTGCTCGGGTTTTCGATTCTCAAAGTTTAAGAGGAATCGTCGATATTCATCGTTAAGTTACTACCTTATTCCCTCATTAATGTTCAGGATTTGCCATCTAATTTTTCATTTATTTACTATCTGATATGACAACAGTAATGGCCCGCAATTTATATTGGATACCGTAACTAACAGTAGAACAAACAAAATAATAGTGTAAAAGAAAATCAATTAATTTAAAGTAATAAAATAAAGGAGGGAATTTTTTTAAGAACTGAACTATTGATAATATTGATTATAGAAATGAATGTAGCCTTAAGCGGAAAATATCATCGAAAGGTGTTTGTGGAGAAAAATTTATAAATATTAGTGAAAGTTGAATATTTGAGTCAAAACATTCTTAAAATATGCGTCACCAAAATTAAGGTCTTTTAGCTTTTTAAGTGTAAACAATTCCTTTAACATTAACGTTTTCAGAGTCGAAAAGAAAATGCAACATTTTCCCTCAGTTTGCTCACCAAACATAACGGAGAGTAAAGGTTTTTCCAGTGAGCAACGCGTGGAATTTTTCCATCGGTAGGTGACTGGATAACGAAGGTCCATAACGCTGCGAACGCTTTGCCAAAGCTATTGAATGGACGGAAAAGGACGGTTCGTTTATTCCCGGAGTTTACACGGAATTTTTCCGGGAGAAGCAAAGGGAAACAAATTTGGACGCTTTCCTCAATAACTTACTGTGACTGTGTATTAATGAAGGGACTTAAATCAGAGCTTATGAGTTCGTTGTTTACTTTTGAATATATGTAAATTTTACGGGGTGAGCAGTCCTACGCGCTGATCTTGTTACTGCTGAGCAAATTGCTGATGTAAATTCGCCGGCTATTTTTTTCGAATCTGGCCTGTTTGCTATCGGATTTCTAAGGAGAGCGACGAGACTCACAAAGAATTCACTGAAAGATGAATTCGCCTCCAGTAGGAAAAATAAAGTGCAACCTTTGTTGACGCTTATGACGAATCGATTGCTACAGAATTCAAGAATCGTACTGTAAAGATTGTAATCACTATTTTTTTGTTTTCGGAAATTTTATTCCTTTCCGCTCATTTTCAAGGTTCATTGGTTTACTCAAGGACTGAACAAACACACGCGGAAAAGTGGCCAAAATAGGAAAATCCGAGATTTTCAAATATAGACGTTCTCTAGCTTTATTAGTAAGCGTCGCATGATGTGTACAGTTCGGCATGCGCGAGAGGGAAATTTTAATAAGGTTAGTAAAATTCTCTTTTTGCCGAAACGGAGGAAAAATGCGTGTATTTTAATTTTCCCTTTCTCTTTGCTTCCAGAATAAATATTCGAATAACATATCAGCAGGGTAAACGACCTGAATTTGTTCTTGCGTCCAAATTTTATCATTCTTCTCGTACTTTCTTAAATCAGGTTCAGCTGGTTTATCAGCAATTATTAAATCAGTGAATAATGTCTTCAGGATTATGGATTGTACTATACAGTTACAATAGACAATTTAAATGCAAAAATATTGTTAGCCCTTCAGGTGAAATTTCTTTGAAACTTATTATTTTTTTTTAAAGCAATGAATTCCAATTAAATTTGTTAATATATATTTGTATGATTGCAACTGATTAGGCGAAAATCGATTATCACAATGATGAATTGAAAATTTTTGACAAATTCCTTTGATTCTTAGTTTTAAAAAAAATTTTCCGGAACTTCCAGAAATGTATGAGTATCTCTTCACCTGACATGATATCATGAATCGATTTTACTTATTTTTTTCTCTTTTAAGTTCATATGTTTTATTATTTCCGTATTAACCTGTATCCGTAATATTCTCTATTTATGTTTGGTGTTTTGACTTTGTCTTTTGTGTATTCAGAGTGTCTTTGCATTACCTACCCTGCTCCATAGAAATTTCCCTATCAAATTCAAAATCATCTTTGTATTATTATTATTATTACTATAAGAAGTCATATTTTTAAAAATCCAATCTTATAACTGTACCGTAATAATATTCATCAAAAGAAATATGTCGCTTGCTGGGATCTTGATATTGTCCCTTGATATTGACACCCGCTGCCATCTATCAGAAGATGGCTTATTTACATAAAGAATGGCTTAAATGAAGGTAAACTAGGAATGCACAAAATATGGTGGTACACATTCAGCTCACTAAAGTGCAGCCTGTATCTTGTGATGTATTTTGAAAATTATAATTATCTACTAAAATCAGTGATTATTTAAAATTTGCGAATGAAAGATAGTAGTGAAAATAAGAGAGACAATTTAAGAATATCGACCTCTCATAAAATCCTAAAATTTAAAAAAGTAGCACCAAAAAAATTATGCATCATTAAACGAATAATTATTTTAAATTTCCAAACCAACCTTCACTCTTCCAAAATTCCTCATCTGGGGCCCAAGATTATTTTTTTTCATACCCTTTCTTGTATATCGAGCAGGTCTTCATTTTCAAGCTTCATTTTCAGTGTAATTTCTTTCACGTCCTGAATCCCATCTCACGACTGGCTACATGTCCTCTGAAACAGAGCTTTTAAATGCGAGCTCAAGTGCAGGAGGAGGTGGTTAGATTAGGGTGTGGCCGCTGGAAGAAGGCAAGATAAAGGGAAGACGTGGATACTGGAAATGTTTCCGGGAAAGCTGAGAATTGATTAGTGGAGAGAGGCTCGTGAAAAGTTCGTGGAAGGAATAATGAGAGGTACCTCGATTAAGGAAAGGGTCACGGATTCTAATTCTTCTCAAGGATGCTTTTGTTCCTTCATTTTCCCGAAGATTACCCAGTATAAATAGGAAATAAGCGTAGAGACTGAAGGGAATCTTTAGGAAAAGGTTTTTGATCACTCCCAGTGGTTCAATGCAGTATAGCGATGCAGGAGTGAATTGGTCATTTATTTAGTCTATAAACTAAAAATAGCATCCTTGTTAGCGCGAGATTGTGATTTGAATACGTCCTCATTTAACCTGCCGTCGATGTAGAATAGATCTTAATCTAAATAGGAAAACAAAAGAAAATATTAAATGGAAATAGATCAGGAAAAAATTAGTTTTTGGATATAAACGTACCAAATTGCAGTCAATAGCATCGACAATGACTTAATGGAATTTTACCTTAAAACACGAGATTGAATAAAACAACTTTTTCTTTATTTTTTAAATAAGGAATGACACTAATTGTTTCGTCGTCTTAGTAGACGTGAATCTTATAGTAATAGATGATATTTCAACTTTTACTTAGAGATTTACTTGCATTTTTTGATTGTTCACAGTCACGTGTCCGTGTTGTATTTTTGAATTATTCTATATATTCTATATGCTTCGATATATATCTAAGTACATCGTATTCCTTTTACCACGCTAAGAAATTGATTTGGTGAAAAAATGTTGAATTTCGATGTAGTTAAGCCATAACAGATTTGAGCAGCAGAGAATTTATTGATATTTTTCTTTGATTTCCAAGATATTGCAGTTCAATTGCTCATGAGAGCATATGAATGGAAATTTTAATCTCACATCTCATTCTATTTATACCGAATAGACACCTATTTTCATCCGATCGCCCATCGCCAGCGTATGCTGGAGACGTAACTACATACTGTCCTATCTTACGACTTCGATTTACTGTTCAACGTATGCTGCGCCAACTTAGATATTCTTTTTCTATACGATATTTCCCGCCCTTTGAAAGGGTCAAATGCTACATTAGGTTTTCCCAATGGAAACGAAGCTAGTAAAGAACAACTCTCTACCTACGATTTCCATTACCTCTTAAATCGTTTCCGTTCCTCTTTATTGAATTTCACCCATTTATGAGGTCGGATCCTTATTCTATCCATCGATTCTCTCCAAGTATGAGAACTGATTTGCCCCATTTCTGACTCTATTCACTTTATTTGTCGCAGGAATTTAAGTACTCTCTCACCGTATATCCGCATGAATCCTACGCCCCATTCTAACCGTAATGCGGTCCAGATTTGCTCCATACGGTAGAACATTCACTTATTCTTGCATTTGCTTGTTGTTCCAATTTTAGCGGTATTACACAAATATGCCGCAATTAACAAAGGAAATTCATTCCCGAAATCTCTTCTAGTTCAAAAATAAAAATTCGATGTGTCTCCGAATCCATAGGGAAACCAATGATCGTGGCTGATAAGGCATCACTTTCACCTATGAGCACCAGGTCCATTTCATCGCTATTTATGGCATCTAAACACACGAAGATATGTGAACAATATCCAAAACACTTCTAAATCCGAAAAATATATCTAAATATGTAAAAAAATTTCTAAAAGACACCACTTTCATCTATGAGCACCAGGTCCGTTTTGTTGTTATTTGTGTCACCTAAACACACCCAATTGTGTTCTAATCGTTCTCTAAAACATTTCTCAGCCTCAAACACCGTCAAAAAACGACGGAGGAAGTTATAAAAAGTACTCTTTGATTGAGATACTGGATTTATTCTATGCTTAAATAAATCAAATCGGCATCGAAAATCTACAGAATTTAACAAAAGTCATCTTTCTTTCAAATTTCCATAAAGAATCATTTTATATTCATAGTTAGAGTTTAGCAAGTTAATCTTTAAAAGTTAAATTAAAATCTTGATTTTCCTTGAATTTTTTGTTTTTTCTTTTTCTCTGATTTCCGCAATTCCCAGAATTATCTTTCCAGTTTTCTCATCGGTTTTATCTTGCTCGCTTTTGGAAAGATCTTTATATTTTTTATAATTTTTAGCTTTATATCACTTTCACCAGCAATATTTTACGTGATCACTTCAAGGATTTCCTACCTCCGTAAAATATTAATATCTTAATCGTGACTGACGAATTATCACGATTAGTGGATTAATTATTCATTAATTATTAATAAATTCATACAAATTATAGATATTGTTCTAAAACATAGAGAAATGAGTATAGGACTATCCATCCATCTTATAATCCTTGAAAACATTTTGTAAGGGTCAGTGATAAATATTTGGCTGTGTCATAAATTATTTAGTTGAGTATAATTACATAATAAACCCTCTGTGTGTAGTGTACCAGATAATTTTATTATTTTCTTTCTATAAAAATTAGTTCATTAGCAATTATTAGGATTGGTACAATCTTAAGATTAATAACCGAAAGGGGCCCCTGAAACACCACGTTTGGGGCGCCAAAATACCTTGGGCCTCTAATAAATAATTATACATCACTAACATTAACTTCGGTACTGTACGATCTCTTCTTCCTGCGTAATTGTCGCTATAAGACAGTACTTACATGCACTAGTATTTTCTTTCTTTTATCCATTCCTCAGTGAGATAATCAATTTCCTAATTAATAAGTTTTTCGGAATTAATCACAGTTTTTACTTGTATGTCCTTGCCATGCCGAAGAAGCTTTCCAATCTAAGTTTTCTTCTATTTCAAAACCGGTCACTTAAGCCACTAATACCGCGCTTTGTGACACCATCAAACTACTTTCCCGAGCCCATCGCCCCATTCATCTCTCCCAACACAATCCACATCCAATTTCCATCCCATCTCCGTAAAGCTCTCTTCCAATTTCTGTACCGTTCCCTCGTCTTATCTTTCTATCATCGTTTTTCATACTCTCCCTTTCAGGAAGAGCCGTTCTAATCACTCCGCGCATTCTTTCCAGTCCTTCTTCTTCACTTAAACCTTCCGCTTATTCTCTTCCCCCCCTTTCACAAAAGACTTGCAAAAAAATACGGGGGCATTCCCTTTTGAGGGAAATATATATTCGATCCTTTTCACCCCCCACTCCAACCGTCGCTCTTTTCTTAAACTCGCATCTTAATCATCGCGGCGTCACCAGCATCTTTTTGAACCTGCCCCCAATATCTCACTGAGCCGCCTACGTTCAATTCCTCGACGCTTCCCTCCCCACCGCCCCCCAACTCGCTCCCACATCCCACCGTCTTGCTACCGCCCTTATCCCCTTACGTAGGAATAATAAAATAAGTTGAAATATCTTTTTCGTCGCTTTCTCCCAGCCTTTTTCTCCGTTTGGCAGATTTTCCGTTTGTCTGAATCCTTTTTCCCATCCGGTAAGGGTCAATTTTTACCGGAGGCTCGTCCGTTTTTATAAGGAACTGCTTCTTTAATATTCCGATCCCATCTCGCAGCTCATCCCCCCTCGCTTCCCCTTCGGTATTGGCGAATACGTTTCCTAGTCTTCGGATTTGCTTATCCCCTTCCATATGCATGTTTTCTGCTTGAACAAGTTTTACTAATAACCTGCAAAGATGCACAAGTCTTCATTTATGGCAGTTTGGACTTAATATTTCCGTATATCATAAAAATTTTACTGATAATTTGAATATTATTAATATTACTAAAAGTACTTTGACAGCTGAGGTCATTTCGCACGTGGTCTCTTACCGGGAATCGAACACGGTACCGCTATCACCGAAGTCGAACGTGCTGCCTATATGGCTATCCAGAAGCCACCAAGAATTTTCGTCACTTTCATATAGTAAATAAGCATAATTTAAAATCGTTTTCATATAATGAAAAATAGACGGTTAAGAAGAACGATAAAAATATAAAATTAAAATGCAAATATATAATACGATATACATTTGCTGTACAGAATTTGCCGAGTATAGGATTCAGAAGGTGAGTTTAGGAGGCCTCTTTGAACCTCATCACATCCACCGATAAGGAACGTATGTGAAGGGCCAATAATACAGGTGGCCAGGACTGATGATCATCAATGTAAATTCAAGAACCATCAAGAGTGTATAATACTTTTAATGCATTTCGTCCCCTATGAAATTTGTGCAAACTCGGAAATACAAGTATTAATACTTATTAAAATATCTGAGGCGAGTAAGCCCTCGACGTATGCGCGTAATTGGTTACATTAGGAAATAAAAAAAAAAGAATCGGTTATGGAAAAAAACAAAAGAAATGTATTTACGGAAACGTAGAAAAGCATTAAAAAACGAAATATTTAGTATAAAAATACAAAGTGCTTATAAAAACTCAACTAATTATATGCGGTATGTGAACAGTTTTCAGAATGAAAATCGTACGCCAGAATCATGATTAACTCTCTTATAATTGAAAAAATTGAAGTAAATCATGTATCGCGAATATTCATAATGATTAGAAGAAGAAGGAAAAGACAGGTATTGAATTCTCCATATCCAGGTTATTCATTTACCCTACTGCATTTATATAAAGAATAGTAGGAATGATATAACTCTGTGTATTTCCACGTATCTTTTTACATTTAGATTCCATTTGTTTCTCTGTATTTCAGCTGCGAGAAATACTTCATTATAAATACTTTGAGTGAAAACCATGAAAAATACACCGCGTAAAATTACTGCATTTTTCATAAATAACGCACACCTACTAGATCACCCTCAGTTAAAGAATTTCGTTCTTATAATGATAGCGTAGATAACGGGCGCCTAACCAAATAACGAGCATTCCAAAAAGTTCGAGAATAATTTCATGTTATCCAGTTTCGAAAACATTCGCTGGCGTTTTTGTGAAAATTCATCTTGAAAATTCCGGAAATACATTTCTGTGAGCGAATAAACAAGGAAAACGCATTTTACTCGAAGGACCTCGGGCGGTTCAAATGTATTTCCATTGCCTCTGTTAAATAAAAATTTTTATGTATATTCGTCGCAAATGGTAATGCTGATAAATTTTCATTTTTTGCTTTATTACAAAAACTTATGCTGCCTATACGCTGTGCAACGTCAGCACTTCAAAACCAACATAAAAAAACGGTAATTTTAGGTCATAATGTACCGGTGGAATCACTGTATTTTATTTACTGTCATAAAACTCTTGAATTTTTAAGCATAAAAAGATGTATAACTACCTAAATTTAAAGTAGAAACAGAGGTGAAAAATATATACATGACTGGGAATCGAACCTAGATCCCTCACAATCACAAACAGAATTTTTGATTCAGGTGTCAAAAGACCAATCCTGAAAGTGAGGGAGATGGGTTCAAATCCCAGTCGTGTCTATTTTTACGCTTCTGTTTCTGCACGGCTATCCTTGCTGAGTTAAATTCCTAAATTTCTTTGCGTTTATGCATTAACGAGTAAAAATCATCCACATCTTTTAATACGTTCTTATTGAAGACAGATTCCATCTTTACAAATAAAAATAACTCGGTTTATTAATAAAACAACATTGCATCAAGTCTTCCTCAGTCGAATTCTATATTAAGCACCTCCTCTGATTTTCTGTTTCTGGAATACTTTTCTTTCACCTCAGCATGTTATGGTTGTACAGCAGTGTTCCTGACTATTGTGTTCCCCGAAGCCAGACGAAAAGTTGAAATGGGTTTTCTTTAGTTCTTTCCCTCATCTCGTCCACTCAGGAAACTCTTTAAGTGACGTATTTTTTTAATTGGAATACTTCTCGGAAATCGGCGTATGAAGTCCTATCGAGATCCGATATCAACACAGTCCAAATAACTCGTCCCAGAATGAGTGAAGGAGATTAAAAAAGGAGCTTGAGAGTGTCGGAAAACCGCATTATTACTACAAAGTTAAAAATACTGACTGAAATCTGGTGGAATAGTATTTCAATTCTCATTTGATGAAACCAAAGTTATAATTCGCTTTATTACTATTTATACTCACTTTCTCCACTTTGAACATATGGTTTTATAGTAAGTACTCAGCAAGTTTTCCTCACAGTGGTTGAAAATGTTCTGAAATTTTCTTTTAGCGTGACTACAATTGAGGTTTGGAACAATGACTTTATAAAGTATGATGATGATGAAACAATATAATGATAATGAATTTATGAATTTTATGATGAAATTATGAATTATGATGCAATTATGAAATTTATGATGAAAATTTATGATGATGAAACGATAAAGATTTTAAATCTGTAACTTAGGTGTAAATTGTAATTCATGATGAAATTTCTTCATGACGCTTCGATTCCACTTCCGTTCAAAGCAAAGCAAGTAGCGCTCCACATAGTGGCACCAACCACCGCCAGAAATCTTCATCGAGGCATCTGACTTTCCAGGTGATGAAAGAAAAGAAGTTGGAATTCGGCTGTTAATGAGTAAGAGGCCAAAAAATCTCTTTGTAAGCTCACTACATCAATAAAACGGAATTCTCCCTCGAACAGAAATAGAAAGAATCGGTGGATAACTGACCTTCTGAGAAATCACCTTATGACGTCAGCAATCCGCTGGTTCTTTCTTTCTCTATTCGAGGAGAATACCCGTAGCTTCATTGACGTAGTCGGCTTACGGAGAGTTTTTTTTTGGCCTTTTGTTACCAACTGATTTTATGAGGAAATCTCTCCAAGGAAATAAACAGGGATGATTAGAAAGGGTGAATAGCTTAGCACGAGGACCTCGAGGTGCGTCTTAAAACCAAAGGAATAACAGAAAGGAAAAATAATGACACGACTGGGACTCGAACCAAGGTCTCTTAATTTCCGAGCAGATATTGAAAATTCGGAAATTTCGTTTCTGAATGGATAATATTATACTCCGCCAGAAAGATATCTTTGCCGCTTATATATTCTTGCTGGTTTTTTGAGAAAAAAATTAGCTAAAATATTTCTCCAAAATTTTTCTGAACGAAAAATAATGCTATTTTAATTAAAAATAGTTTTTTGAATTAATTGGGTTTGGATTCTGGCAAAGTGATTACGTTTTGTCTTTTATTCCGCTAGCATTTTGTTCAGCTCTTTTCCATTCAGATGAACGATACCTCACTGAATTTGGGATGGTGAATACTTTTGAATTACTTTGGTGAATCAAAACTCAAAAAATCTTACACATACACCCATGGTACTACTTCTATCAACTCAAAGCCTCTTGATAAATAGGAAGGCATCATGCATGGTCTATTTCCATTGAATTCACCATTAGCGATTTTTCAAACTTGCAAAAGATCCACATTGACATCCTTCTAGTTCTTAGGAATAGAACAGAATTATTCACCTTTCAACTAACTGAGAGGTCACATTCCTGGAAGATGAAACAACGCTCTGCTAGCTAGTGAAACTCTTTGTGAAAAGGCTAAATGCAAGTTGATTCATCCATTTTACTGTGCCTTTCAAAATTTAGCGACTGTCTTTTTCCTTACCCGAATTTCACGAAAAGCTATTCTCTGAAATCTGCTTTCTGTCGCTTCATACAGGAAAGAATTTTTCACAAGTTTACAGAGAAAGAGAGACCACCGTGATGTTCTCTTTTACAAAATAATGAAGTATAGAAGTTATACATGTTGTTAAACGCAAGACAAGAACAAAACGATGGAAGTCATCCAATGAAAAGTACCTTTTTCTGGAAACCAAATTTTGTGGAGAACAAACTTAATGTATTTCATGAAAATATTATTTATACAGTTCGTTAGTATTTCAGTGGAAGTGTATTTGCGTCGCTAGCCTTATGCTTGAGTAACAAGATGGAGAACAAAGCTTTAAGATGAAACATCTTTGAAACGCCGTCTCATTAGGCTAATGTTTCTGTAGTTCATTCTTTTACTTCCCCGAGATTTCTTATTCTTTGAGTTCCTTTTCTTTACATCTTTTATTACGAATCCATTTAATCTTCGTTAGAGTTTTAAAAGGAAGTTTCTCAGTCGGACTCTGTTCCTTAAAAAAATAACAATTTAAATGAATACTAATTTTCTTCTGTGTTAAAGTGACTTTTACATCGGGCTCCACGTGTTTCTCTGTTATGCATGTAATCATATTGCACGGCGTACGATAAAAAAAATCAGAGGAGGATCAAAGGGAAGCGGTAGAAAGCCTATAAATGTAATCAGAGTGGCAAGTCCTGCTTTTGTAGCTGCAGTTTTAATGTACACGTGGGTATTGCGGTGCGGAGGCGGTTTCCTCACTATAATACGTTTAACCTAGGTAGTTAATGCAACCAATGATGCGGGTACGGGATAGTTCAATGCATCGAGGATGAAATTTCGTGGGAATAACCAGGAAAACACCAGGGCAGTGGGCATACTACCTATATCAACTATTTTCTTAGGTGGAGTTTATAAGCATTTCAATGGTATTTTTGGTTATATTTCTGTTCTTAATGATGTGTATAATTTTATCAATTGTATATACACCTTCCGTAGTTTTTCTATATGTTCAAAACTCTTGATTTATATTTTTTTCCCTCTAGATTAGGGAAGACGAAACGCTATTGGCATGAGTGCCCTATTTCATAAATGTAAAGGACTTGCGTACCCATGCGATTCCAAATCATAGGATGAGATGCTGATTTATCTATTTTATTATGAAATTAATATGTATTAATTGACGTTTATAGTCGTTATTTATCATTAACAATGAGCATAATCCACATTTATTACACAAAAATAGTGCCACAAATTTCTCTCATGTACCTCTTTAGGCTAACACCGATATTCTAATTATATCTGAGAAAGTGTTCTTTCTTATATTTTAATTAAAATCAACTTTCTTCAAAACCCTTCCTCTATTAACCAAACAATCTACCGTTGGCGAGTATTTATATTGACCGGATGTATTCAATAATAGATGTGTATTTAAGATCAGGAGAATTAATTTTTATAATGTTTGACTGAGTGTTTAGTATTAATGAAATTGTAAATAAATCAGGTATAAGTTATCATATCATATATTGCCCAACCAATTGTTGCGCAGTAATCTAGATTTAGTACCTTTCAGAAAAATCTTTCCTAACAAAAGGCTCCTTTTATTATTTATAACAAAGTCATATAGATTTAGACACTTTTAAAGATGAAAGTAAATTTAAAATTCTTTCATACTCTGTATCATGTGGTGGTTCAATATAAAGTTCCATGGTAGTGTGCGCAAAGATTCTTGTTCTTCTTCTAGTTATTTCAATAATATTCACTAATATATTTTCGAGAATTGACGAATAAATCTGCTCGTTTGAAAATAAATTCTTAACAATTTCTGTCGAAAAATATTAAATATAATATTAAATAATTTCTTTAACTTATTTGGATCAAAAGTGAATGTCTAATAATGCTTTATAATTATTTTATCATTTGGTAAAGAAAATTGAAAGAAATGGTACAAGACAATTTAATTGCTCTCTTACTTATATTTACAATTAAATTAAGTTTTTAACATTATGCTTGTATTATGACTTTTTGAAATACATAGCATATAAGACTTGTCGGTAAAAATAATGTCGTTCAAATGGGGGGTCGATTAATTGTCTGTCCGTCAAACTGGAAGAATCTATGAAACGAGGCAATTACTAATTATTTCAAGGTTGGCCATTCATAAATCGTCCTCATACAAACTGTTCTAATTATAATATCAGATTTTTGTCGCCCTCGTTTTCAGCCAGAAGCTTGAGCAAACCCATTCACCCGTTCATTAATATCTTTCCGCCGCCTTCCCTGATTTTTATATCCCATTAGTAAACTTCCGTGAACCCTTGGAATTTTTTCAAAAATCTCCCATTTTCCACCATAAAACAATTACCAACCCAAGAGAGAGAGAGAGAGAGAAAAATCTCTAACGGAATAATGTCCCGGAGAACGATTCTGGAAGAGAGGAGGGAGGGGAAGAAGAAGTTGGGCGGTGGGGTAGAATGGAATCCCTTTAAGAAAACGGCAACAGGAATAAAACCGCACGACCTGCTGGGAGTTTTTGTCGCCTAGCAATGCCGTCATTTTCTGGAGAATTGCAAACTGCGACGGAGGAGTCTTTACGAGGGGGCTGGAGCATCTCGGACGCTGGCAGTTCGGTTTAATTTGCGACAGGACAAACCAACTGGAGAACGGCTTCGTTTGCGGTCCGCATTAGGCCCTGGAGGACTGCCAGCTAAAGTGAATCCTCCGCCGGAAAATGGGGCATGTGAAGATATTAGGAGAGATATCAACAGAGGTGGCGAGAAAACTCTTTCTCTCCCTCTTCTTCTCTCCTTTCCCCGCTAGTTTTCTCCGTGTCTAGAGCTCTGGAAGATTATTACGCTTGTTCCATAAGCATTATAAACGTTCAAGTTTATGGATACGGGTGGAGAATGAATTGGCGATGGGAAGAAAGCTAACGCAGCGGCGTTAAGGCTCTCGCAGCATGGCGTTAATAAGGAGGGAAATGGGTGAAATATGCCCGTTTCTGGATAGAATGATTTCCGTGAATGGCGGGCCTTGGTTGGTTTGTCGCATTTTTTTTCCGAAGGGGTGTAAAAGCGTGGTCGTAATTGTCTTATCGCCTAGTTCCTTAACCTTTTAGCACGAGACCCAAATGTGGATCGCTGAGCTATTTTAGAACTCGCGAAACGTAGTCCTTTCCTTGGAAAACTTATATAAGTAGTGCTTTCAAAAGTTGGGTGAATGCTGCTCAGCATATGCAGGCATACAGTTGTAATCCTTGGGACTGAATTATCGCATAATTGCCCATGTTTTCTCACTCCCTCAAATATCATGGCTAAAAATTTTTCATTTGTGATATCCACAACTTTGCCTTCCATAAATACTCTAACGAAATCACAATTTGAGGTCTTAATAATTTCCTTCATCTAAGGGTGTATTTAAATTAACCTTTTAATTCAGATAAAAATATTGTTTTCTTAAGGATATCGTGGATTCATTAATCATGCTCTTACAAATGATTCTTTGCTGATCTTTACTTGATATTTTATTTACCAAATAATGTATGTTATCTATTTTAAAGTAGCTTTGAAATGCCTTGATAACAAGTCTATGATAAAAAAATCAGACAGAAGAGTAGAAAGGAGGACGTTATTAAATATCATAGAAATAATTTTTTGTTTATCAAATGAGGCTGGTTGCAGTGCGTCAGGGGATGGAAAAAAATCTCAGAATTTGCTGTTAGTAGAGCACCTTAAACGATATTTTCACAATATATATCGTGTTAAAGGGACCAGGACTGAGGGAAGTCACTTAATTAGTGGGATAGCTCTTAAGCAAGAGTATTTCAAAGGAGTTATACTTTATTTTTACTGTCATCACAAATAGTCCGCACTTTAGAAGCATTGAGCACTTAGTGAAACATCGAAATGTATGAAATGGAAACTAATTAGTATTATGTTGTTGCATTTAGTTTGATGAGAGTTAAAATATTTTCATTATTGAACATAATTTATTTCATTCACTTTCAAAAAATACTTAAGTATTATTTTTTGTTTCTATCAGTGTCAGACCGATCTAAAATCCACTGGTGCCGATACTTTGTCGCTATACACGGAGTGTTATATAAGGTGCTTAGGTCGCTCGGGTTGCGGACTCACATTAATTACATGCGAAAATTCCTGCTAAATTTGGAGGCCCTAATTCCATTGACTTATTACCTGCCTATGTTACTCGTAAGTTTAGTTTGCGGTGTTGAATATAATCTAATTGCATTGCTTTTTATAGAAAGTGTAAAGACCTTTATAAATGTACCTTTTATCATACATTTCATTCATTTTTATTTGACGATGGAAGTCGATGAATTTTTGTTGCTTCATTAAAATCCTTTTACAAAGTCGTTTAAAATATTTGTATACGCATATAAAGAGCATAACAGGGTAGAGGAGACATCACTGTCTCAATTCGTAATTTGTAACACTTATTGCATCGCTAATGCGTTATTGACACCTATTACGCGAATAATTTCATTTTATATAACATTTTCTATGTGTGATAACATCAGAACTCCCTTTTTACTAACTGTAGATTAATTCTTAGTGCGAGGTATACCAGAAGTTAATTAGTTTGATTACATCTAAACTATTTAGCTCCTTCTTCCATTAATCCTTAAATATTGGATAGTACATTTCAGTTAAAATATGCGTATATTAACGTCTGGTAGCCTTCTGCATTCAAAGATATTTATTAAGTCTGTTTAGTTTCATTATATAGCTGTTGCTCTCTATGACTTACTTTCCTAAGTCGAACTCAAGCATAGAAATCTTTTTCATCCTAATAAGCATTATTCCTAATTAAGTTAATTCATTATATCTAATATCTTCCAATTAATTTGCTATGTGTTGGGTAATCTCTTGAGGATAAATCTTTAAATACTTTCATACATTTGTATTTCAGCTCTCAGTAGATCTGTGAACGCAAAAATACCCTCGCCTTTACATGTCAGTATTTCATTGCACTCTTTATATCATCCAACTTTTTTCTATCCATTTTGCCTTTGACTTTCTCCAGAATTATATCTTAAATAACTTTTAAACACGAAGGAATACAATGTCCTGTGAAATTACTTAATGATATTTTACGAGAATTATTTTTATCATGAGGGATTTACGGCGATTTCCAATTGTATTAGAAATCGCATATCGGCTGAAGAAGATGATTTCGGAATGAATAATTCTCTTTTTCGAGGAATCTCTTAAACATTTCCTTTCAGATATCAGTGATAAAGTTCTGTACAGAAAGTCTCCAAATCTTTTCAGCATATCGAGATATCAATGAGTTAATTTTTCGTCAAGTGAATGAAGAAAGAATTCTGTAGGATAGTTTGGTGAAGAGACGATGAAAATGTATATGGTGCACCTCGAGTTTTGACTTTCCCCTTAAGGCAGCGTTGGAGGGAAAGATTGAAGGAAGAAATTATATAGAAAAATCGTGGTTTAATTGTGAGGTGCAGGTGATGGTTAGTGTTAAAGGAATTAACTATCATATAATCGATGGAAGAAGCCTTCCTTGTGGAACTTTCTGCATAGTTATTTCTATAATCATCTAAAACTGTTGGCTTAGGATGTTCGCGTTGCAGATATGCAACAAACAACAAGATTTTTCATTATTATAGTGATTGAAATATTTTCTTTATTTACAAACGAGGGAAAATAGTTGCAATAAGAATAATTAAATTTAATAATGGATTGTTATTATTCTCTTTGATACTTAGAGAGATTTAAAATAGGTATTATCGCGAGAATCCTCGAGCAAGTTTTTGATTCGTTTTTTCTAGCTCTAGTAGTCTGTCGAAAGCGTCTAAAATACCTTTCAGCAGAACGGAGCAATAACGTATAACTGTAAAGGGAACTTCAAATGAAGTTGCATAACAACCCTTAAATAGGCTTACGTTCCGAAAAGAGCTTTGTCTGGGCTATCGTTCAAGAGCGCCCACTCAGTGTTTACCTCGAGGTCGTTGTAATGATTACGTCAATTTATACGGCATTTCCGTGTACTTTAGATTTTGATGTCCAAAAGCTCTTACGAAACTCCCGGTGAAATAATTTAATTACCCCGAGAAATTCTGCAGAGAAACGATGAAAGTACGCGAATAAAGCTTGCATGTTCTGGTTTTGCTAATGGAATTGGTTCATTATTGTATGGTAAACTCACTTTGTCACCGTATTTAACGTTAAATACCGCTATGCTTATTTGGGTACGTAACAGGTGCAGATTGTGTCAATAAATAGGTTTTACACGGCTAACTCTGTACTTGATTTCCTCATCTGAGGATGCATTCGCTACAGAGGAACATTCGCAGGTAGGGGATTTCTACTTACAAACTGTCAGAGTTGAAAATGCTGGAGAGTTCACTTATTTAAAACAATTCTCTCTTTTCGCTAATTAGAATTAACTAGTTGTCCTGTGCGAACTTTTCGCACAAATGGTCGCTGGTGTGCAAAGTAAGTTTTGATCGATCGCAGACTTCTTTTCTTCAGCGCAATTAAATCAGAAATTCAGGTCCAACGAAACTGAGATAAATAAATAAAATAAAGGAAATTGAATAAAGATTATAACTTTAATCGTGAGATTTATTTCGGATTCGTAGTGGCGAGAATTAGGACAAAAAAGACGAAATATGTGTACAGTTCTGTGGTTATAAACAGTCGGTCTCCTTGACGACTAAGGCAGTAGTTAAAGTTTACGCTCTTAAGAATTTAAGGGAAAGACAAATTGTCACGTGCGAAAATTTCGTACAAATGGTCACTGGGGTGCATGAGATTTAATTAAAAGAAAGCAGTTGTTTGAACAAAATGTCGAGTTATGCTTTTATAAAGTGTGACACAAACCTTCATATTTGGCAACGTTTCTGTGGTTGTGGTTCTGCTCCCAAAAGATGTAAGTTTATGCCAGTTTATTAAAATGTTATGGTTGCGTCGAGTTCTTCGATTATGGAAACTATAATATCACTTTAGAAAATTTGCTGATGATATTATCAGTTTTGATCATACTAAGACCAGGAAAAAATATCACTATTCGATGAGAAAAACCATTTATTTAGCATATGAAACGTAACCAAGTAAACAATGAACACCAAGCAACACATAGCAACGCCGCTATCTAAATATCCAGTAAAGAAACTCAAAAATTCAAACTTAAACTCGATTTTTTGACCAAATGACGCATTTTTCATTTGGCGGATCCGGGAATCTTTCTCTTTCGGATAGTCAATCATTTATATGTTTTGATGGAGTGTGAAAATCGCCGGACACCAAAAATAGATGTTTAGAAGTAATATATAAGATTATATTCAAAGGGTCACCTAGTTGTTTGAATGACAAAAGTATTACTTCAGATCAGTCATACATTAATAACTTTCCTTTAACTGAGTGACTGAAAAATCTTTTCATTAGAGAGGGAATTTGTTTTTACGATTGGGTGGTTTGTGTAGCTAAATACAGAGTAATTAACAGCAGTCTTTTTGTCTCCTAAAGCGAGGCGCCATCGCCGCTATCTCAGTAGGTGATAAAACAATATAATAAAATGAAAGCAGAATAAAGAAATTTTTTCTTAATAAATTTAGTGTACATAGGATTAATTTTTAATTTTAAAAGAAGGTTGAAAAGAAAAATCGCAGTTTCATTCTGCTAGGCGATGAAATCTTAAAATTGACCGTTGGAAAATGTTTACATTGACTCCCAGAAGAGACTATATCGCTTCTGGCTCAATGATTTTGTTTTCAATTTCCCTTGCTCCTTTCTATTTACCCTTCATAACTTGAAATTTTATACCCGTATTTATTTTTGTTCCTTTGTATTCGAGTATTCGTGATTGTTTTTAACATAATAATCATCTTATTTAACTTATAATTAAGTAAATTATAAAATGAAATAATAAGGTAAATAACGTTCCAGGATGAACTCTGTAAAATTAATAAGAAATGCTAATGCAAGGACTTAGTAATTTTCATATAACTCATTAAAATCAAATGGAAATTATTCATTTCAAGCGTGTAACTTTTCTGTTGGCGCATGTAGTTTAAACACTCTTCTTGTTGCCTTTTCTAGTAATCTTATCCTGGTCTTACATTATCTTTACGTCTTTTTACTACTTCTTCCACATAGTCTCTCCACTTAGATCCAGCATTTAGTTTTAATTCCTCTTGTTTTCATTATTTCACCCACCCATTTCCTTTGCTATCCGTTAATTAAGTCAATTAAAACCATCTCATCTCCAGTATCCCCATATTACTTTCTCTATCAACCCATTACATTTTCCATTCTACTTCACACTCAAACCTGGAAGGCCAATCTATCTTTTGATATTTTCCTTTGTTAGGGTCCATGTTTCACACCCATACAGAAGGACACTCCACATCAAGGTTTTCACCAATCTTTGCCTGACTCTCTTATTTAGGGCTTCAGTTCAGTTTCCCTCGCTTCTTGAAAGCTTCTTGGAAACTGTTATTCTTCTTCTAACCTCATCCGTGTACCTATTATCACTGGATAAAAGACTATTGAAGTAAGAGAATTAATCCACCTTTTCAAGTTTTTTCTGCAACTCTCACCTTTAACTGATATTTCTTACCTTTGGTCAACTTCATTTCTTTATTTTTTCTTATGTTTCTTTTTGATCCTAAACTTACTTGTTTAATTTTTTAATGAATTTCCTCTTCTTTATATAGTCCTTTTAAAATCAAATAATAATACCCCTGTCGTGAGGAAATCTATGTCACCAGAGCACATAGGGTATTTAGCTCCATGGGACAGTTTATGATAAAGGGGGACTCAGAATCACAGGATCATTTAAGGACGGCCAATTATGTACAAAGTTTGCACCAATCGCAAACTACTGTAACGGCTCTATCTACTATAAAAGTTGCTAAGTTTTCTTTCACCATTTCCACAGATGAAGTCTCAATTAATTCCCAGTCATGTCCGTTATTTTCGCACTCGAAATGGCATGTCCAAGATTTTTACCATTGCCTCCTGGACATCCAATCTAGCATGCAGTGTGGAGTAGAAGCCTTAAGACATTCCGAGTTGTTGCGCTTCTCTAAAGAGAGTGCGGCGGATTGCCTTCGAACCGATCTCGAGCCCATTCTACGCAAAGGGCTTCGGGGCGATCGCACCGAATCAATCAGAGAGCTTTCCTGCTCTTTTTGTCCGTTTACGTGTTTTTGCCGAGCGATTCGGCGGTTTTTGCGCAGCGATATGAAGATGGAGGGCCGCGAGTGTTTTGCGGCGATTTTTGGTGTCAAATCCCTTCGTTTCAGATACTCTTGGTATCCGATTTTGAAAGTCGGTCACGCTTGATCCGTCGTAATGCGAGCAGTTAATTATATCATTTGACGGAAGTCAAGAGGGCTTTTAGGGAACGAGGGTTTTAATCGGCATCGTAAAATGTCGGTAAACTTTGTGATTCCTCCGAATTTTTCTCGAATAATGAACACTTAACCGATTTAGTGGCCCATTTAGATGGATATGTCGTTACAACGGGATTTTTTTGTGTTCGGGTTTCGTTTTGTGAGTTTGAAGTCAGTGGGATTCTTTCCGTTTATAAATTGACATTAATTTACCCATTTCTGGAAATGACTGCTCGCTCTTTTGTGATGGGATTCGCGTTCATAAATTTGGGAGCGATCTAATCTATTTCAGTATCATCAATAGAGAAATCAACTCCATCACTGGTAAAAAGTTCCTAGCTTAATAGCAGGATATTATTATCATTATCAACATCGCAAGTAGAATAAATATGGTAGCAGTGGTACAAACCTAAATACATACATTCGTACACTGTCAAAATTTGCAGTATACATCAATACGTAAATATACGTATATATTAATTGATCTCTCAACTGAGGGCAACACCACAATTACTGTCAGTCATTTGCCCAAGGAGGGAGGGGAACCTCTCGGAAAGCCTCCCTCTGACAGAAAATAGCACAAGAATAAAAATAATAAAAATTAAAGAAACACCCCAATAATTTAAAACCCAGAAATTAAAATATTTCATTATAACAACTAGTAACACATATGAATTAAGAATATCAACCCCATACCAAATTTGAAGTGTTTACGATTTCTTTAGCTTAGCCTTTAAGGAACGCCCTTGGGGAAAAAATAGCTCGAAAATACCTGCAGATAGAGCGTTCCATTGATCTATTGTCCTATTTAGAAATGAAAATTTAGCCGCGTTGGTCCTTTAAGAAGTATACTCAATACCGTTAGTATTATTGTATGCTATTAGTAAGTATAAATGAAATTTCTTGCTAAAACGTAACAGAAGTTTTTGTTCGAAGGTAAATTATGTTTAATTTCATTCTCTATGTTACGTTATTAGGGTCAGAGCAAAGAAAATCACTTCGATCATATAAACGTACGCTTTAAAAGCAAGGGGAATGAGAGGTTTAAAAAGCGATCGGGACTCGAAGCCAGATCCGGGCAGATTTTAAATCAATAAAATCCTAATTATAGTTTAATAAATCTGCTCGAAAAAAGAAGACGCATAATCTCGACGAGACGGCGATTCGCTTAATAGTATTCCATGACGAAATGGTGAATAAAAGTAACCAATTTTCGGAAACAAAACTACAGAAAACTTTTTTGAAAAGTGGTTATTTTTAGTCACCATTTTAGAGGAAGACGTATTTAACTAGGCAGCACAAGTCACAGTCACGTTGATTTCTTCACTTATGTTTATCCTAGGGCTTAGGAAATGAGTTTTTAATCTTCCATAATAAACGCGCCGGGAATTATGCAAATTTAAAAAAAAAAATCAGCTACTTGAGTTCCTCAGCGGGTTCATCATTGAGCACTATCTCCTTTGAACAAGTCTCCACCCACAGGATTGGTCTCTTAGCCGATGCCTAATGCGCCTAATTACAGCCCTGGTTCCGGTTCAATCAGATGCCATGATTGGCGAGCAGGAGCTTCACTTAAAGTAGCTCCCTTGAGTTCCAATTTAAACTCTTTCGGAGGTCTGGGAATTCGAAACCTTCCATTCCAGGAACGCAATAAATAAAATTTCGAGGTATCTCGCAAGTGGCTTACACCATACACGCAACTTCCCTTAGCAGAAATCACTTTCTAGCATCCCTCTATATTTCTAAGCCGCAAAATCTACATTCAACTGTTTTCCCCTCCAAATGATATCGCTAAAGATTTCGAGGAAAAGGCATTGAAGGGGCGGGCGTGACCAGATTCCACAGTGCGATTTTATCCCGGGAGATGGCCGCATTATCTGTTCCTCCATGCTCCGATCTGCGTGGCATTCGGATCCCAACATATCGTCTCCTAAGCTGTCCTCTACACCTCTACCTTATAACGATTTTTTACCTCAACAGAGTCCGAGCAAACGACGGGGCGTCCCTTATCGCGTTACTGCCTCTAATGCGAACGCGGGTGATAAAAATGAGATTTTTACTTTCTCCTTTACGTGGTCTACTGACAAATAGCTCAGTTAGCGAAATGGGAAGGTTCTAGCCGCTGTTATGGAACCTTGAGGAAATTTAGCGTAGAAAATGCGGCTTAGCGAAATAGCGTCTTATCGTATCACTTACCGGTGGATATTAGCGTTGGTATTTACTTAATGAAACGAGAAATATTTCTTACTTTTAATATGTAATGAATTTTGGGAAATAGGACTTGTCACTTTATTATTTTCGTGAACTTTATGCAACAATTTCATAATTAATTGATGGACATAATTCGCTTTATAACAAATTTAAACTTCATCAATAACTAAATAATTGAAATTAATACGAATTAAAATTTATTTCGAAAAGGTTTCTCCATTTTTTAAGTTTCATCACATTTTGATATTAAAACGTATCTGCTGTTTTCTTATCTTTGTGTGATGACAAAAATAGGTAACGTAATTATAATAAAACTGATGCAAATACGAAGGAATAATAATTCCATTTAAAATGTAGAATTTTCATTAAAACATTTTATAAAGTTTTATAGTAAATATGGTGTAGAATCTGCTTCACCGCCAAGCTCTCGTCAAGGAGATTAATATTTTTATTTAAATGCTCCCTTTATATTTTTCTGTAGCTGCAAGCCTTTACATATTTCTTAGGAAAGGGATTTATTTATATATATTACAAAATTTGTACCTCACAACGGTATAGAATTCACCGAGAAAACTGAGGTTTATTAAGATCACTTTGTAATCACAATGGAAGAAGAAATTATTTAAACTAATCTATAAGCATAATAGCGAGAGTAAGAAATGTAAACCGTCCTTAAGAAATACGTTGAGAACCTAATTAAAAAAATAGTAGACTTTAGTTCCCTTTTAGATAGAAGTAGATAATTACAGGATTCACTAGAAGTGCTAATTGGCTACGAAAATTCTACCTTACTCTTACAAAGATAATTTGAATTCGGATCAAATCTAGACGATTTAAAAATCCTCTCTTAACAAGGGAACGTTAAGTTCGTTTTTTCCTTAGAAGACTTGGCAATCTTTTAAAAGCATCAAATTACAAATATCACTGACATTAAATCGAGATAAGCATCATAAGAAGGTAAATTGGATATAGATTCTTATTTTGGTTGTGGAATACCAAATTATATTCCCACTAGCGAGAATAACAGTGAAGTATGATGATAATAAAATTTCGTGAGGTCTTACTATTGAAAACAACCAGTTAACAAAGACAATTATCCGATAATCCGATCTGATTAGCTGAGATGATTTTCCTATGAGAATACATTAGGAATTAAAACACATTTAGAAATATAAGAAATATATTAAAGTTTCATAGACTTGAAATTCACGTATTCTTAAATTATCATATGTATACTTATAATGTAAAATTGATATATTATAATTTTAAATTTATATAGTTAAAATATCTACGGAAATAAAATTGTAATATTTCAAGCATATTCATATCACTCATTTCTTTTAAATTTTCTTGTCCTACAAACGCGCATTAATCTTTTGTGACATTGGGTTTAAAAAACAAATGCAACTCTTTTATCTACACCGAAATAAATTTCCGTGAGATATATCCTCCACATAAAATGTGCATCGGAGTAATTCATTTTTCATATCTAAGAATGTTTAGCATGAGCAACTTGTATGAGTACGTGAGACCGAATCTTAAAGCTTAAGCGAAGATGGCGCGTATCACATTGAAGATTTCAAACCACTTCTTCAGCCCGCCATATAATCTCGATCCGCTGGCTTTGTTCAAGTGAAGCAAAGTGGCATTTCTCATCCGCCGCAGTTTTCTCCGACGCAGGCGATTCCCCCTTTTTGACAAAGTATGCTCGCCGTGTTTTGCACAGTTCATTTTCCGCATAAATTCGAACGATTTCACTTTAAGGGCTACGGGAGAGGAAAAAAAGAAGGGCATAAGGGACGTGTGAGCGGCGGAATCTTTGTGATTTTTCCGAAAGGAGGCGCTCTGGCAGCCACGTACGTGAACAGTCGGTTCCCTTGATATTCTTCTCCGGCCCGATTGTCGAAAAAAAATACAGGAGCAATTTCTCGGCGAGATCCTCTGAATTTTAAGTTCATGAACGGAGTATTTATTCAACGGCGTGATTTCCGCATATTTTTTGTTTTACACGGTTTCCTACGTGTTGGGAGAGGGAGGATCTCTTTTTTTTGGGTCCTTTATGACTGGGTTAGGTTTTCTTGCTTACCTGTGTATGCGCTTTCAGATTATCATTATGGTTTATGGGCTGCGGACGTGACTCAAATTTCAGAGAAGAAAATGATGATTAAGGAATGTGAACGCGCTCCTTTGTTTGCTATGCATGGTGGGTAACGTGGTTTATTACGTGATGGAGAAAATCCAACCTCCTTTTTTCCGAAATCATAATGACGTAGGTAAACAAAGGAAGGGAGGTTTCGTAGATGCGAAGTTTTTCTCCCCCTTCCTGACTGATATTTCAATGAGTTCCTTTCATGCATTCTCATGCAATGTTTCGGCTTAGGGTCTTATTGTAATTAGGTCGCTTGGTTTTCTCCTTGTCGCTGAATATGCTAAGTCTAGGTTCTTTTGCTAACTTAATTTTCTCATCGTAATTGACTCCGATTTGACGAATACATTGCAGATCTGATATTGCCACCGTTGAAATCAGCAGTGAAATTTCTGAAATTCAACTGTTTTTCTGAGTTCGAAAGAGATTTTTTGAATAAAATTTTTCAGCCCAAAATATCTAGAATTTGTTTTGATAAATGATATAATTCATTGCTTTATTCCATTATTCTGATATGGTTTAGACTGAATTAAATTATATAGGCCAGTTGTCCCCATCCCTTTGCCTACCGCCCACTTATCTATAGTATTCTATACTGCTCATTGATGTCTCAATGACTTTGTGCAGGAATCTTAAGGTTTCTTTTCATATCTGTGGTCCTGGTAATGGTATATTCGCATTTCTAGCAAATGAAACTTTAACTACCAGGATAACCTGACACTGATCAACTTGAAATACCTCACATATTATTGTAAAGTTCTTAATACTTACGTGGAAATATATTAAATAAAATTTTACTATTAAAAGTTGGTATCTTTGTCTATTGAATGCCATGAAGAAGATAATGATGGAATAGTAAATCAACGGAAAACAGTTGTTTGTCACATTATCCTCAAATTACTTTATTATAAATTAATATATATAAACTTACTGGGATATAACTAAATTCTTTTCAAAGCAAAACATTTTCGAAGCAGAAATTGCTGATGCTCTGTCTGATTTTTGTTGCTTAATATCTTCAGCATTAAAATAGCGTATTTAGATCAAGAAAATAGGCATATAGAAAACTCCTGATTCTCCGTTTTGCGGATCATGTAATATTTTTTACTTCTTGCCTGTATTTTCCACGGCCTTTTTAAAGAACACAAAAAACACATTAGTATTTTCACTCTACTACGTAGATGGTATGCTGCATTACATCCAGCAGTAGAAATACGACTCCAATGCCTGTTAAAAAAATCAGCGGTCGGGTGAAGTAACCTCTTAATGAGTCCGTGGAACCATTGGAAATGAAGAACTACGCAGAAAATGATAATAAATTGTAGATTGACGCAAATTACGAGTATTAGAAGAGATAAAAGTGAATATTTAAAATATCTGAGTTTTCTGAATATTCCTGCATCCTCTACCCATCATTATCACCATAATAGCTTTTCAAGAGATATTCAATATGTAGTTACGAATGAGAAATATAAAGCCATAAGGAATTTGAATTATATCTTAATGAAAATTCAAAAATCAAAAAGAGTTTCAATGACCGCCTAATGAAGAAGAGGGATCAAACGAGATTTAAATATGAATTGGTTTTTACTTATCTGAATCTGTGAGAAAATCGTGCTCTGCGTTGACGAAATCCTAACTTCTTAATGACATGACCATTCGTAGGAATGAAGAAAGAACTGCCTCCTTAAAGTTCAATATCAAGCGATCGTGCCACTTGAACTTTCATCGATTTACGATAATGAGGCTATTTTGAATATATTTTTATTTTCCTGGAGTGCATGGAAGTTATCCTGTGATGTATTAGCCCGAATATTTTTCTAAATAAGGTCGAATTTTCTTGTGTGGAAGGCATATTTGTAATTGAGATGGCCCAAATTCTTTCTCAAAATAAGCGGTCAAAAAGTAGTCAACTTGACGTAAGTTTTACGTTTATTTCGCCTGATGTAAAATATTACATGCACGGAAATTATTTTTAGCTGATGTTGAATTTTGTTTTCGCGTTTTTTATTTTTATAATCTTTTTCCTTATAAGTACCTCTTTGAGTTGTAATGTTCTCTTACCTTTGTATTACGCAATATAACATGAATACTCGATAATGTCTTCTTGTTGACGTGACTAGTTGCAAAAAATTCTGTGGAAATTTAAGTCATAATCATAGCAGGAATACCTTAGCCGGGACTCGAACTCGAGGTCTTATCTTTAGTAGGATAGCATGTTAACTGTTTTGTAACTTTCTAAAGTTAATATAAAGCATAGAGTATAATATAATATAGAATATAATAAAGCAGAATAACATAGAATATAATAAAGCAGAATAACATAGAATATAATAAAGCATAGAGTATAAAGATATCAGAACTTTAATACCACTATCTATAGCACCTCACACGGGAAGATGAAATGGATTTAATTGTAATATTGAGTGTCAGGAGACGTTCATGAAACCGAGATTAATATCTTTGGCCTAACCATATTAGGGTTGTGAATTTCTTGTGAATATCCTCAAGGTTTCATAGAAAATGTTTTGAAGATTGAGCATAAATCGCTTTGGTTAAAATAAAAGTTTTAATACATAACCGAATTTCCCTATCTCATCCCTACCGTAATGAAATTATGATACCTTGAGCTGTCTTCCATACTCGAAGCACTGAAAGTAAAAGGATGAACATGTACCATTTGAAATAATTATAAAATCGAACTTCTCTACCTAACCTAGTTTCTCCCCTTCTCTTAAGTTTGACAGGAACTAGTTTTACAAGGAAGAACACAGCTCTAATACCCCAGGATTTGAAGTATGCACCTTTGTAAAGAAGGTCAAATGGATTTGATGGTAATCTGGAACTCCGCAGGAAAGAGATTTTTATAAATCGTTAAGAGTTTCTATTCCGAGAGTCTCCATTAATCGAAAGAAAATACGCAATCTTCGGTCCATTGGATCTGGATCCATTTTATCTCCAGCGACAGAGGGCTTCCTTAGTTAAGGCTTAATCCAACTCTTAAAGGTTTTCATCGCATTTAAATAATCCTCTGGCTCAAGAGGAACCCGATAAGATGGCGGTTTAAAAAAAAGAGGAAAATCTCCCTTTCCCTCGGAAGACTACAATGTACCAAACTTCAGTTTATAAATTCTCTTTCTGCCAATCCAACTAGGGTTAACGCGAAGGACGATGGCAAAGGAAATAACCCCACAGAAACGATTTCCCCCTTATCCGCGCTGATCGATATGAATGGCTTTATCGTCCATCAAATTTCGTTTCACTTCCTTTCAAAATTTCCGTCCTTTTCCCATATCGGCCAGATTTGCCTCGAATAGTTCATCGTCAAAAGAAACGAGGGAGTTCCAAATGGCTTACCTCTTTCCCTCCCACCACCCTTGGCAGTGAATTCAAGCTAAGAAGAAAAGCTATCAAGGAATCGAGAGGAAGTTACCCGGCAAAACGTACTTATAAGGGGCGATTTGGCGAAAATTCGAGAGGCGCCAAGAATTTCTCGCCGAGGAAGGCTAAGGGGAAATACATTCAATATGTATATACATTTTTGCGATGGGGTTGCGAATTTGGGTATGCAGTCCTTCTGTGACGAGCATTCTTACTGATGCCCTAGTCATTATGGAAGTTATGTAGCACGTTTCTTTGAGAGAATTCTTTTATTCGAAAAATAAACACAAAGGACAAAATCAATTGAATCATTTTTAAGTATCAGTTACGAAGTATTGTTAGTTATTGTTCAGTATTTTCATCTAAGTCTGCACACGTATCCTGCAAGCTGTATTGCGGTTTGTGGCAATCGGTGCTTACACTTAAAGTCTATTTATCTGAACCAGCGTTTCTCTATATTTAGTGTCTCTAGTCTCATTTTCCATCTGCTTAAATGAGCCAATTCTCAGCAATGGGTGAAATATTTGTCTTTCTAATTTTCGAAATTTAATCATTACGAATACAATAAATCCCGTTTAAGTCGCTCTCGCTTAAGACGCGGTTCTCTCGAGATTCCGGTCAATTTCAAACGAAACACATGCTTACCGCATAAGAGGCCCTGCTTCCCACTTAGGATGCGGATTTTTCCCGTTCCCCGATGTACTGCAACCCGCTTTTGCCGATAGTTCGCCTCATTTGGTAGATCAAATTTATTTCATATCAAATTCGTCGTCCTCTTACGCTATCCTATGTTTCATAGCATACCTCTTTAGAAGAAAGCACAAACTAAACTTAAATAACTTTATGGTTTGAAGTTTTTAACACGTCCTTTGATAAAATATTGCTATCCCCGTTACCACATTAATTATGTTCCGTATTAAAAGTTAGTTTTTTTCTACTCTGGAATTTTTGATTAATTTTGATTCACTACTAATAAGGTACATGAGAAAATTCTTTCTCTCATCTAATATTTCATTAAATCAACTTAAAAGTAGGTCCATATTGCACAGTTGATAATGTGTTCAAGATGCATCTTTCACAAATGTAGGTACTCATAGGTTCATTAAAAATTTTAGACGTGTAGAAAATCATTAATGTTTCCATAAAAAAGTAATTAATAAGACTGTAGTGAACGTTTGTCCTAAAAATTATTTTCTCCTAAGGTGTTTTCTAAATGTTTTACCTCTCTTAGAATCAGAATGGCACAGAAATGTTAGACAGGATCTTTAAACCCCTTTATAGTCGCGACTTATACAGCGTGAAGCGGCGTAATAACATCCGATTTAGAATCCAAAATACATTTACGTTCAAGAATGAGGAAAATGCCTGAATTAACCAATTTTCACCATAAGTAGAATTTTTAAATTGAAATGCATCCATAACGTGGGTGTAAATTATAATAAATTGGGCTAAGGCTATGATAAATCAGTATTTTATTTCACATTTATTTTTAAGTTGAAAATCATCTATTCAAATGACTTTAAGCTGCATATAATTTAGAACGGAGATAAATGTATCCTATAATGCAAATTGAGATGAAAGGTCCGAAATTCCTAGGAATATGGTTGACCGTGGCTGAAACATTGTCCAGCAAAAGAGCTCGTAAATAGTTGACCCTAGAACCTTCTCTCGTATTTGGAGCTTTGCGCTTTCATGTGGCAAGTGAAACTAAAACGAAGGTAGTCATCGTAGAGAAGACTCGGCATAGAAGGCCTCTGTACCTCAATGGGTCGGCCGTGGCATTTCGTGATAGCGCATTAGAATATCATACGCATGCATGCATAAATTCACATGCACTCTTGTGAATAAATAGACCCAAAATGAGGAGCGTCGTAAAAAAGGCGAATGGAAGTTGGATGTTGCTAAATAAGGAAACGTATGAGACAAGACGGAGCATGAAGTTAGCATAGTGAATTTTTGCGAAATTTTCGCGGTCTCTCTCTCCACTTCCATTCTGTACTGATAGAGAAAAAACTGTAGCTCCAGCCAGCGCAGCCTCCGTATCGTAAATTGACATTTTTGCATCGGAGGGCGAATAATTTTCCTCGGTTAAATTGCGAGAAGTCGCGGAAGGCATGCCCAAAAATGGGGATATTAAAGGTAATTTACTGGTGAAGACTCGTGGGTAACTTATGGGTCGATAAAGAATCGTTTAAGTCATCCAGAGTCTCCTTTGTCCTCATTCCTGGAAAGAATCACTCGTTGGTCTTAATGCGGAAATAAATACCAGAAATCAATGCTATATTTATGGAAGTTATTGTAGGAGGAATCTTAAAGAATTCATACAAAAGAGTGATAATATTTTTCGTTTTCGGGAAATTTTTTGAGGTTGGTAATGACAAAGTACTTGATATTTTAACCATTTCTTAGATGTCGCACCAGCAGATGTTGATCTACCTATGAATCTTTGTTTTTATTTCAGTTATGTGGATTGAGTTATACGTGATGGTGAACTCATGCGGGTGACAAAGTAGTATGCTGTAATTCCTCATAATATCACTTGGTTCAAACCCTTTGGTGTAATAATAGGATCAAAAATTTTCCTAAAAATATAAAGTGAATAATAATTATAGCTGCCGTTGCTCCCAAAAATACGATTTCAGAAATAAACTTACTTGAAGTAAGAAGAACAAGGGTTATTCATAAAGAAATACATCGTAGGCATAAGTAATAGGTGGATTTGGTATTGAGAACTGAGAAATATATGAAGAAATGTGTTAAATTTAGTATGCAAGCAAGAGCCTGAGACAAAAATCAAATCGTACTTCATTCATAATCGAATAAGTAAATGCTTGAAAATATACCTCAAGTTACCAAAAAGGTATTCCAGATAGTTTTGCCAGTAATATGTAAACTATATCATAAAAAAATAAGTAGCTATGTGGTTTGAATGAATATTTAATTTCCTATACATAATTGAAAATAAAAGTTTATTGGGGTCAGTCAGAATAACTATGTGCTAGTAACTTATATTATGAAATTTGCTCAAGTCAAAGACACCCTTGCCTTTCTTTGCAAGGCAATCATCATCAAGTTTTGAAAATACCATTGAATTTTCTTCGTAAGATAGCTCGAAATTCTGAAAAAAATAGCTCCCTATAATTTTCATCCATTTGTTGCAAAAGTATGACACTCCTGCTTCATGCGACTCACCCCTATAAGGGCCCTAGGTTAATCTATCAAATTTGCCCCCAAAACCCCTTTGCTTCCTCCCCTTCATAATTTGCCTACTCCCCTTCCTTCGCCACTCTTCGTACACGGCTTCCCACTTCATTCCCTAATTTCTCCTCTAGCCTATGACACCTTCCGAAAAACTCATTCGTATTGCATTTTATCATTTCAGTTCATGACATTTTTCTTTTTTGCAACGAATTCTCTGTTTCACCATATTCTATAAATGGGTCACACTATGGATGGTGTATATGAACCATATATGCTTCAGCTGCAACACATATGAAAGCGATGAATTGCTCCCGGTAACCTATAAACACAATTTAGTGAATTAGTTTGAAAATTTTACAGCACTGGAGAAATACTAATTGAGTTATGACGTTCATTTTGTAATAATGCGTACTTAATCGGAGTTAATTGCGAAGGATGCACACTCGGCAGCATTTGTTTTTAGGACCGTGGTAATTATAAATGTAATCGGATCCAGTTCAATGATTCATAAAATTTGGTTTTTAGAATATATCGTTCACGTTCCTTTGCTATTTAACCTAGTAACTGTATTAAAAAGCTGTATAATGTATGATTCATTTTATTCCCTTATGTTGTAGATTCGTTTTGTCTTTATAAATGGTACTCCACCTCTAAAAAAATTTTAGCTGTATTGTTTCTCATTAATATTAATTTATTTATTCATCTTTAAATTCAGATATATCTCATTAAATTCTGATTAATTTCTATGTGAATTTTACAAATAATCTTCTTTGTCGCAGAACTTATTTGCGACCGGCGAAAATTTCTTTAATAGCCATACGGTCCATATGTAAGCCTATCTTAGTTATTCTATATGTTTATAGTTCTGGAGAATACTGTAGAATCGCACACCACTTATCGTAAAAGATCACCCTGATTTCAATGCAACTTTGTAATTACTCATTTATCAGATTCATCTCTATCTTTTTGCTTCCAATTACTTGATTCACAGGTATATTTTGCGGGAACTCAGCGGTGATCGATTAATACGATATTTATCGTAATCATCCGAATTTACGTACAGCGGAAGTCTTCAAATCAGACATGGATATCCCAGCTTTCCACATTGATAAATATTGATACATTTCCCAGCTTCTTCATAAATTAAAGTTATTGGATACAAAAGTCTGAAGACATGTTTGTTGTGGAAAGAAATAAATTAATCGCTATAGTTGTATATCTGATCGATTTCCTAATTATAGTTGGCTTTACTCTAAGGATATTTTCCCAAGGAAAAGAAGAATGAAAATTTGTGGAGAGCTATACAGCAAACTATAGACGACACTACTGTCCTGCTTTTATCATTTTCCTTTGAATAAAGTACCATCAGTCAGTTACTCTTCAGCATAACTACTACTGATAGTCCTTTAAGTATGTACATTTATCACCCATTCAACAGCAATTTCCTATTTCACTCCTGAGTTAGGACGTACATCTACAAGATAACTGCGATGATAGGGCACTCTGCAAGTTTTGTGATTTACATCACAAGCACCTCTGGTATTCAGGAGATGGAATGTTGAAGTTCAAGAACAATGTGTGCTGTATCAATTTGTGAGGGCGCTAAACGGGAAGGTGAAGCATTATGAAGCCACCTCGTAGAGGTCCTGTTAACTACCTTTATTCTACAGTGCACCTCTCAGCTTGGATGATCCCTAATGGGGAGGGTCTGCGTATGCAGGGCATTAGAAATTAGCATGTCCCTCTGCAATGGTTGGATGATAGTGCAAGGAAGAACTTACCTGTTGCATAGAATTACAGTTCTAGTTATCGTCAGCAAAATTTAAACCTGGCACGTGTAGAAGTAGAGGTACTATAGAAGTACACTTGATACCTTGACTTCTATTTATCTGCATTCCTAAGTGTTACTGCGATAGAGTATTTCTTATCAAATAATGGAACGAATTACTATTCCTCAAACTGATTTTTTAGATCCATATTGGTCAGACCTCATCTCTTTTAAATATGTGTTTTATTTTTTCGTAAATCCTTTGATTCAGATAACGTATTAAGAAATTTCACCAAATACCGAATTTCATTTTCAAAATTTTGAATTCAAAAATGAATTTTAAATTATTTCGAGTTTTCAGTTGGTCATTTTAATTTATAATATTACCTTATTGGAACTCTTAATAATTAGAAGTAAATTTTAGGAATTTCAAGAGAGCTATATTTTGTTCTCATGAAGGAATAATTTACCTTGTATACTGAAGGTGTTTTCCCTCTAGTAATCTTCAGTGTTATTTTCTGTAGTTTGATCTGTTATATACGTCTGTAGGAAACAGTTTAAGATTTTGGAAGCATTTTTTCATTTGTCTTTCGAACAATCGATTCCAATACCATTCAGGATATAATCAGCGGTTTTGAAAAGACGTTTCCTCATTCAGAATATCCAGCATAGTCACCTCATTATAATAATATCTATTCCTTGATTAGAGGATCAAATTTTCTTGAGAGGGAGGAATATTTCTTTTAAGCAGTATTCTGAGAATGATTTAACTACTTGCGAGGTAGGATTATTTGTTTTAAGCACTATTCTGAGAATGATTTAACTTTGAAACTTTGAGAATAAAAGCTTTCTACATGGTGGCAAGGATGGAGAATATGGAGGAATATGTTTGGGTAGCAGTCCTCTCTTTTGAATTATTGTCACAATTAAATGGTAGGAGGCCTTACCGAAAGTAATTATTATTTAGGGGTGTACGCTCTTAAACTGTTCGAAGAACTTAAGTTGTCAGACTATTGGTAGCGGTATCATTTTTCCTATAATTTCTTTTGATCTTTGTGGGTTTACACAAAATTTAGTCGACGTACTCCATGTTTTATCTACTGTAACAAAGCGGGCAGATTATTGGAGTCTTCCGAGTAAGAATTTATTAAGAATATTAGAATGATTCTATTTTGGTAGTGCCATTTAAAAAAAATCTTTTGTCAATTTTTCGTTTGCTTGTATATTATTTTTGTAAAGTACGTTCCCTCGGTAGTTCTGTGGTTGAAACATTTAAAGTTTGAAAAAAGTTTACCATAAATCCTATGAAAATTGTTTTACTGAATATGAAAGCAATTTTAGTACACAGTAGCGCATAATGAAGATCATTCTATTTTAAACCTGATGCTGAAAGGGTTAGAATCAGCTCAAACGCATAAGCAGCCACAGATCTTGATTCAAAAGAATGTTCTCATTCATGTTATTAGTGAAAGGTCTTTACTCAACTCACCTTTGGTGTAGATTATTAATCCAGTTACGAGTTGGAAACATCTCATCGGATAGAGTCTCATTTGCGTGGCAAAAGGCAGGCCTGCGAAAGTCTAGACGAGTCTGTGAAGGGAAATCGCAGTTTGATTCCGTAGAAGGGCTCAATTAATGCTTCGTAAGCCTTAGATTAGTCATGAGCAGTATGCAGCCCCCAAGCAGTGTCCGGACCCATCGATCCAATCTCCGGTCGGCTTGCAGGCCCTAGAGACGCCTTTATGGAGAGAAAATACATGGGTGATGTCCTCCATCTGCATCTCCGTTAGTGCCTGAAATTGGCAGCTGATGCAATGTACACGAATATTTCTCTTGCAAAAGCTATAAGTTGGTACGCATCTCGTAGGTAAGGTAGGCATTTTTTCATTAAGGAAATCTCTACTATATTCTCTGAGTTTATACACTTTATCACTTCTGTTACATCTCTCGCTAGGTGGTAGGGCGGCTGTAAAAATTTCGTAAGGAGTTGAACTGGAAATTTAATATATTTATTTAGTATAGAAGGCAATCGCCCTCCCGCTAAATAGCTAGGTATATTTATTATAAATTTTTTTATTAGCCGATAGTTACTTCATCCTCCGACTTAATTATTCATCCCATATGTTATTCAACACCTTTGAATTGGCGTTCTCCTACCTTAAAAGCCTCAAAGGTCTTTATTAAGGCGAGATTGAGATTAAAAAGTCCATCAATGGACATCAATGGAGATTAAAAAGTCCATCCATCAATGTAATCTCGAATCACTTTATTTTGGACTTTATCGATGTTAAATATTCGAACCATAGCCTTGTTCTGCCTACTTTTTATGTGTTAAGAGCAAGGTAAACAGGTCATACCTTAGTGGACCATATGGTCTTAGGAAAGTAAGCGACAAATGCGAACTGACCTCGTAGTATTGAAGGATAGTATATGAAACCCATTGTATCTTACAATTGACTGAGTAATCGATGTTTTGAACTCATCTTATAATTTTAACACCAGATTTTTCTACCACATGAACTTTGAAACTTACATTTAAACTGCTTATAAAAGATGTAGTTTTAATTAAAGATCCCCATCTTTTCGTGGTAGTAATTCTATTTTAAACCAAGAAGGAAATACAGAAATGCCAAAATGTATGTTTTCCAATTAAAGAATAAAGGTAGAAAAGTACTGTAACTATAAGATTTACAGCTTACAAGAGAGCGACTGTCCTGGTATAGAACATTGCACACCGTAGTTACACGTCGTGAAAATAAAGAGCCTTGCGTGTAGGCAACCCGACATCCAATAAAGCTGAGCGGGTTGCCTGTACACAAGGCGCTAAGATATTACATACTCTGCGAACGTTTCACAGATGGGAATGGTCATTCTCTAACATTCCTTAACGATGTTGAAAAGTTGAATGGTTCAGAGGTATGTTAAAATGCTTTCGTAACATATAATTTGATTCAATGACACTAAGTTACGTATTTCATGAATACTGGATCGTGTGATATGAAGTGTTCTACCTTTCGGTAGGTTCATGTGCCCCCACATTCCCTATTTAATTCCTTCTCCTTCAATTCCCGGTGACTTATCCCAACCCTTAATTCGACTGGATCGTGTAATTTACAAAAAATCGTAATGTTACTTATTGGGAGTAATTAATAATTAAGTGAACTCTTTTAATATTCATGAGTATTTGATGCGTATAATTTCGTTAGTAACTTATCATGGTGAAGCAAAACAGAAAGTCTTTTACTTCTGAGTAACGGCACAGTATGAGGACCCCTGAGGGAGTATCAATATCCTGAATTTATTATTAATTTCATGTAAGGAGTTTACTTCACCCACATTTATTGAATAAATGAAAATTTCATTGCTTTAAATTTTTTCATTGCTTCTTGGAATAGAACGATTTATAATGCATTATCCAGAAAAGTCTCCTATAGAAAAAAGAAGATGGCAAGTATCGGCTTGCAGGGTGTGTATTTTGAAGTGAAAATAAAATAATAGCTTTTGATAAGAATATTCAGTCAACTACCATAGAAAATGGAATGATGGCAATTCGCAGATATTTAACTTACTGCGTATTAATGTGACCAGTCTTCTTGATAATTGAGTTCATTATCTTTGCAAGAAAATTTTAGTATAATCTGGTCTCTTAGTGCTCTTCTTAGCATAGTCACTTTCATGGAAGCTTTTTCGTTCCATTTGTATTTTAAGAATATATCATAAGAAGACATAATATTAGGGTAAGCAATAACTTAAAGATAATTTCCTGATTGTACAGAATTTACATGGTAAAACTGTTGAATTTTCCTACCGGGTGGTTCTATCTTGAGAATTATAATTAGGATGATGTTTCTAAAGGAAATTTCGCTAAAATTAATTCCCTAGAAAACTTCCTTATATAACACAAATTTAACGAAAGACATCACATTTGTTTCTGTTGGAATTCTACCTGTCACCTTAGGGCAGAGGAGGGGAACCTGCGGTCTTCAGATCTTTTGTGGCCCTTTTGGTGGGTCACTGCGACCTTTCTGTCACTTTTAAAACAAATTCCCATATTTAAAAATTATTACAAATCCTTATAATTACGCCAAGTAAAAATTTCAGTGAAAAATGCTCACTTTCAGTATAAACAGCGGATGAATTCGCTATCTCATGTAACATTAAAATTGTAGGCAACATGCAAAGCAAGTGACCTGATAATTTCATGTTTGGCCCTTAATATGAGACCAAATGCTAAAATTGGCCTTCCGATGGAAAAGTTTTCTCACCATATTTATTTACGTGTCATCCTGAGTTATAAATTCGTACGTCTAGCTTTCTTTTTATATCGCATATTACTTTTAAATTGATAATTTATATGTGAAGAGAATTTTTCTTCGGTAATTAAATCATTATTTGGTAACCAAATAATTGAATAAATAAACAAAAGTAACCTCCATCAAAATTTAATGTAGCTCTATGTTCTATTACATGTAAAAATATATAATGTAATTTTTTTAGGCTATATCATGCCATAATTTACCAAACTTTTTCGTTTATCTTTTCAGCTAAAAATGTACATTTTGCGTCTTTCTTAAATTTTTAAAATTATAAATAATTCTTAAATCTTAAAAATAAATAATTCTTAAATTTTAATTTACTTTATTTGGCGAAACATCTTATCTTATTATTATTCTATCTTATTTCGCGAAGACAGAAGTATTTATCTTAATGGGTAATTATCTGTAGTGAAAATATTTTTCTGAAAGTGTTGTAATGCATCATAGTTGATATTCCTTGTAAACTTCAATATCCATGTTCACTTTCATTTTTATTAAAGGTTATGTTTAAGACGGGACTTATTTCTCTTATCCTCATCTTAATGAAGTCGCTTATTTTAATCATTGCATTAATTTTATTACAGTTGACTGTGGATTTCTCCAAGCATGGAAATGATTTCATGAAGTGAAAACCTTTAGCAAACCACCTAAGATTTGGGTATGTATGCCATACGTTACTGATATCCATTTTAAAGATCATTCGTGGCTTTTATGTATATATTCTGAAAGGCTCGATATTGGACACCCACGTCAGTCATAGTTAAATGAGGAATTTAGCACGTGCTTTTAGTGCTTTGGATTGAAATTCTACCTTGAGATAGCATTCATAGAGACGCGAAATGTCTTAATGACTTTCTCTATCGATTGCTCGGTAAACAAAGACCGCGGCAATATCACTCTCTGAAAACCTTAGGGTAATATTTTTCGCGCTTTAAAGCGATCCGGGAATGGAAATGGAACGCTTTCGCTGCTGTCAACAAATTTTATTTGATACCTTTAGGTAAGCCCACCAATCAGCAAATTTACCCTCCGAGGAAAAAGCCGGGAAATATCCACAATTCTGTAATCGAAAAGATTGGGTTTGCAGAAAATTGCCTCTTCAAAGAATCTGGTGATATGGCTCTCAACCCCTCGGGCGAAATAATTTTTCCTTATTTTCCCAAGCTTATAAAAATATGTTCCTTTTAAGAGATACGTTTACGACGGACTATTTCGCGTGTTCTCAGGATATTTTGATTGCTCCATTGAATAAATATGTATGAATCTAAATAAATCCAAACGGAAACAGCATATTCTCCAGCATTCTACCTAAAAAATGGCCGATAAAATTGGAAACGGAATTGAACATATAATTTTATTATTACAACTTCAATCATGAGGAGTTATAATTCAACAGTAATTTTATATATTATTGTGTAATTTAAGTATACGAAAGAATGTTATTTAAGTTATTATTGGAAGTAATGTTGGAATGGAACTGAATATTAATTATTAATCCTACGCATTATACTAACGTATTATCTTGAAATATTATAATAATGTATTAATTGTATCTATTATTAAGTTATTTTTACCAATGGATGATGTTTCAGTTAGTAATTAAATTAATTGGGTAAGATGCAATATATATCATTTATAAAATTTGCTGATTAATCTTCGATATCTGAGGAACTGTATGAGATCAGATCATTCTCAGATTCTTTCATTTGCATTTGATTTGATGGTTGATTACAATCGCTTAGGCTGATTGGTCAGTGGTGGAAGTGGTCTCAGGTTCGTTCCCTGCGGTATCCTAATTTCCCTGACAGGGGTTCGGTTTGCAAGGGCATCCGGCCATAGGAATCAGTGCCAAAACATGATTGATGGTCAGCATTAATCCTTACGATCATAATCACCAACCGTAATGAAATTCTTAGATCTTTGTTTATCTAGACTTGGTAGATTGACCCAGATTGTTATCAACCCGCGTATTTGTGACTGCTTATAAAAGCTATTTGAAACGTTTTAACGCATCAAATAGTATTTTGTCTTATATGTATAACTCTTTAAATGTTTTACAGTATAACAGAAATGGAATATATTCGGAAGTATACGATTACGATACGAGTTTTCAGATTACTTCATACTTCCACCGCTTTCCAGTAATAACGTTTACAGTTATACTTCCGTTTCGGACACACAAAATTTATAAGAAACCCAACATAACAGTTTGCAACTTTCATGAGTAATTACTTATACTTTTTGTTATTTTTAGTTGATTACGGTATTTTTATTTCGATTTACTGCACAAAAATTTCGAAGGAAAAAAATATGAATAAAATTTAATGTGAATGGGATTCGCAGGCTGATCTTCCACTTACAGGGCGGTTACTCTAACTAATTGAGCTGACATGCGGAACGCTCAAGCATTTGGTTTATGGGATATTTAGGTTATATAGCCCCCCAGAAAATAGATTATTCGATTTTAAGTTTTGGCCTCCTCAGACCTTCTTGTTCATGTTTTTCTGAGAATGTATTTCAGTATCTTTTTAATTAAAGTTACCTTTGATCCTTTTCTCAGAAAAATGTTGTTCTGTCATATATTATCAGTGTTGACTCTCGTATATATCTTAATGTTTTGATAACAATTATAGCTTATCCCTATATATCAGTATAATAAGGTATTATTTTTATATACAAGTCTTACTGCGATTTTTTATAGCTCTGGACAGAATGGATTTCGTGTGACGCACACGTGACCACGGAGCGATGGAAAAAAATTTGAAAATCGAATCACATTTGACGTCGTGGTTAATCATTTATTCTCCGTCAACGAAATGAGGATGTTAGATTTTCAGTTTAAATAGGCGTTTACCACCTTCGATAAGGCCCCGCGAATCAATTTGGTTTTCAATTCCAACTCCCTCCGGGTCAGTAAATAATAGGAAATGGATCAAAATTACTAAGGGATATTGGCATAAGAGGCACACTTCATTAAGATTAAGGTTCCGCGAACGGAATCTGAATACCGGGCGTGGCCTTTGGGAGGACGGGTGTCATAAGGCTATTAATCAATAAGCAAGGTTAAATCCCAGGGATACATTGGAGGTAAGTTTCGCGTGTCTGGGAATGTCTAAAGGTCATGAATTAGGCTCAAATTGAAATGAAGTAGAGATGCTGCGGATGGGAAACCGATCCGAAGATGTGTGGAGTTTTTGAATGAAGTCATAAAACCAGGTCCATCCCCATTTATTTTGTGCTGCCATGAACTCTTGCGACGCAACAATTAACGGTTACCAAGGCAACGCTTCATTGGGCCAATGGAGGGAGAGGGGATTGGAATGGGAAGGAGAAAAGAGAGGATTAAAATTAGAACAAGGAAAAATCTGAAGGCCTGAAAGCGGGAGAAAGGAAATTAGTTGATCGGAAAAAGGAGAGATGAGAAAGGAAAAAATGGATGGGAATTTTGTAATAACTCGGATGAAAAGTCAACTTGCTACTAGGCTATAATTTTCTATCTCTTACACGACTCAGCTTACATGTTCGTTTACGGCTCACGAATATATTGGTAGATCTATACAAATGTACAGGAACAAAATTAAGAAGAAATGTTATAAAAGGAAGAATATTTATAAAATATGTGAACATCACAACTGCAGTTCCCGGATAGCTAAGTAAGCAGCTTTCGACTTTCGTGAAAGCGGTCCCGAGTTCGACTCCTGGTGGGAGCCAAGGTGCAAAATGACCTCAGCTGTAGAAGCACCTTAAACAACACTAATACCAACATCACAATTTTGGGCGATCCCCTTTTGTTGTTACAATTGAAGTAGATATTCATTTAGTAGTGTTTATTTGTATATTTTGGTTTGGGACGTAGTCCGAATTGGTATTTTATCCAATCTGAACTCTGACATTTCAAAATACCTGTTGAAAAGCATGATGTTTTATTATTTATTAACGCTATTTACTTCCGAGAATGTGTGTTTAGGCGTCAAAATTATTTTAACGCTTGTATAACATGCATTTTACATCCAGGAAACGCCAGATGTTTGAATTAGTTTTTTTTCTCGGTGTAGAAATTTGTCACATTTTTAATAGTGTTATGGAAACATGAGTGACTAGGTTCAGGAGTAAATTGAACTACATAATACAAGAACTACAGAATACAAGAAGTGTGTTCTTTCTAAATTAGAAATAGAGTATCAAATATTTTTATATAACCCCTTAGTTAAATATATTTTAACTAAACGATTGAAGAATATTATGGTCATAAAAAAAAATTCATAGAAAATAGTTTGACATATTTGACGGTAGAAAAGTTGGAAATTTCTTGACTATGAATAATAATATGATAATAAGATAACATGAAATACTTCGGAAATGCAATCTTGTGATAAAAATCCATCTGTTAGAGTTAACAATTTATATATAATAACAATATATCCTTAAGTATAAATATACCTGTAAATAACAACATACCTATCTTTACACATATCACGAAAATAAATAAAAATGAAGGAAAAGATAAGATAAAACAATCAGTTTCGTAGAATGATAATAAAGCAAGATTTAATAATAAAACGATTGGAAAAATCTGGAAATATTCCGGGCATAGAAAAGGTATATTGCAACGTAATAAAGATAACTACGAATTAATACCTCCACGACAACAAGGAAACGATATCTCTTATTACAAGAGAAAGAGGGGCACAAAAAATCATATTTGTTAATAAGCTCTCTTTGAAATATTCGAAATCTTACTACGAAATCAAATTTCCATCATTTTAGCAGACCGTGTGCCTTTTTAAAACAATCTTCCTTTTTATTGGTCCATCCAAGTCCTATCTGGACGCATTTGATTGTTTCACGGCAGAGGAATCCGTGCAATTAACATTTCAGCGGAGATCCCGAAATAAAGAACTTTATTCATCTTTCATCGCAAGCAATTACAAAGTAAATTAGAATTCCTGCGAATTAACTCGATAACAATGATGGCCACGATAACGCTCATAATATTTCCTAGGGAAATATCCGCCGTAGAAAAGGTACCTTTTCCATTTGCGTGCCCGTACTCTTTCCCGTTCTTTTAGATTAATTCCTGTTAAAAAGATTCCCTTCGTTTTGGTTTCTGCGTTTCTGAGATAGGGACTCTCTCTATTGTACCTCGCTGCCATTGTATCCCTCTTAGTCGCAGCCTTTTCCCCCGTTTTCGGTATGCGGAATTCTGGGATTATAGCCGTAATCGGCCGCGAACGAGTATGAAGATTAAACCTCTACAAATACAGTCTCCTTTCTTTTAACGCTATGGATATGTCTGCGGGAAGTCCCGTGTTATTAGAGACCGCGTTATTGGAGACCTCGGATGTTTCTGGAATGGAGTGCTTGAGAGAGCCTCAGTCCGTCTGTAAAAATTTTTTTGGAAAAGGTAGTCTGCCTGAAAGGCATCGTCACCCATGTTATTTTACACAGAGGCGTTGAAGGTCTCCACTTTAGAGGGATATTGATATATGTTTTGATAATTCGAATAAATATCTAATAATAACGAATTCGTACCACTTCAAATGTAGGTGGGATAAAAATATAAGGAAAAAGTTATTATAAAGTTAAATTTTCGCATCTCAGAATTGGAAACTTAAGTTGAGGTTGACTTAAATTTGAAGTGATAAAGGAAAGAGAGAAGTTTGATACTGTAACATATAGATAATATTTGCATATTAATGATACTTAAACACACAGTTTATTTAAACTATATGGAATAAGGTTTTCATGTCAATTTACAGAATAATATTTTCTTCTTGAACGCCTTACTTTAATAGAGAGCCCTTGGTGGTATTTCATATAATAACTATAATATTAATAATTATAAATATAATATTTTATATATAACTATAATCACGTATTAGTTCCATCAGACATCAGACTCAGCTTAATAATATATCTCTGTGGCAAAAAAATCCTCTTCAATATAAGATTGAGTCCCGGTTAAATTCAAGGAATCTTCCTTTGAACTTGATTAGCAACTTAATAAGCAATGGAACGGCATTGCCCGAATTCTTTTCTCCAAAGCCGACCTACTGTATTCAGAATGCTTCTTAGAAAGCTCAAATAACAAAAGCTATTCAAACTGCTGTGCACGGTCTGCTTTCTTGGAAGAGAATCTGCTTTTAAATTTCGCCAAAGAGTAGTAGAAGCAGAAAGTGTTTTTGTCTTTATTTCGAAAATTATATTGAGTTAGTGTAAAAAGAGAATTTTTCTACTATCAAGATTGCAAATTATTAATATATTAAGGTGATTAGTAGATAGAAGTCCTGGAAGAGTTAAATTGGAACGTTCTTTCTACAACACTTTATAATCTATAATTGTCCCATTTCTCACTAGTTTTACTTTCATGTGTCATGGGCAAAGTAAATGGCAACATAGAAAAGTTAATCGATTAATGTAAAATACTCATTTCATTTAAATTAATTTCATCGCCCACAGCTGGGTTGACTGGTTGATCACCATCATTTGGTGGATTACAATTTACTGTAAACTCAATATTGTGTCGCACCGTAGCTTTATTAAAAGTTAACTAGGATAAATTAGTATGTTAGTATTTGGATACAAACTTAACAGGATTATGTATATTTTATTGGATTTTATTATGGAGATTTAAAAATTATTACGAAATTTTTATAGAAACTAACAGGGACAGGAACTTCAAGGACAAGAAGTGACATGGAAAAAATAATCATTGCATACATTGTGAAAGCAGATTGATTATTATGGGTGATTGAACTTCATTATCATTGGTGCCGTCTGAGACCTAATTATCTCTGAAATAAAAACAAATCTGTCTTCTTTGTTTTGCCTTTGAAATTAATTTATTTCCATAATGCAACACCTTCTCCTTTACGTATTAAGATCTTACAGTTAGATGTGAAAAATATTGACGTAATAAATCAACAATTCTCAAGCCTCAATAGTTAATGGAATGGTTGCATTTGGTTTGCTGTCTATTCCCCCAATTATTCCGTAACAGTACTCAATTAGATAGACAGTCTTCAGTTCTCTGTGGTATAGACACAAATAAAATCCAGAAATAGGATTACGGAGCACCTCAAAGTAAGCCAGTCTGTACAGATGGTTATAAATGCAGTTATGTGACGCTCCTTAGGAAATGGAGCGGCGATTTGGAAGTTAATTCGGCGTGCGCGGGGTATGAACATAGGGCCGTTAAGGGATGCCAGGGAGGACATCTGCTCTTTGATCACCATGAATTCGTAACGAGCAAATTTCCGTACACGAATTTGATCGCATTTCTTATTTATCTCCGTACCTGAAGTTCATCCCGCGAATATTCTACACATACATCAGTCATAAAGACCACGAAACGATCCTCTCCTGACTCCCATTCCGAGGCCGAAAAAAGTAAAAGGTCTTCGAAATCAGTACTGAATAACAACCGAAGTTGTAGCGACTTTTTCAAGGCGATGCAATGGACATATTTCGCCGGCCGAAGCGGCGGCGGCGCTTTGCAATTCAAAACCGGGCACACGCGCATTAAATTGGACTCATTCGTAGGCATACAAGCGGGGAGATTCCTCCACTCCCGCCATCCGCTTCTGCACAACGCCCCAAAACCCCTTATATACGCACAGCTGCCCTACTCCCCGTCCATTACTCATGAGCGATCGAATAGTCGCTGAAACATCTCTCATTACCACCGCATACTCCCACGGAAAAGTTTATATCCCCCCCTTTCCCGACCACCCCCACTTTTTTCACCCCCTCCCCCCGCTCGCGACGTAATCGGATGGCTTTTGAGTTTATCCCTTTTTCATCCATCCTCTCATTTGCATTCCGTTCCGAATTTACATTTCTGCCTCCCGATGTACCCTTTTCCTTCCTGTTGCCAATGCCGCGGCGGTTTTCTCTTTTTTCTCCCATCCCCTCCACCAGCGGGACACAAATGGAAAACGAGGAAATGCAAGCGAGTTGCTCTTGTTTTTTTCTTTTCGGAGAGGGAAATGCGTGTGTTTGACGACGGTGGGGAATGGTAGAAGCCGATGCATTTGGTGGACAACACCATCGATCCCAGGTGATTTCAACGCCTTTTTATTTGCCTATATTTTTTTCGGTCCTAGGTGATTTCGACGCGCGATTATTTTTGTGTTTTTTTCACATGGCGTGTTAGCATAATTTTCTGTATAAAGATGACTTTCGGGGCTAATATAATAATAAAAGGTGGCTCTGTGTCGCGACGGATGTTTGTTCTTTTTATTCCTCCGATGACGGAAGTTTGGGGCAACAAAATGTTGCGAGAGGGCTTATATTCCCTCGCTGTTTTGATATGTAAAAATAAACGTATCCCTGGGGATGGTGCTTTTGTCTTTTATTTTGTTGGACCGCCGAAATATATTGCATCTGGATCGCGCGGTAAAATATAAATTATGTTGCGTGGTTTCGTTTTTTTAGTTTTTATTGATAGGATATTGATGTTCCAATACTGGTTTATTCTAAAGGATAAGCTTCCTCGATGTTAATTCACTATATGCTCCATACCTTCCTTTTTCTCTTTTATTATATATACCAAAAATATACTTCCTGTTTCTCGATGAAGAGAATCTTATCTTTTAGGAAAATTTCTATACATCGATTTCTAGTCTCCCCCTCTTCTTTCGAACCACAATGAGGTTATCATTAATGAAGCTGGAACCAAATTAGCTTTAAGAAAGGTCATCTACTTTTATTTAGCTGATTTTGTGGAAACTCTGGCCTCGTTTTAAATATACCAGTTGTGATGGTGGCTTGATTAGTATACTTGTGGCCCGACCACAAGGTCCTGGGATGGAATCCTGACTGATTGGATATTTCCGGTTAGGAAGTGGTTGTGCGTGTTCATCGATAATAATAATTATTAAATTAGATGTTATTGAGACCACCATGTTTCCATTAAAGAAATTATTATTTATGCGATTATTCTTAGTGTCACAAAATAATTGTAAATGCACTTCTTAACAAAGGTTTTGGACATTCCTTGTTACGATGAATTTTGGTTAATTTATAAGCATAAGAATACAATTTTTATCTAGAAGATTCTGTTATTCTGATATACCCGGGTTTTATGCCAATCTCCTTCCATATCATTTCATGAAAAAAGTATGTATATGTTTTTTTGATTTAGAAAAGGTACTCATATATATTAACACTCATGAATTCGCATTCATAAATTCACACTCATTAAATTACAATAATATTTTTAGGGTTTTGTCGTTGCAGTTAAATCATAGCTTTAGCAGCTAGGATGATCATTATGAACACATCTTAAAGCAAGCTAAGAATATCGCAGTTTATAATGATAAATTCATTCACTCCTAAAATTTCGTCATATATGCAACTGAAACATTCACGAAAACGACGCTCTATAATTCATTATAGTTGAGGTTTTTCATCAATAAACGAACGTAAACTAAGAATTAAGGGATATGTGGATGAAATTCAACATACATAGTTCATTAATACAATTGTTACAATTCAGGAAAGCTGTTTATAATCCCATACATATTTTAAGAAAACAAAATGCCATGAAAATATATTTCGCGATTTTTGCAATAGAATAAACAGAGACAAAATACAGATTAGATTGCATATTTATATGGAAATGAAAGGTTTTCTTATGCCTGTTATTTCAAGGAGGCAACCAAAGAGAAGAAAGAGCTCAACGTTTCCGAATAGAGAATCAAAAGATCTGTTTTCTGCATATTTTATGATATTGTTTTTCCCGTTTTTGAAATTTATTCTTCGACTCTAAGTAAGCAGTTCCGACTCAAAGAACCGATACAAGATGTAAATCCGTCGCCATGGAAACGTTTCATAAAACAGACAATAATTTTCCAATAAAAATTAATAAAGGTATCGAATTCGAACGTTTTCAAAATAAAGAATTCCGAGAAATTCTGAGAAAATAGATATGAACCGTAACGTTATATACGATCCCGGTGAAGGTGACCTAGAGAATGAATGTCAATTCAATTTTGAGTATATTCAATTGAGAAAAGATCTCTGAACGAAGAATCGGGGTTTGTTCCCTAAAATCAATTACCTGAGTCAAAATAACGGATGCAATATGTGATAGATACTTCTATTTTTAATGGGATTTTATTTAACTTGAACCTAGAAATTATTAACTGCAATGCGTTACGTATCTTATAGCGCGATAATTAATAATAAAATCCCCAGGATGTTCTCATAATGGAAATAAATCATGAATAAATTAAAAATAAAATAGAGGACTACTTTTTCTATGAAGTTACACATACTGCTGATTTAATTCCGATATACATATTTATTTAAGACCGAGCAGCCATTTTATATTTATCTAAATATTTTTACTCCTTTTCCCCAAATTTTTCATTACTTGATCACTATAAACTTTATTCACAATCGTAACATATATCAATTTTCATCAAGGACTAATAAATATTGCTAGCACGTTGACAATTTCAATTAATCTATATACCTGGAGTCTAGCATTACTTTTCCTCTTCAATGGTGACAGTTTTCTTATTATTTTTAATTGGATTGCTACGTTCACCTTGATATTGATGTGTATTTATTAAAAAGTGAAAAATTTTGTACCATTAAAGTTTTTCAAATTCCAAGGATGTTTAAAGGTGACTATTTTAGAGGGTTTTTATACCGTAGAACAGTTATAGTAGTGTAACCGTTATGCTCTGGAGATGTATTGGCAGTAATGTAACTTTGACTTGCCAAAGAAGTCTTTGCACGCTATTCGAAAAATTTATGTACTCATAGTAAAATAGAAAAAAGGCAGAAAGACGAATATATTTCACAGCTTATGCAGATACCTTAAATAGTTTAAATGACAGAATCATAAAATATATTGTCATTCGCTCAATGAATTTACATAATAAAAAGTACCCATTCCTGAATTACAATGTGCTCAAGTACTCACCTATTTAATGAAAATGTTTAAATAATTAAGCTATTAATATTATATTAATTGATTAATTAGTATCAAGATCAAGTATCTATTTTTAAGCTAAGAATATTAAAGGATACATCTCCTCATTGTATTACAATATCCATTACATGCTTAATCGAGAAGCAATAATAATACAATTGTAATTGTAATTAATCGATGATTAGTGATGCAGTGAATCGTGATGATTAATCTCATCGTGGAGTGCATTAGTCCCTCTCCATTTATTATCTTTTCCCCCTCCCGTGTCACTGTTAGTTAGTGTAAAGAAGCTCACTATAATTTATACATTGCTTGATGACGGCAATTATTCGATGAAACCAGTCGTGTGTGAATTTATCGCTGGAAATATCACTGCGTATTTTCCTTTACTTTCAATGTCTATATGTTTATGTTTTGAATGAGGCTAGCGACGATCTCGTAAGTCTGAAGAAGGAATTTTTTAGATTATTGAATAATGTAATTGTATACTCGCACAATTAGAAATACCTAATTTTTTACGCTCAAAAGAAAAGAAAATGCAGATTTTCAAAAATACGATCATAATGTTTATCCTCGGGCTCTATCCCCGTAATCGGTTTATCTATTTCGTAATCTAATTTTTTGAGCGATTATTTCAGAGGGGTTATAATAATTTCGAATGTGCCAAATTCGTATAATCTGTATAAGCTAATAATTGCTTAGGGTTCTCAAGGCTATGAGTGAATTTATTTTCATAGTGATAGAGGTTTCATTTAAATAGTTTTTATATCTTGTTCACAAATTCTAGTTTTGATAGTGTATCTTTGCCCTTAAGGGATAACTTTTAGTTGGGAAACGGTAGGGTTTGTTGGTTAATTTTGATAGTTTTCTGAAGGTGCAGAAGTATTTTTTCCCAATCAATTAACATTATTCATCCACATAATCATCGATGGTCAAGGTACATATTTTTTTGTTTGTAGTAGTTTATAGGGAACTCGCCATAGTAAATTTTCTTGGAGATTATTTAATTTAATATTTTAACTCGTATCATATATTTACTTGTGTCATTAACAGCAACGTAGCCACTGGAAATAACAGATTTCCTAAGGTATACTCCTATTATCCTAACTTGTTCATAACACTTATTCTCAAATATTAAATCAACATTTATAAGAATCACATTTAAATAGGTTTTAAATCTACATAAATACCTTGCAAACCGTGCGATTGATATGGTTACAGTTATGAATCGGAAGTCGGTGAATATGGTCGAATAAAGTTTCGCAGATTTATTCATTGCCCATTATTCCATTCATTATAATTCCCAGACTTTTAGTTCGTGTATTATGCATCCTATCGAAGAATTTAAAACTGTGTTACATTCAGTTTCTCTTGTAACTCCTCGTCAAATCCGCATGTCTTCCGTCATAGCAAACTAAATCGATCATACTGTTCGAATCTCTCCACTTTCACGCATGCACGTTGGTAGATTTATGGTCAAACCATGTATTGGAAACAAACCAACCCTTTTCCACACCAATCCAATTCGCCCCATTATCATTTACTCCCCCGTCATCGAAAGGACTTGCCAATTTCTCTGTGATATCTCGTATGACAAATGCGGATCCATTTATGTCACAGACCGCAGTTATTTTCTCTCCTTTGCCACATTTTTTCGTGCACTCAAAATCCCCAGAACTCTCCACTCAACGTTTCTGTCTTCGGCCGCAGATACTAGCATGCGTTGATGGAAACCACAGGAACTCTCACTTTCTAACGAGCTCTCACACATGTGAATAGACTGCTTTCTACGCATTGTGTCATGCGGGGTTAAATATGTTTTTATGAAAAGGAAAGGGAAAAGGTTTTTCTAGTTTTAGGATGCGTTGGTATAGGTCTAACTTTTGGTAGACATCAAGAGATGTATTACATTTGAGGAAAAGTATATGAAATCTATTCATCATAAATCAACACAGCTTTCTGTTTATCTAATGACATAAAATTCCGGATTTATTTTCAATATATGGCTAAAAATGTAAGCTGGATCATTAATCTTACTCAAACCATTATGATAGGTTTAAATTCCTCTGCCTGTTTTTTCTTTATAATCAATATTTAATTCATAGAAAATCTACTGTATGCCATACTATTCTTTCCAAGAATTTCATATTCAAGATTATGACGACGATAATTCATGTATGCACAATCATTTTTGTTAGAGAATTCAGTAGTATATTTCTCAGTCTCCTCAGTATTTGTATACCTGTTTTGTTAAAAACTGTCTCTAGTATTTTGTATCCATGGAGTGTTTTAGCAACGAATATGTTGTTGGGAGAAACCGTCGGTGGACATATTCGATTTAGATGTAATTATTTCCCTCTTTTACTTTGATTACACTTGAATGAATAGGGAAATCAGATTAGTTTTCAATTAACGCATCATATTGCTAATTATAAATAGAGGTTGATGAGGTAAATTCAATTGATTTGCGAAATTGATTTGGTAATGTGATTTCATTTTCAGTAGTTTTCCCAGAAAATCCTGCTTTGGAGTTAATATAAGAGACAGAAAAATTCTGTTACTTTCGATCGGCAGCTAAAATTTTGGCACGGGGTAATTTTAACCAACCCGTACATTCATCACATCCGGACTTCACTCCAAAGAGTTGCATAACATTCTGGAAATTCGCAGAATCGGACACTTTTTCATCGGCCTTTCCCAATTCAATAGAATTAACCAGTTAAATTATTCTGCTTCCCCTTTGGCGTTCAGCGAGGAGATAATCCTCAGCGTAAATATGCGCAAACACCAATCGTTTCAAATCTGCGTGATGGGATGTACGCATTCCCTTTTCCCTAGGAGACCTGAGTTTAAATCCTGAACAAATATCCTCTTTGCTTTTGTATATCGAGGCTTATGCCTTCACACTACATGGATTCTCTTGAGTCGGATATATTTTTTTGGGGATTATGTTGATTGTCGCGGATCGTTCTCTGTAGCTGCTGATTGCGTTAATTGCTGCGGATTTTCTTTCCTTTCGGCACTTCTGATCATCCTATGCATTTATTCGTTTTGTATTGGTATTTTGTGTTATGTGGGTGCCGTTAATATAAATCTACTTAGATAATTATAACATATTAGTACACATGAATATTCATACCCCGTGGTTAAATGGCACCAATTAAAATCACTACTAAAAAGTATATCGAATTCGCGAAAGTCGCGGTATAACTTCGCATATAAATAAATTAAATTTTGTTTTATTTCGGCCAAAGAATATAAATTGTAGTTTAGAAGCAAAATATTCAACAAAAATTGTAGGTATTTAAAGGTAATAAATGTACATAGGTGGTCTGAAAAGTTTCAGACATTTCGCCATTTCTCGACCGGTTTTCTGAAAATTTCTGAACATTTTCTGAAAATTTCTGAAAATCTGGAGTCGGAAACTTTTCAGTGCACCCTCGCATTAAACAAATGAGTTACGTAAAACAACGTTATTCCGATCTCGAGGTCTTCGTAAAAGGTAAACTCGTCTGATTACGCAATGTCCATTTTTCACGCTGAATTTCTTCATAGCAAACACTTTTTTATCGTTTATGACCTTTTTTTTATCATTTTTTGGTGTTTTTCCGTCTTATGTTTGAAAATAATAGATAAAGTTTCGTCTGGGAATGGAAAATCAAGAACCGCGTAACTCCAGGTTTACGTTAGTCGAGGTATCACTGTAAAATTTAATTTCCATCCCGAAATAGTGTGCTCCACATTTCGGACGACCGAATTTCTAGAATCCAGGATTTATATTTAGAATTAAAACAGCTGAGTCGGAAAACGAACTGTGGGAGGATGCAATTTGCTAATGAGATCTGAAAGCTAGAAAATAAAGCGACCTCGAAAAAAAAAAACGATCTGCGAACGAAAGGTTATGCCACGTGGAATTTATTTATAGAAACGATTCGACGCTAACGCCTCGCAATTGCACCGAGAGAGGGAAAAAATCGAAGAGCGAAATGCGTGGAATACAATGAAAAATAAAATCGAAGAGAAAAAAAGGGATCGTTCAAATTAAGGAAGGAGCGAACTTTCAAGAAAGTTTCGGTTATTCGCTCGACTCATTAAAAAGAAAAATATCGCTTCCTGCAGATAACAGCGGCATCCAAAGAATCGAGAAGATTCGTGCAAGAGTTTTGCATCTGCTTAGAATAATGTTACAAGAACATTGTGTTCGTAGAAGTCGCGCTCCAACTTTGCTATCTCTGTGGAAAAAGTGACTGGAAGTTGCATTGGAATTTTAAAAAGTTCGTGTAAAGAATTGTTGTATTATCACTGTATCACACTTTAAACTCGATGCAATGAACGTATTTAGGGGTTTCCATGTTTTATTTTAGAAACATTTTGACGATCTATGCGCAACAACGTAACGAATATTATTCTATAAATAAAAGAAAAACGAAAAAATTCAGACTGTTAAGAATATTTATCATTCCAATGAATCAAATCAAATGGGTGCAAACATTTAGAAAAAATGAGGTGAAGGGGCTTAGGTCACCGTAAACTGGATCAAACAGACAACTACCGAACCACCGCTATACGAGTATCATTCATGGAATATTTATATAGAATATTGGATTCTCCTAAATGACCGAATAAATATATTGCGGTACTTTTGATGTTATTCAATCATATTAAAAGGATTACTCTGTCGTATTAAGTTATCAGATTAAGGTGCATTCTACTTCTTTTCTAATCCGTAGAAGATTCATACAAATATTCTGTTCTGTATTCAATGTTTCATTGAATAACACTTCATCTATATTTTTTCCGCAGAATATCAGTTAAAAGGTGTGTCCATCGCTTATTATTAATAATAATATATTATTACTGATAAGCGAACTTTGTTGTCCTATATATAACTTAATAAATTGAATCTTCAGCGTTTGCATTTCATAAAAGGAGATAGAATGTGACATTTCATATAACTTTCTGTCATTTTTATTTATGGCTGTGATAATTTGAAAGCCGCTGAGCAGAGATGCCAATCCATTTTTTATAAGGCCGCCTAAGTTGAACCCTAAGAATTTGCTTTGAAGTCTCTGAACTCTTCAAATGTCGCTAAAAAGCAGCTAAAATATCATGATTGCTTGAAATCTCTTTTACTAATGTTATATCAGTCAGATTTTATGAACTAAACCGATAAAACGAAGTCTATTATCGCAATTTTATTCTACTTTGTACACAAGTTCAACATGTTATGGTACAAGAACAAGGATAACTATATGTGTTACAGCACATTCTAGACTTCGTTAAATTAGTTAAAAAGGTAGTTGAATCAATATCAATGCTACTGGGGTGTAGTTGACGCTGGGTAATAGTATTCATCTCGGTCATAGGGTCATCGAGCTGCATTCACATATACCGTTCCTGCATATAACACTCTGGCTCAATGGGGAAAACAATGACAAATTACCACACTCGTTATCTTCACTCTGAAGCCTCACTCCCTCTCGAGGCTTTTAGTAGCAGATGGTTAGTGGTTTCTAGCCTGATCCTGTAGCTGCATGCTTTACATGCATCATCATGTACATGAAGTAACTAATTATATCTATTTAATATATTATTTTATACCATCATTTTACGAATAATGCAAATCAAATCAGTTCTAAGAACTATTTTGCTGTGATTATGAAGTAAAATAACTTTGAACAGATACCCATCTTCCACAATGGGATTTCTTAATAGTAGTGGTAGTTAAAATGCTTCGATATATGATCATTTTGCATCACCGGGAATCGAACCCGGGACTGCTTTCACCAAAGTCGAACGCGCTGCCCACCTGATTAACTGGGAGTACTAATTTCTTAATATCACAGCTTTAATCGTAATGTAACTGTGATAATACAAAAATAATACGTAAATTTGTGGTACAACTTACCTCAGGCTTGCGTTCATTCGTAGCTTTTCTTTGGGGTTCGGAACATACAAAGAGAAACAGCCGTATGTGTTTGGAGCCATATTCATCCTCAATCGTAATGATAATGAGCATTGCACTTGTGGAATGGATCCGCACATCCAAAGAGATGACCGGAATGGTAATCACATAGGCTGGGTATTCGACTTTTCCTTTGCAGTCTTTCCTACAAATGGAAATATTCGGGAGTTTAATTAGTCCCGCCGTATTGTCAAAGCGTCGGCCGCTAAAGGAAGGCGCGGTTCGCTAATCGATATCAGTAATAAGTGCGTTTTGGGCGTAAAGGAGGGGTAGAGGGGAATTCAACAGGCGATCACAATGGGGCCCTTCCGACGCCTGTTGCGGAACTCCCCTGTTTCATTTCAGGAGCGCCCCAATGCGGTCGGCATTAAAATCACGATGAGTTATGAAAATCTTTTATTGTCTTCGACCCTGCCATTATTGGAATGGACCCTTTTTCGCAGGCCGTCGCCGTCTACTCTATTTTGATAGGAATTGCTTCTCTACGTTTTTAGAGTTGGGATCGTAAAGGCGGTTATGGTACTTCCAAGGTTTCGGGAATCTTAATTTTCTGTGCCGGGTTATTGTAGCGCGAATGGGGAGGTCGTTGTTTTTGGTATGTAGATGGCGCCAGTACCGATTACGGGTCCGCAATGAGGTGAACATTTCTGCCGTCTTCTGTTGTTGCCTTTTTTCTCTCTCAATCGGCTCAAAATGCAACGTTGCCTGCGTCGATTGTTGTTTTGCGACGCTGCGTTTATTGCGTAGTCGAAGTTAAAATTATTGATTATTTTCCATCGGCAACAATCGGTCAAGGCATCGATTATTATTACGTAACTGTTACAACAATTGTTTGTTATTCATTGTTTTCTTCGTCCTTAATGTATTATTATTGTTGGATATATTATTAATAATTGCATATTTATCTTAAGATTACTGTTTATGTTATCGATTATTATTACGTAATCTCGGCATCGATTATTGTTTCGTAAGAGTCGATTATTCACAACAATCATTTTCCATTCATTGTTTTCTTCCTCCTAAATTTATTATCATTGTTAGGTATATTTTTAATAATTGCATATTTATCTTAAGATTATTGCTTTAGGGTATCGGGAATTGTTACGTAATTCCGACATCGAATATTGTTACGTAACAGTGGATAATTTACAATAATCATTTGTCATTCATTGTTTCATTCGTCCTAGATGTATTATTATCGATGAATATATTTTTAATAATTACATCTTAACCGTAAGAATACAATTTCAAGCCAAAGTATAGCTTAACAAACATACAGACAATAAAGTCAGTGTGGAGTAAATTATGAACCCTTTTACTTTGGGAATTTTTTTTATCAGCTATTTAATCACCAAGAGATCAGATTAATATATATTGCATATTCTTATTATAATATATATTGCATATTCGTATATTGAATTCTTTAACTCCGGATCTTTCACCCGTGAAAATCTATAAGTCCGAGCCAGGCATGTGCCAACTATAAAGCCGCATACAAATTGGAACTTCATTCATGGTTGAAATCGGAAAATGAAATATAGCATTGAATTGGACTAATTTTATTGGCTGTCGAATCCACCGGACAATATTTCCTCTTGATAATCTTCCTGGTTCGTCGATGATGAAAATTTATATCACTTTATATTCCTTTTATGGAGCACTCTATCTTTCGTCTATTTGACTTTGAGAAATAAAAAGTATCGAATTTAATTTTTTTCGCAATATGCTACTATTTCACCCTTTTCTGCGAATTCTGTTGACATTAGTTGAACATAAGAGCTATATGGATCAAATGAATCTTTTATTTCATGTCTAACTTTATTATATTGCAACAAATATATGACTAATATTAAATAATCAAATATACGTAATCAAATTTTGGTATTGAAATTTTTACCTATTACTAGAAGCTAATTACTGAATTATTGTTGGGATGATTAAATTGTTCCCAACTTTAAGTTGCAGAAAATGAGAGTATTGTCTTGAGCATTGTTGCAATAGTATTATTTATGATTGTTGAACCTTATATTACTATTGCAACAATGCTCTGCTTTATGATAGGATTGTTGGAGTATTGGATTTTGTCTTTTACATTGCTCGAAACATCGATATTTTCGAATATTGTCGATGGAACGGCACAAAATTTTTTATACCAGGATCAGATAAATTAATAAAGATGATACTCTTATTGGATATTTCAACTGTAATTCATTTTACTTAAATGGCAAAGGTATGAACTCATTCCGGCGTATAGACTTATATTGATTTGATCATATTGCTTGATCAAAGACTTGGAGCCAAAAATTTTGTAATATCACTAAAAATAAAATGAACAATACTTTTTCCATTGTATTTGATATATCAATTCTTTTGAATTCTTAATTTCACAAATTTTTGAAGACAAAAATTTCATTGATTTAAAAATATAGGAGACGATTCAGTTATATAATCCGATGTATGAAATGAGAATTTCAAAATTAAATGGCAATGGTCTCAAGTAGTCGTAGAAAATGGGCGGATTTTGATGTTACAAACTCTGCTCTGCCTTAACGCAACTTATATTTTAATTTAAAATAAACCCAACGTTCTCATTTTAAGTTCAGGAATATTTACCAGATAAGAGACACTCACTGTATATAATTTTCTTTTAATATATGTGCTCGCATTTTTAAAAAATTCTTAATTTCTTCGGTGCCCACGCCAAGTTTTCCTTCTCTGTCTTATCGTTCCGGATTCGTATACTTTTGAAAAGTTTGGGGGAATAAATTCGAATTATCCCAACCTTTTATTTTGCAAATTATCTCCTCAAAGATTTAGCTGCAGGACATTGTGTATTATATAAACTCATGTTATTTGTATGAGAATAATATTTTCTTGCCACTGATTTCCAATTCTCCAGTTCTTGGAAAAGGAATATCTGGGTACGCACACATCGCTTTGGAGGAGTTTTCCCTGTCAGTCAAACTGCTCTTTATCCATCGAGGTCTTTTATTTATGAATTTAAGACAGATTTCCAGAAATATTCTAAAGGTCAAGGGAATTGAGAAACAAGATAATTTCTGCAAATAGAAAGCTATCTCCAATGCTACTTTGCGTTTAATGATGCAAAGTTCCGGGTTCATATCTACAGAAGATTGATTCGTATGATTTCTATCATAAAATCCTTTTCAAGCTAATATGAACTTTATTTTTCTGAAAATTTATTCTATGCTAAGTCCTGACTTACCTTCATCCTTTCCATCTTCAACGCTTACTTGCCCTTTACAGGATATGAGGTTTACTAAACAAGATGAGGAGTGAAGTAGTTTACTGCCTTTAGTCTAGAACAACCAACTTCTCGTCTTTTAAGTAAGTAATCCAAGGGCCGGTTAGAACCTCTCTACCTTAACTACCCGACTACTACCTTTGCTAGGGCTTCTCAAAGCCCCGCAGAGGGAATGAGGCTTACTAGAGAAGATGAGGAGTGAGGTAGTTTCCCTTTACTTTCCTTATAATGCCAGAACAGAGTGACGCCACGCAATAGCTCTATAAAAATTACCTTTTAGTGTATTAAATGAAAAAGATTATACTATTCAGCATATCTCTTAGTAATTTTAACAGTGCTCCTACAGGTTTCGCACAAAAAGTCACCACAAGGAATCGAACCCGGGACTACTTTTACCAACGTCGAATGCGATACTCACTCGGATGTCCGAAAGAATTTTCAGAATCTTTCATACCTCACTCTTTTTGATATTATCAAAGCCATTAAAAAGACAGATTTAGACGTAAAATCAAGATACATTTTCCTCTATCCCTTACTAAAATAAAACATCTTCCATTCATAAAGATACGGCCGCATTTCAGTTTTAACGTTTACTTTAAAATTTCTCATATTATCATAAACGTCTCCGTTTTCATCGGCTCGTGAAAGGGCCAAGTTACTCCTTAATACTCTTTTCGGAAGCATTCCATTATCTGCAGGCTCATCCATATCTCTCTTTCCCCATTCGATTTAAACTAAAAGTTTTCCCCATCAAAAAGATTGCCGCTAACAGCGTACGCGATATCCGCTTAGAAGACAGCTCCTATACCGGAAATTAAATATTCTTGCGCCACCCCTTCCATCTCATTCCTCAAGGAGATTTTCTATTGGAGGAAGAATTTTTCATCCCGTCTCCAATCTACTGCCGGAAAACACTAAATAAGCCTCCTCTAAGAATGTCGATTGAGCTCTTAGTTACGGGGATTGGAGAGAGGATACTCCTTAAGCCGTACACGCAGCATCATGAACGTGCTAAATCAGGAGACCGTCTCGCTAAAAAGGGAGTGCAGGGGATTCGGCTGTCAATCCCGGTCTCCCAACAGTTTCTGCTTACCGTAAAAGGTTTATATTAACTTATTAGTCAGCGATGGTGGCTGGTGGGGGATATAGTGGCATCGAGAATCTAGCTAGCTCTAAAATATGTTTATGCTGCCTATCGATATCACTTGGTGGAGAATGTGGCTTGTTCTTTATAGAGATTCTTGCATCAAATATTCCCCTTTTGAATTATTTTCTTACCTTGTCAATTTTATAGAGATTCGGGAACTCTAAGAATCTAGAAGGAAATTCAATGATCAAACGACGCTCTAATTATTTTGGCATCTCCAACAATACATGCATAATTTAATGATTCAACAATGCTCCCTTGATTTTGGTGATTCTAACAATGGTTAAAATAATCTCATCACAATGTATCAAATAATACAGCAATAAAAATAATGATCTAGAAGATCTTGATCTAAATACGGCCCACGGACCAAATACAGCCGCTAATAGTTCATTCTACGGCCCGTAGTGGGTTTTAGAAGTTTGAATTATTAACAAAATTTGAAAATTGATGTAGAAGTTAATGTAAAATTTTTAATAAAAATAGGCTCACGAAGAGGAATTTTAAAAATATTGATCTCTTATTTAATTTCGTATTATAGGAAGCTCTTAGCTGAAAAATGTTATGTATCATTATAATTCATTTATTTATTCGTTCTCTTATATTGGATACCTTATACATTAAATTTATTAGTCAATTATAAGAATAACGTTCAATTTGCCGAAATTATTTTCCGGCCTACGATGGTTTATTGATATTTTCATAAGGACCTCCTCTTATTGTTAGCTTTCCCTGATCTAGAATACTCAAAAAAAAATTCAGATCTACTTTGCAAGACACTGTAATTGTCAGTTTAGGGTTTTTTATTTATATTTAATCAAACATTATTCATAATTTTATTCTTAAATCGATGTTTCAAATTCCGTATAGATTTCTAGTGCGATCAAGTCGTTACTCACTACAATTGCTAATTTATTCACTTCATCGATGTGTTCTTTGGTGATAAGCATTATTTTAAATTACTGCAGGCAAAATATTCTCCTTTTCTGATGCTTATCATATCCAAGAGGCTTTATCGTTGACGCAACTTCAGAGTCGAACCTGTAATCTTCGCTAACGAACCTATCTGATAATCCTTGTGCCGTCATTAAGTCAGAGATCAATCCTATTTCATGTGAATATAATACTCACAGTAGTATTGGAAAATAGGTAGAGCAAGGTCAAGAAGTAGACTGTTTCTTTTCCTATCGGTGAATGGACATTTATTACATCTTAGAGCATAGTTCGTTATGTAAAGTATGCTCGTTTATCCCTCATTACTCTTGGTTACACCCAGCTGGGCCTTGAATGGTTTGGTGGTTTACACGAACTCCGATCAAACTATGTCTGCCACGTCAACTGGCTACAAACTGTAATAGACCGTCAGTATTAGCGGTGCATCTCTAATTAGGTTACCACAACAGTAACTTTAAGGAAAGTTAGGGAGTTGGGCGCGAGAAGGATCTATATTCTCTACTTAATATAAAGGGTTGGAAACTCCCTTGTATGTTCTATAATAATACAACTGTGGAGCATTTATATTCTATGAAAATTAAACTTACTCTCAGATCAACAAATTTATTCTATCACCTAGAAACAATCACTTAAGAGTAATTTTCTCCTCGATTGCGCCAGGGTATAGGTATGAAATTCTTCTTATACATGCAAATAGTTGGTAGATTCTTGAAATTATATTATTTTAGATACATCTAACTCCTTATCTAGCGACGTTATGCCCAAATTAGGTTCTATTCCATGGATTTTCTCTTTTCGTTCTGCATTATCTTACAAATTATAATAAAAAATAAAGTTTTCTGTAGAAATAACTATGGGAACTTATTGTAGTAGAGACCGACATTGCAAGAAAGCACTATCATAGAACGGGGTGTAAAAACACGAACTGTCGTAAAAAATGCATCACTGTGTACGAAATGCTAGAACAAAAAGAAAGATCGAAGTTTAACCCAACTATAAAAGACACAGATATATAAATTTGAAAAAGAACAATATTGCTATACACATTGGAAAAGTACAATTTAAACACAAAACAGCGTATTTTGTATAACGTGAAAGTGTTACACTGTGATAAAAATTGAATTTTGAAGTAAATTATAGTCATTGTCTCTTAAATCAAATACAGCATACAACGGGCCATTCATAAATTTAATCGAGAAAAATAATTGAAGGTAAAATAAGTTATATTTACTGGCTTTTTAATGATAAACAGTCCTTGAGCATATAAAATGTTGACAAATTAATATTGCCCAAGAGGCTAGATAACTTTATGCAGGAATGATATTCCGGCGAAGTCAACCCATTTTCATATTCTAACTAGGCTGAATTTTGCATGAAGAAGTAATTCAGGAATCGCTGCTCGGAATTACATGGATCCAGTTAAACTCATTACAGTGCGAGGAGCTGTAACATGTGATCGATCCTCACAAAGGAAGAGCCCTGTGAAGGAGGGATGGAAAAAGCTCTTGCGGTTTTGCGAGTAGAGTAGATGGGAGAATTAATTGGATTGAGAGATAATCCAATGAGGATATATTAAACGCGGTTGACGGGGAAGGAATATTAATTGAAGAAATTAGCGGGAGATATAAGAAGTGGTCGGGCTTGCTTCTATGGAAGGAATAACTAATAGAGTGTGGTTTATGGGAACAAAAAGGATATGGCTGTACAATGTTAATCATGAAATGATTAGCTCCGAAACTTCAGGAGTTGGTGGGAAGAAATTCCTCTGATATCCTACTTTATATCTGCTTTGGGGTATTTTAAGGAATGATACGCTGTGCAACCCGAGTTTAGCGATTTCTGTCATGTTAAATTGCTGTCTTAATACATTAGACGGTTATTCCCTAGCAAAACATATTAGTCTGAAAGAAATCATTATTCATAATATAAGCACATTAGAAAATTATTCTTTATACAACCATCAGCTATAATTATTAGTGATAGAACGATACCAAGATTTACCGATTCTGATACAATTCACGATACTACTCTAAACTTTTTATTCCGATAGAATTCAAGATTTCGATCTCTGTAATAAGTCCAATTCATTATTTTTAGTTACCGTTGTTTAAGGGGACAAATGCTCAATTGCATATTAACTGATGGAGCATTTAGTAGAATAGAGTAAGATGAAATAGAGTAGGATATCCTTTTTTCGAAAACCTTGAATAAAAGTTAGCACAGTACAGAGAACATTTCTTTACATAAATCGTCTAGGTATCATACTTAAATCTAGTCATATCTTACTTAATTTTATTTAAATAATAATTATTAAATTCATATTATATGAAAATATTGACTAATTTTAAAAAGGTACTAAAAGAAAAAGATTGAAACGGAAACAAAGGTAGAACTAGCGGAATTTGTGGACCTTGATAATCTAATAAAATTAATATAAATAAATACTAATACATTTCGGCAAATTAAAAAAAAATAATCACAATAACACGACCCGATCATATCAGGACTTTTTAGGATGGCCATTCACAAAAACAATATCAATTCTTAATCATGAGGCATGCTTGAGGCTCTGAAGGTACATAAAACAGTTCAATTTCATAGGTAAGCATAAAATAACAGTCCCTGATTATTTTAATAACTGTTCCAGGGAATGGGAGCAAAATCTCACGTTATCCTCACAAAAATATACCCAAATTTCACTTTTCTTCGAATTTCTTCTCTGAAAGGGAGCGTGTTTGATTACTTTCCATCGGGACGTTTCTATGGAAACGATCATCTTTTCGTAAAACTGAACAAAGATAAAGAGTCTGCGAATTTCACTCCCGAAATGAATTCCTTCATTTCGAAAGGAAATATTTTCTCAAGATCAATTCGCTCTTTGTAATTCGAAGCTCGATTTCTTATCCTATATTTTGGAAAGTGATTTTAATATGAAATTTGCGTTAGAATGATATCGAAAGAGGAGCTAAAAGGTGAAGAAAATTGCTTCTCTTATGAAAGCTCTAGATGAATGGGAGGAGCCTTACTTTGAGAACTGATAGCAGTATTATGTGAAGAAGCCAGGGCAGGCTCATATTAATATACGCTAGAGTATTAGGAAATGGAATCAGTGCTGAAACAAAGCATTTTGTGTATTATCATATATCTTTAGTTTATGTACCCTAAACCTTAATGCACATTCCTTCATTATTCATAATTCATCTCGTATTGACTATTGCCTTTTTCTTCTCCACTTTCCCTTTTATCATACATAAATATTAAATCAAAGTTTAATCAGTAAAGTATTTGAGATATTCAGCAATAATTCTTCGCCTAAAATCAATAAAATGTCGGATATCTTATGATTGTTGCAAGTAATTCATGTAATCATAATCGAAAATAATAAAGTCAAATTTATGTACTATGTAATTATATATGTATATGTAATGTTTATTTATATGTAATTTATTACAGTTAATCGTTTTCTTCATATTGGTTGGTATAAAAAGAATACAAATTATTATTAGTAACACGTACATACAATACATTATACACACATTAATACATTCCTGCATTACATAATTACAATGAATGAAAATAATTGATTTTATATCCGTCCAGTGAATAATGTATATATAAATCAACATGCGTATGGTAACGAATCATTAATACTTCAGCGATATTCATTCCAAATTCCCATCTGAAGTATACTTATATTAAAGCCTTTTCCGAACAGTATCCTCCTAGCTATTAAAAATCACAGCAATAACATCAATTTAGTGTTTATGATGGTAGTTAATGCTTATAATTTTTAGTCCGAAGATTGAAAACGTAGGACAGAATAAAGATATTTCCATAAGTACCACCTCTTTTCTTAAGTTATTACTGTAGGATGCTATTGCGTTAGATTTTCCGTTACTTCTTTGGGATTTCGATTGCATAATCTTGCCTCAAAATATTGCTTCTTATTTTCATAAACCAGTTTATCCAGTTACAGGATCTCTGATTTTGGGTTTCCCATTTTTTCGAAAACATTCTCCGGATATCTAACCTTGCTTTGAAGACGTAGATGAAACAGGTATTTAGGAATTCCAAGGAAAACCTGGCTTGGAAGGAGAGCCATTTCCGTTACTCCTCCGATTGATGGAGATGTCATATCTTAACGTCTTCAAAAGAATCCGATAATTCCTCGAAATGGTTGGTATCAACCAAACAGATTTGTTTGAATCGATTCACTCATTCACTTGAAATCAAATCGCCGCATGATGATCGTACGATTTCTAGGTTGGTTTGTATGAAATCTGGTTTTCGCTTTTGTTTTACTTAACTGTTTAAATGGTTATAAAAATGGCAAATTTTCAACAAAGACGAAATATTATTGCAAAGAAGCGTTTGAAAATTCTTGGAAAAACAGATATTACATTTCCAGGAATTTGCGTGTATAATTTAGTTTTTACGTGAGTCACAGTTGATCCTGAATATTATAATTCTCGTGTATTTTAAAGTCAGAATTCCTCGAAAAAGTTATTGGAAAATGAATCGTTGAGATTTTTCTCTAGATTTGAATTCATTGAGAGATCTACATTATTTTATTTACATAGAATGTTTCCATTATACGTTTTTTAATTTGCGGGAAGGAATTTAATCTTATAACTCAGATGTACTTGGATAAACAAGATAAAATAACCTTAGGAACCCTGAAAAATATTTACTAGAGCATATAATGTCCTTCAGAGTTCCGTACAGAGCAACTTTTCTGCGTGAAATATTTGAGTAACAACTTCCTGCTAACTTTTTCCTCGTTTGTTTCCTGAAAGAGAGAACAAGAAAGTTACAGGTTTAACCAAAGGATATATTACTACGCATTGAATGAGATTCAATATAGTCGCAAATATGCGGTCTGCAAATATTCTAGAATGTAATATAGAATTGCGAACAGGATTAATATATTTCAAGTGGAAGACAAATTGCTAGGTTTGGTGGGTGGATGGTGAAAGAGCCCATATGTAAATTTAATTTTGTTTATTAGTGAAATAAAATGAGCAAGTTTAAGCAGATAAACAGATGAAATAAAGAATTGTGATTTGAATGTTAAAATTAATCTGGCTTGAATTACCTCATATGGGTTCATCATATTAATTCCTCGGATTGAACTTCATGTTCTCAATTTCAGAACGTATTTTATCTATAGCGAGTGCTAATAATCGATGGTAAGTGTTCAGTCTTACTAATCCATGCAGTACTAGTAGTAGTGGTGTAGTGTAATGATAAGCTGCTGTGCCGTGAGAAATCTCTTGGTGTCTTTTTACTTATTTGATAAGAATAAAAACCCGGAAGTCCTGGAGATGGAGAGAGATGAGAAGGTTCTTATTCAAATAATATAGCGACGGCAGAGGAAATGGGTGGGTCAAATATTGAGAGGAGAGGGATTGCTATAGAAAGTAACTGAAGCGAGGGTACAAGGAAAAATGTGGAGAGAAAGGCAAAGTCAATAGATGTTATGTAAAGGACTGGATAAGTCATCAAGAAATAAAAGAAAGGGTATTATGCAGGGAATATTAAAATATGCGTTATTGGTAGTTAGAACTCTCATGATACAGGTTATATTAGAAATTTTCGTTAAACATGCTTCAGTAGTTGAGATCATTTTCGCATGGGCCCCCCACCTAGGGTCGAATTCGTGACCGCTTTCACATAAGTCCAATGCTTTACCAAGTTGGCTATCCGGGAGCCGTATTTTCGGTTGCTCATTTTTGTCCATCATTTGATTTTTAATGAGAGTAAGCTATACGATAATATATACTATACGCATAATACTAGAATACGTTATTCCTTAATTGATTTTTACTTCTACCTCAATTGCAGTTTACATTTACATCTACATACGTACCCTGCAAGCCGCTTGTGGCAGGGGGTGCAAGCGCCATCACTCTTCTTTCCTAGTCGATTATTTTCACGTATCGTTCTCGGAAAAAATGAATTCTTGAATCGAATGGTTCTAGCATCTATTTCTCTGATCTTTCTCGCGGTATCAGAACAGCCTATATAACAAGGAGGGCGCATTATATGGGCTACATCTTCTATGAACGTACTCTGTATGAATTTATTATGTAAATCAAATCACTGATTGGGCCTTCTTCCTTCTAAAGATTCCCATTCTGTCAACATATCATATCCTATGTTTAGTTCTAAGGGGAATAAATTATGGTATTCTGTGAATTTTGAATGAATATAAGCTTACTCTAGAGCATTGGCTCCCAGCCGGTGGGTCCCACGAGCCTATATGGTGGTACTGAGCAGGTTGATGTCATTTTATTTTACTCTTTTTGCATTTTATGCGTCTAATATATTGTTTGATTAAAAATTAATATTCCGATAGTTTCACTGACATTTATGAATAAAATTAGTACTCGTAAATATGGATGAATTATAGAATGTAGCTTTTCTCACCTTAGCGGGACCTTGTTGCCTTGAGGACTGGGAAAGTGGGGCTATAGACAATTTAAGTTGGATAACACTGCTCCAGAAGACAATACTGTTGGAAAGCAATGTCGCACAGTATTGTTGATGCGATAAACAACTCCTACGTGAGCAATATTGTACTGGAACGCTTCGCGGGAGATCGTGACCATCAAATTACTTATCCGCACCCTCGCTTTAGCCCGCCAATTTGGAGAGGGCGTCACCGCATTTTCGGGCACTTTAAAGTTGCTTTCGATACCGATTTCGTGCCATGATCGACGCTCGACCGATACCCCATTCCGAAAAAAGGACGAGCGCTAAGTGCGCAACCGGTCCGCAAAATAGACAAGCGACGAAAAAAAAGAAGAACGCACCCCGCCATTTCGCTGTCAAAGCCTCATAGGAAAGCCCCATTCGATTCCCGCATTCGACCCCCCCGCTCATCAGAACGTTTCCACTCGGCGGATTCTAAACCGAATTCTATTTTAACGCGACCAAACGACAACAATGAGGATGAAATGGCGCCAAAAATGTAACCCTGGGCAACCTCGCAGGGTAGCGCTCTCCCATTGTTCAAAGTGCTTCAGCGCGAGCGGCGATAAAGGTGCCCCCTCTCAACTTGGCGAGGGGGACGATAAAGCGGTGGGCGGGATGGACCGTGATGCATTGCAGATGACCTCTGCCCTCGATCGCTTCCCCGCCCACCGAATGCCGCGCCCACGATGAGCGCCGTGACGCGTGCACCGCACGCCGGCCTTCTTTTGTTCGCTGCCGGAAATTGTTAGAGGGCGCGATTTTTTCGGATTCCTTCTCTGGTTCCCTTTTTTCCCTGGTTTTCTTTTTGCGGGCGATGCAAGGTGCGTCATTTTGCAGGTTATGACAATGGTTTTCGATCCGTGATGCATCGGGATTTTTCGGCGGTCGCGAATGAATATGAAATGGTGAAAAAAGGGGGTTGGCGGGAGTTGAACCTAGGTAAATTTTACTAGAAAGGTGCGAACTTTCTCTTTCTTCGAGAGCTATACATGATGTTGAGTACGTTGACATTATGAATATTAACAGAATTTCCATTCCATTAAATTTCTTTTAAAAAATATTGTACTGTTCATTCGCATATTCGCCTCAATTATGTTAGGAGAATGAGGAATACTGGAGTAGGATTGTATACTTCAATGAAAGACAAATAACGAACCAACTACATTAATATATAACATTTTCTTCAGGAATTTTAATGACTGACCCAGTTTATCTTCATCTTATCTAATTATTACTAATGTAAATAATAATATTAGGACTCTTTATAAGCATCTTTACCAATCCATACCTAACTTTTAAAACTCTATTTATCCAACTAGTACAAAGTTGATACGTAATATTTATGGCATAAGGTAGCCATTATTTCAAAGATGCATTATGCCTTCAAAGGCGAAAGAATTATTTCCGTCATACAGCATTATTCCGCGAAAATCAGATTCATTTATTCGAAAAATTCTATATCAGTTTCACGCTTCATATCGGAAAATATTACGATATAATTTCCAGGCATAAAATAAAAGATAAAAATGTATCTGTCAACAGCCGTTGATTCCTTTGGTCCTTCGGGATTTTTTCCATATGATCTCATGAGGACGTGTTGGGAGTGGGTGTAAACTTGACTTCATCAGTGACATGCGTGTCAACGCGGTGACATTTGGATATGAGGAAATTTCCAATTTGCGATTCTGATGAAATCGGGTCTTATTGCCGATTTTAAGTTATTAAATGTTTGTGAATGGAGATAGGAGTCTTGCATGATTTATCATTCTGGAGATAGTTTCTTATGATTGTAACATTGATCTCTGACTGTCTTTTCGTCTACTTTACATTAGACAAAGGAGTAAGGTACTTTTCGAGAAAGATGGGTGTTTTTATTTATAAAAATTTCTTATTGAAATATTTCGGGAAACTCCAGTGTTTTACCTGAGAAGATTCGGTAAATTAAAGATTTCCTATAATTTATAGGAAATCTGCAGTCCTTAATACAATAGGGTTCATTCGGCAAGGTTAGGCATATGTGGGCCTCTCCTACATATAACCTCTGAGGTCAAAAATGATGCTGTATAACAACTATTAGGCCCAAAAATAAAATGATAAAGTAAATGAAATAAAAGCAGAAAAGCAAAAGAGATAGAGAGAGCGATTGGGATATGGGGAAAACGCCGAGAAAAATCAATTGCAAAATTGTAATTAATCATTTGCAAAATTTTAGATCCGCTTGGCTTTTAACGAACGTGTGACAGATAAATGTTCATACTAAAACGTACCCCAAATGTATCTTATTTAAATTTCTTCTTTTTTTTCTTGATTATTCTATTTTAGGTTCCAATGATTAGTAGACGATGACAGTTAAATGGTTAATTCCATCTCCACTTCATATTTTTCCGCAGATGCAGGATGCCGTTCGATTTTGCGATTAATTGCATATATCTTTGCCGATAATTCACACTAATTAACTGCCATGATGATCTCCGTGGAAGTGTTACGGATGGAAAACTGATGATTTATTGGTACATTTTGAGGTCAAATTGTGATCAATCCCTCTGATAATAGAAAATGAAAACGAGGATAATTTTACGCTACAATGCGTTTGTGAAATCAGCTGATGTGGCGATGGATATGCAGAAAAACAAACCCAAAATAATTTTGACATTTTTTTCTTCGACTCTTATTATATTTTTGACTGAAAGTACCATTTGTGGGCCTCCGGATAGCCAAGGGAGCAACGCTTTCGACTTCGGTGAAAGTGGTCCCGGATTCGATTCCCAGTGGGGGCTCACGTGCTAAATGATCTCAACTCTTGAAACTTTTTTAAAATAACTACTAAAAATCATTTCCGTCATACACGTATGAGTTTTTCAGAGTTCAGGATTTGCAGTGTAAATTCATTTAAAGAGAACATGGGATGAACAAGAAGAATTTACATGTAATTCCTTGATGTATAATAAATTTTCATACATTGATGTCTTGGCTAATGATTATGATTTGTTCCGGAATCATATTTTTTTAGCAGAACTAATTGATAGCAGAAACGTGATTTACGTGATGGGTTTCTGTACGAAATCGTTTAATTCCTTCTAAATGTTTCCCCCTATTTAAAATATCATTCATAAAATAAAGGCTGAGCTGAAAAAGTACTCAAGTGGATGAAGAAAAATGGAAAGTGGAAGGAAAAATATAATGACACAATAAAACATTGAAAAATCTTCCTATTAAATGAACAATCAATTTCACTTTTCCAATCTTAATATTTATTCTTTATGTTAATCACGTGGAGTTAGCGAATCATCGAATAAAATAATTTGTTCGGTCGGATCACTAAGGTTAGAGTAAAAATTGAAAACTTTATTCGAATTTTTTGATGAGGGCAAATATTATTATTATTTGATTGTTATTATTTGATTGTTATTAATTGATCGTTATTATTTGATTGTTATTATTTGATTGTTATTATCTGATTGTTTTCATTTATTGGTCCCTGCTGTACGCTCATCGACCAAAAAATTCGTTCTTTGAGTATGAAAAACAGTAAAAAAAAGTTTTGGTTAGCAAGGTTACTCTCTAACCGAGGTATTTCGGTATGCCATTTTTTTCTCCCATGTTAGAATTTTTATTCATTTTAGATTCTCAAGATGCGGTCTTTTTTAATATTTTGCTTATTTATCCATAAGCTACATTTTTCAGCTTGCGTGTCTGGTAAAAATCGCAGGAGACAAGAAAGAAACCCATATGCCTAGAGGCAGCGTTTACCTAAAAATTAATTTTTCCTTCAAGTCGTCCGCGATGTTTCGTTCTTATGCTCAGAGTAGCGTTGAAACCGTAGAAATTACATGCAAGTATTTTTCTCCGCATTAATATTTCTTCCGAAAAAAATGGAATAACGAAAGCATCCCGCCGAGCACGCTACTCGACGGGATTTAATTTTCTCTTCGCGGCAATCTTTACCTCGCCAGGTGTTCCGAAGAGGGACGCAAGATGACTGCTTATTGGCGTATGGAGCAATTTCGGTGGGTTAAAAGACCACAAAATAGCTATTTGTCTTATTAAAATTTTATGTGGCTTACTAACGAATTTTGGGGAATCCTATAGCCGCAATTAATCACTGTAATTAATCAATTAACTAGTTATTAAAACTATAGAGCGCCGTAAAATCCGGAATTTGCCTATGAAATAGAGCGTGGTACTCACCTAGGTTAAATTAGATCATTCTAGTGGGGTTCATATTCGAGGAATTTTATGAGAAACATAATTTTGTTTATTTTTATGAGTGAGTATACATGGGTGGTCTGAAAAGTTTCCGACATTTCGCCATTTCTCGACATGTTTTCTGACATTTTCTGAAGATTTCTGAAAAATCTGGGATCGGAAACTTTTCAGACCACCCTCGTACATTTTACATAAAAATGCGTCAGTTTTGGTGTAAGTACGGCCTAATTTTTAGTATGAGTTAGTGATTAGATGCTGAAGATTAGCCCGTCCTTTATTGTATCAATATTGGACTTTACGAAATATATGCATCCTAAAACTTAACAAGATTGGGCTCTTTGATATAACACTTAAATTAACTCTAATTAACTAATAATTGGCGTTATGCTTTGCAGTAATTATGAAGTAATTTTCTTCATTATTGGTTTCATATATTCGGCAACACGTCTATGAGCGAAAAAGGAGATTTTAAAGGACAGTTTTAAAAGTAATTTTGAGATTAAAGTATCAGTTTTAAGAGATGGAAATGAGGTATAGAAATTCCACAGTTTACTATAATGCTTAGTTTCAATTGTACGCTTTCAAAGTGCTCCAAACTCGGGATGGCTTAAATCTGGGATGCGTTCATTAATGAGCAAAAGCTGATGCCTGCATGAACACCGCAGCATTAAAGTAGCATGGCCAATCCGTCCGAAATCTGCTCCTGCTCCTACTGCATTTTGCCAACATCTGGTGTAAAATGGGTTCTCTTGATGTATCTAGCGGAGATTGGCTTCCCATACTTAGGCATTCAGCTTTGAACAGTAGAATTCTACATTTAACAAATCTCTACGACTTTATCACTACACCATTATTCCATTTGATTTTTCTACGTAGTTTTAAAATTTATTTTCAAGAGTATGATTATGTATAAAGTGTTCTACTTTTCGGTAGGTTCATGTGCCCCCTCGTTCTCTATTTAATTCCCTCTCCTTCAATTCCCAGTAATTTATCCCACCCCACAAGAGAATGATTGTCCTGTGGTTATAATACATGGGTGGTCTGAAAAGTTTCCCACATTTCGCCATTTCTCGACATGTTTTCTGAAAATTTCTGAAAAATCTGGGGTCGGAAACTTCTCAGACCACCCTCGTATTTGCTAAGAAAAAACGGATATAAAGAAAGCATGAAAGTGCCAGGGCTCGAACCCGATTCTTCCACATTTCGGGCGGATGCTTTAGCCAAATGAGCTCATTAGTTAGAATATTCAAACAAGTCATTTTGGGAGACAGTAGTCGGGGGCGGGGGCGAGTGGTTATTATGACTAAGCGTCCTCATTGAGGCATCTCCATAAAGGAGAAGGTCCGTCCGCAATTGGCAAAGGTTTCAGGAGATTACCCAAACTACCTAAATAATTTCCAATCCCATGAAAACGAACTCTTTTCTCTAAAATTGACCGATTTTACGATTATCATCGATATCTGATATTGAATTACTCTTACTACTAATTTGGTCTAATATAAGTGACTCCTTTTCCCATTCAAAGATAAAGAATGCACATTTTTACATTTTGAAATGGGAAAAATTGAATTTTTTAAAGAGATTTACAGTAAATATCGCGCTTCTTCTTCCTTAAAATTGCGTGCAAGTTATAGAAATACTTTTTAAATCAGAAAGATTGCATCACAATCTACTTAGGGCCTTTTTATTCCCCAAACAGAAAAGGTATGTTACACGAATCACTCCCTTGTTTATGTACTTTACCGTATTCCTTGTTTTAAATTCTTGGAGACTCATCTTCCCTAGTACACGACTTTTGCTATGCCTGAAACGTTTTTATATTACATCCTTGTGAAACGTTTTGAGAGTAAATAGTAAGATGGATTTACTTTTATGATAAAACGATTATGGATAATATGAATATTTTAAGAAGCGTTTGTTTTGAGAGTTGGGATTAAAATTTTTGCAAGCTTACTCGGTAGTACCATGAATTCAGTAAATGCGATTTTGGAAGACATAATAAATATTCTGCGTAATATTGCGTTGTAATAATTCAGCGTATTCTGACGTAATAAATATTCTATACATTAAATACATGTAATACCTATAATATTATCCTGTAAAATTCCACCAAATTAATAAAAAAACAATAACACAACCGGTTTCGGCTCGCTCGGCCATCCTCAGGTGATGATCGGAAAAGTGATATTCATTTTAAATCAATAAGTACCAATTTAAATCACTCAAACACTGCCGGACACAAAACATCGAGATGTATATGCATTTACTCATGCATCATAGGGGATTAGTGCCTCCTGTATTCCAACGGGCTTGACATGAGTGGCGTGAAAGGGCATGAATGGGCGAAGCCCGGATTTTCCCCTTGACGGAGTCCATCACGGGCCATCGGACGTCCCTACAGCCATCGAGGAAATCTCCAAACGAGCTGCAACGTCCTCAATGTACTTTCTTCACCCTCTGCCTTCGAATTGCAACAGCGCGTACCGTTCCCTTTGTTGTCCCTTCCACCGTGGCCAAATAAACGCGTTTGTTACACGCCATCCTCGCAACCATTGTTGATTCGTCAAACCATTTATTATTGGACGCACTGTTTATTGGGTACTTCCTTGTTGGGATTGATTGTGAATCGGATTGTTGTAGCGTCGAAAGTTTAGTTTTACAAGCTTCAAGTTTTACAATAAATACAGGGCATGCGTATAAAATTACTATATTCACTGTATTGTTGTATTTTATATTAATATTGTTGTATTTGATATTGATTTCGTTTTTTTAATATTGATATTGTTGTATTTAAATACTATATTGTTGTATTCAATATTTCTTTTTGAAGTTTGTGGTAGGTTAGTATCATGATGAATAAACATTGCATTGAAATATAAAAAATTAGTAACAGTATCGCTGATTTGATACAAATGAGTTAATGAAGGGGTAACATTCCTTTTATTTATTTTGCGGTATTGTTTTTTTCTAAGATCTTATTTATATAATTCAACCTGCCTTTTTTGGGTATTTCTTCTAACCACAATGCCCCAGTAACTCTCACAGTTTTCTTTCATTCTTCTTATGTTTGTTTTGGGAACTCATACTCTTTAAAAGTATCATAAGCAGAGGTAGATATTACTTGTAAGAAATTACTTGTAGATTTTATAGAAAAGGTTGAATTTACTCGATCGTCGCCTACTATACATACAGCAACGTTGAACCATATATTGTAATGATTAATTGCTTGCATGATCATGTAATTGTTATTCCTCAACAATTGTTATTACAATAATAGCGTTGATAGGAATTCATTTTTGCTATATTTGAACAAGTTTTTATTATCTTTTTGTTAATATTTACACCAAAATGTGCGGTAAATATATTTCAATTTTTTGAATCTAATCTTCCTAAATGTGTAGCTGAAAGAAATACTTTTATTCTGGTTTGAATACATCGAGTGGAAATACATTTTATTCAGCATTTTACAGCGGATTGAATTTGGACTGTTGTAGTTGCTATGGAGCAAAGAGAGAACGCTGTATGTAAATGTAGATGAACGTACCTGCTCGTTTAATAATTGACGTCATTGAATCTTGAAATTTAAATAACGTGAATATCCCGTATTAAAAGCAGTTTTTTCCCATGTAACGCTGTTTAAAAGCAGACACATCTGAGTAGCTACTCTGTTTCCCATAACCTTCAGTTAACTTACCATCGAATGCTTTTCGCTAAATGTATATAGTGACATTCACATTCAGGCAGAAACATTCCTTTTGAAGAGCACGCGATTTTTTTTATTTAAACTTCTGTTCTAAGGGCTAAAAAAGAGAATTTATGTAAGCCGTAAATAAATACGCGCGAAGAGTTCCAGGAAATGTGCCCGCAGCCACTTCATTGTCAGTATCGATGTTTGTTGAATCGTAAACATAGAGATGCGATGAAACGAGAGCAAAACTCAGATAAATGTATAAATTTATGTTTCTTTGCTCAAATGCTCACATTTTGGGAAAACGATATGCGGTTGAAATGGGTTGGTGGATGTAGTTAGGTTGAAGTCAGTTGGTCGATGTTACACCATATGTACGATATGCATCGCATACTTTAAGGCACTTGATAGAACATAAATGCAAGTAAATTAAAACCCGATTAAGACAATATTCAAAGAATCAACTAAAAAGCTCGCTATGAGCCGTATAGCGTTAAAACCGGATAATAAACAGGGAAACTGGGTGACAATTTTTAATTTTGTCGCGCTGAAAAACTACAGGGAAGAGTAAGAAGGATATTTACCCCTTAATTTTAATTAGATACAATTGAAGATGGGGTGTTAAAGATATAGAATGTACGTTATTGTTGTATGAGGTTGGGTTACTTGGTAAGTATTGTAGCTATAGCGACATGCAGTCCTAAGTTCGCCTATTTGAACTATAAAAATATTAGATCACTTTCTGTGTAATAAGTACACTATTAAAAATATCACAGCAATAACCTGTGTTATTTAGCGTTCTGTAGAACGCTAATAGAACGCTAAATAACTTTATGATGTGATAGTTGATGAGTAGACTATAGAAAGTTGAGTCTTGAGAATGCATTCTGGTCATATATTTTAAGAATGGTCAACTTTTTGGTCTAAGGGAGTGTTTTCGTTAGTTACTGATTTTGGTAATATTTCTTCTAAAACAGTACATTAAAAATACTCTATAACAAAAAAATTATTTTAAAAATTAAATTTACAATTATAGATTTTAGATACGAGATTAGACTGAAGAGGAGATAAGACGATATATGTAGGAAAATATGAATGAATATGTACAACTGAAACATACATGGGTGGTCTGATAAGTTTCCGACATTTCGCCATTTCTCGACATGTTTTCTGCAAATTTTCTCAAGATTTCTGAAAAATCTGGGGTCGGAAACTTTTCAGACCACCCTCGTATTAAAATTCTTTATTATGATTTAGAAGAAAATAAAAACTGTTTCCATGACGACTAATGAAATCCACTCTTTTCCTAGATCCGTCAAAGAGGCGGAAGATCGACTGATGGATGCAGAGTATTTGGAGACGGGGAAAATCTGACTTAAAAGGTTAGCTGAGTAAACTGTATTTTTATCATGTGTTTCTTATAAAGGAACTGTATCGTGATAAAAGCGCGTATTAATCAGCATAGCGTATTTAGCTAAACTAGTTTTACTGTATTTTTTCTGTATTTTACATCTTAATCCTTAAATTTAGACAAACAGGTAAACACCCAACTATTAATCTATATTTATGGTAAATTAAAATAATTTAAATTTCAAATAATCCTTCCGAAAACTTACATTATCTTCATCTGATACTAATATTAATGTACATTCATAAACACTAATAATTTCTACACAGTAAATCCTCTTTTACGCCCAACAACTTCTTTCCTGCCTACTGCATAAGAAATTTATTTCTGAGACTTCTTTAACGACTAGAAGGTTGCTTCCGGCACTTAGGCCTAGGAATTTCATTAATGCCAGATGAGTTTTCCTCGTTTTCTAAGTATATATAAAAATGTCCAATTTTACTTATAATCGATCCATCATCGCTTCCTAGAAAGGACTTTCACTTCAGAACTAAACTCCTTTCATATTTTCTTTCCGCAACATTCCGTTATCTTATAGCAGACTTCGCCTTTCTATTGTGATATTTTGATTAACTCGTAGGATGCTTCTAACAAAGTATGAGGTACTTCCTCTTAAGGTCTATAATATAACCTTGGAAAAGTTCCATAAGATGGTATATGAGTGTTATTCAAAAGCTTGAAAATAAATAATTACTGAATTAAAAGCAATCGCTTACAACTATTTTTCTTGTGCGGTAAAAAGTGCTTTAGTACTCTGGCTTTAGAATAACTGTAGGAAAAAATTGCAGACTTGACTGGTACTGGTACTGTTTTCTCCACGAAAAAAATCACTTAATCAATTAATATTGGTTCGGCAAGATTAGTCTATAGCATCCGTCCCTGTAGAGGATCTAGGTTCGATTCCTAGTAACCTCGACATTCATTATTTCCGTTTATTTTAGAGGCTTTAAGGCACGCCTAATCCTGCTGATTTAGATACCACTACCCTTAATTATGGTTCATTGATTTCAGAATTCTTTTTTGTAGTTTTCCTATAGTGAATTAATGAATAGTCAATCTCAGTTTTGTATTCATCTCCTTCCAAAATTTATTTACATCTTTGATTCCTAAAATTGTCTATAGAGGATACTACAAGCAGTCAAATATTGAGGTATAGATCAAGGCATGATTTATTTTATTAGGTACTGTAATTTTCAATTTTATTTTTTAACTTAAGCCGTCGGATGTAATATTTTAAGCACTATGATAATGTATCTTTAAGGACCAAATACATTCTAGCAAAGTTCTTTTCTTGCTATTGAATTTAGTGAAGCTATCTTAAATTTTAATATCTCTAATTGGAAATGAATGTAGTCTCATTAATTTTGAATTATGCGAACTGATTTTTCATGCTGTGCCAGGGTGGTTTCCAGATTCCTCATTGGCTCAGATATTTCAACCTTTCATACCCCATCTTGATAACAAACACGCAATTATCTTATGAAAGCATTCTCTAATTCATTAATAGCTCATAATGACTAAGGAATTAAATAAAGAAGTCCTTGGCGCGACATCCCATTGAGGGATAAGTCTTAGGCATTCACCGTGGGTGACACGTGTTCAGCTCATCGACTCCCACGCCGCCTTATTCGAATTTCCGGAATTAATTGAATTAATGAGACCAAAATACATCATCAGAATCAATTTTGAATAATTTTCTCAAATTTTGGTGTATCATGTTTAAAGATTTTCGCCGTATATTCTTAATATTTTACGAGTTGGTGAATATCTTTTCTTCAAAGATTTTGTTTACAGGGACTTGATTTAGTTTGATATTTGTGTATTTCGTAGTACTAACGTTTAATTACAGCTAAACAGACAATTTTGACATTATAGCATACACAATACATTTATTAAAACGTTCGATTACAGCTAAACAGAAATGAATAGGTTGCGAATAACATGAATGAGTATACACATTGTAAAAATACAAATATAAAGCCTTTAATCCATGTTAAGCATAAACATCTCGTACTTTTAGAATTCGTAGCAATTTACTTTCATGTAACATTAGTAAATTTAACACCTATCCTATAAAACATTTATGCTCCTTATGATGGCAGCAACTATGAAAAGCGTATTTCATGCATCTATTCTATTGAATGAGGCGTTTGTACTGTGAAAATCATGGTGAGCGTTAGCCCCTTTTCGCTCGAATTTCAACTCCCTATTAGCGGCGGTAACTATGCGCAACTATTTAAGTATCTATGCATACATACAGGCGATAAATTGGGTACATCAACAAAGCGCCAGTCGATTAATGCCCGACGCTTACTCGAAAGCATAATCAGGGAAATTGAGATGTAAATAGCCCAGGCGATTCTGTCGGGTTATTTTGCAGAAATATACCTGCTATTACGGTTCAAGTGGTACATCTAATTGTGTTTGTTCAATATCTTGGAATGTTTAATCGGCATGCTCAAGGTCCTTGTGATCACGGTAAAATTCTGCGTAGATGTACTAAAATATGATATTATTCTTGCATGATGTACTTATTGTATGTATGAATAAAATATTATACAATTATTTTCTGAAAATCAAGCGTCTATGTATTAGCCCTCGTATTTATGTAGTACCTTGTCAAAACAACAAAGAGTTGTTTGACATAATTTTCTTTGTAGCCCTCGCTTCATGTGATGGCTACATAAAATAAATTGTCAGGTAAATCCTCGTTAAATATCTTGAGTTATCTACCATCTTTCCTTGGAGAAATTTATTTTTCAGTATTTATGGTAGATTAGTCGATGGAGGACTCGAAAGGATGGGTAATAAATTTTATTTGAAATATAGAAAATAATGTAGAAATAGCTGTATTTTATTATTGATTGATTATAACAAAAATTTTATAAAGATAATGGATGTCATGTGTATCTTGGTTAGTTTTCCAGCGGTAGGGATATTTGTTTTTCTCTAGAACTACGAGTTCTTGATTTTGAAGGAATAGAATTACTAATATGCTGTCTGGTGTACGCTGAGGATTCCTCGAAAGAATGGAGATGGAGATAAGAAGGTAGGCTGCGATTGATAAATAAATTCAGAAGAAATACATAATACAGTAATTGGAATACAGTAATTTTTACCATGCTACCTGCTACCTCTCTGCTACTTCGGTCGATGATCCAGTGAGCCTAAAATAAATGAATTTGATTTAAATAAAATTTATTTTAGACACCTATTCTTCCTGTGAAAATCCGCTATGGAATGACCAAAAGAATTAATTAGCTCGCTTAGTGACTGACTCAATCCAAGCCGATTGGTGGTTTGGAGTGCATGAATATAGATGTAGATTGTAGATGTCCACAGTTAAATATTTATATAATTTCTAAAGTAATAACATGAGCTAAATATGTAATGATCATAAAATTCGAACCTGCAAGCCACTCATTAAAATATTTATAAGATATGAGATATCTATGAGATATTTCATTATGCTAAAGTAAGATTTACGTTTATGTTGAATAAATAGTTATATACACATTTCCTTTACACTGCAATGTTATGATGATTCATCAGGGTATGAATTACTTTAAAGATTTATACATTCACATGATTTCAATAACAGTTTTTTCAGGGTTAATTAAATCGAATCAAAGCTCAAATAAATATTTTACCGATCAATTTGGACAGTAAGACTACAGTAATACTAATAAAGAATACTTAATGGCTTGAGGAGTAGAAAAGAAGACCCATCATTCTTGAAGTATCCTTCCTCTTAAATTTCGCCTCATAGACTTCTCAAAGAAGATAGCGATATCATTTCCCTTTGCAATTCTACTGTCAAGAGGTGCTCATATCTTTCCTATTTTGTGCTTTTTATCATATTCATTTTATTCATTTTTGGGAAAGTCAGATTTCGTGAATGAATATAAAGTAGAACTATCATCAATCTCAGTAACTTCATTATTAAAATTATAAAAATTCTTGATATTTCAGTGAAATTTTTACAGTTGAATCCTTAAGGCATAATTTCATCTATATCAATTTCTCGAGTCTTAATTATTATATAATGATCTTGCAATAGTGCAATGGCAGTGTGAAATTTCCAAAATATATGCTTATAGCTCCAATCATCACTCAGAAATGAAACTATGCGTATCATTTTAGGTTCCCGTAATATTGTCTCAACTTGTTGAACCTAAAAAAATAATGAATATAAATTTCTTCTATTAAATGTACACATCACCCTAATTACCTTAAATTTCGGGTCAATTAAATACAATTATTTCATTATTATAATAAATTTTTCAATAAACCCGAATAAATTTCCTTTGATAAATTCATAGTTAGATTTCATTGCTACGTTAATACTTTGTAGAACTCAACAAAAGACTAGATGGCCTAGTCCTAAGCCTAGAATAGTTTAAACAACTAGGAGACGTATGAAAAAGATTACATTTATTAATCAAGCATATTCTTCTACTTTATACATAATATATTTTGAAAGTTAAAAAATGTATATGATAATTATTACCCTGTACTAATGCAGGTTCCACCTATTCACCATAAATGAATCTGATTAAGCAAAATTTGTATTCTTTTATAAGAACTACTATATCTTCAAGACCTAGCTTTCCCTAAACCAATGTTTAGTCATAAAAATAATATAAAACTTTAGTTACAAATCTTCCGAGTTACCTCTATAGGCATTATTTATCAGAATGGAGTATTCGTTCTACTTTACTTAAATATGAAATATGTGAACGGATGTCTATTTTCTGACTGTAGAATTTCCTCTCTTTCTCAGAGCTCTGGGTATCTTTTTATTTCATTCCTTGTTTATGGGCGTTTACCGTAGGTGTGGTACTCAGACATTTCTCATCCTTTCTCCTGAACTCTATTATATACTGTCATTATATTTCTCCATTTTATTACCTGACAAAAGACTCGACGGAAGGAAATACTTTCTTATCTCAATCTTCCTCGAATAAAGATGTTATCTGTCCATCACCATTTCTATTCCTCCTCTTATATTGTGTATTTCTTTCATCCAGTTTCCCTTCCGATTCCACTCAAACCCTCTCTCACTTTTCTCCCTTTCTCATTTCGGAGCGAAGAAAATGATCCTTTTTCTCTCATTCTTTTGTCTTCCACTATCATTATCTTCGTTTTCCCTTGAGCCCCCTTCCAGCAGAAAAACAGAGACATTTTGCGTCGTTATATCTTACGATACTTTTGGATTGTTTTTAGAAATCGTTATCAAAATCCATTCTTTCTTTCTCGTAACTATCCAGCACCATGATGTCCTCTTTTCTGTACGATTTCCTGCGTTGTATCTTCTGGGACGCAATTTATCAGCGAAATGGCTGCGATTTTCCCGACCTCTTTCGAGTGTTTTTATTATTTAATTTTATATTTTTTGGCGCTTGTATTTTTTATTCTTTATATTATATTCCCGTTTTCTGATTAAGTTTGAATTATTTGTACATGTACATTTCCCTCACTTACTTGCCCCTGGTGTGAATTTAATAGCGACAGTGTTGCAGTAACTAATTAACAATGCAGGAATGGCAACAAAATAGCTTTGTTAAGCCCCTTTAAACAAATCGTTACAAAGTTTGGTTTCCATGACTATATTTGCAATTGAGTCCATAATAAACATTCATTGTTAAGTGAATCATTAGTCAGCCATTTTGACAAAGAAATCTGCGCTTCAGTTGAAGTTGCAGAATAATAATGTTGGTATAATTTACCTCAAAGAAGTGTTTCTTTTCTATTTCTTGTGAAGGATAGTTCGTTGTGTGCAAATATATAGTCCGATAGCAAATTGTTTCGTCATCTCCAACAACTGATGTTCTTTGCGCTTTCGTCAAAACAACTTCTAAAAATGAGGAGATATGTAACTGAAGTTTATAAAACGAGATTATTTAAAAAGTTCATCCCGTTATGATTATCAGTATATTTCCTTTTTCGTAAATGCACCATGATATTTTCTCTATATTTAATCACCTTGTTCATGAACCAGTATAAGGCATCAAATTTACAGTAATTAAACCACAGTAATAGATCATTTGACAGTCGTTTCTATGAAATGCCGTAAATGAAATGAGATGTACTAGTATTAAGGAAAAATTTTTATTATTATTTTAAATTATTGATATTTTCAAAACGTGGAATCTTTGTGCGTAAAGGTGAAATATTTATTATTGTTAATCTTATTATATGAGACAAGAAAAGGCATTTTCTTACGTATTATTTCAAAAATATTCTTACTGCAAAAATATAGATCGCGAAGGAGAAGCTGAATATTTCTCACCTCTTAAATTTTACGTTTCTTTCCATTTATCTTAGCGGATTCTTTTCACAATGCACTTTTAATCAAATTTTCCGAGTTCATCCTGAGTAAACATTAATAACGCTTCCTTACAAAAAAGTTACCAAAGTCTCTCCCGTAAGAACCCACGAACACATTTATAATTTTCCAGCCTTCTCGAAGCCAACTTCAAGCTTTCGGCGTATTTTCCCTCTAGGACAGAAATTATCCCCATCTCTTGCTTGCTCGTGAAGTATTTACTCCCGCCGTCCACCTCACAAAGGGACCCTCAAAATTATGAGGTTTTTGATGCAACTAGCGTTTTGTCTTCGCATTAATTCGCATCGCAGCTGCAAAGGGACTTTGTATCCAGCATCCGAAAGAAGGACCGGACCGCAAGGGTGCATCATGTCCTCTCCCGCAGGTTTCGCCTTGTTTGCCCCTCTGTTTGTGCCAGGGCATAGAACCGTACTATTTTTTGTTCCGGTTTTCGCTTAGGTTTGGTGTAAAAAGTAAACTTCGTTTTAGCTCGCTCCGCCGGCCAACGTGAAACCGGTCAAACTGATCTTATCTTTTTATTAAAATTTTGCCCTTTAGCTAGTTTTAATTAATTTCTTCAATTGAATTAGATTAAATTTAAAATTAGAGTAAAGTTCGCAATGTCACATGAACAATGACGAAAGCTTTAGATTTGATAAAAGTAAATGTCAAGCATTCATTTTAGTTAGTAGGAGGTTCTCGTGTTAATAGAGCTTGTGCCAACTAAACAAAGATAAAATCGAATTGTTTGGAATAGAAAATCGGAAAGGAATCAGTTAAGGTTTCCGGTTCTCGTTCGAAAGCTCTGATTTTCCGATTTCCTTTCGGCTTTCTATCCAGCATGAAATGTATTATTTCTTCGGTTTCAGTTCGGTATCCTGCTTAAAATAAGCTAGAAAACATATTCCAGTTGTCGTTTACGATTTTAATTTTACCTATGTAATTCTTTCCTCATGACCATTTGAATTCATTACCCTATCGAATGTAATTTTATTCTGTTTTACCATTTTAGTTGAATAATTTACATGAAATAAGAGGTTAAAAATGATGAACCGAGTTTTAATTAAGATAAATATAAATTTAACCTCTCTATTTAGATAGTAACGAGTCTATGTTTCACACCTCAGTAAAACTTCCACTAATTACGCCTAAGCTCATTATTTAAAACCGAACTTGGGAACGGATTAAATTATAATTATGTAATATTAATTTTCAATTTCGGTGCAGGTTCAAAAGTTTTTAATTCTTAAATTCTGATTCGGTTTTCATTTCGGTAAAAAATACCGGTTTTTTCGGTTTATGCTTTCGGTTCGGTGTCCTGGCATACGAGAGTTCTGCTGATGCACATGAGCACTCCCAGTCCTCAAAGTCTAGGCGATTTGTTAAACCCCTCCACTTCGTTCAACCCTTCTTATTGCCGCTTGTTTTACAGCGTTCGAATTAATTCCCGGAACATTTGAATTGCTAAAACGACTCGATATGATTTTCGACCGTCATTTTCCTCGTGTAGCTTCCTTCAAATTACGAGCATCCGTCGCTTTTAACGATGCCTCCCGATGACAGTACTCGGTAAATTACTGTCGAAAGACTCCCTCACACTCGTCGTCGTGGCAACGGATCGGTAGGAAGATTGGGAAAAAAGGCGTCGTTAGGGGAGGAAGGAAGGGTCTCCTTCTTTTTAATTCTTGGAAACATTCTTGCAATCACTAATGAAGTTTCTTAATTAATAATTAAGTATTATTATAGTATTGTTATTATAGAATTATTATTATAATTATTAGTATTGGCGCGTGGTACAAGTTACGTAAATCGTTTTTATTGGTTGTTATTTTCTTTTTTTTTGTTTCTTACTGATAAATTAAAATGAATATATAATAATTAATATAATTAATAATAATATATAAATATAATTAATATAAATATATAATAAGTAATAAACTTTTTTCATTTCTATTATGTAGACGTGTTACATTCATAGTATCGTAACTCAGCGAGCATAAAATGCTAACTTTTAGTCTCTTTAATGAAACTTGATGATACGAAAGAAATCATATGCAGGTAATCTGAATTTGTCGAGCAAATAATATCCTTTTATGAATTCTCCCTTTAATAAATCCACAAGAATAATATATTTGTCATTCTTTTTTGGTACACGATGGAAGAAACGTATATTTCGTATACTTCCGTCAATGATGCTGCTTTTATCTTTGATAATATGAATTCTTTCAAGGTGTAGCGAGTTCGGTTCCCAGTGGGGGTCATGATGTCCATCCAGCATCGTGAAAAAATTGGAAAGCTATTTGAATTAATAGATAACGAGTGCGAGCGGTTTCAATGGCCTAATACGGCGGCGTGGGAGTCGCTATCCTGACCACGTGTAACCCACTGTTAATGCCACCTGGATAGGTCATATCCCTCAATGTGATGTCTCTCCATGGACTTAACGTGTATTGAGTCGTGGGTTATATGGAATATGGAATTTATATTGGTCCCTACTTATTTAATGTTTTGGAAAGTTATCCATAAGGTGATTGTGCTATGTTCACGTGAATTTTTCCGCAACATTCTAATAGAGAAAGCAAAGAAAAAAATGCATGAAACTACTTTTTGTCTTTTATCCTTTATTCTATTCGCAAGGGGTTGGTTGTTAATGATGGATGAAATAAGGTTCAAACAGAACTCTTGACTGAATACAAACGGCGTAAATTACATCTACGCTTCCTTTATTCTCAGGCTAAACTTATTAACTTACGCTTGGTTCTGCATGTGCTTTACATCCCCCATTTAAGTAGAGAAGTATGTAATAGTTATTTCCAAAGGCCAGGCAGGTTTTTTTTACACCCACTAACTAGATTTCCTCGTACGATGATAACATCCTTTTCTAAAACCTAAAAAGGATCGGCTAGACGGAAAAAGTAGCCAATCAGTCATCATTTCGCCTCAAAAAACGATTGTTATTATTGATGTTACTTTTATTATCGCTGTCATGACAACGGAAGGTTTCGGGAAAAACACCGTCGGCTGAAAGGGCTTAAATCCCTTAAATTTTATCATCGATGTTTTTGCTCTGCAGGTAGATGTCGCAGTTATTCTATACATCGGCACATTTTTTTCCTCCCGGTGCGGCGCTCTATAAAATATTCGTATAATTACTCGAAACGGCGCGACCTCAACGAAATTAATTTTTAGCGTGTAAACATCTCTATTGTGGCTGCGGGAGTTGGTTTAATTTGAATTCATACCGTAATTTAAAATGTTTCGATGTATATTAATCATTTTTTCGGGAGCGCGACGAATTTAATATATACGTAGCGCGTGATCTAATTTTCATTCTGTGAATGATTTTTGCGACAAACTGCGGCCGAGGTGGTTTTTAATGTATTTCAATAATTACCCTATTCCATGTTTTGTATGTAAAATGCATCGTTGGGTTGAGTTATTTTAAATACCCTACGTGCTGTATTGAATAGTAATTTATTGGGCTCGAGGAATATTAAATGGTTTAATGGTTTATGGGTGACAGCCGTTTTTATAGCGGATTAAGAATGGATGGTGGTAACTTTCACAAATATTGAGAACTTATAGGTGTTTAAATAGCCATACTATGTGCACGTTTCTGCTGTAACAGGACCTTCAAATTTACTTCCGTGTTCTTTTCTTAATTGTAGATGTCAGTCTCACCGTTGTTTATTTGAAATAACTCGTTAGTTTTTATAAGTCACTGACAATAACATAATATTTTTAAGCCTGATGAGTTCCAGGACTCTTTTAGCTACAAATTAGTCTAATTATTATCAAACCTTAGCTTCATGGTTTGTCACGTGTCTTAAATGAGCTTTCACGAAATTTTCTGCAACACAAGTATTTGCGGGACGTCCCAGGGATAAACGTTTTCTATAAAAGTGATAAATATTGTATAGATTGAAATATAACACTATTTTGGTACTGAAGGCATGCAGTATGTGAGAAATACATAGCGAAACCTCGGTATGCTTGACATTGCTCTAACAGGTCTCAAATAACACTCACATTCGTAAGTCATCATTCCTCCCAAGACCTTTCATTATCATAAATATCACTATTATGACAATGGGGATGTTTTAACGCGGGTTTTCTTTTATGAGCATTTGTAGTAATTATTAATAAAAAGAAGGAAGGATTAAAATAAACGTGATATCTACTTTTGGTAAAAAATTTCGAGAAATAATAATGGGATTGGCAATATGTTAAATCCTGGAGTACGTCCTGCAGTAATCTTGAGGCAACTTTATTTCACAGTTCTAATTGTTGAATTTTTCGATTCATAAATCAATTTTTCACGTGGCGTCTCGTTTGTTACAACAATGAAATTCATGTTTCATATATCTATCTATTTAAATATAACTTTATGAAGGGACTGAAATATTCTATTGAACCTTTCCTTGTATGTTGCCATGGAAACGGATATTGAACAGTTGAATATTTTCAGTTTTATCTTGAAACGTTCACATAGCTACCTAGTACTTAAATATTGACTACTCATTTACTGTTGAATCTTGAGGAGGTTATGACACCGTTTTTGTCGAAATTAGGCCCTTTTTGCCTCAGTATCAAGAAAATTTCATTCTTTCAACAGGTATAGAGTAGACTCATATCAATTAAGAAGATGTGCTTAAAGTTTTCTTCTCTTCATTGTGATACTCTCAATTTTCTTCCTCTCTTATATTCGAACATATCCCAATCTCATTTTTATATTTCAATCTTTCCAAAAATGCTTCGGGTAATTTACGTAATACGATTTCTCTGGAATTCCCTTAAACGAAAAGATTTCATAAATATTAGGATAATTCCAGCCTCGGGCATTCAAGATCGCTAGAAACCATGGAGCCAAATTAATAAAGATGGAATAATATTGAACTTATTCCCACGCCTTTATTGAACGAGATCTGAGTTTTATAGATAAGAATATTAGATTTCGAAAATTACATCGTTTAACCTTCAGCAGGCTTATTTGAAGGTACATAATTAGGATTTTAGATATAAAGATTCCATGAATGCCAATTTGAAAAAAGAAATTTTGATTCAGTCAATCCCACCACTTTGGTCCCACTTTCTCATCGTTGTTTAAAGACGATGATAATATTCTAAATGTGTATTTTTAAGGCGTATTATAAAGGACTTGGAGTTTTTTCGAGATATAAATAGTTATGATTGGTGCCGTACTGCAAAAATATGTAAATCCTTAACATTGATTCTGTAATATAACCACAGATACAGCCTTCATTAAATTATTTCTGATTCAGTATATTCCCCCTAAATATTTGGGAAATACTAAAAGTAACAGATTTGAACTTGAATATGTTGTCGAGTTGGCATCCCTTATGAAATATTGTGGTAATTTTGTGAATATTATATTGTTTACTTAGTTGATGGTAATTTGGTAGCTATATTTAGTTGTAAGGAGACATCTTAACTTCCACTCCAGTTTCATTATCATACTACTAATTCATATACTCTTACATCGATTATCGTTATCATCTTTAAAACGCGTAGAAATGAATCTCCTGTATCACTTAAACGGCCCTTTTCTTCTATTGTGCTTCAATTACAAAACAGGATTAATTTAATTAACCTGCATCTACAAATTACCAATTTCGTGACCGAGGTTATGTCAACTATCCGTACATGAAAGGGCATCAGAATTAACTCGATATTGATTTCTTAAATTTTAGTTAATTAAACTCTATTCTGATTAAAATTCATTTAATTATTATCACTAACAGGAGCGAGGGTATTTCACTCGTCCCGAGTGTTTTTCCTCTCGTTGATGAATGTAATAATTGTAAAATACTCAAATATAGTTTTTCTAGAAGTGAAATTTAATTAAAATTAACTTTATTTAATACTATTATACTTAATTATTAGCAATCATAACGTGCTAATTCCTAAAAATATCGAGACACTTATACTTGCAAGACTATTACTATTATTATCATTATTTCTCTATTATTAATCGAATGTTAAGGGTGATCAATTTCTCTTTTTTATTCATTATGTTACTATTTTCATTCTTCTATTCAAGTAGAATTGTAACACTCATTTGCTGTTGGAGCAGGCATACCCAGAGAGAATTAAAAGTAATATTTGGGAATAAGAACTTATCGCCAACCAACCGCGGGCCGTACGTTCCCATGGCCACCGACAGGAGTGTCGTAACAATAGCCAAAATACAACCACAACGATGGCTCACTTTCACATTTTTACCGCAGAAAAAAGTTGAAAAACGTTATATCCGACGCATAATTAGCCCAAATTAGCAAAATTTCCCCGTTCTGAGGGCTGAGAGGGAATTTTCGTGGAACAAATGAACTTCGTTATGCGAGGGTCTTTCCCTGCACCGAGTAGAATGGGCTCCAGGATCATTACAGCGCCCCACGTGCCCACTGAAACGGTGCTGGATGTCCATCTTCCGAACGACGACTCCTCCCGAAACGTCGCCTGACCCTTAATAATCAGATGCAGCAAGGGTTTCCTTATCCTTAAGCCCTCCCGCACCACCGCGTCATGGACTCCGCTGATCCCATTTTAACCCAAGACACCAAATGTGGACGACCACTCCCATTCGCTCGCAAAGTGGCGAATTAATTCATCCCATTCATGTTACGCTATCGATCTATCAGACGACAAAAGAACAGTTTTCAAGTTCCGCTTCCGAGAGATACTCTCTTTTTTTCAGTAGAATATCCGCCGATAAATCCCGATGATTTTTTCGAACCGTGAAATAGAGGGGAAATCGTTAAAGAGAAGAGTTTATTTCGGGGATATGGAATGAGGCTGAGCGAGTGGAAACCGGTGTTGTCGCTGTTTATATTTTTCTCTTTAAAAAGATGCGATTTCGCAGTTTTGGAGCGGAGGGAAGGTTAATCCCTCTCGTTTCTTTGCCGGGATGAATGGAGCTCGACTTATCGTTTCTGGGAAAGGTATGTGATTTTTCTAACAACTGAAAAACTAGGGAATAATATGTTGAGAAAAATTAAGAGGGAAATGTGGAAGCTATGTGTAAAATTCCAAAAAAAGTGTGCCTCCTGTGTGTTTTTTCTGTGCCCGTCAACCGTCACTTTTTTCTTTCCGGTTTTCGCTGGTTCAATGAATGCGCCAATTTTTGATTCAGTTCCGGTTTCCAGTTCGTGAGACACCGACTAAGCGGTTCGAAATGTTCTTTTCGATCCTTGCAGTTGATGTAGTCCTAATCAAAGGTCGTCATTGCGTTTAACGTTTTAACTGTATTGCGTTAAATTATATGTTACCTGTATGATTAAAGACACGCAGAAAGTTATAAAATATCGAAAATAGTATATCAAAACATGAGATCGATATCATGGAGTATATTTCAAGAAATGATTTTAAATAATTGAAAAACAGAGTCACATATAATTCGTGCTTGTAGTGTAGTGAGTGAGTTTTCTCGATATTAATTTAAATGAACGTCACGAAAGAGAATCGGAAATAAGATAAGTGTAAGTATCGTTGCTTGCTTCGAGTTTTCATTCCTTGTTAACGTGTTTCTGGCTCCGGATTCCAGTTTATTTAACGGTTTGATGTCCTACTTCCGACATAAAATGATGAATTTATTGACCCTTAATGTTGGGAAATTACTGCTTAAGAGCTTCTCGAACCTTTTATTCGTTAAAGTTTAAAGTTCTTTTCTTTTTGAAATGTTTCTTGTAATGTAACTTACCCGTTTTTGCTACTAGTATAATATTGGACAAAGCTGATTAAAATTAAGTTGCATTCACGGAAATGACCATATTTTGAAATAACAGTCGCTCATAAAGGAACCGACAAGAAATTCAAGATTAAAGCTAGTTAAATGATGATCAGTGACCCTTAAGCTTGAGTGACTCGTAAAGAGTTAATAATATAATTTATCCAGACTTCCTCTTTGAGCAACATTCCCATATCGATAAGGAAGCCTTAATGAAATAAATCATTTGCAGTAAATCAGATATCCTAAATTTAGGCGAAAATTTTTATATCCTATTATTTTTCCCGTATTATTTACTTTGAGGATAGTTTCTATATACACTCTTTCTATTTGCGCTATTCCCTTAACTATTAAAATACGTGATTGCCACATTCACAATCTTTCTCCTTAATTTTGCAACAGTCTGATGCAGGTAGATACGCTTGTAACCCAGTGAAACATCATATGAAGGCTTCCTCATCTTGTGCGTACTTCGCCCATCTTTCTACGTGAATGCAAATGGAGGGCATTTATCTAGGGCTCTTCAAGTTCAAGAGCGCCCCCATATCACGTTTACCGCCTCAGGCCGTTCCCTGCATACTGTTTTGCTTGAGATGTACCTATTTTCTTAAGAGTGAGTTGTCTTCCCTACATCTGTTTGTTGGTTTTACCTACAATTTTGAAGTAATCAATTTTTCGGTTACTTATATAAAGCACTTGAGTTTACGATCTTAAAGGTAGTAAAGAGTTCAGTATCTGTATTAGATAATTTTAATAAATTTAAAGTTCTTGCATTAGGATAGCTAAAAATAACGTTTGAATTTCAATAAGATCTTCATCAATATTGTATTCATAGGTATATAAATTGCATAAAATTGCATTTATAGGTTTATACTCAAGGTATTTATCGAATATGAAATATGAATTCGCCTTTCTTCTCTTCAGAATTTAATCCTCGCATTCAGGATATGATGTACATTTTATATGGATTTTATCCCGTAAAATATTCTGTAAATTGAAAAATCTGTTCTTAAATACCATCGAAGTTACGATATCCTGTAGAGACTCAAATTTACCTCTAATACAAACACGGGTGGCCGTACCTCGATATTAATTTCCTAAAGTATATTTAATTTTATGATTATATAATAGAGAACGCAGTTCGACAACTCCTTATGTTATTTCAGTCCTCTTTCTACACCAGAAATGAATCATTCAGCACTACCTTGGCGTTTAGAAGCGATAGTTGACTAAAGCATGTAGTGAATTAAATATCGAATATAATAACTGTAGACATATATGAATGCCTAGATATAAAATTAATTTTTCTCCATTACTTACGTAAAAAAATTGTTCATCATCACATGAGAATATTTGCATGTTACAGTCATATCGTTAATATAGATGTATTACAGTCATATCGTTAGAAGTAGATAAAAATTCAACGCATGTAATCCCTTGCTCATCGGAGTATAAATTAAGTCTTTCAATTTAAAAACCCTCGTTTGCAATCAACAGTGACGAAATACCCGACATTTTTCATCTCCAGATTATATTGCGTACAGCGATTTAATCTCTCAAAATTAAAATCTTCTGTACCAATATCCAATGCTAGCAATATAACAAATTGAAATATCCGAAAAAATACACTCTCTCTTTTTAGCAATTGGTGAATTTGATCAAAGGCACGAAAGAGAGAGAGAGATAGCTTACGTTAACTCCTCTTGGGATTTATCGATCAGGGCTGCCAACATCGCGGATTAAATCTCCCGTCACATCCGCGAAAATCAATCATTAGAGAGGAATTTGCACAAACAGTGATTCTCTCCCGATAGTGATGTCTCTAAATGGATGGAGGACTTGAACGCCAGAGATTAAAACATGTTCTTCGAATTCCTCATCTCGCCAAACCTGTCCATATGTGACACAATGTACGCAGTTGCTACTTGTTTACTTTTAATAAACGTTGCCCCAAAGCAAAAGGGCATTGGCTAATATTTGACGATATTAAAGAGGAGATGAAAATTTACGAGCGATAAATGACTGAAAGATGAGATATTGCTGTGAACTATGACGTGCAGTGGTTAGATCGTTTGCGTTCCTCTCATTGGCGGATTGGATTCCGTTACGTAGATGCTTGAATCAGGTGTTGTCAAGTCTTTGTACCGTTCAATTTGGATATTATACTTAGTTCAGTTAAGGTGTTTGGAATTATTGGGGAATAAATAAAAGTCAGTCAATAAAATTAATATGTTCAGTAGAGATTTAGTGGAATTTCACAGCGACCATCTTAAGAAGAAAAAACATTACGTAATTCACACGGGAATTTTAATTCGACTTCTTCAGGTGACTTGATGATGTCAATATGTTGACGGAACCGGTGGAATTGAAAATCTGTTGTGTGAGTTACTAAGTGCTCCTTTCTTTTTGAGATGGCTAAAATGAGTTAAATTGATTTTTGGTAAATTGCTATCGGGATCGGAGCAAAATGTCAAATTTCGTTATCCACAAAATATGATAGGATTAATTTATCTCTCATACTGATAAACATAAACCAAATTCAGGTTAAATATTTCCAACAAGAAAATCCATATTGAACTAGATAAGTTCATTAATGTGACAACTGCAAACAAGCAAAACAAAATTCACATTAAAAATGCTCATAGACCGTTTCATAGCATAACTAGTAAGTTCCATCCTCAATTATGACAGAACTTATAAGAAAATACATCTATAATCGCACCTGAGCTGAATCTGATCTTTCTTAATAACCAACAATAAAAATAATTCTTCAAAATATTTCTTTGGAATACCTAGCGAAAGCCGCTGAAGACACGGGTTTCACTTGGTCCCCTAGAAAGCGTTTTAACAGGGCTATACAATATTCCTGATTACTACTGCTCGTCAAATTAGTATGAATACGGTTTCCATCTACTACCAGCATTCATCCGACTGTTCCCACTAATCGTTTACTTTACACATTTCATTACATGACTCTATCTCAATCACACCGACAATGATTGATGATCTCCTGTGAATATGCAACCCGCAGATCGTTCTTGTATTGCTTTTAGCATAGTGATAGGGCGAGAGTCGGCAACTTAGATTTCTGTATAATCATTTCATTGAAGGAAAAGAAAATGGAACTTGGCTGCTAAAAAATAAGAGATTAGAAAAACTCTCCAATCGGCGATATGCTGGTATTTGTTGGGCCAATTCCTCGAAAAGATCACGGAAAGCGCAGATTACCAGCCTTATGGGAAGGATCCAGTGGGTATTTCGGAGATTAAGCTCATTATTATTCTCATTAAGTATTTAGCCCCTGAGGATGAAAACATAGCCTCTCAAATGAGCATTGGGTCCTTCCCAGAAGGCTGGTTACTATCTGTGGTCACCGTGATCCTTTCGAGGAATTGGTGCGACAGTCACCGGTATATCGGCGATTGAAGTGTATTTCGAACCTCTCAATCAGTTAATTATTGCTTTTCAGCGAATATGAATTTTATTTGCTTGATTAGTACATAACTGACTTCCATCTGTTGCAATCATTCATCCCACTGTTCTCACTTGCCGTCAACTTTCCTTTAGTCATTGCATCATAGAAACTCATTCACAATACCGCAACCATCATTGATAAGTTTCTGTTAATATGAAACCAGCATGTCATTTCCATCTTAATTGTAGTCTAAGAAGGCGGAGAGAGTCGGCAACTTAACTTGTGTCTGTGTATAATTTCATTCCTATTTTTGAGTGAATTTAAGTTGCATTTGCTTGATTTGTATGTTAAGGCTTCCGTATATTTGAAGAATTCATCATCCCACTTATCTATCACATTAGTCATTATGCTACATAAACTCTTTCAGAACTACTTTAACCATCATTGATAAGCTAGTCTTCTCTCTCCTGAAGATTCCCATCCTGCATCCTGATGCAACTAACAATAAGTAACGCTCACTGATTTTTCCCAGCAATTCCTTTCAAACGTATCGTCTTTCGCTGTATCTTTACCTAAAGCTTTCATGGTATCTATTCTATCAATAGTTTTCGGCAGGATTCTATACACTACTTGCTTACTCAAGGTGAGATCAAACAAAAGTAAAATCGCCCGCGGGCTATTTCATCACTCTTAACGTTTATTCTCTTAAAGGTAATTAGGAGGTTATCTCTCTCTAAGGTTGTTAGCTCTTATTACCAAGATTGTTTCGAAGTTCAGATTTTTTGGGCTTTGTAATACATGTTGCGGTAAAGTTGAACAGGATGAATTCAAAATATTTATGGCTCTAACGAGTGAGTTCGAATGCCAAAGGGCATTTATGTTAAAAATTGATTGTGTTTTTGGAAGATCTGTAAAGGAAAACGATCTCTATATGAGGGGGCACCTGATAATTAAAACGTATACATCATCCTAATTAGCAAAACATATTATCCGTACCACAAACCATAGTATACTTATATTCTACCGAAATACAAACAGATTTCCGAAGAAAGTTTACTGCGGTAATTGAGGAATATTTCGGACTCTGGAAATTTAAATTGGGATAATTAACCTATATTTTCATAGAGAATCATAATAGAATTTTTCCGCTTCTTTCGGACTGATAGGTTTACGTTGGAAGGCAGTGTTTTCAAAATCCATTTTCTATTACGGCGCGGAATATTAAATAATAATAATAATTAGATTTATTACACTTTCATAAAAGATGCATGCTTAGGAGAGTTTAATAGAAACAAAAAATTTAATTTATTCAACACACAGGAAAATCTTTTATAGGTTTTGCCAACACTGTAAATAAGAATTGACGTGTTTGTCGACATGAATATAAAAAACGTTTTTATGAAAAGTTTAGAGGATCAAAATATATGCGAACAAAGTATAGTGAGAATCAATTATATCGTATACACGCGAGTAGAATATTCTCTGATTTAATAAAGGAATTTTTAAGAAAACTATTGCTTATAAAATGGATCAGTATAAAGAGGTCAAGGTTCAATTTTCTATTACCTGAGCCGGTAAATATAGAAAATGTTGAAACGGACTCCATCCCGATATACGGCATACGTATGTTTGTTAACAAGAGTAAGGTCATTGGTGCTGGCATGTTTTGCGATATCTGAAGCACATATTTAAAATTCTCGTGGGTATATTTCGTGGAACTGATGGAATGCACATTTCTTTAGAAAGAAGATTCGTACACATTATCCGATTAAGTAAGATATGCGATTTTATTAGTAAAGAACGAGGAAGCTCCTGTATGAAATTTACTTCCTCGCCCATGTTTTAAATTAGATTTTCCTAGAATGAGTATCAGTCTTTCAAAGATGTATATTCGCTAATTGAAAAAATATTGAAACGCATACATCATTCAAACGTCATCCTACGTATAAGAGAGGTAATATAGAAATTCTGAATAAATGGTATTATAATTTAATTTTCTGTACAGAAACGTATTGGAGAAAATTAGGGCGAAAAGATCTCTAAAATTAGTGAACACAGAAGAGATCTATGCTTTAGTGACCATTTCATAGTTATCAAAGAAATCACTAGCTGAGCGAAAGAATATGAAATTCTGCTACGAATATTTTTTTCAATTGCATATCACCACTCTATGCAGAAGAACATAATAGGAGCAGTCGTAGGAGTCTTTCCGTTTTTTTCTTCGGTCTCTCAATATATTTGAACCTACTTTTTTTTATCTTTTGAGTGGAGATGAGACGTTCAGTAGAAGCATTCAAGCTCGATTTATAGTTACGTATTTCACGAGATTTCTGATTTAATTTTTTTATACAAAACTTATAACGAAAATAGAAACAAAATATCACCTTTCAGGTTCCAAAGGATACTTTTCGATCATTATGGGGGAAAAGGGTAAGGTAATATCTCCTCAGCAGGATTTCCTTGTATACGATCCGAGCAAGGATATCAATTTCTTTTACAAAACGTCGCTATATGCACCCGAAAATGTACCAAATTCCCTAAACTACGTGAAATATATCGCTAAAAAGTATAAAAAGTGCTTAAATTCGCTTCCATAAAGAAAGTATCAGTCTAGAATATTAATGTATGACATGGAAACTGAGTCTTTTATCAACTGAATGCAACGCCGTTTTAATTTTAAAATTAGCCATATGTTGTTTCCAGAGTGCGTAGAGAATGTTAAAAGTAATATAAACTAGGTTGCGAGAAGCCAATAAAATAGAAAACTACCCACTGAAGTTTATAGGACGGAATTTTCTCCTCACATCCTCACAATTTTCGGTGTATATTTAATCCTCAGAAAATTTAATCCAGTATAATATTCGCGATGAGAACATTTAGAATTCACTCCTTAAGTAAAAATATCCTTGCTTCGAATTTTATAAATTAACTTAAAACGATTACTGAATATCTTGTTGTTGTGCCATTTTCATCAATCACGCATACTTGCAAGTTATTCTTTAACTAGGCTGCTGATTTATCTTAAAATGGATTCATAAACAAAATATGAGGAGTTTTGAGTAAAAAGGCATCGCCAGTCCAGGTGATTAACACAAGTATTTACATGGCAACGCGAACAAAAAGCTAGATGAATCCCTTTTTGCAATATAGTTATATGAACCTTGATACGGGTTAAGTAAATCAGCAATATATTCAGTTGGATGGCTGTTTTAAACGCCTAGTTATAATATTATTTTGCTCATGCATCTAGCCAGAAATATGAGACTACTTATTGGTGGAGAGAGAACTCGTATGCCGAAGTACAAGCAAAACTCATTCTCTCTTTTCGTAATACCTTTCATCGAGATACGGTATACCTTACATAGTATCGATTAGATTTGAGTATTTATTCAGTATGACTCATGGCGATGGGTGCTCTCTATAAAATAACCAAATTGAATAAAATTAGGATAGCACATTTTGGGGATGGAGATTGAAGGACTCCAGGTGCTTTCGCTTCATATTTTGAATAGATATCAATTCATAGGCTTGGAATAATTCCAGTACCTATAGCTGCAAACCATGAATACGAATGTACTGCTAAAATAACCCTGGATATCAGACGGGATAAAATTAGGAGATACATGTTGTGTATTTCTTGAAAATACTGAAACACGTACGCTTAAAGTAATTTACACGAGCTATAATATCAGTTACAGGATTGGGTTATTATAGTTTCAATCGGACAGTACTCATGGAAGAAATCCTTAGCTAGATGCGATAAAATGTATTCAAAAGCGAAATAACAGACTATTGATGAGGCCTAAGTACATAAAAAATCGTTATTCAGCGGGTAATGGAGCAAGAAACATTGAGATAAGACAATTCGAAGAAAGCAATTTGCAACTATCAGAGAGTAAAAGCCCCTGTTACGGCTTATCGGGTTTATGTTCATGCCTATTTTGTCCAGAACATCCTACAAACAGATTCCGCTCCATTTTTGGTAACGAGTCCAAAATTTCATGCGAAACATTCGGTTTTGTCGAGAGGTTTCCCTGACAACGAGGCGGATTACAAAATCCGATACGGGCGTAATCGTTCCGCTTGTTATATGCATAAGCACGCACATCCCAGCTTAATAAGAGTTTATACATTTAATTTTCCGAATTATTTAGGTATTTATGGAAATTACGCTTTCCGTTATATTTATATTTCGAAGATTTTGCGTGCGGTCCAGTTCATATTTAATTCGGTGAAGAGGGGAGTTATTTTGTTCACGTTGAAGTGAATGCTGCTCGTGCAGCGAAAATTTTCCTGCCGAAATTACCTGAAACACCGTTTTCATGTTTTAATGAGCTGCATTTATCTCCATTCAGCGATGAAATAAAAGATATTTGTGCAAGTTTATGTGAGTTATGCATGTATATGCCGTTCTATTTCCTTTATCATTTTGAATTAAAGTTATGGACAGGAATGCTTATAACTGGGAATGTTTAATGCTACGTTACGTGCTGTTGAGCTCCTGATTTGATTAAATACTTTAGCCCACTGTGGAAATTCTAGAAATGTAAGCCTATAAGACACCTACTAAACAAGATGGTGGATACTGAATGAGCAATTTCAAAGTTTAATTCAAGGATGTATTTTCAAAATACAAACACTGAAACCATAGTTAGTTATCCCTCCTACAGACCAATAGACGACTTAAAGGGCATCAGCGTAGTTAAAGACGATATTTTAAAAATATTTAAGAACTTTTTCTAATTTAAATAATTCTATACCGACATATCTCTATTCTCTTCCTTATTTCTTAGGATATAAGCGTTCCATATAATAATATACCAAAACTGAATACCTATTTAATATTCAACTCAAGTTAAATTACTTCATTAACTGATTCATTGAAAATAGGTCACTGTATTTGAACCTTGCTTCATTGAACATTCATATAGTTACTTGCATAATCGAAGTGACCTACGTAATATGATTAACATCTCATATGAATGCTCTGGACTTCAATTAGCATTCCAAAAATTCTGGAAATTGAATTACTCTAGCGCAGACACTGATTATTTGGAATTACTTAGTTGGTATTCTATACATTTTAGATTGCAGATCTCTCATAATCTCCCTTTTTCATTTTCAAGCTCAATGTGAATTTACCACGATCATAATTATACTCTTGCAATGTCTGATAATATTTTGACTTCTTTGTTTTATGGAATTATTTACATTAATCATAAATTCATCCGGTGTTATTTTTTCTCTATTTGTGTAATCAATGGTCCATTTTTATTTATCTTGAAGAGGGTTGATACCGTCTGTCTGCATGAAATATTCTGAAGGTCTGTTTGATATTCCTACACTATCGTAAATATTAAAGTAAAAATACGTAAGTATTAGAGGAAATTGCGTCTTGCATTAACTTTTCCCTAGATCTTGCACTTGGTTGTGATTACATGAAAACTACCGAGGTATGATGGTTACTGATTAATTGATTTCATTTTGTTCTCTTCGTATTGAATGCCATGAAAAGTATTATTTTACAGATAAATTGTGATATACTATCCTGTACATGCCTCTCTCCTAGTATTCTAACTCATTGAGGAAGAGAAAGCCATACAACCTCAATCTTCATCTTGCCTAGTAAGATTCCTTCCTTCTCCCATGCGTTTCATACCTAATCTATAAGGGTTTGCGGTTATATTCGACCTTCGGGTTGGATAATACAAAGAAACAAGACACATCAGGTGGCTCTAAAACACATAAGTAGTGATCCATAATCTTTATTTTCTTTATGTCAAACTAAGGTTTTGTACCATAAATAGTTCCTTATCTTAAAGTTGATTGATAGTGGAAGTTTGACAGTAACCATATCATGCTTAAGGAGGGATATAAAATAGTTAAGAGAAGCCACGTTAAATAGAGAATTTTTTAATAGCAATGGTATTGAAACTTCAAAAATGAACTGTATGTGATTTAAAGTTCGATAATTGACTGTATTAATATCAAGAAAGTCTAATAGAGGGGGAAGGAGCCTGTGGCAGATGTGGTGTTTTTGGGCATTCATCGTGACCTTTATGTCCCTCCTGTTAACAAATACTTCTTTTTGGATAATTTTTATTTTATTCTTAGAAATAACACCAAGTATAAAACGGAACGGAGAATTTTCTCTTACGGATTACTCAACAAATGAATTCGATTTCTAGTACACACTGTTTATTTGTCATCTAGTTCTTTCCATGAAACAGTCTAATATACGTTGATAGTAAGATTTTGAATTAAACATGTGTTTACTAAGTAAAAATTTATTAATTTGATGATTATTTTTAGACTACAAATAAAGATTCAATGCAATTAATTTCTCAACATTAATAATGCATGACTAAATGATATTTAATTTATCGAATTACATGAATTAAATAATGCTCATCTAACAAAACAATTGAATTATTAATAAGCTTTATTATCGAGCAATAAACAGATTCATGTGATTATTTTGTGATGGGGCGATACTAAATTTTTACTCATTTCGATGTTATTTTCCAGTATTACTCTAAACTTCTATTCCGATACAATTCATGATTTTGATTCCCGCTATGGGAAAAGCTCATTATTTTAGTTACTGTTGTATTGAGAAACAAATACTTAATGAAATAGTATAAATGATAATACTGTATTCTCTCGAATGATAAATAAATAGCTTATTAGATAAATTAGGATACATACTGCTTATTGAAAAACTTGGATAAAAGTTTAAATGAAAAGAGAAAAATTAATTATAAAATAATGAAGAAATTTGACTTCAAAAATTCAGAACAACATTTTAAGTTCATTTTATTTTTATTTTCATAACTACAACTACAATAATAATTTGTTTTTCATTTTTTTTAATTTATTTTTTTTTCTTTCTAACCAGTTTGTAATTTACATATGTACCCATAATGGTTAGATGTAAGAGAGGTCCTAATGGGCCTAACCTCGCCGAATAAAGAGTTATTATTATTATTATAATGTCAAATGATTTAGTAATGTGTAAATAGATTCAAATTGAACATTTTAGTTAGAACTAAAAAATGGAGAACTGACGGCCTTTATAGAGTTCCTGAAATGGGTAAAAATTCAAAGCGACCATATTAACGCAGGAGTAAGAAATTACTAAGTACCATATATGCGTATCGTATTAAATACCATATTTAGGGGTTACAAAGATCTATAGAATACAGTTTTACAGATACTTCAATAAATATTTATCTATTTGTCATCAAGGATGGAAGATCGGATTTTAAATATATCATTTTTATTCTTTATTGAAATCTGAAATTACATATAGGTTAAATATTCTCCGATCACCTAAAAAGTCATGATATTTTGCGACTCCAATTCTGATAAATAGTCTCATCACTAGTGATTATACATTGAGTGTACATATACATGACTAAATGAGAGAAAAAGGGTTAGGAAAGACAAGCAATATCTGCGGTCAACTGATAAACATCTCATATAGTTATCCGAGGACTAAAATGCTTTGAATATAGGCTGTTAATAGAAGGAATGAATACGGAAGTTGGCAGGACTTGGTTGGCCTTTCAATTATAGCGTTAATTAGGGGTCTGCCCAAAATAGCAAGACGATGTCTGGAGGGCGAGTGTGAATGGTGGGGAAAGGACCTACCCTTAATTGGCAAAGGGGTTGCTTCTTCATTTGTCTCCATTTATGAAAACCGTCGTGGTGCATTTGTCCGCTGGGTAGGGCGAGGTGTCTTGAGTTTCTTCCGAGATTCGTAAAGCGTCGCTCATCGTTTACCTTGGATGAAGAAATCGTGTGATTTAATTAAGTTATTGCTCGATGTTATGATGGAGGAGATTGAATGTATTCTTGTGAGAATTTGAAGCAGAACATGATTTAGCTGGAGTGTTTGTTTGGAAGAAACTTAGTTTCACCTGAATGAGGAAACCTTAAGCAAAAGGGGTGCGGAAGGTTGGGTGTCGGCTTTAAGACGAAGTTGCTAGAGTTTGGGAGAGGAACAAAAGATGAATTTCAGTTAAGATAATTTTCGGTCTCAAGGTTGCGTTTAGGCTGTAAGCAGAAGAGACAACTGTTTAAGGGTGTAACAATCAAAGGGTTTTTGTGCTAGAATATCAGAGTGGTATGGTTGGTTAAATATTGAAAATATGATGATTAGGCTCATCATACGTTATAATGCCGATGCCTGAATTGAGCAGGATTTATTGAAGTGTTCAAGGTATTCACTATGAATAATAATTAGTAGTTATCTTCTAACTGTCTGAAATAATGTGTTGTTTGTAATTAACTAAATCCAGCGATACGTGGTAGAATTTATCATCGCTTAAATGAAATTAAATGATAAAACTTGTCGTGGAATAAGTCAAATTTTGTTTCTTTATTTTATTCAATGCACTGTGATTTAGCAATAACCGACGGACCACTGATAATTATCACTAAAGTAGCTCTCCGTGTCGAAAAATATGATGCCAATTTGTTCTGCGAATAAACTGTATTATATTTATCTACTTACACTGTAGAAGTCTCCAGAAATACCACTCCCAGCTCTAGGGAGAGGCGGGTTCAAAACCAGAACGCATTATTGAGTTACCTTAAGACAAAACTAAACTTTCCATTTTACGAAGTTCAAAGATTTATTCTCCCATTCATTAAAATACATAAATTGGATTCAATTTATATGTAATTTTATTTATTCGAAGGCTAAAACCTTAACTTACCTCATTTTTGCAACATTTGTACATTCTGCGGCTGAAAATATCAATCATTGCTAATTTATCTCGAAATTTATCGGAAAATTCTTACTTTACTCCATAATTACCTTTATGGTTGCCGATTATTGTAACCGATCTAAATAAGCTCGAGAATAACGTATGAGTGCTTCGGGGTTTCAAATTCTGAGGCATGAACGAACCTTTGGCACACATGCTTAAAGTAGCAGGCTAGTAAAAATTTTTGGCAGACAGAACTCTAACTTTACTATCCTTGTTATATTTTTTTGCTTAAAAACGAAGCATCAAAGATAATATATGGGAACTCTTTAAGTTAGTAATGATAATTAATGATTATTTTCGTCAATTACTACATCTTAATACTATCGTGGATATAATGAAACTATTAATCAGCATATTACTCTATGATTTGGTATCACATAAACATATAAGTCCCTCATATCTATCAAATAGAGCACTCTTGCCACAAAGGGTTTTCCATTCCTGCTCCAGGGCTTCATAATAAATAATTAGTTTCGCTCCCTCTAGGTCTTCCGCTTGAAATAGGTTATTCAAAGCAGAGATCAAGTCAAATCAGGCTGTATTATTATACATTTTCAATCTTTTTCATGGCAACTCTGTGGAGCTTTATTGGACTTCCAAGAAATCGCAATCTCAGCCAAGGAATTGATCCCTCTTCCTCGGAATAAACACAAAAGAAAAGTTTTACGCGTTGTCACGTTACAAGTCGTCTATAATTAGAAAGGGACACTTAACGCAATGATTAGTAATTCCAGTAGCGTCGTTTTATTTGCCGCTGATCTTGTGCTTCCTGTTTATCATGAAAACAATTTATTTATATCTTCTTCGCGTCCTCTTTCAGGAGCGTTACATGTTCATCCAAATGAGGAGAGTTTATTCGAAGATTTTAACTCCGTAATAAATATGTAATCTAAGTAATAAGTGGGTTCATAAATGAGGTTAGAAGAATCACTACAGTATTTAAGGAGGCATTCATAAAAACAGGGTACTGCTGACGAAAATTTTTGTGGTAGGTACCAAAAAGTATTTGCACATTCTTTAATATGAACTGTTTTGTTGTATGGGTGTGAAAAATGGACTATACAAAAAAGAGAATACTTTTTGATTGGGCGCTTTCGAGATGTGGGTGTGGTGATGAAATTTGATAAAAAAATAAGGGAGTTTTAGGCTTTGCTTAAGAAGGTATTGATCGAATAAGTAACATGAAAAATAGCTATGTCGAATTTTAATAGGTTAGGACTGTTAAATAAAAACTTAAGGTAGATTCAAATAGATAGATAGTAGAAAGGTAAAAGGCTGAGGGGAAGACAAAGGTAGTTGTATGTGATAAAGAAGATATATAATTGGAAGAGTTATTGATTATCAAGAAATAATGAAAATTGAAGTAATTGAAGAATTTAGAGTGCACAAGAATGCTATGTAGAAGAAGAATTGTGTATGCTCGGACTTCCTTGTATTCTCAGACTTAAGCCATACTACTTTTGATCTACGTATACAGACATCTTGTACCTTAAATCCTTAATGTCGGCGCTGTATTTTTGTCGTAGTTTCAGCACAATCCTTATCACTTTCAAAACTAAAATCTTCTTCTTTTCAAGTAGGAATAAAACCAAAGTAAATTACGCACCCACGCTCGATGCCTACGGAGTGTTTTATAAGTTCCCTTTCTCACGTAGGTGGCGCATTCAGCAATTCTAGGAACACCACCGCAGAATATTTCACCAAAGACATGACGTGCTTCAAACTTCATATAATAAGAGCTATGGAAAAGGTCGTGATATTAGTTGTTTGGCGGATAAATATAAAACAGAAAGGTGAAAGTGAGGATGGTGATGAGAGGGGAATTGCTGGGAAATTTGCAGGAAGTTCTGTTATATTGCCCTTTGTTCCTTTGTCGCTTTGTCTTCTAGCGCTTCTTCTTCGGAATGCGTCCCTTTGAAGTGGAAGTGCGTGAAATATTGAATTTTTGTTGTTTCTAAGCTAAGCATTCCTTAACTTCCAGGGGCCTCAAACGCACCTCCAACCTCAGTGTCCCCCTGCGAGGATTAATATGTCTGCTACGTAAACATTCATACCGATCGATATGCTGGTGCGTGCGGCATTCTTACACGGTTAAATTACTCGATATTTTGCAGATTTCATGAGTTATTGTAATTATTTCATGTAGAAATGGGAGTGAAAATGTTGAGTCTTCCAATAGGACTCGAGCCCAGATACTAAAGTACATTCCCGAAGAAAAGTTATATGAGAAAGATTCAGTTTTCTCAAGCGATACTTTGTGGAATTCCATATTTTCAATGAAGAAATAAATGGAATTTTACAAGTGTCTTTATTTATTTCTATATTGAGGGTACTAAAGATGTCTGACAAGACGGGACTCGGGCCTGGTGTTTCCTCTTGCAGAGCGAATGCTTTTAACTAGATATTATTCCTTGGGTTAATGGCTATTCATCGGACTATTCCCGTGAGGTACCTCCGCTGTTTTACCCCGTATTGTATATGTATTATTATTTTACTGATGAATTCAGTTCCATATGGAATTCACAAGGGATCCTTCGGTCAAATAAGTTACCTTTTTCCAACCCAACCCTACTTCAACTATAACAAACGTTTTGAAACAAAAGCTATATTCACGGAATCATCTGCTATTCATTCTACATTCTACATTCTTATATTTTACGTTTACGGAATCTCAAGAATATCAAATGCGTAGCTAATATAAAAAATAACAAATATCTTTTGAGATAGAGCGATATTTTAAGTCGTGTTAAAATAAAGGTGGTGAAACGGTAGCATCGAGAAGTATCTCATAGCAAATTGAAGGCGAAACGTCCCTTTACCATTCTTGAAAATTTTTGTACGTGCTCACCTCATTGTATAACTTTAACGTTCAATCTCTCCTCAAGCTTAATGACTGAAAAGAAAAAATAATAAAAATTAGTAAGAGGCAGTTGGCTTGCTGATTCTAAAAGAAACAGCTCCATATATACTAGTAAGCTTGAAACTAAGGCATTGATCAGCAGCAGTTTATTATTAAGTTGAATCACATGCAGTACTTTTATCATAATAACAGATTATGGCTACGAAATCAGACAAATAATTCAGCGTAATTAAAATCGAGACAATGGGAAAATGTTAAGGGCTCAAATCCATGCTTCATCAATTTTGTTGATTAAGAATGCGAAGAATTAAAACAAACCGTCTATTTATTCCCGGAGTTAATTAAATTCCAAAGGTAAATAATTACTCTACGGAGAGTGATATGTAAATATTTATTGATTACAAAAGGACGCATTTTGAATTCCGATTTGCTATCATATCCGTGTGCTGGGAATAAAAGTTGATCTAAATCCGCTGTGAATCGGTCAAGTCAGCTTTTACGTGCTTGAACAGCAAATATTGTCGATAGCTCATGGAAAAGAAATTTTCCAGTAACGCAACGTACGGAAATAACAAAAAATACATATCAATTTGGTCATTTTCTGTAATTCTAAAACGTTCTTATATTTAAAAATTTCGTTAATGAATATGGCAAATGATGATTTCCATGAAATTTGTTGCTAATAGTTTTAAAATTTCAGATAGTAAAACGGTAATATTGGTATCAAAGCGCCTTAATTTCATGATGTATTTAGTTAAATTTTTGGCCCAAATACTTTGAAAAAGACGTCATAATAAACTCCAAAAGTAGTACTATGATCTTAGGTGAGAAAGCCCTGATACATGCAGACAGAGCAATTATTCATTCAATGCTAACCTTTTGTCCCCATACTCATGAGATGAAGTAAAAATATGGTTAAAGGAAGTATTATCACATTTTTATTTTTAGTCTCCTACCTGAGGTTAATAATGTCTATAATTACTTATTCGCATTTCATTTCCTAAGTAGAAGTTAAATCTCTGTATATTACGGATCTGAAGTAAATTTAAAGCTTAGGCTCATTGTATTCTGCTGATATTATAACCTCCTTCAGGAATAAAAACAGGCATTAATCCTTCTGTATCAGGCACATTAGCTTTGGAAGCTACCGTGACTGTTATCTGCTAAATTTATGTATTTACTCTTCCACATATTTACGCGAAATTTTGTTTCAAAATTTTTAGATGAATTTTGCCATCTATTAATGTGGAATATTTCAGCATATCGTTTATGAATGTTATTACTTATAAAAATAATATTTTTAACGAACGAAAGTGAAATTTTTTTATGTAAAAGGCAATAAAGTTTTTTTTTTGAAACTAGAAACGAAGTTTGAAAGTGGTCAAAGGGTAGCTAGCTTAGGATCTCAAGCGTTGTCAGCATCAGCTCAAAAATATTCGATAGCAATATTTCAGAGGAAATGTTCATATTAAGTACCTCGTATTGTGTACATTTCTTCGAATTCCCTTTGTACTTTCATAGTATATCTCCGTTTTCGACTAATTCGATTCCGCAACCAGGAAATCATCTTCATGACCTGCACGCAAAACCAAGTCCACGCAATATCATTTCCTTACATCCGCCCTCGTCAATTGAGACATGCCGAGGCAAAAGAGCCGGGAGCAATTTCGAGTCGCAGTCCTGATCAATAATTTGGATATACAAGGTAAAAGGCTGTACGACGTATATTAGTCGGAAGCGAACTCGTTTCAAAACAAATACCCGATCATCCCGACGGAACCCCCGGCCGTATTACATGAGGAAAAAAGGGAGGGAGTCCTTTGTTTGAGAAATATGCTCTCCGGATTTCTGGAAGGGAAAGCCGGCTCTCGATCGGAAGCCCATCAATGGAACTCGATTTCTGCGAGGATACATATCTGTAAACGGGTGCACGAGTGCGTTCCGGGGATTGAAGATTAAGGATGTCCAGGGCCAAGGAGGGACTCCGGTAATTAATCACGGACGGGGCCTAATGGATTCCTTCAGATTTTTTATGTCTCAAGGGTAGAGTAGTTCTCACCCCTCAGGATTGATCTTTGGAAGGATAGTCCTGTTTTGGAAAATAGTGTTTTTTAATGTTTATATGTGAAAAATACATGTATAAATCACGTAATCGACTTATAAATTAGACTCTATTGAGGTCGTAGACGATCAAGTTATATTTAGGATACCGATTATAGCTCGTAAATTAAATTGTTGCAATCAAGACTCAAGGAGAGTTAAATAATCCCATCGAAAATTTATATTTATAAGTCCAATTTCCGTCCAATTTCTTCCTACAATAATTTGATTATATCCTCATTTTATTATCACAAAAATCATGCATCGAAAGAACCAAAAGAGACCAACTGATGTATTTACCAATATAAGTGTTCTACATTTCGGTAGGTTCATCTACTCTCAGATTCCCTAAAGTGTCCTCTCTTTCACTTCTTGATAACCAACTATGTATAAAAATTGAAAGTAAGATACTTCAGTTGTTTAATCACAAAATGGTGAATATTCTAATATGTCATTATATAAGATCCTTTAATTGCAGTAATATTTATCGATAAGCTGAGAACCATATTTTATATTAATACACTATTTTAATATCAAATTTGCATCACAAATGAAAAATATTCTGGCGGTAATTTGTTAAATCTATCGTGATTATTATTCTGATAAATGTCTTGAATAAATATTAATTTAAATCTATTTAAATACATCCATCCAATTACCAAAGTTTTAACAAGCATGAGTAAATCTCTATCTCATCTAAGCATATTAAATTGCTTATTTATCTGATAATGTTATGTGTAAGAATTTTATCAACTGTATTATACGACAGAAAAAGATTCTCTTTTATCTTTTCCTCGTGTAACTTCAAGGCATTAGTGACATTTAGCTGCCATTGAACACACGCTGAGATAATAATTTACGGAATATATTTTCTCTACGAGGTAAACCACAGAGCTCGAAAATTGGAATGGAAGTCTTTGATTATTTTTAAATTAAGATGAGAATCTGGTACGCCATTCTCGTTCGGCTGTAACATGACTGCATTGAGATAGATTATAATAAACTGTCATATATATGTTTGTAAAAGCTTTCAGTATTTGCGGTGATAGTATGTGAGCCCTTTTTGTCCTGTCCACATGAATGGATATCTAGACCCTCATTTTTTATTGGATTTTCAGCTTAACGTCGATAACAGGAATAGCCATCCGCAAAACCCACCGCAAATTCCCCTATCGCATTGCTAGACCCTACTCAGAAAACAATAGGGTACACCCTTCCATCATATCCCTTACAGGAACCCTTATGAGGTAGAAAACAGAGTTTCGGTCTCCCTCGTTTGCAGTATTCAAAATTTTCTCTACTTCGTTAGCGATTTGATACTTTCTAACTTTCTATCGCGTTGTGAGCTCCATATTAATACTAGCCTTGAGCTATGTATAAATTCTCTTTCCATACCATACGAGCGCTTAAAATTAAATTCTCCAAGGTTAACTTTTATGTACTATATACATCACATTCAACATATCTATGAATTCAAAAAATGTGCACGAATCACTTCTCTTCGGTGAAACTATTCCGTAATCAGATGTTGTGTGAAACTGGAAGTTTAATCGGTTCTGGGAAAAATACATGATAACACTAAACGATGGATTCCTATAAATTTTCTACCCTTTCGGTAGGTTCATGTATCCCATAATTTCCTTCTTATTGCCCTTTTATTTACTTCCTCATAACTTATCCAGCCTTTTTTATTTAACATCATTTGTGTATATCATTTCCTCTGCCTCTCGTGCGTATATTTTCTTGAAATCTACCCATCCATTTGTTATTGTGATCTTGTTTATGTATCAAGAGGTTTTAAAATGTGAGTTTAAAGAATAATTCTGCATAAGATGACAGAGGAAGTAGGAAATCGGGAAGGAGGACAAAGGAGGATGATAAATAATTTAATCGATGTAAAGAAAATAAAGAACCATGCATATAGATATATCTGGTGAAGGAAAGGATGCAGAGATTAGTAAAGAAAGAATAAAGATAATAATAATAATATAATAATAATAAACGTCTTTATTAGAGGGCGAGATGAGAAGAACTAAAGATGAGAAGAACTAAAGTAGATATGTAAAATAGTTTGAAGAATAGGAAAATATTTGCAGAAATTAAGTGAATTTATTAATGAATTACTGACATAGTGAAGTATTTCATTAAGGAGCATATTAATTTAACTTACATTGACTCATGTTTACGCTTAAATGTCAAGATCTTTATTTCTGTGCTCGGTAAAAAATTTGCCCATCAAATAAATCCTTGAGAAAATATTTGCCGCCGTTTCGCAGATATGCGAGTTTGTTGGGTTAGGAAAATATATTCTCCTATTTTCTATTCTGGCGCTATAAAATATTTCCCGTTATCTTCCGTAATGGTTATCTAAGCCGTTATATATATTACACGTATTTTCAGAGCCTATTCCTTTTTTATATTGTTTTCAGCAGTAGGAATACACCTGCAGTAATTTTGAGTTTAAATGAGTCACCTATAAATGAAGTTTCCTCAAATATTCATAAACTGAACTTTTCACATATCGTCGTGCAACTTTAAATATTTTATCGGCATTCATCCGAGTTATCTCTATTTTTCTAGTTCACAGAATTAAAAATAATGTAATGTTGCAGTGTATTTTATCCGAGCTCAAGGGTCTCATTTCAGATGCGTGCTGAGTTTATGTACGAATTGGAAATATATATACAGTGTAAATCGGTCAGTAGAAAAAGGGGTAATATTAAGTGCAGCGTTTGCTCGTTCCGTTTTCTATTATATCATCGCATTTTAATTCGATTTACGCGAAACTGTTGACACGCAAACGTTTTATGTTCGGAGGGAAAATATCCCTTAAATATTCTGCGGATGCCACTTAAAAGCATTTATATAATTAAGTTGATTTTTCGTTGCGCTTACTTTATTGATTTTACAACTGAAATCATGTATTTTTGAAGATTAGATACGATAATACTACTATCTATGTAACTGAAAGCGCCGGGCTGCGTTAGCAATATTAATAACATTAATAATGGAATTATAAACATGAGATTCGGTTAACAAGAAACGTATATATTGGTCCTCAGCATATCGTGTTAACCGGTGTTCACTGCTAAATACTTGTAAATTTTAATTTTTAATCAATAGAATACGGAAATGGTAATGTTAGAAAAAGAGTTAAGTAGAATTTAAAATATATAAAATGAATAAAAACATTATGTGAAGGCGTGTCCAGATAGAAATACACTTTATCAAAGGAGAGATTATACTATTATCAAAAACACTGCACAATAATATTGATAGTAATAGTTAACCCGTGCGAAAATTTCGCACAAATAGCCACTGTTGTGTATGAAATTCAATTAGAGAAAGCAGTCGTTTGAATAAAATGACGATGTCAGCTGTTTTAAAGCGTGACAGAAACCTTCATATATGGCAATGCTCATGTTTCTATAGCTGTCGTTCTGCTCCAAAAAGATGCGAGGCCGCCAGTCAATTGAAATGTTGCTATGGTTGAGTACATCGTCGATGTTTATATTTATGGAGACTATAATATTACTTGCAAAAATCTACTGATAATATTACCAGTTTCGATCATTCTAAGACAGAGAATAATATCACTGACCAATGAGAAAACTATTTACTTCTCTTACTTCACTAACTTGAAAACTTCTAATTACCCAAAAAACATAACCAAGAAAAACAATAACCTCCAAACATGACAACTCCAATATTCTATGGTAAGGAAACTCGAAAATTAAAATTCTAACTCGATTTTTTGTCCAGTTGTGGATTTTTCATTTGACGGTCTATTTATAGCAGGAATCGGGAAAGTTTCCCATTCAAATGGTCTTAATTGATATGTTTTGATGGAGTGTGAAGGAAGAAAAGCGCTGGTCACCGAAAGTAGATGTTCAGAAATAATATGTAAGACGAATTTACAACAAATATACGCTGTTATCGATCACAAACTATAATATATTCTTGATATATCTAATTTGCATTACACAGCAATATTACACACCAACGTCTTTACTGGGCGAGTTGCCTTATAATAGTAACTCATTTAATATTAACTGTGTATCTTAAACAGTTGTGCATATTTGTGCATGTATTTAATTAAATATGCCATCCATGGCCATCTAATTCCATTAATGCCTTGCAAACGTCATTGGGGACATCAGTAAAGAAACATCTACAAGACACTGCAAATTATTTTTCCGATAAAAACTCAAGGGTTCTCTCATGAAGGTATGTGCGATGCAAATTCCAGAAAACTTTTGAGGCCTTTTTCCGTGAAGAATGCACGAGGAAATGCTTCCATAATCGTAATTCATGGTAGGTCACCCAGGGATTTATTTGCGGAAAACTGTAGCAAAGTTTTCGCGTCAGCTCCGATCAATCGCTCTTGTTTATTTACTACGCGGGCCGCATTTAACCGTCCCCGGGGGTCGAATGCGGATTGCAAACCGTCGGTTGCACGCTCCTTGCTCGAGGATCCGTGGCTGATAAATTCTTCACTTCCCATAAAGGATGCAAGTTTAGGCAGAGTATTCTAGCCCTAGGCGGTCTAAGACTAGTCTTTTGTAAATTTGGAGCACCTTCCGCTTTTATCTTGCGATAAGCATCTGTTGCCTTTATACCGTACACTTCAAGAATACTTTTTTTCCCTTCTTTGTTTTCCTCCGAATTCCTCGTGAGCGATCTCTTTAGGCGAAATTAACCCTTTAGTTTCGGAGCAAAGTGATTGGCTCATTCCCCAAGCAAAGGGAGCCTATCCTATCGACTAATTTATGGAACCACTGATTCGATTCATCTCGTTGTGGAACACAATGAGGTTGTTGTAATATCTACCCTTGCATAATAAGTAATCTACTGCGGAGTGACTGTAGAAAACAAATTGCAGTTAAATTTATTACAGAAGCGATGAGATTATTTTATTTATATAATCTTATATGTAGGCATGTAAAAACGAACGGTGTCTTTATTTTGAGATGAATTGAGAATATTGTCTCCTATTCCATTTAAGCCATTTTTAATATAAAATAAATCATGTGAATAAGTACTAATAGAATGTGATTTAAAATTAATAGAGAATGAAGAGAATTTAGTTGTGGATTAAAGAAAACCTAAGTGAAACGTAGGAAAAATATTCCATAGTAGGAAAATGCACACGGGAAAGGGGTGTGTGAGAAACTTGCATGATCTTAAACTCAAGAATTAGGATTCGTAAAGCCTAATAATTTTTCTCAGTATCTAGTGACATCCTCCTTCAGACAAGCTACTTTAAGAAACTATCTGGCAACTACTTTAGGGTCTTCAGTCTTCTGATATGCCTCCTGTATTGGAAAGTTCGTCTTAGACGAAAGCGGTCCCGGGTTCAATTCTAGGAGGAGGCTCATATGTGCGATTTCACCTTAGTTGTTGGAGCACTATTCATAAAGCTACCTCTACTTTCAGCTCATCTTCAAACGTTTTACTTTTCCTTTTGCATATCATTATTTAAGTCTTTTCTCATGAATACTTTATGGTACGATTGCATGAAACATTGACTTCTTTAGGAAACTTACTCTGCTTTTCAATTAAGTAAAATGACAAGTACGGAGGAATGATTAATTTTAACTCATCATCATTATCATTTCCCCTTTATCCCGACTCAGACAGGTTAGGGTGTTTGACAACCAATGAACGCCATCGTGTCCTATCCTCTCGCCATATTTCCTCCCACACTTTCTCAGTATCTTACACTCTTTTCCTTATGTCTTTTTAATTATGTCCTTCCACCTTCCTCTTGGTCTCCTCCTTGGTCGTTTTCCTTTATTCTTCCCTTTAAATACTCTTCTTGGTAGTTGCCATTCATTCATTTTCCTAATATGGCTGAACCATCTTAATCTCTTTTCATTAACCTGTAGTTGGAGCCTTTCTATACCCAAAATATCTCTTTCGTTCCTGATCTTGTCTCTCCCTGTTTTTCCCAGACTGCTCCATAAAAACTTCATTTCCATCTTTTGGTTTCTGCTCTATCCTCGACCTCTCATAGTCCACGCACTGGAAGCATATGTCAGGTATCACCAGATATGTAGTAAACATTAACATAAGGAATGGGTAATGGGTGGTTTTGCACGTAAGTTCCGGCGAGATAGCTCAACGGACAGAGCACCCGACCGGCAATCGGGAGACCCGGGTTCGATTCTCGATCCCGTCGGACTTATTTCAAGTCTATTCTTCCTTGGGAAACATTAACATCTTGGTAACAATGGTAACTTCAATGGTTTCTGCAGATTTTCCTGCCCTCATTTTCCTTTCGGTTCTGCCAATAGCAGGTCTTCTCCGGCAACTCCTTCCACTTTATCCTTTCCTCTCCTTCACCGCCTTCTAAATCTTTCGGATTCGATAGTTCGTCAAAATATTCTCTCCATCTTTGTATTATCTGCTTGGGGTCTGATCCATTCTTCTCACGGATAAAACCGTTTTCACTCTCTCCTTTCATTTATTACTTACCATTCTATATTTACATGGCTGGTCTGAAAAGTTTCCGACATTTCGCCATTTTTCGACATGTTTCCTGAAGATTTCTGAAAAATCTAGGGTCGGAAACTTTTCAGACCACCCTCGTATGTTCTTGTCCCCTTTACCATATTCCTCCATTAGTTTTGTAAACTCCTCCCAGCAGTTTTTCTCCTCTAATTCTATTACTTTTTAACCCAGATCTCCCATTCATTTTGATTATACGAGGGTCATCCGGAAAGTAGTACCCGTTCGTGAAATAAAGACACAAAAGTAAATATTAACAAACATAAAAAATTTTATTTGAAAGAGGATACTTTAAACTACTTCTCAACATAATCTCCAAGCAAATTAAGGCATTTGTCATAACGTGTGACAAGTTTCTGTATTCCTGCTGCATAGTCCTCCGCCGCCAGCTCATTGAGATACAGGGTCACTCCTTCTTTAAGTTCTTCATCGCTGTCAAATCTTTTCCCCGCCAAAAAGTCTTTAAGCTTTGTAAAGAGATGAAAATCTGAAGGGGCCAAGTCCGGGCTATACGGTGGATGGTCGAAAGTTTCCCATTTGAATTGCTGCAAAAGTCTTTGTGTTATCCCAGCTGCATGAGGCCTGGCATTGTCATGAACGAGAATGACACCAGTAGACAATAGACCTCGCCGCCGATTTTGTATTGCCCGCCGTAATTTCTTTAATGTTTCACAATACGCATTGGCATTAATAGTGTCTCCACGGGCCATAAAATCAATAAGCAATACACCTCGTCGATCCCAGAAAATGGTTGCCATGAGTTTCCTGGTGGACAGAACTGTCTTGAATTTTTTTGGTTTGTTTGGTGAATGAGCATGATGCCACTCCATTGACTGTCGTTTACTCTCAGGTGATGCATAACAAACCCATGTTTCGTCACCAGTAATTATGCGAGTCAAGAAAGAGTCTCCTTCATCAGAATAACGTCCCAAAAACGTCAGTGCTGCAGCCATACGCTTGGTTTTGTGCTCATCTGTAAGCATGCGAGGGACCCATCTTGCACAAATTTTTGCATAATGCAGATGGTCTTTAACAATTTCATGAACAATTGGGAAAATGCTCACAGATGTCATCAATTGTGACGCGCCGATCGTTCCTCACGAATTCGTCAACTGAGCTCACCAGTTGGTCTGTAATGACAGACGGTCTCCCCGAACGCTCATCGTCGTGTGTGTTCCCCCTCCCCATGTTGAACTTGCGACACCACCGCCGAACAGACGACTCGTCCATTACATTGTCTCCATACACCTCCTTTAATTGGCGATGAATATCACATGGGCGAACGTTTCTTGCATTGAGGAATTTAATCACTGCCCTCACTTCACAACTGGCGGCGTTCTCAATTTTTTTAAACATTGTAGACAATCACAGAAACAACACAGGCAATGCTAGCGTCACGCAACTTGGCTCAGAGAAGGCAGACAAGCCACTGAAGCTATCTGACCTTGTCCAGCGGCTACTCGCGTCGTCAGCACTTCATGCGGCACTAACGGGTACTACTTGCCGGATGACCCTCGTAGAAAGGAATTGATCAAGTGCCTTCCACAGTGGGCCCGTCAGAATGTACTGTAATTAGGAGCATCAGCAGAGATCAGAATTTCCTAAGAGCTAATAATATCTCAGTGGCCCGCCCTTGAGTAACCAAGGAATAAGTACGGGAATACAGGAAATCAGTTAATAAGCTTCGTTAGAAAGAATTACGTCTTTGTTTCTGAAGGGGAAGGTTCTGAAGAGTGCCTTCATTGTATCGTGGGATTTTCGGGACCAAATAACCATCCAAGAGGGAGACTGTCTGCCTCAGGGTGCCGATATTTTCCGCCATGTTCTTGTTGAAAGAAGATTTGGTTGTCATGACTTCCTCAACTGAGGGGCATTCCTGTTGTCAAGGTTACAGTACCCCGAAAAGTTTCCCCCATTTTACGTTTTTGTTGTTTTGTCAGATAATCCGCTTATCGTGGCATCTCTTTCAGTAAACGTCCCCTAATGTACTGTTTTTATAACGGTCAAATGAATATTATCACGCTGATATTAAAACTTTATGTGACCAAATTTTGGAATAGATTCGTATATACTTCTATTTTCGATTGACTTGAGATTAAGTCTCAAAGAAATAATCGCTCGCTTAATTTCCAACTCAGAACCTCTCTCGTTTTAATTTCGATCTCTAAAGCTTTTGTGATAAAATGTATGTCATATACGCCTATCCATAAGAAAATAATCTAATCTAATTTTTTCAACCAAGCCTTAGTACAGTTTTCTTGAGCATCTATGATTAGCACAGCATGAGACATTAGCATGGAATAAAACATTATTTTAAATAAAATTATATTGAAGCCTAGGAAGAATAACCTTAACGGTGATTTTAACGAATGATTTAGTTAAGAATTGCTGTGTACTAGGACACCTTGCAATACTCATAAATTTAAAGCATATACCAGCAGCTGCTTAGAATCGCAGAAATCTCAATTGTATCATGTAATCACTCTTCACATTTTCTTTTTAGCTGTAAATACCAAATACCTGTTTACCAAATGCAATAGTAATCAGAATTATTTCATATAATTCTACATTTAATGAATTATTATATTTCGCAGTACATCTGTTAAGACACATACAGAGATCTAGGGTAGACTTATCGGAAGTACGTGAAAAATTGTTTTCTGAGCATGAACTCGGGTGTCGACTATTAATGGAGATCAAAGATTACTTGGGTATAAGCGATGTATTTACTGTACAAATTCACTTAGGAATATGTAAGCTTCTTATAGTGTACGAGCCATCATAACAACGAAATAATGAGGATATCGTACTTCTACAAGAAAGGTTGACTCAGAAACACAACCAGTTTCGGTGACTGATTCCCATCTTCAGGTCACCTGAAACCATTTGTATTAAATAAATCTCCCTGTGGAAGAAGTACGATATCCTCATAATATGTTGTTACGATGGACATTTACATCATCAAGGCCGCACCAGTTGTATTCAGTGGCTATTATATAAAATATCTTTAAAATCTCTTCAATCTTATTCCATTGAAAGGGTCCAATAGCATTATTTAATTACATTATTCCATTGATATTAGGGTGTTTTCGATTGAGTAAAGGTTGTATCGTTGAATGAAGAAAATAAGCTGGGCCGATAGAAAAACTAACGAGGAAGTGCTAGAGATGGTTGGGGAGAAAAGGGTGATGATTGAAGTATTAGAATTCGACAAAAGAAATGGGTTGGTCAGATATCGAGAGGAGAGGGATTATTGAAGAAAGTGATCGAGGGAAGAATGCTAGGGAAAAGACAGAGGGGAAGACAAAGACAGAAGTTATTAGACGTATTAAGGGGTGGGATAAGTTACCAGGAATTGAAGGAGAGGGAATTAAATAGGGAATGTGGGTGCAGATGAACCTACCGAAAGGTAGAAGACTATTATACGTCTAGAGGTTGTATCGTGATGAAAAGACCTACCTAGTGCCTTGCCTTTCCTATCTGGAACTTGAATCGTGCCTTTAAGCCACGCCACTTTAAAAACGAGAAAAATTGCTCTTCCCATGAATGATTAGGTATGAATAGAAAGGGCGGTAAAAAATTGTGCAGCACGAATCTGGACAGTCTCAGAAAGCTATTAGAATTCTTCTGTTTTTCCGCGATCTATTTAGGATTTGCCACGGCCTTTCTTCTCTGCGATGTGGCGTGCGACTTGGCGCCCGGCCTGATACTTTTGAAGCTCTCGAACTGTTATACGGTTCATTTCATCCTTTTACCGAAAGATGCCGCCGCTTTTGCCCGGTTGCCAATAGGGAAAATTGACGGACACGGTTCTCCACTGTGAGATTTTTGCCCCTTTTGTCTCTTTTGTTTATGACATGGCTGATTCATAGCAAGACTAAGTAGCCATTCAACGCTTTTACAATGCGTATCTTAGAAGAACTTAAATTGTTTTACTTAAATTTTGAATCACGTGCATTTACGTGCATTTCTCAAAGAATTACTTGAAATCCAATATGCAAGTCGTTGAAAAAACTATTTACTAAGTAGTAATTAAATGTAATGACCCCTTTTGATAGTATATTAGGCATTTTTTGTGATCCACTGTATACCTTACCTTCATCATTATGAGGAATATATTAAATTAAATTTCAAATAGTTCCTCAATGCTTGTTAAAAAATTTAAAACTCTTTAATTCATTTTTGGGATCGAACTCATGATAGCTAAAGGCTCAGAATTTTCCTCATGATTTTCCTATTTTATTTTTGATTTTCTGAAAACCGAATCTCCGAAGGAATAGACTCATTAGACTCAGCATAAACATTGTCATTGGCAAACAAATACCACCCAAATATATTTTTTATATTAGATATTAAGGAATGCCATCTCATATAGTAGCCTATTTAATAGCAAGATCCCCTTAGACGACAAAATTTTCGGAATTCACTTTTACAATACTATGAATTTATTACTATGTTACCATGTTATATTTGTGCTGTTTCAATATACGCATATGGATCTGGCTACAATTGTGGAACTATCTGCCTTTAGGACACAATCGTGCTTTTCGAACGATTTACGTATGTGGTCTTATCGTAACTTTCTACGTAAGTACGATTTTTAATAGAATTGCTTACCAACCTTGCGTATCACATCAAAGATGATAGAAATGGAAAGAATTTCTCTTAGTCATACTGAGCCATTGAATCTGTGTTCTTTATCAAACTATTTGAATGTCAGCGATACGTCACTTAAGCTGTGGTTAGTGATATCTTAGTCGGCTGAATGGTAAATGAGGCCATCCGGTGAAAAAAGATTCCACACCCCTGGCGTAGGATGTACACCCTAGCTTAACTTCACAGGGAACTGCACAAAAAAGATTTTTTTGTTCTTTTATTCTGATTCCTAGGAGATTAGATTCGGATAGGACTGTGCTGTAATGGTAGAATTTTATACGTTTAGATATCGTAATCGCGGAATCACTACTAGCGACCGCTAATCCAAGGTGCTATTTCGAATTTTCTGGACCCTTTATAGACGATCTTGTTCATGGATATGATGTTATGAAAGCTCCAAAGCATAAAAGATGGATTATCACTCCTTATGAATACTATGATTAATGTTATAATGGCTCATATCTAAATTCTGGCTCACTAAGTGAGGCACGATCAAAGTACCTCACTCCTCATCTCGCTCACTGCCCGTCATTCCCTCTGCAATACGCCTGATTGGATAAGGGGATGAGCCAATGTATGCCATTCAATGTGCCACGGTGCAATAGTGTGCCGCGAGAGGTGGTAACTGTTTCACGAAAAATTAAATGTAAGTGCCGATGAGAAAATTTCAATGTTTGCGAAGTACCCGCAAATATTTCTACACCATATGTTGGCAGAAATGTGAAACAGTTCACCACAGAGAAATTGATGCTTGCAAAACATTTCATTAGTTTTGTAACATCATTGATCATTCGGTTGGTGAACTGTTGTAATAGATGCATAGAATAAATAGTTACCTGTAGGATGATTAGAAATGTCGAGTATTTGCTGCTTTTTCGTTCGCTGGTATTTTTACATGTTCCCGAAATCTCGCGAATGTGGAAATTTTGTGGATAAGCATATTTCTAATCGTTATGATTCAAAACTTTAATATTCGACGCACAAAATTGAAATGAAATCTCGTTGGTGTGCTGCAACTCAATTGTCTAACCAATATAGTGCCAAGGGTAGTAATAGTTTGACAGCCACTGAAATTAACCATTGAATGCGTTATAATACGTTAAAGCTATAGCTTAGACTAAGGCGGAGGAAAGAAACGTATTCTGTGCTGTAATGGAAGCTATTTTGGGTAAAATAATCTGAATCCCATTCTTCACCACAAAGGGAAATAAAAGATTCGTAACCTAGAATTTTTGCTAGTAGTAGATTTATTCTCTACCAATATTGTTAAAAGTCGACATCTAAGGTAATTTCGCACGTGGGTTCCTACCAGGAATCGAGCCCAGGACCGCTTTCACAAAAGTCGAACGCGCTGCCCACATGGCTATCTAGGAATCCTATAACAGTTAGCTTCCTCATGGGAAATTTATTTTTAAATAGCGCTATAAATGCAACACTTTGGATAAGAACATCAAATAATAAAACGGCCTTCATTTCCGAGATTTTGATTATAATTCTGTTTGACTTTCTTGCTATTCTTTCCGGTATTTCGCTTCCGCTGGCTTTATTTCCTTACCTTCCCATTGCTTCTCCGCATTCACAGAAACCCAGCCTTTATCATCTCCTTTCCAATCTTTTCCCATCCGTTCTCGAATTGGAACAAAATTTCCCCTCACAATTCGCCATCCATCCACGTTTTTCCTTCTCTTGATCACTCATCTCGTGCTCCGTAAACTATTTCAGTTTCACCTTGTACTTCCATCTCAAACTCATTAAACTATTTCTTTCACCATAAGCTTTTTCTCTATGCGGGGAAAACGCGAATTTATTTTTGAACCACTCCTGCCCTCTGTGGAGAGAATCGAATAACTCCAGCGTTAGCCTCCAGCGACTTGGCTTGAGCTCTGGACCCGCGTTGCTATGACGACGCCCCGAAGGATTCTGCGCGCATGCGCGCCCACGCAATGACGCAATTTTCATCCATGTAATCGATGAAAGCGTACGGAATAGCGGAATGATAGAATGCCAGAATATTTAAATTATTGTTCGAGAGAATGAGGAATTTATGCGCTGTATCCTCCCGAAAAGTTCTTTCCCTAAATGAACTCCGCGAGAAAAATCATTGCTACTCATAAAGGGAAAATATTCGTTTCAAAGTCTGCACTTGAAAATTTCTGCGGTACATGAGATGCGTAGGTGGTGGAGCGCGGATAAGGAATGTCTGTACGTTTTGATTTTTTATTAATGTATTCCCATACCAAAATCCGCGTCAAGACTCACTTTTCAGTAACATTGATATGATCAAGCGTTAATTCTCGGCATTTCACAGCAAAAAAAAACGCACTTCGTAACTTTGGTATTAGTCGGACTTTGATGAAACCGTTCACTAAATATGTGTCGTGGAAGTGACAAAGTTTTATTTTTATGATGCGGGCTTATTTTTCATTAGTCGCATTAACTCAAAACACTGAGTGAAACTTGGAGCTCCATATTAAAATAGTTGCTGCAATAAGTATCAACCCGAGTTTCCTGAGTGAATTGTAAAAACATCGTTATATTTGATTAATGCGTTTAATCCGTCTTTTTTTGCTTGTTAAATGAAGAGGACTTATTAAGATCGATTCGCAAATCTGAGAGAGTGGGCCAGTTAACGCTTAAACGCTGTACAAATGTTTTTCTGTTTATTATAATACCCAACGTCAATCATAATAACCGCGAAAATTGGAAGAAAATAGCAGCCATCTTGTTTATATATTTCCCCGGAATATTTGTTTTTAATCGTTTTTAACCTTAAATAAGAATATATTTGTCTGCGAAAACATATTTGGTATTTTGCAAATATTCTGCTTTGTGTTTACAAATAATCTGATGTTTATTATGAACTGCATTTATGTCGTAGCAACGAATGAAATAAAATAAAATGAATTTGGCAGCCATTTTGTTCAAAGTGTATCCTCTTAAAGTATTATTTTTGATTTATTCTTTCATCCAAAGTAAAGCATCTTTTTTATGAAAAATTCCTTGTATTTTAACGAATATCTCGTTAAGTTTTACGAATTGCTTGTTTAGTAATGGTCAGTTTATTACAGTACTCTGACGTCAACCATACAAGCCTAAACAATAAAAATAATTCAAGATCGATCTTTTCCATAACATTTTTCGGAAAGCGCAATTTTATTCCATTTTCAGCCGAAAGCCAAGATACATATGCTGGGAAATTTTTGTCCTTTTTTCTTCAACAATTAGTCACAAATTTCATAAGCACGTGCTTAAAACTAAATTCGGTCGGATGAATAAAAGTGAATTCAATCGATTGATTGAAACGTATTTTCTCGGCCAGACTCTCTTCCCAGATGATTCAGACGGTCCTTGAGGACGAACGCACGCACCGGAAAAAAAAGGAGAACAAGCAGTTTTGAGGACCAGGGGCATGACAGATTTCGGATTTGGGCTGATGATGGAGTGGTCAATTATGAATGGGTTCGGAGTGCTTCTCTTTTCTAAAGCCCGTGATAGACACGCGTAAGGCTGAGGACCAATTTTATGCTTATTTTATCGCAAAGTAAAAACGTGTGATTTCAATTATGTAACCTGCTGTTGCTAAATTTGTTTCTCAAACTCGGGGTTGTGTGATATGCTCTTTCCCATGAATGTTAGATATATATTAAGTTTTCTGAGGGTGAAAATTAGAGTTACTTCTGATTTAGTTAATGCATGTTGGAATCATTTGGAATTTCACTGTGGTGAATAATGTATGATATTTATTTGAGAACTGAATAATCACATATTCATTAATATAATCGTATAATTTCAATTGTCTATATAAGAGTTTTAGGAAGAAAAATCAGTTGCCAATAATTTTTTCTAATATGTACATCAAAATATCTCAAACAAAAAGAGGAAAAACTAAAGCATAGAGGTTTTCCAAGGGAAGGATGCGAAAAAACTAGAAAAGATGAATAAGTTTTCTTAATCTGGCAGTGTTATTTCTTGGGATGTAAGGTGAACAGATGAGATGCGTAAAAATGAGCATTGGCCAAGAAGGCGAAGTCTAGCGAAGGAAATTAATAGTTATAAATCTTGATAAGGAATTCAGGAAAAGATTGGTAAATTTCTTAGTGTGGAGTGTTTTGCTGTGTGGATGCGAATAGTAGAACTTAAAAAGGAAAGAGGGTATTAAAAGATGGGGGTTTAGGAGATAGGGGTTTGGAGATGAAAAGGTTGTTTAGAATGTAAAAAGTAAGTTGGGTTGATAGAAAAACACATACGGAGGTGCTAGAGCTGGCTGAAGAGAAGAGGGTTTCAGATGAATTAATTATACCACTGCAGAGGAACTCAAAGTGTGGGATATTTTTCCGAGTTACGAAGGAATGGACATTAAATGGGGAATATTTACATGGGTGGTCTGAAAAGTTTCCGAGATATCGCCATTTCTCGACATGTTTTCTGAAAATTTTCTGAAGATTTCTGAAAAATCTGAGGTCTGAAACTTTTCTGACCACCCTTGTATAAACAAAGACCTACCCAAAGATAGAAAACCTACGTACGTGTGGACTAATCTGTGAAAATCAATGCAAATTATTTAAGACCTGATGGATAAAAATGGAAGTTAAAGAAATAAGTCTTTGTAAATATCCCACTTACCGAAAAAAGTTCCTGTCTGAACCATATATAGTCGTCATTAAGTTGAAAATGGAGGGATAATGTAAGAAGCAAATTATAGCTACGAATATTGCAATCAAAAGTAGATAAATATTTTTATATTATTTCGTTATTTTACTCCTATTTAGTAAAATATTCCAGTTTTTTGAAATAAAATCAAGTCTTTTCTATCCATTTCGCAGTAGCTTATTGAGACCGTTCTCCGAATTAAATGTTATTTTCTTCCTATGTTATTTCTTATTGCATTGTAAGTGTCTTCTCTTTATCAGCCTAAAGTTTACTTGGATTCTCATTCTATTCACCCCTGTATGCCAAAACCTTCCGAGAGGGAATCAAACTTTCTTCGCAAGATGAGGGATGAGGCATGTTTCCGCATAAATCAAACCCATGCTGTTTCGGAAATTTTTATTATTAGTTTAGATGCATTTGTTAACAGTCTCGAACAATCGCATCGATGTACTGTAACCGCTCTGTTTGCTCCTTTATGGACATTCGAATGAACCGCATGGAGTCCCGGGGTTGTGGAGATGTTTTTTTGATTGCGACTTCTAGGTTTTCGATTCCTCCCCATAGTATTCCCGCAGAGAGTAGGGTGTCATTAGGAGAATGCAAATGACTTCTCATATAAGTACTTCCATTCATTTCGTATCCATCATCACTTCACGCTCGATATTCCGCCAACGTACGTTTTAAATAGTCCGTCTTTGTCTCACTCGAATATCTAATGCAAACATGCTCTCAAGGCAAAGCATTCACGTGGATCAGTGAGGCTGCAAATTATTTGCGATGCATTCCTCCATTTTTTCGAGCTTCTCATTAAGGCACCAGTTCGAAATGAGCGGGATAGTTTCGCAATCGATGGAGCCCAAGCAGACGTATATTTCGTAATTGTTCCCCTCATCGACTGAAATATTAAGCTGTAGATGCGATGCATCTTGGATGAAAAAATTCTATCGGAACTCGTGTGGAGGTTTTTGCAGCGCGTTCTGAAATGCATGAGAAATGAACGGCGAGATAAGAATGAGAGAAAATCGCAGTGAAAAGTTTGACGAAAATGAAAATCGATGAATGGATGGAAAAATGTGTGCGGATTTTTTTTATGTATCGCTTGCTTACTAGCTGCTGTGACTGCCAATTTATTTTCGGAAAATTGATGCTCGTGATTCTTTTCTACAATCCGGAAAATTGATTTTTATTACCTTGTCATTATAAACACATATTCAAGTAGGGAAATAATAGGCAAATAACTATTATGACAGTCTTTCTGGATGAACCAAACAAAATATTGAATAGTGTTATGAAATAAGATATTAATTGAATAGTAATTATAAATTTTCTTATTATTAGATAATTGTCTGTTCATCCATCATCCTAAATGTTAGTTGAATACTTATTCTCTTGACCCTTGCAATCCAAAAGTTACTGAGGGGGAATGAGGCTTACTAGGCTATATGGGGAGTGTGGTATTCTTCGATTTGCTTTCCTCGCTAAGCCATAATACCGGAAGTGGAAACATACCTTGTTAGTGTAGGTCAATAACTCTTTGAATAATTCTTTACAACACCATTCATAATGAGTCACGAAGATGAATGCCATTATTTAGCATAATTCATACACCAATAGATTTCATATTATAACAACTTAAAAGAATACTATGACAAAAGTGAATGAAACGTGAATTTTGCTCCATATTGTGCCAGAAGGAAAATTAAAAATAATTTGGAAAAAATGGAAAATATACTAAGGTAATATCACAACAGCAGTACACACAGTGGATTAAAAATTGTGAATAAAAACTGGTATAGCGTAAAACAATAAGAAATTAATTTTATCTTTCCTTTAATAAATAACGCCAACTGATAGACAATATAGAAGTGAGATTTATAAAGTAGTCAAATCAATAATGTATATCTGCCTATCCAATCAATTATTCATCATAGGAAAACTTACACGGCAGCACAGCTGAATGTATAAAGAGGTAGTCTCATTTATTCTTCCGCTATAAAGTATTCTCTATTCTTCTCCTTTACATTCCGTTAATTATTCTCTCCTTAATGAAATCTAGAGGCATTTTTTTCCCTCTCTGACCTTTTTCAATTCGGTGATTTTTTATTCAGCATTCCATTTCCTCTCATAATATGACCCACTCTCTCTCCCTCACCTCTTCAACTTTATCAATCAATACCCTCTCTTCGCCCGGAAAATTTAATACCACCTTATTTGTTTTTCGCTCGGTACAGCTAACCTCTTCCAATCTGCGTCGTGACTACATCTCAGAGGATTTGAAAGGGTTTCCTCTGGCCTCGCTCCTAATATCCTTCTCCCCCGTCATCAGTTCTCTGATATTCTCATACCGAGGTCTCTCCGCCCCTCGCCGTGTTGCTGTCCCTAATGACTTTTTTCTCCTCTTCAAAACCCGCAAGGTAAGAACACTGCCGAAATCAGAGGACTGTTACATATCCATTCCAATTATTCCCTGCACTTCTTTAATAGACTCTTGATTCGGTTTTGTCTCGCGCACCAAGTCAGCAGGTCTGGTGATCGGGAAATATTTTTTCAAGTTCGTGCGAATGGGGGATTATTTCTGTGAAAAGTGCAACATATGGCTTTGCTAGTTCTCCATTGAGATCGTGATATAATAGAGAATCGACTCCACGTTTATAGAGATCGGTTCATCTCCCTTTAACCAAGAGATTAAAAATCTGCAAGTTCACGAGCACGTTGATTTGATTAGACTGGATGCTGGATTCTCGGGTGTACGAAGGCAGAAACACGATTGCTAGGCAACGCATAGAAACATGGGTTACGTTGTTTATTAGAAACTCGATCTATCAAGATGATGACGATCACTCGTTGAAACGGGTCGTGTTTTTTATTATGTTTTAATTAAACGTGGATAAAGTACTATTTCTTGAGTTTCTTTCCTAGAACTATCATTTTTATAGTAGGTGAAGGAGAAACGGATGGATGCTAGGAATAATGACTCAGCTTACATAATTAAAAATGAAGTATAAGGACGACTTATAAATTTATACATATAAAATAAACTTAAAAATTGATCGAGAAAATAAAAAATAAAAGATGTATTGAATTAAATACCGTGAACATGTTTATTACTATAATTCCTGAAGAATTCAGTGATAGTTATCTGTTTCTTCTCAGATTATCTTTTAAATTAAAAAAGGATTCTTCTACCTGTAGCAGTTTGTATGAGATACTTACTTTCCTTATTGTCATGGGCGTAAGAAAGGATGTTATATCTTCCAAAAAATATTTCGATTTGAGAAATGTTGGGATATAGATTTCTGATCGATATTAACAGGAAAAAAGCGGATCTATGAGAAATGAATGCGGAATTATTTAAATTTGCGCCTAATCGACTGCAGTCGGGACTTTTCCCGTGCTAAAATTTCGTGCTATAAACGACGAGATTATAGGTTGAACTTAATTAATTAAATATTTGCAATGTTCAGCATATTCAAAAAAGAGGTCCAAAAAAACCCAATACGTTGGAGAAAACACGAGCTTGAATTTATTGTGTATCTTTATTTTCATCAGTTGGCGAGTTTAAGTCAAATATCACCTTCACAAATGGAATTATTCTGTATTAAATACAAAGTTTGAAATAGGGTTTTCCTTATCATCCAAATTAATTATATCCTCTACGTTGTCCTCCTTTGTATCCTGTTTATGCTAAAATATTAAATTAATTAGGCCTGTTGAGTTAATGCTTAATGTATTTGAGTAGGTGGTAAAATATCCGGTTTATATTTGACTTTACCCTTTGGAATTTATCTCAGTTCAAGGCCAATTCTCCACCCAATAATTAGTCCAGATTCTTTCGATCCACATTAGTACTAAAATGATGAAAATATCTTTCGAAAATCGTGCAGGGAACTTGAACGTTTTAGCTCAGTTTACTAATGGAAAACTTTCGGCTTTCTAGTCTGCCTAATGTACCGTAAATGATAAAATGTAGTCAATTAAATATTCCCGGAGGCACATAATCACCGTTCTACTAGAAAATTACACACAGTTTTAATGCTCACCATAGCCCAGCGGAGTATCATTTAATCCGGTGCCCTTGCGTCAGAAAAGCTCAGAAAAATGGCATAGCAGAAACATCGGCCCGGGGAGGGATTCCGTAAGGACACATAAGGTCAGTAATGAGAGGACATTAGGAAAAATTGGATATATAAGGAGGCTTATTGGTAAGATGAGAGGAAGGGAGGCTTGATGGGGATTATCCGAGGAAAGAATGTGTGGGAAGAGATGTGATGAAAGTCACAGGACAGGAGATTAATAAGAGGGTGGATATTTCTGGAAATGTACGAGCTTAATATGGGAAAGAAAGCTCTGCCGCGGCGAGATGAGCGTGGGAGGCAGAGAAAACTCGGGCTATTTCCGTAACTTATCAAGGGGTGTTCTAACATGCTAATGCGAATTCGTCGAATATTCGATAATAACGCCTTCCCACTTCTCGATAACGATGGAAATTTATGGATAACATATACACACGAAGAAGCGTTATATATTCAGCGGAATGTCTCATATCGTCTTGTTTAATTTTAACGATGAAGATTGGATCTAGGGGAACACTTTTGACAGGAGAGCCAGAAATAAACCTCATGTTGGATTCAAAATATTTGTGTGCTATTATAAATTTGTTTTTTCATCTTCATAGTCATCATTCTTGGTCAATCCAAGGATGTAGGACTAGTTTCCAGTGTTTTTAATTCTCTCTATTTTGAGGTTTTGGTTGCTATGTTGACCGTTGGTACAGGATCTGTTTCATCGGTGCTTTGGTCTTGTTAGTCTCTTCATATCTCTTGAATTATTTATTTCATTTATTCATTTTATTCAGTTATTTATTTTATTTATTTATTCATTTTACATTTTTATTTTTTATTTTACATTTTATTTTAATTAATTAATTTTATTCATTTATTTTATTGATTTATTTTGTTTATTTGTTTTATTTTTCTATTTTATTTATTTGCATATGTAAATGTTCACCAATAAGGAGCATAATACCATTCTAGTTTCCCCGTGCGAAAATTCCGCAGACTGACACTGCTACTCTACTTACCCAACCTTCTATTTACCCAACCTTCTATTTACCCACTCCTCATTTCAAAAACACTCTAATCACTAACAACGAATACATGTAACACTACAAACGAATACACAAACACTGAAAAATACCTAAAAACACTTTCCATATTCTCTATCAGTGTTCATTTCGATATGCCTCATTTGTATCAATAGATATCTACTCATGCATAGCGAAACTCGATGGGCTAATTTTTTAAATTTTAACTCGTTTATTTTTCCAGTTGGTGCATTTTTCATATGGTCTATGTTTAGCAGGAAGCGAGAAATTTTCTCTTTCGAATGATTTGTCATTTATATGTTTTGATGGTGTGTGAAGGGAAAAAAGCGCTGTTCTCCGAAAATCCATCTTTACAAATAATATATTAGATTAAGTAATGTTCTTACTGATTGTATCTTTAGCAACTCAAGCAGTATTAGCTTTCCTTGCTTTCAATTGTGGGTATAGAATGGAAAAATTCAGTTAGAGAGATATACAAACACATGCGGAAGTACTGGAGAGGGGAGGAGGCAGAAGGGGTTCGATCGAAGAATTAAACGGATGTAGTGGTAGTGGGCGGGTTAGATGTTGCGGGGCAAGAAATTGTTAAAGTAAATTGGCTGAGTGCGAAGGAAAAAGAGGGAAAGAACAAGATAAAAATTGTTGGATGACACGCATGGAGTGGTTTCCCATGAAAAATAGGGAAATGGAAGTTTGGTGAGGAATTTTAGATCTCGTGAAACAGCCAAGTAATTCAACGAACCCCATTTATCCAGGTGGATGGAATTCATCCAGTTTTCATAGAATATTAAACGGTTTTACTTCTCGTACCTGCATGATTGAGTCTTAGGAATCTCCGTGACTGCACAGAAGTCAATCATATTGAATGCCAGTAATATCAAGATGTACATATTAATAAAAATTTTCTAATAGCTTGTTTAAAAGTCGATTTAAACATGGTAGGTTAGTTAAAGATCATAGTAAATATTCAAATCAAAATTAATGCACGGTTTATTTATAAAGATGGATTTAGCTATCGCAAAAAAATTACTCATTAAAAAAAACGTGTATTTTAAAAATTACATGCGCCAGAGCTATCCTTCAGTTAGCGGAGAGAGTATGTTGGAACTCGTTTATCATCTATTGCAGCAAACCTGAATTATTAAAAAAACGATTAACATTTCATATAGTATATTTTTTGGTGAACCAATATAATAAATGAATGAAATCAATTAAAATTTCTTAGTAAAGCCTTCTTAAACAGCTATAGTTACTCATCTTAAGTAATCGGATGAATTGGATATGTTTCCTGGGTAACTTAAACACAGAGCGAGAATGGTTAACTACGGAAGGTAAATAAAGAAAGGATGGATGAGAAAACACAGATGGGAGTCAAAGGTATAATGTTGCCGGATATATATGAACTGCTTCCAATTAAGAAGCATGAAAATGAGAGCTTAGATGGGGACTTCGGGGCACTTTATCATGGAAAGAGACAGAAGTCTAACATTCGTATATTTAAATGTGGTACCGTCGAGAATTTCCGGTCGACCTCTCTCAAACCCGTAAAGCATGCTTCTCCAAACGTATCCACTTCGAAAAGGGTTAAACATACGTAAAAATCGCTCTTAATGCAGCGCGGGTTTTATGTTAATCAAGGCGCTGTCGAAAGAAGACACAGTCCGCCCACGCTGTCGGAAGCCTCAAAGGGAGCTGACCACAGTTCCAGAATCGCCTCACAAAGCTACCTCCCTTATGAAGCGGAAAAACAACCCCGGCATTAACGCAAATTCAGCCGCGCCCCTCACAAAAGACACGGAGTTTGTCCTATTCCGATCCTCCTGGTTTCCATGGAGTCGCGAGCACTAATTAGGGACGAATTTTCATCCGCACCGCCGCTTCCTCGTTTTCCGATAATAGCCCGAGCGGAACGGTTGGGAACTCTTCGCATGGAAGTGTCTGCGACAAAGATGATGCGATAAGGAACGGCGGAAAAGGGGGAAATTATTTAGGAGATGTTTTGCGTGAATTACGTTATTCGCGAATCTCTTTCTCCGCGGCGCGGAGCTGTGTCGTGCAAAATTAACGAGGTCAACCAATTAACCCAGAAAAAGTTCCCTCACAACAACAACTTCCTCGACGGAAGATGAACAACATGCGAGCCGTGAAAAAACAGGGGAGATAGAGAAATTCGGGAGGGGGAATTGAACTCTCAACGTCCGGGCTTAATTGCATGGAAGGATCTCCTGAATGCGGACGGACGGACAAACGGACGCACTCGGGAGGGCGGGGTTGGTTGTAGGATGGACTTCAAACGAAGATGCATTCATACGTGTTATTGCGACCCTCCTCTTTTACATGATTTTATTGTTTATTGTAGAACTTTTTGACTGAAATAATTAAGCGACTGTAGAGGATATGGGTGGGTTAGTTATTGAGAGGAGAGAATTGCTAAGAAAAAGAAGCTGAGGTAGGATCCCAGAAAAAAGACAGGGAGGAATAGAAAGGCAAAAGATTTTACATTGTATTATTGTGGAATAAATTTTCAAGGAATTGAGGAAAGGACATTAAGTAAATAATATATGCCCGGAAAGTGGGAGACCTGGGTTCGAGTCCCAGATAAGTCATTATTTTTCGCTTCTTTTATAATCTTGGGTTAGTCGCACACTTTCTTCATCTACATCTACATATGTACCCTGTAAGCCACCTTTCGACGTATGGCAGGGGGGATTTGTTGTGCCAAGTCAAAATTAATTTCCATCCTTAAGTAAAGAATTTTAGGAGACTCAAACCTAGAGACCCAAAATGACTTTTATTAACCGATACTAGTCATCAACGAAACCTTATAAGGATAAGCAAAAATTATTTCTTACCTCTAAAACTTTGTTTTACTTCACAGGTTTTAGCTAGAGCCCCAAGTTCCTGGCTACTAGAATTTTCTTGGCTAGGAAATGATTTTATATTCGTCAAAATAATAATTAATAAAATGGATACACGAATTGCACTTATCTTCCCGTTTGCATTACCAATATTACCATTGTTATCTTCTAAATGAAGAGTAAATAAATTATTTGATTAATTATGAGCGAATAAAATTGTTAATCAATATTTATTAATTTCATAAAGTGCTGTATCAGTTAAGGTATTTCGCACATTAGCCCCCAATCGGGAATTGAACCCAGAACTGCTCTCAGTCGAACACGTTACCCACTTGGCCATTCAGAGGCTCATAATAAAATCATCATGAAACCCAATATTTTCTAACAGTATCTCTAGTAGCTATTTCCTTACGGACCATGCAAAAGCTTATTAGATAATTCGTTTTTAGAACCCCTCTGTCTCTGGGCCTCACGCAGGATATCCTGCAATCTACGATGCATATGACTATCATTCAAAGGTTATTTAAGACACTATTACAACTTTGATGTAACATAAAACTCCAGCAAAAATAAGATCAACTCCTTTCCTAATACTTAAGGGTGCGAGTTTCTTCTTCTGCTTGCCTACTTTTGTCACTATTACCCTAAGTACGCTCCCGGTACGTCTGGTACGGTGAAGATTGACAAACACCATTGTATGTAGTGTTCATTTTGAGCAACGCAGTTCTATTTTCCTGCGGCGCTGCTTCGGAAGGGGTTCGAAACTTTGAGTTGCTTTTGATAAGGAAAGTCGGTGGAATAAATTTGGGTTTCTGGATGAAGTGAGCAATATCGAGCAAGAGTAAAGGTCACATGTATAGCCGCCCTTAGGTAGGATTTACAAGCTCTCTTAACTGTTGACTTGTTTGTATTATAACGATCTCGGTGTTGTTTCTTTAACTGCTGCGACCATATTTTCATAACATAACCTTTATATAGAGAGACTTTAACTTTTTTCGTTTATTATGGTGATTATTGCGCCTCATTAATTGTAACAATCATTAATTCATTGTTTGGTGAATCTCCAGCTCAGCATTGTTGATAGATATCTTGAACAACTCGATAAGAAACACTCATTCTGTTTCTCAAATATTTATACGATGAAATATGAAATAATGACTGAAATGAGTTTGGTATTTAGTCTGCCCGATTTGGAAAACACTATTATAGAAAAATGGAAAAAGTGTAAAAGAGAACTCCTACGGAATGAGTAAGAGCTCATGACCAAAAAGAATGATGATACACCTCGATAGACCGATATTTCTTGAACCCAAACTGAAACCGAGAATAAGTATACTCCGTTCCGAATTTCAGTTCAAATTATTATTATTCAGTTTGATTATAATTAATTACTTGATTATTTTAAATAACAGTAAACTGATTGAGCCATACTTAAATGTGAGTTCCAGTGACTCGCAGCTAAGTAAAATATATGCTTTAAATTTAAGTACATCCAGTGTAATAGTATAATCATTATTGTTTTATTTAATATCTAAAGTTACTTTACTTGATTTAATTATACCTTTCGGAAAAGTATTATTATAGTATTTCAATGGTCGGATCAAAAATACCGGTTCAAACCGGTTAGAATGAGGTAGATGAAGAAATACCGAAACCGAACCGAAAATCGTTTATTCAATCAAACCGGCGTGATTACCGGAACTAAAAATATAACAGTTTGATGCCTTTGAATAGAGTCTATGGCGAATCGGCTGGAATCTGAAGAGCGACCGAGTACATTTGGTCAAAACAGAACTGTGCCATGGCCCATACTGTTCCCAATTCAACGTATATTTAAAAGAGATGTTTACAATTCCACTTCTGTCATTAAGAGGAGATATCGGATAGCCTTGTCGGTTACCTGATTTGTTACCCTGCTTCTTTTTCTTTTGGGGATATCTCAAGGAAAACTTTACCGCCATTGGCCTAAAAACCCTCCAAGCACTTAAAGGCAGCAGTTCTGAGGAACTTTTGGCCATTCCTCCAGAGATGACCAAAAGAGGGTGGAAAACTTTAAAGAATAGATTCAGTATTGAATCCACAATAATGGTCGCTATTATACTGACATACATGTTTATAAGGTATAAATTAACTAGATCGTCAGTAGTATCAGAAGAATATAAATTTTCTTTCTATCAGTTTTCTTTCTTGATTATTATTTTTTTATGTTTTTTGATGCTTTTGAATTTTTGGAGTCCATGCTGTTGCGTCCTAGGTATTTAATAATTTAAGTGAAATTTGAAACAAATGTTTTACATAATATTTACATTTATATACATGATATAAATGCTAGTACTTTTAATTAAATATGCATTGCTTTTACTAATCATAACTATTTATAATTAATTTATGACATTTAAATTCCATAAGAAACCCGTCAATCAAACGTCTTCCACTAAATGGTCGAACGTTAGGATCTTGATGGATCCACACGTGCTGTACAAACAATGGAATACGTATAAAATATTCACATAGGATTTACTAAACAATGAAATATAAGCAATGAAGCGAAAAGTAAATTCTGCGGTAAAATTCGAGGAATCCCGAGTCTAGAAAATATTGTGCTTTTTTCGAAACTCCTTTTTATCCCTCTGTAGTCGCGGTAGAATGTAATCTACGGGGATGTTGTAGTCTCCGAGCTCACAAAACAAAACAAAACAATACCCTCCTTGTTTCGGATCAAGCGTGACCAAACGTATCAACGATATCCAGGAACCTTGACCCAGGAAAGAGAAAATGTAAAACTAGGAGTTTAATACCTGAAGTTCTGAACACTCTAAAAACCGACGCTCGCTTCGGTATACTGGATGCGGCGACGCCACCGGCGCATATTCTGAAAAAAAAAGAAACACTTTTTCCGCGATCGTTCGTGAGAAATCATCAAGTAGCGCATAATTCCAGAGCCTGTTGCTAAAACTCTTTCGGAAAAGGACATTTTCCCCGAGCTCTTCAACCGCTGCGCCATCACTAAAAATATTTTCGCCCTTCAGAACGGCTCTCGAATGCTTTTTTAATGATTTCCCCGCCGTTTGCAGACGCGGAGACATGAGAACCCGCGCAGATGACTTAACAGCGGTGAAATTCATCTCCGAAGCCCTTTCACTTCCGATTGATCTGAGCGATATTTCGACAGTTTTCATCGGGAGACGGTGAAAGTGAGGTCGGGATGCAACTTAAAGCGATCCTTTAAGTAGAGGTGGTTCACACTTAAAAAAGTTAGGAAATCTACTTTTATGCGGCTTTTTTTCAACTTGAATAAATGTTAACACGTTAATAATTCACGTTCCACTTGCATTTTAGACTTCTTCTATCAAGGATTTCCTCACAATTGTGTCATTTTTTTCTTTGCAGTATTTTTTAAACATCTCTTTCCTTGCTTTCTATTCTGATTGCTCTCAATCTATTAACTTAAATAGTTATCAGTATTATCAGTAATTAATATTTTTGCTTATCTCAGTTTATAACAGGTCTTTCGGCCCGTTTAAGATATTGAAATATTTTATTATATTTAATATATTAGCGTATTTGTGGCCTAAACCACGTTGGATATAACATTTAACATTTGGATTTAAAAATAAAAGGGGAAAATGTCTTCCTTTCCCCTTTCCTTTGTAGATGGTGCACTCATTGAATCAGTTCGTACAGTATTCAGTATGAAGGCCGATTTATACCTCTGCTATAAGCTATGAAGAGAGATGGGAAAGAGAAAACTAAGCATGGTGATTAGTGAAGCAGTTTGTCCTGGCTTCCGTTAATGGGCCAGAATGCTATAAATGGAACCTTAATGTAGCCCATACGAATAGCAATTTTCATATAATTTAATCAGGAGTAACTAAAATGAACGCTATTAATCAGCTTCATCCATACTTTAGAATCTTTCATTGTATCACAGACAAGTGGCCAAATCGAGGTAAAATGGATTGAAAAAGGCACATTTCTTTATCCTTTGCCAAAAGATATAAGAATAATATTTGATTCGTCAACATATATGTAATTAAAGAAGCAAATATATTCGGTAGTTAGTCACAAAGCTTACATCTAGCAATCTATTAATTATTTTAATCCTTCATTTAAATAGCGCTAAAGTTACAGTAATGATAATACCAATTTGAATCAAAGTATTCTTAATAGTAACGACAGAAATCTACCGACATCAGTATTTTAGCTATAGCATTTCTCTACGAAAATTACATAAAGTGCTTATTTCAAATTTCTTGGCATAATGAATACCATAGAAATTTAGAATCAACAAATTTCGCCGGAAATGAGCGTGGGAGTTTCATTAGCACCAAATCGTCCTGCTGCATGGAATAGTTTTTAAACCTCAGAAATATTAAGGTTCTTAAAAAGCGCATTTTATATATACTGTTAAAGAACCTAAATATAAATAAATTTTCTCGCTAATTTCTCTCTAATATCGAGATTGTAGCTACCTTTTGTATTAATGAAGTCTACCTTCCATCATCATATTTTCATATATTTCCATAGCGACGTGCTTTAAAAGAGGAGCCGTTTGACCCTTACTGCATGTGTCCAAAGGGAGTTTTAATCCCATGCTTTGGCTCTTTCGCCTGCTTGACCGCTTTGCCTCTCAACGGGGCAATATTAAAACTTACCGAAAAAAATCGTCCCGGAATTCAATTTACGTTTCTGAGCGCATAGCTCGAAATTTCAAAATTACACATGCCAGAAAATATGTAATCCTTCATTCGGGCGAGGCTTACACTGCAAACTACCCTTTTCTATCTAACGCATTATCATTATTTAGGTATTATACGTATAAATACATATTGGCTTGAAAAGGGAACACTTGAATATGGATAGACGAGTAGTTATTAAAGATAAGAGAAATACCTAAGGAAACAAAGAGGAATAAATATCTGCCGATGTTAAAGAAATAATGAATGGAGATTGAAATAAGGTAGTTTTGGTTTTATTTGAGTATGGGAGTGGAAACCGATTGATAGTATTAGAAGTTGATTTAAAAGAAACACTTTCAGCATTAAGAGCATTTAACCCATTAAGATTTTTAAAAATTAAAACATAAATTCAGCAGCAATTAAATGAAAAAATGAGAATTGGTAAAAGCAATATAAATACTAACAATAAGTCATTTTTATTCATTACAACATTGGAATTAATAGTCATACTATTTTGAAATACATAAAAAGATTGTCTTTATTCTCATTTTTTTTCATTTAATTGCCGCTGAATTTATGTTACTATTTTTTGTTCTATTTTTTTTAAATTTTAATGGCTTAAATGTAAGACGAGACTATGTAGATCCAATTTTGCTCGAAACGACGTCTCTTCTATGTATTGAATGCCATCTAATAATTATTCCTTATTATATACTATATAATACTATACCTTACAGGAGGGATTTTCAATTGCCTTCTATTCCTTTTAAACCTCTTTTGTCCATTAAACAGATAATTTAAATAAATTCAAGAATAAATGAAAGATTTGATACTTGGAAGGAATCTCTAAATATGAACCTATATTGCGGCTGAGATAAAACAAAATCAACATTCAAAAATACATTCAAATAAGGGGCAAAGTGAACTCTTGAGTGCCCAGATGTTTAAATATAAACTCACTAAATAATTACATATGTAATTAATTTCATAATGGTTTAATTATTTTTTAAATATGTTTCAATCTGTGTTTTCTCGATTTTATAGAGATTATTTTAGAGGTGGTAATGTCAGTAAAAATATACTTATTGATTCCTTTTTTCGATAAAATAGTTAGGAAAGACTAGACGAGAACAAATTTTATTGGTTCATATGTATGTTGGAGTTAGTTATCAAGAAGTGCATAATTATTTCCAGAGGTACAATACTCGTGAATGTGAATATGAATTTAGAAAGCTTGAAGTTAAATTATAAAATTTCTTAAAATACCTCGCCAATAAAAATATAAAACGCATAGATAATCAAGTAGTTTAATTGGTAGTCAATTTATATAATTCGTGGATAGTTGAAGGGATACAGAGTTACTGAGTTTTTGCATGCAGAATAGATTGATAAAAGTGATTTTAGTGCTTTGGATATATTTAACCAAGTGGTATAAAAAGTTTTGAAAAGAGCATAAAATAGATTCTACCAGTTAAAATTTTCCGTATCAGCTTTTGTAATAAGAAAAGCTTTCTTTTCGAAACTTGGGATTAGCGCATTCGATCAAATTTAACTCGCCATAAATAACCGTCTGAATTTTGAAACGCCGGAACGTAAATCAAGGTAGGAGCTCTCGCAATGGAAATATAATGCGGTTTGTTTTAGGAGCCGAAGAAAAATCAAGTGCCCGTATAACATTCCAGTGCAATTAAAATTGATTTATCGATTCTGTTATTAAAATAACAAATGCCGTTTACTCGACGGTTTTGCGTATTAATACCTATCGGAGGCTCCTCCCGGTATTCTTTCATGCAAGGACGGTTTGATTTATTGCTTGATCCAGATTAGTTGACTGAGTGTGTTGTTAAAACTCTCTGTAATCACTGGGGATGCCGGAGATTTTCTTTTTGAAACTCGAGGGAGAATTCACGCATGGAGTGTAGAGTTCATTTATATTAATATTTGATGTCTAAAAGTTTGCATATTTACAAAAATATAAATATGAAAATCAACCAACCTTATTGTGTGGAAGCAAAGCTAACAGTTGTGTGTTTAGAAATATCTTTTGCGCTCTTTTATCCTCTGTTATTTTAGCATATATAATTATTTTTGTGGAAAATTTTTATCCCTTCCAGCGCTGTTTATTCTGCACTCTTAGTTTTGCCTATCCTACATTTCATTAATAGAATTCATAATTTTTTATTATGCACTTCAACGATGGTTTATTCAATCTTTTGTGCATATTATTAGTAGCTTATAATATTTTTAGATATTATTATTTGAGTTTTTGTTATTTTTACTGTTTTTATTTCTAGTTTATAATAAAAAGCTGTTTTTAACATTGTATGTAATTACTCCCAGTTTATGCAGATACATCACTCCTCCGTTATAATATAACCCCTAAACTCTACGGAAGTTTTTTAAGTAATCCACAACTATTTTTCTACTCATTCGCTTTTAATTTAAATTGCCTTTTATTATTCACTAATTAGATTTATTTTCCAACTTTGGGTTAAATGCAAGATCAGAATTGAAAGTCTAAGTTTCACTAACAACAAACCCGTTATTTATTTATATATTCCCGATACTGTATATGCTATCCAACAAAGTTTTCATTGGTTATCTCTCCTTTTTGGTTCACTCACATGCGCAGGATTTAAATACAGGAGTTTACCCCAGCATATCCAATACTATTTGTATTAAAAAGTAGCATAATTATGTATTACTAATGTATTATTTTAATTTAAAAATTGCGTTTTAGTTGCAAAAGCTTCTGTATTCACTGACTTGTTCTCAGTATTTGTCATCGTATGCGATTACTAGTCAACTGAATAGCTTTAATGCATAAAGAAGATTTCTCCACGATCACATCTATTTTTGTTTGTGTAATTCAATGAGGATATATACAGCCATATAAATTAAATCTACATCTCTCAGGCGTACCGATACACCGTATTGGAGGCTTAACAGTGAGACAAAAGTAAATCAGAGAAACATTTTCCTCTATCCCGTACCGAATACAAATGAAAATATTTCACAATTTCCAAGATATGGTAGCAAAAACCTGCTAAAGATTACGAGTAACTAATTTATTACACATGGTTATAGTGCGTATTAACGAATATCTTTCCGCGGATTTTAAAGTAGAGATTCCTATCCTATCTCTCCTATTATAAGCCCTCTACACATTTCATTTTAGACAATTGCGCTCTTTTCACGAGATTAAATCTGGTAGTCGTAAATACAAGGGAATTTCCATGTTTAACTAGTTCTCATTAATAATCTCAGCTAAGTATTTTCGTCTCCAAAGCTTGTTCCTCCGACTGAAATTAAAACCGCTACAGCGCCGGCACTGCTCTTTACCGGTTCAATCTACGGCAGAACGCATTAACTTTTATGGAGATTAATTCCCTTACGGAAAAGAATGCCTTAGAATTTCAGCGGAATGGAACGATTAGAGTTGTGCAACTGGAAATGAGAGAAATTTTTCTTAGCTTGTTACCAAAAGTGAGCATGTGAATGTTTTCTAGCTAAGTACTATCACTATTTTCCTTATATCAAAATATTTAAATCAGTATGTCTGAAGAACTGAGAACGTAATTTTTACGGAAGTAGAAACAGCAAGAATGAGTAAATTTATGAAAAGATATATATTTAAACGTAAACCCTATAAAATTTAATATGTGCATTCTATTTTAAACCTATGGCAATTGGAGATCGTGGGTATAAATTATATTATTAGTCTGTGTGGTAGTTAGAACAGCTCTGAAAAGAACTTCATTTTTTCCCTGACTGTTAGGAAATTGTTCCTGACTAGGCTGTAGGTACTCTGTGTCAGTCAGGAGCAACCACCAGATGTTTTGTAGGGGAGAAAAAAATATTCGGATGGTTTCCATATAAATGTTTTTCTTTAATCAAAACATTTAGCAATGCTCTAGTATGAGATTTTTCTCGCTGCTGTTTCTAACTAGAACGCATTTTCGCTGTAAAATATGGTTAAAATCAAGAATAAAGACCCAATAGATAAGAAATTATGGATTTACGAAAACTTGTATCACACCTGTGTAACAGTCAGGAACCTATTCTGCCTAAGAGCACCCGCACTTTTTCTAAGTAGAATGAAGTATTATTCATCCTCTTGAGGCTTCTTGTGGGTCTCATCTGAAGGGGAGTTTTTCCTGCTTATACGAGAGATTTAGGGGAAACAGCCTGATTCCTACACTGGTCTATAAGGTTTGATATGTTTGGAAGAAATTCGCCCCTCTAACAACCTAAATTTCTGCCCAAACTTTATGAAGAATACATTAGCCTTATTTCCATACTATTGCCAATCTAGTCATGGTTAATATAACTATATCGCCATGTACTCAAAACATTAAAATTCACCTTAATGCCTAATTTCCCAAACAATTATGTCCAAATGAATGATCGCAATGTATCTGCTTTGTGGTGACTCTTGCTAGTAATGTTATTTTCACGTAGAATTCTACAGTTCACGACATAGTTCATAATTAAGTGAAAGCAAAATACATCTTTGACTAATCCTCCTCCCTCGAATTCTTAATGAGGTCTCTATCCGGGCGATAAATTCCAATCGGCTCTGTGTACATGTATATAAACTGTTTAATCAACAAATTTTGATGTCTAAAACCAATAGCTTCCTCTAGAGACAGGAAATTATTACCAAGCGGATCATCATTTCCTTTCTCATACGATAAGCTCTTCCTCTATCTCTCAGCTTCTACCTATTTGAGGAAGAGCTTCCGTTCATTACGAAGATGCCTAATGAATATTAATACTTGACAATTGAAATAATATGGACTATCACTTATACTCACGTTTAGATAGAGAGATATTTATCGAATCACGTGGGAGAGGTTTTACATCGTCTCTGCTTTGATTATTCTGCTGAAAGTAGAAAGGTGTGGGCTGTTATTGATTTTCAGTGTTTGCTTGAACTTTACAGATATGCATATAGATACAAAAAGACTAAATTATATACTGATGGAGAATATGTTTAAGATAGCCATGCATCTATCGAATTAAAAGCAACAAAAAAACCTTTATACCATATTTGTGAAGAACTCTAGAGAGTATCCTTACAACAGGTTGTATTGCAGTATAAACAACAGTGTACTAATACAGAACTTACTATAGATTGATAACAATCGTAACAGCAGTTTTAAGCCTAAGAGATAAACTCTGGAATCAATAAATTACGATTTTGCATTAGTACGTATTATTTATTCAATAATGTAACATAATGTGCCATTGTCAAGAAAGCATACAGAGTATATTATAAGAAAATTTAAACTCAAGTAATTAATATCCAGCATAGCATTTTTGCTAAGGTGACCCACTCTTGGGAATATTCTGAATGTATTCATCCATACCTGAACGTAATTTCAAGTCGGAATCAGATCATGTGAATTTACTGTGAATTGCTCAAAGAAATTACTGCTTGATTTCATTTATAAGAGCGGGAAAAGTTGGAATTTCTAAATAATGTTCTGCTTTTGAAGACATTTTTTTAATGGATCTACAAACTCTTATATTCCATCCTCGTTACATTTCCAAAATTTTGTCCATCAGGTGTCGTTTCTCCTTTTTTTAAAAATATATTTTCGTATTGTATCTCCGGTACACATTGATCAATATAATCACAACGAACCCGAGTCAAGTTTTCTAAAGCCGCTTTCCATTAAAATAATGAGTATTTCGTTTTTTCATTAATGATATAGAATTGCTTATTGGGGATAATGAAAGGAATGCTAAGAATCGGTAAAGCTTTTGTCCGTCCGTCCGTTGCTCTTGGACCACTCGAAAAGAAATTGTTTTTCTCTTGGCGCGGGCAAGAATCCCAATACCACTTGTCCAAAAGAAGTAGGTTAAAAGGAATTCAATTATCTAAAATTCATCATTGACTCCCCATCTCCACCTCATTTATCGGTGATTCGGGCACCCGTTTTACTCTGATTCAATCCCTTGATCATTGATTAGGCTCTGTTTCATTCGAAAGGAGGTAGATTTGGGAGCTAAAAATTTCCAGGAAATATATCTTGTAGTATGGCACCTGGTACGGATATGTCAGTTTCAAATGGCTATATATTCTGTATTGTTATCATTACCATATTTCCGACCTGGAGATATTTAATATCGTCCTTAAAAACGGAGTTAAAATAGGAAGAAAATTACAGAAAAAAATTCACCCTTTGTTTCTTCCCCTAAAGATTTATATTCTTTCTAATTATTGCTAAAAACTTACCATAAATTAATAGTATTGAATTATAATAATATTAATAGCATTACTTATTTTATTGTCCCGGGATAGTTCTTCAGCGCCAGAGAAAATTATTGTCTTAATGAATTAATTCATGACAAATATTCGTTTTCGATATTTGTTATCTTATTAGCAATATGCGTGACATTGATTAACTTTAAAATCAAGCTTTCACACCTCAGACGCAGGGCTGTCCTCGGGCAATAATTGCCGTGGTCACAATTGTTGACTTATTATCTCCTGAACCATTAAGATGTACGAAAAACTCTAATCTCCAAGTATGTCGGTGAATGTTGGGCAAATCCCTCGAAGGAACTCATTGGACCATCTTCAATGGTAACATAGCCTCCAAAACGCATATTAGGTGCTTCCCCAGGTAATCCGCGGCTTCCTTCTCCTTTCCAGGAATTGGCCCGACGGTCAACGACATATTCGGCGATTTGAGTATCTCTTGTTCATTAACAGTCAAGTTCCAATTTTTTTCCTTTCCTTCAGGAGGCATAAGTTGAAATTTTTGGCGTCGGTACATATTTCGGGAAGAAAAGGTCATGGGTTCGAATCCTAGTTATTTCGATTTTTTTCCACCATTTGTTGTTTTGACCTTTGACGCTATCTTTCGGTTTTCATATAATCTTATCATGGATGAATTTGTTACCTAAAAATTTTATTTCAACTAATTACATATTGATTAAAAACGAAGAGAAATCTAATTCATTTGATTAAAGCATCAAAGTTGATTAGACTGATACCTCACCGCCAATAATAAAAAAACACACATTCCTCGCTGCGGGAAAGGTATGCGGGAGTCTGAGACCTGCGATGGATGTAGATGTCACAGATACATCAAAACGAAAAAAAGTAATATCCGCTGAGAAATAAAGGATATCCAATGATCGTAAAACGAGATGGATGAAATTTAGGCAAGGAAAGAAAAGGGAACGAGACAAGCAGAAGGGGCAGAAGTAAATTAGATAATTTACGAAGGGAAGCGCTGGAAAAACACAGGCGTATTGATTTCAGATCAGATCTGACGGGTCGTAATTCAAGTTTCCGTATTATCAACCCGAGATGAGATTGGTGGAGTTTTCGCCGTTTGACGAGCCATATCTAGCATCTCACGTACTTTTACTTCAATTATTTTTTCGTCATATTTTTTATCCATAGGGATGATAGCAATCTTTCACGATTTCAAAGACTTTATAGTTTCTTTCAAGTTCTTCTATGCTATCTGAATTTCCTATTACTTTATTCTATCATTCAAGTCGAAGTTAAATTTTAACTCTTGAATGTATTCTTTCAGCAGTTGGTAAGTGTATGATACCTATTTAGTTTTGCTCTGCCTTAGAAGGAGTTACGAAGAAGAGGCTCTGTATTATCATAATAACAATTTATTCATTTATCTTATGAAATTACGATTTTTTAAACACTCAACATTCAGAGAATTGATATTTTCTACTTTTTGAGATTTAAATTGAATAAGAAATTGAAATCTAAAATATAATCGAACAAATCGGTAGTAAAGGTTACTATAATGAGTATTATTAATTTTAAAAGATTGTTTTGGGTTGCAGTGAAAAATGTTACATATAAGAAATTACGCTATTTCACGTTTTAAGTTTATTAACAAATTATGTCTTATGTTTTATGTGTAATGAAGTAGTATAGCTTACATCATTAAGATAAAATTCATATCGAAATGATGAAAAAATCTGTCATTCTTCTATTACTAATATCTGCATTGCAGCAATAAAATCATCTCTTGAGAAATTTAGGAGGAGACATACTGTCCCTTTTCACTGATAAGAAATATCCGGTTTTAAATTAGTAGCGATATGGTCATCCTGTGTGTGACCCGTATTCCGTTATATTCTAAAATTGTATGTATAAATTACGAGGCAAAATTTGAATGTCTAAATTAGGCGGATACGTATCATACTTTCTATATGGATAGCAATTAATTTTTCGTAATCTCACAGGTTCCTTCACCAGTTACTACAATTTTCACTTACTTAACAGAGGCTAAACCAATATATTACCAATAAAGTTTAAGATAGTTGAAGATCAGCTTTACTTTATCAGCAGTGACTCTAGCTTTATAAATTTTGGGCTTCGAGAGCCAATTGACAAAATACGATGTATAAATATCCAACCACATCTTCCTATTTAAAATACTTATAACAACCCTCCGTATTCCGAACAAGTTTTTCATTATTAATTTTCTACTGAATATGATTTTCCAATATAAAATCGGTATTAAAATGACGAAATTAAATGTAAAAATGACTTCCTTATTTTTTATTTTACAGTTAATCTTAGAATATAATCAGCATTGAATATTAAATTCATATGGAAAAATTCCAATTTTAATGTGAATCTACAATTCATGAAAGGAATTTTATTCCTTTATTGCGCAGTCATTCCTAAAGATTTTACAAAAGTATATCTTCCTATATTTAATTAATTTTCCCTCATAGGAGTGTCAAAATCTGACAAGGAAGTAGCTATTTATGTTTTCTGGATGTATTTTTAGGTAAAGTTTAATTATTTATCCGGATTCTTTTTGCGAAAAGCAAAATATTTATCCTTCCTTCGGAATAATCTCACTTTCCAATTAATCACAAAGTTCACTATTGAAAACAAGTTGATGATAAAAGGATTTTCACTGACTTAGGAGAAAATTTCATCAATGATCCTTTTAAATTTCAAGTAATTAAAAATTTTTCGATCTCGAAATGAATGCCCAAATAGGACTGTTACTTTATACTTATGGAAAAAACCAACTAGCAAAATTCAAAAATAGCAAACGGCTGAAAATATGACAATCAACGAGGCTTTTGTATCTTTTGTTTCTATTGAGATTTTTACTATCCGCTTTGTTTCTCTTTTCGATCTATAAACAGGCACTGAATTTCTTTGGAATATTCACTATACTTCTGAAAATATTGTAGGAAAATTTTTGCAGTCTTCAATTCTTCCTTAATTGGTAAGTATGTAAATCAGAAGGTTGGTAGTATAGAATTAAAATCGTTACTGGATTCTGCTACAAATTTTGAATGACGGCTAAATACTTATTAATTATTATCATTATTATGTGTCATCATAGTAACCTCTACTATAAGGGAATCAATGATTGAAGTAATTAAAAAAATTAAAAATAGACAAAAGAAATGGGTGGGTCAAATATTGAGAGGGGAGGGATTATTGAAGAAAGCGATTGAGGGAAGAATGCTAGGGAAAAGACAAAGGGGAAGACAAAGACAAAAGTTATCAGACGAATTAAGGGGTGGGATAAGTTACCGGGAAATGAAGGAGAGGGAATTAAATAGGGAATGTGGGGGCACATGAACCTACCGAAAGGTAGAACACTTTATACATAAGGGAATCAAGCAAGATAAAGATTCAGGTATTTACGAAATTGTCACTCTATTGAAAAAATTAACAAACTCCGTAATTCAGATTGAGATTAATGTTTAACCCCAAACTGCAATCGAATAGAACTGCTTGTAAATACTGCTTCCAACGCAATTCTTCCGCAACGCTGCTTCAGATCGCTATCGTTTCGGTAACTAATCTTGAATAAACCGTTTCCCTAAAATGACTATCCCTCTTCTAATAAAGTGAGAGGCATTAATTTTACGCTACTCACTCTCTGTGAAATATTATGCACTAGATTTACGATTGCATGCCAGGAGGCATGTAAAACCGTTTTTATGGCCTGTTATTGTGGCTTGTTCTGCCTCGTTCTTTGTGTGCAAAGAGAGGATCAGTAGATATTGTGCGTACTTTAAGTAAAAACTTGGACTTAATAACCAACTGAAATTCTAATTCTGCTCAATATATCACGTGTTCGTTTAGACATAAATTTTCTTTATATGGTTATGAAAAAACTGACAGAAGGTAAATGAAAGGTACATTTTTCTCCATCCTGTGTCCAAATAAAGTTGAAGAATATTCTACTCGTCAAGAGATGTTGTAGTAGGAACGATAATACGGTGGCACCTAGGACAACAATAGTAATCCGTTCCAGGATTACTCTTAATGATTAATGCATATCAAAGGCGCTATTTCCCACATATATATGAACCGATTAATTTCTTCCAGCTCTTCTTAAATATGTAGATAAATCTCATTTAATTGTCTTCATTGAAATGTTTCTGTAATCCGCCACCCATCAATGATGCCTCGCAATCCAAAATCTTCATCGTTATCCCAGATATTTTTTGATAACAGTCACTCGTTAAAAAGTATATCATTAACTAAGACCCTCATTGATCAAGGAATCACAATACTTCTTATATATCATACTATAGGATCCCACAAACTATGGTCCGCGACCGAATCGCAATTATAGTTATTCAAATTATCCAACATATTGAAAGACTCTGGAAAATAGAAAATGATAATAATAATTCGTCTTTATTGTTTGAGACAAGTTTGTCTCTTCTTCGATCTAACCCTTTGTTATTATACAGAAGAAAGAAAAAATAACGAACATATAGAGAGAATTATTGAAAGAAAGGAAGTAATGGAAAACGGAATATTATATGGGCTAAAAGAAAGCCTAAGTCTTCTCTTATGAAAAATATGGCCCAGCAGGAATACACCCACATAAGAATGGGGGTGTGAAAAACCTGCGAAACCTACTGATAGAAGCAACTAAAATTTAAGAAAAGGAACGAAAATGAAAATGAGCAGAAGAAAGGAAGTTGTCAGAAATATGTCTGGGAAAAGAAAAATGCAGAATAAATGCACAACAAAAATATATAGAATAACTGTTGATACAAAAAAGTATAGAAATAATTGTAAAATTCAAATTTTACAATCAGGTAAAACAGGCAGTAAGGCAGTATTGAAAACAAGAGTTACAACTGAATGAAATTACGAATTCTTTTTTATTTAATTTAATTATGGTCATATCGTTTCCAAAGTATTTTGAATTTCTGGAAGTGGAACGTATGTATGTACGTCATAGTCACCCAGGGAAAGGGATACGGTAACCGTGATCAAACGGGGACGCACGACTTCACATGGAAAATGCAATGAGATGTTCACTGGAAGGTAAATGGGACGGGGAAAAATCAATCTTCGTTAAGGGAAAGCAATCCGCGGTAATGAAACAGGCAGATCGAACGACCCCTTTAAAGCTCTCAAGGAAGCTTTAATATATATCTGCCGGCCAATAAAACCGTCTTGGTAGTGCAGACGTGATGAAGAAGGAAGGCGACAACTCTACACGGTCTAAAAACTTCTTGCGCTGGGCACGGAATAAAAAACTGGAGGACAAAAAAGAAGCGAAAAAAAATGACGAACGAATCTCCGAGTTCGTCTTGCCCGAAAAGCCCTTGGAATAGAAATAATAAGGACGAATTCAGAAAAGTAACTCTTGCAAGGTGAATATCATCACGGAAAAAAATTATTTCTCTCAAAGTCTATCCTCTCCCTGTCTTCAAAGCCTTATTCGAGACTAAATGAGATTCCGTCGACGACCGACAAGGAAGTGACAAGAAGTATGAGGATGACGGAGGGAGAGGAAAAGAAGAAATGTGAATGAAAGAGAGGGAAAAAGGAGTTTTGTATGGAAGAGAGAAGTGGAGATAAAATGAAAACGATACGGGGGAAGAGTGGTTCGAAGAAAGAGGAATTGCTGTGAGTAATGAAAGGAAGGAATAATTATAGGCAGCGTTTGACCAAGAAAAGATAGAAAACTACAGAAAATGAGTTGGACAAACATAGATCAAACAAAATTCTATTTTCCCCTTAAACAGGAGTAAAGTTTCTTTTACTGTCTGTATACGATCATTTTACCTATATTTTACAATGAATTACAATTATGGTTTTGCTACTCTGCAGCTATTGCCAATTTCACACATATTTTGAAATGTTTACAATTTTACATTGTTTTATGCTATTCATACAATCATGTTAAATTTACACCACTTAAACTCATATTTTACATAAATTTTGTGTTAGTAAATCATTTCTTTTCAGATTTATTTTACATTATATCAACATTTTCTAGTTTTACTTTGTATTTATTAACTCTCAGATACTGGGGCTAACTTAGTCATTCCATGGATGCCTAAAAGCAGAAGAAAGTGGTCGAATGCATTTAATCATAGAAATATAATTGGAGATTAAACTGCAGAAATATTCTCAACGATTTACGAATCACCAGAGCCAAAAATTTATATATTATTAATTTATAATAAGCAGGAATGCTATTTGGTTAAAAAGTAATTCGGCTTTACTTAATGCCTCTCAGTCGTCATCTTATATTCGCAGTGGATTTAATACATCATCATGCACCATGTACGTATTAATTTAATTACATCATTCAGTTATATTGATACGTCTATGCATCAGTATAAATGTATTTGATAACTGAGTACAAATATTGTAGCGGTATATTATTTTATTAGGGAAGCATGTAACAATAGAGCTAAAGAAAAGGGTAACATCTGTTGATTCATAACGGAAGAATATTTGCAAGAGATAGATGTTGTTGTATTGAAGAAAGATATAGTATGGGATATAAATAAATTAAGGTAAACTGAGTCATTTATGTTGAAATCTTTGATTCTTAGTGTTAGATTTTCATTAGGAGTTGAAAAAGAAGATGAAATTTAGACGGTGCATTAGTGGATAGACTTAGCATGAATGAAGATGAAATATAATGAATTCATAAAGGAAGAAATTCCGCAAAAAATCCTATAAACTTATACCGACACTGAACACCAAACATATGAAGTCTACGATAAGTGAAAATAGAAAATCTCTGTAAGAGATCCGAGGATTTTAAAGGTGCGAATGGAGGCACTTGAAAAAAAAGTTCCACTTAAATTTTATCTAGCGGCATGAAGGGCTACTGCTGATGACAACCCGCCCAATCCCGAGCTTCTTATTATAATTTTAAATAAGATGTCCGAGAGCTACAGAAGAGGAACATTGGAGTTTAGAACCATTACGAAGGAAAGAGAGGAAATAAGGAAGAAAAAGGTAACGACGAGAACAACAAGTTTGCAGAAGGGAAAATAACAAGAAAGAGAGGGAGATGTACAAATGTGGAAAGACAGGAGAAACAAAAGGGGAACGGAAGAGAAAAGACAACTCGGAGAAATACCATTAAAAACTGACTGTGGGAACCGAAACAGAACGATAAATAAAAGAGGAGGAAGAAAATAAAATTGAGAGGAGAGGTAACAGGGAACAGAAAGTAGGGAAAAGAAAAGGGGAAGAGGAAGGTATACAAAGAAGAGAAAGAGATAATGGATCGAAAGAGAGTGATGAACGAGGGATACAGCTTGAAAGGAAAGGAGAGAATTACGTCAACGAAATGGAGGAGAAACATAAGACGAAATATGAAGGAATGACGTTGAAAATTTCTGATACTTTGTTGGTTTAAATATGTAGTATAATAGAAAATGTATTAATGTAAAATATATTAGATAATATCTCCTTGTGCAGTGCTTTGACAAATGGAACATATTTTTTCATCTTTTGGCACAATAATAATATCGTCTTTATTCGTGGGCCGAATCTTGTTAGGATTGACCATTCTTACAATGATAGAGGACAATGTATATTTCATTTACATATTGATATTCATTTGATAGAATAAAATCCTGAATACCTGAGTTCAGGGGTGGTTCTAGAAAATTGCCTGCGATAAATACCAAGGGGGAGTACAATCTCCTTATTGAATCATCGCAATTTAAAGTTTAAACCATCATTCTGTCTTGATATATGTTGTAGATTTTTAGTGATAGCGATATAACTTCAAAGTATGATTTTAATCTCAAGCTCCTTGTCATGTCTTTGGTAAATTGCTATTACTAAAAAGTCCTCAGGAAGGAAAGATAAGATTGCTACCACTGAATCCGCATTTCTGCGAGTTATGGCTAGGTCACTTATGGAATTAATAATAATAATAATAATAAAGACTTTATTTAGGGCGAGATTGAGACTATAAAGTCTCCTCTTACATCTAACCCTTCGTCATATGAGATTAAAAAGAGATAGCTTGAAAAAAAACAGAGCAGAGAAGAAGACTAATTTGTGGATTTAAAAACCTAAGCTAAGGGCTTAGGAAAAAATTTCCACTGCAGGAAAACACCCTCAAGAAGGGGGGTGTGAAAAACCTGCGAAACCTACAGATCGGAAAGCTAAGATTAGGGAAAAACACATAATAACAGCTTATAAAACACAAGAAGACATACCAAAAGTATAAAAAAAACAAAGTAGAACAAAAGGTTACATATATACATTCAGTGTCGTTATGATAATAGTTAATATGATAATAGGAAGAAAAAATTGGAAAATTATATAAAAATTAATACTAAAAATTTAAAGAATTACATAAAATAATAAAAAAAACATTAAAAATTAATTCTCTAAGGTTAAGTACAATTAAAAACCATTCGATTATTAAGACAGCGGATTAGGTAGGGAAGGAAAATATTTTTGAGGGTGAAAGGGGAGGTAACAGAGGGCCAAGGCATTTCGTGATCTCAGTGTGGTAAGGGATTGTGTGTCCAGTGCAATTAGGATCTGTTTTGTGCGGCCAAGAGATGATTGTGGCATTTACTCTTAAAGCTACTGATGGAGGATGAGTTTTTTATTCCTTGTGGGAGTGAGTTCCAAAGGTTACTAGCTGTCACTGTAAACGATTTGTGGAAAATTTCTGTTTTATGTTGGGGAATCAAGAGTTTCTTGCAACCTCTTGTATTGCAGTCATGAACGGTATCTAGAGATATGAAGAAGGAGTGAATATATTTAGGAGAACTTGTGGTTAGTATTCTATGTGTACTTGACAAAATGTGTAGATTCCGACGCGGAATTCCGACGGAATTATGTGAAAGCAATAATCATAGGCACACTATTATGAATTTATGTAAACCTTCTTTTTACAGAATATTGGCCCATTGAGAAAAGCAACGAGAGAGTGAGTTCTCGTCTTGCCATTTTCGTCCTCCTTTTTGGTGGCCAATTTTTGAGGGTTTGAGGACCCTACTTGTCTACGGGCTGATGATCTCACAGGGATATATTTAAAATATTTTTTATAAACGGCGAATCCTTGGCAATGGAAGATTCAGCTCTCTCTTCTCAGGGGGTCATAACTTGTAGAATATATATAGAAATCGGCATTGAACTATGAACGTTTTTGCTAATAAGAATACATTTGATAAGTCTTTATATTAGACCATGTTTCTTTTATGCACTTAATTTTATAATACCTTTCGCGTTTTTATTAATTATATAATTTGAACTTGTTATTTAGCTCTGAATGTGGGATATAATTCTACTGTAATCTTCTACTGTATCCCTTACTCACGAGATTTTAATTTTTTTTCGTGAAATGAAATATAATTCTGCATTGACAAAATTTGAGAATTTGGGTTATTAAAACGAAATTTGTCCTTGCGGTAGGAAGTTCAAAGGATAGGTTCCGACGCCTACATGTTATGTAAGACTCTTCGTTCTGTCATATTATCTTTCCATCTTCATGTTTTCTAGCTCAGCTGTCACATACCAGCGGTCCGTAGACATGTGATAGAAAAAATAGAGATTTTTTTGCAATCCTTATGCTTTATTGTATCCTTTCTTGGTATTCTGAAAGACCAACGCGGAGTAGACGAGCGACAATAATTCCATTAAAAATCTTAGCTTAATAATTGCACATATATTTATACCTTTTTGAGAACATTAATAAGATCTATGGGATTCTGAGGAAAAAAGCGATCGAGGGAAGAATGCTAGGGAAAAGACAGATGGGAAGACAAAGACAAAAGTTGTTGGACGAATTAAGGGGTGGGATAAGTTACCGGGAATTGAAGGAGAGGGAACGGAACTGGGGCACATGAACCTACCGAAAGGTAGAACACTTATAAAATAATAGTAATGGGATTCTGAATCCTTAGTCTGTGTTCCTTGAGCAACTTTCCTTGTCTTTGTATCCGCACTATAAATAATACCTTATGTTTTTAAATACTACAAATTTTCTACTTTTTCTTGGTATTTGATATATGCACTATTCTCCCCTTAAGTTTCCTTATACTAGTTTCAGTTACACAAATCATCCTGGTCTAATCGTGAACTTTAATCAAGATCACCGTACATACGTTTTTCCACTATTTGATTTATAATTTATTCCTATATTGGGTTAGTATCTAATAATTGGTTTGAAAATCAAAATTAGATATTAACTCTTCGTTTCGGTTAAATAGAACGACCAAGGTTCTGGTATAATTTTCTCTTACCCTACATTTTCTCAAATATTTCCGCGGAATTTGGAATCCTTACGAAGCAGGATTGACTCAGGTTTATAGCTGGCCCAACGTAGATTATCTCGGCTTGTTGGTAGAGATCTCAAACTCGAAAGCAGAGGCTAAAATATATCCTTAGGGCGGGATTGGGTCTAAGAGAGTAGATCAGATAACTAACGGAGGCTACTCGTAAAATTCGTTAGAAGTATTCGGCAAAGTAATTGAATTAGAAATCCAAGAGTATTCAAGAGCTCTTTGAGAAAAATACAGCATTCCAGGTAAATAATCGCTCAGATAGTTGCTTGAGATCGTTTTTCTCTCAGGGTGTTGAAGAAGCTAACTTGTATTTTGAACTAGTTAGGGATGGTAGTGTTTATCTCACAATGTACTTGAATTAAAGATCCAAAACGTAGTTATTATGAGCTATCTGAGAAAAATACAGTATTACAAGTAAATAATCGCTTTGATAGTAGCTTAATATCGTTTTTCCCGCATAAGCTAACTAGATTTTTGAGCTAGTTAGAGACGGTGGTGTTAATACACCCCCTGCCACACGCCACAGCGGCTTTCAGAGTAAACGTGCGAATGTAAATGTAAGGGAAAGACAGGAATGAAAACAACAGGAACCATGTCAAATATACGAACATGAGGTAAAGAAGGGTAGGATAAAGGCAGAAAGCAAAGAGAGGTTAAAACAGAGGTAACGAGCAAGAATGTTAAATAGGGCACTCGAATAGGATTACGCGGCTTAGGAACACAGAGACAAAAGGAGAAACGCAAAGAGAGATAGGGTTAAAGAGAACGGACAATGGAAGACAAACAGGGGGACGCAGTGAGAAATGGACAAAGAGAAGAACCAGAAGGAGCAAGGAAGAAAAAGAGGCACCGGGGAGAACGGTGACCGCTATTTCTAATGCGAGGACAAAATGGTTGGCCGCCTCATTTTAAGGGCAATGCTAATAAGTATCCACATAAACCTCGTCCTCTTGTGGCCCTTGTCCTTTCCCCCCCTTTACAGAGGCGCCCCTTAAAAAATCTCCCGTTTTCTAGACCCTTTCCCGCCCCCCCAAGGGTCAAGTGCCCCCCGCGATTCCTCCGCTCCTTGGCGAAATCCCTTTTTCTCGGGGAAAAAATAATATCCCGCCAAAAAGAGCTTCATGGAGAAACGGCGTTGAAGGAAGCGGGGGAGGCACTTCATTCCTTTGCCCTCCACGTTTTTTTCTCAACACCCCGCTTTTTTTAACTACGCGAATTTCTTTTGTTTTTCATCACCCTCGCGAAGAGGGCGTGCTTTTTAGGGAGGAAAAAGTTCTCCTCTCACCTTTCCCTCCTTAACACTCTATTTCTCATTCCTCTCAAGATTTTTTTTACTCGAGTTTTCAAATTTTTTTTCTCCTCTCAGGGTTTTTTTTCTAGTTACATTCGCTCCTCGCCTTATCCTCCAGGTCCGAGGTACTCGTGTTTGATCAAGGGGAGTCTTAAAAATATGGGAGCTATTAGACTTTCTCGACGTACGTGTCTAAATGACCAACTTTTTTAACGTTTCTTTCTTTTCGAGGGTGCTCGAACTGATTCGGAATCTGGATGGGTTTATCGCGGAGTTCAATCCACGGATTGCTTATCTGAGTACTCGGGAGGAGCTCACTCGAAAAATGTCTCTTTTTACCTTAAGCTCGTTGAAATGAGTGTAAAACGGCGAATTGTTAGCTTTGAGTTACTTTTTTAAAAGGATTGCTAATTTGTGACTTCAAAAAATAATTCATAGCAATGAAATTTTCACCTAGGAAAGTAAATTTCTGACTATTTTAACTATCCATATTCAAATGTTTTTTATGGCCCTTTAACAACACTGATACTTCGGAGCTAATCATGTGTTCTTTCCCATGGTATTTGCCATCTTAACAAGAGTTTATTTTCTTAAAGAAAATTTTGTTGTTTCATATTCTTCTCTAATGTAGATTTCCAATATGCAACTGTTTCATGAGTAAATAGTAACCATTACTATATTTTTTGATAGCATAACCTCCATAGAGTGGCTCCATTATGATGTAAAAAATAACAAAATTATAACTACTCTGTATTGCATCCTATGACCATTCGGCTATTATAATATTAGAATCAATTGGTGAAGGTCTCCCTTAGTACAACAAGGTGAAGGACAAATTGGTGAAGCTCTCTCTTAGTACAACTTTATAGAGACAATTTAGGAAAGTTTCGCGCAAACTCTTAATAATTAATTTTCTTACATGCGTATTTATTTATGTATGCGTATCCATTATCAATCGCATTATAATCGCTCTCGTATATATATTTATTAAATTCTGAAATAAACCTGTATTTCATTCTTCGTTGCATAGCCTAGCTTCTTTCTTTAATAAAGTTTCACTAAAAATAATTTTCGTACAAAATGAGAGTCTTAGCAAGAAATATAATTTAGTAAGAATTATTATTTTAATCATCGAATATAGCTTTCGATTTGAATAATAATGTATAAAAATAAATTTTGACTGAAAGTGCTACATCGTTACTGATGGTGTTTATCAAAAACGTGTTTATTTCAGTCACAGGTAATAAATAAACTCATGAAAACGTATTCTGGAATATCGTCGAATATCAATTATAGAAGAGTATATACGATATCGAAGATATATACGATATCGTATAGCTGAAGATTTTTATTATAATTTCGTAGTACTTCATCCTTATAGAATTCAGTTAATTCATCATTACCTTAGAGTCATATGCAAAACAGATTTTAAAATAGTTTAAGTTATAGAGAAAATCATTAATGGTATTAAAACCATAAATAATTACTGAATGGTAAATATAATCTTAAAACCTGATGATTGATTCGCCCATTTTATGATAGACCCATTCCTCCATAAATGTGAGAAATCAAAATGCTACTTTTCTAATTTACCGACGATTATCCAAATTAGAATGCCACATACAATGAGTTCGTTGATGGAACTATCCACCTTTTTCAGTCACCTTTGTATCCATCACGGAATAATTTCCCCATTGCAATCTCCTGGCCAAGTTTATCCTGTACCTCACTGCTGAAAACAGACATTGATGTATGTCTTTTTTATGGGCCGCGCGAGACGTGAGGTTTTTTCTAAAGATCGTCAAACTCATCTCAAGCGTCGACGAATCGAGGGAGGGAAATTTCGCTAGGATTTTTAGTAGTTGGCGTTTCAAAAACAAATTTTATGAGCACCAATCTCGACGCGAGTCAGGTTTTTAGAAGGTATTTAATTAAATTAAAAGCCGGGCGAAGTTGACGAGCGAGGTAGCTTTCTCGTTCGCTCTTTTTGGATTTGGAATTGATGAAAGTGAGCGGGCGTTCTAATGAAATGTAACATCCACTCTTTTGCCAAATTCTCATACATTCGGATGGAATTTCGTCGGTCCAACCTTGATGACTTCCCATACGCCTCATTTCGGTGTTTTTGAGTCAATCTGCTCACCGATTGATTCAGTTTTTTGAAGTCTTTCCGACCGCAACTAAAAATCACTTTTCGATGTATTTACGCTGTGTTCACCTGTCCGAAGACTTTATACTACGTAAATACACAGAGTGATGTGATGAAAGGAGAGACTAAAATTGATATGAAGTTAATATAAGCAATCAGTAATCTTTAGCAGGGAGAAAAATTTTAGGGTAATGGCTTGTAAATATAAATCGAATGTACCTTGTAGTTAGCAAAACTCTTCACCCCTTCCCTAACTGGGAAGGGGTGAAGAGTTTTGAAGCTTTGAATATCCGTTAGTGGGGATTCTTTGACTAATAATGCAGCAGTTTAATGTATATAATAATTAATAACGGAGTATCGTTAGCCTTTCCTTAGTTTAATGTATATAAACTTATGTAGTTACCGTGCAACTACCTTAGAATTTTAATGGAAGTTCGTAAATATATCTTAGCGTACAACAAGCTCATGTTTTCCTTAAGAATCATAAATATATGTATCATTAAGAGCGTAATTCTCTTCGCCCTTGAAAAAGTGACTTTAATTTCAATATTTTGTTAGTATTAAATTTTCCAATGCAATTCCCAAGGTTGATTTTCCATCAATTGACCGAATTTTATTAAAATCGGGCATAATGAAGTTCACACATATTTTTTGTAAAATATAAAACTATCTAATATATTTCCTTGTGCTTGTATTTAATTCAATCTAAACTACATTATTTATATTCACGTGCTCTAATATTATTCTCGCGTCCACCAGGAAAGTCAGAAAAATTCGCCGCATTAGTGGAAGGCTAAATAAATGATGCTGCTCACTGAAATTCATAAGATGCTTCTATATAAGATGCTTCGATATTCATGATGCTTCGATATTCATGATGCTTCTATATTGTATATTATTTCTTATAATCATTCTGTTAGCTGATAACTGAAGTTTATTTATTCCTATTCTTGCAATGCAGAGAAAAATAAATAGGATGTCATTCCCACATCATCCGTCATTATTATCTACAAAAACTGGAATATGCTCAGAATATGCATAGAAAATATGGTGTATTCCAACTCACCTTATGACAATTAAGGGTGTATACTACAAGTACAAGGAATTACAATGAATCGATGTGTATGGATATTAAAGATTGTCTTAAGAAATGGTCAAGTATTATCATGAAACGTTTTTATTTGGTAAATTTTTATCAAATGAGGCCACTCTTGATTTCTTATCAAATCTTGAGTATATTTGCTTAGAGTTTCTGCACATTTTGGCGCATACTTTTAGTACTTTGGGCGACCTCGGTGATATATGGATTAGCTCTACCTAGCAATTACTTACATAGGTTTTGAGTCTGAGTCTTGATAAGGGCTTTGCTGATTGTGTTTGGTTTTTATGAAGAATTTTATTTATAAATTAAATTAATAGTTTAATTTAATTGAATAATATTTAGAAAATCTTTGGTCTTATTTAAGCCGAATTAAGACGGTATACGAGTATAAAGTTTGACCCATACTATTTCTTTCTTTTTTTGAGTGTTTTGTGTGAGAAAGGAAGTTGTAACGGTAAATATGTAATTCTAATCTTTGTTTGTTTTATTACCATTAGTGGGGAGTAGGTCTACGCATTTAATTTATCATCCTAATATGTCTATAGATTTTCTGTTATATAAATGTCTCTGTTTGGGATCCATTATATTTTATTCATAAGACCGCCGATATCGATTTGATACTTTCCTTGATTGCTTTGTCAGTTGAAGGAGAATCTGTACACATACTTCTTGATGTTAATGGAGGCCCCATTTGCGGTGCAACAACCTCAGAGTTTCAATAAGAATTCAGCTTCGTGCGATTGCTACATCATTCCCTTTGATGTAAGGTTTTCCAGGGTTTAAATTGCAGTGTTACTTTGTGCGGGAGATTCGACTCTCGAATATTCTATTCGAAGGTTATTGAACTCATCTCCCAGACCGAACAAGAGGAAAATAAGGTTTTGTGTCCTCCAATGTGTTTGTGAGCTTTTCGCACGCAAGATTTATTTTTCAGCGCTCTGCGTAACGAGGTTTTAGAACAATTTCCAAAAAATGCGGAAGTAACTCTTTGTCAGATTGCCCACTTTTTCACGGACGGCTAGGTTTTGTCGCACGCACTTGAGGGCTGTTAAATTTTCAAAAGTCGCACTTTGTTTGAAAGGATTTTTCGAAATTTTTGCCCAAGGTAGGTGTGCTACATTGGTGTCTCGGTATCTCGTTACAGGTAACCCGGAAAACAATTGGCTAGTGTACCAGAGAACCAATATTTCATCAATAAATTGATTTATTATTAATTTTGGTTGGATAGAATATGAAAGTTTTTCTTAAACTTATTCAAAGTCTTTTAAATATTTTAGAGTATTGGTTTTTCTTGAATCGCTTGCATTATAATCCGGAGATAAGATGATTATTGATTTCAAGTTTTTAAGCAAACATTTCAATGCAGATTGTTGTCGTATTACTTTAACGTTTATATTTTAACCGTCATGAGTGCGAATGTGTTACGAAAAACGCAATTTATAGACATAAGAAGACTTTCAGCCTTTTATTAAATTCCAACCTTCTAAATACCAGCATAACTTATATCAACTCTGTATGGGAAGGCTTTACCTATTGGAAAGATAATATCTTTGGAATAAAACACTTCGTAGGAAGAATTTCATTCAGTTTACCACACCTTTTATCTTCGAAATTTTCTTGGGTTTGACGCTAAATCTTAAGGGTATAAGAAATTCTAAATAAGTTTCTTTTTATGGCTAGTTAGGTTATTTAAATATCACCAACTATGTCCTTAAGAAACTCATATTGCATAATTGCAGTGGAAATTCATTTTAGATTATTATTAACTTCTTCTATTAATGCACGTAGAAAATCTTATATTAATCGTAATTGAGACGTTTGATCTGCCGCAGTAATCGAAAAAAATCGGCCAAAGAAAGCATAGGATAAAGTTCTTTGTCTAAAATGGAAGATGGAAAAGATCAAAGTTAAATGTAAAGCATGTTCTCGGAAAACTGAAAACCTTGATTACCTTTCGCTGTTTTCCCATCTTTCTTGATTGATTAACGTTGTTCGACAATTCACCTCATGAAACAGCCTCCCATCGATGGAACTTGAGGAAGTCTGTCCACCTCGAAATTTCATGGGGTATGCCTTAACGCTTGGAAGGCGCCGACCAAAGCACAGACCCCTTTGTAGCGTGAACCGCATAGTGCCCTTTACGGAAGCAGTGCAGCATAACTGGGAGCACGGCAATCACGATTGTAGGATGGACATTTGGAAAAGGAAGCTCTTTGCCACTTTCTTGAAAAGTCTCCCGTTTGAATCAATAGGCTCCCCGTCCCATTCTGCTAAATCACTGTTTCCTGCGGAGGGACATTTCGCGGAATGGTACCATCCTTCTTTCTGTACAACCTGCTGCGACCCACTCCCTATCTTCTTCCACTTAATTTATTTTTTGCTTTCCCTCGAATCCTTCTTGTAGAGTGACAAGACCCCGTGCGTTATAGCCGTGGCTAAGTATGATAGATTTTGGGAAGTTTCGAGTACCTTGATTTTCCCCTCTCCACGTAGGTTGAGATCAAAGTGCCTTAGGGCCACACACGCGGATTTTTTATCGCGTTCTGAAGCCAATGAAAGTCTTAAAATTATTTTGTTTCCCATTCTCGTTTACAATGTAAGGTTTAGGTAAAATTGAAAATATTTTACGATGGTGTACCGAGCTGTTCAATTAATTTTTCTTTTGAAGAATGCCGATGTTAAACTAACTTAAGTTCGTTGATCAGCGTCTCAAAAGTTTTTTAATGGTTTTATTTGCGGGTTTATGGTATATTCTGATTTTCTATAACCCATCCAACTGGATTCAAAGCGAAAACCAAAATAAAAATACCGTCATTTCTGCCAAAAAGAGAGCTGAAGCCAGACCGAAAAATTTAAGTTCTTGAAACCTAATCGAAACAGGAAATCGTTATGATGCCTTTCCAAATTTCGGTTCCCAACGATATCATTTTACTCTGATATAAATGGAGGAAGCTTAAAGATAGACTATGTACAGGAAAACCGCTATATATATACCGTTAAGACGCTTCTCAAGGGGAGCAGGTTAAATCACGTTACAAGCAGGATAGATTTATAACCGGGTATTTTAATGATGGTTTCCTCACGTCTTATTTTTAAAGAATGCTCTGCCATGCGCACTAAGAGAAAGTCTTCTTTAGTTACTTAATTTTAAACTGATAAAGAAGATCGCGCTATCCTAGACTTCTTATCAGCTCCGACAGGGGGATGGTGGTTGTTCTGCTTCGCGATATCTTAATTTTATTATCACCAAATAAGTTATTTCAAAGAAGAAGAGTTTCAAAGACAAGGCAAAGCGTGAGAGAAATTGTCGACATAGATGATGTAAAAAATTTTTTTGTTCTTTCACACTAGGAAAATAATTTGCTATAGTGGGTTGCAGAACATCTGGGGACGCGAAAAATCCTTGGTTTAAGCGAGAATCACAGCTTCTTAAGTAGTATTCATACCACATGAGTAAAGGGTCCGAGACCGGGAGAAAGCCGCGTATCAAACGATGTGGCATCTTAAATGGGTTTTACTGTATGTGACACTGCTTGAAACTAACTATGAATGAACGCTTTACACTTAGTTTTGTCTCATCTAAAATTCACAATCAGGCGATATATAGTGGAAATCCATCAAGTGAAATGAATTAATTATTTATTTTAATAAACCTATGGAAAAATACAATTTCTTTGCATTGATTTCAATTGTCTAATCTAATAATTTGCCTACAATTCCTGTAATATCGCCGGTATAATCTAAAGTAAAAATTTAATTTTTAAAAGTTACAGATATCAAATTATCATTCCAATGAATAAATCAATTAGTGGTCGAAAATCGAATCCGGCTCACTTCGGTTCGACAAGGGCAAACGGATCGAAACAGGAACTGAACTGAAATTCGTTTTCCGTTGAACCGAAATGAAAAATTCCACGGTTCGATGCCTTGCTTTTCGATGAATAAAGTCTCCTCACCTCTGGTTTAGATGACAATTGGCGTAAAAGTGTAAGCAAGCGATGTAGCGGCTTCATTGTGCACCCATGAATAGGAGGTCAAGTATTGAATATCGGAAGGAAATGTGAACGCACTACAATTGGCAAATAAAAACTGATTGATGCATTCGAAAAGAGAATGTTTAAAATCAAATTGTAACCTGTGGAGTATGATTTTTATCTTCGTCACTGAAGCACGTGAAATATACAGCGTGTTATTGTATAAATTTATAGAGCAAAAATTGTTGCTGCAAATATTACATTGCCAAGCAATAATCGACTCCTACATGTTCGAGATGGGTGTTCAGACAAAAATTTATGCAATAATGCCATTAAGCTACAAAATGTCACTTTCGCTTGACTTAAAGAGATACTCTAGAAAATTTTATATTGTAAGCAAAACATTTTCGGAAAGAGCTCTTATCTTATATTACTGCTTTTTCAGTTGGCTGTTCGTATATTATGTAACCTATGTTTTGTTTCTGAAATTCAAACTTCAATGGTATACTTATATTGGTATAGATGATTATAATAGGGGCGGATTAAGAATGAGGGTACTTTTACTGGTTTACTGGTCAATGATGATGTTATGAAACTTAATCTAACTATTACGTTGGGAAAGTTCTTTTCTCTTCGGGTTCGTCTGAAGCTAAATTAACACTTAATAAAATTTATTAATGAATGAATAAGAATCGAATAACTCTTTTCTAATAAAATTTGGATAATTTTTTTTGTTATAAAGAACAGCTAATGCTTCTGTGTAAGCCTTTTAAGAAAACTGCTATGTTGTTGGTAAAATTAATTTAAGATAAAAAAATTAAAATTAAATTAAATTTAGAAGTTGAAATTTTATAAAACATACCTCAGGGCTTATCGTCTTAAGTTTAATAATATCTTCTTCTTGTGTTGCAAAGCATATTCAGATAACTTTGAACCTCTCGATAATACTAAGGAAACAAATTTGCGGAGAAATTCCAGCAAATCGATGCAAACTAAATGAATTTTTGTTTACTTAAGGTTGCATACATTTATTGGTTATTTTTTAATATTGAGTAGGTAATTGCTTTCTGAGTTAAAATCAGTCGACTAATAAACTAAAAAAGAACCTATTGTGATGAATTCCTCCGAATATAGAGTTCTCGCATAGTAGATTTCAACTATCTTTAATACTCGATGTTGTTCCACATTAGAAATAAAAAGATAATGATTACTCCTTCTCGAATGTTTATAAAAGAGAAAGAAACCGTGGAATGGAAAAATGGAACAGAAGTTCCTACTGCGGAATGTCTACAAGTAATAGAATGAGTTTCCTTCCTCGAGATGCAATGTTTTCATTGATTTTAAACCTGAGTACTTTTATCCAGTCCAAAGTATCTTTGTTCCCATCATTCTGAAAACTAAGGATGTACCATTTTCTGCTCCTTTTGTCTGATTTAAACTTGGCTCACTGGTTGAAGCTTTAGGTGCGTCTTAAGGTAGTACTATTCATAGCAAAAATAAGAATTCACAAAGAGATATGTAGACATTTCTTACTCATGACGAAGAAAAATAATTCATTTCATATTTCCTCTGTTTTGATACAATTCGCATCTGCTGGAGCGTTATTGATGTATCCTTCCCTCATAGCAGAGAGATTCTACATCATTCCATCTCCGAACTCGTAAATGCAAATGATATTCAAAGATGAATTATACAGTGAAATAAGATACAGCATGGTCTCATTACAACAGCCAATCAAAGCAGTGTTATTACGAAAACTCCGAGGAAGAATTCTTTTGATTTGAAAGATCCATATCCCCCTTTTGGAGAAATATTAAAGCATTCATGCTAGCTTTAATGCGCGCTCTGGGGAAAACTGCTCTATTTTATCAGTTAAGTTAGTAATTGAGTTATTGAATCCGTTGCTAGCTGAACCCGTTGATTCTCAAGAGAGAATACTTGATGATGGCAATGACCTACTGATTTCGACTGATTTATATCTCGAGAAAACAATAGACAGTCAATGAAATTAATAAGACGTTTAAATAGCTGTATAACTAGTCATACGACAAAAAGCATATTTAAGCGCTTATTATTTTGAGATATTGTAAAAAGTATACATCTGAATATATATATGGAATACGCAAACTTGGGATTAATCTGAGAGTTGGAAACAAAAGCTCAGACACTAACCACATAAAGCCTTCAACAATTTGAGGATTAAATCAACGTAGTAACCCAATCGGTGAACATGAAACGAAATTTTTTCAAACACCTGATTTTTGTTAAATATCTCACAAAATCTTCCAAAAAATATTCTATATTCTGTTACTCAACTGATAAATTTCTTAATTTCTTCCCACTGAGATCGTGATAAAGCAAGATGTACTTGTATGATAAAATCAACCTGATAAACTTAGGTTTATGATGATCTTACAGATTTGTCATCGTAAATCTGGATAATAAAGCCACAAAATTTCAGAAAGAGCTTACACTTTATAAAGTTAATCATTAATTCCAACTGATACTTCAAAATAGGTCTTAATTTCCAGGGTATTACGGGAAAATTTATGAGCTCGGTGTAAACAATCGAATTGGTAGTCAAGGGGACAAGTTGTTTATAATCTCAAGATTTTACAAAATTTCGTTTGATTCATCAAGATTCTCATTATTTCGTATCGATAAATAAAAATATATTTCACTATCAAAATAAGTATTTCACTTCAATTTCCCTTCTTTTGGTGATAATACCGTAATTTGAGCGATTATTATTTCTTATTTAATTTTTGAAGAGAAATGAAGCCTGCAACTGATGAAAGTATATTTTACAAACATTTTTTTAGAGGAATACATTGACTCCTTTGAGGTCGAGAGATTCATATGATTGATTTAAACTTGATGTCTACGAATATATTGACTTATCCCGTAATTAGCTGATGCTTTCTTTAGATGAGTTAATCTACATTATATTTTGATTCTTAATTTATTGAATATTTATTTTAATTTTTTAATTAAGTCAACATTTCTTTGCCCTTCGGTATTTCCTTATCCCTCTTTTCCTTGTTTCACCTCCTCTGTTTTATTTGATCTTATTATGCTCTCCTTTTTTGTAATTTATATTCAAAATCTGCTCCTATCTGTGTTGGTGTATGGATGTCCATTCAGAACGTTTTTCTTCCGCTAATCATGTTGCTTATCATGATGTTCTTTCCTTGTTTATTTTTCCAAGAAAACACGTTTCTAGTTGTTTTATCTTCACGAAAGAGTATCTATATTGTTTGCTTGCCTTTCAGATCTCTCTTAATCTGCTTTGTTCTTAAAAATTAGTTAGTCGTTCGAAGACATCACAGATTTACGGCACCCCTCTCTTGCTATTGTTTCTCTGCTCTGATGTATTTTGTATTACTAAAAACTTTAAAAACTTTTTAAACCTATAAAAGTAGTTTCCTTATATGAACGATTTCAAGCTATCTCTTTCTTTTAGTTTTATACGACGAAGCGTTAGATGTAAGAAGAGAATTAATAGTCTCAATAGAAATAATTTTATTATAATTATTAATTATTCATGGCGTGATATAAAAATTATTCAGGCTCCAAAATGCTTAGACAATATTATTTTGTTACCCTTAGACTTCGGTATGAATCTGCAATTATTAAGTATAAATATCATGTGCCATTATATATAGTTACTAGGATTATTTGTTAATTGCTAACTAGTTTCTACAAATGCACAAAATCCTTTTTCAATATAGACAAGAGTGGAACTTAAATCTATATTCAATTATTTCAGATACAATAACTCTGTATAAGTATCATTTATAAGTATAAGTATTATTTATGTTTAATGTTCTCCTCATTCAAAGTTACATTTCCCTAAACATTTGGCCAGAAGCTCTCATTATTCCATTTCAGATTTCTTTTAACAAAGTCCAATAAGATTAACTTGTCGGTTTTTCCCACATTTTTTTTTTGAAAAAAATTAAAAATAATAATTTTTCTTATTTATTTCACAGGTTTGTTTCGAACAGTTCATCCGTGGATGAGTCACTGCCTCTGACAATGAAGACCAAAAGCTATACCAAAGTCTGAACATTCTGCAACATTGGTCTGGCACTTTCATTTTCACGGGTTTCATGACGAGTGTAGTAACCGTTGACTGTGCTATCGGTGTTCTTGCTGACTATATGTTAGGGACTATGGTTGACTTGATAGCAGTAAGGGATCTTACCCAGTGTTCAAGTTTAAAGGGAATGTACAGTCAGTTTGCTCGTTTCCGCCGCACTGTACCGTATTCATTAAAGTTGTGACCAATTGTGGTGTCTTATAAACAAGCTAAGTACGTACAAGGAGACAAACTGTTACCGTTGAATGGATGGATGTCAGCTGGAAAGATTTTAATCGGCTACCTTCGTAGGGTAAGTGTATGTCGCTTTATATTTTGATTTACTTTAGGATAAGTGTGTTTGAGTTAAAAATTGTAGTCTGTTCTCATACATATTTCTCATACGAGGTATTGTAGCTATAAGCAATCAGAATGGTGTTGTATAATCCGAACGCAACTCTCTATTTCTCATATTTTATTATAAAATTAAAGAATTATCTTTGTTAATGATCATCAATGATAAATACTACGTTCATTGCAATTCACTGGCGTAAGTTGGATGATTTTCAATAATTTCTTTATTCTTGACCATATATTGGCAGAATGACCTTCCTGTGAAGGCGTATTATGTTTGTATCTACACAATGTATATTTTCGAATCTTAGACATGCATTTTGCGTTATAGCTTCCAAAATTGTGTACGTCTAAGAATCGGGTGCGTTTTACATTTAAATTCTGAGATAATTTATCCTAATGAGGAAAAAGCAGCAGAGAAAAGTTACCGTAACGATAATGATTAAAGATATGATTTACTATTCCTCGTGCCAATTAATTTTCGTAAGCAACCGTTAACGCATGAATATTCCTTCATCGATTTGCCGGTTACAAATAACAAAGAGCACCCTTATAATGAGACTTGCTTTATTAAAAGACTAGCGGAAGTGCCCGTTGATTCTCAAAGGAGAAAATTCTATAACCGACGATAAGAATGTGAGTCTTTATTGAACATATTTCTTATGGAATTTGTTTCATGTCTCTACCACGATTCTTATAAATTAAATTTTGCTATAAAATATGGGCTAAATATGATTATCATGAACTTTACTTGAGTTCATTGCGGGAACACTGACTTGTCTGCGATCGATTCGGAGACCAATATTACACGTAAAAAGAAGTCTATTTATTCCGAAGCGTATTTTCATCATACTATAATTCCCATTATATCAAGTTTACTTACAAGTTTTACAACTTCATCATCTCGAATTTTATATGAAAATACAAACGTACTCCCACAATCGAAATTTCTCTCAACTTCCGGGATCGAATGGGGACTTAAGGGTAAATAATTTACTTATTATCTGCGCAGGGAGGAAATTTCACTGAAAATGCTTGCTACACAATTTTCGGCCGTTTTTTCACAAACATTTTCCCAAAAATTTGAGATCAAACCATTCATAATTTAAATCTGCGCAGGGAGGAGATTTCATTGAAAAATATTCGCTTCATAATGTTTCAGGCGTTGACGCTTTTTTCACAAAATTTCGAGATTCAAACCATTCAGAATTCTAATTTCGTATCGGAGATTTTTACTCTTCTTAAGGCCTGTTCGTGGTTAACTGTTTTATATCGTGAAGTTGTAAATGTTCCGCTTTCCTTTCATTTAAGGGTAAGTAATAATATTTCATTAATATTTGTCTCTGTTTTTTTCATGGTTTATGATAATGTAAAAGCTGCTACGGTGTCGGTGATAGATAATGATGGAATTCATTTGGATTTCTGTTCATTGGATTCTATGAAAAGCTCCTTCATATGGTCATTGTGGTGTAGGTTTTACCTTTATTGTATTCTTGCTTGGTTAGGATGGCTAGGGCACTGTAAGACTTCTTGTGGAGTGAGCCTCATTCCTAGTCTAAAGCTTTGGAAGCTCTAGATCTGTGATTAGAACGAACTCCAGACTGTACAGACAGATAAATTATTTTGAGAACAGTTACCAACCAAATTCAAGAAAAATACGTAAACTATAATCTGAAGCAAAAGAAGGGAAATTTGATTAAACAGCGGCAGAGTTGTCGCCTAAATATGGTCTAAAGCTGAGTCTTTGTTCTCTTTTCTACAAAGAGCGCGTATTCCCCCATATCCTTGATGTAATAAGGGTTGACGAGGGTATTAACTTCTTCCGAATGCACATCCGTAAAGTATATGTGAAGATACATGGGAGCATTTCCCGTTGTCGACGACATGATTTCTCAAATACATACGTCAAATGCGGAAATCCACAACATCACTCAATTGCATAAACGCATTCCGAGAAAAATCTCCCATTTTTCGCAATTTATCATTCCAAAGACAGTAACTTTTATAGGAAAAGCTCCATAAAACGGAATACTTTATATCGCGCTGTTTACATCTTTGCCCATGGTTTTAGGAGGTCACATAGAGGGTCCTGAATACATTTTCTGGCCGCTATCCCAGCGCTATTCCGGAATTCCGAGTCGACGTATCCTTCTCTGGCTGAATTCAAAATCCAGTTTATCAAACCCCACTCCTATCTCAGCCCTTGTGGTGGGGAGATAAAGTTTCGGTTAGTCTTCAGGGGTGCACTGCTATGATTGGAAAGCGATGTTAATTATCATACCGGTCTACACGGCGGGCCGACGAAATATAAAAAAAAGAGGAAATCGAAGTTCAATCCGTTTTCGAGAGTGCTTTTTTCAGTCGATTTAAAACTCGTTTCCTCACACACCCCCTCTCGGTTTCCCCATCTGTTCCTTACGTATTTGCCTTCGGTGGTGAGGGGGAGGGAGTCATAACAAGGGGTTGGTGATGGGGTTCTTAGAGGAGAGGGTATTCCACAGGGGGGGCGCAATGGGGGGGTTTGATGGAGTTTTTAGAGGGGGAGGGTTGGAAGATAAAGAAGGGAGTTGAATGACGGGAAGGGATGTGGGAGTAAATGGGATGATGGAGAAGTGAGATAAGGGAGATGAAGGGGTGAAGGAGGGGATGGGGTTGGAGAGAGAATCAAGAGAGAGGGAAGTTTCCATCAAATTATGACCAATGTGAAAATTTCCGAGTTCTATCTCTGGCTCGCTTTCTCGGAAATTATGAATTTGTTCGTTCTTTTGAAATTCGTTCCCATTCGAATACGCCCAGGGGTAATCTTTCCGTGAAATCATCTACTTCTAAAATTAAGGAGGGCATTTAGCCAGGTGGTGGGTGGTGAAAAGGAGGTTTTGATGGCTCGGGAAACTTTGGCTTCCCCGTCTTCTGGATCGTGTCCGCCCCCCTCCGTCCGTCCGTCCGTCCCCACTGCAAATATGACCATGCGCTCACTTGCTTTTCATTGGATTCCTGCGAAATGTTTTGATAAGTCCGCCAAAGGGTTTCTTAAACATTCTTTTTCCTCAATGTGAAACTTTGGAGTTTGTTTCGTTAAAAGAGATTTTAATGCGCGTTTTTAAGATTCTGAATATGAAAATTAGTTCCTGAAATGATTGTTTTTATTTTCAGGAAGGAAAGAATTTCGATCGTCATATACTTGATGTAAAAGTAATAGTGATTTGAGTTTACATTGGATTGAAAATTCTGGAATCCAGAGTGATACCACCGTCAATGAATTTTTACATCGAAGAATCGACCCTTAATGCCCCTCGATTACCAGTAAGTTACACAAAACTTACAGTAGCATGTCTAAATGTTATCATTATGCAATAGTGTTAAGAATATCATTGCTTTTATCTGCATTTCAATGTCATTATCTTGCCAACTTAAGCTAACATTTTAGATAACTTCTTTCATACGGTATACACAAACTGAAGACCGGAACTTTATATCACTGAAATTGAAGAGATTTTAATTTTATTATTTGAAATGTAAAGCATGAAATCCTTCCACATTTACATTCTTTCATCCATATTTCTGTAAGATTTATCCATGACTCAGCAAAAAACAACACATTATAATCACGGAGTAAATGAAATGAAACTCATATTCATTTTACGATAGATTCTTTTTATCCCGAAACTATAAGGTAAATCTCAACATTTTAAACCTTTATCCTACATTTGATTAAACCTTTGTTCACTATTTCAATTGAATTATACTGAAGTATATTGAAATATCATAATATTATTCACCTAAATTGCGGAAACCAAATTAATTTTTGAGGATTAAATTCTCCGTATATTTCAAGTATCTGCTGGAGCACTGATGTTCACTTCGGACAGAAATAATTACCTGTTTCATCATTCGAAAACAAATCCTATTCCAGCTGAATTTATTCGCAAAAACTCTTCCATAAATTACAACCTTTTTGTGTTTTCTCTTGATGAAATTCACGCGGGAGCTACTCTTACAAAATTATCCCTTTCAAACCTATCCCACGAATAAAAAGAGGAAATTTGAATCGAGTTTATTAAATTTAGTCCGCATGCAGTTTACGTTACATAGAAATGAGGAATTTACAAATGAAACATCCAATCCAATATGGAATTTGGATGGAGGTAGATTGGATGTTCCAATAATGAAGTCACGTGGGAATATTTTCATTTTTTTTAACCTTCTAAAAAGTGTTAACAGAGGTTCATTATTTCACTTTGTCGATATATTCGGAATCAACTATTTTAGAAACGAAAATTTTGAATTTAATAGCTGAACGTTTTTTGAGATATCACTTCTGTTAATTATTTTCTCTTTTTCAAAGTTTGATTGCCTGATATTTATATATAATTTTATGGAAAACCTTGTGATCATTTCCATTTATATCTCCTCAAGAATAAAGGAAAGTGCTTTTATGATCAATTTCTGTTTTCAATTCGACCGGAATTTAAATTTTAGCTCTAATTGATTGAAGCTAAAAATGTTATATTGTGTCTCAGGTGTGAGCAGTTTTCAAGCTCTTTATAAATTTGAACAAATGTCGCAACCAGAAAAATTAACATTCCAAAGAATTTATTTTGAGAAATGCATTTGAGATAGGTAACACGTGAGGTAATAAAGCAGTAGTTACGAAAAATATGGAGCAGAGAATTGAAGTAGTTTAAGAATAGCATATGTAATGGCTGATTCCAAAGATTAGCCGCTGAATAATGCTTCTAAAAAATAAATGTTAGGAAAGAAGAGCTGTGAAAGAGAATCTATGCGATCTATAAAACTATGGGTGCTTGTTTATTACATTTTTTGTTGTGTAACAACAGAGGATATTAACTCGCTTTATTCAGCATTAAAAGCTCTCTATTAACATCGCCGTAAAAGCAATATTCGATAAGACAAAACAAAATCCATCAGAATCTTCTTACAATTAGATTAAATATAACTGGGTGTCTGAGTGGCAGGAATATCACGAACAATTTTAATAGCTTTGCTGTTGAGACTATCCATTTCTCTTTAAAAAAATTACATGTACTCTCCCACTCCTTAAAAATATGTAGATATTTTATAACCACCTAGTTCGTTATAATGTAACATGGGCTTATAACTCTCCATGGGAGAAAAGAATGCGGTTATCAAACACTTATACGATGTCGTAAGTTTGTCACCGCGAATTGTATGCCGTAACAGTAAATGCTTGAATAACAGTAAGTTGCCTCTTCTTAATAAGGCAAATATCTTCTTACCTTCACTTTCAAATGGCCGTAAATTCCCAATGTATTCTTATGAAAAACGAATAAGCTTGGCTTCAATAATTTCCATGGTATTCAAGGAGATGAATAACCACAAAATACCACGAACGTTTCGTCTATATCGTCCAAAATCTCTCAATTTAGACTTTAAACCGTACTCCGCGACCAAAGAGAGAATCTTTTTGCAATTTCTTTCCTTTGGTGCTGATTTCCCAGGAACATCAACCCTCGTTCAATTTTGTAAATTAAGCAAAGCCTACAAATTCTAAAGAAAGAAATTTACGTGCATTTCTCAAGTACTTATAACTCCGGAAACTGTTGTAAATGTAACCACGGATTATAATTATCAATTCTGTGATGGATTCTCTTATTTTGTAGTTTTATCTTACCGTGAAGTACACTAAATAAATAATTTTTTGAATTTTTTCCTCTATACATTTCTTATGGGAATGTCATACACCAGATACATAAATATATACATGATCATTATAGTAGATGCAGTAGTCTTTTCTTTTCATGTGTATGATAATGGTCAGCTGCACCCCTTGATGGGAGCATTAGGCGTAATTGGGAACTCCAATCTTGGATCTTCTAATTGACTGTCACTCAGCCAATCAGAAATCAGAGCTTTTACGACAAAATAACGGCGGCTCAAGAGATTACCGCCCGCGGGATCCCGCTTGACCTAACGGACCGAAATGTTAACTCAGACGGAGCCGCATCGACGTGGCGATGGGAGAGACCAACGCTGGTCAGACCAAAGTACGGCTTGCAAGCCAAATCCGACTAGACTTTCATCTAGCCCGCAAAGCTACCATAAAGTAACTATAGGTGGTCATTAAACGATCAGAATAACGAATTATGCTTAGCTATCATTCACTCTCTCAAAGTCAGAGCATTAGGTCGTTAATAGATTTAGAATAATGCAGTCATAAGAAGAAAAGATGGTAGAAAACTATAATATTGGAAATGGGAAATAATATGAATGTACGAGCAATGTGTGGCGAACACCTATACATGGGTGGTCTGAAAAGTTTCCGACATTTCGCCATTTCTCGACATGTTTTCTGAAAATTTCTGAAAATTTTCTGAAGATTTATGAAAAATCTGGGGTCGGAAACTTTTCAGACCACCCTCGTATAGGTGTTCGCCTTATCAACCCTAAGGATAATCATTTGTGAAAAATAACATCGTTGATGGGACCCTGATGATCTCTGTTCACGCTAGTTACTTCAGTGAGGAAAACGTCTGTATATTATATAATTCTTCCGTACTTCTTTTTGGTAATTGGTGCCACTACTTGAGCCGCTCACTTTTCGGATCTGTTAAAGCTATTTTTGGAATATTTTCATTCTAATTCTAGTGTAGTATTTGATGAATTACTGCCTTTTTATATAAGATGGATATTAAATGCACATGCACCTACCGGAAGGTAAAACTTCGTATTTACTCGAATACAACCTTCCTTTTTTTTATATTTTGACCCTAAAACACTGGGGTGGTTATAAATGTGTTCTCAATTTTTCAGCCGCTCTTAATATAAACCTAGGAAATGAAGATTTCTATATGGCAAGTGAAATTACTAAATCAGAAAGGTTTCACATATCTTCCGTCTGTAACGAGTGTAAGATCCTGTGTACATACATAGTAAATGTAAATGTAGTAAGGATTCGATACGCAAAGGTTATGAAACTACTTTAACTATTTCATTACTTTGTTTCCGAGCTAAAAACCGTGCACAGAGATTATGTTGGAAGGACCGTTACATACGAGTAAATAGGCTTCTTATGGTGAAACATAAATTATTGAAATGTATGAGCTTCGGATAGTCGATCTCAAAGTAAATGTACATAGTAACACCCGTTTAAGACGCTCCCTCTTAAGACGTTTCCCGCTTAAGACACGGTTTTTGCTTGGTCCCCAGAAAAACGTATAGCTGTATTATATCCATCGGGTATACAGTTTGGACACCCCTGGCATATATAAAAGTGCATCCGCGCTAAAGAGGACCGCGCAACTCCGAGTCCGCGTATGCCGAGATCTGTATCGTTTCTCATCTGCGGTCCAGCATTTCGCGCAAGAGGGTGGGGAGATAAATCCCGTGAATATATTTGGACGTAGCTTTGATCAGTGAATGGGAGAGCAAAGCGAAATGGTCCATCCGTAACCAATCTTCGCTTTGATGCAGTGGAGCGGGGATTATTTTTTAATGCAGCTCCGCAGTTAGATAACACGCGTTGAGAAACCTTCCATCTCTTAACCCCGTCTCCCCTTTAAAGCCGGAATACCCCGCCGAAATTTCCAAACAAGCTGAAATAATATGTTGGCACTTTCGTGTTTCCCTTGCAGTTTCCGCGGGGCGAATGTGCGAGCGCCGGGAGTTGGATGTATCCGTTTCTCATTATTTTTCGGCGAGATCGGAGCGATAATAAGGGAGGTTTAAAGCGTAAATAAGTTACTGCTTTAGGTAAATGTTTCTCGTAAAGATCGGAGGGAGGTTAATCAAGCGGAGTTTTGTAATTATCTGGAATTGATCGGGGGGCTATCCCTTGCTAGTTGAGAAATACACACGAGAATACTGTTATATTAGGGGGGATATAGGGTACAAAATTAACTCCTTATCTAAACTTTGGGTGGGTCGAAATAAATTGGCTCTACGTGGGTGAAAACATTAGATAAGGAAGCGGAGATGCTGATATGAGCTCAGCTTGGGCCTCAGTGTTTTTGAATAACAAAGGGAGATTGCTCTTTTCAATAAAAATATAATTGTTTGATATTTAAACGTATTTTCCTGCTAATCCGTCGATACCCTTCATAAATTCAAATGAAAACTAAAAGGAAAAGTTATTATGATAATAAGGAAACGTATCTCACGGATCTGTGGTTATGAAAAGGCTATGGTTACCTCAGGGAAAAGTGTCAAGATGTATAAAAGAGCCAGCAATAAACCTCCCAATAAGAAGGATGTTTGAAAATTCAAAATCGAGCGGTGCTTTTAGCTGATAAATTTAATCAAAAATTATATAATATCTGTTAAACTGCTATCTTGAAGAGTAAATCGAATGCAACGAATTTACAAAGGAACTGATGAGGTATATGAAGTAATAGAAACAAAAAGAATGATATTTGCAGAGTCAGTATAATCGAAATAATGTTAAAAGTAAAATTAAGAATGGTATAGAAAGTAAATTGTAAAAATGATGTATTTAATGATGAGTGAAAACATTTACAGAAAAATAGTTAAAACGGCATATGTTTTTTTAATAACAATGAGATTTCCGGAGCGCTAAATAGCCTTCAGAATGGGGTTGGTTCTTCACGTTTGAAAGAGAGTTAGCTTCACATGAATAAAGAGGTTTTCAGGGCGACTATGACGTTACAATACAACCTTAAATATTCAGAAAAAGCAATGTTTCCCGCTGAATTATATGGTAATTACTAGTATTGATGAAATTGCGTTTAGAATTGATAGGGGCGTGTTTTTTTTTATCTGAGTGGCTTCAATTGTACGGCTACTTCCTAAGGAAATCGCGTTTTGTTGTGCGGGGTGTATAAGATCAAGGGATTTAGAAATTCAATAGAGGCAAAATTTATTACACTACCAGGCAAAGCAAAAACAACTTGATTCTCCCCAGCTAGCCTTCGCTAGTTTAACCTTTTTAAGATTTTATAATTTGTTTTGTTTGTAAATTTTATCAAGAGGATTATTTTGACATTAATTGTATAACTAACATTATGGAAAATATACTATCGTGGTATCTCAAAGCGTCAGCTAGTCAATTATATATAAAATGACAGAAATACTAGTCAGTTATCTATTAGTACATAATTAAATTTGTTGTATGGTGCTTGGTATTACCTGATGGAGTTTCCTAAATAATTTCATAATAATTGAATATTTTTAGTAATAATTCTGATATCGATGAACTAACAAAGTATTTAAATAAGAAATATCTGCGAAAAGAATATTTTAACTATCGAATTAGAATAGAGATGTAGTGATGTCATTAGCCCTGTATATAATTATGATAACTACTGGTTGTTATTTAACTGAGTCACAACCATAAGTGTTTATTTCCTTCAGAGTTTTTCTTCTAGTATTATGTGTAACTCTCTTCAGTAAATAACCTAGAAGACGTCACATACTTGAATATACACTAGACCATCTTATGTTACGAGTAAACTTAGGTGTAAATCAGTCTTATATTATCTCACCTCTAGATTACAATATTTTTAATCTGTTTTCTAAGCAACCTACTGATTTTGCACGTTATTTTATCCAATACTAAAATTCGTTTCCGTTTAGAGATTCTTTAAATCTTTAGTTTACCAATCTTTAATTTTATATTCATTTCCATACCGAGTACTTGCTCTAAATTTGTCTATAAAGAATATTAGGGACAATCAGTAACTTCCGTTGATAAAGAATTTCCTCATCTAAAAGTTCGGATGACTGAACAGTTATAACACTAACATTAGTTTGTTTTCGGTTCCTAGATATTTGAGCTGTTTTTATTAAACCCCTGCTGTGAGTACTTCTTCCTCGGTTTCACATAAGTTCGTTGCACTTACGAGGTCTGGTAAATTTTCCTACTTTGTCTCCAATTTCGTTATCCTATCTTCATTTCTATTTTCTTTTGTGGTGTTTATCAGTGCAGATGTATTAAAAAGACATCTCAGCTTATTCTCCTTAAAAAGACGTTATATTTTTTTTCTTATTTGCATTATTGGTGGCATGTATTTATTTACAGCTTCCCTCATTTGGTGGTCGAAAAAGTTGCTACCAGTGCACGTTTCCTGCCAAAATATTATTTTCTCCTTTGGAAATTTCTCTCAGAGAAGGGACAAACCGATAGCGTCAAAAGATTCGGCAAAACGAGAGGGGCGCCAGTCCAAAAGGAGTTAATAACTTGCGAATGGAAATTTCGCGTCGTTTTTGCAGAGAAATGAGCTAGAATGAAATATGAGGGAAGTGCTGCCGCCCCGTTGTCACAGGCGCCTGTGTATTTCCACAGCCGGAAACGAGTCCTTCTGGTCGGAAGGCTCGCATTTTCCCCTCGCCTGCCCACCCTTTTTTTCTCGCTTCACGTTCTCGCATTGTGTTTTACGGGCAGTTTGTTGCATTTCTTCCAAAAATTCCTAGCTCCGGCTTATTAAGCTTAATATTGAGTTGGAACCCCAAGTGCGAAGTTAAGTATTTATTCACACTTTCGATGCGGCGTACTGAGGGAGTATATAACCCCGTTCACTGCGCATTATGGTTGCCAATGGACACCATTGTGGTTGCAATTTGGTTTCGTAGTGGTGTGAATGGTAAGGGGTGGTAAGGTAACCTGTTTATTTGATGGGAAATTTTCTGAGGATTCACTATACTGGTGGAAGCTTTATAGCGGAGACTCCTTCTCTGAAATTGACCGCTAAATTGGAGAAGAAATCACGAAAGGCAATTTTTAACGAAGTAAAATTTAATTTCTTGATATAAATCACGTAAGTTTTACCTTTTAAATTATAAATTATTATATTGCCCTAAGTTTTACTTTCTAAATCCTGGACAAAGATCGAAGAATTTTCTGGAGTAGAATCAAGAAGTTCCTTAAAATAATCTTGACGAGATAAGAAATTTTTAAAGTAGATGTAATAGAATTTTAGTGCTAAATAAATTTGCTATTTTTAACATGTAATGTATATAAAAATTTCAAACGGAACGATAACGAAAATAGTTTTGAAAGAGACAGAAAATTATATGTAAAATTAAACTAGTAACTCTCACATCAGTTTGAGTAATGGAGTACTTATAGAAAGATAATTGATGGTATTCATATCATAAGTGAGGTTAAATGATATTGCAACAAAATACGTTATCCAAGCTTAAATATTTGAGTTTTGTCCCTATAAATGAAAGAGAATTGAAGTTAGGGACTAGTAAGGCCGCACAAGCCCGTTATCACCGTGGGCGATTTTAGGCTTTTTGCAGAGCTGAGTTGTCTTTTCTGTTGTAGATGTATTTCCTGAATGGATATCTCATTGCTGATTTTATTCCAATTTCAAATTTTCTTCGCTAAGAACATCCAGAAACTTCACAGATTGTTGGGAAAGTTCATTAATGATTGAAATAAGTATATTAATTCTAAATTCTCTAATCGCGAAGTTTGAATTGACTTGCTAAAATCGTGCTCTTCCTCAATTACATCAGAGACACCAGCTACAAAAAAATTAAGGTAAACGTATAAAATAAAGATTGCAGAAAACAATCCATCGTTGGATATATCTATCCATTCAGGGCTGATCAACATTTGTTATATTGCTGATATTGTTTTTATTCAAAACTAGAAAAGTCAATCAAGTCAATTATATAAACAAAGTAAAAATACTAAGGTTAAAGGGTTTCTTAAAGATCGTTTAGTAATCAATTCTTAGACGCAAAACACCAACCTTTGCTAGAACTTATCAAATTCGTTGGCAATAAGACTTTATCATGTGTTATTTTTGTCATAACTATAAAAAACATAAATATCATATTTGGATTGAAATAAAATCCTGTTATGTTAGCATGATAATCAAGTAAATCAGGATTTAAGATTTTGGATAAATTTTGGGTTCTTCGTAGAATAATTTGTAATTTTTCAGTGTAAATAAAGACGTTTCGGAGCTTTGTAGTTATCAAACTATTGTATCGCTAAGGGAACAGGGAAGAGAGGGCATTCAACCGGAATCACCATGACAACCCCTGGCAAGAGGGCTCGTAGTGGAAATAGGTCGGAGCAGTATCCAACGAACCCCAAAAATACATTCCTCAGATTCTGATTGAGTTGGAAGCGCCTTGTTCATAAACATATTAAGAAGAGAAACAAGGAAGTTATGCACCCTAATAATTGGCTAAAATAACCTCATAAAGGAACATACGGTTCATTAGCGCGGAAAGGTTTCACGGTTTACTTCATTAGTTTGAGAGATGATTACGATATTTATGCAGATATTATGTGCACATGAGATGAAAAAATTGACTATCTTAAGTTCTTCCTTATTTCTCGAAGTTTTGTAATGAATTTCTAATAGCAGGTTCTAATCGTAGTTTAAACTTTCCATACAAATTACCTAACTCCGCAGGTTTAATAGTAAATTATATATTGATGGTAAAATAACGGAATATGTCATTTAGAGTACGAAAAAAACTATAAAAAATCTATTACAGACCACGCGGTTCTGTTTATTGAAATATTGTTGTATATTAGATTTTAATTACGGCATGTCATTTGATGCAATTCTTGATTAGTGTTTGACTGGATTAATGAATCATATCATTTGGAATACTGAAAATTTTATTTTAGATATTCATACAAAAGTTTTATTTTCATGGTAGGAGAATATTTTAATCTAGTATTAAAAATAAGAGCACTACCCGTATTTGACGTTCTATTAGTTGCAGTAGTTACAATATTACAGCTCAAAAAATATAAATCATTATTTTTACTCTTTATCAGTTATCGTTTTATCTTTCTATAACTTCAGTGTGCTCGATTATATGCATGTCTTCAATTAAATATTAAGTAGAAAGTTTATATATATCTTTCATTCTATTTTGGCCATTCTTAATAAGTATCTTACTGTTACTTGTTAGATATTTTGAAATAGAAAACTTTTGCAGTATGGCGAGATGAAGCTGTAGAAGAGTAAAGTATCTCTTTTAAATCAGTAAAAATTTCTATACACTCTGGAATTCGGTTTATATTATCTACAATTGGCATCGCATCGGTTTTGAATGCAAATGCCAAAATATCACCAATTGCTTAAGCGGTAGGATTTTATATTTTATATTTTAATTCATTCATCCTTATTATTTCAGAAACTTAATGAATCAAATAAAGAGGCTATGATATTTAACGCAGCTGTTGCGCCAACCCTGCATTTGTGACCGATCAGATATCGCAAGGAAAATCAGGGAAATAAATGCTTGAATCAGATCACCCAAAAATTCTGTATTTTCTTGAGCATTGGCGTTAGCAGTCTTAAGAAAATATGTATTGTAAGGACCACTAGCTATACGTCGAAAAGTGGCTTAAATAGTGCAGATACAGGTGTATCATTGTAGATACACATGTTGATATGGATCGAATTTATTCATACTAATTCATAAAAGTATTAAAGCAGGATCTCTGCCTTCGTTTTCATTTTTTACAGTTCTAATTTTATCTGTATCTATCTTAAATTATTAATTGAATGAAATAAATAATAACTTGGTAATTTACACAGAATATCATTAATAATCATTAATTCCTTATTTAAATTATTAAATCTAGTTTGACTCTGTTTTCGTTACTGTTTTAGTTTCAAGTTGATATTACATGTTTTCCCCGATAGATTTGAATCATCACACATTCGGTACACACGCAGTGTCAACAGGCTCCTAAGCGTTTTAACCTATTGATACAAACTAATCCCGCACCCATTATTGGACCTAAATTCCCTCTCAGAACCCCCTGAAATCTCTTCCGCGAGCTCGCCCAAATTGGCCATGTTTTCCCACACATCGCATCGCTGGATAAGACGGAAGACTTCCCTTCGAAAGCACTTCCCTCGCGCTTTTATAAAACGGCACGAGGAAACCGTTCATTCCGACGCCTTCAACGTGACTAATCGCGGGGCGCGACAGCAATGCGGGGGGGGGGGGGGAATTCCCCTTTTCCGGGGAGCACACGAGTGAATAGCCGTCGCATTTCGGGAAAACCAAACATTTCTATTAGGGCGGAAGGGGGGAGACTGCGGCGCCGGCATATCCATCGAAAAGGGCGCCTCCACCCACGCATCTCCCGGCGCCGTTCTCTGGGAATCTCAGCATATGGAACACGCAAAGGGATGAGTGGAGGGGAATGTCGCTAGAAATGCGATATGGTTTTGGTGGTCGATGTTGCCCGCGAGTTGGGGGAGGGGGTGGGTCTTTCTAGGGGGGAGGGAGGGAGATCCTGGAGGGGAAGGAGAGTTGGAGGGGTAGGGGAAAAGATGCGTAGTGAGGAATGGGGTAGGGGAGGGAATTGAGGGGGAAAATGGAGGGGAAGGAGAAAGTTGCGTACTGAGGGGTATTAGGGGGAGGGGGATGCATACTGAGGAATGGGGTTGGGGTGGAGGGGTAGGGTCATTCAAGGGGTACAGAATGGAGGGGTAGTGAATGGAGGGGATGAAGGGGAGGGGAAATATGCGTACTGAAGGAGGGATGGGGATTTTCGGAGGCTGTAGGTGGACCAATGTTCGGAAGAAAGAGAAGATGATAAAGGGAAGATGGGAGACAAACTAAGTGCAATGATATTGATTTGTGTTCGTAAGTGGTCGGTCTGCTTTTTGAGGATATCTCTGAAGTTATTGTATATGGCTTTTGACCATTTCCTAAACGCCCACCGCCAAAACCAAAACAATAATTCTATAACAACAATTAATAATATTTCGAATCTTCATTGCTGTTTTGTATTTTTTCATGTTCCTGCTACCATATTTTTGATGATTGGAAACATTTTTATACGTTTTCAAGTATGAGTTAAATAAAAAGAAATCTTTTATTTACGTTAGACTCTGTGTGTTCATGAATTTTAATATAAGAAAGTCTACTGAGGTGCGAGAGATGCTAAATGACGGCATTTACTATAGCTCCTCTTTGAATGCTATGGAAAGTGTTATTAATTAGGCCATTGTTTGTCACGTATGTGTACTAATCTACTCATAGCATTCTATGTCTCTCATAGCGTCTAGTACGGAGGGCACAATACATCACTCCTCATATTGTCTAGTTGCTTCATCTTTTCTCTGAAAGCGGTGGAGGTCAAGGACCCCACGATCTGTCTAAATAAGAAATTTGAGCGTAAATTTCCAAGATTCTCGATATACATGGGGAATACGGTTTGTAAGATAACCTGTCAGTTGATGAAGGAGTTGGAGAATGATTTTACTCAATTATTTATCTTATTCTTCGGTTTTAAAATTGGGAAAATTTTCAAATTTACGGCAAACATAATTTCCCAGGCAAATTTTTAAATGGAGGATCTAGAGATTGCCTGTAGGTATTTTATCGATTAGAGAAGTCTTCATTGGAGGCGTTAACTGGTGTATAAGTATCCTAATGGATCAAAGGATTCGGAACTTTAATAGCCTGTAAAACAAATAAAGAAGTTAAAGACAGGAAGATGCTTGAATCGGGTGTTTAAAGAGAGAGAAGGGCATAAGAGGTGTTGTAATAAATTGAGGGATAAGAGAAAATCTAATGCAATCGTTGAATATTATAAAACTACTCTTATGGCGAGGTTATGTCATAATTGCTTCCCATCAACCAATCCTTTACATTTATTGTATGAAAATATACATAATCAAAGAAATCCGATTGTTTACAATTAACATAGGTCTAGAAAAAATAAATCTATAACAACAAGCATACGACAGATCTATCAAAAGATAGAATTGCTACAATCTAATATAGACAAACAAATAGATTTAAAAAAAATTAAACATATGGTTGAAAAAAAACTAGAACTAGATTCGGTTGTATATAAAAAAAAGTTAGGTTGCGGGAAAATGTCACTCAACCAAAGACTTGTGGAAAAATACCCACGATGCAGGAAAACGCCTACATTAGAAGGGAGGCGAAAAAGCCACAAAAAAACAGAGTTAATCATAAAATCACTATTATACACTGATAACTGTTGCAGGATAAATTCAGCATATTTACATGTGCAGTATGCCGTTCGTAGTGATGCATCCCTCTATGGATATTTTATGGTAAAATTCCTTAAATTTACCACACTGAATGTGCATTTTTCGTGTATAGAATTTCAATGAGGAGATTATGCAGAGTTTAAGCGGAAATAAAGGTAGTTAAAGAGCGGATAATGTGATTGTTTCAACATGTTCGAAACAACATCTGCTCCATATCTGTGGTCGCTTTACGGCGAGATAATCAAGCTTAAGAGCTGCATTAATTCTTCACATTTTCCATTTAGATTAACTGCCCAACAGCCCCTGCGTCAAATGTAATTACTCTCATTATTGCTCGGAAAACATGGGAATATTCTATTCCATTCTTTAATCAAAAGATTTCATTATTTATTAGCTATAGAAATATTGATGCCTCATTAATAATACATCATAAGGTAAAAGCCTCGCAGACTACCCGAAGTCACTTCTTTTTCTAAGTTCTTATCAGAGTTTTTCAATGGTATTTCCAATATTGGGGGCTTTTATTTAAGAATATTCTTTCCTAATTTTGTAATAAGCCTTGATTAGTCGGAATATTTTTGTTTTGTTGGTCTTGAAGACTAGACTTATTGGAGGAATGGTAGTTGATGAATCAGTTTTTATATGAATTTAATGAATATTTTTTGGCAAAATTTAATGGAGTATTTAATGAATATTTTTCAACGAAATTGATCAATCCATAGGAAAAGATATTATGGAAAAAAAAGCAGAAAACTATAGTCCTGGCAACGAAACGAAGTAGTTTAGAGTTTTTTTTTTACATGTGTACCCTGCAAGCCATCTTTCGGTGTGTGGCAGATGACTACATGCGCCATGACTCTTTTCTCATGTCGATTACTTTTGGCTGTAGTTCGTGCAAAAAAATTAATTCATAAATCGACCGATTCTAGGATTTTTCTGATCTTCTTCACAGTATCCGAATCGCTTATGTAACAGCGAGGACACGTAATATCAGCTACATCCTCTACTGGGAACGTTCTATGAATTTATCACGTAAATTAAGTTTTTGAATCTTCTTTCTTTGCATCACTCCGCAATCAATTCGAGAATACAAATCGATTTAAGGGAAAGTGAAAATGGATGGAGTGAGGAGCATATCAACGTGCTGAATGTAGAGATGGAATGTAGTGTCTGCGAAGATGGAGACACGGAGTGGTGGTGAAAATGCACACCGAGGACAGACAGATAAATGACTCCATTTGGGATGGAATTGAGACTTCTACTCCGCTGTGTCAGCTCCTGTATGCAAGAAATTTGTGATGTCTGGGCCGAATTTGAATAACAACAAAGAGCGAAAATGTTCGTAGATAAGATTAGATAGGCTCTGCTTTAGGATGCGATATCTATTATGTGTATATCAACTTCATCATAAATAGTGGTTTTGCTACCATATCATGATGAATGGATTATTTTTCATTTATCGTTTAGTACAGCAAAAAACGTTTTATTTGCTTTAGTCCCAGCCTTTCTCATGTCTCAAGCCTTTAAGTTTCTCTTTATCTATCGCAGGCTTTTCTATTTTACACAATTAGTCTAAGAATAATTGTCCTAGAGAATCGGGAGAAAATCCAAAAGAAAGCATACTAAATGAAGAGTCTTATTTTGGTCGCACAATATTGCTATCTATTGGATATTAAGAGAATTTCGATGAAATTAACAAAATATTTCGTAAATTCTGTTATTATAAACAACCCGTCCCATTGAATATCATGGCGTTTGTTGGGTCCGAACTCATTTATACCCATGTAGAATATTTTTTATCGTTATAGCCCTATTATTCAACTAATACAGCATAGAAGAAAATCTACCATCAAAAATTAATTTATATTTTAAAAATGTTGACTTTACTTTTATCTTTTGATGGGGGAGTTTGCTAGAACATAAATCATAAATGAATTGCTTAGTCACAGATTATCCATGGGTATTGCGTATTGTATTCTATTTTACTTATTAGACAATTATTTACGCAGAACATCCTCTTCAACTGTACTGATACTCATAGAATCACGATAAACATACCATACACCAAACTGTGTATCACCAGCATTGTAGCTTTCGAGATCAAAATTTATTAAGTGAACTACGCCTTTTATAGCAAGGGAAAAGAAAGAAAGTCTCCCTGAAGAATAACATTAAGTGGAAAAGATAGACAGGAAGACGGCGAGACCGCTGTAGAAGATTACGAAGAATTGGAGGGAACGTTTAAGTAGAAAAAGAAAGGATCACGTAAATGCGCTGTTCAGAGGAAAGTGAGATTCAAGAGCAATTTTGCAGGTTTAAATTCAGGTGGAAATGGAGTAAGGCTATATCGTTGCACTAATCCGTTTTTGTGGAACATAGTCTGCGAAGTTACTTACGGCTTTAGTTCCTCCTGTGGTCGCGTGGAGTTGGAGCACGACTTGTACGTACGTAAAGTGACTTGGAAACGGTCTATTTGCTTCAACGGTTAAATTCAGAGTCGCAGTATGAAACTATGAGATGAGCTCTAACCCGACGACAGAAGCTTTAAGTGAGTTACCTGTGTTATACGAATGTTAAAGGAAAATAAAATCTCATGATTAAATGCATAGAATATTGCGAGATCTTGTTTCCTGTAGATTATTTTAAAATAATAAAGACTTTGCCTATTGAGGCTGTAAGCTGGTGAAATAGTCGCTTCAGAGCGCAGGAAACAACAGAATAGTGCTAGAATTACTCGTTAAAAGTCGTTGAATATCAACCAGATATAAAGAATGTGTAGTCTTTTTATAACATCAATGCGGCATTTTCATCTGCTACATTTCGGAATCGGAATGCAATTCGTTTTGCGTTGAAACACGCGGTTCGAAAAATTTTGAATGATAAATTTAGTTTTAAAGTAACTTTGACCACGCATTTCTTTCTACCATGCGACTCAAAATAAAGTCAAAATGTGTGCATAGAATTTGATTTACATTTAACATTTAAATTTAAAGAATCATATTTCTCCTCCTCTACATAGTCAGACAATGTGTTCAAAACCTTTTATTCTTTACTTTATATCTATTAATTCCGAAAATATTATACGTATTTATAAAACTTTTACTACTTCATAAATCTCATCTTTATCTACATCTATATTAAGCCGCCTTTCGGCGTGTGGCAGGGTCTGTAAACACTGAAAAATTAAGCTTTCTTTTAGCTTGTTATTATCGCGTATTGCTCGCGGAAAAAATGAGTCCTCTAAACGACTTGTTCTAACTTATATTTCTTCTTTTTTTTCCAAGATCGAATCACTGAAGTTTTAAATTATTAATCATAACACACCCACCAAATCCCGTATGACCATATGAAAACGTAGGGCGTCCATTGGTTGATCGAAATTCCTTAATCGAAATCTCCGAGGGAAATTGGAATTTTCAACTGCAAACAACTCCTTTTCTTTAAAATTCTACCGAAGTGCTTAACCCTATTAATCCCTCACATCTCGCCCACGCGAATAGAAAATTGCATTAGATCTATTCCCTCTCGGATCAAGATCTTGAAGGAATAAAAAGAAGGAACACAGCTGCGTGGGATACGAAGCCAATCAATTGGAATAAAATCGCTTTAAAGAGATCACGACGCCCACGCAGTTTAAGTCGATATTTAATCGCCGGAGACTCGGGCACAATTGCGTCAAATTGGTTTTCCCCCGAAAGAAAAACATCCAGTTAAATAAAAGAAATTTGACTGTGAGGGTGCCAAAAAACCGTTCCGTCTTCAGGGCGCCGGAAGACCTTGGGTGGGGTCATTTGCGGAACAGAACGATAACACGTATTCCTACTGAAAAAATAGCATCAAAAGGAAAATGAGAAAATTGACACACAATTTAAGCTGGATGAGACCCTTGGTTTTCTTTCGCCACACAAATTAGCTCAGGTACTGTGTATCGATGATGGATTTTAAAAATACAAATTAGGAATAGAAATTGACTTAAGATGGGCATTCCACATCCTAAAATATCGAAAACTGATCTTTTTCTTTCCATGAAAAGTAGAAGTTCCTCTAAGTATTCTTGGAGCATGAATTTATGAATTCAATACGGATGTTGTTTTAGAGGCCAGTTGATGGAATATGAATGTTAAATAGAGCGTTCTAAGTTACCTTTACGTTATATCAGAAAAATAACTACCATAGAGGAGTGGAGAACTAATCGAAAATAAGAACCATAAATAGCATTTTTCGGTTTAGATTCAGGTTTAAAGAACATTCAAATCACAAAGATAGACGATTTTTTGTGGCAAACTATTAGGTAAAATGAAGAGAAACATTTCACCCTTTTCATAATAATTTTAGTAATATCTATTCGTTTGTTTTAATCAAAAATTGCTAAGGAAAAATTACATGTCTTCTCTTTATTTTACGTTCATGGATATTAATTTTCGATTCGGGTACCGTCTCTGTTCTCAAAAATATAACGAACAGTTAGGGTTTCGGTTTTCGCCACCGGTTTTCGTTTTTTCCGGTTTTGTTGTAATAAACGTATTTCGGTTTTGGAAAAACTTAACTATCTCTTAATTAATATTCGATTTTCATTCTGCCAAATATAACCGTTATATTCTTTTTCAGTTACTGGATTTTACTTTGATCCGGCTTTTGTTTTCGATATCAGTTTCCCGTTTTACGTTTAAGTATAACGTTTATTAACGTATATATTTATTAGTATAACGTTTTTCGATTCCGGTCAAGATATTAAGGAAATTAATTTCTGATTAAGTTTCAACTTTCACCCCAGGAAAAATAACGGTCATTTTCGCTTTCGATTTTCGATATTCGATTCCGGTTCTTTCCCGTCCTACGCTTCCGGTTTTTCGTCACGGTTTCCCATCCGAATCGATGACCTGGAAAAGAGGATGCGGTAATGTTAAGGAGAATGGAGGTGTAAGCCGGAAAAGGGAAGCACACGGGAGATAGTTAGAATGGAGGGGGAGGGATTGAAGTTGTCGGATGGAAAGAGAAGGTATGGGGAATGGAACGCATGGGGATTGGGAAGGGAGGAATGGATATCTCACCTCTGGCAATGCGGCGATCCCTGTCAATTAATCCGGCCGCCTTGTCCGCTGCGAGAGAGAGTTCTCCCCGACGCAGAGATGTCGAACAGTCGATGAAACGGTCCAGAGATGAAAACGTTCGAGTCGAAAATCAACGGGAATCGAGTTTGCTGTTTTGTTGCCCGATCTCTCCCATCGCTTCCGGAAGGGTTACCCTTTTTCCCCTCCAAGTGCATTTTTTTCCTAGGGTGTAACTTCTTATCGCCGAGGGAAGGTTTTTAGACCGTGTAGGGGTTTAAGAGGGTAAGGAGAAGTCATTGGTGGGTTAAGGGTTGAGCAAGGTGGCCACCTGTGTAAGATTGAATAAAATGTTGTGGCGATAGATTTCGGGCCTTTTTTTATCTTGTGGGATCGGGGAAGAAGTGAGTCCATTTTTAGTCGTTCGTCAACGTGGGAGGAGTATATATCCACTATCTGCGTGTCCATCGACTAACCTTTGAAAAGGGAGACAAATGAAAGCGACTCTATCCGTGAAAACTGTTAGTCTATATGAAAGTAAATACCGCATGCTCTAAACTTACATAGAGAAGAAATCAAACCTAAATCGGTAAGAATGTTGATGAAAATGTTAGATCATTAGAAATAGTCAATTTTAGGTACGATAATCTAAGCTTTAAATGATTCAACCAATAAAACTGTTAGAAATTCTACACTTTGGCACTATGACTAATGTAAGCTTAAAACATTCAGAGTATATACTATACACTGTGTGTCGCATCAGTTGAATATTAATTTCAGCTCCTGAGATGAGGGGTTTCCTTTTTAAGATGTTGCCTTTAAATTTTTCTAAGTAAATTAGTTTGTTGGTGAAAACGAGAAAAATTCATAAGTGATATGACTACTATCTTTCACGTATCAAAATGTCACATTTTCATATTGTTACCATTACTAGTACGCAAATCTATACTCTTCCTTGTTTTGTGTAGGAAAAAGTGGAATGTTCTGTTTTTGTGAAGAAAATTATTCTAATGATAGTCTCCATTACAGTCTTTGGCAATCTTTATGTTGAGGCCATGGTGAAGTAAGTTAGCTTCCAAAATTGACGATATTTCACCTTTAAAATGTACTAATCCTCTGTAACTTTTAGTTCGCTTGCACTGATGAACTAGGGGTACTTTGTCTTTGATCATGGTAAAATTTCCATCAACATACTTGCCAATAATTTTTCCAAAATTTGCTTTAATATGAAGAAAGTTGTCTCTAGAATTAGGATTGCTCCCTAAAAAAATAGGACGAATGCTTTTACCGTTTAACTGATAGAAAATATTCAACTATGGGATATGGGATGCGGTCAGCCTACTCATGAGTAACTCTTAGTACAGCATTTGATTAGGGATGGCCAAAATGGATGACATTATTCTGCATCACTCATACCTAAGTAGCTTTCATATCATCACAGCCTTTAACAAGATGGATACTCAAGAAAGATACATCTTCCTATTTCTGTAAAAAGAGATGAAAGAAACACTATCCATCTATCAAGATAGAATTGCAGAGGATTAGTTTATCACATAACAAAACAATGGATATCTTACATATTTAAAAGTTTTTCGTTTCCTTTGATTTGCCAGTAAATTTAAATGCATTTCCAAGAAATTTTAGAGTTAGATATTGCATTTTAGAGTGTAATTCGATCCTCATTTGTCTAAATATGGTGCCGGTACCGTGAGATGGCAGTATGAAGTTTAACCGAAAGGTTATGCGAAGATAAGTTTAAGTAACGTAATTTGTTTGAATTCCTGAAGGAATTTTAAAGGATACTCGTGACAATGTTAAACTCATCATTAAGTTGAATAATACTAAGGAAATAATCTATGATAGCTGTTTGACATCACCTTTCTTCCTATTCTAAGGCGATACATTTTTACTCTCTTTAAATTTTATCTTGATGAATGTAACTTAAACGTTTAATTATTCAATAATTATGTTGGAATATTGCTTATCCAGTTGTTAAAAAGTTTTAAATTGCAATATATCTTTGAAATCACTCTCTCTAATAGGATCATAGATAATCAAAATAGGTAAATTAAATGAAATTGTGATATATGAGGTTTTACAAACTTGAATGGTTATTTATGGAATGGAATAAGATGTTTCTGAGATTTTAATACTTGTGAAGTCCTCTTTACGTCTTATAGAACGTCCTCCCAATGACACATTAACTAATGCATTCAAATTCCTGAAATCAGAAGTTTCGATTTCTATGCATAAGAATCCATGGATGTGGATTGTAATACACAAGACGTTTACTTAAGTTTATTCTCATTGACGGTTCCAATGAATAATTCCCATTATTGGGTAACATACAAGTATCAATAGGCTTATATTAAGTAGGTAACAATAGTACAGGCAGAAGAAAGAGGGATAGTTATGTAACATAGCAACGTAAGTCTTGATAATTTATTATTACAATGTATGCAGCACATTTTTCTTCTCCCTTTCCGTAGTTCTATTGTTAGTTGCTATAAATATATACTATTTTCTGCATTACCGGCCTTAGTAGCTGAGTGGTTAGCGTTCTAGCAGCGCTGTCGCTCGAACCCCAAGGTCCCGGGTTCGAATCCCAGCTGATCAGATTTCCCCGTTCAGGGAATGGTTGTGTGTGTTCTATGTATATTACAGAACAACTTAGTGGGCTTAAATTTCTGTTTGTACTAAATAAATAGTAATAATAATAATAATGATAATAATAATAATTACCTCATAATGGTTATATATGAAACCGGGCGTGTTTACATCTAAGTACTACTTTTTTGCATTGCAGTACTACATCACATATAACCACTATGTGAAACATTTTTTTAAGGATTTTAGCATAAGTGTTTTCTATGTTTTCACTGAAGTTCATCACAATTCATATACTAAAACTTAGATACACAATCCAGGGCGTAGACTGGTCAACGGCCCAGGGATTTCTTCCATCGCGGACACCACCCAATCCTGTTTGAGACGCTTTCATATTAAAAGCAGCATCAGCGAATGCTTTTCAATCATGTTTACAAAATGGAAAGGTTTCCCCGAAACCCTTTCACGGGGGGAAGAAATACATTTCGGGTCTCAATATCCCCGGAGTGAGCGAAAAGACTCATCGCCCACGCAAGACAATATTCCGCGCATGAACGAAACCAGATTTCGGAGAATTATATCCACGATAAAACAAGCGCTTAAAATAATAGGAGAGCGATCTGCATTTCGGGAGATGCGCGATTAAAAGCCCGTATTTCACATTCATCGCCGGGGGCAAATGAGAAGAAATATCGAGCCATTAATTACACCTCACAGGCCGACGTTAATTTGGCAATTTGGATTTCTTTTTACCATCCGGTTCACTCCGTTTACTGTGAAAACACCGCTTTTGCCCCTCGTTCCTTTTTCCTAGCGAAGTACTGCGTCCAGATCCATTTCAACAATGTCAAACCGCATATCTCCAACTCCCCCGCCCCCCTTTCGCCGGATCCGTCGCCTCCCATTGGCTCTCCAGACATCCCACGTGATACGCCTCTGACCCCATCCCCGTCAGAATGAAGCCAATTTCGAACCCCGTCCTTATCCCAGCCCACCGCCCTCCACTTCTCACCCCACTTAAATCTGCCCTTATACCTCCGACCCCTCCCCCCCTCCCACCCCACCCTTTTCATCCCTCTCCGCTCAATTTCGCAAGCATTCTTATCAGTCTCCTTCCATCTTACTACACCAAAGCGTCTCCGACCAGCCATATTTTATTCAGAGTCCGTCTGCAGCATCTTCCACCCCTCTCTCCCCAACCCAACCCCAACCCCGTCTCGCTTTCGAATCAAACGTTTTATGCCCCTTTTTTATTTCCTCTCTTGACTTATTGTCTCATAATTCTGTTCCGAGACTCCGGACTCTGATTAATTAGCGTCTCTTCCGGAGTTTTTTCTTCCCCTCCCTCCTCTTTTCCCGCGCTTTTTAAAAATGTTTACGATCCGAATGCGCCTGACGACGCGGTCCTCGAGATTGGGATGGGACAATACGGTTGGGAGCTCGCGGGATTATGGTCTGTGGTGAGAAAACTTGAGACATGGAGAGCGAGGTTTCTGCTCGGGTGTTTCCCGGAGTGCATGAAAAGGGGCGCTTTGATGCGGAGATTTTGAAAGAAGGCGTGTGGACGTGGAAAATACCTCTGTTTTGGAGGGTTTCATTGTTTTTTATGCCCCGCGAACTACGGAATGACGTTTTATACACGTCCCACGCTCACGATGGTAGCTAATTTATGGATTTGATGTAAGATCTTCATTAATATGCTCTTCTCTTGTATCCTCTGTCCGCTTATTGTCCGTCCGTCTACATTGTTACTATTCTTATAATAAGGTTTTCGAATCGATGCTATAAGAATTTGATAAAATTTTGTTTTCAAGAGGTCGTCTCCTGGACGACCAAGGCGATTGAATATGATAAAATTTTATGCTGCCAACAGCTCGTCTCCTTTCAAAGCGATCGTTGAAGCCGATTTCGCGCATATTTCTTATAAGAATATACATAGGAATTTAGATCTGGGCTTCCGGAGAGCCATGTAGGCATCGCGTTCGACTTTAGTGAAAGCGGTCCCGGGTTCGTTTACCGGTGGGAGCTCACGTGCGAAATGACCTCAGCTGTCGAAACGCTTTTTACAATACTACTACTAACTTAGATCTGTAAGTAGATAATAATCTTTTTCCTTTCTAATTTTAGTAAAATTTTTAAAAATGCTACGAGAGCTGAGGTCATTCCGGTCATACGGGACCCCACCGAGAATCGTACCCGGGGCCTCTTTCACCAACTAAGCGTATTACTGAAAATTGAAGTGTGCAAAAGTCCTATTAATGTTGATTTCATAATTATCATTGACAAGAGATATAGTCTTTCATGCATATTATGTATCAAAGATGAGTATTTGATGTACAAAACTAAGTTTCATATTTTATATGTGCTTTATTTTATGGGGAATTCTGTCGTTTAAGATGAGTGCATCAGAAATCACTGCATAAAATGTACTACATTCCAGGCTTGATAAATTAATACTTTTCTAAGAAAAATTACAAAAACTCTAAAACATGTCGTTCTGTATTCTTTGTAGTTGTATGCAACTGCAAGGTGGAAGATTAAATGTGGAAAAATATTACAAACTAAATCTCGCGGACGACAGGATTTCTTTAAAATGCAGTTTTGCCTATTTTATTCTGGAACTCACATAACACGAAAATGAAATCAGACTACCAAGTGTGTGCTTAAAGCAAAACACGAGCTACAGTGATAGAGGTGGCGAGCTTTACCAGCAATGTTGGAATCTTCGGTTTGAATCACTGTCATGGGAATAATATTGGCTTTCATACACTGCAGCAGTAACAATACATTTGTGGGCTGTTTACACGGAAATTGAAAATCAATATATACGAAAACGTGGGCCTGATTAACTTTTCGGACAAAATGGATGTACTCTCAAGAAAATGGTGACTGGGAATTGGAAAAGAATTTCTGTGCATTAATATTATATATGCTTAAAGTAAGGGTTAAAAACAATCGGTCTAAAATTTGGATCGCCGGAATTACATTGAGAAGTATTAATGCTTGACAAGTCAAACCCTTGACTGATAAAATGCGCGTACAAATGAAAGACATCTTTAATTAATTAACGTAGAAAACGAAGTATAAAAGAAGCTTCGAAAGAATTTTCAAAAATTATTTAAAATGAAAATTATTCTTTGTTTGTTGATCTTTGCTAACAGGATGTTAATGATACTCAATTTTTCATTTATAAAAGTATTTAAAGCTAATTTAGCGAATTGACTTAATGTGATCGATTAATCCAAGGATGTAATTCGTTTAAAACGATTTATTGAATCTCGAGAGTTAAAGGAACATTTATTTTACTTAATTCTGCATCAGATGCTAATGGATCAATGTTTCTCAACCGGTGTGATTACAGTGGTACACACTTACGGTACAGTGTACTTACGAGTTTGTATACTGGAACTCGAGGGATGTCGTTGTATTGTATTCTTTTTAATATTCTAGATTTTATTCCTCGACGCAAATAATTCTTATGCGATTTCACTGCAATTAGTGCGAAAGAAACATTCTTAGATTGATAAGTTCCCGAAATTAGATAAACATTTTTTGCACCGTGGTAGAAGTTTTATATTTTGAGATGGAAGGTAAGACCACAAAGGCATTGAAATGCTGAACTAGAAGATTTGTCTTGGGACGCCAATAATATGATGGATTCCAAATTTTATTCGCACCAACATTTTTGAGGAAACTATTTCAGTTGGAGGAATGTGTGAAATTAAGATCCAGAGGAGTAAATGAGGCAACCGGCTCAAAATAAAGGGACAACGATCACTAAGTAGATGGAATATAGAATAACTTGTATCTAATCATCTACTTGTAGAAAAGTTATCAGAGAGCCCAACCCTAGGTAAGGTTGAAAAGCTTTCATGTAATATACTAGGGTGGTCAGAAAAGTTTCCGACCACAGATTTTTCAGAAATTTTCAGAAAACATGTCGAGAAATGGTGAAATATCGGAAACTTTTCAGACACCCATGTATTAACGTCGAGTTGCTTAAGAAAACTGTAATTAATAGAGAATTTCGGATACGATTCCCATCAACAGTAGGCGCTTTGAAATAATGAAATACCCACTAACAATTGATTGTTTCTACTAATTTAGCATCGCACAACAATGAAACGGATATTGTCGAAAGTGTTGAAAGAGAGTAAACAATGACGATAACGAAAATACAACAAAAATAGCGGTAGGAAGAATAATTGTGTCCGAAAATATCGAAATGAGGATCGAAACAGTAAAAGTTAACTGTTACAAAAGCAGCAATTCCTGACTGAGGTTGGCAAACCATTTAAAGTCTGCACTGTATAGTACTCGTTTTTGTACCACTTGCCAAAATGATTTCCCTTTACTTAATCACTCAAGTTTTCGGTTTCTAACCCAGCGTTCGGGAATACCAGTTCCTGATTAAATCAATCACGAATGCCTTCATTTTACCATCCTACTTAAGCAAGTGTAGCTCTTTAGGCTTTAGGAACTTGAACTCAAAACATTCAATTAGGAATGTGGAAAATAATGGAGCACTTGCCCGCAAAAAGGGACGTTATTTAAATGCCCTAAGGATTCGAGGTTGACCTTGCCGAAAGGGTCGTGCACTTGACCATGTGCACCATTGTCCTACGCATAGAATGCGGGTCTAAGGTTGGGTCTGAGGGCTTGCCCCAAAGCTTTTGGAGGCGAAAGAGGCATTTAAAGTGGCTCTCGTGTGCTACAAAGGAAAGACCCAGTTTCTCTATCGGATGGCAATGCGTCTCACAAAGACACTACACTACGATCAGCCCACTCCTGAATTATTCCGTAGACTGCGCTGTTTATTTGGAATGGGTGTCTACGAAGAAGATACTGCGCAAGGCTTGATTCATTAGTTGCGAATTCGAATGTAGGGCATTTGGCTGTTAAATTCTTTAAGTTGACGCTCGTTTTATTTCGAAGGTGAAAATATCACTCATAAAAATGCTAAACCCTACTCAAAACCAAATCTTCTGATTAGGATAGTGCATAATTGAATTTGGACTTAAAAAACACTGAAATGCCTCAACAATTGTTGCTTTCTGTACAAGAGTAGCAACAGTAACAAATTAAGACGTAATTAATTGTCAAAATGTTGCCCAAATCTTTATAAACGTAGCCAATTGTATAATTGTGCGTAATTGTATTTTAGCCCAAAAATGAATGAAAAATGAGAAAAAATAATTATGGCGTGAGCCATGGCCAAAGCATTATCAAAATCATCTTAAATAGATTTTCCTCCAGTGAAAATTTTATTGTGTCATTTTTACCGCCTGCCAATTGTGTTAGGTTCATTATGCTAGGTGTTTAGGTTTCTGTAGAAAATCATGTAATTTAACCTCAATGCTGCCTACTATTTAATGATGAAGAGTAAACGAAAGAATTGTTCAGTCTGTGGAGTGGAGAAAATAAAATATCGAATCCATTAAATCTTTAACTCGATGGGAAGGAAAAAATGAAAAGGCGAATGAAAAACCGAATATTTAAAACGTTTAAATCTACTTATTATCACTATTATTTTTATTGTTACTACAATTTTATTATTATTAAATTTTTATCACTTACTATTTTTATTATTTTCATACTTTTATGGTTTATTCTTTTTATTATTATTATATTTTTATTCCTTTATTCTTTTTATTATTTTATTTGTATAACTATTCTATTCTTATTTTTATTTTATTTGTGATTGTTAAATTAAGTAAAATGAATGCCGATATTAAGTAACACTCAGTAGCATTAATATAATCACAGTCATTAAGAAGACTTGGGCATAAGCAATTGAAAGAAATGTTTTTCTTATTATGTATAGTACTTCATGACTAAACTAAACCGTTCATTCTGATATGTTTTTTTTTAATTCCCATTATAACACTAAACAAAAATCTTTACAAACGCGCTTTTCAAGCAGATTCTCCGCAGACTATAAAACATTTTCATGCTGACTTTCATTCCCTTCCTACTTTAGCTATTTTGGATCTTAACTCGGAAGTGCCATCAACTTGAAGCGCAACGAAAAAAAGCGGCAATCCAATAAAAACACTGAGCTTCTTTTTTTAGGGTCTAGAAAATAATTCCATCCAGCATAAATTCCCTCCTTTTCCTGTTCCTGAGCGAACATCATATTCCCACGTACGGAACTGCATCTCTATTTTTAACGCCGCGAAGATTTCCCTTGGAGTGCGCCACTTCTACACGTCGTACTGCATATTCCGCGAGGAAGACGAAAATTAGGACTGGTAAAACGTCGCCATTCCTTCATCGGCTTAACTTTTAAACGTGGTAAGGTTTACGGATTTTAATTTTGAACTTAAAGGGTGGAAAATGTATCAATGAAAACGGGTTTCAGTATTCTGAATATCTATACACTGAGAAGCGGTTAATGCAGAATATCCGTTATCATAAGCAGAATTTGTTCGTTCCTTCTCTATTGGTTATCATTGTGTATCAGTTGGTTTAACGAGAAACCTGTAATTCGAAACATGGTTTTACACGAAAACATTTTATGGTATGCAGAGAAAATATTCCCACCGAATTATTCAAATAACACGGAAAGGCAATTGTGGTAGGATCTCGTTTATTGTAAAAATTATCGTTCTCTATTGTAATTATCGTTTCAATATTTAGAGAAGACATTACAATTGTCTTATAAACGACTATTTTACGTAATTATATTTTTAGTTAATAGGTTTAAACTTTATTCATTTAATAAATGTAAGCATATGAAGATTTTCGATGCAAGAGATGGAAAATATCCCCAAGTATGGAAATTATAGCGTCAGATATCAAGGATTCGGTTAACACAGTATTTTGCTAATGCAGAGGTTGATCCCTTATATTCCGTGTTAACAAATTTCCGCTGTACCTACATGTGTCAGTATTTATATCGCCTCGCAACACTCAGACTGGAACTTTAAATTTTACGCTAGTTACCAGGAGTTTTCAACTATATTCAAGACGTGCACCATTAACGCATGTATTTTGAGAAATTCTGTATCGCTATAATTTAAGTTCATTTCATTTATCTCATTTCCATAGTTTCATATGATCAATTTTTTGTTATTCTTAATTTTAGCGCTTCATTTTATAACCTTCATGTTATATTAAATTTTATTTGTAATTATAAAATTATATAAAGTACTTCTAAAAAAACATCACATACTTAAACCGAATTTGTGTGATAGTTTTTCAGGAGCACTTCATATTCTCTTGTAAATATTGTAGCCATCAGTGGCCATATTATATACTCATTTTTTTGTGATGATAGTGTATAAAAAAGTATGTTGTTACTGTACTTCACGAAGGTCGAAATACTTTTTTAATATAATCGGTAAACTATTAGAGAACTTCGATTATATGATCGCGCATGCATAGTATAACTCTTTATAAAAATGTTGGACCCTTGTCTTGCATGCTTATGTCTCGCAATTGGAAATTATAAGGATAGAAAAGGCTAGCCAAAGAGTATAATTTTAGCCTGTAAAAACATTTTTTTTAACGAAGGAACATGAGCAAATTTCGTCGATTAATAATCATCAGGGACATTAGCGATAATTATTGCATTTTAATGCTTCGAGATACGCATAAAATATTGGCGTGCCGATGTCCCGAAAGGCATTTTCGAGGTAGTCAACGAAAACCCGGGACGAATCCGGGAAAAATCGGGAGGTCTGCCAACCTTAAGATATAAGAAATTCATGGAATGTTTATCTGCTGACGTTAAGCATTTATTCTGGAAATAGCAATAGAGAGCGAATGAGAAAGAGATATGGAGATGCATGTATGTGAGAGAGGGGAAAGAAAAAGGGGAAAAGAAAGAAAAAAAGAGGAAAGAAGAAAGCAACGAGACAGAGAAATGGAGAGGGACTGACAAGGAAATAGTGCTCCGTTATTTCGAAAAGGGCGACCTAAGGAAAAAACCGGAGATAAACACATTTAAATTAATCTCACGTCATTTTTCGAGGGGCAGTTACCATGGCGAATAATAGTGACTCATCGGGATAAACAAATCACGGTCCTAACATTTGAATGCGGCCGTATGGGATGCAATTTAGAAGTGTTGTCCTCTCTCTCTCTCCTGAACAAATGTGCCATTTGATTAAAAAGGCCCGCGATTATTTTCCATCCGAGATGGTTTTTTTCTGCTGCAAATAATTTCGCTTTAAATGCTGACCTCTTGAATGCATCCTTGCGAAAAAATGGCAAACTTCCTGCCATTACTGAACTGTAGTATTAGATGCTTAAGTACTGAATAACTCATGCACTATTTTCGTGAGAGACCGATTCGAGTAATATAGGTGATCCTTCAATGTTAGAACTTTTATAAAGCCGTTTTTCAGCTATTCATTTTTTCAGCGATATATTTGCTACTAATTGAAGTAATTAGAAATCGACATGAGCAATGGGTGGGTCAAGTATTAAGAGGAGAGGGATTACTGAAGAAAGAGATCGAGGGAAGAATGCTAGGGAAAAGAAAGAGGGGAAGACAAAGACAGAAGTTATTAGACGAATTGAGGGGTGGGATAAGTTACCGGGAATTGAAGGAGAGGGAATTAAATAGGGAATGTGGGGGCACATGAATCTACCAAAAGGTAGAACACTATATATATATTTGCTAGTAATTAGGAGTTTGGTCATCCGCGGCTTCCTTTCTTCTTACGAGGAATTGGCCCAAAGTTCTTCGGCATTTTCGGCGATTGGAGAGTTTATTGAACCTCTTATAAATATAGGAATTATCTCAAATTTCTTCTTATTAAGGCAATTCATCCTGCTTAATTTATTATCACATTATTCACTTTCGCTATAGTACCTAAAATTTACAAAATGGCTTGAATTTTCATGATTTCTACGACTGTAACCCATATTATTGGATTTCCTCATTTCGATTACAAATTTTAAATTTCTTCATAAGTAATTTATAAATGTGTAAATTGTGTGCTATGAGATGTAGAGGAATATTTTGGAGTATAAACGGAATTATCTACTGCTGTTTGCAGTAGGAGAATAAGAGAATCTATGAATACATGTACCAGTGATTAGTGTACACCAGTATGCCATATAATAAAATTTCATCATATAACAGTTAATAGGAATTCTAAGGATTATATTTTAACTATTAAGGAAGGAAATTCAGGTAATCTTAATAATCACTGTCCAAACTAAAAATGGGATTTTTATTGATAAATTCGCAAATTGTTAAATTAGTCGTTAGTTTCGCAAAAGTAATTTTATTTGTTAAGTAACCTAGGTTTCTTAACAAATAAACATTTTTGTGATATAGTATAAGTCTTGTTCTTCCCCTTTTCCATAATGGAGAACTATCACAAAGTTAAGGCCGAACTGGTGGAATCAAAAGTAATTTTTACAAAGTATATATCATTTTAAAAGAGTTAACTCCATTTTATGTTACCTTTGAAATATATCTAAATAAAGACGTACTCTGTTTGCTATAACAGCATTTGAAGATTGGCCAGACTGGTATAGAAAAAGGATTGCTAACACGTAAAGGGGATGTCTGTGATCTATGCAGACTGCATTGATGGTAAGACCGGACTCAGACAGAAAGCACGAAAGGCCTCGAGGCAAAGCAATCAGTGAGGCGTCGATACTTGAATATCGGAAATTTGTACGAACGTCTCAAACAAAAAACCGAAAATGTGGAACTGTTATCGGGCGTGACAATGACGAGATGTGGTTTGGAGTTGCACTTTGTGAATGATTTGATGGATTCATCAATATGATCACACTTTATGTGATAAAATTACGAGTAATTGATCGCTTCTGCAATTAATGTATCTTAGTTTAATTAACGTTTGGTTATATACATAGTAACATTTATAACCGACAATAACCGGTTCCTGCTACTATATCTTGATGAATGGGATATTTCTAATCTATTTACTATAATTCGTTTGAATAATATTCATCTTTTGGTACAGGATGGAGGATGTATATATAATTACTTTTGTTTTATTCTTGCTTATGGCTGTGACAATATGGATGCTAGTGACGTATGAGCATTGTTGAATATCGGGATACATTGTAATTACTTCCACATGTAAGCCGTATAGTTCTAAGGGTGAACTTACGGACGTAGCTGGACGTTTTCTTGCTCAGTATAGATAGCAATGGTTAAACTACCTCATTTCTCATCTTACCTATGAACCTCATTCCCCCTCAACGGCTGAAGAGGTGTGGAACGGGATTTCAGGCTGATTATTTGACAGACTGACAACAATGGTAGCCTTGTAGATTGTTGTCGAGTAGAAGTGAAAAGGGTTAAAAGTAAGGTCTTTTTTTTTAAAGGTGTAAATATTTTTCCAGTAAATATAGTTTTTCTTCTTACTAGCTACATTTATGACAAATAATGACAACTTCTTCCACTAAATACGACCCAATCGGCAGGACTTAATAATTGCAATAATCAGTTCCGCATCTTCCACCGTCATTGTTGGCGTTCCAACAGAGCAATACATAGCAATAATTGTTTAATAATTGACGCCGAATCGATTGTTGCTCCCTGTGATAGTTTTTTCTCTTATTTAATGACTTTCTAAGAAATTTAATTATATAGTAACGAAAGAATGACTCTCAACAATGAGAAAATTGAAATGGTAGTCGAAAGAAAGTAACTCAACAATTAAAAGGGTGATGATTGTTTTCTTGATCTTCGCACTTAATTATTGGATATTTTGCTAATATATAATTAGAAAACAATAACTCTCAACAATAAGAAAATTGAAATGTGATTCGAAAGAAAGGAGCTCAACAATTACAAGGGCGATGATTGTTTTTACGATTGTCGCCCTCGTATCTTTAGCTAATGCATACATAGTTACGCAAAAATGACTCTCAACAATGAGTTGAAATCTGAATCGAAAGAAAGGATCTCAACAATTAGAAGGGCGATTCGATTGTTTTCATGATTGTTTCACTTGAGCTTTGTTGTAACCGACAGCTTACTTGTGACCGTCTTGATTGCTCCTAATCAGGGATTAAATCTTCACATCTTAATATAAAATAGTAATCTGATCACTTAATGCATAGAGTGCATTTAGAAACAGCATTGAGATTTCGGACAAGTTCCCAGCATTAGTACTTGAAGTCGCCATCCATTCCCAAGAGCAAACATCCCTCACCGGCGTAAACGTTTGAGGATCTGCAATCACTCGTCCTAATCCTCCCTCGCGGCACAAGCTCAACTAATTCAGACTTGTGAGTTTCTCCGTCGCATACAAGAGGGCGACACCGTCCAATGGAGCTAATATCAGTGAGGCGGGGAAACTTCCCTCGAGAGTCGATCGACCTCAAGCTACGTTTCAAGGATGTTCCGAGCGTATTATACCTTCTCCTCAAAGTCTTTCACTTCTTGTTACGCACACCGCTTTCTTTAAGGGTTTCGTGCCAAAGGTCAAGGAACGCGAGACTTCCATTCCTTTAATAATCATATATTTATGAAGCTAATTGTTTAACCACATCATCAGCCAACAATTAGTCGATAATATTTGCGGTAATTGTTGATGTACATTGTTGTATTAATGAATTTAATATTTGCGGTAATTATTGATGTACATTGTTGTAGTAATGATTTTAATATTTGCGGTAGTTATTGATGTACATTGTTGTAGTAATGAATTTAATATTTGCGGTAATTATTGATGCACATTGTTGTAGTAATGAATTGATATACTAGTGAATTTTAAAACAATGATGTAACTAAATTTAGCGTTTAAATAATTTACTTGAGATGTGGGATGATAGAAAGAAAGTAATGGATCTATCTTTCCCTTATATTCATATGATATGATAATAATCGAGTTCAACAATCACCTTAGTCGTCAAGGTGACTGGTTGTTTTTAACCAAAAAACTGTACAAATTTTTCGTAATGTTTATCCTAATCCTCGCAACTTCTAACCAGGAACTAAATTTCACGATAAAAGTAAGAATCTCTGTTCAATTTCCTTTATTTTAGTGCTTTTCTCGGTTTCGTAGGACCCTAAATTTCTGAGTTAATCATTCTGAAGTAAAGAAGTCTACAATCGATCGAAACTTACTTTTCGTGCATTTCTTATGAGAGTATTTTCGAGTCCTCAGAAGTCGTATTCATTATTCTTTGGGTAAAATGATATCGATGTGTAATATTCCAGTGGCCCTCTAACGAATTTCTAAGATTCACAATTCTATCTCGTCGTGAAATTAATTTTGAGAAATTCCTTCTATTTATTTCTTATGGGAGCTACGAATAAATATCTAAAAATATAAATATATACAAGACTGCGATTTTTCATAAGTCTTAGAAATTTCTGAAATTGGTAATTTAAGATGCATTTATAAAGAATGAATTCTTTGCCGAGGTGTTCTCGAACACAGGGTAATTTTGGGAAGTATCTTTGCCATTTACGTTTCTAATCTACTATATAAAATGCTACATGTACTTTCGTACGTTTGATTCATTATACGTTCTCAATTTACTACGCTCTCCACTAACTGCCAGATGACGCGGGCATATGCCTTCATTAAAAGACACATACCATTTTTACGAAAAATTTTTACCATGTATTATTTTCATTAAAAATAAAAATGATATGCATTTATCTATACTAAATTATATACTTTATTAGTTATTTTATGCTAATTCTCCAATATTTTAGCAGACTTCCATCAGTCCCATAAAAAATCTTGGGTAACTATTCTCTAATCTTAAGTGAATTTTTTCAAAATTATTTCTGAAAATAGCCGCTATGTGCCTTCGTCTTTGTGGGCAAGGATACCTTATAGGATCAAAGTGATTGAGTTCTAATTTTTCCTGGAGGTCTCCCGATAAAGTAATCATATTATTGACACAGTTTAGGCTATGAATTACTGAAGGAGATCCTGCTATTTTCTATGAAAGAGAATGGTCGATATATAATAGAAGTTATGCAAAATGGATGAAAATGTTCACAGAAAACCCTATGTTGCCGCAATTACTACATGCCCCAATAAGCTCCTCATCTCTATGAATCCAAATGGACCCTCCGCTTCCCCACACGTATATACACACATAATAAAAGAAGATGAGTTTAAAGGAATTAAAGAAGACTACTTAATTAAATTCGGTGCTTGTGGGAATAAAAAAAACAAAGTCTTTCCGCAGGAAAAGACCTCTCCAGGAAAAACGTCGAGGAAGAGAAGGGGTCGTAAAAAAAGCTGCAAATTCCTTACAAAGAGGAATAGAGTGGGTGTAACACGGAGGGAGAGAAGGAAAGGGGTTAATGAGAAGAGAATTCGTAGGTGTTTTAAATTCCTGCCCTTGTGTTTTATACGGTCAACGCCGTGTATTTTGGTTCCTGTTACGAGGTCACAAATAAGGGTGAGGTGTTTCAATGGAAATTTCCCCGTTACCAAACCGTCTTTAAATTTCCACCAGAGTGTCACTTTCCGGACTGTGCCATGTAAAATGTCGGCAATGAAAGCGCAGGGTTCAGCGCCAAATCATCGTAAATAAGGGGTGTAAATATTGGGTGAACTGCTCGTGCTATTAAAGCTTAGCTGGAATTGTTTAACGGGGGAAGTAAATACAAGGATTGAAATTAACGAATCTAGTTTCCAGTGGGTAATTCAGGTGGCGATAGCACGTAATTGGGCGTACTTTTCCGTCACCAGATCACTTTTTGATTGTTTTAAAAAATTTCACGATACAGATATTGTGCATTTAATCCATTTCAGGGTTCAAAAGAATGGTTGCCTTGAGGAAACAATTGACATTCGTCATTGTTGAATTTTTCGGTATTGCAACAATGTTCGGCGGCAAGTATTGTTTAGTAGAGCTAACGCTACAAAAATCAAGTTCTCTTAATTGTTGAATAGAGCCGCCTTTGATCACCCTTGGCGTTCATTATTATAGTATAAACATATTTTAGGTTTCAACAATGATTTGTTATCCATTATTTTGTCTTCGTTTGAGCTCTATTACGGATCTTATAAATACTTAAGACAACTTTACACACCGTCTTCTGTGCTTTATACTATCTAGATATTTTTACCCAAGTTATTTTATTTTAAAATTATTTTCTATAAATGAACGTCCGTGCAGCTAATAATATGTCGTTTGATCACATAGTAGGTAAGTTTGTAATAATTGCGAGTTCGAAAATGCGGTTTTTCAGTGCAAAAGAGGAAAAATTATTTTGAAATAGGAAACTGTAATCGTATTAAAACACTAACTCGTTATTATCAATCTTACGTAAGTATATATTCCAGTTATCGAGGGTCTATTAATTTCAATGCTAAGCATAAATAATCCTTGCGTATATTTAAATTGTAAAAATACTTACACTCGGCATAACGCAAGTTACTACTAAAGCATTGCTTAAAAATACGGATGAATTTCTGTCCGAAAATAGGATTCGGAAATCTATCTGAAGTGTTCTATTTTGAATATCTTCTTTCTATGTTTATTAAATTAATAAAATGAAGAGGACACGGGAGGATACAGGTTTTCCATAGGTTTATTTGGACAACACTGACTTTGACGAATACTTGCCATCATGAGGAATTCTGCAAACACTATTTTCCTTAGTGGAAGGAAATATTATTTTATGAAATTATTTTATATATGACACAGATAGAATGAAGCTCAACTCAGTTGAAATACATCACGAATATTATTCATAGAATTTGTGTTTCAAATAGATGTATTCTTCTTATATATTTCTTCGAATTTGTCAATCTAGTCTGTGCTCCTCATGTTCTCAGCGTGTGTCCAACCTGCTGGTATTGACTTTGATTCCTAGTTTTTAACTCCTCTCATTTGATTGAGCTACTGCTTTTCAGTCAGAGGTCTTCTATGGACGTCACAGATCATCCAAGTCCGTATTCTATGCCAAACGGAGCCATGATTTGAGTTTCGGATGACTGAAAGCAGGTCCCATTCGTGATATTTTCCAAGTGTGGGTGACTCTGATTCGGCCGGCCTCGAAATGATTTCAATGGCTCTTGCAATGGGTGATGTCACTCTGCGATAGAATATGTAATTCTAGAGAAATGAGATGAGGGATATACATCTATTTTTAATGAAGAGCTCATTTCGGATTTGCTCTACTCATTTGAATGGATTTACTCGAGTAACGTGTGTTCAAATATGGAAAGGAAATATCCGATACTGTTTTCACCGATGTATGATTATGTAGTATCAATGAGTAATAAGGCTTCCTGAATATAATTCTAATATATTTATGAAATGGGAAAGCAAGAATGGAAAAGGAGAGCTACTCGAGTATGTCTCGTTACTTTTAATCCTCGTCAATTTATTTACTCCTACTTATCTTGAATAAAATGAGTTACAAATTCATTTGTATCATACATAATACGCAAAGGGTTAATATATGTAATTATTAATTATAACAGAGGGGTAGTTTATTATTGTTCTTTCCTGGTTCGATTTTTAACATCACATTTCCTTGATTTTGTACATTTTCAAATTGTGGTCGTCCTGAGGCAACAGTAACTCGCCTCATGATAGTTAGGTAGTTATTTTCTTCCGTGATTTGACTAAATATTCAACAATTGTGACGTCGATTATTGTTTCACAACGCTGTAATTGTTGCAGTATATCTTTGTCACCCAATGTTTTTTTTTTCTTTCCTGCTACATTTACAACAGATAGTCACAACATATTTCACTAAATGCAACCCAATCTACAATATTTGTTGATTACAATAATCAGTTATGCATCTTCAACAGTCATTGTTAGTGATCGTAGATATTTAATAATTTCTCAATAGTTGAAGAATTGTTACACCGATTGTTGCTCGATTGTTACTCACGGTGATAGTTTTATCACTCATTTATTATTGTTATTTGACCCTTTATTAGGCGAGGATAGGCTCGAGTGGGCCTTTCTTCCACATAACCTCGTGTGAAGATCTTACATGGTAATTATTAAAGGAAAAACATAAAATAAAACTAAGAAAAAAGAAGAGAAAAAAACGAAAAAGGAAAGATTTGTTTGTGATTTGTGAGAAAAAATCTCCACAACTAAAGGTTGATAGAGAAAAACCCCACGATGTGGAAAATACCCACACAGGAAGGGGGCGAAAAAAAAACCGTGAAAACATAGTGAGGGAAAAAATATTCATAAATAAAATTAATACAGAATAATAGAAAAGTGTACATAACAATAATAATAAAATAGACCAAATTATGAAACAACTGATTCAATGTCTGCTACCAACAAGATTTCAAAGATTATCTATGGATATGGAAATAAATAATTGTCCGATTTCCTTTTCATCACCTTAGTGCGAGCCTGAAATTCATCAATCGGTATATATTTACATACTTCACATCCATTGAATTTTTCTCATACTATGATTTAAAAAAACTTTAGCGCGACCTTTGAATAGCGATCAATGAGTCACCATTGAGACACGGTGGAGAGCGATACATGTTAAGTGACGTACACACCGATCGAATGGCAGTATTCTCCCTTTGGCCGGAAGCAGAACGGGTCTGTCAATGAACCAAGTTCCTCTGCGCCGGAGAACTCCTCAGGGAAGCTATCTGTGCGATAGCCTATCTTTACAACCAATTAATTTCTCGCCATCAGCAGCCAAGAGTATAATCGGCATTACCACAATATTTAATGAGTTAAAGAATTAAAGAAAAACGAAATTAATAAGGCACAATATTATGTGATTATTATTAATATACTAGTTAATTCCCCCGTCATAAATGATGGAAATAAATTTAATTAAAAAATTCTAAATAATGAACAAATTAATCGATCTTCACTGACGCAGTACTTTTATATATTGTAAATGAAAGAGGATAGGATTTTTGCTTTTGCTATGTTCCATTTTTATCCCACTAATAGTTAGTATATAGCTTTCAGAAAAGTATCGTGATGGAGATGAGGATTTATATTTGTTTATTCGGTAACTTAAACAATATCGCATTTTATTTACATTGTTACTTTCGGAATCATTTTGACGAAAATTATTCATGATTATAAGAAAAATGGCTAAATTTATTATTCGAATCTTTATCCACAAGGTACGATGATAAATCGTCTCAAGTATAGAGAATTGTATCATTCGTAAATAAATATTACTAAATCTTAAATTTGTAAGTATATATTACTACAATAACGTTTAACTTCAGCTTCCTTAAAGATTAACATTAATATTATTTACGTTGAACGACAATTTTATTAGAATTTAACACTAACTTTATCAATGTTAAGGTTATGAACGTTCAACGTTACGAGCCTATAACAATGTGATAGTAAAGCCATATTCGTTTCAAGTGTAAAGACTGATACTGTTGGAGTACCATCGGATCCTTGTATACAGATGCAGTATACCATATGATGGAGAGAAAAGTCTGAATTAAGCCCCGGAAATTGTCCCTTTTATGTACCGTTTCTCATCTAATAAGGAAGGAAGTGGAAAATAAGAGAGTCGTTGCTGAAGCATGAGATTGAAGGTTCGGATGTGAAATGCCTGATAGAACAGAGAGTAAGCAATATCGATGTACATCAATTGTATATCGGGGTGAAGTCAATTGGGAATAGGACGAACCATCCCTGCAAATAAAACATTTTTGTGTCAAGAGATAAAAGGTAAAAACTACGGAATGCTTCATTCAAAATACCTGCAGAATTTCTGAGATTTCGGGATAATGACAACGATTGGCAGCCTTCGTTTGTCAGATGGAAACAGCGACAGATGTCTCTGGAACCCTCACTCCTGTTTTCTGCTCATTCCATTTCTTCTTCCATTGTGGGCTTAGGCATAAGGAATAATTTAATTCGGCCCAGGTTAAGTTGTATGAAATAACCACAAGGATTTTTTTGTCATTAAGTAGTGTATTAAACGGCGATATAGGATATATCAGAGGCTTTGAGAAGGGAAATTACTGTACTCAACGTAGTAATCGGTTTGTTTTTCACATCGAACTCTACTTGTGTTTTGAATATGTCTTCTTAAGGATGCTAATAATTTAGTCTATGGAACCGAAATGAATGTTATTTTCTTCAGAGTGAGTGAAAATATGAACCGGAAAGTTAAAACGCTGTAGTCTTCGGTAGAATCGATACCGAGAACCGTTATTTATATCGTTCTAATTTTTAGTTCCAAAGAGTACAACATTAATTAATGTAAATGGAGGAAGCTATACTAAATAGGTATAACCGCGCCTAACATATCATTAAAATTAATTCTTAGCATTTAAATACATATTTAAGTATATTTTTATCTTATTCTGTAACTTATTTGTTCAAAACTGTATGCATTTTAAATCTAATTTAATCTTAAGTAATGTAAACGAAAAAGATGACTATTTTGTTAAGGGATATTTGGTGGAATTTATAAATTGTGGACATAGTCAGATTCTGGTGTTTTCTTATTTGATCTTAAAAGAAAAAAACTTCACACAGTAAATCATACTTAGGAAAAACATAATATTTTGATGGTCTTAGATAACAAAAACCGGTTTAATTTTGACAAACAGAGCAGTGCTAGAACTGTCCCTTCATTCGATTTTCCATTGAACTGCAGGGGTAAATACCACGGTTAGTTACTTTGGTATGGGTTAAGGGGGCTCTGGTACCTTTTTACCTAATCTGCCTCTTTAATTCTTTGGCTTACTTCCTTAAATGTATGTCTTTCCACGTTTACCTTATATGGCAGGCATGTCAAAATGAGAATCCCCTGAGGGACGTGTGGGTCACATTTTTGTTGTCCTCACGCTACACTACATTGTGCTTTGTGTGGACCGCGTGCTTCACATGCCTATTATAAGAGAGGGAAATAAGAATACTATGTACATACTTTTCGCCATCAGTTACTGGTGTGACTGTGAAGGAAATAAGATTCTTATGTAGTTTCCGCGATCAACTACTGATTGAGATTGAACTGATTGTATTTTTATACTAGGAAGTATTTTTCTTTTTTCTTTTTTTATATTTACAAGAATACCCTGCGAGTCACCGTGTGAGATATAGCAGGGGGTATGAAAAAAAACGAACTCCTTAGTTAAGTATCTGATTTTTGTACCTATGTTGATAGATAGACCAGAAATAGCGGTCCGTTCTCGCTATAATAATATCTCGTAAACCCTTTAACGTTCCGTAAAGCAAAGCTGTTTCACACCGCTACAGCAATAGACTCCACACCAAAGACTACCAATCTTTTCCTGATTCCATTATCAAGGACCTTGACCATTGAACTTAATCTAAGGCCTTTTCAAAATCAACGAAACATACACAAACGTCCCTTTTAAATTCTAAGATTCGTTCTACGAGTACTTACCCCAATTGCATCCCTCGTCCCTCTCCCTCTCTGAAACCTTAACTGGTCTGCTCATTTCTTATTTGTTCCTTAGTTTATCGGTTATACATCTTCCAACATACCAATAATCACATTGAGAGAATTAGTACCGGGAATAGCAATCCAGTGATCGCTGGGAGAAAATCATCCCTGAAATTCCCAACGGTATGGCACCTCGGAATCCCCAGCCCATCAGGGCACATTTCTCTCCATTCTCGCAAAGGCATTTGAAGACCCACTCGGAAGGACTCCCAGCGCTGCTGAGAACCTTATTTCGCCTCCGCTCTGCGAGAGTCACTCCAACGAAAGAATCCAAACATTTTCTGAAAAAACGGAGGAAACCCTCATTTGTGTCCGTATTAGTTACATCATAACGGCGACGCGAACGTGGTTATCCCTTTCAAACATTTTTCACCACCGTGCCCCTAGTGTGCCTAAAAAAAGGGACAAAGGCATCCTCCCAGGGCACATCCCATACAAAAGAGTAGCTATCCTTCTTTTCCACTCCGCTTGTCAGATTTCACTCGCCAGGTCGACGGAAAAATCCTCGCCAAAAAGTTTGCTTTGTGCTCGACTTGAAGTGGCCTTCCCTCGCCGGAGAGAAACATGTCGTAAGGGCCTTGTGTTAGTGGCCGTGAAAAAAGTGAGAAGGCAAGGAGAGGGCTTGCGCTCACACGAGGACGTTGCCCGCTTTTGATGGCACGGACTTTTCCACCTGGGCCCCCTTTTCTTACCAAGGAAACATTTATTTTTTCCTATTGAAGAAAAGAGAGGTATTTTTGCAGAGATAGACGCTGAGATACTATATAGAGAGAGGTTTACTAACCGCTGGAATCGCATCACTCCAACTCTCTCTTTAAACTACACAAAGTAAACGCTTGTGCACGATTTTCGAGTAGGCGTCCCGAGCTGGACGTACGTAATTCATGAGGATGGCTAGAGGGAGAATAAAAATTCTGTTTGTGGAGAGGCCTCTGCTTCTTTTATTTGTCTCGGTTCATTTCCAGGGCGGTGCTCCCGTAAGCTGATTTTATGTGTCAGGCTATTTGCTCGCTGGGAAGGAGTGCATGTTCGAGTTTGAACTTTCTATGAGCGACTTGTAGCCCGTAAAAATCTACTGTTCTAGGGTGCATTGCTTGGGAAAATTGGCTCGGAAAATAAGAATCGACGGCTAGGAAACTAAACCAAGCGGTTCTTTGCTGTGGCGGATTTATAATTGGGCTATCTGAGAGCTTTGTACTATAATGGACTTGATACTGAGGAACTCTCAGCATCATGACAAGGAGGGATGCAAAGTTTTAAAAGGGATAATCATTGGTACATTCTAAAATTTTCATCACAAACTTATAGGCTCATGTAGGTAATTTTTAAATCGGTTTCGATGATGGTTTTAATGCATAGTTCGATTGTTAACCATTTGACATCTCTAGCGAAGTAGACTATGGTGACCTCCTCTATTAATCATTCTATAAATTTTCTCTCTTGTCAGTGATATTTTCTTAATAGTTTGAGAGTAATAAAATTAAATCACCAAATATCATTTTCGAATATCTCAAACCAATTTTTAAAACATTATATTCAAAATAAGCTAATTACTAGTTTCTCCGTGAGAAAATTTTGAAGACGGATACTGATTTTGTTTCCCCACGCAAATAAATTTCAACATACACTCCAGTCACTACAAAGGATTACACAAATACTGAAACATACTTAAAAACACCTTATATTCACCAATTTATATACAACTTAATATTCTGTATCACTATCCGTTTCGATATACTACGTTTGTATCGATAGATGCCGATATCCACACATCCAATAAAGAAGTTCTGTTGGCATATTCAAAATTTAACTCGATTTTTTTCCAAATGTTGCATTTTTAATTTGTTGGTCTATTTTTAGCAGGGGGTGAGAAAATTTCTCTTTAAAATGGTATGTCATTGTATGTTTTGATGGAGCGTTAAGGGAGGAAAGCGCTGGTTACAGAAAAACTGATGTTTAGAAATATTATATAAGAATTGACAAATGATATCTTTAAATTTATATGTAAGGGACTCCTGAGTAAGACCTTGTCCCGAGGCGCCGAAATATCTTAGGCCAGTTCTGCTCATTAATATTGTGATAAAGAAAACGTGAAAGTAGTAAAGAAGTTATCAGGTCTGAAAGAATGCAATTCCATCGACTGACATGAATCAAGTATCAACGTATTTTGATTTATGATTTGATATCTTCGAATTGCTCTCTTCAGAACCGAAAGGAATCAAATCTCGAAGCTTTGCTGTTCCTTAGTCTACTATTCCTTTCTATCATTGTCTATAGCACAAAGAAAATATCTTTGACGACCATAACATAATCTTCATTTTATCTGAGAGAACAATGGGCCCCATTTCTCCCCCGTTGATATCTCTGTGGGACATGCGGAACAGTTCGCGGCTGCGGTGTTGAAGGGCTTAGAAAAGAAATGGACAGGGCCAACAGAAGACCGGGGCGAGCCGGGCGGTCGCCCAGGGCGTCGCTGTTTGGGGGGCGGAAGACATTGATGGGAGTATTTTGTGAGGCGTGGATACATTCTTGGATGATCTTTTCATGGGAAAACCAATAGGGTTGTAAGGCATAAAAAAATATCGAGTCACAGATTACTCTTAAGTCAAAATTTTACTCAAGACTTGAAATTTGTTAGTTAACGGTACTGATTACGTATTCAGATATTAAAGTATATTTTGCTTCGGAAAATGTGGCTTGGAAATTACAGACAGAACTTTTTGCCTCATTTTGGAAATCCATTTTATAGTAACCTAAAAGTACATCGACAACTGTCGTAATAGCGCATTAAGGTCTCCCACTGAGAGTCGAACCTGGGACCGCATTTATCAAAGAAGAACGCGCTAAGCATTACATGAATAATTAATGGGAAACTGTATGAAATTCATAATTCCCTTGTCGAATATTACTGTTCCTCAGAGAATTTCTTACGATCAATTCCAACGGCTACTTTTGAGATTTAAGGGTAGTTCAAGGTTGTGTTAATAAACGAATGCACACTCAAGTGCTCTGCTGACATTTCCTAGCCAGAATCGGGACTTAATTGCAAGCCTCCAGAAATGAATCGTAACTTTATTCCATGTGAATTTATAATCGGTCGGTATTTTTTACCGGTTTAATGTGTTGACCCGGTTATGCTGACATCCGGGCATCGAACCAGGGGTAATGCAAAGGGTGTTTCGAAATGGTATTGTTAAAATTGAAGTAATTATTAATAACACGATTTGAATTCATGGTTATAGAATATAGCATATATTAAGGTATATAAGGTCTTTTTTAAGGCAAGCTTGAGACTGAAAAGTCTCTTCTTCCATCTAACCTTTCGTCAGTGAAATTATTTATTATAAAGTGTTCTACCTTTTGGTAGGTTCATGTGCCCCCACATTCCCTATTTAACTCCCTCTCCTTCAATTCCTGGTAACTTATCCCACCCCTTAATTCGTCTAACAACTTCTGTCTTTGTCTTCCCCTCTGTCTTTTCCCTAGCATTTTACCCTCGATCACTTTCTTCAATGTCAGTGAAATTACATAGATAAAATTTTTTGTGTAGGTGAATAGAAATAGAGAGGAAATCTTTAAAAGGAGTATATTATACGTCGTTGTTATAGAATATTGCATATAAAATATAGTTTATAGCTTAGAATAATTAATTTGAGGCCGCGTGACGCCTGCTTAAGTAGCAACTTTTTACTATAGGAAAATACATCGAAATTTTCCCATCCAAACACGACCAGATCGAAGTGGAACTCTAAAGCTAATTTTCGCGAATGTGTCTCACTCCCCTTAATGCATGTTATTTCGACGGGGACTTAACGTAAGGAGGGGAATTATTTCGTTCCGTAATGGAACCTTTTATTTATACGTCCATCTTACGCTTCCCACTTTACCCCTTAGCCTCACCCCTCCGATTCCACAAATCTCAATACGCGTATGTTTTGCCTCAGCGTTTCTTTTCCCTCTTCCCTATTCTCTCATCAATCACAGTCTTCCGTTCTACGAGTATCTCCCCTTCTTTTTTTTCTCCCTCTTCTAGAGAGATTCCCTTTGCTCTCAATTTAGGCCTGACAAAGATCAATACTGCTTCTTTATCCCTATCTTCCCTTCCTAACTCCACTTCCCGAAATGCGAATGTTTTGAAAGGGTTCGCCTTTAGAGGGGGTTACACTCTATCTGTCGTCGAAGCAGTTTTCGTCTTTGAGCGACGGTGGCCTTTTCTCTCCCGACGTCCTCCCGGTCTTTATGGTGCGAACTGCAGCATTTGCCCTGTAAACAGCAATAAGAGATTGCTTCCTCACGTGTTTAGGTCCTGGAATAATGTTTTCGGTCTCTTTCAGCGCGGCGATGAATTGGGTGGGGGGATGTTGTTTTTCATTTCTTAGTACGGCGAACGACCTCCTGCGTAAGTTATAATATCCCGATGAATTATGTCATAATGTAGAAGTTAATTATAACCCACCCATGCCGTTTGCCGTTCTTAGATTCTTAAAATGCATATTACGGATGCATGTATTCAATCGTGATTTTTTCCTCCACATATGTCTTTCAGAAGACTCCCGTTTATTATTGGTGGTCTTTAGTATCTGCAGGACTTTTTCCTCACCCAAGAGAATAGAAATTTCTCGTTTAATTGGATACTTCTGAAGTTTGTGGTGGTATTATTTTTTCTAACGTGCTGGAAGATAAGTGTAAAGCTTTTAGTTGCGTTTAAATAGATTTATAAAAAAATGAAGAGATAGATTTTAAAGACTGGCGATTCTATCTTCGATACACGAAAATTATTCGATTCATTTTTGTCAATTTTTCAATGCTATCATCCTCCTAGTGTTGGAAGTAATACAATATAAACAGCATTACTTTGGGCTGCAAAATTTTGTTTTACAAGATAATATCCTTACTCGGTTTCACTGACAAAAATCAATCTAATACTTGAAAAATTAGTTCTGTTTTGGAATTATTGGTTTTGATTTAAAATTTGATATGAGAAAGGACCTCGATTAAACCCAACAAAAGTAACAGTAAACTTATTGTTATACCCAACAGTGAGAATATTATATAGGTGCAAGTATATTAATTAGATATTCAACAATGGCATCGAATTGATTCCATAATGATAATGATAATGTCATAATTGATAATGCTCTAACGACAGTTTGTTGCAGTAATTATTGCTTCATGAAGCAATAATCAACGTCGACATTGTTGAAGTATGCTTTGAAACGAAAAAGTAAACAATTGGTTACCGCTAAGCGAGTTCATCTCGATTAAGAGAGTCCACAATACTGAAGCTGGCATTGTTTAGCATGTGTGTGGAGTAGATAATGTTCAAACTTCGAACCACACAACAAGACTATGGTAAAGCCCACCTCAGTCAACAATGTAAAAAGAACTGTAAGAAAATAGCACATTTTGCCAAAGCAAATAATAAAGGACTGTTTTTTAGTAAAATTCTATAAAGGTGGAAAAAAATCTCTTATCTATTTTGTCGCGCGAAATTCGCGAAGCGTTCAAAGCATTTCCCGGCATTGCTTGCGTGGCGAGAGACTGCGAAATTCGCAATATTTACCTCCCGAACTTCATTCTGCTAATCCGAGTTGACAGAAATTGCACGGTACTAATTTAACTTTTAATTAGTCGCGTAAAATTCATCTCGTTCGACGTTTCGACCGCAGGCAAATTAATTAGGTATCCGAGAGTGTTATTTCCTGTGGCGAAACTTTATTGAAATACTATGGAAATTTCGCTTAGCGGTTAATTTAAATATGGACCGTTCCCTCTTTCTCAGGTACATTGAAAAATTTCGGAGGACTCCTGTAACGACTGTAGATGGCACCGCTTGTTTGGTAACTTTGGTCCCGAATAAATTTGGCGAGGGCATGGGATAATATGCCTTGCTGATGATTTAAGCCTAATTTATTTTGACGTATTTTTGACGGCATATTAATGTCGTGAAAGATGGGATTAGCGAAGACTGTTGTAAGTAGCTTTTTCTGGAACCCCTAAAGAGGTTATTTTTTGGCCTTTTTATTATGATCGATACCTGGCGAGGTGGAAGTTGTCATGTTTACAATTTCCGGAGTTTAATGAATTCTGGCCGAAAGAAGAAATTATTAAATTTTTTCGTGGGCGTCAATAGAATCTGCGTGTTGATGTAGCTTATTATCGTTGGGTTTTCGTATTTGAAGGATGTACTTTTTAGTATATTGTCTGCATAAACGAAATTCAGGCAAGAACTAAAACTAATTTTCTAATTTGAGATTTGTCGAGATATTTACTTTATAATTCACGGTAAGACCTTCACTGCTGAAAAATATGTAAGAGTTACTGTGTTGTACGAAATATTGGAGAAGTATTTCACTATTTGTATTTGAATAACAACTTATGTACAAAATGTGGTAGCGCTTTTATAAAATAAAGCATGATACAAATATTTATATGCTTAATTTTAAAAGTGTTGGAATTATATCTTCAAGTTTAGAAGTGTGTTATGAGGGAATCACTTAGTAGGCAAATCAATAGAAGAAAAAAAGATTAATCCAGTTTACTGAAACAAAAATCAATCTATTTATTTTACTTATTTTGGTAATACATCATATATTAGCAAATTTTAAATTATTTATAGAGCAACATAAAATTGTTTCTTATAATTCTTTACTTCTACTTGAATAATAGTAGGTAATTAGCTATCATATAACTATCCCTAATCATTGCTTTTATAAATTTATTTTTATAATAGTACTTACACTGTAGTTAATAATTTGCAAATGTATTTTTGAAGTTTTCACTGAGATGTCGCGCACATATTTGGATCGTTTAAATGGTCTTGAGTGTGCCCCAATTTTTATTTTTTCTGCAACTTTAAATTATCCACTTAAAATCTGATTTTTTTAAAATTTTTGTTCATACTATAATAAATTATGAAAAAAATACAAAATCGTATATAATGCTTAATATTTAATGCTTTAGCATACCACGTAGTAATCCCACTGTACAAGGAGATGACTCAAGAAATAAGGATATTTAAAATCGCCGAATTTTAGGACCACGCTATCCTCAGTTCTTAAGCGGCACAACAAGAGCTCACAGTATATAAGAATGGTGCGACACACCGGTTGGCAAGCGCTTTCTAAGTGCATCCAACATTCCTCATGAATATCCAGAACTGATTTTCCCTTTTTGCGGTCATTCAGGTGCATCCTCAGCCATAACTTAGGGTTTTACCTGCGTGAATGCTTTGAATGCTGTTTGACTCTTCGCTACCATATCAACCATAATCTAGCAACGCCTCCCGTAAACATCAATATATTTTCGAGTGTCACCATAGTACATAAATAACAACCAGAATCCTACGCCTACTGTTATGAAAGACCTCGCACAAATTTCGTCCCAAAGTGATGCATTTGTTTGGTGAATGAAAAGGCTTGGTTCACACAATGGTACGGCCCCCGATAAGCATCCTACCCTTCCCAGAAGCGTGGTTGAAAGCGAACCCATCAATAACATCTGCGGATACCTAACATATCCCGAATGTCCAAAGATTTGCCACAACTCTAGATGGTTCTCGTGGGCGGTTTTTCTCGGTAAAGACGTTTGGGATGGTGAGGAATTCCTTTCCTATCTGATGGCGGAGAACATTTCTTAGGGAATTCATCGCAGTAATATTTTGTGGTCCGAACTGGTGAAGTCTTGGGGAAGGGCATGCCAGCTTCTATAGGAATTTGAAAAACCTGAATCGTACATAGTTTTATTAAGATGAAATTTTAACTTTTTAAAAGTGTGTATTACAATCCCCTTAGCTACTCACAATAATTATAAAATATAATAAAATTTATATTATTGTAAATTGTACTATTGTAGTTGAGAATTAGCACTGCGTTTAGCATTGCATTATTCTGTAAAGTATTGCACTATTACGTAAAGTATCGTATTATTAAGTACGATTACATTTAACATATGAAATAATAATAGCACCTTTGTATTTATTAAATTTTAAAAATAATCCTTTAGCCGATGAATGCATAACTCATTATGACTCATAAGTGTAACCTCTTGTATAAATTTTTATCTCAACAATCTAACAATGGAATAGTTATTTTTAACAATGGAATAGTAATAGTTAACAATGGAGTGGTAATATTTAACAATGGAATAATAATAATAAACAATGGAACGGTAATATTCAACAATGTAATAGTAATAATCAAACAGAAGCGATTACTTTACATCTGATTGTTACGTTGTGAACTATCTCATATTTAAGAATATCATACGTTTTAGATTCGATTTAAGAAAAATAAGAATCATGATTAACAGCAGGTTACTAATCCATATTTGAGGAATCGTTTTCTGGCAAAGTTCTGTTTATTCTGCCCAATTCCTTTATTAGAATTTTATTTAAAAAATTAAAGTATGAAGTATGAGTTATCTTTTATTAGAAACTATTGACAAAATTTGAAAGAGAGTGCGCTTGCTCCAATGTTTTCAAGAGCATTATTGACCTAAATAGAGCAATGGATGTTTGCGTGACTACAGACATTCAGAAGTTAATTGGGAAAAGGTATAGAAACGAATTATTCGGTGCAGTATTTCCGCATTTGAATATAATATGTGTATATAACAATGCAACGGTTCTAACTCAAGGTAGACTTAAGTTTTAGCTGATTTTGTCGTTGAGTTCATGTAGAGATGGATGAAGAATAACCGGATCATTTCCAAATTGAATGTTATCACGTATATTTTTGTGTACTAACTATTGTACTTTCGAATTCAATTTAACTGTGCCGAGCGTCGAAAATTATGATAAAATTGTTATATTAGTGTTTTCCCATCCTTCCAGAAGTATGAAACATTTAGGAGTTAGGTAATCCCTTGTAATGAGTCTTTGTCTCATTGACAGAATGAGAATGAATGAAATTTCCCATGCATTATCATTACATCACCGATAATGACCATATGCATCAGTGAGTTTGGAATATTCCACTATCATTGTCCCTATATTTCTTCTGAGGGCATCGATAGGTGGCAGCACCTATCGTAGCGGATACCAGCGCAAATTGTATTACATGCTCTATGTTATATTTTAATTGTGATTTGGTACCCCATTTTGATGAAAATACGGCCTATAATAGAAAAACATTAATAAAAAATGTACCTCAACAATTGATCATATTATACATCAGGAAATAAAGGGCAGATATGAACTACACGTTTCAGATTCAGTTTTGATGCTGAGGATCAGGCACACTTCAAACCTTCCTGTGAAAATTACGAAGTTAAAGTCTGGCTCAGCTTTTCTTTTGAAACATCCGTACATTTTAAATGTATATTTAATTCGTAAGATTTTTCTGCCTTATTTTTAATTGCCAAGTATATTTTATAACTATTATCACTGATGGAAAAAGTTGAAATTTCGGGGAGATCTAGAGAAGGAAAAAGTTTCATGGACTAAGGAAAATTAGAAATAGCGAAGACGTAGAACCATCCTTTGTAAATAAATACATAGACGAGCTGATGAATGGTATTATTGCTATTGAAGTATTTAAAATAATTGTAAATTATGCAGCTAGTAATTTTATACAAAACAGAAATAAGTAAACTAGCGAGTAAAAGTTGATTACTGCAACAAAAAAAACAAGAAATTGTAACAATGAGTCAATTACACTTGAAAAATGATCAAACAACGAGCTACGGATGATTGTTGTAAACTATTGACAAACGTTTCTTACTGCAACAGAAGCTGTAACAATGTATCAAAGATGCCGCATTTGAAAATTATAGTAAAACATATTATCGGCAAATAATCGCGTGTCATTGTAACAACAATCGTCACCAGGTTCTTCGTTTGAGGCGAAAGGAGAAGTTATCCAACAATAAAGACAGCATATCAATGTCGCGTCATGGAAGTTACACATCTGAAGCACTGTATAAACTCCTGCATTTTATTCGTGAGAATTTCCTTTGCTGCACAATAATCGAGCTTAAGCCTTCGTAAAGAAAACTTGTATTTTCATCGGTTTAGCGTCGGAAGCTCAAAGAAGGATCCCAAATAAAACACTCAAGAATCCCATTGGATTCGGTCCTTCTCTGAGCGACATAATACCTTTCGAAATCTCACCTTCGAACGCATCCGAACTACCGACGTTCATCTCGGGCGACACCTCCACACAAATTATCCCCATAACGACGCATTTGTTTGGAAACTGGAAAGGTGTGGCCCTGACAATAGTACTGTGAATAAAACGCGATAACCATCGTGTCCCTCCAGCGAGCGAAAACGACCCCGCAAATGCCTTTAAAGGCCCCAAACACGGCAAGCGGGCGCGTTGTCCTTTTCTCCGGGCCCCCATTGTGTGCCCACTCCCACAGATTCGCCTCGGATCCCGTTTTTCGCCTTTCGAATAGGGAAGGAAATGTTGTTACCACTTCTCTCGCAGCGGGTCTCCCTTTTGGTCGAAGTGTCTTGGGCAGTGAAAGGGGCTCCTGAATTGCGGGAGGACCCCTGTTGTGAAGAGGAGATGGCCTCGAGGCGGTTCTTGAAGGGGCAGGTGTTGCTTGCTTCTGAGGAGGCGGCAGTTCTTTCAAGGAGGTTCCTTGAGGAATGGCGTACTTCTTGAGCCGATGCGCGTGGGGAAGCTGATTCTTGTGTGAATGATTTTTGAAGGCTGCCGATGTTTGGGTCTGAGGAATGCCGAGGTAACTCCGTTATACTCTTGCAGTTATCGTATTCTGTTACGTCTGGCATTCTTGAAGGAAGTAACAAACAAGCGGATTAGCCAATTAGACAATTGAATGTCATGTTGCATATTTTATTTATTTACGAAGCAAACATCAACATGCAGCGCAAGACCAATTATAGCTGACGATAGACAAAAGTGAACAAATAAAAATTCAATAAATTAATAAATAATGATTTACACCTCTATTTGGACTTGGTTGAGACTTAAAACATTCACTTCTTCTACAACTATAAGTATATACTTAGGTTTAAGTAACCGTTGCCACCTGGTCCAAAGACCAAACTGCAGAGTTTTTCATAAATAAATAAATATACAGTACAAAAGGAAAAAAATCAAATATATTTATAATAAATACCTGGAAAATTGAAAATTGCTGTATTTTCTTAAATGCAACGCATGCGTTAAATGACTAAAATATATAAAAATTATGAAATGGAAATAATAAAATGAAATTTTCACAAGTAAATTTTCCCTTTGCAATAATCACTGTAAAGAAATACCTCAACGTACGATATCCGGTATTTATACGATATTTCCACGTTATTCTCTAAAAGTTACGGTAGTAAGAAAATTAAATCGCAAATGCATGGCTGCAATCATCTGTTTGTAGCATCCTTTGAGAAATAAATAGGAAATCCAAATGTACACATTATATATTTCCCGTAGAGTGAATAAATTGTTCTTCAAACATAGGAGTTATAAAACTTTATGTATAATGTAGAATTTAATTCTTCAATTTCATTATGTCTTCGTATATCCTCGACGTAATATATTTAATGATAAAGGATAGAATAAATATTAAAAGGTTCACAAAATAACATTTAATACGTAATAAGTTCATCTCATCAATTGAAGAATTGAAAAGTGACAGTCAATTTCATAGATTGTTTTTATTTAATAAACACTTAAATTATATAATTCATTTTCTTAAGATATTTTACTGCACTCAGGTCGTAAATTATCTCTTCACCTTTTGATGTTTAGGGATATATTACTTTATTTTCTGCTTATTCATATATACATACCTATAAGTTTTCAACTTATTTTTTACAGGCATTGCAAGCTAATTCTCATCGCTCCTTCCCAAAATGCCGAATCCACAACACACCAAGAGATGGCTCTACTCCTCAGAAACGTCATCTGAATCAGTGTATGTCTACTCCTCATGTATTATATTTTAGCTCTAAATTATTTTTCTTACTAACGTTAACATCTGGACAAGGTAAAATATGGTAAAATTTTGATCCAGAAAATTTTGTAATGGACAGCACCTATGTAATCTTCATGGGATTCTCACATTCACGATTGAATAGCAACAATATAGCATCTTTAAGTATTAACGCAGAATTCTCATTTAATTTTCTAAGGTAGATAAACAAAAACTGGAGCTACTTACTATGCATACTTTACAGGGATTATTTTCTAATATAGAGCATTGCATTTCAATTATACAAGTCCCCTTAGTTGACACGGCTAAGTATATTAAGATTTTAATTCTTGCGGATTCATTTTTATAGACTAGAAATTCTGGTGATGATAAACTCCACATTTCTTGTCCATTCAGATAAGAAATCAATGTGGATTATCTTCAGCATAAACGAAACAGGAAGTAAATTTTCTACTTTTTGAAAGATTCCCGCAACCAGATCCAGCTCTTAGTTTTCCCGATTTTTAGTTTCTGTACATAGATTTAAGTATGGATGCAGAGGTATTCAAAACCTCTGTTCAAGAGGATTGAACTTAGAAAGGCTTACGATAAATTATTAAGCTATTCTCGGTTACGTTTTGGAATAATTATACTTTATGCATCCTATGTAAAAATGGAATTGCGCTTTGATTTCAAAATTGTGGCATTTAGTGCTTTATCTTGATTAATGACACGATTATCATCAATTTTTCCGGTTCTGGCTATCTTACAAAGTAGTTTTCTCCGTTGAGCATCTATACACTCCAAGCTCTAGTTACATTTCCTCGATGGAGTTTCTAGAGCTTTTGTTCGAGAAATGGTGACTTTCAGTTAAGCTTCAACAGGTCTTAAGCGCAAATACTAGACTGAGACCCCTTGTTTGAGTTATGATAGTTAAAATTCAATTTTTTTCATAAAATACATGAAAACACATGTAGAAAATTCAGTACTTCACTACCAAAAGAATAAACGAAATAATGAATTATCAGTGGTATTTACATAAATTATTAGGGAATGATGAATAGATATATTTTATGGGGGTATTTATTATGAGATGCATTCTATAAATATGTAATGTAGACTGCCTCTGCATAAAATTCTTTCCTGAAGCAGAATACCCCTGAATATGTCGCTTGAAAACACTTGAAAAAGAATTATATACGTACATAATTTGAGGTCATAAATGCTGTTTTATTGAAGCTCCCAAATGGATAAGGCCGTCAGCTAGAGCCTATTGAGTCTAATAATAAATCCTGTGAGTGAAAATAGCAAAGAGTTATGATAATATAAAGAGGACACGAGATTTTCCAATTTCTGAATTTTTTATAATTTACCCATCCTTTGGTATCACTACGATGAGATAATTACGTTCTGATTAGAAACCCTTATCGTAAAGATTTATGATTTTCATCAATTTCCCTATCGTAAATTCAAAGAAATCTCATTAAGTTTAAGGCTTAAAGTCGTTTTTGCACCAGTTCAAGTCCTTCTCGAAGTACCGATTTCATTTGAAATCCCGACCACTCAAGAACTCCGTCTGGCTCCACAAGCCCAACTAACCGGTCTTACAACCGCTCGCAAGCCTAAAAATCTCGTTCTCCGGGTAATCATGTATAACGAAGACGCGTCTTCTTTATAATCTCCTTTCGCTTTTTAAATCGTTTTATGGAGGCAAAAAACTCCCTTTCCGTTTCCTCCCCGTTCATTTCCCAGAAGGTCCAAGGCCAATGCTTTTAAACCTGATATCCAATGAAAGAAATGCTCCCAAGTTTATAAATGAACGGGCGAGCGAATATTAATGGAGGGAACTGCCTTCCGGCGCTCGAGACACGGTTTTGAAGTCCTCCTCCTTCGGAACTGAATTTTGTTTGCGAAAGGTGAGAAATGTGCGTCGATTATAAATATTTTGGAAGTCGGAGATCAAACTAGTAAACATGAGAATTCTCCTTGGAATTGATACAGGGTCATTATTCAATCACTTTCAAGGAAAGAGGATTGTGAATTTTATTCAGCCTCTTGGGTAATTATGTAGAAAGAGGGTCTTAAAACTGAGAGTAACAGCTAGGGAATATATCTTCATACCCGATCATTTCCACACCGTTCTTTCATCATTTCGAATGCGGCATCAATAGGGTTTTATTCTGAATGCAGATGTTTACTTTTCCACATGAGGTTTTATTTAAGAACTACCGGTTTCGGTGTATAACCATCTTCAGGTTCGAACACACTGAATCCTCAAAACGCCGAGACTTACATTGTAATTTGGTTAATTATAGACAGATACACAATGTAGAAGAGGAAATTAACGTACAACAATAAGTTGTTGATAAATTGATTGTTATTGTTGTACGTTAATTTCCTCTTCTACATTGTGTATCTGTCTATAATTAACCAAATTACAATGTAAGTCTCGGCGTTTTGAGGATTCAGTCTGTTCGAACCTGAAGATGGTTATACACCGAAACCTGTAGTTCTTAAATAAAACCTTATGTGGAAAAGTAAACATCTGCATTCAGTTATGCATTTCCACCACATCTCGGCCGAGGCTATAGATTATAGGGTTTTATTCTGTCTATTGTAACATATTAGAATTGGGAGAGTATGCTGGGTAGATAGAAAAACAAATACAAATAGTGTTAAATGTGGTTGGGAACAGGAGGGTTTTAATTGAAGTAATTAAACGACGGAATAAATGGGTGGTCAAATATTGAAAGGAGAGAGATTGCTGCGTAAGAAATGTAATTGAAGAAAGACTGTTATTATATAAGGAAAAAACTGAGAGGAAGACCAAAGCAGAATATGACAGATGTCTTAATACATGGAATAAGTTACCAAGAAGTGCTGTAAGGGGCTATGAATAGGGAATGTAAACCTACGAAAATGTGGATTATGTGTATGAAACTTATCTATGTATATGTTTAAATCTTGCCAACCAAATTGCAGTTTTCCGTACAATTTCTACCCGTTAATTTGATGTGAATAGTCTCTCTATGCTAATTCTCGTTGATAAATTTAAAGTTTATGCGTTTTTCTAATTCGCCGATAGCTTTTTAACTGTCTGTCAGAATTTTCTGTAATCTGCCGATGTTCCTGTTTGTGTATCAGTTTAATAAATAACATCTTAGGATAGTTAAAGTGGAATATAAAATCAAAGAGTATAATACAAAGTAGTGGAAAGAGAAGGAAATAAGGTTGGAAATATGTTAAGAATAATAATTACATAAGATTACAAGGAATGAAAGCATAAGAAGAAGGAGGAAATGAAATCGGAAAGGACTGTTTGGATGAGGAAAACATAAAAGATGATAAAAAATCTAGGGTGGAAATGAAAGGAATGAGATATCCAATGAAAACAATTTGAGTACACGATGATTCTGCAAATAAATGTGAGTGTTGATTCGTTCAGATTCAGTGGAGAAACGTAAGCATAGTTTGGGTTCATGAAGTTGTTTGAAAAACTTATCCTGTTAAGGAAGTAAAGTCTATTTAATTTAAACAGTGTAGGAAAACAGTGGGAGATGAAGCTTGTTTAGGCTCAAGGTGCAAATGCGTGTAAATAAGAAGAATTCCATTGGATTGCAGGCCTAAAAGAGAGCTGATTAGATCGTACCCTAAGGTATCGAATGCAGAAAATCTCGTCTAATTACTGGTGCACGGTAATTTTGTAAATTCTCCTGCGAAATCAGTAAAGAGATTGTTAAGTTGCTTTCACGACTTATTAGCTCAGTATTTTTGGGAAGGATAAAAGACAGAGCTATGTTTCATGGAGCGTTTAGATTTAAGACTTTCTAGTGGAGCTTAATTATAATTAACTGAAACACAAATAATTAGTACTTTTCTCAAAATTTTCACATGAATCTGATTTCGGTGTCATCACTGCGAGTTTGATGTACAATTCTACTTGACATCGGTGAAAAATCGACGCCGAAAAATGGGTCATTCAGAACAAAATTTTGTGGAAAGAATTATCATTAGTCGGTTTTAAGGTTATTATATCAGTTTTTCTGTAAGTGTTTCAAGTTATCCTCTGTCAATCATTGGAAACTATATAAAAATGTTGATCGATAAATAATACCAGGGATAATGATGAAAGTATTAGCTGTATTAAAATTTTAATCTATCCTATTTTTCTACGGATTTATTATATACATTTTTAAGATTTCGATAAGATTTTTAAGATTAATTGGAAAAGAAGTTGATAACTCTAACTATTAATAGAACGCGTGGTTTTATATTGGAACCTAACCAATTCACGAGAATCATCATTATTTGGTGAAACGAAAATATTAAAATCATACCTATGATTATTATAGCGCATTCTAGGCATACCTAGATTCAGATGTTATTGAATGATGGAAAACCTTTCGAGCGATTCAAGTCATCTCTCCTTATGATGAAGGGAATGCATTTTCTTCCCAATACTAGAGATGCAAAGTCGAGAACGACTTAGTAGATTCTATTTAAAATCATAGTTATAAAACTACTTTTTATATGCATTATATAATCACCATTGTTATTAATGGTATGAATCCAACTATTAGAATCTAGAAAGGGTGTTTATTTAAGGAGAAGAGTTTAAGATTAACTTTTAGTTGTGAGACTCTAGGGAAAAAAGGCATATGAATTTAAGTATCAATAAGGAGATCGGATGAGATAACAGAATGGGAGGTGTGTCAAAGGAAGCGTTGGGTAGCTGAAGAACCTTGGACTAATGGAAGGAAGTTAATTTATTGATGGACAGATAGGCCCAAAACATGGAGATGGTATCACGACCATGACATTTGGTTTGAATCTCAAGGGAAGCGGCTTTAATAAGCACACATTTACCGAAGGACTTTTTTCGAACTTTGTATTTGTCTTTTGTTTGCTTTTTCGGGATTGAATAGAAAAAATATCGCTTCTGATGGAAACCATAACTGAGTAAATAAGTGTCAAGTATGTCAGGTAATTCATATGCAGATGGCCTGGATAATATTGTGACCAGTCATTTTCAGATATTTGGGGACTCAATTTGAATACAATACCTGTTAGAGCCGACTTAGCTATTATATCTTCCTTGGAACCACATCATGGCTTTCAAGTAAATTAGTTTTGGTATCGCTGTATAGTTCGTTCAGCTCATCTTCCTGAACTTGGTTAAAGATTGATTTCTTCGATGAACTATAACTCTGGTTAAGCTGTTATAACTTAATAACTCTAAACCTTATACAACTGAAGGATTTAAATACACCCATGAGAAATTCCAGGTAATATAGGATCATATATTTATAATTTGAAAGTAACTCGGTAACCAACCGGTAAAGGGAGCTCTCACTTCATTTTGCTGAACCGCCATCTTTACCGAATGAAAGTTTCTCCGCATTGTTATGAATTTGCTGTTCTTCCGTAGTAATCCTATGCTTTATTTGTCGTAGCAGAGGTCGAAGGAAATGCTATCATTAACAAAGTTCAACGTAGGAGTTGAGCCTGTCTTAAATTTCTCATCCGTCAATAATTTTGTAATTATATCCTTTGTATAATATAAAAAGATATTATGAGCTATATCTCATTTTTATATATCGAGTCTTTTGTAAGATTTTAAATCAGCAACGGAGTTGATCTTGATTAACTAGAGATTGATAATGCCAATCTCCAACAAAGTCCATTTCTAAATTATATAACGACCTGAATCGTATAAGATATTGAATATTACCTGAGAGAAATATTATTTTCGACCAAAATTCAAGTCAAACTTTGTGTTAATTATTAAATATGTGTGTTTTATGTTTTGAAAAAGTTTTCTTCATGGAAATGCTATGGTTATTTTCCTTCTAGACAGTTTTGGAGTTTTTATATGTTTTCATAACCTCGTACATTCGAAAAAGAATCCAAATTATCTGATTTGGTCTCATTTGAGTCATCCGTCTCAGCCTCAGTCATCCGATGGCAAAAAAGAAGCTGGATCGGCATTCTGTCTGGCCATACATCTGAACATCCCTTCTTCTCTCTTTTCAGTTATTTTAATGAGCTTCTACGGTTAAGGTATAAATTGATTAGGATGAAAAAGATGATTGATTGAGTCGAAGGAATTAAATTAGCGGGACGAATTTATACAAATGGTAATTGAAAACCGAATATCTTCAACTGGTACAATAGACTTCCGATCGTCAGTATACTTCAGGTTGCTCCCAAGCCCATTTATCCTTAATATACGTGTGTCTGTATACAATATCATTTTTAATATGCCATATGCAATCATATGACGGACTACTTATCATACTTTGTCTTTCTCTTATTACAAATTCAAAATATTCAAAATCCAAAGGCCTCCAGCTCTTCCACCATTAGCATTTCCAGCATTAGCTAACAAAAGCTGTAGAGAGAGTGAGACTTACTATGCAAGCTGAGGAGTGAGGCAACTTGCCTTTGCTTTCCTCACTGAACCAGAATGCTATTTTACGGAAAGCACTCAAGTAAATGCAACATGCAAATCCTTGTAGATGATCCTATAAATCATACTTTTCATGACATTCAATAAGCTGTGTCTATGCGTTGTTTTTGTTTTAGATATCGTTAAATCTATAATATGTAAGTGAGATTGAGAAACCTATGAAGTGATGTGTGACTTATCAAAGGAACGATGTAACATGTGATTATATAGTAACAGTAATTATAGAATATACCTGATAGTGATATAGGAGCGATAGTGGGATTTATGCTAAATTTAGTTTTGTTTGTTGTTAACAGCGTGACCTAATCCCGTTTGCTATGGTGATGTTATTTAATATTTAATAATAATTTAATTTTAATATTATAAAATAATTTAAGTGTGAAAGGGTAAATTTAAGGGTGAAAGGAAACAATTTTTGTGCCTGCCACCTGACTTCTGTCTAACTATAGCAACTAATAATAATAATGATAATAATTAATTTTTTACCCTTCGGTTTAATTTTATATTCCTGGTTAAGATAATTTTAACATTATTTCTATATTTTAGTAATCATTTATGATTCGTTTGCTTTGTAATTATGACAGATTGCTTGAGCATAAATGCATATCACGTAAGACTTTACCACCTGGCTTGTGGTATATTTACAAGGAAGTTTTTTCTTAATGAACAAATAAAAATCAACGAATACGGGTAGGCAACGCAAAGGGATCGCAAATAAACGACCTGAGAATCTAGAGGTGAAACGAAACCGGTTGAGGAAGAGGAGCACCTGTATTGGTTAAGCGAAAAAGTTTTAATCTATGAATAGTAAAATACAGCAATCTAAAACTTGTTTCGAAACTGCCATCGCTACATCCGCTATTGCATTCGGACGCCGTGACGTTTTCAGTTCCAGGAAAGTCGCTCCTCGAGGCACGTTCCTATAAAAAAGATGAGGAAATAGATAAACGTCCTGAGTCGAGGAGGAAAGAAGAGAGTGGACGAGGGCAGGAAGTTCAGAGGATGAGGAGGGCGTTTGAGGATGGGAGAAGTGGTGACTCCAAGTGCAGGTAGTAGAAAGGGCGAGAAATTATAAAAAAATCGTCGACTTCCCAGAAGAGATTGCTTCAAGGATGTGGTATTTAGCTCTAAAAATTCTCCGTGCTACATCTTAAAGCATTTTGCCGGAAAAAGAATGTTCATGAGCGCGATGTTTCATTACACTAGCAGGCGATAAAGTTAGCTGAAATATGTCTGCAATAATGCTGTTACTTGCTGTTGAGATACTATATTAGTAAGTGGAACATGAGAATGATGTATTTGTTTTAATATACGTTGAATATCCAAAAGGTAAACGAATGTGAAAAAAAGTCTTCAGACTTGAGAGACTCTAGAGGTTGGGGGCTCGAAACCGGATCCTCCACTTGCGTGGATAACTATTAACTATTTAGCTATACCGCTGAGCAGTCTTGAGAATACTTCTGGCAAGGCGAGTGTCTCGTCTGACTTCTAGGTAAAGCATATCCTTTCGTTCCTTAAATCAGGCTCCCCATACTTGAGGGTGGGTCACATTAGTTCATGGAAAGTGCAGTGCGGGCAGAGTCTATCGGTACATTAATTTACTTTTATTTAAATTTTTTATACCATACTTAAAAAAGGATGAGTGTAGTCGTTCTCATATCTGATAAAAATATACAAGTAAAACAAATATGATCGGCATTATCTTCATTGAAACTTTAATCTCAAGTCCACTTGTCCACTTAATTCTTAGGCTGAATAAAAACCTTCACGAGTCGGGTCCGGTCCGTGCTTTGGGAAGCCTTATTCTTCAATAGCCTTAAATAATAGTACTTTGGTTATGGCATGTTTCAAGTGTCCGTTATAGCTTTCAAGTCTAAATATGTTTCGGAAGAAACGTAGAGCAAGGTTATCCAAGAGAGAACTTTTGATAAAAGAAACTATTGTGTATTAATGTCAACTTGAATTATAGTTTCATCGACAACGCTGTAAAAAAATCAGTTTGTTGAATTATGAATCCTCATGAATGAAAATCTGCTAAGATTTTATAAACATCTTTTATCATAGTGAAAGTATCGCTTAATTAATTTCATTACAAGGAATAATACCATTGTTCTTAGATGTACTCAGTGTATTATCTTCAGATATACATTCCGTGTAATGGTATGGTAATTCATAAGCGGATTAAGTCCTGACTGCATTTACGGCCATCAAGTGCGTCCTCTAGGTTGTGGTTAGAGGATCGACCTCTACATACAGGGGTTAACTATGATATAAGCGAGTTTACCTGACGAATGAGCAATCGTGGACATGAAGTAGCGATGGTTTTAGGTTGTACAAAGTCCATCCTTAGGTAAGCAGCATCTCGTCAGAAAACTATAAGTAGTAATGATAATTTATCTTCATAATACTCTCGACAACGAACGAGGAGGTGCTAGAAATGGTTGGGGAGAAAAGATTGAATTAATTAGAAATCGACGAAAGAAATGGGTGGGTCAAATATTGAGAGGAGAGGGATTATTGAAGAAAGTGATCGAGGGAAGAATGCTAGGGAAAAGACAGAGTGGAAGACTAAGACAGAAGTTATTAGACGAATTAAGGGGTGTGATGAGTTACCGGGAATTGAAGGAGAGGGAACTGAATAGGGAAGTGGGGGCATATGAACCTACCAAAAGGTAGAACACTATTATATATAATACTATCGACACCATTACCTTTAAAAATTACTGTGGATAAGCACCATACGAATCTGAATTCGTGCACGTAATCCCTTTTAATGTACATACTTTAAAGCTTGAATAAGGGAGAGAAAATTACATTGCGCACATCCCTGAATTATATTTAAACCCGTTCTATTTACATCTCAATTAATGTGGGGAAAAAACTTTAACCTGGTTAACTCCAGATTTTGATGATGCTTGGTGACCGGAATGAATGAGTTATAAAGTTAACGTCGAATATTTCGGTATGGAGGTTAAAGGCGTTCGCGTAAAATGATGCGATGACTAAAGCGCTCGGTCCAGTGGAGTGTCATCATCGTGGAGCCAAGTTTGTTTGTCTCATCATTGTAATGGTACATAAAAGACGAAAGATAAACAATTACATTAACTCCACTCTCTGTTTGGAACGAGCTTAACGCTGATGTGTGAAAAATGCGGGTAATATACAATTAGCGAGATTTTAATTGTAAATTACCCTAAATAGCTTATTTAAATTAACCGTTTGCGTGCGTGTTTTAACGGAAAATGTTAAGCCAGGAGGTGGGGATTATATGTAAAACGTTTGCCTAGTTCCAATTCAAGTCTTTTTATCGGGTAAACAACAGTGATTAGGGGTAAATTATTCAAGGCAACAGTGCCTGCGATTTTTTTTCTATTTGGTTTTGTTCTCTACTAATACTGTAAAAGAATTATGCTAAAATAATTAATTATCTATTCAAGTAATTTTCCTATATTCCAGGAGTTGGAAATTAAAATTAACATAAACATCTTGTTTTCCGTAAATTTGGTATTTATAATGCTATTAACAGACATTAGAGTGGTTGGCAGTGGTGGAAAAAATGATATTGATCTAATGATATTGAAAAAAAATCGTCGTTGCAAAGTTATTTTTCACATTCAAGCCTATTGTGGTGTAGTATGTGTTAAATAGGCCGCAGAAATGTAGAAACGGTTCAGAAAATGTACGAATTAAAATAAGACTCATGTAAACTAAGACAAGGATGACTCGTGAATGAATTTCCTCGACTAATTTTGCATTTTCATCAATCACACTCAATCACAGAAATATATCAAAAATATATTTGATAAATTTCGATCTATAGCGTGGAAAAATTTCAGATATCTACAAATAAAACAAAGGTCAATTACTCATAATCGCGAACTATCTATTGCTAGATAATACAGCTTTGGAAGCACGCGTTTTGTTTAGCATTAATAATAAGTAATAAAGTAATCGATTCTATAAAGTTTTAAATGTGAATTTTCACACACAGGTAGGCTCATCGTATGTTCTTGTACATACTTGAAAATGATGCTTATGCATTGAATTTAGTCGTGTGTTCTCTCCTCTGTGTGCGTGCTAAGTTATTAAAATAGGAATTAGTTTTCTTGAAAAAGTTCTTTCTATTTTTTGTCTTTTCGTCATGGAATACCACCAAGTGACTTTCAAACCCGTTGATTTAATTCCAGATTTAAGTTCCTTGCGTTGGATCACTATCTGTTTGAAAATGTTAGGCTACACAGCTGTGTTGCCTCCTTATATTCTTCTCCGGTAGCGAATGTAACATAGGATCTTCCACTCCATCACCATCTCTCTCCCACTCAATCCCGTCCTTCCTCCATCCTTCCTCCCCCTCAGCCCACTTCGGGGTCATCCGAAACGGCAGCTGCTAAGCGAAGGAAAAATAAACGCAATCTCTCTCGACCTCCCTTGCCCATCTCTCATCATCCAGATGCACTCGAGAATTTTCATACTCTACACCGTGCATCGACACTACTCATAAAGTGTTCCGTGGTCCTCGTTCCTAAGCGCAGCACTCCTTTTCTCCTCCTTTTTTGGCTGTCCGTTTCTGCGGACGGACACACGCGGACATAATCCCAGGATTCACTTCTCTGAGGTCAACTTCTCCCAGTTCAGGAGATGATGAATGAAGACCGGTGCGGGAGAATGATGTGAAATCGTGTCGTGTCCGGTATTCTACGAGATGCGGGTTCAAGATATGTTTTCAAACGGTGGCTGTGTGTGAAGATGACAGGTTATGCGTCAATTCTCGGGGAATAAATAAGCTGTGAATGGATCCATTCGGTGCTGAAGAGATGTCGGTCGTTTTAAAGTCCTTTGTTAAGGGAAGGTTGCGAGCTTAGGTTAGATGGTTTTATACGGCTGTACATCTGTAGCTTAAATTTGTTCTGCTAGTTTTTGATGAACTACAGAGACGTCCATTGTCAAAGTTACTCAATTTTTTCTCCGGTATATTCTCAAGAGATCTGTATGCTTCGGTTAGATCAGACTTCATAAGAAGGCATTTGATTTAGTCTTTCAAATAAAATCTGAATGATCGTGATAGATGGCCCCGGATAGTTAAGTAGATAGCATGTAAGCCTTCGGTGCTAACTGTCCCTAGTTCAATTCCCGTTGGGGGCGATATTTATTTGTGTTCATCCAGGATCGTGATGGATAAGGGTAACTATTTTAATTATTACCGGGCATATTAACGATGAAGAGATTGCACCTTCCATATGATTATACTTGATAATGAATTTGTGTCTAAAATAATACAACGTGAAGTTAGAGAAATTCTTACGGTAACAATTTCTGTACATTATAATACATCGATGTTGTGTCGATATTATAATTTCGGTAACTGATTTGGAACAATGCTAGTTGAATCAATTTATGATTGACTCCTAAAAAAGGTTCGTACAATTTCTCCTTCATTTTTTACCTCTTTCCTTAACTTCTTGATATTCAGTATCAGTATACAATCTGCCTATATTGGCCGATCCTCGACAAACTATTCGCAGCTTACCATAATAGAGCCCCCATCTGTAATCGAACCCGGTACCACTGCGTGAAAGATGAACGCTTACTTCACTTGGCTATCCTGGAGCCCTTAATGATAAATATACCAAAATTATTATTTATTTCACTAATAGGAATCAAAATGTTAATGTTAATCAATTTGTTGGTGATAAAATGAAACTTCTCGAATCATATTTGGAGGAATTCTATCATGAAAGTTCATTTATTGTAATCAGTTTACAATAAATGATTTTGTTGTTATTCATATTTAAAAATCCACTCGGTAGCATTTTCACTGTTGAAAATTGAAGGATATATCCTTGGGCAATCCTTAGCGTATTATCTGTAGTCAGATCACGTTAACAGAGCGAAATAAGTTGTTTTTCTGGGAATTCGAAATCATAAGGTGATGGAGAAGGCGAGATTTAAATTCATAAATTTTATTTCTGGAGGCAGAGATTGGAAGAATCGATAATTTTTTCCGACACTTGAAGCGTTTCGAGAGGTCTCCTGGAAATGAATTTATGGAAAACGCGATGGCTTCATTCGAGGGCCCTCGAATTTGTTATTAAAAGTCGATTATCAGATTTTATCTACTTATATCAAGAGGTGAAAGGTTTATGCGGCAGCTTATAGTATTGACGCAGATGTTTCAGCGGACCCCTCTCTATTTGCTTTTCTACTAAGCGAGGGCAAATATTGGGAATGGTCACCAACGAAAGTTGAGGAGACATGAATGTCAGGAGGAAGGGTCTGGAAGAGAATCTGTAAAAACAGACTATCGGAATTTATAGTAAATTACATCTATCATGCATGAAGTTTCATTCGACTTTCTCAGAAGTAACTGCCATGCTTCATAAACCTATGGCAGTTTTAGTGACCACCTAGTGTAGCTCTAGTAGAGGACTTATTAGGACTATTGTAATTACTTGTATTTCTCGATTACCTGGATATATACTTCATATGGGCCGCCTCATATACCATGAATCCCTCTCTGAGCCTGTATAAAGCTCATACTTTTTCGTTGTGATGTCATTTTCTCATAATGTAAAGTGTTCATTTTCAGTTTTTAAATCATAAAATATGCAGGTTCTTTATTATGTTGAATATTTCTGATTGGCAGTCTACATTTAACCCTGGGTATAGGTTATTTATCTGAGATAATGAAATTTTTAAAATAGAAAGCTGTTTAATTTTGAAAGAAATGGCAGTCAATAGTTTATTGTATTATATGGATCATCTATGCCTTGGTTGTATCACATGCCTTAAAGCTCACTACTCAAAACCTCATACATATTGATAGTGATCCCTCTCTTTCCTTATCATTTCTATCCGGCAAAATTCAGCCATTCCTATGTTCCATTTAATGTCTAAATGTATGAGTATATGCCTTCATTCATGATTTTATATTAGGTTTTAAGTAATTGTGCAAAATGTAGAATATAAAGGAAAAAGGGAAGAAAGATTGGTTTTGTAGAGAGGAGAAAGTGATGAGTTAGATCGCAGAAAATATATCTTCACTGCAGGAAAACACCCACGAAGAATATGGGGGCGTAAAAACCCTGAAGATGTTTATGAAAGAGGAATAGAGATTTTGTTACAGTGAACAATAAAAATCCAAAAAGTAACTAACATATAAAATAAATATCACAACATAAGTGTTCTTTGTCATAAGAAAGACCGTCTAGATTTTATTTAAAACGCACTCTCGGGGACCTTTTAACAGAAAAGGTTGTTAAATTTTATTTTATGCAATTTAATTTCGTGTATGGGAATAGTTCTTTTTGATAAAATCTAAATCTATAAGATCCCACTTCTTCAATTTGGAGAAGCAGCAGAATTCCGCCCTAAAAGAATTACGTGTAGGCAGATCGGACAGGAAAATTGTCACGCACGACCCTAAATTATTCCGCTTTTTCGTTGAAAAACGATTCCTCTGAAGCGTTCCTTATCTTCCGATAAGTTCGAGGGACGGGAATTTCCCGGTAAAATCCGTTTCTGCAGCAACGGAGCGAGAGGAGGAAGCCGATGGACGCAGCCCAGAAGGAAGATGTATTAAAAATGCACCCTCCTCCTCGAAACACGTGCTCTGCAGGGAATTCATCGACAGCGTCATACATTTTTTCTAAAATCAGCGCCTCAATATCTCCTGGCTCGTCAAATTTTCCGCGTTATAAATATTCCCGGAAAAAAGGGAGGATGAGTGCTCTTCAAAAAAAAGTATATCTTCTCCTGTCGATGTCCGTACCCTGGGGGAATGTAGAGTTAAATTTGTGCAGGTTAGAATTTGTTTAAGAGGAAATTCTGCGGAAAATCGGGGGAAGACAAGCGGGATTTTTTTTCATTAAACGCATTAGTTTTTTTTTTACCGTCATCGCTGTCTCCGACGTCGTCAATGTTACACTTTGCGGTAGGTCCGTAATGTCCGTTCGGAAATTTATTAAGCCACATTCTCTGACCTCATACTGACTGACTTTAATGCCTTCGAAACTGTACATCCATTCCTTTCTTCATTTATCTTTTCCGGTTTTCTTTCGTCGCCTTCTTTAGTGATGGATTCCTTCTGAAAACTTATTTACATACTCTCAATATTTACATGTCGGTTTAAATAATCTAAATAGCATTTTATTAGTTTATGTTATCTTCTTCTTCCATGCAACCAAATTAATTTCTCTAAATGACTTTTAAGCTTATTCTTATTGAATGATAGCAATATAGAACTACCCCTTCTTTTATATCTCTAGTAGAAAACAACATCAGTAGAATAGCCTATAGATATGCTGGAATCTAAACTTTCATCAGGAATTCTAACGAGGGAATTATTTTTCCTGAGAAATTCGAGGGGGAAGGGAGTTTGCCTTTGCTTTTCTCATAAAATTAACATAAATAAAATCAAGTAAGAAACGTAAGTTTTAGTATAAAAATTGAATAATTGAAACAATGGAAATTAAAATCTCTGATAAAGAGTTTGTGAGCATAATAAAGTTAATACTTTTGAGTTTCCGGCTGTTGAATAAAATTCAATATTCTATTTGATTAGATAATAAGGTTAGAATAAAATAAAATTCATAATTGATGAAAGCTATTTAGTATTTCATCCTTCTATAATGTAAACAATATCAAGGGAATTTAAGTGCTCAGTGAGATTTATGGGAGATATTGTAAACATTGGGGAAAAATCTTCACGTTGAAAACTGAACTGAAAACTGGAAGTTTCAAGCGGTGTTAGTTCTAGTGTACCAGGTATAGCTAAAATTAGTTAGAATTATGTTCATTACCTATTATGTAATTAAAATCTTTTTAGTATTTATGATAGGCATAGCACTGGTGATATTTGAAATTACTTTTGATTTGATTTTAAATTACTGTTTGTGAACAAGTTAGTGATATTTTCAAATTAAAAAAATTGAAACGAAATAAAAATTCTGCTTGTGAAGGTACGTTGATAACATATTAAATTAAGAATATATTTGTTAGACATATTATAAATAATCAAAAGTTAGTTTTGAAATAATTCTCTGTGATATACGTCTTGGCATTGTCTCAATAATCATAAACTAGGCTTCAATTTTGGTGTTTTGATTGCAAAAATCAATCAGGAAACGAATCAGGAATCAGTTCCATTGGAAAGCGATTTTCCTTTGATTAACGTTTATATCAGAATGTATGTAAGCATATTCTTGTAAGTTTTCTGTCACGATTTGTTATTAAAGGCTGTCGATTATTGGTAATGCTATTACAGCGGATGGCCTGAAATTGACCATAAAGAACTCTCGTTACGAGTTGAAGCATGAATTGCGATATTAATTGCTTCCCGCGTTTCCTTCCTATCTGAGTCCGATAAAAACCATTCTGTGAGGATTCGTTCCGCCGTAAAGCTGCCTTTTAGATTTCAGTTTGGAATACTATTTCACTCAAACTTGCTCTCTAACTTTAACCTCCCAAAATACAACGGGAACCTTTTTGAATTTGACCGTAACTACGCTGGGCTAAAGAGCAAAATTCTCTCTTTTCCTCCATCCTTGATGACACTTGAAGAACTGGACCTCATTCCTCATTTGAATTGTAAAATTATTTAGAATCCGCGGTCTAACTTGGGGGTCGAAACAAAGTGAGTGTGGGCGATTGAATTTTAAATTTACCCGAAGAATTTCAAATGCATCTCGTGCATCTATTGTGACATGATTCCAGGTTTTCTTTGTACAACCGTCCTTCATTTATTCTTATAAAAGGATCGTTAGTAGTGAAATTGACACAGGAAAATATGAAAATAATACGACCAGATTTTGACACCAGGTAAGCGAGGCAAGTGCCTTAGGGAACAAACAGTTATTGACGAGGCTTCAGCAATTGAAAATTGGAAGTGATATGAGCACCTATCGTTAGGCTCATGTGCCTTAGCATTCTCTTTTCAATGCACATTATTTCGCTTCTTGGTAACTTATCCCAAACTCCGAGTCATTTAACATCTTTAGTTTTTTCTTTCCCTCTGTCTTTTCCCTAACATTCTACCTTCGATTGTTTTCTTTAGCAATCCCTCTCCTCTAGTATATGTACCATCCATTTTTTCTATCAGTCCTTAGCAACATAATTTTTAGTTATCAATAACTGATATATAATAACAAAGCATTAATCACTGAGTGATAATAATTAAGTAATCATTTAGCAATACATTTATGCAATATAAATATTTATTTTAAGAAAAACAAATGCCATTGGAAGACAAAATTCAAATCCGAAACGTATTTTTTACGAGTAGAAAGAGAAAGAATCAACTATTAAGTTAACGAGTTTGTAATAAACACATCGTTAAAAAACAATAATCTACGACTCATGTTGAAATCAGAGTTGTAAGAGAGAAAATCAACTATTAAGATTGTCAAAGAAAATAAGTGGGAACTTAAATGTTAACGAATAAGAGATCTGAGAAACTCTCCGTTAGCCGAATACGGCAGAGACTCAAAGAAAAAAGAGAAAATATGAGATAGGTGATACAAGGCTTCTTTCTCCATTTGGAGAAGAGGCCCGAAGATTATGTGACATATTCGGCTATCGGAGGGTTTCTCGAACCTTTTATTAAGAGAGTGATGATTCTTTTCTCGAGGTATACTCTCATAAGAAGATATGACAGAGAGGCCTTAGAGCTGGTGTGTCCAAGCACTTTCCTCTTACCTTAGGTCGAACAAGCTTCTACGAAAGCTTCGCAGGACTTCAGAGCACTTTTCTGTACATTTTATTGTATTAATTCAGCAAAGTCTGTTTATTTAACAGCTTATTATGAGATTTTGAATCGAAAACTGTACGAAACCTTCAGGAAACACTGGAAGCTGATCCGTATGGAAATAGTTAAAGGGTGGCTTGTGATCTGTGGGAATTAAAATAGACAATACGTTTCCATGCTAACATACGGTTGTTAGCTCTTATTTGCGTCCAATAATCAACAGCATTGTTTGCCTATAGTTCATAATTAAATCTCGATTCATTCAACAAAGGAGCCAATTTATTTCCAATTTTTACGTATCATCCGCTTCATTATGTTCGAAAATACAGGAGAAAATTCTAGGTAATATTGATTTATTTCTTTCCCTTATTGTTACTTCCATATGGACTCGATTCAGCCTGGATTATTAACTTATACCAATACGCATGAATTAACATCATCACCAGTGCACATGAAAGGCAGATAATTTGATATCCACAACCAATCTTTTATCTCAGGAATTGGATTTAATTTTGCAGTTTGTTTTCCGTTGTACTCAATAAGCGCGTGGATTTCGCGATGAAAATTTCAGTGACGCTTTGGCGAATGCGTACGCCAAGTTATGGTCCTGCGTTTTTCTGCCACAATGGGGTTGATAAGGATATTTCAGTGTTTTCGCGTTGAAAAAGACGAGGATTCGCGGTTTTGTTCGGAGGAATAATGATCATCAGATAGATGCAGGTTATTGCTACCAAGGAAAATAATCCAATGGGCCTGATTTCGAATGAATTACAAATTCATGTGGATTCGGATACTGATTTGTTTTATTTACTTCAAGTGCGACGATGTCCCTTGAAAGCGATATGTGTGTAACGCAGGTTGAGTTTATTCGCATGATTTTGGTAAAATTCAATGGATGAATTTTTATACGTAAATGTACGAAAAATTGCCCGAAGTTAATCCAAAACAGATCCGCTACCTAAATAAAGGCCCTTTCCTAGAGGAATCGGTTTATTCAATTATATTCGTTAGTATAAACAGTAATGTATAAATTAAAGTATAGGAGTTAGTACGTATTTCTAAATTTTACAACGAAGAAGTCGCAAGGACGGATAGTTATTTTTGGTCGTTCTTTTCCCAGGCTATTAGAGAAGCTAATAAAGTAGATTAGGCATTGATGATGGTGTCACTACATCCCCTGCTTTACGCCACTGGCAGCTCGCGAGGTATAATTCTAACATCTAAATTATATGAGAGGTCTTTCAGAAAAGTATAATTAAACAAAGTATCGGTTAAATATATCAAGTAACGTTAATAATGGATTATTTAGGGTCGAAGAAGTTTGAATGTTTTTATGACTCGAGGTGAAATATACAAGTTAATTACACGGACCACTAACTGTAGAATGAATACCTAAACAGGTTATGTTTTTGACAGGTTTTCTATCTTTTATCAGCGAAGAAGTATTTTGGATGTATCCTAAGGCTGTATGCATGGGAATAAAATTAATATGATCAAGCGTACTTCGTGGAGTTTTAAAACTTATATCCTAAAGAGATAATAACTCTGTAACTTCTAGAACGGATTTTAAATAACAGTTCGTTAATGTGCTGTTATATTCTTTCGAACATCTTCATGCAACCACGATATGAATATATTGGCCATGATGAGAGAATCATGTGATGAAAATATTTTCGTTTAAATTTAATAATTTGATATCTGCCTCCGAAAATAAATCTTTTCCTGGGTAAGGAGTCACTTATCTTTTTTTAGGTCGTTGGCAACATTTATTATATATGCCGGCGCGAAAGTCCAATGCGAAGGTAAACTTTTCCTCCTCATATTACGCTTTAAACGTATTTGGTTATCATACACCAGAGGAAAGCTTCTTCCATATCTGTCGTGTGAGCCTCATTTAAGATATTATTTAGAATGCTATATTTTTGAGGCTATCAAATTTCAGCAGCTTTCACAAAATTATTACAGAAGAATCTCTATCTAAGTTTTATTTCCTATAAATCGACGATTTTTAGACTCGTCAAATAAATCGTGAATGTATACATTTGTAACTGTCGTAGCCTTAATTGCCAGAAGTTTATTCCTTTCCTAAAAGGCAATAAAATAATTTTGAGAATTAGCTGAGCCTTATAATACTCGAAGTAGATGCTACACACGAAGTATTCTTTGGCGTCTAAAAATTTGCAGTTTAAAATATAAATACTGAAAATATAAGATTGCGTTCACAGTTTCCATAGCGACCTAACAAGAGGGATGATTTTGAACGAAAGACAACAATACAATATCAACGGAAACAATCAATTTGTATTGTTATATACTACCACAATATGTTCTTTATCGTTACACTACATTCACTACTACAAGACTCAATGGTAGTAAAGATTACAAATGAAAGACTACAATAACAATATGAATGAAAACAATCAATTTACGTTAATAACAGTGCCTGCGAGGTTTTTTCTTTTTGGTTTTGTTCTACTATTTCTATAAAAGGATCATGCTATAATAATTAAGTGTCTATTCAAGTAATTTTTATGGATTCCAAGAGTTGGAGTAGAAATTAACATAAACATGATTTCCACTATTGATTGGTTGTTAGTTGCTACGCAACCCTGCGAGTTTTCCGTAACTATGGTATTGACAACACTAATAACAGACATTATAATGTTTGCTAGTGCTAGAAATAATGATATTTATGTAAAAGTATTGAAAAAATCGTTGCAAGTATTTATAGAGCATCTATGTGTGCAAAGTTCCTTTACACATTCAAGCCTTTTGTGGTAAAGTAAATGTTCTAAATTGACTGCAGAAATGTAGAAAGTAAAGATTACAAATGAAAGACAACAATAACAATATGAACGAAAACAATCAATTTACGTTTGCCACACAAACATTCTGTCCATTGTTACGTTTCCATGGTTCCGCCGTCTGTTAGCGAAGCGGTCTCAAGAGCTTTTTTCAAGGGACATTTATTTTTGATTCAGCGCGATACAGCAAGTCATCCGTCGCACAACCCGAACGCAGTTTATGATCCTTTTTTTACGATGGTTGGAGTTATTCACAACCATTCCCTCAGACCACTCGAAATCGAATTAATGGAGAGCTTTGATGGCACGGAGCTGTTTCCGCAGTCCGCCAGAGGGCAGTAGTTGACTGGGCGTAGGGCGGCGCGGCTTTGAACCAATGGCGCATGGGCCAAGGCGTGGTTAGAGGAAGAGATGGAGTTGAGGACAGCCGCTGAGGGCGATAGGGAAGAATGGAGCGACGTATTCAAAGGAGTTAGACAGAGGTTCCGAGAAATTCTGTTATTAGTAATTATTAAAACGAGACCAAGTAAAAAGGCTCTTTCGTACATGGGAATGGAAAAAGAGCTGGCTCTAGGCTGTTGTGAAAGTTGTTCCGAGAACTGCTTCCCTATTTTTCCACCGGTGTTTTCCTCTTAAAGGGGTTCCTCCTCATCATCCTCTTTGTGTGTTTCCGTTTAGAAAAATTAGAAAAGAGAGAAAATAAAAGATACAAAGGAGAGGATCTGATTCTCGGATTTTTCAGTTAAAAGTCATTAGCTTACCTTTTTTTAGCTTTCCGCAGTGGTAATCTTGTAGAGGTAAAATTATAGGCCATGCAAATAATGTCTCTTTGTGATCTACGGAATGGAAGTATTTTGGCAACACGAATAACATAATATGGACCACCCACATCCGTTATGTATGAGGAAATGCACGTGAAACTCGACTTCCATGTGAGAATAGTCGGTAAGAGCACCAAAATATCTTTGTTACTTTGCACTAATTAGACCTCACCTTGAGAATCCATATGTAGTGTGATCCTGCCTGAAAGCGTTGTATTCGTTAATAGAAAAGGTATAGCGGAAGGCAATATGTTTTTTTGTTGTTTGTATTACAAAATTATTACAATAAATCAATGAGCACTAATCAGATGCTTCACGAGATAGGATGTGAATCTATACAAGGAAGAAAATTCTTCAATGAAACAAAGGCTTCAATTACTTAGAACGTGTATTAAGAGAGAATACATTCTTAGTCAAGTCGTTGCTAATAGCATGTGTCCTCACTACTACATAGGCAGTTTCGATAATGCGAGAAAGATGACAGAACCAAACAATTCAAGAATTCATTTTTTCCGCGAACGATTTAGTCATTCATATTTTTTATGAGCTTAAGAATACAAAAATAGAAAAGAAAACTTTCATAACGTTCACATCAATAGCAAAATATCTTGTTGCATAACGAATACTTTTTAAGGAAAAATTTTAAACGCTCTAAGTAGTTTGGTACTAAAGGAATAGCAACCAGAATTTTATTGATAGCAACGTAAACATATAGTAAATATTCTTCACGAATATAGTAAATATTCTTCACGAATCGATATAATTTATTGAAATTTTGCAATTTCGGATCGTTAACAATAGTCGATTATAAAAACTTTCATACGCTCTTGGAAGTCGGAATAGAATTTTGAGCACCGAAGAAATCTCTCGGAAGCGTGGGGGGTTAAGGCGTAGATCACCTTCTATAAACTTTATTTATCGGTATTATTACAATTTATTCTTTGACGATTCCTTCATGCATATTAGTAATAGATTATAGCTTCTCAGCGGAAACCAATTTCTGCGGTTGGGTCGTGCCTTTAAGCGAATGCATTGATGCGGTTCATGGAAAATGTAATGGCGCGAGTGACGATTTGATAATTTCAAATTTAAGCCTTTTTGAGAGAGAAAATAAAGGACGAGGATGTCGCTGATGGGCATTCCGTGTTGAAAGTGGGCGAGGAGGAAAAGCAGAGACTTTTTTGAAATTAAATGTCAGAGGAGATAATTAACTTTTTCGCGTTACTCACCGATAGACGAGAAAAGTAGATATTCCTGGAAACCTTACACATTCGGGCAAGTGCTTGTTTAGAAATCTGGAGCTTTCGGTGAGATTTTATCCTTTTGCGAAACATCCATCGTATAATTTGTCGACATTGCTTGTGGAATAGTTAGGATGCCAATTTTTCGACACCATAGACCCAGGTTCGAGTCGCAGTGAACCAGATCATTCCTGGTCAGGGCTAGGATCTTTCATCTAGCTATTAAAGAAGCTTATAGATTCGATCAAGAAATGATGATGGTGTCATTACATCACCTGCCATACGCCATTGGCGGCTTTTAGGGCAAAAATTTAAATAAAAAATATGTGTAGTGTTTCTTCAAAAATATTAAAAAAGTTGTGATAGAGGGTATCTGTATCCGTTAACTTGCATTTTCTGTTTCTCTCTGTTTCAAACATATCAGCATTGACTAATCTTGTGGTAGATTGTTGTTATGAAGTTACTCCTATATTAGCTTAACTATTTTGTTGCTACAGAATAGTATACATGGGAAAGTTATTTTCGATCATACAGCCAGCTGATATGGCACAGAATACGAATATTTATGATTTTTAATAATAAAAGCAGGTAGATTTGAGGTGATGTCCTCCTGAGCCATAGAATGCTCACGAAGAGGTGCCTAATTTTGTAAATAAATTATTGACTTGATGATATAGATAGAAAACAACATATTAAAAAAGTGTTATTATTCTTAGTGTAATTGAAGTGTTTATATGCTCAAAGTGCAAGTTATATCCACACGCATAGGTAATTACATCAAAATTTACATAAAAAATTGCATAAATACATACAACTAATAAAAACATTTAATTTTTTGAAAAATGAAGAAATTAAAAGCATAGCAAAATTAGGATAAACTAATAGGATAAAAATCATATGTCATGTATAAAATTAAAAGAGAAATAGTAAGTACATAATTTCGTAAGCATTAGAATAGGGATCCAAAATAAAAAGAATGATATGTTGATTCGTCAATAACAAAATTTTCATTTCTAAAATAGCTAGTCTTTCAATGAAATTGATATCGTCATTTTTATTTAAAATAACACGCATATACATTAATATGAGCATTAATGTTAATTTTCAGTATAACCAGTTTGAGCCATGCCACATTCAAGGTTTTGCAAAGATCGATGTTTCCCTTAGGCGATTGTCTCATTTGCTTAATTTCTGAAGCGGCCTTGATAAGGGAGATTAGCTATTGATCTTTTAGAAGGTGCTAATTTATACTGAAGAAACCAGTTGGACATTATTATGGTGCGATTTGTCACATCCATAATTTCCAGCCTTATCCAAAGGAGGCTAATCATTTAATTTACGTTTCTAGAAAGACTCATTATAATGAATTTAAAGCAAATAGTAATAATTCTGAGTCACCTGAGTCTTCACGCCTAAAAGTGGTAATATTTGAGTACAGCTTAGTATAGGAAGGAGGATTTTGGTCCATATAATTCTGTTGCATAATCTAGAATTACGGCAATTCAGAGAAAGTTTTTCATAATGTAGAATTCACGATGAGATCCAACGATTTTATGTTTTTTTACTTTTATGTCTAAGAACTTTCCGACGGGGGTAGTTTAAATTGATGCCACATATTCTTATGCTAAAGTACTAAACAACATTAGCCAAATAATGAGACAATTTTCTCCAGTTTACTGATAAATAGACATTTTATACGCAAATATCATATAGATATTAAGTTGTCAGTGAACAGTTTTGTTCTTAGCACACCAAGCCTTATAGTGATGAATTTCTTTCCATTAACACACTTATACTATATTATCATTTATTTATTTCCTGATTTATTACAATATTACAATAGCCATGTTCGGCAAGTTATCATTGGATATCATAACTTAGGATTGGACCAACAGGAGAAACATAATTAAAAATACGAAACATAGCAAAGAAATAAATACATTAAAAAATTAGGTTAGTGAGGGAAATTGAAAGAACCAATTAATGTTATTTATTATAGACATGAATTTAGACTTAGGTGAAAAAAGTCAATGGAAGGTATATGTGAGGAGAAATGTTGATTTATTAGCTACTATTAATATAGTTTTTGTACAGTGACATTTACAGAGCGATCAAATTAAAACAATAAAATTATTGAAATTAGTAAGTAATGAGATGAGTTGGAATCATCTCGAGTAAGTCTATGATGTGAAATACGTCCCGCCGTTGAAAAAGACTGGTGTAGAATGGCACAAAAAGACCAGCGAGCATAAAGAAAAGCATATCATCATAGTACGGGAATACCTCTACTCTAATCCCCACATTCAAAATTCGAACTCTGAATTGTTATATAATAGTACACGAATCCTCCACGTTTTATGCTGGCAACAAAACGGGGTCAACGCAGTTGCTATTCAGGAGACAGCTCTTCCACGGCAATTCTCAATGAATCCAACACCGACCATTTGCCACTTTTTCGATTGTCACGCCACGACATGTTTACCCTGGTCTGTCATCACGGGAGAGCCTTGCGATGCACGTCAGCTGCAACGCAATGACGCATTCTCCTGGACGTGCAAATCCTCGAGGAGGTTTTTGTTCGCAAGTTCAAAAGAGGACTTCTCCCCTTCACTTGTCACCATCTCCCAAAGTCCTGCGCATATAAGAAGAGAAGTACCGACGTACTGCACCGGGTACTGGACGCCTTTTCCTCTGAGTTCCATGCATTATTCACTCAGGAGCTCTCGACACAGTCCCTCTCTCTCTATCCGTCACACTTTTCTTCCTTCACACTCTTCATCACGTATCCCGCTTCCAAATCCTGTTTAACTCTCTCGAGTTCTATTTCCACCGGGTCGTCGTTTTTCGCGAGCCTACTTTCTCGCGAAAAAAGATGGGGAAGTAGTCTTATGAGATCGCCAACCCGTTCCGGTACGTGTGCCTCTAGGATTCGGAGTGAGAAATTTTTGCGCGCTGAATTTTTTTAAGGCGCTTCGCTAAATTTTTCGCGAGGTGGACTTGTCTCGAGGTTATGGTGGTGTCGTTTAAGAATTGCAGAAGTAGATTTTAAGGGCGGTGTTTGTACATTTATATTCTTAAGGTACGTTAGTTAAAAAATGGATTACCTAAATGTCCTAAAATTTTAGGTTTCTTTGCCGCATTATTCGCGACGGTATTTCGCAAAGTGAATTTATCTTGAGATTGGGGTGTTCCAAATCGCAGGCCGGTAGTCAATTCTAACGACGATGTTTTTCAATTTATATAAAGTAAAACCTCTTTTAAGACGTTCCCGCTTAAGACGATACCCTTCTACAACCCGCTATAGCCTTGTATGTGAAACAAAAATAGTTTATATTATCTATATTGCCGTTAAACAAAAATAGTTTATATTATCTATATATATCAAAAATAGTTTATATATCTATATCCGTCCTCTTCTCCCATCTCTTGCTTCACTAGTCTCTAAAAGGGTTACTGTAAGTCTTTCTTTTGTAATTCTATGAGAAGAATATGGAAAACTCATCCCTTACAGGAGAAGTATTTTAGGTACATACAATACTTCCTGTTTTACAAGAACGTTCAAGATTTAATTCGTTGTAATATACGGTTATAATGCAATTCGCAAATGCGTTTTTTACTTGGAACCCTGAAACCCTGAAAAGTATCATAAATCGGTTTTGCTGTACTTATCGCTGGTTTTCTTAAAAATTTACGGATTAAAAAAAATGCTAATTCTAATGGTCGAGAATCCTTGTAATAAGGGTAAGAGACTGGGAAGAATAGCATCATCATATTGTAATCTTGAGTTTTATTACCAACTTTTGCTCTTTTTACCTTTAGGTCTGTCAAAAGAACAATGTATTCGTGAATAACTTTCAATTTCTAAACAAAAAGATTTTGATTTATAAAAGACCACCTTTTACTACAGCATTCTTACATATATCCTTATAAAATAAATTTTTATATCTACTTACTAGATGATATAAATCATCCAACTGCACTTAGTTTCTTCTCTGTTCGTTATTTGACGATTTTTCACTTAACTCCATCAACGACCGAATATGCTAGATCAATTTGCCGGTAGAAACAATGAAATTGCAGCCAATTTTCAAATTTACTAATCGTTTTGCATTTATATGGGATTTTTTAATATGATACATATTTTTAAACAAGGAAAAGCTAAATTTTTATCGTTCATATATTGCATAGTTTCTTGACATATATGGGATATGAGGAGTAAGATAATCTTTTGTCCAAGTATTTTTCAATGGTACTTTACTCCAGCTCATTCAGTTCACTCAAAATGAAGGAAAAGTGTATAAATCTACCATCAACTTGAAAGGAAAAGGCAAATATGAAGTTCCCCGCCACGGGTCATTACTGGCGGTCTCTATTCAGGTTTCACTTTTTCCCATCCGATGAAATTACGGAGGGAGCTCGTAGGACCATAATCGCAAAATGGAAAAAAAACAAAAAAATGGACAGAGCAGTAGCTGGGGAAACACTTTCGCTTCGATACACTGCATTACGTAAAATTGCTTTATTCGCAGATGATAGCTCATCTCGTGACGTCACATTCAGCAGGGAATGACGGTCCGACGTCCAGGGAAATAATGAGTTTATTATGCCGCAGCAAGCCCTAACCTTATTTTCAAGCCATGTGTCACCTTCGTACGCTACTCTATGCTCGTATTTGAGTTGGTGGACAATTACAGTTCACTACCATTTGGATTCCTAAAGGTAGACGTTCCCGACAGACTCGGTGATGTGAATCCCTATTCCAGTCTCACGATCAGTCATTAAATAAATATTTATATATTTATAAATTTAATAAGAGGCCTTCATAATGAATTACAAACGGTGACAAATTAAAACATTTAATAGCGAGTCGATGATAAAAGTAAAAATCAATATATACAAGAAAGAATACGAATATCAAAAGAAAAAGCAAACAAAAATACATATGTATCTAAACTATACAATCAAAACAGTGAAAGAAAACAATTAATAATAAAGAGATAAATAAAAACTAAGCAAAAGTATCTGAAGGCGAAGAAAGATATAGAATACGATTATAGAGATGAGGTATTGAGGCAATAATATCGTACAGTTCCTTTCAGGAGTAATCACATTATTCTTTTTCTGTATACTTTATATTTGACTTTCTTATTATTAAATATTTTTCATACATGTATTGGCGTGAGATAGAGTAAAATGTATCATCCATTTACTTTTTAACGCACTTTCTTGCGGCTATAATAGTAGGCAAACTGCTGAGGTATGGATGCTACATAATAATGCCATTCATTTAGAATCCTTCTCATTGAATTAAGTCATTCAAAGCCATTTCGGTACACTATTGACTAGAGTTACAGAGAAATATGAAACAATCTTAATGTAGTCGAATAAGTCAATATGTAATGTCATTGAGACTCACAAAATGCTAAATATTCAATCATAAAGAATTATATGTAAGTGAGAAAATTGCCTGAAAAGTAAAGAAAAATACCATGGAAAAATTAGACAAAACGAATTCTGAGGTGAAATATTCAAATATAAGAGATGTTTTTGGAGTTGATAGCTGACGCTTTATGGAAAATTTCCATATACTTTTCAGTTTATGCACCCATAATACTACTTAATACTAATGCACCATAGTACTATTCACTGTCCATTTAAATCTCCTTATCTACATCTCTGCTCATTCCTCCAAGTGAATTTAATTTTAAGATTGCTTCCCTTTTATCTTCTTGATACATGGACTGCATTATTTCATACCTCCGTATCATACACATGTCAGTCTTAAAAATTTTTCTCGTAACAGTCACGAATTCAAGTTATGCCAAGAAGATTTTGGGCCATCATTTTTCAGATAATTTTATCAATTACTTTCGAGCAATTTTACCACCTCGCTAAATATTCAATTCTCCATCTTGTGTTCTGATGTTAATCCGGTCTTTCTCTAGCGAAACAGAGTGTTCCAAATGTTGGACTTCGTGCATTTTTTTCAATTACTCAAAGCAATAAATTTCAGTAACATTTAACTGCGAATAGCTCTGGGATGTTGCTCATTAATCCCTATCAAGGGAGCTTTCGTTCATCCACAGAACAAATTCGGACGCTATGTTCGTCTCCGTTTTCTCTTTTATGAAACAACGATGTTATTATGATGGGAACGAATCCCTCGCTAATTTCACGGTACCTCTTCTTTTTCCAAACCGAGGGCTACGTTCTCTTCAATTTTTAACTCTCCTGCACTTGACGAGTGATTGTGACAGGGCGTGACCTGAACGTTGAGCAGCTGAAACGAGAAAAGCTCCTAAACGAGATATATCGATATTCTGAAAATTAACCCAAAAACTAGTACACACCAGCTTCTACTTGCAAACGACACAAATTCTGGGATCTGTTAGTGATGGTAATTTACAGTAGGATGTGATGTTTGCATGGAAATTTTGTATGGATTTTATTTTTACCTTGTGAAGTGTTTGCTGATTCGTGTTGCGCAAAATAAACCTCCAAGATATTCTCCGTGAGTTTCAATAGAATTGGGCTGTTAAAGTCAACTTTCTGCCTAATATAGGAAATAGAAAGGTAAAAAAATGAATTTCTTGATGCTTTGACAGTTAGAACGTTGGGAAGAAAGACTATCCTTCATTTCAATAAATATTCATGTAATGCCGCTGATTGTACAACCGAATAAGGCGAAGTTTCTGTAAAGTAATCCTCCTTTGTCATGCACAATAGTTTCATTCCATGCAAAATAGCCTAAAGCGAAGAAAGTGGGTTTTCTTGTATCGATTATTTTGTTTAACTTACTTTCAACATCTTTCGTTATTTTTATATGTAATAAGTATATCATTTATTTCTGTATTTAATTATTTAAGCAAGCAATACACTACTAAACTTTAAATTTTGATTGAACTTTGGTGTGGCTTCGTTTTTCACCCCCTCTCCTTCTAGTTACCTTCATATGTTTTCTTAAGTATATAAAGGTTTCTATGCCCACAAAGTAGTTTTCTTCACACTTTTTTATAGCTAACTCTGTCTTCTGAAATCTTTAAAGACGATGGGTTAAATTTAAGAAGAGAATCTTTGATCTCAGTTTCGACTTAATATTTTTATTATTATTATATGGTTAGAAATGAAATTATTTATAGGTCATAGCTTTTGAATTACAATTCTAATATTTCGTACTAAACATATTAAGCACAGATTTCACATATGGCACACTTAATGGAAAAAACATGAGAAAATTTACAATTCATTGGCGAATATGAGTAAATAAGTATGATAAATGGTTTGCACTTATTTCTATTAGTACCTGAAAAGTTAATTTCATTTAAATTCACATCCCATTGGCAATCCGTTTCATATTGATAAACTAATGCCATTGATGAATGAGAACAGAACTCTTCCGAGCCGCGCATTCCATAATTTTAGCGTATTCAGCATTAAAATTAAGCATGGTGTTACATTAAGAGTTACAATTAAAACGTTTGACATCATAAGAGAAGGACATCTGATCATATCCGACGTTCGAGAGGAGGTATGAGAAAGCTTCCGACGTCGGGATAACGAAGTAAACTGAAAGAATCGAAGCAAAAGCTCATCTACTGGACGTAAGGTATCCATCTCACTTAGGAAGTCACTCTGCCCTATTTCTCTTCACGGTGTCATCAATTGCTTTACGCGACAAAGATTCTCATCCCGCTTGTTGCATATGTCTGCCTACGTACCTCAAACATCTCGTTTCCGATGGAGCATTCCCTAGATTTATCGTCGGCATCACGCTCTCCGCTTTAACTGCAGAAAAGGTCACGCGTGGTCGCAACCAGCCGTGTCAGACATACGGCGAATTACCTTTCCCATATCATCAAGTGACCCGTGATTATTTCTGTACCGTAAAAAAAGGTTTCCCGTGCTCCGGAGTGTTTTTCTTGTAAACACGATTAAACTTGAGGCGTGACTTTTTTAACTTTCAAAATTACGTAATTGGTGGCAAGAGCTGCTGTGGATCCGCCGTGGTGTAAAGCATTCGGGAATGTTTGTTACACACTCATTTGCTCAAGAGGTCAGCGGCGACGAACTGAACGTAAGAGAATTAAATCTAATGTTTTTAAAAGCATAAATGGGAGTACAGGTAAAGCTGTATTTACACTAAAAGAGGAAAACAAATATGAAAGCGCGTCATATTAATAATGTTAAATATTTACGCGACAGAATTTTAATCCAATTTTTCGAGGATTTATTTTCATAAGTTAAATCTTTATTAAAGATTATCATAGTGTAAATTAAAAAAATAAGTAGGAGAGAGATGAGAATATCACATTATGTTAGAGATTTAGAATTGCGTTTTATAATTGTTCAATCTATTTTAATATTTAAAAATTTTCTATTCAATTTACTTTGATGATTTATCTATCCTAAGTTTAACTATCTCATTGTTAATGAAACTTATCTGAAAAATTATCCAAGATTAAAGATTTCATTTTGATAGTTATACATATATCATTAACTATATAAAAACATTCACACCGAGCTCATCAACTCTTGATTTACCCTTGCATATTTTACTAAGATTTATTGTGATATCAAATTCGTTTTCCTAAGTGTAATTTCGTGACCATATGAATTTAGGATACACAAGTGCGATCTGAAGGATTCATTTGCGGCCTGATACTTTCTTTCGAGATTAAATAAAACGCTCGGATTTTCGATGGAGAAGGATCTCTGTATATGGACCAAGTTAAAATTCCCTGTATAAAGTTTTTGAGGCGTGTTACTTCATACTACCGTAGACAGCGGAATTTTATCATACATATCTTTCATTTACATCTACATATGCACACTATGCAAGCTGTCTTTCATCAAAGTGCCTGAACTATAGCTCTACTCCGCTAATCGATTACTTTCGCCCATCGCTCGCAGAAAAATTAATTAGTTAAGCGACTAGTTCTACCATCCATTTCGCTGATTTTACTCGCAGTATTAGAACAGGCAATCTAACAGTGAGGACGCATAATATCAGCATACATAACATGTATGGTGTACTGCGAAGTGCATATATACTTTCCCGGATCAACTTTGCTTTCTCATCACATTAATTGCATAGTTCAGATAGTTTCTTTCCACTGAAAATCGGACCGAACTAGTAGTAAAATAATTGAATGTATTATTTACTCCTTTAACTGATACAAGAGTGAAATGTTGTTGGTATCACGCCGTCTACAACGATAACATCGATCCCTCACTTAGAGGATAATCTTTACAGCGAGATGAAGTTTAAACGGGATTCGAAACTCATTCCTAGCTGAGTTTGACAGTTTACACAGTAGAGGATTGGTGACAAAGGATATGGTTCCTTAATAGATCGTAAGAACAAAAAGTCATGGGAGGATATAGGAAGGATGCAGCGTGATTGGCGTGCGTGTATCCGTTTGATGTGACACCGAGTTCGTCTCTCCATGCTCTGGGTGACACACAGATCTGCGGATTACTACTCTGCCTACTGTTGTAATCCGACAAGCAAAATCTTCGTTTTATTCTGCTTCATCTCACTTTATCTTCATATGCTACAGTATCATAACGGATCGTAGCATGACGCAACACGCCTATGTAATCAATGATAGTAAAATAGAATTGTGCAAATTTTCGGTATTATTCAAAGCATTCAGTCCAAATTACGAAATGAAACAATAAGCTGAAGTGTTTTGTATTTACATAACGGAATCTGAAACGTGTCACTGGACTTCATAAATCATATTTTGATTAATTTTACCTTAAAAATGAGTCGTTCGATTATATTTTATCAAGATGAATATCATTCTGTCTCTATAGTATTAAATCCAATATAAAACCTGGAACTCTTACCGTTTTCTGCCATAAGCTCTAATAATGGAATGAGGCTTTCCAGACAAGATGAGGAGTGAGGTATGTGCTCGCATACAAATCTTGACATCTTTTGATGGAAGTCCCATTCTCACTCGTTCCTTTAATTTATTAATTTGCACTTTTTGACTTTACTTTCCGATTAAGCCACTCTGCGTCATTAACGTCAGATATTGTTTGAAGTAATCACACCCTTAAGTAACGTTCATTATTTAAACTTTGGGGAACAAAAACCATCAGTTGAAAATACGAAGTTTCTCATTATGTTACTACGTCATTCCACGAAGTCACGCCTTCTTACAATGATTTCATTTATATTTAGGGATAGTAAATGTCTCAGCATTTATATCAAATCGTCAAATCATGGAAAAGGAATTCGTATATCCTCTGGCAATGACAAGGTTTCCTCAAATCAACTTCATCCCACGCTCTGCAAGCTTTGAGACACCTTTAGCTGCTCCAGAGCACGCAATGGATTACGAGAAATAAGAAATTGGAAATGAGGGTTTGTGGTAGAATTCTAAAAGTTAATCTGGAACTGATTCTAATGCATCATTAATGTAAAAGATCTATAAAATTTAAACTTTATGGAAATTAGAGAAATACTCGTATTCATTTGAACTTGAGTTGATGAATTAATTGCCTTGAGGAATTTCACGGATGTTTTAATATCTCGCTCTGTTATACTATACTAACTAAACTATATATATACTAACTAAACTATAAACTATTATTTCGATTGAAAATAAAAACGTTTTTAGTTTAATTTCGTTAAGTTTCCTCCTAGAGAGTTACGGTCCGATTATTTTCACTTTTCACGAAAAATTCAATGTATTCTATTTTACTGTGTGGTTGTTTCAAGGGCTTATTCAATTCTGAAAGATCTTTTCAAAACTCATCGATTGCTAACACTATTACATTTATATTTTTACCCTGCGAGCCGCCAGTGACAAGGACTTTTTATCGACAAGTTTTGTCTTTCTATTCCCTGATGCCCTCTCTATTGCATCTTACCTTCAACTGATTTCCTGAACTATCCCTGCCCACTCAGTATTCAACCCACCCACTTCCTCTCTCCATTTAATATCCTTAATCGAAAGCAATGAGAAAATGTTCACAATGCATGAGAATATATCAAACTTTTCCATCACAAAAGAAACATGTAAACAGTCTGGAGAGCTCTTTCACGCTCGATGGAAAAATACCCAATACTTCATCCCCGGTTTGCAGAGGACAAGCGTTAAAAAAAGCTCACTTTTTTACGTTTGCGGTCCACCATTCAATTGCATTTGAATTATAGCCGGTGACACTGAAAGGTTCGCCAAGGATCGAATGCATTAGGACCACCACAAGTAGGGAACACGCGTGAAAAATCCTCATTGTGTAAAAAGACAAACAGTCTGCCGCATCACTTGACGAATCGAACAGACGTTCCGCCGCCATTGAGGATCTGCCGATCCCTCCAAGTCCCACAACGCGGAGAGCTTTTCGCTCTGCATTAACAACTAATATCGTCGCGACATCTGCCGTCATCGTCGTCGCTTTGCCCCCCACGAACTGACGCCGGCCAGTCTCCAAGGGATGTCCGAGAGAATCGCACGCAAACGTGTTATATTTAGCCCAACTCTGACCTCATGCCCCCTCACCCCCCTGACACGCCCATACCCCGGTTTATAACGCAAACTCCGCCCCTAACCCCAGACCGCTACCCCAACACTTTCTCACCCTTGTCCCTTTTCGTCACCCCCTTCCCGTTCCCTTGATCCCCTTTAATTTCCCTGATTCCCCACCCCAGACCTCGACCCAATTCTTTTCTCTCGTACCCTTTTTTTATGCTCGTTGTTTCCTTTATCTATTCAAAAATACATTCACTTTTGATGTGTTTCTGACAGTTTCCCCTGTCACTTTAAGGATGATATATAATGTGATTGGAATTATCATTTAATTAAAAATTTTATGATGGGAATCCGTAGAAGTGAGGAGATTAGAAACAAGGTTGCTTTATTCCACTCAATTTAGAGAAAATCTGTTTATGGAAGTGTCAAAATATCCTTCGCCTTTCACAACACCATGACCGATCTGATTATGAGGTTAAAATGAAAGAAATGTATTGGAAACGAGTAAAAACAAGTTGATATACTAGAAGTCTTAATCAGTTAATCTTAAACCAGTTAATTTACTTCGCGTTAAAAATTCATCCTTTTCGCTACCGATCTATGATTATTTATTTGTTTATATATTATGAATCCAAGGCAACAAACCAGAAGGCATTAGACGGCTAAATAGAAAAATGAAAATCCGTGCCCAAGTACTCACCCACATCAGGAGAATATGACCCTCAAAAATCTCCCGAAGGCTGTGCGTTATACAATGTTATGCAACAAATGATACGATGTTATTACAAAAATATTTCCAATTTAATGAAAATGTGATTCACAAATCCAAACATTTTACAAAGTACACTCTACAAAGTAGTAATTAATAGTTTACAAAATCCTCTTTAGATGTAAAAACCTGTTGTTCGGAATGAAAAGTTTTGCCATTTGTCCAGCGGCCCGCTTCAGGTCAAGTTAGTGGAATTGAATGATCCTTTTTATTTAATTGTAAACATTGCAGGAAAAGAGAAAAGTCTCGAAAACTTCAGGTTCCATTTCGTTATCATCTGAATGAGGAAGTATTATTTACAAGTGTCTGTTATTTGTTTAAAATTGGAAACTTTATATTTATGACCCATTCTTTCGAGAATATCATTCTCATTCTACCAACTATTGCTTCCATGTAAGGATTTCCTGCCATAGTTTTTTGTATATTTCTATCTTTTTTCCGTCTGTACGAGCGTTTTCATAACCCCAACCTGTTAACTATCGTGTTCTAATTTCTCGCCTCAGTATCTTGTTGCTTCTTTGTTTTTCTTGCCTTCTGAATTTTCATCTTTTAAGCTCCCTGGAAACTTATTTGATGCATTTACGAGAGACACCAGTTTACTTGAAGCCTATTGAGAGAGATATGACGTAAATTCATCTCCTGAGGTTTGCAAAATGATCGCCTTCTTTTTCTCTTATGGGCTTTCAGCCATTACCTTTCTCTACTGATTCTTTATCCTCGTATAAATTCTCTCCAAATTCACCTTACTAAGAGTAATGATGATAAGTATAGAAACCAAAAATCGTCGCGATTATAAAATATGATCTAAAAAGAAATTTGACTGTGGTTCAGTACTCTAAAAGTAGCGAGATAGAGTCCCGTGTAGGGTAAGAAAGTTTCTCTGTGAAGTTCACGTAGCGACCCGCAGTGTAATTTGCCTGATTGCTGGTTTACTAGAACGTAGGATGAGTATATAGATGAAATTGATGGAAAGGTGCACTCTAATGTAAGAAGAGTCGCCGAGGCATCTAATTAGTCCTGCCACTTTAAGTTGTCTATCTGTAATCATTTGCTTCCCACTTCGGCATCCCTAGCTCCAACTTTGCTTCTCATATTTCCTGTCGAAACTGCACGTGCATTGCCCCATTTAGCTCTTTTCAACCCCTGCTCTATTTCTCACCCTCTCAACCCCCTCCCGACCTCTCCCCTTCCATTTTCTGCCCTCAAATTACCCTACCACTTCCGATCTTGCACCCCAACGTTTATAAAGCTTTATTGTCTCATGACCCTTTCATACGAATAAGATAACCGAGGGCACTTTAGAGTTTTTGCTCTTATCGGCTGAATATAGCGATGTTATTAACGTAACTGCCCATCAAGCTCAACGAAAGGGTGAGGATTAACTTCCGGCATTAAAGGAATTTATCGCCGGGTCAGATATGATAATTCATGTGATGTCCTTTACATTCAGATTCTCTCAGTTGTCGCAGTTTTAACTGTAAAAATTTGAAGTAAATAACAAGATGGATTACGGTTAAAGTAAGTAGTACTTGAAGAGTAATAATGTATCATCCATACCCTCGTTAATATTTTTGGATGTTATGAGAAAGTGGAGAATACGGCTTTAGGATATTTTATCTGTAAATATATTAAGCTTACATGTATTAAAGTTTCGACGTCTTTTGATTATTTTTTAGTTTTTGAAATAACGTTTAGATCTGTATCATCAGCGTCTTACTTAAATCTTTGAAACCATTCAAAAATGAAACATAAGTGGAGTTATTATATTTTTCTATGTTTCCTTTAGTAGTTAAGGATAAGACAAAAAAGATTCAAGGTTTAATTTATTATAACTCAATTTTCCTGTGTCATTAACAGCTATGAGTAGTCTTGGACATTCTTGCGATGTTTTAATTACTGATTAAGTTCCATTGATTATTGTGCTCAGAAGTAGTTGCTTATCTTGCTTAATGTCTGAGGTTTATTCCCAGGAAATGTATAAAATCATTCTGATTCAAAACTGATATGACACAGTGTAAACCTGAAACAGAGTTGAAATTTTTTAAATAGTTTTTTAACCACGCAGTACTATCCTAGATCTTAAACGAATAATGTTTAATGTTTTTATCATTCTGGAAAAACTTTCGGGATACCTCCCTAATTACGGGAACCACACTTGGAGAGACACCATACAACCCCACCTCATTCCAACATCCCTTCCCGACCCTAATACCCGGCCGTACCCCACATCCACACCTCACCCCTTCCCCTCTCAGATACATCTTCTCACTCCCCTGTTTCTTTCAACCCACCATCACCCCCATCTGTCCCCACGTGACCCTTCCACGAATATTTTAGTTCCGGAGGATCCGAAGGGCCGCCGTGTGGGTTCTGGTTATCCTTTGATCTGGCGGGGTTCCTTTGGGAGAGGATGGGCAAATTATGTCCTATGTGAGAGGGTCTTAGTTTGTGTGTATTCGTAACCGTGCGCGCGCGTCGAGTATGATTAAATGTAGTGGAAAACCAGGCTACTCTCGCCTTTTCTTTCTCCTGCAGAGCCATTTGGGACGGGACTCACACCTCTTTTCCGGGGAGGTTTTTTTGTTCGATAACCATCTATCACCTCTCACGCACATCCCCTATGTTTCACTTGCGCCCTCCACCCCTTTTGCAGATCATCTCTTTATGCCGTCTTCCCTTTCCAATTTTCTTACTTACTCATCTCCCCCTTTTCTCTGCTTCTCATCCCTTTAGGTCCCATTTCGGTCTCTATGCCGTATCGTTCCAATCTGTATTCCTCGGTTTCCTTTTACGCCTCCTCCTTATCTAGTGCCTCGGCGCCTTGCTGATTTTCCTTATATTTTGGATATGCCTCTCGTCATTCATACAAGGATATCATACCAAGGCTTCTCGAGTTTCTTTTCTATGCTAATCATCTACAAACTAAACTCGATTTCACTCTAAACTTACATTTTTAACAGAGACAAATACCAACTTATTATGCCTTGAGATGCAAGAAGTGAGTAGATTGAGAAAGAGTGTAGAAGTGTGGTAGTAAAAAATAAATGCACCCTTGTCGGCGTTCCTTCAGTATGTCAGTACCTTTTAATTTTTTGAAAGAACTAAAAGAGAGATCTTTTTGATAAAATATTCATTGCTCCGAGTAGTAATTGTTCTCAAAATTTTGGGGAACTTTATTGATATTACGTTTCTGAACTTGAATATTGCAAATCATGATATTTCTCACCAACTCATATAAACAACAAATTTCAAAAATAAAGACAATTGCCATTATTCTTGAACTCTGAACAAAATTTCGGAGACAAATATGTTCCAATATATTTATCTCTGTCAGTGTATTTATAAAATATCGATTCACCGAATAAAGTTTCGAGGGATAAATAATAAGCCTTCTTTTGAAAAGCATTTACCTTGGGCCTTGATGGTATTACATATTTTTTGATTAATTTTTCAAATCGAAACGATAAATTTATTTGCATCTCAAACTGTTTACGTAGCCGAGTAAACATTTCTTACCAGGAAGAAACCTCCCGGTAAAAGAGGGAATTCCCCTTCACTGTATAACACATGTTGGTGATTGATCATTCATATGACTTCGTACTCGCCGTAGGCAATGTAAGATTATATAAAATGAAAGGAGGCATCCTTCTGGTAAGATACGGGGGATATATTCAGAGGAATTAGATTATTTAGCCCTAAGGGATCATAAGCAGATATTACAGCTGAGGAAACAAAGGACAGATATTGCTAAGTTTTCGTTTTTAAAATAGAGGGGTTAAATATTGGAATATGTTGCCTAAATAGGTCTTCAAACGCTTTCCGAAAAATCAAATGATTTCAGAGAATGATGTTAGTTTTTATTGCAAATAAGGGAAGATAATTTTGTGAATATTAAGAATAATGTTGACTTATTGATAGCTTTACACGTAACTTAAGATAGAAATTACGTAAAGAATAAGCAACAGTATTGATATTATATAATATCATTATAAAAGTTACAAAAATGTAATATTTACGTTCATATGCAATGTTATTTCAAATTAAATAGTTACTTATTTCATAAAATGACAGAGTGGAAACTGAAAGGCTATACTTCGGAAAAACATATTGTATAAAGCAAAATCGCATCTATTCTAAATATAATTTGTAATAGAGAGAGGTTTTTTAGTTTGAGTATTTAGTAGAGTGTGCTTATTAATAATGTAAGGGTTATGAGTTTATTGGGGTTACTACCTGCAGGTTGAGAATTCCGCCTGATGTTAGTGAAACTGCTGCTAATAAATGAATATATTCTTACATGGAGTCGATTTAATCCGTAGTCGTGTCCATTCCTTGAAATAAAAATCATCTTATGAAAATTTTATCCAAGACTGTCTGGGGATAAAAGATTTCTTTTGACCTTTCCCCTCGTTGCTAAGGGGGAAGGGAATGACCTTTTTATATTCAAACTCCAATCTTTTCCTCAACCTCTGTGCCCTTCGGCGTATTCCATTTTTACCTTTTTCTATTTCGTCATCTTTTGCAGACCAATCCGCTCCTATGTGCACCGTTTCCTACTTTGAGTTTCCACCTCTCCACACGTTTTTCCTTCATTTTGAAATCTTTGAAATACCTTACGTTTTATCTCTCTTAATCCAATGTCTTCCTCTTTTATGTTAACCATAGTTATTTGGTAACTTGCTTTAACATTGAGACTAGGCGTTCGGCTTATGGAAGAGAGTTTTAATTTGTTAGATTTAGTTGATTACAATCACAACTATTAGCATCAAACTTCCAGGATACTTCACCGGTTCGTGAGATCGAATATAAGACCCCTTCTACCAATAATTCGTTAGAAAATTCCTAAAGATAGTATATATTTTTGCTCTCTTGTATAGCTTGCTCGTCTATCATTCCTCATCCTTTTTGGAAGTCACGAAATTTATGGAGTATCTATCAATAATTTTAGCCAACATGCAGTAATTCATACAAAATATATAAATCATGACCACTGATCTATTCGATGCTTTAGCATTTTATTCTGCAGCGTACCTTTTTTTATATATTTTATACTATTTTAAGGGGAAATCCAAGTCCCTAAGCGTGTTTAGTTTTCAATGTGATAAGGAAATGGCTTAAGCCAAAGGGTAAACCTAGGTGAAAAAGTTTTACGACCCCTGTTTATTCTTTACGTTCCAAGATGTATGTTTAGCGTATCGAGTTTGATTTTTCCATCCTTGAAATCTCATTAAAAATGGGTGACTACTTAATACAAAGGTTGCTGATCTGAATCGCTTAATTCCTTCCGTGATATCTTGGAAAACTGGATACAGAAAGTCAGATTCAGAGGAAAGATGCATTGCATTCGAGCAGTAGGTAAGTCAGAAATGATCGCTCAGCTTCATTGAAATGGTTTTTAAACTTTGTTTCAATTCATAAATTAACTTGTTTTACTTGTTGAAAATGAAGAAATAAGAAAAGGATTGGGAGTACCATGGAAAAACTGCTCACTCTAAATAATGATGGGAGAACTATGCATTAGAATGTAATAGAAAAGATTACCAAAAATAGCATTCAAGTTTTTTCCAAAGTAGGAAAAGAAATTTAAGGATGCAAAGGACTCGTTGATGAAGCTGACACAGGCTTCAAAACCCTGTGCCTTGATTGTAAGAAGAAGAATAATTGCAAGGGAATATAAATGTATTATTCTTTTAAAATTTTGATAATTTTCTAGATGTTTTTCCTAGCTATAGGCATTTAAGATATTACTTAGCATTGGACTTTTAGACACTACGAAAAATGAAACATAATTCATCCATAAGAGTGTGACAATCTCTAGAGATGACTTTTCATGTCAGTGCCTAATTGGAGTGAAGTATGAAAGATGAGTCTCACATATGTGAAGAATTTCGTCTACTTGCACACTTAAGCCTACATTACTCCCCTGTTAATCCAACTATCCTTCTGAAGTAGGTATTGCGTTCAGCACTTTCCAAGCCGAATTTTTGATGAATTGGGGCTTAGACATAATTAGTTTACGCTTAGGATAAGATATATCGCTCCCTTTGTTCCTTCCTCTAAGCCCCATTACTATTTCCTTCCATTATCCCATACCCATTCCTCTCCCAATTTGATTTTCCCCTCGCAATATCTATCGGTCTTGTAAATTCGCCGTCTCCGTAAAAACCTTTGATCTAATGCCCTCTCTCCCTGACGCTCTCTTCTTTACCCTAACTGCATTAAGATCTCCCCATTTTTCTTTCTCGTGCCTCACCGAAATCTCCAATTCCATCCCTCGTGCACTTGTCGCTTAATTTTTCGATATTGCTCTAACTTATTGAAACATTTCCCAGAAGTGGCCTTCAGCTTGAATACGTTTTTACCCTATGCATTTCGTAATTTGATCGAATTCATGAGTTTTTCCCCCCACGACTTATTGCATGCGGAGATATTGAAGTGGATGAATTTTCGTTTTCATTTGAAATTAACATTTTTGTATTCAGCGTTGTGAAAGTTACGTTACGCGTATATTATCATATTCCTAGTTATGTTTGGCTTAATAGAATCCAGGTTTGTTATTCTTTGGGCTAATATTTTCTTCGGCATTGCTGAGTATGCATAGTTGGTCTCCGAGTGTCTGCACAGAGTTTAAAACTTAAAGCTATTAGTCATCAGAGCTCTAGAAAGGAATGAGGTATACCAGACAAAATGAGGAGTGGGGTAGCTTTACTTTACTTTTATCTAGGTCATAATATTACTAGTTGAATACATCAGCGTAAGAAAAATGGCCTCGTGGATAATATTTTTTCGTAACATTCAATGAGAGTAACCAAGATGAGTGCAATTACTCGTACCTCAGTATTTATCATATTATCACAGCAATGAACAAGACTAAGACAAATCAAATGGAAGATACCTTTTTCTCTATGCGTTAATAAGATAAATGTAAAATATTCCATTTGTCAAGATATAGTAACAGGAATGGTTCACGAAAAAGAGAAAGAAAACAATGGCGAACGCATATACGAGGGTGGTCTGAAAAGTCTTCGACCCCAGATTTTTCAGAATTCTTCAGAAAATTTTCAGAAATTTTCAGAAAACATGTCGAGAAATGGTGAAATGTCGGAAACTTTTCAGACTACCCATGTAATTCTTTAAGAAGAAATTTATCAAGCCATAGTTGTGCAGGAAGATTAATTTCTTTCAGTTTATACTTGTGCAGTGTTTTCTGATGAAGTGCTGAGATAGACAGCGTTTCATTTATTTTCATGTAGTTAATGATAGAATATATATCATTCATTAGGTTATCGTCGCGTATGAATTATTTCACATTTGGTCTTATTACGTGTAAGAATTGGTCAAACTTTGCCACTTGAGACGTGCTTAATTTACAAGGTATATTAATATAAACAATATTGCTATATATATCTATACGAGTAAAAGTTGCTTGCATACTGCAAGCTATCCGTTGAATACAGTATCATACCAAGTACTGCCTCAGTTCAAATTTAAAACTTCGCGCCAAAGACCGCCTGGCGACGAACTAAGAACCCGGTCGTGAGAGAAGATAGCAAAATAATATTAGATAAGTGCCATCCTTACTTGTTCCAAAGTTTCGATTCAATATCTTATCGGGAAGGTCCCACGCCTCTGTCACCATTCCGGGTTTTATCTTTCCAGCTTATCGGGAAGCCATTTAAAAAATCGTCCAATGCATTTCTTATGGAAGAATTTTGCATCCACCTGGCGTCGAACTCACTGTCATTTGGCTACATTTTTTCCATGAGAAGCATAGAAGACTACCTCAACTTCAACCTCCGAAATTTTGGTTACTCTATCTTAACGATAAGTGCCTCAAAATAATTTTCAAAAATCCGCGCAATGCATTCTTATGGGAAAATTGCGATTTTTGGGAATTTCTGGTATCGAACCCATGATAGCTAGCGTCGATGTCTGCATTATTCTGGCGTCTAGAGTGTAGGGCCAGTACGTCGAAAAAATCTGACGTCGATGGCGCTTGTGGAACATGGTCAGAATTCGTATCCCCTATATATATCTATATAGGTATATCCGGAGAGTTAGCTATATATAATAGATACGAGTAAAAGTTGCTTGCATACTGCAAGCTATCCGTTGAATACAGTATCATACCAAGTACTGCCTCAGTTCAAATTTAAAACTTCGCGCCAAAGACCGCCTGGCGACGAACTAAGAACCCGATTGTGAGAGAAGACAGCAAAATAATATTAGATAAGTGCCATCCTTACTTGTTCCAAAGTTTCGATTCAATATCTTATCGGGAAGGTCCCACGCCTCTGTCACCATTCCGGGTCTTATCTTTCCAGCTTATCGGGAGGCATTTAAAAAGATTTCCGCAATGCATTTCTTATGGAAGAATTTTGCATCCACCTGGCGTCGAACTCACTGTCATTTGGCTACATTTTTTCCATGAGAAGCATAGAAGACTACCTCAACTTCAACCTCCGAAATTTTGGTTACTCTATCTTAACGATAAGTGCCTCAAAATAATTTTCAAAAATCCGCGCAATGCATTCTTATGGGAAAATTGCGATTTTTGGGAATTTCTGGCATCGAACCCATGATAGCTAGCGTCGAAGTCTGCATTATTCTGGCATCTAGAGTGTAGGGCCAGTACGTCGAAAAAATCTGACGTCGATGGCGCTTGTGGAACATGGTCAGAATTCGTATCCCCTATATCTATATATATATATAGGTATATCCGGAGAGTTAGCTATATATAATAGATATCCGGAGAGTTAGCTATATATAATAGAAGATATATCTCTATATATATCTCTCTCTCTATATTGGTCATTCTTGAATGCCTCGTTTAAAAATTTACCGACCCTAGTGCTGATTCAAACTTACAGGGAAGAGAAAGAAAAATTCTGTTTATAATTATAAAAATGGCAAAGTGAAAATATCTCAACTGCCACTCTGTTTGTTGTAATTTACCTTCCAGAAAAAGGCGATGTAAAATAACGAGAGATGTAAAATTTCGTTCTGTACTGAAAAGAGAGCCACCTCCAGTTAGAAGCGAATATATCTCCCACTTTTTTCCGTAATTAGATTCAGCTCAAGTGCCCGTAGCTGTTTCCGGGTATTTCTAATCGTATGAATGGAAACCTGGAAAACTTTATGGTCATGATTTTAATTTTTGAATGTAAAACGCTTCTGGCTGTCGGATGAATTTTTAACGAGAGCAGGTGTTTGTGATTTCATATGCCTGCAACGGTTTCTTTATACTCGTATATTGTGGATGACGGTTGCTTTTTGGCTATTTTGACATCGATTCAGAGCACCTCATATAATGAACTCCACTGGTATAAAATGTATGATTCCTGGATCTCACACATTGCATGAAAAATTGTAGTTTAGGCAGTCGTGGGGAGCCGTCCTTCATTAAAAGGCCACATGTACCATTGGGTGGCACAAGAAACCATAACACTACACTTGAGTTTTTGCATGCACTTATTGCATTCAAAGAGCCGGGTATCGAAATTGTATGCAATGAAACTAATTTAATCGCCCAGAGAAGAGAAAAAATAATATTTTGCATTCAAATTCCATTTGGGTAAGGAACTGGGAAATAAAATAATTTAAACACCTCCATACGTTTCGAGAAATCATTAAAATACAACATTTAAGGCTGAAAAAGGCCACATTTGGCACAAGGACCGCAGGATCTCACCATGTGGCTTAGGGTCTCACGATGTATTGAATCTTCCGCTTGTCTCCCTTGGGATATTAACTTTTTAACTAGATAAATAACAATGATTATTATTACTTAGTACGTGGATGTTAAAATGCAGTAGCAAGTTGTAATCAATCCAATATAAAATCTGAGAATAAATAATTTTTCCAAATTTTTAAACTTGTACTGTACTCGGGTGGTCTTACGGTACGGTAGTCCGACGCTTGCCGATATCAGGCGTTTGGAGAATTCCTGTGTCTCTCATTCATTAACAGCCGAGTTTCTTTTCTTTTCTTTGGGAGTATCGTATAATCTTCTGATCAAAAATATACATCAAAAATAATTCTTGTTTCCTCCTGAGTGACACCAATTTCTTGATATCCTTAGCTATTGAGATAGAAGGAATTAACATGATATCTATCGAATTACATTATTATGTTGGTTAAATATTATTGTAACCTCCGTTTTATTTAAGTACCTATTTATTAAGAAAGATTAGCATTAGAATCTAAATATAAGAATTATGTAAGTGAAGTCGTTTTAAAAATTTAAGTCTAAAGATTTTAATTTTTGCATTCTACTGATGACACATCGAACTACCTTTAATACATAGAGTTAACTCATTATTCGATGTAAAAAATTTGAAAGAACGCAGTGGAAATAAAATTTCTTAGGAAAGTTAAATGGGTTTCACATTACTGTTACGTGGATGGGAATTTGCGTAGCTTATCTTATTTTATATTAGCAAATATCCAGAGAGATTCACTTTTATATTAAATCGTGTAAAGATGCGATACACTTCAGCCGAGGTATATCATTGTTTCCATGGAATAAAATATACGCACCCTTTTGCTAGCGTTGTGTGTAGGAAGAAAAATCTAGAGCTACGTCAATAGCACATAATTTTCGTTCAGAATTCAAGGTATGGTGTGTGTGTTACCTCAACTGTCCGGGGCAGCCTTAGCCTCGGGCAGGTCGATTAACTTTGTCAAGAATGCATACGGAAATATGAATTCGGAGTTCCTTCTCCAGGAAAGGTTTCGGAAACATAAAGAATTTTAAGGGAGAAGGGTCTTTTTTTGAATTACTCTTTGGACGTCTTTGCCTCAGGGATTCGGTTTCAGTCAGGGTGGACTTTTTATCCCACAAACCTTTACGCTCACTTAGGTTTTCCACTATTCATTTAATTTATATTATCGTTTTGCTGAACCTTTTCCACTAATTTGAGATAGCGAATTTTTAAGTTTGATTTCCGATTTCATTCCCAGCTCGATGATATCAACATTAAATTAGGCTTAACTGAATAACTTTTTTGGAAAAATCTGACTTTTCTGGATGGAGCCACTGATACAGTCGTAAGACCTGTCGTAAAGATTCCCGATTTAGATTTAATGTAGTAGAAGATCTCATCAAATACAGTATATTTTAGTTTCCGCTTGATTTACCTTATTATGAGAAATTTCTTATTACTAGAGTTGGCTTCAAAGTCATGAGCTCCCTTAGGCAATATATTTTTACATATAAATTTTCTATCGTGATTTTCATTTTAGTCTATGACTTCCACAATCATTTCAATCTCAGTCAAAGTTTTAATAATCTTGGTGACAGTGATTGCCATCAAACGTCACACATTATTTTTGCTGTATATTTTTACTTCCATTATGAGTAACATTCCCTTAAATGAAAATGCTTTGAAAAATACCTCTAATATAATATTATATATTCAATCTTCATTGTTAGGATAATTGGAAACCATTTTTGATATTTTGTTTCAGTTACTCTACTGATCGTTGCATCTTGAGTAGATTTCTTGAGTAGTCTTTCTTGTGGTATACGGCTATCTATATATGTTTGCGGTATCAATCCGGCAATTTATCTTTTTACTTCTTTAATATACAACATTCCCTTTAATGCTATAATGTAAATAATCATCCAGTCATAATATAAATAATCATTTTAATTTTTAATTGTTAGGATTATTAGATATGTTGCCTTATTGTTGCCCTACTGATTGTTGACCTGTAGCTGGTTGGCTCCTCTCGCTTACCGTATCAATCCGGCAATGATTTTTGCTCACCATTATTAAGCAAAGAAACAATACTTGTTATGCTAATAATAGGTATGTAAAGTAAAAGGTTAATTGTAGGAGTGGCCTTTAAAAAGTAAAATTCACCGTAATAAAGTCATAATTGTTTTTATTATTATTAAGTTACCTATTTCCATCTCACTGATATAACAATAATAGGCGCCCATTGTTGAAACGACAATAGTAACAGATAAGTCAACAATTGGCATCCTTAGAGTCGCACAAGGTACGATCCATTTCACTCGAGATTGTTTGAGGTGCTCTGTTTAGTATTCTTGAAGTGTGAGCGAACGCACGCACATAAAGAGACAGAGAGAGAGAGAGTAATTGATTTGAGAGGGGCGCCCCCAGTTAAAGGTGTTCATTTGGGGACAGAATCGTAGAGGCAATCAGCCCACTGGGGCCTAAACACGTCAATAAAGGTTCTAATCAATCAATGCGCGGCCCTGGGACGGTTAACCATTTTTGCCAAATTGGCAGACGAAGCTGCTCCTTCTTTCCTTTGAAATGGGTTTCACTTAATAGTCTCATCCTTAGGAAACCGTAGCTGAGCTATTACCTCCGCTATATTGGGGAACACGGAACAGTAGCCTCTAAGAGCGGGAGTTGAGCTCACGTAACGTGGATTGATCACTGATGCGAGGATTGTATCGAGGATGCGTATGATTCCAAATACAAACTATACGGGAGTAAATTTACGGAATACACATAGAATATGTTATCCATGAAGAATTTGCTGCCTCCGTAGGCTCTATAGGAACTCATAAATATTCATACTATTCATATGATGAACTGTGGGCTTTTAATACTTGAGGCAGGTCTGGGTGTAGAGATGGCAAGCAAGTGTGGCTACCATCTCAGGGTACACCAGGTATTAGAATATCGAATTTATGTAACGTATGGCAACTTGTCGACCATTTAAAAATATTTAAAAAATAGTATTTAATATAATATAAATTAATAGTATAAATTAATAATATATTTTTTTTAAAGAAAGGAAAAACGAGAATATTTAATGATCCTTTTTATTATTTCTAATGTAAGCATCCGTTTTCGGTGACCAGCGCTTTACCCCCTCCTACTCCATCCAAGCATATGAATGACGCACCATTTTAAACTAAAAGTTTCCTGATTCCAGCTTAAAATAGACCAAAAATGAAAAATACATCGTTTGGTTAAAAAAATCCAGTTGAAATTTTAGTTTCCTCGTTACTGAATATGTAGATATCGATTTATTTTATCAATAAAAATGAGGTATCTCCAAACAGACTCTGATACTGTATTTCCCCACCCAAATAAATTTTAACAAACACTCCAATCACTAAAACATGCCTAAAACACTCCTTTGCGTATAAATCAATTACTTGAGTTCAATCGCAAGTTAGTTGGGCGAAATTTTTGCCCGGGGTAACTAAATTAAGTTAAATATATTACGTAAAAGGAAATATAGCGATCGACGTCACATAAGCTTATATTCTGAGCATGAGTGAATATCGTAAAACTTTTAGGACACTGAGATATTGTGAAAATAATACGTAGTACATTTTATCGTTAAAAAATCTTTTATTTTTTTTTTTTATAATTAGGGAATTATGAGAATTCGCTGAATTATACTTCTATTGCTGGAGATAAGTAAAACTATAGGTACAGCTGATTGTTTTACATGAAAACGCTGTTTAAATTAGGCGGCACTTTAGAAGAGAAGAACAAAAATAAAAGATTTGTTCTAGAAGAACTATGAGCCATAGGTGATTATTGCTACAAATTATAATAACTAATGAGTTTCCATAACAACAGTTATATCCAAGTTAGTGAAAGTTAGGCTGAGATAGAAAAACTCAACAGTTAAGGCAGCATGTTATTGTTGCTTCTGGGAATCCACTCATCTGAAGTTGTTACTGTATTGAAGTAGCATAAGTTACTTGTAACTACATCCTCCAGGCATCCTTGCTTTACAATGTAGTATGCTTGTATTCCTTCGATTCTTAGGAAACCACAACTCAAGAACAAACAGGCTCACATTAATCAATTCGATGTTCATGAGGTATTTCGGAAAATTTCAATGAAGGAACTGTCCTTTTTGTAAATTAGAAAATACATATTTTAATCTCCATTTGCTTCCAAATTACATGATTTGTGTATTAGTTTCATCTTCGATTGGCTTATTGCTTACGAAATATCAGAATACCGTGATTATTCAGGTTGTTGTGCAGCCATGGCAAGATAAACATTTACTTTGTCTTGCGATTTTATGCATTTTGATCATGCTCCTTCATTTTGTATTCTTTTTCATAATTGAATAATCATTAGGAATTTTTCCTCTTTAGTTTGATTCGTTAACATCTCTATTTATTTTCAAAATTCGAAAGAATTTTTGATGCGTTTTATCCCCTTAAATTTATATTGAAATAGAATATAAGAGATTGCCCTAATAAGGAGGATTGAAAATGAAAAATACTCGTTATAATCTAGTATGATACTTACAAAAACGTAATATCTTTGAAATGAATAGATGCATAAGCGAAAATTGTACGATGCCCTAATAAGACTCTTACTTGTAACTCGCATTTTAAGAAAATTTTTCATAAATCATAAGAACGTTTTTCATTCGACAACATTTCTCTGTTATTCTAATTAATTATTTTGCAAATGATATCAATGAGAATGAAGTGAATAAAGCGTCCTTCTGCCTTAGGAGAAATAACTAACCCATGAGTCGAGTAAATCTCATTTACAATAGACCATTATAGAATACAAATCTCAGAGAGGGTTTTGTAGCATAAATATAGAGGCAGTCTTGTGAAATTCACTTCCTGCGCTTTGAGACGTGGCGATGTTTTTTAAATCTCACGCGATAAATGTAACTCAGAGACATCAATTCTTGTCTCTAGTCTTGGATTTGCTAACGACCACCATGGAGAAGATCTTGTGTTAAGCGAGGCATGCTTTGCTTCACCTCATAATTGGCCCTGTTTCCGGAGGAAACGATTGTGGGCATTTGTGCGTTCGTCAGAGGTTCATTAACAGCCTTTTGCATCGATGGATCAATTGCCGCGGATATCGCAGTAGCGGAGTCAAGGTTACGATTCTAATTACGGAATATTAAGAGTAAATTTGAATGCCCGAATTGAAAAGTATCGTGGTTATATTCGAGTATGATGGTGTAATGATTAAGTCGTATCATAATGAGGAGGAAAGGAAATATAAATTGAATGATAATGGAATAATTAGTCTTAACGTGACGATAATTATTTATGAAGTAATGATGAAACATTGATAATAATTGGGTCACTCAGACTAATTGCTAGCGCGTGTTCTTTCGGTGGTCCGAGTTTGATCCCGGTGTGAGTCTACTTTTCCTGATTTGGGTGGGAGCAGAGAAGACTGCCGTCAAATTAGTGGAAAAACTGAAATTCATCATCATCTAAATTATCAGCTGATTCCACATATTTTGGGAATGTTAAGAGTCATCAAAACTGTCATTATTATGAAAGTAATTGTGATGAAAATGAAATAATCAATGAATCAAAAATGAATCATAATGTTTTGAAGAAATAATAAGTCATATTAAACCGTAAAATAAGAATATTAGTAAACATTTTGCTTTTATAATTAGTCAATGAAACCATCAGTAAATCATGTCTTAGTTCTAAAATTTTTTAAATATTCAATTAAAAATCAAATTTTCTTTCCAACCAAAAATCCAAAATTTCCAAAAATTTTCTTTCAACCAGAAATCTTTTTCTATATAAAAATTATTGTAGTGAATGATTCAAATTACCAAAATAAATAGTATTAATATATTAATAGTTGTAATACGTACTAAATGAATTTTCGATGCAGTCCACAATCTAGAAAAATATATCTTGATAGACAAAACTCGTGTGCCATTGTTTTAAAGGTACTCCATGAGAACGATATTTTCCGCAAATCTGGATATATTTAACTTTTAGTTTACTAACCCTCGATTAAATACTACGATTTGACATATAACTCTAAATTTCGTAGAGCAGCAAACAAAAATTAAGCTTAAATCAAGAGAAGGCTTTAATAAAGCAGAATGTAGGAGGATGGATTGTAACGACCCTCCGGTGGGGATCAAGGTTTGGTCGGAAGGCTTGGGGGAATTGACCTGCGACGACAAGGACGTAAATAGATCAGTGTTAATTGCAGGATACCTAAATTTACCGCAGGTAAACGGTTTGTGGGAGGAAGGGTCAGGGGGTAAGGCACATCGACCAATAAACATTACCGTAGTCGTGGCTTTACGCACACGGTAATCAAACCAAGGAGAGCTAGAATCGATATGACCTCATTTTTTTGTTACTACTAGACTCATTGCATATTCCTGTCTTTAGTTGACAATCGTAATAATTCAGAATGAAAGTCATCCACTCCCAGTCGTAGAGGTATGGCGAGGAGTGGATGAGTTTTATTTTAAATTATATAAACAGCCGTGCTCAATTCTTATCCGAGGAATTGCATTACTGTAAACATATTTATTCATTACTGATATATTATTTTTTCCGAATTTAGCTCTTAATTTTTAAGTAGTATTGTTTTCATTATTGTATCTAGAGTAGGAGAGATTGGACTACTACTTGTCTTTCTTATGTTTGTTTTGAATCTTTAGGATTTCGGAATGGATTGATAGTTTTCAAGGAAAAAAGGAATTGAAAAATGTCTGCCGAGACCGAGAATCGAACTGGGATATTTCTCTCTCCAGGAGGTCTTTATCCAAAAAAGCCAACCGGCCAGCAAATTTTCTCAGACCGTTTAGGGACCGTTTTATCCTGGGTGCAAGCCTTTATGTGCAAATTTACCTTAGCCTTCTTATTTGGATAGATAGTTATTTTGGACTTTGAAGAATGCGACGTAATTTTCTATCGTTGTGAATGTTTCATAATTTGAGATAATTTGAGATAGTATATCGTTGATTTCTCATATTGTTTGTATTCTATTTTTTACCATATTTTATATTGACGTTATCGATATCATGCGACCTTTCAGCTACTTCGGCCGATCCGACATTTAAAATAAAAGAAGAGATATAGACGCTAGAACAAGTCGTCTAAAGGAATCATTCCTTCCGGAACAATACACGATAAAAACAGGCTAAAAAAAGTAGCTCAATCGTTCTCTGTTGTCCACGCGCCGAAAGGTAGCTTGCAAAGTATAGATGTAGATATCCGTGTAATTAGAATAGAAATTTCTGTATTTTCACATCGCTTATCTAGGCTTTACCCTTATACCGTTTTAAATCCATTGCAAGCTGATAAGTTTGCTATTAAGGTTGATCATTTCTTAGGTAATATCACATACTGATTGTCACCCCATACCGAAATCGCCAAGTATATGACAGCCTCCGTGTGGTCCATACTTCAGAATCTAGCCATTCTTGTTGCTGACAGGACATGGGGAGGTAAACTGAAGTAGTTCGGGAAGTTTTCATCTCCTTGGACCCCCGATCGCTTCGAGTTGGACCAACTGATCGATTCCGTGGTGCAGATTCTTTCGCCCGTTTGTTTGCGTTGCCGCCTGCAGAACTTCTGCCTTCAACAGATCCAACCTCTCCAATAATGAAAGGGTGTCGGAGAACCTTTTAGAAGAGGGTGCATACGCGATTAAAGTATCTCTAAGGGACCAATGTCACTCCTGGGGTGTCTTCCACTAAATTATGTACTGAATGAGTCAACGACAGCCGAGTAAATAGCATCTGGGACACTCCTCCTTCAGCTAATACTCCACAGTAATCTCACTGTCATTCTTTCCGAAAAGTAAGCTCATTCTTTGTGCGGGTCTAAAAGATCATCTTCGTGATTTTTTTATCTGATACGGTTGATCTCTGGAAATGGGAAGAGAGCCATTTGGTTTTGGCCATTTTTTTCGTCTGATTCTGAACATTTGTATGGTCTGAGATGTGGTCACGCTTGTGAGATGAAACGGGTTCCTTTCAGCGACTAAGTATGTGTATCTTTCATTTGTTGCCAGTTTGTCAATAGTTATAATGATTTGAACCGATACGGCGATTCTTCAGCGTAAATACGTAAAGGTGGTCGCCAAACTGATCCTAACCACCCAGTAATCGGCTTCGTAGGAAGGTTAGTATTTTCTAGATGATAAAATCTACAGTAGAAGCCGATAAAATTCGAAAATTCATAATAAGGGGAATTAAAATACACTTCGAAAGGATTACGACGAAAAACTATCCGTAGAGAAGCTTTTCTATAAGATCGACGTTTTTAAAAAGAGTTAAAGATATCAATATAGAAGTGTACAAAACACCTCAAATAAACTCTCCTTAATATATTGTTCATACTTTTGCTTTTCCATTATTTCGATGTGAAAGAAATATACGATTTTAAAGGAATATATATTCCAATATAGCTCATGAATGTTTTTGACTCTCTTTTAATAGGAACATTTGTATCCTTTGTGTGAAATATTATGTGGAATCGCGTTATGTGGATTCCTGCGATTATGCTTTTTATGGTTTGCGCTTACATCCAAAGTGTAATTAATTTAAAATATCATAAATTAAATTCTAATTCACGATAACAGTTAGGCTTTGGGCTACGGAGAAGCCACCTAGTGAGACATCTAAAAAATATTTGAAAGTTGGTTCTAAATACTATGATAGTATTTCGCTCATGTTCACTATCCATGTATCAAAGTTGGAAGTAATAAGTGAAATTTGGTGGAATTCATTTTAAAAAAGGAGAAATGAAAGGTTTACCTTCCACAAAATTTATTTATGCCACCATGGTTTCGGAGCAAATTTATACCATCATCTGGCCTTGCCATCGCTGTCTTTGTATTTGCAGTATTATATCTAGATGAACGTATTCACCAAGTTCAAATTAATCATAACGGCCATCCTAAATGTTCCTGAATTTATCCCATCTTCATTATTAATACTCTCTCCTTTAATCAGTAAAATTTTCAGAACACTGTGCTAAACTAAAGCTAGACTTTGCGATATGAATTAACCACGCTTCCCTGAAAATGTTTTGAAAATCAGAGTCACGCTGCAAGAACTCCCTCACGAAGGATTCCCTTCGATGTATTATCGATACACTTTTTCATTGAGAGCGATTCATCAGGTGACATCTCAAACGCTGAGGTCTCTGTATTGATATGCAGCTATTGATCGAATGTACAGTCGGATAAATTGCTTTTAGGATGACTCATGACATTTAAATATTGATATGTTGCAAAGAAAGACATGGAATGTTTTATATTATTGGTTCTGACATTTTTATCACACTACTCCGCTGTTAGGATTACGTTGATAAATGCTCCACATATCCAGAGCATATAAAATTTACATTTTTACTGTTGTCATACGATGTCTGTTTGGACTTTGACCTCATTCGTTGCGTTTATATGTTTTTATTAGTGTGAATTCATTCATTCAGAGTAATAATATGGACAATTCAGCTGACGACATGGATTTATTGTATTTTTTCTTCATATTCTTCTTTCTACAAAAGAGAATTTATAACGTCATCATTTAAATTTTTACAAAAATAATGTTGAATGCAAAAGAAAATAAGATGGCTCTGAGTAAGAAGAATATTAAGCAAATTTTAAATTAGAATCAATTTATTTTGCGCCACGATGTTTTTATTCGGTATTCTACTTATTTCCATTAGAAAATATCAACTTCTTCGAGAGACAGTTAGAAAATGTCGACATTTTTTGAAAGAATATACATTAAAATTAGAACGAAATCGATCTTTTATGCAAATTTTTCCAAGAAAGCTGACCTTCAGAAAGAATCTTGATCCCACTCAGTTAACATACTCTGTATAATATCAGATTAATAGGCATACTAAACACACATGAGAGCTAATATTGATGTAAACATGTATTATTAGCATTTAATTCCTATATTGCTTGTAACGTTGCAGAAGTATCCATAGTATTTTCTTTCGAAAACGGGCAACAAAAAAATTTACGGCTATTTAGAGCTTCTACCATGTATTTATACTAGACGTAGCTGAATATAAATCATTGCTAATGTATTGAAACATATAACATTATACAAATCTAATTACCATTGGAAAAAACTATTTTGAAAGTTTATTATTCCTTCTATAACAGTGTAAAGTAGAGTTAATTACGTGGTTGGGAACGCGTTATATCTCTTATGGAAGCTTCGTAAAACTTTTCTCCGATTATGCGTTTGAAATTATTTCACATAGTAAGTGAAGCATTTTTCACGAGCCAAAAGAATTTTCCGTTTTTATTTACGAATTCCTGCACGCAACTTCCTTCTACGAGTAACATTCATTCATATTTACACTCAAATAACACAGGAAACCCAAGTTGAACAAATACCACTTGTTTGTGAAACTTGTGAACAAGTGTTTGTAAACGACGTGGGGGCCACCGCCGATGACATTTGTTACATGGAGGGCAATTTTCTTTAAAAAGACGCCCACTCAAAAAAAATCCTACTCACGTTCCTCCCAACTCGTGACGTCACCCGATTAGTATTTATCAACTACATGGCAACAACAGCAGTCAAAGTCTACTTAGCAACGAGAAACTTCAGAGGCGGTTTATCATTCGCCCGCGATCAAGCTCTTGAATTAATAAGTCCTCTCGCCAAATTCTAAACATGGAGGTCCTAGTCGGGTGCAATTCCCATGCGAGTCTCTTATGTTTGTATTATATCTCCGTATTCTGGCCAATCACATCATTCCATCTCCCCTCACTCCCAGCCTCCCAAGCTCACTTTCCTCCCTAATATATCACTACAAATAGGTTTTTCTACCGCCCCTCATAGCCTCCCTAACCCCTTCCCATCCCTTTTTTTCCTTATTCCACTCCCATATCCTTCATTCCCATTTCTATCTCTCCGCCCACTCCTATCCATCCTGACTCTTATCTCGATTTCGTTACAGTTCCCCTTTTTCTGCTCAATCCACAACTTTCTTTTTACCTAAGCATCCCGAGCGTGGGTTCTCCGCCCTATGCGTCCTTATATATCATTTCGCTGTAATTCATGGGCTCTCGAATGCTTTTTTTCTTCCTCTGCAGAGAGTTTTTACTTAGCAGGATCTTTCGGTGCATGTATCAAATATCAAACCAGGATTTGTTTTGCGATATTGAAACGCATTCGTTTCTGTTTGTGGAGTCGAGTTAATTAACCTTAAATTTGTGTAGGCTGTAGTTTTCTGCTCGGATGATCCACGTGCAGTAATCCCTCGTGTCCTCTCCACATTTTTTCTAATTTAAACGTGGAAAATCATTGTAGTTCGACGAATTAATATTGAATTTGAAGAATGCACGTGATCATGGTTTCCCAAATATCCCTCTCCTGATACTACTACAAATACAGGTTGAGTAAAAGTCTGCGATAGAAGTCAAAATTAATTTTTATATATGCTCTTATAAAAGTACACATCATAGGAGTATTTTAACAGGTTAATCATGAAAACTCTGTAATTGAATTATAATATTTTTAAAGTGTCTGTTTTGTAATGTTCAAGCTCTTGCTTTGGCGGTTCGTTGTCATAAATTTTAATCATTTCAAACTGATCATAAACGAGTTTCCAATGAAATATTATTTCATAAATTGAATGAATTGAAGGATTTTTTCTTTTATTTAGCCACAATATATTAAACTGATAAGGCCCCTACTTAACCTTTGAGCTCGTGGTTTTTTATTGTCCAATCCCTACCAAGAATGAAATTTCACTATAAAATTTGAAAATTTGTAAATGTTAACATCCCACATTTATAGGCTATTACATCAGACTGATCGAAATTACATAGAGCCCTAGTAATTAATGTTATTTTTTTCTACCCGTGAGATTATAATGAAGTCAAAACCAGGTGTTTATTAAATGACGGTCTCAAAACCAATTCACGACTAGTGAAACTGTTTTGATATCGTTATCTATACTACGCTTCGACATTTGATAATACAATTTTGTTTCGGATGTTAGGGAGTGCCTTTGTTGTCTTTTCCGGGTTTATCTTGCGAAAAACTGTTATTATGTCAAGCGATTACGTTTTCTTTTCCGTTATAACGAGCAACGCCTTAGGGGATATTAGATTACCTTCCTCACTAATCAATACATTTCCGAATTTGATAAACACTACCGAGAAATTCAGTAAAAATACGTACTGATTATCTTCATGTTTGCCCCAGGAAACGGAATTCTGTTCGGTTAGTGAGAAAATAGAAATGTGAAACACTAATCTAGAAAATTTCCATCCAGTAAATGAAAAAATACAACTTAGAAATGTTAACGAGATACAGGCAATCACGAATCAAAGGAATCCCTCCTATTTCAAAATACTCACTTTGGAATTGAATAATACACAATTTACGTTGGCGCTAATGTAAAGGAAAAGTTAATTTATGTTATATTTGTGCCGTCTTCTTCTTCCGCTAAAGGCATAGCTGAATATTCTGGTTCAAGGGTTTGAGTAGTTGCCCGAAAAGAAAAATGGAAGCTCCGGGTTCGAGTCCCAGTCTTATCAGTCTTCCTTAACTTCTTTTCGTTTTCGATTTAAAGTTTTTGTTACTATTTTATATATAAGAATTTTTAACCTAAGTTTTTGTATTTCATGATGTTATTATTCAGTTCCTTCCTTATGCGAAAGTATTTCTATGTGAGCTATGTAAATTGCAATTATATTTCCTTTTTTGGCCTTAATTCTTAAAACTTTCCTAAAAACGTAGTTAACTATTTAGTTACGTTTCGCATATTTTTCACACCCCCTCTGAGAATGGAGGTATAGTCGCCGAAATCGCACATTGGGTGAATCCTAGAGGATCGGTAATCCGCGGCTTCCTGACTCCATTCGAGGAATAGGCCCGACGTTTACCGGGATATTCGGTAATCGGAGAGTTTTTCGAACCTGTCGTTTTCGAACCCTTCTGTTTCCCCTCTATGGTGTATTTTTCCTAAGTCCATGTATTTAAACCCAAAGAGTAGTTTTCTTCTGATGGCACTTTTTTGAGCACTTTTTCTCAAATTATATACGAATAAGGGTTAAATATAGGAAGAGTTATCAGTCTCAATCTCACCCGAATAAAATCATATTATTACTATCATTTTCTCATGTATGTTTCTCCTCATGAATTCAAACGTTTGATTTTGAAAGCTTTACGTATACTTTTACCGGTTCATTTCCTCCAAACTTTATTGAGGAAGAAAAGCAAAACATTTAGGTTGGCAAGCAGGAAAGTTTGGTTACCACGGCGACTACCATCAAATATTTTACTCCGGGCGACTTACTTTCAAAGCCGGTGAACGATTGTGATTCCGGGGTCATGTAAATTGGACTCCTAAAGGTACATACGTACATGGGGAAAAAGAAGAAATGTCAACCGGGTCTACTGTTGGAAGCTATTTAAACTGGAAACTTGCCGGAGGGAGAGAGAACGTTTTCGAAACAAACTTTCCTTTGCGATAAATATTATATTCCAACTCCCTCCCTCCTAATTCAAAATACTCTTTTCGGAATTGAACAATACACAATTTACGTGTGCCCTTATGTTATCTTTTATTTTGACTGCGTATAATTTTCTTTCGTAAGGAAAAAGTGACAAATAATTTTACTCTTGATTTATTCAATTTGGAAATATAGTTATGCATATCCCATTAAAAAACCCCTAAATCAGAGAAAATCATTACCAATGTTATTCATCGATTATAAAATACTATTTTAACCAGAGAGAATAGTTAAACATGTAATTTTGATGCAATTTTTAATACAAAAAAAATTGCGAATCCTTTCTGTGCAATTATGCTTAACTGTTATTCAATGTGAGGAGCAAAAGAAAAATATTATCAGAGCCTCTGGGAAGAATAACATTTCAAAGTGAGAGTTCAACAGTTTAACGAAACGAAATATCATGAATCGTTGTTTGGATATTGAAAACATTTACGATTGATTTTCATTGGGAATTTGATTGAGCGTGGGACGAGAAAAATCTAGAACTGTTTTGGATTAGTTAGTAAGTTTTCTTATAATATTTTATATCGTTTCTGTAAGTTTCTTTTGGAAATATTAGTCAAAACCGACGTATTATTGTAATATATATTAGAACGATAACTTCTCTCTTTTTAAAGGCATAATCCGCAAGTAATAAGATTGAAAACAATTTTGGCATCGTGGTAATATTTAAAAGATTGCCACATTGTATTAACAATGTATTTTATGGTTAAACATCTGCTAATTGAAAAAAGTTTATCTGGTCGTTAAGGGAACAGGTTTTTAATAATAACAATTTTAAATAATCCTTGTTGAATTTATCGAAGTTCTTTTAATTTTGAAATAAAAAGATTTTTCATGACCAAAATAAGCATCCTCATTTAATATTCCATCTGTAGACGCTGGTGTCGATTTCGGAGGACCATGATTGCTAATTTAATTTTCTTAAAATATCATAGAAATTAAACATGCTAGAGATGAAAATTAACGTGCGCTATGTTAGTTTTATGTGTTCTATTTAACTTTCCAGTATGATCTGTTTCGTGCACTTTCAGCAAAATAGTTGAACTCTACGATTAATTTTTTGGGTCAAAATTTTCATGACGCTCAATCGGAAATTTGTAGCCTCATCATCCTATTTTGGTAACACCAGGTGAAGTTCCCTTGTGTGATATCATATCTTTGTTTAACCAGTCTATAGCTTTTCTTAATGAGCTAATTATCATTCGGAAATATTTAAGACAAAGAAAGAAGGATTTTTACTGAATATAACTGGCAAAGTTGGTGGATTAAGTATTGAAAGAATGGATATTTCAGTAAGATTTTTAAAAGTAGGATGATTTATAAAGACGAAAAGAAAAGGAGTCAGATTGTATAAATGTATGGGTGAGATAGAGAAAGTAAAACGCTATAAAGAAAGAATTTTAGCAACCATGAACTCTCATACATATTAGAAGACTTACGATAATTGTACGTCCGTTGTTCTGTCAGCACTTTTGAAATTTCATGAGCCTCAGGAAAAACGTGCCCTCACTGCCTATCGCACTCATTTGCATATTACATATCACATGGTATATGCAGAAATATCTCCCCAATATTTCTTCCACGTGGGGGAACGAGGGGAGAGAATTTTATTTTCGTATTCATAATTTACTGGAATTGCAACATCGAACGCCGTAGAGACTATGGCTTAACGGAGACAACTATCATCTGGAATGGGGTAATAATTCAGAGGTCTCTTTGCATTGAGAACCTAATACCGTAAGAATCCTTCAAGCTTTGGACTTGCTGCATAACGTCTCTCCGTTCCAGAATTTTTCTCTGTTAAGTGCATTTATTCACTATATTTTCCCAAGAATAAGACATTACTATATGGAAGACCAATTCTACTTTCTTAACCTTTGGACTTAGGTGAAAGAACAATATGGGATCGATTATGAGAAGCATTACGATTTCTTAGTTATACATAAATCTTATAAGCTTTAACTTGGAACATTCTAATCTTTTTCTTAAATAAATAAAGAAATTATATTTTATTTTCAGGTATGAACTTAAAATTTTAAGTCACATTTAGTATCCCTAATACCTGCTCCATGAAATGGATATTTCGTTTCGTCCATTGCCTGAAATACTCGCACCGCGGATTACGAACAAGCAAATTCGCCTATCGCGGAGTGTGTATAGATTTCTTCCAATGCCCGAATATGGCAATTGAGAATAATGACGGAATTTTAATTCTCCCAAATCCGCACTCTATTTACGCAATAGATGAATCTAAATGCTGATTTAGATTTTTACCATTTAATAATTTTCCACAAAATTATTTTTCTAAAGAATGGTTTAAGTACAATATATTAGCATTTTCATTCATCCTTGATTGTTTCTGTCACCTAACTTTTCTACAATAAATGCTAGTCGAGGAAGTCTCAATTAAGTATTGAATTCTTCAAATTTTACTTCTCAATGGCATTCAGCGGAGATTTCAGTCATTCTATATTATAATTTTTAAAATCACTGTGTATAATCGTCAAAATCCCGAGAGTCAGAAGTAGCAAAACTTGCATCTTATCAAAAGTCGACTCTTCGATTCTTTTTATGAATATATTTGATCTCTGGTTCGACCCCAGACGAGTTCAAGCGTAATGTAATGTACGCAATAAACGAATGTAAAGTTCGCAAGCCTTCCCAAAAATAATGTAAATTCAATTTTCCTCCTTAAAATTTTAAATATGAGTTATATCATCCAAGATGCAATTAATATAGTAGACAAAAATTTTTGTTTATCCGTCGAGAATCAACATGCACTTCAGCTAGTTGTATAATGTAATAATTAAACAGAGATCAATCTATACCGAACTAGTTTGCTTATGTTGGATATTGAAGAGCCACTTATGCATCCACCAATTGGTCATTTATGCCACAAACACGGAGAGGATAGCCAGTCGCCCTATTCAAATGTCCAAACTATCAAGTCAGTTTCTCACAGACGCCCTCTCCAGTCCAAGTGCATGCTGACGCGGCGCATCCCCACCTTAAGAAACCCGCCCTTTCTATCATGCCATCTCTCCATTTACATCCCCCTCCGTATAGGCAACCCCCAAAGCCTTCGATGAATCTCTTTCTGAGCGGGTAAACTGCGCCCGACATCGGGCTTTATCTCCGCCCCCCCTTTCCAATCTGCCGTGTCCCCCTTCTCGCCCGGGGCGTGTCTGCGTGTGGAGGGGATCTCAGTGACGTGGCGGCCACGGAATGACTCGCCCTGGGGGTGAGACGTCTCCGGCGTGCTTTTGGACCTACTGCACCAGAGGATGTGTTTCATTCCGCTTATGGCATTGTGAGGATACGGTTATCTAATCGGACGGTTCCCCAGGTTTATTTTTGCGCCGTCTGTTTTTTATTGGCGATGATTCTGGCGTGAGAAATGAGGGGGGAAGGCTCTAGGGATTCCAAGGAAATCGCTTTTTGTTGACGAACTTTTTTATGCGTTGTCTGATTGAATTTGGCCTTCTGGAAATGGAAGTTATATAAAAGACGTGGAACATGCACATTTCCGTTACAATTTTTAATCTGGCCTGAGAAATTTACAATCTGAATAATGTAGAAAGTTACATTGTTAAGAAAAAGTTTGTTAAGAAAGATTTTTGTCATATCTTTACAACGGGCGTACGTAAATTACCGAGGGAATGTATTTATATAAATTTCACTCATAACTGTTAATCGCAGCTAAAAAGATGGCTGTGATGTTTATTAATATTAAGGAAAAACATAAATTAACGTAATGAGTAATTGTTAAATAATAATAAATAAAATAAATAAAGTTATTCTTATATTTATGGGATAATAAGATAAAAAAAGAATCCACTTGGTCTTTTAAGTGCTCAATTCTAATATTTTGTAAAATTAAATGAATAGATGTTGGTTCATTGTATTAAGTACTTAAAGTACTTAAAGGAATACTATTTCCCTATACATATTAATATTTAATATTTTTAGTAAGAATGTATTAGTGAAACTTCAGATCTATTTTGAAAAACTCTAGGGAAAGGTATAACTTTGATTAAGATAGTGTATGATCTGCTACTACTGTTATTGATTTTCTTGATGCGTGTATATTACAGCGATATTGAGTGATTATTTCAATTTAATATTAATATAAACTTTATAAAACTGTTATGGCATATAGATATTGGTTCTAAGTTTGATTTTGAGGTTTAATTAATTAGATTTATAATTAATATTGTTACAGAATTAGAAATAAATATTATTATAAAGAGTGGAATAGTAGGCACTAATAAATGTATATGACGCTGATAGCTGACACATTTTCACTGAAGAGGATGACGTCATGTATCTTTGTGGAATTACGTAGTGGGGCTCCGGATAGGTAGTGGTGAAAGAAAGAAAATTCTCCTTTGGTATAAGAGATCCCAGGGTCGGTGGGAGATATATATACTGAATGACCTCAGCTGTCGAAGTACTTTTAATGATACTATTAACAGTAGCATATCATTTTAATGCTGTCTCATTTCATATATTGGTATCAATTTAAAGGAAATCTTTGTTTACTTTTAGAATGAAAAGACGTCATTTCTTCTGACGATGGCCATCATCCTACTCCAGAATATCAGGAAGAGGTGAGTGATGAATTTTTTTGAATAATCTTAATGTAGACCAAAAGCATGTGATGATTTACAGGTTGCTGTAATGGCAGCTAAGATCTACAAAAGTCTCTGTTTATGAATAACCATTATTATTTATAATACATTTCCTCATTTATTTATTCGTAAAGAACTCCAACTGCTAACTTTACCTCTGGGATTATTTTAAAGGTTTTATGATCCCTATGGGAATCGCGAGTTTTCTAGGAATTAGAAGTTGGTAATTGAATTTTTTTAAATAAAATTTCCCCTGGAAGCAGGCCTTGAGACAAAAATAGTCGTGATATTTTAATACTCATAGTAAGGCTATGCAGTAAATCATGAGTTATGGGCAAAACTTTTAGCAAAAGCCGTGGAAGTGTACTTTTCGCAAAAGACGTAATGCTTAGAAGAGAAAACTATTTAAAGGGGCCATTGTGCATTTCCAGACTACGCAGTGCACTTTGCACTTAAACATGCATAGCAATTACGGCGATCCTTTACAACTTTGCGTTTCCATTAATCACAATATCTCTCCATTCCAATTAGCATTGCAAACATCCTTTCATACCATTCATCTACCGTTTCATACGTGGTCTTTCACTCCTCAAGCTATTCGTTCCTCTTTTCCGTGGAATCTCATACAAATTCAGTCAACAATTTCTGTCTCCTTCATCCTTTTGATCTATACACGATAGCTTCCCATATCAGTATGGCTGTTGGGCTTCGGGCATTCTTTAAGACTCGCAGAGTATCAGAGTTCATACTTCATGAAATGCAGTATTATACTCTAAGCAAGCATTAATTAGATTGCAAGAATACCTTAAACTCTAACTGCTAAAGACATAGTTAAGGCATTTGTTCGTCTATTAGCGTTTTCAATTTTTAATAACTGGTGGAGAGCAGAAGAAATACAGAGTCTATACCCTAAGAGCAAATTATGACATCGTTATACCTAAACCCAATTATGAAATTTTTCGCCGTTAATATCCTTATCTTGGCCCCAAACTGCTTGTTTCACAACCTTTGAATTTAACCGATGTTGACAATGAAAATACATTTTCAAAAATTTTTAAGCACTGGCTATTCAAAAACAAGGAGGTGGAAAATTTTTCTTTTAAACTGGAATAAAGATCTTTCATTTATATGGAGTGATGCTGTAGGCGTTATTTTATGTTCTGTTTCTCCAGAATATTAATTTTTTTATTCACATAAAAAACTTATTGATTATTTTTATGTATCCAGCAATAATTTTGTAAAGATATTTCTAATTTTTGCGGCCTTATTTTCCACTTTATTTAGTTTATTTTCGTCGTTTATCATTACAAAAATGGAATATTTGAATTGAATTATACACTGGAATAATATGAGGAAGTCTGATTTCGGCATTGTGTGGTCTATGTTTTTCGGGAATTGATTCCTTAAACTGATTTTTTAGAATTTATCCATTCGAATCAAAGAATTTAATGAAGGTATTTCCTTATGAGAGCATTGACTCGCTAAAATTATACTCAAAGAAAAAGTTGCAAATTGATTCTTTTGTACGTGAATGAGAATCAAGAACAGAAGGTTCGCAGTGGCCAGTCAAGAACAAATGAGAATGAAATATAAAGGCTAGAGAACGAGAAAACCATTTGCGAAATTAAGCTGTCGGAATCGTAAAATTATCAAATATCAAGTGAGCGAGAGGAAAATACGAAAAGTTAATCGGGCAAAGCATGTGTGAGAAGGCATTTTTCTCGCACATCTAGAGGTATATCACATAAGCATTCATTATCGTAAATGCATACAGAAAATGAGGATTGAGTATTTATTAAATGCTTTTAACGTTATAGTTAATTGATGCTGATTTATGAATATTTAGTTATTCATATTTTATCATGTAGGTTGGCATCTCTAATAGTGAGCGTATTAAGAGATAACGTAATAATTGCAAAAAATAAGTAAGAATACGTGAATATATCGGCCGATATGACTTATTGAGTATTTTCCGGGCTCAACAAATCTCCTATTTCCTGATTTAATTTTATATTTGATACTGTTTTTACGTCAAAGAGGACCTTGGAATTAGTTTAACTTAGGTCGTCGATTCTTTCTCTTTATGGTCGTTGATGGTTCATTGAGCAACTTGAAAATTTGGGAAGTAAGCTGAGTTAATAGATAGCGGGTCCAATGTGGTTCAGAAAAGCCAATAAGGTGGCATGGTAGTCGATGCGCTGACCACGTGTCACACTATTAAATGCCAATTTGGCTTGGGCATGACCCTATGTGGGCTATAACAAAGCCAGGGGTGTTGCGCCATGAATTTTACTTCAATTGAAACTTTACGGATACCGATTCTAGGAATGGTTAATTGATGGAAGAATTCCGAGTAAATTATATCTTAAATGCTTCCTGCATATTATGCGGATGTAAAGGCGTAGTCGAGACTAACGTAAAATTAATTTATATAAGTACTTTTTTTAATTTTACACATTTCTCAGATAGAAATCATATTTTTGGAACATCAAAATCTGTTGCGATTTATAAAAGATTTTTAATGGAAATAAATATTTATAGCATAGGAAAAAATGTAGGTTAGCCTATCAGCATTGAATCTCAACTGATGAGATATATATGGGACGGGTAACTATGGGATGGAAAAATGGTCACTTTGCGTCGAAACTATGGTCGTTTGAAATTAATTTGTGTGCTAACGTAGAAGTTCACCCATATTCCTTTTCCAATTCTCTATTTCCATTATGAAATTATATGCTTGGAATATTTTTTTTGGTCCTTTGGTTCGGTTCTTTCTCTGTTTGATTTTCTATAGAAATACTTAACCTTTAGTCTAGTAGTCAATTTCTAGTTGTTTTATCTTTGCAATAATATATCTGCGTTGTTCGACCTCCACTCAGATGTACTTTAACCTTCTTTCTCCTAAAAAAATGAGCTATCTATCTGTAGATTTCGAAGAATTTCACATTCCTTCTTACCGGAATTTTTCTACTCTGATGTAAATTATCGTAAGTGCAAAATTACGATTTAAAACTCTTAAATAATTTATCCTATGTTCCCTTTCTTCAAGTTATCTCTTTTTTTTAAATTTTATAAGACGGAGGGATAAATGTAAAACGAGTCTCATTAATATCGAAATATCGCCCCAATAAAGCCGTTTTATTATTATTATTTAAAGCACCTGCTAAGCCGAATTTATTTAGATATTTAATAATAAATAAGGTTAAACACGTGTCTGGAATTTACCTCCCACATCCAGACTAAAGACATTTCGAAATTCAAAGGAAAGGAAAAAAAACTTGCGTGCTATAATGCGGATGTGGCGCGGCAAGAATAGTATACGGTACAGCTCAAGTATTCAAGTCTCCGCTGAGAATTATTGGCAAAGTAGACGTCGTAAGTTCTGTTTAGATAATCTTATTTCCATCCCTGGGAAGTAAGCTAACAAGAGGAACGGCTGCGTTTCGCACCAAGTTTTCCTCTCGCCGAAGAAACACCTTTTGTCATTTGCTTCGCGGAACTTTTCCCTTGTGCCACCGCGTATATATTCAAAACCACACTTTCTAGTCCCTTCTTTAATCAGGGCTTTTCGCCGCGAGGCTAATACTCACGCTCAACTCACCTCGAATTTTCCTCCCTCATCCTTCGACCTCTTCCCATTATCTACTCCAATCGTTTTCCTCTCTTCAATTTCTCTAACTACCACTTCCATTCGCCATCCATCTTCTCTCTTTATAGCGCGCCACCCTCTGGAAGCCTCCCAACCCCGTGGCCATCTCTTCCCCTCCTCCTTATTTATATCGCACCCCTGGGGCCAGCCTTGGTCTTTGTGAAGCCAGACGGAAATTCAAGGGAAGGTTGCAAGAGGGACTCTTTTCATACCTCTTCCCACCAGCTTCCATCCACTTACATTTGCTACCACACACTTCATGCCTCCTCCCCCCCATCTGGTTTCATCTTTTCTCTTGCTCCTTACTCCAGACTCCACGTCATCAACATACCCCCTCTCTCTCGATTCCCCAAAAACCATCGCCCATCCCACCCCATCCCATTATGGCCTCTATCTCATCAGGCACTGCGAGATTGGCTAAATAAGTAAGGCTGAGCTTTGATGACTTATGCGCATAAATATTTAAATGATGAGGAAGAACGGCAGTAGTCTAGCAGCGAGGTGAATAATCCGTCTCTAGGCTGCGTTTGTATTCCGAAGGGAAGTTTTACGTTTTTAGTGGAAAGAAGCGGCTTAGTTTCGGAATAACTAAGTGAGTAATATGGATGAACGGACGGGAGCACTGTATTGATAGGCATGAAAGCTTTAAGTGGTGAAGACGTGCAAGATTTACGTAGTGTGTGGAGACTAGATCAGAATTGCATGAGGCGTGATTAATTATCTTCTTATCGGAAGACTAGGATGGAATTTTATATTGCGAGACTTCCAAAGGCGGTACATCTGGAAAAAGAATAGGTTTTTTATTGAGTCGTAGACCTGAACGTTCCTAAAGGGTAAGTTCATTTAGGAATGGTTAATTCGGCGAAAAATGGGTTCAAAAACCTTTCATATGTAAAAAAGGTGGAATCGACCCTGATTTTCATATCCTTATCTTTACTAAGCGTATGAAAGATAATGAAATATAAATACTATATCACGTCATCGTTTGTAGTAGACTGAGACTAAAAAGTCTCCTCTTTTATGGAACCATACGTCAAAGTCATCCTCAAAGAGGAAGTAATTAAAATAGAGAAAGACTGAGAGGAAAATATAGAATTATAACAAATATTATGTAGCTATAAATGTAGAAAGCCCACATTTTTTATAGAAGATAACGTTTTCTAACATTGAAATCAATCATTTATAATCACCAGTGTATGATACAAGTAATAGTACTTTCCGAAATACAAGCGAAACTGATTCAGTTGTGAGAAAACGCAAGATCTGAGAATGGGTCGGGGGTTACATATCTGATATTTCTGTTTCAATTGAAAATGCCATAAATGAACGATAAAAAACGGATATTACTGTATAATTAAAAAGGGTTCATACATGTAATAATGTTTGCGCATGCATAGTTTTATGTAGCCGTTTTTTACCAATACACACACCGCTGTTTAGAGATCAATCTTCGACGATTCTATGAATGTATTAATCATTTATATAATACAAACGAAAAATGTTGATACAAGAAACGAAAACAATTGCTTGAGCAGTTCCATGATGATATGTTTATTTTGAACCAAATATTTTGTCCATACGATATTATTTATCGTTTAAAGGAAATTTTAAGAACATAAACCTCTCATTACGACTAAATTTTTAATATCTGGCTTCTGAAAATGTTATGTACCATATTTGTCGTTAGCGATAACCTTCATTTATCCTAAATTTTTCATTTCTGGCTCGCGATTACTTATTATCTTACCCGTGAGGACCTATTGCGAACTATGTGTGTATGTATGTAGGCCTGATTTAGGTGGTATCTTAACTTAAAATCATACACTACATAGCTGGAAAATTTTCCCTAAGAAATATTTTAATAGTGTAACTTCTGAATGCAAATACTTTTTACTGTAACCTAGTATACGGCTGACACTAGCAATGAGGGTGGCATTTCTGGTGCAAGAAGCAGATGGCAATATATCACTTAGTAGTCCTCTGAGGGTTAAGATAGGCCGACATTATGCAGATACACCCACTGCTTATCATATATATTCTGTTGATAAGGCTTGCGTAGGACGCTTTACGGGAGAGACAGCTCTAGGCGATCTGCCTACTCGCTCGTGACTAAGACTTCTCCTCGTAGGTGGATTGCTTTGACTTTTTCATAAGCTGAGTTCTTTACGAAAAGGAAACCCTAATGTAGTGAAAAGCCAAAATTGGGTTTTAATTGCTAAACCTTTCTTAATATGTAAGTAGGATTTCCTGGCATACCAATTTCCGGACTATAATTAACCGAAATTCAATTGACCGTATCAAATTCCCATTTAGTTAAATTTTAAACAAGGTACAGAAACGGCCTTTTTCGTAATTTTAGACGACCCATATGTACCCATTGTGTGCATTTCTTTAAGAAATAAATGAGTACTTATTGTTGCTTTTAGTATGAATGTCCTCAAGTAATCGAAATCAAATTGCTAATAATCACACAATTCAGAGTTTAGATGATTAAAATGAGCGGAAAATTAATTGCAGGGAAATCTTCAGTTGAAACAAAGTCTTGCAGGTTCGAAAAGTATCTTCTTTGTATTTTACCCACATAGATTGCTGGAGATTTTTATTCTATATTTGTTTTTAAATTTTCTTCCTGCAACGTATAGCGTAAAACTGAAGCTGAGCTAGTTTATTACAAGCTATACGAACGGAGTGTATTACATTTACTAGGTTTTCTATCGAATTTCTTTGACAACGGTATTCAATCAAGCACAAACAGACACGCTTAAGCTTCTGCGGAATCCGCATATTCCGAAACACGAATAATGAGCAGGTTGCTCTTGTTTATCTGCAGTCTACTGTACTTTTGATCCTGATTTGTTATTTTTACGGAGTTATTTTTTCCTATTGCGGTTCTGTAATCATTTTTCTCTTTTGGAATCATTTCATCCCTAAGAAATCTCTGCATTTTTAATTTAAATTTATATAGTCATTTTTCATCAAGGGATACTCAATTTACACTATCACCTGAATTTCAATATCAACTGTTAATGATGACCTTACAAGCTTAGTATGCTTCTCAGCGATTTTATGTTCAACATTAAATAATTAATAGGAATAATTGTGCGAAGTTAACCTCACATGTACGATGCTTAATGAGTCAATTTGGTGATGAATATGCTATGAATTCATATATCATACTGTATATAATTTATTTAGTAATATTTACCTATTTACGTTCATTTAGTAATGTTTATTAATGTATTATTTATTCATTTGTTTACTTCATCACTATTACTATTTAGTCAAATTTGTTCTTCGCTTCAGCGAATGTAAAACATGTCTAAATCCAGAATCGCGTGCTTCGGACACGTTATTCCAGTTATCGAGTAGTTAATGCGGTGATTACGGCAAAGCAAATGGAATACTTGACTTACACACCGGAATCATACGAAAAAATCTGATATTCAGACCGAAAAATCGGAGGCCAAACATGTTCGAGTACATAACGTGCCCTTTCCACCGCCCACTCCGATAAACATCCCTTTTTCCCTTTTCATATCCCTCCCCAAAACGATAATATGGAACACTATCTAATTTTCCCCTGAATTTCGGTAAATTCTCATGCTTCCCCGGGCGAGATCCGTTGCTTACATACGCCTCTTTCCTCATCATCCCTTTCATTTCCTTTCTTTTCAGAGTTCCTTTGTTTATGATCTGTGTAGTGCCTCTAGGCACGGCGATCATTATTCCCCCTTAATGAAGTTAAAGGTCGACGTTTTCGCTGCGATAGGGCCCGAATCGATGGGGAATAGTATTGGGTTTACGTATGCCCAAGGCCAGTAATGGAGGAATTAAGGAAATGATCGGAAAGAGCTTAGACGGTGCGCTGCTCACCTTTCATCGATTAATCACGTTGTAATGGATTCCTGGGAAATCATTCCGGTCCGGAAGAATGCAAAATCGAAGTGGGAGAATCGGGATGGGTCCTCGATTTTTTGGTGGCGCCTTAGCGTTCTCTTTGTTCAAACATGGGGCATTGAAGAGGTGTAAATGAGATAGCGCTGTTCACTTTTGTTCCAATGTATTGTTACGAAATAAACCCCTGATACAGTTGTGCGGATTGATTCAGGCGCCTCTGTGTGCGATGAAGCATTATCTAGGCCAGACTTGAACAACCTACGGCCCGTCATTGGCTGAGGAAATGGTACTCATTTACAAGAATCGGTAATTACGGAAACGTTGGCGTTAGAGGTTAAAGGTAAAAATATATTCATTTTGAATATTTTTACGAAATATTAACCTTTCTTTTAATTTCAAATTTCAAAATCTTTTTATTGAAATGAATATGATCAATCATACTTTCAATTATTTGTTTGTATTTTTATGGATAAGTATAGCATGAGCTTGAAGTTTAAGTATGAAATTTACATTTATGTATAAACTTAGGTATATTACTATTATAAATTAGAAAAATAACAATTTCTTCCAAAAAACATTCATCTGCGGCGACAATTCTTATACAAATAATTCCCTCCTATTCTTGGAAGTTGTGTGGACCTAATCTACTGTCTAATATAGAAGTGATTAGAAGATAACAACAATCTGTTATTTTAAAAGCTGGGAAGAGCTTTCTGTTACCAAAAATAAAAGAAAATCAAACAGTGGATTGTTTTAGCAAGGAGTAAGCCCCATTGTTATATAAAAAGCTATAGGTAGAGTATCTTTCATGTTAAAGTATCTCAGACTTCTAGTCTATGTACAGAAGGAATTAGATTGCGTGTTATTTAAAGGCAATCCGAGATTGAGATCTTCGTAATGTAATTTATTCGCATTTCTTGTCGGTTGTTAAGTTGTGTGGAGTATTAATTTACAGAATTGATACCATACATTACAATATTTGTCATTATAAAGATATCCTCCGTAAAAAATCGAGAAACGTCCATGGTCGAAATTGTATCTTCCAAGGATTTGGGATTGGAAATTCAGAATGAGCCTACAGTCAATCTTTCTCTCCATATTTTCATGTTGTGAACATATCGATTCTATGTGACATTATTACTCCGTATACTAACGAAGTACTTTTTCGATTCAGTGAGCATCGACGAAATCGATTTTACGTTTACAAAACAAAAGACTGCTGATATTAATGAGCGTGATATTTATGGGTTCAGAGGGGAAAAGCTCTAACGAGAAAAGATCGATGAGTAGAACGTTGCAATCAACAACCCAGAACATTCGAGGAAAACCCATCTAAGTATTACAGGTCAAGGTCTCCATTAAAGATACCTGATTTTAGCGGAGAAATTTTCTCTTCCATTTCAACCTCCAATACGTCAGCTATTAGATAATCGTCATATTTTCTACGGCAATAAATTAAGAAAAAGATGGTGATGAGATGAAAAAAAAATTTAAACTAAAAATTTTACCGATTCCGATACGATTCCCGATACTTATACTTTAAATTAATAAGGAAAATGAATTCACATTAAATACAATAGTTCGTCGTTAAGATATGTAAGTTTTAGTTTTACTGATAATTAAATAACAAAAGCATATAATTATGTATCATCAGTATCAGAAATTAAGGATTAAGTTTAAAACGAATGAATTTCAAATAATCTACATCTACATATGCACCCGGCAAGCCGCCTTTCGGCGTGTGGCAGAGGATGCATGTACTCCACTTTCTCAATCGATTACTTTTCCTGTATAGTTCTCGAAAATATTCCCATATCGATTGTTTCTAATAGCTATTTCTCTGATTTTTCTCGCAATATCATCACGACCTATAGAATAAGAAGAATGAATAATATCGTTTACATTCTCTATTAACGGGCTCACTCTGAACTTATCAAATAAATTAAATCTTTGATTAAACCTCCTTTCTACTAAAGATTCCCATCCTGTCTCCTAAAGCAATCGAGTAACGCTAACCGAGAAAGAATCGTTCCTGGAATCGGAATTTTGGTTAAATTTCTCCGATTCCGTAACAGAAAATAATTTCGATATACCCTATTCCTAATTCCGAGTATTCGTTTCATTTGTAGAAAAAAGTCAATGAAAACAAATAATAATGATTCATTTAAATTTTTGCTGATAGTAGAATTGTGAGTAGATACATGATAGTCGATTCCAGTGGAACGTAGACCAATCAGGAAGAGGTCTAGAAATTGGTAATAGTGCAAAAACATGAACGGCTATGTTGATCTTATCCCAACTATTTCCTTCTTTACATCTTTAGTATCGTTAAAAGTAATTGAACGGTAGCTAAAGAAAATGTTATTCTTACATTAGAAAGAGGCCAGGCTCGAAAGATTCCCACAAGGGGGAACTGTTTCCCGAAGAGAAGGAAAATACGGGGAGAGGGAAGGAGTAACAGTGTAATCATTTCCACTCTTTGCAGAGTTTGTACAAATGTTTGAAAGTTTAATTTTTTTGTGTAAACGTCGAACTTCATTATTTCTTATCTTTGCCTTACGAACATGCAATTCATGGGCTGCTTAAAAATATTCCGGCAAACTTGAATGAAGATCCTCTGAGGATCGCTATTGTGTTGCCCTATTTTGGTTTCTCATTTTATAGTATAAAAATACTTCTTAAGAAAATAATTCTTGAGTGTTTTCTATTGGAATACATATATGAGATAATAAGATAATAATTTCGTTACATCCTGATTTATCAGATGATTACCAAGTATATTCAACTCGCATGATTAATAAGATCTATAAATGAATTGAAAATGAATGTAATGTTTTGGAATAGTAGTGAAGGGAAACCTATTTTTAGGAATGTTTGCTCGCAAATCTTTCAAATTGTAGGTAATAATTGTAATACCTCTATCATTACAATACTATATCCTTCTGCGAGATTGTCCAATCATTTCTAGCAATACAATGTAAAGTCTTACTTGGTGCTAATTATTAAGCCCCAAAATGGGGAAAGCTTTTACTAAACCACGAGAATAATAATGAAATCGATATTGGAAGGCGTGACTTCGTGGAAAGCCATAATACAATGAAAGTAAAGACTTAGTACTTTTCCACACTGAATTTATTGTACGACCGATTTCGTAAGTTCACTTACAGCTTTCATTGCACAAGAATAATACAATATACGATGGTATATACATATATGATACATCAGGTAGCCTTTACTAAAAAGTAATTAAAAACTCCGAATGGAGTTCCAACATTTTCCTTTTACAATCCGTTGATTAATTTAATAATGAAAGTGGCTAATAGTTAGGAAGAACCCTCGTTTAGTAAATCTTCCTCTGAGATTGGAAGTTGAAATGTTTATCGTTGGAAACAACAAATTGGGAGGGAATACATTTCTGTTTTCTCTTTCAGTTCGGGTTAAAGAATTAAAGTTTTTCGGTTCAGGTTCGTTTATCACTCCGGCAACTATAATGTTTTTTACTCCCTTTCTACTTTCGGATCGCTTCCAGTTGGATATACTGACTTTAAAACATTACATTTTTAAGTTCATTACTGTTTCCGGAGATTTTAGTTCATGATGAGATTTCAAAATTCGATCAATAATGAAATACATTAATTACAAGAAAGAAATTTGGAAGATGTGAGGCTTCGTCAGAGTATGTTCTTTACAGTACGAAAGGAAATTTATACAAAGGGTTTGATTTCTCTAAAGTGAAATATGTATTCACTAAGATTTTAGTGACATTTAAATTTATATCCTAATTTCTCTTGATTTATTTTATGCACCGCATTAAATATGTATGCTCGTTAAAATCACTCTAGATTTACGGGAATATCTCCCTCATCAAACCAAATCATTTCGAGCCAGGTCCACGTAAACGTGAGCTCATTTGGAGACCAATCGATCAGTAATGATACACTAAATAAAATGAGCGTCAGGATTTTGAACCCATCGGTCTCCCGTGAATAGGAATTAGGTGCCAAATTTTGCTGTGAGTTTTAGGGGAAATGTTTCCGTTGTTGATACGCCTCCTCTTGATTGGTTTCTTCTTTGTGAACGCTAACATTTCCCGATTCTAATTATGAATTCCCGGAATCCTCTGATTCTGATTGTTACTCGGCTCATTTTACAAAACAAGCTCAACGCTGTGTTGACTTCAAAGATCTTGTTCCCCGAAACTAATTCTTGCTGAGGTGTATTTACGATCAAAGCAACTCCTATGCTTTAAATTATTTTCCCTACAACGGAAGCAAAGAATCTTTTTAACGAAGGGGTAATTAAGAGGATGGTATATAATAATCGTGTAAATTCTTCAGGATAAATGATTAATGAATAAAAAAGAGAGTTAGGGTAAGGCGAGCACACAAGAACAATCCCAAGGAAATAGGGACTCTAAAAAAGCTGACGAGACTGAAAAACGTGGATCCTCCCGGTCCTGTCAGAATTTTCATCCATTCTGTTAGAGTAACTTATAGTAATGTAGGGTCTCAAAGTAGAGAAGTATACGAAGAATTTTCTTACGTCAATCACTGAAAATAGGTATTGATCCCATTCCCAACTCTCCCTGAATAAAACAATACATAAGTTATAGTTGTAATGAATGGATTTTTTTTAATTACCTAAGCCCAGATTTTAAACGAGTGTACAACATTCATTTATTGCTATTAGTCTCATTCGGAATGAAAAACAACTTTTTCCAAGTGCTTTGGTATTCTTTAAATGTATATGCAGAAGCCCCCTAACTCTTGGTAGGCCCATGTTCCACGGAAATCTAAATTATCACCCGTTATTTCATATTATCTATCCCTAACCCTTGATATCATTCGCGAATGTCTTCCCTCCTTGTATTTTCCTTAGTATCCTACCATATATTACTAATGTTTTCAATATTCCCTTTTTGGATATTATTTCTCCTGTATATGATTGATTTTTCTTAGATTCAACCTTCTATTTCAACCCATATCTCCAGTACTTTGTCGTTTTTCCATCAATGCAGCTTGTATTTTACATATTGTACCGTGTAAAAATCCATAGTTCAGTAAGTCTTATTTACTGAAATTTATCTTTCACATGATCTATGTTCTGTGCTCATATAATAATACACACCAGACTCTATGCTTTCCTTATCAGGGCCTTTTGTCATCAGTTCCCTTTGCTTTGCGATAGTTTGCTTTGGTATTGACTTTCTTCTTCTTAATTATTCTCCATATAGAAGCTTACATAAACTTGTCGTCTGACTTCATACAAAATGTCATGAAGATTGATACATTGACATTCCAATAACCAATTTTACTTGTAATTATGAAATATGACTGACTTATGACATAATATGATTTGAACATTATGCGTCCCAGATTATTGAAAAGGGTTAGTAATATCGTGGATTACGGTGTGGGTTGCCTTAAACTGATCAAGACCTCTGTAAAAACGGCGTCATCTGTTAATTGGGTCGACGTCGATCAAACGCCGCAAAGGAGTGTGGGAAAAACAATAAAAAAGTGAAGAACGGAATACGATCGGCAGGCGAGGTGAAGGATGAGCGGGGTAACGTCGAAAAATTAACCATGTCTTCGTTTTTTTTTCATGTTTTTGTTTCCGCACGGAATCCATTATTTATAACCGGTCAAATCCAAAAGGCTAATGGCTGGAAGGGCTTACAGCCTTCAGCTACGTCGAAGCTTTTACCGCTTCGAAGATTATGGAGTTTCGATGTGCTGCCAGTGTTCTTTTTCGCTGCTTTTTTCCAACTCTTCGCCAAGTCTGATTTTGCTAATATCCTCGGGCCCTTTTTATCAGATGAGGTCTTCACCTTTGCAATTTGTGCTCTCTGAGTTCAGTGGTTTAGTTGCAGTTCAATGTTTGATTCAAATATACGATAGTAAATAAAGGTTTGATATGGCGATTTCGTCCAATAAATCTACCCTTTAAACCACAGAAATTCACAGAATGACGGCCATGACTTTAATATGCTCATTTGAAGTGAATGAGGCTGAAATTAGTACCTTCCTTATTCATAGCTTGTTGGAGGGGATAATCAATCCGAAACTATATATGAAGTCAGTATGTTTAATTAACATTGATTTAATTCATAGGTATTACCTTTTTGAATTTATTTTATGAAAAATTAGTTTAGTATTTGCATAATATAAATCGTTTGGAAAAACATCAAAATCTCTATAAATTACTCAAATAATTCAACGTAATTTTAAAATTTGTTTTTAATTAAAATTTCATTGAAAATGATAGAATGAATTGGTTGCTGAGTTTATTTGGCGATATTTATGAAATTATTTTACATTCAGAATTTTCAATAATAAAGAATTTTAACAAACTGTACAAACCCAAATAACTTTTGGGCTTTTCAGTCAATGTTTAAGGCTGAATTAAAGAGGTTGACTTTTATAAGGGTACTCCTTTTTAGGTAATAAATTCAATCCTAATCTGAATCAAAATATTTAGTAGCAAAACTCTATGTGCAAATTAGTACAGAACTAAAATACTAAGATAAATAAGTATGAAGAAAGATAAATTACTCATTGACGAATTACCATTAATATGGCAGATTTACTCTTGTAAATATGTAGCCTTGCTCTTTCACGACCTTAGCTTACGAGAAGAATGAGAATGTGAAGAATTACTTATCGATATACACCGACCTACAGTTTTGCCGCCAGAAAGTGTAGATCAATCTATACTCGTTACGCTATGCCATATGTAGCGGCACATATGCTAAGAGACACACAAAAATCAAGGTAGTATTTGTCATATAACTTAACTTATTCGACCTATTGCATAATGGGTTAACCGTCAATCATTTACGGCTGATCACTTCAGATGGGTTTTTAAAAATCTATTGTGCAAATATTCTCTTCCTACTCCAATAGACTAGGATAAGATATTTGAATGAGTACATAAATAATACTTATTAAGAAGTGATTGAGACTGATAACACTTTTTTCACGTTTAACCCTTCCTCATAAATTTAAAAGAAAGAGCTGTAAAAATATACTCAGAAGTGTAAAAATAGTACCAGTACTTTCTGGGTTTATAGGCATATGGTTGAGCTCAGGAAAATATAATATACAGCAGAAAAACACCCGTAAGATCGGGAGTGAAACACGTGGGAAACCTATTGATAGTCTACTATATTTTATGGTAAAAGGTTGTTAAAACAGATCTGAAAAGCAAACTAACTATTCAGATACACTATATCGTGAATCAAAGCCAGCGATCCAAAAGTATCAGCTGACTGAAAGACCAAATCGTATATCACAAGAAATAATAAATAAATGCAAATGAGTAATATCCTTAGTGGTGGAAAGGTTACCTAAAATCGACAAAAAAAACCGGTTTCGAGTTGTGACTTTCCAAGTATTCCTGGTATTGGTAGGGGAACTTGTTCCTACTAATTTTCCAATAAAGAGTCATTTGCGTGGGCTTCGGGAAGTAAATAAATAAATAAACATTCATTTCTTTTATTTTAAATTCAATTGATTTGGATATGATGGAATCAACAACTATCTATGTAACCCTTTAACTCCGGTAATAAGAGTATTTTTCTCAAGTTTACGATTCACTCGCCTCAAATTATTTAACATGTTTCGTGCATAGAGAAATGTACTTACACAATCACACATTTATCTCTATAGTGTTTTTTTTCTTTTTGATCCCACATTTTTTGGCGGAAAATTGATTTACGGCTATTGAAACCCACTTCCACTTACCAAGTTTAGACGAAACGAATTTTTACTAATTGGGCGATTACCTCTAAATGAGTCGAACGAAATGAAACGAAGTTGTATCTCTCTCTCTCTGGGCAAAAAAAGAAGAAGCGGCGATTATCTCCTACCCCTTTTTTGCAATTTGGGTGTCTCTTTGATTCCGTAAGCTTGTTAGGAAATTTCCAGTCCGCCTCAAAAACTGAGTCCGAATGGGAGAGGGAAAAAGAGAGCATAAAAATCAGACGAATATACACGCCGAGGGTTCAAGGCTCAGCGGACAATGTGACGGGAAGGCCAACATTAGGAGCTTTATTTAGTTTGATTTTTTGCCATTTATGGCGCTGATTCCCCAAACGTCCGAATGTCCAAACCTTTCATCCCTTCTCAGATAGAATACCAATTCTCCTCGCTCTCCATTCTGTGTATTTTTCCCACTCTCTCCTCCCCTCTCCAACTTCCCCTTTCTTCCTTCCCTTTGTCCCTCATATTCTTCAACGTCACTTCCTCTCTACCGCTTGCCTTTTTCTCTCTCTCTCTCTCTCTCCCCCTTTTATGTTTTTCTTTTCCTCTCCTTTCAGCATCTTCTCCTACACCTCCGTTTTAATCCCGGTGAAAGACTAAAATGGTATATAAGGGAAGTAACGCTTTCACGCTTGTTTTTTTTCACGGGAAACATCTTTCACGGCGGGTCCTGTAAGTGGGGGGGCTACACGAAAATCAATATTATGATTTTGTGTACACCAAACAAATCTTAATGACTTTGAAACTAAATATAAGATCAAAATCAGCAATACATGGTTTAATGCATCAAAAATGTAAAATACTTTTGCAACGTGGGCCTTTAGCGTGTGATGTTATAAAAAGTCATGACATTTTTCTCTTTTCGTAGTGGAATATTAACGGTTCACCGTGCGATTGCTGGGGAGTGTGTATGCGTAGGATGTTGTTTGAAGTGTCGATTGATATCAAACGAGAAGTTTTACAGGATAAAAATATTATAATAATAGTAATAATATACCAATAGTGACCATAAATAAGGAATTTCCGCCGACAACCTCAGCGGTAGTAAATCCTACACCACCAATTAATATTTCAAAGGTTGAATTAGAGAAGAAAAATGAATGAGTTACGTGACCTATAAATCTCCTAATGTTTCTAAGATCATTGACCTATTATACTTGCGGATAGTTAGTTCTTTACTCGGGAACGAGAAAATTTCATGTATCTATGGGTAATATGACAACGAGAAGCACTAAATAGTGAAATTGGAAAATACTTTGAGAGATCCTCGTCGTATTGATAACAGATGAAATGTTAATAATAACTTCCACAATAATTTCCACAATGCTCGCTATTCACTGGAATATTATTCAGATCTTAACTCGTTCCATTTTCCTGTTGACGGAAAATATAACAATAAAAACATTGATTTAATACTTACTATGTTCCTTTATCAGATATATCCTCCTCGAACAGGACCAATATTCTTGTTAATAGAGTAAGCTTAATCCTTCATAAATATTAACCGAAATTGATGATTGCTATTCTATTTCATAGCACTGTTACCTCAACAAATACTCGTTCTGGTCCTAGTTAATGTCTTCTCCGATACCTCGTATCGATATTTGTTTAAAATCGTTCCTGTTGATTGCCTATAATGTTTGGAGTTCAGTTCGCTTTGATCTGTATTGCTCTTCATCCCTCTGATCTTTTGAGCGTAGCTGTGCAGTTAACTTTCTGTTGTTATCAGTTTTCTTACTACGCTTAATTGGCAATCGCCTGATATTCTCCGTATTTATGTTGAGTGGAATGGTATTTCCTACTGATGACATTCCCATGAGGACAGAAATCTATTATCATTAACGATCCATTATGCTTGTTAAACTAACTTTTGCGAAGGTAATATCCTCCTCTATTCTATACCCTAATCTATTCTTCGTCTTCCACCTTCTGTGACATATACTCTGCTTGTTAAATTGCTAGTGAAACTTAAAACATGATGAGACAATAAAAGCAGTTTTATCATTCAAGCTTCACTTTGTTTGGACCAGGGTGTCGCAGGTCTCTTTTAATTTAAGTTGCAAGTTTCTAAGTTATAGCTAGATCTTTTAGAATTAGATCTTTTCAGCATCCATTTAAGCGCTATCCTTCGTAATTGTAATTTATACTTTATAGATCTATACCGCTTAGAAATTATTTGTTTATAAAATTAGTAATGAGGAATTTTAAAGCGATTGACGTTAGAAGTCATTATTTATAACTTCCTGCCGTTTTGTTAAACTTTCTAATTAGATAATTCATACCATAGAATTCAGTCACTAGCTTGTGGATCTTATTTCATGACTCTAATCTTTTTTTAGAAGGAGTACTTACATGCATTAATATGTCCCATATCTCAACTCCAATTCTCAATTAAGAATAAAGTAAATCTCTTAAGCTATATTGCGCCCTTTTTCTCAAATTTATCTGATAACTACTTTCATTCTTTTCTTTGTTCTACAGGAGAAAATATATATTTAAATTTTTAATCATGATAGTAAATGCATTTTTCTGCATTTAGATCCTCCTCAACATCGTGGTAAATCCACATTAGGAGTTATTTCGTTAGGTCAGATCGCAGATTCTCTAACCAACTCACGAAAATTCATTACTTTAATTAACTTAAATTTATTTCATATGTGCTCTACATTGCCAGTTTTTCAAGGGATAAAAGATTTGTATTTTTTTTCTGGAATCACTTTTGATGTATAAATATAAATGGAGGTCATTCGGTCAACCTTCCAAGTATACCCGAGGTTTTGCAAACACGTATTTTGCTGGAACTGAAACGATTTCCTTTATCGCTATTTTTTTATCTTAGACATCCAGCTATATTGATAGACGCGGCTATGTATTTATACTTTTCAACCTGTCAAAATGTGTATTTCTAGTGAACACATCGTTAATATCACCTTTCCTTCCTTATTTTGACTGTTTTCACTGCTCCAGCTACTGTTTTTCCGTCACCATGGCCCCAGTTTTTCTCTCTTTACCTCTTTCCACCCTTCTCCTCCTAACCTTTCTACGGCGACATCAAATTCCGGTATGTTTGTTTCTCCTGACATTCTACATACGTCCTTTCATGCTTTCTTCCATCTTCTCTCCTGGGCTTTCATCCACTTTTCTCCCAGCCTTTCCGATCCTTTTCTCTTTTGTTTCTTTCATATGTTTCGTCCATTCTCTCACGTGTTTTCCTTTTTTTTATCTCTCGTCCATCTCAGAAAAACCTTTTTCCTCTCTTCTGTCCCTGCTTTCATCTTCTCTTTTACTTACTTTTCTATTTGTAACATTTATGCCAAATCACCCCCAACTTTGACCTTCCTATGCCTAGTTAAATTGTTTTCTAGTTTTCAGATATTCTCTTCTAAGATGAGCACTAAGAATATGTTAACTTCACTAAGTATTTACTAGAGATCGATTTAAAAACTTGCAATTTCAGTTAAAGATCTTAAAAACTCGCCTTAAGTCAAAATTAATCTTACTGCACTAATTCTGGTAACCTGTTTGTTAAAATTTCGCTTTTAAAATCTACATGCTCGGGCGTTACTTTGTGGAAAGCCATTATGGTAAAGAAGAAGTAAACTCGAATTTTTCCACAGTGTTTTTTATTGTCGACCGGTTTCGCTACTTGGAGTAGCATCTTCTGGTGCAGAACACAGTGTGGAAAATTACGACTTTACTTCTTCTTTACCATGTTAGTTTTTCTTTGCGGTACCAACGGATAAACGATATCGATTAAACCAATGCCTATCAGTTTTTTGGCTTGATATCCTTTTTATACCTCAAGTAATTTGTTATAGTGGTATGGGTGTGTTTTGTATTCATTTCACCATTTAATTGGCATCCTACCCCAAAGTTTCGCCTGAATTAATTGATAGTAAAGTAGAGGGACTAAAGTTAAAAGAAAGAAAGAAGGTAAAAAGAAATAAGAAAGTAAAATGCTGAGCTTTACAAAGCTAATATCGGTATATGCGATGAAAAGGTTATAGAGTGGTGTTACATCACCTTGCTGAGGCCCTATCTGTAATATGGAGCAAGTATATGGGATCCAGCGGATGAAACGGGTACCCGTGAACTCGAAAAAGTGCAGTGCGCAAAGCGATAAATTTCAAAAAGAAGATGTTTAAGCTAAATTTGCACTCAGAAAAAATCCCATGACTTTTCTCAAGTCCGATTTTCCTTACCACATGTTTTGTTAAAAATACTACGATAAAAAGGCAAAGGTTACGAAGATGCTCTCAGACGTAATTTGGAAATCTTTTTAAAGAAAGAAGGGAGGTTGTGATTGCTTGATAAATTTAGGGAAAGCACTTTTACCAAGGATGTAATCGGAATTATGTGAGCCCCTGCTACTTCGATCCGAAAACAAGAGTAACACAAGGGATGTAAGAACGAGTCGCTTTTAGAGCTTATTCTTTCCGCGAACGATACGCGATAACAACGAACTAAAGTAGTAGCTCAAACTTTCGGTGTTTACACTCCCTGCCACAGGCCGAAAGACGGCTTACAGAGTATTTATTTATAGGTAGATATATGTACTTTTTGTAAAGTCAAGGTTGAGGGGATAGCTTCCATAGTCTCTTTATAGATCTGTCAGTGTTATAGACGCTTCAGACGCAAAATATTATTTTCCTTAAATTGTTAATTTCATCTCTGTAAGAAACTTAATTTTTTTCTATTCCATAAACGGTGATAATTTTCAACCGAGCTGTCGAATTTTCCATAAGTTTAGTAGTCCATCAGCAATTAAAGAATAATTGCAAAGTTGGAAACTGAAATTATTGATTAATAGGCATCTCTCATTCAGGAACCTGTATTTTATCGTACTTATTCATTCCTCTCTTAGCTTATGTAAAGGTTATTTTCTATCTATAAAAAAAATAAACGCAGATTGACAAGGACTCATATATGAACCATGTACCATGACAAAAAGTAAATTTTATGACAGAACGAAATTTGCACGAGGAAGTAAAGCTGAGATCTCCTTCCATCATATTTATGCATTGTAATATATTGAAAATTGATATTTTCAGCTTCATTACTATATATTTTGCAAATATCCGTCCTACATCCCTTGATTGAGAACCTATTGGAAAAGCTCCTAAGCAATACAGGTAGGTGTTCGGTATGAGTTTTTTATATCAAACTTGCATACTCTCCCATTAATATGCGATGTAGTTGTTATCCCATTCAGCCTGTTTTAGAAGCCTGACATGTATAATTTCCATTTCAATACATTATTTAGTATTAAATGCATCTAAATCCAAAAACGAATCTTAATGCCGATGAAGAGCTGAGTACAATTGGTGGTAAATAGTCATTTACAATGGTTTTCAGATAACCAATTGAGTAGCTGATTCTGATTATTTACGACAGGCGATTAGACAGTGGTAATAAGTAATGAATAATATAAGAGTGAGACTGAGGGTGTGGCGTTTCTCTTTCACTCTCCTTTTTCACCCCTTTCTTCCCTTTTCTACTGTTTTCGTGGGGGAGGTTCTATCGAAATTTTTGCCCCATTCTCTCAAATGAAATGTCACCAAAATATGTTTGGGGTTACTATGTACAACTGTTTCAAACATTAAAATTTAGCGATTAAATGCATTAAGTATTAATATATATTTTCAGCAGACTTAGGAAAAGCTGCAGTTTTCACAGTTTTTCTCCATAACATTCATTACTCCTACGAGCCCTAAGGCCGCGGTTGGGGTAAAATACATGGATGTATAAATATTCCCCAGCGCTCTTTCTCTCATTCCTTTTTCATCCTTACTTTCACCCAATATTTCCCTTCCACATTTTATCCCTTCCTTCCGGCCTCCACTTTTCTCTATCTCGTTTTTACATTCACCTCTCCCTTCTACCCCACGCCATCTCCCGGCGATCTCCCGAGTAAGTACGCGCCATCCCAAAACGTTCAGGAAACTCAATAAACGTCAGTGCCGAGCGACGGGTCTAAAAGTCCCCTATGGCTGTAGTTACGTGAGCGGGTGGCTTGATTAGCATCCAAAATGCTGATTATGTTCCATGCAAACTGTGCGTGACGCATGCGCGCTCGGGAGGATTTTTTTCGATCCTCTGAATGCCTCTAAGTCAACGGCGGAGCAGAACTCTTTTGTGCCAATTGCGAACGAGGGTGTGTTTTGTTTAGCCTCAATGGACACTTTTGTCGGGTATTATTTATTGGCGTAGGGAAACTATTGGATGGGGTAAACGGTTTTGGGTGTTCAGATCTATTGTCCCCAAGTCTCACTTCCATGATTTATTGACTTAGTACTGCATTTCATTGCGAATGAAATTTTACTTTTTAATAGTATGTACGTTTCCGTTTGTTAGGCTATTGTGCAATTATACTTCCGGAGGTTTGATTGTTTACACGAGACCGAGAAATTACGATTCATCTATTGGTAACATGGCAACGAGTAACTCTAAACAGCGAACATTGGAAACGCTCGTAAAGACATATATCGGGTGTATTGAAATTAGCTGAAACTACAAATAATAACCCCAGGAAAATATTGCCACCATTTTCGCTATTCTTTGAGAGACCTCATTATTTCCACCTCATTTTGCTCGATTGGGTGTTGATGGAAAATATGAGAAAAAGAATTAATTTAACACTCACGGTGTCAGATTTAAAATAGCTGAGGCTATAGATAATTTCTTCCAGTAAATATTGCCAGAGCTTTCGCTAATCATAGAGATATCTTATTACTACGATCTCATTTTGTTCCATTAGGCTGTTGATGGAAAATACAATAATCACGTAATACAAATAATATAATAATACAATAAAAAACTGATATAAAACATCCTGTGATTCCTTACCAGGTATTTCCTCACTGAAATTCTATTTAATGGCGTGATCTTTAACCTTATAGCGGAGAAAGTGAAAGTTAGGTTCTATTAGACTTTCTCTGTTTAGTGAAAGTCATAATAGACGATCACTTCTCCATTTAGTAACAATGTTACTTCAATAAATACTGGTTCAGGGTAATGTCTTGTCCGATCCCTAGTATCAATATTTGTTTAAAATCGTTCTTGCTGATTGCCTATAATGTTTAGAGTTCAATTTCCTTTGATCTGTATTGCTCTAACTCCCTTTGATCCTTGAGCTTAACTGTGCAGTCAGTTTTCGGCTGTTTATATTATAGTTTTCTCCTACCTATTCCATTATGGTAACCACAGCGCATTCTCCATAGCGCTTCTTACTCTCCCACTGAATTCTATTGGTTGAAATTTATAGGATAGATATTGATTTTTATGTTTTAGATTTTATATGAAATGGAGAATAAGGCTATTGGTCGAGATAGAATAAACGTTTTCTAATAGTTACGTCGGAAAATAATGACAGAAAACGATAATTTGTACCAAGTAATCACTCGTATCCGGATATAGAAAGATAAACGTAATTCATGAGCAGGGAGAAATATATTTTGAATTTATGGAATATGTGTTGTTAAATAATACTATAGTTGAATATAAATAATGGAGTATTAATTGAAGGAAATGAGCTGTGCATAACAAACGAAAATATGCTTACGAGTGGACTGCGATTTTCTAGTCTCAAAGCCCTTATTTTCTACCTTTATTACAATTTAATTATATATTTTCAAATTTGTGCATTTACATTTTTGTTTCTATAAATGCTTATCTAACTAATATTTATAAATATTTTAATGGCTTTATGAAGTAGGATTAAAGAGTCAGTGTATTAACCTGGATTAAGTATTCAGTATCCCATTAAAGTCCTGAAAAGCCATGATTTTCCTACATTTATCTGTGATTAATTCTTTTCCTGGTCGTATTGCAAGTATTAAATAGTTTACCTGAATGGTTAAGGGTGAATTTCTACGCTTAGGCGCATTTTTCAATTTCAGTTTTCATCGCATTTAGTGTTTTCATACCATGTAAAAGGAATGGCAGTTTATTTAATAATATGGGAATGGTGACAGTTACCAGTATAATATTTGAAGAGAACGGATAGATATGCTTATACAGCCGTATTTTTTGTTGGAATATGTTATACTTATTTCGTAATTAGTCTGTAGCAATGGATGCTTTATTGGAATCCAGAATTCTTCATCCAAAAGCGCACCATACGATATTTCTAACGTGAATAGTTCAGTGAAATAAAAAACAATTTTCTGGGTCATTGAGTGACCTATAGGCCATAGGAATTCAGTTATTTATCAAAGCGTGATTTCAAATTCTTGTCCCGGCAAAAGTTATAATCTAATAATTTACAGCTAGCCGAATAACTTATTTTTATTTTTGTAAAGTATCGTATAGGAAAAAATGACGTTTCCAGAAAATAAAAGAAGAAAACTTTGCTTTATTCTGCTCTAGGTGATTTCACCGAATCGATAGCAATATGTAGCGAAAAAAGAAAATATATCTCAATTTTATGTCTCATTCGCATGACCGAGATTGAAAAATAGCCATGTTCTTCATTTTCTATAGATACATGTGTTTTATCGATTCTCTGTAGGTATACTTGCGATTAGAAACAATGGAAACAGTAATAGGGTAGAATTAATATTAATTGTCATCGAGGGAATTGGGTTGTAGATTAGATTCATACATTTTCACTACTATTAGAATAAGGATATTTGAATATTTTTAAAGTAATTTCATCAGAGATAACAAACACTTCAACCATTCTACAACTCATATCTTTCGTGAGCCCTTTAAGTGGTATGAAATTATCAAAATACAAAATATCAAAATTTTCTCTAATAATCGGTGAATTATCTTGAACATTTTTGCTGTTTCCTGCATAATTTTTAAATGAGGCTTAGTTATAGTAACTAATTACTTGTTTTCAAGAAGATGCCTAGGTTCTACTATTACCGGTAATTTATAGTTCGCATGGTCTTCAGTTGATACTTTTAAGCATTTGCGAATAAAGAACCACAAATAGTATGGATTTCGACCATAATGTCCCCTTGATAAATTCTCTTAAGAACGACAAAGAGTCATTTTGACATTGATTTAATTTTAAAGAATCCATCTATTCTTTCACTGGCTTATCCACCATTGGGTAGCATTTCTTAAAAATCACTTCATAGTCTCACCCATTTCAGTTTTCTACTATTCATCGCAATCTACCTCGAGTCCAAATAAATAACTTGGTCAATTTATTAAGCTGCATTTAATTCTGTACTAATAAAAAATGGTAAAGGTGAATCAGTATTTCTTATTAAATATAATCAGTTTAAAGTACTAAAAATCATTAATCATTCATTGCAAACAGGCTTATAATTAATTACATTCTGGGGGAATATACTCAATTAAATTAAAACTTAGTGTTTTCGACCACTTTATGAAGTGTGAAATCGACTTTAAGACTTAACTATCTATCAATATATGCCAGCAACTGTCTCTCTTCATTTACCGTGTTGCTATATCACAAGAACATTCCCTAGCTGTGTGCTTCTTTAGGTTAAAAGTCAGGCTAGAGTAAATTATTTTATCAACCATATCAGTATATTATAGGATAAGGAAAATCTGTTTTGCAATTACCCATTTCAGAATAGATGCAAAGAATTTTTATCTCCGCCCTCAAAACTTTACCCTCAACAATTTTATCCAGACCGCACCCGACCAATCTCTTACCGACTCCACCCTAGCCTCTACCGAATTATCCCGAATGATATTAACCGAATTTCGCCCGTATTAAAACCAAAGCGATCCAAAAGTTAGCATTCGGGAGAGGCGAAAGAATATCCTCGTATGGAGTGTGGCGGATATATTAAAAGTGATTATCCGAATTATCAACTTTCCCCTAAAATTCCCTGTCCGTCGGAAAAGGGAATGGAAACATTCCTTCCTCAAACAGAGCCCCTCGACTCATCCAGAGGCCACTCTTTCCTCTCTCTCTTTCCCTTCTCTTTATCCGCCACTCCTCTCATCTGCTTCTCTCCTGCCGAGGGCTCGGTTAACTAAATTACTTCCAGCCACGCATCGCAACGGGCGAGTGACGGAGGCAAAGGGGTTTGCGTGAGCCCTATTTGACCGTCTGCAAATCCCATAGGGCGCCATAGCACTACGCCATTATCCTTAGTCCGCCATGGTTCGAGCTAGGTAAAGTAAGTGAGGGAATGCTCGCGAGCGTTGAGAATAAGGCACGTTATACGGAAGTCGCTAGGAGCGAAGGTCGTTCCCATGGTTACGCACTCCGGATGCAGTTCTCCCATTTCCGTCAAAACACCATTACGAGCTCTTCCAAGTATGGACTCCCGGTGCGATTCGTACGGCTCTGATGCTTATTTGACCAGGAGCGTTGCAACGGCGAACATTGGACTTTCTCGCAGTGGACTACGAACATTGGGATTGATTTTTGCGCAGGTGGAGTTGTTTTTAGGATTTTTTTTGGCCGGATTGGTTTGGAGAAGGGAATGAGGGAAGCATGAGTCTCAATCAGGGCTTAGAAAAGTAGAAAAAGTCATGAACGTTACTCTTCTTCTGTTGCAGTTTTTTCTTTGAGGTTTCTTTTGGCTATGGATAGTTCCAGTTCTAAAGCAATTCGCGGTTTCGGTGGTAGCTGTGTAGAGATTTCTTCTAGTCAATGATGAATCAAATAGTGCAAATTATCCATCAAGCCTAATTATGTTATTATAGAGTAATTTATAGAAAAATACACCGTTTGAATTTGGTTTTAATGTTACTAAGTTTTGTTTTTAATTAGTATTGAATTTCCGTGGCGAATGGCGATTCGAAGGATATTTTATCGTGTTTTATTATATTTTTCTTTTTGAAACTAGTGGAATTGTTCCTTATTTCATTTTAAATATGAGGTAAACGTTGTTTCGAGTTTTCAATCAAACGATCAATTATTTCTAGTTCGAACCAATGACCCAATTAAATTCGTCCACATAGAAAGAATTCCGTCATAATAATATATAAAACCTCCCAATGCGAAAAAATAGGTGTAATGTTGCTTAGCTTTTTTATAATTTTGGTGTTTGAAATACATGATTCTACTATGATTTTCAGGTTTTAATTTATTTCCATGAAATTGAGTGTTAGATGCCCCATCTAAATTCTAATAAATGCCTCCAAACATATGAATCACTAAAGATAGGTAAGCAGGCTGTATGTAATTCTACATGATCATGTTGAGAATATATATCCGTAATCAATCATGTGAAGAAAGGACAAATAATATTTACCATCTTAGGCCAGGCAAATTTGTAATTTCCTAGTTTAGGAACAGGGGAGTTGCAGCTAAATAAGTGCAATTCCTGATGATGTAGTATATACATTAAATGCGAAAAATAATCAATTTTCCTAAATTGCAATGTTGTTCTACTATTGATTGTGTAATTATAAGGAATTCATTGTTATGCAAACTTACTAAAAATCCCCATATATTATATTCAACCAAGGAAATTTTTCGTATTAATAATAATTCGTACATAATTGAGAAATAGATGAAAAAGATTTTAATTTATATCAAAATAGTATAAAAATTATATAACCCGGATCGTTTAATTAGAATCATCATCAGGTTCAAGGAAACTTGAAAGTAAGGGATAATTTGTTGTGGGGTTATTGAGAATCTGTGCTGAAGGGTTTAAAGAGGTTAGAATAACTGGAAGATATCTTCTATTCACCAGTGAAAAGAATTTAAGGTTTTTTTCACGATGTTGCTCTTAATTAGTTAAGCAGAAAATTCATAAATTTGTTTGTTTTATTGTCTTTCTAATTTCATGGTGAAGTATTCATCGAGTTAAATCTCAGCAGTTTTCTAAAATTCCTATGCGTGTAGTACATGGCCGGCCAAAGGTACTAAAACGGTTAAGTAGCTTCTTAGGGTTTAGCAATCAAAGGGGCGCCATAATAGAACATTCAATAAATAGTAAGGTCAACGCCTCAAACAAAAATTGTCATTTGACATTCGAAAATTATAATGGCAAAATAAATAATATCTAAAATAAGATACTCATGGAGATTGTCTGTAAAGTATTCTACATATCCGATGATTATTGTTATTGACAAATGATTGTTGCATAAAATGTATCGTTACGCATCAAAAATCGGCAGATTAACTATACGTGAATCAATGTAAAATGAGTCAACTATTAAGGCAACTAGTTTTAACTAGTAACTAAGGCAACCGAAATTTATGTTACGCAAGACCAAAGCATGCGATAACAATTAAGACAGCGGAGATTCATACGCTAGGGTGTTCACGAATCTTTTCACACTTTTTTCGTCCCTATACCTTATAAACATATCCTGTTCACATATTTTTGTATAGAAGAATTTTTTAGATCGCAACTTCATAAAGATGTCCATTTCATTAAAGCAACTCACATAAATTCCTCATCTAGATCTCCACGCTTCCGCGGTGATCATCGCAGTAGAAAGAAAAAGAGAACGTAAAAAAACGCGACAGAACTGCGGAGATTTCTCAAATAAAAAAAGGAGATAATAGAACGAGCCATCCCGGAATGGGAATTCTCCTTTTGTAAGGGGAAGACGTTTTGAATTTGTACGTCCCGGTGAATTAGCGCGAACCCCATTCTCCGCGATATTTATCGTAATAAATAGATTAAAAAGTTTTCCTCGTTCCTTTCGCCCTACGTCACCTTCGAGAAGGGACACAAAGGAGGAGAGAGAGGTGGGTCCAACAGTGTCGGCAATCTAATTGAGCTGTCCCTTGAGAAGAGGTTAAATCATATAAAAGTTTGGAAAAGGAGTCGGCCTAAGGCAAACCGTTTTCGGAGCCGGAAATAATGGACGCGGCGGCACAAAAAGCTGTTTAGAGCCTCTTCCCTCCATTTCTCACTTTCGCCTTTTTTTTCCTCCTCGCAGTAATTATGGAGACTGCAAAGTTGAAAATTCCATTTCTGCGGCAGACTTCAATTTGTCCGGCCTTTACGGACCGAGGGCATTGTAAGGAGTCGAAAGCGTTCCCCAAATTGCCAAAGAAGCGGGGCACAATGGGGAGAAAGGGGAAAAATTTTTTGGGAGTATTCATGATGTAGCCGAAAGACTTTCACGGATGCTAAGTACGACGGCGCGGTGAATGAATAATGAAACTGAAGCTTTGGAAGAAGACAATGATGCGATAGTACGTTGTATATTGTCATTTCATAATCCAACAATATGCTAATTTTAGTTTTGGAAACCGCTTATTTCCAACTTCTTAAAGCGCTCAAGTACTCAAATTGTAACCCCACTAGAGGAGCAATGTGTAATTTCATTGCCCAGATACAAATAGAAGAATATCATATTATTGTCATGACTTCTATAAAGGTATAAATTCTCAATACGTCCTTACTTAAGTTTAAATAGTTAAATGTTTCCTTAAAATAGTTTGAGATAGCATTTGGAATTTAATAGAATTTAATTAAATGGTTTAGTTACCTCACCCCTGCAGAAGAAAGAAAGGCCCCTTGAAATAGATGCCTGCGTCTGTAGGCCTACAAGTAGGCTAGGTGTGTTGAGAATGCCTTCCCCACGCCCCCCACAGATCAAGCGATTAATACATCTATTGTGCACTTCTTAAGAAAACTTTTTCTAACTGTTGACAAATTCATTGTAGTATTTAATATTGATCTGGTTACAAAGCGCAGTTCATTTGAAGTTAAAAAGTTATCGAACGTAAAAGCTGAATCTGGTGGTTTACTTATCGTCTTTTTATTAAACGCAGAGAGTGTTTAAATCTTACACTGAAAACTAGAGCTCTGGCTGATGGATAACAGTACTGGTATTATAGGTGCTGTATTTTAGTTAATGTCCTCATAAATAAAATTAGTTTAGTAGATTTGAGGAACTTAAGCTAGTATCGAAAATAGTATAGCTGCATAGAAAATAATCTGAGTACTCACGTCTGATGCAGGAGATAATGATGCTGATTTTTCCTGTAAAGAGAACAAATTTATTAATAGAGTTCCCCTTATATGCTCACAATTCTATTCATATTTCAACTACTATATGAACGCTACTAACCAAAACTTTCTCTTACTCATGAAAATGACTGTAATTATGAAAAGGTATCTGATCGTAAAATTTTCTCAATATAAATTTAAATATTTAGATAGCAGATGTCGATTAAAATCCAAATTCCTGTTTATGAATATTACCAGAAAGACAAGGATAATACAAATATTATTTCGTAACGGGTATTAGTCAGCTAAATACGAATTCTATTCTAGGTGAAGAAACTCGGTGAAAAAATTCGGTGAAAACTTGGCTTATTTATGTGTAAAAAACCTTCGGATCCTTAAGTATTGATCTTAGAAACTGTACATTATATTAGGGCGTATACGAATGATATGTGAACGATATCATATTTAAACCCAATGAACGGTTTATGGGCCAAATGCAGGAGAAGCTAGCATAATAATAAATATTATGTTCACCTTGTATGTTTACGAAAATTAGAGGGAACTTGGTCGTCAGCATATACCAGAAGGTCAGTGAAAACAAGGCTGTTTCAGTTGCCAATATCTTAACATGAAAGTAAATGACGACCATCTGTCCTTGGGATAATTACGAGGTCGCTTTCCCAAATGACGCCAAGTACACCTCATTATCCTTTCATTGTCATCGAATGCAAACAAAGGCGAAAAGAAAGGTAACTCGTGTCAAAGTGGAAGTCAATAAGGAGTGACTGTAATAAAAATGCGAACTAATGATACCTTCTCGAATTTGTTGATACATTTAAAAAATGATAGATTATTTTATCTATTATCTTTATATGCTGTGAGATTATTGACTCAATAGAGTACATTTTGTATTGGTGAAGACTAATGTTATTCAGATGGTATTAATATCTAAAGAATTTCTATAAAATCAAGAGAAGATCAGTTAGAGTGTGAATATATAACGAGGTCTGATTTTATTTAATCGAGCAGTATTTTAGATCAAAGGATCATGACCAAGAAATTAAATAAATTATTGATGTAAAAGAATCGAAGAGGAAAATGTAGCAAATATTTAGACTCCTTTTGAATCATTAGTACTACAGAAGATGCTCCGCAGGTTTAAGTGTTTAATGGAAGATATATACCGTTTGCAGATTCAATAATTACAATAACAATCTATTAAATAATAACAAACATTGTAAAATAACTTACCATTTGTCCCTTTCCGGTTATCGTTGACCTCTTCAGTGTCTTCCACGATCAGATCGGTGAAACACCGAGGAAGAGAAGTGATGAAAAAAGAAGGATGTCACAATCTAGAAAAATAAAAAAAAAATGAAATAGAAAAAAATGGTTCTAAATCCGTATCGTTTATCATACAGTAGATATGTCTACAACTGAATTCAATTGATTTGTTAACGCAAAAGATATAAAGAAATAGATGACTTTAGTTATAATAAATGTGGCAGTTACCGGAAAAATTGAATTTAAGTGTGGAAATTCGATCACAAAATATTTAAATACCTATGGACTTATAATTACATCAAAAATAGAATTTATACAATAACAATAAGTATTTAGTTAAATTTTGAAATTCAATTCCAAACTTCCGTTGAGCATACTGTCAATACTGAATTGCATCGAGAACATTCCCTTAAATCACTCTCGGGAAAGATACATACTAATTGACTTGTCGTGAATAGCAGTTACAAGGGCGATTTAATACTGCTCTATTGATAGTACCCAATCTAAATAAATATATAATAGAGATTGAAGTTGATACGGAATCAAATATCTACGTAGAGGAATATTGAAATTGATTTCAGTTATTAATAAATGCAAACTGATTCTGAAATTCAAATGTAGATATGAGTTATAATCGGCGTTAGTAGTATCTTCTATAGACACTAATTCAAAGTATTGCCGAAAATTCTTTTACATATAAATACAGCGAATATCGACACTTGAAAGGTGATACCGGAAGTTATTCGAAGCATTATTGAAGTTTCGTCAACAGCTTCGTAAGTTAAGACTCAAATAATTTAATTAAAATAAGTTCATTTCTCAAATACCAGTCATGGAAGAAATGGGCTTAAAGATAAACGTGCATAACTGGAAATCATCGTATACTGAAAGATAATAAGACAATCACTTAAAGGATGAATCATCCAGACATCGGTTACATAAGGAATCATAAGTCTTAACGAGAAAATATATTCGCCTACGACTGTGAAATTAATATCAAATAGCAAACCAATGCCATCATTATTTTCAATCGTCTTAAACGCAGAAATAACCCAATATTTAAATACTATTCACTTGTTTGACTTACCACTGAAGGAATCCCAAGGATACTCCACGGAAGTCTTGACGCCAGAAACTGCTCTACTCTCCGTTAACTTAGTTTTATAATCACGTTATAATTATTTAAAGTTGTAAACTTATTACGTTACTCGTAAATTAAACTTCACGGTTAGTCAGTTTCGAAACCACCGGACTTCGAGAGATTTGAATTGTAACGGTTTTTTCAAAAATTCTTCAGTACGTCTGCTCATTGAGGTGTTTCACAATTAACTAAGGTTTTAAACTCAAAAATTAACGTTTCATCAAAATGGCGACATTCAATTGGTCCCTGCTGTTACTTTTTCGGTCACACCCCCTCTTTTCCCCCTACCGGAGATATAAGTAATTCCATTTATAATTATTATTTAGCATTATTTAAATTTTTATTAATCTAAACATAATTAACATTAAATTTGAAATATGGTGGAGAAATTCCGTTCCTTTGATATTTCTTTCTTAAACTCGAAGTAAAATAAGTGATAGTTCGGTGTGACGTAATCCCCCTACCGGAGATATACTTAATTCCTTTCGTAATTATCAATTAATATTTCAACCGAATTTTGTCGAAATATATATATATATATATATATATATATATATATTATTATTATTATTAGAAAAATTAATAGTTTCATATAAATGAATCACTTTCATACTCATTGCATTACTCATTGTTTTTATTACACAAATATTTTGCAGATACAGTTGTTTCCAAGTTGGACTCTTGTTTAATTACGGTATGTTTAATTAATGCATAACGGAACAACTTACGTTCACTTTAAATCTTTTACTAAGAAAATCAAATGAAGGTATAAATTTGTTAAATACATTAAGTAACGCACGTCATATTTTTTTTTGAGTTACGGTGCCCTAAAGATTACAATAGTGACGTAAAAATATACGGATTTGATTTATTAATTTTTTACGTCATATCGTAACCAAGAAATTCATATCAAAGCTAACACAACGAATATTTGTAATACGAATACTCTAGATAAGTAACGATTCTTTAATATTTATTTTCTTTTAATTTAGGGTGTATCTCTTGTCCGATGTTTAGATAGTCATTAGACGTCGTGAATGTAGCAAACATGTTATTTTCTTCAAGACAGCAAAGAAGAATGTATAGAAATTTTCCTATTTCAATGCAACTAACTATAAATGCGTGTTATTTTCTTTATTTATGTTAAACGATGGGGGAAGAAATGTTTACTTCATATTTAATATTGCTGGCACCTTATGAGAAGACACTAAGTTAATTATTTGTAGATTATCTATTATCCTTCCCTTGTATCTGTCTGTTTGCATATGCAGAAAAAGTCCTATTAGAAAACAGAATCAGGCTTTCAAGGCTAAAAGAGAAGGGAGGTATTTTTCCTTCTTCCTCAATGAGTGGGAAAGGTCCACGTTGAGATATTATGAGATAGGTCTAAAAAATTGACAGGAAGTCTTAAGGCGTTTGGGAGAGGATGCACCTTATCAAAGATAGGTATTAAGAGTAACAATTTTAAAAGACGAACAGAGGGCAAATAGATAAGTACATAATTACCAAGGGGAGTATACAAATATTACTGAGTGAAATACACAATTTATCAGATTTACTGGTCAATGAAAAGTAATAATAATTAAAATAAGACTTAAATATTACAGTAACAATATGACGCAGCATTTTATACTAAATGTAGCATACAAAGCCTTTAATATTAATAACTTTGCAGAACTTCGTAGGAGTTGCTGGAATTATGAGACTTACCAGGGCAGATAAGGAATGAGGAATACATTTTCTCTATGACATTCCAAAACATATTTACAATTGTAATGATGAATGAATGGTATACATTTTCTTTGAAATAAATCCCGTTGAATCAATTCCGGCCTCCGAATTATCTGGGCAAAAAGGCAAACAAACGTGCCCTGGAAATGGCATACTATTTTGAGGAAATATATTATAATACTGTAATTATTGACCTCAGGATTCGTCAATTTTTCAGTACAGAAACATTCCATATACATCCCTCCAGTATTGTTCATGGCATTTAAAAGATGATATTTACAGAGGTATGAGTGCTCCTTGATCATTGTAATAACCTCATTCCTTTTTCAATGGTCATTAGGAATATTTAGCGTTAGAGTAAACTTTCATGGACACATTCTAATAATAGCATTCTGTCTCAATGAAGGAAGCACAAGAAAGTTACTTCATCCCTGTTGCCTGATAAGCCATATTTGCTCTCCAAAGAATTACACATGGTAGAAGCTCTACCAAGGCTTTAAACAAATGAAGTTACAGAGGGACCTCAATGCTATTCATTTAGCAATAAGGTGAAATAATTGTGAAATAAACGGATTCACAATATACTATCGATTCTTGTGTGCCTTAAAAATTTGCTTAAGATTATATAAATATAATTTCCAAGCTGAAATTGAAATTTAAAATAAAGCAGGTCGTTCTCAAATTCACATCAACGTACTCTGACCATTACCTTACATTATCCAGCTCATATTACAGGTGAAATAAATCAATAAAATTGTATATCTTCTTATTAGAGTAATCATTCTTACCTCCCTAGCTATTATAACGCCGGCTAAATATGTGAGAAGGACACGAAGAACCCCGTATCCATTGATCTCCAACAAGAAGTCCATCCCTTTTGGTTGCAATGGCATCGTCACACTGTTGAATTACAGACTTAGAATTTCGCAGAGATAGTGCAGAATGGTATCAACACCTGCCTTCATAAGAACTTAAAACGAAAAACTGCTGCTTTTTGACTCACTCTTTGAAGAATCACTGATCATAAACTAGAGTTTCTAATGCACAAACACACCTTATCGGGACATTCACAGCACAGATTCTCACATCACATGTTAAACATACTGCGATAGATTTTCCACCGAATAACACTTAACAAATACTTCTAAACAACTTACCACTGACAAATAATTAAGTTTTGAAGTTCATGGAAGCATGGGCAATCACTGCTTGAGATTATCACGAGGTGTTGACGTGTTTCCGCGCTTTTAAAGAGAATTATGGTATACAAAATCCTGACAAACGAAACTTGTTCTTCGCGCAATGTGGCCTTCGTACTTCTCAGTTCTTTGTTTGAGTGGAACGTGTTCAAGTCGATGCCATTTACATTTTCTTGAGGATATCTAATATAACCAAGAGTGAAATAGTGTATATGTTATATAAATACAGCGTTACACTCAGTGTTGTACTAGAGAAAAGCGTGAGTGGGAAGCAAAGGATTACGGTGTCTGTAATATATTACATTTTTCGAGTATGGAGCACTTGTAATGGCGGCAGTAACACGAAATTACTGTTCACCACCTTTGAATTCGATTGTATGGGAGAAGCTAATAAGTCTTATGAAGGCCTCATATAAGTGCATAGAGCTTTAAAACGGGATTTCTTCACATTTGGACAATCAACATAACCTTACCGAGCATATGAAGGTGAGTTAGAAGTTATTCGAGTGTACCGACGTAATATTACAAATATAATTAGAGATAACAGGGAGAATTTCCAACAACTGAAAGGTTATTTCAATATATCTGGCAAAATTCATCGAAAGGCAATCGTCTGACTTTTTACTAGGAACAGATCGAATGGTGTTGAGCCTACTAATGAGGGAATTAAATAATAGCAAATCATTCACTTTATTTGTATCCGTATTCATCAATTTCAAATTCTTATTTATGAATACAGAGATCAACGCAATACAGTGTTAAGACCAGATTGATTTCCTTGGATCCACTCGAAATAAAATATCATATTTTCGTTTTCCTCTGCTGCTGCAATTCTTTGATTTGCTCATGCATCTTCGGTCCTTATTTATTTGGGTCATCATGTTAGGTTCTTTTGATGAATATAGATACTTTTATCGCTACTATCATAAAACCTGAAGAATTTTCATCATAATATGTGTGAAAGAAAGAGAAAGATCAATTGATTCGATAATGATGTCAGAAAGTTATAATTAATCTCAAATGCCGTTTCTTGCTAACTTCCATGGAATAATTGGGATTAAAAAATGTTTAAATTTCATGTATCATCTTAATAACTATTATATATATATATAAATGTGATAGTCTGGATGTCATTAGCATTCACTAAATCTCTCATGCTTCTCAATTGAGAAAGAAAATATTAAAACACAGTAACGCGGGATAATTTTTGTGCATTATTATTTGTAAAGTCTATGGCGATGTTGTACAAATCGAATAACTAAAATTCATTCATTACTTTGTTAATTTTTTATACCATTCGTTATACGCATATCTTAATGACGTCACACGGAACCTTCACTTATTTTACCTCGATTTTTAAATACTAAAATTAAAAAGAACGGAATTCTTCTAATAGATATCGAATCAAATTTGAATTAAGTTAAAATGAAAAATAATTTAAATGATGTAACATGATAATTATAAATGGAATTACATATACCACCGGTAGGGGGAAAAGAGGGGGGGTTGACCGAAAAAGTAACAGCAGCGACCATTTTGATGAAACGTTAATTTTCGAGTTTAAAACCTTAGTTAATTTTGTAACGTCTCAAAGAGTAGACATATTGAAGAATTTTTTGAAAAAAAACCGTTACAATTCAGATTCTTCGAAGTGCGTTGGATCGACAATAACTAATCGTGAAGTTAAATTTACGAGTAACGTAATAAGTTTGCATATTTTAATAATCATAACGTGATTATAAAACTAATTTAACGGAATGTAGGCCTATTTCTGGCGACAAGACATCCATGGCGCATCCTTGGGTTTCCTTCAGTGGTAAGTAAAATAAGTTAATGGAATTTAAATATTTGGGTTATTTCCGCGTTTAATATGATTGATAATAATTATGTCATTGGTTAGCTCTTTGAGATTTATTTTACAGTCTCAGGCGAATATATTTTTTCGTTACGGAAGGCTTATGATTTCCTATGTAGCCGATGACTGGATGAGTCATCCTTTAAGTTAATTTCTTATTATATTTCAGTATACGGTAATTTCCAGTTATGCACGTTTATCTTTGAACCCATATCTTTCCATGACTGGCATTTAAGGGATGAAACGACGACTCTTAACTTAGGAAGCTATTATCTGACGAAAGCTCCAACCAATGCTTCGCATCTGATGATAATATTCTCCGTATTTACCTCCAAATCAATCTTTGGCGATATTTTTATTCTTGTTTGTAGAAGATATCGCTGACATCTATCATAACCGATATCTAAATTTAATTTCAGAATGACTTTGGATTTATTGATAAATTAAAACGATTTCAATATTCCTCTTCGAAATATTCAATTCGAACTCGACTTCATCCCATTTTCTATATTTATTTAGATTGGGAACTATTAGTAAGGAATTCAGTAAGAAGCTTTTCTTAGGTGATATTCGGGGCAATCCTATAAGTGTGTATTTTTCCCGATAATGATTGAATAGTAATGTTCACGGTGTCAGTATTAACGGCTTGCTCAACGGAAGTTAAGCATTGAATTTCAAAATATGATAAATACCTATGATTATTCAATTAATTTATTTCTTTGATTTACTAATAGAAATATATTAATATATTTTTGGATCCAATTTCCATACTCATTTTAATTCGTTGTATATCCATTAGTACGAATCATTCCCGATGATGATTTAAAAGAATGTTCTCGATGTTATTCAGTATGAACTGTATCTTGAACGGAAGTTAGGATTTGAATATCAAAATTTAATTTTACTTACTGTTATTGTACTTTATACTTATTTTAATTTAATATTTCCGGCAATTGCCGCAATTATTACAGGTATAACCATTTGTTTCTTTATATCTTTCGTGTTAGTAAATCAATTGACTCTAATTTTAGGAATATCTACTCTGATGTTAAGGATGTGGAATGAGACTTATTTTAATTTCAATTTTGTTTCTATTTTTCTAGTTTCGGATTTCTTTCCATTCTCGTTACTATTGTTCCTGTGAGTTTCACCGAAGTGATCTTAGATGACACTGAAGAGGTCAACGATAATCAGAAGGCACCAATTGGTAAGCTGTTAATATACTACTATTAATAATAAATTATTTATAAATTAATTATTTGTGGTTTTTATGACTTATTTTCAATTCAAAAAATCAGATTAAAGTGGTTGAAAGTCTACTTTAAATCGGATGATTGAACCAGTGCATAGGTCTTTTGCCTTATATAACTTTGAACGTATTTTAATTTGTAGAGGAAACAATTTAAATTGAAGAGTGGCATTCGTAGAAATATTTTGCTAATAACGAGGAAACTATTCCAAAATCATTTATTTACTAAATCAAATAAATTTTACTGGTTTACTTCCAAAAACACAGAACGGTATTATTGTTGGGATTTTGATCTGCAAATATAATATATAGTGTTTAATTTCTTGCGTCATTTTCCGATTATTATTTTCTATAAGATCCTCAGCTAAGTAATAACCATTTATGAGTTCAGTTTTCAAATGCATTGAATGTCAGCTTAAGATTCTTAATATTATAATTTCTTTATTATCTTCTACTCTTTCCTGTATTATCCCTACTTCACAGACTGAAATTGTCTGTTCAAGTAATTCGCTGAATACGTAATTCGGTAGCCGCGATATTCTTAGATCCACTAGATCGCGCGTGAACCATTTTTCAAACTCTTGTTTTTTATTATTTTATTGTCCGTTATTGAACCCACTGAATCTGTAAACTTTATATTTTCCTTAAAATACTTAAACCTCTGCAGCACCTGCGGTAGTATTCATAATTCAAAAGGAATCGGAATATTCACTATATTTTTGTCTTAGATTTATTTAATCGGTGACATTCGTCCATTTTTTGTTTATGATTTTTTCATGAAAAAAAACACTCCACTAAATGGACCGAAACCTGGAAATATTTCCCTCTCTGATATAATGAGTCAGTTATCTCTATGAAATTAAGATAAAATATGTTTAAGTTTATGATTTTTTAAATTTTTGAACATGTTCGAAAAGGTAACCGTAAAGAAAGTTACTTTCTAAATTTCAGATATTCGCTCGTAGTTTTTTTTCGCCCACGGCTATACTTTCAGCGTCATTTAGACTTTCCTTTCGTTTCATTTGTTCCCTTTTTGTATCTCCTGCTAGTCCATTTTTCCTTATTCACTTCCGCTTGAGCAAGAGGCACTTTTCTTTTTGCCTTTGTTTATATGAGATGAAATTGAGAGGATAATGAGGTTTACTACATCGGTAATGTAGGAAAACGACTTCGTAATCATCCCAATGACAGATGTCTCTCCTTTGCTTTTACTGTTAAGTTATTAGCTTAACTAGCCTTGTAATCACTGGACTTCTTGTTTATGCTGCATTGAAGCTCCTTTAAATTTTCTTGAGCAAAAAAGGTAAACATGATATTTATTATTATACTAGCTTCTCCTGCAGTTTTCGATAAAGCATTGATTTAAACTTAATATCGTTCATTTATCGCTCCCATACGCTCAAAAATAATGCACAGTTCCGCAAATCAATACTTAAGGATATGAAGGTTTTCTACCTGTATATAAGCCGTATTTATTCACTTCAAATAGAATTGGGATCTAATTGATCTACATCCTATTTCAGACACTATAATCTTTGTCTGCTTATTACTCATAAACAGGATTTTGGTTTATCATCGCTATCTGCTGCATACACTATCAAATTCATAATAAGAAAAAATTATGCTTAGATATATTACGGTATTTACAGTTATTTCTTGATTTAAAAAGTTTTGGTCAGTTGTGTTCTTACATTTCTTCATTGACATATAAATTTTATTGTGACCGAAAATTAGGTTGACAGCTTACTTTTCTTAAGTTTCTATATTTTTGCGACGAATCTATTTTTTTAATAATGAATTTCCACTTTCAATATCCATCGGTGTTTGAAATTTTGTACCATCCAGAAACTGAGAGGTATGTAATTCGCCCATCTTTGACTTGTAAATCAATGATTTTATTGGTAACTGGAAATTTTTTTAAGAATTTCCAAGGCCGCTTACGTAGTAAATCGCTGTTTCACATGATTTCAGTTTCTTATTTACTATACATTTTCAAGAATTATTTAAAATATTTGATATGAAATGCAGAGACTGTGCAGTCATTATACGTTACATTTGCTCACATTTTCTTTAACATGTTAGCTTTACAATGAGGAATCATTCTGGTATATGTTTTCATGAGAATTTGTTATAACCAATGCATATATTTTCGGTAGAAGTTTCGATGGGTATGAAACAAATTCACCTTAAATTTCAATTCGAACTGTTTACGTCCTCGAAACGTAGAACCCGTTGTCACTCTCACCTTGCTTAAAGAAAAGAAAAGGAATTCGATTTCATCTGTTAGCTGGCATTATAAGTAAGTTTGTGCAGGTTTTTCACACCCTCTTCTTTGTGGGTGCTTTCTTGTTGTAGATATTTTTTTCGTAAAGAGACACCTCAGATTTTTTTACTTCTACTCCATATTAAGTTTTTCCACTCTTTCTATGTACACCTGAATTACTTCTGCTTTTCTTAATATAATTGACAAGAGACTAGATGGAAGAAGAGACTTTTTAGACTAAGAGATAAAGGTTCTCCAAGCGCCGAAATAGCGGCGACCGTCTAAGGGCGATTACCGGGAAACGGATAATCGTATTAGCGGTCCCAGTTCTTTAGAATCCCGATGTACATTTCGGAAACAATGCTTCCATCTTCATAGGGGGTCCAATGCTGAATTGGACAGCATTGGACATTCAGCATTGGACCCCCTATGAAGATGGAAGCATTGTTTCCGAAATGTACATCGGGATTCTAAAGAACTGGGACCGCTAATACGATTATCCGTTTCCCGGTAATCGCCCTTAGACGGTCGCCGCTATTTCGGCGCTTGGAGAACCTTTATCTCTTAGTTCATTGACCGCCGAGTTCCTTTTTTCTCCTTCTAGACTTTTTAGAGTCAATTTCGCCTAAATAAACACCTCTAAGACCTTTAAATCAGTTTTTATTTGGTTTCTGATGGAAAAGTACTATCGACTAGACCGATCCAAACAATTCTCGCCTGGGGCGTCAAAATGTATTGTGCCGTTACTGGGTGTGATTACCGACGGAGCTTTTAGAAAAATTAATCAATACGTAACTCGTTGGCGAGATAGTTGATTTTGTTATTTTAGTAAACAGCGTTCTCGAACTCGGAGAGAAACCAAAATAGCGCTACAAGGAAATAATCGCTAGGACGGATAGTTTACTTCCCGTCATTTCCTGCGGGGCTTTAGAGAAACAAATAGAATTTAGATTGAGTCGGTGTTAATCCAAACCTTGTAACACTCTCCACCGGCGGCTTGCTTACACTTGTAAATTAAAACATAGGGCGTTTGGTGTGGTCCATGAGAAATTAATTTAAATTCCGTTTTCATTTCCCAAAGGTTATGTTTGCAGTATTTTTCAAAAGTAAAATAAAAATCAAGAAAGTTACTATTATTTGGAAAATTATTTATTTTATTTAGATATGGTCTATGTGTTTATTTACGTTCCGTTATTCATCTGAAAAATTGGACGAAAATTTTCTGTTTCCTAGTCCTTTCACTAGCAAAAAGTACGTTGAATACTAGCTTAAGATTATTCTCGCTATAATGCATGGGGAGTTTAGGCTCACACAAAAATGATCATATTAAGAAAATAACATTTTCCTTTATACCTGTATTTAAAAGGGTTGAATGATAATTCATTATCTCAACGGGCTGAGGATTTCTTCTTTGTAGCAATTCAGAACGTCCTGTTCCTCGGAAATCGTTTTATAATTTCACAATTCTTTCTTTAAACACAACTTCATGCTCGTTATAATTAATAATTATAGTAGAAGGATTTTACTAAATCATAATTAATATTTCATTCATTCTGAAGGTATTTAATATAATCAGAAAAAGAAAAATAATGTTAATGTAGCTACTTTTACTCTGATTATTTAGAAACCACATATAGATTACACCCGCTATTTAATGTAGTATTATTATTTATTAAGGCATTAATGGATAACGTTCATTAGAAGGAGAAATGAAACATTCGTTTTACTTTATTTTGCTATAGTCTTTACTCCCCCCATGACACTATGATCTCTGACCCTTTGTGTGTAACATTTTTGATCCGTTGAAAGAGAGAGCGAATTTCCCAAAGTTCCAGAGAATACGTAATACGTCGTCTCACTAAATCGAGTTTGAAAAATTCGCTGTTGGACATTAATGAAACCGGGTTCGTTTATCAAAAATTTATAATGTATTAAAATGCGTTTCCTCTTACCCGAAGGCAATTACACTTTCTGTTCAGAGATCTCCTAAGGATATTCTACTGAAGACCGGAATTAATTTTCAGGGTTTAAATTGAATTTAAGGCGACGAGACAAAGTTACGTAAGAATACGAGCGCATTTTTCAAAGGTCTGTATTAAAAAGCTGCTTTCCCTTAGGACAAGATGCTCTTATGAAAAGGTCTTTCTTTTATACCCATTATAACATGTTCCTAACTATATGAAGTTAAACAAGTTAAACGAGGCCGAAATTGTACTTGGGCTTCTCTTTAACAGAATCCTCATTTCATCTGTGGCACACCAGGTGTTACTTTTACTAGTCAACCGATTTGATGACGGCGATCGATTGCCAAAAGAGTTCGTTCGAATAAAATTTAGTGGAAGTACCACCACTAGATTATAAATGTCATTTAAATTGTTTCACTACCAAGATTCTTATTATTTCGTATCAAACGAGACTTTCATGAAACAAAGGGAACTGATGACAAAGGGACTTGATAAAGGAATCAGGAAGACATTGGTAAAATCCTTGGTGTGGAGTGTAATGTTGTACGGGTGTGAAACGTGGACGTTAAGAAAAGAGGATGTCAAAAGATTGGAGGCTTTTGAGATGTGTGTATGGCGTAGAATGGAGAAAGTTAGCTGGCTCGATAGAAAAACGAACGAGGAGGTTCTAGAGATGGTTGGGGAGAAAAGAGTCATGATTAATTAAAAATCGACAAAAGAAATGGGTGGGTCAAGTATTGAGAGGGGAGGGATTGTTGAAGAAAGCGATCAAGGGAAGAATGCTAGGGAAAAGACAGAGGGAAGGACAAAGACAAAAGTTATTAGACGAATTAAGGGGTGGGATAAGTTACCGGGAATTGAAGGAGATGGAATTAAATAGGGAATGTGGAGGCACATGAACCTACCGAAAGGTAGAACACCTTATATATATCAATCGAGAAGCCGGTGGTATATTAAAATGTCAGGAAGAAGAAAAAAGCACTGGAAATTCCAGTTGGTTTGATAACAATGCGACTTGTTTAAACTACTATATGCGCATCATCTGTCAGTTTATAATCCAGTTATAGCTAGTCAGTTATACTAGTTATAACTATAGTAAGCTAGTTAATAATATAGTTATTCAATAGCTAAAAATTTTCATTTCTTTATGAAACCACGTGAAATTACACAACTTTTTCCTATTTTCCTTTTCCTAATCTGGATTTCCAGTAAAGGCTACATATATGTTTGTATTAAAGTGCCTTTTCTGCATTCCACATCTACTTTTCCTTCTTAACTTAACTAAAAAATAATTACCAAATTTAGTAAAGAAGTACGAATTTCTGGCATTAGTTCGGGCTACAGGGTGGGGCCGTTATTTGCGCGGAATTGCATTTGAGCAACCTTTTAATGTTACAATGAGAATGGATAAGATTAACAGAATGTTATATAATAAAATTTTATATGAAGATATTTCGCAGGAAAACTTGATAAAACAAGATTGAAGGCTTTAACGATCAGCCAAGAAAGTTATTGTTAAGTTTCCGGCTTGGGATTTGAGAATCGTTATTATCTGATTTTCGGAGGACAACGAATTAGTTTGGGAGAATAAAACCCTCTTCTTGTGGCGAGAATTTGTACCGCTGAATTCAGTTTAACGCGACGGTGAGCCTTCTTCATCGCTCGTATGGTTCGGTAATCGAATTGCGATTCAACTTCTCTTCTGCCCAACAACTGAAACGAATTGGAATTTTCAGGTGTTTTCGGTCTCCGAAATCGAAAGATAACATCCGTCTGAAACGTCTGGAACTCATTATTCCACAATCAAACGGAAACTTTGTATTGCTTTCGGTCAAAGTTGAAAAGTTTCTATGAAGGTTCTATTTAACACCTCACAAATTTTCGTACCAAGAGAAAGGTTTGGAAATTTCTATATAATGAAGCGAGATGCCTCAATGAATTTATTTAAATTCGCCTGAATGACGGGTACAAAGATAAAAAGTCTTAATGGAGTTTTACAGTTAGCGGCGTAATAACCCATTATTATTTTAAGCTTTAATATTTTCAAAAATATGTACATTATTTATGTACGAGGGTGGTCTGAAAAGTTTCCGACCCCAGATATTTTCAGAAATCTTCAAAAAATTTCAGAAAACATGTCGAGAAATGGCAAAATGTCTGATACTTTTCAGACCACACATGTACATCATGCGTTGAAATTTAAATTAAAACGTTCATTAGAGCTATCAAAATGTACAGACATTTGTTTTAGATTTGTATGAGAAAATTTTCGCAACGTTTACCACTGTAATAACATTGTTGATATATGAAGAACCATAGGGCATAATTATTTATACGAACATGATCTTCAAAGGAAAAATGCTGTTAACATTGTGCTAATATCACAAATTGTAATGACTCCTAACCACCTGCGCCGTTAAAATGACGACTACATTACATGTGCAATAAACTGTTAGATGTGCATACATTATAGGAACACTACCCCCTTTTTAGAAAGATTCGGGTTCAAACCTAGGAATCAGTGATTCGTATCGGTAAGATTATACGTGATCTTCTTTTTAACGAAGAGCAAATATTTGTAATTTCTTTCATTAAAATTCGTACATTGGAATGGATACTCATAGTGCTTGATTTATTCGAATACAAAAATGGTAATCTATCTTATTCTTGCGACTTTATCCATTTATAGTCAAAATTACAATTATTTTGTTATTTGTTTCGAAATTCATTCATTATTTCTTACTTTTCTTGAAATTTACTGAGTTCCATCCATCTACGTAATTCGGGTAGAGAAAAAGAGTCTGGACAACTGTTGTAGCAACCAAATTTCTTTATTGATAGCAACGTAAACATCTACTAATTTTGATTCGTGAATGCAGCGAAAGATGGATGTATTTTATTAAATCCTTCGCGATTTTGGATAGAAAACAATATTCGATGATAAAGAAGAATCTCTATTTATCTTTCTCCCCTTTATTGACTCTTCAATTTGTACGACCATTATTACTCATTGAATTTTACAGTAGGAGAAAGGTTTTCTATAAAACTTTCGAATAAATACATACGTTACCGGCGGAGATTGTCGTGGTAGATATAAACGATGTGATATATTATAATGTAGACACACGCCGGTTATTATAATAAAATAAGAGTATTCATTTAAATTTTGTATTTATTTCCAAGTATTGGTGAAAAAATCCTACCGCTCGAGGAATTTGTATCCGAAACCCTCAAGCACGACTGTTAAGCAAAATTTTATTCGTTCCGCTCCCTTAGATCGCTCGATTGTGTTTCATTTCACTTTCAGATCGTGAATAAAATATTTCGAGAAATGGAAGAGGAGCATAATACGACGGGAACTCGCAATTTCGAAACGATTCTCTCTCTCTCTCTCAGATGCGAAAACGCTCTCTTTTTCACTCTTCGGCATTCCCTCGAAACTTATACATAGACGCAAGTTTCAGAACGGCCACTTCCTTTCCCCACCGTCGATATTATATCCGGAATAAAATCCCGCGTCCCTGACAAGCGGGGAATTTCAATTTGGACAAACAAAGCCATTCGTTTTAATTAAGTCGTTTTCTCGACCGATGGGGGGAGGGAGCTCATCACCGATTCAGAATTCCACCTCCCGCGCCTCTGAAACATGGCGGGCCCCATCTTAAGGGGCCCCATCCTCCCAAATACCCACTGTCGAATCACAATGGACCGTTTCTCCTTCAAACGGACGGAATAATTACAATCCCGGAGTCCTCCCGAAAAGCAGTCATGACAGAAGCCAATGAATAATGATTTCAATCTTTTGCTGGGGAATCTTTGATTCCGTAAAATTTCCTCAAATTTTAATGCCCGAGGGCCCCCCTTTTTTCCATAAAGAGCGGAGGATTTTTATGTCGAGATGCTTTGTTTTCTTTCCGGGACGTTTGGCCTCCGCGGGTCGCGGAGGAAAACTTCTCGAGTTGTCTTAGTCGATGGTTTTTCTATTCTCGTTTTTTTTTGAAGAATGTAGTGAGGTTTTAAATGGAGATTTTCTCGAGTAGGGAAAGAAAGATTTCGCTCTCCATTATGGATGTGAATAAAAACGGGAACAAAAGGGAAGGAGCACAAAGAACGGTTTTCCGAAGGCGACGGAATTAATTCGGAGGCTATTTCTAAAATTTCGGTTTATTACGAGTTTCCGATGTTGAACTGGGGAAAATCAATAACGGATCATTTTGCTGATTTCGGTGACGTAGGAGACAAAGGATTGTTTTCTTGAATCTCACTTTATTGGTATTATATGGTTGCGTGACATATATGGAGTACATGGATCCATATGTTCAAAACATTGCCATTTGGAAGGAGCATCGTTAATTATGCTAGAAACAACATTTAGTATCGTCATCCGACGCCTAGTGGACCAGAATTCTCCGATATTCGTTCTACAGCTTTGTAATCTCTTTTATATCATTTTTATGGATAAACATTTTTGAAATTGTACGATATTTATAACCAAGCTCAAGCACTGATGATCACGAATACCAAAAATTTTCACAGATGAGTTATTGGGTGTTTATTAGATAATTTGGTATTAGCTTAAAAATTTGGTATTAACACTAAAACTAACACTATTAATTTTTAATGATTTGAAGGTGAATTTCTCGTAAAATTCTTAAAAACGCAAATTTAATATCATTTGCGTTCCTGATGATTGATTATCTACCTTTAGTAAGCAGTATTTAAAATTAATAGACAAATTATTTATTCAACAAGACACATTATCGAAAACTTGATAAACAATCGAGGTTAAATGGAGTGTTGATCAAGTCAAGTGTCGGTAAAACTACAGTATCCCATTCTCAACTTTGTGAGGAATTTTATCGGTCAACAAGAGCCCAACTGCTTAATTTGAAATTATAATTGAATATGCCTGGAAATAATGAGAATTATCTCGGGAAACATCGCCATACTGATCAGCATTAGTGTCAATTGATTTTTCATGAGTACAATTACTCACTTCTCGTCATTCACTAAATCGAATTTATAAACTCAAATTCATGTTTGAATGCAAATCATTTAAACGATTACAATCATATCTAACTTGAGGGAATTTTCAGGAAAGGTGGTTTAAAAAAGTTATGAAAATATACCGATATAAGAGATGAAGTTATGATGTGATTTTCCGAGGAGCCACTACCAAATTCGCGAAATTCATTTATCCCACTAGGAACACAGAAATAAATTTAATCTGCCCTTAAGATGGTTTTTTGAACCTTAATTTGGACATGGAACAACCCGTGCCAGATATTTATCATGACATATTTGATTTAAGTATATGATGCTTTATCGTAAAAGATTAAGAAACTATATAAAAAATATATATTAGGATATTGGATTGGAAAAATAGCGGAACAAATTATCAAGTAATAAGAGAAAAGGTTGAGAAGTTGGTTAAGGCTGAGTTTGGAATTTCAGCGCACATGAACATTTCAAAAGGAAAATTTATGTTGGGTACTCATTACCCAATATTTTCGCGAATTTTACAGATAATTAATGTTTTGCAACGCTGATTGCATCTTCCTATTAGTTAATTGAGATAGAGAATTTTGAATCGCCTACGTTATGGAAATCATTCTTTTCATTTATTAATTTTTAGGCAACTCGTTGAAAATTCTAACTTCAGAGCGCTCACGTTTATCTAGAAACAATAGAAAATTGCTAACCAATCTTATCTATTCATATGAAGGAGAATAATGAACCGATTTAGCTCCTATTGTCGACACCAGGTGGGCCAGAAATGAGGAAAAAGGAGTTATTTTCCGTCGAGAGAAGGGAAAGGTTGACGTTGAAGGCATCCCACGGGAAAATTTAAGTATTTTGCATACATTTTATACTAAAAAGGAAGAGGACCGAGAGTAGTTTTTCCGCCTCCTTTTCAGAAATAGTTTGGAGTGTTCTTCTCTTTCTGGAAAAAAAAACTCCCCCTCTTGTTATTCTAGTAGTAACTAAGGAGTTTCGGAAAGTTGTGTTTTCCGCTTGTCCAAGCAGAAGCAGAACTGGATAGAACAAACTCCTGCGGATTCATGAAGGGAACGTGGAGAGAATTCTTACGGGGAAAACTCATTTAAAAAGTAATTTCATTGTGATTATAATTGATAACTTCGCCTTACTGGCGCGTTTCGTATGTTTTGTTCGAATGATTTGGAAGTCGAATTTTTTTCTTATTATGGTGCATCACTCTCTCTTTGAATTAATCATCGCTATTCATGGATTTGTCTTGTGAGGTATATTGACCATTTGCGACCGTATATCGAATATATCTGATGTCTTAAATATCTCAGAGTATACTCAAAGGTGTTAGAAATTGAAAAATAAAACATGGGATATATATCGTATTCCTTTATGAGAGGAAAAAATATTTAACATTATTTACAATAATCCTTTATACTTAATATCTTTGTTACTTACATACCACCCTACTACTTTGGCTGATCCGACAATGAGCATTGAGAAATAGTAAAAAATACATTACAGAACAAGTCGATTTAATGACTGATTCTTTCCACAAACAATACGTGATAATACCAAATTAATGAGGTACCTCAACCGTTTGATGTTTATAAACCCTGCCACACCCCGAAAGGCGGCTTTCATTGCAATTACGCAGATGTAAACGTAATATTTATATAGTTGATATTTTAGTTGTTAAAATACAGACCTGATTGTCTATATTGCAAAGAACTCCTATGGAATTTTTGAAAGCCATATTTATTGAATGGCTTCTAAATATAGCAGTTAATGTATACTCGGTCATAGAAGATGCAACGGCCAGGGTTAAATCTGTGTGAAAAGTATGTCACTTTTATGTGAAAAAAGATAGTCGACCGCCAATCGATACCGAAATTAAAAAGGTTATTTTCTGTATAAAATTTGGTTATTTAATAGCTTCCTTAATATTTTGAAGCAATTACAGAATGCTCTTAAAAATTATCCCTTAACTGCCTCTTTGTACAATATATTGAGCTTTGAATTCTCTAATCAATCATAGTAATTATTCTCTAGATAACAACTTCTCTAATAATTCTGAAGAAATAAAAAGACGAAAACCCCCTGTATCTTTACTCATAATATCATAAACTCTTCAGCTGTGAAGAGTTTATGATATTATGAGTATATTTTACATTCCTATCTTATACGGTACTAAGTCTTAGCCTTGTAACACCTGATGATGAGTTAGTTTTTATGGGTTAAGTTTAATTTATTTTATTTACTGAATCTATACACCCATTTAGTGGTTATTAAAATAAATTTACAAAACTTCATGAGATAGGATTCGTAAAGCAAAGATGCCTAAATTTCTGCGCTGTAAGCAAATCAGGATCATTCAAGCTCTCTTAATTTTCGTATGTATCTAAAATTAAATTTACTGTCGGAATATCCCATATCAAAGTTTTTCAATCAATCGCTGTAGATTTAGAGTGCCCAATGTGAGCGTAAATTAAATGGAAACGCGTATAAATTATTAATTGTTTCGATTGATTAAGTTACAGTTTTAATTCATGGAACATTCTGATAACTATCTAGAATGCATTTAGCCTCTGTGCCGCTTCTACCCTCTAGCTAATCCTCCTACATTAATTGACAAAAGCCCTGGAGGGGAAATCAAGTTCACTAGACAAGATGAATGAGCTAGTTTGCCTTTGCTTTTTTCAGTATAGTAGTATTACTAAATCTACTTGAACGCTTGTGGTCGTTTTGCAAATTTCCCATCGGGGATCGAACCGGAACCGCTTTCATGCGCTGCCCACTAAGCCAGAATGCTAAAAGCAGAACAAATCCACATGAGTGCAACTCAGGATTCCATGAATATCACTTCTAATAGCATTAAATTAAGGGAGACTAGGATGAATGCTATTATTCAGCATTACTCATACCTCAATAGTATTCATATAACCATTGAACATAACAGAGACGTAAGTTTATGAAAGGTACATTTTTCTCTACACTGTAAAAAGGAAAACTTTAAAATATCCTATTTATCAAGATGTGGTAACAGGAACGTTTCTATCTCCTCCATAAAAATATAAAAAAACTACTCAGTGTTATCAGAATTTCTAAAGAGCTTTTATCATTCATATCCGGATAGGAAGGATAAGACTCTCGACAAGGGAATTAGAATAGAATATATTAAATAGAATAAGCGGTTCAGTCTCAGTCTCTTAGTCTCTAGAATTTTCATAAACCATAAAATCATGAATTACTCTGCTATTAAAACATTTTCTCTCATAACTGCCATTCGAGACTACTGAAGGCTTTTTCTTTAGGCAAGCTTAAAGCAATACGATGGAATTTATCAGTCCAAGGAACACTGCGTAGAATTTCCTAAATTTACAGAGGAAGTCTGAACTCTCTTTATTAAGCATTCTTTGTCGAGAAGATAGGTCGGCGAATAACCACTGGTCAATGAATATTTGTGAATGGTTTCAAAAAGGCAAATAAGATGAACTATTTCTTCTGATTTTGATATTTTCTAGTAAATTGTTCTTTGAGATACATTATTTATTAAGAATTAGGTTATTTCGTAGCTAAAGACGCTTTGATTTAAAATCTTCTAGTCCAATTCCAATTCCATTCCAAAAGTCATATTTCCATTTAGTGATATACATTGAATTCACATTCTCACAGGATAGTCCTTTAATGTAGTAGCTGACTTCTTTGACCAGATTAAGGCATTGTTTCATGGTAGAAATTAGTTTTCGGAAGTAAAATCCGTGGTAGGCGTAATAATGGGTTAAATTTCTTTAATGACCGAAGAAATGCTATGGAAACAGAATATTTAACTTCTGGCGGAGATCTCTATTACCGTCCTCTGATAATTTTCCGCAGTACGTAATCATTACGGTTAATGTTTAAATCATGCGAGAAAATATTTCGATCCACTTAAAGCTGAATTTAATAGAAGAGACACCGTGATAGGGTTACTTATACAACTAGAGCACATTCCACCGGAAGAGAAACTCCGTCATATGATTATATATGAACATATCGCACAAAGGCGACCTCTGGACCCTCTCTTTTTCCTCCAAGCCATTCGCACTGCCCGCTTCTGTCACGCCCACTCTTCTCTTTGCCCTCGTTTAGCTTTGTAAGGCCAATTTCTGGGGCTATGTTCTTGATCGCATTAGCCCGCGGAACGCAGCCCGCTGAAGGTCTCTTTCGCCCATACGTCCGCGGAGTGATGAGTCGGAGATGAGAGGGAAGAGTTAAAGGGGGGGCGCTCCTGAGAATCGCATACACTCCACGAACAGTGCTCTGTGTTCCAGAGGGGGAGAGTGGATTTGATTAGCCGCGGAAACAGTTCTTGAATGCGGAATAGAAGGGTTCGTCTAGGTCGAAAAGTGTCAGGGTAATCAGTGAGAGAATGGGTTCGGTTGACGAGGTCATCGAACTGCGGAGTTGAAGTCTCCGGCGATGCATGATTTAGAGTCGGATATCTCCTCTGCTTTGGGAATCTTATTACCCCACCACGGCTCTGCGAATTTGCGAGTTTTCTTGTGCTGGGCGCTGTCTCTTTTTTTGCTATCAGATGGGATTCTATCGTTGAGTTTTGCAGGGAGGGAAACTAACGGTCCGTGTACATGCATTTATACTTGCAACCTCAGAGGCAGTATTTTTTTCTGTGCGTAGGTAGAGGTAAATTATGATAGTCTATTTACGTTTTTCCTTAGGTACTGACATATATCTTGAGGAGAGCTTTTTTAAGGGATTTTTCTCTCTTCATAAATTGTATCTACTGCTGTTCTCTGTGCTTTAGAAACGTGATGTCCTCCCCCATTCCTTCTCTTTTCTAAAATTGTAATTAACCCCATCTTCTTTATTTTGTAGTACTATATGTAGATGTATCTCTGGTTTGGTTATTGAATTGCAATTTTTATTCACCTATATCGATGGATAACTATCCATGCTAAAAATAATAGCATTTCAAACAACAAAAACCTTAATTTATACCAAGCAAACAAAGTCTTTAAAGTCATAACTTATAACATAATTTATACCATATATAAATGAAATATATATATAAATAAAATTTATGATTAGGTTATAATATAAACGTGTAAATTAAATGCTTTTTTGCTTGAAATGCGGTTGTTATTAGTGGTAGATTGCCACCAAGTTAAAACCAAAATGGTGTTGTTTCCTCCTGTTAATCCGTGGTGGATGATAACGATTACAATATTTAATTTGATCTGTTAAGGAAATTATATCGAAATATTCTCAGACAGACTCTAATTGATCTTCCCCCGGTATGACACTTCAGACCCCTATGGCTTGTGGAGAATCACCGCTTGTCTTGATAAAGGAATCTCGGGGATCTAATAATATCGTATACTTCGTTAGAAGTAGAAGCAATCCATAAATTAATAATCCATTATTATTGAACTCCTAACCTCTGAAGGTTCTTAGTTAGTACCATAGAACATCATGGTAAAGCTGTTCAATTTACGAAATAATTGTTTCGGTACAACCATAGCTCTTTAGTAATCGAATCTTCATAGGCTGAGATTGTGTGCATTATTGTTAGTTTCAGTCATGAAGATGCCGTTAAGCTAGTTAGTACTTTAGTCGTCTCTATAGCCGGTTTAATTGAATGCACGGGCTCTTTGAATTTGAGAGACTCTTTGGTAAGATTTTGCTCGACTGTAGTGAGCCAGAGAAGATTAAGGCTCCGTGATGAATAGCGTTGTCTGCTTCAAAAATATCGTTCTCTTGATCTCAATTTTGCTATGTACGTCCTCAGAAATGTTCAAATATAACGTCTAGGTATACAAAGCTAGAGAAGAAAGTCATCCATCCTGGTGATTTATTTATTAAACGGGATATACCCATTCTTTTACAAACTGAAGAAAATGTCTCGAAGTGGAAAATAACATTTTATATCACAAATAAGAAGACTTTAAAATTTAATTAATTACAAAAATTGGATATGAATACATAATATACGTGAAATACAGAAATAATAATTAGGATAGTCGATTCTGAAAGTCAGGTCGTACCCTATTATTGCCTTTGATAAGATGATAACGGTGAAATACATTCAAAATAATTAATATTAATAATTATGTGATAAAAATTGTAGAGAAAACTCTGTAAAATACCATCAAGCAGTATGATAGCATTCAGTTAAATATATATTAAATGTACAGAAGGACGTTTGGAGTTCATAGCTAACATTATAAAAAATTGTTTTTAATTCTATTTAAAGAGCAATTTCTAAATAAGCATTTCCTGGTCGATATTACCTATTAGAAGGTGCATTTTACGTGTAATCATTATTGCAAATAAACATTTTCATTTAGTAGTACGGGATGCGTTTAATGTCTTCTAAAACTGAAGTACACTGTATTTTATCATTGAGTAAGTTATACAAAATTAATGAAGCAGATAATAAAATATTAAGGAGCCTTTATGAGTGACTTCCAAAACAAGTGCCTTTTTCTCTAAATCTTTGTATTGATTCCGTATGTATGATTGAGGCTGTTCATAGAGTATGACTCAAAATCTTAGTTTTCAGCTCGAAAGGTTTTCTGAAAATGAACGTTAACTTAACATGCATAATGAGAGGTTAAACATAAAAAAGGCGACCAAATACATAGCTGTATTAGCATTTTTACAAATCATTTCATATACTGATACCTTACAAACATTATGTTAAAAATTAAAACAAGTTCATAATTTAGGTAAGTAAACGATTAATTATTATTTTGCGCATATATTTTGTTTTCTTATTACTTTATAGTTTTCTTCGCCCGACCGCTGATCTTTTAGCAACGATAATGTCGTTGCTGTGTTATTACCGTGTTTCATATACTGTAGTAAACCTGCTTGGTTTATTAGCATGATGCTAGTATTTGAACGGTTTTCCTACATGTATTAGAACGCGCGTATACTTGTCTTTTTTGTGTTTGAATTTTTTTTAGACAATGGAAAATACCGACGGATAAATCATGCGCGAATGATCCGCAAAAAGTATTTCCGTCTACAGATAATCCATTGTATATTATAGAATATAGGAATAGGGTATTATATATCATATAGGACACAATTTAGTTTATGTGTAGAAAAGAAAATGAGAGCTTTAGAATAGATAAAGTCTTATAAATTACTTCTGAATCATAAAGTTAAAGAGGGAATGGTCGGAGAAACGGGACTCTGAAAAATGAAATAATGTAACGGTGGAAATAAATGTTACAGGAGAATTTTGTTAGGCACTATATTCTTATCTAAGGAATACTTGTCCTACCAGAATATCAAACGAGCCCACATATCCGAACAAGCTAGACAGCTGAAAACTGCGACCGAACCCTATCCCTCCTTCCCAGACCACGGCTTTCCCTTTACCGCAAGGTTGACTTAGTAATGAGACCAACAAACCAATTTTAACAACATCAGATACGACCCACAGGTGCAGAAACACAGCCACCCTTAAAGAATGGAAAAGCATTTAAGCCTTCGAACCGAATTTCTATTTGATCACTCCTATAATTTTAACCTATGTATAAACCTGTTATTGGTAATTTATTTTCCTATCATTGCTGAAAAGGGGAACGTTGAAAGTCTCTGTTGTATATAAAAAGGAGAGATGTCGTAGGATCACAAGAAAATCAAATTGATAGAAACAGTTGCATAGAGAGAAAATACAAGACTTCTTACTGATTGATTTTTACTTCTACAGAATCCTTGAAGTTCTCTAGTGATAGTAATGTTTCGATTTATCCCGGTTAATAAAATAGTGTTACGCAGAATATTTTTACAAAAAATACTCAAACTTCCAATAATTCCAAAGCAAATAACGAAGAATTGTATACCGCAAGGTTATACCTTGTGGTATAACCTTATATATGTTCGAACAATCTACGATAAAATCTCATTTTTTATATAAAAACCGTTATCAACTCATTTATGTCATATATTGATAACCATCGTAAAATTTTCAGTACTACAAAGATTGGCTTAATGAAAAAACTAAGAATTGGTCATGTAAGGAATGGTGATGGTATGAATTATTTTGTAATCTGAAGTTTCGAACAATATTTCATAAATAATGAGTTTCACCTATTCTCATGTTACTATCTCATGCAGGAATAAATGACCCTTATATTAAGTATAGAATTTAATACAGATGCATATTGTCCAAAGTTACTTTATAGAAAAACATTCCTTTTGAAATTCGTAAATAAAAATGAATTCAAACGTGAACTATGGGGTTTCATTTAATCCATTAACTCGGAGGGGGGCACGTTTCGTATTGAACGAGTATTTTTATTATGTGTTACCCGAACTTTCAGAGTTTGACAACCGAGGAAGTTCTATAGTCTGGGGCTGTTCGTATGTTTAGGGAAACTTGGCCAAAGCGTTTGCAGCAGGGTCAAACAAACGTCGGCGAATTCAAGAGGTGACCGCTGAACCAGCGCGATGTTCTTTTGGAAAGTCCTATAAATACTTCAGCGCATCAATTCCGTATGAAGGTCACGTCCATTTATGCAGGAAAATTTTTATTTTACATGCGCAGCTTATAGAATATGTATGCTCTTTTGAGAGCGTATTACGCGTGTTCAGAAGGAGGAAGTTTACATTGCGTAAAAGGAAAAAAAGTGGCTGTAAAAGTTGACGTTTACTCTAGCAGGCGTTGAGGAATGTTTCGCAGTATTAACCAAGGAAAAAGTTCCTATGTTTACACAGCAATTTTTGCTTCCGTGTACACGTATCTTAGACTACACGCTGAATTCTATTTGTATCTTTTGGGGATTCGTTTAGAGAAACAAAGCGTCGTAGGGCAGCGCAATTTCGTAGATTCATTCTTCCAACTCGAGGCACCGTTTTCCGCTCAAGCAGTTAATTATAATTCATTATGAGGCAACACTTCTTTCATCTTTTGATTATCACTCGACCTTTTAATTCCTTTAAAAATTTCTTTTATCTTCCATCTCGCCCTTTTATTAACGGCAAACTCCTTTCTCTGACCTTTCGCAGCCAATTATATTTCAAAATTTCACACCAGCGTTTTTTCAGCCTCAGCCTCTCTTCAATTTCCTTTCAATTAATGTTATTCACTCGAAAGACCAAGTTGTGGAGGTCTTTCGTTGATTCCCCTTTTCGCCAGCACCCCCATCTCAAAGGCCGGACCTCAAAGGACTTTATGTAAAAATGATAAATAAAACAGTTTCTTTGCGTCCCCTCTCCGTGGACGTATGCATATAAATATTTGTATATTTCTCCTGACTGCCCTTTTTATCTCTCACGGACGACGAAGTGCTGTGACGGTTTAAGGGGTCGCATTCTCTTCCCACAATTCTTTGTGTAATTCCTGCCCGTTTTCAAGCGTGGCTCTTGTCGCTAATAGAAAAGCCAGGAGATCTCTTTGAAGAGGAAAATTTATTCGGTGGGTGATGGTCAACACGGCGAAAAGACAGCTCGCTGACGGTAAACTGTTCGATGAGAGAGCTTGGTGACAATCATCTCTACAAAAGGACGACTCAGCAGTAGTTGATTGGTGATATAATGGAACATAACTGACATTGGTGTACATTTTTAAGTGATATGATATGTTGCTTCCAGGAATGTCGTTCATCATCATCACTATAGTTTAAATTCCGAAAAATTGTTCTTTTAAACCTCTCCATACTGCATTATTTACAACCAATCGATTCATTCCCTCATATTCTTCAACTTTATTACTAATCTTAATCTTCTTCTTGGAGCTTAACCTATGTTTTCCTGTTTCATTCTTCCCATCCACCAATTTTTTTTAGTTGTGGGTTTCAGTTTCTCCCAACTTAGTGCATCCTAAATTAAATTTCCTCTTCTTTTTACCAATACAATTCATATACTTCTCTCTTTGATTTCTTTCTAAAGCACTTCTTCATCGGTTACTAGGATTGATAATTTTATTCCGTTTCTTGTCTGTAGAAACGCACATCCATTGCTTCCAACCTTCTCTTTTCTATAATTATCACAGTTCATGTTTTACAGTCATGCAAAAGGACAACCCAATTATTGGTTATATGGAAACGAGGGTTAAAAGTCATTTTGCATGTAGAAGATGCGCCTAGGGAATATACCTAAGGGGGCTGACCTGATAGGACTGAGAGTCGAACCCAAATCTTCCGATTGCCGGTCGATTGCTCTAACTATTAAGCTATCTTGCCAGGATAATCATACATCCCCCTTTAAGGATAGGAAACTTTCCAAAAAGAAATGTTCATAAAGTACGAACGTATTAAAGTACAAAATCATTTAACCTCTTTCCTTGAGAAAGCTCTCCAGTTATTGGCACATTTTTGTCGCACATTAAATTTAGATAAAAAATAGTCAGTCATATTTATCGATATATGATATTGTACGATCCACACGATAGAGCAACTTCCTGTAATTCATAATTTGCATATGAACATAAGGATAAAGATGCGTCCAGTCAAGAATGCAAAGTTAATAAAAATAGGAATTAGTTTCCTGTGGAAAAGTTCTTCCTGATTTTTGTCAATTCGTACATAAAACTTCATTTCGATGCATCATTTTCTATGAGGTTACTTATCCCATTACTACCCTAAATCTAGGAAAATAGTATATGCATAGGATAGGTAAGATATCCAATTGAAAATGTGGTCAAAAGAATGATCCACAGTTGAGTAAGTGCTTTTCATTACGCCACACAAATTTCTCCCCGAACCAGGGTTGAGCGTGCCTTCATCGAGGTCCGCAAATATTTTGGAGATGGACATCAAAGGAATGTTTACGGATGTATGGAGTCGTTTGATCTATAAGGGGATACAAGAGGAGAGAACGTAACAGAAATATCATATAGACCTTCCGCCTTTGGAGGATGTTATTTATTTATTGGATCGTTGCTCAGATTATTTTCATTCTTCTTTCAACTAAGTTAATTTCCTCGATTGATCTGTTCGTGAGCTTAAAAAAGTAATTTATAAGCGATAAAATCACCTATATGACTTTTGCGGAAATATACTGGCTACAAAATTTCAGGTGGTAGCTAAAGTGATGATTATTTTAACTTTAATGCATGCAGCAGTTGAATTCATTCTGTTATTTGATAGCAATTGGGAATTGTTATAAACCGAGAGAAGTATGAAAGGGAAATATTTAGATAATGGATTCAAAGGTTATGCTCACTATTCTTATGAAGATAAGGAGGTTATTAAAAAATCGGTTCAGAATTTAAAATGTATACAATCGAATACTAACGAATAGGTTCATTTTACCTTTTTGTATTTTAGCGGTAGTCGATTCAAAATCCGTTTTCAACAAAGCTAGCGGCATCACAATAACTATTATCTTTATGTATTTATGATGAACTAAACAAACATACATAACCATAAGATTTTTACCGTGGTTGATGGTATTTATAAGAGATTAAGATAAATTTTTACAAGAGAGAGAGATTATCTAAAGATCTGAAAAATTTTATTTTGCAAATTTTAAGGGCATTAGAAATATAAATTACAGTACAGGTGAACTCCGATTAACACGAGTTCAATTAATACGAAATTAGCATTAACGTGAGTAGCCCTATGAGAATGTATTCGGATAAGAAAAAAAAGTTTCCACTTTAACGCGAATTCGTATTTTTATCCAATGACAAGATACAGAAGGATTTGAAATAATCGTTTAACACAAATTAGTTTTGCGTGATAGTTCTTCATAACGTGTCTATCGTATTGAACGAGGGAATCCTACATTAACTCTAATCTTGTTGTACTTCAAATAAAAGTAAAATATAAAAATTATGAAATAATGATCTTATTAAGCAAGAAGTAGGCATCCCAAATGGTAAATTTTGTATTTGCATTTTCATCAATTAAGAAAATATCAGACTCGAAGAATGGCATGAATAAATGAATGATAATAAAATACAGTAATTAAATAGTAAACCCTTAATATATTTTCCTGTATTTATTATGTTTTTCTTACGGAACAAACTTGATTAATTTGGCTACATCACGTCATCTTCCAACACTCGTCTCTGTTACTCGCAAAAACCGTCATTCCCTTAAAGTTTCAGCAGTTTTCTCGAAGGGCATGCATGTCTGCAGTCTCCTTAAGGTTTCATAGGATCTCTAAGGGTGCATTTCGCAAGAGGTCTTTCTTGCAAGGAGGTTAACTCCATCCCCTCGTGGAATCGTGGCCAATCTGGTTTTTCCCCCGTCGCCTCTACAGTTGATGGCCTCATTGTTTGGGAATAGCATTTGCGCTCACAAATTGAACGGATGCTCCCAAACTGAGCGTCGGGCGATGCAGCGTGCAAGTTAAAGACGCTCTGTTGACCCAGGTTAGAGACCTGACGGTAAAACACCTCACGTAACTGACTGTATCGTGAACAGCCCAAGCATTCCCGGGGCACCGTGGTTTTTGTTACCCTTTTTCACGGCCGCAATCTCATCCGAAGCATTTGTCTATTGGAATTCTCGATGAAGCCTATTCTAATTTGTCCTTCCGTGTACTCCTAGAGTTCACAGCGTTTTTTACCCTCTCTCTCTAGGCTATTTCTATGCCCGAGTACGTTCTTATTCATGCGGGTAATGAATATGTATGGAAAGGCAGCGAAGCGGATTAAAATGCCCTCCTTGTCTAGAATAGGCAATAAGCACTGTGCTGAAGATGATTCGCGAGTTGATTAGACTGGTGCGGATAAATTTGAAAAATCACGTGCATTTATTCATATAATCGTAAAATTTTACAGCTATATTCACATGGATTGCGAAGAAAAATAGCGAGATAGTTCTGGATCGTATGCGTTAATAAGCGAAAGACCTCCATGAAGATGATTTTACAACCACAAAAGCTCGTAATTTAACGAAAAGAGTTTCCAAGTAAATCTAGCCGTCGAATTTTTTAGTTGCGATTCCTTTGGTGGTAGAGCACACGCCTATCTCAAAGAGGAGTGTTGAGTTTCTGGGTCGAGATTTAAATAAAGGCACGTGCGAATATGTAGGTCGATTGCAGGTCGTAGCGGAATAAATCAATTTGCCATTTAATGCTACGTTTCATCCTTTGAGGAAGCGATTAATAAACAGAATTTCGATAGAATTAATTACTCAGTTCAAAAAAGAAATTCGGCGTATTTCTCAGCTCTTCCTCGTATTTTTTCTTGTATCATTTTCCATTTCGAGCATACAGTAAGAGAATGAAATTTATATAGGACACTGCAATTGATTACCACAGCCTACATTGTAAGCTCATTACTTTCTTCCTCGATGATTTTAATTCGAATAAATTTTAAGTCGAATTTTTAGAATATTTTTATATTAATGTTCAAATTAATTAATCATTAATCATAATTAATTATTAATTTACCTTAAAATTCAGAAAGGATGGTAACAATGATATGTAACTGTACTATGAGCAACTAGAATAAATAGTTTTTATAGCTTGAGAATTATTACATATAGGGGTCACAAACATGAATTTCATAGGGAAAAAATAATTTCGATAAGTTATAGAATTTCCAAGTTGATTTCAGAAGTATGTATCGTTCCTTTCTCATTTTATTAAGATCAGTATCCTTAAAGACTTGTGTATATACGAGGGTGGTCTGAAAAGTTTCCGACCCCAGATTTTTCAGAAATCTTCAGAAAATTATTCAGAAAACATGTCAAGAAATGGCGAAATGTCGGAAACTTTTCAGACCACCCATGTAAGTACTAGTAGCACTTCGGTGAAATTAAAATGGTATGCCATCAAATGTCTATTGTCTTTCAACTTAAGGTTAAAAGATTCTACTTTAATTTTTCTTCGAAATGCATTACTATAATCATTGGTAGAAGTTGGCAGTAACACTCAACATAACATCCTTATCTATTACTAAAGTTTTGTATATAGAAGGAAAATAACATTATATACGAATAAGATAGGATAGGAGAGACTTATAAAATATGAGATCTTTACATTTAAATGCCAAAAAGAATCTCAATTTATTTTATTACTTATATTCAGGTGCATAAATAGAAATTATGATTTATCAATCAATTTTACATGAATTATTTGGTATTGAAAAATAGGTGTAAAGTATCTCTTGTTACTTACTTACTATTCTTTGACTTACTTTGTTACTGTGAATGAAAGAAACTCATAAATAAGGAGAACAATCAAAACTTCTCTGTTCTCGCAAGTCAGTAAGAAAGAGACAGGGTCTAATCAAGCAAGCAGGATAGAATAATTTATTCCAACGGAACAGTAGCGCAACTATCAGAGCAAGAAAAGCGTCCGTCGATGAGTTGGTATCTCATCCGTTCCTGCTTGCTTAAAACATATCAGATATCCTTTGAAAATTGAAATGAAGATACGATAATATACTCCTTTTGGAGTTGCTGTTGTCCTCCTGCTTTGAGGCTATTTTAGAATGACGGCAGAGTTTAGAAACCCAAAAGTAAATAAGTGAATTATAGAGTATGCGAACGTATGGATGAGTAGAATTCTCGCTTATCAATACCTATTTGGGTTTCCTAAGAGATGTAATGAATATCTAACTTATTGTTGATACTTACCAAACCCTTCCTTACAATGCATACCGAGGAGCTCTTCGATATAAAAAGTATTTTAAAATCATATCCATAAACGTGAACGTTCATTTGTCATTTTTTGCATAAAGATAGGGCGGAAAAAAAATAAAACAAAAGAATAGTGGCCGTAGGAAGTATTTGCTACTCCATCTACGTCAATGGATTAGCCATTCCGGCATTATAACATGGCAGCCATTGTATTCACTCTCGGTCTCACCCTTCCGACTTCACTCTCTTTATTCTTTTGTCTCCCTGTTCTCTGTCCCTTATAATCCCTCAATTTCCATTCTCTTGTTGCATAATATTCCAGTTTCCTCACTCCATCTTTCTCTTCGTTTATGCACAATGTGCTTTATTCTCACATCCTCCCTCATCACTCATCTTTCCCCTCATTTGACGTAGGTTTTTTCCATACAAATTGTTTCGGGTCTATTTTTTGTTGGAGAGAGGGATTGGAATAATGAAATTGCGTTTTTGCTAGCATACTCTGATCGTAGAGTGAACGAGTACTGTCTGCCAATTTCAAGTTACCATCCTCTCGTTCAATGGTATGTCTATTACTCTTTCATCGACCATTTAATGTATTGCTTTTTTATCAAATATCACTCTTTTAGGTTAAATAAAGTTGCTTTTACTACCAGCAAAAAATTTGCCAATCAAATATTGGAAAATAATATAAATAATTTTATGCGAATAAAGAGCATACATATACTATAGTTCCGTGTCATAACAGTATTGTTAAAATATTAAATTGGTTTATATAGTATAAAATACTCGTTTAAAATAGAATATGTGTAAAAAATAATCATCAATTTTTAATTTCAACTGAATAAAATTACGTTTATTTATGATAAATTAACTTTTTTCGTTCAATTGAACAATATTTTTATCTCAGCAGTTTTAAAATTACATTAAATTACTCAGAAAAAGTAATTATTAATTAAGGAGTATTTTTCCAAAGTCTTTATCGTCTTGACTACACATCATTCTCATTTCCGCTAAATTTTAATTAACTCTTGAACTTATTAATTATCGCTAATGAATGAGAAAAAATAAGTAAAAAGATGTACTGATACTGTAAAGGTTGTTTATAAGGAAAGTTCCTCCTCAAAAATTTCACGTGTTTTAAAACTTTAAGTTTAAAATTAAGTTATCTTAGCGTATTGATGATTTATCATTATGATTTTGTGATAAAAAAATTCTTTAAGGAATGAGGACTCCCAGATTTTACCCGTTTTTACAGAGGAGTAATTTATATAATGCGATGTATAGGGCTCAGTGGTTACTGTTAGTGGTACTAGAGGTACGAAACTAATTTGAGTTCACTATGCTAAAATTATTTAACCAGTTCAAGGAAACCCGTAAATTGAATTTCAGGTCGTTGATAAGGTCTGTTGTAAGTCTCGTGTTGCGTTATTGTATATATGATTAATATTATTGAATTTCACAAAATGTATGAGGAAGTGGCCTGATTAAGAGATGGATAGCACTATTAGAAGTGCAGTTTAGCGCAGTATATATTAAAGGATTGCGACATACACTCCTCCAAATAAAGAAGCTCTAAATCCTTTGAATCGTTTACAAAAGAGCTTAAAGGTTGAAGAATGAATCAATCGTTTTTTAGGTCGTTGCTCCCCAAATTTTAATTTCGATAATTGGATACGGTGGGTATATATTTTTGACGATTATATTTTTTAGTCAAAGAATGAATCTTACGATTGATAGTTAGATACATATGGTAATAATGATGCAACTGAGAAGTATTTAAAGTTAATTAGATTTTTTCTTTAGCTTAATAATATCACACTACTGCAGCTTGAAAATTTAAACCTATTTTATGTGTAAATACTTTACTTGTGCGTTGAGAACAGATTTTAGGAGATTTTTTCACAGGGTGTACGAGGTCACATTAAATTTGTATCGCATTTTTCACATTCCTTATCACACACTTTAGCGCCTCTCCTCTTGTCCCTTCTTCTCCACTACCCTCTTCATTTCTGAGTATCTTTCCCCTTTTTTCCCCTTCCTGATTCAGCCTTCTCTTCCCTTTGGGAATTGGAGAAACCGACGCAATGTTAATTTCTTTAGCTTCTTCAGATTAAGAGCGAACCGGGAGATTTCTCGGAAGGAAGCTCGCATGGCAAGATAATGGTGTCATTGGATCACTCGCCCTTTTCTTATTAAAACTCCCTCTGAGGATCCCTTAGACGTAAGATGCCTTTATCTCTTTCCCTTACTAAAGAGGGAAAGAACTCGTATAATCAGCCGAGTGGTATTCTCAACAGGTACAAACAGGAGGAGAGACGGGGGCAGTGAGGGATTGAAAGTTGGAGACTGGAAGAGGGAAGGAAAGAGTTGGAAGATAATGGGGGAATAAAAGCAACAAATGAGTCATTCTTTCTACTTTTCTTATCGGCGAGGTATCACGAATGTTTTTAATCCAGCAGTAGGGAATTGCAATGCGATTAATCTTATATAAACTTGGGTAGCTACAGGTTAATACCGATCAAAAAATTTTGAATTAATTGGAAGTAATGAATTTGTCAATTAAAATGCATAAAAATACGTAAACGCTTCTCGCCACTTAAGAAGTCCGATTCAAGAAGTTAAATGTATATAAAATAAGGAAAACGCTACCATCATGTAGATTTATACTAATTTTAAGCACTGGAAGAGATATAAAATTAAATTTACTGTCAGCATACGAAAGTTCCGCTTGAAAAATTTTCTTAATGAGCACCTCCGGATCTCAGGATAATATGTCTTGAATTTGATCCGAAATAAAATCAATATTCGAAGGAATCGGATGTGTAAGAATAAATTGATGAATGATCGTAATAGTTTTCCAAAAATTCTCTTCATAATTTTCCTCGTCAATTTCTCATATTTTATGTTGCTATTAAATCTCTTATGCGTGTTCAAAAGCCCTCGATCTATAATCAGGGAAAACCTAGTTAGCCAGAGCTCATACCGGATATCTTGGAGTAGATCGGCTATTATGCTAACCATTCTGCAACCGAGGTTGGTTGGGTGATAAGGATTGTGGTTAAAAGAGATGCTTTTTAAAGAACAAATTAATCGAATAACTATGCAATAATTGATGACTTATTAAAATCAGTGACTATGGGACTGTTAAATTAGGGTTTAAACTGATTCATAGATAGAATACTAGCTAAACTAATGCTGGAGGACTAACTAACTTTTTGACCTACTTTACACGCTAATCTTCCGAAAATGTTAATAAGAAGTTACTTTGAAGTTGGGGGTTTAAAAAAAACGCCGCTTATAAAATAGTTTTATCCGGTACATCTTTGATGACTTTAGCTTATCAGGATTTGGGTAATTTCAGTTATAAGGAATATATACTTAATCAATAATGAACTATAAAATAATAATTAATGAATAAATCAAAATTTAAATCTACTAAATTATATCAAAGAGAATAGTTGTGGATATTTCATTGTGTCCTTTATTTCCTTGAAAAGGCATAAATTTAGTTAATATTCATCTGCATATGTGTATATCAATGTAAAATTACATTTACTATTGGTAACATGTATGCTTAAGATTCCTATCTAGATATTTACAATAACCAACATAAAATACATGGCTAAAATATAAATGTCAGACGCTAAAGGAGGATGAAGGAAATTTCAGAAACTATTACTTTTTAATAGGATGAAAAAATTGCCCAACTGAGCCAAGACGCTTTCGAAAGAAATTGTTGAGAATAGGGAATTAGAAAGTCAAGAGAGAGAGAGAGAAAGAAGAGATATAGGGGCAGCGGAGGGAATATTGAGAAAGGGAAAAGGGTTGGTGTTGATAAAGGGAAAATAGGGTAAGAAGGAAGAGTCGAGCCACGCAGATAACTCTTGGTCGTGAGTCCTCATTGGGCGGATTAGGGAAATTTCATGCCAGACTACGATTTCTTTATTTCCTTGAAAGTTCTCCCTGGAATGGAAAGTAAATTTATGGCTGATGTTTATGTTGAAAATGATTTCTGGGAGGGTTGACTCGGGAATCCCAATTCCCATTCTTGAGCAAGTCTAACCCACTTAGAAGGCTGGTTTTATTCTGAGGGTGGTGGATAGAAGCGGTAAAGAAGAGTAAACTGTATAGCAAATCAATTTCAATTTCAAAACTTAGTGTTATTGTTTTCTCGTTTCTCTTGCTCAACTTGCATTTAATGCCTTTTTCATTCGTAAATATCTCTGTATTATCTCGCGTACTTAATATTTCAATTTTCGTTATTCTCCGTGTTACGCGGCAAAATATCGCATTTTAGAGATAATAATAATCAGTAAGTTTAAGGAACATTGCTCTCTCTCTATCGGTGCATTAAAATTGTTACTGAAATGTATGTTATAAATCTATCATTACGAAACAATCGACTGGAGGTATTAATGGATGGAATTACTCTGGATATTCTAGGTGGTAAATTTCTATTCTTATCTTAAAAATATTGTTAATTTTTCATAAATAATTTATTTTAACCATTGATTGAAAGACATAAATTGAAGAAATGATAATCATCATTCGTAACATAATTCGTATGTACATATATCACTCCTTTAAAATTTCATTTATCCATTCGTATTATTGTTCTCTATTTATATAAGGTGATATCTAATCATCAGTAATTTTAAATGAAGGGAGAGAGGTTCGTAAATATATATTCATTTATGGTAATATAAGTGAATAAATTATATTATGTATGGAAAATGACCTTTCGTCAGTTGTATATTCTCCTTTCGCTCTACAAATAAGTATAACTTGTTATGCACTCAGTTTTTTATTTCTGTAAGGTAGATTAATCTATCTTTTGAGCTCTATGAGAAATAAAGTGAGATACCTGCATTCCTGATTTCTTGTTTTTCAACTAGATAAATCCACTGGATAAGTAATTCTAATTTCTTTTTTTTACAGCAATGCTGCTTGATCACTTTATCGAATACTGCAATGCCGGTTGCAAAGATTCAGGGGCTGCTTGAGGCAGTGGCATTTCTGGTAAGTACACTTCTGTTTTTTTAATTATCATCATATATGTTATTTTACTAAGTCTAGAATAATTATAAAGATTAATTTTCATGTTAAAAACATCTAAATTTAGGAAACAAATTATAAGTTTATTTATAATACAAGTAATAATTTTAGTAGTTGTTTAGTGGAATCATCGAAACACACTACGTTTTTACTCTTAGAATTATTGTTGAATTAACTCTCTGTCAAAAAATTATGTGTACATGCATTACATATGAATTAACCTATCCATTTCTGGTAATCATAAAATTTTGCGTATTGTGCTGCGGCATTGTTGTTATATATATTAGCAATACTGCAATACGATACCCAACATATTGCGTTCTTCCTTGGTTTGCCTTCAACTTATGTAGAAGTTTAACCTTACTAATAACATTGAACTTTGACGAATATGAGTTTCTTTAGACTTCATTATAGATAATTTCCGTCTCAATTTCGCATCCTTCTAAAATCCTCTCCTGTGATGTCTTAATGTCTTTAATCAAAGTGATTAATGACTAAAGATTGTATCCCATTTGTTGATTTATTCAGGGTCTGATCTGATGTTTGTCCGTGTACTAAAGCATTAGGCTGTAGGAATTATTTCTGATTGATGGAATACCAGAGGCATGTTAATTTGGCGCAGTATGAAGTCACCTCATCAGACTTTGCGAAGATCGATGACATCTATTCCAGAAAATGAAAAAATCGCGATCAATTTGCAGTATCGAGTGCAACAGATATGCATACATATGCTAGGCAAATTTGCATTTTCAACGGGGAAGGTAGATGTACGAGAGCCGTCTCACTCGGTTGAGTTGTGCGAAAGTGAGACATTGAGTGCTAACATTGCATCATTTGCCATCACATCCGCGTACCTAATTAATGTTCATTTACTCAGGATTCCGATCAATTTATGCAGCCGATACAGATTTTCTCGTATCATACCCGGAGTTACTTATGCGATTGTCAAATAATGCGTCACAAAAATATCACCCTTGAATCGATGACGAAATGTACGGTGAATGCGGATAAATAGAAATAGAAAGAGTATATTCTTATGCTTCTCTAAACAACGCTTTTACATTAAAACAAGCAGGTCGAAAGTTGTATCTTCGCAGTTTGCATGGCTGGCAAATGATCGTTATAATCGAGAATAATTTATTATCGAAAGAATAACAGTGTAACGATCTGCATGAATCTCCGAGAAGTTTAACATTAGGAGTAAAATTGCTAGACCTCTAATTGTAAGGAGTGAGTGCTTCGATAGATATAGATGACCTAATTAGACAAAAGTCATCAATATAGACGTCATTAATAATTAGTAACAATTATTATTTTAAACTCAATAACTCGATTGCCTTTCCTTAAAACTGAAAAAGTCACACAAAGATATTAGTAAAAAAACTAGCACTACGTAAATTAGTAAAAAACGTGTACAATGGAAGCTAAATCGATTACTATCCTTCCGTAACTACGAAATATGACTTTAATGAGACGTGTTTTCATGAAAGGTGTTATAAATATCGTTATCATTTACTTAACTGCCAGTTGGCTGGTGAGCTATGGTTACAGTGTAAAATTCAGTCCGAATTAAAGTTCTTAATATTCTTATATGCCTGTTTAGAAGGTTAATGAATTAAAAACTCTACCATAGCAAGGTTATTGCACATAAATATTATTACAAGAATGAAACAAGCAGATATAAATTTGAAAATACCATTTAAATGAATTTTAACTAAGTTATTAAATATGAAATACAAAAGGATCTGTGATTCAATCAAATATAAAACACAAAGATAAACAATAGTGCAGACTCAGTGTCATAAATATAAACTATGAAATGTTACGAATTAGGTGATGCAAAAGTAGTATTTGGTTCGTTACAGTATCCATCAGACTTAATGATCTTTCGAAGAAACACAATGTAAACGAATATAACGCGAGGATGGCATTCACAAAGGAAAAATCTTGACATCTCCGAAGCGTCCCCGGAATACGCGACGGAATTTAGGAAACATTCCGTTTATTGCTATTATATAACAAGCAGGCATTCATCTCACTCATAACGGAGCAATAACCTGGCGTTACGATGGCCATAACGCATTCCCGCGTATATGACCTCGTCTATAGCGAAGCAATAAACATGACATACGGCGCGGGGGAAGAATTTCATCACCTCTCACTCAGACGTTAATTGGCGTCTATAACATTCCACGTAACTTGCGTCTTAATGAAGCCTTTCCCTCCACGTTAGAGTAAATTAGTCCCTCAATTCGCAGGGCGCAAACCATTCGAGCGTACACTTCTCCCGGTTCGACTCGCTTTCACAAGCTTAAGAGAGAGAGTTCTTGTGAGGATTTGCCACCCTCCGCGGAGGAATAAGAAAACGAGCAGATGTTAGCGGGTCTCATGTATTTTTCCTTCTCGACTCCGGCACCGGAATGGCCGCCGGAGGAGGGGAATTATAAGGGATGCAGGAATAAAACATAAAGGGTTTTAGTGAAGGCAGACACGGAAAAGGGGCACGTTCTGGGAGCGGAGTCAGGGAAAGGGGTTGCCGCTTTCCAATTTCCAATTTGCTTCTCTTTTTTATGAGGCGGGGGTGCGGGAATCGTCCCGGGATGGTGCGGATGCCGTCTTCGGGATTATTCGCGGAGGTAAGCGAGGCCCTGGATAATGGGGAAATTGGAGTGACTCCTCTTCTTCCGCCTTTTTTAATAACTGAATCGAAAATGTGGAAAAGATTGTGATTTTGGATGGGTTTCACGAAGAGGCTTGCCGTGATTTCAAGAGGGTTTAAGCATTTAAGTTGCTCATTATTATTTAGTAAAGAAGCTCACGAATGGCTGATTTGATAGAATATGAACTCTGGAGCTTATTGGTTGGATTCGCATATGAAGTCTCAAAGTGTGCCTTTATGTACTAATTCAGTTAGTATTAGTAAATACAGCTTTATTGATATTGAAAATAAGTACATCCATTTTGTTCCTATTTATCTTTAAAAACATCATCATCATTGGATAAATGGTTACGCTCTCAACAGTGTTCTTAACGTTAAACCATAATGGTAGACCCTTTGGAGTGCAGAGGCCTTTGTATCTACCTCACTGTGATGCAAGCGCTACGTGGACTACCTACCGTCTGGCCTTACCGATTGACCTATTTCGCGTTGAAGATCATTCCAGGACATAGCTTAGTTTAGTAGATTCAGATCTCTAGATTACAAAACCACACTCACCCTTTGATCTCGACAAGCTAATAGAAATAACATGAACATTATAGATATGCAAGATATATTTAATAAGAGTGAATAACACTTATTCACTTAAAAAGCAAACAGGTATTCGATTACCGGTGTGACAATGATGTTAGATCGTGATAAAATGGGATATATCATTTTAAATAATGGTAAAATTAGAAATGGTCAGGTCTAGGTTCCATAATGGCTGTCGCAACATGAGTATATTTTCAATATAATCAAGTTTTTTAAATACATATTCTCTGTTAGGATTCACCGTTAGGTGTTTGGATTCTGTCTTATGAATTGACGATTGTACAAGTAGAAAAATTTTCGTAAAAAGTTACTTAATAGTTGGTAATTTGTATATAAGTTACCAAATAGTTCGTAAATGATATTTCATACGAATTTTATGGAATAATTATTTTTGTGATTTCGGTCAAAACTTTTGAAAATCGCCGATTCTCCTAGATCAGGCATTTTTATTTGGTTGCCTCAACTCATCCAAAGTTTTTGATTCATAATTCAACAGACTTCTTTCCCTTCATCAACGAATCATCAAAAGAGATGTGCCACTCTTGAATATGTAGCTAATCTCATGCGAATGTCTTCAAGGAAATCCTCGTGGTTGGTGCGAAATACGAGAAAAACTTCCATATAAACTCTCATGGGATTTACGTAAACTCAAGCAAACATGCTCTTAATTCGAGACTCTCCATCCCGAAATACCAAGGGCAGAAAATAATTTGAACTTTGAATGCGTGATGTAATGGAAATGAGAAGTATCTTTGAAAAATTCAAACTTCGGAAATCTCATTTTAATTTCAAATGACGCGTAGAATCCAAAACAAAACGGCACACGTAACATTTTGCACGGGATATGTGTTTAGGTATAAAAGGATTAGGAATTATTCAAAATATTTTGCTTATAAGGAGGAAAATATTACTAATGTCTCGCTATTACTCATGTATGTAATGTAAATAAGGAATGAATGATACTGACTCTTCATTTAGTTCAATGAGACGTGTTATTCATAGACCCATTGTCTCTATTTGCATGACTTTTTTCCTACATATGCTGACTCAATGGGAAAACAAAATTACTTCACTCCTCACATTGCCTAGTAAGCCTAATCCTCTTTTCATAACTTTTTGTTTCTAATGGTGAATGGATTTAGTTTCACAAAGGCTCTTTGTGCTGCAAAGAAAGTCAGTAGTCAAAATGTTTTTTTTTCTAAAGGACTTGAAAGTGAGATGTTTTCACAATTGAATTAACAACAGCACACAAAGCATGATGTAGTACTTCATTTAAATCGAAGAATTATATAGGTGCATGCCAAAGAAAATTTGGTGCAGATATTTTATTAAGTATAAACATATTAGAAAACGCATCGTTACGCTTATGGTATACCCAATTTAAGCTCGGAAATTCTACTCTTTGTTTGTATTCAAAGAATTCACAGGAATGAATTTTTACTGTATTGTAAATTTTATTTAAAATTAAACTACTGATCAGCTTAGCTTATCTGTGTATTAAAATAATTCCTAGGAATATTTATGAAATATGTATTGAAATATAGCATTGAATGGACACTTTAAATATAGCCCATAAACTGGAGTAAGGTATGATGAAAGATTGGCGCATAGCAGAATAGCGTATTCTTTGAGTGAAAGAATATTTTCGTATTGATAATAACTTCTATCGTTCGCTATAATTTAGTAGCATGAATTTATAACGCTAAGAAAATTTTCTAGTGCCCATCAGAAACGAAGTTCCAACCAATTTCTTTTCTTACACGTTGTTTTACAGCCGAATAATTTTATGTTCACCCTCCATGCACGGCGCTGGTTTCATGCAAACTTAAATTCGGAGTAGCTATGAATATTTGGAACTCAACGTGCGCAGTTGCAAATGCAATCTTCCTACAACCTTAAGGTGATATGAGCCTCGTACCCATTCACCTTTGGCTTTTAAAAGATTATATGGTATGCGATTTTACAGGTAGCTCTTGTATTTGCTCTCTAGCTGTGCCAGATTTCATGTCGTAGTATTTTCATTATAATTACTATTTATGCATCGACTTTTTGTCGAAGAGTATGATTCATTTACATATTTGAGTGGGATAAAGTTTTAGACTCTTTCATATAATGTGCATCATGGAATAAAAAAGCAATTTAAAAGTACTTTCTAGTATAAAATACCTTCCAATATTTATGTCAGAATTATTTTTAATTATGAACATGGAATGGTTACTAAACGTAGTGAAAAACAAAGTTTGGCAATATCCAAGGGCTCTCTTGATATATAAAGGTCATATGCTCTTACATAAATTATAAACGTAAATTTATGATATTGTTTATATTTTATACATTCATATTAATCACTTTTCATATTTAACTTCCATAATAACCAATCGTGGAATCCAAATTTTTATCAAAAAAATACGAAAATGAAATGCTACTCCGTAATTACATTCTTTTATTAATGAGAAACATTGAAATTAATAATCGCCGAATAAAATAATTTTCGGATTGAAATTCAATAATTAATATTGAGTGTGCCACTTTCGAGTTATTTTTAATTGGTATAATTAAAAACATGAAAGATAACAATTGATTCCCCTGAAAATCTCCCCTAAATTATATTCATCTCATTTTATTTCCATTTAAATCATTGGTGCAATGTCACCGTATGCAGCTTACACCTCTCTTTTGTAAATATTAGATATTTAACACCAATTCGAAATTTTTTTAAAAATTGGAATTGTTTCATAATTCATTTCATTTTAATTTAATCCACCATGAGGATTTCCTTTCACGGACCAATCTTTTTGGAAGAAGGGAGAATTGGAAAAATTCGGATCTCTTCGAGAATTTTCATAAATATTTTTAAATAGATTTTATATCGGACGCATTTTAAGTCTGTATTTATCCGATTCCTCAAAATATTAACATTCCGTTGCCGCGATATTTAGTTTGAATGATAATGTCCTTTGGGTAATTCGAGTTCTTTCCAAACAAAACAGATTCCATGAATACATTGAATGCGAATGAAAATCATTGTATAATAACTGAAATCAATTAAGAGATTCGACTAGTATGCAAATATATTAGATATTTAAAAGTAGCTTTTATATGCCGGTTGTTAAGTAGTTCAGTCAACCTCAACATATTTTGCGCATGACTTAATGAATATCCTCCAATAATTAAAATGCAGAGTGTTAGATTTTGCTACTAGTAACATTTTCAGGTATTTGATATTTCATCTGCATGGAATAATTCGATGTAATGTTTGCGATTTGCCATTGAAATGACAACCTCGCTGATATTTGTAGTTTCAATTGTGTGTATATTTTTTTAGAAATAATTTCCCTCAATTGTTCCACTTTAATTATTCCTTAAAACGAATTTAGGGACAGAGATGTAAAATAATATTTCCCGCATCGTGAAACGAAAACTAAGGACTCAAAATGATAATTGATCATCCTCTAACCATAGTTAACAAAGGGAAGTACATTTTCGACAAGTAATAAAAGAAAGAGGCAAATTATGAATTCAGCGAAAGAGGTGCACTACTTGCGCTATTATGTTCTCTGTCCGAGGTTTAGCTCTGGGAAGGGCCTTTAACGCAATTTCGCAAGGTCTTTTCTCACAGTGGGCTGAGGGGAACTCCTCTTGCATTAGCTCGTTTTTACGACAAGTACCTCAAGGAGAGGGCGCTCCTTAACATCCCTCCTCAAGGAGAAAGGCGGCTCTCGTAAGGCATAAGTAGGAGACTCGGCTGGAAAGACGGTGTTGATTAGAAGGAGCTACCTCTTTTCGGCACCGTAATCACCGACACACGTATCCCGCCTTCTCAAATGAGAAATTCCATCCTCAAGTCTAGGTGGACTTTTTTTGATAGACAATAGTCGTTGTGCTTCGTAGCTTGTTGTATTATTCTCTTGATAGTTATATCTCTGATAGGATTTGCTTCATAAAGTTTAGTGGATCCTGTTAACATAAGAATTATCTTGGCTTTTAATATAGTACAACACGATACCAACGGCTTCATTCGGTCTTTCTAATCCAAGCTTTTGTTGGAGTATAATACAGAAGTAGCATTGTTAAAAGTGTTGCGACAGCTTAGGTCATTTTGCCGATAAATTTCAATTCTATCTATGAAATGTTAGAAGAATAGGGGATTGCCTGGAACCGTAAAATACTGCGTGAACTATCAAATCCTGAAAAATCCTGTATGTTTCATAATGATTTATAGTACATGGTGATCGAAAGATTTCACCATTGTCAACACATCTACAGTGGGATCCTAGCAATAGCAGTAGTTTAACTTATATTATACAATACAAAAATTATCGAATAAATAAAAGGTCCTACCACTTTTTAAAACTACAAATCAGTTGAGAAATTCGCACATATTTTAAATATACAAATTTTCGCTGTTCATACAACATTTGCTTATCACGAATTAGAATTTTATTAGCTTCTCGGAATTCCATAATTTATTCACATAATGGGCGGAAGTTAATTTTGCAGAAAGCCTTTGCAGTTTTTAATCCATTTGCTACCGAACAAACTGGATTACTGCTCTATTTTAAATTCTACGGAAGATTGGAATAAATCTAATATTTTATCGTTAATGTTTCATTAATCATCAGTATTAATGTAGTTTTGCAGCGAATACAATCATATTTGGAATTCTCTGTGTGGAATATCCTTCTTTTTGATTCCTGAATTAAAGTTATTTCATTATTGGGGATTGTATGAAATTTCGTTCAGCACGAAACAATTGTCACGCACGAAAAATTGACTGGAAGTGTTGAGTGATGAGGCATTTTAATTTAATCTAAAAGTAAATGTAATTCAATTTGATATTATGTTTCAAATCGTTTGAGCGTTAGGAAGCAGAAGTGTCTGTAAAGTCCAAATAATTAATCCATAAAATTAATGGGCTTAGAGATTAATGATTGGTGCTCATAGCTCAGTTCTTGCATAGATACTTTATATTATAATTCAGAGTATTCATGTGTATTTAATTATTCTTCAGAACAGCTATTTTAAACTTCATTTTCCGTAAATAGCATTTAAGTTCAATGAAAAAGGAATCCATGTGCTTAATGATTAGAGAGCTAAATACTCGCTGACTTAAGTACGAAATTGATTGCAGTTGGAAGTTAGCTTACATAGAGTTTACTAGCTGTCCATAGTGCCGAAATTTTATAACCAATTCCTGAGTAAATTATATAAATTATATTTTTATTTCTCTCGCATTTATTAGGTGGCCTTTATTGTGCTGCATTAATTCTTTTTCAGCACAAATTTTCAAATATAAACGGAACCACTAATTCAACAACTGTAATTTGTTTTTGACGCAGAAGCTAAATGCCTTAAACGGAGAAATTTCCGCGAAATAGATATATCTCAACTAACTTTTCAACATTTGGAAAACAATATTTGGTAAAAAAAATGTTAATCTACTTTAGATGTTTTCAAAATATTGGACATAAATACCACTTACATCTTCTTAATTCTCACAATTCACTACTAAAAAGAGAAATTCATCGTCCAAAATAAGAATCATTACTCATTTATCCTTTTTTTATTATCTTCTATGAATTCATTGCATCTAAGCAAATGAAATGAAGCCCACAATCGATATATAATACAATAATATCTTTACATGCGTTTTGTATAGGTTTTAAAATTCTCCTGTCAAAATTGTTTGCTCTTTCCATCGAAACGAACCATTTACATTTTAACACACGTTGTTATGTATATAGATATTTAATGTGTGTACGATTTTCTAAACAGTTTCTATCTCAAGCTTATACAGTGAATCCTTCGTAATTTTTTCATGGATAGGTAGGAAAAGTTATGGACATTTGATGCATAAATATATGCAATTCGGTGATTATTGGACTTATTAATGTTATTTTAATACGTAAAACTACGTAATATATATTATCTGGGTTCATATACGAGGAGCAAAAGGTTTATTTCCACCTGCGAGTAATTTTAACGAGAAACACGGGAATCGTCTCTTAGGGGGAAAGAAAATGCAATGGTTTCGGTGTAAATTTGCGGGTGAAAGGGGAGAATGGAAGATTTGGAATGGAATGGAGAGAAATGTGAAGAAGTTGGGAGAGGAGTAAATTGGCGAACTTAGGAAAAGGAAAGGAAGGTCGAGGGAAATGGAAGGGAAAAAATCTTTTATAAGGTAGAGATCAGCAGTCTCACAATGGAAATTACATTGCTCTCCACAATATGGATCATGATGAGAAGTTTGAACTTGGAGTCAGAGGTGAAAGTAGAGCGTTGCGTATTTATGCTAGCGAGACAGAAAATTAAAATTAATTTTTTTTTGGGGGGGGGGGGGGAAGGGAAACGAGGCGAGGAATACGCATGTAATTTTGACTTAGAAATTTTCAACTTATATGGTTGGTTGCTTATTGTATTGCTTGAATTTCTCGGGTCAGTTTCTAATGAGGTAACTTCTGTTATTAAAATATTGGGCACTGAATGTATTATCCTTGGTTAGTAAAGGAAGCATTTCACTATTTAGTGATACTAAAATAGTGATAAAAGTGTCTTTCTCTAATTCCATTCGTATTGTTTTTACAGCTATTACTATTTCCATTTAATTCCTCTGTATCTGTCGTCCTTTATTATGTTTTCTTTTAAACACTTCATTGCACAGTTCCAAGTATATATTAAGAAGATAATTTGCAAAATAATTTTCAACATTCGTGAATGAACCTTGGAGGTATCTTGAGTCCGTGATAAATTTTATACTGCTTCAATCGAAGTAGTAAGATGCGGAAAAAATCTTGACAGAAATCTAATAATTTTTGAAGAAACTCTATATCTAATGGCATTTGTCAATTACATATATGGTTGCTTTTCTAAATTAGAAATTATTTTTACAGTAAAAGTTCAAAAATGTGTAGTCTTCGAAGACTTATGTAGAAGATGGAAAATAAATTAATTAGAAATTTGTTAAAATGGAAAATAAATAAGTCCTTAACACCGGTATCAAATACAGAAAGCAATCGGTCGAGTTTTTTCCTAAAAATTTATATTTGGTTACATTTATATCCTAGAGGTGAGGTTTTTCGCCATTTTGTTTAATCTTTCCTGGTACTGAATATATTATCATAATATAATCAATAATTTATTCGTTTTTTACTCTAATATATCTGTTTTTGTCCTATTTAAAGCAATTAATTGAAATTTCATAACAGTTAATGACCATCGCTCGAATTTGAAGGCTGCTTTCAGAACATTAAAATGGACACACAGTCACGGAGTTTATGCATATCCATCGCTTCCTTTGTAGCATTTGAGAACAGTTAATTAGCTACTTCTCCAATCTGGTTCCGCAAGTTTTCTTCCATTCCTATAAACACCATAAATCTCTATAGCTTGCAAATGATTTTCATCATTTTCAAAATGCGAATAAAGTTAACGTATATGAAGAGATTATCACAGGATATTCCCCATTCAATTTAATATTGAAAAAATAAAATTTTGGACTCAATATCAAATACCAATCTGTCTTACGAAGGAGAAGGGAAGGATGAGAAAATAGAATAAGGTATGGAGAAATAGGGGGATGAATGGAGATACATGGATGGGCTCAAGAGAGGAGCGGGAGATGGGAAGAAGTATCAGGTATGGATGGAGAAGAAGGTAGAAGCAGCATAATGGATGTGCTGGCAGAACAAGGATGGGAAGCGATGTTTTGGTAAGAGGAAATTGAAACTTTAAGGGGGAAATATGCGATGGGAAGAGGAAAAATGACGGTAGCGGGGAACGGAATAGAGAGTATAAATGAAAGGAGGATAGGGAAAATTAGATGAAGGCCTTTCGGAGAAACAGTCTTATCAAATGGTAATGTCCATGTGCCTGTGTCTCTACTATTAACTTTTAAACCCCTGGATCATTTTCAACGAGTCTCAGGATGATGGTTCCTTCTATCCGGGCACATATCAACGGCCTTTCCGCTTCACTGAATTACTGATTCCGATGCAAATCAAATGGGGAAAAGACGCTGAGAATTTTTTTTCGTGAAGGTTGCGAATTATGTGCATCGCGATGCGTGCATAAGTGAACAGGGTAACATAATTCAGATTTTGTCGGGAATGGCTCACCTTGTAAAAAGTGTTAGGAAAAGCCTCCTTTAAAAGTTGGACTTGTGAAATTACAAATTTTAAAATGAGAAGTATTTTTTATTGAAAACTTGCAGAGAGTGGCAATTTTTATGGCAATATGAGTTGCTTCATTTTATATTATTTATCAAATTATTGCAATATTTTATCAATTTTTTGCAATAGTCCTAAATGCTGAATTATGAGCAATTATTCATATTTCCTTGTTTCCTGCTATTTTCATTGGAGCTAAGTGATTCAATTTCCCCATAATAATATCATATAAAACCTTTTCAATTAATCATTATCTGATATAATTATGTAGCAAAATGTATTGCGAAATACGAACTGCGTGTGGTATATAAATTCATAAATATTTACAAGCCAGGCATAATCAGCTAGTGGGTTCCTACCGTCATCATTAAAATTTATAAATTTACCATTCATAATTCAATACATAATTAAAAACTTATGCTCTATATTTAAATGATGAAATAAAACGATAAGTTATTGACTTTTATAATAGCATGCATTCGTATTATGAAAATTGAATAATAACAATCAATATTTACATCAATATTGAAACTATATGTACGATATAACTATAATTTGAAGCTTACGAAGGCATAAAGTTTTACCTTGAATGGCCTATGCATTATCCATGGCTTAGATATAAAAAATAATGGAGAAAAACATATATTTGTATAATATCTCATTCAAAGTTTTTCATCTAAAAATATATTTATTGAGTATTACGAGCAAACTCTTTATCGGTCCAAAAGTGCTTCCCTTTTTTATTTATATTAATGGAGCACTGAGTGGGTGTCGATTTTTAGCCAGACTAATCCTCCACGCACCGAAATTATCCAGATGTGTTCACCGTCGAGCTAAAAGAGCAGAAGTTTTCCAAAGAGCGGGATGAGTGGTGGTCAGGGAAAGCGAAAAAAGATACCCACCGAAAAATCCGTATAGAAGAAAAGATAGGAAGGAAAATGAAAGAGGAAAATTAGATGTAGAGAGGGGAAGTGGAATTGGAAATAAAAAAGTGGATTGCGGAGAAAATAAAGAGGGTAGAGGTAAGTGGAATAGGAAAACACTGAGAGGGGGATTTCAAATGGAGGAGAGAAGGCAAGGGGGATATACAATTTTGAAAAGGACTGGACTTAAGAGAATAAGTGCGAAGGAAGAGGAGGAAATATGATGAGGAAACAAAAAGGAAGGAGTGGAAGAAATCAGGATGAGTGGGGGATACCTGGGAGATGAAAGGGAAGAAAAAGGGATAGAAAATGGGAGTAGAGGAAGAAGGCAAAAAAGCGTGGAACTCCCAGAATGGGCGAGGTAAAGACGTGCGCTGAAGATGTTGTAAGAGGCGGAGGATGGGATTGTGAGTGAGAGAACTTATAAAAGGAACGGTCGGGAGGCGGAGGACCATGTTAGCGGGGAGGGAAGAACCCGATTACGTTTAAATTAAGCTCTTTCTTCGGCCTATTTCCCTCTTCCTCGGAGCGCCATCCAGAACCAACCCAGTCGTACACGTGATAGTCATTCCGCTTAACCTCCGACCCCCTCCCCACATTCAGCCCTCCCTCCCTGCCCTTTTAACATTCTCTTACCTCTGGGTCCGTAAGGGATTCGTGGTCTGTGTGACAAGAAGGGGGTGTGGGTTGGTCTCGAGGGGGAGGGGGTTGGTTGGGGGTGTGAGAACCTTTTCATTCGACTATCCGCTCGGAATTCTAGATGGCTTGCAACGGAGGCCCAGAGGTGACGAATCCATTTAGATTGTAGTAATTCTTCCCGACTCTTTATCCGGCCCGAATGGGTTCTGGAAGTATTTATTAGCGCTCTAGGAAATTCGAGATGGGTTATTTTGCTCGAGACTCACGATCGGGAGTTCCTTTTTTGTTCCCGGGCTATTTTTCGGGGATTTTTCCCTCTGAATGTTTTATATTTTTTTGGGAGACTTGTGATAGACTGCTGCTATTTTGCCTCGACTCGGCGTGAATCATGATGAGCATCTACATTGTAATCGGGTATTATGTCTTTTTCCAGCGTTTCGTTCGCCTTTTTTTCTCGACGCGTTCACAGTCGTTGAATAATTCGTTTCTCGTAGCATATTCAACGCCTGTTCAGGTTTTTATGTAGTTAATGTAATTTACGCCATCGGTGGTTTCTGAAGTAATCTCTGATCAGTTACGCTAGACTCACAATTCTCTTCGATTATATAACTCGTATTATTCACGATGATATAATTTGATTTCCTTTATTTCTAAATACATAAAAAAATTTGAGTTCTTTTTATTACTTGTCACCATAAGGAATTTATACTGGAGAACACAATCGCACAAACTGATGAGCTCAGTCATCTTCCTTCTCTATACCGAACTTATTTTAGTAACTTCAGTTTTACTTCATAATTATTTCTTTAAAATAGGCATGATTCAGAATTTGTGCTAAGAAATATATTGCAGTAATTGTTGAGGAAAAAGTATTAAGATGAAATATATACCGAAATGGATCCTTGTAACCACCGATAAACCTTTCGTTTAAATAATTTTTTTATAATAATTTAAATTATATAATTCTGGATTATTCGTTCTTCGATTGGCAACATTTGGAAGCTTTAATGTCCATCTCTTTTTCTCCACCTACTCCTGTAACACGTTTTATTTTTACTAGCAGGAAATATCTCTTAAATGCATTACAAAGAAATAGTCTTTTCCATCCTTAAATGTACCATGGTGATTCACTTGAAGATCATAAGCATTTCCGTTAAATTGCATTTCATCATAAAGTTTGGCTACATATCACCTTAACCTCTCTGTTAAAATTTTTATTATAGAATCTTTATTTTTGGAAGATTCCTAATTTATGAGTTTGGCATTCTTTGCTGCATTCGACTTAGGTCTTACATTTTTGTGAGGATAATCATTCCAATTCTTATTTACGACACAGACACTGTGTCAACATGTAGAACTTGTAGCGTTAATTTCTTCTGGCCCTAAAAGCTTAATCTGATCTCTACTTTTAACTTATTTGATCCTGAATCTAAACAACGGTCTACCGGAAGCTACCCGGTCGTTACATCTTTCAGAAAGCTGACGTCAAACCAAGCCGAAAAAGGCGGCAAATAATGCTTTTTCTTAACTAGATGAAATTAAGGGCATTGAGATAAAGGAAAAGGCATTAAATTAAGTAGTATCAAAGAAGAGTACTAATTCACGACATGTCTGCTCGCTAGTATAAAGAAGTTCATCCAGTAAGCAAACTAAGATTAAATCCAGCATGGATAAGGTCTTCCTGTTTGTTGTGAATTACGTTGGTGATATTTGTTACGTTTTTCATATCGTCTTTATATTTCTCAATTTCTCTGTAAAAAGATACATAATCATCCCATTTCGTAATAATTCCCGCAAAAACTCTAGTAGTTCCGTAGCGAATCAATATTTTACTTTCTTTGGCTGTCAAAAATCTATCCCATTTGTTCTGTATACTAACTCCTAAGTATTTTCTTCGGATGTATCTCCTGTATTCTTTGTATTATACTTCCTAACTAATTACTTGGCAATACTTCCCCATGCATATTTAACAAGAGAGTTTCCTACATTCATAAGATGTGAATTCAATGAATTATTCAAATGTTGTCTTTTCTTTTCATTGAACATTTACTCATTTCATAATCACGTTCCCTAATTTCATCTTTACTTTGAGGGAGGCGATGGCTGCAGATGTAAACCAGTTTTAATATAAGCTTGCGTAAACGTAGTTCGGTGTGAAAATTTTCTCGGCGATGTTATTTGTGAATCTTCAATGATGATTTTGAACTCGATGAACTTCGTCTTCGCAGTCTCAGCTAAAAATTATGTTCTTATATTTTATACTTTTTGATATATGCCGAACTCCCGAAGTAGCAGATATACAGGTACCAGTCTAATTAGGATAACCATCTATCTTTTATTGAATAGCTTCGTATGACATCTATAATTTCTTAATGGAGGTGAATATATTACAATTCTTTCTTATATCCTTCTCTTTCCGGGTGTTTTTCTGCAGTAAATATATTTCCTCCGATCAAAAATATCGGTTATCTTTCCCCAAAAAATCATTCATTCTTTCCTTATTTCCTTTCCATTGCCACCTTATTTCTTAAAGTAATCTCATAAAAAATATTATAGTTTATATGTTTGCTTTAAATTATTGTATCTATGTAGTATTATATTTTAACAAAGCTAGAAAGGAAAACGTGTTAGTTTTAATCCCAATTTCGTCCAATAAAGATGTTTTTTATCGTATGTTGGAATATACATTTGGAAAGCACGTTTGTATAAAGAAGGAGTTAGCTACAAAAGCCGTGTTATCTAGTAATCATTCAGCTAATGATATCATTAACATTGTTTCTCTATGTTACCAATGCCTTACTTTAAACTCGTATGAACAGAATCGTGGAAAATAGGAAGTGATCGCAACACTTTAAAGTATATTTACTTGTTCGACTTCATCTGCTCACTTAATGAAAGGAGTCAGATAGCAGGAGTCACAAAACGAAGCAATTCAATGATACCACGGGCCAATACATTCCTAATCTTCCATTTCACCTCCAGAAGTAACACCGAAAATCGCCTCTGAATTATTAAGCGGGATTTCCGAAAGTTTTGCGGCTCATATTCCAGGATTCAATCCCGATCACTTCTTTAACACCCCAGCCCACTGCAAAGGGTTTAGAGCATTCCTTTCCAATTCAATCCCTTCTTAAACCTCTGCACGGCGCATTCAACCTCGCAGAAGGCAGCTGCCCCCTCCTAAAAAACCCCCACCATTCTTCGCATCTCATTTCCCACATCCCCTAACTTTTGCCTCACTCCCCCGCCATTCAACTTCCTCTCTCCTTATTTATTTATCGACGGTCACTCTGGGGAAATCGCAGAGCGAGGCCTACGCCGCGATTTCGTAAAAAAATAAGGAGCGAAAGAGAGGAGAAAGAGTGTATGAGCGTGGGTGGAGGGGTACATGGAGTGTGCCGCCATTAGGGCATGCCTGCTGGTGGACAGTGGCTCCCCAATCGCTCGATGAAAGGGAAGGTTTAATACATAGGCGAGAAACGGATGACAGATGGTCAAAGGAAGGGCACGCTTTTTTCCGCGGGAATAAAAAATGAGCGGCGGGATTTACTTTTAAAGCATCCATCTTAATTTGCCGTTTTGAGCGTGTCGAGAAAGGGATTTTTTTCCGATTCGCGATGCTGTTCAAATCTCCAGGCAATCAAAGGACGCGAAGTGGGTGACGAATCGGATTGAACGGATAGTTGCGTAGGGTGTTTGAGTTTGTATGGAAATCTGTACGCAAAGGCTAATTAAGGACTGTTTACTTTTACGCATGTAAGCTCATAAGTTACTGATTAATTAATTAATGTGGACATGAATATTTTATTTTTATAGGTTTAATAATTTCGTTTAGTTTCCATTAAAAATAGAGTAACTTCCTGTCTGTATCTCATCAGTCTCCTTGTATTTTATCAAAAGTCTAGGATCCGTCAGTGACGTTTATTTAATCTGAATCACTGATTCGAATGTGTGGGATTAAATTTCACCAACTTCCTAAAGAACTTTTACTGTTAACAACCCTATATATCTTTGTACCTATGAAAAAATTTTAGTAGTAATAAATGGGTGTATGGTGTACTGTCTTAGTGTTAAAACTTTCTGAGTGTAAATGATAAGTTGATCATCGATGTGACATTAAGTAAGCCTTCCGTCATACTCCAAAAATATTCATTGACTCATATTAAGTAACCGTAGAATTCAAGGCCTGACAAAAAAGTAACGAGACTAATACCAATATTTCGTGTAATTAAAATTTTAATTAGTAATCGGTGGTCTCCTTCAAGTAAGTACTTCTATAGCTCAAAATATTTCTGCAAGTAATTTTTCGTCAAGCTCCTTAGGAGTCACTTTACAACATTGGAAAATAAGTCGTTTTAAGACCCGAATTTCATGGAAATTGGTCCAAATCTCAATGCTAAATCAGGATAATGGAAATTTTTCAAGGAGACAAGGTTTGTTTATTGGTCGTAGAACGCTTGACCTCTGGAGGAGAACGTTGTCTTAGTATATAATCCACCCGTTCCTTAAGCTGTTTCCTTTTTTGTGCAAAATTATTGATAGTTTTTACGCAATAGTTGTGATCCTTCTAGTTAGTCAAAGCGATAATACCCTTTAGCTTTAAAAAAAATCAAATATTATTCTACAATATCTTAATAATATGTCAAAGAATACGCTAAGTGTATGGATTATTATGTACGGTAATTAATATCGGCTCCTGATTTATAGGCGACAGGCGAAGCAAATAAGTAATGTGGGTTAAGGCGAACAAGGGAATGTGCATTGCGAGTTGCTTGACCACAGGGGTTGGTAGACTAAAGCTGTACATTTCCCGAAGTGAATCAACCTAATTTGGTACGAAGGCTTTCAGTGCATGAAGTCTTAAATTTATATGGTGTCATCGTCATGAAAGGAAAGGGGCGCTAACTTATGACATTTTTAAATTGCATTCAACTATACCAATATTGTTTACAAAATATTTAATTTCTGCGTGGAAGATAATGATACTACAACATAAGTTCTAAGACAAAGAAATATTCAATTGGCTAGGTTTTCAGTAGATTTCACTTTCGCCGAACTATTCTTTTTTCTAAGTAAGTCTCCGAAATGTTAAAAATTCATGGATAATTTTTTTTATCAGAGATTATCATTTTCTTCAATTTTTAAGCTTATTTATTTCAAATCGCTAATCATGAGTAATTTTCACGGAATATTTACTGAATCCCCCTAGGATTCTACGGTTTCTTTGACCCTTGTTGGAATCCTTGAATTAAACTCATTGTAGAGATATTTTGGAAAGATACAAATCAAAGGAATTTATATAAGAAAAATCCAAATAAATACTTAATATTCAGGGGTTAGCTGAGAAATATTTGAGCAAACTGGATTAAACTCCAGTAGAAGCTCTACTTCCGTTAGCTATCATTTTGTGGAAACCAATGTTATTGATTAACCAGAAAATTATACTTATTTGCAAAAGTGCATATTTGCTAATTAAGAGGCTCGAATTAGGGATTTAATAAGGATAAGATGATTATATCCGAGTGCAACACCTAATACAAATAAAATAGCGAGAATTCTAGAAGGAATGAATGCTATTATACTGGTGAACAATTCTGTATTCTTTAAGAATATCTAGTGTAGACTATTAAGTTTGGTTAAAATTGGTAACACATGTTATAATGGAGATGTTAAGTCTTAAAACTTAGTAATACACATGTAGTTTTCAAAATTTTCAGTACTAAAGCTGGAGGTTTAGCCATCCCTTCCATGCTGGTAAGGATAATTTCAGTGTTAGTCCCTTCGCATCTTCTCATTACCAATATGATTCCCAAGGTGGTTTCAAAGGAGATGCTACTTAGAGTGTAAGATTACGATCCTGAGTTTGCGGTTGAAAGGAGCACAGCGAGCGAAATATTTGGAATTTGTTACCGTTCCTTCGGTTTAAATACGCCAAAAACATATTAGCATAGCCTATGAAAATGTTTCTCAATTTCTTATATCCTAATTTTATTTTAGGAGACTAATACGTCCTGCAGTTTTGTAACTACTTGAAAGAAGATGGTATTTTCGTTTCGACAAAAATCGTTACAGAGACACCCAAATAGGTTTTCAACCCAAAGGACAAAATTGATAAAGGCAACATAAAATTTTAATTGGAAATTTAAAAGTTTCCTTATTGTTTCAGGTGAACTTCCTGTACTTTCGGAGCTTATTAAGAAAATCAAACATGAGCAAAAACCGAAATTTACAGAATAATTATTCCTAAACTTCTTTATCACTTCTAAAATCATATCAAGATTTTCAAAGAAATGAAAACGTCATATATTATTCAAGAAACTAGATGACAGATGCAGTATTAAATACATTTGTTAAATGATTTTGTAGAGGTGTGTGAGAAATTCTATTCAAAATATTGTACATACTAGAAAACGTTAGAATTGATGTCGTAAATTAGTTAATAATCTATTTCTCCGAAATTCTGAAAACTATGACTTCAGAATGCATGCATACTGAACAATCACGCCACTTTCTTTTTACTAAACGGATTCTTTTATTTTTAATATTTCTCCAAGCTGTCCTATCTTTCTATATATCTTCCACTTCAGATACACTCATACATCTTGTACATTCTCTTTTATTTTGTGTTTCTCTACTGTTTCTTTCCCAATGACAATAAACTCCATTTCAGTAATGCGCTGTATGTTTCAATCTCATGAACTCTTTCATTTTTACTTTCATAACATGGGACTTTTTACTGCGAAGCATTGAGTAAAGAGAATGCCTTAGTTCCTCCTAATATTACCCAGCAGTTGAGAGTTAAGTCCTTCACTGAATGCGTAGCATTGCCTCGTTGCCCTGGTAGTTCCGATCTCGGTTCTATGGGATTACTGCATATCGAAGGATCTCATTCGATTAATTTGCGAAAAAGCATCCCTCTGTGTTTGGAGTGCTGAAGCAATTCCCACTCTATGCAGTTGATGACATCTAGTGCCGTTGCGTTGTTTCCCTTGACAAATCGAGCGCCCCTACACGGTAAATCTTTTACATCATAGGTCAACTTGATTGGTGAAGAGGGAAAACACGTGACAATATTCGAGCTTTGCTTGAACGAAAAAGTAATTTCGGCTTTTACTCTCTGATTTATACTTCGGTGACATTGAAATCTGTTTCTCCAATATTGTTTTTAGTTTGTAGCAGGTGAAATGACACTTAAGTCCTACTGTAAATATATCACTTCCCATAGGGAAATATCTCCCTATTTCAGAATAAATCAAACATATTATTTAAGTAATTGTAGTAATTGTGTTTAAGATTTTAATACGATAAAATTACATAATACAATTCCAGTAATTTGCATTATAAAATGTAACTGGTATAATTAAATTAGTACCATAGCATACAATTAGTGTATCAATAAAATTAAAACAGGATATCATGAATTCGTAAAGTTAAAATATGCAATTCGACTCCGGTCAAAATATAAATATTTAATTATTATTAAGTTACATTATATAGTTACATTATACTTAATACATTTTTTAAAAATCTGAGTACGCAGCTATAGTTAGCAAAAGGGATTTCATGTCAATTTTAGATTGTATGAGTTATTAAGTATTTATTTATGTGATATTTTTATTGTCATTTCTTTCAAACGTATGCAACCATATATCTTTCCAAGGAAAATCTTTTAATTCGAATTATATGTAGATTGTTGATATTTTTCTTATTAATCAGCTTCCTTAAAAAGAAGTTTGATATCTATAAGTATCCTGGTTTCTGGGAATTTACAAATGCAATAGCTTTATTTGGAAAATATTTCTTATTCTCTTTCTGGACTTCACTACATCGATAATATATCTCTGCCTATCTTTTCATAACCTTGGTAATAAATTTCTATCCCCTAGGTTGTATTTAAGCAGCAGAGGGTGACCTAGAAAAGAGGGATTTCCTTGAGAGGGATCCTATGGCCTGAATTTCTACAGAATCCTTCTTGGTGAGTAGAGATGATTTTTTTTACTTCATTTTATCCAAACCATAAGTATGGTATGAATAAGATATTCCAACTTGAGTTATTTTATAGCTTAAGTCATCTCTTCAAGTGCTCCAAAAATCATTTTCGTATCACCACCGTAACGTCCAAATCTCATAATTTAGTACTTTTCGAATTAGGTACGTAATATCTTATGTTTGTGTCTTGTTTAACGTCATACAAACATGTTAATAGTCGAAACGTGACTCTGTTCGTTAAATAGGTAAATTATTAAGTAGTTCACATGAGTATTTTTCTCACGGAAGTATCCCATAATGCTATGAGCGGAACAATCCTTTTAAATTAGGGACAATGACCTTACGAGGAACGCTTTTCGTAGCATTACATAAGAATAGATATCGATCAGCTCATTTATTCAGCAATACCCATAACTTAGTAGCTTTCGTATCATCACAGTCAACTACAAGTCTGTACATAAGTAAATTAAAAATAAATTTTTTCTATACTTGAACAACAGACATATGAAAATATTCAATTCCTCAAGATGCGGTAACAGGAAATGGAACAGTACCGAAAAATGTTTGTATTCTATGTTTTAACACTCCGCATAAGATCCTGGTGAATATGATATTTACATTTAAAAACTATAGCCTGTTTTGTAATTCGATCTATATATATGCAAGGAAACGCGGAAAAATAATGTGGTGGCATATATCGAGCGTGGACTTCCATTGTGGAATGTGAATAAATGTCGATCCCATCCACAAAGACACATTTACATGAAGAACCATAGGAATAAAAATAAACTCACTCACTGGAAACAAGTGAGAATAATGATGGATTGTTCGAAACTGGAATCTTGAATGCCTCGCGCTCTCATTGTTCTCCCCTCACAGGCTTGTTTCGCATTTTTTAATCGAAAGACGAGTTTTTTTTTAATCCCACAAGGAAAGATGATTTGATGCTGATACTCACGCTCGGATCTCATTATCCATTCAACGAAATTAATTTGGAGGGTCGTTAAAAATATATGAGGTTGTTACGAAACTGATATTCTATCCTCTTAAAATACGTTTCTGTAATTAAAGCTCGCTCGCTAAGAAGAGCGATTCCATTCGCTTTCGTTTTTGGGAGGGATTACTTCGGATAATGAGCAGGTTTGATCGTAGTCTTCCTTTGGGTTTTCTGGTTTCCTTGCTCGGAAAAAAGAGTTGGGTCGAATTCCGGATATTTGGGAGTAATTATGTTGTCACTGATTGCTGGTGATAGACGAACGATAAAAAATCCTCGGTTCGACTAAATAAATTACTTTTTCAGTAAATCCGGTGATCCGGTTTATTAGCGACTCTAATTATAACCGAAACACTTACTACTAGCGCTGAGAGATAACCTTTTTTCGATGTACGGACTTTCACAGGTATAACAGAAAATGTCTGCCCGTAGATTTCTATTACAATCGGTGTTTACCTATTGCTACTCTTTTTGTTCTTTTTGTTTAATTTTAATTTCATAAATATTCTTATCAATTGTTTTTAAGATGAATATCTATCAATTTAAAATTATTTTTATTTATAAATAGCATTATTCCACACGAGGAAACTGTTTAGGTGAGTATATAACGGTAGCAGAGTTGATTCCTTTGCAATTTTTAGTTAAATATTTATAAGCGTGATGCGAGTAGAAACAATTTAACATTTTAAAGAGTGAAAGAAGTATACATTTTCTGTACATTTTTAGCTATAATTATCTTAGAGTATATTGAATTAAATGATTTTTCCCAATCGTATTAATTTCTGTTCCCTTGATCATAGTGACTCCGATCTTTTTAGTATTATATTCTCGTTATCAGTCAAAGATAATACTTCAAAGTTGAAATATGGGTCCCTTTTTCATTTGCTTACAATATTAGCTTTCAAATTACAATTTTTCTAGAACAAAATAGATCCGGTTAGGTGTGGTTTACATATGCAAAATGATATTGGCCGCACTGTAAATAAGATAACCGAAACACAACATAACCTATCAGTGACGGATAGGAAAGTTTTTTTTTTAATTTCAAATTGTGATCGATTTTCTTTACAATATCATTTTAAATACAAGAAATTTCAGAGTAATTATACTTTAGTTATTATGAATACCTTTTATTAACACTAAAATAAGGCAATTGTTTCTTGATATTCGCTAGTAATTTGCCTTCTGATACCTTTGACGAGGAAAATAGCAAGTTTAGAAAGTCTGTAGACTATACAAGTACACTACTTTTTTCATTCGATAAAGAATCATTATATAATTATTTGAAATAGATTTATGCTACTTGATAAGAGCGGTAAAATAAGTTAATTGAATATGATTACGGTGTACCTACAAGATGCGATATTTTGGGTAGATTCTATAATATACAACCTTGTTCACCTATGATGTTGTAGGCCATAATTTAATCTTTTATCTATTACGAATTTTTTATCTTATTACCTGATGAAGCAGTATTGCAGTAGATTGAGGGTCACTATTGCATTATTAGATAATAGAGTAGATCGTTGATGATTATGCTAATATATAATGAAATTCCCAAAAATCATCACTATCGAAATTGCCTTATCAGATGAGTGATTCAGAATGAGGTAATAAGAAAGCATATTCTGTCCATCACTTTCGTTTTTCTGCATAATCTATGTGATTTGAGAATGACGCATTGAGTCACTGCGTGTTGAAAAAACTGTTATCCGCCCAGTTTTAGAAGGGGCATATGGAACAGCATATTTGGCATTGGAAGGGAAAAAAGCCTTCCATCGCACGAAACGAATCGCCTCACTTTTTATTTAGGTGTGCGGACAGCATGCCGCTTTCTAAAAGGCGAAGCATCGGATCGTAATATATATCTTTCCGATCGCATCATTTCCCAATATCCTTCATCCAAGGCGTGAGAAATGCGTCGACAACTCATTTACTTAGCGCTCAGACGTGAAGGCGCTTACCTAAGCTTTCCATCAATTGAAGCTCCTTTGTATCCCACATTCACCTGCTTCCAGATTCTACAACCGTACGTTTTCCCTCCCTTTTCTCTCCCCTACGTCTCTCTATATCTGGATTTCTTTTCTACCTTTGCTTCCATCTTCTCCCTCTCTTGCATCCCTTTTTCTGTCTTCTTTATATCCCTTTCCTCTGAGGTAGTATTCATTTTTTTCCTGCCTGACGGTTTATCCATGTGTACATGTTTTCGGTTCTCCTACCATATCTTGATGGATGGAATGTTTTAGTTTTGGTGCAGGCTTGAGAAACATGTATATTTAACATGATTTTGTATCATTCTTGTTCATGGTTATCATAATGTGAAAGCTTTTGAGGTATTCGTGATGTTAAACAGGAGAATTAATTCGGTCAATTCTTATTGAATCTATGGAAAGTGTTATTCACCAAGAGCTTCGAGATAGCCATGTGGGCAGCGCATTTGAGTTTGAGAAAATGGTCTCAGGTTCGATTCCCAATGGGAGTCAACGTGCGACATAACCTTATCAGTCGAAGAACATTTAACCATACTATGACTATTGTTATTCACGAAATCACACGTGAGCTTTATCACTCATAGCATTCCGGCTCCGGGGGGAACACAAGGGAAAACTACCTTATTCCCTGTCTTGCCAATAGAGCTTCTTCCCCTTTATTTTGCTAGCTGATGGTCCGATTCCGCCCTAGAGCTACCGAAGGCTCTCTAGGGATGTAAGGCCAAATTAGGAGTGAGGTATTTTCTCCTTGATTTCCTCTATGAGTCAGAATGCTAAGAGTGGCGACCATCCATGAAATTGAGGCACAATTTCTTAATGAATAACACACTACATATATTTCGGTGTTGAGGTTATATGGATTAGATTTAATCCTTTCCTATAAGACTGTAGGCTATCATATTCACGCAGAAGACTGATGCAATAGCAAATGAAAGATAAGTTCTCCTCCATGCTTTTTCAAGAGGCGAACGGATAGTATTTCATTTACCAAGATATGGGAGTAGGAGCATACATTCGTAGTGTAATCTTAATACGTAGCAAGATGCAACCTTAAACATTTATTTCACTCATCGCTGAGGTTAAATTTATCTCTAAGAAGAATATTACCAACAACTGACAGGAAACTATTGTTGTATGAGTAAGCCTGGATCAAACTGTTAATATGATGTTTATGAGTTCTTCCTCTTTCTTTGTAGTGCTTCATTGCATCTGTCAGTGGCAGTTGTCAGTATAAAGGCGTGGGGTGCTGAGATTCCCCTTAGGTGAAACTCCTTTTACCACTTTCTATACCCTTCCATACACCCCTTAACCTTTGCCTTGATACCTTTCAGCGCAAAAGTCTGAGTGAGAAAGTTTGGCTGAAAATTCTCCAACTTGTTAACATCAAATGGAACACTATTTTTCCATGAGTATGAGTAAAGAATACTGTATGCCTATGGATTGAATTCGAGTAAAACTACTTGATATGATTTGTAGGCAACTTTTGGTAAAAATTATTGTAACTCAGATAACTCTGTTCGTAAAATCCAAAACTTTGCTTTATTTGTACAATTGTATGAATGAAAGCGACAAGTTTTATCTAATAACAAGAGCTCTTTGTTAAGATTTAATGAGGTTCTACGTATAGCATTTAAAATGTTCAAATGAATGTATGCAGTACTGCAGGTAAAATGAGTGATGAATGAAATTCTCAATAGAACAACCAGGCAAAATTATGACAAAATGAAATTGGATATTTTCATCCGCATAGCAATGAATACGAAATAATATTATAAAAGTAAATGAATGAGAAAGGATCAAGTACAATTTCCTTGGTAAGACACGAGGATTGTAAATTTAGATTTCTGTGTGTTTAGCAATCGGTATCGTCGGATATACTTGGTCAATTAGTCACTTTTTAGGACTAAACCTGCTTTACATAATTTCGCGTAAGATCTAACCTATCGGATCATGTTTATGTAAAGTGCAGAGATGTGATAGATTAAAATAACTGAAAAATAATATCTAATGCCGGGAATAATATGGAGAAATATCCTATGAAATGGAATAGGGAAGCAGGAAAAAATTGAACTGAAATGATTACAAAAATTCTTGCAAAATATAAAGAAAAATGTTCGGAAAAATAAATGATGTACTAAAATGTAGAGATGAATAACATACTAACTATTGAGCCTATGGCATTGTGTAATTGGAGGAGCTTGTAGATTAGATAATAATATTATTATTTTATACATGACATGTTTAGTAGGATGGAAGATAAAATAAGGGACAGTCAGTGATGATTACAATTATACAGTTCGTATTTACCACTGCAATCATTATATTGTCCTTTGAATAATTAATCTGAGAAGCAGCTGAAGAAATAAAAGAGATAAGTGCTGATAAGTCTGGATCGAAAAGTGTAATTATTTTGAAGTATTCAAGTAAAGAGGGTTGCGACCATTCAGGGTAGATGTAATGCATTTTGCCTATGCCACAGGCGCCAAGTGTTCGTACCGCGAGCTTACGAAAATTTATGAGAATTATTTGTAAGAGGAATATGAGGAGCAAATTCAAAAATTCCATAATTCTTTTAAATCCTCAGCGGAAAAGTCATGAGATCAACGTGCTATTGCAAACATTCCCATTTGAGAGCTACTTATGAGGGAAAGCTCTCTAGCATTAATTCCCTTGGAAATGACACCCTTCAAGACTTAAATTTTATGAATGCTATTTTTTAATTCTTTTGATATAACATAAATAATTCCTGTATTTTTAAATTAAGTAATAGAAGTGATTCTACGTCTACGAAATATCTCGACAAAAAATTGCAGAGTTGTTTCCTTGACTCTCTTGATTCGTAGGCACTTGACTTCGTAATTTTGAAGACATTTTCCTTCCAAAGACACTATCTTTCTATTGTTTCCCTATTTTTATATCACAAAATTCAATATGTTACTTTAGAATTCACGTTTAAATTGCTATGCGATTTTATTCGTGTCTCCTTACTATTTTATTTCATTTCAGTTTTATTTTGTGCCGCCTCGGTCACTTGACTGCTAAGGCAACGTTTCATTGTTTCTTACAGTCTTATGCAGCCTTTTGGTATATATTTTTGCTTGCATTATTAGTAGTCTCGTTTTCCTTATATTATATATATTACTTTTATATATAAATATAAATATATATATATATATATATATATATATATTACTTAATTATAATTATGTGAATTATAAATCATTATTGGCGTTATTATATTTTAAATACTATTACAAACTCCCAGGGAGTAATTGATTTTGGACAATGCCCATATTCAGCTATTACGAGTAACATATACAAGTAGCAACCGATTAAAAGAATAATTGATCTCAGTGTTGCCAGAGTTGTAGCATTTTTTCACACACCTACATGCATCCATATAAATCCTGTTTATCATGCCATCTTAAATTTCTCACACATTCATCGCCTCTCTCCATACCTCTTTATTCCCTCCTCCTTCTCACGCACATCCTCCATAATTCCTTCTCCTCAAAAGCTCTCCTCATCTCTTTATCCTCCGCATTCTCCTCCTCTAATTACCAAATCTTCCATTCAACTCCGACCCCATTAAGCTTTGTTCTACCTTTCCTTTGTTCCTCACCCCAGCCCTTAATTCCGTTTCCCCTTTCGCCCATCAATTCCCTCCTTTTCAACTACCCCTCGCCTTCTTCCCAAAACTCCTTAGAAATGATATTTATGCGGACCGCGCGCCGCCAAACATCCGGACCGTATCACTTCCACATATACCACAAACAGTCGACATAAACAGTCGAACGATTCGGATGGGTGTAGCGGAGCTCTATGTCCGCGGAATTTCAACAGGGTTGTTAGACTGGACACGAACGGACCCGTGTCCCCGGAGGTTTGGAGAGCGCAAATTCGGAAAGGAGGCTGTTGATACCTTAAATTTTAAGCGAAGCGTTTCGTTTGAAATGGATTAAATTATTTACGTGGCCTCCGTCTTCGTTTTTTCCTACGGTGGTCCCTGGAGATATGGCAGCACGTTATCCACAAGTTTCTTACTTTTTCCTGTTGAAGTCTCTCTATATAAAATTACCTGCATCACGTTTGTAAACGTAATATATGAATGGCTCTATAAAGCCATATACACTTCTGCTGTATTTAATGTCACTACGACGTATCTCTTTGAAAGTTGAAGGATTTTTCATGTGTGAGTTTAGAGATAAATAAATTTATTTTCTTTCTATTTTATTAGCATTCTCATTGAGACGTTGACATTGCTTTTAGTATAATTGTACATTTTTGTTTCTGTAGCGTATTTTTTAATTATTTTTCAATTACTGATGTTACTATTTCCGTATTTCTATGCTCTTTGATATTTTATTACATTTTCTTTACTTTTTTATTTTATCATATTCTAGATTATTTTTTTTATTTCTTGTGATATGCATTTAACGTCTGTTTTATCTGCATTTTTTTTGCAGATGTATTAATATTACTTTTTTATTGCCTTTCATAATGCTCTTTTTCTGTTTTTTTTGGAAGCATATTTCCATTTAATTTACCTATGTTTATATTTATCTGTTTTTTTAAACTTACCTGTAGATATGCATTAGCCCGCTTTCTGCTTGACAATTAGTTAACTACTTAATTACTTAACTGAAAAATAAACTGAAGAGGAATAATTTAAGCCTCATTATCTCCTAAATAAAGACTTTCGATATATTTATATAAATAAAGAAATGGCATACATGGATCATTTGCTAGCTATTCTACACGAATTAACTGGGTATAGACAATTTTTTAACGGTAAAATTCATAGAGAACCTAGAAATTCAGGTTAAATATGCACGATTATAATATTTTTTACTATGTATCTTGAAAAGGAACCAAGGGTATTAAAGCAAAGCTTGAGATTTTTTTAATTTTCCACAGGTGAGGCATGATAAATTTCCCATCCGTAACATGCTTTCACAGTGAGAACTTCTAATATCCAAGTACGTAGCCTATAGCTATCGAATGAGACGTCTTTCAATTTCTCACTTCAGCTCGATTCCTGATTGGTTGTCATTCAACACACCAGCTTTGAAAAACGAGGAATTTCTCATTGACGTGTCTTTTTGTACGGATGATTAGTTCGGACTTCCTGTCTCACCACAGGAATTAATGGTCGCCACGGTAACTTCTCAATGTGTAAAAACACGAGGGACAAAATGAAAAAGGGTTGAATTGAAGTTTGACGGGAATTTGATGGGGAAGAAAGGTGAAAGACAGGGAAAGGAATTTAGTGAAGAAGAGAGAGACAAAAGAATTGTTAATTTTATGATTCCAGACTAAAAGGGGACTTGAACTTAAAAATGTGTGGACATTCAGGATAGAGGTGTGATAAATAACGGAATGATTAACTGAGCTAGATAAATAAAAAATTTCTTTGAATATATTTAAATTAGCAGTTGAGATTTTAGTAAATTTTGCGAAATAATTGGAGCACTCATCTATAAAATAAAAGGAAAGAATAAATGGTAAAGTAATGAATTTTTCTCTCTCAATATTTGTTTCTGTTTGTATGGAATAAGATTCTAATACAATTAAGTGTGCGTTCATAAAAATAATTTTATTTTAATTTTACCTTGATAAAATCTTCTTTGAATGGAGATTACAGAAAGAAAAAAAATTAGAATGGATATTTGTATTTTCTCCATGTAAAATTTATTGCATATGAGCAGGTTTCACCGTATTCTAATAGTATAATATATGTACAAAATATTGTCTAGTAACATTTTTGACTTTAAAGATAGAGTTCTATCAGATTTTACATCAGAAGTTACAAAGTATTTGTAAAATTAGGTTAATAATAAAGACACTCAAGGCAAATATTTCTCCGTATTTTCCATGAACTTTTAACGGCATCCCAAACTTTCAGGTCTGGACATGTAGATTTTATGCCTTCATAATGTATCATGGTGATATAAGTGGTGCGTGTAAGCTTTATAGTTATTTGCTCTACAATACATGAGGGAATATTATATATAACCCTGTTGACACTCACTCATTCTCTTGGAATGCTTATATGGATGATGAATAATTCTCTTGCGTCGTTAGAGTAGATATAAACTCTTCTAAATTCGTACCCTCATTGAAAAATATTATTGCTATATTTTAAGTATTAAAATCCTTTAACTATAACTTTACTAGAGAAAAATTTACCTTAGCTGAGTGTGAACTAGATTAAGATTACTTAAATTTGAAAATCTATGAGAGTTTTTATTTTTATGAACAAAATTTTATTTTCAATTCTAAATATTTAATTTTCAGCCTTGATTGAACATAGTCTGTCGCTCGAGCAGGATTACTTTACGAGTTAAAATTAATCAAAAAAGTTTAATGAAAGCAGAGTGAGACTTATTATATTAACCTTTTCACGTAATCATTTTAGTTTCATATATATTCAAAGTATGGAATCTTAATTGGTGGATGGTGAATTCTCTCTGGAGTCAGAGTACCCAAGCGATATAATTTTATGCATTTAAAGTTGTCATAAAATAGCACAAAGGGGTGAAAAGGTATCGCTGATATTATCAAGGAAAAAGTAGAGAACTCATTCTTCCATCAAGCCATATTCTGGGAAAGATAGGAACGGTTGAAATAATTTTTTCATCGCGCACTCAATTTAAAAAATAAAGAAAGCCTCCATTAGATTTATTGCGGCAGAAAAAAGTTTCGGGACGGAAGAACACTCGCGGGAATAGCGGCGGTACTTGCGCATTAAATATGAGAGCGGCGTAGGTGAGGTGGAAGTATAAGTGGCGCATTAGAATTCATCTCCGCTGGTATCGACGGCATTAAACTCAAATTAACTTCTTTAACGCAACGCCTTTTCGTATTGTTCCGAAAATAGTCGCGTTCTCCGTGAAGTAGGTTAATCGACTTTGTAATTTGAGACCTCCTCCGCGAATATATCGCGAGGTGAAACTATTGCGATGTAAATTGCCCGCGATGACAATTGCATCATCCCTACCCCTCTGAATCCCTTCCCACAGTGCCTTTTCTTCCGCGTACACCCCTGTAAACGTCCCTTTTTCCCTTGTCTTCCCCCTTCGCAGTCCATTCTTACCTGGAGTGCTACTCCCTCCTCTCGCCCTTATTAAGCCTTCCTCTTTTACCCACGTTCCCGTTCTGCTCCTCCACTTTTCCCTCTTTAAAATCCTGTGTTTCGGCTCCATTTCAGCCCCTGTTTCCCACTTCATGCCCCCTTTTCTTCCCTCCACCTTCCTGTTCATTCCGTCATGCCTTCAAGATCCCTTTCAGCCATTCATTTACTGTTTCGTCTTCTGGTTCTTATCTCAGAAGAAAGAGGTGAGATGCAAGCCCGAATATCTTTTGAATAAAGAGATTATGCCCATTTGTTCAGCTTTCACCTCTGCTGATCCTTTCACGAGCATAATTAGCACTTTTTTCCTCTACTTTAAACTTTTGTTAGAGTTAAACGCGAGGGGAACTTGCATGTACCAATTACTCAAGTATGTCACGAGCGCTTACCTACTTCTCCTCAAGTAGCTCGCGTTATATAAGTGTACGAGACTATTTTAGCTTAATTTGTTCTTTTCATTTCTCCCTTGCGTAATTCTTTGTTTGATGGAAATTAATTTGCTCCTTCAAATTGACGCTTTTTATTGCTATTCATTTGCCTTTTTTAATTTATGTACCCTCCCATTCCGTCCTCAGCTATTTAAAAAATTTCTTTCGTTCTGATATTCCGATCTCCATTTATGCATCAAATCTTTTTTTTACCTAATCTAATGTCTTCGATCATCTTTTGGTATTAATTTTTACGATTTCTTCTTTTGTTATATTTTTCTCTGAATTGTTTTGTCTTCCAATTTATTCTAGCCAAAATTTTGCAATCTCTGATCCTATTTCTTCCATGATTTCTTCTTAGAGCCTTGGGAAATCTGGGACAAATTAAAAATAAAACAATTCCTACACACCGAATTTCAAAATAACAAGAGGGAAAAGATCCAAAATTCCATCAGAATGTGAACAGTCAAACGGATATTTTCATTTCTAGAAGATCTGAACAGAAATACCTACACGAAAACGGTAAAAAAAATGTTGGATTTAATGGGTTGACATATGCAGACTTGTAAAAAAACAAAGATAATTTATTAATTTTATAATTAAAATCCGATGTTATTTTTGTAATAGCTTTAATTTGAGAAATTAACTCAGAATTGATTCCAAAATGACATACTCGAAGAAAACTGTAATCTTCATTTAAATGACGAGTGAAATATTTCTTCGTTCAATTCAGACTATTTTATTCATTGCAGTTACTATGACTTTTATTTGGTACTATGACTCTAATTTGGAACCATGCGTCTTTTATTATTGCGTTTATTTTTATATTAACGCATGGTATAAATAAGAGAAGAAAATACTTTATCAAAAAGAAGGAATATGAAAGTTTGGGGTCGGAGTAACGAAGTAGTTTAGCTAGTAAAGTACAACATTTTGAACATCATCACACGATGACTGCAATTAAAAGTCTGCTTTGGCAGTTTTCCTTGATTTTTGTCTCTCGCATGTCACTCTTCCTCCGCTTTATCCCTTTCTGTCAACCTTTAACTCACTTATTCGTTTGTGGAACTTGCTTTTCCAGTGACTTTGTGTTAACTTTTAGTTCTCGGATTTTCCCACTTCCATTATATTCACTTTCTTTTCCATTCTCCCTCTCTTTGTTGTATTCCTTGAATTCCCACTTTCCTCTAACAACGTACATGTTATTTTTCCTCTCTTTCTTTTGTTTACCATCCAATTCTTCTTTGCCAAAAAGAGTCTATATTTCTGTCTCTCTACTTCCTCATGTCCTATTTGTCCCTCTTTTTTCTTTCACTCTATTTTTGTATATACCAAATATGTATTTTTTATCAATGTCAAGCTTATCATTCTTTTTAAAGTTATACCTATTTTTCTTTCTATTTTTTCATTTATTTCTCTCTCGTTCTTTTCCAGATAATATTCCAGATTTTTACTTTTATGTCTCTTTATCAGAAAATCCATATGTACGTTTTCTTTTCCCTACTTTTTATTTACAATTTCTCCTTTAAAAATAATTTTAATCAATAGCGAATATTTTAATTATTATTCATAATTCGTTATTTCCTTAAACTAGAGTTGGTTGAACGCTAAGAGGTTTATGCGAGGCTCGTGACCCACTGAGAGCATGTACCAAACAAGAATTGAAAAAATGGAAAGTGTAATCGAAATTAAGATTATCTAAACTAGAAACGGCTGATTTTCGTTAGCATTTCTTCTTTTTTTCTATTTCATATTTTGATTTCCCTTACTAATCCAACTTCGTTCTCCAGCAATTTCATTCTCTTTAATCTTATATTTTTTCTTTTTAAATGCACTTCCATGTCAGTTGTTGTACTTTTCCTTTATTCCCATTACTTCATTTTTGACATATTTTCGTGGACCTAATATGGCATATGCAAGAGCAATCACAAATCGACTCCCTTCCCTCCCTTTCTTTAAAGCTTTATATTAAAAAAAATCATGCAAACTCCGTAACCGTAAGGAACGGAATAAGGCAAGGAAAAAACTAAATTTAAACTAAAGTTACATTGGAAGAAGCACTATTCACAAGTATTCTATTCGCATCATAAGCAATAAAATATATAAATTGCAACATAAAAATATGATTACCAAGTAAGTAGTTGAAGCGGAAGAAGTTTGAATTAAAATTCTCGGGGAATTATATTGTGCCCTTTTTATTTTTGTATTTATTATTTATCATTCAGTAATATACTTTGCTGTATTTCCTCTATTATCCCCAAGTTTACCCTATGTTTCACATATTTTACCTTTTGCCAAGTCTCACTTTTCTTATTATTCGTCATGGGATAAAACCATCCACTCTGTTCTCTTACATTTTCCAACCATAATCTAATTTTCCTCCATTCCTCTCTTTTCAAAGCACACTTTTTCCCATTTACCCATCTTCTCTTTACTTCCTCCCGATTTCCTTAAGCTCCCTCCACCAGCAATCGCATTTCTTCCATTCCCATTCTTATATTTCACCCCTCTTCTTCCCGTTTTTCCCTATCCCTTCTTCTCGAAAATTCGCATGCCCCTCCAACACCGCACGCCCCAACTCCCCCCACCACTTCCCACCCCCTCCCTCAACCCCTTTTCACCCCATTTCCGATTCTTCTCTCGAGACCCTGAGGCGCGTAACTCTCCATGATTCATGAGTTGGTTTCCCGCGGAATAAAAACTCCACGGCTGCTCGGACAGGGGTGTGGGAAAGGGCCGAATACGGAGGGAGCAAAACCTCCCCCTCCTGCACCTTTTTTTCCACCTTTCCCGCACACGTTCGTCTCTTTCAAACTCCCCCTCTTTATCCCTTGGTAAGTTCGTGCGCCCTCCCCTGACCCACCCCTTTCGCTCCACTATACATGCTCTACCTGCCTCCCGCCCAAATTGTATTAGCAGGTAGAGTGAAGGGCAGCCCGCGGTGGCGGGGGGATTTTACCCTTTCTCTCCGTCCCTTTCTCCTTCCCTTCTCTCTCTCTCCACCATTCGCTGCATCTCATCCTCGCTTTGTTATTAATTTACGTCGGGTTAAATGTAAGATGGGCCCATAAATCCTCCGTTTCATTCGTTTAAATCAAAGTCTCTTATCTGTCTCCCTCTCTCTCCCTTCCCTGTCCGTCTTGCGCCGTTCGTTTTGTTGCGGATTCAAGGTGGATTAGACGTAAGGAGATGTGAGAGCTCTCGGTTTTCTTGTTTGAATCAAGCGGTGGCTGTCTATAGTAATCTTCTCCTCGAGGAGCGCCGAGGGTGCACGAATGATGGGCCCTTTTTTGAGATTTAATGAAGCTAGGGTTTTGTTAAAAGGGTTTCAAGGCTGATATTGTTACACTTGAGGTTTGAAACTTGGGGAAAAGAAACGAGAATAGTTTGACTGTCAGAAATATCTAGATTTACTAGAATAACAAAATTAAAATCATTTATTATAAAATGAATTATTGGAATCAAGTCCCTCATTACTTTCAATATAACTAGGTTTACCTAGTAGAATATCAGAGCTGAGACTGATATAATTGTGACAAGTATCAAATACCTGAGGTTTGAAATGTGGACGCGAAAAAGTGAAATTATTTATAATGTAAATTTTTGGTATGTTCACGTCGTGAGATGAAGTCGGCATATGCCTTTATTTACTGTAAAAAACTTTTAATTAAAAAAAACATTTGAAAATCCCTATTTTCTTTTTCAAGAACATGGATCAATTTAAGAGGTTTGAAAAATTCTCCGATTGTCAAAAAGTTGGTATATGGAATTGTTTCAGAGGATAAAAACAAAAGCTCCGGATTATCGATCTTGTGAAATGTTTACATAAAATAAATGGGGTGTTTCATATTATCGAGGTTCGAAATATGGAAGTATATGACCAAAATGTGGCAAATTTTTACCTTGTGTGTGACTTAGCCTGCGGATATATATTAATTTTTATAGCATTGTTTAATTAAATGTGAATAGGATAGTATTAAATAAGTTTCAGAGGCTTAAAGCACGGCCATATAACAGAGATAAGAACATTTCCATAATTTATTTAACTTATCTTTACAATGAATACATTGAGAGCTATCTTTATAAAAAATTTCCAACTCATCTTACATGATGGTTCTATTATAGCATGGGCCCGATTCATGAAAGTTCCGATGATAACACAATTAAAATTAAAACTTCTTTTTATACAAGCAATATTTAAAAAATAAGAAAAATGGAAAACGTACGATATAAATCTGTTCACATGGGGTTTGGGCAAAATTAATCCAGAGCTTAAATCTTCCGCTCCACCAAAGGGAAATATCGGATAAATGCAAAGAGACAAAAGAGACTTCGTTTTAAATTCATTTTAAGAATTCAGTTATAAGAGCATTTGCCGAAAAGAATAGATTTTTATTTTTTCGACAGCTGAAATCGCCTCCGATTTTATTAATAATGCACGAGTACTCCTAATGGAATTTAGGAGTTACGGCGCCGGCAGTGGCTAAGGTATCAATTATTTTCTTCCTCAACATTTACCCTTTGACTTTTCGTTTCAATTCATGCCGATGTGTGTCAAAATGCCGTCTCGAATTCTTCTTCGAGAGTATCATTATTTTCCCTTCTATTCCTACGATCTGAAAATGCTGGTAATAAAGTGTTTTGCTGTAACATCTCTTTCCTCCTCTGTATGTGAGACTGCTTGGTCCATAAAATGCACCTTAACTGTCTCGCTCCCGTTTCCTCGTTCCTCTTCTCTGAAAACGCATGGGCTCAATTTCAGGTTTCAAATAAAAGTCGTTTGTGCGTTTCGTTCCCTCCATATTTTTGGGCTGAAATCTTCATCTCTCTCTATCTAAATCTCTTTCTCTATCTCTACCATTTCTCACTCGCTTGTGCGCATCTCTTTCACCCTTTGTCGTCGTTCTCTTTTCTTCTACTCTTTCTTCATTTTATTCACCTTCTCCCTCTTCCCACTCTCCTTCTTCCTTCCATATTTATCCCTAAGTTTCAATGCGATGCAATGTTTAAGTGATGTAATGATTAAGATAAGTAGGTGATTAACGTTGTTGTGATCTAAGAGCATAATTCTTAAATTAGTGTGTGTTTTCCCCCATGTACGGATAAAAATCGGATTATTTTTCCCGAAGTTTCGATTTGGGTTTTTTAACCCACAACTTTTTCTTACTCTATTCATTACTTATTTAATAATAAGATTAATTATAAACTCTAAATTCTTAATTTATTAATCTGAATTCACATTTAATTACTATTTACTGATACAATTTCTGTGGGTAAAATGGAAGAGGAGATTTTAAAGTCTCAATTTTGTCTATAGTAAAGAAGATGTTTATTCTTTTATAAAATTGGCCATAAAAACAAGAAGTTGAATTAGCCAGCCATTCTCAGTTATCACGTACTACATTCTCTATTAGTGTAGTAATTTGAAGGTAATGGGCTCGTAAATTTCTGAAGTTCTTAAGTTAGCGTAGAAAATACATGTCGTAATTCAGAATTAATTCATTATAGATGAGCTGAAATGTTTTATTTTCTTATATTTTGCTCTGAAACATTGTCCTTGGAGAAGATCAGAAAAGAAAATCTTATTGTTTAAGAGGAGAAAATTACTAATACTCTTCCCTTTAAAATCATTATTCTGACGTTATCCAAAAGTTCAAAGGTCATTACAATAGAACGGTAATCTCTATGTCTAGACCTATTGGAAGTAATCGGCACTATTTGCAAAGTAAACATCACCTAAGAGAATACTACTGTTTTACCTCTGAGACATTCAATATTTTATTTTCAAAAATACAGCGAACTCTGGTACTAATGTTTATTCAGCAACTTTCCAAGCTAAACATTGAGGCCTTGGCTAAGTAAACATCAAACACTCTGGATTTCTACAGTTATATTTTTGAGTGCATACATTCAATCTCCTTTATTCTGCCAAAATATGATATTAAAACGCACGGAATATTTCAACAGCAAATTTGTTTTCAGATATTTTTGCGAACGTTTTATTCCTCAGTCTAACTTATTTTCTCTGCTCTGCGTTTTGGTTGAATTTTTGAAACCATTTCATTCCGAAGCCAAGAAAAATATTAACGATATTATGCAATTTTATTAATAAAAATACATGATAATAACCAGATACATTTTTCTCTTTCTATTGTTTACTACTTGCGATAGAATGAGGAATATTTTGCGGAATATCATAGTGAAGTAAAAAAGTAAGTTTTGCTACAATTCCACACCTGATGAACAAATACGTACAATTTCAACGTCTAGGCGTCATCTTCAGGTCTGGAAATTGTAACTGGAAATATTTCTTAATAACCAGAGGGATTTTTGTTAAGTTCAGTTTTTATCTTTTCTTTGATAATAACCATAATGAAATTTCCGCCTTAGATACTATGTTTAAGGACGGAAATCTTTAGAAGAAATAAGGCTAAATCAAAGACACAACATAAATTCAGAGAGATAACTATCGTGTAACCTATAAACGGTATTATTTACGGTATTAATATCCTTGTTAGATAGAACTTTCTAATGCGGCGTTCAGAGAAACAGTTGCTAGAACTAATCGATTCAGGAATTCTTTTTTCCACGTACGTTTAAAGTAATCCATTTGGAAAGTAGAGTCAAGGTAAAATGCAATTCCTGCCTCACGCCGAAAGGCGGCTTGCAAGGTGTATATGTAGATGTATATGATGTATATGTATATTCCGGTAGTGTTCTTGTAATCATAACCTACAATTAGTTTAAAATTGGAAGATTAATAGCCGTTTACAATTTTCTACAATCTACGTCCGCTGCTTTTCGTACCCGTTGATATTTCATCGAAAAATTCACTTCAAAATCAAACGTCTGTCGACCATTGTACTCTTGTATTCCTGGAGCAATTCTGGCTAGGAGTCTGGAAAAAACTTCCTCTTCTTCTCTATTCCACTCCCTCTCGTTCTTTTTACCTGTCCCCCTTCGTGTTCCCATCGACTTGCTCCCACACTTATCTCTTCCTCCCCTCCCCTCATTTTCTCCCTCCACTTTTTTCTGTTGCTCGATAAACTCTTTTTCTGCCCCTTATCTCGCAGTCGTTTAGACGAACCTCGTGTGTCCGGAGAGCTCGATGCTCTTTTTCTTTATACCTCACGGCGAGAGAGGATTTGATTGGCCCTATCGGAAGGTTGATTATCGTCCTTTTCTCTTTGAGTTAAAACTTTGATCATCAGGACTTTCGGGGGAGAAATTAAATGACTAAAGACCCCTTTCGATTTTGGCATCCATTCTTTTTTTGTTTGAAAAAAGGGTTTCGAATCTGATTTAAAGAAATGAAGGCATAATTGGGCCGTGGGTCGGAAAGGATGGAATTGCTGATCGTTTAGGGGTTTAACCTGAGGATGAAATTGGAATGATCCCCGAAATTCTCTTTTTCCCGTATATTTTGTATGAATTTCATTATTCGTGGTTTCTTGATTGAGTTAGTGCGGAATTCATAGCAGGGTATATCGATATATCCTGCGGTCAGGATTGGATGATTATTTTGGAGTTTGCTCTTCTATGTATAGACTATATCTAACTTTGAAACTTCGTTAAGAGATTCTCTTTAGTAGAGTGAAGTCAGCCTAATTTTCCTTGCTTATGTGCAATACTGATTTACTTTCTATCTTTAGATATATCTTTGACTTTGAACTCATAGATACACATCTTTAATGGAAATTCTTTATTTCATAAACTGCATAAGTTTCTTAAGTATACATTTAGTCAATTCCGTGTAAAAGATCATAGATTTAGTTCTCAAAAATCAATATTTGCGCAGCGTAGATAAGGAAACTGCCGCAAGAGTAGTAGTTCGAAGGAAAATTTCAAATTAATGGAAGTACGAGGAAAAATGTCTCGTCAGTTAATTAAAGCGCTAGAGAGAGGTAGTAAACATCTTGCATCTTGCAGGGAAATGATTACTCTTAGTATAGAATTGAAGTAATGAGTTTCTTCTCGACTGCAAAGGATATTTTGGCGTTATAGTTAGAATTTACTTAAAAATAAATTGATGGCTGAATGTCTTCTGATATATGATTACGAGCATAATTGACTTTCATATCTACTATCTAATTTCATATCTTTTATATACTATCTATATTATTAAATCTGAGAAATATGAAGGAATGTAATTAATTATTTAAAATTATTAAAATTATGTTGCTTTTTTAGCCTTTAGTGTTTATTGTAAACTCACTAGGCTCGTTGCTATTTTACGGATTTTAAGCTCTTTCCATACGAAAACTAATTATCGTGAAACATTTTTAATTGCAATTATATTAAAACCATGTCCAAAAATGAGATAGATAATTTTTAGTGACCTTGTCAGATACTCAAATTGGGAGATATCCACAATCACGAATTTCATGAATGTATAATCTCTTCAATTGATCTAGCTTTTGATCAGTTACGGTAAAATTAGGTTAAGTTAAATTAAAGTTGCAACCAAGGAAATACCCTATGCCTTTTATTACATTATCCTCAATGTAATTGTATGACTTAAAAGAAAAAAATACTATTTGCTTTTTAACACTGCTGTTTCACCAAGTTATAAGTCAATTCAGTTTTGTCGTAACTCAGAGTCATTAACGCATCGAAAGTACCTTCCATGGAGTAAGATGCAGCCGAAAAAATTAGAATTTTCGTAATACCTCCCCGTCCGTAAATCCTGTTCTCTCGAAAGTACGCGTCTCAAAAGATACGATTTTGTGTGTAATATAATGGGAGAACGTAATCTCCTCGAGCCGAGTCGGAGACTTTTGCGAAAATTCTTATTTTTTAGAGCCTTCATCAAAGGTTATGCAGCTATCCTCAAAGTTTCAGATCTCTCGCCTAGAAGTTCTCGAAAGTAGCGCGAAAGAAACGTATCCTTGACGACCGGATCGTACAACTTCTGCAATTCTGACCTCGCGGATTCGTTTTCAGAGCCCCTAGTCGTTAATATTCCATAACCCCGCATGACAGCCACATACATACGAATTTTTAAGTTACGGGACTTTTTCAAGCAAGCCATCGTGTTCGAAACCTTCTGAGAAATAGCGCAAGATTAAGCATTAATATTATATCTCCCCTCGGCGGGATTCGAATTGGATTTTTGCAGTTTTTCACCTCTGAAACTTTGTGTCTTTACTGTGCATAAAGTTCTTTATAATACCGTGAATTTATGATGGAGTATTATTTAAGCTATTTTTATTTTTCTTTTTGAGAGGACAACGTTCAACGCGGAAACTATTTTCATTGATCATCAATGACTCTAGGGATTCTATATTTAACCCTTTCATTAAAATTGTCGTGTTATTCCTCACATTTACTTGTCTTTTACATCTTGATAGATTACTGTGATATAGGATTTCCTTCTTAGTGCCCTGATTGCCTGATAACCTCACCGTTTATATGATCAATTATTATAATATTTGTCTTTCTATCCGTCTTTTCCTAATTTTCTACCTTCGATTGATTTCTTTAACAATCCCTCTCCTCAGTTCATGTTCATATTCGGATACTTATTATTATGTTAGGTGTATAATTTTTATTTACCATATATAATTTTGTATATAACCATTTTTAAATACACATTTTCGATGAAAAATAATAAATCGTTATTAAAATTATAGTAGCTATCAAAATTCATAAGCAGTAGGTACCTTAGGTTATTTGTCCTACAGATAAAAATACCGATTATTTAAGTACTAGATGTCAAATTTCGCTAACTTTCTACAAAAATATTCTTGCATACATCGAATTGAACGAAAATTCATTAGTTTATTATATCTTGTAAAACTGTTTAATAAAAGAATTAAATATTTTATCCTCCAGCCCTCATTAAATGAGAATGTGAATTAGAAAGAAGTTTATGGTTTACGTATGTCCATAAGAATAAGCTTATCAAGGTATAATAATCACAGAAAATAAGGTATACATATCGTTAGCGAAAAAATGTAATTTTAAGTGAAAAGGTTTTAATAATTTGATAATATTTTCATAAAAATTTCTCATAGTGTCAACGTATCATGAGATTGGTCTATGTAGAAATGTGCGTAACGTACGTACGTATACGTAAAATCGGGTGTGTATATTTAATAATTCGGGTTATTTTAATCCCGAATTGAGCATACCAAGAAGGCTTTATTCCTATTATAAATATGCTGCCTGTTATAAGTCGTATTTATGCACGGATGAAAAAACCTATAGCTAAAATTTTGGCCGAATCAAATTTAAGACTGCATAAATATTCACACACTGAAATATACTTATTTACATTCTGGAGCTCTTTATTTACAAAATGTCCTCTCCGTTTTATGTTCGAGAGACACGTATCCAACTCATCCATAATAAGAGCGTTAATGAAGCGATAGTTTTTGTAAAAACGACGAATTTTGATCCCCGAAGAAAAGTTGCAGAATATTCCGACACGAATTTGAAATTCAACGGCATATAATTACATTCCATTGCTTTAATCTTTCGTCGCCGGTGAAGTGAGTGTGACGATTTTATGGAATTATAAATTCAAATCAACGGCACGATGAACAAGTTTTCGAGTTATTTCATACCCAAAACCATTTTCACTTATACATTATTACCCAAAGGGCTCCGGAGGAATTCCTCCATTTGCAACAGAATTATGGTTAGAATTCCCTTCTCTAGTCATTTGGAATCAACTGCGTATGGAAATCATTCCAACCTTCACATGCCTTTGCATTTTTCACATTACGTTGGTTATTACTAGGATAATTCTGCGGCGTATGACTGAATTAGTTACCTGAATATATTCCGAAATGTGAAGAGAGATGTTTCGGTTAGCTGTGGCTCAGGAGAGGGATGGACGTGAAAAATTAATTATCTTAAAGTAAAATATCCGGTTATCCTCGTTTGTTTGACGTTATTTCTAAAAAACATTCTAAATTATTAAATATTTTAAATTTTAAAATTAAAACGGCTTTATTTAGAAGAAAATAAGGTTAATGAGCATCTTGTTAGATCAAAAATTCATCACATAAAATTTTGAGGAAAGAATTAGATTAAAAAAGGCACAGATTGTGGATTTTTACTCTTAGAAAAAATACACTACAGCCGGATATCACCCACGAAAAGGGATTTTCAAAAATTCACGGAACCTATTTAGTTATACGAAGGTATATAAATTTTATTTTATTCATACTTAATTAGTACATGAGTTTTATTTATTTTTGCTTTTACAGTTTTTATAGTCAACTAAAGTTAATGGATAAATCAGGTTTAGACAGCTCTGAAAGACAAACAATCAACAGAGATACACTTTTACATCGATGAAATAATTATAAATATGCTTGCATAGAAAATAAATGGAAATAGAACATTATGACAAGCAACATGATTATGATGTAAACGAACTGAAAGATAAATAAAAAAGTGTATTCACCTAAACACTACGCTATGCAGCTCGATATTTTACTTATGTAAACGTTTTGTCATTGTTAATTGAACGATTGAGTTATCATTCAATTCTATCGCTACTATCGCTGTATATTTAATTCGTGATGCATGTAAATTTTGCGAAATGTGATGGCTTTCCATTACTCCTGACCCGAGTTTTTTTTACGTTAATTATCTTTCGATATTTTCGAAAAATTCTTCATTTGCTTTGCTGTTAAATGAACCACTTAAAATGAGTTGTACAAACCATTTTGTAAAATATATATAATTTACGATCGTTTACTTTTACAAAATAATCAGCGTCACAACACATCACATTACACAAAATGGAAGGGGTAAAACTTTAATTCGTTTAAATGTAACTGTCTTAGCTATATTTAGCTGGCGTTCTAGAGGGTATACTTTTCAAACGAGAACTATCGGTCTAGATTGTGCTATTTCTCTGTTCTTCTAGTAAAAGCTGCTCTTCTTGTTTATTAGCCATGTAAACAATGAGCTAAGTAGTGCTAATCTTATGCTGTTCTGAGCATAGTTGCTATTCTGTTCATAGTTAGCGTTTTATGCATAGTTTTTAAGCACTGTGCATTATGTAGATACCTATTGGCTTATTGGCTTATCGCGGTTATGTATTTACAACGGATTGAATCTGAAACTGATTTCCTTTTGCAATTGATGAGAGAAAATGCTTAAATGGGTATAAAATAGAATCAGATATAATTTCCGTAAATTATAAGCAAACATCACTCTCTCAAATGTGACAATATAAAGCTTAATTACCTCTTGCTAAATAGAGCTAGCTAACTCTACTTCCACTAACGCAAATAATTCTAAGGTTCTGTTAATGTTTCACCAGGCATCGAGGCTATAACTGTCAATCGCTGAGTCAGATTATAGTGCGACAGTTAATAATGCTTCTCGTAGCAGTCCATTAACATCGCGGATTTATGGAGTGAGCGAAGATTACCCGAGGCATTACTGAATCAATATTCTGCTCATCCTTCTTAGGAAGCTGGATTAGCAGTAAATTGCTATTCTTGATCTTAGCTAATGGCGAAGAATGTCAGGAATTGAAATTATGCATCAATGGATATGATACCGATTACTATAGGGGAATATGGGGTATTAACCAATGAATCCCATCGCATAGAGAGTGGCATTTAACAAAAGTATTAATCTATTCATCTTCTGTAAGATACTTAATGACGAATCAGTGTTGAAATAACTCGTAAATAATGATAATTGAAGTACGGAACGAGGAGTAAGAGAAAGATTAACTAAAAGAAATTTCGAGTGACTTTTCTGAATCCTTTAATATGGTATAATTCCAGCGAGCAATGAATTTATCAATTATATATTATTCCTCGATAATTAACTATCGTATGGGTCACAATCATGATTTACATTTGATCTAGCATATAGATTGCGCTAAGAAAATCTTACTTATATTACCTCTGTTTGAAAAATATTCAACATTTTACCTGGTTGGATCCTCCTCCCTTTACCAGAAGCAACAGTAAGATTCTGAGATAGGATGAGATTATTAAATAAGATGAAGAATGACGTAGTTTGCAGTACCTTCCCTAAGTAAGGCAGAGTACCATAGGTGAAAAAACATCGTATATACATCACATTGACCCTATGAATAACACTTTTCATAGCATTTCACAGGGCGTAGACAAGATGAATCCATAAGTCATACCTCCTATCTTGAATGTGATAAAATGAAACCTTATGGTCTCAAGGAAGACATAAAAATTTACTAAACATACATTTTCCTCTGTCCTGTACCAAGAGATGGATGAAAAATATTCCAACCATCAAAATATGGTACTAAACAGGCAATATTTAGTTTTAAGTTTAAGATTATTTTTCCTCGTTTTTTTTATGTAAGTTTGAAATTATGATATTGTAAGTATAGGGGGCCTCCGGATAGTGAAGTGGGCAAGGCTTTCGACTTTGATGAAAACGATCCAGGGTTCGATCCCCGGTGGGGGCTCACGTGTGAAATGACCTCAGCTGTCGAAGCACTAAAAAAAAAATTAATTTTATGGTTAGGGAGAAGGGAGGTCATTTCGGCTTAACCCCACCATAGGAATACATTAATAATAATGATAACTTATAGATTCTATCATATAGATATATATATATATATATATATATATATATATATATATATATATATATATATAGTATATATGTGGTGTAAATATTTTGGTAGGGGTGACAAGGAGGTGTGTGTAAATTAAATCTCGATGTAGTGTAGTGATGTTTGAATACTGTACTGTGTGGGTAGTAACGTTAATTGCGGAATATTTATCTATGTAACGTCTGGTGTAGGGATTTAGGTTTTAATTATGATGCCTATAGATAATGGTTGGGGCTGCCATTAGAAGTAATTCTACTCGCAGCATACTTACTAATAAATAAATAAATATTTCGTAACTGGGTAACCAAACTCGCCTGATGGTTAAATCCACCTCTTGGCCCACACCTTTCCTCTATCGGTTGCCTCATCGACATCCTCTTTGAAGTCCATCACGCGCTCTGTCTGCGAAAGAATCCTCACCGTCCGTCCGCCTTTTCCTCACGCACCCTTCCTTGTTTTTAACCATCACTCCTTATCAACTCACGCCCTCATTACCATCTCCCTTTTCGGCGCCCTCCACTCCATTCACCGCACGTACGTCGGCGGTGGTCCCCTCAAATTCGTGGATCCTCCGAAACACACACTCTTCTTCTCTTGCGGAATATTTCCGCCTCCTCCAACCTTCCTTTCCTCCTACTTTCTAATCTAGAATTTGCCAAATAAAGTTGCTGCTGTGCCTTTCCATCCCTTACCTTCCCTTTCATCCATTTTCTAGTCCTATTTGCCTCGATGGAATGCTTTCCATGCGGATGTTCTTCCTTGTCCTGTTCCATTGGTTCTTACTGCAGCAGTTCTACGTATGATTTTTTGGTTTTCCCGGCTTTCTTTTTTCTGCTGTTGTTCTTTTACGAAATTGACGAATGGAATATTTTTTATCGGTCCTATTGTCCTTTTATTTGTTCATTTTTTCTCATGTTGAGGTGGGGGGTAAATGTATCTTTCATTTACCTTTGTCTCAGTCTTTTCTTGGCAGTTGTATCATGGATTCTATCGAGGTATGAGTGACGTTGAATAGTAAAATTAATCCTCTTCTCTTCTTCTATTTTTATGCTATAAAATTTATTATTTATAGCATTTGGACTACAATTGTGTATACTCATTCCACTAAAAACGATGTGGGTCAGTGAATGCTGTGGGGGAAAGCTACATCATTCCTCATCAAGCTCCATTCCTTTCTCATAGCTTTAGATATATAATGATGGAGGGAATTTAGACCCAAGAGGCTTTCGAGTGGTAGATTAAAGACCAATTCTAACTTTCAATGCCGTTATTTTTCACTATCTCATTTCCTTACTGTGTTTAACTGTCAGCCATGTTCGATTATACCAGAGGTTCATTAATTACGTCTTTGTTTTGCGTTTTACCCATCCCTTTTTTCAAATAATGTTTAACATCTCGTAGTCTCTCAAATGAATATCCTTTTGCATCATAAAATTCAGGAGAGATCTACATAGAATTGTGATAAAAAAATGTACATTATGCTCAGGTGGGAAGCGGTGCGATTATGTGGATGAAAATATATGAATGCAATGCAAGTTATTAGTGTGAAATAACATTGTCATCAGCATCATCGTCATAAATATCTCATCATCATTAAATATCTCTGTATTATAAGTTGTTATTGCTTTAATCGATTGTTAATTTTTCCGAAGGTTCCATGACGATTTCTAAATTATAGAAATTATAGTGAATGTGATTTCTGGATTATCTCACCTAATGATGGAGAGAGGATGCACGGATAATTTGAAAACAAGGACAATCCAAACTTTCACTTTCTTCTCGTAATGTTCGTAATTTACGTAAATAAACGACTCATTATCATTTTCGCATATATCTCGTAATTTTCGATTTCCGTAATACGATTTTCGTAATCTCTCTGTCATTGTTTCCGTGCATGTTATCCTAGTTACCCTAGCTGATACTTCCATTGTTTATATATTGTTATCATCGTAGTATTGCTTTGGTTAGAGAGCAGTTAGTTATCTGTTTAATACTGAAAGTTTGTTGTAATATTTCGTTGATTTGATTGTGATAATTTTTTTACTTTTTAATGATTTAGTGATAACTGCTGTCACATACTATAATGATGATAATAATTATATTTACTTAAAATTTACCACTGCTGTGTTCCTTCAAGCCGTTACCCTTTCTGCTGTTCATTCTGTCTTGATTCTTATCACTATTTTGATTTTATTGTTGAAATTGTTACCTACTATATTGATCCTGCTCTATTATAGATATTTAGCTAATTTTGTTTGTGACGCTATACTTATACATTGTCGATGACATTGTTGTAAGATTTACTTAATTTCCGTCTTCATATCGTCACCTGCTATTATGTTTCCCCAATCTTTTTTTCTAGCAGTTTCCTTTCCTGCCTATCATTCCTTCTTTCATTCTTTCTTCCTTGCGTCTGTTATTCCAATAGACTTGTTTGTCAGTCTTTCTCCCTTTTGCCTCTCTTCCTATCACCCACCCTCTGTTTCACTCCCTCAATTTCTTCTCCCTCCCCTTCATTTTTTCTCTTTCTTGCAACATCTTCTCTTTTGCATAGAGAGAGAGAGAAAAAAAGGGCTCTTCTCCTCTTTGTCTTTTCTTTCTAAAGGCGCCCCATTCATTTTTTATGGCGTGGGTGGCGCTGTAGAGAATGTGCATATGGTTTGGGGGGGCGTGGATGCCCTTCGTGGGGCGCAGTCACGTGCGCCGGCGTAACTCGGTTGTGGTCTCGAGCGCATTATGCTTTCCTTCTCTTCCTTCCCTTTTGCGGCATTTTTATTTTTTCTCGGGTTCGGACGCCGGCATTATTTTTGGAAGGTTTCCGCATTTTTCTCCCTGGGAAGGGGAGGTGCAAGGAGGATGACGTGATGGCAACAGGTAAATAGGATTTGTTTGACGCGTGCTCTACGTTTCGGCCGTATTTATTAGGTGGGTGCGTGTAGTCGGTTTTCCTTTTGCAGTTCGGAGTTATTGGGAAGTTTCCGCTTCTGGATTCCGGGAGGTAATTTTGAGGCTTTTAGAAAGAGGTTTTATCATAGATTCCTCTAGACCAATGAGAGTTGCTTTCTATTTTGCGAAATGAATGGGGATAGATGAAAAGGAATCGATATAAAATTTTGAAGAGTTGAAGTTTTTTATTATCAGTAAACTTGCTTTTTCTGTGTGACCCCATGGACCATTTTCTATTTGCATCATTACGATTAAATACAAATTTTAAAAAATATACCCTTCTTACGTGCTTTTCTCCGTGCGCTACTGCAAAGGAGTAGGACAAGGTTTAAGACAATTTCTTCTGAATAAATCTCCAATTACGTTTTAAATTACCTGTTTGTCTTGGTAAAATATAAGGAACGTGAAAAAAAACTTCCAATCTTATGAAGATTCAAACTCCTCGTCTGATACCTCGTCGCCTAGTATTATAAATTCATCAAAGGATGCAAATGGGATTCCTACCAATCAAAATCATTCAATTGTGCATATTACACATTTTTTTGCTATTGCTCTCTTTGAATTCCTATAATAAACAATAGAACTTAGATGGAGGAAGTTTTGGTCTTTGACTATGCCTATGCCAGTTTACTTGATCAGGCTACCTAAATCTTTCTTTTTTTAAATGTTATTTTATAATTATGATATTAAATTAATGAAATGCAATATTTATTGCGATATAGATTGCCGATTAATCTTCCAGGAAAAATTTCCACTGCATTCCTTAATCAAGAAATCTCTGAAACTCTGAACTTATTTTTCTGAATATTTGACACACGAAATTGTATCATTTCAATGTGTTAGTTATTCTGCCCAAATTGTATATTATGCCGGAACTAAGGTGCGTAACGTTAGAAGAATATTAATCGTAAAGTTTGTCTATGGGAAATATGAATGTAAAAACATAACGGTGATCGCTATCGTAGGACTGAATTAGGGAGAGAAATTGGACCGAAAAAATATAAAATGTAAATTTTTAAAAAGAAATAGCGAGGTGTGTATAAAATAACGATTGCTCTACGGAAAGGAAAGCGATTAATTTTAAGTTGTGTCAGGTAGGCTCAGTTTCGTGGTGTAATATTTTTTTGAAATCTTTTATGCGAAAATAGCTCATCAAAAATCACGTCAGATGTCAAAGATTGCCATACTAATAATTAAGAGACTCTACTGTATAAACTTCTCTCTCGTTCACGGACGATATTTTTGAAAATATTCTCTCATTATTTTTTATGGCTCTGCATATATATTACTCTGTAATTCACCAGAGAAAGCATCTTTAAATTTTAAGCCGCGTCAATTTTTCCGTCGCATCCTGCATTTTTACATTTCTATCCTCTGTGTTAATTTGCTCAGAATAATTCCGTGCTGCTTGTTTCGCGTTTGAGAGTGTAATGCTACTCCAAATTATTCGAACGGCTTCCCAAAAGAGAGGTATACGTATGGACATTTTTTTCACTCTGTTCAGAGTTCTTCCTGTTGAATGCGAAAATAACTAGGTGAGAAGGCGGAATATTTGAAGTGTAATGCAGAATATCTATCACGAAACTACCTTACTTTTTTAATAAATTTTGCTATCTTTTGTTTCATATGTCACAATTTAATCCTTTTCCTGATAACTTTCTAAATAAACGAAAAAATGACCAAAATATAATTGATAGCGGAATTAGGTCATTTGAATCTCTCTAATTGTACAATTTTTAAAGTAGAAGAGACTTTTAATATAATTTGATGTTTATACAATTATCTTTTTCATATTTTCATTCATTTTGCCCAAAATGATTGCCTCTCAGACCATTCATAATGAATGGAATTCATTCATTCAGAATTCAGGAAACTATGTTTTATTTAACTATGTGGTAAAAACCCATAAACATTACGAGGCTTTTATAATGGATTACAAATGGCAACTAATTAAAACATTTATCAGAGTGTCAACAAAAGAAGTAAAATGTCATAAAAGACATAAAATAATGTAAGCAATACAAGAACGGATATACAAAAATATACTTATAAAGTTAACTATCAAAACGGTAAAAAAAGAAATAAATATTAAAAAATAAAATAATAAAGAAGTAAAATTAAGTTGAGGAAGATATGGTATGCTATGAAAGAGACTAGGTAAGCGGTAAATTAAGGATCGTTTAATAATGGGATTACTTACTTTTGTCCAAGTTTTATCATTTACTATTATTAAAGCTACTGAAATATGATTAATGAATGTGTATGGATTTTGTTCTGGTCAACTGCTATAGAATGTAAAGCAATGTTTATGGGGTCATTGTGCTACAATTACGTAGAATTTTCACATTCATAGGATACTGGTTCAGGGAAAGAGTAAGAGTAAAAAACCCCACACCTCATTCTCCTTCATTGCCTCATCCCCTTCCAAAACTTATTGATGGGGGAATGAAGCTCAAAATGGTCTTTTGAAGATTCGCTAAAGGTTTGAGATTAAATCCTTCTTGAGTAGGAAGTCTTTGGCATACCGTAGTTAACGTTCCTACTGTCGGCTGTAGAATATGATTAACTATTAGCAGCGATAACTTATATTGAAATACTTCTCTTTATGTTTTGGAGTAAGGAAAAGAGATGATAATAATAATAGTAATAATACTGGACTTTATTTAGGGCGAGATTAAGACTATAAAGTCTCTTCTTACATCTAAACCTTAACCCTAAAAGATCGTCGACTCGATGGTCTATTATGATATATCTATATATATATCTATGATATATCTATTTATCGAGTACGCAGTAAGATACCTGTATGACCAGGCTGTGCCGTGGTAATCATTCTACACATTCCGTATTTTTTTAATATCAGTTTATCATGCTGTTCCTTATTCCCTTGATTTCGCGTAACCTGCCCACCGTTCTCTGACCTTATACGTATCACATAGGGGTCATGAATTTTACGGTTTCCGAGATGTAATGAATCCTGTGTAATGAGCGGCACACATTCAGAGCGTCCACGAAGTCATCAGAAATGCCTTAAATCCCTATCATACAACCCTTCCTTTAAACCTGGGATTCCCAGCGGGGGATGAATTCAACCCTTGGGAACAAAGTAAGGATTTCAAGGAAGATCAAGGAATTAATACGGATAAGCTAACCGGGTAGTCTCGGTTTTTGTTAATTGACGCTTTTTCGCATATGCATTTTGCATGGTTATGAAGAACCTGAAAGGGAACTCGCTACTCAAATTAATGTTTTGAATTTCTTATAAGTTTCCTTAATAAATATAATTATTTTTTTATTTTCAGAAACCTATTTCGAAGGAATTTCTTTGGCTTACTGTCGATGTTAGTTCATTTTTAATTTATTAACAGCGATAGTTAGCACGAGTTTGTATGTACTTCATTATACATATTAATTTACATACACTTTCATATTAATTCTACTATTTCCCATGTATAATATAATAGATTCATTAAAATTTTGAGGCAATAATTATCGTCTTGCGTGTTTTGCTCGTTGACAACAGTGAAGAGAGAAAACTACAATGTTCCCATAAGGTCTCAAAGTAATAATTCCAAAAAATTTAAATTGGCGATTAACGAGATATATCAAGCAAATTTGTCTTATGTAATCAGTCGCTATCGATCTTTGTAGCTATTGGCGAAAATAATTTACTATATATCCACATTTTTTAATAATTTATACGAACTTATCCACTCATTTATCTTTAAAATTAATTCTTAACTTTTTATTAGAAATTTGTGAACATCATGAATTCTTCTCGGTACAGGGTACGCTAAGATAGCTGGAGAGCTATGCGTCAATTGTTTCCATGGTTGCTCTATCAACACCTCAGAGTTTCAAACAGAGATTTTAATAATAGATCACCAACTGATTTGTTAATTCTGCTGAGGCTTTGTCTGAGCTATTTAAAGCTGCTTGTGTCCACCAACAGATTTCGACGAATATATATCATACAATTTATTCCATTCATGGTAAAGAAACAGTTATTATTTACTACGTAGATATAAGGAAGTCATCCATCCTTGGGTAATAAAATAGATAAATTTAACTAACTTATTTAAAATCGAATATCGCCTTAATCTTTTCACACAACCAATTAAATTTGTAAATGCTGCGACAAAGCTTTGGATACAAAGAGAAAACACTGCTTCCATATTACATAAAGGTCTCCTTTTCCGTAGGTTCATGCGCCTACGTTCTACTTAATGCTCCTTCTCTCGTTTCTTGTTAATTCAACTCAGTCTTTATATCATCTAACATCTTCTGCCTTTGTCTTTCCCTCTATCTTTCCCATTGCCTCATACCTTCAATTAATTTCTCAAGCAATCTCAAGCAGTCCTCTCAATAATCGAACCACCCATTTCCTCTGCCGTCGCTTAACTATTTCAATCATAACTTTCTTTTCCTTCTCCATCTCTGAAACTTCCGTGTAGTTTCCTATCAACCCAAATTACCTTTTCCCCTCTTTTTCTATATTATAGCTTCTTTACTTATTATTATTTTAAGAAATTTGATTTTTTCCACCATAGATTTGTCTTGAATGTGTGCACAGTCTTCAGCTCATAGACTGTGCACACATTTAACTTTATTCACCACAATTAGCTGCATAAAGGTTTGGAGAGTAAATGAGGAGTGAGTTAGTTTTTCATTGCTTTCCATGTTGAGCTATAATGCTATGCGCGGAAAAAATTCATGCAAATAAACCAGTATGTCTCTATGAGTAACACATTTCGTAGCGTTCCATAAGGAGAGACTTTAATCAATTCCTTTATTCTGAATAACTCATTCCACGTAATCCTCAGTAACTTTCATATAATCACAGGTATGAGTAAGACTGAGACGAAAGCAAGTTAAAGATATATTTTTCTTTACGCGGTACCAAATGAAAAATGAAAAATATTCATCAGGATACGGAAGCAGGAAAAGAGCCGCCTTACTCAAGGATAAATACGGCACGTTGAATTGTGTACACGAAGGAAAGATAGTCCCCGTAACGTACCTTTGAGAATCCGAATGTCACTCTCCGAGGCCAAGTGCATTGGATAGACAGTCTCAGCCAGGTCTCCAGTGACCCCCGCAGCGTACGTTCCCTCCAAGCTGGCGTTCTTAAAAAATCAACTAAGACCCGCGAGAACAAGCGTCCTTGACACGGACATGGGCCAACACCCGAGGACTAGAACAACATGTGTCCCTGGCTGCTGCGTTAAATGCGGCCGTGACGTCGGATACTAGCTCTGAGGGATTATACATTTACATATGCACCCTGGAAGCATGCACCATGACGCGGTGGGAGCAATAACACGGGTGTCCATATCTATATCTCCGATCTGTTAAACGTTTCTAATCCCGCGAGGCGAAAACGACTCGGAGTCACTATCTGTTTCAGCTGTAATTTTCCTGTAACATTTAGAGGATTGGCTCGCAATTCTACGTCCGTTGCTTTCGGTATTAATGAAATATCCGAGCTGCTCTCTCAAGGTGGGTTCTATCTATTGCTCCTTAAGTGTTAGGGTAAATTCTGACGTCGTGTTTTATATCTAAAAAAGGGCCATACTCAACTTACTGAGACAAAACTTTTGAGGCATTTCTAATTTATGAATAGTTGTAGGAACTTATAAGTCATTTAATTATTTGTAAGTAATTTTCACATGATATAACGTGCAGTTTTACATTATTATCATTTAATTGACTTTCTTACGTAATAACAATTAGAATTTGGTTCGGTATTTTATCAGTTATAATATAATATTTTCATTAATGAAAGTAACAAAAAACCTGGGCTCTCAGATAGCCATGTGGGTAGCGCGTTCGCCTTCGGTGAAAGCGATCCTGGGTTTGATTCTCGGTGGAGGCCCATAAGTGCAAAAAATTCGTCTCAGCTATCGATGCATTTTTAAATATTGAACAAACTTAGCATCAATAGAGTTGACTATAAGTAATTTATGAAACTGGACGATAAGTACAATATAATCTTATGTACGTTTTCTGTTTATCGAAGAATAATAGAGCTGATAATTTTTTTATGCAAGACCACAGGAATTCATTTTATTTTCGATCTTGGGCACCCAATTTAATGTATTACTAAATTTTTCAAGCGCTAAGTTTTCTTAATTTTTACTAATGCTATTGTTTGCTATATATGCGAGTTTTTGCGACAATTTGTCGTAAATAATCTGTATATTCATCATCATTATTATTTGAAACTTTTCTCGACGGTTTTCAAGAGCTATACTTTCATAGTGCTCTCTTATGTTTCTAATGGATGAAAGGGCAAAGGTTATTATATTCTGATTATGGAAACATTATTTCTTTTAAAGAATTATGAAACGATATGCGCTTTCACGTGATAAACAATACTTCATGAATCGATGCTATGACTTGAAGCTTTCAAACTTAATATACTTTTTCGTCGCCTGTTGGAATATTTCTCTAAAGTTTTATATGGAAAAGAATCATTTAGTTGGGTAGTAATCATTAAGAAACCTCATAGTCTGTGTAATATGAACTCTATCAATTATTTTCGTTTTTAATAAAGCTAAACTGTAACAATTGGGTATAAGTCATTAGGTTCTAATGCCTAAGATATTTATTCACTACTTTCGTAATGAATGTTCTAAATTTGCGGATTTTCTTTAATCTAGAGAAGAGAATATAGATGTCTTAACTATTTTTACCGCTTGTGTGTCACTCAAGGTAATAGTTTTAAGAGCTACTACTGCTCTGGTATAGCTTCCTTAAGAGATATATTCTACTTTCTCCTCTTAATTTGATAAGATGGGGACCCGTAAATCATACAGCCCGCCACGATTTATTGTTTTTCTGTAAAACTTATTTGAAGAAAATTTATTTTATTGACCTCTCACTATATTCCAAGGTATTTATTAAAAAATTATAAACTGCTCGAGAAAAATTTAGAGGCATCCTATTAATGATTTGTTTCATGTTAAAAAAAAATGTTTTAAATTTCATATTACAAACATCTCATAATTCTTCATCTTCGGCCGATCTTTTTTTATCACATCCATGCGACAGTTCTTATAAGTTGTTCTGTCTCGCTATACCAGGATATACACCCACGTTTCTATCCCTTATCCCTTCAGTCAGCAACTCTGTCACCATTAAAGGGCGCTACACTAATTGCGAGAGAGGAACAAACTACGGTTGGATTAATAGGAAAGGCGTGTAGACCTGCCAACTGTCAGCTGGAAAATTTTCAGCCGAAACCCCTCCTAAAGACAGAAGACAGAGCGAGAAAAAGAGGGTTTAAAAGAGAGTAAAGTGTAGGAAAAAATGATTGTTAGTTTCCGGGCGTGGGCCGTCATTTCCCTTGAGGGACTTCCCACGCTCCTCTGCGAGAGATTGATTGCCGCATCTTTTTGTCGTTATTCTTCTGTTTCTGTGATGTTTCTGCAAGTTCCCGCTCCTCTGGCCGTGATCCTTTACCGCACAGCCACTCCTAACTCCCATGTTTTTCTTATACAACTCCTACCCAATCCATACGTTTCCCATGGGCTTCCTCTTTCTTTTTCATTGTTGTCGTTTCCCTGGGAAACTGTTCGTAAACCCCTCTACACCTTTATACCTATCGCGCCCCGCCCCACTCCTCTTACCCTCACCTTTACATTCCCGTTCAATCTTGCCCCCCCTCTGTGTGGAGGGAAGGAAAAGTTTAAACAGTTTCTGGAACCTGGATGAGTTCCCCCCACGTGCTGCGAGTTTTATTTCCTCGGTTTCGATTCGCGTGCATTCTTAACAAAAAGTGATTCTCGAAAAGTTACCTCATTAAAATTTCGCTACTCTTCTATTGCATCCTCGTTTTGTGCTGACTCTAACGGAAACGAGTTATTTGTTGTGTAAAATAAAAATGATTAAATGTACTACCTTTAACTGCTTATAAACTCTACAATACAATATAATATAAATATCGCCAATTGTAGAATATTTTATGAAGTATTAAACTAATATAGTAGCCTTGGCGATCTGAATTTCTTACTAAAGAGTTGAGAATTTCATAAATGAAACCTAGAAATTAAATATTTATTACTACCATAACTGCATTCAATTCAAACAACTGATTTCATCGGACTGCGGAGAGGGCTATCAGAGTTTAAAAGCGGTTTATTTCGTTAGATGCTTAGCATCAATTTTAGATTATCCCCTAATAACTCATGGGAGCGATTCTTCAGTAGATTCAAGTCAGGGAAAAATACTGCAATTCATTTGATGCTCTTTCACTCAATTGAAACAGTTAAATTTTCATGTCAATCTTTTGATTAGGATAATTTAAATACTCTGGCCATATTATAAATTTTATGGGAATAACTTGGTGAAAACATAGCACCTTTAGCAACTCATGACGGATTTCAACAGTTTGGGGGTATAATAATACCTGCAATGTATTCAACTACCTCAACTTCAAGGCAGATTTGAGCATAAACTCAAAAATTTATTCCCATGACCCTATAGAGGAGAAGAAGCCTCCCAGACAAGATAGTAATTGTGTTTGCTTCTCTCGCCGAGCTAGAAGCCTATGGTTGAAAATCGTTCACAATCTCTCTATTAATAGCATTGGAATAGGAGAGACTAAACGATTTCATTAACAGTATAATATCAACATAATAAGCATTCCTTAGTAGCTTTCATAATCACAGCATGTACAAGACAGACAAAAGTAAATGAAAGGTATGTCATTCTATCTTTAACTAAGAACAAATGATGAAGTATTCTGAGGTTGAGAGGAATTAGGTTTTGCTCTAATGCAGTACGGCAGGAGAAACCCAAAGAGAAACAGGTGTGAATGAGTGGGACACGAACCCAGGTCTTCCATTTTCCGGGCAGGTTTTCACAAAGCATCCCATTAACGGTGTAGAATTGAGATACCTGAGTCTCAGTCATATCGATAACTTCTCACATCCGTTTCTCCAAAAAGTACTTCATAAATCAAGGTAAAGGAGGAGATTCATTCATGCATAAATTTATAATTGATAACAATAACAACTCGAAAATAAGGTTAAAGAGGTACAAAACTGCTGATCCTCCTCTTTCACATCAAATAACACTCCGACGCACATTTTAGGAGGCATCGCGGAGTCTGACAAAGAAAAATCAATCGACCACACGGGGTTACGACGCTCGATATTCAAGAAAGCGAAAAAGATTTTTTAAAAAAGGAGCTTTCAATTTATCCCGTGATGTGAGCCCCGTTGAAATGGGATGTGTTGGGAATACTTTCCCTTTCAGAGTTTAGCGCATTCTCAGCGAACCGTGATCAGATAAAACCTCTGTTTTCTTGTGTGCCCTTATGACCTTTGGGCCGTGATATTTGTATTCAGAATTTGAAATTTTCCACCCACTAACCCCCACCAAAAGGGCCTCATTCGCCTTGGGCATGATGATTTTCTCTCTGCTTGAGTTCATTTTTTCCAATATGATAGAGAGAGAAAGGGAGGAAAAATCTTCCTCTAAAAAGCCACGGAAAGAATGGGGAATATTGTGGATAAACTCCGTAAACAGCTCTCTGGAAACAATATCCAGCAAACATCCCTTTTCCCATCCTTCGTTCAATTTGCTTAATTTCTAAAGCTATCCGTAGTCGCTGCCGAAATAGCAGAGCGATGTTCCGAAGTAATTGAAAGTGCTTACGTTCAGTAAGTAGGAAAATATCTGAAAGGCGGCGCACGATTAAAAAAAATAAATGAAAGAGTTAGGACTTTTCATGAATATAAATTAGGTACGTGGGCGTATATGTGTTCACTAAAACTCGGGATTCATGTAGATATAGAGATCATCTAGCTTTCAAGGGTTACTCCTCATTCTATGTCCACATTTAATAGATGTAGCAGTTTTCATCTTTTATAATTTACGAATTCGTCATTGATAAGTCCTTATACTATATCATAGAGATATTGAATAGTGGAAGTTGAGTGTACTCCATTACAGCGATTATAGCAATCAAAATTTATTTGTACGCACCACAAAGGATAAGCGATAACAAGCCACTTAGGGTTCAGAGTGTTCCATCATCAAGCTTAAGGCAGATTAAATCTTTCGTTGCTAAACGTTCATTTTATCGCTTGTAGAACTTATACTCTCTATACTAAGATAATTGTCATAGGATAGTTTTTCAATAAAATCTATTAGAGAATCACATTTAAAATCATTGTGTAAGGCCAGACAGTATTTAAACTCTCGAAAATATACTGAATATACAAAACTTTTCTCGAAATCAGTCACCTACAAGATTTGGGGACGGAAAGACAAATACTCGAAGAATTATACATTCCGATTTAAATTGAGTTTATCCTTTGTTTGGTGAGGATAGGCCCAGATGAGCCTCTTTTTCAAATAACTCTGTATATCGCTATTTATGCATTACAAAATTTAGAGAAGAAATGAAAGAGGAGGGCAAGGAAAAAATTTTGCAACCGTGACGAAGGGAAAACCTATTTTGCAAGGAAGCACCTACAAAGAAGGGATAAGAAAGGAACTTCCAAAAACACACTGAATTTTTATGTAAAACACCATTCAATAAGGCTATTAAATTACTAAAATATTAGTACAAAGGAAAACTCAAATGGTTCAAATATATAAAGAATAGTGAAAGGCTCACTCATTATTAAATAATAATATTTACGTAAAATACTCCAACATATGATGAGAAATTTAGCACACTAACATAAGTATTCTGTATTTCGGTAGGTTAAAGTCCTCTCTAATTCCGGAACGCCTTTTATTCATTTCATGATAGCTGATCTCTCCCTTCACTTCATCTAATACCTTCGTATTCATGAAGGTGAATCAATACGAAAAAGCGTGTCCTGGCAAGATAGATCGATTGGTTATGGCAACCGCCCGGCAAGTAAAAGGTTAAGTTAATTAAGGATTATTATTTTAAAATAATAAGGATAAGATTAAGATTAATAAATATTAAGATCTTCGATACCGTACTTTATCATACTATTTTACTGTGCCTATTTATATCATTCAATATCAATTGCCTTCTCCTCTATTTTATCCCTCGTATCCTGTCTTCAATTGATTTCTTTAGCGCTTTCTTTCTTCCCAATATTGGACCAAAATATGTCTCCTGCCGTCACTTAATTGCTTCAATCAAAACCCTTTCTTTCCTCACTACCTCCAGCTTCTCTGTGTTTGTTTTTCCATCTATAACTTACTTTTTCCATTCTACGCCACACATAAGGCCTTAAAAGGAAGCCATCATCATTTTTGTCCTTTCTTAGTGTTCTCTTTTCACATCTATTGAAATTGCACTATTATTTGACACATTAGATTAAATTAGATACATGTGAGGGCATGAAAGTGGTGTAGAGTATTTACTATTTCACTCTTACCGAAGTACTGAAGGAAAACAACTGAGATGATTCTATTAATCACGATTGGGTCAAAGAAAATTGTTAAATGGAAGGTGGGATTATCTAAACCCAATTTTAAACGATAATAAATAAGTTTGGTGTTGTATTGTATAATATTATGTGAAATATCGCTAGTTATATATAGATGTTCTACTTTCGGTAGGTTCATGTGCCCCCACATTCCCTATTCGATTCCCTCTCCTTCAATTTTTGGTAATTCATCCCACCCCTCAATTCGTCCAACAACTTTTGTCTTGGTCTTCTCCTTGGTCTTTTCCCTAGTATTCTTCCCCTATAGCTCTAGTATTTCATGCTATTTTTAATCACAAAAGAGTCAGTACTTCATCTACGTTTACATCGCAAATGCAAGTGATAGAGCACTAACTACGCAAGGGAGAATGTTCACTGATTCCCAAACGCTGCCTTATGCTAGAACACCTTTTAAGATCAACGTTTGTTGTCGTTGTCCATCTTGTTCATTCCGTGCAGAGAGCACGTTTCTCCTAGCTTGTTTGTTTATAAATCAAGAGGAGCGTGAGTAGACACTTGATACTTTCTGCTTAATTTACTGCTGCTTTAAATCCTGCTAAACGCCCCTTAGTTGCCGTTGTTTTGGTATCGCACTGCCTACCAATTAATACCGATTTGATTAGCTTCTCCCTTCTTTCATTACTGAAAGAGATATTGCGCTCTCGACTCAGCATTGCAAACTTGTTTGAAGTCATCACAAGGGAAGCAAAGGAGTATAGTGTTTGCTGGGGTTTCGTTGAAATGCGCTTTCGAACGCAAATCGAAATTCGCGCAGTGGAAAGAAGGTATCGGATGGGAGGCTTCAACGCACGGATGTTCAGTTTCATAAACGTGTCATCCTGCATGAAATTGATTCCGCTTGCCCTCGTCAATCGGAGAATGCGCCTAATAGAATCAAAACAATGCAGTTGTGATGTGACGATGATGGGAAAATCTGCTTTGACCAGTGTGAGATATGTAAGTATTTTGGAGAGGCAGAATACGATTGGTTTTAATTTTTCTTCAACTTTAAAGGTTTTCATCATGGTACACAATACTTGGATTTTAATGAAATTCATGATATAAGACGAAGAGTTGTGAAAAATAAATAACGCACTAGCATTTGTGCAAAATCCAACATTCTATGAAAAGGTCATCTATGTAATATGGATAAATACCATAAAGAGATAATAGAATCGTTATCTATTTTATATTATTATATTACTGAATTTTTTATTGTTCTGAGTTCACCCTGTAATTACGCTATCCATTTTGAGTCTTCTCTTAACCATAATAAGAGAAGAAATAAGAAAAGGAAACTTCGAATGGTTCTTGTTCGCAAAATTATTTCTTTAAATATAACGACCGGTATTCCACGAATACTCACAAGCAGTATCACTGAATGTTTCACCATAGACTTTATTAGTAGCTAAAGCAGCGGTTTGCCTAGTAATAAAAGATACTTAATTCACGATTGTAGTGATCGTTTATCAAAATTAGTTACCTTGGCACAAAAATAAATCTTCTGGAAAGATACCATTCGAAGCTTTCCGGCTAATTTTTTTCTCTGAGTATATATTTTTCTAATTAATAGATAGAGCATGTAATTGCAAAAGTGAAATTATACGATAGTAAATGTATGAAATTTCACATTTTGAATCTACGGTCTATTACCTCCTTTAGAAAGATATTCAACACTTTGCTTACATTTTTATAGAGTAATATAACTGAAAAACCTTTGAATACTCGGGAAATGTGTTTTGAAATGGTAAATTTCTGTTTTATTTTGTAACCGTTTTATGGAAAGCCTTTGTATTTCCATTTCAATTTCACACCTGGGATTTCTCTGATTTTTTTTGAATTCTATAGACAAGAAAGTTAAGGGCGTATACTTAATTGGTCAAACTATCCAATATTGACTCAACTTCATACTTCTCGTATGTCTTTATCCAGAGGGCGCATATTAATGAATTCCCCAAGTCAATCTTCTTGGAAACCTCGGCGCCTTATAATCCGCAAAGAAGATTGCAATCCGCGGGAGTTTGTTTGGAGGAGTAAAGGTTAAACTGGTTGGTTAACTCTTAGCTCCAACTCTTAACCCCAGATGTCAACAGAATCAAGGACGTTTAGGGTATCCCTCGGTCCTCTACTCACTTTCTTGAATATCTCGCAATCATTTGCATAGAGTAATGTCTTCAGAGCCGCTAGGGATGAAGGATTTAGTGATATCCTCAATAAATTGAGCAAACAGAAGGGGACCGAGGCCTATACCCTGAGGGATGCCTCAGGGAACGTCATCTGGAAGCGAGACCTCTTCATCATGGGATGTTCTGATGATGTAAAGAAAGAAATTCTTGGAAAAGGAAGCGGAAAGGTTATACGAATACCTTACCTGCTTGCGGATTGAATGAGAAAAAATATTAATCATATCACGAGATGATGCGTAATATTCGCTGAATTTTTTTGAGATAAATACTGCTTAATTCCATATTTTTTCTATTAGGATAAACTAAATGAAATCCTATGATTAGTATTATAGAATATTATGTAAATTCTCAAGCAGATTCTAAATATATCATCCATTAACTCTAATAAATTTCAATTGATTCAAAATAATATATTCAAATTAATTTTATATTAAATTTAAATATATTAGATTTTAGAATTTTAGGACAATTTTTGAAAATCATTTCGTCAGCAAACTTATTCCTTTTTCCTATTGAAAATGGGGAATGTATTTCCTTCAAATTATTTTACTTATGAACAGTTATAGTATGCGTATTTGTCATTAAATCACAGGCAATATATACTTCGCAAAAAATTTTCTTAGAAACTCTCCTGTTAAAATTTGATAAGTTGAAACTCATCTGGTATCGATCGAAAATGAGTTATGCATCTAGTGATCTGTTGAGATTTTCAAAAGAATTCTAATAAGAACTGCTCTGAAATCACTGTATACTTTTACAAAGAAACGTGATAGTCTCATTTATTCTTCGGAATTTTCGGAAGTAGTAAAGTAATTATCCTTATCGGGTATTCTTCATTCAATACCCTTTCAAGATATTCTTCCAGTTTCATGTTTTCAAACCACGTACTCCGAATTTTAAGAAAGTCATCATTTGAAATATTTTTAACACATGAAGATTTTCCTTCAAAATCTACATTCAAACTCTCCGGAGTGTTTATCGGTGGATTGCAGTGAATGTTATTCGTAGTTGTGGTTAGTAGACTAAAAGCAATTTTCAATGACGAAATATTTCAACAGTTATTTTTGTTTGCAAGAATTACGTCACTGCTGTTATTTTTGCTGTCTATTTATCGTGAAATGTGAATGTGAAGAAAAACATCAATACGAGTTGGGAAAATAGAAAGTTATTTACATGCAAAGGGAGTTGCTGGCTGTAAAATGTGAGCTATAGAGCGCAGCATTTCAATATTTATTCTATGTGATATTTTGAAGACTTTCTCTTTCTCCTCTAATTACTTTTTCTTAGAATAGACACAGTACATTCATCGATTTTAAATCAATACGCATTTCGCCTAAATAAATAAGAGAATTCGAACTCATTTCGAATTCATAAGCCTTGCATTGAATCGATTCATGAAAGTTTGAATACTACTGTATGATATTAAAAAGGTATGTTTCATGTGGGAGATAACCGTGAATATTCTGCTTCTCTATAGGTTTTAGTGCTCTAAACGCCCCTGATTTACCTGTTTCCTTCTTTCACCGATACGTCACCTCTCTCTTTATGCAGTCCTAAAATAATGCATTTAGCTTTTCTTCTCTTTTTTTCTGTTTCATTGTAAATTGTGTCACATCGTCTAGACATCTATCCTGTAGAAATATACACATGTCTAATAGAATTCATACATACTAATAATTTATCCATAAGAAAGAACATTATATTGACAGAGGACAGCGCAGCCCCTATGGCTTGTGGGGGCCCTGGACAACTGCAGCTTGCAGGGCCACAATATTTCATTTCAGAGCCAGGTGTTTGGTGTAGTTAGGTGCGATAAAGCCCTGACAAATAAACTACGGTGTGAATCGAACAAGAGATGAGATGAAAGAACGATGTTCTTTGTACATTCCGTAATGTTTTAGTTTCAATCAAAAATTTTAATTAATACAATTCACATTTGAAAAGAATAAGAAAAGCCTGAAACACTGAGATTCCTATCTTTTCTTGTTCTGCTTTTTAGTTCAATGACGATGATGAGATATGGAGTATATGTGGAGTAGAAGCTGTGTATGTGTATCATTTTCATCTTATTATTTCGCATTCCTACACTGAATTGGACCATGCATTTTCTTAACAACCGAGGACTCCAAGAGGCCCCCTTTCTTATGGGAGCCCAGCCTAGAAGGCGGTAATAGTAGTGGGGACTGTGATAAATATGATCTGATGAAAGGAAGGAATAGAAAGGGCTCTTAGATTATTAAAATAGCAGAATAAAAAATTATATATCTTAGAGTTAAATCATGTTTGTCGTAAGAGATGTAAATGAATAGAATTAATAGTCTACGTATCATAGATTACATAATCTTAGTTAGCCATGAAGGTGTGACTCAGGCTGAATATTTCACGAAGTATTACGTTTAACAATAGGTGACGAAAAACTTCTGTTAACTATCTTTCTCTCTCCATAATTTATTGGTAAGATCCTCATTTCCAGTTTTTCTCTTTCTGTGGATAGGATATTCAACTTAATAACATTACTCTCTTCTAATAATAATAATAATCAAGAAATGATTTTTAAAAGCAAATCCACCCCAAAAAATTTGGGACATTATGGTTTATTAATAGGCAGACGAGGAAGGAGCCCCTTAATATCCACCGTTTCTCTTACACGAGGGTCAGAGCGAAAGTGTTTTCCCCCAGCTTAGTTCTCAAGGGAACTCGCCTGCCTGCATCTGAGATAGGGTGTCCAGAGGCTGACGAGAAAAATCGGTGATATAAAGAAAACAAATACGAGGGAACCTAAGGTAAAGCCGTAGTGAAATTTCCCAGCCCAACCCAAAATGAAAAATGTATCAGTTTTTACAATGAGAAATTTGTGGTTGTTGGTAGCTTATGTGCACCATAAGGATCCTTAAAAGCATTAGAGAACGTACTTAAAGTTGAAGATGGTACGTACATGTGGCCAGTTGATAGGTTCCCTCTTGTTGAATCTAAACTTTAATAGTTAATTTATTTATGCCCTTATCAATATACATAGACATACTTATCTCAGTTTTGGTATACAAATTTCAAATACTTGAGAAAGTCTGCGTGACTATTCCTAACATACACAATTTCCCATGATTCCCTCAGCCCATCATTTTCATTTCCTATTATAGCTCATGTTGTATTAATTAATTAATTATTTATTTATTGGTAACTGGCGATAAGACTACATAATATAAGCATGGTTGCAAATTCTGCATCATGAAAGTAAATTATCTAAATACTGCGGATCATTCTGTATTTTAAATACATCCGTAAAATATTAATATGGATATGAAACGTAAGCCCTGACGTAGGAGGACGTATGATTTGAAAAGAAAACCCAACTCAGTCACGTTGATGTTTTTCACTTATATTCATCCTTTACAAGCAAAATCATTATTATAGAGTGTTCTGTTGCTACAGTGTGAAACTTGGACCCTATACATGGAGGGTATTAAAGGAATGAAGAAATCTGAGTTGTATCGGTGGTTTACAGTTAAATAGAGGACTTCATTAGATGAAAGAGGGACTATGGAGTCCCGTTTTACATTAAACATATTGAACCAATTGTTTAGAATAGAATGAAAGATGATTTTATAAGAAAATAAGTACTGTAAAGGATAGCTAAATAGAGGAAAAATGGAGAAAGAAGGTCATTTGTAAATGTGGTGTCAAAGGTCATTTGGTAAATGCTACGGAACGTAAACTTTGTGTAAAGGAAGAATTCGAAATTCGTATATTTAAAATGCAAATCATAATTTCGAATCCGTCATATAAAACTTCCAATAGGTAACATAAATATTCTATAAAATATACGGCCACATATTATATATAATATTTCATCGAAAGTTTACCCGGAAGCTTTCATAAAATAAACTTGCTTTACCAAAATAGAAATTTTGCTTAATCTTCTCCCGGAAAAATTCTACGATCGGTGAAATGGAGGCAGCAATGAACTGTAAATCAATCCACTGCTTTAATGAGTCAGATTTATATGGTGTTCCGGATATGACGATCCCCACCCCCAATAATTCAAGCTAATTTATAAACCTGTCTTGTATACTATGACATTTTGTAGAGGTAATAAGTTATCCCGTTTGTCCTTCAGGGGGCAATGAAACTTTTAAATAGGTTTCGAAATTGACGAAGATGAATAAGGATAGAATTTTTTATCAGTTTCTAGATATAATTATCAAAACGGAAACTGTTATTTAAGTGATTAAAAAAATTCTTTCTTGGCACTTATCGGATATAAAGACTCATCTGGGAATCTGTTCTCAGATCGTCTTCCGGAAGAATTAAATTCTCAAATTAGATTGAAAGGCTGACCAAATAGAACAATTTTTTAGTTAGTTAAAAATTGAGTTAGCTAAAAATACGCTTAGATTGATAAATGTAGGCTTAGTTTGCTTATAATACGCTCAGTTAGCTTAGAATATGATTAGTTTGCTTAGTATATTCTCAGATCGCTTAAAATATGCTTAATTTGCTTGGATTAAGCTTAGTTTGCTTAAAATGCGCTTATTTCGCTTAGAAATCGTTTACTATGCTTAGAATACGCTTAATTAGCTTAGATTACGCTGAGTTCGCTAAGAAAACGCTTAAAATATGTTGACTTTGCTAAAGCGAACAAATCCAAAGTTTCGATTTCTAATTACCAATTTAGTTGGTTCTAATCCACTGCTTGAATTATCAATGGCTTCCGACGATTTACGGCCAATTCATTCATGGATTCGATGTAAATGACGTTGGATGGGGAGGAAGAAGTTATTATCAATAAATACAGGTCTCTGAGTAGGAAAATTTTTTGCTCATGAACATACAGAGAGGTAGAGGACTCATTTATGTATGTAACTCGTCATTAACATAAATCTGGCCATAAGTCTATCATTGATATGGCTAGGGAGATGCGGTTTTTTCGCCTCGCTGTCAATTTCCATGTAAATTTGCAAATTTTCATACAAATTCGAAAAAGTGGGGCGCTTGTAATCTACGGACCATTCTTTTCCTCATTAAAAATGCATTGCATATTTGAAATTTGGATGTACGAGCTACTTCTCATACAATGAAATTATAATGATTGAGCCACTATCGATGATTAACCACGAGTGAATGTTTAAATCTCTGTACCATAATCTTTCAAAAATTCTTATGTTATTACTAAATAATACCACATCTTATTCATTTTCGTCTGGTAGAAGAGGTTTCTATATAGACAAATCTGTGGCAAGATTCCTCAACCTTTTCATAGGCAAAATCACAGGTGTAAAATGTCACAGACACATATTTTACACCATCTCTGACACGTATGAAATATCTCGACTTCTAGAATTACAGCTTAAGAGTTATGAAAGTCAGGCTCACATATACTTATAAATGGAAATATTTCATGATTTTTTATTTTTAAGTAAGAAGAAATGTTGCTAATATATTATTAACATACCTCCAAATCTATTCTTCATGTACCTTGAACATTGTATGCAAAAAACTGATCTAGCAGTATATAAATCTTAATATCTAAATTAAGGCTGATCTTTTCTTTTACCTCGATTATGGCTAAATCTTCAGAATTTCTTTAATAACCTGTCTAGGTCCAAACTTTTATAATTTAATTTTTTTAGTAATTTTCCAGCTGAAATGAGTTATCTCATCTCATTACATATATGTGTGGTAAAAGAGGCACTCAAACCTTACCTTGCATTTTTATTTTTAATGTTTTGTTAAGAATATTTAATACTTTTATTTAATTTTGGTTGGACGTAATTTTCCAAGAAGCAGAGTCTTGCTCGTAATTGATATTAATATATTATCTTGTTTTGTTCCAAACAACGCTGTGTCGCGAGATATACGGTTCTCTCTCTAATTTAAAAACATGTGAAAACATTCCTAATGCTGCCTTGGAATTCAAGGTGATTTAGAAATGTTTCTGCACCGGAGTGTTTTTTGCACTTTTACATAATTTAGCTTTCCGAGGAATTAGCTTTGGAATTCTGCAGATATTCTGCGGGAAATGAGACAAAAAATATGCAATTACTTGCAGAGGAGGCTTGCATTTTGCATACGTTTGTAGGCTACGCGGGGTCACCGTAAATTTTTGCAAAGATTGGCAGAAAAACTCGTCCTTTTAGCGAGAATATGTTATGAAGTAATGCATTTCTGTTGAGTTCTGAAACATTTATTCATGAGCTCTCGTTGTTAAAAATTTTCCTTTTTTTTATATATTTATCAGTACTGAACTGTGTTTTCATAGCTTGAATTTTTCTTCTTTTCAATTTTAGGGCAAATATTGATGAAATTTTGATGCAATTTGTTCCGTTATTAACTGATCCGTTATTAACTGATTCTATTTTCTCAACTGTTTTGCTTACTATTTATACTACCATTTCGGACCATAATCGAATCTTCTATGACTAAAATTCTATGATTCAGTCGACGATCTTCCAACCTTTTCGTTAAATATTTTCTAACTGAAGATTTTTCATTTCGTAAATACTTAAATTTAATAATCAACCCTTGTTCAGTTTTCTTGTGTATTGTTACGTTTGTTTTCTCTGCTTAAGTCGTCAATATTAACAGTTTGTTAAAGTAAGTTCGTTATAGTTCAGAGATACTTTAAACTGAGCCTACCTAGTATGAAATCCTAGAAAAATACCGGTAGGAGCGGCTCATGAAAAAGTATTCCCCCATTTTTTCTAAGAGATTCTATACCCAGGATTGGAGATTATTAACCTTCCGTAATATCCACTTCAATAAAATCCAAACTTGTATTATGGCTTTAAGGAGAACAGAGTCGAATTATCAATTTAAGCGGGTGGAAATTCAGCGATGGAGAGTGTTGCCGGGAAGGTGAGAATTTTCACGCATCGATTTTAGATCGAACACACAATCTCCAATTTTTCCAAAACTGTTCCGATTTGAAAATTTTATCGAAATGGCGGTGAATCCATAAGTCATGATGTTCATTCGACGATACTATAGTTCTGACACAACGAAGTAGACTGTCATTCTTTAAAGTTTCACATAAAACTGTGAGACTTGTGTCAGTTAATTACAACAATTTTACCGACTTGCATACGTATTCATCACTATTTTTACTTTGAAAATAATGATCCAAAGAGTATCACTTATGAGCAATTGTCCTTTACGGTTGTTACCCCAGAGTATACCCTTCAACTTTGAATCAGTATATCATAATATCGAATCGATATATCTTTCACATATTACCTTTATTCTCCATATTTGCATGTCTCTATTTGAGTATAGCATAATTTTATTTCTTAATTTTATATTAATAAATAGAACTCTCCCGAGAGAATGATCTGGAGAGGATGCACAAATAATTAGATAAGATAGGTAAACTTTACGATTGAGGATTTAATTTTTACTTTATTCTAGAACAGAGGTGGGTAAGCTGAGGCATTCATACCTTATCCAGCCTTTTCGTGAATTCCCAAAGAAACGCTCTTTTTTTTAAATCATATCGCTTTCCAAATTTGCTTGTGACGCCAAGAGAGAATAAAATGGAAATTTTTATTCCTTCAGCTCATTTCACGTATGAATTAGTTTTTCCTAAGGAATTTCGATGTTGAAGCATTTAAATGCGAGCAATATGCCGTTATGGTTTCTTATGGTACGTGTTTATGGCCTTTCGTATGTAAAAAGTTCCTCGCCCTATTTTAGAGTAATGTAGCTCCTTTATGATATATAGCAGATACTTAATATGAACTTATATGCACAATCTAGAATATTAAACATCACTGAAAGGAAGAAATATTTAAATCACAATCCGATTACAAATTAGCGCCAACTATCAAGCCACTGCTCAAGCATTTTTATTACGCGACGGATCCGAATTGGGTGAAAATTATATCGGATTCGCTTAAAATTTCAGTGATAGCAAGCGAAATTTGAATCTTCTTCGATCTAACCCTTCGGAATAAGTAAGTTTCTTTGAAAAGTACAAGAAATGAATTCGTAGAGGCGCGCAGGGCGTTCTGGGAACGCATGGCGCCATTCACACTCCTCCGGGACGTTCGGTAGGGTTTCGTCGGCGCGGTCGGCCCGGCAGTTCATTGGTTGGCCGTCAGATGGAGCAAGTGTGATGCACTCGCTCCCTCGGCCCTATTCCCTGGCGATACTCGGCTACCGATAGAGGGTCCCACTGAGCTAAGGCGCCGCCCGCATTCCTAATCGACATTCGAGCGAAACACGCTTTTATAACTGTTACCTTTCCTGCCCTCCTGCAAAATGCAGGCGTGCGTACGTGGTTTCATCCCTTGATGCGAGAGCATTCTCTTACTTTTTTCATAAAATCACGTGGGACTCTCATGAAAATTTGAGAATGTTTTCAAAATTATACTATCTGAGTAGTTAGTAAAATATTTGGTCTTTTATTTGCATTGAATAACTAGAGAAAATAGATACACCTGTAATTATACGAATTTCCCCTTTACACACCCACAATTCACGTATAGTCGTGTTCGCCTTTTTCGTCATGATCGTGGGTTGTATAAAACCGCAAATTCGTACTATTTTTCGCGTGGTTTTGTTCTAATTTACATTTATATTTGCATTTAAACCATGCAAACCGCCACTGGCGCATGGCAGGGGGTGTAAAACACCGGAAACCCCATCTACCCTTGACTGCTGTTGGCTTCTCTAATACTTCGTGGAAATAATGACCAGAAATAACTGTCTGTCCTGGCATTTATTTCATCGTTTGGATTCGAAGATCACGTAGGCTATTATCTGGAATGATAATATCAACTACCTCCTCCCTGATGTCCATAGTGATAAATTTATTAAAAAGCTTCCCATAGTAATCAAGTCTTCTATCACTAAGCGAATCCTAACCGAGGGAAACTATCATAGCTAAAATACTGCTGTCAAATCTGAACTCTCCCTTAACAAAGAAAGTAATTCTCGCAGTTAAGAATGGAAAGCGATATTACCCGACTAAATTAAGAATCTTTGTTCAATTTCCGATCTCGTGGTACTTGTCTCGTTTTCGTAGTACCATTATTTCTAATATAATTGTGATAAAGAAATAATGGCTGCAATCGATTAAAATAAACTTTACGTGCACTTTTTATGAGAGTAGCTTCGAATCAAGCAATTTAGAATAAAGTCGAACCAAAGATACTCGAGAAATAAAAGGAAGCGAAGGGTTATCCATCGGGGGTTCATTTAAGAAGTTTTAGATAAACATCCGGACCTCCAGCACCCGATGAATTAGAGAAACCTTCCTTCATATTTTTATATAACTGTTTACTTTTACATCATATACACCAGTGTCTGCCAAATTATTTTAGTTAACCACGCACTAGGGGTGGGATTTGTTTTACAGCTCGTCAACACAAATTTAGTTTAGGTTTGCTGTTAAATAAAAGTTGATATCTATACATTGAATCTTAAATTTCGGAATCATAATTGTATTAATCATCGTAATAATAAATTTTAAAATCTGAACATTTTTAATTTTTTTGGCATTCACTTTAATCTGTCGGCACCGCTGTATACGTATCTCTGGATAAATAAATATTTCGCATATAAAATGCAATAATACTAACGGCGAATAAACCAAATAAAGAGCAGCAGTGGTGTTTTTAGGCATGATAACTTCTTTTGATAGTACATTTACTGGAAAATACAAACCGAAATTGATGGCCGTAAAAATCTTCAGTTAAATTTTCTATCCATGAAACTCTGTATATTATTTGTTTATTATTGCATTATATCATTTATTTACTTTATTTATATTATATATATATTTATTAACTCAGGAAATTATATGTTTATTATCATATAAATTATATTGTTCATTTATTATCTGTTTAAGAATGATTATATTTTAATATTACCTGAACTGAAAAAGTTTCCGCTCTAGACTCATAGACGAGAGAGAGGTAAAGCGGTCTCCTCTTTTGCAACAAGAGTAAGAGGTACATACTTTTTATACTAGTATATTGCAGTATTGATTAAAGCAGCTATGTATAAGTTAAAATCGTATTTCTCTCAACTGCGTATTTTGACACGAAAAACATGAAGAGATCGAGCAATACAAATAAATTCAATTGATTCGGAAGTAACTTTGTGATATTTCATGATAGGAGATATAAGACGACTATATTTTACTCAGGTAAACTAGATCGTGTTTAAACAATAACTAAGGATGGAAGTAGCACGGTTAATCTACTTACTAAGTAACGTGGAACAATATGTTTTTATATGATATTTTGGCTCTCTTATCTATGAAACAGGATCCATTTTCCTTGAGAAAACGTATTGTCTTACTTTTCCGAGTAAGAATATTGACATGCAAATATATTTGTGCATGCAATAAGAGATTCATGTTAATACGGGAAAATACGAAACATTGAGCACAGACAAGACTATTAATCATGCCTAAGATAGTAATAGCGAGAACGCTTTGTATTGTGCGAATTTATCTCTTCACTGGAGATTTTAATTAATAGAATACAGTTTCCCTCATCTCGCAGCATTTTCACGATAAAGCATTGTTCACCACGAGAAATTATAATGAGGTATGCTATCCTTTCTAGTTAAAATGATCAAAATGTTCATGACGTTTTGGGTAATTTCACTTGCCATACGGTCTCATTGTCAGAGAGCTGAAAATCCATACAGCTCCTTGTCTTTTTCGCTTCGCCCCGAGCATTTTCTGAGATCCTTTGTTTTTTTCCGAAACAAAAGCGTGCTGTGCCTGACAGAATGAATCAATTGAGCGAATGTAGGCTGCGCATAAGCGGCGAATTTGTTGAAAAGATGAATAAATCTTGGTGCTTGCGAGAGCGTTCTCAGGGAAATAGATGGGAGATGAAATGACGCTCGTGGGGCGAAATGGGATGGGCTCAAATGTACACTTGGGGTGGAGTAAAAGAAAGAATTCCTTTTTCATTGTAGTACAAATACATGCACAGGAGATTAACAATTCGAATTCTGCCTGTGATATTTTGTTGAAAATATTGAATTTTATGAATATGAATGTTAGAAAGGTTGTAAATTTTTCTTTAGGAGAAACTCGGTATTTATCGTTATAAAATTACTCTAAGAAATTAGCGTTCTTGTAAATCGTTCACGAAATACCACCATGGTACTAGTGTGTAATTACAAATGATGAAGTTGCTTTAAATTTTTGCACAAATTTTATATCAATTTTGTCTCACAAGAGTAATATTAGTTAGTATCAATTAATTAAAACATTTTTATTTTTCGTGGTGATATTCAGGTAGCAGATGTACGACTTACGTGTATTGGAACCTCTCCTTCCTTTTTATTTTTTAACTTCAGTCAGAGTCCGTCTATTACATAGGTATTCCAAGTCCAATTCTTAAACCACGACCCCGAAATTATAGATAATGTTCACCAAGGATCATTAGAAGCGTTACATTGGAAACGGTCGATATATTTCAAATCATACCCCGGAACGAATCTAGAAACTTATAGGGGCCCAGGCGGATCATGATGATTTCCTTATAAACTCGTCTCTGATTTACATTTAAAATGCCATTCCGTATTTATATATGTTTGTTGGAAAAACTTCACTATCTTATTTCAAATCAAGCTCCTCGTCACATCGTAGGCAAGTTGCTATAACTACAAATTCATCAAAAGGACGGTCGCCCCTTACTCCTCCACCATTGGATTCATCAATGATCAGCCTAACTTTAATTAGTTGTTTGTTTTCTATAGTTTAGATCTATGCAACAAATGCATTAATAAAAAGTTGTAATAAAATATTTATTTAATGTATACTAAACCACAGGAACACCACCTTAAATTGTTTTTTATAATTATATTATGTACATAATCGTTTAGTATACATTAAATAAATATTTTATTATAACTTTTCGTTATGATATACCACCAAGTTAAGACCGAGACCATCTCCGCCAAATGCATTAATGTTCCCTTTAGTTTTCCCGTTGGATTTCAAGGGTATTTCTCTTCTAAAGAAAGTAAATTATGTAATGTTGGATTCAGTTTACGCGTCAACATAATTCATAAAATGAGCTTTTGTGCACTAGAGCAATGGTTCCTGCAAATGGGATACCAATTTAAAAATTCTTTAAAATCAAAAATATACCTCAGTCATTCATGGATTAATGTGCCACTCGGTTAAAATATTGATTAAATAAAAGCATTCGAAGCTCTACTTTTTAGGGAAACGAGCGTGTAGAAATATCGTGATATTTTTCCGTTGGTAGGAGAGTGGGAAAACAATTCCGTACCGGGAAAATGAATATGAATTGTCCTAGAGACAGAAATATATGATGGAATGTATTTGTTTTAAAAAGCTATCGTCGGTATAAAATGATGCGTAGCTTTGACAGTCGAATAAGGTAAACAAGAGTGAATTCTGCCCACCGTTCTAATTTAAACGAAAAATCTTTATCTCGAACAGCTTTTATGTTTCGGAAATAGTCTATTTTAAGACTTACGATCTCTTATAATTGGTAAGTTATTAGAATGTATTTGAAGTGGAGAATGGAAATGGAGCTTAAATGAGGACTAAATCAGGAAGACAACTTTACGGAGATCAGATCAATAAGCCCATCGGATTAAGTATGCCATTAAAATGCTTCTATTTAATCGTGGATTTTTGCTTGTGAATAATTGCGGATGACATTTTGCATTTTTACCAAGACACTTTATATTGATGGTATTCAGGATTAATCAGGGTCAATTCAGGATAGCGGAAAGGGTCTTTTGCAGTTACTTTAAAATATTTTTTGACCCACTGCTTTCACTTACAAGGATACAAAGATATTTGCTGTCTGCCCGATATGTGTAAATATAGGTGATCTGAAAAGTTTCCGACCCCAGATTTTTCAGAAACCTTCAGAAAATTTTTAGAAATTTTCAGAAAACATGTCGAGAAATGCCGAAATGTCGGAAACTTTTTAGAACACCCATGTATATACACTACACTCGAACTCGAAAAGCATTCGAAGTTCCACTGTTAAAGAAAATAAGCGTAGAGATGCATCGTTATATATTTCATATATTATAAATTATCATATTAATTTGATAACGAATATTACAATCGTTTCATAAACAGCTGAGTTTGAGGAATTAATTTCCTGGTACTTGTAAAAGTTCCATCATTTTATATAATTTTGTTGCTTTTTTATGTAGATGACGATAAATACTCTTGTCTATAAAGCCCAAAGTGGAGGTTTGAATTTCAGTGAAATTCAGTTAACCTTAAATTCGTTTAGTGTGAAACGAATTTGTTTTTTCCCCTGCGTTTCTTGTAAAAGAATTATTATTACAAATACACACTTAATTTTGCAAGATAATCTTGATTTTAGAGAGATACCACATTAGCTATATCTATATATTACATTTTAGTTATTCCTACGCCATGACTTTAAGAATGGACTATTTTTTGTCTATTAGTGCAAGAAAGAGGGATCTTTCATTTACTTTTGTCTAGGTATTGCTTGTGGCTGTGACAATATGAAAGCTACAGAGTCATGACTGATGCAATGGGATGTCGTTCATCCTGGTCACTCTATGGAATGTTATCTAAAGTGATATTCGGGGGTCATTATGGCACTATTTCGTGGAAGTTTTCCACCTATGGCATTCCGGAACTTCGAGGAAAGCAAGCGTAATGAATCCTTCCCTTGTTGTTTCATTCTTTCCTCGTCTGAGCTTATGGTAGCTTTTGGAGGTGAGGTTCAAATCTGGAGGTTCAAATACTGTGCTGACTGATCCGTACTATACAGTATTAGAAATTTCAAGCATGAAAATTTAAATTTTATTAAAATATTAAATAGGATACTCAAAAGAAAACTACCACGCTACGCTTCCCTTACCAAGCATCTTTGCAGTAGTTGATGGAACGGTTGAGAATACAGCCAATCTTCAGGCTGATGACTCTACGAGCAGACGTTTAAATTACCGCAGCCATACTATCCAACTAGTCGTGAAGTCTACGTGTGCAACATACAGTAAAAGTGCTGAGAAGCACAATCTAGAAGTTCTCTACGCCTAGAGACTTTAATTCGAATAGGTCGACCATCGCATCCTTGTAAAAACTCAATCGAGAGCCATGATTGCCCGTCTCCCACCCTCGAGGAACGCATTCCATTTGACGACTTAAAAGGGGGAATATCCTGGTCCACCCTTTTTCGTAGCATTTTTCCACGTATTATTTCGGCGAGGTGACTAGTTGTTCGGATCAATAGCGTTCTCAGATCTCATCTCTTAGAGCTGTTCCCCTTCTCTCGGAATGGGATGGTTATGACGCAGACGAGAGCAACTTACGAAGGATTATCTTTTCATTTCGGCGTTAGCGATCGCATGGAGAAGGACGAAATTGGGGCGTTAACATTATCGTCCATCGCAAAAAGGAAAAGCCTTTTTCTGCACAACGAGAGCAGTTACCACGGCGACGGTAACTAAGGGATGATTACGAAGGAAACAGAGGAAGGAAACTAAGCAGTTTTAAAACCCTTTCATTCCGGGCGTTGTTTGGGAAAAAAATCTCATTTTTACGGAAGGATGGTCTTTTGGAGAATTTCCCCCCCCCCACGGTTTGCTCAAAGCGCGGATTCCGAATACAAAAAGCAAGCGAGTTAATATATAAATTCCACTCGTGTCTCTCTCTCTCTTATTAAGCGGGCAAATTTACACGCCGTGTGTATTCACGAGCTTTGGTTATTTCTCTTATCGCGCGCGTCGATGTTCTCCTCGGCGATAGAGCGGATCGCTCGTACTATTCTTCGATGCAGGAAATGTTTTACGCTTGGGATTCGTTTGAATGGGTTACCTGCGTTAAGATGCCATTCTTAATTAAGTACTTCGGCCTCCATAGACGAAGTGGGATATGCTTGGATTGATTGAATTATCGTCGAGTTGGTTCTTTTATCTCGGAAATAGGTATGAATTTGGTGTTCAGCAGCCGAATATGGAAGTGAATGGAGTAAAGGAAACGAAGTGTATTGGTGTAAATTCAATACGTATGACGGTAATCATACATATACATGTTATCACAGAAGTAGATTAAGATATGAATCAATTGAACATTATTATTATAACAATAATACAATAACACAATATAATATTATATAACATGACATTTGAACTGCTATGATAGTTTTGGGCATACGAGGGAATGATTAACAATAAATATCAATAGTAATACTAATATTTACATGTATTAATTTATCAATATTAGAGTGAATTTCATTCCAATAATATTAGCACTTTTTGTCTATATTTTTAATATAGACCTTATTTATTGTTGTTAACTACTTTTTCGAATAATACATATTATTACAATGACATTTTAGAGATCTTTATTTTCTAAATAAAAGTAATAGATGCCAAGACAGGAAAAAAGTAAAATCCAAACTTTTACTCTCCAGAATTTTATTGTTGGACAACCAGTATCATAACTCCATGAGTTGAAAACAATGGTCGTCCAAAATCTTGTGGGTTGAAAAATGTTTTAAAAGGATTTTACTTCGAGGAATTTCTATGAAGTCATGGCTCAAGTAATTTATTCCGAGATGCTTAACAATCACACAATTCTTAGTAATTGTTTCCCTTTTAATATATATGGTTACCGAGGCAAGGCGAGTGTACTATCAAAATACTAAGGCGAATATCCTTATCCAAATTTATCAAAAGTCGAGCGAATTAACTGTGATGATACAAGCGGAAACGAACTATAAAAGTGGACTCTGAGAATCTATGTAATCTGCGCTTCTGAAAGACAAAGAATGGGAGAATCAGGAATATTTAAATAAATTTAAAGATGCTAGACCTCGAATTCCGACTCCTACTCCTATCGTAATTTGGCTAGAAAATAGAGTAAAACCTTGACAAATACGGTGGGCGAGTCCGTGATCCATTTCGCGACAAAATCGCGTTCCGCAGAGTTAATTTTCTTTGGAAATAATTTTTAATTATATATCAAACCAAGAAAGTGTGTATAATTTAAACAAACCTAATATTTATTTAAACGAAAGGAAAAATTACACAAATTTTAATTGAAAGAATTTTTATTTCTGCTTAATAAGTAGGAACATGAGATAATTATCATTGGTCAATGCGCGTGTGGGCTCTCTTGTAAATAGAACGTTTCTACGACCCAAGGCCAATGCTCTTTAAAGTACCGCGTATGAATGCAATTCTAGCGTTGGACAAATTAAGCAGGAACTATTAAGATAAAGCTTATGCGCAATACCGCGTTTTGCAAGTTCAACCTAGGAAAGGGCTTTACTATTCATAAACTGCTGAAAGTTACAGTGGAAAGAGCTAATTCATTAGGATATTCAGTAAAGATCTATTACATTTGATTCTGGAAAAAATAGAACTTATAAAAATGAAACTGTGATTCACAGCAAATGAAAGAAAGTAAATTAAGCGACTATTATTGTAGAATATTGACGAAAATAAATCAAGGTAGATGTGGAAATATTTGGATAATTGGATAAACTCCTCACTTAGATAATGCTCTTTTTTGCATAGGAGAAAAGAAAAATAGATTAATATATCAATAACTGAAGCTAAAGAAATTGATAAAGGTTAACTTGATGAGGGCATTAGGAATATGTTGGTGAAATTCTCTTTTGGGAGTGATTGGCTGATTCAGTTTGAAATTAATGTGAAACGTAGACAATGAGAAGAAAATATCAAAAATATTGCACGTCTTCGAGATGTGGGTGTGGCGTGGGATGGAAAAGGTAAGACAGGTTGATAGAAAAATAAAAACGAAGGTGCTGAAGATATTGGCTTTTGATTTAAGTGATAAAGGGACGACATAATAAATGGATGGGCCAATTAATAAGAAAAGAGGGATTGCTAAAGAAAGTAATCGAAGGAAGAGAAATAGGAAAGAACAGAGGTAAAACAGAAGACAAAAGCTTTTGGATGATAATGGGTCACTTATCGAGACGTAAGAGATATGGCTTAGATTTGAGTATTTCAGAACTTAAAAAAAAATATTTTTGATGGTTTTTGGAGTATCTGCTTTTAACTTAGTAACCATCAGCGGCCAACCTGTTATTTTATTTCAGAACTTAGTTACTAATGGTAGAACACTCATTATACGTATGCATGTTTATCTCAGTTCAGTATATTCAAAAAAGCTTATGTTTTAAATCATTTTCATTGTAATTTGAATGAAATACCTCTTGTTTGATTCTGTCCAATATTTCTTGATTACTTACGCTTAATTATTTAATACATTTGCTCTGAATCACTCTCGCCTCTTCGCTATTTTCCTTTGGAATTCCATTCCAATCCACTGCCTCCCGTTTATTGACGTTGGCGTTTGTCACCCGAAAGCCTTTTTCAGCAACAGCTCGGTTTATTGAAAACCTGTCTTTTTACATAAGTTCGGCTCCAAACATTCGGGTGAATTTGGAGGGAGAAAGAAACGAAACCTGTGGAGCGGAAGATGATATCTTGAAAAGTAAATATTCTAGAAAAAGATTGAAATTGTTTCGAAATTTTATTTGATGAACTCTGTTGGAGAACCCCTGGAAAGAAAATTCTGGAATGCGCGATGACTTCGAAGAAAAAAATCAAGGAATTTCTCCCTATAATTTCGGGAACGTATTTAACCCACCCCGACATTTTTTCGCACCGACGCATTTTTTCTGTTGCAAAGTAAAATTTCCGTACTGCAAGTTCGCAACTTTTTAATTAACAGCTGCCTAAACATTCCGAAAATATATCCAGGAATTGAGTTCTAACTTATCGCGCGCAGGACGCGAATTCATTGATACGATTTGAAAAATCAACCAGAACGAGAAAAGGCACGTTATCTTTGGACGTTTCCCCTGTTTTCCATGCGTGTACACCGAGGGTGTGCCAGCCTTTGAATTCCATCAACGAGAAAAGTTTGGGGTAGCTGTCATGACCAGATATTCACCTCATAACTTCAAGTTCCGAAATGTTTCAGCAGTTCGGTTGGCGGGATGATGATTAGAACATTCCCAGGAAACAACTGCTCTTCCAAATATCACATTTCTATGTCTTTCTTCGTTTTGAGGCTTGGTCTCTTGGTTTTCCTTCCAGAAAGTTATAGGCAAACTTAGCGAAGATTTGTTGAATATACAAATGGTTATACGATAACTCCATAATATTGCTGGGTAAGGCGATACGTGAGTAACGAAATACTTTTGATATAGCTTAACGATGAAAGTTAACAATAACATAACAGAAACCTAAGATTTTAATTCATTATTTTGTTATGCGATGGTATGTTACGGCTTCTTATAGTCCAATCGGAGTACCTTTTGGGAGTAGCGCAGTATTTTCTATAATTAATACGGTATCTTTTATTTAATGCAGGACAAGTAAATTCAAATAGCTATTAAATATCCGATACTTCTCCTTACGAGATTTAAAATATTTGTTATCTAAGATATATCTTTTTAAAATGTTATTAACAATAATTCTAGGTCCTTCAAGATAGCCAACCCTCGATGGGGGTTCACGTGAGAAATGACCTCAGCTATTGAAGCACTTAAAATTGCTATTAATACAAGAATTCTAATAGTAAACCAAGAAAATAGTACAATCACTTGCTAAAGTTCTACTGAATTGTACAGTATAAATTCAGTGGAACTCTACTAAGTGATTGTATTATTTTCTGTAATGGAGTTCAACGAAGTAACGGCTACGGCAATTGATCAAATAGTAAACCAAATTAAGGACATTCTTAGAAGTCTTTTATTTTCTTAAAGTTATTATTTTGTTCATTATTAGACATAAAAGAAAAGCAAGTGTAGCTTTTATCTTCAAAAACAATAATAAAAGAATTTCTTTGTAGTAACGAGAAGCTTACGGAAGAGATTTTTTCCCGTGGTCATCTACATGCTGGTGAAATAATACATAACGGGATATTTTGTAAAATTAATTAGAACCACATCAAACCTCTTTATTGTCTAAAAATTTACAAGATATTTCAATTTTAATAATATAAAAATTAGCTTACACGAGTTCTTCTGAATATAATAACACATTTTTCCAAACGGATGCCTTTATTCAAACTGGTGAGTTCCTTAGTTCAATAGAGAGCGGTCGAATACAAATGATAAGATTTTATATACAGGATCGAAAGTTGTTCTTTCAGTTACTGCATGATAATTCAAAAAAGAAAGAATTAACCAAGTTGGACGTAAATATAGGTCTACCTAAATTTCTCACTTTCTGATTTGATGATGTTATTTTTAATTGATTTCGATGTTTCAGAGAATTCGGCGGAAAAAGATAGCCTATTTTTACGATTCTGGAATTCAAAATTGATTGATGGCACCCCGGTGATCCTTTTCGTCTGATATTCGAACTTTCCTCCATCCGTCTTTAGCTGTCGCCTGCTTTACGTGGGCGTCTTATTTTTATACGCATATATGAATCTTATTTGCAGCCCAAGGTCGCAACTTAAAGATGGTATTCTTCAGGTGTATTCCTTGGTAGATTGGGAACAATATTGAGAGAATGAGGGCAGTAAATGTATTAAAATGGAGTTGAAGTAGGCATAAACGATATTCCGTCTAGTTTGGTCAGCATCCAATATCTAGATGCAGTCTTAAGAAGTAAGAATCTATTTTTATGAGAGAATAAACAACCTAGAAAACAAAAATGTTATACCTACATGAATTTCTAACTTACGCAATTCCGAAAGATCAGAAATCAAACCTGGAACTTTACATTTTAATGAAACAAAAATAGCTTTTACTTTCTTTTAATAGTAAGTTATGCGAAATAGTGTCAAAAAGTTGTCTAGGAATAAACATCCATAAATTTTGATTTTCGGATAAACAAATCTGCAGAGAAATTACTGAAACTATATCTTTAAGGTTGCTGCTTAGCAACTATACTTTGGTCGCTAATAAAAAGATGGAGAAATTTGCTAACATAGTTTTATTCTTGATACTGATTATTGAAGTATTTATGTTTCTGAGACAACACATATCATCATCAACATCCTGTAAGAAAGAAGAATGGTGGAGGATGAGTGCAACGCTATTTTTCTGGACTGCATAACCTATGAGTACTGTCTGGGTCAAATTTCCTGGGAATACTAAATTTCCGTTAAGCATTTCGCAGTCCTGACGTCGAGTTGAACATAAAATTACGGCTATAACAAACTATCCTTTAACACTTCTAGCAAAACTAATATTCCAACCACTAAACTACAATTACGTGATTCCTAAATAAATTTTACCCCAGGAGTTCATGTTTCTGTTGACTGTAGTTAGTTGAATTATATAAATAAAATCAAGAACATTAGAAATACAGATAGAAAAAATTCAACATCTATACAAATGATATGGTGAAATACTTTTATCCGTGATACCAAACATTCGCTGAGTCAAATTTAACACCTTGAAAGTGCAAATTATGATGCATGCAATATTAGCGTCTGGGGCAGATACTATGATGGTATTAGGTATTCTCCCATAACTTTAGATGTATTAGCATATGGGTCAACGCTCCCTTTAAAGGCTTGCGCATTATATTTTCGAAACACGTTTATAGTCTATGTTCTTTTCTTTTTGTTTAAGAAGAATGTTTCCTGAAGTAATGAAATCTCTAGCTTTTTGATAGTGGTAAATGGATATAAATGGATATTAAGATAGGTCTTTCTATTCTAGTTTCATCCAGTAAGATGTATTGTGTTGTTATGTGTACATTATCTATCCACATCTACATACGTACCCTGCAAGCCGCCTTTCGGCGTGTGGCAGGGGGTGCAAACACCAAGACTCTACTTTCCTGGTCGATTATTTTCGCGTATCGTTTTAGGAAAAAATGAATTCTTGAATCGACTGGTTCTAGCATCTATTTCTCTGATCTTTCTCGCTGTATCAGAACAGCTTATATAGCTAGGAGGGCGCATAATATCGGCTACATCTTCTATGAACGTGCTCTGTCTGAATTTATCTAGTAATTTAAATCTCTGATTGAGCCTTCTTTCTTCTAAAGATTTCCATCCTGCCTCCTGAAGCATCTGAGTAACACTTACCGATTTATCATAGCATTTTTTTTTACAAAACGTATTGCCTATCGTTGTATCTTTTCTATCTCGCGAATACAACACATTTCTGAAGGGTCCCATTTACTACGTGCATACTCGAGGTGAGCGATGTTACTTTGCGCTAACTAGCGCAAAATAACATCGCTCGCGGACTTTTTCTTCGCTGTTACCGACTATTCTTTTGACGAAGCCTAATTTCTTGAGAGCTCGCCCACATATGTTATGGATGTGGGTACCCCAAGTTAAGTTATTGGTGAGGGTTATTCCGAGATATTATACCGAATCGACAGTTGATAATGTTTTCCTTTGAAGGCCATATGAATTATGGTTGGCAAAGGATTGGCACGCTAATTATTATACATAAACATATACATTGTATAGATATTTTATCTTTAGCATTTCGTTGCGCTACCTGCTGATTGTATTTCAGATTCATATTTCACAATAGAAAACGCCCTCACGGAATCGGTGTGGAATTCCAAAAAACGAGAGATTAAAATCCTCCCTTCCTTGGCTCCTCTCATCCCGTATTTTTCACGCCAGTAGCCAAACGAATATTATTGGCGCCTAGGGAAATGAAGCTCTTCGTTTGACCTCCATTCGAAAAAATGCGTTATTTCTCTCAGGTCACCCCTTTAACGATTGGTGCACCGATAAAAAAGGACTTCGCCGTGCGGATGATTTAGGATCTCGGCTCCCTTACCTAAAAGTAGAGGTGTGATATTTTCTGGTGGAAAACCCATACCTCAGCCATCTCCCAAATTATTTAAACGATCTCGAATTTTTAACGGAATGTCGATTAGCCTATTACCTACTTTTTGAGCCCTCATTACATTCTTAATAATTGCATTTCCTATTAGAAGAAATCGATATGTTTCTGAGATCCGTAAGGAAAAATTGAAATTAGATTGAATGGCAGTGTGTACGTATTATAAGTCTGATTTTTTGCTACTATTGATGCAAAATATAAGGAAAGAAATCGGCTAGGATAATCGTCAAATAATGAACAAAATTTTACCAAAGGAAGGATAAACTACTTAAACGATAAAAATGTTTTTCTACGTTCTTTCTCTTATTTTAGTTTCAGCGTTACTTATTACACTTAGCTAGAGTTATATAATACATGAAAGAAAGCTTTCGTGAAATAAATAGGAAATATGTATTGTAAAATAGGCACACACATAATCTATTGCAAAAGTTCGCACTTTCTCTCTTTCATTGAAATATGCTAGAGTAGTCTTCACGCTGGATAGAGAATCTGGTGGCATTGATTAATCATATTAATTACTTTTGCACACTGAATTTCATTCAAATCTTGACACAAGCTTCTTATTGGACATTTTTTATCCTTATGACATATACGAATTCCGCCATGCATAGCAGAGCAATAGCAAATGCCAGCGCTAATTTGGTATTGCATCAGTAGCCACAAATTAAGGGGCAATTTTATCAGAGTAAAATATTAAATCGCGAATTTAAGCATTCGCCAGTATGAAATCATTGGCGAATCTACTGCTGCAAAGGCTAATATGATAGAAAATTCTGGCATCGAACGCTTCGTGTACATGACAACGAAAAATAAGAGACAAAAATCTTAGTAAATTTCAGCAGGATATCTGTGTACAGATAGCATACAGAATTTCGCAGCGTAGTTCAACCCTTAGCTGGATCACATGTACACTTTTGGCATCTCTTACAGAGTGACATCCACCTGTACTCCGTTTTGTGTCTCTTCCAAGAATGGCTCTATGTTCAGATACGTTCTCTCCAGAGATGTATTAGCTTACGTGGAGAACCGATAGCTCGCTTTTCTAGATTCTGTTTCCGTCCATAGAAAGCATCGTAAATGAACTTACCGTGGTGTCTTGGCTGGCTAGGGAATAGAAGAGTCGCTCAACATGTTGGAGGAAAATATTTCAAAGATGCCTTTTCTATATCGCTATCAGATTCGATTTTAAGGGTCTCACTTGAATAGTTACACTAGATAGGTGAAATAATCTAATCTCATCTTTTAGTGCTTTCTTTTTCTAGTGTTCAACATTCCCAAGTTTGAAAAATTTTTACCATGATTACCTGTATATATAAACTTCATGTTATAGTTTTCTATTATGAGGTATACCGCCTTTTGGAGGTAGTTTAGAAAGATACTTAAGGAATTACTGTCTTCTGAGTGTTTTACTATGCAGAACTCCTCCACATAACGTTTTGTTTTTGCTTTGGCAAGGTTTCACAGTATGCAAGTTTTCAGTCTCTGAAAGTATGCTTTCGTCTTCTGTATAATTTCAGTCAATTAGCTTTGAGTTTTGTTTCAGAAATATTGGGAAACTTTTAGATTTACTTTTTACGTACCTACCTGAAAAACAGTATAGGCCTTAGCTGCATAGCTGTTTTAAGTCAACAGAAAGTATTTGATGATAGGTGCGGACCTAGGAACGTGGTAAGGGGCTAAAGATAATACTTATGAACTCATCTCCAATTAATACTTAAAATTCCACTTCATAGTGTAGTCACTGTAAAGCATTTAATTATTATTTTTTATTCAAGCTCCTAGTTGCATCCTAGACATATTATTAGTTCCACGAGTTCATCAATTTAGAAGGGCTTTCGCTCCTTCCTTCTCCACTTGTATCTACAAATGTTTGAGGCACCGAGTTGAATTAAAATAACTAATCACAAATTATTCTTTAGATTAATAATCCGTTACTCAAAGATATTGATATCGAAATTTTTGGAAGAGTAAGAATTGATCAATCGAGAGAGAGAGAATTTATTAATGTTTCCAGTTATTTAACAATTAAAATCTTGACATGGATTGTAATTACTACGTAACTCTAATCTACGTCCGGATTGTTGCTACGCCAACTGAAGCCTTCAACAATGGAGACCGTAAGTTGGCAATAATAACCGGCGCAACAATCAATAATCAATGACAACAATGTCAAAGATAAATGCCAACAATGACGGCTGAGTCTGTAGTCTCAGGGCTGCCACATATCTGAAATGTCTAGGAAAAATCCAACTTCAGTTCGAAATAGATTTCTTTCGTATAATCAAACGGCTGAAAAGTTGCGTTTTCGAGGGATAAAAGAATTAAAGTGCCCCCCGATCATAAATCCAAGGATGATTCTCCTCGTCGTGCGTTGCAACCTCAGCTGAACCCTTGAAAGGTGAAAGGGAAGTTCCGATTCCAATTAACGCTGCGTGCTGATTAGAGGCGCGTCAACAGCTTAAAGTTATTAGCGACTTAACGGGACCAAATGGCGGATCGGGAACGCCGAATCGGATGATGCTTAATGCGCGATGTGAATTCTGCACTTAGACGTTGTTAGCCAAAAAGTTGGTTCTTTGATTAAGACCCCTTAATTTCGTCGATTCAGGTAATCTAATTCCCTACGTTTGCGGATTTGATTAGATATCTCTTTACTCTTCTTATTGAGTGAACTTTTTCGTTACCATATTTCACCTTTTATGTAGATTAACTTTAGGAAATGGTTTTACCCTCACAACGTTCAGCTTAGTAATATTAGTTACCTAAATGACTCTAAGGTCAGCAGGTCTTCTTCTACAGGAACCTGAAAAACTGTTACTCTGTTTTTGTCTATCGGGAGACTGATCAACTGATAGATATCAGACCAATCCGGCCTATAAATCCTCCAAAGATCGTTTGAACAAAGTTGTATTCCAATAGCAATGAAGATCAAGTGGGCAATACTTACGAAGTACCTTATGAAACATCATAATAAAATCTTTCTTTTGTTGACTCAAACTTTACTTCATCTGTATCTGAATATCTTGTTCATATCGATAATCGTTTTCCTATTGTGCTTGTTGGCATAAACAAAGAGTAATAAAAAATTAATATAGGGTACTTATAGGCTGTCCCTTATAGCTGATGGATGGTTGATAGCGCTCCCAGCAAGGTATTTCGTCAAAAGTTCTATGATACAACGAAATCAAATGATAGCGTTATTTAATAGGACTATTTATCCTTACTTTTGCTTTAGACTTGTTAGTTTTGGTTACATTACGTCAAGTACACAATATTGCATTGTGCATTATATTGGTTTTACATACAATTGAAAACTAAAGCTTACCAAATTCAGTATTGGGCTCTTAACAACAATTTAACATTGAGGTAGATAGAATGTGGTATCTAAAAGTGCATTTGATGATTCCCAGTAGTCGGTAACTCCCAGGGGTTCCACCTGGATACCTGGAAGACGTGGCCCCGACAAACGACTAACGGAGAGTTTACAACCTCTAATTCATTAGCAGTCGTGTTCTAATATTCTTTTCTTACAATCTAGCATAAGTTGAACTAATTTTTCAGTTGATTATAGGTTAGTACTACTACTCAAACTTAAAAACTTATGTTAAACCTTTAAAGGTGCTACATAAACTTCAAAAAATGCCAATGCCCTATGAAGGGGAAATATATCTTAGGAACAGAATTCCTGCTCTTAATATTAAGTGCACTAACTCATTAAATGAAACTGTACATCTATCCTTTATTAGAAAAAAAGGATAAATACTTCCAGGAACTTTCCCGAAATAGCGGTAATTGATCCAAAACCAGTCAAAGTAGCAAGCATTCTTTTGTTATAAATATTATACTTTGTCACATTTAGGCTTACATTCTTATGCCATAGAATCGATAAGTTCGAAGAGGAGCTTTATAACACATCTAATCATTGAAAATCTTCCACTCACCATCCGGTTCAGTGAATTCGCGAAAAAGGTTAAATGTCTTATTTAGAGTCGTTTCGAGGTATACAATCGAGAATTTTGGAATTTGGTTCCAGGGAAATCCTTCATAATCCCATGAGATAAATAGAACAAGGGCTCTATTCTCCAAACTGTAGCTTCTCTGACTGACGTAACGAGGTCCCTTGCTCGCTCTCTACTTAATTAGGGTACTTAATTGGTGAGCCTTTGCCTTCTAATCTCTTATCCTAATCGATTTCCATTTTTATCATCCCCAACACACTGCTGCCGAAACATTGGGTCTCGTTTGACAAGCCAAGCCGCTTCACGGCAGTAAATTTTCTCAAACAAGGATCAACTTTAGTTCATTAACATCAATTCTCAGGATTTGGGTCTGTTATCTGTTCATTGAAATGTTATAGAATGTTACAACAGGAATCATTGAGGATTTTTGAGATGATTAAGTTCATTGTAAGACTGCTATGTTCGACCTAACATAACTTGAATCTAATTTGTCGTATGACATCCAAAGTATGATTATGTAATGTAAAACACGAAAGATATGTTTAGTTTACCGACGAAAAGGTTTAGAAATATTTATCCACTCACTCATTTATCATGTCAGTACTCGTTGAAAGAATGTTTTGTTTTGTTATTCCAGTAATAAACGGTCGCGAATTTCTTTAGAAATTGAAAAAGCGTCGCAAGTATATAATCGGTAGGACGGACGATTACTACTGCTTGTTTCTTCCGGAAATTATTAGAGAATCCAACAAACGTTTATTCTGGAGTTAAGATTACCCATTTTTGAGGTTAAATCGTAAGATTTTTCGAATTTTCGATTCCATGAAGCTGAAGTCAGGGTAAAGAGGGACAATTGCGAGTAAAAAACTTTTAAATCATTAGAATTAATTATTAATAATACTCATTCAAATGGTCAAATCTTATCAAAGTAATTTCGATATTAATTCCTATATAGCAGAGTATTCAAAACTGTGCCGTGAAATATTGACGGTAATGTAAAAATTTGAATGTTTTCGAAATCTATGTAAAATTATCAACGAAATAATTTTGAGTAAAGGTGAAAAAGTTCGCTACAGAATCGTTAATGATTTTATCCCTTTTTTACTTTTATCATTGATTTTTGTCTTGGTGAACTGTTGCAATAATTGTATAGAATAAACAGTTACTCGTACTATGAGCAAACATTTTTCGAGCATTCTCTAGTTTTTCGATTACTTGAAATGTAAAGCGAAAACACCACAGCCTTTGTGAAGAACCCGTCGAAAAAGACTCGGATGGATCGAAATTTTGAGATTCGGAGATTATCTATGAATATGTTTCGAAAATTTTGCATTCCACCGAGAAATTGCTTTATGTTTAACAATAATCCTAAAATAAAAAATGCTCCTTGGTGTACAACAAAACAATTTCTCAGGCACATGTAAACCGTGGGGTAAATTGTGATGTGTACATTGAGAAGATGAGAGTTGTTTACTTTGCAATTTAAAATTACAATTAGATTCGTATGATGAATACAATGAAATTCATAATTATAATTAAGTTTTAAACTCGCCTTTTTCATCATACCCTTACGTGATTCGTATGCCGGATAGGTATGAAATTTTTTGCAATTTTTTAAATATCGTTTGACCCAAGAATATTGCTCCGAAATTTGAGAGAAGTCGATTTCTGTCATTTCTGTGCTGCTGCTATAAAACTACATAAGTGTTTCGAAAGTTATGGTAGTCAACATCAGAACGCTCAAAGAATAAATCGGAACTCGTGAAACACTCCGTCAAGTTGGGAATATCCCGCCAAAATCAGGACGTCTGGCAACCCTAGTCTGAGGGAATTTTGGGGTTAATACACCCCCTGCCACACACCACTGGTGGCTTGGGGGGTTAAATATGTAAATGTAAACTGAATGCAAATGGGATGGATTATTTGAGGAACATATCCAGAGAAAACAGGAGAGTCTGTAATGAATATATGAGGAGAAAATGAATGTAGTGAGAACATAAACACATATTTTTTTCGTACTTTGGGACACATGGTAAAAGTCCAAGGTATCAGAATGATACAGATGGTACAGAAAGGGAGTGTGAATTGTAATAAAAGGAGAGGAATATGGAGAGTGTTAAAGATAGGAGCCTTAAGTGGAATTCCTACATTCTTAAGAATTATATAATTCTTGGGAACCATATCATATCAAATTTATCAAAGCAAACGGTAGGCACCGTCTTCATTTGTGTACGTACGAGCACCTTATGTGTTTAAGGATCACCTACAAATCAGCTATCTCAAATTTCACGTAGAATTAATCCCAAAATATATTATCATTATTACTGTCCCCACAAAATATAATAACTTTAATATTTGTCCTCACTAGAAACTAGAGGAATTTATTTTAGTATTAGAATTTCTTCATTCAATTTACTTCACAATAATGTTGACACAAATGGCTCCACCAGAAAAATAAGCTCTCAAGTTTCTTCTAGAAACACCGAAAATAATCATCTTTCTTTGGAATTACTTTTCAATCTTATGTGCAATAAGGTATTAAAATTCTGTCGGTGTCAAAATAGATATGTTTTTATATATCTATTCTTAAGTAGGAAATTAATATTATCGTTACCTTAATCGTTCAAACATTAGCTCTTCCATCTAAAAATGTCGTTATGTGTGAATGCCAAACATGTCTTTTATGAAATTTGTATTTCTTGTATTTTATTCATATATCTATTTATCGTTGCACTTTTTTTATTTGCATAAGGGATTTTATTTTTAGTAAGATTTGTACCAACTTTTTTAATTTTCGAGGAACGTATCTGCAATACACGTTTGTTAAATAACAAAATACTCGTGATGATCCTTATTATCATTATAACAACGGCAATCAACGCCGCGATTGTTTAAAAACCGTAATTATTACATTTCTTAAACCTTGATTAATAGAATCTGAATGTGTCTAAATTTAATATTGACAATAAATGCTCTACATAAATTAGGATTTAGAAATTTTGTTTCGCCGTTAGTGCATTGGCTTATATCAAACGAGAATATCTTGCACACCATGGAAATCTAACATAAGGAACAACAAAGTTGGGTACACTAAACTAGCACAGGAACAATTATTTCATGAATCATGCTTTTACGAAGTAACTCACGGACATTCCCGATGAAAAGCTGCTTCAATTTCTTACGGAAGGTGGATAGCATAGTTGACGTGATGCGATTTTAAACAACGTATGCTAAGGAGATAATTAACTCGATAACCCCTTTAGGGAATTGTGTGAATGTTATGTGACTCTATGGTATGTTCGGAGGTCATTGAAATCATCACATGCACAGTACTGCCCTCCGTTTGCTCCACGAGACAATAATTGCGTTTTCCATGTTTCATAACGTGTCGTTTTTTCGTCTCCTGCAGGACCAGAACTCAATACCAACTTCATTTGATTCGTCATCAGCGGGAGGCGTAATTGAAACGAAGGCCAACGGAGTGCGCAAGAATGCAGTCGGAAAAGGTAAACAGATTTTGAATGCCCTTTCACCACTGACCTCGCTGATATCACATTCAGGCACAATTAGGTTTCGGCTGGTTTAATGGGAACTGAAATCAATTAGGGCTTTAGGCGTATTTCCCAATAACTTACATGCCGGAGGAGTATCGCAGTTCTCAAACTATAGCATCAAACGAGCTTTCAAAAATATGACTTCCTATTTTTTCCTATGCATTGACTTAAGTTTCTATACTTCATTACATGAATGATTACTATATCATGAGATCAATGATCAAATATGCTGACTGAGTTAAGAAAGAGCGTGATGTAACTATCGAACGATTGGTCTCTCTACCTTTCTTATGTATGTAATAATAAGTTAACACGCCCAAAAATAATAGTAGTAGTATTTTATAATATTCCATGAACAATTGCTCGTTCGACACGCTGTTTCTCTGTATCTTTTTCAGGATCGTACATAGAATGAATATCTTGCATGTTTAGGTTGAAGTATGTTTGAAATCTTGAACAGTGAATCAGTTACGGATTTATTAACTTGCAAGGAATTCAGCGACTTTCTCAGTATCCCGTTCAATTAATCTTATTCATACAATAATCTTGGTGCCTTAATTATCTCCAATTAAATGTTAAAATGCCTTTTTGTCCTTAAATACTTCATTAATAATGTATTATTAGTAGTAGTTACTCCATTTGGATCTTTCAATGCAGAGTTTTAACGATGAAAAACCAAAGCTTCTCATGCCACTTTTGAAATGTTTGACTTCTGGCATTTGAAATTATTACGACAGGATTTATGATTTTAATGAAAAAGAGTAACAGGAGTAAAGTAAATGGAAATTTATACGAAAGATTTAATACTAAGGATTCTAGCGACGAGATACCTCTCAATTATTAAATTAATTTTAGTTGTGTTTTAAGTCTTTAATAGGTTTGAATATCACTGAAATTAAATACTGTTGAATGTTAAATAATATTGATAATTAATTGAGCACACAATTGAAGCGTCACAAGGTTTTCACCGTAAATAATAAGGCAAATGAGACCTAATCAAAGAAAATCAATTTTATGAATGAGTCTCAAAAGCACTATGCAATGCATTCATGGAAAGGTCTGGAGTAAAACCCACTCACCGATCCAAAACCATTCATATCCTACACTTCCGTGGCGTCAGTGTTGTCAATGGAATTCTTTCCTGCTTCCCTTTCCTTTAGTTTTTCACCTCCTTTTGAAAGTTTCCCACAAACCCTCTTGTCTTCCTCCAATTTCTCTTTTGCCGCTATCCAGTGCAATTCGTTGAATACTTTTCTCACTTACCATTCAAAACCAATGCATTCGAGCCTCCCCTCGACCTTCACCACCACCTAGGTGCCATACGGATTGTAAACCTCGCCCCCACAGCCTTCCATTCCCCACCGCACTTCCCTCTTCACTTGAGTTTGCTTCCTTTTATGCCTGTGCAGAAATTTTAACACATAGGCCGAAACAGGCTGGTGGCACTATTAGAAGAAATGCGTATTTTTATATGGACGAAATTTTGTCTACAGATCGCAAGATTTAACGCAGGATTAATTTATTTATACCTGAAGTGGTTAAATGGTCCCGAGATAGACAAGTTGGTAGTACGCTCGCCTTCAGTTGAAGTGGTCCTGGATAATCATTAGTTTTATCGTTTTTAAATAATCTTTTGGCGAGTCCTCAGAATGGTCGCTCAACCCAGTGATTTTGATTAGCTTTGATTGATTGATTTAATTATTTACTATAAATTAGCCACTTATATTCCATCTATTCTGCATCATTCCAAACAGATATTACTAACATTTCTTCAATCGCAATTTTATTTGGCGTCTACACTTTTCATTATTATAAGTTTGAGTGTAGACTATTTTCGAGTTATTTCGAACCATTGACTTTTACTGCAGCGTGAAATAGTTACTGTCTTACATTCTATAATTTAACCTGCTTTGACTTCATCTAGTACCTGAGTTCTAGACTGTAGATCTATGTTGATCCGCTCTCTTAAAACAGGTTTCTGCACCTGAAAATGTCAATCTGTTGACGACACACGTCAAACTTAAAATCTGCAGTGTGAGTTACCTAACGTTTTTCTTTTTAAGAAGTCTTCTACTGTGGATTAGTTACTGCTGGAGACGTAACGCTCATTAATTCCTTATTCAGATTTAAACTTTTGAAAATCGATCAGAATTTGGGAAAATAAAACCTTTTGGAGTGGTATTACAGCGAAGACCGCAATTTTCCTTGCGATGAGGAAGCAGTGGAAATTAATCGCAGGAAAAAGAAACAAAATGAGGTTTTAAGACGGGAAAGTTTGTTAAAGGTAGTAATCGAGGGATAATTCAGGGAAAAAGACAAAGATGAAAGCAGCGTGAACAGGTCTTGGAAGAAATTAAAGCAAAGGTTAATTACGAGGAAGTTGAAGAAGCTGCCTTAAGCTATACCAGATAGAAAATCTTCCCAAAACTCGTTACCTAATTTGCCCTGCTCATTACACAAGGATTTTCAAGGATTCATTTCAATTAATAGTTCTTGTTTAATTCTAGTACTATCGCTTCAGAAAATGAATAGTAATTACATTTATAATTATTCTTTTGAAACACCTATCGAAAATAAAAATTTTTATTTAGAAAATTCAAATTAAGTTTTTCACAAGGAGCCCAAATCTATGCACTATACTTACAACTTGTAGCTTTGAATCGTAATTTTAAACGTCAGATTAAATTAAAATGGGCTCCAAGGTAACCCGGGACCGCTTTCGACTTTGTTGAAAGTCTCTTGTCCCGGGCTCGATTCCCGGTGGGACCCCACTTGCGAAACGACCTCAATTGTCGAAGCACTTTTAAGAACACTGCTACTACCCGAGGAATAGCACAGAGATGACTTTGGATCAGGTTTTACTTGCAGTACGTGAAAGAAACAAGGGATTTCATCCCCGTACAATTCGTCATTAATAACTAGAAAACTGGAATTCACCATAGAAAATAATTTTTAAAATAATATAAAGAAGACAATGACATGTGATAGTCAAACAATTTGTCATTGGATAGATGAGTGGTCACCAATCTGCGATTTTAAGTTCTCAGGAGGGTGGGAGTGTTTCGTAGATGGCAAAAAGGGATAATAAAGGGATAAAGACATTGTATAACAAGGTGAAAAATATTTAAATGGCTATATTATTATTCGATATTACATTCGATAAACATCATACATTACTAAATTTATTCCCATAGGCGCTTTTTTCTTAAACTTTAACGGAGATATAACTTCAACGGCCAAAATCTCCAGTGTCGACTAAGTTTATTAAAAACAGAGGTAAGCACAGATTCAATGCTAAAATTGATCATTAAAAACATTCTCAGAATACAAGGAAATGTGAAATATACGGCTTAAGGAGTTTTTTTACTCACTTTAAGAATTGATTATGCTAAAAAAAATCGTTCGTTTTGGAGAGGAAATTGCTATCCGATACAATTGCATTATTCTGACGATAACTTTATGAAATTTTTCTTTGTCATTTCGTAAATAATTCAATGGGTATAGTATAGTAGATTACTGATACCAACGTATAATAAATTAAAAGAACCAATAAATCATCCAAAATGTTTTATCCAAAAATTTGTATGGTCTATTGGATCTTTTAATTTATTAACTCAATAGGTGTTTGATCTATCCTATCCAAGTTTAGCTTAATCTTCCACCTTCATCTCCCTCTGCATTCGTTCCTCCTCTCTCCTCGTCTTCGGAAGTTGTATGGCTATACATTGACGAGATGCAGAATGTTCGTACGTTGGTAATTGCGGACCGGAGTTTAGGGATGGCGTGTCGTCAGTGGCTGTATGTATGTGCTGGGCGTGTCCTAACAGCAGGGCGGATGCTCTACCGCTTTGACAGCATCACAAAAGGATTTGCCTTTCCTTTCTCTTCGGTGGGCAAACGGCGTGTGCCATTTGTTTAGATTGATCAATCGGCCAAACGAGGACGCCTTAGGAATCCTCCGCTATGGATGACGGCGATTTCCGACTCGACACATGTGAGAATCGTCTTCCCATTCCATACCTCTAACTTTCTCCGTTTGCGTTGTGCACGGAAAGTATCGGAATGGGGAAATATCGATCGACATCCATCCATCCATCGACATCCGTCCATCTCTCGAAATCGGCGATGCTGTGGCAGTGGGTCTCTGTGTGTTTGCTAAGTTGTTGTTTGTCATGTTTCCGGGGGAGTACGCCCCAATACTAGAAATTAAATGGAGTGAATAGGATGGGTGGGACAAGTATTGAGAAGGAATTAATTAGTAACTCAATCGAGAAGAGGATGCAACAAAAAAATAACCTTTTTCTCACCTCAGGTTTTTTTTCAATAACTCAAGGAAATAAGATTTACTGCTGTATTTTACCGGTGATTGAAACGGTTATAAGAATCATTTTGCAATATATTTTTTTTAATTTCGTAGATGAACCGCTCAGGTACAGCTGAGAGAAAAATGTAAAAATTTGATTTAAAATCTGTTATGTGAAATATGAAAAACGCATGATTTGCATGCTTAATTTTAGACATAGAAATGAAGCAGGAAAAGTAAGCCTCAGGCGAGAATTTTTTCTCCTTTGTTTTCGTATCTAAAATCTTTTCACTTTAATCTGATATTTAATTATAACTCTAGCAATCACCGAGTGATATTTATCGAAAATCTACACAATGAAAATTAAAGCGTACTTATAATAAGTACTCCCAAAAATTAGTTATTAAAAACGACCATGAAGTCGGCATGGATTCACACCATTATTAATTAAAGACCTTAGTAATCTTGGTTTCAACGGATTAAATACTCAAGGTGCGTAAGGGAGAGAGGCTAAAAGAATATAAAGTAAGGGGAAGAACTGTATTGAGTTTGCAGGGACTCATCCATCACAAAAGTTTAATATCGATGGAGAAATATGTCTATTCATTTAAATATTTAGGTAAAATATCATTTTCAATTGATACGTTGCTCTTAAACATTGCTCTAAATCACAGACGAAAATAAGTTTTTATGTTATTAATTATCTACTGAGAGTGTTCAGTAGTGAATGACCTTAAGAAGTATAAAATACATAAAAAGCACGTGGAGTTTCTAAATTATTGTTTTGCCCCGCATTTCTTAATAAGTAAATTCAGAGAAAAAGTAGAAAAGAGGTAGAATTTTCGACGAGAACTCATAAAAGGTGCTCATTAAATATTTATGCTGACGTCACTGATTGACCTTTCTAGTACCTAAAAGGTACTCGGATTATATTTCATCTATATATTTCTTGAATTTTCAATAAAGCGCTAGCTGAAGGCCCACTTCTGCGGGAGACTTCAATGAAGATAGTGCTGAGGCACACTCAATAATATTTTTCAAACGTATATAGATATCCAGCGTTCACGGATGTAAAAATTATTTTGATTGATGTATTTGCAAAGTATATCTCAGCAAGATACTCATACTAAGATATGACTTATATTCTACAATTTCTCAAATTTCAATGCCAATCCTTTTAGGTTATGTCAATTTATATACGTCAATTTTAGCCAAAAGTCCTTTTAACATGTAGCATTTGTAGTAAAACTTGGTAGTACAGCTTCTATGGAGCATTATTTTATTTGCGTATAAACTTTTGTGATCGGTTGCGGGCGGGGAATTTCTTTGATATAAGAAACCCTTGTATAATAAATTATCAATTCTGTTCGTTTTATTCACTTTATATTTCAGTAAAACTTGCAATGTTTTTAAAGGGAGTCTTATGGTCCATAGAATTAACTACTTGGGCCTTGACTTCGAGCAATGTGTATGCCATCACGAACAAGGTAACCAGCAAACTTTTACTTTCCACAGAATTTATCGAAAAACGACGATTGATTTGGTGATATTTTTTATTTTTAATAAACCCTGTGGAAAGTAAAAGTTTGCTGGTTACCTTGTTCCTTATGCTTCATTTTCAGCTCCTTGAGTACAATAAGGCATGAACACTCACATTCGATATGGCTTATTACTCGTTCTAGCAATCAGGTCAGCTAAGGTAGTTGGTCTATTATTCAATACGAAACTTTTCTACTTCAGATAGTTCATCAAGTGAAGGAAATGAGGCTCGCAAACAAGAAAATGTTTTATGTTTACGTACGAGTGACTTCGTACGTGAAATCCAGTGAAAGTCACTGTTCTCATCATTTTCATGTTAAGCCGGATATTAAAGGCCTCAGGGGGGAATTCGTGCCTTACGCAAATTAAATTTTTCGTTTTCTGCAAAGCTCTGTCTGTCGCGCGATCATTCGCATTTCGTTTCTCTGTTTTCTTCCCAAATCTGTTCTTTGTTACATTTGTTTCATTTTCCTCTCCGTCTCAATTCCCTGTTTTGAAGGAAAGGGAGACGCCACTCCCTCTCTAACCATTCCAATAAAGATGTTAACAGTCCTTTCCGCCTGGTTTACCCCTCGAATGGTTTTGTACGCTCTCCTGTTCCAACGTGTCTGTGTTTGTTCCACTGTTACGTTTGAAAGCAGAGAGTCGATTTGCACGATATTTCCAGCTAAAGTACTGGCATCCAGTCTCCCCTTTGAACTTCATAGGTCATTCTCCCATTGGGACTTGGTGAGATACGGTGCCGACATGTACGCATCCGATTTTCATTCGGTATGTAGGACGCAGAAGCATCATAAGCGGATAAATTTCATGTCATGTTCTTGGAATGTCTTTTTTACGAAGTAGGATTTAAAATTTCCGTTGTGCTCGAATTTTTATTCTTGACCAATGCGGAATCATCTATTGACTGGAATTGTGATTTTAATGTTGAGCATATAGTATGACTAGCAGAATTCAAAATAATCATTGAATATTTAGACGACATAAAGTATATAAAAATATTGAAATTTTAGCACTTCAGTCACCATCCTTAATTCGGATTGTAATGTATTTATATGCAGAATAAGAAGATTTATTTAATTTACATATTTATCTGGGCAATATTGAGAATTGCAGTTTTTTCCATATAGCTAAAATTTAATGTCATTGTAATAAATTATGAATTAATCTAAGTGATAAAAAAAGGGAAACAGTGTAAGAAGTTGTAGACATGAATATACCTTACGTAAATATCTTATGGCACTGAAAACTAGAGGTACTAGAGATGGTGGGAGAGGAGAGGGTTTTAATTGAAATAAGCAAGCATCGCAAAGGAACTGGGTGGGTCAGACATTGGAAGGAAAGGGATTTCTGAGGAGAGTAATTGAGTGTAGCATCCAAGGAAAAGGACAGAGGGGAAGACAGACGAAAGATGTTAGATGACTTAAAGAATGGTATGCGTTATCAAAAAGACAAGGATATGGAATTTCATAAGGAATAGTAAGGCATATGAACGTACCGAAATGTATAGCACTCCTCTCAAAGCAATTAGAGGTTGACCTTCAATAGTCTTCTGTTGTCATCAAACTTTCTTCACTTACTCATCAGTAACCAGATTCCTAACCTACATCATCTCTGCAATGTTTCACGTAGTTTCGTCATCCGATTCCCGATATCTTCCACTTAATTTCGTCTCACTCCTTTGTTCACTGATTGCTTCACCTTCGCAGAAGCTGCGTTCCCCTTCTCGGTAATATCGCTAGGAATCTCTGTTTGAGAATTTCTCTCAATTATTCCCTCAGGGTCAAATAGTATTTGCATTCAAGTTTGGGTGAATCTTGGGAAAGTTCTGGAAACAGTGACTCTACTGTCTGTGTCTAGCACTTCTATAACTGCAGGGGAGAATCTTGGTTGTGCACCGCTTAATTTTAAGGTAAATTGTGAATTTCATAAAGAGGGATACAGGAAATCGGACAACTCATTATCCCCCACCACAATATTCAAAGATGTAAAATTTTTACATTTGAGTTTTGAAAGCAAAATATGGAAGAGGAAAATCAAAATGAATTTATTCTTGATGCACATTTTTGGCATTTTATGGTTTGGTATGAAATGATGAGCGCAATATTGAAGCCCTAAATATGAGTATCATTCCATAGTAATGGCAGAGGTCAGATAAATAAGTGGAACTTAGGTTAGCAACAAAGCTAGTAAGCGTTGTTATGTGTTTAAATATACTACTAGTGAGAATTGATGAGCCTATACGTTTAATTTCATAGTATTAAAGATAAGGATTAGACTTGATAAAGCATGCTCTAGAGCCACAATTGAAAGTATTAAAATCTGAAATACAATAGCTTAAGACATTACTCACGCCTTATCTAAAACTTACATATACCCAAAATTTTCTCAATTTTCAATGTCAAAATGCCATGCAATGCCTTGGTTTGAATTTACCAATGAAAAAAATTATAATTCAGCACACAACTTTTGAAGAAAATGTCCGTTGTTAGCTGTAGGTGCAGAGTATTAAGTGAGTATGAAAATAATCCGATTATACTTGCGTCTAAGTAATGTATATGTGTGTAGGTATACTTTCAGTTTCTCCAGTTTCGGGTAGTCTAGTAGCCGTTAATTCTTAACCTAGTAGCTATTAAGCCGATATCTCTAGCCGGTAAGCATATTAGGAAAAGGACCCGGGCGATCGCTAAGAATAGTCCCTATAAGTATCTTTCCATTCATCGACAGTGCAGAAAGGGTATGTTTGTATGTTTTTGCCCCCGAGTCCTAAGATCCACACCAGTTTATCGGTTGGATTTTTCATCTTTGGACCTACGAATTCCCCCTTTTATCCGCACGGAGAGCGGAAAACCATTTCAGTTTTCCTTTCCCTCTCTGTCAGTCCGATCCCGGTTCAAAATGTCAATTGTCAATTTCAAAAGGGGCATTACTCCTACGCTAATGGATCAGATATGAAAAAAGATCAACTGCGAAATTTCTTCCATTCGCCTGTCAATTCCCACGAGAAAATATTTTCCTCCGCATGAATGGGCTTCGGAGATGGAAAGGAGGGATACATTTTGCACTTCTGAGAAGGGGATTGCCGACTTCAAAGACGGCACAAGAGGGTCCGCCTGTCCGCGCCAGAAATTTCGGCCGGGGCTCCACAGGGAGACGCCGGGTATTGTTTAGAATCTGCGCCGTAAATTGGACCCTCCTTTGGGTGGGTAGACCTATTGCCCTTTGAGGAATTCTCGCATAGTTGAAATGCATCTAAAGAAAAATATCGGAGTATCGGTTTTATTCCTGGTTTTGCTCGAGTCTTGATATTGAGGTATCTGGGATACTCCGTCCGTGAGTTAAATTATTTTCTGGTTCCTGTTCACGGATTAGTTCCGGTCTGATCGCGTGATCATCGAAACTAAAACGAACCGAAAGTAAACGTTATTTCGTAGGCGAATCCGAAACTGGAATTTATAATTTATGATCTTGAATCATAACCGGAATCAATTACTTATTCTGTTCCGTTAATGGTTCTTGTTTAGAGAAACAGTAGTTATAGTGAGTTAATTTTTACGAGCCTATTTAGCTAACTATGAGCAACTTTTTCCTTTCAATAGTTGACCTTACACTCTTAATTATATTTAAGAACTCAATGAGTGATTTTCTAAAATTTGATGTAATGAAATTTGGTCTTTTTACTCTAGTAAAGTGAAAACCAGGGTTAATATAATCTCGGTTCTTTATCGTGATATGATACCAGTAATTGTTGTAGTTCTAAGGGTCAGCCAGGGGGCGCCCTGAGCTAGATGTTAGGTAGGCAACCTTTCCGTTTAGATACTCGTGAAAATATTTTAAGACTTTCGCTTTTTAGATAGAATATTTTTGGTATTCATTACGATTCATCTAATAGATAATAACATTATTAAGGCAATATAATTATCACTTTGATTTTTAAATTTAAGAAAAATTTTGGTAGACTTATGAAAATATTTTTGTGACTGCCAACGAATTTGCTTAGTAACAAATATAACTTGTTTGGGTAGAAACGTGCAGGTCACTAGAGAGAATGGGGCACGTGCCCAGGGCGCAAATTTTTAGTGATAATTTATCAAAATTGAAACATCCAATCGTCTTTGGAATCTTCACATAATTCTACATAAATATTGAACTTGTAAGATATTCTTATTTTATATATAATAGCTAATAAAGTCAGAACTTCCTTCTGTCTTCTATTTAAACAGAAATTATTAGAAGAACTGCAGAAATAAATCTAAAAACTTCAGTGTTTTCTTTCAAACTCTTCTGTCTAAGACCGCCAGCTGACGCTGTATTAAACTATTTCCTGGATCTTAAAGCTTCTCTGCCCACCATCTCCTCTGCCCAAGGCGACTTAAGTCGTAACTGAGGTTCTGAAAACGTTCGTCTTCGTGTCAAAAGGTTGCTAGCCCCTGGAATATTCGAATGCAAGCAACCCGCAACTCAAATCTACCTGCCATGTACTGACGAAGGCCCACCTACGGAGAGTCCCTTTTCCGGGTTCTGTGAATGGGCGAATTTGTTTGGGTCGATCTGGTTTTTCCACCGAATTCTTGCGCTCATTCACTAATGTAAAACGTACCTCAGGGCGGATTAGGACTTTTATAGCCCCTGCAGGCCTTGGCGTCTGGTAAACTTACAAAGGACGAATGCATTCAAAAAGCGATACACCTCTGTTTTGTGGGGAGACAGGCGCCAGTCAATTGGCCAAGTTGACAGTTGTTTAAGGCGTCATATGATTGAGGAAGCCTCTATTACAAAGGCTGTAAAACAGGCGGCGGCTAATGGTATCTTTGAGGATTTTCTTTGCGATTGTTCCGACATGTGTGAAGTCCTTCCAGACTAAATTAAGGGGTTCGGTATGGCGAACGAAAGACAGCAAAGATTTAAGTAAAGTGCTCTTTGTAAGGAATAAAATCATCTATCCCAATCGATGTATTTTCGTAAAATTTCTGTATGCTTACTACAACTTTATATTCAAGAAATGTAATCATTATTTCCGAAGATGACTCTCATATCAGTCTGAATGGTAGAATCGTAACATTATTAAAAGACGCTCGTTTCCGAAAAGTCTCGTGTTTGCTAATAATAGTGATGTCAAAGTTATTCCGTTTTATATCTGGTTATTTATTTAACTTGATGATTGGTAATTTAATCAAGAACTTGAAAGACACCTTGAAACATAATTTTGACGAAAGAGTATGAATCAGACATCTTTCAGAGAATGTGTTCGTAATATTCACAATAAGGTTTTACAAAACTACTAGTTTCGTAAATTCGCTGGGGTAGTTCTTCCTTGCGACGGCATATAGAGATCTGCAAATGTTGAAAACGGTCTAAATTATAATTTTTGAATTTTAGGCAAACATCGGTGATAAAATTCGTGTAAATTCAAAAATTTTACATTATATTTTAAATTACCAACTTTTTATTTGATAGCTAAAAGATTGGTTGCGGACAGATGCAATTATATCAGTGTAATAAATTTAATAATGTTTATTGTGCGAACATCAGAGGATCTTCATTCATTTTCGGTCTTCCGAAGTAAAGGTTGCTCTACTTGTAAACCTATGTAAAACATCGATTTCTTTTGGATATTATTATTCAGATATTACAAATTTTCAGTGAGCCACATTTTTTATTATATTCTTGGGAACATACAAAAGAAGCGTCAGGAAAAAGTGCTTGATAGGAAAATTCGTAAGTTATACATGTTTACCTTGCTGGTAATTTTTTTTCTCCTTTCTGTTTGATAAATGCGTTCCAGTATCTGCAGATAAGCACAGAAATAATCTTAGATGTGGCTACAGTAAAACAGCTCCTATTAAAATCGATAAAGGTAAAAAGCAAGTTTCATTTAAATATATGTTAGGATAGGATAGCATAGAAGTTGAAGATTAAACTTGGCGAATTATGTGCTTTTCGTGAATTGGTACAGCGTGTTCGATACGGACGAGAGCTTCAGGTGAATATCCACAATGCTAAATTAAAACAACAGTAGACGCTCTAAGATTATAACGAGCGAAATCTCCATCAAACATGCATCAGATGGGTTTGGAGTACATCCAAGCCAGCGCATTAATTACTTTAATATCGGAGAAAGCATCCAAGCGTCCACGGGGAGAAAAAAGCACTCCACCCCCGTAATATCCGGGAATGAGCGAGGCTCACATGATCAAACGGCATCTCGCAAGACATCTCCGTGCGAAATTCCCAAAAATAGAGGAGGATTACGGGGGAGACGCATCAAATATATCAGAGGGATTCCGTCATATAAGAGGGGGAGCATGCAGACGGGAAAGAAATGGTGAGATGGATGGAGTGAGTGATTTTCGGAGTGAGAGGAATTCGTCGGAGGAATTAATTTCGCCCAACTAAGAGCGAGACGTGGGGGAGTGGGTGTGGGGGCGAGGGTTTTCTTTGGCAAAAGGAAACAATGAGAAGAAAGCGGCTTTCGGTGAAAGGGATTAAGGGAAGAAGGAATGGCACTAAGGAGAGATCGAAATTCAAATTTTCTTAGCGGCGTCATTTCTCTCTCCCTCTCCGCTTTTTATCCCTCGATTGTTTCTTCCTAACGTTTGCTCTTCTCAAACACTTCCACTCTTCGTTACTAGGCGCGCTGTTTAACTTCTTAATATAGGAAGTGAAGGTAAGTCTTCGGGAATAATTTCCCCCCATCCCAGCCTCGCGTAAATCGAAGGGAATTCCCTCTCACGGAATATTTAAACTTCAAACCGTGCCGGATTTTGGGAGAATCAAAGGCGTTTAAATTTTAAGACAAAGGAAAGCGATTTGCGCTCAGGAACGAGGCTCTCTCACTCTCTCTATTTCTCTTCTCCGAAGTTCGCTTCCTTTTTCGGAGACAAAAGAGCGGTCTGAAGTGACAAAAATTGGGCTCTTTCCCGTGGAGAATGTTCGCGCAGTGTCTGAAATAATCGGGGGAAGGTTTCCATTTTGCGATGCTACCCCGAGTTTCAACGTTTGGAGGCTAAAATAAGCAGCCGTGTCTCTCCATTTTTGCCGCTTTTCTCTCCATACCAAAATAACAGCGGGCCACTCAATCAAGCTGTTACGTCAGCGATGACGAGAGCCGTTTCCGTAAAAATAGTAACTTGGAATGAATTCGATTGAAAGTGAATGGGGTAATTGGAGTATGTATGATTAACATTACTTTGGGAGACAATCAAATAAACAGCAACAAAAATAGCACATTTAAGGGAAACGACGGAATCAAGTTATTATTGCAATGGTGTTGTTAAAGAATTTGAAGTATTCTTCCGTTCCCTATTTGTAGGAATCTAAATTTAATCCTATTATAGAATCGTATCATTTCATCCGTATCATTCATTACCTTTACATATATCCTACTAGCAACCTTTCGGTGAATGGCAGCGGATGTCTATTTCTCCAATACTAGCGAGTATCCATCTCGGAAGGAATTAATATTTGAAGTGTATAGTTCAGGTGTGAGGAAAATTTTTTTTGGAAGACCACGTCTACCATTCGGTTTCATAAGAAAGGCCGCACGTGAAACTGTAAGGTTGCACTTGTGTGGTGTGTTACCTAGATTCAAACAGTCGGGGAATATTTATATTCATTCTAACTCAACGAATTCATTCGCTGAGTAAACTTTAAATATTAAATCTTAATTTTATTCTTCTCCGAATATGCAAAATTAGAAAACTAAATTATTTAAACAGGAGAATTTGTTTCTGAAAGTTACCAAAAGGTCATATTAAATACCATAAATAGCCACATTAGACATGATGACCGCAGGTTCCTCACATCTAGTCTAGTTTTGCGCAGCATCTGTTTCCCTGATTTTCCCTGTAGTATTCGATCAGCCTATGTTACAGAGCAAAATCAAGATATCATGTCTTCTTTCTTTTGAACTCTAAAGAGGAAGTGAATTAATAACGATGTCTTCAAAATTAAAAAAAAAAATGCTGAATCTGATACAAATTAGTGTATTTTGTATCTAATTATCACACTACTCATCCGTAGAATTTGGTAATCGTGCGATCATCTCATTGCTTCAAAATCTTATAGCGTCTTTCCTTGCTGAAATTTTATATAATAGCTTTCCTTACTTACTTCTTTTCAACTAATTTTAGAAGAATTGCTACTGTTTTATAAATGATTATTATTGAAACTAAACTACTAGTACTCGTAGGCATACACCCTGCATGTCACTTTTGAAGTACATATTTAATAATTCCTGAGCATGAGATTTATTTTTACTAGTTTAATTTCAGGGTTTATGGGTTCAATTAAATTCTTTATGAGAAAGATCTTTCCTTAAGATTTCAACCAGTATTTCTCCTGGTCTTCGGCAGATACCACCGTAGCATTGTCTCTCTTACTCCTCAGCTTCTTTTCTCTCCCATTCTCTCACTTTCTGTTTTTACACCTCTCCATTAAGAACCGACTCTTCTTCCCTCCATTTCTCATTATTAGTTTGAATTGGCACTCTAAAGTCCCTTATCGCTCCACTAAGGGTTTTATCTTCTATTCTCATTATCCCTTCCTTTTCGCATTAAATTCTCCCGTAAGATTTTCTGGAAATGTCTTCTTTGTAGCTCGTCGACAAAAGAATTACTGTAAGATAGGATTCACTTGAATGTAGTAATGTGAAAGTTAAACGCCTTGATAAGTAACTACAGTCTCCTTGCGAGATAGCAATTAGAAATAAATCAATTTTGCATCGAGTCTATTCAATGGAAATGCAAAGCATGCAGGAAAGTTAGGCACAAAGAAATTATTGACTCAACCGTCTTCTCAACTTCGTTACTATCGTATACCGTCTGGGCGCTTCTCTTTTCTAACTCGATTCCATTACCAATTTTTCCTTTTCCTTCCTCCTTAACGGCAGAAAATTATTTCATTAAGACCACCACTGTTCTCCCTACTGTTTTCGATTATTGAATTATAATTATGCATAAGTTACGAACAAACACAATCCAGGCGGCAACTTTTCATATTATTTACAAACATAAACTTAAGCACGTCGTTTAAGAATTTCTACGTATGCTTGATATTTAGTATTCACAGGGCCTCCAAGTTCAGTTAATTTTAAAATTGTCAACAATACTAAAATACAGAATATTACCGCAATATTTATCCACAACACTGTTATGATAAAGAAGTAAAATGAAAAGAATTTAGGCGTAATCTAATTATTTGTTTACTTGTACTTTCTTACAGTATTTTCAGTATGTTTTTTTCTAAAATAAATGTTTTATGAGTAGGGACTGAGAAGTAAGTCCTGAGTAACTCGTTCCAGTTTTCAGATTTTCTATTTAAAAATAAAATTTGATCATATTTTTCCTCTGATCATTGGTTCTTACTTTACGTTTTCATTGAAATCAATATTTATAGGAATTTTAGAGTTAAATTTAAATTTTTCAGTCACTGCACGGTGCTATGTGACAATGCGTCGAATTGATCAAACTTTTTCCCACTATTTCACGAAAAAATTAAAATATTTTTATAGCTTTCTGACTAACGTTGCAAGAAGGTATCAAAGTAAACTAATAGCGAATTATTTTTACTGTCAGTAATAGATTTCATTCATATTTCTCCTTATGGAATTTGTTGAGAAACTATGTTATTCGAGTAATTCTGCTGCAATAACTTGGACGTTTTCCTCTCACCATTATCACTCAGTAAGAATATTAAAAGCGAATTACTTCCGTAATTATCTTGCGTAGTAAGCAGGTTATCGAACCGAAATATTACTGTTTCTTCTTTGGTTAAAAAAAAAGACAAATTTCAGTTCAATTCCGGCTTCGCTATGTCCGCGAACGTTGTATGTACCGATTCGGATCGATTTTTTTACACCGACAATTTTATTATAATATCCCTCTGAAAGATAGAATTTTTATTTATATCACTTGGCTCTACATTTATGAATAAAATTTATTTACATTTTTTAGCTATACATGTCCATCGCTTAGATAAGATTAGTTAAGTAAAATGCTCTTTGTTGGGAACCGAGAGTCAGAATGGAGTAAATAAAAGATTTCGGTTTCGGTTTGGTTTTAAGAATTCTTTTTTTCGGATTCGGTTTTCACCCCGGTAAAAGTAACAGGTTTATCGGGTTTAGGTTTCCGATTCGGTTTCAGCTAAATACCCTGGTAGTAATTCCCATTTTAGGATACCAAGAAAGATATATAGTGTGTTCTTTATCAAGACTCGAAATAAATAATTTTATAGTAAGAATAAGCCAACCAAAAGGACGAACGCATTAGCTGAACTTAAAAAAATCAAAAGTTAAAATTGTGCGGAAATAAGAATGAAACATTAATTTGAACATCTCCGAGCCGCGTGAGATTCTGCAATTCATCCCCCAAAGGAGTGTTCGTGAAAAGTCTTTCAGGTTCATCGAACCAAAGCTCCTTGAAAATTAAGGATTTTTTCGCGGATAGCATCTTTATTTAAGGATCCTTACGGCTATAAATCGATACAAGAGCACCGAGACGTTCAAAACTTCGATGAGACGCTTTAATGGAAATCGAACTGCATCCGTTTGGGGCAAGGTTTGGCGCATACTGGACGCTGCTCGTCATTCACTTTTTTCCTCAGCGACGCTGTGATTGTACCATATGTTATTCATCAGAGTGTAGTAACTTACATTGAGTGTATGCCTCCTGGAATCTCAATGGCCACAGATATTTTACTGAAGGTGGGATTCTCCTTCACGAACGATAAGATTAATCCTTATTGATTTCCGACAGAATCAGCGCTTAAAATAGTAAAGAAGTGGCGATTTATAGGCGCGAAAATTGAATGTGGGAAATAGTGCGATCGCCACAAACATAAACATTCTAAGATGAAAAATTCTTACTGTACATGACAGCAAATAAATACAAAATTTACATTATATGTTTTCAGTTACTCCCCTTTTTCAGGAATAGTTATTTAACAGTCTTTGAGTTAGATTTTTAGTTGTAATGAAATAAATTCTTTACCGTCGTGAATTTCTCACGTGAACTAGAAGAATATGCATGATTGAATGTTTTTCAAAAAGGTCTATAAAGCATCTGCATCTATATATGTACCCCGGAAACCGCTTTTTGGCGTTTGGCATGGGGTCCATGCACCTTGACGTTCATGCACCAACTTTCCTAATCGATAACTTTCTCGTATTGTTCTCGGAAAAAATGTATTATTGTATCGACTGGTTCTAGCATCTATTACTTTGATCTTTTTCGCAGTATCAGAACGGCCTATATGATAATGAGAACAAATAATATCGACTACATCTTCTACGAACGTACTATCTCTGATTGTATTAAGTAAATTAAATCCGATTGAACTGATTCTTCTAAAGCGAGCGGGTATGGAGATTTATATTACGCCACTAAGTTAGGCGTTAAATAATTCTTAATAGCCGTTAAATAATACATAATAACTTAATACATAATCACCCCCTGCCATACGCCACTGGTGGCTTACGGGGTACTCATCTAAATCTTAAATCAAAAATAAAGCATTAACAATCAGGAAAACGAGTTTGCAGCAAACAAACGTCAAGAAAAAACATTGCACTCAGGAAATACTGCTAAGACTCAACAAAACAGAGGCAATTAGGTGTCTCCGGGGACCTAATGAATCAAAAACCTTAGAGAGGTCGGAATCTCAATTGACCCAGTGATTTGTAACTTGTTTGAAATTAGTATCCTATATCTAAAACTGATCTACCATAAAATTTATGTTCCCCTTAAAATGTAAAAACGTCTTTGATATAAAAATTTCTCCTCAAAATTTTGGTGAAATGAAGGAAACAAATCACTATAAAAATTGAAAAGATGGATAAAGGTTGATATAAGATAATTACATCCAAAATTCATTCGTTTCTCTAAGATACTTTGCGCACGATGAGTAAGGACGTATTATAATACAAGATTGCGATGATAAATATTGATTAAATTAAAGTAATTGATTCAGAAATAGTGGTACGTCTTAGTTATCCTATTTTGCCCTTAGGATTTTAATTCTATTCTTAAGACATATCTTTATCTTTAATTGATAATTGTTCATCACGGCTTTCTTTAAAAAGAAAAGAATAGTCTTTCCGTGAAAACGGACTTGGTTCTTATCATTCTATATTGCAACGTTTGAATAACAGTGGTCCTTGAAAGACAACAGATTCTTTCTATCATAATACAAATCAAGCTAAACATTGAAAATAAGCAGAACCTATGAGATAATTATATTCTCATTTTTCAATTGTAGACATTTCATTTGCATGTAAAACATCTTAAATTGCTCTTATTTAGAAGTCTTGAAAGAATGGAGGGAGTTATTTTTTCCATTTATAGAAGTAACTCATGAATTATTTCACTGCTTTGAGGTATTTTGTGAATTCCTCCTTCCGGTTTCTATTTTAAGTAAGGCTGAATTCATTTCATTACGCAGTTAAGGACTATTTAAATTTGAAAAGATATAAGTCTTTCCTGGTTCCTTTCGAGGCACTAATAGAATCAGACAATGAAAGTTTTGGACATTTGGAATTAAATGTTGAAACGAAAATTCTTGGAATAATTACCAAGAATCGATGAGATATTCTACAACCTCCTTTTGTAAGCAATGTAAAGTAGATTTTCGGAATCACACTCACCGTCGAGGAAGGAAATTGTCCGTTGCTTACGCCCACTTAATTTCATTCACCTAAAACTTCAAAGATTCTCATCCTTCCGGTGGACAAAAGTAAACACCAATGCTTCCTGCGCCCACATGAGCCGTATACAATTCATTGAAATGTGTGTTATTTAAGCCCAGATAATGATGCGTAGGCAGTTCAATTCCTCGTTGAAAATTCAGATTAAGGGTGGAACACATCAGATAAGGTTCTCTCCCTTTATCATTTCGAAGAGATTTATACACATCCGAATCAACATGTTTTTAACTCATCTTGCTTTGTGATTAAGATGTAGCGTAATTAGTTACAAGTGTTTGTGAAAGGTTTCTACTTAAAAGAACCGAAGAAATTTTCCAAGGAACAAAGGGATCAATTTATCCCTGTTACACTTTTACGTGGAACTAACAAAAGAACAATGGAAAAAATGTGCGCTTAAAGAGACTTGTAAAAATATTTCGAATGGTTCTCTAACTTAACATTATTAATATATAATGCTGTGGAAATCGGTTCTTCTACTGAAATTGATTTGTTGGGAAGAATTTGTTCTCCTATTGCAATTGAATTATGAATAAAAATTAGCGATGAAACAATTTTACAAATTGTTTTGCTTGAAAGTATCATTAGTTATCATTTAAATTGTATTTGTATTTTACTTTTCGATTTTTATATTTGTCTTTTTTGTTTTTGATATCTACCAATTGCACTTTACTCTGTATTTCTTGTTAAAGTTAAACAACTTAATGTGATCATTCATTGTAATAGCTAACTCTGTCACCTGGTCTATACATATATGCAGAGTTAATGTAATAATAATATAATCCTAAATTATTTGTGATATTTTCCTATATCTCGCGGTGTATTGCTCCCAGAAATTGGCGCATTATATCAGCCTAGGGAAGAGGCTCAGTATGGGTTCCCAAAGTTTAACACGAGGAAATAATCGTCTGTATACTAATAATTTGAAACTTGGACGAGGCTATCTTTGCTGTGCATTGTTCACTTAATTAACGAGGCTACAGAGTAAATAAATGTGGAGTATGTTTATATTTATCATAATTAATTGCTATTTCCGCTACCTCTGTCGATGCTGATTTATTTCTGTTAAAACCTTACTCTTCCCCAAGCATCTCTGGCACTTTCGTGTTCACTTTTATGAAACAAATCGATCATTGGGCAATGTCTGTAGATTTGATCCATCCACAAGAATGATGAAAACAACTAATAGAAACCTGAATAGGGATAATTGTATTAAACTATTTAATAACACATCGGGCAACCTAAACTGTACTGAACATTGTTTTATCAACGATCTCTTATTGTTCTCTTTCCCTTTTTCTCCTCCATTTCCTCTGTTTCTGTTTTAATGTTTTTTAAACGTGTAATTTATAAATATTTTTACTTAATTTTTTATTTATTTATTATTTGATCATATGCAATTAGGTTCCTCTTAACCTGCTTGTGATTAATAAACCATTATTACTTTTGCTATTTTCACAAAATATTACAATAATAAGAATAAATAATTTATTCAAAGAGATTGAACAAAAGAAAAAAATAATCGTTATAAAACAATTCTCATCCTACGCCAAGAGGTTTCTTGGTAACGCCCACCTAATTATCGGCGCTTTCTATCAGAATGACCACCTTTGGAATTTCCCAATTTTCTTGGATTATAATAACTCGACACTCCCTTAACTTCAGCAACTCCGCTCCGTCTGTTATGCGCATTAATAGCCGAGTGACAACTGAGACACATTCACCCGGGGGTTTCTTAACATTATTTTCGTTTAACCCACTTCCCCTCGTATCCACGGGTGTCTCAAAACTCCACGTGCTTAAACTTCCGGCAACTTAAAACACCCCCCAGTAGCGAGCGCCTCAAAGTCGCCTCATCTTCCTCCACCACTCACAATACCCACTGACTTCCTTCCGGAAGCGCCTCCGTAAACCTCGAGAGTTTTCTTTGAATCTGCCACGTTTTCCGGCGCCGCTCGAACACGCCGTGGGAAGCGAGCGAAAACCCCACGCGCCGGGAAACTAGGACCTCTCCAAAACACTTTACCTCCCACAGCTCTCTTCGGTTATATCAAGTGCCACGCTGAGGAGGTTTACAGCGGCTGTGTGAAGTGCAGGTAGAGAGACGGCGGAGGGAGTGGGCTTTAGAAACTGCGGGGAAGGAGCCGTGGCGGCGAGCCATGAAAATTCGCATTCAAAATTAAATCCTCCTTCCACGTGGGAACTATGTTTCGGAATAGATCAAATGGAATAGACTCCACAAACCGTTTCCTTTACTGTTCTCCGAATTGTTGGTAAAAGAGGGAAAATATTTGTTCGATTCGCCCAATCTTTTAATTAAAATTCGGCTGGGTAGATTAGCGTAGCTGTGGGAGTCGAGATTATGCGAATCTATGCTCGGTCACAGACACCAAAATACCTCCTAAGGGCGGAGTAACCGACGAATCAACGTAAAAATGTTACAAAAAATGCCACAGGAGTAGCAACGGTAATTAAATGTTTCGGAATAGATCAAATGGAATGGCATCGTTTCCTTTACTGTTCTCAGAATCGTTGGAAAGGGAAAATATTTGTTCGATTCGCCCAATCTTTTAATTAAATTTCATTTGGATAGCTTGAGAGGCATTAACGTAGCTGTGGGAGTCGAGATTATGTGAATCTATGCTCCTTCACAGACACCAAGATACCTTCTAGGGGCGGAGTAATCGACGTATCAACGTAAGAATGTTACAAAAATGCCACAGGATTAGCAACGACAATCAATTATGGAGTATCGTGAGCCATTGCCAATGTATTGCCAAAATTGTCATCGCCAAAATGGTTTTTGATTAAAATTCTACTGTGATATTTTCGTCCACCAAATTCCAGCGATTCCCAGTGTGACATTTTTTCCGTGGCATTATTTCCTACGAATGAGTGCGGTATTCTTCCCGTGCTATTTTTTTCGGGTGACATTTGTATCATGCAAAATTGCTCTGAATTAATGATATATGTTTCAGAAGACCTTCTTAACCTAAGTTAGGAAGGGAAAACTTATAGTACTGTGGCAAGAATACCATGTTTGATAACCATAAAGAACTTGACGCATAATTTTTTCATACTTAAAAGTTCCCGGTTCGACCCTACACGAGTCATAGCGTTTCCCTAAGAAGTGCAAGTAAAATTCATATTTATGAATATAATTAGAAAGAATTGTCTTACGAAGTCGAGTCAAGCTCCAAAGGAAATTGAATAAAGATTCTTATTTTGGTCGTGGATTATTTTTTTAAAGCGGAATTGCGATAACCTGGATAATATAGGTTTAAACTTTTTGAAATCCGAAGATTGTACAGAAAACGTTCCTGTGACGAATAATGCGATCGTTTATCCCGCGTTCATGCATTTTACCTTAAGAATATAACGGGAATTTAGGCTCATTTAAAAATTATGGTAATAATTAGTGATAGAATATACGAATCGAGGGGTATTTTATTCTATTTTAACGGTTTCAGTTACGATGAACGAGTCACTATGAAAATTACCACCATGTAGTAATGTTTCATAATCAATAAGAATATTCTTACGGACAGTTGAAGAGATTTATGTTTCTTTACCACAATCTATATTTAATTATTTATTTCTTTACCTTGAATTTTAATTAATTTTTAAATTTTTAAATTTTTCTAAAATTAATCCGAAAAAAATTAAAAATAATAATTAATTAAAAATTATGGTAAAGAAATAAATGATTTCTCAGAGCAGATTCCGGAAAGGAAAAGTAAAAAAGCTAAGAGGAAGGCTATACAAGAAGTGAAAAATTGTGACTTGGCTGGGACTCGAACCCAGGTCTCCAACTTTCCGGGCAGGTATTCTATCCATTGATATGGATAGCATAAAATAGATAGATTCAATGGATAGAATACCTGCCCGGAAAGTGGGAGACCTGGGTTCGAGTCTCAGCCAAGTCACAATTTTTCAAAGCTAAGAGGACTTTTCGCTAAGTATGTTGTTCATTATATCTATTTCCACACCTCTTTTATTAATTTGGCTCTCTATTATCTTATCGTTAGTCAATTAATTTTTCAGTAGAATGATATATATATATATATATATATATATATATATATATATATATATATATATATATAATTTCTATGTCCCTGTCGAGAATAAACGGGCAATTCAGTTAGTGCAATTATATAATAGGGTAGGCATGTTTGAGGATGCTTAACGCTATCCTCCGAAATAAATTTAATTCACCTCTTGATAGATTAACCTTCATACTACCTTACTAATTCTAAATTCGCGTGCTTAATTCTTTCCTTATTTACCTTAATTAGACGATACTTCCTTGTTGAGATTTTGAGAGATTGTTGAACGAGGAAATGCCACGTACACGTACGATAGGGCAGTCGAACTGAAGTTTTCCTTTTGCGAAATAGTAATTTATATTGGTGAAATAAAAATTCATCAAAAAACACAGCGGTACATTTATAGGGATAAAAGTAATTAAATCCATGAAACTTCTATGGAACCGAGTATTCATACTAAAATTCTGATTTTACGCGGAACCTCATAGATGAATTTGTGAACAAATAAGACTGCTATGAATAAACAAATTTTATCGTCTGATTTAATGAATTTTCAAACAAATTTCTACCCTATAAAATAGCCTACGTACTTTTTCATCATCATCATGAGTGTTCGGTTTGTTCATGTGCCCTAAACTTTCCTACTTAACTTCCTTCCTTCTTTTCCTTGATCACTTATTCTGCCCTTTAAAAGATTCAACATTTACCTTTCTCTTCTCCTCTGTCAATTCCCTTGCATCCCACCATCAATTACTTTCTTTAAAAATTTCTCTCTCAGTGTTTGACCCACCCATTTCCTCTGCCATCACTTAACTATTCTACATTCTCTACATTGCTGAACATACCACCGCCTAGCTTCATAGGGAATATAAGGCTACATCCAGGGCCAGCACGATACATAGAGCCACCTCGGAATGATATTCAAGTAGGCCTCTTCAATAACGATAGTTTAAATATCCGTTTTTAACGACTTACTTATCTTCTCGAAAAAATGAATATTCCTTAGAATTGAAGGTCGCACAGTGAACAAGAATCGAAAATCCCTGGCCAAAAATACGAAAGTGGTTTTTTTGAGTTAGGACTTTGAAACTTCGCATGGCCATTCCTAAAATAATTCTGCATACAAATGTGCAAGTCATTAAACTTGATTCCTGCGCATTTAAATCATGAGGTCAATTTTTTTGATTTGGATTAGCGAGAATTATGATAAATAGAGGAAAATCGTGTGGTCTTAAATAGACTGTCACCCTAACAAAGATAGTTGTTGAGTTCGAGTTAATTCTTTTTCCCATGAGAATACACGGGGATTTTTTTCCGTAACAGCTACATATTAAAGTAATATAAAAAATTAAACATGCTGGCTTAGAGGGTTCATATACTCGTATATGACATAACAGAGATACCTTCCTTTTTGGTAAGTCTATTTTTACAATTTCTGACAAGGGAATTCATTAGTATTCAATATACATCGGTAATATTCCCTTCAAATTCATAAATTCCTGATAACATATTGCAGTCGTATGGTTTTTTCGATGGCTAGCATCGAATATAAAAATTTATTATCGCTTTAATAATAGTATACAACTTTTCCTTATTCGCCTGTTGGCGATTCCTAGGAAATCCCTTCCCATCATTCATTTCAAATGCCATATCCCGTTTTCCTTCTCCTTCGGTATATATTGTACGATCGCTTCCTGTAATTCGCTCACACCTACGCTCCGAAAAATGTCAGCGGTCGAATACACCCACCACGAATAATTGAAAGCTTTCTCCTCATCCAATTTCTATATATCCGAGTCGCACCTACTAACAATTTCACATATAAATCACAAGATGTATCACAAGGACCCAATCAACTTTTTTCAGCGTAAAATGTAGCTATGATTTCAATATACAAAATGTTTCGTATATACTTCTCTTCTGAGGTAAATATTCATTTCTTTAGATTATGAAGGTATTAGCTGTAACCTCCAAAATTATATGTGATAACTTTAAATGTGCACGTAATAATGATTTTAAATACCTCGTGTAAAGTGTTTAAAGTTGTTTATTTCCCTTTCTGACCTGTCCTAACCTGTATTTTACTCAAAATGTATAAACTATCGTAGATTTCGCAGCTTATTCTCACACCCCTCCTAGTGGTTGTTTTCATACTGTGGCGATTTTTTCCTAAACGCAAACTTAGGTTTTTAAAACAACAAAGCAGTTTTATTCCTTGGTCTTCTCTCAAGCGATATCATTCTTTTAATTTTGTGTGACGATGGGTTTGATGTTAAAAGAGACTTTTTAGTCTGAATCTCGCTCGAATACAGTCGCTTATTATTTTTATTATTATTATATTTCGAAAAGAACAACATATGACCAATCGAGTTAGCCGTTACCTGGTAGAACTTCATTACAGGAAATAATACAATCACTTTGTAAAGTTCTACTGAATTATTTTAATTATACATGCATCAGTGAGACGAAACATGTTGCATGTACAATTAAAATAATTCAGTAGAACCTTGCAAATTGATTGCATTATTTACTGAAAAGAACAACGATTAATTCAGCTGCCATTGTTGCCTCAGGATGGACATCTACCTGAAGTATTTCTAGAGGTTAACTCCTTGAAGTAACCTCCACAGAAAATGACACGTGCATTTCGACAGAAGATTACAAACTCCCTGAAGATGAGGTGAAATCTCTCCGCTATGCAAAAGTGATGTCTATTTCGCATGCATCCCTATGTACCAATCCCAAGCTTCTCACGATGTTCCTGACAAGTTATTCCTCCTGTATGGACTCACAAGCGCACCGACATCCGCACTAACCCCGTCAACACGTCATCCCACAAAAAGCCACCTTTTAAACGTATCTCAAAGCGTCAGTTTCGAAGTCAAGTCGATCTTTCATCCTCCCACCCAGAGGTTCCTTTTTGGGAGCAAGATGTCTATCGACCCTCATTCGGAGGACTAGAAATAGGATCCAGAAGATAGATATTCGATCAGAGGAAGGGGAGATTAGAACGTCTTTTCGATGGCTTTAAAGCGAGGGATCTGCTCACCTTTGTTTCATCTCGGGATTCCTCCACCTGCTGTGCTTCTTTTTTCGCTCGATACCCACTCTCTCACACGCTCTCCTTCACGCGGACCGTTCGCACACCTCGTTTACCCCCCCACCCGAATCCTCCCCTCATCCACTGCACTCTCTATCCCTTTATCCTGCTCGCGTCCTTCCCTTGCCCTTCATGCGCCATCTCTCCCATCGCCGCTTTTACATTTCTCTCCGCTTTCTCGCATTCATTCCTAACTGCTTCTCTTATCGCTACTGTTTCATCCGGGCCTCGCTTTAATTCATCTCACCCCCCACGTGGACTCTCTACGTTTCTCTACGCGCGATATTTATTTCGTGTGTTCCTTCGCTGTCCTATTTTTGGAAGTATAGCATTCTTATTTATTTAGTAAGTTTGGTGGGCGTTTGGTGCAATATTCACTTCAATCAAACGGTGCGAAAGCTATTCTAAGGATACTGAATAAGGGGAAAAAAGCCCTCTCACATAACGACTGTGTACAAGAAGTGGATGAAGATGATGCTGGACCGAGTCTATTGGGCAGTGAAATTGATAGGGCACTGCGTGATATGAAAGGGAACAAAGCAAGGGGTGTGGATGAGATTCCAGTAGAATTTCTTGAGAACCTGAGGGAAGGGTAAGAAACACTTCTACGATTAATGTAGGAAAATTTACGACGAAGGAAAGTGGCCGGAGGATTTTACCAAGTCTATCCTGATACTGTTACAGAAAAAGAGTAGTGCTTTGGAATACCGAGAATTAGTTTAATAGCTCACCCGGGAAAAGTAATTCCAAGGGTCTTGAATAGAAGAATCGAGGGAAAAGCTAATGAACACATCGGAAATGATAAGTTTAGTTTTAAGAGAGGAAAAGTAACGAGAGACGCAATTGGGGTAATTAGGGTACATGTAGAATGAAGCTTGAGATTTAAGAAGGATGTATATGTATGTTTAGTTGATTTTAAATGGCATTTGATAGAGTCCAATGGCCAGAATAATGCAAATATTAAAGAAAATTGGGTTTGAATGGAAATTTAGGCGTATGATACAAAATTCATTCTTAAATCAGACCGCAGGAGTAAGAATGGCCAAATGAATAACCGCCTTTTATTATAAATTATGTCTTTAGAAAAAGATAAATAAAGGGGTATGTTATTAAGATATTCTTCTTGCGGTATTTTAATCGAATACATTAATTTATCAAGTTTTTCCGTTCATATTCATGATGTCTCCCCGTCTATGTTTTTATATTCAACCAAGTAAAATATCCTTAATAAATAATTCTTTAATAACAATATATATTCTCTTTAATATGGTGTGAGGCTTTCAAATAAAGTAACATTCAAATGTAACAAAAATTCAAAGCCACAAATTACTAAGTAAATTCAGAGAGAGTAGGCTCTTAGAGTATGTAGCCCATATTATGCATCGTTCTTGCTACATGGGCCGTTCTGATACTGAAAATAAGACCAGGGATATAGATGCTAGGGCAAGTTGATTTCAGAATCCATCTTTTTCCGCGAGCAATACTAGAAAATGATGGATTAGGGAAGTTGAGTCATGATGCATACACCCCCTACCATTTTGCTGAAAGGCGGCTTGCAGGGCGCATATGCAGATGTAGACTCTTGAGTACCGTTATGTCTGTAATAAAATAGTGCATCTCCCTCTTCATATTTCAGCTTTAATATCTAAACATAAGCATACAGCCTGCTAATCTTGCTAAAGCTGGCCAAATGTACGGAGTTAATTCTCACTAGATAAAAATTATTCGTCCTGCCCAAATTTCTCATCTCTTTCCACTTTCATTTCTGCTAACCCCAAACTTCTCTTTTTTAGTGCCCGAGAATATAAGTTGAGACTCTGAGGTCTCAAATTCAATAAAATTAAAGCACTCCCTCTAATCCTCCCTACCCTTTTCACGCTTTCCTATCTCATCAACCTCTCTGTGTTTGCGCGAGTTTAATATAGGATGAGACTTTTAAGTCTCCGTTCCTCCTGCAATAAAATGGTCGGTCCGATGAATCCTCATGAGCTCCCCTCATTCCCCGCTCTGCCCATTACCTCATCCTCGAGCACACCCCCGCGCTTTCCACCCTAACACTCTATTCCCTCCTCAGATTCATTTTTTAAAATATCACCCCTATTCTCTCGACCCCGTTCCCTCCCCTCTCCCATAATCCCCTCACGTGGAGATTCTCATCTTCGCCTCCTTCACTTTTTCCGTTACAAAAGTCATTACACCTCCCTACATTACGTTCCTTGCCTTTAAAGCCTTACAATTCCACTAGGCTCTTATCCTTGGATAGCCTCTCTCACACTCTCTCTATCTCACGCCCTCATCTTCTTCCTTTTACCTTGCTGGTCAAATATACGTTGTAGAACTTCATTCCGCCCCCCCACACTAGCCTCTTCCGCTTCATCCCCTTGGAGGAAGTGTAGTGTGCCTCGTTGTAGGATGGAAGTGGTGCTGGAGGTGATTTTTTGAGAGATACATGTAGTGTATAGGATGTTAGTCTCCTTGGCGTGTTGACTTTTACAAGAATATCCGAAAAAGACGCTTTTCGAAGATTAGTTGAAAGTAAAAGTTCACCTGCCTGAGATTTTCTCTATGATTACATTTATACTGATACACTAGTATATGACTTTCCTCCTCTGATGTACATTTTCGTGATATATCAAGGAAATAATAAACTGCCTCAGTCTTCATTTTGTCGAACCTGGAGTTATCGTGATCATCGGAAAAACCTGAACGGAGTATTACGGTCACAAATATTTTGTGGAAACCGAAATACTCTGTTTAATTTTTCAATATGAATGATATATCATAGAAAGAAAAATACAGCATGAAGTTTTCGGCATCATTGCCGAAGAAAGACTTTTATGTCGAAAAGAATCGAATATTCCCGTAACATGGATGCTATTTTAAAAGAATAATATATTTTACTAATTTAAGTACTGAGTGTTAGGGTAAACATAAAAAATTAGCGATTTCATGGTTACTCGGTAACATTACAAGGCCTCAGTAGTTTTTAATTACCACAATTAATAGTCTTTTATCTGTATCCACATTGTCAGTATGATTATCTTCTTATTACTGTTAATTTCTCGAAAGTTTATGAGTTCAAAAGCCCCTTACTTAAATACCTTTCCGTCTTGCTTGTAAACCTCGCCCTTCATATCGTCCAGCAAATTCTTCTCCTTCGCCACATTCCTTGCATCCTACCTCCAATTACTTTTGTTATTAATCCATTCATTTCCAATATTTTACAAAGCCTTAGTTTCCGCCTCCGCTTTATTACTTTAATTAAATTTTATTTCTCTATTATGATCACTAACACTTTCTCATTGGCCTTGCATCCAATGCAGCTACCATTTTTCTCTCCCATCCACACTCACGCCTACTTCTCAAAATCCTCCAATATTTTAATGTACAAGGATTACTTTAGAGTCCACATTTCACACACTAATAACGAAACCCTTAATGTGTGATTCGAAGTGAAGCCAATAATTACTTCTTTTATTAAAAAGAATTTTATCAATGTCATATTGAGATATAAATTGACAAATTGATTTCACATTTTTGCTGAGGATGGACTAATGTTTTGGCCTAATTTAATTTTAGGGAGAAATTCCATTGCTAATCTCGCCCACTAAGTTGCCTAATATGAGAGTGAGTTATAATTGCTCCCTTTAAGTATGGCTTTGCTCATGAACTTCCTTAATCCAATGTCGTAAATTAGAAGATAATAACGGTAATGAATTTAATAGACGGATTTAACTGGCGTTCATGAAATAGAAGAACCCAATTTTTATCTGCTTATCCATAGAGTTATTTTATTTGAGCAAAGGTGGCACGGCACTATGAAGATGTTCTGATTCATAATCCTCCGACTAATTTCTTGAAAAGAAAATGCTCCTTTTTATTCCATGCAGATTAACTAAGTGAAGCCTTCACCAATTTTGGGTTACTAAGATATGGCTGCAAAATACTTATTCTAAAAGTCGAACAATTGAGATTATAAAAATTAATGCATTCACAAATTACGACTCATTAAAGAAGCAATATTTCTAATTTGAAGCCAGAAAATATTCCATAACTTTTAATTGAATTGACCTCAACCAATCCTCATAACACCAAATTTCGAATTCCCTATACTATTTCAGGAGAAAGACGTTCAAATGCCAATTTTATCATTCAGGTTGAAATTTAATGTGAATTTTCTTTGGGCCGGAGTAGCTTAAATGTATCGCTTTCCTCTACTTTTGATGTGAGAAAATATTAAAAATATACTCGATGAAGTACATATTCAATTGTTTTACAATGCGCTGAATCCTCTTTGTATGTGCTTATTCAGTGGATCAAATAACTTCCCCAAGAATTGTATCTGTTTTAATTAAGCTACGTTTGATTCCTAATACTCCTACGATTTCGAAAGCTCGTGTTGTCCATTCGAAATTTGTAATCCATGGGGAAATAGTGTCTTGTTTTGAAATTCTCAAAGGTTTTAGAGAAAAAACTGACATTTCAGAAGATTCAAAATTCCAAGCGAATTATAGCAGCATCAAGGATTTTCAGTTTGAGGATTTGTTTGATTCAGCTCTCTAAACTAATCTATCCCTAGACAATCATTTCCTTCCTACAAAACTCCTAACTTAAGCACATTTCATTGCCTGTTTTTCGTTATTCAACCCATGCCTTTCTCATTAATACCTTAATTCCATCATTACCTCTACGATGATACAGATTTTATGAGATCGTTGTGTTTTACATTGTAACTCTTGAAATTTTTTGTATCTTTTTCTTATGTTTTTACGATAGATTTATCCTTACCTTTGTTATTCCAAAGTTAATTCATTATTTATTCGATGGGTGTAATCTTCAGTGGTGATAGATCTCTATTTATCCACTGCTAACGATACAGAACGTTTATGGACCCATGCAAAAAGGCACTCCATGTAAAGGCTTGTATTAAAAGTTAGCTCATATACAAGCACGGATTATTTGTTATCAGCAACGTTTTTTAAGTTCTCTCCGCTTGGGATTATCACTGAACATTTTTTCATGCTATTTCCATTGCTGTAGATGTTGATTTATGAATACTAGTACGTTTGTAAGTGTAGGTAAGCACGCAACGGATGCTATCAATTGGGGGTATACTATCTTATTCAATTAAAGTATTTTAGAAAGTGATATACTTTAGAACCTTTATTTACAAGTTACTTTATCGTTAATTAATTGCTTTAAGGATCGAATTCACATTATATTACGCATACCATAGAAATGGTATTGAAGTCCTTGGCATTAAAAGAATGGAAATAAAATGTAGGTCGAAAAACGAAACATTTCGCCAGAAGTGCTTTAGAAATAGAAGTAACTCGTCGAATAACATTCTTTCTGCCCTATAAATATTTTGGTTAGGAATATATCTGTAATTTCATATTTACGCTATTTCCAATCAATAACCAGGAGAATAATAATCAAGTGGATAGAAACGTTGGTTTGAAGTTGATTCGGAACCAAAAATATTTTTTTTTCTGGTTCGAAGTTAGAAATTTATTAATAACCTCCAAGTAGTCTTTTGCTTCGAAAATGGTTACTTACTACGGATCAGAATGATATATATTTTCAATGTAACAGTTCAGTTATGAAAGGTAAAGTACGAATAAAATAATTTTATCAAGTATAATCTGTAGAATAAATAATAATAATGTTATCGATAATCCACATACATAAAATTTTCAAAACCCAAACAGTTTCGTCACACCTCAGCAATCATCATGTGAGGGATAATCTCACTTGAGTTGTGCCAGAATCGGTCGTGTTTTGAAAATATGTAAAAATGCTTAGTGTTATTTTATTCCTACTTGTCATGGATTTACATTCAGTAGAGCCCTCCACAGTCGATTTTAAAAGTGCAATTATGAGTTTAAATAACTGGTGAGCTCTATCTGTTGCTTCTAATGAACGCAAATCTCGTGCATCGATTGGTAGTTGTAGCGCGAATAAAAACAACTTCGGACCATCCCATCCTACATCCTGTATCGCGATTTTTTGTGCGACAGAAGGAAGCGTTATTGGACGGAATATGGCGATTCATTTTGCGAACCCATCCATATTTCCAGGAGGGTATTATCCTCTGATTGATTCAGCAGGAGAACTTCATTTGCAAAAACCTCTAGCAGTCGATGGCAATACGGCGAACGAGTTTGCAAAATCCTAACAACAAAAAGTAGTACCTCGTCGTGGCTGGGATCTACGCTTTGCAATTCATAACGGTCGCATCACTGAATGTGCTTACCAAAGAAATATTCCATCCGTATTACGGATTCAGTGCGCTCTATCTATGCCCATCCCCTCTTCATTAACGCGGATTTCATCCTTTAGGATACGTCATTTACGGGAGCTTTCCTCCCATTAAAACCTAAGAAAACAAGGCGGGGATCGATCCGGGGCGAATCTTTCACTCGAACCACGGCCTGGAATCATTCCTCGGGTAAGATATTGCGCGTAGAATGATTCATTTGGCCTGTGCAAACAGCAGATAGAAGGGTACAAACAGTGGTGCTCATCCGCTCCAATGCGTTCTTACCTCGGACTGAGAGAGCCGAGTGTTATTATGTTGTTTGTAATGCAGAATCCACTCGCACTCCGGTTGGCTCAACACTTTCACCACATCCACTCCCTAACCCATATTAAAACCCGCGTAAATCCATATTACCAGAAATGCAAATAAGTCTCCATTGCGAATTTCATCGCCCAAAGAGAGCGGTTAACTGGACCCCGAAGGACAATGGAAGTCGCAGCGGGGGAGGTCTGCATTTGACACTTGCTGAGGTCCGGTGATTTAAAGCAAGCGTCAAATGGGGTGATGAATTCAGAGGTTAGATTCGGTGACCTTAATTGACTGCGCTGATTACAATGCGACTGGGGACTTTACGGAGCTGCCGTGCAGCAAGTTTTGGTTTATTGTACGGTGTCATTACGATGTGAATTGCAGTTTGGACCGTCGCTACAAATAGCACCGTGATGCTCAATTTCAGCTTAGTGCGGAAAGTCATTCCACGTGATCTTGAAGAAGTTTTATAGTCTACCATTTAGTAATTACGCTTTACTATCTCGTTTCTTTATGATGTCGTGTGTAATATTTCATGTGATTGGTTTCATACTACCGAACTCTAGGAGCATCTTCTGATATCTAGAGTGCTGTTGACTGTAGTTTGGTCTAATATAACATCTGATGAACCTTATCCTTCCGATGGGTTAATGGAGCATTATAGTCTTTCATTCTGCTACTGTATGAAGCGTGCGAAAGGTAATAAAGCTTTTCCAGAAAAATTGCACAACAGAGGTATTGTACTAATTAAAAAAGAATTTTTGCGGAAAAGTATGAATTCTTTCCTTACTTATGTAATTTGAAATACGAGCAATTTGGAATCGCTCATCTCATCATTTAATGTTACAAACTCATTAACGAATTAGCGCCCTTAATCAAGTTAATTGTATTCTATTGACCACCACCGACAAAGCACGTTACATTGATTACTCATATTAATTCCGATTTTGCGTATAAAAAAATTATCCTCTTGTATAATGATGTACGCTCATTTGTTATGAGATTGTCATATACTCTTTCACAACGCCTACGGCAAATCATCGGCGATCAATTGATAAAAACCCATTTAACGCTAATTTGACTGTCATCAAATTGCGATCGTGATTCCGATTGTGCATATTCCCTTTGACGCATTCCGCGGAATAATTACGTTCGCATTGGAGAGCGCCTTTAGGTCAGGAGATGGTATTAGATGACCCCAAAGTCTTCATTACGAGATGGACCCGTCCAAGTGGAAGATCCGGAAATGGAGAACGTGCATCATGCAGCTTCCGAGAAATCGAAAGGAATGGAGCACAAATTATGGACCGCTTGTGCAAAGAGGGGCCCTGTATGATCAAACAGGGGCCGGAAATTCGATTTAGAATGTCAGATCAGCGGCCGAAAGTGGATGGAAAGGATACATATTCGCATCGAGCACAACTTTCCCTTCTCTCGGGATGAATCGGCTATGAAATAGACTCGTTAATACGGAACGGATGGAGGATGGCTTGCCCTCCAGCCGATTTCATTTGCCTTTTGTGCCCCAGGTTGAATAAAAAGCGTCGAATGCGTACAGTTCACCGGCGTTTTTCACTTTCTTTCGATCGCGTAGTTTATTCAGATGAGAGAGGCACCGTGTGATTTAATATAGGCGTTCAAAGTGCAGAGATGCCTCGGTCAAAGAGTGACGAATTTTTCGGCTCGCGAAGATCCGCTTCGCTAGCTCTCGGACTCGACTAACGTTTATGGGTTCGGCTGACGGATTATTCGAAGAATGCTCGCAAATGTCCATGAAATTCGCGAAATAGTCGCTGCCCGTTTCTGCGTATTGGTAGTGGCGAGCGGTTGCTACTGGCAGTGTTTACGTCTGCTGTAGGATTTGACAACTGACAGGAATTACTATCTCGGTTGTACAGGAACAGGCGAACATACCTGTTTTCGGGACGAATGTCTTCGTTAACCGAGTGCTGTACCATCAAAATCATTAAATAAAAATGTAATTGAAGCTTGATTTGTAACAAAATCGCTTTCTATCACTATTATCGTGTAGACTTGGAAATTTCTTCATAAATTAAGCTGTTATCTTATTGAAAAAGTAGCTAGGTCATTGAAACACGCATTTTATTATTCATTATTAATCGTTATCAAATTCCAAATTATAATCTTTCAAAATATTCATTTATATATGCATAATATGCATAATTCATCTCATTTGGAATATAATTTATAATTAGAAAGAGTCTACGGAAGCGATCTTTCGCTGCAATCTCTTCAATTTTATTTTCTTTGGAAACGGACGTTCAACAGGCATATTTACAGATATTTTTCTATCATAAATACTTAAGAAGTTACAATTGAATTCATATATACACTACTTCCTGTATCATCTTAATCTATCCATGTTATTGATTTTCATAGGTTTCAAAATATAGCGTTGTCATAAAATCAGCAACTAGTTTCAATTTAACAATGGCACTGCTAAATATAACATGTAACCTCTTTAACAAAGAGTTCCTCACCCTTGTATGTTCCATTAATTATTCATTCCGTTTTACAAGGTATTATTTGATATTCCGATGACGCTGTGACGTATAAACTAATTATGGAATAAAAAGATTGTGGTTAACGAGATACTTAACTATTTATGAAGATAACAATATTTTCAATTTGTGAACACCCTTATTATCAAAGAAAAGATGATATTACGGTAGAATTTTAAAGCTAACAAAATTTAGATCATTAGCACCTATTAAATAAATTATTCTAACCAATGTATAAAAGTCATCACGATTAAATTTGGGATTATATTGAGATATGCGCGATAGATTTTTCATGATAACATTTTTCATTAAGCTGTGAGAAAAATAGTCTGACCTAGCCAACAAAATTTCAATCATTAGCTCATATTAAATAATAATTCTAACCAATATATGCATATCATCACGATTATGTTAAGGATTTTATTGAGCTATGCGTTATAGATTGATACTAACTTCATGAAGCTATGAGAAAAATAGCCTGACCGAGCTTAGAAAAATTGATGCTTCATTTTACGATATCCCTTTCATATCAACCGGTGAAGGACGCGTGCTAAACTACCTTTAGCTTATTAGAGAAGAACAGGGAAGCATAAATGAATAGCCATGGTTCAAGTACTATCAGGAAATCGTGGATGAATGTGGAAGGCTTTTTCTGAAGGTTTAAATTGGACTCTAGTGGTTGCCAAGGGTAACAATGGAGCTCATTTGACTTGCAAACAAAATATTCATTGGTGCGATTGTAGAAATTCTATCTCCGATTGGATTTATAATACCCTCATTTGCATATGAATAATTTCCAGTAAACAAAACCGCGCGGCTTCGTCGTTCTACAGGAAGAATCGTGCCTCACTTTTTTTTACTGGAAGGGTTAGGTCAGAAACTAATTTTGTAAATATATTCGCTCAGAAATTGATGGACGGTTGGTTATGTCGCCACTGTTAAAGAATAATAGAACGGAGTGCCTAGGAAAAGTACAGAAATCTCCATACTAAAATTAAAATTTTGTAAGAGGAATTTATTTTACCCTACCATCTCGCCTTTGTTTCTAAAGTTGTCCTTTTTATGACTTCGCGCTGGTATTGTGTTGTTTACGTCCAATTTCTATATAAGGTCGTACCGTATGTAATCGTAGCGGAAATAAAAGCTCGATATTTTCTGTTCTTCTAAGGCAGGAATGTCCATATTTATACCTCCAGTGGGTCGCATTAGCACCTATAAAACCTTTGTGGGTAACAAATTATGTTCTTTGCTGTACTTAGAATAATTATAAGTTATAGAAAATCATTATTTTAACGTTTTACTGCAATAGTTTTATGATGACTCCATTTTTATCTTAGGATATATTAAGAGCAATGTTTATTTTTCCGTAACTGATTGTAATCATACTTAAGGATAGAAAAAATATTAAATTATAGGTAAAAAATGTCTACAAGGTAGCATAAAAATAAATAAATGGTCTTTCCTTAAAAATTGCCCTCTCCTCTATGTTTATAAAATTCACATGTTCCAACCTAGCTTTGTGGAATGGTGCTATCATGCAAAGAAAAAGTTTCAGTGCCTGATGATGTTTGATAGACGAAACTAGTTGCATTCAATATATTTCCCTGGAACTTACAAAGTGTGTTTTATTTCTTTGCATTCTTATCTATTATTCTTTTTTCTGCCTTTACACAACCCATGATTCGTGTATCGTAAGGACATTAGAAAACTATGAATTAAAAGTTATAAATCATTTATAAAAAGTATTTCTTGATATTTTTTCGCAATTCGAATTTCATCAATGACTCTAGAATTTTCTTAAGAATTGCAAGAATTATATATACGAATGTTATTTACATTTCGAATGATACCTTATATAATTGGACATTAATGTTTTATTATTGCATGCGCGACGGCAAGTGATAAAAGCAGAATACATTAAAACTAATTTGTATATCTTACATAAAGTTGAACTCGTTTTGCAGAAGTATTTTAACTTATCTTAAAAAAAAAATTTCGTCCCCCAAACTTCCATCTACAGGACAATCATAGTGAAAACCTCAAAGCCTCTGAATAAATTTCCCAGCTATTGAGAATTTCCTAATTTCTTTAACGTGTCAACGCGTGACAGGCGCCATAATGCCTACAGAAATGGCTTGATTTCATTGGCTCTTGGACGCGTCGCTGAAAGCTGTAATTATTTCCTCTATCAAACCCCCGTCACGTGGTCAAATTTTCCAGGGTCAATGTTTATCGTCACGGATTTCCTAAAAGTCTTCTGAAGCCTGTGATAATTGAGGGAAAGTTATAAGTTTACGTATAATAGTCTCGCGGTTATGGTTTAAGCCTTCTGTGTGCACGCAAGCTTTCATACTCAGCACCAGCCGTATTAAGCAAATTCAATTTCCATTCTGTTATTCTATCTCCGCGTCATTACGCGTTTCGGCAAAGGAAAATCAACAGTGGGGTGCGATTGATTTCAAGGGAGCAATGGACCATTAAGCCTCTGGAAGCAGGCGATCTCTCAGCCAATCACGGAGTTTATTTGGCTAAAAATTTGTGCGGCTTCTACATCCCTATACTTCCCGGACGCAAGGAAAAATCCAACCAATGTGACATCGTAGTTGTAGATCGGTTGGGGCTTCATGAGGAAGGAAATCTTGCAGGCTGTGAAGTATCATTAAATGAGTAGTTGGTTGTAGTGAATTGAAATTCAAAGGAAAATAATTTAAATAGATTTGATAGAAAGGTACCAAGGCTTTGGGTAGTGGATAGTTGGGTGTTTTTCAGGATGGTATAGCTAAAAGGAATGAAAGGGTGTATCTTCTTGTACTGTTATTCCTACAAGGAGCTTGCCGTTTCAAGCTTTACTCGCAGGGAAATAAATTATACAAGAAAGTGCAATATATCTTTGTGCAATATATATAGAGTGTTCATAGGCTCGCGTTTTTGAGCATGTCCTCTTTCTTTAGGTGTCCTCTGACTTCCTCAGGGTATTTTATATTGTTACCATTTTTTCATTTAAAAACTCAAGATTATATTCACTTTACGCTTTTAAATTTTGTTTCCTTATGAGCAAAGAAAATTTCCTATTTTTAATAAGTTATGTTTTAATGTATTATTAAAGGAGTCTACTTTATTTTATCAGCATTAATTTCTAATGTATTGATAGTTCGTATAACGATCATAAGTTGCTGTTAAAAATACTTTGAAATGTCCTAGTCTTTGTGCAAGAACATATTTCTTCATGCACCTAAAGAAATCTACTCATCGGCGAAACATAATGAATTTAAAATCTACTGTGGAAAGATACTAACGTCTTTTCAAGATGGTTGCTCCAGGATTCCAAGAAGTCAAGATTGACCTTATTAATTTTAATGAATATTGGGTCCAGTATATTGGACACTGCGTCTGAAAGGGTTGAATTGCCTTTCCCTCTACTCGGCAAGTTTTCAGATCCACCCCGGTGAGAATCCGTTTCTTAAATCCGAGAGACACAATAGATGATTATCATCAGCTGAAAAATTCATTAGCGGAGGAATCACAGTAAATTCAAACTGTCCCTTGCGGTAAAAAATGCGAAGATTTTATCGAAACAATCACCAAAATCATAGGATTCGAATTTTTAGGGATCAGAAGAAGCGGGGAAGGACCGTATTCTTCCGAAACATCGTTAAATTTCCTAGCTAATGGCTCATTCACGAAGATAGGGCCTTATGAAAGGTTACGAACTCAATAAGATGAGCGCTTATGGACTTGACATCGCGCCGATACACAACCCCTCATCAATCGACCAATACGCGTATAAAGACCATAAAACTGCGCATGCGCCATTGATCGCCAAACTAGGCCCTACGCTCCACAAAGGTAGTTGTTTCACGCCACCAAGAAAGGTGCGAAAAAGTCGTAAATGTTCTTATCCCATTGACGCGCTGACGGAGTGCCTTTCTCCACGCATCATCTTTCTCTCTCCTAGCTGGGGTATTGAGTGCGAAACGTAAAACTCATATATCGTCCTAAACCACTTCAACTTTCCTCCCTCGCACATATCCCAACCAAAACCCTCTCCAATGACTCCCCTTTCTTCTTAATCTTTCCCTCTTTTATGTCTTCTCCTTTATTTCTTTCCCTCTCACACGTCCTTACGATCCATCCTGCACAATATCCCTCTTCCCATCTTTCATTATCGCTCCCAAACTTGCTTCTTTCGCTTCTTAATTCCTCTCACATTCTCCCCCGTTTTAACCTCCTTTTCCACTTTATCTCACTTATTATTATTTCTTGTAATACCCCTCTTTCTTGCGCCTCGTTAAATTCCTTCTCTTTGTCTCGGCTTATCTCGCCATTCATCTCCTTTACTTTTTCTGCGGCTTCTTTGTATTGTTTCGCGACTACCTTCGTATTGGTTGGGAGTTTCTTTCCCGGGAATTTTCCTCTGTAAAAAATTTCAGCGGCCGTAATCCGGAGTCTTATTGTGAGCCAATTGTATGTGAATCCGAGAGGAGTTTGGAAATTCTATGCTTCGTCCGACGAAATAGAGACTACTCTTATGGCGTCGTATATTCTTTACGGGAGAATAGTACTGTTCATGCTATTCTATCAGAAATCAATTTTACTCCATTCTAAGTGTCTTCAAAATCATCTATCGTAAACTTTATTTTTCTATGCAAAAGTGTTAATTCCCTCAGTCACCACCATTTCCCTGTCAGTGATACGAGAGGCATGCGGTTTTCTTGGTTTCTTCAGGATGTTAAACGTTGAAGTACAGTGAACTCATAGGGCAATAAAGCAGGATATTTAGGAATGAAAATACCGTAAGAAAAACTTAGGTTTACCAAAGGAAGAGGTACTAGAGATAGTTGGAGAGAAGAGGGTTTTAATAAAGGTAATTAGGAATCGACAGAAGAAATGTGTGGGTCAGATATAAAGAGGGGACAATTGAGTGCAGAATGTAAGTAGAGTAATTAGTTGAAATTTTGTGAATATAATCGAAATGAAAATGTTTATCAATAATATTTATTGATAATCTTATTATAAATTTATAATGTATAATCTTTACTGGAACTGGAATTTTTATTCCTATATATTTATCATTTCTTATATATAATTACTTCTCTTCAGTCTGTGCAAATATTGAATTTTGCACAAAGTTGCGACTTTTAACATTCACGAAATGATCCTTAACGCATCTGGGCGAAAATTCATGTTTTGTATCTTCTTTTTTCTTCATCAGCGTACTATCTTATTCATTCACCATAATTTTTCGATGTCCTAAAGAAGTAAGTAAGGTTATGTTTCTCATCGTTATTTTACATTGCTCACACGAATTGCACATATTTTAATTGTAATAAGGTGGATCATTATAAATTTATTTTAAAATCAAAGTCAGCGGAGACTGTTTTCATTAAATTTTTAATCGCCCCCTAAAATTGTTTCAAGTTATTTATTATTGTAAGGAGAGTAGTCGTATGAACTGTTCTAAGCAGTATAATTTCGTGCCATGGATCTCCGTCGACATATTCTTCAACATTTTCCTTCTCTCTTTATGTATTTTCTCCCCTTACTCTGTATCTCCTACGCATCTTTCATATCTCGAGCATCTTTTCCTCCTAGTCTTAAATTCTGAATGATTTCTCATCTTGCTCTCTTCACTTTCTCCTGCGTCACCCCCAGCTTTAACTCACTTAATCTGCAGTTTTCCTCATCCAATTTCCTATCTCTTTCACTTCTTCAATATTTACCTCCCTGCCAACCACCTCCCTTACTTCTTTTTATAGTTTCTTATCTGTATTCCACTCCAGGGGCAAAAATAAAAAAGGACCCGGTCTCATTTTCGACGGAAAGTTTGTCTATCTGGGTAATTTCCATTTATCTTTCGCCAAACTTTGAGATTTCCTAGCTCCATTTTGTCTCTCCGTCTTTCTGGAACCGTTCCGTTCTTTCGCTATTTCATTCCTTTGCGCTTTTCTTCGGTTTATTCATCTTATTTTCATTTCAATGCGCCGTTAGCTTTTCTATCGCCATGTGGGGTAATGGTTGGGTCTAGTTCTGGGATAAGGTTTCTCTAACCATTTAACATTTGCTAAGTAGGAATTCGGGCCTTAAAATTTCTCTCCAGTTTTAGTTTCATCTTAGTATCGCTGAAATTTTCATTTCGCGGCTCTCAGTTGCTTCCTCTTCTTGTTGAAATATTTCATCTATTATTCATTCGCTAAGCTTTCACCAAATTTAATCCTACTTTCATTCACTTTTCCTCTTCAAGTATTTACAATGCTCTTCTCACTTTTACTGAGTCTCATCTTATTCCTCAGTCCCTACCATATTTTGCTTTTTCTGGCTTTATGTTCTATGCTGTTTTACGTACTTTTACCATGTGCATCCTTATATCACAGTGCACGCTCTTTAATTAACATTTAAAGTTTGATTAATTGAGTATCCGGACAAAAGTATTAGTGCCATAGTAAAAAAATTATGAATATAGTAGATTATTTAACATAACATTAAATTATCTATATTTTTATTTAAAAAACGTGTGAATATGTTAAAAAATCACGTTTATTACAAATATGTATTTTGAAAAATAGTAAGTTATTTAAATGATACCTTATCTTATCACAGGCACATTCTTGTATAATATTTATCTATATATGTATCTATATGTGAACACACGTATATACTTTGACTATATACATTGTGTTTATGTAGGTACTCAGCATTCCGCAAATGCCTGTTAAGGATTAAACATTCGTGCATGAGACATAGGGATTGTTTCAGATAAGTCTGTAGTTAATATCCCTATCGAATGCGGATGGAAATTAGATCTAAACGTTACAAATGGATAACTAATCCGGTGGCAACGTTACTACAACTTTATACATAACTCAATAGAATTACATCAGTCATTACATTTCCTCTTAAAGTAGCAATGATGATTTTGTAGTTCTTATTGTTACATTGTTTTAAATATAATTCAATCCTCTAAATTAATCCTCTAAATCCATCCTCTAAATATAAATTCGTCTCATTTTCGATTTTCACTGCTATGTAAATTATTTTATCAGTTATTTGGTTCTAAAAAGTTATCTACTATGTAGTTTTTAACTAATGTTTAAACTTTTAATAATTTGTTTACAATATTGGCTTACCCAAATTGCTTCTAAATTTATATAACTCTACCACCTATATTCTACCTGGCCATAGAGGATCTGTAGAAATGTGAAATGCCTCCTTAATATTGCTTCATAAGTTACACATGTTCTTCTTTTTATTCCCTTGATTATATTTCGTGTTCCTCTTCATTCCCTTAACAGCTTCTCTGTCTTTATCTAATATCATTCTAGACTAGGTTTCCCTCCTCCACAAGACCCTTCAGTTTGCGTACCTGTCCGCCTTCTTCTCTCATCTTTATCAGACACTTTCTCTTCTCCTTTTCTCCCCCTCCCCTTATTCCTTCAACTTTCTCTCCTCCATATTTCTTGTCCCCTCTTCCCAGCACCCAACTGAAGACGACGGTTATCGACTACTCATCAGAATGACGTAATTGCATGAATCCAAGTGAGCGTGCCGTGCTGACCAGTCGGTTACGGGAAATATTTTGCGCTGACAACATCTTTTCGGCGGGAAAAAATAAGGCGGTGGTGTAAAAAAAAGGGAATCGGTGAGGATGTTGGGTTCCGAAGTTTGGAAGGAGTGCTTGGAGAAGTATCCGGGGGGGGGGAGAGAGTCTAAGATGGCGGCTTACATACAGAAAAGATGAGCTGTTTGGGAGGTTAAGATGTGATAAATGACAGAAGATATTAGGGACTAGGATATGAAAAAAGGATGTGACATAAATAAGGCGATTTTCGCGAGGCTGCTCCAACGAGGTTTTTGCGCGGTAGTTTTGGCGCCAAAGTATTGGCGGGCTTGTGTTACCGCGGGCATATTGGCGCGTGTTATATTTTAGATGTGGTTTTACGCCCGCGTTCTTCTGCGCACAACTTTGCACGAAATGATTGCTATTTTCACTTTATGGTGAGGATGTATAGGGGAACGTTGTTGGTATTGACGTGTAGTTTTATGTATGTACCACGAGATGCGCGTGAAATTCAAGTGCAGTTCAACTAAAGCAGAAGGTTCCCGGTTTAAGTATGTAAATCTTGATTTTCTTCCGTCGTATCTTAAGGAGAGATTGATTTTTATTCGTCTTATGCTCAGAGGTATAGTAATATGTATGATGTATGCTTTTTTGATCTCTTCTTGCACATAGCTTTAATAATGGAAAAGCGACTGAGATGTGAGTGAATCTGGATGACAAAAATCCCGATCACTACATCTTGAATACACTGAAAAGTGTTTCATAGGATCGTTATGCAACACTAACCTCGACTTTTCCACTAAAGGATAAGAAAGCAACCAAAGCACATCACTTTACCAAGGGTTACCCTTCCTTAACCCTTTCCTTCTATCCCCTTAGCTACGTATAAATATGTCTCGTGAATTTGTTTCATTATCTGATGATGGCGATTACTCGTTGAAACTAGTTGATTTTAAGTAAAGCTGTGGAAAATGTACATTCCTGTCTTCCTTTTATTTTCCATTTCCATTTATAGCATAAATAATCTTATACCAGTAGTATGAATTAGTTTTCACTATTGGTTAAATTATTTGAAAACTTAAGATGAAATAATTGAAATGTCTGTGTAGCATTTTTCTCTTATTTTGCCTGTTCAGTATGCCGCCATATGCTTGCTAGGAAATTAACATATATGGCTCATTAATTAGAAGAAACTTCAAATAACTGTTTCATGATAAAATGTGTCGAGGCTTCCTGAAAAGATACGAAAGTAGTCTATGTTTTGCTCAAGAATTTCTATCTCTATTTTCGGTACCACTAAATTTGAAATTTTTATATCCGCGTCTGGAAATGATAAATTTCATCCCATGAATTGACTCGCTTGCGTTTCGACATTCCTTGTTTCTCATTTGGGAATAATGAGTTGTATAGTTCGCGATATATTTTCTCATACTTAAGAAGATGTTAAGGATATTTTCAGTTTTTATTAATTAAGATTCAAAACTCTCTTTAAATGCAAATTTATGGAATTAATTTTAAAGTAAGAAATTGAAAGTTCTACTGATAAGCAAGAGGAATACTACATTCGTGTAGGAGAAAAACAGGAAAATATTTTGATATTGTGTCCAAGGCGTATAACGCTCTGTGGGATAAAGGTTTAGTAAATGTACCTAATTTGTGCTCATGTTACAGTTGGAAGGAATTAAGCTATTTCCTATTATTTTTAAACAAGGAGAAGAATAACGTCAGGTTTCGTATCTGTGATCAAAAGAAACAATTGTGGGTGTGTAAAGTAAAGGTTCAAGAAAGTAGGAATGAGTCTCAACTATTTTTGTGGGTACCGTGAAAGGTTATTCTTCTATGAAAAACCATCATGCCCTTCCCAGCTGAGAGTCTCTAGAAGAAGCAAGCAAGGGGAAGGAAAAAGAGTGCGTGTTTCATATCCACTTCTGGGCAGCTCCCCAATTGTCCCCTACCTCTCTCCAACGTTCTTGAATTTTCCATGAATGCATAAGTTATATTTTCACGCCTTGCTTTAAGGTCGACAGTTTTTAATGATTTTTACATTTTAACAAGTCTCAAAACCTTTGTCGGAGTCGACGGAATTCAGCGATGACTCTCTCTTTTAGTGTCAATTCTACTGCTTCATGCCCTCCATGATGCCATCCATAGATTGGGCTCCCACTGGGATCGAATCTGGCGTCGCTTCCACTAAAGATGGCGATACCAATTAGATCAGAAGGTGGGGAATCTGAGGGCTATCAGAGGCATTTTTCAGTCTTTCGACCTTTTCCTGAAACAAATGCATCTTCTTTAATTCTTGCTTAAATCTCGGTAAGGTGAAAGTAAAATGAAAGATATTCTACATTGGTTTTCGCAGCGCTTCTATTCATTTTCTCTCGATTTTGGCGATAATGTATTTGACAAGTGCGATGTTAAACTACTTGAATATGGGCAATATACAGAATGGTACCAATATGCCTCCTGCCGGAACATTTTGCTTCGTAGTAATTATATCTCATAATTTGTGTATTATTTACAAATTTTAGCTGCTACTTAGTATGAGATGTTAATAATTAAAAATTAGTAAATAACAAAATTTGAACTCTTTCACTCGCGAAAATGTGTGCGCAGGACTCGTTTAAAACTCCTTTAAACCGAAGAAACAATGAAGACTCCGACAATAAATAAAATTTTAAGCCTTTAATTATGCTCTTGTTGAATTTGAGCTGTGTTTCTATAGCAATTGCATTTAAAAATAATTTGTTTTATCCTTCTGAAGATGTCCTCGTGGGTAATATGAAATGTACAAGTGTAGGGTTTCTAGACTTTTTCTAGACAATTTCGAAAGTTTACTTTCCAAAGAAATACTTTTCAAGTAGACAAAAGGCCTGCTATCCTGATTCTTATACTATAGGAAAGCTTTAACTCGTAAGCCATCTTACTTACCATCCTGGCCAATTCCGATTCGTTTTGATTAAAAGTTAAGCGCGTGTGATTACGTGGACTCACATCCGTCACAGTCACGAATCGTAGCCGACAAATAGAAACAGATCATGCATCTCCAATGCGACGATTAAACACCTCAACAGAATACGGAAGCATCAACGCGAATCTCCATTCGAAATCCTCAATCGATCGCAGAGTTATCTATCCAATCTAAAACTTTAGCGCTCGTTAGAAAAGCCTCGCTCCCGATTACGATACTTTCTCCGTGAAAAGTGAGAGTTCTCTTCCTTTTCAACGCACCAACTCTGAGCACATCCTCTTTCGCTACACATTCAGGATCAATGCACACCCTCCCTCTCCCGCTGATTGCTTTGTTGTTCCTACCATCTCGCATTCTTGCCTTCCATTGTTTTTACCGACAAACCACCGACCGACGCCTCCACCCCATCGCTCGCCCTCTTACGCATTTCCCTTGGACCTCCTCTTTGTTTCCTACGTGTGCTTTCACCTCTCCTCCACCTTTCACTTCTCCCAACCTTTCATCCTCCCTTTCTCCCTTTTTTTATCTCCACTACTATCATCTGCTATGGAAAATGTTGGTGGTTTTGGGATGGAGAAGTCATTGGAATGCGTCATCCTCTCCTGTTGATGTTACGGGAAGATGTACTGTACTGCTAAGTATTTAGCTCGGAGGCTGGCTAGAGCACCACGACCATTAGCTGTAAAAATGTTTGTTGAGGTGATGAGGCTTACCAGGCAAGATGAGGAGTGAGGTAGTTTGCTCCTTGTTGCCATTCTGCATGTTAGGAAAGAGACTGCAGAATGGCTATTAATAACACTTTTTATAGAATTCAATGAGGAGTGATCAAAATGGCTGTAATCATTCAACATCTCAGTAGCCTGCCTGTATAAACAGGAAATGAGGGTGTGACACGACTAGTAGTAGTATCAGGAAGTTTTGCGATTTTTCACCCAATATTAGATCGACTTTTGATTAATTTGACTAGACGCTTAATATCTGCTTTATTAACTGAGAATGTATCCTTTCTGAATAAATAAAGCAAACGTCTCCTAATGTTTTACCTTCTCCCTTTCAAAATGTCCGATCCCAAGTGGTTAAATATCATAGTGGAGTTCATAAACCAAATTTTTACTGATTCTCAATTTTATATTCTATTAGCTGATGATAAGAAGGGATACTTTAAACCGTGGTAAGGTGTCCAGCTTAATGTTTAATTCTTACCCTATTGCATCGAAATATATTATTTTTATAAAGATTTTATTTTATTTGTAATTCTATTTTAATTCTCTGAATGCAATCCTTTAAAAATATCTCATTCAATTCCTCAAGTTAGTAATTGAAATCTACGAAGAAAATTTCGGCGTTTCGTTTCATTTTTACCGTTAGCATTTTTCCGTAGAAAATCCTGCGAAACTTAATCTTAATTGATAATTATTTAGGGGGCCTCGTTCTTATCTTTGCACCTCTGATACCTTAAATCCGCCTTCGGTAAGTAGCTATACATACTTGGGATCCCATATTCAGTTTTTCCATACCAAGAAATACAGGATACGCCAATCGAGAGCAAACAAATATTTTCAGAGAACCCTTTTCGGCAGGAAGCTATTATAACATCCTCAACCCTGCGGCTCACATTATAGTTTACGCTCTGTTTTCATCCCTCCCCAATTTCAAACTAACCCCCACGTCATCTGTAACTCAACGTCGATGATTGTTAAGTGGCCGGCGGATTTCATCATAAAATGGAGATCCAACGTTTTCATCCCCGAAGCGAAGTAAGGGAACGAACGGAACTGAAGTGTGCGAGCGACGAAATCCCGAGTGCGAGGTGGTGTTTGAGTATCGATGGCCAAGAGTTATACTGCGGGCGAATCGCGAAGAGCAAGTTATGCATCGTAGGCGTGTGTAGAGATGTATAACGAGGGTGGGGCACTCACTCCTGCAAATATTGACCACAGTGGCTAACTCCCTGATTAAATTTGCCTACCTCTCCTTTTCCGCACCGGCCTTTCCCCGGATCTCAAATTGTCTTAGGCGGTCTCGGTGCGGAAATTACCACGAAACTAGCAACAGAGCGATGACGTAAGCGCAAAGGTCATCTGCGACTCGGATTTCGGTGTTAATTGCAATTGGTCCTGCGAGGACTAGTTAGGAGAGGATACAGATTTTCACTCCGTGCAGTCTCGCGAGAACGCAAAACTGCCCGTCCCGAAAGTTTGTGCACTTCCATCGCTCCGGTTTTGCATCAGAATTGTTCTTTTTTTTAGGTAATCAACTTCAATTTCCATTTTCTCGCTCCGCTGCCCGGGTTTCATCATCTCTATCGGGTTGCGGAGCTATCTTAATGTGATTACGCGAGGATCGCTGAGTTTACTATTAAGGTCCAGAAGGGTAATGATCAATTTAAAGTCGCCATTACATTAAAGAAAACTAAATGAAAAATAATATTTTAGTATCGTTTCCCCTATCATTACACACCACCATCGTTAATGTTAAGGTCAGCTTAGCAGCACTGAGGTTAGGGGTTCGAATTCTGAATAGGGTTTACTATGTGCGTTGAAACAAGTTTGTAGTGGTCTCATTTATTTAAAATCTCAGTAAAGACGTGCTATTATAATCCCAATCCAGGAGTTTATACTTATGATTTCTTGTTGGTATTTTTCTTATCGTGTACGAAATATCATCCGGATCAACAGGCAAAATTTTCGATCTAAATATAGTTCGGGTAAATGCAATTGTAATTATGTATATAAAATATCATTTGTGGCCTTTTATCGTGAAAGCTTCTGTTTACCAACTTGTTGTAGTCCTCACTATTATAGTGAAATTTATTTAAGGGAAAAATTATAATGAGTTAAAATCATTATTAAATTTAAAAATAATTCTGGATTTAACTTTGTGCTTTTTACCTCTTGCATTGCTCATAATGTTTCAGGATTATAAGGTCTATAAGGTCTTTATTAAGGCGAGATTGAGACTGAAAAGTCTCTTCTTCCATCTAACCTTCCGTCAATAATATTACATACATAAAAGATATGTGTATGTGAATAGCGAAATAGAGAGGAAAAATTTAGAAGGAGTGGATCAAAAAAAAACCTAAGGTAATAAGGTAATTATTATCCTTGGAATATAAAGAATTATTATTATTCGAAATCACGAAGAAGTTATGATGTTCTTATCATTGAGGACTTTGACTTGTATTGTTTTCGAAATAATCTTTTGTAGGAACGGAGTCTTTCAACTTATATTCAATCAGTAAAAAATTGCTTTATATACGAAAAGTTACTTTTTTGGAATATTCCAATGAAAACTCTAAAAATCTAAAGCTCTCCTGAATTATCGATCTCCCCGAAATTAATACTAGAGTTAACAGACCGTTTCTATCTTCCCTTTTGGTGGAAACAAGTACGCGATGAAAACACATTCGCGGAACTCTAGTCAAATGAATAATTAACAGGGAAATGGAAACGGGCATATCTTCGTCGTCTCCCGAACAATAATAATACTTCAGGAAATGGACGCTAAATGGCCTTACCCTCGAGAAAGGAGTAAAGGGAAAATGGAAAAAAGCCGAATAAAAACACACAATACGTGTCCGGCGAACGAAAAAAAATACAGGAATTGGAGGATCGTCATTCCGCTAAAATCGCAACCGAGGGAGGCATCGTCGGAAACACTTTTTCGGCCAAATCGCGGGGAACACGACGGCAAAGAGTTTCCCAATTAGCCGATTTTTCAACGAAATTACGCCCCGCGGGAAGTTCCCTCAATTAATAAGCGAACATGGAGGCGTGATTTGCTCATTTTAATTAAACTACCAACCGCGGTCGATGTGGCGGCGCTAGTAGCCTTCTGGCCCGGAGGCGGTCAATTTGATATGCTCCTCAACCTGTTATTCTGCCATGTCACCTTGTCCCTTCCCCTACCTCCCCCTAGTCTTCCTTTCTTTCCATTCCCTGCAACGGAATCTTCTTACAGCTTCTCTCAGAGGAACATTTATCATGGAAAGGAAGACTCCACCCCCCCACTACGTCTTTCTTCTCCCCCTGCTTCCTGGTTTCTGCCCATCCGCTTCCTCCTTCTCCTATTCCCACGTTTTCTGCTTTGTTTCTATAGCGACGATGCTGCGTTCAGGTGCTTTCATACTCCTTCGTTCACCCGAATTTAATTTTTGACAAAACCCACTGTCCTAAGATAAAGAGAGGTACGTTTTTATTTCCGTTTTTGCGATATAAATTAGTAAAGGAAACGGGTTATAGAAGACCGTACGAAAGGAAATACGTTTTGTAAAGAATTGCTATGACAAATCGGTGAGCTTTACTTGGGTGCTTCAGGAGTGAAGTAAGTTCTTTAGAAGTAAGAAGTCTAAATCAGAGATCTAATTTAGTTAATAAATTCAGAGGGATTACGTTCTTAGATGTAGCCGATATCATGCTTCCTCCTTCCTATAGGCCGTTAAGATACTGCGAGAAAGATCAAAGAAATAGATGCTGGGACCAATACATTCAGGAACTCATTATTAGACGAAGATAAGCGAAAGTAGAATTATGATGCATGCACCCCATACCACTCGCAGAAAGGCTACTCGCTGGATAAGTATTAAGATATAGATGTAATTCGCCTCATTATGTGTTTTTATTGACTACATTTAGAAGCGGACCAGAGTTGGCATCAATATTCCCTCTAATTCTCTCCGTTTTTAGGGTGCAAGAAAATTAGTGCGGACGCTTAGTTCATGGAACTGTTTCACTCTTGCCGAGAAAGAATTTTAAGGTGCAATCATTCTGTCTTTCTTCGTGTAAATGACAAAATGAACCAAGTAATTCCATTAATATAATCATTGGTGCATATTATATATAACATATAACAAATACCGGAGGCTCGACAAATTAGTTGGGTGGTATATATTACTATATTGCTCATTCCATCATTTTAATTAAGAAATTCAGAAATTTGTAACTTATTAAATTCGTTCTTGGCGATAATAGCATCGCTACTTAAACCAAGCGCCTGAAGTAATTTCTTGCCGCCCAAGATGGAGGAATAAAAACTATGGTCGTTCGCTCAGTTTAAATTCTCGTAGTTAATCTTCAAAACGTTCCATATATGTATGTAAATACATTGAAATATATGATTGGTGTATGAAGCCTACTTCCATTTTCTGAGAAATTCTATGAATATCGTGCCTATCAAAGCGAAGCCTATTGCAACAAGTGATAAAGGCAGAAGAAATTTCGGAAAGGCTTGCCTGCTATAAAGCGATGAGTGTCAAAATGATCTGCCTTCATAACGACGTTTACAAAACTCCTTTCACTTGGGTCAATCCCCAGACACTTCCTTTTTCCTGCCTCCCTAAAAATCCCATCTTCGTGGAGTCATTCAAGGGAATAGAGATGAGAAGACTTTGCTCTGGGATGTGTATAATGAAGCTTAAAGTTTTGTGGATCTATTTGCCGATACACTAGAGCAGTATTTTGGATCAAGTGAAGGCATACATTTATTGATACGATGTGCTTACTCTTTGAACCATATGAAAAAGTTTAGATATCAATATATCACGAAGAAGTGAACGTATGTACAGTGGGGGAAACAATTATCGCAACACCAATTGGCGTCAGAGCGCGGATTACGCGGGAACTAACTGAAAACACTCTACCGCTGACAATTCGGCAACTCTGAATCGAGCCAGTAAAAACCGGCAATATTCAAACTTTTACGATCACCTTTGCGAAATTTCCTAATATTGGCTTTGCCTCATTGCCTTTATTTTTTGCTATTTGTCATTCAAAGCTAGTCGCGATCAAAATAGTTATCTAGAATGTCATTATAGTACGCTGAGGGATAATGACAAACAAGAGTATTTGATGGTGGAATATCAGACAGTAAATGAACATTTTCCGGTATTATCTTGCGAATTTAAAGGTTAAATACTTTAATACTTTGAATTTTGATGGAAAATAATTCTCGCGAATAAGATTAACCATTTAAGAAAACAAATACAGAAATCACTAGGATATGTCCTATTCTTACATTTTGTATTTTCTCTCCAGCAGTGTAGTTTTCCACGGCATAAGATAGAAAATATATCCATTCGATAAAATCTAATATGTTTGTTGAGGGAGTTTATTCTTTCTTAGTGCTCCTTAGCAATTAAAGTATTGACAGGAATTAGTATCACTATTATTAGCTTTTAGGTGGTGGAAACGGTAATCAACATTTTTCAGCTCCATCAGGCTGTACGTAAATGAGATTATGTAATAATTCGTAATAGGAAATAATATTCACGATTAATTTCAACATATTATAAGAGATAGTTACAGTAAGTTAATTGATGAGGATTATTGCAATCGAAAGTAGTTTCATAATGTCTCTTCAATCGTTCAAAATACGTAAAACAAATTATAGTAGATACATAGACTGAGTGATAAATACTAATCAGCATAATTTTAATTCATATCTGAAAAATGCACGACTCTACTACTATACTGTAGCAAGAATCGTTTACTAGATATGAGTCGGATGAATATGGTCATCATATGCAAAAAGTTTTTAAGAGACCGGGATTTATTTTTCTTATTTCTCCATAGCGATGACTAATATTTTCGCTTCCAATTTGATAGATCTCGCTTTCTCTACGCTTAAATATTTTCCAAGGGTATTTTCATACTTATATTAAGCGTCAAACGCAACTTTTATTCTATACTTTAATAAACTTAGTATCCACTTTACGGACTGTTCCGGAAAATTCCCGCCCCCCTTTCCCTTCACGAGGACCGACCACGTAGTTATAGTGTCGTTTACTACGTAATTTAGCGGTTTAAATGAGAGCGAATTTACGTAGACAAAGGTCTTTTGTAATTCAACAGTAAGAATAGTTACAAACACCCACGTAAATAGGCAAAATGGTATGCATGAGGTTACTTCCAAAAAAGTAGAAACAATTGCAACGGTGAAAAGCAATTTCACTTAAAAAAGGATAAGTTTATTCCAAATTTAGGATTTAATGTGCGAACTGAGAAATCTAATAATAATTGTTGTGAATTCCAAGATCTTACGTAATTAAAAAGGCGGCATTCTTTAACATTACGACGAGCACATGCGGGAGAATCATACAAGACAAAAGTTAGTTAGGCGAAGATATTGCTTTAAGCGAGACATTTAAAAGATCCAATCATTGCCGTAGGAGGAGATTTTGACATAACACATCTTAATTGGGATTATCTAAAATATCTAGCTGCTGCTCCAACACTAGCAGAGAGAAAAAATTTCACAAAAATTAATTCATACTTTTTTGTAGCATGCTATAGATAATGTAAATATGATGAAAACTAGAACGACTCGTGCGGGTCAAGCAAACATTTTAGATTAACTATCCACTATTAACTATAACTACTCTTGATATAGTTAACGATATTTCAGACCATGGTATTATAATGATAGGGATGAAAGTAATTACGGTTAAATCTCTTTAGCCATAGAGGCAAGTATATTTAATTTGCAAAGCAAATCTTTCAGAGTTAAGGGTTATATTAACGAGTGCAAGGATGATTTTTTCTCTTTGCGGATGTAAATTCAGTAAGTGATAGTTGGATAGAGTTCCTTCGGAAAATCAAAGAAGGTTTAAATAAATACGTTTCGACTAAAAGCGTGCGTAAAGAGCCACGAAGGACGAAGACTAAGCATTGCATATGAAGAAGAGAGTCATTCACTGGCGATTAAGAAAACTCAAAACATGCGGAGATGACCATGAGCTCGAAGACAAAATTATAGAGAAGTGCGAAAGCTAGTTAAGGAAGAAGCGCGAAAAGAATACCAGGAATATAGATCTCGAACCCTGTTAGAATCATTAGGAGCCGATCAGAAAGAATTTTGGTCATACGTGCGTGAGACTCGTGGAGGTCAGTTTTCTGTGCCTAGCCTCATAGCGATGAGGGAATTAACGTAAATAAATCGGAAGATAAGGCTGACTTAATTAATCGGCACTATCAGAAATGGTTCAATGTAGAAAATGGCCAAGCTAACGATTTCTTCTTGCGTATCGATTCAGAGATGTGTCCCATAGAGATATAAGTTGATGAAAATGAAAATTTATTGCAACAGATTGATAGGAAAAAGACGCTCGGTACAGAAGGTATTCCCGCTGTTTTCATAAAAACCTTATGAGATGAGCTTTCTCCTCTTCTCAAGAAATTCTATCGGAAAATAATTAATGAGGGTACGGTCCCAATGTCGTGGAAAAAAGCAAACGTCATTCCGGCGCTTAAGAGTGACCAGATGATTATAGATCAATTTCATAGACTTTGTTTTTTTGCAAAATAATGGAGCATATGATAGCAAGCTTTATTATGCACTTTCTTACAAAAAGATAGCAATCAATCAGATTCAGTACAGATTCAATAAAGGTAGACCTTGTGGGACGCAACTAGCAATTTTTATGAATGACGTATCTAAAGCGTTAGTGCGTTAGCTATCATCCACAAACGTTAATTCCTCACAGTAGGATTTTCTCAACCTAAAAATACAAAACTACTGTCTTTGCTCGCACTGTATATATTCGTTGTCTATCGACGTGAACCTCTATGAAGTAATACTCACCAATAAGCATGTGAAAAGCTACCATTCGTTAGAACCGGTTTATGAATGGCGAATGGGTTTCCGAAAACCCGGTGCGCTGAAAGAAAAGCCTCATCGTGCTTCCAGAAATCAGGAGTCCCTGTCAAATGCATGTGGTTTTCAAATATAAGCCAAAAGACACTTCTTTCCAGTGAACGACTGAGCCTCGAATCCTTGGAAGACGAGGTATTAGCTGAGGCGCGGAAAGCACATTGACAGACGATAGCGAGAGTCAGATCCGAATCCTTCAAGCCAAATGATTTTTTTCGTATTGAATTTCATCCCTATGATAAATCTATATACTCAGAAAAGAATTACATTATGGTATGTAGCAATCATATCTTACATTCGCTCATTTTGCAAATTAAAAAAATAGCATAAAAACTCATTTAATGGAAGAAACAAGCGGAAATGGAACTGGAACCCTTCTTTTACCGATCAGACACGTCTGGCAATTGCACAACCAATTCTTACATAGTAGTTAGCTACATTTATGATATTTTCCCACAAATTGAAAACTCAGTATTAATTTTTTATTACTAGCTTATATTATTAGGTTAGTAAATCCTCGGCTTATACATTTTATAAAGTCAGAGATCAATAAAATACTTCTCCCTTTTAGAAATTGAGCTTTTTTTCAGATAAACTTCTTAGACTGAAACGATCCCAATAAATAATGACAAATTATTATTATTTGGGAATCTTTTTTCGAACCATCTACTTTTTTCACCTTTTCGCGCCTGTTGTAGTTTTCCCCGGCGGAGAGTATCCCACAAAAACAAACATATGACCTTTATGGGCGCGATAGTTTTCCTCACCCAAAAGAATTAATGAACATGATGTGGTATAATGTTTGTTGAAAGGAGGAGCCGGGCCTCTAGGTTAACTACTTTATCCTTTTTGGCCGATAACTGCGGGACTTAAAAACGTTTTTCAGCTTTTGGTTGAGAAAAGCCTAAACTAAATCGAAGACCTTCACGCAAACCTAAATATTATTGCAGTCGATTTGCTAAAGAATCATTTTTTGAACGAAGTGTCAATATGACCATGGAAACGAAAACCTTCTTCGCCTAAAACCTTCTAAATTAACGCTCTTATCATACTTATGTAATGTAGATTCATTTTCTAGAATGTTCTTTACAAATTATAATTAGCATTAACGACCTAGCATTTAATGTAAGGAGCAAGATTGGTTTATTTGCCGAATCGATTTAAAAATAAATAAATGCGTTGCTATGAGTCTCACGGGTTCCAAAAACGTTATTCTGGCACAGTACCAAATTTCGGAACATCCAGTAGAGTTAGTGCATGACAACAAATACATGGAAGTCAGTTTAGCAGTAACTTATCTTTTAATGAATATATTCGAAATGCGAGAGGAAGTGAGAATAGAGTGCAAAGATCGTTGATAGCTGAGAGAATTTAAGGGAATAATAAGCTATTTCTGTTACACCCATCGAGTTTCAAAGAAATAGCTTATTTTTCTTTTACTCGACCGAGTCTGGAATACTGTTCTGCGGTTTGGAACCGATATTTAGTAGGTTTAGTCTCAGATTTAGAGATGGTCCAGCGTAGAGTTGCTCGTTTCGCTGGAGAAGATTTCAGGTTCGACTGCGGCGTTACGGCTTTACTAGAGTCCCTCGGTTGGAATTCGCTCCAGGTGAGAAGATTTAATAACTGACGGAAGCTCTTCAAAAGCTTCTTCGGTTTACAACTTAAAGACGAAGTAACTGAAATTTTAGTACCACAGTAACGACCATTGAAAAATCGTTACAGTAATCACAAAGACAGATAATTACTAATAGAGTAGAATAAGTGATGATGGTGTTATTACACCTCCTACCTCACGCATATGGTAGCTTTCGGGATATACATCTAAATCTAATATCTAAATCTATATTATCGGTATGGAATCACCGCTGAGAACATTGGAAATTGTGAACTCGCGAATTGACCTTGTTGTAGGCGAACAATGATTAATACAACAATGATTAATAAACAAAAGAATGTCAATAGTTCTCAATACTTCTGTTTAAAGTTTAAAAATGAAAAAGATTCACTTGAGCTGTTGGCTATCCGTCTCTCGACATGAAGACATCAATGATGTGATATTAATAACAAGCCTGAGTGAAGCTCCTTGCCTTGCCAAATGACCAGTTTGTTTTTGTGAGTGACGCATAGGCTTTCGAAAACCCGCTGCAATGGAAGCGAAAAGTTCATCGTGCTTCGAGAAATCAGAAAGCCCTGTCAAATAAAACACTTCTTTCTAGCGAAGGACTTCGAATTCGTGGTAGAAGAGGAATTTCCGCTGACACACGAAACATGTTCTTGACCGACAATTAGAATTATCGGCTCCGAATCCTTCAAACCCAATGATTATTTTCCCATAGTGAATTTTATTCCTCCGATATATATATATATATATATATATATATATATATATATATATATATATATATATATATATGCACCCTGTGATGAATATATATACATCACAGGGGTGCATAAATATATTTGGCAACCATATGTTACATTCGTTCATTTCTCTAACAAGAGAAGATTAAGTTGACATGCATATTTAATTTGAGCGGAATTCGAACTCGTGCCCTTCATACTCCAATAAGATGCGTCAAGCAGCTACATAATGAACTCTTAATTAGGAATGGGTTATAATTATGACATTTTCCAACAAACTGAGAAGTCCATTTTAGCAGTTTATTATTTTATTATGGCAGTATAATACGGCTAATGCAGTCAGACGTTCATAAAATACGTTTCTGTATTAAATAATTGGGTCGTCTGTTAGAATGTCCTCACTGACTAAAATACGCTAAAATCACAATACCATTTGGGAATATTTTTTACGAGTGCAATAACATCTAATTTCCTTAGCCCCGTGGTTAGGAAGGAGCTTTGAATTAGGCACAGGATAGTTCCCACTGGGTGACTGTAAACGGGAGGGTCCTTAGTCCAGCTGATAGAAGCACGAAAGGGAAAGCTACGCGCCTGCAATTCTTTGAAGTGCTCAATATATGGTCAAAGACTTTCCTCGCGAAGCATCGAAAACTGAATGCATTTCTACGAGAAAACAAATGACGCAATGACCGAGGGCACCGATCTCGCTGATGCAAAATGTAAGAAAAGTCCGATATATGCGCAAAATATATTCGGTTTTTATGCAATCCTGTTTGTTTTAACTTTGGAATTGGTATTTTTCCTCTCAATTCCGGACATACAAAGATTTTACGTATTCTAGGAAACGAATGGTGTAAATAAATTTCTATTAAGAATTTCCTTCGAGTGCAGGACTAAATTATGGAAAAATTATACTCCATTGACAAAATACAAATTTTACTTTGTGCCAATGTGCCATCTCAGTAATTACTCTGACGACTTAACGATTTCAAATCGTTGAATGAAAAACTTAAGACGTGTAATAAAAAATTGCCCTCGGAAAGTCGATCTCAGTAAATGAATATCCAATGTTTGAACTGGACGTAGGAAGATTAACATTTACATTAATATACAGTGAGCAGCTGTAAGACGTGAGGCCGTGTGAAAAACCAAACTGCCTAGATAACTGTCTCATTAGCGCACCTTAATTTATCCAGAAAAAGAGACTAATAGAGTCCATCTGTTCTCGCTATAATTTGGTAAAATATATATTTTACTCTCCAGATCGAAAATATCGCGTTCGCTAAAGATAAGAATCACGACGTCACGTTTTCCCATTCTAACCTAATTCGTCCTTATTTCTACGTTTCAACCGAACATTATTTACAAATAAAGTCCCAATTATTATCCAAATATTTTTGTGGATGTAAGATTAAAATAGTAATTAATATATCTTTAAACTCTCCTTCTATAAATATTATAAATATCTGTGAAAGAGAAATGCCGAGATAAACACGACGAATTCAAGGAGAGATCGCGCGAAGGATTTAAGAAGAGATCGAAAAAGAGAAATTTTGAGTACGTTATAGGCTCCGACTCAAATATTACCGCTTTTCGAGGCTTTTCTCAATGTTGCCAGTCAGTCGTGTTAAGTAGTTTTCCAAGTAGTTTCTGAGAATTCCGACTAAAGCGCTCGCAAAGTGTTGCGATAATTTATTCCCCCACTGTACATGTGTCTCTACTCGAGATACTTATTTTCAAGCCTATGGATTTATATTTGAATATGTTACACAGATTATTCCACTTTTATGTTTTTAACTTCTATTTAATTTTATTTGAATTGATTTGCATCACTGGGATTACGTCTGATGATATTGAGTAAGTACCGGAAGAGATATTCAGCAAACGAGTTTAAATAAAAGGCGTGAAACTAGGGATGAAAATTCAGCTAGAAAAATAACTTTGCGCTTTTTTTTCTCTGTGGAAAGGCAAAATATTTACTAGCTACAATATGCCACCCATTCAAAAAGTAGAGCTTGGTCATAAAATCCAGCGATATGTAGCGTTTGGAAATTAAGTAAGAAAATAGCTTTATATATCTCCAAATAGGTCTCTCTTCCTATGAATTTTCCCTAGGATTGAAGATAGTGAAGAAATTTTCAAAAATTGAAATGCACGTAGAATATAAGTAAAATATTTTCTACGACTAGGATTTAATCGAATTTTGAAAATTAATGTTTTATCTCTCTTAATTATAGGTGACGATGTATCCAGTTCTCGATCCATTCCTAACAAACATCAGGGTTACAAGTCGGTGAGACATAACAGAAGGGTCCGAGGAACTCTGCAGAGGATTAGGAATGAATCAACATCGAGAAAGATTTTTCATCATTGTCATCATATCGTAAGTGCAACCTATCTTTTCCTCTTGTCTTTTTTACAGCTTCTCTTCAGCATCTATTCTTGTGTTATTAATCAGGATACCCAATATAAATTTGCCAGTTCAGAAACATTTACCCGATCGACCATACCGATCCTATTGTTGCGTTGCTAGGCCGGTGATTCCCGTTCTTTCAGTTGATCTTGAAGCTGTTCCATTTGTTTCTCGAAAGTGAAATTTATTAAAGTTAAATTTAAGAATCCTTTGCAATTCTCGATCGAAAGTTTTAGACTTAGATAAGACGTAGGGAAATAGTTTTCATCTATCATTTTTGTCGATATGCTATATTTCATTACGTGTATAGCTTTTGGTGTAGTAGGCGTTTACTCTCCGCTGGCGGTAACAACTGATTTCTTATAAATAGTTTTATCTCCAGATATTTTTTGCATGTGTCATGCAAGGAAACCTATTTCGGAGTTGAGGGCCAAACGGGGGAAGAATATTCAATTCCGATTTATTTACAATTTCGAAGTTCTGAGCACGAATATCATCCTTAGACTTCTCCAAGTTCCAATACTGTCGAGGTATTCCTTGTTTTATTAGAGAAATTCCATGATAACATGAACGACATTTTTCTATCGTATTAATAGAAATAGAAAGTTATTATTTTCGAAAGAAAAAAGTTACACAAATTTTAAATATTCTTAAATATCCTCAGATAATGAGCTACTTCTCTTGCATCTAATGGTCTACGGTTCGAACCCATGCAAATGAAAGCGTTCCCTTAGTAAATGCTTATAAAAAACATTTTCATCAATTGCACGCTCATTTTTTGCAAAATATAACGAAAAAGAATAGTCGTACAAAATCGAAACAGATTCGCAAAAGGAGAAATTGAATACTGAGTCTTATTCTAATCACAACATATTGTTTTCGATTCCAGAGTGCGGTAGTTTTGATAAAATAAATGATTATTTCGTGATGATTTACAACCCGTCCCCTTAGCAATTTTTTCACTATTTTCATTTATTTCTTTTCGTTTTAATATTTTGCATCGCCATTTTCGCGGGCCAAATAATTAATTTTTTCAACGCGAAATAATTTATAAATAATTCTGTTTTAGTTTTCTTTTCCAGAATATTGCACTGCTGGGCTTAAGCAGGGAAATTTATTTTTACAATACAGGCAACCCACTCATTACAAAATATTATTAATTAGATATTTAATTATGAGTGGGCTGCCTGTATTTTAAAATATGTTTTCCTGCTTAGGCTTAGCAGTGCAATTTTTTTGATATTGGTAAATTGAAATTACTGGAAATTGAAATTTTTGCAGCCAAAAAAGAAAGCGGTGAAAAATATAAGAAATGAATGATTTGGCCGCCCGCCAAGCGGGTTCGAGGGCTGGGTGCGGGTCTAGAGGCACCCGCAACACTAAAGTTCGGGCTCGAATCCGTTTTTTCCGAAGTTAGGATGAAAGAAAAAGCTTCCGGTGGGGTTGGCGGCCCTCTAATCCCGAAAGCGCCCGCGACCGGATTCGAACCCGAGACAGTAGCGTCGCACCTAGGTCGCCTCGACCCACTACGCCAGCCTGTCGAACGGTTAAAGCCACGCGGAATAACGTGCTGGTTCGTCCAAGGCTGTCCCTGTGGAGGGAATTCAAAATGGAAAGCGTTCATTTCTAAACATGGGTCATTTTAGTTACCCTAACGTCAGACAAGCCTATAAGTCGCCCAGATATTTTCCATTTTCTGTGAATGCACTGATAAGTAAGTTTCTCTCTTTCTCCGATTGTCTCTTAAATTCATTAATACTTAATTAATAGTTATTAATACGTTTTGATATACTCAAAATTATATCGTATGAACTTCAACCGAGTTCGAAACACCAGAAGCTAATTTCTTACCGTCTGAAGATCCTATTAGTCGTCAAATGTTTAAACGTCCTTGTATTGATAAACAACGTATTTTCTGTCTCCAGAATTAATTGATATTTCTTTAGATACTCAACATATTACTGTAGTCGTTAACTTTAGACATACTTTCTCAATGACCATGGTTATTCAAGTTATTCATGGTTAATAATAATAAAACTTCCTTATTCGGGCGAGATTAAGACTGAATAATCTCTTCTTACATCTAACTATGGGTAACCATTTAATTTTGTCTCAGAAAGGAATGTGAAATTTTTACTCAAGTATTTCTTTTCCCGAAGTATTAAAAATTCTTCGGCTAAATCATACTTTCTTGCGCTTTTAACTTACTCGATTCCAATCGTTATTAACAAATTTAACTATTATAAATAGATGGCTTAAAATATCAGTTTGCATCTTTTAAAATAAGTAAAGTAGTACGAAACCGTACCCAGCCGCACTGACAGAGATTCAAAGGGATCCCTGTTCTTCAGCATGAGGTCGGCGATGGTAGGTGAAAGGAAAAAATCAAGACACTTCAACTGTCAATCATTTATTTTGACATATAAAAGTCTTATTTACAAAAAAATTGAAACTTATATGTTACATAAAATTCGACGAATTCCTCCGCGGTGGAACATAGCGGAGCGTCTGCTTATGTTTTTTTCCTTGATTTTTTTCATTAATTTTGAAGGACAGTGGTGGAGAAGGGAGAGAGAGGTTCATTCGGATTGAGAGGACGAACATGAGCAATGTTTGGGCAAAAAAATGAGAGTATTCGTCAGCCTTAAGTTTCTCAACGGAACGGCCGCTCTGGTGGGCGACGTTCCCGCTCTTAATTAATTTATTTTTCATGCGATGGGATCAGCTGAGCCAGGATTAGAACGTCCGGACTCAACGCAGAAAGGTCATACTTTTTTTTCGAAGCCCAGCAGCAACTATAGGAAAGCACGGGCATTCACCCTTCCCATTTAAAAATTTTCAGCAACATTCAAATTGACATCATTATACAATTTTTTATAAAGTATTCGATATCATTGTAACATTAACATCTTCGTCACTCACGCAAATTTCAGACACACAAGAGTCATTTTCGAAAAAACCGCTTCTTTGTAACATTCGTTTCAGATATTTTTTCGTAGAATCATCGCCGGTTTCATTGAGATTTCTGTAGTATTCAAAACCAACGAATGAGTAAGGCCATAAGCTATTATTTCTGTTGAAAGGGTTACGAATTTGAAGGATGAATTTCAAACACCACTCTGGTGTCTGATGTATCACCGGAAATTAAAAATAAGTTAGACACAATTATTGTATGACCACTTAGTACCATTGAAATTGTTATTTCAGAAACTCTATCGGTAGACAATTATTTCAGTAGCATTCTGGTGGAGGTGAGAGAATGCAATCCAAACGGTTCGAGAATTCCTTTACAAGAAGCCCAGTATCATTGAATAAATTATTTAGCATTTCGCTGTCTTGGCCCTTCTTTCAAGCTTCGTATCCGGGAGAATCTTTCTCGTTTAATATATGAGCCACAGAAATATAAATTAATTTATAGCTCCTTGAAAGACGAAAAAATGAAATGTATCCCTAAAATAACATCAAAAGATTTCTTTGTGAATAATTGGAATATTGCTCAACATTTATTTAAAATAATTACTTAAGATTTGATTCCGAGGATATTTTAGACTTTAGTTATCCGTGAATTATGGATAAAAATCATAAATCCGATTAACCGAAAAGTTTTCCATTTCGACTCATTGACTTCTTTCAACCCGTTTCAGAGGGATACTTATTTTCGATTTCGCTAAAATTAGTTCCTTTTTCCCCGTAAATCTTCAAAGAAAGAATTGCTTTTTTGGATAATCATTTCTCCAACGAACTCCCTCCATCATTCTGGGTGATCATTCTTTCGGAAACGTTCCACGTGAAACTGAAGGTGTATAATTTTTTTACCCTCTTTCTTTCCGTTACTTTTCATTCCCAATTGCCTCCCCTGGACGGCTGGTATAAAAACTTTCTTTTCGTTTAACTTTCTACACACTCGAAAAAAGATAACCGCACAATTTTATACACGAAACGATGGAGACACAAGACAGATATTAAGCTTATTATCGATCTGCACGAACAATTCCCTCCAACACTCCTCAAACACCCACGAAGAGTTGTCCATCTTCTTCAATTTCAGTCTCAAGTGGATAAAATTTAACGACGTAAACCTCCATCTTTAGAACTTTCATGTTTTAAATTTCACTCAATGACAAATGAACGTCGAGAAGCTTCACATTATTTTGGCGACAGGCATTACTTTTATTAGCCTCTGAAACGAAACTGTGTGTCCTTTAAGTTATCGCAAGAAAGGAAAAAAATCAAGCCTCTGATTTATCACTCTCTCCACCTTCAAAATGACTCTAAATTGGACTTTGATATACCGTCGAATATGCTGAACATACAACATGTACCCCGAAGTATTCCAAAATATTGCGGAATTAAGTAAAAAATACAGTATTTTATGCGGAACATGCATTTGCAGAATGCGCAGTAAAGCTACACTTATTCCACGCAGAGTTCTGCCTTTTTATTGAAAATTAAAAGGAGGACCTACGAACATGGAAAAGATGTTGAACGATACATACTTTCCCTTCGTCTCACTAGGAAAAGGCATATGTGTTTGTGCACACACGCCCCAGAGACTAAATTCATGGAATCAGTTTTTTCAAAATTATATAAAAGATACCTATAAAAAAAGTCCACAGTCACTATATAAGTCGAAAGAGAACAATAAGTGACAGCACATCAGCTTTTTTTATCACGTAGGTGGGCCCGAACTTCACCGGCCTCCAGTTGAGTTCAGTTTCACTGTCTTATGCACTGCAGACGCGGAGAGATTCGAGGCCCATCGCGGCCCGTTCAGGGTCGCAAAACTCTTTGGTAATTCGCGAGTTCGCAAACTTCTTCATGGATATGATCATTATTATTCTCGTTCGAATCCCTTCCGAGGAGGAAGGCCCCTCCGCATCCAAAATAATTTAACGCAACACCATTTTTTTAAACTTTTCTTTAATTAACTTGGAAGCTCTAGTGGTTTTGTCATTTGGCTGAAACTGGCAGTTTCCACACCTATGAGTACACTATCAGCTTGGGTCATGTTTTATCACAACGTCCCTGTATTGCAACCCGATAACACACACTCCTTTTGATAACTCGTTGAAAACACTAGCTCCGGCGCGTGGGTTAGATATGTCCGTCTACACTCAGGTGTGGAGGTGCCGCATCTGTCCGCCAAGAGGACGAGAGAATCCGTCACGAATCGACGACTGATCGCGTCTCCAAAATTCACTTAGGAAGGACATTTCTGAAAATTCAACAACTCCACTGATGGTCCTCATAGAACGAACAAAAACATTCTCTGGTCGCGGGTCTTTAACGCTAATTACAACATTTTCAATGGTTAACGAGAGTTTATTTTAAACAGTGTTTCATTTAAAAAAGCTTTACAAGAGAGTCATCAGTATCTTTCTCCCCCTTCGGAAGATGATTAAGGGGGTCCATCGCCGACGCACCATCTCTATGTACACTCATCCTCGTTTCGAAGAGCCGCGGATCGAAAGAAGAAACAGAATCGCATCGCCGGCGATGGTAGAGGAAGGGCACGGGTTCTCTCCCGAACACACCCTAAGGAGCACCACGCAAGCGGGGAAGTAGGACCCATAGTTTAGAAGTCGCGGAAGCAACCTCCCTTAGGTCCGCGGGAGCCACCCGCATCGGCGACTTCAACGCTCGCGAAAAGTTTTAAAATTTCGGACCCTCTGTTCCGAGCGAGCTTACTTTCAGACGTGGGTCGCCAGAGTCCCTCTCTTCACCACGCTAGGCTGCTGGTGGTGCGACGGCACTATGTAATGCCTCGTGGGCGACGTGGGCAACCGCGCCACCTGCGGCACCGCCCCGTTCCTCACGTTCTCGCCCCCTTTTCCCGGTGCGTAGGTCAGAGTGCCGGAGGGTGACGAGGACGCCGAAGACGACGATGGAGCCGGAGGGGGTGTGGTCCCTGCTTTCAGCGTCCCGTAGGAAGATTGGTTTCCGGAGGCAGAGAGTGGTCCCGCGGCGGGGGCTACGCCGTAGGTGGAGTTGGAGGTTGCCATCATCCCGGGGGCGGCGTAGGCGGTGGAGGTTGCCGGTGGGGTGTACGCGGGGGACGTCGGAGATGCGGCTTCGGAGAGGGTGTGGTTAGAAGGTGGAGGTGGTGGTAGGCTACTGCTGCTTCCCCCCGAGGACAGTGGAGGTGGAGGGGGTGGAGTCCTTAGGTATGGGTTGCCGTAGGTTGCGTTGTACCGAGGATCGACGGTTGCTCCGTAAGAAGGTGGTGGCGGAGGGACGGTGCTCTTGACTCGGAGGGCGTCGTGAATGGTGGGAGGGTTGTAGTCTCTTGCGTAGTCCACGTAGGGAACGTAACCGTTGTTGTTGGCCCCTTCCTGCGAAAACGGAAAGAGTAATTAGGAATTGGAATCTTAGGAGGGTTCGTAATGCTACTCCATGCACTCGGTTTTTGCTGTTATTCTAACCATGCCATGTTTTTCTGCACCGTACTAATTTTCTCGTTTCTATGCAGTGGCATACGCATAGCACGTAAATGGGCAATATTTAGAACGTTTGAACGCCAATTATACCCCCTCTCATTTCAGCTACCCTTCTTATGTAATAACAAGGTTTTTCGTATACAGTAGGATCCAGCAGCTACAGAAAACTTCCAGAGGAGAAAAACTACGAAAACTAACACAAAAAGCGCTGCAATTGAAATTAGCAGAAAATATCATATTGATCTAAGATTTAATTAGGTGTATTTAACTATTTTCTAACTGCGTATATATGTAGGTATATACATGTATATGTATGTTTGTATATACATGTGTGTGGGTATTTATTTTCTTAAAAGAAATTCCCTAACTTACTTAAATCTACTATATCAGTGTAACACCGAAGTGGTGGTGGCGTAGTGGATAGTGGGAATGACGGCAAAGCCCGTTATAGGGGGTTAGAGTCCTGCCGAGGAAGTTTTTTCAGGTTTTTTCCTGCCAATTCATTTAGTTTCTTTAGGATATTATTTAATCATTTTTGACGCTGCAGAAGGGTGCTATTTTTATTTGTTACTATTGGTTTCTTTTTATGATTCATTTATATTATTTCTAGCCGAATATATCAAGTAGCAGCGTAAATTCATGAATAATACACAATTTTTCCAGTGCGGTTTTCACGAATTTAAGCTGCTTTTTGATATATTCGGCTAGAAATAATATTAATGAATCATAAAAAGAAACCAATAGTAACAAATAAAAATAGCACCCTTCTGCAGCGTCAAAAATGATTAAATAATATCCTAAAGAAAAAAATGAAGTGGCTGGAAAATAACTTCCTCGGCAGGGGTCGAACGCCCAAAGCAATGGGCGTTGCCGCTGTTCACACTATCCACTACACCACCACTGCTTAGGTATTACTCTGTTATAGTAGATTTATTTAAGTAACTCAAATCTAAATCGGTTGCCTTAAATTAGATTTAACACGTGTGTGTACATACATGTATGTGTATGTATATATTTTTTAAATAAATTCACCAAGTTACGTAAATAAATCTACTATATCAATGTAACACCGAAGCGGTGGTGGTGTATTGGTTAGGGTGCCCGGCGGCAAAGTCTGTGATTGCAGGTTCGAGTCCTGCCGTGGAAGTTTTTTCAAGTTATTTTCCTGTCACTTCATTATTTTCTTCAGGATATTATTTAATCAACTTAAATGCTGCAGAAGGGTGCAACTACGTGTTCGTCTTTCTGGTTCATTAATATTATTTCTAGCCAAATGTATCAAAAGGTAGTTTAAATTCGTGAAAACTGCGCTGGAAACGTTACCGACGCTGTGTATTATTCATGAATTTACGCTGTAATTTGATATATTTGGCTGAAAATAATATGAACGAAGCATAAAGACAAAGCACGTAGTTGCACACTTCTGCAACATTAAAATTGATTAAATAATATCGTAAAGAAATCAAATAAAGTGGCAGGAAAATAACCTGAAAAAACTTTCTCGACAGGGCTCGTACCTGCGATCACGGGCTTTACTGCCGGGAACACTGTCCACTACACCACCATCGCTACGGTGTTATACTGATGTGTTAGATTTATTTAAGTAACTTAATCAAATTTACTACACTAAATTTTATATTTATTTTCCGAGAATCGAAGCTATGCGCTTGAACCTTTCCTTCAAATTCAGTATATGCGCTGTTTCCCGTTTCGATCAAGATTTCCTTGCAAGTTATTCTGTTTCGCGAGATGCGGTCTCCACTGCACAATTGAAAATGACTTGCAACTCCGCAAACCGAAAGTTATGCTATTGATTGATTAAGGTTTTGGAGATGAAGAGCAGGTCGATTACTGCAATACTTAAGGGATAATGGAGAGGATTATGAATAGAGAGCTTTAGTAGAGAGGCATGCAAAGATGACGTTTCATTTTTTCCATTAATCTTTACTCAGTAAAAGTTGTTTTACTAAAAAGAAATAAAGATATATGGAAAAAATTAAACGTCATCTGTGAAAATCTTTGTACTAAAGCTCTCTATTCATAATTCTCTCCATTAGCCCCTTTCCAACTATTCTTACATTAATTTCCTTATGGTTCCTTCATGAGAAATCAGAGAATAATAATATTAAACCTTAGTCGCTTCTTCAGAGTATTATTCCGATTCATGGCCTTCGATTACGATTAATGCTTAAGAATGACTGGGAGAGCTAAGAGCGAAATTATTTGCTTTGAAATTATTCTGGATTAGTTGCGAGTGGAAATGAGAGATCATCTAAAGTTCCAAAAGACACCCGACGTACGATATGCATCACTGAGTTAACGAGCAGGAGTCACAAATCTTCCGTTATTAGTACGATATCGAAGTACGCTGTTCATTAAACAAATAGGACTCTCACAGACACAGACAAACACTCACTCAATAGCGGATAACATGCATTTTAATGTTATAGATTAGTATTAGAAAAGATCTATATCTATGACAAAGAACAAGGCTAGGTAAAACGAGCGACAAATTGGCCTTCTACAGTATTGGCCAGGGAATTAAGTTCCCATGATACTAACCAGTAACTGAAGGACCATTTCCATGCAATGATCTAATTAAATTAAGGGGGTTGATCTAACCTCGAAATATTAATTCCGTGAGTAATAATATTGCTTATACTCACACATAGTTCGACCTTGTTTGAGAGGGGTCACTAAGTAATGAATGGGGGAAAAGTTTTCAGAATTAAACACTTAAAATTGAATCATTGAAATGAAACTGTAATCATAACTTTACACCTTGAACCAGTGAATGCTATTTGATGTTCACTATACTTAAATATGTTCACATATAGATTAATTGTACCACTAACATATAGTATTAATTATCCTCTAACATCAGTTGGATTAAAGAAGGTACACATTTCACAAACTCATTTTCAATAAACACAACTCGATTGGTTCATAAGACAATTGACTTCTCAGTTATTTACATCTCCTTTCTAACATAATTGTAATATTTGCTTGCATATTATGTTAAAGTCGTAGAATGAGGAACGTATTGTATAGTAATTTTAATAAAGTGAAGTTGAGGAAGAATAAAAAAATCTATTTTAAGTTTTGTAGATAATAGCAGCGAACTGAACTTGTACTTTTATCTTCATTTATTGGATAGATTATCAAAATGTTAGCAGTAATTTCCTTTTGATTTTATAAACGTTTTCCATTCAATTGATGTGTTCTATGACAATGAGGATAAACTAAACACCAAAGTTTGTCCCAAGCGAAATCTTTTAACGTATTGCGAAAATAGGAAATAATTGAGCACGATACGAACAAAGACAAAGAACCCGTTTGGGAAAGGAGACTACAATGGCATCTGACGGAGGGATTATAAATCCGAGCATAATGAAAGGCGAAGTCGCGAACGCTTGAGAAGTCAATCATCGTTTACTGAAACATTTCCCTTGAGCAAGGCTGAGAAAGCCAGAGAGATTTCCGTCATGCTAGGACGTAGGAAATTTCCCTCAGGACCGGACTTAGGTGGTGGTTTAAGCACTCCTTTGACGTTAATGCTCGTCATACGCGAGGGGTAATTATTTTCGTACAAGTCGTAGCAACAGGCTAACGAGGGATGACGGACTACTTCGTCATCTCTGAATTCCCCATGGGGAGGAGGAAAACATAAAATTACAACTTCGTAAGAAAAGTCGTTCCATGAGATGGAATGGTTTAGTTTTGAAGAAAAATAATGTACACTGGGATAGATTTACAAGATTAACAGTTCGAAAACGATGTAATTCTCAAGCAGTGGTGGATTTAAACTTCGCGGTGCCTAAATAGTATTAGATTTAATCATTATAATAAATTATGTATGAACTGCATCCTAACTGCAATACGTGCACTGAAACTCATAATTTTTTATACGAAATTTGAACAACTCAATCCATATTTGTTATTATTCCTCTATGTCACTGAAAATTATAATGCCATGTCAGCTCTTAAATGGTTCGTTTAAAAAATGAAAACCGAAATTCGTTGCTTAGCAGGCATATCGCTGACTTATCGTTGCATATTTATTTATTACTTTATCGATATTATATTTCTTATAACGCACCTAAGTAGGTCCTGATTCCCAAATTTCGGAGAATTGAAATTTACGCTAAGTACTACAACTAACGTAGTAATCCAAATATACTTACTGGTTTTGGTGGGAAGGCAGGCTCTGGATATTCAGGCGCCACGGAACCACCACCGGCCGCGGAGTACCTGAAGCCAAGTTCTGCACCAGCAGTCATGAGCGACAACCTCGGCCCGAGCACCACCGGCCCTCCGGGTACCATTCCGGTGCTGGTGACGATTCCATTGGCGTCGACGTCGTCCACCGCAGATATCCTAACATCACCATCCTCTTCATCATCTTCTTCGCACCAAGGACCCGTAGAATCTCTTTCGTTGAGGGTATTACTCAGAGATGATGCTGTCCTTATCTCGGCCTTTACATCGGAGTTGTTCGAGGATCGGTCGGACTGATGCGTGTGGACTATGTGCTGCATGTGATGATGCTGTGGTTGGACACCTTGTCCCTGTATGACAGCACCTGCGACTTTGGTTTGCTTTTCTTCGTCGGTTCCTGAAGACAAAGGTTTTCAGTCAATACTTTTGTTATAGGGACAAGGGTGATACAGGAAACTACCCCAAAACGACCACGGCTAAGTACGTTTTCCTACGAAGATGCAGACGTTCAAATTTCTAAATCATGAGAGAGTAAAATAAGCTAATGAAAGATCGTTTTATCAGATAAGAACATGAGGTTTTAGGAATACTCAAGTAACAACGCCCAGGTTTTCGGCTATCGTTCTAGGAACTATGCCCTCGGTACCGTTGATATAATTACATACAGGGATTACATTTAATAAATTAATACTGTTAAACAAAAATGACTTAACTGAATTAGATACTGTTATCTTTCGTTGATGAATATACCTACTATATATGTACGAGAATGCTATCAAAGCCAGCCTTCCCGACTAAAATGAGGTCAGAGGAGATATGGAATATCTATGCTAGCACACTCATCATTGAAGCTATGAGCAGCTTAGAAATTGCCGTTTTTAGAAAACTATGAATGCTACGCTGAAAGAGTTGCGAGATTTTCATTTCAGATACCTAAAGATTTAGCTGTAGTCTAAACGACCTCTATCGATTTACGTTGCAGCGCTGTAGCAAATATTGCATTTTATGAACTAGTGCCTAAAGACAAACAAAAATTTTTCATCTACTATCTATTTTCGTCTACTTTTAAACCTTTTAATGGACTGTGGGCCATTTCTTTCCCTAAGATTCACTTATTTCCTTTAAATTCACATCTACGATAAATTTATTCTAACTATGAATTTTAAATCACCCTCTACCAGTATTTATTACTATGATTCATTTCATATTAAAAAAGGATTAAAATAAAACTCCATGGTCTCAATTTTGTCCAAAATATACGTGCTAAAATATAAACGTCTAAAATATGACGAATATGTGTAGGGTCATAAGAATTACATCAAGGTCAAAGCTTTTATGTATAGCCCTTCAATAAAATACAAGAATACACTTACCGTCCGGTTTTTTCGTCCTCTTGTGGCACATGATGACCAGCATAGCGACCAAGACGATGACTATGATACCACCAATAGCTCCAAAAATTATTATCAGGAGTGGGAAGGTTTCTGAAATTCGGAAGAATAATACATAGGTTAGATAAAACAAGAGAAAAGCATGAATAGTAATTCAATAGAGCAAGAACTCTCATAGTAATGCTTTTAATAAAGTTCGGTATATTAATTTTTTATTGGAATATGGAAAGTATGAAGTAATTCGAATACGAAAATACGAATTTCACGAATATTTGGAATACATAAACATTCTGAAGAATAATAAATGGCTCCAAGCAGAGAAAAACTAACAATAAATTATATACCACCTATTAAATGTTCTTCTTTCCCCTTCTTTCACTTTTGAAAAATGGCGAATGAGAGTTTTTCACGAGAAGTTATTGGTGCTGCTATATTATGATTGCATCTTAGTATAGGGGAAAGAAATATAGAGGATCGTGATACTTATTGCAAGTTAAGCTATCGGAAGGTTCAACTCAGTTCAGTACATTGATGTAAGTGCAATTACTAAAATTTTCAATACTTTCGGGAAAAATCTATGATTCGCATGGCGCCAAGGGTAGTATTCACCATATAATATCGATAGATTGAGAATATGATATCTCTTCTTACATCTAAAGCTTCGTTTTTTAGAAGAGGGTAAGGGCAGAAGAATAAAACAATAAAACACCGAGAAAATAAGAAAGAAACTACAGTAATACAACCTAAGTGAGGTGAATGACTTCGAAGAAAGGTAAATACACTTCCTCTAATTGTGAGGGAGAAAAGATGTATTACTAGGGATTTCGGTTCTACGATGGCGCTGGAATCACCCTTCAACACGACCAAATACTCCTGAAGAAGGAGATGAAAAAAGGCGACGCACTTCGACCCCTCGATTCATCCAGTCGAAAAGCTGAGTCGGAAAAAGGTATTACCTTTGCGTCAACAGTCCCAAAATATCCCGCCGTCCGAGACACGTCTGTAAGGATTATTCTGAGAGGGGAAAAAGCCTATGGAATACGTGGGAAGATGGGATTTTCTACATTTCCCTGTTACGTCTGGACTTCATTCCGGTCATTGTTCTTTGGATGCATTATAGATACCCTTACTTTCAGATGGAGAATGAAGGCTAAAATAACTTCGAAAATTTGAGAGTCCGAGACGTGAAGTAATTAAAAGGTGGGAATGTCCACTGGAAAGTCTGTTTGCCAGTACTTAGTGAATATATGAAAATTTTCCATAATTACATATCCCATTAATAATAAATATGGGGCGAAATGAATCGATGTGATGAATAAATGGTTAATGAGAACCAACACAGGAAACGCAACATACAATAAATATGGAGAGATGATAAATTGGTTGATAAAGGGATGAAGAAGTTTCCCTCCCATGAAGAAAGGAATTTTCACACTCATCAGTGAAGTTCCCTATTCCACCAGGTTCTTATAAAAATTCACAGTAAAGAAAGACACCTGGTGGAAGTCCATCATGAAGAATGAAATGAGTTCGTACTTTTTCCACAAAAGTTTTTCATAAAATCTTCAACTTGTTTCAAAGAACAATCGTAATCATCAAGTGATGATGCAATACCGTAAACATGTTTATACACACGAGGACTAGTGGTAGAATTGGGTCACTTCTCCAAATAAAAACTTCCCGTTATTTCCACTTTTCCTCTTGTGTATAAATATGCTTATCGGCACTGCTACGTCACCAATGATGATTATTCGTTAAAACTAGTCGCGTCTTTAATAAAAATTGTTGTGGAAAAAGTACATTTTCACTTCATTCTTCATGATCTTTATACCCTAGATCCCATTTTTACTGACGAACTACGATGGGATTCTAGTTTGTCCACATACAGTGCTACCGATCAGAATAATAATTTCGAACGTCTGATTTTTCGAATAAACCAGACATCACGTTTCCTTTGCATTCAAAATTTTTCACTTCTTTAATTAGAACGTATGGAAATGTGAACAATTTTCAATAAAAATACGTATTTGAAATTTTCGAAAAATTAATTCGGCGTTCCAAAAAAACAGTGAGTTACAACAGCATTATCTTACAACAAGCACTCGTAATCACGGCGAAAAACAACTTATAATCCGACGTAACAACGGAGAAGAGAACTGAATTAGCACGGATCTCCAAAATAAATAAAGAGATACAGGGTCTGAAATGAAAGGACAGATGTAAAACTGTATGGGGAAACGAACCTTCTCTTGTTCTGGATGTAATCTCGCTTTTGATAGTGGAAGCAGCAAACATGTCGGTACAAGAACACCGGCGACAAAGGAAGCTTTCACGGGACGATGCCAAGGGGCCTGAATAAGTATATTAAATAAAGGATGGCGAAAACCCCGATCCAGAGTTTGTCTGAGGCGAGTAAAAGAGTATCACAAAGAAGGGCTTAAACCCCGCCTTTTGAGACAAGTCTTTGTATTGGAGAAGGTTAGTAGGACGTGGAGATAAACCAATTAGGAAGAATAATCTTCGTGGGCGAGTGGGGAAAATTGGATCACGAGTTTCGTGATAATGAGAGGTAAGAAATACGGGCTGGTGGGTTTGCCAAAGGGCTGGATGAAATTATAGAGAATAAAGATAAATTTACGAGGTCTTTGTTTAGTATCAAGAGTAATTCTAATGCCTACGGAGCGAATCTACTTCAACGTAACTCGTTAGCTAAGTTACGAAAAGCTCAATGTATATCACTTAACGTTCTATATAATTCGACAGCACTTTCCAGCCCCTTAGTGTACATATCAAAGCTCTCTATATTTATTAGGCGTTAATCAAGGAGTGAAAGTTCTGTTATTCATTCATTCCTGTATTCGAGGAATAAAATGAGTAAGCGATGTTGACAGAAAAAGTAATGAGTTTTCTTCCTGCTAGCGATGTATTATTCAGAGAACTGATGAATGCAAAGTTGAGTTTATTTACCGACAGCGGCCCGCTCATTAATTAAATTTAAATACATTTTGGGGCGGGGAATTTTTAAATTGAAATTGTTTGTATCACATTCGAAATTTCTCTTTCATTAATTTTTCGACGTGTATGAAGGAGTTAATGATTTCACAAAGCTTTCGTTATGAAGCTTACATCCGTAGCTTGAATCTATGTGCATTAGACACTGCTTGACTATTAATATAGTGATTTCTCAAGGCTATTCTGAAATATAACTCAGAAGATTACCACAAGATTACTCATTTATTTTCTAAATCCTCTACACGCAATAGATTCTTATCGTGAGAGAAACTTTACAGAGGATGTATCTATCTATTTTACGAATTGCTGCCAAGCGTTACATCGTGTTTAAGGAAGCTCCCGTAAAGATGTCCAGCCATATATGCATGCTTTCTTACGTTGCAACCCGCGCAGGCGTTAATCTTTTCTAGCGCTCTTCCAAGGACGAAACTAATGCACTCTAAAATTTTCACAGCCTTCTTACTCCTAAGGCTGGCGCAGTGTGTCAGTCTCACGATGCAACGAATCCTTGAATCTCTCAGTTTTAATTTCTTGCGTTTAAATATAAACTTTAGTAGTTAAATTTTTATGCTTTCGAAATTTTTTGGTCATTATTATAGTTTTTTCTGGAATTTAATATCATATATTAATATTAAAAATAATATTTGAATGATATAGAGATAACCGTGAAAAGAGCGAGTGAAAAGATAAGTACATGCGTGGTTTTGCGATGTTCATTATCAAGGAGAGTTTCAAAAATATATTTTTTTAAATAGTTTTCCAAACTGTTTCTCGTGCATGATTTCGGGCTAGCAACTGCCAGTTTCTATGATGTAATGTCAGTATCAGTAAAATAACAATATTTGCTTTGCTCCAAGAGAAATGTTATTAATGAATACGTAATATCCTTGACTAGATATATTTTTGTGTCGCTTCCCCTCATTGTCATGTAAAATATCAGTAAGTGTGCGTAAGTTCTAGTTTGAAGCATCCATACAATTTATAATGAATAAACATGCGAGACACCTACGATGGCTGCAATTTGAGATGCCTACTCACCGATTTTCCTTTAACGGTCTACTAAGTGTTTGCTGTAGCGAAAAAGAGAAAATGCATAAAGAGCGCATCGTTTATCATCGAAAAAGATTTCCATAAGTATTCGCAAGGATATCTTTAACGAACAGAACTTTTCCTCAATGCAAACAGCATCGAAAAGAGAGGAAACAATTCAGACAACTGGGAGGCATCATCTCCAGGAGCCAACGGAATCTCCAAGGAGACGAAATTGCAATAGCAGAGAAAGGGGGGGACTTTATTGTTGACAAAAGGCATCGAATGACACACGTCATTCATCGGGGGGAGAAATAATGGCGCGAAGGAAACCGAGGAGCAAATCGATGGGAGGAAAAAATCACATCTTCCACAGAAAGCCATAGACTCCCGGCGTATTTACCAGCTGCCCTGATACTATCGAGAGCAAATATAATCTCTCACGCTTTGAAAAAAGAGAGAAGTAAACGGGGGAGATATGAAAGGCGAAGGAAAAGAAAGGAGTTGGCGCTCATTCTGGACAAATAATGGAGATGATATTAAACCCAGGGGGCTTCCGAGAGATGTCGCGACGTGCTCTGGTTGCGGAGGGTGTTTTGTAATGGGGGCCTGATTGCAATGATGCAGAATCCGGAACGGTGCGGGTAACGAATGCGATAAGAATTCGATGGGGGGGACGCCGATACAAAGAAATCCGCGGATGCTCAGGCGTCATCCCAATGTACGGTGCCCCGGGTGCTTTTCGAGAGTTCACGGAGACAAGAAATTGAAGAAACAAAAAGAGGCTGCGCATATACCTTTTGGATCTGTCTTGGGAGGACGAATTTTTTCGGGTAACGTTCGGGAGAGAAAATTCAAACTTGAGGTCGATGAAAACATAACGCGAAGACTAAGCATCTTGAAATGCCATTTAGTGGAACAAAGACGTGTGGGTGTACTGAACGCGAAGTAAAACTTCTTCTAAATAAGGAAAATAATATCGAAGAAAGTTTAAATGGCACAGTATGTAAGAATTACTTTCTAATTTTGGGAAAAAAGAGACGTCATCACAGCATAAATCTGATAATGGTTAGAAGGTATCTTCCAAGTTTAGAGATTTTCTCAAGAGACATTCATACTTCTACATTATATATCAACTATATCAACCCTGAGAACAATTATTTTTTGTAATTACTCGAATGTATATTACTTAAATACTTTACAATAAATAATAAAGCTATTACGTTACATATTAATTCACTCAAATTTTCTGCACAGCGAGTGCAACAGAAATTCCAGCATAACATGAGCGAGTAATTTTCAGTTAAAATTCTTAGTTTCAATTCTGAAATTCGTTAATTTCATTGAACTATCATGAATGATCAATAACATTAAATAAACGCTAATTCTTGTCTTTAAGAGAAGTAAATGAGTATTAATTATTAGAAACTTCCCTTTGTTTTACTTTAACTTGATTTTGATTGGACTTGTACAATCATTAAGAATACTGAGGGAAAGACATAGGCAATACATGTTAGATGACATAAAAAGTGTGATAAGTTACCATGAAACGAGAGATAGGGAATGGAGAGAATTTAACACACGTGAACCTACCGAATGATTAAACATTTATGATGAATTAAACATTATATATACTTAATGATGCACTTAACATTACACGTAACATTACCCGTACTATGCGAAGTGTTTCGATAATCGTAAAATCACACCGGGGATAGCGATAAAATGGTTCGTAGGCGGAGAATAAAAGGTCCGAGAAGGAAAGGAAAAAGGCCATATGTAGGCAGGAGGTAAAGGGTAAAAGGAAGCAAAGGAGAGGTCAAAGGGCAGGGGTGACCAAAGGAGAGAAAAGGTCAAAGGGATGGAATCGTCACTTACTTTGTTTCTTGAGGATAATCTCGAGGCCATCGCTGCCGTAAGGGTTAGTGACGGTGCAGTTGTAGGGTCCGAAATGCTGGTCTTGCGAATCCCTTATGACCAGAGTGCTTTTGATGCCTTCGGGAAGCGGATCTTCCAGCACGGAGAATTCCCGGTCGTCTGCAAAGAGCAAAAAGACTGCTTAATGAATAAGAATTCGACTTCGCTGACCTAAGGAAGCGTCTTTGACGAAAAAAACACACCTTGCCTTAAACTCCTCCAAGGTAACACACGTGAAAAATTCTTATTTGCGGAAGTTACAAAGGTATAACACCTAAGCAAACAAACTGACGCGTAATAGGAACGTCTCTTTTAGAAGAAGTCAGTGCGCCATGAATAAGAAGGCGCTTCCGACGTAAGGAATGGATGAGTGGGTGGATAGACATGCTGGCGAATCTAGTTCACTGGGCTACTATCACAGATGAAAGAGGTTCATGAGCTCAATTCGCCAGAGGCAATTATTGCGCTCTTATCACTATATTTACTTTATGGATGACAACAACTTAATCTACATGAAAAATCGCTTATTTCTATCATTTTTATGGATTAGTACTGTTATTAATCACGCAAGATAATATATTTTGTGGAAATCATGGATAATTCTTACAAAGTTGTCATCCGTTAACAGTGAAAAAGAGTACAAGTCAGTGGAACAACAAGGGAATTTTAACTCCAAATTTACATTTTCTTTTTGATTGATTTTTAGTGCATAAATATCTACTGAAAGTACATACACCTTTTACTAATTTACGTGTCCAGCGCTTAAGAAATTCTGTTTTCTATTACTTTATTATGCAATATTATAATTAAGTTATCTTTCCTGATTCAATCTTTATCTCTTTCTAGGATGATAGTAACACGTTGAGATAAGATTGATTATTGCATACCCACATATATGAATGCGATAAAATTCCATTAAGTACAAGTGCATTACTTTCATAAAAATACTAAAATAAAAGTTTGATATTTCCTATCAATTACATTAAGGAATATATCTGTTATTTGCCAATTTAATGAATATTTTTATTTACTCATTTTAGGTAGAGTGGAAAATCGTTTATTTGGGAATAATTATGTAAATTCAACATTTGATATTTTAAGATAATTAGGAATTTTGATAATTCGATTCAAATTAAATCTCATACAAATTAAAAACAATCTATAGGGGTCACTTATTCAAACAATAATGATTCTTAATTAGCAGAGAAATATTAAACATATGATACAAATTATCTAAAAATCTACATGATATAAAAATAAACATCTATATTTCTTTTATTTAATATGGAGAGTGTGAAAATAACTTTCTTTAATCTGTTTCAAATAACAGCGATACTACTGAGCTCCAATAAAGTCAGTAATCTCTCTTATTCATGAATAACAACGATTGTACGCTAAAGATTTATTCGATAAAAATTACAAAAAAATTCAGAACAGCTTCTATGTATCAGAACAAGCTCCCTAAGTTAGGTAAAATAAAATAAAAAGCATTTCTGGCATGACTGACCTTACCAGGAACAAAGTTTGAACCGCGCGTATGTCAAAGGAACACGCAAGCTCTACCATCATGACAAGGTCTGAGAAGAGACATGCTTCTAGTATGCAAATTTTAAATTGGCTACTCTGCCAGCCGAAAGTTATTGAAATTAGTTTCTATGTTTGTCTTTTACTCATAATGGCAAAACAAAGCAAAAGACACTGGATAATACGAAAGGCTGGATAAGTTATCGAGAAGTTGATGTAAATGGTGAAAAGTAGGGCATTTTAGGGTAAATGAACTATTAATTTAAAAGTAGATAGTTCCTACGAAATGAACTGATATAAATATAAATATATTATGCATCAGTGCTGGACACCTTACGTTACATTAATTTGTATTGTATTATAATATTATAATCAATTGACTGACTTCGTAGAATTCCATTACGAAGGCAATAAGAAAAAGGAAAACTATTTTTCTAGGAGAGGCTAGCTCCTCATTTATAATAAATAACTCCTTAAATTACAACAGAACAACTAAAACACTAAATGTTTCATTTTCATTATTATTTTCCAGAGTTATTTGTAGAAAAAAGGAACTAGTTTGAAACTGAAAAAACTTTTCCTTTTTAATTTTCCTTCGTATTATATTATACTATGTTATGTTACGTAATATTACATATATTGTATCAAATTACATTATATTTATATATTATATTATAATATATCATATCACTCACTTGCATCCACATCTCTTCCGGCCCTGGTCCACACCACCCTCTCAGGTCGCGGGACAGAGAGCGCCACGCATTCGAGTCGCACTGTGTCGCCCCGCACTCCGAACTGCACCCTCCGGGAGACGATGGAGGGCGGTCCACGGAGCCTCAGCCACGCCCACGCAGTGGCCACTGGGAACTCGAAGTTCTGCGGCAGCGACTGCTTCCCTTGCCGGAGGTCCGGTTGCGGCTGTTGAGCGGAGTTGGGCGTCGGAACGCGCGCCGTGCACCGATATCGCCCTGCGGTGTCCGGCCCTGCGTGCAGCGTCAAGTTCGGCGAAGTTCCCACCACCTGAGATACGAGAACAAGCTACCGATAAGCGTCACGGAAAGATCTGCGGCGTTCTGAAATAGACTCCCTCGGACATTGACGGACGAAATGGGACTGATTGATTTTCAGGATGAAGGGTAAGGATTACGATGCTTTAATATAAACCCACCTAACGAGGAAAACACTTTTAAATATAAGAGATTCAAGTGTAGAGTATACTAATATATGTATGTATATATAGTATTACTATTAAACGTTAAGATAAAAGGGAAGCTAAATTGCAGTTTCAATAGGTTTATTTGTTAGGTATTAATATTATTTAAGGAATTTTTAAACCATATATAAATGCATCCGTTCCTAACCTACTTTGAAGGCATTTTTTCACGAATTAAAGTTATACTTAAATAGCGTTTCATTAAATGTTTTTTTACTTATTCTATCTTTATTTACATCACATTTATTGATTAAAAAGATAGTTCACGGCGTGATTTTATGTAATTTTTTCATATTATAAAAGCCGAGGAATAAAATTTGTAAATTATTAACTTTAATATATACCAAATTGTTTGATTGTTTTGAATATAGACAATATGTTAAATAGAAGAGGGAAAAACCTCACACTATATTATAATCTATATAGAACAGTACTCACCATACAATAATCTATATACTAAAGTATATTACTATATAATACGTTATAATACTTTTATTTCGATAGTGTAAAATAATAATAGTATAGGATAGTTTATACAATTGATTGGATGGAAGGATGATATTATCTTGACTTTTTCTCATGAAGTCGTTGTGTGACTCATATATTCAACCCTTTCGATTTACGAATCTTATGATTGCAAGAATGATTACGAATCTTATGATTCAAGACTAACGCATGAAAAGTCAATTGACGAAGACGAACCATCTAGTGCCCTTGGAAGTCATCCTCAATTCTAAAACTTATCCCTTACGACAACTTTGCATCTAAAACGCGCGATTATTCATAGGAGCGTTTAAAAGACGCGGGGCGAGGAAAAATGTTAATTGAGGTCATCGAAAGGTCAGAAAAATACCCCTTTACTGGGGACTGGCGAGTTTTGGGCCGCCGTACATCAACTCTGGGTGTCATCACTGCGGATAATTCTCATCGGATCGCCACTCCGCGAATGTCCCCCGCGTAATTGGGATCGCCTCGTTACCTTCGCAACGGCTCTTGCGCCCAAGGGCTTTATCCCTTCTTCTTCTTCTTCAACGCGGCCTAATTTACGGGACTTTCCTGCGGAGTTAGAAAATCGTTCATTATGTATTTTCCACCAGCGCCGTATCCCCCCTTCCATTGCATCGAAGGCCCTTTCTGGATTCGTCCCTTCCCTGATAACTCATCTCCTACCCGAAAAAATATTCCCTCCGAATGTTTTATTCATCCGTTTCCACGGGCGGAATATTTTTTAAATAGTTTCCCAGTTACTAAATGAGCGAAAGTGAGTGTATTCAAATCTTTCCTTGCAATTTGTTGCTCTTCTAATCCGTTATGAGTTAATTTACATATCAAGTTCGCGGTGGATTTATAACGCTTTGAGCCAGTCAGGCAAGTATGGTGGTTAATTTTCACAATAATGCCAATAAAGAGATTAGATTTATGATTAAAATAGTTCCAACACAAAAAGATCATCGAAACACAAAAAAGCATCGAAAAAAAAAGAAACTAAATTTTCTTGACCAACTGTGCATTTAACTGGGTCATTAAATAACATTAAAGATCGATTAAAACCTTGAAAGATGCATAGTTAAGAATGGTGGAACAATTACAACAGTCTTACATTATCATGGAAGACAAAGGCAAATTTCGCCTATCCTAAAAGCTCTCAAACTGTCTTTCGTTACATAAAATGCACAACTCATTTCTTAAGTTCATCTAAATGGCAATAAACCATGAAGTCTGCCACGATAATACTCGCTCAAACTTTGTGAATCTAATGGCAGTGGTTACGTGAAGAATAATTGAAAGTTATCCCAGATAACAACTCGGAAGAAAGTTATCATTGAGTTATGTGCTATGAGATGCGATTAGTAACTCCTGTAGGACTCCTAAAGTGAGATATCTCCCCTTCAAATAGAGTAACATTGTTTGAGAGTTGTGCAATTCCTCTTGTTTTACACCCACATTCGTCGTAACCGAAATCTCGCTTTGAAAGTCAAAGTAAATGGCAGAGTTAAAAATGGACTATTCATGTACAGGCTCGTGCCAAGCTATTACTGCACTACTTAAATTACTACCAACTCTTTTTGCTTGATTTTAGTCGATCTAATCGGTGAAAGAAAGAAAGTAATAAGTGTTTCTCTACCGATTCATATTTTTTTTTCAAATCATACGTCGAAAATCAAGAAATTAAAGTGTTTAACATTTAACTTCCCTGCGAGAGGCAGTTTCCACACCGCCTAACCAATCGGCACAGTCCAGTTCATACGCTACCGAGCGGTCTGCTTTCACAAGTCAATCAATGTTTTTACTACGATATTTTCCCCTTTCACCATCCTTTTTCGGACAAAGCTTTTCTCTATGTCAACCTTCAATCTTCGTTTCCTTTTAATTTCTTTGAGCCATTCGCTACAATAGTTTTCGTTTATAGTAATCCCGATAAAAGTAAACCATACAGCATCCCTTTGTAGGTGATTCACTGTGGATGAGAGTCAAAGTTCAAACTGTGCGTTGGAGCGTAAGATCGGCATCTGTTCCGGAGTTTGCCGAGACATATCAATCCAACACGATGCGGTGCTATGCTAGATCAAACAACTCGTGGACTGAAAGAGGTACACGGGTATCGGTTAGTGGAAAGAAAAATTACCTCAGAAGCGGATAATGATCTAATCGGAAAAAGAGGAAAATGTTTCGAGTGAAAAAAGATGCCAAAAGAAGAACCATGAGTCAAAGTTGCTTTTATCGTCACGATTGTGAAGACCGATTGAAAAGGTTTTTCTAAGCGGTTATTTACGATGTTTTACATGAAATTCTCCTGTGTTTTCCTAATAGGAGATTTTCTGGTGTATTATCGTTAATGAAACGCAATAAATACAACTAAAGGTTGTTTTTAATTGCGAAATTTTGGACTCTAGAGTTATCTTGTTTGTATGTTTTTGAGGATGCAATAGCAGTGGGATGTCTATCATCAAGATTTTTCTAATTCTCTATACGTGAATGTTCTCTAAAATTGCAAACTTCATGCCCTTCTTATATTTATAGTAAATTCCACGATACTCTAGGTTATTTACCATATTTTCACTTTCAATTTCCCTTTTTTCTTATTTCTTTGACGAAACATTAACTCAATTTCTTTAGCAGTCCCTCTCTTCTTAGTATTTCACCAATCATTTGCTAAAGGACTTCAACAGATAAGAGGTGTAAAGTATAGAAAGTGTTTCGATCTGTAGTTTCATGAATTAATTTCTTTGAAAAATTCACTCATGGAATAATACAAAAATAGCACTATCAAAAATCACCTATTCACAATTGGACTTTATCTTTAGATGAATAGGGATGGTATTCAACGCCTCTGACACGCTCCGTTGAAACTGTAGCTAGAGACAGCGAATGATAAATCTAGGTGTGAGCAACTCAATTGAATGAAAATCAATTCCACTTAGCAACGATTTTGACGTTGTACGCGGAATTGTCCATCCTCAAAAACTCGCTAATTTCAACCTTAAAAAAATACTATAGATAGAAATATCATCGTTTATTCTCAGGAATTTAGGCTCCGACATCACAGCCCATTCGGCACCGTATTATTAACGGGAGCTATAACGCACGAGAGAACGATATTAGTCTCGGAATACCTGAAATGAATCCCCAACGTGCGATAAATCCCCAAAGGTAAGGGACGGGGGGGAAAGAACTTGGATCCACCGAGCAAAAGAGGCAAGCGCGCAAGCCGAAAGGCAGATGCGAATTTCCGCTCACATAAAGCAATCCAACTGCTTAAAACTCCTCCGCATTGTGCGCGTTATTCCGGATTCCGATGGAGGGAAACCTCCTTTGGCGACACGCTATCCTATGAAAAGCCCCTTATTTTAAAATCCAGCGATCCTATCTCCCTCACCTCTCAATACTATTCCACTTAATCATCACAAGTCTACCAACTATTCTCTTCATCCCGAAGGAAAATTTTCCCCGAACCTTATGGGGGGGCGTATTATCTCCCCGCCTGCCCACCCTATCCAAAAACTTCTCTCGAGGTTCTCAGACGTTCTCCCCACGCCCTTCTCGACTGATTTACCGCGGTATTCTTCTCACTATTTTCCTCCGTATTCGTTCCCTTAACCGTCTGCTCCAACTCGGGCCCTTTCCGCTAGATTTGAGAACTTTCACCCTCACGATTTTCGGGATGGAATCGGTAAAGGGGCGAGGGATGAATTGGTTGAGGTGATTTTATTTTTTTTTTATTCCGGATGATTCGGTGAGGGGTGAGGGATGGATTTTGGAGGCGAAATTTTTATAGGATGGGTTTCCGGGTAGTGGTTTGATCTGGAAAGAAGTTGAGGACAGGAGAACGAAATGCTGGGGAGGGAGGAAAATTTGGGCGTTAATATCTGAAATTTCAAAGCTAAACGAATACGGGGAACGAAAAGGTGTGAATTCCGAGTCGAAAAATGTAGAAAACCAACATATAAACGGATACACAAGAAAGATTGGGAAAATACGACTTGGACATTCCTCGATAACCAATAAAAAATAAATCGGAAAAGGCCCAAAAATGATCCTTAAATATAGACATTTATTCCATCAAAGTAGCCAATGGATAAAAATAAAATTTAATGTTGCGTTCGTGTAAAAATATGTTTAATCAACACCCTCATTTAGTTTCCATAACGAGAATCGAAGGCACAAAACTTTTAAAGGTAGGAAATTCTGAAATAAACTAGAAATACGATTTACAAAATTTAATCGAAAATTACGAAATACGAAGTTATCCTGAGAGGATATAATCCACATCTACTCAATAAACCTTGAAAAATTATTTTCATCACAGAGGAAACCAATCGATAAAGTACTGAAAAAATCAACCACGCGGGATGATTATCTGAAAAGTGTCTCTATAAAACTTACAAAACCTAATAGAAAAAATTAACGATATAGTGTGTCACTCTATATCGTCCTTTCCGCCGAGCTAAAATTCTTAAACGAGGAAACCAGGCTGCGAGTCAAAGCAAACTTTGCGCCCACCGAACTTTTGGTGTCTCCAAACCGAAATTTAAGCGCCCCTAAATTAAAGTCGGGCGACTCGAAATTAAAGTTTCAGAGCCTTAAATCTAACCGTTTCTGCTCTAAAACAAAACAATCAGCCGCCTTTAAATTGAGATTTAAACCAAGTCGAACTTAATGTAGAGCAGTCCGTAAAACTCTGACGAAACTTTCAGCATCCACTATTCGGAATTCCTGGAGAATAATTTAAAACTTCTTAGTGCTAAAATCTAGCACTCCTTAAGCATTTAAGGCGCTGGTCGCTCAGTGGCCATAAATTAAGCTCTTACCTTCTCCGTATCAAGAAGTAAAGAGACTGAAAGATTCAAGGTACTCTACATAGCATACATAGAGAGGCAGGGATTTCACTTAACATATTATACACGGCTGAGGTAAATGTTTCGAGTCTTCGAGAAGTCGGCCGCGAAATATTCATCGGGCATCTTATAAACTCGAGTAAACTGTGCACTTTCATAGCGAGTAAATTAGAAAACAAGTCCACCGAGACGAAAACTCAACGCCCTTTTCCACCCACGCCTTACCTCAGCGTCCTCAAACAAAATTTCAGCCCATCATCACCTCTAAATTAAGCTCAGTGAAGTACTCGTCCAGAGAAACTTCTTCCAACGAAATTAGTAAAAGCAAGTATCGAGCGAGAGGTAACTGACCAGGGCCGTATGCAGATAGTAAGCAAGGCAGCCGTCTCAGGGCGCTGTAGTTAAAATAAGAGAAAATTACGTTTTTCGCCTCAAACATAAAAGAATTGAAATAATGGACCTAATAATTACTGAGAATAGTTATCTTAAATCGTTGCTGTAACAGTAAAGAGAGAGGAAACAAAGTATTGATCAGTGACGTATAATTTAAACGTATCCCAAGAAAATTTAAAATACAACGTAAATGTGCAAAGGGATAGATAAATATTGGAAGGCATCGTTTGAGAAAGTAAAAAGAAAGTTAGAATGCAAGGAAAATAAGTGGGATACTGTGATGAAGTAGTTGCGAGATATATAATGGTATTAGTTGACAATGAGTTAAGAAAACGAATGAAATACTTAGATTTAAGTTCACGTAACTATTGAGAGGTAGAAGACTGAATAAGTATCATTAGATATTTAGTAAAACTCAGATAAGACGCATTGCGGGGGATAATATGAAATTCACATGATGAGTGGGATAGCGTTTTAACCGGGATAAGGTATCCTTTTCATTCTAGCCGATTCGAAAACAAAAGGAGGTGCTTTACGGATCTTAAATTTTTAAACTTATTTACACCTTGAAACGAAAACAGTGGTTATTTAGCTTGATTTATTTGCCGCAGTTTAAATAGAATAACGACTTTTTGGCTATCGAATGAGGCGAAAAATCGGTCAAAGTATTTCATGAGGGGAAGAGAAAAATTTGCCTTAAAAGCGGATAGCAAAAGCTGTATTTTTACAATGTATTACGTTTAAAAATGAGAGAAAATCGCTCATTAAACAGGATAGCGTCTTAAGCGAGAGCGTTTCAAACGGGTTTTTACTGTATATATTTTCCATTTTGCGCTTGATACGAATGAAATAAGGAATAAAGACCGACTGTTACTACTACCAATTAAGCCTATAAAGACATGTACAGTTCTGTAGGCATGCTCCATTAATTTCCAAATTGCCAAGAACTCCGCATCGGTAGTCCTTTAAAGATGTGAACCCAAATCAGCTAACAGGAAGCATCCTCCGCATACACAGCAAAAAGTAAGGTCTGAATGCTATACTTAGGATTACATCCGTCACTCTCCATGTTATTTCACTTAGCCAAGACCTCCGTCATCGATTACGATCTTAATCATGCCCCAAATAAAATTATCAGCTCCTTTAAGGGAAACTTTCAGCTCCTCCAAGACCCAGCGGTTTCGGGGCCCCACCCACCCCTAAATAACTTTCATCCGAAGGAAAATAGCGTCGGCCGCAAACGCACTTCGCAAGGGGATCCCTTGGCTAAGAGAGCCATCCATCATAACGGAGGGCCTTCCACCCCTCGCATTCATCCCTCCCCATATAATTAATCAGGCGAGGCCTTAGGCAGGGATTCCGAGTCCCTCCAGAGGATTGTGGCGATCTTCACCTGATTGGTAGTGACCAAGTAGACTGCTTTTAGGCCGATCTCACGAGAAACCCACGGAGGCAAATGCGGGGATCTGGCTCCTACTTTCGGTTCGCTGAATCGGAAGTCTTGAGAGAGAGGATATATAAGAAAGTTTTCGCGACGACTTTTGGGTTCTGCTCTTCTTGTTTTTTTTTATTCCTCATATTTTTTACTAAGACGGGAAGGTCGTGGGAAACGTCATGGCGTCGACCTCGGGAAGAAATTGGGGCTAGGTTAACTAATCAGTTTGGGAAGGGGATGATTGATGAGGTGAGGTCGCGATTAATAATTGATTATCCGAATTAAAGGAGTTCTGAGAAATGATTTTCTTCGGTCTTTTTTTGAGTAGTGAATGTTTTTTCCGATAAAGAAAAATAAGGGAATATAAAGAGAAAAATTTTGCCATGTTGAACATGGTTTCTTCAGCCTTCTATTCTGAGGACATTACAACTTTATCAGCTGCGTAATCGAACAGAAAACCTTAAATTAGACTACTCGTTTTTCCTGTAGGCGTTTTAAATATTCTCTTTTCTAACATTGCAAAACTTTGTGTTATTCTTCATCTTGTATAAATATCACAGCAAAAATGCTGTAGGATTAAAATACGAATCAGTTTCAAGTAAACGATGTTTTGGATACCGGAAGTGCCTCCGCTGATAAATTTGAATTGCAATTGAAAATTAATTGTTACTAAAGTAGCAACATATTTCGACACGAATGAGTAAATTCATGTTCCACTACTACGTATTTTAATCTTAGGAAGTATTGCAAAGAAAGTTAACCTTCCATCCATTCATAAACTCAGTAAGTTCAGGATTGACTTTGTGGTAGGTAATCAAGTTATTTTATTTTCACAAAGTAAAATAAACAATCAAGATATTATCATGAGGAAGCGTACTGGTTTTCTAGTGTATATTTTACTTTGTCAAAATAAAATGATTTTATCATCCATTCATTTGTTTCCAATCCTCTATAAATATACCACATCCGCGTTTCATATACTTTATAGGTAATGCATGAGTAGCAGAAAGTTGTACCTCTTTGAAGGAGCTTACCTTGTCCGTTGGTTCATGGACCCATAAGATGTCCGCAGGGGGATTGCCATCCACATCACAGGACATGGACACCGTGGATCCCTCTTCCGCCTCTACACTTTGAGGACGGATTCGGAACCTTGGGCCATCTGTAATGATAAAATAAACAGAACTGTTAGCATCCTGGGATTCTCAATCGAATGCATATAGGTACAGTTAGCCACACACATGATACCATGATTTTTTAAATCTACATTTTTACTATTAACTACTTAATTAACTAATAAGTATTTACTACAAATTTCTAATAAATAAAACCACGATACAATGCACCAATATGTACGAAGGATAGTCTAAGATAACTCATACCAATGGCCATACGTTTATCATTTGATCGATAAAGAAATCGAGAACAAATAAAACAAGGAAGATATAGAGGTTTCAAGAGCTCGATTATTCATACTACATTTTTTGATTTACCTTTTTATGAAATATTTCTTCAAAGCTACCACTAAATTTGTCGAGAGACATTAAATACCAATACCGAGATCTTCATATTAAAGTAAATACATTTTACTTGTTCCGTCAAGTATCCAGAAATCCCGATCCCTGATAATAAGAGTGAGTAAAAGAAAGACACTGATAAAATCGTACCTCTATAGTCAGTTAAATTTTCCTAAGCATCATTGTGCTTCACTTATCTTAACCTTTATCACTACATGCATTCGGATTAGTACCCAACGCTACGTAGAGTTTTCCTTGAATAATTTTCCATCATCGTTATGAGAAATAATCTTTGTGTAAATCAATGAATAAGTCCTCAAAGGTATGTCTGGATTGTTAGCATTGTTGTTTGTGAGTCTAATACGATAGTAGTAAAAGAATTTCGAATAAGAAACAACAAAAAACACGCACTGCATACACTTTGAACTAATAAAAACTTCTTCATACGCAAACGCACCGTTTCAATCACGGGCGTCGACTTCCGAATTCGGATTCCCGCGCCCTGGGATCTTTAATCTCCCTGGATTTTCCGCCGACTTAAAAGGATTCCGATTTTTTCGCGGGGATAAAAATATGTAAGTAGGCGAGCGTCGGGTTATGCCGGATCAACATCCCGACAGATGTGCAAGGGGGATATTCCACAAAACATTGTCCGAGATGAAACACTGACCCTGCTCCATCCTGTTCTTTTATCACGCTTATCGTCCGAATAATCTCCTTCGAAAAAACTCTCTCTTCGTGATACACCGCACACTCCTCCGAATAGCCGGATATGGAACGTGGGAGGAAAAAAAAGCGTGGAAGTGATGGATGCGCGAAATGGCGAGAATGTAAAAAAGCGAGATTGAGGAAGGAAAGGATGGACCGAGAAGCATTTTTCTGCAATGCGGAGAGAAAAGAGGAGGAAACCGCAGGGTTGGGAGAGGGAGAGCGGTCCTCCTAAATAATTTATGCGAGGATTACCGGTTTTATCCGTTTTCACGGGGCGAAAAGGTAAGCGGGAGAACACCTCTTTAATAAACGTGGAGGAATGGAAGTCGAAATAAACAGTTGAGAGTCGCGGTGCGCTGATGAGAGAAAGGACGGATGCAAGTCGCGACTAGCTGATTCACAGATATTAGGGGTTTGAGATTGTTAATCTTTACGAAAAAAGTTGGAGGAGGAGTAAATCTTCTGTGAAAAACAGTGATGGCTAGGCGTGGTTATTATCTATCCGCGATGATACAAATATGCAAAATTTCTGTGATTCCTAGTGTGTTAAATCTCAGAAAGAGTACTAGGTAAATGAAGCTGAATGTAATCTGTAGATGGAATTCTTTGGAAATAATGAAGTGTATCTCCTGTGAGAAGCAGTGATACTGGCTAGACGTAGGTATTACATAACCCCGATGATGCAAATATACTAAATATAGAATATAAATAATAATAAATCTCTGAAATTTCTAGTGTGTCAAATCTTATAAAGAGTACTAAGGAAATGAAGTTGAAGGTAATTTGTCGATGGTATTCTTTGGAAATCATGAAGTGCTGCAACCTACATATCGACGAGTTGTATGGCAGAACGATTCTAATGCTTTCGAACACTAAGGTCCCGGTTTTAAGTCCCTCTTAAGTTATTCCGGTGTTATTAATGAAAAAATAATTAAACGATGAATTAAACTAGATAATTGAGGCTCTACAGGCATAGTTTCTAAAGAAATTATTAGTAATTAATTCCCTTGGAATTTTTCCTGTTTTTCGTCATCCCTACAGCAATTTCCAAAAACCATAATGTCCGCTAAAAATATTCATGGCATTTATAAAAAACCTATTAAAAATAAACTTTTCAGCTGTCACATAAGTCACATAATGCGGTTCATTAACCTCGCGCACTCGTAAATCATTCCCATGCGTATTTTCCCAACTCTATAATTCGTCCTCCTCCAGATATTAACCAGCATCGATCCTCCTTCGGGCACGCAATCATCACAGATGGAAGAACGCCCTTGACCCAGAGGTCTCCCCGTCCTAAAACGAAAAATTCGAGTCCAATTAAAAAAATCTCCTAACGCACAACTTTCGTGCGGAGGAGTCACCTATTAAAAAAAATCTTCCAAACGAGCGCCGCATCGCGTACGTAAATCGAAGGAATCGATTAGGCTTCCGATACCGCTTTCGAAAGTTAGCGGGGTATACTATATACGTCCGTGACATTTAATTTACAGTCACGTGCCGTTACGCCTCTTTCACGCGGGGAGAGGCGAGAAAACGTGTGGAGATGCAGTGGATGAATGTACGTTATATCGACCGGGAGCCACGCGTGACCTGTTCCTCTTCGACCTTTCCCCTCTCCCACTCTTCATTTTTCTATTCGGATCGTTCGGAGCACACGCGTCGGTAAACTGCCCCCATAAAAAGAGTTCATCGGCGAAACTGAGATGGCTCCTACGCAACTCCTCTTTTAAGCCGTGGAAAAGAACACACAACTCGGGGCATTGCCGAAAGGTATCGCTAAGAATACCGGTAATTGATAGGATTGTATAGTTTGTGTCACGCGAACAGTAAAAGGTCCATTAGCGGTTATGGACAACCGTTTAGACTATGGGAGGATTTTTTTAGAAACTAGCTATGTTTTGGTTAGAGAGCGGGAAATGACATGTAGCCACGTCATCCCTTTCAGCCCTTTGTGGCATAAAACGATAAGGCAACATATAACGATATAACGATCAGTGTGGTGGGTCTTCGAATTCTGTCGAAATTGTCACGAAAATGCATTGATGGGAGCAAATACGTTATGATAACTTCCTTATACTTGAAAGAGCGTAGATTGGGAGGTATATATGTCAGCAGGTTATATATATCCTAACGACGAAGGTATTCCGTTGTTTGACTATATTTGTCTGATATATTTAGTTTGATTAGTTTGGTCTGATTATATTTAGTTAATGATGATTATTAATGTATAAGAAACATTGGTTGATATATTAGAAACTGAGGTTGATAGTTCACTTTCATTGACCCAACCATGCAATTTCCAGGTCATTCCATTTTTTATTAATATCAAGGTAAAAATACTCCATGAGTGTGGATTAGTAAGTCAAACCTGCCCATTATAAATATGTAAAAATTTCAAGGAATCACGGAAATTTCAGCATAAAATTAAGCAGTGAATGACGTAGCTATTACGTAAGAATTTACAACTAGTCCTGAATGACGGTAAAGATGTTAGTGATTTCTATCTTGAGCTAGTTTTCAAAATAATATACCATATCGAAACTGATACTTTAGCATTTGTAATGCAAGGCTGAAGGAGGGCGCTTAGTACTAGTTTTATTAAGTTATTATGGATGGTAGGTATCTCGGATTCATAAAAAAATTATCTGGTTACCATATACAGCTGAATTTTGCTTTAAAATTCACCCAGCATAAAGATGGACACGTGCTTGAAATTCACGAAAAGATTTAATGTAAAAATCGCATGTTGGAACTAGCTTTTACATAAGCATTTTCAGCAGCCACGTTTAATGGTTTCACTCGAAAAATATTTCGTATTTCTTCCGGGTGAGTCCTTTTAAAACCGAGTCCACTTAGGTCGCGAGCCATTGTTTGCACACCTCCGGTGGAACGGAAGGTGAAGAAAATGCAAGGGCAGGTAATTATCCCAATTCAGGGGACGCTGAACTTAAGTTGGCAAATGTGACATTCCCATTCATTTTGACCCTCCATCTATATCCTTAATTCAACCTCTGGGCACAAATTATGCTGAGAGAAAGGACAGAAGAAAGAGGACGGGGGAACGAGGAAATATTTATTTCCATGGAGATATCCATCTCGAGATAACAATTTGTCACACATTCTCGTTCAGTCACGTACCGCCCGAGATTTCGGAGAAAATTATCTTAGCTTTGAGGAGGTTCGCGAAAGAGTCGATTTATAGAAGCTGAATTTAAGTTAGAGAATAATAGCAGCTTCAGAGACGTGAAAATATAGGTTATTCCCACTGTAAGGTCTCAGTTCGCCTTTGAATCCTCGTATGACTGTTAGAGGGAGTTTATGTGAAAAATGAGCGTCTTCAAATGACACATTTCTTATGTAAATAAAAGCACAAACATCTTACCAGGCCATCATTTCTGAAAATATTTTTACCTTTTCAAATTCGTTTACATAGTAGTTTAGAAATAGTGTTTTCATTTGGCTACAGAGGGCTCGAGTGAATCTTATCAGAGGAACACATGAAAAAGTGAAATAAAACGTTGCGTTTGGTAAAATGATGCAAGAAAATTTAAGACAGAAATTTTTACTGAAGTTACAGGAACGATTTGAGTGTATAACTGCTAAACTAAGATAGCGTAAATCTAATTCAAAAGAGAAGTTAAGAGATGACACTGGTAGATAATGTACACATTTAGTACAAAAATATATTGTCTAAGGTATTATTTCGTCATAGATAGTTACTGATGTGTTTCCAAGAAGTCAAACCCCTGGCACCTTTCTCATTATGATGACGATATAAAAATATTTCACTGAGTAAAAGATGATTATAACTCTCAAAATTTGAAGACTAAAAAATATAATTAGTAATATAGTAAATAAAATTGTAATGTTATCAAAATTTCAGATATACACTTTCAAGGTCTATAAAACTTATTAATCAATAAATAAATATCAATTAATAAAATTATATCTATCTAACATTTACTGCTGATACTTGAGCAAATAATTCGGGATAATATCTGGCTCACAATTCACAGTTATCTTTCTCAAATTTTTATTCATTTGTAACGATTTCGATAGTATTATGAAATCCACGGAAAATAAACTTGAATCGAGAAAGTTCTCTAGGTGAAAGTTAGAAACAGTCAATTCGCAACCCATGGATATAAGACCCAACATCCAGTAGCGGCGTCAATCCCTTAACGTCGTTTTCACTTCGGATCCGACGCAATTCAACGGAAGGGTAATCCCTTTCAATCGCACGAAGGAAGCCGAAATAGGACCGTAGGTATTCATAGCGAAGAAAAACAGTGAATTAATCAAGAGACGTGATGATAGCGGAGAAAGGGAGACGCTAAACGGGAGCTTCGCACGGAAGGACGCATGCAGTTCCATTAGACGGCCCCATTCGACGACAAGTGCTTCGCGCTGGCATTAGACTCGGCGTGACTTGAAAGGGCTCTTTGAGGGGTGGATACGCGTGTTTGGCGGACGGGGCTGCCTTGAATGCAGGAGCATGGAAGATATGCATGCGGGGGCTTCTGCAGCCGTGACGAACGGAAGCTGGTGCCAGAAGGGGGCGTGACATCGGCAAGTTCTCCACAAAGGATCAGTGATGAATCGGCTATCAAACGGCCGTTTCGTAGATGCCCCTGCTTTAGACAAGGCATTTTTCTTCACCGAGGGTCACTTAATGCACCGGGGGTTCGAATGCAGAATTAGGGCCATCGAAGATCCATACCTCTACATCCGTATTTCGATCTATATGGGATAAACAACGGGTTCAAGGAAGAGTACATTTTAATTTATGATTATTGGGATTATATTTACCATCTTCATCATCGGCGGGATCATCTCTATATTATGAGTATTTGATTGCATTTAACAGTAACTTTTTTAAAACTTACAATAAGGATTTAATGGGATTTTAAGCCTTTCCTTCATTGGTTGCTAACTTATCCCTCCCAATACATAACCTAAACATATTTCGCCTTTGCTTTTCTATCTTTTATATACCACCTTAAGTAACATGTTTGTTTCAATCCAGGATTGTGTTAAATCAGGGGTATACATACGTAGTTTTATCATCCAAGTACGGCGGCAGACGCCCCTTAAATTAGACTTAACCTCACATACTGATAAGTATTTCGGGTTATCGCACCTCCTTTTAATACCACTTTTCCTAGACAGCATTTCAAGGTATTAAATTCATAAAAAAACTCATATGACTTTAATAATTTGTCTTTCCTGTATCCTGATTTAAATATATAAGAATCTAATAAGTATCGATATAAATATTGATTAAAATCGATGAGAACATACATAGAATCTACATTTATTAATAATTATTTTTATCATGATATTTTTTCGTCGCCAATAATCCGATCCGAAGGTCTTTACGTGGGTGTAAACCAGTAGCATCTCGTTCCGAGATTTAGACTGTTTACTTGTTAGGCGAGTTAGCCCTCTGAAAACCAGCAAAAGCATTGTAAGTAATTAAATATATTTCGCCGTATAATTAATGAGCTCCCTTTCCCTTTGATTTCAAAGAAACGCCACCCGGAAGCTTTAAAAGCTTACACTGTTTGTAGTAGGAAAAAGGATTTGCCAGACACCTTTTTTATGTGCTAGAGTTTTTTTCTCTTACACAGCACTAAATAGCGCGAGAGCTCGAAAAATATATGCTAGATTCCGCAGGCTTCTATCCCAGCGCTAGATGTCATTTTACTCTGAGGTAATCCGAGATTTAATTAAAATACATTCCGTGGTTCAAATTCGTTTGCAAGAGCGAACGTTCACCAGTACGTTGTTACTTGCTAATATGAGTGACCTCAACGTGACCGTCTTTAACCTTACATATAATGGACGCTCGTTTTTTGTGATATGCATGCGATTATCATGAAATATTGCGCGATAAATATGCTGCGGCTAATATCAAGAACAAGCTTTTCTTACGCGTATTTTTTTACACATATCGAGCTTAGGAAAATACCGTACTTAATGATTCTGAAATTCTCGGATGAAATATAAATTATTTTACACAATCATAATTAGGCCTAAGAATCTAGCTAAAAAGCCATTGATAGGTTTTTCAGAAAATGGGGCTGAATTTTTAAATTATGATCGCGTTTTTTTATTGAAATCAAAATCATCTTTCCCCTTACTAATCTTACTACTTACTACCTACTTACTTACTAGGAAAGAATTATATAATATTGGACTACGCGCAGTAAATATCAAATAACTAAACAGAAAATTCCTAGAGCTATAATTAACGTTTTAATTCTTTCGAATCGATGGTTGATATGAGGAAGAATATCACAAGTAGCACATAAAATTATTATTATTGTAATAATGAATGAAGTCTTCGGATTCGAGGGTAGATATTTTTCACCGAATATTTCTTCAACGTCTTCATCCTTCATACCGTTTTATATAAAAAGTATTTGAGTACATGAAAAACAACATTCTCACACAAATCGTGTGTAAACATGTATAACATGTTTTAATAAATAAAAATAAAATATAGCGTACCATCCGATAAGGTTTTAACCCAAAAAACGAAAGAAATATTTCTCTTTATAAATGAAACACAATGAATGGATTTATGTCATACTTTCGTTCACTCAATTGCATCCTCTGTTTGAGCCCCCATTTGACCTGAAACGCGCCAGGAAATCGATTCGATGGCGCATTAATTCTTTCACAAAAACAACGTTAATTGCCACCTACGAATGGCCGCAACATCCTCCTCATAATCCCTTCATTCTATGAACTAAAGACTTCAATTAAAACCGTCTACTTTTTCGGCGAAGCTGATGAACGCGGCCGTTCTCCTGGCGCGACACCTGCATAAATCGCTAAAGACTGCGGATAATTCTGGATTAGATCTACAGTCGGCTGCCGATTAACCGCTTTGCGGATTAACCACGGTCGAATCTAGCGCCGAGCTACCTCCACTTCCTAATCTGCCGGATGTAGGGATTTTGGCAAATTGAAATTAATAGGACGTGTTGCGCCCGAGGAATTCCGCTCTTTAAAATTACACTGCGGAGGGAAGCCGCCGGACATTTTGACGACAGCGAACCGATTGCTTCTATTTCGGGATCAGTGAGCTTCTCTGCCTTTGATTCCACCCACAAACTGTAGCGCACTGTATCCGGAGTAATCTTCAATTGGGTCAAAAGATTCGGCATTTTTGTCCACGCCTACCTACGTCCTGACCTTTGGCCTAATTTTTTTATGCACGTTGCGATAGTCGCTTAAACAGCTTCCTGGAAGATAAAATTCTACGTAGGCGGTGTTCTTGCGCTTGAAGTAATAGAAGAAAGAGTAACTTAGGTTTAGTTTACCAATGGGGACAGTACTTACAAAATTATGCCTTAGAAATTGACATAGTAGATTAGAATGTTAAAAAATTACTTCAATAGAAATAATGTTATAATAACTTTAAATAAAAATAAGCAAAATATAACTGTAGAAAAGTTAGTTAAAAAAGTTACATCAAGTGTTGATCACTAAAATTTTGTTAAAAAATTACCTCCCAGGATACTTCTCTCCAATTCATAATATTGAATTATTAATCATTCAATAGCTTTAACATAGTCGTTATTTTTCTATAGTTTAGGGTAATAATTGTTTTATTATAATTTATTTACCTGTAGATATTTTATTCCGCATGGGCATATATTTTTCACGCTTTTCACACTTCTGACCAGTAATAGAAGATACCATAGAATAAACTTTACCTGCGAAGATTGTTTGCTCAGTACCTTCGCAATTTTTTTTCGATGAAACCAGAAACGAGGAGAACTTATTACAATTAGTTTCTACCATCCGTTTCTGAACTGGGCGGTCATCTTCGTGTACTAATGGGATTAATATTGGAAAATGACAAAATATATGCGGACGTTTTGCATTTTGATTCGAATAAACCGTAACCACTCTTCGTTACCCGTTTTTAAATGGCGTCCCACAACGTCAGACCAGCTCACTTATGGTTTCTCTAAGAAGCTCCTTCCTATAGCTACCTTAAAACTCAACTAAACCGAAAATCTTTGACTCCGAACGAATATCACTCCGAGTCACGCATCATAAATATTCTCATTCCCACGATTCACCCCTTCCGAAAAATTCATGAATTTCTCCAGAGGGAGGTCTCATTGTCTCCTCATTGCTGCAATAAAGAGGGCTCTCAGATATTCCTTTTGGTGCTGAGGGAAGAGGCGTTCGTCACGAAACGACAAACGAGGATCAGCAGCTGACTTCTTTCCCGAAGTGAGAAGAGGGAGAGATTGGGGAAGAAGGGGGCGGAAGAGTGATGAGGAAAGGGTGAAAGAAGATGGGAGGAAAAAAGGAGAAGCAGAAAGACACGGGGGAGAGTTAATGGAGAAGGAGGAATCAAACAGACAACCTACGTCTTGCCTTGAATTCAACTCTATCGGAGTCAAACAACAACCGACTCTTAGTTTTATTAAGGAGTTCAATTAATTTTATAAGTAAGTGTATAAAGGGCTGAATCAGATTCAAACAACAATTAATTTTTGTAGAGTTTGGTTTAATGGTTCGAATAAATTTATACAACTTTATTTTAGGGCTAAATTTTATCTAATATAATAAAAATAGCATCATTTTCAGTCATTTTTCCCTCTCTTAAATATAATGAAATAGTCTGTTAAGACTGGCGAAAATATTGCGAATTAAATTAAATTTGAAATGCAGCAACTGGAAGTCTATAGTTCTAGCGATTGTTCCTCGGAAAAAATAACCTCCATGATCTAAAGTAATATGTGGAGTAAGTGACACAGGATGTTGGAAGGAGCAGGGGAGAGAGGTCATGGAATACAGAATCAGTAGACAACGAATAATAAAATATTTTCTGTAAAATTTTCCTTTTGTATTTTTCCTAGATAGGAGATTCTCGTATGATAAGTAAACGAGAGAAAAATGAGAAATAGAGGAGATAAATAGAGACCAAACGAACAATACTGAGAACAATCAAAGACATATAGGCAGTCTGTAATTGATTGTAGCAGCAAAGGTCAATGAGATATAATGATAAAATACGGAACTTACCATCGTAAATTGAAATCTTTCTACTGAAATATTAATCGTTTGATTCGTATTGAAACTCACTCATAATACTCTCATTTACGACTTTAGGTAATCTTTCATAATATGAAGTTCGAGGATACTGAATATACTAAGGAAGTGTAGATGAAATTCTCCTTTAAGATTGGACTTAGACCTAATATTAACCTAATCTAGCGTTCTAGGTGAATACAGAAACTACTTTTTCAGATGCTATAAATATCACGCAACATCATTACTAATTTTATGCTACAAATTCTAATTAAATCGTAAACTAGATTTTCATAATTGCTCCCCTGTAGGTGAGAACAACTTACACACAAAATAAACGAGAAGTCGTCTCAATTTCCAAGAGTTTTCTCATGGGAGCTGTACGTGACGAAAACGAGAAGTAAATCCGAGTAGTATGCGCGCTAAGTAATGAAAATACCAGGAGAGAATCTGATTAGTCTAAGAGAGTATACAGAGAAGAACAAAGATATGAGGACAGATAGACAAAGAGGGTTGTTCAGGGAAGAGGGAGAACATAAGTGGGCGTAAAGCGGAACGAAATAAAATGAGAATGAATGGCAGCAAGAGAAAATAAGTATAAGGATGACGCTGAGTATGCATTTCTGAATAACATTCGTTAGCTAAAAGGAATTTCCCATTCAGCATTGAAGGAATATAGACGCATCGACACTGCTGAGGGATACACTTTCATGAATAAAATTAGAATGAATTGGGGACGTGTATAAAAACTTGCCAAGGCGGTTGAGTTTACCATCATATATTTTATCTAGCATATCTATCTTAATGTAAAACAAATTTTAGTGCCTTAATTCCACTAATTTAACTGATAAAATGCAATTTCGTGAAAAAGATGCACAGTAATCGTGGAAACATTTCGCAATTAATTATTACCTCATCATGCCAGAGCATATTTGTTGTAATGCAAAATATCAATGGGAGGGATTTAATTTCACAAAATCAATCAATTTAATATCTGAGAATGTAAGAAAAGTAGCATACAATGATTAAGCATCAATCACAACATTACATAAATGAATTTATTAACATTATATAGATTCAGTATTGAATTTACTAGAGTATATAAGATTGCTTCGCCAGATTCACACTCGTTAGGCGAGCGAGAAAAACATCGGAGAAATATTGCGTTGACGGAAAATTTTTAGTCTTTCCGTAAATGCAATTTTTTTAAGGGAGTCCACTCATAAGCCCAGGGATTAGCCTAAGTGGGAAAGAGAGGGAAGTTATTATGAAATAGAGGGTTGGGAATGGTGATTAGAAACACAGTGATCAGTTGAGTTTAAGGCTTGAGAAAACGGCTAGGATATAAGAGGGGAATGAAGCTGGACTTTGCAACGAGAGAAGTAAGAACAAATGAGCGCCGTAAAGATGGAGATGGGGTAGGGAGAAAGGAAGTGAGAAAATGTTGAAGAGGTAAAGGAAATGGAGAAGGGAGGCTGTCGAAGGAGAAAGAGAGAGGAATATAAAAGAGGTAATGGGGAGGAAAGAGAAGGATGGAGATTGCGTAGAGAATGGAAAATTAGAGTGGGAAAAAAGCAGAGAGAGAGACACTGAGAGGGTTGAATTGAAACGTAAGGGATAGAGTTAAAAAGGTAGGGGATAAGGGTGGGAATTAGTCAAAGGGAGGGGAAGGTGAGTGTTTTGTGTAGGGAGAATTGGAAAAGTTGGAAGCAAAGGGTAACGTGTTTGTCCCGGAGAAAAGGGAAGAAAAGCCGAGCAAACGACTTTATTGTGTGAAACTGAGACTAATACGTCCTTTCTCGCATAGGCGACGGAATGGCAACAACGCCACAGAAGAATAATTTTACAATTCGAAAGTAGGATTGAATGCAAAAGAACGAAAATGTTCTCTTCCAGGATTGACTTTTTAATACGTGAGAAAACGAAGATGCCTCTTGCTCTCTATACATAAAGTAAGCGACAAAGCAGAGCAAGGGAGACATTCTAGAAATACTGTAGGTAAAAAAATGAGACAAAATATGTTGGGCGAAACTGCTATTCTGTGCTACGGATGAACTTGGAAATTAGTGCGAATTTCCAGATAAGATCCCAAAAATCAAGCGGAATAGCTATGAAAATCGCCATCAAAATATTTCTACCTCAGCGGCCTAAATATTTAGATGAATCCTTTTCTAAGCAAATAATTCTTTGCAAATCATTAGAGAAATTAATTATGGAACGCTGCGGATGCACAAAAGTGTCATTTCGAACAAAAAAGATAACCCCTAGTTGTAGGTTTTAATTTCGCTTATTACATTAAGTATCTCTTTAAAATACTGAATTAAATTATTTTACGAGTTTAGCGCGATTTCTCATTTAGCAAGAGTTGATAGATATTTTTCCAAGTTAACACAGTTATCAACTGCAAAGAGCTACATTAAAGTTTAGTGAAACTTCAAAGTTTTTACTAAGTTATCGAAATGGAAATTAAATTGCAGTTTCGAATTTTAAAAATCCATCTCAACGCTTTGATAAAGAGCTCAAAATTTATGAAGGTTTCATAATGGCAATATAATCTGCAACTCTAGCAGATAAAATACTATTTCTACCATCAAAAATGGTTGAAATCTCTCTTTATAATACCCGTTCTTAAATGTAAGAAACCAATTGCGAACCAACTGCGCTATAACTTATCCTAGTATTCCCTGCCGAAAATCCACGCAATAGAGACTAAATTATAAAAAAAATACTTCCTTAATCTCGCATAAAAGATAAAAATGCATTTCGGGGCGAATTTCAAATTTCCCAGCCATTCAATTATCCGGCCAAACTCAATCGCCGTCCAGCGCGGCGCGGCGAAAGAAAATTGCGCCCACAAATATAGTCATGGACAAAAGGAAATTTATGTTTTATGCAGCGGAATAACGAAGCGATGAAAATTAATGAGCGAGGCCGAAATTGGAAAGAGAGAGATGGACAGTGGGGATCAAAGTTGGAGAAAGAGGAAAGGGGAAGACTGTGAGGGATGGTGGAATAGCTAGGAAGAAGGCGTAAGGCCAACCTCCTGTTGGCCGTGCATTATTCAACATCTCTTCATTTCCCTTCAGCGGATTCAATTGCTTTTTGCGAGGGTCCAAAGAGAGAGATGGCGGTAGTTGAGCCACTATCTCCTGCGTCTTTCTGCAGTGGCGCTCCCTTCCTTAAACTGACGATCTCATTTGTTTCTTCTGATCTCCCTTCCCTCTCGAACACTTTTTCTCCTACCTTTTTTTTCTAACTTCCGATGGCTTGGGATGCCGCGATGTGAATTCCTGATGGTAAATTCGAATTAGGCTCTTGAATGGTGACTCGGCCTCCCTTAAATACTGCCATTCGAGGGCCTAATTCACGTGCGGGAGGCCTCCTGAGTTTTTTTTCCTTTCCTGGGGATCCGGAATCCAAATTGAAACGAGTTAAGGAGGAATGTATTCGGAATGAGAAGCGAGGTGCGGGAGAGTTATGGGTAAAGAATGGTCTGAGGGAGTCGAAAAACAAAGCAATTAGGCCCTGACATGCTTGAGTAAACACCCAAGACATAGATGTACTAGACGCGGTAACTAATGCACGATTTGTGGATATAAGATTTCAAATGAATCGTCAAATCGTAAAAGATGGTTTTATAATGATATCGAAAAAAGCTCATAAATATAATTAGAAAAAATTGTGACTACGAAGTTAAACAAGTTACAAAAATTTAGTTTGCTATGATGGCGTTTCGCAAAGTTCGGATAGGGCACCTTGAGTTTATACGAATTTAAGATAATGAATCCGATAAAAATAACACTGGGATGAAAAATTTAAAACGAGAAAAATGATTGCGAGCCCTGAAGTTGGATTTTAGCATATTCGTGCTTCTTTCTTCATTATTATTCTTAAGTAAGTTTTGACTAGCTTTAGGAAGTGTTACGTTTTAATTATCTATACCATAAAAACTTGTATTTCCTTCAGCGCAAACGCCGCTATCTACTAGTTCTCGCTTGTCTTACACTTAAAAAATAATTATTGGAGAGTATTCTACATGAATAAACTTCACATGAGATGCAATAAATTAAGGAATAAATTAAACGAAAAGATTCAAGAAAAGTTTTTCTTTCTAAGAGTTACAATATAAAGTTATTTGCAGAAGTAAAATTATTTCCACGATCTCAGTTAATCAATTGCAAAATTCTCAACGTTCTTTCGACAGTGCAAGATTAAACAGAAATATTCAGTTACTGTTACACGAATTTCATTCAAAATTTGCAACGGCTCGGCGAATCTTTAATGATGAGCTTATGCTGGAGTAATTCCCACTAAAGATATGCAAATCATGTCGAGAAAGAATCGAACTACTTCCCATCGCATCCATTTGCACGAGGTTTTTAATTAAGCTACGCTTTGAATGCCGCCGGGATTAAATGGGTGAATGTTTACAATATATTCCTCCTCTCTTTGTATGCGAGAACTCGAAACAGAAGCCTAACTGCAGGACGGTTAATCCGGTATCAACAGAGAGAACTGCTTGGGGACACTTTTCGGAATTATTTCCGCTCTTCATTTGTCAGAAGCGCTGAAATTTCCCCGGCAGGCTAAGTTCCCATTTCTTGGAATTCTTTTATCCACCACTCGGGAAATAAAATGAATATCGAGGACTCCGCCGTAAAGCCCTATGTTCATTTGAACGGCAATTCGCTGATCGAGAGTTCTAGATTCTTTTCCGAACAAGCGACAGGAGATAACGGGCCCCAGATTTGGGATATTTTTAAGCGGTGACAAACACGTAAGCTATTGATTCCAGCCCTCCCAGGTGCCTCCAGTACGGCAACGCTTTCTCTTTTTGATTAATCCGGGATTGGGGATAGTACAAGTTCGATATCCATCCCGATATTATTCATGTAAAAGAAAGAATGCTAGTGCTTCATACTCTACGTCGTTCCTGACGGTGACTTTTTAATACTTTGCAAAGAAATGAACGGCTAAATTTCCGGGATTTGAATCTCTATGGAATTCATTGTAGCGTTCTTGGAACCAAACAATCGAATTTTATAGCTTCCAGATTACATGATTCTTCTTATAACACATTACAAATGTGTATTACAATTTTTCGAGCGCAATTCCGTATTTACAATCACAGTTTGAAATAGGTGCATCCTATGAGAAACGAAATTCTCATTAAAATTTGTATTAACATTGTTCATGTACTATGGGTTGTCAACGCAGTATTACTTATATTAAAATATATGTTATAGGACAGGAGGTGATCATAATCTCAACTCAGATTTTATGCTGAAAAAAATCTTTTGAATGACGAATGATGGATGATTTCATTGGAGAGAATAAATGCTGGTAGGTGTATATGTATAAAAACCGAAAATAAAGAAACGTAGCAAAAATTAATTGATACCAACCTCATCTTAATTTAAATCCTCTATCCACACATTAATCGTGCGATTAACAGAATTCGTTCTTTACTTGAAATAAAAATTACAATATTGCCTGAGAAAAAAATGGTGATGTTTAAAATAATGAAGAATCTGCGATTAAAAGATGAGAAATGGGACAAAAATAGTGAAAATTTATGATATAACTATTACTCATTCTTTATTGAAGGATATGTTAAACACATATATGAAATAAAAAGATGAAGAGATGGTTCCATAGACGAAAATGTGTCCTAAAAACAAAGATTTTATCCGGATTATAAATTATACATCAACGTTTTAATTCGGAAAAAGGACGAATATTTAGAACTATAAAAAACAAATAAACATTTTCATTGGATTTCCACCTACGTGTAGTCGCGTAGCAGCGATTCCTCGCCAAACAACGTCGCTATGCGTTCAATTATCGAAATAGATTATAATCCCGCGTAAAAGGCGCGCGGATCGCTCCCTCCTTTGGTTGTCATGTTTTCCCCTCATCTTTCCACTCACCACTCCTTTCCCTGGAGCTACGCTAATTAATTTTTCCGGGTCCTCCGGCGTTCGCTTCCTAGCTAATCCCTCGCCTCTTCGTCCATTTCCTCCCCATCGCCCGGAGCACTCTTTATGGCTCCATCTCACGTTTTCTCCTCTCCTCTTATCGCCTGCTCATCTCCACTAGATTTCTCGCCTCCGACGATTATTCTATAGTTTGACTACGAAAAAGCTCTCCGTAAAATTGGGGACCTTTCACGCGTTTACTAAAAAGTCTTTGTAAACGGATGCGAAATTCCGTGGGGACTCCAAGGCTGTGAGTCTAACCGAGCCGCATTTCTTTCGATGTGCGCAGCTACTTCCTTTTTATTCCTGAACCGCGGTTTCGAATATGCGCGGTTGGAGAAATGTATATTGCTCGCTCGGCCACGGTTTAAAATTTCGAGGCTGCGTGGTTGCAGATGGGTATTTAATTCGAGATTTTTCTGTAGCACGAGCGGCCTTGTTCTATTTCACCACTATGAGACATGCACATTTGCGTTGGGTCTCATGATACGTTAAAATATATATTTCTTCCTTAAATGACGTTATTACGTAATGGGTTAATACTAGCAGTGTTTTCTTTTGAAAACTGGATAATCTCTACGAAGCCCAATGATATTGCAAAGGCTGAGTTTCATTTATCTTGATTTTCATTTTACTATTGCGAGAGATTTAAGTTATCATTGCAAAAGACTTAAATAACACTGGAACTCGTGATGATTCATATGATAATGTTAGCTTGTAAATAGGAATGATTATGTTCGAAGGATGAGATATCATGTGATAAATTACTTTAAAGAGCAAAGAAAATCATAATATAGAGAGAATATGTACCAAAAATACGACTTGGTTTAAAAAAATCATCTTAAAATTCCGAATGGTCCCCGTAATATGCATTGGTAAATGAAATGCAGTCATAAAAAACATTAACATAACTGAGTCTACGTGAATATCTAAGTGGTAAGCGAGTAAGGTTGCAGTTCATACGATCTAATTTTGAGTATATCAAAGCATATTTATAACCATTAATTAAGTATTAATGAATTTAAGAGACAATCGGAGAAAGAGAGAAACTTACTTATCAGTGCATTCACAGAAAATGGAAAATATCTGGGCGACTTATAGGCTTGTCTGACGTTAGGGTAACTAAAATGACTCATGTTTAGAAATGAACGCTTTCCATTTTGAATTCCCTCCACAGGGACAGCCTTGGACGAAGCAGCACGTTATTCCGCGTGGCTTTCACCGTTCGACAGGCTGGCGTAGTGGGTCGAGGCGACCTAGGTGCGACGCTAACTGTCTCGGGTTCGAATCCGGTCGCGGGCGCTTTCGGGATTAGAGGGCCGCCAACCCCACCGGAAGCTTTTTCTTTCATCCTAACTTCGAAATAAACGGATTCGAGCCCGAACTTTAGTGTTGCGGGTGCCTCTAGACCCGCACCCAGCCCTCGAACCCGCTTGGCGGGCGGCCAAATCATTAATTTCTTATATTTTTCACCGCTCTCTTTTTTGGCTGCAAAAATTTCAATTTCGATTCATCTCAATTTACCACTTTCAAAAAAATTGCACTGCTAAGCCTAAGCTGGGAAATATATTTTAAAATACAGGCAACCCACTCATAATGAAATATTTAATGAATAACATTTAATTATGAGTGAGTTGCCTGTATTTTGAAAATAAACTCTCAGCTTAAGCCCAGCAGTGCAAGGTCCTGGAAAGGAAAACATAATAAAAAGAAAAATTTAGACATTTGTTGACATTAAAGAACTAAATCATTGAAAGCGCGCAAGTAATTATGTGAAATATTACAACGCGCCACACTTGATATGCTCGAATTTCGAAATGTGAAAATTAACAGAAAAATTAATAGATCAAAAATAGCTACAATTAATTGCAAATGGGAGAGATTGAGAATGATCATGAAATTTTCAAATATTTTTTCAAAACTCTAGTAACTTACAATCACAAAAAACGACCAAATTAAGAAACCCTATCCATTACTCCTTCAGAAACTGTTTTAATTTTATGCGACTATTCTTTCTCGTATTATTTTGTGAAGGAAAATAGTTTACTTTTAATATATTTTTCAGTGATGGTATCTCGTATACCAGAGGTCTCGGCTCTGGTTGTATTCCGGCTGAACTCTATGATTTTCTCCTGAAGGGTATCCGACCGTTGATAGCAAGGACCAACGCCAAAACTCATCATAAAATCATTGGACCATTAACCATCATTAGCAGACCTATTACATATAAATACACGAAATAGCACTATGGCTGAAAAACGATGAAAACTTCATTCGAACGCGTAAAAGGGCAAATCTTGATGCGTTAATTTATAAATTCAAAAGAACACTTCAAGAAAGGGAAACACATGCTGGGGGATAACCAGATCCTTAAGCCCGCGCGTAGGATACGACTCACAATTCCTCTCCAACCCTCATTTCTTTCCAACTCCTCCTCAAACACCTCCGTTCCCATAATTCCCCGCTCTTGTAACCCCGCTTCCTCATATTTATATATCTTCTGCAGCTCTTTCCTCCGTTGCTACGCAAACCCCTCTTCCTTCCATCCCTAATACATCACCCCCTTCCTAAACTAATTGTGTTGTCTCTGACGGAGTTAACCGAGGTTCTTCTCTTTCCACTTTCTTCCACATCCCTCGAGCACTCGCGCCTCGCGATTCTCGACTGTTTACCTCTCGCCGACAAACTTTGTCGCCGTTGTGAGACTTTTTGGTTTCGTAAGGGACGTGAGCGAGGGATCCCGCGAACAGAGTTGGTGCCTCGGGGTTATTTCTGCTCCCGTGTAAACGACGAGTGATGTAAAGTACGTTTATTAGGGGCGGGGGATGTACGTGGGGGAGGAATATAAACACGGCGGATGTATTATGAATAGACTTCGCGGCGTGCCGGGATCGCTCCGGCAAAACAGCAAGAAATGATGCACGACCTTGTGTAAACGGGGCACGTTCCGTATTATTTGGGGAGGTGTTTTCCTCCGGTGGTGGCGGTGGGGCGCCGGAACCGGATGGGTTAACATTTTTCAAGCCTACCGAAATAATTTAACAAGAGGGAAAATTTAAACGCGAAATTAGGGACGGCTTGTATGGATATGTTTGGTAAGGACGATCGTGGATCTCTTTGGCCACATGATACCATAAAAGGATATGGTTATATCTTGGCGCCCATGTAATACCACAGCCAAAAACACGATTTCTTTAGGAATATCTTTCATTCGATATTGAACCTATTTTATTTTGTTATTCATAGAAATTAGCAGTTGATTCTTAGGTACAATGCAGTGCATTTACGTGGACTCTGTACTCTAATAGTTTGTGATTTAGAGAAAAAAGCAGGGGCAAAATACCTCACTCCTCTCCTAGCCAAGTAAGCCCCATTCCTTCGAAGCCATTGATGACAAATGGTGGAGGGGTTAAGTTTAAAGTAGGCATTCAAGATGAATACATCATTTATAGGAATATGAAATTGTATTCTTGCTCTATTGATACTAGTATGTATCTCTTTTATTGCACTACTAATGGAAACAAACAAAATGATTCATCCTATCTACTTTAAGAAGCTTGCGATGAAGTTCCACAGAATATACTAAACCGCGTTCCTAAAGTGAAGGAAAGAGAAAATGATATCGTACTTCCACACTGCCTTGCAAACAAAAGATGTTTTTATAAAAGCTAAAGGTTACCCTATTATTTCTTTAATTATGTAGATTATAAAACACTATTACGCAGCAATAATATTTCATTCCAAAATATTGAGCGATTAAAATTTTGGTTTAGTAAAAATATAACTCATTTCAATTCAAATCATTATATATACGTGCTATAGGAGACCATAAAAATTGTAAATTATAAATTTTTACGGATTGGTAATTTAAAAGAAAAATATGCAGAGGGATATGGAGACTCCATTGTGTTGGATAATGTAAAAATCTTGTCCGATGAGAATAAATGATGAAGAAAGTTCATCAACGGTCCATTAGGCCAGCAAGTGCAAACCAAACAATGGAATGACGTATAAAGAGGAATGGCTATTAAATGATCCTAATTACATAACTAGAATGTATTCAATGGATAGAGGAAAGATGGAATGGGGACATAGAAATAGAGAATACGAGAAATGAATGAAGCAGGGTTGCGTTGAAAGACGTTGGCACGGTGTCAAGCGAGGATATGAAAGCGATGATGTATTGTATGTCAAATGACAGGGGAGTCCCTGTAGGGGTTGATAGTGAATAACGAACCTCATCCCCTTCAGAGCGAGAATCAGAAGTAATTAAATTTATCATTTTCCTCATGTTGAAGAGTTTCCCATTTTTTGAAAACCGTATGAAATTTTTAGCGGAGAGAATGTGAACAATATATACTCTGAAATTTCCCGAGAAAAATTTTCCATGAAAACGAATCAACTGAGTTTAAATACTCTGGAACTGCCAGCTACCATTGAATACACGCTCAATTTTCTACTTCGAATAAGGACGTTATTCAATTCTATACTTAGAAGCATTTCATAGTTATAAATTTCATATGTCATTTTATTGCCTACTTCAATCAACTTCTGCAAGACAAATCCGAATGTTCTTAATGTATGATAGAATACATGAATTTTGCGATTAGCACCGTTAAGAAGCATAGATTGATTTCAGAGGGCTACTCTTTTGTTAATAATTCATATATACGAGGGTGGTCAGATAAGTTTCCGACCCCAGATTTTTCAGAAATCTTCAGAAAATTTTCAGAAAACATATCGAGAGATGGAGAAATGTCGAAAACTTTTCAGACTACCCATGAAGGTATATCAGCCACTTTTATACATTTTTCGCCCCTGATTTTCTTTTATGGTAAGAACTGTGGCTTGGAATTCTAATATTTAAACAGCAAAATGGTGAAATAGTGTCACTTTATTCTGATTCCACCATATTTTATGATCTTACTTTTGACATCAAAATCATAACACGGATCTGGGCACGGAAAAACAAGCCAAAAATACATCATCAGCATCATCTTTATTCCTAGAGGGGTGAAGGTTATTCTTCATCCGACACAAGGAATAACACCCCTATACTCCGTTCCTTCCGCCTCATACTGTTCAATAATCGAATGAGCTCCGCATGTCCTCGTCAAACCCAGTTTATTGCGTCCATAAAGCACAGGGCGATTACTAGACCGCTAGGAAACGCTGTGGTACCAATTCACTTCCACAATCCAGTCAATAGCCATTGCTTTCCATCACTCGCTGCTTGCCCCCGACTTTTCTCTCATTCCAAGAACAACATCATTCCATTTACGACTTCCCGGAAGCTAAATCTTTCTTTTCTTTTCCTTTCGCATTTGATATTGATGCCGACGAAGCCGTCTAGACGGTGACTCATGAGATTATTAGAAAGTGAATACCACTAAAAGATTACTTGGACGAAGAGGTTGCAAAAACCGTTGATTTTATAGATTGGGTATTCATTTAATCTATATGGTGAAAAAACATATACCATGGTCTGGTACGCATCTAATCCTTTTCTTTCTCTGGAAGTAATTTTATGAAATGGTTATAACTGCGCGTAGCTATACTCGTAAAAGAAGTGGAGTAATCATTGCTATGCATGTAGAGAGGATTTAAGCATAAAAAGGTTTTATGGAGCAATGAAATCTTCATTGCATATAGATCATGCTCTTTTACGTCTCGGAATATGTATGCAATTTGTAATTCAAGGATAAAACTTTGATGAACATTCTTCAGGGGTGACTTTAGACGGATAGCAAGTAACGAAACTACTTCAGGACGAGAAAAACAAGACGTCCATGTGTCAGCATTATAAAATGGAGGGAACACAGTATAAAATACTTGAGAATTTAGAACCGTTCGCTATAAGTGCTATTGAGTATAGTAGCTAACTAAAGTCGTCATTAGAGACGTTCAGATATCGATCGTTAATGTTGTTTTTCAGGTGAATAAAATGACGAGTAACAGATGATTTTTGTGACGTTACTATTGGAATTGGGGATAGCTGAAACTTCTTTTCAGAGAGGGAAAAGTCAACAATTAAGGAATCGTTCAAAAATTGTTACTATCGGATTGCTAGGCAACTAAAGGCTGCACTTACTTTCCCAACACCAGAATAATGCGATTTACTTCGGAAATTATGGAGGTTAAATTATTGTTCCTATATACCTCACAGTGTGTACCACGTTTTAACTTTTTTCTATTTTTATTTACATCTTTAATTGATATTTATAATTTTTATTACTTTTATTATATTTAAGAATGGTTTTTAATAGTGAGTATCATATTATGAATTTCCGTCAGATATAAATCTTTCATGAAATTGCCAATACCGATTCCCCATCTAGTTCAGAATGGAAAAATGGGTATCATATAATTACACTTTCTTATGCGATAGCGTTTGTAATTCGTGAACGATTTCAGTAATTTACCATTGCTAACTTCTTAATTATCAACATTGAGGTAAGAAAGCACGTTCGATTTATTTCATAAAAATATATACTCTGTCGAATGACAATTGTAACTCAGTTCATTCGAAAATTACGAAATGATCATTTTAAAACCGATTCGAATCGAACCTCGAAGTTTCATAGATCCTTAGATTATTCCTCAGATTCACAAAATTTTTTTAAAGTATTCTATGCTAATTTATATTTCAGTTTCTGGTTATTATTCAACTTTTTAACTCCAGTTTTAAATTTATTTAAACGTATTTTACATGCTTTCCGTTGAAGATGGATTATCGCTTAGATTTTCCAGATCTTCTCTCTAGCTATATCCCCTGTGAATATCATAACAGCGACGCCTGCAAGAGGTGGAGAAGCGAGAAAACTTTCCTCCGTAAGAATCCGCCAGAGAAATCTTGTTGAGTATTCCACGCACACAGGAGATGCGCTTAGCGAGGACAGAATGTGGCAGCAAATCTTCCGACGGAATGACGCCTTTAAATCGGATTCGAGGAGGAGTTCGAAGAAGAAATAATCCGGACTATACTTCTGGTCAAAGCATTTCTCCTTGAGAAAGTTTCGACTAAGCCATGGGACTCAGCTTACTCTCAAAGGTGAGTAATGCCACTCCACGAAATCTTCAAAAGTTACATTTGAATCAAAGTCTTTTGAAGCAATGCTTTTTCGTAGGGAAAAATGTTGGAATAACGTAAATAAGTAAGATAAACCAGGGGAAGAGATGGAAGATGCTAAGTAACAAAATAAAATGATGTCGAGATTACTGGGTGACAAAACTATGAAATCTATATACGACTTCGGATGAAACTAATGTGAATATATAAACGAGACGAACTAAAATTTATGTCATATTCTATAAATATTAAATAAGTTTCTTTAAATATCTTTTTCTTGATCCATCCTGATACATATTGAAGAGTACATTCTTATAATTATCAAATCGGAACAAATGAGATTATCAGGTAAGGTAGTTGGCTGTTCAGGGGAATCTTCAGTTATCTCCTGAAATTACTTGTATTAAATTTATGTGAATACATTTTTGATACATGAAATATTTCAATTGAATTTTCCATTATTATTCTATTCAAATTTCACTCTCAATTCTGTAAGACGTCAAGAACTTTTCCTTTAAAAGAACTTTAGCGCACCAGATAATTATAATACCATGTTTCATTATAAACTTAAAACAAGGCTACGCACGTATTGGATTAATTGTGGAAGATTGCGGCTTGCTCGAGACCAAGTGTTCTTTCTTCCAAAAATAGTCTGCATCGCTTTCAAATAAGTCTAATTGATAGCTCTCTTAAAAACACAAATCGAAATAGTTCCATAACGAAGTAGAGCGATCTATATGAACAATTAGAGCAAAACTCGGTTCATGGTATAAAAGGCTTCAATGATTTAAATTTTAACTAAAATCATTTTATCTGAGCGAAAGAATGATAAAAAATAAAGCGTGAAACTCACTTTTTGTTCCTCTCCTAGTAATCATTTTGAACGGATGTGCATTACGGCAAGAAACGTATTCAAATGACATAAAGAAACGTATTATGCATTCCATTTCAGCTTCGTAACAAGCCTCACTAAGTGGCATCTCCTTAAAAGACTACGGCATCTGATAACTCCCGAAGTAAAGATTGCGTGTCTGGAGGCGTAAAACCGTGAAATTTTACTCTGAAAAACGTGTATATTTAAATGCATAAGAAAACTCTCCTTTTCATAGCGAGCGATACGGGCGTCTCTCGATTAATAAGACAGAATTATCCCTCCGTAAATATTATCACTGGAAATACCACCGGAAGTGGCAGTCTTCCGCTTAATTACCTCGAAAACGAGTCCGGTCTCGCTTTGCCACTTCAGAATTTGTAGGCCCAATCTTTAACGCCTATTTCTCTGATTAAATCTCCGCTGTATTTCCCCTTCTATTTTGGCGTCGCCTTCTTAATGAGGGCTGAGGAAAAAAAGAGATCTCCCAAGGGCTCTTTAAGGAGATAGCCTTTCCAGAGCAGCCCCTGGATATTCGTCAATTTAAAAGGCCGGGACCTTAGCGGGAAAACGCATTTGTCAATTTGGCTGCGTGGGTGCTGGATAAACGAAGTACATTTTTTTTGGGCCCTACGTATGGTAAAATGGCTTAGTTTAGGAAAAACGAATCTCATTTGAGAGGGTTCGTTTTAGTTATATAGCATCCATGCATCCTGACGGAATTCTTTCTTTTCTTTTTTCCTCAAATTTCTACAACTAGTAGTGAGTGGTAGACTTTTATAACAGATAAAATCTTCGTATTAGACAAAAATAATGTAACTGACGAGACATGCTTTTCAAAATGAATGTCTATCTCTGATATCATTAAATGGCTAACTATAACTTTCTTATAATTTCTTGTGTTGTATATATATTTAATAATCTATTGATGCAATAATTCTAATTGTACGTTTCTTTATCATAATTACAATAATACAATAATTGATTATCCTCATTTATGGATATTTTTGATATTCATCGTCAAATTTTATTTCCTACTCGGATTTATAATTATGAATTTGAAAACAAGTATAAGCAATAAATATATAATTAAAAAACCATCAAGGTTTCAAAAGTAAATCATGCATTTTTCTTAGATATTACCTCAGCTATACTATACGTCTAGGAATGATAATTTGTTTATGATCATCAAGCAATTATATGTTATTAAACTTTATTTCTTATTATTAGTATAGGTTAACTCGTGAACATTTCAAAAAGTATCCATCGCCTAAAATATTGATAGCAGCATATGAATAATTATTTAGCATCTAAGAATAGATGATGAAATAATTAAGTTATAACTGTAAATAATTTCTGGAATAACATTTTTGCTGGGATATTTTAAGCGTTGGGTGATTTAATTTCAATAGATCATTCGAGTACAATAACTTCAAAAAAAACCCAAAATAACTCCATTTTCACTATGAAGTAATCAAGCTATGAGAAAAATAATTTCGAAACTTTCAAGAAAGAATTTTAATAATGAGCACAAAATATTTCGTTGGATGCACGTAGTCTATGGAGACCCCTACTTCATACCGGATAATATCATGACCATCACTGAATTACGCGATATCAGGTTAATTTACCTTTAATAATAGCGAGAAAATATTTCGACACAGATTGATATCGCACACATTTCCAGATGATTAACTGACGCAGCAATCCCCTTCCACAAATCAATACCATCCCTTTACTCCACCAACAAAGGAGGACCTCTTTAAGACGGTCCCTATGATCTATAGCTTCACCCAGATATCCGAAAACGCTCATTAAATTTTAATCGGCCCCGCTTCCTAATCACATCCCCACGGGGGCCGTATTTAGCGCCGTATTAAGTGGACCGAGGGAATTAAGGGACGCCCGCCCGCCCCCCGACGTCGACACTGATAAATTATGCAACCCTCGACGCAAGACCGCGAAATGACACTGAAGAAATGCCCTCATTCGAGGCGATATTAGAGATGCAAAGTGTTTCACGGCGAATCGGCGGGGATGCGGTGATCTGGGGGTGTTAAAGGAAATGGGTGTCACCGACACGTATTCAGTATGGAGCGCATTAGCCTTGCTTATGACGTTTCTCACTTTGGCCCATTACTCATCTCGGCATTTCCCAGCGTTTTACTAAGCGGGGCGATTTGGATGCGATGGAATCTTGCCGCTACTTGTCCGTCGGTATTCTAGCGAGACGAAGAGATACGCTGCACGCCCATCTGTCCTTGTCTAATTACCCTCTTTCGCCTCTATTACCACTGATGTATCCGTACGGCGCTTAAGGAGGGAATATTTCCTCGAGGCATAAATGATAAGTAATAAATTTAATATTACAAAAATAGTGGGACACAAACTTTTTTCTCGATGTAACAGATAGTATATTACTTGTATGTGTATAACTTGACAATCATTTCTTTCGAGTTCATTATCCCTAATCTATCTGAGAATTAATAATTCCGCTTGTAAGTTTATTACCATAAGAAATTATTAAATCCCTGTAGTTTCATGGTTATTAATAATTAAGGCTACTTAATACTTTTTCGAGCCGGATAGAGCCATCAAGATACAATAAAGTTTCACTTAAAAGCGCTACCTAAGGTCAGAGCTATAACTAAAGTGATATATTCTTCAAGATAATCAATATTTTATCGATGACAAAAAGTTATGGAACTCTCTCAGCGGTTCGGGAAAGCTACTTCTTAGAGTTTGAAAAATTGAAGTTCATAGTTAATTCTTTGTTAATACTTCTGTATAATTTTAGCAATTAAATCAAGTATTATTCATAAGCACATATCAATAAATCACGAATTAATCATAAAATTCTCTGGGGGCATATTATTAGTTGCAAGGAGAGAATTTTTTATGAGATTTGAAAATCAAGAGGCCTTTATAAGGACATTTTTATGCACTAAGAAGGATTTAGCATCGCACTATCAAGTTATCCGCGACATGTTGGCTCTGAATGATAAGTTAATCATTACACTGCATTATTAAAATGTATGATGATGCACAAACTCTTACTACAAAATATTTTATTCACCTCATCACATCTCACATTTTAGTTCACATAAAGATGCCCTGTAATAGTCTTTTATGATTAAAATCTGTGTTTTCTAACTTGTTTTAGTGAAAAATCGCGAGTAAAAATGATGACTTTTGTTATAAAAGTATTCAAAGATGCAATGGGTTTATCAGGAAAGGATTTTCATACCCCTCAAACTATGTTAAGGTAATTTGAGGGAATCATAAACCATATGAAATGAAAATTTATGGAATACTCATAAAGGGAATCCAAGAAATAAATTGAAAGAAACATTGTTGAGTGCGTTAATGTCTCATGTAGCCATTGGACAATATTATAATTTAGATACTACTGATCAATTTATTACATGAAACCAACTTTACCATGGTTTTGGAACTTTGCCCATAATTCCAAATCATCTCCAAAAAGATGCTTGGGAAGAAACTTCTTCCCTCTAAAGCCTATTCACCCTCTTGAAGGGGAATCTCTTGATTCTTCCAACTTCGCACATAAGTTCTTCTATCTAAAATGACTCGGTGTAAACATATTTTCCCAAATTCTTTCAAAATTTTGGGCTGGGTAGCTCTTAGGATCAATTCATACGCAAGCTAAAACTCCTTGCTTCTAGTACCTACTCTGGCATAAGAAGTACATGGATTACCTTTCATACATATTTTCACAATTTTATTTAACTTTATACTATACCTTCAGTAGAAATTCAAATATCGCCAGTGCACTATTTTCCAGTTTCTTTATCTATAAAATTCTAAGGTATAAGAGGGCAATTACCTGTCTTCATTCACCTATAATAGTAGTTGTAATTTTTAAAACTATAAGTAATTTAATAGAATTAACTAAAAGGATAATTTTATCATTCTTCTCAAAGAACGAGTATTTATAATCTACTTCTTTTTAATCCCACATCAAAAGCGGTTGCTTAATCGGTTAAAGCTATTAAAGTGTCTTTAAGAAATCACAGAATACACTTGTTTGGATTGTAATTTAGACAGAGTTCCATTATGATATTAACGTTCTTTACACGATTAGTCAGTTAAGATCAACGGCATTTCAGCGACTGGGAATCGAACCCAGGACCGCTTTTACAAAAGTGAGACAAATTACTTTTGGCTATCCGAGGGCACTATATCGCCAAGACTTGGAATGAATTATTTTTCCGTTCAGAGTAATGGAAATTAAACGGCGATTCATCCAATACTTCCCAGTCAATCAAAAAGCATGCCAAAATTAAGGAAATGGTACTCACAGCTTATATCCAGCGTTTCCGACTCCTCACTCTTCCCAACAGCGTTGTGGACCTCGCATTTCACTATGGCGTCGTGGAACCCTCGACTCACGTTGGAGATGACCAATACCGTGGGGTCCACCGCCACAGCCGAAGCCACCAGACTACCACCATCCGACTCTCCATGAATGCCGGGAGGAGCGCCCGTACCGGAAATCACGCCTCCTGTCACCGGTTCGTCATTGATGAACCATCGATAGACCAAATCCGTGTCTGGATTCGCATCCGCCAGGCAGGTGAGCCGAACCTCGTCAAACTCCCTAATGAGGGAGCCAGTGGTGATGGTGGTTGCAGACGGTGTGTGTGAGGCTGAGGACGCCATGGCGGTGGAGGATCCGAGGGCCACACCAGCTTCTGGACCCCCTGCGAGAGCATAAACGCCACCTCCTTCTTCGACCTCATCTTCAGGCCTGTGGATGGTTGGAGGAATTGGCCTCCTGATGGCGGATACGTTGACGGTGACCTTCGGAGCGTAGTTGACCAAGAGGCGGACCCTCGCGGAGCGGTATGTCCTGTCCGCCGCATTCTGTGCCTGACAAGTGAAGACCTGTCGGTGATGTTCCCTCCTTGGTGTCAGCCTCAGGATTGATTTGGCTGTGAGGCGCTTCTTGTCGGGAAGGAGTTCGGTCATGTATTCCACTCCGTCCTTGAGGACGTTCCCAAGTCCGTCGATCCACGTGATCTGTGTGGCGAGAGAACGGAAAAATGTGAAAGATTAGCTCTGATATCGTCCGAAGGAATGAAATGGAAATTAAATTTAAAAGTCCCTATGAATGTAAATGATAGTCTAATCAAAGAGTCTGCTTATTTTCACCAAGCACAGACCATATATGATGGCCTAAGGCGAGAAAACACTTTAAGAAGATATCTCAATTATTGTCTTTTGCTGTTTTGATTAATGTTTCAGTAATAACGGCGTCGCTTGATCGATATTGTTTAAACTGAAAGGGTCTGAAATTGAATTATCTAAAAGCGAACCGAAGAAAAGAAAATAATAGTATTGATTTATTAGAATGATGTTTTTATACTATGTATGTAGTGGACGCGAGTTTAACTTTTCAGACTGCTAATTTTATTCGATTAGTGGAATAGTAATTACATAATTGTAGATTATAAATGCTAATTCATTCCTTTAAAAATACAATCCCATTTCTCCTAACATTGACTGCTTTATGAATAGTTTACAATACATTAATTAATATTATTGTATTAAATTAATTTATTACTTCATTTATTTGACCTCATAATTATTTACTAACATGTAATATCAAATGAAGATTGATTAGAGATAATAATCGTTGTGATTCCTAAACACACTCATATTGACAGGAGACTATTTATTAAGCAGAAAGTACTCAAATGGAATAATTTACGAGTACATCATTGAATATTTAGTGACCCGTAATAAATGGACACTGTTTACGCGATTACCATTCACTCCGAACTTAATTAACACAATTAGATGAAATAAACATTTAGTTGATCAAAACACGAACTACTCGACGCACAAAAACGACCAAGAAACACGGCTTAACGCTTGAAACTCATTTACATTTAAAATCGTTTAATACGGCTCATTGGTTAGTTTACAATAATAGCTTCCACTTCATCAGTTTATAACAGATGACTCCGTGACTTGCTCACCTCCGCGGCTGGCTTTCCTCCCTTGGAGACGCACTCCAATTGGATTTCTCTGTCCTCGGTGGTGAGGAGGGACATTGGGTTGCTGGGGATAAATTGGCCTTTCCCAACGGATTCGGTCCCTGAGCCCGCAGGAGTCACCACATCTCCCGGCTGCGGCAAAATCCTCGGAGGCTCTGGTGGGACCAGCACCGTGAGTGTGGCGAACCTAGATCTTATCCCGGGCTCTCCGTTTGGCCCTGCGGCCACTTGGCATTGATACCTTGCATCGTCCTCTAGCCTCACTGGATGGATGTCCAAAGAATAATCACCTGAAAGGAAAGTTACGGTGTTAGTGCTGCTATTGGGTTCTTGTTCATTCATTCTATTAATAACATTCGTGAAACACATTAATGATACATTCCTTTGATAATACGTTGTATTATCAATTTATAATGAAAAATGACTACAAAGCACTTATATATTTACCACAATTATTAGATTAATTGGTCTCGATGGGTGATCATCAGATCATAACCATAGTAGCCTAATAAAATGTTGATGATAAAGTGCTTTCTAGTCATATTTTCATTATAATGGAGACCTACCACATTGTCTAGGCCTAATCAAAACATTAGATATTACTTTTTTATTATCTAATACACATATCAGCAAAGTATTCGGCCCGGAGATAAAACTCAATTTCTCCAGAATTAGCTACCTATAGAGGGAATAAAGCTTACTAGGTAAGCTATAGAGTGAGATGCCCTAATATTTCTTCAGTGAGCAAGGAAGCCAGGAGCGGAACATGCCTAATATGTTTGTGCATTAATGATCCACTGAATAATTATTTTCCTATGTTTCAACAAGGAGTAACCTACATCAAGAGCATCATTCAAAGCCACTCATAATATTGTAGCTGTAATGCCATGATAAAAATGTACGAAACGGATAAACATAGAAACCGTGGAAAAATAACTGTATGGCTCCAATTATCTAAAATTATAAGGCAAAATCCTTTCATTGTTTTCATTGATAATTTATTTACGATTACGTCAATAGCACAATTTCCAGAAATCCCGTAATATTCTTAATAATAATAATAATAATAAATCTTCTTTATTCGGGCGAGATTGAGACTGAAAAGAAATAAGAAATATAACTAAATAAGAAATATCTACTAAAAAATGCAGTAATGCTACGGCTTGAAAAGTATCCTGATCCTGACCCCTTTGTTACACTTTAAAATAAACAACTTAATCACAAAGAGAAACACGCATAATAAAATTAGTTAACTACATTCTTCTCAGCAGGAAATTCGTGTATAACGTTCATCTAGCAAGGATCATATTAGAATATTAAGATTTACTCTGATTTTAATTGCTTCCTTATCCATGAGACTATATTACTCACGATATCCCCCGCCTTGAATTTTCTTCATCAACCCCTGAATCACAGAAGGGGTGTCTTTTTGGGGAGACAGAGAGCGATGAGCCAAGAGAAGAGGGGAGAGAAACCAATACAATTTGAACTTAAATTTATTATAAGCCCGAAACAGATTAATCAGGATCCGCCCACGAGTAGATGAGAGGGGTTGCGGGTAACGTAATGCAATTAAAAGGACGTGTGACTCTTCCTGTTAGAGATTCTCCTTTTATGAAGCATGAAAATCTTTCCCAGCGGCGTTCAGGAAAATATGGGAGGCATCCGCAGCAAATAACACGGGAATCTCAACGGATTAAAGTTTTGCCCCTTAAATGTTAGAGTACCCCAAGTTACAGTGGTTTGATCCGAGTACTTTGAAATTACTTCCGTCTTGGAGTGAAGTAATATTATTGGTAGTTAGATGATTGGAAATTGTCAAGAAAGAATAGGAATTCGCAATAAAGTGATAATAATAAGATATATTTATTCGCAGGTTTTTCAACGAGTTACGTATTTCGCAAGTGTGTTTTCGGTAACAAATCACGAATTTCAAAAGTTGGAGGAATTAAGATATCTTATAAAAATTTCTATCTTATGAGAATTGTCCCTTACGTCACAAAGTAAAAAATACAGGCTAAATAAGGTGCTTCAAAAGCTTAAAAGCTTTCGAAATTTTTGAAAACTTTACCTGAAGACAGGAACACGTTTGCGAAACCGGCCGAACATTAAGCAACAATGGAAAAGTACTAAGTTTTATTTCTTACGTTGAGAATCGTCATTCAACGCCTACAAATATCAATGTTATTGATAATAAGTGAATGAATACGTGAATAGAAGAAAGCCCGGGAAAAGACAACTACTGCAATTTAAAAAGCAGATTATGAAAGACTATGGGATATCGAAATTATGAAGAGGTGAAAACAAAGGCGGAGAAACTTGAAGAATGGGGTGTCTATTAACGAAATTGCTGCCAACCTATTCCGGATTGATTACCACTGGAGGAGATACAATCATCCTTAAAATACTGAAAATGGCTATGGTATCCCTTGAATGCTTCCTTGATGAATAACAATAGAACAAAGAAAAATCATTTGTGAAAGCCATTTTTGAAGACTTTCAGACGAAGAGAACAAAATTTCTAATAAAATAGGCGGATTTGGCAACAATTTTGGTAACCCAGGCAACCAGATTAGGGGGAAACCTGGTTGTCATGGTGATGGTCAGGACTCCAACTTACCTTCTTCATCGCTTCCGATCATAGCGTATCTATCGAAACCCGAAAGGTTTCTGTCAGTTCCCAACGCGAAGTCGTCCTTCGTCCATTGCGGAGCTCCCGCCCTACCGATGATTCTGCACGGGAGGGTGACCCTGCTGTTAACAATGGCCGTCTGGTCCATCGGCTGCATAGCAAACTTCTGCTCCGCCGTGGCAAAAGGCGCCCAGGCCACGAGCAGCCAGGAGAGCATGAGGAAGCGGGCCGCATAGGAACGAGTGCAGTCCCGCCGACGAGCCGGCCTCTTCCGGGGGGGTCGGCGGTCGAGTCGTTCGATCGAGGTTATTGCTTTTAGATGGTGCAGGAGGTGCGTAGAACACGTGGTGAGGAGGAGGAGGAGGTAGCGAGGCGATGTGGGTGGAGGTTGTAAGGGGAGGAGGCTGGAGGGAGGGGGGAAGGGGGTCGAGGGGGGTGAGGAGGTCTCCGGTGGAGGAGGAGGGGTGCCGAAGCAAGGCAGTCGGGTGCTGTGGTCTTCACAGCGGTGTTCCTCCATTTCGCCTATCGGATTAACCTGCGGGAAAAAAGAGAGATTTATATTAGCCAACGTATGGAGTTTGACCGGGCGAAATTTCATAACCGTACGCACGGGCTCATTACTGAGTCCCGTGAAATCGTCACTCATTGATACCCGTTTCCATTTGTACCAAATTTTAGAGATTACATAGATTGAAATTAGTGCTGATTATTTTTGGCGACAGTGGTATTATGACCATGATATCTTTATTAGTATGAAGCTATTTAAGCGATAGGAGAAGAATATATACACAAGAAAACTGTTCTAAAACTAATAAGTGTGAACTGAAACAAATGAAAACAAAAATTAATATCACCGGTAAAGATGCTTAGTTTTATTATACTTAAATAGCATAATCTTGTTATTGATTGTGATATGGCAATCTAATCATACGTATGTTCATTAGAGGAACCTAACAATCAAATGACTGATTTTTATGAAACTTAATGCTTGTCTGAGAAAATAAACCGTAAGAACTTAAGAGGTTCAAGTAAGGCTTAAACGCTAACCGATGAGAGTAATTTTTGGATTAACTAAAAAATAAAATAACTAAACAAATTATCATTAATTCCTTTAATTCACACTCTGGTTAAGATGAATAAAAAACTAGAAATTTCTCAGTATTAGGTATGAAATAGTAAAAACATTCAATGTTTGCAAGAAATCACTCGCTAGAAAGAAGTTTCCCCTGAACACAGTCGGCTATTCTCAAGACAATCAATTAAACTTTTTCATTTCTCTAAAGTGCTACAAGTATGAACTGACGTGCTTCGAGAAGACGTTTATCAAATTCACCAACGAAGTCGCAATAAAAAAAAACGGACATTGAATCGATGACAAAGTGAATTCGCCCTCCTGGAGGCTCTTACTTCCAATCCCATAAAAGAGATTACAATCAAAAAGCAACGGGGCGACCGCATTTCATAAAACGCTTTCCACTTACTCGACTGTTTAAAAAATAACAAGGACCTGTCCAACTTCGGGATGGAGGCTTTCTAAACGATTAACTACGTCCGCAAACTTCTAATCCTGTCAGACATGAGGACTTCCACGCTCCCAAAGAAAAAAAGAGCGAACTTCGAGCGAACAAGGCGTTATTAAAACGTTTTCGAGCGATAATTACCCCGTTCTTGGTCTGATACGCCACGTTTCGAAGGAAACAACTGTTATGCTCGTCGATGAAAATTCGAGGGTTAAAGGGATAAGTGATTCCGGAGTGGGAAGGCGCGAATGCTTTGGGAAGCGGAAAACAAAATTTTTCATTCCGCCGAAGGAAAAGTTGCCGCCAAGAATGACAGCAAAGACATTAAGCGAAGGTATCCATCAACCTCGATTCGAAAACTTCCCCTTCGGATATACCCGTAGCGAATGAATATACGGCACACATTAACTTTCCCGAAAACAAGTAAAACTTCTCTTCGGAAAAGAAATTTTAGGTTTGGAAAAAATTTGGATTCGAAAAAAAAATTAGGAAAAAAATTTCGTTTCGAAAAAAATTGCGAGTTAACACTCGCGAGCGGATAATTAAGAGGAAGTATCGCGAGGGGGCGTTCGCAGATGTCGCTCTCGGGGAAAAAATCTTCAAAGAGAACTTCCAAAAAAAAGGGGACGGCGCCTCGTCGATATCGAAGGGAATCCGCATGCCATTTCCCATCGCTTCTGCGGGAAAGAGTAAAGGGAAAAAAATTAAAAGTTCTTCTTTTTTATCCCTCCCCGTCCGGAACGAAATAAAAAGGAGAGGAAAACGGAAGAATTATTGAGCTAAGGTCGGGAGTCTTTTCCGTGGAGTTCTCCCTCACGTTGATGCATGGTGGCGTGCATGGGAGCGGCCCTGGTTCGCGGCCTATTTTACGCGGGAGGCAAATAACAGGGAACGAAAAGGGAATGGAGATTGGGCAGAAAGGTAAGAGATATGCAAAAATGGTACTTGCCCGGGATGAATTGGAGGTGAAGGGAAGAATAGCAGAAAGACAGCCATTCAGACGGCATTGACGGCATGACAATCAGAGACGTCAGGCGATTCATGTGTGCCATTCAAAATTTGAATTTACAGCAAAAATGGCGTGTTAAGAGAGGGGAATACAAAAATATTGACGGAGGAACTATAGTCGGGAATATGAGCATTTGAGTCCCTTTTCGAGTCCTGGCTATAATGGAGTGCAATCCCTATCATATTGAGTATATTAATATATATTTCATGATCTAGATAACAAAGGATTGACACATTTATTCTGTAAACATCAAATCCGAAATGAATAATCTGATTATTATGCGGCAATATGTTTCAACATATCAACAACTATGAATTGTTATTTAATATTACATGAATGTAAACCAGTATCTCATTACGAGCCAGCGCTGAGTACGGGTAGTTTTTGTACTCAATACTGCATGCTATATGGTTATTTATGTAAATGTTACTTTTATTTCGATGCGAAATACTATATTTTATATTCGCCATATAGTCAAATGTGAACACAGGGTGTCCCACAGAGTTTACAGATTTATTAATAGAGTTTATAATTCATCAATAAAATTTTTTCTTAGATTTATGAGAAACGCAATTGAGACTATTTGAAACTTTCGAATAGAAAGGGGCATTTTTAGCTAGTTGCTGATAAAAAATTGCTACTAATGAATCAAGATATGTAATTATATTTTTAGAAAGTTAATGGAAATTTTCGAACAACCTCATAGATGTTGATTGTAAGGAAGAATTGAGCATTTAGGATAAAATCGACATGTCTGCACTATTTTTTTATTACGGTATAGTACTTTTTTACTCAACAGCAACTAGTTTATAGTAAATTACTAATAATATACACATAGTGAACATTAATATTTTTATATACGCTATCTTACAAAAGGTGACCAATAAAGAAAAGAAAGTTTAACGCACGTTTCATTATTATCGTGAATACGAATCCGAATAGCCATATCACGTTCAGACGTAAAGACTAGACTAGTACATCAAGGGGAAGAGAGAGATAAATTACTCTCATTTAGATATAACTTTGAAATACTACAGCCTATGGGCGAGCTAATCCAAGATAATAGCAGCGAAAAAGAGAACGCGGGAATAAAGCCCGAAAAGATCATTTCTAACGAAGAAATAAACGGAGATCACCAGAAGATCCTTGCTTCCGGAAAAATATTGACGAGATAACGCCCGACGTCATGGAGATTATCGCAGGAAATGGAGAAAGAAACGAAGCGAGGAGGAGATACAAGAATAGCTAAACAGAGAGAGAGGAAAAGGTCGATGGAGAGGCAATCGAAATGAGAAAAGAAGAAAAAAGAGTTCGGGAGAGAAGAAGGAGAGATTGGAAATATACTGCGGTAGCTCGCCGCGAACCCCTATTGTTTATCTAAATGGGTGACAAAGTCAATTCCGTTGGGCTTAAGGTCCTCTTCCCTGTCTCATTTCTCCCTCCCACGGAATAGATTCCTTTGCATAGGCCGCGAGGTGGGCGGGGCGAATATAAAAGGGGGTGTGGGCGTATTTCAGGGGAAAAAGGAATTCGGCGATACGTGAGGAGGATCTGGGAGTAAATGGTTAAAGGGGGGAAGTGCGCTGATATAATTCCGAGTTTGATCGACGACGGAAAGTAAGAAAAATGATTGTATCGGGGGATATGTACGCTCGAGAACGTTTCCCCCGGAGGTATAAATAAAGTGCCGGGGTTTAGTTAAAAATGTCCCTCTGCTTTATCCACCGATATGTTACAAACGATTTTTTCGTTATAGTTATTCATTAAAGGCTTGTCCGCTGGACTAACTCAGCTCAAACGCACCATTGTTCTTTACAACCATAATACAGGGAAGACATCTAGGATATAGCTAAAATTATCGCGAGATATAGATGAAAAAATTATGAAAATAAAAGATATTTTAAAGATATAGAGTAACATTTATCCAACATACTAATAATACGTGTAATTCGTCGATGTGATGTATAAAATTCTTTACATAAATTAGCTCTCTAAATCTCTAATCTGGAATTAGAGGAAATGTAAATATTCTTATCATGTCTTTCAAGAGCCCATTTTCGATTACTAACTTTTATTTGGAACTAGTAAATGATCATCTAACTTTGTTAATAACTGTAATTTCCAAAACCAATAGTGAACTAAGAGGTGAACCCTAGCAGGCCTCATGTAATAAAAGATACTGATTTTGGAATAGCTAAAACTCCCATATTTACAAGTATGGATATATTTACCTTGTAACGATCATATAATTACAACCGATCACACGACGTAATTATGCAGTAGCTAAGTAATTATGTAGTGAATAAGAAAAAAACTAACTATTATGAGTATGTGTAATTATTTAGATCACAGTAACAGAAATATCTCTACGTGGAAAATAAATAACACAGTTTAATTATCCAGTTCTGTAAATTAAATGTAATTGAGGTCAATGAATTTTTATTAGAAACATTAAACTCCACGTTCGTTTATGAGAATGATGAATTGAAGGAAAAAGTTAAAATTTTGATAATATGCTTAAAGAACATGTCCCACGAAGTGCTTTTTCTATAGAGCCAAACCTTAAGCTGACAGAATAATTAGTATCCAAGCATTATCGATATGTACCTTTTGTCAGACCAATCTTATTAACCAACTCAAAGGTAGTTAAAAGTATCTTAAAAAGGCCGTATAAGTTTCATAAATATGTAGTAAGGAAATGACAAAAAACTTAACTTCCCTTTAACGTTGGCAAAATTTGAATTTTCACGTGAAGGCCTTTACGCTGAACGAAATATCGTTTTAACATCTTTGGTATGTAACTAGTTTCCAGGTACCCCGGAAGAGGTTTGGCCTCCGGTGACCACAGTTTCGGTGATCTTTGAAAAGAGATCCTCATAGAGGGTCCCATAATTCCTGTGACACATTTGCTTTGCTTCGAGTCATTTCGGGAGATTTTCTCTCGATTTTTTCGCCTCTTTCACTGTAAAAGCACCCAATTCTTTTCCGTACAAAAGGGCTTTGTCCCCAGAGGTTTCCGTTAACCAGGAGATTACTGCACGGTCAATTACTCTTTGTTTCAAAAGTTCGCTCCTTTTCTGAGGACTGATAGCCTTCTCCATCAAAGAACTGATACCTCTTTTCGTTCAGTCAGAAAGGAAGAAGCCTGCTTTATCCTTCGCGTAGATAAAAATACCGGGAAAATTTAGTTAAGCTCTTGTTTTGAGCTTTAATGTGATGATGGCGTCCTAGGTTTAACGCTCAAGTTTTATAATTAGTAATTTATACTTAACGGATTTAGGTCAACCGTGTTTTAATTTTAAGCGTAGATTAGCGAGGGAAAATTTTAGAAGATGAAGTTACGTTTTAACGTCAAATTTTGCAGGCTAGAACATTTTTCTCTTGATAAAATTTTCGAAGTATTTATAGTGGAAAGCTAAAGTTAAATACTCATTTTTAGATAATCGAAATTCACTTATTTCACATTTTTATATTCTGATAAGCAACTAGCTACAAGCATATTTATTGACGAATTCTTAATTAAGAAGCATATTTCGTAAGAAAGAATAAAATGAAGATTTTACAAGTGTCTGTAAGACTTAGCTCCATAAAAAATACAGTATTTTTAAATAAAAAATAAAAATAAAGTATTTTTTCTTCCGAATACGTCTTACGATAAAATAAATTTTTATATTCATAAATTCTGATACGCTCAAATTTAATAAATTATATTTCCTTAATTGAAGATAACGTTAGTTATTACTATACATTCCATTTCCTCTACAATAATTTCAGTTTCGGGAATGTTAGCTACCGATCCTTTTTACTTCCATGTTTTTCCCTTTACGCCATTCTAACAAATTTGTGCAACAATACTGCTATTACATTAGCTCTAGAGAGTTTGTATACCGATGAAAATAAATCCTTGTTTTAAGTTCAAGTATTTCATGACCAATTAAAAGAACGCTCCCATATGAAACTTAAGAAGCATAAATTACCGTTTTAAGCACTTATTTCTAAGACAGGTCAATTGAAACGTTTCTAACGTCATTTTATATAGGAAGTAACTAAAAAATATCAGCTTGAACTGATACTTCCCGATAATTGACGGCGCTTCTGAGCATTCCAGCAATTCAAGTTACTAGAGTATCTAAATCAGGTTCCCCGCACTTCTCCGGAGATGATAATCTTCAGATGGGATAGCGTAACGCGTTCATCTTTTACACCAGGCATTTAAATACACCATCGAGACTCGACCAATCAAGCCTCTGCCATCACTCATTGCCTCCCCTCTTTTACAAGTATTCCGAACGACTTGAAGCGGCCGGCGTGGGGAAAAGTTAAAAAACCCTCCCTCGGATAAAGGATAAAAAAAGGCCCCTCAACCCCTTCATTTCGAACGGAATGAAACTCCGGAACTGGAAAAACGGAAGCGGAGGTGAAGAACTTTGTGAGACTCGAAAGAATAGCGGCGGGGATAAAAAAGGAGTCGAGTAGGGGGTTGAAATGGCTGGGCGAATGTAGCGACGGGGGCGGGATGCTGAAAGAAGAAAGCGGAGTCAAAAGGCTACGGAATAAAAGATCCTTCAATCGAAATAAAAGTCGAAGGGGTATAATGGAAACGATATCCGAGCAATGCCTCCCACTACTCCACCACCGTTTCAAAGACCCGCGAATTTTTTTACACCCTTTTTATTCCCTTTAATGGCGACTTTTTTAACTCCCTTTATCTCCCCGCCGCGGAGGAAGGGGCTAAATAAAAAGGTTTCGTTAAGATTGCGGGGTTTAATGGTCCAATAAATAAGGAAACAGAACTTCATCTTCGTCGCGCCTTACCTCCTTTTCTGCCCCGCGCGGCCCAAAAAAATACGGGAGTTCTAAGGGCACATTCCCGATTAATATTCCCCCGCTGTCCCGGGTTTTCCTTTTCTATTATCAAAAGGGTAAGCGGATTGCACGTTTTTTTTCTCTCCCTTCGGTGAGCGGTGTTGGACCCATAACACGTTTTTAACCTAACGTTCTACTTCCCCCCAGAACACTGCAAACATGATTCCAATTGATAGATTATTGTAAAGAGGGTGTTTAGCGAAGGGGGGTGAAAAGTCTGATGAAGTTGGATTCGGAAGGAGATGGAAGTATGGGGGGGAAAATCCGTCTTGAAGTTGGATTTCCGTTTTGGGGTTGGGGTGAAAGACCCTTTACTCCATCTGCGGATTTTCGGTATGGAAAAAGATAGTTGGATGGGAAAAATAAATCCGGGGAAGTAACGCGGAATGGGTCGAGCGATGGAATAAAAATCACTTGAAATTTATAAAAAAGAGTGCCCGAAATGTGATTGGGATTGGAGACTTTAAAAGCCAGCGGGGAGGGTAAGTCCACAGAGTAAAATTGGGTGGGGATGAAAGGAAATGGTAATCCCTCATTTGGAAATTTTCCGTGAGAGTAATTCGCCGTTACAAAGGTAAATTGCTTACTCTAATGTGTAGTGGTGCATTAAAAGACGAAATGACCAAATTCCCATAAATGGTTATAGCTATTAGTATGCTTATAGTTAAAATCTCTCTTTTATACGATATTGGTTATTTATCTAGTGTATCTAGATTTGAATTCTTTAATAACCTCTCTTACAGACAAAATTAAATCGATGGTATTAATGATGAAAATATTATCTACAATAATAAGGACACGTATAATCCATTCCGAACAAACTGGATACATTTTGAAGGATTACATCAATGGAAAACTTGAATGCGGCTGCTGTTTACTAGTTAAGGATGTGAGAAGACGACAGAAAAGTAAGGGTGCACAACACAACACCTGGGGCCTCGTCGAGAAGAGATAAGGAAAGAAAAACTTTCTCTTTCTTCAAAGAGACCATTAGCGCCGACCCAAAGGTGGGTCTAAACTGTTCAGAGACGAAAACTTAACCTATCAGTGAAGTGAAAACACGATAAAGGTACTAAGCACACAGGGTAGCTTCGAAGTGGGATCCGTAATTGGAATGATTTCCTATATCTTTTCTAAACTACAGCTTGAGATACACAGAGTACTAAAATAACTATAAAACTCACAATCTATTTTTGGCGATTACTGACTATCTTTCGCAATAACTGACAAACTTACTTCAGGGAAAAAACATTGTGAGTTCGATAAACAAACTTACAAATTTATTACAAAATTATTTAAACAATTAAAGTACCAATGGCTCCTTATTTTTCGGAATGTACTTAATAAATTTTTTAACAATTTTAGATGTGGATTAAATTGAAGTCATCTAATTTAAAATATAGAAATTATACTCCGAGAAGTTCTGATAGAATTACGAACTATTTCGAATATTTAATGAAAAATTGCTAGTCAATTTCCATTAGTATTCTCCTGTCTGGGTATTCCATCTCCTACCCCTATTAGTTTTAGCAAAGATCAGATATCAGAGAGTTCAACATACGGGTTCTTTCAGAAATTAATTAAGGTTAATTAATTAATTCCACGGAAAGAAATTCATTTCATATCCTTTCAGATCACGTCTCTGAAAAATTAGTCTAGTCATTTTCTATCTTCATAATTACCTCAAGTCAGCATACTTTATGGCATAACTTTTCTGTTTAGCATTTAAATTAATCTCTTTTAATTTAATTAAGATACCAAGTAATATTCTTGATATATCATACGATTCGGATTAATTAATTTTGCAATGCTGCTGTATGCAAGATATCTAATCTTCCTTTACCTCTCTAAATAAATCTTTATAAGCATGCCCTAAGTGATAAATGAGTTAGAAGTACACAGAACTATCATGTAGTACTCATTAAAACGTGAGTTATTGCAGCTTTGAAAAAAAATCATGTAGTCGATGAAAGCGTGCTGTTTCCCATAATCTTACATACATTCTCTTCGGTATTTGATCAACGCGCCCTCGTGTACATTCTCACCTGATTTCCCAGACAATTACAGCATCATAAATAAAGGCCAAATATAGGATTGCAACGAGGGTCCGGAAAAAGAAAAAAACCCTTGCCGTAAATCTCGCCCACGTCGACGGAACACAGATGTGCCACATTACCAATCGATTACTGTTACTTTCCCCCGATCCACTTTAATTTAAAAGGCTCTTTCCTCACAGTATTGAATATGACGAATGGGGTTATCGGAAGTCTAGCAGAGGTGTTTCGTGAGGGATGAAAGAAGATGGAAAAGTGGTAATAAGAAACATTGTTATAAGACGTACAAGAAGTGGGGGTCATACGGAGATTTTTACAGAAAAGAGATATCCGGAGAATTCGGGATATACACAGTCACATATAGATAGTGAACCGATTTTTTGCTTTCTTAGCAACTATTTCTTTTAGTTATCCATTTCTCTACTATATGTAATGTGATTCTGAGACTATAATCCTATTTAGAAAAAAAAATGAGAAATAATTAGCCTTTAAAGTTTACATTGTCCCTAAATATCGACTAATCAACATGGAGACTCGAGCATTTGTTTATTTAAAGTAGAAACAATTATTTATTCATTATATTTTTCGGTTGCTTAAATTACAACATGAATCCTAGTCGAAGGTTGTTGTACTTGCGAACATGAGTACATTTATTTAACAGAGCATAGGTAAGGATCTATCATCGTCAAGTGACCGTTTTAAATTCATTATTATTACTCATCACCTTTAATTAACATGAATATAATAAAATTAGATTAGATTTTTATTCGCGATTAATACGCATGGATATAGAAAAATATGCATTGGCATGAAGAAGACGTTGAAGAGAGAAAAATATGAGCACACTTCAATATCAGTTTTGTCTTCAAGGTGAAAAATATATATTCATTATTTTTCTAATCCCCAATAGCATGAAAAAGACGGTAAAAACAGAAAAAATAAGAGCATGCATCATTATCAATTTTGACATCAATATGAAAAATGTTGGACATGTATGTTCTTTATTTTTTGATCACTCGATCATAATATATCACTTCATATTTGATACAGTTGTTGGTATTTGGAAGGCATGAAGGATAAGTTTTTTATAAAATTGAACATTTATATAAATTATAGTGTGCCACTAAGAAGACTCGTAGAATGATTTTTGGTCGAAAATATTAGTTTTCAAAGTAAACTCAACGTTTGGTACGAAAATATCCACTTTAACTTCCGTATTCATCCAACCAAGAGTTTATAAGCAGTTATCTACGAAATGTTGCGCTTTGAAAGGTCGCAACGCTAACGCAACCTCGTGAATCGCGAGAGATTCCGAGATTCTAAAGCCTCAATAATATTCAATCACGCAATCTCGGACCGGTGAAAAAAAACCCAAGGAAAAGCATCACCAAAAGAGTCTAAAGGAGGAGGAGAGAGCACGATAAAGTTGGCCACCGTTTGAGTATGGATGTGTCGAGAAGTTGAAGGAGTTAAAGAGTTTGGCTGGGTTAAAAGGAAGCGCCCTTCGGAAGACCGGAAGCAGTCCTCAAGGGGATGCAAATGCAGAGGAAGGAAAAGGGACTGCGGCGACGGAATCACCGCCATTCTCAAAACTGAAATCGGTTTCCACGTCTTTCCGTGTGTGCTCCCAAGGGGCGCTTCTTCCTTTAAATCGCCTTTCCTTCGTTTCTGACCATTCTCGCCTTCCCTCTGAAGGGATTTTATGATCCCTGCTTTTTTTATCCACCAACACCAAGTCCGCCATGTTGCATCGACGCGCCGGAACGTTTTTTCCTCCCGACAAGAAATGTAATTTTTGGGATACGTTTGTTGGGGGTTTTTGCGCCGGGGAAGGATTTTCGGACGGTCGTGCGCAATCACGTTCGCAATAACATATGTCGAGTGTTAATAGAATATATAGAGAGGTGAATGGATGCAATTATATCGGGATCGATTAAACGTGCTTTCTCTGTCACTCCTCTCTTTTGACACGTATCGGGAGGTGATTGATTGATTAAGTTCATCATCGGAAGGGACCGAGGGATGAAATATCAGGGACGGACGAATTTGATACGAGGAAAAAAACATACTTTTATAGATCAATATACGAAAAATGAAACTCGTGTCGGAGTTTTCGGTACGTCGAATGAGTACACTCAATCCGAGATAAGAGTGCACTCAATCCACGATAACGCACTTCATCGCCGTATTTGATGGTTCAAAAATTACCTCTTCTTTATCATGGCTTTCGCTAAAATTTAGCTCAGAATGTTACAAACTACATAGCTTCACTTTTATCATCAACTTGATCCAGTGCTAATGGGTCTGAAATTAACTACTTCAAATTGCAATAACTTAGACGTACGGTTTACTACTAATTTCCAAAATCCAAAAATACTCTCTCGTAAATTTTAATTCCAAGATGAAGATGTCGGTATAAAAAGTTAATTGCTTCTGAAACATCTCTATTTTTTCCGACAGCAAAGACCTAATAACGATGAAATACAATATTAGTGTTGACATGTCAAAAATTATCAAAAATAAAATCCTTCGGAACAAAAGTTTAAAACTCACCCCTTCGAATCGTAGAGTGGATTAAACCATGTCCTCCATGCTTAATATACATAGCATAAGGTGTAAAATGCTTATTTATTCCTAAATAACTACAGATAAAGGAAGAAATAAGAAACTTTTTAAAAATAGATCCCTTACCAGCAGAGCAGCTTTAAATGTATCATTTACTGAAATAAATAGCAACAGAAAAAACACCTCGAAGTGCTTGACAAGCCCTCCGGCGCGCTCCGTTCGTATGAATTGATCTCCATAGAAACCGGACAACTTTTACGTCGGACACGATTTTTTCCCTCAAATTGCATCCGAGACAAAACTATTTTTCTGCCGGAATAACTGCACCGAATTTCCCTGAGGGGAAGTAACACTTCCCACCGCGCACAAGTAAACTTCAGCCATATAATTCAGGCACGTATCAAACCCTCCTACGGGAAAATAGCCACGGCCACTAACGGAAACCAATCAATCGATTCCGACGTGTACAAGAACCCACTTAAGCAAAAAAACTCCCTTTTTCATCGCTCAAAAACCATCGTGGACGATTACGTACAACGTCGACAGGTCAAAGGAATACGGGAGATTATAGGGACGCTCGGGTCACGTTAGCTACCCATTCGCCTTATTTGTTTAGCCGTGATTTATATCGTGGACCCACATCTAAAATGAGCGGGGAAAGGCGTAGAGAGGGCTGCAGGAATTTGGTCCATCCAGGAGTAGAAGAGAGGTCAAAGGTCCGAGGGGTTGAGAAGGCGCCATGATGAAGGGCCACGGTACAGGGTGTTCGGGACACTGAAAAAGGAACCTTATGAAAATAGATGTAGCTATGAGATATGGCAGCGGAATCCGGGGTGGGAGGGAGTTGGAAGGGGTTAATCGTGGGGACCCAGCTGTAAAGAACACAAAACAGTGGTGAGAAGAGGGGTATCCGTTAGGAGGCGATCGATCTGGAAGAGGCTGGAGGGGTTGGGATGAATCGAGAGGGGCCCAAATTGATCGATTGATCGAAGGAGAATGGAAGGGAATGTCGCGTCACTCGACTATTCCTTTCCGTCGAGAAGGAAGGTGTCACCCGGATTTTTTTTCGGCAACAAATGAAACGGCGTTCGGGGAGATTTTTTTTCGGCCGCGCAAATATATGTCGCGAGCGATCGAGACGGGTATATCCGTGTACGGCTACAAGTACATAAATACTCGATTAGCCACGTCTCGGTGCTCGGCGAGGGGTGTTCACACCGCTTTACCCCTTTAGATGTTCAGTTTACCGCTGTGTTTTTCGTGTGAGGGAGTGGATCTGGGAGCGAAACGTCGGCGTCGGTGTGCTGTCGGGAATTCAGCTAGGAGTTCAAACGATAGCAATTTATATAGCATTTCGTTTGAGATATTTAGATAGAAATATTTTGAAATTACATCGTACGAAATTATTAAAAAAACAAAATAATGAAACCAAAAAAATTGAAATAAGCCTAATAGTTATTTATTATTTCAAGTCATCACAGGAGATTTAGGAAAGTGGTGTATCATTTAAATATTATTTTGTCATTGATATACTTTTAATATGATAATGATAGAAAAGCATCGAATATTGAGCCTTTTTCTGTTTTTTTTTTTGGTAAGATATTTCATAACTGAGTTTTATATAGTTTCATCCTTAATTACGAACCTTATAACGCCTTATTTCTAATAACTTCGATATTAAATTGTAAACTGAATACATGCATAATGATTAAATTAACTCTTGCCATTGTTAGTTTAGCATTAAAATGCATGACAACATGAAATGCATATTATCTGTCCCGATGTCCTTATAAATGATGTAAAACTGAGTAAATGCTCCGCAGTTTTCATCACCGGATACTGTGCTGTTTTAGATATCGCATATTTAGACCAAGTATCTTCTTAAGAATGACAATATTCCTAAAATTACTTACTTATTATTTGATTGAATCGCAAATTACCTAGGGTAAGATTTTCCTATTTCTTCAAGCTGAAGCCCTAAACTCCATATGCGCCTCAAATAAATCGAAATATCACCTTTTTCTCCTTTCTAGTAACATAGCCTTTCCCATACCGATACATCCATTAGCATTCACGCCAATATCTCGGATTTCTTCACTGCTTCGACTTCCCAATCCTTTGGTACACTTTAAACTGGCCATATTCGTAATATAATTTAAAGGGCAAGCAACCGTTGTGCTCTGAAATTTTTTCGCCAGCTCCTCACACCAATGAGGCAGTTCCCTCTTCCGTATCTTATGCATTCTTCGCGCCCACAATGTGTAGCGAGTAATTGTTTCCTCAGATTATTCTCACACCACACCCACCAAATGGAAGGAAGTGGCCAATTTTTCCAAACAAAAAATTCGAGGGCGTAAAAAAGTTATTAGATATACGGTTGAGGTAAAATTTAAGGTTTGATTATGGGAACTCCGAAAAACTGCGACGGTAGTGCATATTGACACCCGTATACTATTAACTCGAGAGCCAACCGAACCAAATCTAGTTATCTGCTTGGATGCTTCCTCAGTCTTATTGTCAGAGGCTAAATGCCTCTGTGCAGAGTACCATTACCATCCCGCCTAAGGGATCCATTTAGGCTGCGTGAGCCAGTGGATATTATAAGCAAGGGAGATGCTCTACAGCCACTGTTAGCGTTAATAGGACTACCAAACATTCCTGAAGCTATAGATTAGCCCTACACCGTTCTTGAAGCGAGTTTCATCCTCTTCATTATCAGAAATGAATCTTCAATCCCTTAGTGGTATGCGAGTGAATACGGTTTAATGAGCTATAACGAGGGGGGCATTCTGTTGCTTGGAATGTCTTTAATGATAAATGGTTACATTGAGTCGTTTTCCCATAAAATTAAATAGTAAATTGGAAGAAATTAAACCCAAACTGTGTCATCATGGCTAAGAAAACTAAACGCTTACCGCCCTTTTCCACATTGATTTTCTACTTTAAGTTTGACATTTCAATTTTCCACCAATATCATACTGTGGAAAATTGTAATGTAAAAGTGATCAAATTAAGAAAGAATATAAATATCGTTAATGAGATTCCTGTTTAAAAGAGCTTTTTCTAGCTTTCTCGATTTTTAATTTTTTTCTTTATCGTCATTTATGTTTCTCGATTCTAAAACATATTATGTATTGTTTTAGCTTACATTTTTTTTTGCAGATTAAATTGATTTAAGGATTCCTGTGCAGTAACTTTGTTAAAGAGAAGATAACACTCTCTGCTCCTCTTTATAAAGGGAAACTACCCTAATGTTTCTTCTGAAAGTTACACGATACTTTGTGCGGTTACATTCACTCCTTTACCTTAATGAATTGCTTTGAGCTCTTGGGCAAATTAACTGGAAGAAAAGACAACGTCAAAAGGGCTGGAGATGATTCCTTACTTGTAGCTCGTTTACGAAACTTATCGACATCTTTCGCATCCAGGATAATGCGTAAACTTTTCGCCGAAACGTTCAGAAAACTCCTTCGCCGCATCAAAGGAAAAGACTATCGGAAAACTCGAAAGAATTCGGCTGCTCGTTCGCCAAAATTGAATTTATATTGCAGCGATCAAACTGCAGGGGAACGGGGCACAGATATCCGTGGATTGGTTTTATAATCGCGGGGATTTAAACGCAAGGCACAACAAAGCGGAAGGCGGTTCTGGAAGGAGCAATCGATATCACCGCACAAGAGATACCGCGTTTAAACGAATGTTCAGTCAGGGTAGACGTTGTTGCGTGTATTTCAAGGAGGAGGAGGAAATGCGCCCTCTAAATTTTACGGACAGATGTGTATCGTCTTTTGTCTGTAGGCCTCAGCCCGAGGAGATGGATGCGTGCACGAGGGCAATCCTAGCGAGGCTTCCGCTGCAGGGAGCGAATGGCTGGCGCTCACGAGACACACTAGTCTCCTTTGGAAAATGTGATAAGGGGAGATGTCTGGAGAAGGGGAGAAGAAATGGAGTTCCGTGAATTGGATGATCACGGAGGAAAGCGTCTTCTAGTGCCATTTTCCTCGCTAGAAAGGCTAGAGTGTAAAATGGGACGGAGAATAGAAAAACGTGGGTAAAAAATGTAGGGATGAAGTGGTGAAAAAAGTAGTCGACCCTTTTTGTAGAAAAAAAATCAGCAATCAATTAGGTCACGCATCCGTGATTCTCATGCTAACATCTTAGTGTAGCAAAGTTTTTACATTATGGGTCTCTGGCCTTGATTGTGTAGAAAACGACGCAGGATAAACGTAATCTCGACCGAAGACAAGCGTAAATTGAGCAAAATGATACAATCTTGGTAATACAGTACGCTCTATTGTAGTTGCCATATACGAATATTAAAAATAATATGAAATATCTATCATGTTTTATCAGAACTTATGCCCTATCTTCTCCATTCAACAGCTTTAAAACTCAAGCCTTGCAGGACATCTTAGTCTTCCAGTTTCACATTGCACTAAATGACAAGGATGGTTATGTTTAATATTGAAATAATGTCAATGTCATTACTAAATCAAGTTTCTACTAGGTATATATATAGCATAAGAAAAGAGATTTTTAAATTTTCCACATTTTTCTAAGTCTCTTTTCTTTTATAAGCTACAGCCTTCCGGCGCCTGACCTTATCGACTTCAGATAGTATGTTTGCTCTCAAATGAATCTCATCCAATCAAGTTACGCTAAAGTTATTTTCTAGTATTTTAAATCGCATGGAATATAAGCAGCTTCCTTGCTGCTCCCGATTTCCCTCCTGGAATGGTCGTGCATTGTATTAAATTTCAAAAAATACTATAATTGACTTGGATAGCTTGAAGACATTCGTCAACTTACTTTTTAGATCGCATACTCAAATCATTTAAACAAGAAATTAGGGGAAATTTGCCTTTACGTTAGCATTCTCGGTGCTTCTGAAAACCTTACTGTGAAGGCGGCGCCAACAGTCTGCAACTGCAACCTTACAGGAAAGATACCGATCGCTAATTTATTTTCTTGTTACTATGTTGGTTTTGCATCCCGGGAGAAATATTTTCGTGACTCGTGCCGTTGTTTTTATGACTGGGGGAAACCGGAATCGTTAATGTTAGGGGCGGTTTCCCTCAGAAAATTGGAGAAGGGTAGAGGGGTTGTTTAGGGAAGCGTGCTTTACGCCTTTCCACGACCTTACACGTGCGCACGCTTGTGTCTGCTGACAAAGTTACCTACACAAGCGGAAGATTGAATGAAGGCAACTTCCTCGTTCAATTACATCTCTGGAATCAGTATTTGTAGTGGAGAGAGACAGATTGTAAAAGTACGGAATTAATAGAGCTCGGCATTTCAAGGGATTCAAGCCTAATGAAGCTTTGTAAAGCCAATGCTTACATTTTATCGTCACATCGACACCAACATACGAGTCGTTCTCGTGAATTAATGGTAATCTTAACTATTTCATAAAAGAAAATGTGGAAATAATAAAACTACATCTTTTCCCCAGAATATTCAAGACGGTGTACAACAATTAAACTCAATAATTTACTTTTCCTAAGAATCTCATGACTAAGAATGTTCAAATCTCTCATACTCAATCTGATTATGGAAGTTCTTCTTAACTCAAGAGATACGAAACTAGAGATTTTCACAGCCAATAATTTACTAAGATATCTCTAATCACGAGGGTAAGTTGTGAAGCTTATAAAGGCAAAAAATTTAGAAAAACATTTCCAATTGCAAAATTATTCCCAAATTGAACCCAAATGTCTAATAGCCGATATATCCGCATCAATAATTCATGTTCATTCAGGTTCTATGAGAAGTAATATGAGTTACGATTTGCGTCAGCTAAAAAAAAGGAAAATTAATTATAGGGATCCGATAATAAAGCATATTCACTCGGATTCTTCCAAGGAATTACATGGCCAACACACAAAGGCAAGGCGGCTCCCTGTTCAATTGTATTTCGAGCGTTCGACTTCCCTAGCATTCTCAACACAACCAACAAACATATCTAGACGCGTCCTCCATCTTCCTAGAAGCCATTCATCCCTCGCCTTTATTTCTCTTCTATTTTGTTGCCGACATATGGCCAAACACCGGAAATGGGCGATGACGCAAGGGCGAGACGATGCGTCGTTGTTACCCTCTTCTGCGGGTCCATGGGATACGCCAAAGGGTGAAGTGCCTCCCTGATGTATGTACTTCTGATGGCCCCAGATGCAACATGAACTTCACGTTATTCTTCGCACTTCCTGATTAAAGAAATACGGTCTTTCCGGGAAGCTGTCGTAAGAGGTGATCAAGGAGACGAAATCGTGCCGCATATATCACGTGTAAAGTTGCAGGCAAAACAAGATTCGACTCCTACATCTATATCATTGCTGTAAAACCTTATGATATCCTCATATTATGAATATTTCTTTTAGGCAAAATCATAACTTTAACGTGATCAAAATGCTGAGCCGATATCATGATGAATTTCCTCATTGCCGTTCTGACTCCTGGATTTCCAATTGAAATGAACTGGCTATACGTAAATACTTCGTAATTTTCACAGTAATTTTCAAAATCATATTCTGCGAGATGAATTGAAGTGTAATATACTAGTTCCATAGAAATAACGAAGTTATGTCATCTAGATATCATTCTGCCAAGCTAATTCCGAAAATATCGATTTAATTAGTAAAAGAATAATATCATCATATGCGATACTGTATGTCAAATGATAAAATTTCTCAAAGGAATACCAATTTAAAGATTATAGAATATTGTGTCCATCCAGCCTAGAAGTAAATATGACCAATAATGCAGTAGAAAATGATTTAACTAGTCCAAAGCTTGAGCCGTGATATCACTGATGCGTCCCCATGCTGCTTTTCAAAAGATAATATGGGAATTTGAGGAAAAAACTTTGCTCCGGTAAAACGTAAAACAAGGGCACTGTTTAACCCAAACCAAACGATTGAGTCGGTCAAATAGACGAATTCAAACGGCCCCAACTCAAATTGTGGTTATAATTTAGACCGGTCGAATAGTTCGAACGTGGAATGGTCAAATTTCCGGTCTTACCTGTATTTACGTGGGGTGATTCGGGGAGAACTGTGTTCCCTCAGGAGTGGTTTAGGTACGAAAGGTTATGAAACCCTGTTCTTTACATTTCCCCAGGGGTTCAACCCCTCAGGTAATCCAGGAATTATAAGTGGCTTTTGGTTGGAGTCATTTGTTTTGCTATACTTATACACGCCTGGAAAGTGAAGTACACGAACCTTGCCATTATGCGTAACCTTTACATTTAGATCGATTAGTCCTGTGACGCTTTGTGTATTAAGGGCATGTTATCCCAACACACCTACGCAAAAATTCAGCAGTAAAGCTCTGCTTTAACAATTAGCCGCACTTATAAGTTTAGTACTTACTAGATGCCCATGATTTGAAGGAATTCTTCAGGATGACAAGTCGGGGATATCCTCAACATGAAGTAAATCCAAAGAGTCAGTTGAATCAAACTTACTACGCACCATCAGAAAACTAGTAAATTCTAAATTAAATGTAACAGAAATAGGATTCGAATCACTATATTCGAATTTAATATATACAATTTTTCAATTCTTAATGATTCAAATTGATTCAATGATGCATAAGCTGATTGGCTTTGAAAAGAAATAGATATTACTACAGAAATCCTAACTTCGCATTCGATACAAAACACTGGAAGTTAATATAATAAATGGCATGGACATTCATGGTTGAAGTACATAAAAAACGAACATTTCAACTGAATAAGATTAGAGCAACTCGAAAATATACATCGCTCACGTCGACTGAAATTATTAGGAAAAAAGCGTTTCGTTCACGATGAAAAACATCGAAATTAAATAATGGCCGTCTGAAATAATTGACAAACGCACAAATCTCATTCCGTCCTTGGCAAATAGATAATTAATTGAATGTCCATTTTCGTTTGGCGAATCCGGAATGGGGAGGAGCATGATTAAAAGCTGCAAGCTTCACGAGCCCGTCGATAGAAATTAAGGATTTACGCATCATTCCAAATAATCTCATCAAGGATTGGACGGGCCGAAATCTAATTCGAAGCCGAGAAACTTGGGGAAAAAAGAATTCCTTTCTGAATGACAAAATGAGGGTGTGAATTTTATGTGACAAGGGAAGAATGGAAAGGAATTGAAGTGACGATGAAAAGAAGGATGTGATTGAGAGGGATGGGACGCTTTTAATGGGGAAATTAAAGGGGGAAAGAATGATTCGGGAATTAAGGTAGAATAAAGTTGAAATGAGGTAATCGGAGAGGAGGGACAAATAAAGGGTCGAATTTTAAAAGGGTTGCATTGCGTCAAGGGCGGTAATGATATAAAAAGCTATGATTGGAAAGGATTTTACGAACCGAGGTCGCGTCGTTGATGCTGAGAATGAATAATGCTACCGCAATCTATCCAATGGTTTCGCATAATTCAGTTTTCGAATTAGTATTAATGATGGAAATCGTTCTTAAGTTGTTGAAAATAATCTTGTGGGACAAGTGAGCGACATTAAACTCTATAAGATAATTCGGCGTTTACCAAATGTTCGACATCTTTTATTAGTTAGGTATTAATCGCGGTATATTTGAAAGAAGATTTCATTATAACGGGATTAAATTATTCAAAGTAAAATTATATAATTTATGAATAAATTTAATCACCCTCTCGAACAAAGTTATACAATTCGATTTTTCCAACAATGGCATAATAATTTTTTCTTACGAGATGTCGAAACAGTACTTAAATGGAAACGTGAACTAGAATTACTAATGGGGAGCAAATGCACTCCCCGACAGGCTGAGCCTAATCCAAAATCTACATTTTATAAAAATAGCATCCAAAGTGTCAAGTCAAATCTCAACAGCAAAATATGTCCCCGAAATGTCTTCTCTCCTTGTTAGCCGTCTAGTTTTCCCACAAATACAAAAACACAAGAGTAATAGCAAACCCCGAGTTGAAACATAATCAGATTCTTTCCGTTGAATAGCTATTACCTTTTAGGTAATCGAATGTTCTTTAATCAAATTATCGGTCTAAATGGCAGTAATAAAAAAATTTACCCTTACACATATTTTGTATGATTCCTTCCTGAAGCAATTGTATAATTTCTAGGATTACGTAAAAGTAAAACAGTTAGAAAAAGCCGATTTTTATAAAGATTTTCATAAAGAAGAAACTTCATGAGTATTTAAAAACAATTATTTGTTTACATCATTATTATTTTGTTTATTTATCAATAACGTTTTTATCTAAACTACTAATATCCAAATAAGTCCCGCGGTAAACTAAATTTACTCCGCAGTAAAACCGAACGACAATTTTTATTGCATACATAGCCAAGTCCTGAACCGAACTTTTTACGTCCACATCTCGGTTCTGATTTGAAGGAGATCCTCGGCTAACTTTTTCTAACGCCTTCCCTTGACGCAATATCCCATATATTGAGGACCTCCGTAGAGAACTTCTCACAGTTGTCCGTATATAGTTGAATGATTATATTGCGGGAACACTTCCCGCGGAGACTCTGTGGTGTAAAAAAGGAGGACGGAAACAGTCTTTGCAAGTGGAGGCGTCTTGATCCCGGAACTGGATAATATGAGGGAGGGATGAAGGACAAAAGGATCTTTCCAAAAGGGTTTCTCATCCCTGACCTCCATCCTCTCTCTTCCCGGATCCGTCCTACACTTCCTCTTCTTCCTCCTTTCTTTTTGTCTCGTCACATCCTTCTTTTTATTCCCGAAAATCATCCTCAGCCGTCTCCACGCCCACACGTGTTATTTTTCGCCTCGGGCTCCTTTTTAAGGCCGTCGCTCCTTCGTTTTCCTCTTCCTGCTAATAACCCTTCAACCCTCTGAAAATCGCCGCTAACCACATAAATTCCCGAATTAGGTACATATCATTTGCCGTACAATTAGCCCGAGTTAAGGCGTATAAGGGAAAAATTTGGTTTATCGGCGACACGATGTTTTCTATTTTGAGAACACGTGAGATTATTTTAATAGGTTAACTTACACTAATATTTCATAATATGTTTATAAATGTACATACATTTCATATATTTCGTATTACTATGTATAATACCATTATTGAACCTGAAATTATAATAATAGATTAACTTAACCTAATATTTCACAATCTATTACTGTATGTAATACCATAATCGTGAGCATTATATCGATTTATTATGCATTATGTATGAATTTATATTGTCTATTTTTTCAGCTAAAAATGAATTGTAGACCCTTTAATTTAATTACATTCTTTCATTCTTCCTTTTAAGTTACGACTGTGGGAACGTTTCCCTGGTTTTTGACGCCCTATTTTCTGTGGGAATTTTCTTGAAAGGTTTATGGGTTTCAAATTAAGTAAAATTTGATTAAATATGCCAAATTCATTCATTTACTGCACAAAGCTCCCGCAAACATCCGTTTTCTGGGCAGTTACATTGGTAGACTTAAATAGCAGATATTGACGAACCCAAATAATGTTCAATCTCAATCATTTCCAGTGCCATTGCCAAGCCTTTCTGTTTACACTGCCACCTTTTCATATGATTAAATGCAAATTGGATTGCGAAAAAATAATGGGACAGAAAAAAGGGGACTTCATTTCGCTGAATTCAAACATAGAAAACTGTACGATACTGAAATACCTCAGCGAAACACAAGATGGTGTCTTAATATAACTCATTATTATCACCACACCTAAGATGTTAATAAGACGATTTGCTTAGAAGTTCGATGGGTCATACTTTGTCCTAAAAAGTTCCCCTTGAGAAACGGATTTTTATTTTTTTCTGGGGTAGGCAGTGATTATCTCGGGTACTGCTTCTCATTAAAAAGGTAAGACAGCTTATTTGTGCCACGGACTAATTATGCTGGAGGGTCATAGAAAAGAATCTAATTTTCCTCGTTTGAGCAATTTCGTTCGCGACGGGAAATTTAAACGAATTTCCCCATTAAGGCCGTATGAAATTGTTTTAGGGATATGTTAGAGAGGTTTCTTTTCCCTCGTTAAATCATGCCCTAAAGAAATGCTAGTGTTATTTTCTGAACCTCTATGTTCCACCTTAAAAATTAATTACAAAGGGGACGAAATTGTTTTTACGAACTTCAATATTTTTATAATTTGAAACTTTTCATTATTTCATACTCTTTCAACTTACGTCATCCATCTTAGTTTTAATGCCTCGTGATATCTCTTCGATTTTAAAGTTCCTATTTTGTAATTAATATTTTGAATTGAATTTCGTAATTAAAATATTTTTACGCGACTTTTTAAGTTTCAAAAGAGTTATTACAGGTACTAACTTACAAATTTTTCTTCCTTTAACCGTATCTGCCATAAAAAAATCAGTATATCGCATGAAGAAATGATTAAAATAACCTCTTAAGATATTTTCCATATTTCTCGCACGATGCAAGAATTTTTGATACAATTTTGATGATTATATATAAAATAAAATAAATAAGTGCTTATAAAATGCTTACGCCCATACCTTTTACATCGGTGAGTCATACGCTTAGATGTTTTTTCGAGAGTACTAAAATTGGAATTGACAGGCATGGAAAATTCGTTCTTTCCTCATAGAAAGAACTTTTATTTGAGACTGACAGACATTCTGAAGCGGCAAGATTGAATAGAAGCTCCCTCTTACAAGCAAGGTACATCGGAAATTTTATTGCTCTAATTTTCATTCAAAACTGGATATGTTCTTTAACAGACAGCATAGCTGTCTTTTTCCTGGAGAAATTCTCTTGAAAATATGAGTTTATTTTTCTGCTAAAATATTTCTCACTGGAAGTTTTTCTACAGTTTAGTGGCAGATTAACCCTATGAGGAAGTTTAATCCCATTGATTTACTGAGCTAACTTGAGTGCTTATATCGTTAGGTGTCTCACATGTTCTCTTAAGTTGATAAATCGACATTTGATGAATGAAAGATGATTTTTATCAATATAAGAGAGAAAAGTGTTGCCTTACGAATCGAAATTTTCGCCTCCATGTTTTTGCCGCCCCAAGCGATATTTTGCTCAATTTTATTGTCGGAACGGCCTTTTCACAAAGATATTTGGGCAATTTTCTTCTTATTCAAAGAACTCTCATATTCTTTCTATAAAAATGTCATTATAAAAATTCTATAAAAAAGGCCTCCATCAGAAAAATACTTGAGGATTCACCTCAGCGTTAATCCATGAATATATATATATATATATATGAAAAGTATCGAAAATAATAAACGATGAAACCCTGAAATACATGTGTTTATATTTACATTTGAATAATTTCAGTATAAAGTATTTTTAGCTATGAGGATGAAAAATATTCTTAAGCCATCAGGAAACGATCTAAAATATACTAATATATTAAGCACAAGATGATAAGCCAAATCGTGTGTTTTGTCTATCACAGGGGAAAATTAGGATGCCGGAAAGGCACTCCCATTAGAGACTCGGCAGAGGACGGTGACAAAGACCTTATTCCAGCATTATCGTCGAGTTAGCGGTGGAAATAATACAGAAAACACATTCTGAATTCCCCGCCCAAAATCACAGCGGGAATTTCTTTTTGCGTTTGCCGTAAGAAGATATTTCCGAGGCGATGGTCTGGAAGGAATAGGGAAAAAAGATCTTAAAAGAGGGAGAAGAGAAATGGGAAAAGCGGTGCGGAATATATTATGATGATAAGGGAAAAGGATTGAGTCTGGCAGAGGAGAATGCGAAATGAGAAGTGGTGGGGGAGGGAGGGGAATGAGAAAACAGAAGGGAAGTGTGCGGGAAGGAGTAAAGACAGACGTACATTAGAATTTGTTTCGAATTTAAGAGGCCAATAACCTTCAGCAGACACTTATGTTGTACGATTGAGATTCTTACGTTACTATTATAAATTAGAGACGGTATTTCTCCCTTATGGTGAAGGATATTATTTGAGAAAACTTCATGTGAGATAACAAACAGATTATTAAGGGAGTGCCTCAAGGAAGCCTTCTGGGTCCCGTTTAATTTCAAGATGGTTCGTATCCTACACCTTCACTTTATAGTAGATTTGGCAAGATATTTTTTTATGGTAGTTACCAATTTCTGTATAAAAATTGTAATCTACATTGACTACTTCCTTCGTTGATAATTTGAACTAAGACTAATTTTTAGCTTTAGTGGAAAGAGTAAACGTGTGGGAACGCTGATAGAAATAAATTAGAGAGACCCTAAAAACTGCTGTAATTCTGACTATAGATGGTTACTGGGCGATGAAGGTAGAAAATATAGACACAAACCACAAACTTCACAGTAAAAATGAAACCCTTCTATTCATTCTACATAAATCTCAAATTTATGTAGCAGAGAAAAGGGCCGTTATGATATAATATGAATGGACGTATGATAATCAAGAAGTTAACATAAGGTCGATAAAAATAGTAACTTATCGCTATGAGTCATTAAATACTAATATCATTTTATTGATATATTTTCCTTAGAACACGTCCAAGAAAAATATGAATATGCATAAAAATATATCGAGTAATGGGTAAAATAGGTTAAGATAATTTCGAAACCTAGTGAATAAATTAAGTTTGCTTTTACAATCAGGAGAATATTCAGTATAAATTCATGAGACCAAGAAACATACAGAGAACTAAGAATAAAATTTAATTAATACGTAGAAAGATAAACGGGAAGATATAACTGATGAAACCGTTTATTTTATAGCAGAAGTGCCATAAGCATTAATTGACGAGTATCGAATATTCGGTAAACTAAATTAATTTCACGTCAAGAAATACTCAGAAATACAGTTTGCAAAGATACTAAACCGAAAAGCGGGATATGAAATTTCTTGAATAAACAATTACCTAATGCTAACGTTGAAATGCTTTTATTTATCGTTTAGATAGAATTTAAGCGGCATAAAACCAATCGATAACAGCCGAAAGATAGCTCTCAACGTTCGCTTTCCCATTCTGAAGTATTTACGATTTCATTTATCACTTTCTAAATAAAACATTCATAGTTTACCTCAGAAATGTAACGTAAAATCACAAAAAATCCACCAACGCCTAGAACAGAGTTTGGTTGAAAGATACGCTTAGGAATTTTAAATGTTGGAGACACGTGGAAAATCGAAGCTCGATGAAAATTAAATAAACATTCGGTTCGAAATCGGATGTTTATCCGCGTTGATGAAATGGCTGGGGACTATTAGCTGTCCATACTCAGACACCCTTTCATGTGCCCTAAATCATGCGGGGGAAGAGTGTTACCGTATTGTAAACTCCAAGGCTATCCTCAATCAATCTCTTGGTGTTTACCGCGTTATTTCCCGCCGAAGTAAACACAAGCGCGACGCAGCCTTTACAAAGTTCTCCCAACTCGGGACGCGAGCGATTTTATGGCTGGAATGGAGTTGGTAATTTCCGAAGAGTAAGTTAAACAACGCCAAACAGGCCAAAGTTGTTGTAAACCCTTTTTTCGATTCCTGCGTCCCACAAAAATAACAACGGAGTGGGGATGCAATTTTGTACTTTGTGGCTTAACTGTCATTTAAAGGCCGTGGTAAGACTCGGGCGGTTCCTGCTTCTGTATCTTGACGAGTTGGGCACTTTTCTTCGATTCCCGGTGGAATGTCGCGTAAAAATGACCTATACTGTCTTAGAATTTTTAATAGTTCTAACACTACTTGAATACTTTTGTCTTTTGGTACCTATAGGAAAGAGGGAAATATATCTTTCATTTACTTTCGTCTCAGCCTTGATAACAGTCTTGTAAAAAAGGAGCTGATGAGTTATGACTGATGATAAATAGCTTTCATTGCGCTGTGTTTCATTTTCCGCTGAAGTCATTCTCATGGCTTAAGGAAGAAAATAAAGGCGAATTACCTCACTCTTTATCTTACTTAATAAGCCTCAAGTCTCAAAAGCATTTGAGGGCTAATGGTGGAGGAGTTAACGTTAAAATCAGCCTTCGGACTCAAGACTGCTGATAGAAAGGACTCAAGTTTGAAGAAACCTACTAGTGCCGCATATATCTCGACTAATCTTTAGTGAAGGAGCAGCTGATGTAAAACCACTGGTTTTCGTAAAAACAATAGAGAAAGTAAACACTAATTTCCTGTAAACCCCATCAAGGTCTACGTTACAGAATTCAGAAATTCTTTGAGTGACTTCTCATGGTGTATAAAAACGAGTTATTGAAAGATAAATTTCCGTTGAAATAGATTTAAGATGAATGAAATGATAATTGGAGAAACAATGACTTCTTTCAAAAATAAATATCACCCTAGTTTTGGTTTATAAATGAAATCCTTCAACTTAATCAGTATATCCTCGATATTCGAATCTATTCTACGGTGGAAGTAATAATATCAGATAAGATTGAATCCTAAAGTCAGTAATACGGAGCAATAACTGAAAAAGTCAATGTGCTCTGGCGTCTATATTTCCAGCCTGATGTTAATGTTAGAGTAGAGGAGTAGGCCCAGAACATAACTGGTGGAAAATTACAGATATCACATCATTTATGCAATAAATTGTTTTTTAAATAAACACATTTGATTTAGTTGCTGAACTGCTTTAATAACAGTGATCCCAAACGCCTTATTTTTGTACCAGATGAACAGATGCTTTCCGCTAACATGAGAGAGCGAATATATTGCGGAGTCTATCAAGAGAGGAAGGAAAAGACCTGGACTTCAACGGCCTTTGTCAAATGACACCCTTTGCTAACCCATGTTCTCAAACTCTCTTTCAAAATGAACGTGCGCTTAGTTGAGCGACATGCTTCAAAGCAAAGGTATACGCTCGGCACATTAACTGGAAAATGAAAAACTAAAACAATGATCAAAATAGTGAAGGAGTCGTATTATATATATATAATATTTGATCGGTGGATTGGAAGTTAATGAACAGGCGAGTGCAGTTATAATTTTCCATGCCTCTACTGCGCTTTTACGATAAACAGCTTCTCTTAAAATTCCACTTTTTCATCACGTAATTGGCACAGTTCTTCTCTACTTCAAGCGGCGCTGATTTCAGAGACAATTACGGGTGAACTTTCCCACTAGAGATCGTTATTAATGAAAAAGGTTTCCCGGAATCGTACGATTTGAATGGAAATCAGATCAAAAGAGGATTAAGCAAAGGTTTTCCGCGGATATATTTCCCTAGTGTTAAACACCGCTACCTCTCCCGCATTGAAAGAACCAACCTCACGCATTAAAAATGAAGAGTGAGAAAAAAATTAATCAGAGGGTTCTTTAAATTCAGTTACTGCAAAATTGCAGGAAAGGAAACAGCAAAAATGAGGGAACAGCTAAATTTGACAACATGAACTTATGGTTGTAACGCATTCGTTTACAATAATTGGTAAGCATCCTACTTAGACGAATGTAGATAAGACATTGACCATACGACTTCAATCGTAATCCCCTGTAACTATTTCCGTAGAGCAACTATCAGTGTGTTTCATTTGTTGGCAAGAGGTAATTCTGCGTTCGTATTCGATGAAAGTACATATAAAGTAACTCTGCTGCTGGGAATAATATAACGAGAAGGTATTGCCAGAATAACAACCACTTAGCATTAGGAATCTTTGTGTTGTCAAAAGAAAATTATAATCGTTACATTTTTCTAACAGAGGGACTGATGGGGAGTAGAAAGCTTAAATACAAAAATATTCGTGTTGACATTCATACAGGAGAAATCTATAAAGGTACTAGTAAAGGAGGACTGTGGACGATCACATGCATCGTGTGACGACTGAAAACATTCGATCGAGAATTTATAATTCAAAACATAATACCTAAGTATTTACAAACACGTTTCAAAAACGCATAACACGGTGGAAGCAATTAACCAAGGATCTCACGTAAGCTGCGAAGTGTGTATAACATAAAATCAAGAGCCTTTACGAATTCATTGGAAAGATATTGAGCTCACGACCCAACACCGCCATAATTTCGAGCGTTCCGAACCAAAATCCCAACACGCCGAAAAGCGGCAGTTGTTCGAGAGCCTATTTTGATACCAGGCAACGCCCCCGCGCGACGATACAATCTTCACACCAGAGGTCACCGAGAGCCGTCAAATTGGGCAGACTCGCCATGCGGCGTGACACCCTCCATATCGTATGCTTCCAAAATCTCCCACACTTCAGTCGGCTATATAGAAAAGGGTCTGTTCGGGGGGAGCATCTGCAGAGCGACCAATGGGTTTGCATGGGCACCAAGTGAGAGAACACCGTCGCCTGCAACCTCCGGCAGCAATCTCGTTGAGTAAATGCAAAGCGAGGGGGAGTGTGTTTTCCAAGGAGAGGGGGTGAGTCTGTTTTCTGTGATGGGGAAGTGGTCATGAGATGGGGGTGGAAAGGGTTAGCGGGAAGGGGGCGGAACAGAAGCCGGGGGCGGGACGGGAGTTGGGGGAGGACGCTTTGGGAGATATGATGGACGGGGAAGACGCCGGAGTGTATAGCTTTGTCGCGTTATGGAAAAACCAACCATTATTTTTCAATATGGTCCGCGGTAGGGGGTCCATACTGATGATATTTATTACTCGGAACACACACATGCGAGTAATGAACTTTCTCATTGTCAGTTAAAGCCGACTCTACGAATACCGTCCGAAATTGCGTGAATGGTGATTTTAATATCTTGAGGATTGGAATTTACCAAAAGGAATTTGCCTTATTCCTGCGTATGATTAATTATCGTTCGTTTTCCTGTTATAATTCTGTGTTTAATAAGCGGATAAAACACCAAACATACCAGGAGGCCTGTTATTACACATAAGTTCAGCGGTAATCTTAGTTTTTCTTTGAGTATTTTCGTAATTAATATCTTATATCTAAGCAAGACGAAGAGATTCTCCGAAATAATATCTCATCGAACAAGAGAAAATTAACAGAAGATACACAGCTGTTCCTAACGAGATCACCCACAGAATACGTCTGGTATTTTAGGAATAAGAGTTAGAATTAAAAATAACTCTTTCCTCCAATCAGTGCTATTGTTTAGTTTGAATTAGTTACAGAAATAGAGGGTTATCCAAGACGCTAGGATATTTGCCAAAAACCGTCCACTCACATGAGTCCGCTTTTGGTTGAGAAGGAAGTTTCTGTCATGTATAAAAAACTAAAGCATGGCCGGTTGAACTACAACTACTATTTCTACTAGTTAATGTTCCATGTAGGCATAATATTTAGCTTCAATATTGCTTGCGCTCTGTTATTACAACCTAAGGTGATTCCTATATCAATAATAATAATTAATATCTGGCCCCTCTGAGGGAAAGACAACAAATCCATGCATCTGCTCTTGTTAATCAAAATCACTTAATGGATTTTAATGCTTGAATGAGAAGTAAGCTTTGTCAGGAGCAATTTTCAGGAGGAAATTAAAAACGCTCAGTTATTTTACTAATACTCATCATCCCCAAACTACTGTACGATTATGTCCAGCGAGTGGATTACTTGTTTAATTTCCTTCATGTTTTAAACTATTTTCTTAACCTATAAAATATATTCATCACTCCATTGATTTTCACATAGGAATACTAATGATTTACTAATGACACGAACATAGATTCTAAAGATGATTGCTCTATGACGTTATGAATTATGACTCGTACATTTGGCAGTTTCTACACTTTTATTTTTTATTTCTGTTCGAGTGTTGCTTCTTCAATTGAACTTTATGACCATCTATTTTAAATTTCGATGTTTTTGCTTGTCTTTTGACTTGAACAAGTTTCTGATTTACATTATCGTGCGCATCCAAAGATGATTCTAAGGCAAAGGAAAGTCTCCAAAAATCTGAAATCGATGCCTATAGCAAATCCCAGTTCACGAACAATTAAACAAATATGAAGCTGAACCTGCAAACATTGAGAGATAAATCCCACAATTAGGTTCATTTCCAGATGTCATCCGATGCCTAGTGTAATTCTCTGCAAAGTGACAATGCCCTATGAACCATGCTGGTAAGCTACAAAAAATGTTTTGGAGTAGATAATTAAACCGAGCGTCCACAAGCTAAATAAAATCACTCTTTATTGCGGATTTATTTGTGGAACTTCCGCGTTTTCAAAAGCGGTACCCTTTTGTAGTCTGTGTCTGCACGAGACAGTAGTAAATGAAATAGAATTAGCAATTGGAATTGTTTTCCATAACCCCATCCTCTGAACATAGAGTAAGACGATTTTTCACGGTGAAATCCACGCATAATTTCAGAAAATTCGTTATTATACATGGATTCAGCAAGATGACCGCGAAAATATTATGTCGAAAATTAGGAATTTTACCTGCACCGATGGCTCCAAGATTGGCACAGTGTTCAGGCGCCATAGGTTAAAAATATGAACGTAATAATCCTAAAAGTAATGGTTTTTGTATTCAGGCTAAGGCGAGAGTTTATCTACTGAGCAATACTAGTTTAAAATCATTTAAATACAGCAGCATTATTTTTCCAAAAAGTCGATTTCCTTAGGAATGCTGGCACAGTTGTTAAAAAACATTCATAGAAGACCCAGATGTGGAAGCCGTGTTTGAAATATGTATTTTGTTAGATTTTTCCATTTTACTACACTTCGGGTTTTAAACTACATTACAACACATTTTAAAGCTAACCAAAACGAAAAATCTTTATATTTGAAGGAAAGAATAAATTCTTCAGTATTTTCCTTAAGAATTAGTGTACAGGCAGACTGGTGCCCCTAATTATTCAGTACCATAAAAAGCAATCCAGGCTGCTCATATATGTAACGTGGAAGCACTTTATTCTAGTAATTATGATGATATACTGGAATAAAAAAGCTTCATAAAATCTATGGCAGTATACTAAAATATAAATATTTAAATGGAAATTGAAATGGTTTAATGATAATATACTAATCCAAATATCCAATAATATAATAATTCGATAACTAATACAGTGTAAGTCACTGAAATCAACAATCTTAAAAGAAAAGAATTCTGTTTCTTCTAATGATTTATCCCCTGAAAGAGTTCAGTTATCACGTACACCACAATCAGAAAATGGAAAGTTCCCCAGAATCAGTAGCTATCTCTCACCCCAATAGTAGAGATTTTCGCGCCTGCATATTACTGGCTGGATCTCATTTCATTAATTAACCGCAACATTTTATTCCAGCTGTTTCGGCGATAACCATCGCAAATTGCGTCCCACTCCCAAAAGGGTTGCCCGACGAGATATTTCAATTCCATTCGAAAACGTAGATTAGCATCCGAAAGGGAGAATTTTTAAGCTCATCATAATAGAGAAGAGTTCTGGGTTGGATGTATTACACCCCCGTAGCGCCGTTTTATTCAAATAACTTGAACGAATTCTACAGATTCCTCAGTCGAATTAAGAAGAAGAAATGGCGCATATTTGGATGAAAGAATGAATTTCACGTCCGCACAATGTTTACGTCGGAACGGAAAATAAAAATATCCTTATCTCCTGAATCCAGGGCTTTCTCCGACTTTTATCTCCGTGAATAACATCGTGCTCCCGTGAGGGCTTTAATCGAGCCAATTGTTTCCGTGCGACGAAATAAGCTCACGAATCCGCAGCTAGTGAATCACGTGCGGCGAAAGAAGAGAGGGAAATATTTCGAGAAATAGTGAGTTCCGTGAATTGGCTTTCTATATCTAGGACGTGGCAAACAATGAGATGATTGATTGCTAGGAAATGTGAAACTGAAAGTTATTTATGATATGGTCGCTGGATTTTATTAAATTACAGAAACAGATACAGACAATTACAGAATTACAGAACAGAGACCGATGATCCTAATTAACTATTTTTGATTTCTCTTGACGTTATTTTACCTCTTGAGGTTATCTGATATTAATTCTTTTATGATTTATATTATATTTATACTATATTTATATCCTATTTATATTATATTTATCTTCTTACATTGGTTTTTATTCGAACGATTTTCTTACCCAATATATGTATATTAATTTTCTTAAAATTTGTTCTCCGAGAATTAAATAGTCCTGTAATGCATACGATGATGAAAGAAAGGCATGTTTCAATTCCTTTCTGAGCACGATAGGATAAACTCTTACTACTACAATTATTCCCTTACATCAACCTATAAGTACATTCATAATTTCGCAGGGTTAACCCGAATTTGATAATAATTCTGTAGAACTAAAATCATTCGATCCTAAAACTTCACGCAATGAAAATGAACGAAGTAATCTTAACTGATTCCAACCACATTCCACAATGAGAAATTCTCTCAAGCTAGGAAAGCAGTTGATGACGTCGTACCACATGCATAAACTCTTCCATAACTTCAACGCAACTCGTTTTCGATTTCCATTTTTAATCACAGATCGCATTTAAGTCACCAGAAAATTCCCCTCTTACATATTTCAGGGAATACCGAGCTGCCTCTCAGAATTTTCAAGATTGTAAACCCAAGACAAAATGCTATAGGACAAGGTTCGCGGAAGATCGTTTGTTGCATGGATGATATAGTGGGAGGCCATTTGGACCTGGAACCTCAGGGCTAGAATCTCTAAAACGGACGCCCTTATCCAATTCCCCGTCTTCTCAGATCCCTTCACGTCCCTGAGAACGTTACACTTCCACCATATTTCCCATAATCCTCCGCCATTGCCGCCCTGTACAGAATACTTCGCGGCTGGTGTCTCTCCCTCATTCTTCCCTCTCTTATTCCCATATTTCCACTCTTCCCTTCCCCTCCACTCCGTTAACACATCCCCAGTGTTGCCAAGAGAAATTTTAGACGGCCCCAGAAATACTCTCTAAAGAAGATAAAAAACGTTATCAAAACTCGAGGGATGGCCGAGAAGATATTAGCTTGTAAAAACTCAGAGAGGAAGAAATGGCGATCTTTGGTTTAATAACAAAAACAGGATGTGGAGAAGGACAAAAGGAAAGCTCGATTATTAAAGTTATTTGGTTTCTACTTTGATGGAGGAAATTCCATTTCGAATTACTATACTTAAATTTTTATGATATTTAAAAACAATACTTATCGCTTTTAAATAATATTCATTAACAAACATTTGGATTTTCATGACGCCCACCAATGAAAAGAATTAGTAATCTCAAAATTGATATTAATTGCCAATTTTACATAAATATCGATCCTCGCGGATAGAAAGTATAAGAGAAGAGAGATTGTTCTCAGCAATTTTCGTTTTTGGCTAAATGCATCTAATACGATCGTTTGCACAGCTAAATCCAGGAAGGATTCATTACATTTAGGTAACAAAATATACGTAATGAAAGCAGAACCTCGAAGAAAGGCTTAATCGAAGATTTAAAGTGATTTGAATACGTCATGTAGCTAAACAACCTTTGACAAAAATCCTTTCCTATAAATTTTTATTTCTATGAATATGTACAGTAAATATTGCTTTGAATTATTCTCAATGGCTATTAATATTTGAAAAATGTACATCGGTAATAATAATTTTGACCTCACAGTAACTGTGTTTAATCACCGACATAGCTAAGAAATATTTTAAACTATACGAATCGTACTGAGAATTAATATGGAATAGAAAGGAATGCTACAGAGGGAATAGTTACAACTTTATACATTTTTTCACATTGTCTCTATTTGTGATACCATTTTGCATTACTCTAAAACTTGAAAGAATTTGAGAAACCATGTATGTCAGCAATGAAGGCTTCCAAAAAATACCCAAAAATAATTAATTAGTTAAACCATACGCCCATTCATTCTCATAGGTGCCTCATATTTGCAAGAGAAGTCGTCGTAAGGAAACTTATATACTCTTCTAGGCACCCTTGCCATACTTGTGACGGGTATTGTACTTCGGCGAGAAACTGGGCGAAATTTAGCCTGAGGAATAGTCTCTGACGACCGAAATTTCACGGAACATTTCAGGCAAAATATAGCACGAACAATCCCGTAGATGATGGTGGGTGATGGGGTGCTACATGTTTATGGACACACAGTTACTGAATCCAGGGACTCGGATTCCTCAGGAGTAAGAATAAAATTCCAAGGCCTAAGGGGACGCTGCGAGCTACAAGGAAACGATAGAAATACTTTCAAAACTGCTTTACATTGAATTGGTTGCATTGAATATTTAATACCGGATATTAGAACCACATACATACACGTATTCATTAAGTTTTGCTATCGTTATTTACCTAGTGCTACACTTACATTTGAACCTGTGAAATACTAAGACCGCTTCTAAACTAAAATGACCCACACGATGGAAATTATACTCTTTATGTCACAACCAACTTAAACAAACCAACCTAAAATATGTATAAATACTTTCTTAGTGATTTCTGCAATCTACTACAAGTAGTTATATCTGTGTGTTATAGCCAATCGCAGTTCGGTCAACTTTCCTTAAACCCAAGTAAACCCACTGCTTGATTTTGTCTCGTCTCGGGAGAATTATAATATCAATTTATATTTAATTATTCTTTCAGAATTTTATTCATTTATGGAATAAAATGAGATATGATACAGTAAGAACTCCACATACAACGCATAAATCGGCGTATTTATCATTCTATACGATAATATGATATAGGATATAACGATAACGTATATTTACTCAATTATTTTCATACAGACATACGAGCACAACTCTCCGCTGTCATAAAGTTGTTTACCTGGCTCTTCTCAGTTATATTGTTTTCGCCTATGCTTCCTTACCCTAGTATATTACCCTATATCTTTTGCTTCAGATATACTCAAACATTTACCCATACATTTTCTTATATTTTTTTCTTCAGGATATAATTCATCAAATTTAACAACTACTTTTCTCGGTCTTCCTCACCCTTTTGTATCATTCTCTCAAATATCATCTCCATCATTCTCTTCTCATAATAATCTACTTTACAAATAAATTCTCGAATCGTAAAAAAAATACGAAAAATTCTCCGAAATCATATCACACACGAGACAACGGCTATCAACAGATAATTAAAAACACGGAAAGGCTCTCGAACTTTAATCTGCCGCTAAGTGATCGCCTCTCTTCCCTTAAGAGATCGTTACATAAATCAGATAATCCCCGGAAGTGGGATCGAAAAATCGTCGATCTGGCAACACCGCTTCCACCCCCGCTTTCATTACTCCTTGCGACATGTGTGGTTGAATAGGATCGCCGGAGGGGGTAGTGGGTGTCGGAGAGAGAAAAAGGGGGCAAAAATGAAACAAAAGGGCGGGAAAAATGCCGAGGCGGCTCATTTCGCCGAGGCTATTCTCTTGGACCACTTCTCTTGGTGTCGGCGACTGAGGCCGCGTCAAACTCAAGCGCTAAAGCCCTCTCCAAATGCTCCTTTATATTGCGCCCCCTTTCTTCCTACATTTTCTCTTATACTCTCTCTTATCTGCTTCCCTCCGCAGTCCTTCTTCGTCTGCCCGATGGCGATCCCTTGGCATTCCGCTCTTAGGGATGGAATTTTCCGGGCGGACGTTTGGGCGACTGGGTGTGCGGGTGTCGTTTGGGAGGAGTCGATCTTCTGAGAGGGAAGTGTTATCTCGGTGGAGGAAAATCGGCGGTGATTGTGAAGTTTATTGGGAGAGGTCGATGTAGGATCTCGGAGGAAAGATGGAGAAAAGAATGGAAATACTGAATCATTATACTCATAGGAAAGTAAATCTGCTAAATTTTATGTCACGGTACCCGAGTAAATTCTGTATTTTCGAGAAATTAAGTAATAATTTTTATGAAATCATTTCATCATCGATGTGTAAATAATAATCAATTCAAAGTGAAAAAATATCAAGATCCTTGATATAAAACAAATTGATTACTACAGAAAATTAAACAAAATTAAACGAGAAGAAATTAATCAAATGAAATTAAACTTAGAAGAAAATAATTTTCTGTTACCAATTTTAGGTGAGTATGAATCAACAATATTCGGCGACCATGACTGTTGACGGTGGCTGAAGCATAAAAGGAAGCGTTTTTTAGGTCTTCTTAAATACCTTAGATAATAAAGCAACACACACCATTTCTATTACAAAAATACAACGAAAACTTTTGTTTGTGAATATAAGGAATTAATTACAATTAGTATGCAGATAGCGGGATCTATGTAAAGTTACTCCGAAGCCTCGACACAAGGAAAACTACTTCTCATAAATGACGAACATTTTAAAGTTTTATATGCATAAATAACTGAATATAGACCTTTATAGACCTTTATAAATAACTATTATTTCAGATCAGGGGTATTCTAGGCCAGCAATTATATACAACTATTTTATTTTTTTAAAATAGAGGTAAACTTACGAAGGTTATCAAATTGATGAGAATATATTCCAAAAGAAATTACATAATTATATAAGTAAAATTTTGAATTAGATTTGAAGATATATTAGAGAATATAAGATTCTTTGAGATCATGCAGTTTTAAGAATACTAATCGATATTTTTAAACATCGATTTTCTCGAAATGAATTCATGTAATGCGATTTCCTTATTAATTCTTTCCGATATAAAATTTTTCCACAATACTTGCGCATTGTAAATCGTTTTTCCATTGCATACATCAGGAGGAGGAGCAGTCTTTTGTCTTCAGAGCGGAGTGATTCATCGGAGTCTGCGTTTGATTTGAGCAAGCGATCTTCATCTGAGCCGCTTCACAGAAGTTCTCTCGACGCCGCAATTGGCGAGTTGATTGCCACAGCTGGCGTACTTGTGGAAATCGAATCATGCTAAGTGGCTGCAAAACACTCGCACACATATCCTATAATATAACCGCCTCGTCATCCATAAACAATGCGCCATTTGGAACAGTTCGTCCATTGCTCCCAGAGCATAAATATTATATCGATTTCAAGCCACATATGACGATATCGCGGCTAACGAATTTAATTCTCTCGGGAATCGTCTTTGTTGGCTGAAGTTCTGAATAGTAATGACCATTTTTCATTGTAAAAATCTTCGTTAGCTGAAAAATTTGTAAACTGGGTAATAGCAAGCTGGTAATACGTAAGCTGAGCATGTAATAATGATTCATGCTTGAGATTTTAGGTTATGACAATCTAACGTTATTAAATAGAAGTAATGTGGCTAGCAATACCCTTCTACTGGCCATCATAACTAAGATAAACTAACTGATCATTTTCATATCTTTTCGGTACCTAGTAATCATAGCTAAATCTACAATATCTGAATTCAAACGTGAAATTCAGACATACGATTGCTTTCTGAATCATCAGCATCAGATTGGTTGGATCTCGTTAAATTCAGAACATCATATTGGAAATATTCTTGGTCATTTATTATAAGACTTATGCAATAATATTTTTCTATTTTCATCTTTTGTATTTTTCACTCAAAGTTATCTTTACTATAAAATCCACGAAGGCGGCCGAGATGTGATAATTGAACTTGAAAAGATCGATATCTGATGATGGCATGCAGCCGAAACCGGTAATCTCCGATTAAATTATTGTGGAAAAGTTTACATCTATTGTCCTTCATTATGATCTTTACTATTTTGGATTTCCAAAATGAAGTTTAATATTTTATAATTTTATTAAATAATAGGGGAAATCACAGATAGGCGGTTAGCAGTTGTTATGACATCATCAAAATCGCAATGCTTCGATGAGCATATTTATGGAGCATAAACTTCGAGCAATTCGATACAATCTCCACCCATTGAACCTGAAAACTTTCTCATTTGTTCCAACGTCCTTAATGTGCTTACATATCCTTTGGGGTATCGGATTGGATACATTAATCATTCGTCCGCGGATGACAAAACATTTATAAGGAAGCGTCGCCCCGAACATCAAAGACAATATCAGATTTGGGAATTATCATCGCGCTGAATATCTCGCCCCTTCAGCGATATCGTAATTTCGCCGAGAATTTTCCTCCCTTCTTAACTACGGCGAGCACTTAGTCCCGACGTAATCACCCCATTACTTGCCGCAGCTACTTCGCCCCTCTCTCCCGTTCTCTTTTTAACTCACAATTCACTCCCTCATAATCCCCCTTCTTCGGAGCTCATTGTACACCAGAATGTGTGCGTTATCCGCAATGTAAACCTAACAGGAATGTGGAGAGGGAAAGATAAAGAAGAAGAAAGGAGTGGGGAGAGAATGAAGAGGAAGAGAAAGAAAGTTCGAAAAGAGAGGACGAGCGGACTTTACTGTTTAATCCTCAATGAACTGAGAGCATTTAACGTACCGAGGATTGCTCGTAATCCTGAATTGATGGCATCCCGAATTATATGAAGGTCTTCTTTCACGAAGCTGTGTAATCCTATATTATTTTCACACTATAAATGTTATAAGGAAACATAAACTTTGTACGACACATGTACGAACACTCAAATTATAGTGATATGATATAAAGTGAGTAATTTGATTGGACGAGCTTTTCTAATGGTAATATTGATAAGAGGATAATAATAATAATAATAATAATAATAATAATAATAATAATAATAATAAATGGTAATAGAAAAATTAATGTAAAATAAATTATGGAGGAGAACATTAATCAAAATCCGTCATTCAAATTAATAAATTAAGTTGGTAGAGTTGTTCAAATTTCCTTCCCAACAGACTGTCTATAGTAATGATTGTTGTTTAAAGAGAAACTGCATTAAAATATCAATAAATAATCTGATAGATTTATGCTAAAATTTTCTCAGCTCTAAATATATCTGAAATGGATTTTAAATGGCTGAAGTCTTTTGACAAAGCTTAAACAGAAATTATCTCATTAAATCCACCATTTTAAAATTTATAGAAACGTTAATAGCGTACAAAAGTATTGAAACAAGCCCCATTGTGAGCATAAAGAAAAGTAAACGTAATGATTAAAGCATTAATAAAACAAAATCATGCCGCTGATGCATAAAACAGAAATAACTCACTTAAGAGGGTGAAGAATGGGACTCAGATGAAAGATAAGACAAAAGGGTGAAGATAAAACCCAAAAGATAAGGACGGAACATGAATAACTGTATTAATATGAAAAGGAATGAGGGATGAAAGAAAGAGAGAAAGGGCATTCGAAGAGAAAAGAGAATGAACGTAAAGTAAAGAGCCATGAGCGAAGCAATTTGGATGGATGAACGTAAAGAAAGAGTGAAGGATTTTTGGGGAAATAACTAAGAATAGGTAGAATTTTCAGAGAATGAGGCAATGAAGAATGACAGAATGATGGAAAGAGTGAAGGAATATATATGAGAGAAGCATAAAATTTGGAGATATGATGGGAAAATAGCGTGAGATATGATTCGTCCAACGAGGACCGAGGAAGAAAAGATCTGAATCATTAAAGACGTAAGAAAGGATGACACAGAAAAGCTGAGCGAAATTTTTGAAGTAATCACTGTAAATTTCAAAGTGTGGACGAAATTTTTAATGATGTCAGAAACTGAGGGAATGTAAATACTTTGACGAAAGATTTTGTTGCACGTATAGTGGGAAGACACCGCGTTCAAGATGGTAGAGAAAGATATTTTACAACGGAAATACTTTGTAAAATTTCAGGTAAGAACGATTTCTAAAATCATTAAAGAAAAAAACTATATCTTTCTTCGATATAAACATGAAAGCGATTCTTAAATTTTTGCGGAAACTTTAATGATTTTGAAGAATATACCACGAGAAATTTTTAATAATTCTATGCCTAGGATGGAATGTTATCCGCAAGAAACTCATATCTTTAGGTATGAACATTGTTTGTATATCTGGAAGCCAATTAAATCATCTGATTTAACTAATGCACATTTTTCAAACATTCCACGAGTATTATAGTGAATACTCAGCGATATGTATATTAACAAATATTAAATTTTTTCCATAAAAACTCTGTCTTAATGTTGAATCATACCTTTGATAATATAAAGACACAGAAGGAATAACAAATCTGAACTTTGGTGTATTCTCTTCTTTTTATGATGTTTACCATATAAAATTTTTGTATTATAACACAAAGATCTGTGCTGCTTGGTAAGTTTATACTTTTCGCTATCTGTAATGTAAAAAGGCTAACTTTATCTTTTTTGGCGTTTTTAAATGTGGCAAATGCCAGAAAAAAGAGATAATTTGAATTATATTTAACATAAGAATAAAATTTTAGAAGTAGGTCAGTACCCTGTACCAAGAGCAAAATTAAGTAATACTATCTAGAAAATGTAGAGAAGAAATGTAAGGAGATGGGGAGTGGAGAAACTAGAAGAGAAAGAATGGAATAAACTAAGATTAAAGGAGCGGGACAACATCGGGGAAGGGCAAGGAATTAACGGAGGAAAACGAAGAGAAATAACGAGAAATTCCGAAAGTGGAGAGAGTAAACAAAGCAGTTAGGGAAGAATTAGACGAAAGTTAGGTGGAAAAGAGGGGATAAAGGAGAATAGAGAATGGAAAGAAGGCAGCTGAGGGTGAAATGGCATAGAGAAGTGGGGAGTGAAAATTTCACGATTCGCGCAGTGCTATCTGAAGCTAAAAGTTGCTGCCTCACCGTTACGCTTTCTTATCTCGGGATCCCCTTTACTCTTGCGCTACCTCATATTCCACTGTTGCACCTCGTTCACTCTTATCGCGTCCTCCTCATCTCACACTCTCATCGCACCCTCTAATCTCCTTTTTGAGAATGCCCAATTTGGAGAGGAGCCTTTCATAGCGGCCACCTAATGACGCTTCAAGTTTTATGCTTTCAAAACAAGTGAAACGCGAAATTACGTCATGAAGTATCACATTTTGCATCAATCACTGGTCTAATTCATGCTCCAGAGTTTTCCTTAAGTTTTTAGAAGCCTTGGAATGATTTTCATACATCGTGGATTGCCTGCTAAGATGCGCTCGTTTCCAAAGTTGGTTATTGATTGAGTTATTTTATTATGAGCGTAATGTTGGTGTTACGTGAAATCGTCGCTAATATATAAATTCTAGATGTAGACTTTTTCGTTATTGGTATGTGAATAAACAAATTATTCCTTATTATTATTTTCTTTATTATTATTTTCTTAATTATTATTTATTATTTTATGAATGTGGATCGTGGACGTTAAGAAAGGAGAATATCAGCTTAGAAGCCTTTAAGATAAAGGTGAGACGTAAAATAGAATAAGTATTAAGTTGACTATGTTGACAGAAAAACAAACAGGAGTGCAGGTGATGGTAGTGGAGAGTTTAGAATGAAGCAATTAATTGACAAAGGAAATTGTTGGCTCAAATATCGAGAAGGTGTATTCCTAAAGTAATTAACTGAAGGTAGAAAGCAAGGGAATAGACATATGGGAAACAAAAGTAAAAGATATTTGTGATATAAAAGACAAAATGAGCTATCAAGAAATAAAGGGAAGTGCTTCGAGTAAGAAAATCGTAGGTCGAGATCCTATTATGAGGTAGAAAACCTATGATGATGATGAGAAAATTATGGAAAATAGAAGTCCAATCTCACACAACCATTAAACTACTAAGAAAAGATTTGATATTTGGAAGATCTTTCTTATATTTATGCAACTTCTAGTCATCTATGTATCTTTCGCTTTTATAAACTCATGTGGTTTTAGACTTCATTTCGATTTAGTATATGGCTGTGAGGAATAATGTTTCACTTTCAACAAAAAGGTGGCCTTATGAGAGGAAGAGGTTATTTCAGGAATTTCCCCCTTTGAATTTGGAGAAGGAAGTTCCTCATCCTATATTTGTGATCTGAAGCGATGGGAAACCCTACATCACAAATCTCTCAAATTATTACCCGCGAAAGCGGCATCACACACACGTAAAGCATTCCTCATATTTAATGTTACCATACAAATATGGATCTCATATCGGTTGCTCTCACCTTCATTCTCATCAATGAAATTTCACTAATTATCTTCACGCCATTCATAATATTAATTTTAATCGAAAAGATCATATTTAACGCCTACTTAATATATTAATTCTACGAATTGTAATTTAATATTTTAATTGGTTGATTTAAAGTCTCTCGAAAATTCAAATAAAAAATATTCAAAGAACTTTTATGTCATATCCTAAGTATATTTTATTTTGTGAGAATGTCTTTAATTAAGTGAATGACCCGTTAGCATGATTATACCTTACTATTAAGGATTCCTCAATTTGCTTATATCATTTTGCTCAATCACTAGTCAGACCGATTATAGAATATGCAACGAGTGTATGGGATCCACACGAAACAGGACTTATTAAGAAACTAGAAAGGGTACAAAGAAAGGCGGCTAGGTACGTTACCGGTAAGCACAAGAAAGCGGAAAGTGTGACTAAAATGATAGCTCATTTGAAGTGGGAATCCTTAGAATAGAGAAGAAAAGTCTTTAGATTAGCTGGGATATACAAAGCATAGAATGCTGCTGAGGGCTGGGGCGAACTGAATGCCAGGCTTAATCTTCCTAGCTATATCGGTCGTAGTGATCACAGCTTAAAAATAAGAGAATGCGAACAGAAAACGGATATAGCGAAATATTCATTCGTTAATAGAGGAATTAGAGAGTGGAACACTTTACCTAGAGAAGTCCTCTTTCCAATGCCAAAAGTCTTTTAAAAATAGACTAAAAAGTAACTGTAATTTTTAAATGTCCATATAATTTAATGATGTGATAGGTATAATAGTAATTGAATTGTATATATATTTATTTGTAACTATGATGTTAGTAAAATTGTAAACAGTCAATACCAATTATTAATATGTTTCTATAGTATTATGTGTGCACATTGTATATGTATGTGTAGTAGAATTAGGCATTGATTAATGAATCAGTGTATATGTATCATTGTTATACTTTTAGAATTTCAATATCTTTTTTTTCTTAATGTATATCTTATGTAATATTCCATAATTTTTATATATATAGTATGTGATTGACATTGCCTGCGGGAGGTTTTTGGAGGGGTTTTCCTCCCGTCTTTGGGCGAATGCCAGGCAATTAAATGTAATATAGATTGGTCCCCCTTCACCGCTGCCACCTGACCAAATGGCCAAATTGCAGCGATTTGATAATAAATAAATAAATATTTTATTTTTATATTTTAGTACATGTTTTTGCGTAATTTTTTGTGTTTATCGTCAACAAAAAGTTGCAAAGACATAATTTTAAAGAAAATTAAATAGTAGTTAAAGATAATAGTAAATAAATATGATATATAATGATAATGAATAAGCTTAGTAATTCTATACAATATCATCAGCGATATTACATTACTACCTTCTTGGCTAAAGATCATTTCCATTCCTTATATTTTTCATATTACTTATATATTTATTTATATAAAATTCTTCAATATCTAATAAAAATCTTCATCTAGCACCAATCCGAAACAACGAACCACATTACGCCTTTTTCTCGTCAGAGGGAACGGACAAATCCATTTCCGATTCGCAGATAATCGTAGACCCTCCGTACGGCCATATGAATTCATAATCATACCGATAGGAGTGCGACGCCTCGCTGATGGGAAGATCCTAGACTTTAATCAGCATCCAAACCTAGCGAGGGACTATCCAAGGACAACCTAAATCAGTCGATATCGGGGGAAACCGGTTAATTGAAAACCGCTCGGCGGGCGCGATGGATCTAGCAATCGCCCCAACACAAGTCCCAATCCTCCACTCCCACGGAAACCGGAAAAAAAGCAAAGCCCGCAAACTCGAAACTCGCTAACCCCGCCCCCTCGGAATCGGCACATTAAGCCGGAGAGCGCCCCGTGACAAATGAATTGAGATACGCGGCGGTGTAGACACACTCGGGGGTGACGCGGCGTGAGCATTTTAGCGGGGAAGACATGCGACGGTGACCTAGCACACATTGAGGGCGGGATTAGCAGAGGAGAGAGAGAGAGAGAGAGTGTAATGAAGCTCGCCAACCAGAGGCATTAAAGGTAGTGGGAGCTGTAACCTCCTGAAAATTACTCGGGAAGGCGGCGGAAGGGAAAATGGGTGGAGAGAGCGCGGTGCATGACAAATGAGGTCGCGAAGGCGAAGTGCGGGATAAAGGAGGCTGGATACGCATGAGGAGAGAGAGTGGATTGGGGGGGATAAAAATTCCAAATGGAGGAAGGAGACTATCTGGTGGGTTTAAGGGAGAAGAGGAAGGAAGGAGTTGTAAAGGACATACACACTTCGAAGTTCGCCTTAAAGAAGCGTGGACTGTGTTAGTAACGACCTTAGAAATTGTTAATGATGTTCCGTTAAACTATGTCTATGATGATACAATTATATATATCTTGTAATATTCTCTCGGTGATCGATACAGGTCTTGCTAGAGAATTCATGAAGTGCTATTATGAACACCGAAAAATCCACAAAAAGTTGATTTAATTTCAGGAATATATTATGCATAGGATTAAATCTCGCATAGTTGCCAAGTAAACGATTTTGTCGCTAGACTTAGCGTCTTAGGTCTCACTTCCTTTAACAGAATTCTAAGGCATTCTTGGAAAATTAACGAAGAATACGATGAAGATATAGAGTAATAAATCGTGACAAAACTACATCACATACGAAATTAACCATTCTTTATAAATCGCGGCTAATATGGAGAATTAGTCAATAGTATAATTAAAATATTATAAATAAATAAAATTTACTGCTTAATATTCTCTATAAACCAATACACATCTGGGTGAACTGGGTTCGATAACCGGTTGCGTAAATTTCTTCTGTTTTCATCACTGTTAAAAATATAATATATGCACCCTACATAACCTAAAAAATATTAATTTAAATTGGGAGCAACCATACGCAACTTTGCAAACATGAGATTATTCTTTGCACCAATAATGAAATACACACTGTAACTACATAAACACGGTAGAACATACAGACTCGAAATTTCACTAAAGGAGCACATCAAACACAACCGACCTAAAGTAACCCCCTCGCGAAGCCAGCGTTAGAAAACTTTCCAAACGCTGGATAAATAAAAAGGGCCGAAAATTATTAAGTGAGAATTATACAAACATAAGGGGGAAAGAGTAATGGGGGAAGAGGAATTAGAAACGGGGGCGACAGGGAACAGGAGAAGTACGGAGAGAGAGATATGGGACAAGACGGTGGTATGGGAGGACAAGGGTGAGAAAATGAAGGGTGTATGTAAGGGCGGAAGGAAACATGAGGAAAATAAGGCGGAACATCACAGCGGGAGAAGGGATCGAGCGATATATGACTGACTAACTAAATTATTAGCGCAAAGATGTACTAGGTTAGTTCCTCCCACACCTCTCTTAGGAAACGCATACCAAGGAACTTTCTTCATAAACGAATAGTGAAAATTGTCTGTATTAATTTTCTTACAACATTACTAACATATATACACACACGAGTCTTTATGTCTCAATAGGCTCATGAAACTTTAAATTCCTTATTTTACTCCACACCTCACTTCTTAATGATCATTATTTTTATAACCCATCGACGTTTGCCTCAGCCTAGTGTGTTCTACATTCAATTACTTCCCTTAGCGATTCAATCTCTTTCGATATTTGACTCATTACATTTACCCAACTCATTGTCGGATCTAAAGGAGGGGAGCGATGGAGCCCCCTCGATAATTTTGCAAAACAAGCAATTTGCTTGGGGTGTGATGAGGACTTCATTCTAAAAACTAATAGCGAGTTGTTTTCACGACAATATAGCACTATAAAAGTTAACTGCAGAGAATGAAGGTGCTGTTATCCCATTTACTTTGGGCATGTGATTTTCACTTAAATGTCTCCCTCAGCCCTTGGCAAATTTCTAGATCAGCCCCTGCTCCAATCAAATATCTCTTTCGTTTTTCTTTAACTCAACGACTTCATCTTTTGCCTCTCCTCATTAATCCAGCATACTTTTTCCGATCCATAAGCAATTCATGGATGAAATATGATTCATTATCATCTATAAATTTCCAATTTATTATAAGTTTTGTATTTTGGTTTTAAATTCCTTGTTTTCTCTCGAAAATAATGTAATTTTTTAAAGAGACGTGTTGAAATAAGAGAATTATTTATTAAAAAAAATAGAAAATCAAGGAACTCAAAACACAGTGAAAATTCGACTGATTATATCTTATTATATTCTAATGTATCTATAAATATAAACAACAAACTTTAAGAAGGGTATAATACTGCAATTGACAGAAAAACAGTTCGAACTGGATCGACGCTAGTAAGAGCGAACTGGACCAATATCTTTTTCCGTCAAACCTGAGAGAGATTCGGAACGAGAAGTACTACGATTCGATACCCCAAGTAAAGTATTTCAGGAAGAACAATAAGAATCGGTACATGATTAAATAGATAAGGATGCACGTAAGATAAAATTAGCTCAATGGATAGGAATTGACAAGTTAAAGTATTGTTCCCGTTAGTTCTGGCTTCCAGTTTTGAAATTGAATTTTTATAATGAAAGTGAGTGAGAATAGTAGTTAGTAGAAGAGGAATAGAAAATTACGCGAGAGTGCCTGTTTATGGCGAAAGAAAAAGCTAGCAGAATAGGCAATAGACAGCAGCACGGGGAAGGTGAGTGACGTAAAAATGGGGGCTCATTTTTCCTGTAGTAAGGGATTAAAAATGGCCGTTGGTGAGAAAGGACGGCCTTTTATATCCTCCAAAAATGCTAAATTAACGAGAGCTCGCTCTTCCCGCGATACGCCCAGAATTTCCTTTAATGTCGAAACTTTTTAACTTTACCGACGCATTTTTCCTTCGTCGCTATGAATTTGCAGGGACGAAAGATGGATTAAATAGAGCTAAAGTTCGCCATCAATTAAACGCGTGCTCGTGAACAATGCGGAGTGCTCCTCTGACGTGAATTATTATGTTAAATGGATAGAGAAAGTTTCTTCGGAGAACTATTCGCATTATCTCCGCGGGCCTTTCAAAAATATAAAATTTCCGCATTAAATGCAAAATTAAGGAAACGTTTTCCCTGTTAATGGTGCAATGACGATAAGGGGCAGTTTGAGGTTGATGGAGTATACTTTCGAGGTGGAAGAAAAATGTTAATGTTGCTATAAATAACACGGAAAACAATGAAAGATGAGACTAGAGTTTGAGCGAATAGAACTACTGGGTTTTGCTATTTTAAATTTATAAAGACGAAGCTTGACGGATGATCACTTGGGAAAACAGAAGATTATAATAATGAGAGTTACAGTATCAAAGTTCAAAAACATTAATCACTTAATTCATCTATTTCTATTTATATAAATAATATTTTTCTTAAATTAAATTTTAAACATTTATTTTATTCATTCCTTGCTTATAGCAGGTAACTGTTTAGATGTCTCGTCTTGAAAAATAAACAGCTAAACTGATCCCTTCCCAAATGCACAACTATTTAATTCAAACATGCATTTTATAACTGCATTTATTTTTGAATAGAGCAAGCAAATTTACAACTAATAATCTATTTTATTCTTTAATAGAATATATCATTAGTAGCTTATTACTTGTAGTTTGGAATATATCTATCCCCTGGAATTTTATTTAATCCGTAGAATAGTATATCCGTCTACGAGGTTAGGAGCAAGGCAAGAATGAGGTACTAAATAAGCATATATTTTTCCTCCGCTCTGATGTTTGTCCTTCGACGTGGTACATCCATTCAAAGATTAAAACTGCTCGGCACAACCACAGTAACCTTCCCCTCCTATTTTCCGAGAACAATTATCACAGAACAGTTAGCATTGACAGCTAAGCACTGATAAGAAACCTTCTGAGATACGATGTATCTTAGCTGACTCTTAGGTGAACCGGAGTTGCTTTAAAGATCGTGTCCCTCCGCTATCTTACTGGGGTTATATCGCTTCTCAGAACCTACTTATTTACCTAGCGATAAAAGAGAGAACAATGCGTGCTGTGGGACACAAATCAGTTTCCTTTTGCGTTCAACTTCTCTGGTAAAAGAACAACGTTGGGAGGGAAGTAAATTCATAAATTGTTTTACATAAAACTAGTTACCTCGTGCGAAAATGTCGCAGACGGACACTGATACTCTATTTCCACACTTAAATACTTTTCAACAAACGCTCCAATCACTTCAAACGAATATACAAACAATAAAAATACCTCAAAAACATACTTTCATATTTTGTATCTGTGTCCGTTTCGATATACTTCGTTTGTACCGATATATATCGATATCTGCAAATTCAATTCGAATCCAAATTAAATTCGATTTTTTCACCAAATATTATATTTTTAGCAGGAAGCGGGTAACTTTCTCTTTAAAATCGTGTGTCATTTACATTTTTTATGCCATGTGAATGGATAAAAACGCTATTCACTGAAAACGGATGTTTAGAAATAATATATAAGGAGCGTAATGAAGAACATATATTTATTTATGTATTTATTAATTTATCCAAAGATTCACATACAGCGGTGTCGCTAGTTTAAAGTGAAAGCCAAAAACAAAACAAACTACAACTAAATATACATAACAACATGAAATAAAAAAATCAACACATAAAAATATATAATCTATCTTTAGGTAGGTTCACATGCCTTATTATTCTCTACTTAGTCAGGAGACCTTAGGGAAATACAATGGCCGGGTTAGCAGAGGTATCACCTTATAAGAACAGACGTAGGTGGATAGAGATACGCTAACTACTAAATCCAAGCCTATATATTTGCAAAAACGGGATAAAAAGCATCCGTAGAGAGCGCTTTGTGGCTTCCCAATCGCGCAAATTGCTTCTAGTGCGAATTTCCTCGTTAACGAAGATGGAAAATCGCGAGGTAAGAGATGGGGACTGTAACGAGGGAGAGAAGTGCGTGGGAGTTGAAATACGAGAGGTATGGAGTTGTAATTAGAAGGTGTTTGGGATCCCCTTTCCTCCAACTACGCCTATTTGTTCCCAACTACTTGGCGAGGGAAGCGATTTCACGAAACTTTCCTCCTTATCCTCCGCTTCTTTTCTTTCCTCCTGCATTTTTTCGACGCTTCCCAAGTTCCGCGCATTGTTTTCGAAATTGTTTTGTCGTGAGTGACAAGCGCCGTATGATTAATAGGGGGGAGTATTGTTTCTTGCATAAGTGCCCCCGTGGATTTTTCTTCTTATTTTTCGAGGTGTGCGGAAAGGATGAAAAAATGCGGACTGTAAATGCCTTGCGTTCGCAGCGTTGCTAGATCCCTACAGACATTTTGAGCCGGAGGTTCTTCCTAAAAAAATATGCATTCTACTTTATGTTAGGATATTACAGCTGGCATCGTTTTATTGAAAACTCACGTATATTAAATTTAGATAACTATCATGACTAAATTGTGTTATAATTAACAGCTCGTTTCTTAAATTAAAGCGACAGAACTAATTATAAATATATATTTTAGAATTTTACATTAAAATTAGATAACCATCACGACTAAATTGAATAATAATCAAGAGTAAATTTCTTAAATTAAAGAGGTAGAACTGCTCATTATTAATATATATTTTTTAGAATTGTTCTTATAGTCTTACATACTAAACTATACTATGTATTAAATATACATAATATATTTTATGTATTAAACTATACTACTATATAAACCCCAGTAATGCATGACATGACTTTATTTAACATTTTAAAAATTTGTATATATATATATATCTGTACTTACATCTGGTACATCTAAGTCATGGGTAGAAATCTTGTATAGTTCATGCGTCAATTATTTCATTTTCATTTTATATGCGCAACACAAACTAATATGAGGCGCCATAAATTATAGACTATCCCATAAAATAAAAAAAATTACACAATCCCCACATATAGTGGGAAATACTGCAAATATTTTTACTGCAACTCTTGTTACATCGCCTACAAGCATTATCACCCTTGTAAATGAATTCCGACACCAGAATTCTTGCACTCAAAATGTTCCATTCAGGGAAATTCTATTTACGAAATTTCCATGAGATTCGGATGGAATTTACAACTTCTCGCCATCAATCACCTCCGCAGTTTCAAAAACCCCGGCTTCAAAACTCTACTTTGGCACTCAATCTTTCCGGTGCAAACAAGAAACTTTCGGAATAATTGATCGCACTCTACTTTCTTTCTTATGCACGTCAATAGGGCAATCTGCATCGACAAAACGCGGCACGCTTTTTCTTTCGACACTTACTTCGTTCCCGGAAAACTTAAGGAGAAAAAAAATGCACTTCGTTGCTCATTCGGTTTGATCATTTCGCTACGGAAAAGATGTTGAGTTCACACGTTGAAGTGTTCTCCTGAGTAAAGAAACATCCTGTACGCAAAACACTAGCTATGCAAGAAGCTGAAGTTTCGTCATAAATCCTCGGCGCCTTATTTCTAAGGAAATCGACAAAGCAGATGCCTGTTACGTTGCAGTGTGCTAAAGGATCGTTGCTTCGCTCCAACGGACTTGTTACAAAGAGTATTTGGAGTGGAAAAAAGACACAGAATGCGATTTGCAGGAATGCGCGGAGAAAATGCTAATACTTTCGAGGCGAAGGTAAATTAGGACAATATCTTGTGACACTTGCGCGACTATTTGAGGAATGTTTCTTCAAAGGATATTCCTTATTTATGAAACGCGAGATAAGCGACGCCTCAAAGCGTAGCTTTCGTCGCAAAAATTGCTTGAATTCCGTAGTGTAGGAAAGTCTAATTTTGTCTGGTAATGTGCAGGCCTCGAATATGGTTGAATGGAATACAGAGCGATTTCCTTGCCATCTTCTTTACCGGTAAAAAGAAGTAAAAATCCTTACTTTAACGTTGCATAAAGTAACCCAACCCAAGATGTAAGTGAAGTTTCTTTTGAAACGGAGGGAAACTTTACTTCTTCTGAGCGCTTTATCTCTGCATCATTATAAGTATACGTGAATGAAAACTTTTTTGGAAGAAAATAAGTTTAGGATCAACTAAACTCCCCATCCCAATAACATACTGGGAGAAAATTCTAAAATTGATCCTTTTTAAGAGAGAATTTCTACAATTGAGTTTGCTGTTCATACTAGTTCACTATTAGTTGGGTTGGGTGATCACTTGGGAGGTGAGGAATTCCTTCAATATGAAAAAATCTCAAGCTATAATCTCCAATAAATAAATTATTAAACTTATAGAAAACGACTTTTACATAACTAGATACTCTCAACCAACAATGGTGCTATGAGGAGATTCTAAAATTGATTACATTCGGGGTGAATTCTATAATCGATCAAATTAAGAGATTCTAATATACAAGTTAGGAGAAGTTTATAATCTAGAAAGGAAACAGTTTCCTTTATGAATTCCTATGATGCTGCTAATATATCCGAAGCTAAATAGATTACAAGTATTTTGCTGATAATACACATTACACTAGTAGCAAAAATTACGTAAATTCATCTTTGATGAAAAGTAAAAAGAAAATTCCTAGAAAGTGGTTTACCTCAACTCGAAGGCAAGATCGCTAATGAGGCAGTTAACATACAAGAGGACTTCAAAAAAATCTTGGAGAACGAATTAGACATAAAGTCGGCATGGTAAGTCGATAAGTTGGGACTTCGTAAATATTTAATTTTTTTGCGGCGAAATCTTAATTCTTGTGGGAAACGCCGAAAATTTGACGAGTTGGAATGGAAGCGCAGGTATTGGTATGCATTCCGGAATGAGCTCTCGAAAAAAAAATATTGGACTATATTACAATACGAAATTAAGGATTGAGAAGAGGAAGTGGATATAAAAAAATTCCCAAGAAGTATATCCCGTTGAATATAAAACGAATCCGTAAGGAGAGAAAACGGAGGAAACGAAAGGCTGCGAGAAGGGCTTTTCGCAAATATTTTAAGGGCAAAAAAGAACACCTCGGGAGGCAGCGAGAAATTTAAAAGAAAATGAAAGCGATTAACGATGCTAAGGGAATGAAACTTGAAGATAAGAGGAGGAAAATAAATAAAGGGGAGCGTGGGAATTTGAGGTAGATTACCTAAAGGAGAAATGACCTTTTCTAACGAATAAAATATCCTCTTTGTCCGAACAGATTTCGTTTTTCTTATGTATAACGTTGTTTAGGTAATTACTGTTTACTAATTAATACGATGAAATTTATTTTATATATTTGGACAATATGAAAATATAATCGCAGAAAACGAATATAAAAATGTTTCTTACTGTAGCTAATATTAATTAATAAAATTACTAGGAAGTAATTCATCCCATATTAATATGACCCTAAAACAAAAAAAAATATGCAGAAAGTTACTCCATTACACAGAATTTTAATCTCTTACATGACTTTTAATTTAAGTTACGTCTGTAATATCTGAACACCTTCATCGAAAAATACTGCGATTCAATGAACACTTGTCAGCTATTTTACGAAGCATTAACTGAAATAATCTTATAGAAGAAAAGACCATTAAATTTTCCGAAATTAACATTTCAAAACACGTTTTTATTGGAAAGAATTGAATTATATAACATTAGTATACATGAATAATTCCGTCAGAGCATTCTTAATACTGAATATAAGGGATATATTTATTTAATTTAACTAAATGATATTTTCTAAAAGGAACCCAAATGCGCTACTGCTTAGATTAATAAAGAATAATGAAAAAAATTAAAATGATGAAAAGGGTAAAACGCAATCATTAAATTTGAATCGGCTTAAACAATTGCCGTTATGAAAGATTTTAAACATATTTAGGTAAAGATTAACACTTATACAGAAAATCAAGTTCGAATTGAAACTTTTACATCAAACTTAAGTAATGTACGCGAATACTACATTATGCATCATCATTTAAAGAGGGAAAAGCCGATTCTTCATTACAAATTGGACCGTATCCACTCATTATCCGAAGAGAGTTAAAAAAAAAGTATTTCGAAGAGAGAAGAATGATAACACGGACTGTTTAATAGCTCGCATGCGTGTCGAATTAGCTCTTTCACCGATAAACCTATCAAACACCCAAATTATCATATTAATAACCAATTCGGGGAAAACAACACGCTCTTCTTCCATACACACCGCCATTTTTCTTTCATTAACATAAAGGACCGTTCCTCTGAGCCAAACATTCTCCCGTAACGGAAACATTTTGTTTAATTCTTCGCGAAAATTGAACCGGGAGATATATCGCCTCGAAATAATGGAGTCGTATCAATTTCGACCTACGGGCGCAAAAATGGAGCCATTGAATGAATATCGCCATTAATCAGTCGATTCGATTTTCATCCCCCCTTTTCCATCCAGGAATCACTAAACCCGTACGTCTTACGCGAAAAAAAATCGGAAGACAAACGGCCCGCGCAATTATTGCTCGATAGCAATCACTGTATGGATTCCTCTTCTGCAGACCTCTTTTGCTACCGAATGAATATCAATATCGGGGCATCAATCACGGGGAAAAAGCTGTTTCGATCCCTTCCAACGCGTGTCATCCCATAACTCACAATAAGCGATAAGACTTGGCCGTCCGCATTTCCTCTTGGTCAGTTTTCCTCGGAAAAATATATATCCTCCCTTCGAACCCTACGCTTGACGCTATTCAACTGTCGTCAATCGTCGGGGCGCTTCTTTCGCTAAACCGGATTGGCGAATATTTACGGCGATAAAGTTGAAGCGCCGTTCCTTCCAGTGTGTCGAATGCGCTCTTTCGAGTATCGATTTGAAATTTTCGCGTCTTGAGAGTAATGTTAGAGAAATTCAATTGACTGAGAAGTTCCTTTAAGAGATCCTTATTTTAAAGAGTAGGAGTGGTTGACAGATCTGTAACTCAAAATTATGCCATACTTGGTAAAATACGAAACTATCCACGAAAAAGTAACAAAATGTTGCACGTAAGAACTACAGAAGATATGCAGAATTAAAACCAAATAATCCAGAAATGAAAAGCATCATGAAGTAAAAGATTGTCTTATATATCAAAATATCAAGATATGGACTAATAAAAGGTATTCGGATTTGGACGAAAACGGTGCGACAGGAAAACCTAATAGAAATAGCTGTAATATTATACACGAGAATGGGAAAATATCTCAGTAAAACTTGTGTAGTATATCATCCCAGAAAAATATTTGATGCCGTAAAACTCACGCCGAAAATTTTTCTAAAAACTCTCCCAGAAAGTGTGGGTCAAAAAATAAACTATATTCAAAAATTTTACAAAAACTTAAATAAATATTAAAACTTTAGGTATTCATCATCAGGATCATGGTATCGATTAATAGTTTCATTATCAATCACGTAAATACAGCAATTAAATTGCTGATAAAGCAAGTAGGAATTAGTAGATAAATATAATTAACTGATGGATACTTATTCATAATATATAATCAACTTATTGTTATCAATATTTTGGTCAGCAATGGAAGTTAAATTGGTCACTGCAACCGCCCAGAAAACTGAGATTCGAGATAGAATGCCAAAAGGCTTTTCCTTTCGGATATTTTTTTAACATCACATAATATTCAACGCTTATCGAGATTTTTGTGTAACAATTGCTAATTACTTCATCGCACTCAGGAAAAAGCCTGTATGAAAAATCAGCACCAACTCCTGTTTGAATAAAATCGTCCTCGAATATATTTGGCGAGCCTATATGAATATTCCTCGAATGCAAAACGCCACAAACGATATTTTCCCCTTCTGATGAATAATAGAAAAACCCTTTTCAACTCTCATTCAGAAGGGAAATACAAGCAACGCCACTGCACGCTCAAATACATTTTTTGCTAGTGATTCTGTTTTCCACACATCGCGCTCTCGCTGTGGTTTTTTACTTCGAATTTAAAATAGATATTCCTCATCGCGGGCGATACTTAAATCCGCGTGATAATTAAAACATTTTCTTTTTCACGAGCTCGAAAGTGACGCGATTTACAAATCCAATTATCGGGGCGTTCACGCTGGGACGTTACAACGGTGACGTTTTGAAAACGCTCGAAAAATGCAACGCAAGAACGATTCCATTGTATTCATACTTGGCGTTTTTTCCCGCGCTGACATTCGACTCTCCAATACAATGGCTTTCGCGCCTTCAAGAGCTCTCGATTTGTCCCATTTGACCGCAAACCTCGGACGTGGGCTCTTAATCACCGTAAAAATGAACGCCAAAACTGAATGCCTTTCCATTCCCCGCGTTGGCCCATATATGAAAAAAGGTCTCATTTGGACGTTGTAGAACACAGTAACGATTTATCGGTCCTTCAACGGTGGAGAGAGGGCCCTCATCGCGACATCGAGTGGCAAAGAGGACAACTAAACAATGCGGGGCGAAGATGCGCCATTTTCGCTATCACACCGTTTATATGACAAGGATTTGAGAATATTCGTTAATATATCTTCTTAGCAAGAGTGGCATCAAACTGTTGAAATTTGAGGGTTGATATAGAAAAATATTCTCATATGACGATAGTTTATTTCTATACAAACTTTATATCTCGAACCAGCATTGCAAAGCAACGTATACAAACTTCGTATAATTTAAACCTCGTGATATGAAATACCTACTATTGCTTATATCTTTATAAACTATAAGTTACCATTGGCTAATCGATTGCTTTGTATTTGTGATGGCCACCGTGGTTACTTTGCGGTTTATATTTGTAAATACGTGCGTGTAATAATGATATTGATCGAGATATTTGCAATGAAAGAAAAGTATGAGACGTGAAGAGGAAATACTATATTTCATAATAGATTAATCACATTAAATTTCTACACTTTAGAATGGACGTTTACAACTCTACGTGAACTGATAAAGCTACCTGAATTACAGTGTATTCATTTCACTTGTTCTATAATAAATCTACACTTCCAAACATTATGGGTTAAACCTGCGATAAAAAAGTATGGAGGCGTTTAAGCTCGAAAAGGAAACATAGCAAACGAGAAATAGATTTTAGATTGTATAATGAAGAGTAACGTTTGAAGAAAATTTTCCATATCAGTGCTAGAATTTTTTTTTTTTTTAATTCAAAGCAGTTTTTCTTTTGATACCTAGAAATTATATTAAGGCTTCAAACATTGACACAAATTTTCTCAAATGAAATATTGTATGGGAATCACGATATACATACTTAAATTAAAATTACATTCATCAATTATTCATTAAAGTTTATTTACTTATATCTTTAAGCATTTCAGACTTACACTCCTCAGTTTGAACCACCGAAAAATATCATTTTCAATTAAATTCACGACGACTGTCTTAGGATAAGCTTTATCCAGGGCTAACTATAATTCTATTACCCTACACATGACGCCACCAAGCGAGGAATAGGATCCCCATAATTCTCAGTATTCTCCAGGGTATATGCGGATTAAAAAAAGCTCCCAGACGGACACGGGGCCATCTTCCCACATTTCCGCCAGAGTCCACTCCATAAAAATGGGTGCGGTAGCAAGCGAAACGGCGAACTTTGAATGCAATTCGGTCGTGAGATGGGAATTGGCTCGTGTGAAAGTTGGGCTGGCGGACAGGGAGTGAGCGTGTCAGAGAGGCTCTGACTCGTTAATAAGGCAAGGACAATTTGGAAAGCGCTCCCCAGGGCACCCTAAGGCAAACCGCTATCCTTCCGCGGTCGACGGGCGCGACAGTGCTTTAAGGACTGCGAGAATGATATCGCCGGTCGAAAGGTTGGGATGGTGATAAGAGGCAACACAAGGGGTGATGCTTAGAGGGTAGCAGATAACAAAGGGATTGTGGGACTCAAAAGTCAATTGGACATCGAAGGAATGGGGGTTGGAGATTTCTGAACCACGGTCTAAACTACTACAGTCCTAAAGTGGAAAGTAGACGAATGTAATATTTTACACGGACAATCCTTGCACTCACGTTTACAATACGTGTTGACTCTGGGGTAAGTTTTTTCTAATACAAAATTTAATTCTGTGTATTCATTTTTTCTAAGCTTGTGTTTTAAGTCAATTAATAGCTCCATCATTACAATCTTTGTTGGAATATGAACAGTACGGCTAAAATTACAAAAATTAATAATTTTTCTTTTTCTCAAAGAGATTTATCTTGATTTTACTAAACAAATACTTATAGCTCACCATTAAGCTGGCTTCTTATACTTACTAATTATTTATATACCTCTTCAGAAAATGGTGAAGCAAACAAAATATAATCCCCTCATCCGTTATTATTCCTTATCTACAGAAATAATGCATGATAATTGTGTGACATTTCATCGGAATTATATTTGATCTTAAAAAATAAGATTCAGTTCTAAATTTTGCCCTCGTTTTCGTTACAAGAACCACGTTTTGTTCAAGCATATCATAAGGAGTTTCTATATGATCATCAACCCCCAAAATATTCACAACCCCTACGTCTTTTCGATATTTTCGATGTTTAAAGTTGTACAGAGTTTTCAATGGGTTCCTAGCTTCTGCACCGCTCTGGAATTCTGATGATTATTTTTATTCTTTCTAAACTCATTGCTTGGCCGAAAGCTTATTGCGGTAATGGTTCTCCACTTACGCTGTTATTTAATAAACAAGAAGCTTTTCAGTGGTAAATAAACATATATAAATAAGCGTATAAGAAAGACAAGAATAATGAAGAGGCGAGGAAATTGAAAATTTTTAGTTCAGATAGAAAAGTAATAGTGATTGAAACAGTGGCGTATGAAATTACTTCCACCGTAATGGTGTTCCAAAATTTTAAGACGAAAAACTAGGATAAGGAGACAAGATGTTTCAGTGTTATATAGAAAAATATATCTCTCTTTCAGTAACCAATCTCCATACTCCTTTAGATAAACGCAAAACCTTTCTGAAAAACTCACGAAACAATGAATAGACGGAATAGCTACATTATCGCTAGGATTACACAATGGAGAATAGCATTATGAAGTCGATTCTGTCCATTAAATAAGGACGTTCCCTGGAGCAATATCAGATGAAAAGGGCTAAAACACCGCGCTAGTAATACTGCGCGATGGGACGGATAAAACCGTTTCATCAACTCAAGGATTTGGCAATAGGAAATACCATTAGAAAGACAATGCCGGTCATTAAAATTGGATGTTTTCCATTGAGGTATCAGAAGAAGGGGCAACGTGTCCCGATGGACCCTCAAAAGGGATTGATAAGACACCCTCGGCGCAACAATGCTTTATTAGAACGTTGGGTTCGAACCGATCGGTAACGACGATAAGTTAGAACGAATGAATGTTTAAAAGATGAGCCCATGCGATGGCTGATAAGACAGAGCTTTGGAAACGAATTCTCCGGGAGGTCTTCTAAGATAACCCGTTGCTTTCCGACTCGTGAGCATACAATTCCTCTCATTGCTGCGCTATGCAAACCATTGCTGCCGTTAGAAATAATCTTGGGAATTGGACGCTTTTGAGGTTCGGCGATTGCAGTGCAAAGTAAAGAAAATCCCGACGAATTTCACGTGGAGATAAGCGGCATGACTGATGCCGAATCCGGAGTCTGTGTGGATAACGGCTAATTGTGAGGTTAGAGCAGGAAGAGCAGTTGAAAACATCCGCACCGAGCATCTTTTGTAGTCGTTCCCGCATCCCTTTTCTTGGAAATGTTTACGATAGATCTCATCCCTTTGTTTCTTCGTCTGTCGAAATGATACGGTTTCCGATATGTCTCGTTCGACTCTGAATCGTTGTCCTCGCTGAAATCGCAGCGTAGAATCCCTTTCCTAGCTGTGCTTCAATTTATCATCGGTACGCTACCATAAATACTAGCTGTATTACCGTAGGTTTGAGCGTATTGAATCGAATTGAATTAAAACTGAACATTTAAAAAATTTATTATCTAGTAGTAGCAGTAATTTTGAAAGTTCTTCAACAGCTGAGGTCATTCCGTGCATGGGCTTCCACCGGAAATAGAACTTGTTTCATTTAAGTCGAAAAGTCTGCAAACATGCCTATCCGGGAACCCACTAATTAAATAATTTCATGTACATTAATTTTATAGTGTTTCCGGATAGCGCATTCGTTTGAAAGAAAGCGGTCCCGGGTTCGATTTCTGATGTAGATGCACAAAATGACCTCAGCTATCGAAAGCCTTTTAAATATTTCACAATCTTTAATTTTTAAATAAGAATAAACACAAGGCCCAAAGATAATATTAGAACCGCTTGTTTCGCCGATTCGGACGTGCAGTGGATCTACATTTCACAACAATTTATATAAACAAGGAAGTTGCACTGTTTAACTAATTTCACTCTCGCAAACTAATAGCGTTGACAATAAAAACAAAGGAAGACCACAATCAACGTAGAGTTTTCCTTTGTTAACCTTAAATTGCAAAGATTTTTCGAACTCTTTCTTTATTATTTTAATTAATTAATTTACTTTACGTATTAAATATTAGACGATGCACAATATTTGGCGGAAAAAAGGCACAAACGGTCCTAACCTCGCGAATAAAATGTCTATCTATCTAAACGGAACTCATAAAAGAGCAAAACACATGCAATTATCATGAAGGAGTAGAAGAAATGGAGTGTGAATAACATTTCTTTTCGTTTTTCTAATTTTCCTGATAATGTAGATTCTACTTGTTGATTTTGAAATTTATTTACCTGTTATCATATCTATTTAAAGGTCATGTGTCGTATATGGATTTCTTTACATAAATAAATAGGAACAATAAACAATTTCCCCCAATTTCCTTTTATCGAATCCATTCCCAAATACACCTATGTCACATTTGCCCTTTAAACTTTCCATATTGTTTTCCAGCTGATTAAATTCCTCAATACATTCACAATTTTCTGTGTTTACTCCATTTTCCCAATTCCTTTTAATTTCCATGAACATCGTTTCATTCATCTGCATTAACTAAACAGAAAAAGGTTCTCTCTGAACTTGCAATATCCACGGTGAATATGTGGGCGATTTTTATAATTCTCCGGAGTTAATTTCGCGCTAATGATTGTTTGAGGGTGCTTCTAAGTTTAAAATTTGCCCTGATAAAGTAATATTCCGAGATAATTATTCTTATTCTTGTAAGCTTGGTTAATAGAGAAACAACAGAGGAGGTGCTAGAAATAGTTGGGGAGAAGAGGGTTTAAGTAATTAAATATCGGCAGAGGAAATGGTGGGTCAAATATTGAGAGGAGAGGGATTGCTGAAGACAGTGATAGAGGGAAGAATACTGTGGGAAAGGCAGAGGGAAATACACAGACAAAATATTTTAGATGACTTTAGGGGTGGGATAAGTTATTAAGAAGTGAAAGAGGAGGAATGTATGAGGAATTTAAGAGCACATGAACCTACCGAAATGTAGCACACTCATATATATTTAACCCTAGAATGAAAAATCCAAAATTCAGCCTTCCATATACCCCTCTAGGGAAACTGTCGAACACATGTGAAAAGACGAAGGGAAGATGAGAGAGGAGAAATGTGAGAGAACGGGAAGAACTGCGACATATTGTAACTAATCGCCCCCTTTCACCACGTCCAAAACTATAAGGACAACCCATTCCTTACTCGACTGACCCTGGGACGGCCCTTTGTGAACCAAGGCACATTCCCACTCCCTTTAACCGCCCTTCCTGGAAAACTCCGCCCTAAACTTGAACAGGGTGTGCGGTTAGGGATGGGGTCGGAGGGCCCTGCCCTTGGAAAGCGTTGGGACGAAAGTTGAGGCAAGTTGAAGCTCTTTGGTTAAGAGTCACGGCGAATGATATTTGGCCACGAGAAGCCCATCAAACCGTACTTTTTCGCTCCGGTTTACGCACAGGTTCAATGGGAATCTGATACCGAGGTTCCTACTCCATTTCTGAACCGATTTGAACCGGGATTTTCGCTACGAATTGCTATCCTGAAAACCCGTGATCTTTTTTAACGATGATTATAATCACGTCTTTTTCGTTGATTTAATTCTGATGAGAATACTCTTACGGTATACCCTTTAATTTTAATTCATTTCATTTTTAAACAACCAAGATTCGTACCTGAGATTTTTATGGTGATATCTGAAAACAATCTGAAATTTTATGAAACTATGTTTTAAAACTAAACCTTGTGACTATGATATGCAGTAAAACCCGACTAAGACGTTTTTTTAGAAAACCAAGTGAAATCCGCATTATAGTAAGGGAGACAGCGTTACAACCGGGTTGTTAAAATTTTTATATATTTTTTTACATCAGGAAACAAGAGGCAAGGATGTTATGACGGTATATTAAGGTATATATAATTTTTAAATAAGTTCTCTACACCTCAAAAAAGTCATCTTTCCTATGAATTATTTTGCACGGCTGTAAATATATTGGCAGCTCTTAAACTATTGTTGTATAATAATACTGATTGTCATCTCTTCGTATTTTTTAAGTATGTTCCGCTTTTCGTATGAAGTGAGAGCTTTTCTTTGTTGTATAATTCTGGTAATATTTCACTCAACAATGAAGCAATGTTTACATATTCTTACACAGTATTGTTGTAACAGTTTCTGTAAAACGATTTTCAGTAACTGATTTCTAGTACAATTTATCTGTACTGAAACTTGGAACGGAATAAATAGCGGTCTCCGTTTTTACTGAGGGTTTAACTTCTACTTTTCGAGTTGAGTTAGGGCCTCAATCCGGATATGAATTCCGGTTTTAATCGGTTTTGGTTCCGGTTTGGCGTCCTGTATTCGGCCACGAGTCCCCGATCCCGTAAAACGCTTCCTAAAGAGTGTAAATACGGCGAAATAAATAACATCGCCCGTATATTTTACACGCGATACTCAACTGATCGTCATTTTCCATCGTAAAAACGAAACGGCGCACGCAGTCTTCGAATCGACGCCAGGGATGTTTTATTCGCAAATTATGAGACCGGAGCTGGCAAATCTCTATCGTTTTGAACTCGCAGCTGACCTGATGCGATCATAAAATTACTAACTCATATCCAACACTCATAATCCTGGCGTACGCACCGCTACCGAACTGTAGTTTATGATTATTACATCACTATTTCCATGCGATATCCGTTTTTGACTCTGTGCCATTCCTCTACAATTGTATCGTTTGTGCCGTAAAAATACTCGGACGATGAGAATAAAACGCTTATCATCCGATTTTACGCTCTTTCGATACATACGTGTATGTTGAACCGTAACAAATAGCGGAATAAAACTCGCGTTTTCGAGAACAATACGAAATATGCGTTCTCTGAAATGTGATGTCAAGCGTGGGGGAGACGGGTTCGATTTTGGAAATCTGTTTCTCGTGAGTCATATCGGAGGGGAAGGGTAGGTGGAAACCGACAAAAAAGTTGCACGTGATCATATGGGAGGCTATTTCTAGATCTCGATTTCCTCAATAAATTCAAACTCGTTTTTAACGCTGTGGATAATGGTTTTAAATAAAGTCAATCACCCAAAGGAAACAAAAATAGATATATGCCTTTCAGGTATTATACTCATATTTCTCAGTTGGTCATAATTATTAAAATTATATTTGCAGATTAGATTAGTTCTCACGTGGGCTTCCACCGGGATTCAATCCAGGGACTGCTTTCAGCTAAGTCGAATGCATTACCATCTTGGCTCTCCGGAAGTCCATGAAGAATACACAAAGTATGTAACTTTTAAGTTTTATTAAGTGTATAAAGGTTTACGTTTTAAGGATATTCCAATTTTTTTTCGCTTTTTCTCCATTTCAGTTATCAAGAGTTTTACAGAATATTGTATGAAAAATTTGGGAAGCAACTGTCAACAGGGCAGCGTGGTTATAGGGCTAAGTGGGTGTCTACTAGACCATAATAGCTAAAAACATATTTAAAATTCCACAACAAATTTGATCATATATTATGCTAAGGAAAGGGTGAATGCATTTCAAAGGTACAATTACGATAAAGGTACAATTCGTTATTAATTCACGTCTTAGGCCTTATGTGCATCTAAGCTGTGATCATAGGAGTTCTGAATACACCTTTGATGTTAGAAAAGTCTTCCTTCTCGAAAAAATCATGCATTGCGGGAATTGGAGAGGCATAGTGTCCAGGTATTGTGTAACCACTATTCAGTACGTACACCCTAAGGCGATATTTATTTTCCTACGCTTTTGAGGGACGCACTCCGATGCGTGATCTCATTGAAGCTGTATGATTCATTGTAAGGGGATGACATGGAGAGCCTCGTTCCCTTCAATCTGCACCAGTTGATGGGACGTAATGCGTCGAAATGGCTTCTGCGATCAAGTAGTTCAGCTGAAACGCACAGGTCATGTGAGTCACTTGTGATGTGTGAGGACGCAAAAGCCTTACTGCGGCTGGGAGCTTCGTACCTCTCAATTTTGAGCTTATTCATTCGCGTTATCTAGAAAAGAAATGGCAGCGACAGATGCAATAAGAGAGATTCAGGTACTAACAAGAAAAATTGTTCTTTTATATAAAATATGTCTTTATTATAAACGCGAACTGACTGATGCTTCAGTCGTCTTCGAAGTTAACCGTTGAAATACTAGGATGAAAGGAATTGTAACAGTTCTAAAGAACTACTTATAGTAGCGTCAGTAAATTTTCTAAATCTTCATGTTGATAGTCAAATTTTAAATCTATTTGAAATGAGATTACGAATTATCACTGCCTGCGTATATTCTGAAAGTTTTTCACTTGTATAATGAACAAAATGATTTGGAGTTTTCTCTCTCTAATTGAAATGTTGATTAAAAATTCGACAGCTTCTGAATGATTAGTGGAGAAGAGACAAGGGTTTAATTTAAGAAGTTATGCGGAAAGTTTGGCTGTAATTATTTTAAGGTTTACTTCATAAATAAAGAAAATTGTTTTCATATTCTGTTCTGAAAAAGTCCCATCCTTTAACATGTACTTATTTAATTCCTTATTAATAAGAATATAGCACTATTAGCATGAATGTATGGATCGGCATCATGTAACACAGTTAATAGCATCAGTATACAGGTATTTATTTCTGTAATTAATTTATATTGGTAAAGGTATTTGAGGAAGAATAGAATTCTATAAGCGAACTTGCCCAAACACAGACCTTATTTAAATACGTAGGATTTGAAATTTCAAGACATTTTTCTGAGGCATGACAAATATGTATTACCTAATTATTGAAATTTATATTACTTAAAAATCAAAGGGGCGTTTTCGTGATATTTTGCTATTCATAATGTTTGAATTGATTTTGTATGACTAATACCATTGTATCTCATCCCTGGAAGTAATCCAGCATCTTTCGGTAAAGCAAAATTTATGAAATAATCAACGGAAACAGAAAAAATGCCACTTTCTCTTTCGCATTCCCACGCTTTCGGCAAACAACGCACTTCACAATTAATCTTTTTAAAAGGTTCAGCCATCGGAAAGCGGTCTCCTCTTAGCAGATTTAAGTATTTATCCGAATTTCCGCGAATTTTAAGGCCAGATAACGACGGAATTAATTAAAGCGATCGCCGAAGAGAATGAAAGACACACGAGAAATTTGGAAATCCGATTGTCAATGGGAAGGAATTCGTAGAAAAAGGGGGGAAAAGCGTTCTGGGAAAAGCGAGGGAAAGGGAGATAAACACGGAGGATTTGGAGAGGCAAAGAGGAAAGGAAAATGGTTGTAATAACGACGGGAGAGAAGAAAGGGATCGGGTATTAACGAGGAATCTGCGAGTGGAGCACGTATTCATGGCATTTGGCACTCCGTTAGTTAAATCTTTCATCTCTTGTTCGGCAGCAAACCTCAATCAGGGAAGGGGTTTTCGCCCACCTTCCGATTCGTGCATTGACTTCGTGCCTTTTCACGCCCATTGTCGCTTGATAACTATATCTTCCCTTTCTCTGCGATTAAATATTACGGAGAACAAATTTGATTTTTTATTGCACCTGTGCCGTTCACTTTTTTTGAAGGACATCGATGTCCAAATGTTGGATAACTACGGCTCGCGAGCCTTACTATGCTCTTTGGATAAGTACTCGTGATTCTTAAGGAGATTCGGAAGGAAATTAAATATCACAACTCTTAAAACGTAAAATATTTTTATTTTTAGCAATTATTCATTTCAGCTATGCCGAAGAAGAGATCAAGGCTCATAAATATACATGAATCGGCCTATGATTTGCAATAAGATTACAGTATAACTCCTTTAAACCGGCTATGCATTAATTGGCCGACGGATTTACCGACCCCTTACGAAAGACACGACTCAATATGGTTTCCTTTTAAGTATTGTTTTTCAAGAATTATTCAGCATTTAAAATGAGAAAATGGAGAAATTACGCACTCCATAATCTGGATTCTCACCAAGAACAGAATCCGGTGAGGGTTCTGCAATATTTTTCGCTAAATTTTACAAATAAGAATTCTTCTTACACTTCTAAAAGGTGCGGCCTTTCCATATCTTCATACAAACATTAAGATATTTAAATTATTTTGCATCTGCATCTCAAATAACACAGGAAAAACCAAAGATGTTTATATTCTTCATCTTACCATACTTAAACTTAGTACTCACTTTTCTCTTACTTCTACATCGCAGAATTCCAAATCTGAAACTCACCTGTAAAGTGAGAGAAATTATCATTAGTAAAAATAGTACAGACAATAAATTTGAACAATTATTATTCATTATATCGTGCGCTATCGCAACGATTGCTTTGAAACTAGAACAAAGTGGCAATAAAAAAATAAAATGATTGCACAAAGTATTTTGGAGATTTTTCAATACAGCACAAAACACATGTGCGGCTATAAATTCCCCACAACCGAAGATAACACCCATTTTCCGAGAGTAACTCCGTAACAAGAAAACTTATTCTTGATATTGGAGCCATTTCCATGGGTTAAACTACAAGACATCCTATTTGACGAAATAGTAATAGAACCTCCAGAGAAGGAGCAAATAGGAAGAAAGAACCCATACCGTACCTCTTTCCAGAGTCAACAATCGAATTCACTCTTTCCCATAATAACTTACTTCCCTTGCAGGTGGAAAAAACTCGGAGGAAAGCAACTTGTTATTCGATTGAAAGGTTCCGAGAAGCAGTTGTAAGATGGTAGCATCCATCTTGCCGCGAAATACATCAAGAGGAAGTAATTGTCGGCGTTCCTCACGGATATATCGATTGGGGGATTGTTTATTTAATATATATATGGAAGGAGACGGATAAATCTTTTAACATGATGTACCGCTTTCCGTGACTGAAAAATGTAACGGTCTTTTCTGGGAACATGATGAGGTTTCGATCGTGGGAACGTGGGAACTTGAGCGAATGACGGCCATCGGCCCAAATCGAATAAATTCTCGCAAACGGCGAAAAAGAAAACAATGATGGCTGAAAAGGCTACTGCAAACATGCTGAAGGCCGGTAATTTTCGGCGCATAAAACATTCCTCGATCGCCACGTTATTATGATGCATGCGCGGCAAAAAAAATTGTTTGTTTGAGTACGAGCGTCACATTTATTGTATTGGAAAGCGTCGCTGCACATCCAAAACGGCTGTTATTTACATAAATTTTGCATTATCGTTTAGGCCCCGTTCGATCTCTCATTGTGGAGTATCCGATGAAATGACTAAGTGTTAAAATAACTGATGATAAGTTTTGGATGTTTTTGGCCCATCAGCGGATGCAGAAATAAATACTTGAATCGTTTTCGTCAATCACCGAGCTTTCAACATTTGAGCAAAAAAGGACAATATATTGGTTACCAGATACTTTGCTGAATAGTATTTTATAGCAAGTACGAATTTGAACGTGACCTACATCGATAATCATTGCTAAACGGGAATACTATTGGGTCCAAATATACTATTATTACTGAGGTTTGAAATAGCAGAATATTGCAGTAAAATTTTGCTCCAATTAAAAACCTTCTAACTCCTCGGAGATCTGGGTTAAATACATCAAATATTTGCTGCGTTTATTTTATTACAGAGGCAAATAAAATACATACAACAATACTTTAAGGGTTATTTGATTGTTCATTTTAGTCATTAGTACAGTGGTATTATGTAGGAATAAAATTGAGCTCTGTAATTACTTGATAGTCTTTTCTAGTACGAGGGAAAAAGTCTTGAATAAAAAAACAATGAATTTTCCTCCTTGCTTTACCTATTGTAATCTTTCTTCCGAAGCAAATAGTGAAGATTCTAAGACATCTATTCTTCAAAATTGTTTATTCTATTTAAACATGTCTCCATCTAAAGTAGGCAAGCATTTTGAGCGAAATATTCCAATCATAAACGTAAAATCAAGATTAAATCACATTCGAGATTTCAATCCAATTAGATTGCTGCATCCGAGTGAGTTGGTTACATTTACAACTTTAATCATGTAAAACCTTTCATCCCTTCTTTTATGCAAGATATTGACAAAGTAATCATCGACAGATCACGAGAATCCACAAATAAAAACTGCGAACTTAGACAACTTCTTTCGCAACGAAATGCATATCTGGTTTCCTCATCATTTTATAGCTTAAGCAGGAAAGCAGATCATCTGCTGAGAAGCGCCAGGGATGCTGGAAGAATTACCAGAGATAAATCTCCAAGTACCAGTCTCATTACTGAGAAAGCAATCACCGTTTTTCAACCATCATTATCTTCCATTTTTTATTCCCTTATAGGTTATACGTCATCGCCACTCATGACGCATATCTAGGCTTCAATCATATTAGAACACTTATGAGTTACTCTAATAAACTGCCAAGCTTCCTTCTCATCCCGTTTCAGCTATTTTCGGAATAAACTAGCTCCGAACGAAAAAAGACCTACATCCTTGATCATAGGAAATGTACTGTTCCAATCGTCTCATTGTACCGATCCCGCCATATAACTTCCTTTGATTACATTTACTGCTTGTCAGCAGAATAAAATCCGCTGCCTTGGGCGGCTAGACTAGAAATAAATACTCTATCTCTCTACGAGCAATCGGAGGAGATCATAGGGAACGCTGGCGCCGCCGGCGGGGGAAGGACGAACTAAGGGAATGGAAAACCGATCCGCGTTTGTTCGCAAGTAGAGCGAATAAGGAGATATAGAAATTGTTAGAGGAGTTGGTGTCTATGAAAGCGTAAAAATGATGAGATTGCGACTGGCGCGGATTAAAGGTGTGGGTTCCGGGGAATGAAATAACTCGCGGGATCTTTGTGGAGGCGGGATCATTTGAGCGAGTTAAGCTGTTGGTTACGAATTTAAAGGATGGATTTTCAGTCTCGGATTGCATACTTTTTTTCGATTTCCACCGGGCGGGATAGGGCTGATCCTTTAGTCAAGTATTTTTCATACAACTTTCATTAAAATCTGAGAGATAAGCTTTACGCCCGCTATGAATTTGAAAACAACGCGCGACGTCGTTCTTTTTTCTCTGAGTCCCGCCCTCATTTTGACGTCGAATGATGAACTGAAACTGGAAATTTATCACGTGAATGTGTCGAACGTATTTCGCTAGATGTTCGTTTGAAATTTAAATCGCTAAAAGCTGAGTGAATAGCGAAATGGCTGAAGGCTCGTATTTAATGGAAACTGCGAAAGGTAAATAATGGGAATTTTATTTCATCGTAGTTATCCTACACAAAATGTGTCCTTTGGCAATAGAATTTAAGGCTGAAAGAGCAAATTATACGATAGAACCCACTGCATATCAAGCGGAACTGATATGAAAGGTAACAAAGACGAAGGTCTTACTATCAATTTAGGAATAAAAGGAAAAGAAAAATACGTAAACTGCTCAAATGTAACGAAATTGTATCCTTTTCAGTAAAGTAGTGTATACTTAAATGTATTTACATGAAATACTCTTCAGTCTTAATTCATAGAAATGTAAAAGTCCTACTAATTTAATCTACACATTCATGGCGATTCAAATATAGGGGAAATTAAGTATTACGGAGTGAATAAAAGATATATTAATTTAAGATAGGAACTCGCAAATGTAAGAAAAATATCTCGTCGTCCTTATAGAGTATCTTAGTAAATATGTTTGACAGCCCTTTTTTAATTTCGCAAAATTATTGTGACTGAATGCATGATAAAGTTATCAGTCCCATTTAGTTTCATCTCACATTTTCCCTTGATATGCTCTAGGGTTTGAATAAGCTTTTGTATATTCTAAGACCAGCTAGGAAAAGGCATAAAAAAAAAACAAAATATTCTCTATACCATTTATATCGTTACGATAATTTTTCAACTCACGAAATGATGAAATAGTAAAACCATAAACACAGAGCAAAGTCGGTAACTCAGCCCTCAGTAACAGAAATGAGCAAATCATTAATCGAATTTTTCCATTCGAATTTCGAAATACGCTGATTGAAAAAAGCGGATGAAAAGGTTGAGGGAATAAGATTCAAGAAAAAGACTCTGTAAATTACTAAGAGTACAGCATATATCTTTTAGCAACCTGCCTCAGCGATGCATCTAATGTCATCAACAAAAGGCCTTGAATGAAAATTACAGGAAAACTCGGATGGATACGGAATAAAAAGTGCAAACAGAAGTCAAATGAAGGTGGAATAAGCCTGGGAAAGAAGATTATAAGAGCTGAGAGCAAATCGGAGGGTGAGAAATATATGAGGCGTAGGAGAACACAATATTTATAGCGGTGGTATGAAAATGGCACCGAAAGGGGAGCGTATCTGAAGAAACGTAGGCGGGGAAGGTGGAGACAGCGAAAAAGATTTTGTGAAAGGAAAAAATGTGCAGAAATCCTCAGGGGCTATGGGTTAGGAGGCGGCTATAATATAGGAGCGGAAGGATGAGTAGACAGATGGAAAAGGAAGAAATGGGGGAAAGTGGTATAAGGGATATGAAAGGGAGTAATAAGAGATACCAAATGGGAGGGAAAGGGATAAAAGTGAAAGTGGAAGCGGATACGTGATAGAAGATAGTGCTAGGGGAAATACATATGTGTTTGTGTATGTGTATGTAATCAGAGCTATGCTTACGATCCCCGGGGCCCTGGAGGAAGGGATTACCGCAGGGCCCCACCAAAATAAATCGAACTTCTCATTTCATTGCAATTTCTAAATTTGTGTTAGTATTATTTTACTAAAAATCAGCAATATTAATTATTTAAACTGTTTGTCAAAGTTGAGAGAGATCATTAGAAAAATAATTAGACTATAGTGATTTAAATATTTATTTGTCATATCTTTAATTTACGTTAATTTGTCGAATATTTTTGTCAACTTGCTCCTTCCTCATATTCGTTTGACAGAATGACCCCTCGAATCTTCCTCAATATTTTATAAATTTATTTTTGAATCATACGTCAAAATGGCTTCAATATGCGCAGGCAAGGGGCCCGTAAACCCATAGACAACTATGTAACTAAAGTATTTAAACCAAATTTTAGCTATGATGAACGTATACATTGGGATGAAATAGAAAATGGGAGTAAAAGTTGGTGGTTATATATAGTGTGATATAGGTATAGTACTATAGTATATATATAGTACTAGTACAAGTATAAAAATCAAATTTTAGCTATGATTAACGTATAAGTAGAATTAACTAGAGATTTTTCTTCAACCAAATTCTAATATTATTTTTCCCTATGTAAAACGTATGCTTTTCTAATTCAAGCAACAAATGAATTTTCTGCAAATAATGAACTTAACGTCCGTTTGAGAGAAACAAATATTGAGCGAAGAGATTGCTGATCATTGACATTTCTATAATTTGTAGTCACTATTATATGAAACGCAAGATGATACAATAAATAATACCTTTTGATTCTTCATGAAGAAAATGTAATTATAATTTTAGCAAACTCAATTCAAATACTTTGAACACGAAGACAAACAATTGTTGATTTTGAATCTAGATTTTGTTTGCTAGTTCGTGTAAGCCTATCGTAATCTGGAAGCTAGTGATAAGTTACAGTTACATTTATTCACACGTAAATAGACTAAAGGAAGGAAATGCATGTTATATGTATTTTTTCTTTTGGCCACTAATACCTTCAATAACTACGTAATATCGGAAGTGAGCAATTCATGGTTCGTTGAAATGTCTATCTTAGGATCCAAGACGAGATCCACACTATACAGCAGAATTCATCAACCTAATGGACAGCGTTGCAATAAGGAAATGAATCCGCGGTCATATAATTAGATCATTCTCTTCCTGTTATTTTCGGAACGAATTGGTGTGATATACGAGCTCAATAAGGAAGGGAAGATATCTCGAAAATGGAGGAAAGAAAATCGAAGATGTTGGGGGAAGCAGACGGAGATGAAGGAGTGGGCGAAAGATCAATGAAAAGAGAAGTGGAGAGGAAAGGAAGGAAAGATAAGAAACTGATTGAAACGGGTAGTAGTGAAAGAGGATCGAATTATGGGAAGAGTGTAAGAGATGAGAAACAGAGAGATTGATACGGAAGAAGAGGAGAAAGACAAGTGGACGAGAGAAGAGAAATCCAATACGAGAGAAGGGTGAAATTGTCGAAGTCAGACGGAGAGGATTCATCTTCAGTCAAACACAGAAAGTAAACCTTCAATATTTGTTAAATTATCACTCTCTGCGGTACATTTACTTAACTGGCAGAGGAATTGGACGGGATGAATGAAACTAAAAGTTATAGTGAGACGAAAGGGATAAAAATGTATGGAATATATTCGGATAAAAGTGAAAGGGGAGGGGTTTTGCATGCCATTAAAATCTAACAATAAATAGAAGTAAAATAGCGACGTGACTGGGACTCGAACCAAGATCTCCCAGGAGAAAGGAGAAACCCAGATCTTCAACTTTCTCAACGGAGACATGAGTTGGGGCCCCAGTCATGCCGTAATTTCATTTCTGTATCCTTGATTATTGTAAGAAATATGTATCTTATTAATCCCTGAATAGATACCTTTTACCTAAGCAAAAAAGCAAACAAGTACAAAAATGCAATGACGTGGTATCATAAATAAAATCACATGATAATCTGAAATATTTTGAATAAATATTTTCGAGGTTAAAACAATTAGATCAGATGAATAGAGGAATGGGTACAAGTGGCATTTTTAAAGCTCAATTTACAACTTACGAAGTTAACAGTAGCATCTAAAAAACTTAGCATTCATCGACATACCGAGAAAGCCGCCTTCTGGTGTGTGACAGAAGGAGATTAACATTGATAATTCAATATGGAAACATTAACTATTCGATATGGGAACATTAACGATCCATACCCTAACGAATGAATAGTTAAAGTACCAGTGCGCTCTTAATGAACGTTTATTCTATGCAGAGAGGAATAATCACTGTAATAATATAGGATTATATTGATTTCCACTTAGATGCAGAGGAAATAGATGTGTGGAATAGACGATAAAAAACAAGCCAAGTAATTATTTGAAGTTACTCCCAGCGTTCTCGAAAGTGTGATCTTACACTAAAACGTTTAACTTAATTTCCTAATTTAAAAGATAGAAAATATATATTTTGTAATCTGTTTTTTGCAATTTAGCTAAATAGCACGATAAAGCTTTACATATAGCATAATTTGTTTTTGTTTCAACAAAATCTAGATTCCATTTATTAGGAAGCAGAATAGAGATTTCAGATACCGGATGAACTAATATCTGTACGAATATTATCAAATAAGTTGTTCCGTTTACAATTCTAGTGCATAGTAAGCCAGAAGAGCAAAAGAAATATCAAAGAACAAACCCACTTATCCTCATGACTACTGCAATCGCTGCACCCTTTGGTGGGACCGTTAGCAACCGTGTTACGAAATAGGATAGTAAGATGAAACAGAGAGAGAGAGTGAGACAGATGCGTAAGGCTGAGATGAAATATCAGAGGGAGGGAACATAAGGAATGTTTGAGAGAAATAATGAGCGTGAGAGAGGAATTTAGGATAGAGGGAGAGAGAGAAACACACAAGGAAACAGTGAGAGTGGTAGTTACGAGAGGGGAAACGGCGTAAGGCGGTGCAGTCAACCACAAGAAAGTACGGGGGAGCGAAAGGGGATAATTTTTGTCGGGTGCGTGAAAGAGGAAGATGGAGAAATAGGAGAGCCGGAGAATATAATCTGCGAGGAGAAGGTTCGGGTGCTGAGGGAATTCCGCGGGAGAGCCTCCTCTCTTCTGAGGCGGGCATAAAGGATGAGCGAGACAGAAATGGAGTTCTGGCAGAGGGTGCGAGGAAAGAGGATGGGGAGATGAAAAAGGATGTAAAGTGAGGAAGAAATACATCCAGAGTGCAATGGGCATAGAACGGAAAACAATGGATGTAACAGAACGGGAAAAAGTTTTTCTATAGAAGAATTATCATTTCATATACATTAAGGATTGCCCAACTGCAGCGCTTGCATTTTTACAAGTGGCGCATCGATTCTAGAAAATATTGAAACTAGATTCCTTACTCAATTTTCATACATGCGTAAATGTGCTTGCTTACATAAAATAACTTACCACTAAATTCTAGAGAGCGCATAAAGTATAGTGTTTAGAGTAGTTCATGGTGTATCATACATACTTCGTGCATCCTTATGAAGAGAAAACAAATCGTATGTCTCCCTGTATTACTCACGGAGGAATGACACGATCTGCTGTTATTTTTGTGTAGAAGAAGGAAGATTGCGATTGATTTTGAAGAAATTCAACGTAGAGGAAAATTTATTTCTTATTGAACAGCGCGCACAATTTACCCGTAAGGTATACACGGTGCCATAACATTTATGAGGTTTCCTCATGACGAAATATAGTAGCATTTATGGCAGATCTAAAATTCATAAGAAATAATCAAAGCATAACTATTTAGCCTCGATTGATCTACCTCTTCCAATGACTATAATCTATAACAATTCCTCTATTTCTGTAAAACATATCATTTCATGGCGTGATTTTCAATATATTCTGATTCACACGATACGCAATGATCCCTTCCCACGAAGTAAAGGATGTTTCGTAATTGAAACAGTTTCATCCCTGAAGGCGGAGCACTAAAGATTATTGTACCAATCACGATTATTTCGCAATGATGCTCGGTCAAACGGATGTGAAGGATTATAAGATTATCAGGTAGCTTCCTGCACTTTCATCTTGGATTCTATGTCCTTGTAACTCTTTTGCAACCATCCACTTCCTCTATTTAAATTTAGTTTGATCATCGATATTAATTAACCTGGATATAGAATGTTATAATAAATGATTTTTTATGCTCAGAACGCACGGAACCGCAAATAAACATATAAAATCTGTTGAATAACATTACCTATGAACAAAGTAAAAATATTCAATTTCCAGAGCGAAATCCGAACAATAATAGAGCAAAGCTGAAAGGTACCTATTCCCAAATGGAAACACAGCGATGATGTAAACTGTGAATTATAGAAACGCTTGTGAAGGGGGAAAATTAATTACGAAAGGAAATGGGGAGGAGCAAGGCAACATTTTATCAAAGTATGAGAAGTTAGATTGTGTAAATACATCGATGATGGAAATAAGTGAAGAGGGAGAAAGCTACACTTTGTGGCGTCCGGGATGGTGCTTGAGAATGCCACCCCACTTAACATACATCAAAGATACACTGAAATAAAAAGTCAAAGGGGTTTATACATACTGCATTTTTTCGTTTTGAAAATGTTAATCACTAACATAAATGCGTTTACATTATACATTGAAATAAATTATGTGGATCTGGTTTTTAACTGATATCATACTTTCGCAAGTTTACCTTTAAGGAAGTATTTAAAAAAAAAAACGAAACGCAAATTCAGTCTGAATCTTTATCCATAAAAATTTACTTGTACATTTATTTAGCCTTCATTACCTTCTATATTTTTAATATTCCATCTTTGTTAGTTTACCCCTGTTTCCCAACGGCTGCAGTTGACAAAAAGTGTTGCCTGGGGCAGTTGGCCCCCCTAAACCTTTGCTATGCCACCGATATAGAGATAACATGAGAAACAGAGATAAAGGGATTACCAAGTAATGTAAATCGGTTTAAAAGAGGCAGACAAACACAAAAAAGTGATGGATTAGAAAGAAAAAAATTAAGTTAAAAATGGTTAAAGGTATCTGGAAGTAATGCATTACTACGCAAGGAGGACAGAGAAATAAAAACTGAGGATAAAAATGCAATAAGACCTCAAAAGTTTAGACGAAGATATGTATAAATAAAAGAGGGGAGGTTGGAATGTGGAAATAAAAAATACAGGAGGAGGAAGTTCACTGGTTGAAAACGCTTCTTTAGATGTATTCTCAAACAGAGCAAAAAAACTAAGAGCAATAGTTCCATATGTATTGCTCTACCAATTACTCTTCTGATCGACACGCTTCATCGAATCGAGGATATTGAATTTTCTCTTACACGTCCGCAACTCGGTGTGGGTAACTGAAAGACCCGAGGCTGAGGGAGGAAGGGGGTGGACTGGGATGAAAGTTGAGAAAGAAGTCTGGAGAAGTTCCCAAAAGTGAATAAGAGAAAAGAGAGAGGGATAAAAGAGAATTAGGGAAGTGGGAGTGAGAGGAAGGCAGAAAATGTCACTCGAGGAAGGAACTTCCTCGGAAAGTGAATGCCGCAACTCCCTGAGAACTGTTCATCCCCGTTAGGTTTGTCGCACTGTTTCGGCGGGGGAGCATCGGATTGTTACTCTGTCGGGAATGAAAGCGGAGATTCGGTTATAAATTGTTTAGGAATGGGGAGAGAGGGAACTTAAACTGCGCGGGAAGCCAATCCGTATAATCCCTATGTATTTGTGCAACTCATTTTGCAAGATTTCACTTTGCCCCGCTCCGCAATTTGTTAAACAGAGAAACTTCTCCATTTCGCTCGGCTAATCTGAGAGATGAAGTTCTACGAGTTGAACGAAAATTACGCTGATGGTAATTTGTTTTACAACTGTTTGCGATGATGTTTGGGATACTTTTTCCGAGCTGCTCCCGCGCCGTATTCGCCGTTTACTGCTCGTCGCTCGGAAAGACGCTGATATCGCGTTACCGTAGAAACGGAACGTACGTTTCCATTTGGAGATTGAAAATTTTCTCGTTCCAGCTAAAAACTAAGGTAAGACATGAGGGGCTTATGGATGTTCTCAGGTTATAAGAATGAACTGTGAGTGAAATTCAATATGTAGGTGAGGTTACTGAGAGTTTAAAAAAAGTTCAAATGTTTTAGTTATTTTTAAGATAAATAAATGGTGAATTTGTGAAATAAATAAATGCCAGTGGAATACAACGAGTAGTAAAGTACTGTTTTAATAAAAAAAATAATTTCGACGTAGACTTTGGCTAACTATTCAGTTCTGGAATCACATCTTGAAAATTTCTCCGTAATTTTTTCAATTTTATTCATTTTTCTAGATTTTAATTAAGAGGGAAAATAGCTACATGGAAACCCGAAATTTATATCTAAAGGGATATAATTTTATTTGCAAATATTATACGAAAATATTGAAAAATTATAACATTATTTATAAGCCAAATATCTTAAAAGATTAAATATATCAAATAAATTTGGAATAATATTATCAAATAAAAGTGGAAGAACATTCTACATATATGAAAAACTCTAACTATGAATTGGAAGAAATCAATGACTTACATACATAAATACACTGAGAATGGTATGTATAAGGAATGCTATAACTGTAGACGAACGGCACTGAAAATCCTCCTTCATTTCCATTAAGTATCTTAACAATGCTTCGGCCACATCTGAGAATGGTATGTGCTCACCAAATTTCTATCATATTTCTATCTCAAATTCCGCTACAATCTTCCAACCAATGTATAAACTTCAAACGATAATCAAGCTCAGATATAGCATAAGCCACAATAGTACACGGAGGACTCATAGCGCAAATTGTTTACGGAATGTGGCAACAACTAGAGAGACCCCATCCCGAGTTCTATTCCAACAGCTGCACCCTCCGAGAATTCCGATTTTTCTATCCTTACGATTCCGCCAATAAAACGCATAACGTCGAGGAGCGTTACTTGAGGCGCTGTGGGAAGCTATATTCCGAGGGTTTGAGAAGGCCCGTGGCATCGAGATTGCAGAGGGCGGTCAAAGCAGAAGGAACAGCGCGCAAATAGGTTCGGGCAGGACGTCAGGGAGCTGGGGAGTCTTCCAGAGGTCAGGAGGTTACGCGTGCCCAAATGGAATTTCATCTCGGGGAAGAAATGTTAGGGGTTTTGCGGGAAGGGGGAAAGTACATGGAAAGGGATGGATATTCAAGGAGATGAGAAGAGATGACCCCCCCTTCCTTTTCGGTTCTCTTTCTTACGTGCCAGAGGTCCCGATTTCTGTCACGGATCGCCAAAGGGTTTCTAGCGTCCGAGGGATATTTGAAAACTTTCGGGTGTTTCATAAGATGCAAATGAGGGAATATAAATAGGGAGGATGGACTTTATCTCTAACTGTGACTTTATCATTGATTACAACGGAATTCGCCGTCGCATTGTAGTTTGTGGCTACACCAAAATTAACGAAAAATTAAATTATTTAAGAAATTAAATCATTTAGAAATGAAAATAATTACGAATTGAATGAATCTCCAAAAAATTAATCCTCGATTAAATTTATCAACACTAGAGTGAATAATATGTAAGAAATTAATATTTCCTTGATATCTTGCAGTGTTTTGGAGATTCCGCGAGAAATAAATTCTGCTTGGGATTTTTGTAACTATAAATGAGTACTGTTCCTCTTATTATACAGCAAAAACTTGAATAAATATATCAGTTTTTTGTAAAATTATTCGTCTTTGGTAAACTGGCCCCAGAAGCACCAATAACGTTAGTTAAAAGCAGTGATGTCAAGAACTTCCATACTCAATATGACTTTGCAATAAGTATGAAATAAATGCAGATGGTATCATCCAAATTACAGTAATACGAATAATATATCATCAAAAAACCTGCCTTTGGATATTCTACAATATTAACGGAGCAGACTGCTGTTAGAACGTAATCAAGTTAATCAGAGACATTTTTGCCGGTTGATAGACAAAAAATAACATTATTGTGCGATGGAAATGATTAATCGTAATATTTCCTAGATATTTCCTAGGTAATATTTCCTAGATTTCCTAGTATTTTTGAGATACCACAAATATGAAATTCTACTTGAGATTTTTGTAATTATAATCGAATACTTTTTCCTATTCCTTTACTGCAAAAACTTGGTTAAATACATCGATTATAGTAAAATAACGTTCGAAATATTCTTGGCGATAAATAAATAAAAAACATCACTGTGCGAAATGATGAAATAGCGGGATCTATAGATGTACCATTCCCTTGTGAGAAAACCACCTATTAAACGAGGCAGCACCTGGAAACGGTTGGCTTTTCCGGGGCTCAGAGCGATGTGGGCGAGAGAGTGGCACCCTTTTCCTCTAAGGGCGAGTGCATGTCCATTTTGCAGAGGCCTCACCGAAGCCGCAACCGCTTCGGAGGGAGAAAAACCGCTACTTGGAGTGATATCCCTCTCGTGTCTTCGGTTCGAATCTCGGACGAGCCCATTAAGTTGATGGAAGTTTTCATCAGAGGAAGAGAGAGACTACCTGCACTGAACCTATTTATTTCTCACGAGTTTAGTTATTACTTAGAGGATAGGCCGTTCGACGTAAAGAAATTGATGTGCTGAACTTGCGTAGATGGCCCAATTTTAATTTATATCCTTGATACCTTTGTTGAATTCAGGTCATTTTAACTAAAATACTATATTATATATTAATAAATACTTTTAATAAAGTTGTACGAAAGAACAAGAATATTATGCGTAAGATATATGTGAAAGAATTTTCTGAGAAAAATGTTATTAGATTCGGAATGTCTATATACACATATATGCTTACTATATGGATGTATTTGTATGCATACGAGTATGTACACCATAACAACAGCAAAATATATAGAAAAATATTTAATACATGTGATTAGAGGAGAAATTTCGGATATTATTTAAAAACAATAAGGTTAAATGCAAAAGATGAATCCAATATGGATTTACCACTTCTAAGTATTTATATCACTTGAACTTATTTTATATTTATTAATTTTTTTGTAATTTTCATTTTAAAGAAACTTAGGGGGTCGTGCTTGTTTTCCTTAAATGAGTAAATAAGTAAACTTGAAATAAGATTCACTCTTTCACCATTAACAAAAACGATCAGGTTTTCTAATATGGCTGTAATTACATATATGCACAAATGTTTCCTTATTCCAATTATAATTATAATTAACATTCATTTTGATACCTTTTCTTAGCGCGACAAGGAATCTTGCTCTCATTCAAATAAAATAGTAATCTCCTCTGTAAACTATTTCAGCGATTACATATTAAATTATACAAAAATACTCCGACTAAATTCGCGAGATGGCTTCAAAACCTTTAAAATTTAGATAACATTAAAACAAGTATATAAAAAAAACATAAAAATACGAAAACGCAGTCCCGGAGGGAGCGAAAAAAGGCAGAAAGAGAAAACCTCATTCAGCCTTTATGGCATTAAATCTTTTCGCTCCACATTTTTCAGCGTATTTATTGAATCGCCAGCCCACCGCATTCTTTCGCATCCCTGGTTAGCAAAACCAACACACAGCACGAGTATCTCCCATTCCGTCATCCACCGTTTCCGTCGCATTGAGCGAATGAGGGGATCTCGCGCTAACTCATATTTAAATTACACGAGTTTCCTCATTTTTTATGAGTTGCTCGATTCATCTCCACGTGCACAAGATTTACCTTCCCATGCCCGCTTTGCCTTCGGATTCAACGTCAAACAGTTCAAGAAGAACAGCTTCCACTACTTTTGATTCGAATTGATAAATCTGATTCTGAGGGAAAACGAGGTCTTCAGGTACAATCACGCAAGCTTCATTTGCAGGCAGGTTAACGACCGCGGGTTGCAGCTAGGAATCCTAGGGTATTTCCATACAATGAGTGCTGTTGTCACAGTAAACAAGCGGGCTGAAGATGGCTTTAATGAGGCAGGAGACAATACGCAAGAAGATGAACTGGCGGTGAAGTAAGTAAATGATGAACGGAAGTATGACAATGAGTGGTAACGAGTACAATCTGAATCATTGAAAAGGTAAAAATCACGACTTATACCAGAGTTGGGGAAACTTTCACATCAGCAGGTGGCACTTGAGTTTCGTGCAGCTTTCATTTAAGAAGACAGAAAATACACGAAAGAAATTATGTTTCAACTAAATTTCCAAACGGAGTACGATCGAAAACAGAAATAACCATAATTTTATCGGAACGAAAATCTAATCAGATCTAAACAGTTAAAATTCCTGAACCTGACCCGAAAAAGACAAAAGTTGATTATTTTATTCCGATTTTATGCTTCTACCATTAAATTTTTACTTAAGGATAAGGGATAAAGCGTTTCTAAGTATGTGTATCAGATACTTACTAAATAATGAAATGAATACTTCGTACTTAAATTTATCAGATCTAATTTTTCTACTCTAATTTCTAATAACAATTTTATTCCATATTTCAGTTTCATCCAAAGTTATTAGAAAGCTAGAGAAAGAAAAAGTTACTAGAAAGCTTATTAGAAAGAAAATATAGTGCAGATTCAAAATCAAATTATTCGTAGGACCGGACTGAAAACTAGAACGAAAAGTATATTGGTCCTTCGTCCTTATACTAAATATACTAAAGAAGTGTATTCACCAAATGGTTTTGCTGACCTACTGTTTGGTGGTGATAATCCAATCTCAGTTCACTTAATTTACCTTCTAGTGATGAAACTGGCCCCTGAAATTGCTATTAAATTCAGAGTCGAATAATGTATCACTTAAACCCCTAAAGAAAAATGTGAAGAAATAAAGAGAGCAGGATTCGATCCCGGATCTTCCTCATGCCGGGTGGCTTCTCTAACCATTGCGCCATATCTCAAGGAATTCTCATACAGTTACTCCGGAGACTTTGTATATACACGTCCTAAGTTATCTTAAATCCACTTTACCATTAGATACTAGCTGATGCTCTTTCTGTTAAAGGCGCCAAAAAGAACAGTATTGTCGTTTTTCATGTTGAATAACCTCTTGATAGGGTCCCGAAGTGATCCATGCTTTTGGTAGCTTAAATCCATCCCTGCCTACATCCTTTCCTTTCCATAACTTCAACTTAAAAGTTAATCGTTCCCGCAACTGCACATCCAAAGCTTAACCAGAGTTAGGTCTCCATGCAACGACATTTCGATCTCTAGAGAAAGTAAGAGCGAAGCGCCAGCTCGACTCTTCGCGTTTGAAACAGCAATAAAAGAAAATAACGTCTCGGAAATGAATAACATCAACAATCATAAAAGCTTCGTTAGTTACATTGTTCCGTCGCTGTGGTTCTTGGGAGAGTCCTAAAACTCGAGCGGAGAACGAATTTCTCCGGACTTAAAACTATTGTGTGCAGAAACGAACGTATTACTCACGCGCGAACGGGCTCATGAGAGCGGATCGGGACGCAAAACCTCCATCCCTTCAATCCATCCACAGGAAAGAAGGAAAAAGGGACAAAGAGTTGGCGGAGGAGAAACAAGGGGCCGGGAAGACAAACAGGGATAAAAAATACAAGTATATTTTGAGATGGTAAGAGGGAGAGGCCTAACGGACGGAAAAGCTGTACATATGTATACATAGGACGGACATAACATGTGTCTTATAAATTTTCATTACATTACGCGGAATAATATTATTATAGATTTATCTTCACGAATTATAGAACAATATCTTTTCGGTCCAGGGGTGGATCTTGAAACCTTGAGGAAATTGGGAAGACACCTAATAGACTCAGAGTAATATTAACAATAATAGTATCTTTAATCCCTCCAAGTAACTGTTCAAATACCACAGTGTTGCTGTTAATTCATTGGATAAGAATTTACTTTAAGAATATACTGTCGTTGATTTTTAGTATAAGCTGCACACTATATGCCTATGCAACCTTACTCCGAGAATCATGAAGAGTATATTCATATTTACCAGTCATAATTACATTTCACGTGTCGTTTTGACTAACGTAATTTAGGAAATAGCTAAGGAACGCCTAAATGCCGTAGCGTGGCTGACTAATTTCTCACTGTGAATGTATCAATGTTATATTTTAACTTATAACATAATTAAGTGTGCATAGTATCTCTGTAAATTTTAAGATTTTTTCAAAATTTCTTTATAATTTATTCACATCAGTACATTACTGAAACAGCTTTGAAAGACTATAAGTATTTTAATCACAAAATATTATGATTTTGATAAAATTTTAAATGCAAATGTTGTATTTTCCCGGATGTAGTACAGTTATAATATTTCAAATAAAAGATAAAAAAGTCAGCAACGACTGATAAAAATTGCGACGATATTTAAACAGTAAAGTACTAAATAGATAAACATGATATTTGTTTTTGCATCATGAATCCTTTGACGGTTATTTATTACGTACATTACAGGAAAGAGCTTCAGCTTCATAATTTCCTCAAAATAGGTCAGATTATTATAAAAGCAATTTAATCTGGCAAATTCGTTTATTCTTGTGTTATGAAATCTACGTCATAGGGCACAATGCTCGCCAGAGTGTTTGGTTTTGATAAATATTCATTACACCATAATTAAGATTCACTCTTCCAAACTCATACTTAATTCAACTATTATTTTTGGAGAATCCCAATTATGAAGCTGCTAAATATAAAAGCTAGAAGTTAATTATCTCTGCCACGGTGTGAACTAGAACCGCGATGAATATTGAATAAACATTTTTCATGTTGGACATACAAAGCGATTTAATTAAGTCCCCGTCCCTAGCAAAATAAATTTTATCACTTTTATCTACGAAATACGTTAATTATATTGCGTCCCAGGAAATTATCATAGGAAAACTTGATGAGGTTTCCATTACGCGAGATTTTTTATTGTGGAACACATTTAATAGTTTATCATGAGATTATGTGTTTATTCTCTGTGGACGAGCTTTATCTAGCCTTCGATGAGACCTTGCAATGTGCAACTTACAAAAACCTGACCTTGGCGTAAACCCCGCAATGACCTAACGACGGAAAAAAACAGTTAAAGGTCGCAACTTGAGAAATCCCCAACTATGGCTTTAAAAAAGTCAAAAGGATAATTATGAGGCGTTGTAAAGCAATTCCCACTCAATCCCCACTCGGTTACAAATTATTGGGCAATCCGTCCACTTGAGTGACTCAATTCTGAAACAACCCTTTTACCCATCGGGGGCGTGTCATCCCTTAGACAACCATTTTCTCTACATTAGTGATTTATTCTTTCCACTCGCATCTCGACAATAGTTGACCCTAATTACTGACTCTCAACCCTTTGTTGGAAACCTGGTGACTAAAATATTGAATGAGCTAAGCTGGATTAATTATTGAATGTATTTTAGTTTCGATTTCAGCAAATTAAGCATCATCATTCTTTGACCATTGTTACGTAACTCTTTATAAATTAAAATGTACCATCTTTTGTTGTGCTCTATGTCTCACAAATGCAACATTAATGATGTATATATATGATGAAATGAAAGGATTCAAAAATTTACCGTACCACTGGATTTTATTTATCACAACCTAGGTTTTGGCCCCTTAGGCCATCTTCAGGTGAATTCATTCACCTGAAGATGGCCTAAGGGGCCAAAACCTAGGTTGTGATAAATAAAATCCAGTGGTACGGTAAATTTTTGAATCCTTTCATTTCATCATAATGGAAGCCTACCACAAAGTCAAGGCCAACATAGTAAATTCGATGTATATATAACAAAATATATCATCATTTACATTTTAACAGAGGCTGGATTGAATAAGTGAAGATGCATTACAGGTTCTTGCCTTAAAAAATACTCCTTACAAAATACTTCGCAAATAATTTTATTTTTATTTCATCAGCGAACATTTTTTTTTGTTTTACTTTTCAAACATAATATATCACATCTACATTTCAGGGGTGGATCTTGTAAGGAGGCTATCTTGGACGATTTCTTTACGTTATTACCTTACTAAGGAACACTCATATTAGTTTCTTAAATCCACAAATGAATCCTTAAATTGCCATTTTGTCATCAGCAATAGAGTAGACTTAAAGTAAACGTGAAAACGGTATGAAGTTTTAATTTCATCTCCTCTTCAGACCCAAGCAAACCGCTTGTTTCGTAAAGACGTCAATGGGGCAATCAGCCCACCCACTCCCTCTGGGACCTCCAATGCTTAATTCCGCATCACATAAATGGTATGTTTAATTAAAGGTCAAAGATTGTTATATTTCAGCTCCAGGCGTTCGTTCAACTTCCCCACATCCTCAAGTATTGACTCCCCTTTGATAGCTGAAACCCTGAGGCTTGTTGTCTGGGCACCACCCCTTTATACAACCAATCCTTCAAACCCATAACTCATGGACCAATAAAAACATAAAAAAAGAAAGTGAAGGAAGGGGGATAAGGAGGCGAAAAAAGAGAAGAGTGAAGAGACAAGGGGGTACAAAGGGCCTTCGGAGAATGATTCCTGCTGACTTGGATGTATTTCCTCTTACGAGGGTTAGTTTAACCTTTTACCGAAACGAACGACGAACTCCTCTCCACCGCAGGAGAGAAAGGAGGCTGAAATAGAAAAGAAAGTTAAAAATGGTCCCGATTCCAATGGCCAGAGGTGGTGAGAGGATTTTCTCTCCCAAGTTTTGAAGGACATGACATCCGGCCGAATGGCGATGCCAATTGCGAGTTATGGAGGGAGACCAGATAGTTTAGGGGACACTTTTTTAAGGGCTGGAAGAAGAAGTTTGCGGCGAAGGGGGAGGGCTATGGCAAGGGTTGCCAACTCACGGAGATTTAATTCCTGGAAGGAGCGGATTCAGGCTATGGGAGGTCCCAAGCTCCAAGACTGGATTGAGATCCTCATAAGGAATAATCATAGCAACAGAGGCCCATTTTATTTAGAAATTAATACTCGTAAATTAAATATAAAATTTTCTGGTGCATGCCATGGAAAATTCAGTCACTTCACAAAGGCAAGAATAAACCATGCATTAGAAATAGCATTCCTATCATTTATAAGGACCAGGGATGAGAAATCTTTTTACATTGGAAGTCCACATTCGGTCTTATATGAAGGGCTGCATGTAAAACTATCATGCCACTCTCGTGTTGCGTGTTGCCTACATTAAAAACCTTCCAAATTTTATTTGAGAAACGAATTCGTTCGCTGAGTAAAGAGAAATTTCTATTTCAATTTTCACCGGTATCATTTGCGATATTGGAAAATAATATTTAAAAAGGAGCATTTGTTTCAAGTGACTGAGAGCCCGCAACGACAGACATAAAGCCCTACATTTGGCCTTGAATTGAGTAAAAAAGACTCGTGCACAATCCGTGATTATCTCAAAATAAGAGAAAATAAGTTATGAATAAGATAATAAGAACATTGAGATAAGTATGATCGAGTTTAAGCGGGATAATAACGCCTCAACGGATATTTTAAGAATCATTTCCCAATTCCGACAAATGGGGGAAAGTTGGTAACCCTTTTTTTAAGGGTGGAAAGAAGAAGTTTTGCGGCAAAAGGGGAGGGCTATGACGGAAAGGCTATAAAGCAGAGTCGTGTTCGTTCTCTGGGAGAAAGAGCAGCATGTGCTAGAAAGGAGGAAGGAATCGGGGATGGGGTGAATGCAAAGGGAAGAATCTTATTTTATTTTGATCGCTCAACCGATGACAAGGCGATTGTTCTCCCAGGAAAGAGTTCCCAAACTTCCGAATCGAATCCTATAATGATCAGGTGGGTATCGGAAGGCGATATCTATTGAGAACAATTTTCTGGCGCGCAACACAATCAAAAAGGTGGACATGAAAGAGGTGGACGTGACTGCTGTTTGCGGTGCGATTCCCTCGTGAATTTCCCATTAAGTTTCCGTTTTTAAAACCCATTCCGCTTCCTCCCCTTTTCGATGCATTTCGAATATTCTCTTGTCATGCGGAATCGCTCGTCATTAGGATTCTGTCCTCGGGCGGGACTATTTAACGTGAGTTTTTCCATTAAATGCCAATTACTTCTTTTTCTGACACCACCTCCGAATTCTCTGAATAATTGTCATTGTCTTCCGAAGCAGTTTTCGGATTTATCCCCGATTTTCTTGTAACATTATGACAAGATGCAATTGAGGAATATTATCGATTTAAGTGATACATTAGGCAAGAACGAGAAGTATGATAATAAATAAATATTCATTGCAATACAATATAATAATTGTTCCTATTAATGTGACAATAAGTTTATTTTATTTCCAACAATTTTCGACCCGATTTTAATTCTATTACAACAATTTCGGAATTGTTTAGCCTTTTTTAATGGAAATTTTGTTGAGGTTAAGAATAATCACTCGATATCATGATTTAAGAGATGCATCACTGTTTAATAACCCACCCATTCCGTTAAGTACTTGATTAAAATCGGCATACTTTATTATGAAAAAAAATTTTGATTATATTTTTAATTTTAGAATTAGATTTGTTTTTGCAACTTTCTGGGCAATTCGATTCCTTGGGTCTTCTTTATTTCCCTCATAATTCCGAACCTTATTTTCTCATCATCAATTTCTCAAATTTTGACAACAACTGTCCTGTAAATCCCTCCTTCAACAATTTCATTATTACCATGTTTTCAGAAAAGCCAAAAAATACTCGAATCGGATACTTGAGACGGAAAGTGTTTCTTCATGAATTTCTCGTCATTTTATCGCACAGTAGCAACTCGATAAAAATTTTCTGACCCTCCACTATCCTTACTCTTACTTTTCAATAATATTTACGAATACTATGCTTTAAAAGCGACGACGTATGAATACCCATTACTTAGACATTCAAAGATAATCGTAACATTTCTTGATAAAAGATTACCCGTGAACATAAATCATTGCAGCATTAAACCTATAGTTTAGTAAGAAAAACCATAGTCATTGAATTCAATAGTGAATTATTCTTTGCAGGAGGGTAGCGAGTTACTAGGCCATTTGAGACCTTCAAGACCTTTTTCGTAAAATTCATGAGCATGAATTGATCTTCGGGAATATTGTTAAAGTGTGCGGAAAGGAGACTCTCCAATCTAGGTGGAATTCTTTCCTGTGATCAGCGAAGTGCTCACAGCGAGGCCCAGAGAAGTTTCTAAGGTTAAAAAAGAAGCTGGAGATGAAATTATGGAAAGATAGGAAAAAATGCTCACCCGGCCTACTCCACCGAGATTTTAAACTACCATTGCGGAATCCCAAGTAGTGCAGACTTCTTAGTGGTTAAATTAAGCAGTGGGTGCAGAAAGATTTAGTTCTCTCGCTTGGATTTTTTATCGCTTCGTAATGAATTCGGACATACAGTTGAGTGGAGGTGAAATGGAGCGAGTAATGCATAGTTCCATATGAAGTTTGTGCCCATACTGACCTGGACGAGAGAAGTATAAATTTCTTCAAAGGTTGAATACATTTATTGAATTTGATAAAAATATCGCAGGATTAACAACCAACAATAATGGAAATGATAGCAACATTTGTTAGGTAACCTAAAGCTTTCTATAGTTGTGAATATTAACTATTTTAATTACCATTGAATATTAGTGAAACTGCAATGAATAGAAAAAATAACCATTGATATTGATTTATTTTCGGAAAAAATAAAACTAGTATGTGTGTAAACATTTTTCTATCTCTATTTTAAATTACGAAATTAATCCAATTCTTTAAAAACTAATACAATAATGAATGGGCTAAGTTAGCAGGTATAGTATAGGTAAATTTTTGACTAACAATAAAATAGATAAAGAGTCGTACGGTGAGATTATTTTGGAAAAAATTAATTATACTCTTTAATATAATAATAAATTTCTTTACTATAGATACGAAACATTTGTACCCGTGTACTACATGCTCAATTTACTTGATACGAAGGAAAACAGCAATAAAAAATTCTAATTCTGAAGGAATCCCTACACAAATTTCTAGGCTCATTAACGATTTTCTACAAGATTTTATAGTTTTTTTTCAGTAAACAACTTTTAAGTTATAGCCATAGAGGTGATTAAAGGAAACACTCCAAAGCCTTCCCTTTAAAGTTCTGCCCATTCGTTAGCCAGCGGTATAAGCTAACATTTAAAGAGACCCGGGCCTCGCTAAGCACAATTAACCCCTATTTCTGTGAACGTCCGTGTAATCAGGAGAATAAACGAAAATATCAAAAATAAAAGAGACTCTCCGACGTCGAAACTAATAATTTCCTCCTTGGAGAGAAAAAAGCGAAGCTAAGAAAGAGCTTCCAGGATAAAATCAATGTTTGATTACTTACAAAGGAAGCGGAGGGGAAAATGTTTGAGTTAGTAATGAGGAGAGGGGTGGAAAATCTTCCTGTGGTGTTTAGGAGAAGGAGAGGCGGCGAGGAAATGAAGCGTGGGAGAGCAAAGAAATCCGTAAGAGTGGAAAGAGACGTTTAGGAGGGAATCTAAAAATCTGAAGCGCAATCCTCTTAAACGCTCACCTCAGCCCTTCTTCGCGTAAGCGTCGCCTTTGAATGGCGCACTCCATTATGACGATGGATTTCTCTTACAATTCCGCCCCTGCCTAACAGATCTCTGTTTCTCGCCGGACCGACCGATGTCTTCCTTCCTTAAAATTTTTCTAGACCGAATTCGGCGACGTCCTACTCTGTTGGTGACTTTTTTGAGTCATAGGTCATGTTCTTGGCTGTGATTCCTTTTTCGTGAATAAATATTTTGAGATGGATTACCTTTGAAGGTCTTACAGTGGTAGCTAATGAATCTAAGGAAAGAAGAGAATTGATGGCGATGCGCTTCAATGATTCTATCAGCAAAAGTATATTTAAAACCTACACCTTGGTGCCTGATGGATTAATGTGCTATTAAGTCAGCTAGTCTACTAACTAATGAATCTGATGTCTTCAATTCAACTTTTTGGTAAGGTCCATTAATTAACTAATTATACAACCTTATAATCTCCTCTACATATGCGTATTTCACTTAGGAATTTAGTTTCGTCTAGAAGTCAAACAATCAGAAATCAGAGAACAGATTGCATGATGATGATATTTTGTAGATGAAACTAACTACCCTCGGCAAACGTATTCTGGGAAAATTATAAAAACTCATAGTTTGTCTATGACTACTTAATGATGGTTGGCATGGTACTCCTTTAAGCACCGGATTCGAGTCCCGGCTAATCGGGTTTTTCCTTGTTTAGCCTTGGATGTTAGTGTTTGCCCATGTTTCATATGTCGCTCTAAATTGGCAGTAATTGCTGTATATGAAGTTTAGATGAAACAAATATAAAAATACATGCAATACATATAAAAATATATTTATACCTATAGATACGCCCTAACCGATACCTTAGTGTTACCAGTTTAATGCAAAAATACATCTATAACAAAGGGAAAAAGTGAATAATTTAAGGAATAGGAACTTTTTGCCATCAATACCTTATAATTATGTTAGCGAGTTGATGAAAAGTGATTGATAAAACTTTACAAAGGAAATGGAGATGACTTTATAAACTTCGCGAAAAGCTCGAGCCGGATATGGTTTGAATTTTTTCTGCGGATCTTCAAAGCCATATCAACGTTCTTGGAGATGGGATATCGTGAAGTAAAGGCTTCTCCGAGATTTTCGAAAAATTGGAAAGTTCTCTTCCATTGAAAATTCCGTCTGCCTCTTGGTTAAGGCGATCACGAAAACTCAATGCCATGAACACTCAGTTATTTCTGAGATGATTGGATAACTGATATTGAAGAATAGCTTGAAAGAAATAATTTTATTTAAATATTCAATTTTAGATGTTTAAGTTCTGGATTATCTTTTTGAAGCTCTTGACCATATTGTCGTTAGTTGCTAACGAATGGCAGTTGTTGATCATGATACTATACAAGGAGGCAAAGATGTATTACGAAGAGTACTCTCTGTATTTTGCAGGTAGCACTTTGAAAGTGTACTGAGAAGACCTTCTGAAGGGAGAATTTTATTTTGATTGTAGTCAAAATTCTCTGAATTATATGAGAAGTAACTATTATTAGAGAAATAATTTTATATTTTTTCCCTAAAATTTTGACTTCCCATGGACCTTCACATCGAAACTGCCTTTGTTTCTGAGTAAAAATTCGTTTCGGTGATTTTCATGGAGTTATTCCAACTAATCTTAAACATGTTTTTGTAATATGCAGCACCCTAACTCTTAAATCAGTGAAGGATTATCTTCACAGAATAAAAGATAATCGAATCTAGAAGTCTCAACTCCTTTTCTGACCGTACAATGCATATATTTTTATGGAAGAGGTTTCCGCCTCACGTGATGGCAAACAGTACGCAGCATCCACCCATCCACATATGAAATAATAACGACGAAAATTAATTTCGAGAAGAGCATTTCAAAAACTGTGTAAAATTAGAGTTTGATATTTGTCGCTCCTTCGCGGCTCCGGGAATCCTCTGGCAGCTTTTCACATGAGCGAGTCCTTTCCGAGTTATTTTTACACCCCGATAAATGAGATTTCCTCCGTCCCTCCATTCTGGATATTTGTCGGACGGGAAAAATCCCGCTTCGTGAGAAGACGTCTGCCCCTCTTTACCCCTTTCTAGGATTCTGCTGCATGCATTCCTAGACGTCTTGAAAAATACGTCCCAACTGTTCCGTCCGGGGTCCGGGCCCAAAAAAGGATACCATTGTGAGTTGGACGGACCCCAAGGCCCCATTACTTAAGTATACACGATGAACCTCTCAGGACGATGAACCACTCAGCGCACGTTAAAAGATCATTGGCTCTTCAATTCGGGCCCGGCAAACTTCGGCTTAGTCCGCATTACCGTGGAGTTGATACCGGAGGGGAATAAATTTTGGGCCGATTCCGGAAATTAATTAGCGCCCCGGTCGTTGAATTTCAACTTCTTCCGCCGCGTGAATTTGTGATTTATATCGGCGGATGCGCTTTTGTGCCATCGAGAGAGAGACGTAATATCTATTCGTTACCGTGCCCGGCGTTAATTCTCGCCTCGCTAGTTCTTTCCTTTGTTTATGTTCGGCTGCATCTGGTTTATGTTTCGCTTAATTAAATCCTGAGCCGGGGTCACTCCTTACGCCTCCCCAGCTCTCTCGACTCATTCTTCGCATCGAGTGCGTTATAACGCCGCGCTGTCTATACAGAATGGCCATCTCTTTCGATTTGTATACCTTCACGAGTGCACGATTTAGATTCGTAGCTTGAAAATGACTTACGCGCGATGTTTTTTAACGGCTTCAGCTATTTGTAACGCTTATCGGTGACGTCCATTACGACTGAATGAGTTAACTCTCGAGACTGTTTGGCCCATCCGTTCGTTTTAAACGTGGATGAAGAGTAGTTCTGTCTCCGAAGCACTCGAAAGGAAATTTATGCCCGTTGAGAATTGATACACGGAAGGAAAATGCTGAGATGGATGCAGCGCAATCAAATGAGGAACGTTTTCAAACAGACAGTAGATTAAGAGGCTTGCTGCCGTTAAGAAAGTGATAAAAATTTAGTCGAAATTTACGGCTGAGTAGCAGTTCTAACAGTGGGTAGCGTTCACGATTGTGGGTTTCCTTGTTGAATCTTGTCGCTGCTTTATGATCCAGCTCTCCAAAAACGGCCTCGTTATAAAACTAAGCGATGTGGCAGTTCTGTCTTTTTGAAGAGGTTTTTTTGATTTAATTTCTAATGCACGCGCTGCAACCAGAGGAAAACATGGGTATATGTACAGTTCACAAGGGAGAACGCTCAGAAGTCTCTTATACGAGCCATTTAATAACCAGACTATTTCGAATGAGGTGTCAAATTATTCTTCAAACATAGCAATCCATACATTTTACCCAGTTTATGCTTAATTTTGTATATTTTTCTTTCATAATTAGTTCCTGATACCAATTAAATAGTGAAGTTTAAGGACGCTGCTGACTTCTAAATGTACTATTTCTCTAACATTATTGAACGTACGCATAATTTTATAGAATAGAATGATATTACCGTAATTACCATATTGTTTCTATTTTTATATTTTTTAAGAGCCATCAATATCTTTTCCGACATAGAAAATATACACGACCTGAATTTCCAGAATGAACCAGAAATGTTTATTTAATTAATGACTAAAGAAATTCTGGAGAGCTAAAGGGAGTAAGTATGCGAGGCAACTGCTTAAATGCGTAACGATGTATTTTGAAAACTTACAGCTGATAATTGCCTTTGAAGAATAAGGATATGCTGATTGGTAGATACATTGAACGGTATGTAAACATTACATCGAATTCAAAATTTAGTTGTATTTAGTTATTGCGTGAGATGTTATTTATTCATGCTGTCCTTTAGAAAACCGATTGAAATGTTTTTTTGCAACTAAATAACGTAATGGGACAATAATCAACTACTGTTGAATTGGTCTGGATAAAGTCAACAATAAATCGTCATTAGATTAAATAACGTTATCTCATAATCTGACTGTTTCATCAGCCGCACAGATGCAGTTATTCAGATTATTTATTATTAAAACAAATACTTAAATCTTAGGAATATACTGCAACGAGAGACCCGACAATCACCGTAAATCATACACGAATGAGTAAGTCACGCGGTAAATATTTACCCCACCGCATACGGTAACCTGTAATCACAGCAACCGAATCAATCCCCAGTCGCCCGAGCTGACACAAGACCCACCCACGATAACAGACGCTGTTATCGTAGTCGTCGAGGTTATGACCTCCGTAACCTTCAACGCATCTCAGCCATGCAAACGGATGTATACATCTTCCCCTTGCGCCAATGGCTCTAACAGTCAACACTCCCATAAACCACGCGAAAAAAGAGGCAAAATACGCAAGCGGAAGACGTCGGACAATTCTTCCTTTTTTCGTTAATGGAAAGATGCATATGGTCGTCGGTAGGTTTTTTCCCGCGTGTATACTATTCCTCGGTCCCACCGAAGAAAACTCCGCATAACCGTCCCTATTCTTTCCTGCGAGAAAAAAATACGGGAACGCCTTCTGTCCCGACAACATGTGCGGCCAACTGTTCTGACATCCCCCCACACCCCTTCCGCGACTCTGGGTGAATGATTTTTTTCTCCTCCTTGCGTCAGTACCATTCATCGTCGGCCACCTGTTTCGACTCCGTTCTTGTTTTTAAAAGACTCCGGGGGTTGTTTCTCTTACTCTCCTCTAGGAAGACGTTGCGACTGAATCGTAAATCAGCGTATCGTATAAGTCGTGGTGCGTTACATAACGCGTAAGGTTTCGCGTTCTCGGGGACGTGTTCGGGAAAGGGGGAAAATGGTGGGAATAAATGTTACGAGGCTGTAAATTTCCTGGGGAACGAGATATATTTGGAATTGGGCGTGTTCGTATGATTTATTCCGTGTTTTCTCTAATCGTGTCGGATTTGTTTTTCTTCAGTCCACGAAAAGAAGGTGAGGATGACACGGTTTTCTTGGAAGGCGTCGAATTCCTTGCTTTAAGACCTTACTCTCATCAAAATACCATCCGGAGTAAGTGCCTCGAGATCCTAAAATTCAGCGGTTTTATTTCGGCTATAAAAGACAGCTTTAGATGTATCATTTTATACGTTTTAATTTTAAACACCTCCACATACAACATATGTTTATCAACGATGTGCCTCTAAAACAGTCAAATATACAATGTTTTCGATAAAAAATAAAAGTATCAACAACTATAAAAAGAAAAATAGCAGAAAGAAGAGAAGAAATATTTTTTTCATTCATTGGGACGCTAATATTACATTCAGATTGTCAATGAAAAGTTCTGATGCGATAAAAAAGGGTGACAGATGGTTTTCGGAATTTATTTAGTTGAAACCGAAATTAAGAAGACAAAATCTTACCTAAAGGCATCACACTGTAAGAACTAATATAGTTTACGCCCACTGAGGTAAAAACTATTGCTGTACAGATAAGAAACGTGGATCTTAAGAAAAGAGTACTTCAAAAGAGGTTTTCGAGATGTGGATGTGGCATAGATAAAAAAAGGAAGCTGGGTTGATAGAATAACAAGCATGTTGGTGCTAGGAATGATTGTGAATGAGAGGGTATTCATTGAAGTAATTAAGTGTTGACAGAGGAAATTGATAAATACGAGTATTAAGAGGAGAGAAAGATGTTGAAGTAAGCAATTGACGGAAGAATATTGTGGAATTTACAGAGAGGAAGATAAGACAAAATATTCAATAGATGATACATATAAAGAGTGGCAAAAGTCGCCATAAAAAGAAAGAAAGAGCTCTGTATAGGGAACATAAAGCCGCATGACTCTACTGGAAGTTACTATGATGAAAGAAACACTACGATGATGATAAGTTACCTCCTGCAACACGCCGAAGAGTGGTTTGCAGGATACATTTGTAGATGTAGACTAAGTTCAGTAATATATTACTTTTTAATTCGGGAATAACTTTTGATTAACAAAATCTGAATGTCATTTCTTTATTTCAAAATACATACCAATCCGATTTGATACCTTATACCAAACCCATTCATCAAAGTCATCATACGGTATTCATATAAAATGTTCAATACACATGCCACATAATAAACGGTTTTACAACGCCCGCGATGAAAATCGCGACTCAAAATATTGACATTTCGCAGATACGACGCTCGTCGGGGATTTGTCGCTAGTAAAATAAAACATCCGACAAATATTTGATAAAGAATCTGACAAAATGAGTACGAGGGACGTCCAAACTAAAACCGAACCTATTATGAAAAACGTCGATCGCTCAATTCGAAGGTAAATTAAATCTTCTGTAATTAATCGCTCGACTCCATGCGATATCGATGACTCTTGATTTTCCGCCATTAGTCGACGTCGCCCCGCGCCATTTAAAAAGATTATTTGCTTCAGATGATTGATCATCATGACTTATCACAATCTTCCCGACGCATGAGAAATGGGAAATACGATGACCTGATTTCGCAGGTTATTAAAGGAAATAAATACGTCAATTACGGCATTTCTGGAATACGCTGGAATATATGGAATCCGCGGGCCTTTGACTTGTTTATGGACACATATATCTTCCGCTAATTTAATTATAGAGTGAATTTTCTGTACGTAAACCTAAAACTGTTTCCTATCTAGAAACTCTCTGGACCCATAACTTACGAAATTTCTGGGTAGGAAGAATATTAGATTGAATTTTTCTTGATTAGTATTCGTGGATGTGAGAGCTATAGCATTCGCTGTGGGGCGTGAAATCCAATGGATTGATGCATTGCAGAGTAGAGAAAATTTTGATTAACTATGGGCAATCGATAACTAAACCATTTTTTCAGCTTTAAGTTATCAGTTACCTATGCCATTCATGTGCCTGATTAAATGTAGTTTCCACGGTAACTGCAGCTACCTCATGATCTTCATAGACAATTTTACTTTTACTAAAAACCGAAGTATTATCTGTCGAGCCTCACTCTGATAGGTGATGATATTTTTATTTTTTCATGCATGTTTCATCTCATTTATTCTCACTTCCTATTATTTTTCATGGTGTCTGATATCTTATTATTAGTATATGGTTTTCATTTTTTTTCTCTTCGAAAGAACATTGGCGAAGTTGTTAAATGATAATGAATTTTTTTATTATTATTTTATTTATTTATTCTTCTGTATTCATACTAGTTTTTTATCATTTTCATTTATGACATTCTGTATTTTCAGTGTTTTTTTAATCTCTTATCTCATTTTATCCTTTTTACTAACTGTTATTCTTTTATGGATTATTTCTATATGCAGTTTGAAGTGTAAATATGTTCCTTGCTTTTTGATTCCAGCCTTTTCTGTAAATTTCAGTTTCTTATCTATCTGTAGGTTTCGCAGGTTTTTCACACCCTCTTCTGGGGTGTTTTCCTGCTGTGGGCTATTTTTCCTATCCTAGGTTTTTAAGCCTACAATATAAATTTCTTCCGTGCACTTTTTTTCTGCTATCTCTTTCTTACAAATTGACGAAGGGTTAGATGTAAGAAGAGACTATTCAGTCTTAATGTCGCCCGAATAATGACGTTTTATTATTATTATTATATATTAATGGCAGGGGAGATCACAATTCTTTATAGAGTTGTTGATTGCAATTTCTTCAAATATAAGAATAAGTAACTCATCTTGAATACAACCATAAGTGATTTTCAAGGTTCTCAAGGTTATTGTCCCCAGTGATAGATTCACCAGCTTCAATGTTTTTTGCAGATTCCGAGCGCGAGACATGAGCATTCAAGGCTATTACCACCATCGTAGCATAGCAGAGTTGCCGCAAAAAATGATGAGAATTATAGCTACGAAGTTTTCAAAACGTAGCTATTTATAAACTCAAAACGCTAGAATTATTCACTTTTTATCGAGTTTCGCAATGGAATATTCCGTAACTGATATGATAAGATGATGTCCATAAGGCATATATCCCATGAGTAATGGAATAATATCTTGACTCCTCAATGATAATAAACTAAATCAGTTAGCATTGAAGTTATCAACTTTCTAATGCCGACCATACTAGAAAGAGTCCTGATTAGAGGAATGTTAGGGATAAGCTAGGGTTGCCAGATGTCCTCATTTCCTAGGACATGGCCTTACTTTAATTCTGAATAGAATATTCAATGAATCAATCGATCGCAAGTGACAGTAATTTTTAAAGTACGTACGTTCGCTTTCGATAAAAATCTTTAATTTCTTTATAATTATTACATTAAAAACTTAAAATAAAAATCTTAAAATTATAGTAATAGTAATTTGAGCTACATTAATTCTATTACATTAAAAATCATTATTAATTAGATTAATTCTTACAAAACCAAAAATATTCTCTCCGAAAAATAAGCAATTCTTCAAATAATTTACAAGTATCTGAACGGAATGGCCTAATAAGGAACTATATTTCACACCCTGCCCGGGGCTCCAGTACACCTAGATCCGGCCCTGACCCTAGAATCGGCGGGCGCGCAGCAATTTGGCTACTTTGAAGCCTGCAGACGCCCAAAAATCCTTATTGAAAAATGCATCATTTAATTAAAAATTTACTTAAAATTTTCACGCATAAACGTGCAATGTTGAACACCATTGTCCATCAGCAATGAAAAATTCGTCTCCGCAAACTTCTCACTTAACACCTGCAACAGAGCGAGCATTCCAAAATTTGATTGCCTCATCGTGAAAGAAGATACAACCACAAAGGCATTAAAACTCATGCATCGGTACGCATCATCATCATCAAGCGGCACGCGCCATTCCCAACCTTTTCATTAAAACCGATTCGCAAGAACTCTCCCACAGTGGAAACCTTCCTTTTTATATCGAACCTTCTGTCGTTGAATAACCTTTCCCTTAACCGTTTGATTCGATTTCGACCAGTCCAGTTTTCCGCGAAAGGGGGCGGGACCGAAAACAGCTCCATCTTTCGCAACAAAACAAGAGCGTATCTGCTGACGTCATCTATCCCCCGCCAATCGAAAACCCTCCCACTTCGGAGGCACTCACTCGATTCCCACTCCGCAAACACGGGTTCCTCTGCCCTCCCTAAGTACCCCTCGTGGGATTCCAGAGGCGTTCTTCTCCTTCTGGTCACGTTTTCTTAAGCCCTTGCGTAGCCAAGAGGCATCTTCTTCTCCACGGAAAATGCTATCCCCTCTGCTACCATTTTCTTCCTTCGGTAATTCCCGTGTCCTCATCCTCTCACCCACACGCTTTTTTCTCTCTTTTGGAATCTACGGCACTTCTAGAGAAGGGTCTAGGACGGCTGGCCGACGCTGTTTCGCCGACGCCATTTTGCCGCCTGTATTATGTATTGTAATTCACCGATGAATAAAATCCCATTAAAATTAATGGTGATTTCTGAGCACCTTTTGGTCATTAGAAATGCATGTATGCAGGGCCGATGTGTGAGGCAACCGCCTAAGGCGACTCTCGCAAGGGGCGCCAATTTGTGTATTAAGACCTACATTTTATTGATATTCGATGTTTTATGTAAAAAAGTAATGAATTTCAATAGGGAAGCGCCATTTATTTTTTCTATGTTTCTAATTATTTCAATTAAGATCGAGCAAATTGTAACTTGGGAATAAAATAAAAGTCTGCGTATAGCATCTCGCCTCAGGCAGTAAAACAGCTCGATGCCACCCTGCACAAATGGATAAACGAAATTATTTTGAACATATGAAATGTGGGGGTGGGTAAAAGTACCGTAACTGCTATAACATTGATACTTAAATCGATAATAGGTTCATCATTTCGAAGTATTGATACGAAATTCATTATCCAATTTGTCAATTTCTTAGTCTTGTATAATAATCGATAAAGTATTAGCTTCCTTCAAACCAACCCAAATAAAGCAGATAAAAGTTACACTTCCGTGTTGGAACAAACGCCTGACTTTCAGCATCATCACAATCCTCCAGATTATGTTATGGGAGATCAACAAAATCAGGTTCGTAACCGAAAGAAAAACATCCCAAATATTCTTTAAGTATGAATAGTATTACAATTCGTCAAAAAATCCTGGTGGAAAAACGGCGTGATCGAGAAGTATCTAGCGTTGAAACGTCTCACTCCTCAGAAAAAGATGCCACTGTGTGTTTCCTCTCTGTAATTCCCCTGACCCCATCCCCTCACCCTTTTTCCACACGTTTTTTCTCCCTGAATCCCCGAAACACGGTGCCATCAGCGGCTCTGGGATGACGTTTCCACTTCCCCGAGAAGCCCCTTAAATTCTCCGTGGTCCCCAAGAAATCATCGAGGGCGTACATGTGAGAGATCGCCTCATTACATAGAGACCGACATCTGCAGGAGGAGGAAAGAATGCTTTTTTACTCCTCGTCTCTTTCCTTGAAAGAGAATGGAGACTTTTGAATCCGAGATACGGGTTGAGTCTCAAACGTCCGATCTCTTCTAATGGATTGACTTTTAAAGAGTTTTTCCCCCTTTAAAACGACTTACTTCCGCGGAATTCGGTCTCTCACCGATAGAAATGTTTAAATGTCTAAACAACATTCTCCCTCCTGTATCTCAAATATTTTCATTATGGAAATATTTCAAAATTATGGACGGACGGACGGACACATGAGCGTATTGAAGAAAATGCTGTTTTGAGTGCAAGATCAGCAGCAATGTGTTTAAAATGGCACAAATTTGCCAGTCGTCATGGAAAACTTATCAAATTCAGTATTCGCTTAAAAGTATCATCCCCAACAGAAAAATGTATTTTTCCTATAGGATTTTTTTGTATAAAATTTTTCATTTTCCTTTGATACCTTTCTTTTGATATTTCTCTTTTATTAATGTTCATTCAAATAAATTTTTTATATTCATTAAATTGAAAAATATTGTTCCACATGCAATTCTCTCTTTCTCTCACTACACTTTCTAACTTTCACGAAAACTTAACAAATGAAAACGAACACTTCAACTTATTTACTCAAGGAGGCATAAATAAATATTCGAAAACAATTACCATACCATAAAGTTATATTTCATTTAAAAAACAGCACAAGAGAGTATATTCTGAGAATAAAAACCGAATTGCTGCCGAATGATTTTGGTTTGTGAGACGGGGAAGGATCAAAGATCTCCTTAAAAACGAAAGATATTTCCAAAATTCAGGATAGACAGATTTGGACTAGCAAAAGGATTCCGCTTTACAAGATCGCCAGGAAGTATTAAGAGTAGTTTAGTAAAGATAGCAGCCCAAGGGAAGACGGCACGCTTGAATTGGCTTCGTACATAAAGAATAAGACATTCAAAGAGACTCGTAGACTTTCATCCAATCGTCTACTCCGGAGTCCACGTCCAAAGACATCGAAAACATGACAAGAGCACAGAGCATAAGCCCTTTCCTCACGAATGGACAAAATTCAAAGTCCAAAGCGTTCCAACGGGACACTATAACAATGAATATCGGATAGGAATAACGCTTTTTTTCGCCGAGGAAAAAAATAACTGTCTGACGCAAACTTCGCCACTTTTAGTATCACAAACTCTCCTTGAGAGAGCGCTCCTTTCACCGCAGGACGCCGATCGGATCGCCTAACTTCTGGATTTGCCCCGCAAACACTTGTCCTTCCCTTCCTCTGAGTTGTCGTACGTTTTTAACATTCCCTCTCCACACACTCATCACGGAGGCTGCGAAATGCCCCTCTTTCCCACGACCATTTTCATTTGCCCATTCCCGGCATTCTTTTCCATTCCTGCCATATATTCCGTTCCATTTTTTTCTAAGACATCGCCTCTTTTCATACCCATTCTTTATTAAATTCTTCCCCTTTCAGAAATCTCTTCAGTCCTTTATATTCCGTCTCTACTCCGAGATTTTCCCTGCTTCGCTACCCTTACCATTGTGCCGAGTCTCTCTTTTCCCTGCTCTATTCATTGCTTTGTCTTGCTTCCGAGATGGGTACGACTATTATTTTTCGCTCATTAATGAAATTTTAGGAGGACTAAGATTACAGTTACGTTAAAACCTATTATTTTTCATATTTACTAGAGTTTATGTAATCTAAATAAAACCAGACAAAGAAACGAGCTGGACATCTCAGAATTTCCCGAGTAAGAAAATAGGGAATTCTACGAATGGTCAAATATAGTATTAACGGATGATTATTTCGGTATAAATCTTTTCAATAACAAGTCTCAGAAGAATTTCAAGATATAGGAGAAAGTCGTCATTCCCTGCTGTGCAAGTCGAGCTAGAAGTACAATAGGGTCGTTGGAAGACGTTTCTTTATTTTATCAGTCTTTTCTTAAAATCTGTGTAAGGAGAAATTGTGTGCCGTTTTTAATAACATTTATAATAGCATTTCACGATGTTTGTACGGTATTTTATGATAATTTTATGCTATGTTCGTATGTGTATATTGTATAATTTTATTTTATGTATGCAGTGTTCAAATAAATAATTTTACAGACGTCGCTGATATACTTCACATAGAGAATGAGCCAAGGATAATTTATTGTATCATAGTTTACTTGGTAAATACATGTAAACTGAATATATGACGCCTAATTTCATCTCTTCTTTTGCTTGATGTAGTGATGGTATCTTAAATTCTAGGAGTATAAACATGATATCTTTACGATGGAGGCAGCAGATTCATCCTATCAACGACTGAAACAAACAACCAAACGATAACGTAAAGAACTGCTTCGGCAGTAAAAGTTCCAAGACGGCCAAACTCAAAACGTTGCAGTCCACTTATCATTCAGTTTAAATGCAAACCCAAGCGCCAAACAGGATGGCAATCTGTCAATAAAAATACAACCGCTATGCGATACAAATATCATGCCATGATTAGTATATTCAAACTCAGCATTTATAGCCACTGGTGCTGATTCTACTTGGTCCGCGTGACACTTATCAAAAGATAACGATATGGTAAAACCTTACTCTGGCAGTTGTTTAACCCCGAGAAAAATTTTTGTTAGCTCTGACGTCGCAATAACCAGCTTTTAAATATTCATTGGTTTTTATAATGTGCGAGAGAGAAAATTGGAAAGCAGAAAAATGTATAGAGTAAATCATGAAAGCAATAGAACTCAAACTGATATTATTTTAGACAATTTAAAAAGTCATATGATAAATTTCCCTTTCGTAGAACATTCCAGTCTAAATATATTTCAGTAGGCCTATGATGGCTATCACCCTATATTAAATATAGTGCTATCTTCTATGAGAGCCAAAATGAAGATAAAGGAGGAAGAATTTTGTAAGTAATATGCTATATGGTACTACTCATAAGTCTTTACAATACAATATCTTTCCATCATTTATCTCGATAAAAAGAGATAATATTGTTAGGAAGCGGATATTTTTCAATCTTTACTGGGATATTTTCTAATTGGGGCTTCGCTATGATTTTTGCGTCTCCACCCTCCTATAGTCTAAATTCACTCTCTATGAGAAAAACATATTTCCAAACAAGATTTGGGCATCATCATAAAAAAGTATTTCCTGTAGTTTAATACGTCAGGGGTAGAAATAGCTACAAATCACAATCTATATTTCCACCTTCCCGACGCCGGATTTCTTCACTCTTCGACAGCATTCCCGAAGACGAAGCCATTATTTCCACAAAAGAGAAATATTTAAATTCCTTCAACCATCCAAATCTTTCCTCGCGACTTATTCCAGAGAATGAAAATCGAGAAAACACACCGAGATCACGGCGGAGAGTATGGGAAAGATGAAGGGGACCGATACCAATTAGCAGACCGATGATAAGTCACGAATTCCGCCACGAGAATAACGCCCGCATCTCGCATTACGCTCCTCTAAATGCCTCTTTAAATCAAACGGAGACTCAAACAGTCGCAAAGGCCGAAATAACGATGTCGCTAAACTTGAAAGAATATCGCGCTACAAAGCGAATGCAGCGGAGAAATGTTGAACACGGGGAGGATTTGAAGGAGGCAAAGGGTCTTTGGGGTGAAATGGAAAGGAAAGCGAAGATTTGGGGTTATTTTTAAAAGAAAAGGAGGATAGAGGCAGATTACGCTGCGGATAGAGGAAAAAGGAAACGCTGGGTAAAGAAAGAAGGGAATCGTTCGGAATTCAGAAAAACCCTTCTCCTCACGCGGTTTCTCCTTTTTTCGATAAAAGGGCATTTCCATACGCCTCCCAAAGCCCTGACTCTCTTCTGCTCCAATAATAATGTTTAGTTGACTTTAAAAGGCGTATCGAGATCCGAGGCGATCTTCAATCTCCTCCGTTGTTATTAAAACTAAAAGGGTAAAGGTAAGAATCGTTAAATATCAACATGCAATATTGTGGCGCGCTCACACATGAATAATATCCACTCTTTTCCCTTTAAGGGTAAGAAAACTACTCTTTGAGCTGTATACTTTCACCTTCTTACTGCATACTTCCACCCTTATCTTCATGCATTGAATTTCATTCCTCTGACTTCGCATTTATCCCTTCCTTCTGGAATTCCAGCAACCAGTCTTTCTTGGTTATCTCTTTAGATCTACCCTAACTACCCTAATAAATTATTTTCATCATTTGTGGCACTTCTAAATGACCTAAAAAATTTATCAATGTTCAACCATACCAATTCTGATATCCTCATTACCACTGAGAGGAAAGTTCCAGTGAAAACTGCGAAGGGTAAAATTATGTAATGTCTCTCGAAAATAAAGGGAAGAGAAAAATATAGTAATGACTGGGACTCGAACCCATGTCTTTAACTATTCCTTGTAGATGATCTGTGACGTGGTAGTCCTAAGTTCGAGTACCATTAAAATCGATAATTTCACATCTGTTAACAATTAGGTTTCAACGCGAATGACAAAGATGCAAAGCAAAAACACTTTTTCCTAATCTTTGGTAATGTAAATTTTTAATTTAGCAATCATAGCCATGTTCCTCAATTCCGTAATGACCGTAGATTTATTTTCTGAGGCGGATTTAAAGGAAAACTAGAAGCGGTAATTATTTGCAAGAGATGGCCAATACGTTACTGATCAAATTGATAGGATAAAATTTAAACAAGGGACATAATCATCTCAAAATCCGCTATACTGACTCGTATTCTAATCATATTTCCAGCAGAAACTGAAAGAAAATAGATAACAGCTACTAACGTAGCAGCTACTTATACCAGTCAGTGCTAACAGGATCGCTTTTACTTTTACAGAATCTTAGGAGAAGGAAAAAACATTGACGAAACCATATGACAAAACACGAGGTGCGTTTATCGACACCAACGTTATGGCTCTAAAATTCGAAACTTTCTTTCTCCTTTGGTCCTTCTGCCCAGCCCCAGCGCGCATAAATTACCCGCCTTCTCTCCTACACCCTTCATCAACCTTTTCAAACCGAAGGGGACTCTCGCTTCATTTATTTATCAGTGGCGCCAATTTCCTCCCATTTTCGCCCTTATCCGCTTTTCGCGCCGTTTGCTCGCATCTCCTCATCCACTATCATTTCCCTCCATATATATTTTTTACTTCGCCAAGTATGCACTACTCCAGATCCAAAAAAAGGACGAGGGGTTCGTAAATTTTAAATTTATTACTTACACTCTATCAGCCCTGTAGAGCTGGGGTAGATTTATGAAAAGGCGTGCTAGGCGCTACAGGAGGGCCTCAACAAGATTCTTTTTCAAATTTGATAGAGGTCAAGTCCCTCTATAAAAATTCGAAAAAGTTTGTTTTCGAGAGTTCTTGTGTTCCTGTTTATTTACTTCGAGAGAGTACTTTATACATATTGAGTAATTTTACGGGATAATTTTATAGAATGAATTGCACCAATATTATTATTCTCTAATTGAGAGTAGTATTAAATATTTAAAATTCAATATTTTGTCAATTTAATATTTCCAAAGAAGCAAATGAATATCATATGGTTGGTATTTCCATATTTTAATATTATTCGGGGAAAAAGCATTAACAAAATTAAATAGGAAAGGAATCACTTGAATACATAAGTATAACAGTCTTGATACTGTGGCTTGATGTTTTTCAAGAAGCACTATTTTATTACATTACTTGATGGGTGTTTATTGTCATTCCATCACAATATTTGATTTCGTTCATTAATTCCTCATCCCATCGCAACTTTTCCTATAATCAACCAGGATTTAAATGGCCATTATCACTAAATAAGTTAACAAATAATGAAATATGAGCAAAATCTTTAACAAGCAATATACAACACTTAAAAATGTTTTAAAATGCTGATAAAATATAAACAGCAACGCATTTAAAGAAGCCTTTATAGGAACAATACGGACAAAATAAAAGCTTTTCCTTTCTGAGTAATACTTCCAAAAAGTAGTTCCCTTTTAAGCCCTAAATCCCTTTTCGGATGAATCCCAATTTTCAGGGAGACATCCTGAAGAGGAATACCTGAATAGAAATGCACGCATCCTGCCTAAGGTCACGGGATCTATAAAGTGACGGAATCTAAACATCTCAACGGGCTTTGCACTTTCGTAAAAAAAAACCTTCGCAAAAAAAAACTCCTCTCCCTGAACGCGCGATCGTTTGCCCTTTCTAAGGCAGGCATGTCCTCGAAAGCCCTCACATTCTTCAACCTTATTGCCATCCTTCTTCAGCGCCACCTTTGGGTCCTTTCTCCTAATCCCACATTTGTCGCCTCGCAACCCCTCTTCAGCAGATCATTTCACTCTTAAAATCCTCACAATCATGTGCATTATGCGCCCCCTTTGAAGTGCAGCTCTTTCGGACGGCGAGAAAGTTTTTCGGGTCCTTTCTATTGTTCGACGGAGGAAACTTGTGAGGTGTTACGGCTTCGGTGTATGGTTTCAAAGGAAGGGACAGTGGCTAATCCTCAGCCGTCATAAAACTCAGCTTCGCACCGTTGTGCGAAAACACAATATTTGGTCGAAATCTTGAAAAAGTCTTTATTGCACCTCTTTGAGACTTACTTCACTTAATCTACCAATATTATTATTACTGTTTGCGCTGACTCGACAGGTGATGTACACAGGTACAGCACTTACACTCATACCCTTGTTATATAAGCACCCTCGAAAAAAGGGGCAACACATTAGTTGGGTTAGCTATGAATTCATTTTTACCCATAGATACTGGAAGCGTATCAATTAAAGAGGGAAATTATATTTTCCCAAGTATATAGACTGAGAGAAACTAAATTCCAAAGAATATGCTCAACTGAAGAAGCTTTAACTAACAATAAAAGGAAATCCATAAAGATGAGGAGAAAATAATTGTGTTTCAGTTCCAATTCGTTCATTCAGCGACCTGTTTTGGTTATTTCATGATCATAAGCAGGCCTGACGAAACCGGTCGCAGAATAAACCCCTTATGGAACTGAGATATACACAGAAACATTCCTCAGCGGAACAAATGAGATCTATATTCTCGAGGGATGATCACTCTCCGATCTCACGAAAAATGCTGTAGTTATAGGTAAACAATGTCCAGAAAATTAGAAGGATCAATCCAGAAGGGTGTTAAACGATGTGTCAAAACATAAATACCACTTCATTGAATGCGCGAACGTGACGTCAGCGTAGTTCCTCGAACACAAAGCTTTTCCCAGGCCCACCTATGTCCCTTGCGTTACAGAATCCAAAGGGATAAATTTGCTAGGTAAGGAAAGCGTAGCGGCAAACCTGTTCCATTTAATGCAAGGCAAAGAGGTGTACGCACGCGCAGACATATGCTTAAGAATCGCCGACACATACCAGAAATGTTCTCACAGCGGGAAACATAAATACAGAAAATATTGGTTTTCCCATGAAACAGAAGACATTTTGCAGATTGCTTTTCCATTGTAAAGTAATTGGTAATTACCCAAGCGAGACCTAACAAGCCTGTTATAACGACGAAAGTTCATGTTAGGACAAGAATTATCAGTAAACTAGAGTGAGCATTGACTTTATATCCTAATTATCGCAGACTGCTAGGACTCTTTTGAGAATTTATTAATGCTTTTTCTATGCTTGATTTTATGCTTAACTACCAAGTTTACATGTATACTGAATATTAATATTTTAAGGAATAAATACCAATTTAAGGTAGTTACTATATAAATGTATAAATTTTGGATATTGAAGAACTAATATGTTGAAGAATTAATGTGCATTAGTTATAGACGATGCAATATCTTAGACCCTCATAACATACTGATGCTTTACTTAATAATTCAATGTATGCATGAGCGTATGACTTTTCCACCAGATGTTAAATCAACGACATACCACATAAAATGAAGAAAAATTGAAGTTTTTTAAATTACCGAATGAGTATAGAAAGTAAAGTTAACTCACATCAACGAAATTTCAAAATTAAATCTTCTGGCATAGCCACCTCCGACTTCATACATGATTCAAAATTACGTAACCATTCAAGGATCCAGCCATCTGTTTCTCTCAGTTGAAACCCAGTTTCCGCAATTCTACTCTTACGATTGAGAATTCCGTTTCTATTGAAACAGAAGATTCCGGATAACATCCATTCCTACCAAACCTCACGCATTCTCTGGTTGTACCAGACGACATACGGATCCGCCGCAATCCAGCCGATATCCCGTCCGTCCTTGCTCCTTAGTATCATAGCTCCATCGTCCCACTTCCTCCCACTGCTCATCACCAGAGAAAACAAGACGCTGAGCACTCTATTTTCACAACAACGACCGCGATCGGATCGAATTCGCCGTCCTCGATGGTAAGAAAAGGCACACGTGATTACCGCATCTGGTTCGCCTAACCGGACTTACGACCGCAAAATGACATCGTTTCGAAAGCTCCGTTATTTCCCAACGGCTCACGATGAATTAATCTTTGCAGAAAAAAGGTATGTATCTCTGCAGTACGGGGCTTCCGTATTGGCAAGAGATGCCATGCCCGAGAAGAAGATAGATCGGTAACATGTTCTTTCGGACGATACGGCTGGATGAATCAAGGTTCGGATTACATTTTCTCTCTAACAACCTCGGTCGTTAGATTGGATACCCATCGATTAAGTCGTTAATTAGCTTCACCTGGAGTTTTAGAAGAATCTTCTACGAAGTGAAGACGTAAAACTGGTAGGCTGGGTCTAATTATAGTGCTAAATTGTAGGTCCCAGTGATACTGAGGCCTGGGGCGACGAATCACTGTCAACCCTATCCGGTGGAAATTCCTGAATTCTTAAAGAGATCCCTAATCGTTTAGCGCCCTTTCTGCAGCAATTATTTCCGTAATAACAATCGTGTCTGGACCAGAGTATTCCAGCCTTCATCTTGAGTCACTGGAGCCCGTCCTGAGATACCTACACATTTGCATAATGGCCGCTCCAGACTCAAGCTCCATGTGTGGCAGAAGGTAATGCAGCGCTCATCCTAGAAAGTGTATCATTACCACCTATTTTTCCGCAGATGGGATCTCTAAAATCGACCCCTTCACATACTTGTCCCTCCACCTTTTCCCGGTGATTTGAAAGACCGAGATGGCTACTGCTGTAACTGGCTCTTTAGAAAATATTCCATTTAGATGCTAAGTAACTTCATCACCTTTCTGATGGTCGTTTCTCTCCTTGTCCTCAACTAGACTTGAAGAGCATCTTAAGGACACTTGCTGTTTAATCGTCTGGACCCACTATACTTAGGACCCTTACGTCTTCTCTATTAGCATCCTTATCGGTCACATACCAGACCACACATTAGATGCGTAATAGCTGAGGTTGAAGTTAAGTAAGACCAACAGTCATCCTGCCAAGATACCGCTGTATTTATCACGTATAATCCGAATTTAGGTTGTCTTCTTGGAATTCTTTTACGAAAGTATATAAGAGGAGAACTTATTAATAGTCAGCTAATTCAGTCCAGTGGTATTACAGACATTTTTCATCCATCGTGCTTCTAAGGCTGCATCATACTTTTCTAGCATACAATAGTTTTTTCATGGCTTATTACTAAATATACTCGATACTTAAAATAAGAAATTGATAACATGAGAAAGACAAATTTTTTATCGCTAAAAAGCTTTTCATTCTGTATTTTCTCCCGATTCCATGCATTATGATATTTTAGCCCAGATATTATCTAAATAATGTTCATATTTGTTCGGTTTATTTGAAAACACGATTAAGTTGTTAATCTGTTGACGATATAGTTCTCAGATGAGTTGCAATTCGTGTAATTCTGAGGCCACATACAGATTCAGTTAAAATATATAGCATTCCATAATAGCATACTAAATTTACATACCTCTAAGGGAAACTGTATTAAGAAGGCACTGGGCTAAAGTCCGACAAAATGTGTACGATTTCCCTCGCATTTCAGAGATTCTGACGACGAAATCCACTAGAAAGTTCCCTCCGGAAATATGTAAGAAAATATCTCCTGAAGAAGTTGGATCCATGGTAGTAAATTCCATAAAGAAGTAGCCAATACTCGCTGATACCTTCTTTGAATTGCATAAATTCCTGAGATCATCTCGGTAAATGTGATAAAAATTCCTGAAATATCCTTGAGAGACGCAAATTCCTACTGGGTGATCGTATGGAAGGATAAATCTCATTCCTCTGAGAAAGGAAGATTATATAATAGAGGAGGTGGCAAGGTACACAGATGCACCGACTCCTACGAAAGCGTGCGTTTTCCCTACTTTTGACGAAAGCACAAGTTAATGAGGCGGGCACCGAGTGTATCTAGTTCGTGCTTGATATACCGCCAGCTACAAACTATTTGCTAGCAAAGTGCGTTAAGGAAATTTAATATTAAAAATCAATGCCATTACGTCGGTATATGCGGTTTTAAATCATATTTTGTAGCCTTTACATAGCTTTACAGGTGAGCAGGTAGGTAAAAATTAAACCATCTCTTCACTTTAAAGAACAATTTCAGGTATGTTTCACATAACCAAAGTTAAAGTTGAAATAAAGTAATCCTGTTAAACTAAAAAGTAAATGAATGAAGCTGTTAAAATAAAGAAGTAAATTAGCAAAAGCATTCCTGCTAAAAATTCACCATATAGTTACTTGAAAACGAAGTATTTTTCAATTTAAAATTAAGAATACTACGGATGTTCTTTTAAGCTATTTTAGCGCAACTATTATGCAAGTTCAAAAGCTCTCGTAAAAGAAAAATAGAAAAAAAATACATTTCAGATTTTCTTAATGATATAAAACGTGTATAGTCAACCGATCCTAAGTAACTAACCATGGTTTTATGAAGAAGACTACTCAAATTAACTTAGTAAATCACATCAATACCATAAAGTAAGTGAGCAAGAATATAACGGAAGCTATCAAAAAATCTTCCTTAATACTTCAACCAAAAAATCTCAAAAAATACCATAATTCAAAATTCACAAAAATTTCGGAAATATTCCATTCTATACAAAAACAGTTCTTGTACCTAACAACCGCTTCCAAATAGACGGGCATTATGATAAACCTGAGGAAGAAAATATCGCGATAATTTAAAAGGGTTTTCCACCGCGGCAAATCGGTCATATCGTGCAGAGATGTAAAGGATGAGGTCCTCTGTTGCCATGGGAAAGGAAAACAGTTTTTCTGCCGTTCCGAGTGAAAGCTTGTATCAAGCAATTGCCCCGAAATTTTTTCAGTTTCCGCCCTCTTCCCCGCGTTTAATTTTCACTGACAGTCGGGAGGGGAAAAAAACTTTCTTAACGAGAAAACATGGCTATGCGTGAGGGTTGTAGCATTTGGAGGGTTGGAATCCGACGGAACGGAAACGTAAAGGGGTTAACCGATAAATGGAGATGATTTTAAGCGCTCATTAAGTTAAAGAGCTTTTCTTCATTGCCGTTATGAACTCGCAAGCCTCTTCGGATGTAGATTATCGTTTGGTGAAGGATATGGGAAAACTCCCCATGTGTTTTTCTCTCCTTCTCATATGTCTTTCTGTCTAAAAAGATGGAAATAGTGTCATTGATCTTATGGGCTCATAGTTATCATAGGAAAACAAACATTTTCCCTATTGAAAGAAGGTACGGGAATATATCTTTACTAGAGTATTGCAGAGATTATTTTTTACGAGTTTCAAAACCATGAATGAACCTGAAAATTAACAGAATTTTAACCTGAAACAACCTATGGACATACGAGTAAAAACCACTATTTTCTCAAATTTTATTCACTATTTTTCTCGTATTCAAGCCCGTGATGTACATGCAAGTTATTCTACACGTAATTATTTAATGATTCAATATTTACGCATAAACGGAAGCTATAGGTAACAGACGTTGAAAACAATCGCTTTTAGAGGTAGAATTAAAGTTCTGTCGTAAAATTGCACATAATAATACTGTAGATTAAAGATTGAAGTAAAAAATTGTTTTTTAAACATTATTTTTACGAATTCCACACAATAGAGCATATGTAATACGACCTTTTTCTGAAAAAAATATGCCATTACATCGAGATCTCTACTCCTTAGCATGAATATTATTTTTATCATTCGTTCAAAATAGTGTTTAAGCGTTAATTAAGAAAATCGACCATCACATCATATCGATAAACCGATTTATCCGATAAATTAAATTAATTCCTTTCTGTTACAAATCGATAATTATTTCTTGTATAAATCGAATGAATCTCTTCCCTCGATACTTACCACAAAAATTTTCCTCCGAAGAAAGTGGGCCATCGATAGATCGAACAAAAACATTCGTTCGATACATCGATCTAGAAATCTCATTCGATAACTCGAATCGGATTATATAATCGATTCTTGTCGTCGTTGGTTAACTCGAAAAACAGGCGAGAAAGACATTTGGGATAGGACGAATGTACGCGAGGCGAGAAGAGGAAAATGATAAAGGAGCTCGAAAAGGAATCGAATCGATCGACACGTGCGATGCTCTTTCTTTTAGGCGCGCACCGTGGCGCTGGTCCCTCTGGGCGATAGGTACGTGATCCGCGCTGTAGAAGGGGTTGCAGAGGACAAATGCAGATGAAGTAGCGATGTTTCCGAAGGCGGGTCACGTACCAACGTGGCACAAACCCTCCCGTTGCTCCTCGCAGAATCGCTAAGACGGGGATTACGCGAGATGCCGACTTCCGGTCAGATAATGGGGCGCCAGATGGAAAGGAAGGGGGATTGATAAACAAAGAGACCCTGCGTAATGGCGTACGTAAGGGACTGCGGAGAATTTTCCGATCCCTCCCGAATCGGTTTTTAAGAGATCGTTTGCATGCCTCCTTCGTTTGGCCGTTGAAATTAATAGAGATTTCCTTTTTCGGGCCATCGATCCGGGATGGGAAACATATTTCGGGTCGCCAGCTGCTCTGTTTCGTAATGTTCTGCCGTTTTAACACTCTCCGCGCGCCGAATTCCTGAAGATAATCTTAACACGTACTTTTTATTCGATGTGGCCGCACAAGTCGATGTTTGCTGGAGACTGAATTGAATTTCGCCACTTCTCGGGCTGTCTTTTTATTTTTTCTAGCGGTTGTTGTTTTGTCCCGCAAAACCGAAGTACGTAGAAACTGTTTCACCTCGATTCCTTGTGTCTATCTTCGTGAAATCCAGTAGCTTCGTGTGGAAATCGTTTGCTGATTCCCTGATTGATACGGATGTTTTATTAAGCAGAATCGCACTGCTTCTAAAAACGAAATCTACCGTTCCGCATGTCTAATTATCTACTTTAGAAAGCAGGCGAGAGTAAAGCCTATTTGTGGTATACGTGAGAAGGAGTTAATTTCCACTTATTCCAACATCCGAACTACTTTTCCAAATCTTTCCAGACCAAAGTTTATAACTGTTAACTTTAAAACTATTATCACTACACATAAATGTGAGATTAAGTATGCATGAAACTGCCAAAAAATTAACAACGATACAAAATATTAATTTATTAAGCAGCATTACTCGGAAAGAAATGTCTCATTTTCAATTGTAGTATATCGAAAACAATTCTGAATCTTTAAAAATTATTTCTTTTCCAAAAATATAAATAAGAAATGCAAAAGCTTATCATATGCATTCACGCCGAGATTTCTGCCCCTTGATTATAGATTACCCGGAAGACTAAAGAAACCAGCTCATTTCTGGAAACAAAATGATCTTTCCATAGTTTCTAATCTCTCAACGAAGCCAGAGTGCCGTTCCTAATTAACAACCACGTTAATTAGAAAGTTTGATGAAAGCTCTGGATGTCTGGTGCATTCATTTATTGGATGACTGTCCATATAATTATCCATAAATTGAATTCGATAATGATTAAATGGAAGATATGCCTTGAGGCAATGATAATTAGTGGTGAGGTTTCATCAAGATGGAAATTCTTTTCTTCCAGATAAAACCTTACAGGAAAATTGGACTGCAACCGGAATTAAACCCCAGACTTCTCTCTCCGAGGGGATTGATAAAATTTTATGAATCCAAAATTATTTAATATTCCGTGAGTGTATCATAACTTATCAACTTACCAAGTTGATTATTTGTTCCATTTTTATATTTTTATTTTGTAATCCTATACTTTATTTCTATTTCTCTTGAACTTCAACTCATTTGTTTGTACTTGACGCATTTAATTTGTTTTTCGAATCAACTTTTTGGATTATGTTTGGGTTGAATAATAGGTAAATAAAAAGATGGAGCTTTACAAATTAGCCTAAGCTGCCTTATTTGGTTGGAAAAATATTGGGGACGGGTTACATAAGAAAATACCAAAGGGAAGGATACTGAGATAAACAGGTAGAAAGAGAGACCCTAGATTGCTGTGATGAGTGTTTTCAGAAGCAAAGGGTATCAGAAGAGTAAATTTAGTGCACATGAGCCTACTGATAGATTGAAGACCCACGTCAGCATACGATACTTCGCAATACATCAATCTTGGCGACAGCGTCAACCTATTAGGTCACTGAGTTGTTAGCAAAGAACTCGGTAAACGGACAACTATAACGGACGAACAGCGCTAACCTGACCTCACAAACGTTTGTCGACCCATTTCAAGCCCTCCGTGGACACTTGAGAGTTTTCCTGTTTTGTCACATTTCTAACGCGACTTTTTCTCGCTGAAAACTTTTCGAACGGAAGCAAAGCGCGGGGGGGTGAAGGTGGACGCGGAGACCTGAAAAGTCGTTTTTTCAGGAGTTAAGGGGGCCGAGTTAAGGGGATGGAAAAGAGGATAAACAAGGAAGCCCCTGATCGCGCTGTTTGTTGAAAATCTAGTCCATTTCCCATTACGTAAAAGCGAAGCCGCTTCCTGGGCGAAAAGTGGCTTCGAGAGAGAACGGGAAGGAAAAAAAAGGCGCTTGAAAGATGATGATGCGCGCTGCGCGATTGAAATGAAAGCTCTTCTCCAAAAAAGAGATTTACTGCCGCCCGGCATGCGAAAATGCTTTTTTCCTATTGAACTATATATCATCGGAGGGTTTCACGGGGATGGCTGATCTAATGATTCGACATTCCGCTTTGTGAAAAAGTGGAACGCGAAGAGGTCTTTTTGTGCCGGGAATTACAAGCGATCGAAATTTCTTGCTAAGTTATATTTTCGCCGGGAAGAGCGGCAGTGCGAAAGGTGATCGATTTTCGGAATTAATGGAAAAAGTTTCGGTGGATTAACCAATGTCTGTGTCTGAAGCGTGTCGGGTTAGCATGGAACGCGTTAATGCTTTCTGGAATAGGCGAAGGAGAGAGGGAAAAAATCCTCTGTTCAGAAAAAATCCGCCTCGAACATTGCGATGTTTCCGCTCATAAATATGTGAATATGCTGCTTTGGTTTTCGTAGCTTTATAGAGTCAAAATCGCAGATTCTTCTGAATCCGATCATTTGCTTTTGGTCGTGATAGAAAGAGGAAATGGTAAAATTCTAAAACGGTAAAGTCCACCTACTTTCTTGATATAATTGTATATAAAATCGAAATATAAGGAAAGGGCAGAATTTTTTTTTTAATTTCGCAAAATATTTTCCCAATCTTTTGCTTACTTCATACTGTCAAAAATTAAATTATTACATTTTTCCATGATCACTTTTCTAATACTAGATTCTCTTATGACAAAATGACATTTAAAAGGTTGATTGAAGGAAATCTTAGGAATCTTAGGAAATAGTCTGCAATCCCTAAGCAAGTACCACCACCCTCTTGGCAGGTTTGTCTGTCCAATGGAGTCACTAATCCGCCTTGTTCTACCTTTGAAAAAAAATCTAGAGGAAGCTGCATAAAGATATTCCATTATTCAATTTTTATAATAAATTTTCAATAGCAGAGGAAACGAATAATAAATGTCTCCACAAGCATTACCAAGAAGATTTAACTTAACTGATCATTAATTTTGCCGGAAAGATCAATTTGATGACATTCATATATTTTCGACTGATTGGAGTGAGATTTACCCCATAGACACAAGAACGACTTATTTATTACATTAGAACACCTGACGACATCGAATATTACACTTCATTACACTAATTCTAATTTCAAGCACTGCGAAGACTTACTAATAACATCCTACTCTTTTTTTATATAATCAAGAAGAGACAAAGAAAGTTCAAACTTTTGATGTTGAGATCAAGATTGAAAATACGGTTTCCAACACCAATGTGAGGAATCAGCAGTTTGGGCTAAGAAACAAAGGAGATCTATGCGTTTTCCCTCAACTTATGGGCCGAGTTTTGAATAGGAAACTTGCTCCGTTTGTTGCATGTATCCCCTTCCTTTCCTAGCGAAGAACGTTTGTCTTCAGATGACAAAGTATTCGGACGGAAAGAAAATTTTCCTTCGCGATATGCACACAAAAAGGAAAAGGCGAGTTCGTGTCATAAATTTTCTCGCTTCCTGCAAATCGACGTTCTGCGGCTTGAGACGTAGTTACCCATGCATCCAGATCATTACCGGGCGAAGTAAGATTCTGTGCAGGGCACGTTTTGTCTTAGGGAATGATGGATGTCCCTCCAGGAGCGATAAGCTGAAAGAAATATAATACAAATTTCTGCTCGCACCCTCTTGTTTCCGGAAATGCCAGAGGAAGCTCCTGAGGCTGGCCTCATTCGAGGAAAAGGTATTCGCTTAGCTGGACTGAACATTCCAAGATTCTGCGAGTTATATAAATTTATGGAAATGAAAATAATATTCTGTTTTTCTTGAATATGATTATGAAATTTAATGGGAAATATAAAGGCGTCTATAACTTATTTATCATAAAAAATTTTACCTCCTATTCATAGTTAGTTTTACATATATTAGGCTGGGATAGACTAAAAAGAAATCAGGTATTTTATGGCTGAGGTGTTGACTTATTCATATAATCCTGTAAGCCTAAATAAAAATAAAACGTTCCAAATTCTCAGCAATATTTCTGTATTTCATAAAGGATGTTCAAAAAATAAAATTCCAGGAAGGGAAGAAAAGAAAACTGTAATTTGCACTTAAAAGCATGGAAATAATCAAAATAACAAATGGAAGTGAAAAAGTTTAACCAAACCAGGAATCGAACATTCCGGAACCTGGACACGTAAAATTATCAAAATGTAAATTCAATAAATTTTGTGTATATTCTCTTTGGTAAATTTTCCTCTTAAATAAGTTTCAAGTAATTTTCATATTTATTAATTGATGCATTGAGGGAAAGAAAACAGAGCTATTGAATATGTAAGAGTATACGAAAGAAATGTTTTTCAAATGAAGACTAACAAACAAAAGCTATAATCCGATATCGTTTCATTGGTATTAATTTACACTTTTCCACAAGAATATGGATGGAATAGTGTATATGAATACCTTGTAAACACAAAAGAGCTCAAAGTAAAAAAAATGATTATAATGATACATAAAAAATCAAAATATCTCTCTGATATAAAATTCCACCATCAACTGCATCCATTCGGGATATTTAAAAAGCCATCGAGAGGAATGCGACATAACATTTTCGAAGTAATTCCGGCGGAAACTTCCAGATCAGTGAACTCTAAGAACGCTATTTTCATTCTAGTTTCCATCTATTTTGATTGATATTGGACGTCCGCGCACAACGTAGGAATTGGATAAATACGACTGCACCGACGGCATAATTTTCTCCGATATTTTCATCATCGAAGCGTAGCTTTGGAAAGGAAAGATGAAATTGAGAAGATACGCGAATAATTCCAATGGCGCAGATCCACAGGAGTATCACTTTCCCAAAACGAAACACCATAACAGAAATACGTGGGTCTTCTTTTCACCAACCAAGGGTTCGGCCACTGCGGCGCCTATTCATCAAATGAGTTTAATCAGTTTTTAGCTTCCTCTTCACGGACCGTATCAAAGCCACGGTCCCCTGATCAAAACGCATTCCACCTCCTCCTATTTCAGCAGTAACTGCACGGCGGGAAAGAAAATAGGAACATTTTTATCGTCCGCTACATCGGGACAATCCACATATTTTCGGTATCTCAATAGACTCTCTTCTCCCAGAAATGGACGGAAAAAGGTAGTGCGAGAGATAAATGCCGTCCCAAACAAAGGAGAAGTAACATTTTCTTGGCCGGAACGTCGGGCGCGCAGAAATTATCGGCGCGGGGCAATACTTCCGGGAAAAAAATCCGCCTCGAAATTTTCACGAAACGAAAACAACAACTTCGATAGATAAGCCGTTGAATCGATATAGGTAACTTTATTTCCCAGGATTGCAATAACTGTCATCCTTTAAAGGCCGTAAAGGTTTCGGGCCCCGAATACACATTCGGAAGAAGAATTTCGGCTGAGGAACGGAAAAAACTCGGATAAATAAACTATCCTAGAGTCGGAATTTATTTGGGGTAATTCATGTATACTCTCCTCTTTTACTGCGATGGGCTAAATTTTCCATTAAAAACGGACATATCTTCTCGGGGAGAAGATTAAACGTCAGCGGAGCATCGAAGGCTCCGTTCCCCGGGAACGAAGTCGTAAACATAGATGGAATAAATCTTCCTGAACGATAAAATTGATGGTTCGTCAGGAGTTGCAATATATCCGACTCAGATGCTGACAAGGGCCATTCTCGCTGACGCCCCACTTTGGCGAAAGATTCGAAGAAATAAAACCTGAGTGCCAAGCTGAAGTAACTGGCGTAAACAATTCTCCTTCGTCACTCTAGTAACCTCATTCTTCTTCCTATCAACGCCCCCCACCATTCCATTTCCTAACTCATAAAGGGTGGTGCTGAGTTAAGAAATGGATGCACTTACACGAAACGATTTTAGTCAGCTATGTCGGAAAGAGGTTCTGGGAAAGGACCTGGAACATTAAGCGGCGGATATTTAGACAAGGATTTCGTTGTATATATCGGAATAATGAATCCCACTTTTAAAAAGGAGACCCAAGAACTAAAACCGATATTACTTTGTAGTTTCAAACGTAAATGAGTGCTCTACTTCATGGTATTTTCATTGGTTTTGGATTCCCTAATTAACACCATTGTCTTAAATCGATATATATGTACTTCATAACTTGTATCTCATTATCCATACCACCAAGACTCCTCTGTCTTTTCTCTTACATATCATCTTCAACTCTCCTGTCTTTGTACAATAGATTACCGCCTTTGACTCTTTCCATAGATAAAGATAATTTCATATCCATCATTCCCAGGTTGTATAGTTTCTTTCTATATCAATCAAATTTTATACGCAACTCCATTCTGTGCTGCATTCGCAACTAGAAGGCCTCCAATCTTTCATCCTTTATCTTTCCGAAATTTCCGGATATTACGTTTCATTCCAGGAATTCGAGACGTAACATCCGGTTTTCGCTCCGGTTGAATGAAAAAAAAAACAATTTTCGATTCTAAAATTTCGTTTCGTTTCTTCAACTAAAGTCGAACCGGTTCCTAACAGTTCGAGTATTATAGTAGTACTCTCTGAAAGTTCTTTATTACCTAAGCGTTTACCATTATAAGAAATTGACTGTTAAGAGTCCTAAATCCTTTAAGTAAAGTATTATGGAAAATACAAAGTTTCTCATTTTGTTGTTAAGAATTCAGTATAACCATTATGCCGATAAAACATATTTATGATCTACAAAACTAAAAGAACGAGATTGCGACTAAAGAAGAGGATAAGGATTAAAGTAAGGGTCGAAATTTTAATCTTTTTCGATTATCTTCAGCAGGAATTCACGGCTGAGAAATTCTACCAAAATCTACAGCAAGAGCACAAGCAGAGTTAAATTTTCATCCATAGTAAATTTTATTAGGAGATAAAAACCTTGAATATTGTACAAAGTAAAAGTTTTGTAACACTGTATTTGAGTCACTAGCGACTTCCGGGGGAAACGGTTTTCCCACGACCTTCAAAAACTTTTCAACCAACCTTGACGTTAATTTAAATTATTGGAAATCGTTATTATCCCAAAAATGGATCTCTTGATACGATTGGCAGCTTTCAGCTTCGATGGCGCGCACTAGTATCGGAGAAACGTTTGCATAGGCCGGCCGATCGATGGAATTTTTCGTACACAGCGCGCGACAAACACCCATCGAGGCAATTATGAAAACCCGATTTATAAAATTCTCGAAAGAGAATAATAAACTCCGTGGGCGCACGAGAATTCCAATAGCGCTCGAGAGAGATTATTTTCCTACGTTCTGCGGAAACAATTTTCGCGTGCGGTGTATACACGGGCGGGAAATAAATTCAGCAGAGGCCCGTCAATTCCTCGTGGGGAAAGGCATTGAGAAAGCATCGCAATATAAATTCGACTCTCAGTGCGAGGGCCTCGTGAGGAATTGCTCCGGACGTGGGTTTTTGGACCCTCTGTATGACCGGAACCCAACTCCAATCCCAGTGCTCAAAGAAACATCGGAATTCTGCCCGAAAAAAAGGAATTCCCGCTGGTCAGCTCGCACAAGAGACTCTGATACAAAACGACTGGCAGGAATCAAAAGCAATCGCGTCTGAAATATACGGCGACTTTTTGCTTAATTTTCCGAGGAATCACGTCCTTCTGGACGATAACCGGGGGTTTGATACAGTTGTGGGGGTTGCGGGGAAGATAAACAACACGGTTTGCGTCAAATTCGTTTCAAATTTTGAGCCGTCTTCGATCTGATGTTGATTTAAAACTCTAATGCTAATCCTCTTCCGATGTTCTTTGCTATTGCGGTTGAAGGCTTGCTTTTCATTTACACACAAAGATTTTTGGATTTATTCGGAAAAGTAAATTATATAGCTTCCTCTCCTGTTCCAATCTTTTTGTTTTCTAAGTTCATAATTTTAATTATATCCATAAGATGTTCTATCCTGTAACTTGCTACCGCTAGTAGAATTAAGCTACTCTTTTAACTTTTTCAATAAATATTCTCCGAAATCATAATAGACTAAAATAATCTATTTTAGTACACCAGCACTGTTTGATTTTATGCAAACGTAATGTTAATGTAATAAATTCAATTGTTTAGAGTGAATTTTGGAACGAAATGAAAAATTCTGGAGCGTTAGATATACATGTTTCTATAGCTTTCTTTAACATGCTTTTGTCTGAATGGATTAATTTGAGGTTACTTTCAATATGAATTTCCTCGTTTACCAATTAATTGAATTTCGAAAGATTCTCGCAGAAATATCCAGTTAGAACAGCAATTCCTCTACATACTTAGCAATTGTAACAACGAAGAAAAACAGGGACTAATTATATTTCACTGCATTTGTATGGTGATATTAAAATTTTTCGTAATAAATGATTTAATATAAGCTCTCAATTTATGTGAAACTGAGACAATTTTCAACAACGGAGGATCATTTAAAAGATAAATCACCACGTAGTTTTTCTGGTACACCTGAACTATACAAGTCTAATCAAACTCACAACAATTCAAATTATACAGGAAGTTCACGAACAGCGACTTCCTAAACTTTTTTCCACCCTCAGAACCTCCAACATGTAACGGGGATAAATCCCAGAAACCAACACGGGAGAATTTAATTCGATCACCGCACTCTAGAAACGTAAAAACATATCCCAGCCGATGGAACTGTGATCACAGGAACCCGCCGCAAGTGGGAATAATAAAAAAGGCTCGTGAAGGTTGAAAATCACGGAGGAGCCTACATATTCGCAACATGTTCCATCTTTCGCGAGCACCCTTCCTTTGACCTCTCCCCCCTTTCTCTTCCTGATTCCAACCGGGCTATCGACCGAAAGAATTGATTTGTGGAGAGTGTAGGATTGTCCAATAAGGAAATGGGTCGCTTGCCTCTCTCCCCATCTCCACCCACACCACCCTCCCATTCCATCCCTTACGTTTCCCCCCGAATCTCCCTATGTTTTGTGCCCTCTAAACGTAGACGGATTCAACCGTTTTCTTTTCATTTTTTCCCTTCTCTTTTATCGCCTATTCAACCGATTCCCTTACGTTTCCCCCCCGACATTACCGGTCATCTTATTCCCATCGAAGGGATATCCTTAAATTTTCCCCCGGAATAATTCCTTTCCTTCGCTTCCGATGTGTCTATTTTCTTCGCTTTTTTACGTATTAATTCCCGAATCCCTTCCTCTACTTCCGTTCGATCTTTTCCCGGTATTTTCCGTGTTTTCCTCATCTGCTCCGATGAATTTTCCCTTTCAACCGTATCGTCCCTTTGAATTTTTTCTCCTAATCCCCCCTGCTGGCTTCTCGTTTTATTTTTCTTATTTCGTTTTGCTAAATAACAGAGAAATCCCTTGACCCCGTTATCAAAATCACTGACCCATTCTGCAACTTCGACCTCCATATTTTTTTCGCTCAAATTTCTCTAAAGGATTGTATGTACTACATTTTACTTAAAGTTGTACGAGAAGTGAAAAATTTGGGTTTAGTCACACAACTTCATGTGCCAAGTTAAAGTTCATTTCTATCATTTACATTATACTTACTCTCCACTTCACTAAAAAGCTTTAGATTTTACTTGAACTACAATGTTTTCTCTGATAATTTACACCCCATTTTAAACTCTTAAATTTAATATTCAATTAAGATGTTTCCCTTTTGGTCGTAAAATTATATAATTTTGTGTTTTACTCTTCTCTAATGTTTGTCACGATTTTCCGCATGATTTGTTCTGTTCTATATAGTTCATTTTAATTCATTTTAAATACCATGAAAATTTAATTTTAATTTCAGATTTCGTTGTCTTTGCTCAATTTTTGCTCTGAATTTAGGTATTTTTCTCGACCGATTCTTCTCAATTTCGCTACAGGCGGTTGATACAGCACGCAAATCAGAAATGATTGATGGAGCAAGAGATTATCGCGTTGCGTGAGGAAGCCCTGCATAATGTTTCTAAATTCATAATTAATTAATAGTAAATAGTACTGTTTAACAAAAAATCATTAGTAGAAGTAGCAGTAGTTTAGAATATGGAGTAGATCTCGTAACCTTCAACTGTATTAAGCCAAATTATCTTCTCGTGTGTAAAATGAGAGCAAAAATTTATTTCGGAGAGATGATAACCTTGAGAAAGAGTGCTCTGGTTTAAGTTATTCCTTGTTTAAGTAATTCCGTTTTACTTTTATCAATCTATTCCTAGTTCTTTAATTCGACTCTCGGATACTTCTTTTTGTATTACTTCGCTTAATGGTTTCGACGTTCGAATCTGTATACCGCATACAAATCGTTTTCTCCTTTTTTCGCAAATCTCTTCGAATTCCTCCCCAAATATTCCACGTCGATTCGGATTCAATCCGCTTCTTTAATTTTCTTGCGTTGGGTTTTTCTACCTATTTTAAATGAAAGAATTCTCTCCTCACCTATTCTCCCCGATTTCTAAGAAAGTAAATGAATTAAGCGGGAGTTAGGATTTGCAATCTCGCACTAATGCTGTCAACAGGGATAAGGAAAAGGCGAATTACTTAGCGCGAAGAGGAGTGGGATTTAAAACCGATGAAAGAACAGATTTGAAAAATAGCTAAATGACTGGGACTCGAGGCTAGGTCCTCCAGGTTCTGCGCAGGGATTCTTCTTCCATTATTAGAAAACCTGCCAGGAAATTGGGAGACCTGGGTTTAAGTTGTTTATAACTTCCGTTATCTCATTAACACTTTAGAATGACCCAACATAATTATCATGTTCAATTCACTTTGACACAGATTTCACGGCATAACATCCACATCACCGCTCAACATTAAATAGAAATATGTACGATTATTTTATTGATTTGATTTTTTGAATCGAATTTTGAATGCTGATTTTTTACTTGCTGATTTCAATACCGAAGACCTTACACATTGAATTGAAAATAATAGAGTTGCAATAATTTGCGAATTTCGGATTTTTAGTCATTAAAGAGAATTATAAACTATGTAACGGAATAATTGTATTAATCGTAAAGCAAAATATTTAAAATAAACATAATAAGGCCAGTGCTTCCTTAGTAGAATTCCGCAGTGCCTATCTTGGAAGGAAAGTATTTATTTATAATCTCGAGCAATATACGGTAGAATTACTATATCGGAATTATTTTATCGATTGTAAAAGGAAAACATTCATTGATAAATAAACCTTAGAATTTGAAAGACTATTCGTTGTAGAGAGCTATGTAAAACATAGTGGAGTGGCACTCAAAAAAGTAAATACACATAACTGCATTCATATATATGGATAAGGATATATTTTCGTATATATCTTTGCGTCTAGTAACTTAGGGTGATCCAGATCCTATAATTTGTGAATGCAAAGGAAACCGAACTCTTTTCCTTTCACAGAGCGAAATGAAACGGAAATTTTTAAACGAAGCTCCACCGCTAGGAAGGGTTGAATTCTTTTCTCCCCTTGTCCGAAACACGTTCGCATTGCACGAGTCAACTTTTTCCCCTCAGACAAACCGCTGCGTTCGAAAACGAGCAGTCGGATTCCAAATTGCGGATCAAAGAGGAACAAAGGGGGAAAGTAGCGGTATTAGAGAGCGGAAAATATAGAGGCGTCGGAATGCACGGCGGGGTGTGAGGGCGACTAAATATGACTGATTGTCCGGGATTACGTCGCTTATCCCGTTATATCTGATGAAGTAACTATTGACGTCCGTTCTCTCAAATGCCGATTCGTTAGCTCCGAGTTTTCGCGAACCGTAGATTTACAATAGTTGATTACGGAACAAAGTAGCAAGGATGATTAACAAGTCTCAGCGGTAAATGTTTCGTTGCGAAATGCTTCATTCGAAGCGCGTGTTTCTAAAACTGTACCCGATACCTTTCTTCAGCCTTCAAACGAATTTTTATACTCACAAACTCTTTTTCTTTCAACACACTAACATTTTTCAGAATCACGAGTCATATTTTTTCGGATTGATCTTCCGTCCCAATATTGCTAACATTAAGGATTATTTATTGATATATTTGTTTATATATTGTTTCATGTATTTATTTATGCATTTACATATAAATATCCAGAATCCTTAGGACAAAAATGGAAATTTAATATTCTTAAATCCATTCACAAACAAAGGATTAAAAATGGCAAGAAATGAAATAGTTCTTCCTACGGGTGTGCCTTGAAAATCACCGTAAATATTCTGCCAGGATTCATTATCATGCAAGTGATTTCGAAATATTCCTGTAACCATACAAAAATGGCAAGTATTATGTGTTACAGGTATGAGGTACAGATACACGAGGTGGTTGAAATTGTTTAAATATTGGTAATGTTTTAATTATCTAAAAACAGGGCTCTTGTGTCTTTATAGACCTTTCCAATACGCATATAAATTATTTCTGTTGCGGCTACAGTAACTGACAATAAATGTTGAAATATGTATGACTAAATCACAAACAATAACCACTATAATGAGAAACTTCTAGGCAATATTTCCACGGAATTTTCTGAAAGATACAAATTTCAAATGACAGACGTAGTACTTTCATTATCATCCACATATTCAGAAGAAACGAAATAATGAAAATATCTTTAAAATGATATTTGAAATCTTCCAATATTGAAATCATAAGAAATTTTGAGACACTTCATAATTATCTTCATAAAAATCTTCAAATAAAAATAGTTAAGATGGACAAATATTCCGATTACTTTAAGCTAAACATTACTCAAGAATTACCAGACTTCTAGAACACAAAAGGAGAATAATACCTGGTCTACAGATACCTAAGTTCTTCCTCAGGCAATCGCCTCCATCCTCCAAAATACCATCATCCTCTATGACTGCGAAATACGTCTATTTCGAATCCTTCCTGGATACAGGGATAATACACGCCACGTCCATTGCTCTGAGAGATTGGTATCGCTATGCGAAGAAGAGGGCATCACCGCGAATTTCGACATCCCCCTTAACGCCCCCCATTCGTCCCGCGATTGAAAAGAGTATCGTCCCAATCCCGCTCAGATAACGCCTTCGTTAAGACAACTGATAGAGCGCTGCCCCATAATCCACTCCTGTCGCCTCTGTTAAGCACACACTCGTCCCCCAATGCTGCCTTATTATTTGTTCTGCGAAAATGGACGATCGATGCGCACTTGTTTGTATCTGGGTCGAGGGATTTGCAGAGGGCGCGTGAGGCTAGGAGATTAGACCGGGAACACAAGGATAATCAGCTTACTTATCGAGCAAGAGTCGATCCCTGGGCAAACACGCAGCGGGAGGTCAGGGTGCCCGTGGTGGGGGGGAGGTCCAAATGAGTCTGGCGAACTTTTCTCCCCCCTCTCCATGTCCCAAATTCAACCAAATACAACCCTTGATCCTCCAGGGGCTTTGGTAATTCCAACCTCCGCCATCCCATTAGGTCCCTGCGAAGGTAGATTCCACGAGCGTGTCCTGTGCCACTGTGTTGCCTTCCTATTCTTCATTCCCCGCCCGTTCCGCATCCCTCACGGATTCATCTTCTATTCCTAGGCGACCCATTCTGTCCCCTTGATTCCCTGCCGTATTAGCCGGGAATAAAATCCTTTTGTCTTTCTGATGCCGGGCTCATTTGGGTCCCCTCACCTTCAAAAGAGCAGACGTCAAAATGGAGGTCGGAATGGCCGACGGGATGTAAAATATCGAGCGACAAATTTTCGACCCGAAGGTCGGAAATGAAGAAATCTAATTGAGTCAGCTGGGAACGAGTGCGGGGATGGCGCTTGAGGGATGAGTGGGTTACGGAAAAGTTATCGCAATCTTCGCGGGGGGTATCGAATGGGAAAATCACGCTATAAATCAGGAGATGATGTGACTATTCGTAACGACGGATTTTACTTCTTTATTCTTACTAATTTGGGAAAATTTCTGTGCTTCCCAATTGATTACTTTTGGAAGAAGAAGATGAGGTTGTAATTCCAGTTAAAAATTATCATAAAGTCCGATATAAATAATTTAGAGTTATGAGGAAATTATTCATTTAATTTTTCTGAATGCACTTCTAAAGCTACTGTAATTGTGCATCGTGTGGGCCAATACCGGGAATCGAACCGGAGACCGCTTTCACGAGAGGCAAACGCGTTACACACATCGCTACCCGGAGACCCGAAAAGTATATTAGTGCTAAAATAGTTGAAGTTACTTTTAAAAGTTTTCTCCGCTGAGTATTAGAGATACTAAGGCAATGGAATTACTATTAACAATTTGCCTAGGACTGACGAAGGGCTTGAATTAAAATTAAATCAGATTGTTCAGTTTTTCCACAATATACTAAATAAATTTTCCAAGATAAAATGGCATTTCAAAAGATAATAGGGAGATAAATTCATAAGGAAATATTCTTAAATTATCCTCCACCACTTTTGCAAATTCCTCCTCTATTCTAGAATTTCTAAATCCACCCCTGATGTCACAGAATACTTCAAAGGAATTTGTTAAATGGAACTGAAGATATTTTATTCGTTCGTTCCACCGAAACTAGTTCAATTCGATAAATTTAAAATTTAAATACAATATAGTTAAAATACACGAGAAATGAAATAACCTTTGAAATTCGTCTCATTTGAAACATCCATCCATTACATCATATGCGCCCAGCTGTTCTTTATATTTACCTGTTTCTCTAGTTTCAAACCGTTAAATTTAGTACTGTCATAAAAAAGTCATAAAATTGTATGGCAGCAAACATCGTAACGGTACTGCATCTAATAGATACGGTAAAAAAATTAATAGGATTTTATTCAATCCTAACAAAGCAACGGCAGGATGGAGACGTGACGTGGCAGTTATCCTAGCTATTAAATAATGACAAGGCTGTTAGACATCCGTGCCATGATGATAACACGAGTGTTTGAATCAAATGACATTTGTCAAAGTTGAATCCTTACTGCAACCTCGCTTAAAAGATCCGATGTATGACGAGCTTAATCTCATAATCACGTCGTGTCGTAAGAGGATGTGAACCGCTTAAAGCTGTTAATTGGATCCCAGGGCGAACAGTCCTGAATTGATTCACATCGCGGCTTAATCTAACTGTTATACTTCGTGCCTATTTCTCCTCCTGCTTAATTAAGTTTGTCACACTCGCAAGTCAACGATTAATGAAAGCTTACTCAATCTTTTCTGTCTTCAATGCATAGATAATGTGCAGCAGTTTACCACATACAATACTATAGTGTACTATTGCTTACTATTTTTCTATTCACATTATGCATAATATTTATGTCTTAAAAGCAACAAAAGATGTAGCGCTAGGGAAATAAAGGGCAAAATACCGCACCCCTCATCTTGTCTATTAGCTAAACTCCCTCTCCAAAGATTTTATTTATGGGGTAAGCCTTGGCTTATGACAAACTTACTTGTTAATTGGTAGGTATATTTTAAGTACGTTTTCAAGATAAACTACACCTTAAAGATGAAGATGATGTAAAGAAATCGCGCAATATATTTCAGGTCTGTAAAAATAGATGAAATTTCTCCAATCATTATATTCAATTTAAAGTAAAATATATTACGTAAAAATATTACCAGTTGATCTAGATGATATTAACTTCATTACCTAAGGTGAAAATTTCTAAATGAACGGAAGAAATATCATTTATAGTTTTATCTGTTTATTCAAAAATGAAGGGGCAGGAATAATCAGCCTACATATGTGTTATCATTGGAAGAACATAATTTCAATATTTTGTAATGATATTCTCCTTAATATAAAGGTATGACATAAAAAGTTATGAAATTATCGATCAAAATCTTTCTTCGATGAGAATTCTCAATTTCACTTGATTCGGTAAAATAAACTTTTACCTCATGAATTTCTTCAACTCTTCGGACTTCAAAATAAGCTAATGCTGAACTATACCCTTCAGATGAAATAAATTAAATTGAGCTCATCTCTAGATCAATCACATCTAAACCTTTAAGAAACGTTCACAGGATGATTCAACGAGCGATAAATATTCACAGATAACAAAGGAAAACACTAACTTGGGGTAAGAGTGAACGTCTTATAATTTACGTTTGGCTATCCCCATGAAATTTTGCAAGAACGTAAAATAACTCTTGGAAGCATTACTCGCAGAGAATCTTCTGTAACGAACCGATCCTTCATCTTTCAAATCTTTCCTTGAGACCTCAAAGACATCTCCACCCACATTTTCGCCGATGTTACAGAAATGCCCCATTTGACTGTTTAATAAGAAAAAGGGGAAGGTTTAGATTACGTCTCGGCATCGCATCTACACTGTGTAGACGTTCCGTTACTTTTGCTTCCTCCCTTAATTTGCATCCGCCTTATTCCGACCACGCCCCCTTTCAACCCCACAAACTCATTTCCCTTCAAAATCCTGAAACTCCTTCCCTTGGTCTTCCCCTCTTTCTCGAATCAGAAAGGATCGAACCGGTCCGAAAGGGCAATTCTTTCTAATCCCGCCCTCGGTTTTGTATGACAAAGGAAATGGAATGAGATAAGAGAAGCGCTTTGAAATATTCGAATGTTTGAGGCGCGGGTGTTTTCGGGGGAAATTCCGAATGAAACAAATAGAAAAACAAAGGGAGCCGACTATTAGCGGAAATGAGAATGCATCTTCTTTTTGGGGTGCGAAACGTGGAGAAAACGTCCAATCCGCGCGGAACGAGGGCTACTGACAAAGAGAAAGGAAATCCGGATCAGCATTGAGAGTCCAAAGGTATAATTCTGATATACATTATAGGAGTCGCACCGAGTTCACTGAACTGTAAAATGCCAATGACCTGAAAGTTTCCATCAAGTACTATCCTGAGTCATCTATGGAAGAGTTACTCCGTGCAGGGGCGGATTCATAATTAGGCGTAATAGATGCTGAGGGATTCATATGAGAGGCCTCAATAAGACTTCTTATGAAAGTCTAAATAATGACTACAAATTGTTTAAAATTATTTTCGGGTACAACTCGTTCACACATTCTAGTTTATCGTTTACATAGTAGTCAACGTAATATTTTCGTGGAATATAATATAAAATTTGTCAATTTTTGGAAAATTGTGAAATGTGTGATGTGATTTGTGAAATCTATATACCAATCATATCGATGTATATAAATATTCATTATAATACAATATTTTGTTTATTCTGAGGCAACTGAGTTTTCTACAGAATGAACATTTTAAAATGGTTTATAAGAAATCGAATTTTCGATTTCACAGTTCCTAGTGGGGATCTTGATCTAATTTTTGCGACTTTGTCAGTCTTTGAGAAGAAATAAATTCCCAAAGTAATACTAGGCATCACGTGTTTATTCGAAAATATTTTTGGTAGTGTTAAATTACACCTTTATAATCACTTACATAATCTTTTCGACAGAGTATATTATTATTTATATTATGTTGAACTATAATGTAAATGAATTCTTAAATAGCGCCATGATCGGAAAACTATATAAAATTTAGTTTGCGTTCTTTTAAATCGAAACCACCTGAATGTAGCTTTTCCGAAAGTCTGATAATGTTTTTTAAGACTAAACTCGCTCGAAAACATACCTAAAAGATTTTCAGTACCATATATACCTAATCTTAGTCAGTTTTCAGGAGAAAAAAGCAAAATTTCTCCATATGCTTCCAATCCAAAAGGCACCATCCACCAACAATTCACGAGGTATATCCAAATAAACTCCACGCGCGCAAAGGATAACCGATGCACTCTCACCAACCCATTTTTCTAGCCAACTTCGACTCATTGCAGCACCATTTCTTTCACTAGACCATCGCTTGAGCAACGGATAATGATTGCAATCCGGAAGCGGCTAAAACTTGAGAAATACGAGGCGTCGAGCGCTTAACTGCGTATGGAGCTGTGACGGAGAGGATACTTCTCGGAAACCAGCGCTTTGGATTCATTAGGTAGATCTAGCGAGGAGATAATACTTATCAATGCTTATCGCGATCCTGCGCGATATATCAGCGCCACTTCCTGTTGCTAAGCGACGGATAATAAACGCGCCTCTCACTCGGACACTTTTCACCGTAACGAGATTACTCCGAGAACGATAAAAATGGTGGCGTGAAACGCGGAGAAAGGGAGAGATAAATGAAAAAAACTGGGGAAAGAGATGAAAGGGTGAAAATGCATACAATTAGAAACAGGTACCCACTGGGATAAAGGTGCCTGGTTTTCTATGCGGAATGACCGGTGTCAATGTGCAAAGGAAGTATATGGGCATGGTAGAGGAAGCAAAGGATTTGAGTCAGTTGGGAATAAATTTGATGCGTTATATTAAAGGATACGAGTTCTTTGTGAAAGGATGATTTTTTTAATTTCGTGGTGGTTAACATTAAAAGAGAAATGCAAGCTTTTCATTGAGTTCGGATTAGAAAATAACTATTGTATAAAATCAACTCCTAAATATCATCAAAAGTTTCTATTCTCTGACGACTAGAGTCAGTGGAATTGCAAATATGTTTTAATCTTGCAAGCTGAAAATTTTTATCTAATTTAAATTTTTATATTACTTTACAGAAATGTTCCAGTATTTCGATTGTTTAAAAAATAAAAGAAACCACTGACGCTTTGTATCATTCCTTCATTTAGAACGAAAAAATCTCTTAATTTAATGAATTTTAAAATACGTATTTAACAGCAAGTTGGAACAAGACTAGCGAGTATACATACAGAGATGAAACAGTCATTAAAGATAACACTGCTGAATTTAACTTTCCAAATATTTTCTCTAATTAGGATTTTCAATATTAATTTCTCATAAATATATTTCCTTCCATCCTAATATTCGATCATGTTGTTGGATTGCCTATCAGCGAGTAGTTCACAAAATTATAAAATAATAGCTAAAAGAAATACGCCGATATTGCTGATAAAGCTATGGGGGTGCTAGTCTACCAACGTAGAGGTCCCAGGTTCAGATCCCCACTAGGTATGTAACTTTTAGTTATTTCTTACGTTTGCATTAGTCCACATCACTGAAGTGGATAAATCTTGAGGCACACGTTTCACTTAAATGTCTACTGACGGTAATGAAAGAAGACTACAAAAAAACACTACTTTCTCTCCGATAAAAACAGTATGTTTAATAACAAGCTAACCATGTTTCGAGCCAGTGATTTCTCAGAAATAGCCCTGGTAAAAGATTAACATAGAGATCGCTGTAGCACAGCAGCATGCAACAGATTAGAGCACAATCAACGAAGGGCATGATCAGCGGACCTCGGAATATTTCTATGAAGGAACTAATCAGCAGCCGTACGCAGGGAATGAGAAGTTCCCCAATTTAGCATCCCTTGGAGAGAGAGAAACAGGCATTTATGAGAAGACACCCGAATGCAGATAAGGGGATGAAGCGATAATGCAGGAGGTTTATAAGTCGGGACGTAGCAGTCCCATTAAGGAGGAATGCAAATGTAACACGAAGGCGTGAAGAGAGAAACATTAACGTCTTTGAGGAATTTTTCTCGGCCGAATTTCACTCGAGCCACTGGGCTTAATCTGCCGTCCGTTTTTCATTTAAGTCGGATTGTCTTTTAATTTACGGGGGATGCGTTTTAATTTACGCCAAATGCCATTAAAATTGCATTCGTAAAAATGAGATGAATAATTCAGTGATACAGTCGTTTGTATTAAGGGCAAACTCGTTTGGTCCTCGCGAGATTGAGAATTATTCTTTGAATTATTAATCCAGATTGAAGACACGCGAATACAAAATATTAAGTTTTAAATAAGAGTATTAAATACGAGTTATTATTTAATAATACCTAGTAGTTATATTATATTATTATATTGATTTTATATATTAACTAATACATTCATTTTAATAAATACGAGATATTAAATAAGTTATTTGTGTAGACGTAGCGCTATGTATTCATTAGCTAATGTCTCATTTACAAGAGCCGAAACTTATTTTTCTGCTGACAAAATTTTAAGACTTTTTACCATTAAATTCGATTAAGAATGAGATGCTGCTCAGCTATGGAAGTCACTAAATTTTCTCTCTGTAAATCTTAGTAAAATAAAATGAAAATAAACTGGTGAATTCATTAAGGAAATATTCTTCAAATACGCCCAATGTAATTTGCGAAACGAAAGACGAGGTAAAAAATCTTTAAGCTTGTCCTAAAATCTTTGAAAACTGGAGAAGTTATAAAGGCACAAAATTTCAAACGTAGATTTTTCGTTGCGTATGTGTTCCATGGTGCTGAGTTTGCGGGAATCGCAGTGTCGTTAGTAAAGAACTTTCAAAGTTTCGCTACGCTGACAGCCTCATCAGGAATCAACATTAGCCAAAAGCTCAAAATACTCGAGTAATCTAGAATACTTATAAAGGCAAACCAGTACAAATTTCTAATTATTGTCGAATAACACTAAGAACTAATAGAACCGAACTTTCTTACAATTACGTGGCATAGACTAGATTATGAGAAATTCTTACTGTCGAGAACGCTACTTCGACAATCGTGTTCATTGTTATCATTTTTTTATTGTTAAAAATACCTCAAATTATAGTTATACTGTTGATTATGCCACTCACTGTCCAATTATTGTAGTGCTTCCCTTACATTGTTGAGCCGGATGCCTTACTTGTTTACCGTCATAAGTGATTACACTTATTACTAAACTCAAAACAAAAAATTAAATTTATAGTAAATTATGTAGAGTTCTTAAAGACTTGAATATATTTTCTGGGACGATTAACGTTTTACGTTCCAACTATTAACAATAAACAACGAGACGGAGAGAAAGGAAATGGCACCAAACATGCCTCATCCGGAACAAATCCGCACAGTTGGCCATCCTGTTTGCGTAAATACAGCGATGAGTTATCGAGCGATTCATAAAAGACTGACAGTAACGGCAGCGAAGAAAAAAATTAGGTAGTTAATAATTTCCATGACTGATTTTCGCAATTTCCTCATCCGATGCCCATTAATTTAAGATTTCGACCAATATGTTGGGACGTCCGTCGTTCATTTGATTTTTATTAGCGACGCCACGAACAAATACTGATCGAAAATTTCATTGGACAATGTTCCTATTTTAGAAAGAAGCGTCAGCGTTGACGAACGTTCCTGCTGAATAATTTGGAAGGCATTCATAGTAATTTTAGGAATCGATTAGATTGACTGTACCCACAGCTGGCAGTCGAAGTTAAATCAGAGATTGGTCACTCTTCCATCTGTTCTGATAAAAGTTTATAAAAATTTATCGAAAAATTAAAAATTGGAAGCTTTAGTACTACCTAAAATCTTTTAAGTATCCTCTTGTGGAGTAAGTTCTTTGTGCATTAAGAAGTGGTAACAGCAAAAATTACAAGCAATTAAAAACTAATAGTGGTGTGGAGAGAATAAATTAATAGTGCAGTAAAACTGCTACTAGAGTCTATCTTTAAAAGCCTAAAAAAATTTTGGATCTTTTAAAAGTTATTTTCATTGAATAGCTTCATCAAGTACAATTTAGATTCGAAAAAATGAACAAAATTGCAATCAAAAAAGTTTCCTGTTGATAACAAACATCTAAGACTCATTAAAATTATTTTAACAAATGTTCAGAATTTAAAAATGTACTAAATCTAATGACTTAAAATAACAATGTATTCGACAGTAACATTCTGCTTACAATGTGTACGTAAAAAGTTTAAGTATACAACATTATTAACTTTATATTTCGTTGATTGCTACATTGAAATACTATCACATTCTGATTATCAGACATGAAGGAATAAAATGATGAAGAGGGAGGAACAACTAAATTTATTTAATTGAAAGGGTATCCTATTAACCTACGAAACGAATAGAAGTATATCTATTATTAAAAAAACTCTATAATAGTAAAATGGAACACTGCACTTAAAAAAATCCAGTATTCTCGAAAAGTTTTACAGTATTTGTGTTATTATGATCTCCTGAACCGACATCACGGAAATTCGTCATCTTCCCAAATAGCCCCCACACATGGATTAAGCTCCTGACCGCCGAATTCATCTCACAGCGAAACCGGCGTCATGCCAATAAACAGACAACAGCTCTAATCACCATCGCAACCCCCGCGCCTACAAGCCATCACGACCGGACGGAAGGACGTCGAAAATTGCAAAGGCTCTTTCACACACACCACCCCACGAAAAAAAATGCATTCCACCAAAATGCACTCGATAACCTCAAAATTGCTTCGTGAAAAGAAATAGTAACGCTCTGGATGCACAAAAGTGCTCCAAATTGCCGCCGGAGAAGAGTTCGCTGGAGAAGAGAGATGAGGTTCGTACACATTGTAATCCGAAATCTTTGTCACGTCCTTCTCCCCTCTGGGAGCGTTCCCAATTTTAGGAAATCCCTACTCTTTTACTGCCTTAACACTCTCTGGGGGCCCCGGAGTGGGAGGACGACCCCAAATACGACGCACAAAATCACTTCTACCCCTGCGAGAAAAAGTTTCCACTGCCCCTTTTGACGCCTACCCTAGGCGCCACCTCTCCAAAACCGTTGTCCTTCTATCATTTGTATGGATTGTGTGCCAGTCATTCTTCCCACGCCTTTGCCAAAGAGAAAAGGCCTTCCGAACCCCCTTAACGGCCCTAAAAAGAATCTCTCAACCTTTTCCCGCCCTCCCGCCCGTCCGCCATCAGCGCAGTAGTAGTTCCGTTTTACTCCGACGGAGGTCATCACCGTCTACTCCGCTCCATCTCCGCCTTCGTGATTTGTGTTCGCTGGAAGACTGACAATCGCGCGAGGAATTGTGGGAGGTTTTTGCTCCCCCTTCGACGAGCTTGTGAATTCGGATGGATTATGGAGGGAAAACGTGTTCACGCTCCGAATTGTGGGGGTTGCTAATGCCTTGTGCGAAGGTCAACTGAGTTTTTTGGGTGAATTTGCGCTCGGTGGGGTTGGATGTGTATGTTATCTCGACCCGAGAACAAATATCTATATACGAGATGATCTCCTGGTGGATGAGGGACTTATATCGAACAATTGAATTACCTGAAGCTGATTTTCTAATGTTATGCTACCTATGAAATGTGAACAAATGTATTCTACTACACAGTTATAGAGGCGATACAGGCAAGAGTCCAGAAAAAAATTATCAACCAAACAATTTTATAGAACTTTATTAAGAAATACTATGGTTCGATTCTAAATATCCTTTAACCAGGTTCAAATCCTGGTTAAAACGCAATGGTGTGTGTGTTGATATATAGTCAGTTGCAATAATATACTAAGGTTCGCCCACCAAACATGTGACTGTAAATGTTGATTACAACATTTACCAGGAGTTTAAAAAAATTAAAATTAAATTAATTCGAATCGACGAATCTTTATACTATACAGTATACTTTATACTGTACTATACCTACTATACCTAGAGTAATCGCTAATGAATAATAAATCTTATTATACATCTTTATGCTTAATTAAGTTAATCGAGAAAGTAAGTTTATAGGTTAATTATATAGTGCATAACAAATCTTATTGTACAAATCCCTATACTCAATTAAGTAAATCCATAAATATTGCCTTCCTTCAGCCCTAAACATACACAGGAATGCATGTGGACGCACTATGAGTTCACATACCCGCTATTTCTTACGGTTAACGTTAATAAATTTCACCCGAAATCTAAGCTATTTGCTACACGAAACCGAAACTATTTAATTAAATCAATGCTATATGTTCGCGAATACTTTAAAGATTCTTCGGCGCCCACTACTTCCCTCATCAGCATGAGCGGAATGTAGCTCCGAAAACTCTCATTTAATTCCTTGATGCCGTATATAAAGATCAGCCCTGGCAGCAATCCAGGTGGAGATGCCTAGCATATTCGCCGGGGTCTTTTCTTTAGCATTCTCTATGAGGAATAACAACGGACTTAATCATCGCATACTGAAGGTAACCGAAACAAGACGTGCTTGAAGAGTAATAAGCTCCGCTCAACTTGTAGAGAGTTGCTTTCAGCGGATGACCAACAAACTGAAGGATTGAGGAATACCCATCGCAGTTCAAAAGCAAATATTTCCTTGTGGAAAACGTTGGAATTTGGACCACATGCTTTCAAATGGAATCTAACGTATTATAAAGATGTTGTTAACTCATTGATCGAAATGTGATGAAAACCCGATATATACGAGGGTGGCCTGAAAAGTTTTCGACCCCAGATTATTCAGAAATCTTCAGAAAATTTTCAGAAATTTTCGGAAAACATGTCGAGAAATGGCGAAATGTCGGAAATTTTTCAGAGCACCCATGTATTTTAACGATTGTGTTCACGTTTAATGATTGATTCAAATAAAGTTATGAAGAATAGAACTTTCAAAATCGAAAGCATATCTTTTTATGAATCATAGATGTTTTTATTACACTAAAATAAAGCTCGATGTTAACATTTTAGAAAGAAGTAAAAATCCTAACTACCGTGATATTACATAATAATATCTTATGATCCTTTGCGGTAAGGATTAGAGATACAACGCTATTCTCAACTCTGAAAACAGAATAAAATCTTACGCTACGTTGAATAGTTTATAATAATGACTAATAAAGCTGACCCATAATGAAGATAAACATATCGTACTCTGGTTTAGAACCATATCGGAAAGTTTAATACGTCCAAAAAGTACTACAATATAACCACTTGAAACTTATTGGAGACTTAAAGATAAACTCCATCTTCGGATGCGTCGTTCAATACTTAAGAGACTTCATCGGCTGCGTGTTAATCTGGTTTCGAACCGCGACCTCTGCTAGCAAGTGAATGAGGTCGACAAACTCTCCGAGCTCTCGACTCGGTGTAAAGCCGTCGATGAAAAAACACTTTTCATTCTATAGGTAAAGAGGAGTGCACTTCATTAGATACTTCAACTCGAAAACAGAAGAGTATGCCATCGAATATTTCCTCAAGTATGGATTTGATCGACGTGAGAAACTTACTGCCTCTAGTCGAGACAGAAATATTCAAAACGAAAAAAATGTTCAACTTTCCTTTCGTGGGAATAGAAATAGGAACTCATTATAGAAAAAATTTATCATTCAAAGAACATGAAAAACATTCATCTATTCCTAAGCTCTTCTTGATGAAGACTTCGATAAATTTATTCCAATATCGAAAGTAAATCAACGCGGCGATTCACGAATCTGAGTTTTGAAAAGATCTTAGGATATGTCGTATAATATTGTAAGTACATGTATATCAACGTATATTTTACACTGTCAATGATGGAAAGTGGTTGTAGGTATGTGGAGCCATATGCTGCTTGCGTGACACCAATGTTCTTAAACATAGCAATAATGCCAACTTTGTCAAAGTAAGATCGACGTACCATACGTGGCGCGAGTAAATCCTTACGTTCACTAGTCGCCTGCTCAGTTTAGTCAGCGTTAAACGTTATACAGGAAAGAATCACTACTTTCAACTACAGATATCTATTGATAAGCCAAATTAAATAGCGAAAATTCACCCACAAGTTAATTATTAATGTGTGTAATTCGACATCCAGAAAATACATCATCACGATCATAATGATCAAACTTATTTTTTCCCTACATTTTTCATTCTATGCAGTTCTTGTATAATTCTTAACTATTTTATTCCAATGCACTAATATTTCACTCAACTTTCTCTATATTAGGTTAAATGCAAAACAGGGGAATCAAGTTTCAAACTCCTTCAAAATATAGAAATTAATAGGCTATTATGTGTATTAAAAGCATTCTGAAGGCAAGTAAGGTTCTGACAGAATAAAAAAATAGGCAAAAATCTTCAAAAATCACGACCGATTTCTAAAATTTTAGTATTGTAAGTATTAATCAATCATCGTTAGCGGTCGCTATCGAGGCAGAAGAAGAATACTGTCGATGGCAGATAGTCGTGATGGAAATGAACTACACACTACTCGGTAGCCAATACGTTCTTATCATTTATTCAATAGTGGAAAGTACTATTAGGGATAGCGATCCACAAGTTGCTTGCGAGCCACCTACGTCCTTGGCACCCATTCGACAATGGTTAGCCGTATCAGGGATGAAGAGCCACATGCAGCTCGCGAGCCACCACTTTTCTTCCACACGGCACTAATTGCATCGATTGGAGATAGAATCCGTTAGGAATCCAAGATCGAGGTGCTATCCGAGCGATGAATAAATGCCCTATAGTCGCCCCTACATCTTCCCCATTCACTGGTCGGCACGTCGGTTCAAATCACGGAGTGCACCTGCAGGAGAATCGCTCCCTTCCCTGACGCCCGCAGCACGACCTCCGATCGCTCCTCGAACGCCTTTCTCACCGCGATCTTTTAAAAGAAGAGCCATTTCCTGGCGACGCCGTCACGCTTCACCTCCTTGCAGACTTCATTCCGCAGAAAATTCGCCAGGGGGAAAAGAAGAAATCTCTGATAGATCGAAATTTCCTTTTTGGTCCCATCGGACGTGATTTGAAGCAAGCCTTTGGACTGATTCGGCCCACCGCGACCGTCTTGTGGATGCGCGGCGGGGCGTCCTCGAAGATGGTGGAAGCTAACGGTAGCGGGAGGTGGTTCTCGAACTAGTTGACTCCGGGCATTTTTCAAATTTCGGATCGGATAGAATTGGGTGGGACGATCATCGGCTCGTGTCGAAAGAATTTCCGAACGAAATTCTGAAACGAAATGGGCCCTGTCTAATGATGATGTTTTCTGAGTTATTCTAGTGCCACGAACTCGCCAAGTTCCTCCTTGAAACCTGCTCTAGAAAGCCTTACAGAAGTATCGTCAAACGCGGAGCTACCTAAAACCTTCCTCCACGGCACGCTTACGTGTTAAATCAAACTTAACTGTGCGCTAAATCACCTTTGGAAAGGAACTTGAAAAGATTTGTACTTTATACCACAGTTTTAATTTTAACAAAAATCACAAACAGAGATACGATCGGTTTCGAATGAATGGTCATTCATCATCTAGATCACATTTTTCAACCCTGGTCTAATTTCGAATTAAAAATAAAAATGTATTGATGGAATGTATTGATATTTTTTTCTATTTACAAGAAAGAAAACTGAATCCTTTTTATGTTTTGTGCGATTAAAAAAAATATTCACTGCTAGACATCATGCGGAGCACTTACGTACCGCGGTACATCGGTTGGGAAGCACTGTTCTAATAAAGTATCACTGAATGAATAAAATGAGCACACTAGGCAATCACACCTTCACATGAAAAGTCCAACAGAATTTCCGTATTCAAAAATTAAGTGTTTTTGGTGTATGCTGAAGCTGAACGTATAATATAAATCGATTCCGTTTGTGAATAGACACAATCTAATCTTGATATTTCCTCCGCTATTCTTACTGCCTCACACTCGCCGAGTTGCCAATCAAAACGATAAACGATCAAGAAAGCACTAGTAAGATTCCTTCCTTTGATGTATCTTAAATTAAATTGTACAGAAAATTAAAGTAAATTGTATTGAACAGTTCAGGTGCTCTAATTTATCGATGTATTGAGATCTGACGGAATCAGTTGAACGAACCACATCCATCGATTCCGATTGAGAAAAGCGATGAATTTACCACTACTTTACGCACGGTTTCCGAGAGCTAAAATTAATGCACAATCTTTTCATGTAAAATATAAAAATAATGCAGAAATGTATTTCACTTGTCACATTTTTATCGAGACAGATTCTCAAGATGCTCCTTTCACCCCAAACGTTAAAGTTCGATCTAATGAAAATTGTATAGGAGCAACGTAAAAGCTATTGAACTAATCACATTCCCATAGAAATTTATTCTTAAAATGATTTTTTTACCACAGGCGATAACGCTCACATCCAACGTTAATTACCTAGGATGTTTATATATTCATCATTATTTTACGAGTCTATCATTGTTAGAGTACGTATTACAGAATCGACACATTCCATTAGATATGTGTTTATTAAAATACTTTCTCCAACGAATCTTCCCCTCACTTGGCATGTTCTTCCGAAGCGCGCTGAAGATCCGATTGTAAAACTCCCTTCGATAGATTCACCGAGCGAGATTGTTACTCGCAACTTCGGAGAGGGTCAGGTGCCTAGTACGCTTGCGCTACGGCGTGACAACTCTTCGTATCGGCGGCAGAGTTGTTGTTACACGCTACGCAAAGCGAAACGGTGAAACATGGAACAAGAAATGCATGAAGATCGTGCTACCTGCTGATATGAATTATATCCGACAAGAGATGGTGAGAACACTAACTGGAAGAACTCGAAATGGAGATGACTCCGAATACCGTCACAACGTAGCTTCACCACAAAATTAACTGATGACTGATAATTGTAATTGGTGTCTCAAATTAGAAGATTTCAGAGGAAGTAAGTGGTTAAAGGCTGATTTCAACGCCTCTTTGCATCGTAATCCATTGGATACAAAACACGAAAAAAAACAAACAGAAATCGGCATCAGCTCTGAACAGTCCTCACTAACAAGCACCAAAATATTTGCAAATGCGACGATTTGCGATGATAACAAAAAACGAGTAAACTCCAAGATAAAACAGTCCACCCAAACTCGATTAAATCCACCAACGAACTGATAAAAAAATACCGACACGAAAAAAATCACAAGACTAAAACAAACGGAAACTTCAATGCTCTCGGCGGGATTCGAACCCGCGACTGTTGCAACACTACCCACTACCAACCAATCCAAAACAAGCCTGACAACAACAATCACAACTTCAGCTGATTTGCACTACATCGAAGCACAATCCTCATAATCGACTCCTAATTAACATTTTCAATAAATAACACGTGCGAATAATGACGGCTTGAAAATCTGCACAACACACCGCGTGATTGCAATACAAATACTCCGCGCGGTTTATTTAAACCAATTGGCACCACTCGCAACGTATAAACACACGAAATTTTCCATCCACTGTAAACAGCATTTCCGCTTAAAACAACAACGGGGCTACAAACAATCAAAACACCGATTTACCTTGGTTTCGGTATCCGACTTCCAGGAGCTCGCATTCTCCTCACATCTGGGCACTCTCAAACGTTCGCCACACAGGCAATCCACTCTCACTCGAGTAACTTTTCCCATGGTCAGATCACAACACACATATCAAAAATAACAAGAACAATCCTCGTCACCTTTCCCACCAATAATCCCACATGTCGCCAAACATCCACCGTCAAACGCAGGCAAACATCCACCCTCCGGGAGCGGGGACGTGGGCTAAACCTCCGCCCGGCCGCGTCGCTCCCGATCGCCGGCAAAATGGGGACGAGTCGCACCGTCCGATGAAAACTCGTTCCAAAAGACCCCACGGGACGGTACGTACGTGCTGACGCCAGGGAGATGGGCGAGAGACTGGGGGCAGACGGCTAGGCATACGTCGATCGAGGGGAAGTGAGGGGAGGAAGAAAGAGATGCGACGTAGGCGTGTGCTGGTGAAGGCGTGCTGTAAGGTAGGGGAAGCGGAGGGGTGAAGTCGGAGGACCTGCAGACCGCCGAAGGATCCTGCGGTGAGAGGAGGCTGCTACTCAACCCCGAGGCGCTGTGGCTCCGAAGCAGGTTTTTGAGGGCCGCGTTGGGGGGGAGAGGTTCTTAATGGGCGGGGGGGCTCTGAGGCATGTGGAACCCGTGTTTTTCAGGGGGAGGAAAGAAGAGCAAGGCCACGTTGCCGCCTCTTACGACCCGAGGAATCTTCACCGGCTTTTTGTTTACATCTCCGCAGATTATCCATCTTTTCGGAACTTTGACCTCTTCCAGTGGCCGGTCGCGCCCCCACGACTTCCGGCGTTTGGACGTCTTCAAAACTAACATCGGCGACCCCCCATTTGATGGTTGAAACTGGAGGAGATTATCAGGGCCGGCTTCTGACTGTCGGACTCCCTGAGGCGGGAGGTTTCCGGCAGCCACACGCTCCGTGATGAGCAGAGCATTGTTTTTCTAACTTTTGTCTTCCGCGGCAAGCTTACGTGTGGAAACAAACTTCCCGTCAAAATAAATACGACTTTTATTACTTTAATTCTAAATTAAAGTTGAAAAAGGGGAAACAACGAATATTGAATAGAACGTTTTGAGCTCTCTTCACTGACACTCGCTATACAAAAAGTTGAAAAAGCAGTATTGTTAAAAGTGTCTCGATTGCTGAGGTCATTTCGCGCGTGGGCTCCCACCAGGAATCGAACCCGGGACCGCTTTCACCAAAGTCGAACGCACTGCCAACATGGCTATCCGGGATTCCTACTGTACGAAAATATCGCGCAAATGTAAATAAGCATGTAAGTATAAATGTAAATAATCCAAGCATGTAAACAAAAAGCTGTATAATGAACAATATTTAAAACAACAATAATGAAAAAGCTGAAGAAGATGTTATCTTCAGAGATTAGCAATAATATTCGTGTAATTTTTATACAGAAAATTTCGTTTTATTAGGTGAAAACAATGAAAATAAGGGGATATTTAGCCCTAAATATCTCAAAAAGGCCGTTTTCCTTCCCTTTATAGACCAGACTTGTATAAGATAACTTCGTTGATTCGATATGAATTGCTCCATTCCGAACAAATACCTTTAAGTTGCTAACTTTGCTCTCAGATTTGAATCGGTAAAAAAGTGTGACCTAAACAGCGATCTACCGCCCCTCTATAGAATACGCCCTGCCTCACTTGTTTGCCGTCTGAACCGGCCCTGAATATAATAATAGGGGCTTATTCCGCCCCGGGCGCCGGCGGAGATGTCACGGAATTGAGTTGCCCCCGTAAAGAGGGGTTCTTTTGCCGGGGGTTTTTCGATCGGCAGTTCTTCCAAGGGCGAAATTTTCTGGGAAATTAAGGGACGGAGATATCTTGATGGGAGGGGAAGGATATCGATTGGTAACTTTTCGGTAAACACGGGAAGTCATCGGGGGGAAAAGTCGCTTCCGTTAACCTCTTCCCTGATGATTTTTTTTGAGAAATTTCTGGAAAAATTATTTTCATTAACAAAACCTATGTATCTCCAGAACGATGTTTAGAGTGATGTCGTTAGTTACAGAACTTGCGGTCTGTATGACACAACTCAATCACAGCAATTCGCAATTATCAATCATCGTCAGGAAAATAAAGCTTTAACATCTCTCAGATAATACCAATTTCCACTAAACAGTATAGTTTAACAAAACTGCATATTATTAAAAATTTACAGAAGTTAACAATTTTCATGATTTCGCACATTTTTTCATAACTGTATTTAAATATTGGTATAGTTTATAATCTTATCTATATCATGTTTCTTATAGAATTTTAAAAAAATTGTGTGCTAGAATATCTCATTCTGCGACCATGGTTTCAACACTTAGCATCATAAATCTAATATGGTCAAGATCAACTTTGTGGAAGGGATCTGTGCTAAATAGAACAAATAACTTGTAACTTCCACTAGAGAATTTTTTTATTATTAAGGACTACTTTCGTCGTTAGAACGACATCTTCAGGTAATCGGAAACAATCGGATTGTATTCACGGTAAACACGGTATTGCTCTTGCTACTATTTTCTTTTTCAGACCGCAGAAATCTTTACACTTGACTTGAGCAGCATATTCTGGTGAAATCAAAAAAATTATACTTTGACAACTGACAGAAGTAAAAAGCTAGCAAGGATGATAAGTTGAAGGAAGGATTTTCCTATACCGGTTTGAGAGAATCATTTTTAGAATGTTCTTTAATCATTTAGGCGCTAATTTGATTAATTTGTCAACTAATAAACCTAGAGAATAAGAATAAGACTTGGGAAACAACATAGAGTTTGAGTGTAACTTCGATGAGGAAATGAAAGTAGCAGAAAATAGTACAGAATAAGCTTACTGTACTCCGTGGTAATTCTCGATGGTACCAGTAATGCCGGCTGAGTTACAGAAGGAATTACCCACTGAGACGGATATACTAGTCATCACAAGGGAGGAGTTAAGTTTGTTTCCCAGCTAACGTCGTTACCTTCCAATAAGTTTCGTTTACGGCGTCGTCCGATGGAAGGAATCTTCGGCCGGATGCGTGCGATCGAGAAAGGAAGAGGAAAATCACGTTTAGGCAGTCATTCGAGCGAATTTCGAAAATTTCCGCTGCTGTCGCGAGGATAAGAATTGGGAGGCGGCCGGTCTTCGAGGTCTTTGAACTCTTCACCTCCGAGAAGCGAATAACTTCGGTAAAAAAGGAGCGGGGTGCAAAACAAAGGAAACCACGCCCGATTGAAATTAAGCGATGGATTATTTAAATTGTAAATGGAATATTTCCGAGTTCTTAAGCCATGCAAATCGGCGATTCGAGAGACGTGGGTCGGTGGCGGCCTTAGGCGAATTCCTGTTATGAAATGCTCTTGTTTAACACACTTGGTAACACTTCCGAGAGCGAGAATTGGACCACGCTTTTGTATCGGTTCATGGTTACAAACGAGCTAATATTAAATCCTTCCCAAAAGTCTACACCTTGGGTTGTAACGGGTGTAGTGTAGCGGTGGATCGAGAAACTTGCCGGGGAGGAGTTTCACACTTCTTCCTTACGCACTTATATGGAAGAAGCAGTATATTTAGTAGTTTTATGTCTTAAAATGCGTGGAGAAAAACCCAAAAGGTATTTTTCAGGAAACTGTATATATACAAGTACTTTGTAATTAGTTCCTATTTTAAGTGCTTCCTCAAATCCTTGGCAAAACGCTTGTTTTGGGAAGTCATCAACGTTATTATACACATACTTAAGTTGACAAGAAAAGAATTCCTATAACTTTGAATGCTGGAATTATTTATTGTAACTTTCAATTTATACTTTATGAATGCATTCAAAAGGATACGAAAAGATATTCTATAAGCCAGAAACCCATCAAAAGAAAAAACGTCGACCCAATTGTTGAATAGTAGCTAATTCATACATTGCTATCGTACGAACAACTCCTGGAGATAAGGTATTATTAGCCTATTGCCGATTCCGTGAATTAGTATAAGATGTTTCACAATATAGGATTAATAACCGTTCAGCTTTCCTCTTCGATGTTAAGGAAGAGGCAAATATCACTTTTAGAGAAAATCGGCAGGACCTTTGACTTTTACTCTCTTGAAGGAAGAGATCATGAAAAGGGCGAATCAAAATTCCATGTATGTGATGTGAGGACGCATTACTTGATTCCAGGAAAATTCAAATTAAGTTTACTGACCGACTTCCGAAAAGGATTTTTCTTTACACATCACGTCCCTTTCGGAAGATGTTTTAAATACATATTCCGGATTCTATATTCTTTGAATAAGGGGAGAGATAAACACAGAAATGAGTTTTACATACCCTTTCATACGGTCTCTTGCTTCGGGAAAGCCAAAGTTAAGCAGCATAATAACAGCAAACTGGATCTCACTTACCTAATACAAGAAAATAAAGTCGAATTAGTGATTTTCGTAGTTTGAACGATTACATACAATGACCATTAAATGTAAAAATGAGCTATTTTTTGTTTATTTCTGTGTGTGATACAATAATTTTAGCGACCTTTTTACATGAAGGAAGTCTCTCTTCAAACACCCTATAGAATAAATATGATATCTGGAAACATTCATGCTTTGATTCGTAAGGTAGATGGCATCAAAATTAATTTCTTTCAGAATATCTTTCTCAGTCTTCTGCATTTCGTATGCTTAACGAGTTCAGAAATTATTTTGCCATGTATGTATTTATTGAATGTCTTTATCAAATACACTTACGCGCGACGAAGTACTGGAAGTTAATAATATTAATATTATTAGACCCATTTCTCGTTCGGAAGTTATCCTTCACCTTCCATTCCAACTCTAACAAGTCGGAGTGTTCCTTTCACCGAAAAATACTTAACAACAGAATGATATCGAAGTGAACGGACATCTAAGGAAACATTTTCGGAGTAAAGTGGGATCGATTCGTGCCAAGGATCAATTTCGGCAGGTTCCATTGCTTGTCTACATTAATGTAGTTCAACTTTGACGAGGGGTGCTTGTAAATTGTTTTCTTTTAATCTCACGGAATAGCGAAAGTACTGCCATATCGCTACATAAGGAAATTAACGCGCAAGAGAAAAAAGTCATAAAAGCTTGAGATATCACTTTTTCGAACTAGTATTTCCGAAAGACAATTATCAGAGTGAGAAAATAGCCTTTTTGTTTTATCTGTCAACATTTCAGGTATGTGAAATGATGAAAAGTAACTATCTGCAAACATCACGGAAATAAAAACATTCATTTCCTTGATGATTGATCATATTTTACCTAAAACTTTCATTTCTGCCACAATTCCAAGAGTTGATTCACGAAATAATCAATTTAAATTAAATAATTACAAGGAGACTTCACGATTCTATCCTTAAATACATTTTCGGGCACTGAATTTTGAGAGATATTCAGAAAAAAATACAACTCCAGAAAAAATTACTCTAAGGTAGCCATTATTTATAATTCTCCATCACTCGTTTCTAGATCATATTCTTACCGAAAAATGAGCTTTTGAATTAGTATTTCGTTAGAAACTAATCGTCTTGAGGACTGAGCGTAGCTTTTCTAGGCCATTTTCCTAAAGCCCTGTATCACTCCAGTACATAATTCTTCTACCTCCTCGTTTATATCCCCTTTGACTTTTTTATGAACCTTTCTTATTTGTTACCAGTCTTCTGACACATTTATTAAGCTTATATTGCCCAAAAACTTCAGAATTCACTTAGTCTATACGGCCGCATAGTTTTCAAAAAGTTAGCATATAATCACTCTTAAGTATGAAAATTTAGATTAGAAGAGATGAAAATTCATCATTATCAGTATACTTAGTCGTAAAACCATTCTTAAGAATATTCAAGAGCCAAGCAAACCAAGCTCCTTTGGTAAATAAATTATATTCTGAGGCACTATTTGTATCTTAACTCCAGCCAGCTCAAAGTGAAAGGAGAGACCTAGACGAATTTAGAAACTATAAATAGCTAAATATTATACGATATTTGTGGAGAATACCAAAGTAAATTTTTGAGCGGCCAAATGATATCGTAATTTGCTCTTATTTTACCATTATTTCACTCGATTTTGGAATTCTGTACCCCAATAAAGTTGTATTTTGCGAGTAATTCCGGTGCTACTGATAAAATATCTTCAAAATTAATGCCAGAAAACCGAAAGGAAATATCCCCCAGAGTCCTACTTTCCGAACGACTTTTAGAAGGGTATGCCTCCAAATAAAATACAGAAACCCAACCGTGACTCGCTCTCAAATAAAGAAAGAAATCCCCAGCTCTCTCCGGGACTTTCTTTACTTTAATATTCATTTTCGAAGAATTCACCTGCAAAGAATCGCTTCCGAAAAATTCCCTTTCGGTAAACTTCTATCCAAACACCCTTTTACTAATTACATCCCTTTCAAAACCTCATTTCGGAGATAGTCCCACAGAAAGAGTGAGAGAGAGAGAAATCACTCGTTTACATTGCATTCCTTTTTCGAATAGCTCCAAAAATCCGCTCTACGAGAACGTCTACGCCTATTTAAAATCACGTCTCCCTTACTTGGCTCGATCTTTCCTCCTACGCTGATTGAATGACAGAACGTTTCCGTCGCTAATCGAGGCACGACTAATGTTCGCGCATTCCTGCCCTTCAAAAGAACTCCCCCTTAAGGGCCTTGAGAAGGATCACAGGGTTTTCGATCTCTGCATTCGTTTGAACGCCTCCTGCCCTGACGCTAATTAAGCCTACACATACCCGATGGGACTTTCTTTTCCCATTCCTCCGGAATATCCAACTTGGAATTACCTTTCCGAATGCCGTTCCCGCCGCAGCCTTTTCGAACGCTGTATTTTTTGTGCGCATAAGTATGTGTAATTTTCCGGATTTTAAGTTATCAAACATGCTCGACGGATGTGCCCATCCACCCGGTGAATGGAAACGAGGCGTTTCTTTTAAAATCTCATCGCTTTCTGCCGATCAAATATTTTTCTTGCGGAAAATTTAATGTGGAGTGTCTAGTGAAATGCCTCTCGACCTAGTTGTTGAGAGTAATTAGCGACTACGTGCGGTTGTTATTCTTTCAGAAAAAACTATAAACTGATAAATGACTCCTAATCGGTTCCTACTCTTGAATAGAAGTATGCGATCATTCTCCTTGGCTTCATTACATACCAGTATAAACCGTGGGAACTGTGTGAGCTTCAACTCACAAAATTTTCAAGCATAAAAGAAATCAACTGACAGATTGTATTTAAAATATTCTTATGGGTATGATTTTTCCGTTGGACCTTGAAAAAAAGGCCATCAAAACCTTAGAGGGTTTCGAGATGTGGGTTTGTGGTAGAATCGAAAATTAAGCAGAGTCAATAGAAAAACAAACACAGAGGTGCAAGAGATGATAAAGGAGAAGAGTGTTTTAATTGACGTAATTAAGCGACGGAGAGGAAGTGGATGGGTCAAATATTGGCAGTAGAAGGATTGCTGAGGAGAGTAATTGAGGGTAGAATGCAAGGAAACAGACAGAAGGGAAGCAAGGGCGAATTTTATCAATCGGAGGTCCTGTCGCAAGGACCATTTTGAGGCCACAACATGAGATTATTCACTCTGTTACTACAACAAAATTTCTTTCTTGGATCCCTCAACAGTGAGACCCTTAGCAATCACCTAGTGCACTTAATGGTAAAGCCGTCCCTGAGGGACTGACGGAGACAAAAGATGTTTCATGATATGAATGTTACGGTAAGTACCAACAAACGAAGTATAAAGCACTGGATAGGAAATAAATGGCTGATCTGAAAAGTTTCCGATATTTCGCCATTTCTCGCTATGTTTTCTGAAAATTTCTGAAAAATCTGGGGTCAGAAACTTTTCAGGCCACTCTCGTATTAAGGCCTATAGTTCCACTAGTCTACTGAAAGGTAGAAAACTTATGATTGGGTGAGGTTTCTAACTGGATACTGATTTTTCTACCTAAGTGATACTCATCACTTATTATCTGTCTGTATAGTTTTCAGCCCGGAGGGTGGTCCTCAAAAATTTCACCTTTAGCGAAAATCCTAGATAGGGAATAAGGCGACTAGGTAAGATGAGGAGTGAGGTAGTTCGCTGTTACTTTCACCATCATGAGTGGAAAAGTCAACATTAATGCACCGAAATGACCTTATGAATATTATTAGTCCTTTAAAACTTAATTCTTTTTATAATCATCAAATGTCTGAATATTTTCGAGTCTGAAAGTTTGTCAATTTTCATAATATCGTGAAGAATTCATTGAGTATCAATTCCCTTTACATGCAGGGAATACAGAAATATGCTGAAATTAGGCCAATTTGACTATCTACACTTTGTTTCAATAATTAAGATGGTCGTGAATTACGGTTAGTCCCTCTTAGTAAAAGAAAAATATTTCATTAGATAAAGAATGATTTATGAATGAAAAATTCTCGGATATAGTGGTGGATTTGCAGGTTGGAATCATCTTCCATAGACATACATTTCTATTCTGAATTCAAAGGCGTTCCAAATATTTACGAGCAAATTGATACGAAATTAAAAATTTCTGAACGATATTCATTCAAACCTTTTCCAAACGTCGCTCATTTGCGGCTTGTATGGAATTAATTAACGATCACACTGGCAATGAAGTCAAATTATCCACGAAAAGTTTTGCATACGCTTACGATAACCTTCCGTAAGACTTCACGTCAATTAACATCCCTAAAGCTAAAGAAGTTAAAGAGGCACAGGAGGAATAAAAACTCACAAAGAAACGATTGAGGATATCAAACGTCGCAGCCAAAATATTCCGACGAGTCAATTATTTATTGGCCTCCTAACATGGGCGCTATTCTTACTCGGATCAACCTCCATTTTCCCAAACTTCCCCGTCAAACGTCACTCCAAGGGGCATTCGTGAGAGACGAATTATTCAATAATTTCCCTCAGTAGCATTTTTTAAAATCCCCTTTTTCGTAGATTCGATACTTTTGCGCTCCCTTTTCCTCCCGACATTTTTTGATTGGCTTTATTGCGCAGTTATACAATTTTGATTCCTCCGCATCCGAACTGTGTCCCTACGGCTAATGCTGTCGCGAAAAAAACTCCGAAATAAAATGACGCGGAGTGCACGGCTCTCGAGCGGAGAACGAAATCGTCGGGAAGTATGCGCCTCACGGCATCCTCGGATCGGGAAGCGAACTTTTTTATTAAATATCCCCAATAAAATTATTTATCGTTCCGCGCGAATTTTAATATCGTCCCTCTCTCTCCGATGGTTTTATATATATTATACAGCGCTCGCATTTCAATAAAACCGCCGGCTGTCGTTTTTTCCTCGCTCTCACCCGTTGTTTTTCTTATTCATTTCGAATAAATTCATGTAGCCTACTTTCCATAATTGAATGTGCGTTTCTTTTGATGTTTTTATGGCCGTGACTGCTGTGATACTTTTATATTCATTCGCGACAATCGCGTTCGTTCGCGGATATTGTTTTGTCCTCCGAGGCCTTCCGACGAAGGTTTTCTTCGATAATACAGAGTTGATTGATGCAAATTCATTTAAAACTGCTGTACATGTATCGTGCAGATTACAACCATGGTTTAAGTTCAGTACCATTAGTTAAGAAAGCAAAATGTGTCACTATTAAAATAAAATTTCTACATATATCCCGAATTTTAAAATAAAAATGAAAATTATTATGAACTAACAAAGTTAATACAACAATATCACGGAAACAAAGGTAAAATAAATAAAATCTGTGCATAAGCATTTATATCCACAAAATTATATGATTTGGTTGTTTAGCGGATAGAATACCTGCCCAGAAAGTGGGAGACATGGGTTCGAGTCTCAGTCAAGTCATTATTTTCCAATAAATAATTAATAAAATAAAATATCAATATGGCGAGATTGAGGTTAAGAAGACTCCTGCCCTACGTCATAAATTATGAAAAAAATGATACCTGTTTCTTTCAATAGGAAACAGCAATGGAAATAAACTAGGTAACATATCTTATGACGTGCTGCAAGGTAACTTGAAGAACTAAATTGAACCAATGTTTAGACGATGCTAACGTCTATTTATAAATCCATCCCTGTTCTGGTAAATTTACAGTACATGTATGGATAAAGATGGCATGAGTACATAAAAATCATTTTCCTAGAATTTTCATTGATATTAATAGTGAAAAAATGACTCAGTACTTTTCATAGAAACATCAAATATCCTTGCCTCTTTAGTCTGTTAGTATCAGACTTTCAATTCAATTTTGAGCGTGACCTACATTAATTTTTACTAATTTTTATTGAATATATTGTTTCATAAATTCGTGTAAATAGTAACGGTTGCCTTTGAGTTTTGTTTATAATGAAGTTCCACCTGATATTGCTAGAGTAAATTAATATTATTCTTTTTTAGAATTCGCTTCGTTTGACCTATTTACATCTGCCGTATTTTATCCTGATTTTCTACGAGTATTGAAATTCCACTGAATTTCTATACTATAAAATTAGTGCGAATTGATATAGGTCAAAGCAAAAAATTCACCTGCGTAGTAATGTAAATTCAATATTGATACTTTGTGTGGGAGTTGCGTTACCATTCAAGCATAATAATTTCATCCAACGTAACTGTAAAAGGCTCTTTATTAATTTATATTTAATCAATACTTGAGATACCCCATGAGATAAATTAAAAGAAAAAGAAACGTAGTATTACTAAATTACACTCAGGAGAATAAATTGAAAACAAATATTCATCATTGCCTCTATTTAATTTGACCTATGTTTTCGTTTTACATATTTCTATTCACCTACAATTCGGTCTTAATTCTAGCCCTAAATTCAGCCCAGAAAATGTTACTGTTTCTTTTTGTGGTTGGCTACGGTAGTGGACTTTCATTTTTTCTAGATCTGTTTACGATGTTAACTAATCTCGAAGAACATGGCGTATAAAATGTGTGAAATTTAATCAATACATCATGAATAGGCAGCAATTATAGTAACCTAAAACAGGGGCAGAGAAAGAAAAGATGCAAATGACGGAAATATTGATTCATCAATAAATGCTAATATGCTGTTTATTGAGGAAAAGCGTTTCCTTGAACTAGTTAAATTTAGCTATGATTAGTTTAGGTGAATAACAATTAGGAAATTTCGAAATTTATGTAGCTTCAGAAATATTAAAGTTATAAAATCATCGATCATACGAAACAATCAATTGTTATGATGATATTCTAACTCCTATTTAGATTCTCTGCTCTTTCAACTCATTATTCTTGAAGTTATTCCCATCCGCATTGCAATCCTTACAATTGTAAATGTTATAGGCATTCCGGTAATTATTTCCATTTGACTTGAACAGCTCCTGAAATTTCTTATAATTTAACTATTATTGTGACGATTCTAACCTTGTGTTAAGTTTCACGAACGTTTTAATATAATACAATAATTTAAGAACTATCGTTTCATACTTTTACAGGTTTTGGATACAAGAAATCCGAAGAAAGACTTTGCTCATTTCAATTACCGTTACATCTTGAATCGCATAAAAGTTTTTCATTGGTGCATTCATTGTTTACAAATGTTTGAAAAGTATGAGCAGTGAAATATGAGTTCGAGATGAGTTTCCGATTCATTACTATTACGTAGAACTCCGCGAAACAGACCTCTCGAAAAGACAGACTGGTATACGAGCCCATATTATCTGCATTTGTCACTGTTAACGACGGAAAGTCGTCTGATCTCCAGGTTAACCGCTTTTTCATATGAATAACTCTCCTCTGATAGATTATGAGCATAGAATGAAACCGTAAACTACTTTCCCGTTGAGAAGATGCAGCTTTTTAAAGCTCGGTCGATAGAACAATTGTCTTCGGAATCGTCAATTCCCAGTGTTGATGCCCCACTCGATGTCTGACATTTTCTCATTCCGACTCCTGTTTACCGAATTTCCAAATGTGATATAGGAATCAAATGATTGGATGCGAAAGAAACGGTTTAAAACCCCCTAAATGGAGTCCTCGATGAAAATTTGGTGCCATCATTTCATGCGGACCGTTAGCGGCAAAGAATTTATTTCCGTTACGTCGCTGATTTCGAAATTTGTGGGGTCGAGGGAAATAGCTTACTCATGAGATGAAGAGCACCGTTTCGGGTAAATAATGAGACAATCTCAAGCGCAATACTTGGAAACATTTATTGATATATATCGATGATAGATATTTCTGAATAATCTAATATTATTTATGATTATCATCCATTGATTTTCCGTTGCCCTCAGCACAATCATTTTTGGACACTTGCATCATTGGCATAAAAAATAGTAAAAGACAAATTTTTATAGCTATATCAAAACCTGACTATTCGGGACTCGAACCTGGGACCCTGGCGTTGGTAAGCTAGAATTCCTATCCTCTACATATACTCTACATATAAATAAACAACAAATATATTGCTCTGCAGTTTAAAGAAAGAACTGAGGAAGAAAGTCCGCTCCAGCGGATCGAACGGAATCGAACCCGTATCTCCCACTTTAGCAGCTATATTTCGTATGGAAAATAAATTTTGAATATTCTGAGTGTTACAAGAACAAATCGAATCTTTCTGAGAGAGGAAGCAATTATCAATAGCACCCTCCCACGAAAGGAAGGTCGAAATTAGTCGTCAGACTTTTCTACTGAAGTATTTCCTATGCAGATTTACGAGTATATTAGAAAATTTCTTCTTTTCTTGCAGAAGAGATTACGCTTTGTTCAATAAGTATCGACTGGGGTTAGTGGCATTATACATAGAAAACTGGTGAAATATTCACTGTGTATTACGGTACATTTGAAGTGTAAGATATTTGGTAGGAATGTTTCATGACAGTCATTGACATTTGAGTTCGACGTCTACAAATCCTCATCATGTGTATTTTTACCGTAAAACTTAAGGGATCGAACCAGTACTTCCCTTAGGTCCATCCCTACATCACCGATTACCTAAGTAATATCACTGATATTTTAAATTTTCAATAGGACACTTTGAGTCTTTCTTCCCACGGAAATGGTTCCCATCTTTTTTTCCAAATTCCCATTCGAAGCTTAGCTACTAATGTGTTAAGCAGATTCTAATATTAGAAAAGGAGGAAATCATGCGTCAACTCTGATGAATGAGTCGGTCCAGAAGCATGAGGTAACCAGTCAAGTTTGAGCATCCCGGTCAGTTTATTCCTTATATCCGTCCCAGTGAAATGTTAATCACAAACATGTCAATTTAAACCTAATGGGAAATGGGTTTTACTGTTCCGTTAGGATAAAGTAAGCCATAGAGTACAGAAAGGTTTAAAATGCCTAGTATCAAACCGGATACTAATTGAAATCTCTTATCGCATTAATCTAATGCACAGTCTAAGATATAAATAATTCGGTTAGCATCCATTTTTAAGTGATACACCGTAATCATCTTCGCCGCTTTAAATTCTCGCTTGATTTTGGGGAAAATTAATTTCGGACGAATCACGACTTGATGCAGTTACGTGACGTGCTACCGCGTGCTTACCACGGCGAAATAAATGCACATTGATCAAATTCGAGGACTACTTTTCTCGACGAAATTAATGAAATAGCACGTCGAGTTACGTTACCATTAAAGTGATTACGCAGGCGGCTCGAGAGTACACCGTTTTATAATAGATGAATAAGAATGAGATATGAAGGAAGCCGGTGGAAAATTAAATGGGTCAATCGGAATTTTTAAACGCTTACGTTTGCAAGTCGGCAGTGATCGATGAAAGTGAACGAAAAAACGTTTGCTCGTCTCACGGATTTCGGGAGGACACTAAACAAATACATAGGGCATACAAGAAACCGAAAATATGTAAACTATCGGATATTATTGTTACCGGTTTTCCGCAAACATCTCTGGATTTTTCGAATCAGAAACCGGTTGCACAAAACATTTTGTCTACGAAAATAGACAATCTTGATAAATCTGGAATTTACAACATCATGTGTCCAGAATGCAACCTTTTATATGTTGGTCAAACAAAACGTTAATTAATAACTCGATTTGAGGAACATTTGGCACATTTTAAATATGGGAGAATACAAATGTCTAGCGTGGCTAAATACGTCTGATACAGGACATAATATTTATAATTTGAAGCTGGCCCACAATGCTCATTCATATCTTAATGGTTTGGAAATATACATATCCATAAACATAGAGAACAACTAATGAACCAAAATATAGATTTTGATAAAACCATTTATAAGTTTATAGACTAACACTAACGCCTCCATCTGTCATTTGTTTGACACATTATCTGTGGGTTGATGACGTTGTCAGTTGCCGGTGCCTGAGGATGACCCCTTTGGGGTCGAAATACGTATTGCAGTAAGTTTATTCTTTGATGGTTTTTGGTGCGTCACATTCTTTAATTAACACAACCATCGGCAGCCACCTCATTCATTTACCCTATGTACGTTGCAAAAAGTTTTTTTTTCAGGTGTGTGCTTATATTACCGGTTAAATTTATATGCTCTAACTCGTAGATTCACTAAGTTAGGGCTGATAAATTTAACCGATTTTCCGGTTGTTAAAGCGCCTGGTTTTGGATCAGTTGAAAAATCTCCCTACCTGATAGATTCCTGGGTATGACCAATGATAGATTCCTGGGTATATTCAACTGTAAAATTTCCTTTCTAGATATGGTGAATGGAGGAATCCAACACCCGTGGCTTCCAAACACTCGGAGAAATGCCTTGGAAATTGCAGCACTAGGTTTTTTATATTGAAGAAATCCTCCCCCCGACTAAACCCAACCTATCTAATAATGAGCCCATAAAAAGAGTTTCGAGAACTAATAATTATTTATGCCCCCGCAAGGGAGAAAATACTTAAGTCGTTGTTAGTACTATTATTGATGTTGCTAGGGAAATTCTGCGAACTATATGGAAGCCTGATAACCTTCAACTCAACTGTAAAAATTCCCCCAACTTGATTCAATTGTAGGTCCTACCCTATGCGTCACTGGTCATATAATTGATGATATATTCTATGTATTTACCAAGGACAATATTTTCTTCCTATTGAAATATTACATATTACCCGCGAATGTCTCTAAGAAGAATAATTACAAGGCGTACAACTGCATAAATGTGTTGTTAAGGTTATATATTCACAAGGGATTGGAGATATTACTGGATTATTAGACTAGATATATACATGGGTGGTCTGAAAAGTTTCCGACATTTCGCCATTTCTCGACATGTTTTCTGAAATTTTTCTAAAGATTTCTGAAAAATCTGGGGTTTTCAGACCACCCTCGCATATCATATAATATTCCATAAATGTCTACGTTTAGAAATGAATCTATCCAAAATAAAATTTCGTTAGGTTTTCCCCAGATTTTAGATCAAAAGAATGCTTAGATTTGATAAATACTGTTTAAATAAACAGCAATTAAAAATTCATAGTTTGGTTTATAAAGTGTTGTAATACGAACGAAAATCAGAAGTAGAATATCCGGCTTTTCACTAGCGAGAATTCGGTGGAAGCCGGTAAACCGGTATCGGTTCAAAACAAACTGAATGCTGTAGACGGGAGGAGTGGGGCGGGCATTTATGTTTCAGAATAGGAAAATAGATAATTAGGCCATCTTGCATGCAGGTATGAGAACCTTTGTACCCTTGAGAGCACCGCTTTTTAAAGGTAATATACCAGGAAGTGAATCTAATAGGTGTTTAATTACAATTTTATGCTTTTGCGAGGAGGAATTCCGAGAATGCTTAGTAGTACGTGGAATGAAATGCGGCTGTTTCTAAGGTTATGCGAGTATTGTAAATCATACCATACACTGAGAACGTTTTTTGAAGATGAATGCGTAATTACTGAAGTTTACATCTCAGTAGCAGATTCAGGTACCGAAATATTCCAAGGGGATTTCAGTCTCTCCAGCCTTTTCCGGTGAAATACCATGCTAATTTGTATGTTGCTGAGAGAGATATGGTTTTAGTATGAGGAAATAGGAAAATAGAAGATGCATGTTGGGAAATGTGTGCTTTGATTAACTTCTGAAATCAAATATTAGATTTATAAATAGAATGAAAGGCTTCAAGGAAAAAATGAATATTGGATACATATGATAAGAGCATTAAGCAAAACAATGATAAAAGATACCAATTACTGTTCGGTGAGTAGTTCCTTATATTACTAAAAGTCATAGTAAAGGGTGCTGACAAGGGAATTTCAGGGTATTTTGCGACCTGGAATTGCTTTCTTCCCCATTATATGATTATTCAGTCTATGAATGAACATATAACTGTCCTAAATACCATTTTCCTGTAAATAATAAATATTTCAATTTCAAAATAAGAATCAAGTACGCTGAAAGCTTTTTGATGTATTCTACAATAAGTAAAAAATTCTGCAGAGAAACTTCACGATAGCGGAAACATTTTTTGCGACAAACCTCGACTATTCTCTTACCTCAGTAAATGTTTACTATTGGGTTAAAACGTAATTTAAATTTATTATTGTGTCAAAAACATGACTTTAGTTTCCAAGAATTCCACATAGACAGTTTTTTGCGAAAATTAGGCTTACAGTGACATTCGATCTCTACAAACAATACCTACGAGGCTATTTCAATGCCATATCGTTATTTCATTTTTAATTACAATTTTGCATTTTTATCCTTTCACAAAAATGGACTCTGTTACATTCTATTCCGTAGAAAATATCTGCAGCAGATTTTAAATAATAAGGAAATATGAACCTATCTCTCACGGAATAATTTAATTTTATATAAGAAAACAATTCTTAATAAAAAATGATTTTATGCTCCTAACAACCAATGAATATTAAAGAACGTAAGATAATACTTTACAGTATAAATTGAATGGAAATGAAATGCTTAATTAGTTGACTAATGTTATAACTTTTGATTTTGTCATGGTTGGTAAATCAATGAATTGGCCAATTACAGTGTTTTTCAGTTTAGTTCTGTTTTAGTTTTTTACAATTCAGTTGTTTCGCCGTGAGGAGTTATAGAAAATAGCTAAACACATTAATGTCTTCTATCAGTCCAAAATTTAAATTAATTAAAACGTTTCAATTAAACTTTTTCAATTTATGCAATAATAATTAAAGTGAGTGAGCTCTTCCAAGATTTTATAAGAACATTGTCCGTAAATTTTACATGTAACAAGGAAATTATTTAGTAGTTGATTTGAAATGAATGAACTGAAAAATTAAAGGAAAATTTACCCGAGAGCAACTTCAGTAATATAAGGATAAGGTTTATGTGGTTAAATAAACTTACATGAGTCGTATGAGTAAGACGTTTACCGCACAATTGGTGTTGGAGTAAGTTATAAGTATAGACTTGATGATATGCTATGAAATCTTGAATAATTTGAAGTGAGACACCCACTGCCGTAACATAAGTAAATCTGCTCAACAGATGCGTTATGTATCATGCGTTTAACTTGTAGATCAGGCAGATCGAATACTGTTACAAATGTTAGGGAAATAAAAAGTAGAACTATAAGCTATAAAGACTCATAATTTATCTGGACAATATGCAAATTACAGAGATAGAGTGTTGATTCAGTGATACTGAAAGACGTCCAGGAAGGTGTAGACGTAGAAGTTGACTTTCAAAACCCATAAAATGTTGCAAATAAATACAAATCACAATCGTCTTGCAAGGAAGATTTAACAGGCGATATAATTTAAACATAAACCAAAGGAACGAAACCGGAGGAATTCCTCTCCATTTCCATGAACGCATTTCTCGAACTGTGAAGAGGAAGGAACTCCGACACTATCGGTCAATCGAATTCCTAGGAATCCCTTTGGCTCCTACAAAACTCCACATTAGACGAGAAAAGATATCCTTGGGGCCCGATTGGCAATTTGGTTGCTGGCCAGGGAGGCTTTGAAATCCGACCCATGGCCTTCTAATCAAAGGTGCCCTGTAAAAGCTTCATCGTCTCAGGAGCTCTCCTCACATCATATGGGAAACTCCCTTGCTCTCTTAAAGGTAGTTACTTCCTCAAGTGAGTGATTTTATGTCTCCTTGAAAGGAAGGTGCACCGTTTCCGTAATAATGCGAGGCGATGCATGCCGCTTATGACTCCAACGAGTCCATAATGCCAGCTCGGGGTTCGATTTTAATCTCAGCCGGATCTCGTCGTAAGTTAAGATCATCTTGAGGATCACTGGGGATTTTACTCCGCCGTCTGATCAAATATAACGCTCTTTTCGTCCGATGATCTTGCTATCGCGCCTCCTACCTATCATCGTAAACGAAAAGTACTCTTTATAAACGTAACTTCCTGGAAGGAAATAGAATTTTCTTAGGAAAAGGAGCCACGGTGGGAACTGAGGAATCTGGTCACATACATTTACGTTTCGCGGAATGGTACTACTTCCAAATCTGAGACTGAATACAGATTTGACATTTATGACCTGTACGAAGCGATACATACATACATATCTTTATTGATCCTGATGGATACAATGCTTACGAATTAAGATTCTTAACTTTTGAAAATCGGCAACTCATAAGCATAAAATATAATTAAATATATAAATATAATAAATACGTTGTAAAATAAATATTAATGACAAATGAAGTTAAATGAATTGAAAAAAAAGTTCATGCCTTTACATGCAAATGTTACTTAGCATGCAAAGGTATGCGCTTAGGAAAATTCAGAAAGAAATGAAAGAATCCATGAGGAGCTGGACTATAATCCGGATCTTTAACTTTTTGGGCGGATGTGTTAGCCAACTAAGCTATCTAGCAAAAACAAGCCAGAAAGTGGAAATCCAGGTTTGTACTCTTAGACATTTTTCATGCTGGTTTTTCTTTGGAGAGGAAACGTTATTTGAATTAACAAAAGAGAGTTGTATTATAAATATATTCAACAGAAATGTGTAGGAGAAGTTTCATTAAAACTAGCAAATATATCATCTACTGATCAGCTAACGATTCCCAAGTTGAACTGATCTTAGTTAGATAAGTTATCAGGTTAAACATATTAGGAAGCCTAGATATTTTTATTAAAATGAAGTGATGATTTCAATATTGATTATTTAGTTCCTTTGCTAATGAATATAATATCTACTTACATACGAATACACCGTGGTCTGGTGTTGAGTTCATACAATTTTAACCTAAAAATAAGAAAGTTTTGTAATGTTTAGCACTAATTAAAAAAAATTAATCGTGATATTTGGTACACCTTCCTTAACACGAACAAAGTAAGCAATGATTAAAATTTGTATCTTAATCTTTTCAAGACAGTAACTAACTTTCGGCAGCTGAAAATCGTAAGTTATACAAACGAAACTTCCAATCCGTCACTTTCCATCTCCATGTAAAAAAAGAAAAAAGCTTCAAGATTTCTTTTGTATTAATACATTCATTCCCCAACCTTGCACCCTGTAGAGGTAGGGCGCTCGTCAAATTATAATTCTCCCCGTCAAAATCTGACTTGCCGAAAATAAAATCAAAAGCGGAATCAACAAAACTGGTTGAATAATATGTAAAAAGCCCGTCACGTTGACTTGACACCTCTCAGGCAATCCAAGGGGCCTAAAACAAGTGGAAACTTATAAAAGGGAAGAGAGAGAAAAGTAAGCATTTTCTGGTATCGAACGAAGATTTTGTTACAGACTTTCAAGAGAGGATTTAAACAAATTAAAAGATATGGACTTACTGTAGTTGGGCTAGGATAATATTCCAAGCTAAATTCATGTTTTATTCAGTTCAAGAACTATCTCGTAGTAATATTCTGAGTTCATTTGTAAGGTATTTAGTGCTAGTTTCTATATCTATTAATGTGCATTTCCACCTTTATATTCCTGGGGCCTTATTTTGGTGAATGGAATAATCTTACTTATTGGATTCAGGATATAGGACAATCTTCATTTGGTACTGCATCAGTATTTTCAGTGGTGAGATTCAGCAGTTTCACGCTGGTCCGCGCGTAGCAGGTCCTATATCTATCAGATCCTCTACATTGAAGAATAATATCAATAGAAGTAGTTCTTTCTTGTTACGACGAGAGTATTATTTAAGCATTTCGTCATGCAGTATTTTATTGTCATTTCATATTAAATATTCTGAAACAATTTTGAATTAGAATAGTGAGTAAATGTGTGTATTTATTCACGTATTAATGAAGTGCGTTGCTGCATACTCTGTAGGGATGAGTAGATAAAGAACTGGTTCCTAACATTCTTTTTCAGATAATATTTTTTCTTATACATTAGACATGATTTTTTTCTTTAAATAGAGTACCCATGTAAAAACCGACCTCTTGAATTCAAGCGTAAAAATGGACAGAAAGAATCGACTATTTTTTGTGTATGTTAGGTGTATAATTATTTAAATTATCTGAAAAGGGCCTATAAACAATGCAATTGAGGTGTAATAGTTTTTTTTATGCGGCCGAATGGTACACATGTGCGGCTTGGTACCCCATCTCAGCATTAGACACACTGCCTGTGTCCATTACCACCATAAAAAGATTAGAAAGCTATGAAAAGAAAAACCCGATAAAAAAGGGATAATGCGATTTATTCTCCCTCTTGGGATAAATAAACATTTCGTTACCGCAGCGAGCTGTTTACTCTATTAGATAAAATAGAGGCGAAGAGAAAGGTGTTGAGGGAAGACGGGATTAACAAGCCTTACGCTTTCATATTCACAGCGTGTATTCCGTAGCATTCCCTTGCGTGAGCATATTTCCATTGCCTTTGTCTTCTTTTCATCCTCTGACCCTTAATCATTCTCCATGGCCATCTCTCGCCTCTTCCACGTTTTATTTTCTCTCTGCTTTCCTTCCTTAATTCGCCTTCTCCTTTCCCCTCTTTTTTCGCTAGCCCCTCTCTTTTTCACTTCCCTTGTATCTCACGGACGACCTCTCCAAGACTCCCTGTCCCTCTCCAACTCTCCCTCCTGCACTTCAAACCTCACCCTCAAACGTTTCCCTTACACGTTTAACTTCCTCCGAGTCTTCACCATTTTTACAGAGACCAACGTCGAAATGTCACGTAGAGGGTTTGCACAAGCCGTGCATAGGTGTAATCAATTTTATTCCTCCTTTTTATATGGGTACGAAGCTATTGAAATTGAGTGTCAAACAGAATAAACCGGAGTAACATTTGGGTTGGAGGCATCATGTTTTATATGTTTCTAAACTTGAAGTATAGAACTGGACTCGGGATACGCACACAGAATATTAGACGTATCAAAATTGATCGATTGATGCTGGTTTTATCATTAAACAACAGACTTTTTGAAGTGATTTTCTGAAAGAAGTTCCTACTGTCACACCTTTATGAATGGAATACTTTTCATTTATTTTCGGTTAGAGAAAATATATCTTTCATTCATAGAGAGAGAAAAATATATCTTTCATTCATTTCTCTTTCATTCTTTTCAATGACCGTGATAATATGGAAGCCACTAAGTTACACAAGTTCGGAGTGTTCACTTTGATATCTCCTTATTTGATACAATGAAAAAGTTATTCGTAGAGTGACTGTCTTACACTTAAGAGGGTGCTTACTCATAGAATAGGGGCTCTGCGAGGAAAGCAACGGAAAACTACCTCACTTCTATTTTGTCCACAAAACAAAGCGTTTTACAGATAAGTGTAAATAATTAGAATCCAAACTGCCGTCTGGGTAATAGTAGGCATGCTTTCGTCAGATTGAATTCTATGTTATTAAAATATTTCACTTTGTGAAAAACTGCATTTTAGTAGAAAAAATTATCTTGCAGTACTAATTTTGAATGAAAATGATAGTCTGACAGTTCTAATTGATGTTAACTACATGTAATACTAACCCTATAATCCTTCTCAGTAAGAAGGTTGAGGAACCAGGTACTCTTCAATCGAAAATAAATTTCGTTTGAATTAGTAACTAAAATTTGATAAATGAATATCATTATTTTATTTATATCTACATAGTATTTACATTATACGATGAAGGTACGATAGTAAGTGAATGATAAGTTTAAAATTAAACATATGTCAACAGCAAAAATCAACAGCATTTAGCTGCATTATAATTTTAATTTCTTTTTATAAATATACAGTCTTAGTAAAATTACAGTTATTAATTGATAACTACCTATTATCATTTCTAATTTTTAAGATTGAAATTAAAAAGACGGATAAGAGGTAATTCCAAACCCAGAAGGGAGTTCCAAACGAATTTCAGAAGCAAAGATTGGCGGAACGTTTCCTAATCTACTCACATAATATTTAACGTTATTCATATAATATGAATGTAAAAAATGAAAATCTCAAGAATTACATACAATTCTTACGAATTCTTTTTTAACAAAATCTCTCAGTATTTCATGGTAACAATAGAATTCTTAGTATTAAAATCCGAACTAGGAACACATGAATGATGACGGCCAGAACATTTCCACGGGACAAAAAGAGCGAAGCGGGATTATTTCCGTAAGAACTTTCGCCGCGCAAAAATCCCGAAATTTTGATACCTGCGATCGTCGCGTCGTAAATTAAAAGAAAGAATGAATCATGAGGTAGGAGAGTTTTGTCCCAATTTAGTTCGGGTTAAGTCGTTTGTCGCTCTGTCTGTTTAAAACAACCCCGATCCTTATTCTCCCCCTTCTGCACCGTCTCCAACCCTTCCCCAACACTCCCCCGACCACTTGTCTCTTTTCTTCCCATTTTTTTCCTCTCTCTACCGCATTTACTCACCCCATCACTTTCCTCTCCCCATCTTCCCCACGTAATTAATGACCTCGGTCCGGTCCTTCCGCTTGTGCTGCAGAGACGCCGGTGAACTCTACCGGAATACGGGGCCCTTCTGATGAACCTCCCGTCATTCACCGCTTCTTCCACTCACTCTTACCTCCTTGCCACTAACAAGGAAACGTTTTTAGGTGATACAAGCCAATCCTGTCGATTTTCTTGCTTCTCTACGAAATTACCATTGGAAAATGTTGTGTGCGTAATCTATTACAGGATCACTAATGCTGAGTGAATTGATTGTAGGGAATCCTCTATCAAATAGTTAACCATGCCATCAAAAATGACGGCTGTATTTCTTGTGCAGTATACTACCAGTTTGAATAATTTTATACTACGAAATTGCAACGTTGAGAAATGCTTTATGCGTAATCTATTACAGAATCACTACTGTTGGGTGAATTGATTGTAGAGAAATTATGTGTTCACTATGTGTCGTACTCGTGTGTCGTAAAAAATGACGGATACGAATCTTATGCAGTTTTCTACCAATTTAAATTATTACTACGAAATTGCAACAAACAATTTTTTTCAGAATTACTTCTGCTGAGTTAATTGATCGTTGAGAAGTTTTCAATTTACTAGTTACACGTGCTCTCAAAAAGGACGCTAACATTTCTTGAGCAATGAAATGTATTTTCTATCAATATTTACCCATGCCGTATAAAATGACGGCTGTATTTCTTGTGTAGTATGCTACCAATTTGAATAATTTGATACTATGAAATTACAACATTAAAAAACTTTTTACATGTATTCTATTTCAAGATCACTACAGCTGTGGTAATTGACTGTAGAGGAATTATCCAACCACAAGTTACACTTGCTCTCAAAAGTTACGGCAACATTTCTTGTGCGGTGAACTGTGTTAGGTTTAAAAAGGCAGAGGCTTCGGAAAAATGTCAACTTAAAAAAGACGCGGTTAGAAACCCAGGATTCAATGATAAACGTCCGTAAGTTTACACACGGTTTTTCATTTTTCAAAAGCAACTCTCTTTCTTTCATTCATTAAAATAGGTACGTGAAAACGTAATTCTTTTGCACCTGGTTTCTTCGAAGTTGAAATTGCGATCTTCCTGATTCTTGCAATGTTTTTGGTTTCTACTCGAAAATAGCATCAATTTTTCATTTACTTCAAAATCTGTGGGGCATTTATTATTGTTTACGGTAACTACAGAGGCAACCTTCATTGTTACATTCTGCTACCGATGTAAATAAAATCTGGAAGAGCTTATAAATGGGATAACTATTCTAGTAACTAAGATTTTGGAAACAGAATTTTAACTTTCTACATTAAGTTGTGTGACTAACCCAAGAACTAAGATTTTATTGATAGCAACGTAAACATCTAGAAAAGTTTCTTCGTCAATGCCACCAAAATAGATATATTTTATAAAATTTCTCGTGGTTCCGGATTGCGAACAATATTAGATGAAAAAAACGAAAATCCCTATTTTATTATCTTTCTTATGGAACTGCTCTTGATCTAGCAATGTTATCATTTCCGATGAAATTTTGCAAAAGGAAAAAAAGTTAGAAGCGAAAGTAAAACTCATCTGAGGGAAAATTTCTTATGGAGGAGTGAGGTAGAATAACCTTATTTACTTTTCTCGCTGAACTAGGATTATACTGTAGGAACATGTCCATGCGAATGCAGTATAAGGACACGAGAGTAACATTTGATTGAAATCAGTAAGTATTCTCCAAAGTGGATGCTAGTATACACCATCAGAGGCTTTCATATCAAACTCATGTAGAATATATAATGAAGTCCCATTTCATGAAACGAAAAACACTTCGAAAAAGGTAAAACAAACGTAAATTTCTCTCCATCGCGTACCTAAGGACATGGAAAACATTCCATTCATCAAGCCGAGGCGACAGAAAGAAAAAATCTAAACACACTACTAAACTATGGATCTCATCTAATTTTCGGAGACCAAGAAAGCGAAATTTCCCATCGCGCAACACATAAAATCCTTTATTCGTAGACCGCTCCATCTCGGACCTCTTATTTCCTAGACTGCTCCCGACAGAAAATAAAATAAACTTTCACGGTCTCCCTTGTTTACAGCCCTGCGATTTCCCTTTTCATTCCACTTTCCTTTTTTCTCTCTCTCTCTCTACGTATCCCATTGTCCCTCTCCATTGTTACGCAACACGCCGTCCTATCGATCTCTTTCTCGTGGTAACGTTGGGTCATCACGCGAAGACAAAACGGATCCTAAAAAGAAAGAGTGAACTAAATTTTTTAAGCGGCGGAAATTTTTTAAGGGATTTTCCGGAGAAAAATGTCAATGCCCCCCCGTCGAAATGATGGCGAAAAAATGAGAAACTGAATTCGGTTAAAACGCGGATGAATATCTCTTCGTCTAAGAGATTTGATTAATTAATATGGGAGGGGTTCCTTTATATTAGGTTCGCTGTCGAGGGGTCTCAGATGTATTATCTCCGAGGAGAGATAACAACCGTTTGTTTTCCATAAGAAGTAGCATATATTTTACGGATTCTGTAGTTTATTTTAAAAACAACATACAAGACTGTTTACAGATATTACTTCAATATAGTAATTAATTAATGATTACGTCTTGAGTAATAAATTAATAATCTTAATTAGACGAAATAGAGACTCCTTTAATATTAAAGGGGTTGGGAAATCAGAGACATATAAACTGTTCTTTCTTTAAGTTTTTTCTGTTAATGCTAATATCTAAACTATTTACTTTCAAACTCACTTATTCCTCTAAGAATTGATTAAATAGAAAATACTCTATTTCGACGTCTGAAAATTATATTCATTATCCCAAGTACAATTTCGATACAAGACTGATTGAATATAGGCAGTAGATTAATTAAATACTAAAATGATGTTATAACTTACAGCATTACAGTCTCGTATACGTCTTAGTGACGCATGCAACCAATCAATTAGAAGAGGTACCGTACTCCTGATCAATCCTATAATCACTGATATTTCAGCGGAAAACAATTAATTTGAGTGTAAATGGGAATAGAAAACATGAGCGTTCATACTCGTACAGCTATTCAAAGAGAATAGACAACGAAATCAATATATCATACCATCATATACTAAATTTTCCATGGATCTCAACTCAGTCAAATTAGCTCAATCTATATTCAGTGTACTTTTATAGCCACAAAATACTCATAAAGCAATTAATGATCCATAATATATATTTTAAACTAGTAACCGAATGGAAATATTAGCAACAGCTTTTACATATTTTACATTCATAATTTGTAAAATCTACGAGGACTTCTCGATTATCCGAACTAATGCTTGGGAAAGGATAAAAGAATAATAAATACATAGGCAATTCAAACTTACACTGTTATGACTAAGTAATTCCATTCATGTATATTTGTCTAATTGTTCTAAATATACGTGCATAAACCATTTATAATTTTGCAAATGTACTTCGTTGTTTTCGATATTTCTATTAAGCTAGTGTTATCGTATTTTTACTCCTACATAGAAAAGGTCTTACGCGAGTTTTTCTTTTATCTGAACGTGAAAATGTTTGTGTTTTTGTGTTTGACCTTGCCTATAAATACCACAGAGAATATCGACGAATAGAAAAAATCATTCATGGATAATCCATTCAAGGAAAATCGGTCGTTCAACGAAATTAAAACAGGAAATATTAGAGATAAAAATATAAATAACTTAATCGGATTATCAAAAGTTATTCATTGGCTAATTCATTTGATGAAAATTTGAAATGTTTCACATGAATTTCAGAAGATAGCCTAGCTAGAGTTCGGGTACATCATGCGCCAAAATACCCCCGTGAGAATACTATCAAATCTGAAGGCAGGTCACGGATGCAGTATTTCTTTACATCAAGACCTGTAACCGAGGGAAGTATGTCATTAGGTATTTAGAACGTATGCGGAAGTGGGCGTGAAGAAGAGTGCAGCAAATTAAACGGACGCTTAAGGTCAAGGGTGAGAATGCTGTAGGAAGGATTGGATTCAAAAGCGGCGATAAAATAAGATAATCTCTTTGTTCGGTGATTTCTCAGAGATTGGAAATCCTATTGGCGGATAGCTACGGGTTTTGAAAGTATAAGGGCCTTCTAAAGGTCATGATTGAGATTATAGATGGCTTACGAAGGGAACTATTTTGAAATTATAATTCAGTGCCCCTGATACTCTTGAATAATTTAACGGCTATCAGAATCCGAGAACCTCAATGTTCATTCATTTAATTTCGCTAAATTTTTAGTCTGAAGCAATTATGCATTCAAATATAATTCTTCCGTACTTCCGCTTAGGAAGTCCTTCGTTACCAAATTTATTTGAAAATTTAATTTTTATATGTGCTTTGAGATAAATTTGAAAAAATCCTCCAACATATAAATGTCCTCATGTTTGACAACTTAAGTACTACTCCACACATGACTGCATTTGCATTTATTTCCTCCGTTCTCACCTAAACTAACTTCATGGATTTGAGTTTCCAGTTACGGATCATTCTAACCCAGAAACCCAACTAGAAATTTTCCTAGGAAGGCTACTCACTTGAGTAGATGTAGTGCGAAACTGCTAAGATAATAATAATCGGTTTGTTACAATAATAAATATGTTGGAGTTCATAGAGATCCGTCCGATCACAATGAAATAACTTTTTGATAATAATAATTCATGATACTTATGAGAAACAAAATAAATTTGTAGAGTTTCACTGACATTTTACTATACAAACTTATTTTGTCTCTCACCCTTGTTTTGGAGTGTCATAAAGTTACGGGTTCAGTCATCGATTTTTTATGATACTACATGAAACTACATAACATTTTCCAGTGAAACTTCCAGAGAGCCAAATACAAAAGGGTTGAAAAGTAGTCGTTTCAGTAGAGCATCCAAAGCTGTGTGATCGATTTCCAGGGTGTCTGTAGAGTAATCATCCCTCAGGCAGGGTGGATCCACAACCTCTCCACCATCAGCTATCTAAAGCTTTGAAGAGGCCTCATAGCCTGAATGCGTATCCCTAGTCTATGTTTATCTTTTATGTCAAAAACCGGTCATGTGTAGAACCCATATAGTTCAAAAAACTGTTTTATATACTCATTTACACTAATTTTCTCATCAATTATTGTAGTTAAGTTATAGCTGCCACCGGACTTTCGTCTAACTGCGCTAGAATATTGTAAATAAGTAAATAATTATTCTCTGCGTTGAATTCCAGGCAAACTATCATCAACATTTACTAGTCGTGTCAGAGAATATTGTTAGATATTTTTGATAGGGGTTGGGGACTCAGTTTTTGTTGAAACATGTCCTGGTTGTAGGCTAAAAAAGGCATTCGTGTAGAATAGACGGCATCCTATAAACGGAGGAAGTGTAAAATTAATTATATGTTCGTGAAATTCAGACAGCTGTGTAGAGAACAGTTGTAGCATGTTTATTAGAGCAAAACTAAAATTGACAGCTTATCAAGCTTAAATGGAGACGTAAAGCCTTCTCTTTGACGTTTTTAAAGGGCCTTATGCCTCTTTGCCACGGCTTGCAACATAAAAACGAAACATATGTAAAGTCACAGCGTTTCGTTGGGATTCAGGAAGCTCTTATGCAAGGTGTAGACGAAAACGAGGTGATACGTGACGCTTCATAGAAAATATTTACTCTCCCAACGCACGCATACAATGCAGATGACTACTGTTTCCTCACAACAGATATGCCCGGAAAACCTTTACACAGTTCCATAACAAATACCTTTGACGCTTATAACTCTGTTTTCCACGGCATCTCGTGAATCGAACAACACATCGCCCGAAAAAATAAACCCTTTGAGCCGCCATTCCTGCGTCCAAAACTTGAACGAAAATACAAAAAAAATACGTTCCTTTTTTCACTAAGGGCGTCCGATATAGCCGAATTTTTCGAAACAAACAAAGGCGCAACGAGAGCGCAATTTTGTCGTCGTTCAGGGGGTAGAGAAAAGGGAGGGAAAGAAAAGAGAGAATTCGTCCGCAGATTGTTAATTTCTCGCGAGGGAAGAAATTAAGGGAAAAAAAGGAGAGAACAACTTTCGCAACGCCTCCGTCTTTTTCCCCGTGCATCACCCCTTCAATTCAATTTCCTGCGCCTTCATCCGACAAACAATTAAGCCACGCTCGTAACGGCAGGAATGATCTCTCACTCCGAATGATAAAAAAGATCCTGAAAGTCCTGCCATTCTTTCCTTTATACCCTTTCGCTCCACTTCTTTTCATATCCCTCATCCTCCGCAGGTGTGCCTCGACGTTTTTCATACAATTTTCCCCTTTTCCGACACTCGCTCTTAGCTATTTTTTTGTTTCGTGCGCTCTTTCGATCCTCCACTTTTTTCTCTTTTTAGTTAGTTCGGGCCCTCCCCAGACGGAGCCACATTTGCACGTGTCGAGATGCAGCGCCGAGGAGGATTTCGACGGCCGCGGATGAGTTTGTCGCGGCAATTCTGGGTCAAGACTCATAAAAAAGGCGCCTTTCGTCTTATTAGCCTAATACCCTCTTTCGTAAGGAGGAATTTTGAGCTGGAATTTAACGTGGTGCCAGAGTCTCGAGGCGTGAGTGGGATTGCCACCTTTCGAAGATTCCGAATTTCCAGATTTTTACATTGGGGGCAATCCGAGGTTGCAGTTCGTAGCCTTCAAAGTAAAAGAATGATAGATGAGGCACTGTAAATCGTATGCAATATTGCATGAAAAATTCTACATAAATTTTACTGAATGAAACCCTATAGGGAACGGTTTAAAATTTGGTCCTCAGATACTTAAGTGAGGAGGATTATTTTTCTTATATTCTGAGGATTATTTTTCTTATATTCGTTTATTGGATTTAAAAAGGGTATTTTCTGTGGAAAGTGACTGTCTTAAAACGGCAAGGGAACGGGGGTTGGATGAAACCGAATATGAGCTAAAAAAAACGGTAGAGCTGTCATATACGCAACCCGAAAATGCATTTAGATATTTATCTTCAAGGTGCTGCACAATCAAACTTAAATAATATCTAAATGAAATTAAACACAAGACTAATTTTACTAATAATATATTTCACTGCTATCGGTTTCGAGGTATTACCTCTTCTTCGGAAAAAAAGAAATCTTAAAACAGGTAGCAGTGGAATAAATTATTAGTGGAATCAGTCAATTTATGTTTTTCATTTCATTAAAATATGGATTAGTTCCACCACGTATCGCTGGATTTAGTCATTATATATACTATATACACAAGTATAAACTTCATTTTTCTATAAAAACGCCTTAACATTATATCTATATCTATACACATTTAAATCTACATAAATATTTTATGCCCACAATTTAAGCTCATTCAGAATACATCCGTCAACGTAAACGAATAAAATTCGAACTCCACAAAACAAATTGATTTGGACGTTAAGCACCTAAACTTCCCTTATCGGCCTAGACGTGTATCTCCTACGAAAAGTTTGGAACCTAACGACTTTTGAGGACTTGAGGAAAGGTCAGAAGCCTACCCTATGAGGACGAGCCCGTTCCATCGAGGGCTCTTCCAGAATTTTTTCTCCTGTAACACGAATAATCACTAAAATATCCGTATTGGGGCAGTCTTCGCCTATCATGTATCCCACGTATATAATTACTGCATGGCAAACTACGGTCGAGTGACCTTCTCGTCATCCTTCAGAGCCACTACAGAATCTACCTGAAAATTCGTTCCGAAGGTGATGCGACGAAGCCCGTCATCAGACATTCTCCATATTTAATCGTTTCCACATGATTTCGGTGGCTAGAAATCAGATAGGTTAAAGTTGGACAACATAATGGTACTTGAGTATATGCAACATCTAGGGATATCTTACGCATCTGTGAATATATACTGTGTATTTATTCTATTTCTGTAACGTATTTGTATACTCCATGTTTGCATTCTTCTTGTGGATAATCCCTTGTGCATTTGGAAGTAAATCGTCAGAGTGATTTTGAATAATGAGGCGAGTGAATGTAAATGTGAGTAAATAGTTGTTTCCGAGTCCCATTGGTTACATTGAATATCAACCTGAACCTACCGAAAGGTAGAAAACTAATGTATATCAACCGCCAATTCATTTAAAATGTTATTCATCATTCATCGTTTCTCTGTTGAGAATCAACGGCCAGGTTGCTTGATACCTTGATGCTAATTCAAGCCTACGAATCCAACTTTTAAAGACAAATTTCTTATTCCTAAAGAAATATGAATTCCTTGAAAAACATTTTTGAAGATAATTAGGTCTTTATTTTGTTAAATAGTTAATTTAGTTTATCCAGTTGAGAATTGCATTTTTTTTCCAAGATGTCCTCTTATACTTATCACTAAGTTACGCTTTAACTTTTAGTAAATAAACAAGAGATTCTGTTTTGAATTCTTTCAAATAATCATCAAATTGAGGAAAGTGGAAAATATGAAGAATCTAAACCTCATACACCATATTATGAGGTTGTAATGGTGTTAAGATGAAAATGCCACGTGGAGATCTCTATCTGATGGAATTCATCGAGAGAGCATATTCCAATTAATTTGTGCAATTTTAAAAGCGGGCCTCACTAATGTTCAAGTCTCAATAAACATGGTCGATATAAATTTTTATTTCTCTATTGAAAATCAACAAGTACTGCAGCTAGTAGTAGTAGTTAGTTTAAACAAAGTCCCTCATATCTGAATTGTATCCCGCAAGTTCCCAATCCCAGGGAATATCTGGAATCCGATTTTATACATGCCCCTATGCCCTATGTTTCACATATAATTGCTCTGGAATTGTAGTGATCAATTACTAATATCAATGCTCCAACCTTCCGCTATTGACAGTTATCTAAATGATTTGGATAAGTGACCTTAGGTGATCCCCAAAACATTGTGTTATTAATCAGTTTTCGGAGTAGTAAAGTTCTATATTTCCAATGTGATAAACATTTGCACCTTCGTTTTCATAATTAATTTTCTATTAAGTATACTTTCCTCGAAGAGAATAGGACCCGATTAAAACATTTCATATCTGTTCACGCAGGCAAGAAGTTTCCGAAACCATTATTATCAAAACTTTAGGATTACATTTACCACCCTTCGATCGAATTATTACGTGTTATTTGGTTAAATAAGTAAATTGATGACTACGACATCCATAAACGTGACTATTTATACTCCAGAATGCTTCTTTACATCCACAGAATGCCACATAAATCATCAGATAATTAATTGCTTCAGAGCCCCAATTACTTCCGCGTACTTCATTAGCACAGCAACGGAGAAAAACACTTCAAAATTAACGGCAATCGCCCCAGTCCGTCGCGAAAGAATTGGCATTTTGTTTATATAGCCCAGAAAAAAAACAATACGCCGCTTCGTAGTCGTAGAGCCGACTTTCCATTTGGATTGATGCCAGAATGATGTACCAGATATCAACCGATTCGGCCCAGTCGTTTGCGCGATATGAATTGAATCGGCCCAACCTACGACGTGGCGAAAACATCCTTTTCATACCAAGAGACATGTTAAACGTGCCCATTCATCAAAACGTCCAAAACAATTTTCTCTCTCAAATACACAAACTTTTCCGAAAGCTTTGTCCGACGAGCAAAAAGTCTATCGAAGTCATAAAGAGCAGCGAAAAATTTACTTATTCATTCTTATCCATGCTATTTAGTAAGGGATAGGAGTTTTATGACCAGTTGCATTCCACTATATATAAAGTGTTCTACCTTTCGGTAGGTTCATGTGCCCCCACAATCCCTATTTAATTCCCTCTCCTTCAATTCCCGGTAACTTATCCCACCCCTTAATTCGTCTAATAACTTTTGTCTTTGTCTTCCCCTCTGTCTTTTCCCTAGCATTCTTCCCTCGATCGCTTTCTTCAATAATCCCTCCCCTCTCAATATTTGACCCACCCATTTCTTTTGTCAATTTCTAATTACTTCAATTATTACCCTTTTCTCCCCAACCATCTCTAGAACCTCCTCGTTCGTTTTTCTATCGACCCAACTTACTTTCTCCATTCTACGCCATACCCACATCTCAAAAGCCTCTAAATTGTGATCTAAAAATATGAATGTAACAGAAGATATTAGAAATGTGACCATGATTACGCAAGTTTGACTAGAACGGCCAAGTACGCGAAGTTTTTAGAAAGTCCTTCGCCAACCAAAAATTGTAAGAGGTGAAGCTTCCAAAAAAAGTGAGAGCAGCCCTCCAAGTGACATGGGTTCGAATACAGAAATTCCTGAACAGAACTCGTTTCTCGTATAAAATGGATCGACAAATTCTTTGAAGAATCGACTCCTTGCTTTTTCTGAAGTGATAGTGGGATCACCTTATGCAAATCAATAGGAGACCCAATACACCTTTATCAATAGAAATCAATAAATAATTTATCTTATTCCCATTTCGGATGACCTATTGATAGCTCTACAGCGAATCGATTTCAGATGAATAATTTTACAAGAAATAAAGATGAAAATAACATTTATCACCAGCAGATTTTATCGGAAAAATTGCGGATATGTTAAACGTATGTATTTATTAAACACGACAGAAACATTTCAAGGACATCAATGCTTCGGTTAATATACTTCGTCACTTTAATCAAACTCGACGATAATTAGAGTATGAAATAAAGATCGGATGAATAAAATTTAACGCGTTTTTTGGATGAGTAGGGTCTATCATTTATTATAATTATTTTATTAACTAACTTTACGGCGCAGTTAGAAAAAACTTTGGTGGTAGAATTATGACCTATTGTACAATTGGTATAAAAATAATAAGAAATTATCTACTATGCCTTATAGATTAGAATTATTACCGAATAGGTAGTTAGGCAACATAAAGTAAATATAAATAATGCCATACTTTCCATGAAATCTCACTTTTCTAATGAGCCGTTTCTTATGCACTAAATTATATTATCTCACTCGATCCTAGATTCACAAAGTCGCTCTACATATAAATGCAATAAAATTTACATAAATATCACTCTTATTAGTGGGTTTTCGCTTGCCTTCGAAGCTTATTTAGCTGGATGTTCCAACTTACATGGTGATTTCTATAATGTAATGAACGCAGCTGTGATTAACTTCTATTCATCATCAAGAAGGCACTGCTAACAATGCGTGGGATAACGTACTTATTAAAGAAACAGCACGCCATATTTAAAATGAAGAAAGAAGTCAGTCAAAACTGATTGGAAAAGTATTGACGGAGAGTACTGACTTAAAATCATACATCATCTTTCGACGTGTTTATGTGCTTTAATACTCCCCATTTAATGCCTTCTCCTTCGCTTCTTGTTAGCCCTTTAAGTCATTTGAAATCTTGTGTCTTCCCTTCTGTCATTTCTCTAACATTCCTCATTTAATTGCATTCATTAACAGACCCTATCCTCTCAATATTTAACCCACCCTCTGGATGATTAATTACATCAACTGCCGAATATTGAAGTGAAATATATTTCGGTTAGTTGCTACCTTTCTTTTGTACGATATTTTTGATATGTCTTCTTGTGTTTTAAAATCTCTTTTTATATTATTTCACCACTAATCTTAGTTTTCCTATCTGTAGGTTTCGCAGGTTTTTCACCCCTTCTTGAGGGTATTTTCCTGCAGTGGAAATTTTTTCCTAAGCATTAAGTTTAGGTTTTTAAATCCACAAAGAAGTCTTCTTCTCTGTTCTGTTTTTTCAAGCATCTCTTTTTATTAAATTTATATAACGAAGGGTTAGATGTATGAAGAGACTTTAAAGTCTCAATATCGCCCTAAATAAAGTATTGTAGTAATGTAAAGTATTACTACCACTATTATTATTATTAATAATATAATTGAACAAAAAAATTATATTATAAACCATAATTTTGGCATGGATTTTTCCAGTTTTATAAAGTTTAAGATAAAAAGTAACTGTCTTTCAAACTTAACAAATCAGGGACAAATCCATGAGAAAATTAATCTTTTATTACAAAAGTCCTGTTTATTTTCCCTGCGGTTATGGTAGTAATTAACCCAAATACATTTCAGTTATATTCGCCAATAATTCGCAATTCACAATTGCAATAAAGTATCGGCAGATATTACTTATCGGCAGGGCAAGCAGTAACTTACTCGATAATGGCAGACACTCGCTCACCATACGCGATTTTATACGTATGGAAAGAAACGAGGGTTATTACGATCTCGTACTAAGCCTTCCTCAAATAATAAAAGGATGAGAATTATTGGATTAGACATAATCTCTCCTTCCGTGGCGCAGCGAGGAGCGGGATATATTTCCCAAAGGACTTCTCAAAACTTTGCCTCCATAAAATATCTCCGCGGCTTTAGGACTTTATTTTGACATAAATCGGAAATTTTTTCTCTCTCCTCCGTATTGTTCCGCCAGGAAAAGTTTCTAAGGACGGCATAACGCGGCACTGCACAAACCTTTTAAGGCAGATTCATCTGTTTTTGTGTTTCGTTTTGGGAAAAAATGCACTGCTCCAATTTCATGGGGAGGATCCGAATTTTTACACATGCATTCGGTAAACAGTAAACGGGCCTTAATTATGCACCAGAGTTTTAGCAATTTGGCTCATTAAATGAGGATGCAGAAACTTTCCCCGGGAAGATATTCTCGCTCGACTTGAAACTTAAAGCTGCGACAAAGCCTTGAAAATTTAAAGATTTTTCTTACCGCAAAAACTTGCTGGTAAACTGAAGATAATGGACGTAGGGATTGGATAATATAAAAAGATACAAGATAAAGAAATTAGAAAATGTACTTGTTTACATAAATACAAATAATTTATAATAAAATGGGTACACTAGTATTACGGGTTTTTGGTAACATATGTAAGATCATGATTTATGCGACAACATGATGGTTGAAATTGTGGAAAGAACGAGCAGGATGTCAGATAAAGAAACTAGATGTGGGTGGCAAAAGCAAGATGCTTCTCAGAAAACCGATTTAAACTCAGTATGTGGTATTAAACAGACAATATTCAGACACAGAAAAATTGCCCGATGATACGAAGTAATTTTCATTTAATATATAAATATTAATTCCTGAGAATTTTCATTGGATGTTACTATTGAATCAATTTTTTACTACCATATATTAATTTATATTAGATTGTATTAATTTCGAAAAAGATAAATCCTTTCGTGATAGAATAATATTAAATGGAATAGGAAATCTTTCAGTAGGAAGAAAGGTCTCTGGTTGACCGAGCGATAGCTTATCATAAAATTATGAATTTACGGACAAAGTGGCCTCATATTAGAAAAGACCTTTTGAAACGAGGGTAAACCGACTCCTATCGGGTTTATCCTTTTCCTTAATTTAAATTACATGCTCAAGGCAAACAAAATGATTCTGCGATAAGGCGGCAGTTTCAAAGCTTAATGGATAATTCACAGAATTCTTCAAAGGATACGCTAATATTTCTACACTGCGAGTTATCAATTTATTCATTAATTGTTTGCGAATTTATTCCTTGCACGAAGAAAGAGAACGCATTTGTTTCATTGATGCTAGGAAAGGTCATAATGTGCATATTCAGTAAAAACTATTAACCTTAAAATGCATTTATCTTAGAATTTTGAAATCATAAACAAACACATATAAAGAAACAAAATACACACACGATGAAAAGCCACTTTTATACGTGGAATTCCATTTTAAATTAAAATCCGCTTTCATATCAGGCTCCTTCCACGGAAGCGCACTAAAGATTAATCATTGTAATTAATCATGAAATACGATTGATTGCATCAGCTTTGACCTCAGAATAGCATGATATTTTGAAAGAGAATAACTCCTCTGCAAAGAATAATTAAAAGATTAAATTTCGTTTCATGAATATATATTTTGTGAGAGGTACTATTTCATAACGATTATTTCATATTATCCACTGAAATTCTCACCAGTATTAAGCTATTACAGGGTTATTAATCAGATACAGGTAGCGCAGTACAGTGATGTTGCTATAAATTTGATTTAGTTCGCAAAAGGAGATGTAACTACCATTCTCAATTAAGTAATACATGACATTTGATTTGTTGTTAGTTACTATTATATGATGCCCTGGAGAAAGCTGATTGGTGGTTAGTTGTTATTGATGCTAAAATCAATAGTTACCAGTGATAATACAGCAGTCAAAGATGATGAATATGTTACAACTCAACGTTTTTATCATTCTAATGCACGAATACTACTATCGAAGCTTTTACTTCCTAGGTACACATTTTTAGAAACTTTGCTCTACGGAGATTTTATATGAATATCGGAAAAGACCTTTCCGACATGGAAAATAGGATTTAGTCGCAAGTATCTGCTGTGAATATTATAATGATTTTTACCTTACTTGGGAAGTATAGGATGATTTTTTTCTTTTCACTACTTAAACTTCATTATATACAAGATAAAAATAGTTGTCACTTTTAAAATGAACATCGATGCTACTTACTATTTTGTAGGTTAAGATAATATTTCAAACGTGCTCTATTTAAACCATGTTAGCAGTGCAACATTTATGTTTGTAACAATTCAATGGTTTATTCAGTCAAATCAGTTTTCTGTAAGTATCTTTACCAAATTGTTAAATTATTTGCATCCCTGCAGTGAATTATATTACATTTTCCACTTCCTTTTTCGAAAAAAAAGTTCGCTTCGATAATTTTTAGCACTATACGGCCATGAATTTATATCTATTTTATGTTCTCATAGAATATCTCTTGATGTAAACCAGGCATAAATAAAAAGGATATAATCTGGAAAATAATACTATAAAGATTACGACTTCCTCACTTAAGTAAGCAATTCTAACATATATTTACATTGATAATCTTTCGAATATCATAAAATTATACGAGAAAATTTCCATGAAACAGGAATGAGTCATGAGGTATTCATGTCTTCATTATCTCGTCCAGAAGTGAAGAACGGAATTTTGTGACCTTACTCATGCATCAAAAGATCCGCAGCAGATCCTTGAGAGCAGTTAAGCATAAATTTCATTAAGTGCGATGAAATATTTGTCTCGCTTCTTTTTACGCTCCTGGAAATTCATTATTTCGCAACGTAACACTTGTTTTTCATCTTCCTTACGAATTATTCTAACCCGAAAAAGCCATTAACTGCACCAAAATTGGTACATACATGTGCCTGAAGGATTACGCGACGTAACTGCGAGAAAGAATGACGTTATCACAGGAATAATCAAATTTCGGAAACATACTAGAATTAATTGCTATACTGCCTTCCCTCCTCCTACATAGTCGGCAATAGTCTGAAATGTTTCTTATTAGTTTAATTCCGTAGCGACCGAAATCTAAAAAAATGCTACACAAACCTTAAAACTTCAGAGTGGTATTTTTGTTATGGAGTCTGGTTTTCCGTATTGAAGATATTTTGTTTCCTATTGAGTCAGATAGCCTATAATTATATGATCCCTATGTCTGCTTTGATCCCTAAGCATAAGCGAAACTTTTAATTAGGTAAAATAAGGATATTCTTGGAAAAAGAACCTCAGCAATACAAGAATGTACTCTCGTACAACTGTATCTCAATTGTTCCAAAGTAAACGCTTGTTAATATCTCGAGTGTGATATTGAAAATGGCTTCTACAGGAACTCAAATGGAATTTCAGTGCAGTATACGTATATGATTGTATTGAATTACTACAACCTTTAATGATTAAAAATCAAATGATGGTTTTTCAGAATGCGTGAATTATTTTAGAGATAATGTTGTAGTATATATGTGACCGAGGACGTATGTCGTTCTACATGTTTGAACAGTTATGTCAGCGGTATTAAGTGTATAACTTGTGAGACTTGTGTTTATAGGAAATAAGAAGACGATAAGATAATAGCAGCAGAAATTTCGCTCTGGAGAAGGAATATCAAAACCAGTTTGGCCCTAAGAAAAAGTAATCAAAAATTCCAAAAGAAATTTGAGAAAGCAGGCTTTAATTAATGCCACTGAAAGACGGGGAATGAAAACCCACTGGTCATTTGATCAGACTCACTGTATTAGCAAACATTCTTTTTTAGGTGAATCTTCGGGAAGAGAACGCTATCTCAGTACAGACGTTCGTTGCTGTCAAACCAATTTAAAATATTTTCATAGGATGGAAAGATATAACTAGCAAGGGGCGGACGGTGTTGGTTAAGAAGAATGAGATTTTTCAATTTGAAATGACCACGATCTTCAAGTGAAATTACTATATCATGTTACGAGGGTCATCCGGAATGTAGTACCCGTTAGTGCCGCATGAAGTGCTGACGACGCGAGTAGCCGCTGGACAAGGTCAGATAGCTTCAGTGGCTTGTCTGCCTTCTCTGAGCCAAGTTGCGTGACGCTAGCATTGCCTGTGTTGTTTCTGTGATTGTTTACAATGTTTAAAAAAATTGAGAACGCCGCCAGTTGTGAAGTGAGGGCAGTGATTAAATTCCTCAATGCAAGAAACGTTCGCCCATGTGATATTCATCGCCAATTAAAGGAGGTGTATGGAGACAATGTAATGGACGAGTCGTCTGTTCGGCGGTGGTGTCGCAAGTTCAACATGGGGAGGGGGAACACACACGACGATGAGCGTTCGGGGAGACCGTCTGTCATTACAGACCAACTGGTGAGCTCAGTTGACGAATTCGTGAGGAACGATCGGCGCGTCACAATTGATGACATCTGTGAGCATTTTCCCAATGTTTCTCGAACAATTGTTCATGAAATTGTTAAAGACCATCTGCATTATGCAAAAATTTGTGCAAGATGGGTCCCTCGCATGCTTACAGATGAGCACAAAACCAAGCGTATGGCTGCAGCACTGACGTTTTTGGGACGTTATTCTGATGAAGGAGACTCTTTCTTGACTCGCATAATTACTGGTGACGAAACATGGGTTTGTTATGCATCACCTGAGAGTAAACGACAGTCAATGGAGTGGCATCATGCTCATTCACCAAACAAACCAAAAAAATTCAAGACAGTTCTGTCAACCAGGAAACTCATGGCAACCATTTTCTGGGATCGACGAGGTGTATTGCTTATTGATTTTATGGCCCGTGGAGACACTATTAATGCCAATGCGTATTGTGAAACATTAAAGAAATTACGGCGGGCAATACAAAATCGGCGGCGAGGTCTATTGTCTACTGGTGTCATTCTCGTTCATGACAATGCCAGGCCTCATGCAGCTGGGATAACACAAAGACTTTTGCAGCAATTCAAATGGGAAACTTTCGACCATCCACCGTATAGCCCGGACTTGGCCCCTTCAGATTTTCATCTCTCTACAAAGCTTAAAGACTTTTTGGCGGGGAAAAGATTTGACAGCGATGAAGAACTTAAAGAAGGAGTGACCCTGTATCTCAATGAGCTGGCGGCGGAGGACTATGCAGCAGGAATACAGAAACTTGTCACACGTTATGACAAATGCCTTAATTTGCTTGGAGATTATGTTGAGAAGTAGTTTAAAGTATCCTCTTTCAAATAAAATTTTTTATGTTTGTTAATATTTACTTTTGTGTCTTTATTTCACGAACGGGTACTACTTTCCGGATGACCCTCGTACATTTAAATTTAGGACCTGCCAACTGCTACCTATTTCAAATTTCATCAACATCCGAGTTGACTTCTTGTGATGGATTATTTGTGCGAAACGAACTTAGTTCTCAGAGTAACTTTTAAAATATTTCTTCTATCTACTATTCTGATCTAAATTCTGAAAGTTAATCGAAAATAATGATGATTATTACCGTAGGAAAACGTTTATTATTACTTATTATATTATTACTTATAAATGATTCACAAAACACATCCTTGGTGACAAAATCTATTAGCTCTTTAGTCGGTTACAATTCCACAGAAGCATGCAACAGAAAAGCATTTATTAAAATTCGAAGGTATTCATGGTTCCACCTGTAGGTGGATAGAGCGTTGACAATATTCCACGCTTGATTTTAGATTTAAAAGCTTATCATCTACGCCAAATTGATTCATAATGATTGCCATAACTTGAAACAAAATCATCGAGCTTCAAACTGCCACTTTCTCGGAAGTCCATAATTCATCTGAGACATAATGATGACATGTTTCTAAGAAAAGACTAACCGAATTCCAGGGACGGATCTTGAAGCTTATCAAGTAGGGGAGGGTAAGGGTAATACATCGATTAACCCTCTTAAATTAACGACTGTATGAGTGCTTTAAAACTTCTTAATTAACTGCTTAATTCTACCTTGTGGAGAAAACTTTCGATATATGTACTGTTATCATAGAAGCTTTGCTGTTAGTTTTCAGTTTTATCTGTTCGTCATGCCCTGTGAAAATTCTTTGTTTTACTAAATCATCAAGTAAATCAAGTATGGGACAACTTACCTTAAGAAAAGTGGACATGAAAAATTAGTCTTTGGAGATGTGGGTATAGCGTAGAAATGAATAGGTAAGTTGGGTTGATAGAAAAAAAGATGCTAGAGATGGTCTGAGAGTGGAAGGTTTTGGTCGAAGTAATTAATCATCGATAGAGAAAGTGGGTGGGAAAAATACTGAGGGGAGATGGATTACTGAGGGATGTAATTGAGGGTAAAATGTAACGAAAAGACAGAGGGGACAAAAAAGATATGTTTAGGGATGGATACCAAGCACTGAAGGAAAGTATTAAATAGGGAATGTTATAGTATATGAAATTACCAAAAGGTAGAACATTATGATGATGGGACAATAGCTCCCTTCTGAATCCACGAATACTTGATTCATAATCTATCAATATATAAAAATCATAATTCTGTTATCTTCCATTATTTAGTCAAATATAAAACCAGGGAAAAAAGAGAAGATTTTCGACCACAAGATTAGTAGTAGTTCGTAGAATATAGTCGACTTTTCCGCTAAGCATCCAGTTCTAGAGTATCCAATCTGCATAAATTGATCAAAAAACTTTTCCCGACCCAACTAATTTTCCTACGCTTATTCACGTGCGTGGTATAGAGCGGTAAAAACTCCTTCCGCAATTTTCCAAACAACGCTACCCTCCCAAAACGCAACGAAATTAATGCGAATAAACGCACGAGCGTCCCTAATCATCGCAGAAATCCCTCACATATAATTTGGCAAAAAATTAGAGCATACCTCGCGATCCCCGGACGAAGAGAATCAAAGCGGAAAAAATTCAAATTAACCGGACAGTTGACGGAAACAAAACTTTAATCACAGCTTTTAGATGGGCGTGAGCGTATTATTATTTAGGCAGAAATTTCATCGATGGGACCCACGAAAATTAACGACCCCAACAAAGCGGGCATCTCGACGTCGCAACCCTGCCTTTTGCCCCCGGGCTTTCGGTGACGCATTCTTAAAATGATAAACCAATCCTAGCGGACGAAACCAGTTTCCGTGGCGTAATTTTCCCTCCCCAGGCCTCTGTTTTTTGGAGCTGAGGTTTTGATGCCATGTGGTAACCTTATGCCTCTCGGGAAACCATACATCCACAGCTACGCCCAGCAGTGGCCCTGTCCCTCCAACACTTCCCAGCATTCTACGCCCGACCACCTCGCCCACGTTGCAGAGAGGACCTACCAGATCATCCGAGGACCGTATGCTATTCAAAATCGAACCGGAAAAATCGGTGTTCTTCTTTAAGGGAAATACATCGGTGGGTTCGACGGTGACTAAAGCAGAAGGCTATGTCAATAAAAGTGGGTTAACAGCTGCGTTTCTTATTAGTAAGGTATCCTATGAGTGGTGGCAGGACCTACGGGGTATAGTATCTCATTAGATGGGTAGAATTTAAAAAATATTACTTCCGTAAACATAAAATGTGGAACGAAATACGCTTAATTTTGGTTTTTGCTTCTTACTTAGGATACCATATAAAATAATTATCGCTGAATTCTGCCCTTACATCGAATAGAGAAAGGCAAATTTAAAAGTTTTAAATCAGACTATAACCTTTGTAGATAATTATATAAGAAGCAAATCGGTCGCAAGTGAATATTTTGTTTAAATATCCTTTAAAAGATTCAAAAAAAAATTAATATTGTTGACGAAAATGCTGCTAGCTGACTGTATATACATTCAAAACACGATTTTTAACATCAGAGCTTAATTGATCTGATATTCCCCAAGATCAATGATTAATTCCAATGCAATAATAGCAATGAATATTCCGAATTCTACGAACGATATTAAAAGAAAAAATCTCAATCTTTAACTCCAATCGTATGAGGAAGGGCTGATGGAGTTCTCTGGAAGCTTAGCAGGAGCTGACGAACCGTTTATTTCATAAGTTGATAATGATGGTCTTGGAATAAGACATTACTATAAGACCGAAAAAATCCAAAGTCTGTATAGAATTCTACGTTCCTTGGGTGTGAAATGTAGACATTAGAGTAGGATGAGATCGGAGGACTTTGAAATGTGTTTGGAAAAGTTGTATGTTGTAAACAGGAAAGAGTTATCCGGGGTTGATACGAAAACAAGCAAGGAAATGCTGGAGATGGTTGAAGAGGGAAGGGGGTTGATTGAAGAAATAAAAGCGGAAGTGGAAGAAATGGGGTCGAAGATTGAGAGGGTTGGATACTAAGGGAAGATGTTGGGGGTAAGATAAAAGGCAGAGGGCAGAGGGGAGGATATGGATTATATAAAAGGGGCTACGTTTCAAATGGTAAGGGAAAAATCGGTAAGCATGGAATTACAGGACTCGTGATTCTAAAAGAATATTGACGGCTCATGTATATGTGAACATCTTCTTTTGTTGTGAATATGCCACGAGAACGAAGCAAAGAGCTAGAAACGATTCATGATTTACAAGCCTTCATTAATATGCCATCAAATGACAGATGAAAAAATGTAAAAAATGATATAGAAGAATTAAGCATCGTAAACTTCAATAAGAAATTTATTCAGTCTTCGTTCATTTCTAAACCTTAAAAAAACGGTGAAATGATATCCGGGTCGCAGAATATACACTCGTTTTCAATGGAATATACAAAGTTCTTTCCGTTATTGATATACCCAAAAGCCTTCGCCTACTATGATGAAATGAAAGAATGCAAAACCATTTACCGTACCACTTAGTTTTATTGATCACTACCAAGGTTTCGGCCCCTTAGGCCATCTTCAGGCCTTCTCCTACATAATTAAAACGAAAAATTATATGAGTTATGCATTGCAAAGATCTCTCGCAAAGAAACTGCCCGAAGTATGAAATGAATTACTAATATTTTCCTCACGAAAGGTATTCATCGACGCGGAAAATGGAAACCATATAGAAATGTGTACGCTTCGTTCTGTGGAGTATTCACTTCACCATGGTTACAAAGTTAGGATAGTAAATCAAACAGTTACAATTTCAAGGTTAATGTGGTAGTTCAGTGAACTCGGTTCGATTACTCACGTCATATTTTGTGTGATGTCCCTAAGAGGGGAAGGAAATGATTATTTTATTTCCATATGTCTAACGAAAAACATGTTTTGACGATGACATTTTATATTAATACCATTTCTGATAAAAATGTCAGAGAGATCATCAGCTAAAGGTTATAGTTACTTTTCATGATCGAAATCTAAAACGTTTCATTTAAACAATTGGAATTACATTGGGAATGCGTTTTAGAATAGAGAATACGTAGAGCCATAGACATGACTGCTTCAAGTGATAATCAATGCAGATTTTTAAAATTTCCAGAAGAAGTCTTCAGGCAGATAAATAAACTACGTAAGTTTTGTAAATCAGTAATTTATCGATTAGAGTTTAGATTAAGAACAACTAAATTACTTTATAAGAACTCTACGTAAATATTCTTCCAATTTCAAACGCTTTCCTGCTTTCATTTGTTCCTTATTCTCCACCAAAAGATAGTTTATCAACTGTTATACATATATTCTACGAATAATTGCAGTTTTCAGTGATTTTACTTGTTTATTTCATTTTTATAACATCGCTACATCTACATTTCTTTCATTCTGAACGTTCCATATATTTTTCGTCAAATTTATACGCTTTTCTACCATAATTTGTTTCAAAATCACCCCAAAAAATATTTTATCAACTTTTCTAAATATGTACTAAGAAATACCACATAATTCTATGATTATACTAGGTTATTTCGTTTTTATTAGATCGCTAACTATTCATTTCTTATATTTTGAACGCTTTTAGTCCTTCATTTGTTCCTAAATCTAGTCTTAAACATACTTTAACGACTATTAATTATACATAGTCTACAATATACTGCATTATATCCATCATTTTACGTACATATTTCCTTTTTACGTAATAATAGAGTGCTGTGTATCTGCACTAACAATATAACACAAAATTCGACTTGAAAAAGTGCTGAAATCCTAAAATCTCATAGAGAATTCTGATATACAAAGTAAACCCACGCTAAGCCTCATGAAGTATTCCCACGCTGACTTTCTCTATCACGTGTTATCTAAAAGCGTTGAAAGTTTCATCCCTTTATTTTCTTTAGCCCCGTCTATTCTCCGGATTCCTTTCTCCGGTCCTCTCTTTCAGACGTCTACCCTCTAACCCATGAAACTTATTAAATTTGCTTCCAACTTTCCCTTTCGGCGTGCTCGCAAACACATAAATTTAATTTCTATAAGTTAAAGAGAAGATTCCAACGGCGGCAGCAAAATGTCGCGACGCCACCGGAAAAAAAACTTTCCGAAATTCTGGAATCGAACCAAAGGTACTTTGCTCGTGGAATATAAAAGCATAAAAGCGCAGTATCTCTAGTCTGGCTGGCTCTGGAGCTGTAATAAATACCAGAAGGGGTTTCACGATAAGACGGGCAATGATAAATCTCCCAGTTTTGGAACCAGGAATTCTTTGGCGGAGTCGAAATATAATACATTGGTCGCTGGTTGACTAACGCAAAATGTGGAACTTAAAAATAACAATTTTTTTATTCGTCCCAAACCTCAAGTTCAAATTTATCTATTCCATGGGTGGGGCATCAGCGGTCTTCGGGCCACATGCCGCCGTTCGAAGTGGACCTTTAGACAAATACCTAAATTAAAACTGTTCTGGTTAATTTATTACATCAAAATGTATTGAAAATCTTTATCCTTTAGTTTATTTGGTTATCAGTTACGTACAATTTCAATATAATCAATATTTAAACATAGGCTGTTCGCAATAAATTGCGAGTTAATGTGTGGTCTTCCGATGAAAAATGGATAATGATTCACAACCGCTGAAGTTGTTGGCTGAAAAGTGCATACCTAAGCGGTGTTGGGTAGGGAAGGAAGAAATGAACGTAACAAACTTGCATTCCTAATTATTTTTCACAATTCTATCTAATTCATCCCGTCATAGTCCATCGGCTGCATCACATTTTAGTATCCATAGCATGAAAACTTGCACAACACATTGCAGTGTTCGTGCGACTACTGTCTGTCTCAACTGTTCGACGCTGCCTCATTCCCCGCATTTACTCAGCTGCTGTTATAAAGGCCTTTTGAGATTCATTTATTCTTCTTTCACTTATACAAGTTTTTTATTTGCAAAAATTTGGACATTTATATAAAAAATATAGAAAATCAGAGCATGTTCATCACTTTATCGGAGTATGATTTTACAATGTTCCTTTGCTTCCTTCACGGTCAATATTAGTATATTATCTTCTAGCACTTGTCAAGTTCTCAAGGAACGATATCTCAAGGAACATCCTTGACGTGTACGCGCTCTAGAATTATACTACTTTTCCAGTTATGCTAAGCGTTAATGTTCCACTATAAGAAAGCGAAAATGTTATGAAGTTGTGCAACGTCACGTGCTCGTGGCTATATTAAACCATTTATCAATCGTTAGGATTTTCCATAGTTACTAAGATTTGTTAGATTCACAGAAAATAGTAACACAGATTTTTGCAAAGTCTCCTCCCATTTCCGCGTGTAAGATGTTAGAAGCGTTGATCCCTCCGTAATTATCTTAACTAAGGCAAAATGACGAACTAATTTGAATAACATTAGCCTGAATTTAAAAATTCTTAAGGATAAAACAATGATAAGAGATATACAGAGGCTAATGTACATACGTGGGAAGCTTCAAAAGTAACCAATAATTTGACTTAAATTTCGACACTTGAACAATTAAATCTAACTACGAATTGAAAAAAATATTTATATAACGTAATGCTTGAAATTTATTCGATTTAGATACGAAAAATAGATACTAGCAATTCGACGAATTACTGCATAAAGTAACCATTTAATTATTCCAATTACTATTTCTCAAATACGCTTGAATACACCGGAAACGTCTCCACCGCTCAAGACTTAGTTCCTTGAATAGCACCGCGCATTTTTTGCTGCATTCGAAATCAGAGTAATAAATGGAAACTTTACGGTCTCGTGCAATCCAGGAAGCAGTGCCTTGATGAAGTTTTGTCGCAAGGGTGTCATTCCGCAAGTTTCGCGACAGCCTCGCTATTCCTTGACTGCGGCGGATATTAAGGGAGAATTTTATGCTGGTTTCACGATAAAATGCTCCATCATCCCACGAATGATCCTTTTGGAAGCTGTCAGACTGGCGATTGCCCCCGCGATCAGCACGCCCTGGGCAGTTGCCCACGCCTGAAGCTGGGTCCAGCCGATCCGCATCCATCATAACTGATAACATCGCGTCATTATCTCGGACGCTGTTATTATCTTGCGAAATTGGCCTTACTTGGCTTTTTCTCGATGCGGGAGATGATGAGCGCTTCAAGCTACGGGAGTGATTACCCATAAAGTTACTCACACCTCCCCAATATTCCCATATACAGATAATTTCCGGTCTTGACTGCATTTTGGAAGCCGTCCAATGAAACACCGGTCGAAGAACTCGTAAATACCGATATCGATCGAGTTCCCTCACATTCGGCATTTTCCATGTGCTTTTCGGCGTCCAGATTAATACCGGATCGTTTGTCTTACGTTTTCTCATCCATTACGAACGATATCTTAATTATTGCCGACGATATAGCAGTCCGATATCCGCGATAAAATTCGAGGACTGTCACGTGTTACTGAATGATGTCAGGTTAACATTGCCCAGAGTTATGAAAACAAAGATGCATATTTAGCGATAGCGGAAAATTAAGAGGTTCCTAAGAGTGGCTACCACGTCCACGGACAGTTACAGAAAAATTCCAAGGGCGATCATTAATTAATTCATATGGGTGTGGTGTACGCAATCTTTTCAGTGGTGTGCCTTAACATCATCTTTGTTTCCAACACATATTATGTAGCTATGGAATGACAACTCAACTATTTGGATAGGTAGATTCATGTAAAATTTATATAATTAATATCCTCTCATTGTGTTGTTGGTCAAGGGGATCTAAGCTCATATATCTATTTTATCTATATTTCAAAAACAATCAAGAGAATGTTGATTACCTCACATCCATACGATATGTTTCTTGCTTAATCGCAACATCTAGTTGGTACAACAAAACTTGATTAATCAGGCTATAGACAAATGCAGTTGGATGATATAAGTATTGATTATAACTAAAAAGTAAATAAATAAGGTGGTTCTAAGACTTTCTCTGCTTTCAGGTTCCATTGATAAAATAAACTTCGTTAATAAATAACGTCTTTATTTTAGGCGAAATTCATACTATAAAGTCTTCCATTTCACCTTCAATGTAAAATAAATTAATTACTAAATAATAATAAAATTTAATTTAAATTAACAGAGAATAGGAAATTTTTTAATTATGGATAATAAAAATTTGTAAAGCTTAGGGAAAAGCATTCACAGCAAGTAAACACTCATAGTCGCCAACTTAGCGCGCATTCTAAAATTTGTGAGAAGATTGAACTACTTTCTTCTTTTTCTCTTCAAAAACTCGAACTGTATGGAATATGCTCTGTTGCAAATACCCTTCTCTAGGCACTCCTAATAAAAAAATTGACTCAAATTGAAATTGCCTCACATTTACTTGATAAAAGAAAAAAATATTCATTTATAAATTTATTTTATGTAATTCCTGGAATAATACTATATTAATAGAGTCATATTTAAGCTTTTATATTTAAAACTACTTTTTATCATTATTTATTCTGTTTTTGGAAATTTTCTAGACAGGTTTTTCGTGCATTTAGCGTCATTTTTGAGAAATAAGTTGGCATCTCTGAAAATAGAAGGGGCGTGTGAAAATCCGCCACAAACCTACTGAGAGTAATAACAAGAGGAAAGTTGCAAGCAGAGGAAGTTGAGGCATTGAGCAGGGAATCTTATTCTTGATTTTGAACTAGTTCCACGAACGCATGAACCCAGAGCGAAAATAGTCATGTAAGTAATGAGATATGTACTCAATGACATTGCCTCGAACCTCTTCTCTTATCATGGCATATCGTACGACACGGTTTCAACGTTAGGCTCTGCACAACTGATCAGATCGTTTTGAATAAAATAAAAACCAACATGGAAGCAATGAATTAAAGAGGAACTGAAAGAGTATTATTGTAAACTCTAACATTACAAGAGATCAATGCTGTTCAAGATTCTAGGTTCTAATAACTGAGCAAGATGGGCAAATCGAAAATTTTTTAATTGCGGTCGTGATTACGTATTCAGTTTTAAGCGTCTCAAAAGTATTCACATCCTGACTGCAATGAATAAAATTAAACAATATTACCTAGAGATAGTTCGCAAATTGAATTAATATACCGTATAATAATATACCATAATATAATATACCATACCATATGAGTAAAATAAGGCTACAGCAGAAATAATAGTTACTTTAATTTGCTATCGTGCAACATGTTCTAGAAGTAACTTCTATTTACTTTATACAGATTAATTTCCTTCTATGCACTTTTTGAATCTCTTTCTTTCAAGTATTAATTGACGAAGGGATAGATATAAGAAGAGAATTTTTAGTATAAACCTCACTCAAAGAAGATTATTATTATTATACCTAAGGATATAAGTTTTCTTGATGAAAATGTCTAAATTTGGAAGTAATGACGTAAAGGTTTCGCTGGCCTCATTTTAACGCGTAGCACATGTGGTGACGACCTGGTGTAAAGAAGTGGACAAAACCTCACTTCGGATAAAATCTATAATTAGGTTGTGATTGCGGAGTTAGTGGAGACGCTCCTCGTACATTTGAGGGACCATTACAGTGAAGGCAGACCAGGAACCCTTAAATAACTTCTATGAATAATAAAGGATGTATAGCAAAGAACAAAAGATGATGTACCCAAATTTGTATTTAGTAAGTATCTTTATTTGAACCTAAATATTGTTTATATGGGTACTGAAATACTCTATAGTTGTAGCCAAGAGTAAGCTGAGTTTCAATAATGTTGTATCATGGAGGTGTTTATATCGTAATAATTGTAGGTAGATGTAATATAATACGTTCTGTGATTGTCAATACTGTAATTTGTAACGTATGTCGCATTCTGACATTTTATAAGTTTGTAATAGTTTTGTAAAAAAGTTACTACCGAACTGTTACTCTACCTGCAATGGACATATCAATAATAATTGTAAAATGAATTTCAGGCGGAAAAAACATGAACGAATATATTGATTATCAAAAATTAATCACATCCTGATTAGCTCTCTGAAGCTTAGGGGGACTTATACCAATTCAGGAGCAACAGTAGCAGCGTATCCAAAAAAATCTTTGCACGAGATAAAACTATTGATTTCGAACGAATGAATGTTTCAATTTAAACGATGGGACTCCAAAGTACGCCACCCACCCAAACAGCCAATCAGGAGAGCAGAGGGAACCAGACCGCGAAATGCAAATGCGTCGCAGCTCGTGAAAAAAACCCCGCAAGGAGTAGTAGTACCCGACGCAAAAAGAAAAACCGCCCTACAAATTCCATCGCATGATTTCCGACGCCTCCATCACGGTTTTTCTTCCCCAAAATGTTGAGAGACCTTCCGAGTTGGAAAAAGATAACACGAGAGTTGAAGACGCGATGGAAGAATTCGGCAAAGATGAGCTTCCATCTCTCTTATTCCCCTCTCCAAAAAAGAAGATGCTCCCCACCCATCTTTGCTCCACCTGAACCCAATCTTCCAATTTCCACTGAAAAAACAATCGATAGCATCCATTATTGACGGGGTGCTTTCCGCCACAAAGTCATTTTCTTTCGTCTCTTTCCCTTGACTTTGCCGTCCGAGTAACCCGCTAGGAAAGACACCAAAAATCCTTTCTTTTCTGTCCCCTGTGCATCGTAGCCTCATCTATTCCTCTATTATACCCAATAGCTACTTGTACCTGCGCTGTCAAAGTTGGCGGAAACATTTCCTGTGCAACTGTGTTAGATTTGAACATAGTAGAAAATACTGGGAACAAAGTAAAGTCACGCACGATTTTAAATTTTCCCAAGTCCAAGGCTTCTTTCTTTCATTAATTAAGATAGTAAGTAGTTAGATAAGTAAATTATGAGTAAATATATTAGTAAATTGTAAGTATGAGTAAGTAAATTGTAGGTATAAGTAAATAAATTATAAGTATATATAAGTAAATTATAGTAATTAGATAAGTAATTTAGAACAGATTTCCACCGCATTTTCTAACTGTCATTAATTGTGTATTTTATATTGTAGTAAGGGTTGTAAATCGGACTGTGTCGACTGAGTATGTATAAATATCTGATTTTATATTTTCTATATATATATATATATATATATATATATATATATATATATATATATATATATATATATATATATATATAAGATATTATGATCATCCATTATCCATTTGTAACTTGACATTGTAAATAAATAAATAAATGACAATTATTTAGGCGAGATGGAGACTATTGAGTGTCTCCTTATATCCAGCTCCTTCTCATATGAAATTTAGCAGAAAGAGGTTGAAAAAGTGTACAGAAAAACGACTTTGTGGGTTTTAAAACCTATGAAGCACTTAAAGATTCACCAAGGCAGTAAAATACCTGCAAGGAGAGGGATATGAAATACCTAGGAAACCTGCAGATGGTCAAATAATTTTTAATGAAAAAGACGATTAAAGCAGAGCTCAAAGAAAAAATAAAACCATAGAGATACACCATTGAAAAGATAAAACAACTAGAAATACCTTCCCTTAGCAAAATAACAGAGAAAGAATATGATAAGAAACATAAAATATAATATAGTATTACTGTTAAAATGCTTCGTCAACAGAGCTCATTTCGTACCAAAGGTCCCCACTGAGAATCGAACCCGGGATCGTTTCCATTAAAGGAGAACGCGTTACCCACTTGGCTATCCCGAAGTCCCGCTTCCAAGAAAAAAGAACAGGATGAGTACCATTATTTAGCATCTTTCATACTTCAGTACATTGCTACTATACCATGGAGAAGACTGTGTCAAAAAATATTGAGTTATATAGCCCCCTCCATTAAGCACAAAATAAAATAACTGAAGGAAAATCAGTCTTAAACGAAACGTATTGTCATGTATTTAAACATAGCCGACGAAGAACAAAGCCCTCAGATTCTCAATGCATTGACCACAATATCTCCAGGAGAGAATTACTCACACCCACCCGCTTTTATCACCGACCCCAAGTATGAGCGGCCTACTTATGAGAGCCCGAAAAAGATGACTGTGTGTCGAATTCTCCGTCCTTAACTTGCTCTCGAAACTCTCTGGATAAGGCGAGCGGAAGTGGCGTAATGGATAAACCTAGCCGAGCAATAGGATGTCTGCGCCTTGGAGTCCGTGTCTTTGTTGGGAGACTTGTGAGTTTTGAGGAAGGAAGAGAAACTTGCGCGAGAGAGAGGGAGGGAGAGAGATGCGGTGGCTGCTTGGATTGGCGAGGGAATTCCACTGCGAAGACTTCGATGGAACCGCAAATGCTGGAGAGAACTTCTTCAACCATTCCATTTAGAAGGGAAAACCCCCCTCCTAACCGAGCACTTACCAACAGCACTCTATCCCTGTCTAGTTTCTGACGCGGATAACAGTGAAAACATCCACCGGTTGTACTCCGCCCTTTTTAATACAACAATGCACGTTTCGGGGTAAGGCTTGCATTTCACGTGTTTACGGACTTGTTAGCGGAATCTTCCCCAGATTTTGAACCGCTTCCAACTCCGCCGAGACGGGTTATGTAATTTTAATTTTGTTTCTTAATTGCCGAGGTATGAAGTTCCTTTGCATGCACGGATTGTCCTATATGGGGTCGATATGACATGTGGCCTTTCGTAGGAATTCATGATATTCAGAACGTGTCGCTTTGTTAAGCCTTAGTGGAAGCACTAAGAATTAAAGAGAAGGGACAAAAGAAGTAAGACGAATAATTTATCAACAAACATTTGGTACAGTCCTCCAAGAAAAAATCGAACGGTGTATTCCGTGGTGCATAAGATTGAGGGGTTTCAAATTTCTGGCTTTACCCCTTCCACCCGCCTTTCTATTACATTTTGGCAACACCGGAAGAGTCCGAAGCCTTCCCTTCTATCTGACCGTGGGCCTCGGAGCGAGCGGAAGGGAGGAAACAATAGGTTTTATGGTGAGGTCTAGCTAAGCGCACAGTGTACTGGAGTTTCTGCGGCCAAGAAAAGATTTCCAAAATGTTTGAGTCCAAAAGGACTCAAAAACTTACTGGTGTAGAAGAGACAAGTCCATTTGGATCGAAAACGGACATTTTTCCTCTTTGATAATTTTTGCAGAAAAATTTGGGGATCAAACCTGGATGATATTGATGGGCGTAATTTCGTAAAATTTTTCCCCATATTCGCTCTAAAGATTTCCTCAGTATAATTGCTTCAATTGCTACGAAAGTTATTTGAAAGCATTAACGTATTCTTTTCTATGTTAAAAAACAGTATGTCACTGCATTACTTCCAATTCACAGTAAATGAAAAAGATTTTGATTGATTTGAATATCTATTAACAAGAGGATAACAAAGAATCAGCTGCGGTTCTGTTAGTTACTCGACGATTTGTTACATTGCTACGCCAACAGCTGTGCGCACCAGATTGGTGGTTGCAGGTGTAAACAATGAAATCTTAGGCAATTTTCAAATCCATCATCCTCTTTCTCAAACTAACATAGAAACTTCTTCATTACATATCTAGTTAACAGAGAGGCTTTTTTATTGCTAATATATTGCTTAATTGCTCAAAACATTTAGAAAGGGATTTGAGGACAGTAGTTTTGTAGCTTTCAACGAACTAAATCATAATATTTCTACATAAACTAGCTGAAGTGTCACATACAAAATAGTCATACATAACACCCCGTGTCTGGGTCGAAGGGCACCTTAGACTAAGGTCCGTACTAAGAAAGTTAATGCTGCAATTCACAAACAAATAGAGACAAAGATTTGTTCGGTCATCTGTAGTTACCATACACCATGTTTTTTCCGAAAAAATTACTTACCTCTAAACAGTGTTTTCGGAAACGTGAAAGTGAAATTTCTGAGGAGATGAATTTCGCCAAAATATACTGAAAATCATTTTGAAATCTTTCACTAACGGCTGCTTGTGGAAGACATTAAGAAACACCCGAAATCACGTGTGGGACTAAGGAGAGAAAGATATGCAGATAATACAATAGGTGGGGGGGTAGCTTAGTTAGGTAGCTGGTATAGAAAAGAGGTTCACTGAATTCCGCGTATAGTGAGAGTTATGAATAGGGAGGAAAATGGGTGAATAGAACTGAAGGATCTCGGAAAGAATAGAAAGGTCTAAAGAGATACGAAGTAAACAGCGGGGGATGCGACGGATGCCAGTCGTGAAAGTGCTTTTTAAATCGCCTTCCCTTCCTAGGAAGTTCTTCCTTATCGCTCATTTTCTGTATACCACTATTCCAGATCAATAGTATCCTTACCATACGCAGATTGAATATTTTTCTCTGTGCTCCACAGCTCGGATTCTTTCTTTTATTTTCGAGGAATAATCTTCAAAAATCCCTTTTCAATCCAATTAACATGTGACAAAATAAAATCGTTATTATTAATCATATAATATCGAAGCGGCAAGCACTATTCGTTATGATTCAATAAGTGCACTAAACACAGTTGATGCAAGATTTTCAATTAAGAATATGATAATCGGAAAATTCCCTAAAACTTTTGATTCTACATCATTCCATTAGCAATTAAATTTAAAAAAGAATATTATAAATATATATATTATATATAATACTATATATAGCGTCCGGCTCGCTGTCTAATTTGTTAGGAATTCTACTAGAAAATTTCATGCAATATGGCAGAAAGCTTTGAAATGGTCCCAAACCAACTTCTTCATTACAGTCTTTTCAGGACACCGCTTCCTTAAAGGAGTTAATCCTGGAATCCCCGTTTACTACCTTCTTCCCATAAGTGAAACCAAAAAAACCCACCCCAAAACCCCTCTCGCACGACAAACAGTTACATATACCTCAATCTCCACACTTTCTTTTCATTATGCATTTAACCTCCCTTGATGAGAAAGGCATTGTCTCCGAAATGCGCATTAGGTGTTTCTGAAAACTGGCCGCCGCACCTGGGGTTAATCCTTTTCTTAGGAATTGCGCCCGATGGTTCCCGGCATACAGCGATTGGAGAGTTCTTGAATCTCCCATTCCCCAAAATACTTTTCCTCTTTTACCTTATCCCGATGATTATCAGCGTTTCAATCATGAAAGGAATAATTTCGCTCATTTACTGAGGGATACCGATATCCTAAAGAACATTCTAACCCTTTACCGTTTCGAGTGATATTTCTCTTTCTCTACCACTATAATTTCCGTCTCTAATCAATTCTCTATATCGTCCCGTTTTGGATGGATAACTCCGATGAAGTGAAATATATGTGTCTGAAATAAGTAGAAGACTGAATTTAATCGATATCGTGATGCTTAAGCTACTTACACCTTATTAATTAAATAAGCTACTAGTAGGTCTTAAATTATAGATTTTCCGAAATTCGTTTCCCGGTATCTTTTCTAAAGTAAGTAACCCTACATACATAAAAAAACACTGTGTAAAAAGACTGATGCATTGGATATTCGACCTCAAGTTATAGTTAAAAATACAGTATATAAAAATAAGTATGGTTTAAAAGGAAGCGTAAAAATAGGGTTATTCGTACTGAACGTTTGAAAAACGTATGACATCAAATAAATAGTAGCTAAATGCTACGGTAATTCGTAAACAATTTAAGACCCTAATGAAAATTTTATTTTTAGGCATAGCGGCATTTCGACTGAAATAAGAGCTCTAAATAAAGTTCCAGAGATGTGTTATGATTATGCATACGAAGTGATACATAATGAAGGATAAAGTCAACCGTATCTAATGGCAAATGGTTCATGATTTAAATGACTTAAACGAAATAAGCATCGGGAAAAGGAGAGACTGTCGTAAGGGAGTTGAAGTGTTTAAGGGGATTCATCTACAGAACTGGAATAAGAAGAATAAAGTAAAAACATGTATTATAAAAAGAATTTTTCCAAGATTCATTTATGAGATCGCCCATACGTCTCGATGAGGTAAACCACTTGTGGTTAAAAATAACTTAAATCAAGGCATGAAAAGGTTTGTATGAGAAAAGCTCGAAGATGAACATACATTATTGCGGAAGACATGTTACCAACTTGGATATTTATTGTAATGATTGGGCCAGTCAGATCGGAGCACTCGAGGGCTTTTAATGCCAAAATAAAAGAGAGGCTTCCGGATATTCATATTAGCAGCGCGTTCTACTTGGATGAAAGCGGTCCCGGGTTCGATTCTCGGTGGGAGACCATGTGCGAAATGACCTCCGCAGTCGCATGCCTTTTAAAAATACAACTCATAAAAGCGAGAAATAATGAACGTTTAGTTATCGATATTACTTGCTTGATTGTGATTTCTTAGGATAATCGTAGAATAAATATTTTACTGCATTTGTTTGTGTAAATATGGTTTCAGCAAGCTCATAGTCCTCATGCATTTTATGATATTGTCCATTAACTACGACGAACGACATTGTAAAAATGATGGGTTCCAACAGATTGAACCTTTATGGCTGCTTTTATCAATTCTGTCGAATTTAACGCGATTTAAATATGACATTTCAGGATTCTCTTCCTGCTATTTGAAAGCCTGAGTCAGGACATCCAAGGGCAACTTGTTCGAATCAGAATCTTAATTCCTTTTCTTCGATTTAACGATTAATATTATTATATAAATCAGTTGTAGTCCTCAATATTCAAGGGAGCTGGAAATTATGTCAGGGTGGAAAATATTGGTTCTCGTAAAGAATAAAGAGGAATCTGTTTCTAACTTAAGGCCATTGCCCTTTCAAAATATAATTCCTTACGATCTACCGAAAATTTCCCAGCAATCGCTGGTACCGCTTTCCTTTAGACCTCGAGATAGCAGCCCTCCTCATCGGACGGAGCGTAGGCACATGGGTACGCACCGGCCTAGCCGCGGCAAAGGCAAAATTCCGGTGTTGCCAAAATGTAATGGAAGGGCGGGTGGAAGGGGTAAAGAGTAAAATTTGAAACCCCTCAATCTTATGCACCACGGAATACACCGTTCGATTTTTTCTTGGACGACTGTACCATCTTTGGTACCTTGATTCTCTCCATAAAATTCAGAATATTATTTTTCTCGTGCAGAAATATATGTAGGAGTAATAGTAAAGTCTGTAAAATATGCAAATAATAAAGCAGAATAGATTAGATACGATAGGGGTAATGAGGATACTTTTAGAAAGAAGCTTGGAGTATAAGGAGGATATATGTATGTTTCTTTAATTTTGGAAAGGCCTTCGATAGAGTCAAATAGCCAAAACTTATGGTGATACTAAAGAAAATTGGGTTGGATTGGAAAGATAGGCGTTGTAGTGCAAAATTTGTACTTAAATCAGACCGCACGAGTTCGGATTTGCCGATGGAGAATTAGAATGAGTAGAGTTAGGGAGGGGAGTTGGCAAAGCTGCCCTTTATCACCCTCTGTTTTTAACATATATGCAGAAGAAATGGCGAAAGAAACTTGGGAAGAAATAGTTAAAGGTGTGAAAGTTTGTGGTATAGAAATAAAGTCAATGAGATCTGTATATCATAAAGCTATTGTATATGATTGCGATACGCTAATTCGAGTACATAAATGTATTAGGCGATGGAGTAAGAGAATTCGGAATGAAAAGAAACAGAAAAACTGTTTTAAATAGTGTACCAAAGGATGGACAAAAGGGTAAAGAAGAGGTAGATGAAAAAATATACAAATTTGTAGAAGTATAGCCGGTGTATTATCCATGGAGCAACACTTCTTTTGTTTTTGAGAGACGATAAAACAGTACTTAAGGTAGTAAAAGTGAGCAAAATTATATAAAATAAAACCTGAAAAGAAACCTAACATTAAAGAAGTTGATAACACAGTTATAGGCAATATAATTCAATTTTTGGAAGATAAAAAGCGTAGATATTGTGAAAGGTTAAGAAGTAAAAGTTTCAAGTGTATCAAAATTAGGTATTACTGAAGATTGGAAAAGAGTTCAAAAATCACTGAATACTGGAAATTGCATACTAAAGATGCTGGTAGAGATAACTAAAATTATGAAGCTTATAAAAGACATGCATTAGTGTGAATACATGCATAAACTCCAACGTATTAGATGACGTCTGACGTAGAAAATTTCAGCCTCAAGGAAAAGGTTTCAGTTTTCAAATTTTGGAAAAACGAGGAAGTCAATAGGATCTACGAGAAAAATATACTCCAGCTACAATTCATGAATATGTAAAGGTTCTGTTGTGCCAGAGAAACCGTTAAATTGGGCGTAAAATCTGGGACGTATCGGGAGATGTGATCTGGAATAGATTAGTAATGGAAGGTTGAAAGAAAAAAAGGCGACGTAGAAGCAAGATAGTCGATTTGTCTGAATAAAGATTAGAAAGTGGGCTGACGAGGTATCATCTATGAAAAATTCTAAGAATCCAATTATGAGCAGAGGTTCACGTAAAACTACAGAAAACATAGAGTATAACGCTAGAAACTTATCTTGTGTATAGGGACCTACTTTTCCTTTCCTTTCTTAGTGCATACAAATCATATTGCATACATACGTGAAACTTGTACTTCCCGGTAGGATCTTGTCCCCTATATTCCCCTACTTTAACATCCTTTTACTTAAATCTTGGTAGCTAAGCTCTACCCCATATCATCTGACGACTTTTGTAACAAACTTTTCCTTTATCTCGATTCCTACCTCCCATCCAATTACTTTATTTAACAATTTCACTACTAACAGTATTTAAATCTTCCATTTTCTCTGCCGGCGCTTGATTATGTCTATTAAAACCTTACCATCCACCACCATCTACAGCACTTACCTTTGTTTTTCTATCAACCCTCCTTATTTTTAAAATTCTACGTCTAATTCACATCTCTAAGTCCTCCAAATTTTCGATTTTTCCCTTTTTTGGGGACCACATTCCATATCTACTCATCCGAATTTCCATGTTTCATATGGTTATTTGGAAAACCATGTGAAGAATAGTTTGCTGGTGTCTTCCATATCCTCTATCAAAACCAATTCTCCTTCACTTAACAGAAGCTCATATGGCTACAGCTGTCATTCTACTAATCTCTATTATACACTTTCCATCCCAAGATTATTACCCTAGGAAGTAAATTGGTCTATCTATGAAAAGCCTTTATGAGAAACATCGCGTAGTGTATTTAGATATACGCAAAACATCGCGCCGATAGCAGCGGGAGAGAATAATTTGTAGAAATACCGACGCAATTCGATGTAAATCCTCTTTTCAGTAAATGCGATAAAAAAGATGATTAAAGAAGCCAGTCGTTGTTTGACGAAGACCTTCCGCAAAATAAAGGCTTCTTTGCTTTGAAGGATTTAGTGTTTTCCCGGCCTACAGCTTTCTTCCCTTTGTTTCAAATACGCTCGAGTACTTCCGCCATCATCTCCTGGAAACACATTATTCATTTAATCATTGATGAGAATGGATTAAAGATTCCAATAATTTTGTGACCGTTTAGTATTTTGCTATTACGCATTAGTGCAACTTATTCCATTTGAATCAAATAGTTAGCGGCTTAGGGTCTATGTTACGATTTTCCAACATAGATCATGCTGAGGAAAATATGGCCTGATGAAGGTTCATAAACAGCTCTTTTCCAATCTTTTCGAATTTTGGTAAATAAATTTCCCTCACAAACTGTTAGGCTTTGATAAATAACCGTGACATAGCAAGAACTTTTACCTTCATTATTCAAAATTATCCTGGTTTTTGACTAAAAAGTAACTTCATTTCGATTCTTAACAGCTAGTTACTCTGTTTTCGAGCATATTTTTAATGATATTATTATATAAACGTTTACGTACATAAAATTTGTGGCATTAAGAATCTGGGAAAATGTATCTAAGGGAAAACGAAACATAGTAAAACTCGTTTATAACGTTTCCACTTGAGACGCTATCTCGGTTTTCTCTCCGTTTCAACCCCTTTTACACTAAACACATGGTTGTAACAATGCTTAAGACGCTCTCATACCCGCATATAAGGCTGATTTATCAGATTTATATATTCCCAGATGAATTGCAACCCTCTGTAACCAATGCTCAGCCTTGATATTTGTCTATGTGATAAGAATTGCTTAATTGTAGATGATTCGCCAGAAATAAGTAACAAAGGAAGACGCTCTCTTTGTACGAAAGGCAGACCTTTCTATAAAAGTATTACATATAAATCTACATAAATACCCTGAAAACCACCTTTTGGAGTGTGGCAGGGGGTATAAACGCCGGACGATTGAGCTACTTTTTTAGCCTGTTATTATCGCGTATTGTTCGCGGAAAGAATGAGTCCTTAAAACTAATTCATCAAGCGTCTATTATTTTTTTCTCAATATTAGAAAAAAATAATTGACTACAACAAGTATTAGACAACTATTACTCGCGGAATCTCTATAACTGTGGCAAGTAAATCAAACCTAAGAAGATTTCTTTCCGTTTTAAGATGCAAAGCACCTAAAAATTAAAGAGCCAAAATGCCTTCCCTTTTGTTTTCCGATGTAAAAGAAATGATAATTTAATGAATAATGAAAATTCGCGATTCTCGGTTATAATGCTATCCAACTTATAACACGGTTTTCAATGGTTCCCTGGAAAGCGTCTTAACCGGGTTTTAGTTTGGTTGTAAAAGAAAAGAGCAGTCTAATTTAAGTAGTTGTCAATTGGCCTACGAGTAAGATGTAATTTTTTATGTGACTTTATTTTCTGATGTAAAAGAAATAAAAATTTGTAATTCTACATGAGTGGTCTGAAACGTTTCCGATATTTCGTTATTTATCGACATGTTCTCTGAAAATTTTCTGAAGATTTCTGAAAAATCTAGGGTCGGAAACTTTTCAGACCACCTTCATATATACTGCTATACCACAGATAACAAGGCTTTCACTCGAAAGCGTCTTAACCAGATTTTAATTTAGTTGTAAAGGAGGATGGTAGTCTAATTCAAGGAGTTATCACTAACCCACGTGTATGCTGAGAGTTTCAATGTGACCAGGGAACCGAAGAGGTTGGACAACCCTGAACTAAATCATACACCGAAGCGATGACTCTTTTAATGTCCACTTTTACGAAAGAAAGCGCATGTAGAACAATTGCCCTTCACATTGCCACTGTCTCTTCGGTTAAATCCCCTTTCCTTCTATGGTCATAGAATCGTGCCATTTTCTAAGCCGCATCGCCAACTTCCTTTGTTTGTATCCCATGGAATCGAACGCCGGAGTCCCTTTCACTCTTGGCTACACTCTTCAGTAGTGAAAGAGAAGAAGAGTACCGGACGTAGAAGGAAGTGAAAGGGATACCTCTCTAAGAAGTATATCCAGAAGTGAGGAAGTTACTTCGACTATCAAAGACTTTCACTAACCTCTCCAAGGTTTTCCCGAAAACCGTAAAAGCGACTGTTGGGCTTCTCGTGCCTAATGCACACCCAACCAGAAACTAAGTAAATAAGAGTACATTCATGAGTATATATACTCTAAAATTATCAGAACGACTCCTAAGTATATAAAACAAAGAGTTATACTCTTTGCGCCGATTTACTCAATTAATTACAAACGTATACACATATCGAATGCTGTTCTGATCACATAAATCAAAACTACATCTTCAGCAAGGGAATCGCGAAATGAAAATGGAGTAATGAAAGAAAAATCAACAAATTCCCGATTAAAAATCATCTCTAATTCCAGGTCCAGGTGTGGGCTAACTTCATGAAATCTCATCAAAAGTAAAGCCGAAAATATGGAGGACTGTATCTGTGCTTTTTTTCGATAATACTTGAAATATGATCGAAAGGCTGACCACAAACTGTAAATGATATCTTTAATAAGATAATAAGATAAAATAAAATATCTTTATTAAATCTATGAACTAGGAGGATTAAGACGTTGAAAGTAGTGTTTTCAAAGCACTTTGCCAGCTGAGGTCATTTCGTACATGGTATCCCCCGGGAATCGAACCAAGGACCACTTTTACCCAAGTCGAACACGCTGCCCACATGGTTATCCTAGAGCTTAAGTGTAGAAACCAATTGATTTTGAAGAGCTCGATTAATAATAATTTAATATAAACACCAAACAAAATGAACACCACCCATTCACAAGAGTAAGAGTGAGGTAGTTTTTCGGAAACAGATTCATTGGTTTTGGATTTAATCTTAATTTCAATCATTGTATCACTAGCGATGATTAGCTGACAAATACGTCTGGTACAGAATACATTCGTTAGTCAAAATATCACCCAATATCATCATCAAGGGATAAGCTAAATATATTACAACCCATTACTCCATTTAAATACCAGTAGCGTAACCAATAGCGCTAAAACACACGGCAAAATGATAGGATACTTTCACCGATATACATCTAGCAAATCAGAATATTCCGACTGTATCTCAAGGGAAAAGGGCGGGGCATTTCTGGGGAAAGAAGGCGACAAAATTATTCGTCAACAAATGAACGGCAATAAGAATAAAAGCGGGAGAAGATCCAATAAAGTGGGGCGCAACAAATCACACGGTGCGAGCAGAAGGCATAATAAAATCGCGCGATGTGTGAGCGGACGGAGGAAAGGAGGAAGTCGGCAGTATTTCGCCAAAGTGAATAATTGCCAGACTACGGATTAGAGAGGAGCCGAAAAAAGAGATTGAGAGGAAAAGGGAAAAGATAGGAGAGCCACGGAAGGACTGGTAGCTGCGAAGCATAAAAGGGGAAGCATGGAAAGGAAATCAATTATCTACGAAAGAGAGCTTATATATACGCAGAAATACGGAGAGAAAACGTAAGAATTACCATTATTTGCGAATTATGCCTTAAAGGTCTCGTATGGTTCGAGGAAATAAAACGGTTCTTTCAATAAGTATTTGTTTGGCGGAGAATAATTTTAAATTTATGCTAAAATCGCCAAGAAATTTTAACATGGTTTGCAACTATCCCAATCGATTCAATTTTTAAGCAGTCTTGAGAGTAAATAATTCCAAATTTTATGTTTATTACATGGTTATCATCTGATTAATGCGTATTTTTATCGACGTTAGCGTGGATTTCGTTTTCAAATAATTCTCAATCGAGCTATGTTGTGTGGTTTAAACGCAGTTTCTCCAAGTTTGTTCAAGATACCTGCTAATATCAAAAGAATGGGTGTGAATGAATTACAAGCGCTCTGTTGCGAAAGATTCGAAGTTAAAGGATTATTTTATTATTAATTTTTGATAAATATATGAATATAATATGACATAATTTTAATATAAAAATGTAGCCTTCATATTTACATTAACTCGTGGAAGGAACAAAATAACATGACCCATAACGCGCGGGAATACCTTAAAAGTTAAAAACGCTTATTTATTATTATTATTATTATTAAATATAACGGTGCAAGTTAGCCAACTGGCTAGGTGGCAACGAATTAAAGGTTAACAAAGAATTATTATACATTATATAGTCATCATACAGTATTATTCATCATAATACAGAACAATCAGGTATCATAAATAATAATTATTTGCTTAAGTATTTACTCCTTTTAGTTGTATATAGCTTATTCGTTTATTCTTTTTATCCACTGTGTACTACTCTTATACTTATGAAAACGTACGTAATGAAGAATTATATTTTATCATTTTTCGTCATAATGTGGACTTACCACAAAGTCGAGGCTGGATTAATATATTCTAACATGTTTAACATATAATTATATCCTTTAATTAGTGGAAAGGTACTATCATGGAAACGAAAATGGCTCCTGCGCCTTAATACAGATTTTCATTATAAGACTTTATTCGGTAATTGTCATCATCGCGCAAGCATGTACATGAGATCTATAAGTGGCTAGACAAAGGAGGGGATGAGGTATGGAACTTGAAAAGGAGTGAGAGAAGCAGTCAGCTTCAAAACATAAGGTCATAGACGAAAATAAAGGGTAATAATTTTGTCTGAGCATTTGTACATATTTAGAGCTTCATATCACATGGAAGGTCGAATAAAAACGGAAAAAGTAGAACAAAACCGGGGCGGATGGAAAGTGTAAAGAGCAGGAAAACAGGAAATTGAGAGTTTCAGTTGAATGAGACCAATCCCCTTTTAGTTTTCATTCTCAAATCGGAAAGGACGAGATGGAAAATATTTACCTTAAGTTGAGACTTGTTGACTGAAGTCGTATTTTAGTATGGGGGTGAAGAATTTTCGTTGTGCTAAAGGCGTAAATAAACTGTTCCCGCTGCATAAATCATCAGAGGAGGGAAGAGATCTGCAGGGAAGAATTAAAGCAATCTATTTAAAGGAGGGAACGGAGAAAGCTGGATTAGAGAGTATACGAGAAGCTTAAAGGAAAACAAATTGTACATTTTATGACGTATTCAATTGCGATTGTGAACGGATGATTTTGGATGCATGTCACCAGTCTCATAATATTCACAAAGAGAAACGGGCATGAAAAAGTCTGACGGGGCCGGGAATCGAACCCGGATCTACCAATGGCTGGTCGGGTTCTTTATTCATAAGTTATCCGGACAGAACATTCTATCATGACGTTCAGGAGACTTTGTAGGCATGCCTAATGGATAAAACGAGCAAACGGCAATTGGGAGATAGTGGGCTTGTCAAACTATATTCATTTCTGTTTCTCTTTCGGAATTTTCCTAGGTGCATGACTTTACGTGCAAAGTCACCTCTGACCCTATTCCAGCCTCATCATAATTTATGGTTATGGATATATAAAATAAATTATAGTGAATATATTATTATTTAGATATAAAGTCTATTTCATAAATAGCCCATTGTATAGTTACAGATACTCATATACTTTCTGTAACACCGCACAGCGTACAATGTCTTATAGGTTGGGTTGCAAAGCAGTCGTTAATCGAAAACTATCGAATGCCAGCCTTTTCTTGAAAGACTTGCATAAAAACAATGGAAATTTATATATAACAACAAAATATATCTCAAAAATTAGCTATAAAAGGTTCTAGATTTAAAGATAAAGGTTCTGAATTAGCTCTAGTTTTGGAGGGGGAAGGAGCTTGTTAAAAATATGAGGATTGCGACAGTTTGCCATTGCTTTTCTCATTGATTAGTTAGTGGAATGACAATTCAAATACATAAAATTTAACATTTATCTTAACACACAATAAGGAGTGACAAAATTAATTCCATAATTTGGCACAGTTATACAACTTTCACATCATCGTTTAGAAGTATCTCCAAGGAGCTTCGAAATCATTTAGATAGTATTGCTAGCATCGAGAACCGAACCTGGGACAGCATCCAGCAAAGGCTAACGCGCCAGCCAATAGACGATCCTGAAGTCGTTCATAATATTACAGTCATAAAATAGACTGATAAGAGAATGAATGAAAGATGCGGTATTGTATTGTGGTAGACATGTAGAGTGGAAAAACTTAATTCCATAACATAGAGTCACTCGTACCTCTGTAACTTTGATGTCATCATTTACTAATATTTTAAAGGCGCTTCAAGATCATTTCGCACATTTGGGCCCCAACGTGAATTGAACCCGGGACAGCTTACTAAAAAAGTCGGTATGAAAAAAGTTTGTTCTTATATTCATGAAGATACGGTTGAAGAATCATGGAACTGACGACAGAAAAACACAGTTTTACGCTAAGACATTGAGGCAGCAAAGGGTTGGTAAAACAGGATTGAGTAAAGCGAATGAGGAAGACAGTTACAGAAAAGCAATAGACGGGCAAAAAGAATGGGAAGGAGGAGAAGACGCGTGAGGTGGAGGCGCCTAGATAGAGTGGATGAGAACACGGAATTGGACCAATCAGGTTTACGGCCTTAGAGAGTCGCCCGACTCAACGGAGGACTAACCCGCAGCCGAGTTTACGGCGGAATCGACGGAATAACAGAGGCGATTCGAATGGTTAAGGCTTTATAAATTAAGGCGGGGGTTGGGGGTGAAGAAGTGGCTTGGAAAGAAGGGAACGAATTGCGAAAAGCTTTACGTCCGAAAGAGGACACTCGACGCGAAGTCTCTTCGGGAAGGAAATTGCCTCATTAAGGAAATTAGTTTTGACACTATTAATTTGGATTAGTGTTTTAATTCTTGCGTAAACGTCGACCGTAAAATACCCTTAGATGGCTCTCCGGGTTACCTAGCTTGGGAGAATTAACAATAGCAAATAAAACCGGGGACGTAATTTATGGAAATATTTCGGTGTGTTCCGGAAAACTTGGCCGATTAAAGGCTATACCCTCAAGTGTGGTTCATGAAATACATCGTTGGAATGTAATAAATCATTTTCCTTTATTATCACGATTATGACCTTCCATCGAGGGTGATTTGTTTAGCGTCAAGAAATACAGGAGCAGCTAAGCTATCCCAATTGCCTCTAAAATTCTTAATAGCCCTGTTTAATGGGTTCAGGGTATAGCATCTATCTTTCGACGCAAATTTTATTTCTTTATATTAATATTCATAATGCTAGAAGGAGGAGGGTAAACTCTATTTTAAAATTGGCGAAGAAGTTTATGACCCCGAAATTAATTTCTTCGAAATAGCTTCCTTTAAAAATAGTGCATCGATAATATTAATAGAAAAGTAATAAATTATTCATTAATAAAATGTATATTAAGTTTTGAATGATAAGATACAATTTAATAGAAGTAAGTTATAAAATACTTACTTGGAAGTTAGTTTTAATAAAGTTTGGAAATAGACTACCGAAAATATGGCCCTGATTCAAAATTTCTTACAATAGCAATAGTTTTGCTAATATTATGCCAATAGGTTGCACTTTTCTGAAAAAATATAAAAAGATACGTAAACAAGAAGAAAAAGAAATTATCGACCTAAAAACTAAGGAAATATGTAAGCTTTTCCTCTCTTAATAAGCACAACGGCCTTTCTTTATATTTGCTTTGGTGGTGATAAGGATGAGTCAATACTTCAATAAAAAATTTCAAGATGGAAGAAAATAATTTTTTCCTTGTGATTCATAAAGGTCTATATAGAATCAAAGTAAGAAGAAAAGCAAAATATCACGTCGAGTTCTGCTGAAATAACTTTTCTGAATCGGCAATGACAATTTCGTACTGGTAACCAAATTCTAAAATTCCACATCAACGTATTACACATATCTTTTTTAAAAGTTCAAGAAACTAAGGGACGTTGTAAAAAGGTGAACGAAAGAAATAATAGAAATCGGCCATTCGATCCACGTTAGCAATCGCACGTTTGTTTTCGTGCATCGGCGTCGCGTAAAATATTACAGGAAGAGATTTGAATGAACAAGCAATTGGAGTTCATTAGCCCCAATCGAAGGGAATTCTGGCTGAAATTGGGGAAGTAAGTTAGAGATGCCGTTTTTGCGAAGAGAAATAGACTATCCTCGGAACAGCAGAGAACACGGTAAACAGGTAGTTTTATTCTCTTCGGGAATTGCTTCGCGCCCGTGGAAAACCTCTTAACATTCGATTACTTTGAAGAAATACGGCGGAATTTAATCAGCGAATAATTCACCATGGTCAGCGCAAGAATAGTAATTGGGCGAACCAATCTAAACTTTTCATTTATATTGAAAGTTTTCCGCCGTAATTAGGTGCAAGTCTGGTGGCAGTGCTACGGTGCACTGTTAAATAAATACTTGAAAAATTTAAGAAGAAATTATTTAGATTTTCAATACCTTTCAATATTTATGAGGATGTATGACAAACCAATTTTATTTTAAAAAGATGATATTTAAATGATTTTCAATTATTTTTCATTTAAATTTATAATAAAAAGTATAAGAAAATTAATTAATTTTTAATATAAACTCTCGTCAATGGGACGAAATATAGCGTTAAATTTACATTGTTAATAATACTGTACTTACTCAAGCAAATTAATCAGGATTACAATAAACAGAAAATTTAGATTAAATAATTTATCTAAAGAATAAGCGTTGTCGTATAATTACATGCTTCTCGGGATTAATCCAACAATCACATTTTTTAAATATTGCATGTATTCATTATTTTACACTCACCTCCTCGTCCGATAGTAACCGAAAAACGATCCATTAATTTTTCAAGTCAGACGAAATTTTTACACGCATCAATTTGCAACACTTTCCTTGTGCGATATTAAAGAAGATTAACGTCGAAATGGAAGTTTCCAATTTCAACGCAACTGAAACGTGAAATAACTTTGCTTACAAAATATTCCCTGATGATGGTGTTATCCTTGATAGATGACGTTCAGTGATCGAAAAATTGAAACTGAGAACGATGATATGAAAGCAGAGTAGAACAAATTCGGAACAACATTGTTTAATGAAAGTCGTAATGAAAAATATTACCTCGAACGAGGGACCGATCTCTTAAATTTAAGCCTTATGGCCAGGGGCGATTGAGCCCTTGTTGGTTATAACAAGTCTTCATGAGCATAACTCAATATTCGTTTATGTAACATCCCCGTCGCAATGCATAATCCCCGAGGCTTCAAACACTCGAAATACTAACCCAAGCGTGAAGGAGATTCATTAAGTGCCCGAAGAATAATAGGATTTCGATTTTCGAGCGACACGGAAATTCGACAACCAAATGGCTATATTTATCCCGAGTATATAATTTTGAAAAAAGTATCGGCGCTAGCAATTTAAACCCTCGGGGCGGTATTTTACGGCGAAATTCCTACCACTTCTGTCGACCGTGAAGAGATTCCACGGCGCGGTAATTTAAGTCAATAATGTTTTTTAAATAGCCCCGAAAAAAAAATCATTCCACGGTGGCCTTTCCACTCCCTTTGGTCAAATGAGCCCCCCACACACGGGGGCTAATGTTACGGGACATTTTTCGAAAGATGTTTTGCGTTAGGGGGCGGGGTGCTGTGGGGCGGGTGCCATATGTTGACCCCACAGTTAGCAGATTCTTGGGCGGATTTTACGTATCCCACGTGGCCCCCGTCTCCATTCCACGCACAAAAAACGGTGGGGGAGGTCCCAGAATAGGTGGTACTCTTCCAATGTGTGATGTGCCCTTTTCATTCCAGTGTGCGATATAACTTCCGCAACCCTTTAGAGGATAAGTAGAGAGCTGTTTCGCTGTCGTTTACTCTAATATTCTTAGTTAACTTCAATAATTGAATTTTATAGCCCAATTTACCAGCCTCACTCACTCAACCACTTCTCACGCAACTCTATACCGGAGAAATAGAGAAGAGTTTTGTTTTTTCTTATTTTGATCAGTAAACAGCGTTACATATTCTAAGGATAAATGATATATTTCCTTAACATTGAAGATGTTTACAGTTTCAAATAAATGCTTCACAGTTCCTCAAACAAGATCATTGACATATACCCAACCCAGTCATCAACTCAATATACTCGTAGATCATTTTATGCTATTGCTGAACCTAGAAAGAGTATTTGTCAGTAAAAAACCCAAATCAGACCATTTAATATTTTATATTAAACTAGACAGTCCAAAAAAAAACACTATTTTAGTAACCTATACTTTCCAGTCCATACTGTTATATAAAAATTTAAGTCATCAAACACTATTTATTAACCTAGATAGTCCACTCAGACTATTCAGTTAACCTACAGTCAGACTATTTATGCAATTTTTAGACTTAGAAGCAGTAATTTACTAACCAATACAAAGATAGTAATAAATTTTATCTATTCGAAGACGCATAAAAGTTTGAATAGGACAAGTAAATAAATCTACATAGCATCAATTTCAATTATACAATTTCATGTCACTCTTACAACGATTACACGATGATCATACATTTATACACTATGATTTATTAAATTCTATTACTATTACTATTTACCTAGTCAACCTTACAAAGAATATATCATCAAGGTACACAACCCAACCTAGGCTATCTCCATTAACATAGACAACCCAACCCAGTTCAATAAGACAGCAGATCATTCTCAGGTAGTAGTAAATAAATTCATAGCGGTAGATCTCACACGGGCCGGTAGCTCACATACTGGAAGAATACCGAACGGTCGGGAACGCCTTTCTGGGAGTGAGGAGGAGCCAATTTTCCAAAAAAGGATTGAATCGGTCCATATAATAATAGAAGGAGGAGGCGAGCCTCTGTGGTGGACACTCGGTCGCATTCACCCTGACATTTCGGATTGCATGACCTTTTATACCCTCCGCTTCTCGCCGGATGGATAAAAAGAGAGATTGGTGAAAAAGGTGAAAAAACCGGACGGACGGCCTTTTTCATATTCCCATGCTATCCGTCACCTTTCCCTCGGACTGCCAACTTGAAATAATCGACGAACTCTCCGCTTTGACTCGCTATTTTTATTGGCTGCGATTATCGCTCTTAACCATTTAACCTTTTGTCTGCACCGGAGGAAAATAAATATATTTTTGTTGGGTCTTAAAAATGTACTTTAATGGGAAGTGAGAGTGGGTGTTTTGTCCCTTTTCATTCGGATGGTTCTGATGAATTCTCCATAATGCTATGAATTTGACATTTGAATTCCGTGGTGTACTCGTGAGAGACTCGTCTCCAATATGAACATAATTTGCCTAAAGGTATTCACTACCGCTCATATGCGTCAACATTTAACACGTAAAAATAAACAGTATGGAGATAAAGAGGGCAAGAAGTCAAAACAAATTATGTTAATTAAAGTAAAACATCCTATAATAAGGTGAGTTATTCAAAATACATTGATAGATTTTATTAACTTTACGAAAACTACAAAGAAATATATACTAGGCAATCGTTAAAGCGTGAAAATCTATTTCATTATTTGAAAAATTTATTTACGATAGGAGGATGTCTGGGAGAGCAAAGTACTTTCAAAACATCAATGAAAACATCGTTGGTTACATTTAAATGACTGAATTCCGTGTCGGTACTTCTTAAATAGCGCTTCTGACATTATGTATTTACTAATTAAGGTAAACAAAAAATGAAAAGGACATAGATTTACGAAGCACAACGTCACATTTCTGTGAGAATTCTATGCAAAAGACATCATAAATACTCAATAATTTTTAGGGGAAGAGGAAGTCGGTTAATTCAAGCGTAAAACACCGTTGTATCTATAGACTGGAAAGAAAAATGAAATAAATAATTTGGTTACAATTAAGTACGAAACCTCAGTTTTTATTCAGTTTTCCTTTCACTACTTTACATAGATGAACTAATTTGAGAATATCATCGAATTTGAATGATAGAACACTTATAAAAACGAGAAACTAATGTGGTACGTTAACTACTTTGAAACGACTAATAAAACTCCCATGAATATTATTTTTTATTCTTTTAATATTATTTTCAATTATTAAAATACAACAATCACGGAAATTCCGCATATTTAAATGCTTAGCACGATCCAAGAACGTACTTCGTTAAAATTATTATAAAACTATCATTCCTTTAACCGTTAAAATATTACAAGTGAATTCCATCAGAAATCATTTGAAATAATACCTACACCAAAAGTAATCATACTTGATAATAAGAGTAATAACTGAGAAATAAATCAAATAATTCTACAATGATTATATTTATCACAATTATATTGCGATATATATCGCAATTTTATATTTATAGACAATTAGTATTTTTCTATTCATTTCCACATTTTCCATTTCCAATCAAGTCTGCGATTATTGATTTCTAGATAGTGTATCATACTGGGTGGTAAAATATTATTGACAATTATGAGCTAAAATAATCTTCTTTAGTAACATAGGGAGCAGTTTTGTATTTTTGATGGCAAAATAATATAGTTTTATTAGAAAACATTTTTCAAATTGAATATAAAATTAGGTCCAGTTTGCTTTAGTTAGGGAACTTTTTCGATCATCTCTGTCTAAGGCTCAATTCAATTCAAGGAGAATTCAGAGCTACCGCCAAAGCACCACGTAGAGGAAATTTTAAAATATAGCTCAAGATTGAGACATCAAAATTGTTACTCCGCAATAATAAATGTCTTAGATGCTTCGATGTATCTAATTTAACTCCAAGAATGCGATAAACTTTCAAGATTACAGAACCACCTGAGGCACTCTTGAAAGCTCAGTGATATATGACACCTCTTATTTTTCATTTCCCTTATTAATTATGTGAATATTTTAGTGTGCTTGTGAAATCAAAGATAAATCACACGAAACCCTGCTAGTTATAAAAATATTGACTCCCGGAACAGCCCTCTCCCGGAGGCAATCTGAGGAGCCAGGTTACGCTCCAAACCCTCTCAATTATTGTTCCCATCACTCTCTGTCATATCTGGAGCCTAATTCAACATTTTCATTCACATAGCAATGACATATCGGTAAGAAGTAGCTGTTAAAATTGAATAGTCTCAAGTGGAGATTTACTCGGCGAACTTCCTTTTTTGCTCTTCGCGTCATCCATTCAAATTACTTTCCAATTCCTCATAAGTTTCTCCATAGAGGCCCATGTTTCTTCATCAAACAACAAATTGGACGCTTAGGTAACTATTTCAAAGAGTACGAGTTAACTGTTCTTTTCCTAAAAATTCATTAAATTAACGACAGATTATTATATCTGTAGAAATCTTAATTTATTATATATCTGTAGAAATCTTAATTGAAGAAATATAATCAGAAATAGACGCAGAAGAGTATTCATAATTTCAAGTAAATACTTCAATAATAAGAATTATATTTCATAATTTAAATAATACGACAGAAATAAATTTTCCCCAAGTGAACTCCTTTACTAAAAGTTTAGCAGACTATTAACAGCAACAAGTAATCTACCTACCATTCTGGGTTTCAAAGTCTGAATTTGGTTTTGGATAAAATAAGATTATAAAATTTTCATCAACTTTAATTTTACTCAAGTGACCCCTTTTTGTTGAGATTATAAATTTCAATCAGACATAGGTAAATTATTTAACCCAGAAAACATGATTCCGACACTATCTACCTACAGGAGATAGACACAAAACGTTTAGTTCTTTTTCTCGGGTATAACTATTTCTCGACGCAATAAATTACAGAAGTTTCACCGAACCTTTCCTTAGGACAGTTATTAACTACTTCGTTCCTTTCACATATATAACGTCATAAGGTATAAATTGTGGACAAATTCAGTGAAATAATTTAAACCTTTGAAGAGACAAAATGAATAGTTTCCATTTAATTTATAATAAAAGTAGAGCTGGCAGAAAAATAACTGTTACATAAGATATGCTCACTCATTGACAAACGATCGATATGAAAAAATTATCGAAAATAAATTAACATCAAGTACTGGGAAAAACGTTTTTAAACTCGTGCAGAAAATTACTTATTCAGTAATACAAGAAAAATTCTCATGAAGATTACTTAATCGCTTTCATAGAAAATATTATATGAAGTTTAAAATGCATATCATGGAATACGTGTTGGTCAAATAATGTCGTTCAAATTGAGTGTCGATATAGTGAGTGTCGATCAAACGAAGGGAGTACCCTTTTCCTCATCATATAAATATCAATTCCATAATTTCACACATTTACGAACAGGACCACTTTACTACATTGGTTACCAAGTATTTCAACCACTTGTCAATAAATTATTCGACCCTAACAACTCCATGCCCCGACAAAACCTGACTCCGGATACAGACACAAAACCCCCTCTTGGTCGTACCCTTTTTCTCAACCGTTGAATAAACTCCTTTTTCCTACCTTCGAAGGCCACTTCCTATGTGGTATTATTTTTTGGCGCCCTTTTTTCGCCCGAGTCCCGAAAGGGCTTCCTCCCCCTCTCGACCCGGTCTTGGACTAAATTTATCGGGCATAAATGCCAACTTTTTTTTCATTATTTTTCACTCCTCTTTCTCTGCCTCTGCTATATCGGCGTCCGAATAATTTCCGCTCGTTCCATATTCATTTGGCTCCGGGTCATCGGAGCTGCGTGTTATGCCACCGGTCGCGAAGGGGCCGGACGGTGACGAATTGAACCCCTAAAGCGCCAAATTTTTCCCTCTGCTCCCCGTTGTGGCGGTGCTGGAATGCAATGGTCCCGCTTAACTCTTTGCCTTCTTTCCGCCACCGGCGCTCCAGCAGCGGTTTTTCCTCGTCACAGTTCCAATAACGCGCTGGCGGACGGGGTCGCCACTTTCTTCCTTCTTTTTCACCGGTTAATTTGGGGATTTTGTTGTGTTAACGTGGGCAATAATCAAGGACGTTGGATGTAATCCACCCGGGGTGTGCGCTATCAGTCGGAAAAAAAATACTGGGCGTTTTCCAGGAGACAAGGTTTTACGTTCTGTTCCTTTAGGCGTTTCAAAAAATACTGCGTTTTGTATCAACGTGCATTACGGGTGTCGCGCTGGTTTGGACTCGTGGATGGGATAGATGAATGTCTAATTAAAGCAATTTTTTTAGCGAAACCTTTAGTGATCCCAAAGGATTGGCGGAGTGGTTAGCTAGCGCTCCAACACCAAGGGCCGGCGTTCGAATCCTGGCTAACCAGATTTTTCTGGGTAGGGAATGGTTGTATATGCATCCAAATTTTCTGATAAAGACTGGTGGCAGGAAGGGTATTCTTATAAATAAAATAAATATGCTCAGGCGTAACTTTAGGGAAAGCCATAATAAATTACTAAGTTTATTTATTTATTTGAAGAGTATTCTGCCTAAAAAAAAGTAACGCCAAACCCGAATTCATCACCATCGATCCACAAAAATTATTAGCCTCATAAGTGAAGGCAATAAAGATAAACAGAAAAGATAGTCAGAGGTCTCCATAAGAGACGATAGCCGAGAAGAAACGGTAGGAACGTTGTGGGCATCTCTATTTTTTTGATACAGCCACATACAATTTCCATTTTTACAGCAGGCGAAACACTTAGTAAAAGATATTGCCAGAAAACGAAAGTTGAAGAACAAGCAAAGGCTTAATACTGAGATATAGACTTAAATTGTAAGTAGTTCGCATTTAAATAAAACACCAATGTTTGAAAGAGTGAATTTTTTACGGTAATAAAACATTTCTCCAATGTAATAAAATGTAGAACTTTAGTAAAAATTACTTCAAGTACGAGTAATTCAAATCATAGCCCACTTTTGCATTGCTCTGCTATATTTTGTACCTTTGAACACATGAACATCTACGAAAAAGAAGTCTTCCCCATAAAACAATACCCTTTCAGAGTAAAAATCGTTATCTCGATACTTAAAACTTCCCTCGTATTCTCCCTCTAAGAAACCTACTTAGATTAAACCTCACACTTCCATCCTTCGACTACAATTTTACGTATGGCTGTGTAAAATTTATCTCTAATCACTGAGACGTACTCGAATTGACCTTTGACCTAGAATTCGACCTACGATACCTTTAGAGTAAGCTAATCTAGTACCTCTATAAGAACTACTCTAACGCTTAGCCGTCACGGTGATGAGTAAAGTTACGAAAAGCCAATAAAATCTGGTGGCTTTACGAGTATCACCGATTACACACGGCGGAGGACTTACGGAACGATCACATGGTGGTATGGAGGCGTTCGTATCAGATGGTACGCACCCAGCTCGGGGGGCGTACTCGTTACTGATATTGCCCCACATTACGTTGCGCCATTAATCTTTAAAATCAGATTAGCAAAGTTTTTCGTTAAGCTACTCGTTTCATGGTACCGATGAAATCAAAAGGAAAAAATGACCAAAATGATGCTTGGAGACCACGTCACATTGTATATTTCAAATTCCTGAAAGATTCCATTATCTTTTATTGTAAGCTATATATTTATACCATAAACTAGCAGAAATACCTGCCGCTGCACGGGTGAAAAATGATATTAATTTTCTGAAAATTGTGGAAATGGTGAAATTCTGCTATAACGCCGAAAGCTATATGCATAGAAGTTCAGAAAACAAGAACATAATGCATGTATAAGCGAGTGAGCGTAAGTTAAGTACCGGCATAAAACGATTTTCGGGTAGAGAGAGAATTCAATAATCAGTAAAATTTGAAGGCTACCATTTTCTGATATAATAAAATTACTATGGTAATGTAATTCATAATATTGTAATTGTAATTCATAATATCATATTTTAATATTGAGTAGATGTTTTATGTTAGGAACTTTAACAACAAGGCTGTAGGCTGAACATACGGAATAGTTTAGATAGAGGAAGATCAAATTGTAGATCAGAATACTGAATTTGCAATAAATAGGTAGTTTTCTTACATTTGGTCCGATTCTATCGTCCATTATAAATTACGAGATAGTTTCGGATCATATCAGATATAAAGTTCATTTATTGAGAGTTAAATTTTCTATGCTGAAATGCGCGTACAATTGAGTAATATTAGGACAGAATAAATCTCACAACAGAGTAATATTGGTTTTGTTCTATTGCTCTTCGCCCATTCATCAACGTTCTAAGAGCTCGGAATATTTATCGATTAATGATTTGCTAAAGGAAATATTTTATGATTGCAATAATAGGAAAATTGCTCTAAATTTTCGATCAAAATAATACTAAGAAAAGATTATGAAGATTGATGTAACGCCTGCACATCTAACGTTATAATAAAACACACAACTGTCCTAAATAACGGTAGCTTCACAATATTCATTTTCCAAACATTTCAGAGGGGAGAAAACAAACGTGCAAAAATTTCTTGGAATGCTTGCGAAACAATACGAAGCCACACACTTCCGCGGAATTCCACCTTTTTATCGCTCTTTAATAAACCTTTATATCAGAATTCCCTCAGGTATTGCCGGGGAAAATTAAATTCAAAAGGCAAACTCAAAGCGCGGAACACTCCATCAAATTCATCTGAATATTTCTAAAGCTAGTGTGCGCGCGCCTGGCAATGGTATGTATGTCTAGGAAGTACAAGCTAACTTCCAAGGATCCTGCATGTGAAACAGAATTCCTTATCTCAAAGGACTTCTATGTTCCCAGAACGATATGCTTCGAATGAACTTCCATATGCCGAAGTTTCATATTGCAGTCAGTATGTCTCGGAATGTAGACTTTGGCAGTCATCCAGAACCAATAAATTAGGCATTTGTAATAATTTAAGAAATGTAATCATACTACATATGAACTTGGGATTATTTTGTTAAATTCAAATTACATTTGGTTTCCTTGTAGAATGGAATAGAGTTGAAGGTAGGATCCCGATGCTATTACCTTCGAAATTTGACAACAATTAAGCCAGTTATTCCTGTATGTAATTCTAGGAACACATCCAGTTATTATATATATAAAGTGTTCTACCTTTCGGTAGGTTCATGTGCCCCCACATTCCCCATTTAATTCCCTCTCCTTCAATTCCCGGTAACTTATCCCACCCCTTAATTCGTCTAATAACTTTTGATCCAGTTATTCCTGTATGTAATTCTAGGAACACTAGCTCAAGATATTAATAGACTGAACGCAAATGGAATGTTTTACACGAAGAAACTTGGAATAATATGTAGACGCATGTGAATGAAACGGGAGTACTAGATTCCAATGATAAATCGCTATACCGGCTCATATCTATAATAGGTCTTCCATGAATAGTGTAACGTTTGTTTACTAATAGAAAATACAGCTATTGATTAAAGGTGGCATTAAGGAACATATAGTAAACCTTATCATACTAGATATAAAAATGTTACAGATAATGTTTCACTAAATAATTTTCCTGCGACATTCATTCTTCGTTTCTGAAATTAAGCAACAATAAGGAAGAAATCTGTTTTAGAGATCGAACATGTAACTCAGAATCTTCAAAAAAACTTGAAAAATGCCCATCTCTAAAAGTAAATGAGGGTATTAGAAATTACTGAGTATGATGATTGCAATATTGAATAGTAATTTCCATTTGCAATATATTTTCGTTCACAAGAAATTATAAATTTTTAGTGGTGTTTGAAACCATGATAAGATGTATGTACATATCATTTATCATGTCAAAGCCTATATAATTGAGTACGTTCAATATTTTAATATAATTCATGCGCATGCTTCGTGGATATAAATATTTTGTAAATCCAAACTCACTTATGAAACAATTTGTTCAACTAAGCTGGCGAGAAATTTTCTCTAGCCATAAGAAATTCTCAGAATTCCTCTTTAAATAATGACAGAAAAATGAAGAATTCTTTAAGTTCATAAATTATTCTTTGCTTATTTAACACTAAATAATGGAATCTTTTGTAATCACGAATTTCCACTTCGTTTAAATTTTTCTGTCTGTAACATTTAGAAAGCCAAACCGGCAAAGCTTTCCAGTAAAAATATCATTCCATTGAGGTAAATATGAGAGACAAAAAGTCTGTGCAAATCCTCAATCAAAAGTCCATTGAAAAAGTACACTTTTGTAATCATTTCGCGGGAAAAAAATGTGAAAATAATCGAAACAAACAACTAATTTTCGACGGATGAAAGCAAAATCGTGTAGAAATTACGCGAAATCGTAGAAAATTCCACCGAATCAAGCATATTATCAATAAACAAACCGAATTTGAGCGACACATAATAGCTTTGTGTGACTTTTTACACACATAAACACTATTAATCCCAATGGAAAATATTCCCATTTTTTTTTTGGAAATCCAATTCCATAACAACGTTTAATAGGCTTTCATCATGTCGCAGAAAGGTATTCTCTTTCATACGCGTCCGCATTCGAGGAAAATAATTGTCACGGTGACCATTATGTAAATAATAAACAGCGTCATTAGCATTTTTAGCATATTTTCAATCGCTTTGAGCAAACAGAAATTCCTCCGATACAATTACCGAGCTTAAATAAAAGGGGAATACTTTTTGAATCCAATTTCAAAATGCAAATCAGAGTCTCCGCTAATGCAATTATATCCGACATTTCCAGTATTATAAAATCATTTTCGTACAGATGAGGGCTTCCACTTAGCTAGCTTCTGCGGTTGGAATTCATTTTCACGAGGGTCAGTTTGGGCTGCGGATTGAATGAAAGAGTCCACAAGTAAATATTAATGAGGGGGTCTCCCCAATTGATTCCTTATTCCCTCTATTTAAATCATCTGTGTCTTAATGAAAACAGGGCTTGAATGATGAATGACGCACTGCTAGGGGATTTCAAAAATCCTAATGCGTCAGCTCTTATTTATTCTTTGGAGGATTTAATTAACAACGTGTTAGACGGAAACTCCTTGAAACTAAATTCTATATCGCATCATATATAGTACAAAATTAACTATAATACAGTGAAAGACGGTAAGATCATTCTATGTAGGTACATAGAATGCATATGTAGATACATTTTATGTAGGTAAGACCGGTTTCACAAGCGTGCTTACATCTACAGGATAAACAGTAACAGTGCTATAAAGATATACATGAAAAAGAACGAGTATAGAAGTTGATAGGGAGATGTCAAAATCTATCCTTTCTGTAAAACCTGTGAAGAATATTTGCTCAAAATGTTATGCGAAAAACATTCAGTCTATTAATATTGCAATGTCTTCACGGCTTTGACTATCGATGTTATTACAAACTCTGTCTTATTGAAATTTTGCTTAAAGAATAACAGTGGAGATTAATTTGTCACTGGCCCATCAGAGGTAAAATAAATGGTATTCTTTTAGCAATTTTTTTGCTTTTCAATGCATTCAGTCCTTAAATTCTCTATTTTTCTTTGGTCAATTAACCTTCAATTCATTAATTTTTTATTTTTATAGCTCATTAGAATAATAAGTTATAATATCTTCCTCTATATTACCAATGGGTGTCTTAGCGGCCAATTTACTTTGAATGATACTCATGAATAAATTTACTTCAATAGAAAGCAAATTCAATCATTCCACATTACTCTGTTGTGTACATCAAATTTTTGAAAAACATTCCGAAAAGATTCAGGAGCCAAAATAATGTAAAGTACAATTAAAGAAGTAAATCTCGCCTCCTCGCGACCGAAACTAAGACAAAGGAAGATTGACTAAATTTAATTAAATTTATTGCGCCGAATGGAAAGGATATCAACGGAGATTCGTCGGCGAGCTATGGTTGCTCTATAGAAATACAGCGTTTTTGATGGAATCGAACATCCGAAAAAATACATCCTTTCGTCGGAACGTTGGGCGGACAGACTTAAATCGATGTTTTGTGAGACAAACAGTTCTGTGGGACTCCATCCTTCTTTGTGTACTTCCGCATCTCTTCACAAATCCTCTTCTTCCAATAAAAATCTGTCGTGATATAATGATTTTCTGACTTATTGTCGAGGAAGCCGCTTCTTTCCTCCTTTTCGATCGCTTGGTTTCTTTCCTCCTTCCTTTATTCCCTTCCTTCCCTTCCCTTAATTCCTTTTTTTACTACCCTTACTTCCCCACTTCCTCCCCCTGTCCTCTCAGACGAATTTCCCCCTTTTTAATTTCCATAATCCCTTTCGACAATTTCTTCCAATTTTTTCTCCCTCTTCGTCATGTTCTTTCTTCTTGTTCTCTGCCCAAAAAATCTTCGTCTTTACTCTCTATCTTTCCCTAGTTTCCCTGATTTCCTATCTATTGGGTATCCACTCTGAAATCTGAAGGTGGATAACGTCTATAGGAACAGGACCGAGCTAACAATACTAGTGAACCAAGCATCGTTTGGGCCGGCAAATTTACAGGGTGAAGTTATGGATTCGCAAGACAATATCCTTATTCTGTAGCATTGGCAGCTGACAAAAATTATTACTAAGTTATTACACACCAAACTAAGAGTGAGCGCAAGTCTTTAGGATATTTGTTGTAAAGATAACCCTCTAAAGCAGAGGTGGCCAACCTTTTACAGCGTATGCGTCAATTATTTTAGTTTTATTTGTGATTTAGAAACTACCATTATTAGCATTATAATGCTCTATAAATTTTATATAAATATTTTTTGATGAATATTATTGATGTGCGACAAAATGTAACAAAGGAGCTCTCTAGACTTCATCGATAGATTATACTGCATGAATAAGTATTTTTATTTGAGTATATACATTTAAATGTGTAAGAAAATATTTTTTTTATACTCAATTCAATGCGCCACGTGTAATAACGTAATGCACTCCACTTTTGGTGGATTCGCCATAGGTTGCCTATTCCTGCTTTAAGGCTGAGCGAATGGGAGAGGACAATACATTTTTATCCTTGGAATTATTTCACAACAGTCAATTCCAAAGTGCAGATCATCGAGGATTTTTCATCGATTGAGACTTTGTGGTAGGAAGCCATCGTAATGGAGGAGTATGTAAAGCAATTTTGTTATATTTCGCCTGAAGATGACGCGACGCGTCGAAACCATGGACGCTAATTAAAAGTTTATTTGGTACGGGTACAAGTGTTTTTCCTTTCATCCAGTATGAGGATTTTTCATTTATTTGATTCTGTAAAATTTAGTACTATACCTCTAACAATGGTGTTTCGAGAAAATTATATTAATTTGATTTTATCAAAAAATACTGTTGTATCACCAATTAGGATGGTTGCTATTTCAAAATATTACCGAGAAGAGCTCTCGAAACACTCTTCGTCTTAGAGACCGAATCATTTCGGGTTCTTACCAGCTAGGAATGCGATTTTATATGTAAGTGGCTCTCGTAGCCTTAACGATTGTATTGAGTGGATTTATAGCAATAATATCTAGAGAAGAGAAAAATGCAAATGTTAGTGTGTGGCCTGTCATTTGGTTGTCAAGTAGGGAATGTATGAGGGCTTGTTGCTTCCTAGGAAATTATAATTCCTATTTTAAAGTCCTGAAACCCTTAAAGAATTTATCCCGAAGATAGGTACTTCAAAATGTCGCATTTCCATCTTTAGCCGGAACCTTAGAAATTCCTAATGAGGACGCATTATCAATCACAATCCCTTACTTTTCATACCAAAAATTATTTAAAATGAAATGACTGGTTATACATGGAATTTTCTGAATTGAGCTCTTGATATGGTTACGTTTAATGGTCCTAAATAGCGGAAAATTGAAATCAAAAATAGAAATAGATATGCTAAAACTTCTCACATACGATTTATTTCCATACATAGGCAATTGAACTGCATTTCTATTCAGAAAAATAACTGAATGAATTTCGAGAGGGGCCATTAAATTATTAACAGTATTCGAGAAATTTCACTAAGCCATATTTCAGCTATATCACTGATATAGTCGCATATAACTGAATATTAATCGATCTTATCTATGTATTAATTTATCCAAAGGCTGTAATAAGTATATATACGTATACGATACTTTAGAGCATAATTTTAATGGCTAATAATACATATTATAGTTATCCTAATTTTCTAAGATATGGGGCAAACATTTATGGAACGATCATTCCCAACCAAAACCAAAGGGTAATAATCATCTCGAACGATAATATTTATCGACTTAACTCAAAATATCCCAATTCACCTTCAGAGTCCATATCGGCCTCAGCACACTAGCATTTTCTTCTTCCACTAACCCCACCATCCCATCGCCATTTCCCTCATCATACCAACTCATATATAACCTCTCAGACGTCTTTATGTGAGTGCCTGATGATGACAGTTATTCGACGAATAAGTTTTTCATAAAAATCTCTATGAGAAAAGCGGGGTAATTTATACGCGCGGTTGCAATGAATGCCCGTGATATTTCGGCCTTCTCCGAGTATTTTTGAGCCCGAAAATTCTCGATCGATATCGAGGCAATCAAGCTTCCGAATTTTACGACATAGATCATTCCAATCGAATGAGAAGGGACGCCAAAACGAAACGCTTTTCGTTGATTGTGGCCGTCAGAGGAATAGAAATGGAAAGAAATGCCCGAAATATTATGCGATCAATGCCGGTCTGAAAACACATCTACGGGATGTTTTCCAACGCACGTTTCAAATGTAGTTTGATAGATGATCGAATAAACCACATGTTGCTCGTTGCAATAATGTCTAGTCCCAAAGTCCTTGTAGTTTTATTAAATATTTTATGTTTTAATTTCGTTTCGAATCTTTTGCGATCAGCTGAAATTATATGGTTAGATAGGCACTGTATCACTCGAAATTATGGAACTTCATCCAATTGAATTCAGAATTAATGATTTAATTTTATTTGTATGTACGAGATAAGAAATACTTTTGTTCAAATAATGAATAAATAAAACTTTATCGTTTGATACAGGTCGAAAGGCGGCTTAAAAATAGTACTTATACGATGTGGTATGAATAGAGCATGAGGAAATGATAATGATTGATTTTTAAGGCTGTTATGCCTAAAATATGTAGTCAATGGTTGAAGCCATCACTTAGAGAACCTGCACTTCAAATGACATGTAAATAACTTAATCCCTTAAATTTATACTAGAATATTATATTTTGTTTAATCGATTATGCATTCCTAACTTGAAATTTTTACTTTAGATAGATGGTAAAAATTAACAAGTCTTGATTTGTTTGCTTATTTTGATACATTATAAAATATAATTTTTATTTATAAATCCACACACACTAAATTAAGCAGTTTCTACTTTCATATTCACATTCCCAATTGATTGAAATGTTATATATTGTTCGGCTAGCTTCTATTTCAATTATACTGGTCGGTATTCATTGCGTTGAATGATACTGCATTTATATGAGGATGATTTACTTTTTATGGCCGTTTGCGTAGATTGGTAGGGTTATTTATGTATTTATTTACAATATAGTCACAGTTGGACAATTGTCCGGTGGCATTTTATATGAATAAAAAAATTAATATAAAAAACAGATATTATACATTTACCCCATCCATTTACAAACCTTGACTATACACAAATAACCGTCACCCATAATAAAACATACAATACAAAGTAATATCTTAGTTAGTAAATCTTGTTCTGGAAGATTTATCAGGGTTCAAAGAATTAGATTACACTTAGTTCTGAATTTAAATGATGATAACTCAATAGATTGCGAAACTAAATACAGATTTTCTAATCATAGATATAGCTGACAGCGTAAATTTATGTAATCCCTCTATTAAAGAGAGAGTGAGAACTAAACTCATATAATTGAAACTTTATTATTTGGCTTATTCAGATTTGAACAAATCCAGAGTTTCAGTAATAATTAATTTATTATGTGGAATATACCAAATTAAGTTACCGCTCTTTTCATAAAGTTTACCTAACAATGTGGAAAAATAATGAAAACCGATAATAGTTATAAAGGAAAGTAGGCGCAAACGAGTAAATTAACAAAAGATAATAACAGATACAGTTAACGAACATGGGGTCATCAATAAAATTACGGTTTTTAATCAAAGTAAAGGTCCAGACACTGCGTGCCCACGAACAGCTGCGATATAATACGGGAATGGCGCATGCATGCCATTTACCGCTTTTCCCATAAGGCCGCACTCAGAGCAAATGCGTCTTCGACCTTCAAATATCGTAAAAGAGTTCCCCCAAATTGCACTGTTATTCATCCACTCGCGTATCCCTCTCAATCGTTACAACCTCTTCTTTTGAACCGGCGAAAAAAAATCCGGTACGTGGGCTTAAGCTGACATTCTCGTGGAAACAGCCGCTAATACTCCCAATATAGCGGCGTTTCATTCCCAATGAGTGGATAGCGCGAGTCCTTCGGATCGATTTTCTATATACGAAATGCTGCAAACGAGAGGATAAAAAAAACGTATTCATTTCCTTGAAAGCCGTCCCGAGCGCGTTATCGAAAAGGATAGAAGCATTTCTGGGGTTAATGTGAGAACATCAGCCGCTCGCTGTCGACAGAGGGAAAGGAAGTAAATGATTGCTAGGGATAGAGTCGTCGCCGGCCTTCCTTTCGCGTCAATCTGCAATAATTTTCGATGACAAGAAAAAGGAGTGATTTTCGTGGAGGAACAGTTAGAGCGCAACAGGTCGCGTAATTCTCAACATCTAATTCTCGCTTATTTTCCCGTGTGAAGGGTGTTTCTTAATTGCCTATTTCTGCTTGTTAACCCTACCACCATACAGATAACTGAAAATTAGTGATTTTATCTGTATATTAATTTTTTCTAAGGCTGTAGTAAGTATGTGTAAAGTGAAAAATTGTGACTTGGCTGGGACTCGAACCCAGGTCTCCCACTTTCCGGGCAGGTATTCTATCCATTGAACTACCGAGCCACTCAATCTCACTTTTGTAAACTTCTGGGTTCGAGTCCCAGCCTAGTCACAATTTTTCACTTCTTGTATAACTTTGGGTTTAGTCGCACACAAGTGAAATTTTATTTCCATTGTTTGTACATACTTATATGTATGTATACGATACTTTAAAGCATAATTTTAATGGTTAATAATACATATTACAGTCATCCTAATTTTATAAAATATGGGAAAACATTTAGGGTGTTTCTTAATTGTCTATTTCTGCTTGTTAATCCTACCACCAGCCTACTAGCCAGAGTTAATTTGTACAACGCTTTTTAAGCCACGTGATAGAAGAAATTCAATAAAAGATAACCAATAATTTTAATCAATGCATATATATATACTTCATTGATTTTATCCACAAAATGAAATGTTTAAGAACATTTCGGAGACGAATTTTTATATCTGAAAACATAAATCTGAATAATAAATCCACCGTAAGCAGTTTAACATTTATATATTAACGATTCTCAGCCCTGAAACTATAGCAATTTAGTAATGGATGCACTGAGAAGCACGTCACAAAGCTTGAATATCCAGATGTAAAAAAAAGCATTCGTTTCGCGCAATAATTTTCTTGCGGCGTTCATTTTTCATAATTGAAAATTTACAATAAGATCAATAAAGTTTTTTTAGTGATCTAACATGCTACACTGAATTGAAAAAAAAAGTTCTTCGGACAATTCCTATCTTTGAAAATTTACGAGCTTAATATATTAAATTAACTGAGTAGTTTAAATATCAGCTTGAATGGTAATTTGTAGCCGTAGGGTATTTTAGCTTACACGAAAATGTAAAATTGTAGAGAAGCGTTTGAAAGCATGATTAAATGCACCAAATGATCAGAGCTAAACGTCAACAAATGAAGTAGCAGGTTTCTAAATTGCTTCCATTAATAAAATAATGTTGTTTATCAGATACAATATCAATGAAGCGAACAGTTTCACATGGATAACTGCGTAGATAATCATAATAGAGATAATTGTCAAAAAATTGAACCTGAATACTCATACTTTTTACATATGAATTCTGTTCAATTTTGTGATTGCTCGTTTTCTCTTCTAGTCAGACTTTCACGCACGACCAGAAGTATATTAACACAATATTGTTAATGTTTGTATCAATATTTCTTTTTGTAATATAGTATTTAGAGAAACTTCAGTAATATAATTATTTAGAGACATTGGTCCAGAAAATTACTATCTAAAGTCTATGAATGGTTAATTATATTTTTAGGAAAACATCTTCGATTGATAAAATTTTTCACATCGTAGTCGTTTCGAAATAAATCAGAAAAGAATGGCAAAAATTTGATGAATAAAGTAGTATACTGTATACATTTCACTGTGTACGTTTTACGTATAATAAATATTGGAAAAATAGTAACGTATCCCTAAACTCCAGTACGTTATAAATCAAGCAAGTATTTTTCCAAAAGTTTTCACGATAATCAAAAAATCATAAAATTGAGAAATCGGCTTAGTTAAAATTTTTATGGTTGAGAAACTCTTTTAAGAAAGGACTTAAAAGAAAGTACTAAAACTTCCTCATCCTAGATTTTAGAATGAATCTGGAGTTAATTACCAAGTAATTAAAATCAATTTCGAGGTAAAAGAAAATCGATATAATTATGTATATCTTAGGCACGAGCAAAAACCTTTTATCATTCGCTTTTCGATCTCTTTAAGGAATCAATCCTGTGTTGAATTATACTTCAGTTCGATTCTTTGTTTCGAAGTGAATTTAGCGATTGATTACTCTTACAAAAGCAATAATATTTCCAATGTATAGACCCTATCTTGTTGCACTAAATATTCGTTCAATTTTTTGGTTACAGCTTAAACCCTTCTCTGGTTCGACAATCCCAAAGCATTCTCCCTCAAGAAGGTCCGGATGTCCAGCAAGTCGCCCTGGCCATATTTTTTAGGGAACGCTATGGGTAACATCCGCATCTTGTCTCTAGGGCAGGGTTATTTATGCTTCTTGCCTCGAGGCAATTCTTTTCCGACTAGCTCTCCCACTTACTTCCGTACCCCTTGTCTCTTGGTTAGGTCATGTTTTCTTTTGTTCGGATGTATCTCAAATGCTCCAAAGCTTTCCGTCTTCAGAGAGGACGATTTCAAGCAGGTTGTAATGAATTCTGAGAAATTTAGAAAGTCTTCATCTACGACGGACATACTAACACATTAATTTCTCGCAGAACTTGGCTTAAATTTGAATTTTATAACTACGAGAAATTTCTTTTCTAATCTTCAGCATATTATGTTGAAGGTTAGAAAATATTTCCGTATCCTCTCCATTAAATACATTATGAATAGGAATTTCAAGCAAACTTTGATCTTTAAATTCGGTGCATCGTTGATTAAATCATTCACTTATCTAATTAGCCTACCTTATCTCTCTCACTCTTCTCTACTTCTCAACTGTGCGCATGTGCGATTTTCCTTGACATGAAGAAGACGGATACCCAAAATTTTAAAATACATTATATTATGAAAAACGTATCAGCGTTACTCAGTTGATAAAAGAATTAGGATGGGACAGTCTAAAAGACAGGAGGAAGCAAAAGAGACTATCAGTTTTCTATAAGACAATCATGGGATTTCCTGCGTTTAAGGAATTAAATGATAGGGTAAAAGAGGCAAATTACTTGGGTAGGCTTGGGTAAATTACTTTAATTAAATAACAATTACAAAGTAAGATGTATAACACAAAAAACAATTAACCGCAAATACTCATTCCTAAATAGAACTATTAAGGAATGTAACAGTCTACCTGCAGAAGTTTTCGAACCTTTCCCAAAAAATACTAAATGTTTTAGCAAGGGTATAAGTAAATATAAATTTTTGACGAATGAGCATGCCGATAACGAAATGTGGGACATATATTGTAATATTTGTTACGTAAGTCAACGTTGCCACCAGTCCCTGTGACAGTATTGAGCAATAAATGAATGAATAAAATGCAACGTGTAGGTAGGATACGGGCCAATAGGCGGCAAACGGGAAAACGATATCGTTTTCATTAGAAAAATTGTATTAATTTTTGTTTAATTGTTTACAATTCATTTCTCTTTGGCAATGTCTGTAGCGTGTTTCCCCAATTTTTCAACGAGCTTTTTATGAATGAATAATATAATTGTCAGTAAAGGTAAATTTGTATTTCTCCAAAGAATTCACGTGTACCTACTATCAGAGTACCACATCAATGAAGAGTTATTTATCAAAATAAACGCTATGGTTTCAGAGGACTACATTGCGACAAAGTTCAAGGGTAAAATAATTTATTTCAGGAAATTCTTTCCTGTTTTACAAGAGCTTTCTTGTTTTACAAGTTTTAAAAGCCTTTCTTGTTTTACAGAGAGGTGTTATCTTCAAACGTTTCAATACAGGAGCCATAATTGGAGAAAGACCAAACGAACAGAAGAGAGATTCCGAACACAAAGTTTTATCACGTCCATTGATAGAAATACGCCCTACGAAGCCCTTCACATCCTTTGTTACGAGAACTTTTTGAAGAAAGCCATCGATAGTGAAATTGAAAAAGTTTTTTTCCTCCATCGGATGTATTGAAAGATACGTGGCATATACACGCAATGTATTTTCCTCAACGGCTTCTTTGGACAGTTATCAGCTTGTAATGTTAAGGTTTTCCACGAAAGTTTTACTGTTTTCTTTGAAAGAAATGTCCACAATAAGCAGAATAGTGGAGAGCTTATGAAGTCAAAGCTACATTCTACTTTAACCATTCTAATGCATTGATGAATGGAAGATGAACAATTGTTACACAATAATAGATGATAATGGGTATAAATATGGCCACTTTCGTTTCTACAAAAATGCTTTACAATCCACATTCATTCTATTATGCTGGACTCTAGCGCTTTCATGTAAAAAAGCAAGTAAAAACAATTTTCTGTATGTAATAGTATGTACTAAGTTAATTCAATGGATAAATAGTGCTGAAGCAACGTATTTTAGTTCTGTTATGGCAGAAAACCTACCATAGAAAATTTTTATGTGGGAGATATACTTTCTTCATCCACTTTTATAAATAATAATTATTATTGAAGATGTGTAATATTCTAGAGAAAGGTTACTCTCCGCATTTTTGATTTCGCTGGCATGTCTATAGCAAAAAGTAGCTAAAAATAATTCAGACCAAACACTGAACCTTGGGGGTTATGATAGAATTTATAGAAAGAAAGAAAATAGATTCATATACAATAATCCATATAGATAAATAGATTAGTGTAAGAGCAAAAATTAGATTTAATGTTATGATGAAAGTAAGTAGGGTAATTAAGAGGCGATGAATATTTTATGGTATGAATTTGAATCAGATTGCACTAGAGAGAATAGTATACTTAGTAGAATTGAAATGCATTTTCCATTGAATTCTTTTCAAGTGGCATCATTAATGCAGTGCAATAAGAAACAGAGGCTTTCAAATAGTACTTGGATGTGCAAATATATAACAGTGGGTTGGAAAACACTGCTCAGTGAAATATAAATGAACCTCTCAGCAAATCTTTTAATTTTATCCATCCTAATTTGGGAGATAATAAAAAGCGTTAAATCCACAGCCTGACCTCGTTTCCGTTCCAATGAAATTCATAACGTTCTCTGCCTCTGTTGTTTTTTCCTGCCGACCCCTTCTGAAAGGTCAACCTGCTCATCCCGAACCTTCTACAGATATCATAAAGAGCAACTAACTCATTCTAGCGTTCACCTTTGAACTTTCTGCTATTCCACTGTCTTTCAGGCAATGCTTCTCAGGCGTGGATTCTTTGCCTTCTTCAGCTTCGCCGGTGCTCACACCAGATTTCTACGCTCCGCTCAACAGAGATGTCCCTTTGACTGACTTGGATCCAGGAAAAAGCTCCGCAGGAAAAAGTTCCGCCGGAAAAAGTCCCGCGGAAAAAGCTCCGCGCGGAAAAAGTCCCGCGGGAAAAAGTCCCGCAGGAAAAAGTTCCGCCGGAAAGGATTCCGCGGTTATTAATTGTCATGCATCTTTCAAACTTTCACGATTGTTAAATGCACTCCTTGCGCAGATAATAGGCTACTTTTTATTTATCTGAACGTCTCCAGTTCGAGCCCAGACGAGAAAAACGTTCTCATAAGAAATGCACGTAAACCTCAGTTTTATCGGTTGCAGGCTACATTTCTTTTGCAAAATTAAGTTAGAAGTAATTGGCTTACGAAATCGAAATAAGCACCAAAAGAAAGAGAAATGAATAAAGATTCTTATTTTGGATTTCTTATTATTAATATTTATGCGAGTATTTAATTGATCTGGCGAGAGGAATAAAAAGGAGCTTCAAAGGATGTTCAATTACTCGATTCATTGCAAAATACTAGATAATATTTCGAGTGAAATTTTTACATTAATTTTCAGTTGATTAGATTTTAAACAGCGAATTCACCATGTCGGATAGTGCAAGAAAAGATTCCTCGTCACCGAAAAGAAAGAAATACTTTTGTTCATTTAAAGACGAGTGGTTAAAGTCATTCGATTGGGTACGAAAGATGAACAGTTCGTATGCAGAATGTACAATTTGTGGCCAAACCTTTTCTATAAAGTTTACGGAATATGTGCTTTAAATAATCATGCTTCTTCGGCAAAAGATAATAATTTACAAGATGAGGTTCAGAAATATTGTACAATTGCCTCTTTTTCAAAGAAAAAAGACGCTAGAAAAGAAGAATTGAACACAGCTGCGGAGGTTACAGCTGCGTTTCATGGTGTAATGCACCTTTATAATTATAATAGCCCAGATTTTGAGAATAAATTGTCTCAAATTATTTCCGCGATTCATTTATTGCGAAGAAGCAATCCTATGAAAAGCAAAAGTTGAAAATGTATTGTATAATGTATCGTTGAAAATTTATTCGCCTCAGCAGGTCAGGAAATCCAAGTTTATTGCTCAAAAAAGATAAATGTTTCTCTTTAGCTTTAGACGCTTCCAATAAAGAAAAGTTAAAACTATTTTCCGTGATTGTGCAAGGTTTTTGAAAAGTGAGTGCCATAAGAACAGCACTAACGTATTTTTACGTAGACGCGAAAGAAGAACGTGAATCGACATCAAACAACTTAAAATCTATTATTCACAGTAATGTAGTAAAATATAGCCGAGTACTCTGTGAACAATTTTACAAAGAGGTAAAAGAAAATAATTCAGGTGAAGAACTCATAAAACCGGTCTCGTTTATCATGACGATATCAATTTCAAACGCCACCTGAGAAAGATCATTTAGTATCATGAGACAGATTCTTATGTAAGGAAAGAAACAGATTAAGTAACAAGCTGCTTAAAGCAGAATTGCAGGTATTTTACAAAATTAGTTTACAATGTAAAGAATTTTATACATTTCTTAAGAATAGTCCAAAAATATTGGAAGAAGCACGGAATCAGTCAAAACATTTGTTTAAGTTATAATAAAAATACTCTTTATTATCTTTTGCTATAAATATTCAAATGTTTAATTCTTATTTATTGTGACATAATGTTCATTATTATTTTCCAATAACAGTATTTAAAACTTAATTTCCATATATTAAATACAAAAATGTATCTTACTCGTAGATAAATAATTGTGATTGTCCTTAGTTTGCTGTCAATATTGAGAAAAATAAACATTATAGATATCGTGCATGTTTATTTTCTCATATACCTTTAGATTGACAATCCCTCTTAATTTTTGAGTTATGTAAATTATATCTTATCTTTATACAAAGATATTTTGAAATATTTTAGAAGTTTCTAGGAATGCTAATTTCCAAGTTTCTGTTAAGAAAGTTGTTTTAGCCAAATTAAATTATGTTTATAAGTAGAGCTAATTCACGCATGATCAATAACGTCATAGGTCAGTTAGATCAAGTCAACAAACATATTTACGCTGTTCATCAATGATAAATATACATTCTGCGGTACTTAAAATTATATTTAAACTTGACCTCCTGGATTTTACCACTCTTAAAACGGAAAACTCCAGGAATCATTCTTTAAGAACCTATTAATAAATAACCCGCGGAACTTTTTCCTGCGGGACTTTTTCCCGCGGGACTTTTTCCGCGCGGAGCTTTTTCCGCGGGACTTTTTCCGGCGGGACTTTTTCCTGCGGAGCTTTTTCCGGTTACTTCTAGCTCCTTCCTTCGCCTTACCGACTTAACTTCACTGGCTGCACCACCTAATGCCGTACTGAATGTACGATGCGTGGGAAGACGCAAGCAAGCTCGTTAAAACTTTCTTTGGGATCGCCTGGTGTGTAAATACGTGTAAACTATCCCATTCGATGACTCACTCATTTAAGTGAGAAAGAAGAATGGTTTCTACAAAAAAACCTCTCGGAATAACCAAACCACACGTGCCTAAAGTAAAACCTAAAATTCTTATATTATGATAGTTATCTTTAGCCCGGACTGAAATGGTAACGCGATTATATACAAGGATATAGAACAGGAACTACAAGGATATAGAAATACATATATCACAGATGTATAGAATTTATCTGTGATACATTTACTCTATTTTCCAACTTATATGGCGTTCCTTCATAATTCGCATTGTAATTTTCGCCACATATTTTAGAAAAATATAAAATTCATCAGGTACACTTCGGGACGTTTACGAATATCATTAAATTCAATCATTTACCCAATGATGGAAACAAATTAGACTATGTGGCAATATGAGAGGTAATCAGCGAAAAATATTCTCGAAGAACAAGTCCTAAAGTTAGTTTACCAAAATATAACTTAAACTCTGTACACCTTAATCCAAATCTGACAACAAGATTGGCCACCTTAAATGTAGTGTTACTTGATTTCATTGGGGAGAAAATGCTCTTCCGCAAAAGAAGGTATGTTAAGCTATTACGATATTAACAATCGCAACAGAAACATACATATTTACAATTGAAGCGAATCATGATCAAACAAAAACATTATCAAAGATGTTCAAAATCAATTATACGGTAGAAAATAAACCACGAATGAGGTCTCCATTCATAACTAAAAGATTACGATATAGGAAAACTTAATTCTGCACCGAATCCTAATTTCAGTTCCGACAAAGACATTGATTACAAACCATTAAACGAAGAAAAACAAGGATTTAATGAAAGAAAAACGAAAAGATATCCCTTGAAAAGGTCAAAGATATTTGGCCTTCAAAAATGTCTATTATGTCTATGTTTATTAGGTCTTATTTTGATGATGACCTATTTTTGATCTTTTATTTGATGTTGGAAAGTTTATGGGTATACTCATAACATCATGTGCATTGATAAATATATCAACTGAGTAACTGTATATTTCTGAGCTACTCGTTGTAAACCTTTCGTTAGTTTTGTTGATTCTCCTAAATATGCTGGAGAATTCAGGAAAAAAGTAATAAATAAACTAACTTAAAATTTGTATGGAAGAGAATGGTTCAGAGAATATTTTATTAATACGATCGGCAAGAACTTAACTAACGCAATCTCCAACTATCATTGCACGGCATCATCATCAGGCAAGTATTGGCACGAAAATCCCCAATTACGTGGTAAAAAGTGTGATCACTATTTTTCTTACACATTATTTCGTGTGTTTGTTAAATTCTTGTGAATTATATAAATAAAAAATTCCTCCAATCACTATATTATGGAATTTCACGAAGTGGAGATGGGAACCATCCAGCGTATGACACTATGGATAATGATACTGACCAAAGTCTTAGCCCTTACATAGCTTTTAAATGGAAACAGTCGGAAACGGGCCATCGAGGAAAATACAGAAATCTGCTTTTAGGAGTAAAGATTTAGGTCAGAAACCGCACTATCAGCCATCGTGATAGAGCGCCATGGATTTTGGGACTTGCTCTGATATTAAACACGGAAGTTTGGTAAAGTTTAGTAACCTCTTTCTGGATTAATAGAATGCTACTGCTTTTAATTATCGAGCCTTGTTTTCCATTCACAAGCAAGAGTAATATGAAATTCCATCAATTAATTTTGAATGAGAATTACAGAGGTTATTACTCAGTGAAAACTGTTCGTACTTGTTAAATGTTTCACTGTAAATTGGCAGAAATTGCTACGTATGAAATTTCGATGAAATAAATAAATTAAAGAAAAAAATGGCTTGGAGATATATAGGAGAACTTGAGTTAAATTCTAGAAACACCCTTGGCAAAAATTGCTATATATGAACTTTCAATGAAATAAATAATTTAAAGAAAAAACAATGGCTTCAAAATATACGAGAGAACTGGAGTTAAATTCTAGAACTACCCTTTGTAAGGGGGTAACTAACTACCTTTTAGGTATCCTTAAATCTCCTAAAGATTGACTTATCCAATCTTTCAAGATTCTCAAGCCTTTACTTCCTCCTGTCATGAATTCTCAGAAACATCACGAATTAAATTCGTTCAGTTGACAGCGTAAGCACGGTTAATTTCTTATGAAAATCCTTTTCACAGAGGCCGTAGTAGTGTCTTTCAAACTGCAACTCGTGCGGAAGCCATCTACGTGACATATGGGGCAATCACTGCGCTTAAATATTCACCGATCGATGGAGAAAAAATATGTTTAAGGAATCGACGCAAGTTGGGCTGTTAAGGGGGTGACGGAAGCATGAAAGTCACTGCTGCTGCTGTAGTGCTATGGTTTCTGAAAGAATTTTGACTGGCTTGCGTGAAACAAACGGATTTACATTCTCGAGAAACTGCTGTAAATGGATTCGTACGGAATTATATTTATTTTTGTTATAAGCGCGCAGAATAAAAAGGTCAATGCGTGGAATCATTGACGCATGTTTCGGTAATGACGTACGCATCCTATAGTTCAGTCTAAATTTGAACCATGATTCACCCAAAATGTAAAGCCACATCTGCACATAGTCCTTTTGTGGAATTTTCTTTAGTTTGTTTGTGGTGCTGTCCTTGTGAAGCCGAGTTCGAATCCTAGTTAAGGCATTATTTTTGTCCATTAATTTACAAAGGCTAAGTGTAGGAGTGATCTATGTAGACTAGAATTAGCCTTATACAAGATTATTATGGTTATCTTTATAATTTTTTCATACAAAACTATGCTTACGTGAGAGACGAAATGTTAATTATACCAACTGTGTAAACAAAAATGTAAGAAAATATCCACCCTTTAATGAAGCATTATCGAAGATAATTTTTCCACACGAAAGAGCTAACGGAATTCTTCGTTTAAAATGTTGGAATTGAATGAAATGAAATGAACATTAAAATATTTAATATAAAAGAAAATATATAATACAAAAAATATAAAACAATTCCTTGTCATCTTGAATGAATATTGGGCCCATCATAAATTGGTTCATATTAGGTTTTAGATTCAAGAATCTAATGAGAATGTTTTAAGTTATAATTAACCCTTTCGCACTCCCTATTACTATTCTGAATAAACAGACCTTTATACTCCAAAGATAAAACTTCCAAATTGAAGTACTGCTTCTAATTTTTTTTAAAATTCTTCTAGCATTAAATTCAGACTCTGTGAATGCTACAATAAAGCGAATTCCATATCGTAAGTTTTAGGTAGCTTTAATGAAGACATTTCCTATCTATATTTAACTTTACTTATTGCATTCCTTCAACAAATATAACGCCGATTATTTAAACAAACAGTTACTAAGATAATGAAATTCACAAATAAAAACTCATATCTAAAACTTCATAATATTCACGCCAGCAGTGTTTGATCTAAATGGAGCCTAATTATAACATACATTTTTTAAGCATTTATATGAGCATATTCCTATCAATAACGGCAGCAATAGATAGCAGCAACTTACTTTTTCTATTTTAAGGTGTGATGAGTCTAACTTTACAACCAATAACAAACTGCTATAAATTTAATTTCATAAAAAGGTCTGGCAAAAAATAACTTGTTTCAACATCAATCACATACTTGAGCATCGTTTGGCAAAACTAGTGCAGAAAAAAAATATCCGAGCGGAAATGCATCACGCGCCTCACTTTTTATAGCTAGCTTAGCGCGTGGGCTAAAAACCTAGCTGCATTCCGAAAATTTCAACATCTGTACCATTTCGATCCATTTTATTTTTGTAAAGCGATCCATAACGAATCGTGGAAACCTGTGATGCCTAGAATTCCCATCCTTTACACGGAGCTATTCAATTAAACCTTCCGTTTCCACTAATATTTTCAAAAACGATCGTCAATTATAAAAAAAGAACGTTTTTAATCAGATTGAATGTCATGATCAGCCCTTTTTCGGCGCATTCCAATTTCAAATTTCACCCATGGCTGATTTTTGAAAATTTCCCCGCTAACTTTTTCGACACTTACGTTTTCCATAGAGATGATTTGATCAACCGTCTCAATCATCGGAATATATCCGAGTTTATTCTTTTCGGGGAAAGTAGCCGATGCGGCTAATTAAAACGGTGTCAAATTCCCGAGATTTGGAGCGAAAATAATAAATTGAGTTGAATTTTGATGTTTTGTTGAAATTTAAAATAATTGAATTCCGAGTTCCATGTAGCAGTATTAGCGATGTCATTCAATACAGAGTACAAAATGATCATAACTCATAGTTTTATTTGATGCTCTATATCATATTGATAACTCGTATATCTGAGCTTTTGACAGTCATTTTTACCTTTCAAAAAATGTCTGTGTAAAAAGATAGGCAATGTTATTCATTGTACACCGAAATGATATTTTGTTTTAAAAGGGAGGGTGACATGAAACTAGCATGGTTATGAAATGAAATATCCCAAAACAATTATTAAAGGATACTACAAAATTCGAAAAAGCGATCAAGTATTTTTCCCAGTATCTCATCCTATTTTTAAATCCCAAAAAATCATCCTTTTCTACGTCAATACATTAATTTGATGATTTCATTTCCATATTCAAGAGACGTAAGTAGCAATATTTTATATTAATTGAATTTTTTTATTTTCGCTAATATGGATTGGAATATTGCATGTATGTTATATCACTGGTAAATTCTCCACCATATTCTTTACAAGCAAACGTGTGATTCGAATTGTTTTTTATTCCAATAGCAATGGTATAAGTTACATCAAATTATAAAACTTCTTGTTTATTCATCAATTTAACAATATAAAAATTTATTTTATGTTATATTTGAGCTTCGAACTCCTTTATTTTCTGCGTTACAAAGTACCACATATCATTCCGTAAATTATTTTTATGAATGGTTAATATAAACATTTTCTTTAAATTATGCAGTATACACGAGCATTATTCAAATGTTAATATAAAAAGATTTTTTGTTATTTTTCATAATTAGCTCTTATAATGAATGTCACTATGTTCAATTAAAGAAACAAAACATGACGAAGTTGACAGGAAAAAGTAATTATTTGTTTCTTTAACTGTCTAACCGAAAGAAAAAAAATCAAATACAACGAGGTATGTATGGATTTTCCTATTGAGGAGTAGCCAAATATCGTTCGATACAATTCGTTATATTGGTAGAAATACCACATCCGGAAAAGCACGTCAAAATTTTGAACGTAAAACTCTTTCCGTAACCATTTCGTTAATTTCCATGTAGCTCATACATCCGATTTCATTGTGAACAACAACGGGACAAGAAGATTAAAATCACCACTTGTGAGGCGGCATTGATGAAGACATTTAACAATCCAATACCCTCACGATACAACTAGATCAACTCCAGTCTACCCCGCGGACGTCATAATGTATCCTTCCCGCTTCCCGTTAATGGCGAACAAACTAGATCAATCCATCTACCGAATCCACGCAGACGGATAAGATAGATGCACAACACAGGCAGAAAATATGGCCATTCGACAATTTTTCCGCATCACCAAGCCCGTCCGTGAACAAAGAGGTACCGATCCAGGGCCGGAAGACACGAAATGAGGCACGTCAGAAGAATCTGGCGCATTTATCCATCGAGTTTTTTTATTCAAACCCTGCGAGAACACAGCAGCCGCAGTGGAAGGCTAGGATGGTCGGTAACTGATTAGGTGCTGTAAAAAAGTACATCTGAGAGGGATATTCACAGAATGTGCGCCTAGGGAAGAGATATTTCTCCCGACGGGAGTCCTTGGAACATCCTCTGGTAACATCTGCGAGGGAGGCCCTCTTCGGGGCTTCGGAGGGAAAAAAAGGGAAGTGGGGGTGGGGAAGGAAACCCTCTCTGATAATGGGTTGGAGAAAAAATAGAGGGGAGAATTACTTTTTAGGGGTGGCACCTCGGGTGGATGGGGTTGAGGATGAGAATTGGAAGGGAGGCAAAAAACGTGCCGCTTTACTATGAGAATAGACAAAATCATTGACGAGTATTGTGCACAGAAATACTTCAGGATATTAAAAAAACCTCACCAACCATGTTAGCCAATAATAACATTTTAACTTAGGTAACCCTTTTGTAGTTTAATCATGAAATCAATACGTATGGCCAAATATTCAATACAACAGCAATCGTTTATATCATCATAAAGATGATAACAATGTTCGAAAAGTCCTGGCGCTTCAAATTGGATTTGTCAGGTGCAATCTTGTATATTTTCTATTTATATATTTACTTTCATATAGATTGTCTACACAAGGTGTTACCAAACTTTCCGAGAAATGAGTCCATTGGTAGGATCTGGCCGATTCGTTCAAAATTGTCAAAATTTCCCGAGTTCGCTGAGCCAGTACCTAAATATATCTGATACGATAGCAATAACTGTTACATAACTAGCGATGATTATTATATAAACGTGGAAAAACTGAAATTCGCGCGTTATCAAGAGAATTCAATTTCATAAAGGTCTTATTTCATCTTAAAGCTTCGCAGACAAATACTTAGATTAGAATGATAATGGAAATGTACACTTACGATTGAATTGTATATGCCGTATAGATAAGAACCTGTTCCTAAAATTTTTTAATTCCACCACTATCTTAGCTTAGTTAATAATCTTAGTTAAAAAAGCATGGTAGGCGCCCTGAAGTCCGCTGATGTCGAGGTTTCAGAGTTAAAGATATACCGATATGAAAATCCGAATCATCAGTGGGATATTAAAAGGAATGAATGAACGGAATAAAACATAGTTGACAAATACACGATATCGAAAACTTTGCGGAATGAAGCATGATTTCATTTCCTTCAAAAGTATTAAACAGCAAAGATCGTAATATTGTCATGAAATCCTTTGAACATAACTTGTTAGGGATTCTGCAAACAAATGATCAATTTGGTAAAGACAAAATCGTTTACAAAAAGTTTAAATTAGCAATAATAAAGTTTGTCTCACCGAAATTTTCTGCTAAGTTAACGATTTTACATTTTTTTGCTATTTAACTTGGAGCTGGAATATCCTAATTACGGAAATAGATGCTTTACGTTAGCAGTTTTTACAAATTTATTTACAAATTTTACAATTTAGTCGCCGCTAACCCAAAACTACTGCCTGAATATCACTGAATTAAGTGACTAACCAGATCCTCGTTAAAAATATTCTTATCTTTAAGAAAGTTCAGCTTCCAATCATACCAACAGTTTATAGATTTCAATAAATTTATTTAATGAAGTAAAAACTTTTGTTACAAATCATGTATCAAATAAATTTTCTTTTACTTCTTGCCTAGAAAATGGTTTTTATTTACTTCCTCCCTTGTTAAGTGACTATTACCTCATATAATTAAATATTTATTTAGCTATTTATCGTAGTCTGCAGCATATAGATAATATATATATATATATATATATATATATATATATATATATATATATATATACACACATATGCATTTCATGGCCAAAGAAACTATATAGCACAAAACGAAGATTATAAAACACATGGACAAAATAATTCATATATTAAAGGAATTAATTAAGTAACGGCAGAGGAAATGGTTGGGTCAAATATTGAGAGGAGAGGGATTGCTAAAAGTAGTAATTTAAGGAAGAATGCAAGGAAAAGATAGAAAGAAGGTAGAAGGCAAAAGATGTTAGATAGTATGAAAGGAGGGATAATTTAGCAAGGAACGAAAGAAAGGGTTTTAAAATGTGTAATTAAGGGCACATGAATCTATCGACATATATGACGATGATAGTCAAATTTACTACTAATGCTGCAATGACTACCCCATTTTATACCCAAGGCATCTCTCATATAATTTTCTCGAACGAAGTACTGAACAATCTCCCTCTTTTCATATCATTTCCATCGGAATACGTGAGTGTGAATCCCCTCAATCGCGAAAATAAGTCCTAATCGAAGGATTTCAGCGAATCACCGCCATCCGCGATTACTTTTCCACTCCCACTTTTTGCCACTTACCGACAAAGACCCATCCTCCGCACAGCGCTAAAGAGTGCATCTCCCCAACGTTCGATATGCATGATATTTCGAGTGGCAGCGCTGTTAAAACAGTGGAGAATGGAATGTTGGCATAGAGGAGGGTTTTTGGAGTGCGAAAGGAGAGTTATCTCTATTTCGCCGCGTCCGCGTATCGAGCGCCGTCTTCCCAAAACCGCTTCGAGTGTAGGCACAGATTCCCTCCGAACCGATCGCAGCGCCGCAAGAAGGATTAGCGGAGTTAAATGGAAACGCCGTACGTACGGGAGAAACTTTTCATGGGGACGTGGGCTTCATGTGAAAGGTTTTTTATCTATCGCACTGGAGTTGAGTGCGACTAGACAGCGGCGCCGCTGAAAAAAATTAGAGCTTCCGTTCGTCGCTCGAAAATTAACCGAACCTCCGATTTCCTCCGCAAAGAAATGGCGTTCGCTGTTCGAATTTCCGGGCGCGGGAATAAATATAAATCTCATCGTGTATTTCATGAAGGAATATCTGTATTTTAATAATAATAATATAGTAATAAAGCAAAATATTGAGACTGGAGAGTCTCTTCTTACATCTAACCCTTCGTCATATTAAATTTGAATGAAAGAGACAGTGTGAAAAAGTGCACAGAGGAAAACTACTTTGTTGACTTAAAAAACCTAAGTTTGTGCTTAGGAAAAAATACACCACTGTAGGAAAATACACACAAGAAGGGGAGTGTGAAAACCTGTATTTCACATGGATATATTAATTTTTTCATTCATGTTCTATGTATTTTATATATTGTATGTCAAAACATACATACCTAAGCAATAAATTAATAAAGAATTACTGTATAAAGATTCACTTGTATATGTACATGCTTGAACATTGCAGATATTTATAAGTAAGCAAAACTCAAGCAATAAATCTACCAAAAACTTTTTATGACATGCGTCAGCGACAAAATTCATATTATATGCATCTGGTGTCATTGAGGTACATGAAATTTTCGACAAATCGATCGTTCCTTTTGAAGGAAACGATACAACTGAGCATATATTAGATTGCAAGAGATTGAATGGTCTGTTGTGAAATCATCATCCATTTTCATGAAAGCGACTGTTGAGACTGTTACGGTAGGACTTGAATATTTCCCAAACTCGGAAGTTTTGAGAAGATGTTGAATTTGGTACTGAATATGGTGAAATTTAGGTAATGATTGTGAAATACCTGGAAGGATAAACGGAATGCTGGAATCATTCTTGCAGGAAAATATCAATGTTATAAGCGGAATGGGTAGAGAAATTTTATTTTTAGGACATTCACATTGAAATTCATGAATCGGGAATGGGAATAACGGTATATTAACGAGATTTATTGAGTAAGTAATAATTTAATACACTTATAAATTATATAAGCTCAGGAATTTTACGAAAAAAAATATCGCCTCTTATAAAGAACCTTCAGTGTGATAAAAGAATGATTCAGTGGATAATCTTTACGGATGCATGCAGATGCATTTCCATCAATAAGTCAAATTAGTGTATGATTGTAATATAGTTTATTCAAATTCGATCTCTTCCTTCACATATTTATAACTCGGAAATGATATTTCGGATTATTTCATGTTGAAATTTTTAGGGAATTCTTTCTAAAGGTTGGTTAAAATATCGATAATGTGGCAGACTAAATGTAAATTTACCTAAACAAGTAGCACGATGGAAACCGGGAGGCACATTACTAATAACTCCTATGCTTTTATTCTTTAACGCAGTGTACTGTACGGATACCCAGCTAGAACATACATCTTCACAAACTTAACTTCTGTTTGCGCCTTGCTGGCCATGAAAAGTTATTTGCTTTCGCTAAAAGTTTGAGTGAATATTTTTAGAGAGTAAACATTCATCAGAGCACGGCCATGAGTTATGATTACTCAGTCAAAATACTTGAAATAGAAGGCCTCATTCCGGTGCGGATTTTAAAGAGATATTCCACATGTCAGCTGAGCTACATGGCCGTATGAGAAAAAATAATTTAACTTTTAAATGTTGATAAAATTGAACAAAAGTAGATCAGCCATCGATTACTACCATTAATGCAAACTTAAAAATTAGTACATTGGATCAATTTCATTATTGAGATTTAATAAAATGACGCATAAAATAAATGTATATTTAAGATTTACATTTCTTATGCTCGCAAACATCCATTTTCTGGGCATTACAGAATTGAAGGACAGGTAAGGACTGAGGCGCATAAGGATATTCAAACTACGAAAATACCGATAATTAAGAATTCGAGCCCGGGACCTTGGCGTTGGTAATAATAAAAAAATAATATAACTGAATTATACAGTCAAAACTAATATCTGGTTAGAGCCTAAAATTTTAAAGAAAGCTTATAGATCTTATTTCAATTTAATAAATTTTAACACCTAGGTTCTCTGGCCTAAGGATGCTAATTTTATTTTAAAATTGTATAATATTTTATGAGATATAAATATATACTATAAGTATACTTCATGAATTAAACTGCAGGTTGGCTTTAGTAAATCTAAGAATATAAACGGATGAAATAATATAGAACATGGATAAGGCGAAAATAAGGAATGTAAGACGAGTAAGTAAGTATGCTACAGTTTATGTTAATAACTAACGTTAGAATGTGATAATAACAAATGAACTAAAAATTCTATTCTATACTGAACATCCTGTACCTTACTTAATTTCATGCAATATTAAATTCTTCATCGAAGTAAGCAGACGAATATATAAGAAGACTATACTTCAACAAAATAAATTCGGATTGCTCCTGTTTTTTACTTATACGGAATAAAAAATATTAATAAATCGATAAGAGTGAATGAAAGGGACAGATCTTGCCAAGTAGTTAAGACAATTTCCTTATAAAGCCATTCCCAATTCAATTTTAAAGTGTCAATTTTTCGTGATAAATGCAATAAGTGTGTGGCAATTGCAGACAAACTTTTCAATCCGATTTTAATCCAAGCTCCTGGCAAAAGTAGAGGAAAATTGCTATCACCAAAAAGTCATCAATGGGGAACACAATCACCCTTTTACCCCACCCTGGATCTGCGAATGCCTTCTGAAAAGCCCAATAAGAAAGAGGAAAGGGAGAAATAATTTCTTCCCTAGTTTAGGAAATTCTCTGGTGCGGCCTCATAGCTCCAGCCTGATCTGCCACCCCGCGTTCTTCTGCGATGACCTAGAAATTCCTCTCGATTACTCGCGAACTCTGTCTCTAATTGTTAGACGTACTGTCGTTAAACCTTAAGAGGAATGCTGTTCATCCTGACCGATTCCAACGGTATTCAGAGAGCATTTCATCCTTGAAGGTAGGCTTCCTCCAACTACAACTTTGTACTGAGGAATAGTCGGCATCTTAGGGGATCGTGGGATGAACACATTGCAAGTACCATTCTATCATGTTAGAATGTTACGTAACTTTCAGTCAATATCAACCTTAGGAACTGTAAAGCTTAACTCATAATTTTCAAAAATACCGTTACCAAGCTAAAATAATCGAGAAATTACTTCCTTTGAAGGCAAAGAAATATAACTTGACTAACGTAAACCGAAATTTTTCGTGTAATTTTCTCGGGCCCCCAGATAGTCAAGTTTGGAGTGCGTTCGATTTTGATGAAGGCAATACCGGGTTCGATTCCTTATGGGGGCCTATACGTGTAGAATGACTATAGATGTCGAAACACTTTTAAAAATACTACAACTAGATGTTTTTCTTGTTGCTTTAATTTCCATGATATCGTTGTAGCTTTACAAATAAACATCGAATGGTAATTCCAAGTAACCCGCTTACATATATCGCTAAGGAATCTATATATATAGATTAATTAACTCTCATTTCATATCAGTTACCTTTTGAAATTGACAATACTCCATCATAGTCATCTACGTTGGAGTTCTTTTATGCAATTTTATATTCCGATATGAATGTGTAAAAGAATAAAGAATAATTTAGGCACATCCTACAATGGTAATGATTCATATAGATCGAATTCATAGATAATTCCAAAAAGTGACGTTCGATACGACTTTTCTAGTATGATTAATAACGATGGAGGTATCTTTTCAAAACTCTTTTGAGTCATTTATTACGAAAAACTACACTTTTTTATTTCTACGCTCGAGGAAGATATTAGGTTGTTTGCTGGAAAATGGAAACATATTCCTCATGTTTATCCGTATTGTATCGTGCGTTATTATTTTTCTATTTCGGAAAAGGGAGTATTATTTACATTTTTCTGGGAACATTTCCCGGTCAACGGAGATGATTTTAATTTAAATTGAATCATTGCACGACGCAGTTATTTCATGGCCGTAATGTGATCACCAAATACATTCGAAAGATAAAGGTTTTAAAAGCTACATTCCTTTATGCTGTTGAAGTTTACTTGCTCGAAAATAGATTTCATCTTTTGGGATATACATTTCATTTTCATTATAGCCTAAAATGGTAGCGATTATTTTTATATATTATGGTTTGATTCATATTTTATGGGATGAATTAGGTAAACGCTTAATACTTATTGATGTTTTATTTGTTAAACATGTGGATAACATTATTGAAATATATCTGGACTTAAACTGTCATTAATTTTTCTAAGAGATTTCCTTTTTTCGTTGAATAAAAATATATATAAAAGTGTATCGAAAATAGAAAAATATGAAAAACAATGTAAAATTTCGGTGAAAGTTTTCGCTATTTTTCCAAAATATTTGTTGATAAGTTCAAATAACTTAAACGATAAATATCCTTTGTTTGACAATGGAAACGTACTTAACAAGGCGATAGGCAATTTTATTTTAAATGTCATCCAAAATAAATATGGATATAGAGAATTGGATAGTGGAATTCGCGGATAGATAAACCTGAAAAAAATGGAAAAAGGTAAAACTGTTTTCAAATTTCTTGAAAGGCGATTTTGGCCTTAAAACTATCCTAGCCAGGTGGTGAAGTATTAACGCTAAAAGGTTTTTTAATGTTGGAAAAGGATGGATAAGGGATTCAGGAAGGCAAAACTGCAATCTTCCATAGAATTTTTATCGTTTCCAAAACGAATTCTCTTCCATCTCCTTCCTATAAAAAAATCTCCCTCGTACGGAATTCCAACCACTACTAACGCCGTAGTAAACAGTTCCACCTTCCTTGATCCCCCACCCAAAAAAACAAAAACCTTCTAGGGGAAACAAGAAAGTTTACAGTCATAATAATTATCCTCACCCGCTAAAAACGCCCTCTAAAAGAAAAACCAATCTCCTTTAAAAACCAACCACTTTCCTCCTATTCACCTGTCTTTGTTCCCCTTCCCGCGTCAGATCGATGAGGACGCCACTCGGAGGAAGGCCGAACTACATTTCGAGCCACTGACGACGGTCGCATTTAACTCGAATGACCATGACCTCCTTCGAAATCGCATGCACGCAACACACCAAAGACCGCCCTAACTACTCCCTTCCCAAAAGCCCCCGCGTTATTATTACAATCTGACCAGAGAACGAGATAACACGTCTACTACACGATTCTCCACTCGAGGCCGAGGAAACTCTGCGTTCCGGAGGCTTTGGCGCATCCGCCAGAACGCGCTGCGCTTTCCACTATAATAAGAGCGCTTTTCATGAGGTGTCTATCCACCGCTGTAGGATGACTTCTTCGCGAGGGAAATTCGCTACAATGGAGTGCGCTGGGAGAGTACGTGTGCCTGCTCCTGATGCTATACTTAGCTCCCTTTTTGAATGGTTCGTAGAAGAATATTGGCTCGCAGTACAAGAGCTTTTGAACTAGAAATTTCGATCCGAATTTTCGAGTGTGACTCCTCTGCTTCAAAGGGATTAAGCATAAAGTACTAAAACATAAGTGTTAATGATTAAATCGTAATTAATAAATAAAATTCGTAAGGATTTGTTAATACATACGACCTGCTGTATATTCGAGGTTGGTCTGCAAAGTTTCCGACCCCAGATTTTTCAGAAATCTTCAGAAAATTTTCAGATAACATGTCGAGAAATGGAGAAATGTCGGAAATTTTTCTGATCACCCATGTACATTTCTTACGCAGCTGAAAAGAACTTTTCTGTAATTCTATGAAACATCGTCATCACAATTGTAAGGAGTAAATAAAAATGAAGAGAATAAATAAAAACATGACCTATTAACCAAAATTTAAATAATCTAATTCTGATATCTGAACGAATATACCCGTCCCTAGCCTATACTATTCCATTAGCATTAATTTCTTTCCTTCAGCATTCTGTCGTTGTATTTGAGAATTAAACTTACTTTCAATCAATGTAGAATAAACAACTTTTAAAAATCATTCCAATTTAATAGATATTTTTTATGACTGACTGATGCGTAATTAGAGCTATAGATCTTGGACCAAGTTTAAGGCGTTGCTAAAGAAAATTTCAACTTTAAAGATTCAGAATGTAAAATAAAATACACAAATATGCTCATTGCATGAATAACGCTTATTAAATCCATCTACTATGTTTTTAATAATTAAAAAAAAGTTCTAGCTGACTTCACGGAACTTTACTTTTACACAAAAGTACACATAAGAATGCTATCCAATAATTTGTAAAATCTCCCTTATATCTATTGGTTATATTTGTAATTCGGAATATTTTCAACCTAAAAGAGGCCATCTCTTCTCACAGACTATTGGATTCAACAAATAATTAGAATCGTGTTCTGGAGAATTTTTATCACTAAGTATTCTATCTTCGTTTCAGATAATATTCCACATGCATTTATTTTTATTTTCTGTCTTATATATTTTTATTTCCCTGCAACGTCGAAAGTCGGCTTGTTTGGTATTAATGTAGAAGTAGGTGTTAGTAGTACACTATACATTTCGTGATTAATTTTGTTTAAATACATTTGATTTAACTCGTTCAGTAGGTGGATTTTTCTTAGCATTATGACTTAGTGGTTAAAATTCCCGGAAATTGGAAAACTTGTGTTCAAGTTTAAGTAATTTATTTTTCATTTCTGTGAACCCATGAGTTTTCAGTTCCACACCTATAAATTCAAAGTATTCACCTTTCTTGGAAACTGTTTGAATCAGTCCTACCAAAGTTTACCAAAAATGTTAAAGATACTAAATCCTAATAATTTGTTAAAAGGGAAAAGATGAGAACGATTGTTAATAATACTAAAACTATGAAAGCTCAGATTTGATTTCCTGCATATATGGCGTTTCCAACATATAACACATAAAATCCAATGATATTACGTTTAATAATAGAGGTGAATTACAAATATCATGTTATTTTTACAATTTTGAAAGAGGACGTCATACGTGAGAAGTTATTATCAATTCATTTTAAAGCCTCGCGTGATGCGAAGAAGTTAAGATCTAGAAAAGAAATACCTAAGTAATCAAGTTTCCGCAGCTTTGAGAAATAAATTTATGTTAATTAATGGAATTTTTAATTAATTAAAGCGTAAATTCCATGCGGTATTAACATTAAGGGTAATAGGTAAGATCCTTTAGAGGAGGGACTGTCCTCACTTTCTCTGCATCCGACATGCCTGCAGTAGAGGAGAGTACTTATTAAAGTAAGCCCCGAGTTTGAAATGAATGGCAAATTCATGCCTTAAAGTGTGATAAAAATTTTTGACGCATCGAAAATAGCATGCAAATTATAACGTTTGTAAGGGAACGTAACACATGGGAAAAGGGAAAGTAACACATACATTTTATTTTGGTAAACCCACCAAAGGTCTTATGTTAAAAGCTACCAACAGATTTTATACTATTATATTAGAATTATTTTCTATAAACAATACTTTATATTTTAAGGAAGTAAATAAATATCATACCATAGTGTATCGTTGTTATGAATCGTACTTAAAATGGAATTGTAAATATCATGGCAACTTTCCCAATGAAGATGAGATGGAATATTTTTGTGTATTTTCTAAGTTTTTAACGCCGGCCTGCATCTGTGGGAAGATCTTGAATACTAGTTTAAGAATCTGTATTCGTTATGCAAGAACTAAAATCTACCAACGAATTATACACATTCTTTCGTATGAGATCTCATACTACGAAATACATAAAACGAAATGTTAAAATGCTCTTTCACTTGTAAGCACCAATGGACAGAAGGTATACGTCTATGTGTGAATCTGAAAGGTCTTTGGCGAGACTGAAAGGTCTGAGGCGACATTGGGATTGAAAGGTCTCTTCTTCCATCCAGCCTGTCGTCAATGATACTAATAATAATAAAACTTAATAATGTATGGCTAAATAAAAATAGAGAAGAAAATTTTCATAGGAGTGAATGATAAAATTCCAATGGTATTATCTTACGGAAATGCAGGAAATTTTCATAGCAAGAAATTTCCATAACAGAAAATCACTCACAAAAAAGGGGGTGCGGAAAACCTGCGCAAACCTATTGATAGTATAATCTGATATATGCTAAGGAAAACGTATATAAAATGGAAGTCATAAAAACAGAACCTTAAAAAATTTCATTAGAAACCATCTGAATATATTGCAATATTTACTATGGTAAAACAGCAGAAATCATAAGGGAGTTAGACATTTCAAACATACAACAAAAAATCCAAAAAATAAAATTTGAAAATTGTAACTCGGAATATTCAAAAGCATAATTACTTATGAATGACAAAGGGATATAAAAATACTGAACATAATGGTAGTCATTATAATTTTTACACGGGTATGCTTAGGCACATCATTCAAGACATTCCCAAGCCGAGGTAATAGAGAAAAATATCTTTCGCTGAAAAACCGTCCGTAAGTTTAACTATTCTCTAGTGCATCATAGTATGTATAGAAACAACACCCAAATAATTAGTAACAGTTTCGTAAACAATAATCCCCCTTGCAATCACCCACGTTACACAAGTACTTTGGACAACGCAGCTCAAACAGTTCCCACCGCGGACGGAAAATCCTCTGAAACGCCCAATCATTCACATTTGCCTTTTGAGCGGGCAATTTCTCAACAGGAATCACCCCGGCAAACAGCCACCATTACGGCGTTAGAGAGAGTTCCTAATGCCTCGCACGGGCCTTAAAAGCGGGCTCCTTTGCGAGGTGTTTCCGCGGAGAAGGCGCGTAGCACTCCATTAAAATTTTCCCAAGCACGCGGTCTGAGACGGGGGAGTTTGAAGAGACCGGTGAGGGGACGGAATCGTGTGTAGCGAGAGCAATTCCGCCCCACGGCTCGTTGCCTTTTCGCCGGGTCAGCCAAGAGTTTAGCCTAAGTCCCATTAACTGAACGCCAGATTACTCGTCTCGCCGTTTTTCCTCGCGAGCGTGCTGATGGGAATTCTTTTTACTGCCTTGTTTATCGGATCGCACGAATCCTGCGGAGTCTCGCACGCCGTTTAGTGTTCCTTTGTTGCTTGCCGATTCGGTGCTCGCCAAAGTTGGGATCCGGAGTCGGTAATCGAATGGCATGAATGGGACGGTGGAATTGGCGGTTCATTAAGTTTGGCGTGGTGAAAACCTGTGTGTATAAAATTTCAGTCTATCCAAATGTCCGTTGAAGTGATAGCTTTCGTGAAGAATACTAATTTAGCAAAATTAACACCAGTTTGGTCGATACAGAATACCACATTCTCACGAGATGACGATGAAATCCATGACGATTTCTTTACTTTCCTATATTCTGAAGTGGAGATTACCATATAAACGCAAACAAATTTCTTGACTTCAATTGGATTTTACTATCTAGATATTTATTGCTGTTAGTGCAGCATATAGTTTATCAGTTTGAGTGTATGGATTAAGTCATAAAGCGAAAATAATCATGTTTGAAATACGTTTAAGTTTTATCTTGTAGAGATCTATCTATATTTTTAGCATAGTAACGAATTTTTAATACTTCTTAAAAAGTTCGAGTTTACTATTCTTTGTTCTTTTTTATTAAATCAAGAAACTTCAATATACTGAATTCTTAGGTATTTGTTTCTACAACCGCCATTAATAATTTTTCAAAATAAAGTAATTGCTTACGAGTAGTTCCAAAGAAATAGTATTGCTTTAGAATTTGATTTGTCTTACAAGGGAGGTCTCAGGTGAAATCAAGATTTTGAGACGAGACCAGTTTGGCGTGATAGAGAATCGGATATAAACTATCCCCGTTTTAGTCCTAGTGGTTTCTCTCCACTGATTCGCGAGATATGATTTTTTAAATGTACAATATGTACTATGTACTATAAATGTAGCCAGCTGTTAAGCCTCCTAGCTCCTAATTAGCAACTGATTCTAAGTTTCTCTCTCCCTCTATATCCAATTCTCTATCATTCTAAACTGATCCTGTCTCCAAATCGCGATTCTACCTGAGAACTTCTTCTTGCTAGATTCATGTTGATATAGTAAATTTCTTTACAATTATATCATTCGTAAAATCAAACATAACGATCAGTATTAATTATATCCTCGAAACTGATGATGAAATTCTTACCTTTATACTTTTAACAGCTTTTATTGAACAGTCCTATCAGTTTAATATATATTTTTCAGTGGAGTACATTTAAAGTACTGGGTTTATTAATATTGTCAATTTACTAACATTTTTGTTTGTTAAAAGTCAATCGTAGAATATGATTGATTTGACAGATCGATTGCTGTCATCATCTGATAATGATACACACGAAGACCATCGACTTTCGCTCTACATCTAATTGATTGCACTTGCAGCATGTTGCACGTGGATGAATCCTAAATATTTTATCAGTTTAATCTCCTTTCGCATGACCTTTGGCGATTACACTAAATACAAAGAACGCAGATTCAATCGGCAGACATAATATACAGGTATCGAATAACCTTACGAGAGGACAAAACCATCTACCTTTTTCCTGAAAGCAGTTTTAAATTAGAATTTTAGCACATAATTGAATATCAAATATCCTGGTAAGAGTTAATAAGAGACTTTCTTCGACCTCTTAGATATAATTTCAAACATATTTGATACAATTAGTTCGAAGTAGAAAGAAATAAGCATGTAGAAAAGCATTTTAGATCCTTTCAGATGCGATGCCTTGGACGGAAAAGTACACAGATCTATGAAATGGATTATACAAATATGGCGTTCCGCTGTTTATTTAACGTTACACTATATGTAAGTGATAAAAATGTAGGAGTAGATGGATAGCGCAAGAAAATTTGTCACAAAAAGAATTAAATTGAAGCGAGAAAATAGTTTGACTACTCACCTTTGCCTAGGATTATTTAGGACTAAGTCTAGGAGGCAGGCGAAGCGCCGTCGACTGCTCCCTCGCGAATTGTCCTCTAAAGATGCTATCGTTTAGCAGTTTCTAATCTGAAATGAGAAGAAGACTTTGTTAATAAAAGAACTTGATTACAATTAATATTGGGATACACATATCACAATGTTAGTCTTGGGGAGATCGTAACGTGTTTAATTACTTAACGTAACTTCATATATTATGACATTCAGTTTTATTTATTATGAAGAGTTAAAGAGGTACTGTGTAGTGGTAATATAATAATACTAGATTCTATAATACTATGTGTACTACACATTTTGTAGTGAAAGACTATAATACTATGTGTAGATATACTGTGTGTAGTGTTAACTTCAAGATATAAAGCTATAATTCCAGAAAACCGCAACACTGATCAGTAATATCTATCTATCTATATATTATTTTAAAACATGCTTTTCTGCGAAAGTCTCGCACGGGGCAACTAGTTAATATATATTTACGATGTGAAGATTTGTATTTTTTCAATTTTAAACTACGAGCATACACAGTGTACACAGCATAGTATACGTAGCCTTGCAATGAAAAAATGTTGGGATCCCGGTTATACAAGTGGGTAGCGCGATCTCCCATGGAAAAAGCGCTCGATCCCCGTTGGGGCCTCTCTGGGCGACCCGACCGCAGATATCAAAGCTCTTTTATAAATACTACAACTACCCAAATAATGTTCCCAACTCTTTCTCTAGGTGACATGATAGAAACGTGAGAATAACCAATCCCGAACCACTTCTACAAACAAGACGCTGAACCGTGTTTGTAGACGGTAGAAAAGGAATTAGAAGAGAGGGAAAGAGAGGGTTGAAGGGAATGCCTCTTCCCCTACTAATTTCATCCCTCGCGCGAACTTCCTTCTTTCCGAGATATAATTGGAGGGGATGTAGAGGGCCCCACACCCCTCTCTCACGGCCAATAATCGTTCCGAAGAAGAGCAGAGGCTAGGAAATGAACGACTTGCAAATTGGGAGGCGACAGCTGGCTCTCGGCGCAGTAGAGACTTAAGGTCACATGCGTTTTCCCTTCCTCGGGGGTGCGGAGTTATTCTGCAGGAATAAACCGGCAGTGAACGGCATCTTATCTAGCGAGGTGCCAACGAGGAGCGGATTTATGAAGCTTCTTTCATCTCGGGATCTTTTTCTTAAGGAGAGAAAGGCATCTAGCGGAAACGAGCGCACAACCTGCCGTAGAACTATTTTCGAGAAGAGTTGTGACGATTTCCCCATTCACCTATGATGGGATATGATGAGCTGAGAACCGTTATGAAATATTTCTAGTCCCTTGAGTAATACTAAAGTTTTCTGTTTCTTGGTAGGTATACGTAAATATGAATCAAGTTAATTTGAATATAAATTAATCTTCACCTCATTCAGTGTGTTCTTATTTCGTAGTATATTGCAAACATAATAAAGAGGGTGCAGTTTCCTCATGAAAAATTTTCCTGATGTATTTATCTTTCCTGTCTTGGAATACTACAAAGTTAATTACGAATCTATAGACTTTAAATTTCGTTTATCTAAATATAAATTAGGTCATGGTGATTGAATGGTTAGCAGGCTAGCGTTAAATCCCTAGGGTCCCGGGTTCGAGTTCCGAATGTTTCCAAAGAAACATTTTTGGGTAAGATTTTTTTGGAAGCATTCATTGGAAACAGGAATAAAATTTTATTCAAAGCTTTTTCTTTTCCTTTCTAATGATTAACTCTACCCATAAAATCCAGCTGCTTTCGTCCTTCCTCTCTCTCGTACCCTATCTTTCATTAATTTCTTAGAGATACAAGTAGCACCTTGCAGGTCAGTAACAGTTATGAAGAAAAGTGAATATAAAATCGATTGATCATATCAACGAAGAAGCTAATTTATCAAGCAATGGGAATTAAAATAGGGAATTAAAAGCTATATACACAATTCTTCCATACAAATCCTACTTTCATGCATGGGTAACTAAACCAAAGGTCAAACATTGACTGATTGATACAGACCTAGAAGTGAAGTGAAGAGGGTAGAAAGAACTAAATGATACATGGGAAACATGATCAACAAGAGAGAAATAAAGCTGAGTACTGAGATTGGTATTGGTAGAGTTATCGGTAAAGTTTCAGTTCGTCAGTTGTGTTGAAGTGGCATAGGGAAAGCTACTTTATTTCTTGTTATTAAATTTGATGTTTTAACTATATTTGTATACTCAGGATGTCTTCGGCCTTAATTTTGTAGAATTATATAACACAATATGGCCAAAGGAAATTTACTCATATATACTTTCCACAGAAAAAACTTCCCTTGTCTGTGGAAAGTATACATAAAAATTTTTCTTTAACCTTCTTGTATATAATTATATAACCTCACTATCTTTATTTATGCTATACATCACCTTATTATTACTTGAGTAAAAATGAATAACAAAATAATACTGATTTTAATCACGAGCGAACAGGTAGAAGCTATCGTAGGTTCAGGGCTGTCATTCCTAAGCGGAATGTGCGGAAAATAAATCGATATGCATAATTTGATGCAATTCTGGTCATAAATTATAGCGATTTCTTATTTCGGCAATAAATATTCCTCAGAATACCTCAAGCGGAAAACGTCATTGGCGAATATTACATGCAAAACACGCACTATGAACACATCACGACTAATTGTTAGTTAAACTTTCCTTCCTCGTTCTTTCAATCTTTTTTTCCAATCTCTCCGTGATCGCGATCACAATGCCTATCTCCAGCGATAAAAGTGAATCGCATTGTAACGAGGCGAATTTATGGTATATTTAAATTAACGAATAATGCGATCTCCATTACCTGTTGAAATTCTCATTATTCTCGGCAAGATTTAGTTTCGATTTTCTTTATTGAATTCGGATTAATGCGGTGAAATCAGGTTAAACGAATGCATTAATCAGCGAGGTTGATTTATACCTCGCTTCCTGCTACAAATGTATAACATTCCATTCAAAAACCGTCCAAAAGGAATAATAACAACGGCAGTTTTGAAAAGAAAGCTTTAGTATAGCATATTATATTGCTCTGTAATTTTTTTTATATTAAGGATATTAAGTATAACCCATCAATGATAAAATACAATGTTAGGATAATAGGCTTAAAGCCGTTTTTGCCCGTGGGCCATTGCTGCTTTGCAACCACTTCATGATAATAACGGGAAGTTCTCGGTGAAACTAATTGCAGAGATGGAAATAAAATCCCTTTTAAGTGCTCGGAAAATTTTCGAATTTATTGGAAAAATATGCAAATTCTCATGGTGGATAACTAACTTAAACCATATTCGTAATGAAAAATTAAGAAATTTGATTTAATTCTGTAAATTACTTGAGAATTTCGTTAAGCGTGTTACTCATAGCCTACCTAAATGACTGGTAAGATTGTACAGTTTTGGCAAACGGACATTTTAATCTACTTTCTATTTATTTTTGTCTATATTTTAAATCCGCCTTAATTTTGTATGCTATCATTCGCAACAATATCTTTTTACGATTTGAGTTTGTAGTTTGCTGAAAAATGCAGTCAAAAGTTGCTTACGGTATGGAATTTAAGGCCCCAACAACACGCAGCTTTACTAAAATCCTGTGAAATATTTAAGAAAGCGCAAAATCTACTAAGGAATCTGGAATCTACAAGATTACGGTTAAGCTTTGAACATTTCTTTTTGGAATTCCAGGAGTTCAGAGAAATTAAAATTTTCCTCAAATTAAACGCTGCACAACTTTCATAATCAAAGAAACCGTCACAAAATGAGGAGCTGCGTTGAAGAGAATTTCGTCTATGCAACGTGAAGCTTGTAGCGTTACGTTTGGCCTGCAAAATTAGTAACGAGCTAGCTGTGGTAGATCGTTAAATATGAGGCCACTACAAAGGTAAAACCAAAGTTACGTCCCGGGCAATGTTAATCGAAAAGGTACGTTTCCATTATTTACTGAAAGAGGCTAACAATTATATCCTAGAATTGTTTGTAGTGTTGCAAGCTGACGTCTAGAATGAATTGTTTACATCCGTTAAGATCAGTTCCTCTACAGATATGAATGGTACACGTGTACATTTATTTCGATGCAAGAATAACTACGTTACTAATTAAAAGTTTCCCAAAACATTCCATAGAAATGAGCCAAAGGATTATAGCACCCAACATTCTGAATAAGGGAACACATATTCATGTATATCCAAAAATAAGGATCACATAAGAGTTGAAGACAATTTAATTGCTCCCAAGACTTTATCTACCCTTGCTCCAACTCAAATAATTATAGTTAATATTATGTAATTGAACTCCTCAGCTAAAGTCAGTACCGGCATCATTATACGAGTACCAGTTTTTCTAATTTGACTTAAGAGGTTTTTAAATAACCATTAAACGAACCATCATAGGCTGCAAATCCACACCATCAAAATTACAAACCTTAAACGTTGATTAAGAATTCGTAACAGAATTTTCCGATTGAAAATACAAAAGTAGAGTCAATTTATTACTTACAAATTCTCTCGATAGTCTTCGTATCTATAAAAAGAATGAAACGATGACAACGGTCGAGAAGATTTAAACGTCAAGCGCTACGCTAAGCCGACCACATTTTAAAAATGCCTCATTAATCATGAATAAACAGTTTCATCTACGCAGCAGATCTAATGCATTATCCACTCAGGAAATGTTCAGTCACGATATTCAACAAAATTTCTAAAGCAATTTAGATCGTGAGCACGAATGATATAAAACACTTATACAAATCAGCGGACATATCTGACTAATGGAGGAAAATTGTTTCTCATCTAAAAGATGACAGGATTGTCAGATAACAAACCTGTGACCTATTTGATACATAAATGCATGATGCAAAGGAATTATAAGATAATTTGCAAGTCCAAGGACGTATGCACTCGAGCTTTATGGTTATCGGAAGTAAATTACTGTAGTGCAGAAGTGCATTACTTACAAAAAGAGCGAGAGTCCACACTAAAAGTAAAGATAATAACGATGATGTTGGGTAATCCATTTTCAATTCATTTAGATTAATTGGAGACTTTCATAGCCTTGCATCAGTATAGACTAGGAATATAGAATGTTCAAAAGGCAACACCATATAAAGCTTGATTACTTGATCGATGAAGTTCTGGATGAATCTTTAATGAAACAATCCAACGAGTAATCAAACCTACCACAATAAGTAATTGCGTACGAAATTATCAATGAAATGTATGTTTATATGAGGATTTAGTGACGAAAGTGTACTGAGGGATTTATAACATGTTGCTCTACTCTGGAAATTAATTTCTACAGCTTGGAATTTCAGGATAGGTTTACACTCAGAACTTACAAGGCAATACTCAAAAAGGAGTTCTGGCTCAAACCGCCATTGTTTTCATCTAATTGCGATAACAATACAATCAGTTTAACTGCATATAAATGAATAAATACTTTGTAAAACAGTTTTTCGTGACCTTATTTTGATTACCATATGAGTAATAATTTGAAATGCTTGAATAATGTACAATTGTCCTTCAATATTTGTAGGGTCGAGGGATCTTTAATAGCGAAACTTGTAAAATTGAAAGATATTCATTATATTTATAGGGTCCTTTCACTATGAGAAACCTTGCAAAAATGTTAAGATATGAAAGATAAAATATCAGAATTATGTTTATTCAAAATTCAATAATGTTGATAATCATAGATATATTTGTATCAAAGAAGCGACTTTGTAATTTTCCCTGATGTTTACTTTAGGAAGACGGTCTAATTCCGCATAGGAATCTTAAGATAAACCGGTAGCTCTAAAATAAATATTTTGAAAATTACTAAGTCTCTTCTTTAACAACATCCCTTTCCACCTAGTAACGCCTTCGCATAGTTATTTCATAAATTTTTACTCCTACATCTGACCATTCCCTCAACCTTCCAGAAGGTCAAATCATTTAAACGTCGCAAAAATCCTCCCACTGGTCTACATGCTCCACTTTAGAAAGCCTTGCTTTGGAACCGTCTTCAGCATGTATACTGATTGGCACTGACCCCCTGATTAAGTTGAGTACACTTTCACGACTCAAAAGAGTTACGAATTCGTGAAAGCACGCCACTTTAAGAGGAGCGAATACCTCGCTGAAAAGAGACCTGAATTATTAGTCACGGTCTCCAGTTCTGCGACTCACCTTCCACGCACGAAATCACGTAAATCCGCATCCGAAGTCAACAACCGTGCCACGACTTCCGAGGGGAGACCAGAATATAAAAAACGAGAACACTTCATTATTGTTGGTTTAAATCCAAAGGCTGGAGTGGCAGGGAGTGAGGACAAACCTTAGGTGTCTAGATAATTGTTACGGGAGAAACAACCCCGACCCTTAGCGTGGAACCGGCGTCGCGACCAGGGCGCGCCATCGGCGTCTCGCGACGCGTGTCAGAAGGGGACGCTGGATAGCGGAGTGGAGGGGTTGGTTTTTTTTAGTGGAGGGGTTCGTTTTTTTTTAGTGGGGGGTCGAGAGCGACTGCCCGGAGCCAAACCCCTCTTCCCGCAGTCACCTACCACGTAAATTACCCTTCCAAGTCTTCCCTTCTTCGCCAGTGATGCCAGCGGAAAAAATATATATCTCCGCCGGTATAAATTATCCCTTTAAAAAACTTTAAAAGCGGCCTGGAAATAAATGCGATGAATTTAAGTTCTGGATATGGTGATGCGTATTTCCGCCGGATCGATTGACTGGGAAATGGGTGGAGAAGGTAGTTGAGGGCTTTTTTTAGGGGTGTTCTATTGAAGGAATGAGTGCTGTGAAACTAGAATCGGAAGGGGTGTTTAAGAGCTTGGTAAATTCATCTCTATAAAGTGCTGGATGTACATACTTAAATATTTCCAATTAATGATTACCAGTTCTACCTTATAGGAGGGTAACTATTTTTTGACAGATACTTTGAGGGAGAAATTATATCGAATTATATGATGCAGTTTAACTGTAATTAAAAATGAATATGAAACTGGTTAATGATATAAATTATTAAATTTAATGTTCCTGTATTATCTTATCTTTTATTATTATGTTATATCAAATTTCGAATCTCATTACTTTGAATGACTCATTTTTCAAGCTCCTTGATTAAAGAGGACCTTATTATTGATGTTACGGTGGTTTTACTTTATGGTAAAACTTTCAGTTCTATTTACTTTTATCAAAAAATGTTTATGATAAATCAGTATGATTTTTCCATAGCTATTGATTGATAGATGAGAAAAGCAAGACTATGAGAATTTCTTAAAGAATATTTTGAAGATCACCTTGTCTTCTGAAGAAGACCGTAGGAAAATAGTGAGGACAGATTTTAAATGAATTTCTGCTCAATATTTTTTTACAATACTGACCAATAAAACCAAATTCTTACAGACGATGAGTCAAAAACATTAATTAATTATTTATATAATCAATTCTTTTTTCAAAGCAGAATTTGAATCGAATTGTCCTGAAGCATGTCAAAGTAGTCCAATAAGAGCAAATTATAATTATTTTAAAATGTCTAGCAATAATAGATTTATTAATTGATAGTTATATTTTTTGATTTGCAAATAAATTTGAAAGATCTTAGGATTGTTTTTTAAAAAAATTACTTTTTAAAATTTTTCGATGTATTTCGATCAAATGCAGAAGAAACAAACCAAAATTCAATACCTTGAATTAGTGATAACATCTACAAAAATAGCATGATGGCTATCCATTAAGCAGTCCATGTAAATAAAAATTAAACACCAAGATTCCATACTCAATTCTCAACTATGTATAGAAAGCGAAATTGAAATGGCTCGCAAATTATACACTCGCGATTAATCTCTCGAATTGCGGAAACCGAAGTTCTTTTCTAATTTTCATAAAATTTGGGGTGATTTCCCCCTTTTTCTCTGACCGACAATTTGGCAGTGCCATTCGCATGGAGGAAGGAAAACATTCATCTCTTGAGCGGATTTGGGTCCATGACCTCTCGTTTAACAGTATAACACCTCCGTCTCCAGGCATTAAATCAACCCTATCGGATTTGTTTTTAAGCCAACAGACCTCTTTTATATCTACCCACATCGACAACTATGGCAATGGACAAATTTCCATGAAGTGTCACAAATTCAAGAGTACCTAGGTATGCAAATGGAGTCGGTGGAAAATGATGTGCCAGCAGCAAATTATGAAATGATAAGTTTCAGTAATCAATGTTGGAATTTTTATGAATACCTTCTTCTCTAGCTAATCTAATCTTGGACAGTTCTATAATGCCACCCATTCTGTTTTAGCTAAGATCTTTTTTAAAATAAAATCAGAAAAAATTGATAAAATCTATCTAATGCTAAAGAAGAACGAATGAACAACAAGACATACAGGAAATGTTTAGACGCACTGGAGTAATTGAGTTGGAGTTCTAGATGGTTCTAAGGATTACATTTCTTGTATGGAAATACTAATAATTATTGGCTAAGAAATCGAAACCAAATATTAAAATGCTGATCAAACCAAGGACATCAATTCCCTGCAGACCAGCAGTAAAGGGTATACTGGACACGTGACTCGCGGTTTCTTCCTTACTTTTTCATTCAACGGAATAGTTTCCACTTTGATAGTCAGTAAGCTTCGTACAATTGAATATAAGTTACGCGAACTATAAACCAAAATCAATCGATAGCGACATGCAGCTAAACTTCACCCTACAAGTTCTATTTCAAAAAAACGTTTGTTCGATAGATACAATTTTCTTAAAGAGCAAAAAATGAAAATCACGTAATAAAAGATTCATTTTATTAATTTTCAGATAACATCGGGTGAATGAACTCCAAAAATAATAACTAGGCGACACATTTTTGAGCACCTTTTTACGAACTTTCGGACACCGTAATTTTTCGGAGACACCAGAACGTGACACCGCTCCATTTAGGTCCCCTTGCACGAAATTAAAAAATATATTCTGATAAATTATCACGTTCGTAGGAATTTTTAATCCTCTTCTCGAGAGCCCGGAAAACAAATTTTTTCGCACCCCATTTTTTCCAGCTTCTGGTCTTTACGGTGCATTCGCAACGTGATAAAGCAAAAAAAAAAAAATAATGTCCGATGTCTCCCCTGCCTCAAATTGGCAACACCGCTATCCTCCCACTCTTTCCAACCTCTTCATCCCCCAGCCTCCTCGCGAGTACCCACACTAATGGACCCCCGAGGCTTCGTGATGTCGGGGAGCCTTCCAAACGCCTTGACGCCTCCTCTTTTCATGCTGCAAAAACTTATTTTCCCCATGCATTCATTCCAGCCTCGCCCCCGACCCACACAAATATTTCTTCCCTGGTTCGTCCGGGAGACGTGTCTTGCGGAAACTAACGCGAGGAATCAGCGTTTCCTCTTCATTTTCCTCGACAAATTCGCGATTCCCCCCTCACTATTTTTTATTCAGGCGCCTCGCGAGCGAGGCTAATTTTTTTTATCCCGATTTGTTCCCTAGGATGTTCTACGTGAGTCCCGACGGAATCAAAAGTCCTTGCAAATCCGGTTCCCTATTGTTTGGTAATTAACTTGGAGCATTTGCTTTTCCCGGAATTTGTTCGGAGCGGATGAAGAATAAACACCGCCCCTTGCTCTTGTAGTTTCCCTCGTTTTCGAAATTTTTAACGACTCATTTCGTAAATAGAAACGGGACACAATGCACAACACACACACTTTAATCTCTTTCGGTTCCGTTCCGCGTTTCACACTCCTTTCGACTTGCAACCCACGACCTACATTTTCCAAATTATATCGGATGAACGGCGATCGAATACCAAGTTAAGTAAGTAGGAATTACCTTTTCCGAGGAAATAATAAACTTAAAAAACTGCAATAACGTAATTTACCCGCGAGATCAATGCACTATGACTTTTGCCCCAGTTTTCGTTCCAGGTCTTCAGCGAAAAACTCATGTTTGTAATGGGCCGGGAGTAGCGCTTTTTGTCGCTTTTCGCCGCTCCAGGTTCGAAAATTCCGAAAAGTTAGCCTGTTATTCCAAAGTTACGGTGACTTTCCTCAGCGTGTTTACTGTTACTTTAAACATTTATTCATGAGGAGATGGATGTAAAAAATTCGTGGTCTAACGTTCGTTTATTCCGCGATGGATGTAATCATTCTGAGCTGTATTATCCTCATTTTTATGAAACAATGTTAACTTGTTATTGTCAGTTAATAATTCTCATTGCCATTAAAAATTTCGTTGACCTACTAAATTCTTTATTGAGAGATTCTATGAAGTCAAATGATAAAATAATTAATTTTCTATTTCTACTACTTTTCTCGATATGAAATTGATTCATTAACTCATTAGAATTAATTGAGTTTTCATCGAATAATGTTAGCATCTGAGTAGGAAATCAAAGTCTTATGAATTGGTGTGGATTTATGTAGATTTTCTAACAAGAACACTTCTGAACTAAGCATGCAAGAGAAAAATATATTAAATGAAGACTTCAATCTCAACTCGCTGCTGAGATATTGCTAAAGAGATGCTAAAATAATTGAAAACGATATGAAACATTTAGTTAGAGAGAGGCACACATGTAATGATTTCCTCTGGAATCTTTAAATTGGTATGAATTTAGAGAGTGAAAAAGATTATTGTATTAATATTAATTTTTTATATTTACGATCATGAAATTTTTTATCAACGTATTAATTTAATCTTGGAATTAGGTAAGGATTTAGGAAGAATTTAAGCACTAAAATAATACATAAAAATAGGTTAATCGTGTAATGATTTCATTCTATTACATCTCATTTTACATACATGTGTTTCCATACGAATATTGATCATTAACAATTATTTTAAAATGCAATCGCGTGACCGTCCTCACCGGCATATCGGCGATTGGAAAGTTATTCGAACATCTAAATCATATTTGTAGTTCATAGATTGAGGAATTACTTAAGAAGGAAAAATTGTTAAAATTAAATACTTAACACAAAATAAATTTCATTTATATCATCTCATCCAATGTTAGTTAACACATATGTGTGTATTTCTGGGACTATGGTATTAGCAGTGTATAAACAACCATATTTCAAAAGAATAGCAAAACAAGAAAATCCTCCGGAGAAAGGCAAGGGAAATTTTTCTAACTTAAAGGAAAGACAGAGGTCTGAGATATAAACCCTTAACAAAGGCAAGAATTTCGTCATTTAGGTAGCAAGATAAAAGGGCTGGGAAAGCGGAGGGGAGAGAGATAGTAAGCAGATTAGTTGGAGCGAAGATGGCGCTTTGGGAGAAGAAACAAGCTCTAACAGCGGAAAGCAAAAGCCTAGGCCTTTCATAAAAACCTATACATGAAGTTTAATTTTCTACGGAAGAGGGACTTTGACGATAACGGAAAAAATGAGATTAGAGGCGTGGCGGTACAGAAGAATGCTGAAAATAAAATGGACGGGCCGAGTGACTAATGAAGAAGTCCTTGGTAGATGAAGAGAAGATTATTGAGGAGGATTATTGAGGAGGATGAAAAGAAGGAGAAAAATGTTATTTGGACGCAGACTGCGGTACGACTCTGAAGACCATAATGGAGAGAAATCCTGAAGGAAGGATGAATTATGACAAGAACATGATTAAGATGTCATCGTAAATAGCTGTGAAGAAAAGATCGAAAGACTACTTTGAAGGGGCTAAGTATTGAAAACCTGCACAGGTGATGATGGACGATATGTTTTGCTTTGGTGAGTCCTCAAAAGGAAAAGCTATGGTTAACTAAGGGTTTTTGATCTAGTTTTGAAAACTCTCATAAAAAATCTGGGGTCCGTCAACTTATTAACTATGATTAATTAATAATACACCACTGTGATATATTATAATGACACATTGATACAGAAGGTGTGAGTGTGACTTTGTGTCAAAATCAAATTCAATACTCGGAGACATCGTAAATGAGTATTTTCTTTTGAACCTTACGTAAAGATTGGAATTCATAACGCTATATCCTGTCATTAAGTATATCGCTAGATATTATACCGTTTGTATGAAGGACGAGGCAAATATATTTTATCTTGATTGATAACATCGAAGTAATACGTTTACAGAGCGATTCAATATAACCTTACATGTTTAAACGTTTCTTGTTGTAGTTAGAAAAATATGGTCATATATTATAAATATATATAAAGGTTTTCCTTGAGCATTAACGGAATTATAATAGAAATATTTACTCTGAAGTTAACACATTTTACAACCCTGATGTTTTGTTAATATTATGTATCACTTAATTATTCTTCTATACTTTAAGACCTACATTGTGGAATTATATGTAAGAAGAGTTCTTGTGCTACCTTAAGATAAAATTTTGCAGCGGAAAGATTAATCAACAATTACGATATATACATGGTGCCTATTTCATGAGATTATCGAATGGCTATATTCATAAGTTGGTTCCACTTCATGAGCAATAATTGCCCAATATTTGACTGTCAAATTATTGGGATAATAAATTACGAGGCACCACTTACCTCCCTTATCCCACCTATATGACACCTAAGTTCAAATACTTTTACAAATCAAAACACAAGCATCAACTTCTTTGGTTATTTTAGTAGGTCATCTACTCAAATAATACACTTCAGGATCAAATTGTTAAGCCAATCTCATTCCACCTTCCTCCCAAAGAGATCATCTTTCAAACACCATTTTAAATTATATCCGGGACATTATCTTGATTGCCCAATCACGCCACATCGTCTGCTACCAAAAAGTCCATCAAAACGTCATTCGACCAAACGTCCGTCGACATTCCCAACCGCCCCCTATATTCCCCTCTGAAAACCACCCTCATCTGGCGGTGGAAACCGGGACGTATACCTTCCTTCTTTGCACAGGCGAAGGAAGTGGAAAAAATGTCTCTAGAAGCGGCATGGAATGAAAGGAAAGCGTAATAGGGTGCGCCTTATGAGTGACGGCTTAGAGTATGGGTAATTGGGTAGGGGTTCTTTTCTCTTTGCCGTCACCTTGTGACATGCGAGGCTGATGACGAGAGGGAAAAAGGAGGAAGACGGAGTTAAAGACGCAGAGGGGGCGCTCCGAGATAAAAACAAGAGGGCACAGATTTCCACTGTAATTTTCATGAAGCGTTTCTTTTTTGCGAGATGTGCCTTATCTAGGACGATAATCCGGATCCCAGTTGTTCGAGTCCTTCAAAAACTAACGGGTTGGCCGGATATCCAGGGAGAAGTGCTCTTCTGTGAGTGGTGTGGTAGTTTGTCATTCGAAACGGGCGCCTCGTGCAAATGGTAACTCCGATTCGAATCATAGAAGAAGGGTGTATTTTTACCGTGTGTTTAAATTAGATTTTTCTAGAACGACTAATACTTAGAGTAACCCTCACACCTTCTCGATATTGCCTATTATAGCCTACATCCCGGGCTTCCAACCTTTTCTCTCTCAGCACACTTTCGAGTCTATTCAAACCCTACGGCTCATATAATAAGTTTTGGTTGATCCTTATTAGTTTGTTTCAGTCTAATCAAGGGTGCAGTCCTAGACTTAAAAGTTTATGTACCTAGGTGAGCTCTAAACTATGCATTTGATATGCAACAACTTTTCTACAAAAATACACCATTATGCACCATAATCATTTAATTGACATGAGTAAACGATAAAATATGAGTCATCATTATAAATAAAAACATTATTTAAAGCGATTTTCGTCATAGGGGTGAAAAATTGAAGATTTTTGCCAGAGTAAATTCTAATTATCTAATCAAAACTGGGCTTAGTGTTTGCCTATCTAGTGAATTGTATCAATTTGCAGCATCAAAAAAGCAGGATACATATACTGTTCTTATGCGAGAAATAAAATATATGCGCCATAAACTGACACACATCCTTGTCATATTCAAATCTAAATCCAAATTGAACACGAAGATAATGTCAAGAGTCAGATAAAAGGTTACATTAATTTCATGATTATTTTCCTAATTCCCTCCACGTGCCTCAATCACCTCAGGAATATAACTCAAAAATTTCAAAAATATCAAAAAGCAAATCCTGGTACTTCAGTTTTTTATAGCTTATACTTTTAGGAAACGGTGCTGAAAGCAATAGCTTTGGAATGCATTTCATTGAAATTATATCGACGGTTTTAGAATAATTTCCTGGTATCGCATGCAGTATTTTTGCTAAGCACGACTTAAAATAGATCACGCGGAGTTGCGAGTCCCGTTTTTATAAACGATGATGAGGGTTTAAAGCTATCTCATCAGTTATAAGTGATCCACAACTGCGTTGAATTTCTATTTCGACGAAACATGAAATATAAAACCCTTATATATATATATATATATATATATATATATATATATATATATATATATATATATATATATATATATATAGAATTAAATCAAACAGATATTGAATTACACAGGTTTCCGTGATTAATTCAACTACGAAATATATTAATCTGATATCCCATTTCAACATCAATTTCCAATCAATGGAATACCATATGTTCTTAGATAATCCCTTTACGTTTTCACATTAAGACAATGTAATTATACCCATCTATAAATTATAATTGATCTATAAGCATTAGTATGGTCAATCGGAAAATTTCTCAGCATACGTATTCAAAATGAACGAAAATAATACGCAACTTTACATCCCTTATCACTTTTCTGAGACTTTTTAATTGAAATTCAATTACCAGGATGAAAATCAGGGATTTATCATATGATTTATCAAGTTCCTCATATTCCTGGCTACAGCTTAATTCCATCTTCTCTCCTATACACTATATATAATTTTCATATATAATGTATGAATATTACATATATGATAAATAAAAGGGGAGGTGAAATTGAGCTATGCCATAATAATCATATATTATTAATATAATATTCATATTCATTTCGTGATATAAAACCAAATGAAATTTTTTGGATTTCTGTCGAAATATAATAGTGATTTGATATTAAACTAATCAACGTTTATTTATGGTTAATTTTCTTTAGGCTGTTTTAAAATATTTGCAATGGAACAAGAACCACAAAAAATATTGATTAAAAATCAAATCATCCTAATGAAAATTGAAGTTTTCGATCATTAGGTGAATAAATTTGAGTATCAAAATCAATCCTGTATTCAAGCTATCGTTCCAAAAACTTGCCAAAAATAATTGAATATTATTACTATAGATAACGAAATTTTATTAATTAAGCTTGTCTGCTCTCGAATGTGTAAAATAGAGAAAAGTAAATTTAACGAAAACATGGTCTTTCTCGTATACAATAATTTTTATCTGATTATATCCGTGATCGATATATCGTGTATCAATATTAGTAAGTATGAGTAACCATCCTTTCATTTGGCTCATAATACCAAATTAGGTTTCCTCGTACGTCTTACTAGAAATATCCCAGACTACAATAGAAACCAAACCACTCGATAACTAAAAGACTGCGGAGGGAATACTACGTATCCTTCTTTTCTTACATTATTTAAGCATGGTATATTCCGTCCTGATCCTGTCAGCAAACTGTCATCATGAGTGTAACAACACACACACCCAAATAAATAATAATAACAGTATTTATTCCTTGCCAGGAAAGAGAATACATATAATGATACAACATCGACGGTAACTCTGTGGTACTCCATGACATGGTAATGACGCTCATGCATCGAAACTAGTCTTGTTTTCTTTATCTTGTGGTTTTTCAAAAGTTTAATAAAACTAGAAATTAGTTTCCTGTGAAAAGTTCTTCCTGTTTTTGTTTATATCACGATACAACTCATTTGAACCCAAATATGGTATCATACATTACAGATCCTTTAATAAAGAACGCGTAGCTTAAACACAACCGTGGACTATCCCTCTGCAGCAAAGAAATTGAGGCAGGAGGGCGTCGAGGAAATCGAGAAGGAGAAAGAGTAGAAAATAGATGAACGGAGGGACAGATTAATAGGGTATAGGAGAGGAGAGGCAAGCAATGAAAGAGGCCCCGCACAGATGGTCCGTTATGAGATTAGAATGAGAAGTGGAAAGGGCGTGGGACAAGGAGGCGGAAGGCGTAAAAGAAGATGGAAAAAGGAGTGGATAAAGAGAGACAGGGAGGAGAGAAGGGTCACCAATTTTTCACCCTTTGTCCTCGATGGGGAAACGTTAACAGTTGTGAGGGAGGGCAGTGAAAGGCGGGAGGGAGAGGTCGGAGGTTATAGTTCGGACAGAAGAAGTTTCGCAGGCCATCCTTCGGATTCCGTGTGCATTCGCTCCCCGGAAATAGATTTCTGTCCCCGGAGAGATAAAAGTGCGTAGGGAAGGGAAAAAAGAGCTTCCGAGATGAAATCTTAAGAGGGCGCTGTTCTCGGAGAAAGGCAGTAAAGGTTCGTAGTAAACGATGCGAAAGGCATTAAATTCTCGGTAACACTTCCGAAATATATCAACAGGCGGGGGCGATACGGCCAATGGAGTTCTCTACACAGGGGGATATCTGTTTATTTAACTTAATTACATCTGCTCCACCCATGTTCGCTCGAAATCTGCTCTTTCTCATTTGCGATACGAGTTGTGACGTCATGAAACCGAATGTAAAAAGGATTGCGGTATATTCTTGTGTGCCATGAGCCCCCGTGTAAGATGCGCACCTCATTATTGGTGCCTGAATTTCAGAAAAGTTTCGTCGAGCGTTTTATTTTGTTTGTCTTCTGATCTTATGGCTCCACTACGAAACCATGGTTGCTATGCTCCAGTATTTTACGTGGTTTAGTAAAGTGATTTTCAACCATGAAGGGTGTTAATTAAAATCTCAAAACTATGATATAATTTTTAACGCAGTCTGTAAAAAATATATCTCAATAAAAAGATGAATGTATCTCAAATAACTATAACAAAAGAAATCAGAGAAAATATGCTGACGTCAATTCTTCCCAACTCGTTTACCAGACAAAGAAAGTAGTTTTAGAAAGAGATTCCAGGAAAATTTTCCATTTTCCAGATTTACGGATTTGAAATTCTTAATTTATCCCAAGGGGAGGACAAGTACATCATTTTCACTAGGATGAATAAAGAAAAGCAAATTTGCTGAAAAGAGTTTTCATTTTCGACATTTCTTTTAATATAGAACGGCCCGATATTCCCGCAGCAGATTGGCTACGCTTCCACGGTTTAATTTTTAAGATTAGATCGTGACCTTTGCGAAGTGCGTAGGTCCGGGTCTGTGAAATTTGTTGACGCGGGAACAAAAACTTCAATTTAGAACTTTCAAACTTTTCGGAGAATTGATTATGAATAGGAACTTCCTTATTAGAGATACCGTTTTATTATGAAAAATCCTAGATCCAAGACTATCTAAGATAATTTTCATTCAAATATTTTGATGGTCACGAATTTGCTAGCAAAATTAAAAATCTTTCCTAAAATAGAAACCTGCTTCGGCCCCTAGTTGGCTTAGCCGGGATATTTCAACACATCAGTATTTTCAGTAAGTTCATATTTGCATGCATTATGTTACTAAACCTATAAGTAACAAATGTAACAACATTTTCAGGTTATAGTAGCAGTATAGTGGTATTTCTATCATATAGTCTTCATAAATGCTCTCTTACACGGAAACAGGACACCCTTGGCAATACTTTGGTTCTACGAAATATTGAATAATGCTTATAAATTTTCGATAATAAACAGAAGGGTATTGATTAAAAACGGCAACTCGAAACAGTATGCGACTAAATTACTAATACACACAACCAGCGAAGATAGTTCGGAAAAATGCAGATGTTCATTTCAGTAAATTAAACCTTAGCTTTAAATGTGAAGCCAAACATATAATTTATACATACTTTGGTTCAATAAAAAACGCCAACTATAGCCGCCGTGATACCGGCTCACTTCTCCTTTGCTATCTTAGTATAATTGTATATATAGAATAGTACAGACTGTGGATACAATACGAAAAACTATAATTGGAAAACTATGAAAAATGAGTTAGATATCTAATAAGAGAAACTTAATGAGTTGGATAATCAAAGGTTAATTATAAAGAGTAAATATTTTTCTTCGTGCACTTACTATCGTACATGTATATTGCTTCTAATTCAGGGCGTTGTAACCTAGGCCAAGCACATCTGAGTTATAATATTCTTCGTCTATATTTACCTACTTATTTTGGCAGCCTTTCAGTAAGTAGCAGGAGAAAAACACACCAGTTAGCTTTCTACCCACGTCTGAATTTATCAAGAATTTTTTAACTAGTTTTAATTACCGGATCCAATTAATTATACTTTTAATTGTTTGTCCCACTAATTTTGTTTGTTCAAAGAAATAATGGACCGTTGTAATCTAAATTACAGTTGAAAATGGACCTCTGCGGCGGAATTCTTAGCATGCAAGCCTCCCAACGCCAAAGTCCTGGGTTCGAGAACCAATAGCTCGTTTTTTCTGTGGGAATATTGCCTGCCATCCTGGAGCATGGTTTTATTTATTATACCTTGAACGTTCTTTATTTTTAATGTTTAGTTTGACAATAGATTCTTACAGGGATTCTGGGAAATAAAATTTTAAAAATTACAACGAATTAAAGACCGTTTTATGCCTGATGATGCTACGACACCATCGAAACATGTTGCCAGAATAAAAATTGCGGTGGAAGTGTACGAAACGGTCTTTCGTTTACTGTAATGGTCTTCAACGAGGTAACGCCTTTCCATATTGAGTTTTAAAAATTAATTAGCTAAGAAGTGTATTCAAAACAGTATCAGAAAGCTCTGAAAAAATAATATCAACAAGGAGAGGTACTGCGCTATATTTCAGCAACCCTCCTTTTCCCTTTCGACAGCTAAATAACCTTCCTGTACCCTGAGATCTAACAACTCCCTCAGATTGGCACCCGACAGATTTTAGTAAGACGTTACCCACGGAACACGTCGTGGGCACGTGCGGCTCTAAAAAAAGGTCGACTTAAGGACTCGCTGAGGAATATAAATCTTGGCGGGAGGGTTGGGCTTCCTTCTTTAATCTCGTCCATCCAAACACATCGAATAGCATCTACTCCTCACACCCCACTAAGCAGCCTCCGAACGACTCCATCCGATATGACTCTGAAGGGTATAGGTCATAAAAAAGTGCTTACTGAGACAAGGTCACGCACGGAATAAAACCAATAATCGCCTCCCTCATCAATAATGTCTTGATCCAAGGCTGTTTCCCTTTTTTTAAAACACCTCCGTAATGGGACCTCGGAGACATTCGGGTCGTTTATATTAAAAGAAAGTGAGTGGAGACATTTACTTTTCTATTAAAGTAGCGCGGCTTTCATATGAATGGATTGTTTGGTTCGTAAATATAAAGGTACCAAGATCACCCATCACGAAGAGGAATAAGGAACGAGAAACATTCTCATTCTTACTTACTCCCTTGAGAGGTCAGGTAGCAATTAAAAAAAATATGGGGGTGCAGGAGTGCGTCTAACGATTAATGGTCACTGGCGACGATTTATAAGTTTATATTTATTGGGTAGGAGAAAAGAAAAGAATATTCAAAGCTGAAGTATTTAATATATTTTCTCTTCCTAATCTCATAACAAATTCAAAAGCGACTACTGCAAAGACCACGCGTAGGCGGCATTTAAATTAGCAACTTCCAAACTCTGAGTGACCTAACACAAAAATTCCTTACAATTTTCGCAAATTACTTTGTTAATGCTTTAGATTTAAAAAGGCTGCCACATGCATGATTTTTGAGATCCCTCCGTTATTTTATGACATAAATATGTTAGATATATCACAAATTCTTATCTCATATTATAATTCTTAAGTTTAGTGTAATAGAATTTTCAAAAAATCTTTTTCTAGACATCCTTTGAAGAAGGGGGTAAAGGAATCGGCGGTAAAAATATTTCCTATATTATATAGAAGATATATATTACAGAGACAAAACATTAAATGAGCGTATACCAAATCAATCGTGTATATGATAGAGAGATTAATTCACTATTCGCTATGTTATTTTACCCCAATATTTTCCTTACGCCCTATTTTTTTCCTAATAGCAAAATATGTCACGCCAATATAAAAATTAATATTTAAATTCGTAACAACCTTTCCTATGCTAAAATGCAGAATATATTCAGCAAAATGAAATTGAATTTTGGTATCAAAAATTTACATGGAAATATTAACAGCGCATCATTACCTATGTTTTAATAATTGATAAAGTATTAAATAAATAGTTATTTATAACGTTATTTACATTAATTATTTAGTATGACGTACACAGAATATATAGTTTTTAAGGGTAATTTAGAGCTATAAATGAAATTAGTTTGTTTCTTCCTGAAAAGCGGATGGACAGATTTATAAAGTTAGTAATTATAATGGAAAAGTTTCTCGATTTCCTCATTCCACAAGATCGACGTTTAAACCGCAAGCAGTGTAACTATCGGGACGAATCATAATTATTATATTGTAATACATTCTCAAATTTAATTAATCTTATTTGAATGTATCACAATTTCTAAAGTGGGTATGGGGTAGAATGGAAAAAGTAAGCTGGGTTGATAGAAAAACAAGCAAGGAGGTGCTAGAGATCCTTAGGAAGAAGAGGGTTTTACTTGAGGTAATTAAGTGACGGCAGAGGAAGTGGTTGGGTCAGATATTGAGAGAGGGATCACTGAGGAGGGTGATTGATGGTAAACGCAAGGAAAAAGACAAAGACATGTTAGATGACATAAAGATTTTGGATGATATGACGGATAGTTAATCAAGGAACGAAAGAACAACAATTTAATAGGAAATATTAAGCCTCATAAACGTACCAAAAGAAAGAAAAATATGATGATGAATTTATAGTTTTCATCGCAAAGTTGTATCTGATATGGATATTTAAGAAATCCATTGTGTCGGTCATTGACAGACAGCGACGGAAAAAAAGCTAGTAATAGACAAGCACACCCGCAAATTGTACAAATCGAAGTAAATCTGTTATCGTCAGTAAATCTTAAGAATATAACTAAGTAAGATGTACTTCTTAAAATTTCCAAAGGAGACAATCCGACATCCCAAAAAATTCCCGCATAAAGACGAGACTATGAAGCAATCCCTCAATTTCGGGCATAATGTCCTCCGCCATGTCAAACGCGAAATAAATGACGCTCGGCTCATTCGCGGGAAGCGACCCGTAGGGGGGTCGCCTGGAAGAATTCTCACAATTTCCTAGAAAGATCCCTGTTTCCTTTCCCTTCACCCATAAAAACGCGTGAGGTCGACCTCCTTCGAAAGAGGCGACTCCGAAGAGGGTCACCCAATATTTGGGAAACACGTCGCTACTTACTCCATCCTTTTCCAACGTAAAATAAATCTTCCGTGATGCGAACCGTGCGCAAAAAAAGAGGGAACTGAAGGATCTCCCTTTTTTTGCATTCGGGAAGCAGCTACTTCAGTTTTCATTCTTCGAGACGGGATTAAATTCGTGGCCGGAAAGATATTTGGAGGCGTCCTTAAAAAATAATCGTTTGACTAGTTTTCTATACTACGAGAAGCTTGGTTTAGGTCGTCCAAGCATAGCGGGGGTTGTTAGTTTCAATATCAGACTCCGGAGAGATTTAGTAACCCTATTCGAAATAAACGACGCGGACGATTGTCACCTGAAATAATTGCCATGGTTCTGTTCAGGAGAAAGTTGCTATTTTCGCTTGCGTTACTTAATATCGCGATATATTTTCACGAAACAATTATGCCTTTCGTAGGTGGCACCCCGTAAGAGGCTCGTCAAAAATTATGGCTATATGAAAGCTACTCTACTAAGAACGACGCTGAATAACGGCACTCATTTAGGTCTGTCCTTATGGATCGCTTTGGAGAGTCTTAATCTTAAGGTCATTCTACCGATGTTTTTCATTTATAACCTTCTGTATTGGTGAGGAGGAAAATTACGGAGACATACCCAAGGAGAAACAGAAGCGAAAAATGGGCCTGATGTCGATACTTATTTCTTACCCATGGCTTACTCATGCCCGTTAACCGATAATTATATATAAGGTATAAGGTCAGGTCACCAATATGAAGTATCATTATATTAAAATTCAAGTATTTACATCAAATACAGAAACACACATATCACAGATTACTCATTAGTTGCTTTACTAGGCAAGATTAAACAAAAATTGAATTATATCTTTATCTTTAGAAGAAATAAGGCCCAATCAGAGATTCAATTTACTAGATAAATTCAGATAGAGTACGTTAATAGAAGATGTAGCCGATATTATGCTTCCTACTTGTTATATAGGCCGTTCTGATACCGCGAGAAAGATCAGAGAAATGGATGCTAGAACCAGTCGTTTGAAAAACCTGAGAACGATACACGAAAATAATCGACTAGGAGAGTAGAGTCATGTTGCTTGCACCCCCTGCCACACGCCGAAAGGAGGCTTTCTGGGTACGTAAGCAGATGTAGATGTTTATGTAGTATTTACGATACGATCGTTTACGGTAGCCGATACCCAGATTTCTATCGTAAAGGATCACGTTTTAATATAAGATATCCTGAAAGTATAAATGATTCAATGGTAAACACATACAAAGACACAAGTATGATCTGATGATTAAGCTTCACTACGAAACCTGGACTGTCCTTTCTTTTCATTTCTTTCATTAATAAATGCTCACGGATGAACTGTTTAGTACGTATCATCAATCACCATTAACTCAAACACGGTAGAATTTATTTCAACGCTAAATATTATTGTAAACGGATTATATTTCTTAATTATTTCTTTAAAATTTATTAGCTTGATTTTACAGAATTTAATGAAACTTTTATCTCTATTAAAAAATCACGCGACCCGAAGAAGTGTCGCGACAAGAAATCCGCAACCCATTCTAAAGAATCGCCAATTAATTGTAACACTCTTGCACGTCATTAACCGAAGCTTACGACGATACCTCATTAGCAAAAGATCGCGACCCGCACGAGGGTCGCCGTCGAAAAATTTCCCGATAATTCCCAAAGAATTCCCCTCCCTTCGAGTCGATCCAGCACGGCTCAAATCTCGCGTGACGCTGGAGACACGCACGTCAGGAGAGGAAAAAAGGAAACAAAACACTCGCGAAATTAAGGAAGAGCGTAAAAAAGTCGGGATAATTGGCGTGGGCATCTGATGGGACGGCGCCTGGATGTCGGAGTTGATGGAAATGAGTCATGTGATGATCCGTAGGGCAGACTCCCCCGCCACACTCCTCTTATCCGGTCCCCTTCAACCCTTGCTTCCACTTCCACGGCCTACAGAAAGAGCGTCTCCTTCCGCCAGAGGGCATGGCCCTCCGAATAAAAAGGACCCTCTGGCTCCGTATGCTCTGATGAACACCTCTTAAGGTACCAACCGGCTCCTCGTCGCGAATTAATGCCGTGAGCAGCCAACCGATTTACATACTCTGCTTGACAAACCTTCGCCTCGGATTGATTGTCGTGCGAGAGGATGAAAAATTGCTCATAACGCGGCCGTGAGAGCGATTTTCGCCTCTGAGCGGACGTTTGGGAGACGAAGATATTTCGCGCCGTTACGAAGTAATCGTTTTTGAGAGCGATCCGAGTGACATTACACCAGAAAAGTGCGGAAGCAGAAGTGTTGCTTAAACAATGTAACGAAAGGAAGCGTGTAACACGATTGATGATAATCGCTGAAACTGGTGTAAATGTATAGGCACTGGAATTACTTATTGAAACCTTATGGCCCTTGCGCAGATATTATTTACCAGTCCAGACAAGTACCCTGTCAAGAAATGATGGCAGCAAGGGATATAGGTGGCTGTATACTTCTAGTGATGACAATGTATCACATTTTAAAAAAGTCCTCCATGACAAAATTCTTTTACAAGAAATACAAGAAAAAAAGTAAAAGAATTTAGTCATAGAGAACTTTTTTGTCAGACATTACCACCAAGTGAGATCTGAGTCTGTGATGTTGTATCACATTTTATATTCGTAAAGGAGACATAATAACATTTTATCCACTAATATTCTTACCAGAGAGGGGCCATAAGTTTTCAATTTTAATTGATTAATTCATTATTTTATTTAATTAATTTAAACCTATTTAATCAGTCAGAACTTCTACACCATAATTACTAGTAAACAATTTAATGTATCTTATCGAAATCCAATTTTCTGGATATTAATCTTTGTAAACGACTGTAATCGAATTCATCATAGTCAATAGAATAACTTAACTATTCTTACACACATTCATTAATCAATGGCTATCTGAAACTCCATAAAGAAAATAAAAATTTATATTAAAAAATTAATTATACCACAAAAAATCTGGTAAATATTTTATCGGGTTAGGGTAGTATTTTAATAAAAGAATTTTTATAATCATTCATTTATGATAAATACAAATTAAATTTCTAATGTGCTTCAATCAATAATTAATCGGTTGAATAAATTATAAATAGAATTAAAAATATATCGGTCAAATAAATAATTTAATATATTTTTCATTGCATTTATTATGTACAAAATGATCCATATACGATACAAAACAAAATTTTTAGTAAAATTTAAAACGGCAGAGGTTACTTATTAATTGTGAGATTTCCGTACAAAAAATCAGAAATTTTTTCTTCCCGGATAGCCATGTGGGAAGCGCGTTCGACTGCGACGAAAGCGGTCCCGGGTTCAGTTCCCAGAGGGAGCCCGAGTGAGAAATGACATTAGCTGATAAAGCACTTTTAACAATAGCACTACTAATAGATTTTGATACTAAATTTATGATTCATCTGAATGCAGCTCTATCATCTCTACGAAGAACGCTAAATGTAGAGTTAATATTTTGAAAAATTCAAGATTACTAAAGAGAGATTCAGAATATTAATTCTACATTTACTGTCCTCTTTTAACATCGGGACGATCAGGCTAACATTTTGAGAAGCGCATTCCAAAGCTAAGGGAGGATCCGAGCTTAATTTAACCCTCTTTTCCCTCCCTTGTAACTACTGTCGCTAAAAGCAGCGGTATCAAGATCCGAAGACATGATTGGGCTTAATGGGATTCCGGTAGGGTCTTATATCAGTAATTTGAAGAATTAAATTCTGCATTCGACGTTAATGATTATAATTAAATAACCAAACAATGCATTATAATAAATTGATACTTGCCGAAATAAGGACAATGGCTAATTGATAATATGAAGTTAAAAATAACTGTATTTTTAGTGTCTGCAGATTACTCAAAAGATTCAGATCGCCTACCGTTGATTACATTCAATTACAGTGCAGTTAACATCTTCGTGATTAAAGCTGAAGTTTTAAGTTCCAAAGAGTGTATCCTTTTACTACTGAAATTAATTTATCACCGTACTCTATCTTATAAGACATGCATTCTTTTCTTTCACTTTTTACTTTACGTAATTAACTTAATTTGATCATAGATATACTAATTGCAGATACCCTATAAGGAGCAAATTTATATACATTAAGATGAATGTAAGACTAATTCCTAGATTTTAACAGGAGTTATAGCTGAAACTGTCCCACCCGAAGCTGATAGGGAGACATTGAAATAAATTTTCCGGTTAGATAAACTTTGTATCCTTGAATTTAACTTCTCAAATGATAAATTTATTTTCATTGCCTTCTCACGAAATTTAAAACTCAGGATTTTTACTTATTACGCTAAATTGTATGCGTTATTTTCGAAAATTTGTAAAGGATTTTCTGTAATTTTTGAAAATAGGCGTCTAATTTATATTCTACAAAGGATGATGTACACTGTGCTATCTAGGCAAAGAAGATAATTAGTTCCGAAATTCGTTAGCCGAAATCTTCGTTAGTCACAATGTAATTTCACATAGGTTTCTATAGAAAATCGCTTGATTCGTTCTGGATTCTGCCCGCTATTTAAATGTATAGAGTGAACGAGTGATATGTCGAATGGTTCACTGGATGGTGTGAATCAAGTGAAAAATCGAAAACAATCGTTCTTTTGTTTCAAGCGTGTTAAGGATAGAGTGAAAATCGAACCATTTTATTGGAATTATGAGTTGAAAGCAAACAATCGAATTATTAATTTGTTTTCATTCAGTTGTTTCCATCATATTCACTAAAAAGTTCGTTAACCGAGTCCAAAAAACAGCGAAAAAAATCTTCGTTAGTTGAAAAATTCCTTTGCCGTAAAAGTTCCTTAGCTGAAACCTAGCCTAACTAGTGCTTTAGCCGGGTGAACTCATTTACCGAAGCATCAAAGTGAATATTTTAACAATAAATTCAAACGTATAAAATTAGAGTAAAAGAGAAGCTCGTGCTGACGTATGAATAAACAGGGGAAACGTATTTTCTTGAATATGTCGAGGGCGTGGGCAGGATGACTCAGCGCAAATTCTTTCAACCCTGCGTGTTGTTAAATAAAGACTTTACTTGATGATTAAGACCTGGGGCATTTACCCCTAAACCGAGTAGTCAACAAGGGTGTTAAAACAGCTAAATTTAAAGGGACAATTACCGAAGTTGAATGGAATGAACCACGAGTGAACCTAAGCAAATGAAGTTGAAAGAGAGGGAAAGAGTAGGAGTCATTTGAAGTTTAGTTATAAGAATAAAATCACATATTCTGAGCAGCAAGTTAGCAGTAAGCTGTTATTCGCTAGAAGAATATAAATACCAACTAATCCTGTAACGCTTCCGTATGTGACAACACAGTAATGACGAAACCTCAGCCAAGATGTATTTTCGACTGTACTTGAATCACCTGCTCCATATTTCACACTTACGATGGTACCGGGTAAATTTTAATTCTGAATAATAGCCGAATGGTAACTATGTAGCCTAAATTAACACGTTAAGAAACAATGGTAGAAATTAATATTCATTCACTTTAACCTATAAAAAGCAAGCTAAAGTAGATAATCTTTCTGACTAAGATTCCTTGTATACATTATGTGCTTGAAGAGCGGTGTCCTCATATATTCGTTGAATCCGAAAATAATCCTTCAAAATGTCATGTTTCGCAGAAATATCTAGTATCGAAACCAGGTTATTTACTATGACTACCATTCAGTTCTGAAATATAGCGACATATTATGTGGAATTGGCCTATGGCTGGCATTTTGAAATGAGTTATAGAAAGTAAAGAAATTGTGCAAAGAAAAGAAAATTATAATGTTAGCAACCAAAAATACCTTGTACGATATGAGAGCAATCATTTTCTTAATTATTATTTCTTTTTTTCAAGTTTATTAAATATTACCGAAGAAAATTAAACTCCCGAATTATAATTACTTAGTACGTCAGAATTGTAAACTTGGAAGACTTAATAAAGCAATTAATACTTTTTTATATAAGAAAATATTTGTCTTAAAAATGGTATACTCCTGTTACAGCCCACCTTATAATAAAGCAAGCAATTCACGATTCTCTTTATGATAGAAATTATGAAATACGAAACTAAATAGTTAGCGTGAGTCACTGCATTATAAATATCTGACAACATTTTAAAAAAGGTTTAAATTAAATTTATCATATATTCATATTTTCCAGAGTAAATTTGGATACCACGGGTGTAATTTTAAATCTTACTTGTACCTTAAGAAACTGAAATATTTAACTATTCTAGAATGTCAATTTCCCAAATAAATCTCTAAAATATTATTTTTAATACCAAATTTACAAGCCTTTATTTACAAGTCAAAGCGAAGGAAATAAGAGAACAAAGGTACACTTATTATTCCACATGCACCACGACTTTTACCAGCTCCAAAACTTAGGTTAGAACACTGAGGCGGGGGAGGGGCAAGATAAACTAGAAATTTTTGCTTGCGTTCAATTTAAAAGTTAAATTATATAACAACATTTCTCCGCAAAAAAGAACCCGTGATGGAGGGGAAATTTTTAAGAGTACGTTTTCCATCAGAAATAAAAAGACGTTTTCGCCGAATGGGTGGCTGGAAAAAAAGGGACTTTTCCTTTTTCCGAATCGTAAAAAAACTCCGCTGTTCTCTGGGAACGCAACAGCCGTTCTGGCTTCATGCGCATCATCCTCCCCCATCACTCATTTCCTTCTCTCCCTCGCTTCCTCTCTCTTCTCTTCCTCCACTTCCTCAATCGCCAACTCTCTCCATTCCTTCCCTCTATCTCCCATCGTTCACTTCGGATTTCTTAAGGCGATAAAGCTGAAATTTACAGAATCCGTTTGTAACCAATGCGGAATTTTATGTGCGCCGGATCCGAATAAATCAATAATCATTGTATTACAACGACGCAGAATCTGGACCATCTTGCTTTAATTAATGGATTACCACCAAAAAGTCAGAAGACAAATTTTTGTAATCTTGGAAGTTTGTTTCAAGAATTCGATTAATTCTTAGTGAACATTTTTGTAGTATTCTCTAAAAATTTGTTCTTTCCGCATTTTTGTAATAGTTCTCACTGGATGTAATATCGAAAATGCCAATATTTATTAAGAAAGCATCTGGGAAATATAAGTATAACAAATTTACAACATAGGCAAAGATTGGAATTGAATTGGTATAGCCCTAGTTCTCCTAGTTCTTATAATAGGAATGTAATGTTCTTTGGAAAATTACTTATTAGAAAGTAAAATAAAACCTATGACTTCATCGAATACTATACCAATTCCAAGCAAAATAAGCGAAAGGCAACCTTAAAACTATCTAACTCCAGATATAAATGTAAATTAAAGGAATTAAGAAAATTATTTATTATATTACTTAATAGAAAGAATTAAGAAGTAAATAAGATTTAAGAATCTCTAAATTACAAAATGGAAGAAAATTAGATTTAAGACATTTCTCTGAAATGATAAATGACACCATGACAACTATGCTTACTAATTTGTAACCCAAATAAAACTTAAGACTATAGGATAACTATAGGATTTTATACATAGTGGTCCGACAGTCATTCCATTCAGTCCTTGGAGAACCTTGTTTCAAAGTTTTAAGCCGGTCTTAAAAATAATCTCATATGATTCATCTGGAAGTTAGAGTTACTGAGGCGGTAATGTTTGATAAATTTAAATTATCTTGAATAAATTGATAATATTTCGGTGGTTTTGAGCTAGAAATATCAATTTTAACCCATCTGCAGAGATAAATATTAGATAATGTCAAGGCAGCTGAAAACAGGCAGCGCAGATTACAATTAATGTGGTTATTATTATTCATATTTAAATATGCAAGAAAAGGAAGAAGGAGCCTATGAGCTATAAAAGCCTTTTCAGTTCCAAAATGGAAAGGGAACCAAGCTATAATTCCTGAGTGAGAGTAACGAATGACGTCACTTATTCATGCGCGAACCATTCAAATTGCGTAACACGTTTCCTCCGAAAACAACTTCATTTTGTTTATTTAGGGGATTAATAATTAATTTACGAGATCAAAATCTCATTAACGGAATTTATATTGTTTTGCTTAATCCAACAAGCAATTTTTTAATTAAATAGCAATTATGAATGGGCATTCTGATTTGGGTGACGGTGCAACTAGAGTCGAACCACATGTGAAAACGGAGTGCTAACGATCGCTTTATTTTGTAAGGAATTTGATCCATAAATTACATTTTCCCGAATTCGGGATTTTCCTAGATGTCGTGTATGGTGTTGAGCTGGAGAGAGAAATAAAGCAAAGTATATATCGGAGGAAAAAGTGAAAGGAAAAAAAACGGGATAATTTATAATAGCCTCGCGTGTCACGAAACTGTGGTTTTTAATAGAAATTGATTCAAGAACAAGTTGAAAGGGATAGGCGGAGTGGAGCGATTCAATACCCGCCACTATTTCTGACTGAAATCGATTTGATTTATGTCCTTCATATTCTCCGCTAGCTTTCCTTTCCGCAAAGTGAGTGAGAAGAAATTCCGAGCTTCGGTGGAAACGATGCAATTACTGTAATGGTATTTTTACCACTGGAAAATGACGAATGGCTCAGGAAACTGATATTTAATGCGTTTCGGTTTTGAAGAAGTTCCAACAAATATAACACAATCTTGGTGGATGGAAGTAAATTTCCTGCTTCAATTTGCACTTGGGACTTGATGGAATTATTTATGCCTCTCTGGAGCGCAAAAGTAAATGGTCATTTGCAAGGATATAACTTATCGACACGAATGTTTTATTGGCATGTAAGAAACTTATGAGTCCAAAGAGGAATAACTCATCGAAAAAAAGCTTTCAATGTGTAAACAGGGGTTGAATTATTTAATCAGTCAGAATCTTCTGCACCCTAATTGTAAGTAAACAATTTTATGCATCTCTTTTCACTCCCATTTTCTGAATTATGATCATTGTAATTGACTTCTAGACTTCATCAGGAAAATATTAATAAATTAGTAGATATGTCTTAATATTCTATTGCAGCAGAAAATAAATATATTTGATTGACATATTAGTTATATTTAATAACTTACTTATAGCTTCAGGTGGCGTTCAATGCGATTTACGACCAAACAATCTAACGACCGATTTAATTTCGTCTTTCGTGTGTGTACGTCTACCTAAAACTCAGGATACAATAGTCCTGTCATTTCCAATCTTTCTTTCTTAAATAAATACCGTTCATGTTAATTTCAGCTTCTTTTATAACACTTGTGAAATAGACGAATGAACAAAGCATTTCCATACAGAATAGCTATATAGTTCATTGATGATCACTCACTTGATTAAGTTTCAGTCGACTTACGACTGGCTTCTGAGGATGTAACTTGATCGAAAGTAGAGATTCTCCTATTCATTACTTAGCGTATTTTCATTTTATCTTTCCGATAATATTACTAACCACAGAAACCTAGTTCGCATTTTATTTTCTTAGAGATTTTTGTCCGGTTGATATTATGTCTTTCCTCCGCAATAAACCTGCTAATCATAAGTTAAAAAATACAAGTTCTATATAAGTTCCAAATGTTTTCAAACTAATCAAAATTTCAAATTAAAATCGCAAAAATCTGGATCGAGGATATATATAGTCGGTACTTATTCTGATGTCATGAATTTCTCTCCATTCATTTTGTTGAGAATAGCTACCAAAAATCAATAAGCGCCATAAAGATTCTCCTTTACGTGGGATGGAAATCGTTAAAAGAAAGGAGACTACATTTTAGCTTACACTTGCTCAGCAAATTTCGGAGATGTTCTCGGAAGATATAGTAGATAAAATGTTTCTACTGTGTTACATGGAAGATCAGATACTGCTCAGAATTTAGGGAAATAGATGCTGCAAGTAACCATGTTAAAGATTCATTTTTCCGCAGGCGATACGCGAGAGTAATGGATCAAAGAAATAGATAAGATCAGGGATTTCCAACGCAGAGTTCCTGTACCTTCTGGCAGTACGGTAAGCTTGTTCAAGAGGTACGATGAATAGTACTTACATATTTATATCAAGCGATTAAAGTATCCCAAAGTTGCTATATCAGATAATAGCTGATCATAATATTTCATTTAGGTTCTGCTTAACAAAATTTATGATGCTATTTCATGTTGGTATTGTGACTGAATTGAAATTTTTATTTCATATTATAGAATATTGGGGCGAAATAATCAATATATAACTAGTATGGGGGTATAGGAACAGCAAAGGTTGGGATACTTCGACTAGAATCATGGAAAAGATTATGGTGCATGAACTTCCTACCAAACGCCAAAAGGCAGGCAGATATGGGTATATGTATACATATAGATGTTTTTTATGGTCCATAATCGTTACATATAACCTTTATATGTAATAATAACTGCTATCATACAATACAATGAGGAGAATGTTGAAGATCAAATGGACAGATAAGGTAAGAAACGAAGAAGAATACAGAAGAATAGAAAAGGTTAAAACAATATGGAGCATCATCCGAAAAAGAAGAACCAGATGGATTGGACATATCTTGAGACACAATGGATTTGTTAGGAACGTACTTGAAGGCAAAATAGAAGGAAAAGCACCCAAAAGGAAGACCAAGGGATGAATATATAAACCAAATAAAGAGAGGTATAGGAAAGAAGAGATATCAGGATGTAATAGAGTTAGCATTAGATAGAGAGGAATGGAGGACTGCAGTCAACCAATCTATGGATTGAATGCCCTATGATAATGATCATACAATGCATACTATGTAAAAAGGCAACTTTTTACACATTCGCTTTAAAAATCATATACATTTTCTAATATAAGTCACTTAAAGCGCTTAGAATATCTTCCACAGATCTCAATTATAATTTTGTATTTATAGCTAAAAGCCTGATACAGAAAATACTGCAGGTTTAAAATACCTCCTATATGCTCCACATACGGCGAAACTAAAAACCAAGGATGACGAAACATCCGGAATGCATTTCTCCCTCTGATTGGGCGCGTAATCTAGGATGAGCGTATGAATAAGGCACGTCTTTATTTCCATACGTGTACAAATCCGACCTCTTCAATGCCATGAAAAGAATGAGGTCTAGTTTTCATACGGTTTCTCGCATGGCAAAAAAATCCTCGCATCACAACGAGATGTGATTCATAAGTTGCAGAATCTGTGACACGGATAAAAAAATGTGAGCAGCTGAAACAACGGCTACAGCAACCGAAAACTTGTTCCCGTTACCACCGGTATCTACTGCAGATATTAGCGCATGACTCAAATGATTTCTGAAGTTCCTACTCCGTCAAAGGCTTACGTATGGAGAGGAATGGAGGATGTAGTTTTAATCTCCTTAGTTCTATTCTATGAGTTCGATCAGAGAGTATTCTTAGTTTCATAGGAAATCAATCTGCATTTAAGTAAGCAGCTATTTTTACTCTCTTGTACTATTCCTGTTGTTTGAATTTGAATAGGAATAGATATTTAATATGGAAAGACTAAAATCGTATGACCATTCTTCTTTTCCTTTATCTGATAAAATTTAGAATATTACAAAAATATGCGTAGGTTGAAACATGCGTAGGTAGACTATGCTGAGTTGTTTGAAGGAAAAAAATGCGTTGATAGATGAGTAAACTCCACGGAATATGGCGAGGTTTTGTGTAGATCGATAATGAAAAAGAGACCTTTGAACGATATGTACTTTTGCCATAAAAAAAAACTACTTTTTACATGAAAGAGTTCATCGGTGATGAGGACGATCGTTCGTCGATGCCAGACGTTTCTCTTTAAAAAAATTCGATGATGCATTTTAAAAGAATAATTCAAATTTATACAAAAAGTTAGATTTTAATAAACAGTGATTTTATGTTATACGTTAGCTTATAAAACATTTACGAGAACGATTTTCGATTATAAACTTATCCTAGCTCATGTATACACACTAATCATATTTATCTTTAATGAGAGGTTGTGAGGGGCTTTGAATTTCAATCAAATCCACTGAGCATCACCAAAGGATTGTACTTTTAAATTTGGTTTTCATATAAGGTTATTTGTCGTAAACCTAGACGGACTTCTTCTCACAGTACAATTAAAGGAACTTCTGTGGTACCCTGCTAATAAAGAGAGTGGTTGGCTCATTTACTTGGAAACGCTAAGTACATAAACTATAAGTCCAAACTGAAGGTAATTACCTCCCGCGAATCTATGAAGGTGACTTCATCACCTAGAAAAATTCCTGGCTAAGAAGACTGTCTATGAATAGACGCTTAAGTCACAAGTAAGCGTGAAACGGATAATTTTCCTAGGCAAACGGAGGAATGACCGCAGTGCAAGGTAGATATCTGTGACCGCAGAAAATTTTCAAGTCGCACAGCAACAGAGATCTGGCTTTAAGTCACGAATCATCCACGACGAAGTCGGGAGCAACTTACGAATAAGCAACTGTTCATTTTAGTGAAAACTTCAAATACTTCTGCGGAAATTTTCCTTTTCGAGTCACTTTCCTTCATTCTTTCAAGTTTGGATAGGCCAACATGAAAGTGAAGCCTAACATCCTGAAGGAAGTAAAGTTTTTCGGTTGCGATGCAAATTTGAAGCTGAGGGAGAGAGACTAGCTCCAATTTTACGTCTTTCATCTTATTTTATTCCCATTGCTACTCATATTTATTCAACGCATATTTGAATTACTAAGTCTACGAAGGTCGGTAAGAAATTTAGAAATTTGGAAAGAGTTGAGGGAAGATTTTTGGGGAAAATTATCGTTAACTCAGTTTAAGAATTATCTTATTCTTGGCGGTTTCCTTCCTGGAAGACAAAATGCAAAGAATACTTCCTCAAGATTCAAACTGTATGTACATTCTAATATGACGGGTAAAGTATCTTGATCCTACAGAGTCAGAAGACAGGTTTAACTCGAAAGAAATTCACGATTGACTTGTTTGTATGATCAAGAAGGTAAAGAAGAATAACAAAATTGGTCCGTTGATGAATAAAATTACCTGAAAATGCCAAGAAACACAATTCTATCGTGGACAAAGATTGCACTTTAATTTTTTTCGTATATTCGTATTTTCCATTTATTTTATATAATATATACAGTAAACGGAAAGTTTGACTTCATTCTGACGAATTTAGAGCAAAATATACCAGGCGGCCTCCAATGATGGCGTAGGGTTTCACGCCTTGGATGAGTTATGTCTTCGAAAATCGTTCCGAAAGGATATTCATAGACCTTAGTTGGTGTGTCGCGCAATATACGGCGGGCAATTTCTCTCGTTGAATTGAATTCCGAATGGATAAAATAAAATCAGATCATAGAGAATGGTATTCAAATTTGGCCTTTTTTAATAAACTCCCTGTATCACTGCACCTTTAGCGCATTTTATGCATAATATCCTTAATTTGCATTTAAGTGACGGATTGAAATCCGCGTTATAAGCAAGTTTGCGATTTATTTTGTATTTGTCAACATTTTATATTTTGAATTCTGAAAAACAATGAAGTTTCACTCTTTAGCCTTAAAGAAGAGCTCTGCACTTTAAGAAGTAAAGAGATCTTTTTTGTTTGCTTTAATTACATAATAGTGATATTTCATTCACAATTATTCATAAATTTCGTCTCTTCCGTTAATAAACATCAGCAATATAATGTCTTTAAAGCGTTTAATGACGTAAAACAAATAATGATAACAATTTCTGGTCTATTAAACGAGATCTTTTACTGAAGCTGATTGTAGTGCATTTGGGGACGGGAAAAATCTGCCTTATAAATGCTTAGTGTGCAATGGGATGGGGAGAAGGATAGAAGCTTGTGCTAGGTGGGATAATGTCTTAACATAGAGCGTTATAACTGGGTTTGACTGTATATGACCGTATACATAATGATAATCAGCCTATGAATTTTTCTTTTCATTACTCTTTATGTTTTGTGAACTATAAAATTATTGAAATCGTTTTCATCGCTAACGAGAAGTAGAAATAAATTTTACACGAACTTCGCTATCTTAAACGATGCAGGTATACGACAAGTAAACAAGTAAAGGTATGTACTTGTTTTGGCATATGTCAGCCATAACTATGCATAGATTTAATCAGGTGTGTCAGTCTTTCATGTTAGTGGGTATTTCCATAAGCGAATTCTTTTGTATTAAATTTGCAGAATCACTGTGGATGAATAGACTAAAAACTGGGACGTGGTCTTTTATTTTATAATTGCAAGAAGTTGATAATTTACATGCATTCCCAGCCAACCTAATTCAATTACAGGAAATATTGCAGCTCCGCAAAATCAGAAAAATACCACTTTAATATTTCTACTGAAAATCTTTTCTAGCGGAATTATTCCGACGTAAACAAAATTCCCGCACTAATTCGTTAAATCGATGATTTCAAAATTTATTAATATAACCTACGATCTACAGGGAGACCTCAAAGTATCCATCAAACACCATTAAACACGATTTATCTACACACTAAAGAGCCGATAGAGTAAGTCATAAACCTTGAATGCATCGCATTTAATCTCGGGAACGTCAATGGAAGGATAGGGTCTCGAATCCACACCATTCATGGCGACCGACAAAACGGCCCGACAGGAAGCCGCCTTCCATTCACGAACCACGCGCATTTAAGGCGATTCCAAGGGGTATCCGTTTCTAGGAAATTCCTCACGGCGATATCCGCGAACATGTATGAAACACATCGGCGGTGCATGTGAGCGTCTAGACGCCGGCCGTCGACCGCCTGCTCCTCCTCGGTCCTCGCCGATGTATATTTACTCCTCGGTCTTCGAGGGCCACGAAAGTTCAGAAATAGAACGAGTCTCCCAAAGCAAGAACCCCCCGCAAAGCTCGCGAGAGCATCCTCCCGCATTCCACCAAGGGCTGCCAACTTTTGAGGATTCGAAGTCCGTCCTTATCGCGCAGCCTAAATTGGGCGGATACCCATATTGAGGAGTGGAAGGAAAATAATCAAACCGACCCATAGAAGAAGCTTCTAGTTTTTTCAGGCTTAGATATATATTCCCCATAAGCGTGAAAACAACAATCTAGCTCTTTAGGATTGAATGAAAACTTTAACGAAACGATCTCAAATTTTCTATTGTCATGCATCGAAATTAAGAAAATACGACACAATCACATAAAATATAAATCTATGATGGTAGATTATGAATTTTGATTTTATCCAAAATAAGATTTTCAGTGTTGTTAGATGAATTAAGGGGTTGGATAAGTTACCAGGAATTGAAGGAGAGGGAATTAAATAGGGAATGTGGTGGCACATGAACCTACTAAAAGGTAGAACACTAATATATTTTCAGTATTCATTAGAGTCAAAAAATTGCTTCAAAGTTAATCATTATCGCTGCATTAAAGAAATAAATATAATCCGAATAAGCGACTAATGATTCGCCAGTTCTTTCTCAGCTACATAAAAATTGAATTAATCACATGCTCATTGCATTGTAAATGAGCTATTTTCTTCATACGCATTTGTAAAACGGTTACTAAGGAGAATTATTCGTATTCGATTTTCTGAAAGACAGTTCTATTTGGAGGAAGAGGTATACCCAGAGGTGCTACCCAGAGCTTTACAAAATCTAGATTCAGAATATACTCCAGTCATATCACAGTTTTCTCAACCATCGAGGTTGCATACATCTAACGCATATGAGTCTTCTCATATGAAAGTCTACCTCCGGCTGGTTCATGTTCCCTATGATTCCTTTCTTGATGCTCTGAGTCACTTCCTGATGACTAGTAAAACTACTTTCGTATCAATCCGGTATCTTCCCTTCTTCTCCTTCTCCCATATATAAATGTAAGGAAAAGGTAATTTATTTTAATAAAATGAAAATGTTACTTTGGTAGTATCACTATCGCAAATAGGTGATGCAATGTGATCAAATTATTTTACTTTATTAAAATAAAAATATTTGATCATGGAAATGAACTTCCTTCAAGCCAAGCTTGAACTTATTGAGTTTACTATATTAACATGTTTAGAAAAACCGGTACTTATTAAATTTTGAAGCGAGTTGAACCTGGATGAAACCGTTACTACTTTGTGAAAATTAGTTTTAAATTAGTAAATTATATTTCTATAATGCTAACCGTATATTTATATTAATGTACATGAAACCAGGACTGAGATTAAACCAACTAAAACATTTGTATCTGAAATTCCTAGTATTTAAATATTTTCAATCAGTACTTTTTGTATGCTTGCGTATTTGTATCATATAGTATCGTATTTCTGTAATTTATATACTTATTTTTTATATGCTTTCTTTAAGATATATTCTATTGTTTAACTGAAATCCTTCAGTAACAGATTAAATTTAAGAAGAAAATAAGTTTCAGTTTCGCCTAAAATAAAGACATGCGTGAGTATATATCCTATAACCAATTACCTTTTTTGGTAACCCATTCAGTACCTAATCCATATCTACCTCCATTTTATTTTTATATTGAAAACCATTTTCTTTCACCACCTCGTATGTTTCGGTATACATCATTCTCAGCAAACAGTTCATAACCAATTTGGCAGAAATAGCTTCGGAGATAAAGGCCGGAATGCATGTAAAAACTCGGCAGAGAAAGAAACGCTGCGGGTCGACCCCTAACCGGAAACCGTTGATGAGAATCGGAGATCGTCGATGTGCGAAACCCGGACCTCCGGGAGAACTACGGTTCAGAGAAGAGCGACCTTAACTCCGACCGCTTCACTAACGCCAAACGCTTTAAGAAATGGATGAAAAAAACGCACCGAATCCCCCTCTCTTTCTCACCCACTCCCTTCGCCCTTTTTGGATGGATTCTAATTTTAAAAGCTTACTCGTGCTCACATCGCTCGAATACGTCTCGTAGCAATCCGAAGGGAGAGACAACGCGAGATCTTCTCGAAATTTCTGCTACTAGACGAGACTTTTTATTTCCTCTGCGCTTGCAGTATTACAGCAACTACGCAGCAATTATTTTGTAGGGCTTTTAGTCTCATTGACGTCGGTCACCTTAGAGGAAGAACAAGCATGCAGTAATCAATTTTATGATTACTACTGGGCGACATTTCACTTTGAGTGAAGACACTTCGACAGCGGACATGACTGTGAGAAAATCGCTCAGGGAAAGTAGGGTGATCATACGTCCGGATATCAGAGGACATGCCCTCTTTTTAAAGGCATGTTCGGACCTCGCGTCTTTTAAAATTAGTCCTCATTTGTCCTAGTTTTTCAATTATACCTCTTTAGACACTCTGTATTAATTTAACCATCACTAATTATAATGTTCGTGATATCCGAATCGACTGCGATGGAAGTCTGAGCTCACAATTAGCAACATTGGATAGAATCAGATCGAATTTTCATCAAATTTCATAATCCACGAGAACTACCACCTCTTCATCCATAAATAACTTTATAGTTTACGCGACAGCTAGTAAATAGTGCACCAGGCACGATGGATGTAGCAGAAAAATACCACAATACGCTCTATTGTTAATATAAAAATATCAATTTTTTAAATCTTTGTATTCCTAGATTGTAGTTGCCATTGTTTTTCAAAAATTAGTATTTTTTATTGTTATGTTTCTTAAAAAGTAATATATATTATCTTGATAAAAAGAAAAGAAATCCTAGTTTTGTCATCTTTTAAAAATACTGAATGTCCTAGTTTATATAAAATATACATGGCTATCCTAGGCGAGTGGACAATTAGTCCACATTCAAATCAGTGAAAAGACAGAAAAAATGTTGAAGCTCATTTCGATGAAAAGAAAGCTCGACGACAGACAACCCGGGGACGATCAGCTGTCTGACAGTCAAGGCAGAAAAATTAAATTAAATAATGAAAAATAATAATTTGAAAAATATGCAAGGATTGTATAATAGTGTAAGTATTAGTAACACAGTAACGGCATTTCTTCGGGAGAGTTAAATAGATTTACCAAGTCTTCAAGGCATCTTTTCCCCGAGTCGATGCCAAACTGCCACCCTGACGTTCCTTGGTTAGACGGTTCCGCCAACTGGATCCCAAGGAAATGTTCCCCGAACCCAGGACATGACGTTAAGACAAAGGCTTTCGAGGAGGAAAAAGCAGTGAGTTGGATTTTTAGTGTTAAAAATAAATCCCAAGGAAAAAAAATAAAGGAGGAAGATGAAAATCTTTACCAGCAAGAGTTCTTTCGCGTCGAAGCATACCGGAGCAATTTAACTCGAAAATGCAACTAGTATATTACAGGAATATTTCTCGACTATTTTAATACGAATTTCTTATCGAAATGAAAGATTGATTCAGCGCAATTTCGATGTAAAGCAAGAATAATATTTTTATAACAATACTGCAAGGTTGTCTCTAACAATACTAAACGGAAAAATACCTAAAATTTCAGGTTGTAGCCAAGGGTGTTGATTTCAATCTTAAAATGAATATTTGAATAATGTTTTTACACATTTATAGCTGCTATATATTTATGCGCAAAAAACTGCCTGTAAATCCATTAATAAAAATCAGCAAATAAAATGAAATTTATATTAAGAACAAAATAGGAATGATTATTTTTGGTAACGAATAGGTAGAAGTAATCATTAAATATGTTACAATTATAAGGTCCCCTTGGGTTATTCTCTTGGTCCGAAGCTCATAAGATAAAATAAATTTCATCGTCAAGCAATTTATCCAAATGCACGAGAATAGAACGAAAGAAAATTTCTCCTTGTTATAAATTCAACGCAGATTAAAAAGAGCTATAAATTTTTATGCATGGAGCAGAAGAGAATTCCTAAATTTTCCCTTGTCATCAATGAATATAATATCTGAAAAACGCAGTGTATATCGAAATTTCGGATCGACGAAGTAAGGCTGCGACGAATCCTTTCCTTAACATTTTTTCCTTTACTCCAGCCTTGGCTTTGACCTCAAAAGCACGCTATGTTTCGAAATTTATCGAATATATCGAGTGACATACTTATAAAAATCTCATTTCCAAAGGTATTGCGGCCGAGATTCTGGCGGAATACATTAGTCATTCCCCTGCGAGAGAAGAGTTTGCGATGGAGCTAACGAGCCCCTGACGACCGCACAATGCTTCCGACGTGCTAACTCCCTGAGGGCCTCAAATGCCTTCGGAACACAGGAGCTTTTTAAAGAATAGGAGCGACCACGTGTGAATGGCTGGAATGAAGGGAGTGGAAGGAAGGGCAAACGGAGGAAAGAAATGGGCCGAGAAAAGCGAGGAAGAGGAGAGGAAAGAACGATCCAATTCAAGGCTTCCGCGCCGAAAAAAATAAGATACATTCCGAGTTTTTTTTCCGCCCAATAAACGAAGTTATTTCGCCCAAAATTTAATCACGAGAAAGGTTCGTGGGAATGTATCAATAAATTAGAAAGTGGCGACTCGAGTTTCGATAAAATACGTAACGTCGACGGGTTACGTTTTCCCAAACGAGTATCGGTAAAATGAGCGGTGCGCGGTCCTTAGTTTAATCATAAATGTACGGATTTGTTTCGAATACATTTTACTGATGTAGTATTTAAACTAAAGAATTCTAATGGCTGAAAATCGACGTTCAAAGAAACAAAATTTACAGGAATATTCAAGAGGTTTCTTCGATTTCTTTTTCGGAAAATTCGGAAAACCAAGTTAATTTGGAAATTAAGATCTTTTTCTATTGATATTCAAATTTTTATTCTATGATCTTAAGATACATAAATGGACTGTCTAATCAATATGATTTGGCAGTATCTCATGAAAGGCCATATAGTAAGTAATGAGCAGTGTGTTACTATTCTAATAATTATTATGTACTCAATGAATATCGCTCTTATTTATGTTACTGTATTTGCCCAAATAATATTCTTCATTAAAAAACTACTCCTGATTTGTTTTTAGTAAATCCAACATTGTTCACATACTTCCAATTAAAGCCGGCGTTAGATTTTTAAATCTACGTGTGGAGCTAAATATATCATAACATGTGAAATTTAGCCTACAAACTGTGATAGCAAGAGTGCATAGACATTTTTCTGCTAAAAAATCTACAGAAAGTAGGTATAACTTAAGATAGTTCTAGTTACACGAAGTGCACCGCTACAAGTGGTAATTATCAGACGTAGTGGCTTTGCAACAGCTCGACTATGTCAGTCTTAATAAAACTATTTCTCATTGCCTTATTTTATTCCATTTAGTTCATACTAATTAAAAATTACGCCCACATCAGAGATGAATTTCGTTCCTGAAAACATAGAAGCGACCTCTTAAATTCAGCCTTAAAATGAATTGAAGAACTCGGTTACAAATTCGATATAAACATTATATAATATATAAACGATAAATATAAGGGAAAACTATGAAGGAATAGACTTAATGGCTCCGTTGTATCTACAAATTTGTGTGGGCAGGGTGGAGTAATGTAATTGGTAGCTAAGTGGTCAAGTGCATTCGTATTAGGAAGAAATCGGTCTTGGGATCGATTCTCTGTGGGTGAGACCCATATTCACGAAATGACATCAGCTGTCGAAGAACTTTTACAAACACTACTAACAGCGATAGCAAATATGTTCACTGGGGAACCAATCCCTTGAGGGAGCTATATTATTTTTGAGTACACACGTAAATAATTTTTTCCTGAAACTAAAATAATTTACAGATTTTAATTTTTAAGTAGCTTATTTTTAAAATTTCCCATTTTATTATACCGATAAATATCTTTGGCGAATGACGCCTTTGTTACTTTGGGAAAATCGTTATTTACTTTGAAGCAAAACACGGAAAATACACAATCCATTTTGAATTTGACAGGTTAACGATGATTAATCACATTACTGTCGCAGAATTTTCGTTTCTATGCAGATAAAGTCGAAGCAGTTGGTACTGAGAATAACAATTTTCGAAATGTTTACGCTGTTATCTTAATGCTTTACATATAATACCGACAGTTAAAACTTAAATATTTTGCTAAAAATGAAATGTAGTCTTTAATATAATGCGAATTCGGAGGAATAGATATTTTGGTGAACTAAAATGTTTATGCAAAATCATCACAGATATGAATAAATAATTCTGTAAATTCAAATTAGAGATATCGTATCTTTAAAGAGTGTCTGTAGACGTATGGATTTCCGCAAAACTAGGCAAGGCCTAATTTTGAAAAATAGAGCTCTACACTTCCTTTCAGAGTTTGGTTTCGAAATCATTTCCCAATATTCTTATCATAAAAATGATTATATTTAGACGAATAAAAGTAAAATAAAGGAAATAATGCGTGAATTTTGAATTATAAAATGTAACATAGATTCCACCTCTATAATTTCCATGGTATCTGAGCATGTGAAATGTAGCCGCCGAATCTACATTTTTATTTGCTGCAGAAACTAATACCATGAATTTTTTTATTATTCAGGAATAAATGATAGATTAATGGGCAAACTTTCAATTAGGCTCCTTCCACATTTTAACAAGGACAACTTTAGGGCTTACGGCCATTCCATTCAAAGCCGATGACTGCAGAAGTATTTTAATCGATGACTGCAGAGGTATTTTGAATCCTCTTTGATCAATCAGATCGGGAGATCTCAATATACAAGGGATATTTATTCCCACTTAATGCTTTAGTAAACAATCTGCCCGTAGTGCGAATTGCTGCGACTATTTCTGCTCAGTTTATTAGATTAATAAAACTTGGAGGAAGAAACATGCGCTGGTCATTAAAACATCATAAACTAATCTATTTCTAAAGATGTAATCATCTAAGCGACTGACATGAAAAGACTGGGTCTAAGATAACAGGGAAAAACTTGAGCAATGAAATTTTAGACGAAAGGACGCATAATTTGTTGTGAACATGACTTTTAAACAGGAATAACCTGCCACATCATGCTCTCCGAATTTAGAACTCAGGACGGTCTGGAGGATGTTCTTGAACCGCCATTGAGAAAATAAACCCGTATCATTCGAAACTTACATATAAGCTTGTTTAATTCCAAATAAACTGATAATCGGATTAGCATAAATAATGAATATCTGACAAATATTCTTGCACATGCTATTCAAGTATTAATTCTAAGACAGCCGTTCTGATGGAGTTGCTATGAATTCCTCTTATTATATTTTTAATATGAAATAAATGAAGTATTTTTGAGTAAATTATAATGATGATTGAATCAAAATGTAAATACAGAAGATAAGATCCGGCAAATGAGGATAAGAAAAAGCGAAGTTTATATGTACACCTAGAATTTTAACAATGTTTTCCTAAATGTATACTTAAAATCAATGAAAAATACTTAGAATTTGTTGGACAGTGAAACTTCGGCTCACGGATTTAATTCCTTCCTGAAGAAAGTTTCTTATCTGAAACGTTCGTAAGCCAATTTTGTTTCCGCCATGGAAATGAATTTAGCCTGATTTAGCCGCCATTAATTAATTTAAACCTGATCGCTCCATTCCTAGACCCATCCCCAAATAGTTGCTAATTTAACTTACAAAGTACTAATTTGGGTACAAATTTAATTTCACATTCCATCTCCTGAAAGTGGAATGTAAAGTCTTATTATTCTTTATCCTACAAATTCTGAAATTGTGAGTTGAAATTTTAAGTGTAGTCAACAGCTCTTTGCATAGTTACTCAAAAAAGGAATTCTAACACTTCATAACTGTATTATTTCCATGGTGAAATGATAAACAGAACTGACTAATGGAATCTGGTGCACGTCCAAGTAAAATTTTACAAGCTTTTATTACAAAAATTAACGGTTTTTCATCTAAATATATCGTCAACTTTTTACCCTCCAAGGTGTATCGAATGTGTTTACCGAGAACAACGCATTTGGCTGATAAATGAGACTGAAGACCGCTGATGTAAGAAGTACTTTATCCTAATCATTTTACAATATATTTCGCAATCTCGAATCTTCCGCATTTCAGCTAACATAATACCCACTTAAAATTTCCTACCACAAAAAGTAAACTATTCCCACCATTAACAGCTGCTGAAAAATTCACTCAACGAGCTCTCCATTTCCATCCCATTTCCAGATGCAAAGAATAAACTCCCGATGCACTCCCCATTTGCAGCGCTCTCTTACGTAAAAGGATTCGGGGAAAAATCACCGTTCTCGGATAAAACGCGCCAAGTAGCCTCGTTCCCCGACTCAAATCCCTTTCAATAATGCGCTCGGAATAATTATTCCTTCCAGATCGTTCGCAGTTCAAATGGAGCAGCATCTGAAGATGCCTGCCGTTCCTCGAATTCTCTGCGATTGAGCGCCTCACTGAGCCCACTTCCTAAGATCGTGCTCAATGCTTCTCGACCTCCATCTTCGGTGCACGGCTTCGCGGCGTCGCCATCTTGCTTTCTTCCGCGAGGAATCGCCAATTTAACGTGGCAGATTTGCAACCGGCTGTATAAAGAAATGCATCGCTTTGGAGGGATCGGATTTCGTGCCTTATTCCTCCTTTGTGGACTCCGCGAAAATGCACCCCGCAGATTTCTTTTGACTGCTTCGGCCCGCCATTGTTGACGGTATTGCTTTCTGGAAAATCCTCAAAGAAGAGGGATTCTTTTGAATCCGCCCCGCAGATTTCTAGTTGCAAAAATAGGCATGTGTCGGCGGATGAGGGAGTAGACCTTTATCGAGAAAAGTTGAGGTGACTTTTCGTTCGCTGCTGAGTATGCGGGAAAGCTCTGGGATGAGGAATTCACCTCGAAATGATTTATTTGCGGATAAATCTAAGAAATTTATTGTTATGGAGGTCCTGTTCGATGCGAAGAATACATTCCACAGAAAACCGCGTATTTGAAAAAGACATAGAAACATCTTAAAAATGTAGGGATAAGCTTTGTAATTTTCAAAAAATTGCATAAAAATGTAACTCTGGACAACTTTTAAACATTGGAACATCCAAAAATCATTTCTGTCATTATTATAACTTGAAATCTGCAAAAGTTTAACTCACTACCAGAAAATAAGATAGAGTTTCATAGGAATTACAACTTAATTCTTTCAATATGCAATTGAAGTAGATCATGTATATTACAAATATATTATACTATTAGCGTAAAAGGAAATTTTGATGTTTAGGCGTGTTTTTAGTATCTCTAAAACCACTTTAAATAAGAGATGATATCTTAAGCGTCATTCGGTGGAATTCCTTCATTGTAGCACTGAAGAAAATATACCCAATTTCGTAGGTTTTACGCGGTATTTAGAACATCATATTAAAGTACCAATTCTTCTATAAATCTAATAGAAAAATCGTTTTATTATAGACGACAATTATAGACTAATAAATCAGGAAAAGATATATCTGATCATTAATAAACGAGAAAAGAATAACATTAAATAATTATTCAGCAATTAATAATTTTTCTGCCTCTTTTACCGATATTTATTTGCTTAGTATACTATGAGCAAGGTCAGGTCTATATTTATAATACTATACCAAAAGATATAGTCAGTATTAACCGGTCATTATATATGAATACTTTAAGCTTCAACAGCAGTCAGAAATCGAGTAAACCGTAAACAGTAAAACTTTCGTTTTTTAAACTTCTTGGTTTCATTATATGGATTACCTATAGGCTAATATTCATCACATTTGTATCGTCAAAGATATTATTCGCAGTATTCGACGCCCTGAAACAATCGGTAGCAAAACCTAACGCTGTTTCTCCGCTTGAAAACATTGTGACACATCCCCTTTAAATTTGTCGATTTTCAGGAAAAATACACTTTCAACGCAAGTATTATGCATACTGCATACCTAGAGCAAATAGTTGGGGTAGTTAAAAAACCCAGTAAATGACAATCTCTTTACCTTGACGCTCGACCGATGTTCATATTTCTCTCAAGTTTCCGATTTATTCACGGAGGATGGGGGACTTCAAAATTTGATGGATCCATTTCGATATTTTTTCTAAACGCGCCGGTTAACTCCTCTACCAAGCATCACATCTATAATCACCTCGTTTGCGCGTATCTGCGACCTACTAATCAATGGAATTCACCGTAAATCCTTGTTATTAGAGACGACTATATTGAAATAAATGTTCGATGACCGTAAGCGGACTATGAATGCTATATCTGTTCGGATGCATTGATAGTTAATTTAATTATGGCTCTGGAAAAATAGAACTTGAACCGGTGATTGATGAGAGAGAACCTGGCGTAAAATATCCTGCAGGGAAAATAATTCGAGTTATTTATTTAGGATGGAAGAATAAATAAAGGGGAGTTATCAGAGTAGGATATGGTGATTGAACCGTATGCTGTTTCCCAAAGCATAAATACGAGTTCTATCCCGGATATTTTTTCCGTGTGATATTTTTTATTTAGACTGCATGTATCTACGGCAATGGAACTATGAAGGTTATGGGTTACCTTCTGAGTGGATATTTTTCCACCTTTTCTTTAAAATTCAACGAATCTTTGATATGTCATTCTCCTTTTTATCTTCTTTAAGACTGTATTATTTGGTGCAAAATATTATTTCACATCCTTAGAGTCAATGGTGAAAGTATCGATTAGATAACAAATATCACTTCAGATTGTTCTATCACTTATACTCATCAATTCACTAAGTTAGAGGTGCAAATTATATTCTCAACTGCAAGTTAATTTTGCCTATCAACTGCAATCACTCTCTAATCGTCAGATTTTCTCATTTCCAGATATTCATCATAGCATATTATTTATCATTACAGTAGCTTATTAATATGTTAATGATTCTCGATAGAGGAAACAGGAGCATATACTAAATTTTAAAAAATGCAATATTCTATCGGATATTATGATTGAAACAAGATATGGGATTAAACAGGTGGAAATGAGAGAAGGTTAAAATAAACTAAATTACGAAAATATGAATTATTTGATAACCGGATAAAGGCATCACTTTGTATAATTCAACAAGGAAGTTGAAGCCCTCACAATATAAAATATTGAAATAGATTACGAAATAATTCAAATTGACATTGCTGAAACAAAAATATCAACCTAACCTCCTTTTCTCTTATTTCGGAATTTTTGTAGTATCGTGTCCTCTTAAAAAAACAAGTAGAGCACAGAAAAATAAATTAGTGAAAAGAAATTGATTGATAAGATAAAATACCGCAGGTCATCGGTATTCAAAACCTCTTACTAACGCAAATCAATAATAAAAGATACAATAATAATAATAATAATAAAGTCAGGATGAACAGGAGAGCAGGCTAGAGGTAACAATTGTACGATCCTGATAGAAAAGATACAAGATTTTCACTACTTTATAATCCTTATATTTTATTTATAAATATCCGCGTTCGGTGATCAGCCATTTTATCCCTTCACACTCCATAAAAATATATAAATAACCATTTTAAATAGAGATTTTCCCGCTACCTGCTAAAGATAGACCAGTAAATGAAAAATGCACCATTTGGTCAAAAATCGTATTAAAACTTGAATTTTCCTATAGTTTCGTTATTAGATCTGAAGATATAGATTTCTGTCGATAAAAATGAAGTATATTAAAGCGGACTTTGAAACAAAATATGAATATGTATTTTTTAGTGTATTCATACCTGTTTATAGTGTATGCTGAAATGTATTTGGATGGGGAAATGGAGTATCAGCGTCCGTCTGCGAAATTTTCGCAAGGGGAAACTAGTAATTTTCTATTGAAAAGGGTTCGTTCTTTGGAAGGAATGAAGCCATCATCCAGCATCTATTCTCCCCGAAGATGTTTATTCGCAAGTCTTCCTCAACTAGTATCTCCCTACACCATGTCCGAAGGGGTCAACGTTTTGGCATTGGCAATGACCCATGCGTAGGTATTTTGGCTTCCCTTCTCTCACGTGCCTGGAAATTCCCTGTGAGCGACACAAAGAACTTGACGCCCACACGCACAAGTCATTCCTCAAGATCTCCGTGAACTCCCATTTTCCGTTTTCCTTAGCAACCGAAAATACATTCACAACCGGAATTCCTTCATATCTCGATAGCCAGCATTCCTCCTCATTTCTAAGCATTCGACGTCTTAACCTCTCGTCCTGTTTACGGTCCACATTTTCCTCAAACCTAATTATTCATAGATGGTATGCATAAAATATTTTCTTTAATTTTTTACGGTTAAGTTAGCTATGAGATTTTAATTTAAGATCCTACGTCTTCAGCCATTCCCTTCCTTTAGTTAACTGAGTAACATTTTTAATCATTCAACTCAAATCCTTATCGAAAAAAATGAGTTTTTAAGTAATGTTGGATGCATGTAAAATATGTATGTAAAATGGTAGAGTATGATTATGCATATGTAAAAATTAGGAGTGAATTTAATTTTTTTAATTTTCTTATAAATTTGTTTCTATAATTACTGAAAATCTAACGACGAGATATGTAGCTTGGCAGAGGAGCCATGTAAACTATGACAATGTAGTAGCGGTTATTATAGGATGAGGTAAAATAGTATATCAAATATATGAATATTATAACCTCAATTGATTTCTATCGCAAGGAAATTTGAAAACAACGATTTCCAAAACAGTAGGAATTCCTTCAATAAGACCATGAGGACACATCTCTTTTTCCTTAATCCAAAAAATGGCCTACTGCTACTGCTGAATAATGTAGAATATCTAAAATACTTCTTAAACCGTTGGAAGGCTTTCCCAGAGCTCATGTTAGATCAAGGAAACTGTCAAACTGTAGAAAACATCTTTCTGAGAAGAACCCAAAACGTATTTCAATAGCTAAGCTATCATTTTAAGGGAAGAAGATTCCATCCCTAAAGATGAAAGATGATATAGTATTTATATAGTATGATATATAATACGTTGTGCATAGTATAATAGCAAAACTTAAATAATCTCATCATTATAATATAATGTTTTCATGTATTATTGAACAAAGTAGGAAAGGAAAAGAGATGACGTACATCCCTTCAAAAAAAGGGATGAAAATAAACTTCTCACATATGTGAGTGTTCCTGAGAATAGACATGGAATAAACAGACTTGAAAAAGTCTGACGAGACCGGGAATCGAACCACTGATCTCCTACTTTCTGGGAGGTTCCATCCCTTTGTTGGCCGGTTGCCTTGGTAATCGCTGCGGTGATGGATGCAGCTTGCCGGAACCACCTTTCGTTAGGCCTACGAAGTTACCCAATAACAAACAGAAAAATTCTCTAAGAGAAAGCTCAATTGGCAGGAGCATACGCTCAGAAAGTAGGAGATCTGTATTTAGATTTCTTGTCTAAGGGAAACATTTCTCCTACGCTTATTCTTTGGGTAAGTAACCCTTGGTTTAACCGGCGCAGATTCAGCCCAATAGTAAGCGGTAAATCGTAAATTATACTATTTATGTTAATAGGCAGATGGGTGGTGCCTCTTCAAACTGTTAGGTCGGCATATTTTAATTCTATTTTGATGGACGCCAGATTCTATTTAAGCGGCACCTACCCTACCTTAATACCTTCTTAATGGTGAACCAGAAGTTAACTGCCTTACTGTACAGATGACACCAAGTTTTTAGGCTTAATACTACATTTGTAATATATTTTTATTCGTGATCGAATGAGAAAATTCTTTGTTTAACTTGTATGAAAGCAAGAGTCATAAGAAACGATTAACTAGAATTTAATAATGTGATTTAATTAGGGCGAGATTGAGGTTAATAAGTAGTTATTACATCTTACCCTTCGTCATAGAAATTTAAAAGAAAGAGATAGCTTGGAAAAAATCTGCAGATGAAAATAACTTTTTGGTTGTTGAAAAATAGCTTGAAAACAACATTTATATACCTAAGATTTCACTTGAGAAATAATTACCAAAACGGGAAAACACCCGCAAAAAGGAAGTGAGAAAAAAACCTGCAAAAACCTACAGATAGATGAATGAATTTCCAGGAGAATAGATAAACTTAAAATACAAATAAAAGGCAAAAATAACAACATAAAAGCATTCACACGGATTAAAAAAACAGAATCATTGCATCAAAATAAACAGAAAAGGAACAGTATGAAATAAAAATAAATAAGTAATAGGAACAAGTCACTTAGAAGCAGCAATAAAATATTTCGTTAAAATCTAAAAACGGTAAATGAAGAATTCACCGGTGGTAACCAGCATTACCAATGTCAACAAGCGGATACTGCAGATTAGACGGATCAATCTATTACAACCATCCCTAGGATAGAGCTAAGAGGCAGATCCAAAGTGTTAATCGGAAGATGAAGATATATAGCTAGTTTCACCTATCAGGATAAAAGTAGATCATTGAGTATAAGAAAGGTTTATGCTTCGTTCCAATTATAGTATTTACACTAAGATCATAGAACACGGTGGACTAACAACCTAACATAGAGAATCTACCGCATTAAGGGGAAGAAGCATAGGAAACGAAGGGGCAGATATGGGAAGGATAAGAGGAAACGAGAGTGAAATGAATAGAAAGAGAGAGAATGAAGGCAGGAGAAGTTTTTGAGGGATTGTGAGAGGAGCCCCCTCCCTCCGGGGGCATCTCTTATCTCTGCCCCCACTCCAGGACGCGTCCAGCCGCACGCCTTGCCCCCGCCACGGCCCCCTGGTCCATCCACTATTTATGTGTTGGGAGGGAACCTCATCTCCCCGACGTGGAGTAGCAAACAAGGTAGGGAAAGGCGTGGGCGGAGAAAGGGTTGGAATAAGTTTCGGGGGGGAGTGTACGGCGGAGATATGGGAGTCATGTGATGAAGGGAAGATAGCGAGGGAGATGAGCAATGACGCAAGGATACGCGGTTATAGGATAAGAAGGATATATCAGGAGTAATGTTGGGCGAAAATGAGAAATTATGCTGTAGATGCGCGCGGTATATACATGTGATGCTCGACGTTTATAAGCCGCATCATTTACAGGTAAATGGCGCGGAAATTATGATATAGAAGACGGGTTCCGGCGTGAATTACTTTCGCGGCCGCTTGCACTCGGAATGGCTTTAATTAAAAACTAAACAGACGTTGCTCTCGGAATTTGAAGGTGTTGTAGATTAACCACAGCTCTACATTATTTGTAATAAATCACATTTAGATGACAAATTGCACTGTTACCTAGTATCATGAGGAAAAATAAGAAGGCATGAATAAATTATAAGTGAGCCTCAATTTTGGATACGGAATATGAAAGTCGATAAAAATCGCAAAGTGCATGCAATAGAAATGCAGTTCCTCTGAGCATTTAAGAGTCGTACTATGCGAGATAGATTAAGAAATACAGAAATTAGGGCCAAAACTGAAATTTCAGTACCTAAATGACAAAATAATACAAAACGGGAAGAACGGAAAGATTCCACTCCCGGGTAAACCCAAGTTACAGCCGAACACACGGATCGAAGAATAGGAAGAAATAATATTATTTGCCATCTCTGATGTACCCTCGTCGTAGCAAAATACCGTATAATTATTAACTAATACTCTCAACGTCGCCGTGACGATCAAGAATTTAAAAGATATTTCATAAACTATGCATGACTTCAGTAGTATTGCAACGAAAATTTCTCTGTAGTTCAATTTCAATCCAAAACAGGTTTAGAGGGCAATTTTAATTGTGTGTAAAGCAACAAAAAAGCTCTATGAACAACATTTTCAAGGAATTCACCAAAGAGTGACTGAAATCAATGTAACCATTCTGCTGAATAACCCGTAGCTGAATCACTTCCATACCATCAAAGCCAACGAACAATACTAAGATGACTGTAAATGAAATGTGCATTTTCCTCTATTATGGAACAAAGTAAAAATCAAAATTTTACAATCCACAAGACTAATTGTTAGATGACCATGGTTTCGAGTCATTGAGTCATTTTCAGGTGACTCTATGACCTCCTGATGATGGTTCCATAATTCAATACCTTGGTCGTCGAACGATAAATCCTGTGGAGTGTAAAAGTTTGCTTTTCACTTTGTTCCTGATGGAACCTGAAAACCCTTTGTTCCTGAAAACCTAATTTGCATTACCTCTGTATGTATTACTATAGAATTCAAACTCATTCTAATGAAGGGGTCTTAATTTGCAAAACACAACATAATACTGTATATAATAGTATACATCTATAAACGGCCATCTATACTAATATATACACTATTATACATAGTATATGTCTTATTTTAGAAGTTCTTTTTCATTAACTTTTCCTTTTACTAATTTTTGCCTTCCTCTTTAATCTTCTCCTTCTCTCCTTTCAGTACCTCCCTCACTTTATCCATCCATCTCCTTTCCACCCTCATCCTCCTTCCTTTCTCTTTGTCCACAGAGATCCGTGGATTCCCACGGAATACCCTATTTGTATCTCCCGCCGCCTTATCTATCATCTGGATCCCTATTCCTGGGAAAGAGACGCATTCCATCGCACCGCGATTTTTCTCTCCCTCTCCCAAGAAGACGAAAATAGGCGGCGCTTTGTTTTATTGCGCGTAATTCCAAGTTGGTGCAAGGAACGGTGCGGAAATAAAGGTGAGGCGACTGCTCCCGGAGGAGTGCGAGAGAACTCGGGCATTTAGTGCTGTTTAAAAGTTTCGCGTGTCGTCTCGGCGACGCTGACTTCCGCCGAGTTTCACTCCTTATCCTGCGTCGGGTTCCCTCAGCGGCGACGGAAACTATTATGCGGATTTGCCCTAGGTAACCTCTAGTTAAATCGCACTGGTTTTCGATGAAAAAATCCGCAAGTCTTCCCCGTAAACACAAGTTCTTAAACTGAATGGGAGGCGTATGGACCAGTGAGCTTGCAGTTGACAGTGTTCTGGAGAGTAAGGGATTGATTGGTGGAATGGTATATAGTAGGGTTTCCAGGACCACTACGGTAGCCGTGAAGTTCTACTAAGAACCCGAAACAAAAATGTATACGTTAATTAAGGCAAGTAAAATAAGGATGCAGTTTGATGTATTTGCACTGAGTAACAAAACTTTTATGAGAAAATGTATTTTTGCAAAAAAGGTTTTTACTAAAATAGTCAATTTTTGTATATAGGAGATGTATGTATTGCAATAGAGATATTTATATTGAAATACAGTATAGTTGTAACTTGAAGATTTCTGTATTGTAATACTCATTAATTTTATAGTTCTGTTATTTTAATTAGTATGATATCACTGTATATCATGGAGTTGCAATGTATTATCATAGAGGAATTCAAATAACTTTATATTATTTTAATGAACCTAATTATGTTCATTGAACTTAATATAAATGTGTTAATTTAAATAAATCTTCTTAGTTATGAAATGCTCTGTAGGGTTCCTGGATAGCCAAGTAGGTAGGGAGTTCCCTTTTGGTGAAACAGGTCACCGGTACGATACCTCATTTGTGTGAAACAGCCTCAGCTGTCGAGATACTTTCATACTATACTACTAACTTATACAAAAATAAAATTAAGTTAAATTTACGCATTAACCTTAAATATTGTAAACCGCCGAATTTGCTTTGTGTGGGAAGATGAGCTGAGTAAATTAATAAATGAGTTTACTTTAACATATTTAAAGATGTAAAATTTAGTTCATTAAAACGGTATCAATCAATGTCAATTATTAATACATTGATCTCACTTACTTTCCTTACATTCGTAACACATTAAGCGCCTCATATTAAACATTTCGAAAGCAATAAGAGACGCTACAAATAGGCATAAAAAACAAGGAAAAATAGCATTTTTCCTCCAAAATATTCATTTTCCTTACGTGAGAAAAACCGTCATGGTAACGGCGAGAAAGAGTAACCATCGGTTACTAATTTAAATTCAATTAAAGGTGAAGTTGTGCAGCAACTGCTTCTTTCTCACATTCATAAAGGTCCATCACGGGAAGAGATCGTGATATGTCATGCTTTTACTTAGTATGGAGCGGAGTCATGCACGATACGGAAGAAAAGTTCAGAAAACTTCAAGACGGGGATGTGGAAAAATGCCGGTAATTACGTGACCCTAGAAGAACAGAAATGAGGATGCATTCCAAGAAACAGGAAGTGCGGTGGAACTAACAATAGCGAATTCTAAGAGGGAAGTCGACTGGATAATACAGCATCCTTAAAGAATACGTGAAGGGGAAGATGAAAAGAATAGTCATGATTTGATGAATAAAACTAGAAAATCAGGATTTTAGATGCCGTTACATTACCGCACTGAATCGACCTAAGCAATATTGAGCAGAATTTATGCTGCTAACAAATAGCTATTGTGATTCTTTCCTCTGATTACTGGTCTCAGTGATGGACTGGTAATTATGCTAACGTTCCCCTTCCGAGTTCCCGGGTTCGAACCCCTGCTAATCGGAAACTTCTGGTCAGTGAATGGTTATGAGTGTTTCCGATTTTCCCGACGAAAGCTGGTGGATGGAAGGGTATCTGGTTATAAGTATTAGCACCAAACCAAAGTCATAAATAATCATAAAAATATCATCTGGCGACCCCATATATGGTGGTAATAAACTTACTAAAAATAAAAAAAAATGCTCTTCAAGTTATCTGGTAACTCAATTTAATCGAATTTATATAATTATTATATTATTAAAATTAAAAATATGAGGCATAAATGCTTCAATTTTGCTTTACTTAAAAATTTATATTTGTAAAGCAATCCGCTTGAGGGCAGGTTTAATTCTCAATCCCTTCAATATTAGCAACCAAATAGCCTAATAAACAAATGGAGAGATTAAGCAAGATGAGAAGTGAAATAATTTACTATTGCTTTCCTCACCGAGCCAAAATGCGGTAAATGCAATTCACAGTTTATTACACCCGTGAATAAGGCTGTATTAGATGTAAACGCAACGTACATTTTTATCAACACAGTACAAAATGAAATGTATATAATTAAGCAATGTACGGTTGCAAGTGCATAATTTTATTACGAAATCAAAAATATCCTGTCGGTAAAGTGAAAGGTTGACCCATTGCTTCCGCTTTAATTGACCTATAAATTAATAGAAGCTACGGTCAAAGCTGAAGTTTAATCTATCAAAACGGGAAGTTATTAAGAATTGAAACTCAATTCGTAAAATTCGGTCGAAATTCGCCATCTCCTCACTTTAATATTTAAAGAAATCGCGATGCATATCACTGATATACACGCAGGTCGCGAATTCCGTTTCGACTTTTCGATGCACTGAAAACCGCCATTTCTATCGAGATGACAAAGCATCACGATGTCACAACCGAGTCTCTTTCATGACTCTTCCATGTTCTTCGGCATTATCCCTAGCTGTCATGCAGTAATCTCTGGCACCAACCACGTGCCTCCGCTAATCTCCAAGTTTTTATCCTTCAGCGAGCGATTCACTGCTACATTCCCCGTTTCTCTCAACACTTTTGGGCATCCGTACTCAATCGTTTGTGCGTGGGTCTCCTGCGGAGGCAAACATTGATTACGCCCTCCAAATTCCTGCCGTATGTCACAGAGAACGTTTGCAATCTCGTGTGACTTCAATCATGCGCTCCGGATTTGGCCTACATTCGATATGCTCAAAAGCTCAACTATGAAATAATGTTTCGTCTGAAGCACCCCTAAAATTTCCCGATGGAATTATTCCCTAGTGCGATTCTAATGGGACTGTGAACTGAATTTTACTTGATAATTTCGGGTGGTGGCATAATGGCAATGGGTACAATTCTGGAAATGAGTAAAGTACAGTTTGATCAAATGTAAATATACTGGTGAACTCCCAATCAAAATGTAGGAATTCGATTTAACTAATTTAATTATGTTATTACATGATTAAAGGGAGGTAAGTTACCAAGAAGCGAATGAAAGGGTATTTAATAGGGAATATTCAACAGTCAGATTCAACGACAGCCTTCGTCGTCAAGGAGAGAGATTGTTTAAAGCCATATAATCTCACAAAGGTTCGTATATTTTGCTTATTATCGTGAATTCGAATCAAAAAAGATATTCCAATCATCAAAATACGAATAATCGTTGAATTTCCCTACCTTTGGTATTCGTCCCGATTTCATTAGACCATTGCTTCTAATTTAATTTTGTAAATGAAATGAATCCTGCAAACGGTAAAGGTTATTAGATGTTTATTCCTTATGGAAGAATGGATGGATTCCTTAATTTTATATCTCTATCTCAACGTAATTTTGAAAATCAATTTTAAATTGTGACAAGTCAACTTTCAAAGACTTTCCCTTCCTCATATTACTTACGGGATATTACTGGCATTGTACAAACAAATAAATAAAAATATGCACAATTATGATCATGATCTAAGGTATTCATTCATTTATTTTTTTGATTAAATGCTTTTAGCGTGCGAGTTTTTTGTTCCGGTGAGATTTCACAATATTCAAAAGGCATAATTACCGTTATTTGTGAATAAAAGTCACATTAAATGTGAAGACAGTCGATATATAGCTGATGATTTTCTCCATTTTTGAGCCTTCAAGAAATAGCTTCATTACATTTAAGGGCTTTCATTCCGGTAGTCTGGATCGTGGCGCTTCGTAGGGCAATCATTGTCCAGATTTTTTTCTTTATTGACATGTCGTGCTTAAGTAACGTTTAGGAGCTGAAACACTGCCTGCGTTAAGTATGTAAATTAATTTGTTTTTCCAACACGCCATTCCTTTCTTAATTTTCAATTTGGTGACTTTTTTCAATTTTTATCCTTTCTAGGTTCAATAAGGGGACTCTACGTTTCTAAATGCATGTTACAGGGAAATTTTTATATATGATTTATGTATACTCACAAAGATATAGGTAAATAAGCAGATTTTGACGCTTCTTCTATCAAGCTCCACCTTTGCTCTTGATAGATATATTTAAAATCTACATTCCACTCTCATACGAAATTGCATTACGATTTCTCTGAAATCTACTCACTTTAAAATTCTTTTTATGTCTCACAACCCTTAGTTTCTTGGCTAAATGTGAAGTGATGGAGAGTGGATCTATTTTCTGCATTCAATTGATGTTTAATGAAGTTTCTAATATAGTGATTGAATAATTATTAATCGTATTTTACGGATTTTCTATTATAACGACCTGAGTTATAATAATCATTAGGTTCTCTTGAGCTAAAATAGCACGATTGAGCTTTAATTCAATTTTCCTGAAATTAATTTCTTTAAATACTCTTCTGAGCAAACCTGTTCATTTTGATGTTAAAATTGATCGTTCTTATTTTTCAAATAACTGTACCTTGTTCACCATAACAAATCATTGATACATTTTCTTATTTCGTAAAATAAAATCTTGAAAATATTAACATGAGAATTCATTTCTTTTGTAAAAAAATAAAAAATGTCTGCTAATATTTTCACCACCTAATTTGTATTCCATTTACATCTCTTATTAAATTATTCAGTCAAAATATTTTATCGGTTCTTGAATTGGATTAGTCGTATAAATGTATTAAAATTTGAAGGGAAATAAAATACTTAAATTCTGAACCAACTCATTAAAAAACTCAGTCCGTACACACACGGGGTGAAAAAACTCTTTACATTGCAAGGCCGCGCACGTAGCAAGGGAAGAACATCAGGATGCGTTTGTGTTACAAGTTGCATGCATTCAATTAAACCAACATCGAAACTCTAACTGGAAAAGCTAGTTTGGAGGCTAATTAAGGGACAGAAGAATGCTTCCTATTAAACTGTTGTGCTGTGATTCTTAAATAGATTTTAAATTGCTGACAATATATATCAAATTTTAAAGCGAGGGACTTTGCCATTAAAAATGAACGTGAGAAAAACAAGTTCAGATATTCACTAAGATAAGAGGTGTTACGGTAAGAATCAATGAAATAATTCAATTAGATGGTTATTCCCTCTGAATGTTAATTTTTACTGTGTCTTATTTATTACTACATTTTGTATTTTGTGGTAGAAGGTTAAAAGGTAGACCGCAGTGAAATATAGCAACTAAACAGCAATGGAAGCAGAAGATCAAGTGCTTTAAGAAAGACATTTAGAAGAGACTAGTGAAATTATTTGTTTGTGCGATTAAAATCCTCGGGTTTGAAACGAGGGCCCTAAAATGCGAGGAAAATAAAGATTGGAATGTGCGTGAGAAAAGAATGCTAACTGGAAAATTGGAATGAGAAATCAACAGTAGATCTGCTAGGAATGGTGGGAGAGGAGGGTTTTGATTGAAAAAATATCTCGTACACAAGGATGTGGTTAGGCATCTCTTGAGAAGAGATTAAATACTGCATACAGCAATTTATTTCAGATGTAAGCGAAAATGAGGTTAGGTTGGAAGAAAAAATAAAAAGATACTGAGGGCGGATGTAAAAGGTTAGTTATGAAGGAAAGGGAGACAAATGGGAAATTATAGAGGATATGAACATACCTTGGAGTAGATGTCATTTATTTATGCTTCCTATTATGAAAGAAAGAGATCGTTTTTGGAAAGTAATAAAAACTTTTTGGCGTTCCACCGATTTAGGCTATGTCACATTGATTAAATGCATTCAATTTTTTTCAGTTGACGAAAATAATAAATATCATGTAATCACCAGTACGTATAAATCTAAAAATTGTACATGTAAAAGGCCTCATTGAGCATTCTAGAACAAGGACGGGAAACCATTTTTATTTGGAAGGCCGTATTTACCATTCGGATACATAAGATAGGCCACATATGAAACCATCAGGTCACTCTTGAGTTGAGTGTTGCCTACACTCAAACAGTTAAACCTTCCAATTGTGCATGGGAACATTAATTCACTCATTGGGGGTAGTAAAAGAGAATATTTATCATTTTCTTTTACAAGGTATAACTGGAGTGAGATTGACAGCAAAATTAATTAAATACCAATTTTTTCAGAATTTTCCGAAATTTTCAGGCGATACTGAATTATGAAAAAGCCTGCATTTTGTTAGAAGGCCTCAGTGGGCTTTATCAATTAGAATTCTACTAACAGACACATGAAGAAAAGATAAAATTACTAATTTCTTGGACCTTATATTTCGCCTAAAAATTGTTAATTCAAACGTATGGAAGCGACAGGAAAATCATCAGATTTCAGCTTATCCAGCGAAATAATTCTTGTCCAACGAAATGAAGATGCGGATGAAATCCTCCTGTCAGTGTTTATGACCCGCAAGCACAACAGCCTAAAACGAATGAGGACAGAATAAAAAGAAGAAGACGGATCAAATTCGACGAAAAAATCGCAACGTGCCCAAAATAAAAGGAATCCGGAACTTAATTACCAGATGTTTCATACAGGCCACAGCAAATTCGAAAAAAAGATTTTATTTTTCGCTCGCGGGGGCATAGTAAAAAAATGCGTCAAGGGCGATTCGAAATTCGGCCCAAGGCTTTCCAGTTAGTTTTCATTTCCCACGTACCGCTAGGAAATTCGATTTCGGTGCATGAAAATTAATGACGCAATTCACTTGATGGGCTATGCTCCCCAATCGCCTCCTGCGATCGACCCTCAGCCAATTTTCCATTCATCACACCGTTTCGGACGCATCCTTCCACTCTTTTTCCTTTCTCATCCACATTCCTTTTCGTCCGGATTCATCGCAAGTCTTTACTGTTATCCCGAAGGAAAAAAGAACCCATTTCCATAGACCGACTTGGTTGCTCCACTGAGTGACTCTCGTTGACATGTCCACTTTTACCACTTTGGCGAAACCTATTGTAAGCACTAAGTCGTCAGTTCGAAAGCATAAGCCGAATACCCATCATTGTATTTTATGAATATTTCACTAGAGAGCCATTCGGATTTAAAGGGATTTAATATTATATAAGAAATTATTTAATTATAGGAACTAGATGACTAGTTGGAACTTAAGGTTACTAAAGTATACGTCCTAATTTTTGTTCGATCCCTGCTAGTGATATTCAGTAACTAATCGAAATATTATTTTTAATTCGACAGCTTTGACCTTTGGCACATACAGGACCCCACCCGGGACCGCTTTCACCAAAATTTATTAGCCCAATTGGCTATTAGAATGCATAATTTCAGAGAGGAAGGTTATTTATTCATCATTCACACACATTTAGTTGCCTACCTTATGGTGACTCCATGTTCCACTAAATTTCATTTGAGCATAAATCCCTTTATATTACATATTATTAGATTACACTATAACTTATTACACCAGAAACGAGTAGCCGTAAGATCGTCATATTATCTCACAAGATATTGTCCCGTCCTATTACAGATATATTTTATGCAACAAAATTATAAAAGAATATTTTATGGAGAGGAATTCCTCATATTCGTATCGCCCACTAGAAAGCACGTTTCCGCATTGGTATTATTGTATTTACTTTCTAGATAGCACATATTTGAATTTGAAAATAGTATAATTTTACATCTTTTTCCTTATTTGATTGTATTGAGTTTGTATAATTTCTTAGAATATCTGAAAAGGTTGGGTTGAAGAGAGGCCATCTCTTCCTAACCCCGCCAAAAGAGGTAATAATAATGGTAATATTAATTCATAACACAGTTCTCATATTGAAAAGACAACACGACAGAATATTGAAAAAAAACATTTTCTGCGTACCATGTTTGCTTGGCTGTATCTTCAGCATAATATACCAATTTCGGGAAAAACCCCTTATCGTACATATTCCCTAACTTGCGATTAGCCTAGAGTCGAACCGGTGACCTCGGGATTGGAACAAACTCGCTAACTACCGCGGCCTGTGACAACTAACTCACCTCCACCCTCTTCGCTGAAGACTATGGAAAAATATGGGATACAGCAGAGGTCACTGAGTGGCACGTTCCAGCAGCCCGTGTGTAAAGGTCCTCCGAGTTATCCCAGGTATTTTCCGTCACGATACCCCCGCATTTCTCTCACGCACTTTCTTTCGATTTCCGGAGGGATTCCCGCTTGTTTTCCTTCTTTTTCCTTTTCTCTCGACGTTCCATTTGATCTCCGTTGTCTGCCACGGCCATTACCTGTCAAACGCGTTCCCCTGAAGATTTTAAGCGCCGATCCGAAGGGTTTTGATCCGTTGTTATAAAAGAAAGTCCGAGGACAACCCTTTCACCACCCGCGTGACCTAGCGAAATGTTTCTTTGACCTTTCCCGCCTCCTCTTATGCTCCAGGATGTTATTCGCACCGTGAATTTTTATTTGGTTATTTATTCAGGTTTATCCTTGCCGAGAAGAAAAAGGCTGATTCCGAGAGACGTGTTAGAAATTCGTAACTACATGATAAAGGCGCTACTACACCTTTCCCGCGGAATTTTGTAGTGCAAGTACGAAGACTACTATTTCGAATTGAATTTCTATGATCTGGTGTAACTGAAAAATTTCCTCGCGTTAAATTAAATACAATGCTCGTGTAAATTCTTCGTGTGAGAGAATGGAAGTGCACTATTGAGATATCTGATATAATATCGAATTGCAAATGTACCATAAATGCGTCACGAATAGTAAATTTAAGGCCAAAGTGTAATTCAAATTAAAGCTGAGAGATTGTAACTGACTTTTCTAAAGTAGAACTAGAGGGAAAACTGTAATTAATTTATTATTTATAGGATATTAATGTATTATTTATAGCAAGATATCAATTTAGTGTCATTTGTAAGAGGCCATCGATATAATCTATTTGCGGACATTCATACGTTACGGTCTATTAAACCAATTTTAAAAGGAAAAATATCGTAACTGATATATCATATTCCGGTGAAATCCGAAACCGATCAATAAAGTTTTAATACCAATGAAGCATCAATATCTGTATGAATAATATTTTAAAATAATAATTCTAACATAGGCATGGATTGTTCTTGAAGCATATGGCTGTAATGCTTAAGGAATATTTTGGTAATTAAAAATTTTTCTATTCTTCCATTTCATTAAAAATACTTGTAAAATGAGAATGATTTCTTACTTCTTCATGATATGATGATCATCTTACGGCATCTTAGCCATTATTCCGTGACAATCATTCCGTGATCTGCAAAACAACCTAATATACTGCATACATATTGATCATATAGTCTTTCTTTAACTCGCACTAAAAATATAATCTATGGAAGATGCCCTCACTTTGTGGGATTCTATAAAGGGTAGAAAAAAATAACCTCCTTCAAAATTCCACAGAAACTAAACTAAATGTTTTAGTGAGATTTTGACAAAGGTTATTCAATTTCTACCCAGTTTCTTTAACTCCACATCACCTAGTCAGAAGGCGTCGGAAAACCTCACCATTACTCCAAAAAAAAAAACACTATTACTCTATTACTTTACCATGTTGAAGTATAACTGTGTCTCACCTTCACAATTAAAAAACTCTCACAGAAGAAGTACCTCGCTCCTTTGACCTCATAATAGTAACATGCTAAACCTTGCGTGTAAGAGCAAATTTCTCTCATAATTAACCCATCTATTCCCTTCCTTTACCGTCCTACTCATTTCTCCTCTGCCAAACTTTCTTTCCGTTCCTCTCCCCTGCTGTCGAATTCCTCTGAAATTCCACCTGCGATCTATTTGCTTTCTACTCTTCTCTTTGCTCCCTTTCCTCGTTCCACATCTGAAGCTGTTTATTCATTCCCACAATTCCTCTCATTTTCCCCCTTTGAGCACTTTCGAATATATTTATAGCCGAGCAAGAACTGGGCGTCATCGACGTACGTCACCAAACTATCCACTTTCCGCAATATGCTCGGTTAGTTTCCGCACGTTAAGGATACATTATTCAAATGCAACGGATCGATGCCAGTATGCAGAAAGGACTGACGAAAATAACAGTCGGGTGAGCAAATTGTTAAAAGGTGATTACCGAAGCGGTTCTAATGGAGGCCGCAAACTTCCAAACAAGTGTATTAACCAATCGGCAGACTGCTATTCATTACATACTGACATTAGAGTTGCTAAATGGGGTATTTTGGCCCGTGGACTGTGAGTAAAACAATGTTACTCCGGGTTTCGGATCAATTTATCCCGGTCTGCGTCACACGCGAAACGGCACGCTGTATACATGTGCTTCGTTACGAGATATTCAATCGGTAATACATGTTTTCAGAAAATGTTGATTTAAATTTATTTAATTTATCCCTCAGTTTCCTTATAAACAAGGATTAATTGGACAAATACAGTGAGGGACGTAAACAATAGTAATGGACGAACACATGCAAGCATAGCCTAATAAGGGAAATCCGATTATCAGAGACTCGAACCTGGTTCCTTGACATTGGTAGGCTTATCTCATTCCACCACCGAATACGCTGATTGAAATTAACGAATAAAATTTTGCGCGTTTTTATCATAGCCTGATGCTTATACATGGTGGTCTGAAAAGTTTCCTACATTTCACCAATTCTCGACATTTTTTCTGAAAATTTCTGAAGATTTCTAAAACATCTGGGGTCGGAAATTTTTCAGACCACCCTCGTATTACCCGAATAACACATAATATTATTGTAATATAATAATATTCGTCTAAAACCGGTGAATGATATTTTTTGGCAGTTAAAATACTGTGATTAAATCTTAATGAATCTATAAAAATTGATTAGATAAATAATATGTGCAATAATAACCTAAATAAATTATAAAATAATATTAATAAATAAATCTCTAAGAGCTGTCCATTCGTAGCAAAGGTGAAAATATTTCAAATGAGACAAAATTGCTAATTTATTATTTAACATGAGAAACCATCTATGGAATTGCTAATAAGAATACAAAGATAAATACTATTACATACATGGATGGTCTGAAAAGTTTCCGACATTTCACCATTTCTCGTCATGTTTTCTGAAAATTTTCTAAAGATTTCTGAAAAATCTGAGGTCGGAAACTTTTCAGACCACCCTCGTATTGTAGCAATTGTACGCAGTTACCCTTTAATTCAAAGCATTTTTATTCACGATTGAACCTCAAATTATATTCATATCGGCTCTAATCTCTTTGAAATGAAATACAACAAAGTGATGGACTTCAGCAGTAGGCATACATTCAATTCCAAACGCTTACTTGCGGCTTAGGGAGATCTGGCTACCCATGAATAGACAGTTGACCCAGCTGCGCTCTTTGATTTCCCTAGACAAGGTAAAGATTTCTTTCATGGCTGGGACTTAAGGTCCATCCGCGGGAGATATAGCATTGGGTCAAGACGCCACCCCGTGTGTGAAGCAGACAAGGAAAAGGACGTATCTAGCGAGAGTCCTTCCGTGGATATCCCTGCAGGATGAAGGTGTACCCGTGTTTTCGGGATGGAAGGAAGTCGAAAAGGGCGGATACGAAGCTAAAGGGAGCGTGGAGATACTCTGCGAATCTCCGGAAGTCGGTTTAGTGTAGTAGAATGTTCAGGTTGGGGAAATGGCCGGGTTTCCTGTGTCCTGCGGCATAAAGATTTAACAGATTTCTTTTTTCCTCTCTCCGCGGTGTCTTCTTTATTCCCTGCCCTCTGAATGGCCCGCTTTACCCTTGCGATATGGGAGACCTCTTGTGAAGGAGCTTCCGTAAATAGATAAAACTTAGGGCTTTACTGGCTTAAGGTCAGCTCTGCTCCTACTATAAAACTACATTAAATGTGCTGCGAGAAGAGCGATTCAAGCTTCAACAGATTTAAAAAATTCAGCATACGTAACCGATCTGTATGAAAAGGTAAGAGAATAACTTTATCTAAAACGAATGTAATCCTTAACCCGTTAGCACATTGTGTGATCATACTGTAGGTGGAGGATGTATCAACACTGAAAATGTTTTGTTTTGGTTGTTTCTTCGAGAAAATAGTACGAATGCTTTCAAAAATATCCCGCATTGACAAAAAATTCGCTAATCTGCTATCTCTCACTTTATAATGGAAATACTATTATCATTTTTCCTGTGTCACAGAGTCGAACACATCCGAGGCTGATGGGTTGGTTTCGCTTAGCACATGAAGGCAATTTTCAAAAAGACTATTAGGGAAGCATTGATTTATAACTATTAAAACGTGATAATATATTTGGAATAACTATTAAAAGGAAAGGATAAACAATAGAGAACCTTAAGTATGGTTTTAGAAAAAGATAATCAAGGATTGATGAACGGAGATAAGATAAAACAATCATAAACGGAGTTTAAATTAATATTTAGCGTCACAATTCATAAAATAACTAATGAAAAGGAAATATCCAGGTATATCAGTTATTTAATATTCAATGTGTGATTTTTTAAGCACAAGTGAAACAAGTGTTTCGGATAAATGATTGACTTCTTCTACGATAGATCACATAAATTATCTTGAAGTCATTTTATAGAATTATTATCCCCCAAAATATCTTACAAGTTTTATAAAATCTTAAGTAATTACTTAGGTATTTAAAAAATTAATTTAATCATAAAATATAGACGAATATGGCTAAAAATGTGCATAAGTAAACTACTGGAAAGAGAATTCTCCAGCTCAGAGTAAATAATGGTGAATACGTACTATGTTGTATTTTTATAATCATTGACATATGTTTTAATTATTGCTAATAATAATCATGATGAAGTAGGATTACATACTCAATGATTTTATTTTTCATACATTTTATTAATATGGAAGATATTTTTCAGGCGTTTCTCTGGGATTAAAAGTTGTACTCGATTGCCACTGAATTTTTCAATGTCAAATAATGATAGGCATCGTTTTCATATTTTATGTAACAGGAAATCAGCTCTTTTAATACGAAGAGGAAGCCGTTTTCACGAAGAATTAATTTTTTTAATCATATCCTCCTCCTTACTTCGTTTTTTATATATACATTACTTAGCGAGAGATAATCTGCTGTCACCCACTGTATTCACATACTAATCCTTACAAACGTCCTCACACTTCGCGAGCCTACTGGCATCATCCCATACATCCTCTCCCCTTGTCTACCAGTTCACGTCCCTTGTTTATAAACGGCCAACAACATAATAAAATCCTCATAAGCTCTTTACATAATCCTCCAATGTGCCAGCATATTTTTACTTCACGCCCATTTCCACCTCGTATCCCTCATTATACCACTAGAGCAATTCATTCCCTTCCACGTTCAATACCCATAAATACTGCGAAACACGGTTTCATCCACACATAAATCCCAGCGAGAGATGAAAGATATAAAACTGACAGGCACTACTTGATCTAACACAATGGGTAAATATCTCTCTATTCACTCAAAAGCATTATTTATTAGATACCGAATAAAAAGACTCGCGAGAACGAGGCGGATGGGGGAAGCGGAGTGACCGCATTGCAGAAAGGTCAAGGGTCAGCGCGGATCTACTCGCACTTGTTTATACATTAATACGACGAGGCTCACAAACATAACATCGCTAAAATGCAATTAATTTCCACGCCTACCCGCTCCGTGCGGAAAGAAATTAATTGGCAATAATTCTCGCGATGCGTAAGAGAAATCTAACAAGTTAGGAAGCCGTATCTTCGCGTCACGTGCACGCGGGCCTTTCGCGTGATGAAGTGCTCGAAATAGAAAGTTTTAATTCCTATTATTAATCGCTATGGTTAGCCCAATTCCTCCGGAGTGCCGGATTGGGAGGTTATTATTTATTTACGCCCGGCCGAAATGCCATCGATTGTGCTTCGTGATACAGTTTGGTGCTGTTGTGATGAAAATGCTCGACATGTGCCGTCTTATTCGACGAGGAGATCTCGTTGATGTTACCAGAAAGTTAATTAATATCGTAAAGAAGAAGTATTACATATATTGAATAGTGTGGAAAACTACGAGTTTACTTCTTCATTACGATAATGGCTTTCCACAAGGTAACGCCTGAGCATGTAGATTTCAGTTAATTAATATGACTGAAAAGAAATATTATATAATGTGACAGTGAACTGTAGTTTTTGTAATTAGAGGATATATGTGGTGTAAATTTTTTGGTAGGGGTGACAAGGAGGTGTGTGTAAATCAAGTCTTGATGTAGTGTAGTGGTGTTTGAATATTATATGTGTGGGTAGTGATGTTAATTGTGGAATATATATCTGGGTAACTTCTGGTGTAGAGATTTGGGGTTTTAATTATGATTCTTATTGATAATAGTTGGGGCTGCCACCAGAAGTAATTATACTCGCAGAAAACTTACTAATAAATAAATTACTTTTGTAAAAACATTATTTATGTACTAAATTTTAAATATATGCTACTATAATTCAATATTCAAATATGAATTCAGGAAGAATTTATCTGAACGAAAATTCATTCCAATAAAAATATTTCGAATATGAATTTTTGATCTCAATCTTTGACTCCTATCTAGCTCGTTCGATATTGTGACTGTTGTCAAATTTAATTCGAAATATTTCCAGCTGTTACACCCTGTTATCAAATTAGATGTTTTCCGAAGCTATGAATACTTAGGGTAGAAAGATCAGCAACTCGAATCTCTCTTCTGAATCTAATAAATTCTTAATTTTCAAAAAGAGAAATCTCCTACGTCAACTTCTCCGAATAAAACGGTTTTGTAAATGTAATTTACTTTTAATCTTCCAAAATGTAAAACTGAATTCTCCGAAAAACTTAAATTGTTTAAAGAACGTACTTACGTAAATCTCTAAAGCAGAGAAATTTCGTAATGAATTTCCAGGTTTTATATTTAAAATCGTATGACTAAAACATATATTTGAATCTGTCTTCAACTCTATTTATTATCAAGACAAGGTGATGGTATTATAGGTTTTCTAGCTTCGCATATTACAAGAGACTCATTTTGAAGGGTTAGATGTTAGAAGAGACTTTCTAGTCTCAATCTCACCCGAATAAAGACGTTTATTATTTTCGGCTTGGTAGGGTTTCGTCTAACTTCAGCGAACTAAAATCCAAAACAACTTAACCCAGCTTTCTTCGCCAATGAAGTCAAACGAGTGAAAAACAAGTGACAGAAAATAGGAATCCATTACCGCAAAAAGGCAAACGAGCATGAACGGTGGAAGTCACAAATCCCACGCGGAAAAACAACCTTCGAGCAATAAGGGTTCATCAGTCGAATCAACTCCCCTCCAAGAAGCCCCAGCCTTTTAATCCCCACAAAAATTCCTTTCCGATCCCCATAAAATCCCGCGTACATCCAACGTAATTGGGTGGCCATTTTGTTCCGCAAAACAGTCACTTTTCAGACGTGCGCGAGGGCCCTATTCCGTCAGCGACGCACCTTTTGCCGTGTTAAAACACGTGGGAATACCAGCACGACGAATTAATCAACGCAAACTCTGCGACGAAAAACCGCGAAACGGGTACTGACAGCACATTTGTCAACACTCAGGAGACCTCAGTTCTGCTTCGGAGAGCGCCGCAGTGGCGTCCAGAGGAACGAGGGGGGGATGCAGTTCCCCGCGCTTTCATCTCCGACAATTACGGAGCTAATTGGACTGAGGATGTATGGAGTTGGGAGGGATGAGCTTGGGCGGAGGAGGAACGATTCATTATCGCAAGTAAAAGCCAGCGAAACGTGCTTTCGAGTTGGATTATCCCACCCAAGATGCCTTTCTCCCCCTTGGACGATTGTGATACTCCATCACTCATTTCTGGGACGGATTCTTCGCGGGATACGTGTATCCCTGGAAACGTCGTCGAGAATGTTTCCGGAACGTATCTGAGGTATCGGAAGTTTCGTGTCTGGGGAAGTAATTTCTCTTTAATATACTGCCCGTGGGACAAATTGTCAAGATACTGAAATGTGGCGATGCATTCCGTTGAAGGTTAGGGAATAAAGGTGGAAAATTAGGATGCATAAATTCTTATGTTAGTATAGGAACTTCGACGTATGTCATTCATGCATACATACATACATAAGCTTGCTAAAACTATCCTATTTTGGGATAAACGTGTCTTCTGCCTCATTTATTCACAATGCTCCTACATTCTTTCCTATCCTTGTATATACATTTTTCGCTTCGAACTTATCGAATATATTTTCATTCATTCTCTGCTATTCACAGATCTACCTGCAGCTCTTTTTTTAAACATCACATTCTTCGCATTCAAGCAACTTTTTCTTTAAATTAGTGATATTTTTAAAAGTGCTGACAGCTGAGGTCAATCCGCACTTGGGCTCCCACTGGGAATCGAACCCGGAACCGCTTTCACTGAAGTTCTACTCAGTAGATTATCTTGTAATCCTTTGTTCTTTGTTTTACCACACCTTTCACTTTAATGTAATTAAAGATCTTACTCGAGGTGCTTTGCAAGTCCTGCAGGATCTGGTTGAGGTTTCTGAGTACTCCCGACTTGTGTCGGGAGTAGTTATGTTAATTGAAAGTATATTTCGTAGAATGAATGAAGATTTTATCTGTGGGATTACTTCTGTATTAGTTTCCTAACACTGCGTATTCCAAATAGTGATGCCATGATAATGTTGATAAGCTTAGTCATTGTTCTTAAGTGGTACGTTATAGACGCATTTGCACAGTTACGTTTACTATTTAGTAAAATTACGTTACGTTTCAATTTCACGTTTAGTGAGACCGCAAGGGAATTGTTCTGGATACTTAATTTACGGACCTGATCCACTATTGCTTATATGTTATATATAATTCTCCCTTATATATGGGAGAGTTTTTAGTTGCATCTGATTTTCTTCATTTTACGGAAAACGGAAATTACGGAATTACGGAAAACTTTTACATTTCAGAGTAAGTAGTGGACGCTTGAAAAATTAGTTAAGCGTCACTTAAAAAAATAGCTTTTTATCCTGTTCTTCATCCACTTTATTGTTATTACTGTTAATATTTTACCTCTATATTATGATTTATTTTTTAGTTCCTGAGACTCGATTTTTTTGTTATAAGTTTGCCTAGACAAGCAGCCAAAATGTGTCCGAAATTTAAACAATTATAGAAAGTCTACATTTTTATAAAACTTAATACTTGACTAGAAAGTTATTTTAGGACATATAATAGTTTTGACTCATGATACTAGGTAAGTCGCTGCACTATGCAACAAAGTTTGAAGGTCTTCTTCCATATCTAAGAAAAAGCTAATATTCTACATGGAAAAAATTGATTGAATCAGAGGATTTTAGCTATAGCTTTTGAGTAGGTGGGGCCCATTGAAAATTACAACGGATAAAATTCTATCTTTACATTTTGAGGTTGATCACTTAACTCAAAGAGAGATAGCTTTTGCAATGGTCTATCGAACAGCGTCTAAAGATTTCTCATTACAGAACGTTAGTCTACTTTAAAGGTCCCTTTTTAATAGAAGGCATTCAATAGAATTTGCATTCATAGAAGATGATTCAACAATACCAGGAAATTGACGTAACGTATTTTACGTACCCTTATATTTAGTCTTCTTTACGTAACCAAGATAATACACCGTGATACCATACAGGAAAATTGGACTTACCTGAAAAAAGAAAGATATATGATTAGCAAAATATTTTCTTTTATTTATGTCGCAAACTGTAAATTGAATAATTTGAACATAAAATGAAAAGATGAGATCCATATTCAGATATTCTAATGATTTAAGTTGTAATTTTTTTTACCATTTTAAATATTATAAGTTGGCTTGCGTTGTTCAGAAATTGATTTACTTGGGTAAATAGAAAAAATTGAGCCAAATAAATATTCGGTAGGTTTATTTGGTGAAATTAGATATTTATTAACTCAAGAATTACGATAATACTTGTAGAATTGCATAAAAAAATTTCTTATGCTATACCGGTTTCGGGGGCAAAGTGCCATCATCAGGTTTCTGATTATGGAACAGTATAGCGTAAGAAAATTTTTTGTAGAATCGTAAAAATTTTTGTCGTAATTTTTGAGTTAAGAAAAATTGAAAATATCATGCTATGGATTGCCCTGATGATGAGATGATTATTTTCAGAAACAGTTTTTGGCAGATTTTTAGCATTTTTCGTTTGCTTATCCCTGACACTGACATGACCCAGACACAGTTTCGAAAAAAAAGAAAGAGAAAAACTCAGAGAAACATCTTTTTATATAAACGGCGTGGTGTACAAAAAGCACGAAGACAAATTGAAATTCATCTGAATCATCCTCTAAAGCATAAGTGATCTTCACGATTGCCAACATATACGAGTCTACATAAGGGTTCAGGAAGCACTACATACTTTGACCTAATACATGACTGAGAGACGCTCTTTTTAACATTTTCGCATCTCTTCCTCCGCTTTTTTCAAGGTTCGTCTCCCTTTTTCATTTCAACTTGGCGAAAGAATCGATCCCTCTTAATCTAGTTCATGCATGACTGCAGCAATGTGCTCTCCGGCCTCAAGGGCGGTGGAGTGTTATGGAATTCATGTAAAGAAGCAAAAGAATAAAATCCAACTTGTATTACTTCCCCTTGTCATGACACGCCACAAAGGGTGACTCCTCCACAATGAATTATATTCATGGCTTCCGAGTCATTCCGTGGGGAATAACCCCTTCTATCACCTAGCGACGGATGTTTATGTTCCGAAGAGTTCTTCAATGAGGACATTCGCGAATGCCGCCTGTTTTTTTTTTGAGCTTATGAGCTTCCTGTTATCAGAGACGAAGACTTGGTTTCTATCCACGCTGAAGATGTGAGAGGCCTTTGGGAGAATCAGACCGACGGATAAAGTATTGAAAAATAATATTTTCGCGTCTACTCTAATATATCTTCCCAAAGCTCTCCGGGGCTTTCGAGTACTAATCCGAATAGAGGGAATACTAAATTATATTTCAGATCAAACGATTTTGGACGGTATTATTTTTTTAAAGTATTCTGTCATTACTCTAGATAAATTTTCTTCGCTTGACCTTACGTAGCTTTAATACCATCATTTAAAATATCATCAGTCTATTATCTATTCAGCTCTAATTCGCGTTTTATTTTGTAGAGTTACTAGTATCCAGCAAATGAATCAGGTTTTTATAAATGCTATTTTAATGAATAAATAACGCCTGTCTTTGGTGGAAATTAAACTTAGAAGTCTCCCCTCCCATACAGACTATCGTGAACTTGAAATGGATCTGATTGGAAAATTTATTTAACTTTAAAAGGAAAAGGTAACATTTAGCATAGTTTGTGCATCATAAACGCCGCTAAAGCATAAGAAAAATATCATTGAAGAGAAACAATATAACCGAAAAGGATATCGTGCAAACCAGCGAAAATCTACTGAGGGTAATAAAACCCACATCATTCATGACAAATAGTATCCTCAGCATACAATAGAAATGAAAAATGAGAAAAATAAAATATACTAAAATATAGGCACGCCAAATAAAATATGCACATTTCAACTTATTTACAAATTCAAATCAGCATATCACTGAAAATAAATCGCATCCAACTATTTTCCCTGTAGTTTTTATTTCTAATATTTATGCCAGCTAATATAACAAACCCTTTGACAAATTTTCAACAAAATTCTAGTATATATAATAATATAATGTCAATAATGTCTCATGTTTTAGGTGAATAAAAGTCGCTGTATAATTATCTAACAAATTATAAAGTGAAGACTGTATGAAAGAATTTGCGATAAACATTTCACGTATTTTGGTAAGAACATTTCATTTCTACATACTTATTTAAGGATCTTCTTAGACTGATCTTGCACATTATTTATATGTTTGAATTCCTTTTTTGCAGGATGTTAATATTCACGCACCAAAAGCCAAGATTTCAGCATAAATTAACCTAGAAAAAGAAGCGAGTAATTTTACCCTTTCTGGATCCTTCCGAGGAGACAGAAATACAACACATCCGCACTGTTTTCTTTTCTCGGAATACAGAAAATATATGGAGCGCTTGAAGAGTCACTGGGAACTAGCCTTTGCCAAATATAGTTTTGCCAGCGTTTATTTTCACGTTATTTAAAGCACGCCTTGAGACGGAAAATAATTTTGCAGTTTCTATGGAATGAATTGCGTTTATTTACTGCTTTACTTGGTATTTACGCTTTGCCTCCTTATTCTACAAATAATTCAGCCATTCAACGCAGAATTATTTTTCCCTAAAGTATTTAATTTAATGGTTAAAGAATGCGCGATAAGTACCTAAGATAACACCATTGGAGTTGGTAATTGCGGTTGGTACAATTTGTTTTATTTTTAGAAACTTTGAAGTTTGACTAATATGTTAACTACAGATACGTTACAAAAATTAAATGTTAAATCTAGTAAATAGAAACATCTAGTAGTTTGTTAGCAAGCAGATACCCATTACTGTCGGATTTATACTACGCTGTAAGTTAATAAGTATAAAACATTTTTTTTTAATCCTTGATATGGAGTCTCACAAATTGACGGCTGTAACCATCGATTTTATAAAATATTTACCTTTCAATCTTTCGCCTTGCTGACACAACATGATTGAGTCCTTGAATGAGCTTATTGGCTTTCGTTTGCAGTCATCCTGATCGCTACTTGTTTCATTACTAATCTTTTCTCAAATAGAAATACACTCCGTATGATGATTAAACATTTGACCCCAAACCACTAATTATGCAAAGCTAGGTGAATAAATATCTTACTTACTAGGCCTGGGGCGGGTAACAATTTAAAAAGAGAGTCACGATCGGCCAAATCTTTGATACAAATTTTTTCTGCGTACCAATCTTTTGTTGAGAGCATTTAATTTAATATAATAAGAAGCTTTTTCATCCCAGGGCAAATAGATGTATGTATAGGACCAGTCTTTAACCAAGATAGATTTCAAAATCTACGTCATTAAAATAGCTACATTTAAAATTTCCAACCTATAAACTCATTCAGCTTTCACAATAGTACAAGTACCACATCCTTATCATAATTACAATATCTACTGATATATTTTGATACTTGATTTGTAAATGATTATGTAAATCGTGAATGAAAAAAATATGATCGATGTTAAAGCATTCTCAGGGAATATGACGAATTTAGACTACCTCACCCCTCACCTTCTTTATTTGCCTCATACCCTCTTCGAAACATTCTATTGCTAATGGTGGAGGGGTTGAGGATCTAACCACACTTTCAACTAATGACCATGCAGACAGATTGCTATATTCAATTTACTTTAGAAGAGAACCTATAATTGCCATCTACCGACTACTTCGTTAAGACCATTTTCCTCCAGAATTAAGGACGCTCACGTATGTATGTACTACTAAAGTAATTCAAAACCTTCCAGGATCTCCACTTCAATTTAGCTACTAATATGTATTACTCCATCTAGCTCTACTTCCAACTATTAGCGCTAAAACCCCTCGCATTCAGGAGCGGCAATCTCGAGCCTCTACAAATCATCCGCACGTTTATTTCCGATCTTCCCTCCCGCTTTATTCATAAGGGCGCCCCTGGGCCTACGCCGCGGCGTAATTTACGAAAGCGGCCACTCAAAGAAAACGGGAAAATCCTAAGTTTCGCCCTAATTACCCCGAATAAACATAGGAGCGATTCCCATCCCCCTGTCCGAACCTCAACGCACCCCGAGATTGCGATTCCCACCGACCTCAAAACACCCCGAGCATGCCCACGCACGTAACCTTCAGGAATCCACGGGAGACCTAACTCAAAGATACCGTACACCTATGCTTTTCCACTCCGTTTTGCCCCGCGGAACGGAATTACATTCTCACCTCGCCCACGTGGAAGGGGGAGAACACATCCGCAAAATGGAACCTATGTGCTGATGGCCCACCTCCGCTATTACCCCATTACTCTGCCTTCCTCTTCTCTCATTCTGTTCCAAATCCCTATGACTCCGAGATCTGTTTCTTTCCGGAAATTGCTTTTTTGCGGGGGGAGGTGAGGGGATGTTCGAAAGGTGCGCGCTGCTCTAGCGTTTGTTTTTCCTTTCCCTACGCGACTCCTCGGGTTAAAAAAAAAGGATGCTCCCGAAACATCAATAATGCATGGGTTTTTGTGAGAGCTGTTATTGCGCGATGAAACTTCCGAGCTCCCCGTCAATGCTTCCACCTCCATATTTCGCGCTTCTTTTATTTTTTAACTTTCTTTCCCCGTGCGATAGATGCCGTTGAATTATCCGCAGAGGGAGGGAAAAGTTGCTGCCAGCTACGGCTGTGGTTTCCTAAGTTTGTTTAGCTTAATTAACAGGGATGGGTTCAGTTGTCAATATCAGCGGGTTGTACTGTCTTGATAACTGCGAGGAAAAAGTTTAATCGTAGCTATCATTTATTCATTTATTTCTAACATTCCGGGGAGAAAGATATTTATAAAACGCGGGACTATCTTGAATCGCACGAACATCATGTGTGTCTCAAACCTTAATTTTCTTGATTAATTATGTTGCAGTTGTCAATATCAACAGGTTTACATATCTTCTGCGATGAAAAATATTGGCTGTTGCTATCATGCAATCATTTATTTTAATAACCCAAGGAGCTAGATAAATATAACTTACAAAACTCTCTGGAATCACACGGACGTCATGTACGTGTCAAATCATAATTTCCTGAATTAATTTGAAAACTACAGAGACTTCATAATTTCGAATTTCCGATTTCGCTCATATTTTAAAGAGAACCAAATTCGAGTATCGGTTGCGTCAGAACTGTTTAATATCATTTATCCTTTAGTTTTTATCTCAGTGCAGGTCTTCTCTTGCTAAGTCACATAAATCTTTTGCAAGAAATTTTGACGAAGTGCAGTTCGATAATACAATACCCAAGAACCTACAGTGGATCTAAAATTAGCTAAATTTTAAGTATTTTTTTGAAAATTGCTAACAGTTGCAATAGACAATTACTATAGGCCTAAATTGCTAAGTAATTCCTTATACCGGAATAACTACCTATATATCTCGCTGATAACTGAGTCCATTACTTTCCATTAATGATTGATTCAATCCCCTCACCTAAAATGCATTTATTTGGCATCGAGTGTGAGGTGTTGGCAAGTTAAGCCATCAGAACAACATCTATTCAGACTTATTAGTACAGTATTCCAATTAATCCAACGAGAATTCCTAAAGTATAATGTATGAGAGGCTTATATATATATATATATATATATATATATATATATATATATATATATATCTATTATATATAGCTAACTCTCCGGATATACCTATATAGATATATAGATATATATATAGATATAGGGGATACGAATTCTGACCATGTTCCACAAGCGCCATCGACGTCAGATTTTTTCGACGTACTGGCCCTACACTCTAGACGCCAGAATAATGCAGACATCGACGCTAGCTATCATGGGTTCGATACCAGAAATTCCCAAAAATCGCAATTTTCCCATAAGAATGCATTGCGCGGATTTTTGAAAATTATTTTGAGGCACTTATCGTTAAGATAGAGGAACCAAAATCTCGGAGGTTGAAGTTGAGGTAGTCTTCTATATTACGAATGGAAGAAATGTTATAAAATGACCGTGAGTTCGACGCCAGGTGGATACAAAATTCTTCCATAAGAAATGCATTGCTGAAATCTTTGAAGATTTTTTTAAATGCCTTCCCGATAAGCTGGAAAGATAAAACCCTGAATGGTGACAGAAGCGTTTGAAAACTTTCTTCCATGAATGTCATCGTTCATCTAGTGGTCCTTGGTTCGATGCAAGAGGGTCATTCCGATTCCTCCATGTATTTCAAATGGGGAATGCGGAATCTCATTTTGGGACCTTCCCGATAAGATATTGAATCGAAACTTTGGAACAAGTAAGGATGGCACTTATCTAATATTAATTTGCTATCTTCTCTCACGGAAGAGTCCTGAGTTCGACGCTAGGCGGTCTTTTGCGCGAATTTTTTCAATCTGTTTTGAGGCCGTTCTCGATGCGATAGAGCATTCAAAATCTCGGTGTTTACAGATGAGATGGTCTTCCATCGTACCAAACGAAGAAATGTTACCAAATGTCCGTGTGTTCGACGCCAGGTGGGTCCGAAATGCCTCCGTAAGAAATGCATTGCTGATATCAGGGACGATTTTTTAAAATGCCTTCCCGATAAACTGGAAAGATAAAACCCGGTATGGTGACAGAGGCGTTTGAGAAGATTCCTTCATGACGTCCACTGCTTCTCTAGAGGTCCTTGGTTCGATGCTAGAGCGTCATTCCGATTCTACCATGCATTTCAAACGGGAATAACGGATCTTATTTTAGGACCTTCCCGATAAGATACTGAATTGAAACTTTGAAACACGTCAGAGTAGCACTTCTCTAACATTCATATGCCATTGTCTCTCACAAATGGGTCCTGTGTTCGACGCCAGGCGGTCATTTACGCAATTTTTTAAAAATTGTTTTGAGGCCTTTCTCTATGCAGGAGACTATTCAAAATCACAGCGTTTGCGTTTGAAGTAGTTTTCTATAGAACCAGTGGAAGAAAGGTTACATATGACCGTGAGTTCGATGCCAGATGGATGAAAAATTCTCACGTTCGAAATGCATTGCGGCAATTTTTAAGATTATCGCTGGATAAGCTTCGAAAATGATACCCGTAAGGGGAACTTATTGTAAATTTTCACCAATTAGCTTGCAGTATGCAAGCAACTTTTACTCGTATATATATATATATATATATATATATATATATATATATATATATATATATATATATATATATATATATATATATCCCCTCCTCACACTGCCACAGTTCATTGCCTCAACGGGGCGGAGGGGTGTTAACGGAGGTTGGAGGCGATGCATAGCCCAGGTTCAACCATGCTAAGAAGGCTTCAACAATATCTCCGGCCAAATTGTGAAAGTGGTATTCACCAACCGGCAGTAGGACAGCCTGGTGAATTAATGTCCTTCATCCCCCAAATGCAATTACAATTTTCATGATGAGCTTCTGTAATGGAAATTTATCCGGACGTAAAAGCACCACCCATTCGGATGTCCGGGAGGTGGTGGCATTACAGAGGTCCATCATGAGGAAAAGAGCTACCACCCTCCACTTTGCGACTTACAATTGCCGCAGCTTGAAGAGTGAAGACAGACTACTGGAACTACTGAATGAAGCAGAGAAGATAAACTGGGACGTCATCGGACTCAGCGAAGTTAGAAGAAAATCAGAAGACTTGATTACACTCAAGGAAGGTAATTTAATTTATCACAGGGGTACTAAGGATGGAAGACTAGGAGGTGTCGGGTTCCTGATCAACAAGAGATGGAAAAACAATGTACAGAAGATAGAAAGTATATCTGAGAGAATTTGCAAGCTCATACTAAAGATAAATGAGCGTTACTCTGTTCAGATCATACAAGTCTACGCACCAACAGCAGCAAGCAGCGAAGAAGAAATTGAAAAATTTTACCAAACTCTCGGCACTGAGCACGATAAGGAAGCCCACTACTATAAAATAATAATGGGCGATTTTAACGCTCGTGTAGGTCAACAGGAAGCCGATGACACCGTCGCAGGACAATACGGACTGGGCCAGAGAAACGAACGTGGTCACCGCCTGGTAGAGTTTGCTGAATGCACCAATATGTACATAACAAATACATATTACAAGAAGAACCCAAAAAGGAAGTGGACTTGGAGAGGACCCAACGGAGCAAAAAATGAAATAGATTACATATTGGTTAATAAACTCTACACAGTGACAGACTGTGGAGTCTTGAATAACTTTAGCACTGGAAGTGACCACAAGATCGTAAGATGCAGATTGAAGATTAATCTCCAAATGGAACGCAAGAAGTTGATTTCATGCAAGAAATATGAAATAAGCATCAAAAAACTAGAGGAAAACAAGAATAAATATCAGTTTGAGCTAAAAAATAGATTCTCAGCACTTCAAGAAGAAGAACTAGAAACCAAAGTCATGCAAGCTGTTAAGGAAGCAGCAGAAGAAGTAGCAAGCACACCAAGAAGAGCTAAAGATAGAAAGCTAAGTGACAGCACCCGACAAATGATGAAACGACGTAAGGAACTGAAGAATTCAGATACACAAAAGGATAACATCGAATACGCCGAGCTTAGTAAGGCTATCAGGATGGCAATTAAGGAAGACGTGAGAAAATTCAATGAGAGAATTGTGCAAGAGGCTATAGAAAACAGCAAAAGAATGAAGAAGACCAGACAACGCCTAGCAATTGGAAGAAAACAGATTTTAGCCATACAGAAGGAAGATGGTACAAGAACTTGCAACAGACAAGCAATACTAAGGACGGTAGCAGAATACTTTGGCAACCTATACAAGAAGGAAGAAAATGCTGAAGAGGAAAACCAAGAAGAAAGCCAAAACCAACGAGATCCCCTCTCTATTCTCCCAGGAGAAGTAACTGCAGCAATAAAGCAGACGAAGAACGGAAAAGCAGGAGGCATAGATGGAGTGTTATCAGAATATTTAAAACTTGGTGGAACAGAAGTTGCACACGTTTTAGCGCAGTTATTCACAACTTGCCTGAAACAAGGAAGAATCCCCCAGGACTGGAATCATGCAAGAATAGTCCTCTTGCACAAGAAAGGAAGCAAGGAAGAGCTGAAGAATTACCGCCCCATCAGTCTCCTTCCTGTTGTTTACAAAACATTCATGAGGATAATAGCTGAACGGATAAAGATTATTCTATCATCTGCCCAGCCTAGAGAACAAGCAGGATTCCGGAAGGGCTTCAGTACTATGGACCACATCTACACACTACAAGAAATAATCAGCAGGACGAATGAATATGAGATGCCACTAGTACTATGCTTTGTAGACTATGCTCAGGCCTTCGACTCAGTAAGTACCTCCTCTACACTAGAAGCTCTGGAAAATTAAGGAGTAGATGCAGAGTACATCCGACTCCTACGCAGCATTTATAAAAATGCCACAGCCTCAGTAATGCTACACGAAGTTACTGAAGAATTCAAGATTGAGAAGGGAGTTAGACAAGGAGATTGCCTTTCCCCAATTCTTTTCACAGCTGTTCTGGAGGAAGTTTTTAAAACCTTGGACTGGGAGCAGAAAGGTCTGCGGATTAATGGGGAACACATCAGTCATCTGCGCTTTGCAGATGATATAGTACTCTTCGCAACCAACGGAGAAGATCTAGCTTCAAGACTTCATGAACTGAACACAGCAGGACAGAAGATAGGACTCAGGATAAATTTAACAAAAACAAAGGTAATGTATAACTCTTTTGCAGCACAAGAAACAATCAAATTTGAAGGGACGCCTCTGGATGTCTGCTCAGAATACACATACCTAGGACAACTAGTAACCACAGGAGAGAACAACAAGATTAACGAAGTAAACAGAAGAATTAAACTCGGCTGGAGTGCCTTCGGAAGAAATGCACACATTCTAAAGTCACAAATGCCAATGGTCTTGAAGAGAAAGGTCTTCAACCAATGCATTCTACCAGTGTTGACATATGGAAGTGAAACCTGGGTGTTAAACGCAGCAATAACCCAGCGACTTCAGACAACGCAAAGAAGTATGGAAAGGTGTATGCTTGGGATCACAAGAAGAGACAGGAAACGCAACACCTGGGTGAGGATGAAGACCGGAGTGACAGACATCATAGATAAAGTAAGATCACTGAAATGGATGTGGGCAGGCCATGTGGCGAGAAGAAACGACAACCGTTGGACAAAAGCGGTTCTGAACTGGACACCAAGAGATGTGAAGAGACCAAGAAGAAGACCAAAGGACCGATGGAACAGAGACATCATTAAGTACTTAGGTGTGACATGGCAAAGGGAAGCTCAGAATAGAGAGAATTGGAAAGCGCTTGGGGAGGCCTACATCCGACATCGGATTGAAAATGGCTGATGATGATGATGATGATGATGATGATGATATATATATATATATAATAGAGATGACGCTCGTATTGTAACAATTTTCATCCATCGTTTGAATAGGTAAAACCGAATTGTACGATATACGGCTTCTAATAACAAGTATTAGCAAGTACTTTCATTGGCATAACGTCTTACCCAAAACCATACCAAAAAGTCATCTAGCTGGAATTAAACCGAGAAAAACTTGCGAGATTTGCGTAATATCTTTGTTTATGATTTTCTTATGAATCGAAAACTAAAACAAGGTACGCAGAAAAATAATGTAAATGAGTATTTAGTTCTTTCACGCTAATCCTAATACTCTTTACAACAGAAGTTGCTACGAAAAAATGCCCCCAAACTTAACTGAAAACCTTGTAGAAGTTGTTAAAGGAAAGAAAAGAATATTGTTCCCAATTTGTTGAGCTATCACACCTATAGTATAAAAGATAAGGTAAATAGGAAACTAAATGTGAAGTGTAAGCAGTCCGCAAGTAATGCACGTCTTCGTTTTATATCTCTTATTTTTTATGAGTCAATGGTTTCGAGAAGATAGGAAACTTCTGAGGAAGCGAATCGATTCATGGTATCAAGAAGGCTGGACCATCTAGCGATTCATCCCTCTTGAAGTTTAACCAGAAACTTCGAATACTTCGGAGTGACTGTATTTACCTTTCACTGGAACAGGTCGCGGGCTGTGACCTCCTATACAAAAGTCAAATAGTGACTTCGATACATTTCTCGTCACTTCATACGTAACTGGCAATTTAAAAAGCTATGAATGTTTACATTACAAACGGAATGTTCATCGAGAAAAAAATGTCGTTCTGACAGGAAACGAGTAAAATGCATCAACGGAATTCATATCAAATATAGGACAATAGTTTATTTTATCTTTGTTTCCAATATCTCCAGTAAATGCCAAAGGATATTGAAGTTGCTGATAAGTAGTAAAATAAATAAATGAAAATAAATGTACGCTTTTTCAGTAAAAACACGCTAAATTCGAACAAACCTCAGAGGTAGAGTTCAGGTTGAAATGAAATTCGTTGCTTCTGGTTCTAAATGTACTACAAGTATGAGAGAAGGTAAGCATTCCCAGCGAATGTTCTGCACATCACTGCTTTATGAAACCCTAGAGCATAAGCGTGTATACCACAAATGCCTTGTGACCTTTCAATTGAGGATGCAATATCGTGGATGGAAAAATTGCCTATCGTGATGTAAATGTTACATGAAAATTCTGTTTCTAAGCAACGTTTGCGACGTGAAAAAGAGAAGATTCTCAAAAATGCAAACATGAGCTGGAGTAAAAGCTTTTACTTGTAGCAAATATGTTGGTACTCTGCATCAAACGTAATCCTACTCTAGGACTATGTATTTGAAATGGTAAATATCTAGCTACATTTGGAGAGACCACTGCGGTAACTTCTACATGCTATCTCTAAGAAGGATAGAAAAAAGATGATTGATCGCTTTTAAAAGAAGACGATCAATTATAAAAAGAGGCGAATAATAAGCTACCGTACTTAGGCACCGCGTTTGTAGTAAAGCCTCAAATATTATTGGTATAGAATATTGGAAGTTAAGGATAAATCTCTAAGTCAAAATTTAAGCAGCTAATAAAATGGTAATAATTAAAAATTCAACTAAACTTTGTATGTAAGTATGGTGCCATTAATGTGATTTGCAATGTCATCCACAGAAGGTAAGGAATGTAACTCCTTGAATAATTAAAGACAAATAGAGGAATTAATTTCGTAGTATAGTAAAGTGCGCATTATCTTAATATTGATGCTGCAAGAAATTATGAAAGATAAATCTCTGTTAATTTGCGTGCCATGACAATGTTTAAAGTTTATTCTGAATAATTCAGAATCCAAGCCGAGATTAAGTTAGATTACGACTTTAAAAATGAATCACTCTCAATTTGCACCTAAAAATATCGAAGTAATTTCGGCTAGTCTCATACTTAATTCGCTCATCCATATTTTTTTCGCTAGAATATAAGTAAACAGGCCTCGCAAAAATCCAATCGCCTAGGTCCTCACAGGTTATGACTTCGCTCATGGCTAAATGTATTCAAAACCTCCCTATATTATCTATCAAATCAGAAAATCTACATTAGCATATTATCAAGAACTCATTTCCTCAACCTAGACTCCAACTTCTAATTCCCGATGCTTACTCAAACTTTCACATTCATAACTTTCGGTTTATCTGTACTACATCGATCGCGACGAGTTCCATAACGTACGCTAATGCAATATTCATTAGTAGTTCGTTTTCTTACCATTTGAATCGTCTTTTCCTCCTCTGATTTGCCGTATTTTTCTTTGATATCTCGTCCCGTTAGTTTGATTCGCTGTATAAAATTAGCATCTGAAACGTATGAGATTGAGCTACCTGAGGAAACATCTTGAAAAATTTCTCCCAGGAAATTTGTCATTCGCGCTGAACACGATTGAGGAAAAATTCGCCCTGCTTTGAAAATAATGACTCCTCTTTTTCGACTATTTCTTCCATAAATAACGGAATTCTGATCGTCGACATTCGAGCACAACTTCCTTTCTAACATGAATTAATGCAAATCGTAACCGAAGTAAGGAATTTGGCGTATTTTTTAAGTATTCAAGATTTCAAACTCGCTGCTTCCATATAAACATTCGAACCATGGTTTGAAATCGAAGGAAAATTCGATATTTGTGAGGGTAGATATTCCTTAATATGCGGAAACTAAAGTATATAATCCAATTATTAATTATATAAAATATTTTGCATATTCAAAGATTCGATGGAATTGAGACTCGCTGTTTAAATTCCTAGCAAAAAGAGACCGTCTTAAAGGATAATAACTGAACTTCATGGTCACGTACTTCTCTTGAGGGCTCCACTCTAAGCCTACAAGTAGATAATGCTTGCTTGGTCTTGAAATTAAACTGTGTAAAGGGTTAATTAAAGAACGCTATGGTATCTCATGCTAAAATCTCTTTGCCGCTGTAACTATTTAAGGTCAATGCTTTCAGAATGAAAAGTAACTTGTAGCACCAAAAAAATGAGCCGTTTCATAAAAAGAAAAAATTCTACTTTAGAAAATGCAGCTAAAGAAAGGCAGTTTCATGGAATTTTTCTCCCTTAATAGCATAAAATTTGAGCAACGATAAACATCGTGGTAAAAATTAAAAGTTGCCATAGTTGTGATGAGATGCAAAGAGTCCATGAAATTCACAGTCGTTGGCGATATATGAGGAAATATGTCATCTTAAGATAAGAGATTCGTTGTAAATTTTGGAAAAGGTATCATAAGAGTTATTCTTTGAGAAGTATACCTTATGACTTCCCAAAAATGTAATAGAATAGTAACAAGATAGGGAGATATGTTGTACTATAAGTTTGAACTTTTAAACCGAAAAAGATTTATGAATAAGGGAATTCTTTAAAAAGCATAATTAAAGCAAGAAATGAATAATTTATAATACTACAAAATGTTCTTTGAGCAGCACTTGAACTCACATTCTCAGTATCAAAGTTTCGTATAATGGAATATCACCAGTTATCGCTTGAAAAGATCTTTTAAGTATGATATTCATACATGAATCGAGTATAATAATAACCTCCCACATTTTTTTACTCCAGCTACCTTCAAATATAAATATTCTGTGAGTTCTATCTAGCTGAGGTGAGTGAATAAATAGAAATTGGAAAAATCAAGATCTACCTTCGTTACTAACACATTCATTCAGACCATAGCCTCAAAATATACGACCCGTCATGACTCTCTCTACAACCCTCTATAAGATTTTTAACTTATATCCATTTACCGAGATGGGAAATTGTTTTAAAGTTATGGAAATGGATGAAAGACAGAAATCAAAATTATGATTGTGAAGAGAAATCATAAGACCTCTCATTTTATTCCAAATTATTTTAAGCTTGCCACCCCAAAATTTAACTCATTGATCTTTTGTATTATTAATTTGTTTATGTATTCTAATTTTTCTATTTAAATAAATGTCCTCGGTAAATTATGGTGATTTTAAAAGATGAGAAGTTTCTCGAAATATACACTTATTATTTTTTAAAAGAATTTCGTCATTTTTATTATATCTATGCGCCTCTCCCATCCTAAGTTGTGTAGGCCTGATCTTGACGTTCTATAAAGTTTAGCCCTACTGTGTAAGTGGCATATCAAATTAATTGTTCCAAGAATTAATATTCCTATTGTATGTACTATTCCTCGCTTATCAAATTTCTGAGAATTTCTGTCTGATTAACATAGCTTGGTAACATACGATATCCGGAAATAGATATCGATTTATAAGTACATATCGTGGATAGAGTTAGAGGAGAGTTCTATGAAGGTTTCTGCGACGTCAACGGAACTTACAGGACTACCTCTAAGATAAACGAGGAGCAAAGCTAGGGTGAAAGGCAAACACTGACATAGAACTGATATGATGCAGCACTAAAAAACCTTTGTTTCAAAACTTAACGTAAAAATATGGCGGAGTGAAAAGACAAAATAAATCCCTGGAATATCAAAAATGTAGATGAATCAGTTAACCATACACTACGCTCCAGCTACTTTATTTAATAAATAGATTTCTTTCCCATGAAGGATCTACAATACAGAAGGCATCAAGGATTTTTTATCTCTTGATCTACATCTTTCCCCCTGCCACACGCCGAAAGGCGGCTTGCAGGGTATTCATGAAGATGTAGATGTTTATGAAAATAAATTCTGATACTTTATGAACTGATTGAACTAATTCTGAAGATACAAAATGAAAATTTCACTCTTCTCAGAGTATATTCTATTAATATGGTGGGGAAGTTTTTTCATCGGAAGATAACATTAAGCATTCGGTATACAGGCCTAATTTGAAAAACATCAAGCCACTCTCGTATTGTATGTTGTCTAAATTCACATAGTTGATAATAAAATTTTACATGAGAAAACGAATTCACTTTTTTAGAAAACTGAATGAGAATATTTTTCCACTCTACTTCTCATTTGGCATCATTGGCAAGATTAGATAAAAAACTGGAATGGAAAACTATGCACGTGTGAAATCATCAAAGGTTATTATAAGATTAGTATTGTTTAAAATTTCTCTTGACATTAATTATTCGAGTTTTATTTATCTTTATAATTTTATTCAAGCACTTATATTTATTTCAATGCATTCTTAGATAGTCAGTAGTCAAACAAATTCCCTGGTAAAGACTATATGCCAACGTTGGCAGATCAGGAGGTATGGGCTACTTTAAAAATTTTTATCTTTCACGCTTTAATTATTTTAACAGTTAATTAACAAAAAATAGCAAAAAGCAAGGAAAGTGTTAAATAAACAATTTTGAGATTTAAAAACGGAAAAATGTTATTTATCGTAGCAGAAGTTCATATATCAATGTAATATAACACTAATGTTAATTTTAATAATAATAATAATAAACTCTTTATTCGGCGAGGTTAGGCCCATTAGGACCTCTCTTACACCTAACCATTATAGGTACATATGTTAATTACAAACGAGGTTAGAAAGAAAAAAAATGAAATACAAATATATCTGTAAAAAGAAGATAAAAAAAGAGGTAAAAAAAATTTCAGTACTTATATAAAATAACTTCCATATTATGCAAACATATACATATATTACGTTCTTTCGGCGTTGTGAACGAGTAGAAGCAATGAATTAAAAACTTTAATTCGCACACATTTTAAAAATCACTGTAAAATAATTTGAAAATGGACATTTAATACCAACAAAACATAATGAAAATATTAATAATAAATAAAATTACGGAAATAGTGTAAATAATAATTATAAAATGAAAAGTAGGACAATAGCGCCACATGACTGTCAGAATTCGTTCTCGATAAATGTTATTCGAATCGACCCCCGCTTACAGGATATCGCCTATTCCCTGAGGGGAAATCCTTAACTCCAAGGTCATTGGTAAGGGTTGCATCATTCCCTTGGAGAGCAGGCACTCATTCATGAAAAGGATAGCCAGGGGAAAGGAAAAGAGGGTTGGGAAAGAGAAAGCAAACGCTAGGGAAAGACGGTGACATTGATTTGAATGAGGATGGGACAAAGTAGACACCAAAGTAATATGCATAGGACTGGGGAGACAATGACGTGGTGAGATAGAAGTTGAAGATAGAGCTGAAGATCCTGTGGCATATAACCAAGGCATAGGAGGAAAAAAGTCCTAAAAAAATGTTTGTTTCATTTAAGTCCCATTAGTTTATTAATTTTATAAAGAAGGATATGTGCACTAACTTGAAGTTAACGTGATATAAAGAAACTAAGTTTCCGGATGAAAGTTGAGTTTTAATGTATTTTAAACAAGTACAATTAATTCATATTTTTTTTAATTGAAAATAACTTGTTTATTGAATAAATCAGTATTCTGGATACTAAAGATCAGTCTCTGAAATCTAAAAGTAATCGTAAAATAATCATCGACTAATATTACAAATTTTTTCGTAAAGATCTAAACTACTATTTGATTTACTTTCAGAAAATATTATTCAATCGAGTTGCATTCAGCGACTGAACACCTTTTTTCTGACATCCGCTTTATTTCCATTCACTCACTTCATCAGCATTGAAAACTATTTCATGTTACCCGACATTTTAAAATTTCGCTATTAAAAGGAATATCACGGATTTAAAAGGCTTCTAAGCGATACAAACATTCCCGCCAACCCTTATTTCCAGGTACATTTCTCTCTAAAGTACATTTCGGTGTATTCTGTGGGAAAAATTACTCGCACTGATAAAGCTTTCATCGAAGAGCGTGAAATGAATGCGTTACACGAACGCGTGATTCAGTGAACGAGAGGCATTTTTAAAGTAACCCTTTGCTGGAAAATAAATAAAACCAGCCGAGAATAAATTCATAATCCCATATTGGTGTTTTTCCTCTTTGAGGAGGTAAATTTAGGTGTGTATCTCGCTTTCGGACCTTATTGACTTTTCCTCTACTGGACCGAATATGACGAAAACTGAAATTTAGCCTCTCATATACTATTCCATTTGAAAGATGGAATTTTCATTCAGCCCGATCCACGGCCCACTCTCCCTTCATCTGATTTACATTGCAATGAGCGATTTAAAAGTAAATGGTAGAAAACGAGATTAGTTTTCCACTAATCCGCCGCAAATACCGCAGGATTCTCATAAACGCGCAATTTCAGCTCCAATTATCCCAAAACAAGGTAGCAAATTTGATGAATTTTACCTAGAAGAGAATGTAAATAAGTAATGTTGATTCGGAGCCAAACGTTAGAGGCGGTTTTAATTATGAGTGAAACCCTCTCCGGATAGAAGCATAAAACATGCAATTTTACCCGAATTTGACCAAAATCGTTAAAGATTCACTCCCGAAATATCAGTGACGAAATTTAGCATCACTTTAAACCGCATTGACCGAGCTGCGCCCTTTAACGCCTTATGAAATTATGTTTTTGATTTCGAAAGTAAACGTGGAGAACACAGGTTTTCTATCGACAGGATTAAAATTTTCATCCCCAAAAACTTTAGTGACCCCTATTGCAAATTAAGATACAATCGGATCTTTTCATATAAATTCACAAATCCTCCCGAAAAGGGATATTTTCCGAAGACACTAGAATAAGATGATTATAGTTTTTAATACCACTCGAGCTGTAGAAAAAGGGTAATGGCGAATGCAAGTGCATCCTGTGATGTAGAGTGAAGTAGAGAGCCACCTTTAGGTATCTCGGTGCCCCGGGAACGATCTTAATCATTATTATTTCATATAGATTTCTCTACAGATATATTTATCAAGGATTTAGTTCTTTTGAGGTGAATTTTTAAATCGAATTAGATTAATATGGAAGTTACATTTGGTGATTTTATTCCATTACTCTTAAACTACTTATACAGATCAGTAGAAATTGACAAATTGCATTGATTGACAGAGAGCGGAATACACTGAAATTAGTGTATATTGCAGTATGGATAGCGATCTAGCAAGTCATTTGAATAATAACCGATAGAAGTTAAAAGTTTCATATGCTAACCGTAAGGATGTATGATCAGTTTTACTAATTTATTTCTATTTTATGACTGAAATCCTATGGAATTACTCGGTGAGGTCTATATCGTAGGATATATATGATGTTAAATCAATAACATTTTCCTCCACATTGAAAAATTGAATAAAATAAAATATTAAATAAATACTACCTCTGAGAATTTGTGTAAGCGAATGATTCCCTAACTACTGATATAATTTTCTTTTCAGGTAAATCTCAATATAAGATCATTCTCGAAACTTAGGTGGGCGTCTAGAGTTCCCGAAGAGCCATGTGGGTAAAACGGTCGCCTGTGGTAACATCGGTCCTGGGTTCGATTCCCGGTGGCGGCTTTTATCTACGAAATGACCTAAGCTATCGCAGAACTTTTAAAATTAATTCTATACCACTTAAGATGCCTTTTAGCAGCCTTTAAAACTGTGTCATTGTGAGGAAATTCGACGTAAAATAATTTTTCAAAAAAATATTTATTGAAAAAAGAAATTCGATTTCGAAAAGAAACACGCGGTGACCGAGTTTCAAACTTATCCTTGGTGGCACAACATCGAGGTCGATTACCAAGTCCTTTATTTAATCTTTGGGGGATATTTTAAGAGAGGGATTGCTAATGAGTTGAAAAGGGTAAAGATAGGATTTATTTGCTTATGCTTGTTACGGAGAGGAAGTGGGCTGGAGGGGGGGAGAGGAAGGAAGGAAGGAGCGAGTGAAATTTTCGTGGGTAGACAGCACAAAGTCGATAGCCGGATTTGTTAGTACTCGGATCCGGGCGTGTAATATGCTTCGGGCACGCGAGCCACCACGTCTTTTATAATCTTTCATTTTAGCTGGTCAGCCCGTTTTGGAGGTGGGGTTGTATGGGGAAGGCATAGGAGAGGAGGGTGGGGAACGGGAGAATGGTTGTGAAAGGGAGGAAGGAAGTGTGGGTGGGATGGGAAAGGTGATGATGGATTGTGAGTGAGAATGGAGGGTATTTGGTTTAGTTGCGTATTAGACGGATGGGCTGGCTGTGGGATGGATGTGAGAAGGGAATTCGGATACATTGGGATAGGGAAGGGGTGGAGTCGGTTGGGGTGGAACAGTAACGATATAGGATTACACTCAACGTTATCATAATTCTATAATTAAACTGCCATATGATTTAAAGGAAACTTTCCTCTAGCGAACTATCAAACTTTTATACCATATTCAGGTTTTCATTCGCCATCATCTCCCATTTAATCCTTTTGAAAAATATTGGAAAACTGGGTGGAAAATTGGTGGTAAATATGATTTTAAAGAAACTTTCCTCTATCAAACTAGCAACCTTAATACTATATTCAGATTTTCCAACAAACATCTCTTATTTAATCCTGCTCAAAAATATCTTACCAGTTTGAACCAGTTCCTTTTTAGACATATCTACCGATTCTTAAGCGTTCCTTCACATGATGTGCCATTTACTTTATTAGCTTTACCATTCCCGTGGAATATTCATTGCAGAAAGGAAAAAGAAAGCTTCATTTAAGCAATAGGATTTCGTAGCAATTAACAGAATTTTACAGCGAATGAAGTGTATTGTAATATAACAGAACAGATGATCCCAAGTTGCCCTTATTTATTTACCAAAAGTTACGAACTTGTACGTCGTAACTTTTGGTAAATTTTCAGTTTTCGAAAATTTTCTCGTTGCGTTTACAAAATGTTTAAAATCAGATAAGATTTGAATCTGTCAGATTATCTTTCAGATCAAGTAAAGTAAAGATATCGGTTTCTTCATTTCAGCTTCAGTTGCAGCATTCGGTATAGATATAGGACCAGTTTTTGGGTGAATGAATCTGATGCAAATGACCATTTCAAGACATTTTTCAAGGAGAAACAGAATTGAGAGCCAATGAAGTAATAGGAACGCAAAGCAACGAGTTTTTTCCATGCAGGTGTTTTAAACACTAAAATACCAAACTAAGCCTTTCTCTGCGGTGTGCTTAGGAAGCAAAGAAAATGCGGGACTCGCCATCTTACTTTAGTTGTTAGAACACTTGCCTAGGAAAAGGAAAATCCTGAAGAACTTGGTTTGAATGTAAGTCATGTCGATATTGTAGTATTGTTAATAGTGCTTCGACAGGCGACGTGGTTTCGCACATGGGCTTCCACCAGGAATCGAACCCAGAACTGCTTTCATTGAGGTCGAAAACCCTGCGCACATGACAATCCGGGAATTCGATATTTTTCACTGGTTTATCCTAGGAGGTTCTCCTAGGATTGATGTTTCTCCTTGGGTTTGAAGGCCCATGCTTATATGTACATTTTATTTTTGTCAAGAACCCTGACCTTTCAATGATACATACATTCCAGTTCTATCCAAAAATAAATAAACACACTTTTCTAGGACACTTTAAGGTTAGTGGAAGATTGCTGAGGACTTGAATATTACCCTTGTTCCAAATTTTCTGAGAGAAACTTTCCGGAAAGAAGATTCCTATTCCATTCTACAGGAAACTGCCGAAAGAGCGCCGAAATTCGCCTCGTTGAAGTGTTGTTGCCCAATGTGTGCGTACATCTTACGCGTCTCTTTCAGTAAACTTCTTGGATCAAAAGCATCGGAAAAGTTTGAAGATGAAACGTAATAGCCAAGGCGGAAATTAAGCGAAGAAGCGGCTGTTATTTTTAGCGAGCAAAAACAAATGTTTTCCTCGAAAGAAAAAGGAAATAGCCCCACCAGCAGACAGAAGGATAGTTATCAAAAACAGTAAAATAAAAAGAGATTCGCAATTTTCCGCCAATTATTGGAACATGACCTTTGGATACAAAATTGATTGATCACGGACGATTGGATATTGATGTTCGCATTGTACTTTTTGAAGGAAAAATTCTATTTTCTCAGATTAATTAGAGAAAAATGTAGGAGCCACGAAGACGAGGAAAACGTCGAAAAATGCTATCTAACAAGTGCTGTCTACGTGTTAATTGTGAGAGAAATGAGAAAATAATGAAAAATGTAAAAATTTATTTCAGGAAAACTTTGGAAAATCCGCGCCCTGAAAAAGTGACTTTACACTACGAAAATGTGTGACTCGTTGATGGTAAAGGAGTAAATTTAGAGAATGGTTCAGTTTGTAAGAAGGGAAAAATGCTATAGTATAACACAAAATACAATGTTACCGTCACAAATTATTAATAAACTTATTTACCTTAATTTTTAAGAACTTTTAATAGAATGTATATCCTATGCTCCGTATTTTCTAGAGGAAAGTTTAATGTAGAATAATGAAAAATCAAGCAATTTTTAGCATCACGGAGTTAGTATATGCAACGGTGAAAATAAAAATTAATGCATAGTAACATACCATGTATCAACTTAGAATTCACAAATCTACTTCTTAAGACGGATAAATTACAAGAATGTAGAATGATGTACCTCTTTAATCAGATTTCGAAGAATCAGAGATTAAGTCATTGTTGCAGCAAGCCAGTTCAACTCATACCAGCGAACATCGAATTCAACCCTCGGGTATTCCAAAGAATGCAGAAGTAATCCATATGTTTCCCTATATAATGCTAAAAATATTAATAAGGATTCGCGGCTACTTTTGCGACCAGGTTATTCCGTAAAAGATGTGTATTCACTTATGGCCTGAATTGTCGGAAATCAGACAATTGAGTTCAATCCTAAGCTAAGGCTCCTGCTTGCCTTTCGAAGCTACTCTACAGTGGAAATGAGTAATGGAGGTAACACTGTAAGAGCAGTAACAGTTAGTAGATAGATATGTAGTTCCGGTCACATCACCTTCATTTCATACCGTTTGGCTCCAACAGGAACACAATATTATGAGAGAACGAAAGTCTTTATAGAAGGTGGGCTGGGCTCCATTCCCGGCGAAATCCCACGTGTGAAATGACCTCAGCTGTTGAAACACTTATAAAAATACTATTACTACTATTTTGCAGGTTAGCAAACGGTTGAGGCACTCATACTCTAAAAACTGTAGTCTAATATAATGACCATCATCCTATTATGTCAGATTTCGGTCATTCGGGTCTTTCAGAGGTAAACTCCATCCGCATTAACTCGAATCCTTGCTTAAAAATTTACAAGACGATTCATTAGAAATCCTCACACCGGAAAAACATAATACATATTTCAGAAGACATCATGAATAGAATTTCCCAAAAACCCAATAAGGAAAAAATTAAAACAAACCCCTACAAGAAAGAGAACACCGTTGAGGAGAGAGTGGGAAATCTATTGGAAGGGGTTATGAAGGAATCAGAATCAGGGTTAAAAGGGGAGTTTGACGCAGCGCCAAGACCGGACCGTGAGAATGGGATCATAAAGAATTCGGATGAGGGTCAAGGATAGGGTGGTGGGGTGGAAAAAGGAAGGCATCGATTGGTGGGCTTGCAAATCGACTGCTCTTCATTGTTTAACCCGGGATATTGAGTTATGGACGCTGCTCGCCCGTAGTGTGTTTACTCGCGCCGTACGAAAGCGCGGAGCGAGTCGAGATTGTTTGCTAATTATGAGGGCGCCACAGCTTGCAAAATGGCGTCCTCAAATGGATACTGGATTGATTTGGAGGGAATAAAAGGGGAAATCGAATCACGGCCTGAAATTCCTTTCCAAAATTGAATATTTCTAATTAATATGAAGTGAATTTGCTATTCCCTTCATCATCCTTCATTTTCTTGGAGAAAAGAGGTGTTGTCACTGCATCTAGAACTTCCAGAACCTCTTCCTTGCCTCGTATGATCTACATCCCATTTCTATGACCACCATTCTCAAAGCCGTCTCTAGTATCAGGCCTATTATCCTAGGACTCTAGTATCTCTAGGACCCTAGTCGAGATCGCTTCCCCACTTACAATAAATCCAAGTTTTCATCTAACTGTTTTTATTCGACTTCTCTTGTATCATTATTCTAAACATAGGGAAATATATGCTAAAACTATTTGTTGAAATTTAGACAAATTTACACAAATGATGGAATGTAATGAAACTTTGCACATGAAGTTGTGCGACTGACCAAAAGTTCTACGAGAAGTGAAAAATATGTAAAAAAAGATATGACCGTTGGAATTTAAAAAGTTATTCTTCTAGCTTTAGTTATGCAAGTTTGTTGATAATTTCGTTATTCGTGAATCTTATCAATTTCTTCATGTTCGATTGATAAAATACATAAATATGTCAGCCTCTCTCGGAAAATTTTCGTTAAGTAACCTTTTTATTAAAATTAGAGTTTTCTCCTAATTTTAGCTATGAAAAGGATCTTTCAGCCGATGCCACCGTTACTGGCAGTTTGAGGATTATTCTACAATATAATTTGTTTTATCTAAGAGCATGAAGACGAATAAAAGTCTTGCAATCATGTAATTCATTAACTTCAATATTGTTATTATACTGTGATGCTAGCATCTACAACTGTATTGCCATTGTATCGTAATACCTAAATATGCACATTTATTTGATTTCTCTTATGCATGCAAGAACATGTACTTAAATGATCATAATTAATATTATACTCAGATAGTCTCTCTTCCTTTATATTCAATCTCGCAGCAGTTCGCTGGTTTTCTATTCGTATACCTATCTCACGAATAACATATTTAATTTGCCTCTAGTTTCGAGTTTTCCTATTTTCTCAGGGATATTTTCCCGCATTCACATGACAGTTCAATCAGAGAAAATGTTTTTCTCTCATTTAATTTTATTTCTCTCTGAAATGGTTTAGATGGAAGAATAACTATTCTTCTTAACATCGCCAAAAGAAGACTAAACTATCAAGCTAACTGACATAATTACTTTTTGTGAAGCTTCTTTTAGAAAGGATCTTCTAAAAATTAAAAATGTACTTGGTGATAATCCATTCTAACGAAATATTTAAGATACGAATGGACATAGGCTATACCATAATATTATGAATATACAATGTCAAAATTCATTATATATGAATATATAATGCATTTTTAATAATCATTCCTCTTAACAAATGTTATTACTCAAAATCCTTCTTAAGATAGAGTAAAACCTCTCTTTATGAACAGAATTTTCTTTGCCGATGGGGTAAATTAATTTTCTTTGGTTCGAAATCAGCAAACATGAGAAGAATAAGGAACACAAAATGGAGGGACATCTCCAAATTATGTGAAGTTAATGGAGATAATGGGTCCAGGTAAATTCACCTCCAGCCATGCAATGCTGAGGGAGGTAAGACGTTTGAATTGCCATCATCCCTACATTCAATTTCGAAAAATTAACGAAAACTCCATCATAAACAACCTCCGGGAAAGCAATTGCTAAAATGGGATTGAGAAAGCAAATGACTTTGGTCATTTACCGATGTTCAAGAAGGAAAAGGTCATAATTAGGAAAACTCTCAATTTGCAATTATCATCTCTAATAACAAGATGCAAAACTTTCCGGCCGTAAAATAGACATGACAGCGTACTGAAAATCATCAGAGACAAGAATGTTAAAGAGTTTTGATTTGATTATTTCCTGATTAACAAATAAAGTACGAGCTCTTCGAATACAGCCACTCCAGTGAACACACTGGCAGAAATTTTCCTAATTAATATTTAAAGTTTCCTTTGTTATGCTAACGTCCCATAGACATTCCAAACCTCATGATATTTTAACTATGAGTCGGAATTAATTTTCACCTAGCAAATATGTAGCACGTATTTAAGAATTGTCATACGATTCGCCTGGCCTGCGTCATGCTTCATACGGATATTGGCTTTAAGGATTATTTTATCCTTTCTTTCTACCATGATATCTTCTAAACGAATATATTTGGTACTTTTACCTCACTACTAGCCCAAGAAAAACTCAAATATAGATCACATATTTTCACCGCAGTAACCTAGCTATACCTACAGTCAATACAAACTAAATAATCATTTTACGAATATTACCTACGAATGTGCGAAATAATATTATTGAAATATTCAGTATATGCATTGTCGAATATAAGACGCACCCACATTTTGAAGTCATGAAAAAAAATAAGAATGCAATAGTAAGACACATGCTTTTCGCTTTGGTACGAGTCCCCACACTTTCGGATAGGATTACGATAGAGTTACTTAATAATAATATTATTTTCATAATCCTATAACACAGCAAGGTTTCATATTAAAAGTGTTATTTATTTATCGTAACCTTCCGGCATACCGATGAAGGATCATGCAAGATTTAATGATTGCTTACGAGAAGAATGTTAACTGACACGTGGAAAACTGAATCAAAGCTTTCAACGTTATAGTCAAAGTATATTTTCCCTGAGATAACTCCTTTACGATAACGCATTTGAAATCGCGAACCCAAAACTCTTTCGGAAGCATTAAAACCTCAAAAAAAAGGTGCGTCTCAGAATTACGTAAAGGAAGTAAAAGTTACAATCCTTTTCAAAGAAGAGGAAGAATTTCTTCCAGCTACGTTTTCCAACTTGACCTTTTCCTCTTTAAGGCAAAAAATCATCTCTATGTATGGCAGTTCCCTGCTACAAATTTTGAGTCCTCTTTAGATGCAATTAATGTAGTATGCATTGCGAAGACATTCAAGGTTATTCGAGAGAGAGAGCGTGCTTAATCTCGATATTTTAGCAATAGAAATGAGAAGCAGGTCATATAAAATGTAAAAAAGAGGATGTAACCTTCTTTCTATTTGAATCATAAAGATAACATGGAGAATAAATTCCAAATTATGGAGCATAAAAATTATTCAGAACGACATTTGTAATTGGAAAAATTGAACTTAGAGAATATATGACCTAATACGATTGGTTTTCAGAGAATAGGTTTCTGGTAATTGGAGATATGGTGTTGTTTGCAGTATGTTATTGATTCCTGTGATAATTGGTATATGCACTGTGGTAATTGCACTATGATTAAGATTTACTAGTTGATTTTATGGTGCAGAATTTCAATAAGCGAAATGGATTGGTCTAATATATCCTTATGGTGTACGCTCTGATTAGACTACCATAGGTGATGAAGAAAATCAAGGACGAGCATTTCTAATATATCGACTTGATTGTTCTCAAATTTTATGGTCATCACTTTTCAGATATTTTCTACTCTTTAAAAAAAAAAAAACGAAACTGGAACTGAACCAAAATTTAGTTTTCTCGTTGAACTGGAGCGGAAACCAAAACGAAAAACAATATGGCACACTACCCTCCGTTAGATGTTTTCCTAGTCGTTTTCTCTTTCTACTATCACATACATTCTCTTCATACTCCGCCTAATTCTGCTTACATTCTTTCCTTTTTTACCTTTTATCCCATTAATGATATCCTTAACAAAATTTACCCCTACGTTTTCTCCTAAGTCCTCCATTGCATAACATTAAGTAGAAAAATGAAGATCATGAGAACGGGAGAAAGATGATTCTGAACGAATTTTTTTCATCTTTCCCAGAAATTAAAAACTCCTACGGTAGCAGCCATTCCGATTTTTTTCTTCCTTTGTCGGTACATTTTAAGTCCTCTCGGTGAAATATATTTTCTATAGTTCCCACATTTTTCTTCCTTTTTCTCTGCGCATAGTCCCATGACCAAAAAGACGACCTCACAAAGGGAGAGAAGGTTTTTGTCAGGGTCTTTGTCTTGTCTCCACGTGAAGGGCGAAGCAAAATGACCCTGGCTCTCTAATAGCCTACAGATGGAGGGCACAGTTAGCACGGAAATGAGGCGAGGAGTGAATTACGACGAAATGTGTTTCTAAGAATTTTTCACGCCCCGTCTGGAGAAAAACCATGGATCTTTCAGACACCGGAGTTACACGGCGGAGTTAAGGAGGGTTACGTACCGAGGTTTCATGGAAGGTGAAGAATAAAGTAATGAGAAAATTTACATAAGCTACGAATATTCCTGCAGCGGTCCTGCTACCATATCTTGAAAACTCAATAATTTTAATTTTTCTTCCGGTGTAGGATAAAGAGAAATATATGTTACATTTTCATCATATTTTCACTGCAGAGCGATTTCTGAAGTACGTGATCGAGAGAGGAATGTTAGGGATAGACAAAAATAAAAGATGTTAGATACTTTAGGGATGCGTCTTTTTATCACTTACTAGAAAACCCACTTTTTCTACCACTATCATCATAACTTCCACAGTTGTTTTTATAACAGCCATATATATTATTAAAAGCATTCTAAAAATAATTAAAAATTCTGGTACATTCAAAAGGGCTAAATCTTTATCAAAGTAGCCGACGAAATAGTTTTTTCAAATTATATATTTCTGAAGAAAGCGAAAAAAGGTTTCCGATACATTTGGAATGAGAATTTCCGTTATCCCTAACGTTTACACCCAACAGATCTTAATACCTTCTGTGTGATAATTTCCGTAAAATGTTTAAGGTAATAACTACAAATAGGCAAAATCAATTCAACCAGTCAAAATCAAAAGTCACTATCGACAATTATCTACTCGTAGTAAAGCTCCATGAAGGGAAAGTTAACAAAAGTAGACCATAAAAGAATACAATGAACTACCATTTATTCGTTCTCAAGCTACGTTGTCAGGTGACAAATGGTATAAACTAAGCAAATATATACAGAAAAAGAACCAATGAAAATAGGGCAATAAAAGACTACATTCCTCTCATCTGTCCTTACACTTCTCCTTACATTTGTCCTGTTCTAGCCTGTTGTTTGCATCTCCAACTCTTCTTTCTTTCTTTACCGGCTTTGTGATTTTGTCACCCCAATTTCATTGGTTTTTTATGTTTATATTTACTTGGTTATTCCCGTTTTTCGTCTGATTATGTAGCCTTGTTATGAAACCTTGGCCGTTATTTGTATTCTCTAGTTCTTTCGCAAACGTTTTTTCGTGGAGATATTTATTGTTAGCATTTATCACAAGTTATATCTGAGTCTGTCTCGAACTAGTCTTAATTTTAGATGTAAATGCCTCAGTTAAGAGAATCTTCGATCACAATAGAACGCATGGTAGGGGTGGCCAGAGCCTTCCATATTAGGGTGGCTGAAAGTCTCAAGCCGGCCCTGGAGATACTGCACTGCATGCGATCTTCGGTCAACCCATCACACATGCCTTCACACTAAGGAGCATTCACCCGCCTCTAGAAACGCAACCGCTAACTCTGGCATGATTACGAATCAATAACGGAGGGACTGGGGTTGCAAATTCCGAGGATTCTTCATCTGAGGATTCATCGAAACAAATGACAGCTTTGGTCTCCTTTAGGGGATTATCACCTCTGATAATTGTAAATAATATATGCTTCACTGTCATGTAAAGTGTTTATTCACTTGGAAAGCATGTTTCGATTATTGGAAGATCAATTTGTCAGTCAAATGTTTGCAGGCACGAAGGGTGTTGGGGCGATGTTACACATAATTACAATTTATGATATGTTTTCCTCCTAAATCATTATCAATAAATGTTGTGGTTAATGGATGTATAAAAAGAATGGCTGAAAAAATACCAGAAAGGGATGAACTTTTTTAGCGCTCACTGAGTGGAATTGACTAGAAATCATACTTAATCCGCAGAGTACCGATCAAGCATCGTCAAAATAAGGCTTTGTCATTATTTCTCACGGAGTCTCATAGAAATTTAATTTCTATGAGACTCCGAGAGCATTCAGCATGTTGATTACTTTTAAAGCTTTCTTTAATGGGGAAGTAGCCTGCTGAAAGCGGATTTTGTTTCTCGTTTAAAAATATGTAGTTTTGTACAATCCACAAATAAACATGTAAAATAAAAAATTCTATTTATAAAATACTTATTTAAGACGAAAAATATTATTTCTAGAGCTAACTCGTAGATGTTCAAATAGATTAAGGAAAATCATTTCCTTTCATAAAATTGCCTCTTATCGCATAAAATTAAGGTGGAAATTATTTTATGATGCTTGAAAGAGTTGAAATTATGGAAATTGACAAATACTAAATTTATATACTTTATGTATATATTCCTCTTGGTGGCATGCATCTTACAAATTTCATCAAATGCGGAGAAAAGTTCAGTATATCGCAGCAAACACTATAATCCATTCCAACTTTTTGATAGCTACTAGGCACACAAAGAAAGAAATACCTATACTTCTTACACGAGGTAATAAATGTAACTCTCCGATTCGATTCCCAAGAACTTTTTCTTGCATTCCTATTCTCGAATCTTTCTTTCGCGGCAAACAAATCAATGCATCCCGGCGTATTTTTCTCCAAACACCAACGCCCCGTTCTTCTCTAAAACCAAATTATTTTATACTTGAATGAAGTCACAAAAATGGAGCTCCCGGAAGTGTTACGGGATAAAATAAACCGTCCAGTACATTTGTTAGACTGCTGAACCGATTGCTCTCGTTTGATTTGTTTTTTCCCTTTCCCATGCCAGTTCCCTCGAGGAGTTTGCCATACGAGAACTTCCGAATAAGCAAACATTGGCTCCTGAGAGTTGGAAACTATTTCTCCTTTGTCATACTTGCAGCGGGATATCCAGTTCCCTTGATTTTAATCCTTCCTGAGACTACAGCTTTTGGCAACTTACGGATTTAAGTGCTGGTACCAAAAAATGTCTCCCAAAAAGTATTCATTCAGAAGAATCTTTACGATTTTGGTTGTGAAATGATCAAAATTCGTCGTAAACTACAGTTCCCTCGGAAATCTCCAGGACTTGGAAAAATTGGAATCTGAATAAAAAATTCGAATAAGTTTTGTCCGGCACGTAATATATATTTTATATATTAGCAAATTATTGTATTCAACATGGGTCTCAAAAATCGTACTGAGAAAAAAATAAGAGAAAAGCGGTTAGAGATGCGATCGATCTTGCCTATATCGGCCATTTGCTCTACTTGGTAAATAAAGGTGCTAAAAAGGCAGCTGATGCGGCGAAAGTTCAACTTCATTATAATTTTCAAAATTAGGGGGATAAGTGACATTACAAATATCCTCGCTCGAACCTAGTTAATGCAGTACTCAATGAAGGCGGGTTGTAATTTTCCCATCAAAATTAGGAGTTCCGCAGCCATTTCCTCCGTTCCGATGCTTCAAAATCTTACAGTCGGAAATAAGAAACCATCTTAAAAACTTGACCAATTAAACTTTGACTCTCCACAATTTCGGTAAAGACACCACTCCTCTTTAAACTTCAAGGTTACTGCGGAAGATACATCACCACCTTTCTATTTTTTACATCTTCATCCGAAATTCTCGCTATCTTTAAAAATATACCGAGAATGAAAGAAATAATTTACAGCTCTGTAAGGCGCGCATTTTGCTAACAGGCAGGAGGAAGAATTGAAACGTCCTTCGTGACATATTTGGCCACTTTTTTTCGCAGCTTAAATACTGAGGTGCCCGTTTCTTTTGTCGTTTCTTTTTACAGTCTTCTATATAATGGAGATAGAAGCTCGACAAAAAGGGTATTTTTCGTTTATGAGGTGTTTACAGATGGCAAGGCATCCGGGCGACTCGGGAAAAAATTATGAGTGCTCTCCCACAACTAGCAGGAGATGTCGGGTCCTAAATAAAAAAACGTCGTCCGGAAATGTTTCGGAGGAGGAAGGAAAGTTCAACTTCAGGGTCTAAGGGCTCAGGGCATAGTTTGGGTAGCTCTTGTTAAGTGGTGTCATATCGTTATCACCTTGAAAGTAAAACAAGGATACCTCGGCACGTCTTGAAATTTATCACGAGAAAATGTAACATCGTTACAACCTGGTATTCGGAATTTAACCTTGGGGCTAGATTCGCAGCACATCACAGTTTCTAAGGTCGACTGGAAATTTAATCACAAAAATTCCTCTCCTTTGAATTCGATTTTTATTTAATTTCGTGATGAATATTATTAAGCTTTTCGATTTTTATAAAGTCAAAAAATTCTTCCATTTTACCATGTTCTGTGGAAGGATTAACAACCTTAAGCGCGTCTTCATCTATGATCGATGGTTGTCATAGGGGAATCAAGTGGATAGAAAGACAGCTCGCTGACGTTCCAAAGGCAGCATATTGGAGCAAAAATTGTAATGGTCGATTTTTTATCACTTGTAGCGTGTTATAAAGAGATAATCAATTTTTTAAATGATCATATGTACTAGTGCTAAGACTATGGACAGAGATTCCTCACCTCAACCAAGCCGACCCAATCGGTAAAAATCACGATAGAAAAATTTCAACATTCCTTTTCATCGTTTAAGCCCATCTTTTATGGGATATCTACCTCCATAACATCAATTGCCTAAACTACGTACAAAAATTTTACAGAATGTCCGGCCATTTATAAAGGCTCCTCAAATATTTTTTTAGGAAAAATAAAACCGCATAAGGTTTAACTTGCGGGCCACTGTAAATTAATTTACTCCCTCTTTTCAGGTTGAATTCTTTAGCAACTTAAAACGAACTGTTAGCCAATAGCCTAGGACCAACCTTGATACTCCTGAAAGCTGCTCGTTTTAACATCTTGTCGCATTCTAAAAACCCAGCACATGGGAATTAAGCTCCAAACACTGATATAAAATATTAAATGTTTTATCATAATCTCTAGTCGTATCAGTTTGGAAAATTTAAAGGTAAATTTATCCTAAAAGAACCATTTAAAGTAATTAGTGACGAATCCAAAATATTTCTGAATTGATGAGTTGTTGGAGATGGTTGGGGAGAAGAGGGTGTTAAGTGCATTAATTAGAAATCGACATAAGAAATGAGTGGGTCAAATATTTAGAAGAGATTGATTGATAAAGAAAGTGATCGAGGGAAGAATGCTATGGAAAAGACAGAAGGGAAGACAAAGACAGAAGTTATTAGACGAATTAAGGGGTGGGATGAGTTACAAGGAAATGAAGGAGAGGGAATTCAACAGGGAATGTGAGGGCACGTGGACCTACCGAAAAATAGAACACTCATATATAATAATGATCAGTTTATTATTAATATCAAGGGCCTATCTAGAATTAATTAACGTCTGCTGCAGCTCATTAACTCACCAAACACGCAAACAATTCTTCCAAAATTTACCACCGGAGAATTAACCTTGAACAAACTAAAACACCCCACCAGGAAGTAATTTCCATCAAAGTTTCTCCCTCAGAGCACCTATTCAGTGGGCTGAACTCGAGACGCGGGAGGAAGAGAGTACATTCATTCTGTATTGCTCTTTCCTCAGAGGACACCGAGGTAAAAAGTACGTCTACGAATCTATCGGAATGTACATACGGGATAGCAACCTGGGCGACTCTTGCCGAGGAAGACGAGTGCATCGGACAGGGAGTGGACATTTGAGCGAGATTCAAAGCGAAACGGACAACTAATGAATACGGACGAGGGAAGATGGATGGAGGAGAATTCCGAGGGCGCCAAAAGTAAACTCTGTCGAGAGAGAGAGAACGGGTGCCCGAAATGAAGAGCTGAAAGCGAAAACTTTTTTTTGGAAAGATAGCGGGTAAAAACGAGCATGAACATGGGTCAGAAAATCTTTCTGCCTCGGACGCGTTCTTATTCCATTCCGGGAAAACGCTGCGGTAAATGGAAGTTAAAATTCCGAGCAAATGGGGGAATGAATGCGGGTTTTCGGTGGGGAATTCAACGTTTATAATCTTTTCTGAAAAACCGATGATGAGAGCATGAGATGAATAAAAAGATTTTCCGATCTGAATAAGAATATGTAAGCTCGGGAAAGAATAGCAAGCTCGCATGAAACTGATTTCTTCTTCAAATAAGTACCTGAAATTCACCCAATTTAACATTCTTACGTTTATTGTTCTTGATGATTATTGTATGTAATCACTGAAAAGTTAACCCTAAATAATACTTAAAACGATACTTGTACTAGAGATATTTTAAATAAAATCCACTGAGGAAGGCGTAGTTTTGTATATCTCCTCCCGTCTTCGTTTCATTTCTGTACAGAAATGTAGTTTCTAATAATTAAATAAATTATTGAAATGGAAGTTGAGTACAGTGAATAAAAAGTGAAGTCCCTTCCTTTTCACTAGGTGAGATTTTATAAAATAAAAATTCTTCTCATAATTTGTACAAAATATAACATTGTCAAACTGGTAAGTTTACGTACTGTTTCATTTAGTGGAATTTGTGCGTTCTGTTTCAAATGAATATCGTAAAATTATCATTAAATGAATGAATAAATCTTCTCCAATAGAATGAAACAGGATGTGTATCATTAAGAACGATCATGATGAAAAAATGACACTATTCTTGCCGTAAATAACTCACCAAATGTATCCGGAACCAAATTTGTAAATTCTGCGCTCTTACACTCACAAATGTATTCTGACTTACAAATGTGGAAGACTGCCTTACTTTCCCTGTTTCGCAAAATCAAACAAAATCCTGACTTTGCCTTATTTTCTTCAGCTATTAATGCCAAATCCGTATCATCCTCTATCTACATTTTCATAAAGTCCTACTTGTCACTTTTCAGATGATGACGAAACAGCAGATTTTCGGTAATGCGGGTTTAGGGTGGCACTGTTGTGTTCTTTAATTATTCCCTGAAAAAGGGACTAATACCCCTAAGTTCCGCAATCTTCCTTTTCTCAGATTAATCCTCTCTACATCCCTGACAGGGTGCTATAATTCTTCGGAGAATTTCTCCCGAAAAATACGTGATTCAGAATTCCTAGCAATGATGAAATCGACCTTTGTAAAGCCTTCTGTTCTACAATATAGTTCCTATATGAGATATGTATTCTGTGTCATTTATTACTAATTTTATTTCTGATCGATTCAGGTAGCCGTTACTTGGTAAAACTCCATTCCAGGAAATAATACTATCACTTGGTAAAGTTCTACTGATTCTAGATCTACATTAGAACTTTAACGAAGTGATTGTATTATTTCCTCTTATTTTATTTCAATAACGAGACTTCTTTCTTTAGGTCAGAGCTTCCCAACCGGAGCTTTATATAAGTTATCTATGTCGCATGACTTCCAAGACTACACCTATATCTATCTACCTTCAATTTCTTCATAATTGAACACTAGATCAATGGAACGCTTTCCCTGCAGCTGTATTCAGGCCATTCCCTCTCCGAGTGCTTACCTCATGGCGAAGCTAAAAATTACTTGTTGTATCACTTAAGCGCCTGATATTATTATTTTCGGTATCATTATTTGATCATTCTCAGATACTCTATAACATTATCTTCTCTGTACTGTCTATCCATATTTCCCTTTGTATTCGCACAATATATACAAGAGGGATTCGTAATTACTATTGCCCATTGATTTATGGGGTGATATTCTCAACATGGAACTCCATTCCGTTCTTCTCATTATTAAGTTCCGTTTAAGTTAAATATAAATAATATTATGAATTCTCTTGCGCGCATTCTTGCATAAAATTTCAAGATATTAAGTTATATTTGTTAATGGTAATTCTTCTGTCAGCGAAGAATTCTGCTCTAATAAACTATTCTGGATGTATGGAAATACCGTAACCGAAGTAGAATTGCATGACTATGAAAGAAGGCACCTAATAATAAATAAAGAAATATGCTGTAATATGTGCCCTATAAATACAAATAAATTTGAAATCGCTTACGAAGATATGAAAGAACACATTTTCCTCCAAAGATAAACTTGATGCACTGCTTCATAATTTAATATTTAAGCCAGATGTTGAATATGTTACGTAATAAACGAAACGAAATAGAGTTATCATGTAAAGAGAATATGGCATGCCGAACATTCTGCAGGTCATGAGGAGACCCACCGCGAGTCCGCCCACCAGTAATTTCGATGCGGTCCACAGGGCGAAAATTTTCTCCCCCACAATGATGATTAAGCAGAAACGGTGGGAGGGATGTTGACATAGGAACGTATTCGGAGAGCCAGTTATGGAGGGATCGATGACATGTTTTCATTAAAAATATACATCCGGATTAAAACTACGGAAAAAACAGCCCATGGGCCGATACAAAATTGATACCCACTGAGACCAGGAAGATATCGCTATATTTTGAAAAAAAGTCGAATTTATGCCAAAGCCTGTCAGAATCTTTTAATAACTTTCTGGTTAACACCTAGAGAGTCCACCATAATGGCTAGGTACCATAACGAATGATTTTCTATCATAAGGATCATCAATCTGCCAATACCAACATTGGTTTGTTATAGCTTTCCTAGCTATCGCAATCCCTTCAGTTAATTCAGTCCCCTACGATTCTCAACTGTAATATTCACCATAACGAGTATCTCGTAGTACGAATACGAGAAGAAACAAGAAGCCACAACAAATAAAAGATTAATCAGATAATCTAATCATGAATCAAATAAAGATCCAAGCTCTTACAAAAATCTTTGGAGAAAAGCAGACTAATAAATTGAAAAGAAAACTCTGCTATTGAACTATCGTGTGATATCTTTAATTTTTAATCGAAACTAATTATAAATATACGTTTATACGGCTACCCAGCCTCATTTACGTTAAATAGTACATGTCTATCATCCCTTCCGAGACGCCATTGTTTCTAAATTTATTGGTCAAATTTTACGTAAGTTTAGATAGCCTTTCCTCTAACATTGCACATCCTACAACATTTTTCCTTATAGCTTATGGATATGTATTATTATTTAATGAAGTAAATCATAGTAGATAATGGGAAAAAGATCCCGTAAGATCTGGTATAAAGTTTCTGGGGGTAAAATTAAAAGATTCTTTTAATCATGAATATCTTGGCCAAAAACAATACTGTGTCATTTATAGATTTAAAAAAAATGTGTTAGAATTTAAAGATTACTAAGTTGCGGCCATGGTCATTGCTACCGATTGATATAATAGACTGTTACTTCCTTTAAAATATCAAGAGCAAAAATTTACAATGCATGGTTTTAATCATAAAGTAAGACTATTCAAGGAAGCATGCCATTGTCAGGTAATTGCTGACAGTACTATAAAATCTAAAATTATTGACAAATTTTTTTCACAATCAAGATAATTTATGGATTTTAACTATCCTATACCATTGAATTGACGATTTAAGGCATATTTAAAAGCATAATTGAGTGTCTGCGGAACCTCTGAGCATCTACGAATTATTGAAATTCACGCAAAACTTATTCCCCTACATCATACAAATCATGAAAGACATAAATACCAATGGGAACAGAAAATAACAATTAGATTTCTTATGCCTTGTTATTTAAGAAATACTTTACACCTTGGAAGGTATTTTATTTTTACCAAGAGAATTTATGACAATTTTCCAAATTTACTGCACCTGAAAGAAATTCGAATTAATTTTCGCTTTATTTAACAAAAACCAAAAAAGTTTGCCCACCTCACAAGGGAGCGAAATTAACAATATTTCCCCCTTTCCAAAAGACTTAGCGCAAGAGCAATCGGAAAAGTTGGTCAAAAATTTCCACACCGATAAAACTCCCAACAGAAAAGATGAACCAACGACACCATCGATACACGAGAACCATTCAAAATTCACGCGCGGCAAAACCACGCTCTCCCGCAGAAAGAAGGACATCTCCACACGCATGCCACAACCTACTCCTCCTTAGACGCTCCAACAAAAGACTTTTTAATGCATACTTGGAAGGTACGGGAGATAGTTTCGGGAAGAGAGAGCGAAAGATTTAGCTTTTGAGTGAGGTAGATTTTCGGCCCGGTTACCCTCTCACAGCCCTCCTCTCTCCCTCTTTCACTGTATTGATCTGCTAGTGCCACGGCCCCTCCTTGGCCCTCGGCGCTACATTCAATCGCCCGCTGTAAATTACTCCACGTTACTCTCTCTCTCTCACTGCTCACCTCCCTCTAAAACCCTTCCGAATACACGATCTTTAGTCCCACCCTCCGCGACCTTTAATCCCCGACCAGCGCCTCCTCCGCCAATGGTCACCTGCCCATAACGACGTGTACCAACCGAAGTCACGGACTCTCCGCATTCCACTCATTATCCATCAATTAAATAGGTGATCGAGTTGGCGTCGTTAGCCGTAAAGTGACTCGTTAATCCATTTGCGCCTGTGAAGGAGTTAAACCGATAATTCATCCCGATTCCGGAGGTAATAATCTCGATTGTTCTTTTTTTTCTCTCGCGGAAGTTGCGGGTTTTGCGAGCAGAAGGGTGCTGTTGTTTTGGTTGTCGCGCTACAATTTAGGTGATGCGTCTTCTGATTGGTTGGAAGATACGTTTGCGAGTCTAACTCATTAGACATTGAGACGGTGTATTATCATCTCTGTATTCACTCCTTAATATGTACGGTCGTATCGGATGATACAGAAAACTATGTATACGGTGAAACAGAAAAAAGACACAGAAACAGAGCGTGATAAAATGAAATAATGACAGAAAAGTTACAATCTATCAATATGATAAATAACAGGTATACCTAGCAACAACTTAATAAAAGGTATACTATAACAGGTACACTCACGAAATCTCAGTTTCTTTTAAATGATAAAATCTCAGATTTAGAGGTGTCATCTAAGACATTAATTCGAAAATTTATTTTCTATGCTACATTTTTATGGTGTTCATAGTACGTCTTTCCTTTAAGTATAAAAAATTCATTCCGAAAATATTTACATTATTTTTTGTTAATTCGGTAACACTGCTTAATAAATAATAATTATCTTCTACAAAAATTCACTAAATCCTCAAAGTTTCTTAAAAAGGGTAAAAAATCAGTCAAAGAATAATTGAATTATCTTAAATAGTTTTATCTAAGGATAAGAATCGCGAAAATATTGCATCTTATTATTCTGTGCGTATATATATATAGAATAACATCGTTTCGCAGATTTTCCAAATCCCTCTTTCTGCAGGTGTTTTCTGTTGAGGTGTATTTTTCTCTGAATTAAAACTCAGGATTTAAAATCCTCCAAGTTTTCTACTTCTTCCTTTTATTTAATAATCTCTTTCTTTTAAATTTTATAAGACGAAATCTTACCAAAAAAATTCGCTTAGTTGTTCACAGTAAAAAAAATTAATATATGTACTGAGCGATGACAAAACTTCAATGACAAAACGAAAAATGTTCAGTAAGGAATTGAGGAATGCACGAACCTATCAGGAGTTAAAAGTCTTTTGCGTGCTAGCAATACTCGTGCGTTTTTCAAAATTGTCTCTTTTCGCAAAGAAATGGTGGTCATGTCATAGTTATAAAACAGACGATGATTTTATTGGTCATAAAATAGCTTCACGTTAGACATGCCATAGTTCATATTAATGAAAATCTTAATATTCACGAAGAATATCTCTCTGCACAACGTCGACTTTCATCAACTCATGGGACATAGATAAAGTGCTTACAAAGATCGGATTACACGCTCGTAGAATCAGATTTCAATATTCATAGCGAGGAGATGTGACAGTGAATTTTTCATTAGTATTTGAAGACATAGCGAAAGGCTTCAGCCAAGGTTGGAATATTAAGCATGGGGCAAATAATACCCAATATCTGGCGGCTTTATTTTTTAATAAATCTCAAATGGGATTCTTTTCCTGAGAGACTGAGGGTCATGCATAAGACATAGTTTACTCAAAAATCTAAGACGAAAAACGATCAAAGGATAAAATATTCAGAAACAGGAAATGCGAAGATTTCTAAACTCTTCCATCCTTGAAAATCCAAACTGATTGTATCCTATCCTATAAGCTAGGGTTTAATTAATACCCTTCTTAAATTACCCTTTAAAGAAATCGTTCAGAATAAATTAGACATCTTAAACAAAATATTGTTGTAGTAGTAGTAGTTGTATATATAGTCTATATAGGTGCATCGACAGCTTCGGTCATTTTGCACCTTTACAAGTAACAAAATATTTTCCTCGGGATAGGAGCAATAGAAGGGTCCTATTTTTGAGTTCAAAGAGTACAACAGGATTGCGAGAGTTGAAAATGTGCTATATTCTTCTAGTGCTCCATTCCTTCCTATACAAGGCTTTCTGCTTTACCTAAAACGATTCTAATTGAGGCCGTGGTCTGTTGCTTCGCCCGAGGCGTAGAGTGGATAGTATTGCTCGTGACCTCTTGGCCTGAGGGCAACATGGATTGACCATTTTCAGATACATTTGTCCGATGACCCGAGAGGCGAATGGGAACAAATTAAACACTTAGGATAATTTTTGTAGCCTAAAGTTAGCTCTATGTTTGAAAAGCAATCAATTTTCCTAGTACAAAAGGGAACATTCTACCAAATTATATTTCGTTACTGCAAACAATGTCCTACTTATGGAAAGAGAAAATTTTATAAAACCAACAAATTTCTGACTATACGATACACAGCACTCACTATAATTCTGATAACGGATATTTACATTAGTATGAATTTTAGTGCAATTCAATTATTTTAAAAGCCCTGCATACAGTTGCAAAAATCACGAAAAATACCTTTAAAACAACAATTTTAGAGCATGCTTACTCTATGCTATAAGTTAATAAAAGTTAAATATTTTAAGAGTCAATTATTTTATATCAATGGTAATCTGATAGAAAATTACATATTCCTATCCTCAAGCTATGTGTAAATATGTGGAGCTGTTGCCAAATTTTAGAGTTCAATTCATCAAAGTATAACAAACCGAATAAATTTTAAATATTGTCTCAAAATAACTTAGTGTATTAAAATTTCAGATGTATATTACAATCCATGGCAATCAATAAAGTAGTCAATAACATTTAATCTATCAGATATTCACGTTAAAATTATAAAAAATAATAATCTTCTAATTTCAAAATACAGTGTACCCTCAATTATCCGGGTTAATAATGCGGAGGATGCATGATTAGTCAGAAAACACGTAGATTCCAAACTTTTACCATTATTTTTTACAACATCATAATTTACGAAAATACAAAAAATATTATTAATGTCGCATATACTGTTATTTTTGATTGCTTCATATATTCGTTAAGAACTTTCTACACCCTGCCGGGGATCTTTCTAGCGGGGATAATGCCTTGTGTAGTCTTATCGTCACTGCTCCATAGAAGAGTTCTTATGTCAAGTCTTTTTGTTCTATAACGCGATAGTACTTTGTGTTTCAATTTATAAAAAGATCACGGAAAATATCAACGAATAGTAAAAATAATTTTATGGTATAATCGTTAAGCTCACTGCTCACTCACTGTATATGCAAATGTCCCGTCATATTTTCATAGATTTTTGTCATGTTCATCATAAAAGTATTTCTGGGAGAAAGGAGGGAACATATCAAAAAAAGACGTGACAAAACAAAATTAAACTTCATTTTTATTCACAATTTCCTACGATTAAACTGCCAATGCGAAGGAGTGAGATCAAATCATCATTATGAAAATGAAAATATAAACCGTTAAACAGCTAAACAGCTTTTCGTAGAAAATTCGCGTCACGCATTTGAGGGACATTTACGCATGGATTAAAACAGGAATTATAAACAACGGTGATGTCCACCTCCCACACGACCTCCTACTCCACTCCAATCTCCAGAATCAATTACCTATCATACATGATGAAACACCTAAATGCCTTGACCTCTTCTTCGTCAATGCCCATCAAATTAGCGGAACTTCAATCACCAAAATTTCGCTATCCATTTAATTTCCGTGCTTCGATAACTACTTCCTGAACCAAATGTTTCAAAGCCATTACTAAATATGAAATAAAAGGCGATGTCTTGGTTTATTTGGAACGTTAAAATACACTTTATTCTCACTATATATTAAATTGAACCTTTGTTACTGAAAATTACAATTATAAATTTGCTCAATACGACAGGCAAATTATGTGTCATTTAATCAATATTTTAATATTTCCTTAAAGTGATAAGGTGATGCAGAGGAAATGGGTGGTTAAATTATGAAGGAGAGAGGGATTTCAAAGGAGAGTCAATGAAGGTGTGATGTATGGGTAAAGACAGTAAGATAAACCAAATGCTAAAGGTAATAGTTGACGTAAAAGCTATGAAGAGTAAGGAAAATAGGGTTAACTAGAGAATTTTATGGTGGAGATGAATTTGTCCCGAGACTAGAAAAAATCTTATATACTAGGACTCGAACTTGGAACATTGGAATTGGGGCGCTGTCACGCTAACCACTCCACCATCGCGGCCGGTGCTGTTACGAAAATGATACTAGGTCAAAACAAAATAATAACCCAATCGATTTTTTCAGTGAAGTTTTGAAGCCCTTTGTATATTTATTAGTTTGTAGTCATAATATTTATTCTATTAATAACTGTTAACACATCCGATAATATTTACTAGGATTAGAAATACGATCTGTTTATTTTTAACGTATTATTAATTAACCGGCACTTTAAGAGTGTTATTTTAATTTTCACTTGAACTTGTCCAAATTATGGTCAAGATAGCCGTATTTCTGAATTCCGACAAGTGTATTCAGAGTCAAAAATTATAAATAGGGGTATGAAGTATTCCGAAAAATAACATCGAAACTAATTTCATGCATATGAAAATTCATAGAAATTCTTACGAATGATATAGTTAATAAATAGGTCATTTTTCTGTTGTTTTCTTCATCAAAACAGCTTTAGAAAATTACCATCTCCATTCTCGGAACATTCACCCGGACACTCCCTTAAAACCCTGCCCAAACATATTCCTCCCACACTAAATAATACCCCTCATAATTAAATCATGCGCCATATGTGACATCGCCCATAAACCGCCGTACATCCAATTAAGAAGGAGGGCAGGGAGAAACATTTTTTCCCGCAATCGCGAGTCTGTACATAAAGTCGCATTCAATCAAGCGCTCCGAGCAAAATCTCGGGCCTCTTTCCCGTCCATTCCTAAATGCTCCCCCGCAAACATGCTCCTTTCTCTTCCCTTAACTCTCTTTTCGACCGCAATCCATGGCGCTCCGTACATTTTCCAATGCCGTTCGGACAACGGCCTGTCCCTTTCCCCACTGTGCTCCGAAAAACCCTTTTCGTCCAGCCTCAATCGCCTCTTCTCAATCCTGCCCTCGCCGAAGCTAAGTGTCAATATGTCGGCTATCCCCGCCGTGCCATTCCCTTACCGAGCGGATGGTGGATTTTCTTCCAACACAATTTCCCCGAAAGGGAGTCGTGTGGGAAATGGAGGCTGATTCCACAATCCGGGATGTACTGCGGAGTTGGTTTATGAACGGCGGGGACATACCGAAATGGCCACTACACCTTTCTCCTTTATTATTCGGGGAAATACTTTAACGTCTGCGCTTGGATGCGTGCCGAACGTTCCTCTGAGTTAAAATGCGGACATTCATAACCTCTTGTATCTCACGTCCTCATTATTTTCGACCTTTGTTATTATTCGGTTATAAATGAGCGCATATTTTAGAGTATTCATCTGAGTTTCACAAAGGTTATATAAATCGTATTATTTCGATTCCACACACATTTACTGAATACTACGTTATCTTCAATCATACGTGCCACAGAGCGATCTTTCAATATGTACACATCTTCCTTAGCAATCACTTAAACTTATAGAATTATGATAGGCGTAGTACCATTTTCACTAAAAACCTCACCTCTTAAGCTACTTCTTAATTAACATACTGAATTGTTACTTGATGGAACTTCTCCATTGTAAGTAAAGAAATATAATTGGTGAGCATCACAAAATATGTATTTTATTATTTTCACGACCGGTTTCATTGCATAGAAACATCTTCAGTTGGTCATCACTTGAAGTATCGAAACATATCAAACAAATAATTAAAATATTTCAAGTATATTTATTTACGTGTCGTAAGTAATTACTTATTCGCTCATGTATAAAATGATGCCTTTCAGTGCCCATAAAATAAATGACTTTTGTAGATGTAGTGATTTGTATTTCCTTTAAAAATTATTTATTAAACGATAGTCTTTTTCTTTTCTTCTTTTCTTATTCCTTTTCTTTCTTCCTTTCTTATTCCTTTTCTAGTGCACAAGCAATTCTTTTAAAGAGTATGTGGGAAATTGTTTTGCCTACTTAAAGAAAATGTTTACATTGCGACTGATTATAGATATTTCCTACAATTTTAATATTTATTTTTGAAAATGGTTTAATTTCATGTGACTTCCTGGCTTTCGTTTTACCTAAGAAAGCGGTATGTATTGAAAATGCAAGTACTGGCGAGGAATTATGATTTAGAGAGAGTTTATACAATTTATTGCTATCGATCTTTTCGCAATATTACCGAATTAATTTTCTATTAAAATTATTTTGTTAGCAGTAGGAAAACGGAAAGCTAAACAGTTGTAATTTTAAATGGGTTTTGTTGTACCTGTATTATAGTTGTATTTGCATAGGTATCCATAAATAATCTACAACTGCACCTAGTGTGGATTTGTGATTGATTTGGAGCACGATTAGTAGCTATTGGAAGGAGAAAACAAACTTAAATTATTGCAGAATCATTAATTACGAGGTGATGGAAAAGTTCTGAATATTCATCCATTAACAACGACTTCGTTGAGTTTGAGGCTTTAATGTCTGGATCTTTCCGTATCACTTATGTTACCATATTCCCAGAACAGGCAAGCAGAATTGTAGGGTGCAACTAATATATACCTTCAGGAACCGACGTTAATTACATAATAAGAGGAAGTTCTTAGTTTATCAGGTAGGGCATGAATACACTAATTAAGCCCAGATCTCGCTTCATGTATAAATGAATTGTTTATTTCAATGGACCGCAATTCAATAACATAAACTAAAATTTCCTACCCTAATGTAGAATTTTGTTTTGCTAGGACTGTTAGTACCAAATACTCATCACATTCATAACGAATTTATCCAGTTCATACAAGCGAACCCTATGGGTGACGCTGCACGTATGGATGCATTGCGAAACATCCTTGCAGACATGTATATTTCATGTAGAGCTCAATTAGAAAAATTAAAAATATATGGAGCAAAGTAACAAAATGATGAAATGCCTCTCGTGCTCGTGGAAGTGGAACGGTGACATTACTAAGGTATTTCCTTTACCAACATCGCTCCCGACGATAAAAATCAAAAATTTTCCTTTCCAGAGTAACGTTTACCGGAGGAAAAAAGCGTAGGTTTCAAACAAAAAAACGCATGAGCTTTCTTAGCTTCGGAAAGTAGGCTAAAAACCCTGTCTCTTTGAAGCGTACGAAAGCCATATATAAACAGACTCGAAGCCTTTGAAACTTGTGTGGCGTGGATCGTACGAGGTGCGTTGGACAAAGACAAAAACAGTGGACTAATGTTAATTAATGACATAGCGAGAGGAGGCAAAAGTGCTTTACTGGGAATCAAGGACGAAATGAACTAAAATGTGAGAATATAGGAAAAAGAAGATCGAGGTGGCGGGAAGGAGAATGGCAATTAATTGAATGAATAATTAGGATCTAAATTAAGAAAGCGTACGACGCTACATTATTCGTGAGACTTGAATGTAATTATTTTCTTGTAGGCGACACTTTTTTGAAGAACGTACCGACACCGTTGATAAGCTAGGTCGTATTTTGCTTTGAGTATTTTTAATTACCAAGAGAATTCGTGAAATATTTATGATTTAGATATTTTCTTTTTGTCATGACACCGTATGCATTTAAATCAAAAAGCGTAAAGGAGGGCAGTTTCACGCTTCTCGCCTTTTCAAACGTCGTGATACCTTTTCGAAGCTATCCAAGAGCATTTAAATCTATGTAAATAACTAATTAACTCCAGCGATATCATACGGATGCGCTATTGAATATCAGCAGATATATTAAATATCGAGTTACGGTTTCTGAGGTTAAAGACAGCATAGAGAAGACCTCAAAACTTATTTAACCCTATAACGATCTCAAAATAAAATTTATACTCCTACTAACTATGACATCCAAATGCTAAAATAGTTTTACTTCGTCAACTTAGTACAAAAATTCCATCCGAAGAATATTTCCAGAAAATCTTTATTAAGGAAAGTCTATGGAAATTGTTCAGATGGTAAAAAAACCTCGCATCAATTGGTTAATAATGCAATAATAAATTCAAAGTGTGATATAAAAAAGGATAAGCCATTAAACTGTTTTATCATTCATTAACCAAAACAATCTATAAAGATAAAATAACAATAATTAAGGCCATATGATGCGATAGAATATAGTGTGCATAAATTAACACCATTTTCTAATTAGAAAACTTTGGACTGAAATAGCAAATTACTGTACGCCTATTAAATACTATGTTTATTTGTAAATGGGACTCATGGATCAAGTTAGGATACTAATTTATGGAGTTAGATCTATATGCTGAAGTTTTGTAGAACCTAAAAAGCGTATGATTTATTAATAAGGAACATTCGAATGAAACAAGGTATCCGTTCTGAAGTAAAAAGAGCCTATTCTAAGTTCATTTATATTAAATTTATTAAATATTTCCATATCATAAATAAGTAATTTGATATGTTTTGTACTAATCTGTGCTTTTAATTAAATCTTACATGCGAGATTACACGTAAGTATTATTTTTTAGCGAAAATCAACTCAATCGTAAAGAGCGAGGAATAATTGAAAATATAATAAACCAAATAACTAATAAACGTTTTCTTAAATTTAAGGAATCAATCACTGGGATTTTTTTAACTTAATTCAATCTAGAGCGAAAATTTTGAGTGTGAAGTTGAGGTCTTTGCTTCAGATTATATAAAGCATTATTTCTTAAGCTTATTTTTATACATTAAAGTAATAGAAGATAATAAATAATTTCATCTATTTTCTTTCTAGATAAAATGTATGTCAATTAAAGAATTTCTATACATTTTAGTTTAGGTATTCAGCGCATTAACACTGTTACACAAACATTAGCTGTTACCTAACTCAGCCAAAGATAAAAATATTTCATAAACAATCTTACGGATATTTTCTCCATAACAGCAGAAAAACCTCTCAGTCAAGCAACGTCTTACATATTCCACGTTTACGGAACAACGCATCCTCGAGACGCGTATTGCGAAACGTGAGTAACCATCAGCGATATTTTACGTCACTGCAGGTTACGGCGAAGTAAACTTTTGCTATCACTCCCTCCCCAAACATATGACTGACTAGCCACGTATTCAGCCGTCGCAGCGACTCTCTCTCGAGGGAACTGTGTTCTTTAAAATGACACATCTAAACCCGGGATGAGATAAATCACTTTATGTACGTATAGGAAAGGGAGATAAATCCCCTTTAGATGTGGCACGAACGGCGCATTGCCTCCACGGGAAAGAAGGGACGGTGGAGAGTATTCATCGCTCAAGGTAAAAGATAAAGGCTCCATGCATCTCGTGCGTGAGATATACCGAACTTGAGGCTTATTAGAGTCGGTGCTGTCGCCGAAACCGTGCAAACAGACAAGAGAAAGAAGAGGTCTTGATGGGAGGAAGGGAGAATAGGAGAGGCATAAAAAAAACGTGGAAAAATAAAAGGCGGAAGGGCGTTGGAGAATTTCCCTCTCTAAGGGAGATAGGGTTCTCTCCGTGTCGGAGACGGGTTGAATGAAAAATGAATGAAAGGGAAGGAAGCGAGATGAGGGAATGTGAGAGGGGGAGAGGGGAAATTGGAGGAAGAGAGGGGGAGGGGGATAAGAAGGAGAGGATAAGAAAGATAAAGATGGAAGACCTTCGCGGGATGAAGGAAGAGGTGTGAGTAGGAGGGAGTATGGGAAGGAAAATATGGAAGAATTGGATGAAGGATGGATAATGGCAAAGGAAAAAGGTGAAAAGGTATTGAACGAATATGGGAGAAAGGATGGAAAGATATAGGAAAATATATAGAAAAGGATGGAAAGATATAGGAGAAGGAGAGGAAGAGGGAGAAAGAACTCAGATAATATAAACGAGGAAAGAGGAGGATTGATAAAGAGAAAGAAGAGAGATCAAGACGAATAACGAAGAGAAAGAAGAGGAAGAATGATGAGAAGAAAGAAAGAAAGAAGAGGAAGAATGAAGAAAAGAAAGAAAGAAAGAAAGAAGAGGAAGAATGATGAAAAGAAAGAAAGAAAGAAGAGGAAGAATGAAGAAAAGAAAGAAAGAAGAGGAAGATTGAGGAAGAAAAAATTAAGAAGAGATAGAATTAAGACGAGCAGTAGAAGAGATAGAATTAAGACGAGCAGTAGAAGAGAAAGAGGGAGAAAATGGCGATAAATATTCAAAGTTTTTGGAGAAGAAAACGGAAAATAAAGGAAAGATAGGATAAGAGAGAAGAAAAAGCCGGATGGAAGTCACTAGTGATATAAGTAAGCATTTTTGTGAGAAGAAAAGAATGGTAAAGGAAGGAATCGGAAGAGATATGAAAATCGAATTTTTTAGACCAAAAGAAAGTAAAATATGAAAAGGAAAAGAGTAATATATTGAATAAAAGAAGGGAAAAGAGGAAAGGAATGTGGATGAATAATGATGAATAGTTGATAATACTAGAGCGTACAAAGGTGAAGAAAGAAAGAAAGATCCCTAAAAGCAAGGAGAAAGATGATATCACAGAGATAGTTATTAAGAAAAGGTATAATAAAATTAAGGAAAAAAATAGAAATAGAGTAATTAAAAGACTGTTGTACAGGAGGATTATAAAGGAATATATTGCTAAAGTAAATAAAAACACGAAGAGGATAAGGATAGGGAAATAGAATAAAAATACATAATATAAGGGAGAAGAGGAGAGGCAAAAATATAGGAAATTGATACTGAGCCACAGAAATTAAAGAAATCCTTATTACTTTAAGTAATGCTTTAATATTTATAGGGAGAGTTAAAAAAAGAATCTCAACGATCAATGATGAGACACTTAAAACCTCTGAAGCTATATGTAAGCAGAGATGCTGGATCACTTAGTAATTGATACTGATTTAGAAATTCAATATTATAAATTTCTACCGCTATACAAATTTGTTCCTCTCATATCATTAAATATTTGAGTATCTTATATCATAAGAAAGCACACCTAACAGTGCGTTGTATCATTTGGAGTTATGCATGAACTCTAAAGAAAGATTTTCATTCGAAGTGTTATTCAAATTAAATATGAGAAAGTGTACATTATTTAAGTTCGCTTAAGTATACTTGCATATCTCTGGTATTATACTTATTATAATTGCATTTAATTAAATTATTATATTTATTAATAACAAGCCGCTAATAGAGTTGTGTTTATACTAATCGCATCAGCATCTTATTAAAGAGTTCAAATTTATCGAGATACTGGTAGGCTATCTAATTACATCTAATAACAGTAATTACTTACAGACAAAAACAGCACAAAACACAGATTTCTTACCCTGATAGCAAGAACAAACCGCATCGCATCACAGAGAATTAAAGACGTTGGGAAGGCATGCATTATTTAAGGACGCGCTATATCGATTTTCGAAAAGGAGGTAATGAAAACTAGACGCACGGCAAGGAAAAAGTGAATCTCTCCGCAGCACAGAACAGCGACTGAGAACGGGCGAAAACTACAACAAAATGCTATGGGGAAGAAGTTTATGCATATATCGTTCCCGCAGTGTAAGCTGATCTCGGAAATCCTTCTAAAAATATAGGAAGAGCTCCTAAATTATTAATGTGGAGCTCGGCAATGCTAAATCTGGTTTTATGCCCGCCATACGACTTGTTTTACATTTTTTAATCTCATTGCGTCCCGCGCATCACAAAAAGTAGGCGAAACATAAAGTCGAAGCCTTACGATATAATCGAGATGTACCCCTTAAGGTAACGTATGTAAATATAACAATCTACTTTATGAATAGGTGAACCTATATGTCATACGGGGGCGTATGGAATAAAGGCGAAGATATAGGTGATAAAAACAGATGCAAGGGGATGTTCTGAAAGGGATGGGGACATTGGGTTAGACGTAAGGGAGGAGGAAGTTTGAAGGATGTGATGAATAGAGGAGAGGAAAGAAGATAAACTTGTAAAGAAGAGTGTGGAGAAGGGAGAGAAGCGGTGGAATTTCGCGAGGGAATGGATAGGAGAAGGAAGAAAATTTTAAGGCTAACTTAAGCGGGTTAGTGAATTACGTATGTGGTCGTGGTGAAGACAGAAGAGATTGGAATTGGAAAGAAGAATGAGACAAACACGGGAACGGCTTTATTGCTAGGTGAAAGTGAGAGTTAACATTCCCTTCTTACGCCCAATGGGTTAGAACTGATAGGCCTTAAATTAACAATATTAGTCTAGCCACGGCACTGAAAGATACAAACGCAATCATAGAAAATTTGTTTGTCTTTGAAATAGAATACTTTTTAGATTTATTTTGTACTCTATTCATTAAGAAAACTCATAACTGCATGCTAATAAATTTTGAGTTAATATATCTGCGAAGTTGTTAATAATAATAGTAACAATAACGATAAAAAGCTTTGATTACAGGCCGGATAGGAGCCAATTATCTCCTCAGACATTGAACTCTTCATTATTGGTTTATTATTCATATGGATTGACCAATTCTTTAAAGTATTTATTCATTGCGTAAAAGAGATCACGTAAGACCTCATCAATTTCTATTGATTAATTAAGATCTTAAATTACTCAGCTGCACTATAATGCCTCACTCTAAAATATTAATATTTTTTAATAAACCAAATGGAAATTGCAATAACTTTCATCTACAAATGGAAGTATCTAAAATGGAAGAGCTATGCCGTACTGAAAGAAATAATATTTAATTTTTAAGAAATTTTTATCGAAAAAATAGAGACACTAACTCCCAGATTGACAATCCATCCATTGTTTTGGATATTTAAATTAAAGATTGTTGAATTTTTAGGATTATAAAATACGCATGGCCTCACAAAAATAAAAAGAAAATTGAATAGCTCGAATCTGATTATTTCAGTGTCATAAACTATTTGGATACTGAACTTGAGTTCGGAGCTAATACCATATATTTGGTTATAAATCCTTCTTTGAGAGCAGCGGTAACATTTTGTTATACCAACCAAATAAAACAATTTACTTTTCCTCCAGCGATACTATTGATCAAATAAATATTAAATTAAACTTCTAAAATTGAAATTCCCAAGAAACATGATAATCTTGGGCTCTAAATCTTCCACGGAGAGTAACATGTTGTTAAGCTAACCATATAAAACAATTTCATTTTTCTTCCAGGTGATATCATTGGTCAGGCAACTTTAAACGAAATTTCTTTAAATGAAATTCCCATGAAAAATTATACTCATATGAAGAGTTTTAGTACTTTTCATGCGTTGCTTCTATCACAAATATTTACATAGCTGCAGGAAATAGCTCCTCGTATAGATTGATGGCTTTCTGTATTTGATTATTTCCGTCACAGGAAGTCAGAAGCATCGATATAATTCGACGAGACAGAAAAAACATCGTTTGCAGAAAAACATCCTATAGCTACCAAGCGTTTGTAAATCCAAAAACCCAGACGGAGTGTACACAGCGATAGCACCCATGTGAATGACACCTAGACCTCCGTAACACAATTCGACGGACAAATCCTTCTCATTCTCTTAAACCGCGACTCTTGAGTCCCATCTTATATTTAGGCATCCGAGTAGAGGAAATGAGAAGGAAGCCGAGTTAAAAATTTAACGCGAAAAGAGTAAACCGAAGGAAAAGGGTTTGCGAATAAAGGGGAACGAAGGAAAATCAGAGTCTGGATTGAGACGAAGAAGGATGTAAGGGGTGGAATAGCTTAGGTGGGGTAAAAAAGAGGTGTGGAAGAGTCAGGAAGTAGGGGTGAAAAGAGGGCAATCACGGGTGTGTGATGGTGGGGTTGAATGTTGTGCGGGGTTGCCTACACACGAGGGTAAGAGGGATTGAATAGGAGCCCGTAGCTGATAAGGCCATTTTTCGTTGCAAGGAGGCGACTGAAAGACGGGAGACTGTGTGAAAAAGTCGCGCGGACTTACAGGGGCGTCGACCGGGAACGATACCTTCGTTCGCCGTGTGTTTTCAAATATATGGGCTGTAAAATTTTCATCAGGGAGAGCATGATTCTGTCTCGAGCTTGTAAACAGTTATGTAGGAGGGGAGACTTTAATACGTATCAACTGAAGCACCGAGAGCGACGGAGTAAAGATGAACGAAAAGGTAAAAGGAGTAAGAATATAGACTGCATTATCAAAGCTTATGAATAATAAAGTATCGATGAAAATAAATGAGGTACGGAATGCGTTTACTGAAAGAAATTGAGTTCGTGTAATCAGATGATGGCAATAGGAGAAATTGATTAGAGTTGATAATCATAGAAAACCGGTATTCAAAAATATTAGAAAATATTAAGAAAATTTTTTACGATGCTTACTGATCTAATGAAAGAGATCATTGAACGATGTGAAACAAGATATAATTACAATTAAATATGAAACAGAAATCACAAGTACTCGACTACGGGAGAAGAGATGCATCAAATGGGGAAAAACAACTCGTTAGAAAAATTCTCATAATATTAATACTCCGTTCAACTATACATAATATTGGCCTAAATAGACGATGACAATATTTTCTGTACATATTCCATTTACCAATTGTTTTCCGAGTTTAATCTTAATTCTCGAATTAAAAAAAGTTGGTAAATCCATCTCTATTGCCAACGGATTTATATTATTATTTATAAATATCCATCAGAAGAATTTACTATCATGTTTGCTCTTTACAAAATGTCTTACTATACATACTGAGGATTTTTTTACATTATAAAGTAAAGATACCATTATATAACCTAAATAGTTAATGACACTAATTATAAATCACTATAGGAGAAGGAGTGCAAGCTTTATAAATTATCAGTTAAGTGGTTAAAGCTATGTACATGAATACTTTGTGTAGAGATAATGCATCAATCAAAAATTAAAAAATTCTCATAGATGCTTTACATTTACGTGAAATTTAAAGATACTTTATTTACCATACTTATTTTCCATTGAAAGGTAAATTTAAGTAGCTTATCAATACAACGACCATTATAGAGTCACAATAACAGATCACAAATGATTGTATGAAGGTATTATAAACTTTAATATAATAGACCACGAATTACCAAAGAATATTGAAAAGCAAAACCATCCTAATAAAATTTAAGCTACAGAAATGCAACACCTCTTTCATAAAGATCTTTGAATAAAATCGCTCCTTTCATAACCAAACTTAATTACTTCAAAAACTCCTTTGTTATCCCAAAAATTTAGCACCAATTCTCATAATTCATTCCACGCATTCCCTCGTGCTTTTTTAAGACGCCTTTTGGTTACCCTCCGCAGAACTCCGCGCCGAAACGCGGCAAAAGTTCTAAAATCATACGGAGCATCTTAATAAATATGGCATGAGAGTTCCACTGTCACGTCCCATTCACACTGGGGGAACAAAGCTACTCTTCTATTTGTTACGCGTAGAAAGAGAAGAGTTCCGGGGAGTAGAGCCGAAATGGAACTAGAACGCCCGTAAAGATCGCTCTTTGAAAAGTACACGGAGGACTAGACTGGGGAAGGAAAAGGGTACGTGAGTAGGGAAGAAAGTCCACTCGAAAGCAACTTTGTATGTAGAGAGATGAAACAGGTAGGCCTGCAGGGATGGGTGGATGTAAAACTCTGCGGAGGGAACGGAAGAAGGATGGGAGTTGACGGAGATGATGATGGACTTCGTTCGGGAGAAATTGTGACTTGAAAGGTCCGACTCACGTTTGCTCGCCTAACGAGTGGGATGAATACTCTTTTTATTAGAGGATAACAATCCGGGGTTCTCTCGCGAAATTTAGAGGTAAGAATACTTACATTGGAAGTAAGAAGGTGCCTGTAATAGATGTTATAAATTGGTCATCTTGAGTGTATTATTTCAAGGGTAGATGCCTTTCTGGGTTGAATGAAAAAGGACACTTTAAAATTTCTCTTTCACCGTAAAAAAAACCTTATTCATTTACATAGTTATTAAAACTTGAATTGTGTAATAATGCATAACGATTTTAGTCCTTCTAACCGTTAAAACCATTCTACCATGTATAGGTTTTACATTATAGTACACATATAGGTGGTCTGAAAAGTTTCCGACCCCAGATGTTTCAGAAATCTTCAGAAAATTTTCAGAAATTTTCAGAAAACATGTCGAGAAATGGCGAAATGTCGGAAACTTTTCAAACCACCCATGTATGATTTTATTCTCATATGTACATATATTTAGTTCTCCTGTTATATTATTATGTACTGAAATGATGAAAAGAGTTGAGAATTATATGCAATTCTTCGTCCTCAAAACGCAGAAATATCACTCCGTGTAGAAAAAATCTCATTCTGTTCCACATTTTGAGTTTGAAACAATGATTTCTATAATTTTGTTATGTATACCATCTTAATATCTTCATAAATTCTAAAATTAAGCACAATTAGGAGTTAAAAGTGAACCATACATACTACAGAAACAGATATACCTTTGACTGACCTCTCATGAGATAATATGACTGAACTCTCATGAGTTATATCGACTGTTCATGAACTGCTAAAAATATATGTCCCCTGTTATTTCCTTTTCTAATGAGTGTATTTACAATTATTCCTCCTTCATATTATCAATATCACTTTGTATAACCTTTATTTCTTCGTTATTCTTTGCAATCATTTTTCAATTACGTTTTTCCCGTTTCTTTCAATATTTTTACTACTCTAACCTTCTTTTTTCAATAAATTCTCTCTGTTTCTACTATTAAAAAGGACTTCTTCCTTTGTTTTTCTATCACCTCAGCTTATTTTATCTAAACGATCCACGCCCACATATCTGAACTGTGCTTTTTTAGTTCCACGTCTCACACCTACATAGCAAAACACTCCTGAATAATGATTTATCAAAATATTATCGATACCCTAAACAAAGGTTTCTTTAATCAATTTCTTTCCCTTCATTAAAGGTTGCTTGGCTACTATTCTTAAAAGGTCTTAAATGTCTTTATTGGCGAGATTGAGACTAAAAAGTCTCTTCTTCCATCTAACCATACAAGTAATGTACGTGTGAAAAGGTATAGAATGAAAAACTTTAGAAGGGTGGATGTAAAAAAACCTAAGGAAATAACTTAGGAAAAATATCCACAGCAGGAAAACACCCAAGAAGAAGAGGGGTATGAAAAACCTGCGCAAGCCTACTGATAGTACAAGCTAAAAGATAAAATGGAAAGCTGTGTAACAAACAAACATAGAAAGGCATTTCATAAAAAACTCATAAAATGTCACAGAAAAACACAAAACATTAGCATTAAAACATACTCAAAATATCAATACATTAAATGTTAAGATTTAAAACAATTGCCTATGAAATATTAAAAAGAAAGAAAATTAGTAAAAGAAATTATAAAAATTCAAAATTGTACATACAAAACATTCATGAGAGGCAGGAAAATTACATTTAAAAATTAAGAATTTAAGGAAATAATAAAATTATAACAAAAAAAAGTATCTAAAAATGGTAGATAAAGATCACATTAAAAATACACCTGGAAATTTAGGACCAAGAGAGCAGGGAATGTCTCAATTCTAGTTCTAATCTATTCTAAACTTTTAAGAGGCTAAACTACGCATATAGAACTCTATAAAAGCTTTTTCCACCCATTTAACCTAAATTTATGAGAACATTTGGTTTAAAGACAATAAATGAAATCTGGCTTAGTCTACACCACTGAATATTTTCAATATAAATATTTTTCAATATAATGTAAACCTTAAATGATTACATCTACATATTTTTTTCCATAATATACCTCAGAAGTAAAGCAGACAACAAAAATCTATAACACCAAAATCATTAAATATTCATATTCTAAATTACCAAATTGTATAGAAACAACACTATTCTTTGCCCTTGTATCAAAATTGGATTTCTATCAAAGTACCAGCAAAGTATTAGCTAGACGTGGCAATTTGAGCCCTTCTTATTAGCAATCAAAATGCACTTTGCACCCCAGTCTAAATATTCAAGATTCAATACCGCTAGCGGTAAAAAGCGCACAGCCGAAAAGAATTTCATGAGCTTTTTATGGGTCTTTCTGCCGAAAATTAAGCGTCAACGACAACTTTACGAATTTAATGTATACATGGAAATTTAGATTTCAAATATTGATGAAGTTTTTGACGGCCGGGTAAGATTTTTTCGGTCTTCCGTTGTGCTCTCTATTCTCCAATAATGGAATCCACGGCCTCAATAACATTTTCATAATTAATACGAACCATCCTTTAGAATTTAAGGCACGTCATTCTTTCGCGCAACGCTTTGGACTTTACATACATGATGCACGGCAAATTTAACATTTCAAAATAATCCTTCAAAAATATATAAAGAAAGTGAAATATGTAGAACATCAATTATGAAAAGCCTTCTGCAAAACAATTAATTGGGTAAATTTATCATGTAAAAGCCAATCGAGCTGCATACCTTTTGTATGAGGAGGCACGTTGTTAATCTATAACACTCATTCAAAGCTTTTAAATGGGGTTTTCGAAAACAATGAAGATAAAACGCTGAAATAAGACCCGAAATTTCAATTAGGATGATAATCACCCACTCTATTATGGCATAATTTATTCAATGATCAACCACGATATTCAAAAGCTAAATTTTCATTTTTCAATGCTTGAGCCCAAAATAAAACTTTTCACATCGTTTTAGTGCATGATTGACGCATTTTAAACAGCGATTTTATTACGTGTTGACATTCTCCCTGGATCACTGCATGAGATATCTCCTTCAAACTCGTGGAGTTAATAGTGTACCTACATATAATTAAATTTAAGAGGCTTATTATTAATTTTACCCTATAAATTGTGATATTTATACCACAATAATACACAATTTCTAGAGTAATTTGTAGGAAATGTTTCATGGTATACTAAAAAACCAAGATCATTGTGTAAAATTCAGCTTAGGAAAGATTTATTTAGAGATGTAAGGATAAGATTTAAAATTAAATCACCTGATAAGCACATAAACATAAAATTATCATAGCTTTTAGACTTTAGATTCGATTGAATAAGGAACCAATAGATAATAGAAATGGATGATATTTAACCATAAACTCTATAGCAGTTAGACATATTTGCTCTCTTCTCTAGATCTGTCACTAACTTGGTAATAATATTTCATATCTTTTTCGAAAGTGACCATCTTAAATTAATTATTTCGCGATTCTTCATCCTCCTAGAGTTTTCTAACACGTGTGACCCTCTGCGAAGTTATAAGTTTTAGAACTGCTTTTACCAGATACCATAATTATTCGAATCAAAATTCAACTATATCAGTCGTAGAGATATGATACAGCGCATAGGTAAGGAGATTCATTTTTAAAACAAGAAAAGCTTTTTATGCAAAACACGTGAAGGTGTAAGGGCAATTTTCTGCTTGAGTTTTCAAGTATTATATGGCCTACATAAAGCAGTTTCTTTTCCAGAGTAATATTTTACGTCAAGGTTATCACTTTAATACATAAAAATGCGTCCAATTACAGGTATACTAAAGCCTACATGAATCTTTTTTTAAAGGGATCATGGAAGTAATGTGATGAATGCAGAAAAACGATAAATCCCGGAAATGAGGACTCAGTTTAAATAATTGAAACTAAAGTATAATGAGAGGTTATAAATTCAATAATGCTAAAATAACATGTACGGGGTGTGAACATGAACGCTGAAGGTTAATGAATAAATCACCATGAATAAATATACAAGCTTTAAGATGTGGCGTTTTCGAAGAATACTAGCACAACATTAGGAAGTACTTCTGGTGAAAGTGGAACGCCAATTACTAAGAGCAATAAGGAGTTAAAAGAAAACTGTATGGGACGTGTAATTCCTGTAGTTAAATACTTTCTTCTCCAAATTTAATTTACGGGAAATCGAAGGGAAGAGAAGGGTAGAGATAAGAAAATACTATATTATAGTATAAGTATACAATGGACATGTTTAAACAGGTCAATGAACGTTTGCATAGGAATGCCATATTGACCAAGAGCGATTCAACGAAGTGATGGCTGACTTTTAAACAGAGGTGGCCTTCAAAGAAGAAAAAACTAAATTATAGTTAGAAAGTAATAGAAAGAAAATATTTAGTTAACTTTAAGGTAAGTATTTAATAATTAAGAACAAGGTACAATTATATACCTTGAAGATGACTGATAGATTGGAGGGATAGGGAATGGTTATGTTTCTTTGATGATTTTAGTTTTAAATTAAAGAGATTCTTTTATATTTGGCAGTTTGTATTTGTTATTTTCTTCAATGGAATGGGTTTACAAAAGGATCTTATTTATTTTTAAAAATTTCGAGCTTCGTTAAAATGATGGAACCAAGTGTGTCTTCTAAATACGAACGATGTATACCGAAAAACATCGGCTTAATTATGAAAGATGAATAGGGTTGATTAACGCTGCCCTTTATGAAATGCGGTAAGGATTGATCGAGGTTTAACCGTATTAAATATTTCCAAAATTCAACTCATCAAATCGGTCAAACATACGGCAGCTTCGAATTGGACCTCACAGCATTAGCACTGGTAACAATTATGCGACAAAAACTCCAAACGCAATAATCCGCAGGAACGCAATCTCCCGAAAAGCGCCTTATGAGCACATGACCTCATTTCGGTCCAACCCACGCCCCAGGGGAGAATCCCCCAAATTTAGCCCCACTCCTCTAAACATTTCGGTTTTCTCCGCTGACATTCGTTGAAATTCCCCGTAAATATATTCCCTCCCACGTACACATTGTTTATACATATGTAAAGCGAGCGTATGGAGGACTTCGGGAAAGGCGGAAGATGCGAAGGCGGCATGTGGAAAGACCAAGTTTCTTGCGTCACTCATCTGTGAAAGATGAATGAGTAGGGCCGTATTTTGAACTCCGTACCTTTCTTTCCCATCCTCTCTCCCGCATTTGTCCCTCCTCCGACTGCGCTACCGTGGTGCACAATTTATACCCCGCGCACCACTCAAACACTTCACCTCTGCAAAGTTGCTCCTCTCCCCTCTTATAATAGCTGACTTCCATCTACTGCTCATCCAGCCAGCTTTCCATCTCTTCAGCCTCTCTCTCCCTGCAACCCCGCGCTCCCTAATCCATTCTCTTTAATGTGTCGCACAAAGGAAGTCGATAGCAACGGGGTATTTAATAGCGCCATCGTGTTCTACGGCGTAAGCGTGCGGATTTCGCTTCTGGGAGGTCTTCGCCGTGATTAGATCTCCCTCCCCCCACGCGATCGGATACGTTGAGCTGAAAAAGGTGATTAGATTTTGAGGGGGAGGAGATGATTTCTGCCCGGAATAGTTTTGAGCCTCTGGGCGGGAATGAAAACGTGATCGGAGGCGTTTAAAGATGAGGTTCTTAACCGGCGGTGATTTCGCTCCCGCGGGTTGATTGAGAAGGTTTGATTGAGGAGCTTGTCGCCGTGGTTATTCTTGATGTCTATGTGCCCCGTGTCCTCATTCCGGGTTTTCATATTCGCACTGAAAATTCGGGAATTCATAGCACTGCTTTTAAGAAAGGATAGGATGGATTTAACTTCAGCATGAATAGAAGATTTTAAAATGAATCTCCCTGCAGTTGTCATATGGATTTGGGAATAAATGTTGCAAAAATGTAGCATATGGTTCTCGACAAAATCAAGAACAGATTGTATCGTAATCCTTAATGGTTTTAAAATTGAAATGGTGAATGATTTTCTATACTTCGTAGAATATTTTAGTAGTAGTAGTATTGCTAAAAGTCCTTCGACATCTGAGGCCACATCACACCGGGAATCGAACCCGGACCAGTTTCACCAAATTTGAACGCATTGCCCGCTTGGCTATCGGAAATACCTAGAATGTTTTATAAGGATCGATGGATTGATAAGAAAGTGAATTAATTGAGGTAGAGTATCGGTGGATATTACATTAACAGTGAATGAACCAGAGGATATGACGAAAGATTCGAAATTGGCTACATATAAAACTATACTTACTCCCACTTAGTTATCTAGAAGCGAAAGTTAAGTGTGTCAGAAGACGGAAAGATCTAAATCCCTACAAACTTTACAAGAGGGAAGGAAGCCAGGGAGGACGATTCAAGACAATTTTCTTATGAAGTTATCTCCACTAAATTTTTTAAAGGCCATTTTGTCCTGATAAATGTATGAGATGCATAGTGATCGTTAGAAAAACTTCACAGGTTCAAGCCCCTCTTCATGGTCTAGGCTAATTACTAGTACTACAAATTCACAAAGGGAGAGGGATTGTCACCACCCACAATTCGCCAACGTCAAAAGCACGGAGAATGGAATGAAAGTATCGAAAAGAGTATCTAATTGTACGAATAGTTCGCGAGAAAACAACACAAGATGGAATCCGTAATGACTGAATATTAAGTAAGAAAACTTTTTTACCAATTACGAATAAGGTATTTTACGTTGGCTTCGACAAATTGGAAGGATGGATGGAATAAGAATGCCTTAGATAGCGTAAAATGAGGATATAAGTGGTACTAAAGGTCGAAGTAGACTAAGAATAGTAGACGAATATGGCTAATGAGAAGCTGAAGGTAAAAGATTTACGAATACAACTGATGAGTTCAGGTTTAAGTTTGTGGTGGATAGGAAAACAGAGTTCATTATCACAGTTTTTACTAAACTACAATATAATAATATACAACAATTTATATGTAGTGGTTTGAAAGAATATGATTATGTAATAACGATCTCTGTATGTAATAATGAATCTCTGAAATTTATGAATCTTATATAATACAATCAACGGATGGAGATTTCACTTCCATTACTGGAAAAATAAATTCATTATGTAAAATTCCACTTGATAGCTTTGTTTAACGACTAGTTTCTAGCAGACTAAGTTTATCACTATATCTGTTCTTCCAGATGATATGATGTAAAATGAATTTATCTCATGGAATTTTATATGGTAAATTAATTTTCCATTAAAGAATACAAGGTGATGCTTGAAAATGTTCATGGATATCTTTGAAGAGAAAGAAATATAATAGGATAAGATAGAATGGCTGATTACAGCGAATGAGGAAAACAACTTCTTACTCCTGAGGGGAATAGCCTGAGTGATATGCATACATGAATCTTATTTGATGAGACAGTTCACGCGCACCGATGATCCAATAACATTTGCTCTTTGGTGCGTATATTATAGAGAGGAAATAAACACTTCCAGGTATTCTCATTAGTCAAGAAGGATTCAAACTCGCATATGAGGATAATGTACATAATTAAAAGGCCCAAACTATAAATAGGAATCCAAATATAACTCGTATGATAAATAAAGGAAGCAAATTCAAGAACAATTATACATGCAAATTTGTATTGATAAACTTAGCTTTAAGTGAAAATGTGTTATTTTTAACGGAGGTCTGTATGGTAATTGTATTATTGTAACTAGTATTTTATATAGAATTTTATACAGGATAGCATGGAGCTACAGTAACATAGTATTGAAATCGATAAAGTTGCCTCCGTCCAATGTGACGAATGGATTATTATTATCATCAACTCTGAATTACAACCAGTTGGAGGGAAAAAGCACCAGTATCAACATGGCAAAAATTACATCGATAGAAATATGAAGGACAAAAATTTGAAAGATGGAGACTGATACTGCAGATAACTATGAAAAGGTGAAATAGCAAGCTCGTGATCACGGAAAGAGTCTATGAATAAGTTTTATTAAATCGCTGACCGCCGTGACACTAAATAACGAACTATATAAATAAACAATAACTCTATAAATTTGGCCTGATAGTGCCCGCTATTTTCCATATATTACCTTCTACAATTCTTAGTTGTAATCAATGTAATGGGACGGGTCATTTTCTATAGCAAGACTTAGCTGAATATAAAATCAACCATAATGAGAAACTGAACCATTATATCATGATAGAGAAGTCGTTTATAATGAACAAATAGTGGATAAAAAAGCATTTAGAATCTCAATACAATCCTAATAATCTTTTTTGGAGGTAGAAAATGAAAATAGACCAGAAAATCATTTACAATGAGGAAATACAAGTATTATCAGATAGAGATGAGGTATGGAGGCTAGATGAGATATAAATTCTCCCATATTCTGATACTTTTGCTGATAATTTAGATTAGAAGCATCATTCTTATGCTTGAAATAAGTTCCTGGCCTGGTATCTCCACGGAATGAATATTTTACACTGTTCCAGTAAAAGGTAGAGGTAAATGTGCAATCACTCACTTTTCTCAGTGTTGTTCATGGATGTGATTGTATGAAAACAGCAGAGTGGAGCTTCAGCTTAACATTTATTTAGTTTACTATTTGATCAGAAGGTCAAATCAATGAAAGTTGCTATATATAGGGCTATTGTGCTGAACCTAGATAAATTTATTCCATTCATTGCATTATGGGTAGTGTGGAAAGGAAAGGCCAGCTAACTTACTGTTCATTGCCTTATACCTCCCCAAAGCTTTCGGAATGTAATATAAGGATTTAACCAGCCTTCGTACAAGCAGATAGACTTGTAATGAAGGGTAGTCAACATTTAAGAGAGTTGCACGTACGCATAGAAAAGTATCCTGTTCCCGAAGACGAGAAAAAACCTTTAGGAAAATGGGATGAAAATGGATGTAAAACTACCACCAATAGCAAGAATACAAACCCAAAAATAGGGGCGAACCCCAAACGGCTTGATAGCAAAAACCACAATGAAGCCTCCCCCAATTAATAAACACGGTGTTATTCTTTGCCTCTCCCGCCGCGCGCGGCGGTTAATCGCTATAGCGCTCTTTCCCCCAGTTTTCCGCTAAGCGCTGTGGGTAAACGCAAAGTTTCAAGCTAGGATTAGCTAAATAAATGCAGAAAGACTGCCAAATGAGCGACGCTAATTGCAAGCATAAAGGCGAGAAAGCGAAGCTTAACTCCCAAATGTTGTGGGTCGGTTTTATTCCAAACTTAACCTGCCTGGAAGTGCTAGCATAGGGGCGTTTACTCTTGACTCTCCGTCGCTCACGATATGCCCGCATTCGTGTCTGACCGCAGCCTTTGTATGACAGATCTAATGGAATTGCTCGAAACTGAGAGTGATTTCAGAGGATGATATTCGAAAATAAAGGTGAAACGAGCAAAAATAAAGGAAGAATAAAAAGGAAAAAGAAATTGAAGTCAAAATAAAATAGTAATAATTATTTCTGGTCTAATAGATTCGTTCGTATCTTATTTTTTCTAATTTAAATGTATCAAAAATATGCAAAAATAAATTATGTGATAGCCATATTGAAAATTACTTCAGAATAAATTAAATTAAAAGAAATAATAGCACTAGGAATAATATAATACAAAATAAATAAAATAATAATTAGAATACTGTATTGAATACTTGATAAAATCTCTAAATTATTAGTAAAGAACATTTATATTCAGTAGTTAAATAGATAAATAATAAAAATATTGTTGATCTGCATCATTATGAATGAAATCTGAATAATTCCTTAGTAAAGCTAAACAACTCGTGGCTATAGAAAATAAAGAAAACTAGACAAATATACATAAACATCTGAAAAACCTGTGATGAGTTAAAATAATTTAGTATTATAACACACGAAGTTATAATTTTGTTTTAAGAGATTTTCGTAATCATAAAAAGCAAGGCCCCTAGTTTGGGTGTTCAAAACATAAGAGACATATTGCACAGCTTATTTCATGTTAAGTCAATATGGGTAAAATAAGAATGAAATCAGATTTAAAATTACCCAAGTGGCCTACATAAAACGAAAAAATATTCGATGAAAGGCAAATGCACAACATGAACTCTTAAAATACATGAGTGCCTCGAAGTGATTTACTTCACACCGTTTGGACTAGATTAATTTGCATTTTTTATTAGAAAACTTCATAATTAACGAAGTAAATTTGCTTTTAATAGCATGAAAAACACAAATCGAAAAATTCATAGACAAGTCAATCTCCTTTTATCCAACTTTGTCGCGTTAATTGAACTGTTTCCTCCAGAACGAACATTTTCATTCAATGGAAATTTCTAAAGGTTAGCCCAATCTCAGCAATTGACATTGAGGATTTGCTTTCCATTTTCCAGGGCATGGTCAACCTCTAATGAGACCCAGAACCTGGTTTTTATGAAATCTTGCTGCATATAGTTATACAATAGATACCGTCCACGTGGGGAAACAAAAGTATTAACAGCTTTGGCCTACCAATTTGACCTATTAAAGCCTTTTAAGCAAGATGTGTTATTTTGGCTTTAGAAGAGGTAAATGTCACGAAATTCGACCGTTTTATTAATCTAATGGGAATGGGTAGGAAATGGAGATTTAAAAATTTAGCACTGCGGATTTAAGTGCGGGAACTATTTTCTGCAGATACGCCAATGGTATTTGACACAATCATGAGTTTTAGTTAATGAAAACCTCAGCATATGTGAGTGTGAAGCACACGTGACTTAACGAGAATAATTAAAGTGAAAATAGGTGATATAAAGGTGAATTAAGATTAACTAAATCCAGCGACACCTAGTGAAATTTACTCATGTTTAAATGAAATAAAACACAAGATTTGACTAACCACTAATAATTTAGTAAATAAATTATTAGTGGAATTCGTCAATTCTTGTGTTTAATTTCATTTAAAGTTGAATTCTTGGGTTTATTTGCTGAATAAAGTTTACTTTGTAAATTTTAAGACGGATCCACAAACACTGGTCAGTAATCATTCTTTTCGGAAAAAAATTATCAATTAGAAAAGCATTTTATTCTATTATTTTTCAAATCCTTACTTTCACATTATTTTTCCTATCTCTTTATTTACCCTTTTTTTACCTACTTAATCAAGAAAATGTGCTTTGAAATAAGGGCCTTTCAAATTTAACTGACAAAGAGACCGAGCTCTAAGTATTATATTTATGAAAATAACTATACATACTCAACTTATTCATAGTGTCCGTTAATTATGTAAGTTTATTCCGCTATGTTTTGACGCTACTCATTAATTATTATTCTCTCCCTCAAAATATCACCCTAGGTTAGAAATGTCCATTGTGCAAAACATTCTTCTTGATTGCATTATATTAAGTAACTATAGTTTTTGTCTACTTTAGAAATTTCCCGACAAAAGCTTTTTAATTCATTCACTTCAACATTTCACTCCTTAACCTAAGAAATTTTAGCATAGATCAAACGGATATTATTCCTTTTATCCAAAGTTCTTCAGAAGCGATTCTCTTCGTACGGGAAATATTATATCGTATAAATATCTTATAATATATTGCCAGCAGATATAATTAGTTTGATTATTTATTCAAAGTTACCATTTCAGATCTTAAAAATATTTTTATCTTTGTGTCGGGGTTCCTTAGTCGTCGTGCAAATGCCGCTCCATCTTTGTATTTTTAATGAATACTCTCCAATCTTTTGTGAGAGAGATAAAGTAGAAGTTGATTTTTTCCTTTTGTAACAGTATATTATTTTAAAAACAGTGAAGTTTTACTTTTAACTTAAATTATTCTCTATTTCTAATTCATTTTCTATTATATTTTTAATTTTCCTCATAATTTATTATTTTTTTATACCTTAAATCAATTTACCAAAACACTGCCTTTTATCTACTGTGTTAATGTATTATTAATAAATAATAACAATAAAAATAAATACGTATTATTAATAAAAATAATGAATAAAAAAACATATATTAATATAAATTAATGACGATAAAGATAATAAAATAAATAATTCAAAACGAAAATAGTGATAAATAAATTACATAAAACAATATTTTAAATAATTACAATTACTTTTTCAATTTAAATATTCCAATACCCAGAACGGGTTCTATATCGAAGGATTCATTTCTAATAACCACTTCAAAGTGTTCCCGTTCTCACCTATAAATATCCTTAGATATCGAGGAAATCCTTATATTGCGCGAACGATCAGAAGAATCTGAAGCTATTTCTCCTGTAAGTGGGACTTATAATAAGGGGTTTCCTATAGCGTCGTATAGTCTCGTCTAAGACGTCAATGCAGTTGTAGTACCCGTATCGATTTGTATCAGAGCTTTGTAAGCACTTCTATCAAGAGTTACTTTATTGTATTTTATGCGACCTTCCGCAAGGTAAAACCTGTATCGTGTCTTGCGAGCATGTACTAGCCGGTGGTGCTCTGGGCGATAAGATCCTAGCGGATTTCCCAGAAAAAATCGCAATTGGCACTTAAGAATTCTTCTTATGGCGTGCTTGCGAAGTAAAAATGGTGTGGAAAAGATTTTAGGCCTTCTGGAGAGGCCTGCTTTCAGCAGTGCGATTCGACTTAACTGGAACTTACCCTTGGAAAATGAACTGTGATTTTTGCCTCTTAAAATTCATGTGGCATACGAGGGGACCGTAAACAAGTTTATCATGTACACAATTCTTTGATATATTTCTCAAAACTGGATTTTTACGTGCTTCATTGGAAGTGATGGTAACCTACTTTTAAAATACAAATAACTCCCGACTGGTGGTCGAGGATATCATTCGGGTAGCTCACGAAGAATAAATGAAAGAGTGTATTCCTATGTATTTTTATATTGATATTCAAAGTAATTTTAAGTCGATAATTAAAATCTTGTCACTCTGGCTGTCTCAAGATGGCAGTCAACATATAAATATGTATTTTACTAAAAATTAAAAAATGTACGTGCGTGTTTGGATATCTTGTGTTCTTGAAATAACCCTTCTGAATTTAGTTGATCAAAATCTGACGGTTTTCGAAATCAAGCCTTTTGTTATCTACTTAGTTACAAAGTAATGCAAATCATTAAAATTTATTCTTAGATCTGTGTAAATCGTATCTTGTAAATATCAATTCAAGCATTTCAATCAATGTACTTTTTCCAAAACAGCTTTTTACGATAGAAGGGTTTAAATTTAAAATAAGAGGATTGGTAAATTAGGTCGAGATAGTACGGATTACTAATAATTAACGGCTAGAATATGGTTTTCAAAGTAATACACCGATCATAGTTCAATTTTACGTTTGACTATCAGCAGTTTTCAGCAATTAACTTCATAAATATGAATTTAGAAAAATAATTTCAATATACTATATCCAAATGGTATAAAAAGAAAAAAATACCCAATATAATACGGAGAGTAAAAATCAATGTCACCAAATACAATGTCATTAAAGCTATTAAATCAAAGGCAATATTCTGAAGGCAATGAGGAAAAAAAACTTCATGCACCAAAATCCTACACAGCTGGTCTATACCCTTTACTAATGACAGATAAACTTCATAGTATAAAACCCTCCTGTGAATCATATTTTTATAATAGATTTCTAAAAGTCTAGGAAGTGCAAAAACCGAAACGAAAACTATAGAGATACCTATAGAGATAGAAAACTGCGAATTAATCTCATAGCACTCTTCATCAGCACAGAGCATCATAAATATTTATCAGCATTTACGGCTTCGAAAATTCTCCCTCCAAGGCTTAACAGTTTTCATTCCGAACATCGCACCCTTAAATAATACCTCAGCCTCGGGAACATCGTCGCAGGGATCACCACATCGCTAAATCCGCCGAGTGCGATAAATTTCATCCGGGCCTCGTTCATTTCGAATTCCTCCCTCACAGTAGAGCGCGGGAATTCGAAGCGGGGATCGGCAGTGCGGAAGGACGCCCATGTGGCGACTATGAGAACTCGTATTGCTCTCGACGGGATCTTACCCCACGGCGATGGGGCGTACATCTGCCGGAGAGATTGAGGGAGAGGAATCGGTTGTTTGCAAGCGCCACGATACGGGGAACAATAGAAGCGAGGACCGATACAGCCACGGCTTAGCTCCTGGCCCTCTGGCCGATGGAGGACCCTGGGAACAAGAAATGTTAAAACGGGCCTCCGAAGTGAGGAGGGCTGAACCTCAATGAGGCAGGGTTCATTCCCTCGAAACACGGGAAAAAAGAAATAAAAAAACACGGGGAAATCTCCAGGATGTGGAAGACAGTCATTTCCTGGATCTTGGCAAGGAGTTGGAGGGATAAAAAGCGCACCCCTTAATCCTCGGGAGATAAGGGATTAATGCTCTGTGGGAATGCTGATTCATTGGAAAACGCGACTCGGGGTGATGCTGACGTTTTCTTTGGTGACTTGTGTAGGGAAAGAGAAAGGGGATGAGATCCGGTGTGAGATTCCCCGACTCATAACTGACATTGGAAATGTCGCATTAGCGGAGGGAGTGATGAGGGTCAGAGGACGGGAGAGGCTTCCTTAGTAACGAGGTCTTCCTTCATCTTCGTGACACGCGGGGGGGCGGGGCGAAGACGCGGGAATGCGTGCCTCTATTGCCGTAACCGCAGGGATACACATACCCCTCGTTTAATTTGATTTGGGAGCTGTCGGAGAGGAATCAAAATGGGTGAAAGTGATTTTCTAAAATCGGAGATGTCGCGGATGGAATTGACGATTACGCTTGCGAAGGAGTTTTCCGTAAATGTTCGTCTTCAACCAGACTTGAGCCGATCCGAGGATGCTAATAGCAAGGTCTTTGTTCCTCATTACTCCCATCATCATCAGCTACTTCATCATGCCCTGAAGTGTATGCTGAGGAATATTTCTCGAAAATACTGCGTTATTGTGTGTTTTATTTTACATCCGAATAAACTTCACTGTTGTCTATATAAGGGGAATAAATACGTAAAAATAACTAAATATAATAATTTTGACATATTTTGTACGTATGATTAGAGAATGACTATTAATTTCATTAAAATAACGCAAGTACTTGGTAAGGATTAATTACACCTTAATTTTACCCCTACAAAATGATTGAATTCAATTCTATTTGTTTGATGAAATGATCCGTGACTTTCTTGAACTACATTTTAGGGTGGATAAACAAATGAATTAAGATACTTTGTTGTTTAATTCTACAAAAAATATTTTGACGACCAGGTTTCAACTGATTACAGTCATCGTATTTTTGTGGAATACAAAAAAACAAAGCATTTTAATCAATTTCTTGTATTCACCCTCAGTTTCATTGCTTTTGGTCACTTCAGTAAATTGTTATCTACGAGATAGTGAATGAAATGAAATTTCCAGTACTTCTTTCTATAGGAAATACTACAAAAATAAAGTTCTTTAATGCTTCTCTAAGAAATGGCTGAGTGGGACTTAATATTACCAACTAATAAAATTCGCAGTTATTGGGCTATATTTTTATCAAACTTAAAACCTTTCATTCATATGAATTAGCTGAAAGGGAATTTAAATTTCAGGATATTCCCTCTTTTTCCGTACACTAAATTACGGAGAAAAATGATTTTGAACTCGATGAAGTAAAAAATACAGAGATAATTTAAAGCTAGAACATTATAGACACCACGGCCTGCAGATAAAATAATTGAATCCGTTCGCTCGAATAAAATACACAGAAAAAGACGACAAACGTACACAGGTGTAGACACATTAAAGAGAAAAGCATTTCGTATCCGATTCGATTTTTTCGCGATAAACCATATCGTCAGTACATCCTTATTTTCCAACCACCAACTCCCGTGCCCGAAATTTATGGAAATCCATTATAACTTAATGAATATATACGCCGTTTTTCGGAATATTTTCGCCATTTCGCGCTTTCTTTATGGCGCCTCGGAACCCTGAACAAACACGAGGTGCTCCCTTATTCGCTCCATATTAGTTTACCGATTTCGGTCAGAGTCAAAGAGTATAATCCTCGGGAATTTATCGCGAGTGGCGGAGAATTTAAATGGAGGCATCCCTTCGTCCGACCGATTAAAACGCTCGCAAATCAAACCGTTTCCACGGATCGAAATCGGCGCAGAGTCTCGGAGAATCCGAGCGGAAAATTCGTTAATCGAAATGAAACGCGTAAATATTCCTGCAGTACGGCGACGCTTTGAAAGTTTTTGTGTTCCTGAGATGCCTCGATCCGGTCGCGAGTGTCGTTTGCTTATTGGAGAAATGTGTTTCTTTGTCTCTTTTCTACGTTTGGTGGAAGATATTTGGGATTTTAGGCATTTAATCTTCTCATTTGGACAGTGCAAAATGTTCCATTCGTTTTTTTCTTAGTTTAGTACGGTCTAACATACTAAACTAAATGGTGCAAACAGTAGTAATTTTAATTTAACTTACTTCAAATTTACAGTGAAGGGCGATGTGCTCTGGAGATCTACCATCAAGAATGAAGAGAAGATGTAATTTTTATCCGCAACAGTTCTCGATATAATACTCCATTCTTCTAATTTTAACGGATATAACTACTTGGTGATGAAGGTAATTCCTTTAAAACTAGTCGTATACTCCTTGTATTTATCAAAAATTGTAGTGGATTAAGTACAACGTCCTTTCTTTTTTCTTTATTACCGTAGTTTGTTTTAATACATTTGGAAGGTCGTGCTTGCCTTAAAAAGCAGGGTTGCTTTCGCGGTATTAATTTAAGAAATTTCTATTATTATACCGCTTACTATACTGTGTTCCAGTTTTTTTCTAGTCAGCAATGATGACTTGTGAATGAATCATATCCTATCTTATCTTAAGCTGCGAAGATAATCTCATACTATGTCGCCTTAAAGCGGAATTCAACAATCAACAATTTTCATCAACAGCATTCAACAATTCAACAATAAATAAAATTACACTTTATAGTTTTCATTTGGATATTACAACTGCACTTTCAGCTACATCACTTGATAAGCTGCAACCTTGTCACGTGTTCATTTCTCATCAATTGAGAAAGTATTAGAGTTTTATGAGCCCTAATTATTTCGATTAAATTTTAATATTAATTTAAGTATTTAGACGTATGTGTGTGAATGTTGCATATTTTTCTAAAAGGAAAATATTGTTGAGCGTGCTTTTACAAAAATAAATCTCATAACCTGAAGTTGTCGATTAATCGCTGAAACCGGTCTCGCTCTGAAATCCCACACCAGCTACGAACTGTAGAATTTCAACGGGTATATAATATTCAAGGCTTGAAAACTCTACCGATGCAAACATGAATCTTGAATATCAGATACTCCACCCAACTTTAAGGACATTTTAATATACATGCAAGCAACTTAGGATTACATGCATCCCTAGTGCTGGAGACCGAAGATTTCCATTTACGGGAGGATCCTAGAGAGAGGACAAATTCGAAACGGGAGTTTGGATTGAAAACGGTGCCACTCGGCATCGATCTCACGGCGACACATCGTTTGTCAATTTTTTTGCAGAGTAAAACCGTAAGAAGGATCTAAACAGTCTCAATTTCCTCGGGGAAGGCAGTTTGTCCTCCCATCTGGCGAACTTTTTCCCAACCTTTCGGAAAACAATCGAAACTCCCCCACCACCTCCCAAGAAGATTGGAAAAATTACCGTAATGGCTGTTAATTACCTGAGGAACGTACCCTTTCAGAAAGGAATCGAGCCGCATTGTGCCTCAGGTCGAAAAGCAATTCCGGTAATAGGAGACGAAAAAAACCTTTCCCCACAATGCGTTCTTTATTGCACCTTCCGATTCATTCTCCCTCACTTTGATATCTCTGCCATCTTCCGACAGAATGCAGGCACTAAGAATCTCAAAGGGGACACCACGTGACCCATCTTTGCCCCCTATTTCACGGCTCATTTTTTTCCTCGCCGTTACTTCCCACCCCATCCGCCGCACGGCGCCACGGGCGCCCTAAAACCCCCTGCAGACTACCCTCTCCACGTCTGCCCAAGCCCTGAGGACCTCCGTCCTAGCGGTATGTTACTGTCACTGATAATGCCAAAGGGACAAAGTGAGCTACAACGATTCGCTCTGCCCAAGTCCTCAGCTCAGAGCTTTCGCCCTCTCCCTCTCTCTCCCAATCCTCGGATTCTTTACCTCCCGTTCTATCTCCCCATCTTCTGCAGTCCTAATATCTCTAGGCGGATTTGCGTTTGGGTCACTGATGGCTTATTCTTATCCTCGTGCTTTATTGACACGTGCGATTCCACGTGAAATCCTTATTTATGAATAGGGGAGTGTGACAGCAAGTGTGTGGGGAAGTAGTGACTGCTGCGACACTTCGATGGGGAATGCTACAAATCTGATAAAAACTATTGTAAATGTTTCGTTTTTTATCTCCTATCTTACCCAGACTAAACCCTCATCAAGTCGGAAACAAGACATGGGGAAAATGAGAAAAACAAGAAAACATCTCACGATTCACAACTTGTAATTCTCTTACAACTCCAATACAGTTATGTAAAGAAACTATCTACTTCTGGATATATAAAAATAACTAGTGGCAGTATTGTTAAAAGTGCTTCGACAGCTGAGGTCATTTCATACCTGGGATCATACCGGTAACCGAACCCAGGACCACTTACATCGAAATCGCCATGCTCACGCAGCTATCTGGGAATCGATAAAAATAACCAATGAAAAATTAATAATATTTAACTTATTAACATGACTGACCTAATTTTTCGTAAGTTTCCATTGAAATGGTTTTATTCCTCCTGAATTCTGCCTACTATTTAAAGATTAAAGAAATATCGGTGAAAAAATTGTAAAAAGGTAAACGCACTATAAAAGTTCAAAAACTCGCCAAAGGTGGAGGCGAACCGCCGCTCAATTGAATGAAGTAGAATGACATTGGTGAAAATCGAATCCATAGAATAGTTCACTCGATAAAAAGAAGCGAGTGAAAAACTGAATAGAACCTTTGGTTGTTTTGTGCGCTAAGGACAGAGTGGAAAATCGAAACACTTTATTCGAATTATTCGATGGAAGCAAACCGTGAACAGCGAAATAAATCTTCGTTAATCGAGATATCACTGTACCAGCATCTTAGGGTTGAGGCTTTTTTGAGACTTTTAAAAAATTGCCAAGAAAGTTAATATCCCAGCATTCCTTTGTTCGAATATTTTAGTAAACAGTATTCTGACAGAGATTCCAAGCTTAGATATTAGTATTAAATTTACTAAAATTTCTATGTGGAGTGTCATTTGCATTGCTTTGAAGTCTCCAGAAGAGAATAGATGAATAGAAGCAGTGGCAGTTTGGACATGAAGTGCTGTAGAAGAATGCTGAAAATAATGTGGACAAATTGAGTAGCTAATGAAGATGTCGTTCAACAAGAAAACCAGGAGAGAATCCTATGTAAAATAATGATAATGCAAGAGGATATTCAATTGGTCTTACAATAAGGAGGACTGAAGACTAGATGTAATGGTGGAGGGTGCAGCCGGTGATATGTCTTAGGGTTTTAATTTGTTTTCTTCATGAGATGAGATTAATGTCATAACTAATTGTTAATGTTACTGCAGTATGCTGTACTTTAATCGATTTTACAAAAATGGAAGTACGCACTACCCGAATACGATATTTCTGTATCGTCTCCTTCTATGTTTAGTAACTAGCTTAGGATATCTAGTTATCTAATTAAATATTATTAAAACATATCCAGCTGCTATATAGAGACAACAAAAATCTTACGAGTAAGAAATACCCGGAACAATGGCGCGCGGGCAACTCAAAAATAGAAATTGCCTCTATTTTCACAAAGCACGGACTTTTAACGAGAGAGCTCATTATTTCCCGAAAGCAATCGGTTAGATCAGTTTCCCGTGTTAGCGCTAATGGCGCGAATGAAAATAAACTTGTCTTCAGCCGTTTCGACATACCTAGTTAAGCTCTATTTAAAATAAAACACTTTGGGAAAGCGGTGTTAAACACCGGCAAATAAAGATAAGAACCCAATACCTTGACGTAAGGGAAGATAAAATAGCGGAATTGGCTGACCCAATGGTAGAGACCTGTATCTCATTCTGGAAAAACCGTAAATCAGTCGTTAAAAAGAAAAGGAAAAAAATAGCCGATGACCTCATCGACTGCAGTGGTATTGCTACGCATTGTTGGGTTTTATTCCGCGCATTATAAAGTTCCCTTGAACAGATAGCAAACGATCCATGATACCGCATACTTCGGCAGCGGTTTTCTTTCATTAGAATAGCTTCGAAAAACGTCGATGGAATATATTTATCCCCGAGCCGCAATGAAACTGGGAGGAATTCGATAAATGAAGTTCCGTACGACGTAATGCGAATCTGTTTTAATTGCAGACTCTCTGTTTCTACATATTTACTGTAAAAAAATTTCGACTCTATAGTACTCAACCTAGGATAAGGAAATTATTTAACTGAAGCAGAATTATATCAATTAGAAAGTGCATGGAGACCCTCCACGTTTTAACCTAGAAAATAGAAAACGTGAATTACATTCATTTGCCAATCATTGCCGATTTTATTATCATTTATTTAACAATTACACTTCGTACGGTAATTTCTTAGGACTTCATTTTATAAATGAAAAAAAATCTGCTAGAGCGAGAAACCAACCTGAATGAATGAAAAATTGACCATATATTGTTTCCGGAAGAAAACTCCTAACGTTGAACCATAGATAGTATTCAGAAATGAGAGATATAATTTTATGACTCATTTATTATTGACTATTGCAAAACAATTTTGCTTTAACTGTTTCTAATAATTGTTGCAATTCACATTGTGATAACACCAACCAAATTTTTTCATTCACACCATATATTACGGAGCGTCAGCTCTCTGGGTAAGAGTTTATAACTTTCCTAAATCAATAATAAATCGATTTACCAAAATCCAACTCATTATTTTGAAAAAAATATCCTGGAATACAGGGGAACAGAAATAATTACAGCTTCAAATATAACAATGCAAGGCTAAGTATTATTTTAGATAAAATATTCACAAAACCATGGATATGATAGATATACGAATGTCCTAAACTTATTCCACCCGGCTGATTCTTTCCAAAAAATTAGTACAATTTTCATACAGAAGTAAAAGTAAGATATTTACCTATAAAATCCTCACCGAAGTAAAATTTTGGTATGAATTTTATAATCTCCCCCAGTGATATTACAATTCATTCAAGCTATGGGAGAGATTGTACTGCTGAGTTGATGACTACTCAGGCTTGCAAATGATTCATAGTACCTCCGTAGATATGACAGCGCTAGCAGCCACTTACATAGCAACTCCTGCAATATAAATAATTTTCTCTTTCATCTCTTTTTAAGAGCTTGTAATGAACTGAATAGGGAAGCGGGGAATTTTTAATATAAAACACCATGTTCCACCATGGGAACCATGAGAGGGAGATCCTACAATTGAATATATTTGGGGTGGATATTCTACAGTTGGTTATTTCGAGCTGGGTGATTCTACAGCTGATACAACCCATCAAAGTAAAAAAAGAAACAATTAACAGATATTCATGAAAATAAAAAATAATAATTAATAAGGAATTATTCATATTTATATATAAGTATTAGTAGAAGTAGTAGTATAATTGGTTAAAAGTGCTTCGACAGCTAAGGTCATTCCGCACAGGCCCCAACCAGGAATCGAACCCACGTCCGCTTTCATTTAATTCGAACGCGCTGCCCACTTGGCTGTCAGGGAGCCCGTTTGTATGCAAATAGAGAGAATTCATATCGAATTTCGTAAAATATGTCTTTTCAGCCCGCGAAATCATCACAGAATCTAAGACGGACGAAGTGTAGTAAAAGCTTTGACACCTACTTATCGAAGAATCCGAATCGTAAGAAAATTTAAAACACCACACAACCAATGGGCACAAAAAATTAAATACCGGAAACAAACATTATTCCCGCGTTATCACCGGAGAAAATCTCTCCTTCCTTAAAATCCATTCCCTTCCCGATTTACGACAAGGCGACGACCGTACTTGTCTCGAACATTCCTTCATTCCCGCTAATTCAATTCTTTCCCATAATCCTCCACCCCCATCAATTCCCCCCATTATCTTCCACCTCCCCCCAAAAACCTCAAAATTTCATTCAAACGAAAAAAGGCCATCCTGTCAACTCCTTCCCCGCAAAGAGAGAGGGTTAGGGTACGGGAGACAAAAGGGGTACCGCTGGTGGGGGTAAAAACAATAATGAATTTAAGCCCTGTTTTGCGGGTGAATGATGAACTTATCGATTATCAGCCTCGATTGTGTTCGTAATGATGACGAATCGCTTTGGAATTCCGTAAGCCCGCCCACCTTCCTATAACATCCCCTACGGTTCCCACCCTACGCCAAGCCTCGATATCGCTCCCGTGGGGGAATTTCTATCTGCTGTGGGCATTGTTCCCTGCCAAAACCCTGTTCGTCGTGACCGGAGGAAAACCAAACCCACCCTGCCAAAGCTCCAAAAAATGTTTGCTCTCTAAAATTACCGCCTCTTCAAAAATCCAACGCTGCCGTCGATGAGCGTACACGGTGCCACCCATTCTCTCTCCGCGGCACTTTTTTTCTGCCTCCGGCGTGAAAAGACCCATTCTCTCCAATGCCAACATTATTATGGATAATAAAAGAGAAAATTAAACCCTTTAAAACCGGTATTCGGAATAAAGGGGAATCGAACGTGTAGTTCGGGGGTGTGGCGAACCCAGGGGCGTTCCTATACCCACTTTCCACTTTTCATCTCTCCGTGCCCTTTGTTTTCTTCTTTACTTATCTCTCGTTCTAATTTTTTTCGATTCGTGAATGATATGTGTGAGATTGCGGGGATCGCAGATTTCCCGGGTTCTGATACGGTTTCTTCAAATCCCTGAACTCGTTGTCGGTGGTTTCATGTACCCTTCTGTTGCGTGTAAGGAATCGAATCGTGGTCATTACAATACCGGTTATCGTTCTGCTACAAAATGACAGCCGAATTATGGTTAGGTTCCGATTTCATTCCGGTAGTCCCGTCGAAACGGTTTAAATAGGTTCAGACCGGTTTATCTCTCGACCATTAAATTTCTATTGATTTATAAACTTCTCAAGTAGAGGCATAAGTCTAATGGCAGCGCAATAACACAATATAAATTAAATTATTGATTGAAATAAGTTATCATCCTAAAACTTTTTTACGACATGTAACTTTTTAATATAATTACATGAAATAAATTTTTAGGATTAAAATTCGAGATGATAATGAAGTTAAAGGTCTTAAATTAAAGGAATATATTAAGGCGAGATTGAGACTATCGAAAAACCCATCGAAGTATGAGGTAAATTATCAAAAATAAATACAAAGATTATGAAAGTTAAGAATAAATGCTTTAGGGGACAAGATTTCTATCCTCCTTCCCGATTAAATAGTACGATTATTTGGCACAAACAGGTTACAATAAGTTCAACGAAGAATCGTATTTTTTATTGTATTAATGTTATTTTGTGGAGTTAATTACATTTTCATGTGGAGAAATGCTCGGTAGGAAACTCTGAGTCGCCAAGATAAAATGTCTTGAGAAACTTAACAAAGTAAATATCCACCATTTTTCCAATGAAACTTCAAAAAGTTACGGATTACACCAAAGATTACATATGGTACAAATAATTCAGTAAAAGTGAGTTATGATAGAGATTTCTTATCTGTATATATTTGACATTAACACTGCCGACGTAAAATTAGTCCAATAATAACAGTATTAATATCAATAATGGTGAATACCAAATCAATTATTATTTAGTGGAACACAGTCCAATTTTTTCACAGAAAAAGACCTATATCCAAAGTTCTAGGTCAAGCATAGATAAAAATTCGATCTACTTGCTTATTTTCTAATTAACTTTCCTGTTATTTTATTGCTTATTTTACCTCCCTCCTTTACTCATTATCAACTTTCCATTCTCATATACCTTAGAATATTTACCAAGTTCTTATTTCATAATTAATTATAAATCCTGTTTCCTCCTTATTCCTCCCTTTATCTCTCTCCCTTTCGCTTCAGGCTTTTCCCCCTTTATCTCGCATTCATTCATCTCATCCTTTTACATCCTCCTCATCACACCGTTTACTCAACCCTTCTTCCCTCATATCCCATTCCTTCCTCCATTCTTTCACCTCCATTTCTTCCATCCCCTATTCCTGCACATATTCCTGAAAGCGTGTGAAAGCGTGCGAAATTCAAGAGATGCGAGACACGCGGCTTGGATGAGCTCTAAAGGAGCGAGCCAGGCGAACCGTAATTGGCGGTCGTTTTAATGAATCGAATCACGTGTTTGCGAGGCGCGGAAGGGCATTGGTCCCCGCGGAAAAACGGCAGGAATGTCGTGGGAATTTGAGAATGGGCCTCTGTTTAAGCGAAATGCGTGTGTGAGTATTCCGGGAGCGGGGAAAGTTTGCGGATGCCTGCCGCAACGAAGAGTTGGTGCTCCCGCGCTAAAAGATGAATCCAAATAGGAGACCAATCGGATCGAAGAGAATGCTTTGGAACAATGGTGGATCGCCGGACGAAAGGTTTTGGAATGAGGAAGTTTTAGGTCTGCTCTTTTCATTATATGGGGCGCAAACGTTTATATGATGCTGCCGAAAGTATGCCATAAATACCCATTCATCCCTTGACATCACATATGAATCTGCTGTCTAAGCAGCTAACTATAAGGTACTCCAATTAGCATTCGACCCCATTATTTTAATTTTCATTAGCCCCTTATATTTGCATGGTGCTATTACACTCAAATTTCGTTTCTCGGAGTAATGAGTAAAAAAAAGATCAGAGGGTATCACAAGACATTTATCAAACGGGTAACGTGTACGTAAAGAATAATCTCAAAGCATAATCTGGCATACCAGGTTTAACTACCTTCTGAATTTTGGTAAATATTTAATAGACTTCATCATTTCATGTGAAAACTTTGATATGTGTTGTATGACATTATTAAATGAGTATTGGATTAAAATGAGGCTACAATCAATCTAGCATATATAAGTAAAGGAAACCGCTAATTAAGCTAAATAGAGAAGTGCTGATAGTAAGACAAACCTCTAAAACAGAGGTTCTCAACCAGTGATACGCGTACCTTGGTTGATATGTGACATATTTGATACATGAAATATTATTATATAGTGGCGTATGAGTGATATGTGTGAATATATATAAGTGTTCAACCTTTCGGTAGGTTTATGTGCCCCCACATTCCCTATTCAGTCCCTCTCCTTCAATTCCCGGTAACTTATCCCACCCCTTAATTCGACTAAGAAATATGTGTGAATAATAAACGAAATTAATTGCATTATAAGATTAGGAGAATTCGAATTAATAAAGGCAAGAACGAATATTTTAACGGTTTAAAGCAGTCTAGTAAGAAAATTAGGCCACATCATTTGAGTGCTTCAGAAAGTTTTTCCATCTAGGAATACGCCACGTTGAAAACGTCGAATAAGTTCTCTTATTAAATGATGAATCTTATATCCTAGATCAGTAGTGCACTAATAAATTGGGCTAAATCCGGACCTCGAAGATATTATGGTAGCCTGATTCATCAACATCAAAATATTAGGAACTATATGAATTTGATATGCGAATGCTGCCATGACATGACGGACGAGGAGAATGCCATTCTCTTTTCCTGAAGTTCTTTTATAATGATTAAATATCATGTACACATTAAAATTCTGGAGTAACTTGGATATGTTCCGTCACTCCTTTCAGAGGCACGAGCGCATACGATCGCTTTTAAAATGATCCTCCGGATTTTTACATGATGTAAGATTAGTATACTATCCATATCAATCTATAAAAAGATATCAATTTTGTACTTACCGTATCTTGATTTCCCTCTGACATGACTTCATTCTTGAGAAATTGGGGGCTCCTGAAAAGGAAGGAATATTTCATTAAAATCAATGGAAACCTAACTGAAACTCCCAATTTTGCATCTCCATATCAAAAGAGAACATCAAAATACTTATGAGTTACTTTATAAGCTCAAGCTTAGCAGCTTTTTTACAATATATCTCGAGTAATTGTTCAACCAAAGCTCTTAAAATTAGTAATAAAGAACATTTTCATTTAAGGATATTCAATTCAAAGAAGCTATAGATTTTAATGAAGAATATCTTATAATAGTTGCAGTTTTGATTGAATATTAAACGTATAGAATTCACTTGCGCGGTGATGATATAATATGATAATATGATAGAGTGATTAAAATTAATTGACTTAATAGTAACTGATGGTTTTTTTAAAGCTTGATCGTTTGATTTCATTAAATTTACTAATGACTAATAATAACAGAGATTAAACTTATCTTAGAATCACATCCATACTTCTCATTATTTATTTTGCATAATTTATGTATGCCTTTGTTAGTTAGAGGAGTGTTGCTTTATCTATATTTAATATCATCTTTTTTGAATGCTACATTCATCTATTCCCAATTAAATAATTTCTGTATTTCTGTGGAACCAACTCATATTTCGACCTAAATTCGATTCCTGGTACGAAAAGGGAATTTAGTATATCGCGGAAAATGTGATTTCCTACCGTGATCTCCATAACAGTTTTTAATGAAATTTTATCAAAAATCCCGTATTAATGTATACGCAAAGGGATTTATAAGGGATTAATAAGATATCCAGCGCGAAATAATTCTATTCATTTTCCGAGATTAGCCAAGCTGGTAGAAATTATATTGATGGTGAGTTTGATATACGCGTATGCTTTTTTGAATCCTCTCTGTACAATATGCTTTATATTTAATGTAATTCGAATATAATTGGAGAAGAGACCCCCCAGCGATGCATTAGGTTATTCCTGGAACTAAGACCAAATGTAAAATCATCATCTACAGATAGTCGTAGAAAATGTTGAAACTCCGCAAGCCGTCATTAACATCGTCATTCAACTGCAATTCTAATAAAAGAAATATGATCAAAAATTATTATTGAAATGCTACGGAAATAAAATTTCATATAAATTACTTTTTCGTTCAGAGAAAAATCTATGGAATTTGTAGCTCAATTTCCTCTTTTGAGTCGGACGAAGACTCATAATATATACAAACATACCTCAGTAACCTTATTAGTAACCATGGTTCCTGAAAATGATTCTCATTTTTTAAACAATGCTCTTCTAACGTAGTTTTAGCAAAACAGAGCATTAGCATTGATTATATTAACGGACGCAGATGAAATTTTCAATGTACAAATCATGCGATATTAGAACTGTTAAAAATTCAAGAAGGTTAGGTTTTGCTATAGAGAATTTATAACAAGTCAATGAGATTAACCCTGGATTTATGGGAAAGATCTGCACTCATGTACGAATCTTGAATAAGGAAAATTACCCTTAAAATTGCTATTTTCGAATGTTTGCATGGTATGTTTGGCTTTATAATTTAGACTTTTTTGTTGCTCTAACGTGCATGTTTAAAAATACACGGTACAATAGCGTATTGAACCGCAACTGTTTAATGGATGTCGAATATCTTTTCTATGAATGGGAACTGTTACTTTACAATGATAACTATAAAGTAGTATACCAACAATACTTGATACACTACTTCATGCAATCTGAAAAGATTTTCAAATAATGTATTTTCTTCAATTTATGCAAGCGTTGCTGTAACTCTGTTTTTTGTTTGTTGAGTTACCATGGAAAAGCTTGCGACTATTACACTGTATTGTATTGCATATGTATTTTAGATAATTTATCGTAATATAGTTAGCTTAGATATTGCTAATATTATAAATTTTTGCAAGATTTACTTTTAAATCTGAAACCATCTAGAATGATTTATGGAATGGAATAAATGATTATGCTCAATAAGAGGGGCCAATAAGTATTGTTATCTAAGTTTGGTAAAAACTGTAAATACACGTAAAGTGTAGCTTGTAAATAAATATATAGATCAAATTTTTACATAAAATGTATTAGAGTTGATTTTAAGGGGTTAAAGCTGTCACCTGGAACGTGCAATGCTGTAGCAATATCTTTATATATAAATAAATTATCACAGCTATGAATATTTCTAGGTCAAATACGCGTTTTCTCTATCCTTCAACCAAGTGAAATAGTTGATTCCTAACAGCATCTAACGTATATTACTAAAACAATCAATTGCTGCTTAAATGTACTAATTCTACCGATAATTGACTCCCTTGTATCACTAGAAAATCTCATCAAGAGTACGCCAAAAGAAGCGATTCTAAATCTATACCATACGTATATGAGCACTTCTGTAAAGCCGACAAGTACATGGATAAAAGGTATCGAATCGCTACTTCTGCGTTGCTTAAGTATGTTTCTAAGTATATATATTTCGCTTGACTCCTTCATCCTTATCTCTGCGAAAGAGGGAGGAAACGGCCTCTGCTGGGAGAGGACCTAAAGAGGAGATTGGGTTTGGAGTTGGCAAGGTTATGATGGAGAGAGATGGAAGGGGTCGAGTTGGGGAAGAGCCGATTCCCAAGAAAGAAGGCGAAAGAGTGATGAAATGTTTTTTGGTTGTAAGGCTATGGGTGGCAGCTGTTGGAACTCCATGAGAGGAGTGGGAGGAAAAAGTTTACGATGCTCAATCGATGCCAATAGCGTCCATATTTTACAATACCTATCATATAGCTCGCTCTCCTTCCCTTCACGCATTTCGCACCCCTTTTTTACCTTCCACATATTTCCTGCTTTTCCCTCCCTTTTATGTTTCCCGGTTTGAGAATTCATCCTCGCCCCGGAACGTGATCTTCATTCACTTTCGAAGGCTACGTGAATTTTTCTTTGTTCATCCCGTAATGTTGACGATGTGAATCTGGAACCGATGAAGGAAAAGGAATGGAAGCTAACTATTTCCCTATTGCTAGCATATTCTCTTGCTGAAAATAAGCAAGAATATTCCGTAGCTAATAGCCTTATTAGACGCTAGAACAAACTCAACAAGAAAATTGAAGATTGTGTGGATTTACTTGTGGATTTTTTACATGTAACGCTATGAAAGACTTCTACAATGACATGTCACGAATTATCGCTCTATGTCAATCATTAAAAATGAACAAATATGAAATTATGTATTCATTACAGAAACACCGGAAATGTGAAAAATAAGTGCCAATATATTAACAGAAGTGTAAAGAGTAATATAAGATTAAGACTCGACTACAGACCTCTCTACGTATGAATGCTTTCACCCTTTCAGCCTTGATGGATAAATATTTAGCCACTTATGTTTTCTCTGAATTCGTAAATATTTTTGAAGGGAGTTCACTCATTTTTTTCATTTGCAAGTACAGTGAATTCTCTATTGTCCGTGAGCGAATTATTCCATTTGCAGAATATTCTTACATGTTCATAATGGGTATTATTCGCGTCTTTTCATAACTTTCAAATGTCTAAATACGTTCGCGTCCCAATACAAGCAGGACCTACTTCTGCTATTGAGCATTAAGAGTACAATGGAATTATCGGTACTGATTACTATTACAATGGAATTATCGGTACTGATCAGATCCAGGGAAAAAAAAAACCCCTAAGAGTTCATGAAATAAATTGGAAGAAATAATTGCAACATTAGTCGAAATAAAACCATATTATATCCTTTAATTTGATCCTAATGTATGCCTAGTAATCTACTGTTTCTATAATTAAGAACAAATCACCAGTTCACCGTACAGATGTTTAATTGCATATACGTCATAGTATACTAATAACAAAATTGAGTCAACGAATTTTCTTGGGTATTCACCTGAGATCTTATCATCAGAAGACATCGCATTCCTCATAACGGTATTAACAAATGATCGAGATAATTATCGTCATCAGCGACATCTACCGTTAAGCTTGACCATTCGCCCAAGTTATGGAGAACATCGGCACAAAAACCGCGTTCCGCAGGCTTTTCGCGATCATAAATCACACGCGACTTTTAATTAAATTGTTGGAAGACGCTGAAATTTTAGGGAATTGCTTAACGAAGGAATGTGATTCTAATAGAGAACTTAAATTAGTGAATTTCCGCTTGAAGTATTTATCGAACTTGTTGAAATTTAATTCCCGCAAAAATTTTGCTAATGCGCTTCGCTTCTTGTTACGAGAGCAAACAGACCTCGCGTAAATCAAAAGATCCATTAACGATCGAGTAAAGCGAAGGCCCTGTTTTAGTGTTTCCGCTTTCCTGTGCACCTTTACACGGTGGGAGAGCATCGCATTCACCTGGAATATAATCAACAAACGAGGAATGCGTACGCAGTACCTTTATAGTCGAAAACTAACTGGCATTGGAGATTTTCAAATAAAATAAAGGCACAGGGATACAATCTTCGCAGTAAAACTACGTCCTGATTACAATAAAATTTTATTCTCTATAGATGTAGTAATAACAGAGTCGTCTCTAGGATCCTCGGGCACCACTTAAAAAAATTAAACGTTCTCATTTAATAATATTTTTTCAAGTTTCTGTTAATATGATCCTTTTAAAAGTAGGGGAATATATTTTTTACTATTTTACATATATGATCTATAGAAAACCTTTATAAAGATTATTTTAATTTAAATATTTATTTTCCTATCTTTAACACTTAAATTCTTTGATGACTTATTATCAATAAGAACTTCCTCATTTACAAAATGCACAAACCTGCCCGCCTACCTTAGGGAATACCCTCTTCTCTTATGAGAGAGTGATTCCAGCAGAAATATATCTAAGGAATATATTTAATTGTAATTCTATAAACGTCCGTGTTAATTTGAGGCAACCTGTTCCAGTATAAAACCTTATAGTAAAGCAAATTATATCGTCATACATATATTCATTGTAAATACATTAACTGTCCCTCATGGAAATTCCCCGTATGTGGACCCTCTTTCGATACTTCGTAGAAGAGGCAAATAAATCAAAGATAAGATAGGACAGTTGTAAATAGGATATGGAAATAATCCAAGGAAACTATACGCTATCTAATTATAAGAGTGAAATATACTAATTTAAAAAAACCAAGTCTCCTCGTGAAGAATTTCACACCGATTTTCAGTTTTGCTTCTTTCCTAAGTACAAAATTTGCGGCACTTCACTCGAGTTTATCTCGAAAGTAACCGGAGATGATTATTGTCGTCGTATGAGAGGCTACGACGATCGCATTGCGAATTCTCCTCACTCTGGCAGATCGCTCGACTGAGAGAGAGCCTTCGAAAAATTTTAAACCTTCGAATTCTGAAGATCCGCGAAATGAATAAGCCGAAAGTGGGAGTCTTTTAAAAATCTGCTCGACGGACGCGTCCGTTACGTGCTTCAATTCCAAATGGCCTTCACTACCTTAAAGTGAACCCCTCGAGGAAGCACGCCGTGTTTTCCAGTTGCACGTGGATTTATGAGCTGCACCAATACAATGAAGGAGACCGCCGAAGAAAACCCGAAGTCTTTCATGCAGCAGTGTTTCAGTGAATTGGCGAATGCGAAAACTACTCTTTGTGCCATGGGGTTATAATTTAATGAGAATTTGTAATCCTGGGCACGTAGCGACGTAAGTCCATCAGACAAGCAGTGCGGAGTATTCCAATAATGTGATTGTTGCATCATGAATTACTCCCCTGTTACCGCATTCAGCGGGGATACACATACGAAGTTGAAGCATACGTGGATAATCCCCGGAGGAGCATTGGAATCATTTCAAAGCCAGACAAGAGAAATTCCATATTCTCTAAAGAAGATTTTCGGGTTTCTGATGTTAAATTGTTCTTTAAAACAACCGAATTAAAAATGCAATGGATAACCTGAAAATTAGCTGCTAAACTAACGAAGGAATATAAGCATCTAGGGCTTTAAGCATGATAATTTTTTGGGATAATATCGCCAGCTTTAATTAATTTGAGCTGGGAAAACTGTAAACTCTCATGAATGTAAATTAATAGATTTTGTTATATTTACATTTATATTTTATTTTTTGAATTCAGTTAACCTTATCCACTCCATTCTTGTTATAAATTAATTGGTTTATGCTTACACGTAACAAATAACATGAAACAGTCATTAATGTGAAAAATTAAATTATATGAAAAGGCCGTTTCGTTCAATTTTATTTGTTGCCAGCCATTATTAAAATTATATTACAAATTATGCAAACTAATTGGAGATTAATCCCAGGTAAGGTAGGCGAGGTGCAACTGATTAAATGTCAGGAAATAAAATGAGGGAAAAATAAATATTTTAAGGTACATGAATAAAAAAGAGGAAATTAATTTTACTTCAATTATAATTCTGGAAAATATTTAAGAGCTAAAAAAACTTATTTTTCTTTTACTCCATTACTGCTAAAGGCATAGAAGTAACAAGTGTTCTAAAATGAATAGATTGAAATTAATCCTTTTCACATAATTATGAAAATTTTATCTCTGCAAATCACACTAGCAAAGGTAAAAGACAGGAAGAAAATTATCCTGTTTAAAACAATCATTATATACTGATATTAATGTAATACATACAGATATCTATTCAGCTAAGGGATAACCAGGATAAAAAATTCAGTCATCGAGTACGTAAATATGAAAAAAAGACTTTTCGTAAGGGTGGCCTCTTCTCTGAAGGCGGTCCTATATGTTACATGAATTTTATAAGAAATCCTTGTGCTTATTTCACATTGAATGTCACTATCACCTAAGCTAGACAGGTGATATCACGTGAAGAATAAGAATGCCATTTCACCCTCCTTCCTTTCAAGCTCAGATCCGTGTAGCACAAGACACTGACAAAACCAGCACTCAAATATCAGCGTGTTAAACATAAATTCCCGCGTTCTAGGCGAGATCCGAACCCCGCCTTTACTCTCTCTCCCGGGCAATGTATGTGACATTTTATTGCATATAAATTCCAGCCTAATACCTGATTTCCCAGTCAAAATTCTTCGGAAAAAAACTCCCGCGACAAAATATTCCTGATAACTCTCCATATTTATAGCAACCCCGTCAAATCCCTGAAGGTGTTTCCCCGAAAATCGCGACCTTAAGAATCACTGTATTAGCGGGGGCGGATAATGTATATCCCCCTCCAAGAAGAACCTGCCGCCTTACGCCACTAAACACATCTCATCCCTGTACGCCGACACCCGAACCTTCTCACCAATCTTCCTTCTGCCAACTCCGCCCTCTGACCCAACGACAACTTTCTTCCAAGCTGACGGCTTGAGCACTGGAAATAGGCGGGAGAAGAGCGAGGGAGAGGAAGCGAATAATGGAGACTGAGAGGAGGGCTGAAAGGAGGGAAAAATGGGAAAAGTTTCGCGTGAAATAGTTTGTGTACTTTATTTTTCGAGGGTTAGGTCGTAGGGGCGCTGCAGTCGCGGCGGGAAACGAGGGCGCGAAAGTATGGGGAGGGAGGAAGTGACGTCACTTCCTATGGGGTGGGGGGAGACTTCGATGCCCCGCCAATCAATGAAGGTGGGAAATATGTGCGAGGAAACAGCTTGGGCTTACCGTGAAATCCGTTATTTTGCTGTTTAAATAAATCAGTCTTTTCTTTCTCGGGGTGGAGGGAAGGGTAAAAGTTGACTTTTCGTTCAGGTGAAAAATAAAGGATGATTATTTAAGGGAACTTTCTTTGGGATGTAACAGGGATGTCGAATATTGTGGCTATAGGGCCCCCTAAGGAACCTTATCTACCGTGCCCCTTAAATTAGACAACCTTCATTTCAGTAACTCTCCGTTACTATTTCTATGTAGATCGCATCAATTGATATCGTTAAAAGCACTGATAAACTAGCTAATCGCTAAGCAAGAAAAAATTAAAGCTTAAGTCGAAACAACATTAATTACAGTGCATAAATTATTAGTTATGTTACGCATTTTCGTCTTTTCAAAAGATTATGAGATAAATACATTTTTACCAAGCGTCGGAAAGAATGGAGATTCCGTTAAAAATCAAATACGTCTTAGCTCGCTAAGGATATGCTAAGCACTGTGATATACCAGACACAAATTATTTTGCTTCCTTTGTCGCTTACAACATATTTTAAACCTTTTCTTTCGCTTTTATGCATTTGTAACGCACTGTAAGACAATTACCTACTTGACTTATTAACACGGTCAAATAGAGAAGCTGTCAAAGGAACGTGCACCTGAAAATTCAAACTAATGAGAATTCGAGCTAACTGAAGCATGTTAACATTAATACGATTCAAATATTACACTATTTCAATACTATTATGGCTCGGAGTTTTGGACAATGAAGCACCTAATAATTTTTCCTTTGATATAACTTTTTATATAAAAATCCGTAGAGAAGGCCACTGGTCTTAATCATTCACAAGGGAGAAAGCAGCCTACCGGCATTCTGATTGATGTACGATTTCGATAAGAATACGATTCAAAATGTATAAGGAATTAAACTTAATGGCATATATACTTTTTAAGCATTTTTACCCTCAATTAAGGAGAAATCTTATGATTACATAAGTGAAATTTGGCAGAATGCCCAATTTAATTTGTTAACCAACCCGTGGAAACACTAAATGTTCAACATAAGTAAGTTTAATGGCGAGACTTCATTGTAGAAATCTGAATAATTTTTATCTCACCATCAGTTCATTGTTAAGCTGACGAATCCTCGAAGAAGTAATAGCTCCCAATACTCATCCTGACTGGAGGTTCCTCACCTTTGAACCAACCCCTCTCCCAACCAATCGAACTCCCCTGACACATTCGCCGTTTTACGATTTCCACGAAAAATCATTCCCCCATCCCTCAGTTGGGAAGAAATTTCAACGGGAGCGCTCAATCCAAGCCAACGCAAAAGCACATCACCGCGGATTGCGGGGCAAATAAAACTCCCCTCTTCCCATCTCGACTTATCACCTCTTTCGCAATCGAAGCACCAACCTAATTACTTCCTCCCTTCGTCTTTGACATTTTTTCTCCCTTGGGCAAAATGAATTTCCCTCACCCTATCAATCCACCGGAATCTCGATGCCAAAGCGTTCTCGCAACACTACACGCACGGACCAACGCCTCGCACCCCTCTGCACGCAGACTGCAGAGACCCCCTGCTGAGTCATCGAGGATCCGTAAGAGAAATGATAAAAAGGAGTGCAGTGCGGAAGATGGATGGAGAGAGAGGGAGAAACGTGAGAAAGAAGGTTAATAAAAGGGGAACGAAGGTGCAGACGGAATGGGGGGCGGCCGGAAGACGTACCAGAAAACGAGTTCTTTTGGAAAATCAACTGCTCGGTTTACGGGAGTGAGAACAAGTAATCGACGATAGAAGCATGAGCGTTTGAAAAAAATATTTCGAGCACCTCGGTTCTAAACTATAGTATGAGGTTTTTCGGTTTTCTGGAAATACAATGACGCTAAGACGAGAAAATATGATTGAGATCGGATCACAGGCGTTGCTTATTTTTCCAAAAATACACTCAAAATTCAGCTCCCTGCAAGGAATAGCAATGTTAGAATGTGTTAAAAGTGAAGAAACATCTAATAGGTTTATTCAAGTAAGTTTTGAATGGAATATTATTTTCGATGGCATAATTTGAATAGAGTACTTCTCAGTTCCAATCTTGACTAAAGAAAGATCGCATTTCTTATAAATATAGTGAATTAACTTGCTAACAATGACTTGCGTCAAAAGCATTTCACATTTGAGTAACGGGTAAATATTTGTTGATAATTTCTCAAAAATATTGAAGTCGTACATATTTAACTGTCTTACTACAACTTTTAAATAGCTGGCAAGCGTTAGAAATAAAATTATCATCCATTCAAAATTCTACATTTTTATTTTAGAATATCGGTATCTTCGGTACTACTTATTTATACTACCTATTTTTACTACCAACTCCAAGAGGAGCATTGATCTGAAATTTTCACATATCTTTCTGCATTGTTTACCTCCATGATCTAAAGCTGACAAACTGGAAAAATTCCAAACCAATTTTTTTTTTTCAAGTAGCTAAATAAATCGAGTGTTAATTCATGGATATGAATGTAAATTATCAAGAGAAAAGGATTCTGAAATCTTCCCAAAGAGATATAATGCAAAAAGGAAAGGAAGGATATTAAAAAAAACAGGTAGAAAACCAAGCTGGTAGAAAACAAGAAAGGCATGTAAAATGGAGTATTTCACTTCCTACTCGAAGCATATGTACCTTTTTCATTACATTTAATATTACTAGCAAAATAGTAAGCTTGGTCGTCATTTAAATTTGTGGAATACTTTAAAACGTACATACTACTTAAGCAGAATGCTTGGAAGGCTCTTCCAGCATTGCTGCTGGATTTAATTCCGTGGATGAGAAAGAATCCACATCTGTTTTCCTTACTGAGAGGTTCCTATCTTTTTAATGCATGCAAAAATGATATGTGATGTGATATTAGAATCCACAGAAAAATGGAATAGATTAAGTGAATGCGAAAATAATGAGAAGCAACGTTTAACGAAGTGATTTATTCATCTGAGTTTAATCGCAGAACATCTTTCAAATCGCACTAATTGCATTGATACATATATATTCGCTGTGAAATAAATTGATTTCGATTGCCTTGTAAAAGAATTCCTAATTGGGATCGATTTCATTTAGTGAGCGGAATTTTAATTATAAAATCCAATTTAATATACAACGAAAAATAATACAAATGAGATAATAAAAGGAAAGTAAGATTAATAATAAGAGACTTGGATGATAGAATGAAGGTTCTGGATTTTTAAAATCCCATTATGATTAAATTATTTAATACCAACGGTAGAGTCTTTCAGACGCTATATCCTACCTTTTAAACGGCTGATGAAGAATGTTACATTTTTCTAAATTAAACTGTTAATTAATCTCCATAATTAATTCTAAAATTTGATATGCAGCAACCCAGAGGATTAAATATCTCTGAGTTTCCGAGTTCCGTTACATTATACGAGCTTTCTAATCAAGCACTAGTAGCCATGATAAGAAAAACTTCCTAAGCTTTAATATTCTGTGAATATGGTATTCCAAAAAGAAAATAAATGTAGCTATACAGATAGTCTCGTTCATTACCGTCTAAAAGTTTGAAGTAAGAGAAATCTATAAGTTTGATAATAAGAAAACCCGTTTTGTATCGCTAAGTAATACGGACAACAATTTTGACTGTAAAAAAGGTAATGTGATAAATTTATAACGCCAAAAATTACATCTTTAACTACTCATACCATCAAATGCATAAAATCATTCTATATTTATTACTGTAAAGACGGGACTGGAATACTTGGAGTATAAAAAATTTAATAGTAGAGAAAATTGAAAGAACTTGAAGAGACATTGATATTAAAACTGTCTCCAATTATATAACCTTGGGATGGTTGGGAACCATGAACTTTCACTTTTTCTCTTCGATACGATCAAAATGAAATTCTTTGAATTGCAGCGAAAAAATATAAAGGAAAGTAATTTCATGGCGAGAATTTTACCAAAGTAAACATGTTGCAATAATTCGTAATTATATTTTACAACAATCGCTTTATAATATCAAGAAGTAAGCTAAATTGAACCACAAAGTTTTAGCGCAAAATATCATGTCACTCATGATTTCGCATGGGCGGAAAAAGTTTACGCAAAAATCATCAAATTCAAAGGTATAATAAACTAATTTATTTTTCAATTCGTCGAAGTAGAAAGTTCTCTACTACGACGTCTTGCTCTGAAAATGTACGAAAACTCAGAAATTTCAAATCCAGCGTTGAGATAAACAACCCAAAGCATTTCATGCATGTTTACGATTTCCTACATGCGTCCATTTTGTTTTGAATTACACCGAATTGGGAGAGGGACGTCAAGACTGCAATCATCCACACCTCATAAGTAACCTTTTAACACATCTCATCCTTCGGGCCGAATGTTTTCCCTTCCTTTCCGCTGGAGTTGCACATTTCTGACTCGGTTTACGGATATTTGCTGAATAAAATGAATGGACATTTGAAACATGGAAACTGCGTTGCTGGAGGAAGTTGGATGGAGGCTGAATTAACCGTTCCGTTCACTTACGTCACTCGCTGTCTGGCCGTTTCTGAAAATGGAGTCGCTCAGGGTTTCCATAAGATGAGAAATAGTCTATTTCAGTTCTTATCCTCCTCGGAACATTCCATTTGCCGGATACGTTAAAAATGGATGGGGAAGCGAGCGAGAGCGCGATCTTGAAACTGAAGTCGAGTGATGATGAAATACTTCCACCGCTCAAAACAATGGAGAGCGTTATGGTAACGGATAAATAATTACATTCCTAGACTCGGAATGTATCGGATCCAGAAAGGTACACCTACGCTTCTATTTACAGTTTCCATAAATTATTCCCACAGTTAACACGTTGAGCTGTTAACAATAGTGATATTCATATTGCGAAACTGCTGTTTATAGCAAAAATAATCAAATTCAAAGGTAGATAAATATATATACCATTCATGGATATATTATATATATCACATTTATTCGATCGTGTGAACGTCAAGGAGATTTATTTTAGTGAGAGTATGTTTTCGAGATGAGTTCACGCCTAATTTTATAAATTCTATCAAATTCCCTACTACTTTCGTCATTTTTTCATTTACTAACTTACTGCTCTGTACAACCGAATCCTTTGTAATGATGTTCACACAAATTTATATATTGATGCGTATAATTTAATTCCTACTAATATCACTCGAGGAATAAAATATTTCCCATAGATCTTCAGGTTAAAACATTAAAATTTGTCTTTTCCTTACTCTCAGACTTGTTCATACCAGTGATGATTGTGAGCCGATCAAGTGTAAGTAACTCTGTATAACGGCATCCAATATGATCTCTCCTTAGAAAATAATTTGAAAAGTGTTATTGATATGGTAATTCGCTTTCATTGAAGGGTATGTTTTTCGCTCATACTTGGCTCCCTAAGAAAATAAGGACAAAGCAATTTACTTCTCATCTCATTCGGTGAGTTTATATGTTAAGCAAATATGGATTATTGAAACGACTAAGGAATAACGTCCAGGCGATATCATAATAAGTATAATTAAAATAAATTTTTATACGAGACTAATGCATACAAAGAAGGAAATATTCAACCATGTGAACGCATCGTAGACTCATTTTAGTGAAAATATTATTGCGGGATGAATTACGTCTATAAGTTTACGTATCTTATAAATTATACCAAATTCCTTGTTGTTTTCGTATTTTCCCCATATACAAACGTTATCTTTTCAACCAAACCTACCGAATCCACATTCATTGTTCCAATGATTCCTTTCTCACAGTTCTCATAAGATGACCTTACCAATCAGCCGGTGAGAGGTCATACTTGGTAGATGGTTGATTTACTGCTCTAGTGTTTTAGTAGAACTTGACTTGTTGCTATAGTGATTTGATAGAACAATTTTAGGATTATTCTTTTAACTGCCGAAACATTAAATAACAATCTTTCAGGTTGGTTCATAATGCAATTCCCTCCTCCAAAAACCTCTGTGATGAAAGAATAAAACCGTTTTCTTTACTAATATGCAATTTTGTATTATCTAAAACCCCTGGTTCTAGGAGTACGTATGTCTGCGATAGAGCAAAATTTTCCCTTTTAAATAAATCTCATTAACACTCCCTACGATTCCAGCATTTCAGTTAATATTTAATACAATAGCTTTCGTAATTGTATGTTTCAAACAATGGCGAAAGGAATTACGCAGCTTAAAACGATATTTTTAGGCTAATTCACGGTCGTGACATAGTTAATTACATCCGACCTTCCTAATTAACATCGAAATATTCACGTAATAAATTGCTGCTTAATGCTGCTAATGAGGAATTTCAATAACGAAAAATTAATTTTATTTGCATTGCCTCGCAAATCTCCCTGGGATCTTCCTCCTCTTTTTAATTAACGTACTCACTGATTGATTTCATTTAAACAAAACAAATACCTTTGAAAATATAATGAGCATACCTACTTTCAGTGTAAAAATCACTCAATTACTAAAAATGGGGCGACGAAATTTTTCCTCATAGCATTACAATAAGTGGATAGGCGTTTAATATTTCAAATATGAAAATTCCTTTCGGAAAGATATAAATTTAAATTACAATTTGTTTCTTTTACCAATTAAAATGTAATTACCTAGATATTTATTGAAAGAAATAGCGAAAATTCGCCCTAAATGAATTCATCACATATTATTTAAATCTGTCCTAATTTAGGTAACCTTGTTAGGAAGCGTTTGACCGTATAAAAATGAAGATTATTAGTTAGAGTTTCTAATATGTTGTAAATAGATTAACGTAGAAATAAATGTAACGCTAACTTAATGCAATTGTCTTATCTCTTTTTGGAAATTCACAAGGATAATTCTAGGTTTTTTTTCGACTTTTGACGTCACTTATTTGTGGCGATGAATATTTGGAATTTGTATCATTAGCTTCAATTTTTTTTATCAGCCGATAAACATTTTACAATCACTGATCACAGCTACATAAACGATACTAAAGTACATACTGTCATGGAAATATCCTATATAATTTTCTGAATATTGAAAAATAATCAGCTAATTTTTAGGAAATATTTCAACGAATGCTTCTATTTCAATAAATATCAGAAAATCAGAAAAAAGTTATTATTATACTTCAGTGACTAAAAGTTTACATAAACCATTCATTCTAAAATGACTATTTGTATATAAAATTACTCAATGATGTTTCATGAAAATCACAATTTGTAATAATTCAATATATTATTGATTTAAAATCATAATTATAAGTAGCCTAAAAAGACTAAAATTCGGCTAAAGAAAACCTCATTACAATTATTATTATTTAAGATAGGCGGGTAATTTTCTGTATTCTCGAAAAATACCCAAACTTTAATGCATTTATTATGCATAGTTTTACTATTTACGGCATATGTTATATACTCAAAACATCCTTTGATCTTTCAGAAAAAATTGGAGGGCGAAAATACCCTTCGCGGCGATAAGTAAAGAAAATTCTTCTCAGCGTGAAGCAGATCCCGAGCGCTGTATTGCAGAATGATTTTACAGCGAGGCAAGTACATATTTTTATTCCTTTCAAACACCGTTCCTCCTCGAGCTCCAACTCCAAGAAAACCCAATCCGAAAAATTGGCAACCGACGAAAATGTCAGGATAAGCATAACTTCTCCGAAAAAAGATGCCTCTGGAAGCAAATGCATTTACCAAGAGCACCGAGACCTTTCCTTTTCGAACGCCATAGAAAAGAAGAGGCGAGAAGTCGGCGGATCGACAGATAAATATCGCATCGTGATCCGAGCCAGCTTCCGAATAAAATAAAACAAGGCGCGGGAAAAGTCATCGCCATGTAGAAAAGGAAAAGACCCGGCGGAAGGCGAAAGGGATAAACTGGGGAAAAAGAAAGGGAAAGAAAGAGAGTATCCGGCATTAGGAGACAAATGACAGACGAAGAAAACCTGGGGATTTCATCCGAAACGGAAGAGCACACATATACTTCCTTCAAATCGAAGAAAAAGACTTCCAGGTTGTACAGGAGAAAAGGGGGCGTGCGCGCGCCCTTGCCGGAGAATGGGGAAAATATAAAGGCGGGAAAAAAAGGCGGGAAAAAATGCAGGTGAATAACGAAGAACGAGTCGAGTTGAAGGAGAGAGGTTTTGGGGATTTGTGAACAGCGAAACGGTGGAAGGCGGCGGTATAGAGGTTGCATATCCCCTTGGGAATCGGGAGCGCCGGTTTTTGGCGTGGGAGAGATAGAGAGAGATGCCGAATATACTGCCGCCATTCCGGTATTACGGCGCGGCTTACTTGTTTTCCTTTTTTCCCTCGCCCATGTTTCGTTTTCCTCAGCTAGAGGGAGCTGTACGGAATGAGTGGGTGAGTTCTGTGGTTTTTTTTATCATTTCTCGGATGGAGTATGTCCTCCGCCAGTGAAGAGCTCCTTTTCTCATCCCTCTCCTTCTTTTCCAGACTACTTACCGCCATATTTCCCACTCTTACGCGCTAATTTCTCACGGGAAATGGGTTCGAAAAACACAGCTTTCGCGACGACTTTCTCGAGCGATTCCCCATCCTCTATCTTCTCCGATGTTAAATGGAATATGTTCCACTTAAGCAATAATGTTCCCTCATTGATGTGTCTTTTGCATATTGGGTGATTCTAACTACATCTGTGTGACCTAATTACCTCATGTCTTGGAATTAAGATATTTCTGAGTGAATACTTTATTCAAGTTCACGATATCCGAAAGAGAATAACACTGAAGAATCTACAACTGCAACTGAGACTTTGATTCGTAATGTTATAACCTGATGGCTTTATTAAGTAAGTACAAAGACAGATAACCATGAAGTAAAGGTCTAATTCCAGCTAAATATCTAATTATCTCTTTGGAGATACTTCAGAATTTAGCCTTTACCTCGATAAGAAATGTAAAATATTAAGAAAATGAAATTTATTGCATTCAAAGTCTAAGAATGAAAACGCAAAAAGCATTCAGACACAATAATACTAAACTTTAGATCTAAAGGGCACGTTGTCAGGAATTCGTAGACTCAATCCTCAAGGTTTTACTGGATCAATATTTTGTAAAGTTTTCCTATCACATCATTCTTAATTAAAATACATACCTCTATTACTATTTTGTCATTTTTATATATTATCACAGACAATCTGAAATATCCGAATTTTAAAACGATTCAATGAAAATTTGTAAATAAAATTTATATTGGATCGATATTTTATAACTAAACGTATAATAGGCTTCGTTTAGCAATAAAAGTGAGCAGAAAATTGTTTACATAAAATTGCTTCTCATTAATTTACGGCTTCTGATACAAATAATAGTGTTTCATTTATTTGATTCTGATCTTCATACTTAAAAATTACTATAACCGTGTTATGTCACTATTTATTAACTAAAACACAACACTAAATTGGCAAATGTAATAGTTATATAAATAAAAATGAGTAGAATTTGTATCAAATTTTTATTCGATTTTGAATGTATCCAAGCTAGCTAGGAGAAAAATTGTGAATATTTTCAGTGAAAATGATTGATATATACAGAGGATACAACCGATATAAATGCATCTTTGAAGAGAAATAAATGGATGAGAAAAGGAGCATATAAAAGTTATAAAGAACTGGGAATAGATGGATATAGTTATTAAAACATCATAACAATAATTCTCTAACTTTACAACATCTACATCCTACCAAAATACAACATAATAGATGGTACACAGTTTACTTTATTCCCTTTCGTGAGCCTTTTGGAGAGTGAAGTAATTTTAATAACGCGATGGCCTGAGGATAACGCAGCTAATTTTGGCAAACACGTCCACCACGCAGATCTTTTCCCTCGCGTTTAATTAAGGTCGACTTTCGCAATCTACAAGTCGATTCCCTGAGCGAGAGGTCCGGAAATCACTATCGTCGGCTGCAGAGTTATTTTGCTAATTAGTATTTTCCCTTCTCCGGATACTTTCACTTATTAAGAGAGGATATTCTGCATAAACCGTTACTGAAATTCTTTCCTATAAAAGTAACCCATTTCAGTTGTTTACACATTCCATCTATTTTATTCCTGCTGAAGAATTTCTAGAGATCGCAGGAGCGTGTACCGCAGGGAGAGATAAATAAAATTGATTCTACCAATCGCAGTTACTCTTTCAGATTTATCTGAATTGTAAGTTAAAATGCTACAAAAAAATAACCGCATGCCATTGTGTCTTTCTTTCATTAAGACTATTGGCGTATCTTTGGCGGCCTTGATGATTTTGTCTTGCTAGAAATATCCTAGTAGTGCAAAGCCTTGTACCGGATAAGGAGTTTGCATTAAAATCAGATGGTTAATTTCTAAAATCGCTACAAAACTACTGCATCTTCATAAAAAATGTCGCATTTTAAAAGTTAATGAGAGATGATTTCATGAAGAAATTTCCTTAAATTCCCCACTTGGCAAATTTCTAGATTCCTTCCCGACTAAGATATTAACGCTTTATAAATAAATATATATAAATAATCTATTTTCTCTACCTACATATTACTATAAGATCTTAAAGATGAATAATAATTGCTGAAGCTTATGTAAATAAATGTACATCTCTGATTCCATTCGCATAAAATAAAAATTCAACATTTGCGAAACCGTCTAACGTTATCGTTACATTCGTTGGTAATTGACTATTTTCATCAACCTTTGGACATTAAATTTTATTTATAACCGGTACTTTTCCAAAAGAAATATAACACACATAAATGTTAATTTTAATATTTCAAAGAAAAACATATACCCTACGATTTTCAAGAGTTTGAAGCTGCTAAAATCCTGTTCTCCGAGTGCCCATCAAATAAATATAATAGGGTTTGTTGAAACCGGCAACCTAAATTTCAAAGATACGAGGATAACACTTATAATTTATAATTTTCGAGAATTCAATTTCATCTGCCACCAAGAGCAAAATTGGAAACATACTTCAAAAGATGAAATGATATATGATTAAGATCTTGTAATACCTTCTAATTGTGAATTCGGCTCTAAGATTTACAGTGAATAAATTGCAATAAAAAAATCACTTAATCGCAATATGAGAGATCATATTTTTTATTCAACCGGTAACTTGGAGATATTTTTTTCGGTATATCATAAAGCATCTTCTTTTGTGATTGGATGCTCACTTAAAGAATGAAAATATGAAATATTGTATAAAGTCTGATGATTTTTTGTTATCAGTTAGAAATAATAATACGACTAAAGGAACCGTTGGAGAGATACGGAGGAGTTTTAATAATTTATGATTACGTTAGTGAAATTCCAAGACTTTATTTTTAGATTTAAAGAGAATATGAAATCTACGCTCCATTGTAATAAATATAGTATAATCCAAATCTCTTTATCAATTTCAAGAGACACGAATACTTGAATTCCTTGGGAATCCATTTACGCAAGATTTAAAGATTATATAATTAGTTTTCTTCAATATTCAGCAACATTCTTACTTTAAATAGGCATCGCTACAAAAATAAACCATAAACTTATGAAGAAACTAATTAAAAACTTTCTCATCAGATTGACAAGGAAATTAAATACCATTTTGGGAAAAACAGCATTAAAATAAGACACTAGTGTTTCTGGCCCTTTAAAGAATAAAACAGAATGTAATGCCATGCTAACCTTGTTCCTGAGGTTGTACATACCACTGGTTAACAGAATAATTGATAAAACTTTGTGATCCCCGATATGAATCCGCAAGAAGATACGAATCAATATTTATTGCCATATAAAATAAAAGGGGAGCAAAGGACTTTGTTTAAAAAAAGACCGAGTTCGGATGGCTTTCGAGATCAAAGCACACCGGCTGAATGTTCCGAAACCGGTCGTGGGTTATTTTGATATATGTATTTTTGTCTCTCTTTTCTCTTTATACCCCGTATAAATAACGTTTCTTTCAAAATTGATATTTGTTAGTCAAACCTTCGTTTATTGAATTTGGTGATAAATATTTAAATAATGTAATATTTCAGATCGATTTCAATTCAATTAATTATAAATAGAATTTGGGTAGTTATCTTATGTGACGAAATTAAAGGAGAAAATACTGTAGTCAGCACTGAAAAAGGTGGTCTACATAAAAAAGGATGAACGATATAGAAAAAGTCTGGAGATAGCTGTTATCGAACCCGGGTCTCCCACATATCAAGCTGGTAATCTTACTATTTAAGCTCAGTAATAGAATAATTTCAGGTTGTTTTTCAGGATACATTTAGACCTACAAGTAAGAGCAACTGCCCGTAAAGTGAGATATTTGGGTTCTATTCTCAGTGGAATCTGACTTCCTCAACTCCATCTATTGCTCTGATTAGTGTCTGAAAAACTTTTTCATGTGTTGCCCCAACCATAATCTATGAATATTATTATCTCGAAGGCCAAATTAGGAGATTTAAATGAATATAAACATTTCAAGGATTAAAATATCCTTCAAATTACTATATGGAATATTTCTAGAGTTTTGTTACTGCCTAGAATCCAGAAAAATCGATTGAGAAAGAAAAATGACTGGTTGTAGGATGAATTTCTTTTGTTTGAAACGCCCCCTAGGACGGTGGTACTGCCCACTTAGAGAATCACTGGTTTCGGATCTTCTAAATTACTTCGAATGACACCAGTGGTGGAATTCATGGCTGGCAGTAACAATTTCTCTGCACTTCCGTATTCCGTTTGTTCTCTGAGCTTCTAAGCAATATCGAATCATAACCTACATGAAATACTAACTCCAGCGTTATATAGCGTGACTTAAACTCATAAACTTCTTCGAGACTTCAAAATATGCGACTATCTACGTTGCGTAATTTCCAGAAAACTTTCATAAAGTAGGAAAGCTCTTGGAGAAACTCCAGCTTTCCTTTGCAACTGCAGTTGTTAATGAGTTTACGGTATCCGTAAATTAAATTCGCCCTTATCATTCCTTTATCTTTACGCATACTTTCCGATCGATTGAAAGTATAAGGAATCAGCTCATAAATTTTAAACGCCTTCTTGGCAAAGACCTTATCTTCAAAGGGTTCTTATACCAGAAATTAGATTTTAACCTTTAGAACAAAAGCTGCCAAATCGAATTTCTAGATCGTTGAAGTATAAAGAAAAATAGTTTGCAATTCTAAAACTCTTGGAACTTTGGCGTCTCTGAAAAGCTGAATATAAGATCTCCATTTCATAACAGCAGAAATTGCAAATGTGGTTTACCTTTCTAAGATACGTGGTAGGTGAGAAAGTGGAATTTAATTTACCTGTTGTGAGAACTTTTGAGGAAATTACTGTATGGAATATTACAAGAAAATGACTCGTTATCATTAGAATAAAAGTTGCTAATCCAAACACAAAATCTGAATACTGAGAAATGAAATTTTATGATGTCAGTATTTCAAACGCAAACGAAAACTGCAGGCTTAAATGATCATTTCCATAACATATCCTATTATGCATTTAATTCTACTTAAAAGTTTCTATTTCAGCCATTTGTATTCTTCGTCACAAATTTTGCTGAATGTTCTCATTCTTACTGCTTCCACCTAGTGGCTTTTCCTCGTACTTGAATTGGAAGAGCAAAAAAGTTAGTACTTGTCCTAAAATTAAAATATTTAACTGAAATAATGATAACAGTAGACTAGTAAATGTGCCTCAATGCAAAAGACGTTACTATATGCTTTTATGAATATCTTGAGCGCTGTTATTCCCCGAGAAATTATCAGCTTAGTATAAATTACAGCGGTAGCCAAAATTAAATAATTCAATAAACTCATAATTGATGAAATTTAGTGATCTTGGCTCTAAGGCTTTCGCTGTGAATTTCCATTGGAAAATGTCGTCTTGCGGGATACAACAGACGACGCTGTTGTATCCCGTAAGACGACATTTTCCAATGAAATTTAGTGATCTTTAAACCTCGTCCTAGCAAAATAAGAACGTATAGTATGTATCGTTAAAGAAAATGGAATAAATTGGAAAGTATTTTATTTATTTAACATCAAAAAGATGATAATTAGAATTCAAGTTAACGAACAGCGTACGATGTATCCACAGAGGATACCAATGTAGGTAATTAAGTAAAGTTATTTTGAAAATCATAAATGTTTTAAATAATCATTTTATTGCTGGAATTCATACTGGAATTCCTCTGTCCATCGATTCTTAACTGGCAAAGTTTCATTCCTCTGAGAATAATCCGACGAGAATAATCCAGCGGACGTAAGAAGCATATATATAGATACACATAAGAAATCTAAAAAATATCATAGACCTTAATCTAAGAAAGATCCAATTATAATTTATTACAAGAATCTAGCATTTAAAATAAAAAACGATGAACATCATATTTAAAGAATATAATCTAGTTTATTAGTGCGGTTGTAAATGAAAATAATTTTAGCTAATATATTCTATAATACAAGCCATGTATTTTGTGCTTCTTGTCACTTGTCTTAAATTCCTTTTCGCTATTTTCTTTTGTGCATTCAAAAACTTTGAATTTAAAATCTGTATAAAATTTAACTTTTTCGTTAGTTCTGGTATTTATCCAAAGGTATTTTCCTTTAAATTTTAGAAGGAAGGATAAATTCATCATCGAAATATGTTGAGAAAATTATCACGTGACGATGTTGCCATTAATCATGCACTGATTTTGATGTGGTCTTCTTACATCATTCATTGTTAACTACCTCAAACCAGTCCATATTCTAGGACGACTCGGATTCATCTTGTGCATTTGGTGTTCCTGTACTCATTCTTTCACCATACAGAGCATGGCAGTAATGTCTCTCGCATGACTAAATCGGTCACAATCGAACATAAATCAACTCAAATGTAGAAGAACACAAAGAGAATGACAATCTGTAGCATCGCTGATCTTGTAGGTCACGAGAAGATGAATCAGAAATAGAAGCGATTTCAAATGGAAGGGTGCCAAATGCAGCATCACCCTTGCGGAAACTCTCTGGAACTGTGAAAAGCAACAAAATGCCTCGCGAATAGAAGAATGGGAATACTTCGGAGGGTGGCGAGCAGCTTAACCTCCAACGCTTCCATGTAAATCACTCCAAATAATCCATCGAAAGACTTATCTTAGTTCTTTGTACGCTAACATTGCTGAAAACTCAAATGGAACGATAACACCGATGCTAACGTACTGAAAGAACTGATAGTGATTAAGTACAGGAGATATCATCATCATTTCACTGCACCAACGGGGTGTTTTAAGTAAGATTCCATGAGGGAGACTCCATGAATTCCAAGACGCGCTAACCCCGTTTCACCCCTTCCTTTAAAAACCGCCTTCGTTATAAATCTTTAGCGCACAAAAGTTTCCAAAGAGATAATTGTGCTTTCATCTCTTCTGCCACCCTCCTATTTTTAGAAGTCTAAAACCGTCGGGATGAACACAACCGAGAAGAAAATCTCTTTTTCGTCAACTTACTCATTCCCTTTGGGTCAAAAGCGGTAACTCCATCCGGTTTCGTCATAATCGAACCGACGTCAGCCAGAAACAAATGCCACTCTCACTGCACATTTACACCCACACTTCACCAAACATCTCTTTCCGCAACACACGCTTATTTCCTTTATTTCTTCGGGCAAAATAATTCCGGAATAATAGGGATTGCGAAAGAATCTGCCGATGTATTTGGAGGGGAAATCGAGGTTGACGCGAGGGAAATGGCACGACGCAAAGCCTCGTGATCTTTTTCGCGGCCTTTTTTCGCCTGGACCGATATACCCTTGAACGATCTTTGCCTACTTGGGTCCGCACCTCCCGAAGGAAGAAGAGACGTATGTGCGAAGGAAGGAGGAGAGGCAGGAAGAGGAGAAAATGGGAAAAAGAGGAGGAATTCTGGACGTGGCCGGCGAAGGGGGGAGAGCGCTGGTGATAGGAGCTAAAAATAAGCGGACGAAGGGGAAAATGAAAGGAAAGGAAGGGGAAAATGAAAGGAAATGGGTATAAAAAAGGGATGGGAATGCGGGAGGGGAAAAGTTTAAGTCGGTGGAGAGAAATAAGGAAGGGAATTAGGAGTGAGACAAAGGGAACGACCTAATTAACGACGGAAATTTGCATCTTTAAAGTCTCGGATTGCGGCCCAAGCTTTTTCGCGGATATAAGTAGTTGCCTATAATTATTATAAAAACAAACATATCGAGAAGAAGCTATAATAGATGCGGTGCTTAACGCAGACAGTCAAGAAATTTGGCGTAATTTTTAAAGGGCCGCATTTCCTTATACTCTTTCCTTTCGTGTTGAACTTATCTGAATATCAAGTAAAGGAGATTATAATGAAGGTACTAAAATCTATTGTATTGTGTTTTAAAAAGTAAAAAAGGATTCTTATTTGAACCTCTCTGAAGTAGCAAAGCTGGGTTTGTAGGTATACTACACTCTTTAATTTCTTTGAATACATTAAATAGTATTATAAATACACCAATATAAAAATCAGGATTATTTTGATAGCAGGTTTGTAATAAATATGACTATATACATTCATAGATAGTGTTCTTATCTTTAGATAGTGACGAAATAATTAATATAGAAAATCGAAGATTGTAAAAGGTACGAGAATATAATAAAGAAATGAGTACGGAAATTATAGTGTAAATAACTAATAATTAATTTTAAAATTAATAATGATCAACTAATGAAAAAATTCTGGAAAATAAATGCGGTCGTTTTCTCGTGAAAGGAATTGCTAAGATATCCTAAAATTTGATGAATATCTTTGTATGACGGACGGGGCCTTTGTTATAGCTCCTTAGCAAAATTATTTTACTTCCATTCCAAAAACTAGCATACTTCATTTCCATTGTTTATGAATTCTTAAAGATAATTAAATGCTACATTTCCTTCATTTCGATATGATGTACATCCGCTATAAACAGATGTATTCAATCTTTTTAATGTGCAGTGATATTTATCCTGTGCTACAATTGGGGAGTACAAACTTTATTTTTTTAAATTTTTTATATGCGAGTTTTAAAGGAATCTATTTTAGCCATTCATTTAATTTACAATTCCTATGCTGATATAATAATAATAAATTAATCAAATAAAAATAATTGATCGACCAAATAAAAATATTAAAAAATAAAGTACATTCATAATATTCTAGCTATCAATTTCTTTCAAAATGTGCTGGTTTAATAGACCATTGAAATCGAAAGGGAAGGCGCAAAAAAGAATCCGTTTTATCCATTCGTTACATTTACAACTCTTTTGCTGATATATAAATCTCTTAAAATAAATTTTCACCAAAACAATTCATAAATAAAGTGTATTCATAATATTTAAGCAATGAATTTCTTACAAAACGTAGTGGGCAAACAGACTATATTGAAATCGAAAAGGGATGCTCATAAAAGAGGAGTTATATGGCAGAATGGAAATAGAAGAAAAATAGATTCTCCGGAGCGTTGGATCCGAAAACAAGGCAGCGGGCTTAGGGTAAAAAAGGTATCCACTCACCGTCCAAATAGGCGGATAGAGAAGCATAAACTTTAGGATTTGAAGACCTTCTGCCGGCGAAGAAACCCCCTTAAGGGACGCCAAAAGAGATGAAAGCTAAGAAAAGAGGAAAATCAGCACGTAGAGAAAATATTGCGAGCGGAGGAGATGGAAATGAAAACCGCAAGGTGAAAGGTGTAGGGAATTGAGCGAAAAGAAGGGATTGCGAGGTTATTTTTTGAAGAACGACTTCAAGTGAGAATGGGGTGGGGCGACGTGTGATGGGAAAATTGAGTGAGGGACCTGAGGGAGAGAAAGAGGGATGAAGATTAAAGAGGGAAGAAGATAATCGCCTTTATGCTTGCGAGATGGGAACTGGAAAGTCACATTTTCTCCAAGGAGACAGGGTCGAGAGTTAAACGGCTTTGGAGAAGGAGAAAATTGAGACTTAACAGTTCCAGCGCACCTCCTGACCCATCTGACCGTGGGAAACGGGTCAATGCAAACATGCTAATCCAACGTTTTTATTCACACAAGTAATTAAAAGTCCTGTCAGTATTTAATGATAAATGGATCTTTGTTTTTATTAGCCTATTTCTGTGAATTTGCACGCGAACGTAACACGATAATAACAAACTATAATAGTAGCTTAGTCGTTCGGTGCTTATACTTTACTTTATACTTTGCCACATACCGAAAGGCGGCTTACAGAGTATTTATGTAGATGTAGATGTGAACCTGAGAATTATAACGAAAACATAGTGAATATTTTGCCACCAACAACCAACATGTAATATAACATGTAACATGTAATAGAATATTCGTTACCGACTTTAAGCTTTCCATTAATATATACATAACATCCTTAAGATCTAGGTTTTGTAGAAGATATTTGTCTTTGGGAAAGGAGAGCAAACCAACCCAACCTCTTGAATGAGCGCCTGTTACCATTTCTATCCACGAAAGGGGATGGATAGTGATAATGTAGACTACTGGAGATATTACTATGATTTTACCTTTTGAAAGTAATTTTTACAGAAGCCTGCTCTTCGTTGCCCCATTCAGGGAAAATTGAATAATCGAACCAGGAGCTTCTTCAGGAAAGACGAAAACTCTGCTAACCCTTATGTGACCTTATGATAAATAGAATTTAAAGCTATGAAATTCTCATCTAAAATAAAAGTCTCGAAAAAGGAGAAAGGAAATGAACATCAACGGAGAACAATTTGAAGCCGAAATGAATTCACGCAAAAATGCAAATCTTCCAAGGTTTTCAAATTAAGGCAAAATACAAAAGAAGTTGAATATGGATAAATGAATAAGAGCTGTAGAGTGAATAAACGAAAAAAATACTGGAAGGATGGAAGGGAGAACGGACCAAAATAAGGAAAATCTCTTTTCATCTATTCCGCATACTGCCAGAAACGAAGAAAGGATAAAAGTATAAAAATGGAAGAAACTGGAAAATATTTTACTCCTTACCGCATAAAGTTACCTAATACATACATGTCTAAATTCTTCAAATGAATGAATTGCTTTTAGGAAAAAATTTTATTAAAATATTGCAGACAAGGGAGTAAAATAAAGCTGTAAAAAAGGAATGATAACTCAAACCCAGCTTTGACACTGTGACTAACGACGATTTGTTTGTATTTGAAAAAGTTATAATTAATTATTCAAGACGTATTTGAAAGTTATCTCAAATATAGACACTAGGAAAGAAATCTATCTATCATAGGCAACTGAGTTATTATGCATTTCCAAGTGAGTTATGTAAAAGCCAAAAGTAGAATTCCTTTTATTAAATGTTAAAAAAGAAGAGGAGAAAGGGCAGAGAGAGTCATCAGAAATTCGCTCAGAATCAAGTATGAAGGTAAATATTTGGAAGGGTGCTCAACCAAGTGCAAGGAAATACACTTATCAAAATTGATATTTCAACCGAATGAAGGATAAATAAAAATAACATTCCATGAAGGATTCAACTCGTGATCATGTTCGTAATAGTAAAATTGGTGGATGTTATAGTAAACTATTATGAAAAGAATATATTCCGAATATACAATCATTTATAAATTACATGGAAGGAGAATTAATGAGATAATTAAAAAGTAATATTTATAAAGTGATAACAAAATAGTGAAAATAAAAATTGAGTAATAACAAGATTATGATAATAAAGTAGTGATGAAACAGTAGTTATAAGAAGGTAATAAAAAGAAAAATAGAAATAATGTATGATTTGTCTTCATTGTGGATGATCCACATCAATACTCCTAATTAGCTGTATCTAATTAAGGAAGTATCTATACGCATGCAATTTCAAATCAATCTCTCTTACATTTCCTTCTGGCAGTAATATATTTAGCACCCGTTATAAAAGAATAAAATTAGCTCTTCTGCTAAAAATGGCTTTTGATTATTTATATCAGATACTCTGCGAGGGGATGACTAAAAAACAGCTATTTCAATCATTTTAATAAAGCCGCAAAGAAGCTGACGAAACCCATAATTTCCTAATAAAACCCAAAAATAATCCCCGAATCTCCCCAATTCCTACGGAAAAAGAAACGAAAATTAAGTTAACATTTCCTCTGTAACGTTCCCACCGCGATTTATCTAACGCTCCGAATTTTAAGAGCCCCTCCCATAACAGAGAATTTTTATCGGGAAAAAAAATTCTTCCGCGATTCATATCCCCAAACTAGTGAGCATTCCGATAAAAGGAACCGGGAAAAAAATTCCCTCCACACCAAATAAGGCCGCTTAAAAAGGCTGCGGGAAAATATAAAATCACGAAATGGCGCTCATTTACGTATTTATACCATGCTCTTGGACGGTAAGTCTGGAAAACCCCCAAACGCCGCGGAAAGTCACGAGGAAAAGAAGGGAAGGCCCAGAGATTGAGCAAACATTCAATGGCGGAGATAAGCTCGTGGGAATTACAGCTGCTTATGCATTCTGACTGGCAGAATGGTTTCTGGTTGTGATGGACGAAGGAGGGAAGGGAGATACGGGAGAAAGAGGAAGTGAGCTAAATAGGAAGGAAGGGAAGGATGTAAGGGTAAGGTCAAAGGGTAAGAGAAGTTCGGCATAAAGCAGGAAGGGAGTTCAGAAGTATTCCATAATTTTTTTATCCTTCTTCGAGCAGTGAGAACCATTAGCCCACGTTTAGCACCCGGGCACGCAAAGAAGAACGTCTATTCCTGGATTTAGGGGGGCGAGCGGGGGTGGAATAAGGAGGCTGGTGGGGGAAAAAAGAACTTCAAGGAAAGGGAACAAAAAGGAATGGAGTGGAAACAAGAGGAATTGCGGGAAAGGATGGTAGTAAAGTAAAACCGGAGGCAGGGCCGGTTCGGGCTTACGAGCGGCAGATATATAATCTTTCCAATACTGGAGAACGATATTTACTATACAAAGGGAGGATCTAGACAATTTCCTTATAAACTAATATCCAATTAAATTTTAAAGAGATATATGCTCGTGATATATGTAGTAATATTAAAAGATGGGCTTTTGAGATGTGGGTATGGCGTAGAATGGAGAACGTAATCACACACAAAGAAAACTCACTACGTAGAGTCCACAAAACTTTTATTAACCGACCTAGGTTTCGTTACCGTGTAACATCATCAGGTAAATTGGAGAAAGTAAGCTTGGTCGATAGAAAAACGAACGAGGAGGTGCTAAAGATGGTTGAGTAGAAAAGGGTAATAATTGAAGTAATTAGAAATTGACGAAAGAAATAGGTGGGTCAAATACTGAGAGCAGAGGGATTACTGAAGAAAACGATCGAGGGAAGAATGCTAAGGAAAAGACAGAGGGAAGACAAAGACAGAAGTTGTTGGAAGAATTAAGGGGTGGGATAAGTTACCGGGTATTGAATGTGGGGGCACATGAACCTACTGAAAGGTAGAACACTAATAAATGAATGGAAAAAATAAATAAATAAAATAGAAAATGAATAAATAATAATAAATAAATAAATAAATCATAAATAAAAAAAATAAATAAATATGTAGTAGACGTATTGTGATCGTGGAAAGTTTCGCAGTCTGATTTTAAATCAAGCTTCTGATCCTGGGGAAATTGCTAGTGCTAAAAAGTCATCAAAAGGGGATTGTCTCCTTCACGCCTCTCCTGGAACCTCCAATGCTTGAGGGGAGAGTTTTCCGGCCTCCCCTACCAAACTTACTCCCCATAATGATCGAGAGTTCCTATTTTTTTGCACCATTGGCTTATGAAACTTAGTATCTTACAAGGGAACCTTAATCGCTACGGCAACGAGCGCATATATGGAGCTTGGAGGATAGGTTCTTTGGCTAACATTGATAACAACTCTTTTGCAGCATATAACCAACAAGTAGTTGCCCCCGTCTTTAGCATTAAAACTGATTAAATATTAACGTAAATAAGTGAAATTAAACGGCAAGAACATGAACTGAGAGAAAGCCCCGATAAGATTCGAACTCGCGATCATAGAGCATGCTTAGTAACTGCTATACCAACACATTAATATGATAAGTGTCTGATGTATTATATTTATCGTAAGATGGAGATTGATGAATTTTGACTCCATTTTTAATCACATTTTTCTGAGAAATTGGTAACAATTGGTCAGTACTACCTACCTAGTTATTACCTACGTTTGCCAAAGGATCAATCCGCAAAGCCTAATTGTCGTAAAGGAAAAGATCCTTTTGTTAGTATTATTAAAAGTACTTCAAAAACTATATCATATGTATCAGTGCATATTTTTCTCTCAACTCCGATTTTTACAACATATTCATATCGTATTGGTGTTCATTCAATAGCTGAGGTAATTTCACACGTGGGCTTCCGCCGGGAGTAGAACCCAGGACCGCTTTCACCCAAGTCGAAGGCGATATCCACGTGGATATCCGGGTGCCCTGGCATATGAGACCATCACTAAACATTTCTCCATTTTTAACTTTGACTTTTTAAAATATTAATTTTCCTAGTTTGACTACTAATTTTAACTAATACATGAAAATTAGTATACAGAAAAATTACTGTTTTTCGATGGACATTTTTGAGGAAAATGGGAAATCTCCCCCAGATGTTTCAAAAACAACATTTTTTAGACTACTTTCCCAATCTGGGGTAAAGATCACGTGGTTAGAAAGGGGACAACATCATACTAAAAGTCATCATAGTGTGCACCCCAAGACGCCTGCATCACTTGCATACCTCCTGAATACGACCCTGATCAGAGTGGGACAAAGAGGAACGAAACAAATTACTTTATAGGGCGAAATCGAGACTGGAAAGTTACGTCTTAAATTTAACTCGGGGGAAAGACATCGAGGAATCTAACGGAGGGGAGGGGTAGATGAATGTTAGGGGAATGGAAACTAGGTTGGATTACGAAACGATTATATTATGGGGGATTGAGACTAACAAATCTTCTGTAGTACCCATTGCTCTGTCATATGAAATTAATAGGAGAGCGAGGACAATGCGAAATAGACGGAGAAAGTAGCAAGATTAGCACCACGGTAAAGAGGCTTAACTAGGATGATTAAAGAAAATTCCGGAAACGAAAATAGGTGCATTACAGGGATCAAAGACCTCCCATTAATATTCATTGCGATAAAGAACATTAAATGATAAAAGATAGACTCCTTAAGTAGTCGGAATGTATCCGTTGAAGTAGCAGTACAAGTGAAATCATTTACAATGTAGCAAAAGGAGTAGTATGGACACTACAGGACAATTATTAGCCATTAGAGCTCATTAGAAACCTTAACCAATAAGCCTTTCGGAAATAAAAGCTAATCTAATTTTCAATTCCTATTTATATGAGTTTTAGTCCTACACTGTCAAAACAATTTCGGTTCCCAATAATTCCCTAATAAGTGCAATTGGAGCAAATTTAACGAAACGTTTATAAATTACGTTTGGCATTAAATATTGCTAAGCTTTATTTTAAATATAAACTGAAATATAGTGTAAATGAAAGAGCAAGAAATAATAAACAAAATTAAAGAGGCTTATAATATTAAAATTTAGAGACGAAAGCATGTCTTTGTGAAACTCCATGATGGGAATGGAAAGAAATAACATAGTATTAATTCCACAAAAATGTATTAGAGCGACAATTTCAGTGTCATCAAATTTTAGTGTCTGATGATGACTCTGTGAAACATGCCGCTATAATAAATTCGTGTTGAACTTATATCTAGTTATTGTTTTACCATTCCTGTGATGGATTTTTACGAAGTTACGGTCTATCGCTTCTTTTAATACATACAAAACACTTCTGTAATTTTGCTTATCATTTATTGCTTTTTCATTAACGGTGGGAGCGAAAAAAATGTTTCAATTGGTTCGATGTTGGCAGAATGACATCGGAACTGAATCAATATTTCTTACATCGAATCTGAACGAAAACAGGGACGAAAAACATTACGGTTCTATGCCCTGCTCTGAGATGAAATTATACCAAAATACCTCTCTCCTCATCATGCCACATAATTTTCATTCCCTTTCCAAATCTTTAGATAGTTAACGGTGACGTGTTTGAGCTTCTAAGGGGGCCCCCGGCTGAAAAATACTCCCGGACGGACAAAATATAGCAGCTGAGGATATGGGAAAAGACTCGAGTATACAAACAGACAAATAAATGAAGATGTTGGGTTCAATTTCGGATGGGCCATCGATCTACTCTCCACGTGGTGCACCCTACTTCGGAAGAATGGGTTTTGCCTATCGAGTCGCAGGATAAAGAGTCACCCTCCGCCAAAGTCCCTTTTAGAGGAAAGATGAGATGTTAGAGATCAAGGGTCTCTCTCCCTCGCACCCTCCAAGAGAGAAATCACCCCTTGAGGCAGATGAACCTATTAGAGGTCAACGACATGATTCCAAAAGCCAACGCCTTTAAAACCTTCCGGAAAGACCAAGTCCCTGCGGACAAAAGTTCCTAAGACGTGCTCCCCCATGAGATCCGGATGAATATGATTAAGATTGCATCTTCTGGTGGACCCACGTGAGCAATGCGACTGGAGAGTACGGAGAGACAAAACGAAAAATCTGGAATTGGAACTTATGATGTGAGTGCCATGACATAGTCAACTGAGAGACGAAATTTAGAGAGGTTAATACGGAAAACTTAGATCGAGAAACTAGAAAGCGCTGATCTAGAACTTTGGAATTCATTCTCCATTGATGAAATGAACTCAGTGTAGCAGCCATAATATTAATAGTAGTATTGCTTAAAATGCTTCAAGAGCTGAGGTCATTTCGCACGTGGTCTCCCACCGGGAATCGAATCCACGATTGGTTTCATCTAAGTGGAACGCGTTACCTACATGGCTATCCGGAAGTCCAAAGCCAGCAATTTTCCCCTGTTCTTTCATCTTTGATCAAAGAAGGAATTGCTTCGGGCGCTTAGATAGCGGAGTTGCCTTGTGATTGCTAAGGATAACTACGAAGTAAAGCTATACATTCTAATGATTTAGATACCAATTTGAGGAATATAAACCCTTGGCAGAATTTGTAATGATCATAATAGAGAATGTAAAAACTAAAGATTCTTTCTTCCAAATTTCTTGAGATTTATAGGGCGCTTGAAAAATCAACTGGGTGGTATTCAGAAAGGTTCTAAATGGCCCATACGCTCTATTCTACCATCGGTCTTTCGATTAAGGTTAGTAGCTCGTAACGGGACATAAGAGTAAAAACGTGGTTAATGTTAAATTATGACAATAATGTTACGATATGCAACTCATAAAGATCAGGTAAAATTTACCAAAGTTTTTGAGCTGATATGATCACTCACGTAACCTTATAAAAAGTAACTAATTCCATTTCTTGTGCAAATATTTTATACAGCCTGATAATTATTCGCTATAAAACCGAACTAAATGAAAAGAAAAGTTCTGAAGAATTGTTTCCATGATTATACGTTCGTCACTCATTCGTGCTTTGAATATTTATCATGGTCCATTTAAACATGTGTATCAATTTTCTAACTAAGCGACATAAAAATTAGATATTATTATACAGTATTGTTCAATTCCCTCCATGGATGATTTTTCTTCAATTTATAACGTATTAAACAATCAAATAAAATGTTTTCCTAGGTAAATTGAGACGGGTTCTATATAATGATTCACTTCAAATAAAACTTAGCCTTCAGTGCCATCTGTCAGCAATAGGATAAAACATCAATTTTGAAATCCTTATATTCACATTTTCTTAATTTCGAGATTTAGAGAATGGGATTACATGAGTTCCCAGGATACTGGATTTAGGGATTCTATTCCCTAGTCGGGAACACTGCTAACTTGGGACATCAACATAGCCTGGATACAGTTTAACAAACGTTTTCAATGAAAAATTATTACGGGGTTGGTATGAATCAGGCAAAATGGGAATGTAATGAAAACATTTTCAACTATACAAGATTTTATATCAGCGAGCATTGGAGAACGAATGCAGAACGACGAGTATATCTTGGGGAAGAACAATAATAATAATAAAACGTCTTTATTTCGGGGTGAGATTCAGACAAGGTTGTCTCTTCTTCCATCTATTATACAGAGAAAAAAAATAACAAAGATGTAGAAAGAGGCATTGAAAGAAAGCAAAGTAATGAAAAAAAGGAATATAATTTGGGCAAAAAACCTAAGTTTTCTCTTAGGAAAAATATGGCACAGCAGGAAATAAGTATTCAAACAAGAAAATTGGCGTAAATGGAAGACTATTTGGTCGCAGATTAATTTCTATATTACAAAAAAGAGATGAATTTTGCAGTATATTTTCCTCTTCTGCAACCTTTATCCATTTGTATTTCCGTCACAGAGTAAACTTCAATCCAAGAACAAAATTCAGACATCGCGCTAAAGATCTTTATAGAGACGTACACTGGAATAATGTGGACTCAAACAAGGAATCCAAAGAGCCTAGTTCATGAAACAGCAAACTAATTTACAACGCAAAATATCAAGAGGAAGCGGAGAAGCAACGCTTGAAACTACGGCTGTGGAAAAAATGAAATGGATGGATAGAGTGAGGACTGAGTAGCTCTTGGGATCCTGCTAAGGATGATGAGGGATACTTCCTGGCTGTTCCACATACCACTTAGGGAATGTTTACCGAGGCCATGAAAGAGAGGATCGAAGGGAAAAGGGTAAGATGGTTCGGATCCTGAGGAGATGTAAGAAAGGTAGAAAATTCCGAGAGATGAAACGGGAGACCCAAAATTGGAGAGAAATGGGGAAAACCTGCAATGAAACAGGATCCCGTAATTTCGTTACCATAGACTACGCTATATTTTTTCGTACAAATTGAAATTTATCTGCTTCATATACACTGCTGTAGCTTATCTAAAAATAGATTTTCAAACGAATTTTTATAGAATATTATTGGTTGGGATGTAATACTTGTGGAAAATTTTAGTGGCAAATATTTGTTGCAAATTTTAATTGAAAATAGAAGGTTGGTTGCATTGTAAGAATGAGGTCGGGTTTGATTGGTCGTCTAGTCAAATTAATATGGCTTTTATTTTACAATATAACGACTTTTTTCACATTTTACAATGACTTTTTTGTATTGATTTATTGTATTGCTTTGTATTGAATTGAAAGACATACTGAAAAAGTTTAAGGGTTATTTTATCGAAATTTAAAACCTATTAGAAATTATTAAATAGAATAACCAACTATCTAAGACGGTATTACTCGAACATGATTCTGTAACAAAAGAACTTGTAACAAAATTCTGTAACAGAAGTAGAAAATATGGGACAGAGCGAAAACTACAGATAAGAAAATTTTCGTAAGGGAATCGTCATTAGCCATTATAGTGTAAATTATATCTTAAAACTCTCTTGAAGAAAATCCGAAGCGGAAAAACTACAAAACAATGGATAGATAATCGGGCTAAATATTGTATTCTGGAGTCTTCTTATGGGGTGATACGTTGGGACCGGTGTAGAGCGATTAGAAAGTGTCGAAAACGGGAGACAAGGATATAGAAAGCGAAGAGGATACGAGGAAGAATGTGGAATGCGGGAAAGTCAAAGGGAAAGAGGAAGTAATGAGTGGAAAGGGTAAAAAAGCGGAAATATTAGCGACGCGGATAGACGGGATCCCGCCGGGAGTCTTAACCGAATCTTTTGAGGGAAAACTTCATTAAAATATGAATATATTCGCGCATTAAACCTCTTACTTCATTAACTTTTCATTAATACGCTGTGGCGAATCTAATCTGTCACTCACGCATGAAAAATTTTTACCTCCTGAAGCGGTCATCCAGATGAAACGCAGCGTTTCCTTTTATTCCGAAAGGGAGAAAGACTTAGGGATTGAAGGACGAATTAGAAAATTGCGAAAAAATGAACTCGAGAGTTTTTCGGGAGAATAAAATCAACAAACGGATGGCGGACTCGCGCGAGGCAACTCTTTCGGAGATAAATAAACCTCGCGGGAGTTGAATAAATACGAGTTTTGAAATATTGGGTTGTTGAATTTATTCCCACGGAAATTAATAAGTTCAGCCACGCTGCCGCAAAAGCGTCTGAATACCAAACTTGCTCTTCCAAGTTGAGGATAACTCTTGAGGGAGTCAGTTACATTTGAATTAGCAATGGACGTTCATGCGTTATGTATTGGGACAGTGCTGGATATTTTCACTGACTGCTTACGAGCAAGAATATCTCTGAGAATTCCAGGTAACTTATTACAGTATTTATCGTCAACAATTATTGAAAAAACATCATTCTTCGACCTCTCAATATACCTTAAAATTACCTACTTAATACACTTTACTTCTTTATGTATAACCTGTTAAAGTATCTATCTTTTTTTCCCTGCCTTCCATTTTCTTTCCGAAATTCTTCTTTGCAATACTTTATTAAGTTATAGCTGTTCTGTCAGAATCGAAAAGTGATACAAGTAATTTGAAGTTAAGTATTATATTGACTTTTTTCCTCGAAAAATTATAAGTGACGAGAGTGTGTACGTATATCTGTTTGTACGTATATCTGTTTGTACGTATATCTGTACGTATGTCTGTTTAAAAAGATGAAGACTGAGTCACCACAAGTATGACCATAAAATAATAGAGCTGTAAAATTTAATCCAAAAGTTGTAAACTTAAGTATTTATTCCTTTATAACTTTTGAACCCTTTCAATCATACATGTACATATTATTTATACATGAACAGGAAACATGTCTTAAACATATTAATTATTTAACATGTTTTCTCTACCTAATATAATAATAATATAGCATTTTTGCCTTCGTAGAGCTTCAAAAAATCTGCTTCGTCTTAGATTCGCGCTTTTAAATCAAAGCAGGTGTCGTAAAGAAAACTAACTACTTCCTTACATCCCCGCCAGGTAACAATTTTTTGTTGGTAATCATTAACGCCTACATAATCCTTCATTGTTTTGCCTGTAACTTACGAAAAATTCAGAATGAGCTTCCTCAGGTGCCTTAATTTACTAGCGGATCATTGAAAGACACTCATAATTTTAAGTAAAAAACAATTCAAATCAATGACACTTCTGGGTAACACCGTCACATTTACATATGAGACGATTCTGAAATGCTGAAGAAAGGAGAGTATCAATCTAACAATTTTATAAACTTTTCTCCCTGCAAGACTTCCAAAACTCAGGGATTACTTAGATTGGGGTTTGTCTTAGGTTCGAGAATAAATGTAATGCTCGTTTTGCAAGCCACTCTTAACTAATCAATGACTACTACACGTATTCGTAAATTTATACGTTTCTATATTTACATTTCTTTGCGAGTTTGTACATACATAGATATGCTCCTATGATAACTATAAATTTAGATACTTTTCACACATTCTATCGATCTTGAAAGTTGATTAAATATTTTCAAAACACACGAAACCAATTTCTATTACTTAAAATAATTATAACCGCTGATATTTTAGATAAGCTAAGCACTACCATTTCACCTTCGACACAATTTGCAGTGCAATAAGGGTGAGTGCTTCAAGATTATGCTACCATGCGATTGTATATTGAATTAACTCGGGAATCGTTCAGGAAACAACATTCTATGGTAGAAACTGCAGAAAAGGCGATTAACTAGAGGGGCAGACTGGTAATAAACGTAAAACTATACATTGATAACCATAACGATACGTCTCCTCAGCTCACAGTGTGCCCCAAATACCGACTCAATTTTTGAAATGCCCCGCGTTATTTTCGACCAACCTCTTCCTCTCCTATCTAGGACGACGTATTCCGCCTAAGAGCTTTCCTAGATCTAAATTGTCTCTCGTTTAAACGCGTGCGTAACGCGCGCATTAATTCAGCGCCATCCACTCCGAAAAACATCGGCCGCATCCTTGGAAGATCTTTTGTTCATTTTATAATGACGTGGTACAACTCTTCCTAAAGGATAGTCCATTTCGGAAACAGCTTCCTTCCCTGGCGACACGGGAAAATCATCTCACCTCGCGCGACCTAGAATGAGAAAAATGCATCGCAGGGTACGTTCCATCTCTGTAAAAACGTCCTTGAGGAAGCGAGAGAAATTACAAATGGCGGAGTTGTCTTCCGGACACCGAAAAACCTACAAAAACTACAACTGAAGGATTACGTGGGGGAAAAAATACCTTCCTTAGGCAGCGATTATTTTTATCCCGCCTCCAAAGAGCCTTTTAACTTCTGGTCATTGCATGGACCAAGAAGTTAATTGAAGCGAGAGGTTCTCTCCTGGAATCGCCCGTTAGATGGAGATAACAAAGTAACCCATTTATGAGGATCGCTGAAGGAGAACAATGAGAAGAACGAGGGGGATGGAGGAACGGTGAAAGCAATGAATACAAGGATAGCCTTCTCAAGAAGAGGAAAGATGTATGAGGGGACTACTTCATGCAAGCGTTAACATTTAGAGGGAAATAATACCGACCGTTTCATAAGGGTATATATGTTGGAAACAATTAGCGTGATTATCTGATTGAGTAGACATGCATAAGCTTTGGATAATGTGAGATTCAACCGAGTCCTAAATTGCGGATTAAATGAATATCCGGATTAATTTCGATGGACGGGTTGAAGTGCAATTTTGGGAAATTAACTCATAAATCTCTGTGTTTTTAGGTTAAGAAATGCTGTTAGATAGTATCCCATTAAGTACGATATAATAAAAAGTAAAATCATTACATAAATAGTAGTTTAAATAAGAATACATAAAAACGGTCAGAAAAGAAAATAGTATCGATGGGCCCAGAGTTTCCCTCACACAAGGATGAGAATCTCGCCATTAAGAGGGCCTTTAAGGGACATGAATAACCTCATTCAGGGCCTCAAATGGTCCTAATACCTAGGGCCTGAGTTTGTCAAAATTCGCCCCAGCAAGAGCCCTTTGATTGATCAAATTGGAAACATCCAAATTCAGCATCATTGCAAAATGGAATTGGTACGTAGCAAGGATATAATTGCGAATATAATACAATTTAAAGTGTAAATGAGCTCCAAATAATAATGCACATTACAGTAATTATAGAGGTGAATAATAATAGAAACGGAGAAAATATTAATTAACCTCATGCCTTTATAGTTATTGTTATATAAATTATTAACTGAACATATCGAATGACTATTTTGAAATTTTTAAAGCCCATTAGTCATACTATAACCCTATAATAATTGAGTAATCAATTTTCAAATATTCAGTTGATATATATTAATCATAACAGAACTTATATTATCCACAGTAATCGATATAGACAGTAACATATTTATACCCTTCCAGAAAGTTATACCTCAACATATCAACAACTAATGTGTGGAAATGATTCCTCAATAACGGATTGATTCACTTCTTTTACGGATAATTTCTAATTTCGCTCTCTTCTTTTTCCATATATATAATATTTAAGAATGTCTCAAATCCTATTTTTTTCACTTCCTGAACAGTTGTTGCTAACGACTGTAAATCAAATTTCCAACGAAGCAACTTTTCGTACTTCATATACTTGCCCACCTTCCAAAAGACTAGCATCGTGGCCTTTCAGTACACAATATACATGAATATTTAGCAATGAAATTAATATCGGAGAATTCTGATCAGTATTCATAGCACAGAGCTATATAAGGAATCATCAGCGTTCTAAAGTCTACAATATCGAATTCCATTTACGTATTCATATACTGCAAATTGCCCGTGTAGGATGTTTCCTTTAAAGTGACTCTTTTAAAGATATGCGTGCATACTAACTGAGGTCGTTATGCGCTCTTGTGTAAGCATTCACGCTCTTTTTGTCTCTGATCTTCCGGGTTATCTTGGACCGGATGGGAAACGTGTAATCGTGATCAGGATTATCGAAAATCCATCCCCATCAGATCAGCTCGTTTCATCAAATAGGAATCTCTCTTTTCCAATTCACGCACAGCCGGTAATTCTGGGGGGAAACGTCTGCTAACTTCAAATTGGAATACTGAATTTCTACCTTGCAAAATTCTCTTTGCTTAAATGGGATACCGGAGTGAAAGGAAACTGGTTAGAAATAGTGTAGCGCAAGAAAATAATTAAACACTTTATGCACAGTTGTGTAATTCATCGGCTAAAATTTAAGACATATTAAAATGGAATTCTAAGGAATTATTCATAGTGCCACTACATTAAAAGGCGACATTTGTATCTGCGGAAGCCAGGAGTAGCAAAAATTTTAGTTTGTTTGGTGAATTTCGTATCGCTCATCTTTCACGAGAAAATTTTCTGCCTGCATGTCATATTTACATAGCTCGCAGGTGAATCCAAGCGTCAACATAGAACGAATTTTAGGTTGAGAGAGGGCATAAACCTGAATTAATACATGTAAATGACATGAAAATAGTATGCTGGAAGGAAGAATTTTCCATTTCGACTTAAATTTATGGTCGGGCAGTATTAAAATACTCTCTTTTTTAATATTTTCAAAAACAGGAAAACTTGGCATGTAGACAAAGTTAACATAAAGCATGAAATTTTACCATCCAAATACTTCTGAATACTCTTTTCCATGTTTTTAACTAGATGAACTTCTTTCGTGTAAAACTGACACGAGATTACTCTTATATCGGCAAAAAGAGTACAGAGTATGTCTTTGTGTTTTCGATTTTCATCCTCTGTCAGTATTAGTTGAAATTTACCTGATTCATCACTCGCAAAAATTTAGTAGAAATCCAAATGATCTTATCTTTGGGCACATAAAAGTATTGCTACAACAGAAATCTTCTGCCTTCTATATATAGTTATTTTTACTTAATGTCACTCTATTCCGTTTTATATATGAGTTCTTCATAGGAGTAACTGATCGTATACCTCCATAATTTCCAATTTTTGAAGGTTTCTTCATCAAGTTTCACTGATTACATTATCGTTACTATGATTAGATTTCAGAATAGTCTCGAGTAATTAACCCCTTTCCTTCTTTGCTCATGCCCAAAAATTCTTGTTTTCATACATACTTCACTGGGAATATCATATACATACAGATGTAACTCGATATCAAATCACTGAAGATAACTAGTAACGTTATGAGTTGATGTATGTGTGTAGTGAGCTAATGATTTCATATTGAAGCGTTAACTCAACCATTAGCTATCCTTTAAGTATTACTTATCCTTATGCATACCTAATTTCTGATGTATTGGATTTTTAAATTCAAAATTTAAGCTTAGTGTTTCTAGAAAATTCCTGAAACAAAATAAAGGACTTTCAAACCAGAAGAAAAATTTTGCTTTAAGCGACAAAATGTATTCATTTTTTTAATTTTAAAGAAGCCGTTTCTTTTTCATATGTGAATCTAGGGGAGGGAATCGAATGGACGATTTGCCCGTTGAGTTTAGTACTAGCATTTGCCTAAGATCTGACAATTATTACATCCATCTCCCTCCACATTCTTTTTTGATGCATAACTTTATAAATTTGCAGGAGCTCGATACAAAATACTTAATAGATAATATTTAGAATGTGACCTCATTTCATTATGTTTATAGATTTGTAATTTTCCAGACTTAAAAGAATAATGATTTCCACGAGCGATATCGATTGACTTTCATGAAAAGACGTACTCAATTATATCAAGATACAAAGAAGCCTAAATTCTTAAGAGTCATCTAGAACTTTCCTGTTCGTAAATCATCAAGTCTTTTCAAAGGATTAAGATAGAGGAAGTAAATCACCGATTCAAGCTCCTTGGTAAAAGAATGACTCCCGTTCAATTCCCTGAATCATTCCAGCATTAATAATCTAAGTTTTGCCTTCCTTATAGTGCTATCGCATAAATTAGGTTCGTACAATACATGAGGTCAGATGTAAGGAAAGATAGTATCAGATACTAATACAAAGAGCTTACAAGAAGAAATTTTAGGATGCTTTCGTCGAGGATGGTCATTCGATAAAGTATTAAATGGATGCAATGTGAAAATTTCGCATAGGAAAAGCTTATTTCGAAGTAGTCCAGAATAAAATATGGTTAAAGTGGAAAGATTATGGTTGAATCATCATAAATCATTCCACGAGAAAAATTAAAGCCTTACTTACTCAGTACGACTATAGCTACGTCTGAAATTCCGAAGAGGATACCAAATCAAGATCCATCATCACAACCATCTAAGACCGAACTTCCTTTCCTTAGCACCAAAAATCGTCTGTACCTTATCCCTGATTACCAGCTAACTAAACCCTTGTATCGTATATTCCCCCTGCTGAAACTATATCCACAAAACCTGGTCCGCTTTAAATCCATTCCTCCCTTATCTTGAAAAAGCCGGACCTCACTCTGTTAGCCTACCACCCCCACAGTATCACCCGCCACTCACAAATTGCCAGCCCAAATAGATTTCCTCTTCGCCTTCATTCCTCTGCATCTCCCTGTATTTAGTTCTTCTTGCCACAGGCTTAGGCACTGAGAGAGGGAAAATGAGGAAGAGGAAAAAAAGCCTTCCCAGCGTCTCTGTGGTTTTCGGCGGATGTTTTTCCTACTCCTGGTCCGTATGAGAATTTCTCTGGATAAAAACTGGGGCTGAAAAAGTAAGCTTTTGAAGTAGGCTGGAGAAAGGAAGGTCGAGAAAGAAGTCGTGAGAAGGATGATGGTTGTAAAAGGAAGGATTGTGGAGGGAATCGACGGAGGAAGTTGCAAAACAAGAAAAATTGTGGGTATGTGAGAAAAGGGAAGAAATAAAGCATTTCATTGTGAGGGAACCTGGGACTTTATAGCCTTAAATTGTGATAAAGCGAGGAAGACAAAGTGAGGCGAGCAAAGGGCATTTAAAGGAAGAAATTGGATTTTTATAGCGGAAACTTACGTGTGATCAAACTAATAAGAAAAAAATATTGACGTGGACAACAGAGTTGCTCTTTCATGTTCAAAAAATATTGATATACGTAGAATAAAATTCTGGAATAAAACCATCCGGTGTCATTTTCATAAATTTATCAAGTCCATAAGAATACTCCAAAGCTAGCCTCGTAATTTAAACCTGTATATAATTCCTGTCATCTACTTCATTAGCTTTGTTAATGCCGATAATAGGAAACCTATTTCAGCATAAGCGATATCCGATTAATGGCATTCAGTTTGGTCACTCCGTGCTGAATCATATGAGAAGTGTTATTCATACGGTAACTGTACTGCACTTATTGTTAGATGGACCTGTTCCACTCAAAACATTTATTTTTCAAACATTCATTCCCTCTTTAAAACTTTCTAGTAAGGCAATATATTCAAAGGAAATATTATACAATTATAAAGAATGAAAGAATGGGAAAAATCTTAGTTACGCTATATACCTGCCTACCTATACCTGCCTGCTACCTTGACAACTGACACTGTGAAATGTTTGCGAGTTTGCGAGAAAAGAATCTACCTTTCCCATCTTCCTTAGTTTGTGACAATATATTTAAGACATTAATCCTTCAGTTAAACTCATAATCATCAAACTTCAGTTAAGTACAAACTTAACCTTGTGGAATCTCATATTTAAAGCGAATACTATTTCATTTTGTGAATAAAAATAATATTCCTTTCATTGTTGAGTTTTTCCGCCAGTATTACTTGTTCTCTTAATGATATAGGTTATAAATGACTCTGAAGTATTTGTCAACTGCAATGGCAACAGAATAGGATATTGTCTTTAAAAACTCTTCGCACTCAAAATTTTGCCATTTCAAGTGGCGCTTAGTTCCCTTGTATTGTCGGACCGGCCCTGGGTACAAATCATCCTTCGGGCTAATGACTTTACGGACAGAAGAATGAAGAGCATGCAAAAGTTTCGAGCCATTACAATAGAGGCTAAGTTGAGGAAAAGTCTATTTAAGTTGAAGGAAAAAAGAGCGTTAAAAATACATCACCACAGCAGTGCACTCATTGTAAGACTTGGGCAATAAAGTTAAATGAAATGAGGATAGAGAGAGTGAGACGAAAATTAAAGAGGTCGGAAAAAGAAAAGAAGAGGATGATCTGAGAGGATAAAGAGAGAGAGAGAGACGAGTTGGGAGAAGGAAGTAAATGAGTAGGGCAAGGAAAAGAGAGGTAGACAAACAAACAAACTGCTTCAACGAATTGACAAAGAATGGGAGAGTAAAAAGATTGGGGAGAGAGGGAAAAGGAATACTTATAGCTTAGAGACAGAGAGCCCTCTTAGAATACAAAAAGAAAACTGAGGCAGCATAGAGGTAAGGAAATGTATTGACGAAAGGGTCAGACTCTGAGACATCGATTTACGGCCACGTCTTTACGACAATGAAATGCAAAAATCGATGCGACTGTACGAAAATACCTTCGCCATCAGGTGTATCTAGAAACGGAGGAGATGCTAAGGGAAACGTTAACGAGACCGTTATTTTTAAAGATAAACTTGGTGTGACTTATAGTCATTAATTGTTTTCTCAACTATCATTTACTGAAAAGACGATTGAAAATATTCCTTGTGATTTATTTAGCGGTTGAAAGATGTTTATCGTAGGAAAAGGGTGAGAGGAGATATTGCAGGTTAAAGTTTGCACCTGGGAAAAATTTAATGAAAAAACGAACATGAAAAAAGGATGACAAAACCGGGACTCGAACCAAATTTCCATTTACCAAATTCTTCTCGCACATCATCTTAGTCATTCAGTCAGTCATTCTGTTTTCATCTCTTCTTTCCATATTTCTAAACCGATTTAAATCAGCTATTTCAGACTATTCACGGACCCTGGTTGCAGTTTACATTAATTCGATTCCAAATCGTATATGGCTCTCTTTTCTATTATCCACATTTTGCTTTTTCGTAAAATATATTAAATCCAACTGAATTTACTATTATAAATCTCAAGACTCATTCACTCAATCAATCATCAAAGCTAACGAAAATTTCTTTGCCATTCCAGAAATGGGAAGATAGAGAAGTAACATTCATAAGGTTATATATCAGGAAGAGATAGTATCAGATATTAACAGAAAAAGCTTATAAGGGGCATTTTTGGGACATTAACGGTGAGGATAGTTATTCCGTAAAGTATATTTTGTGATATGGTATGTGTTATGGTATGTGCTATGGTATGCGTCTTCTTGTACTGCTTCATAACACTAACCACTCCTAATCTAAAGGGAAAAAAATCGTACACCGCAGGACAATGGAAAGTACCCGCATTTCTAACCCGAATTAATCGTTAGACCAAAAAATTTAGGCCATCATTAATTCAGCCCATCTTCAAACACAGAAGAGATGTAATTAAAGGAAAACAAATCTACAGGACAGGAATTCGCTGCAACTGAAAGCTGTCGAAGGGGGTCGAGGGGGGCGAGGGAACGGGGGAACCTTAAATTTAAAAGAAACAAATTCCAACTCCAACCTCATTATCAGGAAATTGGGGAAAAGAATCGGGCAAAATTAAAGATCTACTTGAGCATAGTAGGGACAGGAGATGGGATTTTAGGGAAGGAGTGGGTTATTGCGAGAGAGGGAAGCAATGCAGGAAGGAAATAGGATGAAGGGGTGTATAAAGGCTAAACAGGCAGACGGAATTGGAAAGAAGGGGAAAGAGCAAAAGAGATAGAAGGGGGATAGATAGGCAGATAGAGGGAAAGAGGATGCCGAACCATTTAAGCAGAAAGGGTAATGAAATGAATGTGGTGGAAGAGAGATAAGCTGGGGAGGAGGGGGTGGGCTTGGAGTAGGGTTGAGGAGTGGGGAGGGGAGATATTGAAGGAATGGGGAGGTTAAAGAGGGAAAACTGGAGAGTCCGATAACGATTGGGAAGGAGGCAAGCGGATTGCCCACTGTAAGGAAGCTCTTTCGTGGAGAGTGGCTTTCCTAGGGTATGGGTCAGATAGGTAGGATATAGCGGAGAGATAAGAACGCCTGGGAAGGGGGTAAGGTAAAGGGGGTAGATTTGGGGTGAAGATGGCAGAGTGGGAGTAAAGGGGTGGTTATGTAGAAGGTAAAGGGGTGGTGTTGTAGGAGTGACGGGGAGTAATGTAAGAGGTAAAGGGGGTGGGAAGTACAGGGGGCACGATACATAGGGTAGTGTGGGGGGCAGAGTGTGAGTTAGACAGTACAGTGGGGGTACAGGGGGCAGGAAGGGGTACAGGAGGATGTATGTTAGGTAAATGGGTACGTCAGGAATTGCAGGGGGCAGGATTGGAGGTACAGATACATAGAAAGATAGACTTCTTATTGGAGAGGTTAGACTTATGTGTCGTATGTCATTTTAATATCTAAAAATATAAACTAAAGTAAAAAGAAAGAGTAAAATTTAAGTAAAATTTTGTAACTGAAGTTTGAGAATGAGAAAAGACGCGTTACGGGAAAATACACTCAGAGCAGGGGATGAAAATTCCACAAAAATGAAAAGGCAATATACCATAAACAAAATAAATAAAAACTCAAATATAAAAGGAAATTCAGATACAAAAGTACAAGTACAGAAAAGCTAATTTTAAATAAAAATTTATACTAAAAACAGAATAAAATTGCTATTTTCAATACAATAGTAGTACATTAGATTAAAAATCTAAATTAAATCTCACAAATTAATACAATGTAATAACTACTAATCATCATATCAGACGGAGGCATTGGAATGTAGAATGAGGCATGTAGAATGAGTCTAAACACGACTAAATAATCACATCAGTAATCTTCGGTAGGAGTACAAAAAATAGTATAGATGGGGAATAAGATGTATGGGAGGCAAATGGATAAAATAGGAAGCACAGGGGTGAAGAGGAAAGAGTGGAAGGCAAAGGGGGGCATAGGGTGGGCTCGAAAGCTTCCGAGGAAGGAACACCCATTCCGAAGCAACGGATAAGGATCCGAGCGAAAGCGGGAAACAAGCGACGTAAAATTATGAAAATTAATTCTCTGAACAAACGGAGAAAGCGGGAAGATCCGGGACTCGAATTTTGACGAATGATCCGTCGTCCGGCGAGTGTGCGGAATTAGGTGAAATCCTTAGCGAAAGGGAAGGAATGACGCATTAAATCCGTCAAAAAGGGGAGGACGCAGACCCGAATGAGGCGATGGCTCAGGCGAGTTTAGATGTTGTGGAATGGACGGAGAAAGAAGGATTAACGAGGTCTGGGATGAGCGAAGTCAAGGAGCAAAGAGAGGGGAATGGATTGGAGGAAAAGGAAGCGGAGGAAGAGAGAATGGGAGCGAGAATGTGGAACGGAAATGAAGATTCGGAAGAGGTGGAATGAATAAAATTGTGAGAAGAATCGGAGAAGAGTGTGGGAGGGAAAGAGAAAATGAGAGTGAAAAAAATAAAGGGAAAACGAGTCTCAGAACTGTTTGGACCGACAAATTGAGAACCGTATCGCCTGATGAGACTAAGAAGACTAAATAACGTTATGCGGGAAGAAGAGAATTTATATTTCTTCGGAAAATGTGTTTCTTTGAGCGACTTCTCGTATTTATTCGGATGTTGTCCATAGTTACAGCAAGAGAATTTTGGTCACCTCTTTTTTTATGTCTGTTAATTTGATATAATAAAGTTGTGTTTAAAAAATGCAGAAAACATAAGAATGACGACAGAAAATTACTTTAGCACGTTCTGCCGAGACTAAGCATGTTAGAATTTTTGTCAGTAAGATACACATAAACATAAAGTACAATCCAGTACAATCTCATTCCAAATAACAAAACAAACAGGATTTGAGGTAGGCATAGGTGCCAAAGAAAAGTGAAGAACAAAGGGAAATTTCGGTAATTAGATTAGAATATCATTTTCTTTGCGAGATCATGTGACAACTGAATTAAGGATCCAGATGGAAATCTCGTTGGCGGAATTAACTGTCGTTATAAACGAAGAATGAGAACGAGAGAATACGACCAGATGTGGAGAGATATGGACCGAGTAGTGGAAATGATGTAAATAACTGTATGGAGAACGCAATGAGGCATTTGATAAGGAATGGAATGATACCGAAAAGGGGATTAAAATTACATAATCAAGAGATTACACTGCTCCCATTCTTGAAGAAAGGTATGTGAAATTGAAGGAAATGGAATAGGTTTCGTTAAAAAGTACATGAGTTTTAGTAGAGAAAAGTATTACTTAGGAAAGTATAAGGCCAATAAAGAATAGAAGTGCATGTAAATGCTTTAATATCGGACAGAAAAATCACAGCAAAAATCCACTAATAGAAAATTAATGAGAAAGATAACGTTTATGTTTTGCCGCAATTTTGTGGAAGGTAATAGATAAGGACCGAGAAAATGAAATCATGCTAGCGTAACGGTGGTTGAACAAATACTATGAAAATAATACAGATATTTTCTTGTCTCAATTGAGAGCAACTGAAATACATTTAACAGATAATATCTACTTGCTTCTTAATACTTTTGAATAAGTCAAGCAAATATACTTGCAATACCTGAAAACCTAACTGAAGTGTCTTGTTCCTGAGTGAGAAATCACCTATAATGTCTTGGACGAGGATGAAAAATATATTATGGGATTTATTGAAGAGATATAGAACTGAAGAACCAATTAAGATCAAATAAAAAATGTTTTTTGAGGATGATCTTATATTATGATGAAATGAGAAGTTCCCCATTAAATATAAATTCAAGATAATGCAATTCATTTTTGTCATAATTTATTTTAACTAAGAGGTAAACTTTCACTAAAAATAGATGTTTATCTCACCTAATAGTCGTCATGAATTTATTTATGTCATTTTAATCCAAATTATCCAAATTACTATTGTCTTTCGATAATTGATTTAAATGAAAAAAATATGGAATAGCTTATAAGAACCAGGCATGTACATTACACACATGTAATACCGAACTATATAACCAATGATGGTACTGTGCATACGAAAGGAAAGGACTTCAACGAAGTATCAAAGAACAACCAGGGATCGAACAGCGAACATCAAACTTTTATCAAACTGATCCAATAATTGTATAAATAAAAAGTGAAATATAACTATGAAAATTTTAAATAAATATTCGGGAAATGATATTGAATATATGACAGATGATTAACTCGCGCTTAAGCGAGTTTTACATTTTAAATATATCTCTTATATCAAAAAACTTCACTCTAGAATGGTATTCAACTACAAATCATGGTTGACGGAATCAACGACTGATAGCTCGGTAAACCACCAAACGTTTCGAAAACCTCGGATCAGGGAAACCTCTCCCTCAATATCGACCACGTGGCTAAAAATTTATCAAGCTCTAACAAAAACAGTTAAAAAGATGAACGCAAAGAATTGAACGTTTTAAAAGAGGCTCACCCACTCGAGAAGAAAACCAGGCTAATTAAAAGGGGGGAAATCCATAAAGTAATTGGAACAGAAAGAAGGGGAATAAAACAAGGCATGGGTGGAATGAGGGAAATTCGTAGGGAGATATCTGGACAGAATGATTGCGGGGGGAATCTTGTAGAAGAAATAATGGAAAGGGAGGAATGGAGGAAGTCGGATAAGAGGGGAAAAACAAGAAGGAATGCAAGAGTGGATTTAGTGCGGAGGATGGGAACTGTGACAGGAGAGAAAGGTAAGGGGGCAAGGACGCTTCTAGATATAGGGCTTTTATAAGGGACGGGAGATTGGAACGGCCGAATGGACTGAATAAATAAGACTTTCGACCGACAAAACGCGATCAAATCTGGATTAAGGAAATTAGGAAATTGCTGAGGAGTCGATTTCGTTCGGAGCCGAATTTACGATATTTTTAAGCGCGAGATTCGCCGCTTTACACAACGGGAGAGAGGGTTGTAAACAGTCCGTACTCTCCTTAGTGGCTACTTTTAACTGCAATGGTATTCTATCGGGGGTAATAGAGTCACTGCTACTGGAGTGAAAAAGCAATCTTTAACCTCTACTTATGTGAATTTCATGATACTGAGATGATATTTTCATATATTACTTTTAAATATATTTCTATCGTTGGTGATGCTTTTTACAATTAATCTCCCACTGACTGAAATTAAATCAGTACGTTGACAGTTTTAAACTTGTATGGATTTCATTGAAATTTTTCGAAGAAGGCATTAAAGATATTGTAAATTATATAACTATAGGAAATGAAAGTAGCAGATATATTGAGGAAATCTATGTTACTTGACAAGTGATGTCCTATTTTTATAAAACTATGACAACCCATGCGACGATAATTATTCCCTCTCTTTAGATGGATATATAATTCCTGTAAATATATACCTGCCAAAATATACACCTTTCAGGCAAGTCAAATAATGTTTCCCTCAACCCACTTCATCTAATTACTCATTCTATACCTTCCTATTTATACAGGATATACTCCTAATGAAATGTTTTCCAACAGTAGTCCTCCCTAAAAATTATTCTATGAATATCACAAAGATACAGAATTCATTATTTAAGACAGGAATCTTCAAGACACTCTTAAATAACCCGAAAAAGAAGATCATCATCTTGCTTCCAAATATAATTCCTTTTGCAAATATACATTTATGATCAACCATCATGGGTGATATTCACTACATTTAAGAGACAATCAAAAACATTCATTGGGCATCATAAAGAGGTATTTATGTAAAAAGAGCTTTATTAGCAAAAGAAAGAGCTAAATAAAATAAAATAAATGCCAACTCCGATCTTTCAACGAAAGAAACACATTCCTATTTCAAGCTCAACTATTTACTGTTCTTTCCGTCAAGAACCTCTTCACATTATCGTAATACATGTCAGTAGCGAACCAAAACCATTACGAAAGCTTTGTATCCTTTTCTTTATGATGTTCCTTGTACCTCATTTGTCAGCTGATGTACTTTTTCCGGTGCATAAATAATTTTGATGGCCGTTTCCACATCAGTAAAGGGAGTGTCGGACGGCGTTCTAAAAGAGGCCCTTAAAAGTGTGGGTTACAGTAACTAGTTTACGAGTACAGTGGCGTATCTAAACACTCGAAATTTACGCCTTTGCAATAAAGTGGTCGCGTAAAAGGGAGAGTGTTTTCCCCTTTTAAAAGTGACTCTACTGTGTATTAGCAGCATTAAACTGGTATCACAAATATCATTATTTTTCCCGAGGAAGATTCTTAATGCCTCTATTGTGTTTCATGAAATTTTCTAAATGTCCCTGATAATTTTTAAATGCTTGGAGAACTTCAGGTTAAAATTTTTACGAACGAGATGATTGTGGAGTGATGAGTGAGCTGATAAAATAGCATACTGTGTTATTACCTAAACGAGAAATGCATGATGTTTCGGCGGCTTTGAGGGTTTTGTTGTCATTTATTTGTTATCATTTACTTTTCTCTCTTTTAGTATAACTAAAAATTCTAGTCTTATACCATACTTAAGGGTACTTCTTTCGAATATACGTATAGAGAATGCTGGAAAAAGTTTAACGTACAGGGATGGATACATTGTTAACAAACATGACAGAGGTACAGTTAACTCTAATGAGGTCATGCTAGCTGAAAACTAAAAAGCAGTATAAATTAAAAAGTTCATTGATGACTAGCGGAAAGTAATTAACTCTGATGGGACCAGTTATCTATAAATGAAAAAATTGTTTGCTTTCAAACATTCATTGCCAAAATTCAACCTACTTTTTCCATGTTTTCGAGCATAATTTTCCAATTATATTTCCCGGACTTAATAATACTTGAATAAAATTTTTGTTTCTGATATACTACGCATCTTTTAATGCACTCCGTTTTAATCCCTGTACTCCGCGCGTTCGACGTCAGTGCCTCATTCATCGCATTTACCTTAAAGAATCAAAGTAACAATGTATGGATAAATTCTAGAAAAGAAGATTTAAAGGGCGGAATAAATTAAGTTAACTTATCTTGGAATTTAAGGGGCAAGTGAACCGAAAGTTACAATAAATAAAGGTATTTTTACACGATTTGTAACAGCGTATTTCTTTCCTAATTTCGTTTTCATTTAGAGTTCTCTACGCAATGAAGTGATTTTCGTCATTAAAGTATCTTCCTCTATAACTTTATTGAGAGAACTAGGAGTGTATTTTTGCCCACTGTGTACTTAGGATGACCTCCAAACAAAATGACTAGCGAATAACTCCAACAGTAGCGCACGACTGATATTTTTCGCGAACAGTAAAACTAATGCGACGTAACAAAGAGGGAATTTACTCGTGTTTGTTCGACAAGAACGACACTATTCCCTTTTGTTTGAGGAGACTCTTTGGGTCTCTTTTAGCTTGTTCCCAGGGACAGACCACAACTTTTTTCGGCTCGGAAATCCCCAACGAGAGTGAATGTGCGACCTCTACAGTCGGCTTCGAGAAGTACGAGAGTCGAATGGGACCGTAAAAGACCGGTCGAATGGAAAAGTCCAGCTTTACGGTTGGCGAAAGCGTCACGAAAGGGTCTGTTTCCCTTCGCAACTGTTTCTGCCGATTTTCCACCTTTTAACGACTCCCTGCAACTATCTCAGTCGTAAAAGTTGGGCCATATATGAAAGAAGCCTAAGTGCATGGGAAGCCGAGGGTGATCGCTGTCTTTCCTCCGAATTCCCGGCTATACGGATGACTCTCTCCTGTATTAGCCACTTTTCGGTCTTCTGCAAGATATACTGACTTCTAAAACTCTGGGCATAATTATGGTACATACAAATACACGACATTCTTTTAAAGTTTAAATTAAAATGAATTCTTCGGTAGGATCCTCCAGCGCAATGTTGTAATGTCTGTGAAAACGTAAATATAAGCTTTAATAATGACATTTACGGTTAAGGCAATAGAAAATGAAAAAATAACGATATTAACGAGGTTTTAACATAGTGAAATTTTGCGGGATCAAACTCAATTTTTATACTCAACAATATTTATAATAACAAATAAGTTCTCCCATGATTTTTCTCTATCGATAATGATCTCGATAACCTGCTCATTTAAGTTTCCATCGTAACCGAACGATATATGCGATATAATTGAACTTAACGTGTATTTACTGCGAGAGTGCTCTGAACTACCCAGTATAGGACTTTAAAAAAGTACAGGACTACTGGGTCAGGGGGATAAATTACTATACAGGATGTACTGGATAAAGAGATTTTTCAACATCATAAACGACAAGATGTCGTCAATAAATCTTAATGCATTTCTTAGAGACACTTGGAGCCAAAAACTTAATAAATTGGAATAGAGTATGAGTACCTGATTCCTGAAGGAATATGTTCTTCTTCGCTCTTTTTTATCAAGTAAACATTCTGAAAAGAATTCAAAGCTAATTTTTTCCATCATTGAGCGATCTCAAAACTCGACTTGCAATGTAAATGACGAGCATAAAGAATATAGTATTGGTTTCGGCCAGTTGTCATAGTTCAGCTTTATGGGCGAAATTCAGCAATCCAATATTTAAAAATTTTAAATAAGTGTTATATTTTTCAAAGGCTGCAATGACTCAATAAACGTATACGAAAGTGAGAGAAGTAGATCTATATCGACCAATGCAGACATGAAAAATTTCTTAAATAAACTAGGTGGAGTGAATTGTAATAGTAAAGAGTATATCCGATATTCCTTGATGAACGATCTCAAGAAAATCATATAAAACAGAATCAAATTGTCGGCTTAGATTAATGTCTGGAATACGGACTCAATCGTATCAGAAGTTAACTTCCCATTTCTCAATAAAAGAAACAAAGTTTATAGGAAAAGAAAAAGAAAGATATAGCAAAAATTTAAAGCCACGGATGCACTACCGGCCCTCAATCGAATAGAATTAAAACTCACCTTGATTTTCCACCCACGAGTTATAGTCAATGACTGTTTTTAGTCTCAATGATTACTTCCGAAGTCCGCCGCAGAAGGAAATAAATAACTCATGCAACCAACGGAGACATTCTTTTGCATTTCCCTCCAAAGTAATTAACCGGACTCATTTGAGGCCGGTAAAAAATTCACGGGCGCCCTCCACCAAGTTATCACATTTAAAAATCAAAGCCAATAAAAAGGCCAATGCGCTTATTAACGCAATCCTATGGTATGCATTTCGGAGAGAATGGTTCCGCCGATACGGAAACCGTTCGAAAAACAACTGAATGGCGTCCGTAGTTTCCGTGGAAACCGCGAGAGTGCTCTCTTTGTGGTGGCTGGATCACCGTTAGCTCAAGTGGACTACCCGTTGGAGGCCGGCGATTGAAGAAAACTTTGTCCCTTTTACCGGTGGATATTGGATAAAAAACTACCAAAAAATTCTGATTGGATGAGATGGATCGATAAAACCGAACGGCCGGATGCTATTTTGTTCTTTGCTTTTCGACAAACTTCTGCGTCGACTAGCCGAACAAGAAGAGGGTATAATCCTGGCTTGAGGGATCGTGTTATCATCCGTTTTCCTTTCTGCCTTATCTTCCGCTTCCGTAGACAGATAAAAATATATAGATATACCTTTTCGGGGGATGGGAAATACTTTTGAGCCAGAAAAAATAACCGGAGGTTCCTTTCTGATCTACGGATTGAATGAGATCGGAGTATTGCTGCAGGCCAGTTCGGGAAATTAGGGTAAAGGGGGTGGGATTGTGTTTAAACTTTCACAAGGCCATGTGGATGGCGAAGTGATAAAAGAAGTATTTTTTCGATTCCCTACTGAGATGATAGCACTTCCAGAAACAGCTTGGAAACACTATGATCTTACTTGATTTCGTCTATTGCCATTCTCCTTCTCCTTATGTTCTAAGGGATACTGTTGGTATTTTCACTACACACGATCTTACCACCAAAAGCATACGATATATAAAACACATGATTATCTGTTGACCTCATCCACTGCTAATGTTATTCTGCCATCATATATGAAGATGCTTCTTGCTCCTTCTCTAATTTCCCTAGTTATTTTTATCGAAATACTCCCTATTCTCCGTTTTTTCACTATGTACTTCTTTTCGTATATTGACCAATACTAGCGCAAGATATCAAGTAAATCATAAGTTATCAAGTAAAACAGTAAACAGAAGTATCGAGGAAAATGCGCTAAATAATTAGTATTTTAATATCATCATCACATATTATTTATTTATAATACATAAGTTTGTAGGATTCAATGTACAAATATATCTCGTGTTTAGGATGACAGACCTACTACATATTTCAATTACGTATTTGGAATATGTTTGATGAAAATTTCATGGCAAACGTGATGCGGTTATAACAGTAATATAGATAGTTAAGAATGCAAATCAAAAGCTTACTCGACACATGATGATCAATTAATAGTGATTCACGAAGAATAATTAATGACTTAAAAGAAACATTTTTTGCCTCTTTCTGATATATACAGACATTATCGTCAAATCGTCTATTTCATCAGGAAGAACCAAGTAAAGTAAATTTGTCCGGAAAAATCTATCCATTTTTCCATCTCTATAAGAATCATCCGCGCCTGTGTGCCTTTATAACGAAAGGAACATAATGGCTTTCATCACTCCCTTACGGATATTAAAAGGGAAGGAATGAAAAGTGAAAGAAGGTTCGTGCTAGATTAAGCGCGGGGCAGTAGGTCCAGGACCCTAGAGCTCCACTCAAGCAAAGATGCAATTTAAATATTCAGGTTTACATTGGCCTCGGCAATGAGCCGGAAATAAAACGGCCGAAGATATTTACAGAGATAATAGCTGGCTAATCCATCGCCTTGTATGGATTAATGGAATAATTCAAAGTCCTTTCACCAATTACGATGATTTTCCTCGATGAATTTTCAGTCCGGATGAGTAGAGGTAGTGTGATGCAAAGCTGTCCCTCAGCGCCTCACGTATCGGAGTATTAAAACAATTAAGTATTTACATTCATCATCTGTTTACATGAGATATATTCAGTGGTGTGTAATCGGAAGGATAACGATTTCCCTAAGCAGGGGCAGGTCTAGAAACTTGCCGAGTGAGGAGGATACATCCCAGGAGGGAGAAATTTAAAATAATTACCTCATTAGCTCATCTCCAATTAACGTTGAAATTGATATGTGGTTGTAATAAATGTAGTAGATGTATGTGATCGAAGAAAATCTTCACAATAACATTTTAATTCAAGCTCCTTATTGGATCCCAGGCGAATGAGTAGTTAAAAAATCAAGAGGGGTTCAAGTCAAGTAATGCAAAGTCAAAAGGGTTCATCTCCCATTTCCCAATGGATACCTCGATTTCCTATTCCATTATAATCTCTAAGTCTACGTAGTAGAACCCTTAGGTCTACTTATGCAAACCTTAAATCAGCACTACCGAACCTATGCACCTTAGACTGCTGAAGATACGCGGAAATTAATTAAGCGTTCTATAGAAAACATAAAAATTTATACCTGGAATAATATTCAGAGCAGTATGAAATTAAAAAGTCATTAGGAAGGACATTTCAAAGAGACTTCTATCAGTAAATTCTTGAATCTTATTGGTATATTCTGTTTATAAATAATTTTACCGACGGTAAAAAGTGACCAAGATGTTCTGAATTCTAATTTCCATAAGAAATGTTGAAAGCAACGATTCAAATATTTGTTTCAATTTACTGTCTAAAAGTTCCTATTTTTAAAAACTGTCATTTACCATTCTTTAAGGAGGATAATAGTAGTCTTTATTAATTAAGTTTGTAAACTTTATTAATAAAGACGTCTGGTTTCAACGTCTCAGCTTCATCTTCACATTATTTACCCCCTTCCTCTTCCTCCTTTTACGCCTAGGTATTGTGATTTTTATCATTAGCCCCTGATTATGACTGTAATTTTTATAGGTTAAATTTTTTTATCCTTCTTCATGCTCGTATTTTACTGTTCAACAATCGATTATATTATCCTGCTTTATAAAACTAATAATATACAACAATTATTGAAGATAATTAAGGATATACCCTATTTAAATGATGCAATAGACTGCCATAGAATCACCAATCATCTTATAATTTGAATCTTAAATTTTTAACTAGGATTTATATCTTCTTCTGAATGATTTCCGAAATATATCACATTCATCCTGAAATTCTTGAACCCATTCCTTCGCACATTAATCCGCGGCTGAAAATTCCACAATTAAACTTAAACAATTTAAACTCCTCGTGGTAGCTATAGAACGAAGAGGAGAGGGATACGAAGATTTAACAAAAGCTCCTAAAGAAACCAACTGCAGCAAACGAGCAGAGGTTACAGAAACGCAGATTTAATGGGCGGAGAAAACGGTTTGGGAAGAAGAGTGTGAGAGAAAAGGCAATTTAAGAAGTAGGAACGGAGAGAAATGGGGAAGGTCTGGAAGGGGTGGAGAAGTTTTAAAGAAGAGAAGTCCAGTTAGAAAGATAGAGGAAGTCCGGAAGAATGGGGGTGCGTAATCTTAAACAGGTTGTCTCCCATAGCATTCAGCTTGAAAAACGAGATTTAGATTCGAGGAAATTCGGTCTTCGATATTTGCACATTTAGCTTTAAAAAATTTACGAAAACATCAAGTCTTGACTGTTCAGAAATCTCTGTATAATTAAAAGGAAGTATATTTTCGTTAATTAATATCGCTAATTAATATCATCATTACTATTTTAGATTATTATTATTATTCTAGATAATTATTATGATTACTTATGATGTTTCTTCATTTTAGATTGTTTTTATTGATTATTATAACAGATACTTATTTTTAATTGATACTTTTAATTTATTTATTGGTTATTAGAATAGCAAGTTGGCAGTGTGTTCACCTTTGATGTGGGCGACCCCTAGTTCGATTCCCGGCAGAGGTGAATATGTGCGGAATGACTTAAGCTATCGAAGCACTTTTAAAAATATTACGTATTACAATATTACCTATTAAAATAGATTATATATATATAATGAATTAGAATCTAAGAGAAATTTCCCTTTTAGTATCTTTTCAAACGTTATCTTCATATATGACATACGGAAGTCTATAAAGAAACCTATCCAGAATACTGACTGGATCTTCATCCTCTCCACAAAGAGGTGTGGATTCTCATTGAGGCGACTGAGCAAGATGAAGAGTGCGTCAGTTTGCCGTTTATTTCCTCACCGAAATGTAATGCTGTACATAGGAAATGTTCGTGAAGGTGCAGCACATCATGACTTAGTTAAAACCTTAGTTTTTTTTTACATCCACTCCTAAAGTTTTCCTCTCTATTTCTATCCACCTACACAAAAATTTTTATGTATGTAATATCATTGACGAAAGGTTAGATGGAAGAAGAGACTTTTCAGTCTCAATCTCGCCTTAATAAAGACCTTATAGATTCTATGACAAACAATTTTCTTAGTATTGAATAAGAAGGGAGCATAATGAACTTACGGTGAAACATCACACTCTAATTTCATAGTATAACATACATAAAGAGGATTGTCGGAAAGGCCTAAACTGTTGGCAATGTGTGATAAAATAGGAAACATACTAAAATAGGAAGGTACAAGAAACACGAAGACATAAATCTAACAAATTTCGAAAGCGAAAGGATAAAAGATGAAAGGATAAAGGACAACAGTAGATAATTATGGACTCGGAATTGCTTTGCAACGAGGAAAGAGAGAAGGGGAAAATGAGGACTGTTTACGAGGGAAAAATTAAAGAAGGTTTCGGAGATAAGGAAAGAGAGAGAGAGTTAAAAACGAGGATGAAAGGGGAAAGAGGAGGGGAATTGGCGAGAAAAGAGAAGAGACAGATAGGGTCGGGGAGGGGACTGTACCCTTGAGCTCAAAAGAAACGAAGAGAAAGGAAAATTCTTCATTTCCTTCTTACGGAAACCATTCAATATTTTAGTGTGATTTTTTATTTCGAGCTTTAATGAAATGTGTATTTTCTTCAGAGGGGAAAAGGAGCTAATGAGTTTTCGTATCCGCGTTTTTTTAAGCCGAGTCCGTCAATCTTGAGAATTTTCATATCCAACGGATAAAAGCTGAGTAACGTGTTTTCTTGGATAAAATTCCCCATCTTGGAAATAAATCATGACTTTATCCGTGATGGCACTTGATGAATTTTCCGATAAATTGCGTTTTAACGTTTTCGCGGATATTTCGACATTAGAAAGTTACTAATTAAATCAAGAGGGAATAAAACTTGAATCTGAGTTAACCGAATTATGGAAGAAGTGACCGAATAAAGACATACGTCTGCTCTAGTGTATACCTTGCATTACCTGTGATATATTTCAAAGGAAACGATAGAAAATTACTTTAACATAGCTTCAAGGGAAATCTAAGATTGTAAAGAAAGTTTTAAAAAAATCTACATTTATATACTCTTCAAGAGCTTTGGAGAAATTCTTTTCAAAATATACTTCATGATCTCTGAAAGAATAAAGAGCTATAATAAAAAAATCGATTCTGTAATGTAATGAGGTATAGAAATTTCTGAGCAAAGTATGAAAGATTTGATCATGGAATGAAATGAAAAATAGTGATGAAAAATGATACTATTGCTCTGCTGAAATTCTTATTCATGTCTGTATACGGATACGAATCCTATCTTGAAATACACTCAAACCCTGTATTATTTTATAATAACTGATCCAATACTAAACTCCTATTTTATTTTTTAAAATCCTATTTATTTTCTTTGCTGAGTATCTTCAAAATCTTATGCTGCCAGAAACAGCATGTTTACCAGCTCAACCCTCCAAAATAACTTTTCTTCCACGCGTAAACTTATGAAAGGATAAGACTACGGTTGAAAATTATTTCGATAATGTATGCTTTAGATGCTAGTAGAGCTTATTTTTAAATTTTCCCTTGTCTTATCTCCTCTTCGTAACATTCTTTAATTTCCTTTCTATCAAACAATATATTTCAAGTTTTCTGGCTCAAAGCAAATAAACAGTTGCTTGATATTCAGTCTGCTCCCACTTATATATTTTTACGTTTCTTATCTAAAATTAAATATAAATTATGTGAATTTATACCTTAGGATGCTGAGAGCAGCAAGAAACAGGGAATATGAATTTTTCTATGAATCGAAAAAATTGAAAACTGAACCATAAAGCAGAGATGTTTAATTTTACTTCACTTTCTAATTGTTTCTTATTTAATTATATATATTGTATTATTATAAATTTAAGTCAAACTATCCGTAAGTATCGCAGGTTTTCCACATCTATTCTTGACGGTAAGTCCTCCAGAGGCGCATATTTCTCCTCGTAGCAGAGTTATTCCCAAATACTTAGTAGTTATAATTTTAACATTTTTTTCGCCATCTTTCGCTTTCCACTAACTAAAAGTTGTTGGATCTGTTGGATTAATAAGTCTTTTGAAGTTTTGAACAACGTACAAATAAACACTCATCATTATTAAATTTGAATAACTTAGAACAAGCTAGGTATTATGTTCTCTGTCACTTCAAAATCCTATTGGAAATATTAATTAATTCTAGTTTCATCCTAGTATCTAGTATTATTGCCCTATTTTAGTATCTGTTGGAGATAATCTCAACAATAATAAGTACAGTATTTGAAACCATTATCAGATGTTCAGCATAAAATAGTGCTATCAAATAGTTTTAAACTTTCGTCATTTAGAAAATCAGGTAAATAATAAGGGCAAAAAATATTGCTTAAAGATTGCATTTGACCTTAAAGTTAATGATACATACATTCACTCCCAGAGAAGTTCAACTCTGGAATAAGACACTAGCTCGCTATAAGCCTCCACCGAGTTTTATTCAGCATCTTTGCTCCGCGAAACCTCCGCAGTCTTTAAATAAGGTTCAGCGAAGGAGAGCCATGTTTTCTCAGCGTCTCCCAATAAAAGAGTCGTATGTATTTATTTATCCTTTCTTTTTCATTTTAGCTCTCCCGCCACTCCTTTTCTTTTCATTGTCATCTCCTCAGCCATCCTTCTCCCCTTCTGCCATTGCGCTTGAACGCACCTTGAATCTGCAAGGAGTTGAATAGGGCCAGTGACAACAGAGCCCTCTGACGGCAGTTTCCCCAAGCGAAAGGACGGGAAGACGGAGTATCTTGAAAGTAAAGGAAGTTGTAAGCGGTTTTTAGGCACAAAATGAGGCGATGTCTTTCGAACGGGGTCGGAAATATATTGGAGGCTGGAGAAAAAGTGAAAATGAGATTCCTGCGCCTTGCCAAAGAGATTGAATCTTGATGTTTTTCTTCACCTTTCCTGTTTTTCCAGCATAGAAATTCACGATTCCGATACCCATCTACGACCGAGTGAAAATGCCGAGATTGAATAGGGACGACGAGAATTGGAAAGCATTTCCTCAATGTTTGTTTCAAAAGGAAACTTATCGTTAATCGATAGCGCCGAAATGAAATATACGATGGCAGAGTATAAGTACATCGAAGTCACTGAACGATGTACGATATTTCTTATGAGCCGAAGAAGCTTTATGTTGAAACTTCTAAAATAAATTCTACATAGTAAGGAAATTTCGTCTAAGTGTTATGAATAGCGGGTGAAATTCTTAAGTAAGGTCCTAGAGAGATAATAATTTTTCTCTTGGATATTTAGTCATGCGCATTGATATTTAGTTCATAATTCGTAGGTAAAGAGAATATTTCGCTATTATTGATGTTGTAAATTGTAAATGCGACGATTTCGTCGTGAGGTTTTGGATGGAAGGTACTACATCGCAATTTTAGCTGAAGTCAATTGAGTAAGTCTTTTTTAGTCATACAGAATATCAGAATGTACAGCTCCCTTTATACGTGCTCGTAAGAAAAAGAAATATTAGAAATAATGCATATATAATAATTATTAGTAATTTGGCCGTGACTAACAGAGGCCAAAATTATTACTACATACTATATATATATTACTATACCTGATTTTAACGGAAATTTTAGGGAAAGACCATAATAATAATATGGAACGTATTTACTTGAGAGTTGGGGTATGTATATAATCTTTTCTGGAATAAGCTAATTTTTCATTCATACATTTACAACTCTTTTCTTTATTCCGTTTATGGAGATGAGGCTCTAGGTTTCGTACCCTGGCCCGGAGTTCTACGTATGTTCTTTCCACGTATTAATGATAACAGTCAATTTCAAAGTCTAAAATTCAACAGTTAAAGAAGTTTGTAGAACGATTGGGAACGCCGAGGTTCCAGGTTCGAGTCCCGGCTAGTCGCTTTTTTCGATTAGAGTATTGGGTTTTCTGTTCGTCCCTTGCTGTTTTTGCTATTATATTCGCGGTAATCTGGTTCACCGCACGCTGAATGAATGAATACATAAATAATAAAATATATTGTAATCATCTTTACAGTATTTCATAATGAACGCACATATTATTCCTTACCGGTAAATGAAAATAGCGAATTAAAGGCAAGAACCCCTGTAAGTGCCATACAAAATTAGAATTCGCGGAACCCGATCTTTTTTACCGTCAAAGAAGAAGATTAATACTTCGAAACACCGAGATGGAACTGGGAATTATTTTATAACTACCCCCGGATGAAGACGTTTTTTGCATCCCCTTTCGACTGGTTCATTTGAAACCAATTACGCCACGGTTACCTTTTCCTCTCTCTTTCCTCTCTTTGTTTAACTATCTTTCCCATCGCCTTCCTCTTCCCACACGTTTACCTCTCATTCTTCTCCGATTACCGTAAAGGCCTTTTCCCTTTCCAGGAGCACCCTTCGATTTTCCTTCGCCCACTTTTTGTCCCCATTCCGGACCGATGATTAACTGCGATTTTGCGAGCCTTATCAGCGAGAGAGGTGTTTTAATATAAGAATGCGCTTAACGGCGTCAGCCGAAAATGAAAAATCATGAGGGGAATGCAGATAAAAAATGTCCTCCAGACGGGCGAATCCGATTTTTTTTAGGAGGGTTGGTAGTAAACAAGTGGAGCATTAATGGTCAATGAAGGCATGTTTCTGACCCGAGAGAGATAAAATTATCTCGACGTCATGGCTCATAAGGGAGGATGGCGAATAGAATTACATTAAAGAGTACTCTGCGCAGTCAAGCGCGACATAGGTCATCTTGGACTAGGAAAGAGTACTTTTCCTTTGACTTTATTGAACTTTTTAACTATGAGCCTCACTGTTTATCTGAAAATGCTACTAAATCTGATTTATAAAAGTTCTTATTCACATTATGGAATATTTTTCCATTGAATGAATATGGAACCATTTTCGAAAACTGATGGAATATTTATGAGTTTCCAGCTTCGTTTGTATCCTGAAAATTCTCAGGATAAAACTGGCAATAATTATAAATACTATATATATGTCTAACACTGACTAGACTGACAGAATAAAATATACGTTTTACGTTTAGAATAATAATAAATAATACTCTTTAATTCATGAATTTCATTTTCTGAAACTGCTGTTACGGAAGGTCATGTAGGTGCAATAGAAACTGAATGAATCATATATTTTTTTTATTCTTAAACTATAAAATATACCTTGGAAACTTTTTAACATCTGTAAGTGTACGATTTTACGATAAGTCAATATTTTACATGTATATTGATAAAGTTGATTGTCAAGCCTCACATTTTTGCGATACAATTACATATGAATGAACATGAATATTTACTTATTTACATTACTTATATTTCCACAAATTTTAATTTTATAACATAGCATTTAAAGGGATTTGCACCTTTAACTCGCTCTTTATATTCAGCTTAAGAAATAATTTACGCATGCTAAGATTCTGAGATGCTGAGAAGATAATAATAACTTATTTTATAACTCATTACTTCATCAATTTACCCGCGGCGAAACAGTCTGATTATTGTGAATATTTTCTCCGAAATAATAAAATGAAATACCTCTAAAGGTTGGTAATATTAACTTATTTTTAAAGTTCTTTCAATCCATAAGATTCTGTGGCAGAAATCCTAAGGGACCGTGCATCCTCGAGTCTCAGGTTTTCTACGAAGGACCCTCATTAAAATTAATTATAGTGAACGGAAAAAGTTTCTAGTTTCCATCTGAATAAACCTCGTCAACATTTCAATTCAGGAATACATTCCCTCCCACATGAAGCATATTAAGTTTTCTTTAGGGCGTTATTGTGTTTCTGCTATACCTCCCAAATTACTCGCATTCTATTATTCCGACTACTCCGCGAAACCATTCTGCAGAACCTTTTTACGGTTGTCCAAAACCTGATACTTTTCCCCTCTCCTTCTCACGTATTCACCAATTTATATCTCGATCATATCTTTTCCCATACATTCCCTTCCCGAACGGCTTCATATCTAACTCGCTTTTCTTCTTATCATTCGAATCATATATCTTGTATATCGGATCTGTCACGGGATATCCTCACTTTCGATCTTAATTTTCCATTTCACTTTCCATTTTATAGGGATTTCGGTGTTTCAAAACTTCACTTACTACATCATTTTCGTCGAGCTAAGCGATGGCTGTTCATTTGATCAATTATTTTCGAATGGGCAAAGGCAGATATAAACCACACTTCAAGGCGTAGAAACCGTCCAGAAAACAGGAATTTTAACTCACACGGTGTTTCGTAATCTTTGGATTTATAAATCTACTTGAATAATAATTGCTACGATAAATCCTTGAGCGTTACTCGGATGCTTCAAGACGAAGGATGGGAATCTTTAGAAGATGGAAGATTCAAAGCAAGACATAATTTGCTTAATAATTCATTTATATGAGATATAACCGATACTATGCTTCTTGTTATATAGTGGCGGTTCTTATAGTGTGAGGAAGATCAGGGAAATTGATGTCAGAACCAGTCGATTCAAGAATTCATTTTCTTTGCAAGCCAACCCGAATATTTCTGTTGAGTTTTAAAATCTCTTTTTATATGATTTCATCACGAAACTAAGTTTTCCAATCTGTAGGTTTTTCATACCCCCCTTCTTGAGGGTGTTTTCCTGCAGTGGAAATATTTTTCCTAAACAATTAGCTTAGGTTTTTAAATCCACAAAGTACTCTTCTTCTCTTCTTCTGTTTTTCAAGTTTTTTTAAATTTATATGACAAAGGATTAGATGTAAGAAGAGGCTTTATAGTCTCAATCTTGCCCTAAATAAAGTCCATTATTATTATTAATATTTAATAGAACTGTACAAGTGTCTCAATTCATTTCTACATTGGAAATGTTTCGGAGCTTGTTTACCTATATATGTTGGCGTAGGGAATCGATATAAGTCACACGATGATTTATAGCAAAGAAAGATTTGAGGGCTTATATTGTATCTAACTTCATAAATACAATGTATTCATTTAATTTTTTCCCGCGAGAGGAAATTACCTCATTCCTCATCATCCCTAGTGAGCCTCATTCCCCTCTGGCAGCTAATGGTAGAGGGAATGAGGTTTCAACCGGCCTTCGGATGGAATACAGGCAAGATTTGTTTCCCAACGCCTCCACTAACATCCATTAATGGGTACTTGCAGTTAGAAATATAATCAACTACAACAAACGAAAACATACTACTATACCCTAACAGCAGAAACCAAGATAGCCGGGATCCGAACCCGAGACGTATGCATAGGTAGACTAGCATACTAAACCGAGAATTCCTCATGTATGCATTTAAACTTCCAAAGGAGAATCAGACGCTAGTTTCTTCACTTGGCGCAGCTTAGGTTTTTTATGTATTCGGGCCGAATTTTTATCCTCCCATTACCATCCTGCATATTTCTCTTCCATTCCCTATTCCTCCCGGCATCTCCCGAATACTTCCTCATTCACTAGGCGCCGCAGCGCCAACCCGCGCTAACCTTTATCCCCTCTTCCCGCATCCCCTTGCCGCACCCTCCCTAACGCACCCTCGGCACGTCCCCTCCCACCATTTCATTTCCTCCAAATCGACACCCGTTCCAAAAGCGACTTACGTGTCCTCTCTGCTGTATGCGAGCGACCTCTGCCATTGTGCGCTTCGCGGCCATATTCCATTCCTCTCCGTCCCACTGGAACGCTCTAAACGCACGCTCTCTCTCGCCAGGGGACTCTCCGACGAATATTTTATCCCGAGTTTCCCTTTCATGATATTAGTATAATATCGCTACTAGTGCGCCTCCCTTTAAGTTCAGCCCCATTTCCATTTGTTCTCCTTCTTTGTATATTCTCTTAGTGTCTTTCTGCTCTTTCGCCCTCCTTTTCTGAGGCTCTCTTTCACTCTTTCGCGTATCCTCAAAGGAAAGTAATGACATTCCTTAGTAATCCTTTATACCAGGGGTGGGGAACTTTTATATATTGGAATGCCGCAAGTACATGCCATTCGGAACCAACTAAAACAATACTTCATATTTTCCGCAATTTTTATTTAAAAAAAGGTTTCGATTTTAACGATCATCACCTGGCCCAGAAGATGGTGTTTCAGATTAAATCCGGTCAGAATAAAATTGTGGGAAATATGTACTGTTTTGTAGATTCAAGATGAAGTTTCACAAAATTAGGCCAGAAAACCTAAATATACATACATATATACCATTCTTCATACACATGTCAGGGTCTGATGATTATCATTAACATTGCAACTAGTCATCAAAATAAAAATCAATGAAAATATTGTTATAAGTTGAGGTATTGTATTAGTAGGTTAGACGGAGGTCTACCAAATCGTTCCAGGATCTACCGCGAGCGATTCAGTACGTCCTTTGTAATAATAAATGGAAACCTATTTTAAAATCTTGCGGAGTTTCTTCATCATGAATGTTTAGATAGATATAATGTATAAAGGAAGTAAAAATAAGGGAAATTGGGAAGGAAATGCATCAAATAAACTCCTAATTACTGACACAGACATGTTAAAATTGCAAAAGAATCGTCAGATTTTGTATTGAGTAAAATAAACACTGAATGGACCCAGTTGAAGAAATTATCAAATTTAACATTAAACCAAATGGTTGCCATAAGCACTGGCAAAGGGTCTCGTCAAAATGGCCAAATTAGAAATCTGTTTAAGACCTTTATTAAATATATTACGTAACTCAATGGCCGAGATCGAAATATAATGAGGATATTTTCACTATCACTTTTACCCGATGAAAACACCCCCAAAAATTCATTTCTTTGCATCTTTCACAAGAGTACCCATGAGCTACATGATGTATTAAGCTGAATGCTCGGGATTATCGAACAATTAGCTAATCGCTCATGCAGCTGAGGGAAATCCGAATGCCCTGAACAATCGGCCAACCAAATTAAGAGGCTTACACGAGATGATTAGTTTAATTTTCAAATAGAAACAAGAATAATGATGCAATGAAGTTGATGAAGTCAAGTCCGTAACGAAAAATTGAACTTAGGCTGGATTTATCACTTATGCCGATTTTGTGGACGTTTATGGTGAACTTTGGTGGCGAAAGCTTTTTGGTATATGAAAAAAGGATACATAGAGATCCCAGATAGCCAAGTGGGCAGCGAGTCCGAGTTTAGTGAAAGCGTCTTGGGTTCAATACCAGGTGGGAGCACACGCTCCAAATGACCTCAGCTGTTGAAACACCTATAATCAATACTGCTTTGATATAAATATGGAGTAAGAATCCGAGTTGTTCGAAAAATGTACACTGATATCAAACATCACAAGTTAGGATTGCTTGAAGAGTATCAGAAAGCGCAGATTAAAAAAAAGTTACGCAAAACACAATCACCAGTACACACTAAATCAGAAAATTTGTCATGTAAGATTCTGAAAGAGGTCTTCAAGTCTTGAATGCGCAAGATCATGACGCAACTAAAAAATATCAGTATAGCCAGATTCATGAGATTTTCTAAGAGGAAATTTCTCCATAAAAATCATGGTTGATGAAGAAAAATGAGAACAGGTGGGCCAAATTTCTACTTTGGTTTTTTAGATGGAGTGCCCAAACGAGGTTAAAAGCAAAATAGAGGTGGGAAAAGAACTATGCGGAAAAGAAAGAAGTTGATGACGGAGTTTCTAAAAAGACATCACCACAACGCTTCTAAAACTATGAGGCTAGAGTCTGTCGCTCTGAGGCTGCAAAAGAAGTACCGCAAGAAAAAGAGTACAGAAAATATCGGGGACTTTGGAGATGTTAACTTGAAGAATGAAAAAATAAGGCGGGTCAATAAAATAATAAATACAGAAAAGCTGGAGAATGTCTAAAGTAGAGTGCTAATTGCACCGCTAAAGTATAATAGTGTTGAATATTGAGTGTGTGTGGATCATTTAAGTAGAAAATATTTTTGTTGGATGCATTTCAAAAGACAGGGACTACGAATATAAAAAGATATTGAATGATATTAAGAGAGATATCAGATATTGAGAGTTAAGGAAATATTTCTATAGGATATGTCTATTCATATTTTACAACAAAACGTATTTATTTGAATCTGTACCATGACGATTGACCGATTCACTCTTAATGACTTCAGATAATAGCAGGAAAAAGCCACTCTTACTTCTAACAGAGATGTTTCTTAGCTGTCAAAATTTTATAAAAAACAGATTCAATAACCTTCCTTTCTAAATCAACGCTAAAATTTCTCGAATAAGATGTTGTACGTGCTATACTACCTTCTTGCACATAAGTGACGAGGTAGTAAAATATTATGGAACTAAAATAAAATTGTCGAAAGAAATAATATAAAATAAACTTGTATGAAATTTATAAACATTTGAACCATTATCGATATCTCATTGGTAAAGTTCTGAGGGTGATTAAGGACGTTCAGATAGTGCTTTTCTCCTTTCAATGTGAAGTTAGTCATCTTTAGAACGTTCGAATGTCAAAACCCTTATTACTGTCTCCTAATTTATATATAAAATGTAAAAAAGTAGATTTTCGAAGGAACTATAGAAGAAGTCCTCCAAGTATACAAGTATATTTGCTACCGTAATCCACCTCTGCTGCCGAATTCGAAAACGGACTGGAAGGCGGAATGTAAAGTACCTTTAAAGAAAAAGTGTTGGTAATTTTCAGAGATATATATAAAGAAATATACAAGCATTAATATTTGTACGTAAAAAAAACTAATTAACTCATAATTTTGAGATGGGTGAAAAATAAGAAACCGTTCTTAAAGATTACAGACCTCATTAATCTACACTTCCTGATTTGAAAATCAATCTATTGCCATAAAAAGAATACGATTCGACAACATTAATTAAAATAAATCCGCCGCACTAAAATCCCCAGGCTTACCACCAACTAGTCACAGCACTTATAACACAGCAATTGATTTTCCCGGATTAGTATTCCGTTCTACACCACTCCGTCTCGGCAGCAAGATCCCTAGCGCTGGAGCAATCCCCTTTGGCGGTGTAAATAACAGAAGGAAGAAATTTTTCAAAGGGAAGATGATTTCACGCCGCGATTAACGAAAAGGAACTGCACCGCTGACGTCAGAAGTCATCCGACTTCATCCTCATTTCTTTCATTCCGGACTCTACACAATACCGGTTGCAGGTAACATCTCAATTCCGGAGGAGATAAGGCACCGTAAACAGAACGTGACGCAAAAAGAGATTGCAGTTCGCAGATATTAAATCCCTCGGAAATCCAATCCTGGCTCTTATATTAATTGATTCTTATTTCTTCTCCTTTTTGCTGGCATGTGAGCTTCCTTTCCTCTCTTGCCATCTCCTCTTGCTTCGAACCGCCTCCTTAAACCCTCCCCAACTCGCTAACAACGTGATTGTTCCTCAACCAAATCATCCCGCGCTCGCTTATCCAATTTCCACTCACTTAAGGCCCTTTCTACCGAATCTTAACGCTTTAATCCGAATATAATGACGGTGGCGTCAATCTGCTCTATTTGACTCATTTTTCCCAAGATGGCGACGTTCGCTCGTCTTCCAAATGTCAACGTCTTATTTATTAATTGCTATTTTTGGGCGCCGATTCGTTTTCTGGCTATTTTTATTGGGGAAAAGAACAGTAACGATTTAATATTCAGCGGGAACAATTGTGTGAATGCATTGTTTCACCGAAACAAGGCCTAGCATGATTTTTTATTACTAATGTACGTAATATAACCCTATCTTATATGTATGCAAATATTTTCCCTGTACAGTGAGGCACAATACAATCATATTAATTAAAGTAATAATAATATTATAGTATAATAATATAGTAAATATACTTATATTTACTAATAATAATATAGTATATATACTACCTAATAATATACCTAATAATAATATAGTATATATACTTATATTTACTATATAAAAGTATATAGTGTACAAATAATTCTATTAAATTCTTCATACAAATGCTTTGGAGCTTGGAATCAAAACGTAAACATAAGATAAACTAAAGTTATGAGATTTACCAAATGAAAAAAGCTTATTTATTGATGAAAGTGGATGGCGATAAACAAAAATAGGTGGGACAATTTTTATACCAAGGCAGACTTCTTTCCAGGGGTGGAATATGCACAACTCAGGCTAGGAAAAGTATAGCATTAGTAAAAGTAGGATTGATTGAGTGAAGGGAAGTGATGACGGATCCACTCTGATACTGTACACGATAGTAATCGATTACACCATATATAATGGAACAAAGTTGCATAATTTCTTTAATTTATAATCCATAATTTGGAAACGTCGTGCATGATTTATTCGAAACGGTTTCGGAATATCTTTCTCATATATATGACAGAGAATTTTTAAAAACTGAAATAGGCGCTCTTTTAGGCTGATTTTACTTATTTGAAGGAATATTACCGAAGATGTTACATGTATCTCTTCAGATAAGCGTAGGGATTTAATCAAACATTAGGTGACAATCATCAGACGTTTCCAACCCGGTGAGAATATTAATATTACCTCCCATATTCCTCCATTCCATCGATTCATCTCAAAAATTAAACTTTTAAGGCTCATCCTAATCCATTAGCGACTATAATTCCATGTACCAAATCAAGGTATATTCAATAGCATGTACATTCATCCAACCACGGCAACCGAGGTACAACATTAACGGCTTAAAAAAAATGAGATACTTATTTCCTCTACATCAGTATTCCCATAATCCGCGCGAGTTAATCTCGACAAAAAACCAAGGGAGGATGCGTAATTTATAATTATGAGACGCCATTACGGTACCTATCCCTCGCCGGAAATCCATAGCTTGGGGGAATCGCCACCATTATGGGCATCTGCTATGGAGTGCTTTGACTTTAAGTCTGCATGCATTCCGGTGCGCGAGATCCTCAATTAGAAACGGCTTAAGGGTGGCTGGAGGAGAGAAATTGAGGGATGTGGTGGAGGGGCGTACTGAGTGAAATACTGGGAAAATGAGAGAAAGGGAGAAATGAGAATGGAGAGAAAGAGAGGTATTAAAGAGGAGGGCGAAAAAAACGCCCAAAATGTACTCTGCACAAAGATGTACAACCGTAAACTTCTTTCAGCTGGGTAGAAAATAACAGTACAATCATCTAGGTGTTCTAATGTAATCCTTGGGGAGTTTCCAGCTTGCCATAGGGCAAGAAAAGGTATTGAAAAACAATCAAAAGAAAAAAAGAAAGTACTCGTACTTGAAAGTAATTTGGGAATAGAAATGTGAGAGAATCGGCTAGTACTACACCAAAAATCCATATTGAGGAATCTTTTACAAAACCAGAGAAAATGAATTAATAATTTCCACAAAGTTACGCCTGATTCCTTGTCGTTTATTACTACTTCTTTCAGTTGGGTAGCAAATAAAAGTATAATCATCTAGGTGTTGCAATGTAATCCTTGGGGAGTTTCAAGCTTGCTTGCTAAAGGGCAAGAATAGGGAGTATAAAATAAACAAAAAGAAAAAAGAAAATACTGGAAAGTAATTTGGGAATAAGAATGTGAAAGAATCGGTTAGTACTACATCGTTAACACGAGAGGGAGTAGTGTCAGCCTTAATTTTGTAGCAACCCAAGGTCAAACAAAAGAATAGAAGTTGATTCAATTTATTTAGACAGCTAAAAAATACTTTAAAATATACAAGCGACCATGTTTTAGAAGCGTAGTCATCCCCAGATAATAAATAGGAAAAACTAATCAAACTGTCAAGCGCAGCAGAGGGTATGAAATACTCTGCACCACTAAAGCGGAAAATAGATAATATTTATAATATCCAAGGAAAACTATACAGCAGATAAGGAAAGAAGTTGGTCGAAAAGCAATCATCAGTTTTAATTTCAGTACAACGTCGATTAACCTTGGTTAACCTTGATTAACCGAGCATTATATAATGTTCAAAGAAAGGATAAAAAATAATGAGCACGAATTTGATTTAATATTTGGTCCCGAGATGGTTTCTGTCATAAAAATTCGATATTTGCAATCATAAATCAAGATAGAAAACTTCTGAGGAATATCTAGTTTGACAGAGGCTTAATTTCTGTCCCTAATCTATACCATTGTATACTAAGAGATAAAGGTTCTCCAAGCGCCGAAATAGCGGCGACCGTCTAAGGACGATTACCGGGAAACGGATAATCGTTTAGCGGTCCCAGTTCTTCAGAATCCCGATGTACATTTCGGAAACAATGCTTCCATCTTCATAGGGGGTCCAATACTGAATGAGTATGAGCTGAATGTATTTCGGCGCTTGGAGAACCTTTATCTCTTAGTTCATTGACCGCCGAGTTCCTTTTTCTCCTTCTACCATTGTATAGATTAGGGACAGAAACTGAAAAAAATCAAACAATTATTTCAGGAATTATTCCCATTCAAAACCTATTACCAATCTTTAAATTTAACGTAAAAAGATTCCAAATAGATACAAGCAAGGAGATGCTATTCTCTAGACATAATGCTGAAAATTAAAACATCGAGTAGTGACAATCACAACGTAAAAATTTAATCATATAAAACTTATTAGCACAAGGATTATTTACTTTCTTTCCTCGTGTATTGTGAAGATCAGAAGAATTACCTAAGGACTGCACTATATTTCATTGATAAGGAAGTAGGAGATACTTCCTTCTTCGCTTTTATTGGTTCTATTAAAGGCATGCCCTGGCAGACGCACGTGCTTCAAAATTGATGAAATAGGTAGCTTCCTGTTACCTAGAGCAAAGCTTCTAGTTCTGGAGGAATTCACAGTTTACGAAGAATACCGTGGGGAATCGAAAAACCAGTTTATTGCGTATACATACTAATATTCTTCTGTATTAAGGAATGTGATTCTTTTCTTGGCCTAAGGCAATCCTATGATTGTACTTCCTTCTTCTTTTGTTTCAAATACGTGCAATCAGTGATCTCTTGCTCATAAGTCCCAGCTTTGAAGCTTATAGATCCCCAACAATGCAGACGTTCGTACATCCACTTCCGTGTCCTTTGGTTATTGTTTGATAAGAGCAATTCCTCCTTAGTGTCACTTGTCAATTCATTGAATGTCTCCATTATATTGCGTGTCAGGTATGCTATTATTTCGTAAATAGTAATCTTTCTACCTAATTAGTAGATGCTAACCCAATTGCTGAATGCTAAAGAAAGTTATTAAAAGTATAATGCTAAGATAAAGAAATTAGGAGGATACAGAGAAAAAAATCGAGTTATTCAAAGAAAGAGGATACTTAGGTTGAAGTTTGAGAAAGGAAGTTAATTGATAAAATAAGGAATACATTGAATTGCGTGTGAATAAATTCTAATTAATTTAAGATATTTAATCCAATTGATACATTTTTAATCTCATTATATTTATTTAATTAATTGACCTACCCACAGACAAAGGAACCCACGTATACCACAAATGTAATTAAAAAAGCCCAACATTACTCATTTACAAAAAATACTCAACCCACAATACGATAATACTTCTACGCTATATCTCATAGGAAATGATCAAATGCAGCTTTCTCTAAATTATTTAATAATTTAACATCTCCAAACTCTTTTCTGTAGTTAAAATTCTCATTAGAACAACCCCTCGCGAGAATATCCGATTTTCGGGTAATTAAGTTACGAAGAATTAATTTCTGAAGTATGGATTTTTTGGACATTCTCTGTTGGCGCGTAGGAAAAGGGCAGGGGTTGGATAGCAAAGGAGTGGAAGGGAGTAAAAGGAAGAGAATGAGCCGAGGGTTGGAATGAGAACGGGGATGCAGGAGTGGGAGGAATTGAGGATCAAGGGAGAGTGGGAAATCCTGGGCGATTAAGGGCGTGAGAGTGAATTCTTCTTTCCTCTTCTTAGGAGAGAAATAGTGTAGGGGGTACAAAAAGAGAGGCATGGATTCAAACCAGGGAAAAGAACCGCTATTTTTTTCCTTCCTGTTTTTACTCTGGTACATTGAAAACAACTAATTCCAGTTCAGTATTCAGTAAATTCCAGGTTTCGCTCCATCTGCTAACGTTGAACCGGTTTTTCCGATTCTAGAATTAAAATATCATGTATTCCGAAAATTATTTTATTACGAGTAGCGCTAATCAATTGCCTAAGATTTAATTAAACTTCAAAAATGATTCTCGGTGTTAAACAAATATCTACATGATAAATACAAAGATCAAAATATCAGATAAGATGAACATATGGTCATAAAGGTCAATCTTTAGATGAGATCGAGGCTAAAAAGTCTCTCTTTCCATCTAACGTGTTGTCAATTATATTAATAAAAAATTCTTTAAATGTTTCCTGTTTGCTTTTACACATATTTAGCACCCACTTAATCCATTTATACTTAATGAAATTTATATATTTTCAGGAACAGGAATTCGGAACGGCTTAAAAAATCGTTTCGGATAGCTCAGTGGTTGGAGCAACCGACCGGCAATTGGAAGACCCGGGTTCGAGTCCTGGTTCGATCAGGCTTTTTTCATCTTCGTTCTTTACTTGGGAATTTTCCTAGCCGCACTAATTTTAGTGCAAAGTTACCTTCCCTCAAGAATTTTCTTCGGTTCGGTTTCGGGTTTCAATTCGGCAAAAATAACGGTTTTTCGGTTTCCTTTCTCGATTCTGTTCCGGTTCGATGCATCGAACAGAAAGGGGGGGACGTGGTGTTGGATGAAAATGGAAACGGATGGAAGCGAGCGGTGTTGTGTAGTTCGAAGAGTATCCGCACGAGGGCGCGGTTTCATAATGTGCGCTCCGCTGTGTTTGCTGCGGTTCATTTGGAGTATGTACGAGGTGCGGAAGGTTTTCAATTTCTGCTCACCTTTCTGATGAAGAAGTTATCCGCTCGGAGGAAGGCGTTATGAAACATGGCACGTACTTTCGAAATGAGATAAAAAGGTATGTTAGTTATTGGATTCGATACCGATCTCAACCCGGCAATGAAACGGGGCACGTTATATTTTCACTTGGCCGATTTTCAATTTTCTCCCTTCCAAGCGACTGATAACTGAGAACTTTTAATCATGCATTTCCATCCGCAAATGCCGTATCCAAGCAGGTGCCAGCGGAATTGAGGTATCAAGTATTGGAATAGACACTGCGTGATGGGCAAGGTAATCACAATCCATTGCATTCGTGTCTCTCAACTTTTGAGAGGTCGCGGAGCACTAATCCTTACTTTAATTGAAACACTTGAGAAGAAACAGAATACATAGTGAGTCTGCAAAGGTCTGCAACATAGAAAGTTGAACGGCCAACAGTACCAGCTCCTTCTAGCGAATAAATTGATACAATAATACCATAATTGTGCTCAATATGCTTTTCAATTTTTTTCTATGTTTAGGGAGCACCTGATCTATACGTATAGCATTAGAGCTTTGTGATCTCCAGTTGAGATACCAGGCCTAATGGTATTAGGCCAAATATATCGGTCATGGCCTAATGCAGGCTGTTAGCGGACAGATAAGGTCTTCTATGGAAGAATACCCGATTACATTCAATTAATTATGAATGAGGGAATTATTTTGATAAAGCTGAGATCACTTCTCAAGAAATCAAGCAGAAAAACGAAAACATTATTCATTCTCGTTTCCTCAAATTCAACTCAATACACAAAAAAGATTATTTCTATACGTACAACGCATTTAAAACTAACTGGGGACAATTGGGACAAATGGGACAATTATAAAATTCTGAATTTTTTCCAATTATTAGGATGTTATACCTATAATCAACGTATATAACACTTAAGTTATGGAGGTGTAGAATATTTCTGACAAAAAAAACTAGTCATGGACGCATTCTTAAATTGTCTAACAGAAATGCTTTCAAAATTAACGAATTTATTTATCGTCGATTTTACATGAAATTCCTGTTAATTACTGCTCATTAGAAAACACTCTGAATAAAGAGAAAACTATAGAGAAATTTCTTCAAGCTATGCACAAGTAGGTTTAACGGCTAAAATAAACATTATACGAAATAAATACAGTTAATATTAGGAAGGAAGTATCATTATGGTTATTTTTTATCTCATTTTCCTGTCATAACATAACTAAACGGTATTAATGTATTAAATTAATTAAATTTCAGCATGCTAAAGTTCAGAATATAATAATTTCAACGGCAAGGAATCTGTCAATTAAAAAATATTAACTTAAATTAATTATATAGCGAATAATTGAAAGATAATTTTTCACAAGTCATCTTTTAAGTATTTAATTGAATTTCTGCAAAAGGGGAGCAGACTTCATAAAATGTCGAGCCGAATAACTTTTGAGTTTACCGAGCAGTAGAATAGAAAGGTAAAAACTCACTCGTCCAACAAAAATGCTTGTAAAATTTTGACCGCCGGAGGGAAAGCTATGTATTAAGACAAAAATGGGCACTGTTAGAAAAGTGAAAGTACAGGCACCTAATCAAGGAAAAGAGAAAAATTGTTCTTCGCCGCCAGTCACATACATGATGAACCGGGAGAAAATTAGATTAATTAACTCTGCGAATGATATGGCAGCTTTCTAGACGTGGAAAACGATCCTTTACAGATGCGGAAGTACTCCAAAATACCATCAATCTAAGTAATCCGATATTAATATGTACATAGTTCACTTAATAAAAATTTTACCAACCTGGGTAAAAGTATATCATAAATTATACAAAAAAAATTACCATAGATTCCAGATAATTTAGATAATAAACACATACAGACTGTAATATAACACATAAGTTTCACTTATAACGTAGAATAAAGAAACAGAAAAAATTATCTTACTATTGCTTTGTTATTCAGGTAAGTATAAGATTTAATTTCAAAAGCCGTCGTGTTATACAAATTCATTAAAATAACTCGTTGAATTCCGATTTTTGGTTCGCAATCTATTTAAATATAGCGGTAGTTTTATTTACTAATCACGTTGACCGGCGACGTACAACTCATTAAGTAACATTTATATTTTATGGTACATATTTTGATTAGTTCTCTACTGTAGAGTTTTATTCCGAAAGCTGAATTCTGCTCTATCATCAAAATCTACTTATTAAAACATTATCAGTAACATTATTACATTTTACACTCATAGCAGAAAATACTGGTTTGAAAAGAAAAGGAGAGGTGGAACTGACACGTAATTTGGTTTCTTCATTTAAAAGGGGCGAAAATTAGATGTGATACTCTATATCCTGCGGAGAGTGTATTGGAGTAAACCAATAAAAGCTCACTTTTTATTAAAAAATCTTTCCTTTGACCTAAGGAGCGAGTAGCATTAACGACCCGATAACCTATTCTCATCAGAATAACACGACCGAATCGAATTGGATATAGAGAAAGAAGCCTCGGGTAGTCCCAAAATATTCCCACCATGTTCTCAATTCTCTCCAATTCACGTAGTGAATCTATCAGAGAACACAGAAAGGGGAAAAGGCAAGGTAGATATATAGAGTGGAAAACTGAGAAAGGGCATGAACGGAAGGAAAAGTTTATTTCGCTAGGCATCCAACTCTCTTCATTCAAATTCAGGATGGAGCTCCGTGTCGAATTTACATGTGTGGGCAGGTGCGTGCGCTAGCCAGCGCTCGCGTCCCTTTTTCGCTCACGCAAAAACCCGCCCACTCGCTGCCCACCTTCTCTCATATGACCCCATCGTCTTTTTCCCTACATGCTCATCTCCCTCTGGGTGACCCCCGCGTGTCTTACTACCCATTTCTACGATTCCACCTCCCGAAAACCCTTCGCAGTACGTTTCGATATCCGGAAAGAATAAGTTAGGACGGCATCTCTCAAGGTGTGATCCTCGCGACCCCTGGGGAAGGGGTGGAGTTTTGGAGAAGGGTTCGATGGGGTCGAACTGTTTCCGAAATAATACAGACGCCTTTTCTCTTGCGCTTTCTACGAAGACTGTGAGATAATAGACCCTGTCTCCTAGTAGTCACCACATTTTCTCGTATTAAACACCTCAAAAATTATTGGAACCTTCCGCTTTCTAATTCAACGTCATTTTTATAGTCCTCAATGGTTTCCCTCAAGTCCTATTAAAATGAAACCTCAGCCATGTAATGAGATTGCTAACATTGGCCACCGAAGATTTTTCAGTTTCAGGTGTAATTATTGAATTTTCAAAAATCCTAAATTTTAAAATTTCAGGGAGAACGTCCCTAGACTTACACTTAAGATATAAATCGTAGCGTTATAATTAACTATCATAATGTAAATGAGTCGGAATCTTTTCAGTTTAAATTTTAGGAAATTAACTGACAGTTTTTTGAGTCACTAACTTCCTAACAGTGAATAAGAAAACACTTCGGTAAGAGTGAACGGGATGACTAACCTATACCCGATGCTTAAAGTAATTATTTATGAGAAGATGCATGTGTTGAAATTTTACAATAAGATTATAATTACTGAGACTTACGTTGATAAAGGACGCAAATTCAAGGTAGCAAGAAACGGTTCAAGGAACTCACCTGGAAAAGATAGAGAGAAAATTATATTACTTATCGTGCATATAATGGATCATAAAGAAAATTATTCAAAATGTACAACCCCAGTTTCAATAATAGTCTAATAAAAATAGCACGTATGTCATTCCTTAAAAAGTTAGTTTAATATGTTATTGAATTCTTCATACAAATAGTAACGCAATTATAAATCAAACCTCACAATTCATTGCAGAACGTAATGTTGAAAAATATAAAAAAACATGCAAAATGACATAATCATGCCAATAGATTTCCTTGTGAGACATGTATTACACAGAGGAAATTATGTATAACATAAGACCGCTACCTCTATGCTCAAATTATTAGGTCTAACAATGAATTTAACCTTTCATGAACTCGTGTAAAGAGGTAGCGCAGTAAGATACTAACTTGCTAATCGGACCAGCGAAAGGAAAAAAATCAGAATCTCTCACGATAAATTTCATCGGCAGTCAAATTCCAGCCACACGTGCGCGACATTCTCGCGATCAGAATCGGGGACAAAAGTTAAAGTGGATTCCGTAGTTAAAACCGCACACCTTCAAACGAGCACAGCTTCCCCTTTTAAACAACGCTTAACCGTTTTCCCCGCTTGTTGTTTTCGAGTTACGGGGACAAAATGCTGGAGATTTTCGGAGCTACCGAAGGGTGAAAGAGTGAGGGAGGGAACGAAGCAGTCAAATTCTCGAAATTTACTCCGCCACTCCTTCCGAAAACGAGAGGAAATATAAGAGAGACTTTCGGCACTCCGTCGGATTCGAGAGGGAGGTCCGCCCGGGTGTTCCTCATTTCTGTATTTTTATCGTTATGACTTTCGTTTTCCACGAATTTTTCCGAGCGGATAAATACTCGAAGAATCCCGCCCCCGTACCCTCTTTTGCAGAAACTCAAAAAAATATATATATATTTCATGTTATACATATAATCGCCTTTTGTGCACATAGAAACATACGTATATGGCTGTAAGGATGGCAGCGAAAGAGTAGCAGATGCCTAGGTTGCGAAATTTTTGAGGTGCAAAGTAGAAAGTTATCGGGCGCTATGATTTAAATAAATTTCATTTCCTAGTTTTTTGTATTACTCCAATATATTTTAAAATATCAGTCTTTGATTTTTCAATTCATACTGTATTTTTTTACGAATTCAAAGGAAATTATTATCTACGCTAAGCTTAAATGGTAGGCTTTGATTTTGCAATATTTACTGTATTTAATATGAAGTAGAAGAATTTTATCTACGCTGTAAACTCAACTAGCATACATAAGTAAGCATGATGTGAATAAACTTGAGTTAGCGGTAGAAAATCGAATTTATAAGCTACTTCCATCTTTGATTAAACGGAGAGAAATGTCAAAATTTGTACTGTGGCAAGTTTTAAAATGTAGTTTTTATTCTTTTAAATACCTTTTCAAAACCGCGAATCGATTGTATTTTGGCGTTAGAAGATACTCTATCCAGAGGAATAAATTCCTTTCTACTCAAGGAGATATTAATCGTTATTATGACTATATAAATATACATATATGTGCACTCATTTACTCCTATAAGGAAAAAGCAGAAAGCATTCGAAAATAAACTCGCAACCGTATTTGGTATTTCGTGAAGTATGGAGTCCTGAAGGAGTTGCTCTTCTGATATGGGACAGAGCTTTAAAAGGACGGAGGAAATGTCAGGTTATTTTGAAGAAATTAAAGAGCAAAGTAAACAGTTGCGACTTTTCTCGTGGGAACCGGAGAATACTTTCCGAAGTCTGCTCAGTCGAATCAGCAGAGCAGAGAAATGGTATGTAGGATATCGGAGAGGAAGAGATGAGCCACGTGCACACAGAAATTTCTCGTCTCTCTACTTTGGATAGAAAGAAATGCGAACTTTGTGCATGCAGATCAAAAATTTCAGTAGCTATTTCGGCGGCAGTAATTCTACTTTGATCCGTAAGATGGTCTTGAAAAATGCATACGCCACAAAATTCTTTTCGAAGAGACAGTGGGCTACCAGTTTTCGTTGCGATAATAAAGCTAGAAAAGTTTTAGTAACAACTTTCGTAGAGTATTCATTCATATTGCTATAATTTATTTATACCATGATAACAATCATATCTACAAATAATTCAGACTATGGAAGAAATATCGGTTCAATAAATTTCTGTGTGCTATTAAATCTAAATTGATTACATATTACATTAATTTCACTAGGAAAAAGCATGTATGATGTTGTGCCTAGAGTGTTTTGTTACTTGCAGGGCCAACAACATAATATCCAATGCATCTCAAATTTGGCAGCGAGAGTAAAAGAATGAATTTACATAATTTTGTTTCTTTTTATGTTAATACATGATTTTGATTTGTGATTTTACTCTTGGATATTTAAATTTCTTTCAGAATAACATAAGTAACATAAAGATGTTTAATATAAGATGTTTGTATTTAGGTAAGTTAAATTTATTTATTATAAAATATATATTATATACTATTGCTAACTTTTGTTATTGTGATGATAGAAAAGTAAGAACTAAAGTAGAGAAAGTGTAACTTATTGCGTAACGTATGTGAAATAGCCTGGCTTTATCTTTATTAAATTAAAAATAATTTACTAGCAGAATAGTAAGAGATTATAAATAATTAAATTACAACAAAATATCATCACCATTAAAATTCCAATTCATCAATAGCGAATGAATGGTGCAAATTTATGATCTCTTATTCAAGTCATTTGACGATTTATTAATGAACAACAATAAATATATTTCAAATTTATTAATCTAATAAACTACAGATAATTCAGCGATAGATAAATAATAATTCAATTTTGTTCATTAAAATATTTAATGAATCGGGATTTAATTATGCTTCTCCTTTTATTTTGCATTAGTTTAACTGTATCATTAATGAAGCCGGATAATATCAGATGAATAATAATGAAGCCGGATATATATCGGCAAAAGTATGTGTTTATGAGTGATATGTGATTTCAGTTGACCAAATTATAGGTACTACTATTTCTTTGGTAAACAATTCTTTAAGAAATTAGGAAATTAACTACTATACACAAAAAAATCTTGTAAACCATAAAAATCAAAACTAAGGAACGAATTTCGAAAATTGCCAACCTCTCTGTCAAAGACTACCGTGCTTTGACACTTTTACCTTATAGTTTAATTTCGAATTTTTGGAAGAATCAAGAAAATATTCTCGAAGAAAATATATTTATTGATATCTACCAGCGTACTAGGGAATAAAGATACGTATAGGAATTAATTATAATTTTATAATATAAATAGCCCTTTTAATTAACGTACACTAAATCGATCTATCTACCGTCATGTACAATACTGTACCAATTACTGTACAATATTGTACCAATAGCTTCTAATAAAGAATTTTTGAATCTTAATTTTTAGGATAAGTAAGTACATTACGTAATACGTTTCTGGTAAGTATGTTAATTCAATGACTGAGATGCAACCTTTTAAGTACATTACGTAATACGTTTCTGGTAAGTATGTTAATTCAATGACTGAGATGCAACCTTTTGAGTTAGTACCCTGGAAACACTTTGGATCAAATTTAACTCCTTCGAAAGAAGTTGAGGGACTAGATAGATCAAGAAGGGTATCCCTAAAGTACCTCCTACGAAACTTCCGCGAAACTAAAAAAGTTTGGAATGGGCAGGACCAGAAAATTCCATTATTCAATAGTTTTGGAAAAGTCGGATCGTCTGCGATCAGCACTTAACATTTTCAGTATACCGTTAGTTCCGCCATCATATTTGCTACAGTCATGCATCGTATCCTATTTCATTACTGTGAAGCATTATCAAGTAAAAGGAATTATTACTCCCTAAGTTTATAAGCATCTATGTATCAACATTTCCAAGTGGTATTTATTATTAGAATTGCCCTTTCCTTTCTCAAGAATAATAAATAAACATTGAGTTATTTTATCCTTCAAGAAAGAAACTCAGTTATGCAGAAAAGTAACCAGATTCGTATCTCAATAAATCAGAAAACCTCGCTGAAATTCAATGGACAATCTTACCATCAGGAGTTAATTATCCGACGCCCTATTCCACAGCATTTAATCAACCGTTTTCTTACCCTATCCCCAATAAAAGTAGGCTAGACCCTTCCTTTCGACGAAATAAGTTTCCAAACACAGATAAGACCTGAAAAATGCCCCAGTCAAGTGGTTAATAGGCAACTTCCTTTCCGTAAGCTCCAACAAGCATTCCCTCCATCCCATTAAACACACACCCAGATCGGTATTCTCCACACTGTTGCGATTCCGCCAAAATTTACAACCCCCATTCCACTCATTTACTTCGGGAATACCTGCAGAAGGCCACATTTCGTGTTTCTTTGATGAACTTGCGCGCAGATTACATTCAACAGACACATAGAGCCTCCCCAACCCCGCGGCCACTATATAATCTACAAAATGCCACTTGGGGACAATTTACGCGGGGCCAGATAACTACGATAAAGTTGCCCTCGGATGGAGGACCTCCCTGGCACGGAGACTCATTGTTTGTACCCTCGTTACCCCCTCGACCCTTTTCCTTCCATTTAAATTCCTCCCCATCCCCTCCCGAACATCCTGCGAGAAGTCCCGGAAGAAGCATTCGAAGGCACGGGTCTTAGGAAACCCGCAAGGTCTATTAATATCGGGGAGAGGAGACACGCTCACACGGAGATGCCTTATGGTGGGGTTCCTTTAAGAAAAGAGGGTGCAGGGTGCTTTCATCGCCAAGGAGACTCCGGCAGAATGTGCTTCCGACAAGGAGATGGGGGTTGGTTGCATTACTCAACCCTTCTCCTTTCAAGGTGAGCCTGAATAGCTTTGATGGGGGAGTGAGAATATTGGAGGGGTGGGAGAGATGAGTTAGGATGAGATGGTTGAGGGATGCGGGAAGAATCTGTTAGAACCTTTCAACTCGGTCGCGCCGGCAACGCTATCTGCTGTCTATCTCACCGTGCGATAAGTCAAGTCTCCTTAACTCCGTCCTTAAGAAATCTCTCTCATTTCCCACCTTTTCTCAAGGTATCAAGACAGTTCATTTTAAATGTGGATTTTTTCCTTCTTAGCTTTATTACCATTACTTACGAAGTTGACTAATGATGATTAGTGATGATAAATTAAGTTCTTTGTGCTTATTTTTATCGCTGCTTTTTTCCTGCCGTTAACTCTTATCGGAAAAAAAAGAAATTAAGAGAAGACTTTGTAATTTCGTTTTTGTAATGTCGTTGTAGAAAAATATATTGTGGAAATTACAAAGTCTTTTCTTAATTTCTTTATTATGGCTTTCCACGAAGTACGGCCAGAAACCATCAATTACATTCTTATCGGAAAGTCTGACATGCACACAAAACCATTCCAGAAAAAGCGAGTTAGCTGGGATTCGAACCCGGGACCTTAGAGGCCGGGGTTCTAGCTCGCTAATCACTCCGCCACCGTGGCCAGTAAATGTAGAAAATTTTATACAAGATTTAGAATTTACGATCAGGACCGGTTACAGTATGTTAGTCAGTCGCTCGCCTCATGGTATTGCTGATACTAAGGTTTCGTTAAAGGAACATAATCGATATGAAAGTCGCAAAAATTGAAAATATAAAATCCTAGATTACAGATAACAATGGCAAGCTTCTAAATTGAGATATAAATAGAAGGTATAAGAAAATGTCCATGAATAATGCTCATTGAAAATAAGTGAATAAATGAACTATCATAATTACTTTTACAATTATTTTAAAAAAGGAACCCTAATTTAAATAAGCTATACTTGCTGAAAATGTTCCCCATATTTAGATTAAAGTGAAAAATCACTCTTCATTAAAAATATTAGTAGGAGGATTATTGCCAATGATTCAACGTGATGCTACGATCAAGGACGTCAAAACTGATGAAATATAAGACGAAATATATTCACTCGAAAATTGTGACATCGATTATATATTACATTTGTCTCTCATATCTACATCGACCAATGAACTTAGGGATAAAAGAAAAAGAGAGATCGAAATTAAACTTCTAAACAATGATAAAAACGCCGAAAATCTCAGTACTAATTTATCCTAACAGATAAATAATTAGTATGCATTTATGTTCGGAAAAGAATGGGACCAAGATGGTTCCCTTCTGATCATACCAACCGTCAATGCATATATTATCCGCAAACGGAACTTTTTCTATACAAATGTCAACGAGGAGATTATTTAACTCGGGAAGTTTACCTTTTGCGTCAATGCTGATATATTTCTTTCGAAATATTTCTCCGGGTTTTACCTCTGGGATATTATTCTAACCCTTAATAAAATATTCATGGACATACTTTTCTTGCATATTCGAGATACCTAATGACGCATCGGAAAACCCAGAATGTACCGCATTAAATACTATGGGGCCTTCCAAGCAGGAAATGAAATGTGAGTTCTCTACACACCCACTCAGTACCTAAACTACCTGTAGACATGCGAGAACGAAAATTTCCTCAAGTTTTTGATATTAAGTCGAAATTACCAAAATTTAATGATTCGTTTGGTCTCTATTACGAACCCATTCGTCTATATATATGAGTCTTAATTCCATTTTGGGACGAATAACTACGTCAGTAGCTTTTAGTTTCCACGTGCTAAACGCTCACACTACTCATAACTACACTGGGATGGTCATATTTTTCCGGTAGTTACTATTATTTAAAAATATAGGGTTTCATTTCTTCGTAAATGCTTGGGAAATTTCCTTTTAATTATAGAAGTGATTCAAAGATAATTAGAAACTCTTTTGGTGAAGTCTTTAGTCTTCAATGATTTCCTCAAATTTCCCCCTAAGGAAAATGCGCAAGAATTTATTGGAAGATTAGATCATCGGAAAAAGAGAAGTAATTAATACACGAACTAATAATCTTGGAACGATTTCAAGGAGGTAAAAATAATAATAATTCAGTATTAATTAGTTCAACATCGAGGTAATGAAGTCACGTAATTTCGTTATTTTAATAATTTAAGAGATAGCGATATAACTTTGAAGTAATAAAAAATACCTTAAGGTTAAATAAAACAAAAGCCCTATATGAAGAAAGACACTGTAGGATACAACCCACAGGAATGAAATTCTGAGGAACTTATACGAGGTATCATTATCGATAAATAACGCCAGCTGGCTAAACCCTGAAAAGGGAATAGTGCTTTGTGATGATGATAATGATAATAGTAAAAATGCTCTTTACTAAGCTCAAGAATGAGCCTTATTGGTATCGTCTTTCTTAAGCCCTTCTATTAGTAAAGTAAAGAAATAAATAGCTTTTTAGAGTTGAAAAACAACAGGAAGTGGAACCTGATTTCCGAGAAAAAGGCCAAATCTACACTTTGGGAATAATATCACCAGTGAGAGAATACTAAGAAACAAGAGTGTGTGAAAAACCTGCGAAACCTGCTGACAGTGATTGCAAAAGTTTAGAAAGAAGAAAGAAGGAAGGAAATTAAAAATGCCTTCAATCGAAATATGCAGCGTAAATTCAAATTAATACAAGAAACACAAACGAGAACAAAAGTTGAATTAAAATGCCATGCAGGTAAGTTTAACGCGAAATCCAATTTTAGTTTTTCAAGTAACAGTTCTTATCACAGACCTCCATCCATCTCAACCACCTTCACACCTCTAAAAATTAAGTCCTCTATTTATTCGATTACGTCACATTTACAACGCCTTTCATATCGACAAATGAATCGCGACACTCGCTGACGCCTTGGAGTGGCTGCGCGCCAGCAACCGTTGCCACTCAGTGGCTCGACCGGGTCGCCCGTATGAAAGGATCATCAAGGGAAGGGGGGGGGAGAAGGTTAGAGGGGCTTTTTGAAGTGTCTGGGGGTGGATTTCCAATTATGCCCTCGCTAACGCCACCGTATCTGCATTCCCGCACCCCTCGACTTGGGTAACTGAGGGAGGAAGTTGGCACCTAGCCCTCTTTGGTGGCGGAAAGGAAGTGTCGGAGACTCCTGCCACTGCGTTCGATGACTAAGTGCGTGCGTGCCTCTGTGTGCGTGTCTGAACGTCTGAATGGGGCTGTTTTTGCTCACGCGGTTTTGCCAAGGCGTTCCTATCGCTTGCTCCCCCGGCGATTATTACGTGTCGCCAAAGGGGAAATGCTCTTCTTTTTTCCATCTCTAATGCGATGCTAATTTTCCTGCTAAATTAATGGAGCGGAGGAAGAAATTCGGGAGGCGGGTGTTTGCGCATTCCTCTTCGGTTTATATTGTCCCTTTCCTTTGCATATTGTACCGTGACGTTTAAGCAAGAAATGAGATTCGTCGAGGGGAAAAAAACTCGAGTTGACAATGGAGATTGACGGAGAGATCTTAGAACAAGAGGTCCAGTTGCCATACTTGGGAAGTGTTCATTTTTGGTGTGAAAGGAGTATAGCTGAGGCTAGAAGAAGAACACCGGTAGCCGAGGAAGGTTTTTATGAATGAATATCCTGATAAGGGTCCTTGATAAGAAAAACGGGATTAGACAGAGGATTACAGAGCGTTTTAGGATGTGAGATGCAGACTCTAAGAGACAAGGGCATCAAAAGATTGGAAGCCTTTGAGATTTGGGTGCAGAATCAAGTTGAAAGAGTAAGTTTTGCAGATAGAAAAAAAATACAAGAAAGGGATCTGTTCAATGGAAGATTTTTGACTGGGGAAATAATTTAAAGACTAATAGAATATTATAGGTGGTATCTCTTACTAAAGAAATTAAGTGAAGTTAAGATTATTGGGGAGAGAATATGAATATAGATTTAGATTTTTACTCCGTGTATCAGTGGCTTATGGTAGAGAGTGTAGTTTCATCATCATCAATGCCTTAGCCACCCCATTAGCTTCTCTAACATGCATTGGAAAGAATGGAGTTATAGGATTTCAACTTGCAGAATATAATTGTTTCATTAATATTACTAACTGCTGTTCCTAACTGTTATCCCTCTTGAGAAATCCATTATATTACATCAGGAATATTGGTCTATTTTTTTTTGGAGATTTCAGCTCATTGTTATGAGAATTCACCGCTTCAGAATGGTCATTAGTGGACCACCGAAGCTAAAGTTACGAACCACAATCCATCGACCCTTATTCGACCCCTAGATCATTATATACCCCATATACATTCCGATCGACCCCTTAGGGCTCATACAGACCACTTTACCGAACCCTGGTTCAGACAGAAGGTATTTGGTGAGTCATATGAAGCCATCGGTAAGCTAAAGCAGCGTAATATTGCCACTTGAAAGAAGTCTGTGATTGATAACCTTCTGGAGAATTGTCGGCAAGATCTTCAAAGAAGGGATAAATTACGAAGGTGATCGAAACCATGGTAGATGATGTAAATAAGATGAAATTTAAATGTTACAGATTAGTGTACCTGACAGAAAATGAAGGGCCTCAAAAAATTTACATAGCTAAGTAAAATTCCAAGGAAAACTTCGGTTGAATATTTGAAGAAAGTAAATAGACTGTTCATAATAAGAATAACATTAGATTGGGGTAATTGGACTAAGCATTATTTCGGAAGTAGAAAATGCCTCAAATAGTTAGTGGTAATGATAAACAAAGAATCGTATTCAAGAAGACTTGAACCACAATTATTTTTTAAGGAAATTACAGTTGTTAAGGATATAAGGGAAAAGTTGCCACGCCGTAGTTAGCAGAGTTATAGAGCGTTTCGTACGGTATAAATAGTATTGATAAAAATACTACATGGACTTTTGATGGGTATTTTTCTATTCTGCTGTTATAGTAAAACCTACTGTTGCCGATGCTCCAACATTTTGCAACAATAGTTTTGATAATACAACATGAATGGAATTTCCTTAAGCTTCAATCCGCTATTTAAATTATCTATTAGAATGGAAATAATTTTCTTTGTGCATAAAAACAAAGGAGATTTGATTGATTAATTTCGAACAAAAAACGCGGAGGAAAATATGGTACTCACATATACTGACCAAAAGAGCAGGTCAAAACAGGAATAGCATTAGCCAGTGAGGTCACAATCTCAATTATATTCTATGACAAATCTAAGTGGACTTTCATGAATTGTCTACTGAATAAGAGATATTTCTTAAGAGATTATTACTAACAGGGTTAATAGTATGTGGAATCTTCAGTTTCAAAAAATACTCCTCTTTGCAAATCTTTTCTAAGTTTTCATCAATGCCATTACCACGTAAATTACTTTTTATTGGAAAATGATCTTATTCAATCGAACATTATCTTAAAGATGAAAGAATATTTGGGATTTAAATCATTATATTATCAAACTAGGGATGCTATCTTCGTAATTTCAGGTCGTGGTCATGGAAAATGATAGATGGTTGGGCACGTTCCGTTCACATTTACGAAAATCGGAAAGATTCCTAAATTTACCGAGTTATATAATTCTACGATTGTCTGCGGAAGCCATTCGTCGCCAGGATCGGTCTTCGTCAGAGCAATCCGTGGCGCCGAATTTTGGGAGGTAATAAATGACCGGCGGCCATAAAAGATATTACGATCTTCTCGGGCTTAAAAAAAGAAACGTCGCCTGGAAATACTATGGGTAAAAACTGGCAACCATAACCATGAGGGCTCTTTGTGGGGCCAAAGGTTAGCGGAATAATAAAGATGCCATATTAAGAAAATCGAAAATACCTTTTATTGCTGACTATCTCCATCTGGGTTTATTCTTCCGTTAGAATACCTTCGAAAGGAAAGTTGAACTATCACTTTTATCAAGAGTATAAATTTTTACGGTCCATCTCTCTCCTATGTGTTTTTCTTTAGTTTGATCAAATGAAGTTAGACAATAACTCTCGGATGCAGCATTGTGTAAGGTCGCCAAAGTCGGCAGGTTTTTCACATTCCCTTATTTGAGGGTGTTCTTTTGCTGGGGACATTTTTTTCTGAGCTTCAATTAGATATTTTTATCCACAATTAAGTTTTTTCCATTCCCATATTAATTTAAATAGATTTTTACAGTTCAAAAGATATATTTGCATCGAAGGAAAGAAACATATTTAAAATGAGAATTTGAAAATTTTCTGATCGATGTTGAATTAAGGTAGATTTACAACGCCAATAAATAAAGTACGCAGTACTAAAGATTTTTTAGGATTAAAGTCATATCGGACACACAAGTTATCAGAAATGAATAATGATTCCAGTTAAATACTTAATAACATGCGAATCATAATTTAGTGAAATGGTCACAAAATCCAGAAAATGCATCTAAAAGAATGATGGTTTTTGATGTTTTATTTTTTTGATTTTGGGATCATTTTAAATATGTCACCATCAGCGGCATTGTCTTTATTCCAATTATATACTTAAGGAATATGCAAATTATGATTATTTCATTCTTTATGCCTACAGCAACCTCCAAACATTTCTAATTTAATCATATGTCCCTCTTTAAAGCGTAAATTGTAATTTTGCTTAAACTCTACCTAAAGGTCACCTTTTACCGTGCATTTTTTTTCTCATTTTACCGCGATATACGCATCAAATTAAACGATAGGAAACATTATAGTAGTACGCAGAAATATGAAACGAAACGAGCTTTCTTCCCTCATACATTGAGCAAGACTACATAAATAAAGTGGGGGCTGGGGACCCGCATAGATACAGGAGTAGCAAAAACTCTCCAACAATACTCATGCATGTAATGTATCTCCGGCGATCCGATGTCTCATTTCTTGCGCCATACATCCTTTAGTCGGAGAATAGAAGATAACGACCGGGCACGGTCATTTTCATGCAATGCTATGGTAACCAACCCACTCAGCGCCCCTTTGATAAAATGAGAAAATTAGTCACTGTTCCTCGAACTCAGATAGTCCAACTAAACAGCAGTTTAGCGGTCTGATGAATTACAACATCCTTCAAGCGAAGTAGATGTCCTCGAATTTCTCCTGCACCGCTTTTTCTAAAGCGAGGACTAGTTTTAGAAGCATATGGAAGTGGTAATAAAGATAATTTCCTAATAGTTGTCTTAAAGTATATCTATGAATGTTCCTGCGAGCCGTATTTCGGCGTGTGGCAGGGGGTGTATACACCATAAATATATTTCTTTGATCAGTTACTGTCGTTTGTGGAAAAACTAATTTTTTTAAACATGTTCTAGCATCTATTCTATCCCCGATTTTTATCACTGCATCAGATATTCGCAACGTCTTTTAAGAACGTACTTTATTGCTGACTAAATTTAACGTACTGAATTTATTGAACAAATCAATCCTTAATTTAAAAATACTTTCTTCTAAAAATTCCCTTTTCAACATTATAAAGCATCAGGGTAACATAAAATGATTTGTAAAAATAATTGATATAATATTTTGCATTCCACCGTACTTTTTTCACTCTAGAATACAATTCTTGTGAACCCCATACATGGAATTCATATTTGAGATAGGGCTTAATTATTGTAATGTACAGTCGTCAATGAACTTTTACACTGCATTAATACTTGAGATTAGTAAATAACAATGGACTTTTACTTTGTCCAGAGACTATTTCCTTGAGAAAATGGAGTTCATAGACGTTACGGATATGGGTATCCAAAAATAAAGAAAATATTTGGGACTTGATTTCCTGTCAATAACCATTAAAAGTATAATTTGGTCGTGAAAAACGCAAGAGTTGTACAATAACGTTGGAAATGTTTCGCTATCATTATTCCATAGTGAGCACCTCCTCAAATCCTAGATAAAGCTTCCCCCAAGAAGTCATTAAGGAGGGCGCGATCGCCCCCTTTTAGATCACTACTCGGTTCTCCTTTCATTAGACAGTTCCATACTCATCTTTGAAGAGCCCATCCCTTTGTTACTTTCGACAGGGAAGAGAGAGTCAACCATCTTCACTATGAGTCCACAGAAAGGAGAAGGGATTTCAGACTATGACCCTCTTGTCGTGGAAATGACTGACATATTCTGAGGGATCAATGGGACTTAGATGTTCTCTAAGATTACCTTTCGTCGAACTCATGAGATCACGAAGTTGTTTAACGTTGCTGGGATACCGTCGCTATTATTGAGCTTTGAGGTAAACATGTAAGGAACGTCTTCTCGAGGAAATATCCTGGTTGACTTTTACGGACGTTTGAGAAGACCTCTTATAACGTTTGGATCGTTGAAGTGGTTCGGGCCCAGAGAATAATAGCTTTTGTTCCGTGTTGGGAAAAGATCCTTTACCTAGAAATTCATTTGGTGCATTATTAATCAAAAACGGAATAAATGGATTAACAGTGTTGTTTAACTTAGAAATTTGAATTATTTTTGCTCCGACTTAACAAGTTAATCTATATCCAAACATAAATGAGTTTAACGTAAAATTGGTATCTTCAATCTAATGTTTTTACCTTTTAATTTTTTCGCTCTACTAATTTCTTACAGCCGCCACTCGTATTCCGTAGGAGGAACAAGTATTATATTGCTAGGCTAGCTACTGATATTTTATGCTACTAGTTTAAACAGATAAATATCCGGAAAAAAATTAGTAATACCATTTTCACTCTTATCTGTAACTAAGCATCGTAATTAAAACCTTTGAATTCAAATTCTGGAAACGTTTGCGTAAAACTTCCTTAGATGTGCAATATTCATAAAATGACTGTAAACGACAATAATATAAATAAATTTTTAAGAGAAATCTCGTGAAAAATTCTTCCAAATTTATTAGTAAATTACAGCAGAAAAGAGAAAGGGAATATTTCTGATAGAGATAAAAACAAGGAAGAAAGTCCACCAGAATGTAATTTTCAAAAGTAGTTTGCAAGGGATCAGTAATCATTTTTATCACCTCTTGAGCTGGATGAATCCTCAACACAATCACGAAATTGCCGCTAAGTAAACGCTGAAAATTAAGCCTCAATTTTCCTACAAACTTCCTCTCCAGGTATCACACCAATAACCGAAACTGGCATAAGCCTACATAATTCGACAAAAGAAGTTCGTGGGACTTGAATGCGGGAGTCTTTGGCGCAATTAGCCGATGAGGGTTTCGCCATTCACTAAGTGGTTCGCGGAATGACAAATGAATAAGGATAGCCGTACGAATTGTCTTTTGAGGCCGAGGATGGGGCAACTAGGACCACAATGCATGCGAAATCACGCCATTAGCGGAAATGGTTCCCCACCCGACAAAATCCCGTTTCTCTGAAACGCTGCAAAGATTTTTTCGACCCTTTCATTCCGACGGTCCCAAACCTCTCCTTTAATAAGTCCCACGCATTCGATGGAATCTTCCGAAACAGTGGAGTGGGCTTAGAGCCTGGCTTTTCGAATCCTAAAAGCGCGTCGCTCCGATGACTTTCTCACTGGTCCTCGAATTTTATTCAAAGACTCTTTCATTGCGTATGTACGGAATTATCTGATTTCTCGGAAGGGGTTTGGGTCTAGGTCGAAAGTCCCGGAGTAAGGTTAAGGCCGATGATTCCTAAGGGAGAGTGTTGTTGATAATTCTGAAACGCTAAGTAAAGCTAGAGAATCGCTTTTCGAAGGGATTTAATTTTGCGTGAAGTGTGCTACGAATTTATTTTTCCTCAAGTCATTCCTAATCTATCACGACATGGTTTATGCGATACTATCTTAAGCTATGGGACTTTTTAACCATGCTCTTGCCTCATTTCATCGCTCTTCTTTTCATAACCGTAATGTTAATTTAATATAGCCTTTTGCACAATGATACTCGTTGGCCGCAAGAGAATTAAAATATTTCACTATATGTAAATATATAGAACTGATATAGCAATTAAGATGACAGTTTTTAACATGGTATCTCATTAAGTAGTAGCAGAATTGTAAAGACAGTGTTTAGAAAATACAGCATGTGGCCATATGTCTGCCTATCTATTAGCTGGAAGATATAAAAAAGCAAGGGGAAAATACTAACATAACTAAGCATTTCGTAAATTCCATATATTTGTTGAGTATGCAGACGAAGAAAAGACAGGAATGCATGCCCAAAGCGTAACTACGTAAGGATATAAGAGTAAGAGTAAATCAATATTATTACGTGAATTATTATTACGTGAATAAATAAATGTGTGTAAATATAAAACTGAAAGAAGATGTTTCGACTGTGACGAGTCAGGCGTACGGGAGAGGAGAGTAGGTGTAGTAACTTCCATTTAAATCGAAAGCATATATTTCTATATTTCATTCAAACAACAACTAACGTTTTTCTGAGCTCTTCGAGTGGAGACCTTTCGTACATGTTTCTTAAAAATGTTCCATTAATATGATTGAACTTTTCCTATTTTATAAAACGGAATATAGAGATATATTTTGTGTTCTATAACCGATTCGAGTAAATGACAGAATATGATATACGACAGAATACACATAATACTTATATGATAAATCTCATAACATGCTCAACTTTAAGGTTATGGTATGGGGAAAAGAATGCACGTAAATGATACTATTTTCGGAATCAAATTATGTAGTTTTTGGCTCGAGTGAAGCACACATCGGGGTTTTAATCATTTTTACGGCATTCACATTTATTACTCATACATGGATACCGTTTGCAGCGGTACATTAAATGTAATTACGTTAATCTAATCTACATTACCTAATTAGATAGGCAGCTCTGTTCTTTTTCGGTAGAATCAATTAGACTTACAAAATCGTCAATGTATTAATTATTAGCCCAATTTACGGGCATTTAGCTTCGAAAAATGAATTTAATGAATGCTTGCTGGAATTTTTAATTTGTAAATATTTAGTAAAGTTGTTAAATTATAATGAAAAACTAATTAATCATAATAAATTTCCAATTCATTACTACCGCACTATTTTTAATAAAGATTTAAAAGTAAAATAAAGTTGAAATTGATTGAAATAAATGCTAATGGCGTTCGTTCAAATGAAATCGGAGAGAATTGAAATTGATTTTCTCCTCTTTCCTGCAAGAAGGGGTGTTTTACAGATGAAATTTATCATTTATTACACTTGAATGGTGTAGGAAACATCATATTTTGAGAACTCATCAGCACTGAACAAATTATAGGTAAAATGTCCATCATATTTCATTTTCTTAGCGTAGAAGACGAAAAAATACTTAAGTGAAGCAAAAACTTAGATAAACAAATTTAATCTCAAATTTGGGACAATTTTTGGTCTTTAGAAATTTTCTGCAGCATTGATGAAAGATTTGGATATGATTGGTTCTATGATTCAAAGGTTCTTATGGAGATAAAAACATATCTCACAGATCAATATTATGTATATTTTTAAAGCGCCAGTCGTGGAAGATAATTTTAAAAATTAGAACGAGAAAAATTTTCACAGATATAGAAAAGGGAATTCATGAACTGCTAAATGACATACCATAAAGTGGGAATGAAAAAGAATACTTTTCGTAAAATTAAGGTAATGTTACAAGCTTCGCAAGGTAATGAGAATGCGACAGTTAAATGCCATTCAAAACGCTGAAACCATTTCATTACATTAAAAATTTCGTAAATTAGATCAGGAAAGATTTACTTTCTAGCATTCTTTTCATTATTAAGTCCGAGCAGAAAGTAAGATTTGCGATTAACCTGGTTTTTTTCTAACGTAGGATTCCAGGAATTCAATTACTTAAAATTAATTTACAAAATTACTTAAATAAAATTACGAAATTCATCAGTAGTTACGACTAAGTTTGTAGAAGAATAATACAAAAACAAAGGGAATATTAATAATGTAGCAGCATAGCAATAGCTACATTTCACGCAATGGACACCTTTAAAAAGCACATACTTCTCATCCTATTTTTACCCCACTTATAGATAGATTCTTAATCACTATGCATCCGCTTACTCCTCGTAGCCCCCCGCGACGTGTCCCACCCTTAAACACACCCACGCCTACTTAACGAAGGGAGAAAGAAGGCTGGGAGAGCAGAGGACATTCAGTCACAACCCTCCTCAACCAATCACCCCATCCCCGAATGCATTCCTCGTGTCGATTCTTCTCGCATCCATCCACCTCTATTTATACTCCCTTATGTGCCTTTCTTCCGGGGTTTCTTTCCACCCACGCCTGAAGAATGCCCTTCCGTCCTCACGACATTATTCTCTCTCCATCCTCAAATGTCTTTCGTCTTCCCTTTCTCTACGCTTCCATTCATCAGTCGGCTCCTTCCTTCCTCGTTTCCTGTAGGCACTTGCGTGAGTATACTATATATATATATTTCCTTCCACTTAAGGTAGCACCCATAGCTATCGGCATTGAACGTACATTTGCTCAGCTTTTAAGATTACACTAATAAGATTTCATGGGCAACCTGAAGTTACAGTTAAGACTCAGCTGATATCGTTAGTCTTATAGGCGTAGAGATCAGCTTGCTAGCAACACTGAGGTACAGCATTATAATCGTGGTTAGAGTCTGGATAATTCTGTGTTAATATAGAATAAAAATAATCTCTGAGGAATAAAATTCGATCGTTAAATATGTGATTATTATTGATAGTTTCCAAAACATGTAAAGGCTCCTGATTGAATATAATTTTAACGACTAAATATAAAATATCTAATTTAAAGAGGCATCACTGATGAGAAAAAGTATCCCTGATTTAAGAGGAGTAAGTACAGTTAAAATAATCAAGTAAGTAGCGTATTCACGCTAATTCTGACGAAATTAAACTATTATATTATAAGTGGTTAGAAAGATAATTGTATGGTTAAGATTCTCGATCTGAGATGAAAATAGTAATTTCTGAATATGCGTGGAGGTTTATTTATAACTGAGATAATAAAGCTATGCAAGTTTACTGCAAATGACTTTGCATGGCGTAAAGGCGGTTGACTTAAAGGAATATCTCAAACTGATTCAGATCAGTCTGTTAACATGTAAGCAATCACAAGCCACAGCTAATAATTACGTGTGCTTCAACATGCCTCTATAATGTCTCTAGAGGCGTCACGTATACTCCTCTACCTACTCCTAAACATCGTGGCATCATAAGTTAGGATTGCAATTGAATATTAAAATTGTGAAGAAATTGAAAATCATCATTATGCCTCAAATTTAATCCTACAGTAATCGTATCAATACATATGGTGAAATTGGAAATGTTACCTCTGAAAGAGAGCTCGTTCTAACGTAGGTATAAATGCTAAATGGACTATGAAAAAAGACTTAAAAAAAATAAAAATTCGCTTCTAATCACGAAGCGTTGAATTAGTTTCCCCAAAATTGAGGAAATAGTTTTAATCCATTACATATCAATATATGAAATATACATTTACGCACTACCATTGACATAAAATATAAAAAATATGTAATTTATAAAAGTTTTTCACTAACTAAGAATTTTCTTTTCATAACTCCCTTTCTTCTTTTATTGCAAAAGATTATGCATGGTATTCTAAAAGTTGTATGCTTCGCAGACAAAAATCGCAACAACTTTGAAGCGGTTTAATGATATAAGGTGTGGAGACACTCGGTCATACTATCATTCTTAGTTCTAAATTCCAGCATTTACAACACAGAAACTACAACCTCAACTCCTGAGGAGAATCCCCTACCCTTTTCCATTTCTCTTTGTTTATCTTTTTTCTCCTTTTCTCATCCTGCGGGAAGGTCCAATCCATCTCCAGCACACAACCTTCTCGACTCAGGAAGGAAAGAAAAAACATTGCTGGACCTCACGTGGAGGCAGGGAGATTTGCATTAATAAAGGAGTATATAAATATGTATGGCTGCGGGAGAAGATTTTTCTGAGAGAAAAAGAGAAACGTATGTGTTTCGTGGTGCGGGAAAGGGGGCTCTGGACCGAAGAGAGACTTGGCCATCGCGGCCGAGTGGGATTTCCTCACTGACTAAGGGCCTTCTATGACCACATACCTTTCGTTTACTCCTTTCCAGTGAAAAATTGTTTGTCATTATACCAACCCTGTCTTTATATGCCTATCAGTTCGTTCTTTAAGTTAAAAACGTAAAACTGCTGCTATTTTCCCTTTCCAAAATATTATTATTAAATAGTAATAAAAATAATAATAATACACACACTTTAATTGGACATTTTTACAAATATTACAATGATGTGTAAAATAGAGCATTAGTAATAATTTAAAAAGAAAAGAATTATAAAAATAATAATAATAACTTTATTGCGAGATTGAGACAAGGTTGTCTCTTCTTCCATTTAATCCTTTGTCAATATACAGATAAAAGAAAAAATAACAAAGATGTATAAAGAGATATTGAAAGAAAGCGAAGTAATGAAAAAAGGAGTATAATATGGGCTGAAAAACCTAAGACTTATCTTAGGAAAAAAATGTCCCACCAGGAAAATACCCAAAAAAGAAGGGAGTGTGTAAAACCTGCGAAACCTACTCATAGAAGCATCTAAAATTTAAGTGAAGAAAGGAAATGGAAAATGAGAAGGAGGAAGGAAGTTGTCAGCAACATGTCTGGAGAAGGAAAAATACATACAAAATGCACAACAAAATTATACATAAAAATATTTAGAAAAAATTAATTAAATGACCATGGTTTCCGAATATTGTACATTACATATGTACCTTGAAATCCGTATTTTGGAGAGTAGTAGGGGGTGTATGCACCATGGATCTACTTCTCTAATAAATTATTTTGGCTACGGTTCGCAAAAAAAAGGAACCTAAATCGACTGATATTCGACTGATTGACATCTGCTTCTTCGAATTTACTCACATTATCAAAACGTAAAATGTATAACAACGAAGCTACACAATAACGGCTACATCTTCTACAAACATAATATATCTGAATTCATTAACTAAAGCTAGACGTTGTTTGAATATTATTTCTTCTAAAGATTCTCGCCAATCACACGTCAACAACCAAGTTAAAGCGACCTCGAATTATGATCTGTAAGAATTACTACAGACATATGCATCAACAACTAAAATAAACTATAAAACAAAACAGTGAAATTCATGGATCATGGATAAATAAGACAGTGGAAACACGAATTTGTTAGCTTTAAAATTCACAAATGCGAATAAATTAGTGAACATTTTCTCACTTAATAATGCTGGTAATTAATTCCTTCTTGAGATCACGTTACTATACTTTGATCATTATTAAAATCAGCTCCGGATACATATTTTCATAAAAAATGAAAATAAGATAAGAAATGCTGACGGCTATTATTGATGAGATGTTCGGCTGAAGGAATGATGGATGACTTTTCAAGCTTTTCCGGTTAAAAATAGACCTGGCGATACAATGGAAATATTCTGAATACGATATTATATTCAACAGTTAATGCCTGCGTAAGATGATACTCTTTGAATTCATCTCCGGAGATAAGCTTATATATCTCAATTCTAAAAATGCTTATCTTTTGGATATCCATAAAACATCTCCTTTGACTTCGAGTTCTTTGGAGAATCTACAGCTTTAATCTCGGTATCTCTCAAAATAACTCTGGCACCGATATTTAGTTACTACAAACAGCATTGGAAGAAAAATTTAAGCTATAACCCCAAGAAATTGTACCGTTTCTAATCGAACACCCACAAAGAGCTTAAGAAATATTTCATTGAATTTTCTAGTTAATTTCAGGGCAATTGCAATCATTTCACTAGTAAAATAGATGAAAAAGTATTATATATTAGCAACAGATAACCGAGATGAAGTTCTACAACAAATATTCAGTAGGATAATTACAATTTATTTGTAACTTTATAGAAAAACCTTGTTTCCTAAAACCTCACGCACAATTAATTAAAACATGTTTTGCCGTACACATTCCTATGAGCGTTCTACTGGTACGTATGAGCATTATTCTAATTATCGAACCTGTCCTAACTCCACATACCCCCTTAAAATGTAAAAATATCGCAGGCATTAAAAGAATACATCGGAAACGTATCTTAATACTGTAACTTTTCGCAAAGCGGTGAATACGCTTCAAATATATAACAAAATCATTCCAGGAATATTGTTCAGCTATATTAAATTAAACGGCTTCATTTAATCCTAGCTGAGCACTACATACAGTATCCTAGAGAATGTTAAAACAAGTTATCGTTTCAACATAGCAAATTACTATTTATCATTCTTTCACTAATAAAGATGAGAGACATTGAAATGGTGCAACGACGCAATTTACATTCTGTACCCTTTAAGTCGCTTCATACAAGTCCTTTGTCTCCCTTTTATCTAAGATAACTTCTTCGTTTAATCTTTCTGCAATATTTTGCTACATTTTTTCATCATAGGTGTTTTTCAGCGTATCTCTAATGGGCTTTTATTTCCTTCTCCTAACTTGGCCTTTTACTCCAACACTCTTTGCAACTAAAACTCTAGTACAGAAGAGTCTTTCTGGGAAATTTTCTTTGCCTTAATTATATCTTAGTCTTTGAACCTCTTACGATCTACCTTACCTAAGGCGCACCTCTGCCGGTACTAAAGAGCCACGTCATTGCTTTTAAAACGTCACATTATATCCGCATTTTTAAGATGCTTTTACTTCAAATTTAGCATTAATGGTAAGGAACTCTAACAGTAGTTTGAAATTAACTTAGTTGACTCTATGATACTGATCGGATGCATTATGTTAAACACAAAGGTGTGTGTATATGAACTTCCGGTATCACTCTTATCCCTCTCATGATTAGAACTAATGAAGGGTTTTCCAGGAGTGGAAAATTATATTTAATGTAGGATATTTACGATATTTATATATCTCGTAATGGATTCGGATTAATATAAAGTAGTGAATGGTCAAACTAATTATTCAGTTCCATATTTACACTGACGCATGTCCATACTAATGAGTAGTTTAAGAGTAAAAGAGGAGTAACACGTGATCGTAAGAATATGGAGTAGGTTTGTCGGCTACACCTGATACCGTTAATGACCAGGGGAGTAGAATGTTCTATGCATGTTCATATATATCAGTACAAATTAAACAATAAATATTCAGACTCGAATGAATATTTGAATATAAAGCATACGATTTCCAAGAACGATCATTTAAGGAAATTTTCGCCGGTGACGGTGTTAGCTATTATCGAAAGAAATAGAGAAAAATATATGATTTCCCTAATAAACCGGCGTTTGCTTGATCCTCCTAACCTGGAAACTACCCTTACGGCACAAATCTTTATAGGAATAAAATGGTTTACGTATCCCAATTTTAACAGTACTACGTATAAATAGTGAAAGGGTTATCATACAAAGAATAGAGAAGCTTACTTAGGATTCCCGAATGATATCAGCAGTTCCTCTCCTTCACGACTTGGCGTGAAGAAAAAATCTCAACAATAATTAAGGCGTCTTATTTATCGTGCTTTCGTCGCAACGCCACTTATTCGGAGATTCTTAGGCGAGAACAGGCAAGCAAAAATAAGAACCCTCGGTTTACTTGACCTAAATACAGCTCTGCCCTTCTCCCTGTCCTTCTCTTCCGACCTTTCTCTTTTCTGTTTCCTTTCTCCTTCCTCTGCAAACAATCTCTTCCTCTCAATTCATCCAATCTCATTCCTGCTAAAAGTTGGACAGAAGAAAGTTTTGCAAATGTTGATGAAATTTTTCCTCTGTCCCCGCAACTCGCCGGTTCCCCACGTTTATGTTATTACAAAGTTATTCAATTTCGGCTGGAAATTTATACGCAGAATGGCGAAAAAATACGACCTTATTATTATTTGATTCGCGAACCTAATGTCTCCCTTTTGATTTCCTCGAGGGAAAATACTTGTTCCAATGCGAGAAGGCTAATGTAGTTCTGTGGAATAGGAAATGGAAAGTGTGATTGAAACTGTCGTATTAACCGAGACCTGGATTGCTAGAGATTTATTTTTAGGGAAAAAGTGGAAGTTCTGATTTGGATGGCAAAACAACACTAATTCCATTTCTTTCTCCTCTGAAAATGCTTCTTTTTTCTGAGACATTGCAATAAATGATATAAGTAAGATATGATCAATTAAAAAGACTCTTTATTATTGGTAAGTTAAGCCAAATGCATGAACATATACTGGTAGGAAAATTTAACGTATCGAAATGATACTTGACCATCAGTTTTAAAATGTTACAGAGCAAATGTTCAATTTAAAGAAGTCTGGGATGGAATTTTAAGTAATTGAAAAATATTTTCTTGCGACAGAATTTTCTGTAGAGAATTCTGAATTTCCTTCCCTTAACGTAATGATTACATGCGTTTCAGATTTTAAAAATCATTTCATTAAGATTTCGATTTTCTTAAAGTTATTAAATTTTTGTAGTGATATACTACATTTGGTTACTACAGTAAATAGGGTATAACAGTAGTTACTAATACTACAATAGTCAAGAGGTTTATCGAGGTTCTTCTATCATGAACAGCGAATACGCTACCGTCGCCGAAGCATAAAATTTTCCTCAGATCAAACGCAATTTATCGTACGCATCCCGCCGAGCAAAAACGAAGACAAAAATCATATCGAGGATGTTTACGTACTCCCTGCATGGGAAATGCGTCCCAGTGAAACCGTTTCCCCAAAACTCATCCCATCTTCCATACATCTCAAGATGAAGAAATACCATCCGAAACGTCCCAAACTCTCTCAAACCAGATTCGATCCGGAAAAGCAAGAAGCGTAGAAAATAAAACCTCCGGGAGCATCTCTTTAAACAAATCGAGAGCGGATTGCAATCAAGAGCTACGCGCAGTAGAGTATGATCGCTGCCGATATCTCCGAGATAGGGGTATAGGTTTCTGGGAAAGACGACGGGATGATATCCAGGGGTTCTAGGGGAAAGGGTAATAGGGTCGAAATCCAGGTTAGGCGCACGGAGTTAGAGCAGCATAGAGCATGACCGTGACTCACCAAGGACGTGAATTTTCATACCAGGATTGAACGGACCGTGAAAAAACTCCGTGTATCGATTGACTGTGTGAATCGAGAGTCCAGGACGAGGCAATCGGAGCCAGCAATCGCCTCTCCCGTCGCCGGAAGGGACATTAATGTATAGAAATTGCAGTCTGTCAAAGCGTAGCAATCCATCTTGCGGCAAATACGGTGGAGTAAGCGTGGTGCAATCGCAGGGGATGAAATCTCCGGTGGAAACCGGTCGTATCCACACTGGATGCGTCCGAGGGAAATCCTTGGGTTTCCTTTCTTTCCCGAACAAAAAAGACGTCCTCGCAAGGAGATAAATATCCTATATCGGTGCCTCGATTTGTCTCGCCCTTTTTTTATTCCCTTTACGTCTCGAAGGGTTTACTTTTGAAGCGAGTAACGGTGAGATCCCGGTGAATACGCCTGGCATGATTTTCTTACCGAATCCATTATTCCGAATGACTCATTCATCACCGCGACGTCTTGTTCCATATTCCAATTGGAATGCGTCGCACGTAAGACAAACGATGTGGATGCTGTCTTTTATCAACCGCGCGATACAAGCTTTTAATGAGATAATTACAAATTAATGCGGGAAGAAAATTTTCACGTTTTTGTAAATCATCACGTTTACAGACATTCAATAAATACATGTGAAATATAATGTGATAAATTTATTATTATCATTTTCACTTTCATTCGATCTCGATTTAACTGGTGGTACATACATACATTTCTTTTTACCTCACTCCTCATCTCGCATCGAAAACCTCATTACCCACTCCTAAGTAATGGTACAATGGATGAAGTACGAACCGATCTTTCGGATGAATATTTTATAGATAGATACAGACGTATTTTTTTCTGCATCACAACAGGTTCATAAGTAAATTGCAACGAGATGTTGGATGTAAAATATAACTTGAAAGCCTAAGGCGTTGTCTAAAGCAGAAAAAAATCACATTTAGCATCGAAATTAGACAACAACAAATAATTCAAGTTATAAATGATATCGAGATATTTTTTATAAGATTTGTTCTTTAAAAATTCAAATTTTTCTCAAGCGTTCTTTTCATATTTCATTACTATTGATTTTCCGTACAAATACAATTTTCTAAGTGGAATACTAAATATTCATTCACATAAAACGTGCACTAGAAAATGTTATGTTAAAAAATCTCAGATTATATTTTCAAATATACCATGTATTCACCGGTTACACTAATCATACCTTCTCCGAGAAAATGTGCGACCAAATCTTACCCACAACGTGATTAGAACTTCGGAAATACCGTAAGATGACAAAAACACGTTATCTCGAGGACAGGAAGTGATACAAGCTTCTTAGAACAGGCAGAAGGATTACAGGAATGGATTCCATCCTAACTCGAAAGATCGAACGATATAGAGCGAGACCTAACGTTTCCTTAAAGGAAGAGAATTTTCCGAAACTTACTTTGACCAACATATATCCTATTTCAATAGTGCGCCGAACGTTAAGTTGACAACTTTTAATGCATCTAACGAGGCTTTCGTTTTCCTTTGTGCTAGCACATTGCTAATGATATATTAAAGTGATTATAATATACGTCGGTGTGCTCTATATAATCTCAGGCTCAATAAATCCCATTCAAAGTTCTTCTTTGTCAACATTTTATTAGTAGATACTTCACTTCCTTTCTTTCTGCTTGTTACTTTGCAAAATATCAAGATTTCTCATGTATTTAGAGCTTCAGTTGCTTTAGGCACATATCTTTTGGAACATATCTCTATGGAAACGTTTTATTTGATTCGACATCCATGTCAACAAGTAACCGCACTTAAAACTGTGATATTTTAAGCGTCATCAAAAACATGTTTATTATATAGACGGTATTCAAAACACGATTACAGGTTGTAGTTGATTAAATCAGCGAGATCATAAATACCCGAAGACGTGTTTATTTCGGGAGAAATTGCGGCTTGGTAATCCCGTCTCACATTTAACATAATAATAAGGAATTCGATAATACAAATATGATAGAATATGACACGATGGATTGAAAGAAATATACGGGGAAAATACGATACATGTTTACGACCATATCAAAACTAATATTTATAAATATTCAAATGATAAGCATATGAGATTGAATAAAGAAGAAGAGAAAAGAATGTTTAGTTGTTTACTGCAAATAACGGAAACAGAAAGGGTAGATCGTAAATGTTAGAAAGTGAAAGTGCGGAATGTTAATAGAGATCAAGTGGTCACCAACCTGATCCCTACCGCCCACTAGTGAGCTTTTAAAGCTTTTTAGGTGGACAGTAAGTATTTTCTAGATGTTAAAGTGTCATTTGAGGCCAAAAGGAGTAGATATTCATAAGTACTGACACATAAATACATTTCGAAAGTATGACGACGAAAAATTTTTATCGTATAAAAGCGTTTTTATTACATTGATGATTTAAGAAAGGGATTATTATTAAACCATCACTAAATAAATTCATATGTATTTATATGAAATATCCAAAGTTCTCGGACGCATGCTTTTGAATCGATCATAAATACTTTTGCTGTAGCTGGATAATATTTTTTTAAATGTCATTTGTATTTGATATTGTAATTGACGAAGACAGCAGTTTTTTTCCATATTTGGCTGTTTTATGTAAATGTTTAATGTCAATAAAGGTTAATATTCTAATTATGTTCTGTGATCACTTCCATTAACTATGTGTTAAATAATTTGGAAACCGTTTGACAGTAAGGAAATCATACTGTACGAATGTGTAAGTAGAAAAAAGAATAATTTATGATGACTAATGTAATCCAAGTTTATATGAGTCAAATACTTTTGAAATTTCTCCTAATGATCATCTAAACAATTTTTTTTTGCGATTCAAGCTAATGATACAAAGATCACTAGATGAAAGTAAACGAAATAGAGGAAGATTATAAAATTGTTCAATACATTTACAATGAAGCGATCTCAGCTGTTAGAAATCGTCAAATGCCGAACAAAAATTGCCGGAATAGATAAAACTTTACTTTTTGAAGCCGTTCTGGGGATTAATGGAGCGCAAATGGGACATGGAACTAATAATAGATCGCATTCGAGTCATATGTAGGTTGCATAAGGAAAACATTACCCTACATCGTGGAATTCTAAAGTTGGACTCGGCAAAGCAAAAGGCTGCAGGGACCTCCGATTCCAGGATATAATCATAAAGCAAATTTCTAAATCCAAACTCTGTGCTGAGACTTTGTCTCCCTTCAAAGGAATGACTTTAGCGTGTGACGTAAAAGGTCGTTCCGAATGACCCAGGCCACGCGATTTTCTTTGTACTTATAAAAGGTCGCAGCATGTTTGCCGAATGTGGTTCCTCGTGTTGTGGGAATTATTAAATAACAAAGCTTGGAAAGAACAAGCTGAAACTTTCACTGCATACGTTTCCAAAGTAGAAATGTTTGAGAGACTAAAATTTTTCCAAGAATGTAATTTGGAAAGTAAAATCTCAGAGACCACTCCGACATCCTACGCATTACTAAAAAATCATAGAGGATTTTAAAATTTTGGAGTACCTGATGCGAAAATGACAAAGTTTTTATATAATATCGTCAAAAGAGCATGTTATACCATAAACATTTTTACTAACAAGGCAATGTGAGATTAATACAATAAATATGATTATCAAGACAATCACTATCTAGCAAAACTTTTTTATCTGTTGATGCTGATGATGCAGACGAGAAAACAGGTATACATAGAATCTCACTGTTAAAATTCACTTATTATGTTATCAGATCATTAGTTATGAAAAGAATATTTTCCAGAGCATACAATTTTCAATACTGAAATTCAATATTTCATATATTAGTTATATAATTTTCTAATATATATTATTCCTTGCTAAATTCACATTTTACCGAACAAGAATCTAAAAATAATCATGAATAGAATCTGTGGTAAACTTTTGCATGAGAATAGTGATTATTATTTATAAAAACAGTATAATATCAAAAGCACCCCATTTGAGTTTTCTTATTTATATACGGAACATGAGTCTCGGTGAATTGATAAATACTATGTATCACATAAGTAATGTTATTATAATTATTTACCGTAAACAAAAGCTCTCAGATCCAATTTAGAAAGGAAAAAGTACAGCCAAACGGCACAGAACAATACCCAACGTTCTCAAGCTCTTCCTTAACCCATGACATCGCTCCGATCTCCTTCCTTTGGTGAAAGGCGCCTTAAAATAGGCGTTAGTTAACAATATATCTCTTCAAATATTGACAAACCTTTGTAATCAAAGAGAGCACTTATTCCCAGGTTTCGTCTCATTCACAAAATTGAACCCCCACCGACCCTTGGCTATCCCCTTTACACCCCCTTACTTCAAAAACCCTTCCTACACGTAATCCCTTTCCCCGCCTCTCCTCACCTTTACTCTGGTCTAATTGTTAAAGCTCCCGAATCGCAAAGGGTCCCTTGTTTTCGGTCTTCCACTCCTCCATTATCCTCCAACACCTTTTCCTTTGCAGCCCCGCCAATTCTACGCTTTCATCACCGCTCATCCTCTTCTCTATCTCTTTCTTTCCACCTTTTCATTTGCATTTCCTTCTCTCCCTTTAATCATTTTCTGCCCTGTCCGAGTGGATGACTTCACATGTCGAAAATTTCTTTCGGAAAACTTCGCTGGGATCCGTTAGCGTCTAAAGGAGTTAAGGTTAAACCCGTTAAGGAAAGTTTTGGATACGACCGTGATGGGCTGGTTCTGAGCTAGATTTGTTGAAGTGAGAGGACGTTATTCAAAACGTACGTCTAATATGTGACGTAAAGTGACTGAATCCTACAAATTATGGAATTAAAATATGTACGGATGGTTCTATATTGATTTCTTTCGCAATTTTCTGGGGTAGATTTAGAAATAATATGATATGAAAATGTAGTTAAATATACTATTTGACTTTGAAGATAAAAAATTTATTGGTTGATTGGGCATGATTTAGGATTTCAAGTAGATTTTCCAAAAATTATATAATATTTTATAGCTATTCACGTTACATGATAAAACATGATTTGGCTTAAAAATGGTAAAAAAGGAAAATTAATTTCATTATACTTATGATTTATAGTAGCATACTTCGTAAAGTAAGTAAAATTTCGTAATGTACTTTAAATTTAAAGATTATTGAATCAAAGACTACCAACTATGGCAAGATAATCATTCCACTTCAATCATAATTACCTTTAAATTAATTAACTTTAACTAGCTACACTTAAAATAATGTGATCGGTAATATAGTATGTAATAAGAATTAAAATTGAAAAAATAATTATCAGTTTTATACAAGAAATAATTGTATCAATTGTGAGAAGAAGTTATTTAAATATACTTCTAATATTTGACATCAAGTGTCTGAATCCAACAAATTATGGAATTAAATTATGCACGGATGATTCTATATTAATTTCTTCCGCAATTTTGTGAGGAGATTCAGAAATAATATGGCATGAAAATTCAGTTCTGGAGTAAAAACTTATCTATCTTTGAAAATTACAAATTTAACGTATCTCTCCTGCATAATTTAGGGTTTCAAGTAGATTTTTTTGATAATTATACCATCTTTTATAGCGATTCATGCCACGCGATAAAATATGATTTGGGTTGAAAATGGTCAAAAAAGAAAACTAACTTCTATATAATCGTTACTCATAGTAACATAGTTCATGCATTTAATAAAAATTTGGTGAAGCAGTTTAAATTACAAGATTACTGAATCAAAGACCAGCAATGATGAATGGCCAATAATCATTTCTTTTCAATCATAAATAGATAAAACCTTCTCTTTAAATAGCTACATTTAAATAATGCGATCGGAATTAAACACTATATTAATTGATAATTAAAAATGATATTAAAGAAATAATTATCAATTTAATGCAATAAATAATTGTATCAATTAACTTCTAGAGATCCCCTCGGAAAATAATATTTTTACATAATCTTAGCACATTCTAGACAGTCTGATTTATGTTGCGATGCTCCGATTAATTACATTTTCATTCTGATTTTCTAATTTTGCAATGTTTCATTATATTGAGATAATGCCATTGGTCTAAGCCGCATTTCCTAAAATTCACGTTCCTCCTAAAACCCTTTCCGCGAATATTTCGTCCCCAAAATAAAGGAAGAAACTTATTCGTTTTTTTCAGTCGACTATCCACTGTATGTACTTCACTGAGATGAGCGTCCCAGAAACACTGTGCATTCTACATCTTAAAGTTCAGGAGTACATTTTCATCCTAAATATTTCTTTGTGACCTATTTTTGAGGCAGAATTTGTGCCCACGACGGTACTTTTTGGGAATACCAAGGCTACCTTCGTTAACTTAGGCGGGCATAGAAGTAATAACCATCTATTTCTACACATTCAAATGAAATGCTGACGAGAATACCACATTTGACATTTCCATTACGATAAATCTAAAAATTACACCTATAAAAGTACAATTAAGTTATAATTACAGCATTACGTGATTTATTCCCACTTCTTAAAAACTCTTCCTCACGCATATTTTAAAAACCACTCGGATAGGAAAGCAATTTAACTCTTTATCCTAGTATAAAGTGGATCCGGGTTCGATTCCCAGTGATAATCCGAGTTTAAGAAGTTACAAAATTATCTCATACATCGAGGCAATTATATATAGATTAAAACGGAATTGCCTATAATCAGTATATTTATCTGTATTCTGATGTTGGCAAATTTACTGCACAGCGACGAAGTTGATTGATGATGCCGCAACCCTCCATGTATGTACTTCCTACAGATACCATCGAATCTCTATGCATTGAATCACCCGCGACACGCATATCCTGCAATATAGGCAACTTTGCATACAAAAGAGTTCGTAGGCGTAGTCTACGTAGCAGGATATCATCCATGAAGCAAGGAGCATCACGCATTCTAGCGTGGTCAAACGGCTATTGCAAACAATTTTGGGTTTAACCAATTCTGAAAAGTAATATTGAAAAAGAATTTTGCTATTTTAAAATTCGTGTAAAATGCGATTGGTAATGCACTCAATATTCATATGTTCGTCTAAGAGTAAAGAAATAGCATATAAATCACCACATCTTTTCAAATAACCTAACGTTGGAGATGAGTTAATAGCTTCTCAGAAAAATACAGCAGCCATAGAAAAAAGACATGTAAGCCTCTAAATACAAAATGATATACCCACAATTTTTCTACATTTTATTATTCTATTCCGTATAGCTGAAAATCGCAACGAAATTTTAGAAATTTTATCTATTTAGATGCATTCTTAGAATTACAGTTTTTGTTGGGTTTTAATGTATGAAATTTTCAATATTTGGTAATTGTCTTCAAGTTAAAAAAGAATCTAAAGAAAAATCAGACAAATCACCTCTGTAAATAAAAATCAACGAGATAAATTTATTATGAGGTATTAAGATTTTGTGATAAAGATAACCAAATAAAGCCTCCCCTTCTGAGGTCACATTATCTTTATTATTTGAACCACCACCTCTTCCGAAAATTATTAATAAAATGTAAATTAGCGAAGTTAAAGACCCTAAAGACTAAACACTTGCTGATGTCACACTAATATTTAAAGTGGTTTAAAGAAAGACCCAGCGAGTTATAGTTGAAAAGTTACGGGACCCTTCGACCCGAAAATATCATGGAGTGCATGTCGTGAGATTCTTTTCGATATATAATTCAATTGGTGGAAAACGAGATGGCTTTTGAAACACTCAATTGTGCGAATGTCAATCGACGTCGTTTGCTTCCAATGGTATGAAATCTATCGAAAATATAGGGCAGATTGATGCTTTATCCATAGATTTCACGAATGTAGTTCGCAACGTCCCTCTACAGAAATCGATATTAGAATAACAAGCGGCTCACTTCAGGTTATTTAGAACATCAAAAGAGACTTAAACGACCACGATATAGAGAAGCTAAAGGCCCTACCTGGTCATTTTCATTGTACTAATCATGCTAGGAATAATAAATTGGTAACTTACCAAATTTTCCTATTCCTTTCCTTAAGAGACGTATCCTTTTGTCACAAGTTGAAGAAAATTTTGTTCAAAATCTGAAATTTGACAAAAAAACTTAATTAGAAAATAAGTATTAACTCGATTCGGCAATAAACGTACGAAAGAATGAGCTCAATAAATATATGAAATCACTGTGTACCTGAAAATCAAATATAGCAAACCCAATTATTTTTTGCTAATAATAATTTTACTTCAATGATTTATCTATTCAGATAAAAGTTATGATAATGGCCACTTTCCTTAATCTAAAATGCAACTAAAACTCAAGCCATAATCTGTGATATATTATTACGCCATGATTAAAATTATACATTGAATAATGTAAACCATGACTTATTTAATAACGATTTAACCTCTAACCATTTTATTTTGAAACGGGAAGAAAAATATTATCTTACTGTGCCATTTGTACTTGATAATGCAATTATTTTTTACCATAATTCTATGCATCAATCAGGTACTGTAATCATTGTACTTGATAATGGAACTGTAATCAGCTTATAACTGTTATAGCGTATTTGAACATATCGTGCTAAGTTTGCTTTCATCCTTATACCAACACCGATTACATATCAAAGTTATAATAGATGTTAACAATACGTGCCAAATACTATCAAATCTATATTTGATTCAGTTACTAGAGAAATGTCCCTTATACATACGCGCATCTAATATTCTTAGAATATTAGGATTTCTTCATTTTCATAAAAACCCAATTAGTTAATTCATTGATAGCATGGAAGCTACAGTAAGAATTATCTTTCTATTAATGTAATTCTGGCTACTAATGAAACAGGCTACCGATTTGACTGAATTAAAACTGTATTACTCCCTTTGGTGGATTAATCTGGAATCTAACGAATCACCCGAGTATGTTTCGAAATGATAATTATTGATCTTCGATGGGAGTGTAAACAGGAAGTAGAAGACCTCGATATTAGCGAAATAAATACAGTGGGAACATTAGCGGAGTTAAATGGGTCATTGGGTGACACGAGCTGAGTGGATTGACAAACGAACTCACTTGATTGCATAGCGCTCCTTCCGAGACTATTCCCAAATTCGAGGATGTGCAGACGCCGATACCTGAACGAATACAGAAACGAGCATTGGCCCAACTTACTTCGCTCACTCAACCTCGCCACGAGGATTAAAGGGTTTCCATAAGCCTCAAAACCTACCCTCCTTGGGTGCTCCGGAGGATTTCTCAGGAAACAAATATCAACAGATTAAGATGAGCAAGCAAAGGAAAGTTTTGGGATGCTGCGAGATAAGTGGATTGTGGGAAATTACGTCCGAGAGCAAAGATTCGCGAAGTTTTAAATCGAAATCGGCGGAAGGCATGGCGCGGAGCACTCCGGAAGGATTTTACGATGGCTTGAATAAATAAACACAAGTCCCATTTCCTAACGAAAGTAGAGCTTGAAGCGGCGTGCTTGTGATGCACGTCTGGTGCGGGGGTAAACACATTTGGTGCGACACGCTGGCCTTAGACGTCTTTTCTAAACCTAACCGTACTTCCTAAAATTTTCATTTACCTACGAAAAAAAACTGATGAATACCTAATCCAGGGATGTCCAACCCACCATCTGCGAGCCGTATTCGGCAATTTCACCTATTCCATGTGCCTCAGGAACTACGTCTTTGTATGTTTCGTAAAATTATTCATCTTTAAGGTGTAGAGTGAAGGAAAAAAACTGTGAACTTTGGTTATAATCTTTTTACGTTAAAGACAGCTGATATGAGAAATTGGAGCAATAAAGCGATAAAATTTCAGGTTCACACAGTAATGTATGTTGGACTTAATATCATAAATAATTTGATGGATTCACTATCATTATTTTACTCTATAGTTGCGTAGTATTCATCTCATTTTATTCTAACATTAATCCAAAATATGAATATAAAATAACATTAGCATTACATTCTTTTATCAACTTACATGGGTGGTCCACATGTTTCCGACATTTGGCCATTTATCGACATTTTTTCTGAAAATTTCTGAAAATTTTCGGAAGATTTCTGAAAAATCTGGGGTCGGAAAGTTTTCAGACTACCCTCGTAATTCATCGTGAAGTTGTAACTGCAAATAAGAGTTGTCCGAATCTCAAAATATTATTAAAAACTTTTATACGTAACCAGTTAATTTGTTACAATTACATTGATACATCTGGAAATGAAATTATAAATAAACTCGTGATGAGTTTTGATGAATTATTAATATTTACAAGTATAGAAAATCTACTATCAGAAAAATCGTAGTTGAGGCCATTCACAAAATTCTTATCAGTGGCAACCTAGTTGGAATTCAAGGTCAATTATGGGCCCTATATTTGGGTTAGAGGTGTAAGAACGCTCCTATGGCCGTATTTGTCGGTGTCCGAATCTACGTTGACCTACGGGAAATCCGGGATTACCAACCTTCTAATACAACTTCCTGTTGTTTCCATACCCTGGCTTAAACGCAGGTTCGAACACCTACAAATTTAAGTATGGGAGCGTTCTAATCCATCATGTTCCAATTTTTCCTTACTACTACCTCAATTTGAAGGTTAAAGAAGAAACCCCAAATGTTAACTCTAGCAATCATGTAAATTTCTTAATAATTTAGGGATATTTTTCCCCCAAGTCTAAGTAGTAATGTAGTTAATGTGCACTTTTATTTGTGTCTCGAAAGCTAAGGTCATTTCCCCCCGATGTCTTAATATTTTCGGATGATTCTCGAGAGCACCTGCTTACCTTGCATAAATATTGTTGCTCTTTTCTCCTTTAGGGATAATTGCTAATTTTCATTACAATGTCAACGTTAATGTTTCCTTTCGTTCCTTTATTATGATTGATTGCACAAACCATTCACAACTCTTTCGTGAGGAAATTATTTGCTGTCTCATCCAAAAAAATTGGCCTCTATTACGCACATGGACATACTGTGCGGAAGGGTAATTAAAAGGCAATTTATATTTACATTTAATTTTACACTTTGCATTATTTACGGACGAATTATCCTTAATTAATTAAATTTCGTCGGAAAACAATGAATATTCCAATCTGAGGAGGCAGATTTATAAATTGAATTAAAACGTACGGTGGATGAAAATAACTTGAATTTTCATTGTAACAAGAACTCAAGGGAAAGGATTTCGTTATTGTTTTTCACATGATGTATTGCTAGGCTAATATTCTCAATTAAAATATATCGAAATCTTTGAATTGATATCTTAAGAATGCCGAAGATAGACTTATTTACCAACTAAGATTAAAGCACATTTTCTTCATAATTTATGCTCCTTAAGTTTAATTATTTGCGGCTAAAAAACTACTTTTTTACGTACTTACACATATATCTATGTCAAAACATAGATACGCTTAAATGCATACAACATAAAGAATTAAAGAGCATATTTCAATTACACCGTTGATTTTTATGTAATAGGCATAAATAAAATTAGCAGGCTGAGCAAAATTTAGCGAAATACATGGTCTGTTAGGTAATTTTTTAAGTTTTTTTCAATACTTTTGTTCGACAATATGATGTTAAACTATGTTTCTCACCAGCTTTTTGCCCTTTCCCTTTCACATTGACTCATATTCGGTGCATATTTCTTCATTATCTCTTCAACTTTAAAATTAACTTCTTCCGATTGGTATTGGTACTGTTTTCTTTTCTGGTGTAGATTTAAAAAATGTGATATGAGCAGCGTCACTGTGCCAAAATAGTATAGATGGTAACGTGATACAGTAATTGATTTGAGGAATGGGGTAAAAAGCACTCACTTTTATAATCAGTCTTGTTTCATAATCTTATTTCATAGGTTAAGAATTCTATGGGACAATAAAAGACTTTTAATGTAACAATAGGTTATCGTACGAGCATTACATTCCCACAATCGCGCTCTCTTTCCAGGAAGAAACAAACCAAACGACGCATACCGACATTCTGTTTCCTCTCGTACCACTTGCTATTCATGAATGAAATCAACACATTTCAAGCTTGAATCGACCGGAAAATAAATCTCACCACCATTAACGTCATAATCGACCTTTCCCGGCAGTATTTTCGACCTCCTCCTTCATCGATAACGAAAATTTACAGCTCATTAGAACCTCCTCCGCCTCTATCTCTCTCTCCAAATCCCACCCCACGATGAGCGGGACACATTTTTCAAGCTAAGCATTCCTTCTACGTCCATGTGACTGACAAACATTTCGCGACGATAACAATGGTACGACACAAAGAGGTTAAGAAACAGCGCGACGTGAGGTCGGCCAAAAATTGTTTCCCTCAAAGGTCAAAGGGCTTACGGGAAGAATGACAGAGCTAAAAGATTTCCGTGCCGTAAAAAAGCAGGAACTTTGTTGTGCGGACATAAATAACATTGGGGAGGAGAAAGATGAACTGAAAAGGAAAGCGGAACAAGTAGGGAAAGAAGATGGGACAGGGGACGTCTCTGGAAGGGCAGCAACGAAATGAAGGGGGCACAAAGGAAAATGTCGCGAGGAAAGAGAAAGCTTGGTGATAAAAGTAATGAAAGGGAGTATATCTTTTCTCTGCTCCGAGATTAGAATTTTTCGAGATGAAAGTGATGGAATGGCTCAACTCTCTCCGAAATAAAACGACAAACTTCGTATTTTACAACGGAGACTACTTTGCGTCTAACCCTCCAAACAAAGTAGCATCTTCTGGTATCTTTTCCCGAGTCTCCTTTTTTTATAACCTCGCTATTCGCGTCGTTTTCGAGGAAGAAATATCAATTATTAACGGGCCATTAAAGGAGAAAGAGGTAAAAAAAAGATTAGCGAGAGTTTTCGACGAATTGTGAGATTACAAGTTGGGGACAAATGAAAGGTCTCGACTCATTATTCAGGGCAAAAACGTTCGTTGCGTTTATAATACATCGACGAAAATGAAAGGAATTTTCTAGCTTCATAAATCCTGGTCTCATTTCTTGTCGTTTTCGTGCTCGAATTCTTCCGGCGTTTAAGGCGCTCGATGCTGAGATCAATTCAGGTATTTCCTCCATAGTTTTAAGCTTCTCCAGTGGAAATAAATTTGTCATGTAAATAATTCGTATCCTTCGCACAAGAAGAGAATGACACTCATTAAAAGTTTGGCAGAAATTTTCAGTATCATCGCATTTATAAATGTTAGTCAGACAAGAAGTTATCATATTAAATGAGATATGATAATGTCCTCACGATACATTGATCAATGTATAATTCATCCCAAGTGAACCCTCCCTTTGATAATAGAAGACTAAAATAAGGATTATTGATTAAAGTGTCGTAAGCGAATGAATCATGTTTTTGGTTCTCCTTGAAGGAAATGGAATTAAGTTGCTGATACAAATGACTTACTCCATTCCATGACATTTTTAACAGCATTTAGGATATTGATACATCCACGCACTCTGCACAAAATTATTCTTATCAAGATTTTCTCCAGTATATTTTAGCTCTAAATATTCCCGAATTACATCAACTTCTGTATATTTTTTAATATTTATAAAATTTCAACGAATATTCAATTTCAAATGAATAAGGCAGGTTACAAAGTCTAAAGCTCAATCCAATCTAATCTACCGAATTTGGTTGCTCCGGTAGAATTACTTAAAATAATTTTACCAATTTCTTCACTTTTGAAAATATAAAATCTCAAGTACAATACTTGGTATTTCGGATTTTAACAACATCACATCGTAAAATCAAACTATTGTTTTCTGAAAACCTCTAATTTCTTTACCAAAAATTCATGATATAAAATTATAATATCTCCGTGAGATTTACTAACTTTCTATTTGCTACTATTGACCAGATATTGATTTTATTCAATACCAGGTAAAATTGCACTTCTCGTTTAGTCATATATTTCAGTAATGTATTTTTTTAATAATTCACAACCCTAGCTCTTCACGCGTGTTTATAGGAATTGGCCAAGGAATTATACGATGGCTGAAGCCAAAGATAGAAATCTTGATCAATTATTTATAAACCTCTCTGAATTGATATGGCTGGGGGATGTTATGAGGAATCCTAGATCCTTTGTGCCAAGCCCATAAAAGTGCACAAAGAGTTTATTTGAGAAAGCCCACTCTCCTAAATCGGCCGCTGCTAGTGACAAATAAATAAAGGCGATCTAGAGAGATCTCTACCCGTTTCCAAAAGTACACCTCAGAAAGGAATAATCTATGGCATAATAGTTACGGGATACTCGTGTCACAAAGGGAAATGTGCTGCATTTTAGGTGTGATGCTGACGGTAGGATTGTGTGTTCGTACTTATATTTTTCTACGTGCAAAAAGCACATAGCGTCAGCTGCCTCTTACGAACTTTTTTCGGTGACATATCTTATCTGTCAACTTCTGGGAAATGGAGAAGTAATAAGAGGTTCGAAAAACTCTCCACCACTGGATTACCACCTTTCTGAAAAGGTCCCCATTCGCATTTCGGAGATTTTGTAGTGCAGTAATGTCAAAACACGAGTACACGAATCATAATATATTGCATATAGTGCTTGTACCATTTGTATTATATTTATGTATAAATATACATTCATTGGTTTTTATTTACCTTCTGATTTTTCTTCCAATTGGCATACGTGAAGGACTATTCTATAAATCAAATATATAGAATAAATCCAGCATAGTAAAAAATAGGAAGTTAAGAAAAAATTCATGGGAATCGACATAAAGGTTTATGAAATTTATCACACTATGTATTAATGTCCAGAGTCAATCGCAATTACATTCGCTAAAATTCCACAGAACTGTTTCATTTACTAAGTGAATGCCAATAGTCAGAAAATTACCTTTATTTATTCATAAAAACTAGTTTCGCGTGCCTGAAAATAATAGCACATTACATAAAAAGTCCTCATGTGAAACCACTTCTTTCGTGGAACTCTTTATCTCAACGTAAAAGGAAAAGAACAAAGCATAATGATTTCCACTTAATGTTTAATAGCTGAACTAACTACCACTTCCAACGTATTATTTCCAGATCCTGAAGATGAAGCTCATAACTTGTAACTGGCAGTCATTCCTGTTAATAACATTTATGTAGGAACCGTAACCTTTAGTTCATTTTCTTCGCAAAGAATGAAGTAAAAGAATAATTGTATGCATTATTTAACTTCGTTTAGATTGAAATACGCCACTTACAAATTTAGGATCATCCATTAGAGGCACTGGTGAATTCGTGATGGAGGAGAATAGGAAAGGATATAATTATGTAATAAGATTCCTAAACAAGACTCGTCGTGAGAGGTAGAAAAAGCGATGAGAGCTGAATTGTGGCTGAGCGTAATGCGCGATTTATGCCGAAGTCGCGTGACTTCGCTCCGTTATATTTTTTGCTGCAATGTCCCTTATAAAGTGAGTTAGTCGAATTTGGACTTGCCTAAAATAATGCCACGGGCAATAAAAATTACCATTTATGAAGAGAGAGAGTCAGGCGAATTCCTGTGCAATCCCATTTCGCTAGATAACGGATAATCCCAACGTATATGATTAACATACGGAATAATGTATTATGATCATCATATCTACTTTATATGAAGAAATACTGGTCTCTACACTATACAAGTGTTACTTTATGGTTTGTAAAATGAGCCTTCGAGTGAATATATCCATAATGAAACTTCTAATGAAATTTCACTTCACGAGGAAGTGAAAATTTCAGGAAGGCAATTAACGAATATAGTAAGAATTTTTACTGGAATGGTCGCACTAACTTGCAGTTTTCTGTTTACAGTTAGCAGTATACAATTAGAGGTTAAAAGTATATATCTTAAGATGAACCTGACATGAACACCATACGCAAATCTCAGTCTCATTAAGAGCACTGTTATCAGTCAATGTAGCAAGAAAATCAGTAATCAATTATCAACTCAATAATGCTGTAACAGTTTTCAGAGATATTGATAAAGAATAAAAATACGAATTTATTACAGAGAGAGCTGCATTTATCCGCAAGTTTTGATTCTCAACTTTTAGCTTTATGAAATATTCATGCGGCGATGTATTTTCAACTTCGATATCATAGTATGCTTAGGAAAATTGTAGCATCAAATAACACAAAAACGTCAGAAAAAAATACAAGATACGAAAACTTATAATGGAGGAGAATGATATATCGAGTAGAAGTTGTGGCGAATATTTTGGGCGGATATTCAATTTTAAATACACTGGCATTCCTGAAATCGAATAACTTCGATTTTCTTATTAGCGATCCTTCCTTAAAGCCAACACTACGTATACACCTCGCCTTATCCCGGGCAAAAATTTACATTTTAAATCTTTCCGGAACTTACGCCGAACTCCTCTCGTAATCAAAACCATCAAGGCGCTGATCGAAAATCGAGCCCGCTACGAAAATCCCCCCAAAGAAGATTATTCTTAATACGCTCTCCGCTGTATCGCGCACAAAGCGAAACATTGAATAAATGTATTAGTTCGCCTCCTTTTTCCTATACTCTTCCATATGTAACACCTGCAGGAAGTTGGGGCATATATTCAGCGGAGACCATTGTGCCTTCAAAAGGCACGAAAAATACACACCCACACCCGCTACAAAAGAAGAAAGGAACGCGGTTTCGGGCGCTAACGTAAGAAAGGAAGGTGTCATTAGGGTGAGCGGACAAAAAAACAAAAGGTCGCCGGGGAAAGAGAAAAAGCGGGAAAACCCTCTCGCGAGAAGGGAACATATGACGAGGGGCGCTCGTGAAATGGGGAAAATAAAGAGGGGTAAAAAGAGGGGGAAAAAGGTCCTGGATGTGGGGAAGGAAGCGTGAGAAGGAAAAAGAGGGAAAGGAGAGAGTGATCGCGCCAAAGATTATGTTCCTCAAGTTTATCTCCCGATCTGAAGTGCGGTTACTATGGAATATCTTTGATTATCAAATTTTTGATCCATCAAGCAGTCAAAATCGAATAGCAGCAGTCGACAAACGAATGAATATATCGATTATTGCCTCGTGTTGATTTATTATGATTTATCGATATTTATGATTGAACTTTTATTGATGGATTGATGACGATTTTGTTTTGAAATTGATTGAAATTTACTATAGCTGATAATTGACTTCATTTATTGCAAATTTAGGTGGTACGCTCAGAATTGCAAGAAAAAAATCTAGAATATTTATCTAATAATAGTATTCAATGGTATATTGAATGAATACTAATTTATCTCCCGATCTGAAATACATTTTCTATGGAATATCTTTCATTATCAAATTTTTGATCGATCAAAAAGTAAATGAACTGATATCCTAATGAATTAATGATCAGATCTTATCTATTATTGATTGATCATGAAGTTATTGGTATTTATGATTAAAATCATATTGATTTTAATTTTATTATAATCTATGATTGACATTTATTACAGCTGATAATTGACTAAATTTATAAAAACTTTAGGAGGTACGCTTAGAATTACAAGAGGAGGTCATCTCCTAGAATATTTTTAATACCAAAATCTAAGATTAGAGATTAATACGTATATTTAAATTAAAAATATTATCATATAACTATTCTAGTGTCAAATAAGCGAACATAAATGACAGATTAAGTGAAGACTGAATGATTGAAAATCTAATGAAGCATTTTTTAATGAATCTAAATTTATAAAAGTTTAGATAAATATTAATACATAATAATTTTACAAAATAATTCTATAATCATTGACATTCATGAGCTAAAAATTGCTAAACAAAATAAAAAACAAATGTATAAAGAACATTTTGATATTTCGCATAACTGTACCATAACTACGAGTATAAAATTGCAAAGTAAAAGATTAATTAGAAAAAAAAATAGTTTAAAGTTAATTGATTGTTAAACTATCATATAAAATAAAGACCATAAAATTCAAGAATACCGTAAGTTAAGCTGTGCTTATTTTGAGTTATATAAGATGTTAACCAGCTCATAGTAGGGCGTCATTTTTATATTTGTTCCCCCTTATTCTTCATATAATGATACCAATATATCAAATAAACTGGAACTACAAAGTCCCATATACTATTTAACCCATTAACAAAGGGCACAAGAATGGCCAGTAACATATTAGCAGTTGGGAGGAAACAAGAAAGAAAAACTGGGAAGGAAAGAGATGGAGGAACAAGGAGAGGAAATGAAGAGAGATGAGGAGAATTAGGGTTAGGAGAAGGAGAGGAAAATGGAAGATGGAGGGTAGAAAGAGTTGATGGAGCGTAACAGGAAACGAAGGAAGGCGAATTATCAGAGGGAATATGGAGACAAAAGGGAGAGATTGCTGCGTTCTACGGATTGACCAAGGGAGTACAAATGGTTGAATGAGATTAAAGATACGGGAGTAAGATGTGATGAGGAATGACAGAAATGAATCAACTGCTGGAAGATGTGAGATGTATAAATGGAAATGAGGATTGAATCCACAGTGTTTCGAAAACAAAGAAAACAGGAGCTTCCAGACGTGGTGACTATAATTACAAAATTCCATAATATTATGTATTACGTTAAGTTATGTAATAGTTCAACATATTCTAAGGAACATATTATACTCTTTAAGGGTAACCGTATCTGTAAAAAATACATCGAATGCTCAAGCATAAACACGAACTACTTAGCTAAAATTCCTTTTTTTATATCACATAAATGAAAACATTAAATCCTTCTAGATATACTGATTATTCAGGAGTAATTGGTCCTATAATGATGTTGGTCTTTTAATGATATTGATAATAAAAGAAGAGATTAAGGGAACTCATTGCGATGTGCCATGTAAATAGTTTTTCGGCAGCAAACAATTAATTCAGTTTACGTAAAGATAAAAAATGACGAATATGCTAGTTTTCTGTCTTTCTTCGTAATTTTTTATGTACCACTTGAGTTTATGGCATATTTTCACCAGAATTTCTCATATAAAGGAATTCTACAATTCATGAAATTGATGGCGAATAAACAAATGTTATAAATATCAAGTGTAATTTAGCACAAAGTAAAATATATTTCTTTAATAGTACAGTAACATATTGGAAACAGAAATCAAATTTCAAATGCTTTTGACATCAAGGATTGAAGGTAACGACGCATAGAAATATGCAAGTGGAGATTTACTTTTTTGTGACATTGAAAGTTGAATAATATAATTAAAGGTGATTGAGCTGTGGCACAACATGAACATAACTTGTACTTAAAATGGTTAGACCGACTAACCACAAAGGAAGTTCTTAAAAAAACTAGAGGAAACAAAACGTCTTTAAGAAACGTTAGAAAGGAAAGAAAAATTAATGCATTGAAGGAAATACAGAAAGGAAAGAATAGTATACAATTGGTTGAATTATGAGAAGCAAGTTATGAAAGGGTTAGATAGTAAACATTAAAGTAAAGAGAATTTAATTGGTAAGAAAGGGGGTTAGGATGGCATTTAAATCTAAAAAAAAATAACCCTCAGTTTGACATCCATAGAAAATGATTCAACATTACCTCCATACGATGATTTAGTTCTACTGAATGAATTAATGCATTGATCAATACCTCAATCCCTCAAACATGTCGTAATGCAGCTTAATGCAAAACGCAAATGGCACCGAGATTTGCGTGCTTAGACTCTTATATTGCCACATCAGAAAACCGCTTTTCCCAAATCCTAAACGCGGGAGACTGTTTATGGGAATATCAACAAGAATGAGAGCAAGAGGAAGAGGTAGGACTGAGGTGACGAGAGTGGGAACGTGATGAGGGAAGGGAAAAAAAGTCTCCCTTTCAGAAGCAAATCGTGGAAGGAGAGGCGAGAACGAGGTCTCGCCTTGAGAGAGTAAGTAACGGAGGAAACGCCGGTAATATAGAATGAATGAGAGTGGAATTAATCCTGTTTTCCTTTGTAGCTTAAAGAGGTCGTTTTCTGGCACACCGAGTGCCCAATGTAACGCTCCGCCTTAATAAGAGAAATTTCTGCTTACATTTGATGAGATGGCGGGACGGAGCCAAGGAACAGAGTGCGTTTTCGTGTATATATAAATAATAAATAGTTGTAGGATCACAGGGAATGTTAAACAGCGTTCCCGAAATGAGCAGGATGGCTGGAGGTGCATTCCGATTCCCTTGGTGACTGCGGTGGGGGGAAAAACTGAAATTACTAGTACTCCTTACTAAAGTAAACGACCAAAACTCGACCTGACATTTGCGCGAAATTGAACCATGGTAACCGTGGAAATAATAATCATCTTTGGTAGTAACGATGGTTACAGGCGGCAAGCCACTAAATAAAGAGAAGACGCATGAAAATAGTGAGTATAAATGATTAAGTAGAATAATACATCCTGCTTATAAAAGACGAGTCTACGTTATTGTCTCTCCCCTTTAATTCATGATAATCAATGATCTGGCCATTTCATAATGAAGCAACCTACGCTAAGTCACGTCACCGTCTTATGAATTTGATTCACATGACTTAAACAAAAGTTTTGAAAATTTTGTGACTGAAAATATTGATAATATCATTTATAATAACATTATGCGAATCAGTGCGTTAAAAAAATCGTTGCAAAGAACAACAGACATATATAAATCTGATATCTATATCCCTAAATCTATATTTTACATTTGTGATCAATCCTTAAATTCTTGAGTTCTTAGTAAATTAAATAAAAATCGATTGATTTATACCCATGATAACTAGATATTATAAGAGAAAACATTTTTTAGAGTTGACATAATGAACAACGTAGTATCTTCAGGATAATGTATACTGTTGCAGTGGGAGTTTCATTCTAAGATAGATTCAAATGTGAGTAACTTTAGAAATATAACATTAAAATTGTAAGATTTAAGGTCGAATTGAAGGCTTAGTGACAATTGACAAGTGAATTTTGACTGAAACTATTCATAACTTTATTAAAAAAGGAAACAAAAATTGACTAATTCCAAGGAAGAACAGTTTATAGTTTCGGCTACAGTAATTTTCTAAATTATTAAGAAATCATAATGCTCTAATGTAAGAGACAAAAGATTGATCATGTAACTCTATGTAATTCTGTGAAGTATGAAATATCTAACACCGGGTTTGTTTAAAGAATTCGCGTTAAGGAAATGTTACGTATATAACGATAAAATTCTCTCTAGTGAGAAGTTCCCAAAGCTTATAATTCACGATCCATTCCTAGTACCTTGAACATAGCCGCGAGCACGTTTCTTCGACTGAGCATGCGCAGATGGGAATTCAGATCACGAACTATCCACACTCGAAAGCACACGGACGAGGGTTATGATAAAGTTATAAAAGGGTGAAAGTGGACCTTCCATTTAGTTAGTGGATGAGCTATTGGGAGATTCAGCCATGAATCACGCGTTATCGTATCGGCTCTACATAGGCGTCTACTCTAGATTCCCCGGAAGCACGTGCTTCTGGACTCCAGCAATGGAAACTTCCTCTCTCCCCACTCCATCTCTGCCCCATTTCGATCTCTCATCCCATATCCGCGCCTCACCACCATCTTGTAGCTATGTCTCTCTTCCACGAATCCTTTATGTTAATGGCACAAGTCCATTTTGTTTTTATATATTATATTACTATATATTCGATTCTAAGTATTAGCCGTCATGAAATACGACATATCTAATACTATGGTATATTTTTGCTACAAAATAAGAATAATGGCTTTCTAAACTTTATTTAACTTCTTAAGAAAATTTTATTATTAACAAGTCTATTTTAAAAATTTACTCAAGGACCATATAGTTACCGTAAAAAACTGTATACTATAAGAAATATTTTGCAGGAGGATAGTTACTGTGTAGTTATAGTAAGTAGTTACTGTAAGAAACATTTTGCAGGAGGAAAATATTTTTCCTAACACGCTCTAGACGGATTGGGCGTACTGTAATGAAAAGGGCGTGATTTCGTAAGATATAGATGTGTACATTTTTATCATAGGTAACTTTAACTGATCTATCCACTGACGGTTTAATGATCCTAACATCACCTAATAAATGACCTTTCTTTCATTCTTCTAAAACTTATCCTCCTTTATATTATCTCATATTCTTTGCCTGTGTCTTGATCTCTGCCGAAACTGGTCGTGTTAATGTGTTTTTTTTAAATTTGATGGAAGTGTTTAAGATATTTTAATTTTAATTTTGTGAATCAAATGACACTTATTTTTTGGTCTTTATTTCGGGTGAATGTTAATTTTATCCTCATAATAACTATGAGTAAAATAACACACAGCGTTTATATTGTGATTTTACTATAGTATTATTTAAGAATGTTATTAGCCTCAAAGCAAGGATTATTTCACCATAAACGAGAACCTAGAATTGTGAATTTAAGAAGAATTAATTTAGATTTGTCCAACGAATTTTTCTAAATACATCAAGAAGAGACGCCTCTCCCTTCCTTCTCCAATCATCCCTCCAACTCCCATTATCCTTCCTCTTTTAATTCGGATTTCCTCCATTCTTGTTTACCTCATTTCCTTACCTCTTCTTCCCCCTTTTCTCCCATTCTTTCCATTCCCTCCCCTCCGTTCTCCCTCCCCTTCCATTACTCACTTCCCTTCCATCTCCTCCACCCTTCCTTCCGCACATTCCCTCGATCTCACGTTAATTAACTCCGCAACACATACAGAACTCGGTTAATCCCCTCCCCCTTAGACCTACTCCACTACTCCCATCCCTTGTCGCACACTTTTACGCGCTATACTACGTTTATGCTGATTCGTTACCGCGCTGTAGGTGCCCGTATGCTTTTTTCCCGATCTTAAATGCACTAAACGGTAAAGCAAAGGAGCTTGGGATGAAAATATATGTAAGAAATACGAAAAGAAATGTAAGAAATACGAAAATAAATGTAGGAAATACGAAAATAAATCTAAGAAATACGAAAATAAATGTAAGAAATACGAAAATAAATGTAAGAAATACGAAAATAAATGTAAGAAAGACTAAAATAATGAGGTTTTCGAAGGGAAAGAAATCTAAGTTAACCATAAGGGTGGATGGGGAAAAACTAGAACAAGTACATGGGTGGTCTGAGAAGTTTCCGACATTTCGCCGTTTCTCGACATGTTTTCTGAAGATTTCTGAAAAATCTGGGGTCGGAAACTTTTCAGACCACCCTCGTAGATCAATTTTCATACTTGGGTAGCCTTCTTTCTAAGGATGGAAGATGCTCGACAGAGATTAGAAAAAGGATAACATTAGCAAGAAAAGCATTCGCGAAGCGAAGGGAACTGATGACGAAGGGCCTTGATAAAGGAATCAGGAAAAGACTGGTAAAATCCTTGATGTGGAGTGTAATGTTGTACGGGTTAGAAACGTAGACGTTAAGAAAAGAGGATATTAAAAGATTAGAGGTTTTTGAGATGTTGGTATGGCGTAGAATGGAGAAAGTCATCTGGGTCGATAGAAAAACGAACGAGGAGATTCTAGAGATGGTTGGCGAGAATGGAGTGATGATTGAAGTAATTAGAAATCGACAAAAGAAATGGCTCAAATATTGAGAGGAGAGGGATTATTGAATAAAGCGATCGAGGTAAGAATGCTAGGGAAAAGACAGATGGGAAGACAAAGACAGAAGTTGTTAGACGAATTAAGGGGTGGGATAAGTTACCGAGAATTGAAGGAGAGGGAATTAAATAGGGAATGTGGGGGCACATGAACCTACCAAAAGGTAGATAACTTTTTTATCCTTTTTTTAATATAAAAAGGGAGTAAGATTCCCTCTGTAAGGGCAGCGGTGCAATTGAGCTCTTGGTGAAGTTAGATATTCTTTTCGCATGCATCTAACGCAAGATCGTGGCTGTCAGTCGCACGCGAACGGTGGCGTGTTTCACAATGGCGCCGTCGGTGTATGATGCATGTAAAATAATGAATTCGGATGAATCCGCGGGAGCTGAAAGCAACGGACAATAGTCTGAATGTTAGGGGTCTTCGGTATAGGTATTTCGCGAGGGAAATGATGAATACATACAAGTGACATGAAAGAAAATTGAATTCGTCCTCAATGTACGCTATTATTTCATTGGGGGAAGAAAAGTGTGACTGCAAACGTAATGAAGCTGAGGAATACTACTGGAATGAATGATATCATAGGCGTTTGTAGGGCAGATCTTTTCTTAGAAAGAAGTGATTAAGGAGGTTGTTGACTTGGTACTATTTTCGTGATATTATAATGATAGAGGGTTATGGGGTTACAACTCTATCAACAATTTTTAACTTTATCTTTGGAACCAATGTCTTTTAGCAGCAAATTAAAGATTCTTCTGAGTTAATATATGCTCCCGCTGAATATGGACGGTCAATGTACTGATGTCGTGATGTGTATGTGATCTTAATATGTGTGTTCATAAATAACATTTGTCTTGTGCTGCGTAAATAGTTCATTGTTATATTGTAAAAATGTTTTGTATATTATGACAATGTAAGATGCTGCCACCTGGCGAAAGTCAACTTGGAGCGTGAAAATAATAAATAAAAAATAAATAATTAAAGTCAAACCCAATCATGAGCAAACATGGTGTACATATTACATATGGAAATTTTATTATATAAAAGAAAACTTAACATAGGCAAAATGCTAGGTAATAAATGCACACAAAAACCACCGGAAAGAATTTTCCTTTCACTCGAACGACTAGCTTAAAAATATTATGTATTTCTTAAAGCTTAAAGAAAGAAATGTATTTCTTGGAAATTTAAGGGATGTAAAAGTAGTTTTCTAAATGGGACATTAGAAAAAGGAGAATTCCACGAAAAGATACGGAAGCGCGACCGAATCGATCACCAGATACGAAAGGAAAAAGAAAGTGGTAAGCAATGGAGAATTTTAATTAATATAATTTAAGCTCTACGAGAAACTAGACTTATACTTAAATTAAGTTGTATATATAAGAGATGAGAGCGAAAAAATTATTTACTGATTCGGCGATAGTGGATAAATATCCAACTTATGTTGGTACCTAATTAAAACTAAGTAATAAAATCCATTGATGCTGAGGTCTTGAGCTCAAATTCTGGATAGGGCATTGATAAGGGAATCCATAATATGTATCATTAGACAAAAATTCGCATAATATAATACATAAATCGGTTTCCAAAAATAAGAATATTTGTTAAATTTTCTGCTTAATGTCAACTCTTAGAATGACCGACGAGATTTGTTTCTATTACGAAAATTCTCAAATTCTTTTATTCAAAATTACTTCCAAATAAATTTTGTGAAAGGAGAAATATCTGCAACGAATCGAAACATCAATTATAATTGACGTATAATTTAGACGAAAGTTACTGACATAATACATCCCTTTAACCCTTAGGAATCTTATTAAATTAATAATTCAATTTTAATTCAAATTATTAGATAAAAGATGAATTTATCGTCTATAGAAGACGGCAATTAATGTAATAGATAACGTAGACGACGCCCTGGTTTAGAAACGCATCAAGAAGACACGACTCTATGCCACAATCTTCCTTTCATCAAACTTCGCATAGATTACCGAGACGTTGAATCAAAGGAAGTGAACGCAACAACTACGGCACCTCGCACGCAGCGGGCGTCTTCGAAAAGTCATGCTTTAAGTGGCTCTATAAGATCGACCGTCGAGGGTCCCCTAAGACCCTCATTAGAGACTCTCTTGAGAGTGCGACCACCGACAGCGACCAAGTGTCCCCTCTTGGAGGGCGTCGCCCAAGTGTCTCGAAGAAGGGCACGCGTCTAGAGATGACGAGGCACGCGAGAGCCGTGTAAATAGAGCTTCGCGTGCCGCTGCTGTGATCAGCGCGAATGAGGGATCGTCCGCCAGATACGCGCTCATCTTTCCGTGCGACTTCACGCAGATATCGATTTCAGAGGGAGATAAGACAGGGAAATTGAGGGGAATTAGTTGTCATGAAAGATGTAAGGATTCAGACGGGGCTCTTAATCTCCTACAGAAATTATCTTCATTAGAATGACATTCAAACTACCCACTAACTACCTATGCATCTATGTGAGACGATCATTTACATATACATAATATACTATATATCATAATCAAAATCTTAATATATCATTTCTAAACTTCTGTTTTAGGCGACCAGCGTTTTTCTTTCTTAATTCTCCAACAAAACACACAACACCATTAAAAGACCAACTCCAACACCATTCAAAAGAAAATTTCTCGTTTCCTGCAAAAAATAGATCAACAAATGAAGTATTAATAATTTGGCCACAAAACCGAGTTATGATTTGAATTTTTCCACAGAGTTTCGTTACTGGATGTGTAGATATCGATAGTTATCCATAAAACGAGGTATATTGAAATGGACAGTGATACACTATTTCTCTACCAAATCACATTGTAAAAAACACTCCAATCACTAAAAACGAATACGCAAACACTAAAACATACCTAAATAACACAGCTTCGCGTAGAAATCTATTACTTTCAATTTAGTTGGCCGAAATTTTCCTACGGGGCAACTAGTATGCGTTATTTACATATATGTACTTATGATACTTTTATCATAAGCACAATAAATAATAAAATAAGTAGAGATAAAAATTAACGATTCATTAATATTAATATGATATCATTAAGTTATGGAACACCGAGGAAACAACCAAACAAGTTTTTGAATTGTTTTCCATTCAGAGATAATAGAAAATATCAAATTTCTGAACGAGTTTTAGGAGAGACATAAGTTAATCTAAAGAAATGTAGAATGTTACAGAATCAACTTACCTAGGAAAATACCTCCATCACAAACAAAGGTATATAAATCATCAAGTCATGAAAAGAATTGTCTGTCTGTATAGTATTCAGCCCGCTGATAAGTGAAGGCTGAGGAGAGCAATAAAAACTTGCTATGTAAGATTAGGTATAGGCACTATACACGCCATGTATACCGTAAAATAGTTTACGTAGCATATACACGTTAATAGAAGTGTTGACATAAACACGAGCATAGAAAGTTTGATTTATAACCGTTATTAAAAACATTAAAGAAAATTTGTGAACCCGAAATGTTAAATGGGAGAAAACGAGTAATATATAAGGTTTTTGAAATATATAATTATATAAATTATTTATGTCTATCATTTTGAATAATAATTTTCCTCACACAAGAGTCGGCAAATTATTTTCGTATTGGTGCAATTCTTTCTTCAGCTTTCCGTGCCCTGTTATTATACATCTTCGTCCATTTGCCAAATGAGAAAGATACTAAACCCATTCCATTCGAGAGAGTATCACGCGAATGATTCAATTAAAAACATATTACTGTACTTATCAAACATATATGACATTTGGTCATAGCTGCTAATCTTTATGCGTAACAAAATTTCTCGGTTATCTCTTACGTGCGAGTAAAATTTCCATCACATTTCCCTTTGAGTCTTCCTTCTCAAAGGTACCGTAATTTCATTTATTAAATGTTCACCATAAGTTTATTTATATCCTTTACGAATTATTTCACTGCCTCAAGCCTTGAGTTAATTAAATATGAAGAAAATTTCATGAGGATTTGAAAGATAAGTGGACATGCTAGGACTCTCTCGCATTTATTCATTGACATCGAATTTCTTTGTGGTTTCCAACCCAAATCCAACCTGAATTTAGGCGAAAATAAATTCAGCATAAGTATTAAAAGTTGTAGATTATTTAATGCCAGGAAAACGAGAGCTATGCGAGTTTCCTTTGAAAAATTATACGGTTCCCCAAGACCACTACGGCAGCTGTGAGGCTACTTCTCCTTACCACAAGGTCAACCTTTATGAATAAATAAGAATTCCCTACTTGCTTTCTAAGCATAAATTTAATGAAGGTTAATGGGGTAATTTAAAGGTTCTAAATCGTCCAATAATTCAACTTTAGTTATAATTAACAAATTTCTATGTGGGAAAGTATATATAGTGAGGCTCATATGCCATAGAGGGTATGTTTTCTGTTTTTTTATTTACTCTAAAATATAAGAACAAGAAGAAAATGAACGTGAGATTTCATAGTCCAAATCTACGAGTTCCTGATTCCGTGTGCATAATTAATTTTTAAACGCGCCAACGATCAAACTGAAGTATAATACATTTATTTTACTTTTATGAAGAAAATTAATTAATATATTAAAGACAGATCATTTCAGTTTAGCTTGAAAAATATATGCCATCCACAAATATGGTGATGTTCATGCCATCTCATTATGACGGGAAAACGATATATCTAAACGAAGAGGTCGAGGGTAGAAAAACTTAAAAATATGGAAATCAAGAATCTTTTAAATCAATAGGTTACAAATTATTATTCCGTGATGAAAATATATGCTGTGTTTATCTATGCTAATACATTAATATTTTATACGCAAGAGAAACCTAAACTCCTTTATTCTCCTTTTGGTGGGAAATGTTTGACAGAATTATAACTTGGTAAATCATAATTCAGCTTACAGATAAAAGTATCACAATACGCCAGTAATAGCAGATAGATTCATCAATTGATCGGATGAATGTTCAATCCCCAGATTCATAATGAATACGAGTCGTATTCGACCCAACTAAACTAGGGAAAATCTCTATAATGAAGAGCATTCAAATCCTAGGATACTAAACCATTAAATCTGACAAATTCAGTTTTCATTTAGAAAAAAAAACAAAATACAGCTGTATAATTTACTAATTCATCTCCATAAAATTCATTTCCGATATATATTTACGTAATTAAATTTAGATTTAATCAGATAAAATTTCATTAGAAGAAGAGCGATAATCCGCCCCATTAAACGGAAATTAGGTGAGATCTTCGCACGGAAGAAATAGATTGACTGCTGATTTGGTCGCATCAGCCAGACTGTAATCATTAGATATTCTCGTCAAGTTATCGATAAAATACTAAGTGTTTCTTATCTCTGATACAGATATCTAACTATCCGTAAAATTCTATAGGGTGTCCATTACTCGGTCATGATCAATTTCCGTTTTAACGTTTTATCAAAATTTCTCGCAGAATTCTTAATATATCAGACGGCTTCATTGAATAAGAAGTAGGGTTTTAATCTTCCTCAGGTACGATTCGGTAAATGAAGCTTTGTTTTCGAACAAATCTGAAAACTTTTCCCCAAGTCTTTCGTATAAAAAATAACCTTCACCACAGTCTTTTGACAGTGAATGCTGAAGACAGCTACTAAAGCCGGTGGTAAAAGTGAAGTTTTAGCACATCATTGAAAGATGTTACCATCCAGGAGAGATTGATTTTATATTGGCATCTTCAAGGAAATGAATACACAGTAATGCTGGAATTGAAATGCTGATGTAAAGTTACCCTTTCGTAAAGTATTACCTTCCGCTTTAAAGGAAATACATTCAATGAAAGTTATTTCAAAATATTTAAAATCTATTACTTAACCGAGCAAGTAAACTATAAATAAAAGAACATTGTTTCTGATGTGATGCATAGTAAAACACCCTAAGATTACAAAAAGCTCATTGGGGAGAGTTTTGTTCTTCATTAACTTTAATTGAAAATTGAAATAAACCTGAAATTGAACCATCGCAATGTTAGTCTTATGGTTATTCTAAAAATTCAACGAAGGTCATCATATAAGTCAAAAGCTCAAATTTACTCAAGTTTTCCTCTAAAATATTCATTACTATTGTTTCCCATAATCCTGCAAATTTTCAGTGAGAGTTTATTAATTCCGTTTCCATATCGACGATATTTTAACTTGATGTTAAATATGTATAAAATTAAAACGTGCTTTCCAGGAGAATCACAAATTGAAACGAAGCATAAACTGATTAAATTGCAGTCAAAATTGAATTTATCAACCCTATACTACAGGATTCATAAATTCGATGCAACGTTTAATTAAAGTTGAAAATATTCGGTAGTTTCACAATCGCATGCAACGGCTTACATTGTTAACATGCATCCTGCTCCCATCCCGTTTCATTCTGCCCATATTTCATACCACACCGACAGCTATTTCTATCAATACGGCCGATCGGCGATTGTCTGCAAAGCACAAATATTTCACGTACAATTTTCTTTACCACCCCAATATAAAAGGTCGCAACCTAATTGTTACCCGATTCTTTCCCTCGCTTTGGAAATCCCTCCATAAATAGGAGACTCGTTTTAAATTCGCCATAAAACGGCGCTGGAGAGATAACCGAACTAAGATAAATAGTTCGCAAATCGCTTAACGGATGGGGCGGGGGGAATTACACCAGCAAGAATTGCGAGCGAAAATCAAGCTGGAGCGCATAAATTGGCGAACGGTTTAATTTAGCGAATTAATTCAATAGGCTTGCTTCTTCCTAACGCCCCGATTCGGGAGTTCCTCTTGTTGAAAACCTGTCTCCCTCCATCCCCCAAATCCATCCCAACAATGCGCCCCCTATCTCAAGGCAGTGCCTCCCAGGACCACGCCCCCCCGCGATTAATCCCCACCACGCCCCCTCCCGTCCGCCCAAATCAGCACGCGATGATAAAACATAGGGCACCCACCGCCGATAGGGATGGAGGAAGGGTTGCGGCAAAATCCAACGGAAGCTCGAGCAAATACTAATGCATTAACAAGATGATCGGGTCGGAAATTGTGACGTCCATAATAAACGAAGGTTGCTCGGTGCCCGAATAAAAACGTACTTGCTACGTCCGAGCAAGAGAGGGTTTGGGGATAAAAACGTCAGCATACTAATCTGTTACGTTCAGCAGTTTCTCATTCTATGGAAACGATACAACCATTGAAACTTTAAAACCTTCTCATGTTGTACTGTTGCTATATATTGGAAGAATTTAGGCATCCAAAAAAACTTACGGAAAGTGGTAATAACGAAGAAAGTCTGGATTTAGATTATGCTGGAATAGCTGGATAGATCAACATTAACTTATCAACAATAGAAAGTGAAGTAGGAAATACATTGAGCAGGGAATGCATAGTATTATAGAGCATATCAGTGGAACTGGATATTTTACATATCTCTGATATTTTTAGTCCTTGCAAGGTTATTTTATAGAATAGCATGTCATCAGCTTCTCCGCTAGTTTATATAAAATTTATCGTTTGGGTAATTATCTTCCTATGATAGATTCTGTGATTCAGAAGTTACAGAGACACCAATAGCATTAAGGCGTAGCGATCAAATGGGCAAATACTCGAAAGAACTGCTTAATCCTACAACTTTCACAAAGAAAAAATATCAGAAGTACGTTGTCTTCAGTGGAGAAAAAGTATTGGTATTTTCTATATGAGAGAGAAAGGAATTGTTGGTATAGAGCTAAGAGTTAACAGTTTGGCTAACGAGCATATCTAGAATTTATTTTGTGAGTGGTGAGTAGTATTTAGGTGAGTACATTTTCATTAGTAACTAAGTTGTATTATCATATTTTTACTTTAATTTACTATGATCATTACTTATCATAGAGGAAACATTCTACTCTTCCGACACTTGATCTACAGTTTCCTTTTCTACTGCAAAAAAACAGGTCATACTATTTTACTAATCTATACCAACCGAACCTAACCCATTCTAATTCAAAATAGGACGGAAAACTATATTCAGGTAATAATTAAGTTCATGGCAGTAAATTATAAACTGGAATAGAACCAACATTTATTAAACACCTGGTTTCAACACCGAGACTATTTTGATGTTAATATTAACAGGAAAGTCATACATGAAAAGATTAAACAATTCATTAAGGAACCATTAAGCACCTCAATGGGACCACAAAATTAAGGTCGAAACTGCGTCAAACTAAGAGCGTTTCCCAAGAGTTGAGCACATAACGAAGATTTCAAGCCCAACGGTAGTGAATAAGCCGCTGGAATCTATCATCTAAAACTCCTTCCAGATTCGATAAACAAGGTGGCGAGGAACACTCGCTCATAATAATCTTCCGTAGAATTCTGGACGCGACACAGGTTACTGACGTCGCTTGTCAGTCTGTTCTTTCTCCCGTCGGTGGAGAAACCGCAAGAGTTGGCGATGGAGGCCACCGTAACGCGATCCCTCGATCCGTGGCTTTCATTCCACGAACAACGCACGTCCCCCACCACCACAGCGACGCTTCATCTCGCTTTCTCCGACATCAAAACAATATTTATTTCTGCCTTTTTCCGTCTCTATTAGAGTCCTTGAGGACGTCGCAGGTGGCGTAGTAGGAGACGGATCTACTTCGTATCTGTTTCAATCGAATCTTTCAACAATAAAACATTTCTATTTGCCTAGCGGAAAGTGTTTCTTGGATTGTAACCATCTTAATCGTCTATTTGACGATAGGTTGGCGATTTCATAGTATTAGGAGCTTTTTATTATTATCATATGCTATATTACTCTCTGATTAGGTCTGCTTTTATGATTACATTTCCAATACTATTCATTATGATTTATATACTAGCTATAAGTTCTCATATTGCTCTCTACCGAGTTCTCAAGTAGTTTTCTCATTATGATTGCCGAAATAAAGACTTCGGCAAGAGTAAATATAATTTTCTATCTACTGTACTAGAATGCAAATGAAAATTTTATCCGTAGTATGATATTACATGATCAAAGGTGATTTACGACAACACATTTGTTATCAACAAATAAAATCAGAATCCTTAATCAGTAAGACAAGTTTTTATGCAAGTTGGTGTCAAGAACAGAGGGTTGAGCTACCTTCAAAGGATTATTGAAAGGTCTAAAAAGGATGAGTTAATAACCATTGACGGTTAATCATCCAGGTCAAAATAAATATAATTTATTAACAATCAAAACTCAAACAAAAAATAGGACAAACCACACATGTTATTTTCATGGAGCGTAAATAACTGTTTTATGATAGAAACAATATCAGGAATAAAAAGGAAAAGTACAGAAGTAAAAATTATAGCAGAGAAGTAGAGACGGAAAAGTTACATAGAAGGCATAGGAAGAAAATTAATGGTAGAATAGAATAATAATCCTTCAGGACATCGCAAAGTGAAGCGACGGATCGCCAAGTTCAATGATTCCACGAGATTGCGAGAAAAGCAAAAGCAGAATCCTTGAAGAGAAAACGAACGAGAAAATAGTTCATTTCATCCACGGATCCTATTGCAACATCACCAGTCATCCTTCAGAAGCACTTGAGAGCGTTCGAGCGAAGTGAACAGTATTTCGGAACTCCTTACACGCCCCAATGAACCTTTGTTTAATGCTCCTAACATTCAAAGTTTCTCTTTGGTTTGCATCTCATCTTCACCGAAATGAATGCAGAATCACTACTTGTGAATGCTTCGTTTAAATATGGCGGGGATACTTTTAGACGTCGAGGTAAAGTTGGCCATACTCCTTAGGATATCAGCATATTCATTATTTCATTCACAAAGAGTTGAATTTAAATTAAACATTACCGAATATTATGGTGAACATGAAAAGATGGGAGGTATTTCGGAACTAATTTTTAACCTCATAACCATGAAAATGATGATTTAATAATGATATGCTTGTGGAATGGTAATGTTTGGACTAAGTGTTTCCGAAAATTTTTGTAATATAAATAAATATAGTCTAAATAGTTTCACAACCTTACCGTAATCAGATAATCCCTTTCATGTTTGGATATGAAAATATTTCCGGGTATCAGACCTTTGGTTCTTAGTAATGAGTAGACTTTTCTCATTATGTTCCACAATTTTCTAGGATTTAATCAAATCATATGAAAGGATTCATTCCATTCATATTGTAACTGGGCAATTCAATTACTTGGCTGTGTACGCCCTTCGCCACACGCCGGAGGGGGGAATGTAGGGCCTCAATATAGATGCAGAGTAACAATATGATTGGAAAGCGTTCTTTCATATATTTTGATTAAATCCTAGAATTGTAGAATTATTTGTGAATTTCTATTCCCAGTGACCAGAGCTTTTCTCCCTTCACATTCCATCAAAACATATAAATGACTAATCATTTTAAAGAGAAATTTTCCTCTTCCAGTTAAAGATAGACCTAATGAAAAGTGCACAATTTGGTCAAAAACTCAAGTTAAAATTTGAATATTTCCATAGTGTTTCGTTAATGTTTGTGCAGATATACATGGGTGGTCTGAAAATTTTCTGAAGATTTCTGAAAAATCTGGGGTCGGAAACTTTTCAGACCACCCTCGTAGTACATATCTATCAATATAAACTAGATATATCGAAACAGATACTAATACTCGAATTCCCCACTCAAATACATTTCAATAAACACTATAATCACTACAAACAAATATACAAACACTAAAACATACCTAATAAATACAGCTCCGCATATAAATCAATTTCTTTCAATTTAGTCTGGGAAATTTTTGCACGTGGCAACCAGTATTGGAATTAATGTAGAATCTTCTTCTTGCTAATGATACCTAAAATAATAAAGGGAAATGTCTTCAACTTTCCTTATCCGATCCCAAATACCTCCGTATAAATGGAGTTAGGCATAAATCGATCGAAGATTAGAAATCACTCGTCCAAATGTACTTCAATCGAAAGAACGTTTCGATCGTCAATTATTATAATGAATGAGGAAATTCCTTTTTGCCCCCTTCGCAATTTCAATCCATATACTCGGAAATTACTACCGTTAAAAGCAATTCGCAATCAGTTACTGCTAAATATGAATCCACGCAAAGAGTTTTCGCAAATATCTCTCGACGAACTCCCACAGGGAAAAGAATGCCGGTCGCTAATAAAACGGAATGCATTCGCCGTAACGATTTTCCGTCCCGATTTCATTACCACCAGCATCGAGTTCTCGCGGAACGGAGGCAAAGTGGCCGTGGATTCGATCATCATTATTCTATTTACGCAGTACATATCATTTACTCCATTCTAATAATCCCCGTTTTAAGGCACGGACGCAATTCCGGCTTTTGTAATTATATTCCGAGAGTGGAAATTCACTCGGGATAATTACCGCGGAATGCCGATGCAAAATCGGGATGTACATTTTGAGCAGTTATTATCAACAGTCCAATTAGGACAACTCGCTATCAGGAGGACAATTTGTCTCAGGAGAATCCCTTACATGAGTAATCAGGTGCCTGCTCGTTACAATGCGCTCCTTCCATCTCTGAGGATTTCTCTCTCAAAGGAGAATTTGCGCTCCGAGGATCCATTTTCCAATCCACATCTGCTCACTTCTGCCCTCACCTTCCTGTACCCCGTTTCCCAGCGTTGCTACCTCGTTTATTCTCTGCTGTTACTAAGTTACCGATTGCCATTACCGCAAATGGGAGCGAATCGAACGCATTATGTAAAGCGTACGTTCGCACGTTCAAACACCACACCGCATGATTCTAAGACTTCATATTGGCTTTCATTGACTTCTTAGCTTTCACTTGGTATAAATAAAAAATTGTAATGAATTAATCAACGAATACTTAACTTATTTGAATGATGATTCAATTAGGTGTAAGGCGATTTATAACTTAGAAAACATCCTCTTGTTAATATTACCTAATGATGTTATAATCAATGAGGTAGCCGTTACTTGGTATAACTCCATAGTAGGAAATAATGCAATAACTTGGTAAAGTTCTACAAAAATGTTTTAATTATATGATACGAGGACGAAACATGTAGCACATATAATACAAACATTTTTGTAGAACTTTACCAAGTTATTACATTATTTCCTCTAATGATGTTGATTTTCCATTAATTTTTCTAAGTCATAAATTCAGTCATATCTTGCGTTTATAATCAACAAAACCCGTGTATAGAGGTTTAGACAACTTAATAATCAAATTACTAAAAATCAGCATTGACTTTAAATAAAAGAATAATAATGGATCGATCAGCATTTAAATATTTCAACTCAATGATGATTCATGAATCATAAGCTGTATATTGATTGCTTACTTATAAAAGTAAAAATAATAAAACTTAGTCTGCCAGTTCCGTAATCATCCCCAAGGATGGTTAGGATCTCAAACCCTACAACATTAGCAACTAAAAGCTCTCCAAAGGAAATGAAGCTTACTAAGCAAATTTAGGAGTGAGATAGTTTAAGTTTACTTTGCTCATTGAGGCAGATTAGTTCAAAACGTCTATGTAGACACAGCGGCGCTATGAATAACACTCCTCACATCATTCTATAAAGAGTAACACCGATGAATGCTATTTTGCAACAAAAAAACTATACTTATAGTGGGTATTAAATTTGAGATACCTCGGCATTCTATGGCGTATTTCCCAAAGTAAATGAACTTTAAAACCTAGATAAGTATTTTTAAATCGAATTAGTGTATACATAGCGTGATATTTCTAGCTAAGCAGATTTTCACGGGAGAATAGCGTACGAAGACTTGTCATGAAGTTATATTATTCAATACCAGTCATATCTAATTAGCTCATAATCTCAGCCATAAAAAAATTTAACACAAAACAAAGTATATGGATACGGAATGGTATGTAAAAAAATTTACTAGAAATATATTTTTTTTTAATTCACTATCTTATATCTAAAGACAAATGGTAACAATTACCTTTATCAATAAGCTAAAATCATTTTATGACATTTATCAAATTTTATTTCATTACTTTCATGGAAATTCAATGTTACTGTTTACTCTGGGATTTTGGGCCAAAATTGTTTCCTCATCCTAATTGCTCCCCAAAATAGTCATTGTTTACAGTTTTACTTTCACAACGATACTTCTCTGTTTCCTCAAGCTACTCTAAATATTACGCCGATAAAGAAAGAGGGCTTATGGTCCTACCTGGGCTTAATCTCGCGAATAAAGGGCTTGATCGATCGAACTTTCTCATCCTCAATTCCTTTGTTTCCCTCTTATTCCTTGGCCATATCCCTTACTTTGTCATCCTTTTTTTTCTGTACGCCGGGGCATTATTCCTTAATTCCGTATCCTTCAAACTCTCTCTCCCCTCAGAATCTACCTTCGCACGACAAAGCTTTTCCTCCTAAATCCCGGGCGTTATTAAAATTTTTTAATAAGCTGGACTGAATTAGGAGGACAGCGTTTACCGGAAATTGCAGGCTTCTCCGGAGTTTCCCATTATGACTCAAAAAGAGGACATTCATTTGGGATGATTCCGAGCATTTTCTTCCACTTAATATTCAAAGGTAATAAAATCGTGTTGGCAATTCAGTCGCAGCATTGAAAATAGAGGAATTTTAGGGATGCAAGTCTTCCTAATCAAATCATATTAAACGCATTCCGGAAAAATATAGGAAATTAAGGGAAAAGATCCGTAGGTGAATAAATGAAAATTTTCTGTAACTCTTCATAATAAACATAATAGAGATATGATGTCGTTGCCTGAAAAAGTAACAACTGACCCAATGAACCTTCTCCAATTTAATTTAGATATACGCCGAGAGTATGATATTCAGACAATTAGATGAAAAACTATTTTTATTATTAATTCAATCCCACCTAATCATTACCGTACTTATAATTTCGTTATTTTGGACATACTTTAAGGAATTAATTTTGCTCTGCTACCTTTGCTTGTATTACAAATGCAATCTCAATTATAGCGATGATATGATGCTATATACGCAATTAATTAACCAAATTGCTGGAATTGTTCAATAACGTAGTTTCTACTTCTTCAGATTCTTCCTAAATCTCTCTTCAAATTGTATCTTCCTTTATGGAATGTCTTAATTATTACAGTGAGATAGATGGAAGAGATTTTTGACAGCTTCGATACAGCGCAAATAAGGAAGTTATAATATAATATGGAAGATTTATGCTCGTCTTAAATATAAAAAGAACAAATTTCGTTGCCAATCCTTTTCCCCTGGTAACCCAGTTCTAAAATTAGAAATGCAATTGGTAATCAGGATCCTCAATTTAGCCTTTTTCTGGTTTCGCTCTCTGTAACCTGCATAAAGGTTTTCCAAAAACTTGAGCACTTATCATCCAATATCCCCTGATAGATGTATGTAATCTCCTCTTTATTTTCATCTCCTTAAGATCATCCATTTGCCTTCTTTCAAAGAGTTTTCGAAAGATTCAATTTTTCGACTCAATACTTCAAGTCCCTCTGTATCCATCTCATCTTCCTGCACGCTCCCATTTACCGGTACTCTTTTATTTCTTGCTTCCCTTTCTTCTCCTTACAAACTTGTGTGTGTTCCTTCTCCTTTGTGCTCCTTATCTCATTCATCTCTCTTCCTCTCAGCCTTCCCTCTCCTCACCAGTCGTCAAACTTTTCATTTTCCTCCTCACACTACTCTTCCGTGCTTCCTTTGCGCTTTGTTCTCTTTTCTCGCCGCTTTCTTACCATCCTATCAATCATCTTCTCGCGTGTTTTCAGAACCTACTCTTCTTAGGCACTTACCGCCGGGCAATATTTCCTTTTTCAAAAAATCAAAAGAGTCCCTTATCCCAAAGTATGCACTGTTTTACTGGAAGTGTAATCTTCATGAGATCATTACTTACTAGGAGCTCGTTTCGTCAAGATTTGCGGAAAAAATTCTTATGCGTCTGAACCTTTGGTTTGTACACTTTAAAAAGACCCAGAAAAACATATACTCTCTATGCGGGTCCGGTTTGAACGTTGAAGTCAATGATAAGTTTCCTTAGCATTACTCACGATTTTCTACTATCCGAAAATCAAGACTTAGTAATTATATTTATTAAAATACGCAAATATGAACTGCTCATCCTCGCCCTCAGCTAATTCGCCGGATATAACTGTTTTATATCTTAATTTTGCAACTTATTGTCATTTTTCGGTCGAAAACTTCTTCTTTAATTTGTCATTTACTTCTATGCGAACGAAGATTTCACTTCTCGATAATTATTCAGGTGACCTTCATTGTTACGATATAAACAATTTAAACCTAACGTACGCGTTGGAGCCAGTGCCGAAGCAACGAAAATTTTATTGATAAAAATGTAAAAATTTATTAAATTTATTCGCCAATTTAACGAAAAATCATTGCATTTCATCAAAATTCTGGTGACTTCGAATCGAACTTTGATTCGATAATTTGATAATAAAAAGAATAATTTACACATTTCTTCCTTAACATACTCCTATCGTTTTCGTATGGTCATTATTTATTATCAATTTTGGCGATAGAGAGAAGGTCTGCAGCGAAACAAAGAAGTCAACTTTGTCTATGTTTTTCTTTGTCATCGGTTAAATAAGTATATACACCATGGTAAGTATTACAATGGTGACTATTATTATATCATATAATGAATGCTTGTGTTTTGGAGTTAAAGAAAGTACTAACTGACCTGATAGTTCTACTACTGCATAAAAGAAAGCACTAGCTTCAATTCAGTCCTCTCAACAAGCTAGTTTCTGCGTTCGTCAATTAATGTTTTTAACCTTTGCTCCTATCCATTCTCATTAGACTCGGTGTCTTCCTACTGCAACGCTAAGTTTGTTTATCTTTCGCAATTCTCTACGTCTCCGCTTGCCCATTCCCCAGAACTCTACTTTACCATGATAGGAGACCTAGTAATTTGGATTCACAATGCGTGTATACTTAATTGTCTCCCTGTTTTCTCTATTCACCATTTCCGCTACCCTTCCTTTACATTTAACTCCAGTGCTCTGAAAGCAATGCATACATGTATTATACAACCCCTACAATGCAAATTAATGGGATGGTTTGCAAGTTGAAAGTTTCCTGAACATTCTATAGTGAAGTGTCTCAATTAGTTTTCAACGATAAAATCTAATGTACTTTATTTTTGCATTCCCTGTTCCTTGTTTTATCGCCTTCGCCTAAAATTGATTTAGATAATAAAAATGGGATGAATAAGTTTAATTTATTATTGAATGAATGCTTATCATTTTGCAATACATTAATATAATGATAATTTAACAAATAAAACTGTAAATATTTAACAAATTTAATTCTTTCCAATATAATTTACATACTCGCTTTATAACTTCCGTTTTCTGTTCTTTATTAATTCAAAATATTTAATTTAACATTATTTGCGCTATGTAAAACCTAATGCATTCTTTTTCTCATCCCTGTGTAATTCTATTTGCGAAAGAACTAGAAAATTCCAAATTCCTCTCATGGTTGCATCAAAATTCCGGTTTCGGTATCTATTCCCTTAATTTATACTTAATGGTAATTCTTCATTAAAAGTTAGTATTTATCACGTATAGGATGAGACTCAGGAGTCTCAATTCCTCTTTACAGATATTTCCACCCACACTTTTGTAACATCTGAAAATTTATTGCTATAATCTATTTGTTTATGCTGGAATTTCCTATATTCCTACTTACTTTATTACTAACTAGCTTTCATACATATACGAAATAAGAGACTCGGAAGTCTCACTTTCTTCTTGAAGTCATATGTAATCTCTATGCCTACGCTAGAAATTACTACTTCATTTTAAATTCACTTATGCTGTACGTACTTAATAAAGGACTCATGAGTCTCAACTTTTACTTGTAGACACTTCTAGTCTCTATTTTCAATATTAACTTTTCCCATTAACTTTAGGTGTTTGGTCGAATTTTGTGGAACTCCCTCTTGTAGTAAATCACTATTTTTTTCCAAAATTTTCCCTAATTATTTTTATATTATACATATAAAATGCAATACATAAGTACAAAAATTGTGGAAATACTAATAATTGCTTTCGTTGATAAAGTCTTTCGTTTTTTTAGGTATCTCCATTTCTTTAATCATCCGCCTTTATCGTGTGTGTAGGCTACAGGCTACAGAGGCAAAATCTCCTGGTAGTCAGATTATTCTCTACTTTTAGCATTACCTATTTAATAGTAGCATTCCGTTTGTCTATGTACGAAGTTGCGACTTCGCAAAATCGCCTCACTTTCCTCGCATGTAAGACGAGACCTGTGAGTCCCACTTTCTCCCCTTGATAATTTTATTTACATACTTAATAAAGAACTCACGAGTCTCAACTTTTACTTGTAGACACTACTAGTCTCTACTTTAAAAATTAACTTTTCCTATTAACCATAGGTATTGTTGCAAAACTTTGTGGAACTCCACCTAGAACTAAAACAATAGATAGCTTTTTCACAATTTTTCCTATACTTAATTGTATTAAATATATGTAAAACATTGATATTAAATTTGTGGAAATAATAATCATTGCATTAGTTGATTTAAAAGTTTTTCTTCCTTAGGTACGAAATCTCTTCTTTAATAATCATCTCTCAACATATATACGTAATAAAAGACCATTGAGATTCAAAATGTAACAGTACATTAGAATCAGTATCTTCTTTTAAAATTCTCTATTTAACAGTAGTGCTTCGCTTGTCTACGTAAGAAGTTACCACTTCCCAAAATCGCCTCACTTTCCTCGCAAGTAAGACCAGACCTGTGAGTCCCAATTTCTCCCCACTTCATCCCTCTCTCCTTCACCTTTGCCCTCCTTTCTTGCCCTTTCCCTCCCCTCTCCTAATCCCACCTATCCATCTACCCTCCCCTTCCTTTCCTCCCCTCTTCCTTATCTCATTAAATCTTTCGTCTCCGCCCCCGCCTCTCCCCTTATCCTTTCATTGTTCCCTTTTCACTCCCAACTCCTTTGCCATCCTCCGCGCACATATTCCTAATTAATCCCTTGTTTTGAGACGCGCAATTTTTTTATTCCCCTTTCTTCCCACTCGAAAAAAATGATATCCCGGATAATTATCCGTGTCAGTCTACGCTAACCGTTTCCTTTCTCTAGAAAACCGAGTATTTCTGCGTAACACACTTATCTGCCGATGAGCACGGATGGTGAACAAGGTCACGCTGGATCTTTATAAACGGAGGGAAAATTGGGTAATGGGACGGCCGATGGGAATAATAGGCTCAGAATTAAATGTCGAGGAAATGAAAATGCTGAATTACTTCCCCCCGCTCAAATTCTTTTACGCTTCAGGCGCAATTAAATTGGTTTCCGATTTCTCGGTATTTATTAAGGCAGAAAAACTCTTTGAACTTGAAGTTCGCGGAAATTCATTCATTTGCATCTGCTCCGCATTCCTGTCATCTCTTCTTCGAATTTGGGCACTCATTTTTATAACGCTAATATTCTGTTATGCAACCTTTATTAAAGTCGGAAGTCTTTGATTTTTAGAGGTGCGCGCTTGAAAAATAATGTAGTTAATGAATGGAGATTACTTTAAATGACGTCTTTATTACGAGCCAAATTGAGACTATAAAGTCTCCTTTTTCATTTAACGAATTGCCTGTGCAAGAGAAATGATATCATTAAGAGCTAATAAAGGGAGATTTTAATTAAATAGAGATAAGATAAATTTAGCTTGAATTAAAAAAAGCCTAAGTGAAGCTTAGGAAAAATAATCCACGGCAGAAAAATATTCACAAAGAAGAGGAGAATGAACACAAGACGTAACGCATATTGCTATAGCATTAATTCCCCTCCTTCTATCTAATATACCATTCTTGGTTTGCTGCATTATAATATGTGGAGTTCTTCATAGCAAAAAAAGTATATTAAATAAAATTTTCTTTTTCATCTTCGACAAATAAAATTAAGTAAGAGCTCTTGGAATCAATTTCAATATAATATAATTAAATATTTAGTTTCTTTACTTCGTTATCTGATACCCTGCGATTTCCGATTTCCGTGTGATTAAATCTATTTAAATTCAATTTTAATATTGATTTCTTTTACTTATAAGTCTAACAGGTGATCAAATCGAATCCGAGGTGTATACTTATAGAGAATTTTCTGAATAGCTTATATGCAAGCCTGAACTATTTTGAATATGAAAAGTAATCATTATCTGCGCAAGTTCGACCTTAAATAAAATGAAAAAAAATTATTATGCGCAATCTTTACTAAATAGTGTTTGAATAAACATTCAGACGCATCCACAAATAGATACCCAAGTAAAACAATCTACTGAGTTACATTAGATAACGAAGATTATTCGTTCTGGAATCGTATGTTTTAGCCAAAATCTTCGTAAGACTAATGCACATTAGATGTCAAATGGTTAGATTGTTTATAATGACTACCAAAAAGAGCGTTCTCTTTTACTTTATCTACATAAATTCAATTACTTTCTGACAAGAGATACATGGAAGATAGGACTTCCTATTCCTGATTTCACCCAAGCAATTGGGTATGTATAATCCAGCGGGAGATTATATCATGCGCATAAGACTGTGTGTATGTGTACGTATAAATGTGTAAGAAAATTGTTTGTGATAGTTCTTAGAATTAATAGTATCACTTTCAACCATAAAATGTGTCACTTTTGATAGATGTGCCACAGATTGGCAATTCCCGTCGTAGATGCACACAGATCTTGAAGTCAAATCTCTGAGGGCACTCACCACCCTTCATCTCAATACCTTACCAAGAAGGGAGTCGGAATAGAATGAATTAGCAACGTTAGATAGCACGCTCCAACGAGCGGCTGTTAAATCGTCGAATGTTTTCCGATCCGATTCCCCTCAAATTGTTCTATTTATGCTCTCCGAGGGACTACTCACTCCCTCATCCCGCAACCTCCTCGTTCCCTACACCACACACACGTCCGCACGTTCCCCGCAAACCGACCTCTCTTTCCACCTATATCTACACATCTCCGGCCGCGACAGAAGATACCATTGCTCCAATCTATCCCTTAGATTGTCCCCCAGACATCCTTATCTCCATCTGATCGCGTCACGCTTACGTAAGTGCCGCGTCCTTCCTCAGACGACGTGTTGACGATCGCAACCGCTTTCGGAACGCGATGTGAAAAATAATTAGAGTGACTGCGGGGTGAAAAATTGAGTTCGCCTCGGATTAAGTGGGTTCAAATTTTACGCTAACACGAAACTCTGGCGTGTTTTACATTCGCTCGTGTGTCTCCTGTGAATGCTGAAGGCCTTCGGAGATGGATACAACTTTTATTGAAAGGAATACGTGACTCGCGACTGAATGAATCGCGGGAATCTTTCCTGGATTCATAACTCAATTCGACGCGAATTTTTTGCTTCGGCACGGAATTATTTTACGTAACCATCTTGGAAAGAAAAAGCGTTAATTCCCAGAGCAGATTTTAGTTTGACCGGTTTCGTCAACATATTGACATCTACAGGTTCTCCTGTCACCCTGAATTTCCCGATAGATTATTATTTGGATGAATTATGTGATTGGAAACATATAATTTATTATTTTACGTGATTGAAATATTTTACTGAAATTAAGTGCACTAGCAAGAATAGCAAAATAATTTACTTCAAGAATCATTCGAATACATTCTGAGAAATCAAGACTTTTTATTGATTCGAGTTGTAGAGTTGCAATTTTTAAGGAATTTCATAGGTTTAGTATCAATTGCTAGGTCACCTCACACCTCAATTTTAATTTTATCAATGTAATTCCTTTCAAGAACGTTGCCTAACGTATCTGTTATTTCAAGAGTAACAAGGAGCATCACAGACTTGTTTGAAAGGGAATGTAACTAGTAACTGCTGAATTCAACATTATCGTACAATGTTACTTTAACGGTACAAGTAGAGAAATTATCAGCAATGCGTTACATTCAGATACAACTCTATCAGCATCCTTAAAGCCGTTAACAGTTTTATAATCTTCAATTTTAATTTCAGATTTTCCTATTCCAACAACAAACAATGCATGCAATAAATTCATACATACAACTCACGTCAAAAATTAATTTTGGTGCAACTTCATCACGAAAAAAGATAATAATTATAACGGAAATAGTGCAATCTACGTTGCGATTTTATTCTCATTACAGAGGAGTAATTAAAATTAAAACGAAATTTAAAGGCATTCCAGTTTCGAATTTTCCATAATGGCTGGAATTCTGAATAGTATCTAACTCTATCGTATAAACTTTTGTATGTAATTACGAAACATGTGAATTTCGAGTGTAGAAAATTTGCCAGTAAATTTTGAATCCACGATTTCACGCATTCATATCCTACCGGGTAAATTCTGGGAATGAACATTTTTCTGAATAAGTATCGAAATTCGAGTATCTTTCTATTAATGAAAATAAGTTTTAAAGCGAATTTTAATTCATATTTACTGCATATAACTAGAATGAAGTTGGCTTTGAAATTAATGTTGTAATGAAGACTTTGCATTTACAATTTGAGGAGAATCAGATCATTCAAGAGAATGATAACAGTGTGCGTACATTTTGATAGAGATTGTATTTGGATTGAATTACTCAAATGGAAAATTGTCATTCAGTTTTACGTTGGGCTTCATAGGAACGTCATAGCACTATCGAGTGCGTCTTTTCGCGGAATTATTTTCGTACATAAAATTATGTCACTTCTAAACGAATTATGTTCTTTTTACGGTCTTTTATCCATGAAATAACTTTTTTATTGTTCAGTCGCATAGAAAGCTAATAATTCAGTGTTACAATTCCGATACTCTTAATAATACTGTTAAAAATGCTTCAACAGCTGTGGTCAATTATTCTCTGGGAAAGGTTTCTCCAAAGGCGGACGCACAACCAACTAGACTCTCCGAGAGTCCTATGATACTGTTATTGGGAATATGATCATATGATCATCACTTACTATTTGTATTTTTGAGTGATGCAAAAGTGGCTCAAAAAAATCAATTGATAATATTATCTTTTGTAATTTCCGAGAGTGTCCAAACTTCCAGAGGACCTCATAGGCTCGCATAGTTTTCTTGGACCTGCTCGTTTTAGTTCTACCTTATATTTTTAACTGTTATCAATAAACGTAAGTTTAATTCAAAATTTAAAAAATTAATAAAAATCAAGACAGGAAAATTACTTGAGGATTTTTATTGGAATTGTGTGTCGTGTTCTTGATAAACCAGTGAAATTTTACATAGTTATTTGGGTATGATAGAATTCCACGGACTAAATAATTTGACCAACTACTATTTAGCTTTTTAGTTTAATTCTTTTATCGAAGTATGGTCAAGAGAACATGAAGTTTAGAGTTCATTACAAACAAATCCTACTTAATGACGTGAGTCCTTAGGAATCAGACTAGCATTTGTTGAAACTGAAAGAAAGATTTTGAAACTGGGAGAAAATCTTTTACTTCTTTTCAGATTATTTTAAGACATACATTATGCAACAACTTCTGGGAGATCTTACGGTATAACGACTACTTGGAAAGTATGAACGCAGTATACTGTAAATGTATTGCAAGGAGAACAATGGAATACGTTACTTTTCGTATGATTTTCCAGAAATCCGACTAATCGATACAACAGAGCATGTACTTTATGTAAATATACACATGAAAACGTCTAAAGATGCGAGTAAACGCGTACCTTTATCCAGTCCATCTCCATTACCTGCCAGCATTCCATCCCAGCCCACGCGGCTACCTTCCGTGGCAAGCCGTAACTAGTGACACCCGATATCGGACGTCGAAAGAAGCGAACGAGGTCGTCAAGGCATTCGGTTGAAAAAATATGCCAGCAGAAAGAAAGGAAAGTCGGTGGAAGGCGTTCGTTATAAAAACCGCAACTTTCGGCGCGTATTCCTCCGTCGTTTTTGCCGGGAAATGCGATCCCGAAGGTTGAAGGAATGACGGGAAGAGGGGAAGGGGAAGCTGAAGCCAACACGCGACTTTCCGTGATAAGGCGTATCGTATGAGAAGATTTATTATCCGAAAATCATTTTGATGATTCGAAATCGTAGGGTGTTGAGGGCTGCCTCCCGCAAGCGGGGAAAAGATATTGCCTCCACACACGCCTGAGGAGTGACCGCTACCGACTCATAGAGCGCTCTCAGTGTACGCCTATATATGGGTTGCCTTTGAAGTTATGGGAGAGGGAATATTGTTAAAAAAATACTGTAAATATCTTCATCTACGAAACAAAAATTGAGGGAATTAATTCCCCGAAATGCCCCGGCAGGACCAAATTTAATATCCAGGGGTAACGGAAAATGAGATCAAAACAAATCTTAATTAAGATCTTGATGCGATGATTTTTTGAAGGGTTAGCACGTTAAATACAAGTCTGGGTGCCAGTTAGGGCAATATTTTTTGTACTTCCTGCACGAATCCTACAGAAGTTTCTTTTTTGAGATGTCCAAAAAGAAATTCGTTCTAATAAGACTCACTCAGTTTAATAAAGAAGCATTATGAGCCCTTCATACATAAGGTTTTTAAGTGAAATATTATCAATCAAATAATTCATGAAAGGAAAAAAAAGTCTCCAATTTAAATGCCAATAATCGTTTTACGTCAAAAATCCTATAAAAATTTAAAAATTAAAATTAAAAAGTTAAACAAAATAATCTTCATATATCCGTTTCATAGGTGAACTATTTCTACACTTACTGTTAGTTCTACACAATCAATATTTTGTTTCTTACATAGTTTTAGATTTGGATATCCATTTTCCTTTCACTTTAAATTATATTAATTTTTTCATTTACAGTATCAAGAAAATATTAAAGGTTTTGAGCTATATGCAGTATACACGAAAGCATGGTACTTAGAGGTAGAAGACATTCATCATATTCTAATCATTATAATCAACTACTATTATATCATTAAGTTAACCCAGAAAAATGGCGTGAGTGAACCAGAATTTTTGGCATCAATAACAGATATAAAGTAAGAATATATAAGTGTATCTCATCAGCGTTTCTTATAAATCAACTACAAAACGATTCATCGTAGGCATCAATTTACTATGAATTCAATTCGGAGCGATAGCGCCAATTAGTCTTGACTATCTATCATTACATTTGAAATTAAAATAATGAAGACATTTGCATAACTAAGCCGCATTTATTTAAAATCAACGCATAAATCACTAACGAATCATCACGAACGCTCTGCGTATCAGACTGGACTCAGAAGGAAAGTTTCTCGGAAAACTATTTCTGTATTTTTCGCTCGAACATAACACGAGGAGTTATCTCCATTGATTCCCAGGATTTGACCATCATTCACCTTTAATTATAGGGTGCAAATCGCACCCTTCCCTCAGAAGCCTTATCATTTGGAATTCGAAGAAGGCAGCACGGGAAGTAAAGAAATAGAGAAGGAGGCGGTGAGGGAGAGAGAAAATAATGAAGAGACCTGCTAATATTAAATTTATTTTTCCGTTCTCCGAGTTTATTTTCTCATGAAGACTATTTAAAGCTGTATCATACAACCACCCATAATGTATGAGAATTTTTACTTCTAAATTATCATCACTTTTCACCTAATTTAATTAATAACGATGCACAAAATCCCAGCTTGAAAGCAACCATATCCGATTCGAATGTAAAATGTAAATCGTAGAAATTATTATTAGACACACTATTTTCCTATCGATGAGCTATAGATGTCTTATTTCGGATTTTAAAAGCAAACCTAAGCTAATCTATTCGTTAAGAATATTATAATATTCGTATTCTTTCTACTATAAATAATTGAAAGTTGGTCATACACGTAAGTATTACCTTTGCATCCTACGAACTTTATCTATGGTCTACAAAAACCATGTACAGCTTGCTTTGCAATAAATACGGGAATCAGCAAAACGCTCCAAAATATAGGGTTTTCATAGTTGCTATCCAATATGAAGGAATGTCTTTCTTTTCAAAATTTTAGCTTCAGTTGAAACCATTTATTAAAATTAAAAATAAGATATTAACAACTCTTATTTCCTAACAAAATTATGTGTTATTTATAAAATTACAGAATATAAATTATTTATTATAGAATTTAAAATCACGAGATACAAGAACCGTATATTGAAAAATTTCTCCTGGCATGTTACTTGGTATGATATAAAATAATGGAAGGATAATTATTGAATTACAATACCATCAAAATGAAAAAGATAACTACATAGAAACGTAAAAAAAAATATTCCCCTCCAATCATACGTAGGGGTACCATATGTTGAAAGCAAAAAGAAACGGAATATATTAATGTTTGAAGAGAGTTAAAGCGGGACATAACTGGAAATTCGCTTCAAAATTCTGTTTTGAAGGCATTATTGCAAATTGTGCTACGACAGCTGATATCATTTAGTACACATGGTCCACACCGGGAGTAGAACCTGGGACCGCTTTCACCTAAAGCGTATGTTGGCATATACACTTGGCTAGGCGGGAGCCCTTAAAACTTTGCTTTACCCAGTTTTATGAGTCTTATCCTTCTGCAGAGTATAGGTAGAGTCACCAAGACATTTATTCTCAGCCCTCTGAACCTTCGAATTTCTCACCTTTTCTTAGTCGGGATATTTCATTCAAACCAGGACAAAATAAAAATGAAAGGGACTACCCGGTCAGAACGGAACGTATAGCAAGCTCAGTCATATGTATCCTAATTTCCTACGAAGACGTTCATTCATCATCTCCCATCAAAATTATTCACTCCAACATCTCACATCTACTTTTACTCCAAAACAGCAATGCAGTAAAGAGCCTCACAAAACCACGTTCCCAACCTATAACAAGAGATCTGGGGATCACTCGATTCGAAAGTTACGCAGAAGAAGGATGGACGGATGAATTGGGATCCTAATCCCTTGACAAGTAGTGGATAAAATGAAGCATTAATAACGGATCTTCGAATAGAATCCCTACATCTATCTCCTAATACCGTGGAGGCGGGAGCTTGCGTCCCGAACAAAACCAGGCATCATTTCTATTATTACACCCCCTTTCGGAGCGTTATCGGAGAACGCCCCCTCTCCCAGAGATATCCCAAGCTCATCCTCCCAGCCCGCCCATAATCTCCCTCTCTTTAAGAAACCACCAGCCTACTTTTCATCAATCTCATTACCTTCCCTTGGTTAGCACCCTTATCTTCCCTTTCCCCTATCTCCCCATATTCTTATCCCACCAATACGTCTTCCCGTCCTCGAGAAATTATTTCCGGTTAATTCCGCGTTTATTGTGCGAGCTGCAGAAGTCGTGCGCTGGAGAAAGATCGCGCTCCTTCTTTCCTGTTATTTTTCATACCTTATTTCCTTGCCGTGCTTTTCCTTAATTATCCCTTTCATCTCCATTTGATTTAACTCTCGCCGGGGGTATCCTTTTTTATGGTTTTTCCCCCCGGCGAATATCTCGCCGCCTGAGGCTTTGTTTCCAGAGTTTCTTCCCTTTTTTCTCCTAGGGTCACAAAGGATTCGGGGAGTAATGGGTGGCGGAGAAAATTGTTGCGGATGGGAAATAAATTGTCGGGGAGATTTAATAAATCCTGCGTTTTTCGTTATTTCGCGTGCGGAAATTGTACGGTTTCTTCCCTTGCCTCGGGCGTTTTTTTAACTGCGGAGCATTCTTGGCCAATTCCGCCAGGCCCATCGAGAGGTACTGTAATTCGATATGCTCTCGTGTGGATGCATGCATATTCAAATCGCGCGATACGATGGGCCGAAAAAATATCGCGTCCGAGTCAGCGAGATGTGAGGAAAAAATTTCGGACTCGGGCCTGATTTATGTATTTCTGTTCGGTTTGTTTCCAAAACTTGACGACTGGCGTGTGATTGCATTATGACTAAATTGACGGACAGCCTACCACAAAAGTCGCTTAGGCTTCTTTCCCCAATGCCATAAAACCATGCGTACCAGCAACTGTGACTATTTGACCTGATTTCCAAGAGTTGAAACTGCTTTTGCAATCACTGTATCTTACTTCAGCGTATTTGAAATTACGATATGGGTGAAATATTTCCATATAATTGGCTAGTTAGCATTTGATACAATACTGGAAGTGAAATGCAAAAGAATATGCGATTTCGAGTAATTTAACAATAGTACACATTAGTCCCTGAGAAAAAGCCACTGGAAGTACAATATATATTTATTTATTTATTAACAAACATCAACATACAGCACCAAGCCAATTACTGCAGACGATTAATAGTAATATATAGAATGAATTTCGTTAAAAGTTAAGTTACTTTAATATAAATCTTGAATTCAATCATCATATTTAACATTTTTTACTCTTTAAGAAAAATTTCCGCAAACCAACATAAATTTGAGTTATTTCATTTAGCTTTCTTGATATAGAAAGAAAAGCCAAGGAAACACCCGAAATGTTTATAAGGGAAAGGAAATATTGATGCTTATTAATCTCCAATTCACTTCTAGGGCAGTTTCCAAGAACTTTATTTGAAATAGAAGCAAATATGCTATGGGAAAAATTTCCAATGTCATATTCCGTTTGTATTCTTTTTACTTGATTAATTTTCGATTTACAACGAAGAAGCGCACACTGGAGTGACTTAAAGAGACTCCAGAGCATTTAAGAACACTCAAATTATTTATATCGCAACAAAAAAAATACAAAACATGTCACCGTGAAGAAACACGAGTTTAATAGCAACTGACTGAAGAGCTATTTGAGGGGTTCTGAATGAAAGATTACAACCACGAATTAATAGCTAAACCGGGGAGGTCCATCTGGTTTCCACAGCAGGATATGAGCGTTATCAGCTCGATGAGAATATCTTCAACTTTCGAATTCAATAATATTACCAGGATCTATTTATAGTATTCGAAATCGGTTCTGGAGGATTCAGAAATCAATATTAATTTTTGAAGGATAGAGCTTTCGTTTTACTCATAAGGTGTTTGATCTTCCAATGACTTACTAGCGAGTGGATTCACATAAGCAAGCAAGAAGTTATAATTGGAATATCTCAGGGAATATCGACTGCATGGAAAATATAATAACGACTGTTCTATAAATATATTGTGTGGAGAACCGTAGATTACGTTTTTCGTATGAAAGCATTTGGAAATATTTTAAAGTTGTAATTAAAGATTTTAAAAAAGTGTTAAAGAAAATAATTTTCTATGAGTTAACTTTTCTAAAAATTTATATGACATATTAGACTTATTTGCACGGCGTTTAAGCTGATTAGATATTTAATATCAATCTGTAATTCCTTTCTCTAGCAGTTACTGGATGAATTAATCATATTAATTTACAAGACTCGGATCAAATGAGAACTTAATAAATCAGAAATTCCAAGAGAAACTAAAATCCAAAAATAACTGTAACCAAGGCGATAAGGATGAAGGGTGGTTAACTGGACATCTGCTTTAATAAAGATGAAGAAACTGAGAGTCTGATAAAGAAGATCAAAAAGGAAATATAAGATGAAATTAGCTGGAGATTTTCATACAAAATTTCTTATGAGAAACTTTTAGGAAGTACATACACAAAAACACGCTAAGGAGGTGAATGTTAAGATTAAAATACTGTACAGCAATGACACCTGCAAAAATATGGATATAGGAAATATCATAAAAAGATGATTAACTAGAATCTCAATAATAATAAGATAGGTACTTATTAAGAGCCGACATTCTACTAATAATCGGATGATTACAAGGAGGATCGAAAAAAGTTTTTTTTTAGAAAAAGGAACTGTGATTAGCCTTCTTAAATATAGCAATAACAGGTGATTTTCGGTTCATAGTTATGTGAAAAGTAAACTTAAGGAATGAAAGAGATCAAAAGGGAAAGATATCTCAGGGTATGGGAATACGAGAGATTAAAAAAGGATAAGGGTGAATAGAAAGATAAATAAGCATTGGATACGGTTGAAGATGAAAGGATGTCGAATGAGAAAATGAAAGCAAAGATCAAGAGAGGGGTTAGGGGGTATAGGATAAAGAATACATTGCAAGGGTGAGGTATTATAAGAAAAATGATACAGGAATTTAAGAAAATCGAGAGGGAGTCTGGAGTAACATTTTAATACAATGATATATAAGTTTTCTGTGTAAAATTACCTCTGTAGTAAGGAAAAACTGTGCTTAGAAAAAGTATGATACAAGCAGGATACTCTGGAGGAGCTACAGTTTTTTTAAAATAATCAAAGACTCTTCAAACATTTTTATGTGTAAAACAGAACTATATCTGATTCGACTGCGGCTATATATATCTTGTTATTTCGTAGTGTATAAACTAGGAGAGACGAATAACAAGGAAAGAGGTGTTTAGAGAATTTATTTAACTATATGCCATCAGAACCTAATTCAATCTCTTAGGGGATTATTAATTTCATATTCCTGTATTTAGAATGAGAAATAATTGAGCACGACCAAAGATGGAGAAATATATTCATTTCAAAATTGAAAATAATATTTTACTATCTTTCTGATTACTCGTTTACATCTATATCAAAACCCCGTAAACCACCTTTTGACTGAGGCAATGAGGACTCATAACATTCATGCAGTTGAAATTTACTTGAATATAAAGGAATGTAATTATTCTACAAGAATTATGCTAAAAACTAGAAATATTCTCAAATAAACGAATGATAAAAGAGCAATTCTAAAGAATAATGACTTCACTTTAAATTCATTTCGTTAATTGAATTAATCATCAAAAAGTAAATCATGTATGGTGGAGAATTGTACAATCAAAAGTTTCGAAAATGTCACAAAAATACATGCATTTCTAATGAATAAATCACTACATTAAATTACTCAATCTCACAAACAGCGATATTTTTAATCATTCATCATTTTGGCTGCACTGCCAAAAATAGAGATAACGCGATTTAAGTGTGAGTAACGCAATTGGAGCATTTTTGGAAAACGCTAAAAAAACGCATAGTGTTTTCGAACCTCCTCATGCATGACAAGCGATTTTCTGTAGCCTTTGGCAAGAGCGAAACGCTGAATTGTTTCTCATCTGAACCATTGCATTTTCCAGCTGCTCTCGTAAACCTGGTCTTCAGCTGTGAAATCCCTTGCGTGGTTCATCAAACGCCAGAGAGGGGGCGTGAGAGGAAAGGGAAGAGGAGAAAAGCCATGTTGCCAAATGTATATAGCCGTTGTTCTTATATTTAGCCCGAAAAGGCCTAATAAACTTCAGGATCAAAGGTTAAATGAGAGGTATTTCCAATATACATCTAGTGCAACGTTGATGTAAAATCTGCATTCGTCAAAAGAGATGTTTCATGCAAAACTTTCAGCAGCTTCGACTTTGATTTTCATCCTGAAACAATATTTCCGAAGTATGAATTTTATTGTAATATAATTCAATGATTTTATTTATTTACAGTTTAATTCGCAGAAAATTTTGAACCTAAGTTGGCCGATGAAATCCATGAATTACTCAATTAAACTCTACGATATTTATATATTTCAATTACCCAATCAATGTTAAATATTAAGGCAATATTCAGAATTATTGACATTAATAATGAGATACTCAAAGAAACGGTGAATATTTGATTGAAAAAACTCGACTGAGATCTGGAAAATTGCTCTCCAACGTCCAGAAAACTGCAAAGATCTCAGGTATATACTTTCATTTGAAATCTAATGAAATGCTTCTTACGTATGAAAAACTTCAGTTTTCGCTAAGAGAGGCATTCATGATTCTAAGCATATGCTGTGATTTCATCTTCTCCGCAGTTTTGGCTGAAATTCTTCTTGGACCATGATTAGCGTCTATATATTACATTGTGCACAATACCTCAATATAGAAGTTTTTCATTCAAAGCTTCTTTTTAATGACGAATCGAAGAAATTATGCCTTTTATTACAATAGAGTATCGTATCAAACCATATTATTCCCTAAATCCTGCCAAATGCCAAACTCTTATATATAAAATATCAATCGGAAGAAACATTACAAAACATACGGCATTCTAATTGTTAAACTACATATCTACAGATAGGCATAATTAAAAAAATTAACTCGTTAACTTCTGTTATTCCAAATTAAGTACTTTCAAACTAATTCAACTAGACCATATCGTAGAAAATTCAAGACCATTTTCCTAATATTTCTAGCAGAGGCTCATAGATCAAGTAGGCAGTAATGTTAAGGCAATTATATAATATTTTATCCACTATAACCCGCTAAATCTAATCTAATGAAGCATAAATTTGTACGATGATGGAGTATTTAATAACATTCGAACTTTCTAAGATATGTATCCAGTCCTTGTCACATTATCCGACGAAAATGAAACTTTTTCTAATGTAAAAATCCTACTCTTTATCATAATGGAACCTAGTGTCCATAAACATTAAGACGGCAATTATACGTGTTTTCCCTAAATTCTTCATTCTCTTATGTAAAAACCCTACCCATAATGAAACTAAGCGTTAACCAATCGTCCATAACAATTAAGAAGGCAATGAAACATTTTTTTCCTTAATTCTTCGTACCTTTTCTCACCGAAGCCTTCAGTCATCACACATACGTGCCATTCCGATGACAATAGACAACGGAAACCACCACGAAGAATAGATACCCTTTCTCGGTTCGTTGAAGAGAGGGGGAGATAAAATAGTTAGGTTGGTAACCTTGAAGAACGAGCGGGAAGAGAAAGGAGAGATAGACGGAAGAGTAGAGATTGGCAAGGGGAGAGGTTAAGAGATAATAAAATAAAATAAGGGGGAGATTGGAGAAGAGGCATGAGTAAGAGTACAAGGGCGGGGACGGGAAGAGACAGACATAAGGGACAGGGGGCGAATGCGTCTGGGGGCAGAGATGATCAGTTTGGGAGAAGATAAGAGGTCTGTGGGGGCAGGAATGATTGCAGGAGAGGACAGAATCGGAGAGCCCAGCAGCTAGGGGGGCAGATAAGGGAGTTTTAGGGGTTGGCATGATTCAGACACGCGGACAAACACAAGACTTCGTTTATGGGAAGACATCGAGACTAGTGTGTCTTCATTCATGCTCATCCCTTATTATCAAACGAAAAACATACAATGAGCTTGGATTACTATGGGCAGGATGTTATTTGGTTGGAAAAAGATGGGTATTGGACTTTCCCTCGAGGATACAACCAATTTCTGAGGGGATAAAAATAGGGGAGCACTCTCTTTGGTTGGGAAAAATGAAAATAGTGTAAATTCGGGTTTTGCTCGAATCTATACTTTGTGAAAAAAAAATCAACTCAGAAAGAAACTTACATTTTACCTTTTAAAGGATTACTTTCGCGAAGCTAAAATATATTTTTAAAGAAATTAAAGATTCTTTCATGACGAATAATAAAAAATATGATTTATAAAAGAGCAATATAATTTATAAGAATTTAAATACACAAAACTTACTTTAAAACGATCATATTGATTGCGTCAAGGATATGTATTCAATTTTCGTTGATTTAAATTGTTATTTTATTCACAATCAGTTATTCACTATAAGTCATGTCGCTTTTTCACAAAATTACGGCCATCTCCCCACATTTTGTTCATTTTCTCAAGATTTACACAGCATTATTCTTGTATTTGCTATGGAGTAGAACGTAATATTACAGTCACAAGTTACTGTGAAGATTGTTATTTGAATTTTCAGGGTTAACTTCCTCCGAAAGCAATTATTTTAATGGTGCAACATTCTTCCTCGAATAACTTAAAATTTGAACATCAAAGAATGAACATAAATTTCATATATGCTATAAGGGAACTTTAATATGTTGTGCTAAAACTGATACGCTCCAAGTCATTTTTCTTATGGAAATGGCATATTAAAAACCGAAGATATATTTAATGTATCTTTCCATTCTCTCTTTATTTCTTATTTTGATTTCTTCTTCCGTCATTAAACCAGTAGAAGAATGTTAAAATAAATAAATGCTCCGAAATATTTCGGTCAAAAGAAAAACTTGCGAAAATCATTCCCGTCAGATGTCGGCCCACAAAGATATCAGATGTCAGAGGTTACTGCGGTCATCGATTCGACGAACTAAGATACCAAATAATAAAATATGACAACCTCTTGAATAATTTTTACGAAGCGAGTTGAAGTCACGAAGGAAACTAACAGTAACATCTCAATCACAATATTCAAAATTTGTGTAGTTATCGAATTCCTCAGTTCAATCCAAATGTTCTCTTTACCAAGTTCATATCTTTGAATTAAAAAAAAAACAGTAAAAAAGGAAGGTTTATTTTAAAAGGAAAAGTGCTTCGATTGCGGAATTCCCATACACATGACGGGACCTTGGGATCGGGTGAAGCGATCCTATCAGGTAAATGCTAACTCTGAATAGCGAAATGTTGGGATGAGTCAGAAAAGTGGAAAAGATAGATGTCGATAGAAGAGATATCTCAACAGGAGACAAGAAAATGAGAAGGGAGGGTGAAATATTTGTTGTGGAAGTCAGGAAGAGGAATAGATCAAACAATAAACCGACACGGGAAGGAGATAAGAACACAGGAAAGGGAGGTCGAGGGAGAGAGGTGGGATTCCAGAGGATAAGGAAGAGTGATAGGAAACTGAATAAAAGGGTGGGAGAAAGCCGTGCTATCAAGCACTTGGAGGGGTGGAGGAGAAAAACGCAAGCAAACAATATGGAGATTTCAGCCGAGTAAACAAAGGAACTTAAAGAAAAACACTCCAACGCGATTCTTTTTCCAATTTAAATCTCGAGTAACCTTTTATTAATTACAATGACGATTTTCTAAATATAAATTGAATTTTTTCGCTTAAGCTTCATCTATGATCACGTATCTTTCATCCGTGATACATGGAAAATCCCAGTTTTCATTTAAAATATCAATATTTTCATTAGATTGAAAATGGCTCGCACAACTCCTCACGATATTTTGTATAAAAAATCAAAAACTTATAAAACCCTGGTAATTAAAATAAAACCGCGTAAAAAATGGTTCAGATGAAGTGATGTATATTGTGCGGGACACTGATTTCATCCTTCTGGCACACCGGTAGTGAGGCACTCATGCATGAAAAGGAAAGGAATAATTTTAACATGTTCTAACTTTCTATCTGAAAGCATGCGCAATGTAAACCCCAAAGTAATAAGAAAGGAAGTGAAAATTCTGACGCAACCGGTACTCGAACCCCGATGAAACCAGTGGGTACCGAGAAGAATGTGGGAAAACAAGGTTTTCTCTTCGATCCATCCATCAACTCCTGAAAAATGTAGTTTTTTTCTGGATACATACATTACCGGGTGTAGTTAAAATGCGCCTTTGCTCCTTATTGTATAATCTTAGTACGGTTCACCGTAAGTGATCGGCGTAACCATCTCAGATTTCAATTGAATTTACCAAATTATCTTTGGTGTATGTAATTAATTTAAAAAGGTGCTGAATCCGTCAGATGAGATGTCTATATATTGAAAAATCCTGGGTCTCTGAGAAAAAAATCCAATGCCTCAGCGGAAGGCATAGCATTTAAAGCATTGATTTTTTTGCTCTCCTTTTTAGTGCTCCTTCATATATTGGCAAATTTCAATAATTCTAATCTAAGCATTATGCTAATGATGCTTTCGCATTCACCACAAAGATTTCTCTGGCGTCCAGTCAGTCAGTGCGGTCTTCCACAGAAAAGAAGGTTCCCTGTCCATGGTCTATATTAGAGTTGGTGAACCTCAGGCCTTCAGACAACTTTTGTGCCACTTCTTAGAAGATATACACGTAGTTCAATATTTTTGTTTTCCCCTTTTTCTGTACTCTTTTTTATCAGATCAACATAAAAAATTTAAATTAAGGATGAGGAGAATGCATTAATTTTGCACTTGGAAGCGTGCTCCTTAAAATCCAAAGGTAAACAGCAGTGGTAAATAGCCAATCGAACCCAGGTCTACAGAAGTTAGAAAGGCGGAAATTCTGTTGGAAAATTGAAATTATTCTACTAATATTTTTTTAGCTATTAAATTCTTTTCTCTTCATACAATTTCTAGGTTTGAATATTGGATCGACTTCAGTGGATGCGGTCCCAGGTTCAATTCCCAGTGGGAGTCCTCGTGCGACATGACCTTAGCTGTCGAAGCACTTTTAACTATACAACTACTGCTAACTGCTATCCAATGAGAAGGATTTTACTGAAAATTTTAATAATATTTTTACTGCTAAATATTGGAATGTAGGCTATCTGCTACTCAAGAGCTTTCTGATGGTTTCATATGAGACCTGAATGGTTAGTTATGAGATATGTACGACCTTTAGAAGAAAAAAAACCTCCCCATGCCTAACGGTTGATCGACCTATGAACCACGAGTGGTATAATACGCTCGAATCAATCTCGCATAAAAACAAATCGATTCACGTAGACCGCGATATTTACATTGCAGGCAGCTCATTTTCGGCATCCTCTCCCGAATGCCCTACCTTCCGATAACAAAAACAGAATGGCGACGCTATTCTATGGAATTTGATCATATGCGTGGCTAATCCCTTCCTTCAATTCCAGCCCGTGTAAATGTCAATTTCCCCTCTCGCCCCTTTCCTACCGTTCCCTCAATACTCGCGTACAATTCCAGAGACTCAGCGCTAATCCTTTCAGTATTCATCGGCGGTGAAAATGCCAAACCGCGATTATTCATCCCGTCTAAATCGCGTTGCTTTTGTTTGGAACAAAGTGGAAAATCGAAATAACGGGGATTTTCTATGAACAATGCCTCCCTCGTACAATAACTTAATCTTTCCGGTGGTAATGGTGTAGGTGCCTGTTGAACTCTGAGAGAAAAAGTTTCGAGAGCGAGGATATGGGCGAACGTGAATATGGAATAAGATGCGGCATTAACCACTGGTTGCGTGGAATATTTACCTTCATTTCTTGATATTGACGATTGACTTGAGCTGATAATTGCTAGGCTGTTTTTATGGGAAAAATTTTCAGAATAAATTTAGAAGTATTTCCATTCGTAGGAGTAAGAAAAGTGGATTGAATTGAAATGCAAATAATTAAACAATAGGGAGAGAAAGATAACGGAGGAATGATGTAAAATTGCATTGTGAATGTATCAGGAAAGAATCAGCCTAGCAGAGTAAAATCTTGAACGATTTTTCAATAATTCTTACATAATTTAATTATAGCAGATGCACGGCAATTAGAGATGAACATTACTTAAAAATATCATTCAGTCACTGTAATTTACAACTAAATATTAATTCCCCGCAAACAGCTACGATTAAATAATGATGAGGAATAAACAAATATTTATTTATTTAATTTTAAGTTCAACAACAAAGAAATACCAAAGAATTATTCATAAATTTACATTCGAACATTGAAAATAACCGCTTTTCATCCCACTAAGTTATTAAATCAGCATAATATCATGATAATTGAGAGTAATATGGCAAAAAGGTCATGGACGGAGGTTGTAAAAGCATGTAATAATATTTCATAATTAGAGTACAATTTCGACGCGAGGTACAGGACTATCAGTTAGTCAAGTAGTTACACGTACATCAGAACATTAATTTCTTAAAAGTCTCGTTTGAGTACGTTAAATAATGTTAATATCTCCTTGAAAATTTTTCCTTTTCCTCCGCAATTCTGCGCACTGGGGAGGATTAAAACTCCTATAACTGTTTTTCTATCCAATGTGGTATGTGATGGTTCATATCTCCATATGGATTATTTCCTTTGCTTCCTGGATAAAAAAATTAAAAATATTCCTTTACCTTGCTACGTAAACTACACTGCCTAGAAGAAGATAGAAAGAAATGTAAAAGTAATATTCGAGGGATGGGAATGCAATCAATCTAGCCAAAACGGCTGACAGAAATTCCAAGAACAAAGACGTGGTATTTGAGTTAAATTTGCAATATAGAGTTCCTGCGAAGTAAAGTTTCCTTCCCGGTTCGCGGAATAAGATAAATGAAGGCAAATGTCAACATTTACTAAATAATTCACTAGGAAATACTAATAGAGAAATGAGAACTACGGAATAGTTTTTCGTCTGAAATCATTACAAAGTTTTGTAACAAATTTAATGAAAATTTAATTCACCATTGGTTTGATTGGACACGTTTATATTTATGCTCGCCAACAACACTAAAACTGGAAATGGCTTAATTTTTTAAACAGATCTCATATTTACAATCGTAAGCCTAGAAAATAAGAGACTATTTCATTTTTCTCTCTATCTTCGGTTCGACAGCTAATTATTTACGATTCCATATATATGTATATAAATAGCATGTCATTCTTTTTGATCTAGCCTAATATTTAACTAGTCTAAAGTATAGGAAACAACAACCGAATGAAATGGAAATTATCATTAAACTCAAGTACCAATAAAACAATTCAGAAGTCATTTTTTCTAGAATTTTGGAACACTTTTTACGGATCAAATTCTCAAATAAAACTAAATAATTGCTATAATTTGTTACTTTCAGACGCTACTACCTTTAAATAATCATATTTAGGAACGACATGTGAGTGCGTAATCGGATTATGCGACACTTCTACAACTTCGTCCGATCCGACAATGAGCATAAAATAAGAAAAATAAACGCTAGAATAAATCGTTTTAAGGACCCATTCCCTCCGAAAGCAACACGCGATAATAACAGGCTAAAAAAGTAGTTCAATCTTTCGGTATTCACACCCACTGCCACACGCCGAAGGGCAGCTTTCAGGGTATTTATGTAGATTTAGATGTATAAGCTGTCATTGAAGGAGAGAAAAGCCTAGACATGAGCGGTCGAACGATTGATATTGAACGAAAAATATTGAAAAGGAATGAAGTATGAATATATAGTCAAAAGGACTGCGCGATGTATTAGTTTTTTCGACGCGAATGGTGTATAAGAAAGAGTATACGGAATCGCAGGTAAATGAGACAAATAACGTGTTTCTACACAGGAAAAATGTGTGTGATATGTTTATGCATATTTATCAGAACTTATAGAACGAAGTTTTCTTCCTATACCCCTCAACATCCGATCATTTCTTCACTACCAAAGCATACAACGCTAGAGGTGTGGATGTGGTTTGCACCAAAATTGCAGTACTTGGAGGTAATCCGTAACCTATAGGTTTTAAAAATATCCTTCGGAGACATAGAAAAACTCCTTCACCAAAACAAGCGCACCCAAGGCGGCGTGGCGAAAGGAAAGCCGCCCCCACTTTCTCCCAAATGGGGCCCACCCCATCGGAGGCCCCCAACCGTACCAACAGAAGCCCCACGCCTACGCTATCGGATGACGCCCGCCGCTCTTATGACCCCGAGCGGACTTTCTCCGCCCCACCCACGCACCCTGCTGCACCCGCCGCATCGTGCACAGTAAGGCTTCGTCCTTAAGAAACCCAGACGAAAAGAAATAGCGGCAGGTGTTCTTATGGGGGTGCGAGATGGGAGTAGACTCTCATGAATGTTTTCGCTTAAGCGGCGACGAAGAAAATCCAGCGTGTTTACATGTGAGAATGTCTTTTAAGGATAGCTACGCAGAAAGAGTGTAAAGAAGTAAAAAGTTATGAGGAAACAGAGGATGTATTGGAATTAGATGCGAGATGATCGACTCTCTTGATTAATTCGCCTAAGAAATTCCAGCGTGATAACATATGAAAATTTTTTTAAGGGTAGTTATGCAGAAAATTTCCGAAATGTAAAGAATTAAAACTTTATACGGAAGAAGATACGGAAGCTAGGTGGGATTTATATACTAATTCCAAGGAAAAAGTTGTGGGAAAAGTCTTCCAGGACCGAGACTCGAACTCGAATCTTCCAATTGTCGGTCAGTTGCTCAAGCCATATAGCTATGACTACATAGTTTAATGAATAAAGTAACCGACCGGTAATTAGGAGACCCGTATTCGAGTCCCGGTCCTGAATGAAATTTTTAGTGCCCATTTTATCCCGAGATTTTTCCTACGTGCACATATTGTCGTGCTAAATCATCCAAACCCTTTTCCTTCTATATATACCAACCTCGAAAACGTTTTTCATTTTAATATCATTAGTGTAATTGCTTGTTTCATAATGTTTTTCATATGCTGACTCTCAATTTTGATGTAGAAGTTATTCAACACTTATCTTGGACTAATATTCTAATTATTGTGAATGTTTATTTGATTTTTCATCCTACTATTCGTACTATTTTTATTAAACCGCTGAACTGCTTTTATCGCAAACCTATATGTATATGCTGTTAATGATAGTCTTAATTAACAGGGCAGGGTTAAAAGAAAGAGCTAGGAAAATTATGGAAATATGAGTAAAATAGTGTACATTTATAATATCCACGCTATTTCTGGGTAAACAAACTAATAACAAGCCTTGTTAAAGCCATATTCCTTTCATATTCCTGCCTTTCCCGGAATTAGGATATTCCCGAAAAATAGTATGGGAACAGCCATTATCTCGTTTTCTCGGAATTAGTATAAAGCATACTTTATTATATGCCTATTAATTCGTAGGAGGTTTCTCATCAACAACCTGTGATGTACGCAAAACTATTATCCCTACGAACACAATGCATCAAAACAGAAGAGTGAATGAGATTTCGTCAATGATGTTGATGAGTCAATGGATCAAAGGGGCATCGCTAACGATAACAAATCCTTGCACGGAAAATACAAAGATGGGGCTCCTAGATGGTCAAGAGGGCAGCGCGTTCGACTTAGGGGAAAGCGGTTCCGGACTCTATTCTTGGTGGGGAGGCCTATATGAGCGAATTGACCTTTGCTTTCGAAGCACTAATAAAAATTCTTATAAATACAAGGATATTATATACGAGGGAATTTATAGTATAAGAATAAATCCTTAGGAATCATGAGAAAATCACTACGAATGAGTGAAAATGTAAGGGTTTGTAATGGAAGTGGGGTCGACATAAAAGAAACATAAATATTTCAAAGAGATGTGGGAAGACGTGGGAAATGAAATCGTTTGAACAGGAATAAACATGATATTCCTGGTCTGGATAACGCTAAATATTATTTATTACCGTGATTCAACTCCCAAAGATGAATTGAATGATTGAATAATAATCAGAGTTGATGAAATAAACGTATATTAAATATAATAAATTAATTCTGTTTTGATTGAGTCGTCATAATCTTGTTACTCATAAAAATTTTGAGATGTGTAGAAGACGTGAGAAAGTTTAAACAGGAACCAACTGAATATTCCTAGTCTGGATGAGGTTAAAATAGTATCAATTAATGTGATTCGACTCTCTATGATGAATTTTTAACAATCATAGTCGATGAAAGAAACATACGTAAAATATTTTAAATGAATTCTGTTTTGATTGAGATGTCATACTTTTGTTCGAGATAAAAATAAATAAATCGATTCTTCCACGTGTTTCCACGTATCATGGGCTTATTTTGACAATTGCATTCATGCATTCACAGAAAATAAATTTAGAATTCGTATCCTATCCCTCCTGAAATCTCTGGAATCAAAAAACTGATTTCATAGAATCTTGAACTGCTTTAATCGCGAGGAAAATTTTATGCAGAACTCAGAATGGTTTTATTAGTCCACGGATGCTTCGTAAAGTGAGGTGATCGTTCCCGAGTACCCTGCTATCTCACGCGCCAGCGAATTCACAAACGCATTCTAATTCTGCACTGAGACCACTTCCCAAATTTTTTTGCCCCACTCGCACTCTGGCGACTAAGTGAGTGTAGAATTCGCGGAATGGATTTAAAATAAATTTTATTTCATTTATATGCTAAGAAATTCCGAAAGACTTTTAACGCATATGTAACGAAGGAAATAAATGTCCACGTATTCGTTTCAGAAGGTCGAGTGCAAAGACCTGACTGGCCATAATGTCAGAAATCAGTCAATCTTCAAGCTTATAGTAACAAATATGTTTTCATATATATAACAAATATCTCAAAAGTTTAAAATGTAACAAAATTATTTAAAATATCTCTAACACTAAGTTGAAGTAAAAGAAAAAAATTTTAAAAGTTTTAAAATTATCTAACTCGACGACGATTTTCGTTTGATGACAGTTGTATACCGTGTCAACTTCTTTGTATATGATATCATTTATTTATTATTTATATTTATATTTATTATATATTATCATTGCACGATAAACATTTTTTCCGTCGAATAATTGAACAATAAATGTGAACTGGAGGAGGATCAATGCGAAAGATAACGGTATGTTTTAGATTGATATGGATAGATGGAATCACATTGAATAAACTAGATCATGTGCAGAATATTAAAACCTCTAAAGGGATAGCATGATCGAAAATCAGGTGATTGAGATCATGAAGAAAAGAGACGCAAGCTTGAGGAATAAAAAGGATCGATATGAAATCCTACGACATTAAGAGAATGGAAGAATCTGTTTGATACGGTGTCACAAGTGTTCTATCTTTCGGTAGATTCATCTGCCTTAAATTCCCTGGTTAATTCCCTTTCTTTCGGTTCTCTGATAAGTTACCCCATCTGTTATGTCAACTAATATCTTTTATCTTTCCCTCAGTCTCTTTTCTTGCATTCCACCCTCAATTACCCTGCTCAGCAATCCTTCTCCTCTCAATATTTGACCCACATACTCCCTTTGCCGTCTCTCAATTGCTCCAATTAAAACCCTCTCCTCCCCAACCATCTCTAGCACCTCCGCATTAGTGATTCGGCGTTTGATACAAATACGTATAACTGCGCAGAAATTTCATGGTTGCGATCGGTTTCCTGACACCTAAAGGTAATGGATCGATGTCTCTGTGTATTTTAACTATAATTCAGCACTTACAAAGGACAATTTGATGTCTGTATTTCATTCCGACTTCAAACGCTAATTCGTAGCTATGGAGCAGAGATAGAGAATTAGCGGTATATTGATTGAGATTCTTCAGACCGCCACCTACTATTTTTCCCGTTGGCAACACGAGCCCGGTGAAAATCAAGATCCGTTTACAAATTCGAGCTGACGCAGGAAACATTTTTGGAAGGATTAATCGGGAAATTCGGACACGAAATGAAAGCGCGTCTGATTTTATTTGGTTTGAATGACGAAATTCCGGAAAAAACCTTTCGTCATCCGGTAGCAATCACGCGTGCTACTGACGAGGGCCGCTCTTGTGACGCTTCTCTCTAATTTTCGACTCGGCGCGTCCGACGTCGTTATCAAATTATGCATTGAAATTTCAGGCGCTTCAAAGTAGTGCGAAGCAAACAAGGGGATTGGACGGGGGAGAATTCAGCGATAGTGAGAACCTCACGCGTGGGTGGACACTATCAAGTTGCTCTCCTTAAAATAAATCAGAGCTTCCTAATCTAAAAATCGCACACCCAAACAAAATCGCGCTAATTCTATTTTTGGGAGCCAGCTGTTCCGATGGCAGACGCCTCTTAAAGTGTAAGCGTCCACTAAAATATTCAATATAAAGGTGAACACTGAGTTATTCAACGATTCTACAATGTGAATTTTTAGTTTCCCTTCATGAACCGTCCTTCAGGAGAAACTCTCTATTTTAATGTACCAAATCCTATCTTCCCACTGCTTTAATGATCCTTCTACTGACACCGCAGGCCCGGGTTCGAAGAAGATATGTTATTTATTTGATTAACTGCTCAAATGAATAAATAATTGAGGGTTAAAAAGTAGAATTATTAACCAAATATATTGATTAATTATATTAAAATAATTTAAGTGTCTTATTTTAGTTGAATTTGCCCAAATTAGACGAAATTATTATCATAAATAATATCGCACATTCATTTTTATTTCACTTTTCGTTTTAAATTATATTATTCGAATGAATTGAAAATGAAAACCCTCAGAAAACTTTCCTATATACATGGTCTTTGGGGAAAGACTGATAACTTGTAACTTCCACTAGAGAAGTTATTTGTTCTCTTTAGCATGGCTCCCTTCCACAAAGTTGAGCATGACCATACTAGATTTTAGGGGAAATATTTGTTACGACAAAAGTTATCTAAATGTAGAAGAAGAGAGAAGTTGAAGGAATATAGTATTAAATACTATTTAATATTGATGTTTGAAGGTTTAAACAGGTGATATAATAATGATAAAAGGTAAATGACCTTCCACGAATCACGCAATTTCGTGTCTGTCATTTTCGAATCTCTACCGCTTGATCATTATTCTAACAGCAGTAGATGAAAATGAAGCTCAACGGAGGAGTCTAACGAAGAAAATCAGTAAAAGTAAAGAAAATTAGTAAATATACAATAAATTAAGAGAAATAAATTTAAGAACCAAAGTCAAATATCGTAAATGATATTGAAAGAAAGAAGATGCAGTTAAAGGAAAGATTACTTAAAAGAGGAGAGCATATTTCGAAGTAAAACATCCATATTTTTACGAAATCAGCTTGAAACAGAGTTATTTGGCCCACAGCAAATATTAATGACACAGAGAAATGGTTCGACAAATTACCCAATTTAGTACAAGCGAGAGAAGTGGATGAATGGTTTCTTTAGGGATCATAAATTTAATAAGGTTATTCGGACGCTTTTGCAGAGCAAACTCACGCGGTAAGTGATACGAGCGGTACGTATGGTCCTGAAGTGTGATTTGTCTTTTTTTGCTCCGCAGGGGATCTTCCGCTGGATAAAGCAGGGATGCTGGACCCACGGCCTGCGGGTTGCGCTCACATTTTCCACGAAAATGGACCAGCCAAGTGTGTCCCCTATGTTTGTCTTTCACTTCATCCTGAAGAAGGCTTATAATCCGACAGCTCGTTTTGTTTCTCTCAAGTACAGAATACACACCTTCGCCTGTAAGTGTTCGTATGGCTCTCCTAGACCCTTGTCAACTTTTACTTTTTGCTCCACTCGGTCGCTCTTCTCATTTGAGTTTAACATCAACAGTGTCTTACTCTTTTGCTGGCAAACAATCATTACATGGTTTACCTACATATGCTCATCTTTCCTCAAGAAACTGGCAAAGACACAACATCGGATTCCTTTCAATTGAGTGATTGGGAATCTGAATTGAAGAATACCGATGTGCTGAAAGAAAAATTTTACTAGCGAATTTGATTAAATATATCATATTGAAAATAATACTAGGTGGAAAATGATACACCTACAGATACGCTTGATTCTTCATTTTTAATATATTTCATCAAAAATTAATAGTTGACGTGCTGCATTCGTATTTAAATAAAGGCAGCCATAATCGCATAAGCCGTAATAACAAGTTCCTATCGGAAATAGATATGCATATAATTAAAGAAAAGGGTACATAGATTGATCAATTACTGGCAAAATTACGCCCGTTTGGGTCTCTGATTCTCCTAACCTCGTATCTCATTACATATAGTATAGTAGCGCTGTTAAAAGTATTATGACAGCAGGTTTCATTTTGCACATGGCTTCCCACCGGGTTTCGAACCCGGGCCACTTTCATCGAAGTCGAACGCGTTGCCCACATGACTCTCCGGGAGCCAAATATCTCATTATAATATTTACAGTTGATATACTAAGTACAAATAAGTTAGTTAAGTACATACATTACGCTCGATGCAAAACGTCAAAAATAAAATACTAAAAAGGGTTTTGAAAAACTCATAACAGAATTGAGAACGAAAACGCGAAACAGTAAAAAATAAAATACAGTCAAAAAAATTCCTGAAAAATAACTTTAAAAAAATAAACTAAAACGTTTGGAAGACCCTTGTAAATACATATCACGGCACACTGAGGCCTCACACCGATAGCGAGTCCTGAATAAAGCATTTAAACTGTAAGAAAGTTAGTCACTGACAATCAACGTCATAATTTTTATGACCTACTAGCCAGCAAATTAATAACCTTTTCATAATGCTGTTATAGCATCTATCCTCATGAAGTCCACTTATTTGTTGATGCAATATTCCGTCCCCGTTCCAGTAAATAAACAACGCTGGTTATTGAAACCTTATCGAATGACATGATAATGATCCGCTCTGTGCCCTTGAATGTGATAAATGTTTATGCGGTTGAAGCCGTGTTTTCCCAAACGAAGACGGCAGAGAATCAAAAGCCTTACCTCATTAAGTTACGTCATCACTGATCGTTCCCAGGACCACACAAATATCGATCACTCGATAACCTGCTTATTAATTCCGCCATTACCGACCGCAACTCATTCATTACCTTTATGAGGCCTAAACCCATTATTTGAAAAGCACGCGGAGATATAAAGCGAAATCGTACATCCCCAAATGATAGGAATAGGTATTATATAAACCGGCCTTTACATCGATTAAACGGATCGTCCTTCCTCACGATAATAAACCAACTGCTGCATTTGCTGCGTAATAGACTCTATTTCCTTTTCAGCTTTACTTTAAATTGGCCTTGCGCTACTAGCTACCTTAAATCATCTTAAATCCTTGCCTGTGAAAGTAATTACAACTCAGAGGCCAATATATCTTGCAATAACGAAGAGAAGGTGGATGAGTAAATATGCGGAAGAATGAATATCCAATCGGATATCACGTACAACAGTAGTACCTCATCATTCGAGACGGCAGCGTACTCGATAGCATCGGAAACGTTGAAATTCGCGAATAAGTGTTTTTCTCTGATGATCTAGCTTCTTATGATATATGACGCATGTCAAAATGGTGTTTTGCGCCGTCTTTGGTTATTTACGACTTCGATATCAATGTGTTCGAATGATGGATGGCTATCCTCACGCACTGTGATTAAAACTCATTTAAAGCAATTACAGAATAATTGGAAAAGGCATTATTTTTGATGAATTTTCATGATTAGGCCAACTATCGAAGCCTACCCGATTATTACTGGACAAGCGTCGCTTGCAAAGTTTGGAATCTGGAAATTTGGAATTCTGCATACAGATTTAAGGATTTAAATTTTAACGACGACGATCAAAAACTAGGCAAAACGAATATCGTATAAAACTCCTGGATGGAGGAATATCCTGGGTTTGATTCCCGGTCCTATATAGCTTTTTCCAAGTGCGTTTTCCTTGGAATTATTAGCATAGTTGAGGATTCAGTAAATTACGAAAAATAGCATTTGGCAGATCAAGTTTTTATGCTAATAGATTTCTTTCCGATTACGATGAGATTATTATAGAATAAATACTAATAAAATCGTAAATAAATAGATGATATAGAAAATAAGAAAAAATCAGGAACATCTACGAAATTAAATTCTGAAGCCATAGCAAATAAAAAGAAGAAAGTTGACGAAATAACCAACACAGTGAACATATGAAGAAAATTTAGTGAGAAAAAAGAAGAAAAATCCATCATAGCTAAACTCAAGTACAATCGTCCTCTTAAACACCGAATGATTGTAAGTAATAATGACGGCAAAATTAGGAATAAAATTGCGAGAACCCAAGGAAAAATAAGAATAAAAACCATCATATAACTGGAACTGGAAATTATCTATTATTACCGGTAAACGTTCGTGTCGAGTCATTTTCTTTTAATTATCGAAATGCTTTTAGAGGAAAAATTTTATTCATAGAAGACTATTATTGCAATCAATACTTCAGGTTACGAATACAAGCGGCTATTATCTACCCAAGATTAGAAACAGGGACCTCAGTGTTGCAAGGATATTAATCTAACTCCAATGCCGCCGAGGCAGGAAATATACTTCGTTTGAAAAAAGCATCACTGCATTTTAAATTAATGACTTCGCTGTTGCTTGTAAAATAAATCAGAATCTATCAACGGACATCTGACAATTAATCGGGATTGTTTATTTTGCAGATCTGAATCTACCGGTAAAGAAGTTCGTTACTACTGCCAAATTTACGAAATGCATGCCAGAAAACAGAATCCGCTACCATTCTTCCTCTTGCACGTACAATATTGATAACTTCTCATTCTTCGTAGATGTTATTTTGTCGCACTCCAAAGTAGTGAGTAGAGAGCGAATGTAGAACACCAGTAAAAAATATCATTATTATTGCCAAACTTAAGAAACGTATTCCAGAGAAAATAGCCCCTTTCCTCCTCTTTCCCTTATAATATTCACTCCTTAGGTGGAACCGAACCAGAAGAAAACTCCGAGAGAAAAACAACATTCCCGAAAACTTTCCACAAAATTTTCATTTCCGGATTCCCGCATTCGGGGGAAAAAAGGAATCTTTCCTCTCCGATAACATCTCCACGATCCGGCAGAATCTTTAATTGATTCCTCCGAAAGGAGCGGAACGCAGAGAAGGAAAATAAAGTCGACTCCGATGAACATTCGCGCGCAAACGGAGAAATGTCTCGGCAGAAGTGGTAAACAAACGAACGAATATCTCCTCCAGCGTCGCCTTCTGGAACAATATCGCGTTCGGAACGAAAAAAGCCCCACATGTTTTCCTTTTTCCGTCATTCGCCGCGAACATCCCACCTGCAAGATAATCGGGTAAAACGAAAGACTGGGGGGAAATTCCTTCCGTTCTAATCGAATCGATACCGAGGGAGAGTACGGATGCTCTTTCGCTGCAGGGATATTCCCGATATTGCTCGCAGGGCTCCCTTATAAAAATTTTATCGCCCCCAAACTTTATTATCCTCGAAAGCATGAGCTTTGAGAGTTCCCGCGGAGAACTGAGATTCGCGATGCTTGAAATCATGTGTTTCGTTAATGGGATTTTGTCTGTTGTCGAAGGGGATGAACATAATCGTTGTTTGGTAAAAATCTTATGGGTTCCTGACGAGACGCTTCAAGTTCAAGCGTTTCGTGCAAGATGAGTCGCAGTACTGGCAAATAGTATATGAGAAACCTATACTAAACTGTATCATTCCAAAATGTGCTGATTAAAATCATGCTTAATTGGGATTCTGTTGTGTTTTCTCTGACCGGTGGGGGTATTAACCGATACTTCGTACAAATCATTAGCCTTTCCAATAGGAAGCTTCACGCCCATGATATCTGTATAAAACGAATCACTTCACCACGTAATAACAGATATTCGTTGCATATATAAAACCGGGATAATGTACTGCAGGATTTTAGGAAGAAAACTGTAATTACGATTCATAGCAAGGAGTAGATAATATATGGAGTTGTATCTTGGCTCGATGGCTAAACTAAATACTCGTTCACTAAATAGCACCATATTTTATATGCAAGTGGTATGAAATGCATTATAGTTAGAGAGTTAGAGCATTATAGTTACTGGTAGAGAGTTAATTATGTCATTATCTGGCATAGGGAGAGGAATGGGGAATTACTATTTCGTCATCATTATCTCGCCATCATTAAGTGTAGTAAGCTAACCTACATCAGATATTAACACTATCAAGAAGTACTTTATATTACCTATGTTAATAGCCGTAGTCTTGATAATAATGATGCTGCATCATCAGATTGTCAGTCATAGAAAACTCGTGTAGTTGTAATATTTTCAATATAATTATATATATATATATATATATATATATATATATATATATATATATTTATATATATATAAAATGTTCTACCTTTCGGTAGGTTCATGTGCCCCCACATTCCATATTTAATTCCCTCCCCTTCAATTCCCGATCCCACCCCTTAATTCGTCTAATAACTTTTGTCTTTGAATATTTTCAATGTAGATGCATTATATATTACATTAAATAATAATAAATAAGATAAGCCTCGAAAGTTACTAGCCGAAGCTACTGACTTTGAATACTGTAACCTCCAAGCTGTATAGGGAAAAACCATTTCGATTGTAGTATCTTTTAGATCTCCTAAAAAATTACCAATAAATGCATAAATTCATAAAATAAAAGCGGCAAATTTGTAATATTGAAAAATATTTAAAATCACCATCAGTCATCCATTCACTCATTTATAAACTTAATTTCCCACCACTTTACCTATGGTAAAATGGACTGCGATACTAAAAGTAAGATTTGCGCAAACTGCATCAAAAGCGTCAAATTTAAGAGCGGCGCCGAAGATACGATTCACAGAACATTAATCTTGACCGAAATGAGGTCGGTTGGAGCGAAATCGGTCAAGTCAACTGAATGTACTCGGAAGAAGCAGGAAATAAGTAAAGAAGCAAGCCGACGTTGGAGTCGGAAAGGAGTGACTGTGTGCTGGAATGTTTCCTTTTCTTAGCTTTGAGTTAAATCGAAACCTACTATATATCCTTAGCGCATATATCAACGTGTGGTTATATTAAGACCACATAAATATGTAACGTAAGTTCATAGAAAGAAAGACTAGAATGATCCTGTTTTGTGTATCTGCATGAGGCAAACATAAATCTATTCATAAGGCACATTTATTTTCATATGAAAATCGGAAGACAAAGTGGCAACTACTTTGAAGGGTGTAGTATTCGGCAAATATTTTCCACAATTCTCTCCAATTAGTTCTTATAAATCAATTTTTTAAAGATATATTTAGCATAATTTCGTTGAATTGGATTTGCATTAACCAGTCGACGGATTCACCGGCCTGTTTACAAATTTTATTTCTATTATAATATGAGTACAACACCCTAATTACGTAGAAAGATGTGGCTCAATATGATTTCAGTTAATACATTCTAATTTTCAAGAATTATTGACCACTTTAATTGAAGAAACGTAGAAATTACGCATTCAATTTACTGACGGTGAAAGAACAAAAACTTTCAAAGTTTTTCATTAAACAGATATTTGTAAAAATGTTAGACCTAATTTTTAGATATTATTAGCCATGAATGTAGAATAAATACTATTTAGAAAGTAAAATTTCTCTATTATTTTACTCATAATACCTTGGAAACATTTTTTCATGGGAAAACATTCATAATTATACAAAAATAATTAACCGGCCAGATAAGCTGGTTAAGAGGAATAATTCTGTATACTAAGAGAATAACCCTGTAATAATACAAGCTCAATCAACTCATCATATAGAATTTCCCCAAAAACTGAAGGATAATAGCATCTAGTAAGAAGCGTTTTGCAAGTCTAAAATGATGCTTCTGTGTTCTCTCTATAGTTGTTATCACTAAGATTTTGAGAGATTTTTCACAGTATACCAGCAACTAGAAATTGGTGAAGCACAACATTTGGCAAATAGTTAATGTGCGGTTTTTCACAGAGGGTGAAGTAAATAAGCGTATTTTATTTCCTGTGAATTTTCGCGATATTTCAGCCACAACAAAGGATTAAATTACAAAATTTTAAGGTGATATGTTAAATTAGCCAATTATATTCGCAGTAACGGGAGGAATATAAAAAGTGACAACATATGTACCCTTTGTCTGGAAATCTTTGCGGCATTTAAAGACCCATGCTACCTTTTTCAGCGTTTAAAAAAGGTGTTAAAAATTAACAGCCCTCTTGATGCAGACATGATATTCAACGCGCGAAAGCATTTTCTACATAACTGCAAATAAAAACATCAATTTAAGGCCATATCGCAGGGGTTAATCGGACGCATTCACTGGCTGTACCAACTTGCAGACGACCTTTCGCGAGGCATTCGTAATTCTGGCGGTGTCAGCGAGCGTGCTAGCGTGTGAGAGTTTCATCAACATTAGTTGCCACTTTTGGAGACAGGTACGCGTTATCGCCCGCCGTAATCGAATCTCAAACAACAGAAAAAACACTTTCGCGTCGTTCTTTCCCAAATTAAACGCTCTCTCATGTCACTCCTAATTACGACCGTGACCGAGACCATGATTTGGCCTTTATGAGTTAGCGATGGATTAATCGCAAACGGGGCCTAATAAAGCATGCCCGGGGAAGACTTGAGATTATCATGACGATGCTTGTAACATGAGAGCACTCTTAGCAAACCGATCGAAGGCTCTCTTGAGGTGAGGAAGTGGTGTTCCGGGGCGATAAGGTCGTTAATGAAGGTCGCGGAGTCAAGTCGGGCATACAAATAAAGCGATTTGGGCGAGTGTGTGCTGGAGATTCGTGGGCGCCTTCCATAGACGCCATTTTCTAAGCCGTTGGCGTTTGCCGTGTAGTAAGACAACCTACACCTGGGAACTGTGCCGGCCATTGTTGTTCTGCATTCGGATCTTTGTGTTTCATTTTCTTTTCTCGGAGTTAAATACTTAACGATGAATTATTTCACATTGGAATCTTCTTTCCAGCGTAACAGTGTAAGTGTAGCAGGTGAAAATAATTATGATATTTATTAATCTCATGTAATTGGGCATTTAAAATGCTGTAATATGCCGGATCATTAATACAGTAATTGGTTTAGAAGTATTTCTATTTCCCTTGAGTCCCATTATGTTCAATAAATATTATGATGCTCTATAGAATATTTCCAGTACATTATTCAAACGTCCTTATTCATTTTTTCTAATTCAATCTTATGCTGATTCCTCATAAAGCCTATATTTTTTGCTGTATTTTACTTTTAACACATTACAAACATCAAATTTGACGCACAAAGAACTGACGATTGAGAATAGGAGGGAGAGTGGATTAATTGGACCTAATCTTGCCTAAATGGAATTGATAATTCATTCAGTGAATTTTTCAAGATATTTATATTTTTTACTGTTGTCTACTATCACTACTCAAGCATTCCTTACTTAAGAAAATTAACTCAAAAGCTATATTGACTCTAAAAGCTCGATTTCGAAATTAATCGGTATAATCATTTCGCTCAAATCAATCTCTAAGAGAAAAAATTATGCTAAATTTCGACTCCGGTAATATAAATACACTTAAATTTATTCCATTTGCTATCATTTATACCATCAGACATCTAAACTTACTCAAATTAGAAATCATTTGAAATAAAAAATACTTTTCAATATATCTTTGCGTGATCTTGAAAGTTAAATGGAGTGTTCCTCATAACGAGAAACGGGAAAATCTTCTCTATCAAGTTTTTGAAGTCTGAGTATTTTATACAATTTATAAAAATGAAATATGAAATAAACCTCTGTACAAACTTTCAGCACTAAATCGTATATTTATGTACTATTAGCAGGCAAATTAAGCTAGAGAGATTCTGCCTGATTCAGCAGTCAGTAATGTCGATTTAATTTATTAACGCAGAGACTAGAACGCCAAATGTTGCAAGTATGGATACAGGGGATGCTATAAAAATTTTAATGCAACCCGGCCTGAAGGAATCTCAAGTGTATATAGAGGACTCGCAATATTCTCAAGGAGAATAAAATCCAAACAGAGGCTGGACTGAGCAGTCACGCTGCTTCGCCTTCCTTGAAAGAAAACCTCGCAAAATCCTTATGAGAATTTTTCACTGTTAAGGTGGGAACGGGGGCAGTAGGATATGGAAGCAGAAGTTGCTTCGGTAAGCTTCAGACTCAGTTGTTCAAGCAAGGGTCAACTACGAAAACAAGGAAAATCGGATTTGCTCAAAGGGAGAGAAAAGTAGGGAAGAGAGGGGATTAGGGTTAGAGAGGGAAAGGGCTAAGGGTTGCGGATAGGGTTAGAGAGGGCAGGAGACAACAAGGATTGAGATAGGCTCTGTTTATGTGCCTCAGATATTAGGGCGTGGAGATACTGAGGATAGGGTTGGGAGACAGCGCCAAGGAAGAGCGGCTTAATTCCACGCGAAAGATTTAATGTGGTCTTACCTTGGGCATTATGCTAATTTACAAGGAAAAATTGATATTCCTCTGGAAGATGACCGAAATTAGCATCTACGGAAGTTCACAAATCTCATATTGTTTTGGGAAGAGCTTAAGATTAGTGAGTTAGGCGCGATTTCATAGTGCTCACGCTATTTCCAGCTGTTTTCTTGGTTGTTTACAGCAACCGAGAAAAGCAGGTTTAAGTTTTTTAAATTAAATGTTTTTGTTTTGCTTTTCTAGATAATCTGCATAATTATTGAGTGGGCGATCAATTACAAATCTTAAAACTTTTGTACGAGGGTTATCTCAAATGCGTTTCCCTATGATACAGAGAATATATTTTTAATTTCAAAATCTAAAATCAACTTATATCTCATCTATGTGCATTACCCAGTTAGACGACCAAATTTCTTTGTTTACCAAAAGTTTTCGAAACTTTGCAGAGATTCTTGATTATATTACCTCACAATTCTCCTTTCTGATCCTGTTTCATTTTTACGCCGTCATAAAACTAAACATCAATGGAAATTCAGAGGCAGAATTTTGACAGCAAAACAGATACCCATAGTATAAAGTGATAATATTGTCCGTAAAAGCCTCAGTTTTGCTCAGATTTTTATCCTGTGCTGAAATTATTTGAAATATGTCTTATCTCGATTCTTATAATGCAGATATTCTTATGCTTCCATCCTTAGGAAAAATTAAGTATTTAAATATATTAAAATTTAAAAAAAATTCTATGATTAGTGGATACACGAAGGAAAACTTTCGAAGAAAATATTATTACATAGAATAACTGAACGGCCAGTAGTAGTAATTTTAATTTAAAAAGTTCTCCGACAGCTAAGGTCATTTTGCACGTGGACTCCAACCGAGAGTCGATCTCGGGACCTTATTCAACCAAGTCGAACGCGCTATCCACATGACTATCTGGGAGACCCTAAAAAGCAAGACATCATAGAATTCTTCAGGAAATCCTACAAAGTCCTCAGAAAATTATGGATGAATTCCTCAAAAAGTTTCAAAGGTAAATGGGAATGGACAGTTTAAATTAACTGCGGAAAAATGACGTTTGATAGTGTTTTTTAGTGGAAATACATAGTTAATAAAAAGATGATTAGCTAGATATGTATTACTGAAGAAATGCCAAAATAACGTTAATAATGCATTCGATTCTCACAATTGGATTACCAAATTATTCCATAGTATTTTTCAATGAATTTGATCAAATATCAACCACTTGCAATTCAACGTCGGTAGTCAAATAAAATACAATCATGGAACTGACTTGACTTTCAGCTTCAGAAAAAGTCTTTTAGAAGGAAATGTCATAACAGAAAAAAAGATCTTCTTATCTGAAGTAATTTCGAACGAAAATTCTCTTGAGCGTTTCCTCTCCGAACTTCTTATAAAATAGGCGATGTTAGCGGGGTATTCATGTAAAAAAGTACGCTCTCCACGTAAGAATTTTATAATCCGCAATAAAATCTGACGCAATAAATCACGGCAGCTTCTCAATTCTACTGATTAGAGTGGTCTCAGAAATGAACTTAATCTATCAAAAGTCTCAGCTCCCTTTTATATTAAAGTTGGTTGTCAGGAATTCATGAAAATCGCATTAACATTTTCTGTATGCCACGCAACTTTCACATAAGGGGGTAGGAAAATCCCATTAATTTCGTCGACACTAGAGAGCGAGGAGAAACGTTATAAAATAAGCGCGGAAACGCACGTTGCACAAATCCTCTTGTATCCACAAATCTTACTATTGATCACAATTACGATTTACGTGGAATAAAATACCTCGCGTGACGGGTAAGAACTAGACGAAAGCTAGATACGGAGCGCTCATTCACAGCGGAACGCCTCTAAGCAATACTTCACATTTCTTTAATAACAAGAGCCGCGCGGTATTTTCCCGAAGTTTAATAGCTCGCTCTTATCTGGGAAAATTAATTCGAAACTTCTCGGGCAATTTTTGAGCAAGAAATTGGCGGGTTACGGGCGAAATACTAAAAATTTATGGCATCTCTCGGCACTCGATCTTTAATTTTACGCAGTATTACCCACCGGTTATCTCTCTAAAGAGAAACTCCAATATGTAAGAAATTTAGTAAGAATAAAATCTGGAATTCGATACATTTTCGTAAGATATACTTAGTTCTTTAAGATTCATTTTCCCCAAACTGCAGTCATCAATTTAAGTTTGCCTTGGTATCCGCCGGTATTTTTGCTAAAAGAAAGCATATTGGAACGAATTCAATGGCTCCTCTATACTACTAATTAAAGAAATCTTGATCTTCGGATAGATGCCAGAGGATACCTCTTCTATCTTGTAGGATAAGAACTTCTTCTACCGTTGTTGAGCAAAAATATTATGCATATACCTAATAATTCTACTTTCGTATAAATTCGAGATTTAAACGAGAAAAGTTTGTTATACACCACTGGAAATACGTTTAATTCTATTTTATTTTCGCATTGAGCGGTAATTTACGCAATGAATAGTAAAAACATTGCAAAGGAATCCTTGACGTCGTATCTATCCCTCATACATCTCTATTGATTCAAAGAGGTTTTTAATTTGGAATTTTATATCAATTCAAATAATCTGAATTTTCAAACTTAATGTCATTCTCTAACTAATTTTTATAACGTAGATAATCCTCGCAGTAAAATTCAAGGAGCTTATCGAGAGAATTTAATCTCCTAATGGCCTTCAAGCTTATATATTATTCCTACATTTAAAATGAAAATTCTCAGAAAGTTATAGAGAGATTAATCGCTCCAAATAAAACATTGCTTGCCATTTTCTCTGAAGCTACGAATTTTGGCTGGTGAAAATTAAATGCTTCTCGTTAATCTACACATTGCCAATAGGAATTTTTACTTTATTATATTGTTACTTCTCAGAAATAAATAATTTACTTTAGTACAAATTTCAAACTGAAAGAACCAACCCATTTATTTTGGCAGTTTTCAATCGTTTTCTTTACATAACATTTATGCCTTCATTCTGACTTTTTATTCCTTTCAGACAGAGTATTAGAATATATTCTGAAAGATCTTTAATTATGTCCTGAAAAAGAAATCTAGACGATTTTCAACATAATGACTGCACTAATTTCGCCTAGCATCTACACATGGCACCGATAGGAAGTTGTCCTAAAATCATCCAATAATGTCATATACACAGAAAAGATTAAAAGGTAATGCGGTGATTTTACGCGAGCGAAAATCCACATAGGTGAGTAAAGCCGTAAAAAAATTTTATTGCAAGTTTCGCACAACCCAAGTGGGATCGGAAATTGCTCGGCGGTCTGCCCGTTGAAATGCAGTTCCAAACTCAAAGACGAAGTTGGCCAACTTTTTGCAGCACATCAAAGCTAACCCTGTTTCAAAGTAACACTATGGAACGAGGCAGGATAGTTTCAGGCGGTAAAAACATTGAAGGCGGAGAGATTTAATTCCAATTAGAGCTAATACATTTAGACCCTATGATATAACCCAAAAATACCTAAAGACTTCAAAACTGACCAATTACCCTCAAAGTTAACATTCGTAAATATTTATGAGCCGAGTTTGAGACGCGGAGAATTTCCTTAATTGAAAAAAAAGACGCGCATGGTAATACGGAAAATTAAAAAAAATAGGGAAAAGAAACCGACGAGAACTTTCCTGAGTTTTTATCACGCCTCTGGGTGTCGACGCATCTCGTTTTTCACTTCTCTCTCGCGGAAAAATCTCTCTTCCTCTTCCGTGTCCCTTACCCTAAATTCTTCAAGCGCCCCCTTCGACAATCTTTGTCAGTCCCCCGCTCTCGGCTGTTCTTAGCAGCGGTTCGCCGTTTGGCTGGGAGTAATGGCTCCCCCGTGGGCACACCGTGAGAGAAGTCCTCAAACACTTCCACAACTACGTGGACGAATCCCCTCTCCACCCTCCTCTTCTAGACCTTAAAAACTCCTCCTTTTCCCTCCGAAATAAAAGGATTTGGTGGACATTTTTATTGCCGACTTCTCTAGATCTCTTACTGACTCATCCAGGGTGCGACTTCCGTCTTTCTCGAGGAATCCGCTGGATTCCTACTTTAATGTTTCGCGCGAGGGTTTCCTAATTTTCCAGGGGAGAGAGAGTTTTTATGTGGGAGGGTCCGTCGGAGATAATGACTAAAGATGAAAATATACAGGGAAAAATTTGGAGATGAATTTTGTTGGGCTCCCAATTTCACTGTTTCTTTAGGGTCCAGGTTTTAGGACGGATAAAAGAATTAACGACTAATGCGTAAATTTTGAGAAGATAAAATTAACAGAGGATAAATTTGAGTGAAAGGTATTTTTAAAATATTATTATGCACGAATAACCAAAGGGTATGGAATTAGCAGCTATGTAGCCCGTAGAAATCTGCACGAAAGAAATATTTGGTCCTAGCCCATTCCGGTCAGTTCAAGATTAAGCCGAGCCCATCATGGTCCTTGTATTTTGAGGCCCAAAATTCGGCCCGAGCACGAAGGAAAAAATATCCTACATCTAGCACATGCAGCAGTAATAGCAAACAGATCTCTAAAAGTCTGAACGTAAAAGATTTACTACTTAAATAAGGGAATAAATTGTCACGAAATACAAAACTATTCTATCACTTTACCATCAGCGGTATTCCTTTATTAATTAAATAAAGAAATGCTGTGTCGTGAACCATATATGTTCTCCGTGATATCTGATTACCGATACGTCATTGGCTGGGAAATATTTTGATGGGAAAAGGGAAAACTAGCAAACGTAGTATTACTGTGGCAGGATTTGGACAGCTGAAGTCGTTTCGCAAATAAAGGAAAGAACCGGAAAAAGGACGGTTTTCGCACCGGGAAAAGAACACGGGACCCCTTTCACGAAAATCGAACGCGCTACCCACATAGCTATCCAAGAGCCCCCTCTTTCAGTCCTTAAAGGGAACCTGCTATACTGCAATCCTTAATAAAATAGATTTTGTCCTTGTCATTTCCTGGTAAATGAGACTAAATACGTAAGCTAAGAACTTATTTGCTTCTATTTTAACAACACTCATTCCTAAGCATTAAAAAGGCTCTAGATAGCCATTGGTTTTTTGAGAATTGGGCAGGATTCTTCCTAAATAGGGATTACCTTTAATCCTTACAAGTATTCAGCTTACATAATTTAAAATGAATATATTGTTATTTGTTATTGAAAATTTTACGCTGAGATAGCAACTAAAATATTACTTTCAAACAAATCTTCCATAAATGTATATCTTTTCCCAACTTTATGTTCCAGTGATCCAGGTTCTCCTTTTTATTCCCCAGAAAAAATTTAACATGCATATTTCTCTCAAAATGTTGCGATAAAAAATAAATTCATAGATCTACCTAACGGAAAATAGGCAAGGATGCAACTATAAATGTTACATAGAGCATTTTTAGACGTTAAATTGCGAGGAAACGCAGCTCCGCATTTAAACCGCAGAAAGCGTCAGCGGATTGATCATTATCTAAACAGCAGTAACGATGACAGTCACCTTGAAAGCGTAATGCGCCTTCTCTCCCCTTGCTCGTTTTATTGTTTTAAAAAAGAGAGAACACTTGAAGAGCTGTTAAAATTGAAGAATAACAAAAGGTAAAGTCCGACAACTGAAAATTCTGGATATTCATCTCAAGAGGTACTTGCGAGTTTTCCTAACTCGAAGTCATCTGATATTAAAACACCGTAAAGCTGGCTCGTCCGTAAATTTCGTCGGATGACACGCGTCCTTTATTTTTGGAAGGGAATGAAATCACGTTGACATTCATCGCGAAACATAATTTCCTTTAAGTCAGGACAAAGGTCAGAATATCTGTACGAAAGCAATTAGAGTTTCAACATGCACATGATATTAAACAAAATAGACTTATCCTTGGTCTGTTGTAAGTATAGAAAATTATCTCAGTTTCTGATCAGTTCCCTTAATCTTTGCATCGGTTGTGTTTTCCTTTAAGCGAGCTTTTCCTATTATATTGCTGAAGTAAATAAAAGATCTATTCACGTAAACTGTCCAAGTCTTAGCAATAGATCTATCAAATAATACAAGGTAAACAGTCACAGGAATTCGTTATAATTCTGAATAGCTTACTTTACCTCCTACTACTTAGGATATTTTACAGTTCTTACGGGCGTTTGTTGTTAAATAAGAAATAAATCTCAAATATCCTCTTTAAGTTCACTAATTTGTTTACTATATAGCACAAATTCAAACTGAAGGTTCTTTTGAAGTTATTTTTGGAAAAACCTTCAGCAATTTAAATTGTTTTTACTTGCAAATGAATATTAATCCTTGTAAATGAATTAAATTTCTGTCATTCAGATGACGTGTCAGAACCTCATCTCCTCCACAATTATCTAACAAATCTCTGGAAAGTGTATGAGACTTGCTAAGCCTGATGAGGAGTGAGGTAGTTTCCCTGCTTTCTTCAATACAAAAATTATAATTTATTTCATTTACATCAATATGTCTTCATTTTATAAAACCTTCAATACAAGAACTGATATTTATAACGAAAGATTAAAACAAAACAAAGCTTTTAAAGCTCAATATATAATAACGGCTTTATGTAATAATATCAATAAAAGTTATTATGATTACAAATGATAATATCCTCCATCAGATATATTTAAATCCTTCCAAATAAATGTGACGGCGAGAGGCGTATCTTTAAAGCTGCTAAAAAATCTAGTCGACTCCGCCGAATCTCTTTTCAAGTCCTTATTAATTGGGCGTTCTTCTCAGTCTTAATTACTTATGCATAAAATTGAATTATATCTCCAAATTCTCTGGGAGACGATTATGAATTTCGAAGAGATTCTACAGAAATACACTGCACGAACGCAAACCTACAAATATCCATGCGAAATACAGATATGGTTTAAAATGCATTACCGAGCAATCACAGCAATTTTAGTTGTTTCCTCGAAACATTTCATTTTTAGTAGTTTTCTCCAACATCTCATTCGTGGGCGCTTTCGTAAGATTTAAACTCACTGGGACATTACACAATCGCAATAGGCAAGGACAGATATGGAAATTTTCCCGCAGTGTTTTAACGCTACATTCCATTATCTTAATCTCTGCAATTTTCCAGCAATACGGCCGAACTATCTGACTGCTAAGGTAATTTTAAGTTATGGCTGTATAATCCTGGGAAGATAAGGGCTAAGTTTTTTCTGTTTTCTAGATCGTTACAAGGCCGGTTGGAAAAATACCTTATCCTTATTTTTAGAAGAACAATATTCGCCCACACGTACGAATCGTTGTTTCTCTTTACCAAACAAAAGCAGTAGCAGCCTCTTTTATTACAAATCCCAATTTCTGGATACTATGGCGGGGTATGTCTTGCTTGTCTCATCCAATAGGAAACTCCCTCTCACAGCTACTGTTTTGGTATACAAAAGAAACGCCCGACTTCCTGTGATGAAGTATTCTTTCCAGAAATGCATTTCCTTCCTCGATATCCAAGCAGCATACATGTCATCTAAGCGCAAACTTTCGTCATCAATTTCTTAAGGTTGAAACGAAGGAGAGGCGAGAAATATTCCTTTATAAAGCTGCGAAATTCGAGCGGTGTTTGCATGCGGAATGTTTTCACACCGAAGCTTATTCGAAGATTAGGTCACGGAAATCGCTAAAAAAAATGTAATGCTTTTATGAGTGGTGATCATTCAAAAGGCGTAAGCGGAATAATTGCCAGTAAAACGACAACCTGTCAGGATGAAGTGCGAAATGCAACGATTACTGTGCATACAATATGTTCGCACTACAATCTGTTTGCATTTACCGCATAATTTGCGGTGACAAGAAAAATAATGGGGTTACACGGCGAGAAGTAGTTTTATGTGTTCCCTGCCGTCCAAGTAATAGTTCTATATTTCAACTGAGAAAATACAGAAATTACAATGATATGTATCAAATTTCATGATGCATCTAAGTAAGCCTACTTAACATTTTACCCTCCAAAACTCAGCGTGATAAATTTTAATCACTCACGTTTCGTATTTCCAAGAAATATAACTATTCTAATGAAACTCTCATTCTGGAGATAATGTGAACTTGAAATCAAAATATTGCAATGCTTTAATCAGTAAAAATTAAACAGGCAGTCATTGCTCATTTATATGCATGATTGGGTTACTGCAAATTCAAATATTTTCAAGATTCTAGTATAAAATGATTATCCGTCAGATAAGATCGAGAAACTCATCAAAGTACAAGTCCAGTCACAACTTAAGCAATATAAAATCTTTTTGTCTAGAAATTGGTATTATGACTTATCACTTCGCGGAAAATAATACAGCATTTTTTATAGAATAATTACGTCGTTATGCAAGTTAATTTGTCAACGAAGAAAAGTAAAAACGAGCATAAAATTAGAACTGAAACTGGAATTCGTATTACTATTATCGTAGTGTTATTCGCTATTTTATTCTTTGTTGAAAGAAAGAAAATCTTATTTATTTACGTAATATAATAAAAATATCATCTATCGCGCTAATTATATTCAGATTCTAACAAAGTAAACGTCTATAAAAACTCAGAGACAGTTTCGCTTCAGACTCGCAGAAGAATTTTCAATAAACACCACATTCGGGCACACGTAACGACGCTCCCGAGTTCATTCCAACTGCGTAAACGAGACCCTAACTTTTATGGACTCTCCCCTCTTCGCAACGAGCAGATTTTTGGCATTAAAGTGTCAACTAGCGCAGAATTCCTCCTTCCCATGCAAAATTTCCTTTCTGGCCAGAATATAAGTCACTCCGGCGCTCTAAACCCTTTCCTCCTGCACCGGCACGTTTTAATGAGAGCTCCAGCGTCCACGGGAAATAGTACTCGCCCTTCATCAACTCAGCCTCGCAAGAGACAACTATTGAGACCGAGATGAAGTCTTCGTTTGCCTCGTGTAATCCATATATTTGTTACAGGGGTTGCTATGCGATTCATTGGTTCGAGGATAACATCATCTCCATGGTGGCGCGGAGCCAAGGGCGGATATACGATAATAACGTCTCGATGATGGTTGTAAAAATGCTTTCTGAGTCGGCGCCCGACGTCTAGCTGAGCGCCTTTTTATAACCGATGCCCTCCCCTTTTCGAGAAGGAAGCCCTTCCGGTGTTTTTCACAGACTGAGAGGGTTACGGAACATATTTATCGGGTTGCGATTTATTCCTGCAATTATCCTTGTCTTCGGGCCGCGAGCCAGGTGGGAAACATTCGGCAAAAACAATTCCTCCCAAGCTACTGAGGCGGAATCGACTTGAATTAAAGTTAAGTTATGCTATCACGTTGTGCTACACGACGCGATTTAAAATCATATCGGGATAATTCGCGAGAACGATAAAGGCTCGGCTATATTCAGGGTTATACCAACTGTGTTTCATTTTCTTAATTGTTTTCACTTGTTATTGCTATCACATCACGGAGAATAGTATATTTTTCATTAGACTTTTGGTGTAAGGCGATTCATTCTTTTGCGCACAGAGATGTTTCATTAATTATTTTCAGTCTTCTCCTCTCATATTTATATAAAACTGCTTGTTACTGAGATATGAGCGATGCTGAATAAATTACATGATGTAAAATCCATTAACTAGTGACCAATACAGTATTCATAGCAGTAACAATTTCTTAAAGGCTTTCAAAAATTTTAGTCATTGGGTTATTGCGCTGAATATCCCGAGTGTTCCAACAGTTGAAAAGCCCTTGTTTACAGTAGTCAACAAAAAATTTTTAAATTAGATTATTTCCTATATATAAGGTGATTTTATTTAACATATATTTCTTCAGTTTCCATCAAGAAAGAGTATAACTTTGAGTAATATTTTAACCCTATAATCCTCAATTCAAAGGGAATCGCCATTTTTCCTACGGAGGGTGCTTGTAAGGAATTGAATGATTTTTAAACTAGAAAAAAGATAATTTATTGCTCCGTAATTATATCATGATAACTCATCGGATACAAAAGAAGGATATTTCATTTGCTCGTTAAATACGTCCCTTCCTCCCGAGCATGCTAAATAATGCACATAAATTAATAATTTTCAAGATCCAGGAATTTATCTGCTTACCTCAACGGAGTTATGGTTATTATCCTAGCCTTCCCACCTAATCTAGCGCTTTTAATTCGTAGAACTGAGTTTCTATTGCCTAATCTATGAAATTTCGTGGTATCTCAGTGTTTTTGAAACATATAAGAGTTCCTTTATCCCGTAAAGTTAATAGTAATTTAACCCTGATACATGCAACCGAAGTTTTCTATCAGCGACGAGCTACATGTTATGTATTCATTAGTTCACAATTTCCACACCGTAAACATCACAAAGCATTCATTAATTAAATACAGCTAAGCGGATTTCTCAAAATGTAACTTCCTCTTTATGAAAAAACCGAATTCAGCTGAATGATTTCTCTATGGTAACCGTAACGGTTTCCACGAAAAGACCTTAATGCTCAATAGAATCCTTTTTTTCTCAAGTGTGGAACTATGAAAAAGATAGAACTTCTGAGAAAACCCTGGGAAATGAGCACATGACGGCTTTGTCAGGCACTAATGGAGTCTTTTGGAAGATTACGAAAAGGCAAGGATAATTTTAAGCCCGAACCCTAAGTCTTAGAATTTTGGCAGTAGCTTCTGAAAGGGAAGTGTAGGACAACAAAGTGACCGAAATATATTTCAGAAGAAGGCTAAGCTGACTAGGAAAGCATCAGAGTTAACACCCAGACAAGCAATGAGGCTTAAAAGTAAATAAAGTTGGTTCATCGGCATCTTTGAAATAGTAATCATAAAACGGAAAGGAAAAACGACTCTGATTTTCTAAAATATATCGTATCACTGAAATATGTCGTACGGGAAGGCAAATAAATATCAAATCTTTTGTTTCGTGCGAGTTATCCACCTCAAACATTCATAGTATTAATAAATATATTGTTCCAACGAAAGTAGAGTTCTTCTTCCCTCAATTACAACCTTGACAGAAATCCACAACTTTTTCATTAATTTATTACTATGTTAATTAAAAACCATGTGTTACCCAAGTGAAAAATAAATGAACCTCCCAAAAATGAACTGAAATGAAAAGACCAAATGAAACTGGGACTCGAATCCATATCTTCCACTTTCCGAACGAATGCAAAAAAATTTGTTCTAAACGGAAACAAAAAAAATTTCCTCGGTTTAATTTTATGTTATGCCGAAGTATAAAGACATAGGAGTCATAATTTGAAGGAAGTAAAACTGAAAAGAGTATGATATATTACTTCTGAACAAATGATAATGTTTACAAGTTGCCATTATTTCCTCAGTGATAAAATTGTCGAACCTTCTATACTCCGCATTTAAAGACGAAAATTTACCTATTTATCACTTTTGATTGACATATATTTTAACAATATTTTCACCTAATCTAGTGCAAAATTCTATAAGCATTCCGCAAATCGGTTATCCACTTATTTAATGTTACAAAACCATTTATTAAAGTATTCTTCAGAACAGCGCTAGTACAGAATTCATACTTCGGATGATTTTAATACAAGTTTAATCAATAAGCTTAATTTCTAGTAATTATCCTATACTCAACAGAATTGCTCTTAATGTTTCCCAATTTTCGGTAAATTATACTTTTCACAAATTCCACGTCGCGATTATCTTCCTTTAAAAAACCTGGAATAAGTTGGGCCAGAAATCCGACTCGGGATGCCAATTTTTAACGCAGACAGCCAAGTTGGTAGTTACCTTTGATGTGGGCCGTCATTAAAAAAGGCACCACACCCCCGTATTAGGGTATTTCTTTGGAGGGAAAAAGGGATTACAAGCCTGCTAACCAAGGCCCTTTCCTCCACCCTAATCACCATCACGGACCTACCTTCTACACTTCCACCACTCTTTTCTGTTACGTAGACTGGTAATTTCTCTGTTATCCTTCGCCAGGGAGATCTGTATATAGCTATCTTGTCCCAATTACTTTCTTTTCTAAATACATATATCGAAGCCTAGAGACAGATGAATATCTCGAAGGGTTCGGAAGCAGATCAAATATGACTACTTGTGTGGTCTATTGCCGATAGTCTAACAAAATGGCGTTTATAGGAGTTAATAAATCGTAAAGCAATGGTAATGTCGATTAAAAAAACAATGATGGTGTCCTTACACCCCCTGCCATACGCCACTGGCGGATTGCGGGGTACTTATCTAAATCTAAATTACAATCTGATCGTAAATTAGTCATAATTGTAGTTATTGTGATATTTTTATGCGCTTTACTTGATTATTTCATTATAAAAAATGATTATTCCCATCTACGTATCTTTCGAAAAAAAAATATCCTATTTGAAAACATGAGCGATGATTCTCGAAGCTATTCGATCTGAAGGTATTTGTAAAATATTTATAACAAAAGAGTTATTTTACTTGTTAGTTTGCTAATTGGCTTCAAGTGTTTTTTTATATCGATTGGTCTTTAATCAAGGAATCTTATCACAGTTTAAAGATATGTTCACAAATCTAACTCCAGCTTAATGAAAAATCGGAATAAGATATAAGTTAAGATATATAAGTTAAGAATTAACATTAAATATTATGAATTTTCCATTTAAATGTCCACATTAGCTGTAAGCTATATGTAAACTGAAGGAAGTGAAAAAGTACACTCAAATTGGAAGACATTTTTCCATTTCCTTGAAGAAAGAGCATAACTTGAAATAAGGATTGTGTTCGTTCTAGAAAAGTAGCTGGAATACAATCTCCTGTAGGAGAATAAAATATTATTTGAGTGATGCAAGAAATCTATTTGAGGTTGATGAAACGCCTTTCTCATGTGCAGGTCATGTATTGATATTTTCGCAGAAATAAAGGGTAAATCTGATAAAAATCCAATACTCAGAACATGATTCTTAGGTAGTAATCTTCAATGCCACATTGGGTTGCAAAGATACGATCTACGCTTTCCTGAGAGACTCGGGTCATATTTTGTAAACCAGGAGTGAAGTTAAGTCTGTCATTATCTACTCGCTCATTTCCGATCACTTCGAAGTTAAGGCTAAGCTGTTTCATTTAAATCTTCAAAATATCTGTTATTAGAAGTTTATAAACTATAAGCATACATGAAAATACATTAAAAAGTATTCCATTGGATACAATAGATAATATAAAAACGTTAAAATAGAGTTCTTAAATCTTCTACAAATATTGATAGATGGAAATCTTTAGTGATCTCGCTTACAAAAATACATGTAGAGAAATTCTAGATATAATTATAAGAAGTGGAAACTGCAAACATCTTACTGTCATAAAGCCACTTACATCATCATCAGTACTTCGTTTTTTTCCTAACAACCTATTCCTATTACTTTCCAAATCAACGTCACACCCACATTTCTAAAGATACAATAATGTCCATTCTTTGAGCTTATGTTGGACACTCATGCTGCAAAATATTCCATGTTAAGGGTTTTACTAATCTTCCTCAAATATATTTTTCAAGAACTTTAACTCCATCTTTAACAGCTCCCTCCGTTTTGTAATGGAATCTTCAAGTTGCAGCTTCTGCTAACCTTTTAAGTGATCCATCACCTTCAATGTGTAACTTCAAATTTATACAGATACATCCATCCTCTTATGTTCCACCAACAACAAAGTTTGCTTTTTCCACCCAGCATCCATATCCATAAACTCCATAAAATAACATTTCTGATCATCATGGCTCGGTGCCCGAATTGAATGGGAATCCTACCCATTACGATATCACTCAAAATCAATCCCAAAAATCAATTAAACCATCACCGACCGCACTAATAATCCCTCCAAGCATAACCCAATAAACCGGAACCTATACGGAATTTCATTCTCCAGCCCTCTGAGGACCCTCAGAAGCAATCATCCTCCAGTGGAAGGAAGCCCAAACAGAAGGAGCGGCAGCTTTTTACCATTTCCTCCAGAGGACGCAGGGATGACAAGTGTTTCGCAACGGACGGGAGCCACTTGAATAATGCGCATTCGGCTGGGGCATTCCCGCGTTTTCGCCGCAAACGTCTCCCGTGGAAAAAGCGGTATTTTTGAAGCGAGTCGACGCTTCTAACGGACGGGAAGCGGAACAGGAGAAGATGAAATGTCAGCGAGGGTTAAGAGGTGGAGGGATGTATCTATGCGTTCGGCGCTGAAGTGTGAGCGCGGGAAAGAGAGAAAATCGTGCGTGATGGGAAGGGGGGTGTGGGAGGGACGTATTTATTCGTTCCGTTCTCTCCATTCGATTTATTTCGTTGGGCGATAACGTCCGAGCCCGGGATTCTGAACGTCTGAAAACCGATGAGGAATTGTCGCTCGGAACGGTTTTATTCTTTGCCTTCGGCAGCTGCTGTGTTGAAAAGGTGAGTGAAAAATTTAACGATTTGTAAAGTAAGGGCTTAAGGGAGGGTGGGGACGCTTCCGGCATTACTTGAAATGTTTGCGTACGTCCCTATCTCGTTGTTACGCGGAATTTTGTTGCGTCGTCGAATGAATGCAAAAATGACATGTATTCTATCTCGATAATGGAAGAATTTGAAGATGTTACCAAGCAACGAAACCGGTAGCGTAGAGTGGTATGCTAAACAATGGTGAGAATCTGACCTAGTTTATAATTATTTTAATCTCTGGTACGGTAGAGATCCAACGAAAAGAACCGAAATTTACGTTTATAGAAAATTTTACTGAAATTTTACAGTCGTAAAATAAGACTTCAAGCGAGAGATACATTAGGAAATAATATCGGATTCATATTAAATATATCTTTACGCTACATTTCATTGTGGCCTACTGTCAAGTTAATGAAGATATTATTAAAAATAATATTAGATAATAAGTAAAAATATCATTTTTAACTCACCATCTTCAGAAAAGCAGCTCCGCGTTGCGAAGGTTCTAGCACCTGTAAACAAAAAAAAAATAAACTGCATTTTACCACATTTATTTTTGCAATTAAAACAATTAATAAACAAAAACCTGCTATTGCTAATCAATACGGCTGTTGCCAATTAACAATCTTTCCACAATGCAACAAAATGAAATAGATTATTTAATTGGTGTCAAGTTACTTACTCATTTTAATTATACGATTTAATTATACGATATCATTTGCATTTTTAACATAACAGTAATCAGTAACATAGCATCACATTAATTTATAAATTATTAAAGAAATAATCAGTGTAATTTATGAGGATAGGATAATTTTTATGTAAATAATTGCCTGTTCATAAATATACTATTTGTAAAATGCTAACTAAGTAATATTATATTCATTAGGCGAGTGAAATATTTTAATGAGGAAAAATTACTTTTTTAGATCATTTCAGGGCTATCACATAACTGAGAATTTGCTTTGATTTATGGAGTGATAGAAAAAATTCAGCAACACTAACTTAGAATGTCAGGATATTTAAAATTCACGATAAATCGAGGAATTCCTCAAACATGGTAACTTATACTGTTTCATAATGAGCGAATAGTTACAGGTACTAAAAGCACAGTTCAGATATAAAAAAACTTATTTATCAATTTTCTGAAATTTAAAGTTGCCGATAAAATAATTTTAAATCCTGATCAAGCGTATGCAAACATAAAAGGCTAAAATTTTACTAAAACATATTATTATACGTACATTAAAATTGTATCACTCCTTAAGCTAATTTCCTATATTTAGGATAATAATTATTCAATTTACGTAATACTAAATGAATATTAAATAAAGTTCACCACCTATTATACAAGAGAAGAATATATTTCTAATCCAAAGATATAAAGAGCGAATAATTAATCACGCTATGAATACTTTAAGATATACGAGACAAAAAATTTGCATGCACAGCAAACAGAAAAAGATGCACACTTATCCGGCAAGAGAACCTAACTTCAAAATGTCATACAGGTGAAGTCCGGTAAAAGTCGGTCATAGGAATTCCTACAGGAGGCCGACTACGTTTCTAATCGATTACTCCACGAAGGCACTCATCATGGAGTCCGCGAATATTCTCATAATTCCATCCTCTCAACCATTCTCCCATTTTTAAAAACTCTCTCCCGTCCCCTCTGAAGATTTTACTCATCATAGATGGATAAAATAGCAGCTGAGTCCGTGCCAGAGCTTTATGGGACCCAATTAAGGAAAGAAATGAGATTCTAGCTTCAAAAAAATTGTCTTTTGAGCCTGCCCACATTCTTTAAAACGGAAAACGTCTATAGATATTATGCAGAGTCTGTGCATGGGAAGCGTGTACGTGGAATGGAAGTAAAGCCATCCGGGTAACATGACTCTCAGTATGGTAGTTATGAATGCTCCCATGAATCGTGGCGGAATAGATTTAAAAAAACATGGCTCGAAATTTATTCCCGAGTAAAATGCGCCTTTGACGTTTTGTTGACATTAATTTGAATATATATACGGAGTAATCCGACTGATTTCTGGAACGTGAAGCGAGCAACAGCGTCCTTGAAAACAGCCTTACAAATTAAGTAAATTGTTATTCCGAATGAAAAGTAACAACATAAACGGGAATTAATAAAGAATATTTTCTCCTAAACTAATAAGCGAAAGCATTTTCGTAAGTTATTTAAGGTTTTGTTCCGTATTCCCGACGGAATATTTGATACCGAATGTGAATTAATACGTAGTGATTAAACAGGTGTAACTCCGTACATTTAATAAAGGAGATATTTCTATAACCTCTGGAATGTTTGGTTTAAGTCTCACGATTTTGGTATTTTGGATTCAATTTGATTTGCACATTCGATCCGTCTTCTGGTAGTTAATGTGAAAATAAGCTTCCGAACTGTAAAAGAAGAGATAATTTAGATATGGCAATTTGAATGGATAATTCAAGATGGCGAATGTCAGCTCATAACATTAAATCTCGGAGATAACCTCCTATTCTGTGAATATACGTTTCCATTTTGAACGCCTTAATTTGAAAACTCACAGCTAAGTTAATATAATAAATATGCTGAGTCATATTTCAAACTATCACTCAAAGTTTTATTTTAAAGTTTTCATTTCCTGGATAATTTCGAACCGATTCTGGTTACTTAATTAATTAATGAAGTCTAGATAAGCTAAAATATGCTATATAAAATAAACTCATCTTTTGTAGACGATACACCCGAAGTTGTAGCGAAGTTTATTTTTCAAACAAGTATTTTCCTAAATTCTATCGCCATGAAATTTGCTGTAGGCACAATATCTTTTTTTTATGATTAAACTATATCTGGGTACAGATATCGTATGCATCCTATAAAGATGTTTTATTCCATTGGAAGCTTATGATAATAATTATGCAATGAAGGCAAAATGTTTAAATACAAAAAAACATCTTCCCTTAAAACGAAATACTTCTTACTGCTCGCTATTAGCTATTCTCTTTCTTTTATAATTTAAAAAAGTACCCTTATTATAAAGTATCTTGCTTATTTGCTCCTCATTATCTTCTTAAGGACATCCTTCTTGTAAGTTTCCTTTTTTCTGGAAACGTTCTTAGAAATGACTGATAATATGGTCATAACCAAATAAACAAATTTCAGCCGAGATACATCATTCCCAAAGCTTTCAGTATATCTACTATCTATTCAGTATATCTACGCCTTACCCTAGAATGTGGAACGTTGCTGGATTTCGCCACTGCAGGCGCTGGCGTAAACTAATGAAAATTGGCATAATTCAGGGTTCCCATCCCTTATGGCGTGATGAGTGGCACTATACTTCACGCATAATTATGCAGAGGAGGTGGTCGGTCGGTAATTTTTAAAAGGCTTGATGCGGTGTCTCAGGTGAAATTTACATTTTAAAAAATGCATACAGAATACCTAGGAATACCTGTCTCGAGAATTAGAGTTTGTAAATATGTAAAAAGAATGTTTGATGTACTGGTTCGCTAACCTATGAGGTTTCTGTAAATCTATAGTAGAACGCCAATGTAGAATCTAAAGTAGAAATTAAAGAAAAATGACGAAAATCTCAAAGGATATGAATAAGGCTCTTGGTTATCCCATATACGAGAAGATAATTTTTACGTTTGTGCATATTTCGCCGACAAATCGCTATCTTTTTATTTGAGTGTGTAGGTAGACATACGTTGGTAATAATTATATATGTTACAGTTTTTTAAAGAAAAACGACATAATGTGTTATACCAGCATTTTTCAAGCTCCTTTTTTTCTGAATGATATACAATAAACTTTGTTAGCTTAACTAGTAGTTTAAATTTTCCTCACGTCACGGCATATAGACTTATGGATATCTTAGATTTCTTTTATGTAAAGCTGTGAGTGATTATACGTCAGGTATAGCTGCTGTCGATGTCACTAAGACAACGTCATCAACCAAAAGACTGCCTTAGGTTCTAAAGTCAGAAGAAGCTCAAGACATGGAATGAGGCTTAATATCACGGTGAGGAATGAGGTAGTTTGTCTTTGCTTTCCACTTCAAGTGTCAAAATTCTATAAGTTGAAAATTTCCACATAAAAGTAGTACAGCGAGCTTGGTGAATAGAACTCACAATATTCAATGAAAAATGAAAAAATGAGTTCTGTCGTCCACAATTCCTCATTCATCAATAATTTTTTCATTAATACACCTATGAACAAGACGCTTCGGGTATAGAGAAAAAGATAATAATAATATCGCGAATAAATAAGAGTAACGCGAAGTTGCTGTAAGAAAAACGGCTCATTGGGATAAGAAATACTAACAAAGATAAGTAAAAAAAGAAGCATAAATTTCCTATCACTCCCCTTACTCCCTGATATATAGCAAGGAAGTAGGGACATATATAAAGTCCTTCTAGAATTACAGCTACAAGAAATGTTAAGAGTGTAACTACGTAATTGCGCTTCCAACACATTTAACTTTAATGCCCTTGGATGGAAATTGCCTAATTCGTTTAAAGAAAAAAGGGCTGGCTCCAAGTAAAGCTGGTACCCTTCCCGTGCAATCGATCTGCGAAGTACCCCATAATTTGTATATCGCTCCGAAAGAGAATCCAGATAATCCTACCCAAAGGACTTTCGTGCCCGGAAATCAGTATATAATGCCAAAGGCATTTTCGGACAGAGTTCTACCACAGCCCTTAATTCAGGCCCGTCGATAAATCATCCCTTTCTCGCTTTCCGCATCCTCTTCGACTTCATCTCTTACCTCTTTTCCCCCCTTCAAATCCCTCTTTCCACCTCATATCCACCCCCTTGCCTTCCCACCCGTCGCGCCAAAATCTCTATCATTTCCACCTCATCCCAACAGGAGCCGGTTATGACCGAAACCGGTTAACCGGTTCTTCATCGAATTATCGCTCGGTTTTTCTCGGTATTCCGCTGCAAACCGGTGCCTTTAATAACGTCTTGCTAATATACAAGCTTGCATAAAATACAGGACAAAATTCTTTCCTAAGTAATTATATATACTCGAGGGTTCCCGGATAGCCATGTTCGATTTCGATGAAAGCAGTCCCGGGTTCGCTTCTCGGTGACCGAAATGTCATTAGCTGCATCACACTCAGCTGTTATATAATAGCCGAAAACCCGGTTTTTCAAAAGTTCAGTATTTTTTTAAATCCTAATCTTTATATATCATTTCTAAACATCCGTTTTCGGTGACCAGCGCTTTTCCCCATTCACACTGGATCAAAAGATAGAAATCACTCACTGTTTAAAAAAGAAAGTTACTTGCTTCCTGCTAAAAATAGAATAATAAATGAGAAATGCACCATTTGGTCAAAATATTGAGTTAAAATTTGAATTTTATATAGAGTTTCGTTACTGGATGTGTATATTGATGTGTATGTGTATATGGATATCTATCGATACAAGCGAGGCATATCGAAACGGACACTGATACCCAATTTCTCCACTAAATACATCTAAAGAAACACTCCAATCCCTACAAATGAATGCAAAAACACTAAAAATACCAAAAAAACACTCTTTCGCGTAATCAATTACCATCAAGTTAGTTGGCCGAAATTTTCACTCGGGGAACTAGCCTCAAAATTATTTTTCTCTCCTCATCCTTCCTATCTCATTTTTGCTCGCACTGAGTCACGCGCTTATTTACTCGGCCAGTGCGACTTCCATGGGACATAAAGACTCCGCACACTTTACGTGACCTAGGAGAAAGGTTACGAGGACATTCATCATTCACGGTTCCCCGAGAAGTGGCTGCATGCGTCGCAAATAATTTTTCCCTCCAAAAATTTTTCCACGGGTCCCTTCCCCCCTCGATATATTAACCGTAATCCGAAAATATTTTCGCGAGCGATCCGTCATCTCGCATTCGTGTTAAGACTGGGGAGTTGATCTCTGGAAATTTAATCGCTCGAAATGAATCGACGCGTATCTCCATAATTTACCCAAAATTCGTTGTTTTCGTACCTTGGAGGAGAATATGAATGCATGTATGTGGAAGAAAACTTGTTAAGACTTGTATAAAATAACAAAAGTATGAATCAATGTATGATGTGTAGATATATAGACACTAAACTGAAGTCCTAAATATAAAACGAATTAAATTATAATAATATTATATGATTATTTTTATATTATATCCTATTAAACAGTACATTATTTAAACATGGTAACAATGATAATTCCCCTGTTTCTTTTTGGGTGTTTCCCCCAAAAATCATCGGTTTCCAAGAGGAATTCTTTCAAATTACACCGAATTCTAATAGATTTTGGAGTATTGTATCAATGTCCTTTCGATTGCGAATTTTTAACATAATTATATGATCGTAGAAAGCTTAATGGGTAAGGATTATAGGAAGGAATATTGGATATATTGCTCCCGCATATCTAAGTAGTCAGAGCGTTCGACTTTGGTGAAAGCGGTCCCGGGTCGATTCCCGGTGAGAGGCCACGTGTGATATGACCCCAGCTATCGAAGCACTTTCATCAATACTTTATCATTCAATATATGGTACCTATATCGACTTCGTAGTACATGTACCGATCATTTAATTTTGCAAATGGAATGAAGCTTGCAAGCGAAACAAAAGAAATCATTCATATATAATAATATAAACAAGTATTTATATATAATAAAATTTTACATGCATGTATTTCTTATGAAAATGTATATGTATGATTTGGAAGTAAAAAGGACCTTTTAGCATTGTAGTTACTAATAATTTACGTATATAATAGTAGATATGAGCCTAGTATGTAAATACGTAAAGACCAAAGAATTTAAAAACACACACAAGGAGTAAATAGGAATGAAAACGTCTAGAATCCAGAGAGATGCTGGATGACAAAGTAAAGGTAAACTGGTTGCGAGAGAAAATGGAAGCGAATGATGAAATAAAGATGCGAGAGATAAGGTTCTGTGGGATCAGTCTCGAGATGGAATGGATTGGTAAAAGAAATAAGGTAATAAAAGCCATGAAAAAGGAGAACTACGACGTAGACGAGGCACAGTTGGAACCCCTTCAAGCAGTTTCGCTTCTCAGCTGCTTATTTCTTCGACACATTATTCGTAATTCAGGTTTCCGACGCTAATTTGGGAAAACGCATAGCGAAATACCCCCAGAGATAAGGATCAGAGAGATAATTTCTGTTGAACAAAGAGACAATCCATCCATCGCTGGAATTGCCTCCGTTAATGTTACCCTTCTTTATCTGAAGGTAAGTGATAAAAATGCGAAAAGATTCTTCCAAATCTAGTACGTTCAAAATTATTATTTCTATCAATATGCAAGTAGAAAGAATCCACTTTCATATAATTGAAAATTAGAATCATGAGCGTATTACTTTAAGATTTTATCTCACAAATTCTCAAAAAAGAGTATGTAATTCCTCCATCCATGCATTTCGGAAGTCAACACTATATACTAATGTCAAGACGAATAAATGAAAACCGACCTTTTTCAATCATAACCATAAAATACGATTACTTGATTTCGCTTGAGGGATTACCTTGTGATTGATTTATAACGTAAGAATCATGGAGTAAGCTCTTTTTATTTTAAAAGATCTTTATAAAATATATATTTTTAAGCCCGTGCATTCTCTTAATGAACGGTTCATTTTGGTTTTAACTATTTAAATACTCATTACTTAATTGTACAAATACTCGTATCTTCCCATTTTGAACAAAATTGAAGATGGATATTTATATTTATGAATACATCTTTGAACTTTATTCGTCACACTCTCCTTCTGCTGTATTCCAAGATAGGATTCTTGAAATCGTGATGGAACACTAACAGGACTACAGGACAACAACAAAACGAAAACACTGATTTCTACACCTTAGACCTATTTTTAGTCTGCGACCGAATTCGAGAATTACTTATTAGGAATGGAAAAAATTGTAGAGGTTGCTGTTTTCGTTCTCCCACCAATTTCTTTCTTCATCCCATTTCCAAATAAAAGAGGTCTTCAAACACCGAAAAAACAATAGGGAGTTTAAAAGTAGATAATGGAGTTTTTATTTAGAGCAGAGGGGTGAAACTGAAAATATTTCTAATTTTTTGGTGATCTGTAAGTGTAATAAATGACAAAATTATCAATTAATTCGTGACTTTGGCAACGAACGACGTAAACTGTGACTATGTAGTAACTGTAATTATAAAAAGGTTACCTGGGGGATATTGTATTAGTTAAGGCTCGTTGTTTTGTGTATGCTCCCATAGTGTAGTTAATAGAGAGATGTTATTTCGGAATGTTAATCAGTAAGAGACACCCTAGGGCAAGGGGATGTGGAGTGAATTTGTGTAATGAATGTTGCTAGACAATGAATAGGGCTGCCACCTGATGGAAGTGAAAGTGCGTTCAAATAATTAATACACCGATTTCTCCTTGTCCGCTCGTACCTACCGGGTAGAAGGAATTATTGCCATCTTATAATCGTATTAAAAATTCAAATTTCAGTGACATTCTCTTCACAGCGGTTTTCAGAATTACTGCCAAGACTCATAACTCCACGGCTAACTGGTTGAGAGCAGTAAGCGAGAATTAAGTCGCATATCTCTTCAAAGTGACATGACTGAAAGCGACGTGGGCGAAAGTAACATAAGCCGCAACGGCGCTGGTCGAAATAGCATTTGCCGAAAAGACGCAAGATGAGGTGACAAAAGAGTGAAAGCATTTTGGTACCAGAATACTGCATGAAGGCAGTAATGGGGATGCTAAAATTAAAATTTTTTTCTTTCTAGTTGTATTTCTTATGGAGAAATGTACACACTACTATATTATTATACTAGATTATTATGGTAGTTATTGCTCAAGAATATTTCGATTTCTTAGGAGAGTAATTTATTATAATCACAAAGTCGAGATGGAATGGGAAGAAGGAATTGTATTGAAAGAGAGAAAAATCTTGGTTGAGATAAATATGACACTGGACAGACTTGAAAACCGAAAATTGTTTGAGACATTTACGTATACATGGGTGGTCTGAAAAGTTTCCGACATTTCTCCATTTCTCGACATGTTTTCTGAAAATTTTATGAAGATTTCTGAAAAATTTGGGGTCGCAAACTTTTCAGACCACCCTCGTAATTACATTCAAAGGAGCACGTACGTACTAACACAATTCAAACTGAAAAAAGTTTGGTAAAACACAAACCTGCCACAGATTTTCCCAAGAAAAAAGAGCAAAACATGTGTACCCAAACTTCTCTTCATGAGAATATACTTTGTACTCTATTGGGCATGAAATGATTATTCGGTTTGAAAACTCTGCTAACGACATGTTTGACTTGTGATATTTTCATTAGTTGTTTTTAGGAGCTTTGTACGCGTGTACCCAAAAGGTAAAAACTTCAGAAACACGAACTATTTCGTGAATTCCTGCACACTAATGAAATGAAGCAATGGCGTTTTAGCAATTTAAACGTTTTTCTGAATATTGAAACTCATGAGAGATAGATTTTCGGTTGATAAAGCTGTCGATTAGCATGCATAACGGAACAAATTATCGTTGCTAGCTTACCATACATATTCTGTACCCCTGAGCATAAATAGATGTAACACAATATGAATGTATTATAGACTATAACACAAGTTAATATGAGGGCGTGGTAATAAGCAATATGCTTCCAATCATTAAAACTTTCGTAGCGTGTAATGAAACCAGACAGCTTAAAAATAGAGATCCGGATAGCATTTGATTGGACTAATTAGAAAAAAGGAATAATCCATCTCGGGGATGGATTAGGGCCTCTCTTGGCGACGTATCGGAACGTATCACTTTTATCCCCGTCGGATGGAGCATTAATCGCTCCTGCCTTGGTAATCGTTCGATGGGCAAACACCGCAGTCAATTTTGAAAAGGATCTCCAGGGGAAAATGGGGATCATCTACCAATCAAAAGAAAGCTTGCATGGTAATGACTACGGCCATATAGTAACGGTCTATGTCATTGGCTGGTCATGACCCGATCTCTTCTCTCCGGAGCCTGTTATCGCCGATTTTCGGAAGCGACCTTATAATGATCGGATGAATTAATACCGGAAGCCAGGGTGGAGAACAACAGGGAGTAAACTGTGGCGTTTTTAGTGATTCGGCTGTGTAATTCAACGCAGCTTTTATTAACTGGGATTATTCGGAGCTTGCTACTATGCCGATCCTTATGATTAAGTGAATTACGCTTGACTTCGGTGTATAATGGCATATTGTGACGATGCCAGGTTTAACAGTTCAAGGGCAGAGTTTCAATTTATAGACTTGTGAGAGAGAGGGAATGTCTGATAATCAATACTGAGCTTCGCTCATCAGAGTAATTCTGGCATGCACTCTTTGGGAAGCTACAGTGAAGGTAGAAACGGTACATAGTTTAAAAAACGTAAAAGAATTTTTTACTGAGGAGCAGAAAATTTTTATATAAGCGATTAAATATTCCATAGTGAAAAAACCCAAGGTAACCCGACAGAAGTTAAAGGAAAAGTAAGTATGCATAGGGACTGAAAATCGATTTTTAATCTAGTTATTCCGAAACAGAATTTTACTCTCTTATCAGAAACAAAAGTGAGAAATAAATAGTGCCAAGAATTAGTGAAATAAATTCAAATATTAACTACAGCGAAGAAGTAAATAAAACCGTTTGTTACATACAAGTTAAAACTAGATCCGATTATTTTAGCATATATATCACATTACAAAAATCAACATGTGTATCTTTTCTAGACCTAAATTTATTAAATGTTCATGGTGAATAAAGAATGTAAGAGAATCCTTAAAAATTCAATAAAAAGAATTATTATAAATAATAATCAAGAAACGGTATTTTGAGAATGAAGTCATAGGTTATATTGACTGTTTCATCTTTTTAAACCATGAATCAAGCAAGTGTATTAAAAAGATTCATATGCCTAACAAGAATTACAATGAGAATGAAACTCTCAGACATCTGCCAAAGAATATTTAAGGAAATTCATACTGTTCAATAAAACTTAGAGGGGAATTTAAAGTGGCTATTATCTTCATTACATTTCAGAGAAATACTAAAATTTCTACTTGCAAAACTGTTTTGAATTCCACATAAGATTAATATCTCTAAAAATAAAGAAAATATTATGAATATTGATTTGAATTTTAATAAAACTTAATATCGGATTTTCTATTTTATTATGTAGCTGTTTTCTACATGCCTGATACAGGTTCTCTTTGCCTGCTCTGATCCCGACAGCATGCCTGGTCATTATTTCCTTTCCTTGTACGATATCTACTTTGGAGTAGAAATATTTGTTCGGCAAATTGCCATTTTTGATATTTCATAGGAATTTCATTATATCAATTATACTGTGCCGTCGGCTTAGATATTCTCAACAAAAAGTTATTAACCTCACACAAAAACCCACACGAATAGTTACGGCGTGCCTCGAACCAAGTTACACAAAAGATAAAGTTCGCCTTCATATGTGAATAGGATATGACGCTGTGAATTGATGGATGAAACTCCAAGGTATAAACATTCAATTCAAGGTGCGCTCCATCTCGTACGCACGCATGAATGCTCCGGAGCAATGTTTATGTGTTTGGCGGTTGTAGTATTAGCAGCGGAAAGCGACGGTTTCTTAAGGGGGAGGGAAGAGGGAGAATTTAAGGACACCGATTGGGGAACGTCTCTTCCAATAAAGGTGGCACGGAACTCAGCGGTGCATAAATACGACAGCGAGGGAAAATAATATAAAAGAGCGGGAAAGGGGTTGGTGCGAGGGTGGCGGAAGAGCATTTAGAGACTGGCGGAAGTCGAATGCGTGGAACAGGATGTCGAGGGAAAACGCGGAATAGGGGGCGCTTGAATACGGATGGAGTGATAGAGGGGGGCGTTTTTGGGGGGGGGGGGCGGCATGTAGCGGCGGCACGGGGAACTAGAAATCGCGGTCGAGAGAATGTTTGAGGGGAAGATGGAATTTTCATGAGGGAAGAGGAATAATATTTGAGAGAAGTTTCGTTCGGGATCTGAAGAAAGAGGAGAGGATGAGGGAAGTATTTTGAGAGGCAATCGAAGTGAAAAGGGAAGCTGTGATGATTTGTGAAGTACTCGTCGGGAAGAATGGATCGTTTGATTCGATGTTTTCGTAGATAAGAGTGTGAGTATGGAGCGATAACATGGAATATTACGTATCCGATGAGAGAGTGCTTGTGGAGAGGACTGGTAACAAAGAGGGGTGAAGGAGGAGAGAAAAATGGCGTATCCATTGACAATATCTTTTAAGAAGGCGGGATATGATCGAGCTGTTTTTGTGAGATGTTGTCTTTGTGGATTTTGACGTTTTAGAGGCGTATCATTCTCGTTATAGTTTAATTCTTGCACCCATTCGTTTGTTTTCTATAAAAGGTAATAAATAAAATAAAAAATTACAGTAAATATTATTATAATTATTATTCGACCCTTTATTTGACGAGGTTAGGCCCGAGTGGGCCTCTCATCTACCTGACCTCGTGTGAAGATCTTACAATGTAGGAAAAACGTAAAATAAAACAAAGAAAAAAATTTAATTGAGCTAAATTTATCTCAGAACGTACCGTGGTAAAAGTTTAAGTGTTCTTTTATCATTTTTATTATTTATGAGCAAAATGGAGAAACTCATTCTTGGTTATTCTATAGAAAAATAATCATCGGACTCAAATTATGAAAATATACATATTACAACTGCTAGATTATTACCGTGTATTCTTCTGTTTTGCCTAAGTTTTCATCTAACATTTTCTATCTAAAAGTGTTTTACACATATTCTGGGTATCGCTTCTGAAATTGGTCCTTTTAATTTTCAATTGAAAGGGAGAAAAAATTGAAAAAATTAAGAACCTCACCGTTCCTTCTGCATCGTGAAGTATAACAAACCTCTAACATCAGTGGTGAAATTTCAGAAACTAATTACTAGATAATTGAGAATTGTATCACGGTGATTGCAATTGGTTACCACCTAAAAAACATCCGCTAAAATGCGCATTGAATTTATCGGCATGAGTATTATTATTTCCTTAAGTACAGGGATATTCGTTATTACGCCCTATGAATAAATAGATATGCACTGAAGTTTATAGTTAAAGATAATTATAAATTTTTAACTCCAGCTAAAATTTTATGGCCTTTAACTTTATCCGTTTAACATTTTCGGTTAATCATCTTGTTTTTCAATATTTCAAAACACAAATTAAACCAATAATTATAGCAGGAATCATACCCTACATGGTCCATAAGATGAAAATTGTTCAAACAGCGGGTTCTATTTCCTCAGGGTTTGATATGTACTACAATAACTATGTAAAAATCAATATATCAAACGTCTTTCGATTATTCACAATGATAAAATAGCTGTAGATGATTCCCGTGATGAAACATGTGAATGACATATACAGAGAATCGAATCGATAAAATCTGTACGAATTCCAAGTGATGATTTACCCAGTTCTAGGTAGTGCATCGTTATTCATACTTATGTTAAGGCAAAAGAAACAAATAATTTAAAATTAATAGGACGAGACACATTGAGATGGAAACAGACACATAGCGAAAAAATTTCTTATTAATGTAATTTGACTGAGAGTGAAAGCGGAGGTGGCGCTATCTGTTATTGGTATACACAATAACTTCAATAATTACATTAGTGCATTACTAACTAATAAATGATTAAAAAGAGTGCACAACCCAATATAATTTTCTGCTAATTGAAGATTAAATTCATTAAATTTTCGAATGTATATAATTTATCACAGTTATTGCTATCTTTTTGTTGTTACGCAATTATGACCGTTTTATTCACATAAACTACAACATTAAGCAATTTTCTCTCATAATTATAATTTTCTTAATTTAGTAACAAACTTTCCCTCGGATTTTCTCAAGCAAAAAATACAACGTGGGTCCACGGTGAAAAGGAAGACCGATTTCAAGCCTGAACTATGTTATGTAACCTTCTGGATTACTGAAGCTAAGCACTACCTTATTTCTCCGATATCTCCAGAAAAGTAAGGATTTATTTGCTTCATAAAAGACCCTTTCATAAGGAGTGTATGTAAAAAAATAAATGAAATGGAACCGTGCCCGAGTATCCCAACGGCATCAACTTCATTATTTCATTTTCTGAAACCCTTCACAATGGAAAGAAAGCTATAAAACTTACAGATATCCGTTTACCAGAAAATTCCTTAAATTAGCATGTCATCTTCGTGACATAAAATATAAAATGCACACGTTTCTGCACGGAAAATACAACTCCTATTTTGCAGAATCAGGTCAAAGTTAAAAAGGCTCACGATTCATAAGCCAGAATTTCGTTCGTCATGATTTACTATTCGATGCTTGGAAAATATTCTCTCCACGTGACGCAAAGAAACTTTATAGGACATGGTTACAGTTTGCTTCTGAGTGAAGGAAAAAAAGAAATGAAATGGAGGGGTGGAATTCAACGGCAGAGCACAGCTAGCAATTTTGCGGTTGAATGGTTGGAAGCATCGACCTTCGCTTCATTCCCACCAACTTTTTATTTCGCATATTATACAAGTTTTGCATGAAACACGTTTTTATGCTACTTTTGAAAGTAGTTTAGCGAGATAGAGTTAGAGTCCGTCTCTTAGCAACACTTAAACTTAGTCAATAATTTAAATCAATCCAAACAAAATGACGTATATAAATTTCGATAATTTTTCCTTGTTGTTTGACCGCAATATCTTTCACTGAGAACTTTGTAGTTGTTTTAACCCGAAATTGTGATGGGGAGTTTAAGATTGGTGCAAGTATCAAATTACCATTGGATGATGAAGTTTATTTAACTCTGTAAGCAATTATCACCGAATCTTGCATAATCAATCCCTATTTCATAAGTTCAAAAGGAAAAGAATTGAATCAAGGAAAAATTGTCAAATCATTGATATTTAATTTTGAACGCTACCTGCTGTGTATAGTATATTTGGCCAAAAAATTAATTATTTTAATTAATGAGATGGTACAACTTTTCTAAAGGTACTTTCTAATTATTTGGATGTCGCTTATGTAAACCAAGTTCAAATGTGATCCTAGGAAATTATTTTGCTTTCTACTGAGCATTTTTTACTTTTAAACAATCTAAAGATATATACTGGAATCAACATTGGAATTTGGTATCTGTTCATTAAAAAAAATGGAAAATGTATATTTTGCTTCAGATTCCATAAAATAAAGCAAATAAGGACCTTCGGAAACACTGCGGAAAGAGGGATTATTTATAAGAAAATTTAAGAAGGAAAAGAAAAATAAGTATAAAATTAAATTAAATAACTTTTATAACGCGTCTTCTAAAAGGCCTGAATCATGCAAAACTATGAATCTTCTTATAAATAAAGAAGAAAGTTCGTTTGCTAGTCTGTGTGGGTATGTTCGTCTATAACTTACGAACTTTTCCTTTCAAAAGTCAAAGAATGTTAAATGTCTTTAATGCATAGATAATAGAGTAATTTTTATTTAACTAACACCCCCACTTCACATCCTGGACGAGTGAAAGCGATTCCTTAAAAAATACTTGTAAATTTCATATTTATCGCTCACGAAATTTATTTCTTTTGCAAAATGAAATTAGAAAGGGTAAAAATATGAATTCAAGGCAAGCTCCAAAATAATGGGATAAAGATCTCTAACTTTTTTCGTGGAATATTGCTTTCTATTCGAAAGTTTGAATCCTTCGTTTGCATATTCTTGATATACATCAGAAATTAATCGTCAGCAAGATTTCAAAATAATTAAAGCTCCCTATTTGTTGCCTAGACAGTCTTATTTTTTCGAAAATCTAGTAAGTCCCAATTATTATGGTACTTACTAAGTTTAAATTGTCTAAAGAGTATCAAATGCACTTCAGTTACTATGAATATAAGAAATAGAATTATGTGTGTGTGTGTGACAGAATGGTTAGGCGATAAGTTTCGAAGTAATCCGTAAAATTCATTTTAAAATTTGGTTTTTTGTTTTGGATAGTTCCTAAGGTAATAACATGAATTTTTGAATCGGTAAAGGATTGAAAACTTCATTTTTTAGTACCTGAAAAAATTAAACAATTTTTTAAAATTAAACGCTAAAAATGAATTCCCTAGCAATATGTTAAGAGTGATTGAAGTATTTCTTTACATTTTTTCACAGGGGTATGGGAAATTTTCATACTTGAGGCCTCCCGTAAAGACCGTTGAAATGCAGATATGCGAAACCTAATCGGCTACCTGTGGTCCTGCATAACGTGCGTAACAAGTAAAATGTATCATGTAACCCATAAAGGATAACATGTGTCACGTATAAGTATCACATATCCTGTTTGCGTACATTGCTGAGTCTAAAATATGTAACAAGCACGTGAGTGTATTTTGAGTCTCAGATTTTGACTTTAGTGACATGAAGTATCAAAGTATGTAAGGGTCAAAGGTTTTTATGAAACTACAGGTCGTTGATTCTTTCATTTACAAAGAAAATCGGAAAATATATACTTCTCACAAGTTCGGTTAGTTCAAGCAATCCTTTTGTATTTACTGAATAATTGAATAAAATAATTTTCGCCTCACACTCAAAAATACTGATGTACACCATTTTATACCATAGCAATCATACGGAAAGTAAAGCCAAAAAAGGAGTAACGGACAAAAGATGCATGCTTTATACAAGAATATAAAGGGAAAAAGCATGGAATGATTCAAAATTATTTTTTTTGAATTTCAAAATGTAGTCGAAACTCCTGGAAAGCCAAGTGGGTAGCGCGTTCGCCTTTGATGAAAGCAGAATCGAGGAGTTTATAAACCTAACTAGTATTAAATTAAGGTACATCCGCACGTATCACCAGACAATATCAATTATTAAGAAAATTTTCTCTAAAGTGATGTAAGTATAATTTTCGGGCATTTCCCGTTGATCAAATTTTCATTACGCTAATACTCGTACTCAAATGAATTTCAAATCCACACAATGGTACATCGCGGACTACCGGATAACCATAGAGAAGCACATTTGCCTTTGATGAAAGTGGTCCTGAGTTTGATTTCCTGTGGAATATATTATATAAGAAATGATGATGTGGAATATATAATATGAGAAATGTACGAAATGATTTCAGCGATCGAAGCACTTTTATCTACACTTTTATTGCAATAATGGTTTTTTTGTGCAATGTTCCACAAGAATATTCAAATTCGATTACAGGTCATGATGAGACGGTTTATGTTCGAAAATACTACGAAACAGTATTTTAATGCAATTATCTGTGTTTTCATTACCCTTAGCTCTAGTCATTAACGCTGAATTTCGTGTACTTTTGAGACAAAACGGCGGAGGCTTCCAGCAACTAAGTTTGAGTCATAGTATAGAAAATAATAGGGAAAAGCGTAGGCGACGTAAGGTTGTTATTTTCCATTCGCCCACATATATAACCAAAACCCTTAAAGGCCTCAAAACAAGTGACAAACGAAGTGAACAAGTATTTTTTAACCATGAAACAAGCCCAAATCGCGAAAATAAGATGAAAACAAATAACCAAAAGAGATAGGTATCTTCCAACCAGACCACCTGACAATCACCTCAACCTTAACCATTCTATTTAAAAAAATCGATGAACGTCTCGGAAAACCGTGCTAGCCCACCGCGGCGAAAAAAAATCGCCAAAATAACGATTTTTTGGTTTCCGCTTTAGTATAATGACGCAACTGTTTCGACAGCGAGAAAAACACGGTTCCTTCCGACGCATTCGCTCGAAGAGGAGAAGAAAAAGACGGGAAGCGAAGAGGAAGAAAAAGGGTGGCTTTGAATGGGTGGAGGAGCCGTGGGGAGACAATAGGTGTTCCGATGGATAGAATCGCGTGTGACAAGGCGTTGCAAGTAAGCGTGCTCAACGGAGACGAACGAAATCCTTCAGCCGACACCCAAAAAGCGAAAGAAGAGGAAAAAAAAGATCGGGGAACACTTTTGTCTATTGAGATTGCAACGCCGTTTTTATTGTGACAAAGGGGTTTGGTACGGTTTACTCCCACAGACCATTTCTATGGCTATAAAACCCTCGAAAACAATTTATTTCTTTTTCAGCCCGTCCGCGCTCCCACTCCACCCTGCTGTACTCCATTACTCATCTTACTGCAATTCCCTCTCCTGCCATCTTCTCCCGCGTTTTCCAATCCCAAAGCCCTCTCTCCACTCCAATGCTTATCGCGATAAAATATTGTACACCACCGATCTTTTCACGCGCTAACATGAGAAATATATATATTTACAAGCTTCGAAACATCGCCAGCTGGGTTGGCGACTCTCATAAAAACAGCGAAATAAATTGCGATATAATAAATGCATCCTGTAAATGTATAACACGTTTTCGAGGAGTCAAAACGTATCGCGTAAAAGGTAAGGATAAGAAAATGTTCTTTTTCAACTAAATTCAGTACACAGAAAAGGTTTCGGCCAATGAATATCAACATCGGACTCATCCGGTAATCGAATGGCAATAGCAATGACATCCTTAAACAACTCTTGTGTATGGTAAATTCGTAAAAAAGGTAAAACAGCTTATTCTTTAATTTTATATGATGGAACGTCTAAATAACTCGCCTGTCTGCGAATTTCTAAAGAAATCTTCTTTAAACCAAAAAAGATCCTAAGATCTGGGTACAAACTTATAAACATTAAAAAAATCCAGGGTTTTTTAGTGTTAATGAGTCTAAACCAGGGTCTCGCATATTGATACAAGATGTGAGAAAGATTCGCAATGAGAGTAAAGAGAAATCAATCTAATCTAATCCTAACAAACAAGGTAATTTTGCCATCCGGCCCTAAAACTGGCAATAATTATTGTGTTCAGTAATCCAAGTCCAAAGGAACTTGAAGAGTTCCAACATCCACTATATGGATGGTACCTAATAAATACCTCATTGTAATATAGAATGAATATCATATATATCTTAATAAAATTCGAGTAAAAAGATAATCATGTCAGAGACACAGTGCGAAAATATTTTTAACTTTGAATGAAAACGAAGAATGACATAGGCTAATATTTATAGAATAATGAATTATTTAGAAACGTTGATATAAGTTTTTGAGTCCGGAAAAATTCATTATCAGAGAATAAATTCAAAACTGATGTATTTTCATTTCATCATAGGGATCATATTCATGATCACATCAGACTAGTCACTAGCTCATCGACATCAGTGTTTTAAATATAGTCATCCACTGCCTACACATTTAAAAAGATTTCCTCCATGAATTAATAAATCTCTAAAGCTGATAATGGACTTACTTAAGATATCTTATATCCTGTTTACCTGCAACAAACTCACATGAATCAAAGAAGAGCCAAATCTTATCTCTTGTAAACTTAATTAAGCGATGAAAATCCGCCCATCCAGAAGTTTCATTATGACGAGCCTGCTTTAGGACACAAACCAAAGAATGAAAAGAAAAGGATAAGGAACCGAATGCATTTTTATTCTCCTCTTACTTCCCTTTCTTCTCCACCAAGAAAAGAAACACCAGCGACAAAAGGAAAGCCTTTTTAACGCACCCGATTATTTTTATTATAGATAGGCATGCGAGCCCTCTCATAATTGGGATATTTTCCCTTTGTCATTATTATCTCTAACAATCCCTCGGATGATCTGGGAATGCACCCCCATTTCCCCTCTAAGACTTCAAAAGGACGCGAAAACTCCCATTGATCCGACCACATCCCCTGTAAAAAAAAAGAGCCGGCAATTTTTATCGCCTCTGTTTTTTCCGTGTCCTTTGCCCTGTCTCCAATCATACCGCTTTTCCTCTTCCCTTTTCCCTTCACTTCCTTTTCATACTCTTATAACCACCCGCTTCAGAACGACTCCGCGACCCCATTCTTTCATGTTCCGGTTCGACTTTCAGAAATCGGCGCATGAAATTGGACCGACAGGGCGATAGGAGGCGTCCTAGAAAGGAAGCCCTTTTGCGTACTCTTTTTCTCCATTTCCTCTCTCCCTTCCGCTGATTTCCATGCATTTTCGCGATGGGAATCTCCTTCGTCGTCCCTCCTTCCGTCGTTACGCTCCTCTTTTTTCTTTTTCCTTCCCTTTCCGCGGTTGCGTTCTCTCGGATTTTTGTTGCAGGATTGTCACCCTGCTCGCCTTGATCAGGATATTCCCGAGGCGTTTTCCGAGAGAAAAGGTTCAATGAAAGTTCCATCGAGAGACTTTCCCGCTGAATAATAAATGTGAGATATTCTATGTGACTTTCGGAAAAGAGAGGCTTGCAACGCGGGGAAGAGCCATGATGTTGATGACTCCGAAACCATAGTGACTGCGCGGAGGACATCTCTGTAATTCTGCTTCGCTTGCGACATTTCTTCCGAAGCATTTGTTCTTCAACGTAAACACTCGTAGTAATTCATACTTTAGTAGTAGCGATTCCCTGAGAGAGGAAAATTCCTAAGGGTTCTAGAACAATCTCGGGGGCACTTGATGCAATAGAATTTCCTTACATTACCTCTTATCTTTTCCTCCTTTAAATTTTAGAGAATTCTAGACAGAAATTTAATTTTCATTCATTTAAATAGATTATGATTTTATCACTGCATTTACATTTTCTTCTCTCTATACTCTATTGATACAAATAACCATTTTTTAGATTGCGATAGGGGGCGGCTGTATCCCTTGTACGGAATCAAGGATGCCATAGTATGAAAAAGTTTGAGAAAAATTGATTTATGGTAATGCTATCATTCCTGTGTGCAGTGGTACTTATTCGTTGTAACTATACGCTTGGTATTCTGCGTAATATTCGCCAAATCAGTAAACTTCACTTTGCGAATTTAAAAATATTCTCGAGTCAAAACAATTGATGACTCTTTACTTCTTATATTTGTAATGGATTTCATAAACAATAGGCTCTACATGAGGAAATGGCAAAGATATCTTTAGACGCGGAATATTAAACAATTTATATCACAAGCCAAGTGGTTTCCGTATACTTTTTACTTTCTAGAGTTACGGAATTGATAATTGAGCGGTTCATGTATATCAAATTCCACATACATATGGGCTTTATTTTACGATATATTTTTTTTACTTAAAAGGAGATAGTTGTAATAATACTATGATGTTTACTCTACACTCGGAATTACCTTCTTTTCTTTAATTATAATTGGAACTTACGAGCACTTGGCTTAGTGTTCCGGCGAAATTTCAGCTGATATATAAGTGACCCACGCAGGATAAATGGTTGGAAATCACTTTCTATCGTAAGCTATTGCTAATCATCTATTACTGTGTGAAGCAGAATTATACAAATTGAATAATAAATTAAATATTTGCAACCCGATATATTCGTCAAACTCTTTGGCTTGGGGCTATACGATGTAATGTTCGTTTTCCTGAGGGCATTATGAATAGTGCGACTAAATTCTTTTTTATTTATCACCATTGCACGAGATTTTTAGAACTGGAGTAGAAGCAGCGTGAATAAAAATACGATGTAAGATAGAAAAAAGCGAAATTTCTGCATTTCCATGAGCGTGTAGAGCTACGAGAACATCTAATAGCTCGAAGGCAGTCTTTCGATTAATAATAGAAGTCCCGTATTGGAATTTCATGTAACTTTTTGCAGGCTGTATTTTTTGTGTAACGTCTGGTAAAATCACAAAAAGGATCCTGTTCAGGAAAGGCAGGAAAAGGTAATACAATGTAGGAAAAAAGTAATTATAATATTATTTCTAAAAATATATTTAAGCAGCATCTCACCAAAAAATATTTTACAAACCCCTCAGCTAAGTCAATTTTTTTACTAAATCAGGCCCAACACTCAGCAAATCATTGACCTCATCTTCAAAATTACCTTAGCATTTTACCACAAAATAATTTATTATAATTGTTCGTAATCCACAAATAATACCGTTTCATCTAATCTAGCCCTAGATCATTGACCCTATTTCCTTCATGAGCATTTCTCAACATAACTATTCTTTATTTCTCTAAGCTTCTCTTATTTCAAACCGACCTAATCTGTATTCTTTCTTGCGGCTTCAAACCCGCCGGTTATTAGAATTAAAGCCACCTTTTTTATGAGTTCTAGCTACCGTATCTGCATAAACAACGATATCAAGAGACAGCTGAAACCGTATAAAGCGAATTCGCAAAACAAAGAATAAAGAGAGCTGTTAAGATCCTTCATAGACTCCCTTAAACGTAATTCGGTTGCTACGAAACCGTGAGAAAAGGCGTCGGAGCGCTACTAATTAAATAAGCATACGATATTCTGAATGGCGTACTCTATACTTTATCCTGTGGCTTCTATTGTATCCTTTGTTCCTTCGATTTGATATTTCCTCCATTTCCAGCGCTCTCTGATTACTGTTGACGTTTAATCTAACTTCATTATTCCGCTATAAAAATCCTTTCCTTTTAAGGGAAACGTAAGACGTTATTCCAGAACCCTCTTTATATCTCGATCTGCTTGAATTGTCATTGAAGTATGTAGCCGGGAGGCCGGTTTAAACTTCAAAGCCTCCAACATTAGCTATCGAAAGCACTGGAGATGGAAAGAGGCTTATAAAACGTGAAGAGGAGTTTGCTTTTCTTTACTTAGAAAGCTATAAATGAAAAATGTCCACGTAAGTGCAGTACAATGACCTTTTATAATAACAATCTCGAGAATAAATTTTCCTTATAAAGACTTCAGAATAACTAATTTCATAGCATTTAACAGAAGCTCTCATAAAGTCACAGAAATGAACAATACTGATGTTAGAAGGAGAAAAAAGGAACTCGGCGGTCAATGAACTAAGAGATAAAGGTTCTCCAAGCGCCGAAATTGCGGCGACCGTCTAAGGGCGATTACCGGGAAACGGATAATCGTATTAGCGGTCCCAGATCTTTAGAATCCCGATGTACATTTCGGAAACAATGCTTCCATCTTCAGAGGGGGTCCAATGCTGAATGAATTCAGCATTCAGCATTGGACCCCCTATGAAGATGGAAGCATTGTTTCCGAAATGTACATCGGGATTCTAAAGAACTGGGACCGCTAATACGATTATCCGTTTCCCGGTAATCGCCCTTAGACGGTCGCCGCAATTTCGGCGCTTGGAGAACCTTTATCTCTTACTTAATACTGATGTTATTAATAAATACATTGTTTTATCCTTTCCGCACCTGAAGACAAATGAAAAATGTTCCTAATGGATAACTTGAGAATGACGTTTACGCGCCGAAACTAGTCGTCTATTTTAATAAAACATTTTCTGTAGAAACCAAATATTACGGTCTCCATATTCACCATCAATACTATGAAAAATATTCTATTTATCAGTAATTGCGGAAGGATCCTTTGGTAGTTTTTCGATGGTTGTTGAAATTCTTCAATATCTTCCCTTCGATGTCTTAGTTAAAAAAAAACTAATATGAATGGAAACCACTTTTATTTATTAATCACTTCTTCACTTGAATCTTGATCAAATATCGTGAGAATTACTTTTATTAGAAGTATTTGTGTGAATATTTACTGTGGAACCCGTGAAGTTATTAAACAGTATCTAGTTTTAAAGCTAAATATTGATTCCCGTCTTTTCTGCAATAATATTCACATAAGCCACTCTCTACTAAAATACTAAGACCTATTAGCTTCCATATACTACTTTCTTTCACAGTATACTAACGACCCCTCAATGGTGGAATGGATTATTAGTTCATGGTCAATTAAATGTATCAAAATAAACAATTCAAGACTCAATCGCAGAGTAAACACCTTTCCCTTCTTCATCTCCTAATCATTTTCTTAGATAAAAACAAGATGTAATTTGAGGGTAAGAATAAATTAAATTGCTTCATCTTATATTCTGACGGCGTCTTTTCTTCCAAGTCCGTATCTCTCACAGAATTGATCGCGCCCTTATTCCGTAATGACTGCGGATATTCCATGAACCAAATCGAAAACTCTCTTCCGTAGGTGGGGTCCGTCCTGATCTGTCCAATATCCGAGACAATTTTTGAAGTTCCTGACCGTAAAAGGCTTCTGAGGAAGGGTGGGTAATCCAAGGCCAGCCTCCTTTCCGGAGATACCCTTGGGAAATGCCCTGCTTGTGAGACCCTACCTGTACCAAAGCTACCATCGCAACATGATCGTGATGGATCGTATGCCCCTCTTCCACTCTTAAGTGCAGAGAACAGGCTGGTATCCTCATGACAACACTTAAATGTTTAACTCGGATTAATAATGAAAATAACATCAAAGCTTCTGAGATATGTATGATTCTAGATAACCTGGGCCACTCCTTATTGAATACTATAAAGAATTTTATTCTGAGCGTCATTCGGTTGCTTTGACGTGGATTTTCTGCTTATAGTATTCTGGCTCAGTAAGGAAAGCAGCGGCAAACAACCTCATTTCTTATCTTGCCTATTCACCTAAGTCTCTCTCCAAAGATTTTTCATATCTAATAGCAATGATAATAATATTAAAACGTCTTTATTTGGGCGAGGTTGAGACTAAAAAGTCTCTTCTTACACCTAACTCATAAGAAGTGGTGGAGGAAATGAGGATGCAACAAGCCTTCATGAGAAAAACTTCAAATGGAAAAGAAGATAATTTTATGAAAATATTTTAACGGTAAACTTTAACGATTAATGACGAAAATTTCGTGTTATAACCATAGTTTGAGTTTATTTGACCAACCATGATTCTTTTACTGAACAAAATCAACATTTATAGGTGATAAGACAAATAATATCTATGGAGATGGCCGAGACGTTGTGGAAATCAGAAGAAAATTATTTGCATGAAAAACAAAATGTAGTATATACACACAAATATTATTCGTCGATAGGTTTCGGCATTAAAAATATATTGCCAGATCACTAATAACTTTAAATGTACGCCTGACTGATTACTAATTTTCTTAAAGACCTGACGATGACTATGTAATAGTAAAATCAGTCGTTATATAATAAAAATTATGTGGAAATATTGCGTATATTATATCACAAGAATTCGTTACGCATTAATCAAAGGAATTGTAGAACCGCAATATTTAAAAACGCAAATGCTACCAGTGATGAAAATTGATGCGGAAAAAGCCTCCTGTTACACAACCTATTACTATTTGTGTTAAAATAAAACCTGAATTTATTGCGTACAAGTGAAATTTTTGTTACAACTTTCTAAATCACGCAACACCCACATACACCGGCCGCGGTGACGCAGTGGTTAGCGTGTTGGCGCTCTAACCTCATGCTTCCAGGATCGAATCCCGGGTAACCGGTTTTTTCTGGTTAGGGAATGGTTGTATGTACTTGTATGTCCGACATTCCAAATAAGGGTTGGCGGGAGGAAGGGCATCCGGCCGTAGAAGCCAGCACCAAAAGCTATGTTTGTCATCATTTTCAATCATCAAAAATCAACAATCACAAGCGATGAGAAAAAAGCTAAGAAGGGGAAAAAGTGCCATTTAGGGTATGTAGGTTTTTTTCCTCGTTTATGCCTCTCCCTAATTTATGCAAATGGAGTTTCAATATTTACTAAACATATCAAAGGGATCAATGTGCCGGATAGGAGCAAATCCTTCGAAGCACGATAAATATAAAACATGAATAACAAAGCAAATATTTCTTATTATTTTCTTGAAATTACCAAAATAAACATCTATGACTTCCAACCATGTGATTTTTTGTGGTTTATGGAAGAAACGATATGCAATAAAGTAACTATCAAAGAATCCAACTCGTCGAAGTAGGATTACATTAAAATTGCGGTAAGACCAAAATATTATATAATAATTGAAGTTCATTCATTCCGCATTTTTTATTTACAATTCAATCAGTATATTTTCCTTCCGCCTCTTTTACTATATATCTGGTGATATTTGTGCCATTCCTTATCTGAGGATAAAGCTATGCATCGAAACCGAGGGCGCATTTGCAAAATTCTTGTGGAATGTATAAGTGATTCCAGTAACAATTCTATATTATCCACGAATTCCACTGTGTGAAAGCCAAACCACCCAGTGTGTTAACTCATTTCATCAAAATTCAATGTCCGTTCTCATTCCACAAATCCGTCCTAAGCCACAATTAGCCAAATACTTTTCCTGGCATGAATCACTGCATCGTGGCGGCACAAAATTATAGCACGGCCAAAAAATTCCTAGAAAAAAATCCGAGCAACTCACGTAACCGCACTATCACCGTCGGGCGGGGAATGGAGCGTGTTAAAGATAGCGAGTCCGATAGGAAATATCTCTGGAAACAAAAGAAAACCGGGATCGAGCGACGGCGCTCCGTCGTGGGCGACTGCCCTTTTCTGAAGGCTGGAATGTAATTTTCGGCGGAATTAGGGTGAGGAATTGGAGAAATAGGTGGCGTTTCTTCGGGAATTTGTGTGCCCTTTAACCTTCATCCTCTCCCTTTTTCCGTCATCCGCTAATTCCGACCTTTCTCCCGAGATGTAGCCGACGCCGCCTGACCCCGACGACCCTTAATTCCGAGTCAGCACCGTGCCTCGCGTGCCGCTGATCGGCGTGGGATAAAATGGGAAGAAGAATGGAAAATGGATGGATAAAGTGGATGGAAATAAGCCGACGTCGGGCTTCGACGGAGTTTTAACCGAACGTTTAGGCCTTCGCTGGGGTAATGGAGTCGAATGGGAAGATTGTGCGTGATCTAAATGCCGCTGTGTCGATCTTGTTGCTGGCGTCTTACTAGCTTTCTCGATATTCCGAGGGAATTGAGAGACTTACTTAAGGGGTGAATGCAAAACGTGTAATGGGAGAGCTGAGAGAAGACGCTTTTCCCCAGGCCAAATTGGTATTCCTTCTTACGCCTTTCCCTCGTTCTACGTGGTTTGTTCGCAAAGTTGGATGAATTGCTTCAATCAGGAGTGTTTATCTACTTGCTGGAGGAATCATTTCGCGATTGCTGTCATACGAGTAGAGCTCCGTGAAAAGACGTTTGGAGAAAGCTCAGTAATAGCACGGGGAACTACTTAGTGTTCATTAGGCAACCCTACACGCAAGGTCTTGGCGATAACTTTCTTATTAAGATTTCATAGATGTGAACAAAGGCGCTTAGGAAAGCAAAGATAATTCATTTCTGAATTATATTCATAAACCGAAACCTTTGAAAACAAATATGTAATTTTCTGTTCGGTTGCAAAACCCTAAGCTACCACCAAACGATGCCAAAAACTTTTATTCTTTCTAAGTCTGAAAATTTTGAAGTAAATCAAAAATAGACCGCCATCTCGGAAAAGAAAAATATTAGCGAATGGTCGCTTCTAATTTTTGTTCTGTAGCTAACTTTTGTATATTCTTTTGAATATACATAATTATGTTTCGAAAAATATTTCTGTGAAAAGTTCTCTCCAAAACCTGGTCCACTGTAATAAAATTGAGAATGGGCATCATCCCTTATGATTTGAGTTATTTGAAACACTGTAATTCTGCGCGCATTCACAAATACATTACTTATCCGAGTCAGAAAAACAACGAAATTTAATTTAACGAAATATATTTTGGTAGGATAGCCTTGCTGAGCAACTATACATACAGTCCCCGTCCTATTAAAAAAATGTATACCTCAAAACCTGATTATTTAATTTCGTCTAAAAAATTATAAATGCAAAGAACTTTCCAAAAAATGAAGCTAAAAATATTTCGAAAGGGAAAACCTAGCTGTAGCAATTAATTCCTGTGCAAATTTCGCCATAACTGCAATAGTTTTAGAGAAAGCATCAAAATGTAGGCTATGTATCTACTGTAAGTTCTTATTACAGCCAGAAGTGGCAGCGCTTAGGAAAATCTTGCAAGCGATATGCGAGCTGAGTGTATAACAATTAATTATTAATTCTTGAGTGCCTCTTTGTAATCTCCACCGATCTTTGCCAGAAAAATATAACGAGTGGCTTTAAGTTTAGATTTCAAATTATCATAAATTGAGTATGTGAAACATTTTAATGATAATTAAATTAGGTTTGGGCTTTCAAATCACTATTAGAGGTACGTAAGTTGACAAGTTCCATAATGTTGAATTATTAAATAAGCTGCATTACTACTAAAACGCTTTGGATATAAAATTAATAAGTAACTCGCGCATACCATCAGGAACCCTGAAAACTCTTGCTTTAACGTTGAAGTGTAACAATAAACGCTCCGATAGCTGAGTGCAATGTTATGACTAGTTTGAGGTATTAGGTATACTTAACGTATTTAATTCCTTCATAATTAAAGTTTGCCCTAAATAGGTAAATAGTTACACATCTTTAAAGGGGTAAAGGTAGAAACGAAAATTGTTTTGGAATTAATTAATTCATTCATACTGAATTTAGTAAAGCTTTAATATACACTATGAGATAAAAGAATTAGTATGAGTACTTGTATTGATACATAATTTAATGTCTAAATAACGCTGTCTTGTGGTGTGTTCGAGTAGTAGCGGAAGAATTATAATAATAAGAATCTAAAAGAAGCACTTACAGCGAAGTTCGTACCCCTAGATCAAAATGTGCCACGAAAACATTTTGTATATCGAAAAACCGTATCTGAACCGACTTTTAAGTCGAGAGAGCTGTATATCAGAACCTCACGAACACCGAAAAAACACAGATCCTTCATAAATATCCTCCCATTTTCTCGAAAAAAATGTTATACTTGTTTGCATAAGCTCTAGGGTATAATTCCAACGCAAACCAGAAAAAATTAAAATTTGACAAAACCTACGGCAGAAATTGGAATTTCTGTGGGGAGAGATGGGTTTTCGGATATCCTACTTGGCATGGGTCTCACGAAATCTCTACCGTACTTTCTCCTAACAAGCTATTCCCTGCATCCATCTTCGTTAATCCCCACCTTAATCTACATTTACTCCTATAATCCACGACATCTGTTAGTGAGGAGTTGAAAATTACATCGCGTGAGAACTTATTATTCAGTGACTGAAGTTCCCTTAGAAATTTCCCTGTTTTTTCGAAAAATGGAGGGTAATATGTACAATGGAAAAATACGAAATCTCAAAAGAGCGTTATGACTTGAGGAAAAATCTAACCATTTATAGTAAAATAAGTACAGTTTGCAGAGATGTTGCTCTATAAACGCATTAGTGTCAAAGCTAGGTTAGAGTAATTTCCAAGCAATCGAAATATTAGCAGTGTGTTCAGTATGATTAGTTCAATTATCTTCGAAAAACGTAGAAACTGTAATATCTCTTTAATAACGAATAGTATGCCTAGGTTTCCGAGAACGCTGAGGTAGTGGAATAAAAATTTAAATAGAAAAAAACAGCCAGTATTGAAACAAATGTTTCTAATTACTTCCTATTCTAAAATTTCACATCAAGATATTACCTATTCTAATACTATAGTAGTGCTTATGAGCCCACCAAACGCTGTCCAAATTGAATCATTAAATGAGATTCTCCAAAAAAAATAATTAATTTTTCGAAATGTTGACTATCTTGTGACATAATAACGCTACATTTCTTTTTACATTATCGTTTCATGGGGTAATACAGCATGTTTTATCATAATATCAAATTTTATAGAAAGTCTTGGTATAACTCATTGTTAGTCTAATGAGTAGGCAGTTTAATGCTCCGTACAGTTACAAAAAATTAATTTATTGCACGTTTATTCTAAAGCAGACGATATTTTTTGTGATAATAGATATTTTTACAGTTCAAAATATATAAATGCAGAAATTCTAAAAATAGAAAAAGAAATAGCCGGTATGTAAAATGTTAATTTTGGAAAAGTGAATGTGTACTAATTTTACATCTGCTAGTCGAGAGGATGTGGGGATAAAAAAGATTAAATCTAATCATGGAATATTATAACGTTATGACGAATAAAATAAGTCAAATTTTAGTTGAATAAATAAAATAATAACCTAATATTACGGCAATGAAACTCAGAATAAATATAATAAATTTCGGATGTGTTTAATCTGAATATTTTATTGCTTAGCAGTTTGGAGAAATTCTATAAATATATTTCATAAAAACGTACGGCGATTGCGTGAGTTCAAAATAAAAAAACTGGATATAGATACTAAACTAATGTATGCAAAGTTACGCCGTAGACGAAATACTGGAAAATTGGAAAACATCATTGTAGTATAAAGAATAATGAAACGATAACTTCTTTCTTTACCTTATAAGAGAAACGTTTAACATTCTATCAACACAGTATTATAGGGCTTTCAATAATTATAAAAATAAGTACGTATTAGAGCTGTAAATATCTGTTATGACCAGAGAAAAACTAAATTTCTAAATATCCTACGGCTAAACTAAAATCATACTTAACAAAAAGCAATTGTAGGGTAATTACTAAATATAGAATCACTTAACATAATTCTCTATAAAATACGTCACTTCTCGAAAAAACATATACCACAGAGGATAAAACATAAAGATACTAAAGTTAAAGCGACTTTTATATCTCCAAATATTCATCCTGACAGCGCATACCTTTGAAATCGGATATTTTTGTGGACCACCCGCCTCCCATGAAGATAACCTCTATCACGAAGGCTTAATAAACGAAGATGTTAATTACGGGTGAAATTTAGAGTGGATAGAACTTCGCAGCCAGGTCATGAGCGAGTGTGGGAAAATTTCCTTGGAGAGAGAGGCAGTTATTTCCCCGGTCATTCGACTCCCCTATCGAAAAAGGAAAGGCAGAAAAGGTCCGCGGGAGAAAAGTTTTCGATGGCTGAGAATGCGCTAATTCCATTTCCGCTTTCCGCCGACCGAAAACAACGAAAAAGACGAAAATCTCCGCGGTAATTGATCCGGGCACGGTCAGGATTGCTGCGGACGCGCGTGAGGTAATAAAATTCTAAGCTCGTGCCGCGAGTCCTTCGTATAACCCCTTTTTTTATTCGGCTGTTTTGAATTTTTTTCGAATTTTAAAAATTTTCGATCCACGCGCAGTTTTCTGCGCGCTGAAAATCCCCGCTTTTTGGCGCATTCGTTTGAATGAATTATTCATGTGGCTTTTATTTTTGGAATCGTTTGTGTGGCTTCCGTCAGGGGGCAGGACTTATGCGCTGAGCACTGTGGGGGTCCAGTTTTGCAGGTGACACTAAAATATTCTCGGACTCCCTTTGTTTTCTCCTTTTCGCCGCTCCTTTGTTTCGATGTTATCTGTTTATCGGAATTCTCGCCATTTATTCCATTTGCATAAGTAGCTCGGTGAGGAGGGTGGTGATGTGATGTGACGGGCAAGATCATTTTCATTGAGAAAGTTTTCCATTAGGACATTGGACGTCTGAAGTAGAGTCAGGGTATTTTTAGAGATTAGGATTTATTACCTGTCGACAGAGGGAGGAATTCTGACAAATCGTATGCAACTAAATATTTATCACTAACACATCTGTAAGTGTAGTTTTATAATGTAACATTCATTTCAATTAATACGGTACGCTACGCTATGGTATTACCAAACATTTTTTCATTATTATTTGATGGCTTTATGAATATTTAAAATGAAGTATTGAAACGCATTTGATAAAAACATCATTTCTGATATTTTTCGCATTAGAATTTTCATGATTTATAAAAATTTTATGTATAACTTTTATCGATATTAAAATGTTTTAAAATTTTTCAGAAAAAATTTTTTATTTATGAATTATTATCATCAATAACTTACGTAACTTTAAAAGAAATTGATGAGCATCCTATTCCCCTACATTGATTCTTCACGACAGTTAACATGTATTGTTTGTTATTTATCGTTGAAACGAATTTAAATTAGCCGAGTTTTTGTTATAAAATATGTGTATAGATAGATTCAGTAATAGAGTTTGCCTTGGTGATTTTCATGATGTAACGCAAGGAAGAAAAATTAACTTAAAAAATGGATAAGTGCTCGAAGATATTTATATCTTATTTATCTTTAACTGATGAAATAGATATTTGCATGACGTTACTAAATTAAAAATTAAACGAAGAAGAAAATGTAAAGAATGTTTGCTTCACTGCCGGGGATCAAATCGTTTCACAGGGAATCCTACAAACCAAAAATATCTTCATTTACAATATTAATTTCAAATGGAAGTGAAAGAAAAATATACTTCATGGATGTTCAACTCACAAACTTGATGACTATCAAAATAATTTAACGCCATTATTGATAAGTTTATCGACTTTTCACATATTTTCTGCAGTTTTTTTAGCTTTAAAATTTGACCGGAAAACTGTTCTATGAATCGAGTATAAAGCGCGTGCCAACATTTAAAGAATTCGTTATCAACGCATGAGCATAAATCAGGTTAGTCAATCGCTCAGTCATTGCAATACAACTATCTTTCTTTAAGTCAATAATCCCTTATTACTGAAAAATAGCGCGTGAAACTTCAATCGAAATTCCTGCTTTACACGAGAGTATTATTATTCAGTGTAGATTTAAATTAATTCGAGTCCATATACTCTGTATAATACATGAATTAAAGCCTCAAAGATTGGAAATAAATTACGTGTAGGACAGAAATAACGTATCCGTAATTTCTGCCGGATCAATACTTGTGTAAAGTTCCATGCTTTAGGAGACTTAAGCGCGTAGCACCTGGCTCGATATCACAATTCTGCAGACTTATGTTAAATTACCACCATTTTTTCTCGGTCTTCCATTGAATATTTTACAATGCCTTCCGGACTTATACTGTGCATCTCGACCGAGATCCTGCGATCTATTAAAATTTTAAAGGGTGCCGGAAAATTCAAGGCGCGCCGTAATATTTTACTCTCGTAACCAAATGTATCGCGGAAATGATGTAAGGTATAAATTCGGAAATCTTAAAAATCATTGCTCCCATTCAAAACATTAAATGCAAACGAAAAACTTTAAAAACGCGAATTACAATTACGGGTTTCTAGAGTCCTTTTCGTTGCCTCTAACTGAACTGAATCGGGGGCAGCATTGACCTATTTATCCAGATCTGCAAGCATATAAGGTTTCATGTCTACTTCGCTATTTAAATATGTTCTTTTATATGCATTTTTAAATAAATTGTAACAAATATCATAACTTCTACTTATTTGCACTTATTTGTTTATGTATGAAAAATTCCATTAATTTATATTTTAATTTCTAAATTTTCTAATTATCTTCTAATATTTTATAATTTGAAATAATTTTACGTTATTTCTTTGTAAATTACGAATCCTCATTTAGAGTCATCATTTAATTATTTGGGAAATCTTAGTTTAAATTACCTTTCCTGACATTTCATATTACTCAAAAGAAGAGCTCAGCTTAAATTTTATCATTAAAATACTTTCATCTGGCGGTTAGTATATTCAGTTGCAGCTTTCAAAATAAATAATTACCATAGCAGCAGAAGCACGAATACCATGGAAACGTCATTCTAACCGTATTAAAAAATCTCATACGATTTACATACGCTTATTCATTCTGAGCAGCATTAACGCAGCAATCAAGCTCTTGTTTGGTAGGAAAATCGCACTAGGAAAATCACAGTGAAACTAGCTAAACTGGGAACACACAGAGAGTGCTTTCATGCCTGCGTAAATCTAAATTAAAATGGATGTGGCTATTAGTTCTGCATAAAATTAAGTTTTCCTTCCAAAAACATTCACATTAGCTCCTATGAATTGTGCTGACTCAGTATAAATAGAGATTCCTACCTTGGCAATTTTCCGAAATATCCCCCTCACGCGAGTATGCCCCACAACGAGTATGACCGATATAAATTGGTAGAGACATTTCACTACATATTTTATTTAAGCTGATTTTCATTTCGGCATTTTTCGACGCTTTTCAAATGACGGATTCCAAGCATGTGCTCCGAGTTTGAAATGCTGTGGTTGGTCTGCAGATATGTCATTATTCATTTTCATGAAATCTGAAGATGTAATAAAAACATTCATCCAGTCTCTCTGCTTCTTTGAGTCACGAGTTAACTCTGAAAGTGTGGGACACCTTATTTTAAATCACATGCAAATTTTGTTGTATAATTTCTGTCATTACTTGGAGGTAGTTCATAGTAACACAAAATTATGCAGAGGAAGTATTAATCGTATTGAAATCTAAAATGATGTTACCCCACAGAAATTATACAAACTGCAAATCAGGAATCAGTGCGATGCACTCATCGCATGTTTCAACTTCTCGATATTTTCGCTTTGAACCTTTCGAACGATAACCATACTAGAAATTTACACTTTATTACTGTCACCAATAACTATATTTGAATGAACCTAAATTTAGATGGATTAAGATATAAAATTGTGAAACCGCAATATAACTTTGAATTTTGAATGAGCAACAGGAACGTTGTAAATCATTTCTCCATCAAAGTTGCTGGTTCTAACGGTTAAAATCTTAGATTCTGTGGAGGTAAGTGTAAAGATTGGAAGGAGTTGGAATTGTAAATTAGCGAAGAATATGAAAGAATTAAATGAAGATCAGGGTAAATAAGATTATAAGTACCAATTACAAATACTTTTATAAACGGAAGAGAAATATCACACACTCAAAAGTATTTTATTATGATGATGATGAAAAGCAAAAGCACATCTTTTTTGGTATTTTCACAATTCTTCTTCCTTTTCTTTTAGTATATCTACGCTCCTTCACAGCTATCAAGTATTTGAGGGTTGGCTAAAACGCCAAGATATTTTAAGCGGTCATTCTGTGAAGTACGCCCTCGACACATTCTGTAAATAAAAGTCACCGCTTCATTTTGAATCCCGAGCGCTTATCGCCTGCCTGGTTAAGGACCGGCATTTCATACATTACGGTTATACACTTTCGGGGGGAAATTACGCAAGGAAGTGGGGAATTAAGTAATTGCGACACTAAACACTCTCAAGACCCACACAAACGTTATAAAAAAAAAAATTACCCGCTCATTTACGACCGCCGCCATAACCTGTAAAATCGCCCGTACCAGGCCCCATTTGACCCGCGGAAGATTTTTAAGGCGCATAAACTTCTATTCGACTCCTGCGTTAACATCTGCGCGAGCGGCAGGGCTTGCGGTTAATTCCGACGCAGAGGAGCTAAAAAAAGGAAAACTTTGGAGGGCCGGAATTTTTTCCGAAAGAAAGAGACGATAAATATTCCGGATTTTCGTATTTTTTGAAGTCGCGGGAAATTGTAGCGAATTCGGACGGCCTTTGCGGTGAGAAAGACGGCAAAGGGAAAGAGGGAATGTTCACGTAGACCGAATAATTTTTTTACGGAACCAAGAGGAAGGTTAGGGTGTACAGAGGGGGTGCAGATTATAGGGTTTTTGGAAATGGCTGGAGAGGGAATGTTACGTCGCGGTGCTACTCTGAGGGAAATGGCGTCCTATTGTTGCCCTCTGAGTATTATTTCCCGTCTTTTCTCCTTTTTTTTTCTTGGATCGATAGCTTCGGCTCTGAATATCCCGAGAGATGTATGAATGGAACGCATTTCAACGCTGAGTCAGGCCGAGCTTTCATATCGCCCCGCGAATTACCAGCGACGAGAAAAATGTTAAATCTCTCTCCCAAAATGATCTGCGGTAAGTAGCGCGCTTGCATGGAACACTTGAATTATATATGCATATTTAGGTTTTGTAGATTTGTATGGATTATCAAATTCATACGTATAAATGTGTATAACTATATAATTATATATTTCTTTCAGATGATAATATTTGCCATTTTGTTACAATATCCAAATTTGTAGCTTTTTCATAAATTTTTCAGAAAGGGTCATCACCTATCAAGCCGAATTTTTTCATAAAATGCAAAGGCATCGACTATCAAATCGAATTGCTAAATACTTTATATATAATTTCACTCTCAACTTCATGAACTCTAGTGAATGCAAAAATATATGTCTATGCAAGGACCTGTATATTGATGTCTCGAGGTTAGCAAGCAAACCACTTCATCACCGGTGACGAGAAAGATAAAAAGTAATTTTTCTTTAAATACCTTAATGTGTGTCAGAAATGTATGTAAGGTAAATTTTAATTTGACAATGGTTATAAATTGTTTTAAAGCATTTTATAAGAAAAAACTTAAATTTGTATAATTTTACTCCATTATAATTACTATAAGAAACTGTTAATTAAACGACTAAAATATAAACTGTATTTTAGTTTCTCCTTCGTACCAGATTAACAACAATAAAAAAAGTAACATATTATGATTTATATAGTTTTCTGTGCATATGAAATTTATTGATACTTATTTCGTCAGAGGTAAACGCTATTGTAAATCAGTCGCAACCATTTTAATGGAGGTTTGGATAAGATGGATTTAGCAGAAGTAAATACAAACAGTCTCTTTTGCGGATGATATGTTAGCAGTGAAATGATGCGAAGCTAGAGCGAAGTAGGGGCTTTAGAAAAGAAAGGAGATATCGGGTAACGAGGCGCTGCGTATCGCAAAATAGGAAAATGCTAAGAGCCTGGTATAACTAGGAGTCGCAGATGTTCCACAACAGAAAGTCAACGACGATGACATTCTTATGCGTTCTCTGGCAAATACTGGAGTTTCTTTTTTTTCGCTCTTGGGTTATGTTGATGAATTGTCGAAGATCTGAAAGAAGTTACTACCATTATTCAAAGATAAAAAGTAAATTGAAAATTGTATGAAATCCGTGAAGTGAGCTTCTGATTGAGTATTATTTTTGGCATTTGCAAGATGTGATTTTTCATCTCTTAAGTCACTTCGATGTCTTATATCTTGCTTCCGAGTATGTATACACGCAAGCATTGAATATTGAAGACTTTTGCCTCCCTGCTGCTTTTATTCGAGCTACTTGAATATGTTTAATACATAAACATATTGCAATTTTATAAAAGCATTAAAAAGTATATAGAAGGTATTAGAAATTAGCGTTAATTTTAAAATTCTTTCTATTTACACTTCAAACCGAAGACGAGTTACATTTCAAACTTTGAATTTCTTAAGTCAACTCTAGCTTATTCCTTTTAGGGATGCAAGAAAAGTTTGACAGCAGAACCAGCTCTCTCTATTCAGCTCGCGAATTCTATGTAGTAGTAAAATTTGGAATAATATCCTTAGCCACGTCATTGCAAAGAGGCGTCTATTACAGTCCTACCTGGTGTGGGCATAACATGAATTGAGATATTCAAAGGCATTCAAATATTGTGACATGCTTAGAAAGGGCGTTATAAGGATAAAAATCGTCAATTCTGGCATGTTTCATGTTAGGCCTTTTCTCACTCTCACTAATTATTAATGGATGAATGGTAAATACATTAAAATGATTTTAGCAAGAAAAAATCCAAGTAGTTTTACGTCAATGTTTCGTTTGTATTAATTCAATGTTTCCTGCGATTCAGTTATACATCATAAAATATTTCTTAAATGGGTAGAAGTTTTTTACTTTTGGATTCCTTTTATCACAATAAAGTAACAAAATTTGGGCCTCTTGGAAACCCAGTTGGTAATGCACTCAAATATTGCGAAAGCCGTCCCGAGTTCGATTCCCAGCAGAAGCGCTAAATAACCTCAGCTGTAAAAGCACTTTCAAAATTACTATGACTTTTGCCTAAATAACTTTCAAAACGTCCACCACAGAAAAACACTCAAGGATTTTACTAATATTTTCCTAATTCCTTTGCAGTATTCTCTTTATCTTCGTTATTCGAGGTATCATTCAAGAAGAATATCTTTTCCATCCATCACCGTCAGTCACCTTCGAAGTAAGCGTTTGACTCCAGAGAGCTCCACTCAGCCAAATGAAACAAATTATTCCCAGAACGACGCGATTATTAAGTATGCAGTCACAGAACGAGAGACTTTACCTCCCGCTTTGAGGCGCGTAGTATAAAAATATCGAGAAATGAGTAGTGCCAGAGAGAGAGGGAGAAGCGAGAGGAGACCCTTACGCTTTTTTCATCCTGTGATCCGAGCGCGCAAAGGTATAATTTGAAATGTAAATGTAAACATTCGGCCGCGTCGATTCTTTTTTACTCGAGTGGCTGCGATGAACGGAAATGGTAAGTGACGGGTACTTACTTTAATTCGCACTCCGCGAGAGATATTTATCTGCTGCTTTAAAGCTTGATTTCGTGTCCGCGTCGGTCAATTAGAAGAGAGAGGTAACGATGCGACGGATGCAAATGCGGTCGATTCGCGGAATTGTAGACTTTCGGTGTCGATTACTCTAAAAGGTCTGAGAGAGATAACGACCCAAAAAACATTTTTTTATATCGCGAGACATTGCGTCGGAACCGTTGTTTTTTTGCAAGACGGACTTTTACAAGCACCACGTGAAGAAGCGTCGCAGTCGATGTGTACTCCTATTTTCAAACGATATCTAAAAACTTCGATGAGTTTACTGATAGTGTTTCGTATTGCAAGAAATTTGCGTTATGTTGCTGGGGTATGTTCAAGTTTTTACCCTCTGGGGACCGCATTGGCACCTGTTAAGTCTGCGCAGATAATGTAAACACCGAGTTGTAGTTTGAAATTTATAGCAATTCATCTAAAACTGTTATATTTACTGTTCTATCGCAGTGATAGAGAGTGTTTTCCATTATTCTATTGTAATTGCACGAAAAATGGTTAAATGGTAAAAGATTTGCCGAAATGAAGAGGTGAAGTCTGCGCTTGATGGCTACTTTGGGGACCTAGAGACGGTCTTCACAGTAGGCAGATTATCGAAGCTATTGCACATCGAGCATAGGGAGAAGTGTCTCGAGCTATCGGAAGAAAGACTATGATGAGAAATGAAGATATTTTTTCTAAATTTTTTTTATCTTTGTTAGGGCGGGTACTTCTGAGACGACCCTCGTATATCATAACCAGTATTTGCGCATTCCAATATTTTTGTGAACCATGGAAAATTGTATGAAACTCCGGGGAAATTACTAACTGAAGTTCCACGTGCGGGTCACTAGTTAGACTTCCTTTATGCAATCATATACGCAGAATTATACCTTGGTAAACGAATGACCATACTAAATATATTCTTGACTAGCGATTTTTTTTACAGATTTAACTAGAAAATGCTATGGTAGACACGAGCAACGGCAAGAGTCCAGAAATATAAAAATTAGCGAAAATATACATATGTACATAAATCAGCTTTACATTTGAGTAACAGAATTGAACCTCAAATGAAAACTAAACTTCCTCCAATCATCTAAAAATATGTATGAAAGTAAACAATGAACTTATACAGAAAAGCATGTACGGCATAAATCAACACACTGCTCTATTTACCGGCCATTTGAAAATACCCAGAGCTCTGACATACCAAAATATAACAGGATATGAAATTCTAATTATAAATTAAAATAGGCTAGAATTCCTTGTTTGCCGTCCTTCATATTCACCATCTAATTTCCTCCTATGTTAATAATTTAGAGCTCTCTGGATTGCGAGAGTATCTCTGTCACTCACGTATATGTATATATAAATTCATTCTGCAATGTTTGGCAACGAAGAGCAACAGCACAGGGGAATTCCGCGTCTATAAATTTCCAATGTCCTCCTCTTTATTTATTACGGGAATGATTGTATCCCAACGTAACTCGTGGTGTCGCAGTAAGTTAATTTGATCTCGATGGCTCAAAGGGTTTGGAAATGGGTAGAGGCAGATAAAGATTCAATGCCAGATGCATATCTCATAACAGAAATGAAAAACAGATGAGGGCAACGAATAACAGTCGCCGAAACACACAGGTGCGTCGCGATAAAGAAGCTGCCGCAATATTGGACTATTTGACGATGAGAATAAAAATCTCAATTCAATATCCTTTGAAATGCTTCAGCATCGTAACTTAATAGAGGCTTCATAAAGCCTTCTGTGTAGATTTCTATGATTTTAGGAGATAATATGCACTTTGATTCTGATCAGGCTTTATAAAATAAAATAAATTTTTGCTCTTAAAATTAAAGACTATATATTTAAGAATTTATGCTCTGTTAATAAAGAAAGACTAACTTTTGAAAATATTTTCTCTTAGATATTTAGAAATATGAATGCATACTGAAAAACGAAAAATTCACGAAATGAAAATTTAATTCATTATTTTCACTGACCGATAACTTAATCTATATTCTCTATTGACCTAAAGATTCCTCGAATTATATTTGTGCATTATCAGGATATAATGAATGATTATTTTTTCAGTAATTTTAAGAAAGCAGATTACCTTTTATAAAGTTGCAATATTTCTTTGCAGAAAAATTGATATCTATAAACAAGGAATGGGTTTGATGCTAACATTTGAGAGGCATCAATGAGGCTTTTCATAAAAGAATTGATAAAGTTGCTAACGTAAACATTCTTCAAATTTTGTAAAAATCTAATCTTTCAGTTCATCTGTTCATTCGTTAGCATTCTCAAAAAATTCATTATCCGAATCAGTGTTCGTCCTCCGAGTCCGAAACACCCTGGAAAAATCCTCTTTAATAGAGAAAAATTCTATGATCGTGTAACTCGTTAGCCGATGTATTGAATTGATTCATATCGTACACAAACTATTTCAGACAGGAATATAAATCTCTTTTATATGATATATTTGGAATACTTTGGAGTCATCCAATGCCTGATATTAACGGTAATCGCCCTCGAATACTAGGAGATGAGTCGATATCAATCGGTCCTATCTGTTAGAGAATGTACACAGCATCTAAATATGACTAAAAATGTCAAAAGAGGCTATGCGGTAAGCTCTGCGTCGATCGAGTTACGGCGCCGGCGAAATGAAAAAGACCGGCGCTTCACAAACGGCTCTCTCTTTGCAAATGCCTTGAAAGCTGACCCTCGATTGTGATTGTGATGTAATTCATAACGACAAAACGGACACTGAGTTCGAATTAGCGAATTCCAAAAAACAGACGCAATCATCGAAGTGCTTTGCGCGAAAGGCTTGTCGTTGTAAAGGTCAAAACTTCGGCTGAACTTTGCTGAAGTTATGAAAGGCTCAATGATGAAAATATACACGGTATACTTGTGGTGATTTACGAGTTTCGTTTTTTAGGAATAGGGGTTTGAGTGGAACCACCTCCTTCTTTATGCATAAATATATGTGATTGTATATTCAAATATAGAATAATTTATTTCATTGTCATTACGTAATCGAAAAGGTATCAGCATTAATCACGATTTTTAAATTGTTAATTAATGCTATACACTATTGCCACATTTTTTCAACCTATCTCCGTTGTAACCGATCATATCTAACTGGAATCTTCCGCAAGGGAGCAAAAAATTTCGGTTTAGAGACTATGGCAGAGACGGGGAACCTTTTTCCATACAAAGGTCGCATTTAACATAAAGCCGCACAAGAAAGGTCGCATTTTCAATCATGAGTTCGCACAATAGTTGGTTATTATCCAATTAAAATATTTTTACTTTATGAAATTGAAATAGTTTAATTTGTATAGGGAAACGAATTCTCTCGATAATAACATTCAGAGACTATGTTATATTTCTTTCCATTTGAAATCAACGGTAAGATTAGGAAAGAAATTTTGAAAATGCGGACATGTTTATCAAGAGGAACTGAAATATGTGACTGAACGAAACCTCCCCTTCCTTTATGAAAACGCTATTTTAATTCTCTGTTGAAAGGAACTGTATTCGCGATAATTGCATGAATACTTATTGTGTTATCAACGAAGAGATCTTTAGATTGAGGAAAAATCTCTAATCTAGCAAAATAATTATACGAGATGGAAATAAAAAATTGAAAATTATTATATACTGTAAAATTATTTAGATAACAAGGAATGGGTTATGATGCCCACGAGGTCTCCCGAATAGCTTGAGAGAATGTTCCGCCGAGATAGCTCAACGGACAGAGCACCCGACCGGCAATCGGGAGACCCGGGTTCGATTCCCGGTCCCGTCGGACTTTTTTCAAGTCTATTCTTCCTTGGGAATTATTTAGATATATAGTGACCAAATTGACCAAAGCATTCAGGCTTACTTATTAATGATAATTTCTGGCATAAAGCTAATATTTATGATGAAATACTTAGTATTTCTTAATTTATGTAGATCACCTTCGAATAATTTGTATAAATATATCTATTACATACGTAACAACTGTCTTCAAATGTGACTGCTTCTCAAAAATTCATTTTCTAACGATTAACATGTTATCAGTATTTGTTTGTTCAGAGTCACATGATAATAAAAACTATTTAGTCGTATTAGTTATATTTAACAGAGATTAGATTACGAAAGGGTAAAGACTCAATTTTATCACCACACATAAAATTCAAGCTGAAAGAATTAAGTATAAGAAAACACTTCTGCGTCAATTTGAACGAAAAACAATCCAATTCTCTAATAAAAACTGACAGCCATCAGTTAATTTTAATTTGAAAAGCTCTTCCTTAAATTTTTTTCTCCTTAACGCGATGAAACAAACCATTTTTCAAATTCCCAGAAAGAATCGAAAGCAAGTTTTTAAGGCTTCTTTATCCCCGCAAAAAAAATCATTCGGACCTTGAAATAGTCTGGGCTCGTTCTCACATCTTCACTTATCCAACCCTTATTTAATGAGTATGATTTATGAGGAAATCCCTTCATAAAATATAGTAACTTACGGATTAAAGGGCGCTTTTGCACGGTTCTCCACGCACGCAACCAATGCGGTTTCCGAACTTCTTTTGTTCTCTTGAAACGAAGTTGTGTTGTGGTTGGTGGAAAGGAGGGGGTTTGAATGCGCCAGATTGTTAAAACGTTAATGAGAGAACAAGGACGATGATAAAAACGGGGACTGGTTATGTTATTCACATGGGGCGAAATTCGAGTGCAATATAGTACGTTGTCGGGTTGAAAACCCTGTTCAGGACATGACGAATAATGGATGATAAAATGCGGGAATTATAAATGGCTTCTAATGATCCTGCGATTTATTAAAGATGTAATCGGGATTAGCGCGTCACTGACACTTGTATGGCATGCACTCAATGTAATTAAATCTTATCATACTGAGGATTTTAAGGAATATACAGTCGTCAAATTAGGAATATTTTTAGTGTGGATGTAATAGTAGCAGTGATATGATCTATAGCGCTCCGGGAGCTGAGGTCGCACATGTGATCCAACCGGGAATCGAACACAGGACCATTTTCTACAAAGATGAACGCGATACCCACTTAGGTAACCGAGAGCCATTTACGTTAATGCCAAATATATAAAAGGAGATAGGATGCGTCGAATTCCTTCCTCTTTAACAAGATACTCTACCCTTAAATGTGGAGATGGAACGTGAATACTGTTGGATTAGGAAATATAAATTATTTGCGATATTTAAATTCAAATTCTTACTATTCTTTTTATCCTGGAAGCTCTGAAAAAGGCTGTAAACGTCTTTCTACAACGAACTACTCGATTAGGGTATGATTGTGATCCCTATCTTTACAATTTCAAATCTCGATGTGGCTTAGCAATTTTAAAGTTGTAAACATCCAATCTTTGAATGTTTTTCAAAGCCAAAAGTAACCAAAACTGTTGATCTGATAACTACACCTTCACGTAAAGATCCTAATACACGGTAGGAGAAAGCGTGAATAAACATACAATACCGTTTATCTTGCGGAATAATTAAAGGAATCAAAATCATTTCGCGATAAAATCCTCTTTATGCGCAATTCCATCGATGATTGATTTCAAATTCGGTGAAACAGTTCAATCATTTCATTTTAGATTTATCGCTTAGTACCTGATTAAAAAGATATTTTAGAAGTTACGCGCAGATTCTAAACCTTTGCCGGAAATCTTTTAAAACTTCCATTTAATGAAACGTGAAACAAAGGAAAAGCAGATTCAGCTTTTTACATAGTAAATAAAGTAATGGAAGTTTTATAGAATAGCTGAAGGATCAGCCAAATTTAACGACTTTAGTTGAATATTACTTTTAAGTCAAAGGTGAATGTGTTTCTGCATCGAAATCAATTGCCTTACAAAGTTTCCATTTAAGAAGAAATACTGTAGATCTGAGGTATCATAATGTAAAGTCTTCAGTATATTACTAACGAAATATGAACATTAAGATTTTAGAAAGAGGGAAACTAAGGGATTTATGGTAAATGAGCATCCAGTCGGAAAGTGAAATATCTGGGTTAGAGCTCAACTCAAAAGCCAGTTTTCATTCCGTTCATTGCTTAGGACCAAAAATTACAAGTAGATCATCATTAACATTAATTTTGCAGGGATTCTCGAAAAGTTATGATATATCGATAAAAAGGTTAATAAGTAGCACGAAGTAAAATTTTATTACACATTCAATCAAAACTGAAGGAATGTTTTTTATTTCTAAAATCAATAATTCAAAAAGACTTTAAGGTAAAATAAGGAAAGAGGAAACGTTATTTTAAGTCTAGATATTTATTTTATTAAGTACTCCTAATTCAAAATTTCCGTGAATAAATTTCCAAATCTACACTCTGTCTGACAATCTTTCTTCTGGAAATGGAAACACTTCGCTCGGTGCACTCAGCAAACATTGTAAAACTACTAAGTTGCTCTCATTCTCACGAATTCACGCATGCGATTATTTTCCCTCGGTTACCATAAACTAACCACGTTTCGGTGAATCATTCAACCGCAAAATTTTCTGAATATTCCTAACGATCGCGAGAACGACGTCGAATTTTCCCAATTAAAAGATTCGCGACTTTTGCCATCCTTTAAAACCCCCTAATAATTTAATTAATGCAAAAAGCTCTTTCCAAACCTACGAAAGACTCATCGAGTATTCGCTTCCCATTTTTTGTATACGTTGTATCCGCTCTGATTTGCATCGAATGCCTTTTTCCGCAGAACTGTGCCTATTCGCGTATTTTATATTCCGAGGAATTCGCGAACGAGCGTAGGAGAGCGGCCGCAGAATCGCGTGCGAAACCTCGCAATTGCATTCCATTACTCACTAATGTAAAAGACATGCCGTGCGCACGTGCTGGAGAAAATAGATGCGTGCCTCTCCTCTCTGTGTGCACACGTAGCGAAAGATCGTCCGCGCGTTAACTTTTGCGTGCATCGACACGTCGCTAGCACGTTAGCGAGTCCGCGTTTGTTTGCTTACATGTTCCCCGTAAGTGCGAATCCATTAAAGCGATCACAAGCGTATTCGATGGAATATGAAATGCAATTGATACCTGCACATTTACCACGAATATCGTTTTAAAACTTCGATATCATTTTCAACTGCAACTGGTTTTGCTTGCTGGGTAATGAATACCTGAGTTTACGCAGCAGTATTTTATAGCTCTTCTTATTGTGATAAAGTTATGTCATCTCAAAAAATCCTTTAAAAATTTTAATATGAAAAATAAATAATGTATAAATTGAAATGTATTATAAATATTGAAATATTAATTCAACTCAGCTCAACTCAATTCAATTTACTTGCCAATTATTATCTGGCGACAATATCCAATTAATTTAATCAACCCAACCCTATAATGAATCTCCAGCCGTGGTGGCGGACTGGTAATCGTGAAAGCATACTGCAACACCGAGATCCAGGCTACCCGGATTTTTCTGGTTAGGAAATAGTCGTATGTGTTCGTCTATTGTTAACTACTCTCCTGTAATAGTCCAAAGTGGATGTTTGTGAAGGCAATAACTAGATAAAGAACAATATTAACTGCAAAAGCACAAAATAGCGGGAAATGATTGCACAATTCAGCTGATGGAATGATGCATAAATATACTTATAATTGGATTAGGCATTTACCAGCACTAACTTGCACGCCAAAAGACATTAATTCGACAACCTCAATAGTTCATGATATTGGTGAACATTCTTTACATACCTTAAGCTCGTTTTTCCAATGCAGTATTAAAGATACTTTTTTAAGCTAGCATATGGAATTTCGCGAATGCAAGTGAAACAGAGCACTTCTAAGTTCGAATCAACTACCAAATGATTCGGTTCCGGGCCGAAAGACTCCCATCCTTTCTATTTAGTAATTCTCGGTTTTTGTTTCCGTAGCTTGAATGCTTTTGTAATCGTAGTCAACAACCGCAATAGCTCTAATGTAACTCGAGGGGAATGTTTTCTCTTATCTTTGATCATTTCCTTTCACATCCTTTCCCTAAGCCGACTCCTCTTTCCAATGAAGCATCCCACACTTGAATTTACCACTGCTTGCTCTGTACCCTAACTCATCTTTTTACGACATTACAGACTTCGAAATAGATCCTTAAGTGCCTCCTATCGTTCATCCCATTCATACTCCTCCGCCATGCGAACCACCGTCTTGCAATTACCACTTCCATTATCATATTCAAACCAGCTTCCATGCTTCCATAATTAATTTCCAAGACTCTGTTTGTACTTATATGCATAAATCTTTAAAGTTTAGCTTCCGGCTGCAGCCTGTCATTGTTTCTCTGACTAGGTTCGGATCTTAAGTCATTCTAGGTAAGTAATAGTTCTTGAAGAGAATACTGATGCTTTGGAGGGCATATTTCACATCGTTTTAAAGGAATGCGCTCTTTAACTACCCTTCAATATATCTACCCCCTCATGTGGTCATCTAAAATTATTGCTCAAGTTAAGAATGTTAATGCTGTGAAAGGAGTAAAGGGAAGCCGTATAATCAAAATTCGTTATCCGTAGTATGGATACCCTCAATAATAAACCGTTTCAAATTGATCGGATTAATACACGAGAAAAATAACCCTTTGTGGGATACAGAATCACTACAAAAGCACCCTGGTATATAAAGCTGCAGGTTCCCTAGGCAGTTAAGTGGGTAGCGCGTTTACCTATGGTTAAATCGATTCCAGGATCAATTCCGGTGGGAGCTCATATATGCGAAATGATCTGAGGTGTCAAAGCACTCTTAGCATTACTATAACAAATAAAGCTGCAATAGATAATATATCAGCCTAAAGAAGCCTCGATCGTCACAACTGTGTCTGAAGAAAGCTTCTATATAGGTTACTTATGAGAAGGGAATAGTCAAGTACAGAGGCAGCTTAGGAATGGTGAAATAAGAAGGGCCCACGATAGTAGAGAAATTTAACATGATGAATGTAGTGAAGATGAAATTTCTAGGACGAAGGAGAGTTAAATCGTCGAAAGAAATATGTTAACATTGAATCTGTGAATATTAAACTATTTCTACCTTAACCATTTAATCTTGTAGTAGTCGGAAAATGGAAGGATTTGTAATTTCAATCTAAATTTTTTTAAAAAATCGTATAATTTATTACTCAAGTATTTAATATCAAGTCTTCACAAAGCAGAAGGTGAAATGTACAGCTAATTCACAATGATTTCGAAATGACAATTCATGGAAACAGTCTATATTTCAGTATTTGAGTCGTGAGTTATGTTCTAATTCTGGCAACGGTACTCTTTTGAATATCTTTCGAACAAAATTCCCTCTTTAAACTATGACCTATACTTCTTCGATTAAAATTTTCACCTTCTACGTACGTTTCCCTGGTTTATCGAATCTTGTAATTTGTACACTTTGATGAAAATTTGTAACTTTCATACCAGCAGGTTGTGTCCCAATATTGATACTTTAGAACCAATAACATAAGTTGCAAATATATTTCGGAGGTATGCTACATTTTATGAAATTAGAAACTCGCATTTCTGCTCTCCAAAGAAAGCTTTTCCTGCTCACACAGGAAAACGAAAACATAAAATTAGTCACTGATGACAGTTATTTTAAGCGAGTCCTTAAAAAAAAAAAAGTTCATGCCTTTACGGTTGGATTGTCAGTGGAAGTAAGGAAAAGAAATGTGGGGCGTAACATTGACAAGGTTGTGAACTTATAACGCTCTTTACCATAATGAAGTAATTAAAGCTGCGGTGCAGTCGCTACCTTTACGCTGCAGATTACACACAGCACCGAAAATTTAGTACCTTGCACTTCCTAATAGAGCAAAGGCAAACATTCCTACCTTTTATCTTTTCAAATCCCTATGACAGGTGACTGAATCAACCCATTTCGTTGAGTACCTATCCTAAATAGGCCAATATATCCCTTTCTCTTCTTTACTACGTAGATAACCCTGTTATCAAGAGAACTATTAATTTACTTCACCAATTACGGTGTTAACCCTCTGCTCTATTGCACCCTCTACCGAATTTCATGCACGGCTCATTCATAATCCCTTATGCATTGCCCCAGCTAAAGTAGAGATGTCACACAAGTACCTTGTCTTCCCCATGCTTACAACATCGGGATCTCCTTCGTGCAAAAGTGCTTCACACCTAACCCAAAAGTATTTTTGCATCGGCGGAACATGTAATCTGCTGTGATCCTTTAACTTGATGCACATAATCCTCCTGGCCGACCAATCCTATTCTTTATCTTCCTTAATCTCTTCCCTTACTCCAACCCACTTCCCCTGGCTCACCTTTTGGAATTTCTACTCCCCTAACCCTATTTACTTCTTCCACTTGTTCTCGATCGAGAGCACGCTATATACTTCCCCTTAAAGTTGAGAGTACCCTTGTAAATGTGAACTTTTCAGGAGCATTTATCAAAGAACTTACTAATCTCTCCTTCCCTTTAAAACATGGACGAATTATTTAATAGTCCATAATATTTAATAACAGCATATTATTTGATAACAGATATCGTTATAAAAATATAGGTTAAAATGCACGACAAGACCGTTTAACGGCAAAATAAGAAACGATGCAAGGATCAACTAAGTATAAACCAAAAACAGTTATGTTTTGTATTTATTTTATGTAGTATTTGTGTATCTATTATGAATAAAATAGTGAAAATTTGCTGTTTTGTTCATAACCTTGCCATGATCCAGCTCTGAGTTACACGGTTTTTATTCTTTTAGCATTAAAAACAGGATTTGTTCATCGTTGATCTGCTCCAGTTCATGTGCCAACCATGCGGCAATCACGAAATAAAATAAAGCCTCTAATTTTTAGGTTCATCTAAAGGTGAAATCCACAACTATTCCGTCAATTTTTTCGCATACAGAGGTGAAAAATATTAAACTATTGAAAAATCTTATCAGAAAACCAAATTATTTATCGACCGAACTGAAAAAGAATGTCAAATGAGACGCTCTCGGGTTATAATGCTATTCCTCATACGCAACTTTGCATATCAATTTATCTTAAAATTCTTTACGTAAATACATATTTCCAGAACTATCGTAAAATACAATAGCTAAATTATTACCACCTCATTAATAACATAGTTGCTATTATTACTATCGTATACAGTTTACCAATCACACTTATCTTAAGATTTATAAGTAAAATTTTTAAGCTTTAAGATTACAAAACATTTTATGAGCGAGCCTAAATTCAAATCGGTACAGGAAATGCCAAAACAGCATTCCCTACTATCAGCATCAGCTGCCAATATTTGACGTATCTCGACTAAACAGCTAAATTGCGACCTGGCAATAACCAAGCAGTGATACCACATATGCTACGTTACAACTCACTAAGCTAAGAATTCATTCTTGGGTATAGCTGCGCATGGTGGCGGCAGTACGTTGCTATGCACTACAGGCTATGCAATGGGTATGAGCACTCAACACGCTAACTCGCAACTCCTTGTTTATGTATGTGTGACTGATGCGTGAGCGATATTGCAAGGTTCGATGGCACAGCAACTCGGGGTTGAATCTGTATCTGCTGATCATTGTGCTTACATACGAAGCTCTTCAGGCGAATGCTAATGTGGTTGCAAGAAGAGAATGAACAGGAGGATAAGTTTTAAAGCAAAGGTATATGAGCGGATGAATGAACAAAATCATTATTATTAGTTCTCGGTTTTGCGTATCTATTTTACATTATCTTGTTGTTGTATATCCCAGGATAAAGTTGGGGTTACCGCAGCTGCCTTAACAATATATAGTAGTAAGAAATGAAAAATTACACATTGTCTTTTAAATTAGATAAATAATATATCACTCCAAACTCATTCCCCACGGTCTGATAAGGATAAAGAACTAATAAAATATAATGATATATATTTCAAGAAACTTCAATTAGTAATCGACCTTTTTACGAAGACTTTAACAGTTTTTAACCTTTTCAAGAACAGAGAGATATCTGAGTTGTAGAGAATATTATATCAGTAGGTTTCCCACCGCAATCTTCATTGAGTCCTAGTTGAAATGGCGATTTAAGTTTTTGTAAGGGCAGGAAGCATTTCCTAGGTGATGAAAGTAATAATAAGAGTATAAGGATATTCATGTGATAATGTCAAGAGCTTTCAAATGACTGTAATTTGTAAATTATTATTTACACTATACATATTTATTACTAATGAGTATTAAGCTTCGATAGACAATATTATTGTAAATAAATTTACTAAATTTCTATCCATGAAGACTAAATTAAGCTATTGAGACGGTAAGGAAATCATAAGTTAACAAAAGTACTCTAAAACGGTGGGTGGTAGGTAGCAGTAGGTAAATAAGGGTAAGCAACCGCTGTTGTAGATAGTCAACTCAAAGTAACTAGCTAGTATTATTATTTAGATATTCAATTGAATGTTGTTGCTAATTATACAGCTTAGGGATGGGTTGTCAATAAATTATAATTTGTAACCATACATGGAATTAACATTCATGCTCACAGGAAATAGTGTTCATTGAGGTATAAGATACATGTAGAGTGCTCTCTCTATTTACTTAAATATGTCAGAAATACAAAAAAACTTCAATATATAAACTATTCTCCCAAAGTGATATAATCATAATGAGTAGTATTAATCGGTATATGAGTGAAAAAAACGAAAATTATTCAGAAACTTTTTTGCCTGATAGTTACGCCCGTATCGATGGCGAAATTTCGGGAATTATTCGGGCGGAGCGGCGGTATCAAAAGAATATATGTTTCTTCGCTTAATGGAAATAAGGCAGCCCATGGCTTCTCCGTAGAGGAAAATCGATATGGAGCGTATCTGACCCTTACCAGACATTGGGGATTTGAAAGCTTTTCCTCGGCTAAAATATTTCCAAACTCAGCGAAAGTTGAGATGAAATCAAACGGAACCGAGTTCCATTCTGCTTAGAAAAGGTGCGATGTATGTACACTTTCATCGTCTACTTATGCACAGAATCAAAACGAGATTCCGAAACTAACGATGCAATGAGGGTACTCCCGCCGAATATAATTGGGTTTTGCGGTCTCTCTCACCTGACTAGGAATGTTTCCGCCAGCTAATAGTAATGTGTAAATGTAGATTACTGTGTAAACGTTGTAAAGAGTTACACAGTATCAGTTTCATTCCGGAGAGTCCTTTTTGCCTTTTGAGGTAAAACTATATAAGATATTCATTACGAATTACTTTGAATACAGAAAGGCGAAATAAAAAAATACGAGGTTTGTACCACACGAATTTCATAACTCATAATTATGTCACTAATAAGAGAAAGAGTAAATTCTATATTTCACAAAATAAAATATTACTAGTAACTGGAGTACTATAAATTTTTAGACAGAAGTTTTTGGTTGGACTCCATAAAGAGAAGAAAGGAAATCTGCATATAAAACACAAGCTCTATAAATAACATGGTTGCTTGTTTTCTTACTTCACAGGGACCGGAGTTTATGCTGGTTATAACTAAGGTACGATTTCATAAATTCCGATGCATTTTAAAGAAACTAAAATGTCTGACACACAAACACAGTAAACGCTTTATGATATTTAGTAATTGTTTTATAAAGTCATCAAAGTCTTTCTAACCGTATTAAGCCAAGTATTTCTATTAAAAATTGCCATAGCTAAAGTATACATTGCGATAGGGTTTCCCTCCCTTCTTTTTCATTTATAAGGTAAATAAAGCGTGCACACCTCACCCTTAAAATATCTGTTTATTGTAATATTGTTAAATATTGTTTAGTATATCGTCATTCATTTTGATTTTGTAAGCACTCCCATATTCCGGTAAACCTGAACATCTACAATTCTGTTATTATTATATTCTTTATCCATCGAAGTTCGTATGTTATCATAATAATCCTTAAGTATTAAGCCGAAAAATGAAATATCGTTGAAGTAATTAAAATATTGAAAACCTAGCACAACCTTTTTCAATCTTATTGAGTTTAGATATTGTAATAAATATTATAAATAGCAGAAAATATTTACGCATACCAATAAGTGAAATGTGGAAGTCAATAGGTAACCTCTATGACCAATGGAAAAAGTAAGTTTCAAGACCATATTTTACGCATAATTTTGTTCTTTCTTCTCAAAGTAATCAGCAGTCTTGTTGGTTATTGCTGCACTTGAGCCTATGGGTAATGTTAGTGCAAAGCAGCAATGGTAAATTCTCAGGTAGGTTTCGAAGACTTCGTGTGGCTACGAAAGACATGCAAGGTGGTTTCCGTTAGAAGGTAATTCCAGGCAAACCGGACAAATTTAGCAGCCTGTGGGATGTCTTTTGAAGGAAATTTACCGCAATTTGTACGGTGGAAATACATCTCTTGAGCGAGTTGAAAAGATAAATGTTTTGCTTTGTATCAAAAGGCTACATCTCTTATCCTGTCTCCCAGCACCCGATATTCTCCTTCATGCCCCATTTCTTGCCATTCCCCTTACCCTAACTCTTCCTTCCCTCAATTTCTTATTTCATTCTTTTCCATTCATTTCATCTCCATATAAACCTATTCTATCAAAGATATATGCGAGGATTCCATTCAGAAAAGGGAAAGATAAAAACCTTATAGCCCGAAGAGGTCTTCAAGCTAAGCTAAGGGATTGAGAGCAAGAAGTAGGAGTTTCTCATAGCCATTTGAATGATTTGCAAATTTTCTAAATAAAATCATGACAATATTGGTACAAAATATTTATTATAATAAACATTTATTGAAGAAAGGCCAAATAGCCGTGTACGTTTGACTATAGTCTATATATACGAGGTAAACCACACACTATCAAATATGCATAAATATTAGTGTGATAGCATAGAATGCTGAAGATGAAGCAACATTTTTTTCAAAATAAATATGCATGTTATTAGAATCCTGATTCTTTGAGCCTTGATAAGACTTGTGAAAATTTTCGAGTGTGAGATTCAGGCAAAATTTAGTGCAAAATGATTAAAATTTAAGAAAAATTAGCATTGAAGCTACCGCCTAATTTTTTTCGTATAAAATGCAAATGTTTTGAGTGTATGTATAATTAATAAATAACATTAATTCTACAAATATTAATTTCTAAATGATTTGGAAACCACATTGTAAATTATTGATAAAGTATCAATCCTGTAAGTTATTGATAAAGGAATTTTTAGGTCCAAAATGAGCTTTAATGTGAGATATATTTATTTTTTCATTTTGTATTCCCTTTGATCTTGTGAACGTTTTCTACTATTCCACGCTCGACAGAGTGTTGTGGAACATTAATTTGGTCTATTCGGACCAACAGAATACAGAAAATAGTTACCGGCGCACCTACCAACGATAGCCTTATTTAATAGCCTTTTTTAATAAATTTCATGAAATAAAACGGAATACTTCCGTAGATATTCACGTCTCTTAAATTAGTATATTGCCTATAATTAGAATAAAATGATTTTAAGCAAATCATTGTATTGGACGTTTTATCAAATATACCCACTAGCTCGACTAGCCTACTATTCCCAGAAGCCAACTGACTAGTTAAAGGCGTTAAGATAAAGAAACTCAAGGTATGGAATGCAATACGATCCAACCCATTTTATCTTTGTCATCTGCATTAATGAATTAAACATCAAGATTACTGATAAAGCTAATTTTTGGTACGCTATTTTAAGAATAAGGCGGGCGGGATTTCCCAAAAATTTAACCAACCTCAGCAATTAATCTTGAGAAATAAGTCTTTGAGTACAGTTTGAGTATGCAGTTTGTTATGTGATCTCTTTCATACTTGCTTTGACTCGTTATATACCTACTCATTTTTTACCCAAGATAGGGTCTTAAGATAATTCATAAATAGGTGTACCATTATTTTTTACAGAAACTGTTCTATAATAATATTCTTTAAAATAAAAATTAGATTGATTACAATGGTAATAAGATAAGATGAATAAATTGAAGAATATGACTTTGGCTGTGATCAAATAATATATACTGATATATAATATATAAAATGACACTGCAAAATAGTCTGGCGAACATAAGCACTATAATATATGTTACATATGATCATTACGCACAATTACAGAATAATCTCATGAGCAGAGACTTCTCGACTCAAAGATTTTGAAGAACAAAATGAAGGAAAAGTCTGCAACATGGAAGATGAATACATACATAAAAATTATCTCAGAGTCGTAATGACAGAAATAATCACCAGGAATTCCTTTTTAAATCTCAGTAAGATATAAAACGAAATTTATAACATTAAGTAAACATGATCATATACATAGTATGAGAAAGATTCGAATTGCCCATTAATGATATCCTCTACATCTAGCATTTTAAGCCATTATAAAGCTAGATTTTCTATCAAACGTCAATTGGATTAATGATTTCACCTACATATTCCTTTAAATTCTCAGAATTCTTTACTTCCTTGATAGCACGCTCCGCCTCATTTCCTCCCAAATTTCTCAGAATTTCCAAAATTGTGAGGAATAAATTCTCCACCGTCTCAGCTGGTGGTACTCGCCCGAGTAGTAACTGTGCTCTTTCGTAAATTCTACGAAGCACTCAAAGATATTTAGATGACGTCGACAACCTTGACGACTTCAAAACATCCCGGGCAGAATTATTTCGTTTTACGCCAAAAATGTTTCTAAATAATGACAACTGCCTCGAAATTCTAATTTGCGTTTTGTAAGTACTGCTAAGATGAATGTCTCCAACTGAGCCTAAACCGCATTTTCTAAGAACGACTAGGCATCTAAAGTCCCGTAGCCTCTCGCATACTATGTGACCCACTTCCCTTGTCATCCTAAACGCGGATTTTAACCGTAAATTAAAATGTATGCAACCGTAAAGCGAAAAGAGCGTCAAATACGGCGGAAATGGATTATTCGTGTATGCATTTTAGCTCCTCTATGAGTTCCATTTCAAAATCCCACTCCCCCATACCCCTTCGATACATAGCCCAAAGTGTGTTAAAAACTGTAAACAATGTAAGTGATGAAATGCAACTCTGCTCTGTTCAAAAGCATACGTTATGTATAAAACATCTCTCCCATTTAATTTGAAAAACTGCCCCGCGTCTATTAACAAAGATAATCAACCAGAAATTTCACTCCGCCATATCGTGAAACGTGAGCACGATGGCCATTATTAAGTGACTCACTCGCCGAAGCAGAGTTTTCAACAATTAATTTCTCCAATTTAGGTCACCAAATGTGACAGGAAGGACGACAAAAATACCGAATTAGATTAAATAAAAGGTTAATAAGCATTCCGGTCTAAATTATGGCTTTTGTAGCAGCTCAGAATTTAATTGAATATTTTATAACACGTATTAATTCAGGTTTAAAAATATCACTCGTGTCGTGAAACAGTGAAACAGTTTAGTGTTTCATTACGGTTCAGTGTGAATGTTAATATGGGATCTAGAAATGTGATTAAACTTATATGCCAAAGAATTTTCATAATATTTTATATGAAGTCAGAAAATCCTTATTGGACTGTTGAAAACTAATAAGAGATGTTCTTTGTGGATTGTGAATAATAAATGTATTTAAAATAAGCTATATTGATTGATTTATTATAAATTTTTAGGTAATACATATTTCAATTTATTAGAATTTAATTGAAGGAAAAGGAAAGAGAGCTGTAATTTTCCTGGTATAAATAATTAAAAGTCCATGAATCGGTTAAAGTTCGTGATGTTTCATTATAAATATCACTGATAGCTAATGGTTTACCATACTTTTGATATCCAAGAATGAATTACACGTTACGACTTTGAAATGAAAAATCATGATCTCCATTGATTTCTCAAAATAGTGAACTAACTAAGTAATTTTATGTACAATGTACATAAAATTATGTAAATTGTACATACATACAATCAAATCCGAATGAACGACAAGCGGTTTATAACTGGAATGGTATGTTACTACTAATATCTGAGCAGGAAAAACTTCTGAGAGATTTTCGGCGACCTTCAATTAGAGCTTATGTAGAATTCCCACAAACGGAGAAATTTTGACTTAGCGTAATAAATTCATCAACTTTTATTAGAACTTGGAGGACATGGGTTCGAGTCCCGGCTATCTGATATTTTTCGCATCCGTCAATGCTAATGTAATACAGCACGTTTATTTCTGACATATCAAGGAACCATACGAATCTGAGTCAGTTAAAATGCCAATAGTAGTGATATAGGGTCAAATTATACAGATTAAAGCCAAGCGGGAAAAGATTGAAGGGTATTGAATCCTATGATAATACAAATCGAATGCATTTCACCGTCTACGTAAACTTCGTAGTGGAAATGGCAGCGGTTTTATCCCGCATCCCGATAGATTTACACCAAAAAGAACAAACTTTTTCAATCTCTCCACCCTCTGCCCTTTCATCCCCGACAGTTGGGAACCATTCATAAATCCATAGTTGGATTTAGACACCGAACCTCTGTTACGCTCTCATTGTCAACATAATTCAGAACATCGCCGGGATTTCCTCCCTCCTAAAGCATTTGGAACGCTGCATTCATCCTCAGATTCATTACTTGTCATCCCGCAATAAATAATATGAGCGGAGCAAGTAAAACTTATCCGCGGGCTTCCACGGAATACTTATGTTTCGAAGCAATCCATTCCGAGGGCAAATCGGCACAGCGGGCTTTTTCGTGTACGTCAGCTTCCGAAATTCGCGGTTCATTTATCACGTTGCATTGATGACGCACGTGAAGTGGGGGAAAAACTCCAATCCCTTTCCTCCCTCCCTTTCGCTTTTCGCCTTTCCCCCGCCCTTTACTCATATGGATCGGGATGTGAACACCAGTGGCAAATTTAGAGCCTTGTTTCCGAAAGGGGTTGGGAGGAAAGAATGGGGGGTGGAGGGGGGGAAAGGGTTTTAGGCGATGGGATTGAGAAAACAGCAAATAGAAGCGAAAGTAGACTAATTTCTCTATTAGGAAGTATTTATTTTAGCATAGACTTGAGTATCACTAACTGTTATCGCGAGACATATGCGGTTCTTATGCACGTAAATGTGGCTCTGAAAAATTAAAAATTGACATCAATTACAAGTTTAAGTATATTTGATTATAATACAACGAAAATGATAGACAAAATTACTGAGTCTAAGTCACATCGTGAATCACAAATGAGTATAAATAAAACGGATTTTAAGAATATGTCTAAGATGAATGTGAACTCACGGCTCAAATAAAACCATATAAATTAGAACTAAGGAAATAAAATAAAGGGTGTTCCCTAAATAATATCAGACTCTATGGGGGATCTGGAAGTCTGTTATCGTATTGCATTGGTATGCTGCTTCGTGGAGCACTGATCTTGATATATATGTATTTGAAGATAAAGCAAGTAAAGGAATATTGCTATTTGGGAAGCTACGTAAAGAATTATAACAAAAGTAGATCTCAAAAAACAAGAATTTTAAAAGAGCAGGAATTTACTACCAAAGAACCACCTATCCATCGATGTATTGAGGAAATTTGCAAAAAACTTTAATGTGGAGAATTTAACATTACGGTTGCAAAGCATGAAATTAAAGAGAACAAGAGAAAAATGAGATATTAGCTACTGAAATTTGGATAAGGAGGAAAATCACGAAAGCTAATAGGACACAAAAGCAAACTAATGAATAGGTGCTTAATTAAGTAAGGGAAAGTAGAGCCCAACTGGGTACAATTGAAAGGAGGAAAACGGAAGTCATCGGATATTTATTGAGACACGATGAGCTGATGAATATAATTTTTGAAGGGAAAGTTTTAAGGAAGAGGACGAGAGGAGGACCAAGAATGTCAGTGCTTCAGATGGTAACGCACCGGAAAAATTGCCAGACTTTCAATGAAAGGAAAGAGCTGGCAAGAGTTAGAGAAAATGGTTGATGACAGTGACAAAGCAACTGGTTGGTTGGTTGACGGTGATCATCAGAGAGCTGAATACATAAAAATATTATTTGAAAACATGCATGGGTAGTCTGAAAAGTTTCCGAAAATTCTGGGGTCGACATTTCTCGACATGTTTTCTGAAAATTTTCTGAAGATTTCTGAAAAATCTGGGGTCGGAACCTTTTCAGTCCACTTTCGTAGGTGGTTTGGAATACAACACTATTTATTCGAACATCATTTGTTAAAAGTTCACCACACGAAGCAATATCAGTTCCTCGTCATCATCAAAATATCTTCACCTTTCATCTTACATGATACTACTAATGTAAATTTGAAGGCGTAATACCATTACGTCAAATGTTGCATCTGAATTTCCGTCTGATACAGCGGTGTTAATCCGACTCAAAAGCAAATTCCTATACACATTACAAGAGGGAGAACAGGGAGGAACTTCCGGTGTAAAAAAGGAGGTCATAAAAGATTGACGAACTGTTATGCACTTCCAAGCATTTACAAGCAGATGACGTAACTGGAACTGACTTACGCAGCATTAATCCTATCAAAGGGATTCCTCATTCACCTAATTCAATCAGCAAGAGACTGTTTTCTTTGCCTTTCATCTTCAGGATTTACCAGCTAATCAAATATACTACAACCTAAGACGATTTTCAACTGAAAATCCTGCTAAACGCAAACAAGGGCTCGACTAATTACGCCACCAATTCTTCGTAATTGACAAACATTTTTCAAACAGTCTTGCAGCTACTCTGGGTAGGTAAAAGAGGACTTTATTGGAGCAATTAGGAATTTTTGTGTTATTGTTCCTTTTACTACGATACTACGCTAAATTATAACTTTTATATGACTTTTATGTCTGGGTAAGATTAATACTTCATAGTCAGACATAAACGGCGACTAGATACTGAAATTATTACATAGATATCAAGAAAATCTTAATATGACTCTAATTTATAAAAATGATTTAATAGATGATCAATTCTATGGTGTGTGCATAAAAAGTCGGACCTTCCATGCAAAACTGCGTAAGAGGTTATGAAAGCAATATTATACTCTAAACTCAAATGTGCACATCTAGAGGTTTCGAATATACTGCTTAATTTTCCAAGTTATTACATCTCAATATTGTACATAAATGAACGGTAACTCTTGGTTTCCTTGTCATACATTTGTTCTGTATTTCTGTTTTAAGCTCCATATTGGTAAAACAACTGCATGACGTTGTTGCCGTCATATTTAAAGCCATTTCTACTTCTTAAAGGAAAAGACTCTATCATAAGCTGAAGGTATAATTTTCTACAATAGCTTTGTTAGTTGAGTTACGCTTAATTTTGCTTAATGTTGACATATGAGTAAAGAATAATTTATCCTTGTGTAAATTATAGTAACTGTTGTGAGGATTATCTAGCAGGAATTCCCGGTAACCAATTCCCGTTATCAGTTGAAGAAGAAAACATAGAATCTCCTTAAGAGAAGATATACATTAACATCAATATATTAGGGAGCTTAATATTCTATCTAGCTAACAGCAGCCTATCTCATCCTAGCTTAGGTTCATTAGCGTTTCCTGCTACTGCTTCCTAAAATCCTCCTTTTCTCAAATGACAAGGAAAGGAAAAGGTAGTTCTGAAAAATGGTGCCTAGTTCGGAATCTCTAAGCAGTTAATTAAAAATGAGTTATCACGGGAATTCTAAGGTCACGAAGAGCCTCGAAATTAGTGAGGGGACCAATTCTCCCCCGATTCTGAGAAAGCTTGATTAAGTAATCTCAAATTCACTGTACATTTAAAGTTTAGAAGGATGTCACTACTTCAGCCAGACATCTATATCCTCTTGAAAAAATCCCGTTACTGTTCACACAACTAACATCCTACGGATGCTTCGAAAGGAGATTCATTAAGAAACTTGACGTCAACATATCAAACTAGTTCCCACTTGGGAGAATCTAAGAAGTACAATACCATACTGGCACCACCAACAGTGACCACCTGTTTTAGAGAAACGAAAATAAATGCTTGACAATACTAATCGCTTTCCCCATTAAGTATATCTACTGCAGAATTATACAGAAAAGTCTTTATTGTTTCATAATAGAGTGCTGTACGCTATACATTTATATACAATGTACAAGTTCTGTCAAACTAGGTAAACATATACAACGGTTCATGCACAGTCTGCCACAGACCTAAAGGCAGCTGGAAACACGGTACGGGGTAAACGTATATACACACGTGCATGTAGATATTATGGTTATAGAAAAGAGTATCTTCTTCTCTAATTAAAAGTTCGATGAAGAGTAAGATAAGAATATGATAAGATAAAAATTCGATGAAAATTCCCGAAGCCATTCTACTTTTCTTACAGCAACTTTATCTGTATTTCTTAAAAGAAAGAATTCTTATTCCGTTGCAAATATGATAATGACCCATTCTTTCTGCCCAAAATATTTCGAATTTTAAATAAAATAGAAATATTAAAATTTAACCACACATAAAAGATTTAAAACTTCGAATCAAATATAATGAAAAAAACAAGTAGTATAATTATCGTTCAAATATTATACTGCAAGATTGTATTATGAAATACAATACCGTTGTATTTACTACTTTATACACCTTCTTTGAATATGACATGCTAGTATAACTAAGAACAACGCTTAGTTTAAAATCTCTCTCTCATATTTATTAATAATGGGCTAAATCATAAATAAAGGACAGTTTAGCTTAAATTTCACCATGAATAAAGTAGGTTGAATGAGTAAAATCGGAATGCAACTTTATCTAACGTAATTTTACTTATCAGGAACGTTACTATATTAATCTTCACCATGTTTTGACTTCATTTTTGCAGAGGAAAACGGCGGCAATAGAATATATTTAACCCAAAATCTAATCGAAACTTGTTGCACCATAAACGAGCCTTAACACAGGGATGTAAAATTTTGAGTTCCAAATAAAGGATACCAAACTCATTTGGGGATATACAGGTAAACGCTGTTTCCAACACCTAACCAGCTTTCGTGAATGATACCACTTGCTCGGTTACTCAAACGACAAACATTGACGAGCCTTCGGATATCAAACAGAATTCCGGGAGAAAATCCAACATATAACCTAGTTTCCTACTTAGTAACCGCGTATCTCCTTCCCCAAAAACTATCACTCCCGTTTAGTATTCCAACTCCGCGACGATTTCGGACTCTGAATCCGAACTTAATTAGCGCCCAAATAAATCAACGTCGTGTTTATCCAGGGACGAATCAAACCGACACGACGACCCGCGTAAAATTAAGAAAACTGAAAGAAAAATTATCGACCGAAAGAGATGATATTGATACTAACTTTCCCTAGAATTCAGATGCTCCAATAGTGGTAGTTACAGGAAAATCCCATCTAAGAAACCAGTAAGGGGTTTGGAAATCCAGTAACTTTGTCCTAGCTTTGCGAATGCAACTTGCTGTCGAAATACGTGCAAGAAAAATAAATAGCAGGTGGAGCTACAAAATCTCCCAACCTCTTTCTGTTTTCTTAGATCTGGCTGCTAGACTTTTCACTCGACAGCCTACAGCTACAGCATTTCAAGCATCTAAACCAGAGTTGTCCAACCTATTCGGCCAAAGAACTACATCAGAAATTTCATCAAACGAATGCTGGTGCAGCATTCGTAATCCACGTAACGTGCAGTGGGCTACGTACCTACATTCGTAGGGAATTGTGAATAGATTGGTTTTAGTAGAGGCACATGAGCTTTCCTTAAATTAGACTACTATTTTCTATTCTTATACTAGTCCTCCCGGATTCAGGTATCGTTTTCACCAAATACGGACGCGCTACCCACTTGGCTATCTGGGACATTTCCAATCTCTAGTACAGAGCTTCAAAACCGGCTAACCCGCAGCACTTCTAGTGCTTATGGGAGAACTCACCCACAGAGTCACCGATGGATGCATCTGTTGCATAAAATGAAACAATGTTCAAAATCCTTGCACTGTGAAAATATTATAAGCAATGAAGGTCCCAATTTTTACATTATCAGTAAAGGAGAAGTAAAATATATGAAGATTTGTATTTTAAATTTTAAAAATATTTTTTGGAGACATATAAAAACTTATTGACGATTAAATTTAACGATTTTTCTTTCTCTATCTTGAAATTAGTTACTTTACGTATATATGTACTTTATGTATCTTCGAAATACGAAATTAATTTACCCGAAGTTATGTATTTATTTAGCAATTTTTTCTTAACGTGGCATAAAGATGGCATCTTGAGCATAAAAGATATTTATTGTACTGCCCCCTTGATGGTCAGAGGGTATGCTGATCTAGTACAAGTAAGTCATAAATTGTAACAGACTGTTTACTCCAAAAAAACCATACACTTAATCAAATATATAATTTTGCTATTAAAACAATATACGAAAAAATTGACTCCACTCAAGTTGTGTGATGGTCAAATAAAGAAAATTTCAGCGAATAATTGAACACGGTTTTTGATTTGTTACGCTTACTTCATCATCTGATATAAGGATCCTAATCTAAATTCATTTTGAAAACTTGGATTAGTAAGCGGAGCGGTTTATAACCTTCAGCGGGCCGCACGACGGAAAACTTTTAGCGATCTAAATCCATCCGTGTACCTATTCCTTTATAAAACTTAGCTTAGTTTAAGAAATAACAACAAAAAAGACCGATCGCAAAACCCCTTTCGATCGGAAAAAAAATCCGACGCATTCGGAAAGTCGACCCGGTGATTAATCGTTTAAAAAAGGTTAAAACTGCCGAACCGCGCCGTTTTCTTCCCACTCCATTCTCGCCCTTTTAAAAAAGAGAGAAGCCACGTCTATAGCGCACCTATAAATCTTTCGAATAAGGCGCGGGTTGGGTCGGGATCGACGAAGAAAGTCTTAAATCACTGCCGTGCGAGGGGGGAGAAAGACTTGGAACGAGCGATGCAATATGGGAGTCTTTTGATTGACACCGAAAGCGTGTCGAGGAGAGAGAGAGAGGTCGAGAGATGAATAGGAGAGAGAGAGAAACGTGAAGAGAAAGAGATAGGCCGATAGATAGGAGGAAAGGGAAAGAAAGAGCCTCTGGCGATATGGGGAGAAAGAGAGGGTTAGATTAGAATTGTGGTCATGAGGAAGTTAAGGGCACAAAGGCTCCAGGGAACGGGGAAAAAAGGGAAAAAGTGGGGGTGGAGATGGAAATGGGGGTGCAAAAGTGAGATAGAAGAGAAGGGTCTGAAGGATAAGGGGATGGGAGAGAAATGGGAATGTTTGGAGAGATAGTGGGAGGCTGATTGAGAGGGAGGAAGAGAGTGTAGGTGGAATAGCGAATGAGGGAGGGATTAGATTAGAGAGAAATGTAATGCGACGGAAGATATTACGCCAAATCGCGAAGTAATACCGTTGCATCTCGCAAGCGGATGTATTTAGACGTTTGTAGAGGGAAAATTATATGAGCTAACATCACAACGGTGAATAACCTCACAGTAAACCAGGGCATCAAATATTTTTCGTTCCGGTTGACAAAAAGAAAAAAATGAAGCTCAGTTTCGATTTAGATCCTGTGATCAATCCGGTATTCTACGCTCCAACCATGCTATCATGTTATATCCTTATGAAAATTTGTGTTATTACTTTCAGCTTATATTGCTTACATCAATTTAGATCAAATTTTAGATTAAAAATTCGAAATTGTTACCTTCAAAAAGAAGTTACATATACTTAGTAAAAATTCCCCCAATTACACTAAATTAAAATGATTGATTGCGGTGTCCTTTAAATAGGAACACATTAAATAAAGGTTTTCCGTTACGGTTACGATTCAAGAATATAGATTTTTCGGTTCTGGATCGACTTTTACTTCGGAGAAAATAACGGTTCTTTGCAGTTTCGGTTTTCTGCTCTGCTTCGGTTCGATGCCCTATACAAAATAATAATAATAAAACTTCTTTTTTGGGCGAGTTTAAGACCAAAATGTCTTTTCTTAGACGTAACCCCTGAAAAAATTAGAGAGAAGAAAGACAAAGTCAATAGTAATAGAGAACCCTCGATTATTTCAAGTATTTTTCCTTGAAAAATTATACGTGCAATTAGTGCTTCACGTAATTGTCGTGTGTGTATGTAACGGAATATGATCCCTTAACTAATAGAAACTCCTCTAAGTAATTATTTCATTAGTCTTTCAAAATTACCATAGGCAGGAATTTAACTTGATATGAATTTTCTTCAGGTAATTCAAAAGTGTAGTAAAAATGGTTAGTGTTTCCTTTCTATGATGATATTATCTGATGTGTGCTTCAACGTTTTTTTTAGCACCTCGTGCCACTGATAGCTCAATTTCGCTTCTGTATAATAGGATGTGAGGCGGAGAGCGTCACGGAGTTCCCTTTGCTGGATTAACTCGCAAGGAAGCATACAGTACGCTCAGCATCAAGAGTGAGCATTGTAACCAAGGCGGTTATTTAACAATGCACAATATTACATCGTACAGTGCAGTTTACTCGCTCCCCAAATGTGCCGTACTATTTGAATTTGAACTTTATGATTGGATGTAATGAGACATGTTACTGATTATGAGCATAACGTTTCAAAGGAGAAGATGTTTTCTTACTAACGTACAAAAGATGGTAAACTGAAATTTCTTGTTGGTTTACTTCAAAATTAAATTTAACTAGTACCATGGTTAGAAATGGCGATGGAAACATGAGGAAATCAATTAATATATTCATTTTCCTCGTCTAGACGTGAAGCAAGTAAATAATTAAATTTTAATTAAATTAATTAAACAATTCGATCGTAAATTATTACTCATACATTTTCTTTTTGCTTTTAAAGCATTTGTGGTGAATTTTCTTTACTTAAATATATAGTTTGTTGATACTAGCGAAACATAATAAAATAATTTCTAATTTAAACTTAATGTTCATCATCTAGCGATAAGAGTGTACTTTGAGCTTCACATGCCTTTCTTTATTACCTTAATTTAGGCTGATATTAATAAGAAACTTAGCCTTGTATTTACGTATATTGAAATACAAACCTTTAATAACACCCTTTCTGACTGAATACGTGCAAATTGATGCTTGATACTATACTTGAAAATACCACAATTGCGACGCATATACACTGCCGTGAAAGAAAAGAGGAACACAAAAGTGATGAACACTTGGAAATTTTTTAATTAGATTTAGAAATTATGTGCGAAAACTTCATTACGGCGAAAACTGTAAGAGCGAATTAAGAAGTAGAATTTAATTAGAGCTCACATCAAGTGAACAGTTTGTTCGTTGCGGGAATTTCAGTATTCGGGAAGGGAACTGAAGGGTAAGGAAGAGACATTAATAACGCAAGAAATGAACAAATGTGAAAAAGCCATACGTGACTGATACTTGAACCCAGATCTTTCATTTTCAAGGTTGTTTTCCAATTAAATTCAGCCACAACGCAGAGTTGACTCACTTTGAATGGAAGAATCTCTGGAGGCATTTAAAGGGATGGTTTAGAATTAGCGACACCCACCAACGCCACGGTCCTCATACTGGTAATGGTAGGTGCCACTATAAGTCACATATTATGTTTTCACTACTTTGAGTTTCCTCAGGCGCACGGCTTCCCTTGCGAAGTTTTTCCTATTTCAATATCCTTAGCTTCAAGAATAAATGCGAATCCTTAGCTGAACTTAATTGAACGTATGAACTAATGATAGCTGTGCATTAGCAGTTTTCTGTAAATTATTAAACCTTTAGAACGGAGTAAAATGTATCTGAGATAAAATTTAAGTATGGAAAGAAGTTGAAAGTACTACCATATCTAAAATAGAAATGGAATTAGAAGGATAAAAACTAGAAATTTAAGAAGTTAAGCTTTCTCTAAAGAGGAATACTGACAACTTTGTGGTAGACCTAGAAGAGTATTATAAGAGTTATTTTTTTGAATTTATAGGACGGATTGCAGAATACCCGATTTCAAGAAATAAATAAAGAAAAGCACATGGAGAGAGACAATAGAAATGAAAGAAATATCGCGAATGACTGAGGAAAGGTAAGAGAAAAATACTATTAGAATGAATACGAGCGGGATCCACACGGAAGAGGAATAGAAATGGAAATGGAATTAGACATTTTTTGGGATTTGGAACTGTATTGGCAATGGAATTGGGACTAGACTAGAGGAAGTAGCAGAAATGGGATCTAGCTCTGGCTAGGGAATTGGATTGATGCATATGACACATTTTCAGAGAGTAGGAGGATTAAGTTGAGCTCGATTGTTGATTTTATAAAAATTCCTTCAATTCTTCATCCTTCTTTGGAGGAAAATTTGGTTTTCTCTTCAACGCGTGACATACGAAAAGCTCGTTATCATATGCGCCGTTTCTTTTCTTTTGGAAGTATGGAAGCAATTCCATTATCTCGAAATATATTGAGGGAAGACTATGTAGTGCTGACGAATAATGTAGGTGTAATCTTGCTTTTCTAAAAATAATTTAAATAGAGTCTGATGCACTAATTTTGAAAGGAGAGTTTTCCTTGTATTTTATATTGTATCTTAGTTTTGCTTATGAACTGTATGGGGAATAAATATATATGTGGGAATAATATGTAGTGGAAGTAGAATTATTTATACTTGATCAATTGAGTGAAGAAAAAAGATTACCGTGATATTGCTGATAGTGGAATAAAACTAATTTTTTACAGGGTTTGCGTAAGAGGAAACTGCTTGACGATGATTATTTTGCTTCGGTTTATTTCAACATGAAAATTCTAAAAATTTCTCTTACTTCATAAAAAAAGTTCGTGTCTAAGCATAAATATAATATAAAAAGGCCAAGGACTTGGATATTAGGAAAACAGCCGGATTGAGAAGATGATGATTTCAATTTCGATGGGAAAATAAATCGAGTGTATTCACTCTATACATCTAAATAAAAATGTAGCGAATAATACTTCAATTTTACATACATTCATCGTTATTTTCTCATTTCACCATTGGACATAACTCTCGTCAAGTGCGACAAAAATAACATGCGAAAGAATCTCAGCTCAAAGTAAGACAGGTTTTTCGTAGAATACAGTCAGTCTTCCAACGCATAAGGATGTAGCCGTAACAATGCTCAAAAATACCTGTAGAAATATATATAATGAAGGTCCTTGGGAACTTTTGTTAGGTATTTTTAGTTCAACTTTATATCGACCTTTATTTTAACTATATCCAGATTCTAAAAATATATTCAGCCTGGGAGGTTTTAATAATATGACCTACAGCAGAAGATAAAATTATCAACGAAAGCAAATAAAATGTCTTCTACATTCTGCCATCAGGGAGTCAAGGCACCCATGGAGATTTTGTAATGTTAATAACTCCATAGTAGATAGATGGATTGATAGTCCCTTCGTCCACATTATTGTATTTATTATATAAGGACATACGAGGTTAGAACACATTGGCAAGATAGGAAAGACTGAGGGAAAATAGTTTTAGGAAAGAAGAGATAAGAAATGTTGAAATGGAATCTTGAAGAAGAACTACAGAGAAAATCGATGTGTTTTGGATGTATAAGACAGCAAAGAAGACTTAATGATGAATTCCTCTTTAATAACGGCAAAATTCTTGGAATAAAAAAGCAGAAACTTAAGACCTGAGGTATGTTGCAATAACTCCTAAGGAACACAGTCATTGTTATTAATTAATTATTCGAATGTCTGCATCTTGTCTTCCTTCTTACCCGCTTTCTTTCCGTAAAAGGTATATAAAGGATATAAAACACTGGGAATGGGTCGCGGGAGGCCAGTTAACCAACTCCCCGACGAATAGAAGCTAATTCTTTCTGAAAGTTTCGTAGAGTTTTCTTTCCCAGAGCATGATAGCGAAAGTGGAAAAAATGCAATATTGGTTAGAAGCTACGCAGAAATGTGAAACATGCTATCTTTGATAATCACGGAAATGGAACAATAAAGCCCAAGTATTCCTAAAAATGTTGTACATGAACGTTGTAACAAAATATGTAAACGCTGAAAATCGTATAATACACATGCTTATATTCAGATGTAGAAATGAAGGAGAAAAAGTATTTTGTAGCTGGGACTCAATCCGGCTCACCCACTTTCTGGGCTGTTGCTATATACAGTTAAGCTGCTACGATAGAACAGCTAGCAATACCTCATTCCAAACCAAACATCAGAGGGTTTTGCTACCTGTAATTTCATGATAGCTTAAGACAATAAAGCAACCGCCTGGAAAGTAGGAGATTTGGGTTCGAGACCCGGCTACGGCGGGCTTTTTCTCCATCATTCCTTCACCCAGGTAATCATGGATAAGAAAGCTCGGGGTAATTTAAATAAATTATAAAAATAACACGATAGATGCGATATAGTGCCATTGATAGATAGCTGTAGCAAAATTTGTAGTGCTTCATGAACTCTTATTGCTCACAAATACACTCAAGGGAAGCTATGTGCCAGGAAAAATTTTTAGGAAATCTAATAATGCCATAATAATCTAATGGGCCATTTAAAGATAAAAGCCTCAAATACCCGTACCCTTAAATATTCATAGTCACCAGAAACACTTTCGCTTCTATTTTTCCGTCACCTGATAAAAGCAATGAATATCTGAAACTAGTCTTTATGAATCTTTATGAAAGCAATGAATACCTGCATCCTGGAAGTAACTACTACTTTCCTTCCATCCTTTAACCCATGATAATACTCATGAAAATCGAATCGCGAACATCTTTCCCCACCGATTCCCTTCAAAACGACCATCCGATCCACCGTCACATCCGTAAGACCACTAAAAAATAACGGCACCCCTTTATATTCGCGCGATACACGTCTCGCACAACAGTCGCAAGTATCATACCGGGATCGATCCCTTTGTGATCCCTTTCATTCCTGGAGACTCTCAAAACAATCAGGAGCGAATCCTCTCGTTAGCCCCACCATCACGTTCTCCGTAAAACCGAATAAAACCGGAACGAAAATGCAGGAGACGCATCTCGCCGGACGATACGCAAAAGAAAGCGGATATCGGAGAGACAATTAGCGGAAGGGGGCGTAGTGTAGTGGGTCAAACGTGGGATAGAAGGGGGAATGAAAGAGAGTAAAAAAGGAGGCGATAAAAAGGGAAGACGGAAAAAGGGGAAGATGAATAGGAGGAGGAGATCCGCGCAAAAAACATGCGAGGGTAATGGAAGGGTTGCTACGCTCTCCGTTTTTCGCTCCGGTAAGGGAAGTGTGTTCGGCTTTTTTTCCACATGCCAGCAGGGGAAATGGAAGTCGGGGGTGCCCTCCGTGGAGGATAATAACGTGCGGGGGAGGCAAAAAAAGGCAAATGGTGGATGGTGACACACGAGGAGAACACACGCACGAGTCCCTCCCCCCCGAAACGACAGCGGCGCCGCGGGCCGAGGGATCGGGAAAACAGCGGGCGACTGAAAAGTTAAAAGTGAAGTGACGTAGAAATTGTCGACGGGCTTCATGGAGGATGTACTCCGTGCGTGTGTGTCCAGCGTGCGGGTGTTTGTCAGTCGCCGTTGTGTCGTTTCGTTAGTGGTCCATTGATTCGATTGACTCTTACCAGCCCGTATCCCCCTCTGCACGTGTGTGTGAAAGAGACCGTGGGCGTACGCGTGGAAAAGAATGATTGGAACGGGGTTTTGTGATTACGTAGACTTTTTTCGGGGCACTGAATTAAAAATAATTCGCATCGCCTCGTGGATTTGTATGCGTCCGACCGGGTTTGTCGCAGATATGCCCGAGGTTGCTGACGGAGGCGAGTTTCGGAGGAAAATTATCGCGGGCGGGATTTTTTTATTCATTTGTTTTAATTCCCGGTTTATCTGCGGCTATAAATAAAAACTCTGCCAATTTTTGCGGCAATTGCGATCCCTCTTCGAAATGTCTAAAATATTCGTTTTCCGCGTGGAATTTTTGTTGAATAAAATCGGGGAGAGATTGAATTCTTTCCACTTCCTCGTTTGCTCTGTTCGATGAAAGCCGTTTCTCGACATCGTTTCACTGCCAATATTATGAGACCAATAACAATACGAATTCAAAACGTTTTGCCCACGATAATTTAAGACTGACTAATGGCTATTAAATGAACGACATATTAATGAAATATTGTATTTGAATTTTTTAAAGTGCTTCGACAGCTGAGGTCGTTTCGCACGCGAGTCCCCAATCGGAATCGAACCTGGGACCACTTAGCCGAGAGCATTGCCCACTAGCCTCTCCGAAGGCCCAATGACATATTTATTATTTTTAATTGCAAATGATAGATATAAACACATATATATGTAATTTATGCATAGGAGTCATTTACCTATTGGCAGATTTATTTGCACAAGAATTCATTGCTGAAAGAAATGATACCCTTTACATAATAATAAGATAATTTATGAGTTCAAACACCATATTCTATGATTGTTTCACTCTTGTAAGATGTTTTGTTGATAGATTTTCCTTTTCATTTATAGTAGGCTAAATCCCCACCAGTGTTTCATAGTACACTAGAAAAGCTTTTATCCTCAAAATACAGTGCTTATAATGCGCTTAAGAAGACGATCTGATCTTAGTTTGTAGATCTATGCAGATCCTATAGATTAATGGACTAGGCATACGAAACTGTGCTCCAAGGTGATATATTTCTTTAATAAGAAACCAGATTCTGCCCATAACCGATAAAAATGAATTCTAACCAATCAATTATGGAACGCAGTCAATAAACTGACAGCCCTAAATTGATGGAGGGATGTAAGGCTTCAGAAGTAGTGTGGCTCAAACAAAACTCGATGAACTGAGTTAATTTAGAAAATTATAAATGATTTACTGAAATCGAAATACGATGCTATTATTGTAAACTAGTAAATATACCATACATACTACTTGGATCTTATCAAATTAGCATGCTTATTAATGTATACGACCTATATTACTCGTAGAGTTATCGAAATAAACATACACGCACAATAACAATCGTTTCGTACTTCCCTACCGAAATGTTTAACTACTGGAAGCCTAAATAAGGACGGATCAATACGTGTTTTAGGGTGTAAAAAGAAAATATAATGAAAAGTAACATTACATTTTGAAATAGATTCCTCTTTTATGATCATTAAATATTGAAATATCGTTATCTATATTTAAATTGCTACCTCGCGAGCTGCCATATGGATTTGGCAGGGGATATTTCTATGTGATGCTGACGAAATTTTTAAGATTCAGTGTTGTACTTTATGAACAATACCTCCATGCCAAGTGATGATCAATTTCGAATAATTTAATGCCTAAAACGCATCCCATGTTCATTCATGTGCACTCATATTACAGACCGCACAGAACGACTAACTGTCTCGAACCAGTAATTTAAACTCCCGCACCCCATCAATTAACACGTCAGATAAATTCGTAGCGATTCTCACGTCAAAAAAACCCGGAGATTAAATTTCAATAAATTCCCATTCTCAATTTAGCGGACGAATCGCCAAATTTCCCTTAATTTCATACTTCCAGACTACAATGGGTTCGACCGTCTCCTAATTGGTTCACCTTTTTCCCGATCCGAAGAACTGAGAGATCCAACTGCATGGAGAGAAAAAACGGGAGGAACCTAATTACTTGTATTCAAGAGTTCTTTTCCCGTAAGCGACCCCCGGGATCAGAATACCGGATCTGGCGAAAGCATCCTTCTTTACCTATCCCTCCATCCACGACCTTTAATCAACGAGCCGTATGCAACTCTCTCCTCAAACCCGCATCGCAGTCACACAACTCTCAGTCATTCAGCTCAAAAGCCGAACCTTTCATCGCACATCTCCGACCAGATGCTGGGCTCACTACCACCCACACCGCTTTCCATTACCTTCCCGTTTAACTCCTCGTGGAAGGAAAAATCCGACTCGTTCCACTTCCGATCTATTGAGTCGTCGCATCTTTTGTACTCCTGGGTGCGGGACGGTTCACCGAATCCTCGCGATATGTTTCGGAGATAAAATAATGTGCGAAAACATACCCCTCCGGCTCCTTTGACTCCCATTGAATAGCCGTTACTAACGTGACGTTTTCCCTTGACAAATAAAACTTCTCCGATCGCTTATGGGAGCGAATGAACACTCCAAGAATAACAACGCCGCTCCGTAATTTGCATTTTCTCTCTCCCCATTTTTTTCGGCAATCGGAGAGGCGAAAACCAATTAATCTTGGGGAGGACCTTCGTCCCGTTAATTAATTTAGAAACTGCAACTGTCGGGCCTGTCATTTGACTAAATTAAATTTAGGGAAATAATTAATCGATCGATGGCGCGCGGGGCTTGAATGTCGGCTGTTTCCGCGATGGCCGTGTTTTATTTGAACTGCTGTACATAAATGTGGGTCGCAGCTTAATTATTGCTCCCTTCCCATGCAATCTCGGACACGTCTTTGGCTATCGGTTTTCTAATTGAAATTCGTAAATTAGGTTGGAAACATATTAAATCGTTTGAAATTATTCCTAATGAGAAAAAGTATTCCACTAGCAATATATGTGGAAGCTATTATAAACAGAATGTGTTGCTCAGTGTTGCATGCTTTGAAGTTAGCATTTCTATGACCTTTAGTTAGAAAAGTATAATTAAATATTCCATGGTAAGCGTAATTGTGTGGTATTCTATCTTGATAATTTAATAAGCTGCACTAGATAGCTGATGATATCAAGAGATACTGAAGAAAAACTTCTCTGTGTTCAATTGTAGCAATATAAAGATATTATATTGTATTCTCAAAGGGGAAAATTGTATTGCAAGCTCTATCGAATAGAGTATTACATTCATAAACCTAAACAGATATATTGATAACATTATGGCGTTTACAACTAAAATACAGAGAATTTTAGCAAGTAGCATTTTTAACAGTGTTCCGTCAGTTGAGGTTATTTCGCACTAATGAGCCTCCAATGGGAATCGAACCTGAGAAAACTTTCATCAAACTCGAAAGTTTTACCCATATGGTTATGTGGGATCCCCTCTAAATGTAGTTCTATTTAAAGTTAATAGCTAAAAACTTCGTGATAAACAAAAATGCAAAAAAAAAATCTGGACTTCTTTTAGCCTACTCGTTTTCTACGACTATAAAAATGCGTAAATGACGGACAGGATGATTCGTGAAATCCAACGACTCCTGTTTAAAACGAAGAAAGTTGGGGAGTCATTTCACGTAACCAACAAAAAAAGCAGTAGAATACGAGCTGAAAAGCCTCTGAAACGAATGGTTCACAAAAGACCTCATCATAGGTGACACAACATAGTTGGGAACGAAACTACAGCCAGATTGGAAATGTTGTTACCTAACACGATTTTTTTCCGGAACTTCGCTTTTTTGACGGCTGAATTTTTCATGATACCTTTATTTAAAAATGTACTCAACTTTGACCGCGTTTTTTTTGTCGCATTCATTCTTTGAAGGGTGCTATGTTTGAAAAATGCATACATATCTATCAAAGTCTTACCTTCAGAGATGAGAAGGTTCAGTCTCCTCAGCCATTCTCAATATTTCTTCACACCTTTTTATCCTGAACAGCCTTCGAGGCGAACCTGGAATAAAAGAATGATCGATCAATAACCCGAGCTGTAGCTGTATTTTCCATAAGATATACAAACGTTATAAATGCGATGTTGAAGATTATACAACTCTATTTCTCAATATGAATGTTAGGCTTAATATGAAATGTTTTTAACAATATTTATGAAAGTAAACGACGTCAAAATAAAATTCTGAAGAATAAAATATTTTCACCACAAATGTTTACACATTTTATTAGAATTTGAAAAAGTGCAGCATTAAAAATATAATGAAATGGAAGGCTGTTACATAAATTGTTTTCCTTACTAGCATACCTCTAACTTAAAAATTTAAGAACATAAGGGATATCAGCCTTACTTTCTTCTTTCTTTTGTATGTCAGATATTTGATAAGGTAGTAAATATTCAAGCAAAAAAGAATATTACTTATATCAACTTATATATCCACTAATTTTCTTTTATTCTTAATTCATAAGTAAAATCATTAATTACATAATGTATTTTATTGTAATGTAATGTATGTAAAATATATTATGTAAATATATAAAAATATAACAGACATTTTAAAATTATTTTTAAAGTAGACAGTTAAGTTTCTTATTAAATTTGTCCCTATAATAAGCTTACTATTGCACGGTCTGGTTTCAAATCTACTATCTACTTTACATCATAATCACATCATACTTTATTAAAACTATAATTAAATAAATTCAATAGTTAAGTATTAAACTATATTAACGATACACCCTCCTATAAAGTATTGCAACTGGGAGACAGGGTTCAGTCCTACTTTTCGTTAGCCATGGGTGTAGTTTGGATGTACAGCAGATAAGAGAGGTATCCAACACCTCGAGAAGACCCTAGTTTAAGCCTTATCTATCCTATTAACCTAGGGGATAGTAGGGTATTGTGAAAAACCCGCCCGATAAAATAGAAATCGCTGCTAAGATACCTATCTGAATCTAGTTAGATAAACATTACTTGCTGATTTAAGAGAGGTTGTTTACTAGGGAGATACAGAGGATATTATGGGTCTCAAATGATCCGATAACAAACAAAAAATTAGCGAGATAGCCAAGGGAAGGAATCAATTTCAGAACCTCAGCCCGGAAACAATACGTGATAAGGGTAAACGGTAGTATTCAGATAGAATATATTACAACCTCTTCATGTCTTACCCAGAATCTTCCTACCTCCTACAAGGGACCTAACGTTATTTCCCTGGCATATATTATGGAAACACGCCTTATTTAATATATCTAATACTACAGCGATACATTGACTAAAGGATACCATTCGTTCCGGAGTCACATTCATTTGCCTAAACGTGATTCCCTAAAATTTTCTATAGAAAATCATTTGATTTGTCTCTGGATTAGGTCCATTGTTCAAAGATACAGAGTTCACGAGTGAAATATTGAAAGGTTCACTCGATGCGAAGGAGTACTGAAAAACCAAATGTAATCATTCGGCTGTTAACCGTACTAAGGACAGAAAAAATAATTAATTGTTACTGGATTAACTGAATAATAAAATTGAAACCATATTCAGTTTTTGCAAAATTTTCCTGGAGTAGAGATTGTAAAATTTTATAAAATTATATACCACCGCGGTGGCTGAGTGGTCAGCATGCTGACAATAACGCTCCGACAACAAGGTCCCGGGTTCGAACCCCGGATAACCGGATTCTTCCGATCAAGGAATGGTCGTATATGTTTGTCTATTACTGATGTAAAACCTTCACTGTAAATTGGCGTCTCGCTGTATGTTATTAATAAATATAAATAAATATATCTTGCTTAGATAATTTACCAAATTAGCTTTTTACCACGATCGTGTCACAGAGTCTTATCTAGGCAAACTTTCCATTTTTCTTCCTTGTAACTATAATCACAATATCTTTTTTTATTATAATATTTGCGATCAATTGTTGCTAATTACTTATAGAAGCGATTATCTAATTCGGCAATGTGCATAAAGTGCACAGTAATTTTATACCCAAAAATTTTGTGATTCAGCAGTAAAGGCATTTAATTATCCATTTAAGACAGTAAACAATTTTATCAAGGCGGGGCAGTCAATATATTTCAACGGTGGAAATGGCTAAAAAAAAAAACTTTTATTGAAAATAAAGTGAACGTGATTCTGAGGTACGTTTTAATCTGTATAGTATTTCAGGTCTAAATCCATAATATAGCAATATAGATGAATTATGTTTGTTGCAAATGATGGCGTTTTTCTTGACAATAGTCCGAGGTAGATTATGTTTGTAAGAAAGAAAAAAATCAATAATTAAGACATACTTTTGCAAAAAAAAGATTAGCATGAAGAAGCATTAATTAACGTCTTAAAAACTGAGATTGGAGTCTGTGGCGAATCAGTCAATAATGAACACAATTCTTTGTGCCCCCTTGGTCACTGTTGTCTCAACAGAGGTAATCAGAATGTAATTCGGAGCCGGCACTGATTGTCGAAGTAATCACATCGTAATGTTATAACACCCGGCATGTCTATGGGGACACGGCTCCCCTTTAAGCTGTATACGCAAGCAGTTACTATGCATTGCCACCATTTCCTCACGCTCAACGGACACCCGCAACTGATTTCGAATGCAGCCTGCCTATCTCCCGAAAGTGAGAGTCGTAATAACTCATTCCCGCAAACTCTGAAAACTCCAGAAGGACTTGCACTTGAAAAAGAACTAGCCCTCGAGAAAACGTGCACTGGAAACATCTGCACAGAAATCAATCCCACAACACGCGCCTCGATATTCCTCTCATCATTTCCTCCGCAGCAATCTCCGCGGAATTTTAAATCGCGTCATCCCGCCCATATTTTCCCGTCTCTCCGGGCGTTTCTTAAGCAAATCTCGTCCTCCACTCCGTAACCCTTTCACCTCCAACTCTATTTACAACTCTCGCCTAGTTATGGGGACGATCGATGTCTTCCGAGGGCGGCCCATCGCGGGAAGGTGCCGGGTCGGGAGGATTAACCAGAGGTCCCGGTCATTAGGAGAAAAGGTAGGATAATCAAATTTCGGGGCCGAGGAGCGGTGTTATGGAGGGAGGCAGATTGGGGCTGATTTGAAGATGGGATTGGACGATCCGGTGAAGAGAAGACGAAGTTGATGTATGGACGAGCACTGTCAATCGACGTCCCCATACAGCCTTCGTTCCTTGATTATTTTCCAGAAAGGACGGAAAAGGGTTCCGGGCCGAAATTAAAGCGAGCTGCAATTTATGCGGGTTACCCAGTGCGCTATGACCCCTTTTCGGGAGATTTGCCCTCGCAGGGAACCCGTACCCTAAATTCATAATTCCGAAGAATTTCCATCTCCGAGTGATTTTGTGGCCAACGATTTGTTGACTATCAAATTTCGGTGCTTTAGTAGGAATTTTCTCGTTACCATTTATCAGGTCTTATTCATCAGCTGATAAAATGAATTTGTCGAATTGCGAAAATTTTGCTTTAAGAAGAGGAAAGAAAAGGGGAAATTAACTTATAAATTGTCTTCGATAGCTTGTCTGTACGAAATCTATGTTTATGATATGATTATATATATTAAAATGGAGAATTAGTCACAAACAATTAACTTCATTCGTATTTTTGCATATACGATCTTAGATACTTTAGATCCTGACGTGACTGAAAATAAAATTATTTTCGCCCTGATTTCGTGTGAACAAGAGAAGTAGCGAAGTGAGGAATTCATGTGGGCAAAGATTGTCACCTCAAAACCTTCTATACTATATACGAGGGTGGTCTGAAAAGTTTCCGACCCCAGATTTTTCAGAAATCTTCAGAAAATTTTCAGAAAACATTTCGAGAAATGGCGAAATGTCGGAAACTTTTCAGACCACCCACGTATGAGTTATTTATAGGCAGGACCCCTTCAGACAGTTAGCAAGAGTGGATACCACCTAAGCGATCATACGACATCTCTACTTGAATATCGGAAAGTTGGCTATCAGTAAACATTAAGCCCGAAGGTAGCTTTAGAACTCACCTCCAACATTTACTACCAACAGTTCTGAAGAGGTAATGAGGTTTGAAAGGATAGATGTGAAGTGATTCAGTTTTTCTTTGTTTTCCCCATTGGGATAGAATGCGATGGCTGGAATAATTCAACTCATTGCATAGCTTTCGATGAGGAAATATCGAAACGAATGCCATTAATTAGCAGCATTGCTCACCTCATTTGCTTTCATAATATCACATCCATGAGCTATATTGAGAAGAGTAAATTAAATAATGCCTTTTTGTTTGTCATGCACTGAAAGACCAATGAAACAATCCTCTATCATCAGTTAATTTTTCTCCATCCTTCATTTCTCTTTCTTCCTTATTATTTCGGCAACAGTTCACTTTTCAGTGCGAAGATTTTGGCGAAGAAGATATTGAAAAAGGGAAAGGAATTGATTTGTAAGATCCTCACACACCACAGGTCTCCTTCGCATTCACCAATACGTCAATTCCATCACTGATATTTCTGTGTTCTCTTGCACGCAAATCATAATTGGAATGGTTCCTTCATATTCCACCCAGCATCTAAATTATTTACTTATGATCTTATCTAACAGCAGCCATGGATGGTAATTTCCGTTGGGTTCCATAACAAACGAAAGAAAAAATAAATTATGCTATAAAAAGAAAACAAATACATTTGAAATAACAAAGAGAATTTGAGGAGATGGCTGTTGAAGATAGAATGGAGGAATTTTTCTCCGGTGAGGAAGATTGTGAAAGTATGATAGCAGAGAGAGGAAATTTTTATAAAAATTGAAGAAAATACGAATTACTGTGCATGGCAATCGTGAGAATCTAAATTAAGTTACAATCTATGAAAAATTATATTAATTTCCTACAATGCTGCAGCTGATTTTCTACAATTTCCTTTTGAAAATTTTCCGTTGAAGAATTTCTCTTCATAGATCTCAATAGTGAACACTTTGCAAGAACTTTGTAACTTCCACGAAATATTAAATTGAATCTGTTGTGGATATTAGATAGTGTGTTTTATTTACATGTGTGCTATAAAATTCCGCGAAATCACGCTTGCTCATATTAATTGAATTTCCTTTCATTGTATTTACTCGTCGATCTCAATCACATTACTCAATAAATAATCACTTTGTTCCGATATAAATGAGGTTATTCAGAACCTAAATGGTATTACAATTGAGGGAGAAAAGCTAACGAATCTAGGCTGAGGCCAACACTACCCATTATCCTCCCGCTGTAAATAAAACCACAATTAATTATGGTTAGATCTTCCCATTCTTTTACTATTGCAATCGGTATATACCATTTATTTTGCAAATCATTACAAAATTTATCCATAGACAAATTATCGACTTAAATATCAATTACGAAGCATATGCAATTGTGCAGTTCTTTCGAACTGAATTTTGCAATTCATTGCAAAATGTATCCATGGTTAAATTACGGATTATCAATTACATATGTAATTTTTCTTACTTAAAGACTCATTTAGCGGAATTTTAGCAGATTCTGAAATTTATCTGTGTAATGAAATAAATTGTTTATTAAGATCATGAAAGCTGACTCATTATATTACTCCCGAGAACCAGTATGAATAAGACTAGAATGATAGTGAACACATAAAGCTGTTATTCACAGTTACTGTTCCAGAACCATGATAAATTTAACCAGTATCGTGATTAAATAATACTGAATCTTTCCGGCGAACAAGCCTTATAAGTAATTACTAAATCAAGTTGGTAACGTAATTTCAGTTATTAATTATCTTTTATTGCACTTTTAGGCATCCATTAACCATTGCATTGTTCGGAAATGAAATGAAAGTTCCTTGAATTTAACCAATTTTCAGATAGATACGGTTTTGATAACTCATAGAATAAGTTAAATATGAGAAAAGGATGTCGTTGAATATTTTAAGGTCCTATGCACATATATTGTTCCACGGCTCTGGGTGAATTTAACCACTTTCGAGATTCATTAACATTGACGGATCTCATAACGCAAGCGTGCGTCGAAATTGACAGCGACTGGATGTTCCAATCTACCTTTTTTCACGGATTCCATCAAATGTGGGAGAATCGAGGCTTTGAAACCATATTTCATCTCAACGTTCGTCGACCGGGGTAAAGTATCTCGGTCCCCAGGCGCAGTCGATAGACTAATTCGAAAAATAAAACTCATGGGGGGACAAAAGTTAATTACGTCGCTATGACAACGTTAACGTCTCGACTGCATTCCTCCTTGCACGTTTTAGGGATTTTTTTCTGCCTTATCTCGCAAGATTCCGTATCTTTTACAAAGTAACTACACGGTTAATAATAGCTGTATTTTTTTCTTACCAACTCCCCGCTGCTTTTCATTACCCTACTCATTCTATTATTCCATTTCATTCCATTATTATTATATTCCATATTATATTCCATTCCATTATTCTATTTCCTGCCACACGCCGAAAGGCGGCTTGCAGGGTATTCATGTAGATGTAGATGTATTCTATCATTCGTTGATCCAACCATCCGTTTCCTAATCTCTCCTAGAATCTTCCAGTTAAAAATTATTGATTATTAAAGATACAGGTTTTTGAACGGTTTTTAATTCTTGTTTTTGTATCTTATATACTGTAATCTTAGAAAAATTATTTAAATAGGAGAATATGTATCAATAAGTGATGAAAAGATCGTAATGAATGCCTAAAATAGCCGCAGGTTCTCTACCTTAGATAAATGATAGATAAGACTTCGTATTTTTAATTTCGCTCATCGAGGAGCCCTGAAATTATGTATTAATTATAAGGATCCCGTGCGCTGTTAATTTTTCACTCATATTATCAGCTGCAATACACATTCGCTGATATTTTCGAGATATTCAATGCGTATTTTATATTAATAAAGAATTGTTACTTTTCACTCAGCACATTGATTCTTCCTCTGAATGAAAAAAACTTGTTTCAGTTCACCGCCCATTGATACGTAAATTAACTGTCGTGAGAAAGGTTCAGAATTTCATTCTCTAATTTTCATACATGTATGTATGAAAATACATGTATGTATGAATGATGTATGTACATCATAGTATGTTAATGATTATATATCCATTTATATTGAATTTTGACCGTTCCCCACCTCAGTCCTAAACGCATGATTTGAGGTCATCGTTTTGATCACTTCCTTCTTGTGGATTAACGACTTATATTTACTTAAGCATGAGTATATTTAAGTACCTTAAAAACGTTACATTTTAAGTACCTTAAAAACTTTATATGTACAGAAATTCAATAAAAATATGATTTTTGGAAATCCCCAAAAATTCTCGGAGTATACCATCTCCCTACTCTCGAACGTTCCAGTACGTAGATCCTAATCCCTTGCAAGGCCGCATTCGAAGTAGAAATTTATCAAAAGTTTCGTCATTGAATTCCTCAAATACGCCCGAAGAATGTTGGCGGAGACTTTTCAAAATTCTAATATCTCTCGTATTGATTCGCTTTATTTACGGTCCCGCTCGTGATTCGACCACTTATTCGACGTGCTCCAAAAAATGCAGTCCAGTGATTTTTGAATCGAGCCACATATAACAAAAGTCGTCGTCGCAGCTGTATCGCCCAAGGCCGCTGTCCCTCTTTTTGCGAACTCATGCGATAAGGAGGCTCCTTTCGAAAAGCTGTTTCGCGAATTCAGTGAAACTCGCTTATCCGATCCAGACGGCCAAGTTGGCCGAATCGGAACTTATGTTCATCCCCCGGAGAGAGTGAAAACCGCAGATAATGGTAAAGAACGCATAAATAATGCAACGGGGATTGTATTTAGATACGCTATGGTGCTCTATCCAATCTTTGGACCTAAAGAGCGAATTCTAAAATTTTGATCGGAGATGATTTTGGCGTAAAGTCGTGTAGTCAATCGTTCCGGAATTATTGTACCCAGAAAGGAGTTTCTGGTATTGGGATAAAATTAAGAAGCGATGGAAATCATCAAGAACCCAAAAAAGAAGAGATTTTGAGTAAAGATATCCTAATATTATTTTGCAATCCATTATAAATGTTTCGTGCTATCTATGATTTTTATTAGATAAATATATTATTTATAAACATCCGTTTTCGGTGAAAAGCGCTTTTCTCCCTTTACACTCCATCAAAACGTTTAAATTACACATTATCTTAAAGAGAAAGTTTCCGCTTCCTACTAAAAATAGACCAACAAATAAAAAATTACCATTTGACCAAAAAAAATCTAGTTAAATTTGAATTTGCCCATAGAGTTACGTTGCTGAATGTGCAGATATATCGATAAAAACGAGGTATATTGAAACGGACATTGATACATCCAAATGCATTTTAAGAAACACTCCAATAACTACAAACCAATACAAAAACACCAGAAAATACCTAAAAACACACCTTCGCGTATAAATCAATTACGTAGAATTTTGTCGGTTGAAATTTTCGAACAGGGTTAATAGTAATATATAATCGAGTTAAAATAAATATATACCCATCAAGAATTGGCTCTTCAGATGATAAAATCTGAGCATAAATCTTCATTTGATCATATTTCACATAACTTGCCTGCCACTAGGTATTCTCAATACAGAGGCTGGTTTGTACCTCCTCCATTAGCTAACGATAGCTTTGGAGAGGAAATGAAGCATACTAGATGAAGTTAGATAACTGAGTTAGGGTGCAGTAGAGGAGTGAGGTAGTTTGCCCTTACTGAAGTTCCTTCGGTGAGAGCAAACTACCCTCACTGAACCTGATTGCTAAAAGATGAATCAAGCCCACAATGACCCTATGAATAGAAATTCTCATAAAATTCAATAAAGGATCTATAAAAATACAATTACTAGCCCATATTAATACACCCAGAAGCTTTAATACAATCATACCTATGGGCAACTATGGAAATAAGTATACGAAAAACAATAAATAGATTCCCCTATTTTATTACAAGAGAAAACTGTAATTTTTTTTCAAGATATGGACTACACGAACTTATTAACTGCAGATTTTATTTTTTCTTGTAATATTCTTCTAGTAGTATTCTAGTTCTAGTAGTCTTCTTCTATTGTAGTATTTTTTGAAAAGATTGAGAAGTTTCTATCTTTTAGCAACTACTATCTGAGGTTGTACGCAAGCTTTATAACACGTCGACTGAGGAAATGAATGTATTTCTCAAGATTACAATCATTTCCCTTATTTAAGCTTTCTTGGTATTATTCTCCCCATAGAATCATTCGTATTACCTGTATAAAACTTTAATTCTCCATGTAACCAAATCAAATCTTTCCTTTTTCGTTTTTTCCTCTTCTTTTTTCTTAGTTTTGTTTTATGTTTTTTTTCTGTAATAATTGTAAGATCTTCACACGAGGTTAGGTGGAAGAGAGGCCCACTCGGGCCTAACCTCGCCAAATAAAGGGTCGCATAATAATAATACATGATTTCGCAACGTAATAACTCAACCATATTATGGTAGACCTAGCATAAAATAATTTTCGACTTTTCTATATTTCGCCAAAACCTCAAATACTTCCGAATGAGCTATTCTCACAGAAATCAAACCGCAACAAGGAGATTCAGAGGGAAAATCTCCAAGGAACAAATGACGAATCATACCACGGTCGAAAGATTCAATACAGCTGCACTTCCACGCTCGAATAATACCTCAAAAATTCGATTCCCCTTTCTGGGGGAAGAATAAGTTGGGGATGGCGAACTTAATGCGGCGCAATAGAAAATATACTGTGGTATTGAACAAGCGAGGAAGCGAAGGAGGAAACCGCCCAGGGCGCTTATTCGTGACAGGACATCGAGGAGAGCAGGGAAAAAAAGCAGGGCGGAAATAGATAGAAGCGTCGCCGAAGGGCACCGAAATAACTTGGCCCAAACGGGGTCACCGCAGCACTCATCATGGACACCTTAAGCGGGCAAAACCTTTGAAATCTCCTGCTGGAACTTTTTCGCCACCACAATACTTTCTATAGGCAGGGTTTTCCAGAGAGCCGAATACACAAAAAAACGGGGCCGACTATCTTGATTGTGTCCCGAAACGGTGGTGTATGTGGTGTACGAATGCGGGGAAACTTCCATAATTCAAAGCTGGGATGACGCCATAAGAAGTTGGGGGCATCGTTATGGAAGTTCGGTTGGAGGATGTTATTAAAAACAAAGGGGTTTATCTTTAATGTTGAAACATGGGATTATGAGTTCAGATTCATGATACTGTATTTATTGGCACGAATCAAGTATTGACTCTATCATCTATTTCTTCAATTAGCGGGAAAACGCGGTAAGAACAGGATGCGCAAGGATTTTGGTACTTTTCCTGTATATTGAAGAACTGATTGCTTTAATAATATTGATTTTCATGGACATGAAAGGGGTTAAATCCCAAATATGAAATAAATTCACTTTAACCCTACAGCTTATCTAAGGTACATCTTAAACTTTAAGGTATGGGTAATATTTTTATTGAAATAAAATTATAATATTATAGAGAATTATAACACAAGTTCGAAATAATTGTAGAGTGGAAATAATATAGGTCGGTCAGCATTATTCTGGGCCCGTTACCAAAGGTTTCACATCTCATATCATTGGCTTAAAATAGATGCTGCATCCTCGACTATTCAGTAATTTTAATATTTCTGCAAATTATAATGATGTTTCTTATATTTAAAAGTCTCATTTCCTCATCATCGCATCTATTATTACTATTATCATTACTCTTTTGTGGAGGCCAAAATGACCTCTCCTCCGCCTAACCATCAGAGACATATGAATAAAATATGAAAATATACACAATTAAAGCAAAAAGATTGTCTAAATTTAACTTATGTCTTAAAGTAATGTATGTATTTATTCTCAATTTTTTTTATTTCGTCCTCCCCTTACATCACTTTCCTATCTCTAATGGGAATTATAAGAGCTTATTGTATATATCTAATTCATCTGCTCTAATCTCCTAGCCCTCTCTGTGATTTAAAATTTTGAAGAGTCAAATGTGACCGGGCTAACGGAAAATATTCTAAACATTGTATATAAAAACGTTATGAGATGGTGCTCTACAGTAGGATCGCTGCATATTTTTGTGATTAACTCTCACTTCGATTCCTCTATAATTTTCTAAAATAATTAAGAGATTTGTTTATGGTACGGAATGAAAAAACTAGTTATACAGTTAGCGAAACCAACGTGCAGGCGATGTTGGGAAAAAGGGTTTTAACATAGGCGATAAAACGGAGGTAGCGCACGTATGTGGGTCGAATCTTGAAAAGGAGTAGATTGCTGAAGAAAGTAATCAGGCTTAGATGAGAGAAGACAGAAGGAAGGACAAAGAGAAAAGTTTTTGATAAAGTAAAGGGTGATACAAGTTAATTTTAAGTAACAAAGGGCGTAAAGTAGTAAACTCCGCGCTATAACAGCCCAACAAGAAATAAAGGACCCACTCATGAACTGAAATTCACAGAAATGACTTCAGCTTACGCCAAAATTCCATAAACCATTCAAAAGCCGTCCAAATTCAGGGCATGCATTACGTGCAAGCCATCGATTTTTCGAAACCGATTTTAAACACTCCCTTAAGAACTCAAGTACGAAAACGCTCAGACCAGAGCGCCATTATGTACGCCAACGTTAAGAGAATAAAACTATCGCGCGCATCTCTATTAACGCTGCGTCAGCATCTCAAAAGGAAAAACAGCTTGATGTTTTAATCTATTCATTTTCAACCTACATTTTTCCGCCTAGAGGAATTAAAGGTATCGAGCGCTTATGGCGCTCTGAATGGAGAGACCGCTTTACTTGAAGATAAAAAAAAGAAGGGAGTCGGAGATGAAAGGGACTGCGTGGGTCCTCTGCACATACAGCCGCTTCTGAATTGGATGGGTTCGGCCAGAGAAATGGGGTGAGGAATACGTTACTTACGGGAGAGAGACTTAAGAGTGTGAGGAATCTGCCGGTGCAGGGTGCAGAATGTGTTAGGTCGTTAGCCACGCCCACTGACTACCGCCTGGACACTTCGTTTTTACTGTTATTAGTATTGCGAACAACTCGACTAGCGTTCTCCAGAGAGGGCGAGAAAATGATTTACGTTCCAAAGGCGTGGAAATCGAGGCTTCAACCGGAGGAGGAATTAAAAGAGGCCGTAGTTGAAAATTCGCTTTACTCAGGAGTGGATGATACTGCAAGTGTTACTATCATCCTCGTGCACTTCCTTATTTTCAGTGGAACAGAAAATTTATGAGAAGTAAAAGAAGATTAAATTCGTAATGAATATCAATGGGCAAAATTAATTTTTGAAATATTTAGGAAGCAAAATTTTCTATTCCCAAGTAAAATAGACCAGACCATATTCGTTTTATTCATCATAAATAACGTTATAATGTACATACTCTAATTTGACTGATCCATTCTTGAGCATAAAGGCCATTATCCGTTATAGATTAATAAAATTATTACCTTGTCCTACTTCTCTCTATTTAATAGCTGTTAAATTATTTTTTGATATTCATTCATTCGTTGGAGATGAGCTAATATTCCAGTGGCAACGTTATTGATCACAGTACTACGCAGTATTACATACAATACTAATTACATTAATACAATTTCATTGTCTATTACAAAATATATATCATCTAGCTACAATGATATACCATTTTCACACCCCCCTTCTTGAGGGTGTTTTCCTGCAGTGGAAATTTTTTCCTAAGCCCTTAGCTTAGGTTTTTAAATCCACAAATTAGTCTTCTTCTCTGCTCTGTTTTTTCAAGCTATCTCTTTTTTAATGTTATATGACGAAGGGTTGGATGTAAGAGGAGACTTTATAGTCTCAATCTCGCCCTAAATAAAGTCTCTTATTATTATTATTATTATGCAAATTTCTCCTCTCTGCAACAACATATATTTTTTCAATAAAGATACTTCCTTTCGAATAGTACACTTTTCATTATCTTAGAGCAAAGTTTGTCAATTTATTTAAATCAACATTTTTTCCTTACTTTCTATTCTTTAGTCACCATATAAAATTTTAATGGTAATTACATTATAATGTGTATTAAATTTACCCCTTATCTAAAACGTTTAACTTGATTCCTTCAGAGCTATCTTAATCTGAAATTATTTTGAAGTCGCTTGTTAGTCATTATTGGTGTGATATTAGCTTTACTAAAAATTCGATTCAAATGTTATTAACACCGTAAGTGATCCAAAGGCTGTAAGAGAGCTAATCTTCATTTTACGGTTTTTCTATATAAAACACATTATATGACATCAAGATGTTGAAAAACCTTATTAAATATATCGAAAAGCTCCAGAATATCAATAACCAGGAAAGCGAAAGATGCGAGTTCTAATTCTAAAATTTGGATCGATGAAAGGATCAAATCTTCCGTATTGAAAATATTATGATAACTTTCAAAAATTTAAATTGTAAAGGATATCTAACTTCTTAATAAAATTTAGGGAAATAATTACGGATTTGCTTTCCTCTTTTTAACACCGCATAAATATTCATCATTTTCTTCTCTTAAAATTGAATTTTAACGTAACCGGAGAATTATTCCATGAATTCTCGTTGACTTAATATTAATTTATTTCCTAATATACAAAATATTCCTTCTTTAATAAGAAAAACTGGCTCTGTTTCAGATATGGTAGTCGAAATTAATTTAGTATTAAAAATACACCAAGCTTTCTTCATTTTACTTTGAAACGAAGAAAAATTTCTTATTTTTAAATCTCCTCATAATCTATAGAGAAAGTTTCTCAGGTTAAATATTCACAAATGGATTCTATAGATAGACGTTCTACCTTTCATCCTGCAGAGACATAATCTTTCCTAAAGGCCAAATGAGTTCAAAGGAAAGGAATATTTAATTCATACTACAAAGCCCAGTCTAAATTACTTCAACTGGAAAAAGAAGGATATACCCGTAAAATAAACTGAAATCTTGCAAACGTATGAAAATTGTTTGTCCTTGTGGGATATTAGTTTTTCGTCTATAACAGCTCCGCATTATAGTTTGACTATGATTTCAGTTACGATGAGGATGGATTATTTTTTAATTGATAAACTTAAGCAGTAGCAATACTAAAGGTCGACTTCGACCGGTAAACAAGTGAGGAAATTTCCTCAGTCTACAGCTATGTATGAGTATGCACCTGAGTAACGAAAAGTTATGTGAACGCTTCTTAGAAGAAAACTAGCAAACGTAGAGATGTGCAATGAACAAAACAAGGAACAGATGCGAAATTCAGCTGTCATTTCTGAAGCTCTCAAAATACCTATCAGTAATATCGAGCTTAAAATAAATTAAGTAGCTAAAGGTAACTCTTTCCACAAATGTAGCGATTCGTATTAATAAAGACAATAATGTGAAGAGATAAACAAAGAATCAACTATTAACATAGTTACAACGGATAGCATAACAGTTTACAACGGATATAACTTCACAAAGCAACAGTGGACGTTTATACAAATTCATTTACATCCATATTTGTTCCTTACTTTACCTATTTTATTTATCACTTTTTATGATAATTACGTTATAAATAGTAAAATATTATATTAAATTATAAAATATTTTTCATGATAATTACGTTATAAAGCGTATTAACAACAATGGAAAAGGTTATAACGTGTATTTCCAACAATGGAATTTTATAACGATAAAAAATTCGAAGTTAAATAAAAAAATTCAACAATTAAGACGGTAGTAATTGTTGACTCGTAGCAAATACGCATACGAAGTCCTTATTGTTAAAGATATGAACCTGGGAATCCCTGCTCTGACGTACAGCTGCATGAGCGACACATTTCGATTAATTTCACCCACACCCGAAACACCCCTACTTATCTACTCCAAGAGAAAATCGCGCTATATTTTCCACTTGCAGTCGCTTTCGAATGCGAGACCGAATAGGGCTTTGCATCTCGTTAAGTGGACTGCGTTACCATTCCTTCTACGCCTCGGAATCGTCGGATATCTGGGAATATAAAATAAGAAGACAGATGACAGTCTTACGAAGTAAATCCCCCTCGAAAAAGAAAAGCGGGTGGAATATGATTTCGACGCCCGGGAAATTATTATTTTTTCCCTGGGAGATGATGGCGACATGTTCGAACCGGACGAGAAAAACAGTAGAGGGGAGAAATTAAAGCGGAGGAAAAGAGATAGCTAACGCGGAGGTTTTTCAGAAGGGAATATAACGAAAGTGAATTTATCTTGAAGAGAAGGAGAAAAAAAGTGGAAAACTTTCAACCCTCGCGGAGGGATCGTTAGCGGAGGAAGCGGCCGCGGAAAATGTATGCAATTAGTTGCCGGAGAAGATTTTTCTTAAATGGAGCAAAGAAAAAAGTTTTTGGGGGGAAAATTCATAAGGGGTGGGGGAAAGATAAGCTGGAGATTTTTATGGCCGGGTTTTCACGAGAGGGTGAGTTATTCCATTATTTTTAATTATTTGGGAGAGGAAAAAACTTTGTCTGCCCGACCATAGTTCATTCGATAACTTTTTCCCCGGGGCATAACCTCTAGTTGTTGAGGAAGAGGAAGGAGTTTTTGAAGCGGTGCCAGGCTCATCCATCAATACAGTTTACTAGAGTTAGACGAGATATTTAATTTTTATTCGCCAAGGTATAGCCTTTCTTATGGCGCTTCTCGCTTCATTTCGGTACATTAGCCCAAGTCGTGTGAATTTATCATCCGTGATCCATCACTGAAATCGTATCATTGGCAACTTTTTCGATAAAATCATGTCCGTGGTTGATTGAAGAAATGATACCGTGATGGCTGAATTATATATCACAAGTGGATAAAATGAAATATACAATATATCGTCAGATGTATTTCATTGCTTATCCAAAATTATCTTCGTTCTTGGAATATAAATTTTAATTACATTGAAACGTGGTACCCTGGTTGTCACTTCAAATTTTTAAGGAGTGATAGGATTTCCCAATTAAAAATTATGTCATGTTCTTAAATGAGATAAAATATTTAATAGACTGTCACCTAATACTATCAATGAATAGGGACTTAAATCTGATCCAATTTGTCAACTACTAAGACAGTTGATAGGGTCTCAAGTAGAAGGAAAAAAAGATAAATATGATCTAAGCAGCTAAGGAATCTACATAGTAATAATGTCACAATTTTATTACAAAATTTGCCTCTAATATTTAAAAATTTTCCTAACGCAGAATTTCTCGTGTTAAAAATATTTTAATTAGTGCTTGCATTTAAAGGGTATTTTTCAGGGAACTATATGGTACGTCTCGTCGCTTTCAAATCTCAGCTCATCCGTTAACGATAAATAATAATGATCAATTGTACGTATTGTTTTAAATATTGTCTACAATATTTCAAAATGTAGAATTTTTGCAGGTTTTAAAGCATTTCTAATCCCTTCTAGCATAAAATGACTAATTTGCTGGGAAGTAGATGGTAGGACTTTAATGTCTGAAAACGATTAATTGTACGGACCATGTAAACTCTGACATACGGAATCCAAAGGCATGATTTATATGTAATTATAGAAAGAGGAGCCAATCACTAATGAAAGGTATCTCGGGAATCTTGAGGTACAGATTAACAATTTACATCGAAAATGGAAGATCTGGGTTCGAGTTCCGGTCAGGTCTATATTTTACACATCCCATTATTTTAAATATTTTTACTGCAACGATTGAATATAAAGGAAAAGTTGTAGTTATTTAATTGAAAAATTTACTAGCACTAAAATAATTAACTAATTGAAAAATAACTAGCACTTCTAGCACATTTTGATTGAACATAGGTTAATCTGAAGTTAAAACATAACGTAACTTTTTCGAAAGAACAATACTTCCTAAATTCACCTGGCCCTTTTTTTCAATTCTATTCACGCCCTATCAATACACGTCCTAGTCTCTCAGGGGCGTGTCCGTTACGCCAAATCTCGCTTCACCTTTATCACGATTTCGCTTACTAATGGAGGATCAAATAGGTATTAATGCGGACACACAAAACCCTTTATCTACACGTTGGACGAGTTTTAAAAAGCGCCGCTTTAATCAAAAACCTGCTATGCCAACAACAATTTTCGGAAGGGTTGCATTCGTAGAGATAAGGGAATAGGAAGGAAGGGCTAGGGATGCGGGAGAAAAGGTAATGGGGGCCTATTATGGAAGCGTTAAATATTTAGTGAGCGCATTTTGAAATATGTGAATGTCTCCTTGTCTTCGGTGCTGAATAACCGGGAGTGACAGCAGATAGAGTGCGTGTCGCTGGGATTCATAATTTATGCTTCATAAAAGCATCTTCCAAAAATTTCCGCTTTGCCCTATATATAATCACCTGCTATAAGTTTAATAGAAGGATTAATATGCTATGTGAAGTCTAGATCTCAGATATGAATCTTTATCTTTACCCATAAATTTTTAGCATAAAGATAGGTTATGATCATGTGATAAAGGAAGGGGATGGGGAATAAAAATAAATGTATGAAAAATTAATATGATGAGTTTTACTAAGGAAAGAAAGCCAAGTTAAAGATCAGGTTGCACGAGGAAAAAACAGAATAGATGGATCAATTTTTATACTTAAGCAGAGTTCTTTCTAGGTATGCAATCTGCACAGCTGAGGTGAAAAAAGAATAGCAATGACCTAAGAAGCATATACGAAGCGATGAAAACTGATGACGAAGGCTATTAATAAAGGAATCAGGATGATATGGTATATGGATATGAAACGTGGGCTTAAAGAAAAGACGACATCAAAAGAATACAGATGGGGCTATGACATAGAATGAAAACGGTAAACTGGGATAATAGAAAAACAAACGGGAAAGTGATACCTATGGTTTGGGAGGAGAGGGTTTTAATTGAAGTTATTAAGCATCAACTGAGAAAATGGGTGGGTCAATTATTAACACGAGAGGGATTGCTAAAGAAAGTGATAGAGGAAATAATGTTAAGGAAGACAGAGACAAAATAAGTTATGTATCATTTATATGTATATGAGTCACTTATGATGAATACGACATGACCCGACGTACCGTGACGAAACGTACGCTTTTGCAAGCAAATGGGTGTATGATAATAGCTTTACCAGGAGAGTATCGTATATTAAGGATAATATTCCATCTTTATGCAAGGAATCATGTCAAGTTATGACTTAGAAATCCGAAAAGGAACGCAATGCTTTGAATGCTTATAAATATCTTCAGATAGCCTCAGAGATATCTCAATTCTCAAAAAATTCTGATATATGTACTCCTCGAGTCTGACTTATGGTTTCGCCTTTGAAGAAATCTTGATTTTCCTAAACATGATACAGATACTAAAGCAAGTTATACCCGTAAAGGGGATATTTGATTATGTTAATATTGTAGTTCATCATAATCCTCCTTTTGAAGTACTTGTCACCTTGACCAGGAATTTAGTTGCATAAAAATTGTCATCTACATTTAAATATATACCCTACAAAAGCCTTATCTTTTCTACCGTTAGCTACAAAGAGCTACGAGAGGGGAATGTAGATTATTAGAGAAGTTGAAGAATGAAATCCTTCGCCCTCACTTTCCTAAGTAAGCCAGAATGGTGGAAGTGGAACAAGTCCACATAACTAAAGCACAATTACTCAGTTAGAAAAAATATTCCTTACATTTAATAAGGATTAATACAGTTATTCAGCATAGTATACCTCAGAATATTTATATCATTACAGATATGCACAAGGCAGAGAGAAAAAGTAGATGGAAGAGAAATCATCAACAGAACATCTTTTAAATTCAACTTGCAAACTTTATCTTTATAAATAGAATGTATTTCATTATTACAAAAAGCGAATCATTAAAGTAATGTTGCAGGACCGATTTTAACAATGCTTCATTGAAAATAGAAAACGTTTCTATGAATAAAATAGAATATATTCTTCAAAATACTGAGTAACAAATCACTGACCTAAGAATAACATCTTTAAAATCTCCACTTTAAATTATTTTCAGAATATTTTCCGGTGACATTTGTTTTTAAATCCCACTGGATACGATAGGTAGCGTTCTTAGCGTCCGTAGTGACTTTGGGCGATCAATGAAACTTCGATTCCCAAGGGACCTGTATTGACGACTGGTTTATTTCTATAGGAAATGAAAATATCACGAGAAAGCAAGAATGGGGAAATTTATTTCGATAAAGTCTCGAATGAAAGAAACGAATCCTTGATGGAAATGCCATTCGTGAGCGGAAAAATATGAATTTCGATATTTATAGAAAAACTGACCTGGCACGCTCTGTCCCCAAGAATCAGAGAAAGTTGAGTTGAGGAATTATAGAGAAAACGAGATTCAGGTCGCTATCGCCAAATTGAAAACACTTCAACGCCTTACGATTAAACAGAGAACACGCTATTTGTTCCTTTTTTAAATAAATCAATCCCACTCGATTCTCTCTCTTTGAATTAAGTAATACGAACTCAGTGGCAGCAGTGTTCAATATTCAACAACAGTATTACTACCAAAAATAAAAATAGCTCAATTTCGATAATTTAACTTTGGAGAGATTTGAAAATTACAAGGTAATTCGACCGTTTATACCTGTATACTATTCTTTTATTATTACGCTACCTTTAGGCTTCCGGGCTCACTTTAAATGCGGATAACTTCAAAAAAGAGTTCCTTTTGAATCAAGGTTACGAAGTCGTACCAATATGATCTTCATTTTTAAATTTTAAGGAAAATTAAAATGCAGAACAATGAATTTTCTCATTTTAAGAAAGGAATTCATAAATGCTCTTTCAAATATTCCGTGATAAGAAATCTGCCAAGACCAAAAATTAAAATTTTAACTTTTAAAATTTTGTGGAATCACTTGTACGGAGTGATCAATACGTCTCAATTTCTAATTTCTTCTCAATTTTTGTTTCAATTGATTTCGATGACGAATATTTAGCAGAGTATAGCTGATTAACTAGCTACACACTACAATGAAAGCAAGCAATATATTTTGTGTCTTGCAGACTATGAAGAATTTTGATACATTTATAAAACATAGCCAACATGAAAACTTCTCCGTTAAATTACGAGATACATTTAATAAATCCTCAATTGGTGTTTACACCCCCTGCCACACGCCGAAAGGCGGCTTGCAGGGTATTCATGTAGATGTAGAATTGAAATCACAGGAGGTTTATCATTAATTATGATTAATCCTAAAGCACCCATATTTTAAAGTAAATGAAGAGAGAGCACTTATGCCTTTAACTTCGAAGGGTCGAAAACATGTTAGGCTCAATAAAAAAATTTGTGGTAAAGGTATAAGTGTTCTCCTATTTTCTTTATAATGGGGATCAACTACAAAGATTAGGACGATTTAATAGTTTCTCTTTTTCGTATTGTAATAGCATGATGTGATGATTACGAAATCATTTCATGACATTGCATTTAATCTACCGCATGATTTTCGATTACAATAAAAAAGATACAATATCACTCGTAAGAATAAACTAGAATACATTTTAACCTCAATAACAGTACCCATAATAACGCCGTAAGATAAGCAGTTACACAAAGAAATTCTCTCATGATTTTGCATTTTGAGATCCCGTTCATTTAAGAAAGAAAAAGTTAAAATTCTTTCGAATATTGTTCGAAAATCTCTTCTTCCATCATCACGCAAGAATTCCCTCTTCTAATAACTTTCGAATTACTACAATATATCGAACTTCTTTAATAAAGCCTGTGGAATTTCGGGCGATTAAATAAAGGTAAATATCTCTCGTGTTTTGAAGAAAACTTGCTTATTCATCGTCGGTTATCAGAGAAAAAAGCCCTTCCCCTATAGCCTTATTCTTTTCCATCATCTCCTACATTTTCATTTTTCTCCCTCTTCATCCCGAGCCTTTTCGCGGTTTTTTAATTTAACCTTTCCTTAATTGATTTCCCGGAATTCAATTCGCGCCTCCTGAATTTATTTAGCTTTTCTTTAATTTATTCGGACTTTCCATCAATTAACTCCGAGAAACGCTAGCGAAAATTAATAAAAGTTAGTTAAGGGGACGGAATTCCCATTTGCTATCCCAAATTCCTTATTAGGCATCGCGAAAAGATTCCATCCCTTTTTTTCCTCTCTCTGCCACACGGAAATAGGAATAGGAATTTCCCTCCTCATACGATTCTGCTTATCGGTACGGAGAGAAATGGCGGCGGTATTTGAGCCGTGATTTAATTAGTCATCAACTTGCGGCTTTAATTCCCCGCATAATTTATAAAGTTTTCATTACTCGGCGTTCTTGAAATTTATTTTCGCGGCAAAAGGCATCAGAACGCCATTCTTAATAACGGAAGATGCAAAAATCCGCGCGGGAGATGGAAACTGTTTCCTATGCAAATACAGACCAAGATGGAAACCCTGATAATCTTTCCTACGAATTGCGAAGGAGTCGGGCGAGTTATGAATTTTCCTTCTTTTACTGCTACGGTTGGCTTAAAAAAATTCTCATGAGGTTAATTCAAATCGCTGAACTCATACACGTGGCTGTTGAAATATAACTAGGGTGTCTACAGACATCTTGCAAAACTTGTAATTTAAAACTTCAAGGATTAAAATTCCGTAGCAGAAAAGGGATAAGCATGTAACTTCATTCCAAACGTTCAACCTGCCCTTAAGCAATATTCTCTTTGCTAAATCAATATTTTCATGTATTTTGTAATCATTTCCAATATTCTTATAACATTGCTTTTAGGTCATATTATTTGCAATATTCGCCGTGATTTGCTGCTGTAACATGTTTTCTTTAGTTTGTAACAAAATGAGTATATTTCATTAAATTAATAAATAATTCCCCAATGGAAGAGAAATTCTAGCGATTAATTACGGGAATTTTAAGTAAATTTATTCTTAAAATAAAAGTAAGAACTGTGTTTTGTAACACAAATGAATATGTCTAGCAATAATTATTTACAAACAAGAGGATTTTATATATCTATCTAACTTCGCACTTGGCCTAATCCTTAAATTTGTAACTTTCTCCTCCATATTCATCTTATTGTAAGTCTCAATTCTTACCACTGATTTTGTTTTGGTTATTAAATAGATACACAGAATCCACGGAAATTCATCTGGTATTCTTACGCGAAAATCAATCACAACTTCCATGGCAGACATTGCAGAAGACATCGAATTTCTAACCTGGCGAATTATCCGGTCCTAAATATTTAATTACAGTATCTACAAAAGCATCCTGCTCAATCTGGAATAGCGACTAAAAAGATTGTTGAACGCAGCAGCCTGCGGTATTGCCTCGAGGGAGTGGAGCTGTAGAAGGGGACATCCGATGGTCTAAACGCCTTTATCTTATGCAACCCGTCGTACGCCGCTCGGTTTATTTCAAGATAAGGCGAATGAGTAACTTCGTGGTAGTGGACAAAGACAATCGATATAATTTTAAACTCGAACGGATAAAATTAGTATATAGTCACACCATAATTGTTAATATGAGGAGCTTGATATGCCGATAGAAAATGGAAAAGAATTGTAAATTACGAGTATCTCTGAAATTTACGAATTGCATGACAATAACAATAAAATATCTTACGTCTGTAGAAGAAAATGTAAATTATGGAACATAACTGCAGCCCAATCATCAACACCATAGGCAATGTAGACACACATTGTCAAAAGGATAAATTACAACGCCAATTCGCAAACCTAAAACGATTATTACATTTACACAATGACAAACACATCTATCAGTAATGAAGAACCAGAAGTGGAAAATAAAACAGGGCAGAAGGAATTCAAGCAAATCGCTTATACAAACAGTACAAATCTAAGTTGCAATATATTAGATATGGTAGTACAATCAGTCTTACTACTAAAACTCCTTGGAGCTTCGAAGCCATAATTTCTTTAAAAACCTTAGAAGGGTGACAAATCTTTGAGTAAACATGTCAGGGTTAAGCATCCGTGAACGGGAAGCTTCTCGAGTGAAAAATCGAGACCCGAGAAACATCCAGATAACCGATATTTTGAATAGAAGACGATAAATGATCGCTCTTCTTCCCCTAAAATTAATAGTTATTCGTCGGAGCGACTTTCACCCAATATTTAATTCATCGGCGAATTTAACGAGAAGAGAATGAAAGCTACTTGAAAATGGAGAGAAAGAGGCGCCGGAATGGGAGGAAGTGGTGAGGATGTAAATCACGTTGATTGTGTGATACATTCTCGAAACAATAGCTTGGTGAGAGGATTATAGATTTTCATTGAAAAGACGGAGTATTGGGCTATAAGGAGAACGGTTTTGGCTCGCACAGAATCTGCCCTTCCTCTCATTAATTTCTCTCTTTTAAGATTTACGTCCTGTATCACAATGTAGCGAAGGAAATATATACACCAACAACATTACGGAAGAGTGATTTTCCGATACAGGCTGATTACTAATGACGGCGATAAATGGAGGAAATTGCTTTTATATTGAATCCTCCTTATTGAATTTTTTAAAAGTCCCTTTCACTTGTTCAAAAAATTCTTCCGATTGAGTGGTTCATTAAATTTTAATTAATCATTTGAGTAATTTACTTAGTAGGCTCTTTGTTTTTTCATTTTCTTTGGAATAATATTTAAGGTGTTAAGCGTTATTAAATACTGAGTGGGACCTATTATCACTCACATCCTTTTATTATTCTCTAACTTTTCTTTAACTTAAACAGTATCACAAATTTTAATTTGATTAATTCGACGCAGTTGTATTTAATTAAAAATTGCGAAACAAAAATATTTTTGTATTCTTCCAAAAATCAAAAACTCTTTAATCTACATATTACAATTTTCATTGTAAAAGTTTTTCTGCTGTTGAGATTCATCATTCTAAAGCTTTTGAGAATTCTTTGATTACTTATGCTATATGATTAAACGGTGGCCATAAGAATTATTTCTTGGTTATTGATAAAATACTACTGTTCAAATCATACCTCTACCCAATGTGCCAATAAGTAAAGCATTTCAAGTATACTACATTGCGTAGTAGCACGATAATCATTTTCCTATCCTCATATAGAAAGCAAACAAGAATAGAGATCATACCAATAAACGTCCATAAATAAAACCTTTAATTTTAGATCGCTGGAACAATAATAAGGTTACGTAAATTAGTCATTTTGAATGTGGAAGTTCACGAAGAAAGATGAGAAAACCTAATTCAAAATTTGAACGAAGGAATGTTGTAAAATAACGTTTTTGAATTTTCATTCAGAACTAGCTCTTGGAGAAACAAAAAAGACTATGTTACCAAACGCTACCTGACCATATCAAATCAAACAAATAAAAATCGTATCAGATGACAAAATCGATAGAAAAATAATAAAATTATTTCCATCAACTCTTATTCGCTCGCCAAATATCGCAACTTGCTAATCGCCTCAGGAATATACTTAACTATGAGGCAATTAATTAAGTAAGCTTAGAATGGGGCTAATATTGAGGAAAATGGAAATCTTATTTGTTACAATCTTACTCGGAAATTTAGCACAGATATTCGATTGCGTTAAATACGAAAGAAAAAAAAGCGTCAATCAGCTACTAGTTATAAACGCCCCCACGAAACCTTTGATCAGCTTACGTAGCAGAAGCTTCCTCAGCACCCTCAAACAAAACTGAACCATTCTCCGAAAAGAAACTCCCATCAAAAAATTACTGAAACGAACCTCTTCACTTTTACCTTCACCTTTATTGATTTATTCCCTCAGAAATTTCAATTTCGTCCGCGCTCGAAAAAACAGGCAATCCCCCTTTGGGAAGGATTGGTTTAAACATACCCCTTCGAATCAGTCTTTGGACCGAAAAGGGAAAATTTATCTATAAACAAAAGCAATCTATGGAAGCGTCTACGGCAACGAGGTGGCCGGCCGTACGTCGCTGCGCATCGAAAAAGCGCCGGGGAAAAATCGATGGACGGATTTCGCCGAGGGAGAAGGCGGGAGTAAAAAAAAATCTTTTTCTCCATCAGAAAGGAGAGGTTTGTGAAGTGGAACAGACACGGCAAGAGGAGATTGGGGGGTAAGGGATTTTTTTCGGGGGTGAGAAAAATGTAAGAAGGGGTGAAAATGGGAAAAGAGGTGGATAATGAGAAAGGATGAGAAAGGAAGAAACGATTAGGAGGAGGTCCTTGGGAGGGAGAGAAAGAGAGAGGACCGATGAGAAAATATTTTAAAACGATGTCGTTACGGACACTAATGAATATTTGTTCTCTTGGCAGCCGAAAATTGCTGGAGGAACTCGGAGAAAAGGGGGGTCTCTCTTTTGGGAGAAAGATATGGAAAGATGGAGTGGAAGGGAAGATGGGAAAGAGAGAGATACGTAGAAAGGGGTCAAAGCGTCCAGGGGTTATTGGAGGGAGTTTTTTTCCGCTAAAAAGTGAGGTGGGAACAGAAATTTGCCATCGATAAAACGGACCGGGAATGAGATCCAAGAGAGTAATTTTTGCGTTGAAATTAGATTTCGGAGGCAAAGGGAAGGAATTCCTTGCGTTATTAGACTAGTTGCCGGCAAAAGAGCGGAATTATGTCCGCTGAATCGAATTTGATGAAAGGATGCCTATATGTTATAATTGAAATCATTCGTGAGATCGGGTCCCTTGAGTTGCCTTATGCATGAGGCTCATTCTGCTTCTGTAAGGATTCTTATGAAGTGAATAGAGTATAGTAGAGGTAGCTATGCGGTGGTCAGCTCGTCGACAAGGCAACTTGTCCAAAGAGTAGATATTGGAATTTTTAGTGATAAATAAATTAGAAATTATAAACGACTGTAGGAGCATTTCGAAGCCTCTAAACTGGTTAAATAGAAAGACTTTAGGACAACTCGGCGAAAAGACAACAGGGTGACACCTTTCAGTAGCTGAATTAAATAATCTTTTTCTTTGCGTCAATTCCATAGCTGCTTATAGATACCATATTCTGATCGTAAAATCATAGGGAATGAAACAATCTGACGTTCCAGTCAAAACGGGACGTACAGCAAGCCTATTTATAGACATAATGACATTCTCAAGTTAACTGTTACAAATACTGACGGTGAATCGATGTCTTGTCTACTAATAACATCCTTAGCTACATGATAATGCAATGTTGCATATTCCCACAGTTACTCTAAGATACTACTGCCGTACAATAAACATAACTACATTACATTATTATAGCGTCAGCTAATGATGACGATCATTAGTGAAGACAATCAATTTGATATTTACCACTGACACTGATACTACCGGATGCCCATCCAATTTACATTATAAATTCTGGGTATCCTTTGTGAACAAATGCAACACCAGCTAGGCTAAGTGCAAACCACAAGAATAACCCTTTCATATGATTCATTAAGGTGAAACTCGTATGAATACCATGACCCAGTAGCATGACTAAAATCAGTAACGATTGTTACGCTGCCTTTTTTATGCGTAAAGAAAGACATTTTCTTGTAAATACATCGCTTCTAAGAACCTATCATCGCTCCCTTTAATTAGTTCCCTCGACTTAGGCGGATTAAAAGAAAGACCCATTAATTATAGATAAGGAAATATGATATTTAATAAGATGATGAAGTTTTATGTAACTGGAGCTTAAATTTTCTGTAAAATCTTATATCACAATACAAGACAAAATAGCTATTTTCAAAAAAAATTAAAAAATAATACTTTTAATAATAAAAGTAATCTCTTCAGTAAAATCATCTCATGCCAAGGAAAGGACTCGATAAATTCGAATTTTCAGATAAGCCTTAAAGATATACTTGATGCAAAAAACTAATAGATACTGTTGCAACGTTATCTTCAGATTAAGAACTTGATTGAAGGAAAGAGTGATCAAATTTTCTCGCATTATATCTTGAGGTATTAAATCATAATCATGAAATGATTCATTCTTTACAAAAAAGTTAATTCGCCTACTTTAATTACAAGAAGAAAAAACGTACTCGACTTCAGCGATGACAATGGTCGTCGAAGGAACGGCGCATGAAAAGAATAAATTTGACGAAATTTTGCACATTTTGTGTGTTTCAAGCATTTAAAATTGTTTGACGATATAGATAACAATAATGGACTCCCTATTTATTATCTCCCTAACTATACAAATTTCGAAGCACCTAAAGTAGAAGATAATTTGAGAAGCCATTGCATTCTCACAGTTGTACTCATCAAAGAACAATCGACAGTCAAAAATTTTCACGCTGTATGGAAAGAGAAAGTATGGCGGATTTAATTGGGAAGCAACCTCGATGAACACCTTGGGCAGAATTGATTCAGCCTTTCTGTAAGCGGAGAGCGGGGAAATCCATTGCTACGTCTAATTACGTAATCAATAAACGCTCTAACTACCCTACCTTAACATAATTTCCTCTATGCATGTAGTAATAGGCTGTATCTGAATGCCATTCGCATTACCTATGTATGGAGTTAGTTGCGTTAGTTGGTTGCTATGGAGAACATTGACTTGGGTATTTAACGCAGAAGACGGTACAACAAAGCGCAACTGAGAAATTGTTTCATACATAAGAAGAATGATAAAACTACATTAGTGTTTCAGTTAATGTTATTCAAACCATTAACTGAACTGGCGCCCATCACTAACTGGCGCCGTAACCTTGTAAAATTAATGTTGAAAAGTTATCACATGTAATTTAATCCATATGAGGTTAGTAGAATTTGTATAACGATATGATGATAGATATGAATCTTTTCATTCCCTGCACAATTTAAACCAAGAATTCCTTGAGTCTGTAATTAACATATTTAAGCCTGAAACCGCTGTATACAACTTACACGAGTTAATTAGCTAGGTAGTTAATTTAATTAAACTTAATTTTTTCTAATTCACCCATAGTTAACGCAATAGACGACAAGAAAAATAATTTGAGTCAAAGATACGATGCATTAAATCTCTGATATTTCATCCCCTTAACTTCAGGTACGTAGCAATAAATCTAAGGCTATAAATTAACCTATTAATAACGCACTGCATAAAGTTTTTGCACGATAATCATGCATCAATATTTTATGCAGGATTTGTGAATTCACAATGTAAAACCAACTTCGATAAAGAATTCTAGTAAATTTGTTTGAGACCAAAAGAATTAACTTAGACAGACAGTCATCATCCTAAGTTAGTTGCAACATATTATACATAAAGACCTAACTATGTATTTAAGTTGACACATCTTGGTAGAGTATACTTACTTGCGTCATTTTTATGTAGGACCTTCTAAGTAATAATCGCTTATGGCCTTCCCTCGTTAAACAAAGATATTAACTGTACGTCCTTACTTGAGATAATAAACGATTATTTGAAGTGTTTATGCCTGTAATAAGAATTCGCCACGTCTAGAAGTGGAACACATAAAGTGTATAATTGTGCCACGTGAAACCTGTGGGTCGCGCATTGACATCTATGAACTCCGAGATATTGGATATGAATCTCACACGCGGCGTGAATGTCTCTGCTTAACGATCTGCTTGAAATTGAGTTATTAAAGCTTTTGGAGCCGTCCTACCTCTTTAATGGCTTAAAAAATCCCCTCCACTGTGTATACTTTTGATTTACCGATCACACAAACATCTTTTAAAAATATAATTTTTTTAGGCCTTTGAATGATGGATACAATCAGTTTTTTCTTCTAATTTACAGAAACAAATTACGAGATTTTCGGTAAGAAATATGCACAGAAATATCAAATTTACATAAAAATAAAGTATTCCCGCAGTTATTTCGAAGTTCCCATTACGATTTTTGGAAAGGAAAATTCTGAAAATTTGAGCTCTAACCTTTCGATAATCACATTCTCTGTTCTAAGTTTCAGGTGATACTCAGAATTCCTCGTTTTATAAAGTAATTTTTACTTCTTCAGTAAATTCCTTAGAGATGTACCTAAGATTTTACTGGAACTGTTTGTATGTATGTACCTTTGAGAATAAAATTTTCGATCGAAAATAGAAAAAAAAGAAATCGATATAACTTTAAAAGTTTGTTTAGTGATCTCATCCTTAAGTTTCTATCATGTGATCAAATTTTTAAGGTGACGGAACTGTTTTAGGAGGGGAAGAGGAAATTTGTGGCAGGGAAAGCAGAAATTATTTAGAAAAATACATTTATAATAATATGGACATAGAGAAATATTTGCAAAGGAAAAGTTTCTCACTTTGCTACGAGAAAATGATAGCATCCCATGAAAAAGCATTCAAACGAAATTAGCTTAGTAGGACTTATTTGGGCTAATTACTTTTAACAAAAAATAAACAAATCATTAAATCCCATTCCGTAAAGATTCGTGGTAATTTTCCACATTTTACCACTGCGGAAGGTGAATTAATTACATAAAACCTTGGCAAACAATATGCATTTCTCAGTGCGAATTTCGATACCTCCAGTTGAACTTTTTAACATTTCCAAACGTTCACTTTGAGCTTAAGATAATATTCAACTCTTTCTTTATACAATTTTTCCTCTGAAAATTGTTAAAGATCTTCGCCTTAGCTTCCTTTGAGTTCTTATATGCTATCGTTTGATGTGGCTCAAAGAAGACTTTTCCTCTCTCATTTTCAGCAGCTCATGTGTGGAGATCAAACGATATGCGCTTATCGAATTAAGTTATTAATCAATCTCAAAAATTAGTGTGGTTTTATATATCTCAACAGAAGAACCGATACTGTGAGAACCTAGGGACTAAATGGAAATGATTGCATGGAATTTTTCAGTTGTTCAACATACTTCAATAATAGTCAAAAACCCATTAAAAATTTACGAAGTGGATGTGCTTAATGATCCCTTATACACTACACAGTATAAACTTCTGATGCACAACAACCCTATGACAACGACTGATACTTTCTCAACTGTTAATTTTCTCCATTTCGACCAATATTTTTAAGAAAATCCTAAAATATCCTCGATAAATACAGACTTTATTGCAATTATATAGTGTTAATTTTTATGATTTCTCTTCTGACTTACATATTTTCAATCGAGACACAGATTGTTTCTTAGTAACTTTGCATCATTCGCAACAATAGTTTTTTACTCTTAACTTCCGTTATTAGCGACAGATGACCCAAATACTGCATTAATCACAACATAATTTCACATTTTAGGAATTATACATAATATGAACATTAATACACTTCCGTCTTTTGTCTAAAAAGTTCATTCAACTTTCCAATACCCAAATAAGTCAATAAACTCCGTGATATTGCCTTACTTCCTTAATGTCCGAATCCGGCCCCAACTCTGTGAGTCAGGAACCAAAAACTCGAACAAAAACAAAACTCAAATAAAAAGTAAATAAACAGCCTTCATTGAGTGCTGGGAATATTAGATAAGATAAAGCGACGGAGTTTTAATGGAAATTTCTAAAACGGAATGCAAACAGCAGTAAGCCACTGAATGCTTCGAACAAAGGATCAAAACCGTTGTCTCTTGTGGTGTTGTCGGTTGTCGATATCGCGTAATAGAAAGCGCATATTTTATCGAGTGCCCGTCCGCTACTTGAGTGCTTTCGGATGGAACCTTGGCAAGGGGCTTTTGATCTCTGAAACGTCCGAGATCAGTCCGTTTTGTCAGATCAAAGGTTTGATTGCATCGCGTTGTAAGCGATTAAAAACTCTCGGTTAAAATTGTTTGAGGAAAAGAAGTTCAACCCGCTGACGGAAGCTCTCCTAAAGATTCGCACAAGGCAATTTGACGAGCGAATACTCCCTAGATACTCTCACAAATAACTTAACTTGGAGAATCCACATTCCAGTTAGGAAAAGGATCCGAAAGTTTTCGAACTTATTCTCGGGGCGAGAAAGTCGGTGGGTATTGGAGCTTCCCTTAGGTTTGGTATATAAAGTACACTTCCGGTACCTTTCCGATAAGAGCGGTGATCGTTAAAAGGCCTAACTGAAAATGGAAGACCTTGTTACGTAGAGTTAGAAACGAATTTCCGATGCGATCAAAAGTCTTACCATTTTAGAATCGAATAAAGACTGATCCATGAAAAATATACAATATCCTCAACATAAAAACATCATTCCAAGAACGGAAAATATCTTATATTTTAAACTTCTCATATGCTGGATAATCTGACGAGGAAACTCATTCAAAAATAAAGCAAAGGATTTTATTAGAATATCACAGTGGGTGTGAGGCACGATTAATTTACTAAATAAACTGAGTAGTTCCCCTTGATAATTATTAATTAAAATAGTGCTGCTACTTGCAAGTAGTACCTCTTCTCATATGTATGCGGTATAAAAGTTAAAAATTCCGAAAAATAGTATTAGATGATGAAAAATCATGATTCTAAATATTCACTATGCAGCTATTTCTTGGAATTATTTATTTCAAATAAAATTTTTCAAGAATTGTATAAAATAATTCCATATGGCATAAGTTAAAATTCCATTGAGTATTTATGGTATTTAATTAAATCAGTTCCTTTCCATTTCAAAGAGTTCTAAGAAATTATCGTCAAGCCAATAGCTGATGTAGCAGAAACACTAAAACATATATTTACGAAAGCTCTTACCCTACATTTTCATTTCACGAAGAAACGAACTTCAATGAACATTTTTTCAAATAGCAAATATTTCTCACTCTTTGAACTTCATAATTTAGAATAAATAAGTATCCATCTCATCTCTCAAACCAAAGTGATAAATTAGATGCATGGGAGAAATTAGTAGAAAAGTAGTGAAGTGTGAAGTCAATTAGTGAAGTTAATTCCATAAAAAATATCAAACAAACTGAACACTATACTAAAGTATACTGAAAATGTCTCTCAGACGTTATCCTATATATTTAAATTTAATTCTTCCAACTCTTTTGAGTACAGGAAAACGACATAAAATTCTAAGACAAATAGTGACTCAATTAATTATTCGCAGATAATAATGACACAAAAAGTTGTACTTAGTAAAAGTAATCGTTTTTCTGAGCTGATACATAAATTTCTTTTAGCATAAAAGCGATATTTCCTAACATTCTAATTCAAACCCGCAAAATTTTCCGATTTAAAGCAGAAAGAAACCCCAGGATCCCAAAGAATCCCATCAATTCCCGTCTCTTTCAGGCGCATGATCTACGCCGCGGGCACAAAAAAAAGTGTGAATAATTTCGCCTATCGGAGGAAACGATGTTTTCGCACCCTCTGCCATACGCCACTTGGAAGCCTTCGGGTTATACGTATAAATGTAAATGTAACTGCGGGGAGATGGGTCGCTGGAAATCGGATCCCATCTTCAGGACGACAACTTCCATATGTTCCACGTGCGACCCCTTAAAGCACCTCAGCGCGCCTCGAGCGAGTCTTCCCCGGATGAGTGCACCAGAAGGGATGGAGATAAGAGGATGATCCTAGTTCCAAAGGAAGCTAAGTAGATGGCGCCCTAAGTGGCTAACTCCCCCTCTCCGAAGAATTCGCACTTCCACGCTTACTGCTCACGGAAGACGTGATGGTGCATAGCTTATGACCTCCGCACGAGAAAATCTTAATTTGAAAAAAGGTCGCGTTTTTTATCGCCTGAGTAGTTTCTCGAGAACGGAGGAAGGTCAATAAAAAAGTGTTTTTTTTCAATTAATTCCTTGCTTCCTCAAGGCTTCGCTTAACGAAGTTTTCGGCTAATGTAGATATTTTCGCTGTTTTTCGGGCTCGGCTAATGAATATTTTATTGGATGTAGAGATGAAAATAGCCGAAAGAAAAATATCGAATAAACCGACTGATTACTTCCATCGAATTATTCGAATAAACTTCGATTTCACAGTCTATCTTCATCTACAACCGACTGATTCTATTCGGTTTCTCATTCGCTCCTCCCCGTTGAGTGAATCATTTGATGGATTCGAGCTTCACTCGCTCCGGGCCGTCTAAGGAAGTATTCGATATTTCACTCGTATACTCTATACCTTTAAATAGTGGGCAGTATTCAGAACGAATTAACTTAAGAACTTATTAACGAATTAACTTGAACGAATTATATTTGTTAACCGAGGTATTATTGTACACCTAAGGTAAATGTGTTTACCCTATCATCTGTATAAAATATAGATCTCTGCTATGTAACACAAAAATCTTATACAAGGTCCCTTTACTACATTTAGTTCGTTATTTTAGGGATGGAATATTAGCATCTGTATCAGGGTCATGCAACCCCATACGCTGAGGTCAAAGTAGGTAGTTAATTCTAAGGACTTCTTAAAATTGGCAACTCTTCTACGTATCATATACATATTCGGATTAGTACTCCTATACATTTTTGTGAAATTATTTTCTGTTTTCAAGGAATTTTTCTATGCAAATTGTTAACGCGATTTGCAGTTAAAACTATAGGGGGTAACTGTAGTGTTACCTACGGTTAAAAATCTCTCTTATCAAAATTTATAAATTCAAAATAATATACAAAAGCCTTGGTAATATAGCCATATGATTTACGAATTAAGAATTACCCAATTGGTATCGCTTTGTGAATAAGATGTATGTTCGAATAAGAATCTGATCATAGAAAGCCAAAGCTATCCAAGATTCAGAGGAGGACCTTTCATTTGTTTGACCGGTGCTCTAACCAATCGAGCTACCATAATATAGTAGAGGAATTAAAGCCTACGCTAACATTTTCATGCTCCATGTATACTTATAAAAATTTGTATGAAAATTATGAAATAGAGTTACCTATAAATATATATTAAGATGACTATTCATAACTTTAAAGTAGAAAGGCATTAATTAAACCTGGCTACAATACCTCTGATATACTACCGCTTGATTCCTTTAAGTAATTATTTCTCACGTAATTTCTTTTTAGTACAATTACGTACTTTCTCAAACCACAAACAAACTGAAACTAAATCCATACGCTGTATACAAAATCAAAATAAATTAAACTCTCTCTTTTTTAATCTTAATCCAAATTGGAAAAGGAGATAATACCAGGTGAGAAATGAGATATTTTAGTACTTTAATGTGGACTCTAATTAACCGAAAAAATATTTCTGAAAATGCTGTTCAAATTTAAGGATATATTACCATTGACCTTCCTTCGGCACACCTAAAAATTATGTACGAGACGTCACTGTGTGGTACACCGGTTGGGAACCTCAATTTAGTAAGAAAATTAATTTTAATGAATAACTAATTTTGCAGCTCCTTAAAAAGAACCAAGCATTACCATTCGAAGGAAAATATATGCGACGTACGTATTGCAAATCACAACTCCAGCGTCAATACATCTTCAAAGCACGGAATTCAATCAAAGGACTTAAGATAAGAGCCCCATAAACTTATGGAAACCTCGGTTTGACCTTTTGGGACACTGAGGGGCGGATTCTATTGTAGCGAGAAGGCATATGTCATACAGAGGAAACGGAATAAGATTGACCTCTGGCGGGAAAGGGTGAAAATAAATGGCAGGGTAGGGAAAGAGAGAGAAAGCAATTCCTTTATGAATGGCATGGAGTGCGTTTAGCTAGAAAGATATTTCTGAGGTCATAAAGGGGTCAATGGGAGGAAAGAAGGATTTGTTAGAACGACACGAAATGGCCTAATGGAGTAAGAGTTAACTGAATGGGAGGCATTCGCTCCTCTTGGGAAGAATGGGGAAATTGGAAGAGTGGAAAGAAAAGAGGTAGTTTGGTGCTGTAATTCGATTCTTGACAGCTCGATTTATGTCAATCGACTTGTAAATGCATTAGAAACCCTCTTATCCGGATCTGCTTTGACTGGTCGAATTATTGTTGAGATTTATTTCCGGGCAGATCAAATCCTTGTTGCCAATTGTAGAATGAGAGCAGGGCAATGTTTTCAAAGGCAATTGATGGTTTCGTTCTCAACGTAAAGCTTACTCCACTCTCATTTTTGATTTTTTTGAGGAATTCAATCTACCAGATACCATGAATTCCGTAACCTGAACTGTACAACCTATCAGTACAATAAATCTGATTTTGATCTCTGAGTAATTCTTAAATCTGACAGGATGGACAAATATTCTGTAGGTGACCTACTCAACACTATGGTCATTTCTTTAAAACGATAAAATCATTGATCGATTTTCCCATGTATAATTCCAAGGATATTAACGTATCTGCGAAAGCTCCTTAAACAATGTAATAATGAAAAGAATACTAGGTAAATTTTGGCTTTACGAGGATATTCATAAATTCAACCTTATTTTAGTTATATTATCAAACAACACAAGCAATGAATCCACAACCAGGATTCGAACCTAGGACCTCAATGATCCTAAACTATTAGGCTAAGCATTACACCAATGCTGGCGACAATTGGTTGATATGAGTAAGTAATTTTTCAACAATGTTAACATGTTCTTAATAAGTAACTACTTTAAAAAAGAAAAGGATAACCTACATATGATTTTAAACTATAATTCTTGGTAAAGAAATTTAATACAATATTGAGGGGATATGATAATTGAATCTGATATATATAATAGGAAAGAATTTCACAGAAATTATCTTACTATAATGACCGATATATGAGCTGCATATAAATTCTAGATATAGTATCTTAAAACAGTGCAGTATAATCAAATGTAACATATGCATGTATGCAGATACAACATACTATTAACATAATATTATTCTGAATATGAGAACACTTGTATATATATAAATCATTAAAAATACAGAAAAAAATACCTATCAACATAATAAGCAATCGGTTTAGATTAAAAATTAACAGGGACTTTTTACTTACATTTCCAGAGTAATCGGCTTTTTCATTATCCTGCCAAAATCACGATTCCGTGAAGACCACCGTATCGTTCAGTTCCCTTGTTCGACTTGGGACTTTCCGTGATTACAATCATGGTTCGTGAACGCAAGCTGATTAGCCTAGCCCTAGAGTTAGAAGTTTCAGGACATTACTTGAAAAGCTTAGACAACTGCCGTCACGGCGACTTAGGGGCAGTGTATGAAATTTCGGATGCTCGAACTTTCTCAATAAATTGTAGATTTATAGCTAATAGCATAAACCTGAGCCAGAAGTAGAGAAGCAACTTACACAACACAATACACCCAAAGTCGAAGTTAGGTAAGTTCAACTTTCAAGGGTACATGCATTATATGAAGCTTACCACAATATGTCTTGCTTATAAAAACAATAATATAATACTAATAATTAATGGTCAGCATATATAAGGAAAAAAAATTAAAATCAAATTTTCATACAATTAAATAACTGCAGTTATATATGATGCAACATATTCGTGTTTGAACGAGATAAAATACAAAACTTGACTGTGGTACTCAAAGATATGTCATTTATTTTATTAATTTTCATAGATTTATGGAATAATCTATACATGTTTCACCACTGCGATTAGGAAAACAAAACTTTTTCAAGAAAATGATATTTTAGAAACAGTACAATAATTATGTACCATTTAACAAAATAAGCTCTTAATTATAAATAAAAATTTTACATTCTACTCACTATCAGAAATATTTCATTGATATCAAATCACCAATAAAACGTTATATTCTCTGGCTATGAATTATTTTCAACTTATGAAAATCATACTTGGTGAAAATCAAGGAGTTTGGTAAATTTTCTGGTAGGATATTCATATAGAAAAGCAAAAATATTTACATTCAAGATATTTTAATAATTTTGGATAAATAAAATGTCAATAATTCACTAAGTTTCAAACATAAATAAGTCATCATTGGTATTACTTTAATATTAATCAGTAACAAGTTCACGAATTGAAACTGATTGCAATAGATAGTAAACATAACCATTCTAATAAATCAAAAACATTAAGGAAATAAACAGAATAAAAAGTAAACAGTAACCCTAATATAAAGCATGGAATGTATGTATTTACACATAAACATGTCATCGCTACCGGGACTTGCGTTAACGAGGAGAATTCAACTTCGAACAGCTACTTTAAAACCCAAAGCTTCCCTGACCTATCTTTAATGGCCCTACATCACCCTTGTTTTAAGAAAGCCTCAATATCCATGGAAATGGCCGATTAAATGATTAGATTGGCTAAGAAAACGCTTGCTGGGAGAGTGATTATGAAGAGACATTTCACCGAAAGAGAGAGATATGGGGAGATTTACGAGAAAGCTTTTATAAATAGAACCGAAAGGCGATAAGCGAAAATAAAGCGATTGCTCGAGAGGCAATAAAAAGTTTACGAGCCTTTCCATTAAGGTGCGTGCATCCATTTCTTGGCATTTCCTCGAAATTCTTTGCCACAATCACCAATTTGAATTCGAAGAGGCTCACGCGAACGATAGAAAAAGTATCAGACACCGCGGAAAGGAAATATTTTGGTTTAAAAACGCCTTTGCATTCGAGGAAATGCACGAAAACTTTTTCTTAGTCTTGAGTCTGCAGTCAAGACATCGATTTGCACGAGAAATGCTCTTCACATCCGTCAAAAAGTGACTTTTATGTTATTTTTGCATGATCTTCGTCTCCAATTATCGAATTCCGCTTTCTAAAACCACTTTTTAATGCACTTAACCCTATTTCAAAGAAGATTTTTTTTAAGGTTAACGAATTCAATTATTATTGCCTGCAGGAAAGCTGTCAAGATAATCACTAAATGAAAAAGTTATATTCTTGTTTTTATATCGTAAACTCTGACTTCAATGATCATCTAAATACGAGTAATTTATTAAGAATTTTTATCCAGGATATACTATTTCTGTTGCGTCTTCGGCAGCAACTTAATTATATGTGCATACATCAAGTACTGCCTCATCACAACAGATGATTAGCATCATTAACCAATTACTACTATTAGTTTCAAAATATTACATCGAAATTTACTTCCGCAGGTACACCATTGATAACTACTAGTATACCTATCTTATATTAAAAAATCCAACTGAAAATATGATATCATTATCTATCTCCACTGTGTTCCAAGTACAACTATTAGACTACGGGTATTGTTCTCTATATCCTGACAAAAACCAATGAAAATGTTAGAATACCTATCCCCAACAATACAAAACATCATTCATATATTTACAATATGTGCACAAAAAATAATAAATTTAACTTTCAAGAACGATTCTTTACACTATAAACATAGCTAGAGATAATAAAACTCAATGTTATACTTACAACGGAATATATTTCCGGGAATAAATCTAAGCTTTCCGGTAATGTAGCGATTACGCAATCATTATATTATGCTTTTTAAATATTATGTCAGATTTTGTTTCCAGGAAAAAAATAAAATACTCAAATCTAATGATTCTTTGATGCAAAAAATGAAAAAAGGGGTAAAAAGTTGCAAATAGATCGTATTGATATGCAATAATCGTAAATACGAAATCAATCAAGAGGTTTCCATGTCTCGGAGTAAATAAACTATCCGCCATCTTGTTTAACATATTTACACGAAGATTGATATATACTTGCACTTGACTTGAGACTTTGGATAATAAACATATCTCGCACTTAACAGTAATGAATAATAATAAAAGGTATACCACTTATAAAAATGATATGGAATAGAATTAGTTACCTTCGTTTCATGAATTCATCCAACGTCAAGAATCGGAGAAAAAAACAGCACGGCACGTATTCCATTCTGCTTTCCATTCAGTCACTCAATATCTCCAAAATTACCCCTTTTAGATGGAAATATAATGTTCCAATAGATAAATAAAACACTACTCAGCAATTCACAATAACACTCGATGAAAACGATTACGTAATATGCTTGTTAGCATATCGCACGCGGGAGACCGGTACACCTCAACGTCACTATTCGCACTACTTCCGACCTACACCGGAACAAAACCCTCTCGCGAAAGCCCTGTGTAAACATAATCAGCCAATCACAGCACTTCTTCCCAATTTTAAGAGAGGCCTTGGAGGGAGGCTAGGCACTCGCGACGGCTGAGCCGGTGGTCGCGAGGTGTCGAATATCGGTTCGGAGTCGAATAAGGTGCTCAACCCGCTGTGAAGAAGAATTTAAGAGGAGACTATTTGGAAGCAATAGGTCAGAGAGAGTTGAAAACACCTGGCGACTCAATTAAGCGATGATTCAACTCTGAGTTATCAAAATATATATTGAATATGTTGTCATTGTTTATTAATATATTCGTAATATTTTTAACTTTTGATATATTTATTCTCATTGATTATTTTCCGTAAAATTATCCAAAATAAGAACTAAGCTGACCTACAAAACAAATATTATGGGATAACTTATGGCTTATGATCGCTGAATTTACATGGCGAAGGAAAGTAATAATTACATATTTTCACGTAAAATCTAAATTAAATGTGACATTACATATTTTATTTATGCATTAAAACAGCGTATTAATTTAGGATAAAAATTTGTTACTTAAAATTTTAAATGAAATAGAACACGTTGTAATTATACAATAAATAATCATATCAGATTATTTAAAATTAACTGAACGTGGGGCGCAAACGAGTTATCTCGCACGTCATAATTGATCGTCGAAGAACGTTAATTATTTCATGAGAAGATAAGGTTTGAAGAAATACTTAATCTAGTTCGAAGGTAAAAATCTCAAAATAAACAACATCTGTTCGACCAGCAATGCGTGTAAAACTACACTGGGAACGGAGTGCCGCATTGGTTTCCGTCGTTCACCCTTGATTTACAGCTATTTACTGATATCTTCCGGCCGGATGAGTTCATCAGCATGTACCCTGATGTCAGCCTTGACATTCGGAGCAGCGAAAACTGTTTGTAGCGAGCCCTTCCTGAATCAGTGCCTGCATGTTCAAGCCCGCAGCCTTCATTCATTTAACACGGGTAACAGCAGTGCCATTGTCCACTGCATCGTCTCCGCAGACAGTTTTTACCAATTCTCGCTGCCCGGCGACTCTTCCGTCACACACTCAATTACGGCTCCATCTAGCGAGCGTCACTGTAAGCTGCCATTTCGATGATTAATCACCGTGATCGCATCCGATGCGACGATTAGAAACTGTTAAATAAAGTCGAATCCAGAGTCGAACGAGGTCAATCGATATGATTCATTGTATTCCTTAATCTAAAAACAGAGGTCCGCAAACCAAGGCCCGCGGGAGGATTTTATTCGTACAGTGAAAACTTTGAATTTTATGTTCAGTTATACTTTCGTATGCAGCCTATGCTATTCCTATTCTGAATATCGTCTAGAAAATTTCACAAAATTGCATTCTTTGATTTTGTCACGATTTTTGATTACTTTTGGTGAACTAATAATATGTAAAATAAAATTTTGCATGTACGAGGGTGGTCTGAAAAGTTTCCGAACCCAGATTTTTCAGAAATCTTCAGAAAATTTTCAGAAAACATGTTGAGAAATGGCGAAATGTCGGAAAATTTTCAGACCACCCAGGTGTAGAGTCACCTATTTAAACACTGTGTAAACATAGCACTTTAAAAAAAGTATTTAAGACTAATAAAAAATACAAGAAAAATGAGTTGAAGATAGTAACTATACAGAATTTCATTGGCATATTTCACGAACATAATGGAAAGTACATACGTGGAATTAGAGTCACTGACTTTGTTCTTCGTTGTTACAATATAGCGTTTTGACCCAACATAGGGATTACTTCAAATTGATTTATAAATAAAGGTAGTGAACTCTATAAACACAACGAAAAGGATTTCATCAAAATATTGAAATTCACCCAACGTATCTAGGCAGCTATTTGAATATTAATAGCAAAGCTAACCTAATCTAGCCCATACCCTTTTAAAAGACGGCAAATTTTATGTATTATTTTTGTATCGCTGCGTTTGGATATAATTAAAAAATTTATTCATAATTATATGTGATGTGTTCATACATATAATAATACTTCTAATGAATATGATAATTAATATTACAAAGCCTACGTGCGATCGTGCGCGAGTACTATATACTTTTTTCAAAAATCACTTCTGTCTCCAACATGCTATGATGATTACCGCTAATCTTCGCGGCATGCTATATCTACTGACAATTACGTCCTAATGCACCTTTCTCGTATATCCTTATTCATAATACGATTCTCTTGAGTGCACTTCATCGCCTTTTTACGAAGCACAAGCCCTTGACGCGGCATATCCAGGTTAAATAAAAGGCTTCGCATGTTTCATCTCAGCGCTAAATACGATTAACCTATGGTTTTTCCGGATTTCACGGCGGTAATCAATGGAGATACCGTGGCTTCGTCAACCCTGTCTTTGGGTCCTCCAGGTAAAAAATTAAACGAAAAACCGCTATCCGAATCTCCGAAACTCGATTCATCATGAGATCAAAAAGGTGAGGAGGCCCTCGAAACCGAATGAAATGTAAATGGTTTTTCGGCACAAATTGCGTTCTTTTTGATGTCCTCAAAAGCATGGTCGAGAGTCTCACAGTTTGTAGAAAACGCAGAAAGTTCGGATTTTTTAATACTTGATTTCGGTTAGTCTCTTTACTGACGTGCGTCACTCCACGAAGTCACGCCTACAAATATTTTAAAAACATTTATATTTTTATTTTATTATTATTTTATTATTATTTTATTATTATTTTATTATTATTTTATTATTATTTTATTATTATTTTATTATTATTTTATTATTATTTTATTATTATTTTATTATTATTTTATTATTATTTTATTATTATTTTATTATTATTTTATTATTATTTTATTATTATCTTATTATCATTTTATTATTATTTTATTATTATCTTATTATTATTTTATTATTATTTTCTTATTATTTTGTTATCATTTTATTATAATTTTATTATAATTTTATTATTATTTTATGATTATTCTATTATATCATTATAATTATAATACTTATTTTAAGAATAAGAGACTCATGATAAATTTCTTCGTATTGCCGAAATATAGTCTATTTAGACCGAATTAATAATGCGACTGCTGTATATAATATTTTATCTTTGATACAGGTAGAGAAGGATTGCTGCAAATGTTCGTATCACCCCTACGAACCCAGCTTATCCATTAATTTATATTTTTAAAATCTCATTCATTCTTATCACACGTTGCATGGGTGCATAATTCTGAAAATAGGTTAACTGTGAGGGAGTATTGCTCAAAAATCTCTCCAGCTTTAAAATAATCCTCAATCTTGCTGATAGGTGCTAGTAACCTAGTAACCAAGGAGAGAAACAGACACGGCGTAACATTACATGCGAGATATACCTTTCGATAACGTCTACATGCTCGTGGAAAACTTAAAGTAATCCGTTTTTAAGCAAGATATTTTTTAGCTGGTCGACGCGTCGCTTTTTACATATTTGGATGTTCTTTTTGCCTTTCATAAAATCGAAATTCGTGGACTACATTTGCAGCTGAATTTAAATGAAGTATATCAAATCAGATTCCACGACGAATGAAAGAATATAATCTGAATATAATTTTATCCGAAGCGGAATATCATTTTTTATTCAGCAGCAAACGCAGTCCGCGATTTACAATTTATATTTTGGAATTTTCGTCTATTTATCTGTCCATGAAGCATGAAGCGTACTTGACGTTGAAATACATATATTTTTATATTTAAAGAATTATTATATTTATATTGAAAAGGAATTCGATAGAAAGTTATTTTTAGATCTACTTTATCGTTTTCCATAAAACTATTTCGTTATTTTCAATTTGATTTCACTTGAAAAATAAGAAAGAGAAACAATTTTTAAATTTAATCGAAAAAAATATTGAAATTATATTACAAATACATTTATATTTGTGTAAAATATTAATATTTATTAATTACAAATAACAAATAAATATTTTTATAATATTATAGAATATGAATAGCCAAATATAATGATAGATTATATATTTTTCCAGGCAGTAAAAGCCGCGTTTAACGTCCTACTAGACCGAACTCTCCGGTATATATATGCCGGTATACATTTAAAGAATTGCTATATTTATATTGAAGAGGAATGGGATAGAAAGTTATTTTTGGATCTATCTTATCGTTTGCCCTTCGAAAAAGTTCGTTGGTTTCTAGGTTTATCCACCGTATTTTCATAATTATATAGGACTACATTTTTATAGCTCACAATTTCTTCTCCCTGTATATGGTACAAAAATCCGTAAGGATATGAAGGTGTGTTATTAAGATTATTTTAATGTTTGTGTATTCGTTTTCAGTGGCTGGAGAGTTTGTTAAAATGCATTTGGGTGGAAAAATAGAGTATCAGTGTTCGCCTGCAAATTTTTCGCATGGAGCAACTAGTATTATATATTACAAATAACAAAGAAATATTGTTATAATAGTACAGAATATCAATAGCCAAATATAATTATAAAATTGAAGAAATTGTTCCAGGGAGTAAAAGCCGCGTTTTCCTGCATTTTCTGCTATAGACCAACGATTCCTCCAAGTATGCTCCCGACAGCCCCCGTCTGCAATAAACCCTCCGCCGCCATCCTTAGCATCTGATAACACCTCTAAATTAGCGCTACCATTATTCCTCGCTTATTTTTTTGCGATCATCCCTCTCAAGAATTTAATTAAAACCTTCCCCTCGTCTGAACCGGAAGGGAAAAAAAGGAGCTCAATTTTAAAACAAGCATGAAACGGGCTATTTATTCCGAGAGAAATAATTGTCATAAATTTGAATCGCGTCCCTCCGTAGGGGCGAATTTTAATCAGGCCATTCTCTTACGCTCATCTTCGTTCGAAGAGAGAGAGGACCCTTTCTTTTTCTCTTCCTTTGCCCCATTCATCTCCGTTGTCCTCGTGTCCCGCACTTGTATGCAGAGTAGTCCAATCTTTCTCCGTCAGGGAAATGAGTGCTCTGGGAACGGAAAGCAAAGGGAAGAGAGCTAAGGGGATAAGGAACGGGCGCTGAAAGTAAGGGATGAAAATAAAGGGGAGAAAAAGGGAATGCGGAGGAAACAAAGTGTTTCAGGTGGGAGATAAAGGATATGCGGAGAGGCGGTGAGGGAACGGAGGAATGGACCGAAGGTGGATGAAGCTATCCATCACGGAAAGTAAAGCTGTATACCTATTCTACGTACTCTACGCTGGATAACTATGGAGCATTGTTTTACACACGACCATATTTCGGTCCTCCAACCATATGCTGTCGTCTGATTTACGCCTCCCGTGGGATGGCCAGGGTTCTGATGCCGGCAACAAAGAATAATTCCGCTTCTTAGAAACAAAGGGATATATAATAGCGTGCGATGGAAGTGGGATTTATAGCGGTGCTTATTCATGCTCTCCAAGACTACGTATGAGTGTATGAATTGCGGATTTCGGTCGAGTTGGGTTCTATGATATTGTTATAGACCAGCGCCTTTTTTTATAAATTTTTGAGAGATTTCTAGACTGATATGGGTCGTTTTTGAACGGATTTTTCAAAACATTGTAGAACTAGCGATGGTTTAATGTTCTTGATTTTGCAGACCCATTTCTAGATCATCGTTATTCATGACGATTTCCAATGCCCGTAAAAATATGAAATAAAAGCTGAAGTTAAAATCATTGGCAGAACTTTCAATTTAGCTTAGATGTTCCTTTATGATCAATTAAATTTTGAATGAAATTCGAGAGTTATTATTACGGAGAGTTTGCTGGAAATAAGTCGACAAACTTAATTAGAAACTTTTCTTTTTTTAGAAAGTTTTGAATAAGTTGTTTTAATAAGAATAAGCTTCAGATTTTTTTACTAAACAAAACGTAATTCATGCATCTTATGGCAATCAACAAAAGTTTGGATATTTTCTCATTTACTATTCCTGATTTAATGTCACTTAATTCTTTAAGTTGGTACTTTCAAAAACTGATTCACATATGATGACCATTAGCTGATCGAATTATGACACAAATATAGTTTGGAAAATTATAACTTCGGCAATTCTCTTATTTTACGCTAAGATAGGGTAGTATAACCTTGTATACTACAAAGTTATTGAAGCCATAGTAGCGCGCAGAATTTCAGGCGCGTCAAAAGAAAGATAAAATAAAAGATGTGAAAATATCAATGGTAAGAAACGGCAAATATCTTGCAGCCATTGATTGAGTTTCTCTTGGCTCACATTCCCTTCTTTGAGATCGTTCAGTACCGAAGCATTACGATATTGGAATCGTACCTTGCCATTTGCAATGGCCCCCTTTCGTAAACCAATGACCTTTATTGAAAGCGCTCTGTAGAGCTGAAAAAGTGAGGACGTCCCAGTTGTCAAAAATCCAAGGAAGACGTTACGCGTGCTCACCAAAATTTCAGGAATAATTGGATTAGTGAAGCGAAAATACTTGAAGTTCTTAGAAACATAGTTAATGGGTGGATAACATAGGAAAAGTGTGCAAAATATTTCACTAAAGGTCGCGCCAAGGAAAACCCCAATGAAATATTGGCATGAAAAAAGTCTCACAAAAACAGGACTCGAACCCGCATAATTTCCGGAAAGATGCTTTAGCCGATCCTAATCCTGTTATTCTTACGGAAGGTACTTCATTACTTAACTTAGTTTTGCCAGTACCTCTATGAGGACGTTTCTTTGAACAATGCCACTTAGTCGAGTCCACCAGCCATTGCCAAAAAATCTACCAAAACGGCGTGTTGGTTGTACTGGCTAAATAGCTTAAATGGCTAAGGCATCAGCTACTAAAAGTGAAGGATTCACCAAAAATCTTAGATTCGCATCTATAAATAGAATATCATTTCAGAATCATACTAATTAAACCGTCAATTTAAATTAATTTTTCAAACCATTTGTCAATCTTAAGTGATTCTACAATAATTTTAGAGTAAGTCAAACGTTTTAAGAGTACATATAGGAGGTAAAATGTGACAGAGCATTCTTCGTAGAGCGCGAGATGTAGCGAAAACAGAAGGAAATGTCGCTAAAAGAAGAAAAAAAGTCGCCAAATCTAGCACGAAAATCGCTAAATTGGCAACCACGTAGGGCATTATAGGCAACACGCAACTCGAGAGCGGCCTGATGGTAGCATACACCTTCCTCCGATGAAAATTAAAGGATGGCCTACGCTAACTTATCTTCTGGCATATCGGGAAGTGAAAGAAAAGGGCACAAATACGCCAAAGTTTGACGGGGAAAATCACCGTCCATTCAACCGTCAAGAAAATAGTAAACCACGTCGTTGTGAGGTTCCGAGAAAATTGGATTCCGGAAAGGAAGAGGAAAGCGGATGAATATCGAAGAAAAAGAGAATTAAATCTCTCGGAGGTTAGGAAGACTGAGGGCGAGTCAGAGGGACACTGATAAAGACAGATGTTTCAGGATTATCGAGGAGAGAGAGAGAAAAAGGCACGGAGAAAGTAATTACGGGGAAGGAGAGAAATGAGTTCGGCGGGCAGAATAAAGGAGGTGCATAAGCGGATAAGAAAGGAGTCGAGAATTTAGGTCAGGGATAAAAAGAAGGAGAAAATTAATAGGAAAAAAGAAGGGGAATAATCGAAACAAATGAGGGGCGATAAAAGTTGATCCTCGGTGACGAAAAGGGAAAAGAAGTGGAAAGGAAGAAACTCGGCGCGAAGAGGTCAGGTGGAGGAAGTGATTTTTTTAATGCGAACAAAAGTGGATGGGAAGATATCGAACGGGGAGGTCACCTTAAGAAAGAAAAAAAGATTCGTAGGGTAAAATGGCGCGAGGACATCACCGATGGAAAGAGAGATCATTTTAAGACTGAGAAACTTGCTTCGGAGATCGATACAGGGGATGCTTTTGTGCGAGATTCTTTCGCGAGTGGAAGTGCTCAAAACTATCTGCACGATGCGCGTTTTATTCCGTGCAAATACGTGTCGTTTCGAAAATAATTGAAGAAAGGCGTTCCTCTGTATTCTCGCTACGTTTTTAAGGGAATAAAGGCTATTATTTTCGTGGCGATAACAGAGGTAAGTGGAATGGAATTTAATGGTGCAGAGGTATACCAAGGGTTCTATTGATTTCCTAGTGGTAGTGGAAATGTAATAATTATGACATTCTCCATAATAATATAACCTGAATTAAAATATTGGGTAGATATAGGTCTCCTTATCCGCAAACTATATATCCGCAGCCGAACACCAAAATATTATGAATCATCCTACCTACCAGAAAACATTATGCGAACCGACCCACAACTTTTATGCAGAAATCTGCGGGGAGAAATACATCCTGCCTTTTATTTCCGAATTACTGCAATCTCATTCAATAGAAAACTTTACTTCACTAAGTCTGATGATAATATTATGTTACTTGAGCAAGATTAGCTAGAGCATTTTAATTTTATACTATAAGTGAATTTATTTACCAAAATAATAGCTATCCTAACTATCAAAAAGGTAATTACTAGCCTTTCTATCGCAAAGTAACCTCTCTCTCGGACTTTTCATCATTCCTACGAATTCTATTTACGAAGCCGAGTTTCTTAAGTATACCCACACCTACATACTTATATTATGAATGTGGGCACCTAATGTAAAGTGAGGGTTACTCAAAGATATTTCACTTAATCTACTGTTGATAATTTATCCCTCGGTGGCTATAGGAACTAGTCGTCAGCCCTAAGGTTCGTATGATCCTCAACACTTTAACCACAAGCTAAGAAAAGCCTTGGAGAGGGAATCAGGCCTACTGGGCAGAATGAGGAGTCAGAAAGTTTGACCTTCTCTTCCTCAAAAAGCCAGAATACTATATGAATGAAGTTAACCCAAATCCAGAGCAATGGATGTGGGATAGCCATGAGGTCACAGGAAAGGAAAAGCGTTGCAGGTCAACTGTTCTCAACAGAATAACGAAAGATATGAGGAGACCAAGAAGATGGCCAAGGAACGATGGAACAGAGACATCACTAAGTAGTTAGAAGTAACTGGAGGATATGAGAAGTTCAGAACAGCGACCATATGAAAACGCTTGAGGAGGCCTCTTTGACAATAAGAATCGCCAATCATTTTACAAACGGACCAATGTACCAATAGTAAGGTAACAACGTGAAAACGTATAACAACATCATTACGAATGTATGCATATTTTTTCAAGAGAGAACAACAGTCATACGAAACGTGCGAATGAGCAGATGGCTAGATTCGACTTCAGATCACCACTCAGATTTGGAAGCGGATACAGCTTTTAAGCGAGGGAAGAAAACTTTTCGAGCTCACCTTCCTTCGGGATAATATGCAGACCAAGTTATATAGATAGGGGAAAAAAGGGTTTTTTTTCCACGATAACATGGACGGACGGTCGGAGCGAGTCGAAATGACTCCGAAAAAAAAAATTAAAAAATGGAGTCGCGGGAGGGCGTCCCAGCATTCAACGCGTTCATCCACGCGTTTTTGCTCTTTCATTAGCCTTTTTTTTCGGAATCGAAAAAGAGAGATCGGATGGGGTGGCGTTACAAAGTAACTTTTTTTATTGCGGAGGGAGAAATGATTCGAAGCGAATGCAACTAAAATGGAATGGAAATTACTCGGGGAGGGGAAAAAAATAACGGCTGTTACGGCCCAAAGCCACGGAAATTCATTCATTCCCGAGCAAATATTCTAATCGAAACGTAGTGGCGCTGGAAAATAAAAAAGAGAGCGCAGGTGGAGGTCGATTAAATTATTGTTATTGTTTCCATTAACGTTGTCACCGACGATATTACGATCATTATTATCGTTATTATTCTTGTTGTTGTTGTCCTCGGTGCCGCGGAGTTGATAAATCAATGGATTAATGTCCCTCGCATCCAACGTTGCGAAAGGATGCGTTTATACGTTTTTGCCAACTGCTTTGCGAGTTTGGATTTCGGAAAAATTGAGGCGAATCAGTTCCATCTGATATTCAACCTTTTTCAGATACTATGCCTTTGAGGTTACGTGTGCAAAATCATATAAAAGTCAACAAAGATATATAAAGAATAATGTGGAACATATGTTTATCCAGAATTGAAAAAAGAGCTTGTTTTCGATTCTAATGAAAAGATTATGCAAAAGTCAATAATTTCATATAAAGAATAACATGAAACGTTTATTTAAATAGAATTGAAAAAAGAGCTTGTGTTTGATTTTAACTAAAAGATTATATAAAAGTCAATAATATCAAATAAAAAATGATATGAAAATGTATTTAAATACAATTGGAAAGGAATTTGTCGGAAACTAATCCAGTCGAAGAAAATGATGAAATTATTTCTAAACGAGATTACAGCAGCAATAAAGTCAGAGAGCATATATGGATAGATGTCATTGAAAAAAAAACAATCGAAGATATTATGATTTCAAGATGAAAAGTTACATCATTTACCTGAAGTAATTGGCATCATGTCATTCAATAGGATATTAGTATCTAACATTCAACCTTTCTCAAATGCTATACCTTTTAGATTACCTGTAAAATTTATATAAAAGTCAATAATGATATATAAAAATAATATGAAAATGTATTTAAATAGAATTGAAAAAAGAGCTTGTGTCTGAATCTAATCTAGTCGAGGAATATAATCACATTATTTCTAAACGAGAATACAGCAGCAATAAAATCAGACAAGTATAGATAGATTAAAAAATACACTCAAAGATCTTATAATTTCTGAATTGAAAATTATACATTTAATTTTAAGTTATTTCTGTAGTTCTATTTACAGAATATATTTTTGTTATTCATAGATGATGCTGCGATAATAATCCCCTAGCACCATACTATGGCTTTTACGATGTTTTAAGAAAAGCGTTATCTCTCATAGCTTTCTTTATCTTACCTCCCAATTCATTTTTTCGTCTAACTATAGTGATTAGAGTTTTATACCGTTCTCATCTATTGCGGCTCTTAATTATTTTTAGATATTACTTATATCGATTTTTTCCCTAAAAAAAGCTGACTTTATCACTGAATTCACTTCGTTACAACAAGCTTAATAGCGTTTCCGGCAAAAATGTAATTGATTTGCAAATTTGCCATTTTTCACCAGTCAAGTGGATATCTCGAGTCCTGAGTTGTATATAAGTTAAATATCTGGCCTAAATCAATATCACATCTTAAGCCGTTCTAAGTCATGGAACTCGCACATCTGCAATCTATAACTCGTGACCGTAAATAATCATGATAGCTATAATACGGATTGCAAGTAGAGCATTTTAATATAACAGTGGGTCAGAAGGGACACCTATTATATTCGAAAAGTACTCTGAATGTTAAAATGAAGTTAAAAGGATACCATTAAATGCTGAATCAATTTCTCAATTCAAAAAATTCCTTTCTCAAAAAAAACGCTCATCTAACAATATTCAAAAGAAAGAAGTTTAAAACCGCCGAGAGTGTATCAAAGAATTCGGAAGAAACTTTTTGCATCACAAACTCCCGAGGAACCAAGGAAAGTTTTAAATTCGCCCCATTCCTCGTCGGGAAAATAACCTTGATATTCATTAATGGAGCTCAATGGAATTGCCTTTCCATTTATATCCACGCTGAATATATCAAGCTTAATAATGTTATCATATTTAGAACAAAAGCTTAATCTAAAAGCTTATTCTATAAGAATAACTAGCACCTAGAAATTTCAATGAGAGAATTGCGCAGGAGGCTATAGAAAACAACAAAAGTATGAAGAAGGCCAGACAATACCAAGAAATTGCCAAGAAATATTTTAGCCATACAGAAGGAAAATGGCACGAGAATTTGCTGCAGACTGACAATACTATGGACAGTAGTGAGATATTTCATCTATTTATACCAGAAGGAAGAATATGCAGAAGAAGAAAACCAGGAAGCAAGCCAATCCTCACAAGATCCCCTCTCAATTCTCCCCCAAGAAGTAATTGTAGCAATAAAGCTGATGAAGAATAGAAAAGCAGGAATATATGGAATATTAGTAGAATATATAAAACATCTTGGAATAGAAGTTGCACATGTTTCAGCGCAGTTATTCAATGATTGCCTGAAACAAGGAAGAATCCCCCAGGACTGGAACCTTGCAAGAATTCGGCCGATCCGATAATGAGAACAAAATAAGAGAAATAATGCTAGAACAAGTGGTTTTGGGAATCATTCTTTCCACGAACAGTACGTAATAATAATAGGCTAAAGAAGTGGCTCAACCGTTCGGTGTTTACATCCCTTTCCACACGCCGAAAGGCGGCTTGCGGGTTATTTATGTAGATGTAGATAGCTTCAATTATGGCTGAAAAATCGATCAGAAGTTCATTAAAAAATTTGAAAATATTAATCATGTGTATCGAAAAATATGGAGGTTCCCCGAAAATAACGTTTAAACGTGAAATTTTGTGTTAAGTGTTTCATATTCGTAGGGACGTATCAGTATGGATCCAAGCATTATGGATTCATATATGCGACCGTCTTCCCCCATAACTCCTAATGCCACGATGACAGGGTAAATGTGTTAGTTTTCCTTAATTAAAGGGAGTGATTACTACACGCTCGGGTCATCAGAGATAAAATGCATCCCATGACGCCCCACTTTTTCAATAATATAAATATCACGAAGGACATGTTCGTCATGCACGTACATCCGTGGGTCTTGCGTCACGGTCACCATGAGTGCACTGAAATTTTTCGATGAATCATGCAACTGTTTTATCCTACGCTGAGGTAATTCTTTTAGACTTAAATTGGGGTTACAGGAGTCTCTAGATTATCCTCTACGGTATAAATCCTTTTAATTTTTTAGTGTGGAATTAGATATAACGGACTAATCTTTTGAGTTTTAAGTGTATTACTGCTTTTACGACTATCTTTCGCTAAATTTTCCATGCTAATATATCCACTTACCTGACATTTAAAATTAATGTATACTATTATGAATAAGAACAATTTGTACTCTTTCCACAGTATTTTATTGAAAACAATAAAAGGAAAAAAACATAAATAGTTTCAGAGATTGATCTCTATCATCAATCCATTTACTTTTTTCAATAAAATACAGTGGAAAAAGTACAAATTGTTCTTCTTCATAATGACGTATTTCCATAAGATATCGCCAGAGACTATGAATTTTATTTTTAATATATACTTCTTTTATGGAGCATCTATAACAAACTTTTCCACGACTTCACATAGTCTAGAAACGTTTTACTTTGTAAATAATATGTCTCTCAAATCCCTCTTATTGTCCCCGATCTCCCATTGCTAAGAATCTTGGATAAGTTAAGCTTCATTAAGCAATAATCCCAAACAAAATATACATTATAGATTCATACTAGACATCGATATTTATACGACCGCTGTAAATAGCAACTGGCTTCAGCAAATTATCAGGTGTAAGCATAAAAGAATTGAAGCTTAAAAATTTGAGTTTAAATATATTGATCACAAAGAATCGTGTCTTTTTTTAACTACATTGATAATGACTTTGCGGTAACCACTGAATCGTATCGACCTAAATATTGTGGTAATCCATGATCAAACAGGTTACAGAATGTTATTCAATTTACTGAAGCCGTGGAATACATTAATATAAAATTTTCTATGAGTTAATGTAATCCATTATTTTCTGTCGTGCGAGTAAATTAAATAACATTCCATAGTACGTTTGTACGCTATAATCGTTTATATTTCCTGTATTTCTGTGGGAAATATTCATAAAATTTGTATCCATTACGATTAGTAATTAATTACATGTAGAATGTACCGCAGAAACTCATTCCGTTGCGAAACATTCTTTCTCACGATATTACCGATTTATTTACTCTGAGATTTTCAGGAAGATAAACTGAATAAGTACTTAAAGTCCTCCCGTTTACTCTCCACTTTTTTCCCATTCCGCAAGTCACTTCAGTTGAATCCATCTTAATAACACCGATTTGACGCGATTCCGAACATGATATTTGCAGTTTTGCACCTTTCCCATCCGAAACGAGTTCATTACCGAAGTCGAGAGTCCATCCACGTCCAACTGCCCTCCAATCTTGCGACGAGACCGTCCAATTTTTTACCCCGGGATCTCGTTAGAAAGTGCGGATGGCTGTAGGATAAATACGCCAAATGTTGCGGTGATTACGTTTATTGTGGACTATTGTGTGTTTTACCCAGCCCGCCGCGGGAAAAAAACCCGGCGGAGACGATTGAAAAAGTTGCCGTTATCTCATTTTCTCCTTTAACCCAAAGGGGAATCTTTTTTTCTCCCCCCTTCAATCTCCCAAAGGCACATTTTATACATTAATTCCGTCTATTCCGGGAACACAAAAAAGAACCCGTCTCATCCTTCCTAATTCACCTACAACCGCCAACTTCTCCTGCCCGAAGCCTTTCATCTAACTTGTCGAATCCCGCTCGCTCTTCATTCTCTTTAAGGGACCTTTCGCAGTCTTTGTCAACTTAACCATGGAGAATGAGTCGAAGGCGGATGATGAGAAAGGGATAGGAAAGGGACAAAGAACCCAAAGAAGGAAAAAGGGGGGAAAAAGTCTGGCTGGGGAGTTGTGAAAGTATTCGAGAGCTCGTCCGCAGGGAAAAGGTGCCTCTCTCCACTATTGGGAAATGGAATTATATTCCCGGCGTTCTCTCAAGCTGACGATGTTTTCGACAGCGTTAATTTCGAGTTTTTTTGGAGTGTTATTGTCGCGGGGCGTTTGTTGGATTGTTCGAGCTTCCAGGTTCACGAGGGCATTTTTAAGTATTGACGATGGACCATCCTCGTATTGTGGACAACAACGTACACTTGAACAAAAATTTGGGTGTATTTGAAACTGGTACACTTTTCGTTCTGATCAATTTGAACTATTGCAAGTGGAATCTCATGGGCTTTTGCCTTGTACTCTCTGTCTCAGGAACTTCAGGAATTATTTGGAAACAACTTGACAACGTTGATATATTTATTGTTGTATATATATATATATATATATATATATATATATATATATATTGTATATATATTGTTGAAAATGTTAATACACATTGATTATCTTTAAGATTGAATGTGCCTGAAAAGAATTTTTGTTATCTGTATTGCTTATTTGCAAATTCTGTGTTTGATCAATTGATTTTTTTCCGATTCATATGTTTGTATTCATGCATCATCTGTAAAATTGTATTTTTAATGCAATTACTACAGTGTACTATAGTTAGTAACATTGTATTGTAAGAACTGAAATTTATGGTTTTATAATGGTCATATATGGGATGATGTCTGTAATAAACTTCTTTAACACTATGGTTCTTGTTTTGATTTTCCCACCTTCTCCTACACGCATTTGATAACTAAAGATGAAATTGCTGCCAATTTCTTGCATGAAAAATCGCAATACCCTCAAAACATTTTGTGAAAAAAATTGGAGCAGTAGTAAATCTCCAAAATAAAAGCATAAGGAGTTCACAATAACTGCTCCATTAGTGATATTAATGTTATTATTTCTATTTGATCATGAATCAAAAATCAATTTCTGTCACCTTCGTTGCTTCTCACTTCTGCAAAATTTGATGTTCGTCTGCAATTTTGGATTTTATCGTCAGATAAAGAACATTCATGACTTCTAAACGTATCCTAAAATGCACCAAATAAAGACCTCTCTCTTTTTTCTCAAATACCATCCCCATTCATTTTATTATTCAACAACTTTCAATCATCAAGTCCAACTCATATGAAGTATGTACTCAAACAAAAATCGAGAGCTTTGACGTTAAAGAACCACGTTGTTCATCACAATGAGACCTCTCTCTTTCGCAAAGTTGATATGCCCCAAATTTCCTTAATTAAGGTCCTTCCTTTTATTTCTTGATATCATACCTCTCCTTTTACGCCACCCTACATCTTTTGCCAATGACTCTTCCTCTCTCTTTACTGATGAATTCTACATTAAATCATATTTTTAGCAATCCATCCCTCTCAGTACTAGACGTTCATGATTTCCGTCTTCGTTTATTTCCTTCAACCAAATTCCTTTCTTCTTCCAGAAATAAAAGGAAATCAACCTCGCAATTACAAAAAGGAATACCAAAATCTTAACCTTACTTTAAATCTAACATCAGGAAAATATTGCTTCAGCCAGACATTTCCTCCAATCAACCGCGCCGCTGATGATGACGCGAGTCAAATCCGGCAGAACGTGCCGGGAATCGAAGGGGAGACTGCCAATTCCGGAGCATAAACCACCCACATCACCTTCATTCCCACGTCTCCCAAAAAGTTAACTCACGCCCAGACGCACACGCACGGAAATTTCCTGCGGCGCTTTTTTTCCAAAGGGAAAGGAAGATAGAAAAAGAGGAAAAACAGAGGGCTAAGGAAGGGGTTGCGGGAGGCAAAGGGGTGGCGTCGGAAAGTATTCAAAGAAAACTGGTGAGAGAGAGACTTGGGGAGAAGGGAAGATAGCACAAAAACGGAGATGAGTTGGCAGGAAAAGTGCCAAGTTGTGGAGAGTAGGTGGATGGGGAGGATTAAGAAGAGACCAAAAGGGGAAGTACTATGGGGGATACTGGATGGAGGGAGTACCTTGGGGGAGATACTAGCAGGGGGGTCTAGGGGGAGCACCAGAAGTACTTGGAGAAGTACTTGGTAGGAGAACCAGGGAGGTATAAAGGGGGTTGAAATAGGAGGAGTGCTATGGAGGTATACCAGTGCAGAATTTAATATTTAATAATATTATTATTATATTATTAAATATCAAATTCTAATTATTAGTAAGGAATCGGTTAAGGGTGATTTTGCACCCTTAACCCATTCCTTGCGAGATGGCGTGCACCCAGGAAAAATCCCGAGGAAGATTAGACTTAAAAAAGTCCGGGAGACTTTGAGTAACTTGAGAAAATGTTCCGGCGAGATAGCTCAACGAACAGAGCACCCGACCGGTAATCGAGAGACCCGGGCTCAATTCTCGGTACCGTCGGAATTTTTGCAAGTCTATTCTTCCTTGGGATAATTAAAAGTAATAATAAGTAACTTATTACTTAATTACATAAATTATAATAATATATTTAGGGGAATCACTAGAGGGGTATACTAGGGAGTAATATCAGTGGGGAATGCTCTGTGGGAATACTAGAGCAGAGAGTATACCAAGAGGGAATAGCAGGGGAAAATACTATAGGGGAATACTAGCAGGGGACACTATGGGTATATACTAGGGGGGAATACTATGTGGGTGTGAGCACGGAAAGTAAGTACTGAAGGGGTACCAGAAGTAGAGGAGAATTCACAAAGCAAGGGTGAGAACCCATCGCGAAAGCTCCCCTTCTTGAACGAAGATGTTCGGGAAAGGGGTCCAATGATTTTTGCTACCTTTATGCGCCCCAAGAAGCTGTGCGGAAAAAAAAGATACTCGAAACATTAAAGGTTCCTGGGCTGCTTTACGTGAATCTGCCCGTGAATTCCATTACGACCTTATTCCTTTTAAAAGGGCTTAGAGGTGCTCGAGAATTTCTTTTTTCGCCTTTCCAGGTGTGTGTCTTCAGTTTTTTACGCTTCTTTGATTTGGAGATTGGATGGCTTTGAAGCGATTCTTATCTCGGCATACTTTTAGCGCTTCGACCCGAGTTCTTTCTTGCACCGCAGCCTTTATGGGTCCATTCTGTGGCTTAATTCCATGTTGTTAAAGATGAAATTATGACGTATGCTGTTCCTGAATTTATTCTGCCGCCGTTTATTTTGGTTCCAAATTGTGGAGCTGTAATTGTAATATCGAAGGCGCCTTTCAGTACTACTATTTTTATGACCTTTTTATTTATTACATTACAATAAGTATAGAAAGACTAGCTGAGCAGTTCTTTCGTAAATATGCTCAGAGGCAGTATGTATAGTTAAGGATCAATAACGTTACTTAAAAATAAAAATTTTCACACAATTATGCTTAGTATAGAAACATTGGCTGAGTAATTCTACATTATATTTGCTCATAAGTAATTTCTATAGTTACAGATCGATAAAGTGAAATTGAAAATAAATTTTCATAGAAATATGTTGATTTTATAATAGTGGTAGGTTTCAAAGTTTTTTGCATACTTTGTCAAAATTTTTGAGACCCAATCTTATGGTTTTTATTATTCCTGTCTCGGAATCTCTTGATAGTTTATGGTGTAAATTATTTTGTCCAAATCATGGATTGAGCTCGTCTTATCTTAAGGATAATCATTATATAAGTTTATTAAGTTCGTTATGATTATTTGTATCTTAAGAAAAGTTCAGTTCTAAATGCAGGGAATATCGTGTCCAACAAAATAATCCAACCATCATCTTCCGAGGTGGAATTATCATGCGCATGATTAAAAACGTAAAAAGACTGAACTGCTCTTGTCCATTTCATCCTTTATTTACGTTAGAGAGGGATAAGACCAACAAGATTGCCCAAGACTAAACTCGAGAAAAGGTATTTTTCAGAATTCGATGAGGACATGGGGAGACGCATGAATATCGCATTCCTGATTACTTTTACGGGATGCAAAATTCTTGACTTCCGGCGAAAATCTTAGAAACTCAACGGAGGAGTAAATCCATTTTCTTGGTTAGGAAGGGTAAGACGAAAATGAAAGTCGGATAAATTCGACCCTTATCCCTTGCCCTTTCACCTCCTTTCTTCATCGAAAATCCCATCTTTATCAATCTCCTTCACTCCCTCCCTTCGTATATATCGCTTATTGTTTTCTAGGTAAACAAAGAAGCTTTTCCCAATTGAATACATGGTAAACAATTCACGTATTAGGTAAACAGCGGCTCCCGCAGGAAAGGAAGGAATTTTCTTCTCAAAAAGAAGGTAAAATATTTGTGAACGAAACAAAAATCGGGGGAGAACCAGCCGTGAAATGAAAATTCGAGGAAGGCAAATGAAATTTCTCTGTTCCCTGCTCTTATATCTCTTTGTTATCCGAATTCCTGTAGGGGAGATCGAGGTTTACTTGTCACAAGAATTGCTTATCACACAGTTATTACCTCCGGTATGGGATGGAGCATAAGGTCAATGGAAGTATTGGTGCTGTGGTAGGCTATGAATTGAATTTCCTTCGATCAGACATTTCGTAAGACTTTGAGTAAGATTATGTGTATTTATTAGACCATGGATTTCAAATATCCATCTGATTATTTTAAAAGAAATCCTCGAATGTGGTAGCGGAAGATAATAAGAATTCGAAAACATCAGATACGTAAATGAAAATGTCTTGTTTGTTTCAGGAATTTTTCGTTTCTTGAACCCGGTTATGATATTTTTCAGTTTTATGTCGTTCCCATCATTAAAGATTCATTAGATGCTATGCTAGAAAAAATCAAGTTACCGTCTTCTGCAGATTATTGTTTTAAAAGTTATAGCAATATTATTTTTAGATGCCGTTTCATCGGTTACACTGCTGTTCTTATTTATTCTTTTGATAGAAACCCGTGTTATAATCACTGAGAGGCGCAACTGCTATGAATAATGTTCTTTTCAATTTTTATTGAATTAATTATATATGTTCTCCCTTTCGGTTGGTTCATGTGCTTAAATTATTCCCTTTTCAATGCTTTTTCCTTCGTTTCTTCGTAACTTATTCCATCCTTTATATCATCTTTTTTCTTCGGTTTCTTCTCCTCTCCTTACTTTCTACCCTCAATTACTCTCCTCAGCAATCCCTTTCCTCTCATTAATTGACCCACTTACTTCTTTTGCTGTCGTTTAAATGCTTCAATAAAAACCTTCCCTTCCCTAACTATCTCCAGCGCCTTCACGTTTGTGTTTCTATCAACCCAGTTTACTAATTTCATTCGGTACCACACCCACATCACGGCAGCTTCTAATCTTTTGATGTCCTCTTATCCTAAGGTCCAAGTTTCACATCCATACAGCAAAACTACGGATTAAGGATTTTACTCATGTTTTCCTGATTCCTCGATTAATACACTAAAACAAATAGTTAATAATATTTACTTTATACAAATTAACATTATGAAATGTCAACGGTAGTGACGTGGACCGAATTACAAACGTCATATTCCGCATTGTTGTTGGTACAAGTCTCAGAATATGCGTAATTCAAAATTTCGAATTCTCAGATTAAATATATCCTTCTCAAAACATTTCAGGGTAAATAGGTGTACACCTCAATCAACCGAAATTTTTCTTCTATAAGAATTATCATTAAACAAAATTTCTATAACTTGGTCCAGAAACAAGACAACGTGCAGCTTAGTCTTCAACGAATCCGAACCTCTGCGTTCCACGGCGCAAAAAGGCTGATAGGCACCCGTGCGAACGATTTAAGTAGAAGGAAACATAACCTTCGATTCCGCCAAGTACCGCAAACCCGAACGAAAATATTTCCTCCGAGCACGTACCCCGGAAAAGCTCCGCTGCCCGAGAACAACATTCGCGGAAAGAAACGCGCATACATCCACCGATTCGCGAACCGGCATTTTTTACCCGTCATCAGCGAGCGACACGTCACAGCACACTCCATTGGCACCTCTTCGAAGATACGCGAGAGTTAACATCATTTTTTCCTCCGTCCCGCGCCGTTTGTTTCACCGCTCGTATTTCCAACCCGCCCCCCGATTCCACCCCCTTCGCCCGCCATTTCTCACCGCTCCAACCCTCACAACTCTTCCGAAAAGGCTGCATTGTGGGAGCCAGAATGGGCACCGTTGGCATTGGTTCTAGGGGGGGCATTAGGCGGGCGTGTAGGTGCGAGCTATGGACAATTCCTGCGTTGGCAAGCGGGACATAAAATCGAGTCCCGATGGCTGCGGAGATTGGACTGAGATGTACCCGCGGGAAGGGGAGAAAAGGGATAAGATTAGGGGAATCCGTAGGAGAGGAGGATGGAAAAGGGTGATGGAAGGTTTGGGGGGCGCAGGGGTGGTGCGAAGGGTTTTAAAGTAGAGGGATAACGTCGGGGTGGCGATGGGGAAAGCATAACAGGGAATAGATTTGAGGGAGGAAGAAAAGGTGGGAGAAAAATACGGGGGAACGACAGAGCTGACAGTTGTACAAACGGCCTCATTAGAGGGAATGTGTTGGGATTACTTACATCGAACTCCGAATGGCGTAGACACGACCGGCCATAGGTATGCCCTAGAATGGCCCTTCTCCTAAGATATGGGGAATGTCTAATAGATGTGAATGGATTTTATTTTAGCAATAAAAAATCGTCAGTTATTAAATAAAAGGAGCTGCGTACAAGTAAAGTTTTCGCAAGGTGCCATAACGCTACATATAGTAGTATCCGATAATATCTGAGATGGATAAAGATACTTCACTCCTTTCTTTAGATTTTTTCTTCTTTAAAGAAGGTTTATGTCGTATTTTTCTCCTTTAGTAGTTTTTGTGATGATGGACTCATAAAACATATAATTATTCAATTTATGTATAAATTACTGTAGCTAAAATTGTCAAAAAGAGAACTCTGTAGCATTCAAAGGAGTAAGAGATAAATGATGCCAGTAAGAGACCTCGTAAATGTGAGAGAAAGTAAATGAGAGTTAGAGACTGATGATTAAATGTAAAGAAAGAATTAAAATAGGAGACATACAATCACGGTGGAGGTTAGAATTAAGCTAATCAAAGTCAATATCACCACGTCTATGAGATTTCTTTAATTACCCTATCAATGAGCTATTCTGAAAGAACATAGATCGATAGATGGACCCTTTGATGGCGAGGTTAGTTCTATGTGAGTATCTCTTCTGCTTAATCTCGTAAGTCATTATAATATATACAAATATAAATTAAAGCCAAAAGAAAGACGGTGTGGACAAAGTTTGACAAAAATATAACTCCTGTAGCAGGAAAACATCCACAAAGCAGGAGGGCGATAAAAATCCGCCCCCGAAAACACAGTAAAAAATAAAAAGGCAAAATAAATATATATAAAATAAATAAACATAAAAGAAAAAATAAATATTAAGAAAAGAAAAAATAAAATAACAGGGATTTAAATACAGAAGTATAAAACACAGAAAAAGGTAAGTTAAAGGACACGGATAACTAAAAAGGGAATAAAATTATTCACTCTAGATCAGTACTGAATTACTGACTTATTAAAGACTCGCCGAAAAACTCAATTACACCAGCAGCGAAATTCCAAGACGTAAAAGTGAAAGGATTTCGAAAGGTGGTAAAAAACAACCGATTATTTTGGGAAGGGGAGATGTGATTCAGAAAGAGATGTTCGGAGGTAATAACCGCCGAGTTTTCAACCCCATGTAAGCAAGTTTGGACAGAAACGCACGCACACGAGAAAAAAAGCGTAAGATATCATTTAAGCTCCGCCGGCGGACGGAACTCATGCCATATTTGATTTCCGCGTGAGCAATGCTTTTTTTCTTCTGCTGCGCGTTCCGTAAATATCCGAGCTTTGCCTCTCTCAACCTGCAAGATTAGTTTTTAATGATAAAGAATGCTCCTCGAGAGATTGTAACTCGCATTTGCCGAGAAGGGGATGATCGCGGGCGTGGCCAGCAGAGGCACAAAGAGAAGGGGTAATTTCCGTGAGGAGAAAGCGGAAAGATGTTTACCTGGAGGATTCGAAGCAGAAGTAGCCATTATGTACTTAATTGAAACTATCTTTATACTATCAAAGAAAGGAATGCATCTCGAAATTAATGAATGTATCTTATGGTTTCTCTCTCTTGACTGAAAATTCTAAGATGAAATTAGGAAAACGAATGACATACATACATATGTACATAGGAGTATTTAGTACTTTAGTTTATACTAGTATTTACTCTATAGTAGTAGTCAATACAGCACGAATAAGTTACAAGATGTTGTACCTAAAGAAGTTATGAAATGCCATAGCATGTACTTATTTCCTACTGAAATCATTTAAGTTTCAAGCACATAACCCAGTGATACCCCACAAAAAGTTCTTGATTTCTAGCAGAATCGTATGTGTTGCCGAATTGCTATTTTCTGTCGGTTAAACATTCGTCAACAGGGTGGGTTCAACCTCGGTAAGTCTACTTTTAGTAGTTAGTTTTAATGTTTTAGCCTTCACCATAAGCACTGGGGAGAGAACAAGGCTAATTAAGCAAGATGAGGAGAGAGGAATTCTGCCCTTGTTCACCTCACATTTAATATTTAAGGTATATTATGACCGTGTATAGGCCATCTTTTTACTCTTGCAAACGGAAAGTAATTATTTAGTAACACTTAAACAATATCTTAGTTAGTCTGCCTGCAAAGTATTCGGTCATTGTAACGAGAAAAAATCAGGGTCAGATAAATGAGAAAAATCAGGTTTAGCACAAAATGTCATCATCATGAATATGACATACTTATAATGAGAAGAAGAAAAAAAAATTCAATTACAGTCACATATTGCAATACTACCTGATAGCCCATATGATATTCAACCAATGAATCGGCTAATAACGAAATAGCCCAGGCGATTACATACTTTCTTAATTGCGGAACATTTTCTTATTATCATTCTATTGAAGATTTGATTTGATTCGAATGTAATTTGTGATGTCATATTGCAGTTTGAATTACTTTCACTCTTTAAATATTACGGAAAAGGAAGGAAACTACCTTTATTCTTATATAGGAAGCTTTAGTTTTGAATGCGGTCGGAAAAAGAAAAGCAACACAGGAAAACCCAACGTTTCTCTGACTCTTTTCGTTAAAATACGCTTTTCACGAAAAACACACAAATTCTTTTCCCGGAAAGATAAAAGGGATAAAACTACATAACCGTTGTTTTCTGCGATTGCGAGATGCTTATTCAAAACTTCATGTCTGAATCCTTCTTGTTCGGAGCAAATTCGCTTATTTCGAAAAGCTTCGAGCGTTCTCCGCAGAGCATTTTTTTAAAGATCGTTCCCGTTTCTTCCCTAAACGAGGTGGAGATTTCAGTATTTTTCGGATTGTGCCGCGCATCATCTGTTTATGGAAAGCCGATAATACGTTGGACGGAGTATCGTTCTTTAAGGTTACCCTTGACGTACTAAAATAAAGTTGGGAAAACAGATAGCTCATTTGGGGACGAGTATTTCGCCCAGAGCTGAACATGTAGTAACGATTATCGGATTTCATTACGGAGCTCCGCGTACTCTATGCTGGTAATTAGCCAATTGAGAATGTGAATCGCTCAGAAATTCACGACAATGCGACCGATGCTTGGAATTGAGCTAGTGCGGAGCGACATGACCTGAGATTTTCGAGTATCTCTCTGTATTAATGGAAAGGAAAGTATTTTTGGGTAGAATTTACCTCCAAATCTTGGTATACGAACTCTGAGGCATTTAATGATAGCGGAATATATAAATAGTACTCAATACAATGCTAAGTGTGCAATACCATTCTAAATGCGATATAAAATTGTATGTGCTATAATGGTACATAATTTTACACGTGTCACTTTGGACTAAAATCTGCTTTCTTGAAGGAGAAAAAAGGAACTCGGCGGTCAATGAACTAAGAAATGAAGGTTCTCCAAGCGCCGAAATAGCGGCGACCGTCTAAGGGCGATTACCGGGAAACGGATAATCGTATTAGCGGTCCCAGTTCTTTAGAATCCCGATGTACATTTCGGAAACAATGCTTCCATCTTCATAGGGGGTCCAATTCAGCATTGGACCCCCTATGAAGATGGAAGCATTGTTTCCGAAATGTACATCGGGATTCTAAAGAACTGGGACCGCTAATACGATTATCCGTTTCCCGGTAATCGCCCGTAGACGGTCGCCGCTATTTCGGCGCTTGGAGAACCTTCATCTCTTAATCTGCTTTCTTGTTTAAGAATCAATATGGGAACGTACCCCATTCTTCCTCGGTTGCTTTTTAATAATGATATGGTTAATAGATTTCTTTTAATTGTGAAACTTGATTTTTAGCGTTAAGTAATATAGGCTATTCAATGTTTTAATTCATCTAAATTTTTAACCATTTTAATTCGTCTTGATTACTTTTCAAATGACGTAAAGGTTATAAAACAATGGCTAGAATCTAGACGGCATAGTTAGACTAGGTTATCAAAGAGCAAGAAGTACTTTTGGTTGAATTGGCTTCTTAAATATAAATAATGAAACAGATTTTATCAAAATATTTATGTATATATAAGAAGGAAAGATGCATGTAAGGGAATGAGAGAGACTTCAATGATTCAAAATAATATAATCTAAATGTTGGTGGATTTTACTGCTTATAAGCTATTAATTTAAGATAGAGGGTTCCTAATGGGTGGGTGGGTGCCAAAAGCCAAATGGGTGGGGCTTTCGACTTTACTGAAGGCGGTCCTGGGTTCTATTCCCTTTGGCGGCTCATATATGTGAAATGGCTTCAACTGTCGAAGCAGTTTTAAAAACGTAACAACTTTTATTAACTAAAAGTGAGTAATCAGGAGTACTGATTGGGGAGAGACTTTTAGATTGCTTACCTCGTAAGGGTGAAGAATTATCATTAATAAATTTATGTAAAGGTTTAGTTACAATAATGCATAATCGTTTAGCATAAACAATGAGATTCAGCCAGCACATAGCTTCCCTCCGATGCTATGCAGATAAAGATCCTTTTATTTCCCATCAGCAGGAAGTAATTTTTATTGAAATTATTTGATCAATCCTCAGCATTTAAAATCCATCAGAAAAATTTCGACGCGCACGGTAATATAATCTTCCAGCGAGAAAAGTAAATAAGGTTTCTGGAAACGTTTTCCAACTTTAAAGATAACCTCCGAAGTATAGTAGAGAAATCGACGCCGTGAATGAGATTCGAACCCGATATAAAATAGCCGAAAAGAAAAAGCGCAAATCTCCAAACCTATTTGAGTTGGAGAGAGAGAAAAATGCAATTACTGAATACCGAAAGGAAAAATAACGGAAATAATGCGGAGGCTGAGAAATGAAAATCGGCCATGAAAAGTTAAATTTAACGAAGGCAAACAAATGAATGGAGACACGGCGACGAGCGAATTCAAAAGCATTAAGCGAGCGCAGGAAATGGATTCGGCGCAGCGTTTTGGAAGAGACTGGGATTCGGTGATGGCTGTAGGTCAACGATTCCAAGGAATGGAGGACGAAAAAATGACTCTCCTGACAATCCGAGGAATCACTTTTTTCGCCAAATTATTTCCTTTCCGATTTGGGTTAAATTATAACCCACGTGGCGGAATATCGATCTATAGTGGTTTCCTTTGAGGAAAAAGGAAATGTTTACGTACTTATTATATCTATGCGATAACATCTGATTGTTTTCTTTTCGAATTGCGAGGATATAAGTTCAATTGACAACGTATCCCTCCCTCGGTACATTTTCCTGACAATTTGGTCGCCAAGCTACAATAAACGTGACATTTTCATTGCAACAGAGCGCATTATCGCCTAAATAGTCTCTAAAAATGATAGGAGTCACTTCGGCGACGGTCAACTCGGCGAAAAGACCACCTGGCGGAAAAGCAAAACTCATGACGATGAAGAACAAAATTTATTAAGCGGATGGATCACAATTATATCGGCATGGAACAGAATTGCATCGGAAGCAATTTTTAACGATAATATAATAGTAGAGGAAACGTTTAAAGTATTTTATCCAACCCTTGGGTTTTACTTCTTCATTAAATTAAAAGAAGAACTACCTGATGAAAGTTTTAGCTTAGTGTGCCACAAAGCTTGAACTAACTCGTTAGTGTGCTTTGAAACGCAAGAGATTGGGAAACATTGGTATATGCAAAGAAAGCTTGAAAGGATGGGTGTGAACAAAATCTGAGAAAATAAAGAGCTTAAAATTCAATTAAAAATGGATTGTCAGAATTATAAAAAAATATTATGGCTTCCGGATAGTCAAGTGAGCAACGCGTTCAACTTCGGTGATAGGTGTCCCGGGTTCGATTTTCGGTCGGGGCTCACGCGAGAAATGCCCTTAGATTACATATTTTTCCCTTTTAAAAAATAACTACTAACTATAAAAAATTATTTTGGAAACTTTGAAAACAAGCAATATTTTTCGTCTCGAGTCCACGCTTCCCAACCGAACCCAATACATAAGTTGAGAGCCGGAAAAACATTGAGCTTCAATTTAACGGCACCAAATAAATAAGGGTTATTACCGAAAACACCACCTCGAGGACAATATCGTCACCCTCGAGCACTCACGATGGGACCTCTTGGTTAGCGAAAGAAGACTTGGAGATAAGAAGCTGAAGAAGACGGAAAAGGAGAGAAGGAGAAAACGTGATGCTTCTGGTTGGAAAGCTGTCTCGTCGCCACCGAAGGGGTCACAGAGACAATTTGGCAGTCGAGAGGTATCTGAGGGGAGAAAGGCGGGATTTGGCTCCCAAGTGAAGGAATAAGCGAGAATAACTCTAGTGGAAGGGAAAGAGGGTACTCGGCAAGAAAGTGTTCAGGAGGATATAGCTTCGAGAAGAAGGGGAGGACTTGGGCGAGACATCCTCAGACGGATCCTTTTTCTGCTCTGGAAGCTAAAGGATTGGTGGAGGCTGTATATGGAGTATAGGAGGCATTCAAGGGGAGACAAGGGTTGCCAGATTTCTTAAGATCACACGAGGGAACATTTTCGCGAAACTATTTATTCTGTGAGCTTTAAGTTGGGACAGGTCCGTAAGGATGCAGTGGGGGGGGGGGGGGTTTCGGGGGGAGAATTCGAGAAATATTTTGTGACTGAATGCACCGTCGTGTCTCGATGAAGATACTCGGAGCTGCACTACATTTACTTGAAACCTGCCGTGGAAGTCACTTACTGTGGGTGAATATTTTGAATACTTACTCATTTTTCTGCACGAAACAAAATGCTACGGCTGAGAAGAATCAGTGCATCTTTGGGCACTTCATTTTCAACTTATTCAGTAGAAGATATGAGGGAAGTATAAAGGTGGTATATCATTCAAAACTTCACGCGTAATGTATCGAAATGTCCCAATGAATCCAGGTGATAAAGTCGCAAGAAAAAAATATAGATAAAAGGAACGAGTTTACTAATTTATCATAAAAGGTTTTCCTATATTAAAGGAATTCCCCATCTCACAACCGATCACACAACCCAACCCAACGCAGCTAATTAGGATCTCGTGAGAATACCTGATAGAGGAAAATAAATGCATTCCGTACGCCAATAATAATCATATTTAATTATGGAGCGAGCCATGGTAGTGTTGATGTATCCTAATGTACCCATATACCTGTAAAAGTATATTTGAGAATGCAATAACAGTAGGTCATTTAAAATCTGACGTTGTTATATCCCTGCACTTTTACGTACAAACATGGACCATGGCATTCTAACAACAAACAATAAAACTTAACTTCTTGTTAACTACTTTCAATATTTTCATAATTGCAAGATAAATTTCAATCAATGCCAGTTGCACCGTCCACGTAAGAAAGTTCCTTTACAGATAATCTAAATAATAAGAATAGTTACATATATAATCATGAATATTAAATATATCTTCTTGCAACATTACTCTGAAGGAAGGAATGCATTTAATTTGTATATCAGAGAAGTATCGAGAAGATGTATCTTTAATTTAATTCTGACTCAGTCTATTGATGGCTATAATAATGTGGATGTTACAGAGATATAAGGGATGCTGTATAATGGCATTCATCTTACTGAATGCCATGAAGGTTGTTACCCATGGGGTCATTGTGCTGCACTTACCTAAAGGAAAGGAGTTTAGAATTCGCATTGCAGAGAACCGAAGTGGGTGGTCTTCTCACCCAATCCGATTCCTCCTCTTGATTGATGCGTTACTCGCACCGATTTTTTTTATTTCGTTTCGTCTTTTTGTTTTTAGCCCTCCGTCTGAGTTTAATTGGTTGGTATCGACAGAAAGGACGCTCGGCGTGGTTAAATCGAATTGCTGAGTAGGACGGGACGTTTACTTCTTCCCGCAAAGAGAATCGCTGTCAAACGCTAGAGCTTCTCAAATTTGCGGGCCTGATTTCGACTCGTCCTTTCTATAGTATATGGCTTCGTTTAATACATCTCTAACATAAGGAGACCCATATGCCTGTAAATTCATATTTTTTAAACTCCGTCTCACCTATGTCCTGCAGGATTTTATAATGTATCGCTTCAGACATTCTATTGATTTTGAACTACGATTAAATCACTTTCCAGATAAGGTAAAAACGCACATTCTGCTACAGCCATAACTAGAGTAACTCTTCATTTATCAACTGAGATATGGAAACTGAAGAAAGTTTCCAAATGCAAATTTTGCTTACATTATCTCCAGAAAATACAATTCTAGGAAAAATTTGAATCTGAGGTTACCGAAAAATTTTGCTTTCGCTTCCATAAATTGAAATCTCATCTTTATATTCATAAATAAACGCCATTTAAAACCTCTCCGCCTAAACAGCAAATAGTTTGCTGTATGGAATTATATGTCGCACAGAGCACAATTAAAATGCATAGAAATTAAATACGCATTCGCTATTATTATTTTAATTAGATCCTTCTAACCCTAAAACAAACGATTATCTCCAAACATTTCCAAATTTAAGTTAAAGAGGAAAAATATATCAGGAAAAATATTCACAAAGAAACAATGTCCTGTTTTAACACCTTAAAAAATACTATACTTCACTGTAAGAACACAGCACCAAAAGGTTCGATGATTAAGTAATCTGTGAAATTTGTTTTGAGTGGGAGTGTCATTTCTATTTAAAAAAGACTTTAAATGCGTCTGATTAGTAAATCTAATAGATAATAGAGAAAGATTTTCAACTGGTGATACGAATAAGAACAGATGACTCAGTTCAGATAAGAAGAAAACAAGAGGAAGTAATAGAATTTGTTAAAATTCTATCCTTGACCCAAAAAATGAAATTTTCTTCCACCAAGAGACATCCGATTCCCACGGGTTTAATCGTGAAAGAGTCGGACTGCCGAATTACTCGCTAATTACCAATGAAATCTCCATCGTAATGAAAAAGAATTACTAGAAAGCATTTGTACCTTTACCATCATCTTCTTTGCCTTTACTCTCATCAACATTTTACTGAGCTACCACGGTTTCGACCCTATAATCACGTCACGAGGCTGAATTAATGGATTCTATGAAATCCCAATCAACTGTATATATATATATTTATCGTACTTCATTTCATCGACGGCGCAGCTGTTCGTTATAACTGCAGCTCATGCAACGTAAATCGCACTCGGAAAACATTTATGTAACTTGGGGTGACATCATTCAACTTTTACGCCATCCGTAGTAGCGGAGCACTTCGAAAGGAGACCCATCTCCTCTATGCGGAGTGGCCTGAAAACGAGCGAAATGAAAATCCTCGAGTACTCCGCGATAATCGTCCGACAAACGAACAATGAGGAGACCCAAAGACGCTTCCAACTTAAATATCACGTGAGCGCAGCTTTCCATGCGACGCAGAGATGAAAAGGTGCTTGGGATGATACTCGAGCAATTAATGAATCATTGAAGACCCAAATTACAGCCTAATGCAAGCGGACTCTCAAAAGAATGAGGAGATGGGCATAGATAAGGAGAAGTGGGTTAAAGAGGGATTTTTTTTATCAAAAAGGCGGAATTGAGGCATTTCGTCTCCTTTCTGACATTTAACCTGAGAGTCAAAGAAAGGAAAGGATTGATTCTGAAAGGGAGATTCGTTCCAGAGGGAAAAGAAGTGTTATAATGCAGGAAACGGAAAGATTTCTCGCGGAAAACAAAGTCTTCTTATGGAATGAGTTTAATTATGCCACGTTTATCGTTTGTTCAGCACATATGAATCGGAGAGTATTTATTACAATATGATTTAATGAATTTATTGTGTGGGTAGAGCAAAATTACATAGCCATGAAACAGAATTAAGTCGGTAAGCATTTTTAGTAACTAATTAATAATAAACGTAACATAAGGTTTGAAATGTCCCATACTTGATTTTTTCTTTCTTCATCAATTACCTAATAAATGTTGTAGCTTAGTGTACCCCAGAGCTTAAGTAAAAACGTTATATAACGACATAAGTGTATCATATCAACAAGGTTTGAAGCAAGCGATTGATCTTTAATTGTTCCAAAATTTTAAATTGGATTCATTTGAAAAATTTAAAATAAACCATTTACCAAAGTAGTATCAGCCTAAAACGGAACACATTTAATTGCCCTTCATCACTACCACATGATGATTACCCTTATGCAATTATCCACAAATTGATTGTTCATTATCTTCGTGTACTTAAAAAATTGTAAATGGGTTATTTCGTAATTAATTAAATATGAGTTAAATTTATAAATCAAACGAAAAAATAGGGTATAAATTAAATCAAATTACTGCAGAAACACTTCAAAGAACATTCGGTTTGAATCCATGTCATCCGCTTACTGAATAGAGGCATAAAAGCATTTTAAATGGATATTTTTCAGCGAAAATCCTCCACGATAAGAGTAGTAGCGCTCGAAAATTGACGTCAAATCAGGGAAATTGGCAATATTCCAGGAATTTTTAAATCTTGCCTAATAGCCTACGCAAATTTGGAGTATTTCTGGTAGCAGATTCGCCTACAATCTGGAGCAAATTTCTTCAATAACAGATGAATCGACTCTGTCGAGTCAAAACGCCCTATGTAGAAATTTTTCGAAAGGTGTAAGCTCAAAGACTACCTTCATTTTATTCTGTCAAGGTACAAAACTTGGTAAACGTCTGAAATTAGGTCCCAGCTAAGAACGCTCAGAGTATTTGGAAGCTCTTAGCTTCCACTATGAAAGCTTTTCGGTAAATGAAGTCTTGGAGAGTTTTTGCTCCGTTAATGGTACGTCGTGATTCGAAACGTCCTAAGCCGAGGCACGTTTAATCGACATTTTCAAAGCAAAACCCGTTACTTAAAGAAAATGTCGAGTATTTATAAGAAGATGAATGTCTGCTACGTTTCTATAGGCATATGTTCTCCTGCGATATGCTTAATTTAATTCGGTGTAACTGTATGGAAGACTGCAGTCGTTAAGTTTAGGAAAGCAATACTAAACGCGACAAAGAACTTATCTGAAACCGTTCAGAAAATAATAGTCGCAACCGAGTAAATAAGCGTTCGAAGCTTTCAAAGATGGCCGTCCCGCAGCTAGAAAAGAATTGTATCACGTAAATAATGCAGTTTATTTTCCCGGTAGAGCTAAAATGTGACAATAACTAAAATACGATGATTATTCTTAGGTTGTGACCGAATGGCCTACGGCTAGTCAAGGGTTACAGATTGAATTGGAATAATCTAACACTTTACGTAACACCTTGTACCGAAATCAAGGAAATCAACGAATCATTGATCTGCTCTTAGAAACAGCATACACAATATAAGCCATTCATGAACCTTTGTTGGTGCGGTGAAGCCAAGCGGACTTCTTTTTCACCCAATGTGATTAACCAATACTATGGTAAACTTTCAAAATAATTTGAAAAAAAAACAAATTTTTTAGTGTAGTCTCTAATAAAAACAATAAAAGGAACACGAGTGAATTTTACCCTAGGTAAGTCTCACGCCTAAGGCTGATACGGAACTAAGGAGCATCCGAAACCACCCAGTTCTTGCTTAAATTTAAAAAATGTGGCGAATTTTTTTTCGCTATGGTGAGGCTAAATAATAGAAATTTTATTTTAATAACTATGTATGATAATTTAATTTTTAAATATTGGAATTAATACACACAATTTTCTAGTATTGCAGGGTTATTTTCACTTACAGCCACCTGACCGTGAATCTGTCTGCGGTTCATAATATAATAACCGTGACGAATTTCCTCCATAAGTGTCCCTCATTGTCACGTGACCGATTGCGTCAGTCCCTCATCCCTGATAATGCGGTTTCGGGCTCCCATCCGCACAGCCAACATACATCTTCCACCTAAGATTACATTCGCACACATGCACTCCCGACATCGCTAATGATTTCGGTGACATTGCGCCGGATAAAACTTTAGGCCGCACTCCTAAAAAACGGGTAGAACGGAAGGAGAGACGCATGTGGGGAGGAACGGAGAAGGATGGGCAAAGAGAGAAGGACGGAGAGCAAAGCCTGGAGAACTGGGGCACACCCCGCACCTCTCCGGCGGCGAATCCGACCGAAAGCTGCAGTATATTTCCATGCGGTTCCGTAAATGGTCGCCCGGAAAACGCACGAGGTCCATTCGGGGGAGATGTGCGAGCGGACAAATGAGAAACGATAGCCGAAGGAATACGGACAGTGCAATATATATCCCCGGTCGCGGAGAGAGAGAAGTTGGAGCCATCAAAGCGGACTCTTACGCTCCGGAAAATAATTATATCCGAGAGCCAAAATGGCCGCCGCGACACCTATCCCGCGCCATTTTTTCCTCCGGGACGTAATGTGTTCCGTTGGAAACTTTCGTCTTTCGCCGGCCGTAGTTAGCGGTAATGTTCCGGGGACAATGTCCAAAGTTTCGGGATCCTCTGCGTGAATCACTCGCGGTGAAACGATAATGAAAATTTAATGCGATCAGCTGAGGGGGACCAATTAATCCTATTAGGAAAGCCGGGGATAGTCCTGTTGTAAGTTGGATAGTTCTTGGAAGTGTACGGATCATTTAGATATTAACAGGGGTGGGGGGAGGGAGGCAAATTGGATTTAGATTTCTCTTCATATTATACAAACGAACTTCCTCTGTGTGTGCAAAGAAGACTGTAATTTCAGGCGGCTTTGTGACCCTGATGACGTAGGGCTCAGAATGCCTTTTGGGATCTCGTTGGCCGGATTACAATGTCGAAGCGGGCAGGGACCGATGTCGGGCTTAAAACACTCTTAAAAATGTGGATATTGTTCCCGGCATTCTCGCGATTAATTCGACGTGGGCTCCGAATGAAACCAGTTCTCGGTATCAATAAATCTTTTCAATTGTGTAGCGATATTTTTATTTTTATTTATGCTTATTAATGATGCATCCATAAAGAGTGTACAATTAGGTAGAATATTCAGTCTTCCCGTTAAAAAAAATATCTGGTCAGGTTGTGTAGTGATTGAATATATGATCATATTACGGGTAAATTCAAATTCTGATCAAAGTTCTGTTCTAGTTATTATTTTAATACACAAAAATTAACAGTTCGGTAAAAATGATACAACTAGTACCATCACATTGACACATTAACATTCTTTGAAACCTCTTCAACAAATTGAGCGAATTAAAAAAATAACAAAACAAAAGGTCCGCACCTGGAAATATTCTTTATATATAAAATTGATGAAATAAGGCACTTTATGATAAAAATATTAATATATTCCTCTAACTTACTGTCAGCCACTAAAGAGATATTATGACAATTTTCTTCGCGATTTAAAAAAATATATTACCTTATGTATTCAAACCAACAGCGCTCTAACATCATAACCTTAACATCGAGAAATTTTTAGAGAGAATGAAAAGTATAATAAAGCCAGTGAGTCTAAGATAATCGGGACACCTTGCAGATCTCCGTTAAAAAGGTTGACCAGGATCCACGTATATTTGAAAAAATTGAAGTAGCAGGCTGACTAATACTACTGTTGTCTCGTTTCATGATTAATAAAAGCAAAAGGGAAAATAGTTTTGATTGCAAGAGGATGTTTGAGAAATAAAGGAAATTACAGAGGATTCGGGGAAATTCAAAAGCTGCCCGAATTTTCGACAACAGTCCAAGTTAGGAAACACACGACCACTGAGCAACGAAACTGCTCTTACGTTCCATAACCGCCTTCGTCAAGACTGACAATGATTAAACTCTAAGAAAGGGCTGAGGACATCAACACTCGGAACAGATTAACGCTTAAACATCGTATTTGCCCTTCAGCAGGCATATCATCAGAAAATTAAAATCTGGGATAGAGAAAATTTTGGTGTGGCAGTTTTGAAACCTTTCAAATTTCGTCGAATCTTCTTTATTTTGCTTCTCTAGTTTTCCTATATCAGTGGTCACAAACCGCATATACACCACACGCTGTTATTGAAATTTTCAGGTGGTTGGTCAAAGAAAAAAATTCCTAGATAATAAAATCGACAATCGATAATTAAAATTAAAGAATTAAAGATATTAAAATGCTCTTCGAAAGGACGACGGCATGAATGTTTCTGAAATAAAAGTTAATATTAGACTGTGGATCATAAATAAAGGGATAAAATTATTAGTATAAAATTCTATAAGATTCTCGAATATATTCTCCTTAATATATTTTTACTTTTACTTTGAAATTCTGTGAAAGAAAAATATTATCAAAATCTCCTTTGTATATTGTGTTGTACTTGGCAATTCTCACATCCATTTGGGTTGTGTTATGTCAGTATAATGCATGATATAGGCACCATCGGAAGGTATATTTAAAGGAAAGAAATTACGTTAATATTTAAGGCTATATTAAGAGGTAAGTTAGTATTGACGTTAGCATTTTATTTGGCGCACTGCATAATATGCAGTATAAAAATGTATATGTATATGTATGTTCTTTGTAACTCGTATAAAATAATCTTTGTTATAGGTCTAAAAGAACTATAAAGACAATTGAAAAACTTCATAAGCCGTAAAATAGGCAAACTATTAGACTATAAACTATTGGACTGTAAACTATTAGACAATAAATAAAAAAATTCTTCTAAATATCAACAATAAGATTTAAGTTTATCTTTAACACCGAGGGCTCTAGGATAGCCAAGTGAATAACGTAGCGGCTTGGGGTTCGAAACTTGTGGGGGTCAATATGTGCGAAATCGTCTCATCCATCGAAACACTTTTAACACACTACTCCTAACGCCGATGGAGATACTTTCATGAAATCAGATCACCGATTTCCAGTGTATGAGCGTATAGAATATTCTCTTTGGATATTCTGGATTGTCTCCTCTGGCGTGCCACAATCGCCTTTCAGAGATGCTCGTTTTCCCTGTTTGTATAAAGAATCTGCATATTTGACGAGGCCAATCCGGAACCGATTGAGTCAATTCCATCCGTCAATTCTGTTTAAGAGATATCACAGGTATAATTTTTCAATCTTATAATTTCATGTAAGAAAGTATGATGCAATGAAGTAATTGGTGTTGTTGTATGTGTATGAAACAAGGACTTTAAGAGAAGAGGATATCCACAAATTAGAGGCTTTCGAGATAGGGGTGTGGCTTAGAATGGAAAGAGTAAGCTGGATTGATAGAAAAGCAAACAAACACGGTGATTGAGATGGTGGAGTAGGAGGGGGTTTTAGTTCAAGTAATTTAAGATCGATAGAGGAAACGGATGGGCCAAATATTGAGAGGAGAGGGATTGCTGAAGAAAGCGATCGAGGGAAGAACGCTAGGGAAAAGACAGAGGGGAAGACAAAGCCAAAAGATGTTGGATGAATTAAGGGATGAGATAAGTTACTGGAAAGTGAAGGAGAGGGCTTTGAATGGGGAATGTGGGGGCACATGAACCTACTGAAAGGTAGAATATTCTTAAAAATGTGGTTAGTTATGGAGAGGGCAGTATAAAGAGCTTCAACAAACCAATCTTCGGATTGTACCCATAATTATGACGATGAAACAGGTTGGAAAAGAGTATTTTTGAAATCTGCAATAGATTCTTTTTTTCCTCAAAGGGAACTATTTCGGAATACTTCGGGTGTATAGCATTAAATGGATAATCACTTAGTACTAGAACTGAATCGCAAATCCGTGCGTAGAAGTTCTCCGATGTAAATACTTTCACTTTCTGAGCCCCTTCCATACGATTGTCTTCCGGAGCCAATATCCAAAGTTTGACGGATCGAAACGGTAAGAAAACTTGCATTCCATTGTATTTATTGAATTTAAGGTTCGTTTTCGGCCGTATCCAATAGCGCCTTCGTGGTTTGAATCGCTTTCCGATATGATCATCTGCCAAATCCAATCTCTGTATGCTCGGAGATGTTTCTTGACTCTTGCGATCTCGAAGCCTCATGCATGATAAGGAAAGAGATTCATCCATATTGAAAAATGAATGCGGATCGTTGAATATTCCAGTATCCGAGAAGGCAAATTCCACTCCGACCAGAATCTTTCACATCCTCTCTTGGTTACCGCAGACCTTTCCAGTGGAATACGAAATAAGAATACCGAAGTACTGAGTCATTTCCGGAGCTCTCCAACTTTCTTCCTTATTATCTCTGGCTGTTCTATCATACAAGCAACTGTATCTTCTTGTAGCGCTGTAAACCTGTTTTGATTTATGATTTACCATTTCCAACTCCGCCTGAAACCTCGAAATAATCGTCATGTTGGAACTTATAGGATAGAAATTTTTGAACGCAAACAATAAATCGAAAAGAGGGCTGTATTTAGCCTTAAACGAAATGATTAATTACAGAATGGCGGTGGCGGATCCTTAATAGAGGATATCCCTCCAATAATTGCCTCGAACTTCAAATTGATTTACGCTTGCTCGAGATAATTTTTGCCTGTGAAATAACGGGTAGTTTAAACTAAATGCAATGTATATTAAAGTACTTTTATGATTAGCAGATATTTTCTTGGAAGTGTTGAATGCCACTGAATGCGCCTACCAGGTTGTAAGGGGCAAATAGAAGTCAGGAGGATAGATTGATTGCTAAAAATGAGATTACTTGACGAATAAACAGTCTAAGACAGTAACTATTGCATTTTATAGGAAAAGTGATGCTTTTAGTTGCTCAATGGTGGAGAATTAGGGTACGACGACTATTGTCACTTTAAATATATCGAGATGTAATCTTATGTCCTTCTTATGAAAAACATTATTGCATTTTTAACTAAAAGTGATGCTTTTAATTGCTCAGTGGTGGAGAATTAGGGCACGACGATTATTGTTACTTTAAGTTTACCAAGATATAATCTTATGGTCTTCTCATAAAGAATTTTTCTACAACCACCCATGTCTACCATTTCTAAGTAAAATCTTCGAATATTAGGCTTATTAATTCGAACGAACTCCATAGGTATAGAAGCCAAAGAAAGTTTTAAATAATTTTCACTTCCTGTAAACATTATAGATAATGTAGCAAAGACATAATAGCTCGAAAAGAGTCTGAAAATTTTTAGGTGGATCTCAAATATACCTTCCTGAGTTACACAAAGAAATTCCCAGGGCCGTCCCCTCTCCCTTGGGAGTTCCCCTCATTCGCCCCACCCTTCCGATCAAAAGAGGGGAACAACCTGAGGACTTTTCAATCGTTCTATAAGGCTTTTTATTTCAATTCTCCTGGCGAACTCGTTATTAGCATCGACATATTTTTATTCGACGAAAGAGCATGAAAATGTGAAAATTGATCCTTATTGCATTAGCTATCGAAAATTAACTATGGTCATCTAAACCTATCTATACAAAAACGAATTGTTCTCGGAAGATCTGAAATGAGAAAATTTTCAAAAATAAATTTACTGATTTAGAAATAGTATTAAATTAATTTAATATTAATTCTTAAAGATTAATGTAGTTGCATCTTCAACTGGATTAATGAAAAATGGGTCATTTTCCAAAGTGATAGGTAAGCAGTGATAGATATAATAATAAGTACATCGCGATTCACTAGGGGAACTTTTAAAATATTTAGTTGATGTTTAATCATGAATTAGGTCAGATGTGGCCAACCTTCCGTAGTCGATGTGTCAATAATTCCATTTTTATTTGAGATGTTCATTAAAATTCGCCATAAACTATGAACCATAAATATGGAAAATAATGTGCTCCCTAGAATCGAGCGGGAGCTTATGTGTATAAATACTTATATATTTTTATTATTATATATGTAAACTGTTTGATAAATTTAATTTTAATTTTTTTGATTCAAAGTGCCACTTCAGAATTCGATATTGGTTGGCCATCCCTAGAAGCAGTGAAGCACTAAAAGCAATAAATTCTAAATGATCTGGCATTACTTTGTGGGAAGTCAAAATAATAACGGAGAACTTTTTAACTTTTTCACACGATGATTTATTTGTGATAATATATTTGTGTGCCCTATATTTATTCTGTGCTTCAAGGTACTACCTCAGTAGCGAAACTAGCTGCCAATAAATCATCATGCGGAAAAATTAAAAAAATTCCCTTATTATCAAAATCGATCAGCTGTCCCGTCACCACAATTAGTTTGACAAAAAAAAACGAGGAAATATTCGTTCCTCCCTTTTACTGGCACGCTAAGGGACCCCTGCACGGAAGAGCCCTCTTTCCTCGCGAGGAATTGGCGAGAGATTACACCGCGCCGTCAAAAGGCTTCCCGCGGCGAAGACGAATGCCACTGGCCATAGAGTGGGCGTGTTTGCTCGGCTATGCGAAACGTCGTCGTTAATGGGAAGGCGATGTGTCCCTGTAGATGGCACCGCTGCTCCCTTCCGAAAACGCTTCAGACTGCTCCAAACTGTCGTGCGAAACCCATCACCTGCCTCGGCCCCAAATGTTTCCGTGCCCATCCGCATTTAAGGGGCTTATCCCCGAAGCATTGTAGGTGGTCTCTCCGGATAGCTCGCCCGAGGGGGGAATGGTCAAGTTATGGAGTTGGAGCGGCCATCATTTCGCCGTATAACCGAACGATAGGTGGCGACCCCAGTGGGCGCTCTTTGAATTAACGAGGGGGGGAGACGTGACTGGTCGGTGCGGGGCATTTGACGGAGAGCGCTTGGGAAATGTGTTCCCTTTTCCATTTGGGAAATTATGAGGGAGTTTTGACGCCTGGCCTTCGTTGTTTTCTCGCCGTCCGGAGGCTGAAATGCCGAACGATTAAGAATCGAAAAATATGGAGGCGATTTTCGCTTCCCCGGGATGATGAAATTATCATGCGAATGAGATCCTAATGGAACATCTCGTTCGGGTGAATAAAATCCTGGTTCTGGATCATGTTGAGGAATTCGGAAGAATTTCTGTCGTTGATGTTTTGATGCTGGGACAGATATCAGAACAGGTTATCACTATCAGAACTGGATTATCACAGGATTTTTGTTCGTGAAATAAATTGAAGGCTTACATCGATAACCTCCTCCAGATTTTCATTTAAAATTATTCTTATAATTTGCTACATCTCTGTTATCTCACTTTAGAGAGGAGCAATATAAAGTTCATTAGCGACCAGGCAGGACATACAAACATAGGAGTATTTTCGGATGAGGAGGCTTGACCTAGCTGGTCAAATTAAAATTTTTGCAGTTTATGTTCCTGTATTTTCATTTTAAAAACATAAGCAATCCTCAATAGCATTTGCTGTTAATAATGATTTCCATTAAATTAAACGAACTTCCTTAAGGACTTTGATCTCATTAATTCTTATGTTGGAAGAGATATAGTCCCAGGAAATATTACAAAAATTCATTACATTTATCGACAACGAGCATATTTTTAAGAACTTCATAAAATTCGTTCAGATGATTCCATACAGATATGTGATGGGGAATATGTATTGTTCGTAGATACCTATGTCAGGGAATGTTTATGTTAAAACAGTCCCATTACATTATGCTGAAGTAACAGCAGGAAAATTAGATTTATTAGGAATTATTTATAGAATTTCTAGGAAGAAGAATCGAAAAAAAACGGAAATTAGCGAAAACACTGCAACTCTCGGAAGCACATCTTTTAATTTTCTTTTCTTTATGGGAATCTTCTTTTGGTTTTGAATGTAACATTAGTTTATTTTAGCATATTGTTGACCCATAATATGAAGATATCGATAAAACCTTCAAGTATATTTTGATCTCATGGTAGACAGGTGCAATTTTATTGATCGATTGTATAACTACTGTAATGAATATAATTCAACCTCAAAAAATATGTTTATCGACAAGTAGTTTTACTTAAGGTTAATATCTATGATATTAATAATGACAAAAAGATGTTAGCAACACCCCTAACGACGAAGTACCGTAAAATTAGTGCATCTCTAAAACCCGTAAAATTGGAAGTTATCCGTGAATTTTTGCTCATTTCCTTTCTTACGGGAAAGTTAAAATTATTATGCGGTTATAAGATTTATGGGAGAGTTTTTATTGCTCAAATATTTATAACCATCCTCGCTTTAAGAAAACACGGCAAAGAGTGTGGGGAAAGTATGGGAAACTAGTAATGAGATAACTTCATAATATAAATCAACCTGCCTATTAAACTCGCTCTCCTTTTGAGATGAAAGGCTTGCTAAACTTGAAGGCATTTCCCAACCTGTTCCTTCTTTGGAAAACTTTTCCTGATAGCTAGATAATTTTAATATATTTCCCACTCTTTTACGCACAAGCAGCTTTGTATGGAATTCTCATTTGTAAAGAAAGCGGCTGGAAGGCTGAATTTAAGAGGAAATCCGTTCAAAAAATGTGTTAGTCACATTAACTTTCAAGCATGAACTCGTGAAAAGGTACAGAAGGATATACAAGTAAAGGCAAAATTGGAGCTTGGAAATTCTTGCTCGCGATGCTGATAATGGATTTAATTAAACACACTACCATAATACTTAAAAATGACAATCAAAATAAGATGGTATACCACCGTTTACAATGGAAAATAAAGATGAATACGACAAGGGAAAAATATGAATAAATCAGAAAAGAAAATTTTTCCAAATGTAGAAACATTAATGTTTGTAAGATTTTCCGAAATTCAATCACATGTAGCAAACTGAAAATTGTTCAGCTAAAATACGCAATTGATTGTACCCTTTGAATTCAGAACTATTTAATGAAGAGTTCTCATGAAGATTTACTTCCTGCCTTTAGATTAATGATATTTAAGGAAGATGAGTAAATAATTGAACCAAAACTAGATTATTTATCGCAACATGGAAAATTATCTACGGTGGAAAAATTTCCATCCAAAGAGAACTAAAGCCAAAATATTAGTACGATATAAAGCCTATATTATCCATGTGTTAATATATAAGTTGGACTTTAAGTATTAATAAAAATCAGTGGAAAAGATCTGCCTCCATGAGGGATTACTCTGTGTCTTAAACACAATGGAACTCTGATAAACAGGTTACGTTGGAATCTTTTTTAATTCAAGATTGTAGCCTGCGTTTATCCTTGCATACTGTGACAAATCCTCTGAATAATACTGGCGGCATAAATCTCTTTTCAGCTAAGAGCTAATTTTTACCCTCAAGCTTTTTAAACACCTTGTTACCTAGTACGACATAAAAATGCGACAGGAGACCTTCTCTAACACCCATACTCTCGCATAAATATTTCAGTCATAAAGAAACGCGGGATTGCCCGAGTCATACCTCCGGATCCCGCCACATAAAAGAACTCAACACATTCCGGAAGTTGCGTAAACTATCCGAAAGATGAAAATCCCCCGCGAGCGAGCAAAAAAAGAAAGCCCAGGAAACCCGCAATTTATACATCTCATCTGCTAGCAACACACATTACGGGGAAAAAAACACCAACAAAGAAAGACGTGCCTTCGTCTCCCTTCCGAGAAAAAGCCCACCGGGAGAAATTCACTTTGACATGGAGAAGGCGATAGCCGAACATTCCCAATCTCATTCCGCCAACTTCGGAACTCATCGTGGTAGATTCCCCAATCCGAGCCCATCCCTCGTCTATATGCTCTCGCCGGCATCAAAACTCGTTAACTACTCAGCGGAAAAGGAGGAAAAAATCTGGAAGAATTTTGGGCCAAGTTCCCGCGCGATAACTTGGAGGGATTATCCGAGCCGGTCGAGAGGCAACTGTTGAAAAACACATTTGAATTGCGGCGGTGAAAAAATCCCCGAAAAACGCAGAAAAAGTGCGCCGGGTTTAAAACTGTGGCCGACGAACATGCTAGGGATTTTTTTTCTCGCCTTATTTTCCCGCAAGACCCAAAAATGGGAAGGATTTCCGGCCTCATTAATAGCAAAGGTCAGGTCGAATTAGACAGGTTGACGACCCTGAAAGGGTTTTATGCGGGGACGAATCTCGGTCCTAGGGGTGCCAAAGGGTGCAGCGGCTAGCGAGTACACTCGACACTTGCATTAAACCTCAGAAGTATAAATCTTTTGCAAAAGCCGTGCCGCGGAAAGGGCTTTGATAAAGAAGGAGGTGATATTTTACATTACTACGAGTTACGTCCATGTTTATTTTGTCCAACTGAAGTAACTTTTCAATTAAAATACTCATGACTCAACGACATGACGTTGCAGAGCTATTGGATTGAATTGAGAAGTCTTGTTATTCGAGAGGTGCATCTCGATAATTTTATACACTCAGCTCCGCGGATGACAAGGTATGATATGCACTAAGAATAAAGCTAGGATATTTAATCTAACCTATACTTAATCAACACCAGTGCAATTTATACACAATATTTTTAAGTTGATGTTGAAATACAACGGAGAAAGGGATGCATGGGGTAACTATTGGCTACTGAAGAGGGAATTGGTTGAAACAGTAAGATATAATAGATAAGATGCAAGAGAAAAGATAACAAATCCTGTTTTGGTTTACTATAGAAATGTTTACTATCAAGAAGTAAAAGAATACGCGAATTTAAAGGCTCATGAAAATGTCGATAGGTTTAGTTATGGTGAAATATATATGAATCTATTCTAGGCGAATAAAAAGTCTCTTTATTATATTATACCTTTTATAATATCTTACATTTTTATAAATTTTCGTCTGTTTTTTTGATTGGTGTATTAGTTTATTAGAATCATCTTTAATGTCTGCTAAACTTTGTGTGTATTGCTTTTCAGTGCAATGTAATATCGTTTATTTTTTAGTTCGAATTCTAATGAAATAACCAAAAATGAGTTATTGACGTGAGCTGAAGAAGTTTCTTTCTAAAATTATGATTATTGTTACTTTCCCAATGCATTGTAAATAATTTACTTTACTAAATTTGTTGCATTTGAAGAACCATCTTACAGATTATTCTGTCCAAATTGCGATGCAAGAATCATTATTTTCATGATAGTATTAATCATAGTGACGCGTATTAAACTACAATGCTCATTTCGAGCGAAATATATTGAGTTACTCAGTTATAATTATTAAAAAACGCATCGTTATCATGCTTGCATGATGTCTTTAAAACGACAATTTTAACATCTGAAGGATTTCAGTAAAGCTCCATTTTCTGAACCATCGTGACCTCTTCACACCGGAGACATTCGTTCGCACTCGAAAGGATAAAACCCCAATCTTGGTGAAATCTGGAAACAGGAGTTCTCTGGGAAGGGAACCGTGTTCTCCCAGCGGTCTTGCATCAGCTGCAATCGACGCTGCATACAATAAGGGACTCCGGGGAATACTTTGCCGCCACATTGAAGTCACTGCCCCGCGGTCTTCCGACAAAAACCTCGCCGGTCTCTCCCGTGTCCGCCGCCCACAGCCATTTCCCCTCGGAATGGGCGATTTTCCACACATCAGTCACACGCCTCAAAGCACGACTGTTCGGTGACCATTTCCCTTTCCGGCGCTCACAGCATTTTTCCCCGCGGAAGTTGTGATTTCTCAAAGAGAAAGAAATGGGTTTGACCCACACCTGTCGGTTCACTGAACGGGAAGAGTTGCGTTTTTGCCGGTATTATGAAATGAGAAGGGAGTGAAGCGTGAATTTGAAGGAGTTAATGAAAGTGTTAAGGTGGGGGAGAGTATGAGAAGCTCGATGGGAGAGGAATAATATCGAAATTTGTTCCTAGATCAATGGTCGCCAACCTACCGCTCACCGAAGGGAGATTTAAGTTTACAGGTGGGCAGTGAGGGTTTCAGTAGATCAGTGGTACTCATAGGGGGTTAATAACGCCCCCATAGCGATGCAAGACTAATGTAGAGGGGCCTTGACTCTTAAACATTTTATCCCATTGTCGATCATCTTTTTTTCTCAGTTTAGTATGGTTTTCATTAAGTAAAAATGTGAAATTACCTCTATAAAATATTTGTTTGTGTTGGATGAATTCTCGACTGCTGAACTAATACTTTCAATTCTTGAATATCCATTCAGAATTTCTGTACCTTTTAAAACTTTCTGAAAAAAAGTGATGTTTGTTTTACTGCGCTATATGAATTTTATGATGAATCCCTAGAAGGATCACTTACCTTTCCATAAAATACTATGTTAATTCTCTTACTAAAATAATATTTAAATGAATATAATTTTTATTTCACAAATAAAGTCATTATATTTTTATTTGTTAAATAAAAAAGAAATATTCATTCAAATATGAAATTCCACGAAGTTAAGCCTGAGCAAATTGAGTTCAAAAGGATATTGTTATCACTGCTTTAATTTGGCAATAATATAAAGAGAAAAAAGAGAAATTATTTTAACATAAAAATTATTATGATTTAAGGAAATTATATACACATTATTAATATGTTAAGTTCATTATGGGAATGGCAATGGGTGAATTTGCATTTAAAGGTGAAAAACAAGAAAAAATACCAAAGAAAAACGGACATCTAAAAGATCCTTTTTTAAGTCTGTTTCTCTTACTATTTTCATTGATTAAAGCTGCCAGATGAACCACTTATAGAGTGAAATGGCCGATCAATCCGTATAGCAAAACTTGTTTGATTTTATTCTCACTTTTCCTCATTTACGAAAAAATACTACACACACCAGAAAATAAATCCGTTTTCGTAGGTTGCCCCATAGATTCCTGGAAGTAAATCAGAACCCATTCATATTCAAAATATCTGTCTTACGTTCTCATCTCCATTCCCCTATTTCCAAAAGGTCTCGGAATAATCCGAAGCTTGAACTTAACTAGTATATCAAGGGTGTGTTAACATGAGCATGCTTATGGATGCCAACATATTTCAGGCAGTCTCATAAGGCATTCATATAATGTATCATTGTTTATAATCAATTCCGATGCAAGAGCGTAGCACAAAAGCCAGCCGCTAGGTCAATTAAGATCGATATGATATTTGCCCTATGAATAAATTTGGGCGATTGTAGATACCGTCAATACGACAAGGACTGACTGATTTATCGAGTCCAACGTTTACCAGCCCCGAGAGGGTTTCTCCTCTATTTAATCATGGATTGGAAATGAAGATATGATGTTCTCTAAGGTATAAAATATCAGAACATACATCTATAGTATGCTACGCATGAAAACTATCTCCGTGAAGAATAAATTACCTTAACAGATATCCAAACTTTCCTATTACTAATGGAAGATGAAAAACAATGAAAGAAATTTAGGTGGTGGAGTGGTCGGCGAACGCTCCAAAACCGTGGTCCCGGGTTCGAATCCCGGCTAATCAGATTATTCTGGTTAGGGAATGGTCGTATGTGTTCGTCACTTTTTACTGTTATTAGTCCATAGTAAAGGCCTTTTACCGTTTATGGATATATATAAATAAATAAATAAAGATATTTAAAAAATGTATACAAACACATTCGTAGATCATTAGTATATATGTGAGACAGGGCTTGAAGAAATATTTAAGGATGTGAAGCATTTAAAGAGGCAGAGAGTTAGTGGAATTTAGTTTTCAATAAAATGTAAAAAGAAAAATCGTCCTGGAAAGACTTCTAATTCAAATTTCATATAGTAACAGTAGATATTTTATAAGTGCTTCTACAGTTAAGATCCTTTTGCACGTGGGCCCCTGCCGGTAATCGAACTCGGGACCGCATTCACGGAAGTCGAACGCGCTTCCCGATTGGCTATTCGGGAGATCATCAAAGTTAATGTAATTCCACCACAATTTACAAGCTCATGGTAAGATACTTACATTGATTTATTTTCCATATTTCGCTCGCACACACACACACACACACACACACTGAATAGCTATCGAAAAAAATGTCAATATACAGAGATAGACAATCATAGCAATCAAATCATATACAGAATGTAACTAAAAAATATCTCAATTTACCCCAAAAATGATGAAGTATTTAGTTGATTGATCTTTCAGTCATCTCATCTCTTCCTGCATTTTGGAAATAAACTTTAACTGAAAAGTGGTAACAATTTGAGTTGCAATAAATTTATAAAAAAGGAGAAACAAAATATATCCAAAATATTTGTATCGTATTTTTTGTTTTTGAACAGAAATTATAGCGAAAGAAAGTTAAACGAATTTTATTCGGCAATCACACTGAATCCAGTTCTAACTACCATACATCTGATAACGTTAACCCTGAAATTTGACGCCGAATTATTTCCACAAATTTCACCCCATAAAAAATTGAAGCGAAAAATAATTTCATTCGTACTTCACATCATGACCCCAAACTTACACGAGAAAGTCTAAGTGAAACGTAGAAAAATGACCCTCCCATTCCTTATCTAGAATTTACGTACCGACAACGTGATTCTCATAACTCAGCAGACTCGAATATAACCGTATCAGTTATAGGACAGGAATTTCCATCTTTTTCGTAGCTCCCCTCTTTTTTTAGCGGTAGGATTCGGTCTCTGCGGACCACCCGCCTACGTACACCACTGGAGCCTACTTATCTTAGCCGCAGGGGCGTAAAGTGCTTCCTCAGTGCTTGGGGGAACGTAAACCTAAAGCGTATATCTTATCCTACAATTCATCATGCTGCCTGGGGTTGGAGGACCCTCAAGAACCTAAGAATTTTCTTTCCTTCGGCGGATCCCTTCAATTTTTTTCCTAATATACTCCAAAACTCCAGGAGGAGGGCTTGGATTCCACAGAAGAACTCTCATTTGTGTAGCGGAGTAGGAATTCTTCTGATTCTACTGTATTTCGAGAGATTTTTATGGAGAAGCAATACACCCTAAGTAAGCTTAAGTCGCTGGATTTATAACTCCTGTATCTGTGTATTGTTATATATTTACGTTTTGCGGTGCCTTTCCTTAAGTTATAATATGCCTTTTAATCTTCGGGAGTTTTCAAATAAAGTTAGTTCTCGTTTATTCTATGTAACTATAATGAAAGGATGCACGAAAAAATAAAAAGCATGGATAATCCTAATCTTCACACTTATTTATTGTAATGAACATTATTTATGCAAATAAATTAATCATTATCGTTTGCGCATATAGACGGCTGTTTTTGATCGTTTCAACAACTGAAAGAATTTTCTTTATCCAGTTTTTTTAGCAGAATTACTGTTATTGTATGCCACTTCACAGAAAAGGTCGTGCATAGGTACTGCTTACATAAGAACATGGAAATTTTCATGTTAATTTAAATTAAAAATTAAAAGTTATTTTTTACATAATACCGCAAGAGTACTGACCAAGAGTAAAGAAAACATCCACATACTAGAATTCCCAAAACGAATAGCAAGCCCATGGGAAATCGGGAGTCTGCTGTAGCTATAAATAAATGTTAGTAAATTGATTAGATAAATACTTCTACGATTCTAAATTACTGTCGTTACTTAAATGATATTCAATTGAAAGTGGTATTTCATTATTTAATCTTAAATAAGGCTAAAATGTCCCATTATTTAATATTTAACACAAGTTCGACCTTACATTTTGGATACCGAATTAGTAAATACAAGTTTTGCACAAATCGTTCTTTCAGCAAGAAGAAGAAGGAGAACACAAGTATAAGTTCAAGTACACAGTCCGACTATTGAGAAATGCAATTCCTGATTAATCTACGGTCAAGATAAGAACGCCATCGCATGTCGTGCATACAATCTGCCATCAACTACTACCTCGGAAAACTGCAAAGCTACCTGCTGGGGAAGATTAGAAATACTCAGAAATTTCATTTGGCTTGTGTGAAAGGGTTGTCACATACGTAACATGAGACAAAGATCAATCATTTATTACTGGAACACTCAAGAATATTTCCAAATGTTGCGACCCTCCTCTGTTAAATCTAAAGCATGAACATTTGCTTGGATTTAAAGTTGAAATAACATGTATACATCATTAGGAGTAGAGAAATTTGTCGACATGTAAAACTAGATTTTGACTATGTTCAACAACATAAATTATAATGGCGACTAGTTACGACTATTACAGTAATTACCAGGCCAAGTAAATTCGTTTTTCTTCTATAAGAAATATATGAAATTTGTTTTAATTTTAGTATTTTTTATTTGCTGTGGCCTCTTCCGTGAGTGTCATTTACATCAGTAGTTCTTTGTAAACGAATTAAGAGACTACTCGAAAAATATTTCCAAAATTTTTCTCATCTAATCATATTTCTCAACTCACTATTGCAGTTTGTCCTACAATCTTATTCCAGGAAGAAAACTAATCGTTTTAAACCAATTAAGAGAAATCCTATACGTATATTTGAAATTTCGCTCAGTTGTGAGAAGATCCGTGACCATACGGCCGAAATTGTGCTGTTAGTTCTTTGAAGCAAACAGTCAAAAACTACATCTGAATATAATGAAAATTTATAAAAGTGAATATTTCTCTATCCCTGTTAGAAGAATAAATCGTCACCAATTATATTCGTCAATTGAAACTGCATGCATAAAAAGCATCAATGAGAAGGTTAAAATAACATAACTGCATCGTGATTGAATCAATCAACTTAGCACCAAAATTCAGAATTATTTAGAGATGGAAGGAAAAGTTGTGGGGATTAGCACACTCGAGAGTCATCTAGGATTAACGAACCAGATTATACGCTAAACGTCCCACATACTTCTTTATGGAAATGTAAATTGACGGCATTATGTAATCTGTCAACGATGCTCTGTGATTCTCGAGAACTCCTCATAGTTTAAGAGACGGGCTCCCAAAGTTTTGTCTCCAGCGGCCAGTATTAGCATTTGAAAGATTCCGGGTGTCACAGTCAACTTGTCCCAGTTTAATCAAACTTAATGGCTGTTTCGCCTATAATACTTTTAATTATCCAGGTTAAGGAGTCTCTGGCCTATAAGTATTATTAAGGATGCCGACAGTATTCAATTTTATAACCATTTCACTTTCATATTCATTAATAAATTTTAACTCTATTTCAGCCGTCAGAACTCAGGAACGTAGTAAATCGTTTTGTCATAATGAAGGATTAATAATTAATCTTTTTTATGCTACTAGAATTAGTCCTCTAAATCAAAGCCCTCCCAGAATTAGTGAAGGGGACGATAGCGGCCATTCAATTGAAGGTCCCTGGTTGAAAGTGATCTAATGATCTATTAAAATTTTTTTTAATTTTCAACTGTTGTAATCTGTGTCTCCGTTTCCTTCACTCTCTCCTAGTCCTTTCATCAGTGTTCTATATCCACTTCTTTTTGTGGTGTTTCCTTTCAGAGAATATAAATATTTATCTGCGATCAAATATATCTTTATTTTTCCTCTTCGAAATCTATTTTTTCGCCAATTTCCTCTTTCTAATGCCACCTTACTTGTTAAAAAACTGTATATATTACTGTTTGTTTTCTTGTTAAAAGCCAGAATTTTTTGTATGTATATTGTATTATAATATGGCAAGGGTTACTACGAAGATGGGTCTGAATTTATGTTATGCATATCGTATTATATTCTGACAAGGGATAAATTCAAGAGGGAACTTGGGATGGGCCCCGATATCATCCAATAAAGATGCTGCATAATATAGTATTGCAATATCTGATGTATATCAATGCGCGCAATAAATTTAATTTCGCAAAATCGAGCCGACCTCAATTCGGGCCCAATCAAATTATTCAATTAATAACCGATAACCATCTCCATTCAACCCCCACAATGCAGTAAGAAATCAATTACTCAGCTCCTTTTTTTCCCCGAAATTTGGAGGACCTTAAACTCGCCAAAGTGGGCACCCCTTGCAGATCGTTATCCAAGCTGCAGGCGAGAGCAAACTTTGCACAACTTCCCCCACATTTCAACCCCCCCAAACCGGCCCCCGATGAACCCAAAAATGAGCCATTTAATTTGAAAGATTCCTTACTCCCCCGCGGTAATATAACGCCATGTTTAGAGCCTAGAGATCTGAGGGCGCCACGGAGAATCGGAAGGGTAAATAAATGCGGGGAAAAAGGAGGGAAAAAGAGCCAATAAAGTCGCAGGAAAAAACAGCGGAGTAGAACTTCGCGTGGCCACACGGTTGGGGGTGTTGCTTTATGGCGGAATTGCTAAGTCGCTCCACTCCTGTGGCGTAACTTGTGGAATTCGATCTGGTCCCCACCCTGTCCTAAGGCTCCCAAAAATCTAACCCTCCCCTTTCCCATTTCTCTGTCCCTGGAAAGTTGCCTTTTTTCCCGCCTACGGGCAAGCAAATTTCCCGACCGGGAAACCCTGAGTCCCTCCCCATAACTCCTCCCCGAATATCCTCTCCTCTTTATCCATTCCTTCTTCCTCTCTTCTCTCATCCATCCTCTACGTGTCTCGTTATTTGCCTTCCTCCCCCCCTTTCCCCCATGTTTATTATGTACTCATCCCGCTTGTCTTTCGCCCCTTCTATTTTTTATCTCTCTCTCTTTAACCCTTCGTGCGAATTTCTCCCTTTTCCCTTCGACGTCTTCGTTTCCCTCTGACTGCCTTATGTGTTTGTGATATCCGGTCATGCCATGCAACGGGAATGAGTTAAATGTTGAGCGAGTTGGTTTAAAGGCCGAATTTCTCTCCCGGGCTGGAGTTTCTGACTCGCTCACTGCTGAGACCGACCCCCCCACGCCTCCGTGCATTTCCTGTCCCTTTTTCTAACTTTCCTAATCTAACCGTTCTCTCTCTCTTTCTTTTCTGCTTGGCTATTCTCAGTTTCCTTTTCCAAAGGACAGTGGATTGCTGAGTAACGTATTAGATGGACTCTTCATTGTCATTTGATGCTAATCCATGAAAAAATAGACTTAAGACGTTTTCAAAAAACTATGAACATAGTTTAGTATATAATAAAAATGCCTTAGTTTCTCTCAAGGTTTCTACCTCCATATCCTGAAGTTTATTTGTTCCTTATATGCCCAATGAATAGTTATTTCTACGTTAATGAAATTACTTAGAATCTTTCAATGGCATACGCGTTCTGTAAAATCACATGAAAATTTCGTTTTCTCGGCTATTTCACATTAATAATGTTTAAGTTTTAAATACCGAAGTTGCCCTTATATGTGCATCCTTTATTTTCTTAATTTCTTTTACCTTATTAAAAATAAATATATTTCTGAGCAAAAATTTCCATAAAGAAGGGGCTTAATTTACGGAATATTACACCAATGCATTTATTATTCCTTCTTCCTGCGTTCCCTTTACATGAACATTCTTTCCTTCATTCACACAGTTTTAAATTTAGAATACCTAAAATATATTTCTATGAAGTAAAGTAAATTAAGCAGATATATAGAAACGGAACAAGCCCTATAATTGGAAATACAAGCTATAAACTCCTTTGAAATACAGTGATTCCAACAATCAAATATGGAAATGAAAATTGGATCATAACAGAAGACGTTTATTGCTCAGGAAAAAAATTCTAGAATAGGTTACATTGAAAGAGATCGCATTAAAACAAAGTTCTTTAATGCGTATGGTTCTGTCTTTCGTGGAAATATCCGTCAAGGTTTAAAATCGTAGTACTTCGTAACTTCGCTCCATAGGCTGAAACTAGTCGTAAAATAAAATTGTCATAAAGTTTAAGAAAGGATGACAAAAAACAGTGGAAGTTTTAGTCTCAAAAGTACTTCGACAATTGATGTCGTTTCCCGCGTAAGGGCTCCCTCCAGGAATCAAATCCGGAACCTCTTTCGCTAAAGGCAAACGCGCTACCCACTTGGCTATCCGCGATCCTTAGTGTGTGCATGTATTACGTAATAAGGCAACAGGAAGAAGTGTAGGATGACCTAGTAAGAGAAGGGCATCGTAACAAACTTATATTGTTTATAAACGCACCTAAGTATACCTTCCTAGGTTCATAAGCCTTAATTTTCTAATATCAATGCCATTACTTTCCTTTCTTGGCAACGTACCTCACTTTATATGTCATCTAACGTCTTTTGCCTTTGTCTTCAACCTCCGCCTCTTCCCTTGCACACTGCCTTCAATTACTCTCCTTAGCAAACCCTCTCCTCTCAATGTTTGACCCATCTCTTCTGTCAACGCTCAATTACTTCAATTAATCCTCTCCTTCCCAACCACCTCAAGCACCTCCACGTTTGTTTTTCGATCAACCCAACTTACTCCATCCATTCACGCCACACCCACATCTAGAAGACCTATAATCGTTTGATATCCTCTTTACTTAAGGTCCACGTTTTCTATACCTGAAAATATTATCTCGAGAGCTCCAGTTATCAGTTTCTTTCGCTTCACGAAAACTTCTTTGGCTACCCTAACCTCAACTGTGTACCATTCATCCCAAGAAATACCCAAGAAAGGGATTATATCCACTCGTTCTAGTTCTATTCACAACCATCCCGATCGTTAACTTCGCTCTCTTTCCTTTAGAAAACCTCATTACTTTGGTTTTTCTTGAATTTACAATCATTCTGAACTCCCTCGCTATATCATTTGGAACACTTTCTACAACTTCTAAACTTTCGAAATCACCCGCAATAACTTTTTTGTCTGTATATGTTAAAGATTCCAGTACTTTAATTCCAACTTTCACTCCCTTACCTATTCCTTCTCATGCTTCTTTGACTTCTTTTGCTTCTACACGTGAACTAAAAAATACGATATCTCTTATACTACGTTTTCCCTATTCATTTATCAACATCAACTCTCAAAGCAGAAATTACTCTCATACTTAAGCCACAGTTTCTTAAGTTCTGTACAGTATTCAGCCTGGATGGCGATTTGGCTCTTTAACACTGCACCATTAGCCAGAAAAAAGTGTAATGAAGCTTACTGCACAAGAAGAGTAGTCTGGTAGTGCTTTTGCTTTTCACACAGAGCCGCAATGTTCGTAAGTGAAGTATAATCACCGTATTAATAACCCACCCTTTTTTCTCGTTTCATATCATTAATTAAGGAATGATCGTGATGAATGTCATTCATAACTTAGTATTATTCACATAAACTCAACCATGAAAAAAATTCATGTTAATTTCATATTAATTTTTTATTCCGAATCAAAATACATGGGTGGTCCGAAAAGATTGCGACATTTCGCCATTTCTCGACCTTTTCTGAAAATTTCTGAAAAAATCTGGGATCGGAGACTTTTCAGACCACCCTCGTATTTAAATTATTCCATTCGTCAAACTTGGATTCAAATATTTATTCAATTATTATTAATTGTATTTCAAATATAAATTCAATCAAATACTCAATTTATATAGAACGTTTCATTCATCCCCTGCACCTCTTTCCTTTCATATCTTCTGTTTTCTCATCACCACCTTTTTTGCTCGCTCTCAGTTCTCCCTTCTTTTGAATCCTTATTCCCTCTTCATACTCTTTAAATCACCTTGTCTTCCTCCACCATCATTTTCCGCCGCGTTCTTCCCTCTTCCTTTCCCAGCCTATTCATTCCCCCATTTTCTTCCTCCGCTTTAACCTTTCCTCCTCCTTCCCTCCAGCTCCTCTCCACACCCAATTTTATCCCAGACCCTACTTTCCTAGTTATCCACTCCATTGCCCCTCTTTTTCCTTCGTTACTGACTTTCTTCTGGCCATTTAAATGCTCGGCCCTTACTTATTTGAGGGGAGCTTACATATCCACGTAGTAATCGACTTGAGGAAGGCGCCCTCGGTTCATTCAAGGAGAAGGACGCTCGTTACCTCTTCAACGTTATGCGACCTTACGTGATAATGCGTACAGATTAGGAATTAGATAAGCCTCCGAGACTGCCAATTTGCATTTTCTCCCTCGCTCTCTCTATATATCTCGAGCCTTTTGCTTATGTTTGAGGACTCCGAGGAGATTGAATGTTTCTTTATTCTCTCGTATGATTTATGGCCCAGGAGACTGTAATCCATTGCGAGACATTCTGGAATATTTTCGTGATGATTTTTCTTACAGCATTCAATCTAGTATAAGAACCACGAGTTGGTTTATTTATTTCCTTAGAGCATGAGGGCACCGGGATAGTCATATTTATTTATTTATCAAAGATTCACATACAACGGTCCCGCCAGTTTAAAGAGAATTCCAAAAAAAACAAACTTAAACAAATATACATAACAATATGAAATAAGAAAATCAACAAATAAAACTAAAAATAAGACAAAAATATACACACACAAACTAAGGAAATTCTTTACAAGGATCTTTATACAAGCATTCTTTCAAGAATGCATCAAGTGAAAGCCTGAAAGGGTCTATGGAGGGAGGAAGGGAATTTAAAAGATTAGGAAGTCTGTATAATAGGGAACGTTGCGCGATGGATAGTCTAATTCTAGGGACATGTAATAGAGAAGTTAGTCTGGTTGCCCTAGGTGGAACATGATAACTAAATAATGAAATTATTTCAGGGGAATCAATGTGGGCATTTATTATGTTATATATATGGGTAGCACGTTCGGCTTTGGTGTAAACGGTCTCGGGATCGATTCCCGGAGGAGGATCGTAAGTGGAAAATGACCTTATCATCATTCCTGGCAGTTCTAAAAGTATTGCTATTAATGGTATTATTAAATAACAACTGCAATAATACTATTTATAGATTAAAAAAGCAGTGTCCAGAAGTACCGCAACTTACACAACATCCATTATTTATCAAAATATTTCTAAATTAGCTTTAAAATATTACAAATTGAGTAAGTATTTATTACACAACACCAGTATTAGACAGTATAATAAATCTCAAATTATTAATGAACGATGGCAAAAGTAATATGTCTAAATAATTGTTTACATGCAATTATTAAAGTAAAGAGTGTATCTTTATTTTAGCATCTAAGAAACGTATTTTGCAAACGTAATGCAGCTGTCACAATGAGTTAACAAGCTAAAGATTGGTTTGTTGCAGGCCGTCGTGTTTTCAGCCAACCGTTTCATTAAACCTTAACGTTAACCATTACCTGCTGCTTATAATCCAATCTAGGTCTTCCTTTTTTAATTCATCCCTTCCAATATTCATTCCAATACAGTCTTTAGGAGTATCGTTCGTGTTCCCAATTAAGGTTCCTTTTCGATTTATCAATGTTTTCCTGAGACCTCTCTTTATTTGCTCTTCGAAGGGTTCTTTCATTAGTTATCTTCCTGTCCATTTTATTTTTAGCATTCTTCAGAGGCAGCACATCTCTATTGCTTCAATTATACCCTTTTCAAGCTAGTATTATTTGCTGTCAGTATTATTCTGGAAAAAATGCCCTTTTCGCTCGAGCTGTTCTACTTATTATTTTCTCTCTAGTTCTATTTCTATTACTGTTAATCTATCAATTTAACTGCAGTGAAAATATGAATTTCGAGCGCGAGTTTGGGAATAATTTGTGGATGAAGAGGACTTATGAAAACGGATAATATTTTTACTTTTAGGATATTAATCCCACCGTTATCGTTAATCGTATACATGTAGTATATCACTCAGTTCAGAGAACCATGATCATTTCTTCCTCATCCATTCCACTCCGTTGAAAATCAAGTTTATTCTAGAGTTTTCTTTGCTAGACCATAACATCAATCTCAATTCAAAATAATGACCATGTTCAGAGGATATTAAAGTGATTCCTTTATTCCGGGATTAGAATGGAAAAGAAGACGTAAATTACGAAATTCCAAGCATTCGGTCTCCTTAATATCTTTTGCTCGATTCCAAACAGTATATTCAGACATTCCATATTTTATTCCAGACGTGGTATTAGCTTTTCCGCGAATTTAGTCTGAAAATGGTTTCTTCTCCTGAGAAAAGGATGAGAATTGTCAGTCGCAGAAAAATGAATTAGCAATATAAGAGGTATATAAATAAAAACGAGAGAGAATAAAGGCGAAAATAGTTTGATGCCAATGAACAGATTAACATTTCGAAGAAAGCTATATCTTGCCATTAAAAGCATCTTTGTGCGTATTATAATTATTCTTAGAACCGAGATTCGATGAATATTCTTTTTTTCTCATGATTTTGACTATATCCCCAAATTTATTTTTCCTTCCTACTGTTTTATTATTTTCAATATATACTATCACGCGAATATTCTTTTATGTCTTTTGTTTACTATGATCTTTTGTATTTACTTGAAAATGTATTTTGTTGTTCATATATGCTTATCAACTGTGTATTTACAATTTTTTGTGTTCATTCACATTTTAAGCTACTTAATTGGTAGTGTTACGAAGGTTTTATACACTCCATTTTTTAGTGGGCGTTTTCCAGACGTGCTTTTTTCCCTAAGAACCTATTTGGTTTATATTTTTCACATTCCTTCTTCTCTTCTTCGTTGCTAACATTTACAAATTGATAGTTGTTTTAAGAGTAACTACGGATTAGATGAAAGAGGAGTTCGAATTTCAATCTTTTCTGAAAAATACAATTAATTATTATTTGCTTACAGGCTGCATGGATACGGATTGCACCAGTTGGTTCGTATCTTAAAAAGGATTTTGCTTAGGTTTTATGACCAAAGTAAACTTGTCTTTAAGACAGAAGCATATGATAAGGAGATATTTTTTTTCTTTTCTGTATAAATCTATACTTTGTATTAATCTATTTCATTATCATATGAGAAGTTAAACGATAAAGTAACGAGCACGTAAAGATAATGAAATCAACGTTGCAAAACATAGTTTTACCAAACAGCGCCGTACCCGTATATCAAGGAACATCATCATGTCTCGCGACAGGATAATTCCCCTTTAAGTCCCGAATTTAATAAACCGAAATTAAAGTAATTCACCTCCAAAGCATTTTAATCAGCTCGCTTTGATTGCAAACAAACCCGACGTCAGTCGTACGAGGGAAGGAATTTCATAACCGCCTCGAAATTTCTTCCGAACGGGAAATTCAATTAAAAGGAGGCAATATTGAGAAGTTTTCTGTCTCATCGCCGGGATGCTCGCTAAGGGACCCAATCAGATTCCGGGAAACGCAGAAATTCGCATACGCTTCATTATTGAGTGATGGACCTTTAAAACTCTCTGCCCTTGAGTTCTCCGCTCTCTCCCAACTTTCTTCCTCTTTCTCGTCCGCCGTCCCTCAAGGCTGAATATTGCACGGCCCAAAACTTAACAAATTTTCCCTCTCTTCTCCACCGTAAACTGAGAAGACAACTACTTCATCCGCAGCTTTGGCGCCATGAGACAATAAGCAAATGGGGGCGAATTAGTGTATCCTACATAAGTAACGAGGGGTATAAAACATCTTCTGCAGCCTTCCAGGAATTTTAGGGTACTCGGGAGTGGGGAACGCATCGCGTACGTTTTCGAGATACATATTTTAACGCCTTCCACGGGTCCGTCGGACGAGACCGTAGAGATGCATAACGACTTCTTTCGCAGCGACGGAAAATATTAAGGTCGTAAAATTGATGGATGGCGAGATTTAGATTTATTACTCCAATCAAGATTAGTCTACCACTAGGAAAAAAGACATTTAATCGGATAAAGAAATGGATGATTAATCTGAAAAAACAAAGTATCTTTGATTTAATTGAAATAAATTTACTTATAAAATTTGAATTATTCAAACAAACAAGGAATGGGTTAATGTGACTTGGGGTGGCGTGCACCCAGGAAAATTCCCAAGGAAGAATAGACATGAATAAAGTCCGACGGGACCGGGAATCGAACCCGGGTCTCCCAATTGCCGGTTGATTGCTCTGACCATTATGCTATCTCGCCGGAACATTTTTCGTGAGACATTGTGGGCAAGAAAGTTGCGAGTTCGTTCGTTCGTTTTTTCATTTTTTATGTCTATTCTTTCTTGCGGTTTGAATATTTATTTATCAATCTTCTCGAGCGATACTCTGAGGAATTCTATATTTTCGATGCAAAAATAATTGAAGATACATAATCTCAATTTAAGAGATAAGCATTATAAGGCTATATATCTACATATTTACCATAATAGTGGCTCTGCCGCAGACCGTTAGTGGTGGTCAGAACAACATTTTTATCATATCGAAATAGTATAGCTATAGTTCCTAGGTAGGAAGCGAATCTTTTACTGCCTTCAGTACATCTACGAATCGCTTTTACTGGGAGTAAGTAAATGCTAGTTAAGCATGGTGGATAGCTGTCAAATTAAAAAAAAAATCTTCATTAATCAATGACCAATCATGCCTAATGTTCGATGTATCTTCGCAACCCGTATGTGGTTTATAGAAGTGTGCACACTAGTTTCCCTATTTGGGAAACCTAAGTTAGAATCCCTTTCCTCATTCGTTTCATTATAAAGAAATACATCGCTACCGCAGAGTAAATGACCTGCGCAGAGATATATGCGTACCCCCACGATGTAGATACAAGAAGATTCCCCAAAAACCCCTTTCCTCTTGCACGCCATGGTACCGGCCTCACCTACCCTTGGTTGCCAACCTGTCGTTTTTCGTTTGCCTCGCTCTGCTGTTTACACGCGCTTGACTTGCTTACTTTTACATCGTGCCCTTTGATTTCGCCTCCCGTATCGAGCGTTTTCTTTCGCTCTTCGATTCTGCGACCGCTTTTCCGGAACGGACAGTTTGTCAAAATCTGCACCAGAGAGAAACACTCTCTCTCTCTCTCCAATACAAGCGGGTGAATCTGTCCAAATAGTTGTTCAAAGAAATGTGGGACAAAAGGTGACAGATTTAGACGCGGATTTGGCGCGAAGAGAAAACGAAGGGAAAGAGAAAATGTTCGCAAAAAATATACCCACGCTTATCTTTGGACCTCGACGAAAAGTTTGCACGCAATAAAAGAAAATCAATGATTATGCGTAACGCAGCACCTGATGGAGATGGCTGCGAATTCCGCTCTAACTCCACTCGCAGCATTGGAGGAAATTATTACTTTTACAAACGTACGCAGGCATTCCCGAGTAGTCTCTCTGTAGCAATCTAACCGCCGGGAAGCCTAAAATCCTATTTGCAAGCATTAAGTATCTCTCGCGTAGAGAACTTAGGGTTTTGGAATTGTGAATGAAAAGGATAACAGGAGTATTAACGGAATCTCAGGGTGTAATGGGATTTTAGAAAGAGAAAATAGCGGAAATTATACTCGACTTCTATTGTGACCGAATTTTTCCGGAAAAAGGGAAGAAAATCCTAATTGCTTTCGCAGAAAAATACATTATGCATATCAGACTAGTTCCTTAGTATGAGAAGGACGTTTTGTATTCGCTAATTCATTTAAAAAATGGGTTTTTGAGATGGTGACTGTAAACGGTTACTCCCAAATATTTATCCAGAGAATATTTTAACTAGTTCTATATAAAAATGAAGTGCTCCACATTTTTGTGCAGAAGAATACCCATGATCTTTTTCCTATTTGTAATGAGTAAAAAGCTGTGATCGCGTCTAAAATATTGGATAGTAGTAAACTAGCACCTCAGCATTCAAAATCTTGGAGAAAAATAATTCTTTAATACACAAGAAATAACTAAACTTTTATCATAAGTACACATTTGGACCGAATGAAACCGAAAAATATCAAAGCAAAAAATTATTATAATTACTTCATTTATTCTATTTATACCCTCGTACCTCCTATATTATGAACATTAATCACATGGCTATCTAATTTTCTGGAATTATTTCTTGTATTGTCGTCCGCAGGTTGTGCGGTGTATTCATCCATCCCATTAGTTGGAGATAATTATAGCTACAAGAAAGCACATAATCCAAGTACTAGCTCATAGTTCCCACTGACAGAGTGGATTAATGCGAAATATCACTTTAAGAAGATGGAGGATGTTTAATGATGGCAGGAAGCCATGATGGATGAGGGTTTAAATAATTTCTGAACTCGTAGGGAACGATGGAGATTTAAAAAATGAGAGAGATGTTCCAATCATTTAGAAATGACTGATAGCAAGGTTAAAAATCTACTTCGAGTGATGAAGTCAAACGTTCACTTAACAAGTAACATTTAATTTTTTAAATTTCTAGGGGAATATGATCCTGCATGTTTACTCTTGCAACATACTTTTGACAAGCTAAATAAAATATCACCTTTCAAATTTTCTCAATGTATCTCACTTGCTGAATGCAAAATTTGTGACTAACATATACGAGGGTGGTCTGAAAAGTTTCCGACCCCAGATTATTCAGAAATCTTCAGAAAATTTTCAGAAATTTTCAGGAAACATGTCGAGAAATGGCGAAATGTCGTGAACGTTTCAGACCACATATGTATATCCTCTGGATAGCAGAGGGCAGGGAGAAATTCTATCTTATCATAAAAGTTATAATAAAGTTACATTCCAAAAATAACTGTCTATCTCAGAGATCATACTGCGACTTGTGGAAGGTTACGGAGTAAAATAAAAATGCTTTCCTCTCCGGAAAATATATAGTAGGAAAATAATAGATTATATGTAAATTCCTGGAAACGTAATATTGCCTCCTGTATTAAAAGCAGGACAGAAATAGTTTTCCGGAGACATCTAAGCTGTACAATCCGCCGCACCTCTCTTCATAACCCCTCGACTGACAGTCTCTGAAACAAAGGGAGACGGACACACACAGACCAACTGACGGATTCCACGAAAATTATGTGCAAAAGATAATCTAACCTGGATACTAACGGCTCCTCAGTCGTTTTCCCAGGAATTTCCCACATGCTCGCAGTCGCAGAAAAACGTTCGAGACCAGCTGTTTCGAGAGATCAAACCAAGAGAATGAGGTTTACGTGCTCGCTAGCAATGTGAGATTAGCCGAGTTTCGGTAATTCTTCATCTCCGTGCTTTGCATGTTCTGGGAAAAATTCCTGGTGTACGGCCATCGATTATTACGGCACATGCGAGCTACCGAAAGAAAGCCGCTGCTTTTGATAAAGTCGAAAACATATTTGCGGTGGTCGTTTGAGGCCAACTGGACAGCAGAGCCGGGCACAAAAGGAACTTTGTGTTAGAAGGGTGGGATATGGGGCCACCGGAGGCTGCGTTCGGAAAGGCCTTTGGTCCGCTTTTCGGAAAGTTCGTTTACAACGCGGCTGGACTCTGGGGGCGGGGCGCTGGTGACGACTGGAGGTATTTATTGCCCCCTGCTGGGATCTTTTGAGGCCGAAAAGTATGGGAAAACAGGAGGCGGAACGGTAGGAAAAACGCGACTAATATTTTAGATCGACGCAGTTATTTGTAAAGAATTATATTCTAGAGCCTATGACTTTTACGGGGGTTCGATGCGGCATTCGCCTGAAACCAGGGTATCGAACCTGAACCGTATCGATGACCGACATGAAAACTTAAAATTGTTGAAACCGAACCAAAACCTTCATTTTAGATTGCTTCTATTTCCCATTTCGGTTCCATAACAGCATTTAATTTAATTTTAATTAAAATTAAATTTAAAATGGATGAAGCAACCTAAAAGTGTTTGATTAAAATTTTATAAAAAGATGGATGAAACTATTCTAAATATGTGCAATAACGACTTGCGACTAGCATAAAGCATTCAAATTTAACTTTATCTGACCTAATATTATTATTATTAACCATTTTCGATTTATGGTCAGAAATTTAAGTCTAAAACTCGTTCCAAAATTTCTATTTGAAAGAAGCTAAGGATAATAATAACACTTTCGAGGGATTATAATGTTTTAATAGTCGGAGAGAAATATAAGGTTCGAAAAAATTCGATGTGGGGATAATACGTTAAACTAGAGATGAACCGAAAATTAATTTTTAATTAAACGGAAGCAAAAACCGGAACAAGAGGTATCACAATTCGATGCTGTGTACCCAAAAAATGAACGAATCTAAAACTCTTGTTTCCCTACCTTATTTATATATCCGAGTGAAAATTGAATGGAAAATATATATTCCTAGATGTGTTTAGCGATGAAGTTGGTTTTCTCTCAAAAATTTCGATGTTTCACTATTTGAATGCCAATATACCACTCCATTGCTTTCTGAGGGTTTCATATGCAGCCTAATGGCATTTTTATACGGTCCTCCGATGAATAAGGGTATCCTTACCGTGCTCTTGAGAAGAATAAACTTCCGATTCAACGGCTTTCAAGAGACTAGTCCTTCGGTAAAATGAACGAACGGCTGTTTAACCCGAAAAATTTCCGAAACCTATATCAAAATAGAAGAGGATTGTAGAATTAAACAGTACTTTATAGAATAGAAAGTAGATTCCTCCAGTAACTATTTATGCAAGAGAACGCTATGAACATAGATAGTTTTTATGAGACAGACGAATATTTTTGGACGGAAGAAAATAAACCTATCTTGTACATAAAAGCAGCTTAAAACGTCTGATGAGAAAGGGATTAAATATTACGTATCTTACTTTTGGGGTAGTGAAGTCACTCCAATTTAATTTGACGAACATTCTTAAACATTCTTTTGTCACACCAGATCAATTTATTTCTTCACTTGTTTAGATAAGGTACTCGAAAGTTAGATCATTCATAATCAGTTATCTATTCATGACATTTTTATGGACAGGAAGTTATAATTTTTTCGGATGTGACGTTTTATGATCAATGAACAACACTTGCCTAAATGTAGGAAGACGCGGGACATATTTTAAGTCTTTTATTTCAAATCAATGCATAAGATTATCTACCTGCTCTGTGAGCTATAATTATCCGTAAACCTGGCTTTCGGATTGCAGCTTAAAGAAAATTTAATTCAAAACTGACAGCATCAAATAAGATTCACTGTTTTAATTTTAATTAAATGCACCTCTATCTTTGTAAAAATCATTTCGTCTGATGCTTCCATAAAATTAAATAGCATCTCCATTTCTATGCAATGTAATGAGTTAATTTTCACCATTGGTTTACGACATAAAGATTGTTCACTCTACCAATTTTTAAGGTATGATGGCAAGGGAGACTTCGGCTAATTTCTTTAAAGCATTTAGTTCTCTCCAAATTTGAAATGATCTATTTGCATTAAAGATATAGGAAAGGGCCTCTAAATACGAGTAGAATTGAAATTCGATCTGAGCTAAGGTCGATCTCTGACATTCAAAATTAAATAAAGCTCCCAGTTATTAATGATACCCACAGAGATCTCTATCCCACGAGAACAATGTTTACTTTCCTCTCATATGATCGCTTCCCTTTGGCAGCTATGCGGTGTGCAACTCTCTCCATCAAACTTTTTAACCCATATTGGGGTTATAGGCACCGTGCTATTGCAAATTCTGTTAGCTTTTGCAAATGTAATACCTTGTTTCCGACTGGTAACCGCAGAAATTAGAAAAATCATTTAACTGAGAGATGGAGCAAAATTAATGAAAGCTTAATTCGTAAATGGACTATGTAATATTGAATGAAAAAGGGAATTATTAATATCAAGTGGTACGTGAATGTTTAGTAATTAATAGCAGGAATATATTAATAATAACCGCGGTTAATAGAGAAGATTTTTCATGTACGTATACATAGTATAGTAAATAAAATAAAAGACTAATGGGTCTAAAAAATGAAATCTATGCCATGGAATTCTGATGATGAGTGACGGAAGAGAATAATTTTCGGAAACCGGCCATATTCCATGGTACTATTTTTACTATACAGGAAATATTATATTCAAATTCATTGAATTTTCTTCCTGTACTTGGTAATGAGAAGCTTAGAAACACGGATTTATCCCGAAAAACATGAAATGACGTGAAAGTGTATTTGGCCAAATATTTCGATAAAAATATCTAAAAAAGATTTGTTTTAGAATAAAAAACAACAGTTAAAAATCTTGCCAAATAAATAAACTTTCTAAAATCAAAATCCTTCTTGTATACAAATTTATTTGGTTTGAATATTAGATTAATCACAGGGGGAAATCTCAAACTTAATCAAATTGAAAAATTCTAAGTAGCGCAAAAACCAGCATAATTTCGTAAATTTCCATTTGTTCTATGAAACGCCAATCTTACTTTAATATGTTTATCGAATGACACGCGAAATAGATCTTTTGGGAGTAATCTGAAAAATCCCAACCAAATTAGCCTTCATCACGAGGACAGAGGTATAACGGGTTATATAAGATTCAGGGGCCATATATGTCTTTCACGTAAGATGTTTTACGAATCTTACAGTACTTCCTTCTTTATAATAATTTCATGTTATTTTTTCTGCGTATTCTTCCGAATTTTCATGAAAGAAATTGCTAAAACACCATTCGAAGTATTATAATTAGTGCACCAAAATCTGCGGTGTTTTGCGTGAAATGTTATTTGCGAAAAAAGAGCCTTTCTGAGTGTGTCCATCAAAGAAGATCGTTTGATTATTTTCGGCGGAAGCTTAGACAATATTCAGGGACCATCAATCACCCGAAATGACAACCGGTGTCGCTTAAGAGACTAAGGGCAAATGCAGATGTTGGCATTAGGTAAAACGGTCACGTTCACTCCCCGAAAATGTAAATTCAAATTCTTATGGCAGAAGTTATTATTTTCGCTTTAATTTCTACATAGTCAGAGATTGCGTTATTGCGATTCATGATTAATTAGATATTCGAGGAGAATATTTCTTCAACGTAAGGGAAGAGTTACTTGCTAAGTAACATTTCGCGAAAATGTCAAAGTTCGAATTAGCATACTCTTGTTATCATTAATCTACATGCTGCTTTGTATTCACTCTATTCCAAATTTTATTTAATTCCTTCGCCATATACGATATTTGATTAAAATAGGTATGCAAAGAAATTGTAATTATTGAGAACGGTGGTACCACATCATTACATGTCAGTGCTACGCCAAAGATATCTCGGAAACAGAAAAATAAAATATATAAATTACTTTTCTGATTGTTTATTTCTAATTATTTCCCATTTTTAGATACTAAAAGCAAAAAACAACGTCTCATAGAGTGATATAGTCATTGATAAACAATATTCGTTTCTAGAAACATATTTCATGATTCAGAAATGTTTTGTTTTTGATTTGACAACATTATTTTCGTTCTAAAAAACTCTAAAGAGAGAAACCTGTAAAATAAATGACTTCATATTTCCATAATTAACTATTAATGGCATTCTACAACAGTATTGATGAGAAGTGAAAGGAAATAAGAAGAACGTAACACAAAACGAAAGAAAATATAGATCTGATCAAATATAAGAGAATACTACAAACTTTTTTTTTTCTTTACGCAAATTTGAATTCCTTGAAACCATTTTTTGTGTACGATTCTTATCAAATTACGTATTAGGGAAGACCTAAACAATCAAAAATTGAGTGTGAAAAGGAAAACAAAGAAACGACCTTAACTGATTACCTACAGTATCTTACGATGTAACACCGAAAGATCTTAAGACTAATGAGACAAAAACTGTTATTACTACTATACTACCTAACCCTATAGCTATAGGGAATATTTCATATCCAAAAACGGACGTCATTAAAATGGGTTTTGGGGTGATCGACGTTGATTGCGTGCTAAAACGATTATCACATCTAGAAAACTCAGAAAAGAATAAAAAATGTATTAAAAGAAGTGTGATTGATATCAAGTTTTAAAAACTGAGGAATCATTCCTTTGTTACACAAACGTAGACGCAATGTCTGTAGATATGTATACAGGTAATTGTCTAGCAAGACTTTCCACATTTCATACCATAATAACATCACAGAAACTCGACATATCTTATAAGGATCGATCCCGTATTTAGAGAGAGAAGACAAAGGACATCCGAAGAAAATCATAAAATAAAGAGAACTTTGAGCCGCTTCTTTCCTTTTTTGGAGGTTTCCCACTTAGAAATACCGCATCCCAAATTTTTCTCTCGTTTGTTGGACGAAGAAAAAGCATCTCTCATACAAGAGTAAAATTTTGGAAATATATCACTGCATAGAGAGCCGAAAGAGAGATAGATAGAAAAACCCTGGGAGGAGAGAAAGGAAAAATAGAATCACGGAGAGAAACGTACAGATAGAAGGGAGAAATCCTTTATTTCACGTTTTTAATATATATATGACCCTGACATTCGCGGAGGTTACGAGCTAGAATATCGCAGCGAACGTCAAAGGCGACAAAAGTTAAGGCCCCAAATGTTTTTATGGAGAAAACGAGGGTGTTAGTCGGGCCCTTTTGCACCAGTCATTCAACTATCAGCGAGCGCAATAAGGGAGATAAACACGTGATAAGTACATTGTAGGGAATAACGCGCGGAAGTAGCAATAACGTACGGGGTCTGTAATGTTTACGACTATTTTTTTCTCCCTCTCTTTTCGAATTCCGCTCCATATTTCCCCACTCGCTCACCTGTGCGTAACAAGCCTCCCTAATTGAGGAAGCAATGAAAACAGTTTTGGCCCGAGACCTGTTTAAACCTCTTCGACAACACAAATGAAATGAAAATAGTTTACTGCGAGGCAAACGCAATTCCGAACGTCCCGCCTCCCTTGTTCTGCACGGGAAATTGGAATTTTAAATTGTTTAACTTTTCATTCTCTCCCTCGCTGCTAAATAGGCCTTCCTTCTTTATGTCCCGTTGCACCGTGCGCTGATAATGGCAAGATTGGAACCATTTTAATGCGCTGCTAATGTGCGACTACTTTAACCCGGTTAGCGTGCGAACGCGGTGGATACACACGGGGCTAAACATTTGTCGCAGCGCTAGGCGGACAATGAAAATGACATGTTATTTCGTCATTAAATTAATTTAGGTTTTCTTGGCGCGGATTGCACAATGCTGCGCCGCCTAGATTTAGATGGCGGATCTAATCCTTTGTTTACTGAAATCCTCGTTTACGTGACGACTAAATTTTTGAAGTCAGCATGCGATGGTGGATACGTTACCAAGGTTTAATTGGAGTGTTTTAAAAGCGTTCCATTTTGAATATTAACGTTACTTTCGTCAAAAGTTTTTTCTTCGCGAATAAATACGGTAGAGTTCTGATATTGCATTACTAAAGCAAATACAGATGTAGAAAGGAGAGAGGTGCAGTATTTTTTTTCGCAATCTTTTTAAATTTAATGGAACGCGACCAGGTTTCGTCGAGTAATCGTCATCCTCAGGCGAATATTACTGAGAATTTTAAATACGGTACTAATAATTAATATTTATCATGGAAAATGATTGAAAATATTGGGAAAGTTGACGGTCGATTCGTTTAAAAATATTATTTAACTGTTTAAAAATAACTGTACTTTAAAAATGATCAGAGGGAAGGCGCATAAATATTATGATTATACGGACATATTGATGGATTGGGTTTCAGAATCAGGCATATTCTTAAGTAAGGGTAATTATTCCCGGTGGGGGCGTATGACCTTGGGGGTGCAAAATGATCTAAGTTGTCGAAATACAATTTAAAAAATACTAACTAACAAGAGCATTGAGCCTTCGATGATAGAAGTGGAGAAAAAATAATTTTTAAAGTAACTGCAAGAGAAGTATAATGTTTCTATTTCCAACTGGGAGATTGTAAGATGAAAGGGAAGGTTCGAGACTACAATTAGATACGTAAATTTTGGATATTTTAAATTACTGAGGAATCAATATGAAAATATCATTATTCTTTAGCTTCTTTGCAGTTATGTTGCTATCCGCAATCGCAATGGATAATCATCATTAGTTTCGATAAATGCATTTTTCATTAAATTTTTTCCACTTATGAGCCATTCCATGATAGCTTATTCAACCTCCTATTTCACGTAAGTTTATCTGCAGTCTTACTCTGTTTTTTCCCTACCATTCCTCCTTCCACTATCTAAATATTTGACCCACCAATTTCCTCCGCCTTTGCTTACTTAAAACCTCACTCAATAACCTCTTCCGATCCATATGTTGATTTTCTGCGATTGTTTTCAATAGGCATTTTAAAAACGTATATAATGTAAGTAAGCAAGCATGATTGTAATTATATATAGACAAAAATACGAAATAATTTTGAAAGAATGAATAAATAACACTTAGTAGTTTCCACAGGATAGGAAAGGAAAATTTTCCACCTATCCTGTGGAAACTACTAAGTGTTATTTATTCATTCTTTCATTATGGCGTTCCACCAAGTAAAGCTAGAACAGATTGATTATATTCGAAATAATTTTATTTTTATATCCGTCAATCTGGTTGAAAGTGCGACTGCAATGGCGATGGGTATTACATATTCAATTCGAGATTCAAAGAAAATCATCGATCCATACATAACCTCCATAAAAATAGTACTCTAATCTCTCCATAGATCCAAGTGGGTAACGTGATCGTCTTCCATGAACGCACTCCCGGGTTCGATTCCCGGAGGGATCTCACGTGCACACGACCTCAGCTGCACATTCATAATGTAGTGATATTGCCCTTCGTGGCACTCCAGAACGTCTGAGAGGGAAGATTATCCCCTCATTTCTCTTAGTCCACCCCTGTATGCACGGAGCCAGCGATGGATTAGCTTCTTAAACCTATCCTATCCGCGCTTGTTTGCACAGCTAAAACCTTAGCAGGCGGCTTAGCGCAGTGCGATGGAAAAACGAAATCCAAGAGTGAAAAGTTAACAAATCGTTCCGTGCTTCATTACGACGTCCAAGTGGCGAGAGACTGCCTTCTTCATTTTCAACGCGTCTCGGCACGATTATTCAGAGTTGAAAGGAAAATAAATAAGGAGTTTATGGCTCGCGAGGCACTTCGCTCACTCCGTTAAACGCTTAAATGCACGCAATCGGTGATGTTAGGGAGGTGCAGCGAGGCACAAACCCAACGCCCACGCCCGTGATATACGTGGGAAGTCTATTCAGTCGATGGCGGTCGATCACGTGTCCATTTAAATCGAGCGTGGTGCTTCTGTGCGGCTTGCGCTGGTGTTATATCGATTAAGATGTCCGCTCAATCCATGTTCTTGTATCGAGCTCGGAATTGCCACTTAGAACGCTCTGATTCTCATTGATTTAAGAATCGGATTTACTTCTGTTTCCTTCTTCTCCGTTTGGCCGAGATCGTTTTCGCTGAGTTATCGGTGGATTGTATAGGGAACATTTATTTATTCGCTTAGTTGTGTTACTAATGGTTCGTACTGATAGCGCTGAATTTTACAAGGTGCTATATTTAGCGATGTTTTATTTAGGAAAACTAGATCGATTCTCTTGTAAGTATCATTGTATCATTTTGATAGCATCCAGATTAAAAAATGTAAAAATTTACCATTTATTACTACAAATCAAATGAATAGCATTGCCTTGTCTTTATTTAATTGTTTCTTGAATGAACTATTTTATCGATATATTAATCCCCATTTTATTTTTTATTTATAATTGCAAAAAACAAGAAACCGAATTGATTGGAAAAAGGAACCCTGTCCGTAAGGAAAATTTGTAATTTTAATTTTAATATTTTGCGGCTATATTGTGTGTGACCGTTGGTAGTGTATGTTGTTCTTTAAAATCTGCGAAAAAAGTGAAGTATCAATGTACTACTATTTTCGAAGAGACCAATATAAAATAACTTCAGACAAGTACTTTCGTTTTAAGGTAAACATAAATTGCAGTAATATTTGAATAAATAAGGTTCTAGGACCTAGATATCTTGGTTAGCATCCCAATATCTGTAGTGTTAGCTAAGCTTAAAATTCACTCAATTAAAATACATAATTAATTATTCTAAATGGGATGTATGCTCATGGCTATTTTAAAATATATTTCCTTAGTATTAGTTATGAGTAGGATAATTATTATCCATGAGTACGTTTATTAATAGTTCTGTTATTATACTATAGACTATTTATAATATGTATGTATCCATTATATTTTTTACACTGAGTTACTCTCTCCTTTATATGTTTAAGAAGTATCATTATAAAATTCATACCAATAACAGGTGGCGCACATTGTAATATTGATATTGCGTAACTTATTCTTTCAAGAATGATACAGCAAAATCCCCTCATTATATTCGAGCATAAAATTTAAAAAAAATCTAACATCTGCATCTAAATGTTTTTCCACTTTCTAAACGCTAGTTTGCACTCAACTAACATTCCATTTCATGAGATTCTCTACGTGTGCCAATTAATTTGAAAACACTGCATCATTTCAATTGAATTTCGAACAATCCTTCCACTGTACACACGATTTATTACTCTTTAAAACACGAAGTTGTGTTTCCTTCGAGAATACAATGGGACGTGTATCTCAAGATCTTGATCCACTTTTAACGCAGCCGTTAAGAGAGTGAATTGCTCATACGGTGAGAGAGGGAATTAAAGAACAATATGGAATGGCACGCGTCGTGATGCAAATGAATTGCATTTCATGATTTGCTCAACATGAAAAATGTAGTTTGTTTAGAGAACGGATTGTGCGAGAAAGTGGGAGTCCTTCCAAGGATATATTCCTGATATAATCTCACTTTGATTACGAAACGGAATGGTAAAGGAGTAATTAACCGAAAGGAATTAATCGAAAGTAAATTCGTGAAATTTCATTGGCATTCTTATAACGAAATTTATTAATACTCCCAGCTTGATATAAACTTCCAAATGAGGAATTGATTAAATAGGAAATGCCCCATGCCATACGCCGAAAGGTGGCTTGCAGGGTATTTATGAAATGCAGACGTAGATTAAGTATTCTAAAAATCTATTCTAAGGAAAAATACTGTGGAAACTGACGCATTATAATGAGAGAAAGATTTTCCATTTTGATACTGATAAAAGATGATTGTTTTCATGTTCAAGATTCAATCTTGGCGACGAGTTTCCTTGTAATAAAATAACAAGCCACTTCTTTACCAAAAGGATTTTCAGACCCACTACTGAAAGGTGATTGAAAAATACATTTTTCTGCATTCTGTATCAAAGCAAAAATCAAAAAATTATCATTCATTTATAAACGGAGGTTGGAACCATTTCCACCTAGCCATTGCTATGATGTGAATTATGTGAAGGACAAAGATAGTAATCCTCTATAATCCGCATAGATAATAGGCATGGAAGGGAAACCTCGAAAGGCACGACTCTGAGCTTTGACATTGCAGATTCTATCAGCCGTGTAGATAAAGAAAAGCGAGCATGTAACCATACCTTAAGAAGGTCATTCACTCACTATTATAAGGAGATTGTCTTGTAATTTTCCTTCCCTTTCGCAGATCCACTTAAAATTTAGCATTCCGGGGCTATGCTGCAGAAAGGACAGGTGCTGCATTCTTTCAGGTGAAGGGTAGAACTAACTGGCACCTCTCCCAGTTTTGCCATTCCGTTGTCTATGAAAGAAACTCACGATGAATGTCTTCGCGTAATTGAGTGCATCCGCTTAAGGTAAACACTTTCATGGCCAGGCTGACGTAAGGATAAATTTTTATCGAAATGGTAAGGGATAACGGGAAAAGTTTCATTGAAAAATGATCCATCCTACACCTCCGCGAGTTATCTGAAAGGGCATCACGGAATCCCAGTGTGTAATATACACGTTTATGTAAGTGATTTTCCATTGGAAAGGGCTGCCATACGACAGTCGACGATTCATGGAATACTTCCGCTGCTATAATAATCTTCTTACGGTGAACACTAGTGTATCCATCGCGGGTTGACATCCATATGTAAAATATATTCACTATGGGAGAACGTGTGTAAAATGATAACTGACATCAATGTGTGAAACAGTGCCTGAGAAGAACATAATTATTCGAATCTATTTTTTCATCCATTTATCATATTTTCAGATAAACTCTCCGTGCTTTAGGCATTAAATACATCACGCGCGATAATAATCAATGGCTAGAGAATGGACAATAATTTAAATAACATACCATTTCATTTCTTTCTTGCGCATGGCTTTGAGTATAATGTTTGAAATAGATTATGATCTTGAAGTTATTCTCTTCTCATACATTTTCAAGGTTTGCCATATGATGTTGATGCCATTGTGTTGAGCCCCTGAATTGATTAGAATGCATTCCAACGATATGAAATAATGTAGATTATTATATTTGGCTAGTTTCCCATTCAAACTACTTTCGTTTGTTTTCATTCCTCTTTTTTTATTTATTCTTTCAGTCCCAAGACAAACACACCCACTGGAGTTACTAGAAGAGAATGGAATTCCTGAGAAATCTCGTTGCATTCAGTGTATGTTGAAACGTGATTCAGCAGTGACCTGCAGTTTAATCAATTATTGATCTAAAAACAAGTAATTTTCTCCCTTTAAAATCCAATATTAAGATAATACCGATCTCTCGAACTATAGCATTTCGAGTTCCCACTAAAGCTGATATATTTACAACAAAATTCTTGCAAGGAATATAATACTAATGTTCAATTAATTCTTACAATACCAGCGAAATATCGTAGGTTTCATCAACAATCGAAACGATACGTGGGTTACCAAGTAGCTTCCTAAATTAGAAACCTACCGAAAAGAAGAATTATGAGACGATATGATGATGATTGCTCTGGAAAATCTACCTTGTTTGGATAAGCATTAGATAACCGCATTATAAAACCAAAATCTATGGCGTGACATTCCTTTGAGGGATAAAGTTAGCAAGGTGGCATTCACAGTAGGGGACTCGTGGCCAGAGCATCAACTCGTATTTCCGTGACCGGATCTCTTAATTCTGATAGATACCCATGCTCATCACAATGCTGAGTGGAGATCGATAAATGTTGGCCCACATAAGGATTCGAACCCGGGACCATTGAACGATAACGCTGGGCTGGGGCCCAGCCGCTGTATAGTGAAATTAAATATTTATCCCTACATCAGTGATATAGAATTAAAATATACTTTTCATTAATTTACCGATTAGCTCCTAATTATAAAGTAATATACAACATAATGTTTAGTAACAATAATATGTCACGAGATATACTCATAAAATGTATTTATCAATGGATCTTCTTTTATGATTGTACGAATATATTTCTATATTCACGCAAGATTTCCAAGTGATCTGATAAGCCTCCGTTGCTACCATAGCAATCCCAGATTCCAATTCTCCTTTTCATCACCCGACCAGGGGATTTTCATCTCCTCATTCCTTCAGTCATCGGCAAGATCTTAAGAAAAGATTAATATAGTCGTGTCCATTAATTCCTTCATTAATTGTCATAGATGAATATAGGTACTGCAAAAATGATATTTCACAATGGAATTCATAACATAGTTGGCAAGCATCGTTCCTTCTCCACCCCGAATTCTTCCGTCATCATTAAATATTCCATGCGACCTATTGAACCTCCGCACGAATGCATGCGTGGCGCTAGACGAGAAAAAAACGCCGCGCAAAAAACATTAAGCGAATTACACGACCTTGATGCAACTCTCGTATGGAACGCCATCCCTCAAACGTAAATCACCGTAATCTCCAAAGTACGTTATTCGCCAAATACGTCTTAACAGGATTCCATTGTAATTGGCTCTGGAACTTGTCGGGAGAGAAAGGTCCTTTTTGGTGCGGATGTAGAGGTATGGGAGATACGCTGGAGATACCCTAGTGGGGGGAGAGCGTAGAGGCTGCTCTTTTTCCCTATTCATAGGGCTTCTGGACTGCCAACAAATCAAAAGCTCCTTCAGGCACTGCTTTGGGGCCCTTCGTTAAAAAAAGGACTCGAGTGTGTGTATGGAGAAAGGGAGTAAAGCGACCGGTGAATCGAGCGATCGATCACGCCTCACTGTACGGCCGCCCTTGGAAAGCGTAACGCTGAAAACGGTTGCTGGATGCACTTATCCTGTTAATCTCTTACCTGATGCAAAGGACGTACGCTGGTGCGAAGTTTCTGAAGCTGTCGAGTTCACCCATCAAAAATTACCTACTCAGACCGAATTCACTCCTGTCGAAGCGACTTATATTTTCGCGTAAGGTGACAAAATATGATAGAAATCGCGGTAACTTATACATTATTGTGAGGATTTATTCCGTTCTTTGATGCTCGTGATTTTACTGAAAGGGTATCTACACAAAGCGCGGAATTTCTCAAAAATATTTACTATCCGCAAAGATAGATACTATGAGCTATGAGCAGATAAAAATGGCATAGAAATACGGAGCTACAGCATTGATCCATTCATCAATAGATAGTGTATGAATAACATTCCCTTTATTCTTCGAAATATCTCCTACGCAGGTATAAAGTTAATGTAGAAACCAATTATCACCGCATTCATGTTTATTTGAATTTCTCTATAGTTTTTATTCATCTATAAATCATGGAAAATTCTTAGTGATTCCTTGACACAGTCGAGATAAAATCTTAGAAATTATATCCTCCAAAATTCATTTGATTAATCCTTATAAATTAAATTTATACATCAGTTTGTGGTGACCAGCGCTTTTTTTCCTTTACACTGCATCAAAACATATAAATGACACAATGACATACATTTTAAAGGAGAATTATCCCAGTACCTACTAAAATTAAATAAAATAAGTAATTTGAAAAATATTGTAAATTTTTAAAGGCACGTAATAAAGTAAGAACGCGAAATTTTATAAGAAAAAGAAATTTTTGCTGAAAAATGGCAATTTAGCTGACACGAGACAAACACTAGTAATTTTTCTAAAAATATGTAATTATGCAAAAAATATCTTAATAGCACGGAAAATCGCCAGGTATATACATATAAGATCCGTGATTTCAATTACGCATCCCTTGCTCGGGATGATTCGTCATGGAATAGTCTTAAACCCGGTGGGTCCCTCCCGGGAGACGAGCGAGGAGAAAATGGAAATTAAGAAGTTGAGGCAATTCGACGGAGGCCTCGGGGAGATTTCTAACCGAATAAAATGTAAATTCGCGCGAGATTGGGATGTTTTGCGACTGAAAATGAAGACATAAAGAAGTGGGGCTGTGGGAATTTACTCTCCCGAAGTGGGAACGCCTCCTGCTTGAGGTGTTTTATCCCCGACGATGAGGGGTGTCGAAATGCGGATGGATTTTACGGAGGCCGTTTTACGCGTCCGAGAGGGGGCGTAAATTCGAGGGGGCGCGACTCATCGCATTACTCCTTCGCAAATACGATAATTTTGTCGCTGCGAGTCCACGCAACGGCCGAAACATTAGCACTGCCAGTGAGTGATGCTGGAATAACTTGGTGCTCTCGCGCAAACGCAGTCCCTGGCATTTAGGGTTCGGATATTCCGTGAATTTCCGACCTGAAGCGATTTTGTGCTCTCGTGCTATCCTATCCATTGCTAGTACAGGTGCATTCTTCACCTTCTATACACAGATAACAATGCGTTCTGGAAGACTCTTACCGGATATATAGTAATGAAAGAGAATCAGGAATAACTGGGCTTTTTGGAGTATGCGACCAAATAAACTGAGAGATTAAGCCCTCGACCTCGTATATATTAACCCATGTAATTAATATACCTAAAAAGTAAACTATAATGGTATGTTGTTATAAATTTCTTAATTCGTTAAGGTTTCTTAGATTGAAATTATTGTAAACACCAAAATAGAAAATAACTACTGCATAACATAAAAATAGATTACAACGAAAATATTTTAGCCCCTTTTAAAACAGATTTAAAATCTAACATTTTAAATTTTGGCTTAGGCATATCTTATTGTTGGGTTAAAGATTTAAACAGAAGTGAGTTAAGTCTACGTGATTGGGAAGCGAGAACGGATCTTCAACTTTCCGGGTGGCTATTTTTAGCATTCCCATGCCGTTTTCTTTAAGGAGGATCTCATTGAAAGCGCTTCCTAGGCTTGATGAGTCTATGAGGAGTGGTGGTGTTGGGTGCCGTCAAGTCAAAACCAACCCTCGCTTTTCCCATAAGCATTCCCAAAGGAGAATGGATAAGAGCAACTGGCTTGGAAATTATGATCTCAGTAGTCAAGGCCCTTAATAATACTGAACCATCAGGCAAGTATACCATAATATTGTACTATCTATTTCAGTCAAACTAATTAGTTCAAACTACAATTTTCTAATTTTACAATTCATTTCGCACTCATTTAAATAAATTTATATTGATTAGAAACAATAATACATATCTCAAAACGGCACGTGTGTTGTGTAACCTATAGAAATAATTGAGAGATTTGACTGATTTTACGAAACTTGCAGAATTGTGACGATTTAAAGATATAATTCATTCTAACGAACATGCTATACTTACAGATTATTAATTTTATAGAAAAAGTTTGCGTTGCTTACCATAAAATTATAAGCAATTTTATGAATACAATGTTTAAATGCGTGTAGCATATGTTGCATATTAGACGGCGAGATAAAGGTCTCCTGAAATCTTGTGAAATTCGCCTGTGAAGTTTAATAATCACTCGAAATGAAGAAGCTGATAGATACTTCCCTAGGATATCCTATAGATACTAGTTGGGATATCGCAACCCACGTGTGGTAGGAAATTTTTACCCCTTGTATCAACCCTCGAATTGCCTTTTCAAGAGGACGAGACGTTTTATTTGTGATCACGAATTCGTCTGAGTAAACTCAATCAGTTTACAACTCCAATTACCCGGAAAGGCGTGTCGATTTTTTTGAAAAAGATAATAAAATTCGATTCATGGCCGGTATTAGCTTTAGCCACCGATTAGCTACGGAATTTGCAGTTTTGTTTGCGCGCAACTTTGATGACGAGGTTTGGACATTGAGTCGCCTCAGGCAGTGGAATATATGCGCTTGTTCCCGTTACGCTTTAACGTCAAATTTTATTTAAATTCGATCGGCTGAGTATTCGAGAATTCTAAGGACGGAAATTTTATTAACGCATAACATTCAATGAGGACGTTTACTGAATTACACGCAGCGGATCTTGTTCGTATCATGGACTTCCCTTAGATGAATGATTATTTATGAATGAAATTACATAGATGTCATAGACATAAATATGAATGAGAAATATGAATGTTTTCTATTAATTTTATTGATGCAACGTTAGAGATAAATTCGGAAATTTTTCCATCTGACAGTTACAATTCAGTTATGGACTCATTCAATGATAAAACTTTAATAAAGTTTAGTTCAAAGTAAGGATCAAAATGGCACTGCATATTCACGGGTAAATTTAAAAGGAAATCAAATAATTGCTAACACTTAATATTTTCATTTATATAGTACCTTATCCGTATATACATGATCAAGGTTTCGGTATACAGCATCATCATCTGCTGTGTTTTTCGATAATTCTTATATTTCCTTGATTTATTCTTTGAATAATTTTCCTTATTATGTTATATAATACCACCAAGTGAAGACTGAGACCATCGACATTACATTTACAATTTTTCTCGGAAACATTCATGTCACCTGCAATCACTAAATTATGCCGTTTCCTTTGCATTCTTGAAATCAAACCTTCCCTTTACATCATCAATGATCCTTGTCATTTTCTTTTACCCAGCATCCTGCCTTCTATAACTTACTTCAGCGAGTAAATCCACAAAGCAACACCAAAAGATACACCGAAGGAGAGATAAGCCGACAAATCAACCCTTTGAAAGTTTAAGGTGTAGGAAACAGCTCGGTGAAGAATTGTAAACAAGTTCTGAGGAGTAAACAAAAAACCCAGCGGTGACATAAAGTATTACCGACTTCCTATCAAAGATAACTTCACTCTGAGGTTTCAGACATGCTGGATTGCTAGGAAAGCTAGGAAGAAATGGGGTCGGGAGGCTCTGTGAGTACGAGAGATCAGGAAGGAAAGAAAACTTTGTGCAGGTCGGGCTAAATCTGAGGTAAGCATCTACATTATGTGAGCGGAGCGATAAGAGCGACATGAAAGTCTAAAGATCCAACTTTGGAAGGTGAGGATTGTTTGGAATCATCGCGATAAAACAGCAAAGGTTACCAAGATGCCTTCCGCTCTGACTTACTGACTGAAATCTTTAGATTAGAGTAAACCGGAAGAAATATTGAGAATATGTTGCAAGATTAGAGCGAGTATTTTCACGGAGAGAGGGTTACAACTATATCCTTCTTGAGAATCTTGGTTCGGTAGACTGGGGAGGAAAGAGAAAAAGGATAGACATGTGAAGGATGCAAATGCGATTATCTGATGTGCGTTTGAAATGTGCATGTACCACAGGTCTTCAATAAAAAAAGGAAGCAGGTAAGAATAAATTTATTTTCTTTTCTTCGCACCGCCACCCTTTGAGCTCATTCATGAAGAGTGTATTACAATTATTGCACGGATATAATGCAGGTTAAATATCTTTTTTGATTATTTTTCATCAACCGACCTAACAAAAATTTGTGTCATACAATCGCTGTCATCCGAGCTCTGTTGTTTAGGAAGAGATTCATTGTATTCCTTAGCGCCGAGGTAGAGAAAAAGCTTAATGAATTCAATGCAACCTCCTCTACATTCGAAACCATCACAGGTCCTTATCCAACACAATCCTTTAGCCTTATCACACCCATCAATTAAAAATAAAACTGAAAATATTCTCTATCAGTTCACTTAGCTGATAAATTCATTTGCTCAAGAAGTGTGCCGATATCGGACGACCTGAATACATGCAATATGATGCTGAAGTGCTGCCTGATGATTTGGTACGTGGTTTAATGTGACAACACTAAATTTAAATATATATAAAGCAGGGTTAAAGAGTCGGCCAAATATTCACATTTAAAAATGATTTTAATTCTAAATATATACGTAGTAGTGCTTGATTACAGCTAAAACTAAATGAATTTATTATTCAATTTGATAATTGTTATCGTTAAAATAATACTCCTGAGTAGATTCAAGAAGTATTTTTTGAAAGTTACCATTTGACTCAATAGTCTGAGGATTCTTTTAAAGGGGACTTTCAGAATCTGGTAACAAGTGAGACAAATACTGAATTGTAAATTTACCATACTACAATATTTGAAACTTTGAAATTATAGTTAAAAACACGTGTTCCATTTTAGTTTATTTCTATAATTTATCCTACAATTTGTGAATCACAGTCTTCTGAATGGTTAAAGTTTTCCTTAAAAATTAGGCAGCCAATAAAGGCACGATCCATAAAATTCTAAAGTAGTCATAGCTCGTTCATAGTCATAGTTCGTATGAATATCGTACATATCCGAGTGCGGAATAAAACGAAACAGAAACATTCGTAAAAGAGGCGATAAGAAAAGTGATCCAAGGGCCTAACACCCCGCATTCAAAGTCCAGGAAGGAGAGGGAAAAAAAAACTCTTTTAAACAAGCACGGTAAATCATCACGAGAAAGAGGCTATTCGCAACAACCCGACAAAAACCCGCGAAACTCTTAAAGCAAACAGCGAGAAATAACACCTCCGTTGAAAAATCACTCGGAAAAAAAGAAACCTCCGGATAAGTGACGATAAAACAACAAAAGTGACCTCTCAAAATAACCCGCGGAAACTTAAACGTACGTACGAAACGAGTCGTGCTACAGAACGAGTCGAAACTGTTTTTTGCGGAAAAACGTCGGATCGATCTCGGGAAAGCCCTCGAAAAAAAGAGGCAGGAAGAATAATAATGCCGCATGTAAATCTCGCGGCGTTACTCCCGGTTATGTTTCCGATGAAAAGAAATCGGAATAAATTGAGAGGAAGGGGATGGGAGATTGAGAGCACGGAACGGGACGGATGTATAGATATGCCTAAGGCTGGAAGATGGAGTTAACGCGGAAGAGAGCGTAAGAGATTGCAGTGGAGAGAATGAAGGAGAAGAAGAGAGTTTAAGTGAGGGGAAGAAGAATTTGAATCGATAGAGTTTGGGGAATGGCGTTAGAGGAGCGCATTGCGTCCTCGGCCACGGGGTTATCGCATATATATAAAAAGTGTTCTACCTTCCGGTAGGTTCATGTGCCCCCACATTCCCTATTTAATTCCCTCTCCTTCAATTCCTGGTAACTTATCCCACCCCTTAATTAGTCTAACAACTTCTGTCTTTTCCCTAGCATTCTTCCCTCGATCGCTTTCTTCAACAATCCCTCTCCTCTCAATATTTGACCCACTCATTTCTTTTGTCTATTTTCAATTACTTCAATTATTACTCTTTCTCTCCAACCATCTCTAGAACCTCCTCGTTCGTTTTTCTGTCGACCCAACTAACTTTCTCCATTCTACGCCATACCCACATCTCAAAAGCCACCAATCTTTTGACATCCTCTTTTCTTAACGTCCACGTTTCACATCCATACTACACTCCACACCAAGGATTTTACCAATCTCTTACTGATTCCTTTATCAAGTCCCTTTGTCATCAGTTCCCTTCGCTTCATGAATGCTTCCTTCGCTAATGCTATCCTTTTTCTAATTTCTGTCGAACATCTTCCATCCTTAGAAAGAAGGCCGCCCAAGTATGGAAACTGATCTACTTGGTTATCGCATACCACTTCTAAAAACGTTACGTACGGAAGGGACATATTTATCGAGTCGTGCGGATCTTCGCGAGACGGTTTATTTATGTATGGATATTTCCGGATGGGGAAGAAATTCAAAGGTGATGTGGGAAAGGTGTTTGATCGCGGTGGATGCTTGTGCGTTCTGCTGCATTAAAGATAATGATGATGATGCACTCTCGGTGGAATCTCGTTCGTCTGGAATTCCGCCACGCTTTCATATCGTGAATAAGTTTGCGTTCCTAGGAAATGCTTAACATGCGCCGATCGCCCGAAATTGAGTCTGATTTTGGATGTCGATAGGTGCAAGTATTACGTACAGAGGTGGTTGCTTATGCATTGGTGCTACCATTATGACAACAGGAGGAACATCATGTTTATCTTAGTTCGAATATTATCATTAATATTACAAAGCACAGCTCGAATATAAGTATCATCATCTGTTGAATCCTTTTGAATTGTTAAATTGTAACCATGACTACATTGAGGACTGTTCGGTGATGTTCGCAAGATTTGAGTTTCCTATAAAGTATATTATCGGCGATTATTCCGTTAAATTTTATAGTAAATAAATATTTTATGTAAATTTGATTTTAAAGTGATGTCGCAGAGTGGTTGAGTACTGATTTCAGGTATATTGCTTATCCACGACGCAAATGTTAACTAGAAATTCCGCGGTATCTTTCTCAGTTTTGGTACAGATTTAAGTTAGCGTTGCGATAGTATGATTTGAAGAAGAAAATACCGAATGCGAAGTAATTTTTTTAGAATTATTAAGGAGTTCATTTAAATGAAGAATATATTGAGAGATGCAGCGCCAATGTAAAGGATAATTTTAAACATGTCAGTCTCGGATATTATACGGCATACCAAGTGGTAGAATGATGATATGCAATGGGTCTCGGCAAACCGATTGGGAAGAACTAGTGTAGCTTATGTATGTTTTGATCCATTACAAAAAATTACCAATACGATATGGTGTGTATTAAAAAAATGAAATTTGCATCTATTAAGAATATCCAAAAAAAGGAGGTTTTCCAGCTGGTAAAATTCCAATAAATCATTTATTCTCTTTTATGAATGAATCTACATCGAGTTCAAGACATGCTGGATGCTTTCCGACTGAAATTCCTGCTTTCGAAATAATTTTGAAAATAATTACGAATATTGACTTTTTGCAACAAAATCATTTTTGTGTTTTCCCCAATCCGATCAAGATTTCCACATCGCTCATTTTACGATTTTCACAAAAGCAAATCGCTAGAAATAAAGCATATCGGGTTATCGCGTATTGCAAAAGTAATTAAAGAGCTACTGTGAGTCGATGTTTGCTTTCGAACTGTTGATTTTCCGTTAAATTAATCCTCGCTTTAATTTGCTTAGCCAGAAGATTGGCGAATTTTTCGCAAAAACATATTCGCTCATGAAATAATAAAAGAAAAATATTAACGTAAAAACTTACGTAATGATTAGTTATTTTATGAAATTTTCTTATAATATTGTAGCTACGGATATATGAATGCATGAAACATGATTTACAATATATTCACAAAATCTATTAACGTTCATAGAATAAAAGCATGAAATGATTGGATTAGTAACTGGAGGATTTTTACTTTAATATAACTAAGAAGATGAATTTAATTTCGTAAATATTTTCTAATCTAAATTCTAAATTTCTAAATCCATTATATTGCCTGTTCCTTACATAACTATATAAATTTCTTAGAATATAAATTCCTAAATAAATTGCATTCCTAGAATATAAATATCAAGGTATAAAGATTACGTTTTCATCTTGTTTTAACTTGAATATTTCCAAAGGAATCGAGGGAATGATATTCAAGAAGGAATATGCAGTTCCAAAGAAGTATTCATTTCTTTTCCTAAGAATATATTGTCTTATGTTGTTAGCTTCGGATTTTTATAATAAAAATAAGTTTTGTAATATAAATGCAAAAAAACCCGATCCGAATCAATTTTGATTATTGTTCATACTGACTAAATTGCAACAATTCTCTAACCAGAAACAACCAATTAGCCGAGTCACGAAACTGTAACTTTCGGGTTGAAGACTCTCTAATCTCTCCGCCATCACGGCAGGTAACGTAATGAAATTTATAAATCAAAGAATCATGCATTCCATTCACTGTTTATCGAATCGCTAGATTTAGAAGCATACCTTCACCATGATAAAAATGACCTTCAGTTATGTTAGAGTTTAGCCTCGACATTTGCGATTGGTTCACTTCAAAGAACTCTATGTTGGCCTTCCATACGGATTATACAGGTATAGAGAGGAAGCGATTGTAGGCATTTAGAATCAGTACCTTAGATCAACGAAGAAATCTTATAGAAGAACATCTGTGTATATTAACTCAATGATAGGAGATTTCGGGCAAAATTTCAGAGTGTATCATATAGACCCTAGAGAAATCTTATAACTTAAAATTGGATATTTTATCAAAATTCCATGATATAATTCTTTAGTAAGAGCAAAAATCAACCTTGAAAAACATCCTATTTATTTCAACATAAAATTAAAGCCGTTATCTTAAGTTAATATCTCTTGAGGATCGAATAATCCATATCTTATGCGAATTAGGGCGAAATTTTTGAAATAACTATTATAACAACATACTTTGTTTAAAGCGGTCGGTGTCAGGTGTTTTACATGGCCTTAACTTTATTTTTAATGAGAAAGGAAATGGATATCATACTTATGACACTTAGGAATTGGTAAGGAACTCAAAAGACTCCAATTAATTGATGCCATATAATCTATAATGTATGTCCTTTGTATTATTCCAATCTTTTTGCCTTCATCTTTTCTTCTGTTATTTTCCTTGCATCCTACCTCAGTTTTCAATGAATCCAATTCATAAGTTTGATATTAGGCATACCCATTTCTACTACCGTCAACTAATTACTTCATTTGAAACCCTCTCTTCCAGCACCACACATTTAGCAGTTTGTTTTGAATTTACCGAACTTTTATTGCTATTGAACTCATTTCTGTTACCTAATTTCTTTAATTAAAAATCTCTCCTCCTGCACCATATCTAGAAGATTTTCTATCTACCAAACTTGTTAATTTTACCTAACTTAATATTGTTACCAACTTAGTTTTGTCTCCTGATTACTTCAGTTAATATCTTCTTCTTCAGCTACATATCAGGAAATTTCTATCTACCTAAATTATTGTCGTTATTTAATCTTCACATTCTATCCTATTCCCATAACTCGAGGCCTCCATTCTTTAGATGACCTCCTTTTTTTGGAATCCATCGTTCAATTCAATACACCCTACATAATGCTTCAATCAAGGATATATTCACGATTTCCTCATTCCCTCGCAACACCTTTCGTTACCTTCGTTTCGCATAATCTTCTTCTGCTGCTGCAATTATTATTCATATATTTGCCCTCCTCCTATACCAGGAAGAACTCTACCCAACCATGCTATAATGAGGGAGTGCCGAATATTAATTAAGCGCGCGTATTTAAATCGTGAAAGCTTCCGCATTTCCTCCGTCACCGGAGACGCGAAAACCCGCTGGTCCCTGAAATAAATCGCCGGAACGCTTAGCTCATACGTCCTCCGCCCAAATTTCCCGATGGTATTCACGCTTGGACCGTTCTCAGAAATTCTTTCCATTTGAGGAGCGTTTCTCCCCAGTTTAAGGTCCAGATGTAATTTCGACTCCGCGGCGTAGATGTGAAAAAAGGAAAAGTGTGCCCTTTTCGTGGGGGGTAAAAAAGATTTCGGGAAGGAGAAAAAAATTACCTCCCGTTTCGTCTGTATGCATCCGCGGAATGAGCGCTCGCGAAAAAAAATCTGGAGCGATTTTCTCCGTCTGCGATGGAGGCCGTGAGGGAAAAAAGGAAATACTCGGGGCAAAATAAATTAGCGGAAACGGTGGGGTTGGGCAAAGAGGAGAGGGGTGTAAGTAGGGTCAGGAGACGGTGGGTAAGTAGGAGAGAGGGTAGGTCAGTGAGGGTAGGCGAGGTGGGTTAGAAGCAGGGAATCGAACCGGAACCGAACCAAACAAACCTACGACCAAAACAAAAACCGAAACAGAATATTAAAACCCGAAAGCCGAAAGAGGAAACCAAAAGCTGAAACCGGAAACTGAAACCGAAAACCGAAACAAAAGAAGTCGGTTCTGCAGGGGTAGAAACCGAGCCTGAACCAAAATCCGACTACTTTTACCGGTTCTAACATGTAATGGATGCTTCTCATTAATAAAATCCCTATTTTTTTACTCTTTAGGTATACAAGTCAGCATATTCATATCCCAACACTCTCAATATATTGTATACGGCAGGTAACGCTTTTCTCATAACTTTCGTGGATACATGACTGATCGACTTTCATTACGTAGCATACAGTATCCTTCCCAATATAACAGATGCAAGGCATAGTATCAATCCGTCTTAAATATCTTCCTCTATAATATCACAAGTATCATTATTATTTACCGTTGTTATTAAAAGATTAATTATTGTACTAATCACTGTATTGATTATTAATTATTTCACTTAGGTGACGTTACCACCGGACGTTGATCCATTTTTGAAACATTTAAGTAATAATAAATAAATAATAATACTCTCCTAACATACAATTCATTTTAATATATTTTTAAAAAAGTACGCATATTTAAATTTTTCAGAAGAATTGCAGTATTCAATGCTCGAGGCAAAAAACAGGTACATCTCGGCTAAAGGGGTGGCTAGAAAAGAAACCGGAATTCAACCGAAGTTTTGCGTTTTCTTCGAACCAAAGGGAAAACCGGAACGATAAAAAACTACAGTTCGATGCCCTGTTAAGCAGGGGTAGGAATTGGAGGGTTATCAGGAGTGTGGAGGTTGGGTTAGCAGGGGTGGGCGAGGGAAAGGATGGGTTAGTAGGGGTTAACGAGAAGAATTTGTCATTCCGGAGAGGTGAGAGAGAGAGGGAGGAAAAAATAGAACTTCTGGGAGACGGAGAACGACTTAAAAATTACGGGGAATCGCAAGATTCCGGTCTTGTCCCCGTCTTTTGAAAGGGAGAGCGGCAATTTGGTCGTGGATGCGAATCGTTGGGAAGGAGTCGTCCTCTTTTTTTCCCTCCTTTTCAAGTCGGAGCGGTAGAAGTTTTCGAAGTGATTAGCATCTGAGGATGGCTAGATGGGCCTTTTTCTCTCTCCCGATGGGCGGGAGATCGTTGACTCGGACCATTTCCAAGTACACCTCGCTGTACAAACTTAATCCGTTCTGGAAAGGAGTTCACCGAGGGAGGCTCCTCTTCCGATCGGTTTACGAGGGAAAAATTTTAAACCGTTCGGAATTTTTTGAAGGAAAAAATGGGCTCTATTGTACGATAATAGAGCTCCGTTTATTTCATCATGTTTACGAAGCTCGAGCTTTCATACAAGTAGTGAGAGGTGAAGATGAAGTCGTGAAAATTTTTATATATCATATTATCAAATGGAGATTGAGATGTAATTATTTATGATGGAATTAAGGAAGTGATACTCTATCGATGAATATTCAGAGCTGTTTAGCAAACGTGAATTTTAAAGAATTAGACCTACCAAGAGTGATGATTTCATACATATTAAACCTTCGGAATTACAGAACTGCGATTATCATCTCAATTTTATTATTATTATTCTTAATCTAGGCCCCCAGTGATTGCAACTCCTGATCTACAGTATTGTATTTATAGATCACGGAATTACCCAAATTCTACTTTCTACCAAAGAATAATTCTCTCTTTTATTTCATTTGCTTACAACTATCGTGCAACGCTCTCAGTTAAGAATGAGTAGAATCCTTATTTGGACGAAGATATGATTAGTTAAGCATGTAGATATGGATAGGGTATTAATATACAACAATTATAATAAAAAGGAAAAGACTCTAAGGAAAGTAATTTAGTGGGATAAATTGATTCATCAGTGGGTTTAGGAAGAAGTGAAATCGATCTTTAAAACAATCGTTTCAAGAATATTTATCTCTGATTCAAATCTTGTCATGTGGTTGCCTAATCTGAAGGGGTAAGTCTCGAAAAGACAAAACTATAAATGAGAATATAAGAAACGATATAAGTAGCAAAACTTTGTCTCGAAAAGCCAGAGGCGAGATTAGAAGAGCCCTTGAACTTTTATGATAAGTGATGTTCATCGTTGAGTAATAATAAGAGTAAATTGTTACTAAATACAATCATTATATTACGTGCATTTACGTACCTATTAATTTAGTTGCTACCCTCACAAACATACAATTACAGATAATTACAGGAGAGACTTATTTATTAAATATGTCTTTTCCTCTGTAAAATAATTATTCTGTAGATTCTGGGAACTAATTGGTAGTATGTGCATCTTTTTTGGCGTCTGTTTATGGTTCATCTAGTCTTTGTTACATCTTCTAGCAATTACTGTCAGCAAGATTGCGGCTTTCTTATCTCATTGACTATTACAACACTTGGAGAATTTTTTGACTGTTAATGGGATACTATCGCACAGTCGTCTCGATAATAGAATATAGTAATGTGATGATACCACCAATCGCCGAGCTAAAAGTTCATCAAGTGAGTACTTCATAGTGTATTACATCGCTTTATCATCTCGTATTGCCCATCTGTGGGACCGTCGTCAGAATGGACCCATCCGATCGCTGAGAGAGACAAAGGAAGATCCGAATCTTTCCTCCGAAAAAGAAAAATTCGGAAAATTTTTCACCCCGGAGATTTTTCCCACCGATGCGTGTTTGTTTCCCCCTTTTATTCTCGGATTTTTGAGCCGCTTCGGAAGGAAAAATTCTCAATCCGGACCTTCATTATTCAATCGCATCCCTGTCTTTTTTTCGGGGAGTTCTTTCCAAACGGAATTTCCCAGCTCGGCTCGATTTTTCTTTAAAGGGAAAATTACGCGGCGTGGGAAACTGTATTGCATGCATCGCCATCTTGCCAAGAGGCATTTATCCTGCCCAATTTCCCCTAAACGCTTCGCTAGACTTGCTGAAAATGCATAATTATCTTTTTTTTCCATCTCTCGACTGCGAGCGATAAAGACCTTTGGTGAAATTCCTCAAATGAAGTTTCATTCGAATATTTTCGTCCTTCGAAATTAAAGCGTAACGCGTCATCAAATACGGAGCCACTGACACGGGCAGAAATTATTCCCCTGAGTTCCACCTCGTGCGGGAGAAAAACTTGCGGAATATTTGAAAACTTTCTCACCAATTCCACGGGTTTTCCGGGCTGAATTTCCCGAATGTCTCCGTTTTGTAGAACTTTATCGGAGGAAGAGGGAAAAACTTGCAAGATGTAACTTCATACCGGAGATTTCCATTGGGTCATCTAGGCTGAATTCGCCCCATCAAATAGGTTATTGGAATCATAATTTATTTAAGTTTCCTCTATTTTAATAGATGAATAAAGAAATTGATGAATCCATGAATGCATAAAGAAATACTGATAAATCTAAGCATTTTACATCGATTGAATTTTCAGTAATGTTCAGTTTAAGATGATTTTTACCATTGTTCTGTATTGAGATCGTGAGTTTAGTGGAATGCCTTTACATACATACATATTTGTCTAAAGCATTCATAGATTATACATTAATTACCTTTTATCAACTCGGTTCTGAATTTTTCTGGATTCATAGCAGACCTCCATGGCGGACATTAACAAAAATCCCAACCGTACAGGTCCCTGCCAATTCTTTAATTCATAAAAAAACTGTCGTCACCGAACAAAAAATCCTCAGTATTCATCCTTTCTATAAAAATAACTAATTTTTTAATACTTTTAAAAACCAACCAATAAAGTTTCGCCTTTTCGGCAATGCGTTGGCAAATTATCACCCTTCTGGAGATACAATCCCGTCTGGATTTAGCGTATTAAATGAGATTATGAAGTAGGCATTCGCGAAAACAAGGAAAAAAAGGGAATTTCAATGAAAAGGAGAAATCTCTCGACTTTATTCCCCGCTACCATTTCCGCATAAAGGCTTTTCTCAGCATCCAGTGCATAAGGAAACAAGGACATAACAAGGAACAACCTGAATATATTTAGCTCTCCGAAAATATTTTTCTCTAGCCCGAAGAGACGCTTAATCCTTATACGGATTCTCAATGGACGTCATGTGGTCAGAGCGGAAATAAACATCGGTTTATTTATTTAGGTATAAACCCCATCGAATCCGTGACACAATGCGATCTCCCATCCAAGAATAACTGCGAGGATAACCGAAAGCCTTTCTTGTACCACACAAAAGTTCAAAACGAAAGAAGTCCGCGAGATATAACGAGGGACGTCCGTCGCAATTGTTAAAAAAAAGCTTTCCGCATACCTACGTATATATTAAATTCTTGAAAATGCTTCGAAATACTCTTTTGTGCCTAAGCTTTGTATCCGTGGCGAAATATACACGTGCACTGTTCCCCCAAAAATTAATTACGTACTCGGGAGAGATCAGCGCATGTCGCTCAAAGAAGGAGCCAAATATAGCTTTCGGCGTATTTTAATTACCGATGGCAATCTCTGTAAGTACGTCGAGTTTCTTTCAAATTTTTAATAAGATGAACCCCCCAGTGCATTCAAAAGAAATTTTTAAATTACTCCGGAACGAATCCTTCTGGTAGTTGCAGTAGTTGTAATTACTATATGGCCTCAGGATTTTTATCAACATGGGGTTTTTCAAAGAAGTTATGAAATTTGCTATGAAAAAATACCTTTTCTTTTGATCTACTATTTCCTTATTATAAAGAAAATATATCAGGTTTGGATCCAAAAGTTTACACCAACCGTCTAACTAGGAGTAATCGGTAGTTTCCGTTTCCATCAAGAGCTCGGAACCTTCCTCTATTATTTAATTAAGAGTCAAAATTAATATTCCGCTCGGGATTACATGTTCTATTGTGGCTGCGTTATACCTTCAGTACGATAATGTTTCTATGCTGTAGCGGCATAAAACCGATTTCCTTCCGTCGAACAGTTTGGCCCAATTAAGTTTGTTTTCGTCGCTTATTAATACCCGTAATCATTATGCTATCCTAAAAGCTTCTCACTAACACTCAAAGGGAAACTTTTGTTTAATATAACGATGAACAGCGTATTAAATACGTTCAGAAGCAGATTAAACCTAATCCCACTCATAGTACTGCGTCATATTATGGATTACTGAAAGCCTAAGGGATCTCTTTTTGCAATGTCTTAACAAACAGAAACCAATAAAGAAAAGTTCTACAACTACTGAACTTATGGTTGGCATCCTATTCACCGAAAGCAGGAAACATATTTGGTTTTTATTAATAATGTAAAAAATTGAGAAAATTGATATTTGATATTGACTTCCAGTAACTATTATTTTATAGAAAATGTACGACAAATGTGCCAGCGCCATCATTTGGCTCTGACTCAACTTTATTTAATTTTCTCCCATCTCTTCAGAAATGACGAAGTATATTATGCATAAAACCCTCAGTATATGAAGGATCAAGGATGGAAGTCAATCATTCTTTATTACTATACCTGTAAACGACAATTAAGCTCCATTAACTATTCTGCCAGTTTGAATAATTAATATCCACTGCTCCATTTGTTAGCCTTGGATCTTATAGATCGTAAAGATGTTGCCAATCATTGATTTTTTGTACCTCAGAATATAAATATTTGAATCGTGTATTTTGTTGGTTAAAAAATAATTTCTCGTTGTCAGTAGTTTTCAGCTTCATTTTTAATGATCATCTAACGATGAATTCATCTAAAGTTGTGTTTACCTCGTTTCAATTTGAAATCTTATGTACGCGTATTATTCAAGGTCGCAATATTTCTTTGAGGAATGCACCTTTTTGAATTAATTACAGCGCTGTAAGAAAAATGAATAGTTAAGATACTTCAGCTCACATATGCTTGCATGGCGAGAGAAATATCAGTTTTCTTTGTCATAACCTGTTCATATTATTCCACCTGGAATTAACCTACAGAATTCGTTCGATTTTTAGAATATGCCAAATTCCCAAACAGGAGCATTAATTATCATTCAAACAATATACGTGCACATTGCAAAGAAATGGTATGTATACTGACTATTCACCATGTTTCAAATCAGTTATACAGGCATTACTTTCCAAGCACGCATCCTTAGAGACGTTCAACCTTCAGGATCCTATCTTTTAAATTTATATCCACGGGAGGGAAAAAGGAGGTGCAACGGAGCTTTCGCCAGAACTACTTTCCGTAATTAAAACCGCACTCCATTCACAGTCTTCGCCTTGAAATGCGGCAGATACATCGCGATAATTAACTCACTCACTCACCTCGAAATAGTTGCGACACTAAAACTGAACCCCGTGGAACACGTCCACAGTTACCCAATTGACCCGACAGCTGGCGCCACCTGCCACAACGGGGTGAGAGAGAGAAACGCCGGCGCGAATTCTTTTTCATTTTTTTTTTTTAATCCGATGCATATAACGCCAAGGTGTTCCACCACCTGATAACGCCCTTATCTCCCGTGAGAAAGAAAACAGTGCCAAGATCGTCGGCAGCCAAGGGCACGGGGCTAATTAGGGAAAATTGCCCGCGGGGATCTCCGGATGTTGATTTTTTTCTCCGCGGATTTTCCATATGATAGGAGTCTCGCTTAATCATTTGCTCGCATGATCCGCGCCCGTTCGCGCCGTCACCCTCCGTCGCATACAATTAGGCTTGGGCGAGGTGCATTGTGGGATCGGATGCGGTCGAACAGACGGCCCGTGACGGAAGGAGTCGCGCGGTTATTCAGAACGCTCCGAAAATAAGCCAGAATAACCGGCGGTATACCATGATGCAGCGGAAAGCATTCGCCTATCGCTTGCGTCGCGTGGAAATGAATTATGCCGTCTGCCCGCGCTTTGCGAACTTCAAATGTTTGTGCAAAATCGGGAAAATCAATAGCTCACGCATATCTGGGGGATTAATGGTAATGTGGACTCTAAGCGGACCCCGTGTCGTCAGGTTCGTCAAAGATATCGTTTTAACATTTTGTGGGCCGAAAACGTGTTGAACGGGTGGATGTACGGTAATATAAATTTTTATCGCAATATATGCTGCGACCTACATACCAATTCTACCTTCTTGTGATAAGCATGCTATCGACCTCAAGTTTTGCATTCTCATATGTAATCACTTATATTATTCATATTCCTATTGAGGATATTTACGATAATTCTTTAAATGTAAGCAGCTTTCTCCTATTCTTCCACTCCACTGCTTTACATCGTCATAGGCTTAGTCTCCATCTTTATTCGTTACCATGGATTCAATTCTTTACCATATATCAATATAGAATGAGTAGTCAAGGTGATAACTAATTACATATATATTTTGGTCTATTGGACTAAGCAAGTCATAGGTTGTTAAATACTTAATTGAATAAATACCATGGAATTAATGCCATGCCATATATAACAATATGATGGACTGCAGCCAAAATGATAAAATACTAATACAGAGTAATAATATAGGATATTGGAGTTTGTCGTACATATAGTAATTTTTTGTCTATTGGACTAAGTCTAATCAACAAGCAGATCTTCAAATGCTTCACTGACTTGCATGTTGCCTGCTCTTATTAAGTTGCTTCATTTTTATCATCATTTTCTCATAGAGTTTTCTCATCTGAAAGCATTTCTTACATCATAATTCTATTATCGTTCAATAACCTATATAAACTAATTTGATGAGAGAAGAAATATACTAAATCTCACCTAACATATGCGTGGCTGGGTACGTTGCATAAATGGATGACTTGCTGTACTACATGCGATAAAAGCCAATTAAGATTGTCAACAGTTCATTATAAACCATACAGGATGCGTTCCCTTCGAAACACCCGCAATTTTCAACTTTTCCCAGCTGAAATCGCTTCCCGTTGCGTAACCTCGTTTTCAGCGTAAAGAAGTTTACCATGTTTCCATGGCGAAACTAATGCGATTCCAGAACGACTAACGATGCTACTTTTCTTTTGCGAGAATGCGTTTTCTTTTAATACAGTTCGCACACTCCCGGCATCGGAGGAGAAAAATTGATTCACTGAAGTTCGCTTTGGAGCAAATACTGAGAGTTAAAGCGAAGAGCGAGTGGTGCACTATCTTTAAGACTCCTTTCCCCCTAATTGATCCGCCTCAGCTTCTCAAATCATTGGGATGAATGAGCTGCTGAAGCGAGGAGCCCTCCAAAGAATTTCTCTCAGAATTTAATTACCGGGAACAGGTAAATAGAGCAAGCAGACTTACTGCAGGATCTTTACTTAAAGGAGGGAAGTGGCGTCTCCTGCAAAAATTAAAAGCTATTGTTCAAGGGTAATTTTAGTTCCCGGCTCCTGCAACATTTTCCTATACATTTATGCTAAACGCGTCTTCGATCGATTCTTTTGCATCTGCATCTACGTTCATACAATACGCAAGGTTCCACAAGACGCTCATGGGCATGTGACAGGGATAGAGAAAACCACCCGATACATTTATTTCTTTCATTTTTATCATAGATCAACGTGGGTAGGATCATAGCTGGGGAATATACGGTTTTCAACGCACGTGAAGCCTTTTCAGGCGTTTGATATGACATTTATGTCTCTTCCTGTTACAATTAATTATCAGTATTTAAATAACTTTGCTTTCAATCTGGCTAATGACATCTTATGAAAAACGATGCAAACTATGTGTAATTTCAGTTACTTGTGTAAATTATTCTTTTTTCTTATAAAAATTTTCAATTTTTAACTACGTTAACGAGGATGACCTGATAAATGAAAACGAATGCTAATGGAATCGAATGTGATGGAATAAGGTTCCCCACCGCTGGATCAGATGGAATAAGGGACTTTAAAAAATACTTTATCCATATTTTTTTTATAATCTTTCACGTAATACTTTCCTTTACCTAAGTACTTTGGAGACAATAAAACTCTGAAATTGACTTAGATTATTAGCCCAGATATATCTGATTATTCAACTACCTAAACACAGTTATGTTAAATATTTAAATTCTTCGCACTTTTTAACCATTAAACACAATCATAACATCAGGATTTTCACCTGAAATTGATATTCCGCCCTTAATTAAACGTAATCCCCCCAAAAGTATGTATTTCGTCGTTCAATGACGGCGAAATTTAATAATTCCGAAATCTCACAAAAGCTCTCGGCGATAAAAACTCTAATTACGTTTGCTATTCCATTCTGTATGAACAATACGCCATTTCAATTTCGGATCCGCGAATTTTCGAAAAAAACCTAGGGCACCGAGAATTAAGTCCTTTACATAATCCACACTCATAGTTCATTAATTAAGCGATAAATAAATATTCATGACCGAAAAAGTAAATCGACGTCCAAAAATTTTCACTCCCTCTGTTTACTCCATAAAACAACGGAGCGGACGCAATTGTGCCAGGTGATTATTTGGATACTAATATTGCAGCCGTGGCAAATTTATCTCTAAAAGCTTTTCCCGGTGAAAAAATGCCATCGATTCCGAAAGCTTACCACCGCAGCCTGCGAACGCTTAAGGTTATCTTTCCGGACTGCTCTCGAAAGCAGACGAGATTTTTTCGGACTAATCAAAACAAATTCGAGCCAAGTTTTTCATTTACGCTCCCGACGTTATCGTTCACTGATAAGGGTTTTTGCTGCTGATATCTTCGAATCCAACTTGTCAGGGATATAAACGAAGGGAGGGGAGAAGATTCTAGTTCATCGCCGCTGACTACATACCCTAATTTGTGGTGGGTCCATTGAAGTCCGCAGTGCCTGAGTGTGCTTATTTCCGCCATTTTTGCGTCGTAAGATGCATTTCAAAGGGCTGCGAAAAACGTGTGGAGCGCGGTTTGTTTCCTAAAACACCGCCGGACCGCAAAAGCAGTCCCGAGGTAACTCGATGTCCACTTCAACGTTATTCGCTTTTTGTCCGTGAACAGCCTATTTAGCATACTAGAACAAAGCTTTTTGTTTTATATCTAGAATGAGAATTTAAGTAGCATAAAAAAACCATTAAATGTTTTTTACTCTCTTTAGAGATCGATACTCGATACCATACTCGACTCGATATTCGGTTCGAAACTCGATTCTATACTCGACTCGATATTCGGTTCGAAAGTCGATTCTATACTCGACACGATATCCCATGGAACTGACTATATTTCTTTTATATACCGACCTTCTATAGATGATAAGGATAGAGTGGAGATCATACTGGTCTCAAAGTTTATGATGAATTTTGCAACTTCTTTGTTAATAGGTCTGCAGATATTACCATAAACCACATGGTTTGGCATTAATTCAGCCGCAAGGTATATACAGGGTGTCAACAAAACATCTTTACAATTTCAAGATTTTATTTCAAAAAGTAAATTAATGGATATGTCTATGAAGATTATTCCAGAATGAGGAATAGTATCCGAAGAACATTCGCTAATTACCATTGCGACCCTTTGATTACGACTGATTACATAAAACAAATTAAATGCATTAAACAAATTTGATAGACTTATTTCATCGATTGCCTTTTAAGTATTATTTGAAATTTTTAAGAGATTTGTAAGAAACCCTACTAATTTTCCTGCTAATTTGTTAATGAAATGCGAATCCTATCCACCGTAATAATTTATCTTGATTGAATGATTTGAGATTACTTACTCCTTGATTTGTTATTAGTATCTCATTCTTGTCATGATATCATATACCATATGGATTTTCGTTAACATATAGGTTACCATTTCTTCTATATTGAGGATCAGCCGTCATTACAATGGTTGTAATTGTCCAATGCATTAAGTATCGCATTTTAAAACGGTTCATGGAAAATGATAATCCTCTTGAACTAATTAGGCTTTGTAAAGAGGAAATGAATGTAAATTTTCAAAAATATAGAACAATTCCTAATGATTTTGATTTTAGATTTTTCTAGTAAAACTGGCTTTAGCGTTTTTGATCATCACACTAATGTTAACTTTATCAGCTCAGAGAATTCGTAAAAAATATACGTTTTTTGGCGCTAATTTTTCCACTCAAACTTTTTACCTATTGCATTATATTCGTTTTTTAATTTTTAATATTATCCCTCTTTAAATCACTCTTTTGCGTATTTGAAAAATTTAACAAATATTTTTTCACGTTGGGCTTTGAATTCGGTAACATTATATTCCGCCATCAGCCACAACATGTATTTTTAATGAAGCCCTGCTTATACCTGGCTAATTATAAGAATCCTTTGTGTGGAATCTAAAAACGGAATTTTCCACGGATTAAATGTGATGTACCATTTAATTAATTACCGAAACCTATCTGGAAAAGGCTTTAAAAAGGTATGATTGGAAAAAGGTAACCTAATGAGCAAAAAGTGAATAAAACTCTTGACACGTGATATTCCCTGCGTTACTTGTACCCAAATGTTTTTATTGATCCTTTGTATGAATGTATATAACAAATATTTCATAAACAAGAAAGATTATTTCTTTTTGAAAAAATTGTGAAAAAAATACCCTTCGAAAGAGTGGATCAGAATAATGTTACAGATAGGATATACATTTAAGAACCGCTACTACCGATTCCTCTTCCAAAATAAAACCTCCACTGACAGCCAAATTAAAACTTAACCCTTCCTTACACTGAGCATCCCTCTTTAATCCTTATTATTTTCTTTTTGTATGCATTGGTAATATTTTAGTTATCTCTTTATTAGACCGTTTTCTATTTTATTTTTTTTACTTCATTTGTATTTATATTTCACTTGTACTTTTATTTCCAGTTTTTTTTTGTCTTTCATTGTATTTTCATTTGTATTTATGCTTGTAATTTTATTTGTATTATTGGTTAAATGTAAGATGGGACTGCCCAGTCCCAATTTCGCCAATAAAGACGTATGTATGTGTATGTATGTATCTACGTGACATGATAGATCCACACTTCATCAGTGTAAGTCAAAAGATACACGGCGGGGGATAAAATTATAAACAGATAAGCCATCCAACATTGGGATCACCACTCAAATTTTCCATGTTAGTTTTATCCGCGTAGGTTTTCGCCGGAGAATAACTTGAGAATTTCCTTTCAGAAGTTGCCTTCAAAGTATTCTTTGGAAACTATTCCCCCTTAATACGATGAAAGAAGCCCTTTGCAGACTCCGTCTCTTATCCAAACTCCTTTTCTTTTACATCCTTCACCGTTTCATTTCCTGTTAGAATCTGTCGAGATCTTCCTTTCTTCTGCGTTTCTTCAAATGAAGGCACCCCTTTTGCCGTTCGTCCAACTAAACCGAAAGTTATCTCAAATCCTCGTCACAAAAGGCTATGCGATACTCGACTTTTTTCCTTTCTCATAATCAGGGATTTGCGGAATCTAAGAAGAGTAAGAAGTTAAATATTGAGATGAAGATTTTTCGCTCTATTGCGGTCAATTTTTTACTTCATCGCACCATTGACCTGCTTTTTAAAGTCTGTCATGAGAAAATAATATGAACTTCAGTAAATATCTTAGGACACTATTGGAGAATACATATATGTAATATGTATAAAAAACTTAGCTTTAGAAAATACTATAGCGACTGAAAATTTTGTTTTCGAAAGATAATGTTAGTAATTTTTTAAATTTTTTTATTGCATAATAGTTATAGATAGGTATTTGTCAACATCCTGTCCCTCTGTAAAGGAGCCCAGGAACTGAAATACCTCGTAAGAGTATGGTTTTGGATGTCCTGCCCCTAATTTGGAATTAACGTAAAGATATTTGTGACCTTACGTCGAATCGAATTTGAGGTTACGTCGTAGGAAAATGAATATCTGCAGTACCCTAATCCACACGTTACCTAACCTATTGTACAATTATTTCCTCGAATCCTCTAGAAAAAGATAGAATAGCGTATTACGAAGACAAAGGTAGGCCTGTGCGTGTGATGTGCAGAAAAACTGTCTGAGAAGTCCTATAACATTTATCTCTACTCCACTACCTTTTCCATTTCTTACAGGGAATAACATCAAAATCAATTAAAAATTAAAGTTATTCTAATAATGAAAATGCAATGTGACGTAAAGCCAGAAAATGTATGCCCAAGTTTCCCGTTGAAGCTACCCATAGAAATGTCCCAGCGTTATAGATTCTTCGCGTAATAGCTTATCGAACTGACTACGACGTCCTTCGAAGAAGACAGCGCCAAATTTCGGCGCAGTGTCCTTCGGAAATCCTCGCTAGAAATTCTCTTCCCGACAACCCTCTATATTTTCTCACATACCCCAACTAATAAACCCGAAATTCCTCAAATGCTTTCCCATCCATTCCGGAATCCCTTATCTCCGCCGTCACCAAAGAAAGAATATCGAATGATCCTTATTAAGAAAGCAACGAGGCGTGCCAACACGCGAAAACTGACGCACGCAACTTTTAGTTATCCTCCCCTTGCGGTAATCGTCATCCCTTTAACCACCTCTTTCCACCCACACTCCCATTAGGGATATCGTCACGGCTCGTTTTAACTCTTCACACGGCAGTTTAGGGAGCGAGGATAGGTTCTCCTAGCCCCATGGGAATAGCGGCATACATTGAATAATCCGCTATATTAAGCTATTTTGTAGTCCGCTCGAATTTAAGGTTATTCATCTCTAAAAATTTGTGAAGTCCGTCACTTTTGACTACCTGTACATTTAAGTATTTATCTTTTTATACATATCTTTATTATACTGTTGCTATTTATGATTTTTATATTTGCTATTCTGAATTTTTATTTTATTTTTTCCTTCAATTTTATATATCTTTCTTCTACGAGGGTGGTCTGAAAAGTTTCCTACCTCAGATTTTTCAGAAATTTTCAGAAACCATGTCGAGAAACGGCGAAATGTCGGAAACTTTTCAGACCACTCATGTACGTATATCTATTTTATCTTTCTTAGGAAATGGTCAAATGACTATTAGTACGTTTAATTCTTATTCGATTTTAATATTAGGGTATTTTTGCAGTATGTTTTCAATGCTAATTTCTTCGTGATTTTTATCGCTTTTTGTCTTAATCATGGAGTTATTCTATTCATTTCTCCTCTTTTATTAATGTCTCCATTTATTTAATTCATTTACATGTAATTTATACCATAATATTTACTTTTGTGATTTTAATGTTACACATCCTTCGGCTTCTACTATCAGTAGATTTGCGCAGATTTTTAACATCCCCCTTCCTTGTGAGTTATTTTTTTTTTTGAATATAGGAACCCAAGAAACGGGGTTCCTAAACTCTATACGCGAAGATGTGCCTTCGTGGAAATTAGTTAAGAGTGACAAAACTAATTAGGTTTCCGCAGATAATGCAAGCAAAGTTGAATGTTATCGATTTGGGATCCGCACGAAGTGGGATAAACTTCCAGCCTTGAGATGGTTCGACGTAGGGCAGCTAGATTTGTTAAGGGAGATTTCAGATTTGACAGCAGTGTTTCAGCTATGATTGAATCCCTCGGTTAGTATTTGCTTAGTGATAGAAGACTTGATTACCGTAGGAAGCTTTTTAATAAATTTATCACTACGGATCTCGGGGAGGAGATAGTTGATATTGTTATACCAGTTAGTAGCATACGTGATCTTCGAGACAAAACGATGAAGCGTTACAGGGAAATAGTTGCCAGGACAGATAGTTATTTCTGGTCATTTTTTCCGCGAAGTATTAGAGAAGCCAACAGCAGTCAAAGGTAGATAGGGTTTTCGGTGTTTCACACCCCCTGCCATGCGCCAGTGGCGGTTTGCAGGGTCTACATGTAAATGTAAATGCATTATTATTCTCTCAGAAAATCTTTCTTTCGCAGACATTTTACGATATCCATTTAATTTTGATTGCGCATTATAGAGAGAAAAGTCTAAATTTAGAGCAGATTTGGGGTCGTATAAAAGTTAACCAACTCCAATTCGTTGAGAGGGGAATTATAATGAAAATCGGTCACCAAACTCAAGGACGCGTGTCAAGAATCACGCATCGATCCCCCGGCAAATGAGCCTTTCCCCGCTAAGCACAAGATTGATTTTCGAAATCGGAATGGATGGCAATACATCTTTAAGCGTTCAGCGAGCGAGAGAGCAAAAAAATAAAAAAAACCTCCGACATCCGCACATTTCGTTTTTAATTTCCACAAAACCTCTTCCCTGAAAAGCTCCATCAAAACCTCCATCGAATCGCGCCGGATCGATTCTTCGAAAAAGAAAAAACGTGAATTCGCGAGGGGAAGAAAGAAATTGCCCGTAAATTCGCCATATTTCGGGCAGGAGGAAAAGCGGAAGGCGCGGGGCAAAAATACGCGACACAAACGGTGGTCACAGTCCGGCGGGCCACGCGCGGACCTCCGCCCACCCCACCCGATAGCTGCAGCTTGTTCCAGCAGAAGTACTTGTCTCCCACTTCAACCTCCACTTGCGGAAGAACAATGTACTCCCTTCCCTTCCCATCCACCGGATCGACCCGCGGAAAGAATGACTTCTTCGGCACTGCCATGTCGTCGGCATTATGGGATATACGCTAGGGTCATGACGAGGGCAGGCCTTTTACACCGGAAAAGAGGGCTTTGTCGTGGCCGTCGGATGCGGGTCCAACTTCCCTTTCCGTAGCCGCGCTTCGTTGTTTTCACGACGCTTAATGAAGGAATGAATGAATGAGCGGAATGATTACGCGAAGGGCTTTTGACGCTGTCGCCTTCCGGAATGTACGAGCCTCCCTTAACGACGTCTCGCTCCGACGACGTTAAATGATGGAGACGCTATCGCGCACTTATGCCTCGTGACGCTATCGCGAGTCGATATATTTTGAACTGCCGCGATTTCGGTGGTTTATGCGGAGAAAATGGACTCTGTTTCTACTCTTTCCTGTCCGCCTATTCTGCCGGATAAATATAGTAGCTACATGATCCTGATACATGTAGTGTGCTGTAGTTTAGATACAGAATCACTTAGATTGTTAACTATTATTAATCTTACGGTGTTTTTGGTGGATTTTGTTCTGTTCGCGCGAATCGGTTGTTAGAATATCCCGAATTCGCTAAACTGGTTCCTAAATCTGTCTTCATATTTATGCATCTATGTATGCAATTTCTATGACTTTTTATATTTGAAGAATTTATTTATATATTAAGGTCTTTTCTTATTTTAAATATGATCTTGTATCATGGCTTTATATTATATTTACGCAATTATGTATGCAAATTTTATATTTATGACTTTGTACATTGGATTATTTTTTATATTTGTACTCTTGTAATTGGGTTTTTTACCCGTAATAAATTTATTATTATTATTATTATTATTATTATTATTATTATTATTATTATTATTATTATTATTATTATTATTATCTGTAGGTATAAGACTAAACCAGTAAAGACATTGGAATCTATCTTTTGACGAGGATAATTGTTAATTGACTAAGTGCTTCTTTCTTCTTCGATCTGAAATTCTTAATTTTCTTAATTTATTTAATCCCAGCTACGGCGATGACTCATAAGATATGCATATATATCTTTTTTGTTTTCGTTTTTTTTCATAGGTGCGTCACTTAGGTGACAAACGCGAAAAATTAGTGATATAATTGAAAGATTTATTGATGACTTTCATCTAATTTTCAAACACCCAAATTTACCGTTTATTGTCTATAATAATGGAAAAAGGTTTTTTATTATAACAAAGATTTTTGATGCATGAAGATCATATAGCATCGGTTTCCGGGGATTTTAATTTGAGCCCTATATAATTTATGACAAATATAAATACAGGACTCGACTAAGTCAAATTTCAGAACTAACACTGCCAATTAAAGCAAAATATCAAATATATTAATTTAATGGAATTATTATAAAACTGAAGAATAGCAGTAGTGATAAACGATATTTCTATATGAACTGGAGAAAATCATGAATAAAGAATTCGAGATTGCTGATTGAGAACAATAGTGATGTAAGGTTTTTTTATCTTTTTGAACTTAAACAAACACTGAAGGATATAAATTGAGCTGAATCTTTGGCTATATAATAAGTAAAAATGTGGAAAAATTTTAATGAGTATATAAATCAAACGTGGAATCAATGCAACGATACTACAAATTGCAAAAAAATGAAAGAAAACGTCGTCTTTAATTCACGATAGAAAGACAACTATTCATTAAAAGGAGAAGATCCTCGGAGAAGATTTTTTTAAAACTGTGAGCAGAAATAATGAAAAATGAAGCTCATTTTATTTCCCTGTTGTATGAATTTCCGCCAAATTACTCTTGAGGAGATTAATTTTGGCAGCTGTTTTCACGCGGCATTTCCTCTTTCGCGAACTACTGCAGCAATGCTCCAGAACTCTTGAAACTCGTTCATTACACTCGCTACACTTACTTTATTGAGTCTTTCATTTGAACGCTTGCATTTCGCAGTCTCCGAATTCGTGCGAAATGAATAACAATTGTGACAAACCTATGCTTTAAGAAGAATATAACCACGTTAATAAGGGATAATTAACTGTTCGCGTGGTATTTTCGGGCTGAATTCATTAGGAGGTATGCGTTACGCGCATAAATCGTTTACAAAAGATCAAAAATACATGCAATATTAATGAGCCGACAAAATCTGCTGCTAAAGTAGTACAGAGAGGCGGTAGTAAATTAATATATATGCTGAGGATATTCTCATTATGGGATCCATAAAACAGATTAATAAGCATTAGAGTGCATTGCTCTATCATGAATAATCCGATGACTCATGCAGTATTTATGAATTATGTAAGAAAAAGGCTACGTAAGCCAAAAATACGTCGTTTTCAACAAATCGATGAATCATTTCTTCTAAAGTTTCATAATCTTAATGTTATTGATCTCCGAAAATATTTATGATTTAACTAATAAAATTACTGTGAAGAAAGAATAAAAGCTAATTTAAGCTAAATGGGTGAATAAATGCTTTGCTTGTCCAGACGCATAAATCTGTAACAAATCTACATTCAGCTCGACTACCAAGCGGTAATGATGACGATTTTTTCGACTTCCTCAGCTAACAAACACGCATTCAATGATCAGTTCCAGAAAATCCTTAACTAATCTCCGAAATGGCGAAATCAAAATTAGCATGGTTATTCTTACTTTCTAGTGAAAGAAGTGGAACTAATTTGTCTTTCAAATTATGGAGAAGTCGATTTTTGTTATAAAAATATGTCATGAATGCATTCAATATATTTCTTTTTAAATTAATTTTTGAATAATTTCGTATTCTTGTACTTGCATCCTGTCCTTAAAATAATTTTTTTATATTATGTATTTTGCTTTCTTCCCAGGAATAAAATTATTATCATACTATTTAATTTGGCCATGATTAGATTTTAGTTTCTACATCAGTTATGCTTAAAGTAAGATAAAGCTCAGGGTAGAGGTAAATACTTTATACGTACAGGCACACACCTTAAAAGGAAAGGCGTAGTCATTTAACGATTCGGACAATTGCCATTGACAATAGGAAAGTTAAGAATCTAGGTTAGAGTCCCAGTTATACTTTTTAATTCTCCCTTCAGTTAGGCTCGTTCCTAAGAAGAAACGGACATGAAAAAAATCTAACAGGACCAGATTTTCTAATTGCTCTATCTAAGCAATCCTATCAGGATATACTTCCACGGAGAGAGCAAGGGTTTAAGTCCTAATTAATTTTCCCAATAAGGATCTTGAGTTAGTATAGAGTCCTTCTCGTATTCAAACTGAAATTCATCAATATATATTCCTTATGGAGGAAACAAACGTTATCAATTTATACTTTTATATCAATAACAACGGCGTTGCTTGTCCAACTTTTTCTAAAAAGGCGGTCAAGTATAGCATTGGAAACTCTCATGTATCCAGATTTAAGTAAATTTACAAATGCTAAAACCAAGCCAAGGACAACCCATTTCTATAACTTACCCCACCCAGTTATCGGGGATAAATGGAAAGATCTGCTCCTTAACGGCAATTATGTTTTATAGGTCGATTTTCATACTTGGTCGTATCCCTCCAATACAGCCCTCGCGTAGCAGCACCAAGTTTCCCGGCGAATTCCGACGGGCATTCATTCCGGCGGGCAAATAATTGTTAAATGGCGCGCGTTGAATCGGAGTTTTTAAGTAAATCACGAAGAAAGAGCGTCGGACCAACGCTGAAGTGGGGATCGATCGGCGGCCGTTCGGGGGGGAGGGACGCAATGAAGCAAAACACTCACTCGAGCGAGGATTTCCGGATTAATTGAAAATCGATTGCGTGAGGGAATGAAATTTAATAAATGCTACAATCATTGCCTCGTCCCGCGAATTATTTATCGAGCGAAAGGACCGCTTTCCGCGTCTCCTTTTTGCGTTCGTCCCGCATATCTGTGTATTTTTCGGGGCGGCAGATGCGTGGCACTTGGGATGGATTCCAAAAATTAGGCGGATTCGAAATCGCGGCAATCGGATGGGATTGAAATATCTGGAGCTCTTTTTTCCGAGGGCGGACATTCGAATCGTTTTAGAAATTCTAAATTGAAGATGTCCCGTTGGCACGGCGCGGAAGAAATTAATTCGGATTCGTGTATAGCCGTGATTCATGTGCGACTGAAAACTATGACGTTAACCCAAAGTCGTTAGATCTCTTCCAACGGGCGACGATGATTACGAATTTTTCGGCTGACTAAGAATCGTTCCCTGCGTTTCGGATTTGGACAGCCAAATATTCGGCACGTGAATGTTTATAAATATGAGTTCATATGCATGGAAGGAAGAAATGCAGAAGATTCAACCTCGTCGAATAGTATCGTACATATTACAGCTCTCCAATAAAATTGTGACAGTTTTTGGCATTGATATTTCTGTATATTTTTCATTCTGGGACTAGAATTAACCTTCTCTAATCATCCGCAGAATAATTTTTTAAGGGACTTCCAAATAATTTGCCGAGCGCAAATAATTTATTGAAAAATTCGAAAGGACTAAGCTGTACTTTTACAAATGCATTGACGATTTTTCATATTATGAGATTTACATTGAGAAGTACGCGAATCATGAGAATATGATTTATGATTATGATATGACTTCCCTCAAGAATTATTCTAAATATATAATACGAGACCAAAATCGGGCAAGAATCCAGTTGATTGGACCAATTCTTTAGTTTTCCTATTTCTTGCTTTGAGAGATACTTGCAATAAAGACATCACAATTGTTTAACAAATGCAAAGCGTCTTTCAATCAATTAACTCGTTTATATATAAAAATAAGGTCTATAAGGTCTTTATTAAGGCGAGATTAAGATTGAAAAGTCTCTTCTTCCATCTAACCTTTAAATAAATAAAAAATAATAAATATAGCTTCAAGAGAGCACAAATATCATTCATTCTCTTATTTTAAATTGCTTTCCAACCTAGTTTTAGATGATTCTAATAGCTGCAATGCAAACAGTGCAAAGATTTCCCTATGACAAATTCAATACAGCTTGATGAATGAATTTCGAGAATTAACTGTTGCGAGAAAATTTGGGATTACACAACATTTTTAACGTCAGAAATTAATACATATTTTCAATAAATTCCACACTGGTAAAATATTTTGCCCTTTTCAATTACCTCGATAACTTGCGAATTATTTTAAATGTCGATGCACACTCCATTTCTCTACGCAACCTTTAAAACAAGGCTTTGCAAATTCAATGCGCTCTGTTAACGATTCGGTTAAAATTTGAATGCTGAGTAATTAAAATCGTTTAATGAGGCAAAATTATTTCCCTTCTCTTTGTGACGCACGCACATCTCATTCACTTTTCATTCGGCTGAACGCAGAATTTAAGAAGAAAATAAAAAATTGATGATATTGAATAAATCGGTATTTTTATTTTATCTGATTCGATTCTGTCTTAAAAGTTGACTAAATTTTTCAATAGCACAAAGTGGCTTTAGATACTGGACTGAAGAAAGAAGTCGTCCTCTTTATACCAGTAACAAAGTACTAAAATGACTTAGGAAAAATTTAGCTCACAGACTACATTACACGTATTTATGCAAGTCAAGGCATTGACCGATTACGAAGTTTTCAAAAAGAACTAATTAGAAAATTATTAACAACAGTAATATTTCTATTTTAGGCCATAGTTTGGTAGATGCAACGCTATATAGACGAGGAGATTTTTTTTACTGCTTAATATATTTATTAGGGATATTTTATGAGGATCTACAGTTCCTCATATTACTTAATACTGAATAAATACTTTCAAAATTTCTCCGAAAATGAAACTATTTTCACGTAAAGTATCGCTTAAGTAAAAATATTCGCATATGGGTTAATTTTCATGGACAATAAATTAATTTTTTCCAACATGATTACTAACTACCTTATTGATGGCAGAGAATTAATTATTCTTTTGATTTCATCTACAGCAATGTTTGATTTACCGATCGATATCGGAGAAGAAAGACTGAAAATACTTTATAAAATCAGTATTATTAAAAAGCCGACAATTCGCAATCAGAAATATATATAGTTATAGATTTAGATAACTTATATGTTTAACATTACGGTATTATCAAATTCTTCGCATGAGCGTCCTTTGCTTTCTTGCTGACAAATTACGGATAAATCCAAGTATTTCATCCTATATTCTTACGGTTCTGTTGACGAAAGAATACCTTGCAATTCCCCTTTCACTTGGTTAAATATATATTTACAATAATGGTAATTTTTACTTGTGAAGGTAGTAAGTTATAACCTGCCATTGATCTCTTTCATCATCACGTCAAGCAAACTTATTTAAAAATGCATACAATAATAATAATTTTACAAATCATTATTTCTATATAATAATCAACTTAGCATCCAGTATTTTATTCCAAAACCAATTTGAATTTATATAATATGTATTTACCAGTCAATGAAGATGCTTCCTCGTTCGGTGTGGAAATCACAATAAAAGAAATAATCTCCGCATTTTATTCCAAAAAGTATAATTAAGAAGTCATTTATCCTTTAGCAGAGTGAATGAAATCTTTGTTCGAGACTCTGATGGATTAGAAGTTCGCCGCCAGCAGTATAATACCATTGAAGCTTGTAAACTATCTGGGGGAAAGGATTTAATCGGCAGTGAGACAAATCACTCCGCACCCTGTTCCGTAAGACATTCGTATGTGAAGCTTCCTTCAATCGATAGTTCCCGGAGAGATGTCGGGAAGTAAAGATAGATAGACCAACAACTTCATTAAGGAGAAATCAGACCCTTAAGACTTTTCCTGCAATTATCTCGCAGCCTTCGTTCATTGTGTACCTACCGTTAGTTCGGTGAATAGGAAAGGGCAAACCTGAGGGATTGCTAAAAATAGACGAACTTGAAAAAGTAGGGCAATGAATGCGAAAGAAATCAGCCCACAGACGATTTAAGATGTAATTTAGCTTTACATCACGGGAAGCTACTGCTCGTTATGCAGTTACTTTATGTTCCTTATCCTCGCTGCGGTATTGGTTTTAGATTAAAAAAGAAGCGCTCATTCATGCCTCAAGCACACGCCTCACGTTCTTAAATAATTTCGAAGATGGAGAGTTAAAGTCTTACTTCGGCGTCCCTTAAATTTGGTGCAAAAGAAGTTAAGATTATGGAGGACGGAAGGAATTAATGAAGAATTTCCAATGAGGAGGAGGGTTTGGTGGGATGTTTAATTGACGGAGAAAATCTGCACCGGAAAGCTGAAGGATTATTGCTAAATCGTGAAGTCAGTATTATTCGCAAATATAGCTGTCAAATTAGTCCGCAATCGGTTTGCAACTATTCGTTTTATCAAAGTTGTAGATCGCGAACTGTTATATTTTTCGTTCCTTTTCACTTCGGTTGAACGAAAAATAAAAACATGTCCAAACATCGAACCGGTTGGCGCAGTTCGTTTTGCTTCGACCATTGTAATATTGTATAATTATAAATTTTGTTTTTTACTTTTATCATTTACACCGCATTACACTAAATTTTTTAATGAAACTTAGTCCACTTGCAAGCCGAATTCAGCATGTTTAATTAGCTTTGCTTCAATTACATTCCAGTAAAATGTGAATTTTTGGGTACCAAAAATTGGAGTGGAATATGTACCGGTTTTCCGTTATGGTTCTGCCCGAGTCAAAAAATTACAATCTTTCCGGTTAGGGTTCAGTTTTCACTTAATCAAAAATAAAGGCTTCCGCTTAGATTTTTGGTTTGGTTCCGGTTCCATGATTACGATATTAATTTATTGATCAGTTCCAGAAAAATTCCTTAGTTTATGGATCAGGGAGGGAAAGTATACCGTGTGTTAGCGGTTAGAGAACCTATCCAGAAAGATGGAGATCAGGATTCGAGTTCTGGCAAATCGATGTAATTCATTTTAGTTTACCTTTGGGTCATATGAAATACTATATGAAGTACAATTAGTAAATAAAGAGAATACTAAATGACACGGAACAATTCTATCCTTGGGTGCTTTCCTTTCTTGAAATGGGAGATGTTCAAATGAGGTTCAAGGATGGATATAGTATATATAAACGAGAAAAAATTCATAAAAGAACTAAATATAATGGGACCCGAAATAAAATATTTAGAAAAGAAGGAAAAGTCTTCATACGGGTGTTTTGCGATATAAGGGTGTGAATCGGACGCTGTTGGAAAGGAAAAAGTACATTAAAAGACTTACCGTCTATTAAGAATATGACAATCATATCAAGTTATTTAAATATCTGAATTCGAAGTGAAACGATTGAGAGAATAAGCCGATGAACATCGTAAATCGTGGACTACAGTTGGTACGATAATTTAGCTTGGATAAGTACCTCTAATCCGTATTCATACGGAAAACAATTGAATTCTGCACTCCGCTGAAAAATCATACTGTCGAGGTCTTGAGTTTTCCGGACCAAATACGAGATATCCTAACAATTAAAAAAAAATATATCGACGTCCTCGGTGGATGGCCTCTCAAACTTCCCACGTTAGGAAATTCCATCATTTAGTAACAGCAAAAAATGGCATTTCCTCACCCCACACTCTCGAACGACTTTCATGTGGATGCAAACAACCATTCCTCTGAATAAATCTGACTCATCCAACTCCGAGCTCATCTCTGGATAGCTCATTTAGACCAATTGCAACTGAAGCGAATCCTCTTGCCACATCTCCCAAACAAGACTAATATCACTCTAAATGTTACGACCCTCGTATTTTTTCCAAATTGCACCAAATCCGTGCATCCTCCGAGCGGCTCGAAACCTAATTTCTCATCCCAATCCGCTGCTCAAGACCACTTCGCCCACAATCTCTTCCTGCCATTCAAGTCAACGCTCTTAGTGCTCTCCTTTGCCATTTCACGAGGGCCATCAAAGGAATCGACCTTACAGGAATAAGTGAATCGAGGCTCAAACCGAGCATTTCCTCGTTATACGCTGACGCTCCCAAATTAAAGCAGCTCGCGTACGATATGATTCGCAAACAATGGAGATTCCTGCCTCTAAATACGCGATCGCTTCAATGTTCTCTGGATTGCGATTTTTCCTATTCTCGACGGAACGTCTTTCGTCGGGGGTGGGAAACCATTTTCTGTAAAACAATCGGGATGCGCTTGAGGTGAGCATTGCCTATGCTCAAATGGTTCAACATCGACGATTGGGCAAAGAAAAAATGATTTCATTGCAATGCGAATCTAAGTATCCCAAGAAAAATGGACTTGAATAAAGTCGGATAAGACCGGTAATCGAACCCTACCGGCAACTGGGAGACCCAGGTTCGGTTCCCAGTACCGTCGGAGTTATTCAATTATATTCTTTCTTGGGATTATTCCTGGGTACACGCCATCTCGTGCAAAAGCACCTAACCTACTTTCCTTGTAAAACTAAATACTATATTATCCATCTTATTTTACTGCGGCGAAATTCACTAAATTGAGAAATACAGCTATTAGAACAAGTGCATATGTTTCAAGATGTGGCAAAAGGGACACTTTGATCACCATGTAAGGCCGCAAATATCCTAAAGGCTACAGGTTCCCCATCTTAGTCTTTATTACTTCCGCAACTTCAATATAAATTGTGATGGGATTAAAATTAAACTTTTGAACACAGACACTTTAAAAAAGCAACCACAATATTTTATTAATAAGCAAAGTTTTTGAGTATCCATTACATTTTGGTCATTAGTATTTCATTAATCAATTCAAAAAATACGACAAATATAACATTCCCTGCCACTGTAATGTATCAACATAAACCAATGAATGGTGTTATTAAACCTTAACTTGATAAATGGTATGTGATTTAATGACAGGAAAGGCTTTTGGTTCCGACCTCTGTCTTAGACTGAACTACCGATTGAATCCCTTCAATGAACACAACCGAGATGCATGAAAAATTCTTAGATAAAGAATATTTTCAAACGCAAAGGCAATTACACTATCTTTTTCCTCCATCGCAAAATTTTCGCGCTTCTGAAAATCATTTCCATCACGAAACGAAAATATTTTTCAGCAAGATTAGCTTCCGATTCTTTCGTACGTACGTTTCCCTCGATAATAAAACAGCTAATGAGCCAAATATCCTTGAGGATAAACGGCGTTGAAGCCTGCATTGATCTGATAGAACGTTCTTGCGAGGCCGTTCTCCCAGCAGCATCTATAGAAAAGATGCCCTTGTAATGAAAACCTTAATTGTCGAAGATTAATCCCATCACGAAACCAAACATTATATTCTCACATCGCGGGAATAAGAGCGTTTTAGCCAACGGAGACGCAAGATGATTGCCGAAGAGAATCTCAAGGTGACTGCTGTTCCATTGGCTGCTGCAGATAACATCAAAGTACCCCACTAAATTACTCGCGAAAGTTTAGATACCCGTCTGGGAAACTGCCTCTATTATCGGGGGTTACTTGTCTTCCGAATATCCTGACTGAATCGAAACAATCGTACAGAACAAATCCCTGGGGAAACACAAAATATAGATTTAAAATACTCCTCAAACTGTAAGGAACTGTTCCATACCTCACACAGTGACCATTAAGGAAACCGTCGTAATGGGGTGAAAACCACTATTCTAAGAAAAAGATCCAATACGTATTTCAATAGTTATCATCTGCAGGAGTAGGGGAGATTTTGATATGTGATTATAATATATTTTATCTCCTGCAGCCGAGGAAAAATGTAAAAATAGCTACGAAATAATTATTTCCCAGAAATTGAAGAAATTACCAGATATATTTTCTCTTGCGTTTCTCCGTTGTAAATTACCTACTATTAGTACTTACCAATCTAACACGAATACTTAAAATAAAGTTATTGTGAATGCCAAGCGGCATTCTCAGTGGGTGATAATTGGTCCGTGCTTCGACTCCCATGACGCCATATTTGTATTTTCTGTACCGTTCGGACCCGCTACTTATTCATTAAGGCCCCCATTCACCATATCAAGACCTCGACCTCCACCGGGAATCGAAACTTGTACCGATTTTGTGTATGTGTTAACTACTCGGCTATCGACGCAAATAATAAAAAAGAACACAGAATTCACAGAAGAGAGAAAAAATCATATTATGGAGGATTTAGTGAATATCATATGGCCAGGTCCCGTTCTGTATTATGGAGGTTCATTTGATATTCATACAACGCAGCAAAAGGAGGTCGGGCAACCCTTGGCGTATAAAACAAATTTCCCTCCCGATAAAATCTACCTCAAACATATCTGACGTAAATGCTATGTTGTTGCTAGACTTAAAGTAACTGAGGTAGAATTTCCCTGAGGAACTCATTAAAGTTGTCTGTTTGCCTAGGGACCCTTCTCTCCCGGGAATTGCAAAGAGAAGATTTGCAAGCTTCCGAAAATTCTAATGATGCTGATCTTTCCGGGAGAGATTTTCACCTCAATAAAGAAGCGCTTTTGATTAGTTACAAAAATCATGAATATATTTAATGTTCAAGGAATCAAGCTTGATTCTTTTGATCCGAATAGGCTTTCCTGAAATATTTTCTTTCCTTTCCACTGAAAATTATCATTCCTGTAGCTTGTGCCTAATATTCTCCCCTTACGGTAGGATCAGTTTGATTTTTTTTTTCTAGAAAATTGCACAATCCACACAAGAGTATAACTAACTTTATTTCTCCATATAGAATTAATGACTTAAATGTAAAAGTAGGTTTCCCACATTTCTGTTTTAAAATTAGCAATAACGCTTCATGATGAAAATAAAGTTTTTCCATTCTTGCATTAAATATGCATTATACCCGTAGAGCCTGATCGTAGTCTAATCTCCATATGGATTACATAAAATATGACGAAAAATTTGTAGATGAAATTTAGCTGTAGGAGAAGATACATTGGAAAGATATTTAACAGTAATTATCATCTAAACTTAGGGATAGCGTATGCGAATTAAGAAACTACAGATAAATTTCTATAGGCAATTAAATACTTAAGAATGGAGCTCGAAAACCACCTCAGTCTCAGAAAATTTCTAAGTCTAACTTTTGTAACTTTGTACATCAATACCTTATATCTAACATATAAGTACAAAAGCAGATGAGATATCTTATCATTTAATATTTAACTAACTTTAAATATAACATTAGCCAACCAATTAGGAGCCATTCAAAAGGATTGAATGAAAATTTCTAACGCGCGTGCCGATCGAAGTTTAGCCGGTTTAATTCTATTCATCGCGCAGAAATGAATTCAAAACAAACGAACAGGAAAATTCTTCGGAACAGTAAGTGGAAAAATCAATATAAAACACGATTTATTTTAATCTTTTCATGGGCTCCTGAAAAAAGCACCCCAAAAAAGACAAAACGTCTTTAAGGCTCTCTCAATGATACCCGATCCTTATAATACACCCCGAACTTAGGTATTATAACGTAACACTGGAGTTCTGGGTAATTTTCTTAGAGTATACGCTGTTTGAAATTCAGATCTATTTAAGATACTTTTCAGATATTCAGGTCTATTTAAGATACTTGGAAAGATGCACAAGTTGGCATATAAAAGTTCACTAGATCAATTTTATATGTATCATTGCTCGATCCTTTCCTAATTACTTTATTTGACTTTAGTCTCCGTGTTTTATGAAACTAGCCTTGCCTCACGCGTGGAATTTCCTTTGATGGCACAAGGGATTTAGAAAGTCCTAGTGCAAAATCAGCGGTAAGAAGTTTTAGGGAAATATCCCGTATGGCAACAGAGCGATACGTGTCATATCTCCCCATCTTCTCCCTTTGACCTGATCAATTCAAAATCGTTATAAATGCGAATCCGGTATGTGGGCCGAGTGCCCTGAAGACCTCACCACGGAGAGCAAATAATATTTCTTAGGTGAAAATAACCTATAAACCGACTAGTATAACTCCTTAGTTATCTCGGATTGGAATCGCCGGGATCTGAAAAAACCGCACGGTATAGAAAAACAAAAAGGCATTTGTGTAACGTGTAGAACGAAAGTGTTAAAATTAGGTCTTGTTTCACATTAGTAATTCAGGATACAGTTGTATAACCTTCAACACCTAAAACTGGTAAAATTAATCCAAATTAAACCCGGATAATTGACATTTTACCCCTCGTTTATGTTGAAGTTAATGAATTAGTTACGCTCTCACTTTGTCGAATCTGCGGGGTTTGAATTTAAATCTAAATATGAATTTTTCTCTACGAATATAGTATACTGCTGATAAAAAAACAAACTGGAATGTGTTAGCGTTGGCTGGGGAAAATATGGTTTTTAGTAAATAATTTTTTTATTAAATAAAATAACTAAGCGACAGCAGAGGATGAGAGGAGAGGGATTGCTGAGGTAAATAGCCGAAGTTGAAATACAAGGAAAAAGACAGAGGAGAAAACAAAAATATAAGATTTTAGATAACATAAATGTTGGGGTGAGATACTAAAAAAATACCATTAAATGGGGAATATTAAGCTACCGAATGGCAGAATACTCATGATGGCGTATCATATTGTAGCAACCATGAACAAGAGTGAGACAAAAATACATAAAAGGTACATTTTATTCTATCCTGCATCAGAATAGAGATGAAAAATATTCCATTCATCAAGCCACGGTAGCGTAAGAAAGATCTCTAACTCAGCGAATTTCATTAATCACGCATCCAATTCAAAAGAAACCACATCCTGCCATTCTTACTGGATAATCCAGCGCGCAGGAACGAAGCAGTACCGCATTTTTAAGATGCCCCAGTTCCGATTACTTTTCGGGGAACCGATGCAACGCCAAAGAAAAAATCCGCTGTGCCGAACAAGCAAAACGGGCGGGCAAATACGACATCCCCGAAAGAGGGAATATTTTTTCCCCCCCGAGGCCGCGATGCTTATAGATCGCTCCCGATATCGCATCTCGAGGACACAATCTGTTCCCGACAAGTGCCCTCTTCTCTTCAGCAGTTGACACGACCTACGGGACATGGAGTCCACTCGTCCCGGGGCACATAATCGCCTCCAAAGAGAGCATTCGCTCGTTATCCGGAGAAAGGGATATGAAAATGCAGGCTATCGCTTTATCTCTCAGAGGGGGTGTTTTTATTTCGTTAGCGATGGGTGCCGATGAAGGAAAGGGGGTCGATTATCTGGATGGATTATAGAGGGCGTCTGCCCTCGTTATGGGGGGAAAAATTAATTGGGCGGTTTTTATGCGGGAGGCCAATCCCCTTGAAGAACGGGGAATGGTGTATCTTTATGCGGCAAAGCGGAGCTGAATCGTCGGGATGAAACATTCAGTATCGGTATTATTTTCTGCGTCGTTTTTTCGGGGAAAAACGAATGTGCCTTTCATGGTTTAAATGGTGAACACTTTACAGGATCACGAGGTGTATATCCTGAATGCAGATGGTAATGTAAGATGTAAAAATTCCAAAAAATAAAAATATTTCTACTGATTATATTATTTGTCTGAAAATATAATAAGGTAATACTGCGAGACATTTACAAAATTTCTGACTCAGTATTATAAATATTGGTTTTACATATTTTACTCAAGAATGCTTGAAGAATTTTGAATCCGAGGAATTTTAGTATAACTTATATGATAGTTATTTTGCCATTAAGTGAACTGGTTGTGATTAACGTCTTGTAATCTTTAGCTAAAATTTCGTATGATACGAAATATTATGCGAATAAAAATTACGGTAATGAATTGATTAGAATTTTAGTACTTATAAGATTTATCATCTCAGCTAAAGAATGTAATTTTAGATCGTATTACCTTCTTAACCGAAAAATCGCTGTACTTTGCTGCAAAAATATGATCTGAGCTTCATTTTTATGAATGTGTCATGTAATTGCCTTAATGAAAATGTGGGAGAATACCCATACCCCCAAAGACTGATAAGGTGTTTAATAAGATAAATGAAAGAGCGCGAATAAATTATATGTAAATATGTTCAACTTAATGTTCTTGGGATAAAGTAAGTAAAGATTGGGTTCACGAGAAGAAAGAATGCAAATAAATAAGTACCTGAAATTAATACCTGAAATTGCTTCTAAAATGGTGGAAAACCAGTGAGAAATAGCTATTACTTCTTGAAATTATATCTGTTTCAAATAAATAAAACTCAAAAGGAACTTAGAAAATATTTTTAAATAAATTGAGTTGTTACTCGGTATCCAAGTCGCTGGAATGAGTGTATCCTTATAAATCCCTGGAGTAGATCATCATACACTTCATTCCAGTGAAGAAAGAATGGTGTGGCGAAAGTCGAAACGAATTAGATTGCCATTAAATTGTTGCACAGTTCACCTGCAAAAATAAATAAAACTCACACCACGAAATACGTATACTTTATAGTAAATCGATGAGTTCCTTCCGCCAAAAATTCCCGAATTTATGGGACACGATCCTGCAGACCGCGTACTAGAATCTGACGAGCGTGATTTGACTTGCAAGCCACTGTTAGGACTACGGCTTAATTTATCGGCCAGATATCCCACGCCTCCGACAATTAATTAACGGCCGTATTGACATGATACACGTAAAACGTAGATGACATAATGATTATTCTGCGATCCCATCAATCCCGCGTGGTTCGGCGATGTCTAAAAGAATTTTTAGCATCTGGTTTCCCCACGCACTGAAACAAATCTGCATATTGATTAGACTTAATGGAGCCTTTTAGGTGGAATCGATGTGCTATCGCGATTAAATTATTTATCAGTCTTATGAAAGTGGCGTATGAAATTTTAAACGTGATATTTAACAAAAGAGCGCGTTGATGAGAATCGAAGTCCACGAAGAGTAGCAATTTAATTTGGCTAAAAATATCCTTGAGGTCAGTAACTGAGATTCACACTGAATCCCTATTAGAGTATTTTACTAGTAGCGTTGTTGATAGAATGATAATGATCAAGGTGATGCATTAAGGACAACTTAGCATGCAATCTAGCCCAATTAAATTATTTATTGATTAAAATTAAAAACTATTAGCTAAATTAATATTATATTCTATCACTGGTATGATTGCACTTAATCAACATTCATTATGCCCTAATAAAATTATGATTATAATAACGTAGGATAAATCAAGATTTCAACATTAAACGAGTAAATAAAAATAGAATGTAAAAGTCTTCCATCGACGACCTCGAAGAACAATTTTAAAGTAGATACACCATAATCACAGTAAAATTGCAAGCTCTAAAAAATTAAAAAATCGTTTATTTTCTAGAAGTTACATAACATGATTTTTCACGTAATTTATTCATTAATAACATGTCAATATGCTCAAGGAGTATAAATAACTATTCCCTCTGCAATTCGCAAGAAAAGCACAATTTCAAAATAATATTAGGAGAGTGGAATAATCCATATTGTTCCTATCATGATGTGAAACTATTCTAATTATTCAAGGAAATTAATCTGGAGATAACGAGATGTTAGGAAGAGAGCTGGACCAAGAGCGTATAACTCTCAAGACACCAGAAACCGCATGCTTAACTTCGATCGTAAACGAGAACCGTGAGCAAACTAGACTGACATTCTAACTACTGCGGTTAAATTAGTATACATATAGTTTATGGAAAAGAAACTTTTACAACAGTTGGTACTGAGTTCTTGAGAAATATCTCTAAATACATCACAGCAACTTTCATTTTAGTTCACCTTTTTTACGTAAAATATTATAAAGAGAAAGAATAATTAAGCTTTCTTACGCGAAAGGGTTATTAAATTAATTAACCTATTAGCTTTTCGTCGTTATAAAAATCAAATTTATAGATTGAGGAAATCTTATTTCACAGAAATTATAACAATTTTCGTTAAAATTTTATTGTTTACAGGTAGTTAATAAATTAAATTTTATAACGCAATATTCAATTATCATATTAGTGTATTTAATAAGGCTAATCATTCAATTGAGAATTCAAATAAGAGCTGTGAGAATTAATTAAGATGAATTCATCACAGTATGGACGTGATAAATGATTCAGGTCATCGTCCTAACACGAAATAAACAATTTTGAACGGTGAAATGTATATGATATGAAATGGAAAAATTACAAAATTTTCTCATAGGGCTTGACGAGCAAGCAAGCTTTTTTAATGAGGTTATTGAAATTCATTTTGAGGTTCCACGTTATTTGAACGTGCTGCCCACATGGCCATCCGGTAGCCCATTTCTATCGTACAATAAAAATTAGCTATTTTTAAATGCTAAAATTAACAGTTTTAAGTGTCTGATTAGAATATTTTACTTACTCATTCGCAGTGTTTTCCTCCACTTTCGAATTTTTTTGTATCAAAGAAAAAATTTATCGGTAAGTACTTCAATACGACCGGAGGACTACCTAATAATGTTGTAGTACTACTTATTAGGGAAAGTTTAAAAAAAAATGAAATCATTCAGAATTTTTGTTGATTTATTTTTTGGAAGAATATCACTGATGAGGAATCAATCCTCAATTCCATCACAAGATTTTAGAGGTCAATCATTCAAAATTAAAACAACTGCGAATTAGAGTAGACTAATCCGAAAATAATTCGGCGAACCAGCGGCGAACTACCAAAATAATCGTGCGCTCCCAGAGTCAAAGCGCTGTTTGCGTTCGGCAAGCTAATTTCCAGATCCAAGAGAGAGAGAAAACAGTCTTGCAATGGCACATCGAGATGCTCGATTCCTGGAAGCTGAGACGGTAAAATAATTGGCGAGATATTCCTCGCTCGGTGACCACCGTCGCCCATTGGAATCAGGCAAATGGCGGAGTCCTATGCATTCAGAACACTCCGGTTCCTTCCATTCCCAGTTAATCAGACCCAGAGTCACGCTACGAAACAAAACAGCGGCGATTTCTGCACCCCGTTAAGTCGTCCTCCGGCTAAGCGCACAGACTTCTTAATCCAATTATTGGAACGTAAGACGGATGCGGTTAAAGGGGTTTAAGAGTCAAACGCGACTTAAGTTTCAGGGTAATCGAATCAATAGACCCCAGAGGTTGACCTTTTTTCTTCCGCTGGAAAAGCGTGAGGGACGGATATAAATAAGGGCTCATTTGTTTTGAAGCGGTGGTGCGCAACCTTTGATTAGGGCAATCCATTTACGGAGCCGTATTCGTAAAAACCTAAGAGTGATTTATAGCCAAATGTATATTATGGCTTTGGTTCTACCTCCGCTCCCGGTTGAAAAATTGGGTACATTTTTATTGCCGGTTTAAAAATTTATTTTCAACTTTTACGCCTCGTTCTTTTTTGCTTATCTCGAACTTTTGGCTACGTTGGAGTCGGCGAGCAGTGACCAAATGAAGTCTTAACATTTTCTGCGATTTGGTGAGCAAAGGTTATTGCGACACATATGTGAGGGGAGGGATTATTGAAGAAAGCGATCCAGGGTAGAATGATAAGGAAAAGATAGAGGGGAAGACAAAGACAGAAGTTGTTAGACGAATTAAGGGGTGGGATAAGTTACCGGGAATTGAAGGAGAGGGAACTGAATAGGGAAGTGGGGGTACGTGAACCTACCGAAAGGTAGAACACTAATATATATTGCGAATCAAAGTAGCCGGGACCCGAACCCGGCTCTCCCACTGCAGAAAGAGTGCTTTCACCTATTTGGAAATAGCTCCTCCATAGTAGAATTGATTAGGTCACTCGGCTGTAATGTAGAAGATCTTGGTTCGAGTCCCGAGTACGTCGGCCTTATTTTCTTTAGATTTGTTATCTGATGTGGTCTGAGGAAATCAATTTCCAAGAAGATTAGAAGTGAGCCTTCTTGGATAGCTAAAAACCATTGTAATTTATTTGTTTTTATTTTATCGTACAAGCCATTGTATGCATTAAATTTACGTAAATAATTCAACAGCATGTGGCTAAATTAACTGAGTGACATTTAGTAATTGTATTAGCGAAATGTAGTCAATCAAAAAGACTTCCGCTGCTGAATACCGAGCATTGCCTCTATCATGGAATACTATATCTACGAAAGCCTTTGTACTGAGAGAAGTAACTTTGTATATAATTATTGGTATCACTACGTTCTATAGCGTTGGCCGAATCCATCCGTCGTATTGATAAGATACAAATTACCATTCGTAGATCGAAACCCGAATTAAGGAGTGGGATAAGTTACCGGGAATTGAAGGAGAAGGAATTAAATAGGGAATGTGGGGGCACATGAACCTACCGAAAGGCAGAACACTTTATATACATTTGCATGGCCCGGGTACATCAAAGTTGCTCAGATTAGATAGCTTGATTTGTTAGATGATCAGAGTATTTTATCTTGACAAACTGAATAAGAATCAATTAGTGTGAATCAAAATGTTGATTACAATTGTGATTCCTGAATGGATCAACTGTGTACTATTTACAAATAATTTTGCACTATCATCGACAATCGACAAGTGCAAAGGATTTCGGGGATCGTGTAGAAATTAGGGATCAATGATAATATCGAAAATATAAGAAACAAATCCAAATACTCTGCAGTACTAAACTGAAAAAACTTCCATTACTGAGTGTATTAGCAACTAGATGCCGCGTTAGTATTCAGTTCCAATCTCTTATTCATTAAGAATAAACATCTCTCCTGCAGGAAATTCCTTAATGCTCCCGAAAAGACACCGTAAATAACCGGCATCAAAAACTTAAGGAACCTCTATGGCAGGGTTCCCTAAGTAATTAACAAATTTTCCGCCAGAGAGCAGTATTTCCATCCCCGGCTCCAATAAATCGGATTCCAAAATTCTTGCCAAGTTTTTACGAGGAACAAGATAGGGATCTTGAAGAGTAGACAGGGGAACTGCTAACTACAGATAAGACCAAGTAAAAAAGCCCATATTTAGGTAACGCTTCGCCCTGAATTTTTTTGCTGGAACATGAAACGTTCTATATTCGGTGACGTTAACAATCGAGGACAGAATTAAATAATACGCTAAAACTTTAATGTCAGTCCACATAAAAAATTTAAGATGACAGTTATGGATAAAACGAAGAATGGTCTATAAAATTATAATCAAAAGTTGCTATTATTACTTTTAGAGTTATATAGACTTTATTATTATTTCGGTTTAAGGTGATATTAATACCCACTTTTATCATAATTTTCTAGGTTTATTAAAGTTTTATATACTTGATAGATCAGGTAATTTTCTCTTACAAGATTTCTCATGTCATTGATAGATAATAGTTCAATACATTATCCTTCTCTCAAATGAAACATTGCAATCTAATTTTCATTTTTAATAATAAACATATTATTGTTATCAGTACTATAAGATACGTTTAATTTATTGTTCATCTGTGTGTTAATTTAAATCGTACATTATAATGTTATTTAAGTATACACTATTATGGTTCTCGTAAGATTTTTTCAATATATCTATATTAATTTAAAACGGCAATATGTAAGGGAGATCTTCCAATAATTATTACAAAAATTCTATTTCAAGAGATTTCATTCTCAAGAATTGCTTAGTGCATGTAACATTTGACTTTGTTTTATGTTCTTCCATTATAGGTTCGAAGAATATCAATATTCCCAAATTGGATCATTTCATTAAAGATCGAGGTAAAAGATGAAACCCAGCTAAAAGAGCATTCCTGTTATAATGGTAGTTCAAATCGGAGTTTAAATAGATACATAGTAGTTTAAAATTAATATTCTTTCAAAAATTCAACTTAATAGATAAATCACTATTCAATAATGCGACTTGATCGGTTGAAGGATTGAAATACATAAGTGATTCCTTTGCGTTCCATAAAAATTATGACGAAATATGTATTCGATAACCAAGATATATTTAATAACTTAGGTTAGTCTAGGAAAAACTTCATATAATCAATTATCCTAAGCCATTTCTGAAAAGTAGATAGAATAAAAAATTAAACTTGAGTTAGTAAAATCCGTTATAACGAAGAACGGCAGTGAATTAACTAAGCCGAAAGGGCAGGTGATGCTTTCGCTTGAACAAGTAGTCTTTGTTTGACGAACCATATTAAATATAATAAATTTCTGGTATTTGAGGTACTTACATATATTAAATTCAATTAGTATGAGGTACGTATAGGCCAAAGATGTAAAATAATTTCGGGATTTAGTTCCTAATTTTCCCAAAATTTTAGTCTTAGTAATGTAAAAGTTTTTAAGTTGACTCGCTTTTAGATTTCAAAAAAACTACAATTTTTAACTGTTTCAACAGTACTATAGAAGTATGACAGACACATTTTGATGAGTTGATTATTACCAAGAAAAACAAATAAAAGAATATTCAATTAAAAAACCTAAACTGGCCTGCTCAAATGCCTTTATGCAGGCCTCCTAGTCCCAATGGGACACCTCCCACCAGTAGAAAAAACAGAGGCGGACAACCTAAATAGAGAAAAATTCATGGACCGAACATTTTTCCCCCGCTCAATTTGCGTCCTTCAAATTCCTACGCATATATCCACCGCGCACTTCCCTGGAGATTCCGAAAATTAAACATCGGTTCTTTCCAGAATAATGAAGCTATCCGATGTGTTTGCTCAGTTTATTTCATCGCCACTCCTTTTCCCGCATAGGATAGCAATGGAAAGCCACTTTTGCGAGGCGACAACTCAAGAGATTAACACGTTGACTAGTGCGATGATAGCACTCGCCAATGGGAGCACATTTTTCTTCCTCTGCGAACTGAGGTGTTTCGTCCGAGAGAGCGTGACTCGTAATGAAACGGTGCCTCGTTTATTTGTTTTGATCGGCGTTGTTTAGAGAGAGGTCAGCGGTGAAATTCATGGCGAACCGTGGTGCTTAGGTCATAACTGCGACCCCTCGTTGCGCCAAGGAGCGGAATTCGGGCCGGAAAAATCGCCCCGAATACGCGTTGGCCCTGGTGCCTGGCACAATCCGAAGTTTGGAAAGAACTAATGGATTCGTTGTAACTCCTGGTGCCGCATTAGCATACGCAGCGGAAATCGGCGAACGGGGTTATGAGGGGAATGAGGCAAGGATTCCGACTGTATTCTGCAGTGTGGATGTCGAAAATTTCTGCTGGGGCAAGTACTGCGAATAACTCATATTTATATGCATAAAAATTTATGTAAATATCCATTATGTATAGTTGATACATGAATGTTGAATAAATGATACGTTGAAGCATATCCTGCCATTTTTTCTACCCATGATGATACCAATGCTAAGGTTTCACCAAAAATAGGTCCTTGAATGGCTAAAAATTACATAGAAGTATTGTTACTGAGAAATAATTTTTTTCTCTTTAACAAAAATATATCAATTTTAACGATCATCTTTATTTAAAGGTCTTTCTAAACAATACATTCAATACCTGAATATTTCGCAATAAAAAATCAATGAAACGATATTAAAACTACATTGATAGTGAATTTATGTATCTCACTGCGTTTCATAATACGAAGAACATATTTCTCAAATTTTTTCACCATTTTTCAAACTTTTTCCCGTCTCCGATCAACTTCAATGACCAATTAAGTTCGAATCGATCTAATTGAATCACTCACTCCGAAAAATGGGTGACATGATACTGAACCCATTCCTAAATATTTTATAAACGTGAATAAATTTTACGGAATTGTCATAAAATGGGCTTGAACGTAAAATACCTCATCATGGCGTTGAAACGATGAAATGGGTAAAGAAAATCAAATTTCATTGGAAACATAGAGTCGCACAGGCAATTCACGAGGGATTACCACAAATATATTTTGTAATAATCCGCAACATATGTTTCGGGTCGCATCGAGTTGCATAAGCTCATACGTTAAGGTCTTCCATTGAAACTATGTATCTAGTTAGGTTTATGCGCTTGAATATCTATGCATATACAAGTGGGAATTGAAAGGGCTAAACCTTCCAGAAATGAGAGCATGCGGCTCTAATCTGCTTGATCAAGAAGACTACCTGAGCCAGTTTTGTACGTCTTTAAATCTAGTTCTGATTACCTGTGCAGGAGATCAAGCCCCGCAGTTGCTCTTTTTTAAACAAGAAAAAAGAAAAAACCAAATGAAGAGCTCCTTTTATTAATAATGTATGTCATTACGAATGTAAAAAGTACGATGGTAACGATAAATTATTGAAGTAAAAATTCTTCCAAAAATTGCGAATTGCACGTTATCCTCGAGTTATTATCTTACGTGAAAATTAATATATACCCTTAAAATTTGCAGGAAACAAGCAGATTATAGTAGAGTTAAACTTCCTTTGTAAAAGTTTCATATTTTATACATATCCTGAGAATAACGAACGAATATAACCTGAACGATCCCCCAGTTCCTCCCGAGAAAGGATATCCTAATAAATCAATGAATACATAAAGAAATTAAGTCTCATGATTATTAATCCATTTGATCATGGTTTTACCTACATTCGTTCCTCACTGGAGACTCCCGTCCGCTAATTATGATCCCGATCGCTACAAAAATGTTTAGTGCCTCTTCGGTACTTCCGAGAAAATATACCCAAACGTTACGGAATACGCAGCAGAGACCGTTTTAGCGCAACCCAAACACTCCAAGTGTTGCTCTTACGGGCCATTTTAACAAGAGTTAGTAGAGATTGAGGTCGTTAACTGTATTTCGATACCGCCACTGCCTCCCTCTACCACTCTCCGAGAGGACAGTAGTGGGTTTCCTCAAGAATTACACACGCCTAAAGGAGCTTGCGTACTTGGAAATGAGTCGAGGATGGGAAATTTAACGCACTGGAGATGGTAGCATCAGAGCTGGATGGTAGACCGGATTCTCAATCTTTAATTTTTTATCCAGGAAACTTCAATGTGCGAGATTCGCGAAATTCGGGAATTTTGATGGAACTGAGATTAAGTCACAACTTTCGAAATATTTTCTGATTGAATTTGCAGCGGGGGGCCACCAAACATCAATTTCCCTCACGGTCTATATCTTTATGCTGTCTGGGGACGGAATGAAGTCATTACGGTGACGAATATCACGAATATGCTAACACGACGGGCGGAATATTTAGGAAAAATGAGATATAAAAATCACCTTGACGTGAATATCGCTCCAAAAATGTATGCGAATAATTAGCCTCCTTAATCTTTTAAGGAATGCGGGAGCCTGGCCTCGTTAGATAAGCTGCTGATACATAAATGAAGCATCGGATAACTAAGGCTTGAACTTTGGAAATTTGGTCTGGATATCCCAGAAAAGAACATCAGCTAGGGGAAAAAAGTCAGACATGAAGTTTATAATAAAAAGTGACCGGGCGATAAGACATGAATCCCATGGATTAATTTTCAATAGGATCCTGACAAAAAAGAAAAAAATGGTTGTTTCGGAACAAAATCTACGTTTATAAATGAATATTCAGACTTAGTTCCAGCCCCACTTCCATTTCGATTAATCTCCCACAGTGAGGGCGATAAGGGATCCGGTTCGTGGCAGAATCCCTTCAAACCGGCTTTGGGCTTCGGAGCGAAAAAAATTAGGTGCAAATAGAGAGAAATAAATACCTGGGTGTAAAGACTTCAACGCTCTTCTCCTCTGAGACGGGCTTCGAATCAATCCAAGAGCGACGAAAGCTTCCCCATCCAGGAGGAAAAGCGGCGAAGATCCGAAAAAAAAACTTCTCCAACCCAACCCAACACTTGGACAAAATACTGCTTTGAGTTGCCAACAAAAATATATACGTTACTTCTCGCCGAAAAGAGGATCTGACTCCAATGCACTGAGAGGATCCCTCTCTCCGTTACTCAACTGTGGGTAAACTTCACAGAATTTATTCCCCTTCCTCTTCGATGGGAAAACCCTCAGAAAACTCGAAGGCACTCCACAAACCTTGCCGGCACTATCTTGCTCCTTTTTTCCATCGACACTTCTGATGCACTGTTTCACCAAACACGGTAGTTCACCGGAGAGAGAAAGGCAAAAATCTCCCCACCGAAGGAAACTAATTTATTGCCGCATCGAAGCAGAAAGGCAAAGACGCTTTGGGCTACTGCGAAAAAAAGATACACCCCATAAATCAGGTCCGACACAAAAGTTGCCTTCGCAAGGGGGTAAGAGAGTCCATCCAAAAACTCTCGTCTTTATGTACATACACGAAACGACACGGTGCGACTGTATATCACCGACGCTTTTGGCAAAAAAACCACCGATCTAGTTCCTCCCGTATCTGCAACTTGTATCCACTATTTCCGATTCGGAACGTTCTTAATGGGTCACCGGGAAATGGGCTGACCGCATGGTGGAATGACTCCTTGTCGATAACAGGGGCGAAGCAAGGTGACTTATCCAACTTGTCCACCCCGCAAAAACTTTCTGCCAGAGTCCGCGACAAAGAGGCGAAGTTTTCCTCGCCGTTTCATTCAGTCCTTCACATGGGACAGGTAGCCGAAACCCACAACTAGGTTCCAAAAGATAGCGGAGTCATTCGAAACAAAAGCCAGGTCCGAACGACTCAATTCATTACAACTCCGTAAAAGGGTTAGTCACCACCTCTCAAGTTCATCCCCACTTTGGTATCGTATTCTAGACAACCAGACGCCTCCCCGTTTGCGACTCACGCACGCGGTGCACCATTACGCCGCTTCCCTCGAAAGAGGAAACCGGTCACCGACTGACCAGGGCCGGCGCCCCCCCAAACCCGACCGGAAAACGCGCGCGTGGTGCGATGTTGATTCGGCAGGGGCGGACGCGCGGGGTGGAGGAAGAGGGGGTCGACGGACCAGGGCCGGGAAAAAATTTTCGCCGAAATTTTCGCACAGTTAAAAAGCACCGCAGCGCGCGACGGGGGAGGAGCGAGGGCTGTTGAAATCCTTCCCGCGGAACCACACTCTCCGGAGCACCGATCTCAACTGAGTCGACCTCCCCTCCCCTGAACTACCTGGAGTACAACACCAAACCGCCCCCGAGCCGCCCCACCGACGCGCCGTCCAAGAGCCCGGTATCGCCCCCCCCCTTGGTCCCCCCCGCGACGCCACTTCCCTCCCATTTTATTAAAGCGCGCCTGCGCCATTTGACTCTCCCATCTCCAGCCGCCCCTTGCTGCCCCGACCCTAAAGCAATCTCCCCGCTCTCTCCCCGTGTCCCTTGAAAAGGTCCCTGTCTAGCAAGGAATTGGAGTAGGGTTTTCTCTCCCTTTGGGAAGTGGGAGAGAGGTTTACCTAGCGGACGCTGGATGTCTGGGAGGGAAACTCCAATTAGCGTTGGGGATTGCTTGGCTCGCGCCGTCGGGTGCTCTCCAAACTGCCCGGCGCGGATCTTTTACTCCGCGTTTTTTTTTTTCGCCGGAGCGGATTTCGGCTCCGCGGAGGAAGATGCCGGAGTTCGCGGTAGAGAAGAAATATTTTCGGCCGATTATCTCTCCATGTTTATTCGATTCGGTGTGAGTTTCAGCGACGGAGATCGTTCGCCAATTGGATAGACCATGATATATTCGGTCGCGCTATGGCCTCTATAACTGACAAAGGCTTTCCAATTAACCGACAACTAATGCGGTCGGGATTTTGCAGGAATTCATCACGAAAGTAATCTAGAACTGAATGAAGCCAACGCCGTATGTTTTTAGGACTACATTTTTCAATGTCTTCCTGTTATTCTATGTATTCATGTTTTCAAGTTTCTAAAAACTTAGGGAATTAAATCAGAAGATATTCGGAGGAATTATATCAGAACTTTAAACCAAACAGAACGTATTTTTCGATTCCTCCACTGAATTTCTTCAGTTGTTTAATTCACAAGCTCTGTTGACTATAGACTACTATTTTCATGATTCGAATATGGCGATAAAGCTACCAGGTATGGAAGGCTTCGTTAAATTCGCTAAAAAATTAAAGTTTCATCTCCACTATGCTTATTCCTTTAAATCAAAAATATTGAAAGTAAATTTCTGTAAATACTCATCGGAACGACTAATAGGATATAATAAATGATACTGATTAAGTGCATGCAGCATATGTTGCATATACGTGTCTGTATGCATAATTAGGTTCAGTTGTACTATAAAAGTAACTATAGAAATTGTTTGAATGGATACTATTTACCTTACCCGTCGAATGATTTTCCTAGTTATAGAGAAATAGTCAAACCATACCACCTTTCTTGGCTGTCCTTAATTTACCTGATATGAATTTTTAATCCTGCCTCTGATTTTCCCATAACGTGGACGCTGATGAAACTTTTTGCCTTCTGGAGTGAGTAAGCCATAAAATTTGTTTATTCACGATGCTCCTTTAACATTTTCTGTTCTGTTATTTGTAAAAATTCATTTCGACTTTCTTAGTATCAATATAGGTCAACTTACTCAAGATACGCACGACATAATCGGGTCATATTTCTATTTGGATGAAGACAACGATCTATATTCTTAATTATATCCAAAGAAAGAGGGCATAATAAGAAAACAGATAAATTTCTCATGGCGTAAAAACGCAGTATAAAATTTAAAAAAAGCTATATAATTTTTTTTATATTAAAGAAAATGTTTTTATAGCAGAGATAGGAGAATACAAGTCAATCCTATGCGTTGGGTTAATTTATTACCATTACTCATATTTATTAGCATTTCTGGGCGTTCTAGAATATTTACTACCATTTCTTCAGCTATTTCGGAACATTATAAATAAGACTAATAAAAATGGGCTCTTCTAATCATTCAGCTATGATTTTCATCAATCCGCATGATTTAAACTTAAAATACCGTATAAAGTTTCATTTCATCCGACATTTATTAGCTTCAATTTGTCCATGAAAAACGTTTTATTCAATATCTTGCAGTAAATTCTACTATCTTTACTCATAAATGGTATCACAGATTTCGTACTGAACGCTGACCTTAATATTAGCGGTCAAAATATTTTTGGTTTGTCTGACTTTGATAAAATACTTTAAGAATTTATATAGCTTTAAAGTTCGTAATTATTCTCAAGTGATACGATGATATCTACATAACGTTAAAAATTAATTACGGCTTTAATGGTAAAGAGTTTGGCTTTGGAGTAGGGTTAACTTGTCAGTAAGGAATCAAAAGATGAAAACCGTAGCTTAGACAGTATTCTCTTCTTGATTAAAGATTCACCCAAAGGACTTTCACTAAGCGTGACTCGCGTGCCAGCTCTGGCACGACAAGAAACCTCGGTGGCACGCAAAAGACCTTAAAGGATTCACGATCAGTCATGAAAATTTCAATATTCATGACTCGTAAAAACTGCACTAAAAACAGTATCATTGGTACTAAAACCAAATGGGTGACTAATCGATAAAAGAATTGGGTCTTCGAAAAATACTCAAATATTCTTCCCCTATATTCTCTCCACCTTCTCGTGCCCCATGTCCATTTACTGTCCCTTATCTTGCGCAAAAAAATGAAATAATTATTTTATGGTATTTAAGTATACAAAATCGTACAAACACACGAAGATCATTAAACTATGGAAAAATAGCCTCGCTGAGTTTTTATGGACATTCGAACCACAGTTTTTTTCTGTAAGCCAAAGTAGGGCAGATAATGTTCCTGATACATTCCACTTCATATTCCTGAAAATATGTTTTACAGCAAGTCGGCACACATGCGGACCACAACGAGGTTCGGAAATTTTATTTACGAAAACTAAGTGAAATCTAATCCAAAACCGAAAAATTTTGTTAACGATGAGAACCGAAATATTGATTAAATGTTTCAAGAATCTCCCCTTTGAATGCAAATTATAAAATGCTCTTAAAAAAACTGATATGTATTACTTGAATTAATCCTGTGTATCCTTAGTTTGAAATATATTTTCTTTGAGAACTACAAAAATATCATCCTGTGCCCCAAAACCCATCTGTGGCTCACAATTCTTTTTATAACATACCTATTATATCCAACAGTGCAGGCTTGCTCCATAAAAATCTCGATAAGGAACTTGAACGATAACATTATCAGAAAATGAATGCTTTACTTGGGCTCTGAAGTGCTGATTGGCGTAATACCGTGCAAAGTAACTTACAATACATCTCAGAATGGTAAAAATCCATTTTCAATGGGTATTACTCAAAATTGAGACACGACACACAATAGAGGTACTAAGATGAAGTTCAACACAACTTACAATCCATGTATAATATGCTATGTGTTGTGTTGTGGAATGGAAAGAGTAAGTTGGGTAGATGGAAAAACGAACACGGAGTTGCTAGAGATGGTCGGGGAGGATAGGATCCTAATTGAGGTGCCTAATTAAGCGATGGCATAGGAAGTGGGTGAGTCAAATATTAAGAGAAGAGGGACTGCTGAGGAGAGTAACTGAGTATAGAATGCAAGGAAAAAGACAGAGGGGAAGACAAAAACAAGATGTTAGACGATATAAAGGTAAGGGTATGTTCCAATAATGGATTCATAAAAGTGATATTACCTATCCCATAATTTTATTAGTAACATTACCAAGGCTTCGATGTAATTAATTCATCTTCAATCTATCGAAAATTTGTCGATAGTTATACTATAAAAAGATGGGGAAAGATATGTAACAATAGATCCAACCCATGACAACCTAGTTGATTTGTGAAAATAGAAATAATATAGCGTAGTGAGATGATTTCATGATATGGAAGCGACAGAAAAAGAGTACTGCGTTGATTGTCCATTGCAAAAGATAGTCGCAATTTTAAACGCAGTAAAAATCCTACACTCCACTTCATAGTCCATACTCTTTAACATTGCTCGGAAAAAGCAATACTCCAATGATAGTGATGTGATCTGAACCTGAATATCACTTATCCAGTTTCCATTGGACAGCGGGAGTTGCTACGTATTTCATCTTTAAATCGACGCCAATGCTCAAAATCCCCTTTGACTGTTCTTGCAAAGAGAACATATACCCAACGGCAAACAATCTACTTCTCTCCTTTTGTTGGATTGGTCCTCACGCCTACTCGATGACGCGATTGGCTGCGTCGATATTTTCGCACGCTTAGAGAAATCAAGGCAATCCATGTTTCTCTCAATAGTTACAAAAGTCATCATCCATAACACGAAACAGCGAATTATATTATAGCAATCACTTGAACAGACTTTCAAACAACTGACTGTATGTAATATTTTGATTTTCCCTCTATCAAAGAGCGGAGTCGCGAGAATATGAATATCCCTCTTCGGTCCATTGCCCATCGGCTAGAAATGCCCTTTCTCAACGCCTAAAATGTTCACGGATATCGGCCGTTTACTAGTTCAACTGGAGTGAGTTGCATTCTGATTCCCAACCACCTCACCGGGGGCGGTCACATAATTGAACTTTCTACGGGACGTTGAAGCATGCATCGCGCCCTCATTCGAAGCGGGGCCCCCGTGCGTTCTGACGTCACTGTCGGGGACTATTCAGGGATTCCGGGATTGTCAGGGTCAATTGTCAGATCTTTAAGTCGATGTCTAGAATACATTCTTTAATAGTAGTATTGTGAAAAGTGCTTCGACAGTTGAGGTGATTTCGTGTTCCCGCCAGGAATCGAACCTGGGACCGTTTTGATCATAGTCGAACGCGCTACCCACATGGCTATCCGAAAGCCCTAAATTACTTTCTCTAATCGAGTTAGTCTTCATGTCATATGATGATCTTCGGCAAAAGTATTTCATTGTATGTTAGAATTAGCGACGATTAACAGACAGGGTGCCTCACTGGTAACCAGTTTTACGATTTACTAATAATATAAATTTAAGGATTAATAACGAAAATTTTACTAAAATATTGTTCTATCAAAATAAAAAATAAAAATACACTACCTTTTACTAATATATTATTAAAGTATTATTTATACATAATTATTTATACTAAAAATTTGCTCTGTTCTTCAATCTGGATGATCTGGAACCTATATGACTCCTGTTTGATTTTATATTACCATATATTTATTTTCCGTTACATATTATTAAACTTCGTCAATTTCTATTATTTATTACTCGGAAAAGATTTTCTCCCACTTTTTATTCACCATTTATTAATAAATCTTACATATTTACCATACTCGTAATATTTTCGTCCACTTTAGGTCCAACATTACAAAAGAAATTGATTTCCGGTAAGGTAAAATAATACCGAGCTGTCGATTCTTGTAAAACTATCATCTCTAAATTGTAACGTAAGATCCTCAGGAGAGAGAGGAATGTAATTACGAGAATTATATGCGATGATAATAAAATGCTGAATGAAATATTTGCTTCTGGGGAATTTCAGTTTGAACTGAATGAAAGCGAATGGAGATGTTTTCTTTGAGACACTTACTGTCACTTAAACATAATTGAAACAGCCAAAAAAAGAATTCACATGTTTTGGACTTAAGTGTATGAGGATCACTCCCACTTCTCAATACTTATTACCATTTAAGTCAACAAATTATTCTGCACCGCTGACACTTACACGAGAAAACTCAGTTGAGCTCCTCCCTTCTTTGACCGAAGTTAAGAGAATAGAGAACAAGATCCAGAAAGTAGGTTTCTTTAAGAGTCCGAGTCCACAAATCCAGAGACTAGGATTGTTCTTAAAGCTTTTCACCATGTGGAAATAGGATTATGATACCAGATTCTGGGGGAGTCTGCAAAAGCCTTATTTAAGCTTTCATTTTTTTTTATCTCTATTCTCTCACCGCTGGCTGAACCGCGCGATTACGTTTCTTAGCTATTATTTCTAGGCATCTCAACCAAGAATTTCCCATTTTGAGGGTGCTTCTTAGGAGGGTGACTTCCTAAGACTTAAATATTTCCTTCCATCCCTGAAACATATGGGACTTGTCTCAGTAACGCTTCGGTGACTCAGAAGAGCCAAGGACGAACTTCAGTGTCGTGATTAAGTAGACTCATAGACAAGACACAAGGAAATGCAACGAAATATCTTGAGAATCCTTAATCGTGGAATTAAAGCTAGACTTAGACACAGGTGACTTGCCACGAATTGTAAGCTCCGTATCGCATTCCGTTTGTTCCGAAGATTTTAAAACTGAAATTCAAGTTGAACGTATATTTAAGAAAAAATTTAAATGTTTTTCTGGCAGAAATATAATATCCTGTTTCCCTTGGATCCCGTAAAAATTTTGACAAGGGGCACATAGTGGATTAGTTTTACTAAAATTAGTAGCAATTATCCTTAGGCATCACAAAAAGGATTTATATCACATTTTAACACACAGAAAAGGATTTCTTAGAATAATAATGTTATTGACCAGATAATTTTGCAATATTGTGAAAATAGTTTAAGAAATCGCTATTCGATTCATGAAGCGTATGCATTGTAAAATATGAAATAAATTTCCTGAAATATTTTCTTCCGAAGACTTAAAATGCAAAAGTAAAATTAGTTCAAAATTATCCGCCTATAAATCAGATCTTGGCGTTACATGTCAAAAAAAGGATTAGACTGAGAAAAAGCTTGTAGAACGATATACAGAGTTATACTAGATATAGGATCAATTATTAGATAAAACTAGTAATCTTAAAATAAAACTTTTCAACGATAAAATGTTTGTCGTCGTCCCATCGAAGTGCATTTGCGTTACCTTGATTATGAATTTTCACTCACTCTCGGCCTCTACTTCACCGCCCACTTAACTTATAAAACGCCCACCAGTGGGGCAGTAGGGAGCAGGTTGGCGACCACTGGTATGCAGCATCAAAGTCAACCGCAACTGAAGAGAAGCTAAGAAACTCCTACTTCGCTAACTACGATTAGACCCATTACATCCTCACTTGCGCTCTCAGGGTAGTTAATCATAACAAACCGAGCGAGTTGATTGATCTGCTTGGGAAATTAAACGATTATAAGTAAGAGTTATTCAAGCAAGGATCGATCCTTTGGAGGCTCCCATTCTCCTTTCCCTTTTCGAAGCAACGGTTATTCCGGTCGATTAGTGAGTGACTCTTGGAGATTGTATCCAATTAGCAACTTCCTCTTCCTTCCACCGCCCTCAGATAACGCATTGAAGTTACGAGTTACTCAATCATGCTCCAATTATGCAGATTCGCTGACGATCTCGCTTTTGACAATGGGCGTACAAAACGGAAGGAAAAGGATTGCAAAGAATGCACTTTCAAAGTCAACGATGGTTCACCGAAATAAGACCTACTTGCAAGTGAAGATTCAGGTAAGATCAAACTATAATACTTTATATGAATTATTCAGTTTTATCGTAAGCGAAATTGAAAATATTAATTAACTCATGACCTTGTCAAATCATCTCTAGATTATAAATTTTGCTCCAACAATTTTCTCTTCCCAGACTATCGAATTATGTTAGATCTCGTGCCTTCATCCTTTAGTTACTATTTATCTTCTTCGCATGTATCGAAGCTTCAATAAAATGTTTCCAATGATTCTTAATAGATTGTGGTCAGTTTTTGTGCGGTTAGGTTGAGCAACTCTATGAATGACTCAGATAATTCTCTTAACAAGGAAAAAAAATCTCCAATCACTAAATATGCCGGTGACCCTCATGTCAATTCCTCGAAAGGAGCAAGGAAACTGCGGATTACCAACCTTCTAGGAAATACTTAAGGCTCATTCTGTGGCTATGCCACTGTCCTTAGGGGATATGCATAATTAAATGTGTTTCTTGGCTCCTTTTCGAGGAATTGGCCGTATGGTCACCGGCTTGTTCGGCAATAGGAGAATTTTACGAACCACTTATTTATTCAAAGCCAAGTTCCAATTTCTTTTCTTTCGATGTCTGAGATGAGAGGAAAGTTAATCGCTGAGGATTGCAATAGAGGAAAGGGTTTTGATTTCGATTCGAGAGAATATACGCTGTTTTATTTTAAAGGAATTTTTCTCAATTTCAGTCACAATAATTAGTAAGGGAAAAAGAGCAACAGGCATCTATTTACTGGCATTCATAACTTTTTCTAATTACAAAATCGAATATCAAGGAAATGAAGACCTCAATATTCAAGTTGGCACCCCCTGCGAGAGACGCCTAATATGGTTGCTTCGCCGTCTCTTTCATAGGCACAGCCATGATCATTTATTCTATACCTATCGTGTTATAGTTCTAATATTGAATTGAATAAGATAATCAATTATTAGTTTTCTAAACTATGCTTAAATTAAAAAATGTTGAGGGTATTTTATTTAAATTTTTTGTAATCAAGCGGAGCTACGTTGATTATCAACGGGGAAGTAAAATTATACGAATGACATAGAAGTGCGAATTTTTGGGCAGTGAAACAACTATGACGCAGAAATATATATTTACTTTACGAAAATGCAATTTCAGTTAATTAATAATTTATAAATCTCATTTTCACATATGATCATATTTACCAAATATATCACTTCTTTGAAATTTTTTTCAATGTATGGACACGACCCCCTTTATAGATTTAGTACGTATATTATGTAGGTTATTATGAGATATATTGGCGAATTAATTGTACGTTTGTTTAAGTAAAAAACATATATAGCATGATTGTATGATATGTAGATAATTTACAAAACTGCCTATTATTTTTATCGGCTAACTTTACCGACAAGCATGAATTTGTACAACTTGTCGCTAGTAGCATTAGGAATCAACACACCACTTGCGTATCGAAGTAACTGAAACAAAACTAATAATCCACCAAACGTACACCTTTCTCTCACCCGCGTTTGCCCCCCAATTTTCATCGCAAGGGCATCAATAGACTGCTAACTCGCGCAAACGAAAACTCCTGAACGAATCCGAATTGGTGCTGAGGCGAAAGAAGTTTTGAGTAACGCTGGATTAACCAAATGCGCTGTAGAGCATCAGTTCTCAGCGTCCACCGACCAGTTGTTGATTCCGAGAGGACAGGTATTTGGGGACTTTTTTTTCGCGTTTGTGCCAGAGACCCAACAACCCCATTAAGCCCCTGAAAACCCTTTGCGAGGAGAGCATCCATCACGGGCAACGACCCCGACCCCTTCAAACATTAATGTGAGAATCACATGAAACAAGCGTTCCTTCTAATGAATACGATCGGTTAATCACCGATGACGAGGCGGAGTAGCGAAATGAGATCGCGGTTTAATCGAACTTTATAACGCTAAACGCTTCCAGGGGTTGCCGAGCCCTTCTTCCGCTAATGAGCGGCTGGAATTTAAATGCTTATAAATGAGATATTTGAATAATGAAGCCCGAAAGAAAGAGTTTTCCCCAGCTTGTTGTTCCGTTAATTTCCGCGGTGGCGCCCTCTGATTTATGGCTGCAAATGATACTTTGAAAGAATGCGTGTACATGAGCTGATAAAATCCTACATACTCAATGCATGATAGGAGAAAGATGTCTATGTTTTGATGTAGGTATGGCATATTTTAAAGGGGCATTATCTCCAGAAGCATGATACGATAAAGCTTCATTTTGAGATAAAGTTAAAAATCTACATTTCTAACACGTTTTACTGGTATATTTGATATTATCAATAGCCTTAAAAATATTATTATTTCATAATGTTATTATTATCATTTATAGCTTATTTCGTTATGTTTTCGTTATTTTTAGGGGCGCAATGGTTAATGTGCTAGCCTTCTAACTCCGAGGTTCTGGATTCGAGTCCTGGCAAACAGGCGTTTTCCTGGCTAGGGCATGTGTGCCTGTATTTTTAGTTTGAGTTTATGATCGTCCAAGTTATTAAATTGGATAAAATTGGGGTTCCAATCTTCATTAAAATAATAATAAGAAAAATATCTTTCAATTATTTTGGAGAGCCTTGGGCTATAAGCCTGATCTCAGTCATAATATATTTTAAAAAAAAACAACCTATTAGCTTCGGAATAGTAAAATAAACTATTATCGTAGACCATAAATAGTTGACCCCTTGAAGCCAGATTTCTCTTAGTGCCGTAAAGTTAATATCACAATTGTATTTGTGTATGAGCTATCGAGAGAAGTAACAAAGAATCCTAGGCTACCATAGCCAAATTCAGTATCTTATTTGGAAAATATACGTCTAATTTTATTAAAATGCAACCTTTGGAAAATATGAGGAAATGATCATCATCTAAAATTATTCAGCTATAATTCTTACCTGTAACTGGAAACTCTTCTATATCCATGTGCCTCCGTTCATGCAGGATGCCGTCTAGTTTCGCTGGTTTGAAAGCCTTTCCACAATGTCAGTTTTCCAACGTTAGTAGTTAGTTAAATAAGAAACAATATGAAACAGATCGATCAGACAGAATAATGATTATATATTGATGTATATGGATGCACTTACTATAGTAATGAGCTATCACTGGATGAAGTTTATTCCACAAATGTTCCTTGGACGAATACTTCCTGAAAATTTGTCGAGTACTGATAATAAATACTTAATTCCAGCGATATTTGGTGGATCTTAATGATAAGTTATTCACATTAAAATTTATATTCTTTCTGCGGATGTAGTTAAGTTTTATTTTCTCTTTTGAATAAAATGAGTAAATTGTTCACTTAATCTTCCCTTCATTCGCCACTCACTAACTCAGTGAATTCCACCACCAAAATTTTAGCTCTATCCAAATTTTATGGTATGTACGATACATATGATAAACACAAAAATAAGGAGGGAATTCAATTTCTTTGAATCTTTACCAACTCTCGCATAAAACTAAATGAGAACGGGAAACGCACACGTTACACTTCCAGATTTCTAGAATAGAAGTCGTTCAGGGTCTCCTCTGGGGCATAGTGGGACAAACAAGTAGTCAGCTGGTTCAATCACGTATTTGAACCTCGACTGTTTAAGCTTCTCAAAATCAAAGGTCTAAGGCAATGGCTTAGTCACCCAATTCTTTCGAATCCGCTTAATAATCGAACGGAGAAGATTCGAGGTCAACGTCTGTCCTTCCACGGGAATGCGTCTTGACCTCGCTGATTCATACGCTGAAGAATTTTCTTGCTTCCAATGCGATTTTAATGGTGGAGGAAAAGACGTTTTAGATTCGTAAAGTTAATGAAGTAAATTAGTTTAAGCATTATATTTTTTTAACCATTGAAATTCCTAGTAATTTACCAAAGAGCTCCATTATCTGCTTTTTTCCAGTGAAGATGATGGTTATTTCTTGTTACATTCCCATCATTTTATAGTTAATAACTAAAGCTTGGTTAACTTTTGAATCCATCCTTATTCAATTATTTATCTGAAAGGAAGGCAGAAACAACTTATGGACTTTATAACTGCGGATTATCAAGAAGTAATTTCATGGGCATTCTTATATTGACTATAGTTCTTTTTTTATTATATTTACTCGCCACAATATCTTACACCTTTTGAAGGCATATTTAACTTTTATTCGAAAAATTTTGCAAGACAGCTAATATTTTCAAAAAGTTTCTTTATCGCTTTTCTTTAAAATATAGTAAATATGAAATGAAATAATGAAAAGGTTATCTTAAATAGAAATTATACAATGGAGAAAGTAACTTGGTTACGAGTGAAGTAACTGAATGTGTCAACAACTGATTGGAGAGATTCAAGCTGGGCTGGGTTGGATGTTCTGAGAGTAACTTTAAATTAAATCTAAATGTGAAGGGTAGGATAAAAGGTAACTCTTCACCTAATTACGTGCATCTAGGAAAATTCGCAAGAAATAACGAATGTGATAAATATATCAAAAACACTTACAAAATTACCTGGATATTAAGGACGAAATTTCAGATACTTCAGACAAAAAGAAGGTTTCGAGGCCCTGTCCAATTAGACTTATCATATCCATATTTTGAAGAGGTAAATCTAAGATATATCTAAGGTACTGCAGAGAAAACTAAATCAAATAAAACTCTTCTCCATAAATATTTTCTTCCGAAATTTCCGAGCTGTTGTAATGACTCATGTAAGAATGCAATTAAATTCAAATAAAATCACATCAGTGAGAATAGATACTCGAAAAGAAAATGCGTTTTCTGATAAACCAAATCTCCTCATGAATATCCTTTACTCCACGGTAACTACTTGTATAGGGAAGATTAATTTCATCCGGAAGATTTATGCCACTGTAATTCCATTGGCAAAAGTATCCTTGTAATAAGCGAGAATTTAAACTATTAAATTCATTATTCATGTGCAAACAAGCGGAGCGCCTCGCATTGGATTTAGGAGCGTGTTAACTTCTTGTTAGTGGCGAAGCGATAAATTCTAGCACTGACCTACCTTTTGCTTTACACCAGAAACTGAGGGCTCTCGGTGTATTTCTTATAATAAAAAAACCGTTCTCACTTCTCATTGCGTACTATCGGCCGCGTGTGCACGAGTATTGCTTGATTAATTTAAACTGTTCATTAGATTAAATCAAGAAGGAATGAACATTCCATACACTTCCTTCTGCGCCGAGCATTTGTGTGCATTTTATATTCAATTGCACGCAATATTCTGGTCTTCCGTTGGGTACATGTCTAGATAGGATGTGTTTTATGGTACAGGAAATTCATTTATTGCATTAATGTTGGGGGATTAAAAGCAAGATACGCAAATACCGTAATTTAATTACAATCGAAGATTTGATTTTATCAGGCACATATAAGAAGCAGATTTCACTAAATTTAAAGTATCTTTGTAATTATTCATATCTGAATCTGAATTTAAGAGAAAAATTTAGTTTAGTTTTGTAAAAAATAATAACAATGTAAATGTTGTAAAATATAATAATAATGTAAATAAATAATAATGTTTTAACCTAATGCTACATTGTATCCTACTTCAGTCTAAATAATTGTCCAAATAATATAATTGATATCCTCAATCGTGACTTCGTGGAATTTCACAGCATCCAGGTGTTCTGAAATGTCAATACGTTGATAAAATTGGTCGAATGAAAATACTGCTATAGGAGATACGAAAATTTTCCATTTTTTAAGATGTTGCCCAAAGAATCACATGGTTGACAAATTACAGAGCTAATTAAGTGGATCAATCACCTTTTACCGATTTTCTAATGATTGTGCTATAGTATTTGGGGGTAAGGCAGTAAAATTTCATTGTATATCGCAATGATCTTCCACAACTTTTGATGGACATTACAGTATGAGCTTGCGTCACGGAAAATATCAATCAAACTGTGAAATTAATTATTTTATGACAATTTCATAGGACGATTCTTTTTTCCTTTTATCTAGGACCCTAATTTAATACCTCCTCACCTTTTCACCTTATTTCTTTTGCATCGTGTTTTACATAAATCATTTTTTATCGAAGAGAAAGTTGACTTATATGTTCGAATAAACCAGCTCCAGGGAGCAGTCTCCAAAAACATGCGTCATAAAATGACGTTCGAAACTTCTTGTAATATCGGAACGTTTATTTCCAGTTATGGCATGCAAACAACACCTCGAGAATAGCAATGTGAAGAAAGCGAGAGTGACGAAGTATTATTTAAGAGCGCATATCACACACGCCCACGTTAGGTGGTTGCGTATGAGGAACCGTTCAAGATTTTTATCGAGCCAACATAAGTCGAGGAGAGCTTCTACATCAGGGTACATAAGGTAGTGAGTGCTTCAAGTATTAAAGCTAATCGCTTCCCTTTCCGCAGATGTCTCCCCGAACCCTACCGTCGCATTACTGCTGTAATCAGATATATGCATTGGAGGCTAGGCAATAAAATGCCTTCCGCAGGATTTTACGTAGAAATATCTCTCTTTATTTCTGTAACACATGGCGTGCGCCTGTATATTATTGCGGATTCAACGCCACCGTATAAATGAGCCCAAATCTCTCGTGAAGACGCCATGGGAATTTCCTGAAATATTCGTTCCAGGAAGCGTTTGCTTTTATGGGTTAGTGAAAGTGATTTTTAACCAGCAATTTGGGAAATTAAAATAAAATTATTCATCCTTTCTCTGGAAATCGAAACCGTGATTCGGTTTCAAATTTTTGTGAAGGTTTTGTTAATGATTTTCTTGATGCACATCAATATTAAAAACTCTAGAGATATATTGACTGTTATATTTATACTACACAACGATTAGTTATGCAGTTAAGGTACTAAGTTTCCTAAAAAATTAGTATCGAGTAACGATAAATCCTAAAATAAACACGGTTTCGTATGAATATTTGCTTTAAATTATGATTACAACATTTAGGGACTAAATCATAGGAATTTACCAGAAGAAATACCTAATCATTGCAATAAAATTATCATTATTATCGATAAATTCTCTACTGCAAGTATTTAGATATCCTGGTGGCAAAAGGTTCCATGCACATTTTAAATATGAAGGAAGATTTCAATTCTCATTATGGTTAGATAGAAGAGAATGACTTATAGTCTTAATCGTCTGAATAAAGACGTTTCATCCTCATGGTTTTGATCTTATATATGAAAGTGAAAGATGTATTATAGATAAATATATTTAACATTTGTGCATATTTTTCTTACATATACTTAGTTAAAATTAAATCAATATGAGAATGCGCTAAATTTTATAAAGGAGAAACGAAACGTATTGCTTAGTTTTTAGGTGTAAACAGATAAATAATTTCTCTGATCGAAAAAGTATCAATTATAATGGTATTCATGGCACATTTTTAATTAAGAAAATGTGAACCTAAGAGATTAAAAGTGGCACTGAAATGGTTAGAATGTCTTACAATTTGATTGGCAGTATCCAAATCATCATGCATTCTTCGAATATTATTGATCGATCTTAGTCCTCATGCAGAGATTCAAAACAGTTTTCAGGGGTAGTAATGAATTTCAGCCTTTTTTTCATTTTTCTATTTCTAGAAACGAACATTTGGTCCAAATGAACGTAAGTTAAGAAGGGTAAAAATTGAGAATGATAAAGTGCAGCATTTTGCTTCAATAGCGTACTCTCAACAACGCTGATATTTCTAAGTTCTTAAAGTATTCCTCTTTTTAATTTTTGGCGAGATGCAAAACAGCACTCTGGAAGACAGAAATATCCATGCGAGCGAGCGTTACTCTACCCGACGTGTTCCGTTCTTGAGAATCCTTTGCGAGCATTTAATAAGGAGCCATTATATGGAAACAATAGATGCACGCCAGCAACCCCACTTACGTAGTATTTCCATAGTCGTTTGAGGGTGCAAAACTAAGACTCCAACCCCCGCCACCAGGTGGCACGCGTGCCATAGGTTACCGACCTCGGGTTTTACGAGCTGCTTCCACCCAAGAAGGGGAGGAGAGATTTTGAGAGGTTTTTGTTTTACGATTTCCAGTCGAAACGTATTCAAATGCTATCTGTTTTTATAGCCTTCACTTGGCTTTTTCAGCCAGCAGGGTTTGTCCTCCTAAATCACCAGCTCTCGACTGTTTAAGCGTAGACAAATTTATTCGAGAAACAATTTGCTCTCTCAGATAGTGGTCCTGTCTTTCAGAGGTGCTCCTCGAGTTTTGGAGGACGGCATTTGGTGGTGTTAATATTTTAGGTTCTTAAGTAGCTGATACTTTTTCATTCTCTTAAGTGTAGTAAAATATAGAGGCATTTATTGTGATTTTATTTTATAGGTTGTTTATTGGTAAGAAGTGAAGCGTTCATGGCCATTAAAATTTGCTAGTACTTTATTAAATATGCCAGTAAAAGTTCTACGATATTAACGAATATTTCATTATTTCTACGTGAAAGTTAATTTAATCTATATAAATAATATATTTTTTCTAATATAATTTTCCTAATATAATCTCACAAAGACACTCGATTGAATTACCTCCTCTATCGGTGGCGGATGTTGGGAGATTCCAGGGTACGGATGTTCTGGTCCACAAACAGCATACTATAAATAAAGAAAAATATAATTAAATATATACAAATATTTTCCAAATTCAAAATTGGAATGCGCATATACACACGATTAGAAAGAATGGAAGATGAAAATCTGAATGCATACCGATCTTTTTACAAATAAATTTGAAATTAAACGTCATAAGAACTCATTGATAACGTTACATGCATATTCCATAAGTTGTGAGTGTTTCCATGATTGAAATTGTAAAGTGAATCTTCAGTATATTTTTCCGAGATAGGTTGACGTGTTTATGAAAGCCACTGCTTTGCATAACACCGCAATATCAATAAACTCGAGTAATTACGCGTGCAGCAGAAACAAAGATATCTCTTGTTGATTTCAGCGACCTAAAAACTTCATCGTTCGAAAAATTCGAGAAGGTAGATTCTTCGTGCTTAATTAGCGTTGCGGATCTATTGATTAATTTCGAGTAAGAAATATTTACGACGTTTGCATCAGAATAGGGTATCATTGGGTTCGAGACCGCGAATTGAGTATCTCCTTCCACCGTGTAACCGTTTTACAGCGTACGCAGCAGTGTAGTTGCCAGTGGCGTATAATTGAATTTCGCAAAGCACAATGACCCATGATCTTGGAAGGCCTCGGGGCTGTATGGAATTAATACGCAGTTTACCTTAGATCTAGAGCATCGTTAATTGCGTTAATAACTCAATTTCACTGAGCTATTTGCATCATCATCAACCCGCCGTGGAATAGACGTTCGGCATGCACGAAATAAAGTAACAGTGAGATTCTCCAGTGAGAGTAGATCCGTCTACGGTCCATCAAGCGTCCCAGCATCTTCGCCCACGCCGTACTTGAAATTTACAAGGCGAGTAAAAACTGCATAAAAACAGCCATCAGTCGCCAGGTTACCTGAAACGAATAAAGAACCTCCGAGATGAAGGAGAAAGCGGCCGTAAAAATTGATACACCCGGCGAGTTTATTACACAATTTGCCAGCACGAAATTCTTATTCATTAGCCCGCGTGAAATAAATAACTCTGGGGTCCAGCACACCCCGAACAATTACGTGATTCCATCACGCCCATAATAAATGGGGGAGGCGTTAAAGAACCGATTGTCGGCACGAAATCATAGCATCGAACCACTAAAACTCTGGGGAGGCGTGAAAGGAGAAGAATGGAGGGAAAAGGAGGTAGTTTTCTACACCTTAGATTTTACGACATTTTTCGCCGTATAAGGAGGCAACTGGAAAAAGAAGATTGTCCCTTCCGTGAGGTGGATCGCCTGATTTCACCTCGCAGCCAACTTAAGTGGAGATTGTTTTCGGGATGCACGTGAGTGTGAGTGCGTGTTGTAGAGACTGCTTATTACGTCCCCCTGACCTCCGAGGGAAGATCGTGACGCCGGAGTTGGAATCGGCAGCCCCTTGAGTAGTTAGAGGATTCCCTACCGGGTTGTGCGGACAGCTCCCTTAACGGCAGCGCCAGTTGCCAGATTGGTATCGCATCGGTCGCTTTGATTTCATTACGGCCAACTTTATCTCTCCTAATGCGTTGGATGTAATGCCCCCCCGACTCTCCACTATGGTTAAAGCGCAGTTTTCCATTAATGTGCTGTTTACGGGCGCATTGCGGGATTGGATTCGAATTATCAATGTGGGAATACATGCTTGACGGGTCTAGTTTTAGCTTCGTCGGTTCTAGTTACTCTTTGCCTATTTAGGAATTCGATTAGGAGCACGGTAATGCATTTTGGAGATTAATTAGCTTTTTGAAGCAAGAAAAACTGGATTAATGTTGGAATTTAGAGGAATGGGACTAGATGACAATAGGATCTATTCTTATGGGAACAGAGTGTAAGTCGATTAGATATAACTATATTACGATTAGAAATCTTACGCAAGAAATCGGATTCAATCGCCAAGTAAAATCAAAACAAATATTTTACAACAAATTTCAGATTATGGTTACGTTAAAGTGAAGGTCTTAAAACCAGTGAGTAGATATAGATTACAAACACAAATGGAAAGAATGAAAGAAAATTCCTCTGAAAACTTTCTCAAAAATACGTTGGTATTAGTCAGATAAAATAACCAAAATCACCATTCAGAATATAATGTTCAAAAATGATGAAATTTATAAAAAAAAGTACTGAACTGGGTCAGAGAAATTTAGAGATACATAAAAGAAATTCTATAAATTAAAATGATAGTTACACTTAATTCTCTATCATCAAGTAAAACTAAGTATGATGAGAATTATTAAACAAATTTAAGCAGAGCTTCGCATTTTTATTTCGAAATTTAATTAATTTTGATGCAAAAATCAAAAGTAAAACAACATTTTCAACATGAAAAGAAAGACATAAAAATTATCTCGTTTAAAAATATTGCCAAATTATTTTCTATAGGGTGTTGCTCGTAATTAGCACGGTTTTGAAATCTTAATTCCCTCCTAAAATGACAAATCATTAATTTAAACGGGTGAAATTTGTACCTCGTGCCTCTCCAGTCTTGATGTTTAACACGATGTTCGAATAGCTCATCATTAACTCACGGTGATGTAACAATAAACATGATTATGAACACTAGGTGTGGTCCAACGAAATATTTACTCTGCCGAAGAATCTGCAAAAAAAGAATAAGCCGGTTAGTCCCTCTGGGCACCATGAAATTAATGCGGCAGGAAATTTACAATTAATTTTGATAATCACTTAATTTAATATCATGCGAGGCACGAAATATGAATATAGTTGTTGATATTCCTCGAACGTCTTGGAATGCTATCATTCATTCTAGCTTAGTGATCATGCTAGAAATTATCCGAAATTCAGTGGGATAGTAGCGTTATCATCTAATGGATTATAGAATAATGCTTTTATCTTTATTACTGAAATTAAGCTCTATAATTTGCTGGTAAGTTATGATTTTTACACACGGGTAACTTCTGGAACTTTATAATTCATTACTCCTGAGAATGCTAATTTTAATGAGATATTTCTTCCTTTGTCTCATCATAAAAATCTTACCTTTTCATATAATTTCAGAAATAACTTTTGCCACGATAAAGTACTTTAGAATATTATTTTATACCTCCATTATCTATTAGTATTAGAATGTAGAGTTAGAGTATAGGTCTCTCACTTCGAAGGACCTCCCCATTAGTTATTCTATCTTATTTTCAGCATTCTCCCATAGCACCATAGCTCCTCTGCATCTAACTTTATTAGTATACTTTCAAATTAAATTGTGAAACGCAGAGTTGTATCTGAATCAATGTAAGTACTGAATGAACTGAATACTGAATAACAATGAACTGTTCCTTTGGTATTATCAGGAAATAATTTTCTTAAGCAAAAGTATACTCCACAGATCACCATTGCATGGAAGATTAATGATTGCCGATTACAATAAAGAAGTGCAGGGTGAATAAATGAGTCCTCAGAGAAAGTAAATAAATACTGATCTATTGATATTAGAAATATTGATATGGATCTTTGGAATAGATGTGGAATGGATATGGAACTATTGAATCATTACTCTTATCCCTGAAACCGGAGTTTTTTGCCTCTAAAAATGCTACACAAAATTGATATCAAGTAAAAATCGCAACATTCATTTTCCCAATATTTTGCAGTATCAGTTCTTAAAAAAAGTCCTGTAGGCAAAGGAAAAATCTTGGCCCACTTATGAAGTATGAGCAGGTGGACACTTTGATTGTCGACAGCTCATCTTAATTTGAGTCTCCTCAGTGTGCCAAATGAAGGCGCTATAAACAAGACTATAAAGTGTATCATCGCTCTATAATCAGCTAATCTAGGCCAGCCTTAGAATTTATGATGCAGGGAAATGCATGGCTGTATCATTTTTCCCTTGATTACAGACCCATCCCTTACAATCTCAACCATAAATCTTTGCTCCGACGTTTTTCCACCATCTCTTCTTCAGTAACAATCACAGAATTGCCCCACCCATTTCTTGAGACCTATTCCTACCTTGCTAAGGTCAGTTAGGTCACGGCTATTACAGCCAATTTCTCACGTCTCGGACTGTTTCTCTTCTATACCTGACATTCTCATTGATACTACCGGTATTTTAACTTCCTTTTCGCTGATTTATTTTACCGTGTGAATGTGATTTTGCGGTTTCGTTTCCTGTTTTCGTCGTTTCTCGTTTATTTATTTCATTTTATAAAGCAACAAGACTGACTTCTCTTCTCAATTTTCCTAAATTTAGATTATCCCTTGCTCAATGTTCCCTATTATACAGACTTCCTAATCTTCTAAATTCCCTTTCTCCCTACAGAGACCCTTTCATACTGTCTCTAGACGCATTCTTAAAGTAATGTTTATTTATGGATTCTTGTGAATAATTTCCTGCTTGGATCCTATTTTGTGTATATTTGTCTGTGATATATTCTGCTTCTATTATATTTCATGTAAAAATGTACATTTACTTGAAATTTTTGTATTTTTTGTTTGGTGTTTGTATTCACTATAAAATAGTTTTATCGCAGTATGTGAATTTTTAAATAAATTAATTAATATTTGGTAATGTCACTAGGCAATGAATTTAATAGGAGTGTCACATTTCTTGCTCGAATAACGTTTCGTTCCTCATGACCTTCAGAATTTTAAAATTCGTTATTCCTTAATACTCAAGTCTCAAGATAGATGGCGAAGTAGATATAATTTATATCCGTATTCCCTCATTCTTTCAACGAAGCTTTAGATATATTTTAACATTCAATCGTCATCAACTATCTCCAGCCTTCTTGAGCTTCTTGTTATTGAATATTAACTTGGAGACATCTTCCATCGACAATATTTCGTAATTATGATTAATTATATAAATCAATGGAAACAATTTCCTGAAATCGCAGAGTTTACACCCTAAAACACAGCATTCTACCTGATAATCGCAACGGTCTACCACACTGTGGACGTTTAGATATATCACCGGCGATTATTTTGAATTATCAACCCTAGGTTCATACACATGCCTACCATCAGGTAGAATCAATGCACGAGCACAGAATCAACCGAACTCGAAGAAACTACTATGCGTCCGTGTATCTTCATTTGATCTGAAAACCTTAATGGAGACATGTTGCAGTTCAAACATATTTTAAATTACTGCTTTAGCATGCCGTTGTTAAAACAATTTGTCCGCTAATTGCCCGATGGAATCATTTGACCCGAATACGTTAGCATTAGCGTTGGAGTTGGCATTTTTCGAATCCGAAATTAATACTAAGCTAATTAAAAGCGCGTATGAATCAACAGACCAATTCAAATCTACGATATATACACTCATAATTATGCCCCACGATTAAATTTGCATTTCGGGGATAATATATTGTATTTGTATAACATATTAACGGCTTAAAAGCGACGGAAACTAATGAAGGGAAGAATGTGACCCATATATATATATATATATATGGAATCTCGTCTGCACAAACATTACGGGTAGGGTTTGTAATTTCAAAGTCCAGTTTCCAGCGTGCTCTATTCAAAACACGGAAAATGGGCATTTAATACGCTGTACGATATCTGCAGCGCTTTGGCAGAGCTGTCGCTTAATTAGTTATGGCAGGAGGATACTTAAATATTGTACAGTCGAGTATTCTAATACTTTAGAAACGAGTGTTATTAATATCGAAGCTTAGACTATTTTTATACTTAAACTTAAAGGCGATTTCTACTCATTTTTTCTCCCTTTAAAATTCTTCGCGATTATAGGAAAAAGGATTCTAATTCGATTTTCTATTCGCACTACCTCTTCTTTAAGTATCAATCCATGCAAAATTGGTTGCTTGTATTTCGGTTTCGTATTTTGATCCAACAAGAATTATTTTCCAGCACATAAGGAATAAAAAAAAACATTGTAAGATTTTTCTTTATATCAGTCAACCCTATCAGCAATATTTTTAGCATATCTCTAAAAATATAAAAGATATTTCATAACTCCATAGCTTGTAAGCTACCCTTGGGCAAAATGTAAGCATCTCGAATACCATCTTTCTCTTTTGTCATTGTGTTACTATTTTCAAGGAAATAACGTTTATGACTTAAATTATAAAAATCACCATTAATATTTTGTTTTATAGCATTCATTATGTAGAAATTTTTCATCTCCAAGAATTACAATAAAAATTTCGCAAATTATTAAATGCCCTCAATCCAGAAGCGCCAGGTGTATTAACAAAATCAGTTAATCTCCAATTTGATCCCTGGAAATTTGATATTGTAGGAAACGAGGTATTAATTAATTTTAAATCTGACGTCAGGAAGAACAGTTAAAAGGAATAAATAAGATTTACTTGAAAAATAATGTGTGATCTCTCTTTACAATTCTTATCCTCCTTTCACCGTAAACAATGGTAAATCCTCAAAATTTTACCAAAAGGTAAAATCCTTATTCTTCTTCGAAAGCTTTACCTACCCATGACATCTATCCATTCCCCTTTCCAATACCATATAAAATACCTAAGGCTCGAAAAATCCTGCTCCCGATGTCAAAATATAGGCGACACCGACCCAAATAAACGAAAATTGCGAATATTACAGAGATATACACTTCAAAATATTAAGCCTCTTCGGAGTCACACCGTAATGCAATTAAAAGAATGATTATTTCGCACCTGGGGAAGGCCGGATGGTTATTACCCACGAAGTGGAAGTAATACCCGATTCGGCGACGATACTGTTTTCCTCCTTCATCCTCGAACAAAGCTGTCCTCGGGGTTCAAAGTCAACGCACTGCAAATCCTCGTGAATCCAATTACCGTTGTTACTCCTCCGTATACTCCCCTTCCTTCGATTCTCAAATGCACCTCATTTGTTTGATAAGGCCCCGCACTCATGCTCCTCCGTTGCTAACCACACAAAAGATGTTTCCCAGGACTCAAAATCAGTCCGATTGTTGGTTAGGAAAACAAAAAACGAGGAAGCACGCGTGTTACTTTTTTGGTGCAGCTACACCGCTTCGTAGGCAGTACAGACTGATTATCCTATCTGAATGACTAAGGGAGGTGGTGCCCATTGCGAATTCAACGAAAGCTGGATAAGGGTTTTTAATTTCCTTCCTTTAGTGCTTGGTATTCAAGAGATGCCAGGATATGTCTCACAACAGCCGCGGGATTTAATTCATTGGTGTGCTGTTAGAGATCTGGTGTGATATTACTCCAGTAAATATGACTTTTGTCATTATACAAAATACACTTGGGGATACATTTAGGCATAGGTTAAAATAATAATAATGATATTACTTCCGGTTCTCGGGAGTTTTATATGCGTAAAAATTATCAGTTCATCTATTATATCTTACTCAATTGCAATCTATCCTCTTCCCTTCTTGATAACTATTTGCCTCTCACTTTGCATCTATAACTCCTCGAAATTCCATTAATGAGAAATTTTCATTATCCCCATTACAACGTTTTATTTTTATCCGCACAGATATTGTGGAATATATCTATAAGGGATTTAACTAAATATCGACATTTTCAGAAAAATTTCATGATATTCCCTCAAATATTTATTTTATTTATTTATTTATTTCGCAATGCTTCCACGAACATCCATTTGAGCTCCTACATAGCTATGGGGGCAGCGCGTTAAACTTCGGTGAAATTAGTCCTAGGTTCGAATCCCAGCGGATGTCAACGTGAGAAATGATCTCAGCAGTCGAAGGTTTTTAACAATAATAATATCCCTTCTTTGCTTCAATACGATGGGAACATAACAATTGAGGGAAAACAATGAACCATTCTTTGAATAGCAAAAGAGCGTTTTGATGGGTCTCGAACCCGGGGCTTTGTATTGTTAGAATAGTAAGCCGAAAACGGAGGTCAGCACGCTACTCATAAAATTCAAATTAGCGTAGTTTGAAAGGTAGTCTGTCCTATGCCGTAAAATCGCACTGATATATAACATTTCATCACAAATCATATTAGAGTAGTATCGAACTTTTTGGTAAATGACATGAATTGGTCTGAAACGCTTCGTGACAAAACCCAGTATTTCGTTAAACCATGATTCATCAGAGAATTTAATCAAGTTGTACCACTAGTTTACGAGTCTCGTTATTTTCATCTTTTACCTTTTATCAACTTGTACGCCCATTATGTTCATATTTCGTTGTGGCTATGTATGCCCAAAAATTCCATGTGATGTTCCACCCTCATTATTTTTCTCAGAACTAATCCCCGCTCTTTTTCTCAAAGCAGATATATTTTCATCAATGTTCTCTTTAGGCAATTAATCTCCTGAACTTTTCCACTAAGCCACAGATCTATCTCTCGTACTGGTTAATTTATTTTACGCTCTAAAATGATTTTGTCGCACTACGCAGAGATGCAAGTTAAAAAGAGCAAATAATATGTATTTTATTCATAGCCAAATTATTTGTTAATGGAAAATCATTTAAATATTTCTTTTTGAGCAAATAAATAATGCATCTGCTTCGCACAGTTAACCTCAACATCCAAGTTTGCGTAGTTTTTGTTTAAAAACGTAATTGATGTTGGTAAATGTTTACAAAATACATCGTCAGCTTGCAGCAATTACTAATAAATTATTTCAATTACTTGACATACTTAGCTGCTGGAATAATTTTACTGCGGTGATAAAACAAGAACTAAATTAATTAATAATCATGAATACCACTGTTAATTTAACTACGCATGCAAAGTAATTGTGTTCCCCAGAAATTAATATTGCTTTATGAAAATAGATAAACTTCTTTATTCGCCTCCGATTTACTTTTCACAGCAAAATGGATTCTGTAATTACCGCATCTGCTTATTTGTATGCATCTAATATTATATCCTACATTGCCGAAGCACTATATTAGAACTGAAAATCAAATATTCGGTATGAGTTGTGTTATGAAGTTAAACTTTTAACGACATATAGAAATAGGAAATATTCATTTCACATATACAGAATGGAATTTGAGTACAAGTTGGAAACAGAATTACTTCATATAATAGGTCATTTTAATGCTATGAAAGACCACTTTGTTGTTTCAAATATCATATTTAATGTTTTGCTCAGTTTTAATTTTAGAGCTTTTATGTATCGTTAAGAATGAGCAGTAGCTATTTTCACAATTACAGTGCACTTTGGGTCTTTTGTTCCAATTTTTGTAAGGATTTTCAATATTCTTGTATTACGCATAATTGGAAAGATGCACAATGGATTTCATAGAGATAATTGAATTTATCACCGTGTATATTTTTATTACTTTCTACTACTAATTAATTACTCTCTCAAGCTAGTGTTTATTCACATATATGAATAATATGATAATAACACCACGAATGATAGTGTTTGGCGGTGTGTTATGTAAGGTACGTTTCAGTCATCAAAATAAGCTAAAAGAAACAGTAAGCAAAGCTGAATTATTTTTGGATCCTGACCGTAAAAATATAATGTAACATGATCTAACTTTGAACTGTAAAGAGATTATTCAGTTATTTTTAACTAGGACTTTTTTGGGACATATCGTAGACAAGTATATTCAACGAGGATTCTCCTGAAAAAAATAAGTCCCCAAAATTATTTTATTACCTTATATGGAATAACGAAATGGAACTAGACTTTTTCTGTCTGCTATCGTATTGGAGCAGAAAGATTAAGCAGTAAGTTTTTAATACAAATATATAGCCCTTTAAATAGATATTAAGGAGTGTTAAATATACCGAATCAACGAATATTCAAACCCTTGAATACTTCCAGAACAAGTCCATACACCAATTTTTAATAAGTTTAATTCGCGAGATAACAATTGAAAATAATTCCAGACTTTCGCCTAACGCACACCGTTGAAAAACACTCCAGTGTCTCAGACCATTCAATTACCTTCCCATCATTATTTGTGTAGGTATCGCTCCGCTAAGTCACCGGCTTCATGAAGAACTTGCAAGGAATTCCTTTCCTATTTCCTTTTTCCCCTCTCCCGCCAGTCTTCCTTTACCTTCACATCCTTCCACCCCACACATCTTCCCACTTCCCTGCTAGAAAACTTATCCGTCTTCATCTTCCTCGTGGAAACCCATAGAGTTTTTAAGCCTGACATGGCTTATTAGGAGAAAAGACCTGTTAAGACCTCTCTCTTCCACGGAATCGAACCCGGCGCCTCTAAGTGGACTCCTCACGCCACTTAAGGTTTAGGGAGAAGTCTTATAAATTGTTTTCCCCGAGGGCGATTGTCGGTGTCTCTGCCGATGATTGCAACGGCCTGCGAGATGGGCTGCTACAGACTTTGAAGATGGAACCTCTTCGGATCGGATTCATTTATAACAATAAGAGGAGTTAAGTTGTTTTCCTCGTCCTATTATTTCTATGTGGGAACGATTTCTTCCGAGAACGCCTGCGGTCCCATTTCGCCGAGTAATGGACTTTTATCTACGGCAGTTATTCCGCCTTCCGAAGTGATCCGTGGAATTGTTGCCGGAGAAGTGACTCCGGAGAAAACAATGATGGATCAAATTGCGCAGATAAAAAGGATGGTTTCCCGTGCGTATCGGAGGAGCCCTTTTTTTTACGGAAAAAGTGGTCCTTTTCTTGCGGCAATTCTGCTCATCAAAGGAAATGAAACTGGAAAATTCACGTGCGATGGCTGAAAATTCTCATACGCGGAGTTAAAGTATTGGCGGTAGTTTTTCGCCATATTTCTGTCGTCATTTACAGTCATCTTCAGTAACATAAAAATTATCTTCTATGTATAATAATTCTCTATGGCAAGAAATGTAATGGTGAAAGAGCCGGTTCTATATTTGAATAAAAAGTATTTGTATTAGTACTTGTGCTTCGACAGCCGAGGTCATTTCGAGGTAGTCTGAAAAATTTTCGATCCCAGATTTTTCAGAAATCTTCAGGAAATATTCAGAAATTTTCAGAAAACATGTCGTGAAATGGCGAAATGTCGGATACTTTTCAGACCACCCATGTATATAGGTTCTCCACTGGAAATCGAAGCCGAGACAGCTTTGACCAAAGATGGATGTGCTATTCGGGAACCCATTTTAAAGAAACATGCCCCAATTGAGAGATCTTTATTTAGTAGAAAGTAATTTTGACGGTAGTAAACGTTATTATAATTTAAAAAATTCCACGTAGTGATTCCACTGGATGATTGTAATCAGGAAACATTGTTTTTCTTCCCATTCAAATACCTCCCTCTCACATTTCGCTGAGGGCAGTTTTGTGTAGAAAATACTCTTCCAACAAAGAAGGCTGCTGATAAAATATAGATAACTAAAACGAGGTTACCTTCTACGCGCATCATACTTTATGGAATTAATTTTAAGCAATTAACGACTTTCCTCCACCCTTATTTCCCCACCGAAGAAATAATAACACTTTACCAAAAAACAATTAATGTATTCTCAGGTGGGAACCTGATTGGAGTGAAGTTCTTGAAAAAAGATGAACAGAAGCGTTCTTTACTGCATCACCCTGAGTTATCACTATAGATATTAAAAAGATAGGTCAAAGATATTCGACCTATTCGACCCTAATCTTCAGTTAAATGTAAATTTTTATAGAGATGAAACCAGTGATTCTAAGCTCAAGCGCACATAACTGCCAACTGCCCATCATGGAAAATAAAAATTAAATGAAAACCAGCTTTCGCCCGCCCTTTTCCTTAAATTACAGTGTGCGGATGGTTATACTTGTCACATAAATCCGTTAAAGCGGACGTATCCACTACCTGTGGTCCACGGAAGGGGTAAATAACTAACCTGAGACAAGTCATCGTTTTGATGTTCTTACATTAATTATGGCTGTTTGTATTTTTAATTAATGCTCTTTGCTCTTGAACAATCGTACGAGAGCAAATTATTCCAAGGATCGTGAAAGAAAATTACATTTCTACACAATGCTAATTCTTTTTTAGTTTTCAAAGCGCCAAATTTACCAATTTGCATGAACAATTTATGCCAAATTAGGTAATGTGCTTGAAGAAAAAATAAACCATAAATTGTTAAATTAAAAAAAAATTGATTCAAAGAAATGAAAGGAAAATGAAAGTATTTGACCGTAAGACTTAAAATTGATACCTTATAAAAATATTTTCAGAATAGGCATATCTTGAAATCATATTTCTAAATGATTGGAGAGCTACTTAGGAATTAACTTCCGCTCATACACAGCACATCGCTCCATCTACTGATAAAATATCAATCTAATAAAAGATTAAAGGCAATACAGCCGTTATTGAAAAGCTAATCAACAACGGCTAATATAAAATAAAAACAATTGGGTCAGCATGCGACAAGAAAATTATAAATTATGTATACGAGTATAATTCGATTCAAGTACTTAATCGAATGAGATTTCAGCTAAGTTCAAAAGGCCTCTACCCTAATATTTGCCTGCTTCGGACAATGTCCAATCTCAACAAAAAATAATTGCATATTCAGCACGGAAAAGCGCCTCTTCCACTAAAACAGTCTTTCAGATTTCGACGAGATTCCTTCACTCGCCGAAAGATCTTTGGTCTTCGATTCAATAATGCATGCAACCGCCTGCAAGAAAGATTAAAATTTTCGTCGACTTGGATTTCATGCTTGACGTGCTGTTTGCCTCGCTCGTTTCTGTTTTTGCAACACAGTTCATTCATGACATGGAAACTTTGTTCGCAAGCTGCATTAGACACTGGAACAGAAAGCAAAAACGACGAGGCCTTTTTTTCATTGCTTCTACGGTTCCTGCATTCGCCTAGACAAAGAAGTTCACCCATTTTAAGCCTCTCTTTTTCGTACTAGTACTAACAACATCGTAGAGGTCACTGAATGCATTGGAGTCTTCGCCTTGTTTCATTCCCTACGTCGTCGATTGTTTAAGGTAATGAATTTTCATTATGGCTGAAGATTTTCTGGCGCTGATATATTATCTATTCGAATACAGAATGGTTTGCGTTGCACTGAATTCCCCTTTCTATATTTTTAATGTTAGTTCAATTTTATCCTATAATTAGTTTTAGGGGTAGAAAAAATTGGGTCAGTCATGAGGTCTATATCCCTAATCATTTTTCTTACTGCTCAAGTTTAACAATCGATGTATTATGATTGGATAATATGATGCTTAGGATAAATTTATGCATATAAACAAACGTAGTTTCTTAAAGAAGAGCTTTTATTCTCGATATTGTCAATTATAGTTCCAGAGAGATGAAAAAAGCAGAAAATAGGCTAATTCAAAGTTTTCATCACCGGCAAATCCCTAAACCAATCACAGTAGCGAAAGTACACAATTTATGACCTTCAATTTTTACAATTTCAATTTTAGAAATAGTTTTGAATAAATTGAAACGCAGTGTTTCTATTTTAATTTTCATAGCCTCATATTTTCATTTCATATATAGTAACACAGATGCCTCAATCAATGAAGATGGTTCTTTAGGAAAATACGTCAGTTCGTGTAAATGCAAATATCCTAACAGCAAGAAATATGGTAATACGTTAGCATGAACATAGAAAAACGGGATACTTCATTAAATTTATGCTAGAATGAAAATCCTTTAGTATGCTCCCGTCGTTTTCCATTTTTTGTATGATGTTTTCCTATGATCGTACATAGCAATGCAAAATACATACAGCAAAGAAATGCTAAGGTGAGTCAGAAAACTTTGAAGAAGACTTCGTTTAACAATTAAATCAATAAAAGATTCAATATTGTATCAGGGATCCGTAACATTATAAATAAATATAACTCTATAATCATTGTTCATAGAGTACTGAATTATTTTTATTTTATTTGAAAGCGACGGTACAGAACTGGAAAGAGACGAGAAATTCATTTCTTTTAATTAATAATGAAAAATTTAAAAAATGCAATTTTCACAAGCGTATAATTTATTACTTGCGTAAGCGAAACTAGCCGTCACAATGATTTCTAAGTATGTGGAAATTACGAAGACTTTTTTAAATTCGTTGTTATGGCTCCCTGCACAAAGTAGAGCTTGACCACATCAAATTTAATTTGGATTGAATTTTTCATCATTTTCTGTAGACCAATATCCAATACACTTACTCTCACAATATCTTTCATGCTATTTCATCCGCAAAGATATCGTGATCGGACCACGATTTGCCTATCTCTTACTCTACGCCCAAAGAATTCATTCCTTAAATTAAAAACCTAACAGAATCCGCGTAGAAAATATCCTCTCCATAAACATAGTTTCCCACCAACCAATTCCCGGCGTTGCATGACCACCCAAAACCCCACAAAAACATCCGAACAATCAAAGCGGCCGTTATCGAGTCGGTAGTTGTCCGCTGTTTGTTTAGAAACCTGTCGACGGCGAAAGTCTGTTAAGGACCGTCCTAACAAACCACCGACGAACACAGAACACCCACGCCCACGGCGTGTTCGGCTGCACGAATCAGACCCGCCAACATTCAGACTACCTGCACCACCATGTCATCGGGTTATGAATTTATAGCGCGACACGCCGCACCAGACCGACTTTTATTACGCTAAGATTCTAATAGCATAGGCCGCACTTGCATTAATGCCTCCGTTTATTTTCATCAACATTATATTCCGCTTTCCCTTTCTCCGCCGCTCTCCATAGGATGCTGACCTTCGTCTCACCACTGGACTGACTTCTTCCATCTTCCGCCCCTCCCGCCAGCAGGTTGGGCGAGGCAAGGGTGGGGTTACTCCTCTAGATTATTACTCCTCCCTTCCCCACTTACTACTCTTCCCCTCCCGTTCGTGTTTTCCCCCATTTATTTCCTTTCGTCATTTGCCTCCATCTTTCTCCCTCTCCTTCCCACTTGAAGAATGGCTTTCCATGAGACTTTCGAGTCCCCTGCAGTACAGTAGTTCGTTTACCTTATCTCATTAGATTGTATTAGTATTTGTTCTACTCGTTTCAGCTTCTTAAAAATGCGCTATCACGCTGGGTTGAAGGAAAGATTTTTTGGAATATAAGATCAATCACAATCGATCTAACGGTTGATGAATAAATCTAAATTAACCGTGAATTCGGAAGGTAGTAGTAATTGCGCGACCTACTACAATAGCAATAGCAATCTTTATACTACTGCGATAATAATTTTAGTCTTTAATAAGCGGATTTTAGTTTGTTGACTCCAATGTTACATTTAACATTAGCATACATACACAAAAAACAAGCATGCCCTGAAACGGGTTCGAACCCAGGGTCTCAGTGTTCCTAGACCAGTACACGTTAATCCCCATGCCACTGAACCCGGAAAAAACTACAATAAATACTAAATACACAATGACTAGTTTTATTCAAGGCCTCATTCTTACCCCAAATAGCAACAATGAATAAGAAATTGAACGTTACACCCCCTGCCATACGCCGATAGGCGACTTCGGAGTTCATTTTGAAAATGAAGATTATTTTATTTAAAAGAAAAATAAAAATAACTGAAACATATGCACTTTCACTTATTATAATCGCAACAACACGACTGGATGACCTGAGGATGTCCGAACCAGCCGAAACCGGTGATATTACATTCGTGGAAGTGTAGAGGTTTAAATTTATTTTCATTTTTTACGCACAATAATAAGTTTCACTTGAAAAATGAAACTCCACATAACGAAGCCAGCGATTATTGAGTTAATTCGGAATGTATGTTCGGAAGTACAGAGAAGGTCGCACTGAACGCTGGGAAGAGATACGAGGAGGGGAAGGAAGCCATCGTGCCACGCTTTACCTGCTTCTTCACGTGTATGCACTGTCTCTTTCCTTAGGGTCTCTCTGTAGCACTCTCTACTCTTCTCCCTTTCGTTCCATACATGATCATTTTACTTCGACACTTCACTCTAATTTAACTCCCCATTGTCATGCTCTCTCAGACTCCTCTTCGATTTTTCCTCTTTGCAAACTAGATTCAAGGATAGCGGGTTTGAATCCCGGATAGGGTGGATAATCTCACAGTCTGACTAGCGCGAGATACAAGATCGGAATAGCCTTTCTTAAAGACGGACTGTTGTTACTGTTGCGATTGCTAACGCAGAACAATTCAGGGAATTATCATCTCGCTCGCTTCCAGTGAAAGATTCCAAGGTCCCGCGGTGTGAAGACTAATGATGCAGAGAAGTATTCAGTCGATAAATTTACCGTTACATCAAAGAAATAATAAGAGAATAAATTATCAACATTAGAAAATATTTTATCTGAAATCTACATAAGTGAATAACTTTCTTGACGAATCATCTTTCATTCATTCATACCTGACTAGTTACCTATTTGTTGTTATAAAATATAAATAAATCAATAATCCAATAGGAAATATTTTTAGGAATATCCTGAAGATTCAAACATCTCTATGATTTCATGTAAGAGTCTTTAATATTGTTGTCATCACAATGTCAACAATTAAGATTAATTTTATGCTTTATCGTATTTTCATTTGATAGTACTTCCGGTAATAGTAATATCAATCGCACAAGTATGGAATAGCGCAAATTATTTATGCATATACTTATAGAAGAACTATCTAGTTCTAAAGGTAAACAATGCAGCGAACCAAAATGTTCTCCTTCCTTACTTTGATCACAATTTTGAACCTCATCCTGGCTCCCTCTTCTTGCACCCATCCTTTTCTCTACTTCTCCTCTGTTACCTTTCTTTTTCTGCCTCTTCTCTCGCTTCCCCAGAATTTTCTTTCGCACTCCTCACCGACCTTAGTTAGCCATCCCTCACTCTCTTTCCCGCGTCCTTCTCCCCGCATTCTCATCTCCTCTTCCTTCTCCCCCTCCACTGTCTCATCTCATCTCCACTCCTCATCCTGATGCCCTTCCCACACCTCCCTCAATGCAGCTCCCCAGTTGACCCCCTCTTAGCCACCGGCTCATCCTCCCCCACCTGCTCCTTCCAGATTCCCGTACCCACTCAATCTCTCCTACTGCCCCTCCCTACCTCATCCCCTCCCTCTCATCCTCTTCCCCTCCCCCTCATACTCCCTCCAAACCTCATACCCTCCCCCTCCTCCCATCCCCATCTCATCTCCTCCCCCTCCCCCTCCCTCCCAACCTCATCCCCCTCCCAACCTCATCTTCCCTACAACCTCATCCCCCTGGAACCTCATCGCCCCCCACCTCTTCCCCATACCCATCTCATCACCCTCCCCCTCCTTCCCATCCCCACCTCACACCCTCCCCCTCCAACCTCATCCTCCGAGAGAGGTGGCCTGCGGTCGCGTGGAGCCACGTGACCAGTGCTGCCAACGTGACGATGCAAGTCCTCCGTCGCCGGAGAAGAGCGGCCGGAAAACGGGTTCTTTTTTGGACCATCCCTCGGCTATTTTAAAACCTTTTCATAGCGGACTTTCTCATCCCTCCTTACGGACCGAGACGGGAATGACGGCCACGGAGTGCACGTAAATTTCCGCGCCTTTTTTCCGCGAGAGATTTTCATTCGCGGGAGATCTGGTGCGGGATCTATAAAATACGCTCGGGCTGCATTTTAATGACATCGCCGACCGCTCGCCTTTGTTCGCCCGGCAGAACAGTGCAACAAAAACGCCTATATATGGACGCTCGCGACTGAAAAGGGTTAAGAAAACCTTCCGTCTCATTACCGGATTACGCTTTTCTTCCCTTCGTTTGATCTTCTAAACCCTTCTCGAAAAGGAGACGATTTTTAGTGTCACTTTTTTCTTTTGGGGAAGCGCTTTGTTTATCGTTATTTCCGGGGCCGTTCCTCTATGGATAAGATGAGAAAAATGTGTCTTCCGCAGATACTATATGAATACTAATGTGGGTGTCCAATACAATTTTTGCACCTCTGCAGGTCTTCCATTATTGGACGTGTCGGGGACATAATTGCCTATTTAGTGATTTCTCCACTAAAAATAGCGAGAAGTAAACCATGATTTATGGTCTCGACCTTCACTTGGTAATCCGCACCAACACAAGTTTGGTCAATAATTAATTTACCAATTTAATCTCAGGAAAGTATTTTATAAGGAAAAAAAACGAAAGTAAGGAAAAGAAAGTTAGAGATGATCAAATTAGTTAGTTAGGTAATAGTTTAATTAGATAATCAAATTAGTTAGGAGAGTAGAAATAGGAAGAATAAAAAAAAATATAGAAATAGAAAAGATGGAGGCTGAAAGGTAAATCTTTGGCGTAAAGGCTTGCACCTAGAAAAATTGCAATGGAAACATAGACATGAAAAAGGTTTCCCAAAAACGGCGTCTCCCTAACGAACAAGGTATCGGAATGTTCTTGTTGGAAAGTTTAATTGGCTGCAGCAACCGCCCAGATAGTGGAAGATCCTGGTTCAAGTCCCGCTCCTGTCCATCTTTTTTGGATGTAGGTTTATCCTTGGAAAAAATAGAAAATGTATTTAAAATCACCTTTTTGGCGATTTATTTGTTAGTAAATTACTATCTAATTCTGTGTTACTCATATCATTCTTTTATTCTGACTCCTACACTACAGCGATGCACTTCTGACCTCATGCAATGTGGCTTCTCGTCTCATACGATAAAAAAGTTTTTCGGTTGCTCACTAACCCATGTCGGCACCTCTTGCCTACTGCTCTTTGAACCTACGATCAAAAAGACCAGATGATAAAACTACTTAGCGAATATTTAAGTAATACTTATTTATTGATTCATTATGAGAGCTCATTTTACAAGCGTAGATTCTTTGATTTGGTTTTTGAGATGTCAAAAAGTTAAGCATGCAATTCATCATTTTGACTTAATTCTCTTATGTTACGAAATTAACTTGGATAAATATTACCACGCTCATACTGAACAATTCTGCATCTTTCCGATTATCTCACTCTACTCAAAGAAGAGAAAATAAAAAATATATAAGAAAGAAGTACCTTTATTGAATTTTTTCAAGCTGATACAGCAATGAATGTATTAGGTTTTATCGGTAACTTCAGCAAAGAAACAGCAAATTTATTGAGAAGCTTAAGTGTTTTAATTCTACACTAAGGATTTCATTTAAATTAATTCTACACTAACGATTTCATATCTACACTAAACTATTCATTACAATTACATATTAAATTTTTCTTGTGGAATGTAATGTATTTATTGAAAAAGAAGGGTGCTTCTACCTAGGATCTAGGATTCTTATGAGTTTCTACTTGGCCTGACATACTTGGCCTCTGTATATGAAAATTCTTTGTCACTGTAAACGTTCCTTTCGAAGAGATCCATCTCCTTATTCCCAAGAAGTATCAGTTTCATTGCGTTGTAAATCGGGAAGTTTCCGAAGTTCACAATTCCTCCTTCCTCATTCTCTCTCCTTTAAATATCCTGTTTGCCTCTAACTTTCCCTTTCCCTGGAATTCTGGAGAATTCGCCTCAGGTTCTGTTTCGCGTCCTTTGCAAACAAGGCATCATAGCATGTTTGACCACACTGAAGCTACAGCTGAAATTTTCCAACTTACGTTCAGAATTCTTATTTTCTTGTGTAATGTAATTTTCGTTTGATTTCTTGTATTCCGTTAACTTGTTTTCACATTGTTTTTTATGATTCTTCGATGTGTTTTTGGTTTAATAACTTAGAAAATTAGCGTGAGAGGAAACTTTACTCATGCACGTAGAATGATATTATGAAGAACGTAATAGAAGGTGATTATTTGAGTTAAACATTTCTTTATAACTTTGCACTTTATTTGTTTATAACGTTTCTTTATAACTTTATAAAAATGAAAATAAATCAATTAATTTGTATTAGTAAGTATGATATTAAATGGATTCTATGATTCTCACTTAAGTTATCGATCCCTAATTTATCTTGATAATTTATGCTAGTGATTTTGAGTAATATTTTTACTTAAATTTTGAATCTTTATACAATGGTTGTGTTTATTATATGATAATGATTTTATATAGAGAATTGAGTAGTAAGTGGTATGTTTCTATTCTTGGTATCTATGTATGATTTTTGAAATACCTTCAATTTTATATTACTAAATGTTCGCTTTTTTAACGGTCGTTATTATTGTTAACATTGTCTAACATATGAATATATCGACACAATTCTACATTATTGTAAAAGATTTCTAAATCATAAACTACATTGGTCACGATTAGTAATATTTGTGATCAACGATAGCACACACTATCCATTTTCCTAAAACAGCTATGTAAAATAATTCAATTGAGGGACGTTCTCTAAGGTGAAATGCAGAGATTGGAGTTGTGAGTCAGATTCTGACATTTAGTCTATCCAATTCATTCACGATTAAAGCAGTGATGTGATGGCATCACTGGTATGCGCTAATCACATAGATCTCAGTGGTTGCGGAGTTGGAATACTTCCATGCGACAACGAGGGTATTCATCCCAAGGGAAGTATTTTCCGCCTTGCATTCGCTATGTGCAATATTTCGAGGTGTTTTGCCGATTTCTAACGAATTAATTCCTTTTACTAACACGCCATGGCGTCACAAAGTTAATCAATGACTACCGACTGGAGTAGAAAATCAATGAAAGCCATTAGAAATTAGCATTTATTTCAGTTAAACATTTTAGTAAAGCTGACAGCTCTTATGCTCGTAATTATAATATGGGAAAATAATTAACGCACAATTAAAGGGTGTTAATGTTAATGCTTAATGGAGACATATCTGGATTAAATATGCAAAATACCTCGTGTAAATTTATCTGTGAATATAATCAGATTGATCAAAAAGTTGTATAACATGTGAAAAACACGTAATAACTAAATAAATGGTTTATTCAGAAGTTAAAAATATAATAAAGCCCCAACGTTTGCAAAGATATTTTCAGCTGGACTTATATTTCATATCGTTCCATCCAGCGATCACTTATTAGAAGATTCAAATTTTACCAGACACAGAAGAAAATAACTGGATATCGGTTATGAAACAGATATAAAAGATAAATTCCTGAACTTTTTTATGAAAAACATCAGAAGGAAGCATTTTGGTGATTGTAATAAAGTAGCGATATGGGTCTTGATTTATGACCAGAGAATTATGTATATTTACTTAGTTGCATACAATAAACATACAAATTACTTATATTAGAATATCTAGAATAGAATAGTATAGGTCTAGAATTCTAGAATATCTATTCATAATAACTCAAATTCACAAATATCGCAAATTCCTTAATGTTTTGGAAATTCCTCACTCCTTTCGGCCATAATCGATTTATAATCTAGATTTTATTATATTTATTCCGTATATTTCACCTAGCATCACTTTTCAGAAATTTAACCATCGGGAACTCTTTCAGGAATCCTTATTAACTTCAGAAACGTCACGCTATATCTAAATATATTCTCTCACTCAATGCTGAGAAATCGCACGCCGAATCTGGCATTAAGTAATTCTAGAACGCACGCTAGGAACTGCTCTTTATTCGAATTAATTCGACGCAAAATTATTTCATGATCAAATAAGTACTCTTGGCTTTGAGTTTCATGGCAAGTACATACTAGCAACGCACTCTCATTAAAATCCGTTGAGGTACTCGGTATAGAAAAGTTAAGAAAAAACAGCAATGCAAGATTTCGCGGAACCTTGAATTTACACGTAGCATTACTGGATTCAAACAGAGAAATCAGAATTACAGGGGAGTACGTAATGCCGAGTTTCGAAAAAATCATAAAATTACACATTCATGGCGAGACAACAATTTGCTAATTTAAGTCGGAGCGGCCACTTTAAAAATCTGTTTACATCCACTTTTGAAATGCTCGCTGCCGGCTTTATATCGGTCTTGCAGAGTTGTCTTATGCTTTATTCAAGATTTCCCAACCTTTTTTACGCACAGGGCCCTAAAATAGACTCGGCTGGAAGGTCGACTCCTTTAATAAATAAGGGCTGTTCGAATCAGAGCGGGATACTAAACATTAATTCCGCGAATTCTGAGAAGGAGAGGTCCGTATTAATGAAAATTCCCGCGGCCGGCCTTCCCTTTAAGAACTGCTGCTCTTTTTGCTGGGGTTTGGAAACCCTGAGCGTGAATTCTGAACGACGTTGTCTACGATTTTGGTTATCGGATTTGGTATGTAAAAACGTCGAAGGGCATAGTTCCAGAATGAATTAATCGTGCGGTATGTATAGGAATTTCCGATATTAATACTGAAGTATTCAAGTCTAAAAATAAATCATTTGGATTCAGAATGGGGTTAAGAATCTGCCACGATGTGGTTAACGTGTCTCCAAACAGAAGGTCTCAGGTTCGAATCCTGGATAATCGGATTTTTCTTGATATGGATTGGTTTTGTCTGCCTGATTTTTCATAACAGGTTTTAGAGGAAGCGTAATAAACAGCGTGAAATAAAAATTCATCTTCATCAAAGCATAAAAAATCATCAGCCAATGCAATAAGTGATAGGGATAAGACTAAGAAGGAAAAAAATCAGAATACTGTAAATAGCTTCTCTAGGAAAACTTTCTGCACTCATAGAATTCTGGCTCGGAGAGGAAGAGTTAATAACCTCATTTCTCATTAGCGCAGTAACATCTCATGTTTTGGTTATCGGATATATTTTATTTTAGCAAAATTGGGACTCTTGTGATGAAAGATTCGCCATCCCTGATATAGTGAATGAAAGCTCAATCACCCTTCGGGCTCATGACAGTATAGAGTGATGCCTTGTCTAAGGAATCAACTTTGTTAACTGATTTTTCGTTCAAAGTTATATTTACATCAGCAACGTAGGGGTATAAATATAGTGCAAGCCACCTTTCAGAGTGTGGCAGGGGATAATTTCTTACAGTTTCTCGTACTGAGCACTCGACAATCACTTACATCGATCTACGCGAATTTACGTTAGAATGAAAATTTTGCCTATAGCTAACACAAAAGAAATTTGCATATGTATCTATGAGCTGTATGTATGTATGAGTTAATAGCCTTAGTGCGACTTTTTTAGGATAGAAATCTTGCGGCCGTGTTTCTATTTATTGCTTTAGAATTAACGACAGAACAGGAAAATTCGTTTCAGCCATGACATCCATATCGACATCCAACCGTGATTTAAAAACGGATATCTAAGTAAACCAAGGTAATACTGCACTCTATATTAATTTTGTGTTCTCCATAATGAAAGCGGTCGTCGGATACGAATTTCAATATAAAAGGATTCTTCTGAATGGAATGCTAGATATTTCTGCTCAGCATGTGAGAGAAAGGTCGTTTGAAGATCTTAGATTGGCTCCCCCGTCAGTTATATAAAGCGTTTGTTTTGAAGTATTATTTTGCATATTTTCCCCTTATAGAAAGTAAACAATTCAGATACATGCCTTTCAGTCCGTGGGTGAGATAAGGGCCTTTACATCACTTCATTCAATCATTACCCTTAATAAGCTGGGTATTCCACGAACTACACCAATCAAGCGAGGATAAGGTATTTGTGTAATGGAGCGTTTAATATACTTTTAGAAAAGATTTGAAAGCAGGAATCCATACACGTGTACGTGCTGAAAGAAAAGGAATTAGAAATATGTTTAATTTTTGCTAGGAAAGAATATATTCATACAAAATTACAATCAAGCGTCTAAGTCGTCTATAAAATTAAATATAAGATCAGGCTAGACTTAAAGTAAGAAGCTTCTCTACAAAATATATTTGTTATCTTTTATACCCATTATTCACAAAGGAATATTTACAATAGAAGTAGATAAAGTAGGCAGGTAAGAAAGTCTTTGGTAAGAGAGACTTTTCCCATTAAGGAAGTGCTAGGAAAAATAATTTGCAGCAAGAGAAAAATACTGGAAAAATACTGGGTGTGGATAACCCGCGGAAATAAATCCATAGTAATAGCTTTTGATAGACGCCAAAATAGATACCCTTCTGCATAACATGGCCATACCATGAGTGATACAAGTAAAATAAATGGTAGACGAAAACTTCAAAACTCTCTAAAAACCGACAGAAATTGGAAACAAGAATATTCATAGAAACTTGTGACATTAAAAATAATAGGAATGGTAATCCTTAGCTAATGTAAAAATTCCCATAAAGACATCCAAATTCCAAGAGACATCATTGAGACACGCGAGTTTGAGGGGAAATAGAAAAGGAAAAGAGAGAGCTATTCCATACCATGGCTATCATAATTATAGGAATACTACTTGAAAATATATACAAGTGTTCTACCTTTCAGTTGGTTCATTTCCCCCCACATTCCCTATTTAATTTTCCTCACCTTCAATCCCTGGTAACTCATCCCACCTCTTAATTCATTTAACATCTTTTGTCTTTGTCTTCCTTTCTGTATTTTCCCTAGCATTCTTCCCTCCATCGCTTTCTTCAACAATCCCTCTCCTCTCAATATTTGACCCACCCATTTCTTTTGTCTATTTTTAATTACTTCAACGATTACCCATTTCTCCCCAACCTAGCACCTCCTCGCTCGTTTTTCTATCGACCCAGCATACTTTCTCCATTCTACACTACTTAATAATATTAAAGTTAAAAAATAATAATAAATGCGAAAAAATCAATTGAAAATGAAACATTTTGCGCAACGAATGTAGATACAATAACGCATTATTGCAGAAAATATGAAAAATACAATAACGCATAATTACGATTATTGCAGAAAATGTGAAAAAATCTCAGGAAAGCGAAAAATATACAATGTAAAGCTCCGAGATAGAAGAGTGCATCGATGGAGAAATGTAGCAGCTGTCTGTGAGCGAGAGAATCGGCGATAAATCGCAGTAGACGAATTCACAACTATTCACACCCGAGTAACTCATTTACGTCTGCCGTAGACCAATCACAATGCCTCTCCTTTTTTTAACGACCCCCCGAAGAAAAGCGCTAGCCTTTAAATCTGAGGCCATGAAAGTTCTTTTATTTCTCGCCGGAGCGAATGGAAGGTCCTCTATGAGAGACAGCTCTAAAGGGATCCCTCCCCGTACTTAAGTGAGCGTCGCCTTAGAGACACATCATACGCTTCCCTACCCCTCTTTTAATTCCCTTGCATCTCTTCTACGAACCCCTGCCTTTGCCTCTTCCGACACATGTCTACGCACACAAATCTCGTCCCTCTATGACTCATCATGTAGTCGCACTTTTCTGCAACGCTTTTGTTGTTTCATTCGAATTTCCTCCCATGACAAACGTTTTCATTTTTTTGTCTTTTGGAATGCTTTCTCGCCTACGTTGCAGTGATTCCCAGGTATTTTGATTCTAATATATTTAGGAAAAATTTAAACTACAGACATTTAAAGACAGGAAATAGCTGCCACAATGAATTAGATCGAAATATATTTGATGGAACTTATCCATTATTCATTATAATTAAAAAAATCACTATATGAGTAAGTCTACGGAGAAAGTTCTGTGAATTCTTCTCAGGAAAAGAGAAGCTTCTATATTATTACCGACTTATGTATTTTATTTAATTATACTAAAATTACATGATGCCATTGAGTGAATATTGGAGCTATGGACTTAATCCATTCATAAAGAGATAGTGCATGAATTATGTACCTTCCCTTTATAAATCAACACATCTCCCACGCAGAGAGAAAAGTAATGTAGGAAGAACCGATTAACACTACATTATCGTAAACTTGAAATTTTCTATAGGATTACATGTACATCGTATTCATCTAAAAATCCTAGAAAAATTTCACCGAGTATTTCCTTAACACAGTCAAGACAAAATTCAGTTTTATAGAATCACTACCTTGAACATTTCTTTGATTGATTTTTTCTTAATTCATAAAAATAATCAACAAAACTGAGTTATATTCTCGATTATGAAGTATATGAAAGAAAAATCCAATATCAACTTGATATAACCACAACATTATTTCTTTAAGTATATATAAATATTTTTATGACTGACTTCGAAATATTCTTGAATTAAGTTAATCCTTTAGCCATCAAAGAACAATGGAAGCGACCAGAATATTTCATGACCTTTAAATAAAATAGGTAACGTTTTATAGTTCTCTCCAACTACTTTCTAAAACCCCTTTTACCTCCTGTTTACCATAGCATTACTTTCTTTCCATTGATTTCTATCTCTGCCTAACACCCATTTCGCTATTACTTCTTTAAATTCCCTTTCCATCCCCTTTTAAATTCTCCAACTCCCATTTGCTTTTATTCCTTTCTAATACCTTTCCGCCGGCTCTCCTCACTTCCTTACATCCCATTACCCTTATCCCGTTTTATTCTGCTTCTTTATTTCCCTCATTTACCCACCATTACATTCCCTTTCACCTTCTATGCTCTTTCAGCCTATCGCCTCTTTTATACAGCGCTTACCTATTCGTACCTTGATTCACCTTTTCTAGGTATTCTTTTCATCTCTCTCTCTCCGACTCTCCTTTTTCCTTTCACCCCATTTCCTCCGCTTTTTTTTATTTCTACCGGCGTGTTTTAACTGTTAGTGTTGCGCCTCTCGATGTAAGCAAGGTTTTAAACCACGGCGAATAGTAGTTTAATTTTCTACCGTGTGTTTCATACACTCTTTTCTCACTAGCTCCCGCTTTCCAATTGGTTTCTCGAAGGCACTGTAATCTCCGTAATCCATAGTTTTTCTTCGGCAACTTTTTTCTTTTTCAGATGAATATTTTCAGCACTTTTAATTCTAAGAATTCTGAACGAACAATTATTGCATTAAGGACAATGGATCATTATCAAATTACGAGTAAATGAAAAGAATTTTAAAAGAAAAATGGTACCACCTGACTTCAAATTTGTAAGATATTTTTTTATTTTCAAGTCTTCGCAAAAGAGTCCTCTCTTTTTCCTTACTGTATTCCCTTATGCAAACACCTTAATAAATCTGTAACAATTATCAGTAATCCAAATACTGAGGTTATCAAGATTAATTATTTCAAGCGATATTTGGTGGAATTGATTCATGATTATATGAGAAAGATTTTTAGTTCGTCAGATTTTGGTTTTTCTCATTTAATATTTAATGAATTTTTTACTTTAACTGGAAACTTTAGATTTTCATTTTTATTCCTGTTCATCACTCCAGGATTCCACCTCTTCTATGCTAATCCATTCAGGATTCCAACTGTTCTTGCAACACTTCATTTCAACATCATCATTTTCTCATGTATCTAGTTTGTTTTATGTGAATGGAAATTACCGTTCAAAAGCTAAATATTAAATTTATCTATTGATATAGATTGAAATATGCTGTCTTATTACTCAAAGGTTATATTTTTATTGTTCATTTCATGTATATTACAATTTTATTTTCATTCTTCCATTTATTCCTAAATTTATACTGATACCATATTCTGATCGCAAGAGACCGTAAATGATAGAACTTTGTAAGGATGTAAACCGGGGCAATTCCTCGTAACTTATCGGCCAATTGTATGAGTTCTTTGGACACTATTTTTTGTGATCATCGTCCAAAGTTCATTTTATTAAGGTCTTTCAAACAATTTCGTTTCTATCCATGAATCTACTGCAATCTTTTTACGCGAGTAAAGATTTCATCAAATCTAACCTTAACTTTTTGTTTTTATTTCTTCCTCCCTTCACTTGAATTCTTCTATATTGCTGGTTACTTCTAGTAACTTTAGGCCTCACATCATTGTCTCTCTCTTTGGGGCGGCTTCTTCGGCGAAATAAAAAGCTTTGTAAGTCACAGTAGTTCGTGTAATAATAAATAGAATACGGCAATTTGACGTCAAAACTAAGTCCTAGAGGAATTCATATAAATATCACTTCTCATTCTACATATATCAGAGATGTAAAATGAAAATAGTTCACAAAAAATGTGATCAAATGCCAAAATAACAATGAAATGAAGAGACTTCCTATTATAACTATATTTCCATACTGCTAGGAAATATATGATACACTATGCCGAACAAGATTGCAATTCAATATTTGTGCAATTTAATGTCTTATGTATAACACGTAATAATCTAATGTTAAGCATAAATGCATGATAATTCACAATGTAATAACGTAATATTTAATACTGTTGTATTATGAGATTCAGTAAGTAATAATGGAATGGTATGTATGTACAATGGAACATGAAACGTCATAATGTGTATTGCAAATACACCTGTTCTTAAATTAAAAATTCATCTTAAAATAATAAGCGGTGGGCAACTTATATCCTGCAGTAATCGACTTTTATATTAATGTTAATTTAATTATTGATTTATTTATTTGTAGATAATACTACGAGTAGGCATCCGGCCAGGTGGTAATCATTATTTCGGTTGGTTTCGATCGTGATCGGCTAAGAGAAAGACAGCTTGAAATTTGTTGAAACGAAAGTTATTAATAGTCGTACTTTAATATCTCTGAGGCTTGTACTGACTTTTATTAAAACTTTCGAACTTCATAGTCAATATATTTGAACATATAAGTAAAGCACAAGCACAAAGATAAATAATAGAAGTAATATAAATCATGAAAGTTGTAGGACTTTTTCGATTACCAGCAGCGATCGACCTGTTGGCTACCTCTGGTATAGATGCAAATTAACAAATTCATAGAGAGACTGACAGGGATTGTAATCATTAGAATCTAAATGAACCACCGCCAGTTCCGTTTTTCTCGTCTATCGCTCTATCCATTCCTTTTCCTCTGTTATTCCACCAGCAGCCCCTTCTGTTCCACTTTACACCCCCATTCCTCTCCTTAACTCCGCTACAGTCACATTCGCCGTTCCTCATTAAGCGATCCTTCCCTCCTTTCACGCGTTCGCATTTCACCTGCGCCACCTATGTGAAGGACTCCCCATATCTTTCTTTCTTTGAGATTTTACCTTGCACGTGATCCCGCGTTTTATTTTTCCCATCTGCTCATTATAGCACATGCGGCAGGCGCCACCAAATGCATGTATTACTTTGCTTCAACATTATCCGCGGGTAAACTTCAGCGTCGGGATCCCTATTATTTCTGTTGAAACTTTTTGAGCAACATTTATGTTTGGGCTCGCTCTAACTGCGGGAAAGGTCGCTCACGTTCACCCACATATTTCACTGTGCCAGATAAAATTTGAAGTATGCGTTAACTGTTGATGATTTACAATACTTTGATGTATATTTTTACGCGAGGTGTGAGTGAGTTGTGTGGATTTCATTTCTTGCTTGGATAGAAACATTGGTTTGCGGTGTTTATACACTCGAATATCGATATATCGACCTATGAAAGTTCGAATTCAGGACAGTTCCTAAGGATAATGCTATTCCATTATTTTTTGGAACTATTAAAAAGCACCTGAAGTTATCACAATACATATGATGTAGTAAATGACTCAAAGCCAAATCAGAAAATAAACGAAGTAGCTGCCTCAGGGCGAGGTAAGCAAAGGAGCACCAATACTAGAATATTCGATAATCGTGACCCTATTATTGTACATGACAGAGTATAATAAATAGGGAGTAATGAAGTATTTCATTAAATGGTCAATATATTGGACTGCCAAATGATTGCTGATACCGATGTGGGGTTATGTAATGATGTACAATTCCTTAGGCTAATACCCATCAGTTCTTTGCTATTGAGGAGGAGTCAACAAATTGAGAGAGTGAGCTCGCAGCAACGTGTTGCAAAGCCCTGGTGATGGCAAAATTGTTAGAATGCATGTCGAAGAAGTCAACGATTAAGACAGCAACAATTCCTACCTCAGCGTGGCCACGTATCTGAAGTCGTATACACTCAAGGCTTTCGGAGTTACCTCTCTTTCACAGTATAATTTATAATTCGTCATAGAAAATGATTTTTACAACGCCAAGAAATTTTACTTCACAGCATACATAAATGGCTATAAAAAGACAAGATAAATTAAAATCTCGGAGTTCAACCAAAACTTTGAGAATATAGGCTGCGTATTTGTGAGAGAATAAGGGTTTTTGGTTTTATATTACCAAAATTTCGTTATTTAATCCAACAGATGGCTTTTAATTTAGAAAAAATGTCATTTACGTTCTTTAGCTGTATTTCCTAGCAATAGATAAATATCTTAGAAGAAATATCTACGATAAATATCTTAGAAGAAAACCAAGCATATGATCAAGCTTAATTTTTATCTGTATTTATACTATATTTGATCGTTTCACAAGGTGATGAGAACGTACCATTTTCTTATGTTTCTGCCCATTTAATACGTACATGAAAATATTACTAAACAGCTCTCGAAATTTACCCACAGTAAACTACATTACGATACAATTATGGGCAACTCCTTCGAATATCGAAGAAAAGGAGCCAATATTCGCTCCGCAAGAGGACATGAAAACCAATTTCGATGAAAAGGAAGCAAAACATGCGGCGAAGAGTATGGGTACGGTATTTCACAATCTCAAGCGTGGGACGAAGATTAATGGAGTTAAATCGTCCCATTCCAGATCTGCAATCTCCTTCGTGATCTCCGTAGCTCTTTCTCTCCGTCCACTATTTGTTCAGCTTACGTTTTGAGAGCTAAATTTACCTTCGAGCCTTTGAAATATCTTGCAAAGATGTGACGAGGAGGGGAATTTATTCGAGGAGAATGGGAGATAAAGGCTTCAATAATGTTTGTTCGAGTTGTTTGCATATTATCTAGTGCTCGGCTTGAGAGCTGGAGCGGAGTTGAAAGGTGCAAAATTAGAATAGATTGCCCCCCGCGAGTCCTGTTGACATTTGGCATGACGTCACGTAGGTTTATAAAGCTATGAAGTGTGAGTAAATAAATTAAGGATGAGGGAAAGGTATTAAAATTTGCGCGTTAAGCCGTAGAGCTATAAGGAGAATCCTAAGTGAAAAATATTGACATGATTAGGACGCAAACCCAGGTCTCCCACATTACGGAAGATATTCTAACCATTATATCACCTTTTCTTGGTAGTTTATTCGCAAAAAGTTCGCGAGGCTCGAGTCCTAGTCATATCGATATTTTTCACTTTCGTTTGCCTTTGGAAGAATAATTTAAATTTGTCTCATCCAGCAATACATAATTTACAAGAGAATACAAGGCAGAAATAATCCTACATGAGGTAGAACTTAATGAGGCCTCAGCTATTTGAATGTAGACTCACTGTGAGTAAACTATATAAGACCTATGTGCCTACAACCTTTGATATTTAGTTACGAAATTATTTTAAAATCGGAATTTTTCTGGCGAACGTTTAACTTTTTGCGTTTGTATTTTCATTTTAAATTATTTACTCACAATCAGTGAAATGTATACAAGTTCTATTGCAGCCAGATATTCCCTTAGAATTCTTAAGGATCGATTGAGGAAATGGTATGGTGCGAATGCCTGTCATAGCGCTATTACAGATCATGGGATTGGCAATGGTAGGGAATCAAATCTTTCACCTCCGCAAGCAAGAGTCAAAACCACTTGGCTACCGAAGCTGAAATACTTACTAATATCTTAATTTGCCTATTCAATGACTTCGGATATTGCTCTAGAAGACAATGTGCTATTTACACAGACACTTTTTTAAGCTACAAGATTTTTATTTGAATCATTGAAGTGCTCTAACTTGAAAAAACTCAAAATGCATTTTCTACCACCATTTCTCTTTTCATTGGCATTAAATATTTATCGTGGCAATCAATATTCGAGCCAATTACTAAATATGACGCTTCAAAGTCATAATTGCAATTTTTAATACTTTTCTAAAAAAACTTTCCAAAAGGAGCGTGTTTGACCAAATATAGTCTATTAAGATTTTTTATCTCTCTCCGGGATTCGAACCCGGGATCGCTCCACAGAAGTACTCGAAAACGTGGGAACAATCTTACTACGTCCGCTTCACTTGATTCAAAGTTATACCCCAACAAAGAGTGCCAAAATAAAAAAGACCGCAATCAGAAGTCCGTAAAGTTCGAGGGAGCATGCGAATCGTATGAGTATTCTTGTACTCAGACAGATGACTAACGACTATGATATACGGTTGCGCTTGCTGAAACCAATTTATCCGCCTCCACAGAAAAGCAGCGGTAACCGTGAAGCAAAATATGTCCGCCAATGGTTGCCTTTCAATAGGACATACGTACAGAAAGCTCGACATGTGTGCGAAGTCCATGCCACCAGTCACGAACCCGCAGCGGAGGAGATTATTTCTTGCGTTTAAAAACGTCAGTCGATTCCTTTGCCTACTATGTAAATATCCCCACCGCATTTATGTGTTCAGCTGTCACACTTTTGATATTTAAATGCTTCGCCTTCCCCACTGCGACACGAACGCCCTTTTGGTAAACCTTTTATTTTCGTGCATGCCATTATTTCGTTGGCAGGCAGAAACCTCCCTTTTCTATCCCATGATTCGAATCACACAAAGGCATTGTGGCGCTTAATGCTTTTGACGCAAGATGTCAATACCACGTTTTTTCTCCTATCTCTTTCCCGCATTAGGGCAGTTTTGCTCCTTTTCCTGACCTGACACATCCGCCCACGGTTCCCGGAATGAAAACCGTCATGAAAACGGAGGATCCGTGCTCTTTCTTTCGCTCTGAGGTCGTGAATTTGTCGCTCGGACTGCGTTAACAAAGGGATTTAATATCCCATCTTGTTCATGTTTGAGCTGTGTTTTTCTCTCGTGCGGAGTTTTCGAATTCAGTTTCCGCTCGCATGAGATATGACCCATCGGTACTTTCTATTACGGGGAAATGATCAAAAATATATGGGACTGAATAAAAGGTGAAAATTGGAGAGGGATATCCGAAGTTTTTTACTCTATGTGGATATTCTTTGTCGCTCTGAAACGCCAAACGGGGCTCACACGTTGCTAGCAATAGATTGATGAAATATTTCCATTTTTTCAGCCTGTATCAATAGAGTTATTCATATAACGTATTCCGTTTGAGTCCTTTAGAGAGGAGCTTTAGTTATTCTTGTTAGTGCTCTTTCGATTTAAGCCCTTTTAAAGGGTATTAACTCTGATACTGAAATTTCCTTCGCGATGACGAAATAAAATTTAAATAATATTTCCAGAGAAACCATAATACACATTTAGCGAAGCGAAAGAGAATTCAGAATTCAAAACAAAGCTCTGTTTTAAGAATGTACTGAAAATTTCGGCCATATCAGATCGAATAACTAAACTTTAAACATATTATGTGGACGAATCCGCCATGACATCACTCGATCTTGTTATGTGTTAGTATGTTACATAGAGTATCATTCAAATAATAAATAACCTGGTTACATGTCTGGAATCAAATTACACAACATATCATTTAGTTTATAGTTAACTAAATCCAACGATAAATAGCGAAACTTTACATGTTTAAATGAAATGAAATACAAGACTTGATAATTTCTACTAATATTTATTTCTTTTAGTGGCATTAGCCAAGTTTAGTCTTTTTTATTTCACTATCAACTCAAATTTAAAATCTAAAAAGGATATTAAAGGAATTATTGTGATTTTTATGGAGTTTGCATCAGACATTAGAGAAGCATTTGGATTATGAAATTTCATTAGTGATTGTATCCTTACACGTATGCAACCCGGGGTGCATTTCTAGCATCCCATCAAGAGTATCCCATACTCAAATTTCTAACCTCAGTTGGTTGGATCCACGTATACTGATCACAGGTTAACCCGTAGACAATATACGGATACTTATATGTCCAATTCTCTCTTATTATATTATATTTCATTTTACCTGATCAATAGCGAATTGAGATTATGATAGACGAATTCTTAGATAGATGTTTTGTTGCCATTAATTATATTTACATACGACAGTGCGTTTTAAATGCAGGGAATATAATTTATGGAAATTCTCTGAGTTTGCATTAATCCAAATATTGGTTTGTTGCTGCTATATACCAGCCATTCCCTCATTTCTAGCTTGATCTCTTTGGTTTCAATCCAAATTTCATCCTTCATTCATGTCAGATATCAAACTAAAGTAACTTAAATGTCATTGTCCTCAAACTTCTTCTTTTCTTATACGATTAGATGATTACTATTTATCACTATTTAGCCTTATTCCCATCTCATATGGGTCGACTTATGATTTTTTATGATTGGAGTTGATGATGAATTTGATTTTGGCGCAGAGTTTCGCAGCCGAATGCCCTTCCTGCTTCTTAAACCATTCGAAAGAATTGGACACACATAAAAAACCATTAAATAACCAGAAATATCCGCTCCTCAGGGATTCGAACCCAGTACCATGGCGTTGTAACGTTACCACTCCGTCACCGTGTTCTGACTGTGTGAGATTACAAAAATGTTAAAGTCTAAAACATGCACATAAAATACCATCTCTCCAAAGGATGAAACTGAAGGGATAATGCTCGTTTGGATCCAAATTACTTGACTGAAGATTCTGCACGTGTACATCACCACTTGTCTCTCGTAATTTAACCTAGATCTTCCCATAACACAAAAGAAGAATAGCTTCGCATAACATAGCAGTAAAAACCCCGGAACAAAGTTGCCACATGTTTTCATTCTTTCCATCCCGTGGTTAAAAGTAATTCATCTCTCTTTTTATTCAAGGTCGAGGATGCCTCTTTTAGCTTACGGTTTAAAGTCGGTCCGCAACGAGAAGTTTTTTTGCTCCAAAGTAAGCGAATTTTTTCCACCCAAAGCCACGGCCAATAAAAACGCGGGAAACGAAAAAAAATCTCCACATATTATGTCTTGACGGAATTCTTGGAAAGTGTAATCAGTGTGATTCCATTGCACTTTGTAAACATAAAAATAAGGTAAACATGGCCTACATTCCTCTCTTTTTTTCGTGAATCCAAAATCAAAGACGGTGCACGTGCGTGGATTTCCATTGGGATGCACTTGACATTTAAATGGGGCAGCGTCGGATGAGTAGTCCTAGAGGAGAATTAGCCTTTTGAGAGCATAAATGAAAATTAATTGAAGGAAATAAAAGGGAGGACTAATGAATGCTAAAGAAAACGGCGTGACCCAAAGTCGCTTTAATCATAAACTCGGAAATAATTGTCTATTTTTTCCGGGACTTTGAAATTTTGAGAAACGTCAAAGGGATTAAATGGGTTAAAATTGTCAATTTAATTAAAATTATATAACAGGAAGGATGTTTCCTGTATTGTGCATGAAAATTTGTTGGTTTAAGCTGAAATTTAAGGAAATTATCCGCCGAAAAATAATTCATTTCCTGAAGTAACTATACATTATTCTGTTTATATACTGTACTTTACTCTTTGGTATAAAGTACACTCTGAAACTATATATACTTCATATACATTCTACGACTACTCTCATCTAATCTTTATTAATTAAAATTTAATCTATTTACACAATTTGATAATTCTAGTACAAATTAAATTGAAAACAGCCTATAAGGAAAGTTAAAATATTACAAATGTTCACGAGGGTGGTCTGAAAAGTTTCCGACCCCAGATTTATTCAGACATCTTCAGAAAATTTTCGGAAATTTTCAGAAAACATGTCGAGAAATGGCGAAATATCGGAAAATTTTCAGACCACCCATGTATATTAAGAATGAAAAATTACATATTAATAATGGAATTTTGGTACTTCACGATACTTTGAACCATTGGGTTTTGACAGTTTTGGGAGTGACGTTATCCTTGCGCTTATGCAACCTGGGATGTAGTCATTGCATAAGAGTATCACCTAATCTCTAACCTGCTGGTTATACGGCATATTAACCTTAGAGATCACTTTCTCATAGCACTCAGCACGACTCCACCTCGTAAATACTACTTCTGAACATAGATTATCCCTCAGTTGTATTCACGCTATCCCAGCCAAATACGAAACTTTCATAAACACGGCGGATGAATGTTACATTTTTCTCCAAATTGTACCAAAAAGAATAAAATACATGACTCACAGAATGAACGCAGAAAATTTCACTAACTTAGAAACTTTAATTTGACTAGATCACGTAATAAGGAAAGTAAGAAAGGGTCATCAAGATTTCACAGCTTTGATACACCATTGGAATGGCAAAAAACACCACAAAATAAAACGTATACACGAGATATTTTACTACGTAGCAATACTATTTGATTGTTTTCTCGTTCTGCATTTTATAAGGTGGATCACTTGACAATATTGGACCAGAAACCTTAGTCCTGCTTTCTGTTTTCATATGCTGTGGTTTCGTTTCATATAATTACTTCTTTTACTCCGTTGAATTTCAATTTCCCTCTTTCCTTATTAGAATATGCTTAACGAATCGTATATAAATTCAACAACATGCAATTAAATGTTACAAAAATTAATTGAATTTTGTTGAATGTAATGACAAAAAAGACCGTGTAAAACCATGCTAATGACATACGCCCGCGAATTTTATATTTATGAAAAAAATCTAAGATTCTTCCACGTGTAAACCAAGGCACGAGGTTTAAAAATAGATTTCATTAATTTAATGGCACACTCCGCAAGGAAAAATGTATGGCCTTGATATGAATTTCCAAGAGCCATCAACGGAATTCCTTGATAGGCAAAACTAGGTCAATGTTAGAGGAAAATGATACATGCCCATCGCAGATTTAAATTTACTCGTTCTAAACACAAATATATTTATTCTTTGTCACAACTGGTGATTGCTTGGCTTTTAGTTGATATTTCGCTCATGATATGCAATTTTTATCATATCCGACGCCATTGGTGAATTTAATCACGGGTTGGAATCTCGTGCAAAACTCGCATATTATTTTTTCTCGTAATATTTTGCAAAGGTGTGTCAAAATGCATGAATCTGAACGAAACTAGTGGAGCAAAGGAAGACAAATCTATTAAAAATAGGTGGAAATGTTTTCCCATATTAGTGTATATTATTTCGAAATTTGTATAGCTTTCACAGATTTTCACACATCACTTCTCATTATGGGTGTTCTTTCATTGCATTTACTTCTTTCTGTTTAATGTCAGTACTTAGTTTCTAAAAGTATTAATGAGTTTATGAATCTTAACTTACTGTGTAAATTTTGTACATGGCAAACAGAACATCTCAATGTAGATTCCACCCAACAAGGATGTTAGTATGTAATCAATATCACTGTTACTTAAAAGATTTTTTCAAAAAATCCAAATTACCATTCCAGTTTGCAAAAGTTCTACAGAAGATGGGAACAAACTTTGGTGGTACTTCTCCACTATTAACTTATTGGTATGTAGTACCCATCTAAAGAATGTAAACTATTCGTGAATCGGAAGAAATGCAGAGAAAAGGCTTTGGTTTGTTAAAAATTGCAGCGCTAAATCGCGTAACCAAGTCTTTTCATGACGTATATTAAACTTAGGCTAGATGTATAAACTCAGAGAAGATTCGCTCTCGATATAAATAGCCACTTTGAAGCGTCTTCTCTATTTTGTAGGCCGATCAGATACTGTGAGAAAAATCAGCGAAATGGAAGCTAAGAGGATAGACTCAGCGGTTCATTTTTCCTTCCAACTATTCGCCACAGAAACTTTTGCAAAAAAATAGATTGAGCTGTGCCTGCAACCCTTGCCCTATACCAAATGGTGGCAGTAATTTGCGTTAGTAGATCAGGGATGGATGGATTTAGAAACTTTAGAGGTGGGCAATTAAGACTGTATCAGAACGTACTAATCTTTAAGTTAGGATGTTATTAGAACATCAATTCTATACTATTAACTATTTTACTATGTTAACTTAATACGTTAACTTGATAAATAGTATGAGAGTATGTTAATCGACAAAGTAAAAAGTAAGAAAGATCAGAAAGAAGAACTTCACTTACAGTAATGTAAGGGTGGTTAATAAGGCCACGTTTATAAATGTGTACTCTGGATTTCAATGGTTGGTAAACGATTTACGAGTGAAAAACTTCAGATTACTTCTAAAACTGAAAACGGAGGTTCGATTTCTAAAATATTTGATTGGTAGAACGTTTTTCTCAACCTACACTTTAATACTGGATCGTCATACTAAACAATTTTTTTTGTTTTTCTTATTGGTTTGTTTATTCCCCTTGCTGTACTGTCTCAGTAACTTTCCATACATGTTGTTTCTTGCTTCCTGTCTATACAGTCAAAAAATTTACAGTTAAAAAATTTATTTATTAGATTAATTTCGTCTAAATTACTATCTCTTTGTTACTCAGCGCATCAATCCATCATTTTGTTTCAGCCAATTATTACTTCACTTCATATTCAAGATTTATCTGGTGTTTACTCAGCCTCATTCTGCCAGTCATACCCAGCCGTCACTTCTCCTTCACCCCTGTCTACGTAATGCATCCCAGAAATCTTAAGGAGCTCTTAAAAAAAAGAAAACCCCGGTTCATACAACCACCCCCTCGGGAAGAACAGCCAGCACCGCCGAATCGGCTGAGGCGCGCATTCTCGGTAAATTATACGGAGTTTTATACCCGCAAATAATGGAGTGGGACTTAACGGTTCGCGCCGTGCAGTATTAATCGAGGCGAAAGAACCGTCTCAGCTCCTCACAAGTGCATTACCGCCCGTTCTCCGGATTTCTCAATTATTTATGGCGTCAATTTTACCTAAAACTGCATTCCGAAACGGAGGGAGCGACTCGATTTATTTTCCGGGACCATCGTAAGCCCTTAACTAAGCCAACTCCCGCAGTCTGAAGTGAGACTCCGTCTCGGCGATATTTCCGCTAATGCCCGCGTTAAGGTCTCTCTTTCGACGACTTCCCGTCTTCCATTTCTCTTCGTCATCCCTTAACTATGCACGTCGCCCGTGATTCTGCTGACGTCTCGCGGATTCCTGCGGGAAAAAATGAGCGGATTGTGAGCGATTATGCGGAATGAAAGAGGCTCGTTTGGAAAAATGCTCCGGCTGAGATGATTAAGGCCGAGCGTTAAATCACGTCGGTCGAGCCGCGAATTATCTCAGGTGTGTCCCGAGTGCATGTTCCGCGATTAATCTTCGGCGACAGTCCGAATCGGGGGAGAAAAGTTTAAACACGCAGTTTTAGCGGCTTGGATGGACTTCGCGGAGTGCCGTGCGCGATCAGACTGAGAATCTCCGGTAGCTTCCAAGTTATTCTTGTATTCAACTGTAAGTAGTCATCCTGAATGGTGAACCTTCATTATGTTGCATTGCATTGGTCCACGGAGTCGTCCGAAGGATCGAAATTGGTCGACAAGGGAAACATTGTGGAAATAACTTGCAATATTTACATAATGTATCGAAAAAAACCAACCATCTAATCATCGGGTAGATTCGACTTTGAGTCTACCTGATGATCGTTCTCTGATAATAGTATTGCATTAAATTCTTTGACAGCTGAGGTAACTTTGCAGTGAGCTCCAAACGGGATTCGAACCCGAAATCGCTTTTGTCAAAGTCGAACGCGCTGCCAGCACGATATCCGAGAGATCCCTATCCGAGATCTCAGATGATGTTCTATTTGAGAACGAAATGCGCATTGGGCTAACTCACGTTTTTGATGGTTTATTGCTTTTTTCAATAAATTACAATTTTCCATCATTGGTCCAAAATGCTCTAATATATTACTAAATACCTCAAATGTACTACGTCGCTTTGAAGAATATAAATTGTCAGAGCTTTCAGCGTGACGAAATTTGCCGTAATGATAATGGATTCAGTAAATCAAATAATCTTACATACTCTCGCAATTCATTTCAGTTCTCTATTAAAATAATAGCTTTCCATCCCGTTATTCCTCGAAGGAGTACTCAAAATGTTGACGTTTACAGTTACTTTTAATTCATCAAAACGCACTGGAGTAGGGGTGAGGAATCTTTTTCCATTGGAAGGCTACGAATGGCATCATCAGGGCGTTTTAATGGCGCATTGCCTACATGGAATGTTATCCTTTTAATTTTCTTTTGATTGATACACGAGATTGAGTAACAGCATCAATTAAACGAATGCATTAGTATCAGAAAGTGACGACAAGAGCGCATGTGGCCATCAGTTCGTAGATTCTCCACCTCAGCACAGGAGCATTCTTTGGTCAATATATTCTAATTCAAATCACAGTGAGTATTATAAGTTCTTCTTTTCTCGACAGCTACAGCGTAGTGTGACATGATTAGCTTAGGACTTTAGAAATCAAACGGTACACATAGAGAATGAATAATTACTAATAGAACATTAAGGGACGTGGCGTAAAAGCAAGGGATGCCTCTTCTAGGAGATCCTATTATTTTTATCCCCAAATAAAATTCCTCCTCTTCAACTCATCAGCGACTAACTGCTTTTGCAATCCTATCATTTTCGCAACATCTTTCATCTATTAACTCAGCAACGCATCCAGTTCCTTCGTCTTATATTTTTCTTAAGAGAAATCATTCCCTCTCTTGTATTTACAGTTAATTTCCTTTGCTAATGTTACTAATTCCTCAGAGTGCGCCGCTCATAATCACACGTTATCACCTTGATTTCAATAATATCTGAAGAACTTTAAGTGGTTTTTTTCTTCATTTAACCCGAGTCGAGATACGCTATTCAGAATGCGGGAGCATTCTTTTTAAGGATGTAAGATGAAAGAGCTTACGGCTACTGAATTACGGCCAGAGGATCAGATGGAAATTAATTGGATGCATTTTGAAGAACGGAGTTTCTTGGCCGAATCATTAGTAATTTACCTTGTAATTTCCAGAACTTTCCGAGCAACTTTCGTTGCGAAGCAATTTCCTTCTGAAAATTCAATGATTTTATATTTCAAGTATAATGACCCGGAAACGAACAGGAAGGTCAACTTCACTGAGAATACATACTCGGAAAGGTATCTGAAAGCATGACTGGCCTAGAATATTTCTCTACAAGAAAATAATCAATCATATATGTTCTAGATATCCAAAGAGCCAAATATATAGTATGTGCTTCGCAGTTTATATTGCACAAAATTCATCAAGTACTCAGGGTGATAAGAATAACTTTCGAACGAAAAGATTATCATTCTATAAAATCTGGAAAACTCTCGAAAATGTTACTTTGAATTCACGCACGAATTTGTACAATATTGCAGTTCAATACAAAAAGATAGGAGGAAGAATTGGTATATAATGGCGGTATTACAGAATATTCACATAAATATGTAGCAACAAGAAAAATAAGCTTCTAATATGGAACGATGATAGGATCGCATTCTATTAAATAATTGAGGATTATTGCTCTTTTTACTGATTTTTTTTTATTATTCCGTTCTTTTTCTGAACTATAGGAGCAATTTGGGGAGGGTCAGCTACAGAGAACGGTAGATTACTTGATTTCTTTTATACAAAGTCTAAATACTATAGGCTAGCTCTCCTCAAGCTTATCGCAGTATATCCTTGCTGTAGAGGATAGAACATCCAAACAATAATTTTCTCAAGTAATTACAATTGCATTGATATTTTTTATAATTTGGATGAAGATGAACTAGAGTCCATGCCTATAACGTTTGATTAATATTTTTCATAAGTCCAAGCTTTTTCATGTATTAAAATGGGCCTCGAGATGCACATTAGTACTAAAACGGGAATTTAAAATAGTTGTGTTCAAATTACCACCAGCTGTCCGTTTAGGAATAAAATTATATATAAAAATACCGATAGAAACACCAAAATTTTCATAATTTTATACTACATTAATGGTGGTAGTGAGCAAAGTCAAAAATCCTGAAAAGAATGAAACATATTTTAATAGAAGTTCTTTGAAGTTAAACTTTAATTAGCAGTCAAATGACCACCGTCGTCTTCATGTTAATTACCTCTTTTAAAGTGCTAATTTACCTCTTCCAGAAACATCAGGCATTTCCTCGATGAAAAATTGCTAAGATTCGTCATTTTTATTATTTTTGGTAAACTTCAGCAAATAACCTCTTCTATGAACCAGTCTCAATGCTGTCATTCTCATCATGCAGTTGAATACAGGAAAGTAAATGCTGAGCAAGGAACTGCCGATAGTCGCGAGAATTCAAGGCGGGAATTCGGAAGAAATAAAAAAATGAAAAGAGCTGAGCGTAGGTGAGTTCCTTCATTACTTTTCATACGCATCATCACCTAGTTTATTTCAAATCTATTTCAGTCCTGAACCCTACACAAGGGAAAGATGCAGATAAGCTTATCCGAGTAACAATCCAGCCACGGTTGCGCGAGCGAGGAATGCAGACGAGCAAAACGAAATCTCGTGACAAAAATCTATTTTCGAAAATTCCCTTACTCCTCCGCGCTGTAACAATCCTCTTCTAAGGGCGCAGGTTCCAGAAATCTCCACAATGATACACTCGGAAATATGTTTCCTTTCCGAGATTTCCTGAGAAAACTTTTCCGCGAGGCAAGAATACGTCGGAGGGCTCATAGCACATCCATTTTATGCAACGACGCCGGAGTTAGCGAGTGAAAGAGGGAAAGGAAATAATTTGGCGGAGGATCCATCTTGCTCTTCTTGTACAGTGATTGGTAGCTGGGGAGAAGCGGAAACCCTCCGTCACTTCCTGTTTATCGCTAACGCAAGCGAGTAACTCACGCTCCTGAAGTCTATCTCATCCACAGCCTCTGCTACTTTTCTCTTCCCGTCTTCTCACGGGTTTCGCCTCTTCCCCATCCTTATTCCCTTATCTCCGCCGCCAGAGAAGGTTCTGTAGGTGAGACCTGAATGGAGCCGTCAATTATGAGCCGAAAAATTCCAATTTGAGTGATTTAATTGGATTTGGTGATATTAGAGGAGAGATCGATTCCGATGGGAAATGGTGTCATAATCGCTCGGCCATGAAACCCGGGGATGCCTTCCGATTTGATTCCGAGTAAGATAGAAGCCCAATTATGAGAGATTTTACTAGTTTTCGAATCTATCGAGGGTAAATATTGAAGAAGAAGAAAAAGCGTTGATGGAAATGTTCGGGACGATTTGAGACTCTCCCACTCAAATCATTCCGTATTGTATTCCATTGAATTTCTAAATTTAGCACTTTTAGGGGGATAAATGGAGGTTATGGAATGCAGATGCGATCTAAAAATACACCGGACTAAGAAAGATACTTAAAAGTCAGGAGTGTAGTGAGAGTTTTAGAAGACTTGATTACCGTGGGAAGCTTTTTCATAAATTTATCACTTCTGAATACGGGGAGGAGATAGTTGATATTCTTATACCAGTTAGTAGCGTACGTGATCTTCGAGTCAAAACGATGAAACGTTACAGGGAAATAGTTGCCAGGACAGATAGTTATTTCTGGTCATTTTTTCCGCGAAGTATTAGAGAAGCCAACAGCAGTCAAAGGTAGATAGGGTTTTCGGTGTTTCACACCCCCTGCCATGCGCCAGTGGCGATTTGCACGGTCTATATGTAAATGTAAATGTAGTACAAGAGTAGAACATGGTGTAAGAGTACAGCTGTGCGTATTAAGAGAGTATAGGACTACAAGATGAAATGATGGAAGTATTTGTCAAACATATAAGAACAGAGCAAAGAGAAACAGAACAAATGGAAGGATACAAATATCTTGGTTGACAAGATACAAATATTGTGGATGACACAAGATAGGAGAATTGAGAGAGAACAGGTATGAGGATCTTGGATGATGAGGCAAAAGATGTCAGAAAAAGCAGAGAATATTAGCCAGTAAAACAGATATAAACCTAGGGAAATAAATGATAAAATACGTGATATGAGTGTTTCTTTATGGTTGTGAAACTTCCTTAGGAACGACTACAAGAGGACAGAAGTTTTTGAAATGTGAAAAAGGGTATTAACATGAGGTGGAAATACAAGATGAGAAACGAGGATGGTCTAAGAAGACTGGAAGAGGAAATATATCGATTAAATTAATAAATCAGAAGAAGATGAAATGTATAGGACACTTATATATACAATACTATTGATAAATCAGTTACTTTTGGAACTGCATGTAAAGTATAAAAAAATAGTTGCAATTAAAGGTTTTTGAATTAAAGTAAATCTGTTGTTATTCTTAAAGGATTACTTGCTGAGTAATATTTATGTAATTGCGGAACTTAGCACCAATAGATATGTAGGTGTGAGTGGTTTTTCTCCATTTCATAACGAAGGATGAGCGATCAAATTATTGATATGATTAAGCCACAGTAATTCTTATTTTAATGTCATGTGATCTGCTCCAAAAATCTCACACTTGCACACGATTTAGGCAGAGTTTAACATTTAACTGTGAGTTTAGATTTAACTGAATATTTTAATCAATACATAATTGGTTCTATGAAGATTCTTACGATTTATAAAATTTGTAGACTAAAAGCATATAAATGGCCGTAAATTGTTCAATAAAAGCTTTTACATTAACGTTTTACCAGATGATTGGTTAAAGAGAATTGCCAAATACGGCTCTTATTATAAAGCATCTCAAATGATACTGATCCATTAATCCAGCTTATATTTTAAAGCAATTCCCTCACAGTTCCTTTGTGAAAAATATTGTACGCCGGCCAGAAATTTAATTCTTCGCCGACGTCAAAAAACTCTTCCGCTTTAAGAGATATTTTCAAGCTATTTCTCCTTTTGCGTTAAGTGTTCCATTAAAACTTCAGATTGTTCTCTTCTTGATTTCCTGGCTTTCTTTTCGGCTAATGACTCGTTACGTTCTTGCTATTAAAAGAAATCATTTCCGTTTTAGATCCAAAAATCGAGTAGCTTCATTTCAACAAATTTTTCTTTTGATCGCCTGGAAATTTTATTCTTAGATTGCGTTATAAAAATGATCATATTCTTGACGTTTTTTACATTTGGTAGTTGAATTCACATTAAATAATTAAATAAACGATACATATGTTAATTAGAATAAAAATAAAATGTAAGACTCTTTTTCTTCTCGGAAACAGAATTTGGAATTTCACATCTTTAACTCGTTATTAGAAAGTTTCTGGATGCAAATACCTTACAAAGAGCCACAGTTTCTTAAGGATAGGGGTTTAAAATTATTTTTCTAATCAACGGATTTAAACGAAAAATACAAATAAGGAAACGAAGCAAACTTATTTTCAATAAATCATTAATCTATTTCGCAATTTACCTTGTAAATCTTAGTATGTTCCAAGTAAGTTTCTCTCACCATAACTTTGTGAATGGAAAATATTTCAGCATTCTTTTGGTAAAGCATATCAATGATATATCTTTCATTTACTTCTATCTCAGTCATCTTCGTATCAGTGGTAATGTAAGAGGTACTTAAGTACGAATGATATTGAACAATAGCATTCATTCCGTCATTGAAGGAAATGCGAGGTATTGTTCATAGAACTCAGGTGATTTCGCCTAACTTTGCGGAAAGCCATCAAAATCTAAAAAAACACAAGGTGAGCAAGAAAAATACGATGGACTTCCGTGAGTTATTTTATATATTATTGTTCATTCTTTCATTGAGCTACATTTACGTAGATATTTTTAACTCACATCCATGGGATTTAATTTCCAAGTAATCCATCATTTCTGACTGAAAAAACTGGGATACTCTACAGTAAGTAATCAATGCGAGAAAAAAGAGTCACGGAATTCGAAGAAGCGTCAACCTCTGTATCAAAATACATTTTCCTCTTTAAGATTAAACTGTATGACTTTGCAAAATATCAAATTGGATAACATCCTTTGCGGTTATTTCAGGTAAGGTTCAAGAAATTTAATGGATATAAAACTACTGAATTAATACTATAAAATATTTAATGAATATTTGTGAATGCAAGGTATAAAAAAGTAACGTTCAGTTTCGTGAAAAAGAAAATGGTTCTAGTAACTTCCGCTGTGAGTGAATTAAATGAATGACTTTTATGAAGTAATTAAGGAAGCTGACTTCATATGATGTGCAGCATTTAGATGAAGCAGAAAACAGATCCGATTCAACGGATTCAAGACGATAAAGTTACCACAAAGTCTGATCATTCTTGGAATTAATGTATCTCTTTCCGTCAGAAATAAAGATAAAATATTTTGTGCTATAATCTATCTCATATTTTATATAGTATAAAGTCTAAAATAAATATCGTCGTGTTTGTGTAAATGCGTTTCTGAATTTAGGAGTCGAAAGTTTTTTCTAAGACAAGATCTTCTGTTTTCCGCAGTATGAGCTTTTATTTTTTTATTCATAACAATACGTATATTCGAATGGATTTCCGCTGTACTTGGCAAATTCGACGGCTAAGAACTACATTCCAACTCATCATGACAAACTTTTCGCATTTTGCAGTAGATGTTTTCATTAATTTATTCTTAATTTCTAAATGAGATATTTTTTGCTTATCTCGGTAATTACTAAAGTCATACACATACACGTGGATTCATATACGTGATGAACTATAATTAATATGTTGAGCGTCGGTGCTTTCGTTGTAGCAACCAAAATTTTATTCATAGGCATGTAAAAGTTCACCTAATCTCCTCGTTAAATTCTACCAAATTGGCAATTTATCAAAGTTTTCACGATTTAAAATCGGAAACAACATTCGGCGAAATTAAAAAAAACATCAAAAATGTTTTTTCTTTTTTAAGTTCGCCATTTGTATATTATCTTGTAACACTCTCCAAGTTCCGTCAAACAAAATCTCACTAATTTTTCTGCGCGGCGAACCGTTAATATTCCACTGTGAAAAGGCGACAGCTTTATGACGTTGTATGACGTCACGCGCTCGAAGTCTACCTTGCGAGAAAATCTTACATCTCAGCTGTATTGAGGCATGTTTATTTGGATGTACATTATTGTGATAAAGTCGTTTAGATTTTTAATGAGTACAAAATACCGTAACATCGACTTTTGCATTCCTGATCCGTAGTGAAAACAATTTTTTTTATATATTATTTCTAAAAATTTTATATTCTAATTTTGTGTGATCAGCTAATTTTTCTCTCTTCACACCATCAAAACATATAAATGACACACCATTTTTAAGAGAAATTTTCCCGCTTCCTGCTAAAAATAGACCAACAAATGATAAATGCACTATTTGGTCAAATGCTGAATTGAATTTGAATTTGCCATAGTTTCGTTACTGAATGTGTAGACATCGATATCTATCGATAAATACGAAGTTCATAGAAAAGGAGACTGATACAAAATATGAAGGCGTGTTCACTGGGTAAGTTTTAGTGTTTTCGTATTCGTTTTTAGAGATTGGACTGTTCCTTGAAATGTATTTGGGTTGGAAAATAGAGTACCATTTCCCGTCTGCGAAATTTTTGCACGGGAAATTAGTAATAAATAAATTCAGATATAAATTTATAAATCCATACGGTGATTATTAATGTAGGTACTTATACTTGCGTATTCGTTCTTAGTGATTGGACTGTTTGTTATAATGTATTTCGATGGGGAAATAGAGTATCAGTGCCCGTTAGCGAAATTTTTGCACGGGGAAGGTAGTAATAAATATTCTGATATAAATATATGAATCCATCCGTTGATTATTAAAGTAGGGACAGCCCTTCAAGAGCGCGAAATGTCAAAGGAACACGAGGAGGAGCACAATAAACATTTGACAAGAGTAACAAGATGGAGGGAATGAATTGGGCGAATAGAAGGGAGAAGGAAAAGTGGCAAATGGGACAAGAGGGAAAAGAGTAGCTGTCTGGGAGAAGAAGGCGACAATCGGAATGGAAATGAATGGGAAAGGAATGAGGCGGACGTGTCGCAAAAAGGCGATATTTAGTAGGGGTACGATAGAGAATGTCGGGAATGGTGGATGCGTGTGGGCGTGGGAAGTGATGAAATTGAGGAGGCAATTTTTCCCCACTCGAAGACATAAATTCTGGGAGACTTTCCGCGAGAGAAAGTTCAACCCCCGAAATTCCTCAACCACCTCTAACATCCTTCCCTTCCATTCGCGGAATTGTTTTATATGTGTTTTCCCGAAATGGGGAATTCTAAGAACCGGTTATGTCGTTCGGGCTTTCATATTTGCACGCGCTCTTATGGATGAGTTCTATTCTTAGAAATTTAAGAGTTGAGTTCAGCGGGAACTTATTTTGGATGATGTAGTTTGAATAACTTTAACGCCTAAAAATAGCTTTAACAATACTGGTGATATAAATAGGCTAGGAATTTTATAATCGCGATTTTCGCATTTCTGGTCATAAATGGTATTTAAGGGATTTACTAAATTAAATACCATATTTGAAGGAACATGAGAACCCCGAGAAATACATTTTGCTCTAGAAGCGTGTATTTGGTTTAAATTGGTTAGTTCAAAACTGTTCCTTTGGTTGTACATGTTGTATCGTATATGCTATACAAGTTTACACATTATTTAGTTTAATTTTAACATATTATTCCCACTATATTTGAATAAATACATATGCTATTTGTAATGTATTTGAGGCCTCTCAAATTAAATTTATCTCCCTTATTTCACGCTTGATTTCCTTTTAATTCATATTTTTTTACTTGAATTGACTTTTGTTCACTGTTTATTTAGAAATAGATTCCAATATATTTATTCTACCTAATAGATGCTAAATTGTAGTACCATTGCTACCTGTAGTATTGAAATATCTAAAGATACAAGAAATAACCTTAAATTTTAATGAATTAATATATCCGCAAAGTAATACAAGTAACTATAATAATACCATTAAATTATTTGTTTTCATTTAAATTCGTGTCTAGTGATCCAAAATTAGGCTATCCTGGGTTAAAAAATTTGTTAGAATAATATCAAATTCACTTTCTCAACTTCACATGGGAAATTTACAAAACGTTTCCTTGTGGTATTTTTACATGTGTACCGCTGGGTTCCAACACCCACAGCTAGCCTCAAAACGAGTCAATAAAAATCATCATGTTGAGTTTATGAGCCATAAGATACCACTTAGTCCCAGCAGCGAGTAGGCGCTTACAGCCGTGTTAACATAATACTTTAAAACATGTGGGGATTCCTCATGGTTGGTAGCTCGCTCGCAATGCACCCATCAACTGCCGGTTAACTGCACACTTCGTTCCCCCTTTATTTTGAGGTTTAAGTTTTCTGAATGTTCATTGCCAATCATCACAAAGCCACTCATGTACAAATGGAACTTACTTCGAAAGGAAAGAACAGGATGATTAAAAGTTATGCTAGTAGCCTATGTTTCTAACGAACATCACTTTTTAGTATTAATTTCAATTTTATATAATCATACCTAAGATACAAATCTAATGGTGGTTTCCCGTTCAGTTTCACGACTTATGAACTACTATACGTATGCCCAACCAAGTCTTTCATCTTACATTCCATCAAATAGAACTCCGAAAAAACCAGAAAAAAAACTGTTACAAAGTTCATTATTTAGTTGTAAAAGTTCATTATTTAGTTGTAAAAGTTCATTATTTAGTTGTAAAAGTTCATTATTTAGTAGTAAGGTAAATACATGTATGGAATCATTATGTGGGATTTGTATGCTTATTATATTTGTATGCTTATTATATTTGTATGCTTATCATATTATGTATTTTATGTTAATGTTTATCACTGATATGTATTTATGTAGGTATAAAAAACTGCCACCAGGCTTTCAGCCTATTGTAAATATTAAAAAAAAGCAATCGTTCAAACTTCAGATTGTTCTCTTCTTGATTTTCTGGCTTTCTTTTCGGCTAATGACTCGTTAAATTCTAGCTGTTAAAAGAAATCATTTCCGTTCCAGATCCAAATATCGAGTACCAAGTCTTTCATCTTACATTCCATCAAAATGCAATAGATAAAAACTTTATGATAAATATTTCTAGGCTAAAAATTACGATTGTGTTCATGTCAGTTTCTTTCTAAAAAATACACAAGTAAGACGATACTCCTAATTATTTCATTGAGTTAGCTCAATATTTTAGGTCTTCATTAGATCTGTGGTATATTATAACAAGTTCTTCTACTGATATTATTTCAGGATCCTCTTTAATGCTATTTCTACACATGGATTCCCTCGTACATCCTCTTTGAGTTGACTCACAAGTTGATGAATCCTCAGAAATACGGTCTCCTCTTTGGTAGAGATTCCTCTAAACTTAAGCGCTACCTTCAGCAAAACTTCATCTACATCTACAGCCTAAACTATACCCTGCAAGCCGCCTTTCGGCGTGTGGCATGAGGTGCATTGCAAACTTGAGTATCGTTGGAAGAAAGCAAGCTCAAATTTAGGTTGAACTTGCACAATAAATTCAAATATTAGAAACAAAGCCAGCTCTTCGAAACTTGCACCAAAATTATAGATAACGACCGAATTCGGTGTAAAAAACAGTCAAAGTTAGATATCAGACCATTCTTCAGGCCGAAACCGATCATTTACAAAAAAATCAGGTAGAAGTTACCAGGAACACTGGTTTTATTAATCCATTTTTATTAGAAGGAAACGGGGTAATGATGATTTATCACGAAATTGTGTGCATCCAGGAAAAATCCCAAGAACGAATAGATTTTAAAAAGGTCTTACGGAACAGAGAATCGAACCAGAGTCTCCCAATGAATGGCTTGAAAGAATCTCCTGTTGAGATAGCTCAATGGTCAGATCAAGGAAAATGGATTATTATACAAACGGTAACAAATTAAAACACTTAACAGCGAGTCAGCAATGACAGTAGAGTCAAAATATTCATAACAGAATATAAATATCACGAGAAAGAGCAAGCTAATTCATACTTATTTAAAGTATACTATTGAAACAGCAACAGAAAAGAATTAATAATAATTAAATACATCTACATAATAAAGAGCTAAGTTTAAATTGGACCTTATGCAAAAGTATCTGGGGACGAAGAAAAATATAGCATACTATAATAGAGCTGAGAAAAACGGTAAATGAAGGCTCTTTTAGTAATGGTGATTCGAGGCATAGGGCAATGAAATGGCGTAATCTATTAGGACTGGAAGGCAAGAAGGGAGAAAAAGGGTATTACTGCTGATAATCTTGAAACCTTCATCGCAAATTTCTTCGACTCTAACGAAGCATCGACGCACCGAAATGCGCAAATTTCCCAGCAAAGAAAGGAGTAACCAAGACGCTCTAAACGTTTTCCATTTCGGCCGGGGAAATCATAATAAAAAACTCACGCCAATTAGTTTCGCGAAGCCCGACCGAGACGAAATTTCGCCCGTCTACCCCTTCTGCGGAGGAAGCCGGAGAGGATTCGATAATGAATGAGATGGTAAGAAAGAGGGAAGATGAAAGAGGGGTGGTAGGGATAAGAAGGGCTTTCCAGAGGGTTGGAGGGAAAAAAAACAGGGAGAAGAGGGTTGCGGGATATTGAGGGTGAGGATGGTCCGTGTGATTCGCACGTGGTCGGGAGGGTACGTGGGCAAGTGGGCCTTCCTTGGGAGGGTCTGATGGGGTAGCTGTACATCTTCATTAAGCAAATGCGATAGAGAGTAGGGCTCCTTTCAAGGGGAAGATCTGGTCAATAGGTAGCGAACTCTTGGAGAGAGGTTAAGGGAGGGCGGATCGGAAATGAAATGTTACAGATCGAGAGGATGGGATCAAAGAGTGATGACGCGCGGTGACTACGAATGGGTCTGCGTAGGCGAGATAATGCGTCACCCGAACCAGTCTTCCACCTAAAGGACCGAGTTTTTTAAATAGAGAGATTTTATTCAAACTGCATCATATTTTTGGATTACGCTCGTTTACGTTGAATGTCCCATGACATGTGAATTTAACTTTACGTAGAGGGAAGTCATCGACGGAATATATTTTCATCAAATTTAATCAGCTGATGGTTGTCATGATTCTTGGAATGTAATCACTCGTTTTTGGCCGTACTTCGTGGAAAGCCATTTCATTGGCTAACTTGGTAATTTCTACAGAATATATTCTGCGGAAATTACCAAGTTGTCCTTTATTTCATTCAATGATTTTTGGATTCGGAACGAGTCGAATCAATGATCGCCGACCTCCTGCTTTCTTCCACCGTTGTACTTTTGATATCAGTGTAATTACTTTATATATAATCCTAGGAGAATCACACACACACAGTAGCCTCATAAATTATACTGAATACCTTACTGATCTCTTTGTAATAACAAACGTAGAAAAAGAAAAACGAAAAAAGAATGAACGTGCAATAGTGGAAATGCAAAAATTGCAAGCAAAAATTTAAAAAAGTCATCTTTGTTCGGGCAAACTTTGATCAAATCGGATTCATATCAAGTTGAAGATCCACCCTTCATTAGTAATAGTACATATTTATGACCTTAGTGTTTTCAAAGTTTTCTTGGACCTTCTTTTGTTGGCATTTTCTTGTACACTTGAAGCTCAATATTTCCTCAAATCCCAAATCTCTGTGTGTTTATTTTTATCATCATTTCCCAGGGACATTATATCTTATAAAGAAATCAATGCAATCCGTCCCTCTGTATTTGACAACGCATCGCTGTGAGTTGAATAGATAGCAAAGAAAAATATAATCAAATAATTTCTATCACCTGGTGACTTTAACGGAATCCGCTATTCCTTTCGTTAATAATTTCAACCAACATGTTTCCAAATTATAAATGCTTCATTAATTTGCTTGTTCAAGAGAGCTTCTGCACCCATTCACCTTTGATCTGTTCAAACTTTAAATTCAGTCTATTGATGAAATGACAGTATGTTGATTTAAATGCCTATAATGTGTCCAGTAAAAGACGCCATTAGACACATATTAAACCCATATACTAGTGATTTACTGCTGTGGATGCTTAAAACTGAATACTAGCATTTAAGAGAGAATTTGTGAAGGGATTAAATGAACGTTTTCAAACGCTAAATATGAAATAATATACAGTGCGATTAACCTGGGCATCCGAATCCACGCAGCGATTATGAAACGCTTTAGGAAACATTTTATTCGAATAATGAACGCAAATGTGACAGTGATACATCTGCTAACCACATAATCGCTTCAGTCTTTCATGTAAGGTGATCAGAGAATCGTATCTGTTAAATACGTGGGAAATTAATCACAGAAAATTTATTAGCATTAAAGAATAGAATGTTATGTCAGCATAATGACACACTCCAATCCTAGTGAACTCGTATATTAAGGATGAATTGGTACAAATTGACACCTCTGAATGAAAATATTGACACTTTAGCGTGTACTGAGGTGAGGTGATAAAGATATCAATAGTAATAATAGTAGATAACAACAGATTCTTTAATCGAAAGGGGAGTTCCTCAATTTCATCCATTTTAATAATTATTATTATTGAAGAATGTTCACAGCCATTACCTAGACAGAAAATTGAGATTGATAGGGGCTCGAACCCGGGATCTCCGCACTCCGCCACCATAGCCGGCAAAAGATGTCTCCATTAATACGTATAATTACTTATATTATGTATCGAAACCAGAGTAATAAAAAGCTTTCATCTAGGTATGGTTGCGAGCAAATGGAGATCTTTATTAGCTTCTTATAAGATGCAACTCATAAATACAAGAAGAATCGTTCATGTGATTATACTTCACCAGCAAAGCAATCACAGCTTTTCCACAGATTTAATACTGCATTTCATCTAGGAATGGTTGCAAGGAAATGGGGATTTTTATTAGTTTCTATAAGATGCAACTCAATATAATCAGAATCGTTAACGTAATTATATATCACCAGCAAAACAGTCATCACCTTACCAAAGTTTTAATACTATTTTTTTTCTTTTTCAACGATTTCGGAAAAGCTGGGCCAAGCTCTCGGAAAACCTCTGGCCTTATTTAGTCACCGAGCAAAGAGAAGCAGTTTTTCTTATTCCATTCCTCATCCCTTTGGGGCGACTTCAGGAAAAGACTCAACCGCCGGGGTTAACAATACCGCCGGGGGTAAAAAGGAACGGGAAATATCGACTCGGAATCGCGAAGGAATATTTCCCTCTGAAGGAGGTCAAAGGGCAAGCGAAGGAGTTCCTCGGATGCAGTTGTGAGAGGCGCATAAACCTTGAGATGCGTCTCTTCGGGAGAGATGTTTGAGAAGCGGAGGAGATTTAGCGCTGAGGAGAGCGACTTAAGGGAAAGAGGGCCGCTTGAAAGGGCTGAGGTCGACGGGCGCTGAGACAGCTCTGTCTACTTGGGGGGGTTATGGCGTGCGAATTAGGGGCAAATGTGTGAAGCCATCTTTCTCGAGACTCCGGTTCGAGTTTACATTTCCACCTCGCGAGCTCCATATGCATGTTAATGGATATAATGTCGGAATTCGCGGGCGCTTTAAACGCGCGGACGGCTGGGTTCGATGCGTCGCTGAGGAAATGAGGATGGAGCCAAATGGAGCGACTCCGTGATGATTTGCGCAAGGTGATGCTTTTATTTGGGGCAGACTTGTATGCTTTTCCACATCTACTCGTGTGAAATCCGTTTAATACCTTCCCGCTTAAGAGTGCCACCTCGATGATTATTTGGTTAAGGTGATGCTCCTTTAGGAGACGACATCTACGTATGTGAAACCTGTTTAAGATTTATTTGTATGAAATCTACATGCTCAGGCGTTACTTTGTGGAAAGCCATTATGGTAAAGAAGTAAACTCGTAATTTTTCACACTGTTTTTATTGTCAACTTTTTTTTTCGCTACCCGGAGTAGCATCTTCTGGCACAGTGTGGCAGAGAGATAAACTCTGGAGAGATAAACTCAGGATTATGAACTATAGTTAGCTTACATTTCATTACGAACGAAATTACAGGGTTTTCTCTCATTTCTGGTCCTTTTCACACTAACTCATGGTAACAGATCGCTTAAGACGCTCTGCTGCCTCCTTATAACACGGATTCTTCACTAAATGTCTATCTGGTAAAAATCCCTTATTTAAGGTGATGCCTTTCTGGAGTCGAATCTTATGTTTTCACATCTATACATGTAAACCTGTTTAAGACGCTATCCCACTTAATTCGCGATTTTCTCTCAGTCTCCTTCATACTAACCCATGCCAAAATGCCGCTTAAGACGCTCTGCTGCCAGCTCATAACACGGATGTAACACTTTCATACGTGCATGATCATGGTGAAGTCTAACTAGCGTAAATTAACATCGCTCCTGAACTTTTTCATCGCTTCTATAGACTATTTTCTTGACGAAACCGAGTTACGTAAGTGCCCGTCCACATATATTACTGATAAGCGTAGCCCATTGTAAGTCATTTGCGAAGGTTGTTCTAAGAAATTTCACACTTTGTATGGAAATGTTCGTGACTTATAAAGGCCTGTGAATACAGATACAAAATTAAGTTATGAATTTGTAAAATATTTTAGTTTGAATAAAATTAAATTAGAAGAAGTAGATAGCAATGTTTCTAAAGTTTAATTTACACTTTCTTATTTAAATTTACGATAGTGGTTCAGCATCATCACTCATAAACTCAGACATATGTTGTGAATTCCGAAGTTTACACTTAAAAATGTTAAGCAAAACATAACCTTAAATCATTCATATGAATACAATTATTGCATTAACATCCTGGCACACATTTGCCGTGTTCTTCTCGCTACGGAAATCTCCAATGGGAACGGTAATAACCCGGAATTTCGCATCCCCCGTTTTTGACTGAAACTGACCAACAAGATCCTTTATGGTAGGGATCTTCCTTCTTTCTCGAATTAAGTATCTCTTCCAAGACTTAAGTATCCATTAAGTAAGGCCGGGGGCTCTTGCGGAAACCCAATATGGGAACTTGAAGAACCTTCAAGAGAAATTTACGATAATCGCATCAGATGTTTGCAGGAATTCGCGAGTTTAACTGCCGCCTACATAAAGCGAAAAGGTTACTGCCATTATTACTCATTAATGTTTCGAAACAAGCTTATGGAGAGGGGAAAAATGACAAAATCACATGCGATTCAGAAATTCAAGAACTCAATTTTCTCTCTTCATTACACCTTCTTTAAGTTTGCCTGAAAATTTTCCCGCATATATCTTTTTTTCGATATTTATCACTAAAAGTAGTTTGATAATTATCCGATATAAAAAATCATTTTAAGGTGATATAAATTAATAAATAAGCGTTATTTTCAATTGTGTCGAAAGATATAGAATAGCAATAGATTAGGCAAATTGTACATATAATTGTAAAATACACCTTCAAAGTCGCCATATTCTGATAAAAATATTTGTCTTCCATGAAGTTTTTAGTTGGTAATTTTTTGAGTAAATAAACGATCTTTTTGATGAATTTTCGTTACCCTCAACACAATGCTTAAGAGTATTTGTTGCTGACAGTCGTGATACAAACTAATCATATAATACATATAGTGATAAATTGATCGTTTTATGTAGAATCAGGTCATTAGTAAAAAAATTCTAAGAAGATTTTTTATCACCTAGCATTCTCATAGCATTTTCGATTTCGAAATACGCCTTGGATTCTGTTAGAGAGCGATCTGTTGAAATAAACGAGTTCTTCGGAGAATTCCCAGGAGGATGCGTGTTATGCCTTCAGTGTAGCGTATTAACTGTCACAATGACTTCATGTGCCACAGATGTGCTATATTTTATTTTAAACGAAAAACGACAATCTTTGAATATAGTTGGTTTTACACGTTATAACTGAATATAGTGTTTCACTTTTTAGGGCTAATGGAAAATCTAAATTTTCCTTTCTTCAGCTCATCTGTCAAACTTTATAACAGAAAATTGCGCGTAATTTGGATAAAAAATATACACCGAGCCGTACGGAATTCTCGGAATGAATGTGGGTGGTCATTTAGTAACACTCATGAGATTCGAAATTATCAGGTTATCTGCAAAAAACACTGTCTTTTGCGAAATCTATCTCACTTTGTTTACCGTTCCCTACAATCATATAGTTTGCTTGTCGTTCACATTGTTAAATTTTGTTTTCCTCAGAACTAAAGTATTTTATGTTTCGTAACCTTTCTACCAAATAATTAGTTACCATAATATTAATTTTTTTCTGGAAGACTCCCAAACCTCAGCGCATGATAAATATCCTGAATAACTTAGTGCTTTCTCTGTAATAATAAACTTGGAAAGGGATGAACGAAAAAGGATACATATGTAACAGTAAAAATATGAAAAAAAGTGAAAATTCAAAAAAGGGATATTTTAATTCGTGCAGATTTAGATCAAATCGGATTCAAAACAGGTTGAAGATGGTCTGTCTACCACCGGTATTTGTTTATAACCTCACGGTTTTCCTGTTTTTTTTCCTGTTTTTTTTCGCCACCCTTCTTTTCTTGGTATATTCACGAAATGGTTTTTCTCCGTAAGCCTACAGTTTACTATTTCACAATAACCCAAATCTCTCTTCACTTATCTGTATCTATAATCTTGTATCTAAGATTTGTGTGATTTTTGTGTGTATAGATTTTATAGATTCATACATGTTATTTTCTTCAATTATTTTTAATTTTATGTTTAAAAATTATCATTTTATACCAAAAAAATTTAGGTGGAAGTTACCGGCATAATTCGCCGTAAAAATATAATAATACGTAGAAATAAAATGAATCAAGAGTTACCATAGCAATATACAAGGGTGGTCTGAAAAGTTTCCGACCCCAGATTTTTCAGAAATCTTCAGAAAATTTTCAGAAATCTTCAGACAACATGTCGAGAAATGGCGAAATGTCGGAAACTTTTCAGACCACCCATGTATATCACAAATTTCCACCATTATTATTTTTGATAATTCCGTAACGTTCAAATTGATCAAATATATATATACTATATATATTTGATCCTTATAATACCTTAATACACGTGGTTTAAGTTCATGACCATTCAGGTACTTGTGTAACATTCACGCGCCACTGAATCTTACTTCAGACGACATCAGCGGTCCGCAAACTTCAGCCAGCAAATAAGGCCTTATTAAACCACCACCTTCACCATTGACGTCACGGAAATAAAAAAAACTCCTACATTTGTATACGGACCCATTCAAGCAGCTACATTCACAAAAAATTCCGCAATAATCTAGACAAACTCCTGCCAAAAGATACCTTCTTCCCAACCAATACACGACTGCGAATCACCCACCGCTTAATCCTCTGCTAACGACTTCCCTATCGGGAACCGTCGTCCGATATGCTCATATAACGCCCCCTCTGGGAAGAGAAACGCCGAATTACACCCTAACAAAGCAAAACTCGGGCCATAAGGCGGACAAGAGATCCACCCATCCCGCGAAATGAATGAAGATTATTCAAAAGGTATATGGATTACGTGTTAAGCAAGAGAGAAACACGTCTAGTGGATTAATAACCTCCTTCCTTTCGCCGGAATTATCACCTAATGGATCTGTCCGCGTCTAGGGAAGAGGGAAAGTATGTTTTCACGCAATGTACGATGGAATGGCGACGGAAAGAGGGTAAACGGGGGGCAGTAAAGATACGGACCGGGTTGCGAAATGGGTCGGGTTGGACCGGATTCGAAGCCGGGGCGTTTGGAACGATTCCGTGAGCGTTGGAGCGGATTGTATAGGTTGGTAGGTGGGCGATAAGGGAAGCTGGAGTGGGCGGGAAGCGATAAAGGAGGTTGTATTGGGGCATAAATGGAGGGGGATAAGGATTGCCTTCAGACTGGAGAGGGGAAACTGTTGACTTAGCCCAAGGAGTACATTCAGGTCTCGAATAGGCTCGTTCCTGTGCTTCACAATGGCTGGCTATTCTAATCCGAACCCACAGCTTCTTAACGTCAACTCCCGTACCTGCGCTCTCCTTCCAATATACTCTCACTCCCGCATACCGATTTCCTTCGCCGAACTTCCCCCAAAACTCGTGCCCTTAACGCTCAGTTTTGCATTCCTTGCTTTGTCTTCCGCATCCCGTTTTGGATCTTCGCACTTCTCAATGCATTAGGTGCACCTGCGGGATTTCTCTCACTTAACGACCCTGAGGACTTTATTAGTTAATTCTTTACTATGTCGTTTTATTTACTTTTACTTACCATTTATTTACTTTTATTTATCTGTACCATATAATTTTTATTTATTTATTTACTAAAGAAGCATCAACATGAACCTCCCCAGGCCAACTACACCTGGTGATAAACAAAAGTGAGCAAATAAAATCAACAATTAAAGCATTCAGTAAAGTATAAAAGGAACAAAACGAATCAGAATCACGGAATTTATATACGTTTAAGTGGACACTTCAGAATGGACCAACCTCTTACAACCATGCTTAGGATAACTAAGAAGGAGATAAAAAGGATCAAAGGTGTTATTGGAAGATAAAAAGTTGAAAATTGCAGGTATTTTGAAAAAAAAACCGTTTGACCGATAGCCGTGGAGTATTCAAAGAGAAGCTATTTGTAACGAAAATAAGTTTAATTTCAAAAATAAACAAAAACTTTTACACTTAGACACATTTAAGTCCCCAATCACACGACCGGTTTCGGCCGAAAATATGAATTAATATATTGAAATATATAATGTAATTGCAGAAACATCAATTATCTTAAAACCTTGGAGATGAGTAAAGAGGAGCAAAAATTGAGTGTGGGAAACGTATCAGAAAGTATGTTTCTCACTTATTTCGCTTTCATATCTTAAATTTACTTTTCCTTATATCTCTTTCATTCTTCGTTTAACACCTCTCAGCTCTCTTCCACTGTTTTTCACTTTCCTTTCTAAGATAAAAATTGACATCGCATTTCACCATTCTTTGATTATCACTCTCACTTACTGCTTCAAACACATTCATTTCACTTTCTGCACCTTCTAATATCTCTGTACTCATTTCCACAGATGGTTTTGTTCTCACTTTCGATTCCTTGGTTACTCTCCATCCCCAAGTAATGTTTCCGATCCCATTTCAATGCTAAGCACAGTTTTATTTACCTCCTTCGTCTTTCCTGCTTCATTTCTCGATTTTCCTCTCATTCCGATTCAATTTCTTAACCTAATTTCCTTTATCCTCGTCTTATGGTAGTATCGCATAAATCTTCCTCCGTAACCTTCTCCGTATTTGCTTTTAAGATTACTTTTTTCGTTCTTTCTCACTCCATTTCCTTCTGAGGGACTCATTTTCCATCCGATCCTCTTCTGTTTAACGGCATGCATTGAACGATTAAATTGGACGTGACACCGTTCCGCCATCTCCTGCATTCTTTTTCCTTCCCCTTCCCTCATCCCACGACATTTCTCCACAATTTCTTTTCCATCTCTGCTGATAAAATCCTGTATTTTTAATCAATTCTATGGTGATGAAAAAGTTATCCAACATTCCAACGAATATATGCTATAAATTTAGGTCAAAATTTTTACAATTATTGCAATTTACTTGGCTAAGACATCTTTAAGCTATGTATGAAATGTATCGTGTATATTTTTGCGCGTGTTGTAGCCATCCATGGGATAATTATGAGCTCCTGAAGGAATTGCTTTATCTTAACCCAATCATAAGAAGTTTTCTCAATCAACCTTCTCGAATACTGGATGTGATATTTGCCCCTTATTTTAGTAGCAATCTCTATGTATAGCTTTAGAATTATTTTCTAAAAATTCTCATTTCTTTAGCGAAATGGCTATCCGAAATTTTTGCTTCGCATCAAATTACCCACTGTTTGTAATTAATTTGCTCTATGTTTCGTTTGTTATTATTACCTTAATTTATATAACTCAATACGAGTATATTAAGGATGTGAGCATGGGATGAATAAAGCAACACAAACTCTTATTTACCCTACTCAGATTTTTAGTTTCCAAGAATAAAATTTTTAACTTAAATGGATGAAATTTAACAAAATACGTGAAAAAGCGTATTAGAATTAACAAAAATAAATGCTTGACATTGTCATTTATGTCCTCTCGTATTTTTATAATTATTTACTTTTTATCACAAGTTTGAACAGAAATGTACCGGAATGTAACGTAACGGAAAAGATTTAACATAATGAAAACTCTGCTTTTTGCTGACTATGCCACCGGTTTTATGAGGAGACAACACTTGATTCCTGATGGCAATATAACCGGCGAAACATCTAAAGAATTAATTGTCAACTCTGCGAACCCATAAACCGAGCACCGTGGATTATTTAATGCTTGGACCGAAAGAAAACTCTTTTAGCAGATTCTAAACGGTTCTTCGTTGGCCGGCTGAACGGAATTCTGCTATTTCATTGAATCCGGGCGCTGAACTTGTACGAAAAAGTTTACGGCTCTAGTTTAAAATGAATTTCGAACGACAAACACGGGTCCCTCCAATAGGAATTAAACATGTAACTATTTCTCTACGACCAATTTCCTCTTCCTCCTTCACTTCCACATCCTATGCACAGTGCATTGCACACCTCTCCCATATTCACCCATCTAGCTCCAATTTTCCCCCCATTCTCCCTCATCTACTCCTTGCTAGACCGTGATCTTCTGCGCGCAGAAACAATCCGTTCCGTCGGCGCTCGGATCTCTCTTAATTATGCATAGATCCCGATGCTAAACTTGCTTCTCCAAAGGAACGTTATTCGCTTATGCGGCGATTGTGCTTTGGGCGGAATTTTAACAAAGTCACGAAGAACTTCACCTCTACGCCACTCACCTGGCTCACTTAATCCCTACACTTTTTAATTGGTAAAACTTTGATAGGATTATTCACGTTGGAAATTGGAATAATCTAAGCTTTCAGCGAACCTGGATGTCGAGAAATAACGTAAAGGTATTTGACTCTAGCCGCAGATATCACCTCAGGTAATTTTTTTGCATGCATTGACATCACTACATTGAATGATTGAGCTTATCGTCCGATAATACACTTTAATTATCTTACAGAGAAAAGTCAAAATGTATTTTTTGTTTTAAAAATGTAACATTAAAATTAAAATCCTTGACCTGCTTTAACAATCGCTCTGCACTATATATACGAACCCCTCAAATTTATTTAGTTCCTGTAAAAAATTCATTAAGGAATTGATTCTAAAAATACTTTAATGCACTTCCCGATATTACATAAGTATCAAATTATAGGGTTTATTATATGGCCTGATTGACCTATAACATTCGTCGTTATTTTTTAAAGGAATATGGCTATAAGAGTGTAATATATATACAAGGTTCGACTGTATACGACACGATTATAGCCTCATAAGAAACGCATGTTAAGTGTGTTTTCATATATACGAGTAGTAGGCTTGATATATTTTCCGAATTTAAAGCAGAAACGCCTACTAGATCAAGACAAGTACCAAAAGAAGGATAACAGAATGCAAATTTTTCTTCTGAATGTGTGATGCTCTCTTAAATTCAAAATTGTGAGAATTATTATAAAATATATGAGCATTTCTTGGCTTTATATTAAAAAATGAATGAATAATGAGCGGAAGAGGTGTGTATAGTAGGGTCTATTTATTTATTATTTCTTATTATAAGTGAATGTCTTGGCAGTATTGGATGTTCGACTTCACTTCAAACTTACTTCTCAAGCAAAGAAAACAATGAATGAATTTTAACTAGAAACGAAATTTAATCATGAATAAATGCACCAATAAAGAAATAGATCAAAGAAAATCTGCTATTGGGCAAGAAAAAAACTGAACGAAAATCATCAGAAAAAATAAGGTATTCTTGGTTTGTTTGAGCATTGTTGTTGGCAAAGGCGTTGTGTTGTTTGCAAAGGCTTGTACGATAAAAAGGAGAGAGGAAAGTCGCGGGATAGCATAGGAGCATAAAAAGGAAGGAAGGATAAACTAATATATGGAAGGATAACTAATATAATAGTTCCAATGCTAGGCGTATTGATTAATCACATTTTGTCTTATATCAGTGATCACTCTCTCTTTTTAAGGCAAGCATAAATAAACTATGGAAAAAAGAAAGATTCATAAAAAAAGTCGAAAGCACAATAGCAGGATTATAAGAACATGAAATAAAGTGGTAAAGGATGGAGAAGAATAGATTGATGTTGCTTCATAAGATAACAAAGGAAATAATATAATTTATGATAATATTATGCTAATAGATTTTTTTAAGTTTCAGAATGAAATATTCGAAACGAGAAATATACATAGTGGGTATGTTATTTATAGAAAAAGGCGCCTATATTTCAGAGTATATCTAGTTTATTACCGAGAGCCGATTTGCATTGCAAATCGGAATGCATTAAAAAAGTGTAATTTTTCCACTGCTGTATGAAATTAAACTTTGAAATAATGGGTAGTCAAATGTTGGTTAACGAAAAATCCTAGGGGTAAATATTCTCAGAATAACAAAGCGATGTTGTATTCAGAAAGAAAGAATACAAGATAGAAATTACGTTGCTGCATGTTTTCATTATAACATGATTCTAATTTCATATCAAACACAAGACGAACATTAAGTTTACGAAAAAAAAACGAAATTTGGCCTCTTGATTGTAATTTTTTAATTAATACAAGGAAGCACATCTGAAATTCGTTTAATTATCATAGACGGCAAAGGAAAGGCTATGCATGTTTCCTCAAAACTTGTAATTTTGCTCGTACCAAGAACTCTGGATGAAATCCATCTCCTTCGGGAAGAATTTCAGATTCCTTTTTTGAAGTCGATATTTTTCTTAACGAGTCAAGACCATAACGTATGTTAATTAGAAGGATTGCGTCGTAGAAATTGCTCTGCTAAAGAGTGTTTGCCTTCCTTATGATGCTAAATGACTTTAAAAAACGTTCATCAAAAACATTGGCCAGAGGCGTCTGAGAATATATCTTCCATGTATACTTTTGCATTTGGATTTATTTTCCTCTAAAATTTGCTTAAAATGTCTGCTTTTGCGTCACATCTTATTAGGGTGGAAATGAGATTTTCTACAGTTTTGGAATTTTCTTATTTTTGAAAACGATGAACACCCTGCAGACACATCTAATGATGATGTTAGATGTAATCTTAGATCTTAAAATGAAGGAGGATGGAAGTAGACTTATCTTTGTATGTATACCTAGGATTATTCAAAGAATATGGTCCTTGCTTGTTGTTTTAGTCAATAAATTAAAATTTACCTGATATTTCGTCAAAGACATTTGAGAAGGTTGGAAAGTTTACATGGCTAAGAAAGATTTTTTTTATCTGCTAAAGCTCAAGAAATATGAATATATGCACAGAGACGCAATGTACATAGAACATATACACCAAGGTATGAAACATTGATTAAGGTATCACTTCTTGGATTTTTTTCAACGATTCACATTAATTGATTCCTTAGAATTGCACACAAAATTCACCTTTGAAATTATAAATTTACGGCTTCTCTAATAATTTTTACGATCCTTTCTTTATCTTGAAAACAGAAAGAATATTAATTCAGTGAAAATTTCAAATATTTACATGTATTTCGTACGTCTACGCGGATATATGAAACAACGAATACTCAACTCAAATTTCATCATAGATTCAGAAAAAAAGAGGATGATCTTCACTTGGCTCAGATATATAGTCCACGAAAGTAATTTATATATTCCAATGTTTTAACTGTATTTATATCAATGGCTGCATAAAGTTCTTGTATCCAGATAAAATGTATCTAACCATAAAAAATCAGTCGGAATTCAGTCGTCCCACATTCAACCGGTTTAAAATGTGCCTACAATTGCTTTTGTACTGTCTACCTGCTTCTAACTCTTGAATATTGAAAGGGATGATTTATTTAGGGATATCAAAACGAGAATGGGACTACCGTTTCAAGCAAAAAATTCTTCGATTGGCGCTATCTCAGGAAGGAAGATTGTTGTCCTAGAGCAGTCACGGATAATGAGTTTCTCCCAGCCTAACCTTGTTTACATATGAGACTCAGTGAGAAGGTAGATTGATTGAATTTTATATTTCTTCAAGATGAATCATCATTTGAAATTTTAGAGATTATTTTACAAAAATTTAATATGTAAGCGGATTAAAGAAGTCCATGATTATCTACTGTTATCAACAGAAATTGGAGGGATTGGGGATTCAATGATCAAAAATTGTAGTAACTGAATAAGGAAAATTTCTTATTGATTGATCTTTCTTATTCTATCTTCTTTTCTAAATTGTAAAGAATGAGAAGTTTATTTAAGATTTTGGTGAATCGGATACTGAATGGATTTAGCTTCTTGCTAAAGTTACTCTGAAGTCAACTGAATTCACACGGAAATTTTCTAATCGCGAAACTCTTTGTTAAGTTTCCCCTAATTTCACCTTTTATGATTTCATTTGACAAGAGAGGCACTGAACCTTTTCCACAGAAAATAAAAGACTTTTTGACGGAAAAAGCATAGCGGCTTTCTTCATTCTAAGTGATAGATTTCTGCATCACCTCTCCTCTTAGGATGAATTTTATAATGAATTGTAGTTTTAGAGGACTTAATCTATCACATGCACTACCTATTTGATAGTTTCGAATAACCGCAGCCGAACGAATTATCCCATTCGCCCAAGAATTCCTCCTTCGGTACTTCCGCCATTTAAAGGCTGACGAACCCGCTTAGGTCGTACTTGGGGCCGCGGTCTCTCCGCATGAATCCGCAGCTCTGGAACATCAGTCCGACTCCAAACGGCCCTCACTTTCGCGTACTTTACCGCCCTAACACATTCACGAGTCTATAGCGCCTCGCGTAAATGTCCTACGTCGTAAATTACGGAAGGAGCAGCAATTCCAAAGGGGTTCCCACAAAACAAAACTGGGTCCAACTTTGAGAGTGTGAGAGACAAGTCGGAGAAGTGTTCGTGGCTCATTAGAGCTACGCGCCCCCTGCTTCCATTTTACGCCCTTCCAAGGACCCTCCCTTAAGGGTCTTTCTTACCCCCCATTCTTCCACCCTCGACTTGGCATACTTCGTGCTGTGACAACCCACTTCGTCCCCTCTTCAAGTCGCGGCTATAGAGCTTCCCTTATGCATACATGAGAAAGAGGGTTCCGTTTCAAATAATCCGTTTCTTTATACTGATACGAGTTGCATTGAAAGGTTACCGTTTCTATGGAAGATTTCCGAAAGGGACTTCTGTATTCCGATACTGAAGGATTTTTCGGATTTCAAACATTTTTATATCAGATGATTCCTACAAAGGTGGAGTTCATTCTTTGATTCGGAAATATCTGAATCATTTTTCAGCGCTTTTATTTCGCGTTTATGCTCGTAAGGGAAACATGATTAATTTGTTTCTTTCAATATGAGTGTAAAAAGTCCTTCCTGAAAACAAGGTGATCAACGAAGTGCGAATATTATTCTAAATAAATTCAAGGGGATCAAAGAAATATAAACCTGCACTATCAGAAATTGTATCATTATTAATAGTGTATAGATGTAATAATTTTCTTTTGAATCAGAATGTGGTTATTTCCGAAATATTAAATGACGGCTCATCTAGCATACAGTTAACACTGAATAAGGAAGTATTAAAATTTATGATCTTCCTGAATATATTTGCTAACCTATGGTATAGTGTAATTATTAAAGATTTTAGCTGTATTTTCTAGAAAAAAACATTAAATATGTTTGACAGGATCGAGTGACAGGATCTTCAAAACTGCTTCGACTTCTGAGTTTTCAACTCCATTTCCGATTAATTTTGATAAGGGAGCAGACTTTGATGAAATCTAAAAATAAATACACTCTAAAAATAACGGATTATATGACACTTTTATTCCTCAGCAACATACAGCGTTGAGCTCAGAAAAAATGTCCAAAATATCTGACAAAAATCGATTATTTCTGGCTGAAAATCAAAGTAATTCCACTTTCCAATTGCATGTTAACAACAGTTGCTGTTTCTCCTGGCACAAAAATATAAAATTTTCGAGGAAATTTAAGCTTTTCCGAACATTTTCTTCTCCTACGATTTCTACTGTTTATTCTACATATTAAACCCAAAGTTGACTTGACAAAAATGTAGGTAAAATTACAAATTAAGTATTCTACATTATGGTTTTTTCATGATATCAATCTCTCAACCAATTTCATTAATTAGAGTACCAAATGAATGATAAGTATTAATCCCTGGCGAACTTTGTTATGAGAATTTTTAACTTGCTGTCATGTTAGATTCCTAATCAACTGAGTGCGAATGAAATAGATGCTACACCAGGATCAGGATTTAAAATAATCCGTACCTTTTACTGCCGAATGTACTTATAAAAAATACTGCTAAGGAATATTTAAAGGTGTAGATTAGAGGTCGACAACCCGCAGTGCTTTTTTTCGGGAAGGTAACCGACCTTCGATGCATAGCATTACTGGTTCACAGAAGTGAATGGCCTCGTTGACTTCACAATTCGGTCTTATTCTATTTTGAAAATTAATACGGATAGATACATCATATATTTGTTTGAATTCCTGTGATATTGATTCAATTTTGTGAACGCATACTGTAACCTGTCCATTCCGAAATGGAAAGATAGTGCGTGGAATGCATGCTAAATTCGGTACTGATTTGCATACCTGATTGAGAAATAAAATTATTTTCCGCTATATTTTTATTTCCAACTAATCAAAATGATTGAGCACTTCTTTTATTTTCCAATATTTTCAAAGAATTACAATGATTTAGTATTTCGAACTGTGTACGAAATTTTCCTTCCTGTCATATTTGTGAGAGAATGGAACCAAGATTCCTTCTGAGCTGCGGGTTTGGATGTCTCCGCAATACTTTTCGTATAGATCGAAAATACTTCTCCTCTTTACTACTGAAGAGGAAAGCTCTTCTTATTTTAGAAAGTTCTATGCTTTACGATAATTTCCTTAATCAATGTTTCCAGTGTCTGCTATTTACTGAAAATTTTTAAAGCCTCAAGAATTAGTTAATATTCATCCATTAATGCTCCTGTATATTATAAATTGAAAATTTCGGTTCATTTCGTCATTTCAATGAAGAAAAGTGGATACATTACAACACAAAACACCTCCTTGGCAAGAATGGCGTATTCGTAAAAAAATATCTTATATTATTTTTCTTATGTTTCCAAGATGGAAAAATGGAAAATAAAGAGATAACTCTAGGCCCTTTTCACGAAACCTTGTTTAAAAATTTATTATTAAAATTATATTATCATCAATATTTTGTTACCTTATATTTTTATCTTTTAATAGAGGCAAATTAATAAATAAAATATCTCAACAAAATCTAATTAATAAATGTCAGCAATAAAAAATCACTATAAAACACAATAAATAAAAAATTATTATGAAAAATAAACACCCAAAAAAATATAAAACATAAAAACGGTGTGAAATATCCTGTTTATGACACATATAGGTTGCCATACGATTATTAAGAAAATCATGAAGTTTTTCTTACATCAACCATAGCCGAAGCCCATATTAAATACAAAATTTACGACTCTGCCAAAAATTACCATTTAAATTATTTAACACGAAAACCCTTAAAAATTCGACACCATATACATCTCATCCGCAGAAATTCTACGTGTATTCGCATGAGCATATGTATCGCTGAATATTGAAATTCCGACTTTCGTCGCAGATTAGGGAAAAAGCGGGTCCGTCGCGAGGCAGATTAAACAGATATCCTCTTCCTCGCCATTCTCCAAAATTAACTCCACCGATTTAAAATCCTCGCCTCGCATTCATTTCTTTCTCCCTCACTTAGCGGCAGAATTTCCGTTAAAAACTTTCCCATTCCTTTCCGCGAAGACGAAGCGGTAATCCTCGTATAAAAAAGTATGCGGAGGGAATTAGAGCAAAAAGAAATCCGCAAGAAACTTACACATAATTATTTCCCCCGAGAAGAGCTTTTGTCCTACACTTTACGATTCTTTCCCCTTTGTTCTATTTGGGAATGACTGCCCTTTCACTTCGATAATTACCAACTCCACAAATTACAAACTTTATTGCCGACGACCTTTTTCCCCGCCTCCCTCGAGGCATCCATAATTAACCCGCAAAGATATGAGCGTCGTCACAAAGTGCAGCTTTTGCTCAGACTTCCGCGTCTGTCGTCTCCAATTTAAGACAACCTCTTTATCTAGGAGCACATTTCGAGTCTCTCTTTCTCCACTCGAAACTTTTCGCATAGCTGTAACAACAGCGATACCCTCCCAAATCCGAGAGAAACTAGGCCCTTTCATCCCCTCTGGACGCGCTACAAATGATCTTTTTGTGTGCCGCCGGGTGATGGATATCAAAAGGGGAGGTTCATAAGGCATATCGCTGTGTTTACGGTGGGAGGAAAAAGTCTTCTTCGAGGTTGAATAATAAGCCGTGCTGAAGATGGCGTTTTTGGCCCTCCTCGACCTCCGGACGGTTTGTTAGGCACGTGTCCGGAGATGTTTGATTGGTTGGGAAAATCATTTGTGAGATGATTCACCGATTCTCGCTCCAATTTTTTTCTTTCTGTATGAGCTGACCGGACCAGGGTGGAACGGAATAAAAATATTCTTGAAATGTTGTTCCTTAACCCGAGGATTTGCCTTAGGGTGATAGTAGCCTATGCTTGAACCTTGAAGAATGATTGAACGTATTAATTTGGCCTATGGCACAGGTCCCTAAGGGGCTGTCTAGCTCAGGGGTATCTTAACAAGTCTTTCTCTTTGTGCCACATATGAATTTCGCATTAGACTTCCTGAGAGGTCTTCTATTTAAATAATCCTCTTTTTATATAAACACCGGCGATATCAGCAGCAAATTTCTGCTGCTTTATTCTTGATATTCTATTGATACGCTGGGAAAGATAAACTAATGGTAACTGATCTCTTTATGTAAGCGTGTTTCATCTCCACTGACAAACTGGTTCCACGCAAGACAATATCCCATCATTTCAATTGGCTGATTGCACGAAAGTTTTGGAAACGGTTCTTAATGAGAAATAAATGGCTAATAAATTATAATTTTGATAATAATATAGATTAATTTTGAGGTTAGACTTATATGAAAATTTTCATGAAATATTCTTGCTATGCATTCAAGAAAATACACACTTTACCGTCAGGCAGAATTTGGACTAAAATCTCATCTCCATTCAACTCATTAAACGATGCTGATTGGTGCTGCGATGCTAAAAGGAACAGTATTTATTTATATTAGGAAAACGGACCTCTGTATTTTAGCAATCGGGGCTATAGTTAGTTAGTTAGTTAGTTAGTTGATCTATTTTCACCCATAGCGCTCAAAAGAAAAAAAATTGCGGAGTAATTTTATCTGTATGGCAATCATTCTGACTTCTAATATCTCAGTATTAATAAATTTAATGGGTATCAGCTTCTTGTGATAAGAGATAGATTCCAATTTAAAGATAAGTTACCGGTAAAGATTTAAGCTGGAATGAAACGCTGCCTAAATATATGTTTCCCGTCTACTGATAATTAGTCCAACTTGTTTACATTGAAACGTTTTAGGGAGAGATAAATGCATACATTATTTACAGTCATTTAAAAAAGTGGTAAACTTTTCACATCATGGTTATTTTGGGCAAAGAGCTGGTGTGAAAAATCATGAAGTAGTTAGCTTGCGACCGAGGAAGTTCACAAGTGCTGATGGGGCGCTTGTCGAGAAAGGCCAAGGGATCTTCGCTTTGAGGCAACTTAGGACTGCGTCTATAATAAGCAGTGCCGAGTCATGTAAGACTTTTGCTGAAAGCCATTTACTTCCGACACGTCCGAAGAGCAGCACAGAGTTTCCTCATGATGTCATTCTCCTCCTAAAGAAATTGCACCAATGAAGGGACACATTCATCGATTTTTTTTGCTCTTTGTGAACTTGACATTTAATTTTTCCATGAATTCCTATCTTGAAGTTCCCTCTCTGGTTCAGACTTATTCATATAAAATATCATACGTTCATGTTTACTTCGTCCAAAGTCATGAAGAGACTACGTTAATATTATAGTCCCGTGTATTACTTACGGGGAAATGGCGCGACTTTTGCATACAAAAAGAAAGTTAGGGACAAATGATTAATGAGAAGAAATTCAGCATAGAGTAAAATTGATTTCTAATAGAACATTACGAGCAACGCGCGCCTTTCTCCCGTAAGGAATACACGGTGCCACAACATTTACATGGTCTCTTCATAACGTTGGACGAAATTTATCCATGGAAGAATTCATTCCATGCGTTGAATCTACTTCTATCAAGAGTCCAACTTGATTTGTCAAAAATTTTCTTTATTTTTCTTATCTGATTCATTAACACCGCTGCTACAGATTATTTACTTGATAGCAGTCACAGTTTTGTTCATTAGGAATACTTACCAATTTAAGAAAGTGCTTATACAGGAAAGTAAGACAGGGCTCTGCTTCGTATGATTTGAACAGCAAATTAAGCGATACTAAAATACATCATCAGTATATCAGAAAATATTCTTAAAGAAGAAAAGAAAATTTCTGTTAATTGAAACTGATTATCGATGAGGCACTTTGGACTGGGCAAGAGAGTTTCCTACTCTGCGCCCCTTCAGATGAATCTACTAAATATAGCTGAATATGTAGATATCTAAAACTAGAAATTTAACCAGTGAAGTCTCTTTGGGAAGTTCATCATAAAAATATAAGTTAAATAAAAGTAATGCGATAATTTCACTTAATCATACAAGAGAGCTTAAAATTTGTTTTTTTTTTAATTTTTGTGTATATTAATAATTAAAGATTTAAAAATCTTCTTCACAAAATATACTGACATTAGTCGTCGGTGTGCATTGAGACGCTGACTTTAATCAAACTTAGATGAAAAATCCTTAATAACTGCCTGTCGTCCGCTAATTTCTAAAAGGTATTACGAATCTTCCCTTAATGTACTATTTTATAGAAATAGAAAAGTAGTAACCTCATATTTAATTTCACTAGTGCATCTATTACAAATAAAGATTAAATTTGAGATTTTATCAGTAAAATTGAACGAAGCTATGCAAGAATTTATTCGATTTTATAATATATTATTTCATGTTATTTTAGTGGAATTTTAAGTAATGTTTATTCCACAATAGAGCTAGAGTAAGGGCTATCTTGGCTGATTACACAGTCTAACAATTTCATTGCAAAATAAACAAAAATTAGCCAATATTTTTCGTATTAAAGGACCAAAAAAGTATAATGGTGAAAGTGGGCAATACAGGCCATAAAGATCCGTTTCCGTAAAGCAGAATCAGCCATATATAATACGAAAATTTACAATGGTCGGTGATGCCAATGTCAGATTTTAGTGTTAGTCGTTTTCGTTAGGAATGAAAGGGTCAGCATGAGTAGAAAGGGAACGTTAAGGAAAATCGTGTTCGATGAATCAGAGTTTGATTACGATTTAATACCAGCAGCAGTTTTCGAGCATGTTTGAACGACACTCTGATACATGCTATATTGCGGGGTTATGAGAGAAAGGAAGATTGCCAGCGTATAGATTTTTTCGCTTCATACGGAGCTGATTTAAAGCTTCGAGGATATTAGTTTTCCGTTCCCATCGAGAAAGCTCGCTTTTACAATATTCTATTATTAAAAAAGTCAAAAGGGCCTCCCGATAGATATTATTACTATGTATTTCTCTCGAGTATCGTCAGCTATTTGGGGGAATCTAAACCTTTATCGCAGGATGCTCCAATATCACCAGCTTTAATATTTAAGCAAACAATCTGTGAATGGGCCATTGGTTATCTGACCCCATCCTTATTTATTGGCGATTTCATTCAGAGCAGATTAAATAATAATAATAATAGAACCCCTTTATTGAGACAGTCGAGTCCCTTCATGCATCTAATCCTCCGGCACTAAGGATTTAAAGAGAGATTAAATATTTTTAATCTGAACAAGAACAAGGAATTGAAGTAATATGCAAACCTTAGCTTACATCAGTGGTGGGGAACTTTATTACACCTGAAACCATACGGCTGTTCTTGCGTTGTGGGTTGCCTGCATTATAATAGTTAAAAATCGAAATTTTATTTTGCCTGCATTATAATAGTTAAAAATCGAAATTTTATATGAGAAAACGAATTCGATGAGTAAGCTGTAAGAGAAAATTTTCCTCTTTATTTTTCACTCGGTGTAATTGGGAAGATTGAAAACAAAATTATTTAAATACAGGTATTTGTTTCAGGAAGTTAGTAAAAGGTCGCACTGAACGTCCAAAATGACCAAATATGGCCTGAAGGTTCCCAGCCACTGTACACTACTGGAAGAAGAGGCTTTTAGTCCCAATCTCGCCTTAATAAAGACCTTAACTTAAGAACTTTTACACCAAAGGTAGCGATTCTATTTTCCGTTGGAAGGTAGTGTGTATATTCGCCTACACGAGAATCCATCATTAAGCGTTTAAAAGAAATTTTGCTAATTAACAATTAAAAATTTCGGTTCAAAATTAAACGATGGGAATCTAATTGAATTCCTGATCAATTCAGAGGAAAGACTTTGCATTTTGTTTTCATTCGACTTTTCCTCATCAATTACTGTGATTGGGAAACAAAAGTATTTACATGTTCGTGGAATTCGTGTCAGAAAATGGTACAAAGGCAACTCTGAAAGTCCTCATGCAACTCAAAGAAAGACTGAAAAAAACTTCAAACCTGCAAAACTTGCCGAATATTATGAATAAGTTTTTAAAATACATTAAATTGAAATTCTGTACTGTTAAACTGTAAAGCTGAAATTCATTAGTAATGCCGAAGAAAGCTAGTGCAAAACAGTCCGGAGTAATTAGAAAAGGAAATAACTAATGCACTTTACAAGAAAAAATGAAGAGAATTCTTGGACTGAATTTTTCTGATACATTAAGACAGAGGATAATCATAAATAATACATTTCCAGTTATATTATCTTTTTAGTCAAGTATCAATACTTTCTGTGCCTGAGATACATATTTTTATGATTTCATACTGTATTAAGTTGCTCAATCTTTGATTAAAAGCTGATTAGGAGGATTTATAGTCATTTTTTATCTTTATTAACATGAAATAATTAATGTAACTACTAAATATTAAATGCGACAATAGACAATTTGAGATATAAATAAACATAATGCAATGATACACATAATACATTATTCAAAATGTAATAAAATATACAATATACATTATAACAAACAGAATACGAAGATAGTAACATTAAACAGTAATAATATTATCGGAAGAAAATAATTCTACTACTCCCTAATTCCGAAAAAGATAAATTTCAACTGCAGCACCGCACGCGACCTCTTTCCGTTAACTAAGTTTTAAAATCCATACGAAATTTCATCCTAAGGCAAACTACTCGAATAGAAATTATGTAGCGATAAAGGCTCGGCTAATGCACACGCTGGAAATCGTTGTAATTCCCACGTTTCAATTTCTCGGCTGAAAGCACTAGAGACCTTGCCCTATTCCCAGAGCTTCGCCGCTGTAACGGCTCCTTCCTCTAGTGCTGTAACTGTGGCTTGCCGACTAGTTATCCGAATGGTACCACGGCAAAATGAAAATTCCAACGGTAAATATTTAAACGTAACATTAAAAGTAATATCATTTCTAACTTTATGGTTCGAACTGAAGAGTCGAAACTGCTTTAAGTTGGAGCGGAGCGGTTAACAAATTGCCTTCGATCAATATTTGTACTAGTTGGAATTCCTTCCTATCTTATCAATATGACGCTTTTCTCGAACTAAACCTAATTCATTCAACAGTTAGAACTTATGGGAGGGAACTTAATTATTAAAGCTCTTAATTTTTAATGATAAATAATGGATGTACTATTAGGTTCTGCTTCATCATCGGACTTTAATCATAATAATATACTTCCTACTTAAAATTTGACGACAATTAGCGATTTACTAAGCACGACTAATTAACTGAATATTCACCACTACGGCAAGTTGAGCTGCCTTCGCTTATTCATTTTTAAATTTGTAATATTCCATAATCTAACATATTCTATAGACTAACAATCAATGCTATACTCAAGTACGATATCTATGACATTGGATTCTTTAGTAATAGTTTTTTTGGAGTGGAATACTTTACATTTGTCTTTCTGATACAGGATAGAGGAAATTCGTTTACTTCCATCTCAGAATTGTTCAAGACTATAGTAACTCGAAAAGAACAGAAGTATGATTTTTGCTAAGTAACAGAACTAATAATGTCCATCATTAATTGAATAGGGGGTGGCTTAAAGGATTTCATTTTTTTTAAATATCGAAATTTTTCTTAAACTTACTTATTGTTCTATACCATCGTGAGCTTTCTCAACTCATACGATTCTGGTTCAATGAGAAAAAGAAAGGCAAATCATGTCACTTCTCAAATTGTCTAATTGTCTCATTCCCTCTTCCGAGATTTTGTAGCTAATAGTGAAGGGAATGAGGAACCTATCACTCTGAGGCTGATGAAATTCCAGTTTTAGTACGTCAGGTAGATATATTAGTAATAATATAATTTCAGCATGACTTATTGTTACTTTATGTAACATTTTTCTCTGTTTTCATATTTATTTTATCATCTTCATTGAAATTAATTTCTATTCATGACCTAATTCACCACAGACAGTCCGTTTTTAGACCAAAATACATGGCATTATAAATATTAACCCGAAAAAATCAGCAACCTCCGATTCTCATGCACGGCCCACAGAGATTCTCCATCCCCGCTAAATAATTTCCCTCCATCGCCTTACACATTTTGTCCTCCAGGTGTTTTCCTTATTTTTCCAATTTCGCTACATCCAAATCTCCATCTGGGAAATCCCTTTACCTCACTATGCGAATCCACTGTCAACCCCCACTTATCTCCCCTTCCAAATCCCCACTCCCCCTCTGACCTCTCTAACGCAGATCCTTCAGCGCGACGCCGACTTCACTTGTTTTTCCCTCCTTGCGTTTGTTTGTGTTGGCTCATATCTAAGGCAGCCAGTCAGCACCGCTGTCCCAATCTCCGAACGCCTGCCCTCGGATGGAATTGTTTCCCATTCCTCTTTCCTTCCCAAATCCCAGCAGACACCACCTACCCACCTTGTTATTCTTCATCTACGCCGTTATTGTGACAAGTTTATTCGGCCTATTCCGAAGGGATCCGATTTAATTATCTTAATTTCTAGAGAGAGATCGGGAGAGCGAGAACTTCGAGTCCCTATTCTTTTCTCGTTCGTCGATTTAAAATGCATTAGTTTCCATCAAGGGGTTTGTCGAGCAGGCTTATTTCGGCTTGTTTAAAGGTGCTGTCGTTTTCACCAAAAAAGAATTTAAACTTGTTAATGGACAAGGTATTCATTGCAATCTACAGTCTCCTGGTTCCGTTCTTATACATAAACATGGACTTCTGTCCATTTAGAAATTTGGTTTATACGGAATTGTGTTAGTTATTGCCTCATTCACAATTGTCGATGGTGAATATAGCTGCTGCTCAGCAATATTAATTTATCGAGAAGTATTATACTATTGTTAAGTATTGCTAGCATACTGATAAAAAGGTACCGTTAATGGGTTATTCCTAATTATGAAAGAGTATTTCTGATATTGTTATTGCCTCTTGCTGTAATTGCCACTGTAAGTATGGATTTTATGAGAATTAAACATGAAATATTTTTTTAATGTCATTGAAAAATAATGGTGAAACGGTGAAAATATCAGATACTAGTTCTTGGTATCCATACGTTGAACTGAATATATAATATCGACATAATCAGAAAAAAATATAAATGTAGGTAGGCTATTAATAAAACACTTTTTCGAGCATGTAACGCAGCAATGGGGTCACAGAAAACTTGACATACAAGGAAAGTCGTAGATTTCAGCTATAATGGTAGTTATACATTTGTAAATTACATCATGAGAAAAATAATTGGACTCGCGCCAAATAATTCGAAGAGTAATCTCATTTCAAAGTAATTATCTGTTCTTCATTTGCGAGGAAATCTTCACAGCTATCCTCTTAAAACAAAAGGTCTGATTTTTGACTAATTTTTCCAGGAAATTATTTTCGAAAACTATTAATTTGTTTGAATTATTTTGAAAATATGGATAAAATCAATTAAATAAAGTCATAAACTGTCTGCTTCAGTAGGACATCATGGAGTACGCTTCGTGTAGCTGTTTATACTATTCCAAGTATACGAACCTGTATTTTTGCATTCGGTTCTTTGCAGAAATAAACTTCAACCCTCCAAAGCGTGAAAATTCCTGAAACTCAAATGGATTGTGTACGTTTCCTGTATACGTGCCACACATAGGTCACCCAAATATTTCCCGATAGAATGATTTAATTAACGTAATAATGCTATATTTTAGTGCAGAGTTGCATTCTGAAACGACTAACATTACCAACTGCAATGTACCATCTCACTCGAGCTCAATTTATTACGGAGCGAGCAATTATGTTTACCGAGGCTTGAGACTTAAATCCAGCGTAGGCCGCAGCCATTAATCTGTTGGGGAAAAATTGATGAATGAATATTCTCTGGTGATGACTACTATGCAGCTGACAACCGCACAAGTTTTCCGCGTCAATTTATGGCGCAAGAGAAAATACACGAGCGCGAGTTGATGAATAGTCATATTTAAAGCTAAAATGTAAAGAAAGAAGCATTCGTCCGATATTGAATTTAAAACGTGTTCCGAGCGGGCTTGGATCTCGATTAGTAACAAATAGCTCTTCACTCGAATACGTCGGTGGCGTTTGAATTTCTACGGCAAAACATTCGACAGATCGAAAGGCGGAAATGTGGATTTTAAATTAAACCAATCGAGAGAAATACGGAAGAGAGGTTCCGAATCAAATTTAATTTAACATATCAAAGGAGGAAAAGTTCCAGGAGGTTCCGAACGTTTGATATGAAGCTATTAATTTCTACGATCAAGGTTAGGTAAAAACGTACTGAATTCTAAAATTAAGAATGAAATTCATATTTCAAAACTGATATCTACACTATCCTGGCCTAATTCATGAGCCATGAAACCTAATTTTATCAAAACGTTTCTCCTTTGGAAATACGAAAATAAATTGTTGACATTATGAAAAATTCGTCCCGGTAAACTTGCGGAGGAGGTTATATCATTATCATATTTTACTTTGCTTAAAAATATTCCATAAAATATTGATGAGATTAGTCAAATTTTAATATATGGCCGCAATCGGGTCAAGAGATGGTTTCCATTAGATAATAATCAGATTGTAGTGGCAATCGTAATTGGTAAATAATTACGATTAAATAGATAATACTCAGTTTTATATCAAATTATCATGATATGTTTGGTCACTTCACACTTTAGAATTAAATAATAAACTTGCATCAATTACATAAAATAAAGAATTAAAAATAATAATTCATTTATAAAATATAACATCAAATCAAAATTGCCCTTTAGGCTGTGATTAAAATATATAACGTTTTTCTACATTTTCGCTACAAAAGGATATCATTTTGCGATTAAATAAAAGGGGTGTAAGCATGAGTTCATTTCAGGTTTATTTCAATCATGCAATACGTTGCACTTTTAATTTCATTACAGCAATAAAAAATAAAATGGACGTTTAATTGGAAGTCATGGTGGATATCTGTGATTAAATTGTATATTTCATTCCCATCAAAGAAAACAAAAGAGAAAATGAAGCTATTTTGACTACAGTAGTGTTGTTAAAATGCGTCAGGTAAATTTACAAACATGGCCTCCCAACGGGAATCGAACACGAGACCGATTTCGACTTAGGTGAAGGCGCTATTCCCTGGGCCATCAAGGAGCACTTATTTTGATAGGAAATTATGGAAGTATTTACTGTTTTCATAAGAATATGCATGATCTTATCCTGTTCAAATCTTAAGTGATAAGCTTATGGGAGTCGATACCATTAGCTTTCTTTAGAATATTTTTTCAGAATATTTCTTGAAAGTATTCATATGCGTGGAAATATTTGGTTATTAATTTTAAAAGCCTGAATTTGGTCCTTAGCGGAAGTAAACCTTTATTTCCAATTTCTCTGGGTCAACCTTCCTCAAATAGCTGCACTAACTGATGGATAGCTCGGCCAATGGATATTTAATAGTAACTCATTATTTAAAAAAAAAACCTTAGTTACTTTTCTGAATACAGATTTTTACTTAACCACAAAAATGTTATTATTTAAGAACTACCGGTTTCGGTGTACTACCATCTTCAGGTTCTAACAGACTGAATCCTCAAAAAAAAGAAAAAAAAATGAGGATTTAGTCTGTTAGAACCTGAAGATGGTAGTACACCGAAACCGGTAGTTACTGAATAAAAACATTTTTGTGGAAAAGTAAAAATCTGTATTCAGTTATATATTTCCACCACATCTCGGCCGAAGCTATAGATTACATCTTAGTTACTTTTATATTATTCATTAAAAATAAAAATCTAATAATTGTTTTCTATTAAATTATTTTTTAATTCATGATTTTTGGCTATTCCGCCTCTATTTCTGCCTGTTTGAACAGGATTTTCAACTAATAAAATAACATTAATATCATAAGTGTATTAAACAAATTCAGGAAACCGTTTCTGAATTTCTGCTTTGCGCTTTCTTATCGTGAGACGCCTCGCATTTCGGAGGAATGTTTGGGCAAGTGACAGGAAAGATCCTTGGCGCTATTTTGCATGTCAGCCTGGGTGACAGACCCAGGTTTCATCTTTATCGCGACGACTGAGGGCGAGATTCATAAGCCCTTTGAATGTTGAGAAATCTGAGAGTGCCACTCCTACTTGGCCTTATACTTAATCCTCTTAAAATGATGGTCAACTCCTGTGATACAATCTCCCCCTTACAGAGAGTGAAAACGCTCTAACTTGGCGACTCACTCGAAAGGAGAATTCGAAAACTTACATTTCAATTATTCCTCCGCCTTTCTAATTCATCCCTGACAACTCTTTCGAAACCGAAAAAAAAGAAAATTGATTCCAACTTTTCCCAATTACTCTCCTACTTTTCGCAGCCGTGTCAGACGTTCCCATTGAAAAAAATAATTCCGCATGAAATTGAATTTTTTTCCGTTTTGAAACGTTGGGATAAACGTTGATCATTCTTGTGACTCTACTATTGCGTGCATCGCTTCCTCCACAGTGCATTCCCGCGAGGCCGAGCGGCGGTTCTGTAAGTATCGAGCACTAAATATTTAATGTTGCGGAAATAATTGGTTTCTTGCAGTCCCGTGGAAAAAAGGGGGTCGCAGCTGAGCATTGGTGCCTCCCTTTCCCATTGAATCGCAAAACAGGCGCATTTCCATCGCGAATGAAAAACATTCAAAGGGAAGTGCGCCGGAAAGCGTTGTGCTCGCTCTACGTTTGATTGAAACACGCAAATCCTGCTCTTTTTCTCGGTCGAAAATGAACCGAGTAATGAATTACAACCTAAAGTATTCCGGTCCGTTTCCTTAGAATAACTTCGCAAACTCTGAGTGCGTTTTTATGTCGGGCATTCACTGGATTACCAGAGTGCTTTGCTAAGGAGAGTATTCCAAGGAAAACACAATAATTTTTAAGGTAAAGAATCCGTTCGTCTGATTGAAATACGGATACCGTGTTCTGAGCTTAAAACTCGCTAAACTATAGACTATCATCAAAGGTAGAAATAAACATGTGTTTAGTTTCTTGGCATCTACTAACAAGCAGAGTGCTTTTCCGTGGAAAATTTTTAAAAGGAAATGCTCTTACTTAGTAAAGGAAATAGGAATTTGGTTGTATTTCCTTAGAACTACATTTGCTATAATAATAATCTGTTTAATGGAAACACGAAGATAATTCAAATTATATTTTAATGATTATCACAACTGACGGTAATACAAAAAAACAAATTCAGCATTCAACTCTCTAGCCAGAAAAATCTAATCAGCCGGGACTCGAACCCGGGGTACTAGGGTTGGAAAGCAATCACCCAAGCCACTTCACGACCGTTCGGAATATTCTTATTTACAACATGAAAGAATAATATAAGATGTATTGGGACTAATAGGCATAAATTTACAATATAATTGTCTTTTTAATATATCATTCCTTAAGTATTATATATATAATTCCATGTAGCATCGGTTTCCTAAGAAAATATAGGAATTTCCAACACCTTTGTTCGACATTTACTTGATTTTAATGAAAACTTATATTATCTACATTAAACAATTAAGCAGTCCTAAAATTACAAATCCTAGCGAAACTTTATATTTCAAAAGAGATAACAATTCTTGCTATGCTGTGTAGAAGAAATGGAACTTAATGGCTGAAGAAGCTATCATCTGGTAACCCAAATTCATAGAACACGAAGTAAATCGAGAATATTAATTTGGAATACTAATTTGGATATATAATTCAAGAATCAATGAAGTACTAAGGAATCTTTTATTCTCTCCAACATAAGACTATCACCTTGAATAGTGATCATTGAGCATTATTTAACCGAAGAAATAAAAAATAATTTTTATGAAAGTATCGTATAGTAGAACCATGATCTATCCAAGATTACCAACTTCTCCTACATACCCAACCAATTGAACTCAAAGACTGCATACACGATGGAGAGCCTTATCATTCCTGATGTACATGTCGAGTTACGCCCACCAAAGCATTATCTAACCAAGATGCACCACTCTAAAGTCAACACCATATCTTAGCAACCTAAGTGAATAAAACAATACGACTACTCTTCTTCAATCGTACATCTCCACTTGATTGCAAATTGATGACCACCTAACTTTTCCATCCACATCTGAGTCCGTCTTTCAGACACCATTCCGATAGCGCCGCTACGTCAATTGATAAACTACTTATCACATTTTTCCAAGAACCCCGCTGACCAAGGCGTATAGCATGGACTCCCACTTAAGCATATCCGTATCTGCATAACCGCCCGCACTTTCCGATCCGCGTCGATTGTGAAATCGTGTTGTGACAATCTTTCGAGCGTGCGCTTGCTTAGCGTTGCTAAATGAAATCAGCCGGGGATCGCGGCCGCATGAATGAGCCAACCGAATTAACCGAATCAACCGACTTGCAACATCCCTCGCATTCATTTCATCTGCGTTTTAACTGCGGATGACTTACTGCCGTTCCGCAGCGACGCCTGGAGACCGCTGTGCTATGTGTAATTCGAACCGAGGTCTCCGCCGGGGCAATTTAAAAGATCCAGAGAGGTTTCCATGTCATTAGATGCGAAGAGATCCTCCGAGCAATTAGTTAACGTAGTGATCTATGGCCCCGGCGCGAAAGTTATTAACTGCAAAACGGTAACTCACATTTCCATCTCGTCTGTTTTTGGACGCTGGTTTCCATAGCATTTCTGTACCACTATTACGGGATGCGGCGATGGTTCCTGAAATTAGTTTGCTCGCGTGGAGGTATATATTTGGCTCAGAAATAGGCCTATAGGCCCATTTGTTTAAGGGGAGTCGTTTCGTTTGCTCATGCATCTGTGCCCACTGTAAGTGCGTCGATTATCTGATCTGAAATATTTAATTATTCGTCAAAAACATTACTCAGTGGTTCAAATCCTGGTTCAAGAAAATTTTTTTCCAAAAAATAAAATTATCAGGCCCTGTTACATCGATGATCAAGATGGCCGCCACACAAACTTGATGGTTAGTAAGTTTATCTTACTCTTCTCCCAACTGGTGAATTAGTTAATCTAATCTCATTCCTTTTGTCGTACTCCTTGCCTCGGATGTTTAATTAGAGATATGAAAAGTGTGTAATTTTTCTGTTATATACACGGCTTACTGCTTGCGCTAGCACGATTTCTAGACCGCCACAAATACCGGTAAATTCGATAATGGTGAACGAAGCAGTCTTTACTCCAAGTATCCAAGGGATTTCTGTTTTGACATTCAAATTAATGGGCCTGTCTTCCGTCATCCATTATGACACATTTCTTAAATTCAGGGTCCAGATGGTTTTCCCCTGTATGCCTTAGAAGTTATGCGGTAGGTTACGTATGCAGTGAATTTATAAGAGGCAAATACGTTTATTAAAAATATCTTAAAACGAAGAGCAAATAATATGCACACCACCATTACCGTACTATAATTGCATAACCACACATCGGTCTTTCTTTTTGACTTTCATTAATAACTGTAAATTTTATTTCTACATTCATGATTAGGTGAAACAGAAGCCCACATAGGCCAAACCTTTTAAATAAAGGCTTTATCTATCTAATATATTTATACAATGGAGATTGCTCACGATAGAGATTGAAGGCACTAGTAATGACAATTTTGCCACGGCTCCGCAATGTTTTTGTGCTCAGTACGCGTTTTCTTACTGCTTGTTTATACTAGATAGCATTAAATAAGGACAAAGCATAAAAAGCGAAGTTTTTCCATCCACACGTACGCATTGTTTCCCTCATATTCACGCCATGAATTCTAATCCGACACTTAAGCTCCCGTACTCGACTGAATTTTCGTGTTATCCAGCAGCGCCGATTTTACGTCCCCCGCATTACTTTTCGCCCCGAGAACGAAAAGGCCTTTTTAAGTCTCTCCTCCCCGAGACTACAAAGTCTTTTGTATGTATGAACCTAAAGCACCGTCAGCGACACTTGAGCTGATTAATTGGGCATGCACGCATCCCGATCGTAAAAGTCGCCGGTCAAAGTACGCCGTATCCGTGAGATTTTTTAAAAACCATCCCCTTTCACGTTAAAGAAGAGATTTCCCGGGTCAGATAGACCCTTCTCTCCCTTCCATTCCATCCATCTCTTGCAGTGCACCCTTCTTCTCAGGCTTTATACCCGCGCATGGGTTGACACAGAGAAAGACAAATCGCAAAGAGTCTGAGAGGGGTCTTTGAGTGGATGTGTGGGAGGCGAAAATGGTCCACCTCGCTCCCGAGGTGCCACCGAAAGAGAAGAACGGCTCTGAAAGCCGTTTCAGATGAATTGCCCTTTGGCATTTATTGGAGAAGAAATTGAGATCTTCCTTTTTTTTCCCTCTCCGGAATAAAACGGGACGGATGGCGAATGGATGTGTTCCACTCCGTTTTATATTTACTATGTTTTGCGCCGTCCCCGAATGGGATTAGCTTTGCCGCGTTTCTTGATGCCCTTTTGACTTCATCAATCGACTTGAGATATTCTCGCCGAGGATGGAAATGGCATCCGTGTTTTCGACCTTTGATTCCCCGCGGATTCCCGAATCCTAGCAACAAATTGAGAACTCGTTCGCAGGATCCCTTCGCGCGCCGTTTCCTCTATTTTTATCGTCCAATGCATCCATTTTAATCAGCCTCGGTCACTTAAGCGAAATCGGTATATTCCCGGGAATCTTTTTACGAATCGCCGCTTGTTCCATACTATGACACCCCGCTTTCGCGATGAATGCCTTGCTGATATTCTCGGTGATAAATTCGCGAGTTTGTATTTTACTTTTTTTGCTGTTCCCTGGATTCTATAGTGTAGTATTCAGGAATGTATTTCATAATGGCGTTTCGATAGATAGTAAGGTGTATAATGAATTGCGTTTGGATGAACTAAAATCTCGTAGAAGACTAAACCGTTTAGTAGTATTATATCAAGCTTACACAATAAATAAAATCGACGGAGCGGCGATTCATATTGTAGTATTTCATTGACAGGAAATGAAAAAATAACCACTTTCTAGAGAAGAACTGGTGTATTTATTCAGAAATGACTTAGCAAAACACTACAGATCACACTAAAACACGACATGTTTCAACGCTTAATGACGCTTACGCGTTGAAACATCTTGTTTTAGTGTGATATTTGTAGTTTTTTGCTAAGTCAATTCTGAATAAATACACCAGTTCTTCTCTAGAAAGTGGTTATTTTTCAAGCTTACACAAGTAAACGAAGCTGGAAAGAGATTAGTAATAAATTGACCAGTCCGAAATTCATTGGTAAAAATGATCATCTTTATAAAATGTACACAGAACCGGCAAAATAGAATTTCGGTAAATATTCCTATGTAAACAGAACCCTCAAATAATGGAAGGAAATATCTGAAGACATTCTTAACCCCTTCCTACGAAATTATGTTACATTTCGACGAGGGATAGAGGGACGATTAGCAGTGAGGAAAGTTGATCATTAATAGAACTAATGACTTGAAGTGAAGTAGAGAACAAGTATATATGATAAACAAGTTGTTGAGTAAATATTGATCATGTTAAATAAGTGATTATGCAAATTATTAGCACTTTATTTTTTGTGAGGCATTTATTAATATTTATTCTTGATGATGTACGAGAGAATTATTGGGTTGATTATAAATGCAAATCTTTATGTTTGTTGCAGGAGTGAGAGCAGCTCCTTTATGGGACAGTGTCCATCAGAAGTTTGTGGGAATGCTGACAATCACTGATTTCATCAAGATCCTTAAAAAGTACTACAAGTCTCCATCAGTACACATGGATTTTTGATATATACAATGAGGGTGACTTTTGTGACCCTCATTGTATATCAGCAAACTCTGCCCATCTGAATAATATCTACCGGCAGATTTGTTCTAGTAATAATAATAATAACCAAACTCCTAACGCATCTATCCATTATACGACATATGATTACCTATGTATAACCCACTTGGCATTACATATATACAAAACCTAGTTACTAAAGCTTCGAAAGTAAAACACTCAAAAGGATTTTAAACGTTCCATATTACACCAGTTCTTCCGGAATATCCAAAAATCGGAAGAAGTTCTGCCACTAATAAGGATTACATTTCAAATTTCTTCGTTTAATAATTTATGAAATTCCGCATTTAGACTGTAGGCTTTATGATATAATATTATACACAAATATTGACAAGGAATGGGTAATGGGCGGTTTTGCACGTAAGGGCGTGCACCCAGGAAATTTCCCAAGGAAGAATAGACTTGAAAAGACTCCGACGTGACCGGGAATCCGCCGAGATAGCTCAACGGACAGAGCACCCGACCGGCAATCGGGAGACCCGGGTTCGTTTCCCGGTCCCGTCGGACTTTTTTCAAGTCTATTCTTCCTTTACACAAATATTGAGTTAAGTATTACTTTACTGCATTTTGAAATATGCGCAGGAGAATAATTTTTCTGTAATCCAAATTTGTTGCATTACACCGAATTTAAATTGCAAACCATTTTCTCTATGAGTGTATATAAGTCAAACATCAATTCTTCGCATACTTAGTTACCAAAAATTTCATCAAGGTGGGTGAGATAAATGGGGAGAATCAAGGATTTTCATTTTCTTTAAGGTTAATACCTAATGAAAAGTTAATTAATTTTCAAGGAGAAAATGAGAGAAGCAAAACTAGAGGTGCTAATCATATCAATTAAAACATTACTATAACGAATCAACGTTAAATGAAGAATAAAAAATAGTTCAGAATAATCTCCCAAAGACTTGCTCGTGGGTTGGAGCATGATTAAGCTCAATGACTGCACAAAAATAGCCGGTGCAACTCGAAAGCTGCTATTTGTTCATGTTTGTGAAAGAGGCTCATCCTTATGCGAATTTTCCTTGGCTTATCATAGCCAACATCACTCCTCTAACGCTTTGTGACAATGCCGTGAGCGGACAAAGGAGAGCGATGCGTGAACAAAGGAATGATTCTGATAGGGAGAGCTCACTCATATCAGTGACTCGAACAGATTCTGCTTCGCTTCCCTTGAACAGAAAAGAGCGGGCTTGAGACGTAGAGAGAAGAACGCGAAGATCTATACTAGAAGTTCTTTTCACATACTTCAGAGAGGTATACGAGAGATACTTTAAGCTTACTCTTCTACATAAACAAGATTATGATAAAAGTTTACCAAAAAGCCATTTCTATTGTTACCTTTCATTACGAATGATTATTATCTGGTCAAAAATTACAGAATAATAATGATAATAATAAAGGACTTTCTTTAGGGCGAGATTGAGACTGTAAAGTCCCCCCTTACATCTAACCCTTCGTCACATAAATTTAAAAAAGAGATAGCTTGAAAAAACAGAACAGAGAAGAAGACTAATTTGTGGATTTAGAAACCTAGGCTAAGTGCTTAGGAAAAAATTCTACTGCAGAAAAACACCCTCAAGAAGGGGGGTGTGAAAAACCTGCGAAACCTACAGATAGGAAAGCTAATATGTCTGATTATAGCGTTAAGAGAGGAATGGCACATGACTGTTGTTAGAAAATTCAAATAAAAGTTTTGCTGACGTACAGTTTTTCTTCTAATCTGTCATGAATCTGAAAATGTAATAAAAGTTTTTGATTTTAATCCTCTGATATTATAGAGAATCACCGAAAATTCGAGGCGGATACGGTGGATTTTGATGGACATGATACAGATTGACTTTGATTGACAACGAATTTCCCTAAAATCTCATGATAGGTGAAATTTATCAGAGGAAGAGAGAAATAAAAAAGTACTTTCAGTATTAGTTAACGGAGAATATTTTTCAGCGTTTTGAATTCTGCCTGATTAAACCCTGAATATATTAAAAAAGGGATCTATTTAATTCGTAAATATTCTGCATTCTATGTTGTAGGAAAATTTTCAAATAACTGTGATAGCTCAAGGCATGTCTAAGGAGGAAAATTTTATTAAGTAGAAAGATACCTAATGGAGCTAGTGGAAATTTCTCCAGAACAGGGCTGTCTAACCTTATTACCGTCGGGACCATGATGAAAATTCTATCAAGCTCACGGGGCGGTAAGGAGCCTTTAAATTAGGCAACCCTTCTTTCATAGGAATATTTTTGTTGGCATTTCATAACTAAGTTTACGCAGATTTTTCACATTTTCCAGCATATTTTCACAAGCTGATTCACGCTTATATAAATTACACCTATTACTTTTAATTAACTAATCATTACAAAAGTAAAATAAGTTTTCATACTAGACATGAATGAATTTAATGAGCTATTCTGAAAGGTATTATATGATAATGGCCATATTAATCTAAAGATACGCATTTCTAAGATCAACGTATTTGCCAGACTTAAAGAGACTGGATGAGCTGTTTTAAACATTCTGCGAACCGCGGTGTTTCTTGGAGGGTTCAGAAATTTCTAAAGTTAGTATAAACGAATTCCTTACGTATGACTTTCTGAAGTCCGAAGTCTGAAGTAAGATACCATAGCAGGATAGCTGATGAAAATATAAGAAATATTTATACGTGGTGCTATCGATATGCTATAGAATTCAGCCTAATATTTGATAATTTAAAAGTTAATGATTGTAAAATATTCTCAGGATGGCTTAGTGTCGCATTAACTGGTAGATAACATTTTATTTCTTTTCTAAGTAAAACTACACTATTTTAATTGCATTATAATTTGAGCGCCCTTTATTGAGCATTGATTTAGCAAGAATTCTTTAACAATATCTCGACATAATCAATTCATATGTGTAATGCTTCCAAGAGGGCATACTAACAACTTGATATGCGTTTTCTTTGGGGAAAAAACAAAACAAGTTAAATTAATAACAATAGTAGAACAACGTTAAATCTAAAAATTAAATAGTAATAAAATAGCCAAAAAATAGAGAGAATGATAACATAAATAAACAATGACTAATAAATAATTCAATAATAAATAATTTTAATAATAAATAATTTCATAAATAATTTTAATGAAAAAGTTCGGTAATCAATGATTTAACAGCCAAAAATAAAGATCTAATAATTTGAAATAAAAAAAGCTGAAGAAGAATCAAGAGATGCAGGCAATGGTGAATGTTGAAATTGTTAAGAGAATGAAGCAACTGGTAGGGAAAAATAAGTTGGAGGGCAACAATAAATTAAACTTGGTATTTGTAACCCTTGATAGTAGTACAAGGTGACAAGTAAATCAAAATACTACGTTTATATGTACGGGTACACACACGCCGTTATTTACTCCATAAATCATACATAGCAGAACGGAAAAGAACTGATAAACACGACCGTAAAAACTCCGCGACCCGCAGTCAATATCGGCACGTATGAGTTTCTGAAGGAAAGAAAGGCCGAGAAGGGGCAAAAAAGAGACGAACGGTGAAACGCCGGTGGAAGCAGTGGAGAAAGGGGACGTTATGCGAGCGCAGGGATTTGGAGAGGAGAGTAATAGGAGAAATGCGAAGGAGAGACATGCTAGGAATTCAAGAGAGAGAGAGAGAGAGGGATGTAGATATCGGGAGACAAAGGTGCGAGAGAGAGTTGGATAAGGAGAACTGGGTTGTTTTACAAGTAGCGAATGAGAGTGCCGTGTAATTGCAGCAGAAGTCGATGCTGTACCGGGGGAAGTTCTTCTCCGAGATGAGCGTTCTTTTTTTGTTTCCTCTCCAGAAGTGCTGGATCCTTTTTCCTCCGCAAATAGGTCCATTCAACCACCCGTGTCTAGTTTATGGGAAAGGATTTCTCTCGTCTTAAGATGATTGTTTCGAGACAATGAAAAAATTAGCCGGTTCCTAAGTTCTGTTTTTAGCTCCACAGGGCTTTCTTTCGCCGTACACTTGACGAGGTGCTAAAATTCTCGTTCCGAGATTTCTTTGTAAACTCAGCTATGGAATGGGGTGCTGAGGGTGTTAAGGCGGTGTTTCAACGGTCATTTGTAATCTGCTTGTATTAGTGCTATCACTTTTCAAAACATGCTTCCCTTCTTACATTATTCCGTTCGCTCAATGTTAACACCCGAAGGCATTGCTCTGCCCCGGTCTCATAAGAAAATTAATGTTACATATAACTAATATATGAGAGAACTATTTAAGATTTCGATATTGCTACACACTTAACTCTTACTGCTCTACTATGTTAGTTTATAAAAATTAACTTACTAAGTTAATATTAATGATTCTAATAATTAACTAACTGGAAAACGCTTCTGAAGATGTATTTGTTGGCGTTTGAACCTTCCAGGCCATAGAACGTTAATATTTATCGTTCCGGTATTTGGTCTGGTTCAAGGAAAACACGAAATATGGGTTCAGTTCCGGTCTCTCTCTTACAACCGTCGAACCGTTATTTTTTTCGCTTCGACTATTGTAATATTACATGAAAGTTATAAACAATAACTATATGGTACTTGTGAAATTTTATCGTTTTTACCTTTTTTTATTGAAACTAAGTTAGACAAAAGCTTAGAATAAAACTGAATAGTTGGTTGCAAGTCGAAGTTACAAACATTTAGTAAATCCTCCTCTTATTGCTTTTAGTAAACAATGAATTGTTGAGATAAAAAAACGGAATGAATACCAGTTTTTGGTTAAGGTTACGAAATTTTAAGGTTTTTCGATTGGATTCAGTGATCACTTAGGCAAAAGTAGCGGTTCTTTTCTGTTTCGGTTCCGTTCCGGTTCGATGCTCTGGTTGATAGGATCCGGAAAGAATGGGATGTCCTAGATTACCCTATTTCTAAAAAATCAAGCCCTAATAAAAAGTTATTCCTCGTAGGTAGGTAATTATTACCGTTGTTTCCAGACCCTGGTCTCAACGCAGGTTTGAATGCCGCAAAAATACGGCTATACGTAGCGTAAGTAAACCAAATTAATTAACAGCCATGCTCTAATTTCATTCTTTACAATTATTTAAAGGAAAAGTATATAATGATTCCCTCGTAATGTGCTTTTCAGCTTAATAAATTTATTATTAATCACATCTTCCCTAGCCAAGTTTTGGTCTTAAATGACCACTTTACACTTTAATCATAATATTTAAAGACGAACACAAACAACCACCCCCTAACCAAGAATCGAACCCAGGACCTCGGCATTACAAGGCCAGAATGCTAATATCTACACCACCGAGGCCGGATATACGACTGGATGAATGTTTAAAACCAGCTCACCTACCATCATGAAATTCTGTAAATAAAGTTTGAACTTAGAAATATGTATTGTAAATAAAATAGATCTTACTCATCGAATCATCTTTAGTATCACTCATTATAATAATTCTTGTTTCTAATAAAATATATGTGTTTACCGTACAGCTTATAAATATGTTTGTAAAAGTATTTCTCCGATGTTTTCCAACTTCTGCTTTGAAAACTATTCGTTGCCTTGAGTACCTTTATAGCTCAGTAGTTAAAGAAGACATTCTATAAAATCTCTTTCTTCCTACCCAAGAAGCATTACAACATAAATTTTATTAGCCTAGGATCGTAAATTCTTATTTGCTCTTCGTGTCATCCGGTTGACTGAGGAGGTAGTTAACAGCAACATTCCATAATACCTTGTTTACTCTCTCATGTAATAATAACACCCTTTCGTTTTCGAGTTGGCCAAAAAGTCAAGGTTCCATTAAGTTCCCAGATTACATTCCACTGAAATAGTAATATTAAAACTAACTCTAATGAAGTGATTGACACCTTAATAAAACAGTATTCAACTGAGAAATAATGTTGTATAAAACAGTTTATAAAGACTTTCATAGTAATTTTGTCTAGGAATTTTAAAGGAAAATAGATTAAGAAGAAAGAAGCAAATATTATGTGAAGTATATTAATTTTTTTTAGAGGAAAACTATCCACGATACAATATTCAAAATATAATTCTATGATATGCATTATATTTTGTATATATTTGCATACCAAAATCGGAACCAAGTGGCACTACATGCAAAGCAGTCAAAAAACTAATGCCAAACCATCAGGCATCTACTCTGCTACTTATGAAGCTGTATCTAAAGAGCCACATCTAGCGAACCATTGGGGATAAACATTTAGAACAAAACCGGTTATTGTTCATATTCAATTCTCTGTTACCCTAAGCAGGTGTCGCCCCAAAATCGCAATTCCTGAGAATCTCTTCTTGTAAGATATAATATAAAGCACCACTGCCAAAGAATGTTTCGAACGTGTTGTGCGGGGTATATAAGATTAAGGGGACAATATGCATTGATGTAATTAGGATCCCCTGACAAGAAATTTGGCTGCACATCTTCCGTGAATGATCTGTAAAACTTCAGGACAACGAATAACAAATTATAACTACCGATTAATTCGGCTTTTGGCCGCTTGAGAGACAGAACGAATCATCATCGTAATTAAAAAATTTCGCATGATACTACAGCTTATGCCAATAGAATGAGTACTCGGTTAACTAATAAATCCATTAACTGATTTTTCGGCTTATAATATCTTTTACGCTGTTTATTAAAAATGAGAACGCTTTTAACTCATTTTTATGTTGGAGCGCTTGTATGCATGGAAAAAATCAAAGCAAAACTCATAGTAAAAAAGAAATAGTCCTCGCCCATTCTTACTTTAATGATACTTAGTTACTTATAATGATAAATAAAAATAGTGCTTCGGCATTTATAGTATATTTAAGGATTTGGCAACGTAATGAAGGAAATCAATTCTTATAACGAAGGTTTCGGCCAACAAACACGATACCAGAAGGGATTATTCTGCTTAGGCGCGGTATTTCGTTGTATTTACATTTTACAAAACATTATTTCGAGTTGAATATTCTAACTTTCATTTTTACAATCCAAAATTAATTACCATAGTCGTATCACGCCGAGTACGTTGAAGTCAGCACTTTTCTTTGCGGTTTGTGTTGAAGGTCTGTTAGCTCTCAACTTTTCAGCTCACTGTCCCTTGTACTTTCGGGCAGACCAGTGGCGAGCGTAGGCAGTGGGGAGTTCCAAATCCCCTTTTGTTAGAACTACGCATACTGTCTTTGCTTTGTTTGCACGGAGTCCAGAGAAAATCCCATTGGGGTTTTGCATTATGACCTTCCTCGCGTGACAACCACATTGCGAACCCCACAGGGAAAGACATTAGCACTATAGCAAGGAAGGAACATAAATATATATTAGGTGCATGTTCTCAACATACGATTGGTACCACCACCATGATGAGGGAGCATTTTTATAATTCTTATGGATTATCAGCCAATTGCTTATTTCACCTTTGAGTTTCTCATTCCAAATTTATTCCACTTGAAGAGACTCTGTGAAGAATATCTTTCTTTAATAAAGCAGATTATATTTAAAGGATATTATATTGTTAAACGTAGTTAAGAGAAGAGAATCGAAGATTCTAAAACCATAATGCAGCTGTCACGAACAATTAAACGTTACCATAAAGGCAGTATTGATTGTATCGTGAGTATGGATATTTTCAGAAGTTAGCAGAAGCGAAAGTTACAAATAAAAGGATTTAAAAAACTACAAAAAAAGGGTTTCATCTTTCCCATTGAAGTCACTTTTATTTTTATTTATATATATGACTTGTGTAACACTTAATTTTTATATGAGGGTACTCTACGAATGATAGCATTGGCAAAGGAAGCTTTCCTGAAAAGAAGGGAACTGATGACAAAGGGACTTGATAAAGGAATCAGGAAGAGATTGGTAAAATCCTTGGTGTGGACTGTAATGTTGTACGGGTGTGAAACGTGGACGTTGAGAAAAGAGGATGTTAAAAGATTAGAGGCTTTTGAGATGTGGGTATGGCGTAGAATGGAGAAAGTTAGTTGGGTCGACAGAAAAACGAACGAAGAGGTTCTAGAGATGGTTGGGGAGAAAAGAATAATGATTGATGTAATTAAAAATAGACAAAAGAAATGGGTGGGTCAAATATTGAGAGGAGAGGGATTATTGAAGAAAGCGATCGAGGGAAGAATGCTAGGGAAAAGACAGAGGGGAAGACAAAGGCAAAAGTTATTAGACGAATTAAGGGGTGGGATAAGTTACCGGGAATTGAAGGAGAGGGAATTAAATAGGGAATGTGGGGGCATATGAACCTACCGAAAGGTAGAACACTTTATATATATAAAGTATTGCTCACCCAAAAGAAACACGAATGCTATCTGCTATCACATATGATATCACGACTCAATCGCACATAAGAGCCCTGACGAAATCTGCGGTTTAAAGGGTGAGTATTAGAAACTGAATTTAGACTGGAAAGTTTTGCGATTTCATTTCATTAACAATCTGAAAAATTTTCTTTATATTAAATTTTTTCAATCCACTCATATAATACGACGATATTTTATCTCCTGTCAAAACAGACCACTACTTAATTTGTTATTTTTGCTCTTCATTCTCACCGTCTAATTATATGTAATGGATATAAGTTTTCTTTTGATCAACGCCAGGTATCTTGCTATCCTTGAATATAATGTATGTTTATTTATGCTTTAAGACAACAAATTCAGATGGTCTGAAAAACTGCCTAAGTATAGCTAACTATGAGTACTCAAGGACAGATTTATAATTAGGTGTTTAGTTGTAGCTGACAGACGTGTGAGTTGTGTAATATATAATGTAATTTCGAATTTTTTTCTTCATCAGTTTCAATTGACAGGAATATTTACCAGGTCTCAGAAACAAAATATTTTTATTCATTCCAGAATAAAAAGATCGAATTTCCCATCGAAATCATTTCCCGGTATTTTATAAGCGAGCAGGTATTTTTTCAATCCGATCCACGTTGTTTTCTAACGAGTCCAAATCCGCTCCCGAGGCAAATAATGCAAGCTTCCCTCCCACACAGCATGTCCGTACGACTTCCGCAATAATTCCCCATCGAACACCTAGACGATCCGTGGAATGTTCCTTTCCCAGTTTATTTTCGCTCCCCTCCATTCCTCTTCGTTTAATCCAATAACACCTCCTCGTCCCGCGGGACTCCGTCCATTCCTCCCTTTCCATTCTCACGCACTTTCAGTTTATCGCCACCACTCACAAGGCCAAGTCCCGATTCTCTCGCAAAGATTGCTCGTCTTTCCCTCCAAATTGCTTTCAGCCTCCTCGTTGAGGAGCGATCGAATCGCAGCTCTTTCCATCCCGGATTATCCGTGTTCTTCAATTTTTTTCGCCATCGCCCCAACCGATTTCCAATCGCGATCCCAACATTTCTCTATTCCCCGCCACTCGATCGGCGATTGTTTTTTCTCGCTCGATCCGAGGGAGTTCTCGCCCGTGTCTTTCACCCATGCGTTTGCCGAGTGTTGCTGCTCTTGTTATTATTAGTATAAGCACAGTAAAACGAGAAGCAAACAAAGGGCTACTGCAAACTTTATTGATTACGTAACGAGACGTAATTCAAGATTTTCTGTAAAACAAAATTTTAGAGGATATATTAATTTATCTTCTTATATTTAATCTATTATTATATGGAATTTTCTATTTTTTTACTTCTATATAAAAATATAATGTATTTCGATGATTATCTAACATTAATTTACTACTGTAAAGTTTCATATATATCTTTTAAAGCTGTCATACCCTGCAAAAATATTGCTTTTATAATTAACAAATAATTGCTTTGTAGAGTATAATTTTTAATATTTGGGTTCATCACTATTACTTTGTTTATAAGGAACCTTCTTACAAGCCATTTCTGGCTCAGCAGGACCTGTAATGATCGCTTCTTTTAAATTGTATTTAAATACTGTTTAATTATTTATTTTATGAGCGCTTATGCTTGTCACAATTTTGTTGATTATAAAGCGAATACAGATTTTCACAAGGTTTACTTTTATTGTAAATTTATTTTAATCTAATGAAGGTATTATTATCATTTTCAGAAAATTATTATAAGCATGACACAATTAGATGCAGGACCTGGTGGAAATGGTTACAAATTAAAAAATATTTACGTAGTACATTTAGTCAAATTTACATACAATAACAAACAGAACAGTTACTTGTAATAAAGGGAACACTCGTCTGCCAGGCATTTGCCCTTAAAGGAAGGGAAACCCCTTAGAAGACCTCCCTTAGGTTCTCATAAAATGTTCAAGAAAAGAATCAATACCTAACACATTTACCAGCATACACATGTGATTATAATCACCCTCTTAACAACACATGTCCATAAAATGAAATCCGTACACGTATACCGTATCCGTATACCATCTCCTACTTCCGCCTTCGTTTTGTCTCTTCCTTAATCCCCCGATGATTACGGAATGAAGTTGTAGGTTTTAATATCGGGCTTTTAGTACGGGTGTTTGTGCGCGGGTGGAGTCTGTTTCCTCTGGGATTTTCCAATTTGTTACCTTTTAAAACCCTCCGTTCCACTCGCGGCGGATTTTATTGGTGTCGATGTAGTGGGTCGACTGCCTCCAATTTCTCTGCTAAAGGATTCCGTTGTTTTAGGTTGATAATAGAGCTCAGGGTAGGGGTGGCAAATCTACCGCACGGGTTCCCAGAAAGACATGCGGAAAGCTAAGACGATACATTGAAGTTGTCCGAAAATACGAAAGAATTAAGAAACAGAGAAGTCATTAACGATATGAGCTTAATGTAGGAAAATGTAATTCTTATTCGAATCAAAATAAATGGCATACGATATTCGTGCAGCCTCTGAGAGAGGTACTCAAAATGTATAGATCCGCTGAAATGACCTGGGGTAATCCTCACATTGATTATAACCAAGGAGAAATGTTTTCCAGGATAATTATATTGTATAATCTTAATTATATGCCGCGATGGCGGAGAGGTTAGAGTGCTAGTACCACTGTCCAAGACTTTTGAGTTCCAGTGGATGTTAATTGGATTTTTCTGGTTAGGAAATGTTTCTGTGTGTTTGTCCATTTTTATAACTTATATCTTCCACTGCAACTGCCCTAAAAAGGATATATGCTGTGTTTTTAAATATAAAAATATTAAAAAATATGTTTTTTGCAATGTAACTATTAAAGAGCCACTCTTTTTGAAAAAAATTTAAACATATTTATGCTTACAAATAAATTCTGAACCACTTAAATTGGGGAGAAGCTTGACTCTCTCCGTCACTAAAGACTTTTAGAATGTTGTTTCATATGAAAATAAATCATTTATAATAGATTGAAAAATATAAACTAAGACTTCAAAATCTAGTAGCTAAACTTATTTCGTTAATCAGTGTCACGGAAGATATTGGACCTTTCAATTGGATTTGATTCTTGGATTCTTTCAATTATTGATGCTTAAAGTTTATCTATATATCCCCTTTAGAGCATATCATGGAATCACTAAATGATGTCTCACAAATATGAGGTATAGGTCAAAGGAGAGGAGGCCCAATATGTCCCTACGGCCAAACCACTCACAGATTCTCCCTTTCTTAACCCGTTAACCTTCACTGGCATTCATTCAGAAAATCATTCACGTCGTTTCCGGAATTCCTGCGACGTTACGTTCTTAACATCTCCGTTATGCAGGACGGATGCCCCCATATGCATTCACTACGGTCACTTTCTAAAACAAAAATTGTCTCTATCGAAAAATTCCTAACGGAAACTCATGAGCGAAAAATACCGATGGAAATGTAAACTAGTGTAGCACATAAGAGAATTTGAGGAAAACTTAATCCCTTCTCTTTTGCCAACGAATATTCACGTTCTAGAGCCTAACCTGAAATAGCCAGGTTCACCCGAATCCATTTTTCTTCTCAATAACTATAATAAATTATATTTAACATATATTTTCGTGAAATATGTCAAATATCACAGTAATCGTGATCGTTAATTTTTGTGAGGATTCATTCCCTTGCAATTTTTTTATGTCAATAATTGTAGTATTTTTAAAAGTACTTCGACATCTGAGGTAATGTCGTACGAGGGCTCCTACAGAGAATCGAACCCGGGACCGCTTTCGCCTCAGTCGAACGCATTACCCACTTACCTATCTGGAAGTCTTTGGTGTTCGTGATAACGCAATTACGTAAATAAAGTAATATTTTAAAATGGTATTTTCCCTATATTGGTAATTGCGTAATAATAAATAAGTCATTCTGCCTATAGTATAAATGATTTTATATAAAGACTAAATAAATGATCGATTTTTTATTCAATTTTTTGGTGACAGGTATTATAGTATCAGCACGAAATTCTATATAAACAAGACAGTTTTCATAAATACACGTCACCTAACCAAAACTAAATTCGTTCCAACGGTTCACTCTTGTAAAAACACGAACCTAAGCAAAAACACATGATATCGCAAAAGCACCCAAAATTTTAACATCGTAAACATACACAGAATCGTGATATCTTTAACCATACGGGATTTTTATCCATTCCTCCGTATTCTCGGCGAAGAGGTCAAAAATAAACGAGAAAAAACTTCCGACACAACGAACTGTTAGCGTGGGAAGAAGGCTGTTGCGGTTTATCAGAACTTGTGTATGGTTACTGATGCGGAACTTCATATACGTGCCTAAATTGAGGAAGAGGGTGGAGTAGCGGTGTGGATTGAGGGGCCCTAGAGGAAAAAGGGTTGAAGCATTGAAAGGTGGAGGGAATGTGGGTGCTTAAAGTAATGATGGAGAGAATGTGCAAAGTAAAAGAGGGAACGACTTAGATAAGGAAATGTAGGAGCGATGACGTGATGTGAAAGGAGGGGGTTGAAGTGAAAGTGACGTCATGTGAGTGAAAGGGGGAAGATAGGAGGTGAAAACGTGAAAGATAACATGAGACACGGGGTGAATTATGAAGAGCAGAAAAAAAGAAAGAAGCGTGAGTTACTGAATGGAGAGGGACAGGAATAAGAGTTTTTGTTTCTCTAAGTTGTGAATGTTAGGAGACAGGAGGTGTGTACTTTATCAGGTTCCAATACTCTAAAAAAGGTCCTGCTACCATATTCCGTTGAATGGAATACTCTCTTTTTCCTTTAGTAAAAGGATAGTGAAAATGTAACATTTATATATTTTGTCACATTCTTCTTTATGTCATGCAGTTGATAAGCTTCAAAAATATAATAAATGGTAGAATTCCGACGTTATGTATATTACAGTAAATGTTAGTCAGAAGGTACTGAATGATAGAAAGGTTAGAATATAGCACTCAATCGCAAAAAGATATGTAATCAGTAAAAAAAATGGAATAAAATAATTTCCTAAGTGGAAAATCTCGAGATATATGTGGTAATGTATGGCGTGGTTGCCTAACTCAGATTTTCAGTTGCTATTTTGAAGCAAGGAATGTGCCCTGAAAGTCTTGAGCGAATCCGTTTCCCACAAACCTGGTATTCCCCTTGTGAGATATAGGTTATGCAGAATAATGGCACTGATTAAGGTCTCTCTTTACAGAGAATCATTCTGCATCACTTACGTGGACTTGTTCCTCTTACAGTATTCTGGCTTAGTCAGTTAAGCATGGAAAAGTTAACTATATCACTACTCATTTTGCCTTTTCGTCTCATCAACTCTCTGAAGCTTTTTGTATCTAATGGTGGAGTTATGAGGTTCTAATAAGACTAAGAGCTAATAACTCTATGAAGATACATACACCATAAGTATATCAGAGCCAAGCTGACCACCTTTCTAGGTAATAAAGTATGCACTGTATTTAATCCGATATAAGTATTTTGATTATGTTAATTATTATAGTTTCCCTTTTGATTCATTGTCTGCTTGCAAGTTACACTGTTAATAACAACAAATCTCTAAATCGAGAAGGCGAATGTAATTTATAATTATGAATAAAGTCAAAGAGGGAAGACAATGGCGATAATTTCTTCATTATTAGTAATTCCATAGAATGAGAGTGTATACTGGTATGAAATAAAATATTTACATTTTAATTTCAAAAATATTTTCTTCGAAATTCCAAAATTATGAGTTGCATTCTTATGAAAATTCTCAATTCTTTAAAAAAACTAAAATAATGTTAAAACAGTGTAAGAATTATTGTTTAAAGGCATTGATGAAAGATTAATTAAACCATCACTGGCCTGTCAAAATGTATTGGAGACGTAGGAAATTTTAACAAGGCAGAGTAAATGAGGAATAAAAAATTTCCTCCTGAAAAATCTCACTTTAATCCTAAATGATTTCAGAATTCATAACGAGAAAGTATTCTTTAAAACGGCGATGAGGAAAGAAAATTTAACCTTAGAAAGACTTGAAGCAGAATGAGTTCATGAGCTGAGAGCTGGGAAGATGGGAGGAATGCGATTTTAATTTACGAAAACAAGATTAACGAATAGGTAGAGTACGGAAGATATTGACACGATGTAATTTAGAAAGGCTGCTGTGCGAAAAAATAGCGTGTAAATAGAAAAGAAAAAACTGTGAATTAAGTCGACGCTAAATTGATATTAGGGAATTTTAATCTAAATTTTCCTCAGGCTATATTGTAGGAAGAATAAAAAAGTTTTCCTAACAGATGCTGAAGGTTATCAAGCTTTTATAGCATTTGATAGACAAAACAGCAAATAACACTAAGTTTTTTTTTACTTCTGTTTACAAAAATGCGGCGCATGAGAACCAAGAATGAAGTATAATAAATTGAAAAAGCAATAAAAAGGAGAAGGTAAGAAGAGTAAAAAGAACGTAGTGACGTGTTTTCGTCAAATATCTATTATTCAAACACAGCTATTCCCTGGATGCTGGTGATACTTCTCCAAAAGGAAATGGTAATAATAAAACAGTGGGAAGTCGACGGGAAATATAAGAAAGCAAATATGTAATAAAGGGGAATATAGAGTGAAGCGTGAAAATATCTCATGAATTACTATGGTATTCACGAAAAGATATGGCTTTAGATTCTGCGTAACTGCGTGAACTTAAAAACACGCTCGATTCCAAAGAGCTGGTTCCTAGTCAGTTTAGATATAATTCAAATCTTGATTACTAATAGAAATATGTATAAATACTATATATTTGCTATTTCCTTTCATCTTTCCACAGATATATAGGCTTTAAGATATCACTTTGGACTTAAGCTTCTAAAATCTTAAGTACATCAGACTTTTGGATGATACGTACTATATTGTACTCAAAATATGGTAACGAGTGTTAAATATTTGTTGCAACTACAGTAGCATCATATTATAGTAATGATCTCGTAGTACTTAGAGGTCGAAGGATGTCTATAATATTTTATCCTTTTTTACTGCAAATAGATACAGTGGTTTTATTTGGGAAACGTTTTCACCAGATTTGAATATTTCTATTTAACCTTTGTTCAAGAATAATAAAGAAAGATGGATCCAAATCTTTCAGAATACAAATATAATAAGTACATATTTTTATCAACCATAAATAACTTATGTTCTTATCTGTATATTTTGTATAAATGTGCATCTATATTTTTATTTCCTAATACCAATGTTTCCCTGTTGCTTATCATAATCTTTTAGATTATATTTTATGCCAACATATTTCGATAGTGTATCTGAAGTTTTATTAGCCCAACGGCCCTGCATTATTCATCTTCATTTCTAAAAATTATTCAACTATTTTTAGGTATTTCACGCTTCCCTTATCACAGGCGTTTTCCAGCTGTGGAATATTTTTCCCAAAGTGCAAACTTAGGTATTTGAACCCACAAAGTAGTTTAATTTTCTGTATTTTTTTAAGCTCTATACTTTCACCAACATATAACGAAGGGTTAGATGTAAGAAGAGATTCATCGATTTCAATCTTTCTACAATAAATATCTTTTTGTTGTTATGATTAATCAACAGAAAGAGGAAAGGAGAGAAATCATGATTTCGTTGGGAAAAAACTTTTACTTATACTTTTGATCAGAGAAACAGCGTTATTCACTTATCTGACTCCTTCGTACGAATTTAAAAAGGTCAGCTACATAGTCAAAGCATTCCCGCAACGAGGAGGGTCTTATTATAATACGCATACTGACCCTAAAGTTGCGGGTATGAATCTCACGAGCAGTAAACATTTCCTTCATTTCCTCGTCCAGAAATACATATAGATACTTCAGACTAACGCAAGAGAAAGAAGTGAAAGGAAGTTGACAAAGCGGCGCGAAACGGAGATAATGAAAAAGTGAAAAAGGGGACGAAATTAAAATGAGATGAGGAAATTAGAATGCGAGAGGGCGTGAAGATCCCGGAACGATGAAAACTGTGACGATAAAAGGCCTAAAATGAAATAAGGAGAAGCGTGGGAGGAAGTAGGAAAGGGACACGGGGACGGAAGAAAAGGTATTCGGGTGAAATGGAGAGAGAACGAGCTGCGGAAGGGGGAAAGCTTTGTGGTCTGTGATTACTACAGGAAACAATGGAATAAGGATTAGAGGACGTTAGCAAGGCGGTAGGGGGGAGGGGAGTTGGGATCATTTTCCGTGGAGTATGGCGAGGCATTCTCATCGTTGATGGAACTGAGGAAAGCTTGCGATCTCCGCCGGAAAGTTGCTTTGATATAGGGTACTGTGGCCAAGCGGCATCCGACGTACTGCCGTATCCCCCCAACGTCCTTCCTGCGGTCATCTGGATTATTTGCAGGAGCGTTTGTCGCATTTTATTTATTATACGGAGCCGATTCCGGGAAAAAAGGGTCCCTCCCCGATTAATTAATTAATCCTCTTTAAAAAATATTCTTCTGGGGAAATTCGTAGTGGAGACGAGTTCGAGAATCCTCTTGGAATCGATCTTGTTGGTTATGCCCGTCTGGCGTTCCATGAATATGTTTCCGCGATGCTGAGTAATACGTTTACATTTAATTATTAAAGAGGCACATGGAAATTTTCTACTAGAATCTGGAGATTTGACTACGACTTTGAGCCAGGTTTCGACGCGTCGTCTTCAGGTGAAGGCATATCTTTAACTTCATGTTTGGTACTATAATTGGAAAGTTTTAGGTGTAAAAGAATCTAAAATTCTAACGTCGAGAAGCAGTTTCACGTAGGTCCATTTGAAAATAATGGCTTATCTGTTTTAATTACTCCATGATGGCGACCAAAACTAGATGAACATTTGTAAAATAAAAGTTTTTCCGTAAAAGTAGAATCTAAGACTCAAGTATTATTCGACTACTTTCCTGTATGTTGGTGCTTTTAAGAATTAATTTAAATTATGTCTCCAGGGGAGTGTGTTTGGTATAGCTATAAATAATTGGAAATCAGAGATATGAAAAAAAACCCTGAATTGCCTAGAATCAAAGGAAAATTGCCTCCCGCTTTCTAATGACAACGGGATGAGATGTATGCAATATTCCTTTCTAAATTGAACTTTTTACAAAAATAACTTGACAACCTGCTGAATTTCCGGTGGTAGAAATTTTTTATCTCTTCCTCAATAAAAATGTGGGTATTTTATTGTATTCTTAAATTATAGGCAAATCAATATGCAATATAATTATTCCAATTCGAGAGGAACTGAAAATTATTATAGACGTTGCTGTCTTGAACTTCTTTTCAGACTGTAATATTTTTAATGCATCAGTCATCAAATTATTTGAATGATAAAATAATAATTCTGTTGTAAATTTTCACAACCTTAAGTTGCACAAAAATCCCTCAAAGCATTCATTGAAACATAATTGAAACCTCCGTGAGATAGTACTTGGACATAGCAGGATTCTTTCAAACTGGATTCGGATGTATCCTCAGTTATTCTTCCCGAAATAAAAAGTATTTTCATAAGAAAAGTCGATTCGCGATTTCCAGGTATTAGATAAGTGAAAGGCATCTTGGAATAGGAAGGAGAGAAGATAGGGATCAGACATCACATTCATGGGTCGCAGTAAATCGCGTCAAAGACATTCGAGGTCGCCGAAAGTAAAAACGCAAGCTTTTCGAGCTTAAGGAGAAATCTTCTTAGGACTGAAGGACAAAGCATTACACGGATGAAGGGACGGCGGAAAATTGTTGATGTGATTTTGAACCACAGACAGGAAAGAAAAAGAGGCTTTGCTTCTTTTAGATGAGCGACAGACCTGAAATTTTCGAGATGCCTAGAGCAAATGCTCTGGAAAGTAAAAGATTTCGGTGGAAGTACCGTGACGATTTGACATTCGATTTCCATTTGAAAATCATTCTGAGGAAACAAAAAATTATATATAGCACAGACATTAACGACGAAAATTCCTTCACTACCTAACATAATCATGGTATCAGAAATTATAACTTTGAAATAGGATTTTAGATGGAAAAGAACCTGTCTGTGAACTCTGGTGAGAAAATTGTTAAATTTATATATTCTCGTAATTTCAATTTTCTTTCAGTTTCAATTTTGAATGAAGGCAGGCCATCTAAAAATTTTAAGAAATATTTTATGCGAGTTAATTTCTTGCTAGCCTGGGGAGAAAATTCAGCAAAAAATCGTATTACATAGCTTTTACGATAAAACGACTTTCCTTTGTCTTATGGGTATATTTATAAAAATTTCTGCAAATATTATTCATATATTTTGAATGAAAATTATCTTTCCCGAAGCTTTAGCTGTAAAATTTAATCTCTACCCCAGTAGAAGTAATTACCCAAGTCTAAAAATATGATATATGAATACAATATTATGGAACATAGAATCGCTGAAAGTTTTTGTTTGAAAAATTGCCATAATTAAGAATAAGCAAACGCTAGGATGATATTAGATTAAATATATAAATTAGGAAGATATTGAGGCTAAAAAGAAGTAGTAAGGAAATCGCAGAAATTTGAATTTGATAAGAGGAATGTTATTCAACATAAGCTAACCGTACCTAACTATACTAACTGTACTAACCGTAACTAACTATAACCGTAGCAAGATTTAGACAATAGAAAGTAATAATAAAACATTTTATTTATCCTGTGCCAAAATATAGAGAAAACTCATACTGAGTATTCTCATTTGACCATATTTTCAGGAACACCATATAAAAATAATTCCAAAAAACAGTTCTTCGTATGAAGATTTGTTCTAAGATAATGAAAAATAATAAAATAATTCTATTCTTCAAGGAAAGATAGCAAGAGATTATGGAATGTAATGAATAAAATTTTCAAGGCTCACCGTAGTATTAAGGAAGCCAAATTCAACCAAATAGATATTTCGTTAAATTAAGGTCTAATAACTTATTAAGGACCTCAATCCCAATCTGTCCTCTATGTTTTTCAAACCTTATTCTCTAAACATACCTATTAAATTAATCATTAACACCTGGATGTAGATAATACCTACTCTTAGCATTATAATTTGAATAATATCACAATTTCCTTGCATCCGTTCACGTCCTGCTGATACGCTTTCCACACGGAAACTCTTTATCCGCCGAAACTGTGAACCCACCGCTCCACGAGTATTTGTACCGTAAGCTCCATCATCAAGCTCAAATTCATCCGACAAAAAATCATTTTTCCGCCAATTTCGCCGGAGAAATTAAGCGGAAGGTAGATTTCGGCGGAAATTCCTTTCCAATGTCCACTCCACGCGGGCAAAAGAGAGGTGAAAAAACCTGCGGAAGTACGCCAGCGCTTGCGGTATATCATAACTCCACCTGCACCTCCAAAGTATGGTCATTCGAACGAGGTAACGGCTCCTTCGGATAGAAGCGAATGAGCCGTGAAGTAAATGGAACTTTGGGATGGAAAAATACAGTCCTTCGGCCCGAAAATTGTGTCCGGAGTGAGACATTTCCGTCCTCTAGGCCGCCGTCCGCTCGACGGCTCCAAAAGCGGCCCATTTCTGCAGCGTGATAAATAGTCGAAAATATAGCGTTGGAGCAAAAAAAAAACTCCTAGATGACCGTACTCTACCTGAGACGACTCCCGATAAATTCGGCCTTCATTGATGAGGAATGGATTCGCGTATAAATGCCGGCTTCCGGAGAGATTTTTAAAAAGCGGGGTCGTGCGTGAAATACGGTCTTCCGCTCGAATCGCGCGACTCCGTTATGATTATAAACACGGGGCGACGGAGTGGAAATTGCTATCCAATAACTTTCGAATTTCCTGCCGAATGAAATGAATGCTAATTGAATGTATCTGCTGTTGGGACCACCTGAGCGTGGTGGGGTCGAAGTGTGACCAGGGCCGGTTTTAGGCGGCATGCGAGTGAGAATGCAACTTCAGGAAGTAGTAATCAAAAGGGCGTCAAAGCTTTGAAATGAGGAAGTTGTATGAATACCTGAAGCTGGATTAAATGGCAATGCAGAACTGTTAATGTACATATGTAACAAGGGTAAATACGTGAGTATTCTGCTTCTTATTAGGGTCATGTCCCTTAAAATCCCCTGTATTACACCATATATGTAATTTTTCGACAACTATCCCTCACTTAATATTATTCAGCATTTTATATTCTAGCTTCTGTCTTCTTTGCATCCTACCTTCAATTGCTTTCCCTATAAATTAATCGAGTTCTGATACTTGATCATTTCATTTCTTCCAGTAGTAATAGTAGCATTATTAAAGATACTTTGAGAACTGAGGTCATTCAGCACTTGAGCTCCCAACAGGAATCGAACCCATGACAGGTTTCACTGAAGTGCTGCCCCCATGGCTATTCGTGACCCCTTATTCCTCCATTTATTTAATCGTCACTCATCCTTTCTATTACATCATTTTCATTTTATGATTAATAGAAGTATGAAGAAAATTAAATTTGAACTATTGACATTGTAATAGATCTCTTTCTAAGATTGAAGCTGGAATGCGAAGATGGGAAATTAAGCTATTGTACACAGATAGACAGACAGTAATAGTAATAGTAATTAATACTAATTTTTCACTAGTAAAACTGCTAGTCAATACATGATTTATTACTAAAGTTAATTAATTTTTATTAATACCTTCATGCGCTTCTCTATATTCTTGTATTAAAATGTGTTAATATGCTAATACGCTATAACATATTAGTATGTTTTATGTACACATATGTTGATATTGTTATTCGGTAGCATATGTTAATACTGTAATTATAAATTGAAAATAAATACGCTACGTTGAAAATGAATACGCAACCATAGCGGTGCCTTGGATACATCAAGCCGCAACAATTCTACTCGAAGCTGGGATGGCGACTTTTGCTACTCTGAGCAGTTATCACAAAAAATATAATCATGACGAACTTATGCAATCTATTCTCTTGACCAAAGACAGAAATGATGGAAAGTTCAACCCACCTGAAAAAAGAGGAAAAAGAGCAATTAGTACCTTTAACTATATTCAAAATAAACGCTTATTTCTTATTCACAGTGAAAACACATTCCAATTGTAAAATAATGTGTTATGAAATGTTAATGGGATCTAATATGTTTTATGCTAGTTAATATTAATTATTATCAATCAGACCTGAAGATAATCAACAATATATTCCCATTTTTGTAAAATTTATGGAAACGATGTTCCCGCATTTTTCACTCCCAAGGGAAAAAAGATATCCGATTCCCCTCCAACTCATCATGTTGCTCAAAGAACTTCTATTTACCCGAAATCAGATCCAACTTCTTTGTTTACTCTCACCACTAATAAAAGCAGGTTTTCACTCCGCTTCAGGCTAAGTTCTCCCACCCTTGGCCGTCTCATTTCTTTCATGACCAACCCTTTTTTCATGAAATTCTTTATTAGCAAACTCAACCGTTTGGTTAAGATAATTATTACATTTATTGATAGCTGACTGAAAAATACCGGGAAAGAAAAATATCGGGTATCCAAAAAACTAAGCCCGATTCCCTGGAGCTGTGCTTAAAGCAGGGTTTTCTAAGATTCCTCTGATCTGCAATCACAATTCCTCCAATTAGGAATTTTAACCTTCGCTTATACGGCATATCTATCCATTAATATATGATACCCGGCAGCAATACAGACTTATCGGAGAAAATAGGACGGAGGCATGGTAAACTTTGATATTTTAATCTGGGGACTTTTAGATTGGGTACAATCGATAACCTTAAAAATGAAGATAACATCGAAATGAATATGATTCCCTCGAAATGAGGTCCTCTTTAATGCAAAACGCCATCAAAATGATATCTATTTATCAATGATAGGAACCAAGGGTATAGTCAATAAGATAGTTATCTATTAAGAAAAATATTAGGGTGTTCCTAGATATGGCTGTATCATTTGGCTGCTGCTTTAGCACATAAAGATGAATCCTATACAATTGTTTATTAATAATATGTTGCACTAAGCTTGCGTTTCATTATGTTATCAGTAACAAACAGATTCTGTGCAGGTGTTAGATTGTCTTTGAAAATTTGTGGAAATGTCCTCTAGAATATCTTAATTTTAATTCAAGTGATTGTGAATCCAAAGGTTAGCGCTATGACCTGGTCGACGAATATTTTTCATAAATACGGTGGGGTTGGGTTCGATTGGGTTGAGTGAGTTGTAGAGTTGAGATCTGGGTGTGGTACCCTCTCGAAAGGAAAAATTTATTCATATTTTTTCGTAAAATTGACTGCCGCCCACCTGTTACCGAAACTTCTAGTTTGACCTATCCGTTTTCCAGGTAAAAATTTTCCTTGGATATGATCAACATGTACAGTAAAAGTCGTTCAAGACGCTCCCACTTAATACGCTATCCCGCTTAATAAACCGTTTACTCACGATAATGGTCCCTTTCATATGAAATACATGCTACAGATATCGCTTAAGACGCTCTATCACCCGCTTAAACCGCGGATTTTCCCAATACCTAGATGCACTGCAACCCTCTGTAGGTAACCCTATTCATCCCATTCGATAGACCAAAATATCTTACACACTGTTGCCACCCAATCACCTCTTCTTGTCTTTATAATTGCACCTTGTAAGCATTTTCTTTTTAATAATAAATTTTGTGAGAATAAAATGAAAATATCGCGAAGCAGAACAATCTATATCCTTTATTCGGCGCCGATACAAACTCTGAGAAAGAGTGAAATCGTTTCTCTCTCTTTTTCTCAGAGCAAAATGTAGATTAAAAATTATATTTTCAGTGTTTCCTTTCCTTAAGTAAACATAACGAATAAACCAGAAAAGTAGTAGTGTTTGTAGAAGTCTGTTGCTCGTAGTCTTAGAGTGATTATGATAAACTCATCACTACTGTTAACAAAGTCGTTATTATTTCTCATTTTTCTATCCCTGCTTCATTGAAATAATGGCAAAATTAAGTAACCAAGAGAGACGCTCTCTTTATGCGAAAAGCAGGCAATTCTCCAAAAATACGACAAAAGGCAACCAGTATTACAAAACACGAGAAATCCTATCCTGCTTAAAATGGGGTTTCAATCGGTCCCATGAAAAGCGTCTTAACCGGGTTTGACTGTATTTCTGATTCCATGGAATTCGTGTCAGTTTGAAAATATCCCAACTCATCTCCTAACATAAAAGAGCTATAGAAAGGACCGGCAAGCATTGATTCTAGAACCACATGCAGCTCTTTATAGAGTTAGTGGCTCCACAATGAAGATACAGAAAAACACCAATGAAAGCTTCAATCAAAAGATAGCTAGTCGTTATGCTGCCACTTTCTAATTTTATTTTTATATCGCTTTCTGTGTTCTGTAGGCCCCGAGTTGATAAAAGCAATATAATTTGTATTATTTTGTTTTTTCTTTTATTATTTTCCTATGAGATTTCCCCTACACCTTTTCATTCAAAATTGAACAAAAAAGTTAGAGAAATCACCCCGTAATTGACGTCTCCATATTTTAGAAACTTCAAACCCTCGATTGTGAAATTGGCTTTCCTCTTTCCAATCAAACGACTTCCTTTCCGTAGAAACCGTCAAAAATTAGCTGAAAAAATTACCTTTCCACTCATGTTGCTGTCAAACTCAGTTGTTGCTCACTCTGTTGTTATCTCAGACCTACTAAACGTGACAAAGGCTTGCTTTAATCTTCCTAAATTACACGTGATCTGCGTCATCAAGATGCAAGAGGGAATTAATGAGACGCAGTGCGAGGGATGGAGATAAATCGAGTTGATGTGATTGTACAGCAGCTCTCGCTACAGCCCAACTATTAATACCCGCTGATTATGTCCTAATTTACTTTCTTGTATTAGTAATCGTTTCTTTTCATAAAGCGCGCGCTTTGACTTCGCGCTTTTTACTTTGTTATCATGGAGTCTGGTTCCAAAGCTTCAGATGTCATACGTCTAATCTAATGAGACCCACGTCATTATCCTCTCATTTGTTTCCGTGCCTTCTACTTTAGCTAGGTTTTTGACGCCTTGGGTTGTCAAGGAAATTCTTTGACGTTCAGTAGTTGCTCGTTATCGAATTCCAGTCATCTTAAAATTCGACCTAATTCGACGCAATTTTCTAGGTGATTTTAGAGCATCTCGAATTCGTCGGTGTCATAACCATACGCCAACACCTCGGCTAACGAAGATAATCCGTTCCGAAAGGTGATTTTCCATAGGTTTCCAAAGATAATTGTATCGCCCTATTTATAGGTAGGGGATAGAATTACAGATGCTATTTATAAACGAAAACTGTACGATCGAAATAGCGAATTTTTCACTCGCTTCACCTAGTCGGGTGAGGCGAGTTAAGTATCGAATCCATTGAATGGTTTACTCGATGAGTAGAAGCGTGTGAATAACATTATCATGTAATAGAATCAGTAGAGAAGAGAAGAATCATTCAGTCGTTAGGTGCGTTAGGATAGAGTGAAATACCAAAACGTTTTATTTGAATCATTCAGGGAAAGGAAATGATCAAAATATTTGATTGATCTCATACATCCAAGAATCTATATTCATTAACCAAGTTTGAAAAAATTCGTAAGCCTAAATATTCGTTAGCCAGATAACTCATTAACAGAAAAATAAATTTCTGTATATATATATCTCAAAATTCGAGGTTAAAACATCCATTCCAGAACTTATGCACCTCCATCTATTTATCATACCCCGCGATCCGCCAGTGGCGTATAGCGTAGCTGGTGTAATCTTCAGCTAATCTATCGTATTAGCTTCTTTGTACTTTGTGAAAAGAAGAACCATAGAAACTACATCTTTTATTTAAATAATTCCTTATGGCACTTTGACGACGCCTCATAGAGATCGCGCTTGTTGTATAGTGGAATTACAAAGTCATCTATTTTGTTAAAAACTTCTGAACCGATGGATGTTTTAAAAGCTTTTGTCGGTAATTTGATCTCATCTAAATGGAATCCTATATGAAGGATTTTATCTAGCCGTAACGCTACTGTTGAATCCGAAACCTTTACTAACGAAGCGAGTTGCTCAACGTTGGGCCACCTCTAAATGAGTGACTAGCCCTAATAGAAACTAATTCCCATCTTTGGAGGATAAAAATTTTAACGATCAAATTTAGAGGGTTACACAATAGAATTTTTTCGCGTTTTCTCCGTATAATGATTTATTATAGCAGTTATGATAAACGCTGGAAAGTCTTAAATTTCTCTAGACCGTTTCCATCGGTCTTCCCTATAAGTTGGGCACGTGGGCTACCGCCCAACACTTTTTAAGAGCCGCCCAAACAACACTTCGAACGCCCATATTTGTGAAGGAATTTTAAAGCCTTCGGCTCTAGTTTTCATAAATTCTGATGTTGGTCAATGTGAATCTTATAATGGGATTAGATAGAAATGAAATTCATAAATTAGTAATTTATATTCTTCCTTGGCTATCACGGCGCAGCTCCGTAATTAAAGAGCCTAAAGCAATTTTAATTCCGCCCAAAGATGAAAAGAATTATATGGGACTGTATCCATGGCCTATATTATCCTGAAATTTCGTCTTGTTATTTTTAACTTCAGATGAATGTCAATTTCAACATAAGCTAAATCGTGGATTTACATTATTATATAAATTTTAAAATTAATAAGAAAGTTCTAATACTATCACTTTAAAATTACCGAAAGGGTATGGAAAAATGTTTTCGATTTTTTATAACAAAAGAAGATATGGGAAAGATTTTATAGTTTCCTAAATTTTTAAAAGATTTAATTTAATTTCGGGTTAGTTTGTCAGTCAGTTTTGAATGCGAAAATAAAACTGATCCCTTCATCATAGCTGTTACGAGGCTAGGGATTTTCCCCATCTGGGAAAAAATGTCTCCTTGATATTTATTTTGATTTTTTTTATTTCGGCCATGCTGCATCTATACACGTCAAAGATACAAATATACTAAAAGGAAAATTTCGAAAGATGTTGTCAATTGATGTACTGAGATAGGATATAATTCGGTGGCTAAGTAAATTTTTAATGCTATAATCATAAAAAATTAATAAGTTGATATTTATATAATTAATCATTATTAAAACATTACAATTAATGATAAAGAGTAATATTTCACTACGTAAACGAATTTTTAAGATTTCAGTTTTCCGTAAAAAAATCATATCGTTTACTGAAATTTCACGAAGATATATTAGTACTACGTAGCAGCGGAACCCAAATACATGACAACCCCTCCAATTATTATATTTTCTGTAGCTCCTCATCATTGTCGAAACTAACAGTAGCAATAACTTTCTATAATTATTAGCTAACTTTATTATATGGGCTCTAATAAGTATCCGAGCCTGGGTCCGTAGGCCACCTTCTAAAATTTTCTAACAATCCCTGTTTGATATACAATTTGTATGATGGTCAAAGCGTTGAATGAAGGTTATCCCCAAATAGACTTCAAAAATCTACGTCACAGACATCCATCGATAATGGAATGATTTATACGGAAAAAAATACTAAACCCATGTTATACATTCATTAAAATTTGGACAGGGATAGTCCTGCGTTACACGAATCAAAAAGCTTCCCCATATATTTAAGCGTCGCGACTCAAAGAACGCGAACGGAATGCATAACTCGCGGCGAATTCCATATGAAAACTCACCAAAAGCATCCTCCCTCCTCTCCCCACACAAAAAATCCAAAAGTGCGCCATTTCCTTGTCTTATCGTCATAGCAAAGCGTCCATTAAAGTTGCGGAAACAACTGCGCCGGCAACTGTTTTTGCACGTGCTCGACCCAACACGGTCTACAAATTAACTCTCGAGGGAGAATGGAGTTCACACACGGCCCAGCAAGACCAATTAGACACTCACTATGTCTCTTCTATGGACGGAACGCCCTACCCCTTCTCCGTTCGTTAGGACGCTAACGCCCAGTGCTTACGATTCATCCACCTTACTCAATGCCCTCATCAAACTTTATCTCCGAATCCCTCCACCCAATCGCCCACCGCCCAATCAACCGCTATCACAACAATTGCTGCCTTACCGTTTATCCAAATGATCCTAAGCATAGGAAATCCCTGAATACCTATGAATCCAGCTCCATGATACGGACTACGAATTTATACTCCCAAACGAGATGTACTTACTCCATGTACTGCGATTCCCTATTTCTCCGAGGACAGTATAAAGGCTGGAATACTGAAGCTGCTGAACTTGAATACTGAGCTCTATTGAATGAACAAATCGCACAGTATGAGGAAAACGTTTTAGTCATCTTTTCGTAAGCCTTACTATGATTTTCATATTATACGATTTCACGACGTCATTTCTAGTAGTATTCAAAGTTTTTGCGAAAATCGTAAGACTACGGAATTTATTAAAAATGGACAATTTTTGAAAGGAATGATTATTAAAGCCATAAATTAAATTAATTATGGTTTTTTTCAACGAACATTAAGGGCATTAAAGAAATCAACTTTACACTTAAAAAAATATTATTAGCTTGTTTTTCTCAACAAGATTTTCGAAAATCTTTTGAATTGCCGATACAAAAACAAAATACTAAATTAATGAAGGAATATAAATCTGGTAAATTTTTATTAATTCCTATTTAAACTTTAGTCAAATTTTATTTGGGTGAAAATACAAAAAATCGAGAGAAAGTTCCAACTTGTGATACTTTCTACCATCTAGAAATACCTAGGTTAAAGTATTCGATATAGTCTCTTTTCCATGCGAGATTAAAGCTTGTTCCATCCACTATTTGACACCTTTTACAGAAAAATTCTAAAGTTAATAAAACCTCAGACAATAAAAAAACAGAAGAGTTAATTCATGCATATGAAAGATACCCGCAGATAGAATATTTAATGTACAAATAAACACGTTCGAATAAACTGAATTAACCAAAAATGTGGTGCGTAAATTTCAAGCGCATAATTTGCTGATTTGGTATCTGCAATGATTGTGGGCAAAATAACATTCATTGATATCTCAGAATATGAAAAACTCTGTTCTGAAACCTCAGTTTGTCGTCTGATAATTTCATACCAGCACTCAGGTTTCTCAAACTTAGCACAATTTTGTTTGATGGCATTTCCCTAATAAGTGTGTGTTGCTATGAGAGAGCATTTCTGTATTAATCTCCTATTTAGAAACACTATTTTTCCTTGATATTCAACGTACATATTCCTGTATTGGATATCGCTGCCAATTAGGGTAGTTCTATAGAAATTAAGGTGGAAGTACATACGTGATAGTGTGCAGAAGGAAGGATTAGGAGTGCTAATGAATCAATGCCATATCATCTATGCACTTCCTATCAACGAGCAAATTTGGAAGCACTTGATTCGCTGAGCAAATATATTAATTGGTATTATACAGCTATCATTCAAATTGTATAGGATGAATTTCTTGTTCAGAAGTAAAACAGTTAATTTGAGCATTTAGGTTATTTTAATCATCATATTTACGCCATAAAAAATATTTTAAACCACATCACAAGGTACCCTTTACAACAGGGATGGCCATTCTTTCATGCATAATGCGACAATTACTTAATTTTCATTTAAGATGTACCATTTAAACTTGAATAATGTGGCGTGGACTATAAAAATAAACTATATTAAATGAGCTTTCTGTAGGTATCTACATTTCATAACTATGTAGGTTCAGATTTATAATTTGGAGTACCTGCATTCATAAGGGGGACCTCGATAAGACAGGCTGGCAAACTCTTATTGTTATTAAAAATATGATTTTATATCATTATTTTTCTTAACATATCTAGTCCTAATTTATCATCTAAGGTGGATTACGGTGTGGAAGACTTAATCGATTGCCTATCACAATATATTTGGCAAATTTTTTGATGAAGACTGAAAAATTACATATAATTTATAAAGAGAGTGGCCCACCAAAAAGCAAGCATAAAAGTATCTGTAGAGGGATTCTTAGAACAATGCCGAATTATATGATAAAAGTCGTAATCACATGGCTACGCGGTGGACTTAAAAATGTTTTACCTCATGAGTAACGAAATATTTTACCGTTGATGATAGATGAATTTAAACCAGAGAAATATAAGGAAATACTTCAACATGTCGAAAAATCTCAGAGAATCTGAAAAAACAGAATTGTAAATTTTACAGAATTGAAGGTGTTTCTTGGGCAACAACTCAATTGTATGAAGGATTAACTTGAAACGTATGCATTTTAAAATATTTTAGGGAATATCATCTACATTCAAGAAGCTTGCTAGTAGCATATATTAAAATTACGTAAGCACTCTCGCTAACTACTTGACAATAAAATCATTTGATACATTTCATAGACCTGCGGAATTTTGTGAAAATATTTTACAGTTTAATTCTGACGCTACTCTATTTTGTGCTCTCTGGGCTGTTAATTAGATTACAGCTTTATTTTGTACCTGCTCAATAAAGTTAAGGTCGTGTCTTCATAATCCTATGCAACTAAAACAGAGTTCCATTTAAGTTGCGAAAATAGTGTAGCCTGAGGAAACTACATAATTTTTGCTGTAATATGCTCTGAACTACTCTGAAAAATAATATTAGCCAGAATTTTTTGGGGAACATTTATGGTAACTTAAAAGAGCCAGTTCATTTTTAATAGAAGCATTTCCGGGAGGCAATTTACACGCAGACATTTCGACACTTTACTAGCAACGAACTGAATAGAATAGTACTCTCTATATCTCGAATTACCCAATTAGTAAGATTACATGATCCTTTTTCACATGAAAACTCTCGTGCATACTCCCTCTATGTTTCAGTTTTCGGAAAATATTTTTACTTATTCTGCGTCAGTCTTGAAAACAGTTATTGAATAATGTCGTTTTCATTTTTCAATTTCAGTTTCACCAGCTGATATTTTTATTTATATCACGTATATTTATCATGATAAGAATTGACGAATGGTTTTGCGGAGTAATGAAGCAATTTGATGATCGAAGTGCTACTGTTGGAAGATTCTCACGGAAATTGATGTCTCTTCAGTACTGGATGGCATTTTTAATTATTTTTACTTCCTCATAAAATGCCTTTATTACTCGTAAGCTAGGTCAAAAGTCGAATTGTACCATGGCCAACGCAATACCGTAAAATGATAAGCATGCCAATGAAATCTGGTAATAACCTCGTTGGCATTCCTTCTATGACGCAAGAGTTTTTTGAGATATATGCAAATAGTGACACCATAACCTTTAACGACGGCTATAATTCGTCGAAGATTTGACCTTAAGTCTTTTAGTGCGGACCTCTGCGGCTTTTACATAAGTTGAGGGCAGCATAAATATGTGGGTTGAATTCTTCCATTCTCTGCTTATCACAGTGCCAAATTCTCATCGACGACCATAGCTTTGCCAAGAGGGAGTGGAATCAGACGAAAATTTACGACCAATTATAAGTTATTATTTGCTATATGGTTAGTCATTATTATAAGTGGTATCACACTATCTTTATAGTAACAACAAAAGAATAAAACCTCATAGTGAAACACATGGAAGTGTCATCTGAATGTATCAATGCAGCGAATGTTTATTGGTTATCAATATAATATACATTCCTTCAATTATTCATCTCTAATGTATATAATTCTTATTTGTTTTGTATTTATATTTTACTACGATAAATGTATATTCCTCTATATATTTTTCCACTTTACATACAGCATTGTTGGCTCACGTAAAATGATTCCTTAACCATACTTTATAACGGCAATTGTGTTACTAATTTTCACTTCCAGTAAAACATAACATATGATTTATAAATTTATTATTTACAGATTTAAAATATATACTAGTTTGCTGATTATAAGTGTTGAAATATGAGGAATTAAAAGATCATGACGATGACACAGAAAAACGTAAGATTTTTATAATACGCTAAAATATTTCTCGAAACAGTTCCTTTAATACATAATTAGAACTTTAAGGTAAAATTCGTAATAGAAATTACCCCGGAATAAGAAAATGGAAAAAGTTTTAATTTTAAAATAATAATTATCCACAAAATACTGATACAGCTTTTATTTCTAACAATAAAAACATTTAGTGCAAAATTACCTTTATGAAAAGCTCTCGATTGATTTTAATTATCCGCTACATAAAACACCAGTCAAAGTACGCTCGTAAAATCAATGAGATATTCATTTAAAAACTACATCTTTAGAATAGAACTGAATTCAAGGATGAGAATTTTCACGCCTTTGAAATTGAAATTCCTTGCAGAAAAATCACCTCAACTTTCCAACCTTAAGCAAGACTTCCTTACATCAAGTAGAGAAAAGTTCTTGACGATGGGTGCATAGGGTCTTTTTTTAAGGAACAACTTGAGAAAACCAGCATTCATTAGACTCTGGACAATTCTTAATGAACCAAATGTGACAGATGAGACCATTCTTAAAATCCTTTTCAGAAAGGTTTTGATGAAAGAAAAGGCGCATCCTAAGATTCGGCCGAAAGTCTTCCGTGAGGGAGTCAATATTTTTTTCCGTTTTTTCTAATTGTGGCGCTTCCAAGTAATTTCTGAAAGTTTGATGGAAAAAGAATGGAAAGTTTGCAAAATTGAAATCGCTGAATAACCCGAAAACCACTTCTTTCCATTTCCTTGCGGAGAATTTCGGAGGATATCATTTCTGTGCGAGACAGAAACGTTTCCTCTGCAAAGGAAGGTGGGGAAGATTACGAAAAGGAAATGTCAGAAAGTCCGCTGGACACGGGAGGGGATAGGTTGGTTTTTTCAAGCAATTGAATTTGAATTTCGTCTATGGAAATGTTCCAAACAACTAGATAACGGATATTATTTCAACTTTTTGCATTGGCTGCAGGGAATCATTACTGTGATGATAACATATTTAAACCAGCGAATTTATTTGAAAGTCAATTTCCTATTAAAATTTATGATTAAAATGAAAAAATAAAAATCGAACATGGTGTTGGCAATATCAGATGGTCTTCATTTGTCAACGAAGTTTTGCTGGATAATGTATGAATAATAAATGAGAATATATCACTCGGCAACTATCGTATATAAAGATATTGTAATTGACATATATAAAACTAAGATTTTTATATCTAAAACCTAAAGAATACTCCATGTAAAATTCCATTCGAAGTAACAGAATTGATATGAACAATTAAAATCAAAATATTGATTTTAATGTAAATGAAAGAATAGGCTAGATTAGCAATCTCGCATTGATATAACCTTAACTTTACTTCTTGTTGTATTCGAATTTACATATACTCACGCAAACGTAAACAAACTGAAATTAATAATAGCCTAATAGAAGTAAGTAAATAGTATATGATAGACAGAATGTGAATAGTTTCATGTTTATATTAAAAAATTTCAAACATATTTATTTATAAATGGTACTTAATTAGATGTTAGACACCCTGTAATGTATATAGTTAAACTACCATATGATCTTTACTATCTTCTTATGTATCTTTATGTATAATGTAATTCATTGCCTACGGAAGGTTTTGAAGGGTTTTCCCTTCCATCTGAGGGCGAATGCCAGGCAATGCTACTTATAATATGTTATGCTACCCTCCAGCGCTGCCACCTGGCTAGAAGGCCAAATTGCAGCATGAGCTTTCATATATAAATAAAATAAATAAATAATTATCATTGATTTTCATAAGACGAAGATATATTTTTATTCAAAAAAGCTTTAATATTTTCTACTAAACTCTCAGTCTACTTTACGACGCTGATGGGCCAACTCAGTCAATTGATATTAGAAAAATTTTCACTATGTAAAAATGGTTCCGATGAATTTAATATTAATTAGATAGCATAATCGAATCTGAGAGACACCTCTTCTCATTAGAGCACTCCTAAGTCTTTGAATTCTTTTACAGCGTTATCTAAAAATTATTCCTTTTACCTTATTCCATTTGGCTACGCGTACAGTCAAGCAGAAATTATTTTAGTCATGCATGCTTAACCTCCTAATATACTTTATGAAAGTCTTTCACAGTTTTAAATGCAATAAGGTTTGATAGTTTGGGAAAGATTCAGGTTCTTTTTGTTTCGAATAAATAAACTCCTGCAATCATTTGGGAAGAATAAATAACACCTTCTATATATTTTACGAAACCTTATTTAAAAACTGGTTTCTTCAGGCTCAAGGCAACATAAATTAATCGAAGTTGGTGGCTAATTCAGATTTAGCTGCTAACTATAGAAGTCGCTACTTATTGCTGGCGTAGGAAAGGACATATCTTTAGACAATATATTAGAATTATTGCAGTTTCGTTTGAAAGAAGAATGAGCGGTTCACAGATCCCTATTTAATTTTAAAAAGGGAAGAACGGCTGGGAGAAAAAAGCAATAAAATCTCGAATTCCATTCACATTAATGTAAAAAAATTACAAGTTTGAACTGAAACCGGCTACATGTCATTTTTCAGGGTCCCGCAATTTTTACTATCCCTACAGATTAAACATTAAAACATCGTATTCCGCTAGGACATCGAATTACGCACAGACATTTGCGTCATGCCGAGAAAAAGGAGAACTACATTGTTTTCGCGGGAAATGGACGTTGCAGTAATGGAGGCCCTCTTGTATTTTTGCACCATTTACATGAGATTCCATCCCTCTCCATTTAAATGTGCATAACCCCTCACGCCGCATCTCACTCGGCAAAAAAGGGATCGACTCCCGCAGAGTAATAACTATAATGGCGCATTCTTTGGTGGCGTGAAAAAAGTTCGCTCCAAGGTCAGGATGAACCGTTATCGGGAGGTGCAAATAGAGCATCTGGGGGCAAACGGCCTTTCTCAAACCTACACGTGGACTCCCTCTACCGTCCAACCTTCGCACTAACAACTTTCTCCCCGATGAAGATCGTGCCTCGCTCGATCTAAATTGAGTCGAAAGATCGGAGCCACGCTTAAGGAGGCACAAGAACATCGAAGATCCAAGATATTCAGGCTAAAGGATAACAAAAGGAATAAAATATTATTATTACGGTGAGGATAGGCCTAAATGGTCTCTCTTTCAACAACACTGAAGTTATAGTATGATAATTATATGATCAAGTAATGAATGATAATTATAATAAATAGATTATGATAATCGTAATTAATAAAGTATTACATCGAAAACAGTATACTACCATTTTGTTTAAATTTAAAGAAAATAGATAATTAAAGAAATCAAACAAAAAACAGATACTAAGTAATTGGTGCAACCTAAAAGATATAAACTATATATAGATAAAAATTGACTCAAAAAGATTTTGGTTGTGGGAAAACTTTTCAACTGAATTTTTAAGAAGAAAAGCTCGCGATGAGGAAGAAAGTGTACATGAGAAGGTAAAGGAACCAGTGATAACCCGGAGGTATTAAAAAAACAACATTACTAATGGGAGATAGAGAGGAACTTGTATTTAAATGTAATGTAAAAGTAAAATAATGAAATTAAAATATATCAAATTAATTAAATGACGAAGATATGTAAAATTAATGAATTAATAATAAAAAATTTTTATGAGCTCGAATTGCGAATCTGTTGAAATCGAATTGGCTGATGCTTACACTTATCGTTATATAACAAAAACAAATGCATTATTTTCGTTACTTAACAAACAGCTTGAAAAAATACAAAGCAAAAAAACACGTTTTTCTGTCCTTGTACACATAAATAAAATGATTCATGCATAGAATTAGGAAAAATGGCAAGATGAAGCTTGCACCTTAAAACCCAAGGATGAGTTTAAAATGCCTACGTGACTACGTGGAACTCGCGCCCCCGACTTTCCAGGAACACGCTCTTACAAAGCGTATCAAAAATGAAGTGAGATTGGTCGGATATTCATGATGTACCATCTTTCATATATATACATTATAAAGGAATCGGCTTCCTTTAGTTCAGTCGAATCCAAGTCTGAACTTAAAAGCTCAAGATCATGTCAACCAAGGTCTTTAGAAAAATAACATGCAATAAAATGCTAAGTAAAGAAATTGATTCGGCGGGCATTGTTCGATAGTTTTTCTTACAATTGATTCTGACGGGTGTGGATAGAATGAAAGGTCATTTTGGGAGGGGCTTATTTCAGAATTATATCTCAGTGAATATTCGTAACAGCGTTTACTTTTTTGCATAATAATTTGCTTTTTTGGCTGACCTCATTGAGGCAAATAAATTGATAGCCTACTAAATGGAAAATTTAATCATAAAAAGATCATTTATAGGTAGTGAAGCACATTAAAACCTCCCTGTCTTTAACATTCACCTTCTATTCATTTATGCTGTTTTTATTAACTGGCCATAACATTAGTTCCAGTTGCCTGAACATGTTAAAAGAAAGTATTACTGACAGAAATTTCAACTTTCGAATTAAGATACCTTCCAAAAGTAGGTTTCCTTAAGCTATAACGACTCAACGTATTTTGGCGTCCCGAGCGAGTTTTCGGCGTCCCCGTCGAATTTTTTTTATTGAAACCATTCTATTGAGTGATTTAATAGTATTGTTCGATAAATCTTATGATAATGCATCATGTACACAATTGAATATTGAAAAAATCCTCTTTCTGTTACCTATTGTATGTACTTTGACAACTGATCGTTTGAAATGTTTGCGAGGATTCTAAGATGACAGAAGGGTTTTCTTTTCCCCCACTGGCCTTTTTTCGGACCGTTATCTACAACTCCAATCCTTGAGTTTATATTAAGATCCCTTGAGCTGGTAAAATTTCTGATTTGTGACTTCAACAGAGAAATGGCATTATCCTGCGAATCCAAATTTTCCTCTCCGAAATTTTGTCGCCCCACGCAATGCTTGGTTTGTTTGTACTTATTATCGGGACTTATTCTTAAGTGGTTTTTGTCTATAAAAATTGGTATAGAAATATGATTGGGAGAAACCTCACCGAAAAATCATTTTCTTACGTGAAGATTGGGTATAAAATATCAAAACATCATTTTGCAATCATGCATTTTAGTAAAATTTCTTAAAGTAGTCTACAGAAAATATTCAGTTATTTTTATAAATATTGATGTAAGTAATGATATACAACGATGTGGTAAAATATCGAGAAAGTTCGTAACATTTTAAATAACAGGGATTAGTAGAGTGCAAACCAAAATACATCTTACGATGCCACCAAGCTTCATGGCACATCACCTTACTTTACCGAGATAAACGAATGAGCTGGGATTTATCGTACCCTTACTGTACTGTAAAACCTAATAAAAACTACTGAAAAACGGTATCTTACAGAGAATGCCATTGCGTCTTATGAAATCATAATAATGGGCCACGTTATCAAGAAATCGCGCCTTGAGAAATCACCCTATGCGAGGGTCTCCTCTATATCCAGTTGGCATAAGAATTTTCCATCTCTTTCGTCGAAAGGAGATTGAGTTCCCTAAAACCACAACCAGACCGAACTTCCCCAAAATGTTTGCTCCCAATATATCATCGAATGCGCCCAACGTTTAATTTTCCAGCAGTTTAGGAATCCTTTGGACGAGTTATGCTGAATTGGACATTGGGTGGGAACAATACCTTTTGGCGATTGATAGCCCTAGATAGGATATAGGTGCTGTGGGCAGGATTGAATCATGAAACGAAGGTAGCTCTTGGGCCACCATCGAAGCCGACGAAGGCTAACCAGCAATCTTCGTGGTAAGTGCAGGGCCTTTTTTAGGTGGGGCCAGGGGCAACAGACCCATCTGCTACACCCTCAAAAGAGGATTAAGTTATTCTGGGGTGAACATAATTTTCGACTTCCATTCCGCTTATTGTACCTTGCCATCGCTGCATTCCGACTCAACCCATTTGCTGTTTCCATCCCTTACGCTGCAGGTATATTTATGCTGCATATCTCTAGCAAGATTCCATACGTATTTGAAATTGTGCACCAGGCTCAACCGCAATTACTGGAGTTGCCATGACGATATCTATATTTGGAATATAATTTAACCGCTGCGTGTGCAGTAGAAATTCTCGCCATTATAAATAACTTAATTCCCATGGTGACAATTTCAAAAAAATATTGAAACCTAACGATCTTAAAAGAATGTAGGTAATCGTAATTCTGAACGAAATGATATCTTGGGCTTGTCTACTGTACGTGAATATAACCCTTACATTCACTTTCAAATCACCTACTCGGGTAAAGTCATAATGTACTATTTACCCTGCATACAGTCATAAAATAGATAGATATATAAATAATCACTAATAGATAAGGTTTGGATAGAATAATCATGCCATTTGATCTGAATACCGAATACACTTATGAATGAAAATCTTATAAGACACAAGAAAAACCTTTGTGAACAAGATCTTTCTTTCCTGTTATTACTCCAACTCTTAAAGTTTTCTTCTCCGTGATTTCATACTCAAAGAATATCGAGCAGCTATTATATAGCCTTCAAACTAAAAGAGTCATCTCTTTAAATGAATCTCATCAAACGTTCTTATCGACACATTCAAAATAATGTTACAAAAATTGCTTTCTTCTTTTGAATTTTCTTCAGGGCGTTTGTCTTTGAAAATTGGAGATACGTAAATATGAGGTGGATGTTAAGAAAACTATATTAAGGAAAAGATAATTTAAACTCATAGAGAAAGTCTAAAGAGGAAATAAACGTTTAATTTAGGTGATCTCTGCATCGCAATAAATTTTACTGTAATAAAAGTTTTAGCAATCGTTCATACAAGTAAAATAAATGTTACGACTTAAAAGATGATAACTTTCTGAAGTTTAAACTTCATGGAGATACATCTTATTTCATACATCTAGCATCAATCAAAGATATCTTTTATCTCCATCCTAGAAAATTCCTTACATGAATGCAAATTAATGGGCAGCTTCTTGTTCCGTGGTATATTAAGTCGTTGATACTAAGAATTTCGAAAATTTAAGTAGACCCGTGTATTTTAATTGCGGGATCACTGCTTCCCGCACCCTATAGCGTTTTGTCAAAGTCATATCTAATACGTATAATTATTGTTCCGGGGCGATCGAAATTTGAATAGGTTTTTGATTACCCCAATGGTCAATCAGGATGCACCTGTAATTATGATCGGAAACTAGAAGAAAAATTGAGACACCAGAGGCGAGCTTCCTTGTTTCTCACCTGTTTCGCGTGAGTACAACTCTGGGAACACTTTTCATATCAAATCAACTCGTGAACGAGGACGTGTTTATTTTTCTTTTCCCTGAAGAATTTGAGGATTTCATCGGATCTTGATCATGTTTGGAGTCTTCTTCCTCGGGCAGCCCTCCAGCTGCCTCCGACGTGCCTTGTTTTCATTAAACCTTAGGGCTTGAACCCATTGCGGTATGCATACACGATTTGGGGCCACGAGCCTCCTTCGTTTCAAAACATTAAATATGATGTACCCGACGAAAACTTAATGATATCGGGGAATTTGACTTAGGGTAATAAGGAACGAGCCCGAAATCTTTGGCCTTCGAGAACGAAAATTATGAAGGAAGAGTTTGAACATTCCACCAATCATATGATGCCTGGATATACAGCCAAGTTCGGATGCAAATGTGCATTTGAAAAAGTGTTATTATTACATAAGCCTCGATATCTGTTTTTATTGCATACGTGATTAAAATATTACGTAGGAGAAAATCAGAAAGTTGGTTTTTTTCGTTCGTTAAAATGTTGATCAGTATGGCCAGAGCTTATCGAAATAATAAAGTGTTACATCCTAATTTTTAAAACTAACGACAATTAAGATTAAAACATGCAGACTCCGAAAATCATCATTGTGATAATCCGCTACGGTGGCCATGAATGCTTATCAGGAACCCTGAGAAAAATCTGACATGATAATTTATGTTGACGTTGTTGATGTTTATAATTATGTTGAGGTGCTAACGCTATTTCAAGTTCATGTATAAATTATAACTATTTAACACTCTCTCTTCGAGTTATTATTGTAAGTTATTTTCTTTTTTATGAAACACTGATATTTTGTACTTGTATGAGTAAGCTTTCTAGGGAATTGCTCCTGATAGTTATAAAACTAACATGCTGTACGTAGTATCTACGGATTAAATTGAAAATGTCATCAGTTTAGATTTCTCATTAGAGTATAACGTAAGCTTTTGCAGTTGATAGATGATAGATGAGGTTGCTAAATGTAACGTTACTTCTATGAGTTACTTAAAATATTTTAAGCGAACGTCGTAACCTGCACTAGCAACTATATGCATTACATTATAAATAAATAAATTAAGAATTGATGATTTAATGAGAATGACGCGATGCATTGCTCAGTTACCCTTCTTTTCCGTAAAAACTTACGTTCATTTATTTATTTATAGCGTTGAAAAAATAAAAGTACTAGAAATAAGTAAATAAGTACTAGTAAAGTTGGGTAAAGTTGGAGTAAAAAATGAAATTAGACTGAATGCATTTATTTCCTGGCAGGATAAAATTAACCTTAGAAATATTTATCTGGACCAGACGTTACTAAGAAACGATCTGAATGCAGCCCGATAAATCTCCTTACTCACGCGAGCACCACGGTAGGAAACCTCACGGAGTGTAACGGGATGAGCGTCCGCCTTCGAATTACCAACTCATCTCTAATCGTACCGAGGCTGAAGGAAAGATTCCACAACGATACGTTTTCGCTTCTCTGCTACAGGGAGAAACCTGACAGTGATCGGACTCGAAAGTGCTCGAGTTTCAACCAGTTTCTGTCTTTATCATGAGGACGAAAGTGACTTTCATCATACTTCAAAGAGCTTCTAAATTTCAGTGCCTAACTTTATCAGACCAAAGAGTTATTAAATTAACGGACCTCAGAACAAATACAGGGATGAAAATATAACAGTCGTTGCCAATAAGGTAATGTTGTGAAGAACTATTATCATTACAATTTGTTGTATTCTTTCTTCGTCTGACCTATAATACCCTCAGCAATCGGACATGGACGGAACGACATAAGAAAATTCTTTGATAAGCCAAAGCGCTTGGTTGATAAAATAATTCCTCAAATCAAAGTCTTCGATAAAATGATTCCTCAATTCCTCAGCCATCAAAGTACAAACATGGGTCAAGAGCAATTTTCATTCTTACGTGTCATTGTTGGGCCCCATTCGACCAAGAAACTCCGCCATGATAAACCTAACAATTGAACATCGAAAGTGAGTAAATCGGAGCGGAAAACTTTCTCGGAGACGCTGATGCTTTTGGATGATAATAGTATCAGATCTTATATCCACGTATACATCTTGCAAACCACCTTTCGGCGTGTGGCAGGGGGTACATGCACCATGACTAATCGAATACTCTTGCTCATCGTTCTCGGAAAGAATGAACTCTCGAATCGACTGGTTCTGGCATCCATTTCTCTAGTCTTTCTCACAGTATCGGAATGGCCTATATATCAAGGATATCATCCAGTTTTCTTACGTGAATGTCGTTATTGGGACACATCCAAACAAAACCCCATGGCATACCAAACAAACGAACGCGGAAAATAAGTAAAACGGCGCGAAAAACGTCTTTTGAGGCGCCAAAGCTCTTGGGTGAAGACGGTGGTCTCTTACGGAGGCAGAAGCACTCCCTCTACGTGATTGGCTGCCTCTACGAGAAGCCACGCGACCCGACCGACGCCTCCGAGGGATGTGGTCTCGGGAGGGGCAGGAAAAAGCGGTAGGTGTGGGCAGTGGGGGAGGCGGTGGAGGAGGAGGAGAGGGCAGGTGCGCCCCGCGTGGGAAAGGAAGATGGGACCCAAAAGAGGTCGAAAGATGCCGAGGCATGTAGAAGTCGATACAATGAGGATGTCCGGTTTGAATTATACCTTGGGCCGAGAGCGAACTTGATGATGCGGAGTTTATAAGAGATGGGATTTTTATTCTTCGTAATCCGATGGATGAATTAGTCCGTCGTCCACGGTTTGACCTCAAGGGCGACGCGTGTGTACCTATAGCATTCTCTTTGCATCCTATCAATGCCGCATCGAGAGCGTTGCAGTGTGAAGTGTGCTCGCGCGGTTTGTATGGAGGAGATTATACTGGGATGCTGTGAGGGATCGATTTACAGCCAATGTGCGTATGGCTAATGAATGCCTAAGTGCTAATCCATGCATTATGGTTAACGTAATTAAAAGCTTTATGTTATAAATAGCGTATTTTGTCCTCTTTCTCCTTCTCTTTCTATTACAGTTATATGTATTAAATAATATTGAACCTATCTCTTTCAAGGCCTTCCTATACCTTAACTTCCTTGCAATCATAATGAAAAACCACACTGCCTATATTTATCCTTCCTATCCATGTCTTTTATCCACCTACTTCTACATTCTTTTCATTCTTCCACTAACGAAAATTCTTTAAATGTAATTGACTGAATTTAATTACTATGAATATTATGTGATGAAAGTAAGGCTGCTAGGACTGGGTAGAGTTTAACGTAAATATCAAATGCCATCAGCTAAAGAAGGTCATAGCAGTATTCATATTTACATAGGAGATGTATCTCGACTATAAACACTTATGTGTTGTGTTTAAAGTCAATGTAAACATAACCCGCAATTGATTAAGAGACACATAGGGCGGGATGTATGTGTATTAGAGAATTATAGCCTTAAAATCACCGACACAGAAATATCTAATTACGGTTCTATATGGTTTAAAAGCGCTCAAAATCAAAAACATAGGCGAAGAACAAATTTAGATACCGAGTGAGTCTTCACATCAAGAAATTCGATGTTAAATTGAGGCTTAAGGACAGTGAGCCGCTAAAATCAGCTATATAATACTAGAAAAATCTATCGAATTTGATTCAATCCATCCATCCAGGAAGGAAAAATCATAATTCTTTTGTGTACATCTATAAAGAGTGTGAACTCTATGAACTTGCCTGGTGGAAGCGTACTTGCTGGAAAATTTGGTCAATGACGTATTAAGGTCGAATTTTCGGAGAATCGATTTCGCATGTTATCGTAACAGCTGTGTCTGAAAGTTCATGAGGTTTAAGCGTTAACATCTCCATAAATTACATCCGATTTGAATTCAAACGAGCTGGCGGCGAATTAAATCAAGTGATCCATATTAGTGTATCGTAGGTAATTGATTCGATCCTTATTTGGTGGAATTGCTTCATAATCGCCTAAAAAGGCATTTTCTTTGTTTTTCCTTTTCCTTTCTTGGCACATCCCGAGGCGATCATACGATTTCCACAGCTGAACTCGAACTGTTTCAGTGGCTCTTACGGTGACGTAGCGAGTTCGTCTTCTCGTAACTTTCTCGCAATGTTAGTAATGATATCTATTCAAGTGCAACTGCTCTTCTGGCAAAAGCTTCGAGAACTCGTGTATTTCCATCCTAATACCCTGTCATAACCAATAAAGGATTTCAAACGGAATATTCACGACTAAATAAATGTACATCTGCAAATGAAAACAAATTCAAATTTTAACCGTACGAAAACCTCGGAAAATTGTTAATAAGATTAAACAGGTGACTTTAGCGTCTGTCTCGGTATAGAAGCGAGTAAAATAACGTTAAAAATTAAATGTGAATAATTAGTAATGAACTTTAAAAGTAAAAATCGATTGGGAATAAAATTAAAATGAAACAAATCTTGGGCGATTGTTAACAAGAATATTCCAGAAAGGCTACCATTAGCCTTATCATTACCAAAGGCTTCTAAATACCTAAGATATGTATACCATGGTAAAAGGTAAAAATTAAAAATTATTATTGTATGTTATTATTGTAAGCATTACTGCATTACGGCTTAATATAAAAATGGTGCATTGATCATACGAGAAAATACACGTATTGTCAAGATGTTAGTTTCTTTCTTCTTCACGATTTTACTATAAAGATCCGTGTAAAAACTGGTTTAACAGGTTACTGAACTATAAGCACCGTTTACCCAGTATTTATTTTTGATACTTCAATTTTGATACAGATTTTTCTACGAGAAATAGGTCAACCAGACTTAACGCATCAAATTTTGATGAGTTACACGATATGTATGTATGAATGACTAAGAAAGATGAGCATATTTGAGTATCACGTTTGATGGAATCCTATATGTAGTAAAAACGCCAGGAGAACACTTAGGATTAATCCCGTTCATTTTCGAGAACATTTCAAGCCTCCCACAACCTTCAAAGCTTTGAATCCTTAATGCGAGCAATCAACATCAAATCCCTACGCGCGCAGGCCTTCCCGTAAACCATCTTCTATACGAATCAAGACCCTCCGCGGATGATGGATCGCCTCCCTTTCCGTACATTGTTTCATTGAAACCCCTTCGGAAAACTTTGATACATTTCCTTTTCATCGGCCTGGAAATGATCGAATCAAGCCTCAGAACCTAAGGACGCAAGGAAAGGGGAGACAATGAGAGGTATTCGGGAAGAGAGCATTGTATCGCATTTGAAGAAACGGACTCGAATGCCGGGAGTTAATAAAGGCGCACATCCACACGATTGGGATTTGATAGCTCCAGAACACTTTGAAGCAAAGGCCGATTTTTCTCGCAGGTCATGGCGTTCGAATTAGAAGGGTGAGGAAAGAAGGGGTTGGGGAGATGGATGGGAAGAGTGGACCGAGAGATAATCGGGGAAAAGGTCTGAAGAAGATAGGAAGGAAACGTCTAATATCTCTGCCAGGTTTTTTTTTCTATCCGGACTCCTGTCAGAATGGTAGGGATTATAATTTTCCGGAATACCTGATCCAAATTATCGCCACGGAGGATTTTTACATTTCCGATGGAAAATCGCCGGTGGTTTTACTATCTGATGGCGATGGATATTTTCAATTAAGGTGGCCAAGGTCGGATTTCGTTCGCTAGGAAGAGCATAAAAACGCAGGGACGATTAGAATTAGAATAATTCAAGCATTAAAATGTCTACCTAGGTAGCCTCGATAGGATTATCACTATTTGAGTTACCTGAAAGCAAAAGGTTATAGATAATTGGGATGATTTGAACCGGAAATATTGTTCTACGCAGTATAAATATATGGCCTTTGAATTAATTTTTACTTACATTCCCCATTACTGAGGAAGAAACTATGATTATCTAAGGCGTAATGGTTAATTTACTCAAATTCAATCTCATAATATTTCATTCCCATAACAGCGATGGAAACCTTGATAACTTTAAAACATAGTAATTAATCCAGTTCAAATTCGATCCCATGATATTCTCCACACTCTTTCATTAACCAGTTCCTTCGCCAACTTTTCAGTTCAAAGTCGTTAAGTAGGACGCAATACGTAAAACAAGGGAATCACGCTTGAAAATACTAATTTACTTCCCAGCCTAGTACATGCGGAAATTTCTCTGCATTTGGCATCAACGTCGGAAAAAATAAATTATTTATAACATTCATACAATTTTCGCGCAGCAAACAGTACGAGAATCAACGATAATTGCTAACCAATGCGATATTTCCGTAAAAATATCCGACGCTTTCGCGAAAATTATAGGAAATGTTGCTCCAATATTATCAATTTAGGGAAATCAGCAATTAAGAGTAGTTAAATTGAAGCGGAACTAAATTGGTCCAATTATTACGTCATTAAATAATATCCGTAAAAGTTCGTTAGTGCAGAACTACACAAAGGGATGATAAAAATTGCATAAAATCCTGAACGAAGTGTGCTTTTTATGCACGGAATTTTAAAGAACCTTAGCAAACGAAGTTATATAATGGTGATTATAGTAATTGAGATTTCAGCGCCAAACAAATTAGCCAAATTACAGATTTTTGTTAGCTCGCATCGTTAATGCAACAATTAACGAATGGAGTTAAAATTGGAATCGAATTGGTTCAAATAATTGCTTCTCAAATATTTTGCAAAGGTCGCAATGTGTTCAAAATGCGAGAAGGAAACGTAGAGGGGCAGATGAACCAATAAACTATGCTGGAATAGGCTATGCATTTGGTTAAATAGATTGGAGCAATAAAAAACACCATTATCCCAATTATGAATCGAACGACATTATAATCGCGTTGTTTAATTGGCAAATAGTACGAGCAAGTAGTATAAACAAGGGAGAGAGCAGAGTGAAAAACTGCGACCGAATATTGGGAAATTAAAGCTTTTTAAAACTCATCTCAATCAATCAGCAATGGCACTAAGGAAAAAACAAAAGTGTAACTGTTATGAATCTAAATTATATTGCTGATTTGAAATGAGTTTGCGGAAGATATTACGAAAATATGGATCATATTTGGTGATCAACACCGTTCAATTACACTGCATCATTAAACTTTAATTATTCATAAAAATGACCATGTCGAAGAGAAATTTAGTGATAGCTATCGTGTGCTAACGATGATTTCATCAAATCCGAAAGAATGTCGAAACAATATAGAAATAAATATCGAAATGATAGATTGAATTTAATCGTTAAATAATTACGTAGAATTCTGTTTCTTCCTCTTGGTTGACTTATTACTCACGAAAATTTCCCATTTAGAACATTTTCCTTTGTTTTTAAATAAATAACCACCTAAGATACATCTTATGTTAAAGTTTGTCTTTTAAAGAAGTCATAAATAGTAATTTACCTAGGTGAATCAGACTGAAATAGTATAATTTTTAAGTTATTGTTTGTGTTTACTTGGGTGTTCCAACAAGTAACCCTAAGAGGCCTTCGATTTAATAAAATAAGTAATATAAGGGCTTGGTTTGTGGGTATATTTGACTATTTTAGGGTTGATTCCTACAGTAAATCAGAGCTATTTCGATTAAATACCGTGATGTGCTAAATTCATCCAAAGGAAAACGTATTTATTCTATAGAAATTGAAGTATTGGTAATATATTTGAAACGCAAACAGTTAGTAAGGAAAAATTCGTTTAAGATCCAATAAAATGCCATCAATTCCGAATTTCTTAGTGTTTCATATACATTTTATTTTCTCCTCGGTAAATTCACATCTATAAAGTGAACTATGTGAGTGAACTGAACACTGAAAGGGAGCTCTATAACAGAACTCGATGGCGAAACACTTGTTTCTGTCACTTCAATAAAGTTAGATCGACAACTCCTATTAAACGTGACTCTTCAATCAATACTTATTGAAACCACCGTACTTTTGGATTGTGAAGGCAATCTCTCCATTGATTGTAAGGAAATATGTGAAATAGAGCATGGCAAGCACCGCTAAGTCAATTTGCAAATACGTCGGAAAAAACACGCTGGAAAGGCGTTTGAAACACACGCGTTCTTCGATCAGTTCTCATTATTATTAACGCATTCAGTGTGGATTCGACATGCCATTACTCATTCTTCGTCCGATGCATTTCCTCTTAGTCATTCTTCCACAAGATGGCGCCGGCGGCTGCAACAATCAGGACGCATTTTCGCTGCCTTCGGATATGAGTTTCTGGAGATCACTCCATTTTCCGATGGAGCGAACCATTAAAACGGAAAGTTTATACCATACAGGAGCAGCCACATAAGCAATGCTAATGAATTCAGGTTATGAAAAGCGTAGGAAGTTTTATTCAACATCACGCACTGCTGAATAAAGATAATTTTGAGGTGAAGGAGATACATCTCACGCGTCTGAGAGCTTCGACGTCAAGGTGCACTATAATAATAATCCATTCGGAAGGTTGTAAATCATATTATGCCACTTCTGATGGGCGTGGATGCATCGGAGATAGAGGTTTATATTTAGATCGACGACATTCGGTTTTCTCGCGGGATTTTTTCATTTTTCTTCTGAGAATATTCATACCTATCCATTCATATTTATATACACCCTTGAAGCATCGGCAATTAATACAATTCGATTTTTATGTAATCTACCCACAGCATTCGACAATTGTTAATTCCAAAAGGGGTTAATGGGCTAATATTTGTTGAAAATGTGTAACCTATCACAAGTTAATTCTTGACATTTACTGCATGAAGCACTGTATACAAAAAGAATGTAAAGTTTATGAGATTTTAAACGTGAGTAAGGTAGAGGCAAAAATTTCCAACAGTTTCCTGACGTCAAGCTACACCGTTTTACGGCGAATACATATTATTCTTTAATCTAATGAAAAATTTATTCAGATCAAGAGCTATAAAGTGGAATTTCAGCAACACCAGGCAGCAACTTTCCATAAGCAGGCTTTACATAAATATATCTGTATCATCTTTAATTATACGTACTCCTAATTCATAATATTTCCAATCAGGTATAAATACGTTACTAAATGTATTTTTATGAATTTATAGAAATTTCAAGAAGAAATCGATACAATGACGAAATTTAAGGGTAGTAAAATCTTTTGATTAAATTATATGAATCGTTAATGGACAATGGGTCGCTTCGTCTATGGTAAAAAATCTACTGGAAAGGTCTCATACCAATTAAGAAGTTGTTTCATTACACTCCCAGCCAACCACTGTAGAGTCAACTCGAATATTGTTAGGAAGAAACAGACACAAATAAACACACGCTTTTGCATCGTAAGTTCCTCTTTTCTCGACCCTCACCTCCCCTTAAAAACCCAGAGTACTTATTTCAAGGCACGTCAACATCTCGGAACCCCACTTTCGATTGTCCGACGCTGATTCCCCTTAAATAATGTTCCGGCAACTCAAAACCTGATCGGTCGCATCTTTTGATGGGATCGTCGTCTCATCTCCAACTCTTTTTTTCCCAAATTTCTCCTTGATGAGGTTTGTGGCCGTTTCCTTCGAATAGCCTCCTTTAATTCTTGCCGACACCCTAAATGTCGAACCAGTGTTTCCCAACCTGCGGGACGTGGGTCAACCCTGCTGAGTGGAACACGAGCTTTCAAAAGTGACTTCTGCTGAGATCCCAAATAAAAGAAGATACAGGTGTTTAAGTGGGTACGTCCGTAAATGGACCCCCAGAGGCATGGATATGTCGCCGCAGTCTGCACATCGTCGCCTAGTTACCAAAACCTATGAATTTTAATTCCGCCGAAAATGCAAATTCGCCCATTGCGACTTAGGCGATAATCGTTTTAAAACCCCAGTCTATAATTATAAACCTAACCTCGGGCCTTAATTTCTGCTGCGCGAGCCAAACGCAAATCATAAACATTAACTCGACAATCCGTCCATGAAAAAGTAAAGAACTCACAGAATTGGTGGAATCATTATCCCGTTTCTACGAGTAATGTAATAGTTTTTTGGTTCTATAATGTGATGGTCTCCTTCTATATAGGGGCAATCGCTATTTTTTACTACTTATAAAACTCTTTGATTTTATTAATCCTCGTTTAAATCAATTTTCCTCTTACTTTCTTCTTTGATGGCCAAGAGATGGAGAAGCTTGGATGCTTAGATGCTGCCCCGAGGTATCGTTAATGGAAATATCTATCAAAAAATGTCCTAACATTAGAGAGAGGGTACCACTTTTGGGCTTCACGAATGATGGATATATTTATTTGTATGCGTCAGGAACTCGGATCAAATGAGTTTGCGTAGCTACAAACCAAACCGGTGCTATCCAATCAAAAATTGTTTGAAATAATGTTAATTTCGATTCCAAGCCTACAATTAAAATTGATTAACTTTTGGCTTCAAACCAACAATCGCTTTGCATAGAGGGATCTGTAGGATGAAATTCAATTTGAAATCCTGTCAAAACAAGATTCCTTGAGAAGATTCTTTGATTAAAATTACTAATATCTTGCATTTGTTTACTTTATATTCTATAAGATTACATTAAAAATCAGGTTACGTAAATGTATGAACCTTAAATGCCACAAACCAATGAATCTTAAAACAAATACCAATCAATATAGTTTTGTTATATTTTCTGGCATAAAATCGTTAAGAAATAGTTAATCCATTCTTTTTAGACTCACTTCATTACCGGTGCTTTGATTAATTAATGTGGATTAATGGATTAATAGAGGACGTGGTGTAACAGCCTTAAATTTCGCTTGAAAATTAACACCTTAATCTTATTGTTAACTTCAGATATACTCGGGAAACCTACATCTTGAGATGCTTCACGATATAATAATATTTAATTATTAAGATCAATGATTCAGAAGCATAATTCTTGAAAATATAGATTTAGTGAATAGTTATGATACATCATTGAGAGGCATCCTTTACTAAAAGCTCTGATTTTAATATTAATGTAAATATGTGCTTACAAATCTAACTTATAACCATATAAAAATATGAATAGATAATGTTATTTTGAAGCTAAGTTAGTGAGGTTATGTATGAAAGGAACTATCCTCCATCTAATCCCATATAAAATTATTTACAACGTAATAGGTTAAGAAGTTCTTATGTGGGAAGCGAATTATATGGACAAAGGCGAAAAACCTTACTTCCCATTCGAGCTGTTATTTTACCTAAACATTCTTCAAACCAGTCGAAAATAAACCTCTTAGCCTGGGGCACCTGCTCGCTACCGCAGAAGAATAAAGTCTCGATGGATTAGCGCCCGGATTCCGTCGCAAAAAAAGCACTCGTAAGATTTCTATTGAGGCGCGTAATCTTCAAGATGCCCTCGTAAGGTTTCCATTATCGAGCGGGTTAACGCGAAAAGTGGACGAGGACGATGAAAATGGCATCGGAATCACGGGGGAAACGTGTTGTTTCGAGCGCATCACGGATCCCGAGTTTTTTCCCCGCGATAAAACCGCACACGGTTTCAATTTGAAGATGGCCCCAAATCAGAACCGCGTGGAGCACCTCGATTGAGACGAATCGTTAATTACCGATGCTTCCCGAAACCACCGGGGCTCTTTCTCACTCTTCCACCAACCTGCAACACCTCCCTCGCATCACCGGCTAAAACCTATAAAATAAAGCCCAACCCAGCTCTACACCCACTAGAAGAAACCCCTCCCCATTCAATCTCGAACTTAAAATCCAACCTTTTTTTACGCGCGTAACAACAGCTGGCCTACGGAGATTCACGGGTAGCAGGTAGGCGAAAGGAGCGGTGGGGCGCCGGGATTGTGAGGGGGCCCAGAAGATCGTCTTTTCCTGCCCCGGGGGTGGGTTCCAGATTCTTTTTTTTTCCTTTTGTCTTTTACCCTCGACGACCTCCAAGCTAACCGCCTCCCTCCACACTGCTGGAACGACCACCCACCCCTTCCAGACTTATAGACTATGCTTGCACCTGCCACTGACGTGTAGTGGTTGGAGAGAAGTAAATCGGTGCCCAGGATACAGTGTTGCCAAGTTCCCATTCCACCTCATTCCGAATAAAAAAGAAAAGGAGCCTTCGGGGGCTCGGAGGAGGACTTGAATAATACAGGCGAAGAGGGCCACACGACCGAGAAGAGGTACCTGTTGTCTTATATCCTTTTTGAGCCTTCTATCGCTGTGAGATCCGCATCACGCACACACACTCCGTGAATATAAAGGAAAGGTGGCGTGTCGCGCGTTGGCGGACCCATTTTGCCGCTTTTTCCGCATCCGTTGTTTTTGATGGAGTGAGGGTACTTTAAAGAAGGCATGTCCTAAAAGATTTTATACCAACCTGCGACTCTTCTGAAAATTACTACAGAATTTTCGATACCAAAATTCATAACTTGCAGTTTTAGATAAATTGGGCATGTTACTAAACATACGACCCAATGAAGGTTTTAATCCAACGCTAAATATTCCCGATGTTTTTAAGTAAATTTCTGTCAATTATGCCATTCAATTATTTCAATTTGTGTCATTTCGATGTCAAATCCGGAACTTAGGTTTATATATAAAACCTAATTTGTCAAAACCTCGCACAGTCCATAGCCAAAATTATCATCGTTTTGACGAATACTCAACCTGAATTTTGTACTGGATGACGAGCTTATGAAGAAATGAAGTCATAGCGAAGAAAATGGGGGGGTTAGATGTTGATAGAAGGGGGATTTCTAAAGAAACTAATTGAGAAAGTATACAAGGGGAAATATAGAGGGAAAGGAAAAGACAAAAGATGTTGGATGATGAATTGGACGGGGTAAATTCCTTGTCAGCGAATGAAAGGGCATAAGGGCACATGAACCTACCGAAAGTTACAATAAAAGTATAACGCTTATGCATAACTTATTCCTTTATGTTTGCGTATTTAGATGGAATTACGTAATTTGATACTATTAATATGGATTTTTGGCGGGTACAATTTAACATAAATAATTATGCAATATTACAATATGTTTAAGAAGGAATAATATTCTAAATTAAGGATTCTTCATTGGCCCACGTGTTTTTTGAAGCTTATAAAGTGGTCCTTCGATCGAAAAGGTTGGACTACAGCGGCTTATAGGTTTAAATGGCACGATGTCCGTTCAAAGCAGACCGTCAACAACTTTGTTAGATTCAAGCGATCTTAAGAAAGGAGATCTTCATCTTAAATCTACCCTCGCATCCAACAAGGCGCCTATTGGCGTGTTGCAAGGGTTGAAATCTTCAAGCGATACCCTCATTTCTTCATTAATATCTCAGATCGGTCGTGGAAAGAATGAGTTCTTAGAGTGAGATCGCATCTATCTCATTGTCAGTTATTCTCCGTTCGCTGTCGGATCGACCGAAATAGCATGGAGGTCGTACGATATATCACGACTTCTAGAAACATACTTTCTCTGAATAAAACGATCGTAACCTAGCTTATATAAGTTCACTTGCCTTTGACACAGATTGAGTTGGTAGTGTTTACTGTTTCTTCATACATAACATTTTAGATAATCGCCTGTATGAGATTTACGTAAAATCCTTTATTAAAATATAACAATTTAATTTTATATGATAAGTAATTTGAATTTTATAAATTATACTTTCAATATTATACATTTTCATACACTTATGTAAAATTTAATTTTAATCTAAATATATAAATAAATTTAAATCTAATCTATTTATATAGATCTAATAAACATTTAAATTCTAACTCTAAATATAATCTAACTATCTAAATCTAATAAGCATCGATATCTAACTCTAAATCTAACCTATGAAACCAACAAATCACTTGCGATGTAGAGCACTGATAAGAATCCTAACATGAAACATATATCCATATCGAAGGAAAATTAGCATATAAATGCTTAGTTGTAAAAAGGTAAGTTACAGCGTAAAATTTGCAAGCAAGTAGTAACAAAGAGTTAGCAAATATGTAATCTATGGTAGTAGCTCGAGAAGTTCAAATCAAAAACCGAATCGCACCAAATACTTTCATTACATGCTTATACTTGCAAAGAGAAATAATGTAAGCAGAACCTTTCTTAGAAACATAATAAAAAGAGGCAATATCAAAAACCGAATGCACTTTTTTAAAAATCCAAATCTAAATTTTTAAAATTACTAATTATATCAAAGAATGATCGAGCGTTTCTTTCAATAGCGTATTTCGAGAACAAAACATACTGTGCTTTGAAGTGTTTTTATCATTGAACAGAATATTACTATGTTAATCTCATAGCAATAAACGGTCATTGATTATATGCAGAAAACTATAGAAGGAGATACAGTTTTACATGCCAAAGTTAATCTGCAATGAAATTTGATCTGAAGCTAAAACTACTCTCGGTTACTTAGGTTGCTTATTCTACCTTTACCTTGTTTTGAATAATTAATTTTCGTTCTAACTTTGTCTTGTTTGCAGATGGAATACTACAGCACGCTGGTGTTTACCATTCATTGGAGGGGCTTTTCATCAGATTCCAAGCATGTATAGCGTGAAGCCAAAAAAGAGTTGATCGGGTTTAATATTTTTGAAGCAGGATTATACTACCAGATACTGGAGGACTTTATAAGGAGATGTGAAATGATACGAAAATACTTAAAATCCATGAGGTTATGGGTAAAATCCTTCTGAGAAACTGGATTAAGTTCCGTAAAGAGATTCTATGAAAAATGCATTCATCTATTTTTAGCAAGGATAAAGGTAGCTATAAGCTATGAGACATGAAATATTTTTCAATAAGTGGATAGTCCACTTTGTTTTTCCATTAAATCCAGTCCAGAAAGCTTCCTTAGCTTACACGCATATTTGAAGCTGGAAGACCTTTATTTTATTAAGAATTTTATTGCTTTAAAGAAGGAGTTATGTAATCTTCCTTGAACGAATTTCCGAAACACCGCTCATCATTCCATTTGAATTCGCACTGATCTCCACATATAATTTCGAAAAAACGATAAACAAATTCCACCGGATAACTTTTGAGGCCCCTAATGAATCTTAAATATTGAGAATCGAGGCAGAAACGTTCCGAAAGATTTTGTTACTAAGAGAATGAGTATTTTCTGATTAAAGATACCAGAGACAATTTGGGATGATTTGACGTCAACTATTAATAGTGATCATAAGATCCTCAAATTTTCAAAACCGTAAAAAAGAAACCGATTAATTTTTTGCGGAATAATCTTTAAAGAGCATTGATGGATATAAAATGTAGACCAGTTATTCCTAACCACATCATTATGGAGCGATAAATTTCAGCCAGCTACATGAATATTTCTCTAATCAATCCACGGTCATTGTACGATGGAAAGAATCGCAGTTTTTTTTCGATCGACATCCACTGTCCCGATCATCAAAAAAGGGACGAATATTTCTGGACGCGATAAGCTAAAATATCATTATTAAAGTGCCGGGAACGATTATGGATCTGGTCCTGGCGTAAATAAATTCTACATCAATTTTACGTACCGCTTCGCTTAATTTTAAACGCTTTCCGCAAGAGCGGAGTGGAAAATGACTGGATTCGACTCCCAAACAAAAAATTACCCGGCTCCTTCCTAATTTTAAAATAACGATTTTGAAAGCTCTGGAAGCAACGCTTAATAGACACTGACATAATCAGAGCTTTGGCTTTGATCGTAGTATTTTTTATTGGGATAACGTCAGATGTTACTGCAGGGAATAACTCTTGAAGAGTGCCTCCGATATTTTCGAAATTATCGTTTTCCTTACCGATTAAATATGAAAATAATCCTCTCTATTTTGAACGTTAAAGTCGACGTTAAAAATATAAGAAATTAAACGATCGTGACCTGTAACTTCACGAACTGATTCTTTCCGTTGCCAATTTTTAACTGCAGAATAACTAGACTTATCTCATTGAGGGCAATCGAACTCAATCAAAAAGGGTATGCGTCGGATGAGAAACTTTCCAGTCACAAACTTGTCCGATAAAAACGTATTTCTTATTTGCGCGCACGGAGGGATTTTCATATATCTAATGTGTTCAATGAGGCCTATTCCACGGAACATATAATCTGATTTCACTAAGTACATGTTTTCACATAGTTTAAAATACCTCAATTTTTATTGGTCGTTATTGATGTGCCACTTATGATTCCATGTTCATCCTCTACAAAATTTTCTGTTATATCGCCAAGTAATACACACGTACGCAGAAATCAGGAGTTTCTACCTTACTTTATATGTTTCTTACACTCAGCACATGTCCTGTAATAATAAAAATATATATACTTGGAACCTCCCTCTTGTCCTTGCACTAATGGTTGCTGATAGTCTACAGGCGTTCTCGTACACGTGGGGTTAACACATCATGATGGTAAAAACCAGGTCATGTTAAAATTTGAGGTAAGCTAAATCGGGACAAAAACCTTGCTTTGGATATTTATTTAAGCCAAATATTTCAGTCTAGTTGAGGCTCTTAATTTGGTTATAGAACCGCAAGGCCATTCAATTTCATTCATATAAATGTTTTTCTTTTATAACTTTGGATCCTGCCATGCTTTTTTATCGAAAACTTTCATTTAATTCTGTGCGAGATAAGAAAATAAACGGGCAGTAGCGGATAAAACAGAACGTAGGGTGAATTCGAGCGTACGTACGTTTGTAACATATGAATGTACATGGGTGGTCTGAAAAGTTCCGACATTTCTCGACATGTTTTCAGAAATTTTCTGAAAAATATGGGGTCGGAAACTTTCCAGACCACCCTCGTGTTTAACGTATTGGTCCACTGTTGACATATAATGGTAGAGTTAATACATTCAGTTGGTAGTTAAATCATATTATATACTCGTTGAGATAATCAGAAGATGAGAAAGAGTTATGTATGATAGCCTTACAATTCACATAGAACGCTCAAACGTATCTAATGTACTCTTTACATTATATTCTCTATTGGAATAGCATATTAAGCTCGTGAACCGAATTTCAATCCAACTAAAAGTGTAGGAAATGTTTACGTGAGAAACGGAACGAATCTCGAACGTCTTCCACAGATAGGCAGAGGAAATCTGTTTCTGTGCAGAGATGAAGGACGAGGCAGAAGGCCTCTCTGGTGGCTGCAGAAATATCACCTTCGCGCCACCTGTGAGCCGTCACGCAAACAAATTTCCTCGTCGAGGCCGTAAAGGCAGTCTCGGGAAAACCACAGCGGAGCCCAAGACGATTCGCATTGTGAAATAAACACGGCAAAACGAATTCCAAAAAGCCATTATTTATGATAAGTAAAAGGAAGGCTCGGGTGTTTTATCACCACGTTGCATACTATCATTTTCACAAGGTGTGCTACAAACTGAACATATATCCTCATATAAGAATCGCGCACGGCTTTCTTGTTTTCGTCTTTCATCAAGCATAAAGCCTTCGTTAGGAATGTTCTTACCATAGCTTCTACTCTTTAGTCATAGTTATCAAAACTTACAGTTAGTTCATTCGCATTATTTACTTTATTTAACATACAATGTACTTAGAAATTTGAAATGGTATAAAATGGATCTGGAGCCATCTTCAGGAGTGAAGTGACTTTATTCCTGAAGATTGTTTCCGCGAGAGGAATTGAAACGTCGATTGTCCTCGACGAACTCACCTGCATGGAAACCCAAGAATACTTCATTCATAGTATAAAATGTTTATCCTACTAAACACTCATGAGGGATACAACACTATCGGTAGTATAAGGTGAAAGCAAATTTTGTGCAGAGTATTTACATTCCCATTAGGTATGCCTAAAATTGTTGGTGTCTAATTAAGAGAAATTCACGGATTTTCAGAACATAGGATGTATTCATTATTCTTTGATGTTCTCCAGTTTCTTGCCTGAATTTGTGAATGTCATTGCTAAAATAATTTAAAGGTGGTAATTGATTTACCTGAAGCTCACATTCTCAATAGTGATAATACATAAGCTTAAAAGAATAAATAATAAAATACATAAGCTCAAAAAACTATTTCTTAAAAATATAAATCATAGTTCAAAGTAGTTTTCCTAAAGCAAAGGTTAAAATGATGAATCGTAGTTTAATCAAACACAAAACTTAATTATTGAATAAACCTAAGGAACATGTAACCAACAATGCAATAATGTTTTTACCTGTTAACAATTTAGTGCAACCTCAATGTATTAATTTTGAATAGAGCTTGCCGTAACTATGAGGAATTCCATAACAAACTAATAAAAAACCATTTTGTAACAATAAGACAAGTATCAATTGATACATAGTCATCAGTATCAATTGATACATAGCACATAGTCAGGTGATTCCTATGACTATGTGCTATGTATTGGTCGAAAACGTCCTGTTTTTGAATACATATCCTTGAAATTATTAAAAAGTAGGTTTTTTATTTGGTTTCTAATATATTTTCCGTAACTGCTCCATTAAGGTCTATTTTAATATGAACTAAATTTTTTGCGAATAACTATCCAAAGAAAGTAAGAAAATCATTCAACTATTACCATGAAAGAAAAATATTCGTAGGACACTTCAATGATTTACTTATAAAAACGCATTCGGCGATTTCCTTTTAAGGATAAAGACGTAGGATTTCCGTAAAGACCCTCTTAACACGAACGAAGGGGCGCAAATTAACCGTACACATGGAAAAAGCGTAAACATCCCAGGCTGGTCCTTGCGAATCGACCGGGGATAATCAATCCTCCATGGAAGCAACGGCACTCCGGTAAGAATTAAACGAATTTGTACCTGTCAATTACATCCCTCCTTCACTGCCCATTTTACTTCGAACCCGTGCAAAGACATCGGCAATGCGCAGCGAGGAGCAGCTTGTTTTGTCACAGGGACCCGCAAACCAAACACCCTTCAGCTCCTCGCTATCTTTCTCCTCTGCCCACCTCAACTAATATCGTCTCACAGCTAAACTCGGCCACCTGCTACCTTAAACAAATAGCCCTCTCTGGTTTACACCAAAACGTTGGCAAATAAATCCTACGGGGGAAGGCGTCCTCTGGAAGCATTGACGAAATATTTGCAATCTCCAACCCAAGCTCTTCCGGATTTCTTCCGCGCTTTTAATTGGGAAATCCCGATGAATTCCTGCTAGTTGAGTTTCGATCGGAGGAAAAAAGGATTGGGAACCGGATGTGAAAAAATTGGGGTGAAAAAGTGGAGGATGTACGCAGGAAATAGATGCTGTGAATGCAAGATGTGGTTTTTTTCGGCCGCATTACTTCGCAACATCTGGGTTTATTCAGCATCTGCTCGGGATAAGATTTGACCAGTATGGTCGTGTCTTTTACTGCGGGTGCGGACGCATTGTTTTTAATTCCGCTTCACTTCTTCGCCTCGGGAGACCTTCATTGCCGACCATGGGATTTTAAAGTGTAATTAACTTGTTCATATTCACGGTGATGTCAGAAAAATCAAGCGTAGTTTGGTATGGATGATTTGCATCAACTAATGACCCTGGAAAATTCTAATTATTGCAGAACTCTATATACTCTTACGATTATTACTCAAATCTAATTATTCACCTCCATGTGTATTTGAATCTATAAATACATACATAAATTCATACATATATAAATTAATACACATATAAATTCATACATATATAAATTAATACACATATAAATTCATACATATATAAATTAATACACATATAAATTCATACATAAATTCATACATATACAAATTAATACATATATAAATTCATACATAAATTCATACATATACAAATTAATACATACATAAATTCATACATATACAAATTAATACATATATAAATTCATACATAAATTCATACATATACAAATTAATACATATATAAATTCATACATAAATTCATACATATACAAATTAATACATATATAAATTCATACATATATAAATTAATACACATATAAATTCATACATAAATTCATACATATACAAATTAATACATATATAAATTCATACATAAATTCATACATATACAAATTAATACATATATAAATTCATACATATATAAATTAATACACATATAAATACATACATAAATTCATACATATACAAATTAATACATATATAAATTCATACATATATAAATTAATACACATATAAATTCATACATAAATTCATACATATACAAATTAATACATATATAAATTCATACATAAATTCATACATATACAAATTAATACATATATAAATTCATACATATATAAATTAATACACATATAAATTCATACATAAATTCATACATATACAAATTAATACATATATAAATTCATACATAAATTCATACATATACAAATTAATACATATATAAATTCATACATATATAAATTAATACACATATAAATACATACATAAATTCATACATATACAAATTAATACATATATAAATTCATACATATATAAATTAATACACATATAAATACATACATAAATTCATACATATACAAATTAATACATATATAAATTCATACATAAATTCATACATATACAAATTAATACATATATAAATTCATACATATATAAATTAATACACATATAAATACATACATAAATTCATACATATATAAATTAATACATATATAAATTCATACATAAATTAATACATATATAAATTCATACATATATAAATTAATACACATATAAATTAATACATATATAAATAAATATTCATATATATAAATCATGTTGGTTTCTTATCAATATTATCTCAAAATTGTAGCATTCAATATATACGGATTACTACTAATTATTTTCTTGAAAATGCTTACTCATTCACCTTTAATTGTAAACCTATACTATCGGAATATTTAGTTTTTAATATCTACCAATAAAGACGAGAGTCTGAACAAAAATATTCACTGAAATGAAGAAAGAAATTTTTCGCGAAGAGAGAATATTAAATTATTCCTCTTCAAGTTATAATCTCGAAACTCTTTTCTGGGCTTTTGCTTTCACTATACTTTACAAAATTTAGTTTAATGGAGTTAGAAGATTTACCAAACTACGGCAACAGTATTGGCCACGGGACCCACGAAGTTTCTATCATATGCACCCTTAATCAGGCAATCCCCTACTCGTCTCACATTTCGTTATCGACAGGCTCTCTCATGTTATTTATTTTATTTAACCCCTTCATAGAGCATTTAACCTACTTTGGGGGAGACTCGAAGCTTACTACATTACTAATTAATTTCCCGGAAAAATGAAATAATTCTGTGCTATAAGACAAATACTCAATGAAGCAGAAAGTTTTGTTTTAAGAATCACATTAAGATATTCTTCACATGGTATCGTAAGAGAAAGTTTTCCGGGGTCAGAAGTATCTCAACCGGATGACACTCACTTCGAAGCGTATTCTTTCACATCCTTTAATCCGTTTATGAGACATTCAGAGGAAGGGAAAGCATTTGGAAATCATACTAGTTCTTCCGTTTCCGCTCCATTGAGAATGGAAACTTTCTATCTGTACTCGTTCAGAGCTAATTTTAGCGTAATTACAAAGCAATGTTTTCTCTAATATGAAATCATAATTATTAATGATTTTAATAACATCCTCTTCGGATTTCTATTCTATAATTTACTAAAGTGAATATTTTGACAACAGAAAGGAAATTCCAAGGCTGCATGTTACGAAAAAACATTTACTTGAAATATGTATCTAATAAAGTAGAAAATACCAGCTCAAATAATAAGCGAATAAACAAACAATTGTAGCATAAAATAGAGAGTAATTAAAGATAAGAAATTATTACTCGAGATGAATTTTTGATCCATCTATATATATTTATACTATATTCTCTGCGGTTATATTTTCTCTCTTTAGATTGATACCAAAGTCTATTTTTACATATGAAAAACATGTTGAAATTGCTAATAAGAATGGTAATCAAATTTTAATGCAAAGCAGTAAAGTCATTACTATTACCCTAGCAGTATAGCATTCCTAGAGAGAATGGCGGGGGTTGAATTAGACAATTTGACTTAATTGAATGGAAAAACTCTTATCAGTACAATTTTTGAACAAAGGCAAAGGAAAAGAGTTAAAGCTTCGACTATTCTCCAAGTTATCTTACCCTATAATATCGTCAGCTGTTCTTATGAACATGGGTAAAAATTTAAAAATTATGAATCGTAAGAAGACTCAAGAACCATTTTGGATTCCATTCAGTATTTTCCACCAATTTATCTTTCGTATTATTCAGAAAGGTAGAACCGACGCACGAAAAAAATCGATCTAGGAAATTAACTTTCGTAAAAGAAACGAGAACAAACATTCAAAATTGATGTCTTCATTCCGTATCTGCCCTCGCATTTATTTGGAATGTATACTGCTCAAGTGAGGGCCTACGAAATATCCGGGACTCCGGAATGAAATAAAATTAAACTTGGGAAATTTCTTCTTCCAACCCCGTGACTCCGCACTTTCCTTAGATAGAGTAATAACTTCTTTCAAAATTTCCAGGATGCATTAAAGAATAAATGAGCATTGACTTTTTCATCAAGAAATGTGCCTTTCAATTTAAGAAAGCTCAGATGTCCTTCAAGAATCCAGTGTTATATATACAGATACATAAGTGAACTTCTTTAGTTATATGTTCTTTTGTGGAAATAAGATCTCCATTGAGATATCGCTTAACTCCTTAAAATTCATTCAAGTTGCTCATTTTCTTAACACTTACGTCATAAAAACGAGTGATAGATATTGAGAAGAACATAGTTCTTATCTTGGCACAAAAGAGCACAAGTTTTTGGAATTTCCATTCCATCTTCTCTACATTTTCCTGATCTATTTATTTTAAATTTCCTATACTTTAAGCTTCTCCATTCATGCTCATTTAGAACTTGCCATACATTTATATGATTCTAGAACTTATTTTACATATATCGTTTTAGGTTAATTTTTTGTTCATTCTTTACTTTCTGCCATAGTTCTCTTAAAATTTGTATTATTGTAAAAAAAACCCTAAGACTGGAACTGGAGGCATTTCCTGAAGGATGAATGAATAGAAAAAAGGTTGTTAAAACGTAACCGTTTCCTTGGGCTTTTCCAGGTCCACTGAGCAAATATGTATGTAACTCAACTCCTTCCTACTTTTGAAGCCAATCTTAAGTAGTGATATTTAAATATTATTTGCAAGTTACAAACTCAATAGCTAGGATATATATTCAAAAATTTTCAACGAAAGGGTTCGTCAAATTTTTAAGATCAACACACACAATTTAAATAATGACAGCAAGAATTAGTTTTATCCTTTCTAGAACCCCGAGGATAAATTCAATTCCAAAAACTTCCATGCCAGCATTAAAATAATTCAACATAATAGGGAGATAAACAAAGACGGGCAGTTAAGAAAATCGTAAATCAATATTCAATCCTTAAATTTCTCCCTATCACAATTTAAACCGAGATTCTGATTAGCATGGCCAGTGACACAAATACATAGTTTCTCCTCGTTGGGCCATGGCTAACAAAGGATAGTTATAGCTATTAGAAAACGCTGATTTGAATAAACAAGGTGGTGACCATCCATAAAACCACGGTCTAGAGTCCAAATCACCATTCGTACGCATTCTAACAGACGTCTATCATAGATTTGTGACCGGAAAATAATTTTTGGTGACCCAGATGCAAATCACATCTCAAGAGGGGGGACTAATTGAAAATTGCCGGGACCGAATCGAACCTATTATCCTAAAGAAACAATCAAATCAATTTCCATCGATACCTAATAATACTACGTCATCTAGGATCTATTGTCAACGCGATGGAAACGAAAAATAGGCACCCTATCCCGAATCCTCCTCTCAAACGTAATGACTCCACAAAATTGTACCCCAAGGCCTTAATTAGAATCCTCAAGCACGAATGGTAAGAGTCGAACGACACGTACATCACAGAAGTTTGGAAAATCGTAATTAAATTACGAACCGATTATTTCCGGGCCTAATTGCGTTTTGCTACAAAATCAATTAACGACCTAGTCGTTAGCTCCGGAGACGTATTTCATATCCCCTGCGAGAATTCCAACGGCGATATTTTTATCACTCCGATTGCATGAATAATTTCATAAATTCAATAGGCGAGAAGAACAAATGCTCGGGGATGGAATATGAATTATTTATCAGGGGCGGGAGGATGGGAATCGTACAAACGACCAAAGGTCCAGGTAGAAACACGCGCCCTCCACGATGAATTAAAACCAGTCGAGAGACTCCTACATTTTTTCCCTTTCATTTCGTAAGTTGAGGAAAAGGGAGGCTTTTTAAATCTCGCTTATAGGACTCGGCTACGCCTCTTTCATAATCATCCCCTTTGTCCTACTGACGTGACGTATGAAAGTGTCTCGAGAAGCTGAATTATTGTCGAACGCCACTTTATACGGGAGGCAATGAGCTACTTGGGAAATTTCTCACCTCGAGCTCGTTTAACGTCACGGTGGCTGTTTAAAATTCGAGATCCTCCGCAAGATATACTTTCCTTTCCTTTCATTAGCGGGCGCTGAGGTAAGAGCGCTATCCGAGGACATCACCCAATCGCAGTCTTGTTTATTCCGTTAATGTCTATTATTTGTAAAGCCAAAGCTCGTGTGCATACGCGCATCTCCTGAGCCTTTTCAAATCGCTTATTTATTCACCATTCCAGCATGAGTGCATGTGGTAATTATTATTCGAGAGACATGAGCATTTATCCTTTGAGAGATGGATTGGTGCTTTCAGTGGGTTGCTTTTAAATCTCGACTTAAGACTTCTTTCTTTATCGATTTTGTTCTCTCGCGATATTTCTACGCAGTTTTCTCTGAGATTCCACTTCATCCGTTCTTTGAATCCTTCTCATTATGTTGACCTTCTCTACTGAATATTGGAGTTTAATTTTCACCTTTAATGACTGTAATGTGTCTATGATGATGATGTTGAATAAAACAAAGCTTAAATGCAACAAAAGTTAACTAACCTTTACTTATATATGACTATTCCTTAACTTTAATTGAACCACTGTTGTATTAAACTTTATTACATTCAATATCTTTATCGTCATGTCAAAATTCTACGAAGTGACGTACGAAAAACTTTGTGGTTACAAACTGATATTCAAATCTACCCTATATTATTACTTTATTTTCTACCTATTTTTCTGCTTTTAAAAAACTTTCAACTAATATCAAATAAATAGTCTCATTAATTCTTTAAAGACAAAGATTAATTCTAGCTTTTCAGTTAAAAATTTCCTTGAGTCAACTTACGTTCCTCCATTAGTAGTGGGATAGTCTTACAAGAGAGATAACTTAGACGGGCAAATTATACATACCACATAAAGTATATATAAATCACTGAAATTTATTTTCTCCGAACATACTACATAAGAAAGAAATAAAGACCTCATATTTGTAGCGTATCTTTGTGGTGGGAGGCGATTTTAGTTGTATAGAGCTTGAATTTGGTCAATTCATCCATGATTAAGAGATATTTACGTATTTTTCTTTCATATAGAAAAATGTTTATGCTTCCACAGTCATATAAAGAGAGACTGAAGAAGAATTGGGAAAGAATTTAATAGAGTATAAGACATATTCTAGCTCAAAGCAATAATTTACGACCTTTTGACTCGACTTGATATCGGGCCGGTCGATGTAGATCATTTTATTAAAATGCCATTAAAGGCTTCGATTGTCTTGTCATACATTCACGTTAACATCTTCAGCTTGTATCAGTTCCTTGCATCAAAATTTCCTCTAGATCATCCCATAAATTGCAATCATAGATAAATTTGGTTATGACTTACCGCTGAGAGAAAGGAAAATGGTAACTTTCCACTCGTAACTAGAAAGCCCTTTCTTTGGCGCCACGTAATTTTCCCCACCGCGCATTATTAACAAAAATTACGAAAGGAGATCACATAGATAATATTACAGCATTATCGAAAGAATGCGGTTAATATTTCGACGTTCTGGGTGATAATTTATGCACCCCGAAATCCTCGGGGGCTCTCTATCCACTATCGCCCCTCGTAAATCTAGACTCCATTCTAAATCCTTATTTACGGGAGCCCAACCCATACAACCTCTCCGAGTGTACTCTAGAAAGTTAGAGCGTCGGAGCCTCTTAATTTTTACGAAGTGCCAAAGCAAAATAGAGCGTTACAAATCCATCGGCCTGCCTAACCCTTCCCTTAAAGGTCTTCCCATCCTCCTGATAGACCCATTCCCCTTCTCAGTTCAAACAACACTGCTATGCCCACTTTCCTTTAGCGGATCATCTCCGCTGCAGGACTCATTTCACTTCGTTTTCTCAATCCCCGTCCCTTACTTTACATTGCCTTATTGCCTCTGCATTTTTTTACATTCGCCCACTCTCTCCGACCGCACTATTTTCCCGGGTTTTACTACTTCGTATTCGCATTCTTTCCTTCACCATCCGCACCTATTACATACTTTTCTCTCACTTTCTCTCTTCCTCTATCTTAGTTTTTCTTTTCTTCAAAACCCTGTCTTCTACTTAGCATTGAGTTCTCGTTCTCTATATTACAGGGAGAAAATGCATCTTTTTGCATATACAATTACGCCACGCTCGCAATGTTGTTAAGGATCAATTGTTCAATTCCTCCCAATGACGCAAGGGGGAGATATTATAATATTTTAGTTCCTTATCACCCACAACCCAAACTATTTTATATTATGTATTTGTACAAAGATTTAGTTTGAAACTTTATGTACACGTATGTACCCTTTACAAAGCACACATACTATTTTTAACAAAGTATAATTTTATATCTCTTGTCTATTTTGATTGTATTTCGTTTGTGCTCAGATTGTATAATTTTTTAGAATATTTACAAAATTTGGATGGAAAAGAGGTCGTATTGGCCTAGCTACGCCAAAAGGTTCTAACGATTATTATTATCATTATTGATTCAAGTTGAGGGGAGGATTGTAAAATTAAGCTGAATCTATCCAAATATTTCGCGGAATTGCCATAGAGGTAACAACACAAGCAGCAACTTACGTAGTTACTCCTGGATTTAGGCAAAAATAATTAATTGTCTTTTGGTTGGGATGGAAGCGGGGAATTCCCTCAATTTAAAAAAACCTTGTAGATTCATTCTATGGCAACTACGAACTATTTAGAAGACGGGTGTTAGATTGTGCTATTTTCCATGCTAGGGAGTAAATTCTTCCATTGAGGAATCGGAGGAAGAAATTTATTTATTAGTCTCAATCTCTCCCTAATGAAGCGGTTACTTTTTTATGTATAATCCATCTATAATGATAGTTCAATAGAAACAACGATGGTTTATATTTCAGGTATTATATACCGGTTTGAGAGTTACGGAAAGAGATTCCAATCAACCCTTAATAGAACAATAGCAATGGGGTTCTTTCAACTACCTATATACATAAATCACCAACTCGTGTATATCATTATTATTGTATCATGTAAAGATCTCTTATATTGCTCTCAAATTGCTCCTTAACAGTTTCTGCCGCTGCATCGATGCCTTTTCTTCATTCTTGCCGCTATCTGGTTTCCCCATTCTTTTTTATTTTTCTTTCCTTTCTTCCCTGATCTCATACCAGTCCAACTCTTAACTTTGTCCGCCCTCTTTCCTCTGCTGAAATAAAGACGTTTGTCGGTGTGTTTCCATCCATGTTTCTCCCTCTTCTTCCACTCCCTTGTTCTACACTTCTCCCCATTTCTCACACCTTCCTTCCCTCCCCTTGTCCAACACTTGCCCTCCTCATTTTTCCCACATTCTCTGTCTTACACTCCTTCTCCCTCGCCATCTACTTTTCAGTTTCCGCTTGTACAGTTCCTCTTTCGATTTACTTCATTCTCCTTGCTAGTGTTCCTTTTTTGATTCTTTTACAATATATTTAAAATCTGCAACTACCTTCTCCTCTCTCCAATTCTGTCTTCTTCTTTAATACTTCTCTCTTACTGCCTAAAAAAGATTCAACGAAATGCGACGACGAACATTTCTGAAATGAGTATCGCTTATTAAACAATGACTCTTGCTGGGTTCATTATTAATAGTTATTCGATAATCTCAATTTATATTAATTGAAATATAATTTGGCTAAAATCCTTTTTACTATTGTCATTAAGAGGTATGTGTTATGTTCGTTGAAATATCTCCGTCTATTTTTTAAAATACATTTATTGACTTTTCTCTTCATGCCTTTTCAAATTTATTTCTTTCTAGATAATTAAAATCTTCTTTATTTACATTTTTTGTAAGTATATTATATTGTAGCTTTCCTTAATTTTACATTTAACTGTGTCTCCGCGATATTTCCATCCCCTTCACCATGGGTGTTTTCCCGCAGCGTGATTTTTTCCTTGCCAACAGTAACATTGCAAAGATATTTCCCATATTGCTCTCTTTCTTTTAGCTTTTGATTGATTTCTAACGATTTATAACGTAAAACAAATTTAGGTGAAAGAGAGGTCATGGGCCATTAAAGGGTCTATCTACATATTTACTATATTTTCTATTTTCTTCTGTCGCTTATAGCCCACACCTCGTTCTTTCGATTCTAACTATTTCTGTATTACACTAGATTTCTCATTCTTCTCTGATACATTTCTCCTTTTCCTTTTTCTTATTCTTATAGCTTACACGTTTCCTTCTCTAGCGTGTCTTTTCCCTCCGTTTTATCTCTTAATTTTTCTTCTTTACTCGTCTGCGTTTCTTTAGCGTCCTTTTCCAACCCTTCCTTCTCACCTTCTCTATCTAATTTTACTTATTTTCACCCCATTACATGAGAATAACTAGAGATCTCTCTTCCTTATGTCTTCCCTTATAATGTTTTCTACGTCACACACTACAATTATCGACATCGATGATCCTTACTAATTACACCAAAGGGCTAGCCAAGAATGCTATTTAAACCAGGTAATGACACAAATACCCCCCTCTCTCATTTAATTACCCAGAATTTCCTTTATTTAACTCTCACTATTCCGTTCCCCTTTCCCATACGCTTTCTCTTCAATCTTCTTATACATTCAAACCCTATCTTTCAATAATTTTCCCAATATTATTATATATGATGTCATTTATGCTGCGAAATAACAGGATTGGGATCTAGTTGTTGATTCTTCTTTAAGCTTGCTCAGTCATTCCCCATCCCTCTTTCTCTTCCTTCTCCTTTTCTTCGAATCTTTATCTATTTTTCCCATTACTCCCCATTTTACTTTCTCCCGAACTCCTTTTCCTCTTACAATAATCTTTCTGAATTCTCTCTCTTTATCTCTCACCTATTGGTTATATCATTTTCTATTCCTCCTCTTTGACCTCTACATTTTCAATCTCATTTGGTTGACCTCTTCGACCAATCATTCTTAAACTGTTCCTTCTTCTTTTTTCTACCTCTATTACCTGATTTATAATCTTATCCGTTCAATCTCAATCTCTGCGTATTCTCTGCCCTTCTCCTCCTTGATCCCTTTTGCTCCTTTTTCAGATTCCTTCTCTTTTTGTGACGTTTACATTACATAATTACATGAATGGATATATTTTATTATTTTTCATTACCAATGTTATCGGTTTTATAATGTTGAACTGATAAATGTAATCCTGGAAATTATGCGCAGAATTTACGTTGCAAAATGTTAGTGTATATTTGCATATATTCATTTTAACATTACTATACACAATTTTTGAATAAATCTGCGTGTTATGTTAAAAAACATACAGTCTTGCATTGTATATTGAAGCTCACGCATTCATATTCACTGCTCAGACTCGAGAGGATTTGAAAATACTGTCTGCAACATTAATTTTCTAAGAGAAAAGAAGTTATCTAAAAAATTTCTTAGGCTGAGAAATATTTTATTCCCTTGTTACGTTTCAAATAATATCATGAAGTAATATAAACGAAGAAAATTTCACTGATATTTTCCTTTACGTATAATCATCCACAATTAAATATCGATGCATGCATTGCCAGCATAACGTTTTCACCTCCCAAGCCTCACTTCTTTCAGCGTCGCGAAAAACGTTCCAGAGTTCGCTCCAGCTTCATCATTCCTCATCTCCCCCCACCGGCCACTTCCCTCCGCCGACTACTTAGCGCATCCTTCCCCTGAGGGGGATGTTTTCCCGAACCGGTTGCGACGGAAAAAGAGTGCTCTCCCCGTTAGATTAACCTCACCCTCAGCGGCCCTACAACTCCCAAGAGACTCGGACCTCCTCCTGATCGCCACCTGCGCAGGGGCGTCACTCTTTCATTTTTTTCACCCCTTTGCACCCTCCCGTGTGGATCGTCCCGGCGTGGGAGGGTTGCCGACCTCCGGCGGGAGTCTTAAAGTCGCTGCCCCGCTCTTTTTTTTCTCTAATGAGGCTCAGAGTCGGAAAAGTTTTCGCCGGCCGAATGGGTTGGAAACCAGGAGGAAAAGCCATTAGCGGAGGGAGATTAAATGCGCCCCGAATGCGTTCTTGATCGCCGATGGAGGTGCGACGACTACCGTCGCGGTGGACGCACAAGGGTGACCACGTTTAAAAGAAGATTGAGGCGAATATATCTTTCGCTGGCGTCTATATATAGCCGTATTTGTGACTTTGTAAATCTTGAAAAATGTACCGGTCTTCTTTGGCCACATTTCTCCGGTGAAAATGTGGGATGAATACGAGTTGACCTCAAGTGAGATTATCGGGTTTAGGATGAGATTTCTTCTTCTCAGAATAGTCCTACCGCTGAAGGTAACACGTAGGATTTTTCATTTTAAAAAAATCCAGCGTAAATTAAGGAATTAATCCCTGTAAGCACAAAACTATTCAGTTATTAACCTATGCAAGCGAGCGAGCAGAAAATCAAATTTTACGCCGCAATAAATCTTTTTTTATTTAAAAATTTTATTTGAATTAAATCAATCATCAATTAAATTTTAATAACACTCGACATTATAATACTCTGATAATATGAGATTACGAGATTTAAGGAACGAAATGATTTATAATAATCCATTATCCTGGATGGTATTCTAAAAAAAATTGCAAAATCTCTTCGAAAATAAGCTTTAAATTTCACAACTTTTAACACAACAACAACAGTTATGGAATATATACAGAAACAACATCTTAGAATATTATTCAAGAAAATATCTTATCAATTAGATAAGAATGGGACATGGCTGTTAGTGATATTCAAGATAAGAACGTAATATTTCCTAACGACTGCAACTTGTAATGGTTGAGATTGTAAACGGCTAGGAGAGGATAAGCATTTATTTTGAAAATATCTTATATTTAATCATAGCACTCGATGTCTTTAAGGTCCTATAGCCATCTACATGTACTCTACAAGACACCTTTTAGTATTTGGTAGAAGCTAAGAAGATTTAGGACGGAGTAAAATAAATCGCTGACTCCCCACTCCATCTACTTCCGAATAATATATGGTTCAAAACCAAGATCAACGATAGAGCAATTTCAAATAAAAAATTTAACGTCTTGGAGAAATAACGGAAGTGAAATATTGCCTTCCGTTGAAACAATGTTTAATCATCGTGTCGAACTAAGTATGAACTGCTCTAGTGAAAAATTCATGAGCGCCGCAAACCAGTCTGCAGTTCAGAGCGAAGCATAAAAGCTTACCGGACACAGGAGGTATTCGAGTTTATCTCAAGAGATCGATTGGTACGATTTTTCAGTTATGATATCCCGATTTAGGCAATAGATATGTGCTTAAGTTTGCCTGAAATTAAGATTATATTAACATTTTTAACCTCTTCCTTTAGTAATACAAGTAAACTAAAATTATAGCTAATACAGGCATTTAACATCATAATTTTTAACTCCATTAAAAAATCCTCCCACTTGAGATTGGAATAGAAATACGATGTATGAGATGTATGGCTTTCTACATTATGATTTTCAATTCAGCAGCGTTTTATATGTAACCACGTTGGAGGAATATGAGTAAGAAAAGAACATGTACGACGAAAAGGTTGATAGAAAGTTTTTAACGAAGGATTCCTAATCGAAAAATCCCATATATGTTCCAGAATGTTTAAGGGTATGAAATGACACAGGTTAATCAACCTTAAGAATATCATTCACTCCCGATCTACTGATTTATAATCCTTGATAGGAGGTATACGTATTCATTACCTTAATTGAATCAAAGAATTAATGTTAAAAATAGACTAGGAATAGAAGATATAGAAAAATAGGAAATGATTTTGAATATAATTATAGTATGATTATTCCTAGCAAGAATTTATTAGTACTAGTGTAGTACCAAATTCTAACAAAAACAAAAACAATTTTGCAACAGACAATGGATGTATAACTACGCGTTTGATCCAGTGCATTGAGATTTTGGTTGGGATCGACGTTCTCAGATGCAAGGGAGGATACAGTATATTTTTAACCTTGAAAATAATCGCGCCACTTCGTAATTCCAATGTTTACAGAGACAAGGACCGGTTTGGCTGGAACTGCCGCAAGAACTGGTCTCAATAGCGGAATTCTTAGAGTTCTTTAATTATTCCCAATAACGAAGATCGGCTTCCAACAGTGCAAGCTGTCTTGAGTGATTCTCTACATCATCCTCACGACTCTAAAATATTGACGCTATATATATAAAATATTTACAACCAAACAGTGAAGTGATTCTGTTTTTATGACATATTCCTATCAATCGTATTTTTAGGGGTTTCTAGGCGGTTTATGACTCCGTTAACATAAGTAAGTAAATAATATGAAGTATTCGAAAAGAATTTTCATTTTTTTGAGGATACATTGTATTTATTTTTTTACCATTAACTATGATTTGAACCCTCAATATAGGTTTATATTGACAGAATGAAAGTAATTTAGGCATTGGTAAGTGCTAATCCTTGGTCAGAACTTCCATACTAATATAATACGCATCGCTAACTAAGTTTATTATCTATAGCAAAACACGTACAAAAATACGAATAATTGTTAGTTGAAAGTTTATTCTAAAATTACAAATATTTTGCCTAAATGACTCGTTTACCTGCTTCATATTCTGTCCATGATAGCTCATTCCTAAAATTACTCTCCAGAAATTCAAATTAGTTTTTAATTGAAGGAGGATAATCATTAAATTTACTATCTTCGAACTTACGTTCTCTGTAACCATAGAAACAGATGCAGAAGAAAAGAGTTGATCGGATAATGAAATGGAAAAGTTCGTCACAGAAAGTAATTGAAGAATTAAATAAGTAACGTCTATATTTAGAGCAGAGCTGCTGCTTCTTCACTTTCATTTCACCGATCACCAGGGTAAAATAGATCTAACTAGTTAATAAAATAATAATATAAGGTGATTAAAATTAATTCAGAGGAGGAAAAATTTAACAGTGAACACTCAAATAAGGTGAAGAGACTAGGAGAAAAAGAAGGAAACTAACGCCAAAGTTATTATTTGATGTTAAGATCTTAGAAAACCAAAATTAAACCAAGAGACGATGACTGCAGAATTTGAGGACAACTATGAGACAGAAATATCAAGTATATTTTTCTGTATCCATGCATAAGTGAATATATTGGATATATTGGGTATATCGGATATATTGGGTATATTGGATTTATTTGGTAAATTTGTACGGCACTTATTTTACTATCATAGCAAATCTAGCCGTGAGTTCGTGTTTGATTTATTACAGAAGTGTGGTTTACGTAGCTACATACTTACTATCTATCCTCCCACCTATAAAGACTCAGGAACGTTATTATACATACGAATATATTCATACATATAATATCCTAATAAAATTATTATTATTCTAAACATATGCTGTATTCCCCGAGAAAATATTTCCAAATATTATTAGCAATTCGAAAGAACAGAGTGGAGTTAGATATCTCTTATGGTTTAGTTATTGAATACAAGTATGAAAATATGTATATAGGCAGACATGTGCATAAATGAAGTGAATAAAAATCCCTTGAGTGTATATCAAGATTTAAGAGTTAAAATATCGAATACGATAGATAAACTGTATAACATTTATTATATATCAGAGCAAAATATAGTTTATCGCTAAGGATTTTGATGTTGGCTATCTTATATTTTTATTCGCACCCATTGCAATAATTCATTTCTATAATAGCAGGTCTCTCATTCCAGCGAATTCCAGCCAATCAAAATATTAATTGCCAATAATATTCATGACACCCGAGCGCAGCAATGAATAAATCTGGTATAGGTGGCAGGTGTATAGAGAAAGATAACTGTACGTGAAATTGATGCCCGTATCTGCACATAAATTCCTTATGTGGCATTTAGTTTTCTAAAGATTCTTCGAAAGAGATGCTCCGGTCTTGTGCCAAGGGGTGTGCCACTACCCACGCGTATTCCACCAGTTTTCTTCTCTCATCCTGCACCATCCTCACGACATTCCTCCCTCATTTTATCACCTTCCCCTTCTCATCTCAATATTTATTCTCATCTTTTCCCCTCCCCTTTTCCCATTTCCTCTCCATTCCGAGAATATTCACCCTTTCCCCCGTCGATGCACTAGTCGAAGGTCTCTTTGAAGGAGTTTGCGAGGCTAAAAATGGATTCGCACTTTCCCTACGGATCCAAGTACCGTTATAAAGGCTGATGAATTCTCAGCGCATGGCAACGCTATCTAATTTTTCCAAGATTATATCTCGAGGATTTCCGATGCTTAACTGGCTGCACGGGATGCTTCTGCCATTAACAAACTTTTTTCACTTTCATTCTTTGACTTTATATGAGAATACACATACGCTCAAATACATTTTCATCTAAGTAGATCCATTTCTCCACCTGGCTTCATATTTTTATGAAAATATAATAGCTCTATGTCACATATTTCAGGATTCTTTGCCAAAGACCTATAGGCAGTACGATAGAGTATCAAGGTATATTTGAGTAAAATAACATTAAATATAAAAAAACGAGAAAGTATCCATGCATATGTGTAGTGTAAGAATGGACATACTCTTTGCATAATTCAGTTAAGCCAAATATAGTATATAGCACATATAAGCGGATACTATAAATATGTTTAATGATGTAAAAGATATATGAAATAAATTTTCGAATCGGTTCAAATTACTCATGGATCTAAATTAGCAACATGAGTGCTTGTACGTGTATAGTATTGAATTTACATCTTTCTTGAAATTCAATAATGCCAAAGCAAATAAGATCTGAAAATACTTCGTTCGTATTAGGGAAAATCACCTTTTTTAATTTTTATCTTATGGAATTCTATTTTACCAATTTTACTTTTCATTGAGTTTCTTCATCTTAAAAAATCAGCGAGTCATGTCATTATTAATTCTGAAACCGAAACCGCAAGGAACCTATGCAGAAAATCTATTACTCGATGGTGGGTATAAATTCCATATATATTTTATATAACAATGAACATTGAAAATGTTGACTTATCATAGAAGTACTGAAAGATCAACGAAAAATAAGACTTTCTAGAGTCAAAAATAACTCTGTCACTCTCCGCCGGGCAAATTAAGCTATTTCTTCTAGTTAGATCAGATACTGATATATTATCAGTGACCTTCATTAGAGGGTGGGGTTGAAGATTATAGAAATCATTTCAAAGGCCAAGTATCAATAAAGAAAATACTCCGACAAAGATACAAACATGCATACAATACTAATAAATTATACTAGTAATAAATTAATAATCTAGCTTTGCAGTGAAATTAGATATTCTTTCGGATATTTAACGAGGTCTGCACATGAGAATCCCAACAAGTTAGGGCGTTTTAATCTAATATCTGTATCCATCTTAGTAACACTCCTGCAGTAAACAAGTCAACCAGCATAAGGGAATCTTTTATAATGTTGAACTTCAGCAAAAAAGGAAAGCCGCAAAGGATAACTTCATGGCACGCCTTCATAATCAGGGTGTATTTCACTCTGAGAACGTAGCCGACGTTTTTTCACTCTAGCATTAAAATAACGATGGAGATATTCCGAAAACGAACACTTGAGTCTCCCTTCTCTTCCACGCTATAATATTCAATTTCTCCTTGGCATCAGCCAATGTGTTGGAGATCGCAATCTCCACTTCCCCGTCTCTTATGGACCTCTTTTTTTCTTCCCTTTGTCGGACAAAGAAACAAAGGGCGAGATTCATCTCCCAGATAAAGCGTCCCTAAGATTGCCACTCTCTCCCGGTCACTTTGCGGTTACTGTTTCCCGCAATCTTCAAAAAGCAATCCTTTCATTTCTTCAAAAAATCTCCACTGCATCGGAATCCCTAGCGCCCGCCGTCGTTAATACAAGCCGTTGCTCGCTATATGCTTCATCATCGCCGTTAATAATCTGTTCGGGATGAGAACCGAGTTGTTATTTCCACTTGTCCGCAATGCATTCCCCCGTAAGACCTATTCGAACTCTATTCTTAGCTCTTATCTTTTCCCGTAAAAATGCGCGTATTACCAGTACATCATTTCCCCACCGCGTTGAAATAACCAAAGCTTTGCACTGAGAGATTCCAATTCAGATTGGACATCGACTAAGGTTCGTAAGGCAAACAGGGCCTTATTTGTCGTCGCTATCGGAGATGCTGAATTGAATCACTTAATTCCCTAATTGGGCTGCGCGTATTCCGATTTCGATGGAAATATTACGGATGACAAAAAATGGAATCCACGGCATAAATATATTCTGATCCCGGATTCCACGTAAGATGCTGTTCCAGATCATCTCCTCTCCACAGAGGAAAATTACGGAACCGTAAGATTCGAAAAGATGAAGCTCTTAATATACAGGAAGCATGATTTGTGGGCTGAGGAATTTCATCCCAGTGGGACAACTTGCATCCATTAAGTAGTTTCATTTGATAATTGGGGATCGCCTTCGATATTACTGGAGGAAATTACGTCGGGAGAAAAATTGAGACAACAGGCATGCTAGAGGAGGGAAAGGGTCTGGTTGGGACTCTCTATGAAATTAATAGGAGAATGAATATCGGACGGGAAACAAATAGCCTAGACGATAAATTAAAATGGTAAAATTTAAACCTACCGCAGACTAGAATAATAAAGATAATGACTCTGGCGGAATTTGTTTTAATTAATGTCACCGAATGAAATTTATATCTCATTCATCATCGGGAACATGTGAGATGTGTTCATTTTTGGTGGCCAGTAATCAAAAGTCATGCTTTTGATTGATCAGTTAGCTTCCACGCTAACATGATAATACCCAGAGCACTGATAATAACCATATAAATTCCATTAAAACTTCTTACAACCTACCTACCAAGAAGTAGTCAGAACGCTGATTTAATGAAGATTTAAGAAAAATTTAACTCATTTTGTGAAATGTGCTTTCGTGATCTAAATTTGAAATAAGTTTTTCAAATAAAAGAGCTGACATTCCATTCATGTGAATGATCACTAACAGCCTACTCTCATTTACAGCCCGATGTCTATTCAATTAGAAATAAAGCTCTAACATTGTTATCGGCTTTATAGAATGATACGATACTTTAATGAGAGAGTAAGATTAAGTAAAACCTTCTCAAGGTTACCTATATTTTAAAAAATGAAGGGAACATATTAAAAAATCATTTTTCATTAATTTAGAAGAGAAGTAACGCTTGGACAGGAGTTGATTCCAATTTTCTCACTTTTTTAGCTAATAACTGCAGAAAACCTTTTCGCGATACAAGATTAGAGCTCGCAACGACCTGATTGTATACAGTTCTAAAGGAAAAAGTCGATGAAACTCGTAACATTAAAATCTGTATTTTAGTAGTTTCTCGTTTGACAGGTGGTATTCTTACGTAGAAAATTTTTGTATCATTCATTGGATAACTGATGACTAAAAATTATTTTGAATCAGTTAAGGTTTGCTAAACAAATATTTTCTTGATTTTTCTGGAGATTTCAGAAAATTTTCATCCGGAAAAAACAAAAAATCATATTCTTGAATAAATTCGAAGACTTCTTCCGCGTTTTCACTTACGTCATTATCTATGTTCAGAATTACTGTAAAAGTAAAAGATTGTGACCACTAGTTTTGGTCCCCTGAAATTTCTCAGGTACCCCGATTTCCACAGAGCTCTTTTTACTCAAAAATTTACCTTTGTATGAATGATACTTCACTTTGGTGAAATCCATACTTCTCAGACAATATGCATTCTCAGACCTACCGCTTGTTGCAATGGTGTAATATGTTTAAGTTATTCATACCGATATCTACGTGTTACACTCAACTCTTGTAGATATTCACATACCAAAATATTGGCAATGATACTGCAAGAGTAGCAAGTAAATCGTACTCCGTGAATTTGGTGTCTTTTACTTTGAACGACCATCGGTATTCTCCCCTTTATTCTAAAGTTAGACTTAATTATGACGAGCAAAAGGGACACGTGGCTGAGACTCCGAAATTCATTCTAAATAAATCTAGAGGAGGAGTATCGTTTAGACAGGAGTTGATTTCGGTATAATATCAATTCGATGAATTTTTTATTTCTTTGGGCGGCCCCACGTAAGGTCAATTTCAAGAGCGCCTCATAAAAAACATACGTGAGCATTTATGGAATCGATTTCCATCCAAATATATCTTAATGAGAGGAAAACTTCTCATTCCTCTCAGGATGGTCTCCAACCGATTGTGCAATCAAATGAACAGGGAAAAGAAAGCAGCTTTCGTCTGATTTTGTAATTCTCATCCGCTTATATATAACGGTATCATTATAGGAAGAGCCCTTTAACATAGCTTAAGATATCTTCGCTAAACGAGCATTGATAATACAAGATACAGTTTTAATGAAGCAGGAAATAGAAGCTTTCCTATTCCTTTCTAGCTATGAACTGCCATTATTTCTCTTTGTGAAAAGAAACGGGTGTATAATTCTTATGTACTATTCCTAAGTCGTAATGAATAAGACAAAATTTCCTAAAATTACCTAAATATCATTCATCATGCGAATAAAGTGAACCCTATTCAATATTCCAGGAAAACGAGAACCTAGCAAAATGGCATACTGTATACCAAGCAAAAACAAATGAGATATAAAAGTAACAAAACTAAATGAGTCAATGATGAGTAATTGGACCATGTAATTTAATAAACGTGACTAATATGTGTTTTTCATTTTGTAGCACGCTAAGTAATGGAATTAAGTACTTAAGTTTCCACGGTGAAAATTTAACTTTTTCTGTTTCATTATTTCTATTATTTTATCACATTACATGGAGTCTGTATATCATCCTTTTTAATTGCAGTTCATTAAATTAAAATTTAAGTCTATGCAAAACATCAATTACACCTTCTGAAATACATAAACAGAATCCTACCTTGAAGTGTATGAGCACAGAAAGTGAAGTTCAGATTAAAAAAAAAACAGTCAGGCATTCACTATTCGAAAGAAAAACCTGCGTATAACCGCTCGTAAACAAAAATATACGATTCACTGAATTGAGTCAAAAATTCTAAAGAATATTATCATAAAACTGACCTCGGTAATCACGTTAATTTCCTTAAAATAACACCATACCATTATTTTTTGAAAGATGGTAAGATAATATCAGGTTACAAGCTAAGAGTTTTAGAAACAAAATATTATGAATTATTATGAAAATTACTAACAAAAAGGCGTCATAAACTTAAAAAAATTCGAAGAGCAGTGACAATAAATTTTTCCTCCTATTTCCCACTGTTAACGTGAGCTCCGTTTTGTTTATTAAAAAGATAATCTGAAAATATCGAGTTAATGCCGATTTTTCTCACTTTCCTTAATCGGATACTCACTACTAAATGCAATAGAACGATCAAAGCCGGAAATTGAACTTTCGATTTCCGCCGAATAAATTGGATTTCTCAAACGATTCGGGGCAACATAATCTACAGTTTTGTCCTCTTCGCTCCGTTATTAAAGAGTTTTTTGTTGTTTGAAATAATCAAAACCTTAAATCTGATCACAACTTATAATCAGTCCAACTAAAAAGATAATTTTTTGGTACAATACAACGCTTGTTTTTTATTATTCACCTGATGGAGGAATGATCTCAGAAGACTTTTATAGTAAATCAGAAAATGATATATTCACAGATCAAAATTACAGTGAAGTTATTATATCCTCTCCATGACTTACGAGCTCTGTTAGTTAAAATTCTATGTCGTAAGCTGAATCGTTCGTTAGTAGTCGAAAGCACCTTGTATGGTTTAAAGTTTCATGTATTCAGAAAGTGATTTGACGGACGTTATACTGTATCTTAAATTCTGCTAATGCATTTTCACCGATCCAACGCTCTAGCTCACTAAATGTAGCAGATATTAAGTAAGATATGTAGTAAGATAGGAAATGTTGATGAATTTCCATGGTGATACGAATGATAACTGTTGACAGATCTCAGTTGCTGGAATCTTTCGTAACATAATATTGCTGGAATCTGTGATTTTCTTGGTTGTTGAGGATCTTAAAGAACTCTTCATGATTTTTTAGGCAATTTTAAAATCTAGAAACAAAATATTTTGATTAAATCTCAGTTTGATGATAGGGGGATGTTTGTATTTGAACTTGCATCCAAAAGTTTTTTTGAAATGATTTGGAGCACTTTATACAATCGCTATATTAGTAATGAAATACTTGAAGAGATAAGCTTAAGACATAAAGTTCCGTAATAATCTATACGTAATATCTATTGCATATATCTACTTAAATATTACCTAGTGTATATGTATTTCACTATTACCTGTTGTATAGTACTCCGTAAAATAGACTGTTAAGTAAAGATAGATACGCGTAAATGTAGTATTCTTTCCAAGTACGAGGGTCATCCGGAAAGTAGTACCCGTTAGTGCCGCATGAAGTGCTGACGACGCGAGTAGCCGCTGGACAAGGTCAGATAGCTTCAGTGGCTTGTCTGCCTTCTCTGAGCCAAGTTGCGTGACGCTAGCATTGCCTGTGTTGTTTCTGTGATTGTTTGCAATGTTTAAAAAAATTGAGAACGCCGCCAGTTGTGAAGTGAGGGCAGTGATTAAATTCTTCAATGCAAGAAACGTTCGCCCATGTGATATTCATCGCCAATTAAAGGAGGTGTATGGAGACAATGTAATGGACGAGTCGTCTGTTCGGCGGTGGTGTCGCAAGTTCAACATGGGGAGGGGGAACACACACGACGATGAGCGTTCGGGGAGACCGTCTGTCATTACAGACCAACTGGTGAGCTCAGTTGACGAATTCGTGAGGAACGATCGGCGCGTCACAATTGATGACATCTGTGAGCATTTTCCCAATGTTTCTCGAACAATTGTTCATGAAATTGTTAAAGACCATCTGCATTATGCAAAAATTTGTGCAAGATGGGTCCCTCGCATGCTTACAGATGAGCACAAAACCAAGCGTATGGCTGCAGCACTGACGTTTTTGGGACGTTATTCTGATGAAGGAGACTCTTTCTTGACTCGCATAATTACTGGTGACGAAACATGGGTTTGTTATGCATCACCTGAGAGTAAACGACAGTCAATGGAGTGGCATCATGCTCATTCACCAAACAAACCAAAAAAATTCAAGACAGTTCTGTCCACCAGGAAACTCATGGCAACCATTTTCTGGGATCGACGAGGTGTATTGCTTATTGATTTTATGGCCCGTGGAGACACTATTAATGCCAATGCGTATTGTGAAACATTAAAGAAATTACGGCGGGCAATACAAAATCGGCGGCGAGGTCTATTGTCTACTGGTGTCATTCTCGTTCATGACAATGCCAGGCCTCATGCAGCTGGGATAACACAAAGACTTTTGCAGAAATTCAAATGGGAAACTTTCGACCATCCACCGTATAGCCCGGACTTGGCCCCTTCAGATTTTCATCTCTTTACAAAGCTTAAAGACTTTTTGGCGGGGAAAAGATTTGACAGCGATGAAGAACTTAAAGAAGGAGTGACCCTGTATCTCAATGAGCTGGCGGCGGAGGACTATGCAGCAGGAATACAGAAACTTGTCACACGTTATGACAAATGCCTTAATTTGCTTGGAGATTATGTTGAGAAGTAGTTTAAAGTATCCTCTTTCAAATAAAATTTTTTATGTTTGTTAATATTTACTTTAGTCTTTATTTCACGAACGGGTACTACTTTCCGGATGACCCTCGTATATCAGAATTTATCCCTGAAACGAAAAAAAGTTTCGCAGACGGTCTTCCATAGAATATTTTAAATTTTTTTTCTGTCCTATCCAACTCAAAGAGGAAATTTCCTATTGTTTCCAAGAGATTTAGAGAACATGCTTCTCTCTGGAAAAAAAGTGAAATGATCTCAAAGATAAATATCATCCCGGTAAAAACCATTCAGTTGAGGAAAAAATCCGAAATGGAGATAGTCGAGGAATACAAAAAACAGGAAAGAACTGCGCTCTATTTCTCATTCTAGATACCTTTCTACATCATAATCACCCGGCTAAATAAAACAAACTTTTTCAAGGGAAGAAATCGGACACCTTTGAAACGTTTTCTTAGGATCTTCCGCTCAGATTGCTCTGGAAATCTACTCAGGGACTGAGTGGCCGCAGAAGTGCGTGGGCGTAGAGGGCGTGGCGAGGACGACACCATCAACTAATGGCACTAATTGAAACGTCCTTATTTTTTGTCCGTTTCTATTTTATCGCGCTCCCGGATAAATCCACGTATATTTCATCTCACTCCGATCCACGCTAAACCTGTTAATTTCCTTCTGTGTTTTCTTCCCTTCGTTTCTTTTTTAAGTTTTTCCGACGACTGCATTAGACGAGAGCTTTCTCTTTATAGGTGTGACTCTAGTAGTCCCATATTAACTATAGCAGTGATCGCTAGCCTTTCGGAACTTTCAAAGAATAAAACCTTGCAAGTTAGAAAGTGGAAAATCGCAAATAATCTTACAGAATTCGAATCTCCGTAATCCTCCGCCTTCATAAAAGCATCAATAGGTATTTAGAGGTCATACATCGTGCAAATCTAATACCTTTCGGACTTTTCAAAGAATAAAACCTTGCACGTTATAAACTGGAATATCGCAAATAATCTTACAGAATTCGAAAATCCGTAATCCTCCGTCTTATAATAGCGTCAGTAGGTATTTAGGGCTCTCTACATCGTGCAAATCTAATACAATTTTGGGATATTTTGACATTTTTGCAAGCACAGAGAGCTATTGTAATCTATAAAACTGATATAAGAGCTTCAATGGCCACCATTAATAAAAGTTACTACATATACGAGTAATTAATCCTTCAGTACAGAGACAATGTTAGCGGATACTTAACGGGAACTTATTCACTCGTACCCAAATTTATGTAAATATATTTCTATCTCGGCCTATTTTAATTAAACGATTCGTTTTTGCTCTGCATATTCAATAACTTGGAATCATTCCACAAAATTCATTTCTAATTACAGTTACCGGAAGAGTTTAAGTAACTGCGCTAAATTAATTCTCGTGAGACTTTTAATCACTCCCGCCGCCCTCTGTCATTCAAAACAAGAATTGTATATAATATGGAATATATATACGGAATCGGGTATATTTTATGTATTGCCGAATAATTCCATCGGAAATACATTAGCAGAAGCAGTAATTAAAATTTGGGTGCTAGCGTAAAACTGTTTCAATCATGCAAATCACGCCCCAAAAGAGAATAATCAAAACATTTTAGCATTCGAAACCAACAATTTCCCACTCTTTCCGACATATTAGACATAAGATTCGAGACAGGATACGAACAATAAAACTCTTCCCTGTCCATGCAAATCGCCAACCGAAAAAAAGGTAATTAATACATTTCACAATTAGACATCCATCTCCCACTCTTTGGGCCGTGCTTAAGTTAAAACTCGACAATGCGCCGAGGTAGACATCGACTTACATGCAAAACGCATCAATTTCCACCGTATCCATATTCATAAAACAAAGGCCCTTTAAGAATCGATCCCTCGATACATTTTCATGAATTATTAAAAGTTGTCAGGGAACAGCCGCTCCCACGAAAATCATTTCCCGCCAAGGAATAACCCCTCCCCGGGGAAAATCCCGATCACCTCCCTAATACACCCAGAATGATACATCTCCCCTCATTTAACTAATTCCCTTGAGCCCCAAATTATAAAACAGCCGTCTTATTCTTCCCCAATATCCGCGAGCGAAATCCAGGTAATTTCCCAGCCAAAATTCCAGTTAACACACTTTCTTCGGGGGGATAAAACGTTCTCGCCTGTCAATTCCACCCCCTAAGGGCGCGACCCACTCACCGTTTCTCACCTTAAAAAACTTTCGTCGGGAACAAAGGAGAAGATGAGGAACACGCTTCCCTAAGAGGGCCGCCCACCTCATCCGACGCCCTCGTTTCGCATTTTTAGAGAGCGCGCCCCCGGGGGGAGCGACGGCCCCGGGCGCCCGCCACACCGCGGTAAGAGGAAAGACGTGCGTCGTAAAGGGACCGAATGGGGACGAGATTCGCAGTCATAAATTGTGCGCGAAGTGGGAATTGTTGGGGTTGGAACCGCGAGGAATATATCATACGGAGGCCATTTGAAGTCGTAGATTACGCCACGTCGAGCCCTCACACCATCTCGATCCCTCAACTCCACGGTTATCTTCCCCCGTGTTTTTCGCTGAGGGATGTGTTTTTTGAGGAGTGGTTTTATAAGCGAATGAGATTTAGTTTAAAAGGGCGAGGTTTTCTGAAGAGCGCGTCGCCTTCTGAGACGCGGCGATTAAAATTCATTCGGTGGACGGAAAAATCTTGAGTCGCGAATATTTTATGCGGAAAGAAATGTTTACGGGAAGTAAACAAGTGCTTATAAACTAAAGAAAGAGTTTATGAAAATCATGACATGACGACAATGATTATGTATTAGAAAATAAATATTCAATTATTATAACACTCTATTGTGTGATATGAAAGTAATTTTTCTTTATCGCTATAATTGTAGTTAACATAATTGTGAATATAAAATCTAACGTTTGCTTAAAAATAGCAGCTGAGGAGTAATATAAACACTACAGTGAGTCAATTAATTAATCGCTAAATTGATAGAATAATTAAAAAAATTGACCTATGATCGGAATGCGATTCTGACAGAATTTCGAAAGCAACACGATTTTTAGGAAAGTTAGTCTTCCTGTTATACAACGGTTTTATACAAGGTATACCGTTACTTTTCCAGTGAAAAAAAACTCTTAAGAACCCACGTAAACAAAGTAAGTAATCTGATAAAATCACCCTCATTTTTAGATAAAATCTCTTTTTATGGGAAAGTAAGTCATCGTGTTCTGTAATCCTGCGTACATGAGGAAAATGTTATCTTTTCTAGTGGAAACAGCCCTCTTAGAAATCCACGTAAATAAAGAAATTCATCTGATAAAATCATACTCATTTTCAGATAAAATCTCTTTACCTCCTAAGAATTAGATGCTACATCTCTCGCCATCGTTACTTATTTACGATTCAAGTGACAATACACGCATGCCTCTTTCATGCAGAACAACAATCGACAAACTCACACGCATTTCAACGAAAAAATAAATAAGTGGCTATCTGATTTTTAGGCATGTCACGGTACGAATTCTTGGATTAGGTTACGAGTATAATTGATCGCATAAGAACTGGCAAAACCTGCGTCCATTACACACAGAGAGGATAATAATCGATCATTCGCTGAATAAATCGAGACAAGATGGTGAAAGCCTCTTAAATAAGGGTGCGGAATAAAATACACCTTGTCAACGTGTTCTTAAAATGTGCTCACTTGAGAAAATTATAACGGTTAGGTCATGAGGTTAATGGATGAGGAAATACATGGAAAGAAATTGAGGTAACCGGTTTAACATAAAATATTTAAACAGCGTTGCTGCTGGAAAGGCAATACTTTACAATCACAAAAAAGATTTACATAAATGTATTGGAAAAAGGTTGGTTTGCTTTTTCCTCTAATCGAATGCTCTTAAATCATACAGAGTGATAATTACTAACCGCCTATGACTAGATCTTTTATAAAAGGTATACAAATACAAAACTGCATAGTGTTTGAAGTATCAGCTGGTGGGTCTAGGAGATCATGAAGAAGGCAGAGAAATAAAAGCGAGTAAGAGGCAAAGCAGGGCACAGTCAACATTCACATATGCAGGCCCGTAGAATGAGGTCGGAAGGGCAAATATCTTATCTGAGCGGAGTAGAAAACACCATGCTATACACTTTTAAAGAACTTGCTACACTTATTCAAAAACATCTGCTGTAGATTAAGTTTTACGAAAAAGATGAACTGAAAATTCAAGCAAAGAAATAGAAAGGGCTTCCTTTGTAGAGGTATCTTATGCGCTTATCCTTCGCTAGATTTTGTTTATAACATTCGTTGTTTTATAGAATAGAAAAAAGTATTATATCATTACTAGCGTGCTGTATTTTCAGATCTCTTTGAGCTTTTGTTTACAAAAGCTGCATCTAAAGATACGGTAAAATTAAGAAGTGCGTAAGGGAGGTTCATATTGAAACATTTAATAAAAAAAGTGGTATAAATCATGAATGTGGCTCAGAGGATACCACCCAAAGATGAAATCAAACATGATAAAAAGCAATATTTCAAGTTCAATCCTCATTTAATGAGAAACTCGCCCTAAACAAGCCTTTACCTTGCTTTTTCACGCCAACGCCTGCTTTTTTCCATATCCTACATTTCTAACCGTGATCCATAAAAGTTATTATCAGTAAGACAAAATTCTGTGCTGAACAAAAGCCAAAATAAAGTCTTCATTGTTGAAAATTATCTGTAATAATTAAAAGACGGTATTCTCATAATATCTTGCTGTATACAACCCTCTATACTTCAATTAGGAATGAAAGATAATCGGGTATAGGATATAATACATTGCGTCAAGCGCCCACCTAGATCGATTTGTGTCATTGGGAGACGCAATGCCTATTTAAGTAATAACTGTCCTAAGCGATGTAAAATATTCATAAGAAATCCGTGAAAAGGTGATCTTTATCGGATAATTATTAAAGGACTCCCTATCCTGCCTTAGGAATGGATGACCAGACGAAATCAGCGTTTAATTTAATATACTCGCACAACAGTAAAGTAAAATTCAATCATAAAAATCATATTAACATAAAATCTACTCAGGAAGTAGGAAGGAGGACCGCTTCTAATTAGAGAAATCCATCGAAATGAGAGAGGAGAGACAAACTAGTATCTTTTTCCACTATTTACAAATATAGAATAATTTTCAATACCGGTTTCAGCAAACAATCACCATCATCAGGTGGCATAAAACTTTTTCCATTATTCCAAATTTTCCATTTTTCAAGTATTATATATAATACTATATACCTTACATATATACCTACATTTTTATTATATATACCTTACCCTTTAAGTATATATACCTTAAATTTTCATTATACTAGTAAAAAAATGTTTGTCAACTGATGATGGCTATTACTTCCTGGGACCGGTAATGGAGAATAAAGCTGTGGAAAAGGTATCAGTATGTCTCCCTTCTCTCGTCGTATTCACTTAGATATGATTGACGCCGGCGAATTTCATTGAGGTGATGAAATGGCCTGTTTGGAACCAGAATCTGCGAGTACAAAAGTGGATGAATATAGGGTGAAGTGAAGAGAAAATCAGCAAGGAAATAAAATAGTTGGTGGCGAAGCAAGGAGGCAATCTGAATCAAATTGAGGAAATTTTTCAGAAAATCTGCGGTTGGATAGTTGTTCATGGGAACTGGCTCGAGACGCTATAACGTTGTGTACGGATAGAGGTATTTATAACGCCAATAAGACTCGGATGCAATGGAGAGGGTATGTAAGGGTAAGAGTCTGAAAAGGATGGGAATTGCTAAGACACTTTACAGAGTTAGGAGAAGCTAATGCGATGGGAAGAGATTCCGATGAGAAAACATATTTGAGGTTTTCGGTCGATGCGTGAGAAAAACGCGTTGCTCACAGCGAAATCGTAAAAAGAGAACGCAGGAAATAAAGCGGCACTTGTCTTTTATTCCGTGCGATATCATCAGGAAAAGGGGAATTCTCGCGGAAGGAAAAATAATTTCCGTGTCGCCTTTTAAAGTGAACGCAAGAAATATGTCCCTCTTGAGTGGCGTCGGGAATTCATTCGGGTCATTGGTTTAAATATTAATGGCCAAGGCGCGATTTAATATATATGTAGTGGGAAATATGATTAATACTTTAGATATGAAAATGAATACGGCGATCGTTGGTGATATTACACCAGGGAGTCGAAGTTTATCTATATGCAAAAATCTTTATATGTATTGCCCTGCGGCTTTCTTATGATGTAATGGTTGATTGCAATTAAGGGAATTTTAGAACAGCTATTGCATAGCGGGTCTGAAACTTTATGTATTGGTCAATTAAAACAATTAAAAATGTTGCAATCAGCTGTTCTGTGAATTTCCCAATAATACTACAAACGGTTTATGGAAATACACATTTGTTTGTACATTATTTCTTACCCTATGAGAAATGCTAAATACTTACGTCTTCCTTAATTTAAAAACATTCAAATCAAAGAACACGTAATTAATAAGAATATAAATAATACTTAAGTATTATTTTTAGGGAATGGTCGAGTGTATTCGTCCATAATTATTAAAATGGATGTATTTGAGTAATTTAATTCCTGTTTCCATTAAAGAAATTATTATTATTATTAATTAAGTATTATTTTTAATATTCCGCATTCAAATTGAAGGCTTTTTGTAGAACGTTAGATCTTTGCTATGGAGTGAGCCAACGACATTGTATGCTAAAAATATCGGAAGTAGATTAAAAAGAAAACTCTTACTCAGTGCATGAAACAATAGAAAGTAACCGAATATGTGATCAGATAATGATAAATAGTTTATTTACGTAAATTATGAATATTATGAGAAATAAAAGAGAAATTTTGGTGAGGAAATATTCGTGTTTTTTGAATATCAGTTAATATGCGCCGTGTCTACATCGGATATTCAGGAGCTCATTGTATTTTCATTTGTATTTGAATTAACTCGTACAGATGGTGATATGCATAAGTTTGGTATAACTTTGACAACAATATATGTATAAGTTTGATACAGATCCGTATTGACATTTTAGCGAAACAAAGGAAATCACATCTAATTTTTTCAGAATGCATAACTCAAAAAATAATAATTTAAACCCATACGATGCATGTCACTCTAGAAATCCATAATATCTTGAGCAAACCAAATAATAGAGACTTATAATTGTCTGTAATTCATTACAAAATGAGAAGAATTCATTCAGATACTTCCTATGCAAAAAAATCTGATTTAATAGGAAATAATTGACTTCTTTGAACGGAAAAATTTCAGAATTTTATCTATCATCTCAGAGACTCACAGTGCTTATAAAATTAAGCCATTGTCCTTCATTGGAAATTTAAAATAAGCATGAAATAAGTGTGAAAAATCATACATTTATCTTTATCTTTACACAAGGGGCTAAGGACGGGAAGTTAAAGCACGTAGGGCTTAATATGGAGTGGAAGTAGAAAATACTATTGACTAGAAAACACTACCTAATATCAATGCCAGACAGAAGTGAAAACCTACAAAACCCTGCCGATTGGAAGGTATTCTAAGAACACTAAATGATTATTTCAAAGCTTTTGCGCTCATAAACATAAAAATTACCAACAATTAGCGTATCCGCCATATCTGAACGTAAACACCGTTTGAACATTTAGCTCCAAACACAAACAATTAATTGACGGCACAATGCGTTGGATTGATCTAATCCGCGGTCGAACGGGACGCAAAAGGTGGGTAGAGTCATAACTGCAGTATCCCATTACCAGCCATTGTCTCGGAAAAATATTCATCCAACCTGAATCGAAAATCTCCGCAATCAGCGGCAGTTCCAAAAAAGATTATCAGAGTCATGCCTTCGCGATCTCGAAAACCTCCGATTGATCAAAATAATTCGCGATATGGAAAACATTTTTGCGCCCGGACCGAGTCATTCATGCGAGAGGACTCGTTTTTTATAAAATTTCGATAACGAACCGAATTTCAAAGATACAATCGGGCGTTTTTTTTCCTGGCGGGGGGTGGGCGCGTGGAGAATGGGAAAATATATATTCCAAAGCGTTTCGCAATCACGCTGGATTTCAACACATACGCGTGTCCGCACTCGAAAAGGGAATGGAACAATGACAATCCCGGAGCCCGGAAAGATATTGAAGAATTGATAAACAAGAAATTCGGGCACTTGAAAGCCCCTCGCTATTTGTTGTGGTCTGATTAAAATCGGTCAATCGAATTTTCCCTTTCGCTGTTTGCAAATCGTCTTAATGTACTGCTATGTTTTTGAGGGTAACGGACTTAAATTTTCACTGAGCGAATATAATCCAACACCACTATCGTTGCCTGTAATGTTTCGCACATGTTTTTCGGGGAAGATGATGTAGTTTTAATCTACTAAAATGTAATTTTTGGCTCTATATAAGATATTCTTAATGTATTATTATTTATAGGCTATACAAGAAGTGAAAAATTGTGACTTGGCTGGGACACAATTTTTCACTTCTTGTATAGCCTTGGGTTAGTCGCACAACTTAATGTGCAAAGTAAAAATTCTATTTTCCATCGTTTGTATTATTATTTTCATGAACTGTGGCCCTCAAGAAATTCTTCAAATAAACTGATTAATGTCGAAATTAAATGCTCAGAAGTACTGCCATTCATTCAAATAAGAGTTCCGAAACACACAACGATATAAAATGTAATGTGTCAGTGATTTATCATGGAAACTGATAAAATAACCCATTTTAGGATGCACATCTACGCAATGAGTACCATAGCGCTATCGTCAAAGATTCCTTTGATACCAATTTAAAGTATAAAAAGACTGCTTTCAAAAATGACAAATATGCATCAATCTTTACAAGCCTGGTTCACCGAATAAATTGGCTAGTACATAAATATTTAACATCAATTTTTTAGCTTATCAAACAATTAAAATATAGTTATGCATAATGAGCTATATTTCTCATGCTTTGTTATTTAATAATGACAGGATACCTTTTCAGATTTATTGAATAATCTACTTATGTTTCGATACAATAAATATTTTTTAGCGGGTAAATGAGTTCTATTTTTTATATTTTCAATTCGTATGAACGTAGTAAATAGTGTGTCAACATTACTCTAGTAAAAGAAGAGAAATAAACTCATGGAATGCAATTTGGTACTTTTTGTTCCAATGAATTATACACTATAAACAAAGCAAAGAAAAAAGTGTAGATATATCTATAAAACCTGACTACTATTTAAGCCTTGGGCCTTACTTATCTTCACATTATCAATTCAAAATTCTGGCTCGAATCGTATCTTCAGTCATTTCCTCTTTGCTTTCCCTTTCAATATATTTTAGCTTTAAGACTCTTCCAATATATTTCAAATTCCCCTCTTTCCATGGCTTTTCGCTGCCAATATAAAGGATTTCACAAAGTGTCCTTGTTGCCTTCAGAGCTTTGGTCGCTTTACTCACTGTTAACATTTTCCATATACAATCAGAAACATCAGATACAATACATCTACCATTTCATTTTCGTTCCCTCCATGTTAGCTAATTGAGAAGTGAGAAAATTGTGAGTCTTCGAATAATTCTTATCCCTTTCAATTCTCTGCGAAATACATTATTTCCCCTTGAGCCATTTCAATAAAATTCTTCTTAATTTTCCATCGATACAACTAATGATCCACGACTCAGAGCTTCGCTCGCTTTACTTTTGGTTAATTATTTCACCTTTTCGTAAATCTTACATTTAGTGTTTCTTCAGTTCCTCTTTTATTAACTGATTCCTCTGTCAATTTTCGGGCTTTTATGCATCTCTTTTAATTTTATGCGAAATACAATATTGTTACTTTGAATCAATTAAATTCTTCTTCATTTTCAATCGATACCATTGATTCCTTCTATCTGCAGCTGATATTCTAAATTACTGAATAATTGCTAGTACAAATTTAATAATGTTACTGAACAATGAAATTTATATCCGCTATGCAAGTGTATTATGAATTTATTTTACTACACCCTAGTAATACCGCTCGGGTCAAAATTTTACGTATTACATATATTATGCTCAAATCTCAAATCATTCAGCTTTTCCTTAAAAGAATAATGTTTGAAATAACAGAGTTTTTGGAATATGAAAAGGGTCTTGGTGAAGGTTGCCTTCGATTTGTAGATACTGATGCCATACGCTCCTGTTTAATGAACACAGTCCAAGGAAAAACAGACCTGAAAAATACCCATAGCTTTGACTAAAAGCGTATGCCTTGGTGGAAGAACTGGGTTCGAGTCCCGGTCCGTTCAGCTTTTCATATCCAAATTTTCCTCGGGATTTTTCATTGGCACATATATTTGTGTGGAATATCTTCTTCACCTCATTCCTTGATGTCCCGATTTTACTATTGAACAACGAACTTAATTCACTACCATTTCACAACGATTTCCATCTAAAACCCATACCTATAACGGAGCTTACTTCAATTATCCTTCAGAATCTCTTCCTTCCTTCCCCATTCGCAAATCTTACTTCCCCCTGTAAAGGAATTATTTCATTCCATAAACGCATTCCGGCTTCCCATTACTACCCTTTTGTTCTTCATCATATAATTTCTTCTCGGTGGTCGTACGTAAAGTCCGTTTCGTCTGACCAAAGGTTACTTGTGGGCGGGAAAATGTGAGTGATCACTTAATTAACTCGCTCACGCTTGACTCCTGTTATTATCAACGGGTCCCTTATTAGCCCCGTGTTTACCGCTCTTTGTCAAGACCTCTTGTCAAAAACTACTGCAACGCCCTTCTGACGACTGTTTCCACGTCGTAATTTAAACTCACATCACCACTACAAATCTCTTTCCCCGATCCTTTTATTTTACTTCAGATGTTCCGATTTCTTTTTTATTTACTTCTTCGCCTCCTTGAAGCGGTCTTATTTTCGTTTTCTAAGCCATGGTCATTTCTTTCGTGGCCAAATTGCTCTCCTCTTCAAATTAAAGTTTAGACAGACGTCAGGGTAAGAATTATATCGTTCGGTTGACTGCTTATGTCTTCTGACGTGATTTGCTTCTCTCTTAATTGCTTATAGGAGTTCATGACCGCGTGTCTTTTACCTGACACCATATCCCTGAGTTCTAAAGTTTTCTACGTAAAATCTTACCCCTTACTTTTGCATAGATGATCCTTAACGTTTTTGATCAGAATTTTAAAAATTCAAATATTGGAATTTACTATGTTGGCCTTGACTTTGTGGTAGGCCTCCATTATGATGAAATGAAAGAATGCAAAACCATTTACCGTACCACTTAATTTTATTGATCACTACCAAGGTTTCGGCCCCTTAGGCCATCTTCAGGTGATCTTCAGTCACCTGAAGATGGCCTAAGGGGCCGAAACCTTGGTAGTGATCAATAAAATTAGGTGGTACGGTAAATGGGTTTGCATTCTTTCATTTCACCATAATTCAAATATTTATGGACAAATGAGATTAGTAAAATATATGTAATTCATTTCATCAAGATTTTGTGGAGATATTAAGGTTTGATGTGGGCATCTAAAAGTTACGTTTTATTATGTATTAAGATGCATATTTCATAGGTACTTATTTAACAGTTCCATAGTTTTATTAATTTAGTTACTGTATGTGAGTTATATTGCCCTATATTTTGTAATTTTTGTTCATTTTATAATGGTATTACGATACTCCTGAGTTATTGACGTATCCACTTATGTATTCAAACAAGATGTGATTATTCTACTCGTACGTGATTTACATGAGTTTGTGCGTGCTTGGTTCTTACAGTTTTTTCATTTTAATTTTCCGTACGAAATTATGGTAATAGTGTACGTTGTGCAACTAACATCAGTATTGGGATATTTTTTCTATTATTTATTTCATATTTACTTGTACGATAGAATGGTGTCTTATGTTAATAAATATAATCTAGTCAACATTAACCGCGCACAGCCATTAAATGGTATAATTTACGAAATTTAATGCATTATCACTAACCTAAAAGAAGCAATATATATTTCGAAATCCGAATTCAGTATCCATGCCGCATTTTTGTCGCCCCTTAGCTTTTAGATAAGTTATGGCTTTTTAAGCATCGCGGATAAATGCGGTTGGAAGATGTATAATACCTAATTATCGTTTGCAACTTTCGCAGTCAGATATCTTCGCGGATGAAATCAAGTTTCAGGAAATATCTGGCCTGTGGAGAGTGGTAGTTGACAACAATCGGAGGCGTTAAACTAATCAAAACTTGTAAGAAAAGAAGTTTTGAACACGGCTGTTAATTAATTAGAGCTTTAGAAGCACTTTGTTGGTAGTTTGTCGGGCCTGCGTCCTGAAAGTACTAAAAGCATTGGGGAAAGCCAGAATTACCGACTTCTATAATCACCCTGATGACTCCTAGAAGTCGGTTTCTAGAAAAGAACCTATTCACTAATCTTTCAATGTTCATCATTCCATCATAAAGTATCCACCAGCAGGATACACTTCCGAGCCGATTGATTTATTTAAAAACGTAATTCCACGACCATCATTCATCAGTTAATTCACGGAAAAAATTTTGAAACATCAGCGTTCCGAGAACTAATCTTCGCGACGAATTCCCAGCTTATAGCAGACACGAAAAATAACTCTGAGGCGACATTTTTTCCTTCACATCAGAGCGCCTTTATCAACCGAATAAAAAAAAGCAATACCGAGCAGCGGGCGCGAGAAACCACGGATGAACGAGCGCTGCACTTATCCAAAACGCATCTCCGCCCTCAGACGGCGAAATGAAAATCCTCTTTTCCCACCGCTTCTCTGGAATAATTTCCCCGCTTGACATAAAATACGTCCCCTCCCCAATATGCATTTCTTCTTAACGGCATCGTCCTCGTACCATTAACTTATTAGGGCCGCGTATCTCCCCACGTTTTCTGAGATATCGCCGAGGAAAGATACACGGCCCATCACGGACGCTCTCACAGTTGACAGACGAAAAAGAACGGTGAGCGAAGCAGGAAACCGAATGGGGCTCGAGGATACATCCCCTTATCGTCATAACGGGGAAAAAACAGCGTGATGGAAGCGGTCCTAAAACACACACGCACGCACGAGCACTCCCCTTGACAACTCTGCGGCGGCGGGTTATTGCAAAAAAAGCCGCGGAAGGAATGGGAATAAATTGGATAGGAGGAGAGATTTTTCATCGCGAATGTTTCTTAAGAGCATTCGAGAAATTCCGACCGGTAGCTATTCCTGCGCGGGGGGAGCTTCCAACGTTACCCATTCACATTTTTGGGAGGGAAAATCCTTAATATCGGCCGGCGGAGGGAAAGCGGATGAAAAAAAACGGGGGAAGAATGGGAGAGAAAGAAGAAAGCGATATGCGAGGGAAAAGAAGATGGCGCGACGGAGTGGGAATTATTTGGGAATATGGAGACCCTCGTACGACTGACCCTCGAAATTACAAATGCGAAGAAGATTATAAAAAGGAAACGTTTCAAGAAGTGAAACGTGTCCGCTTTAATTTTAGGGAAATTTTCCTATTACGTTTGAATGGTTCACTGGAGACTTCCTTAGTCGAAACGAAGTTTTTTAACTCATATTCAAAAATTACTGGAAAAAACAAACGCGTTTCATCGCCACGAACTTTTTCACGCTCTTGTGTATAATATTATCACTAAATTGGTTTTCATGAGAAGCATCTACGAAAAGAATATCATCATATTATATTAATTATTCATTTTATATAAGATACCAGATATTTCTTCTTCGATTGATGCTTATCGTTAATTTTAAATGAGTATTCAAAGAATACAGGAAGTAGTATAATGAAAAAGTTTTATTCCTATACGCGATGTCTCATAGCTTTGGCATAAAATTCGTGCTAACATTACAAACCGAAACTTGAACAATAGTATTTTCGAAACTAACCGGACTTTATATATATATAATGCAAAAATAATTTTAGAATCACGCATATTAAAGATGCTACAGAAGTCAGAAATGCATAACTTGTAACTAAGGACGTAATAATTATTGCAGTTAAAACACATAGTAAAAGTATTGTTAATTAAATAAATCCGCATGTAACTACGGACACATAGGAATCGAAGAATAACTATACCTAAGTAAAGATATGTTCCTACAGCGTACAGAAAGCGTGCAATAATTATAAAAGGGTAAAATGAGGTACATTGCCTACACTTAGAAAAACTATTAGCATACATTATATTGATACTTTAGTAACAATATTTGTATAAGGAACACGAAGAAAGAAGTAAAAATTTCAACAAAATTCAACGGTAGCGTTTCTTAAACTATGCCATCAACAAGAATTTCTTCAATATTTTTTCTTGGGCTTTCCCATCTAGTAATCTTCTGTCATATGTTCAGTGCGTATTTGAAACATATTTTTCTCTATCAGTTTAGCTACTCTACATTCATTTCGTAAAATATCATGGCAGAAGTTATCAAGCAGAATTTATATTTTCTATCTTTTCGAACTTATAAGCTAAACAAAATAGTTACTATTCATTCATACTGGAGGAAAAAGAAAATTAAATATATTTTGATCCAACTATAATATCTTATATTTGAAACGTTTGTTTCAATTCTCTTTTTCCCTTATTCTAAATTTCAATTTGTTTTCTCTTTTCTCAATTACAGTTAGTAAAGAACTATTGCCACATTTGATAAATTTATATATTAATACTCAAGTATTATTTAGGACAATAAAGAGCAGGTTTCCTTTATTTGTTTCCCACGTTATACTTTAGTGACCTTGTCGTATTGCTGTTGGCAAAGGAGTTTGTGCCAAGCTAAATATAACAAAAATGCGAGTGAGGTGATGGAGGTTCCCCTTTAAATTCAAGTGAAACGCACACAAGGAAGAAATGTATCAAAAAGATAAATAAAACGTAATAATAGAAGGAAAGTTTTGAAGCTGGGCTTGAGAAGGAAAAATACCAGGAGAAAAAAGAGAGGACGAGAAAAAGAGAAAGTAAAAGAGATGAAATGAGAAAAAGGACGAAAGGGAAGGGGGGGAGAGCCGAATGAAAAAGGAAGCGTGGAGGTAGAAGGAATGCAAGGAGAAAAGATGTGCTGCGTTGAAATGGAAAATAAATAAAATAGAGAGAGAGCACCCACAAGAGGGAAGGAAAAATAGTAAACGAAGAAGGACTTGACGGTACATGTAATATTAGCAGGTGCAAGGCTTTTGATAAAGGAATAAAAGAAAGAATGGAATTTAGAGACAGAGGGAATAAACGGTGAATAGCCCTTGTACGATTTGTATGTACGGCATGTGCGAGTTTGGGATATATCCAAATTTAAAGAAAACCTAAGATACTGCTCTTAAACAATGTAGTAATATCTCATATTTACGCGATAGGAGAGACAAGCAACAATCTTGAATCTCAAAGTCGTGTTATTCGATATACATATTTAAATGCATATAAAGTTTGTCCAGTTGGGACCATGATATAGCCGATACGCCAGAGGAAATAGTTTTAACAAAAATTGTTCTTTATACATATTGATACGAAATATTGAAAACAAATTACACTATATGGTGGCGATGTCCATAATATAAAACAAACTACTCTGACAAGTTTTTTCACACTCAATTTTTTTGCAGCAAACAAATAATTTTTATTTTCTGTTATTCCCCGCTATTCAACGCGTTCTTTGCTGACGTATCTGTTTTCTAATATTTTTAAACCTCACTCGATTGAGTCGAGAGCTACTGTCAACTTAGCAATAGTCATGTGCTTTCCCGGTGGAACTGGATCTGATTCTTCAGTACCCGTTTGCTCACGAATCTAAATGAGCTAATCCATTGTAAGCTACTGATTATATGAATCCAACAGCTCCTTGACATCACCTTAAACATCTTAGTTTAACTGCCTGGCAAGATTGACAACTTATTCTATCACATGAACGACATGGAAATTTCTGGCGTTGTTTCATTCTCCTTCTTGAAAAAGAATGGACAAAGTTACTTCGGGGAGAGGTAAATCAAAAACCGCTCCAGAAACCGACTTACGAGAACTCCAAGTTCTCGTAAGTCGGGGTATCACTGTAATCTAAAAGGCAAAACCACTACGAAAAAAATAACCAAAGATATGGAAGAGGGAAATGAAAAGCAAGCAAGTTATGATGAAACCTTGAATGATGAAGCGAATATTATAAAGTGCACATAGGAATTGTAGTTAGAAGTAAAGGTAGTTGCATCAAGCTAAAAAAGGCATAATATGGGACGCAAATATTGGTAAATAAGAATTGAATAGTGGCATATTAGAATATATTAAGAATCAATATTAGTGAGATTTTGCACTAATTTATTTTTATTTGAGAAATGAAAGATGAAAGAAAATTACTCATTTCTACAATGAAGGCCTAACAAAGGTATGATGAAGATTATATTCATATTTACGTCTTAAAAAATGTATTATATAATTTTATGGGGACCTCATTAAAGTAGAAAATCTAGCTATTCGTTTTAGAGTCAACGTCGACAAAGGATTTTCACTAAATTCACCCTGTTAAATACCAAATTAAGCCATCTTCACATAGAATCTAACATTTCAATTCTGGATAAAGCTATATATTTACTCGTCTTATTTACGTACAAAAACACCACTCAGATTCCTATTAATATCTGCAACAATCCAAGGAACTTACAATGGTATAAGAGTATATTTAATATTTAGAAAGGAACATAAAAAGCAAACAACGGTCAAATATCGTAATAAATCCCAAAAATTGTGCAATAAATTTAAAACGACCTGAAAGCTGGAGATGATGGAAAGAGGAAGAAAAATGCACGCCGGTAGACCATATTTCATTATCGGAAGGAGACGCAGCGATCTGAAGGAGAGCGGGTGGGAGATAAGAAAGAGAGTAAGAGAGATGGATAAGACAGAAAAGGGGGATGAAGTGAGTGAAAACCGCGAAGGATGATTTATTGTTTAGGAGCAGCGAAGAGAGAAGGGGAAGAAAGATAACGCCTTCCTTATAATAATGGAATGAGGGAAAAGAGGGAAGAAGTGATATTTTCGCTGGTTTGAACACGGCCGAGCACGGCTTGCGCAAATATCATGCAAATTGGGACGAGAGTTTGGAATTCCGCGGGATGAGAAGTAGGCCACGGAAGAGGGCGGGGTCGGGGGAAGATGCGCTCACAGAAAAACGGAATGTGAGTGATGAGTGGGGGAGGCGCCATCACGATTCGCATTTGTTTCTCCATCATGGGAATGTGTTTGTTGCACTCTGCAGAGGACGGGGAAGCGAAATTGAAGTATTAACATGATCACTATTTTTCTTACCGAGCCGACCGAGTCTCTTTAAGATTATGTATTTATTTTACGATTCCGTCGCGTTAAGACGCTTAGTTAGGTGGCAACGTTAGCCTACGCATCATTCTTTAAGAAATTCAGAATTTCTCTGTCAATATGCTACTGAATAGAACCTTTCGAAAAGTTCGAAAAACCTCCAATCGCCGATACGCTGGAGTAAGTAAAAGTTGAAGCTTGGGGAAGAATTAGATAAGGTGAAATATTATTAGTTATCTTAATATTATTAATTAATTAATACATGGGTGGTCTGAAAAGTTTCTGACACAGCGCCATTTCTCGACACGTTTTCTGAAAATTTTCTGAAGGTTCCTGAAAAATCTGGGGTCAGAAACTTTTCGGACCACCCTCGTATATATTATCTCTTTTAAATATGCGAAGTAAGCACGGAAAAGATGTTATAAAATTAGCCCTACAAAAATTTGTCTGAAAATTTCCCTTTCCGTGAAAATCCACCTGGCTTTTTATATCTTAATATTATCCCAAGAAACATCTTCGATTTGACTCTACTGAATTTCAAATTGTGTCTCACTTTGAGGTCGACAAAGTGGATTTCGATGAGATTCGTGGAAATCCGCAAGAAACTAAATAATACCTAATGGAAAAGTTTTAGTCGTTGATTATCCTCTACTCCTTTCTTCCTTTGATACTGGTATTGCGTTATACTTTTCTGGTTAAAATGTTTTCTTAGAATTGGCAAGATTGAAATAACTTTGGTCAAAAGCATACTCTGAGGAGTCGTTTAAAAATAAACTTTAAAGTGGAAATTCCTCAGAATTCATTAAATTGCTCTTTCCTGAAAGGTTTTCTTGAGGAAAAATTTCCCGATGGATAGTTTTCAGTTAAATCCTTCTCATATAAATATTATTCTGAGCAATAGGGGATATTTATTCGTCCATTAAATGATGAAGAAATGAATGTCCCAAAGTAGATGATAAGAAATAACACAGATATTGAATGTCTCAAAGAAGTCTCAACAGAAAATTATATACAATATCGTTTGGAAATCTCCATCTCTATAGAATTGCTAAAGAAAGGAATTAACTGTAGCAGAAAATCAAAATCTTATCTTTATATCAAAATGTGTTATTTATTACTAATCCATATTTGGTGCATTATTTTTCGAAACTCTTTATTCCTTTCTTTTTGGTATCGAAGCAACAGCTTCTTCATACTAATTTTAAACCATTCCAATGCAAAATTCTTGATTCCTTTTCTGACAGTAGGAACCGTGTTAAATTCCCTTTCAAGTTTGAGGTCAGAGGAACGTCAATCCATTACTGTAGCCTAACTTCAATTAAACACAAGTCTGCACCAGGTGGATTGCGCGCTTGTTATCGGTGGGCTATAAACAACAATGTGTAATAGCTGCTCAATATTTTGGCAGCCGTTTAAAAACGAAGGAGTTGCTAGGTTTTCTTATCAGACCTTAAGATTCTGTGGGAGTAGTATAACTTATTCCACAATAAAATTTTTTAAATGGAACTGCACAAAGTATATCTTCTTCAAAGTATCACTTCTTCCCGCCATCCACAAAGTAAATCCTTAAATATATTTATTGCTTTGAAAGACAGCTGATAATGGAGCATGTTGAATTATTATACGCGATATTAATTTGCGACTAGTTTCACTACCAAGATAGCATATAAAGTCGTAAGATACCACCTCGGTATCGAAATTAGTCGCAAATAAATATGGTGTGAAAAAAATCAGTTAAGTTAAGGAGTTAATTAACTTAAGTTCTTAATAATTATTGAAAAAGTGAGTATAAAGACGGAAACCATACTGTGTCTCGTATTTCCATATTAACATTATCGTCGAACCACCGGCGAGATAAAAGCATTATATTGTAAATTTATAATTAAAAGGTAGATAAAAATTGAATTTTCTAACAATTTACTATGATATGGAATAAATTGTTTATGTTACTTTTACTTCACTGCTCCGATATGCAGGAAGGTGATGACAAAAGTGAATTTTATACCACAAAGGTTGCAACTAAGGATGGGATGAGGGATGAGACATAAGCATTTCTCTAATACATTAATTACTGTAAAACGAGATTCCATAACCAGCACGCCGAGGATGTAATGTTATCGTACGCTTGGGAAATCTGAGCTTCCTTTTCGTGGTGTTTGCGTAAATCCGAGAGAAAATATATCTTCAATTGTAATTATAACGGAAAAATAAATGTCAAATTCCAACAACATAATGGTTAAGTATTGAGATCGGCGTGCAAAATGTGCAAATATGGGTACGATTTTATCATATGAAATTTTAATAATAATTAATAAGAGGTGAATTATTAATGCTGGTAAAGATATTAAGCTGAGGTGCATCCCTGTATCAAGAAAAGTTCTCAAATTGATCTTATTATCCGAATTCGATTAAGTGTCTCGATATCAAAACTTAATCGTCATATTACTCAAATTTTTAGAATTCTTACTAGTGATTTCAATTAACAGTATTGATAACTGAAAAACAGTAGAAAATTGCTTTCCTAGCTGACTGCTGACTAAACTTTAATCATTCTGATATTTGAAAATTCCTCGTCCTTCTTCGTACACGCTCTATATTTCAACCAACACCAAAACTTACTCCTGGGCGCGAAAAAACGCCATTCCTGATGATTTTCCGATGACTCAACCGATGAGGGAGGGAAGGGGGGGTTTGGGGGGACACCCTATAAAGCCCTAAGAAGTGGACCGCCCCAGGCCGTTGTGACGTGCTATAGGGTTCACCTCTATGCCTAGAGGGCCCCCTGCCACAACTTCAAGGAGAAGCTCCGACCTCAAAGACAGAAAAGAACGAGCAGGTGAGAAGTGAGTGCTTAGTTACCTCACCCCTGCAGAAGAAGGTGAAAGAAAGGCCCCTGAAATTGATGCCTGCGACTGTAGGCCTAAAAGTAGGCTAGGTTTGTAGGGAATGCCTTCCCCACGTCCCCTACAGAGCAGGAGGTTAGTACATTTATGGTGCACTTCTTAAGAAAACTACTGTTAACTTTTTGCAATATCATTCATTAATGAAGGTGTTAAACGTAAAAGTTCAATAGTTTCTGTGATGGGTAAATTCTAGTCTTGCTATAAAATGCTGAGTATATGTAAAGCAATGATTGAAAACTAGCGCTCAGGCTTAAGGATAGAATTAACAGCAAAGTACTAGTACTAAAGTACTAAGCGCTAATACACTGCTAAATAATTATTTGCTTGATGAGCAAGAGTTACTCAAGCCTGTTATTAACTGAAGATAAAATATACTGAGTACTCACGTTTGATTCAGGAAATGGATGATGCTGGATTCTCCTATAGGAAAAGAGAACAAAATCATTAAAAGATATAGTTATTTTATAGTTCAGGAATCTATTCCAATTCTATCAACATTTTGAATAGTATTTTTTTCACTTGGCAAAGAAATGAAAATATTATTTTTGGAGCACCTCCTGAAGGTTCGAGGAGCTCCTTGAGTGACACAATCCCATTTTTGGTGTCATAATTTTAGATAATACCAATGAAATATATTTAAATTCAAAGGGAATACAAATTTAAGACCCGGTTTGGTCAATTTTGTTTCGTTTCTCGAAATCTTACATGCGTACGTTGCTACTTAAATCCAGAATATCACTTTATCGAAAGTAAAGAAAAGAATTTAAATATCTTTAGTGAGGAGCACCAAGTGAATTATTGATTAATATTTACAACCCGAATTCCAAAGCTTCCTGCCCAAGGCGTATTCAAAACTAGACCCAATGCATCCAAAACACGTGTTAAGTTTTCCAAGTAAACACATTTCCCCAGAAAATATCTAGGGGATGAAAGTATCACAACATAAGCAGTGAGTCTATAATAAAAATACACGATTATCAAGGACAAAATATTGCTGCGAAATTTTCTTGTGGAATTTGTACGGCACATTTAACGTAAGAACGCTACTATTCAAAGCGTGTTCAAATCTCGAGAAGGCTCGCAGAAGCCATGCTCACTATAAGACGAAATTTAGAATATAATTTTCAAGATTGTCTTTAAGCATGACTTATTCGATTATTACATTTCGTTGAGTACGTGGCAGCTATTGATTGAATCAGAAAATCTAAAGGAATTGAGGTACAGATTTAGATACATCTTCTAGGAAATATCATGCACCTACTTGAAGGTGCGCAAATTACATTTTCTTAGATTCCGAATGATGCATGGTAAGCCACTTTCAAGATTTTTTGGCGTGGCAATGCTCACGTACGAAATGAACAGGAAGAATCAACTTAACCAGAATATTAATGTAGATTTCTTAATAGTAAAGATATACAGCTAAAAGAAGGAAGAAAAAAGGGAAAATTCCAGAGAAATCGACTTTAATTTGGTAAAATGTTTAGAGAAAACTTCCGGAGTTTTACATGACATCTTTGATTTAAAGAGTTTCTTCCTAATAAATATATTAATTCATTGTCATCTGAATACTAAAAAGGCTAACTTTCTACATCTAACAATAAATTATGGTAGCACCTCGGAAGGGTAGAACCTTACTTCACATATAACTCAATAAGAAATACGTATTGAGGGGGGAATCAAGATATTCAGCATCTTTATTTTCAAATCATAAGGAAGACCGGCAATAATAAATAGTGGATGGAACAACCTGATACCTAATGATAGTAAAACCGAATTAAGGCTAGAATAATCTATTACACTACGCGGCTAGATTTATGCCACAAGCACAAAAAACTCCATCTCGCGACGGGAAAAATTCATCATAAAGCATCGGGAGATCTTGCGGGGACAGATTTCTCCGAAATTAAATTTCCGGCCGTGTTTATAAAAACATAACTAGTTTTAACTAGTTTGTCGGCGCCCGAGGCAGGCCCCAACCCCCTCCGCCCCGCCCCCATTAGATTACAAGGGAACCGAATCAAGGAGGGAAATACAATTTGGATTCGTGGGGACGGATTAAGGGAACTTTTGGCGGGGAATGTAGGAAGAGGTCACGTGAACCCGTGGAATGAGCCAAAGAAAGAGAAAGTGTCAGTCAGGGAGAGGAGGAGGGAAAAAGGAGACAGGGATCGTTCGGGAAAGCGATTGGTGTTGCAGAGATTGGATGGGGAGGAAAATAGCGTGGGAGGAGGATTTGGGGAGGAGAAGGCTGGCCGTGGGAAAAAATCGGAGAGCGTGAAGTTGGAGGATTGCTATGGAATACCCATAGCGTGAGCTGCATCTTCGATTAGGACGTTTTCGGGAAGGATCGCCGCGTCCGAGTGACTGCGATTTATGTTTACATCGAGGCGATTATTCGTGTGTGAAGGAACACTATACGGCTCCTCGGGGAAGAGTTATTTTGTTAGGTGAGCCGATCTCAATGGATAGACCCCTGTTTCCAGGAGAATAACGTATGGGTATTGGAAGATCTCCTTTATATTCTATCTTTATTTCGGATATCTGTGTTGGATAACAAGCCTCTCGCTTGCGCGCCCTGTGGGGATCTCGGGTGAGATTTAAGGCCCATCTTTTATGTATCGTGACGGTGATTGAAAGAGTAATTGAAGGTAGAATGCAAGGGTAAAGAAAATGGATAAAGAGGCAAAATCGTTGAGTAATGTGGCTTGGTCATCCCAATACGAAGATAACGGCGATAACTAGAGATTTTGAGGAATAACAATCCACCGCGAGACTAATATCACAGAGGAGAGACCATTCAAAATTTTCTTATTTCTCCACAAAAAAATCATTTACTAGACAATCACAACACCCACGGCAATTCCCTCACAAAAATATGGATTCGAATTCACCAACAGGCTTAAAAGATAGGACCTCATGCAAGTACAGAGTGGCCTAGCCTTAGATAATATATATTATTTGTTTTATTAAAATTGCTTCGATAGATTAGCACATTACAAACGTATACACCCCAACAAGAATCGAGCCTGAGACCGCTGATAAAACACACTGTGAAAAACTAATTCATAAGAAATCTCAAGGACAAGTGATTAACCATTTCAAGTTTTAAGATTGTATTATAATATTTCAAAAAAGAGATTATCTTTCTTGACAGAAAAGCTTATGAAGTCATTTTCTTTCATTTTTCGTTATTTTCTTTAATTCGCGTATTTTCATTAATTTTTTTATTTTTTAGTATTCTTAGAATTCATTGGAAAATAACGAAATCATGATATTTACTAATAAGAAACAGTAAAGGAATAGGAAATAAAGCATATCACCCATCTCATATATTATTATATTCAAATCTAATCCCAATTCCAACATTTCATCCACGGGTAGAGATAACTTATATTTCACCAAACGACTTGAAATTAAACCGCCATCTCCCCTTCGGGAAGATTCCCGCCCAAAAATAATTTTTCATGCGATGACACCGTACGATTAATTCACCGAAGTATTTCTGGAATCGGGCTCCCAACTTTGCGCGAAGGCATTCGGAATTCGTGGAAGGGATTCTAAATGAGCGGAGAATAAGGCGGACGTTTCTTTGAATCTTCTTTACGGCGGATTTCATGTGAGAAAAATGAAAGGAGCGAAGCGTATTGAGGGGAAGACGAGAATAAGATTTCTCCCGAAACGGATGAGAAGATGGAAAAGAGGATGAAAGAAAAGTGAAAGATAAGATGGAAAGAGGGAGTGAAAGTTGAAAACGATTCCTTCTTCCGAGAATTGGGTGGGGTGGAGGAATGGAAAAATATATGAAATCAAAAATCCCATTTTCTCTCCGAAGTGAATTTCCGATTGGTTAGCGGAGCGACCGTCAAAAATAAACAGCGCGAGAAAACAGGTGCTCTTTACATTATTTCCATTGCTCCCAAGGTAAATAAACGGGTTATGAATAAAAAGATCCTTCTTCCCAAATCATTCATAAGCGTATCATTCGCTCGGAATTTAAGCCGTAATGAAAAGCTTTATGATGTGTTAAGGGCTTATACTATTTAATCTTTAACCTTAAAAGCAATATTTTGTAAAATCGATCCCTGGGATCGCTTTCTGGATCGAGATGAAGCGGACTGCGCGGGGTGTTGGTTTTCGCGATTAAAATCCCACGTTTTGATATTTTAAAGTGTAAACAATTTGAAAGGATTAAGGCTTAAATGAATTTCTCCGGTATAACTGATTGCGTAATTACAGTAGAAAATTTATTTGGGATTCGTAATTATATCGTATATTAAATATGGATTACAACCTTATAAAATTATCCGAGAATGTTATTAAAGGGAAATTTGATTTTCAACGGGATGCAAAAACAAAAAATGTCTGAAGGGCCAAATTTATTTCAAAATTTTAAATAATTCATTCATTCTCTTTATATGTCGAAACCAATCTTTTGTAAATAAAATTGGTTGCAGCAGCCTAATGGAAAGTTATTGCCTGCTCGATCGAATATTTTCATCTAACATAAATTATTATAAGATGATAGCAAATGATTTTGAAATAATATTCCTCTAACTCTAACTTGGATTTTGATAAATGGAAATCTAACGTGATGTGTACATCTTTAAGTAACTCCATGAATTAGTTAACAATTTGGAAATTTATTTTAAGCAATTTCATTTAATATGTTATTGTCAATAAAATTAAAATCTCCTTAAAATTATTTATATGAAAGTGTGATGAAAAATGTCTCCGCAAAATTATCGGACAGTCATAAGTCGAAATATCAAAGCTATACTGAGGTTCGAAGACAAGAAAATAAATTATTACGACTGGAATTATAGACATAACATCCGCTTTACATGAACGATAATGGATATTGTCGGGTTTGTGAGAATCTCAATTTAAGTTGATTAATTCAACGTCTATCTGTTCAAAATTAAGTAATTTAACCTTCTTTTAAATCGATTCCTTCATTTAATTCATGGACCATATAGAGATAACGAATATTAACAAATTTGAGTTTTAATGACAACATCGAAATTTAAATTTAAATGGTTGTAAATACTTTAAGGTGATTTGGATGGGAGAGTAAGTAAAATTTACATCTATTTACATGTTCAGTTTTTCTTGTAATACGAATTGAGATTATAAAAGGACCCTAAAAATAAGGCTTGAGGCTCGACTGAGATATAGCATTTGATGTACACCGATCAGAAAAGGATAAATTACGAAACTTTGCTCATTTCCTAAGAGGTAATTAAAATACCGAATTTCCATGAATGTAACATTTTCCCTCCTTTGGAGACTTCCGAGAAAAAGGAAATTAGTGCAAAACATCCAAAATTCTCTACTATAATTTCGTAGGGTAAACTAAATATTTGCGATCATCAATGTACCGAACAATCCTCACTCCATTAAAAACAAACACTAGCCCATACACCCACAATAAAGCGAAAGTAATCGATGAACGCTTGCAGCAATTTTAATTCGCGCAAAATGTCACCGAGTTTCACTTTCTCCACCCACGTTCACTTTTTCGCATCGCGAAAGAAAACCCTCTTAAGGCGATTCCACTTCAATTTTCCCAGAGTGCCGAGCGAAAATTTGCACCGCTTCTCTTCGAACGAATGAGTCGATACAAAAGAGGAACCCTTTGGTATGCGGTTTTTGGCACCACCGGGATGTGAGAACCGAGCCATCGGAGCAAACGCGAGAAAAATCCCCTCAAAGGCAGAAAAAAGAAGGGAGATTTTGAGAAAAAGAAGTTCTTTACCGCGAGATAGAGGTGGGACAATCGATTGAAAAAAAACGCCGAATAGTTATTCGATTGTTTTGGCATTTATTCGATTGCTTTTATTCGAATGAATTCTTTCGCTTTCGTGGGCCAGTCGTTTTGCTCGAGTGGTTTACCGAATCTTCATCCATGTCTATACATCGCAAATTTCATGTTATCATAAGAATTATCCGAAAAAGCGATTCGTCACTTAATTCCCTCTATTTGTAATCTTAAAAAGATGACTAAGAAGGAAAAAGAAAATGAAAGTAAGAAAATTGAAATGCATTAAAAATAGCCGTAATAATGGAGTAGTACACTAATACAGAAATAATAAAAATCAAATTTTTAAATGGAAACTATACCTTCTCCCACTACGATAAAGGAAAATAGTTCATATGAAGATTTTGAAAAGAAATAGTAACTCGTTAAATGTAATTTTTTCAAGGCACATACTAATGTTCCACAATACTTTTATCATACGCTCCGAACGCTCGAAAGATTCATTCGGTTAGGACAGAGTAAAAAATCTAAACGCTGAGTTCGATTTTTATTAATCTAATTATTAATTGACCACAGGTCATCAATAGATTATTTGACTGCATCGACTGCATTGACTTCCATGCCTCTCTCACTAGTGCTAACTTTACTACATCCTGATATCTCTTCTTTCTTATATCTCTCTTTATTTGGCTTACATATTCGTCCCTTAGTCTTCCTCTTGGTGTTTTCCCTCCTATTTTGCGTTCAAGTGCGTGCCTAACATATCCATTGTGTCTCAAGACATATCCAATCCATCTGGTTCTTCTTTTCCAGATGATGCTCCATATTGTTTTTACCTCTGCTATTCTTCTCTATACTTCTTCATTTCTCACCTTATATGTGCGTTTGATCTTCAACATTCTCCTCGAGCACCAGGTTTCGAAGGCTTCTATTCTTCACTGGTCCGCTTTTCTAATGATCCGATTTTTATTATACACGCTGAATTCGAATTATTCGATGGAAGCGAACGATCGAATCATTCGATTGTTTTCATTCGATCGTTCCCACCTCTACCGCTATAAAAGCGCGGGATGTGTATTTGGTCAAAGCTCAACGTGATCGTCCTTTTCCTTGGGTTTCTTCCCCCAACCGCCGTGGCGTGAGTGACGCTTCGTGCGAAGAGAACTTTCTCACGCGGTAAAGAATGCCCGTCCAATTGCCGCATCATTTAAACTCTCTTCTTCGCGAAGAAAAAGGGGAGATGTCATTCAAATGGTGGAAGGGTACGGAGAGAGGGGGTGGAGGGACAAGGAAAGGGTTTGTTTCTCTACTCCCTCTCATCCCAGTTCCTTCTACAAAGAATACATCCGACGTGCACATTTGACGTCCACCATCCTGCCTCCCGCCCTATCCCAAATAAAATTGAGTTTTCCTAGGAACTTAATTTTTTTACGGCACCCGGTAATTTCATTCCACGTAATTTGGTCCAAGGTGAGATAGGCCTCCATCAATCCCTCCATTGTTGCCGTCGTAGCTAAAAAAGACGCCTTATTTTCGATCTTTTCTTGGTATTGATTAACAATACCTGGCATATGAGGCACCCATATAAATAAACCTGTCTTTAGCGGAATCTATTGGCACCATGAATTTCTTTTCGGGTAAGACAGGTTTCCGCACCACAGAGGTTTTTGTAAGACGTTTCACTACATATAGTGTAACGAAAGTATTTTCAGTAGAACTTCGATCTGCCTTTCTTTGAAGTAACTCAGAGAAGCCATAAATATAGGAAGGCGAGGTATAAATAAGGACTCAGCTTATTTTATTAAATCAAAAACATAATAAAGGTTTCTGAGTTGCGTAATACTAAAATAACCCTAAATTATCGATCAAGGATATAGTAAAAATAGGAGACTTACTAAAATCGTCCTAAAATATCCTTAACATGATTTATATATTGGATGGTTAATATATTGGATTGGAGGATTTCTAAAAATATTTAGGCTTACTTAAATTATACTCATTTAAATATATTTATATGTATTTATTCACAAATATGAGTGATCTCTTTATAGATTCGTGGACTTTAAGGGGATAGCTATCCATATTTTTGTGATTAAATTTTCACGTTACTTTTTCGAGTATTTCTTTCATTTTCCATTAGATCGGGGATTTCCATTCTAAATCTCGCAGAATAATCGATAACCAGTAGAAACCTGGGTGATTCAAGTTCCCTATACCACGCTATATGAAAGTTTATCGTGATATAAAGAAATGATGGAGCATCATCAAGATATTTTTAAGCGAATTATTAACGCAAATTCCCCAAAGAAAGCTTATGAGGGAAGAATATTTAGCAAAGAGGTATATTGGAAGGCTAGGTGGATATAGTAATACAATGGGCGGAGGAAAACAGTTCAACTGGAAGATATAAAATGCCTCAGTAAAAGTTGAGTGATAAATTTAAGAAGCAAAGTGAAAGGTAAAAATACTCTACTTTATCGGATATAGTTCTAAAGTTTTCACGAGATAGCGATATCTCACAAGAGATCGTGAACTGTAGATATTTATCCAATCAACATAAATACTCCAAACGGGATTCAAGAAGAATAAATTATTGACTAGCAACAAAATATAAAAAACGACCAGTAAAGGTATATTTAGCATGCAAATTAAAACTTTCACACACTTACTTACAATGTTGTCCATTAATTAAAATCAAATAATCACATTGAAAAATAATATCACAATGACTGAAGATAAATTCTAAAATATAAGTAAGCAAATTATTATTTCCGTCTGCGACTGATCCGACACACTGTCTAAGCTATTAAATAGAATGATTAAAGAAAAAAGTATTACACCAAAAGCTAACCAACAAGAAGGATTCATTGAATTTTAAATCAAGATAATTCCAGTTTCTTTATTCGGAAGGATATAGATAGAAATAGAGCGTAGGAAATCGCTTAGACAACTTTGAAAGGGGACAACGAACTTTAAATGGAGAGATAATATCAAAGAATAGGGAAGAATAAGAAAGATTGCAAGGGATGTAATAAGAACTTAAACGGCATAGCTGAAGGATAAAATACTATAATTGATTCAAGAAGACAACGTTACTTGAAAATGTATGGAGGAAACATAAATAGTATTTAACAGAAAAATACTATTATAAAGATAACTGATGGCATTGTTTGGTCGGATAAGTCTCCCAATTAAATGGTTTTATCTTGAGTTCATAATAAAAGAGGATAGGAAGGTTTCCATATGTATCAGAACCACCTATGAAGTAATAATAAGAATAACGTAAGCAAAGCCAAAATCATATTTAGCTAAGATGGCAAAAATTTTCAAAGAGCAATAATTTGAAGAATGTACACTTATGATTTTAAGTAATTGATAACATAGACAAAATGTATACTCTAATAACTAGCGATAGATGCATTACATAACTCCACAAAATAAATGAAAGAATCAACCGATTCCGACGTTACAACATTATCATCAGAGTGAGAAATATTATTCTGAGTTTAAAATCCAGGAGAGAGAGAAGAGAGGGACCTGGAGAGGGAAACTGATAATGCAGGTGTAATTGTTTCTGTAGGGAGGGCTGGAGGGGATAGCATTATTGCATTAGTTGTAACTTTGTAATGAGAAGCGAGTAAGTGGTTCGGCAAAAAATTTCATTTCTTAATTGAATGGAAAATTTCGTAGAAGCCCTTTACTTTTCGGAGGGATTAAGAATAAGGGGGTGAGAAGAAATACGTATAGTTTAACTCGTTTAAGTGCACAGCGATGTGCAATAGCTCTTTTTCCTCTAGAAATCAATTATGTTCTATGTTGCTCCATAAGCATATCAAAATTCATTTCCGTCAGCCAAATATACGCCCTATCCTGGCGCAATCCAACCTCCTGAGAGAATCTATGGTTTATTTTCCATGGAACAAAAGAAAACAGAGACTACCGTTGATTTAAAAAGTAGGGTGAACTGATCATAGGGAAAATTTTAAGAATTTAATATCAAAGGCGGTGTATTTATTGTGATGGTTGGTGGAGTTAAATTAACTCCAACGTCAACTTCCAGTTGGGACGGAAGGAGAGAAAATTTCCTGGATTTCCTCCGTTTTTTTAGAAAGATTTAATTCAGAGAAATAGGGGAATAACAGTTACTGGCAGCAATTTTGTGAATAATATTCAATTGAGAGTTAAAATTACAGGGAGATAGGTAAACTATACATATATAGGGAAGGTAGGGTTAGGTAAACGTAAGAGGTGATGGATCAGAGGAAATGGAGTAAGTCTGGAGTCGAATTTATCCGAAAGAGGATAGTTTCATCGTGGATATAGCATATATTGTGCACGAATATAATTACAGGAGAAATAATACCATGCCAAAAGGATGACAATTCCGCATCTTTTGATAAAAATATCTAAAACTTATGGGATTTTTCGCATTAAAAGATTAGCCCCTTTAAGGCTGAAATGGGCTCAAATTGTTTTCCGGAGTTTATTCAGTAAAAATTAGCCCGTCTCATGGGAGGAACTATGCGGAGAACTCGTGATTTCAAAGCATCTGTCCGGGAAAAGTTTGGACTCGGGAGAATTCGAATCGCTGACTTTTGTAAGAATGGAGGAAACGTTGAAAAATATGCTCTCCTACGGGAGACGACCGTCGATATAATTGTGAAGGATATATGAAAGAAACTCTAGGGAGAGTCCGTTACCCAAGACTTTCTGAATCAGCAAGTTAGATTCAATGAAATTAAGTCAGTGATTAAACTGGGGAAACGGACTGCGTTCGGGAAGAATCTGGAGAGATTTCTATTAATTAAAATAATAAGATGAAGAGCGGGAAAAAGGGAAGGAACGTGATGTGAAAAGAGTTGGAATGGAAGAACGTGGAAAGGAAACCTTATCGCTTTTATCTCTTCCTCGCCTCGCCATTGTGGGCGACTTCTTTTCCTTCTCGAGCGAACGCGAAAAACTTTGTGCAAGGGGGATTCATTGGGATGGAAAAGGGAAAGAAATGGGGAAAGATGCGCGGAAATATCGCAGTCACCCCGTAATGCGTGGACTTCCAAAAATATGACGTCTTTCCACGTTATCATTGCATCTCATAAACCAATTCATTCCCACTTTTGTCTCGCCCTAGATATCATTCTCTCTGCCTATATTGTTTCCAAAAGTGGAGATTCAGAAGGGAAAGTTGATCCGACTCCTCAAATATAAACTCTGTGCGGCATTCATTATTATGATTATTATTATTGGACCCTTTATTAGGCGAGGTTAGGCCCGAGTGGGCCTCTCTTCCACCTAACCTCGTATGAAGATACATGGTTATCAAGATGTAAAATAATACTAAGAGAAAGAAAAGAGAGAAAAAAACGAAATAGAAAGATTTGATCCGACTCCTCAAATATAAACTCTGTGCGGCATTCATTATTATGATTATTATTATTGGACCCTTTATTAGGCGAGGTTAGGCCCGAGTGGGCCTCTCTTCCACCTAACCTCGTATGAAGATACATGGTTATCAAGATGTAAAATAATACTAAGAGAAAGAAAAGAGAGAAAAAAACGAAATAGAAAGATTTGATCCGACTCCTCAAATATAAACTCTGTGCGGCATTCATTATTATGATTATTATTATTGGACCCTTTATTAGGCGAGGTTAGGCCCGAGTGGGCCTCTCTTCCACCTAACCTCGTATGAAGATACATGGTTATCAAGATGTAAAATAATACTAAGAGAAAGAAAAGAGAGAAAAAAACGAAATAGAAAGATTTGATTTGTGGGAAAAAATCTCCATAACTGAAGGTTGATAGAGAAAAAACCCACAGTGCGGGAAAACACCCACACAAGAAGGAGGGCGAAAAAAAACCGCGAAAACTCAGTGAAAACATATAATAAATAAAATAATTTTAAAAAATTAAAAAATAATAGAGAAAAGTAAAAAAGTAAAGTAAAAAATATATAAGTAAAAATACAACAAAAATAATAAAAAATAATTAAAATAAAAAGTAATTAAAATAAAAAATAATTAAAATAAAAATAATTAAAATAAAAAGTAATTAAAAGAAAAATAATTAAAATAAGAAATAATTAAAATTAAAATAATTAAAATAAAAATAATTAAAATAAAAAATAATTAAAATTAATTAAAAATTAATACATTTACAGATAATATCAAGCGAAGAAATCCCCATACTCTATTTCTATAATCTTGAAAGTATTCTATGCTGGACTACGAGGTTTTTATGCTATTTTATACTTTTTCTACTAACTACATTCCTACCAAGACAATATAAAAAATATTGCACTAAGATTCCTCCTAAAATTTGTTAATGTGAAGTATCCAACACTAAGAATACCTTGTCAGTCATAACTGAATGAATGGATTTTCGATAGAATCTACATCTCTTCTTATATATTTCTCTCTACTTCATTAACCATTTTCTTAACTTACCGTGACTTTCTTTCGTGATTCTTTCAATCTATTCCAAAGACTTCATTCGAGATCAAACGGTATACTCCCTTTCTCTGATTTTATCTCGTTCCCTGCGCATTTAAACTTTCTTTCCTCTAATTAATCTTTCCTGCTCTCATAATTACTCTCACAAATAACCGTTCCTTTCGTAACTTATACAATTCTTTCATAATTGTAGCTAAATCCGATCGTCAAACTTATTTTTCCAATATTCCCGCGATATGAGGCGAAACCAACTAGAGTTGGGTTATTATGAAAAACCTAATCATCTGTTCAGCGACATGATTCTAGTCCTAAAATGTATGTGAAAGTTAGGCTTGGATCCCAGGAAAACTTCCTTTCGCATTCGTTGTCTGTTTTCGAAGTAGATTCTTGATTAGTCCTTTTTACTTTTTTCAATGACCACCGTGGGGATAGGGGAAATGAAATTTTTAAGAAAAAATTAAATGAATATTTTGCACTTACACATTAGTTGCCAAAAGTAATGTAGAGCAATATTCTCAATTATCTTAAGTTATCTTATATTTTATTTTATCAATTACATTCATGGGAATGTATAATAAAACAAGAAACAAAGCAAGGTCCAATGTGTTAGAATTCGCCAAAATTAAAGTAGCAAGAATTATTAATATCTTCCCACAAAAGGGACACCTCTATCAATAATATACATTAAAACGGAAATGTGTCAAACCTGAAATTGTTCTGCTATTTTATGTATATAATTGCCATAGTATTGTGCGAGAGTCACTCTAGAGATTCAATAAAATTCAATTCAATATAAGGACAGAAATACAACATACAAATGTTCCTGTGTGGGAAAAAATGGATATTTGATAAGGATTTTAGTATTTCTCTAAAAATTATTAAAATTGTAAATCTATTAAAAATAATTATTAATCCATTAAAATTAAATTATTTAATGACAATATTTTGGTATATTTATGGTGAATCTCGGAAACTTTATATATTGACTCTCGATGGGTTATTGAACAGCAGAGTTTATTTTTAGAATTTTTAGAATAGGTATTTGTTTCGCGGAAACGAGGTATTTAGCTAAATTTTATTTCTCCACTCTTCATCCACTTCTTTTGTCTCTATTTATTTCTATTCCCCATTCTCTGAACCCATTATTTCCTCTCCCTCGCCATCCCGTACCTCTCCCCGCATCTCTCAAACTTTTCCCAATGAATCGCGAGGACCGATATCAAACGGCCAATCTCCGCAACCCCTTTTCATTAAGATTGCAAATTTCCGCGCAAACTTTTGCTCGCCTTTTGTTGTCGAAGCCCCTTGTAAACTCCCTCTCTAGCTAAAGGATTCCGAGAGCTCTCCTACGCGTAACTTCATCCACTCTCGGATGAACTCGTCCGAGTCATTCGAAGGGAATAATCCCTTCTTTCTCTCAATTCGTGCGGTTTTCGGAGGAATGCAGGGTTTGGATCGTGGACGCCTCGGTTACCGTTATGAGAATTGAATGAGGTTTTCCAAGATCTGCAAAGCGCAAAAGGGAGCATAATATCGATCTGGGAAGGGAGGAATTCATTGTCCGAGAGGAAGTGGTGAGAAAAGGCGAAAATCCTTTTTTCCCATCAACCCGAGTCACTGCAAAAAATTAAATAAGGGAAAATTCGTGAGGAAAGGGAGATTTCATTCGCCCAACTAGGAGAACTAAAAAATCGGAGGGAGATGCGAAATTATTAAATTTCCAAATTTGCAGAAAATCAGTGTTGCTCATAATTTTTATTCCGCTGGCTATATGAGTAATTTCTCATTGGGAGGCGTACCATAATGTTTGTAAATTTATCTTACCTTTCTGTACACTAATGTTTGGGGATTTGCTTAGCAGTAAATCAGAAAATTAAATTTAGGTTTCATGTTAAACATTAAGCATTATTTATGATATTATTTTTATTATCGAATTTTAAATTTGAGAGTAATAGACAGAAGAATGTTTATATTCTTAAAATTTTCACATTTACGAAGTCATTGATAAACTTTCTTTCATGGATATTAGAGTGACATTGTATTATCTCTAACTCCAAGCGAACGAAAAACCAGTCTTTGCCTGAAAATCTTCTACTTAATCTACGAGTAATTATTTATTCCTTCATCGCCCACGTTGAAGACAGAAATATTACCACAGTATCTCTTTAAAGAAGAAATACAATAATAGATAAAGATAAAGATGCTCGACGATATACACGAATAAAGCTTGTTTAATCTACCTAAGGTTTTCAGAACAGGGGAGGGAAAATAGAAGAATATATTACAGTTAATACGCGAAAATCACACGAGCTTCTTCATAATTATGGTACATACATGGATAAAAAGAGTATAACATGCACTTAAGCTAAAAGCATTCCAACATGATGAAGTGAAGTGGGCTTGTACGAAAAAATTAATAAAAATTTGAATTGGCTTCGAAGTAGTAACTAAGAAGTATGATTCCAGGAGGATCCAAAATTAATGCTCACAGCTTAATACTACAGTTCAGCCAACCAGTTTAGCGTAATTAACTATTTTTCATTCCCTAACAAGTTGATCTCTCTCATTGACTACGTTTCAAGCCGGCCATCTTAAAGAGAAAAAGACCCTAATCTGTAACCTGATTTGCCGAAATAAAATACCTCCAACAAAATCTCACCAGAGCAGGAATTCCCCATCCATTGGCGGACGCATATTTTTATGCCTCTCATTTTAACTTGAACTTATCTCATTACCAGTTTAATTACTTTATCTCCTCCCAAACTATTAAACAAAATTACCTATAAAGTTATTTGGACCTCTCTCCCGCTCCGAATTCATAAATCTGGAGCGAAATTAGCTCATTCCGCAAAGAGAGATTACCAACTCTAATTTCTTCAAAAAACTAATGAAAACGTCGTTAAGTGCTCATCCATTATGGATCATGATTTTAAAAAAAAGAAGAACACTTCGCTCAGTTGCCGATCTGGAGCGGTCCTCGCGAAATTGCTTTATTTATTTACGATGTAAAGATAAGGACTGAATCGAATGTAATTACACTTGACGATTACCGTGAATTGAGAAACGATTAATTTATGGTAGCGCAATGATGAATGAGCATACGAAAATAGCTTGCACTCCCCAAAAGTTAGGCGGATGTGTCTAACTGCTCAATTATGCAAATGATAACTTTTGGAACCGAAAATAATCCGCTTCCTTTCCGGACAAACACGTTTCAGGAGGCTGAGGATATGGCAACTTCCGTCCCTGGAAAACTACAATAAAAAGCTCCGTCGCTTCATTGGCGAGAATGTGACGACTACCGTGAGATAAGAAAACTGGTTGCGTGTGAACGAGGCCGTTAATTCATATCGTATTTGGGGAAGAAATTACAAGTAGCGTAATCTGAGTTTAGCTCTATTGGTAGTCTTTCCGCGGAAGAGAGATTATTGGGCATTTGCAGTAAAATTATGACTATCCGTGCTCTGATTAGTCCAAAAGATGGCTCTAAAGTTGTGCTTCCCTACCTTCTGGACACTCTAATATACACAAATTCATGGCATAGTTAACCGTACGTGTATCATTTATAGTATAATCTTCAATTGGAAAATACCGAATGTGTTTTACTGATTTATCATTAACTTAATACAAACTCAAACTAACTTAAAAATGTATCGAAAAAGAGAGCCCAAGTTTCATAAATTACTTAAAATACATTACCTATTTCTATTGACAGCTATTTTTATAACTATTCTTATACACTTAACTTATTTATGATACCCCGGTTGAATATCATTGCTTTTATCATGCCATTCTAACCTATCATCTCCAGAGGGCCCAAGCTCCAAGTGGGCATAATTCGCTGTTTTGTAGTTAATTTGACATTTTCCAATAGCTATATTTATTTATTCATCTAATACTAACAGGTAGCCCCACAGAGTTGTGTTATAGTAAATGCAAATAGTAAATAACAAGTCAAAAATCGATAAAATCAAAATAGATCGAAGGAAATGATAATACAGTAAAACTACTACATACAATCCAAAGTAAAGTAAATGAAATCACAGTCATCAAAATACCAAATCTCAAGCAGATTTCTCGAACTTCTTTATCAGAGATATCGTAAATTATTTAAGATCGTCATTGAAAGTATCTGCTGTTACAAATGTGCTAGGTACAGTGTTTGCTTTTGAGACTATTCAGGAGATGGTCTAGAGTTTATAGTGAGCATCACGGCAAACTAAGGTGTAAAATGGGTAATATTCCCTAACAGTTCTTGATGGAACATTAATTTGTAAAAGTTCTATTGGTTTGACGCTGCCGAATAAGTCCCCTGCTATAATTTTCAATACGATAATGAATCGGAAATCCTTGCACCGAATCTCTTTTATTCTTTTAATGCAATCATGAACTGTATTCAGCGTTCCACTTCAAAAGTATCAACCAGTAAACATTCTATTTTCCCTCCCGATTACAAATAGGAAAAATAGGAAAAAGGAATTTTATAGGAAAAATACCTACTGGCCCACTAGGAGTAGGTCAAAGGTCGCACGTGGCCAGTGAGTAGGACATCGCTACTCTAAATGTTACTCCTTGAAGGCCTCAAGCCTTAATATAACTGAAGAGATACACAGCTATAAATAACAGTCAATCTAACTAGAAGCCATAAACCGTTTCGATATTACTCTTGATGTGACTACGGAGGTAACTTGGATAAAGTTTTTCATCATTTAATTATTAACATCATTATACTAAGATACTTTAAATAACATAGCTTTAACTACTTTTCATTACCTTTCATTATTACTTCATTAAATGATAACCGCTATCATTATGCAAGAATATCTCAGATATCATTATGCAAGAATATCTCAGATATCATTATGCAAGAATATCTCAGATATCATTATGCAGGAATATCTCAGATATGCTATTTTCGAATTCTTCAGTTTCGTCATTTTATTGTATTGACCAAATTTTTATTTATTGACTCTTAGTTTCTTTCAAAGCAAGCAATACATTTTCTATGAAATATATATTTCAGAGCATACTCTTAGAGAAGTTGATAGGTATATATTGAACCGAACATTGCGGGAATATTTAATGAGTATCAAGCTAAAATAAGATCCACTACTTCGCGTTAACTAAAGATATTTTTGCAGTACAGAGACATCTACACGAGAAACATTTAGAATAAAATCAAATTTAAATCCTTAAAACCTACTGAGTGCTAAATATGGTTTACAGTGTAACTACTTAGTGTATAATTCGTTGATATTTAAAATTGAATGTAAATAAGCATTAGTAGTAAGTTGTATCATAGTAGAAGGCACTTGTGGCAAAAGAAGGAAAGACAGTCGATAACTACTGAGGAATGAAAGTGGAAATGCAGATAATGAATGTAAATGTGGAAAAAGAAATGCTGGTTGACCAGTGCGAAAAGAGTGTTTATGTCGGTTTCGACATACATAAAAATGGACGGAGGAATGCCATGGTTTATTAAGAGAGAGTTTTCGATACTTAAAGAGGGATAATACCGAGAAGAGCTTGTTGAACGGGGAATATGAGATTATAAAGAAAAGAGAAAATACATACTTGGACTGTAAAACATGAACAATTATTATACTTGCCCTCATGTTTACTCATGGAAGAAAATTCATAATATGCGAGGCCATTAAGTGCTCAACACCTTAGAGAATTACGTACGTATGAACTATATTATTTTAGTATGTTATTCGAATCGAAGCATATTCCGAAAGTTTCTCACGAATAACAATAAATGGATATGAAAAATTTCTCACGTGATCGGTAATCGAGTCCGGCTCTCTCACTTGTGCGGCTTTAGCTATCGAGCTTTCTTAGGGCAGTCTATTACGCTGCTTCAAAAGACTTCGTAGGTAAGGCGAGCTAGCCTCCAGGAATCGGAGGAACAGGGTTCGCATCCCGGTCTCCTCAACCATTTTTCACGTCCTTCATCCTTCCGTTAGTGCATAGTTCCGTTAGGATCCGCTCACCCTTACCTGGTTCATAAAATAACAATAATAATAATATATATCTTGTTACACCATTTTAAATTCTTAGTGAAATTAAAATGTAATATTAACTCAAGAAAAGAAAGAAAGTGGGGATATATATACCCCACGAAGACCTCTTTTCGGGTTACCTCAAAATATATCTTCACACAGACTTTGACAAAATTTCTTATGTTATAGCGATTTATTTAAAGCAAAAAACAAAATTTATTGTGTATTTATAGTTTGTTCTGTTTTCTTTGCAGAAGTGCCATTCTTTAACCTACCTCAAAAATACTGGTTCCAAACTAATATTATACACATTTAATGGTAGAAAAATATGAATTTGTAGCCCTAGATGCATATACGAATGCTTGAATTTTATTTGGACCAGGGTAAATACATTAGGCGAAAAACCAACGAGGAGGTGCAAGAAATTCTTGGGGAGAAGAGTGTATTAATTGAAGTAATTAGAAATAGACAAAAGAAATGGGTGGGTCAAGTATTGAGAGGAGAGGGATTACTGAGGAAAGCGATCGAGGGACGAATACTAGGGAAAAGACAGAGGGGAAGCCAAAGACAAAAGTTGTTAGACAAATAAGGGGTGGGATAAGTTATCCAGGAGTGAAAGAAAGGGCAATTTATAGTGAATTTAAAGGCACATGAACCTACCGAAAGGTGGAACACTTTAATAATCATACAATATGCACATAAACATCGACGTGAAATGGGCACGTTAACGTGCTAAGTCAACCCAAACCCTCCCCATCCCGCTTCTATCTTTCCTAGGACACATTTTAACTATAACTATAATTTATTGCAGCACATCTCTTTAACACGGAGAGAGATTGAACGTTGGATGCTGTCGGAGGACATTATGCATAAATCTCTTTAGCGGCAAAACAATGTTCGGAAAGGAAAAAAGAAAGCTTTCGCTCTTTCGCTTGAGATATATTTCTTTCGCGTTTTCCTCGCTTCCCGCTCCCATTCAAAATCTCCTTCCCTTACATTTTGCGCATTCACTGAGCAAATTTCATCTCATGTGATAAATTCGACTCCTGTAGCGATTTTCGCCCGCCTCGTGGGTTTCGATTGTACTTAGAAGCAGCTCTTCAAACGAAAATTTCCACAGTTTGAGATGGTCTCTCTCTTCTGCAGCCGATGTTGAAGGAACTGCTTCTGCAAATTGAGGCTCAAAAGTAGTCGAACTAAATCGTGGTTAGTCAGAAGGCGAATCTGAGAGAACGGCTGCTGGGATGGAAGTAGTTTGGCGATTGCCATCCTTGGCCGTGATTATCAAGGAGTATTGAACCGTGAAATTACTCTTAGGTAAATGTTAAAGTTAACTGCTGCAAAATCATATGAGGGGCCATTTAATTATTTTTAGTTCTCTTACGTAGAACATGATCCATGAATTGCCGAAGAGTTGAAATGAGATTAAAAATTCTATTCCATTTGGAAAACATTTTGATGTTTCTAATTTGTGAAAAATTGCATTTCTACCTTAATGCTCATTTTAAAGCAAACGAAACGTATCCATCTTTGATTTAATTATTTCAATTATTTAGTTTCTTTCTGTTATAGCAGTATTTTCGTACTATAACCATAAGAGAGAAACAGTAAATAATTACATAATTGTATGCAAGATATTTAATCGTTCAATATTTGCGACTTGTCTTTATGTAAAACTATTTTTGCAGGAGGGCGAATAATATCTCCGCTTTGCTCCTTTTCTGATAATTCCAGTTAATCTGAAATTTTTAAGCTTATTTTTTTAATGTTGAATAATTACGAGGTATCAATACATTTAGAATATAGAAAAATGCCTGCTCATCAAAGCTTTATCATTCTCTTAATGACCATGATGATAATTGTGACAAAGGGTTAAATGGAATAATATTTAATTTCTAAGGAATCCAAATAACCGAAACAAAAATTTATGTTATATTAGCAATTCATCGTCTCAGTACCTCTCAGAGAATTGTGTTTATGACGTGCAGAAGATTGTTGCATAATAAAATCAGTGAGATTGAGTATCGTATTTACAAACACGACTTAATAAAAGGTATGCATTTCGATGAAGACCTAGGATACTTGATTTCCTAATGACAAAGAATGGCATTAATCGATAACAGTAGGGACTAAAATATTTAACTGTTCAGAATTTAATCTGGTGGTTTACTTAACCCAGACTCCAAGCCTAATATACGGACACAACCGACCCAAAACTTCGATTCACCTAACGTGTTATTAGTGCTGGAGCTCCAGAAAGTATCACAGGAAGAGGTAAATTCTGAACGACTACCTCTTTCTGGAGCTCAAAAGGATAGTCAACAAAAATCACAGACTGAAAAACAGAATAACAAAAAATAAATAACTTGAAGGGCGAGTCAATAAATCAACAGATTATCATCCCCAAAGCATTCTAAGTCGGGATTATCACCAGAATACATCCATATACGTTTCCTCGTAAATGAGTATAGCCGTGAATTTGGGATAAGATTTAATACTACAACTTACTCGAAAGAATCTTAATTACGCGTCGCTTAATTTCTGCTTAAGCGAGGATTTCTGAGAAACCAACGCCATGCAGAAAGTACGTGTAATCCTCTTACATTGGATTCCCTTATCCTTGTGTAAGTGGGAATGACTAAAGTGAGTACTAGAGTTTTTTCTCACTAATATATTGTGTGAAATACTGAGATGAGGTGTAAGATATATTATAGTTTTACTCCATAGTTTTAAAAGGGCCGTAATGAGGCTGTTTGACTTAATCATATTAGCGATTATATCTCTGTCTTATACCCAAGGGAAAGCGTGACTGATGCATATCAATTTAATCCTTATATATTTATTATAAACAATTCATTTACTAATCCAACCCGGTTTTACTTTATGGTTATGTTAAGTGGCCACTTTGTCTATTTCTCCGTAAATAAAATCAAAATTTTTGCCGCAATTTCTGCTGTGAAAGAATCAGAGATGAATTGCGTGATTTACAACCGGGACATTTATTAATGTCGTTAGGGAGTTTTTATAGGCGACTCAAGTACCCGCGGTTTTCTTCTCCTAAGGTCAGAGCATATGGCCCAGGATTATATCCTAAAAAATGAAGACTGAGGTCGTTATAGCACATTTATCATTAAGTAACCATCAAAGCTTAATTCAGATTATGCGGTGGGCACGAAAATGAACAATGCCCTTAAGAATGAAATAATTTTAATGCGTCTAAAATTGGATCCACGTTTACAGTTTTAGTGGGCCATATTTTGAAATAATTCGGGGGCCGATTGTAACGAAGTTAATTCAAAGATAATTACGTCGCAAAGTGTTGATGTTTTCGTCTGTTACTTAACTGCAATGTTAAGGAAGTTCAGAAATGACATTATTATTTCAGTAAAAATAACTCCTATCGCGCTCTAGCTATCAAACACGACATGTAAAACAAGAGAAAGCTTTGATTTATCGAAAGCAGTCACAAACTATAGGCTTGAAATTCACTGGTCCCAATTAATGGGAAAGCATACATTATAAAACTATGCATTTTTTGCATAAAGAATTAAAATTTCTGTAAATCTTCACCGAAGATGTAATCTGAAGCAGATTGGTTAAGAATTCTTCCGTAATACAAGGCGAAATCAGGAGATAAATAATTATCCATACTGGTCTATATTCCGTTATCGATCATGGTCCGTTCCGGGTAAATCAGCAATTCCAATGCATGAAATAAGACCCAACGTATGGCACATTCCATTCATTTTCACTGATTTTCAATCGTCTATATGAAGCTCAAGGAAAACTTACAATTATCAAAATTCTCCTATAGGCAATTTTACATATTATGTTAGATCGATTTTTCGCGAAGTTTATACCAATATTTTTAATTTAGTTTCCAGATCTCCCACAAATATCCATTAATGCAAAATTTGGTGTAAAATTACAGATACAATGGACAATATTACAAAGTTGGCCGGGAAAGTATTAATAGTTTTATTTTAATAGCTTATACATAGATGCTTCCATGATTCAAATGGATATTTGAAAGTTCGAGCTAGTTTAGCAATTGCCTCAATAGTTAAACAAGAAAAAGAAATGAAATAAATCCCCGGCTGTTAAGATACAGCAGACTTAGCTATTTTCATCTCATGATAGAAGATACCACCTTGGCCGAATCGTTCGCCACTAAAATGCCTTCTCAGGAGCAGAAATAGGAGAGGTGTAAGTAAATAGATGTGGACCGAATGGCCAATAATGTCTTTGCTATTCTGGAGAACGTCGTTTTGAGGAAGTATCAGATCAGGTAGTATTGTTTCGCACCAGCACCATTCTATAAAACGATAATATAGACATAGTGTTTCATGGTCCTAGACAATGTTAGGGCGCCAAATAGAAAGATGATATCGAATATGATAACAGAAGGAAATTCATTTTTTATGGCAATGTGCACACACATTGACGATTAGGGGTGTTACAAATTAGTTTCTATATGTTTCCTTTACGTATTCTGTGAGTGTAGTCTTCAAAGTGAACTGATTTCTCGTCAGAACACAGCAGATTATAAAGCTATAAATTCTATATATTACAAAATATATACACATATCTTACTTACATAAATATAAATTTTGAGTTTAACTTAGATATTTCTGTATGCTCAAACTTACAAATGCAAACATTCTCGCCCAAATGCACAAATTGGTAGAATTCTATGTACATACATACACGTAACACTACCTTTTTCACATTTCATTGTCTGTATGTTGAATACAGATTAAATTGAGAAGAGAGGCTAATCTAAAAATTAATTGGAATTGAAACTGAATTAGATAGTAGCACTTTTCGAGTAGATTTTTTCAAATCTCCCAAAAACCCTAAAATTTACATGAAACTCCTATAATAAATAACTATTTTAACTAAGCCATAAGGGGCTGGTTGACCCTTCGCCTCCCCCCTTGGATCCGTCAATGGGTTGGTATTTGGAAAAGCCTACAGTAAGACATGACCGAAAACCTCACAAAATTCTGTCATTGATAGACTCGGAAGTCTAAATCGAAATGTAAATTCTCCGTAATTCCTTCGTATAGAATCAGAAAAAGTATTTCCCCTTCAGCTTATAATTCTTTTCGAAAATTACGAAGGATCGTAATGGTTTAAGGTGAATTAACATCGAAATACCATAATATTCCACTCCGTTAAACCTCCAGACTCGGCGACATTCGTCGTAAACCTCCTACTAAAGAGAGACCGTCGTAAATAACACTCCCGCGACGTAACTCCGAAAACGCACCAGAGAATTACTTTTAAAGCCGAAGACCGGAGAACCTTTCTTTTTCCCTCGAATCCTTTCTCCGAAAACCACTTAAAATCCATTTGGTCCGAAAAAACATAACCTTCAGAAATCACGAAAAATACGATTCCCGGCCCCCTATCGACGAGCACTCTAAATGATGTGGAACCCTCCGAAAACGGGGTTATTCACGTCTGTAAAATACAAATGAAGCAATGGAAGAAAAAATATGTAAAGAATAGCGAATGCATTAGTTGGGACGCAAGTGGCCCCGGGGATTCTCAGAGGGTCCAAAAAAAGTATTATTTTTTCGGTTATTACAGCACGTTCCCGACTTCTTCCTTTTCGTATCGGACACACATTCCTTCCCACCCCTCGATCAACGAGGCGCACGAACCGTGAGGGCGCTTCCTTTCAAAATCACGGGGCTCACGCACGCAATCTGAAGATCTACAGACGGAAACAAAACAGCGACGAAATTCGAGGCAAATGACAGGCAGTTCCGTCCCCCCGAAGAACCTAATTATGCGCTCTGTAGGAGGTATCAAAACATTCCGGTTTTTAAAAGCTGGTTTCTCTCGATTGAGGACCCGTGAAATGTTGCGTTTGTCTCCGGAGTGTCTGTCTGTTCTATTATCTATCCAATTAATGGAGAGATTTATTGCAGTCCTGGAAAACGGGGCCTATAGATCGATGAACGATATACGGTAGCTCGTGACTAGTCGTTGAGATCAACCTCTGAACAATTCATGTTGCGTCAATTACTTAATAGAGTCGTGGCCGACCCGATTTTTAGAGCTTTCACCTGTTTTAGTTTCATGGCTTCGATAATTATTCGAATCTTCAGAGTACAGATTATCTCTAATATACAGATAGATGGATGGACCTACATAGGCGAGGTTAAGCCCAATGGGCCTCTCTTCCACCTAACCTCGTATGCCGTAATTAATGTGAAATGTAAATGAAAGCAAAAAGAAAGTGTACGGTGTGGAAAAAAATTTTGCAACTGAGGGTTGACAAAGACAAATACCAACGAGTGGGATAGCACCCACAGAAATGGGATGAAAAAACCTACATATACCCATGTATGAACATATAATAAAACGGGAATAGAATAAAAATATGAGTCTAATTCTAAGACGGTGTCGTTTCTTAACGTAATTGAGGCAGAATGCAAGGGAAAAGACGGAAGGTAGAACAAAATGAAAAGCTCCTGAAGGTTATCATTATTACAATCAACACATCCCATAAGACAACTGCCTGTTGTAAACTTAACATATGCAAAACGAACATCTTCACACATTCACAGAAATCCACAACTCCCCTGATGTCCAACGAAGCTATAATCTCTAACCAACAATAACTACCCCTTCACCAATAAAAGTTATTAAAAATAATAATAATAATAAAAGTTAATAATAATAAAAATGATAATAAAATAATAATAATAATAAAAGTTATTTTCACAGAAACCTGAAGCAACACATTCAGGTATATTATAAAGAAGTCTAAACATAGTTACTCTTCCCAGTATTTGTTCAAAGGGAAAACTCCCCAAAAACCAAGTCTATAGTAATAAATGGGCATATAATAATGAAAATGGCCGGTAGGAAGGAATTCTACTAAATATACAGATTTTTCCCATTTAAACCCAAAATTAATATCAGAGGAAGAAATAACATCGGTAAAAAAATTATATTAAGAAAAGATTTTTCGCATCATAACCGTAAATATTATGCATTTCTGTATAATATGAAACAATAGGAAAGCAATTTCATTTCTCTAAATGCTTCCTTTAATAAAAATCACGTACAAGGAATGAATTCTTCGACTGTTCTTGCACCGCTTAATATGATTTTTCTATAACTTGAAATTATTTCAGCTAACAAGCCAGGTTTTTCTATCACGAAATCCTAGAGAAAACGTAGGTCATTTATTAAACCTACCACATCATGATTAATGGTCTTGATGAAGTATTAAATATGATATATAACTCGTCACTCGTATTCGCGAATCATTTGATGTGATAAACATTAGCTCGGTACAATTTATAAATCAAGAGAGAGTGAAGTATTGCTGAATTTGATTATTAGCTAAATAATAAGAAATGGTAAAATAACATGAAACAGATTATGAAGGAGTGACATGAGCAATGGCGGTGTTAAATAGTTAAAACATTCTATCTTTTTCTTCCTCCTATAGGTTAATTTGAAGAAGAGATTAAAGTATGGACTCTTAGAGGGCATACTACCCCTTAGAGTGCAAATATCGCAACTTCCAGAGAGGAAAATTGTAGCAGTACACTGACAATATATAACTGTCATCACTCTGACTCATAAGGACGAATGCTATGGGAAATATTTCAAGTATCGATACGCGGATAGAGGTTATATTCCGGGGATTAATTCCTATCAGGAGGTAGCGCACAACCCGCTGACAGCGCGTGATGGATGTAGTAACACTGCCGAGATCCCTCGATGACGCAACAATCTGTTAGGATTCCTAGCTCCTAAGGGGTGAAGAGTAACCATGTTAGCGATTTGCTCTCGTTACTACGCAACTGTTATAACATCACGGTGTATATCAAAGTTCGAGATCGCTTTCTAAGAAGATAACGAAATCCCGAAGGTTGACAATGAATTTCAATAAATATGCAGCAAAATCCCTAATGTTGAAATATCTACCATAACTCCGTAATACCGTATTCTATCTTTATTTAATTTCATGCCTCTCAAACTGACAAGGAAGGTTGTGAGGATAAACGTTTGCAAAGATTTCTTACATGAATATCGAATGTTAAACGAACGCCCCTGACTGGTATTAGTATAGGTAGTTACTTAATGATCATAATTTAAATGATTTAAATATGAAATTCGCTTACATCTACGTTGTTATTGTTATTATAAGGTTTTTAATGTTCTTATTCCTTGATATTTCTCAGTGTTCTAATAACATCTTTTCCTACGTTTTCTACGTAAGTATTTTTAATAGTATTCAGTCAATTTTCCAATTTATTTTACTTTTCTATATTTTTGCTGTGTAACAATATTATATTCTATATTGGTTTTTTTAATTTTTATGACCATATCTACGCGGTTTGTTTTTCACCAACGTTTTTCCGCAACGTGAATTTTTCTTCTTCAACCCGAAGTTGCAAGTAAGTTTATCTTACACTATATATTTTTTCGATTTTGTTATAAATAATACTAGTTGCCCCGTGCGAAAATTTCGCTGACGATCAGTAATACTCAATTTCCCCAACCAAATACATTACAGCAACTACTCTAATCACTACAGACGAATACACAAACAATAAGACATGCCAAAAAAATCGTACCTTGATAGATTAGATTTAGATTTAGATGAGTACCCCGCAAGCCGCCAGTGGCGTATGGCAGGGGGTGTAATGACACCATCTTAGTATTCTAATCGACCCTATTAGCTTCTCTAATAGCTCGCGGGAAGAACGACCAGAAATAACTATCTGTCCTTGCTATTTCCTCCTTATAACGCTTGGTTGATGCCTCTCGGAGATCGCGCTCACTACTAACTGGAATCAAAGTTTCATTCACCTCGTCCCATGTCATATTCCATGTCAGTGTCAGTTTCGACATACGTCGTTTAAGGCGATAGATTTGTAGAGAGAATTTTCTTTTAGCACTATAATCACGAATAGTACGCGACATTTATACGACGTATATGCATTTTATCCTATACCGAATACCCCAATTCACTTAATGCATTTATTACATCATGAATTTAGACAAAAATACAAAACATCACTACCACATTTTGGTAAACTCTGTTCTTCAAAATGCCACTTCCTTTTATGATGTGTCACTAAAGGCTTCGTGTTTAACATATATAACCAGGATAAAACAACAAAAATACTTCCTGCATCCACGTTACTTATTTATTTTCTATTTTTTCTCTTCATACACGAAATATAAAAATAATTACTGCTCGTCTGCAGTGAAATTGCATCTCATAAATTCACTGAATCAGATTTATTCAAGTACTGAAAGATATACAGTCAGCAATTATCAGTTGAAAGCTTGTTGTCCTGCTGGTGTAGAATGAGAGAAAATGTTACTAATTTGGGAGAAGGAAGCATGAGGGGGAAGCATCTGCGGTGTGTCTCACTTTCAGAAGACCATAAATTGTGATTCATTGTCGAAGTGCAAAGTAAAGTATCGCAAATGTAGCAAACCCATTGCCCCGCATTATTTGAATGTCTCTCATACAAATATAGTAGTCAATCATGGTATTTTAACCCATTCACAAAACTTAGATTTTAAAATACTACTCTTACGTCTACTACTACACATACTATTAAATTCGTTGAGCATATTTTTGTACTACGGGCATAGCGAAAGGGAATGGAGGCTTGGGCTTTCGTTACGCTTGTATTCCATAGAGGTGAGTTTTCTTGAATCGCAGGTATGATATCCTATTCTTTACTCCGAGGTATGAATAAATATAGAATACTATCTATTCAGTGAGTAAAATATAAACACTAAAAATCATTTGATACCAGGTTTAGGTATATAGCAAATTTACAACACGAAAGTTTCACCAAAATTAATTTTAATTGAACGACCTAATTGTTTTGATCGGTATGGGGTATGACTCATAATTAGAACCTTACATTTTTTCTATCAATACTCCAAAATCTAATCATGATACTAAAAATCGAATATTCTACTATGGTCGATCTTAAATTTAAATGACCGAGAAGTAATACGATGCAACGTTATTCAAACATACCAAGCGATACTCCTGTGACACAAACATTAACAATCCGGCAATTCTCATGTTTTTGTAGTTGACGTTCTGCTCCCAAAAGATGTGAAGTAGCCGGTTTATTAACCTGTTATAGTTGCGTGCAATCTTAAGTTCTTCGTTTATGGAGACCATATATTACTTCCGAGTACTTTTTCAATCATTATAAGACCAAGTATTAAAATCACTTTCTCATTTTTGAAATTGTTTACACTCGTCACTAAGTAAACAAATTTAATCTGTATATAGCAACCCGGGCATTGTTTCGTCCAGTAAACAACGCGATGATTAAAATGTTAATTCAATTTGTTTAACAAATGGTGGATTTTTAATCCACCATTTCTTTGAACTAAAACATACCTAAAAATACACACCTTAATATTCTTTATCAGTGTCTGTTTCGATATACCTCGTTTGTAGCGATAGGTGCGGTATCTACACATCCAGTAACGAAACTCAATGGGCAAATAAAATGCCTTGCGTTTTCTAATTCCTTGCCATATGAACCCAAACAAAATCCCTATTATATTAGAGAACGTGAGAGTATAAATGTTGTCGAATGTTTTAAAATTTTACTTTTAGCAGTATAATCACGAATAGTGCACGCCATCACTATAACGATACATGTATCTTATCCTATACCGAATACCTAAATTCACTCAATGCATTTATGACTAAATGAATTATGGTAAAGATACAAAATATCACTGCGAGCTTTAGCTAAACTCTGTCGTTATAAAAACCAATTCCTTTTATACCGGCAATGATGTATCACTTAAAAGATCAAGATAAAACAACGAAACATACCTTCTACATCCATGTCACATATTTCTTTTCTATGTTCTTTTCTTCATACCTGAAATAATTACTACTCGTCTGCAGTGATCTGATCTGGGAGAGGAGAGCTAGAAGGGAAGCTAAATGTCACACTTTCATACGAATGCATTGTGTTACATTGTCAAAGCGCATAGCATTCTCCCCGCATTGATAGTCTCTAACATCGTTAATGTGACAAAATAATACATTTTTGTGCTTCGGAGATAGCGATTGGGAAAAAAAGGCTTTCGTTAAGCTTGTACTACATGCTGGTGAGTTTTTTGAAATCGCAGGACATCCTTTTCTTTACTCAGAAATATGATTAAATGTTGAATATTATCTATTCAATGAGTGAAATATAAACAATAAAAATCATTTGATATCAGGTTTAGATATATAGAAAATTTGCAACATACGAAACCGGGAAGTAATATGATGCAAAATTATTCAAACATACCACATGATAAAACCGTGACGCAAACTTTCATATTCGGCAATGTTCATGTTTCTTTGGCTGTCGTTCTGCTCCCGCAAGATGCAATGTGGCTTGCTTATTCAACTGTTATGGTTGCGTACGACGTCGAAGTTTTCGTTCATGGAGACTGTAATGTTAATTGCGAATCATTTTATGCCCGAGAATAGATGCATTATCCGATTTAAAAATTTGTTTACACTCGTCACTAAGTAAACAAATTGAATCTGTATATAGCAACCCGGGCCTTTTTTCGTCCAGTAAAAAATGAGATGATTAAAATATTATTTCAATTTGTTTAACAAATGGTGCATTTTTGATTTGTCTGACTATTTTTCGCATGAACCTGACAACTTTTGCCATCAAACGGTCATTCATTTATATATATTGATGGAGTAATAAGGGAGAAAAGTCCCGATCACCAAAAAAGCATGTTTTAAAATAATATATATATAGATAACGAAATACGAGGTTAGGTGGAGAGAGACCCAAACCAGCCTAAAATAATCAGTAGAGTCTATTTATCTATCTAGAATTTCGATCTTCACAACTGCGATGAAGTATTAAGGAGTTAATTATAATGCCATGTCTTTAAGTAAAGACGATCCTATCCAAATTCATTATGTTTTTGAAAAATCTCCCATATTGAAGCAAACCAAATTTTCGCTAAAAACAACATCTTTCGCATAGTCTTGTAACCCTACTAAATATGACCTGGAATGAAGTGGCGAACAGCTTAACTTCGGGAGAACACTCTAAGGATTCTGTTCGTTAGCAGCTGAATTCTGTTCGCTGTTCCAATTCCATTACGAATATGCTCTTTGAATGGCTAATTACCACGGTGTGTCACTTGTAAGTAATTTTAATCCGGAACGATACAAACTTCTGCATCGACTAAACACGGGAAACCGTGTCAAAGGCTCTCCTAAAATCAAGAAATGGCCGGTTTACGGAAATGCTTTAATCGTTTGCCCTAACTACGCCAACTCGAAGAGAGGTTACTAGGTTTGCAGTAGAATGGCGTACTAGTCCTAAGTGATTGCTTTTGTGTTAGCAGAAGGGGTCATCATGCGACTTGTATCGGCACAACTTCTTAGAATTCTTTAAATCCACTGCATTATTCTCTAAATCTAATCTAATCTTCTTAATCTTAATTTCAAATCTCAGAATTAAATGGGTTATATATTACTTTTATATATTCGGTAATCATTCATTAGCTGTGAGCAAAACTATACTTAGAAAATTTTTGATAGAGAGGTTTTTTTTGCGGAATCAACTCAACGTGAACATTTGTACGCCATTATATCTTAAAATATGTATACAATTAGATTACGGAATATTACACAACGCACTTCAATAGAAGAAAAAAATTCAATTAGATATAAACGTCAGCTTCTTATAAAGAAACACACAAAATTATTGTTATTACATAAACTGAATTATTAGCTCTCTTCTACTAGCATTATTATTTTTAATATAGGAAACACCGCTAAATGTGCGTCCTCTGTTTAACTTGCATCATACGTAACACATTTTCATTGCATTTTCTAAAACAATCGATCATGAATAAATCCCATTTAGCTGTAATTTTTAATCAACAAATCACTGTGAAACTGTAAATTAATATTATTTTCGCTATTTACCTTCACCAAATATCGACAGTTCCAGAAAAAGAATTCATTCATAAGATTAAATATCAACGCACATATATATACTTTTGTCAAAAATACTTGCGGGATGTGAGGGTTGATTTTTACTAAATAACTGACAACTAGAGAGCTGGGAAAGATATATTTCTATCTTCTGTGATTCAATTAAAACTTATCTCAATTTAAGATCTAATTAGACGTTTTAACGGTTCCATAGATGGGCTAAAGTACTTAAGAATTTCCGTAAATCACAACTTTTAAGCTTATTTAAGATAGATAACCTTCTGTATCAAGATCTTGTGATTATTTTGCATACTTTCATTTTCTAGGCTACAGAAATCGCAATTCGAGCTCTACGAAATAATTGCTTTCAAGCAAAAATATCTTCAAAATACATGAAAGATCTCAAATTAATAACCGAGCAATAAACAAAATTATACAGTGACCTTGGGATCAGGGGGACAATCACGGGCGTCATCCCAACGTGTTAATAATAATAACATTAATGAATATGCATATAAAGGAATAATCAGCGCTTTTAGGAGGGCGGGAAAGATGAAGGACAAAGCGAATTCGATAACGCCAAGATATAAAAAAATCCGTGAGTTTAGGACAGGCAAAATCTCCACAGGTTGTCAATTAGTTCTTCGGGTCTGCTTTGACCACCGATTTCAGTACTATCTTGAGATCGTTGGCCATTCATTCACCTTTATCTTGTCACCTTAGTCTCAATCATTTCATTCGCCGATTGAATATTAAATAAATTGTTTTTCTCGAAGAAGCAAGAGGCTGAGAAAATACGCATGTGTAGCACAATGAAAATTAAATATAATTATCGACAATCCTAATATTTAATTACGTTTTGAGTGTCATTTACCCTGTAAATGATTAATAATTCATAAATATAATCTAGGAAGAACACTATACGAAGAATTGGTCGCAATAGGCAATGAGAATGGTTTTAAAAAGAGACCTCTGAAGTATAATAAAAGGAACGATGATTTATTAACATGAGTTAAAGGATTTGTGATATAATTGTACGCATAAAAGGGCAGACAGAATAGGAAATGGTTCTGATTCCTTTGGTATATTTTACAACTAAAGATTGCGACGAAAGGAAACATCGCCAAGCGATTTTTTAATCTAACGTTCTGCTATGATTGTGAGACAAAAGTGGTAATAAAAGTTCATTCTATCTCAGAATTCGTATCATCTTCAACACTGAAATGGAGATTGTTCTGCTTCGCGAATTCTTAATTTTACTCTCACAAAATTATTCCTTCTATAGAATAAATTCAGAATGAACCATTCCAGAGGTGAGGCAAAGCGTGAGAGGATGACACAGAAGATATAAAATGATTTTAGTTTATCGAATGAAACGAACGGGTTTCAGTGCACTTGAGATGGGAAAAATCGCGTCTCAAACAGGAATCGAGGCGTCTTAAGCGGCACTTTACCATGTGATTCTTTTAAAAGGGACCAGAAGAAAATGACCTATTAAGAAAGAGCGTCTTAAACGGGTTTACCATAGACAGATTTAGTAAATGGGAATTATATACCTGCCGACAAACCTATAGTTTGGCAGGACCCTTATGATGTAACTTCTACTTTTATTTTCTTTTGTTTGAGAATGAATAATAGACTAGTATTTCTTCCTCTGTATGATTAATTGTAAATCTCAGTATATGTATTTGTATATTTCCCCTTTCGTTCATGTTATTATTTGTGAGTAGTTCCTCCGTGATGTGCAATCCATGCAATATCTCTTTTTTCTCTAATTCTTTGTATGTATGTACGTACATACATACATTTATATCTTTTTCTCTTCTTATTATATGGTTATCTGTAATTATTTAATATTAAATAAGTTGAATTGAATTGAAAAAAAATATCCTAAAATAGGACACGTCTGGCTAACCCATCAGCGAGTAAAACCATTCAACATCCTTCTCCAGAAATTCTCTCATTTCTTCCACCGCATCTCGGAAATTATCTCGTTACTCCATACGTGTCACTCATCACTCTCAGACTCGAAATAATCCCGCCTCTCCCTCCATTTCCTCCACGATGCCCACAAACAGTTACAACTCCTTTATTACCCAAATCGGGATCCGTTTCTTTGTTTTTTACTCCTATAATACCGCGTGTTTAATTAACAGCGTTGGCCGAGGGCGAACGGGACAACAGTGGACAAAGGTTCAAAAATTAGTCCCTCAGCTCTTTTGTCATTACCAGAAGACAAAAGGCTATGTGGGAAGGGTATGAGAGAAAGATACAGGGGAGGGAGAACATGGTAATCGTGGTCCAGCTCTCGCCAGAGGGCCTCCCTTTCCTTCCCGACGAAGATGAGTCGTTGCCCGTCCTTTTCGCAGCTTTTTTACTCCGTTTACTTCTCGTTTCCACTTATGTATCACCGCATTACTCGTATACTTCTCCACCCATTACCGCCTGCTCCGTTATCTTTTGTCCTCTCGATTTTCGGTTTTATATTTTCCTTTTGAAGAGTTCTCCGCCGTATTCTCTCTCTCAGAGGATTCCTCCTCCTCCTCGAATTCTGACCTTTGCTCCGGTCCGCCGCCGTTGCAAAACTACGTTATATTAATTTCCACTTAATTCGCCGAGAGTTGGTCATGACGGCTTTTCGGGAGCCATTTATTTAAGAGCGGCCTTTTAATAACTCGATTCGGAATTAAAAACGCGCATCTTACGGATTCGGTGGAGAGCGAGTTGGATTCATGGCGAGGCTCAACGAGTTGAGAGTTATTCTCCGGATGATTTAATAATTGAATAATAATGAGAACATCACAAACGGATACAAGCTTGAATAGTACACATTTTTATTTAATTCACCGCTTGATTTCGTCAGGTTCGCAATGATTTAATGCAAGCAATCCGATATTTCTAAGAGGTAGCATTAAATATATTTAGTACAAATTCATTCTAATATTAAATATATTATTTATAATATTATGTTTATTATAAATGTGAAGAGATGTCCACCAGTAAATAAATCACTTACTCTTCAACATGAAGTTTAGAACCTAAGTCGAATTTCTTAGCCTCGATTGAGAATGAATTATTTAGTATTTTTGACGAACCATTGTTTGACCATCGACCAATAGGAAAGAAATTCAAACTTGGCTGTTGAAAAAACTCCCAGAAGATCGGTAATCCACGTTTTCATTTCGAGGAATTGGCGCCATACGGTAATAGGAATCGGCGATAGAGTTTTTCGAATCTCTTATCGACTAATATTTAAAATTTTCATGTCATAGTAGAGATGGCTAATGATCAAAAACTGTACTGCTCTGTTCCTACCTCTGTTCCGCTTAATTAAAGAAGATAGGCATATTAAGAATAAAAGTAAAATGATTAGTTACATGAATCTTTTATATAAATTTTTAACAATAATAAGTTTACATTATTACGCAACTTTAGAAATATTGAATTTCTACATTCAACATGTTATTGAAACTCGAGAAGATCTTTCAAAATTCGATCGAATGAAAACCTCTCTTACATTGCATTTATTACATTGTCAGAAAAGAGTACCAATTAAAAAGAAACCAAACTTAAAGAACTTCTAGAATGCAGTGTACCCTCGATTATCCGGGAAAATGGAGATGGGGAACGGATACACGGATAATTAAAAAACACGGATCATGCAAACTTTCGGGTAGTTTCTTACGAAGTTTATAATATACGTAAATATTCCATTTGATATTATTTGCACTCATAGTCCGTTATTTTCGATTCTTCCATGGACTCTCATGGAGTCCTCTATGCGCAATCGCATATCTTTTCAGCAGCGATGATGTCATTGTAGTCGTATTCCCACTGCTATTTAATAACTATAACTAATTTATAGAAAAGTTCTAATATAAGTTCTACTTGTTGGTATTTGAATGTGAAAGAATGTGAGTTGGAATCTTTCCAGAAGATTGTGGAAAATGTGGACAAAGAGTAAAAATTCACGCATCGATAATCCACCCATGGATAATCAGGAGTTCACTGTATTAAAATAAAGCATATTACTCTGAAGATCCTATTTATGGTAACGTCAACAAAATTAGATTATATTTTACGATATCTACTAACCCATGAGATCGCTAAAGACCCAACACTTAAAAGCTGAATTGAAAATAGAAGTAGCATGCACATTTCATTACCGTAATATAAGTTCAAAGAAGAGCTAAATAATTCCGCCCTTGGTTCAACGTCACAGAAAATTGCCTGCATTAATGTTTTAAACGCTATGCACATCAGCACAATGGGTTGGGGGAATAGTTTTAAACGAGAGACGGAATTTTAAACTTTAATTCTTTTCATCCTGCCTTTGATGAAGTGAAATTCTGGCTCCGGGCACCTCCGCGTTAGCTAATTTCCATCGTTCCTTTGCATTTTATTGTAGACATATGCCACGGCGTCAGTTTCATCGCGTGTAACGACTTGCAGCCTCGCTAACGTTAATTCTGCGAGTTCTCCAATCTACCTACTGCGAAACAGCATTTCGAAAACTTCTGCTTTGAGAGGCTAAGAAGTTTTTAGGACTTCTTCGGGGAATTTAATGTCATTCCCCGTGTTCCGGTGCGATTCGCGCGTAATTTCCTTGCGTATGGAAATGCCTCTGTTTTCTGCAGTTAGATTGGGAGTTTCCTGAGCGTGGATATGCTCCGAGTTGAAACGACAGAAATTTTACGAAGAGACTTTGTTATGAGTTTTATGCTACGCGTGAGAGCGGAAATTCTTTCGGAATAGGGCAAAAATATCCCATCTGTAAACGAATTACTCGTAACACGCGTGCATAAAAGGAAGTCGAGGGGATTTTGCGAGAGCAAAATTTTGCTTTAAAGGAGGGTATTTTTTTTATTTTCAGAGTGTAGCACCGTGTGTGTCAAGATGGGAAATAAAGTACGTTTCGACAAATCCAAGATTCGCCATTCTTCGTTTTGCAGCAGGAAAGTTTCATTTAATGATCTAGGCATCGGTAAATTCTTTCCGAATTCTCATGTTACTCTTCCCTACGATCCCGATAAAAAAAATTTGATGACTGCAAAAATGTACTTGAAAATCGGTATTTTTTTAGTAATATTACAAAAGGAGAGAAGAAAAAGGAGTAATAAATTTTCGTAAATTATTACAGAACTGTTTAACATGGCGAAAATTATCCGCAAAGTTTGTCTCGATCTTTCCATGCAGAGTGAGTTATCTATTTACATACCCAGATTTTCTGCATGTCGGTTTATGAGCAGTTTTTAATTTAAAGCGAGATTCCAAGTTAGCGATTTTGCTTCTCGTCTTAATAAACAGAGGTACATTTTGGGAAAAGTAACTAAAGTAAACTTTGAATTAATTTGTTAATTTCATTTTAGTTTAATATTCACGTCCAAGGAGCCGCGTGTTGCTCGTGAGATACACTTTTCTGAAAAGCCAAAGATACCAAAGATAGATTATTAATGTAATAATAAAATATTTGGCACGTAGACTACACATGAGATACATTTATAACTATAACATAATACCCAACACTTATAAATAAGAGCTCAAATGATGATAATCCTACCCATATAAGACACTATACGTAAATTAATCGAGAAAATAAACGAATTAAAATATAGTATCATTCATAATTTTCTGGAAATTATAGACACGAAGAGGAATTTTTCAATGGGTGAGGTCACTTACTTATTACTCACAATTACTTATCTACATAAGTAGCTACGTAAGTTATAGCCATTAATACAAAAATATTAAAATATACAGAAAATATTAATGGTAAAATTGACAGCGGCATGGTCATTTTTCTGAGATTAGTGTGTTTAGGGCTAATGAAAGAGAAATCCTTTAATTATTCAAGTAATAAAACTTTCTGAGATGAGTAAACGATGGTGACCTCACTGATTTCCTTGCAACAAATCGCGTCTTTCACTTCAACGTATCTTAGGTTGAGTCTTACGGGATCAATAAAGTACCAGCAATCCACGAATGAACTTGTTTTATAGGCCTTTGCAATAGCTTTATGGATTCTCCGGAGGAGGTTCTCAGGAGGATACTAACATTTGAGAATGGTTTTAAAGACGTTTTATCTCGAAATGATCGGCTTACAAAGATACTCCTCTAATGGCTGAATTTAGTGGCCTTTATATGGATGTATCTCGCACTGTTGCTGACAAACCATGAATAAATTCACTCATCTCGGAATAGAATTCACTAGTAGTAACAAGACAAAGAGAAATGACGAGTATGAATAGGAACTTTAATAACACTTCGAAAAGTAAGCACTACTTCAAACGAATGTTTTCTTTCTAATTCACCATGGATTTTATTGAAACAAAAATCTGAAAACAGAGAAGATACGCATTTCAAGCTAAAGTAATGACATGACTTCTGGACACGAAATTATTTTATTTATGATACATGATGCGTAAGCTTCATTATTCATCTTTTTCCTCCGCAGATCTTCAGATAAACTAATAGGGTCGGTTTTGTAGAGATGCTGATACACCCTCTGCTATACTCCACTGATGGCTTGCGGAGTATATATCTAATTCTAAAATCTATTTGGTTAATCATCAGATAAGGTAGATATAAGGAGAACCATGCCGATAGGTAAGGTGGAGAGGCTATCAGGCGCTTTTCAAAGGAGGCATCAAAATGAAAAATTAAATGTTAATATTTTAAATTTTAAACATCGACAAAGGATATGGGTTGATCAAATACTGAGAGGAAAAGGATAGCTAAATATGGCCATCAAAGGAAGAATGTTTGCGTAAAATCAGAGAGGAAGACAAAGGTATAAGGTATTAAAGGGTGGGATAACTGAATAGAAAAGGGAGAGAGCATTGAATAGGGATTGTGAGCGGACACGAAGCTACTTAAGGGAAGAAAACTAGTGTAGATTTTAAATTTCGTTTTAAATACCTACAGATTTCATCTAACTTTAAACTTCAGTTTTTCCGCGGTTTGATTTTTTTCAATCATTCGGGTTAAGCTTATTATTCCCAGTAAATCTGATTAAATTCAAGGAAAGAAGGAATTTCTAATTTCAGCATTTCTGTATCTTGGCTACAGGTAATGTATATAAAGCTTAGTATTAATTACATGATACAGGTATGGGAAAGATACATTAGAGCCAGTCATGCAGCACCGATCCTCACAACTTAACAAATATAAGAGACGAGTCAGCTCCATCCTGCCGCGAGGAGCGCCGCAGCTCATTAACTACTCCATTTTACTTCATATTCTAGACAAGCTCCATAAAATGGTAACAGGTATAAAAAGGGCTCGGGGATAGGCAGCTTCATTCCATTCGCACAACAACGAAGTGGGAGAGACAGTGCTAGAACACGAGTCTCTTTCCGCAACTGGAGAACTTCCAAACCGCCTTTTCCACCCAAAACACATTCCGCTCCTTCGCTCATTTTTCCTCCCTCGGGATTCCTCCCATTCCTCATTCATCCTTCCACATCCCTCATTCAAAAAAAATCGGATTTTTGCCGTGGGCGGGAAATACAATTCCGCTCTTCCGTTGTTTTCGTATTTGGGTGCGCGCGACCTCTCTAAGCGACGCATACCCCGCAAACTTAATTTCTCCTCTTTCAAGGAGTTCCCATTCGCCGTTCTCGACGTCTTTCCACTCATTCCGACGCCGTACGCCTTATCTCGTATTACTAAACCTCCATTTCGACGCCTCTTCACCCCCACATACGATCTCATTTCAGCCTTTTTTCATCTTCCAAACGGCTTCAGACGCATAGAGACGGACGGCTTCATCTCCGAGGCCAAATTGACGCGCTTATTCCTCAAAAAAATTAGAAAGATTGAGATGCGAATGTAATAAAACGAATGGGTATCGGATAAAAAAAGAGCCTCTTTATTCAGGGAAATTGAGACGAAAATGTTAGCTTCCCGATCTAATACAAATTCATTGCTAACGCATTTCGCGGATATAAATTAATTTTAACGGAGTTGCAATGATGAAAAATATAAGGAGTATATGAAGACAAGAAATGCTGCGTAGGAAGGTGTAAGCTGCAGCAAAACCCCAATACAAAAGGGCCTTCATAAACTGCGCAAACCTCTGTTATCAAATGGCAAAACGTTGAGGTAACGCTTAATTTAGATTAATAAACATCTACTTATTTACTTTTTTACTGAATCAGAAATTTCTTTATTTTCCACTGCGATCTGTGAATACCATTTTCAGCATCTGTTAACATTTACTTAACGATAAACCAGTGACCAAATTAAACTTCGCCTTTTTTCATATTTGCTTAGAAGAGAGATTATTTAGCACGTAAAAAATAAAAATGAAAGGATATTTTAGGAGGGTTACTTATAAACTTATTCATGGTCTCAAAACAATTACTTATATATAGAATAAAATGAACTGGTTGGAATAACAACTTAATTTATACAATACCACAATACAAACACACACTCACGACCCAGGTTTCGATGCATTGTGTGATATTGTATAAATTAAATTGTTATTTCAACCAGTTTACTTTATTCTGTTATGGTATGCTACCAAGTGAAGGCGAAACAATCGACTTCACTAGCATAAGCATTACAATAACAAGTTATATCAAGTCATTTGATGCATATCAATACAAAGCATTTAGAATTTGTATGTACCTAAGACGTCCTTGGAATGTTAACGGAGCTAGATAAGGTTACTTATATACGTTCTATGGCGCCTGCAATTGTCCTTCAATTCAAGCATCCCACAGGAAATCAAACCCAGGCTCATTGAATACTAGATTATCCAGGAGGAACAAAAATAGATTATGAGTCCCACGGAAACCTCTCATACTTGTAAGTGCCACTTCGTTCTGTTACCTCTGCATTAAGGTGACACAAAAATCCCTATCTAGATAACGAAGCATATGAACTTCCATTAGAAAACAGAATACAGACGCGTGCTGTCAATGAATGCCTAATGCATAAGTTGTGAAACGCTTTGTGCGAGACATATCCATGTATGGAACAGCGGTTAGACACAAAGGATTCACGATATGAAAGACATTTAGAAGGTTTTGAAAGACGGGAAGTGGGAGAGGAAAGCAAAAAGTATTTAATCGACCCCGATAACATCGAGAATGTGTCATCACTGTCAGCTTGTAGAAGCAGGAAAAAACGATTGTAATGATAAAACTCGTGCGATGGAAAGCTGAATATGAGTCGGCGATGAGTTTTGGAGAAAAGTCGAGAGGAATGAGAGATGGAGGAAGAGATTTCACGTAATGGACCGCCTCGAAGAAGAATAGGGTTTCCGGAGAAGTTGGGAAGGTTGCGAAGAATGATGCGCCGAACGCGATCTAATACCTGATCGGAGGATTGTCTTCTCAAAGATAAATAATGGTGCCCTTACCGTCCCGTAACGTTCCCAGCACTCGTTTTTACACTCGAGTAATCTAAATTGTAGAGTGACCCTCTTTTTCAGGGAGCATCCTCAATTTTTCCATCGATAACATCCAATCTAGTGATCTAGATCGTTTACCGAACGGTTCGCTGGAACATCATGCCTCCCTCCGAGTGGACGCTAATGTTTACCGATGGCCTCCCACTATACGAAGGGATTTGAACGCATGGCGAAACCATTAATTGTCCATTTTTTACCGCATTCGAGGAACCGTTCCGATTCGAATCGGGATGGCTATTTTCCTCTATGGAAAAAAGGAGCTGAGGGCTATTTTTGTCGGGCATTATTCTCTTTTATCAGATCCTTCTGATGCGATTCATCCTCGATTCAAATCAACTTTTAAATTCTGGAGAGCGAAAAGGCATCCTTGGGTCAGAGATAGGCCGGAAATCTTTCATTACGACATCGGATAAGCGGCCGATTTTACGCAATATACTGCCTTGCCCTTTGCATGTCATATATAGCGGCGACAATACCGTTTTAAATGCCAGGTTTTTTAAGTAAAGTGTGCTCAATCCGTCGGTGTGAGAAATGTTTGAAGTAAAACCATTGGAATTGCCCACTACGAAAACAAATTAAGAGTACAATAATATGAGGCTTTCTAGTCGTTTTCTTTTCTATCTACGAAAAACTAACAATGATTATGTACGTCCTCAGCTTTTTTTACTATCCCCTTGATTAGCTTCAATCTCTACTTTAAAGATGTTTCTGATTAACACATAAACGTATCAAGATATCAAAGCGTTCACTTAAATGAAAATGCTACGGTTATTTTATACTTTTCAATTTTAAGACTGCTATAAATGATTTTGCTGTTTTGAAATGGTTACGAGCTTATGCATGTTTTTATAGCGAACATTTTCTATATTCTGATGTTTTGATGGGGAACTTTAATACCAAAGTATTGGAAAACGTAATTAACCAGATAGTTCTCGTACTCAAAGATTCTGCCGCAATAAATTAGGTAGCAGGTAAGACATTTAACTTTTTCCTTCTGTAATAGGCTTCCGTAAGGAACCCTTTAATTAGTGAAACTTATTTATTCATAGAATTGGATTTCAAATCACATTTCCGATTTATTCTGCGTAAAAAATTAAGTTATTAAAATTGTTCTCATTGAATTAGAATAACATATTTAAGACCATCCTTTCAATAATTGAATCATCGAATATTATTAGGACTATTACAGCCATTTTTTGCTGTTATATTCTTCAACTTTGTTCATTAAAATCCTTTCCTGGTATCAAGATGGAATGTTTAAAAAAAATCAAATCGAGTTCATAAAATTTACACAACGTATTTACTAAAGTGAGGACGCTGATTTACTTTCTATGAATGAATTTTTATATATTAGAAGTAAAAGGAAAATGTTATGCCATTAAAATATCATAGTAGCATTGCGGAAAGAGCTGTAACGGCTGATTTCATTTCGCACATGATATTCCGCCGGGAATCGAACCCATGACCGCTTTCATCACAATCTAACGTGCTACACACATTGCTATACGGAAGGCCACATTTGATTATTATATATTATTCGTGTCATTTATTGCTATTAAAATAACAACCATGACCTAAACATCGATACAGAACATAACGATCTAATGTAGGGTCAGAGGCATGTTATCGGCTTATTAAAAACAAAGACTTACATGCGTGGTCTGAAAAGTTTCCGACATTTCGCCATTTCTCGACATGTTTTCTGAAAATTTCTGAAAATTTTCTGAAGATTTCTGAAAACTCTGGGGTCGGAAATTTTTCAGACCACCCTCGTAAGTTTCTCTCCAGAATTATCCTCCGTACAATTGCGATTGCTATTAATTTGTACTCTCAGAGGCTAAAAGACACGATTATTCTAAAATATCTTTCTACCAGCAACACTCGTGGGAAGAAAACATTCAACTCCTCTACAGAAAATTTAAAAGTCCTCCATTCAAAAACACGCAACTCCACAATAACTGCTACGTCTCCCACAAAAACAGCAAACGAAATATAAATTTCATCGTTTGATTACTGCTCCATCTCCGAGCACTTTCACGCCCTTCCTGGGAGAGGGCATTCTCTGCGATGGGCAAACGCCCTCCGGCTTACGTCATCTCTTCTCCCAGGTTAACGGTGTCGGCCCGATGAATACTTCCAAGGAGATGAGCAGAGTGGAAAATCTTGAAGATCAGAAGAGAGTTTTACATAACGTAGCAGAGCATTTATCAGGGAGCCGATGGAGAAACGCTCTTTGGGCTGGGCGCGTTCCCGAAGATCAGATATGAACAGAGTAAACATGCCGCTGTGTTTGGAATGGTTTCATCCTGGATGTGGACCAGGAGACTTGGAACTACAACGCGTATGGCAACGCTAATTCAATCCGCGGTTTGTAATAGTTTCATTATTCCGTTAGAATCTACAAATCGCTTCAGGAATGTTTGAAAGACTATTGTATTAGAGTCTTAAATTCAAGTTAGTGCTATAGGGTGGAACTTAAAGGTGTAACATTTCGCGTAAAGGCGTAGGAAAAATTCCAAGAAAATACAGACAAAAAAGTATTACCGAAGTGTTTACTACTGCGCACTTGCACTCAAAGTCTACCCAAAATGTAACATCTAAATGTATCTGGCTAGATAGCTTAGATGGTTAAAGCATTCTCCCGGAAAGTGGGAGATCCTGGTTCGAGTCCCGGTCCGGCTAGACATTGTTCATGCCCGAATTACTTAAGATTCTTTCTTTCGTTATATTCTATAATCATCTTATCGCAGTAATTCCTAATGAAAGAGCTTCCATAGCTTAGATCATTTGCATCTTCTTTCATATGTGGAGTGAGTCAAACCTGGAATTGCTTTTAGGAAAGATGAACCCGTTAATCATTTAGATATTCGGAGGTCTGTCTTACTTGTCTCTCAAAAGTATCTGGCTAAATATTTCTTATCCTTCTCATACTCTAATTTGAATTCCCTTTTCGAGTGTCCTTGAATTCTCCCTCTGAACGTCCTTCGTTTATTTGTCTTCCTTGACTGAAGGTAAATGTTTTCTCTTGCTTCAATCCTCTGCTTCACATTTCTTCTTTTTGTTAAAAGTTTCTTATTATTCTTGCACCTCTCTTCATTAGTTTCCATTTGATAAGACATATATCATGCCTAACAGGACGTTTTGGATTTTCTTACACCGGTAATATTAGTGATCTCTCTATTCTTTCGTTTTCTTTGTCATTAAATATTATATAGCTGAAGATTTCCTCAAATCATCTAATTTTTCCCATCATTCCTTTAAGCTAAAATTCCATACTTGACCGGTAACTCGGTTTCTTAAGACTTCGATGAATGGTAAAATAAATAAACGAGAGACAAAACCTTTGATAGAACCACCCGATCCTATCTCACCTATTGACTTTTCAATCTATAGTTTTCCCTCGTTCGCTGATAGATCCGAACTAATCGAAATATATTTTTGAATTTCATTTCCTCCGCTATTCTCAGCCTTATTCGCACCTAAAGAACTCTATTTCCTCTCTCATTTTTCCAATATCCTGCCTCATAATGTTGGAGCCATTATTTCATTTCCTCTCGGAATTTGGATCTCTCCTTTGTACGTCATCGGCAAATCGACCTCCTTACAAGCGTTTATTTCGCAATCTGATAGCTTGCTCGCAGATTTTCGATCAAAAGGTTGAAAAAATATGTAATACTCAAGTATAAGTTCAACTGACAGTTGCAGTGAAGGGAACCATCAATTATTATTTTGTACTATGAACATGAGAGTAAAACTGCACAATAATCTTCTTCTTCTGATTTCACAGGTTTGAAGACTACGATATACTCGGTTAAACAGAACTTTTCCTTGGATTTGTGAAACTACAGCCGATATTATGTTCTAGATCAGGGATGCGCAACCCATTGCACACGTGCCAAACGTGGCAGGCCGATTATTTGTTTCTAGCCCGCGAAATATGTGCTTCCCATATTTATTTACAGTTTTTGTGGAAAATTTTTCGTAAAAGTCTATCATATTTTTTTCATTTACTCAATTTCAAATTGTCACTTAAAAATCACACGTTATAATGTCAAATAATATGTCCTAAAAGGATTTACTATAAAAAATATTGTCCACACCTAGTCTAAAGACTTTATACCATATCTTATGCATAGATAGATATCGAGATGACATCCAAGGAACGCACTAAAATATATACGTATCGTATACCTATACAGGAAAATAATTTTGGTATGCTGCCAACAACAACGGTTCTCCCTTATGTCGTCTCTACATAAGTCCAAGTATTCTGTACATGCACGATTTCGCTTTAAAACGAATAAAATATCTCTTCCATTATAAGCGGTGTTGTAACTCTCATAGCTATCGTTTTCTTCAATCTTAATAAATAATATTCATCATCGATATTATAATTACCGGTTGTACTTCTTATTCTTCATTATCATTTGAATAAACATTAGATAATAATTGGCATTTCAAAAAGATAATTTTTATGATGTATACGATATCTTTATTTTAGATATCTTTCCAGGCTCAGTTAACGTGTACTCACGAAAAGTTATTTTCGAATTGTATCAGAAACATGTTTCTCCATTTTAAAAAATAACGACGGCCGTTAATTCTTATTTAGTCTCGTCAAAAAACGACGTGTTGGCTAATCTATTTTAATTGTTTGTTTCGGTACCATGCTAAAAATGATGAAATTCGTCATCTATTTCCAGAGATAACTGTTTGCTTGTGTTGATGACAAATTATCCTTTTTGGATGCTCTAAGTGTTATCAAATCCCAAACTTAGTCGATAATATGGTCTTTTAAGGCCTTTAATCGGCAAAGCCCATTTGCTTACACGACGAAGAAAAGTCCAATCCTTTCGTCGGTCCGGAGACCTTAATTTTAAAACTCCGTCCTCAAATATTATCCGAAGGTTTCGGCCTTATCTTGGCCCCACGGACCGAAACCAATTAAGAGCTCCTTTCGTACACAATTCGATATAAAGACTAAGACTCTTCTTTATTAGCGCACTCGCTTTGGCCCCCGCGGAGAATTAACTCGACCCGATTAGATAGTTAAAACCTCAACAGGTTCATCATTATACGCCCCGGTGTGACGCCGCTCAAAAAACCCCGTCTGGGGCCAACAAAAAGGTACAGAATACCCAAATTAATCGGTCCAATCATTATCGCCATTGCCCTTCCCTTGTGTGAGTGTCCCCGCGTTGGTATACTTAAGAGAACAGAAACCATCCCTCAATACTCCGCCTTAATTCCATCCGAATCCAAACAGCCTTAATAATTCTTAATTCCACTCCTTAAACGCCAACTCTCGTCCACGCTTAGGCGCACCCAATCCTTCCGACTAAAGCCCCTCAGACCACAACCACTCCTTTTGCGATCTCGTCTTCCCACGCGCTCTCTCTCTCTATCCACCTTTTCTTCTTGTTAACCGTAACATTCTTTGCAGTTTCTTTACCACCCATCACCTGCTTCCAGAGCCCTCCCTTCTACTAGTCTTGTTACGGATGCTCTATACCCCACCCTCCTGAAGGCCTGTGATTGAGGTGCAGGCTGGTTGAACAAGATGCGACTACGGAGGAAGAGGGTTGGAGGGGGAGGGAGGAGGGAGGGGGAAGTGATGGAGGGGGAGGGGGAGGTATGGGGATGGGGAGGAGGGGGAGGGGGGAAAGATTTAGAGAGAGGGATGGGGAATGGAGAGGGAGAAGTAGGGGGAGGGGTAGGTATGGAGGGAGGGGAATACGTTAGGGGAAGGAGGAAGTGGAGGGGAGATGAGAAAGGCTTGAGGCAAAGTGAAATAGGATTGGATTGAAGGAAGGGAACATCAAGGAGAAGAATTGTGGAAAGAGTGTGGAAAGGTGGAGGTGAGGAGCTGCTAAGAAGAGTGAAGAAAAGGAAACACAAAAGGGAAAGAATAAACGAGGGATGGATGCGAGTGAAATAATAACGGAGAGATTGAAAAATTCGCTGGGATGAGCCAAGATTCGCTTCAATTATTCCCTTCATTTAACCGAAGAAGGAAAGGAGTTTTTAATGCACAGAAAATGGATGGCAAATTTGAGATTAGGAAGTAAAGCATGCCAGAACATGATTGAAAACAAGAATGGAAAGGAAAGTTTAATTTCGTAATTGCCTAAATAGTAAAGCTTACACAATAAATGCCCTCACAAAGATTGAATTATTCCTTAAGGCTCAAAAATAGATAGAGAAGGCTTGGTCTATCAGAGATCAGTTCTTTAACATTTATCCCGTTTTACTGAAGAGATTATTAAAATAACTTGCAAACGAATACACAGATAGCTATAAAGTACTCTTAAACAGATATTATGTTGTAAAATTTTAAACAATTTTACATACAATATTTGTTTTGTAGTTACGCAGACGGAATCCGATAGAGGCATCGCAGTAACTCATTGAAGTCTCTAACGCTTTAGATGATAACGTTTATGCAAGATGATTTTATTATATTTATGTTTGTAAATAATACACTAAGTTGGATTATTATTTACAAACTGATGTTTTACCTATTTATAGCTCGTAAATAATAATAATACACGTCATCGATACACGAAAAGAGAAATAGATAGTAACTCCCAAAATATTAACTTATACGAAACTAGAAAAGAGAACTAAGATGGAAAAAAGGTTTCTAAACCAGACTTGTAATAGTGAATGATACCTGTTCTAAACCCACGCCTGCTCTACTCAGACCTAAGCACAGAGTGTAACGCAAACTAGAAATACAACAGATGCTTATGTGATGAATTTTGAATTCTTACGGCAGTAATCGACGAAAAACTTAACGAGAAAACGATCCTTCTTCAAGTTCAATTTAGAATCGGAATTCTGAGAGGTTGAGCGGTCAAACGGAATGAAACCGAATTTTTCCGTCTGGAGAAAATAAAGCCGAGATACAGTATCTGCCATCTAGCGGATGACCATCGCACCAGAACTGCCCTCACCGAACCAGTACATGGTGCCCGAGGCTGTAAAAAAGGAAAAGAGTCCATCCGAACCGTGGAAACCACATCTGCACGTTTCAGCAGGAAGAAATAACAGCATGAGTCCTAGCCGAGGCGGACTGAAAGAATGAAATATTGAGATAGAAAATAGCGGAAAGGAATGAAAAGGGAAACACAGCTGAGGGGAAAGGATTAGAGTTGATGGAGGGTTATACAGTTTAGAGAGGAGCTCAAGAAAAGGATACGAACACAGGAAATGGTTCGCTGTGACAAGAGAAAAGGAATTTCAGAAGATGTAGATAGGACAGCGGATGAGCTAGAGCCATGGACGAATGGGAAGAAGTGAAAAATGAAGATAGGGAAAATTAACAAGAGAAAGAGAAGGAAGGGAATCCGTATACTTAAATTCGAAAGGAAGGAATGGGAAGAGAAAAATTTAGATTAAATTAGATACCGAAGAGGAATGTAAAAGGGAGAGAGATCGAATGGAAGATACGAATAGATGGAGAAGATGATTACAAGGAGATGGCCAGACAAAGGAAAGAAACATGAGACTTTTAGTACGTGAGAAAAGAAACTCAAGCCGTTAAAGATGAAGAAACGCTGGAAATGAATAAGATTAACAGTTGGTGATAAATATATACGTAAAGTTAACACTTTTTACTGAAGAAAGGAGAATGAGAAAGTGTGAAAGCATGCGCTCTTCTATGCAGGCGTCTAATAAATGTAAGAGAATATCAGTACTAGATTTAAAAGGGCGGGGTGAGGTCAGTAGAAATGAAAGTTAAATTAAATGCAAATCTGACGTCAACCCTCGTTCTATTTCAATAATTTGTGTCACGAGATATGCTATATATAGATATTACGTTGTCGTATCTCACATTTTTACTTATCTAAATACTCTTTGCTCGGTTCTATGAACAGATTCAGCTTGAAAGTTAACACTGAGGAAATAATAGATATCTATAAACAATTCATGCATTGAGACAAACGTGATAGGGAAATTGAGAAAAAAACAAGGTTATCCAGAAACGAAGGCTAAGCAGTGAAAGAAAGCAAACATCGGTTATGGAGAGCATAAAAGAAGCATACATTTGTTTATATCAACGAAAAATATCGTGGTAAGCGAAACAGAAATGAGTCAGCCAGTCAGAAAACGAGTTATTACCAGGAGAAATGGGAAGAAAACGAATAATCAACTCAACGGGAAACTGATTAAAACAAACAAAAGAAAGTGAAGGAGAAGAAAAACTGGATGAATTAAGACGCAAAAGAGATGGAGACGCGAAAAAAGGTGAAAGTGAATTGGAAGGAAGAAAAGAAAAAAGAGTAAGGAATTTTCGAATTCGAGAGTGAGTAAGTAAATGGTCTGGAATCAAAAACTCCGTAAAGAGAATAGCAACGTATGCATGGCTTTGAAGAAGTAGAAAGAACGAATAGAAAGTAGGTGTATATAGAGTGAAAAACTAATAATTTACAGCTATCCTCAACTATATTATGAGTAACATTAAATTACATAGTTTATCCATTACAAAATACAAGAAGTAAAGATAACATTACCTCAGTTATACATTAAACTTTATATAAAAATATATAAAAAATTTTAATTATTGCACACATTCATATCAATCTTTGATAATATCTTACTTCTTTAGATATACATTGTCTCCTAAATAGCTTTTCCTTTTCTATTCTTTTTCTTTTCTATTCTAATTCTGCAAATAATTTAAATCCATCAACCATGGAAGATTTCCAATAAATTTTACTTTGGTAGATAGCAATGCATATATTCTTTGTTATTCTTGTATCATACTTGTGACGCGAGAATAAAAAGCGAGATCCAGCTCAGATGGGCTAATGGCGTGAGGATAAAATTATAAAAGACAGGTAAATAAATGAGAGAGAAAGAAAACAGTTTAGAAACTAAGATGAATCTCTCTATGCAAATAGCTCCGGTAAGCAGCTCTACGCACGCCTAGCAACGCTCGTAAACAAGCGAAAAAAAGCGTCGAGTACTCGAAGATGCTACGGAGAACCGGCGAAGAAAGAGCAGGAAGGTCTTGCAGCAGGGGAAAGTGAAAAAGGAATTCAAATAGGCCTTCGTCTAGCAGGAGAAAAACGGATACACGAGAGACTGGGAGAGAGAGAGAGAGCGTCCGAGGTCGGCTTCGGTTTGTAGATAAAGGTCTGAGTCGAGAGGCGATTGCCCTGTGAAGAATTGTAGCTCCCCTCTCCACGGCAATCATTTTCCTTCCTCCCATTATCTCTCCATCTCACACTGGGAAATTTTTTCTACTCCTCAGCTCCCGCTTTCCCCTCCTTTTCCTTCCTACCTGTCCCGCTCGACCTGATCCGGAGGAGAGGCGCGCGCCGCTGGATCTTCGGTCATGTTCGTGCTTTCCCGAATGCTGAGGCACGCGAGTCGCCACGCGAACGTACTCGTCCCGAGCGAAAGGCCCACGCGTCCATTTTGCTTTCTCCGTTTCCTTTGTCGGGGAATTTGCGTGTCGCGGGTCGTGCGGCAATCGTGATGTAACCTGTCGGATTCCGTGGGAAAAAGTGAGAGCGAAAGACGAGAAAGGATGGGGGATAATAGCGAAGTTACTTAACCCATCCCTTGAGTTTGGAAACGAAATAGAACGAATAGCTAAACGAAAAGAATATAAATAATAGAAAGTGGTACTCTACCACAGTCTAGACCAAGTTACCTGACCCATCCGTCGAGTTTGGAAACATAATAGAACAAATAGCTAAACGAAAAAATAAATACCAAAAAACGGTACACATAGTCTAAACCAAGGGGTGCCCTAGCTACCGTCTAATGCATATCTCATGCAGTTCGCGAAGATATATACAACAGATATAGAAATGGAAATATAGATTAAATAAATACATGAAGGTACAAAAACATTCGAAGATATTTATAACATATATAGAAATGGAAATATAGATTAAATAAATACATGAAGGTACAAAAACATAGAGATATTGGAGTGGAAATTCCAAAAGTGCTCGAGAGCTGAGGTCATATCCACAATCCAAATAAACAAGAGCACTAACTACGGTCAAATTCATATCTTATCCGTTTTGCAAATATATCTATAGCATAAGCAGGTATTTAGAAATAGTAATGTTGATATAGATTAAATATATAAATATAGATACACAGATATACGATACTGTAGTAGAAGTAAAAAAGTTTAAAAGTGCTCGAGGTCATTCAGCAAGTGAACCCCTACAAGGAATCGTACCTGAGACCGCTTTTATTGAGCAAAGCGTAACGTAGCAAACTTGGATATCCGAAGGCCGTTATACAGATATTTTAAGAATCATAAACCGCCTTTGAGCGATGAGAAATTTTTATAAATTCAATAATTCCCTTGTTTGTTTATTAGCTTTTGCTTATTTGAAGTCGAGGGAAGTAATTCATAGACGAAGAAGAAAAACGAAGAATTTTCGAAAGTTACATTAAAATCCTGAAATTCATATTCATAACTGTTGCACACCGATCAAAACTAATGTGCCTTCCTCTCTATCAAACAAAGAGATCTGCAGATAAAATTTCCAGTGATTTTCCATATAACTTGAAAATTTTAATTATAATCATAATAATTATCAATTTATTCCTTGGAGGACATCTATGGATATGGATAGAAAGGAGACAGCATCTAAAACTAGAAAACTATCGACGTAATTTAATCTTCGATTAAGTGAGATATATTTGGTAAATTATCAGAAAATGTAAATTAAGATACAACTTTCAATAAGGCTAGGATACCCGAGAAAATACCGTCCAGATTAACAAGTTACTCAAACACAAGGGAAAACATACACTACAGGGTACACCTAAGTATTACGTAAAACCTAATTCTTTATTCACAACCAAACATACCTTCTTTCTAGGAATTAAGTTAGACTGGCTTAAAACCACTTTCTCTCTCTTTCCAATCTATTCCGGGATATGCTGATGAGATTGTTTGCTTAAGAATTTAGACACTCAATGAATACTAATCAGAGCCTTCGATGTATATTTTCAGCCCATTTCAAGATGAAATGGGATACTTTTAATACCTTAGTCATAAATATATATTCCTAACTATGAAATCATAGGAAATATAGAGAATGGAGTTCAGCCGTATGGAGTGAGATCAGTAACCCTACTCATTAGGAACAGTCGTTTACCTTTCTAGCCTTAGAACTGAGCTCACTGTTTTGAATCCCGCTGACCTCTAGTACGAAGATTTTTAAAAAGAAAGAATAAATTAGATATTTTAAAAGTGATTTGACAGCTGACGTATCAGCTGAGGTAAACATAAGCCTCCGAGAATCGAACCCGGGACCACTTTCACCGAATCCAGGTTATCGGAGATATCCTTATATATGTTTGAACCTCAAGGTAGTACAAAAATCTCCATGAAATTCCATTTATCAATTAAAATGCATGTTTTCATTCGTCTAATTAATGTTGGCGAGGATTCGTAGTATAATGAAAGAGCATATGAAACATAAACACGGCAAGTAATTGCAAGTTTTCTCCATTTGCTAAAGTAAGCTTTTAACGGTTTATATATCTCACATATATTATATAATGTATGCGGACCCCCGGTGGGTGACTGCTGTTCATGAAAAATTACATGAAAGGAGAGCTGGAAGTTATACTTACATATCACCTAGAACATAAATGTCACAGAGATTATTGTAGTCTATAGTTTGATCGATCGATCAATTTATTAATTTCTATTACCCCCTAGCTTAACTGATAACGAACCTTACATATATTTTCTATTAGATTTTATCCAAGCCAAGCCCTACCTTATTGCGTGTAGCATCGCCAGAGATTTCGCAAAGACGTAGCCTCCGGGCGCCAAGGGAGAAATAACGGTACCTGCCGAGATAATACGTGGAGATGACAGACACTGGGAAAATGTGAATTTAATTTCCAGTTTATGGGGTAGCTATGTTAAATGTCAGACGAAAAACACGCAGAAAACACAGAAACGATGAGCGTACCACACGCACAATGATTTCTAATTATGAAATATGGCTTGCATTTTCTCGCTTACGATTAAAATGTCAAACTGAGAGCCAATTAGTTCTCCTTTTAAAGTCATAAATGCGTTTTAATTTCCATTAACGAATAGGCGGATAACTTGTTCAAATAGACTCATCAAAGCGGATCGAATATTCTGTATTACTCGGATTCTGCAATTGCATTCCTAGGTAGTGAGGCCATCGAGTACTCCCCTTGCATGCAGTTGAGTATAGCTAAACTCAGCAATTATGAACATGGTTTTTTGCAGTATTTTTACGCTTTACGGTTTGATTTGAAAAAATCATTTTAATTACTTTAAACTATGGTATCATTCAACTCTTTTTAATTAACCTCCTACTATAGGTATATGAAAGGAAAAGTTTCCCTAGAAAAAGGATTTGATGCAAAATGTAACGTAACATTTTATGAGCAAGCCAGAATCGCTGGATTACATTCGATGAGTGAATTTCCTTTGTATGATATTCCGCAAGCTCTCTTCATAAACTCTCCGCAACTTTTACATGGAATGATCACAATCGGAATCTTACATTGAATTAATTAGAACTATAGTGATTGGTCAATTAACTATTGTGGGATCGGTGAATATACTAGGACGTTACGTATCGCGCTCGGTCTAAATGACTACACGTATAATATTATCGTTATTCCTACAATGGTCGTTTTCTTTATAATATATTTGATTAGAGGAAGATAATTGAAGAAATGTTGACTATTTTCTTACCATATTTGAATGAAATTACCTACCATACTTAAAATTCAAATCAGTTATACTTAAATGGTGCTCAGGGCTAATAAAATGTGCAAATCATAAGTTTTGTAGTTATCTAGTCTTTCAAACCTTATGCGATACCACGAAAATAAAGCGCTATGTAAAGAAAACAAAGATTTATAAAGAAATAACTGCTCAGAGAGCCTTTTATTTATGATTATAAATGAACTATGAACAGAGGAAAGAGTTTCTAGGAGTTGATGTTATGACAGACTTTCTTAACGTACGAATCATCATTGCTATTCAGCGATGCTCGAAATATGATCCGCGGGGCCAGACTCGGTCTGTAAATCCTAAAATATAACTTCATGTTAATCAATTGCTCGTAATCAATTAGTCTTTGTTCGTTTCAAATTAGAATTAACAAATAATGAAGTCGAAAGATGGAATTTTCTTAATATTTCCTATTTTGAATGAATGAACATATAATTATATACAGAACTTAGTCCTACAGCGCCCAAATAATGCTCTATTTTGATAGGAAACTGAAAGATTTAGATAACGTTTGCGTAAAATAACTTGTTATCTACATCGTACGCGGTACCTAAAGATAAAAACGTGAAAGCAAATTAAAAGTTGTAACTCTCAAACAAAAACATGATTTTCGGCGGAGTAAAGAGTTCAAAAGAAACGTATTAAAATCAGTTTCATATGATAAATTGCCTTGGGCTCCCAGATATCCAAACGGGCAACACATCTTCTAAATTCAATCACGGTAAAAATTCCAGGTTCGATTTCCAGGGGTCTATATGAGCAAAATGACCTTAGTTGTCGAAACTTTTTACAAAACTACGAAGATAAATTGCCCAATTCTCATACAGGTGAGTAAGGTACAATGATGTTTCTATTTCCTATCCAAGCTTTAAACAACTGCATTTCCCGCTTACATCTCCCATAGAGGTTTCCATTGGAAATCATCGCCGCCTAGTCCGAAAACTTATTGGAACCATAAAAAGCATTCCAGGAACCCCTTACAAATATCCTCACAGCGCACCTGAGAGCCGACTTTTTCCTGCCGTCGTTTGGGGCATAACATTCCAATTATGTGAGCCTTTCCTTGGACCGACTGTCCCTTAAATATCAGACGTAAGGGGGAAGATGCCGATAAAAAAAATAATCGGGAACTTCCATAGTTCTCGACAATGAAGGAAGATTGAAGTAGGGATGAGATGGGTCCAGAGAGGAGATGACAAAAGGAATGGATGAGGGGTTGAAGGAAAGAAGTGGTGGGAGTGAGTGGAAGGTCACTGTGAGAGAATGCAAGTGAAAAACGGAGAATGAATCGCTCAGCATTGAGTCGGCTGACCTTTTTCCATTACGAGAGGATGTTACGAAAATGCCGAAGCTATCGAAAGGAGGTATGAAAGTTAAGGTAAAGGACATACTTGAGACCTGAACATGTAACTCATAATTCATGAGTGGGATTTATTATGCCTGTTTCTTATGATGTGGGAACATTGTAGCACTTGCAAACTACTGATGGAAGATTTATCAACATTCTATTAATTATAGTAGCATTGGGAACCTCTTAAAGAGTCACTCGTCGTTTAAAAAAATCTTCAAAGTAAACGAGAACTGTTAATTATCGTCATAATGACAGAGTTATTAAATAGTGAATCGTATTAATAATATTTAACGTTAAAATATACGTTTTTATATGATGATGCATATACTTTAAATGTACGACCGGTTTTGAAAATGTCTTGGAAATACGAAGTTATTTTATTTCTACTTTTCTTGACATGAATTCCCACTCTGTAAAGCCTTCACAAGTTTATTTAATTGTGTAATATAATTTAAATAATTATAAATTTGCTTCGTTTTCGTAAAATCCAATAACATTTTTATCATGAACTGAAGTGTCATTCTGCTGTAGTTTATAACCGTCTTTAGGTTTTTAATAATTAAATAACGTGATACGGAAATATATATGAAATGTAGAAAATTACCGATATGAAATAAAATTAAATAAGATATTAATGCCATATTAACAATTAGAATTGAATTCGCCATTAACAGTCTAAACTCTTCTCTTTTAATTTAGTTTAAAAATTATAGATGGAGCTACAGTTTTTCATCATCGATAGAAAAAATACTACGATTGATAGAAAAGGACTTATAATTTTCCAAGAGAAGAGGCAAATACACGCATTCGATTTGAGATGGAAATAAATCCGATTTATTTCACACAAAACAGATCTGAACTCATTACATTGGTTATATTTGCGAGGAATTTCAAGCCTTGAAATTATTATAAAAAAACGACTTGAAATAGAAATGCTCTTAAGTTCGCAATACGTTTTTTTCTAGAGTTATTCACTTTACTTACTACATGATTGAAATAGCAGGAAATACACTTTGAATTTCAAGTTTGAGTATTCATCATTTCACGAAAACAAAAGTTAAAATGGTGTTTAAATCCATTATCTGAAATTTAAGTCTACGTAATATTTATAAATGCGCTACTTCTTGGAAGGTTTCCTGTATAAAAATGTTTACCAACGTATCTGATAAGTCTCACTGGAGTAATATTTGTAACCAATTTCTATGAGTATAAGCGTTTAATTTCTTGAAATTTTAGATAAGTAATGGTAAAGTCAAAGAACGGCACCCATTACATAGAATGTATCTATATTACATAAACCTATATACCACATTTTCAACTGTAATGCGTCTTGGATGGTCAGAAATAACTTAGCTACCCACTTTTCGTCAATGATTCTGTTTTCTTTTCAAGTTTTACAGCACCTACGCGAAAAAATATATTTTATCCTCAAACTGCAAGAAATTGGATGATAAATTTCATACGAGATCTAAGAATACTCTGGCAGACTTTATGGTTTCAATCGAGATGATTCAAATTAAATCTGAAATCGAATTCAATGAGAATTGTAGAAATAGAATATGACTGACATTATTTCACAAAAATGATTATGTTGACGACAAGAAAATTTTCTTAACGAAAAAAATTCTCGAAGTAAAAACCTTTGGGAATGCACCGCATCGAAGAATATTTCATCTGCATTCCAAGAGACCTTAACATCTGAAAGTTCCTCCTTAAAGAAAGGTACTCAACCAAGAAATTCTGACACAAAACGAATGCAAAATACGTGGGTACACGACCTCTCAGGACCACTCTGAGAACCTGCACCAGGTGTGTTCTCCGAGTAAAGCTTTTTTAGTAATTCATATCATTAAATTGCATGAGGTCTTTTAAAAGGGCTGCGTTACGTTAAGCTTGTTGCATCTGCATAGCGAAGATGTAGAAAATTACAACCCAAATACATCTGGGCGTAACTGTATTCTCCTTATTTCGCACCTGAATTCTACTCTGTTAATTTTGGCATATTTTACATATTTTTATGGTACTCCATAGAGTTCCGCTACTTTCCTGTACATTACTCATAGATACCTGCGCTGACAAAGTTATCTCTAACAGTTCCTGAAATAATTAATATAATTATTTCGGGAATCGTATAATTCATCATTAATTGCGGTCGGTTACAAAAAAATTATCACTGAGCAGGACTTGGTATAACATTTTTACTATAATTTATTTTAAATGGGAGTTTAGCAGCGCTATTGATTTTTAATGAGATCTTTATTCTTTGATGAAAAATTAGTATATGTTATTGCAATTCTTGCGAGCGCTCCGCATCCACAGCAAATAATTCCTATAGAATATCCCTTTTCTGTATTACTTATTCTGATTTTTATTTTCAACTATTTTTAGGTTACTTTTGCCGAAGGAAAGAAGATCTCACGCGATAAAAACAATTTCCTCATGCAATTTCAATTCAATTCATGTAAATTCGAAACTGGAAAATAATAAAATATAGGTACTATGTATGATAGTAGTATCATATAAGGATTTACTTATTTTAAATTTTATTCCTAACCTTTACCGTCTGAAGGTAAAGGTTCGGAATTTGAATCCATCAAGATCCGTCAATCCTTGCGAGAATAAAAATTATAAAATATTTAGTGAAAACATGCATAGCTTCCTCAATCGAAGAAGATGCTACGTTCCAAATTCATAACCGCTCTAGTAAATGCTACTGTTCATTCATTTAAGAGATTAGACACGAAAACGCTGGTAAAAACTAAGTCTTCCTTCCATTAGAAAGAAAGAATGGGCGTCGACTGTTTTGCTATGGTCATGCCTACAAACTTCGATATGGTAGTACAAGCAAGAGATTATTTCCAATCCCGTTAGTCGGAAAAATACTTGTATGCAGTAAATAGCTGTTACAGAAACATACATGAGGCACTTTTCAAAGTTCGCAAGAGCAGATTATGGCTACAGACAATCCGAGTGTCTATTTATTACCCATAGAAATAATGGAAACTCTTTTATTGCCGCTAAAGCGCCAGGTAAGAAATCCGAAAGTCTCCAAGTCAAATATCCTTCGAGTTTGTGGACCCATAAAATTCGAAACAACGTGCAAAATTTGCGAAGGCAATTTCGGAGGTGGTCTCGCAAACTGTAAAGAAAATTAACTCTGGGCTCCTACAAGTTTCAAGCTCATCATAGAAATAGAACGTCGACATATATCTCACCGAAACAGGCCGAGGGGCTTCAAAACGTATTCGATGGACCATTATACACTCAGAGGCAGGGGATTCAAGAGCGCAGAAAGAATATCTCATAAACAAAGAGCAGTTCTGCTCAACCTTGCCCGCTTCCTTATTATGTTCCCAAAAATTATATCTCCCTCTCTACATATTCAGACAAGTATGTGAGAAAAGGCGGGCTTCTGAACTGCGCGGAGTTTCTTCCTGGATTCGAGACCCATAAAAAAGTAAACCTTAAATCCCTTGACTTGGGCTTCCGAGATTTTTAACCTCCCCTCCGCGGAAGATTACTTTTATGCTCGAAAAAACGTCAATTTCACGGCTAGAATGCCTTGTTAAAGCATTCGGAACTCAAAGGAAACAATTTTGCGGGAAGAGGAAAACCTTTAAAGCGGAATTTCTTTTACCCGAGGAGCTTTACATTACGCGTTCGAAACTAATCCCTCTGAAACTTTAAGGGGTCGGCTGCAACTTTTCCTTCGCGGACGGAGTTGATTAATGAATTTGAATAAGCGAATTAACGGGATTCCTCCCAGCGTCGTGGCTCATGGCCTTTGTGTAATTGAATGCTGTGATGATCGACCGTAAGAAATATGTCTGAAAGTTCACGTCGCCAAGGATCGAACTCTTGGTTAAGTTTAGTATGAGCGAATAATAAAGAGCATGAATAAGTCTGCGTTTTTCTGCCCATTTGTTTCGATAACGGGCTTTAGTTTTCGGAATGAGATGCGGCTGTCCCAGGGAGCAACCTGGGGTGAGATTGTACACGTTGAAGAATAATGATCGGTGTTTCAAAGTACAGTTTCGATTATCTTTTTCGATCATCTGGGTTTGAGATGGGAAGAAGAGAGATGAATCATCTAAAGAAACTGATAATCCAAACTGTCACTTTGAGTTCTCGTAATGTTTATTATTTACGTAAATAAAATATTTATACTTTTGACTATTTCATGGATTCATTCAGAGTTTCCTTTACCCGGAAGCTCATTTTGTTCGCATCGCTTCTGTTACTGTAGTCGTATTTCCTTTGTTCCATAGAAAAAGTCATATATAAGTACTGATAGTAATATAAACCGAAATTATGTTTTTCTTGTGATGGAATTTTTTAAGAGGACCATAGAATTATCGACGAAAAGAAAAATAATGCCATGATAGTTCGCCATCCGGGTAATAAGATATTTCAATATCCTTTTCTAACGTCACTCTAAGATTCTCTCTCTAAGGCAACGCGTGTAACATAGAGGTACGTATGACGCAAAGTTATCCCAGAATATTCATATCCTTAATGTTTACTATTATTGCTTACCAAAAACTTCAGATAATTCTATAGTTGTATTTTAAATGCTATTATCATTTTTAAAAAGTTTATTGACGGTATTATTTCATTCCCAATGTTTCAGTAAATATTAATTCCGTCATTAAAATACCTATTTGAATACCTGATACTTGTATTAATTGTAATTTAGCTCATTCCCACTGGCCTAACATCAATAAATTTGTCCCACGTGAGAACTGGATGACATATTTTGGATGTCTGTTACGTCAAAAACTTCCTTAACTTTCTCTTAATACTATGAAAGTGAACAATATGAACTATTGTAACTGATTAAACTCAGAAAGTAAGACATTTTCGAATACAATGTATTAGAAAACGTAAGAATAAGAAATAAAAATAAATTTATACAAAGCTAAATAGTTACTAGAGTTCATTTGTAAGACTTATGTATCTGTAAAGTATTTTATAATTACAGTTGTGATATAATTAATGAAATAGACTTTTCCATACAAGTTAGCAAAAATGTAGAAAATGCGACGTTTTTATTTACTGCAAATAATGACAAATGGGCCAAAATTACTCAAAAATGTATCATTATTTTTATGGTTGTATATGAATGGTTACATGCAAAGGAAATGTAGCCGAATTCACTGCAGTATTTCAACTCAACGAAAAAATTCTTACGCTCATACGTAAAAGAAAGCAAACGATTTATTTTCAAGATAATCAAGGGACATAACAGCAGGCAAATAAAAAAATGAAAATTCTTATACATGAAACGCCTTTTGAAAGATGCTCATTAAAAAAAGAAGGTAATTAGAGGCTAAAATATTTCGTCAGTTTTGAATCTCGAAATACATGCACATTTTTCCTCCATTTTTTCTCAAAAACCTTTCGTTTTACCTAGAAAAAACCTCGCAGCAGGAGGACGAAAGGGAAAATATTTGAATCGTTATCTTCGAGATCGGTTTGGACAAAATCTGGGCGTCAGATACTGAGTACGATTAAATACAAGTCAGAAAAAAAATTTCGACGTATTAATGTAGTCAACAACTAAGAAGAAAAACTCGGGTGAGTGTGATCATATTTTAGTGAAAAGTTCCTGGAGGAAAAGCAACATCTCCCAAATTTAGCTCAACATTTATCATACCTCAATTCTATGTTTTTAAGGAGAACCAAATGTATTTAATTCTGTGAATTTTTGGCCTCATTTATTATTTCATTTATCATGCAAAGACAAGGAGTGATAGCAATTCAGAATATACCCTGAAGGTACACAGAATTTATTTCATGAAACATGAATTAAGCAAGATAGAAAACAAGTTTGATTCTGAAAACTGTACAGAATGTTGTAGATTTTCTCCTGATTTTAATATCAATCGCGCCATTTTAATGTACTCATCACTTTTTAATGCAAATTTCGGAAACTTTTTCGGAAACCCCACCTTGCTCCTGAACGTCGAATTAAATATTCACCTCCTAATTCAATTTCTAGTGCCTAGAGGTCATAAAACGAGCAATAAGGACATGATTAAGGAAGAATCGTTTGATGAAATATCGCCATGGAATAAAAATTCGTCCCATTTGGATTGCTCGAAAATTTTTTATCCCCGCGTTTAGTCTCATATCAGCATAATGTAAACACAAAAACATCTCATTTCTGTATCAGACAATTCTCTCTTCTCAAATTATTTCCTCTGGATATAACGGGGATTTTTTTCTCCAAATTTCCATTAATGCGGCGAATTTCGGTCGCTCGGAGCGTAGCACTCTTTGAAAGTATCATGAATTTCCAATTGCCTGTGGATTTTGCAGCCTTTCCAAAGGGACATTTATCATGTTCCTCCGGACACATCGGAAGGCCACTTCCTACACATTCTCCTTTCATTCTACACTCTCCCATCCTCCCATTATCACCTCCCTTTCCCCTACTTCGGCATTCCACCCATCTCTTTCTTCCTCCGTCGCTCATTTTCTTGTCCAATTAGATAAATTACACTATGAGCTTCTAATTGGTCATTTGCCTCTCATCTTTCGCCCTTAACAGGATATTACTGCGAAGGGAGTTGCTTACTGTAGTGACGGAATTTCCTATAATGTGGCCAGTGTAGCTAATAAGGTGTAGTGTAGATGATGTAGCCATGGGTATCATTACGATAAGTAATCAGGATAAAAGGAAAAGCATTGAGTTTACTCAGGAAAACACATGTCCTCATGAGTGGGTAATCGAACATTCTAACGCGATAGTAGGGAAATTTCTAAGCATGATGGTGAACTAAAATGATGGATAGACCTTTTTTTGCTAGCTTAGTCTAATGTGGGTCTTTTCCCCAACCAATCTCATACGTTCAGACGCCTCGAGGCAACATTGTCAACAACGCTTTCATAATAAATAACTTTTTCGACAGTTATTTCAACGATCGAGACCATAAGAATATCACGCACTCTCACTATTATTATTGCACAGATCATATTTATAATTATATGATAATTTATTGCCATTGATGATTGTTACGATACTGCAGCAATTGTATATTCTTCGTTACTTTAGTCATGTTAAGTGTAGGCCTGCCGATGGATATCGTAAATATTTCAATAATTACGTTAGATTTAGTCTACCGCCGTTGTTTTTTACAGTGAAATAAACTTATTTTTCCATTTTTTTCTGTGCATTTCTTAGCCTCTAATTCATTCAGCCCGCTTTCTGATATTTTAACATCCATGCCACTTTGATTTCTGAGCCCCGATGCAACTTCTTTACTTGCTTATTGCCCGAAACTGGCCTTGCGTAAGGCGTTCTAATATTAAATGTTAATAATGTTAGTTCAAAAGTCCAAAAATGAAACATTAGGGTTAAGGAAATGATCTTGGCAAGATAACTATTTAACTTCCTTACTTTTTCACAAAAGTCGATCGCACTGCCCACATTGCTATCTGGAAGCATTACTTGAGTAAAAAATGTTTAAGAAACGTCATAAAAATTCTAAGTACAAAGAAAAAGTACAAAAGACAAAGAAATATGAATTACAGGAAGTAAAAATTGCGACTAACATCATAGTACAGGAAATAGTAGTAAATTAGATGCATCGTTAAAAGCTTGCAGTAGTTGAGTGGTTTCAATTCGCTGAACACTTAGTTCAAAGGAAAGGGAAACTGAATTTTCCCGAATAATTTCAGTATCATTCATGTAACTTACAGTAAGAAATAAGACACATTAAGCTCGTTAGACTACCATTAACGATTATCGCATCCATCAGTTCCGCTGGGTTTCTAAATATTCCTCAAAAAAATAGAGAAAAACAGGTAATTGCATAACTAGAAAAACGGTTAAAACCACAAATTAGGAAACAGGTTTTCCTAAAAAATTCCAGCGAAGGAAATTATCAAGCTACGCTCCAGAACGGAACCACGAGTCTGTAGTAAACATATAAGATCATGCATACGTATATAAGGTCCCAGTAGAAAAACTTGGTCATATTTCCAGGTGAACAACTTCGAAGACCACCAATATCTTGCGGTAAGAGGCTATTGGTGAAAGGCGGAGAGACTGTTCGATTCTCTTGCAAAAAACCAACCGATTGCCTTTCAGCACTTCCGCACTCCCATACTTTCCTTGCGGTGTAACATATTGGTGCGGGATATCCAACTGGAATTATTCATAACCTTTTGGAAATCATGCCTTAGGTGTTCGATGCAGTATCAGTAAACATTTTTCACGGTTATCGAGGTTTACTTTTCGTGATAAACTAGAAGAAGGCTGAATTGCACGCAATGTGATGAATGAACTGCAAAATTTCTTCGGATTTATATTTACCCATTTTCTATGTTGGTAGGGATAATTCGGAAGTTTCTATGAAGTTACCAGATTGAAAAAGAAAATATCTAGAATAAGCTGTTTAATATTCATATTTATTATTGTAATCCTTGATTTGATGAATAATATGAACAATTTAAAAATATTTTACTGAAGTTTCAAAAAGTAAATTTAAGAATTTTTTTAGTTATTTTGTCAGGATCTAACTTTATATTTTCGCTACCAACGTATAATTTTTCCCAGAGTTGAAATATGATATTTCGTTTTCCAATCTTTATTTTTAAAATCTCGCTTGATCTTTTATTAGCCATCGAAATATCGATCTACTATTACTTAAATTTATATGTAAATCTCTATTCAGTGATCCAGTACTTTTTATTAAATTTTTGTTTATTTTTCCGAAATTCTAATTAATGCGCTAATTAATCCTAATTTATTTATTTGCTCATTTGTCTTCAACATCCAATTTATTTTCATTAATTAGTATGACTATACGTTTGGCCATTGTGTTCCAATAAAATTTTCAAAAATTATTCAATACTTCACATGTAATACTTTCCTGTATTATTTTCTGTTTTATTTCACTTGATAATCTTTAGTTTCTATAGCTATCTCTAAAAATGTTCTACAATTATATAAATGACAAAATAGATTACGTTAGCACTTCGAAACGCTACTATAATTATCTATGATAACCAACCTCATTTTCGCATGCAGTATACATCCCTAGTTAATTTTCTTTTATGCATTAATTTATCGAATATGATTCAAAAACAGAAATATTGACCATTGACAATGAATCTTAACAGTAATTGGAAGCAAAATGAATATTAAGAAGGAAACATGGCAATTAAAAATAAAAAAGAAAAGCAATAATAAACAAGAAGATTAAATAATATAAAGACCTGTGATTAATTAATGGAAGAAAGGAGTAAATTAATAGGGGAAAATAGTTCAAGAGAAGGGTTAGATACAAAAGTGAATTATATAGTTCTGGGAAGCGATAGAGAAAGGATCTTTGAGAGATGGAAAGTCGGAAACGAGATATGTGTACGAGGTTAGAATTGCGGGGAGGGACGCGAAGAGAGATGTAAGAGACCATCTTTTGTACTCTATTTCCAGTTATTTCCAGGCGTCACCACTTCATAGAATCCAGAAGATAACCATGAAAGACATGACGTGTTTAGCGCCTCAATACGAAAAATTTCGGACTTCCTGATGGATTCGAAAAGAAAATGCAAATAATTTGCATCAGAGTAATATTTTTCCTTTGAGCCAAAAAATGGGAGGAAAACCTAATATCTTGCAACTCCGCCATCCCCTTCATTAAAAAATTCCCCCAGGCGACCGCGAATTTTTTGCGCTCCAAACCCTCAAATACATAAATTAGATGCGCGACATCGTCGGCCTCCGACTTCTCAACAGAACTCTTGGAAAGACGCCTCCTTAGGGAAGGACTCCCAAAGAAATTCCCCGGCCAAACACTTCTCCGAGAATCAAGTTCGCGGAAGGAAAACGCGGAAAAGGGCAAAAAAAGAAGTCCGTCCCTGTGTCCTGGGCGAGTGGGCGAGGGTAACTAAGGTTGAAGACCCTCGTTCTCCTCACATTCCTCCTCCCACATTCCTTATTTTCGGATACCACTTTAATCGCACCTGTTCTTCCCGCCTCCGTTGAAAAAATCAGTTAAACGAAAATATTTCCCTTAGTTGAGTCCGTGGAAGGGGCGGAACTCGATGCTCATTTGTTCCTCGCCTATCAATGCCTCGGATTCCAGCCTCTAATCTTCGGCGGAATTAGCTCATTACATGAACAAGGCAAATATTGATCGGAAACGCTTACTGCTAATTAAACTCAACTAGGGGATAATTAGCGCCCGACCCCCGTGTGCCCTAATTTGCTAAAAAACGGTCATTTTATCGGATTAATTATTTAAAGATCTTCGCCCGAGTGGATTTGAAGAACTTCGCGCGATCCCACCTTGGAAGTTTAAGTTATTTTACAGATATATTCCTCACCTTCTGGCTGCTATACAATAATGAATACTGCATGAAAAAAGTTTGGTTACTAAAGAATAATTAAAAAAATTATCTTGCTCACATTATGTAATATATCATTTAAATGATTGACTTTTAACAAAGTTTTGTTTTCCTTTCTCTTATTGATGATTTTGATGAGAAGATGAATTTTATAATTAGAACTTGGTAGTATGATGGGAATATAACGCCTATCTTGAGCAAATTTTAATTTTTGTAATGAGAATCGACGGAAGAGGAAATAGTATGACGTAAGCTAGTTGAAATTCAATAAATTTCCTTGAAGAAATGTTTCATTTCATAAACATGCGCTTGAAAAATACACTTACTTATTTCCTAGTAGGAAAATTAATAACTGTATTCCGGTAGTGAAATCCAATTAATACATCAATAAATTATAATAATAAAGTAAAAATACAGTTTAATCTGTTTTATAATAAAGTAAAAAAAACAGTTTAATTTAACACTTGTACAATTCCACAAAAAATCCACCGAGTTCCATCAAGTCTGGCTGCAGAGGATACTTTTCAGTAATAAAGTAAGATTGAAACTAATGATGTTGACGACTAAGGATTTTAGCCCTTAGTTTTTCTATGAGCTTCATTTATAATTTAGTTAATTAAAACTTATATTACAAGGCAAACTTTCTATAAGCTAAATTCGCAAAATCTTCATGTAATTAATAATATAACTGTGATTATAAGTAAGTAGACAAAAAGTTTAATTAGAATAATGAGACGTTATATTGTTTAATCACACTCGATTGAAAATCACAGCTTAGTTAAATTCTAAATATTTTCACGTAATTAATAATTTAACTGTGATTATAAATATGTAAGAGTTTAATTATAATAATTATACGTCATGTTGTTTATTTACATTCGATTTGGAATCACGGCTTAAGTGACACATATTGGAAGTGAGTCAAAAGATGGATTGTTCCCTCATCTCCCACAAGAGAACTCTTAACTTAAAACTTCAATTTCCTTTTTCAAGCCAATACTATCTACAGATATTTCCGTAGCTAAATTCATTACGATTAGCACAACTACAAATATCTAATAATCAAACCATCCTGAGATTGTTTCATAAGGAATGTAGATAGCTCACGATGAGCTTTAAATTAATTTCCGCATAATGATAGCTGTGGCAACATCGGCGCTATCTTCCTCATTTGTAGTTTCCTCTTTTCTTGTTCGCACACAACCCCACACACCTAGACACCGCTCGATTGTGGAGCTTGCAATCTCGAAAATTAAAATTGCTCCGACTTCTCCCTCAAATGCGCGCTATGAAAATACTCCGACTGCATTTGCGCCAGCATGTTCATCAACGCGTTTACACTCCACTTCTTTCACCATCGACGTTTTATGGATTGAGAATTTTGCTCCGCTGCGCTGAGTGACGAATTCCTCACTATTATTTGTACAGGATGATTTAGATCAATCCATAAAGTGACAAAGGTGAGTGCATTCGAGAAAAGGCTTCGTGAATCTGAATCAAGGAAAATAGTAAGTAAAAATGTTTATTTAAGGGATTTTATACTTTGTTGCATACACGTTTAAGAGCCACACTTTTTATTATTGAGGATGAGAAACAGAACTAATTAAACACTTTAGTCCAGGCCATTGTTATCAAGTTTTATATGTAGTTTTTAATTATGAAGTTATAATAGAAACGATAAATAGCATCATAACTGGGATTTGAATCTATATCTCCTAATTTCCGGGTAGAATTCTAACGAGATTTTTATTTTTAACGGGAAATTGAAATTTTAGTAGCTATAATGCCTATTCAGAGAGTGAGAGGCCTGGGTTTGAGTCTAAGCCATCGCAAGCTTTCAATTCTGCTATTCATTTAAGGCGCAAGCCTCCTCCTGCTATGCAATTAATCTTTTCCCTATTCCTATTAACTTCTGAGCTATTGAAAAGAGTGTCAACAAATATTACGAAAAGGAACAAATTTTATATAATATACACTATCAGAAATAAAAGCTATGATTTTGGCAAATCTCAATCTGAGAACTTTCATATCAAGAGTTATCATGAGTCGAAATTAAGGGAAACATTCTCTTAGTCTCTGGTTAAGGATTCCTGGTTAAATTATAAACGCGTACCACAATGGTTTCAGTTGTGCATTTCACAAATTTAGTTGATGTTTCAAGAAAGAGAGGAACGATCATCCGAAGATTAATAAATCGAGACAAGTAACACTCAAAGAACGAATTGTAACGTCACTATTCATGAAATCCACAAAGCTTACTTCTTCGGATACCAATGTATTCTTCGGTATTATACAGCGACATGATGAGATTAGTTGAAAAATTAACAGAACATGTGTAGCATCAAGAATGTGAGGAAGCCTAATATAAATTTCATTCTCAATGAGAGCATCTTCAGGGGCAACGGTAGACCGAGTGAGCAAGGGAATGTATCCTTTTCTTACTCATTACTTACTTTTATTATCCTTTTTCTACTCACAGTTTTGGTTTTTCATTTTTTCATTCTTTTGATTAAACACATCTTGCCATCAGTGGCTTCCTATATTCTAAGGATAAGGTTCGTCTTTAAAAATTTTTCAATAAAGTAACGAAAACCGCAAGGAGGAGTGAGAGTCAAAGAAATCTATGCCCTTTACGCTACCAAAATATCCCTCTCCCACGCATACAATAATTTCCTTAATAAATTTATAGCCCTCGAGATTTTCCTTAAGTTAAAAGTCATTTTGTCTTAAAATAACGGAGAGGAGATCAGAAGATGAGAATCCTTATAAATGTATCGCTCTCCCAGTTATTTATTTATGAATGAAGTTGCTGAAGAGGAATTTTCATTTGTCTTTCGTCATCTTTTGATTTTCCTGCCTACGCTCCTCGTGCTCTTGAAATCCCTTCCTTTATCATTCCCATATATTTTTCTCCGATTCATACTTTTATTTTATCCGACTGTACGTAATACGTGATGTGTCTGCGTATCGGTCGGAACTCTCCGTTCAAATACCTCAATTACCTACAAATGTCTCTCAATCATATTGATCCTTGAATTCCTGACAGTTCTTGCCATAATTTTTACCGCTCCTTTACGGCTGCCGTGAGAAATATTTCAAGAACCTGCTTGAATATTTGTTCTCGTATGCAAACTTTATCGAACACCGCTACCTACAGCTAGTATCTCTGAAACCGATTTCTTTCAATGTCTTCCGCAGTAAATCCGCGAATTCCTCCGTTTTATGTGGGGCTCTAGAAGCGCTCATTAGGGAAGGAGCACTAAAACTGGTTTATTTCCGAGATTCCTGCCACTATAACAGATTACGAATCTCACTTCTTGGAGTAAAAATGTGAATGTATTTGCTAGTAACTGTACGAGTTTATGTGAACCTATTTACTGATAATGTACACAGAAGAAAACTAATTTGTGAGTTTCAAATCCTAATTTGCATTTGAGGAAAAGTACACCACAGCAGAAAAACGGATCTAAGAAGGGAGATGTGAAAAACCAAAAAAACCTACAGATAGTTAACTAAATTTTAAATAGAAAGCAGGTTAAGATTTCTGGTAAAAAGGTAAAGACACTAAAACATTTCACATAGATTTAAGGATGATGTTATTCTATTAGAGCACGTTTCAAAATAAAAATATATTTATTAACAGATAATTACTTGGCAATTGAAGAGGAAATAATGAAGCAATTATACATAAATATTATTTATAAATTATACATAAATAAATATTATTTATAAATTATCCATAAATAACTATTATTTATAAAGTATACATAAATAAATATTATTTATAAATTAAACATAAATAAATATATAAATCCTTAAAGTGGAACATTGCTAAGTTATTTCCTCCTCAATTTACAGGATGGAGTTCCCCGAAATAAAAATTTCATTGATTGATCTTATTAGTTTATCACTTATTAAATAGAAAGACTGAACAACCTAGTAATCGTCAAAATCTTGGTACATCTTATAGAACGTAAGAATCTATTGTTGTTTTGTCAAATAAAAAAGTCCTAGATTTTTAGGTAATACAGTTTCTTAATAAAATTTGATTCGCTTACCGATATCCACGATTAGATCTAGATTACATCTATCCATTACAATGATTCCACTCGAGGAAAATAGTTACAAGATAGATGAAATAGTTTCCGCGAAAATTAAAATGTTTTCCGTTCTAATTGAGAACATCATGGGCAGAGAGATAATTTTCCTCTTAATTTCCTCTCCTTCGAATTCTCTTATTTCCTTTTCGTTTCAATTTCCCTTGTGATTAAATTGGTTTCGCGTTTGATTAGGATTTTAATGACGCGTCCTGAAACAAACTGGTTTTCGAATTAATCCGTTCAAGCCGAACCAGAATATTAACCAGTACACTACATCACGATCTACTCCTGGCCATCCGTAGTTGATAAATTCGCGCACGACAGGGGACAATGAAAAAAGGACGGAAGACACTAACGGTACGCCCGAGCAGGAGTTTGGCGGCGGTTGATAAAAACAAAAGCAAGGAGACGTTCGAGTAAATTGCGATGAGTCAACGCAGGGAGTTTGTAATTGACAGGACGTGCCAGTCAAGGAAAAATTGCAACGCAAACCGCTATTCCAAGTCCACGTCGGGTGCCTCAACTTTTCATCCTTTCTTCCTCGAAAACGGGGGACGATTTTTTTCTCGGCTACTTGCCGCCAGGCGATTTCCCAAGATAAGAGACTGCTATTCGGAATGACAGCCTCCTTCTGTTCCTCCGAGATGCGAAGTAATGCTTTGATAAGTTAGTTATTTCTGTCAGTGTTGTCACTGTGGAGCCAAAAATACCTACATTCCCTGCATTCCCATGAATTGTCTTATTTACAAAAATTCTTATTATAACGGCTAATTTCGATATTCACCAGCGTTAATTTTGTCCACGTTTTATCATTGTTACCGTTGGCTTTTACAGGTAAAAATGTTTTGTTCTCCGTTACGTCAACTTTTATGAATCTACAACATCTATAAAATACCTAATTGGCATTGTGAGTTTTAAGTTAACCATCATTATGATAAAGGAAGTTGAGTATTGATGATTAAGGAAATACTGGGAGATACGAGTGGAAACTTCTGTTGTGGAAAAAAACAAAACATCAATTTCGTAAAATCTTCTAAAAATGTAAATCAAGATAATGCCACCATTTAACGAAACATGGATCACAGTAGCATATACCTATTTTGGCAAAAGTAATAGAAAGCTTACAAATAACGGTATAAAATTAATGAAAATGAAATGAGGTAAAAAAACATCGTCTTGAATAATTCGAATATGCTCCTTCGTTACCGATACTTTTATTTTTGAGAGTTACATTACAATTTACCGTTTTTCTTTGCCTTTTATTGCTTTTTTATTCCACGTCTTATATCTAAGAGCTTCTCCACCAGTCAAATACACAGGAACATAGCTTTTGCCCCAAAACATACTGGAGTTCTAATTACTTGATTACTGCAACATATATAAATTTAATTTCATAAAAAATTGTATTATTTAAGAGAATTAATAAAAGTAATGTCCTTAAAAAAATCACAGGAGTTGCCATAAGACGTTGGATATATGTTCCACGTATATACGTAGTAGTAGTTGCCCTGGGAGATATGTATGAGAAGCATTCCCTTAATTTCTGATTACTAAATCTTCTCAATTACTTGAAATATTACTCTACTTCAAAATGTTACTGTATATAATCCGAGAAACACGTCATGAATGATATGCTGCGCAGAAGACTAGTTAAGACTTTTAGCAACGCCCTTATAAAAAGAAGTTCAAAAATATATTATATTTTTCGATTTACTAAGATCCTATCAAGTGCTAAAATATATCTCAGCTGTCTCCGAAGTCTGCGAAACGTCATAAATCCAGAAGACTAACAAAACAATTTTCGAGGAAATAATCACCTGAATTCCTACCAGAAAGGAAACATGCATCATAATCTAAAGAGCCGCGAAGAAACAACTGACTGATATTAAGGTAGGGCCCCCAACGACCGAGATAACAAATACCCATCCGCTTGAAAACTCATTTACGCAGACAAAACATACATTTTTAAAAACACCGTTTATGTAGCGAGGGGTACAGAGGAAAGGGTTTAGAATGCGAGACAAATACACGTTATTTGGAACGAATGTTTCCGTTTGAAGCAGTCTTTCTCCGTGCTTTTTTTACCCTTCTGCCAAAAGCAGAGCCGAACAGGATTGGCGACTCCATTAAATGAGGAGAACTAGTTTGAATCAGACGAATGGTATTCCCAAAGAGAGTCACTCCAAGTTCCAGATTGAGGAGCTGCGGACAAGATCCTTAAAGGAAGCGAGACCCAAACACGCGAAAACTCGAGTAATTGGATCCGTAACGTGAACGCCGTATGAATGAATCTTCCAAATCTCTAGCGTGACAGTAATTGGTCCATCGGCCGTATCCGTTCCTTGGAAGTTTCTTCGGGTTTCTATAAAACCTGAGGGGTACATCTTTAAGAAATGAGCGCCAGATTAAGTTCGTGAATGTATACGAAAATAGCGGTAAACGATGTAAGTAAATGATACATATTCACCGTAAAATGGATTCTTACTTAGACTACAAGAAGATACTACCCTTCAATGGAGAGGTAGGGCCTATGTGAACCTCTTCTCTACTCAACCTCATATGTCGATATAATATTTACAAAGATAAATTTATAACAAAAAGAAAAATTGCAATGTGGGGGAATAGTTTTTGTAACTTATAGTTGACAAAGGAAACACCCACATTTCGGTAAAATAAACAACAGCCCACGAATACACAGAGAAAAATGCAAAATTAGTATACAACATAATATAATTACACGGAAAATTATAGATAAAATTAATTTTAAAAATTGTGCCTAAGGAAAAAACAACAGAGGAAAAATAATTTTGGAAAAAAAGAGATGAGAAATCACTAGCAACGTAAAGTCAAAATTAAATTTAAGCCAGAAAACATGACCTATTTATTGAAATCAGGATTATTAAATAGCTAATAATAATGACTCCATCTAGAAGTGTTCGGTTTATAATTAACAGACGCGCATATTAAACTCCATACTCCATTCATTGTGTTTGATTGATGATCAATTGCGTATTTTATTGATTTTATCTCTAGATGTAAGTTAATTGTTGACAATAGTTTTATATTCATTTTATATGTTTCCATGTAGCATGCGTAGATTAGAAGGAAAATATGTCATTCTGGTCTAACCTCATCGAAAGAGTAGAATAATAATTCTGAAATCTTTGTCCTTGTGTTCTGTGACTTTCGTCCTTTCAGAGGGAGAAAAAAGAAAGTAGAGTTATACAATATAGAATAAGGTAGATGAGATATATTCATAACACTTCGTTATTAGGAGCATCAAGGTTACAAAATTCATAAATGGAGAATACAAATATTCTTAATGTAAAATTACTTGTCAACGGATATTTGTAAAAACCATGACTTCATATTTATTGATCTGCGGTAATAACTGGAATTTTTGTTTCCTTTAAAATACCTTAAATGGTTGGTTTCTCCCTAAATGTACAGAGAGCGGATTTAAAAACACATACACAACTCTCATATGACCTATTTGCATTGCACATTCCACTACTACAAAGAAATTCTATCCCCTTCTCTTTCCATTGTGCTCGAAAACATGAGATTAATACACCTACGCGTAAATATTCTGGTATTCCATAAGGTAGATTTCACATTGAAGGAAAACGGTTCACTCGCTTCCAAGGAAAATAATAAAATAAAAAATATTTATTCTAAACGAAATTATTATACCCTAAAATAGCTATATCATGTTTTAAGGCATAAACATACCGAAGAATCCTGCCAAAAATCGAAATCACAGCATTTATCAGTAGCATCATATTAAAATATTATGGGAAAGGCTCCAATCTAGTTCTCTTATTACCGTGCAATGTGTTAGTTTAAAAAAGAGCAACAAATCTAGAATGTTTAGTGAAACGAAACAGATGTAAATTCAAGATGTTGTCAATCATTTGGTACATCATTCAACCTGAGCACCTTCGACTGCCATCGCGAAAGATATAAAGAAAAAAGCCTTTCCAGCAAAATTTTATTAAAATTTAAAATTTAAGAATGAAAGTATGATGAATAACTCGAATTTATTTTCTCGAATTTAACAGCAGAATATATGATAACATATAATCTCAAATTTTGCCTTAAATACCTCAGTCATTTAAGGCTCATGCATACAAAATGCACAAAATCTATTACAAAAGTCGCTATTCTGATTTGAATGGGAATTCTAAATTAATTATTTATTTCATTATGTTGATGGATATACCAGTATATGCGCCCCTACATTTTCTTATATTTTTAATAGCCTTAAATTAAAGGTATTTGTAATAAAATTTAAACAAATTAAAGACTGAGAAGTGCCTTAACAGAATAAAAATAGTAATTCAAAATTGGCATTATTTAATGCATTTTAAAGGTATGACATTTAATTATTCCTAAGTTGCGTATCAAACGGCTAGCTCGGCTAACCTGCGGCCCATTCAGGCGTTCAATACGAACTTTTTGTCAATTTCTGAGACGAATGCATTTGATTTCTCAATCTCGTTTATTGCTATAAGTGTAAATAACACGGCGAATGTTCTTCTTACGTTTACTAAAGGATTAAATTCGTTTCCTTACACACCATTTCGATTTTACACTCTTTGAACATATGTTCAAACATGGGCAACATGCCATTTAGATATAACGGTATCTTAATGATATATGCATATATAAATGTGACCTTCCGATGGAGATAGATTAACTACCTCCCGCTTAACATTAATATCTTGCTTACTCGCAAAATAGCAATCTTAGTAAAAGCAAAAGCACACAAAAACTCACTGAAAAATACAATTCATTTGGATACAAACCCGACGAAGGATAAGGAATATATAAGAAGTCCGCTAAGAGAGACTCCGTGTTTTCCTACGAATGCAAACAACAAACCCGTCGACCTCCTTTCGAACCCCGGTCGAACCTCTTTCCTTATTTTTTCCTCTCTCCGTTCGTAGACCTTAATAAAAGGCACCGGAGCCCTTCGTATTCTAGGGCACCCTCTCCTTTTTCGCCCAAGAAGTATGCAATCGGCCATATCGAGGTCCGACCCGAAAGCGGGGCGAGATAACTAGAAAGGTCGCCCCCCTTTGTCTCTTTCGCCATCTCGCGAGCAACACTACCATCTCGTTCTTTTTATCGAGGCCTAAGGTCGTCTCCCCTTTTATAAGACGGAAATTATTCTAGCGCCACATCGCGAGTATTCTTTCTCCATTATGCGCAGGTGATTGTGAAACTGAATGCACTCGCTATTGGATAGTCTTCCGACGGGTTACGAGGCATCTTCGAGCTGTGCAGCTTGCGCCTCGCTGTGATGCAGTCTGCTTGCAATTTTTAAGTAACGGGACTGATTTCTTTGTATCATCTCGTGATCTTTCAAATACAAATTATCGTTACGCTGTTGGAAGTCAGTCAGATGGTTGATGGATATCTGTCCTAGAATTAATTGAATTGATTAGTCTGATTGTGAAAGCGGTCTACGTCATGCGTATTACGAAATGAGACGACATGGTAGAGATATGGTTTTTCCATTTTCAATAGTTATAAGCTTTAATGTTATCAACTTCGTAAATAGGATCTCCGTGTTCCAAAAATTCCTTCGGATTGCGAAAACGTGAAAGTTCCAATGCAAAGTGAGAGATAATTTGAAGATTATAGACTTCTGAAATCCCCAATCATAATTACTAGCTCAAGTTTTGAAATTAAGATGAATTATTTCCAATCATGGGGTAAAGTTCAAATTTTTTTATCAGCACGAAAATTTTAGTTTCAAACAATAATCTTACGCAAGAATTCTTTGCAATTTGCAGCGATAGAATCACAAAGGAAGGGATATTCACTGGTATATTTATAATTTCAAAAAATGATACTGTCAGGAAGATTCAAATACAATTTTCGATGTGACTACGTTCAAACTAGTTTGTTTTTCATGGATAATTTTAATCAAATGAATGTATGAATGGAAATAACTTAATAATTCAGTAGGATCTCCGTGTTCTCAAAAATGTCTCCAGAATGCGAAAACGTGAAAGTTCCCATGCAAAGTGAGAGATGATTTTGTGATTATTGACTTCTACTATCCCCGATCCTAATTACTAGCTCAAGTTTTGAAATTCATATAAATTCCCACTGATTGGGGCTAAGATCAGATTTTTTATCAGCACGAAGATTTTAGGTCTTTCAGGTTAAAAAAATAATCTCATCCAGAATTATCTAAAAATCGCAGTTGTAGCGTAAAAAAGGAAAGGATATTCACTGGCATATTTATTATGTCAAAAAAATTATACAGTCAGGAAGATTCAAATAGAATTCTGGATGTGACTACGTTCAAACTAGTATGTTTTTCAGGGATAATTTTAATCAAACGCATGTATGAATGAGAATAACTTAATAATTAACTTAACTTCATGGGACGATTATCGAGATTTTCAACTGCTAGTAAATAATTTAGTAATTTGTAATTAAATGTCACTCATTAAATCTATTCCAATGAAAACATTAATTTTTGGTACCTTACAAACATTTATCGAAAAAATAATGAAATTAGGATGGCTGTGTTTTATTAAATCGTATAATTAATATCTGGTTCTATGATATTCAAACTGATAAAAACATAACTGATAGCATGTTTTACTTAATGAAAACTTTAAAAAGTAACAATATCCTTTTAAGCGTAACATCATTCATTTAGATTATATTATGTTGGCTACACAGGCTTTAATCTTAAAGAAAATATCAAATGATTGTAAGGACTTAAAAATGTGTAGTTTCTGCTATAAGTTTCTTCGGCTAGAAGACTGAAAGAAAAACCCGCCACTGGAATTCCCCACCAAATATAGGAATTAATTTTTGATAAACGATACAGAAATTTCCTAACAAGAACCAAGAAGAATTAAATTCGTAGTTATGTACGCAAAGTTTCTCCCACTTCCCGCTGAATTCCACTCCATTCAACTTGGTCACATAATAGAACATCTTACGCTATAATTTTTCTCCGTTCGTAACTTTTTCCTTCAGAGCACGACCAAGTATCTCAGCATTAGGGTATCCAAAAATTATTTGGGCGGTTTAAAGAAGAAATGAAATTAGAATAACAATGGCATGGGGGACCCCTGTAGAGTCGGATCTCCTCAGTCGGCGACTCTTTTGAAGACCTCTGAAATGATGGGATTCCGAAATTTGGCCCGTCGACGTTTTCTCCCGAAATGATTTATTTTGAAGCCATAGGGGATCGTTTTCTCTAAGGATGGCCTCACAGCTATCACAAATACTTCTCCACAATGGCATGCTCAATAAATAACGAGAAATTCTTATGACTTGAATCGAGGAGTTAATGACCCGGTTCATTCTCCTCCAATCGTAAAACCGTTGGTGATAACACCTGAACACTTCGGATGCGGAGTAGTCATCGCCGGTAATTATCCCCGATCAAAAGTTCTGGAAACCATAAACCTGTTTATGGGTGTTAGAGAAAATGGAAACAGGAACCCAAGAAACGTTTTCCTGATAGGCCTTTGCGTATTCCGAAATTCGTGCCGGAGCTGTAGATCCCGCGTAATTCCAGTGAATTATTGTAAAATTAAATATTAAAGAGAACTTTAATGTAAATTTTATATGTGGTTAAGTGCTACCTATTACAAGCTTCCTTTAAAGATTTCCTAGATATTCTAAAACTACTGAAGATTCCATCTTTAATACCGCTTTATCTTTTAGACACCCTTGTATTTTGGGCAGTATCTATAAGTGTATAGGGCGGTAAATTACTAGGAGTTGGTCTAGCGCCTTTAAGCTATCGAGCACTGAAATTAGGAGATCTGATAAGCAGGTCGTTTCCGAGATGTTAAGAGTAGATCTTTGGCCCTGGTTCAACCTCCGTAATTTTGCTAGATTCCAGGTTTTTAAATTTGGAAAGCTGTTTGGGTGGTTTCTGTTCAAGGAAAACAAACAGTGTGTCCCTTGTAATACGGCAGTTCAATAACTATACTACCAGAGACTCGTGTTAAATATTTCAAACGGAGGTTGTAGGCATAGGAACTAACTACCTGTTACCCACTGAATTAAACTTTAAAAATTTTAATGACAATGCCACCTTCTAAAGAGACATGGAAGGGTTTAACCAATAAAATATTCAATATAATTTTACGTTCGTTAGTTTCAAAGCATGATAAACGTAAAACAATACATTTAGAGTAAAGATCACATGAAAATAACGCAATGTCATTTAGACCATGGGTGGGATAAGTTGAATTGAAGGAGAGGGAACTAAATAGGGAATATGGGAAAACATGAACCTGCAGTAAGGTAGAATTTATATACTGCTCAGAATGATGATGTTTTACGAAGCCCAAGAAATAGAGAAAACTTTATAAGAAGATGCATGGATATGTCTGAAATCAGTAATGTATTCAAAGATGAAAGAAAGCAAAAGAAGTAGTAATGTATACTTGGTCAACAGGGAATGTCATTGCTAGAAAATTATATATGTACGGATTCATCTATAATTCGTTAACAGAGATACGGTGACGATTTTGTTATTGTCTATCTTAAAAAACTTACATTCCTTGATTCCTATAGTTTCATATCACCCTATTATTTATTTATTATTTTGACATTCATAAATAAATAACGATCTGTCATGCCTCACTGGATTATATTTGGCCGGTTGTGAGAAGTTTTATTTATGTTTTCATTTAAATGTTGTCAAAATATAGATAGTAATAGGGAGAAAATACAAAGGCTTTATGTGTTATAGAAAATGTAAGGCTGCAAGACATTTAATATAATAAATGATTTATTCAGTTACGTTTCGTTAAATTCGTTCCTTTACTTGAATTTATAACTACGGCATTTATAACTAATGATACCTCGTTTCGTTCACAACTCATTCTTCCTATGTAATGCGCTTCATGTGAGAGCAACGTAGAAATAAGAGGGCAATTTATTCGTTGCAGTTCCTCGTAGAAAAAATATCACCGATTCAAACGGCACAAAAGACCGAAAAAAAGCGGGCGAGATGAAATGCACCAAACAACTACAATCGCTCGACAAATAGCGACGATCAAAAAGAAAAATTCCCGAATCCCCTTTAATTATCTCCTTTCAAATTCGTCTCAAAAGACCCTCTGAAGTCTTTATCCCCGTCTTGAGCGACCGCGTCCAAGAGAGAGAAAAAAATTACGAAATCGCCAACATAAGGAAAATTCCCTCCTTTGAGAGAATTTGAGCGAATATGCATATCCCGCCGTAACGATCTGTCCTACTTTCCTTACGACAAGAATCGAAACCCACTCCTCAAAGTGACCAACCTTTGAGGAAAATCACTTCCACAGCAAGTGCTCCGTATCCATTGGAAGTATCCCCGGCCTCTGCATTCGTCTCGCTTCCGTGGTCACGCAAGTGGAGGATTGCCCTCCGGCGCACTTCGGAAGGGACCCCAGGGTGAATCGCGCTTCCAGAGTAGGCCCACCTACGGGAGATTATTTGCCTTCGGAGGCAATCCGAGACGGGTCTTGACCCTTGTTATTCGGACCTCATTGTTGAGGCCCTGGAATCCGAAGGTACGTGATTCGTTGCGGGTTATTCCGGCGGCGAAAGAAAGGCCGAAAGCGGCAGAGAAGGATTGGAATGGGTGATATTTGGATGGAGATTTCTCGACGGGGATTTCAGCGGGTCTTTCCTCACGATTAATTTATCCGCGTATCGCGAGGTATTCTTTTCATTCCGAGGACGCTGAATATGCCATATCCCGGTAATTGGGCCTTAATTTCTTTCGTGCCCGCTGCTGGGGTGTCCACTCAATTCTAGATGTGCTACTCAAGGTCCTTCATAGCGGCCGTATCTCGTTTTAACGTAACTCCGCTTAGCTTTTCAGCGTTCGCCGTGGGTGGTGCGGACACTTCGATGTAAGTTTTACGGCTGGATTCTCCCTTGTCGGGCTTTTCCATTCGGTGGATGGAATAATTTACGTCTTCTAATAAAATTTAATCGGTTTTCTATCGTCAATACCTTGATTAGGAGGTATCCTCTTACAAAACCTCCTGATCGGAGGAAGGTTTTTCGTAAAAGAGACGGCAGTATTCCGACAGAAGCTTAGATCACAGCCTCTTAATCCTTAGCATTCTTTATTCAAAGTGAAACGTGATATCTCCTCAGTGTCTTCATGAAATGATTCCAAAAACGAAAACGATATTTTCTCAATTTTTCTTATCTACCCAAGTTTAAAAGGGTAGATTTGGGACTAGAATGTCTCATCTACCACTCAACTCTTGTCATTGAATCAGTACTGATTCATTTTTAATTAAGAATATTAACCATAACATATGCAGAATATCTAACAATTACGCTGGAAATGGAATGGAAATTAGAAAAGAAAGAATTGTTTCATGAAAGAAAAAGTGTGATACATTTTTATCACCGGAAATTATATTCCACTGCATGAATACACTTACAAAGAGAGGGAGGTGTGAAAAGCCAGCAAAAGATGTGGAAAAGAGTGAGAGAAAGAGAAATTACTACATAAATAAAAATAAAAATTACAAAAGGTTAATAACAATATTTTTTGTCGTTGAAAGTTGAAAAGGCGTGGTAAAAACAGTTTAGGCGCGATTGTATATTATGCGCTTCATAACTGTACTGAAGAAAATGTTTATTTGCTACACAATGTCAGAACATATGCCATATGTTATGAAAAATTAACTTTTCAAAAATCGAAAAAGCTTTCCGCAACTTAATCAGTGGATATGTAGCTCTGTAGAATCCAGTATATTATTACAAGAAGTAAAGTATTACATTGGAGAAATTAGTGTTATTTATTGTAAAATATAAGTTCTATATGACTTATATTAAATATTTTTTTTTAATTTAACAGAAACACACTGTACCGTTTATCTTATCAAAGATGACTTTGGAAGAAATAATAAACCTATGGAGGATTATAAAAAATATCTTTAAAACGAAGAAATAATAGGTTTGGGAAATAGTAGTATTTTCGAGTTTAACTTGCCTCGAATTTCTTGCAGGAGTTTTGTTAACTTCTAAATAAACTTAGGGAAGGAGTTTTGTCTTAAAATAGGGCACGCAGTACTTATCTAACAACAAAGTTTAGTCACATATAGTCATATATATATAGTATAGTATTTAGTATATATACATAGTCATATATATAAAACTTTTCGAGATCTATTTCCCGATAGCTATTTGCGATAACCTTATAGATATTCCCTTGTATAATAGTAATATGAATTTTCATCTAAAAAAAAGTTTCAAGGCTCCATTTCGAGCTGCGTTTATGTCTCGTATTCGAAGAATAAATTTCCTCAAAAATTCGAACTAATTTCATTGCAGGAGGCTGAATGTTAGCATAATTTTGTGAAATCAAGACGAGTCGAAGCCACCTCCTTACCTACTTCCTGTCCGATGTCTGACTGTACTTCGTAACATTCAAGGGAAGTAAAACAAAACGAGACGACTTGCTCAGCCATTCCCGAAGACCTGGTTACATGAGATGAATACATAATTCCGCTTTTCGGGATCAAAACAAACCGACAGCCAAAGGGAAAGATATTAAAACCTTGAGAAAAAACCGCCCTGAATTAACATTCAAGAATAAAATTCACTTTGCTCATAAAATATGAAATAAATTCACGATCATCGGACATTAAAGTTAGCAAGAATTATGGATATAATAAAGGAAGCAGGATACTTCGATGAGCTCAAATCTCTCCTTTAAATAGCAGTGATATTAAAAATATAAGAATGCTAAATTTTTATTCGACTTAAATTCATTACTGAATATAATAATACCAATTCATTGCTAATTTGAGTGATATGTCTCTGGTAAACTTTTATTTAAGTTTGGGATGGGTGCTGAAACACTGTTCCGAACTCTTTGATAAATTATTCTATATTACGAGGGGCAAAAAAAACAATAAAAGTTCGAATATACTGTCTCATTCTCAATTGCACAATCCCTCTATAGAAATTAAAGTACTGTTTGAAAAAAAAACATTTGATATTTGATGTCTCTAAATTCGGTGTTATCTTCTCGACTGGTTTTCATACCCATCAATTGATACATTTACAATGGATAATTGTTCTTCACATATATATTTATAAGCAAGGAAATTTAGAATCAACGCTGTTTCCGTATCACGTCATTTTGCAAGATATTATTCAGCTGAAAGTAGTCTAATGTCAAAATTAAGAAATAAATATTACTTTGGGTCATAGAAAGGTATTAAACTTTAACTCGTGAGTTGGGTAGCTGGTACCCAGGAAAAAGATAAACAGGATATAAAGATATCGACATTACATGGTTCGAACCCGGGTCTCCTACTTTCCGGGAAGGTGTTCTAACCACTAAACTACCATTCCGATTCAATTCCACACTCTTAACTCAATCCTACTGAGTTGAGTTTCTAGCCGCACAGCTTTACGTGCAGAGTTTGATTCCTTTCCTTAATCCTTGTGTGTTTCCTTTGGGGAAATTCCTCAAACACCTCTTTGAGAGTAGGCTGCCTCGATGAGGACTTCTGGCGATGGTTGGTGCCACTATAAGGAGCGCCACTTGCGTTGCTCACAAAGCATCCCGTTAACCCGTTCGAGTCCCAATGGTGTCGATATTTTTAATTTTCTTTCCCTCCTTAAGAAATACACCCCCATTCTTAGTTTTATATTATATATATATTGATGTTTTGGGATCTTGGTTATTTCGTAAAATATCCCAATTAAACAGGATTTTAGATCTAAAAACTTACGTTTACGTTCATATATTTCATTTTAACATGCTGGAACGTATGGGCTTTTTTGAGACGATACTATGTGGAAAGGGATATCTACTTAGCTATATGCTGGGGGAATTCAGTGGTTAGAATCTTTTAATTGTTTACATAATTAAATTCTGAAGCACGCTTCTACTTACACATCCGTCTGTAGACGGATGTGTAAGTAGAAGAAAAGTAGAAGAAAAACAATTTGAAGTAAGTAGAAGAAAAACAATTTGAGAGTCTTCTGAAAGGTCATCAATATCTTACATTAATAACGTAGCCGGTTAATGAGTTATTATAGCTAATAATTAGACGTTGTCTATCTCCAAGAGGTGTATGGTTATTCACGGAGGGAACTACGTGAGCGGGCAGTACTTAAGAAACTGATGAGTCTTGCTTGTTAATTAGTCATAATAATGCATGTGGAAAATAATGCAGTATTTCCAGCCTTCATTAATCTGCTCTATAAATTACTGCTTGAGCTCTATCGGCCTGATAGGATTCCATGAAGAAATAAAATCAAATTCGACTTTCATCCTATGCTATGCGATAAGTAATAAACAACGATCATAATACCGACTCGTTGCACCGACATAAAGTGAATCATTAATCATGAATGCATTAGAAGTATAGGTTGAAAATATGCATAAGCTTTTGATTAAATGTATAATTAGTTGATGCCGACATAAGTGAATACATGCTGTAGATGTAACTTCATTGTAGATGAATTCGTGTTGTTAAACGAGAAAAATACTAATTATAGTTAAAACGACCAACCAAAGTCTTTAAATTTAGTACTAACAAACACAGAAGAGTCGTCAGTACTCCATTAGATTTATTTGTCTTAAAATTTAAAGTCATAACCTTCACCTATTTATTATTAACTCCTTTTATACCGCCGAAGACTGCCACCTTCATAAAATCAAACATCTCGAAAATAATTCCTTCAACTCTCCTTATCTTGATAACAGAATTCTTCGTAACACTTAAAACAATTCCCTCTTTCTCCAAGAAAACCTGGTGACCTCAGCGTAAGAATGATCTCCCGTTAATCCCACTCCGTCTTACAGCACTGCTTAAGCAACCCCTTCCGCATTGATTGCTAATCGAGCCTTTACAATAACCTTTGGTGTAGCTGGAACCTTCCTTTCCTCGACCCGATACAATGCTCACCGCGTTCGGCGGTCCATAACCATCGATCAGCAGTCGAGGAGAAAGGCACACGCTAGGTGATACCAACCCTTTGCGCCCCCTCCACACACAGCGACGCCTCCCCACTTCATCGCCTCTCCTGCGGGAACCTAACCTCAATCCCTGCCTCCCCTTTTTCTCCTTGTTTTGATTTTTTACCGCCCCTCCCCCCTCGACTTCCTTCCACCGAGAACTGGACTGGTCGCTTCCACAGCTTCACCTGCACATTCCTCCGCCGCTAATGGTGGCTCTGGGTGGGGGAGGCAGGTGGAAGCCTTAAGAAAAGGGGTTTGAGAAACTGTTATAAAGAGTTGAGATTCGTGCACGGCTTAGAGGCATTAGCAGTCGGTTTCCCCTGGCCTTGTCGCGCGGGGCAGGTGAGCCGCGAGTATTAAAATCCCGCCGTGTCTCTTGCGTTGGGCGGGTTACGTGCTTGCCCAGATTCAGACCTTTGGATTGATTTAATTCCTGCTATTTCGGAAAGCGCTCGATTACGGTTTCTTCGCTTCATATAGCTTGCTTTGTAATTTCTTGTGTATAAAGGAAGCTAAAATTAGTCTTTTCCACTAGAAGATCATAAGTTTTTCTTATAGAAAATAGAAGTCTCATTCATACAAAAATACCGGTCAGACCAACTTGAATATGTATTTTTGACGAAAGTAATTTGAGCTGAACACGTTCACTTCTTTTAAAAATCCAAGTAGTACGGAAAAACAGTGGTATTTTGATAAAGGAGTCACACTGCTATAGAATTTTTCGGCTGTGGAAGATGTTCCAACTTTTTTGGACTCAACTAACGAATACAGACGGCGGACAAATATTTTGGTGTAAGCGAGCGGATGCCAGGACCGGCTTCAGACTCTCAAGCTCCCTGGAGAATAATTTTCTTGTCAGACTTAGGCTTCGAAAAAGGTCAGATGTTCAGTTAATACGGAGCTTAAGATTCAGAACTATAACATAATTTCCGATGCTTAAGTTTCATATACTAAGTAATAAATATCACCAAGAAAAGATCTAAGAGTAAAACTGGATAATACTCATGTTGCAATGACAAACTTAGTATTTTCCATACCTTAAAAGAATTAAAATATTACATTGATGATGGTAATTAAGTTTTAATATGCACAAGATCCTGTTCGTCTTAACCCAAGGTTATACGAAAAGTGATAAATAGATACATGACTAGGATTCTACTGTGGAAATTACTGAGTGTTTCCATTTTATGGTGTGTACTGCAGAATTCCACCAAATAAAGATTGAGCATATTATTTTATTCTCGAAAAATATTATAATAATAACACTCGTATTAATGGAATTAGTTAGAAAACCTACCAAATAAGTCTAGGAGACATTAACTTTTCGTTTCCTTTAGAGACAAGCTTTGCCACAAAGATGTTAAAGAAAACGAAGATCCTTGCCACTGAAGATGATAAAAAGATAACTTTTTAAACACCTAATGACTCTAAAAGCTAATATTTGAAAAGGAAAAGACAAGTAAAAGGATGATGCCTGTAACAATCCCGAGAATAATGTATCGAAGGCAACATTCAAACAATAAATACAAATGAAAACAGAATTTAAATCACAAGTAACGTCTCAATAAGCCTCCGATATTTATGTGACAATTAAATTGGTGAGAAAGAGACGCGCCATTCTAGCCACAAACAGCGTTTGTCCGCCTTCCCCTATTGTTCTCCCTGAGGCGACTGCCTCACTTGCTTACCGTCCTAAGACGGCCCTTGTTACATGCCTCGGGGGCCTGGATTCGCGCGTAGATTTCCAAGGGAAATAACATACGTCGGAATTGTTTTGCTTTATTGCCCCGTCGCCTTCACCTGTTCGCTCCTCCTTATAAATCGGGGAGGAGATTCTTTTCTGGAAGAACGTCCCCAAAGGGATGGAAAGATGGGCGCCAAACGATGAGTCACGGCGCTGGAAATGCTCGAAAAGATGCCCCGACGAATGCCCCGACTTTTGTTTGACTAGTCTTCTCGCTCTTTTACACCTGACGGATTTGAAGGAATTTGAGGAGGGCTACTATGGATGGATTGCTATGAAAAAAGCAAGGAGATGACCTTCTAATTCGGTTATACCGGAAAATATAAGCTACGATAGTCCAACCTATCGGGATCATTTCATTCACTATCTAGTTATCAGATGTATTAAAAAGACCATTTCTATGAAGAAACTAGTATGGAGGTTCTTTTTTATAAGGATGCAGCATTTGAAACCATCCGGCCGTACCTGAGATGCATTTTTCCCGCATTAAAACAGTCCTCGATCACTTATGAAAGAATGAAAATTAGTTAAATGGTTTAGTAGAAAATGAAGAAAAATTCTACTTAATGTAAAAATAATAAATTGATAAATGAAAATGAGAAGCAAAACGAATGTATAAGCCTGGAAAAGCGTTCCTTTCATTCGTGCATCTTGCCTATAAGGGCGTGCACATAGGAAAAATTCTAATGAAAAATTAACTCGAAAAATATTGGATGGGACCGGGAATTGAGCCTAGGATCCAAGGCTAGATTATCGGTCCAGTTAGACTTTTTGGAGTCCGTTTTTCTTTGATTAAGCATCCTTAGATAAAGAAGGGAATGCCGGAAAAATGCATAATTCGATACTCCTGACCTACAGAATAAAGGAGTGAAAACTCCATCAAAATGTTGATTTTTCCATTCCAGCGGCATTTTCAACTGAAATATACACCATTTCAAGATTTTTAGTCACCTATCTATACCATATATGATGTAAAGAAGATGTGATTAAAGAAGATAAACATATTTTTTAAGTTTCATAAGCGAACGCTTAATAATTATTGGTTTACGAAACATACCTGAATGAAAAGCTTAAATTTTTATTTATTTTCCGAATTATTAAATGGTTTCGTTTATAACACTGAACAAGTAAGAGAACCAATTGTTTATAAGATAGGTAAAAATATTAATATCACATTTTTAGAATCAAATAGAATGAATAGGAAAAAGCAGAATCTTTGAATGCGAGCATATTCCCAGGTTACTGAATTTTAGATGATAACTAACTAACACATACTGACATCCTGCCCTAAAAAGAGAAAGACATCAAATGTCATTCTCTTTGAACCGAATCTGGAAAAGGTCCCAATTTACAATGAAGTATTACTTCATCACAGAGCATTTTGTGTGCCGAAAGTTTGATAAAAAGGGACCTCGAATAAAGATTTTTCAGCAAGAAAGTCTTTAGGGAATAAATTGTTGGGGACATAAGAATCCAATAGGAAAAAATATCAGAGCCAACCTTCTCGACTTACAAAGTCATCATTGGGTGCGGACAAAAGTGCACCTGAAGATGACTATGCGATTTCACCTTCGTATGTTCCCCTGTAAAATTTTTGGCCTCATTATCTTATATTGTGAATAGATTTTGAAGAAAAAATATTTTGCAAAATATAAATCGAACTATGAACTACTGGAGGTCACTGTAGCATTTAATGAAAGCATAGATTCGCGCTAGAAAATAGTATAAGTTCGTTTTGTTTGGTCATGATGATCTGATGAAATTTGTTTACTCCAATTCACTCCAATTCTCCTCATTCTTTCTACGATATTAAAATCCGAAAAACTCTGGGTAATTTGGTTACTTATATATGAATGCGGAATATTTCGTTAAAAATAAATAATTCATGAACGGTTTAAGTAAAGTTTATACACAAGCTATGTGAAATCATGATTTTTTCAAATAAATGTAGTCTATAAAATTCATAAAAATCAGAATGAAGGCCCATTCAAGACTCTTTTCAAAAAGAACTTAAACAATCGTCTGACTATAGTGATAAAAAAATTATTTTCTATATCAATCCTATACTGCGACTAAGGCCCGATTCAGTTCGCAGAATTGCATGCATAATCAACTTTATTCCCAAAGAGATCTTACTCTTGCAATTTTGGAAGATAATAACCTCTTTCCGAGGCATAAAATGTTATGAAATAGTTTTTCTCAATTTTTTGAGGAACATAATCTTCCTTTTTAAGCCTCAAGCGATATTTCAGTAGTCTTTATTCGTATATCATTTTGAGATGTATTAGCCCTTGCCTCGTATCATCGTATGCTCATATTTCCTCGACGGAGAAGTTTTTTACTGCTTTAGAAATACCTCGGATATTTGGCGCCTGGCCGTGATACAGCAGTCGCTGAAATTTTGAAGTATTTCGTGGAGGCTGGATTTGAGAGAGACAGAAAGTATCACGTTACATTTGAACGATACGTCCGATGTAGGCGTAAAATTTTGATTTGCATTCCAAATCCTACATGCCTTGCAGGTGTCTGCTGAATTTTTTAAAGAATGCTTTCCGACCTACACGTTAAACGAGCCAAAAGCACTCGGGGTAAAGGTCAATAGTAATGAAAAGTGTTTTTTGGACGAAACAAGTTGAGCAAAATACCTTGGAAATGTCAAAAATGACCCATAGGGCGTGCTTTGTGAGTATAAATAATGGAAGTATTCATGATAGATTCTGGTAATTTTAAGCTGAAAATGGTTAGGAAACGTCAGATTATTCGGAACTTTGAATTCTAGTGGCCTTGTTTTCTTAGGTAAATAAATTTGATGCCATCAAAAATCAATACAGACAACAGTGAGATAGATTACAAAAGATGAAATGTATATAACCACATAGATAAAACCTGTTTCGGGATTATCATCAAGCAAATTTAATAAAGGCGGGTGACTGGTGAAAATATGAGTATTTAATACACGTATAAGTATTTAATTTACAAAATCATAAAAAAGGTTAGTAGTTTAACGGGAAAGGAAAATGGGGGTTCTAAAATTATTATTGAAAAATTAACACCTTTAAATTTAACCAAGTACAAAATACATGTATACCACCAAAATTAAGACTCAAAACAACTATCTACATTTTCCTTTGCCAATATCCACGACATAGAAGTATAGAAATTTATGGAATCGTTTTCCCTATTTTATTTGCTAAGGCAAAAGATTAAAGATCTCAGATTCCATGTAAATAAACGATCATTTGAATACAGTTAACTTTGGTTTTATTAGAGGTACATTTCCTTTTCTCGAATTATATTTCAATGCGTTAAGTTTTATATTAAAACAGGGTATCAGAGTACGATAGAATGGAAATTTTAGTTTTCTATGGATTAAACATGAATACATTTCTCCATCACCCCTGGAATTATTTAGTTATGGTAGAATATAATATCTGAAGTTTAACTTATTCTCGGAACAAAAGTTTTCCATTTTTCGATCATGAATTTTTTCTTACTCACTCAAATGAATTATGCGTTACGATTCCAATAACGTGTTCATCGGTTTGAAAAAGTACCCAAAATTTTTTCCGTAATCCAAAAGCAAGTCCCAATAAATAAAGCTGGAAAACCTCTTTTCAGCTATAATTCTTGAATCTGAAAGGTTGCCTCTTACGAAATACGTGGAGATATTAACATTAATGTCTTTCCCGAATTCGGACCGATTTTAAGATAATAAATATCATAGACAGATGATGGTCTTAAGTGACATTCTTTGGGTCGTAAATTCACTTTAAAGGTGATTCTCACGGTAACTAGAAATACATTCCGGGATGAGACAACAGGTATGCTTCCTTAATTACTCAACTTACAGCCGTTAAAAATCGAGAATCTTCGCCTCTGAAGAAATTCCACAAACAAATATTCCGAGTATCGCCGAAATTTGTTACGATCCTTACTGCTAATGGTTTCTAAACAAGTTTCGTAACAAGAGCCGCATTTCCCAAATTTCCGTTGCCAACAGCCTCCTAAATCCCGATGGCTTAGAATTAAAAAGATTAACGGGCCAAATTTCGAGAAATATGTTGGGAAGTTTGAGAGAGGATGATGTGGTGGGAAGATTGAATTACCTTATTTGGATTCTAAGACAATATCGTCGCTTCCCCAGATGCCTTTTACTGGAATATCATTCTCTCGGATTTCATTTGTTGGAATGTTTACCACGTTGAGGCTTTTGGCCAAATACCTTAGCGACCCATCCCATTTAAAAATAACCGTATATTCGGATAATTGGATGAAGGAAATATCACTCACCATGTCGAGGAATTCTGTTTTATTTCGTTGTTAACGGAACCCTCTGAAAAGTATCATCATTTCGCATGACATTATAAAGCATGATAACTAAAAGTTAATTTCGGGTGCTTCTGCTATATCACAACATGTTAGATATCTACCTATGATGATACCTTATAGTTATATGATGATACCTTATAGTTAATTTAGTTTAATATTGATAACTTTAGATGTTGGTAAATATTCATCGAATTCTAGATCCAGAAGCAGGATACTAAAGAAATGTGTTTTAATTAAATGAAGTATAAATGATTATATTATAATAATATATAACCGCAATACGAAAAAATGAAACATTTTGCAATGTGTAATTACGAATTTTCATTGCAGCTACGGAATTATTTATTGTTGTTTTTGAAGAATTTGTGTTTTGTTTTGAAAAAGAAAAAGTCTTCATGATTAAAAAAGCCTTAAAAATTGACCTAGTTAAATTCAAAGATGATAATAAATAATTCCTCCTTTCAAAGGAATATATTATTGCAATTTTACCACTGCTAGAATAAACAAACTGAATTTAACCTAGTTGATTAATTATTAAATACCCTATTACACCTCATAAGTGAGAATACCTATTAATCATTGTATAGAAATTGCAATGCAGCTCGTCTACTGAAATTAACACATTAATCTTCGTTCTAAATCAATCGTAATATATACCTTAAAGGGCTGGAATTATGACTCTAAAATATTCTGCATCAGGTTAATATTAAAAAAAAGAAACGTAAAAAGATTCTGAAGTTTCCATATTCCTCAGAAGCGGAGGAGGGCTTACGGTAATTCAGCTCCGTTGGATCTGAATTCCATATGCATCTATTTTGGACGCATTATGAGCTCCAGTAACTATCATCTACGTATCTCATAAAAAAGAGAGCCGGAAGGCACTGTACATTTGTATTCTAGTCGGACGATTCCCATTCTGATTACCTTCATGTGACTATTTTAAGGCTGAAAATTATAGTCGTCTCGTTCCTTAATATGCTGTGCCCCAAATATTACGCGACGGCATTAATCCAAGTCATTCTTTCGATCCTTCGACTAGAGTAGGAGTTTTGGTTTTGGTTCTGTCTGGCTGTCAGAAGGCCCGTTTTGATACTATTACGAAAGAATTTTTCCTTGCGGTAATTCACTTCTTCAGCCGTTTTCGACTTCTGCTTCTCCGAATACATTATATCATTATAATTATTTTTATGGATTGCCTGATCATTAGCTTCGGAATATTTACTGCTTCGAGTCGGGAATAAATCATAGGTCATTTCAATTGGGACGTGAATTTCAATCATGAGGTATGAGACAAGTAAATGCCAACAAAGCAAAGCATAAATCAAAGCTTTGTTTTCCAAGATCCAAAAATATGGCTAATTACTTACGAACTCAAATTAATTATGTTAACTAATGAACCATTAAATGGAAAAAATCGAAATTGCGGTAGTATTTTGTAGTACTATGTATCATAAATGTACATATAACGCTATAAATATACTAGTGCGAAAAAGCGTTTGGGAAGTTCAAAGGTAGCATCTCAAATGTATAAAAACTTTAAAATGCTCTTCACTCATGGAAAACTCTTACATTTCGTATAAAAAATTGATATTATTTTTAGACAGTGTACAAAATGATGACATCAATTCAACAGAACTTAACTTTTAATATCATGTTTTGTCACTATTCTAAGAAAAAAATCGCTTCAATTACCTAGCGTTTAGTTGAAATATCATACAGGTATGGATCGTAAGTTTTATTTAGTAAATAACGCATGATTTTTCAAAATTTTCCGAAGATGCTAATTTGGTATAAAATGCATGTATTTCTTGATTTTTATGCATGAATTTCTGCGTGTGGCAGGAGGCTCATGCACCATGACTCTACTTTCCTAATCGAATACTTTCGCGTATCGCTCTCGGAAAAAAATGAATACTTGAATCGACTGGATCTGGAATCTATTTCTCTGATCTTGATCGCAGTGTCAGAATGGCCTATATAACAAGGACGCATAATATCGGCTACATTTTCTATGAACGTACTCTCTCTGAATTTATTAAATAAATTAAATTTCTGATTCAGCCATCACATACATCGAGCGTCATATGAAATTTTATATCCGGAATCTTTAACTTAGTGTACAAACGGAAACTCCACCATTTGGAATTCATAGGTGTTTTCACCGTCGAACGGAACTCTCCTAGGTAATAATAAATATCCGGGGAAACTTATCGATACCTCCATCTACGTATAAATTTAAAATCCGATCGTTTCCCTTGGCTGACTCTCCTTTGGCAGGATAATCCTTCCACTGGGGCGCACCCGCGGACGTTGAGAAACGTCTCAATTTCCAGCATTGCGCTGATTTGCCATCCTGATACCCTCTCAGATAAGGACGAGGCGGAAATTTTACTCAAAAGAAATCCCGAAGAAAAACTGTTATGATTCACGTCCGGTCAGAGCCGAATTCCAACTCCTATTCAAGCCCGGTCCCGATGCCATCCGAAGGAAACGAAGTGAAATCGTCCGATTTATTTATATCCCGAAAAAATCCCGCCGAATAGGCAACGGGAAATATCTCCCGAAGAATCAGACGACGAGTTTTTCCGAGAGTAAACGGAAAATTTTAAATGTTTGTTCCCCTAAGATCTTCGGTATAATTTATCGGATTGCATGAGTAGGGGATTATGAAGCGGTTTCGCCTTTATACATCTCTGAGCATCTCGCAGAAATATTCCTGATAAGATTATGGACGTAAGAGATGGCTCTGATAAGTTACTCATCCATTCCGCATCCGCAGTAAAAATGGCCGTAAAAGGTTTTCGCCCGTCGGGATTTAAATAATTGCGCGGAATCCAGACCGAGGACATTTTCTCCCCGAAGGTTCTTTCCCGGACGAAAAGAGAGAAAGATGATTAATGATCGCATAAATATCGCTATTGTAACGAGCGGCAGTCTTCATCAAACGCGGTGCCCGTTCTCCGGACCACACCGGGCCACATTACATCGCGTGGCTTTTCGTGAAGTTTATGGACGGAAAATACGCGATGTAATTTTATAAGTTATTCGTGAATAATTATCGAATGGAAATGACTTCTAAATTTACAGCCCCCTCGAGAAGGCGGATGCTGCTGATGTGTAATGTAAACATCAGAAATTAGAATAATGCGGTATAATAAATTGGGCATGAATCCATGTGCGTAATTGAAAAACTTGATTTTTATGTAGGCAATCAAGATTTCGAACACGCAGTCAAAGATCCGACGTTGATCTAAAACTGGCCATTTCGGAAAGATTGAGTGGAAGTATTTCCCTACGATGTTTTTCATTAGCTTAAATTCCTTTTTCATTCGAAATGACGGTGTCTAAAATAAGAAAGTGGTTACCATCTACAACTACGAATAACTAGTATGTGATGCATAGTGATAATCGTTTTCTTTGTAAATAAATGAAGTCAATATTATAAAATTATTGCACTGCCTTACATATACTCTAAAAATATCACCTTTTCTGTTACCTTGTTCAGTTTTTTTCAGACTTTTTGCACTTTTGTATCAATTGCATGACAATAGATGGATGTACCATTTCTTGGAGATATTAGGTCCAGGTGGGATCCTTTCAGCTAACCTCTTATGGAAATATTTAATACATCCAAGTATCTATGAATAAAATATAAAAGAATAAATGAGTGTCTTGTATCAAAAATGTTAATTTAATCTGAAAATTATAAAAAGAATTATTATAAATCGCATTCCATTATGATGTAAGAGATAAATTGAGTATGTTTTCATCCTGGTGCAATTTGAAGTAATAATTTAAAAAGATAATATTCAAAATTTCTTCATTAAAAAAACTCCCCATTAAAATATTTGGACTTGAAGAGATAGTTTTCCTTCAGAATTAGATAAAACTAATTTACTTTTAATAAAATAATAAGTCAAGAATGCCCTCGTGTTCAAGTTTTACAGGATGCTCTCCTAACTCATTACGCAGAAACTTATTTCAACCTCTGGAATTCGATAGAATAGTGTTAATCAAATTGTGAAATCTGAGTTATTATCTCGGTATATAGGCTGTGAATTAGTCGGAGGAAACGGAATTTTAATATTCCTCAGCAAACCATGATTTGAAACAGGGAAACGACACGTAAAAACCTCAAAATCAAATCCGAATCCGTTCTTATTAAGCCATAAATTGATGGAAATTATCTCCTTTCCTGGAACCCTCGATCAAAACCTAAGATTAGCTTTGTCGTTTCCTCCCATCCTAGTTTTCCGAGCTGTTAATGCACGAGACCCGTTTCTCAGGAATCCGTAATCCGGAAGGATTCTCAAAGTAGGTTATTTTAGAAATGGACCATTATTCAAAATTCTCCGGATGACAAAGTGTACTATCGGCGCCAATTGAGCCTTTCTGAAGATCCAAGAACGCCTTACGTTCCGCTTAGATACGCATTGATGTTGCCATAGACCCCGTTTGCGAGTCCGTGATGCACTTTGTTTCGGAAAGTGGAACGAGTCGTTCTTAACGGCGTCATATTATGAGTTGTATTTGCGTCGAAGCGACAGAAAAGTTGAGGCGATTCACGGCGGTGTTAGCGCTACTGCCCATATATTTATTCCACCTTTGCAAACCGGAAAGAATACGGTACGATTCGCCGTATTCGAAACTGAAATTTGCTTCTTTTCCGTTGACTTAACTTTGTGTACTCTAGACACTTTAACTGTGTCCCAAATCCGAAAATACCGTAATAAATTGCCATATAAGGTGACTATCCAGCAAAATGTAACCATCCAATACATCGCAACTATCCAGCACATCTAGCCATAGCAGGAAGCACTATGTTACCTAATGTGCGCTATATACCTTTTAAAATTCCGTAAAGCCTATTCCAGAATACAAGAGCGATTCTCTTTGATTTAAAGAAAATGTAAGTCTAAGTAAGTAAGTAGTTCATGATATAAAGGAAGCATTATATTCACCGTTCTTAAATAATGTGCTGTAACTGTATAATATTTTAAACTATTATCATGGGCAGTATTCAAATGAAATAAAATCTTACCTCTTATTAATAAACATTCATATAATTACGTTACAATTATTTAGCCAGTAAATATAAATATATCCTAATAATTGTTTAACATCCGTTTTTTAGCGCAAACTTCATGACTTTTATAAGAATACTTTTTTAAAGACGAAATTTACAACTAATTTTGTTCAAATTTTTTTTAGCGAAAGCCTAATTTATATATAAATCATCACAGACCTAAAATACGAATATTAATGGTGATTCATGTATGATTGCATACATTAAAACACATGCGCTGTCACGAATTACCATGGCCAACTTGCTCTTAAAATTAAATTGCTCGTAAATAATTATCCTTGCTCTTTAACCGCCTTTGGCATATATAGTACCTATATTTGCCAACATACACTTTGGCTGCCAAAAAATGTAGGTCAATTTGTACACATGATGTAGATATACTTGGCTGCAAATGTGTTAAAGGACACGAACATCTAGGGTCTAAAATTCTGGATTTTCTGGCAGTAAATCAGGGGGTCGAATTTTAAATAAGCTCGAATATCACTGAAGTATATTCGGTTACATGTGTAAATATAATACAATATTAGCTATCTTGCAAGATCTTACTAGCAATCTCACCAGGACATTCATGCCGTTTCGAGAGACTGTATGCTTGGGCGAGAAGTCCACTTGTCCTTGTGAGGAAAACGGTGAAAGGTGCTTCGTCACTTTTCATCCTTTCCCTTTTAAATACACGCAAAAGAATTTCACGGAACACTACAGCGGATTCAGATGAATACTTTAGAGGAAATATCTTAGTAGTATACAACAACCTCCATAAAACTGATATTTAGTTAAGTGAAAAATATTGAATTACTACCGAGAATATAATAATAATAATAAAACGTCTTTATTCGGGCGAGTTTGAGACTGAATAGTCTCTTCTTACATCTAACCCTTCGTCAATTTGTAAGAAAGAGATAGTAGAAAAAAGTGCACGGAAGAAATTTATATTGTGGGCATAAAACCTAGGATAGGAAAAATAGCCCACAGCAGGAAAACACCCCAGAAGAGGGTGTGAAAAACCTGCGAAACCTACAGATAGATAAGAAACTGAAATTTATAGAAAAGGCTGGAATCAAAAAGCAAGGAACATATTTACACTTCAAACTGCATATAAAAATAGTCGATAAAAGAATAACAGTTAGTAAAAAGGATAACATGAGATAAGAGATAAAAAAACACTGAAAATACAGAATGTTATAAATGAAAATGGCAAAAATAACTAGTATGAATACAGAAAAAAGAAAAATAAAATATAATAAAAATATAAAAAATTCACTATCATTTAACAACTTCGTCAATGTTCTTTCGAGGAGGAGAAAATGAAAACCATATACTCATAATAAGATACCAGACACCATGAAAAATAATAAAAAGTGAGAATAATTAATGAATATCATACCTTGTGACACAATCGAATTGTTTGGAACGAACTTGAAGGGAAAATAGAAGGAAAATAACCAAGAGGAAGACCAAGAAATGAATATATAATCCAAATAAAGAGAGATGTAGGAAGGAAGAGATGTCAGGATGTAGTAGAGCTAGCACTAGAGAGAGAGGAATGGAGGACTGCAGTCAACCAATCTACGGATTGAATGACCGATAATGATGAACGTGAATATCTTCACAGTTATGCCCCTAGTAATTAAAAATTCAGCGTAGGAAGGCCACAGCAAAATTGAAAACAAAAATATTTCAGCTTCAACAGAATTATAAGTCAGTGGAATTGTACTATCTCATTTTTTCTGGTAAATATTTATGGATAAAATGCTTTCATTTTTAAATTTCGAGCTAATATTTTCACCCACTAAAATTAGCATGACAAAGTAATTTCGGGTATGAGCCACAGCAAGTGTAATTGCCCCTTTCAGTCATTCTTGAAAGCGCCACTTTTGCGGAAAGCTGTTAAATACGAGGAAACAATCGACCGGAAGAAGAATGCTAATGCAAAAAGCGGATATGATCAAAAATAATACGCGAAACATTTAAATGAGGTCAGCGTGATATTGCGGTACTGGCTCATTTCCTCAAAGAGGCCTACTATGAAGATAATTGTCTCGTCCGATAAGAGAAAGCGTGTCCGGGCAGGACGCACGCGCGTTGCGTGGGAAAATTCACTCAGCGGAAGATGGGGTGATACGAGATACGTCCCAAGTCTCTCGCGGTATAAATATTAATGCATCCTTCCGCGGCACCGTTCCTTCGTGATTACAAGAAGTCGCTAATGGCTACAATCAATGCTCGCGGTAGCTGAAAATATTTCTGCAGATTCCATTCGGTATGAATACATTTTCCTCTTCGACCACCCTACGATTAAGCAGCTCAAACCTTCACATTTCAAAGTCTAAATAAAATCCACGCTAATGAGAATCTAAGTAACGGAAGTAAGAGGGACTTAAAAGAAGTATTTGTTATTTATGTAGACGAATTAAAATTTGCCATGAAATTTACAGGTGACTGAAATATTTGGCCACTAATCAATGCGCATGAAGACTGAAAATATTTCTGCAATTCCATTTCGGTATGTATTTTCATTTGTCGACCTCGAGTGATAGTCTAGTTTAACCTTTTTTAACACGACGATTTTTCTAATAATTTTCCAATAACTTCATAATACCTTGATATAGAATTCACTCATGCTTTACACTCATTCAAAATTAGCTTCATAACAACTGAAAAGATATGCTATGTAAGCGTTCGAATTTTGAATGGCATTTACTAATGACAGTAGGTTTATGGAATTACTAGTCAAATCTTTAATATATAATGTCTAATATTCCATGTCATAAAGTCAATGAAATAGTATGAATAAATCCAAAAGTTCGGACATTTCCATGTTCAACTTTTAAATTAACTCATTTTTAATGCACATGTAAAAAACGGAAGATATAAAAAATAAAGCGAGAAAATATGTATATTAATAAAAGAAGAATTATAAGTTGGTCACGATTTTTACCGGAGTCTGCGGTGACAGACTTCCCCGTTAATTGGTTGAACCACTACCGCTTCGGAAGTTCGCAAAATTTTTCCTTTTCACCCCAAATTAACAACCTCAGACCTCATATTTTAGTTTATAACCAGTGATTCCTCTCTCTATTCATAAATTATGCATGTGTGCTACATTCGAATTCTAACCTTAGAATTGCGGATATCATTTGCAATATTTGCTATAGTTATTAGTTTCGCTCTCTGTCGTACATTCAGGAGAACAGGACAAAAGGTGAATCAACGATGAAGGGCGAAATAACTAAGCAAAACACGAAATTTTTAATAAGACCGGTCTCGACTTAGTCATTATAAGGAACATATATCACCTGCGTGAAAAAATATAAACAAGGCATGCTGGTTTAAACCGGTCTCTCAAAACATTTCGCGCGAAACATTTACTAAATATTTGCTCTTTGTCATTTATACGGAGTTTCACGAGGTGACAGTTTCGAATGGATGTAAGGACTCCATTATATATCGCTTCTTTAAATTGGTTCGCTAAATATTCGGGTATGCAGGAAAAGTTATTCCATCTCTTTGAAGGGAAGCTGTAAGTGATTGCTTCTCGATCTATCTCCTCCAATTTGGATTTACTAAGCGTTTCGAGATTTCTAAGACGATTGATGACATACTTCCTCATTTAGGTTTGACAGTACGTTTAAAAAGGCAAAAATTACAGGCGTCATGGGCGTGGGGCAGCTTCTGCAAGGGGCAGGGCTGAAAGTGAGACCAAAACGAGTTTTAAGCCAGCACCCCGAATGATTTTGAGGACTCAACTACATAAATGTTGCGTTGATTACAACTTTGCTAACAAAAAATATGTTCAAGACCCAATCGGAGAAAAAATCATTATTTCGGCATGTTGACCAAGTATAGTATAAGTTATATTATTTCAGAACCAATTGCTTGAGCAAGTATTACGTAGACCTTCGCTTTAAGATATGAACGACAGGTACTGGAAATGATGTTTTAAACATTTAAATCTGGACGATATCATAGGAACAACTACACATAATGCAGTTAAAATATGCTAAAAAAAGTTCAGAATTTATAGCCAAAGCCTTAATAGCTTTTAAATATATTACAGCGTGTAAAAACTTTTTATTCAAAAATGAAATTTTTTAACAATAGCAAAGGATATTTCGACATAATCGTTCAACTGGTTCATTTTTTAAATTTATAATATTTATTACAATTATTTGTATTCATTATTGTTCGTGATCAGTTCACTGAAATAATAAGCACTTCTTTCATTTTGTATTGAGCCTAAAACCATATTTCCTGTTTATGTTTACAATTATTTATCAATAACCGATTGACAATCCCGAGTGTTAAAAAGCAAAAAAAGACTAATTTTATAGATATTGAGAGATTGAAAATTACGCAACAAACCTACGTACGCTATTTGAGCTCACCGGTTAATTATTACTGATTTAATTAAAAATAGCCAAGCAGAAGGACAAAAAGTGTACAGGGACTGATACGGAATAACTTTGCACTTACTGTAGTGCGGCTTTAGAACCGAAGGAGATAAGTATGAACAATATCGACGTGACTGGGAATCGAACCCATGTCTTTAGTCTTCCGCTTTTTCCCCACAATTTGAAGAATACTTGCTGAGTGAAAAGTTGGGTTCGAATCCCGGTCATATCGACATTTTTCATTTCTGTTCCTCCTTGAGAAATGCGTGTATTTGAAATTTCTCTCTTCTTAGGTTATGACACTCCTACATTTTAAAACGAATCGACGATTTGCTACGGAGACATCCTGACGGAAACACGGTTTTGGTTTATGGTGATTAAAAATCTCGATACATTCAAAGGCGAGTTCTAGCGGTGCCATTTTCTCCATAAATCTAATCCTTCTAAGCGAAGGGTCCTCTAAGTAAACAAGGCAACAAAACGAAAATCATCTCCACCTGGATGAAATTCACATGACTCACGGACAAAATAAATTTCGCTGTGTGATCTTGCGCCCCGAGCGGCGAGTTCGACGGATTTATAACCGTCCCGCCTATCTTAACCAATGATTTAAAAATTCCGTCGATCTTATAAAATGAAATCAGCGCTGTTCATTTCCATGAATTTAAGCTTGACGCTTCCCTTGCTGTCTTAATTACGATTTCAAACGTGATGGAAGATTATTATTTGCTCCTCTTGCTTGCGAGAGGCAATTCGAGATGATGGTTACGGCCCGACGAGAAAACGAGATCCTGTTATACCCTTTTCAAAGCAAGGCGGCTATTACTTTTGCGAAATAATACGAGGAAACCGTTATGCACTGCTAAATTTTAGTGTATATTTCCTCATTTCAGCTTTAGATATTCTATAACTGAGGTAAAAAATCTCGAGTTCTCGCGAGTATTTCTCATTTATGATGACCATCTTCTTTTATGGAGGACTCGAGGGTCTTTTCGGAGGTAGTTGAGTGTGCGATAATGACCTTTATTCTTGCTTTACTGAAGCCTCTATAGCAGAAAAAGAGGAACCGAGATGAGATATAGAGTCAAGATCGCCCGAATTCGTTGGAAAGTTTTCACAAATCTGAAATCTAAAACGTATGCAAAAGTGAAATTTAAAAATATGGCGAAAATAACTAAAAATTTCTCAAATAGATAAACTTAGATATATCATCAAAAATATCCATTAATGAAAAACGGTTAAATATTAAGTACAGCAACAAAGATTTTGACTACTGTTATTCACCGAAATTTATCTAAGAATTATTTAAATATAACGTTCTCCATCATTTTGAAAAATATTTATAGTCAACTGAATTTTAACCACAAAAAAGCGATATAATAAGTGAAACTATTTCAGTAATCACCAGGTGAATTTTTATACATCGGACATAAGGATAATAACTGAAATTCCACAATTAATGAAGCCGATTTGATCAGGATTGCCTTGTGGAAGGCGATAGCGCAGAAGAAAGGAAGTTTACCTTTTAAATAGAATTTCACACGTTGTAGGTATACATATAGGTTCAATCAGGAAGGAATGAAACACGTTCCGCTGTTCTAATATCGGTTTTTAAGATCACTTTATCACTTTTATTAAATATGCGTTGTCCTTTCTTCTTTCCAGAACGACTTTAATGTTAACTTTCTTAAAAGTTTTCTTGAAAATGAGACTAATTAAAATAAGAATTACTTTGGCTTCAAAAGAGTTGTTTTATTTATGTACGAGTAAAAATCATCCTCCGGTAAACAAGCTATAGATTACGAACTTTGTCAAAGTGTATCTATGTTTAACATGGTGAAAATTAATCTTCTAGACAGTCTCTGTAGTATGGAAACGAAAATACTTTCACCTCTTCACTGTTAGAGTGTGAGGTTCGATGACCTTCTAAGCTTAAGAGTACTTGTGATTGCCCTAACAGTATCATCAGGTTCTTTGGTTACCAGGTATATCAGGGTAACCTTTCACCGATGCTGGGGCGATTATTTTTATGATACTTAAGGTTTATATTTTGATCAGCTCATAGAAACTGTGTTGCGAAAAGCCACTTTTCAGCATCTATTTTATACTCATTTTATCTGTTACCGGACCTTGTTTAATAATTAAACCCTTGAATTAAAAGTGAACTCAAGGTTTTCATTATGTTTGATTTACACATTATAAAGTTGCCTTTCCTTACTTATGTCCCTAAGTGATATTTTAATGATACCGTTATATTTTAATCGACTACATGAATATATTCGAGTAATTACATATATAACTCTTTCAACTTTCGATAAATTTTTATGCCTTAAAACTCCGATATCAACATCATTCCCTTTACCACCAGGAAAATAATTATACCCTTAACACAATATAACCTTTTAAGCTCTAAGAATTTTTGTTTTCTGTATCTTTTCCTTTTTAGTCTACTTTCAAGTAATTTCTTACTATTCCTCCGCTATCAATATAAATCCAACCCATTTCTGCCTCTATTTCCTTTGATCACAACCATTTTCTTCTCTACCATCTTAAACGCTTCAGCACTTTTTATGCTATCAATCCAGCGAACATTTTTCATCATGAACTACGCCACATTTCTATTACATCCAATGTTTTGATATCCTCCCTTCATAGAGTCTATTTTTCACAACCATATAGTAAAATAGTTCATCACCTCCCTCATTAAAGGTATGGCGAAAATCAGCAGAAAAGGTGATTTTCACAATGGTCTCTTAGCCTTCTGCTATCCTTCTTCCAACTTCTTTCCTGCGTCTCCGATTCCAAGTAGCCGTTCTGCTCAGTTACCAGAATTGCTCCAGTTTCTACGTATCTTATCTCATAAATTAACTTCTCTCTTTCAGAAAACCTTGGAAAACTGTTTCCTCAATTCATTAAAGAGAGTTTAATATCGGCACAACATAACAGGATACAAACGAGGCATCAAATGCCACTTTTCACAAAAAATGGCCACTTACAACAGCATTATAACTCGTTTTTCTAAATATTCGGTAAAAACCGTCCAAAGACTGGAAAATAACCCACTAAAACGGCAACCGATGGCATAAATCGATTGAGATCACTACAAGGTAAGTTACGTTATAAAAGGCAGCGGTGCGTAGCGTTCCCATAGCCCCTGAGCATCCGTGATTTTTTTTCCGATCTCTCTCGATTAACGTGCTAAATATGACATATTTATCGACTTCGAGGAAACGAAATCAGTCTTTTCTATGTTCCGATTTCTAAGTATCGAGTTTTGCTTCTGAAACAAGGAGAGACATTAAAATTTATGACCAACCTACACACTTCAGTTGAGGAACGGAAATGTAACATCCTGTTTGGCCTCGTCAGACTAATTCCTTCAGCCCTGGTATTTACTTCTTACGACTAATGTAATAAAAACTTCCCAAATTTTACCAAAATGAGAAATGGGTGAACACTCCAGGATTGCGAACTTTTCCTAGCAAGTGCGCCACTTTTGATGAATATAAAAAACTTGCGTGCCAATATGGGGCCAAATCATGACTCAAAATACTGATATTTTTTAGTTTACTGTGTTAACGATCGAATTAAGGCGTTTTAATTGGAATAAAATACCACATTTACCTTTACTAATGGATATAATACACAATTATCTACCATGGGGATAATTATCTACTGGAAATACATAATGTGGATAGTTTTATCAGAATTCCGCGTGCCAAAAAATTATCTCAAGCGCAACTGTTGGTATGCGTGCCATAGGTCGTGCCACTGAAGATACGCTGGTTAGAATTCCAATCAGAGAATATTAAAATCCCATTCTGGATTGATCACATAGTCAATAAGCATCCCTACCATTTTTAAGAAAACAAAAAGTTTTTTTTTAAGAGATGATGGTACCAGAAAAAGAGAAATGATGCTTTCAGAATAACCGTTCGTTTGATATTTAGACCTGCTTCGTTAAATGGAGGTCTTTTACACCCGCAGTACAGCCATCCTCCGCCATCTATTGGTTGAAGCCTGTACCACAGATATCTGCAGCATCGGCCTCAAGCATTGGACTCTCTGAAGCGTTACACGATTGAATAATAATTTAATTTTGTGGCAAAATCGCAAGAAAAATACTGGTCCCGTTTCATTCCATTGGAAGGAAAGACGGAACCTCAACTTTTTTCCTGAAAAAGGCTACAAATGACATAAATCTCAACTTAATACCTACAAAACAAGAAGATTATTTCATTACGTCGCACCATTTCTAAATGATTCAGAAACGAAATGATTGAGAAAATACTGTTTTTTAAAACCCGGAAATATTTCAAATTAAAAATAGCTGTTCTGATACTGTATTCTCGATGCCGATTCCTCGTTAATAACGCTAATGAATACAAGAACACTCACTTTACTAATTTGTAAGCTGGGCGTTGAATGGAATGTTTACTTTGAAAACTATTAAATAATAGCTTATATTTATCAAAAGAGTTTAGGTAAAATGATACTGAAAATATAAAATTAATAATATTAGCGATAAAAAGATAATACATATGTTAAAATACTTAGTTGGTCGGCACTGAAGCTTTTCCTTTTATAGTGTAGCTCCCTAACTCGTTATCGACATGATAATCTTACACTAAGCCGAAGTAGAGTTGCCTTAAATTTTTCCCTTAATTAAAGCTCTATATTACATTTCCGATAAATCTTGTGATTGCAAAAAATTAAGTTTAGTTTAGTTTATGAATCACCATAGGCCACTATGTAAATGAAAAAAATAATATGTATGGCCAACACTATAAAACATTGCTGCAACTGAATGATAAATTACGAGTTTTAATCTATTTTGATATAAAATGAAATTACTATTAGAAGAAAATAAGTCTTTCGATCGAACAAATTATCATCATCATATGCGGGCTGCATTAACCATTGATTCAATAGGATAAGCACAGGGCCTCAATATCGAAGGGTCCTTCAGTGAAGGTTTATGGCACTTCAGAAGCTGTGATTGACCTTTTTTGGACGTACAGTCTTAAGGTAATCTAGTCTCGGAACAACCTTTCAAAATATTTCTTTTTACTTTATGATACAGAAATATCTATTGGGAGTTGGGAGGGGCCTTACAAATGGAGAAAATAGGAAGGAATGGGGGAAATAGCCTAAGGCCCTTCTTCATTTATATCTGGCCCTGATTATACCCTATATGGTAAGGGCAAGGACGTACGTTTTCAGTGGAATATTTTATAATTGAAATTTCCGAATGAAGTGTTTGATGGGAATATTTGCTTGGAAAACTATGAAATGATAATCACTAATTATAGAACGATATGTGCTTAATGATACCGCATACCACTAAGTGAAATTATCACAGCGGTAATGCTCGGTTGCCCAGTTATCCTATCTGCTTCTAAATTATCTTTTTATGATTCAGTGTTTCTTTTTCCCAACAACCAAAGCGTTCCTTACCAGTTCCAATTAATCGCTAAAGAAAATTATCTGTCATTACACGACACGAAAATCGGAATTTCCAGGTCTCTCCGTCGAATGAATAATTATCGATGCCTAGTAAGGATAATTGATGCTCGTAAACTATCGCCCAAATAGGAAAAATCTAGAAATAATAATAGTATTTAATAGTGTAGCCAGAGGGTGAACCGAAGTCAGCGCGCGTTCTATACCACGATTCCCCGCAGCTTTTACCAGAATACCACGTCTAATAATCTTAAATCACTCCGTGCCCCTCAATATCTCAAGTGCAAAAAATAACGTTTTGGTACTGAGAGACGGGAGATGAGGAAAAAAATTATGTGGAATGTCCCGGGGCGAGTGAAATGGCGCCAGAAAATGAAGGCGGTCCAAGCCTTTGATATCTTAATTGCCACTCCGTAGACATAAATCTTCCTCTTATCTGAGGATTACCGAAATTCCCATCCTGTAACTTAATGCATCAGAGCTCTAAGGATTCGCGGGGGAGACGAAGTATTCGGGGATTCGAAATCCAGAAGGAATAGTGATAAATATAAAACTATATGTTTCATTGAGAAATGTACGGAACAGCGATGGGGCTAATTGATCTTTAAAACGGCAGTTTTAAAATGTGACATATCCGGATGAGTGGTGTCAAATTTAACCCCAAAAATATTATCTTCCTACGAGGTCACTGAGTTATTGTTTATTTTATCTTCTCGCAAATTGTATTACTTACAGTGTATATCATCAAATCAATTGAAATAATATACCCTAATGTATCCCTACTCCTTGGAAAATTTATTAAAACTGTCCAACGCTAAAATTCAATTATGAATATTATAAGTACATTGTTTATTATACATGGATGATCTGAAAAGTTTCCGACATTTCGCCATTTCACGACATGTTTTCTGAAAATTTCTGAAAATTTTCTGAAAAATCTGGGGTCGGGAACTTTTCAGACCACCCTCGTAATGCGAATAAAATATATATATCACTATATCATGTAGCATATACTTTAATGCTGTATTATATTTTTTATTAGTCTGATGTAAAAAGATAAATATCATAAGAAAAAGTTTTCATTGTCGGGAAAACGGGAACGAAAATGACCGCATTCAAAAACTTCGAGTTTTTAAAGACTAAAAAGTAACTTCCTGCAAAATATATAGTAAAACGTGTAAGTGATGGAGAAATATTACATTAAGAAACTATACATTTCCAAATCAAATCTGACCTCACAAGATTGTTTAAAGATTAACGAAGGAGAGCAATCAGTAGAGGCCACAGCATCCACTTTTCTGCACTCATTGACATCTCTGGAATCGATTCAAGTATATAAGGGAGTTCAAAAACGAAAGTGATGGCTGTGGTATTGAAATAATTTCAAACGTAAAATGTATCAATTTCATTGAATTTACTCAGTCCTGTAAAATTTTGCAGTAAAAATTTTATTTCAAATCAGTTGTGTCAGCAATATTCGCCATCACTAACTCTACATGAGGTGGTTTATGTTAAGATACTAGCATCTATGGACTTCCAATCATTATTTCCTTTACAGAAAACTTCGGGAAGATACGCAAAAAATATTATTCATTGACCTTTAATTGTATACTTTCTATGAAATTCGTAAGGAAAAGAATTCATTAATTATTATACAACCAAGGTATGAATCCCAGTTAAGTCCGAGAAAGGTTGAGAGCCTCTCCTTCAAATTTAAAAATGCCCAAGGTACGGATAAAAATAACCGGAAATACTTTCCAGAATCGTAAAAATATACTCTGGAAAGGTAAGTTGTACCATGAACGTACGGAGCGAAAGAATACGATCGAAAACTCGTTTTCCTCCTTCGTTCGCAACCTCGATAAAAGCGAGCAAAAGCCAAGGACTTCCGGATAAATGTCCAAGAATAGGGCTAGTACGAGGCACCTGGAAGAATCTGGGAAGGAAGGCATCTAGAATAAGAGATCTTTTAAAATGTCGCTAGAGGTACCCCAAGAAGTAGCTAAAAAGCAACAAAAACCCAGAGGAACATTTCCTCACAAAGAAGCTAACACATCACATGGCTTGAATTTTATTTTTATAAATATAAAATAATTTATCATATTACGCCTTATTCATTTATTGATAACTCGAAAATTAAACACAAAGTCGCAAAAAGAGTGAAGAAATTTTTTCCGTCATTTGCCATGCATGAATTGGATTCTGTTTACTTTTTTTTACTTTGATTGTACTTTCTCAGTTCACGTACCCAATAAGTTCTCTGCCTTACACCCTCTACTCGGATAATCTGACAGTTACTTATGTAGTTGAAAACGGGACTTTCCCATGCACAAAACGGGACAAATTTTTTACACTAGATTTTTCCGAAGGGATGTTTTCATTACTTTGTTGTAAATATTATCTAAGAAAATTCTCGGCCATTTTGGAAATGGGAATAGGAAATTTGACCTTAGCTAGATTTTATAGCGAACTATAAAGCCCACAAGATTACTAAATTTCAAAGGTGAAATAGCCACACTTTTTGGAAGCTCGTGTTTTTCACCGCAGCCTCTGAATAACATTTCTATGCAACTTAAAAATTTACAAAACAATATTTACAATGAAATTTATCTGCTGCATTTTCTGAATAATTTTACTCTTTCAATCTATCTTTATAGGAAAAATTATCTGCATTTTTCCATTGAATATACTAAAATTATCACAATTTTTGGTGAAAGCTCGAACGGGGCAAAATATTCTTTTTTTTTTGATATTGACGAGACGGAATAACTGGAAAAGGCAATAAACCACTTTATAAACAAGACTTTATATTGTCCAATAAAATTTTTATCAACAATATTCAGTGTATCATGATTATAATAGAAGCAACGAGATAAATAATTAATTTTGGAGTTGTTTGCATCGTTGATGACATTACAATATCGAAACTTAAGTTAGATAAACTAAAAAGTTACTCTGTGGATTTAAAGCAAGGATAAACACACATCGATCCTGATACCACCAAAAAATAATCTTTCACACTACGGAAATTTTTTTCAGGCGAAAAAACCCACGTGTCATTTTAAGTATTTCTATTCGGAATACTTTGAAGGTATTAATCTGTAGCGATGCTGAGCCACTGACCTCCTTTATATTCCAACACAACGAAACGAGTGAGAGAGAGAAAAGATGCTCGCTTTGGTTGCTTATGCATGAGAGGCAGGTGCGACCTTCGTGAAAGTCATCGCGGCATGAACAGGTGAAGAAATAAATAAATATTTGTCATCGTCGGGAAGGGAGACAGCTCCTCCGGATGAAACTACGAAAATCGTTATCACAAGCGCTTTCCCAGGATTGTGAATGGAATTAATATTTACTCAACGATTTTCCGACGTTGCTTGCTTAAGGCTTTTATCTTACTGTCTCTCAGTGCGGCATTGTATTTTCCATAAGAAATGTTTATTATTTTATGTATCGCATAGCTATACTCCGATAGGTGGCAGTAATCAGTAGTGTAGTAATACAGAATTGGTGTGTAATTTTGTCGTAGTAGGAAAGTAATTGGCAAAGAAGAATACCAGTGGATTTGCGTTTTGTGAATAGTCAGCAACTTTTATTGACCCCCAATTTACTTAATGTTCCCATAAGATTGTTTTCAACCCCCTGGTTTTCCACAGCTGAGTTATCTGCAAAACCAAATCACCTATAATAGTACCACAACGAACAACATCTTTGCACTCTTACTATATACCTTCCAAGTTTCATGACTGCAGAAGAATTCACTAAGGAAAGGTGTTCCAGTTACATGAGATTAGGTTTTTAACGCTTATTCTGCAAATTTCAGCTCCGAAGAGAACCAACCTGCAGAAGTGCAAACAAAACCTTTGGAAATCAAACAATTTGCGAAGTTTATTCGTTTACGGAATCACACCTACAAAAAGCACTTCCGGAAAAGAGAGCAGAAAATGAATTGGTCAAACATGACTGGTCTTTGAACAGTCTACATGGGAAATTCTTTACAATGTTGCTCTAAGGAAACATTAGACAGGAGGAACAATATTTCACTGAAAACCGTGACAGGAGTAGAGCGTGACGGGACAAACAATAGAGAAAGGTATGCGATGAATAACGTGAAGCAGATGGAAAAATCAAGGATTGTAGTTCTAGTGGATTGTAAACTGGCAACAGAGTCGGTCTGGGAAATACCGCAAGCCATTCATCAAATGGAAAATCATTGTGAATTAATGTTTAGGATGAAGATTAAAAAGTACATGCTGATTAGAAGTTCGTCAATAAATTTTACACAGCTGTGCCAATAAATACCGTCTGATTTTGAGGTGAATATCAAGCATCAAAATATTACCTCTTGTACAATTATCCAAGCGCGTGACGCTTCGGAACGGTCCCACTTGTGACAGTCTTCAAAATGTGTTGCTCTAATGACAGCTTACGTAACTTGGTTTGCAATTCTGGGTTTGACGTGGATACTACTTCAGCTTCCAACCTACATTTCTCTAATTAATCGAAGCCTGACGAGGTATCTCGGATTACCCAACAGTTCTAACTTGTTGACGCGACCTTTCACTTGAAGACTTGTTGAAGTAAACTTGGTATTCCAAGATTATTTAGCCTTAAAATTCATCATCAGTGTTGTTTTGCTCTATGTCGATACAATTTTATCGTTCTCATCTAACTGCAATGAACATTTAAGCCTGGGAATATGTCGCATAGTGGAATGTAAGAAGGCGTTCTAACGATTTCCTTTCTGGTAATTCTGAAATGAACAATTGGCAAATTTAAAAGGTACCCCCTTTTATTTCTCCTGACTAATTTAATATACTGAGATTGTTTCGTCAAAAACTCACCATCAGCATTCATCAGCACAGTATCAACGTAGATATTTCATTATATAGTAAATCGATTTTGAAATTGAGATAGTCTAAACATTGAAAGATACAGTAGATTATCTTACATTTCATATCCCTTAAAACCTGCATACACCTATACCAATGAAATTAACTGTTTCCTATGCCAACTGAAAGTCACTAAAAAAATTAATTTAGCGATTAAGTCCTATACGCAAACAAGATTTTTCAAAGCAATCTAAATTTCAGCAATATTACTATCAAAATCGACATTTTAAATGGATACGCGTTTAATAAACATGTTCTGTATCCTTATCGTCACATTTCAATTTTGTTGAAGATTCACCACATCAGGGTGAGAGGAGATATTGCACGTAAAGACGTGCGTCTAGGAGAAATCCCAAGGAAAAACGGACATTAAGATAAATTATAAAAACCGGAACTCGAAGGACACTAGCCAACGAAATCTCCCAAAATGGCACGTTGATGACTCTGCTGATTCGATAGTATAATTGGATAAAGCATCTGCCCGGAAACTGGAAGATCCGGGTTTGAGTCCTGGTCCTCTCAACCTTTTTTCAAGTCCGTTTTTTCTTTGGGATTTGTGACAAAATATTTTATTACTTCCACCTTTAGAATGAGCCGCTATTGTTTCCTTTTTAGTTTTCGAAAGTACTGTTTTTCGTATCATAATTTCATACGTCTGCTCTACTCTTGAAATGGAGCTAATATCAAACTAAACAATCAACGGAACTATTGCAATCAGTGCAGAAAATGGTGGTTACAATTATTTTACCATGAGATGGCTGATGATCACTACAATCAGGATGTCATTACAGGTGATTATGGGCAAGAGAATTCCGATGAAATTATGAAACATAAGTAAAAAATGTTCGGGAACATTTGTTTTGCCGATTCGAGAACATCTCTCTAAGAAATAAAATGAGTCAATTCCCATACCTCCTGAATTGTGGCGGAAGACATACATAAATCACGCTCGAAAGATTTTGAACGGTTTAACCTGAAAATATTTCCGACTCATTTCCGAGAATAGGGAGTATTTTTTGGTTGATTTGAGACATGTGTTGAAGAAAAATCACTGTCGTGGCGAAAAACACATGACCTCGAGTTTCAACAGTAATCTGTTTTGAAGATCCCACCAAACTCCGTTTTCGTCATCCAAATAGCTTCTTTCGGGTTAAAATGTCAAGAATGACAATTTTCTTTGGCACTCAATCGTATGACTGCGAAGCGTAAAAAATCAGGTCTTGGCTGATTTGGATCAATTTTTGAAGGCGTCTGTAATTTAAACTTTCCGAGACAATTCAATCAAGGTGAAGCCTTAAAATTCTGTAAAAATTAATTTAATAAATTCTGATATTTGGTAACACATATTGATATCATGATAGTGAGTTCCTCCATTTTTTGCGATTGAAATATTTGCTGGATGATACATTTTGAAATTATTTCCCCTTAGTGCTCCTTATTAGACGATACTCTAACCTTATCAATTGGAATCAATAAAGAATAACTTTGATAAACCTGTTCAAAATTTACACAACGAAAAAGATATTTTACTTTTATGAAAAAGTAGTACTATAGCTAAAAGTACTAACAATAAGACGGCCAAGTTGACTTCGTACATTTTGGACCACGGCGGGAAGCGAACTCAGTACCTATTTCACCAAAGGCGAACCCGATACCCACTTAGCTATTAGGGATTCCTTTCATGATATTTGTAGTGGAAAGTAAGCTGCGTTAAAGCAAGCAACGTACGATATTTGTCACTTACATGAAACGGAAAATTCCTTAAAGTTTATATTTTAAGCAAATCAAATTGATGGCGTCAAGGACTCGAAGATGAGTCTGACAAATGCTAAATGCAATGATGTGAATTTATTGCTGTTAAGACTGCATAAAATTTCAACTGACAGCCTACTTTACTTAAAGCAATACTGAATGACAATTAGGATGATGATTAAAATTATCGAGATTTATACCTCTAGGAAAGAGATAAACGATTATTCCCAGCGTTACTACAGTAGAGAAATAAATGGCATTGAAAAAGAAAGATGTTTCTTCTTTTGCGGTAGGCATTCATAAAATAAATGATGTCAGTACAAAAATAAAAATGACGCGAGTAAATCCAACTTAAAAAGGATTCCGATATCGAACTTAAGGATTCATTACCAAAGGTTTTATCTTCTAGATAAGGAGACAGTAATTGGGATAGTCTTCTTTATATTTATCTCCCGCAGAAATCGTATCTTACCCTCAAAACCTCAGCATGTGCCGCAGCTTCTCTCCGTCCCACAATCAAACGTACAATCCATGCAAATTAAGTTCGTTATAGCTTTTATCTCGAGACTAGAGACGTATAATTGATTTAATGATTTCGTATGTATGGATTTCGGCGTATCGTCTCGAGTACCCCACCCGATTTGAGATCCAATAATATCACTAATTGGGAGGGCGAAAAAATACCGGGGAATTTTTCGCCATAAAATTCCGAAGAGGCGGAAGCGTATCTTTCCTTTCCCGATTTCCCTTTCATTCCCGTCCTCCGAAATACATTTGTATCGACACTGTGAGTTAGTTTGAAAAGCTACCGCAAACGGGGGGCAATTGTTTAGTTTCATCGAAGCGTCGCTTTCCGAAGACCTTCGACAAACGAGACGGGGAATTCTGGGAATTAAATCACCGCAGACGAGTTCCGACTGTTTTAATTAGCCCAGACGTTGCGAGAAAGAAAGCTCACCTGTCGTCAGTCGATGGCGGATTTGCACGAATCTCAGCAGATTAGTGATTCGTGAAGGAGAAAAGAAAATCAGCGGCGAATGATTTCGAAGCGTCAAAGATAATGTTTGAGGTGCATCTCAAAGAACAAACGAAAAAGAAAAAAGAGAAAAGTCTTCGCTCTCACGCGGATGAATGTCTCAATAGACTAATTAATTTATTTATTTGTAATGTTTAGAATGGAAATTTAATTAATACTTATTTTTGGTTATTCAACGGTTATATTTCTAAGAAAGTATGTTGTTTGGAGTGTTCAACAGCGTATATGACTATGAAAAATTTATGTATGTAAAGATTGCCTACTAACATGAAATGTTTTCTAATTGCGGTTATTGTGGAATAATAATAATAATTGTATCAACAATTAAAAATTCTAGCACAGAAATTTGGAAACGACTGGGATAGAAGGCCATATTTATGTTCAACTTCATAAAAGATTAATTATCAACAAGTGCTCCATAGTCAGAGAATTTATAAATATATATTAGTGTTCTACCTTTCGGTAGGTTTATGTGCCCCCATATTCCCTATTCACAGTTCCCTCTCCTTCAACTCCCAGTAACTTATCCCACCCCTTAATTCGTCTAACTACTGTCTTTGTCTTCCCCTCTCTCTTTTCCCTAGCATTTTTCCCTCGATCACTTTCTTCAATAATCCCTCTCCTCTCAATATTTGACCCACCCATTTCTTTCGTCGATTTATAATTACTTCAATTATTTCCATTTTCTCCCCAACCATTTATAAATAAACATTAAAAATATAAACAACACAACGATAGTTTCCAGCTATCAAACTGACTAAAGAAACTGGAATACAGTAAAGAAATAGCAGAAAGTGTATAAAGAAGCATGTCAAGCAGTGAAGTGGTTCCAGGACTAACATATGAAAATTAAGTCAGTCCCTGGTTAGAATCCTAGTATGCGAGTCGAGAAAAGGTCTAGATTGACTATCATACAAAAGTAAGTAATAAGGTAATTTGTATGTATTAAGGTATGTAAATTGGTAGAGTATGTAAAGAAAAAGGTAGAAATATTGCAAAAGTGACTAATTATTCTAATATCTATTCAGTCTAATTCGCCCAATAATGATGTGATTCTTTTAATTATAATAATTAATATTGATAGGAGCTACTAATGAAACAAAATGAAATAATGAAAAAACAACGAAATCGGCTGTTTAATACCGCGTATTTGTGAAATATTTTGGTATAGTTACACCTAAAATACGTCATTATGTTTCTGCTAATTGATTTCAAAGCTAAAACGGTTTGTTTCCTTTTTTAAGTCTTGGGTAACGAAAGGAAACGTAAACAGGGAACTTGTAATGTGGATGCGCGCCAATGCAAGTGTTCATAAAAAAGCATATCGACTGCTGCCGATTCTTTAGTGCCAATAAAAGAGTCGGTATGTTTTTAGCAGTACCCATGCGTATTTTACGATTTGTTACTCCATGGGAAGTCGTATTTTGTCAAGCGAAGGTGCTTCCGGAACAATTTACCAATGTCACCCGAAGTATAATTTTACATACTTATATTCTGGTAACGTAAATTATTCTGTAGAGATAAGGGAGGCAAATATAAATGCGGCACATTAAATTAAAGAAATGAAAAATTAACGAATGTAATAAATTTTGAACGATAAAATAAACGTTCAGCCACCTTTGATCAGTAACTTATCTTATTTTGAGAAAAGAAAGTAATTGAAATGGAAATCGACTTTCCTATTAAAAGTATCCATCATGAGAATATAAAATTATAAATTAAGTTATAGCTGTTTAAAACTATAAATTAATTTCTCAAGGAACTTTAGCAAAATAAATATGTTCCCTATTTAAAAGTTACAATATAGCAAGCATCCATTTCTTTAAAAACGGAAACCTAAATAGAAAGAAGAACGATATATATTTTCCTACTTGAGTTTTTATTTAGTTTTTATTCCTACTAGAGTATTTATTTCACTACCGGATACCGGTTAAAAAATTACAATAATTTCTCGTAATTTAAAAATTTCTTTAAACTATTTTGTTCATTGAACGGTTGGATGAATATTTGTTGTAATGTTTTATATTTTGTAATGCTTAGATATTTTATAATAATATCACGTTATTGCTGAGTTGTAAAAGCTTTGACTATGTTTTAATGCTAGATTTTTATTCATTTGGCACTCGATTGTTTAATTTTAACGATTTGCAATTTTTACACTTTGTACAAATGTTTGGTAAAAGTATCCTTTGTGTGACCGAGTTCAATTTTGTGATATTTTCATTTTCTTATACCTATTTGATATTTTCTAATTAATTGGAAAAATGAAGATTTTTATGCCCTCTAAATAAATCTAATAATAATAAAACCTAAATTTCTCCCACAAAAGGAGTCTGTAATAAGTAGAGAACTGAGAAAATCCACTATAAAATAAAAAGTTTGAGAAGAATTACTTAAAATGTAGCCTCCCTTGTACGATGCTAATGAAAACGATGGATATGAACTGCGTAAAATGAAGAAAATATTACATTTGAGAGGAATAACGTGAGAAGAACGTAATTGCATAGTAATTATAAGCATCTACGCTGCATTCCTTTCATATCTACTCTCTAGTAATTCCAAGAGAACTCATGACTTGAGTAGTTTACCGAATTATCGGAGTACGAGCCTTTTATATTGTGATAAGCTAAGCTTATTTTATTACTTAGTATTTCTTATCTATTTGAGTTCAGTATAATGTGAAGGAATTTGAACTAGCGAAATTTGTCCGCCATCATGATCTTAAAACTTGCAATATTTTATTATCTCCACTCAGCAATAAAATGTTTAATTGTAAAAAATCATTATTTTACTGCTAGGAGCGAGAGTTTCGTGGCTTTCGAATTTCTCAATCCCATTCCATTTATATTAGCGCAGCATTTGGAAGCGCAATTCGCGGCATGGAGTATGATAAAATTGTCCTCTCAATACGAAAGCTGTATTGGATTTAATGGGCTTTCCTTGTACGACCTCGACATGCTCTCTTATGAAATCAATTCGCTATCGTTGTGAAAGGTATTCACAGATGGAGAGAGAGAGAATACACGCCGAGTGGGAAGGGAAGCTGGAAAGGGAAATTTTCGGAGGGAAAGTGGCAGGTGCAAACCCTTCTCCACACAAGTTAACGGTAAAAGAATCGCGGGAATAAATCTAGATATACAAATTTCAACGGATTTCACTACGTTAAGAACATAAACCGACACCAGAACCACTCTTGCTTTCTTTCCCTATTTTTCTCCCATCCCTCGTTTGAACCCATTGCATATTCTGCCCCATCTCGTTGCATTTATCGCCTACTTTTTCCTCGCCTGCTCTTTCTCGTTTTCCCGCAGAAGATATCTTAAGCGCGATGCCTCACATTAAGGAATTCGAAGCATTAAATAAGTTGAAAAAAGCGCCTGACGGAAGAAAATTCCGTGTCATTACGCCGGGGAAGAAAAACGAAAATTACTCGCGTACTCATTCAAAAGCGTAATTTTCTTAGTCTTCGAGGAAAGAATTCGGTGTGAACGACATTTTGCGACGTATGTCGCAGCAAAAAACTAGGGGATATTATTTCAATAACTAAACAAGAATGCGTAACCATCATATAAAAGAATTGCACAGATATCGCATAACAGTGCCACAAATGAAAAATTTTCGAACTTTTTCTAGCAAATAATTAGATTTTCGTGTTCATTCGATTGTCAAATGTGACTTATTTCTTTAATTTTCGTATGAAATAGATGAATTTTTATCGGCCATTGGGTCTCTAACGGTGGCCATTTTCGTCCTTGTATTCTAAAATGGCGTCCTTCGCAACCTTTCCTGATTCGCATTTCGAAATCTCGAATCAAGGAGAACTTTCAGAAAGGGAAAGCGGATTTTTACATTTTGAAGTCTCCCATTGGCCCATTTTACGGAAGTCCAGCCAGTTTGTCCAAGTCTGGTTTTCATGGGAAAACCATTTCGACATCACATACAAAAATCAATCACAAAGCTTTCTAAATATATGGTAACAAATTAAACACCTGAGAATTTCTAACGTCGTATTATCTTATTCAGAACATTTTCTCTTTCAGTTTTAAAGGCAGTACAAAATTTGGATATCAAAGGATTAAAGGAAATTTATAAATTTTCTTACGATGATTTTCGTTATTTTTATGGATTGATACCACGAGTATGAGTTAATGTGCGGTTTTGCAATAAAATTAGGAAATAAATTTCAGTAACTGAACAAGTATTGTTGTGAATGATTAATTACTTCCTGATACTTACAGAAATTTGAAAATATGATCCCTATTAACAGTGAAAATCATGACCCATTGGAGAAAATGACCATTACAAGCGACAATGCATTACAATCAACCATAAAATTCTAGGAATGGTGGTTTGGTCAGTAAATTTTGCATTTCCTAAGATAATATATAGAACCCTGAATTCATTACTGTAACACATTGCAATTTTTGGCTTAAAAATAATTATTGAGTTTTTATTTAGAAAAAAATCCTTCTTATCCGTGTTTAACGTTACGATTCTCCGTAAAATTATTGAAAGATTTAAAGCGGTATGTTAGTTTGGAACAACAAAGATAAAATCAAACTGATTTAAACTAATTAAATTGCAGAAAAACATATAAACAACTTGCAGAAAAACATATAAACAACTATAAATACTGTGAACGGAAAAAGCTAAATAGAGAAAGCAAACAGCTGCGAATTACCCTAGCAATTAGGCGAATACTCGTACGTGTAGTTTGAAAATCATGAACGTATATTGTACATCCGGAATCGTCCCTAAGGCAAAATGAAACGGCGATTCCACAAGCACTAGTTGAGCAGATGCTCGGAAATTTCGAGGAAAATCCAGAGAGACTGGCAGGTGCAAAGATTCCGATCATGACATACTGATATCCATATCGATTAACATGGGTAAATAAAAGGAATGACTAAAACAAGGTAATGGATTCACATCCAAATCACATATTTTCATTTCAGACCTACGGATTTCCTTCTCCAATCATAAACTAAGTAAAAAAACACAATAGCTAGAGAATGATATTGAGTGAGTTCGGATTTATTTCAGGCAGTGCTTTGTTTGAAATGAGTATGCAGACTATGCCAAGGATGATCTCAAAACCCACGAAAAATATCATTCCTGAATTTAAATCTATTACAAAGGGAATGAAACTTCTACAAAACTCTTACTCTTTTAAGTAAATTTAAAGTTATTTTAAATTAGTCGTAATAGGAAAAACACAGATTGTGGCAATTATGAAGAATTTCAACAAAGAATTATTAATAAAAAATGTAAACAAATATTTATTTATCCGATATAATGTTTATGCAACAGATAGAAGTTGAATGTGAACGAAAGATTAGCTATTCAAATAAAATTCAGCCAATTAAACCCTGATCTCCATCGTTACAAAAAAATTAAAGTTACAACGATCTTTTGAGTCCGTCTCTACAACAAAAAAATGATATAGTGCTTCTTCTAGAGAATATGAAATTTATTAATTAATGTTCATAGTAATTAATAGTAGGGCAATAGTTGTTAATAATAAAATTAATATTAAAATTATTAAAGAATAAGTATGACATCCATGCTATTTGTTGCATCTTAACCAGTTGATACATTTTAAAACCAGGGAAACAGATGGATTAAAAAAATAGTTTCCAGACAGCCAAAAGGAATGTGAATTATACGATGAAATAACTTCATTATTCAATACAATGGTGCTTTATAATCGGAAGAATTTGATGATTTATATTTATAATAATTTTTACCTTTGACAGGTTAAAACAACTTCTATGTTTGATTAAGAAACAATTATTCGCATCATTTTACATAAGCATAATTTAAAGATCGCACCTATCTACCTATAACCCTAACTTACTTTCGCGATCCTTTAACGGAATTTTCCACAGTTGCCTTAAAAATTTCCGAAGTCACACAAATACTCGAGTACAAATACATTAACCACACAATGGCGAAAAGGGAAGGAATGCGCAAAAAAATCACATTCAGTAATCTAAGGTGAGATTGGAGGCTTACAGGCCTTAGTCGAGAGATCCGCGGAAGAATCAACAATGCAACAGTCAATAAAGGACGCAATATGGGGGATTGGATCTCAGATTGGGAGGACTTAAAGATCAGCATCGGCTTCATAAAACTCGTCAACCTCACTCCAGCCGATAAATTCATCGCGCTGAGTCTACACAATGCGAGATTTTTTCCAAGCCTCCGTAATTCCAAGAGCGGGAAGAACATTCTCTACAAATTTGTTTGCCTTCCTCTGTGACCTACATGAACATCATCGGCGAAGTACCTGCGATGCTGCGCTTTTTTTCGTCTGTTAGTTCGTGAGATTGTCATAACTCGAGTTTCATTTATACCTCGCGCGAGCATTTTTCAAAATTTCCACAGCTGTTCCGGGAGAAATGAATTGGTCCAAAATCGATGATGGTTAAAATATGACGTGTTTCATGAGAACTGCGAATGCTCTTCTTTCTTCTAATCCAGTGATTCCTTGGTTATTCCTTAGTAAGCACTGCTAACTCCATATGGGACAAATCTAAGGTGTTGTCTGACACATAAGAATTTATACCATTTAAGTTGAATTTTACTGATATAACAATATTTCTATTATAGATTTAGTTGATATTTCTGTCAGTGAATTTTCGATTTTTCTTCCTTTTACTTTATGGATTAAATCACACAGATTATAATTATCATAGATGAGGATTGGGGCGATTTTAGACGTAGGAAACCAAGGAAACGGGCATGAAAAAGTTTGGGAATCACTGCTCTAATTGATTCTCGAATGTATCTCTAAGTCTGCTACAGTTTGTCATGAATCTGAATTAATTTTAAAGTGAAATGACTCGTTCTAGTTGTTGTTTTTCTATATACAGGTAAGATTGACTAAGTACATGAATTCCAGAGAAAAATATAATGGGCAAAAACCAGTGAATTCTTATTGCAAAACAATTGCCGTATCTATTTAAATAAGGTAGCTATTCTTAGCTAAGGTTCTCAAAGGGGTTACCCGGATCCTTTTAGCTCTGCGAGAAATCGTAAACGGTTCTGTAGTCATTTGAGAATAGTAGAGGCAAACATAATAATTTTAATGGAAACGCTTCTTAAAGTAAAGTTTTAAAAGTAATTTTCTTGAATTCAGTTCAGTAGATCAGTAGATCACTGAGCAATATCCGAACAATGACTTACAACAGACCAACGAGTGCTATAGATGACTGTTTTATAGTGACTGATCACAATGGTGAATGTTTAAAGTCTCATTCTTTTACTTAATTCGAATATTTGAGCTGACATGACCAGCATATTTTGTAAAAGAGACCCGAAAGTCCACTAATTTAAGATTAAGAATTAACGAAACAAAACGGAAACGAAACTCGTACAGGAGGTAGCTGATTTCACCAGTTCTATTAAAATCTTAATTTGGCCGATTTAAGTAATAATTATCGAAGTCCCTCACAGCTGAGATATTATAACAACCCCTGGTATATAGTAATTTATATAAATAATGAAATTCCTTCACTGAATGGCGCGATTGAGACTTGACATCCTTTTTACATTTAGCCCACCGTCATTGAAGAATTCTAGAAAGCGCTCTTGGAGGTTAAACAACGAAAAACCAACAGGAAGAAGTTATTCTAGTAAGAACTATTACTTGCATTAAAAAACTTAAACATCTGGACTTAGAAAAAATTTTAACCCTGCAGGAAAACACCCAGGAGAATGTAGAACGAGAAAATCCGGCGAAACCTACTGACAGGTGCAAAAAAAGAAAGGAAAAGGAGAAAACACAAATTTCGGCAATATTATTGAAAAATATAAATGCGCATCCTTCTAAAAATAAAAATGAACACCAATCTGGTATTAAAATTACAAGAAATAAGCAGGGGATTAAAAAAGAGAGCCTCTACAGAACGGATATATTAATTCAATGTTACCGCAGGGAAAAAATGGCTGAGAATGGGTGTTCCAATCCTTGAAAATTATCATTAATGCACATGTCAAATATGCATTTTTCCTCTTACAGAGCGCAAAAACGAGTAAAGGCTATGTCGATATCTACCAATCAACTTCCCTCCCATGAAATCTGAATCCTCTCACGACCACAATAGCAATCGAAACGAGTCTAAAAGGTTTCTAATTTCATATACCTTTTTCGTTACATATGTACGTGAGACAAGGTAGGGGTTTACGATAATAGATTTAGAATATTGATGCTATTTTATATATACTCATAAACATTATACTAGCGTAAGTACCCTTAGTTTCTCGGGAAGAAAATTAAGATATTCGGTAGCAAATGTTGCTGTTAGTTGCTGTAATTTAAATTTAGTAGTGATAATGATAGTAATAATAATACTAAAAATAGTACCTTTCTCTGGCTAATATCTTACTAATTATCTACCTATTTAGAATACACTTTAAATTATCTTTTTTATTTATGCACACAAATAACAATGCCGTAACCAGGATTCTGACCCAAAACTCAGCGTTGATGGCTTAAAATTGCATAAGAGATTTCATATATGAATAAAGTATTCAAATTATGAAAATATATTTCTCTTGTTCATCATCAACGTAGCATCATTAGTATTTCTTACACGTTTCATACACAATTCTGCAATCTTACGTCAGTTTTAAGTGCTCTAAAATCCCCAACACAATACCTTCTTCGTTTACCTCATAACTACCATCTATCTTCTCAAATGCCATATTTTGTCTTCGTATTCCAATCTGTCTTTTCCCTATCATCCCACTTCAATCTCATTCTTCAACAACCCACCACTCTCAACATCTGACCCAACCTTTACTTCTGCCTCAATTCATTTACCCATCTGTTCTCAAACGTTAAAAAGCACGGAGAAAACTTTTTCTCCAGAAAGATTCCCAACGTACTGCAGTCGTTCCAACCAATTATCCCCTAACTTCATTACTTCGGAAAATTATCCTCTCTCGCGCAATTTTTGCGCCCAGATAAAGAATCCGACGACGACCAGACCCAGGCGGAGAGACGTAATGAATCGGAACAACACCAACCGAGGATAATAGAAGGACATCTAGGCTTTGTTACGAATGTCCTGAGGTGCTCGGGAGTCCGCTAGGAGCAGTCGGATCGCGTTTACCGCTCCCATTCCGAGATTAATGGATCCAGTTGCTTTTTGCAGCTTCCCCCGGCAAAAAAATCATATTCGCCTTTCTTCCTCTCCCTCTAATGGTAAGCAGGTGCATACTGAAGCTGCGATTTAAGGGGGGGGGGGGGAGAATGAGATTGGCGAGGAGAAAGGCGGATGGGGGATGGAGATTGAGTGAGGCGCCATCTAGCAGAAGCTTTACGCACTTAAATTCATAACGGTACTCTCGTTTTTTCGCGAGCTATGTTGGTGGCGGAGGTAACCGAAGCTCTGTCGCTGACCGATGCTCAAGGACATTAGCTTATCGACTAATGCGGACTTTTTTTGAGGGTAGAAAAAAACGTCTAAAATATTCGAAGGTGTGATTGCATTTAAATTAGAAGATTTTAATTTAGCTCAGAGGTATGGATGAATACGCAAATACGGCCTTTGGGGGGTGACTTTCGGCGATAACGGCAGATGTGCTGATGACCAAAGGCGTTGCGGTGTTCAAAATTTAATTAAAGTCGATGTTGAATTTGTTCGTTGTATTTCTGAATGCGTTCTAAAAGGACGGGTGGGAGTAAGCAGGGATGCCAACATCTGCGATGGGTGTGAATCGTTCTCGTTGATCTTGAATGCCTACTCGATTGAGTTTTAACAACGGGGAATATGGTATATTTATTATTATTTAATATTCTTAACGATGTATCAATCGAATTCAGGGAAATTTTCAATGTGAATTTTCAGGGAATTTTGGAAAGAATGAAAAAAAATATCAATCGAAAAATGCTATTATACAAAGAAGATCAAATAATTTGTAGATTAGCCCTCTTCTCCATTTTATCCTTCATATACACTTTAATTTTTTCTTTAAGGTTCTGTTTACGTACATGGAATGATGCAATATTGTGCATTTGCGTTAGAATAATAGCCTATTATATGTAAACTTTAAAAGCCACTTATATGTATAGTATAATATGGTAATAATATAACATGGTCTCTTTATGTATCGTATATTAATGTGATGTAATGTATTTTGTATACATAATAGGGCAGAATGTGTTGAAATATGTATGATAATGCATGATAGTAAAATCACTTTATGTCTGACGAGACATCAATTGACCGTCAGTATTCCCACTGAAAACATGTGAATGAATTAAGTCAATAAACTAATAATAGTATTATGAAGAATATACCTTCATCATAGAAATTCTGAATTTTGTTTTTGGGTATCTAATTTTCCAACACGATACCAAACTCTGATTGACGGGTGGCCAACCCCTCATTGTTCATTCGTCAATTATTTTTGTTTGGTTTTAGATGCAAGCCATCGTAATACGCCATTAATCATAATAAATAAACTATAATAAATTCACCCTCTGGAATTCAGTCGTAAGATTTTTTTATTATGTTACGCGCATATTTTATTATGTTATGCATGTACGGATATCGGTAAATGTGTGATATTTTTTTTTAATCGTTCTTCTAGGTTGAATAAATAATGAGTCACTTTCGGCGGTTGCATCGTAAGCTGACCATCCGTACTCTAAAAGATTTGTTTTATGAAAGATTAATCATTGAATACTCATTTTGATGATGGAATGTTCCATTGAAATGAATGAAATGAAAAAATGAAACATTTAAATCCTTGTATGAATCGCTTTTCAGATATTCCCTTACCTTTTGAAGAAAATAAGGGCAGCAAGAGTTTCAAGTGCCGTAAAGCAGAAGTTTATTAAAAAAATTTTTGCTCACAATTGAAATCTGCAAGTTGCGGAGAGAATTCCTTTTCATTTTCCACGAGGAAATTTTCACACTTTCGAAGTAGAAAATCCGACCAAAGTAGCAATCAACGGTTTCTGTCGATTCTCGCTTTCACTTCGGAAACGAGATCTAATTCTGAAGAGGAGATTTATCACTTGGCAAACTTATAGCTTAAATGACAAGGAAACTAACTTCGGATAGGAGTAGAAGACACGGCGTGGAATATTTATCAAAACTGAGAAGAAAGCAATACAGACAATCTTGTTTGAAGGGAACGTTTAAACACCTTACACTCAACTGTGCTAGTGAAATCGTTTTGAATTCCTAAATAAACAAAAGTTGGGTGATTAAATTCATCATACTGTTAGTAGTTATATGATGAGACAATCTGTTGTATCTTTCAGTGAATCTATAGGTAAATAACGAACTTGCATTCATCAATTAGGAAATCAATTTTAAACGAATTATTAAAAATATATACAGCCAAGTAAGCTGGTTAAATCCGTGATTACTTTGAGATTCCTCCAAAGGGTAGCCCCGTAAATGGTGTAAATGATTCGTTTAAGCTATTCGGTATGAATTATATATTTCTTAGAACCCATGCTAAATTAAATTATAATTATTTCAATAAAATAACAAATGTTAATTTTATTCTTAATTAAAACTTATGAAACTAGATAATATTATAAGAAAAATGGTTAGTGTATCTTTACACGTAAGGGTGCACCCAGGAAAAATTTCAAAGAAATGCGGACTTGAAAGAATCTGAGTTGAACGGGAATCGAACCCGGGATCTTCCAATTTTCCTCTTCCTTCCCGATAAATGTAGAACCCGGATTCGATTCCTTTTAAAATTTTTCAATTCCGCTTTTCCTTAGCTAAGAATATTTATGGTTCTGAAACATTGAGGTTTAAATAATTACGATTAAGCGATACTAATTCAGGGTGATTATTAGTTTAAGTACTTCCATATTGATTTACTTGTGTGCTTTTAAAAAAAGGAATGTGGTCACAGATCGATAATAGTTATCTTGTTATATCATGCTAGATTATTCACTAACAGTTATAAAATGACCACTCAGTGAAGCTAAAGATAAATAACGAACTTGCATCAAACAATTTTTAAATGGATGATATTAAATATAATGGATGATATCAAATATATACATTGAAGTTAACTGGTTAAAACCGTTATTCCTTCGAGATTCCTCAAAAGGGTGGTCTCGTAGATGGGTTGAATGATTCATATTCATTAAAGATACATGTATATTTTTGCAAATAAAATAAAGGTATAGAAAAGTAAACATCTATAATTATAACGCTCCACAAAATCACTGCCACATCCATCGCTTGTTTCATATTCATATACTTGTACAAAATTCAATACTGAATGTGGTGCATTTGGACTAAGATCATACCTAAACACGTCCCAGAGAAAGAATCTAAGGAAGCCAATCCGCATCTTCGCCCAGCCAAGCAAAATATAAAGAACCACGGGAAAAAGCAACCCAAATTGGCAACCTTGTTCTCGGCGTATTATAGCCGAGAAGCACTTCCTCTGGCGACTGTGAAATCAGTTACCAAGTTGATGAAGCGACGCCCTTGGAAATTCGTCGGAGGGAAAGGGCAACACGTCGGATGGTGACCCTACCGCCATCTGCTGCTCGAGGCGGCAAGTATTTCGTGGGGGAGGAATCCCTAGAAATCTCTCTTGAATCGCACCTGCCGTACCTCTCTGGCCGTGATGAGAATCCTCCGTATTCAGATGGAGCATTCCATGATATGCTTCTCAACAGGTCAAAATCCCTATTTCCCGGCGGAGGAGGCTTTAAAATGGAGCGCAAATGTGTGGCGGATTGCGTAGATCGACGCGGATTCTTTTTTCAGAGGAAACGCGAGTGGCGCGTGCTTGCAGAGGATTTTAAGTCGTTCTTTATAAGAATGTCCACTGGACGCGAGGGGATCGCTTAATGGGGCCGCTGAAGATGGAGCGAGCCTTACAAGGAAACTTGGCTAAATTTCTCGCTTGATAGCCCAATCGAACCTATCACCTGCTTCGCAGAATCTATTTTTACCTTCGCTGGAACGGAACAGAGGGAATCGCTAATTCGACGTCGTATATCCGGTGAAACTTCGTGCTTTAGGAGAATTATTGTAATGTTACACATTTTGGAATGAATTGGATAATTTTTACGTGTGAAGAATTCGCTAATCTTATTTATTTTATTTATACTAAGTAATCTTCTCAGTTTTCTGGCTTATGTTGGGAGGCAAAACAAAATTGGAAATGAAACGGTAACAGTGGAGGTGTAAATGATGGAACGGCTATATTATTTTTCAAAATAATCAGTGATCGAACAGTTGTTCTTACTTGTAACTTTTCCAATCGTTAAACTCACAGAAGTAAAACGTTAGGCAGAAAGGTCATTATTAAGAAATAATAGCGTACCAATCTCAATCTGAAATGGTCTTTGTATAAAAATCAAACTATTAGACCAAAATTAATAATTTCAGACTTATTTGTGATCACGTTGTATCTTATTCTCGTCCTTCCTATTGTAGGCATATGAAAATCAAACATCACTTTAGATTCATTAGTAAGAATAAAACAGTAGAAATAGCTATGATTTATGTATTAATTTGATTTCATCTATACTAAATAGCCTCCACAGACCCAAAGGAAAAGGGAAATTAAAAATCTAAATACACCACTGAAGGTTCAATTCAGCCGTTCGTGGCAAGTTTCGTTGGCAAAGTTTCTGCAGAAAGTATTCATTAAATACCGATATGTTTCTAAGAGATTCAGTACATAAAAGGTTAAAAAAATATCTGTTCGATCCTGAAATGCATAAGATGTATAGTAATCCGAAACCTTGATCTGCTAATAAGAAACCTATGGGCATTTATTTGTAAGCTTTACAACATTTAATATGATGTTCCACCTGCCTTCAAGAGATATGATCAAGTTTACTACCTTAGACATTATTTTGATTTGCTGCGTACTTTGAAAACTTTTAATTACAGGTATTTATACCTGATAAAGGTAAAGATCTAATCAAAAAATAAATAAATATTTCTTATTCCAATTTATTTAAACGATATATTAGCTTGCGAATTCTCCAAAAGTTACTACTCACTTTGAATAAAATATTCTACCTTTCTTCAGAAAAGAAAATATTCGTTAATGATAAAGACGTAAAAATGGAATCACTTCATCATTCTATGCAAACTCGAGAGATAGGAATGAGTAGCAGATATACAGGCTGCATTCCAATTCAATTATATATTATTTATCTCCGAAGGATTTTCAGTTGGACACTTAAGTGGCTCATTTATCATCTGTATCGAATATGCATACATACTCATGTCGCTTTTCTCATCGAGAATCTTGACTTTGCGGTGAAGTGGTTTGGAATTCAGTTTCTGATGTCGCGGCTTCGATAATGACAAGGTACGTGTATTTGCCATCTTAATCATGGAAAGATACTTTGTCATAGAAACACTTCGTTATCCACTACGCGTTAAAATTGTTTGCTTACGGTTTTGACTTGGTAGTAATGTAAACCGGTAAATCCTTTCATTTCAGAACTGAAATCCAGTCACTTAAATTTATGCGATTGGCATCAAAAGATCACTTTAAAGGTAAACCGAACAAATTAAAGAGGATGAAATTTCTAAATTTGGACTTAAATTCAAAACGTGCGAAATCTGGGAGAGAATTGGCAAAGAACTTTTCAACTGGAATATATCAAAATTTGATTTGGTAAATTCAGAAATATCTTCCACAAAATTAAACATTGCAAATAGGTTAGTAAATCTCTAGAAAATAATATTAATAATAGATGTTTTATTAATTTGTTTAAATTTGGAATATAGTGAACGAAGCATACTCTTAAGACATAAAATGACAAGACTTGCATAGAGGTCTAATTATTTTCTCTTTTTATAAATCCCTCCCTCAGAGAACTTAACGATTTGCCCTAATTTCTTCGACAGAAGAGTAGATTGTCTGCAAGGACTTAAGAAACTAAATATATGCCCCAACGTTATTATAACTTTCTTTAATGATGCTCCAAAATTTCTAACTTCCGAAAAAAATCGACCTTTTGAAGCATTTTCTTATCATATCTACAGTCGTTAACTGAAAATCGAGGAACTTAAGGAAATTTTTCGTGTAGACTTCCTTCCTAATGATTTGGCCCAATTTCTTTGTGAAGCAAGTCATCCGCCTCCGAAGTTTGTGAAAGTTATATTTACTTTGCTCGTAAATCTCTTATATAAGTTACGTTAATTGATATTTCTCCAGTCATTGACGGTATAATCGTACAGAGAAGTATAAGTATATCTTAAGGCCTTTATTGAATGTAGACTAAGACTAAATAGTCTCTTCCTCCATTTAATCTCTCGTCAATAATATTAAAAATAACATAAGTAACATAAAATAAGTAGAAAAACTTAAAAGGAAATGGATGTAAAAAAACCTAAAGTAGGAAGTCTTAGGAAAAGAGATCCACCATAGGAAAACACCCATAAAGAAGAGGGGGATGCACAACCTGCGCAAACCTACTGATAGTACATATACGCTAAAAGATGTAATGGTAAACTGTATATAACATTGACATCACAAGAGCAAAGAATATTACATAAATTACATAGAATAAAACCAATAAATGGAAATATTGAAATCATCCACAAATAAGAAGAAAAATAGAAATAAAAGAATTACAGTTATCTTTTTACGAATATAAAAATATCCAAAATTTGATTAATTTCTTGATCATACGATTCCATACGTAGCTTAAATCATATGATTTTAATATTCCTTCAACAAATTTTCTCCAGTAAAGGAAACGCTTAAGAAACATTAACCTGCGAGCAATCATATTTCACTCAGTCCGCTTGAAATTCTTTCTTATGAATTAAAAAGATAAACTGAAACCAAACAGAATATTTGAAACAGAAGGCATTTAAATTTCAGCCCTTGTTTCAAGAATTCGAATTTTACATATCTTCGAAACTTGAAACGCACCCTGATTTACCCAACAGCAGATTGGAAAACACGTCACTGCAAAACTCAGAAATTGCTTTCCAGAGAAATTTCATCCGTAAGCATGAACGTCTCCTATCGTGGAACATTTCTTCGAGAGCGGAGAAGCCGATGCTCACCTAATGATACAGAATACGGAGAACAAGGCACGAAAAATGCCTTTTCTACGGTACACCTGGGGAGACTTAAGATTTTTTCCCAAATTTTTCCGAGAAAATCTCGTAAAATGTAAGACTCTTGTTGAGAATGAATGCCGGAATCGTCTCAAACGTCGATCGTAGGGAGCGATTTGGAAAGCCTACCCGGAAAATTATGCGAAATATATTTACAATATTAAATGAAATTGAGTTCTGAGACCTTCTGAAAGGTTTGCCGGAGGAAACACATTGCTTGATTTCCATCAATTTCAAAATAATAAATGGAGGTTACACAAATTTTTCAATTTAAAATTTTATCTTCCGAGACTGGGGATGTTTTTCTTTGCCATATTAAATACGTATGGTATCTCATAGGATATATAAGCGATATTTACAACTGTGTAGAACAAAGAATATCAGTGGTATTTTCAACTTTTAGTTTAAGAGGGAATTTTCGACAGAATGCTTTAATGTTAGCTAGTAATAATAATAATAATAATTTATAGAAAGCCATTAAAAAGCTCTATCATATATCCATACTTTACATTTGAGCTGATTTTATACGGTCTCTATTCTCCTAACGCACAGTTTTCATCAGATTAACAGCATTAAAATGTAATAATGGTCAACATATATACATAGGCAAGATTCGAGAAAAATGTCAATTTACAATTTAAATATGCGAATTAGCCTATGAATCAAAGATCATTATTATGAGGAAATAAATAAATATAATAATAATGTATTTATTATACTCTGTGACTAGCTTCTTAGGAGCAAAGTTATAAGATTTTACAAAATAATATACAAGCAGTCATAATAAAAAAGCGTAGGTTACATAAATATGTAAAAAGAAGCGAAAATATATTCTATATAAAAAAGGTTATCTGGAATTTAGCGTACTCGTATCGTACGAAAGTAGATTATAAATGTTATAACGCTATTTAATCAGAAGCGCAATAAATATTAATTGCATCAATCAGAAATAGGATGGATGAATTTCACAGAGTACAAATGAGTGCATAGTTTGACAAAAATCTCATCGGATGTAAAAGAGTCGAAAAAATTGAGACAGATAGTATCGTAGATTCTAGAAGGAAAAAACGAGGCCATGACAATTACTGCTGCTTTAATGACGGTGATTCGTGACTGCAATGGAGCTATTGATTTGACCGTCACAGACGAATCCTACAACAGGGAATCTTCGGCAGGAAATAAAATCTTTTTTTAAGTATTGCTACAACGGAAAACTCGAACTTAACTCGAATATCTTACAGCAAGGTAAACGTATTTTTGTAGCAAGAATACGGTTTAAAACGAATAAACGTCATAAAGAAAGAAAGAAATTTCCACTCAACTATTACGATGTAATTGAAAAATACAATTATCATAGAGCTAAATGCTAGATTAAGGGAGGCAAGACATAACTGAATATAACGAATAAAATAGACTTCCTTTAATTCCAAGGAATTCTTGCATGAAATATTTCTAATTCATATAAGCCAACAATCAACTTGATATAATAATTTACTTAGCGCATTAAATTTAGTACCTTTTAAATAGAAATTTTACCTCGAGTCATTCTCTGCATACATCCCTATTCAGCGCTACAAGAGCGGTTTTTCAATGAAAAAATATATTTAATGTACTCTGACCGCAATCATTTCATTCACAAACCCTTTACCGTTGTCCTATTCAATGGACGCTCGAGAAGAGCATTGCATTTTTTGCTTCCCAGTTCTACTCTCCAGTTAAAGCCAAGAGTACTTTGCATATTAAAAAAAAGGAAAAATTCCTTCTCTTTTCTTTATACATTTGATCCAAGAAATCAACGTAACAATTATATTACATAACAATATCTATAAATTTTATGTACTTTATGATAAAAAAGTACTAAGCAATTCTAACCTATTTTCAACTCTGAAATCTTTCCTTTCAAAGTAATGCTTTCATCAGAAACTATGTAGAACTCCTTTCTGATCACAAAAAAAGACACTAAGTCGTTGAATTCCCTCGTTTTCCCACATAAAGTGCTTCTCCTGAATTAATATGATTATTATATCTAATGAAATAGCACAAGGAGAAATATTTCTACAGCAAAAAAGAAAAATCAACTACATTACGGAATTATGGAAATTTCTGACACAGGATGGATAGATTCATCAATATATGTGTGACGGTTGAATTGGGAAAGGGGTGATTTTTATAGATTTTAGCTATTGCAGTTGTGATAACAAACCACTGGATCAAACTATGACTATGTGGAGTTGTTCCTTAATCAGTCAGACTTAGCCCGCGAAATCTAGAACTATTATATGTAACTTTACACGATCAAGGAGGAGAAAAAATAAGAATTTATCAGCGCGAGAACTGAAGAGAAAAAACTTCTAGTGGACCTCGGGAAATTTTTAGAAAAAATGAGTTGCATATGGAAAAGATTTTGCCATATGTTCAGAGCTTGCGTACCGGATTGATTCGCATCTATTCTTGTTAAGGTCTTTATTCGGTCAATTCCTGTCTTTATTTTTAATTCATTTTCAAATCGTAAAGAGACTGAATGCCCTTTTGTTTCCGCCTCGTATTAATTAAATTGACTCTTCAAGGTTTCCTTGATAGTCCAATAATTCCTATTTAGTAAGTTATATAATAATTTTCATTTCCCCATCGAGAATCAACGGCTCTTCAGCCAGTATAATATAATAGCCACACTCGGACGAACTCGAGAGCGGAGGCTGCACCATTTGCTGCCAAATAACATTAGAGCGTTTAGCGTTCCGCTCAGACGATCATAATATCATTGGTGTCGGGAGGCACGAAAGAGGTAACTGCGATAGGTAATTAGGTCAAGAGGAGAAAAGTGAAAGTCGGTACGAGATTCGGAGAGAAAGAAGTGGGTGAAGAGGGAAGGAGTGGATTCGAGCTGTGATATTAAGAGGAGACCTTTGCGAGGCAAAAAGATTTTCGCAGTGGAGAGAAAGGGGTGTGATAAGGGAGATCGATCGGGGATGCATAAGCGGGGAAAAAAACACGGTACGGAACAGTTTTGGAGGAGAAACCGGAAAAGACTGGGAGGTTTTCGAAGGCCAAATTATAAGAGAGTGGAGGAAATGACGTCCGAGAGTGATGAGGAAAAAATTTTGAAAGATACGCGAAATTGCCGGGAAACAAAAGAAACTTTTTTACGAATGTTGAGCGTGGATTCGGGGAACGTTCATGCCATCCGAAGGTCATTTGTCAATCGAAGCATTTCCTCTACGGCGTTCGGAATAACCGGCGATAAGCTGGCGATTGTGAGGACTCTTTAAGGATGTGTCCTTGGGGTGGATGAAAACATGCAGCGGTTAATACCAAAATGAGATTATTTTATTTCATAGATATAACTTTTCCCATAACATAGATGTAATATTTCCCATAAAATAAAGAATTAGCTGTAAGAAGAGACTTTAAAGTCTCAATCTCGCCCTAAATGAAGTCCATTATTATTATTATTGAAATTAAAATTATCTTTTCTTTATTTTAATTTTACTTTAATTTGACCTATATGCTATAATTTTAACATAACCTGGTACCACCTGATGAGCCACAAAATGGCTCAGGAGGACCAAAATTGCCATATAAATTCTCAATTAATAATTCTTTTGTTTTTTCAAATTACTAGTAAGACTATTGTACACATCAATGTTAAAATGTGCAATTAAAGTGTGTGTATTATTATTATTATAAAATACATTTCCTATGAATTCAATCGTCTCTCGCCGTACTTCATTTAACTAAGGAAGAGAAACTGTACTTTTTCCACAATTAAGTTTGTAATTTATTTTACGACATGTTTCGGCACAGAGGCATTCATCAGTAAAATAAAGGAAGATTTCAGCAGTATAAATAGCTAGTTAAAGGAGGTGGGAGTACGAAATATACTCTATATACTATAATTAGTTAATACATTTCCTCTTGAAGAGATGCTACGAAACATGCATCTCCACTGGGCCTCATATCATGTTTACTAATTTTATCCCATAAAATGAACGTTATGTACACGAATAGAAGTGAAATTTTTACGCTTTACCACAGAATATTTTAATGTCATGTCACGGGTAATCACTGACCTCGGTTATGCCTCGGCGATTTGATCATGAGGCCATGATGACGGGTCGAAACCATGGTCGTGAAATAAAAATATTCTGTAGTAAAACGTAATAGTTTCAATTCTATTTGTCCACAGAATGGCAAACTACCACAGGGTTGAGGCCAAGCGATTTGAAACTAAAAGTGAACATTATTTAGAAACTATCTTACTTTCTATTCTATTTAATTAATTGATCAAAATTATTGCAATTAAAATAGTGGAGATTAATTATACTTATTTTAACTTATCATTTATTTCTGTGGACACAATAAATAATCTTAAGACTTCCATTTCAATCATTTATCACAACTAAATCACTCCTTTACACCCCGTTCTAGATGGGATTAAATTTTCAGAAATTCGCAGATATGTGAGACTCTGCTCACAAACATGGAAAAAAAGGTCGCTCTGCGGATACAAGGATTTGAAGATAAGGGGATAGTAGAGCATCGAATTTTAAAATAATAAAATAAAATTATAAGATAATTATTAAAAAATTCATCTACATTTTGATCCAAGGTCACCAGTAAGTCATCTATGGGGTAAACAGGGGTGGCAAACATAATTGATGCTGAGAAGCCTAGGAAATCAAGGAAAGATATTAATTTCCTTATTTAGCCTTTCGAACTTTTACCTTCAGTCCTCTTTGAGCCGAAAAAATACTGAGCTTTCATAAATAAAGAATACAAGATTTAATTTGCTCAAAATTAAATCTTTTGAAGTCTCCTACTTTACTCTGCTGAACGCCGCCAGCAGAGCTTTTTTAAGGCATCTATCATATTATTATCCACCAGGAGCTGTATTATTTTTAGAACTGTTCCTTGAAATAATAGCACATTTATAATTAAAATATTTTAGATAATAACGAGAGAGATTAAAATCTAGCTTTCATCTAAATTATCAACTCAAAGGCTAAGCATTTTTCTCTTTTAAATTATCATTAAAATGTGTATGGCTGATATGAAAATTACAATTAGAGTGTCCTGTAATGCATTAAATTAATTTCGTGTAAGAAAACTAAAGCCAAAAGACCGTTGAGGATCCATTAATAAAATGCAAAACGTTTTTGAGTTTTTCAAATTAAAATAAATACTCATAACGTGAATACACATAGAAGAGACGTAAAGAGCACTAATAAGAGGATGTATCATAGACAATAATTCGTAAATATCGAGTCTCATGTTAAATTAAGTATCTCTGCAAATTAGTGAAAATTACAGTCATTTATATAGTACGGTAATCAACTAAGACAAGGAAAAGGACACAGATAATTAAGTATATTTATTCCCGACTGCCAACTTTAGGAAATTGACAAAATGAAAAACCTACCTCGTGGAATGGATATTTCCATTTTAGCAGTACCCGACTTAGCATTGGGAATAAACAGAAACAAAGTATATATTTTTCTGTAACCTGAAACAATATACATGAGTTTCTTCCTGAATCAGAAACATTCCAAAAGAGATATTTAATATTATCTGGTAGTACGGAAGGACAAAGTGGAAATCATCGTTATGAAGGCAAAAAAGGAGAGGGAGCATCGCTGGGTCAACCACAAGAAGCCAATATCTATTATATAACACTAACTGACCACAGAAGTCTGACAAATTCTTTGATTTTCTGCAATTCTCACTAAGATACTTTTCTTGACGATGTATCATTTGGCGGGGAATATTTCAAGGAAATCAAAACCATTGTCTAAACCTTTTGCATTACCTTTACACATTCGTGTTTATTTTGTTACTCGTACGTCTCGAACAATAAATTATATAATAAATAATTACCTAAATCATCAAAATCAGACTTGGTAAATTTAAGATTCCATTAGTTTGAATGCTTTGATTGATGTTTGCCAATGATGCCAAAATATTAAACGATAATACTCCAACATTCCTTTCGATCAATATTTTAGTCCGTTGTATCTATTAGTATTATTAAATCAATCATATGCGTGCCATTCATGCCTATTTTTAACATACAGTACGTATAAGGATAATGTAAAGATGTAAAAAAAATCTTGGGAAGTGTGTCTGCAATATTTTATCCTCTCTTTCATCATGAGGATTGATTCTACGGAAACAGTGACACTGTTCTCCAAAACTTTCAAGAGATTTCAAAACATACTACCTCAGAATTCCCCTCTCAAAGAGAACAATGATGAAATGTTTTGAAGCAAAAGATGCGAGAACAATCTTGAAAGATGGAACCGCATTATTCCATCGCGTGCTTAATCCGCGAGCGAGCCATTTCTCAGAGGCCGCGAGTAAATTCAATCAGCCGGAAAAAAGCGAGAGAACTACAGAGATGTTGCGGAGGTGACAACTTACTACTGGTCGATTTGAGACCAACTCTCCACTCGCATTTCCGGAAATAACGCCATCAAATCACTTGGCGTACAAATAAGCGCAGCTTCTCTTCAGAAGGGAAGCACTGAATAGTTTACGAGGTTGTGTTTCTACGAACTCTAAAATAAGGAAAAAAGGAAAGTTTTCAATCCGAATTCTGAGCCTTTTTTTATTTCCGACGGAATCTCTGGGGGGAGTCTCGCGGAGGCAGAAAAGGTTAAATTTGGAGTGCGGAAAGTATAAAAGAACAATGAGGACGGGAGAGGGATTGAGAGAGCGAAAGAGGGCGGGATAAGGGAAATAGGAGGGAAAGGTAGAGGTCAAGGAGAAGTAGGAAGGAAGAATTGAAGGCAATTGTAATTAAAATGTAAGGCAATGAAAGATGAAAGGAGGGGAGCGAAACGCGAAAGGTTGTTAACAAAGAATGCTACTTTGGAAATAGAAAGTTGAGTCGCTTCTCGAGAGAAACTTGTGAATAAACAGAGTGCCGTTGGGGTGGATTACACCAAGGGTGAGGATGGAAATATCGGGAAACAAGAAAAAGGAAATACGTAATGCGTGTGATGAAAGTACTAACTGTTGCATGTCGCAAGCAATAGGGTACAATTCATAATTGAAATGTAGAACAACACAATATCTCCGCCAAAAATGTATGTACGAAGTTCCTATGTTGATGAACGAAATATTTTTCATTGGTCATCCAGTAAAGGGTGAATGGAAGTAAAGCCTTCATTTAATTCTGTCCCACTCTTGTTTGTGGCTTATATGTAGGAAAGTTTTCTAAAAGTTACTAAGGTCTAAATAATGTTGGATAATGGCATTCATTTTGTTACCACATATTAGATGCAATGAATAATCTAATTCATCGCGCTGCGCTTATATGGACATTTTCGCTGAGAGCATTAAGGCTCAGTTAGGAAAGCAAAGCAAATTTTCCTACTCGTCATTTTGCCTAGTCACCTCAATCCCCGTCAAGAGCTTTTAGTTATCAATTTCGAAAGGGATGAGGATCCTACTTGCCTTCGTTTTATTGACTTAACCGACAAACAGACATAAACTACGTGTAAGAGAACTGAGTATTGTTCAAATACAAAGGCGTATGAATACTCAATTTCAGTGGAGAGAATAAATTGAAAAGTCCGGAAAGTCTGTTTGATAATATGTTATTGCAATACATAACTAATTAAATGCAACCAGTTTAAGAAAGGTGAGTTTGTAAATTTGGAGAAGGTGGATGACTGCACGAAAGGTATATAACGTACTGATAAGCGTACCTTAAAAGAGAGAAAGACTGAGAAACCCCGAATGAATGGAGACGAAATACTGAACAAAAGGACTATCAGTAAGGTTGCTACATTTTAAAAGCGATACACCGGAAGATATTAAATTAAATTGTAAAAAGAGTTAAACAGAGAAGTTGCTTTAAAACTTAATTTTATGCACTTCTACGAGATTGTTACCTTATTTCAGTGTACAGTGAACACTTAAATTCAATATGTCATTTAATTTCTGTCTTCTGACTCTATTCCTTTACTTTTTAAATCCCCCTTCTTTTTTAATCAGATTTTTATACTCAGACAGGGGCAAATTCAAAAACTGATCGGGACTTTTCATCTAAAGCCCGGCAGTCCCGTTCAGAACGTGAGATGTGGGTAGCCTAACTTCAAGGCGCCTTTGGAGTGTGAAATATGAGAAAAATTGTTTGGACGTATCTGGATTGAAAGGATGGTGAGAGCGAGATTAGATTAATTGAGTATGACATAGAAACGGTTAGCCAACTCATAAGGTAATATTATAAAATTAGGATTTAGGTAATGACAGTTGACGAAGGAAACAATGGCTCATATTTAGGAAGGTTCTGAGATGGAATTGTAAAGGGTAAAAGTAGTGATTTAGTAGTGAATAAAGTTAAATAGAAAGAGAAGGTACAATTGTTTGGATTGAGTTAGTGATTAAGTAAAATTGAAGAAAGTAATGTGAGAGCTGTGAAGGTTAATAGAAAGATAGAGGAGGTAATGAAAGAGTAGCTACAGGTTAGACTAATGGAGGGAAACTGTTAAATAGGAAAGGTGCTGTCAGTGATTACAGTGATACACAGAATTCATGAGAGTATTGTAAGTTGAGAAGGTATTATGAGAGGTGTAATACGAGATGATGATGATTTGACTAAAGAAGTGTAAAACCCGATTCAAGATTCGGTAAAAGCAAACTTTATACCGTGATAATGAGAGAATATTGTGAGAAAGTAGTTAGAGAATCTGAAGATGAAACTTAATCAAAGAGTAGATACGAAGATGACAGATAAAACGATTAAGGGTATGAAATAGTTCAATATAGTATTTTGAATGCATTTAATCGTGAAATTGGCATTATAGATCGAATACAATAGAACTAGACTCTCACAACTACGACCCGTGAAAGGTTTTAATGTGGGTCGCGAGCATTTGGATTGTATACTTACAATTAGTACACAGTCATTATGAGAAGAGTCTTACTTTGCTATTTTCGAACATTGCGGTGTTGCGAAATTATATTCATTCTCACATATGGAACCTATTTTAGTCGATCGCTTAAAGCACGACAACTAATGTATACGAGGACATAATTTGAGATCCATTAATAATGATAATCCAGATGGCATAATTCTTCCTGTGAACTTATGCAGCCCACCTTTCAAAAAGTTAGGACACTCAGGGGATAGATGAACCGTATTAAGTAAGTGAGTAGGATGTGGAACACGAGAACAAAGGAAATAGTAATTAGAAAAACTTAGAGTTAGGAATGAGATGGAAAGTAAAACCAATGCATCATATATGATTTTCCTAAGTACATAATCCTTATGATATTTGGGACACTATTCCATCGGTTAAGGCATGGTTAGAAAATAAGCGGAAATGATATACATCTTTCCTAAAGAGCTGAGGGAAACGCTTTCGGAATTCCAAGAAAGGTTGCCTGATAATGAAAGCAGGTTTAATTTCCGCATCTTTGAATGAACGATAAAATCTTCAGCTCGATTCAATCCCAAATCTGAGGCACAAAATCTCACATAATAACTTTGCTTCATCTTGCTAAGTAATGAGGCGTGAGAACAGTTCGAACCTCAACGGAATGAAGGAAATGCACACACGTAATGAAGTAAAATACTTTTGAATGCCCTTTTATATTCGAGGTGAAGAAGTACATAATTGAATGATATTCTTCTACGATAATTGAAGTCAATACTTTTGGCAGTGACTAAATTACAACTACGTTATATTCCTCTGATTTTCAAAGAGCGATTTATAAATGGAAACGCTTGTTATACTTTTATTTTTGGATAATTTAATTTCATGAATAAGGCATAAGATGTATCATGAAAGATTCTTGCATTCTGATGATTTGTTGGCTCAGAAATCGTTACCAAAATATCTGCACCTGGACGTGGACTACTTCACCACTTTACTTCCCTAATTAATTACTTACACATATCGTTCTCGGAAAGAATGAATTTTGCGAACGACAAGTTGTCTATATCCCTGAATTTTTAAGAAAATGCATGCCAGAAAATCCGAATATCATTAGTTACCCTGTCAAATTATTGCTGAAGCAAATGATGAATTCCTTAGCAGATAAGATATTAGAAACTCATTGATTTAAGGAAAATCTAAGCTTCCCTATATTATATGGAAGATTTAAATAATGCTATTCCGATGAGCATTTATCTATCTTGAAATAAAATCAAATAGTAGACTAACTAAGGTATTCAATGATGAAAATTTATCACTTTAATGTCGAAACATCAACTTTTAATGCTTGTCAAATTTTTAACATCATAATAAGTATTTAAAAGCACACAAGTGCTATTCAATGAAATGTATTATTCATCAATCATACTAAGAATAATATCAAAACCATCTTATTCGGGAGAGATTGGGGCTAGTAATACTATTCTCTCATCTTACACTGCAACATAAAATATAAAAGGAAGATATAACTTGAGAAAAAGAGCACAGAAGAAAACTAATTAGTGAATTTAAAAACTTAGTTTGAACTCAGGAAAAATTACACCTCAGCAGTAGAGATACAAAGATAAATTCTAAAACAAATCGAACCTCTCAGGATTAATGTAGCAAAACCGTCCTTTTTCTGCAAAACTGGACTATCTTTGCGAGTGTTCATCCTTCTTTTTGACATCGTAATTCAGCTATACCAATGTCGAGAAACAGTATCTTCTCACACAATCTTTTGTGTGTTTTCTCAATCAATATCCGTCCTTGTACGCACAATTTTTTCTTTTGCCAACCACTTAAAAGCAGGCCCTCAAAAGCGTCTTCGATCTAGATAAATGATCGGAGAATTAACAAACGTTAATTTTTCCTAAAGCCCGTCAAAATAACTCAGCCATGTGTTCCTCCAGTGGAGCCCACTTCCTCATTACGCACAACGACGCGAAATTCCTGCACAGAATCCTAATTTTCGAGACATCCTGACACCCATCCGACCAAAAACACAGCCGATAGATAATGAATTTTGATCCTATAAGCTGTATTCATAAGTCGTTTAGTAGATATCTCCCATCGAATTACATCGCGCCATTAAGACCAGAAAGGTTCGGAAAATATCGCTTAACGATCCAATCAGAAACGCATTTAAAGAACAGCACGTCATGCTTGTCAAGGGGTAATGGCTTCCTAAACCGACTCGCTGAACTATGAAATTTAATCGAGATCGGAAAATCGATTTCTCACATAGACCAAAGCGACGATAAAAAAATAATTTTGCCCTCGGGTTTATATTTGGGGGCTGGGACAAAATGTTCTTTTTTCTCCATCCTCTGGTCCGTGGCCATTCCGCCTGTTCTTCCTCCGCATCCTTCCACTTCGACAACCGGTGTGCAAAATAAAACGTTTGGCATACAAAAACGAAGGGAAAAGTCAACAAGGAGGTATTTTGATGGCGCTATCTTATTGGCCAGATGGCGCCCAAGTACTTGGTAATTCCTTCGTTTTCTTTGAGCGCTCGAGTGCCTGTATAATTTAGCTCGAGCATTTGAGTCTTATTTGAAAAATTGCAGCAGCAACTTTTTTCCTCTTGTTGGATTCTTCTTGAACACTGCTGCGCGATTGGAGATATGCGCAAAGTCGCTAACGTTCCCGGATTCGACGGGAGATTCCCAGAATTGGACGACTGTTTTTTTTTAATTCTTCCGGATTGAGGCGTCTTTAACCCACTTTTACACAACTATTCTCATCTTAACTTTTCAGCATCGATTTTCCGACTTTTGCAACTTTTTTCGACATGTTTTATTTACTAATTTAATATTAGAGGTACTTCTGCGCAGTACAAGTTATTATACATATTATTGTCCAGATATTCCAGAAGTAACATTTTATAAATTTCTTGTAATATTGATGCTGCAACTGATTTCTTTGGTCCGCGGCGGAAGATCTTAAATCCCCCATATTATATCCCTGGTTCAATCATACTGAAGTTGGTCATATTCATTCCATTCATTAACAAAAATTAGGAATTCCATTTTAGTAGAATATGATCCCCTGAAAATGAATAGTATCCCACAATATATATTATTCTGAAATAAACAGTCTCCCGGAACAAATATACTCAAGGAAACTCTAAAAAATTATCTACTCTTGGAACAGACAAGGCCCGGAATCTATCCGATACTTGGCTACCTTATACTCACAGGAAGTAGGATTAGTCTTTGATAAAGAGTTGACGCAATATAGAGTAGCATGTTTTATGAGCGGAGACTTCAGGTACACATACAACAGTGTTTGGCAAAATCCTTTTACCAACCGTCCACCTCTTGGTACATACTTGCCGCCTACTTAGAGTTACCCAACACCCACCATAGTACTCCTCAATATTATAATTTTCCTACTATTCTAATAATTTTAACGCTCATTTTATTGATTTTTTAATAATGATATATTTAAGTGGTTTGTAAAAATCTCCAATCACCAACTCCTCAAATGGAGAAAGAAAGCCGCGGACTACCGTCCTTAAATTAATTAAGGTTTGTAATTTAGTCCAACCAAATTTAACGTTCATTTCTCTAATGTATTTATCATTAAATGCTTTCTGATATTACTAATTTTCGTAATGTAGCCATCCAAATTAATTCAAGTGGCTACATCAGTATCATTATCCTATTATCAATCCCTCTTATCTTCTAGTAAGTACTCAACACCCACCCGAAAACTTCAAATCGCCCACTGGTGGGCGGCAGGAATCAGGTTATCGAATACGGATCTACACCTACACATGTTCCATGTGTATCATCTTTCGACGTGTGGCAGGGTGCATGCGTTAGTCTATATTCCTGATAGGTATCGTTCGAGGGAAACATAATTTCTTGAACTAGTCCCTGCATCTGTTTCTCCTATTTTTTCGCAATGTCTGAGCGGCTCATATATTACGGAAGATTCATTATATCTCCAGCAATATATCATCACGTGCTTTTTCTGAATTTATTGAGGAAACTTCTTTCTTCATCTTTCTTTTGAGGATACCAATTCTATGTTCTGAACGATCTGGGTAACGATTACGGATTCATTCTTCAATTCTTAACCGAACGTATAGCCTCTCGACAGTAGTATTACGGCTATTATAAGTCCCCCGGGTGGGATTCGCTCAAGTTGAAGATATCGGATAACCGAAGGAAGCTGTTTGAAAAACTCATCGGTGCAAAACTTGACGAAGTATGTAACGTTTAAATTCCAGCTAAGGATGTGAGAGAATCCAAAGAGAAATCAACAACGAATTTTTTTAAATAATAGCCAAGAATGATAGTCTTTTCTCCACGAAGCATTACAAAATGCTATTAGAGATTAGGGATATTGCTATTTATACAACACCTGCCAATGGTGGATTTTAGGATATGGAAAAGCCTATTCACAATTTTAAGAATATGATTATTTCTTTCGAAACTAGTCTCAGGAATATGTGCAATTACTCGAAGATATTTCGCCAAATTTTTACGAAACCTAGAATCGATTTTATGATCAACTACTAATAAAGCAAAAAATACCCGTTCTTTGTAGTAATTTTCGATTTATATGTAAATAATTATTATTTAAAGAGTATATTATTGCAGTTCGTAAAAGTTAACTATTATAGTTAATATTCTCATAGGGTTTGTTCATGTACCAATGCTTTATATATGTTTACATAGAACTTATAACATTATTTGAGACAGTTGCTTAATGATGAAATTTACGTCGCCTGAGCGACCTGAGCCAGTAACGTTTCTGTTACTGAAATTTATAATAAATAAATAAATCACCTTAGGTATAGTTGGACAAGTGAAAAAAATAGAAGAAAGCGAAATCTAAGTAATCATAGTTTCCGATAAGAATGTGAAAGGTAGAGAGCATAATATGATTAATGTTGTGAGATAACAGCCAATGCAATGAGATGATAGTCTCATTTTCATTTTATATTTCCTGTAAAACTGTATTAAGATACTCAGGAACCCGAGTAACATATTCATTACGCGGTAAGTAATATACATATATACACGCTGAAGAGATCAGGATATCGCCAAACATTTCATCAACGAGCACTAAAGTAAATTAATTTATTGGAAGTGCATACGAAGATTAAGCGATCGGGCTGCTTTCTACCATGCCCTAGGACTAAGGAATCTCTTGGGAACTAATTAATTACATGAGATAGTCTTTGCAAACCTAGCTAATAGCCCAATCACGATCGACCTTCGTCCGAGCGTGATTGCTCACTAAAGTTCTTCTAAATTATGTATGGATTATCCAACAGGGTTTCCCCTGGTGCCCAATTTATAATTATCATTTGATAAGTAGCAAATTTCTTAATGCTGTTATATTACGCTCTTTGATGTTAAGAATGATTCTTAGCTATTACAGCGACAGTTGAGAGTATATCAAAAAGAATAAGATCCCACAGATACGTTGAGGAAGCCTGTCTGGCATCATAAGAAACGTATATTGAGTATAATCCGTCTAATATCATGAAGAAAGATTTATAAAGACGATTTATGTAGGGATCAACTGAATTAAGTAAAATATATAATATTGATGGCATACCATAACTTTATCAAGCTGGAGCTCTTGCGTCTCAAGAGGATTACAAAATTTTATTCTTGCAGAAATGTCTTGCACCTATGTATATTTCGAAAATATTTAATGCATCTATAAATTTCATCCTAAACATTCACAAATATCATTAATTCGCTTTCTCCCTCCTTAAGGAATACTCTCCTCGATATTTTCTACATCTACCCCTGGGCGGGTATATCAGGAATCTATTATGTATCTAACACTGAACACCTAAACATGGTACGTTGATTATCATCAGCTCAAATGTACCGTACCAATTTTGATAGAGTGTTTGCATGAATTTTATTATCAATGCAACCAATAATAGGGAAATCCATGTTAATTGGTTCACAAGTACTTAATCGAAAGCAACCTATCATCACCTATACGCATGTTGTGCATTGCGTTGTATTTGTAACATAGATACAATTTGGACACATTCTAAAATATGCACATTAATAATGTGCCAACTTTCATCAAAATGAACGGGTTCCGGGTACGCTACATTATACAGAAGTACTTCACCTTCCTGATACAAATTTTTCTCATTTACGAAGTGTGAAGCGTGACCTTGCGGGTGTGCAGGAGCGTGTTCTGTCGTGCATGTAACCTAAAGCAGACGTATCAAACGAATGGCTCGTGCACCACAAACCGGTCCGTGGAAGGTTACCATTTGACATCTCTCAGAATATCATCTCGCACATTCCATAATTTTTGTTGATTTATTATCCTCGAAGAATGCATGAATTCCATCTCAGGGCGTTTCCCATAACTGTTGTGTATTATTCCAAAGCAGTACAGAAGTCGCAAAATATCAATTTTATATGGAAGAGAAAATATTCCACGATAGAGTATTGGATTGATGGGAATCTTTAATAATAACCTGCACAATCTCCAAAAGAATCATCTGAGAATGTTCTACGAGATAACTCAATACGTGATAGAAGTCGTCCAGAAAGTTGATTATCGATTCGTGGTTCCAATCCTAGTTTCAATCATTTTTCAGAACCTTTTATCCTATGAGGCATAAGATGATCCAACCATAACCTTAAACAATATATTTTCCCACGTTTTTCATAATTAACTTAAGCATTCATACCGTTCGTCCCTATGAAAACTGCGAAATTAAGTTTCTATTTTCTCACATTTTGTCATTTTCTTTTCGTCTTAAAGATTTTAGAAGGTAAGCTATCCTTATTTAGTAACTTACTGTGGTTTTACAATTAACGGAATAAAAATGAATAACTTGTGTAAGGAATCTGGTATTAAACACACAGGAAAATATCTTTCTCGAATATATAGTAGGGCATAATATCCATTCCTTCTTTAATTTAGCGGCTAATATTAGATAGATAGAGGACATTTATAATACCCTCTATGTGTGTTACTTTCGTGACTAAGAGAGGGTGGAAAAAAGGACAGATCCGGATAATATATCAGGACTAGAAATAGTAATCCAATGGATAATTTCATGAATCCGTTCTATTCTCCATCCTCTATCCTTACTTTCCCCCACAATTCATTCTTGCCTTTAATATTAAAGATTTTTTAGACATTCATATATTTTCTGCCACTTGACAAAAAATAGAAATCACGATCACCATTTTAATATTTAAATCCCCGTTCTGTTAATACCATTCTTACTTAAATCCTCGGTAAATCACGACCTCTTTAAAACTCTAGCGATCTGCATTCGGGAGAGAGGAAGACGTCGTATTCAAATTAGGTGTAATGGAAGTTGATGACGGAAGTCATTCCTCGAAAGCTTTCCTGGATATAAAGTTTGGAATGATTCATAACCCGAATGCAATTTTTGCCTGAACTTTAAATCGCTTGAGATAGTGAAGCGCCAGAATTCCGTTTGCGTCGTTTTAATACCCATAAATGCCGACTATAATAGGGTTAAAAGTGACTCGAAATCATCTACCTTGAATGCTTTATAAAAATTTCGTTATGGAAGATTGATGCCAAAACGCTTCTTAGCCGTCCACTCTTTTTGCAGCACTTAGCTAATGGGCACATCTACCTCAAACTTCAATGGTATATATGCGTATGTATTACTAAAAATTGTCTACCTCTCAAATTTAAACGAAGTTAAATCCTATTTCAGTATGATTAGCTTTTATTTTTTGTTATTAACTCCAATGAGGACCAATTTCGATAATCAGTTGACAATTTGGAAGTCCTTACGAGCGAGAATTTTCAGAAATTAAATAATAGTTTTCTCCTTCTATAAATCCTACTAGAAAGATAATATAAGAAAAATTTAAATGCTCATTTCATGATATTATATCCAATGAAGGCAAATTTCAGCAATTATTTTGCTATTTGCGACCCCAAACGAGCGAAAACTTAAAGAAAAAAATGAAAAAAATCGCTTTCTTCATCTTTGATCCGTCTAGAAAAAAGACCTATTTAAGACGAATAAATTATTCCAGATATCATTCCGGCGTGAGTGGGCTAAATTTGTGAATTTTACTCTAGGCCCAAATGTGATAAACTTGAGAGGGCGTTAATATCTGCAATTAATATATAATTTTATACATTCTTGCTGTTTATTACAGGCGGTTAGTTTCGCTAGAAGAAGAAGAATATCACCCTATCCTTTGATGACCGCCTCTAGCCAATCTAGTCCCCAATAAAAATTGCAAAAAGAATATAAAGTAGCTTCCCACTTTCCTTTCTAATGCCTAAAGCTAGAAGAAACTGGCCTACTCAAAAAATATCTATGGTAATTTCACATCAAGCCTTTCTCAATTATAATAGTTTGGCAATTAAAGGTTTCTTATAATTTATTCTAAAATTAAAACATCCGCTTTAGGCGACAAATGGAATTTTTTACTTTTGACACGAAGTAGAATCGGTCTTGATATTCTGGCGAGTTTAGGCACCTACGTTGAAAGTAATATTACCTTAAATGACATCGAAAAATCTTTCATTAAGTACTGCTAACGTAGTTATATTCGCACCAGAAAAAATACCGACTGGAAATAGATTTCTACGCACAATGGTTAATATTACCCATTTGCATCAGAATAATACTTAAACTAATTATGACCGGCGTGATAAAATTATCGTGGTATGTCTATCCGATGTACCAAATTCAAAATAATATTTTTAGCTCTTTAAATACTTGAAATATTGATATGCGAGCTCATACAATAGTCTTTACGAACGGGAATAATTGTTGCTTCGTTTAGCGATATACTTTCTATGGAATATGATGTTAAGTCATTTTTACGTCAACAAGGTAAAATTATTTCGTTATTTGATTCTAGTAAATAATTTCTGATTCATTAGTAAGCTAAGAACGATTTCGGAAAAAATATCGTATATATTAAAAAATCCTAACGGATGAAATAAAATTCAAAAAATGAGTAATTCCACTTAAAGTTACTCTCAAATTGAACTCCATATTAAGAATTTTATTTAATCGTTATCGAGTAATAAAAAATAAAGGATCAATCTGTAGATTTAAAAAATATCCCCTCCAGTTTCAGTCAGAGAAGCCTATAATGACTGCAATTAAATTTTAATCGTTCCAAATTTAGTTCTCCGTCTTCTGTGTATTATTTTCATATACAACTCGCATTTGCCAATTCTCAGTTATCTAACAATCCATTCCATTGTAATTTCTCTCACAGTGTACATAAAGGCATTCCCGAAGCACTTAATTTTGCTTATCGTCGATAGCCTTTAGAATTGAGCCACCGGGCGCTAAGCTTATCAAAAGCTGAACTTCCCATCCGAAAAATCTTTCCGCTGAAATGTTCACCGCACTCCCTCTGGCCTCAGCGAGTGATTTAAGATATTCATAAGAAGGGCCTCAACTCAGCACACATGTAACATATCAGTACGGATCGCGTTTCCTTGTAAATAAGGAAGGCAATTTATTAACCCTGTATCGGCACCGGAGGTCAGCGGAACGCCTTCGAGTTCACCACACCGCCTTCCTCTAACCCTTGGAATTCCACATGACCAACTGCTATTTATTTTGGTCTTTCTCGACATTCCGCTGATAAGTTAAAGTTGACTTCCCTCCCCCTTGTGGGGACGGCTTGCCTTGCGGTTGGTAAAGGTGGTCCTCCTGCCCGCAGAGAGGCCGTTGCCCTTGACAGCCGAAAAATCCGACCTTGAGATGATACAGAAGGTGGGGATTCATCTCAGGCGCGCCCAAGTGCGCGAATTGTATTCGGGTGATGCAGGAGGTCATCGCCGGATGCAGGGGTTGGAATGGAAGGCGTGCCTGCTCCGTGCGTTTTTACGCGGAATTTTATTACTCAGCAGTAAAAGGGCCCTTTCCGAAGAACTGCTTTCGAGAAACCAAAAAGTAGAATCTCGCGTCACGAGGAAGGTTTTCGTGGCTTCTTAACGGAATTGCCCTCAAAAAAGATGTTTCTGAGCGATTTAAGTAAGAAAAATGGAAACCATCCGAGGTATTTTTGCTCGATTTATGGCTGTTTTTCAATTTGGGCTGGAGTAACAACCGTGGCCTGAGCCTTCCCCGAGGGTTACGTACTCAAGTGGTTCCTGTCTAGGCACAGTATACTCTCCTTGCTCAGGTAATTACTTTGTGCCGTCAGTCGCAGTGTGATTCAGCAATAAGTAGGAAGCATGGTAAAATAATTTAGCAAAGTTTCAGTAGAAATTTAATTCGATTAGTTAGGAACTTCGATAAGTTACTTTACTATGCTTACTGTATTGGAGATCCACAAAGTAAATGCCTCTGAGATTGAATTAATTAAACAATACTAAAATGTGGCCAAAAACGGGACATGCCCCATCTATAAAACGAAACAAATTTTTTAGCACGATATTTTTGGAGGGGTGTTTCTTCATTGTAGATATTAGGGATATTTTATAAGGACCAGACACGAAAGGAATTATAAAGCCCAGGAGAGTAATAGCTTTTAAAGTTGAAATAAAGCCTTTCCCGGAAGCTGATTTTTTCAACCGAAACGTCGATACATAATTTATTAAAAGTTAGGAATCCCTATTATAATAAAATTTTCTGTGAAAACTTTTTACTCTTCGTTAGATTTCAGTTTTACTGTATAATTGAGCTAAGTTTACCTTTAGCCGAATATTTTAATTACATGAATTTTCACTGAATATACTAAAATTATCATAATTATAATGACATCCAAGTTTCTATTTCATTTTTAACAATGTAACTGAAATATACTTATCGAGTGATTTTTTTAATATTAAACTTGTATGATTAATGAGGGATGAGAATAGTAAGGTACAGTTATTGCTATTTGTAAATTTGTAAGAGGTAAGTTAGTTTTTATGTGAAAATATATCCTTCATAAGGAAAGTATACGTATATCTGAAATGACGTAATGTTAGGGATGGAAGAAATCTGCATTGTAATGGATAAAATTTTGTATTATTGTAACTGGTAGTTAGTACTGTACCTAGTATTGCATTATTAAGTATAGCATTGTATTGTCACTTTAGACTTATTATGTAATCACTGTTACATAGTATTGTAAAGTTGTTCAATAAATTCAACATTCACTTTGTCATCCGTTCAGAAACTCAAGAAATTAATAACGGTGCGTTAAAATTAATACTCATATGGGAATGAACCATATTATCATATCATAATATCTCTAATAATAACTAATAAAGTAAAAATGAGAAGTTTTTAATCACTAAGTCTATTAGTAACATACGACATAATAGTATCTTAAACTTTATATTATAATAATTTATAGACATCGATATTTTCATTGCTGTAAAATACAGATTTTGCTCCCTGGATTTGGTTCTGAAAAACGTGACGTTCCCTATTATGTAAGAGATTAAGCTCTCTTCGAAAATTCAGTTAAATTTACATTGTCATCCATAATGATATATCAGATAAATAATATATAATTCGTGAGAAGAAAATCAACTCCTTTTCCTTAAAGCGAAAACTATGTGCTGCTACAGTCTTATCCCTTTAACTCAGACGTAGCATTGCACAAATATATAAATTTTCGTAATATTTAATAAATAGAGGCAAATTTCTATCCAAGTTACCATATCCGTACATGATAAAAAATAATAATTGTACTCTATACTTAAAATTGGGCTAAATAATGAAGATATGAAGAACCAAACCAAAATTTAAATTTTTAATCGACTTACATTTCTTAATGTATGTACCTAGGAGAGTACCTCGGAGAATACCTCGGTGCGTATGCAATGAAAGTTAAAGAAGTACTAATGAAAATGATAATAAAAAAACTAGGTAAAAATATCATCACGAGAGAATGTCACTATTGATCAAACTGTGAATAAATACAGCAATGAACGTAGTTTGTAAACTTTGACCTTAAAAAAGTAAAATAATCCTGCTTAGTAGACAAGTCAATATCCTCCGATTTGTCGTTCTGGAGGAATTTCCATTCTTTCGCAAATGAAACCAATTTCCGACTTCTTGAGAAAGGGAGTAATAAGCCTTCTTCCGAACCGTTACTCTACAAAGGCTAACATATTCGCCTAGTTTTTGCGAAGCAATCTCCAGCGGTTTTCCTTGTTTCAGAGATTCATTTGGAACTCGTTCAAAGTTTTTCGCGACGAAAGTTTAGCGTCTCATTCCTTTATTTCTCACTCTCATTTCCATGCTAGCCTCATTCTGTGAATAAATAATCTCGATAATACCGCGACAATTCTCCAAAAATTGTCTCCCAGATGCAAACAGAAACAAAACGGAATGATTATCACGGGATTTTCACTCGCAATCTGGGATTCCAAGGAAGAATCTATAAAAAAAATGCAAAGCAATGTTTTAGAGAACTCCCGAAGCACATTTATCCAAGCATGAGCCACTTAAAAAAGCGTTAATATGTTCTTAAGTTTATCAGGGTCCTAAAAAATGTTTCTACTTTAATGAAAAGTTGAGAAATCCTCCATCACATAATCAATTCTTTAGAAGAAGGTATATTCCTGGAAACATAGACTTTAGAATGAAATCTCAGGTGAATTTCACTTCATCTCATATATTTCCCTTTGATAAAAGGATGTATCATGATCTGGTATTGCATTGTTATTTATCAGTGTACTGAAATATTCTCTGGGAGATATTTTCGGCTCTTAATATTTGCTATAAATCACTAGAATGCGTAATATTCTATTGACTTCTTCTGAAAGGATAAAATAAAACCAGTCTCGGTTATTGAACATTCACCTTGTCATCCGTTCAGATACTCAAGAAATTAATAACGGCGCGTTAAAATTAATAACCACGTGAGAGTCAACCATACAAACATATCTTAATATCTCTAATAATAACTAAAGAAGAACGAATGAGAAGTTTTTAATCACTAAGGGAGATTCATCGGACTAAGTGAGCATCTTTGTGCAATTCATTGTTAATTATGGTATTACTGAGATTATTAATTTCACACATACTCATTAATCCATAATAACGTCTTGGAATTCGCGAAATGGAGAAGAAATTTTTCGTAAACTTGTTGAGAATGGAACCCATAACATTCCTATTACGTTACTGTGTGACTTTAAAATTGATTCATTCTCTATTTATACCATTACAATTAAAAACATTTATGTTTTTGATCTTTCTGGGTGCAAAAGGTCACCAAAGGAGAGAAAAACAGCTATAATCAACCTGCGATAAGATATACTATGAAACTCCCCGATAGCCAAGTGGACAGTGCGTTCGCCTTTTATGAAAACGGTCCCGAGATCGATTCTCGGGCTCACATTGGCGAAATGACCTCAGCTGTCGAGGCACTTTCAGCAATACTAATACGGTATTCTCTGTAATAGTTCATAGCCTACTCCTGATGCTCCTAACTAGAAGATAGTATGCTTTCTAGCATCGATGGCAATGGTTCTCGTATCAATGCCGCCGCTCTAAAGTCACAGGAAATGCTCAGCCGGTGAAAGGAACTCGTTGAAGTCTCCCAAGGGGAGAAGATGCGAGGACCAAACACAGCATGCCACTCCATCTAACGTTCAAGCCATGAACCTCTCCTCTGCTTGACCACATCTCCAGATCAAAATTGAGGTGTACACGGAAAAGCCACTACTGATCTGATTGATACTTCCTAAAATCTGAATTAAATGCTTTCTATTTCCCCAAAAACTTGCTCATAAATGTATGAAACACTATAGTGGCTCAAAGCCTAATCAAAATTATTTGATTAAATATGAAGCTGTAAAAATCTATTAATTACTATATGCTTCAATACATTAGTGACCACCTGAGAGATTGAGGGAAAATTTGAATTTTCTTTGTGTAAGTACAGAAAGTAAAGCTAGATTCTAGTCCACTCTGTGTGGTTCTAAGGTATTTGCATGTTTAAATTTTTAATTAAAAGTCCTAGCTCTTTTGTAAACATCTCCAACTTTTCCAAAACGTGATGTCTTTTATTTTCATTACAAGTGTGTTTAATTTAATAAAATTATAATCAAAATTTTAAACCTTAAAGAGTATGTTTTCGCATATTCACTAAAAGAAAGGGAAAGCATAATTAGTTTATCATAAATATTTGCTTACCGGAGGCCTAAATATAATAAAAATTACTCTCAATTTAAATGGATTACCGATTAAAACTAATTACTGGCTGACTTAAACAAAATAACAGTAACTTAATAATATCGTACTCTAAATGTTTCACCATTTAAATTAGTTGAAATTACAATTGAAAACATCAAATTTTACGAAATAAACATCTAGGAAAATTTTTATAGCAATAATAGGATTTGACGAGACACCCAAATATAGGGTAATCATGAAAGTATTTTCAAAACACTTAAATGCACTTCAAATGATAGAGAAGATCACGGCATCCATTTAAGATGGACTTTTACTGATAGGGCTAGTGGTATTGCTCTCTGAATTTTATCTCCTGGTCTAGCTCTAATACAATAAAAACCGGACTTAACTTTAATCCAAGTTAATGAGGTACTTCACAGGCGTACTAAAAGCCGCATCAGCAAAAACAAAACCACAGCCTCGGAGGTCAAGGAGAGGAGCTAACCGCAGAGAGTCCCTACGCCAAAAAATAAGAAACTTCATGGCCACAGCTTTGCAGATCTGCCTTCTCATATAAGTTCCTCAGAATATTCATGTTATAAATAATGAGTTTTAGACGCTATGAATCACTTTTTAAGGAATAAAGTTGCGTAGATCCTTGCATCACTGAATTACTAAGCATTTACTCCAATCCTAGTGTATTTTAAACTTTTCCAGCATTTTATTTGTTGAATTTGTTTTATATCAAAGGAATCTCACTCAAAATTACAATTAGCAGTCAATCTAACTTAAAATTCGAATATAATTACAATTATAAAAATATCGAACTATCACAAGTATTAAGTACCTAAAATTTTCTATTTACAAATTAAGAAAGATAACAATAAAAGTTTCTAATCTACTTTTCAGAAAAAAAACTTGTTATCGCATAATGTGAGTGACAATTATGGAGGTTAATAGCTTACTATCGAGTCGAAAGCAGCAATTTATTCGTTAGAAATTATTTGTCATTTTTAATATAAACAGTAAAAAGAAATTAATTGAAAATAAAAGTCTGTTGAAACCCAGTTAGAAAATAGTCCTACTTTTTACTGAGGACAATTATTGGAGCCGTTAATATACTGAAGGAGAATTGTCTATTTAATTTTAAATACGATGAATGATTGTAAGCGAAAAAGTTAGGGCAGAAATGTGAAAAATAACGCACGGTACCTAAAGCAAAACATTAACCTGTAAAATTAAGCGTTAAGATACCTGTGTTATTTTTAATACGACCTTCAAAGTTATAACTTCAAGCTTTAAGTGAAAAAAATGAACCTCATCGAAGCTCAAAAGAGAACATTCTGCCTTCAAAAGTCGTGCCTAAGCATCGTGAAGCCTCGTGATTGAGCAGCTGAAATTTCAACATTTCTCGTGCTCGAACACCCAAAAAAGGAAAACACTTAATTCTTGCAACTTGTTTCTCTACTTTCATGAGCTTCATAAATGCCAGGTTTTCATTGCCTTAAGAAAACCAAAAATATTTCGCTCCCTTTGGGGCTTTCTCCAAGGAGTTATAAAACGATCATTCAGGTGTCTGCGTGCGTATGTTTGCCGGTTTATGCCTCTGGTAGTCTTCATCTTCGAAATTAATTCAACTGCGTGTACGTTTTTCCGAGATACGTATTCTTGTGACGGTGGAAACAAGAATACAGACGTAAATATGCTTTTGGATGATCATTTTACAACTACTTGAAATTCTAGATATGAATAAATATTATAGGTGATGAAACTTGGACATTTTTATAGCAATTATATACATGCTTCCCATTTGATAAAATAATCATTTATGAAAAATGTTTGCTTGTCCGGAACATTACGCATTCGTGCTTAAATAATTGCATAAACGTTCTATAAATGGAAAATATTAAGGGAGAAACTATGTTAAATAACAAACTAGTATCCTTGACTATCTCAAACGTATATTTTAATAACCATAAAACGACCACGTATTTCCAAAAAATAATATGGTATAGATCGAATCTCTATTCCCGATTACATAATTATAAATTAATAAAATGTTGAATATAATTCAAGAAAGCACATATTTCCATAGCAAATATTTCAAAGGAGCAGACATTATTGAAAGCTACCTCACCATAATCGCCTGCTTTACAACTTATTACTTTATTTATTATACATATTATTATATGCGCATTATTATTGACCTCTTTTGGCAATAATAGGACAGAATGGCTTTTCTTTCATCTAATCCGTACAGATATTACAAGAAAACATATTAAATAAGTTCAGAGCAACCGTCTACAATGAACTAACATATAGAGAAAACAGTTAATATAAACAAAATTAATAAAAAATATAAAAATGAAAGAATTTAAAAATCATATATATCTATAAAATACATCTAATATATACACAAAATATTAAATTTATAAAAATGGAAATACTTGTACTCAAATCGAATAAAAAATGAAACTATTTATCATGTTCGCCATAGTAAACTCTAGCGGTATGTATAAGACCTAATTAATATTTTATTGAACTAAAATACTTAACTCTTTCCACTTCAACCAACATAAGCATCAGAGATCGAACTCGAGCTCCCCAACTAGAGTCATGTTTCATTCACTCAGGCACCGCACGTGACCAGTCCACGGAATTATATTTGGCGCGAATCCATCTCTCGGAGATGAAATTGAGCATTCCCCACAGGATCCCTCAAGGGAACCTCCAATTGAGTCATCGCCGAACGCCCCCACGCATCGGCGGCATTCATTAGTAGCGATCGACGCGAGGCGTGCGAGAGATTTAATGCTTTTCTCCTCCGCCGAATGAAAGCGGAGTCACGGCGGGCATCGCGACCCTCACCGGCGGTTGCCAAGCGCCTGACCACCCTTCTTCGATTCCGCCTGAGGAATTCTTGTCCTCATCTCTGTTTTTCCCTCTGCCAAAGGCTCCGATTCCCCCGGGCGCCCCCCGACCACCGTTACGACCTCCACCCACGGACATTTCTTCACAGCTCGACGCCCTCCACGACCTGATGCGACGAGTCACTCATGGACGGACGCGTGCTGCTCTTCTGAGAGGAGGGGTAAGAAGAGGAGATGGAGAGAGAGAAAACGGCTACATTGGAGGAAAACCTGAGCCCACGAGTTCCTTGCTGCGTAGAGAATTAGAGGAAGTGCCCGATCGTTTCTGGTATCTCCGAAAGTCAGAGTCGAACCGGAATTGCACCGTAAACCGAGATCAAAAATACCATCTAGAAAACGAAATAGAAAGAAAAATCGTGAAAAAGAAAACGTAAAACCGAATACGTAAACCGGAAAAGGAAACCGAGAAAACCGTTATTTTTTCCAGACTGAAAATCAACTATACTTCGGTTCTAGAAAACGAAATTGAGAAAAAAATTAAATAGAAAACGGAAGTATAAAACGAGATAAGTAAACCAACAACAGAAACCGAGAAAAACCGTCATCTTTCCAGAGTGAAAATACACTATAATTTGGTTCTAAAAAACGAAACAGAAAGAAATAGCAGAAATAGTAAAATGAAACGTAAAACCAGATACGTAAATAGAAAACGGAAATCGAGAAAAACCGTAATTTTTCCTGAATGAACTGGAGGGAATATCCACTATACTTCGGTTCCAGAAAACGGAATCGAAAAAAAGAACTGAAATTGAACACGGTAACATAAAACTAGATGCATAAACAGTAAACGGAAACCGAGAGAAACCGTATTTTTTTCCATAGTGAAAAATCCACTGTTCTTCGTCCAACGTCATAAGAGACCACGTAAATCTTATAGCACTGTTTATTATGTTATATAATGGATGTAATATTTTATATGTTATATATGAAATTTTATATACAGGAGAAAGACACGCGCTGTTCGCACTTACCTATCAGAAATCAGAAACGAGTTTGATCATAATAGTCAATTAATTGTAATTGACTGAATATTAATGCAAACCTTTCAGGAGGTAGGATCTTTCAATAATAATATTCAAAGCTTGGAGCACAAAAGATCTGGTTCGAATCGATTCGACGGTGACTGCCGGAGTAAAATCAGAACTTAACGGTAATTTGATGTTTTCAATGAACTGAAAGCGAAAACAAAAAAGAAATTGATTACGGTTCGATGCCCTGACCAAAGCGCAATCAACGGATGCACAACAAATAAACCAACGATGTGACAACTTTCTAAATTGAAATATTCCAAAATAACTGAAAAATTTAACAAACTCAGGGGTGGAGGGTATATAAAATTCACGATTTTATCATGCGTTTTTAAACATTCATTTTTGAAGTTAGTTAGATACATAAGATTTATTAATTCTAGATGCATATGAGTGTACATATATTTTCCTACATGTCTAAAACGTGAAATCTCTAAACTAGGAAAGCTAATTTTAATTACTCTAAATCAAGACATGCTCGAACTATTTTTATCTTCCGTACCGTTACCTGGATAGAATAGATTTGAAATTTATTGCCGATACCTTTATTCGGCAAGCAATAAAAATGTAATAATCTGGAAATACGAAATCTTTATTGATAGAGGGAAATACGGTAGGAAATGGGTAAGAAAATAAGGAGCCCCGAAAGGGAAGGAAGAAAAAAATATAAAGAAATAGATACAGATTTTGATCAAAGGTTCCCTAACATTGGTACGAGATCCCCTTTTCGCCTTTGTCGAGTATTTTAAGAAAAGGCTTTCACTCTCTCTCTATTTTTAGTTTCGGTCATTGCATCGAATTTTCCAAACAAAGGTGGAAAAATTGTATTCGTTTATCAGAAGGGCTATTCTCGCCACTACCGGCATTTCCCACACATTCCTGAACTCGCTGTTCTACTGAAACAAGCCAACTTTTATTCTTAGGCCCAGTCTTGAGTAACAAAATTGACTCTCTCCTCCTTTCAAATTACTTTTATTGGTCTTCAGGTGTATCCAGCATTAGTATTAATCCAGTAATTCTTATCTTTAATTGGAAAAATGAACTTTTCTTTTTTAGCTACCGCACTTTTCTTTATGGTCACCGTTTTGTAGTAACTGAAAGCAAAAATACTAGTCAAATAGAAGCATGTGATGATGAAAATTAACGTGAATGTCACGTAATAAATATAGAAGTATTCTGCAGAGAAAGACGATTGATCCAGTCGATTCAAGAATTATTTTTTTTACGAGTAAGTAATCGACTAAGAGAGAAGAGTAATTGTAGATGCATCCCTGCCACATGCCGAAAGCCATCTATGTATATATGTAGATGTATATGTATTCTCTATAAAAAATCAGTTTTAACATATGAAAAGGGACTATTGACAATCATCTATGACTGTATGTTTTCCTCAATTATAACACCGAAAATATTTCACGTGATATTAATAACCATAGAGATGTAACGGACGCACTTTCTTACGGAATGATTTATATTTCTCGAATGCTTGGGATTACTGCTGCGATTAATTTACCTTTGTATTCCAGCTGTCACAATTATAACTGAACTAATGTATTGTTTTACGTTCAGCAATCAATTGCTTCAAATTAATGATTATTTATTGATACAAATGATTTATTTCGAAACCTCACCTTTAAATTCTTGAGCTTGATTTAATGAAGCAATAGCCGAAATGGATAGGCAGGATGAGTTTTGATAAAGCGTCCAGTGGAATGAAACGGAGATACATACGGCAAGGCTGATTTATTATAAAGGACGGTGAAAGATTTACGGAGAAAGAGAATGGGATAAAAGCTAGACTTCAGTTCGAGAAGTTCTTTGTCCGAAACAGAGAAATCCGGGGAAAGTAGGAAGAAAATATAGAGGAATTGTATGGGAAGGATAAGACGACCATATACATTGAGATATAAAAGAAAGAGCTAGAAGATGATGACAGAAAGAGCTCAAGAAGATAAGGTTCTAAGATTAAAGGAGAACTACGTGATACAGATGAAGCTATGGGAAATGAAATACTACCTATCATATAAATAGAGGTCTCAATTTATCGTGGTACTTTCTTAAAGGGGTCATCATTAAATTTAATAAACGAAATTGAAGACTATATTGGAGAATAAAATTAAATTGTTATTTTCTTAAGAAATGGAAAACACTATATTCTATTTATATAACTTATACCATGAAAAGAGAGTATGGAATATTACTTCAATTTCAGGTACGAAAAAAGAAAGTATAGTATTAAATAATTAGAGATAAATTGAATATTAAGAATAAAGATGAGGAAAAAGTAACGCAATGAATGTATAGAGAAGAGTAGAACAATGAGGATTACCATAGCAATAAATAGAATAAAGACAGAAAGCTACAACACTCCTTGTGTTATACGATAAATGAAGGAAATCTGTATCTTTTAAGGCTACAGATCCTGTTATAAAAGGATAGTTTGATCAATAAAGAAATAACGATTGGTATAGAAATAGAGGTTAATAAAATATCATTGTTTATAGATATCAGCGTAATGATTTAATAATAGTAATAAAAACTTTCCCATTTTAGAATAACCAAATCATCTTAGATATTTTGAAATTTATGCTGAAGCTTAAAAAATAAAGACAAGCAAGAAATTTAACGATCCATGCGGAATTATTCTTTATTAATTTTGATATTTTAACCATACCTGTGACGGAATTAAAGTTTCCGAGTTACGATAGAAACAGCTTAAAAGATGAAAAAAGAATTGATGACGTTGATTCTTGATAAAATAATTTGAAAGAGAATTGTAATATCTTACCCTCGAGCTTCCAATTGACTGAACTTTAAGAAAAATAGAGACCAAAGGCTTGAAGCTTTAAAGGAATACAAGACAATTTCAGCGAACATAAAATATGAGGAGTTATTAAACATACAAAGCACGGAAAGAAGAAAGTTAGTGGGAAAGGATGGGATCTGCGAGGATATCTGACGAATAAACGAAGTCACAGACAGCTCTATTATCAATATTAAACTGCTAGTCGCCCCGTTCGAAAATTTTGCAGACGGAAACAAGTACATTGCAACAAACACTCCAATCGCTACTGAATCATTAAAACACACCTAAAATAACACACCTTTATATTCTTTGTCAATATCCGTTTTGATATATCTCGTTTTTAACGATAGATATCGATATCTACACACCAGAAACAAAACTCTATGGGAAAATTCAAATTTTAACTCGATTCTTTGATCAACTGGTATATTATTTTCCGGTCTGTTTTTAGTAGGAATCAGGAAACCCTCTCTTTAAAATGGTGTTTCATTTGTATGTTTGTATGTAGCGTTTAGTGAGAAGAGCACTGTTCACCGAAAATGGACGTTTAGAAACAGTTTAAGGATAATTATATAATGCTTTCAGTAAGCGTTAGTAACAGAGAGTCGTTGACATGTTGATCCTGAAATTAGTTGCTCCAGCGACTAATAATAAGAAGTAGGGTTTATCCACGAATTCTTTGACCTAATAATATTACAATTTAGAAGGAAATAACTTACCAAAGTTCCTCCTCTTCAATTGCAATGATATATTTCCACGAAGTAAAAGCTAAATTAGTTGATTTTACTAATAATATTATTTTCAATAAACATATTTTTCAATCAACATATATTTTCGCAAAACACAGCAGTTTTCATTCTCCAACTTTAAAACCCTTTTCCTCTGAACTTCCAGTCAAAGACCTTTGTATGATAATCTTCGGAGCGCGTCCACATTAAACAAATCGTCCAAATCCAAAAAATGGAGGCAGTTAGCACAGAGAAGAAACGCTGGCAGTTGAGCAAGAGCATTAGGAAGAAAGAAGCATAACTTGCGATTGATGCAACGAGATGTGCAGCGACGGGATGGGGAAAACGGGAAGTAACAGCGGCGGGAAAGGAAAAAAGCTAATGTCTGAGCGAGAAAAAGTGATACAGATAAGGATAATGAGAGTGGAATGGGCCGGGAAGAAACAGACGGCGGGGGTCCGCAAAAAAATGTGAAAATGTAAGAAATGATACATCCTAAATGACAGGCAGGCGTAGGAAAAATGCCGTCAAGGTAAGCTGGCAATTCTGCCAGACTGTCTTTTGTTCGGCTCGATTTAATAGGTTGACATTCTTGTGGTGAGTATTGAAGGGTAACATTTTATTCCTCTGAAAGCGGGGTTAAAAACTCCATTACGTCCTCGACAGATTCTCTTGGAAACAATTGCAGCTTTTCATCTTCCAACGAGGCACGGATGCGTTTAACACTGTCGTAGAAAAATGTCAGTTTTCGAGTGTATTCAAAGTAAAGCAAGTAAATAAAATCTGAAGTGTTAAAAATACTATTATGATGGGGTAAAAGTGACAACTTCAGTAAATATTTTTAGCTATTTCTCTGTTTTTGCCATGACATACTACTAAATTAAGGTAGTCATATTTAATGTCATCATAAAAGCGATACTTAACCGCGTATCTCCATATAGCTTACAGAAACGTGTATCTAGTCTGATGACTGTAGATAATCATAGGCAATCATAGTTAAAACATGAGTATAACATTTAAATTAGATAAAAATCACATTTCGAGTCTGAATTAAAAAAACTAAACTTTGCTTTGAAAAAATGCAACTTCTTACTCTACTTAGTAATAAAACAACCCTTGGAAATCAGCATTTCTGAACTGGACACCAAGAGATGTGAAGAGACCAAGAAGACGACCTTATGACCGATGAAACTGAGAGATCATTAAGGACCTGGCAAAGAGAAGCTCAGAACAGAGAGAATTGGAAAGCGCTTGAGAGAGCCTACATCCGACATCGGAATGAAAATGGCTGATTATGATGATGATGATACTGATTTAGCAATAATTAAAATTTGATCGCACCAGACAAGGAAATCGGAATTCACCATGAGTATTATATATTATACTTATTAGAAAATTTGAAAAAGTGTAGCATCGAAGCTGAATTTCTGTTTACCAATCCGCCAATCCGCCGAATTTTCATGTTTACACTACATCGTAAGATCACCAACTTTTAACCCTGATGCAAGGCTAAAATTACACTATATTACGAAGGTTCGGTAAAAGTTCTACTACAGAATATTACCTGCTAAAGATAAAATCCGCAGCATCATTTCCTCAACTTCACCCGAAATAAAGCTGTATGTGTGTACATGGTTAAAATATAAAAGAACGAAAACACTTGTTCCAACATATTTTCTTGTTTTGCGATGATGGTGATTTGTAATAGGAAAAAAATTCTCCAGAGTTGTAATCCCGAAAACATCCATTAAAACCATTCAAGTAGAAATTTCACGACAATAATTTGTGTTCGCAATAACTTATCGGTTACGAGAGATCAACGCTTCCAATGTAGAAAAATCGTCTAAAAGAAGAAGGAATGCGAGAGAAACGAAACCTAATAACTCCGATGGTTCACTGATAGCCTCGCACTAGAAATACAACCCGCGAACAGCAGGTGATGCTTAAACCAGATGAAAGATACATAAGCGGAGAGTACGTGATTCATCCCTCAAATGGAGCAAAACATTTTATATGACCCTAAGATGCTCTTCATTACGTGATGTGACGCAATCCTTTTGCTCTGTGCCGACCGATTCACGGCGGGATGTATTAATCACCGGTTACGTGCCCAACATCTTCCGATAGCCCTCGCGAGACCCCAGCGCATTTAAAAAATATCCTCCGAACGATAATGGCTCCCACTTTCGCTCATTCCATGAAAAAGAATGCCGAGAAGTATTTCCCGTTTCCACTCCATGCGGCGGAGTTAAATTAGAGTCAACGGAGCGAAGGAAGACGATGAAAATGATGAGGAATGAAGGAGGGATGGCAAGAGAAAGAGGAGAGATGGAAAGAAGTACAGAATGCTCATTTGCGTGCGGTTTGTCTTCTTCCACAACCTCAAAGTGACGGTTGCGTCCACGGATGAGAGGATAAGCACGCTTCTTGGGGAAGAAACAAGTGTGTGTGTATGCGTGCGTGTACTTGCAGACATGGAAAGGTCACTATCCGCTAAAGGATTATGCGTGACAGTCAAAGAATGGAGGGTAGGAGGGCAATTAGATGATTTAGTAGATGTATACTAGTTTGCTATACTTCTCATTTCCATTATCTGTTATCGGTGTTATTCATTTTCATGTTAACCAGTTTCCAATCCATCTGAATCATCATGTAACTCTTGAGAATCCTTGTACGCTATACTACGTCCTACGTTATGAATAGATCACGTAATTCTTACGGCCCGGGGTATTTCTTATGGGGGAATGGCACGAGCTGATGCATAAAGAAGGAAAGTTGGCGATATCTAATTTTGAAGACATTCAGCATTGAGTAAAATTGATCCTGATAAAACAGTGCAAACAGCGTGTGCCATTCTATCTTAAGGAATACACTGTCCCGAAAGATTTACGTGGTCTCTTAATGACGTTAGAGGAAGTATAGGTAAAATGATTTTCAAGTGTTAGATCGCGATTCAGATACAATTGAAACCGGTCGTTAATAAGTCGTTTAATAACGAAATTTTCTTGCAATAAGTTGAATTTTGGAATTCGAATTCTTGGAAGCTGAATAGTTTAGTAGACGATTTTTTGCATGCTAATGTTACCATATTAATAACTTAAATAGATAGATATACGATACTGATCAGAGGTCTCATAGGTGCAGAAACGGTCCGAATACGAGTTTTTATATATCCGCTCAAGTATCGCGCAGGATCGCCTTCGCTATTATGATTTGATTATCATAGAAAGTATTATAATATAAATATCAGCATTCTCTAGTTTTCTTCACGGATAAAATTTTTCAAGTATTTTATTATCCTTCGATATTTTCCTATGGAATAGTTGAACTCAATGTATGAGAAACGGCTCAGTCAGAGCCAGCCGGCCAAGTTATTTTATGCAGTTCTTTTTTCTTCTCTCGAGAGGTTTGAATAGCCCTGATACTGATAAGCAAAAATTATTTTCATTTACATGTTTCCAAAATTGAGAGAAAATTATTTTAATGAAGTGATTGATACATGAGACTAAATATTTTTTGGGGCTAAAGCAGTCACTTTCAATGAACGCTGATTTTTTTTATTTGCATCTTTCTCTTTTAAACCTGATTAATCTTTTATATAATTTGTAAGGTCATACACAGAACATTGATATTTCAACGCAAAAATGTCCGTCTATTTTCGCAAATACTGCATTTTAAAGGTTTTCCATCATCCACAAAAAATATACCGAAATACCGATTTTCAATTACAGCGGATAATTGAAATGAAGCCGTAGGACTATCAATTAGTGATTGCTGACGGAATTCACCTGCTAATGACATAATTATTTTTTAAATATGAAATTTCCTGATGATTGATAAATAATATGAATGAATTTCTGAGAGTGATAAAAATTTATGAACTAAAAGCTTTCAGTAAATTGAATAACAAATAATCAGACCGAAATAATTTTAACTAGCGATCAGAGGAATTTTCTTTGTAATGCAAGGGAACCCGCTAATACGTAATTTCATCAACTTATTTCAAGAACGAACCTATTTCATCTAAAAAAAACAGACCATTCATAAATCAAATTAACTAATCAACATAACTGAGAAGGGTTCATTAAGATTTTTAGTTGAACTATCGCTATCTATTTTCATTAGCTGATGTTCGCTTCAACAAAAGCTTCGAAACAAAGTAAGGTTATTTAATTATTACATTTCATCAGCATATTATCACCCCACCAAAAAGAAATATATTAAATATTTCCATGGGCAAGCATTCTTAGATTAATTTTAAATTCATTGGTGGTTTGCAAAACCTAAAATCATTGGTTTTTTAAATAAATAATAATTACTTGTTCTCTCAATGAAATTTAAGAAGAAATTTTTTTACATAGTTTTGCTTTTACAGAATTTTAATTTTACAGAGTTTAACGCAATGGAAATAATTAAATTGTGCATCGAGAAGAAAAATAAATTCCATCCAAATGAAATATATCACCTTATAATTGCTTATGCTTTTCCTATCTTTTCTGGAAATCTAATCAACAACACAATAGTACTTATAATACGTTAAATGAAATTACCAGCAAATCAGGCTTACGAATCAACAAATTTTGTCATCGTTAGGCACCCAAAAGGCAAAATGAAGTCCTTTATTGAAGGCAGAATCTCAATGACTAAGAAATTATTGAATTACGTATAATGTATTCAACCTGCATTTCACATACACACACGAGCCTTTCTTGTTTCGATAACATTTTATGCCGAAAAATTTATTAAGCACTTATTGCTTGTAGGGCACATTTTTACATCCATACAGCAAAAGACTTTATACTTTGTACTTAGGATTTATAAGCATTTTTAGTTTACTCTTTCGGGAAAATCCCAATCCTATGATGTTTGTGAAGTGAAGATGAGCTATTGAGCAAATGCTAGTCCAACAAAAAAATTAGTTTATAAAGAGAATATATACTATTTGGGCATTTATGCATAATGGATGCAGATAGGTTAACTATAAAGTTCTCATAAATCAGGCCTGAAAGTGAACAAGTCGTGTATGAGACATCGAGGTAGACTTGTGAAAGAAACTCCACAAAAGAAAGAATTTTATAAAGGCAAACAACTAAAAATGGGAGGATTCCGAGGTAGAAAATAGGACATTTTCGCGTCATAATGATGTGAAAATGTCCTAATTCCTACCTTGGGGAAAAAGAGCAATTGACGGATAGTCAAGTGAATGATAAGGAAATGAATTCGCATGATGGTCGTAGATGACCTCAAGGAGAATGAAAATAAAATCCATCATAATCATTCCTTCTGTTTACGTCATCATTTCCCTAAGCTCGCGACTGGAACTAAACAACTCTCCGCATGGGGTTTCTGCAGCAGATAAGAACGTCTCTCTCGGTGTTGAGATTGTCTGCGAAGCGGGAAAAGACAGCGACACCGACCGCAAGAAAGTATACGCCGGAATGAATATCATGTGTTGAAAAGGCGAGCTCCGAGTGGCAGATAGCGAAGAGGAATGAAAAGAAGAAAAGCGAATCCGAATTCCTTTCGAGTGATTTCAGGCATTTGTCCGCAAAATCTCTCCTCATAACCTTTCCTTGGTTAACCTTAAAGAAGCCACCGCACCTTCCAGCTTCCTCATTTCTGAGGAAAACGAGAGTTGCCAACCTCTCCATTTTCATGCTTAAGCTACTCTTCAAGGATCTATGAACGCATGGCTTCTGGAATTAGCTACTGCATTCACTAGTGACTATGACGATCAAAGATTAATCAGATGGAAACTATTTATGATTATCTAACAATATAATTTCCGATTGCTGACTAATTAAACAAAGAATGAACTAACGAAATAGCTAAAAGAAAAAAAAATATCTATACAGCAACAAAAGGATGTTAACATACAGATGGCCCAGGTTTCAATGCATGGCATCATTATCAGGTGGTTAGGTTACAAAGCAGGGATAGCTTTCAAATTCAAAGACAGTAGGTTCTTGGAATACGTAGCCGATATTGTGCGTCCTCACTGTTACATAGGCTGTTCTGATAATATGAGGAAGTTAATTTAAAAGAATTAAAAGGTAGAATTGTTCGATTGATTAAGGAATTAGAGTCATGGTGAATGCACCTCCTATCACACGTCGAAGGGCGGCTAGCAGGGCATTTATGTAAATGTAGATTTATACTAAACCCATCACTAGGGTTGACTTCTTCTAATTTCTAAATTCTACAGTGACTTCCATATTATCTACTCATTATAACCATTTTATATCACATTTCATCTTAATCCAGTTAGTATCATGATGTTTATTGAATTTAATTTACGGAAAATTTGAGACCGATATATCCGATTCGATGGAATGAAGATGTTTTGACCACCATGAAATATCTGGGATGAAAAAGAAGATATTACGGGATCAAGATCGATTTGGACATGAACGCTCTGCATGCATTGAATTTATTTCTAATTTTAGAAGGTAAAATAAATGTAAAAGAATTTTTCCATTAGGTACTTATAGCTGTTGGGTATCAACGATATTATATCTGCTAACAATATACTGAAGAAAAAAATTAAATAAATATAATTTCATTGAAAAGGATTAAAATAATTAAAATATTATTATTAGATTTTGCAACTAGGGCATGACAGAACAGAGCCAATTAAAATATTCATATCGTTAGCATTACAAGGCCACACTCATTTTGGATGTGCTCTAACAATTATGTGATTTTCCATTAATAGAAGGCTCTTTATCCACAGATATACAGTAATAGTATAGTTAGAAAAGCTACCTAGGGGAGGAAACCGAACTTAACCACCCTAAAACTCCATTTTCCTCCAGCTTACCAAAGCACACAAGCAGTCCTCTATCGCAAAACAGAGGTCGAAACAGTTTCTTATTGCAGTTCAATGGAGTCTCGCATCCGCCACAGCGGAATGCCGAGCAGAAATCGAGAATTATTCCTCGAAAAGAAAAGTATTGTGTCGGAAAAGTTTCGCCTTACAAAAACCGCACGGGCTTACGTTTATTTTTGCGATAGCTGCGGTGTGGCGTGCATCTGAGTGACACGCACTGTGACGGACGCGACGAACCTATTTTTGCTCGGGTCGCGGTCACCCCAACGCCCTACATTCAACTCAAAATCGATCTTTCTTCAGCTATACCCAAATATGTTTGCTTGTGTGCCAGATGCATCCATCCACATTTTTATGTAACGTGTACCTAAGAGTGAGAGTATGAATTTACCAGTGCTAGTTATTTTTTAGCTACTAAAGTCACTTCTTTCTGTCGTTGAGAAAAATACGAGGGTGGTATAAAAAGTTTCCGACCCCAGATTTTTCAGAAATCTTCAGAAGATTTTCAGAAATTTTCAGAAAATATGTCAAGAAATGGCGAAATGTAGGAAACCTTTCAGACCACCCATGTATATGTAACTGGAATTAAATTTTATAAAATCTGATTGAGTTTTAAAACATAGCCGAATGGGTAAAGTGTTCAATTTTGTTAAAGCCTTCGGTCTCGAATTTCAGTAGAAGCCTTGGTGTACGTACAGGGTTGTAAAAAAATTGAAAAGCTACCTTAATTATTATTTTACGTGGTCAAGTAGTGTAGAAAAGTGAATTAAGTGGCATGGAAGCTGATGAGATAACCACGCATCACCGACTTATTTAGATAGACGAGTTATTTTTGTGATAATTCAAAGAGAAAATGCAAACAATGCTGTCGTACCTCATTGCAGTGTTCACATGAATAGATAACATAGATATTGACAAGATAAAAACGTATAGAATAGCAAATTTAACGGAAATTAGCAAAAAATTAGATTCCTAAGAATTTACGATCAATAAATGAGAGTTAAAAAGGGATAAAATGTTTCTGGGTAGAATTCATACGCTCTAGGGGTTCCATGGGGGATTGGGGCTCAAAGTGAAAGTATTTCAACCACGAGGAGATTATATTCAATCGCACTAGTTGTTCTTAAACTACTCCGGGAAATTTATAAAAGTGTTTCAAAATAAATATAATATTTCCTTTACACGTTGACGTTCAGAATGAGCCAATGTAGGAGAGTAACTCGGAAAAGAAGAAAAGACATTTGTAATGTAGCCAAGTCCCGGTTTTGCTCCTAGACACTTACAGCAAGTCTGAAAAAATCCCAATATTTGAAAACAGAGCAGATCTGCTCTACTATAATGAAAAAGGGACTAAAATGTTCTGTATATAATGCACAGGGTGCTAATGAATTATTGAGCGTTTTTCAAGAGTGAATATTCACCAAATAAAGGAATGTGCTATTATAAAAATAAATTCAACGACTGTAGGTTTTTCTGTATGGAATCTCTTTCTTAAAATAGTATGACTAGACCGGGAAACCGGTTTATCGAGAATCCGGTAATTTACCATCAAGTTGAACCCTCATGGAAACGAAAATTTTAATTCTTTGCATCTTACTATTGAATTGAACTGAGAAATCACAATTTTTGGCATAAGTTTAGGAATAGCTAAAGTACATATTTTGATGGAGACGGGACGGATGGGATGTATGTTCAGGGTACTAATAAATAAAACGACACGAATCAGTGAACGGACCTTACAAGTTGCCTATACTCCATGGGACACCTTATCGCTTCCTGGGCATATAAAATTACGTAAATTCGAAAAACCAAGATTTAAGTTATTATTTTGCATGGTAACCAGTTGATGAAAAGCAGAATATTTTTTTGTTTAATGAAAGAATTAGTCCTCAAGATGAAGATATTATCCATAGGTAATTTGAGGTAATTGAATTGCAGCGAATAGGCAAAATGAAAATATTTTGTGGAAATAAATCCTGAATACAGCAAACATAGAGTAATCTTTATGGGGCAGGACTTATGATGAAGTTATAGCTAAAATAATTTTGACCAACATAGACAGAATGTTACACGTTATGATGCTCGAATTTTATCCTCATGTATGACGAGATTATAATTTATCAATGCCTTATTCCGGTGCTTGCCTTAGTATAAGTTCTACAATACTTTTATTTCAAGGATATTTAGCACTGTGTTATTCAAGTTTGATTCTAAAGGCAATAATTTTCACTTAAATTACTTATAGCATAAATGCAAGACATACTGTACATAAATATAAATATAGCGATAAAGGACGGCCAAATGTAACACGATTCAGCTTTATTCTGAAAATTCTTACGGTAGCAAATTATACATGATACCAAAAAGGTGTGTCTTCTGTGATTCTGATTAGAGCAAAATTCATAAAAATAAACACAATTAAAACTTTGGTGGTTTGTTTTACCTAATGATTCAACTGAAATAAAAACCGGTTAACCGGAGTAGAGAGCCCGATTCGTTAATTCTGAGAATTATACGAAAACCTGGTTATCCAATTTCGGCTAAAACCTTATTTGATGTCCTAACTTTCTGGCTTATAGTGTTCCAAAATTAGGTGACTTTTCCGCGTGTTTCCCGGTTCTGTCGCAGTTCGCTAAAATGAAGACTAATCCTGATTAATGATCCTTTAAGTATCCTTTTTCTGTGAAAAAGATAAAATTGAAATATTTCTGTGAACTTCTTGACCTAAATGCAGCCGGTTAAACCGTGCGACGGTTAAACTGCACGGGAAAGAATCAGCTACATCCCGAAATTACGGTCTTCCTAGACATTACACAAAAAGCACTCCGCTTCCCCATTCAGAACTCCAGCGAAAAATCTTTTTTCCCCTAGAACTAGAGCCCATTGCATTCACGGGATTATTTGATCGACGAAAAAAAGACTCGGCAGTGAAAATAAATGAGCATTGAGATTCGTCATTGATTCTCTACGTCCTACTACGGTTCAATCATTTCTATGGACCACCGATGGGAATGGGGAAGATACGGGTCCATATCACTCATTCTATTCCTTACACGTCACCGTTCCATTCCACTCGACTACGCAGAGCATCGATCGCAAAATCAATCACTTCGGATATTCACTCATCTAAAATTAGTCGAGGAGTTAACTCTCTCTCTCCAGCTGACCGGAAGCCAGCGAATAAAGAGCTAATCTCGATGCCGGAAGAAAAAATACCCTTTCCAGCGAATTGTCAGAAGAGTGAACTCTCCAACCGTAGTATTTATTTCGTGTTTATTGTTTTATAAAGGATTTTCGAACGCGTATGAATGACATGGGTTAGGATGGAAATTTGAGGGAGACACTCGAAGAGAAGTATTAGACTTTGAGGGTAATCTCCGTTGGTTGTCTTTATAAAGATGTGACCAGAACATGCTCCGATAAGCTTGTGTTACGTGAGTGGAGGGAACGACCGCTGGAGAGTCGAAATTAAATGTCGTTAAAATACCTCCTTTTCCAATGACTTCAAAATATAATTTTCATGAAGTAAATATCTTTCTATAATTTCAGAAATTACCTTTAATTTCTATATTCTTGCGATTCGCCTCTTAAAATACTGATTCCATTTTAATCTATTAATTTTAAGGGTTGGCATACACAGCTTATATTATTTTATCTTTGTGAAGTTGCACAATGATTTCACAGAGAAAATCGGATTCCTCTATTGATTATACATTATTTTTTCGTTAAATTGGAACACAATCAGGATACAGTATCCGATTTTAAGTTCAAATCGAACTAGCGATTAAAATTGTAATTTAGTTCTTCTTCCCCTTAATACCTTTTAGCGATACTTAATTGCTTTAGGAGATATTTGAACATTTTAAAATCTTATAGAAAATTAATCCTAGTTCTTCACTTTAGTTTTGAATTATCATTTAAGGTCACTACTGGCAATGTACTGTAGTACTTGTCGAGTTCTGTCACCTCAATCAAAATCCTACGCGTAAGTACTTTCCACCTATAATAACCTTTCTTCTCGGTGAACTATTAATACTCCATTATGAAAATGCGACAATCTCATGTTGTGTGAAGTGGTGCGCTTATGTCTCTATTGTGTAACAATTCATCATCTTTGCTATATAAAACCTTATATTGTTTCTTAGGATATGCGTTATAATTTGGATGTTATTACTTGTTACACTCAAAGTTGTAATAAATACTTCTACATACCTAATGCACGTTGTAAGAAGTGTTTCGTCAAAATAAACGTAGTAATGATAATACGTAGGTATTATATCAAATCAAATTCGTTTTCTTAACGAAAACAGTTACAAAAACTTGATGTGAGTAGCTTACAGTTTATGTGAGATAAGTCGCTAATGCACTATCTGTATCACTTTTTCTAGCGAGCATAAACCCTCTCCCGCGTCCCAAGGCTTTAGAAACCGTGACTTAAACATTCAAACAAATAAGCTGTAATTCAATAATTATCATTCAATGTAAGTAAATTCTTATTTCAACGATAATTATTCTAATTCTTATCATTGTTGTAATAAGTATTTGATTTCATTGATAATATAATAAATACAGTGATATGACAACAGAGGAAGTAATCAAGGATTTTGTCAGTTTTTCAAAACAATAACTATTAATATAGCCTTTTAGCTTCTTGTTCTAGGAAAGAGGCCGTTTATTTTTTTAACGAAATTTACTTTGCGCTATATTCCATTCCACGATTTTCCAAATTTATTTTTCTTAGAAATTAGAAACATAAAGGATATGTTAATTTATAATCTTTCAACTTCCTAAAATATCCCGAAAGAAGCAATCCACGCCTTGATCTGATTCTTTACTTACAGAGTTCGTATAATGAGGTAACCGAGCAGATAGAATCGACGTAATGCTCAGACACGTGTTTTTCGACACGATCTCATTTCACACGATTTTGTAACGTAACGAATAGTCGGGGTGGAATTTGCTATGCTCCGTGCAGTCTTTTTTTCACTTTCCGAGATTTTCAACCCGCGGTCGACTCGAATGTCAATGAGTTCTACAAGAAGCCTGCCGCAGCATGCCCTGAATATTTTCGAAGACGTGTCTGATAGACAACTTAGTTATAATGCATTTCTTCTCATATGTACATACCGATAGTGGGATTCAATTTCACGGCGGGTACGATCGCAAGTCAAAGTGATCTACCACTTCCTATCTTTTTTTACACTCCAATTTTGCTTCGGAATTACGATATAACTCAAAGTCCCCGCTTTTCTATAGACTTCGCAAGATTATAAGTCAGAAACTGGCATATAGATGGAAAAATGATAACCTTGACACGATGTTGTGGATCATTGAGGAATATGAGAGAGAGATATAAAATAAATATGCATAAATTTACTCTAATAAAATGTAGTAATAAATAAATATCAGTACAGTATTAAACTATAATTGAGACGGCTGATCTCTGATTTTGATTGTGTACCCTCCAGATTACATTTAAAAAACTTTGAGATTTCGTCAAAGTTTTATTTATAAATTTTACGTTTTCTGATTACCAGGGTAACTGTTTAGCTTGAAACCTTCAAGAGTGTCTATATTTGCACAAGCATAAGCAAGTAAGGTAAACAAGTAATATCAACCAAATAATTTGCTAATATAATAACTTCTATTCATAAGAGGATTGGAATAACTAAACTCATAACACAACTTCACAGCACGATATTGAGATACTCAAATACCAGAGGGAACGTATAACCTTCCAGGATAAACAAAGTCATTAAAGTGAGAAAAACACATACTGTTTCCTCCAAATCATTATTAAAATAATAAAATAAACATCTTAGAAAGGTCAATCCCTGAATAATTAACTAGGTTTCATTACTTACATAAAAAAGGTCTGAACTGATTGAATAGGTTAACTACGACGTATGTCAATGCGGAAGTTCAATACCATCCCATTATTTCGCGACGGAATTGGCCCTGGGACTTCCGGCAAAGGCGCCCTATCTTCTCTTAAAGGTTTTCTGTATTTCTCTCAGGCTTATCTCAGAGAACTCATTCCTTTCTATACGAGGGTCACTCCTCTGCTGTCGAAAACAACAGAAGTCAAATACCGAACACCTGCGCCACTCAACGGTGGAGTGTAAACATGACTAAGGGTCGACCGCATAAGACATCCTTGAATCCTCGCTCAGGAGTTCGGAAGGTAACTGCTGTCTTTTCAAATTATTATTCTTCCTTATCGATCGGTAATACGTGGAAATCACGAGGAAATTCACGAGAAAAAAGAGAATACTAATAAGAATCTAACTCTTCAGTAAGTGAAGTCTTGCTTCAATTCCCTGAATTTTGTATAATGAGAAATATTAAATGTGACTGAAGTCTCCTGAAACGCGGTTGTACCACGTTGAATAGTTAAAAGAAATATTACAGTGGTCTGCTGGAGAGTCCTGAGTCCTGAATAAGTATTATTAATAACAATATAATAGAGTAGTTACAGCTATTGTAACTATAGGAAAAATGATACTGAAACTGACAAAGATACATTAGCGATAAGCACCAGATGATCTGTAAAATAGGCTCCCGGATATTCAAGCGGGAAACGCGTTCGACCTAAATAAAAACATTCCCAGGTTTGATTTCAGGTGGTAGCCCATTTTCGAAATTATATCAGCTGTCGAAGTACTTTTGAACTACTACTACTAGACGTAAGAAACAGCCATTTGTGTGCGAATTGTTTGAAGGATGACAGAATGCTGTCTAAATCATACAAAATAATAGTAATATCTACCAATATCTATGGAGAATCTATTTCGATAAAGGCGAATGGTTAAATAATACACGTATCGAAGAATATAAATGTAATTTGCGATACAAATAAAAAATGGATATTTCATTCGTTAACAAAATATTACACACCAAATAGAACATATTGTTATCGTGAGAAATTTTTATTTATTAGAATGCGTATTAGAGATACAGAAACAATGTTTCACAAGATGTGAAAAATTTTGTATCTGAATCACTAATACCTACTCTATGATGAATTCTGAAGTAAACGAAAATGCAAATCTATCGAATGAAAAAGTCACATCAATTCTTTTCAGAAAACTAGAACGAAACATACTTTTTATTGATATTTTCATGGATTTTTTCTGTCTCGGCTTACTTCCTCCTCTTTCGCTGTGTATTTTCATCACTTGTAAATGTCAAATTTCATAATTGTAAGTTGATATTACACTTAAATAAGCTGAACCTTTAATATAAACGATAGACAACTATCAATGCTTCTATGCCTACCTTTAGATTAATTGGTATCATCCACCTTTCTAACACTCGCATTTCACGTTCCACACGTATTTCCATTTAAAATACCCTCTTCATTATCTTAAGAACCTAAACCTCCTCTATAACAAACGTCTTTTGTCTTTACTCCCTATCGTTTCCCTTCTATTTCCTCTAATAAATAAGGAAATGCGAATCAGGCCTCTAATTAAAAAGGGAATATGAGCTATCGAAAGACGGAAAAGATTTGGGTTAGCAAAGTTTTGGAAAACTGCACCAAATACTCCGTTGAAACTCTTCAATTAGACAAAATACAATTAGGTTAAAGTCTCAGGAGAGGAAAACGGCAATCTAGCAATCACTACTAAGCAACGACTCAAATTTAACTTCTAGTGAATGTTCTCGTGAAAATTGTGGTGAACCTAAGGAATGTGATATCTCTTAGTTTGGCCTACAAAGCCCTTTGATATCATTGATATATAATCGTTATGTAAAGCATTAAATTATAATTAATGATAATAACAATAATAAGCATAACATGAATGTGTATTTTATCATTTTAATTAATAGGTAATTTCGTCAATAGCAACATTCGAAACCAATAGTTAACGGAACAACATAGATATATTCTATTTATCGTTAATGTTCCGCTCCATACTGTTACATATGCTCTATAATATATTAGCATTTCGACTAAAGGTGCCCATCTCTAACATCAAATCAAAAACTTATGGTCAACAGCTGAACGATTCTTTTGGTTAATGAAAATAATAATTTGCTGTGAAAGAAATTAGGAAATATAATTAAATGACGAGAAGAAATCTGAATGTATTGATACCCTTAGCACCGGTTTACTTTGTGTTACAGATAAAGAAAGATAGTGAAGAAAAAATTTACCGGAGAACGAGGAGGTATTGCATATTTGTTGTCCATCTTTGGAAGTGCCATCTGACTTGTGTTAACAATGACCTCAACTTTTGTTTTTCCCTCAATGGTTCCTCTACAGAAAATATGGGCCGCTGCAACCACCTCATTGACGAAGATTCCTATAAGAAGCAGAGTAGCATGAGTTAAGATGGGGTAATGATTGTTAACTAAGGACATCATACGAGTAACTCAAGAAGTTCAGAGGTGACGCAGTTCCTCGATGAAAAATTCCTATTCTTGACTTGGAAATTTCTTCGTGGGAAATTAAACTGAATAATCAAGAAAAGCTAACAGCAAAAAAAATATAAACCGTTATAAATATATGATAAATTAGATTTAATTTAACCCTAATTTACCGTATTACTACTACTAACCGTAACAAATAGACTATAGACTTGAAATAATAATTTTCATAACCGAAAATTTTAATAGAAATAAGTAAAACAGCGAGAAATAGGCTCGTCGTGCTGAGATAGTAAGACCCATCTCTATCTTATTTAAAAATTTGTGACTGATTTCCTTTCTTAATCTAAAAAGGTATATTCCTTAAATTTCAAGTTTCAGGTAATGTAATAAACCTTCCTAATAACTCTCACTCAAGTCGTAACTTCTGATACACTCATTGCATTGAAGAGAAAACATGTTCAAGGAGAGGTAAATTCATTGACAGATGTATGTGAACCGGAGATGACCTCAAGATTTAACATGAAAACTGTAAGGAAGACCTACACCACAAGAATATAAAATCATAACTATATAAGGCTGGTCTTCAAGTTGAAGTAATTCAATTACTTTTATTTATGAATCCGTATAGAAATTATTGTGTATTTAAACCATACAAATAACAACAAAATCATCTTTGATGCCATGGAATCGCACGACGGCTGGGAATGTAATACTGCAAAACACTTAAAACAAATCTGAGAGGATGTTATACTTTGTAAGTATTACCACCATGCCAAAATCCTCACTTTCGGTTGCAGTCATTTCCCACTGTGATAAAAGCTGCAAACATTGAAATCATAGGGCATAAACGAGGAACAGTGAAGTAGAAATAAAGATATAAGAATAAAGAGAATAAATAAACCAAGAAAAGAGGAAAATTTTCCTTTTCGGTTGCTGGCTCAAAAGACTAATATCTCATTTTTGAATGGCAGTATTATATCGAATAAACGATGAGCATAAAACATAGCAATAAACACTATAATAACACATTCCTAGAGGATAATACTCCTCGAAAGTATCTTCTTCACATTATATTGGAATCTGCCACTTTTGCTGGAAACTTGAGCGCACAATTTCAAGGAATCACGAACTAGTTATTTCTCTCTGCAAATGTTGATTCTACAAAACGGAAAGTGAACTTTCCCTTATAACGAAGGGAAGCAAGAGTTGAAATGGCTTGCAAGAAAGACATTGAAAATTACAAATTTTCTGACAGCTTTTGGAAACTTGCGTGAAAGGAATCCCAATCACGATTTTTGAGACAAGTAGTCGGGTGACTGCATAAATAAGCTTTACTAGCAGAAAATCAAATGTGACCGGGAAGGAAACTCGTTCACGCAAAGCATTGCAATTAACTCGGAAATGAAATGGAAAGGCTTCGAGGCCAATGAGTAAGAAGTCATCTGAACAGTTAATGAATACTCGAAGCCTTGTTTACTGGGTAAATTTTCAAATTTCCTTTGAAATGTTCTGTGGCACATTCAGCATCAGTTACATGCTTGTGTATATCCTTTACTGGATATTTAACTCGTTAATTTTATGCCTTTGAATTTAAACATCTAGAGGGAAACTTCTGTCATGCGCATGTGTTATTTGTATTCTCAAATTGGGATTACAATTTGTATCTGTAAGATAACATTTCTCTGTAATTTTCCTTATCAAAATGTTTCAAACAAAATATAAACACCTTTTGGACGGTATGTTTTTCTGGAACATTGAATACCAAAGCAGCAGTAAAAGATTTTTATTTATCCATTAATTTAAGCATTTAAGAATCGTGGATAAGCATAATTTTAACCAGCTGATTATGTAAGTATATATTTTGGGTTTTTAACATTCCCTTAATTGTTAAAATCGTGTTTTTCACAATTATGGCCATATTATGATTTCGAGTTCAAATCCACAAGGGCAATTTCTGAAGAAAAGATATAGCAGAATACATGCAAACAATATTGAAGACCACTTTTTCTAAACAATTATCAGAATAATGGTTCAAGTAATCGAAAGCTATAATCTTCTTTCACTTAGCCACTTCAGAGGCTATTGCATTTACATATTACATATAGTAGCCCTTACGATATTACCTGAAGGATTTGATCTTCTGTAATACTTTCTTATCTTTTAGAAAGAGCTTCAGAATTTTTAACTCGAGTAGATAAGTCAATGTAATGGTTTAGAACTTAGTCACAGCCAAACTAGTTTTCTTGCACCACCCTTCATAAACCTCATATAGCATAGACAAATACCTCAAATACCTACCGACAATACCGACAAATCTAAACTTAATTCGTAAGCAACACCAATTTCACCCAAGAGCCTCTACCTTAATCGCTCTTGAGATTAGTAATACTAACTAATTTACTTAATGACGAACTCATTTAGCGGAAAAAATAGATTATTTCCACATTGAGACTGTTAAACGAAAAGTTCAACTCCAACCAACAACTTCTTCACAAGTCAATCTCCTGTTCATTGTCAAACATATGAAAACCAAAATACCCCATAATTAATCGACCAGGTACACAGCTTCTCCCCTACATATTTCCAAAAATTAAAGGTTGAATTATCTCCTGAAAATAGACGACGAAGACTTCATGCGGACCAAGGACTTTTAGTCCATTAGTATAATATCCGTTATCAGATCTCAGTAGCGTATAATCTTGTGGACCATCGACTCGGTTCGCAGATGTTCGGATGAGATCACATGAAATGAACAAAAATGCAGGGCAGAATAACATTCCTCCGCAGATTTTTTCGGAGGCAATCGTAAAGGAGTGATCATTCCGGGAGAAAATCCGCGAAATTTACGCACGCAAAAGCACGAGTGCTATCTTTAATTACGCATCGGCACGGAATCTGAGACCAAATAATCTGCATCTCTAGATTGACCGACGATTCGGTCGGGTTGTTGCCACGATCGGTGCCTATTTAGTCCCATTACGAGATCTCCAAGGATGGAGAAATTATACGTCCGTGCGTCTTTCCCTTTAGTTCTGCCTCCATGTAGATAATAGTGCTTCTAAATTTTCAGCCAGGCGTTGCTACCCGACTGTTTAACCAGTCGAAGAAAGGCTGCTATGTTTCTACGTGCAATCTTTTCGAATCTTTCCCTTAGGCTGCAACCAAATTTGCTTTTATGTCTTCCTCAAGGATGCTCGGTTTGTTTATTTTTCTAACTCTCTAGCGAATCGGGATACCTCAAAATTTCATTCAAAATTCAAATTCTCCTTCCGCCTGCTTTTTCATTCTGTGATACCACCTTAAAATGATTTTAAATAATGTCAATTTTCTGTTAATGACACTATCAACTTACGTCTATTTTCTACATGAACAATCATATACCACATTCAGGTAGTTATCAATCATTTTTTCTTGACGCCATTTTATCACGTCGATATAGCTTAGATTATTATCTAATTTGATTAATTGTAAAACATAAATAACTGACTATAGATAATAATGGATATAAAAGCATGAGGATAAGAATAAATTTAGCAGATAATCATAAGATAAAATTACCATGGATGTAACGATTTCACCCTTTTGAAAAGTATACTTCGGAAAATTTATCAGGATCACCTGAGGATTTCTTCAAGCAGAAATGAGATAATATTGTTTTGCTTTGGCACGATACAAATCATGATAAGTGATTCACTTCTAATTGCTTATATTCCTCTCCACAAATTAAGCAAGATGAAGCGTTATCGAGGTAAATGAGTGACGTTATCTTGTTGAAAGAAAATGCAATGCTTTCCAATGTGACTATAGAAGATAATACTCAAGGTTTTTAAGACAATAAAGAGAGCAAGAAATTACTAAATTATTTTCTCCCTAGAATTCTGAGAAATTACTTATTAATTGGATACAATTCTCTTAATTTTTGCAATTATGAGAAGAAAATAATTAAATCAAACACGCATACATTGTATAAATTATATCTAACAAACTTTGTAATTCATTGCTTCGGTTGATCATCAGTTTCACTTGATTTTAATAAGCGATATCTCAAAGGAAAGATAATATAGTGAGGGGGGTGAAATTTATAGATGATAAATCAAAGGATTTCGTCAAATCGAAACCAACTTAATGGTAAATTATAAACTACGCTTTGGGTGCCTTTTGATTCACCTTTAACATCAAAGATCCTCATCAAAGATCCTTACTCATCTCTCAAAACAGCAGCGCTGAAAGCTATCTTTAGACTCGATTGTGTTTACTGAGGACTAATGGCTTTATTTTTACTAATCCATACAGAATATCCAAGGTAAGTTATTCGCTGACAATGTCAATCTCGTAGATAATCTACTTACACATATTTATGCGGCTCCATACTGAACAAATATAATTACAGTCCATGCAAATAATCACTAGTGATCTATTAATGTTATTTTGGAAAGCATCCATCGAGTTACGAAACTAGCTTGGCATCGCTGAGTGAGGCAAATTGAATCATTTGTGCGATAGTGAAACTCTATTCACAACATTAATTATTCGAGGAAAATAAGGACAATAACTGTTTCAGTATTAATTAAGATATCCAAATTTATGTTGAAATTTGTTTTAAGGAGAAGGTTTAAAAGTGAATGCACGTAAAGATGTGTATCTAAGTAGTAAAATTCTCAAAGAGAAACGGACATAAGTAATGTCAGCCAGGACAGGATATCGAACCTGGATTCCTATCTTCCAATTTCCAGTCGGTAGCTATAGCTATTACGCTATCTTGGTAAAACATTCAGATATAGTTTTGGAGACTGTTGGAAAGGGCTTTTCGTCACATTTTGCGATATCTTTTATGAACGCTTTTATCAACGATTGTTCACATTCGCGAACTGAAAGAAGTAGAAAAAATACCCCAATCATCAAATTAAATTAACAGGATTTATGTGCAAGTAAACGAACCTCGATGGAAACTATCCTTCTGATGTTAACATCCGAGATTAATGAGAATTATTCTGAGAGACCCAGTTTTAGCTAATTAGTTTTCTAACAATATTAAAACCCAAATGTGCTATTGAACTGATTTTTACCACTTGATCAAACATATCTTGCCGGCCGTATTGGCGGAGTGGTTGGCATGCCCAAAGTAATTAGCTCTCAGACTGTAAGGTCTCGGGTTCAAGTCCCGGCTAACCAGGATTTTTTCCGCTAATAGTTTCGTGTGTTTTCTGTTGTTGAAGTAATAAGTAACTATAATTTTTTGATAGATAAATATATCATTTAAAGATAGAAGACTTGTTAGAGAATACTAATTATAACGCATACTTGTATTTCTTCAGCTATCAGTAAAAATATCCTTGTTATAAAGGTCAAGAAACATGCATCACCATTGAAATCTCATCGAATTTCTTTATACTAAAGGGAGAAATATAATTATGAAACGTAACAAATTAGCGCTTCTTCCTTTCCTTACCTTTTATTAATACAGATCGCCCTAAGATGGGAACACATCGCTGCTAAGGATCCCTTCACGCTAACAGCCGCGTGATAAATTACCGAATTAACATGAAATTGAATTGGAAAATTTCCTCTACAAGTTTAATACCGTCGCTAAAGAGCAAAATAATTCCGCTTCCTCTCTCTCTCTTCATCTCGATTCACTTCTTTTCTCCTTTCACCCCTTTTATCTGCCCTTTTCACCGTCTCCCAGCCTTCCTTCCTCTTTGTAGCTGCCTTTCCCTTTCATTGATTGAGCTGACGAGGGTTCTTTTGTGTTTCAAAGGCCAAGCCATCACTCGATTCATGGGCAATCTTATCAAAGCATTCGTGGCCATCATTTGGACGGAGGCATAAAGTGAGCTTTGTAGTTCAGTTATGATTCCATTAACGTCGTTAATTATTTTGTATTTCTATGCTAATTCCGAGCCGCGTTGCGAAGCTTCTTCACGCTGCCCTGCTATTGTTTAGCGTCGAAACAATACTCGAAAGCCGGGTTGCTATGGCAAAAAAATCATCGGCCAGCCTGTCATCGTTTTGCCGTAAACAGTCTATCTCCCTGGCCAATCACGGGTCATGATTGCTTTGAGTCGTTAGAACTAATAATGGCGAATAAAAAACGAAATTTAAATTGCACGTCGAACTATTTTAGTCTTCGGAATTATTAAAGTATTATTTTAAAGTGAAAATCAATACTATTTCAATCACTTTTTGAAGTAAAACATTTTTCAATTCACCCTACTTAATTTAACGCAATACTTTCATTAATAATTATATTTGCAAAATTCTGGAATGGAATGGGAGCGATTAATGGCAACTTAAATCCAAACATTCCTATTTGCTTTTCTTCACAGTAGGAGGCTTATCTAAAAAGTTGGAAGATTTAACAAAATCTCTAAATGAAATCATCTCCAATCAACTTTTTAAACGCCGCTTTGTCGTGATATATATAATAGATTATATATAATTACGGTGATAATATATAATACGGTATAATATAATATATAATTACGGTGATCGTAGACAAACTTCACAGTGTGATTTTAATATAAGCTGCTCTTAAGATCCTAGACCAATTACTAGTCCTACAAATTCGCTGATGGGGGAAATTAGCTCCCATCGCACGCCTCTTGATCTGCCAATAATACAATAACTCGTTCATATACTGATATCGCATTTCCTGTTCAGTTCCAAGCTATATTAGTCATCATGATATTAACTTATTCAAGACACTTCGTTATTTCTACGAAACCGTGCTAGACGACGCAACAACCATAAGGAAAAGATAACCAGAGAAATTTAGAGATTCATTATCACAACTTTTACTAAACTTAAAAACAGAGATTCAATATTACGGCTTTTACTTTTCAGTTTAGTAAAAGTGGGGATAATGAATCTCTGTGTTGCTAACTTTAACAAAGTTAAGTCTGAACTCATCGGTTGTAGATAATTTTAATTGTTGAGAATAATAACATGATACGAGATAGATAGCCAAACTACCACTCAAGAAATACACGGTGAAAAACTTAAAAATTGATTGACAATTATAAAACCAAATCATACCTTAAATAAGACTCGTATAAAACGAGGCAGGTGAAAATGGCAAGGGTTGGCAAATACAGCACGGAAAAGTGGGTCGCCGTAAGATAGAGGGGCAAAGTAGCGATTTAAAATTAAAATATTATTAACCAAGATAAGAATAAATAATAAAGAACATTATAAAAATAATTTACATTATGCATTATTGTGTATAAATGTATTATATGAAATCATAAATAAAAATAATAAATGGTTGTCAATACATTCATAACTTACAGAGATAATGCTTCCGAATACAAAATTATTTTGTTTGCCAGATTTCATTTTTGCAGTCAAGAGAAATTTTCGCTCGTAAGAAAGTATACACTGGTAACCTAGTTAAGCCATTTTAATTTGTAAAATATGGAATATATCAACACAATTGACTTTTGAAGGCTCTAAATATTGCGAAATACGGGCTACCCAAAAAACATCCCTGAATTAAAGTAATCAATAAATGGTTCATTGGAAATTTTCTTGTTACTTAGTACTGGAATCAATGATCGTTGAGAAAATGCAATGTTCATGCTTACGTCGGTAGTCTAACATGAGAGAGTGTTCCCTTGAATAGTTCACGACGATTGATAGAGCTCCCACAAGAAAGTTTTGCGGTTTCCCCACTTGAGATTGTTTGGCGAACTGGCACACCTTACAGTTCATTAACCCAATTACTCTCTAATCAAATGACGTGACGAATGAAGAACCCCCCGTCGGATATGTAAACGGCCGGGAACTCGTGCGTAGATCAGAAACCAAAATTACAACCTTCGAGGAACATTGAATGCTTGATTCAATAGGAGAATAGAATTGAATAGAGTTATCAAGAAAAAATACTAATAAAAATGGGCGATTCGAATAAATATAAATACAATCTAGCCTACATATTCTACTGGAAACATATTCCTTAACGACTGAATTTTCTATATTCAAAGGATAAGCCGATGTGAAAAATATTGGTGGGATTGGTACTCGATCCCAGGACTTGCAAATTTGCTAAGTTTTCAGGTGCATTCTTAAATGAGCTGAAGTCTTTTAAATACGCATAACCTTAGTTTTTCTAAATTCATACATAAAATTAGACTTCTAATCAGTATTAAACGTTGAGAATATAGAGAATATACATGTCCCAAAACTGCGGCAAACATACTAGCAAACATAATTAAAAGATGCAGAAAAATGTGAATGAATAATGTTACCTCCCTAGTGCCTTGTAAGTATAAATAAGCTGCTGAGACTGAATACTACGCTATGGACCCCAGACTCCACAATCCTCTGAAAGGACTAAGGAGCCTTTATTAGGGGGATGTCAGAGAATTCTCCATTCGTCAGAAATAATCCATCTAGCAGCAAACCATTTATCTTCAGTTTTCCTAAATTTAGTAAGGCATAAATGGGGATTTAATGGATATAAAAGGCAAGTATCATTAAAATAAATAGACCAAACAATAGACCAACATGCAGTGTACCAAATCAGTATAACAGGAAAACGAAGACAGATGGCTAGGTTGAAGCAAAATTACAATTATGATGAAAAGAATTTTATCGAGAATTCACCATCATTTACTTCTTTTCATCTCCCACATAAAAATTTGCCATCTGCCTCCTTCTTGGAGTGTATATTTACCGTATATTACCTTTCGAAATTTTAAATTCTGCTATATCTTACATCTATTCTTCCCTTCGCTGGTGTTCTTCTGCAGTTCACAACTTCATAATCTAGCTAGATTATTTTTCCATTTCTCGTCATTTAATCTTATATACGTACTTTTAAATGTTATATATGTTTATATAACTCTATAGTTTGGTATTTTCAACTCCATTTCAATGTGATTAATTAGTTCAGGAGGTATTGGGTGGAAATTATTCATGAATAGTTGAAAAAAAAATGATAGATTGTGGTTTTTTCCTCAACTAGTCGATTTCAATGTTTGTTTCTAACCCTCTTTTTAATCTTCCTATTCTATGAAATCACTCAATTTGTTAATAACTATAATACAGGACTATTGTCTAAGTTCTGCTTGAAATAAAGTCGTCTGTATGTGTGTACATTTACTTCACATTCATGGTACTTCGAACTTGCATGCTCTCCAACCATAAGTATCACAAAGCAATTTCCTCTCCGCGAATCACGTGTTACCAATTTGCTAGCAGCTCCTGACACGAGCACAACTCTCTCAAAATAGCCCTTCACCAACACGTTCCTCTCGCTTTAAAAGAAGGAAATAAAACACCCGTTGGCACCCACGACTGCATCGCCGGACAACATCCTCTCTCCCTACGCACCTTCATTGATTTATTTCTCCCAAGCCATCCGTCTTCAAAAATCCACCCTTCCATCTCCTCTCCCAATCGCTTTATCTCGTTCCCGGAGTCGGATGAGGATGAATCGCCCTCCTCTTGCTCCTAATACGGAAGGACTCGCCTAGAAGACTAATGAGAGCCAAAGGAGAAGACGTCATCCACGGATCGGGCCTTCCATCCCTTTGTCGAGCCCTTTGCCCTTCATCAGCCTTTGCTTTCCCCCCATACCTTACAATACATCCCTTCACATCATTTCCACTGCTTCCATACTCCAGTTACCCTGCCTCGTTACTCCGCCGCGCCTTTTGACGGAGGCCCATTTCCTCCAATCCGCCGGCTTGTGAAGTGTAACTGAACCATATAACGATGGGATGCGGAATGTATTACACCCAAAGACCCACTTTTCCTACCATTAGGCCATGGAAAAACACTTACCCCTTCAGCTTTCAGTCCCCCCGTGAGCCACGGTTGAATAATTCGGCGACTAATTAATGAGACTTCGTCGATTTCCGCGGATGCCTTGTGACTGGTCCTTTGGTTTGATAATTGTAATAAGGGTCGATTGGAAGGTCTCTATTTAACCCAATATGATTGTTTCCCTGTTCTGAAACTTGGGGAGATAGGATGCCAATTTAGGCGACATCTTCTACCCTTTGAGGAAGTTGTCTTAGTTATCAATTAGTTAGAAGTAAAACTTGTATTTATTATAGATTTCATTTCAGGACCCACGAACTAGAATTTGCCTATTTTTTGACATAACATAACGAAAAATTTAATAAGGAGGGAATTCAATTTTTAATACATTATGCCAAATGTTACATTCGAAACATTTTTTGTCTTGTTCCGCAATCCTTAGCAACAAAAATTACTGCAGGGTAATATTAAGCAGTAATCATATCATTACTTTTATCACAAAAGAGGTCAAAGGAGTTCAAAATTCAAAACCTAAGGTTGATATATTTTGTAGCAGATTTCACATAAACTGTAAACTTATGACTGAAATTTTTCCTCAATCTTCTCATTATCTCGGTACATAATTATTTCTTATCCTTGTCTGAAGTATTGCTTAATATAGAAATGATTAGAAATTCAATAAAGTCAGTGAAAGTGGTTGTCATATATGGAAGCTTAATTTCTGTTCTGAAAATCCTTTCTTTCCTTAGTTCTCTGTATGCAACATTGAGCCTTTATAGTTTGCTTCGTAAATGACAGCCCTAAACTAGCATTATCCTCACGGATATCTACATTCCTTGATATTAAACTATAAACATAAATACTAGGAATAAGTTAAGCATTTTCATTTGTAACATTGAAAATTTTAGAAATAACACTGTCAAATCACCTCAATATCATGGGTATTCAGCTAATCAGTGAGTTTATGATATGAAAAATTTGTGACTGAGTTTCCTAGAATGTCAATCTTGAGATAACAAATATTCCGTGAAATTTATTTCCATTGTTCATTATGTAAGTTTCTTATCGTGTTGATGAGTTACTTATTTCCCAAGAAAAAGGTACTCAAAGAGTCCCTTATGTTTGGCGCAACTTGGAAGTAGCAATTATCCCAAAATTTGCACAAAGAGATTGCTATCATTGTTGTTCATTTCCTGAAAATATTTCCTTATGCATTCCACGAATTAAAATCTCCCAAGAACATTTTACATGGTAAAGAAAAGCTCCAATGGAAGTAATTTTAATTAAAAAATGTAATTTATCGTGTAGGAAGGAAGGAAAGAAATTTTTAAAAGGGACTCTTCTTAGAAACGTTGTACAGGCCTATAAGAAATTGCAGAAGAAAAAAAATCTTTTAGGAATTTTATAGAGAAAATTAAGCCTGTATTCGTTTACTAAACATCTCGATGGTTTTTGAGAAGATATCAACTTCGAAATTCTCTATATTGTCCTCAAATATGTTCTATATCAGACTAAAAGACTAGACAAACTATAAAATTTAAATCGCAAAATAAGTTTACGTTTATATAGTAGTTTAATAGTATTTGTAAAAAATGCTCCCCTATTGATATAGCTATTAAATCAATAAGGATAGGGTCTCCAAACATTTTTGTGGTTCATTCCTCACCTCGTATTAGAGACGGAAATTATATTACTATAATTATACTCTTACGGTGAGATTAAGCCAAAATCACCTCTCTTTTACATAACTTCTGAAGTTATAATTGGATAATTTCAAATTATTACATCAAAAAAGAAAACGAAAGAGTAGATATAAGAAATAAAACAATGCATATAAACAAACAACCAAATAAATATACAAACACAGATATATTTGAATTATAGGGAAAAACTGCTCCACCGAAGGATTACGGGGAAAAACCCACACAACTCTCACACCACAAGAAAACGCCTACACAAGAAGGTTTACACGGAAAACACCCTAGAAATCACAGAAGTATAAAAAACTACTATTGCTAAGGAGAAAGAGAGAAAATGATCAACATATTTGTTTACTCCAATCTCAGAATACGTATGATACTTTGCAACCATGAGAAAATGTTCCACCAATGTTAGAATTCCCCTCATTTCTCACACTGTATTCAACCATCTCGATCATTTTCAAGCTCGCATATCGTATATTTTCTTCCACTAAGCATTTGTAATTAGTGCTGAATGAAAATCTGGTATTATAAAGCAAACCACAGGGGAGAAAAAAAAATCTGGCTCGAACAGAATGATCATCCGATTCGTAAGCGACACAGAAATGCCCGAAAGAATACACTCCGGAGTGTTCCGGAAGGATTAGAAATTCATTCTGCATTAAAAATTCACGAAACAGCCTCACTTCCACACAATAGTCAGACGGAGGGGTCAGTGGTGCCCCCATGCGGCCACCGATGGAGATAATCGCGTCGTGTTGCGTTATCCCATTGGATTATAGCAACAAGTCTGCCATGAAAAGATGAGAGCGGTGATCGGGTGATCCCGCAGCTACCGCAAAATTGTCCTCTCACTCTGCCGCCAAATGCATCTTGGATATACTTCCAAGCGCTTCCTAAATTTCCGACGATGGAAATGATTTTTTAATCGCGAGCTGGGATGAAAGTTGATTTTCTCCGGTCGTAAAGCCGAAAAATTTCCGAGCAAGTTAACCGTCTTCCGAGCAAATGCTTAAATATGGGAAAAAAACCTAGTACATTTCATCGTAGGAGTAAGAAATTACATTCTTTATGTAGCTCTTTTTATGAAATTTATTTTCCATATTTTGTGTAAATTCTATGCTTCTCCATTTTCATAATAATATTTATTTCTTTTGTATTTTAATGTAATTGGTTGAATTTGAATAAAACTTTTGTGTATCCTAGTTCTGTATTTAAGGGTTAGATGTAAGAAGAGACTTTTCAGTCTCAATCTCGCCCGAATAAAGACGATTTATTATTATTATTTCTCTCTCATTTTTTTACTTATCAGTAACAGTAGGTTATCGCAGATTTCCCATATCTATTTCTCCGACTTTGTTTCGTTTTTAGAATAATAATTTTTATCCACCTAGGTCCTTTCATTATACCGCATGATATAGTATAACTTTCCTTAAATTTTTCCAACACAATTTCTTTACAAATTAAACTAACTAACGGTGAATTTCGCCTGAATAAGTATATTTTTCTAAATCCTTGACCAAACGAAATAGGGTTCAGAACAACAAATTACTCCCAAACTATCAGCAATATTATTTTAGATATCAGAATAAAATTTAAACTAGCTTCAAATTGGTTGTAGAGTCTTATGTTTACTCATTTTTTGCAAAACAAATATTACAATATATTTTATAGCGTCTTTAACTTCGTATTCTTCGCAAATCTGTCCAACATACCATTTCCATTGGTTTCATACATTGAATAGTGTACATTGAGTAGTGAAAATAATATCAAGAAAAATAAAGCAGAAAAATTCGTATCGATATAATCATTGTATTTTAGCCATCTTGCATCACCATGAGCTTAGTATGTTAAACTGTTCGATTATTAATGCTGACTTTCTCAAAGAGAAAAAATCATCGCGGAAAAAAATGAAAACAAAGAAATCACATTACCTTTATAATAAAATTTGACGGCCGTTTTTAATCTTACCTGCTCTATGTACCATGATAATTTGGATTTATATTACAACACAATAATAAGCATCGAATTAAAGCAGATGAAATCAGTAAGGATCCCTTTCCTCTTAAAAAAAGGTACTACAGGAAACAAAATTATTTACGCATATTCTAACTATTTTTTGGTGCTCTTTATTTTTAATTGGCTGTATTTTTCATGCTAATGTCGATGATGAAATTTAAAAAATAACGTATAAATTTGTAAACTTTGTAAAACGACAAAGAAGTACTAATCTATTAAGGAAAAATATTAAATAAACTACTTTGTTTAGAGAAAACCTTAACCAAATACTCGGGAAGAAATTTCCATTGTGGGCAAACACCCATAAGAATGGAGTATGAAAAGGCTGTAATATTATTAGATAAATTTAAACTCGGAAAAATTCTTTTCTAGAATCTGAAAAGAAGACATTAACGATAAGAAGAACGAAGAAAGCATCTGTGTATGTCAAGGCAAATTTTTACTCCAACAGGCATTAAATAAAGAGATTTGCAAAAAATCCTGAAAACAGAGATAAAAAATAAAGTACTGACAATAAAGCTACTAAAAATAGATCCGATGATAAATCATAAATTGTATTCAGGAAAAAACAACAAAAGATAGAACCCTGTCAAGTATAGAATTAGCTCGGAATAGAAATACTTTTGCATCAGCTACACATGAAAAAATTGAGCAGGTGAGGGGAGATATGATTTTATTATAAAGAATAAAACCAAGTCCTAAGGAAATTATTTTCTTAAAAATTGAAAGGACAGAGGGGAAACACAAAAGATGTGGAATTAAATAAAGAGTACGTTATGACGAAGTTACGGAAAGGACGTAGGAAGAAAAATTTTTTCAGAAACATTCAAGTATTCATTTGTTGTCGATATATATATTCCCTTAGTGAAGCCTTCTAGTATTCATTGCAAAGGTTTATTTAACTAATAATCCGCATCCCTCCCGTTCGTATCGTTATACATTTAAAATATTTCGAAGCTTAATTTTTATTTCTATTGAAGAATCGCTCCTATTCGACTTTGGCTAAACGTTACGTAATTTACATGAAGTTGAAAATGTTACTAAGATACCTCAGCTCGCGAGAAATTGGGTCACACTCTTTATCATACATTCATCGTGGATTCATCCTTACAAAGGGAGCCTCATTCATTAATTTACATACGACGATGAGTTTCACTCCCAAAGCGGTGAAAATTCCGCGACATAATGAGATTCACGGAAAACAACTGCAGAAATTACTCAAGCGGAGCGAAGTTTAAAGAAAACATCGGTGTTTGAATTGGAACTCATTTCAAAGGAAAAGAAAAAGCTGGATCGTAGTGCATGATTTCTATCTCTCGGAGGAGCTCGAAACGTTCTTGCTACGGAAATTACGGCCATTTCAATCACGCTTAAAAAAAGATGCTTTCGGTAAATTTTGCCAAATTCGCGATTCCTAGAAATAGTATACGTCCCTTTTATTATATAATAAAGAGCAAATAACGATCACGGTGCACCGCGCAGAATTTGAAAGAATTTTCACTGATGAGAAAACAAAATTCAAACATTACCTAGGTTGAGTTAAGATCTTAGTCATTCCGTTATTTCTACGTCGGCTTTCGAGAACACTTTTATAAAATTCGACAACGGCAATAGTGGCTTTGACGCCATCGTAAAAATGTGCTCGATAGTTCTCGGAAAATCCTATTTCAACTGACTCACCGAAATCTGCCGTTTCCAGAGAATTTTTAATAAAAAACGAACTTTTTTGATGTATGCATTCATTTCAAATTCAGCCGATATGCACGATTAAAGGGTAAATCCCCTTTCTTTTTCTTGAACGGAAGATCAACCATGTCTTTCAACGAGTTTGCGTAATAAACCAAATTACTGTCTTGGAAATAAGGTCAGATCTATGATTTATAATGACCATTTAACAAGAGAAAAAGGTTACTTCTGGGCCCCATACCTTAGACAGTTTACCTAGGAGAAGCTTTAAAACGATGGCACAAAGTTTATAACAAAGTTGTCCCTAATAAAGATATTAATTACATGCAATTTGTTAAAACATTAAAAGATATCAACTGAAATAATCACGCTATAGAATACTATATATTGTCAATAAAACCATAAGTAATTCAAACATAATGTGAAACAGCATGTACATATGTTACATATAGTTATTAAAAAGGAAAAATATTGTCATTTCAGTTTACATTCTTAATTGTTTAACTACACTTAATTATCACCATATAATCAATTATTATTATTAAATTTAATTATTTTTCTTAATTTAATAGCCATCATCAATAATGAATTGAATTGAAATCAAAATTGATGATGATAAATTGAATTTTACATTGAATAATACATTTATATTTTATTCACTCAATTATTTTCATTCAAATATTTAATAAAAGGTTGGGTATTTATTAATAAATTTTGTAGATGTTTATGCGATAGTTGTGCCTTGACTTACGGAATGCATAATTTCATCACCGTTCGCCGACATTGCATTGGAATCCTCTTTCTAAAACAACCATGAAATCAGTAAATATGCATGAGCTCGCACCAGTCAAAAAATCAACGCTCAAAATCATCATCGCGCTGCACTAGTTTCCGCGGCACTTCCAATCCTCCTCATTTATTCCCCACGTATCTCCGAACGCGCCGGCCAATTTTCGTCCCATCCCTATAATTAGTACTTCATACGTTATTCTTTCCTCGGCGGGATGAAAAGAATCGTCTGACCCTCCGACGACGGATGTGGAAACAGAACCGCTCGTGCGGTCACGGCACTTCTTAACGCTCCCCTCTCTCATGGTAAAGAGTATCTGTTTTCGCCGTCGGGTCGTTCGCTTCCGCCGACCTCTTTTATGCCATTCTCCGCTCTTTTCCCATCTCATCCAATAATGATCGAGCTTTTCGCGAGCCTTTGAGAGGCCGGATTTTCAATGTCAGAACCGCAGAGTTTAAAAAACTGATGATGTGGTCTCTGGCAATATTAATGCACCGGAGCAAGCAAAGAGGTAGTTTTTGGACACCAAACATCTATCCGAACGCTGGGTGGTCGTGGCAGGGGGTCTAAGTGGATAAAGTGGTTATAACATCCGCCTTGGTGGAATGGGTGAGCAGGAAGCTGGGATTATCGACTGGTCTGAACCTAATCCTCCGTGAGGTTAAGGCGCACGAATTTTTTTCGAAATATAGTACACTCGTCCGTGGGTGGACCCCTCGAACTTCCGCAAATAATTCCCATTTTTTATTTATCTCATAATCAAGTCGATTTTCGATTTTTCCGGGAGTTCAATTGCGTCAAATGAACTTAGTAGGAGTGTCATACTCTGAGTAATGAATTACTTCGAATGAATTACTAAAACTATAATTTTCATAGGTAGTAGGACACAGGCGAATTATAGATACGATTACTAACTATCGAGCAAATATTCAAGCAGTAGTATTTCTAAAAGTGCTTCGACAGCTAACTGACTTATCACATATATACCCCTACCGGGAATCGAACCGCTTTCACCAAAATTATGGCTTTGTTCACCTCGCTATTTTCGGGAATGGGGATTTCGGGAAATATTTCATTCGGGAATGAGTTCCATCGGAATTAAATTCAACAGTTTACTTTAGACTAGATTGTACATATTATCAAAGGCTTATTATTCATTAACTTTACCTATATTATTTTTGCTCCAGCTACCGTTCTTGTTGCTGTGGACTAGTAAGACACACAAATATTTTCTCTGTAAAAACACGTCCTCTAAACTGATCTCAAAAAAGGATTTTGAAGTTTCTAAAAATTTTGGACAATGGTAGCGTATTTACCAGTTACACAATTAAGAGAATTAGAGGTCGCGATGGTAACTCTAACAGAATCGTATGTACGCACAACGGTTAAATGGTGAACTCCGAAACCATGCCAAATCAACTCTGCATTCAATTTTTAAGCGGTTGAAAATTATTCTTAAATTGAACACGTAATGCGTCAGCAACTATGAATTTGTTGGATTGGTTGTTTTGCAGAACTATCAATTGGTGACCATAATAATATATTCACGTGCGATGACTTAAAAAAAAAGATCTTTGTTAACTAATCAAGAAATAGGTATTTCAAAATTTTTGGAGTGTAGCTTTTGAAATGGGTCGATAGAAAAACGAACGAGGAGGTTCTAGAGATGGTTGGGGAGAAAAGGGTAATGAATGAAGTAATTAATAATAGACAAAAGAAATAGATGGGTCAAATATTGAGAGGAGAGGGATTATTGAAGAAAGCGATCGAGGGAAGAATGCTAGGGAAAAGACAGAGGGGAAGACAAAGACAAAAGATGTTAGACGAATTGAGGGGTGGGATGAGATACCGGGAATTGAAGGAGAGGGAATTAAATAGGGAATGTGGGGGCACATGACCCTACCGAAATTTAGAACACTTTATTAATTAAGCTTTTGAAATTACAGTAGCAACATATACATACATTCATATACATAAGGCAATGTATCAGTATCTTTACAAACAAATTACTAAATAGTCACAAACATGTAAAGAGGAAAAACAACAAAGACTGAGTTAAGCAAGAAATGTGATAAATTTAACTTAAGTTCAACTTAAGAAATACGAAGACTTCAAACCGAAACTTTGCCATTGTGCCACAGCATTTATGGAGTTCCAATCAGTAACTGCGGCAATAATTGATGATAAGATTCAAGAAAGTTGGCCAAACTATATTTTATATACTCAGATAATCCGCGTATTCAATCCCAGCGTTCTGTTAAACAATACGTAATACCGAATATTCATTGCAAAATGGCTTTCCACATCTACCTCCGTTTATACGTCAACTATAGATTTTCCATCGCGGTTCTGTGATTGTATTTTTGTCCACCTACACATGAGTATACACAGTGAATCCCACAATCCGGATTTTTCCTAGGAAATTACATTCGTCAAATCCACCCTTTCTGCTGAGATTAATAATTCAGAACTAGAGTGGAATTCCATATTGGAATTTAAGTATGTCCCCGTATTCATTTAATTTATAGGTGCAGCGTACAAATGATAAGACTAGCGCGGTTTTTAATACAGATTTCATCAAGGAACAAGGATTTAGAAATTTATTAATTAAAACTTTCCGTAAAAGCAGTAAGCTTGATATGAAATAGAAATTACGAAAAGGTCTTCACATATATCTACTTTAGGGAAGAAAAAATATCCTGAAAGGATTATTTTGGTTAACTCTAGCAGTCCTATAACGTACTGCGTGGCACTCTAAGGCAACTTTATGAGAGTTTCATCACAAAAACTGAAATTCTAACTAATCATGCGATTGGAATTCGCTAAAAGGTTAATATTTCTTCTTTTGCATGCATTTACATTATGTTCAAGCTTTCATAAGCATTTGCCTTATCTTTGATTTATAAAGAAGTTCATCGGGTAAAAATTAAATACTGAACCCACATTGGTTCCTAAATCCTCATTTCACTCAGCTTAATAAGAAAATTTAATTCTAATTAATTTAGCGGTAAGGAAATTTTTCAGGCAGAGTTAAGTCTACTAAGTACAGATTTAGATGAATAATCTAATTCGAATACCTACTCAATTTGGAATAATGTTAAAAATAAAATATGTACTATTTAAGTACCAATAAATTCTTATAACAAATAATAAATGTGAGAGAATTCAATATATTACGTTATTACAGCCTGTTCCATCTTTATAAGTTTCGAGCAATACCCATCGTAAAACAAAATTCTTTCCTCTTCAAAGTCCACAAAGCTTGATACGCTTAAAATATTTTGGAAGAGCGTTACACTCAAAAGATATTTCTCTCAAACCTTAAACCATGAATATATGAAATAATACTTACATAAGTTTTCTATCATTCAGTAGGTTTCAATGTCTTAACATTTCCTATTCACATACACCCATAAAGCAAACCAAACAACACAAGTATTTTAGTAAGTTTTCCCCGACTACTTTATCAAGACCCTTTTTCAACAGTTTCCTTCGATTCGTATATGCCTCTTTCGTTATTCTTCCGCTAAACACACTATTCCATCCTTAGAATATTACCCAGTTATGAAAATTATTCCATCGGATCTAGTTTTTCTACATCTAGCCTAATCGTTAACATAACGTTATTTCCTTTGAAAAAACCTCATTACTATGGTTTTTAGGTTATTTTCACCCCGAACTCCCTTGCTTTGTTCTTTGATGCATTTACAAGAATTAAAACTAAACAACTTCCATGATTTTCATAGTTGATAGTTATTTAATGCTACACGTGTGTAAAACAAATACAACCAATATGCTAAAGAAGCTGATGATAATTCATTCAGATCTTTTCTCTTTTATCGCAACTTCATTTCTCAAATATTTAAACCGAATTGAAACGTTTCAGTGGGAAAATTGAAAGGAGTGCTCCGCCCGCTTTCCAACTCGTTCCTTTCAAAGAACTCTTGTTCTTTGAAATTTTATACCAACCGGGAGTACGTGAAACAAAATTGGAAAAAAATAGAGAATTTAATTAAACACCACACCTGTCCTTTCGGTAGGAAACTCAATATTTTATGCATGGGAAATTGGCGTCCATAGCAGATTGTGTAGAGGATTAGACAAAAGATTCGATAGTTTTGAACTCCGTCGGGGAGTGTACGTTGGATATTTTATCGGAAAAATTAACTTCGAAAAACTCCGCTGATATGAAGTAACAAGGAAGACTAGCCTTTGAGAGAACATCACGAAATAAGCTCTGGAGGTTTATAGATGACGTTAAAAATATACGCAAGGCAGGAAAAGGGTTTTACGATACATTGCTTGTTAATGCGTAAGCCTAGGAAAATTCCAAAGGGAAAACAGACATGATAAAAGCTGACAGGACCGGGCCTCGAACTCGGATCTTTCACTTTCTCGGCAGATGCTTAAGTGGTAAGTGTAAGATCTGGGTTCGAGTCCCGGTCCTATCAGCCTTCCTTCATGTCCGTTTTCCTTTGAAATGTACAAGATGTATGTACTAAAACTTGGAAACATTTAAAATTATCTTTTGAAGATTACACCGTACAGTAAATATTCAAGCTTTAATATTCATCAGCTTTCTAGGTGATGATTGGTCAAACTGCTCGAAGATCAACCCAAAAAAATGACGGAATATATCATTTCGTTAACAGGACTCTGAAATATTGTAATAATGAAAATACATCTGTAATTTCTACCAAGAGTGCGTAAGACGGTTACACGGATCGAATTGAAATATCGAAAAATTATGAGGTCTCGTTGACATATGTCTATACTTCTTCTAGAACATCAAAACCTTTCTATTCTTACGGCTTTTGTTATTTCATTTTCTTAGTATCATATTCTGTACTTTTATCCTAATTCGTACATTGTTCTTTTATATTAGTATTTACAAAAATAACATTATCACGGGACTAGTGGTCAACTTGAATCGTATTTAAAATACAAACGTAATAAATAAAATGATAAAAAGCGAGAAAAATAAAATATTATAAAATATCAAGGTATTTACCACTTAATACAAGAATCAACATTGCTCAGGATTCCGAGTTCAAATGATTAAAGCGTTAAATTCGACATTCCGTTTAATTCTTTTTAATTGTATCTCGGTCAACGATGAATCGATCTGCAGTACAAATAAAAATAAAATAAATAAAATAAAATAAATAAAATAAAATAAATAAAATAAATAAAATAAATAAAATAAATAAAATAAATAAAATAAATAAAATAAATAAAATAAACAAAAATAAATAAAAATAAATAAAATAAATAGAATAAATAGAATAAATAAAATAAACATATTGCAGGGTTTCCATACCCTCACTGATTTTGTTTAGTGAATAAATTGTTTTCGGGGAGTTGGAAAATAAATAAACATCACTGCATATTGCATAAAAAATAAATACCCTAGATCTTGGATATGGAACATATATGAGTGAAATCAGCATATATCACTATCTAAAATTAACAGATTAAAACAAACGACCTTAATAAACAAAACAGAACTTCACGACTTTTCAATACCCTCCTCTCCTTAGGACCCGCAGAAATTAAATCAATCCAGACGTCCGCATTCGTGTAAAACTCCCGTTATACCAGAAGCATTTAAACCGCGGTACTTAAGACTTCGGATATGAATGGACCATAAGGGAATTACCCTCGCCTCATCCCGCGCCTTCGAAACAAATGAATGATCGAATTTTCTCCTTTAAAACATTTTATGGCCAAAGTAGATACCTAGATCATTCATTAGCGGAGCACGGCCGGTTATAAAACAGCCCGTGGGGACCCTTACGTATTCCGCTAAGGGCACTTTGGCGCACATGCCCTGGCAATATACCGCACCTTACAGCACCTACGTCCCCTTTCCTCCGCTGACCCAAATGTTTTCTCTCCATCTCTCAACACCGACGCAGATTATTCACTCTCTCCTAACCTTTGTTCTCTTTCGGAGGGTATAATTCAAAAGCTCTCATCCACGAGGGGCTTTCTTCCTATCTCTCCATATCTGCCACGAAATTACTCCACCCTTTCTCTGCTCCGTCAATTTATTTTCTTTCTCTCTCCCTCCTTTTAAGGATCCCTTGCCTCGTATTTTGCTCCTTCACCTCCTTTCAAGTGCGTCCATATTGATCTGAGATTCCCAACTTGCGTACGAGTGTACTTCTTCGCGTGGTTCTAATGAGCCCTGAATGGATTTGAAGGACTGTGGAACTGAATTATCACCATTAATGCATCATACTTTAATTAAAGAGGGGCTTGGGATGAGAATAAACGTTAGAGAGACCAGAACAGGTGGATCAATTCCCCCCAATTGAGTAGTGTTCTTACCTTGTACGGAAGGTGCAAAACATAAGGTTAGAACAAAACTGGGAAAATATAAGGTCAATTTTGTACAAAAGTAAATGCATCAAATGATAAAACATAGGATTTTATGAAAATGAACGTCATAAACTCAAGGTTTACCAAAGATTATCCACTCTTCACATATTATTTCTAAACATTCATTTTCGGTTATCTGAGTTTTTCTCCCTTTACATTCCATCAAAACATGTAATGACACACCCATTCAAAGGGAATTTTTTTGCATTCTGCTGAAAATAAACCAAAAGGTCTATTTGGTCAAAGAATCAAGTTAAAATTTAAATTTGCTTCTGGAGTCTACTTACTGGACGATACTGGAGATAACGAAATCTATTAATGCCAACGAGGCTTATCGAAAAGAACATTGATACTCTTTACTCATCATTAAATATATTTAAACAAACACTTCAATCGCCACAATAACAAACTAATACTCAAATACTCTAAAACATACTTTCGCGTATAAATCAATTACTGCCAATTTTGTTGAGCGAAATTTTTGCGCGGTACAACTAGTAATAATAAATACAATAATTTCTTCAATTAAAAGAGGAAAGCCCCTGTTATATCCACTTTCAAATTATTAATTGTCGAACACACACAACCATTTCAGAACCATAAAAATCTGATAAGCCATGACTAGAGCCCGGGACCATGGAGTTGGAGAGCCAGTACGCAAACCACTTCGTCACCATGTCCGGTACTGGCCGATAATAATGTGTATCTCAAGTACATTTTCTGTTTAATTCCATAATTACATCCCGTTTTAATCCCGTTTTAAGATACATCCTTAAATTCGCCAGAAAAAATTAAACTTCTAATAGTTCAAAAAATTACATTTTCCTCCTAATATACTTGTTCCAAATATCCTAATTAGCACAAACAATTGAACACTTTTGAAAAATTTCTCTGGGCATAAATGGGTTATTTATCAACATGTAAAAAGAGAAAATTCAGTAAATTCATCAAATGATGAAGATTTGGAGTTTTGGATGAAAATAAACGTCATAAACAAAAGATTTGCCAAAGAAAGGAATTAACGAGGGAATGTTCAGGGGATAAACGGAACAGAGATCGAGTCTGCTGCATGCATCTTCCTTGCACATAGTGTACAGAAGAGAAGAACAGCAATGGTAGGAAGTTAAAAAAAGGTTCCTTTAAGGGAAAGGAACTGATAACGAAAGGCCATATGAGGGAATCAGGAAAAGTATTGGTAGAATCCTTCTTGTGGAGTGTTTTACTGTATGGAGAAAAGAGGAGATCTAAGGATTTGAGGCATTCGAGATGTGGACGCGGCATAGAATGAAATATGTAAGTTGGGTTGGTAGACAAAGTAAGCAAGGTGTTAGAAATGGTGAAAGAAGAGAGTTTTGATTGACGTAATTTATCGAAAGCTGAGAAAATGTGTGGGTCAAATATTTAGAGATATAATGATATTTTTAATGAAAGAACGAAACTCTAGTGTAAGATTCCAATCTTCTTGCTACTCAGCTCTATAGTGTGAAATAGCTTACAATAAAATCAATGAATGGAGAAGGCATCTTAACCTATTTTTAGCAATAGGAGTTTTCGTACTAATGCGTAGCCTTCGAAATCTAATTATGGTGTATAATGGACACGAATAAATTCTAATCCTCGAAGCAAATGCTATATCCATCTCTGAAAAATTTAATTAAGTTACGCCAAAATTAAGTCCAATGGAAAGGGTATAATCGAAAAAGCAAATTTTTATTTTTAGAACGATTAAGTGTTTAATCCACTTTTGGAATCAGCTTAATAGAGTAACCCACACTAGCACACATCTTTAGTTCATAAATAATAATGACTAAAGTAATGAACTGCTCCAAAATCATCTGCTTTCTGTAAAAATTTACGATCCGGCGAGAGAATTTTAAATTACTTAATGAATAATGTAACTTAATTCATCTGATAAGAGTCGCTACGTCTTCCAAATTTATGGAGCAATTTGTATCAAACACAAGCTGGATCAACCTACCGCGATGAAATTTCCTAGTAAAGCGGAATTAATGTCTATATTACACGGGATATTTTAATAAAGAGAGACACATTGATAACTACATCGAACCGAATACATAAAGTATGATAGCTGAGAGAGAATTTGGTAGGCAATACAAATTATGATGAATCAGCAGGCGTTTAGTGACAGATTTAGGAACAATAATTCGGTATATTAACTGGAAAAATGTTGACAAAAAGCATACAAAGTCATTTTTATAAATATTTATAGCGACTAGAGAAAGGGAATAATATATTATCCCGTGTAATAAGACTAAAACATATTAATCTTTCATATATAATTCGAAAAATGATGGTAATAGAAAATGTCTAGTAAAAGAAAGTCTTGCATTGATTCAATTAAATTAGTGTTATGTAAAAGTGGAACCTCATAAGCCCTAAAGATTTCCTCAAAACAATATATTGGGAACCGCCATAACTTTCTTGTTCTACAGTTCACCGTTGAACTGATGCTAACAGTAAATTTTCTCTACACAAAATATCGATGTGGAGAGTATTTGAAATGTGAATGAAAATGAACTTTACGTGCATTTCTTATGACAATGTTTTCGAGTCATCCTGTGTCGAACCAGGGATACTTTGACAGACAAATATCAGGATGTAATACTCCATTAGACCTTTAACGACTCCTATAAATTCATAATCCAATCACGTCAGGAAGTGCGTGAAATTTCCAAAAATTTCTCCCGTGTATATCTTACGGGAGTAACTGGCATCGGATGAATAAATATACACACATAGGTGATTATTATATGAGATTCTAAGTATAATTGACACAAATCAATGCTCACATTATCAATAAAGGACTAGAAATAATGCTCTAATCATTACCCTTGAAGTTGTACACTATTCGCGCAATATGGTGAGATTTAGTAGAAAAGTATCATTTCTCATAATGCGTGGGCACATGCAAATCCATCTTTCGCGATTTCATATAGACGCAATAAAAAGTACATTTCAAGGCGACACCCATCTCACTTAATTCAAAACTTAACGAGATACGATGTTCTTCCAACCGTAGGCAAAAGCAGCAGGCGGAAATGAATATCTCCTTCGATTTTAATCTATTCTCGAACGTGCCTGAGGCCTTACAGAAGTCGTGCTGAACGGAAAGGTATTCTCGGTAGAAATGAAATATTGCTGTCCTACAAAACACATTCCTTCGGAAGACGTACGGATTGCAATGTGAAGGAAACACATCTCAACGGTCACGTGATATATCCTTTGGGAGTCCCAGTTACGTCGGATGAGGTGACCGCGAGAATCGCTCCAAAGAGGTCACAAGTTTGAACCTTTAATTCATAAGTAATGTTCATGCGCTAAGAATGAAATGCAATTGATAATTGGTTATTGATTGGAAATTGGTATTTAATGTGAGAAGAATCACCTTACTGAGAGAAAATATGAAGGATCGAAGAATGATGAATGATGATTGTAATTCATTGGGTTTTTCTGCTAAGGAAAAATATGTATCATTACTGTATCCATACATTCATGAGTATTTGTTAGATTGGTAGATCCCAAGGTTTTTATTATTATATCCTACTTTTAATTTCATAATAAACAATCTCTTACCCCATGTCAGTCATTTAGTAACTGACTCCCATTTTCATTGGAAAAACTATAACCGGAAAATTATTAGCACGTTTTGAGTAGATTTAAGAATGGATGATAACGAAAAAAGAGCAATTTAAATGTTAAAATAAATTGAAAACAGTTCAGTAAATTCCTTCATTTATGAAATTGCAGGTGTGATTAGTGAAAAGCGTCTAATTGCTTGGAAAACCAATAATAATTTGATTGACGTTCTGCTTAATATATAATTCAAATCAGAATTAGATTAGTGCATAAGTATTCAGAATCGATTCTAGCTTCCTTCCTTAACATAACGTAACGCAGCTGCGAGATTTTTGCGACAGAAAACAGATATAAGTGAAGAGTTCTTTCCCTGGTGAACCTGTGAAGGCTCGCATTGAGGTCTCCACGATTCAGCATATTTCATAGGACATAGCTTAGATACAACCCAAAAAGGAACATGCAGAGTAACATCAAAGAAAGCTCGTATATTTCAGAGAAGGAAATCAACTCTTACTCCAAACAGTAGACAAATCCACGTACTCTGGGAGATCTTGTGATGATTTAGCGCATTCAAAATATGCAGTACTAATGTCGACCCTGGCGAATCGGTGAAATTAATATCTTCCGCACTAAATTTTCATCGCAAAATTGAATAGGACACGCAAATACCAGATACTAAAATCGTTCAACCTTAAGACACTTAAGCCTTCGATCGTTTATTTGGAAGAAAGTAGTCACTGACGCCTATTCAATCAACTTTAGAAGATTATTTCAATGGTCTCGCTCCTGCATTCTGATACCCAAAATTATTTTATTTTAGGGACAAACTCACTTATGAAACACTGCTGCCTAAATCAGAGGTCTTGCTGATTAAACTTAAATGTTACTCTATTAGATTATGAACAGGGCTGTTTGTTATGATAAACAAAATTTTGCATTAGAATAAATGGAAAATGAGGCATAATAAGATGATTTATTTCTCTGATGACTGTAATAAAACTTTTCCGAAATGTAACATACGGAAAATTGATAGCCAGCGATTCCTTACTATTATTACGATAAAATGTAATTGGTGGTCGTACTTTAAATCGCTAAGTAATGTAGTCAGTTAATCCTTAATTGCCGAGGTAGTGAGAAAACAAACGCAACCAAAAGAAGATAACAACTAACACATAATATTTCAACCTTTATCGTGTTATAAGAATGGTTAATTATCGTTTAAAAACCTGCTGGATAGTTGAAGACTTCTGGTTTTCAGCAGGTAAAAAAACGAATAAAAATGTAATTGCACGGTCTCTGTAAATGTGAAGCTTAAGCCGAATAATGTGTGTCATTAGACGTAAGGTATGAGGCATAAGTCTCACTCAAGTTTTCATAGTGAGTATACTGCGTGCATCTTATTCTTCAACTATCTTTCTCGTTTAAATAATTGTACTAAGATTTAAAGATAAAAGAACAAATCCTTATTCATGAAATAAACACGAAACCCTCATTAACCAAAGACATAGACGGTTGCTTTAAACACTTTACGTAAAAAGATTCGGAGATTTACGAAAAGAAATAGTGACCCGCATTCTTGTATATCTTAAACATGAATAAGAAGCTGTTTCTTGCAAAACCTGTTATTTTTATGAAGGAAATTTCGTAAAAAACGTAATGAAGTGCTCTTAAAGTGATATTTACGATCGTTATACATGTATTTCTTATTCTTGAAATAATTACTTGAGGATCCTTCGGTTGACGATAAGATTTTCGGGTTTTGTGAAATAACCACTGCAATTTTGAAAGGCAATAAAATCTTGAAATCTTCGTACATTAAATGCTCATTAAAATGCTTATATAAAAAAACTTTCAAAATCTTCCTCTAAAATGGAAAGTATCAAGTGATTATTTTGCAATTTCAAGAGAAATAGATAGGGCAGACTGATCCTTATTAAAGATCGAAATAAAATATCAAAAAAAGTTATTCTGGCGCGAGAAATGAATAGAATGTTATAATTCTCATTTAACTTTTAATTTCTACGAAATTTATGATTATCGATTTATCCTTCTGCTAGAAAAAGCTTCCATTAAAGACTGCTGGTAAGAATGGCTGAAATGAATCTATTGAAATAAACAGATCAATGTATTTACTTTTGAGCCACATCCGGTTTAATCCTTTTAGTAAACTCTGAAATATATGCGTGTAAGTAATTATTGACATCTACGTATATCTAACAATTGAGAATGAATAAAATCTTTAAGTCGTCATTCGACATCTGGCAGAGGGGTGCAAGAATGCTATAAACTAGTTGAAAAGGCAATTAAAACAGACTGAAATACTAGCAAAATGTTCAAAGAGTTAATATGCAAATAATGAAATAGAAATGACTTTTTTTGTATTTTTAATGAAAACAATGTGTTGCCGGGGAAATATTCATTAATTTCTTTGAAATTATTACGAGTGTTTTGAAAAATGCCCACGCCTTTGGTAAATTAGTAGTGGGCGTTTATAAGAGCTCATTTCCTATCTATTGGCACATATCTGAATCATAAGTTCATACGCTCGCATAGCATTTCATATTGAAGATGTAATTTAAAATAGTTCTTAAATTGAAATTTTTAGTTTTGTATAAGTTTATCAATCCATATACTTATTTTTAGAACAAAGCATTCTGCTTAGAGAAACTATGAAACGCATTGAATCAAGATTACTGTTTGAGGATATTAGCGATTGGAATGGAATTTTCATCCCGATTAATAAATTCCGTGATGAGAAAATAATCCATCGTAGAATTAAAAGCACACGGTGACGCCTGAACTTTGTTGCTGGATTATTCTATTTTCGTTAAGGAAGACTACAGATTCGATAGCATTAGATAGTGTATCAGAAGTGATCAAATACCTCGGCTGAGAATCTCTTAAAAGTAAAGAAGAATTGAGTATAGGCATAAATTATTCGATACATTTTTCAAACATAATTTACATGATGAAATACGCGATATCGCAATCCCCGTAAGCAGTGAATGCAATTTATAGGCCATCGTCAAAGAGATTTCACGAAATTATAATGAAAACGTATAGCTATTTCTGGTATCTTCCGAGATAGAATTAGGTACTACGAGGGTGGTCTGCAAAGTTTCCGACCCCAGATTTTCAGAAATCTTCAGAAAATTTTCATAAATTTTCAGAAAACATGTCGAGAAACGGCGAAATGTCAGACACTTTTCAGACCACCCATGTATATCCGATAGTTAATTAGGGAGCTCGATGTTTTCGCATCCCCTGCGATACGCCATACGGTAGCTCGCGGGGTATTAATTTAAATGTAAGGAATATACGGTTACATAAGATTCGCGTGGTCTCTTCGTGAAGTTGGACAAAGTATAGGGAGCTATGTATTTTCACACCCCCTGCCATACTCTATACGGCGGATCGCGGGGGTTGATGAAAACGTAAAACACGCATTTGAATGAGAAAACAAAATCACATCTCGATCCTTTAATTTATATTCAAACACCCCTTTCAGCAGACGGCAATGGTCCCTTCCCTGGCTCTGAACCACCAGATAAGTAAACAGTGGATGAAAAATAGGTGAAAAGTAGGTAAAGGGGTTGAAGAGGCGTGGGCTGAGGTCAGTGGAAGAACGAAGGATAGAAAGAGGAAGCCAATAACAATTAGGTTCCCTCGAGACGTAATTCTTACCCTCCGTCGCGTGAGAGCACTTACAAATAATGGAGGTCTGCCCCCGCCCCGCCCTGGGGCCCACCAGACCCAATCCCTCACTCCGCCTTTCCTCACGCAAAAACCGCCGAAAACCGAGACGGAATATACCGCCTTAAGGTTTTTCCATCCCTCTGCCGAGGACATTATCTCTCAATGAATACGACTCCCCGAAGAGAGGTGAATAATTGCAACTTCTTTCCCAGACCTGCCCATTCGTTAAGGTTCCACGCATACCTTCAGCGTTTCTTTGTCTCTCTCCTTAAGTGATCGTTCTTCTTGATAATGAAAGTCGTTATGGAGTGCCATCGCTTACCGCATCCTCTGCCACGCACCATTTTTCGGCGCCGAGTATTCTTCATCTTTTTGCCCACGAATTTTTCCACCCGCCATTAGCCTTGCTCTAAGTTGATCCGAGTTTTTCGTTTCCATGGATATTTCCGAATGTATTGGGAATTACGGAGGAACTTATATCGGCTAATAAATCAATAGTTGTTGCTATTTCCAGCTCACTTATAAAATACTTGAACACTAGGCATTTTTGTTATTTTCTTTCAATTTCTCTCTATACGAAAGTATGTATTCTTTAAAAAAATAACAAAAATATTATTCAATCGATATAAACAAACAATTCCGGAAAATTTTAATATGACCAGGTAATACTAAACATTTCCTTGAAATTCGAATACTGTATACAAATTTGGAATACATCTATGTCCTCAACTACGTCTTTGAAACTGCAATGTGAATCCAGACATGAGGGGCAATAAGTTATTGTTTTTCTGGATTACCTAAAAAAAGGCCTGAAATATCCAAGCAGATAAAATATAGAACTTAAATGGAATGAACATGTACCACTATCACAACATTTAAGCTTCTTAGAAAAAGTTTTATCTTCCATGTAATCACGAACGATAATTTACACCAGAAGTCAGCTTCTTTTGGTGGTCTCGTCAGAAAATAAAGCAAAAGCTTCTATGACTTAATTTCCCTCCCATTTTCAGGTGGAAACTATTTTTCAGTGTTGCATATTAAGCTTTGGCCTTAGCTCTGGTAATTAAAAGTGTCTTCTTATCATGATGCAGTTTGACCCCATGCAGCCTTTTTTGTAATATAATTTGCATCTCCTTTCATTAACCTTACGACATGCGATACGGCTATTAATTCCCCTAGTGTGAAATAATTTTCAAGATTAATCTGAAAGAGGTAACATCGTCTACCCTACTTCTTCCTAACTTACTTAAAACCAAACCACACATTAGGTATAACATGAAACGAAATCGTTTCCATCCAATTTTAGAGCAAAGAAGGAATTTATCAAACTCTGCTTTCTAAGGTGATGATAATTTACATAGTTATTTAAATTACAGCGAAATATTAGCTATTCATCAACATTTCTAAGCTTTAACATATTGATTCTCCAAATTAAGCTAACGGTGTCCTCCAATCTTGCTATTACATCAGCCTAAATAAACTGTTCTCAGCCGTTCTAGAATTTTAATGGCTTAATTATGTTTTATCTGACACAATTATTTACGACATAGAAGGTTAAATTTAACTAGCGTGATAATGTTTGCTTTGGTCAACGGATAGGCATTCATTATTTCAGTTTGAGACAGCAGAATAGTCTAAAATTGAATTCCAGATACTGTATAATAATGCTGATATTGAAACTCACTCCTTTATTAGCCAAATACAAATTATAGGATATTTAAATTAAATCCATTGCACCACAAACTACATAAGCTATAGCCTAAGGAGAATAAGTATTAATATACCAAAGGGGTGTCCAAAGTACCTCACAATGTGATAAACTGTAATTCCGATATATTCGAATCTAATCTATCGACAAAATTTAACAATCATGAAGAACGAAAATATTAACAATCGTATTTTTGGAATATAGAATATCTATTAAGTCTTACTTAGACCCAAAGAAGTTTGCGACTCATTTCAACTATAAATGCATGTAAAAATAAATACAAATATTATGAATTTAGATTTATGAAGCTATCAATATACAATAAAGACCGTTCAAAACGCCGTTCCGGATTCCGGACCGTTCATTGGATTTACCAAAATTGTTTACATTATCTGTATATTAGTACATTAATTTTTATCCCAATGTAGGAACAGATGGTAGCTTTAAGTTCGAGTGATAACTTCCCATCAGTTTCAGACAAAACTTTGGGTTAAAAGTCGCTTGGTGTTATTTTCCTTCGTCGCAATCTCATGTTGGAAACGTTTAATAACCGCAATATATGGTATTGCAGTGATTAATCAGCTGTTGAGAGTAATCTTGAAAAAATCGTGCTCTGTGACGGCCTCTCGCCACTGCTGCTAAAAATCTCTATTCTACCATCATTGTAGGTAAAATTGCTTCTTTATAGAGTGTAAAATGACCAGAATGAAGTAACAAGGGAATACAGCCTATAGTACACAGCAATAGTTGACCTACTTCCTAAATACTCTATCTATAACTGAGGGAAATACCAAGAAATAAAGATTACCTATCCGTTTTAAGGTGTAAAGCGCTTAATTTAAAAGAAAAACAGCAGAAAAACCTTTTTCGTTTTCCAACATGCAAGAAATAAAACGTTGTTACTATATGTCCGACTCAAAATGCTATCCCGCTTGTAACGTGGTTTTCACTCAATCCTTCGAAAATCGTCTCAATAGGGTTTTACTGTAATTCGGTCATTAGGAGGTGCATCAATGAGCATTAGTAATCGATCGAAAACCACTAAATGACCGTGGATAGTTTAGAGCAGGCTTAGATTTTTGGATCATTATGCGGGTCAGAACATAAAGGGCTCAAAATCGAACAAGGATTGAACTAGATTATTCATAATGCATGTAAAACTAGAAATCTACCTTACTGTAAATTATACATTTACATAAAAACTCCATAAGCTGCCTTTCGGCGAGTGGCAGGGGGTGTAAACACCCAAATGATTAAGCTTCACCTTCAGTTTGTTATTACCGCGTATTGTTCATGTAAAGAATGAGTTATGAAAACGACTCATACAGCATTATTTCTCCGATTTTATGCTAATTCTCAGATCGTCAGAAGTTAGAGGAGGGGTACATAATACTGATTACGTCCTCTGCAAACGTGCTGTTCACGTAGCTTATCTTTTGAAAATGAACACAGCTGTAATGAAAACATGTTCATCATTAGTCATTTCAATGATCACTCGTAAAAATAATTCCTAAAAATAATTTACCTATAAAAATTACGATATGGATAAACTAGGAAATGAAGGATACATCAGCTTTGCTATTTTATTTTGCTTTCGTGAATGGAAATGTGGTGGTTCAATAAAAATGACTGCGGCTAACGAAATGTTGACAACTTCTCTTAAAAATCCATCTTTCTTCGATTTAATCACGAAATATTTCTTAACAAGCGTTTGACATACGACAGTTTTTAGAGAATATGTTCTACCATAACATTGCAACTATCAAATCATACGCTTACTAAAACCGAAATTCACCCTTCGCCTTCGAATCAATGCTGTTTTTATTCCGTTTCAAACCAACGACTTCTCTCTTCCTTCTCCAATGGATATAAGTGTACTTGTTACTTCTCATTAAGGTAAATTAAACCTCCACGTCTTCACTAATGCACTTAAGTTGGAAAGAGCTTCGGATGAGAACTCTATTTAACCTACTTGAGAAGTTCAGTTAGGAAAGAGGAAGTTTTAAGAGGTATTAAATCTTAAATGAACATAGAGAAATCGAACCAATAGGGTAGCGATTCACGGAAAAAAATCTGGGAGAAGTTTTGGATTTATCTTATAGCGTTACGAAAATTCCGTATTCATTTATAAGGATTCCTACAAATCAATGATAATATGAATAACATTCTTTAGTATTAACAAATATTATTATTATTATTATTGCACAAACTGCAGGTAGGCTGAAAGCCTGGTGGCAGTTTTTTACACCTACATAAATACATATCAGTGATAAACATTAACAAAAAATACATACTATGATAATCATACAAAAATGATAAGCATACAAATCCCACATAATGATTCCATACATGTATTTACCTTACAACTAAATAATTAACTATTATTTGTAACTGTTTTTTTTGTTTTTTTTTCGGAGTTCATGACAGGCCTTCTCGGAACATGTTTCGGTAGCCAGAGAACAACATTGTTATAACACACAAACATAAAATAAAGCCTTATAAACCTACGTTAAACTTCTCATTTAAATATGTATTGGCGATAGATAAGTTATATTGTATCTTGAATGAGTAAAATTTGTGAGCAGTCATCTATGAGAAAGATGAGAATAAAGGAGAGTAATCCAGAAAACATCGCATATTGAAACAAAATCCATCTTCGTAAAAAGTAAATATTGAAGGCAAATGGTAACTTCAGAATTTATTAAAGGATACGAAATCTGAAAACAAATCCACCGTTTTTCCTTCAGGTACCTTTTCAAAAATACAAGCTTCCGTTAAATTACCTTCGGATCCCAGATATTGCTCATAAAAGAACGACAAAGGTCACTACAGAGCCGATATAATATTTTGCATAGATGTAATGACTGAATTATGGTAGGAATCAAACATCATGAACACATTGAAAAGATGCTATCTCGATGGAAGCAATTTTTAAGATCGACAACTCGGTCATGTATTGGATCTTTAAAGTATCGGCGACACGCTTATCATGAATAAAGCTTAGATAAAAATTCTATTCTTAGACGTTCCAAAAGTCCTCTTATTTACTTATATTTTACGTCCACATTTGTGCACCAAAAGCCGCTTTTCGGTGTGTGGCAGAAAATCATAATATTCATTCTTAAACAATCAAGATTCTCTAAAGCTATATATAGCTAAAGATATATTGCAACATTTCACAGCAGGAAAACCGTTGTATGGATAGTCGAATGTGGATTTATATCCATCCGACTTCGGGTTATACAACTCCATAATATTTTATTTGAAATCTCTTCTGCTGGTGGTCTCAAATGCCATAAAGGGAAACAACATAATTATCATTGAATGCAACCCAACCGTTAAACCATCCTTAACCCATAAATGCAAAGATTTACGAGTCACGGTATAGATGCAGACGTCAACCGAACTCTCTAATCAACGTTACCTCAATATCCAGTTCCCAAATTTATTAGTCCCATCGGTAAACCGCTTGTTTTAACGACTTTTTGGACTTAAGCAAGCAATGACGCCGCTTTGCTTCCCGCGGGTAATTCGTATCTTGTCAGAATTCTTGCAAAACAGTGGACTCTTTTCATGCGGTTAACAAGCCTCATGAGTTTTCAATTTTCTTGGAAGTAAAGCGTCATAAAATTTATGGAGTTACTCCGATTGTTCCTTTTAAGGAGAACGCTTTTTGTGTCTGTTTGTCGTAAAAGTGATCCAAAATAGGAAGGACGAATAAGAAATCGTGCAAAAAATACATGGAACCTCAGCAGAAACAAGAAAGTGAAATAGACGATGCATTAAATCGTTCAATAAGTGTTCGCGACTCAATTAGGAAGTTAGCAGAGTGAGCATGAAATATATCTTAGGAATGAGCGAGTCAGAAAAGCAAACTTCACAGGAAATCATATAAAACTTGTGTGCAGGATGAAGGAGGTGACTTATGGAAAGTTATAGGGTTGAAAACAATTGAAAGGAAACCGCACAAGCTAATAGATGATCCTAGAAAAAAATTTAGCTAGTAAACTGGACCTCAAGAGAGATATTCAGTATCTGGAATATATTTACAAATATATTTTCATTTATCCGATGTCAGGAGATCTGTGTAATAAATGCGCATAATTTTGACGTTTGAAATCGCTGCAAATATTGTTCTTTTTTGAATTTAATTAGAATTAATGGCCGTTTAAAATCGAATGTAGTACTATAAAACATTAAAGGTAATGATATTATATTTTTTATCATAGAATATTCTTTACGATTGGAAATCACGAAAATGTGTATGTGTATATAAAATATTCCTATTTTTAATTAAATTAGTAAATGCATACGTGAATGTCAATAAAATTTTGGTTGCTAAAACAGTAGATCTAATGCTTAAACTATTCAGCGTTTATTTACATCATCCCAGTATCGAAGTATGACGGCCGCTTGAGAAAAGAAGGAAATAGTAACTGAAAAATTTAAAAATATATAAAAATGACATTTTTGACATAAAGACATTAAGAATTGCAGAAATAAGTTTCATTATAGTTTTGATTTAGAGTGAGACAATGCTATGGAAATCTACTCTCCTTTAACTATCTTATGGAATGAAAGATCAGAGCCTTGAATTCATATAAAAAATGAAAAATCGAGTGCAATCTCGTGATAGGTTATAATCGTCTCCTGTGTTCAAACCCGCGTCTTCTTACTGCCTTTTTAATTTTTTTGTAATCGATGACTTACAAGGTTAGCTGGAAGAGAGGCCTACATAGGCCTAATCTCGCTAATAAAACGTCTGTCTAATTTTCCTCCTAAAGATGACAATAGGAGCTGTATTAAATGTACAAATTTTATACAGTTTAAAGCACAGGAAATGTGGCCGTCATTTTTGACGGCAAAGGCAGCTAGTAAAATGTGCTCATGAACTGGTTGGAAAAATAAAATGACGGTGAGGGTTTAAAAATAACTGAAATTAGTCTTGTAATTTGCATAGATGATGAATTATAATTTTTAATCGATAACGAGAATATCATCTAGGATTACCTCCACCTAGAGATACCCCTATCATTAATGAACGAACTTTCGTCGATCCAAGCTACCAAATCCCAAACAGAGGTTAGAATTCGAAACGATTTATTTCCCCAATTTCTTCACCTTTTTAATTGCGTGCAGAGCGTTAAATTTATCTCATCATCACCCCGGGCCATACATTAACCCGAGTCCGGCAATTAGTCATTAATGGCGGATATGGATAAACATCTATTCGGGTCGGGCCCGGTTACCCGCACCTTCCGCTCCCATTTTATTCATACTTCCCGATCCCGTATCTCATCCCTCCCAGAATTTTTATCTCCATATAATCATCCGCCAATATCTCCTCCGCGATCTCCCCTTCCTATTAACCTCTTCCATAAAAAGCTTCACTTGGGGCAGTTCCCCAACCTTCGCATTTAATGCCCAACTTGTTTATCGCTATCGCTCTGACCTTCGTTCCCTGGAAGAAATCTCTCTCTCGGCCCACCCCTTTTATTTCCGCAAAGAGATGATTTCGCCCCCTTATCTCCCTTCCATAACGAGATCGTTTATGGAACAGTTGAATGTGAAATGCTATCGGGAGTTTTGGGATACTCTTTCCACTCGAAGGGGCCGAGCATCCATCAATCCGAAGGAGAATGCTGGTCGGAGAAATTCGCGTGCGATTAGGGAACTAATCTTTTTTTTTCGATTGAGACATTTTAGAATCTCCCGGAATCATTTACATTCTGGAAGAGCGATCTGCCAGGTGGTTGGGGGAGGGGTGTTTGGCCCCGTCTTAACGGATCCTTTCGGATCGTTCCCTTAGCTGATCCGTTTTTATGATCCATGGGAATCCTGGAGGGAATAGCTATCCAGGGATATTCCTATCAGCTTTGTCTACAATCGATACTTTGGAAAATGTACTTGTCATGCGCAGGTGTGTTTTATAAGCAACGGGGTATACGGAGAAAGGGATTCACCGAGCAATTTCAAATAGCGTTTCTCCAGCTTGATTTAAGCTCGGGGCTGAGGAGACCGCCGGCGATATTACTTACGGAGATGAGCTGAGTCTATTAGTGTGCTGCATTAGTTTTTGTTGGAATAGAAAAGGAAACTTGACGCATTACCGTTCATTTAGCAATAGGCAAGGCTAACAAAGCGGATTAACGTGAAACGACTACCCGTTCCGTTGAATCCGCGCTATGATGTGACTTTGATCTTGCTTTGCCAGATATCATAGGCGATCCATGCTTAAGGTTCGACGGAATGGATTGCCCGTTAGAAATTATACATTCCATAAGATAATTAACGTGTATCTTTGTTATCAGATGATTAACTTGAACAAAAAATTACCTGAAATCCGCGTGTTATTGTGATATTTCGTGTAGGATCGTATTTAAAAGACTAGCAATTATGCCATTCGAGAGCAAAAAGTTCAGAGGTTTTTCATCAATTGCAGATCATTGTTCGTACGGATACTAAACGAAATAAACTGAATTTGTTTTGAGAGTTGAAAAAACTGGTTTTAATGAATGGTTTTATACTTCTAATGATTCGATGACAGACCTGGACCCTTATGGAAATAGTCGCATAAAAAATTAGAGAAAGCTCAATGGAAGGTATCTCGCTATGTTACTGTCAGGCTTAGAAAAACCTACTGTCTCAGAAATTTTAATGCTTCTTGAATGGGAATCGTTCGTGAAGAGGAGGAAAATAAACAGGCTATGCTGTGTTTATCTAATAATAGTCAGTCAGGGATGGGAAGGTTTTAAAAATCCCATATAAACACAAAATTTTTTACGTAAAGTCATATACAGTCTTGTGATTAACTTTTTGAACAAAGTATCAGTAAATATGATCAAAAATGTCGATTCTTCGAACTGCTGAAAATAACTCTGGTATTGCTATTTATTTAAATTAAAAATCCAACTCCAAATTGCAGCCATTAAAATGTGAACAATTACGTTATTAATATTTAGAAGCAATCTCAAACACCTCCGCGGAGAGTATTCCTCAATGCTTACTGAATATACAAGTAAGAGATCTGGTAGTATTAACGTATTTTCGTGTAATCCATACTTACTAAAATTGTTCTAGTACAGTAATAAAATGCAACAAAAATGGAATAGGTATTCGTGGTGTATATCTTCTATGATATCAGATTGAAATTAACTTTAACTTACCAAAAGTTGGCATCAGCTAGTACTCTTTCCATTACAACTCAATTCAACTGTCTCATTATAGCCAGAGTCTTATTCATAGATGAAAGGCAACCTAAAAGCAGCGAGGTGACTCTTCCAGGATTTAATGCAGCTCATCTATAGAAAATTTGCAGAGAATAAACTGAATTAATCTAAAGGCAATACGGATTGCCATCCATATACAATAATATTATAATAAATTTATTCCTTTAATATTTAAAAAATGTTTTTATAAGGAAACGCTAGTGTAAGAATTTAGAAGAAATGTACGATTTTAAGCGACTGAAAAATGTATAAAAAATTCCACTTTGTAATTTCAATAAGAGTTATGCACTTCTGGTCGGTTTCTCCTGCGTACAGATATCATTAAAGAATTTTTAAATGGAACTAATTGAGATTGTCAGGTCTTAATACACATTCCCGAAAGAGTGGATGGGAAATAACGAAAATTACTGTAAATAGTTGTTTAAAATAATGGTAAATTCTTAGAAAACATCTATAAATATATTATATAAAACAATAATTACATACTGTAGATACTTTTTCGTTATATATATGACTTGTTTTGGTTATATGTTTTATTGTATTTCTATATTTTAATATATAATTAAAATATATAAATTAAAATGTATGAATTATCTAAGGCTTTCCATATACCGAAAGGTTCCAGAAAACAATGTGGTCTCCAAGAACCACGCTTAGTATTACTAAGGATAATAATTAGCTTAGTCCTTTTAGAACTAACTTTCAGGTGTTCTAGTTCTAAGTTCTAAGTTCTAAGGACTTATTCATCATCAAGTTACATGGAAAAAATGTGACGCTATGTTGGCAACTTTTAGTTTCTATGCCATGTGTCGAGTAGCGATGGGTTCCTTTAGAATTTAACTAACACATGTTTCCGTACTTAGAGAAGGATATAATATTGCTAGGATAATTTTGCTGGATAATTAATACTCAACACTTTCCCTTCACCTGGACACTCTTGGGTAAAACCCAGCAGGTGGTTGTTTACTGAGTGAGGCGTAACGCCGAATCAATATCATAGAATAGCATCCTATGGGTCTGCTCATGGTGCATATGCGAGGACCTCAGAAACCGACCGCCTATGGGCACGGTCTGTGATCTTGAGAGAACGCTTGGGGTGATTCGCTCGTGGGTTGCAGCAAGTGGTATTATATCGGCAGGTGGGAGAAGACCGCCACACACCAACACCGACCTCTGCGCTTACGGCAATGCAAATATTTTCTTTCATATCTTTCAGTCGTGAGCAGCAACACCTACTCGTTTATTGAATTCTTGGCACTAGCTAAGTTATAGTTGAATTAAAGATTATCACCGTTAGCAGTGATTTTGTAATTGATCTTTAAAGAATGATTGCAAATGGATACCGAGAGATATCTCCTTTGATATCTTCAAGCTATTAATACCATTATTTCTTCGCTTGTTTAGTTGACGATGAGCAATTTTCTAGTGCGGATACTTTATCGTGATCTTCTCATTGGTCATTTCATGCAAGTACTTCTTTATTTCAATCTCGATCACTTTTAAAATTAATGTGCTTTCCATTGATGATGTGCAAATCGTACTTTTTCACTTCGAATCAATTTGACTGTATTATGTGAATTTCGAATCTAATTAACTAAATATTCGATTCGATGCACGATGGCTTCATGGAAAAACTACCACGCTGAAGCTCGCATTTTCTTCGTCTCCTCTTTATGGCTGTCATCCGGGAAAATAGTATCGCAAATTTATAATAGGAAAATAATTTTTTCCTAATTTAGTCATTTTGATTAACAAATTAGAAGAATTTAAGAATCAGAATCAGTATAACTTCGAAATTTAAAGAATGTTACATTCCACAAACCATCACCATAAACCATACTACAATTAGTATTACTTACGAATAGTTTGGATAATTATGACTTTCTTGGCTGATTCTCGGACTCAATTGACTGAATGATTCGAATTTGGCTAACGAAAGACGGATTAAGCGTGAAAATAAACGCACTAATGAAAAATTAAAAAAGGAAAAAACCTACGGGATACTGCACAATCTTTTTAACTAATATAAGAATTCGGTAGTCTTTTGGCAAACCTTAAGATTTAAATCCAAATCGAAATCGTTTCTCAATTGGCCAAAAATGTTATTCGAAAAATATTCATCTTCAGTAGCTAGCTGATAGCTTCTATCTGTATACTCAAAAAGGTTGCAATACGTGGTTATTATTTTCATAAATTTATGTGAAATTTATTTAATAGCGATAATAAATCAGTTTCAACAAAACAAGGAAAGTAGTACATTTTGTAAAGTAAGTAATCAAGCTGTAAAAATTAAATTCCTACTTATGTGCACAGGACAACATGATCCTAATTTAATATCATATTATCTTTTACTTCATATTTGCCAAGTGAGCAACGCGTTCTACTTTGGTAAAAGTGTTCCTGGGTTCGATTCTCGGTGGGGGCCACCGTACAATATGATCTCAGCAGCCGAAGAAATTTTATTACTTAAATTATTGCAATTATTTAATCCTATAATTAATTACTATAATTATTTATAAGCAATTTCAAATTACTCTATTTTATATTTCTAATCCAATATTTCACAAATTTCGCAAACTAATAAATATATTTCAAAATAATCTTTGATGTTTGCGATGAAGGAAAAGTATATTTTAATGTAATATATATTCTTTTATAGAAATGTATAGATATTGTGATTGGAGAAACTTCATTACATTCAAACATACAATCACTCTTATATATTGAAAATTAAAAGCTGTATCCCTATTGCAAGAAGTGAAAGGTATTCATAGCATGGACGTAAATGTATTGGAGCAAGAGGTTCCGGGCGCTTATTAGCGGAACATTCGAGCAAAGCCGGATATTCTGAAGTATGTTCTAAACGATAACGACATCTGGAAGGGCCTGAGATGCTAATTTCAGATAGAGAATGATTTATAGGAATACTCCAAGGATACTCTTCGCTGTAGGATGATAATTGTCCGGATATGGGATGATTATTTTAGAGACGCGGAAACTTCCTTACAAGGGATAGCGGTCAGAAAATGGAGCAGTAATGAATGAAGAGCTGAGAAAGGGTGGGAAGACGCTGAGGGACGGCGGGCAGAATGGAAGGAGCGACGCTTAAAGAGGGAAGGAGAACAGGGTAAAGGGATATGCCTTGTATTTCGAAGGCATATTATAGTGGCTCGTGTCGTAGTATGCTAATGAGTACATTTGCATGTGGATGCGGGGGCGGAATGCCCCTTCTAGAGGCTCCCGATGCACTATTCGCCCCGGGGCGTCCCATTAAGTGGCACATTATCCTTCCGACGCGTCTTGCCCCACGACACCTGTCTCCCTACGTGCAGCGAATGTTTTTTGCGGGATTACTTCCCCGTGTAACTTTTCGTCGGAGGTCACCCGAAAATCTATGATCCTCTAGCCGGGGGCGGACCCAACTTTTTTAGTTTCCTCGAAAAGATAAGCAGGAGGAAAACTTCGGCGGGATTCCCTCGGGCCTTTCAATGGGACGGATCTTGCTCAAAGAAACAACGGGAGCAGATGGATTTGATGTAATGTGATCCGTTCGAGGGGAACTTTACGAATCGTTAAAGTAGCGGAGATGCGTTACTCGATCGATTTCCGCCGTTAAGATGATTAAGACTTTTTCTAAACAAATGTTTTCCGGTACTTCTTAGTTGATGGGAAAGGTACGGTAAACTCTTTTACTACTGGGTTATATATAGACTGATTGACTGGTTCATTCCTGCCTGCACAGCATTTTCTAGTGATGTAAAGGAGCTTTCTCGTGGATGTTGGCACGTCTCTATCAGACTGCCTCAAACCCAAAGAGATGGAGCATTACCCAGTATATGTTCTTCCACTCTAGCTAGGATATCCTAATTAGGATCAAACTTCGACGGGAAAATTTGAGCGGAGTTTTAGATAGGAATGAGTGATATATGGAAAAGAGGATAAAATTGAAACCGTGGTCCTCAATTCTTTAAATAGAGAAAATTTTAGCCAATATTTAGTAAACTTGCATTTTTCAGCATTATGAAAAGCATCTTAAGTATTATTATCTACTATCCTATTTGATTTGGCTGATTATTTTAAATCGTCTGAGGCATTCCTAAGAAAGGAATTATACTAGAATAATATTTATTTCCCATTTCAATAGCAACTAATTCATATAAAGTTTTAACAGAAAAAAGTAAGTCGTAAATTTTCCCCACTTTTTTGCAGTATTTATCTATAAGTTTTTATTCTTAAGGATGGAAGACAGTATTGCATCCAGAAATACTTATGTAAAACGTAATCATTGCATAACAGACTTTCAACAGACAACAGAGTTAAAAATATTTCATCATTTTTTTTAATTTAAAGCAGTCAACGGTGTTCTATGTTGTTTCTGCAGTAAATAATAAGTTAATAACAGGTGAAATTGATATCTAATATAATGAGGAAGGTTGTAGTTAAGCAACAAAAACCCGTTTGGAAGATAATTCTATAGAACAACCTTGAAATAGTTGTGACTGATAAAACTGAAATACAGTAATTCGGAAAGTTTTATTAAAGGAGTAAAAGCTATTGTACTGAAATAATCCTACTTTTTAATAACTGTATTAAATATTCTACTATAAATTGCCTTTCTTCATATATAAAGACAAATTACGTGGTTGAATATTATGAAATACATTTTTCTAAGGTTATGTTGATTTCTTACGCTTTGATGAAATTCATTGATAGATAAAAGTCTCCTCAGAGAAATATTCTTAAGGAGAAATCCTTGATTTTAATTGTTTATATTAGACACTATTTCTGTACCATAAAGTTAATCTTGCAGCAAAATTGTAATCTATTAATAGCAACAGGAACATTTCTCCAGAAATAAATAGTTAAATTGCTAAGAAACATAGAACCAATATCCTAGATCATCCCAAAATGTTAAATAAGACTGTAGTTGACATTATGTTACGATTATCTCACACAATAGATTCAAAGGATATCAATTACACGTCATATAAATATATTTTTTTAGTTTTTTTTATATTAATCGTACCGAGCTAAAATGTTTGGCAAACTGTCAATAAATAAAATAAAACAGAGATGAAAGCTTTCCTCGTGTTTTTTATCCACAATCTCTTCAGCAATACGTTCTGGATTCTGCTAACGTGTAGAAGATTGACACTAGAGAGACAGAATGTCCTCCATCACAGGATTAGCCGTTCGTGAAGAGTGACATTTTCTTCCGCTTCGTACGCGCCATGTCAATTCACCGTGAAACCCCGTCATGTGCCTTACTTTAACATACGCAATTAAGCCCTGAAGCAATAAACAAAAGAGTGCGTTTCTAAACGCCGCAAGAAATAGTTTCCAATTATTTGCGTAGAGTTTTGCTGTACAGTTCTACTATGAGTTTACTTCAGACTGGTAATGGCAAAATCTCCTCCTACTGCCTAAAAATTGAGGTATGACTTTATAATAGGACTTAAAAATAGCATCTCTGTCCCCTTCTAAGTAAAAAATCCGAATATCACTTTTAGAAATATCATAATAGGAAGCGCCAGAATCAAAACCTTGTAAAATACATCTTTATATCTCTAAAGTTTCCAATATAAATGGCTTGTAATGATAAATTCAGTCGCAGAAGAGGAACTTCGGACATAATGGAATACCATTTACATTTGAGGAAACATATCTTGATAAAAACTCAAAACATTAAATATTATACATTATTACAAAGAATAAATTTAATATATTTTTCCTACACCTCACTCAACGCAAGAGTGTAACAATCTGGAACAAAAAAGTGAACATCTTTTTGATTTTTGAAGGAAATGTTTCGTAATGGCTTCCTGCATTCGGTAAGTACAGAGCCATCGATCAAATATTTATCCGATATTAATACTTGACCGTGAATTATGTTTTTTGCTGTATTACTCTGTTATTATTTCCCTATAATTTTTCACATTGATACCTATACTAATTTACAGTGAGTACAACGAATCTTGGAGGTATCCTAGAACGTAGACAAAGTGCAATGGAGATTCACAATGCTGGTTGCATAAATCACGATTGCATGTACTGCTGGTTGCCTATGTCACAGGGTCCACCAAACTATCTGCTCCAGTAGAATTCTTATTATAAGTGCTTGGGTAATTTCGCACTCGGTCTCCCACAGGAATCGAACCCGAGAGCACTTTCATAGAAGTTGAACGTGCTACCCACGTGGCTGTCCGGCCACGATCGATCTGTAATAACGATCATAAATAACGATCTGTATAAAAATCGTGAAAAGAGGTATCTTAAAATCATAGCCGTGCGTTATGAAAAGAAGACGTAATGTCTTCTTCGTAACGGATGACAAGGGCAGCTATCTGAAGGTTTGTAAACATTTAATATAATAAGAAAAGTAGGAAATATATGTTGAGATATATGATATCCCGACGAGTAATTCTCGTGAACGATCGTCGTTTGAATTACTGTCTAGAAAAGTGATTAAATCAAATATTTTACATATATCCCTTGAGTATTTAAAATAAAAAGATTGATAACAATAAAATGATATCAAAATTAGTAAAATAGTAACGATATTTGTAGAATAAGCAGAATATTAATAAAAATAGAAAATGTTCATAAAATTAGATAAATATTCATAAAATGAGGAAAATATAAAATTATAAATATAAAAATAAAACAAGAAAATATTAATAGCATATTAATATTAAAATAAAAATAAGACTAAAGTAAATAATTTAACCACTAGATGATATACGAGCGCCATCAATAACTAGGGTAAAGAAAACTCATCAATAAAACTTGAATAATAATAATAATATAATGATGTAAATACTGATAAATAATAAAAATAACAGTTAATAATTAATAAAAAATGAAATTATTAAAAATTAATTAATAAAGTAAATAATTAAACCATAAGATACCATATGAACACCCTCAATAACAAGCATAAAGATAACCCACACTCCGGAGCTTCAAAATACATTTCGCCGCAAAGCATCCATTCAATCCAGGAACCTTCCTTCATCCAGAGAAGAAAAGGACAAAACAAGGAAACCCTTACCTAGCATTCGTCCTCATCTATTCCTTAAGCATTCTCCTTCCCACAAAACGTTCAACCGCATCTTCCCTTCATTTGCCCTCCCATTATTCCCGGGAAACGCGGCCCTCCCTCAACACGTGGGAACCGCCTCACCTGCCCCAAATTAAAAACTGAAAATCGAGCATGAAAATTCAGAGTCGATTGGAGGAAAGAAGGTGAGATTGGACGGAGTGATGTGGAAACGGGCGATAGAAATGACGGTGGCTGAGTCGAGGTGGTACGGAGGAGACACGCAAACTGGGACGGAAGGGAAAAAGCGCTGATAATTGAGTTCCTCAAAGATGTTTCGGCTGCTGTATCTGAGAGTTCAATGAGCCCATTCGAAACGATTTGGCGAGAACAAATTTCCTATGGCTGGAGCCCGAGACGCGTAGGCGAAATTGGAAATCCGAAAATAGTTTTCGATTCCCCGCTTGATTAAGACCCTTGTGGGAATGCTATTATGCTGGATGTGCGGTGCAACTTCAAAAGGCAAACAAACAATACGAGTCTACGGGTGTAAATAGTTGAATCTCGTCGGAAGCTTGTTGAATTGAGAGAATCAACATCAAAGGTGAGAATTACAGCTGGGAGGGATAGAAATTATTCTTGGTATAAAAAATTTCATAATTTTTGTGTAGTTAATTTAAAGGATTTTAGTTATCGAAAAAGTAGTAGCTGCATGGAAGATGGAATTATTTGATACATCCCAATAATTTTTAAATCACAATATTGGGTACAATACTGTAAATGCAAGGATTTAAAATACGTGACAAAGTAGACCTATCTACTCTGTATAGAGATGTAGATCTCTATTCCAGAGAATCTTCATAAAAATTGTACGTGCTGAATACATACACACGAGAAGACAAACTGAATAATTTCGGAGAAAAATAAGAATAAATTGGATGAAAGATCTTCTGAAATAAACCAAAATATATATAAAAGAGACACCATAGGTTTCCTTAGACAATCTGCGAAACAAGGTTTCTAAAAGTTTGTTTCCTTTGCTGTTAGCAACAGAGCTCTTAAATAATTGATTATCACTTCCTCTTGCAGTAAGCAATATATTTTAAACTGTTCTTCATATAATCTCAATTTCTGAAGATCTAAATCTTTTTCGTAAGTTGGCAGTGAATAGCATTATAATTTCCATACTGATTTAAATTCCAGATAACGGCTATGTTACCTGTAAAAGAAGGACCAAGATAGGTTTTCTTAATATATTATCTATCTGTCACATCAAATTCGGACGCTGGATTTGATTCCCAACTCTTCCTGTAACCTTATCTTTTCGTTACCGTCCATTTTCGTTAGCTACTGTTCTTACTTGTGCCTCTAATGCACTTAATTTTTTATGATCATCCTTAGTCTATTATTTGTTTTTCCTTTTGTTGTTTCTACGACATTCATTAGTAGTCTCTCAATTTCCAATCTTACTACGAATCTAAACAACATATGCTATTTTATATCTTTCATCACTTTATTGTCCGATCCGGATCAATCTTCAAACACTAATAACGGCCGTAAAGATTGAAAAATTCCCTTTTTACACATGCCTCAAAAAAGAGTAGTCTTTCAGGTAAAGATAAAGTGCATATGTGATTAACACATGGAGGAAGATCTGAATACCATAATTTCAACTATGAAGCTGACATACTGTAATTTGAAGATCGTCACAATAATGAATTTGCAAAGCGTATGTTCCCTCAAAACGAAGAGAGATGCCTCTGGGATTATTTAAGATGAAGGATAAATCAGTCCGGGAGGCATCATCAGCGTTAACTCTGCATTTCAATCACGTTCCAGCTTCGTTTATCTAATAACACGTGGCCCTAAATACATGCAGTCTTACCATCTCAGAGTGTCAATGAAGACTCAACAGCTTAAAATTATACACTTGTAAGACACCGCAGGAAAACGGGATGAGAAGGATTACATTCTATTAGGTAAACACATCGTTCTAAACTATATAGCAGTTCGAGAAGTATCAGCCATTCTACTTTTCCTAGAAGATAAAAGTCCGTTTATGATAGACCATCCTACCCAATGACATAAATAAAAAAATTTGGAGAACGTACGTAATTAGAAACCGTGATATAATTATTTTTCAAAACTCTTCTTCTAATTTTCAAACTGTATTTTATTGTCTCAATTTTTTTCAATTTAAAACATAATTGTTTTAACATTAAAATACTTTTATGATGAATATAATGACCTTTAACCTCTCAATTAATTAAGATATCATTAATTCACGTACGTAAAAATCAACATTTTAACAAAAATATCGACATTTCATTAACTATGTATCAATATAAAATAATATGAACATCTAATGGAGGATTTACGATGTTCAAAACTCTTATCTTTCTTTATTCGTCACCTTCCGTGATATTACTTCATTCATCATCGCATCTTACGGTCACCTGGTTGTATATCTTTGAGGATGAATGGAACAAATAAAATATGAATCTATCGCTTGTCAACATTTCCTTTACAGAGGTACGGTATCATACGTCACGCGTGCTCTCCGGAAAACAGCTCATTAGTAACCTAGTTTCCGTTCAGCTGTTCTACTTTGCCGTCCTATATCTAAGGGGCAGATGAAACAGAACAGCCTTCGCAATGTATGTACTATACTGAATCTCCGGTGTGATTTCATCCTACGTAGGGCGGATTCCAATTAAAGAGGCATGGGTAAAACCAAAAGCATCATGCTAGAGCACGCGAATGTACAATAGCACGAAACGTAAATTTGTAGGAAGCATTGCGTTTAAAGATGAATCGTTTAGGTAAGAATCTAAAGGATCTTCATTTTATTAGTCACATAAATTTATCGTGCTTAAAAAGTATATTAAAAGTAAAAGTTATTATATGCATACGTAAATGCATATGATTTAAATGTATCGGAAATGCTCGAAAATGAAAGTAAGAATATTAAACGTCTCACCATGATTGTGTTCCAAGCAAAACATCCAATATTTTCGTAGGACACTTTGAAAACGGATTCATAGTGCAGGCAGCAGTTAGATGAACCAAAGTTGAACTCCAATCAAACTAAAAGATATAATATTAAAGCCAATTACGAACCCGTCGATTTATTTATATATCACCAAAAGATTACATCACAGTTCGCTAAAAATATAGTTCATTCCAGCTACAGCAAGATTTAGTTATAATTTAGCGTAGGTTTTTATACCTTGAGATACCACATAACGGAAGTTTCACAATTACATTATTTCAGTTACAATGCTTTTTATTCCTGTATTGATATAAGAAAGTAATTTTTCGCATAATATTCGTATATAGCTATGGTAATTATACAAATCATCGTATATTTTTTCATACGCGCATAATTTTTGGTTATTTTTACATTTAATATCATTATGTTTCCTTGCGCAAACTAATTCCGCTTGGTCGTGAACCGACGTTCATAGTAAAATATTTACAGCCTTATCATAAATAATTATGCGGCACAGAATTCCATAGTAAATTATTCTATGAAACAGCAGTGTATGTTATCTATTTATGATCTATTACTGTATAATAATAATAAGAATGATATTATAAAAATTGTATAAATTAACGTTAAACGAGAGAGAATTATAGGTAAAAACAGGGATTTGCTCTGGCAAGATTAAGCTTATACATTCTCCTCTCGTATATGAATATATTACTATGTATAACCCACGATTATTAATGACGCATTCCATATATAGAGACTTATACTAAAAAATGTGGCTTAGGAATCGCTTATAAGAATTTAGGGAAAATATTCATAGCATAAAAAGAAATTGGAAAGCGATATACTATAAAGCCTAGGTTAACCTTCTGGTAATGATAGGATAAAAATTTATAAGAAAATTAAATAAGACTAGAAGTATGGTTAACCAAAGCCTGAAAATTGGTAGTTACAATGATGAGACTGAAAACGAAGAATAGCCCAAATATAACCAAACAAAGGGAAGACACATTACGATATTTACCGAAGATAAATCATTCCCGTTAATCCATCTCTGGTGCGATAGTCATTGAAATTCAGCGAGGAAACATTCGTTACCCGCACGAATTACATAATTCAGTTACCGCAAATAGGAACCGTTTATGCGACAGAAAAGCGGCACGTAAGGTGCGACTCACGTAAGGCAAAAAGCAAGAAGTACCCCTCAAATCATCCCAGATTCGATTCTAATTACGTTAAATTACCATATCGCATGAGCGCATATTCATTAGCGTGGGATGTCTGTCAGCCAGATGCATGCTTAGACCAGCATCGAGTGTCACGAATCTGTGACAAGGAGCGCTCGTTCGCTATCAAACAGGGCCGGTCGGGGAGAATCGCCGACAGGGCATTGGATGCTCTGACATCACGTCGAAAGTAAATGATGCAAGAGGCGATGCAAAAATGCGGACCTATTCATACGCATCACGTGCGCATGACGAAATAGCGACTTGTAGCGTGAAATTGCATGACCTACGCGTTAATTATGACCACGGAGAAACAGACATTGAGTGGGAACTGAAATCTCTGCAGTGGGCTGATTGACACTTTTGGGAGAGAAAATTAAGCGCAGAACTATCTTCTGACGAGAGACCTTTCCACTCGTTCTAAAGAAATATGGTGGGCATTGGGTAGACGGCAATATCAGTAAACTATACCATATAAATTGATCCCTTGGCTATCGAGAAGCTGACGAACATTATTTGGCTGTTTTTCAGACTACTTACGCATAAGGATTCGATTAGATTAAATATTGAATAATAAGTATTAATAGTATAAAAATAAAAAAATATGATAATATAACAGCAATAACAGAAAATTATACTAATTTATTAATAATGAGTAATGTCTTCTATGGGGAGTAAAAGCGATAATTTTATAATAAATAAATTTATGATAATTTATGATAATAAATTTCTTTTCATTTACGTAGCAAGGAATGCTCTCTTGCCATCCAGCTGTCATTATATCTGGAACAGATAAAATCCTACTATAAAACGCCGCTTTCATATGTTCCTTCTGTCGTTTCCTACTCACTCCTTTCTAGCAACATACATTTTCCTTTCAACTGAATAAAACTTACTTGGTTTATTCAATCGGATAAATAAAATTTTATGGATTTTATTTATTTTCTGTTTAGGATGTTGAAAAAATAAATACGAAGACTTTAAAAGAGAGAATTAATTACTTGGATAATCTTATCTTATTTCAGTGTTATAATTTGGCATGATATATTTTATCCCACTTTCAATTCATCAACATCCAATTCTTTAAATAGTGGCATCCAGAACAAATTAAATTATATAATATGGAAACATACTGGAATTCACGTTTCTGCGAACGACTATGATTACGGAACCAATTATCAACATTATCCGAGGTATCAATGCATAATTTAACTTAAGTTCCAGAGATTAGTAATTAAAAGATCTATATTTTTCTTGTTTACAATGGGGCTAATAATGAGTTTGATTTTGATTTGGGTTTCGACAAATTTTCTAGTAATCAATCCTCCACATGATATGTATTTCCTCTGTTAAACACGCTGAGAAGTTTCGAAGTCATCACAGGAAATATAAGAATCGTAGCAAATGAACGCAGAGATAAAACAACTTACTCTTACTTGCACTACTTGTACGTACCTTAGATATAAAGCATCTAAAATTCTACGAATCGTTAGTCAAAAGGAAGCCTGTGGATCTAGCTTTAAGATTAACAAAAAGCAATGGAATAATGATACTCTAAGATTTCCCCTGTCATTAAAATGATTAATTAGAAACGATATAGTACTATATAGCTTCTCCTTGGTTTTACTTTTCGTTGGTTTTTCCATAGTATGTTTACAAACGTTATGATTTCTGGATCTTATAATACAAAGCTCCAACAATAGTATGAAATAATTTACTTCTGGCAAACAAAAACGATAGCTAAAATCATTCTTGCTACCTTATTTATTTGCATAATCAGTAGTACTTTTGATGAGTTAATGCTCCAATATTATTCCAAATCTTGAATGAGTAGCAATACGTGATTCGTCAAATACTAAGGAGTACTCAGATGCACATTGAAAGTGTACCATCGCTAAACAATTAGACATTGTAGATTACCAATTCAAGAGAAATTGTGGGAACCTCAGTTATTATCCCAACTTTTCCGCTCCCATAAAGGGGTGGAGTTTCACTGTTTTCTTTTTGAAACAGATATTTCAGCTGGCAAATCCATACAATTACACACCCAACAGTTGCTACAAGTAACAGAAGAAAAACATCGCGCTATCGAAAGGATTTAGCCCTTTTAGAGGAGGAACGCTAATCATGAGATGCCCAAGTCTTCGATGGTAATGAGAGTCCTGACTGCAGAAATTAGGGCGTGCCGAAGGGAAGGTGAAAGGGATGGTTAAGAGAGAGAGAGTTGAGTAGAAGGTTATGAGGAGGAATTGAAGGGTCGCGAATTATAGGGAGTGGAGGAAGGGGGCGAAGATTCGAAAGGGCTGAATCATTAGGGCCTTAAAGAGGCCAGCTGAAAAATTTATTAAAACGGTACGGCACGTTTGGGCGGGAGAGATTTTAATAAGGGAAAGAAGGGAGATTTGTCGATCATTGGAAAGGGAAATATTTTTATGCCCTTTCTCCCTGAGGTAAACGTTCCTGCATTATTACCTCCAGCCGATTTCTACTTTTACTCGGAAAATTTCGAGAGAAATCTGGGAGATTATTGTCTGAGCTCCGAATATTCGTTGGTGGAATTTCTTCATTTCTCAGTAGATTTTGAGAAGTAAAACCAAGTAATCTATTATACCATTAATAAGTATCACTATTAATTAATTATTACAATCAAACTATTATACTTAATTTACAAAGAATCGTAAATTAATATCTCTCCATGTTATATGAAGATTTTAAATTTGATTTCTTGTTTAAAATGAAAAATTTATTTTAAATTTACTTTAACGTCAGTCATGAGTATGAATATCACAATATGAAATCTACTGAGGAAAGAATAATTATAGATAGTGAAAGTTGATTCATTTTTCTCTTTATTGAGAAAATTGGATAATTGTGCTATATTTACGTAGAACTGTTCCATTCAAAGTGTTCTGGCTCAGTTAGAAAAGCAAAGCTAAACTATCTCACTCATTTTGCCTGGTAAGCCTCATTCCTCTATATACCTTTTGATACCTAATAGAGGAGGATATGAGTTTCAAATAGGCCTTAGAGCTGAATAAAGTACAGAAAAATACCACTATTATGACTCCTAATCTTTCCCATCATGGAACTGCATCAATGGGAAGTATTGCTAGCAGTTGTTTCCTTGATTTAGTCATTAAATGCAAACTAATGACAGCCCCTCTTTAAACTTTCCTTTTTGCAAATAAGTCAAAATTTGACTTTTTTATGCGGCACCACCAAGATTTTTCGAACAAAATCAAAAGGAAACAGGTAAATTACCTCAAGATTAGAACATATTTAGTTATTTTCATCAATTAAACCCTTCATCCATTCTCGGAGGCAGCAAATTTTGATATTTATCATTATAAAATTGAATATATAATGAAACCTCAAACAGTTCCTTTCCGCAAATAATAAATAAAATAATATCCGAAAATAAAAACTATACAAAATTTTTAATAAATTTATACGTGACCTAGCCTTCAATAATAGCGGTAGCCGTCAAGACGATGTCACCTGCCAAATATTGATTTTTTCCACAGGATTTTTCAGAAAATTTTAGAATGATCAATCAAATTTGTGCGCAATTTCGAATAGTAAACAAAGGAGTACTCTTAAGCGTTCCCTCGACATGTTCATTAACCCAATTCACCGAGCAATTATCCTTCCTTTAATAAATATGAAATTATTTATCATAAAAATTTTATTTATAGGAACTTTGTCTAATCAAGAACAAGCATAGGCTGTAATTTTTTTAGAAATGCCAGCCACAGGAAATGAAATTAGAATGATCAAGGCTACGAATCCTGGCATTTGAGGATATACACAGACCAGAAAGAAGACCGTTATAGATAGTCTACGTATTCCAAGTAGTAATGTTAGAATGATTCAAAATCATATTTACTCTTGATTGGAAATTCGAGATATCCGAAAGCTCGGGAGCATTACGGGAACCATGTAAGAAAAGCTGAGCTTTCATTTTATTTTTCATTTTTAGATGCATTCCTCTTTTATTCAATTTCCATATTTGAAATCGTATGGCTTTCAGCTACAGGTAACTTTCAGCTTTGTGTGCAGAAAAAAAAACGAAATGTAAAATTCTACGTATATATTGCACCTGTTCCACTTGGTGAAAATGCTTAAGCAATCATACCCCTTTGAATCCTAAAAACTCTGAATCGCACCTGGTTGGATTTTTTTGAGGCCGTATGATTTCCCATAAGGGAGTAGGGAAATTACATAAATATAAATATGCACCTAATCTAGGGTACCATACCCTTTACATTGTTAAACATTTTGGTAATTTTAATCAATTATTCATATCCTCCTTAACCGCATTCAATTATTCGTATGAAAATATGCATATTTAATGGACTGAAAAGTACCATATAGTGTGACAGTGAATTGTAGTTCTTGTAATTAGAAGATATATGTGGTGTAAATGTTATGGTGGGGTGACAAGGTGTGTAAATTAAGTCTTGATGTAGTGTAGTGGTGTTTGAATAATGTGTATTGTGTTTGAGTACTGTGTGGGTAGTAATGTTAAGTGTGGAATATTTATCTGTGAAATGTCCGGTACAGAGATTTCGGGTTTTTAATTATGTTGTCTATTGATGATGGTTGGGGCTGCCACCAGAAGCAATTCTACTTGCAGCTTAAATAAGTAAATAAATAAATAAATACGCATAAATCAATATTTAAGCCATAGATTCTGGTTTCACGAATTTTACAATCTGCTAAGTGTGTTAAATCACTAAAAGTCTCTCAAAGGTTTTCTAATTGTGTGCAAAATTGTACATAAAATGTATATAATTTCTATATCAGTTTTATTTTACTTGAAAATTGTAATCTTATCAAAAAGAAATGGAGAATAAATAGATTTCGAGATTTTAAGTGAACTCTAAAGGCATAGAAGACGTCAATGATTCGTGAAAACTCTGCCTATTGGAAGATTAACTAAATCGAGTAATTTCAAGCTTGAGGACGAATAAGAAAATAATTTATTCGTAAAACTGAACGAGATAGGGCCGAAAAGGATAAAGGAGTCGTAACTTAAATTCTGCAAATTTCTTCAGGTACCGAGATGCATTAATATCTTCAGAGATAAATTTAAAAATTTTGTCATCTCTTCTATTACATTTGATAACGAAAAAAAATGTGCAATTCCAAATATTTGATTTAAGTAGGAAAAAACAACCTAGCTATGACGTATTCATCTCGAAAAAGTGTGGCATTAAGTGTGCGGAAGAAAAAAAGAATGGAGTTATACCTTGGTTATTCAAACTTGTACTCCATGCATTACACAAAAGCGGTCTTATAACTTAACCGATTCATTGCCGCGAACCAAAAACAGCTATGAAAAGAGTTACGTCGAAATTTTTTCAGCCACTCAGCCTCTAAAGTACGTTCAATAATGTTAACCCATTTTTCGGGACATCATCAGAGAAAACACCTGCGCTCTCCGTATCCTCCCATTGTTTTCCCAAATCGCGTCTCCATCAAGGATTGAAGCCTTGTAATCCGTTGACCGCCGCATAAATCTAATATACGAAGAAAAACACGCGAAATTACGTTACTACCTCAAAGGATTTCCGCCATCGGTGCTCAGTTGATAGCCAGAATATTTTTATGCCCGGGAAGCGATGGGGAAAAAGTGAGCGGCGAAAAAGGGGGCAGCACGCCACTTGTTTTCTTTGCCGCCATGTTTTTTGTGACGAGGAGTTTCATCTCCAGGCCGAATATCAGAATTTCGAATCCGCTAGAGAGCGCAATATCCGATTTCTGGCGCAACTCTCCGAAAAACACGCGCCGTAGATGAGTCGGCCCGAAAAAAATATACGGGTAAAAGGAAGTGGAGGCGATACAAAAAATGCAAAAACAAATGACGGGTGCGCGGCGCATAATATGTGACGTTCGACAAACTCGACGTCGATCTCAGGGTTCTCAATTTGCTGGGGGTTCCTTACCCTCCCCTTTTATCTGCCGCACGAATTTTTTTCCGATGTCCCCTTCTGCGAAATACTCTCCCTCCCAATCCCTGTCAGGTGTTTTTCTTCCTGTCCTCTAATACTGCATATTTTCTTGTCTGATACCTCACTAATATCGGTATATTTGCTCCATGCATACACGTGTCTTCTTTTATCCTTCAGTAGGTTTGTGTACCCTATAATTCGACACTTAGCGTCCTTTGCTTCTTGATTAATAACCTACGAGGGTGGTCTGAAAAGTTTCCGACCACAGATTTTTTCAGAAATCTTCAGAAAATTTCCAGAAATTTTCAGAAAACATGTCGGAAACTTTTCAGACCACCCACGTATGTAATCATCCTCAGACATTTGCCTTCCTTTGAACCTATCTCTTGTCTTGAACCTTGCATCTCGCTTTAACGCTCTCGTTTTAATTCTACTTACCACTCATACAACCCAGCTATCACTATCATGTCATCAATTCGTAAATCTCTCTTTCAATCTCAGACTGATTTTTAATTGGTTTTATAACTTAATACTAATGTTATGTTACCTTTTATAACTTTGTAATTTAATACTTATTGGAAACCTGCAGAAAAGCAAATTTCTGCTTACCAGGACCGAGAAGTCTTATTCAAACAATTAGAGTAAACAGGTTTAAACTTGTGCAATATGCAATTTTGTAGGTTATGACAGTTACAATATGAAGTGCGTTTACATTTTATATTTTATGTGAATACGGTTGGACCTAAAAGGATGTCATAATTTGAAAATTACTAGCTAATGGATTTTCAAAATTAGTTTTCCAATTACTTTTAGACACTCATAACATGTAAACGACTAACATTTTTCTGTATAAAAAGATTCTGATTCAATTATAAAATTTATATTTAAAAAATGACACTGTCACAGCGAGATAAGGTCATTCTACCACTTATTCTCTGAACTTATAAGACTTTAATTTCAGAGTGTTACATCAAAAACAATAAAACTAAAATCAGCTTACCTAAAGAAAAATACATCAGTTATACATATAATTACGCTAACTTTAGGTACTAGATATAGATAAAAAAAAGATTTTGGTTTTGGGGATGAAACGCCCACCCAAGAAGGGGACGAAAAAATACCGTGAAAACACGCAAAAATAAAAATCCACTATTACTGTTGAGAGATGAAGTGGAAATTACTATTATATTTTTACAATCCGGATTAATATAACCGGGAAAATAATAAAGTTATCTCTTTTTTACACTTATTCCAAACCTATGTTCTGCAAAATCTATTTTGTTGTAAGCTCTTGTTGAGTCGCATTAAATATGAGTTTTTCAAAACGGTATAATTGGCTTCATGAATACTCTATTATACTTTATTTTCTGTTAATTTTATCGAATTTTGCAACCCATAAAAATTTCCATTCTAGGTATAATTTTTCTTTTTGTTCGATTGGAATTATCAATTATACTAAAGCATACGCTAAATTTAATGCGCCGAAAATTCATGTAAATGCATTGGTATGCAATTGAAATAAAAGTTTTGGAATTTTACCCTCATAAAATTAAGCGGTTAGCTGAATTATGAGAATAGCTTAAATAGTGAAATTAATCTTGAATGAATAACTAATTATTAATAACCTCATATAGATACCCCCCATAGATGACTTTCTAAACTGACATAAATTTTTGGAATTTTTGCACTAAAACCATGCCATAAAAATATTCTATAACAACTCTTCTGGTTCTTTAAGCTACTTCAAATTGATATTTTCCGGATGACTATGACTAATTGAGGTATCATAAGAACAGCCATTCGACTACCTAATGGTGGGACTCCAAGGTAATTCAGAATAACTTTATGCCTTAAGAATGGCTTCCAGAACAGCCTATGGAACAAGGTGTGCACATAATATCGGCTACATCTTTAAGAACGTACTGTCTCTGAATGCATTGATGAAATTAAGACTTTATTTGAATATTCTTTATTCTAATGATTCCTATCCTTCGTCCTGGAAGTACTCTGTTTCCTAAGACTAAGCTTTATCTTATGGGTTAATATATTCCATAATATTACTAAAGGTTTGAGAACACTCCGTTAACTGTCCTGTCAAACGTATAAGTAGTAGTAAGAAGCACGAGAATAACTGAATTCCAATCCAATACGCTTTCGATAGCCAAGCTAACATCTTCAGGGGCTCAACACTATGAATCACAATGAATATCTTTACTAAAATGTTTAGAATATAGCTGTATCCTTTTATACTCATTATTTCCGCAACGCTTGGTTAACGTATAAAAGGTATTCAGTAAAAGACTAATATAAATCCGCTAGCATGCCAAAGTATGGTACCATTTTTCTGAATATCATAGCAATCATTATCTAAACAGAAATACTAGAGTACACAACGACTTAAATTTCATTCCGTCAAGGTTAAAGTATGACTCGTAAGATGCCTCTTGCTACTCGTAAGCCAGCTGAGAGCTGTGTGCAGCCCAGGAGAACTTGTTTGCTCTTTTATTATGCCCCTTTCTCCTCCAAATACACATTTCATACACCCCTTCCTTCCCTCCTCCTTTCCTGTCCAAATTTCCTTCCTTGCCCATTTCACCTTCCGCATCCCTCCGCAACCCTTGCCAAACCACTACCTTCCTCCCAAGCGGTTTGCCCTCTTCAATTATTATACCTCTTTTAGTATTCTGATCGCTATTTATATTAGAGGGAGGCCGGAGAACGGCATCTGCCTGCAGGAACTCTGTTTTTGCACTATTCGAACTTGTTTACTTTGCAGAGCGCGGTCCGGGATTCCCTCTATAAATTGGCGGCGGAGACGCCTCCTGTTTGTCTTTTGTTTCGCCCGAAACCAGATCACGTTCACGTTGGGTCCCGCCTGCTTAAAGGTCCCCCTTTCGTCTTCTTTCCTTGCTTACGGGCTGTACTTCCTCCTTTCTCCTAATTCGGCTTCAGATATTCGCTAATTGCGACACGGTTTATCGATGATGATCATCGAACTGAGCCGCTAACACGTTGTTAATTGGCGTAACCGCATGCAATAATCCCGCCGAGCGGCGCTACTCTAATGCTTCCCTAGCGATTCGTCTCCTGAGCAGTTTCCTCGACTTTGTTCCGCTAAGGAATTGCTCCGAATATTTTGGTGGTGAAACTAGTTGAATGACAATCGTTTTCGAGCGATGCGTGGTTGTTTGTGAATCGATCCATGTGAAGAATCATACAAACTTGTTTGAAAAAACAATTTTATCCGTTTTCTTATTAAACGTAGCATAACTTTCAAATACGAAATCTATAGCTGAACATAGCACAGAATTCCAAGACAATTTTTTTCCGATTCGATTTCAGTTAATTGTAACTTCTACTTTTCACCCTGTAACAAATATTCACCTTGCTCTGTTGTCCTCTTATTAATTGAACCCTCAACAGGTATTTCCTCAAGTTTCAGTTTCAATTATAAAATTTTACACAAGTTTAATTCGTTATTTCATCAGAAATCAAAATTTTCTACTAACATCATCATCTATTACAATAGAGAATTTCAATATGCCTTCTTATAATTTAATCAGAAAATAGACTTCAGTGGAGGATACCTCAAAAATTCCAAATAATTGGAATTTCCAAGTACTATAATAATTATCTCTGTGTTTTAACTGCGTTTCATCTTGGGTATATTAATAGGCACACGCCTTATCGTTCAATCTTCTGTTTTCTTCTATAACCTCTTCCTATTGAGTGTATGAGAATAGAAAACAATTCTCTAATATATAAAATTAATCATTATTTCAATTGACAATGGTAATAGTTTACAGCAACTTCAGGAAAATAATCTAAAAAATCTGCTGCATATTTTAGATCAAATGATAACATAATGAACGGATTCAGCCGAAATAGCTAAGAACTTAAAAGGTCATTCTGCAGACACATTATTCTCTATACACAATCTCTTGCAAAAGAGAACATTGCTCTGTCTTTAAGCCACTGCTTGAAAGTTTTCATTAAAATCACACACAAGCTCTGTGTAATGTGAGCAATCTTCCTTGCCAAGTCTAAGAAAGGCGATTAAGGCTGGCATTTTGCAATGAAATAGTGGAGAACGGATTAGATTAGAGGAAAGAACCTGGCTGATTACTGAGAAGGATAGAGCTAAGCCGGAAATGACGTGTTACAAAGGGAAACAAGACAAGGTAAAGTACAGAAGTATTAGTAATTTTAGCTGAAGGTAGACGCAAGATAGTCTTTTCAACACAAAGATGAATCAAAGAAAAAGTCTGCTTTGTAAACTGAGAAAAGAAAGACCTGTTGTGAAGATGAAAGATTGAAACTTCGGGAAAATAATAACAGTTAATTAAAGTTTCAGGTAGGCAGGGTTGTTTAAGGATATACAGCTTTTCTGTTACTTTCACCATCGGTTTACTCATTTATACATTATAGCACTTACAAAAAATCTCTAAATAGATTATTCTAGAAAGACTCTTATCCTTATCTATCAGTTTCAAATTAACAAATCCAATTACATAAGTCTGACGTTATATCATCCAAAAGCAAAATTTCTTACCATAATTCTCACGTGGACGGGAACTTCCTTGAATGAGGAGTTAGTCTACAAACACGAATTCCTTCAACGGCGAGATTTTGGTTCCCGGAAAACCGAACACGACCTTGAGATCCTATTTACAGTAAGTGCTGTCTTTCTCAAACCAGGAAATAGGGGATATTACAACTAAAAATAAAGAGAAAGGAGATTTCTCCGTGTTGGTAAACTCACAAAGGGCAACGAATGAATTTCCAAGAAGTGTGTTAATTTCTATCCTCCTGGGTTTTTTGGCTTGTTGATCACAATTCCTTAGTCGCCTTTCACATTTCAGCTTTCCCAAACAGGAAATAATTTCAGGGAAAACCATTTGGAACTAGAATCCAAGATTAATTCTCGCAGTGTTTCAAATGGCTCGTATCAATGCTTCCCTTTCTGAGTGCTAATGATCTCGTTTAATTACGATTTAACTCTCCATACATTCCTTTTCTTTTAAGATTCAAAAGAATAAAAGAAAATCAACATCTTTGATTTCCTATTATTCTTTAAGACATACATACGTACCTTCTCTTCAGAATCTCTTTCACTGCATTTAATCAGATTTTCTCGGACCTCACCAACTTATGCGATCAACGGTCACATCTAACATCATCTATCTACTTCCTTTTATCCTTAAAACCAGTACAACAAGGAAAAAATCAATGTTTTGAAAGCAAACGCTGCGCTTGTTGATCGTAACACGTTACACAGGTGGTTTTTTACTTGGTTAGTTTTAGACAAATAAGAAGATAAGAAGCGAAAATATAATTCAAATCCATACGAAACAGGGATAAATCATGAACTATAAAACTTATGCATGAAGACTAAAAGCTCAATGTATATAATTATGATAAGTGAACAATGTTACAAGGTAAAGGGTGAAAAAGAATCTTGAACAGAAAGGCGTGCAACAAGGTAACATGTTCACATAAAAGTCTAACGGGACCGTAACTCAACCCTAGACCTTCCACTTCCCAAGAAGATGCTTTAAACAATTAAGCTATGGTATCTAGCCAGAAAATTTAGATATTCTGCTTTGGGAGACAATGTAGACAGGAAGTGTGGTTCGTCCGACTAAACGGTATCGTTCATAGCCAACGTCCTCATTGAGGCACCGCCTATACAAAGTGCTCAATACAAGAATTCCCCTTAAATCACACAATTTTATCGGTTAAAGGTGGCTTCGCAAGTAAAGATGTAAACATAGGAAAGTTCCCAAGGAAAAATGCACAAGATAAATATCTGAAAGGACTTGGTCAAAGGTTCAGATTATTTAGCTTAGGTTGGTTAAAGCATCCACCCTAGAACTAGAAGAACTGGGCTCAACTTCTGATTCTGTTAGAATTTCTCGTTCCTTCGTTCCCTCTGAATGGTAAAGCTATAGAATTTTAGTTTTTCAATAAATTCTTAAACTTTCTTGGAGATCGTCAAAAAGAGTACCTTGCATTCAAGTTAGAGACACTTATGTTAAATTAAAAATGTTCTCATCAGGAAAACACATCTGGAATACGCCAAAACGTGCATATATAAGTACCCTATGTATTTTTATTATTTCATACTTAATTTATACCATAATGTTATTCTCCCACTCAAGCAGAAATTAAACTGTCTGGATCTTCGTGAACAAACGTCGATCAATGTAAGTGTATGCAATGGCACGCTATGTCGCTTGATGAGTTCTACGGACATCAACCTACACTCAACGACGTTGAAAAATTCCTACTTAAAGAGCTAACCGTAACAAGCTACTAAAGAATAACAATATATGCAGAAGGAACTACTGTAAAATAAGAAAGAACCACACTTGAAATATTTAATGATATTTATAAATTCCTTTAAATCGGAATTTTAATTCCTAAGGTGACATCAGCAAAATAAAGCTACTGCTGAATGCTAAACTATTTGAATTTTCTTTTGATAATTTTTCTTAAGCTATTCGTTTAAGTCTTTAAAAAATAACGAATTAAAGTAAAAACCTCTGAAATAAAATCTAAATTTTAGCGTCTGTTTTGCTTGCAACAATGTTTATACGCTCGCTATTCGTCGCATATATTTTATGCATCAAGAAACTAATTCTCAGAGTTTCTTTACAGCGTCCGGATACATAAACTGCAGTTTTCCCATATATATTCCATAATATAGTAGTAGCTATGAATATAGAACAGTTAATATTATATCTATAAAGGTGTTAAAATAAGGATGAGTAATTTTAAAGTAATAAAATTGAATCAGCTCTGTTAAAGAGGACTGTATTCTTGCTTTTAAGTTCTTGTTTCCCGTCACTCATCCACTCAACAAATTCTCTGAAAATGAGTCTAACTGAAAGGATACATTCTCAAACCAAACTCATCAATTCTTTGACCCTTTCGGCGCCGTCGTCCTTTGAACGAAGTAATAATTTTAAAGAGGGACAATCATTTATGATTTCTTCAGAGCGATTACATAATATAAATCTGCCTACTTCGATATCAAACTTCGAAAGCAAATTTTAGCAAATTTTGATTGCCTGTGTAATTAGAAAGTTAATTTAATACAAAAAAGAACGAGAATACGCGGTATTTTCCCCTCAAATTATTTCCATACTTTTATTTTTGTTATCATATTATTAGAATTAGTATATATTTAAAAACTGCAAAACAGAAGCAATTTTCCTTATTCTATATTCCTAACTGTTTTCAATTCTTAACTCGTATTCAATATTATTTATGGAGCTTCGGAATTGTACTAATTTAATTATATACAAATAAAGACAACATTGCACTAATTATGTATAAATACAGACGACGGAAGAATGATTTGGCACTAAGTTCACCTTCATCTGAAGTTTAATAATTCACACAATTACATGTCTTATTCTTTTCTAAGTGTTTCATGATGGGCTTAAGGACGAAGGTAAACAATTACCTTTATTCATAGGGGAGAGAAGATTTTAATTGAATTGTACTCTAAGCTCCAACCTCACTTCACTCCACCGTATCGTCTTTGCATAAAATATCTGGTTGAAATGAGTGAAAGTTATATAATCTCTTATCGCTACACTACATTTATCTTCCTTGCACCTTAACTAACTTTTACACCTTGTAAATTTTATACCGAACTGTATGCACAGTTGATTTCTCCAAATACGAGACCTAAAAGAGCATTCGTGCCGCCGTGTTCTCTTGTAATACTATTTTTGAAAAATTAACTTCAGGATATTCCCACTCCCTCATTCAAAAGAACATGAGATGAAAACGGAAGACAGGCGCAAACCGAGGAGTGATGAGGTGGCTGAAAACTAAGAAAAAGAGCAGATTATCAGCGGAATTGAATAAATGCCATCTAGACGCGATCGTGGGAATGGAAAAATGAAATATCCCTCCGAGGCATGCAAGCTCCGAGCGACCAAATATTCACGGAAGGAAAAGAGATGTGTTTACGGTCTCACGGCCCCGTTGCACAAAGGAAAACATTTCTCCATATATCGCTCCAGAAATTATCGCGGCGATATATCTTGAGAGCATAGTTATAATTCCGTCATATTTTTAAAGCGATAAGAAAGCTATGATGGAAATATTTAGAGATCGGAACTTGGATAAAAGATTTTAATCATACTTCAGGGATAAAGTCTTGCTTCAACGAGGTACTAATGTACTAATGAAGTTCTCATTCAAAAATAATTATTAAAGAATTATTATGAATTATGATTGGATGGAAATTTGTTTGATTAAATCTAAATACGCCATATGCTTACGTTTTATCCATTACAGAAATCAATTCAGAATGAATTCTTAGTAAACGGCGTAGTATTTTTTAAGCATTCGTTCCTAGAATTATTTTGAACTGCAAAACTAATTCCTTATAAAACGCCAAATAAAGTTTCATTTAGATGCTGGAGTATAAATTCTTAAGATTAAAATATCATAGGATTAATAAAATATGAAAATAGAACCAAGAAAAAATAATTAAATGATAAAAACATCATAATTATAGAATTTTTAGAAAATAAAACTAGGGACTTCTGGATAGCCTATTAGAAAGTGGGCTCGGTTTTGTTTAAAGGGATTCCGGCTTCGATTCCCGTGGGAGGCCAAAAATGCGAAATAGCCTTAGCTGAAAAATTACTTTTAGAAACTCTATTACTAAATAGAACTAGATAGAATGATAGAAATAGTCCATGTGGTAGAAGTATATAATTAATACAAAAAGTACTAGAAATTTATCCAACAATAAAAAATCTTCATATTTCCTTATAATCGGCAGCGATAGGTCAATCTTCATTTGGCAAGATTTGAAGATCTTTCCTCCCAGTATATCTACTTACCCTCTGAAAACCTTGTTTATTCAACACGAATTGTCCACCTCGAAACCAGAACGTGAAATTTGAATCGCATAAAATTCGAATAATACTAATTCTTCCACCGCGAATTCCGGAATTCACGTTACGGCCTTCGTCAGCGTCACGCGTTCATCGAGTTACCGCGAGCACCGCATTTAATCTTTTAATTCGCCATCTCGTTAAATATCAATCGGAACCTCATTGGCGATCGAAACCGCCGCCATATTATTCCGATTCGATTAGCGGAAGGTATGAAAGCAAACCTCTGAGCGTCCGCAGCAATGTTGCTTCCTATCCTCGTTCCCCTCCCTCACTCACTGCCGATTTCTGATCCCAAATTCCGTTTCACGGACAAGCTGCGATTACGCGTCCGTGTTGCGTGGAACCGAGTCTCCGCCATACGAGTCTCTGATACCTTTGCTCTGTAAATGACGGGTGTAAATTAAGTTACGATGTGTGACCCAAGCCTCAGTGTCCGATAAAGTATCACGGCGCGACCCTCGTCAATATTATTACCTTGATTAAAAGTAGACTACGGAAAGTTACGGAAGCGAAACTTAAAGCGTCTGTAAGTGGAGTTTTTGGAAAAGTTAAACCTAATGAGAAAATACATCAATTTAAGATTCTCAAAATAATTTAAATATAATCATGAATAACACTAGATATAAATTGATATGTATTTTTGTACCTAGGTATGTGTAGGAAGTTAGATTACTTACATTCAGAATTATGCGGGCACTGGTTGAAAATCTAGTTGAAACAGGCTAATAATTGGCAAAATAGACAAAAATTTATGAATGAAATAAATGATTACATAGAAATTAGGTCGCGGTTCTATGCGTTAATAAAATAAACATGTGCAACTATGGAACACGAATTTATTTCTGGAAAAATTTTTGGATATATTGAAAAATGTATTTGCGTACGTCATCCGTTATTTAGCAGAGAACGTATGTGGAAGCTGGCTTGCCATCTATGATCTCATATCTCAATCATATATACGCACGTATGCACAGTATTTTATATTTCAGATAGGTTAAATGAAACCTCTACGTAAAAAATCTACTCATGGTTTATTTTATGCGAACGAATTAGATTAGTGTATAGGCAGATGTGGAATGCAGTGGAATAATCACAAAAAGTTTTTTACCTACGATGGAATTCTACGAATGCATAATATGAATACAATGCAAAGAAAAAAGATTCTTCATAAATTATGTTATATGCGTCAGTTGATCTTCATAACAGACGAGTGAATCATAATTATAATAAAATTAAAAGTGGTTAAATTTATATAATTTAGAAAATAACTCCGCGTAAAAACGTGTGATGCTAATTTAAATTAACTATTTCATCCACGATTAGACCAATGGGTGAGCATGACTTGTTTCATTAACATATTATTCCTCATATGTACTGAAAACGTGATATTTAAATTTGGCCTTTTCACTCATGAAGCGTTCAAAAATAGATCGCAAAAATAGATACAGAAGAATCGAAGAAAAGAATTTTCACGGGTAAAGGTCCACTTTATTCATTTAATTTGCAGGAAATGTTTCAAATTCACGCGAGCGTCACAACGTTTGGACTACTTTTCGACACAGTACTTATGTAAATTTCTACTAGATGAAGCATGTACTTGTCACGAAGAGATGAAATTGATTGCATGCTTAACCTACATCGTCCTCGAGCGTGAGAAACAATTACCAAAAGGTGTGAATTACTCAGAATGAATGCCCAGACAATCCAACATCCATCATCAACAGACCATTCATTTTTAGACCCACAGAATCATACCATTATGGAATCGGCCTGTCTCGGTCTTTCAACGGGGATTTCTGCATCAATGAGCCGATTTTCATGGAACTCGATATGACACTAATTCATGAACGAGAAATGTCAAAATGATAGATTATTTGAGCCCACGTTCGATTATGGGAATGAATTAGTGCGAATGAATATGCAAGGATTATCTCCGCTGAATGAAGATGCATTTTTACGGGCCAAATTAAACTAAGGCTCATATTAAAATAATTAAAATTTCCCACAAATACTCATACATAAAATATATTTTTATGGAGAAATTGCCTACATAATATACTTATGCATAATTGCTTAAGTAACAATGCAGAGTTACTTAAGAAGTATTGCTACTAATATCACTATGATATTAATTGTATTCTAGCATTAACCGTGAAAACAAAGAACAATAGTTCGAATAGAACAATAATTAGGATCATTTTTTCGGCGCAATTTGGAATAACACTAATATTTTTTGCATAGATTACCACAGCTATTTGTATCATTAAGGATAACTCTCTTGGAAAATAGTTCAATGATTGTTTTTCTTAAATTGTTTTACCGACATTATTGACTTTTTAGTATATGTATCGTGACTTATAGAGGATACTTGAAAACTGCCTTCTATCTAATATATGAACAATTATTATAAAATTAAACATCTTAAACTTTTTTGACTCTGCTATTTACTGTTAACAAATATCATTGAATGGAAAATCTTAAAAATTTCCGTGTTCCCCTCGCGGGGTAAAATAATTCCGCCATTAATAATGGTGCGTGCTGTAGATAGACGAAAAAAATTTTTATTTAATAAGAACGTTACTTTATTCCACCATCTGCGAGGGAAGTAGTCGAGTATATTTTGGGTGCTAAAATATCAGTTTGTTCAAGCCTGAATAAAAATATAATCATTTCATGCCCATCTTCAAACTTCAAAAAGGAATCTTAACTTTATTTTCAAGTTCGCATTCTATTTCAAGCTGTAATTATATGCAAATAAATTCAATATCTTTTCCATAGCTTAACTTTAGGGATAACTTTAAGGTTGCCTTCCCACGCACTTGGGAGACGGAGGAAAACCGAAACTGAATCGAAATAGGTTTTTCTATTGAATCCTAGAGAAAACCGAAGCGAAAAATATTACGGTTCGATGCCGTGGTCTAGGCACACATTCTAGTCTAGTCATTCATCTATTTACTTTTAAATGTTTTCCATATGCATGATTTTAGCCTCTCCTACCTTGTATACCTCTTTATTCAATGAATTAACTTTGGTAAAATTGAAAACATATCGCACAATAAAGGACATACGCTAAAAACTCCAGATGTTCTGGCTGAACTTAGTGTAACGCCACTTATAACCAACTCAAACAATATTTCATATTTCCACAAATAAGACAATTATCCCTGCCATCTACTAACGTTACACAACATCTCAAGAGCTTACTCAAGGCAAGGGCTAGGAACTGAACAGCGAACTTCGCATTTAAAAGGTAATGAGAGCCGAAGATATCCTAACTTGCCGGTTTGAGTTAGGTATTCTAACTTTATGCTTAACGCAGTTTCTATCTCTCAATACAACAAGTTGGAAACCATACACACATCAGTGCAATTAAGGATGTCAATCAAAATTTATAATGAAAATCAAAATTTATAATGAAAATCAAATTTTATAACGAAAAATAGGGCTGATGATGCCCTTAAAGTTCGAAACCATCGTTGCTTAATAAAATATTGGTGGTAAAGTTATGAAAACTCTCCAGTGATATTTTCATTATTCATGATGTACATACTTAAATAAGAAAAATACCCTGAAAAATCAATTTTGAGTTGCGTTACAGAAAGAAACAAAACAAGTTACAAGGAATAAAAACATTCTGGTCCTCCTGAGTCTGGATAGACTCATCAGGAGGTGCTACATTTTACATTATAGAGTAAGGACAATTAACGTAATATCCAAAAAATAACATACGCAAGGAATATTTACAAACAAAAATCATGAAGTACTACTAGATAGGATAACCATCATGAGGAAATCGACACAAAAAACATTGAATATAGTTAGTTAGAGATAGATGTGTACTTTTCCACATAAACTTTTTTCCACCTAACTACCGGTTTCGACTACAAGATCATCGTCAGGTGGAAAAATATACATCTCTAGCTAACTATAATTATGACGTTCCACAACATCACGGTATAACATCGATTGTATAAAGATTCAATATAATAATACTTTAAGTTAAAAGGTTATAACGATAGGAATGACAACAGTAATCACCAAAATTGACAACAAAAAATAATCAAAACTGCAATGAGCATTTGCATCGGAGTAAGAAACCGATTATGCGTTTCGTCTTGTTCATGATTTGACCCCTAAAACATAGATTCGATTTCCCTTTTGGTCCTTAAACAGCTGAGAGGAGCAGCACAACTTTTCGTGCGTGTGGAATGAACGATACTAAGAGTAGCACACACGTTGCAGAGTAGTACACACGTGGAAGGGATCGGAAGGGACGGCTGAAAGAGAATAGAGGGATGAAGTGGCGATAAAGGTGAGTTGGAGAGGGAGCTTACAAAGGGTAACTAGCGAGCGCAGAGGGCAAATTGCCCCCAACACCCGACCCCATCGACGGAGAAGATTTCGGAAACCACACGAAGGGAATAATGGTTTGATTCCCATTAATTCATATCCAATTTCCAATTACAGACTCAAACCAACACATTTCGTCAGAAGTTCCGCTTCAGGATCTCCCCCTTTGGAACAGGTGGTGATTGGTGGGTTCAAAAGGTGTTTTCCACGGTGGTGAGTGGTTCATGGTTGAGAGTTATTACGATGAACAAGTTGCCGCGTGAAGATTAATGAACGATGCTTCTGGATGATGAAAGGCAGAACTATTGCTCGAGTTGTAAAAAAGGAAAAGAGAGAGCATCATCTGTATCCTCGTCTATATTCGCTATCTTCATTGCGATGTATTTCAACTAGTTTCCCTGTGCGAAAGTTTCACCCGACTAAATTGAAAGTATTTGATTTATGCGCGGTGCATTTTAGGTATGTTTTAGTGTTTGTGTATTCGTTTTTGGTGATTGTATTGTTTGCTGAAATGTATTTGGGAGGTAAATAGGGTATCAGTGTCCGTTTCGATAAACCTTGTCTGTATAGATATATATCGATATCTACACATCTAGTTACGAAACTCCAAATTCAAATTTTAACTCAAATTTTTTACTAAATGGTGAATTTTTCATTTTTTGGTCTATTCTTTGATGGGGGTAGAAAACATTCTCCTTAAAATTATGCTTCATTTATACGTTTTGATGCAGTGTGAAGAGAGGAAGCGCTGGTCACCGAAGACTGATGTTTAGAAATAATATATAAAGATATTTAGAAGCTAAAAGGTTCATAAAAAAGGTATTGCATTACAGGAAGAAGCACATTATTTTAATCCTTTCTTATTCCGCTGTACAGCAGGGACAAGTAAATGCTTAGATTATTCAAGTTATCATCTACATCAGTGCACGCCAACCTGCTCCATATGTCCCTTTGGCCACCATTAGAAGTCTTTAGCTTGGCGATCTTTACATCCTAGTTAATAAGGGGATAGTTGGATTAATATAACACCGTGAAAAAGTTATCGAATGGCTCTATTATGTAAATCAATAGAATGGATAAAAATGATCATGAATATACTTATTAAATTATTTGCTTGAGCGCTCTATTAAACTATTGTAACAGTAGAGAGATTATACTGTTAAGAAGAGTAAAAGAGTGGGTGGTAAGTAAAAAAAAATTGGTGACCACCGCTATACACGTTATACAATAAGAAATGCCCTAACTAGATTCAATCCCTCTTCTCATGATTTGATATAATCAGGGAAAAATTAATTATTCTCTTTGAAGGGCTAATTTTCTGCAAAAAAAACAATCAAAAAACACAATCGAATGATTCGGGTACAACATGTTCATTCGGATAAAATAAAACCTTTCTCATCGGAAATAAAGCCCACCGCCCACAACCGGCGATTTAAATTTTCAGGTAGGCGGTTGAATCAGAGATGGATTATGCCATTGATGTAACAGTGCAAAAAATTCGAGAGGCTCTATTATGTAAATTAAACATACCGATAAACATTATTATAAATATATTTACTTAAATTATTTATATGATAACTAAATTAAGTTGTGAAACGTTAAGGAAAATTATGCTGTTGACAATTGTGCCACGGCTTCAACTTAAGGTGGACTATAAGTAATAATAGCTTGGCGATCACTGATCTACATTACTGTGCTACATCATTTACTGATTAAATTATTATTCATATCCTACCAACTTTTCTATAACAGGAATCGAATTACATTTGTTATTTAGTATATCAATATGGCGATAGATAAATTAATCTTACTCCGCAGGCTATATCTTTCAGACTGGACTTTTCTACTTGTAAGTGAAAATATCTCAAGTCACGCATTCCTAATAACTCTTCATATAACAATATATATTTTTTTACCGATTTGTATTCAAGAAAGCTTATTTAACCAAATACTGTCTCTAAAATCTAGATAACCCTTTCATACTATTTTTTATTTTCCCTATCGCAGATTTCCGCCTATCTCATTAACATTCAAACATACTGAATTATTTTTCTAACCTACAATAATCCTATATATCTCAGGTATTCTTTTCTTCCCTGAATACAATAATTCTAACCTGATCGTACACCAATCTCAAAGTCGCACAGAACTTTAGCAAATATCTAAATCACAAATTTAAATACCATAGCGAGTTATTAAAACATTCAAAAATTTCTTCTTCGGTATGGTCTTTTATCGGCGGTAATATTATTTCGAAAACAAAAAATACCGAAAATCCATCGATTAAATTCATACGTGCAAGCATGACAAGTGTCATATAACGTTTATTATAATTTCATACAGCCATTTACTCTCTCTAAAACGCCAGTCTGAATTCACCATTTAAAAATTTAATGACGTTTACCATGTAAAAAATAGTCTAAAATAGATTAATCGAAATTCCGTGAATTCCGAAAATGATTTTCGATTTAAATAAAGTTGATGGACGTTCAGAATTTGACAAATGAGTAATTGATGGAGCAGTAACACAGAAGAAAATTTAAATACGTAAATATATCGAAAAAATAATGAAGGTTAAATTATATTACAATTTTCAAGCTGAAATATACGAATTCTGATTCCTCAAAATCTTTCGATAAATATATCATATTTTATTTGTGCTTATTTATAAGTATGCATTCTGAGATGCATTTGACTTCATCTTTGATTTTTCAATTGTATTTGACTGTTATCAAGGGCTTTCTGAAGAGCACCAAAAACCAGGAAGATATATTTATAAATATTAACCTTCGATTTGTTAAAAACTAAACAAATGCGAACAACTCATAGTAAAAGAAATCATTGTAAACAGAAAGCACGAGTTTATTAATATTTACATTCTAGTGCGCTGAAAAAATATCTCGACAGCTGATATGTTTATGAAATCTGACATATAAGTGATTTCGTCTGGAAATTAAATATCAGTTACATTACTTTGGTAGAGAATCGGACTGTGCAGCAGATTACGAAACGAGGCGAAAATCTATGCCGTTGGAGAGTTTGCTGGAGGTCACAATTCACAGGAGAGGAAATTTTATTCAATTAAGAACAGGGAACGCTTCCCAAATCATCTTGATAGAAGATCAATGAATGTCCATACAAATGAGGGAGAATGCGCACGGAAATCGCCGATGGGTCAGTTAATCCTTTTTTTGCAGCTCACAAAGGACTACGCCTCATTTCTGATAGAGTGGCGTAGTAGCGCTCCTGACAGCCTTTTCAATCAACTTGCATATTCGAATCACAGTAGAGGAAACGCTTTATAAGACTGATGATTATAAGTTAAATATAACTTAAACAAAACTAAAATTCGATGTATAAGAAACTACTAGTCAATATTAGAGCATAATCATAGTTCTAAATGTCCATCAAATTTATTTATATTTTTTGAATCACTAGTTTTACTGCCGCATTATTGGCTTCTAAGCGAATTCACATAAATTCACCTATATTTGAAATCATTTTTCAATCTATCTTCTAATTTGGATGAAATCATTCTGTATCGGAGTGACATAGCAGGACAAAAAGTGTAAATCAAATTTTAGAAAAACTTAGAAATTTTTCAAAAGATATCTAAATACAATGTAAACATTCAAATTTATTATTGATTGAGTTACAAATGTATGTTTAAAAAGTATAAATCTCAAAAGAGAAGACGGCATGGATTTTATTCTCTAAAGATATAGAATTTAACTCTCATAGCCTTGTCTGATGGAATGTAAACTCATGGTAAATGGTACCGAGATATAAAACTGCTAGAGAAGCCCCCTTGAGTATCTCTTAATTAGCTTTATTAATTTCGACTGCTTTGATTAAGAGATTCCAAAATTGTATTAATCATTGACAATGAGCAGCTTAATTTGATGGATATTTTAAACGCAAGTGTTTGTTGAGCTCAGATCATGTTCGTAACTCCCCTTCAATAGAGGAGATATATTAAATTCATCAGATTACACTTCCACGAAATCTGTAAATATAAACCTTTTCCATGAAATTTCCATGAAATCTATAAATATAACGCGAGGGCGTATAACATTGCTCTTCCAGTAATCTGTTTGACACGTGGATTCTACATCTCTATAGAAAATCGGAATGCAAGAATTCCGAATCAAATTTCTAAGCGAGTTTTTCTCAGCCGTTCACTTTGACTTTCGGCCAAATAAATTTTACAGGATTTACCGAAATAAAACATCTGAGCTTTTCTTCTCATTCGACGAATTTGAAGCTAACCTAATTTTATGACATTATGAATTCCTTCTCCAGCTATGCCCTCTATTCACTTATCATTTATACAAAACGCTTCTTTAATTAAAATTAATTAAAAGAAACATGGCTTTCTTTTAAGCTCACTACATGCTGTAGGTAAGGGTATATGTAAGGGGATGTATTTAACGGAACTATAATATATTCTAATGAAAAAAAAAAACAAAATATTTCTATAACTTCAGCGTGTATGCACCACAATATTACTCAATTTTTAACTAAATGAAACTATACAACAAACTAACATTAAGAGTTTGCTTATAAGTTTACAGATCCATAGCATGAAGGTATGGAACCCTTGATTAAACATGAGAATACTCCACTTTTTATGACGTTTGGAATAGTACTGTATTTATATGCGTTCCTGCGATGATATTCCGAAAAACAGAATATACTGATGTGTTGCACAAAATATATACCCCTGAAATCTTCTTATGGTAATCATCAAATAAAACTATTAAGTACTATAGCGCTATAACTCTCTATCAATGGAAAAAAATGAGAAAATAATTTATACTGTCTTTCGGTAGTTGACAAATTTTATATTTTTGGAAAAATTCCTGAACCGTCAAAAAGCTTCCTGGTAAACTCAGTGGTATATCACTGCAGCACATTTTTATCGCAGCTCTGGGCTTAATCTTTAGATTTCCCATTCCTTGCTGCTATTTGAGCCCCGCAACTGTTTCGTCCAACCAACTCCTGTAACCTTTTGATTAGTGAGATGCGGCGACTGAAACCTAGAGGCGGGTCTGGCCATCCATCTGTCATCTGGTAACTCAGCACCAGCTTCAACCGACAAACTAATCTTCCCGCTGCACCCGCCGCCGTTTCTGCTCTATCTGCAACTCCCACTTTCAAATGGTTTCCCCTTAAATTTCCCTCTTGTAATACTAAATCCTCATCATCTGCTAGTCCGTGCACTAATCACCGTTAGGGAATTTGAGCGCTTTAAACTGATGCGGGCTGAGAGCTATCCATAAACGCACGAGGGAACTTTACTCTGTCAGCTAACGTATTGCTGTTTCCTACTTCTTCCGTATTGTATTCGATATACGTACTGCGTGGATAATAGGTATTTTACGAATATAAAAGAGGGGAATCATCCACTGAAATTTCAACGCGACTGTTCACCAGCCTCGTGTATTTCGGTATATTATATAGGTGAAATCTACTACAAGGTGGTCTGAAAAGTTTCCGACCCCATATTTTTCAGAAACCTTCAGAAAATTTTCCGAAAACATGTCGAGAAATGGCGAAATGTCGGAAACTTTTCAGACCACCCATGGATTTTATGGAAAATTAATCAATCTTTTTGCCTATATTCAGCAATTATGTGAATATTTTTAGACGACGAGTGATTTAAATTTCCAGAGATAATTAAACTGAGAAAGACTGTAAAATACACATTTTGGATTGACCGTGCTAACTAAATGCAGTGTGCTAATGAATACCTAATCACTATTTCGACGTAAAATGCAGCAATTATGGACTAGTATTATTTGCTGAAACATTAAAATGTTGAGAAATATGAGTGTTTTAGAGGGAAATCAATACTTTTTGTCTAGAACTCTTTATGTCACCCGTTCATTGTTAGCATATTTGGCTGAGAACACAATTTCACAAAGTTCAATTATTCTCTACGTAGTAGTGGTACCTGATAGCCGAGTGGGTAGCGCGTTCTCCTTTGGTGAAAGCCTATAACCATTCCTGGTAGGAGCTGTTGTGTGCGGAATGACCTCAGCTGTCGAAACACCATTAATACTCCTACAACTCCAAGGGATACATAAGCCTAACTAGAAATAAAAAGCGCTTCAAGTATTAAAAATTATTTCGTTAAAATGTTTTTGAATTATTATATATTTTCGACTGTAGTGGGAAATTGTTTCCCAAAATAGACAAAAGCATGAAAAAATGAAGCATTTGTTATTCAAACTAATTTAGAATTTGTAAAATTCTAATAAACATGTTAACTTCTCAAAGGATGGAAATGAATTTTAACTTAGCACATTAAATTGTGCGACTAAACGCAAGGTTATACAAGAAATGAAAAATTGTGACTTGGCTGATCCTAAATTGTAATATCTAAGTAAGTTGGATATATTTTAGAGGGAAGCCAAAAGAAAATGTGTAACCATGTTATTCTGTGATGATTACGCTTTCAAACCAGAGCCAGAAATAAAATTTCCTGGTTTTCTTCCGCCTTTGAAAGTATAATGACTTCATTTACTGTCTTATTTCTGTAAAAAGCACATAGATAAGGTCGATTTTTGTAGTTACCTGAAGCTGATTTGCTGATTGCTTCAGTAAACCAATGTTCTTAATTATTTATGGGGTACCTAATAAAATCTTAAGAGACTATTCGAGATTTCAACAACCTTGAAATCTCGAATAGTCCAAACTCTTGACCCTATATTTATTATCCGTAAATACCCAAGAAAAGATTTCAATGAAAACAAGCCTACGATTATCGTATTGTCTTTTTCCTTGCAACCACACTGGTGAATTTGATAACCAATATGGATATTACTCAAGGTAAACACTATTTGCTTATTTAAATAAATTTAGGAGCACCTATTAACGGAGAATTAATGAAAAGCTATATTCTCACTCAATCAAAACTAGATTATGTAATACATAAAATAAAATAAGACAATATAATTTTTGAAATAAAGATAACTTTAAATGCCTATATTTCTCGAAATCTTTTGAAAGAATTCAAGCTCATCAACATCGCCTAAATGGACATGAAGATAGAAATATCAAATGTTTTAATCAAAAGATGAGTAGGAATGAAAGATGGCAGAATGGCTATAACCGAAGAAATTAAGTATAGAAAAGGAACAATTGTCCCGCTCGAGGTTCAATATCCAACTCTCGTTAAATATTTCGAGTTTCTGTTGAATCATCCAAAGAATGAAGTTCAGTGAGTGCAGACGCCAAATTTAATCTCCCATTCGTTGGTGGAATAGGACACCGCTGCCTTGGAAAAGGTCACAAATCATGGAGGCGTATGCAGCATGGGACCTGATAGATAAAGCTCTCTCACATAGAGCAGTGCGCAACAACGAGAATTCCATCCTTCACAAATTAAAAATGCCCTCTACGTCTTCATTTTCATCCCGATACCTTGGTAACGTATATATCTCATTTATTAGTGAAGGGAAACTTATTAAAATTGCGAATTAGACGAATTGTAGTTTACGGCTTCAAAGGGTACAAAAACATATAGATGAAATTAAATAGGCTATGAATAGTAATAGGTATAAAATACATTCAACTATACGTGATTTAATATCGCAGGTTAATAAAATCTCTTTCTGCAGCCTATTACTTTTTACATCTAAATATATGTATATCAGTAATTTAACAGGAAAAATTTAGACAAACCATTTCTAAAACTAATTGGCGCGTTGTTTCCCCAACATTTTCCCCACCATTGAGCTAAAATTATCCCACATCTTTAATTTATACAACTGCTGATTTAATATTTGTTGATAGAGCATTTTTCTAACTATAAGAAATAAAGTAAAGTTTTCATGCACTGGAATGAAAATTTAACATCCCGTAAACAGCTGTAGGAAGAAAGCATTTGAAAAAAATGACCGTCTCTCAAGATACAAATGTAAAGAATCTAGTAAAACAGGAACATTTGCTTTCGTAAATTTCCGATATTTTGTTAACCATATAGTTGGCTGACTTTCTTTATACACTCTTGTCATATTTAAGATATTACCAAGAAAAGTTCCTCGGTTTACTATATCCCGGTTATTATTATTCATTGTATTTACATTTCCATTAAAGATTCTTTATTTAATATGCGTCCATCAAAATAAACACATTCTCTAAAATGAGAAAACTTCATCATATCCTCTTCTCAATTGGTTATATTATATATAGGGAACAAAACTAATAAAGTTCAATTCAAAAAATAACTCCCGCATAGTTACTAAAATACACGACTAAACTTTGAGGCCTCAGGAAAACGTTCAAAAGATTGTTAATATTATGAAAAGTTAAAAATTAAACCTCTGTTTTCCAAAAAAGAAACAAACGAATCTTACCTTTAAAAATTCCAAACAAATACGTTTTGGAAATGAATGTGCTTAGAAAAAGTTAACCTTCTATCGAAAGAATTCCATTTTTAAGTAGAAAAAATCCTCTTTCTGCTCTCTTTAAAAAAATCTTTACACCGCATCGATTCATTGCACGTAAATAAACAGACATTATTCGTATCCTACAGTTTCCTACCACCTTATCCACGTCTTTATTCCTCCACTTCTTCCCTTGGCATCATTTTTATCCCCCTCAAATTTGCTTCGAGATGGAGGCAGGGGTTAAACGGATTGCCTCTCTTGCTTGGAATACGGCGGTTTGGTTATTAAGCGTAAATCATCTTAACTTCCTCGAATCCACCCCTCGATTTCCCCACACCCTGCTCAACGGTAGCCAGACTGCCGCCTCCGTACCCCTTCCCTTGTACCCTTTTCCGTCGTAAAATGCACGAATTAAGGGCCCAGCACGCATTCCCGAACCCATTAACAAAACTTTTGGATTCCGAGAGGATCCTTACTACGATATTTGAGTCATCTAATCCTTTTGTTTGCCTCTTATTGTTTGTGAAAGGTGTTCAATAACCTTCTCCGCCGTAAAATATCGAGGGAATAAGGGACTACCTGAGCCAACCCCACGATATAGTTACCTCAGAAAGAGGTAATCATCCGTACCTTTAGCATAACATTGAGCGGGAAAGTTTCGAATTTAACCGCAGCGCTACATTTCATCGTTTATCGTAAGATACTGCTGAAAGAGGATTGAGAAGTTCGTCTCTATTGACCGAAATGGTCTAGTTATAAAAGATCCCTCGAGGGCTATTCGGATAAGTACTAGACAAAGCAATATTTTCTATTAAAATAGAATCACATTCGCTCCTGGTTTATACCACGTAGCTGCTAACTTCGCAACTCTCAAACTAATGTCAGCATGATTTCAGATTAATCTAATTCACACTAATGTCTTAATAATGAAATTCTGATACTTTTACAGGAAAGATAAGTAAAACAGCGAGTATTACGTTCAAAATGTTGAATTCGTCGCCATCCAAGCTAAAAGGAAAGGAGACTTATTCAATGGCATCATACTGTGGAAGTTACTTGGTTTTTTCATTACAAGATGGATGCTTTGGTATTTAACTAAGTGAAGAATGATAAAATTAATTTTATTCTGCTCATTATTTAACCTAAGATTTCCTATGATTCAAAAATGAGTAACAATTTACATTCAAAACTTTTATAGGACTTGCATTGGGTTTCAGTGAATGAAGCGAAGGTTGAGCCTTTAAAAATAATGAGTTCAAAGCTTAATAAAATATAGCCTTAAAATTTAAATATAGCTAGAATAAAATAATCTTACTGTGCGTACAATCCATCTAGAGAATGACATCTTAAGCTATGATTACAAACAGTATTTTGTAGGAGGAAAAAGCAGCCGATTACTGTTGCATTCTTAAGTTGTTTATGCTTAAGTTGTTGTCTGTTTGACTAAACTTTCCGATGCTCTTAAAGCCAAAGACTGCTTTTAATTTGATGGAATTAGGTCTTGAAAGAGGAAAAGAAGAAATCAACCGAGTAAGTCGAAAAGGTTTTACTTAACGAGTGCCCACCTGTAAGGAATTAATGTCAACTTCACGATGCTCCTTCAATTTTCAATCCAGTAGTCACGTAGAGGGTTTTAATGACGATGACTACCTTTTATGGGAAGAGAACAGGAAAAATTGAATCACGTCACGGAAAAATGTTTCTTGTTGGCTTAAAACTAATGGTAAAAATAATGCTATTGGATTAAAGATTAGTTTCATATGTATTTTAGATAAAATTATTTTCCAAATAATGACAAAAATAGTGTGATAAAATTTTATAAGTATAACTGCGGTAAACTATGCATAATTTCGCAGGAATAACTTTACTTTTCTTGGCATCTTGTACTTTTTCATCACATTCAACCTGTGAAACCTGAGCTTTGCGATCCTAAATTCACAGTTATTACATGTACAGAAGCTAAATAAATAGTCAATAAACATACGTATTTTATCAAAAACCAAACCCTTTAAAATTTGATGTGCGATTTCAATTCTAATCATATCTTATAGAGGTCCCTGTGTTAATCAGTGTGTTTGAACAAGCTTGAATCGCACTTCCATTTAATTTATTATTAAGCATTGATGAATTTATTAAGTATTTATCAATTACTTTGTACGACTTCAAAATTTATCAATTCGCGACTGAAAAAAGATTCGATGTAAATACCAAACGAAGACCTCCATCGGTTCATTCACAATAATTTACAGAAAAAATAAGGTAAAAGGTAACTTTGCTCATAAAGGTGCTATCATTGCTAAATTCCTGAGAAAAATTCCAAGGAATATCAAAAAATATGTAATTTATAGAACAATATTTTCGTTGAAAATATTAGCTAGGATTAATTATTTGATATCATTGAGCAATGCAAGTAAATTACTAATGCTGGGAATAACATGCTTTCAATATATCTATTTTGAAAGAATAAATTATGTATCGTATGAAATGTTCTTATCTACAAACGTGCTCACCATGGAAACAATTGAAAACTCTGTGAACCGGTTATCTCATTACACTTTACAACCTCAACTTCAGGAGTGCTCGGTGCATGTGATGAAACCCCAACCAATTAGATAACCCTTCAGAATCAATTCATTTTTCCTATATGTCGGAAAGGAATGGGTGATTTATACTCCTTACTCGGTTTCCCAATATTTTACACCATCACCTAATTTAGGTCATGACTTGGCGGTGAGGGACAGCGCTTCTGATAGGTATTTGGTTGGAATCCAGTTCGCGGCATAGGCATTTATGCTCATTTGTTTGCGCTTAGACCGAGGGGAAACCACCACTCTTTCATATCATTTCACCCGTAATACCCCATAGTTCAACCACAACGTTGAAAGTGTTCATTCATTAACCTGATTCGGACTATATTCAACGGAACACGACGGCTTTATTGATGGTAGTAAACTCCTGAGTTATCGCATACCATTTGTAACTACCGCTATTTTAACCTTCTATATGAAGAAGGACAGATTAAAAGCACCCTGATGGGAATTATCCGGTTAAAATTCCTATCTCTGGAGATCTTTTCGAAAACTATTCTGATAGCTAAGCATTAGTTTCTTATTCTTTTTTCGTGAAAAGTACTTTATCTTTTCCATTAAAATTTAATAGTTTGTTATGACCAATGCTTACCCGCTTATTCCTCACAATCCATTTGGCTACTCTATTCACATCAAAGATTCTGCAATTATTTACTTATGATATGACACACACTGATCGAAAAAATTACTAAATTTCGTTTATTTTGTGTTTGAGTGAGCTATAAATTATAAATATAATATAGCTATGAAATATTATTATAAAATATGAAATATTATTATAAATATAATATTTCATATTTTACTAAATGCGAGACAAATCCGGTAGCAAAATAAATTAAAACGCTCCCACTAAAGACGCTATATCTCACTTAATACCCTTTTTCCTTGTGTTCTCCGTCTCCTTCATAGGATATACATATCTATTATATATAGCTAACTCTCCGGATATACCTATATATATATATATATATATATACGAGTAAAAGTTGCTTGCATACTGCAAGCTATCCGTTGAATACAGTATCATACCAAGTATTGCCTCAGTTCAAATTTAAAACTTCGCGCCAAAGACCGCCTGGCGACGAACTAAGAACCCGGTCGTGAGAGAAGATAGCAAAATAATATTAGATAAGTGCCATCCTTACTTGTTCCAAAGTTTCGATTCAATATCTTATCGGGAAGGTCCCACGCCTCTGTCACCATTCCGGGTTTTATCTTTCCAGCTTATCGGAAGGCATTTAAAAAGATTTCCGCAATGCATTTCTTATGGAAGAATTTTGCATCCACCTGGCGTCGAACTCACTGTCATTTGGCTACATTTTTTCCATGAGAAGCACAGAAGACTACCTCAACTTCAACCTCCGAAATTTTGGTTACTCTATCTTAACGATAAGTGCCTCAAAATAATTTTCAAAAATCCGCGCAATGCATTCTTATGGGAAAATTGCGATTTTTGGGAATTTCTGGCATCGAACCCATGACAGCTAGCGTCGAAGTCTGCATTATTCTGGCATCTAGAGTGTAGGGCCAGTACGTCGAAAAAATCTGACGTCGATGGCGCTGGTGGAACATGGTCAGAATTCGTATCCCCTATAAATATATATATATCTATTATATATAGCTAACTCTCCGGATATACCTATATATATATATATATATATATATATATATATATATATATATATATATAGATATAGGGGATACCTATGCAAGCAACTTTTACTCGTATATATATATATATATAGGTATATCCGGAGAGTATATATATAGGTATATCCGGAGAGTTAGCTATATATAATAGATATATATATATTTATAGGGGATACGAATTCTGACCATGTTCCACAAGCGCTGTCGACGTCAGATTTTTTCGACGTACTGGCCCTACACTCTAGATGCCAGAATAATGCAGACTTCGACGCTAGCTATCATTGGTTCGATGCCAGAAATTCCCAAAAATCGCAATTTTCCCATAAGAATGCATTGCGCGGATTTTTGAAAATTATTTTGAGGCACTTATCGCTAAGATAGAGGAACCAAAATTTCGGAGGTTGAAGTTGAGGTAGTCTTCTATGCTTCTCATGGAAAAAATGTAGCCAAATGACAGTGAGTTCGACGCCAGGTGGATGCAAAATTCTTCCATAAGAAATGCATTGGACGATTTTTTAAAAATGGCTTCCCGATAAGCTGGAAAGGTAAAACTCGGAATGGTGACAGAGGCGTGGGACCTTACCGATAAGATATTGAATCGAAACTTTGGAACGAGTAAGGATGGCACTTATCTAATATTATTTTGCTGTCTTCTCTCACGATCGGGTTCTTAGTTCGTCGCCAGGCGGTCTTTGGCGCGAAGTTTTAAATTTGAACCTTGGCAGTACTTGGTATGATACTGTATTCAACGGATAGCTTGCAGTATGCAAGCAACTTTTACTCGTTACAAATACTCTTAAGACGCTATAATACCCTCCCATAAGACGAATTTTTCCGTCCCCTACATGCAATGCTTTAGCCTTACTATATCTACTACCCTCTGAATTCTGTTAAAGGAATTATAATTATAAGTGTTCTACTTTTAGGTAGATTCATATGCCCCCACATTCCCTATTTAATTATCCTCCCCTTCTCATAACTCATACCTCTTAATTCATCTAACATCTTTTGTCTTTGTCTTCCCTTCTGTCTTTTCCCTAGCATTGTTCCTAATTCTATCACTCTCTTCAGCAATCCCTCTTCACTCAGTATTTGATCCACCCATTTCCTTTGTCGATTTCTAATTACTTCAATTAACTCCCTCTGCCCCCCAACCATCTCTAGCACCTCCTTGTTCATTTGTTCGTTTTTATATCAACTTAACGGAATATATATCAAATTTATCCGCGAAGCTATTACTAAAGGAAAAGTTCAAGACCAAGAACCAATATATTGCGCAGTATTATTAAAATTAAATAGCCAAAAAAATTCACTCTCTTTAAGGATTGCCGATTATCACTGAATATTCAAAATGTATAAAAACCATAGCAGAACGAAAACATAATTTAAGATTGAAGGACATTTTTCGAGCATCCAACGAGGCTGTATTATACCGAAAGACAAAATAAGTAAAAATTGAGTCTATGTTTTAATTTTCTATTTGCCTTCACTCATCTTTCAAGCATAGAAAAGCTTAGAGCGGCAATGAAACAAGTCAGGCGTTATAAACTCAAGGAACATGACGTAACGCAGTAGACACCGTAAATGACTTCTGAAGAGCGCTGCATTCCGACTAAACTAATCCTTTAAGTGGATTAATTCACGGAATTCGCAGCTATTCAAGAGACATCATAGAAATACCGAAGAAAGGAAGTATTAACACATTAATGCACTTCTGGTGTTCCAAATTCCATCAGGGAAAAAGAAAACAGCATGAAAGGTTCCGAAATTATTTCATAGGGAGTAATAAATGTATTAAGAGTAAATCAACTTGAAAAAGATATTACAAATTTCTTAATACCATCGAATAGAAAATAAAAATACCACTCTCACAAAACAACAATAGGAGAATTTTACTTTGTGACGAATCTAAATTATTAAACAAGTTCTCTTAGAAACGTCCCTTGATAATTTAAGAACGGAATACTAACAGAGTAAGCAGATTTTGGGCATATAACAAAACCTAAATTAAGAGATTCGACCGAAACCGCAGTACAAAAGATAGGCGTTCTTATGAAAAACAAACTAGTTTCGCTTGCCACTGAATATATTTTATGTGGATGTTACAATTCTCGGATACTTTATGAAGAACGCTGAACAGTTGTTTATCCTTAAAGAAGTACTGGACGGTATTCAAGATATTGAGACTATTTACAAGCTTCCTGATAGTCTTTTTGGAATTTATTTCTGCGTGTTTCTATTTCAACGCCAAAAAAGCGCGATTGCCTTCATCTCTAAACGAAAATAGATGAATCTATTTCACTTAAAATACTGACGCTGGCGTAATTCTAATTAGTCTATCTTTTATTTAGTTTTAAGATATTGCTTTTGTCATAAGCTCTTGTATTTTCAAATTTTATTCTATTACAGATCAGCGATCGGCTAGATTCAAACAAATTTTTTAGAAGAATTGCATCGGAGAAAGATATGTACACTGTTATAAAATGCAACGCATTATTTGCAGAATAAAATACAGAAATTTTACTTATCGATCTTTTAATATATTTTTGTGTGATTATCTTCACTTCAACTGCTTCTGATTAATTTAATTTGCAAAGTGTTACTGAAATTACCACATTAGGTGATTTTTCTTAAGAATGAAGACATGACTAAAGCACTTATTCCTTTGCCATCGATATAAGTGCTCTATTCCTTTTTTATGATAATAGAGACCTACCAAGTAGAAGCTGAATTAACAAATTCCATCGATGTTCCTTGATTTTATAATACCTGATTTTCATTCCAATGGGTATGCATAGGCTTCCCATACACTTCGTTTCGATAGTGACTGCCACGGTTTACAGCAATATTCCCGGTCAGTATTTCACCCTGTCCCGATTTGAATGAAGGACATTAATAAAGAAAAGACGGAAGATCAAAGATTTAAAGAAGAAAGGGTCGGAATACTGAAATTAAATCGATCGCTGACTGATTCGCCGATGCGTACACTGAAGAAGATAGACTCAAGCTGAATAAAATAAGGTTTAAAACAATATGCCTGCTTATTTCCGATTCATCTCTCTTCAAACTTTAATAATATAATAATCCCGTTCTTTACACTTTCAAAATATGGTAACTCTAAGCATACTCAATCTGCGTCCAGTTATAAATTCATAACCGTAGAACCTTCAACCAAAATACTTATTGATGAACATGCTTCAATCATGAGAGAAAAAGTCAACATGGGAAGATTTCAGATAAATTGAGAGAGTAATCGTATCTTTAGAAGCTCTGTATACAATGGAAAGAAGATAAGATAATATTGAACCATAAAAGTGGCCCAATTAAACAATTATAAAATTTTTGTTGGTAATGCATCTCTGATCTGTTTACTAACAGGCCCTCCTTTCCAGCCTAATTTTTCACTCCTCAGAATTCCCCATCCATTAACACCATAAATTTCTTCTGGATGGCGATTGACCTCTTATTCCAAACAAAATTATCGCCGCTTGAAAAAGTCCGTTTACAGAGGCGAATCCCCTTAAATACGCTCCTGAAATTAGCGAGCGATAACTTCCTCGAGAACTCCCGAAATTGAGTTCGCACTTTCTCGAGCTGACTCCATAGAAAGGGAGAGCGATTCTTTCTTTTCGCCTTCATTGGAAGTCAAAACCGTTAAGCCCACACCTAAATAATAAGAGGAGTGAGCTGAGAGGATGAAAGAAAAGGGCTTCACAGAGGGCAGCGGGAGCGAGAAAGAAATTGGTGCGAAATCAAAGGAGAGAAGGAATAGAAAAGAGAGGGAGAGGTAACGATGAGTCGGAAAGAAAACATCAGAAAATGAAGGTATTCGTACCGGGAAAGGTACGGAGTCAATCAGTAATCGAAAGTGAAGAATGTTTTTCTAAAGATATTGGTAATGAAGAACGGAAGACCTGTACTTTGTAAAAACTGGGTATTTGAGAACTCGATGATCAATTACCAGATTAATTACCTCTATTATTCGGGCTAGATACTGTACATACAATGCTCTACTACATTTCCTCTGTTTGTTTGTATTGATTTAATCTCTACGTTCAAGTTACTTGCAATACGTAGTTTGTGATGAAGTACTTTGAAATGATCAGATGATACATTTATGTCAGGTTAAGTTGTAGAGAAGCTATTTTTGCCTAACTTCGCTTTTACCGTATATTGATGATAACAATACACCACGAGCTTCCATACTACAGTTTTATTATTGGATCACTTAACTAATTTTATGATTTGAAAATAATGGCCTGAATCACTTATGATGTGAATAGATAGCTAAAATTTTTTGATTCAAACTACAATTACCATACTTATTAGAAATAAAAAATATGTACAATGAAAATTTATTCATACTTGTTATAATATGCGGCTATTGTTAAAAACAATTCATATTTTATAAACTTATGAAAGTGGATATGATGATTAATTAAATAGTTCATCTATAAATGTTATAAATAAAGCTATTAAATCTCAATAATGACAACTTTTAAGCTAATTTTAGTAATCAAAAAATAATTCTGCAAAATATGTATATACTGAGAGCACTTTTTTGGCACACATCGCTCTGAACTAAAAATATTGAATCCTGTACGTTACTAGTTAGTTGAATGGGAGAGTTCTGCCACGGAACGGTTAACCATTTCATTGCAGGATTTTAAAGCAGTAACTTCTTCACGAGTATCAATGTATAATCCTTATAATTTCAATTATTAGATAACAATTTCCGCCACGAAAATAAACATAATTTTAATCTTCTTACAGCGAGACGAATGATACTGGAGCTAATCGTTAAGGAAGATTATTATGTCAGAAGTTAAGTATTTAACAATGAAACAGTATATACACGTTATTCTCAATAGCGGAAATCGGGCATTGCCCATGATCTTTTCTCACTCCTCGGAGTGGGTATTTCCATTTTCGCAATATCCGAATGATGGTCAGTTTACAATAAGTATTTCAGAATAACTTTCACTAAGTTAGGTTGAGTCCGGTTGGGTGGAGGAAGGGTATTAAATGTGCGAGTTTATTTTAAATAAAATTCAAATAAAAATTCCGGGCCTCAACCTAGCCAAAGTCATTCCAAAAGTCGGAAATTATAGTTTCATTGCAGTAGTAGCCAAAATGAAAATTTTCTAGTAATGAGAAAATAGTGATACCCACTCCGTGGAGTGAATAAATGTATATAAACTTGCAGAAAATTTGGATGAACTCCGTTAAAATCGAAACATACAGTTGCAGCGGCTTTTGATTCAAACCCTCACACCACAAGTGCCCATCCCGTGAAATACGAAACAAGCGAATGTTCCAATTACTCCTTCACAAACAAAATAAAAGAGAAACACACAACATGCCCTGCCTCTTTCGGAAAGCCGACTCGAATAATTTGCGAGACAATCTCCGCTCCGAGAACATCTATCTTGGAAGAGAATCTTTTTCCCGAAATATTGTCCTCATAAAAGATTCTTATTGAAAAACACCATCTCGGATAAAATCGTCTCCGGGAAAATTGTTACCCGAAAAAATCGTTCTCCTAAGAGATCGACTCGGAAAAACTCGTTTACGGGAAACTTATCTAGAAGCGAGGGCCCTGTATATAAGGGCGCGGGAATAGGGAAAAGGTAGGAGAGGAAAAGGATAGGATGAAAGACTGCGGAGAAACGGCGTGGTTGGCATTGTAAGGTTTAAGAAGTGCTGGTTTCAAAAGTGCTTTATATCTCTTCACTACGGAACCCCCTCCTTAGAGTCTTTTGTTCTTGCCTACTCCCTCCAAAGGAAGCAGAATGGAGAGTTTTTCCTACACCTCCAATCTCGCAGACAAAGGGACTCTGGAGACACGGGGAGGGGGCGGCAGGGGGGTGTATCTACACCCCACCCCACTACTCCACACCCTCTCTTATTTGAGACCTTTTACCGCTCCTCGCGTGGAAGACGGCACCCCTTTACTCTCGGTTTAACCTCTTTCTCCCTCTTCTTTCACCCTGTGAATTTCGTGGCGGCTCTAGAAACTTCATCCTCTCCGCTTTCCTTTTCTTTTCGCCAAAAGATGCCTTGAAAAGCTACTCGATTCGATGAAGCCGAGCTGGAAAAAATTTCCGAGTAAAAATGAAGCGTTCCTCGCCCGGGAGATTTTTTCTCTCTCTATTTGTAATCAATGACTTCCGAAGATCAAAATTGGGACGCTGAGGATACCTGCGCTTGGGAGCATGCACTAGGAGAAAAATTCAGGAGTTCTGGAAGAATTTGAGTTAAATTTGGAAGAGAATGATTCCATGGGCATCTTTGTGTAAATTTTCGTGATGGCTGGAGGAAAGGTTCCGCTACATTAGCGACATATTACTGTGTTACTTATTACTACTACTCAAAATTAGAATTTCTTAGACTTTTTACCTGCCTCTTCGAATTCGAGAGATTTGACTGTATTTAATTAGTACTACATGAAATAAAACACTTCGTAACTTCCACAGAATGTATTTTTCGAAATTGGTAATTAATTTCGTCGATACATTCTGAAAAATACAATCTGTTTTAAGTGTTTTATTTCATTTAGTATGGTTTCCTTCCACAAAGTAGAGCTTAGTCATATCAGATGTATTTAATTAGTGTTTAGAGGTTAAATTACCTTGTATTGAGCACATTTAATGCAAATATTTCGAGCCGTTTCCTACTCTATTGCGAACTTTTAATCAAAGCTGAGTAAATTGTACTAATAGTAATAAACTCGGAGAGGATTGGGAGAATTTCAGGTTGTTAGCACCAATTAGGTGATGTAATTAAATGATTATAAACACTAAGTTTAGATATTCTAGCTATAAATTTTAGCCGCATTAACGAATATAATTAGTAATAAAGTCATCTCTGAAACTTAATCTCTGAAGATTAATTTCTATAAATCGATATAAAAATACATATTTTCATAAAGTATTTTTCTATAAAACATAATTACTAAAATTGTTAAAATTCTCAATTTTTCCCTTAGCGTGTTTTGTATTTTTTGCGTCTAAAAGAAATCATTATTAATTATATGACAACTAGGTGAGTTATGATCTCTCACCAACGGGTAAAAATATAACCAGTGGAAGCGAATTTAAAATACAAACTACTCTCAGTTAAACTACACCACACTACCTAGATTTTCTAGCTATTAATATTAAATACTATATGAAAAATAGGGCACATGGCGGGGTGTATACTCTAACAACATCAATACAATAACATTATTACTTCGCGCGGTTCACATGTGTTTACTAAGAATTGAAGAATATAATCCATCATTTAGAAATGGGAGACAGAAATTGGATTTTGGAAATCAAGTGGTATTTTCAAGTTACATTCCTATAGGGAGGCAACAGCTTTATAAAATCCTCATGACCGTATTAAAAGAAAAATTATAGGGCCTCCTTCCCTGAGCTTGAGTTTGCGATGCTAGAGTTTAAAATCACCTGATCGGTATAGGTCGTTCCACGGAATAGCACTCCAAGTTCCATTCCTGGCACGTTTTCTCACTTTGGCTCCCATCGAAAACGCTGTTTTGGTGGTGGAAATAGATGAAAATGTAGCGGATTTGAACCGAAAGCACCTTCAGTATCATTCCGTGAATAAACACAGTAAATACGAGAAAATTGCATCCGTGGGCAGCTGCTTAACGGCCCCAATGGAATGATATCGCATCCGTAAGATTCTAGCCATCTCGAAATCTTTCTGTGTAAAAATATCTGGAAAGTTCTCGTTGGAATAAAAGAAAATTTAAATGAAATTAATTCTCTGAATCAAAATCTGGCGGAACCCATCTAAAGGTGAGAACTAAAATTTTTACTTTTCCCACAAAAATTTTAATCACAGATTTTCCACCAAAAGTTGATGAAAAACCAACCAGTTTTTCGCCTTTCACGCTTCGATCCTACTCAAAAGGCCTTAAAATGTACGCACCTGAACCTTACATCCACCACCATCTTCATCCCTTCCACTCCCTTACTAACGAATATCTGTTTCACAGACTCCCTCTCTTCCCTTCCAACGTGAATATTTCCTTCCTTATCCCCTCCCTCACTTCTCAAATGGCTACCTTTTCCTTTGCGGCATTCACACCAACACTACATCCCTTCCTTGCACCCTCAAGTCTTCCCCTTACCCCTCCCAGACCCGTCTCTTTTAGGTATTCGTTTTTACTGTCTTAATCTTGCCTTTATGATTCATTACTTGTACCTTTACCATCTTAACCTCTTTTATTTAATTTCAGAAATATATTCACCGAGAAATGTGCAAGTACTGAAAGTCCTCTCAAGAGAATTTCCTTAAGAAAGAGAAGCACACTTGGCGAGTACATCAATTTCCATACAAAAACTACTAAGTATAACCGCTAGAGATTACTATTCCTTCTAGAGAAAATGTGGTTTCAAGTAGAGATATATAAAACTATTAAGGGTTGCCAAGTAGATTGCGGAATTTCTCCTTTATACTTTTTGTAATGTCTCTCATTGTCTTGCTTGAATTATCTTTTGCTGAAGAGTTAAACAAAGGAAATTATGTAATTTCTCCCATAAGGATCCCTTATAGTTATTTTGGTACAAGAGTTCTGATGAAAATTTCATTTCACGTAACTCTAAACTTCGCTAAAATCTTTTCTCGATGTTCATATCCACGTGACATTCTGTATATCAGTATTCTAAGTATCATTCAATATCAATACTTTCCTTCTTGAATATAAAATTTTAAAATAAACATAATCAACAAATTAGAGATGATAATTAGTGCAGACCAAATCTTATCAAGATCTAGATGAAAAACCTAAAGAGTAATGTTGGTGATGAATTTCAGAGTGTATGGGACTTTATGCGAATAATTCAGATGAAACCTATCACTGCAACTGATAAATTAATGAGAAGCAGTAAATGTTTTTCACTTTATCAATGTTCTAGATGGTAAGAATGTAGTGATACAGAAATATTCAATCATAAGGTAAAGAATGATAGTCCAATTAATATGTAAAGCCAGAAAACACATACAACGAGAAAAAGTCTTGAAGAAAAACGATTATAAAACAGTCTAAGAGGATTGGGTCTCAAGCCCTATTCCCAATTGCCGGTCCTTTGCTCTAACCATTCAGCTATATTGACAGAATATTTTGAATATCCTGGTGAGACAACTAGACATAACAACCGATCGGTAATTCTGAGATTCGACTCCCAGTCTCCAGAGACTTTTCTCGTCCGTTTCTCCTTGGAAGCTATTTCAATAAAAAAAGGCTCGATTGACCGATGAATTGAAAGATTTTAGCCGTGAATAAAACCGTCTTGAAATGAATGCGAAGTGTTTGAACAACATGAGCTAGAATTTTTTTCCAATGGAAAAGTAGTTCTGTTCTAATGTTTCTGCTTAGGAATTTTGAGTTATTTTTCGAAGAAAAGTAAAGAAATACAATATCACGAATCACTCAAATCCTTGGAACCATTAACTCCACCACACAAGTGACTTAAAACTGGATTTCTATGGACCGGTGTCTTTTGCATGCATTAGTTTCACCTCGATACTTCCTAAAAGACCTCCGGATCGAGGCTACTGCCTCAAAGGAATCTAAGAATACGCGTACTTTCCCAACAAAATTTAACACGACCAAGTTCCTGCACCCTCCAAAAGGAAAGATATTAAAACAACCATTAATGCGCTGTTTCATGCACTCCTGTGTATACCTCACATAAGATTTTCCTTTGAGAGACCTAATTCCGCCAAGCATGCAATCCGCGCAGTATCAGGGATGCGAGAAGGATCGAGTCTTTTCGAGTTCTCCTTTTACTTCTGCAACATCTGAGACTCGGAATTTTTACGCGTCTACTTCTCTAAGGAAGCTCTTTGCGTCTTTGATGTCTTTTTTCCTCGCTACTGCTGCGGGCGCCTCGAAAACGAGCTGAAACCAAACGAGGACGATTTTCTTCGCCCGTGCGCATTCATTTGGCTTTTGATTTTGAATTTCGAAATTTTCCTGCTCTTCCGGATGCAAAAATCTAATCAGATTCCGCTACAAAACCCTAGCACTTTGATTTACTTCTCGGCATTCATTCAGCCCCGATCACTCCGCGGTTCTAATGCTCTTATTTATATCGTATTTAACCGTCGAGAGATGTTAAGGGAATAATATTTCCTTTGGAGCCTATAGAAATTCGCACGGGACAGAAGCTATTCATTCAAAATCCATCGTCTACTAAGTTAACTTGAATCATAATGATTATATTCTCGATGAATTTCTCGATGAGTTTCCGTAAATTTTTAACAGCTGCGCTAAGTTTCCTTGCCACAGAAATTAATATGGATGAAAAGAGCAGCTACTCGTTTAGGGGAACGTTTAGAGGTCAAGATTTATTTCCTCATTGGCTGTATATCAATACAAGTTCATTGTAATTGATAGAGCATTAAAATTCAATAAAAATAAGAAAATTACTCTAAAAATATGCTCGATAAGCATAATAAAATATTTTTCATCAATTTATATTGACCAGGAAGATTTATGAAGCTATAATGATTATGATTCACTATCTCAGAAAGGTATAAAACGCAGAATTTCTAATTCATTTATATGACAATCTTTTAGATTAAGTACAGTTTTTTATGGAAAGAATGTAGAAAAGTCTTTTTTATATAATATAATCAAAAAATGAGGAATTCTCGTGGGATGGTATTCCTTTTCTTGAGAAATGACTTCTCTACTACTTCTGGACAACTACTGCACTGCCATAGATCTAATTTTTAACGAATGCACTTTAACGTATACAAAATTCTTGAAATAAATATAGCTTCACCAATTTTTATTCATACTACTAGAATTTAAATTGAGTTTCATTTCACTAAAAATAAATTCCATCTCGCAAAATATTAACATAAAACTTTTATAGATATATTGAGATGTATATATTGAGATCCGCTCATCTAATGTGAATTTATGAATGTTTCAGCAAGTTTTTAGAGGAATGGAATACCCTTACCGAAGATTGCAAAACAAGAATTTGCAACGCTATCGTATATTTGTCATCGATGTGATTTTCCTCCGAAATCAGTATGCTAACTCTCGAGACGCTCACCATCGAGACTTTAAATTACAGTTGCGTACTCATTTAAGCATAAAACGAGCTCCTTGCAACATCGAGTTACCCGCTATCTTACACTGATTCACTTCTGATAAGAGGGGAAAATTTCGCTCTACAACGAGGCTTTGGATATTTCCGGCTTAGAAATTTGGCTCGTGAATGGTTTTTGTATACATGCTCGTGTACGGATTTGAGATGTACGTTGCTCAACGCGTACTTTTTTCTATAAATTTATTACTTCTAATTGCCTTACCCGAAAAAATTTTAAACTTTTATGAGTTTCGACACACAACGAAAGTAAAGATTCAGAACCTACGCAAAATCCGTGCTTTATATGCTTTCCAAAACTTTATTTTAGAACTTCATATAGAACCTTATCAGTTATTACTATATACTTTGTGAAGCATTATGAAGAGATCACATAAATCTTACGGCACCATGTATTACTTACAGGGTAATAGCGCGAGCTGTTGCGACTCTTGGATTGAAAAAGTATCTTGGCGGTGATTGATTTTGAAGACATTCAGCAAAGAGAAAAATAGATTTCTGACGGAAAAATTCGAACATCGCACGCCATTCTCACGTAAGGAATACAGGGGAGATTAGAGTTATGAGATCCCTTCATGACGTCGGACGAAGTATAGGATAAGTTATTCATTCTTTATATAGTATATAGATTTCCTCCATGTTAAAAGCCAGACGTGGCTGGAGAACGAACCCAGATCTTCCACTTTCTACAAGGCCGTTATCCTTTCAAAGCTTAAAGTAGAAACTGAGTAAAAAGTAATCGGGGAACCCGTAACGGAGAGGGTGCGATAAATCAACGGGGGGAAACTCCAGAAAAGCAGGAAGAAGTATGGAAAGCGGGGGATAAAGTAAATAAAGAAGAAAGAGCGGCGGTAGGCGGAGGATTATCCACCAAAGGATATAGGCGCGGTTATTACGTAACAATGGAGTAGTTCCGAGTTAAAAGGGGAAGGGGGCGTTGCCGGGAGATGGGCGAGGAGATGAAGAAGGGGGCGGAGTGGAGATAGCGGAGTTTGGTAATTATGCGTACGGGGGATGGCGTGAGAGAGGGGAGAACTGGGCGGAGTATTCGGCATCAAGGGAAACAAGAGCGTTTTGCGTAGGAGGTGAGGGTATAATTGGTATTCGGAAATAAGAAAGATAAGGGGGGAGGCGGGGGGGGATAACTTTCACCGGAGAGAAGGAACATCTCTGCTCGAAAGTGGTTCTGTATTGTTTCGACGAATGGTTCTTTGTTGCGATTCCGTCGAGGATGAGGAAGCAGAGGGAGAGAGAGCGCCCTCAGAAGCAATTTATCATTTTTGGATGGGCTATAAAAATCCTCCCAGGATCCTCGTGTTGCGTTGAACAATGACGGTGACCGCTCGTGGAATCCAACGGCGATGCCTCGTAAAAAGAACTCGAGAATTGCGGAATGAATCGATACTTATTTACCTCTGTGTAACTTCAAGGACTCTCGGTGCTTATCTCGTATTGGAAAACGCTTCGTATACGAGTATCTTTTAGGTTATTTTGAACCTTTAATTTCATGGTCTTTATGTTATGATATTGTCACACAGCTAATCATGAAGATAAAATTTTCACTCAAATACATTCTTTATGAATACATTTTGTGCCTTGACCTTTAACTGTAACGTTTGCACTTGGGAATGTCAAACCTCACCAAATTTTCCTGGTTTTGATCATTTTCATTTGACCACGGGAATGCATTACGTTATGCTATTGTTCGATGGTTTTTTTTCTATATGATTGAAAGTGATTTCTACGACAGACTTTCTTCAATCGATTTTTCTACTTCGTATTTTTTCTGAATATTTTTAATGAACAAGTATAAAGTCTATTTTTTTAATGTTATTATGATCAACAATGTTGTTATTTTTAAAATGTTGCCTTACCAGTACACAAAACTTTACTGTATTTTCAAAGATTTTTATAAATAAAATAGCAATTATTACTGTTGATTTTTATACATGCATTATCTTTAAACCCCTCTCATCTGAATGATATAGGCAGAAAATTTGTATATATAACGCAGATAGATGTTAGAGAAAGCAGTAACCTTCGCAACTATGTTATCAGACATTCTATCTTTGTTATGCAGTTGTGAGATTTAAATATCACTGAATTTGGATCTGAACAGCTATCTCTTGTGTATAAACTAGAGTTTTCAGGAAATAGAAGAAAAAAATTACGTCAATCTAAATGAACTGAAACGGAAATTTTCAAGCAAAAACCTTTTTATGTATAAATGGATGGGTAATCACCCATTATCTCATTCTCTGCGAGAAGAAAAATTAAATGGAAAGTGTGGATAGAATTCAAAACCAAACAATGAGAAACGTGCATTAACTTTAATGTATTGATAAACCAACCAGGTCATATCAAATAGCATATTGCGTTAAATAAATAAGGATATAACTGGCTACGTACTTTATTGCATATGTATAAGAGATTTAGTTTAAAAAACTATGCTCACTACATGTGGTATTTAATAATATTGTTTCTAGAGAATAAAATACATGATCGGTCAAATTTGTAGAATTAATGTTTAAGACGTTCTTGAAAATATATACATATAGAGCGAACCTTGAAGGACAACTCAAAATTGTCCTTGTCCTTGATATTGCTGCGTCATACCTAGGTAACCTGTGTACGCTCACATAATAATCTCCATCTCTACCTAAAAACCCAGCTGTTTTCAGAAGCCAGCCCATTGCGTTATCCCTTCCTCATTCTCATATTCTATTTCCTAAAAATCCTCCCATATACTTCTCTACTTTCAGCCTATCCACCAACCTCACAACTCATCCTTCTTCCCATCTTGTCTCCCGCCTGTCTCCTGTCCCTATAGCGGAAATATTCATTACTCTAACCTTTTTACTTTCTCGTAAACTGTGTCATATCCGTGGTGAAAGTCATGATTTCATGAAAACGTCAACTTGATGTATTAAGAGACCTAGGAGTGTATTTAGGGCGACGCGTATGCGTTGGTGACCTACATTTTGAGATAAGGGTTAGTGCATTTTTACTTTCTCTCCAGTGATACGTGTTGAAAAGATACTGGATGGGATTGGAGAAAAATATCTCCGCCAGATTTCCATTGAGGTAATGTCTGTATGGAATATGTTTTGATTAATTTCGGCAAAAGAAATCTAAAATCTAAAATGCTTCATATTTTTATTTATTGTATCTTTAGCTCTTAGGTGATAAGTGCCATTCGATTTGATCGAAAAACAGAAATCGTGGGTCACCTGATAGACCATTTTCCATATTTCCATAAATTTAAAACTTTTTACTACACTATTAATATATATATATATATATATATATATATATATATATATATATATATATATATATATATATACCTATATATATGTAGACGCTTAAAGTTTGTAATAATATGAAGATTTGCTACTCAAAACAACCGAAGTATAGTTTTCACAGCCGTTTCTCATACAGAATGTTGTGAATAGACATTATCTATCATTTCAGAAATCCTCTACATATTCGTCAAGTGCAAACTAGAATACTGTAAGAAAAATTACATTCAAGCCTCAAAACTTTAAATTTCTCTCCAGAGAGTATATCGTACATTTATGAATTAACCTTCCTATAGGAAGGAGAATTTTAGGATGCTTATAATTCATTCTTGGAGTAGAATAATTTTGAGTAGTTTCAATATTTTCGATCATCCAGAATTTTGATCCTTTCCATTGATTTTCGATAGTTAGTAAATCCTTATATCAAACACAACTTGCAAAGAGATTTTAACACTCAAATCTCATTTTCTATCTTTTAAATTCCTACTCGCTGAATACGCTGCGTTATCATTTTTAGAGCTGTTCAGAGAAGTGAAATACATTGCTTACAACTAGTTTCCACGAAAATTTAATAACAAGAAAAGAAGAGCGGTAACTGCGCATTAACAGAAGAAAATTGGAATATAAAATACCGTCTTCGTGAGACTCCAAAAAAGCCTAGTGCCGTCCAAATGCAGGAAAAGTTTCACCTCTTAGATACAAAAACCATTATTCCGAAGCCGTTTAAACTCGGAAATATCTCATCTATTAAAATGTCCTAACGCATGCTTCTGCGAGCATATTGCCATTATGAGAAAACTCAGACAGCCTGGGATGCTAAAGGCGCCTCACAGTATTCATAAATCACACGTCTTTTCAGTGGAATATTTCTTGTAAGCAAAACTCTCCCACTTAAAAAGTTCAGCCCTCAGAAAAATCTTCGGATCATTTGGAGAATGAAATAAGTTTTTGGTGACATTCGTCTCGAGCTCGCTATAGAAAATTCCAAGCTTCACGAGACGTCTCTGAGCGGCATGTGATGAATTGCGCAATATTACAAGACTTGTAAAACTATCTCGAAAAGAAGATATTTCCATATTATTCTCGCTATCTTTCTGGAATGCAAATTGAAGAAGGTTCTATGATTTTCCTAGTAAAAAGCTCGGGTTCAGTTCGACAATCACCATATTGTAAGTATTCTCGCAAACAAACTTTAAGAGGATTATTGCTCTTCATGCATTATGAAAGAAAAAATCAGAATATTCCATCAACGCCACTATCAACTTTTTAGCTACTCTACTATCCAGTTTTATATCATTAGAGAATTATATAATTATAATAAAGTGAATTCCCGATTTTGCGAGGGCTTCTTATCTGTACAAAATTATTCTCTCTGTGTCGATATTTTCCGTGATCTTGTTAAAATACAAACACCTAAATCATGCAAACACGTATTTTCATTTTCTAATAAAAAGACTTACATTCTCTATAATCAGAGTAAGACTTCAATCGTTATTTGCCCACAGAATTTAGATATAGTTAAGTCCTCGAATAAATCAATAGGCTAACTCTTTGGATTAAAAAGCTTTTAAAACAAATTTTATGAATATTTCAAACAATTTTCTACCTTTATGATCTGAAATGTTACCTCAGATTTTTTAATTATTTGAAAATTCTGAAAGTTTTCGAAGAATTCTCGTAGCTTCGTGGAATATCATATCGAATCAGTAAAAAAAACAGGAATTAAACTTTCACCAAGGGATGTAATTAAAAGTATTAGTTTAGTTTGCTCGTTTAAAATAAGAACTTGTTTAATTTATTTAAGCCTTTTGAGGCAATGTTTCTCTTCTGTAATTTTTAACTTGAAAGTTAATAATGAACTAGAATCCAGTCGATGAAAATAGACCCACACATCGAAACCTCATGAATAATTAAAACTGAAACTCAATATTTCTGTAAAAGTTTTCTGTTTCGACCAACTAAACGTCCATCATTACTGGGCCTAAAAGGATGGACCCAAAAACTAAAATTCATTAAAGCGAAAATTGTCAGTTTCAGTTTTAACCGTAGCTGAATAGAAACACCAAAAATACCATTTGGTCCAACAAGCTGGAATCTCGTAAAATGTACAAAAAAAAACATTCTTCGCCAACGATTCAACACCAGTCTTTCACGAAAAATGGATCCCATAATCATTCCCTAGCAACATCAATATCTCATCCTCGCAAGACAAGGCAACCGAAAAGGTATAACTCAGAAAATCCACGGCGCAAATCGCGATGCCCGTGATAAACGACGGAACGCCGTAAATTCAAAAAGCGTCGAGGGAGGACGACGTTAATAGAGGGTTACCTTGATAAATCCGAAGCATCTAAAAATGGGAATCTCGCGTCAGGAATTAATGAGAAACAATTTGGGAGACGTATCGCCTGATCTGAGCGGCCGTTGCGATGGGCGGAGGAGACCGCTACTGCTTCGCACCTGTTATGGCGTTGCTACGAGATCGCTCTATTAAATCCGTCGAACGCTCTTCCGCAGATAAGAATCGATTAAGTATCGCCGCAGACGCGAGGGGAATGAATTTAGCTCACGGATCTTTTTTAAAACACTTCCCAACTCTTCCTCCTTGCATTGCATCGCCTTCCGAACGGTGCTGTACGTCACATTAAAGTGGTTGACAAGGTTTGCATACTTATGCAAACATTTGTACGTGTATAAGTGATGCATTTACCCATGCATCAGTACATTTACAGTGAACATATCTCCTCTAAATTTGAGGATGTTACTTCCGTATGATTTGTGCCAGTTTAGTTTTCTGTATGATTCGTGTCAGTTTAGTTTTCCTACATAAATAATCTATCTATATATTATTTTAAAACATGCTTTTTTGGTGATCGGGACTTTTCTCCCTTATTTCTCCATCAATATATATAAATGAATGACCGTTTGATGGCAGAAGTTGTCAGGTTCCTGCGAAAAATAGTCAGACAAATCAAAAATGCACCATTTGTTAAACAAATTGAAATAATATTTTAATCATCTCATTTTTTACTAGACGAAAAAAGGCCCGGGTTGCTATATACAGATTCAATTTGTTTACTTAGTGACGAGTGTAAACAAATTTTTAAATCGGATAATGCATCTATTCTCGGGCATAAAATGATTCGCAATTAACATTACAGTCTCCATGAACGAAAGCTTCGACGTCGTACGCAACCATAACAGTTGAATAAGCAAGCCACATTGCATCTTGCGGGAGCAGAACGACAGCCAAAGAAACATGAACGTTGCCGAATATGAAAGTTTGCGTCACGGTTTTATCATGTGGTATGTTTGAATAATTTTGCATCATATTACTTCCCGGTTTCGTATGTTGCAAATTTTCTATATATCTAAACCTGATATCAAATGATTTTTATTGTTTATATTTCACTCATTGAATAGATAATATTCAACATTTAATCATATTTCTGAGTAAAGAAAAGGATGTCCTGCGATTTCAGAAAACTCACCAGCATGTAGTACAAGCTTAACGAAAGCCTTTTATTCCCAATCGCTATCTCCGAAGCACAAAAATGTATTATTTTGTCACATTAACGATGTTAGAGACTTTCAATGCGGGGAGAATGCTATGCGCTTTGACAATGTAACACAATGTATTCGTATGAAAGTGTGACATTTAGCTTCCCCTCTAGCTCTCCTCTCCCAGATCAGATCACTGCAGACGAGTAGTAGTTATTTCATGTATGAAGAGAAGAACATAGAAAATAAATAAATAACGTGGATGCAGAAGGTATGTTTTGTTGTTTTATCTTGATCTTTTAAGTGATACATCATTGCCGGTATAAAAGGAAGTGGTTTTTATAACGACAGAGTTTAGGTAAAGCTGGCAGTGATATTTTGTATCTTTACCGTAATTCATTTAGTCATAAATGCATTGAGTGAATTGAGGTATTCGGTATAGGATAAGATACATGTATCGTTATAGTGATGACGTGCACTATTCGTGGTTATGCTGCTAAAAGTAAATTTTTAAAACATTCGATAACATTTATACTCTCACGTTCTCTAATATAATAGGGATTTTGTTTGGGTTCATATGGTATGGCGTTAGAAAACGCAAAACATTTTATTTGGCTATTGAGTTTTGTTGCTGGATGTGTAGAAAGCGATATCCATCGCTACAATCGAGGTATATCGAAACAGACACTGATAAAGAATATGAAGGTGTGTATTTTTAGGTATGTTTTAGTTTGTGTATTTGTTTGTAAAGATTAGTGTTTGTTGAAGTGTATTTGGGTGCGAAATTGAGTATCAGTGTCGTCTGCGAAAGTTTCGCACGGGGCAACTAGTATAACTTAATATAATTGTAAGAAATTTTAGTAAATGGAATTTACGACTGACAAATGAAAAAACTTTTACCCGTATCCTATGTGCTACGAGTAAAAGTCTTATTTCATTTGTGTCAGTCACGACTTCCTACCACAAAGTCTTGCCAGAATCATTTGACAGAAATGGAATTTAGTAATGGAATCACTCTCTAAATTAGGATAGGCTTGTTTATTTTTTAATAACTCTATCTCATTATTTTTAATTTGAGCCCTTGCTTTTTGATTAAATTTAATATTTATAGCGATACCTGTTGGTATTTTTTCATGATTAAACGAAATGAAACACTCGGTCTACTAAAATGTTTGTAGACAGAGTCAAGGTATGTTTTTAATTCCCTTTTATTTTCTCGCAATTTTTTGCATAGTATCTTTCTTTCTTAACTTTATAGCATATTTTAAAATATAAATTGGAAAGATTAATGTTTTAACTAATCGTTAATGCTGTATTTATTGATGTTTTACCTATCACAAAATATTTTTCAGTCTTCATATGCATGTAATAATGAGAATAAAGGCAAGATTTCAATTGAGTGAAATTGAGTTATCTACCTGAAGACCTATTTGTCATAAAATTTTTTATAGAAAATAATTGTTACTTATAGTAATAATTCCGATCCCTAATTACTCTTTGAAGTATCAATCAATGTCAAAATAAAGATAATTTTTTCTCGATAATTTAATTTCGGATATAATTACGCAACTCATTTTAAATACTAAATCAAGAAACAAACATCGTATAGCAAAAATGTTATGACTGAACGGAAAATATTCAAATTCCGAAGTTCTCTAGCTGAATCTATGAACTAAAGAGAAACCTAGAAGTAGTAGATATTGAGAAGATTCATCTATAGCCTTTCTCTTTTCAAACATCAAAATTACTATGAAGAAACTCATGATTAGCTTTTCTGTGCGTTTACAAATCAATATCACAGATCGTAGGGGATAGATAGAGGGAATTTGCACCCTACTTCAAAACCGTTACGAAACTGTTAAGGGCGCAAATTGAAGAAAATCCCAGGGACATTTATAACGCTCCCGGGGAAAATTCAAACGGCTTCGTAAGTGAATATAAATGGCCATTCGATAGACTAATTTACATTAAGGTCGATAGGGGGGAAATCGATAGTGCTTTGATGCCGGGTACGTTAGCGGTGTCACCGGAAAGATCAGTTTCCTTGGTTTTATGATTCGAGAGAGATGGCTGAATCAGCTGATCCCTGTGGCCACCAACGCTGATGTAGCTCTTTGGAATTCCGCTTATGGCACGGATGGTTGTGTTTATATTTTTAAAACTGGGTTACTAAGATATAAAGGAGGCTATTGAGAAGATAAAAGGATATCTTTTAACAGGCTACATTACAAACTGTGATTTCGGTGATACAGTGATATGTCAAACATACAGATAAACACTGTGATATTGATGCAGATATGTAAAATAAACCGGGACTGTTTTTATTTTTATGGTATTGCACTATATTTTTGCTTGAAAAAAACTTAAATTAGAGCAACAGATATATTTAGCCTTTCTAACCAAAGCATTGATAACAGATTAGCAGATTTTGATGCATATTTTTAAAGAGATACATTTAACCTACAAGATCTTCAGATAAACTGGTAATAACTCAATGAGCTATTAAAGGAATTCCTGATAAACCATCTGTAATTATCTTTATGAATACATATTTACTTACACAATGGGTGTAGCAGAAATTAAGTGAAATATATTATTTTTATATGAATTTTAAAATCTGTCGTGATAAAAAAAATAAAAATTTATGAAAAATAATTTGGTTAATAAGGGTCAAGAATGGGGTAGTAAAAATATTCTCGTTATCTGCTTTTTCCGAAATATTTCATATTTATAGATGTAAACTAAAATTAGCTCGAATCTCATTGATTTTTTTGAATTCATTAAGTGACATATCATATAATTTATTAGGAACCAATTAACATTTCTGACATATAAATTTTGAATTTTTCAATAATCTCAAACACTAAGTAATGCAGCATATCCTTACAGTGAGCGAGCTAAAATATATCATTCGAATAGGATGGGTGGTAAGAGTTAATATGAAGACATTTGAAGATTAAGAAAATTTTTAAAAAATCAAGAATTTAAGAAAAATTATTTATTTAATTTAATTATTTATCAGCTTAAGAAATACATCTATTATATTTATCAGGATTAATTATTCTAAATTCATTATTAATGGAGTTTAATTGCTCATGACGGTTAATCTACAATTAGTTCAATTTAACGATACATTACGGGTCTTCATAAGTCCGCAGTGCTGCGGTGGGATGAGTAAAATATTGAAGGAGTATTCAAATTGTGGCCTGAAAAGGGTCTAAATTCTATTGTGACGCATTAGAGATTATCCAAATAAAACTAACCAGTAACAAATTTACTCGTGTATGGCTCGAGCTGGGTAAATTATGCCACAAAATACAATCGGTATTAGAGCCAGGTCTGATTTGAGTTCAACTGTGAACGAATCAGACTAAATATTTCGGTCACTGCGGATTTATATACTCTATGTTTATGTGTAACTTAATAGACAATTATATCTATCTGATTAATATAGACTTCTGCATCGGTTCTTTTACGGATCACTGTTATTCAAAGCAATATTACTGAAGAAGTCAGTCTCCTATCTTTTCATTTGAAGACAAATTTTCAACAAGAACGAAAAATAAGGCAAAATGGGGCAGCTAACACACCTTAATTCTCCTCCCATTAACGAAAATATGGTATAGAAGAAACAAGACCTTGGGCATTCGCCTGATTCAGAACATAAGATTACGGTTTGTTCCACACCAACGAAGGGGGTTCAAGTTCCAGCAGAGACGTTGAAAGGAAGGCCCAGATTACGCATATTAGAATAGCACGCTAATGCGCACGTACTATCGACGCTTCCTTTCCGATGTAACGAACGCAAACAGCTTAAGCTCGCCACCGAAACGGCATCATTCTATGCGCAAACCGGTGGCGTGGTCTTATGACACACAGGGTTTCCACCAACTCATCGGAATTCGACCTCCTAACACTTCTCTCTCGTTTGAACCCTCTTCCGAGACCCCATTCAATGACCTCTTCAGCCTATATTCAGTCCCTTCCGCTCGCCCAAGCACTTCCACGGCCAGTCTAGATTCGACCGTGCTGCATTATTCGACCCTCAACTGGCCTCGTGACGTTTCTCTGTTGGCAATATTCCTCCATTCATCCCCTTCCCTTTCCTTTGTAGCCCCTTTACTTTTTGGTGACTTTCTTACGCGCTTCCTCAAGCAGCCTCAAACGCTTTTTTATGTCAGCCTTATCTGGGTCCCATTCAAAATCAATGGGTGTATTGAAAGATTAAATGAGGCGCATTTTCCTTAAAGGAGAAATGATGTAGACAATAAATGTTTTTTGTATATAACATTTCAAAATTTTATAATAAAAGCGAAAAATGTGATATTTTCACATCGCATATACATGGGTGGTCTGAAATGTTTCCGACATTTTGCCATTTCTCGACATGTTTTCTGAAAATTTCTGAAGATTTTCTGAAGATTTCTGAAAAATCTGGGATCGGAAACTTTTCAGACCACCCACGTATTTCTTCGGATAGAATTTGCTGAAATCCTAAATAAATTAGTATTAATCCGATTTTGCCTGGTCATCAACTTGTTTTTGTACATTTTTACTTTCCTATTTTCAGTTCTTTTCAGCTTTCCTTTCCTGTTTTCAAGCCTTTGAAATCAAAAGCCTCTGAAAGTAACATCCACCCTACGAAAACCATGCTTTTCAGGTGAAAAGAAGATGGGCAATGGCTATACAGAGTATAAAAGGTGGAAAATCAAAATATTGAAGCTTAGAGCAATCTGCGTTGCAAGATAATGGATGTCTTTTAACAAATTATCTTTCTAAGGTCTCAAATTTTTGCTATTCCAGCGCTATGGTAAAGCGAATCGTTGAGTTTTACTGATTGTGAGTTGAAATTCAAACGCAGTTTTGCTGTATTTTCAAGAAGTGAATTTTAAAATTCCTCAGATTAATTATTTTAATTTGTTATCATATAGGTTTTAGTTTATAGTAGTCATTATGATAATATATTTTAGAAACGAGTCAGATGTCAAGGAAGGAGAACATTTTACCTTGTGTGAATTTCTTCCTCCACAAACAAAGGCTCCAAAACACAGCACTCAAAATTCGTGTACTAAAATATCATCTGCTGAAGCTCTCTGGATCTGCCAATGCTTCCAATAACCTACCATGATAACAGAAATTTCACCGTAAGTAAAACTGAAAGATCGATCGAATGTGATGAATAAAAGAGAACTGCAGTGACAATGTAAGTGGAAGTGAAGAATAAGATGAAAACTGATCTTCATTTCCACTCGCTCATAAATCAAACTGCGCCTTCAGCCACGGTCAAACTGAAACTTCCTTCAACGTCAACGTACTATAGTAGAGACAATGATAAACAACAGCACTAAATCTTAAAAGATTTCTTTTAAAAAGTGCTCTTGACGCCTACACTTCTCGCACCGCGAGTGACTTCTACGACAGAGCGGTATAGCAAATCATCACTGACATCTCTATCGAAGTCGCCATAGTTCTTGAAAATATCCGATCGGTTGGCTAATGACAAGTTATACCCTTGCAATAAATACATCGAAAGGATAAAAGTTTAACTGAAGGTCAATTCTTTCCGTCGTCTGAGATATAGAGGACATATATAACAAACCAGTTTTCGGTGAACCGGGAACAAATTCTGTTTTTGACAAGAAATTATCAGGAGGATAGGAAAGGAAGGGTAGAAAGCAATATGTCTAACTATTCTTATATTTCTAGCATTATTTATATTTCTATTTACAAGACATCATTAGGCATTGAAAATATCGGAAATTTTTTGACAGTACTTTTTGATATTCCGATATTTTCAGTACCTGATGATGCCTTGTAGAAGAAACTAGTTGCTCATAAATACATATCTGTGGAATTTACTGAGTGTTTTTTTCTTTATATTATGGCGCCATTCCACAAGGTTAGGTTGGAACATATCAATTTTATAATTTCTACTCTTCTTTCTTTGAAGTAGTTTATTGGTGGTGACTCTTAAATTTCAACTTCGCCTACATGGAAGTCATGCTTGACTGCGAATATTCTACGGCATAGCTTAGTAGTACCGCGTAGTGCCTGCGTTTTACTGCAAGTAAGAAAGAAAAAATAGCAAAAAGTACTAAACATCACCTCTGCACTCTTTATCTAACATTCTAGATCCCTAAGCTTCTACGTGGAAGTTACAGCAGTCAACTGAGAGAAGTTCTCGGAATGAGAGTAGTGAATTTCTAACATACTTCAAGACCCAAAATTTTTCTTACATAAATCCCAGTCAAAAAATCATCACATCCACATTCCCCTCTCATTAAACCATCTAATAAGACCACTCATTTTCCAGCGATAAACCACCACTCTTCCTTCGGACGAGGAACTTCATATCCTTTTTTTTCCCACCTCCTCCAGGAAACTTATTCCGAGATCAAAAAGGTCCCTCCCTTTGGGTGGGATTGCTTCGATCAAAAAGTCAACTCTACCGCCCTCAAGGGGAGAAAAAAGCATGAGACATCACGACTTCATATTCCCCTAATCTGCAACTTTATTTTCCCATCAGAGGAGAAGCGTCTCCGGAAAACGCATTTCCCAATTTGGGAGTAGTACAAAATGCGGCGATCAACGTTTCCAGCAAAAAAAAGAAGACTCAAGAGTGGCTCTCTCTAGGCCCTACAAGGCCGGGGAAAAAGCATCTCTCTGAAGGAGAGAAAGAAAGGGGAATGAGGGAAACTGTTGAAAGTGTAATGAAATAGCAACGGTGGAAAGAGGATGGGAGACGAGAGCGGAGACATCTAGACGTAGGAAATGAAAGACCTCGGTGACTTGCTTGAGGGTGGCTCAAGAGAGGAAATTTTAAGGCTTTTTTCGGCAGGAGTGTGGTGAATTTGTTTCCCTTGCTGAAGTGGCATGGAATGGATAGGGGGAAGAGGAGTCAAGCTCGGAGATGGGAAGGAAATGACGAGTCAAACTGAAGGACAAAATAAAGGGGGAGAATCGGCCGGAATAATTTTATTCTGCGAATTTATAGTGTCGATGGAAGCATAAGATGCAATTCGAATGGATTGTATGAGGACCCTCAGCAGAAAAGAACGATGAGTAATGAGTAAATGTGAACTAAAAAAGAAAATCTGCGAGACCAATGTGGGTGGGCTCTAAATTAAATGGAAGGGAAAAAGTACCGATATGAATGGGAAAATGGAAATGTAACAGAGAAAAGGGTGATTGACTCTTACGAATGAAAAACTAAAATTTTTTCACAGGGCTACTTGTAATAATATATATAAGTGTTCTACCTTTCGGTAGGTTCACGTGCCCCCACATTCCCTGTTCATTCCCCTCTCCTTCGATTCCCGGTAACTTATCCCACCCCTTAATTCATCTAACAACTTCTGTCTTTGTCTTCCCCTCTGTCTTTTCCCTAGCATTCTTCCCTAGATCACTTTCTTCAATAATCCCTCCCCTCTCAATACTTGACCCACCCATTTCTTTTGTCGATTTTTAATTAATCATTACTCTTTTCTCCCCAACCATCTCTAGAACCTCCTCGTTCGTTTTTCTATCGACCCAACTTACTTTCTCCATTCCACGCCATACCCACATCTCAAAAGCCTCCAATCTTTTGACATCCTCCTTTCTTATCGTCCACGTTTCACACCCGTACAACATTACACTCCACACCAAGGATTTCACGAATCTTTCCCTGATTCCTTTATCAAGGCCCTTCGTCTCCTCCTTCATCAGTTCAACTTGTAATAATATTTTGACGATTACAGTCATTCGTAGACTTACCACATTTGGTTCTGAAAAAATGGTAGAAAGTCGATTCAGACCTAAGTCGGATTTGCATAGTTTTTTGGTTGAAATCGATATAAAATACATTCTATGTACGTAAAATTGAGGTTTTTCAAACATTTGCATCGAATGAATGAATGTAGTTGCAAAACTACTGATAGCAAAGTGACAATTATAAGCGTTCTAGCGTTACCCATCTAGGCAACACCCCGCTGCGTAACGCTCGGTCGAAAGTCGGACCGGTGTAAGTCGTAAAAGGAAGAATACATTGGAGATGTTTCATAATATTGATTCCATCGATACAAAGCTTTGGACGAATTTCTTGCTGCCGAATTCCGATCTAATTATAAATTCCGTAAACTTATTAAAAAACTTTCCATACTTGCCTTTCCATCAGGAGTTAAAAAAATGAAGAATTTCGGCTTAAAATTGCGCCTTCCCCTTATGTTTTCCCTTATCTTACATAATGAATTCTTTTTAATTGAGCAGAAGCCCCAAGAGAAAGAATTAATCTTTAATCGAAATAAATTCGAAAATAGGGTGTTTTATTTATCGACCGTTTTGCAAGCTTAAACTGAGATAGAGAAAATTTTAAGTTTTTTTCTTATGCGAATATTAACTGAGATTAATAAGTGAAAGTAGTTTGAAATCATCAAATGCTGGCTATTTAGTAGATAGAAAGAAAATGCTAGTCTGCTGAAAAAGTTTCTGCCTAGCTTGCGAATAACAGGGTTTAATTGGGAATGGATATCCTTTTCGGTTATTAACTCCTTTAGATTAATTTAGGGAGCTGCTTTAAAAGTGCGTTTTGGAATAAGCCTTAAAAGTAAAATTTGAAATGGGTATAAGTATGAATTTTCATCTTCACAAAGGTATGATTTAAACAGTCTATAATTAGATAGATAGAATTACTAACTAGATGTTAGCGAATAAAAGATTTTTTCTATTTTGGATCAAATCGGAACAACCAAAAGACACGTTAATGCAAACATAGGAGGTGGAAGGACCATCGGTCTTATCGAGCGCTCAACGTTCCATTCAATCACTTCTTTAGCAAACCCAGGAATTTAAAATATTTTAAAAGAAGGAGGAAAAAGTCTTTAACTTTGCAGGAGGAGGCTTGTGCCTTAAACCCTAAGATTAAACTCCAGGAATACCGCCACAGACAGTGGAATACCTGCTTGAATCTCAATCAGGTTTTCACTATTGTGTAGCCTTGGGTTAAATTATTTTTTCCCAATATCATATATCTAGCGATGTGAAAATAACGAATAAAACATTGTCCCTTGATTTACTTTAGACTGAATTCGGTTTTCATATAAATATCGAAGTCTGACTTAATTCTTTAGCATGCAGATCGATCGAAGAGTTAGATGTCACAAGAAACTTCTCAATCTCGCCATAAGAAAGACTCAACATTATTATTATCATTGCCGATAGCGGATTTTTGGTTTAAGAAAATAGGCCCTTAATAGAAAAAAAGGTTTTCAATTCACCACTAAATGTAACGCTAAACAATGATGATGAGAATGTTTCAAAACGAGATAGCGTAATTAGTGCTTTAGAGTCCTAGGTTTTTAACGGCCTGTTTACAAGTTTCATATTACCATACACATCCCAAATGTAAAAAAGGTCAAGAGGCTATTACAAACAACTGTTATAGACACATTAATAAGCATTATCTACAGTGAATCTACAATAGGCTCGACAGACACTCGATCACAATCACAACACAATCAAGCGGTACATTTCTGCACGACTGTAGATTTCATGAATAAATTTCTACCGGCCATTTAAAAACCAGAATAATACCACTCAAAACAAAATAGAACACGTGAACCATTCTTTGAGTCAATTCACACATAACACACTGGGCATGGAGAATCGACCCTTAAACGTAAAATTGATTTCCAATGGTTGAAGCTCGGAATGGGTACACGTTATTCTATAGAAGATTATCTAATTGAAGATGCATGAGGCGAAGCCTGTCACCGGCATTGGAGTAAACCCCCATAAACAGATTTCCATTGCGCGAATGGAATAGCGAGATCACTGGAATTCGAGTTAATTCTCCCGTAAGCCCTATTCATCCCCGAAAAAATGCATAATTGAATTCGGGGCTCTAATATTATTAATGAATCCGTCTCTTACGAATGAGCCAATTGTGATGTCGACAAAAACTCTACTCGACCATGGATATCTATTATCTCTGAAAACACAAATTTGGGAATGTAAAAATCCATAGAGCGAATTGGAAATAATGGTGATTCGACAAACATGTCATTACGATTCATGCACTGGTAGAACCTTTTGAGTACTATACCTATTATTTCAAAACTTTAAATGATTTTCAACTATTTGTTTAGTAATCATACTTAATGCATATGTAAGTCATTTCAGAGCACTTAAAAAGAAAAGATATTTTCAATCATAAGAATAAATGAAGAAAACCCCTGATAAATCTGCTCTATTTGATTATTGATGGTATGAAGCTGCAATGTATAAGAAATTAAGTTAAGGATCGCATATCACACACACAGCTGCGCTTTTTATATGTTTTGGGAAGGATATTCTATGAAAACTGTTTCCTACTAAAAAACGGGAACTAATACAATTCATCAGAAAGAAAGTGATAGTTTTATTTTATTAGTTAAATTAAAACGCATTGTGAAATCGTAAAGCTAAGTAACTGTAAAATTCCGTGTAACGCAACTTCCAATAACCTGTAACACCCTTTAGAGGGCTATTTTCATAACATATTATTTTACTTGATTATTTTATATAAGATCAATGAAAGATTTCAAACTTAAATCACCCTCTGTCAATTATATTGGAATAATCGTATGTGATACATGATGCATTTGCGAATGATATATTGATATCCATAACTAAAATATATCGTCAGATTAATAAATTTATAATTATTATCATGAAATATGTACATAAAATATAAAAATATATATTTTATGATATATATTCTTTAAACAAAATACTCTAAAAATCGTTTTAGGAATCGTTAATTAGGTTAAAAATATCCGCTTCCGATAACTAAAGCAATTCCAATACTCCGATGCCCTATTCCGATTATTTGTCGCATCATGTCAAAATCAAGATAGATAATGTAAGTAAATCTAATGTGGGAGATTTCATGGGAAGTAATGGATATGAGGAAATTTCGTAATCATCCACAGACTGTGGAATTGTTTCCAGTTTCCTTATCATTGCTCAAGTAAATAAAATGATCGTTTGATGCGTATATCCTCTTAGTGAAAGGTAGTGTGTAGGCGTAGGATTCTTCAACGATTACCCACAAAGTGAAACTTCTCCGGAAATGCCAAATCCTACGTCATCCACCTTGATCAAATACTAAATATCGCGAAGTTAACCTTTTTGTAAGTACTCCTATATTTAGGGTCCGTTCAGTCGAGGGATATTCGGCCGGGCACCAAATGCCCACACCTGGTCTCACAAGGGACTCACACCTCACAAAATGAAAGCCCCTCCCCCACTTCGCAGCAATTCATTTGGCTTATGTCCGATGTCAAGCGTTCGACCGACGCTGTATATTAAACGTACGTCGTTCGCTACCCCTTCCACGCTGACATTCGAAAAATGACCTCCGCTGACGTGTAGGCATACCGTCCGTTGAAACGCCACCAGCGATTGATATCTGTCTTTACTCGGAGAGAAAAGGACTGAAAAGAAATAAAAAGATGGACGACTATGTTCCTACTTTCCCACTCCGCACTGCATTTCCGAAAGTTTTCAGAAAGAGCGCGTGATGATCTTACCGCCCAGTTCATCTGATTCAGGACATGTATATTTCCCCTGAAGTTTGATATAAATCGGTACATCCGTGAAATCTGATGTTTATGATGACCCTCTGATGTTTATTCGCGCGAATTTTGAGTGACGAAGAGGAAAACCGGAACTATTCCCTTTGTATTTTATTGCTGGAGATATACGATAATAAGATTTGGCTTCAGAGCCGCGTCATTTGTCTATCCGCCGCGTGGTTAATTTAAGCGTTCGTATTAGACGGATATTTGATGCCTGCCCGAGGTCTGTGACGTCTGATTTCCAACTGCTGTCCGTTTGATATCTGACGGATGTTTTATACACTACTGCGGAGGAACGCAAAAGTAACGTGGATTCCGCAGAGGCGCTGCAGAGTATATGAATCATGCGGTAAAACTACAAAGGATGATACCCAATGAATCAAGGTTTCGTATCCCGTTTCCCAATTAACAAGGACACTAATAATTACAATGCTTTAAGCATAGACAGTTTCCATGAGAATTATTTAAAAAATATTCAAAAACTCAAAGTACTTTTTCCACTCTCACAGTAAAAGGAAACCTGGAAAAAAACAGAAAGCAACTCTACGTGTACAATAAAACTCAATCAGTTTGAAGATCAACTAACCATTTAAACACCAACTTAGTCATTTCATTTAATCTGTCGAACAGTTCCACAACTATCCGCATATTCCGTGTACGACTTCTGAATAAGAATCTTTAACTGAATTTTTTAATTACCTATTTTCTTTGAATTTTATATCTTAACCATGCAAAGTATATCAAATTCAGTTACATATATGAAAATCTAAAAATAAGTTTCTTGAAAATTTATATATTATTTTAGTAATTACCACTGTTTATTTCTATAATTTTTGCATCTAACCACACAAGTAATTATTTTTTGTGCCATCTGATGTGAATTCACTTACTTTAATGATAAATTAATTCTTCGACAATATTGTAACTCGTAATTGAAATGTTGCCGTCTTTTTGTTAACATCCATATAATACGTAAATGATTTTTTTTTAATTTCCTGTGTCCATCTATTTCGCAGAATCTACTTCTCTTCTTCTGATATCAAGTTTAATTTTACTCTAATCTAATTTTTCTTACTATTCTGTAATAATTAAATGGAGGATCCGACTTCCCAATCTCAATGTCGCTGAATTAAGTTCTTTGTCTGTATTCATCCCTCATCCCAATGTATTCTGATGAACCAAATATAAATTGTCTAAAGAAACCACTTGGTCAACGTTACTTACATCAGAAATAAATATCAGTTGAAAATATAAAGAAAACTAATTCATATTCTGTTATTTTTGATAGGCCTCAAAACTCAGCTACAACTTCTCTTTGATGTAACAGCACTAGCACAATAAATTTTGATCTATTTATCTACAATGCTGCTACTGATGCATGTTAATTTTTCTATTTTATTCACACATTTAAGAACTCTAATGATGTATGTATCAGTACCACCTCTAAAAGAATTCTGTTGAAACAAATATCAGCCTCTGTTTTATGAATTACTACGTAATTTACTCCTAAAGACACAAATGCAAATATTCTCAATTCATAAAATTTCCTTCTTATCAACTGGGAGGGTATTAAAGGTAATCGTGATGAGCATTTGAGCCAAAATCATAACCATTTACGGCTTAAATCCGGTGAAAAACAAACTCCCACAACTAATAACAGCCGTGATGGTAAAAAATTAATAGATCGATCCACGTCATCCCCATGTATACATGGATACATACATGTGTACAGATCTCCCGAATTATTCAATGTGGAGAACTACATCGTTATCTGAACGCAGTCGTTTTTTCTCATTCCGCTATCTATTTTCATCTCGTACATCGCCATGTTAAGCTCCATAACACGCGTTACTATTATGATATTTATTCATCCTCAACCAATTAAGCCGCTTAAGTTGAATCCCGTCGTTCGATTCGCCCTATTTTAATGGGAGCGATACAAATTCCGTTCGCTAAATTGGACTGAATATCTGTTCCGAGAGCCGTAAGCGTTTACGCAGCAAAAGTTATTTTATGATAAATTACGTCCGCGAACGATGAAGAATGATTCAATTTATAATTTTTAAATTTGAAAGCACCATTCTTCACAAGGATTTAATTAAATCACATAATCACCTCTCGTCTTACTTTTGAATTTTTTTTAATACAATACTATCAAGATGGGGATTATATTTTATGTAATTTGAGTGGAAGATACATAGGAATTAATTTCAGAGGGGACTTCGTAAACCACAGCCGTAAATTTTGAGTATGAAGAAGAAAAATTAAACGTATTCATATAATAAAACTGATAAACTGATGGGCAATCTTTGCTTGAACATAAACTTATTAATTCTTTGTTTACATTATATAGTTTCTTAAATCGGTAAGTAATTATTAAAATGCTGCTTTAAGTTGAAGGAGTTAACTGACAATGAGAGCTTACAATAAAAATAAATCTTTTAGCAACCGCTTTAGGTATTAGTTATACTACTTATAAATAATAATTACATTAAATATCTTTTCTTGACCTTGTTTTATCTTTATATGTTTTAGTATTGGTAATATCTTCTTTGGTTATTTTTGATTGACATATTATAATTTAGGGCATCATCATAAGTGTGCCCAGATCGACTCCTAATTCAGCAAGTTATTAATAAAAGTGAAGTGAAAACTTCGTGTGCTCTGAAATAACATTATTTGTAATCGAATTGGAATACATTTATAGAAATCGATGTTTATCGCTGAAAGCTTAATGAATGAAAAGGGGTATATCTTTCTCTTATGCGGAAAAAATAGCTCAACTCACACACAAACGAAAATCTCAAGCATATATAGATAACAGCTGCCATTTACGTGCCTTCGATACTATACTTCCCGCGAAAATAATATCGGCTAATGACAACCAAAGGAAATACAGAACTTATGAAACCATTCAAGAAAAAAGATCGAGTGATGTTTAACATGTGGGAAATTCCTCCAATGCAAAGACTGAATAATAAAGTACATACCCAGATTCCTATGATAACACCGCTGACAGCATTCTGAAAATCCACCGTCCCTCAATTTAGCACTTCCAGCGTAAAAGATAATTATCCAAATCTGTGAGCGGAGAACGCAGGTATTGCTGCCACAAACCTTTCCTGCCGTTTACAGCAAAGTTAACATGTACCAGGACGTTGTAAAAGAAATGAGTCACTATAAACTCAAATAGTGATATAAAATTATCAAATTGTTAAAATGTTACCCGAAAGATAACATTTGACATTTACATTAATAAATTAACATTTTAATACATTATCTTGTGCTTTAAGCGGTCTTAATTATTATGTAAAATTATCAGTTTGGAAGTTAACTTCAATTATTAAGAGTCTACCATAAGATAAAGAAAGACAGACATTATATAATTATATCTATAAGACGTTTCCAAAGTCCTTCCTTTCCCTACGTATCCAATATTTGAGTTAAAGACAGGTTCGCACAGTTCAGAAGCTCAGACTGCAATGACTCAGTTCTAGAAAAGTAACCTATTTGCGCCAAAACTGCCACCCTAAGCCCAAAGTTCCATTGCAGCGATTTTAGCAAGGACAAAGGCGGGATATGATTTCTGGAATTTCCTAGGAATTCCAACGAAGCCGTCAGGGTTTCCCATTTAAGTGTGTAGATAAATATGACTGGGAGATTACAGTTTAATGATTCTTGTACCTATTATATACAAAGCTTATCCATATACGAGTCGGTTTATTCGAAAAAAGAAGAAAAATCATTTCGCTTAAATTCATCTAGTTCTTTAAACGACAAATTTACTATTCTGATTGAATTATCAATCATCATTGATGACTTGATTTTTTTAATATAACTAACACGTAACATAGAAAAGGAAAGGCATAGAATAGGACGAAGCTCTTGGAAGTAATGATTGCGATTAATTTAAAATTTCCTCCATGTGAAATTAAAAAAAAAAAACTTTTAAGATGTAATTGGGGGACCAAGCTTCAATCGCGTCTTTAGCGGGATAGCGTCATAACCAGGTTGTGTAGTTCTGATTGTAGATGTTTATAAAGAATGGTCATTTTTATAGAGAGATTCTTAGTTACATTTGGGCTGTTAGACTCTAAATAATGCTTTTTCTCCAGATCAGGGAAGGGATTACGGAATTTGACAATTAGCGAAGAATATACGAATTTTTTTAATAGAGCAGGTGAGAGGCCATCACGATATCCCCGAGACCACGTTCAACAGCTCCCAAAACACTGTACTCCCTTTCTGGTTTCTTCAATATGTATATGTACTTGAAATTACGAACGAAGTCATCGGAGTGGCACCGAAAAGCGACTTTCTAATCTACGTTCTGCGGTGAAGGATAGAGAAGAGCTCGTATCGGTTACAACGGTCGAATTCTCACAGAATTAGTCATTCGAAAAAAAATTAATTCACAAGAAACCATTTTCGAAATAAAGCAAAACGCGGGAGGAAGACAGTGATTATGTACAAAATTTATTCCAATGAATGAGGCGAACGATTGGCTATGGCAAGTTACAAGGACGGACGGGGAAATCCGCGTCTTAAGCGGAAAGCAGGGCGTTTTAGGCGTTATTTTTACATTGTTATTCGTGTGACTGTGACCGGGATAAAACTGCATCTATTTATTTTTATTTCAATGGTGAGGAAGTTCTATTTTATTTAGAAAAAAGAAAATACCAATGACGTAACAAAATTCAGCAAAGAATCTGAACTTTGCAAGACACATGAGCCGAGTATGAGCATAATAAATATATCATTTATTTTTAAAACTTTTTTATAATTTTAATAATTCGAGTAATATATTAATATAATTAATTCGTTAAAGCAATTAAAAACTAAATTTACATTACCTCCAAAAGGTAACTATTTAACCAAAAAACAAACACTATTCTAAATACAGTTAGGAACATACTTGAAGGCAAAATAGAAGGAGAAGCACGAAGAGGAAGACCAAGTGACCGAATTTATTAGCCAAATAAAGAGAGGTATACGAAATAAGAGATATCAGGATATAGTAAACTTACAATTAGCACAAGAGAGAGAGGAATGGAGGGTTGCAGTCAATCGATCAACGGATTCAAAGACCTATGATGATTATTCTGAATAGTTTTCTCTTACAAACTAACATACACATCAAAAGCATTTACAATAAACATAACCATGCAAGATATAATGATGTTTGAGGAATTACTAAGATATATTTGAAGAAGTAAATTAATTCAAAATTTCAAAAATAATGAGTATTAAAAGATCGGATTAGCAGATAGGATTGCGGGATATTACTCACTGCAGACAATTTCTCGTACACTGTGCTTTATTTTCTAGCGGATCGGATGCTTTAATGCTTCAATGTTTCCTTAAGTAGTCAATTACCAAATAATCACTAACAGGCGACGTTTCGATTTGATTTGGGACTGTAATGACAAGCTAAAGTATGCGAACGCTAGCAATGAGAATTTCAAAAGATTTCAAGCCTTCATTTAACTTCATAGTAACTTTTATGGAACTCGCAGGGAGCGCAGTAATCCTATTCAACTACCAATTTGCCTCTTGCTTATTTGCCTCGCGAGACCTGAAATCAATTCTACATGTCATGAAACTTTATGGGGCATTCATACATCAAAACTACGTCTACAAAACTGCGTATCTGCAAATTCCTAACAATCATAAAAGATGCCATAAATTCCGAGAATTTAACGAGAAATGTAAAAATAACGTAGATTTTATAGCTCCAATTATTTGTCATGGCAAACAGCATATTCTAAGCAGATTCGAATAGTCTGATTCCATAAGGATTACCCAGCGAATAACTGAAGTTCGCATCCATATTTGGTATCGGTGACATGTCCGCTGAGCATTTACAATTTCCAGATATGCGGATAATTTAATTTCGCCTCTCAACTTGCATTGCACGAGAGGCAGTGATTATATCAGTTCAACAGCAATCGATTTAAAACTGAATTAAACTGCTTTTCCTCCACCTCGACAGCCGTGCTACTCAGAAACTTTTAATTTACAACCGTATAAGCAGAGGAGTTAACACCATTACAAGGTAAAATGATTACCACGTTACTGAATACTGTTCTATTAACGCACTACAACCTAATCCCGATTGCGTAGCGTTGGCGGATTGGGATTTGGAACTGAAGACGATATCAAACAGTGCTTCCACATTTACCCCTATACTTGGAATGGACTACATCAAAAATTGATGATGATCTTGCCAATCATTTATCTCCATGTTTATTTGTGCAACGGATTGTAAAAACAAGAATTAGTATCAGTTATTTGGTTAATAAGTGCTTGGTGCAAAAATATTAAAAATTAATAATATTTCTTTCCTAATTTTCCAATGAAGAAACTATTTCAAGAGACTATGGGGAGAAATAATAGTTTGAAACATGTATTAAAATGATAAAGCTGTTGTAATTTCTGTGATGTTATTTTAACGGGTAATTTCACAGCAGTTTTAGTTTATAACGCTCCATTTGAGTAAACTTTTAAGAAACCACAAAGAATAAAACTTCACTCGCATGGAGCGTTTAAATACTTCTAATATTAAGAATTACTACAAAGTTACCCCTGAATCGGTATCTGTTTTAGTTTCATTAGAAAAGTGTTGAGCGTCCTCGGTAGCCATGTGGGTAACGCATTTGCTTTCAGCGTAAGGATTCAAATCCGGGTGGGGGCGAAGACATTTATCCAGCTTCGAAACTATGGGGGATCTACCTAATTTAAGATTTAATTCCAGATCTATGTGAGAGACAATTCCGGCGGTGCTGGAGTAGAATAAAAAATTTAAAGAAAAGGGAAATTAAAATGTTTTCCGTTAAAATGGAATTTAAAAAAGGGAATTAAGTGGTGATAGCAGAAAGGTTTCACTTAAATATCTAGTAAATATTTTAATCATTCTACCTTTGGATAAAAACATTCAAGATTTCTTTTGAAAAGAAATAATTCTTGCCTGGAAACAGTTTAAAAAAAAAAATGTGGTTCACTTGTTTTTCACAATTTCTTCTTAGGGTAGACTTTCGTCTCATCTTCTAACTTTACTCTCACTGAGTGAGGTATTCTTATGATTACGTTGACTTAATTTTGATTATTCTCTCCGACATTTAAAATGAAAGAAATTCAGTAAATACGCCCTGATAAAATTCAAATCTTGCCTATGGCAGCGAGATAACTAGATACATTGCACAATGATACGGTCAAAAACATTAGTTATTTATTTGAGAATCTGTTTGATATTTATTTCAAATAGTTATCAATATATTTATCCCTCACGGCAATACGTGTAGCTAGTGAAATTGAAATATACGCCAAAAATAAATATATTAAGCAGCAGACTCAAGTTATCCTGGCATAGAAAAAACAGAAATGACCAAACGTTACCATAAAAATGTATAGGATTTACAAATCATAAGCCTACTTCTCAAGCAGAAGAAATTGAATTTTTCGCATAGAAGTCACTTCCGATAAATCAATTACAATACATATGATAGTTTCAGTATCTTTTTCAAATAGCATTCAAAAGCTTTGGTATAGAAATTATTCATAAACTTATCTACTTCCCTACAGTCTATTTCTTTTTACAGAGAGGAATTTATATAAATTTATAGCAGCATTAATTGTTAGATTCAAATCATTTTCACTAACAAATCGTCAATTTTCAAGATGAGAAATACACAAAATTAATGAAAAATAAAAATTCCTTACCGTATTTGTATAGCCAGTAATCAGAAGGATCTAAATAAATTATATTTCCCATTCACATTTCTCAATATCTATAATATCAACTAAAATAATGAAACAAAGTTCAAAATCAATTAATATTTCAATTATAATTCTCTCCGACGATACTCACAAGAGCTATTTCCACTGCTACCGACCATTCCACGAGCTACCGATTCTGAATTCGACATCTCTTTTACATCATCCCAAATTCATCCCTACCTATCGACCTTGAAAAATTATATCTTACGGGCGCACTTTGGAGTAGAGCGATTTTCACGAAAGATGGCTCTCAAAGGGATGGAAATCTCGCCTCGGAGGAATTACTTAGCACGTTCCCAAGGGTATAATGAAAGGTTTGGAAAGCAAGGAAAAGAGAGAGATGGAATGTGGATAAAAGAGCTGCGCAGACATTTCCAGCTGCGATGCGATGAATTCGAAGTACATGGTAATGTGATTAGGGAGCTAGTAGAGGAGAAATAATTACAGAGTTCTGCAGCAAACGCCCTCTGAAACGGATCCCATATACCTCATACATCCAAATTGAGTGTGCCCAAGAAGAAAGAACGTTATCCAAGGGGAAATATTGATCAATTTTAATCTGCCTGATACCTTATTTTAAATATAATATTGGCGTATTATATCACTTTATACCCAACAAAGCAGTTCATTTTTTAGGACTCAAGCCTCCATTAAAAGCCTAAAGACACAATGAACATCCTCAAACATTCCCATGAATAGTTTAGATCTTGAAATGCGTATCGGACTCTACTAAGAACGCAAGTTTTCCTTATTCTGAGGGATCTCGAAGTGGTCCAGGTAACTCTGGTTACTCCTGCCGAAGGCTTAAGAATTACTTCAACCTCTAGCCTAATTATTCGAGAGAATAAACATTTCACTATCGTCCTATACATATTCCTATATCGTACTATGACCTAATTTCACCAGGCGATTAGGTGAAATGAGGATTGAGGTAGTTTGTTCTTCCTTTCCTTACTGAGCAATGATGCTGTAAGTAGTTTAAGTCCATATAAGTGCAGTGCAAAGGCCCGGTGAATAGCAGTTTTAACAGCATTCAATAAGGAGTGATTACAATGAAGGCCATTGTTCATCATCATTCATGCTTAAGAAGCATTAATATTCATGCCTAAGTACCCTTAATATGATAGCCAGAGACGTTCCGATGGGTGAGATGATTGGCTAAGGTGCCTTTCGCAGTAGAAGGCAAATTGAATATTATGGAATTCATTTTCTTGATTTTCTATGCATAATTTTCTATAATCGTTACAGTATTATTAGTAGTATAAATACTATAAAAAGTAGAACCCGGGACTGCTTTCTCCAAAGGTGGACTCACCAACTACTTGGATAGTCTGAAACTCCTTCGTATACTTTTATTTACCTTCCAGTTTACTTTAACTTTGATTTCACGGTTTTATTCACCCCTTCTCATAGCATGATATCCTGCAAGTTTGGATGTTTCTTGTTACCTACTGAATCTATACAGCGAATAGCATATATTCCCCTTTTCTAATCAGCTCTTTGTAAATATTACTACATAATATAAGAGTTAACCGGGCATACTAATGGCCTATCCAATGTAAACTTCTAACTTAACGCAAGTCACTCGTAAAATTACGGGAAATTAATATCCCGATTTCATTAACCCTCTACGTCTTCTCTTTGGTTAATTACAGTAGGATTTATAATGATAACGACCGACTCTAATGGACGCCTGTCATTAGTCAGGTGTTACGAGCTAGTTTAATTCAAGTTGGACAAATAACGTGCTTGGCTAACGATTTTAGGACCTCCGTGTAATTTTCGTTTACCTACAATGTGATTTCTCTAATTGCAATTCCTGAGCTACACAGGTCACTTAAAATTAATCGTTTATACTTTAGCTGTTACGTTTTCGATTGCAAAAATTATGATTCTGGAAGCAGCGCTACCACACTCATGAGGGGGTGGACATATGGAAATAATTTTTCATCTACCTTTTGAAAACCAGTAAACCATAACTTTTTCTTAAACTCGTATGTCCACAAAATTCAATGAGCAGAACAAAAAAAAAACATAGAACAGACGTAAGCAAATTTTTATGCTTGGAAGCGGGACATCGAATCAGAACCGAACCGAAAAAACAATTTATGCCGAATTTGAAACCGAACCCGGACCGAAGAAATTCAAATTCTTAAACCCGAGCTAAAACCGGAAAACAGATTTATTACGTTCCATTTTTCCGTTTACCTTGCAAATTTTACTTATGTATATACATATAATTGGAGGAAGCTTCGCTAAACATGTGTAACTACGACTCACAAGTAAATTTTAACCTAAAATTTAGAGTAATATAATGTGAATGATAGATTTAGAAATAATAAAACCAAACTTACAGAAGGATATTACAATGGCCGGCAGTAAAAATCCGGTTCGAAACGGTTCGACGTTAGAAACCGAAATTGGTTCTATTCCGGAATGAAAACTGGAACGAAAAATACCACGGTTCAATACCCAGGCCTAGAGATAGAGGGAGATGTTAAATTGACCCTGCGTTCTGAAATGCATTAACTAAAAATAATGTTAAAGGGTAAGAGTCTTCCTTGAGAGTGTGTTAATTCTGACATAGATATGAGAGCTAAGGTGAAGCATGTTACGAAAAATAAAATGCTTAAAAAATAGAATATAAAAAAGCTAGATGTATCAGAGCAATGTATTTCAAAGTAATACATGTTATTTGATGATCTGATCAGTTGTAAAAATTTAAAAGCTGAAAAATTATCGTTTTCAGCTATTTTGAAAATATTCGTTCTTTTTAAAAACAATGCACGGCATTAAACTTCCCATCACCTCTTAATAAAACTGTCTAAGGATTCGTCATCATATATTTATTCTCCATCACTTCATCAATTCAGATTTTTATGCAGTACAACAAATCATGCTATAAAATCGGTTTCCACAACCGCGGATGGAGATCAATAAAGAAGAACTGAAACTGCATGAACGATGGAGCAAATGCCTGGATAGTAATCCTCAGAAAAAGCTTCCTCCATCTGAAGTTCAAAAATTCAGCCTTAATTGATTGTAATTAGGTTCAAGACTCAAACTTTTCAATCTAATAGTTCACATGCGTTGAGTAAGACTGTTCCCTATTCAAGAAGCACTGTAACTCGTTCCCTTAAGGTGGATCCTCCGTCCTTCAAAACTTTCCCTCCTTCGCCCACTCTTCCATTCCATTTCCTCCTTTCTTTCAATCCCTTCTTTCTCCTCCTTCAATCCAATTTTCATTTCGGGCTAATGCACGGCTATCATCCCGAAGTGCGCTCCTTTTCAATCCGAAGAAGGGGTGGCTGCAAGTGACGAGTCATTTGGAATTCCTCCTTTCCTAAGGTGTGCATTTCGAAATATCTTTTTCGCGGCGGAGAGGGATTTATAGGCGAAATTTCAGTCTCCAACCCCATTAACCAGACTAAGGGTCTCTCGGCATCCTTAATTGCGCTCCATTCAATCTTAGAATAGCAGACGCAATTAAGTTCTCTTTTTCCTCGCGGCGATTCTTTTGAAAATATTTTTAATTTCCCCCGATTCCGGAGCTTCCCCCGCCCTGAGGAACTTTGAGGCGTAAATACTCGATTTACGACCCATTTCACTTCTGCTAATCGACCGAATTTTGCGAAAATTAGGGACCGTTAATTGTCCTCCTTTACCCCTCAAAATATTCTCGATGCAGGGTATGAAATTATATTTAAACTTCTGTCATTTCGTTGTGGGTGTGTGTTTTGTATCTGGCTTTCTAAGGTAGCGCTTCCCAGCAGCCTTTGTTCAGTGATGTGCCGTACGAATTCTTGCGGTATACTATGAAATCTTCAGCACTTTTTTCGTTTTATTAAACATTGTGTCTAAGGAATCAGAAAAGGATTGGTTAAGTCTTTGGTATGGAGCAAATTGCTTTGTGTGTGAAACATGGACCTTAGAAAAAGAGGAATTCAAAAGACTAGAGGCTTTCGATATGTGGGGATTCGGGTAAAGAAAGGTAAATTAACGATAAGTGTGGATGAGAAAAAACTAGAAAAAGTAGGTCTCCATCCAAAAGTAATCTCCATACTTGGTCAGCTCTCTTTTTAGGAATAGAATATGTTCAAGTGAGATCAGAAAATTTCCGTCATTTCGTGGGTTTTGTATCTGGTTCTCTTAGTTAGCGATTCCCAAAGGTAAAACGATTGGAAAAACTTTTTTTGTTGCTACGGCTACTCAGTGAGCGTTACTCGGAATCTTCAAGAGGCAGGATGGGAATCTTTAGAAGATAGAAGAGACTTAATTTACTTAATAAATTCAGAAAAAGCACGTTCGAAGAAGTTGTAATGATGATTATGCGTCGTCCTTGTTAGGCCGTTCTAATACTGCGAAAAAGATCAATGAAATATGAGCTGGGACCAGTAAATTCAAGAACTTATTTATTCTGAGAACGATACGCAAAAGTAATCGATTATTAAATTAGAGTTATGGTGCATGCACACCCTGCCATACGCCGGAAGGCGGCTTGCAGGGTATATAAGTGGATATAGATGTAGAATGGTATGTTTTTGTACATACAGTGATGAGCCATAAGTATTATCAAGGTATGCTATGAAATCTATACATGTTTTTTGTTTCATTAAAAATAATGTTAAGGAAACAGAAAAAGATTGGTTAAGTCTTAGGTATGGAGCGTATTGCTTTGTGTATGTGAAACATGTACCTTAAAAAAGGAAGGAATGGAATAAAAAAGAATTCAAAATATTAGAGGCTTTCGATACGCAAGTAGTCGGGTAGAGAAAGCTAAATTAGCGATGAGCTCGGATGGGAAAAACTAGAAAAAGTATATCAATTTCCATGCCTGGTCAGCTCTCTTTTTAGGGACGGAATATATTCAACTGAGATGTGAAAAGGATAGCCAGAGAAATGTGTATGAAGCAAAGGGAACTGATGACGAAGGGTCTTGATAAAGGAAATGATTAGTAAAGTTCTTGATGTGGAGCGTATTGCTATATGGGCGTGAAATATGGAACATTATTTTTTCGACTTATTTAATCTCTTAATAGAATTTTGTTGTGGATATGTTAGCAATATCATCTCTAGTAGTAAAGTCCTCTCCTTGATCACCTTAAATTCTTTTTGAAGCTAGCAAACTAATGGTTACGATTCTATTATTTACAGAAGAAACCTAATTGTTCACTGAAAGATTGTGTGGAGCAAATGTTTACAGTCCATTCAAATTCAAAATTCAAGAGTAGTTGATTATGCAGTATTAAAGTCGATTCCATTATGCAATATCTGATTCTAATTTATTTATAGAATATTTGCCAAATTGTCTCAAATAATAAATTTCAAACTCAAATAATCGTTCGGTGAATTCAGGATGAAATCATTTTAATTGGTAGAATTAAACATTTCCTCAATCACAATATACTAACGATCTAAATGAAATTGGCGCAAAATTGGAAAAATCCTTAAGTACTGCAATTAGTAAAACCAGCGTGCCTTTGGGAATAAACATCATTATTTCTACAGATTGAGCAATTACTTTCTATCCAAAAGAACACTGGTAAAAAGTAGGTAGTCGGAATTTCCAAATTAGTTTCACAAAAATGATTAATTGAACTATTTCATAGATCATTTTGCATAAAATTCTAAACGTGAGACTTTTGCCACTCCAAGACCCGCACCATTACTTAGCTGAAAGGGATTAGAAACTTCGTATATGCAGAATTTACTCTCAGTGGTAAATCAATAGGGGTAAAATTTTTGTTCATTACTCAATTATAATTTTAATTAATTAATTCAAAACCATTACCAATTGAAATAAATTCACTTCTTAGAAATAAAAGAAAAACTTAATCAAGTCTTAGGAATTTTTGCTTATTTAATAAACTAAGAGACTTCTTTTCATGGAATTTTTGCTTGAATTTTGCTTCTAAAAGCTTTGATTTTGATTCAATTTCGATTTCTCTCAAGATATTACAGTTCTGTTTAACATTTCCCTTTTTAAATCAACTTTAATAAGTTTTCTACAACTAGGTCACAAATGTTGATAGATGAACTGAGAAGGTTTACTTTCCGAGTGTTCCATGAAAAATAAGGTATACATTTTCCGTTCAAATCAACAAATATATATATTAATTCTCTGTTTATAGAATCAATTTTAGACATACATCTCAGAGTCCTGTGTACATACAAGCATATAAGTAAACAACGGAGTCCTTTTTCCTAAGGATTCCTCAGGTGAATTCAAGCTGCTTAAATTTTAGAAAGGAATGAGAGAGCTAAAAGTTATCGTTTCCTTGTTTTATTTTGAGCTGAATTTATTATAAGACGGAAATAAACCCCTCCATCATTAAATATGAAGCCCTTTCTTCTTTCATTTAAACGGGTTCCTACATATATATTTCAGGCCAATAATTCCTAACCTTAATTTGAAAAAAGAATTCAGCATAGGAGCAGAATGATTGATTCCTTAGCTCTCCAATATTAAAAATGCTTAATTGAACTTAAAGATTTCTTATGAATCAATATATTTTTATTCTAAAACTTAGAAATAACTTTTTGGTCGATGCAACGTAAACTTGTAATGTTCTTATCAAGATAGCTGACGGAAACGTTTCTTTCGTTTGCTTTTAAATCAGATATTTAGCTTGGGATTGAGATACCTACCACATAAGCCCAGAATATGATACGCAGAAATATAAAACTTCTTGTATGTGAACATTACAACACATAAATTGATCTTCACCGATATACTCTATATATTACAGGGAAATTTCGGTTGAAAAAAGATAAGAGAACTACTCATAAGAAATCTATGAGGAAATCAAGGTCAAGAAAACACTGCGCACATTTTCAATAAACGTAATATTTTCAATACACGAAAATAAATTTCGATATCAACTATCATATTCCTTTATGAATCTAGGAATAATCAGATCCTCTAGACATAAGGCTGAATTCGACTAAAAAATCTAATACCATAAGTTTCCTGTACAATATCATATACTTTTCTAAAAGTATATAAGCCATTTTCCATACAGACTTCCATCAATCTATTCATTCAATTTCCAGTTTCTTGTAGAGATAAAATATATCAAGTATGTTTTTATAGTAGTAACATAAGTAGCCAAGAAGCCACAACTGTCCTAGCTGGACTCTTCCAGCTTCCTCAGAACGTTCTCCTAACAGGCGTCATGCGTGTCATCACTTACTCATTGTGATTCAAATAATTTATAAACATACTAAATTTATACATAAATGCGCTCTATAGGTTTCATTATTATATTCCTGCATGTGTAAGATCTTGTATATGTGAGTATATAAATAAATACTGTCTCTATTCCGAGCGAAATTGAGACTTAGAAGTATCTTCTTCCATTAAACCTAATATGTGCAAGAAAATCATTTTAAATCAATATCTGAATTCAATGTGCCACTTATATGTGAGATTCCAATTATGGCGGATTCTACGAGGTTGGCCATCTCTGAGTTAGGTGATTAACAAATTCATGCCATTATAGACAGGAGAGAGAAGTATGGAGAAAGCAAAGGAGAAGAGGGTTGTCTAAAGAGAAGAGAGATGATGATCAAAGAGAAGTGAAGATGGAGGGAAGAAGAGCAATGGAGCGGAAGGGTTTCGACTAAAGATGAGATTAAGAAGCAAAGGAAGTTATCAGGATCAAGAGAAGCTAAAAATAGAAGCTCGAGTGGTGTTCGGAACAGAAATGGTAGGCCTGTCAGAAAGGGAGCATACGAACAATTCAATTTATAGTATATATAAGTGTTCCACATTTCGGTAGGTTCATGTGCCCCAATATTCCTTATTTAATTCCTTCTCCTTCATTTCCTGGTAACTTATCCCACCCCTTAATTCGTCTAACATATTTTGTCTTTGCAATTTATAGAAAGCAATGTGAATGTTTAACACCAATCATCATCAAAATTAGGTCAATTCTGGGTTTTTAACTATAATTAAACAATAGCTGAAACGTATAAATTTATGCTGCTGGGATAGAAAAGGTTATTTAAATGCCCACAGAGCTTGGGATACTTGGGCAGCGTGTTTGACTTCTATGAAAGTGGTCCCAAGTTCGATTCCCGGTGGGAGCCTATGTGCAAAATTGCCTCAGCTGTCGAAGCACTTATAACAATTCTACTACGTCTACTTTAAAAATCTACATAATAACGTACAAACATTTTTTCTCAAGAAATAAAGGTATATTTTCATACTCATCCAAAAATTAAGAAAACCACAATTTTAACTGGTTGTTTCTCATAGCCGAATGAACCAACTTAATGTTTATTCAGTATAAATTTTATGATTCATATTGGGTTGATCAGGCAAATAATTCAAGCATTATGTGAAGAGAGAGACGTAAGATATTTTATTCCATATGACGAATAAAACCAACACTTCAGGCTTCTCCATACTCGTTGACATTGAATAATTCAAGACGCATAAATCGAAGAATAAGACGTTCTTCTTCAGTTCAATTTTCTTCACGTTAATTTGCGTATTCCAAAACGTGGGTCGCGTGATGATATCCTTATCGGCCTCAAATTGATTATTACATCAACTGCCACTTTCCTCCACCGTTTTCCTTTGGCAACAGTCGTTTCCCTCCCGCCCTTTATCTCTTTTCTCTTCCTGTCTTTTCTCTGCATCCTTGCTCCATCTAACCCTTACTCCACCACTTTCCCCTTGAAAAAAAAAGAAGAAACCCTCACCTCGTTTCAACTTTCCTTCACGGCCATTCCGAGCTTAAAAGCACGCGCTTCTACCATCCATCCGATCCCCGTAATAGTTTTCCACGAAACCATTAATTCATTTCACGCGCTGCCCGTTACGTACAAGCTGTTCCTGGATCGTAATAACCCTTCCTCCTATCGCGACCCCTTTTCAGGCCCTTTACCCTTTTCTTTCGGACCCTTTCGCAAACCCCTGACGCCTAGCTTAGCGATCTTCCAACCGGCCAGCATTTCCCGCCTTGGGCGAAAAATGGCGGGCTTTTTTGGCGCCATTTCTGCGACATGTTTTTCAGGAGCGATTGTCGAAGGAACGAGGTCTTATTTCCCGCGGAAAATTCCGCACTGCAGAAATAAGGGAATTGAAGGGATGCGGGGAGGGGTGGATACCATTTTCCGATTATCCTTTGCTCCGGAACCGGCACGGGACTGTGGTCACGTGACTTCATTATTGTTCCCAAATTGGTCGGAGCGGGCAATGGGCAAGAGTTAAACGACCTGAGGGCATCTTAGAAATGATTGGGCCCCTTTGCGAGCTCCGGACAAACACGGCGCTTTTCTGGAATCTAATTAAGAGGAGGGAATGGATGCTTGAACAATTAGATCTCTAAACTTGGACTAATGAAGTGCTCCGCTCGGCGGTCTTATGAATTTTGGAGTGTACCCTAAGTGTACCTGTGTAAGAAAGAGTGAAACTTTGGGTAACCGTTGAGTAGAGTGCGTATTATTTTCTTGATGATGATGATGAACACTGGATTGATTATCGAAATACTTCCAAGAAGTCGTGCGTACACTATGAAATTTCATCCTAACAAAATCCTCTACTTTCAAAATTTCTTACTAATTAAACTGGAAAAGTAAACTTCATAACTTTAACATAGAAAAGTAACGAACACTTGAAGTCAAATAATGGAGTTTCAGTGGTTTACTAGTTTTCTGTTAGTTAAACCAAAAAATTATTAAAATAAAACTTCATGCCTTACAAATACAAAAAATATACAAGTTTTTCGCATTCGTCTTTACAATTTCTCGTAAATACTTTATGATAATTATTATTTATGCACAAATTTTCGAATTTTAATCCCTTAAGGTGTGACGGTTAACCAAATATGTCGGTAATGAAAAGGTTGTAAATTAGGTTTAAAAAGTAAGTTATTCAAAATGACAAAAATATCCTAAATAATATCCTAACAACATAAATTAAGGCTCAATTAACTAGAAACCACATTATATTTTCACATCTAGAGGTACAAGGAGTGTAGAAGAAAATCAAAATAAATCTTACGTTCATAATCATTTCTTAATATTTCTACCAGAGTGGATTCGAGTTCTGGAACAGAAAATGATCAGGAAGAAATACTTATTTATTCAATGAGAAAAAATTTAATGGAAGAATAATGTCGCATTGGAGAATATTTGAATATGTTACACATGTTAAATAGATAAGACGCTCTCTGATTTCACTATTACGAGTACAAACTTCCTTTCTTTTCCACAATAACAATGTTAAGAATTCTTTCTCTAAGATTACACAGGAATTTAATCCAGCATTTCCCACGGAAATTTTAGCCAAAAGTGTTATTTCGTGCAACATTTGCTCAATCGACTGAAAGAATCCGAAAAATTTCATCTATTTGATGTCCGACCAAGTATTTGATGTCCCTCCCAGGTTATTACAAGGCACGACCGTTTCTGTACGCACTGTAATAGCGGATGAATCGAGTTAGAATTTCTCCTGACAAAGGTTATCCGGGCAATTAACAGTCTATAAGTAAATTTGAGGAACAATTACGGTGACCGAATTCCAGCGAGATGAGAAAGGGATGGTTCCAACGAACAAAAACGGGGCATTGCAATTTGGAAGGACGTTGAAGCGCAATTACCTCTGATTTCACTCGGCAATAAACATCTAATAGCAAGCAACGAGACAAAGGATAATAGAATGGAAAGGAATTGAACCACATCGTAAGAAAGATCAAAAGTAGAGATTAAGGCCGTGCATCAAAATGAGAGACATCTAGGAATGAAATGATCATTAAAGAATAAACTTAAAGTTGCTTGCAGGTAGGCCTGTGTCTTCTAACCCAGATTTTCCAAACAAGAAGTCATAGCATGGCAAACAATCAAGTTACGGGCTTTATAGGACAAAAATAAGGATTAGTGACAGTAGACTTTATAGGAAAGCTAAATCTACAATCCGATAAAAGATAACTAACAGAATAATAAGCCTTCATCTTTGCATTAACAGGATGGCAATAAAGACTAAGGAAAACATTTTTATCATTTCCCAAAATTTATTCCAATATCCGTATGTATGAAAGGTTCATCCAGAAAATAAACTTCTTTTAAAATAAGTAGTTCTTGATCTAATATTTACCGTAGCATTCAAATAGGTTTGATGTTGAAATTTCACAGTCTAAAGTAAGAAAATTAAGTAACTGCTAAATCAAGTGATTCCTTCTTAAGTACTTTAAAACTTAATTATCAAATAAGAGATATACTGTTCTAATAAAATGGGCGGATTTCTATTTAAAAATACATTTAATCAATCATTATTTCCTTAATATAACTGAGTGATTTAGATCCCTTAGCAAACTAATCCCTTCAATAAGACCGTTGGATACGAAGAGATAAGAAGTCTTTCTTCGTGTTAGTAATTGAGGCATAAATTCCAACTTTTTAATCCTCCAATGTGAATTTTATCACCACCAGATAGTGTAATGCTGCTCATTCATTAATTACTTTACTAACGAATTTTAGAAAATCCACAACATATCCACAGTAAATAAATACCACAACTAATAAATTTTCTCGTTCTACTGTGGAGAATTCAGAACATCGATGATTATAGCAATGTAATGCATCCACGTCTAGCTCAAAAAAGCAATTTGACCTATATGGACCCACGTTTGGAAATTTACGACCTAATAAGAATTTCCAGAACTTTATACCCACATAGTATGCCTGAGAATTAAACTTGATGAATGAGAGGTTGTGGAATAAATAATGGCAAGGGAAACGCCGCACAAGGTTACGAAGTTTTGTAGCAAATGCTAATCGTAGTTTCCGAAAACTGTTCTCGTGTATCGGAGAAATTTTTCACTCCAACATGCGCATAATGTCCTTTTGAAGATTAATGGAGCATTAATATTTTTTAAATGTTTAATTTATTTCGATACATGTTCGATGGAAATCATTCAGGTATTTTCTATATATTCAGAATTCTAAAAAATAATTGTTCCACTGAATAAATGTCGTTATATTTTCTATCGAATATTTACATGGCACTCCGTGTATTCGATACATTTATCTTCAGTAGAAGGAGACAGTGTGTAAACAGGCCATGGGTTCTACTGCTGTTTACTGAACTTCAAAAATGCAACTGACTGACATCTCATTCAAGCGGCCCTTAACCTATATTTTAAGAAAATTGCTTCTATTGGTTGACATTAAAATTCATTTTATTCAACTTATAATGAACTCACCTTCTAAAGGAAGGGAGGTGAATCCGATAGACTAAGCATCATAGTTGGAGACAGCACAGGAAAGTATGGGAAGCAGACAATCCTACGGTGACCCAATTCTTGAAAGAATTAAATCGATGGAATAATATGGCGCCGGTGAAGGGAAAAAAACGAAATCTTTTGAGAAGGATTTTAGTAAAGAAATTTTACTACAAATTTCTCCATGAATGACATCGATATTAAAGTTCTAAATATGTATATCCTGAGTAGCTTTATAGATCCCACTAAAATTTTAGAACCGGTCGTATGTGGATTTATTTAATTCAATCATGGATAATGCGACAAAAAGAAAGACTAGAATATATTGTAATTGATTATAGAGATATTAAGCTATTATAGGATGAGTTAAATTAGCTGTGGAATTTCATTCTGACAGAACTTATCCTTATTAACATTATCTTAATTAAAATTTTCCAAAGTCTTCTGAAGTTCATTATTTGGTTTCATAATGAATTTTCGGTCATCGGAAACCAATAGTACATATATTCTTTTTCCTTTTAACTCGAGATAAGTGCCTGTTTCATATGATTCTCTTATTGAATTATACTTCTTAACAAACCCTACTTCTGTATCAATCAACTTATATCTTTTTTCTTCCCATGGAGTAAATTCTACCATAATTTACTCCATCCATCCAACAACACCCATCTAATGTTCCAAATATGTATATCCTCAGTAGCTTTATAGATCCACTAAAATTTTAGAACCGGTCGTATGTGGATTTATTTAATTCAATCACGGATAATGCGATGAAAAGAAAGACTAGAATATATTGTAATTGATTATAGAGGTATTAAGCTGCTCTATTTAGAACTAGCCAGACGAAAACTTCCCGAGCAACTTATAGAAAATGATCGGGCTACTACGGAAAACCTGTCGATAACGAAGAAATTTCTTCCTATGAACTCTCTTGTAATAGCAGCAAATAAATTTATCCTCGCTTCGATCAATTTGTCACCCTTCCTGATTAGCAACCATCTATTCTAATAAACACTCCATCAGTCCTATAACCCGATACCAATGTTTCTCCATTGCGAGGAAATTGTCTCTGTCAGGAAAGTTGAAGTAATGGGTCTTTATTAATCTAGTTCCCTACCTCCTTCAAAATAGCCTCTTGCTGGATCCCAAATCAATAAACCGATACCATTGATGCGTGGCGCAAATACACGAACCGGAATTCGGAAGAAAGACTTTATTGTGATGATTAAATGTCCACCATTCACAGAAATATGCCTTTCGATTGATCAGTATGAAAAAAAACACGTGTTCAAGGTTTCAAGGACCGTTTGTTTACATTTTCGATGATTGGGAACACAGGGGTCTTTGATATATCATGTCTTGTATTAAAAAACGAAAATACAAAGAGATTTTACAAGTTTTCAACTTTAATGGTATTAAATTGATGAAAAATCGTAGTTTGGAATCTTCACATCCCCAAAAGAATTAATTACCACCATCTACGTGCGTTGCCTTCCTTCCATTTCATAAATGACTGAGATCTCGTATTATCCGCACTAAGATATAATGAGTAAATTGCTCACTTTTTAATTGCATAACTATAGCTGTAGATTAAACTGTTGATAATAAACCAGTATTTAATATTTTTAATATTTTCTCGCCAATATTCCATTTCAAGTACATACAAGCGGATTCTCATCATTACAACAGAGCAATATTAAATGGCAATATAATATATTATTATTATATATCTTTTCAATAAAATTAAAATATTTATTCTGTTAACTAGCCGGAGAGTACACGACGTATATCACAAAAAACTTTTATCATAACTGAGGATAAAACTAAGAAATACAATATACATATATCATGTTCCCCTGGTTGTAGGAAATTCACATAGAAATATGATGTTAATTTGATTAATCAGAATCAGAAGGTCAGAGGTTAATCAGAATCATCTTTCCCTGCCATTATTCCCATTTAAAAATTCGAAAAACTAAAACCAAGACCAAGCAGTCCTAATGGAGGAGTTCGAACTTTTATGCATTAAAATTTCATGAAAACAGATTAATTCCTTATAATACGCGCATTTTCAAATACCTCGCGGAATCGAGTCCGAGGAATTTTTAAATTGAAAGAGCCACGAATACGTTTGACAGGATTCTTTCGACATGAATTCCCAGAACTTTTTTAACTTACACAAAGTTTAACCCTTTAAACTCGATTCAAACACACGCTTATTGGATGAAAAGCGGCGATTTTGGAGGAAATCTCTATCGAGAGATCGATCCTCAAAGAATTACGAGTTAAAGGAGGCGAAATGAACGAATTATTTCCCACTCCACGCCAATTCCACATTTCAAATTTAGAGAAAAGCTTTCTCTGTGGAGTTATATAGCAATGACGGAAATAGTAGCGCCATGGGCGTAGATATGGGGGTTGTTACAAAGGAATGGGAGGGGTTGAGCTCGCTTGCTCACAAGAGTAATTGGTTTTTGGACCACTCGAACCTTAGCAACAAAGTGAGGAAGAAAATGAGGATCCTGGGGAGGGAGTAAGCCACCGCCGTAAGAGAGGCTGCGCCTCATATTGGCCTTATCAGACATTACTTCATATAGGTCCTTTTTACTAAGGGCGCCATTTTCTCCCATGGTGCTTTGCGCGTTATCCATTGGTGCCTTTCAATCTTATAACCTCCCTCCGGGTCAGACCGCATTCTCTTCTTTATCCCTTTCCATCTAGCCTGCTCTTTTTCTCTGCTCCTTCGTTGCCTTATGACCACCCATTTCCCTTCTTCACAAGCACTTTCGCTCCTATTCTGTTCTGCTACTATTTTCCGTTCTATGATTTCCGTCCTTTTCGTTTATCTCCAGCACGAATTTTTTTACTGTGACAATCTCCTCCTTACTCCCTCTCCTTAAATTTAATATTCTCATCTCGAATTATTTCTTTAAAATTAATATTCTTCCGATATTTTATACAATTATTGCTATTTACTTGTCAAAAAAAACCATAATAAATATAAAATAAAACATAATAGATACAATTCCTTGTCAGTAGGACCTTAACAACTCATACCAACTAAAATAAACAGCATAAATATAAAAATAAAAGAGCAGTGAATAAGTAAGGAAGACGCAAACAAATGAAAACAAAGCAACATATAAATAATCCTAACAATTAAACTGTTAAAGGATTAAGTCTTGTAAAAAATTCAAAACAACTTAAACATTTACTAGACCACTTTATTAGTAAATTTTAAAAAATGTTTAAGTTGATATAGATTTTTATACGTTAATAAGTACCACAGTAATAATGCTGGTTCTGTATCGGATTAAATTTTTCTTAAAGGCACGGCATATTAATAAGAAAAACATAAACAAAACAAATTATAGGCATAACAATATTATTATTACAGATTTGAAGAGAAGGTAAGAGATTAATGCTTTATAGGACAGAAAATATGCTGGTTGAAGGAACACTCATGATAAAAGTATGCGAAAATACAATTAATTAACCCGTTTAATTTTCTTCGACAAAATGCTTTAAATTTCACTTAATACGATTTCATACTGGGTATTCAAAATATGTTTTTAATTTCATTTTATTCGAAATCAAATATCTTTAAAAGTAAACACCACCTACTAACTTTTCTTTCTTCTAAACACCACCTACTTTAATAGCTCTTCCTAAGAAATTCTAGATAAACTTGAAAATGTAACATATACGAAAATTTTTCGTCTCCTAATCTTTCGAAGAATTTAACGGAAATTCAGTTTAACTGTATTTTCGATTATGAGTAGATTCCCATTTTTTGTATCGAATGATGATATGTGTTGCTTTTAGGATGAAAAGAAGAAAAATAGTCATCCATATCGATTAAGTCGCTATAAAAAGGGTCGGAAATGGATAGCCAAGTTTTCATCTGATAACATCGAAGAGCTTTAGCTAATTATTTTGACAGACCTGTTTTTTATATATTAACTTTTCGCTGGTGATCACTTGAATAATACCTCACTTGTATTCCTTCCACTAAGGAGTAAAGACAACTTTAAATTTAATTAATTAAAGAAAATAAGAAAAGAATTGGTTAATTGGAAAATAAATTAGACATTATATTACACAAGTAGAAAAGGTTCATTTATTTAAATACTATACAAATTTTACTCGAGTTTACCTCATAACACTTACTATCCCAATTATTATTGCTTATTATCCCAAAACGGTAAGGCCATGATTGTCCTTGCTATATGGCTCAATTAGCTGAAGCTTCCGCCCGAAAAGTGGACGTTCTGGGACATATAATACATTTCTCATGTTCGCTTTTCCTTAGAATTTTTCCTAAGTGCACTTCTAAGTCACCTTTCATCCTAAAACTTAGTTTAATTTTTTAAGTAGAGGACCATCATTCCTGTAGATACGCAGATTTCAATGACATTTCCTGATTCTGTTATCGTAGTTGAGATACTTTGACGGTCAATAAGTGTTTCTTCCTCTCTGACTTTTCATGGATAACGGATTTTATGCTTTTATGGGGTGTTTTCTGATGGTTTCTAATGACTATTATGGTTTATAAAGTTTCCGTACTTCGAATTTAAGTATTAAATTCACGCCTTTACTCCAAGAATATCTTCTATGTGTAGTTCAATGTCCAATTATTGTAGAAATTTTAAAAATTCTAATAAACATCAAATCTATCAATATTTTTCATAAAAATTAAAAAGATGTTTCCATACCAAGAAAAGGTATTTTGCTTTTAAAATCTGTCCAAAATAAAAACGATAACGATGTTGATAGAGCTCTAGATGTCATAATCAAATCACCATCTGCCGAATTTATGGCTTGAAAGTCCGCCATAAATAGGAAAACAGCAGTTGAACGAGAAGTTGAAACAGCAATATAATAGAAACTACTCTCGCGAAAGAACCGTTTATTTTTAACTGCGTATAGTTCCTTTGAACGGCATAGCTAATGCCTCCTTTAATGTTTTTAAATCCGTGAGCAAACGATAATTGCTTAGCGCACTAACAGAAAGAAATGAGCACGTACTTGGTTTTTCAGAGGGTTTATAGGGAATTATGGTGCCAATTATGAGTGCGAAACTTTTAACACCGATGTGCAGAAATGCAAGCGCATTAGAGGGAAAACCGCTATTCAGATGTAGTTTTTCTCGCCCTTTCTTCCCTTGTGAGCTCACTGAATTTCAGGGCAAAGGAACAAAAAAGGGTGATGGCTTAACGAGATTTATTCATAGAAAGGCGAAAAGTAGAGCGCACCATCTTTTCCACTTCAAATTTTAAAACATGTAGTACAAGTACTAAATGAATACATCTTCTATTTCTTATTCATAATAATATTAGCGGTACTGATCTTGATATCACATCCCCGTGATTGTTGAGTGAGCTGTTTCATAACAACAAATAAAATCGGCAAATAGTAATTTCAGTACATTTAACAACGCTGGAATTGTTTCCTTCACTAGATAGATAATAAACGGAAAAAAATTGTCATAAAATTTGCTAGCGCATAAGAGCCTCTGTCATGAAAGACTATTGTTTATGAAAATATTTAAAACATCGACCACATTAGAGATGAAAAAAGTGAAAGATAAATTTTTCAATACATCTTCCGCGATCGAAGGATTACCTAAGGATTAAATGAGTATATAAATACTTGAGAAGAGCTTATTTATTTTGTTTCTCAAGTGCACTAATTACTCATTGTTCTACCCCAGCCCTTATCACTTCTCAGCCGCTACAATTATATTGTTTATAATTGTACAATAGTAATGACATCCTAAAACAGATTTAGATATAACTAATAGCTGATAGCTAATGGCTTGATGAAAAACGTGAAGATAAATAATATAGGTAACCAGGCAATCACAGAAAAAGTCGCATATTTCACATGGTATACCTCATAGTTTCCTTAAAGATATTAATTTATTAATTAATCACGAATATTCTTGATTTCTACCAAGGAGCTCATCAATTTGAATACACAGCTATAACTACAGCCAGACTTTCGAATACTATCCAATGAACATTTGGCCATTACCCTATCCATGATCCAGATAAACATATAATTGCAACCGTGTATTAAACTTTCCACATTTTTGAACTTAAATCATTCTGAAGTACTTCTGTCATGTATCTATTCATAAGTACATTAAATAGTTCTCGGATACTCTGTAATAATGAATACCACTATTAGTTGTAAGGCCTTATCCTAAATATTAAATTTGTCCGGAAATTTAGGAAAATTCTATACTCGGACGTTTCACACAAATATTTTTAAAGCATTTCCCCCAGGAGCATCAATATCTATAGAATGAACCCATTCATGGGCGAATTTTCTTTGGTGAACTGTCTTACGAATAAAACATCTCAGGTTGAGACGTACTAAAACCCTGAAAACCAATCATCTAAAATAAATTTAAATGTAGCTTTATCCTCTAAACTTCCTCTAATGTGCATAAAGATTTAATTATTCCTAATCACCCTCTATCTTGTTACAGCTCACTTCCTCTTTGGTCCTTCTTTTATGGATCCTCCTACTGTTTTCCACTTTCTTTGTTTCCTCCCGTTCTTTTCCTCTTCTAATCTCCTTCAGTAGCTACTACTTATCATCAGATCAACTCGTTTCGTTGCCCTATCAAGGGACGTTTCACCGCAAAGGAGTTCAATCTGCCCTTTTAATCCTCCACCAAACTGAGGATTTTCCGAAACTGAAAGAGGGATTATTTTAAGTCTCTTGATACCCAGACTATTTAACGATCGCACCGATGATAAGGAAAAGGCATGAAAAGTAGTTTTTTCCTGATAAGAAAGGAAGCTTCCGGATACTCTTTTGCAGTGTGGCGGAATGGAAAACTTCCAGATAATGAAGGAGCAAAAAACATCCGCCATGAATTAGAGTTAACTAATAACCGTTTACTAAATCAATGGATACCACGAGGGTATATTTTCCATTAATTTTATCGGTATTATACTACGTTATTTGTATTTATGCTTCTTTTTACTATTAGTTTCTCTTTGAGTCAATTAATTCGGCCTCGACTTTGTGACAAGTTATCCTCAACCTCAAAGCTAAATGGTCCCTGGTATTATGGCAGCTTTATAAAATATTGGTGGCAAACTTATAACTGCTCTCTGGTAATTTTTTGTTCGATTTCTATTTAATAACGACTTCTCATTTTATCACACTTATAGCTCCCATGGTTTTTTGTCACTAGTTTTATTTATATCTTGTCACTTAATAATTGATATAAATAATGACCACTGTTCATTTCTACGACTTCTGTTTAAAACCTTGTAAATAATTGCGTTTTGCCCCTCACACAAAAGAAATTCATTTGCCTTGAGGATGAATTTTCTTGAATGACTTTTCTGATAATCAATTAACTCGTGATTAAAATGATAGACTGGCTAATAGCATGATTGAGGCTGCAACATGTAACAACGGCAAAGTACCATTAAATAAATAACGTTAATGAATAGCCATTCTGATTATTAAATACCGTTTTTCTTAATACCAACAATACCAAGTGTGATAAAACGGTGTAGAGTGTTAATCAACAGAAATTTAGTTTTTCTTCTTCAAGCAGGTTTAAGTAAGGGCAAATGGGATTAATAAAATTAAACGAAAAGCAAAGCCTGCAAAAAATTCTGTAGAAAGTACACTGGTGACCACTGGTCTAGCACCCAGAATGTATTTTCGTTTAAAAGCGATAGGAAGGTACTACAAACACAACCATTTATCAATCATTGCATACTTTTTCTTTATATTGGGGTATATTTGAATTTTTCATTCATTTAAAGAACATTCAATTATTATATCTCTATGAAATAATAGCAATTTTAATACCCCCAAGTCATCGAGAGATTTACTTAGAGACTAACGAGTAATAATAAATACTTTCCTACGCAAATAAATCAACGATTTGCCGAAATTATAATTAATCTTAACATATGACATTTTACATTTCACATGAATATGATATTCAGCAAAAGTTAAAAAACAGTTACCTCATTCTAACAGATATTGAATCGTATGAGGTCAAATAACAAGTACATTTCCCGGACAATACGAATTCGTACGCAATAATACAGACCACAATACGAGATATCGCACACGGGAAAGTTAGCTATCAACCCACACAAAAACGTCTCACCCAGTATCGTAAGCGAAACCTTATTTCTCAAAGTTCGACTACGTGACCTACTGCAGAATACTACCTTTCATCGGAAGACACATACTATCCTATTCCGAGATGTCCAACGTATTCCTGGAGAACCCATCTCAAAATCCACCTACCGGTTGACAAGGGAGGAAAGCGAGGAAATTCCCCTTCACTGGGGCCGGAAGTGCGTCCCGCTGTACCTCCTTATCATTCTAGACTTTTAATCTTTTATGCCATCTCCGAAGAATCATTCCAGCTCCATTCCGCCCAAGCTCTGCATTCGCAAGCACGGCTCGCCTGCGGGCCGGAATTTGATTTTTTCCCCGTCTCCAGAGGAAGAGTAAAATGACGTTTCCGAGATTCTTTTCCGTGCGGTATAGAGGCAGGGGCGCGTGAATATTCGTGAGAAACGCAACTCCTTTCGTCGGAGCGGAATAAAAAGAGTGCGGAGGCCACTTGCAGAACTTCTCGCTTCTTCCAAGAAACGCGATTTTCCATTCTGGAGTGTTTCCATCTGTGTATTTCACCCAGCGGCGCATAAAATTACGAGTATTCTCGTACGGTATGCGTCCAATGTTTAACGAGTTAGGAAGGAGCTGCGAGGGAATTCAAACGGTTTTTTTTTCGCGAAATTACTATCCACTTCGAGAGCGGGGCTACTTTATAACTCGGAAGGAATTTTCATCATCATTAGTATTCCTGCTAGAGGTAAGTCCGGATTTGTCCTTCCGAAAGTTACTGTTTGAGGCCGTTTCCATCGCTCCCAGTAACACGCCGCTGCCTTAATTTCGTCTTACATTATTCCCACCTCCGGCTTTCCTTCTTCTCGAAATTTGTTCTTCATTCTTTATTACGTACATTAGATGAATTATACATATTCTATAAAGATTCAAGATACTTCAGGTGAGAAAGAGTTCTATTGATCTAGGTTTCAAACAATATGACACTGATCGCTTTCTTCCGCAGTTTCAGCAATTAGAAAATTCTATTAAATATCCCGTATTTGAAATTAATAAAAATTGATTTATTAATTGAAACCAAGACGTGTCTTTTATTATTTATAATTTTATAGGGGATGAAGGTTGAATATACACCAAAAGATGTCAACGAGAGACTTAAACAAGAATAAAGATAATATAGTCAATCTTAACTTCACTTGGAATATCACAGCATTAAAATATGCTAATTTAAAGCAACGAGCTTGAGTGGAAAACCCTTAGTAACTTTCACAGTATCTTTTTAATTGGATATGTTTCGTCAACAATTCCACATATTCAAGTGAATTCGTTCAGATTAACTCAGGATGTCAGGTACGATGACGATGCTTGTCGAATTAAAACTCTACTGTAAAAGTTACTAGGTGTGTTTCACTCAAGATGGTTGCTTTAAATAAGGATAGTTTAAATCTATTTCACAGCAAATCTTTCGCCATAGATCTCCTTTTACTTCTAGAAGTGATTAAACCTAATGGTAAGAATGTTTACTAAGTCACAAGAATATTACATGATACAACCAATTATATATCCGTGCTAAATCATCCGATGATGATTCAAATTAAATTTTTTCTATATTGAGGTTTTTGCGTTGATAATTACCACCAATTGAAAACTAATTCTGAATCGTTGATTCCCTATTGTTTGTCATTATGTGAATTATTTCCTCATTTTATGGGTCTTATTGTCTTAAGATTCGCCTCTGAAGCCTTTAGAACGTTGATTTTTCATGCATGACTGCAATCCTTAAAATATGTTCTAGAGGTTTCAAAATCGCTCCTAGAAAGTTGGCAATCCGGAGCTTTCCATTACAACCTTTGAAATTAAACTATATTCCGAAAATCTGTTATCGGAGCCTTTTTTAGACCTTTAATTCATTAACAGCCTAGTTCCATTTCCTTTCCTTCGCCTTTTAATACGGTTTGTACGACATAAAAATATTTAATAATATCCTTCGAAATATATTTTAAAATAACCTTTTTCATTCATAATTATCCTTGTCTCAAACGAAATTGCCCGTCCTCCTTTTCCTCATAAGCTTGGAATATTTTCTGTCCCTTACACTTAGGTGGTCGCGTGACGTGAGGTTACGTAACTGGCCGCGTCGGGTAATAATGATCCGTATCTTAAAATCATCTATTCAGTCAAGGTTAACAGCATCGTGTGATTTAAATATTGAATTAAGTCACCATTTTATAAAGGAATAAAATAAATATTACTGACTTTTTACATTTCAAGAGTTAAATAATTTTATTAAGAGAGTAAAAAAATTATCGGAGACAATAAAACATCGGAAATATGTCTTAGAACTTGGAATCCAAATGAGATGCACAGCAGTACAATGTAATAGTAGTCGATGAACAAATTCGGTAGCATTAAATTAAAATTTTTTACACTGAAAACATGCCTTACTGATGATTATTTGAAAGGAATAATTACAAATAATTTAACCTTAATCTCAAACCTCATTCCTTAGCTACCCATAAATTACGATTTATAACAGATAGTTGTTTTAAACTTCAAAATTAGGTATTAGGTCGTATCCATTCCTTGAATAACATTTATATTAAATAAACATTACCGGTTTTTCTCTAAGTTGTGAATGTTGCATAAGTTAAGCATTAAACTCATCCCTATCAACCAAGTGCTATGTCCCACAGCGATTTTTTTTAACTTTGGAGGTCATTCCTATTGATTCTCATAATGCTGTTTTGGTATGTATATAAATCCTTACAATAAGATCCTAAGAGCTCCCTTCCTTGCTTTACATTGTGTTGGCGAAACGCTGAAACATTGAAAGATTTATCCTCACATTTTCGTAAATAAGATACCATCAGATAACAATCCCTTAGGAAACGGCCTGCTTAAAAGGCAGTAAAAGCACCCCCAAAAAGTAAACCCGGACGATACCAGTTATGATGCCCAAACTGCTCGTAATTCGATCGACCAATCGATGAGCAATCGTGGAAAGTGGCTTTATTTGCCGAATAAATCTTTCCCGGACTCTTTTCGAGGCGATTTCAACCCAAAGCTGGCACCGCCTAAAGAAAGAGTCGATGACTCCTAAAAAGGCCATTAAGAAATCCTTCCCATTAGAAAATTGCCACTCGGAGGAAATCAGGCGGAGGAGAAAGAGTCGAAAATCGTCGGTGCGGATTTTATTTGCAACACGCTCTCCATCATCAACGGCACGAAGGGACGACGAGCCTTCATTTCGGGAAGCCGAGGTGCGAATGAACAAGGGAGCGGTGGGGGGATTTGTAAAAGTCTTCCGAAAGCGATTCGAAAATCGTTCTTCTTCTGTTTTTTTCCTTCAGCCGTTATCCTTTCGGAAATGAGAGAAAGGGGGCACTTGAATGAGCTGGGAATTCTTATGCAAAAACGATCTCTTGTTTACACGGATCGGTGCTTTTTGTTGAGTTTCCTTCGTCGGATGCAACAAGCAGCTCCATTCTTTTTCGAAGCCTTTTAAAATGGTGGAATCAATTATTACGAGCTCCGTATTGTTCCTAGTTTCCCTTCATCTATAAAATGGCTATTGCAACGAGCTCGGATCTTTCTTGGAAACTGAGCTGAAAAACATTTTGAGAGAGCGGTTCTTTTATTGGCGCCTTGCTCTTTTGACTTCTCTGCCGATCTTCTTTCGATTTCTTTTAATTACTTTCGGGCTTTTGGCGGGGCTGCTCTCTTAATTAAGAAATTAAAAACCGAATCGAGCATCCATGTATATTTGAAAACCTACGGTCTGAATCGGAAAATATATTTGAAAAATTTCGATACCAAGATATATTCGCAATGAAAGTATTTATTTTCCGGAGAATGAATTTTGAGTAATATATTTTTAAATCTACGCAAGAAAAGTTCTGAGCAGGTTTGAAACCAATTAAGGTTTTTGTCATAATTATATGCAATATACTTTGTGATGGATACCCGCGTCTAGTATTCTGTAATTGAATTTAATTGCGGAGGGTATTCTTTATAATTATCATAAACTATTACAGTATTTTTCCAATTGATTGATCCCACTTTTGATAGTCCTTTTATTATTCTGTTTAAACACTGATTTCAAAAGTTCTGAATTATTAAAAATCACTCTATTAATACGTTACATATACAAGTGATATCATATTCACGGTAATAGTCTTTCATATGAAGTAAAATATTCCATTTTTACAGCTATGAATTAACAAATAACTTCTAAATGATATAATAATATTCTTTTTGGACACTCGCTTCACATGAATGGGAATGGAAGGTTTTAAAACAGAATGGAGAAGATATTAACTCAACGGATGTAATTTTTCAAAATATAAAATTAATGGGGAAGTAAAAATTTCAGGCAATCAATGAACAATCCAACCCATGAATATAATGATTTGGAACATATCTTCAAAATTATACCGAATTGATGTACACGGTAAAAGTATTTAGATCTCTCTAAAATCTAATATTATCCACTGTTAGCGCTGGTTTAAGTTAATTTGCATATAAGAAGTTAATCTTACAGAACAAGATTTAACAAAACAGCCTTTAGTGTAACTTTATTAGTAAAAATGGAAACTTCACCATGAGCAAACATGATTTTATCAAAAATATAGAAAAAAAAATAAGACGTTATCACGACGAGATTCAGACTAGTAATTCTCTTTTTAGATCTAATGTATCGTCAAGGAAGATGATCTAATGGAAAGAAATAGCTTGAAAAATACGCAGAGGATATTATTTTGTGGGTTTATAAACTTAAACTTTTAGTAAAAGATAATGCTCCACAGCAGGAAAGCACATGCAAGAAAGGTGCTTTGAAAATCTTGCGAAATCTAGTTAACTAAATTTCACGAAGAAGGTAGAGTAAAGGATTTGAAAGGCAAACGGAACAAAACCTGTACACTTTCAGATAGTTAAAACAAATAAAAATTTGTTTGCATAAAAAAAAAGAAAGGAAAAAGTAATCAGTATTTATAAAGGCAGAGCAAGCAATAATAGTTTATAAGTAATAGTAGTTTATTCAGTAGTTTATAAGTATAGTAATAATAATAGAACATAAGGTTTTGAAATAAATACCCTTAATTACCTTTGCCAAAACATTCACGTTAAAAAGTTATGATTAAATTATTTCTACGCTTCATTGAGGAGTACAAGAAATGAAACTCTCTGCATTTTCCCCACGAGGACATAATTCATCCCCAACCTAAAATCCGCACTTACATAAGGATCGGTCGGAAATTTCAGCGTACTTTAAGGTGTTCCCGTGTGTCCAATCGGCCGTGATTAACGGTGGCACGGAGTGAACAGGAAAAAAATGAGGCACGAGTAGAATGGAGAGATTTTCGAAGATAGAGACAGAAAGATTTGTAAAAAGAGAGAACGGTTTCTACGATTCCATTCCTTAGAGTGTTCCCAGGGACCTCAACTACATTCCCATCTTTATAAGGTTAAAGGCCTTTTCCTTCCACGAATTCCCACTCGATCCTAGAGCATCACTTCCCCCATTCTTCGCTTATTTTCGTCCGTTTTCTTCTTCTCTCTTTCCACCTCTATTTCATGAGTTTTCCTTTCTCCACTAAAACTTTATCCTCTCCTTTTAAGTAACCTTTCTCTAACTCTCATGTATCCCTACGTTGTAAATTTGGTCTTTCGGTATTTTTCAAAAGTTTCATTTGGAGTCATTTACTCATTTATCCGTCGCAGTAAGACTGGCTGAAGTCGCGACGTAAACATCTACCACATTCCAAATGCCTAAAATAATGATTAATGAAGTTCTACATGTATAAATACAGTTTATTGGTGTATATACAAACCCGCTATCTAATAACTATAATTTACAACATAAACAGCTATAATTTACATATTAATTTACACCTCCCACTGCCACGTACCTTTATCAATTAAGCAGGAAGCCTTATGTCCACGGTAACAGAATATCAGTACAAAAACAAAATAGGCAACCAACTAAATTAGACTATAAGCAGCGCTGTTAAATAATTATAATTTGCATATAAATTTTCAATTATCCTGAAATAGCATTAACTCCACAAGTCTATATTTCTTATCGAGTAAGATTTTCAGGGTTCCTGACAGGCCTTCGCGACTACCTTAGCGATCTCTACTGGGTTCACGTAGTCCCCAAGAACATTTTTAAGGACACTATGGGCACTAGTGTAATATATTGACACTTTTTGTGGGCTTTATTTATGGAAATTCATACTTAAATGACACCGATGAACATGTTACTGTAGATGGAGACATTGTCTCTGAAATATGATTCTAGCTTTCTAGATACAGTATATTCCCCTGCAACGTTGGACCCTCCAAAGGCAGCAGGGAAACCACTCTAAGATAAGTAACCTTTTTTTATTTCTATCATAAAAATTACGAGTTTCAATTTTTGATAATTAACTAGCAGCCTTATCTCTTTTCTCATTGCATGAAAATTTTATTTTGTATGCCTTTCATCCTGTATTTATTAATGAATTTCATTCTGTAAATGCTGTGTTTATTTATACATTGACCGCTTCCATTTTACTTACTGTTATAGATTTTTAGGCAAGATGTGAATTGAGGTGTTTTATCCTTGTTTTCCTCTCTGATCCAGAATCCCATTATCCCATACCTATTCATTTATACTCTTTCGCTTTCCGTAAACAGATAGATTTTTACGGGATTGTATCAACAGGCCATTCATATTGGAACGTAACCTATAAATACGTACGGTAATTGATCTCCAGAAAGATAAAACATGTATTTACAGATGCTTATTTGGCTATTTAGTAGAGGACTGTCACGTGGATGATATATGTACTCCCGAGACGTCCTATTTCCCCACGTTGAGCCATCGTTCTCACTTCCGAAGGCTAGCTGGCGCTAAAGACTCCCCTCACAGAGTGCCGCCCCTCTTATCTCGCCCTCAATCGGGTCCACTACACAGACTCCTACCTCTTTCCCGTCGGCAAATCATCTTTCATCGCTACGTTCCTTCCGGAGGGTCCCCCTGACATTTCCAGCACACGCGCCCTTGGTGTCGCCATCTGCGACGAACGATTAACCGCCTGAAGGGTACGAATCGAATGCTTCAACGTCCCCGTAGCGATGAACGGTGCTCTATCAAAGTCTTCCCTCCCTCGGAGATTCTTTTCCCACACGGCGCGCTTTCAAGTCCGGGGAGACTCTTTTGGAGTCGCCCTAGATGACCTTAGCGGAACCCCTGTGGAAGTGTGGGGGAAATCGCCATTTGGGTCACTTTATTCCGTCCACTCAGATTGACTTAGTTGTCTGCTTTAAAATGTTGTGATGAAACCTGAAGGATTTCGTTCAAGGCTACGGCCCAAGGATGCCCTATAGTCTACTCGAATTTTGGCGATAAATATCTGACGAGGAAACCTCACTTGGTGTGACTAAAATCAGATTAAGGAACAAAACTATACAAAAGAACGTTAGAAAAAAGAAGAGAACCACGTCTGGCTCCGGATATTAAAAATTCACCTTTAAAAATCAATTGTTTTGTATAAAATGTTACAAATTGGCCAAAGTAGAGAGGTTTAACATAAATCCATAAATGATTATTTAATAATTATGTCTTCAATGATTGATTAAAAATATGAAATAAAAGCTTTATTTTATCTGATGTTTTAATATTCCCCGCCGGTATTTACATCTGTCGAAAATCAAAGGAACTATGAAGACAGATTAATTTGATTTTGGGGCATAATATTTAAATGATTATTTGGAGGCACGAAAAATGTCTTTTCCAAGAGAAATCTTATATCTTTGATATCTTTTGTCGCCTATAGGAATAATGTTTGTTTGAAGATTTGTTCTTTCTCATTAGGCCTGAATGTTTATTTCACAATCAAGTCAGTGGGCATAAAGAATATACAATGATATTGTTTCGAATTTTCAAGAATATATCGTGTTATTCAACTATTTAAGTTCCCGGGAAACAGGAAATCTCTAGTTTTATAATCGTTTAATTTTACCTTTTATCACGTTTATATTCATTACAATTACGCGTTTTTCTGTACTTTCTTGTCGTTCAAACCCCGCCAAAATCGGCACAGGATATGGAATAACATCCTATGCATAATTAATGTTAAGAACTAATATTCAGGGCAAAGTAAAATTTATGGCAATGTTTATGACTAACTGAATAAATTCCGTACTTAAATAAATAAAGTAAAATAAATGAAGTAAACTAAATATGTATTGATGATCGAACGCTTCATTGTCCCATTCTTAAAATAAGACCAACTTGTGAACAGTAATTTAGATCAGTAATTGCCTTCTTTTTAATTCAGCTCTGACTCGAATATACAATAGTGTGCTTTTGGACTTCATCGAGATTGTTATGAGTTTAATATAAAGTTCTTCCAGTCAAAAGAATTATTACAGAGCAATTGAATTCTAACACCTCGTCTCTCTCAAGAGTAAGAAACTACATTTGAATGCATTTGTGAGAAAATAGTAGGACTCCGTAAAGACAATTCATCCATGCGACAACAAAGATTTCATAAAACGAGCTTCAACAGCAAGGATTTTGAATATTCCTTTTGGATAAGAGTTCCATATAATCCGGTGCTTTCAGTAGAAAAATAATACTACAGAAAGAGAGCTACGATCGACAGAATATCCTATTCTCCTGCTTACGAGATTAAATTCCGACGTTAAAATATTCCTTATAAGAACCGTGCTCTATAGGGGATTCAGTTCTTGAATAGGCTCTTCTTAATGATATCACTAGCTACTAGAATCAGTCCATCACTACGATTGACAGAATCTAATTTCATAGGTCATCAAAATATGATATGGTTTCAAATATGACTATTGGATCGGATATTCTCTATGGAAGTAAACTTTCCGGAGTAAATCATCTAATCCTCCTGATTTAGTCATCGAAGGATTATTGCTTTCCTTTCAAAAATACTGCATTAGAGAAAGAAAAGTCAATCGGAAAATTTTTATCTACGAATCCTTGGAAAGATTACAGTCACATCTCCTACTTTGTAAACATCAATAGGAAAGGATTTTTGCCAATCATACGGTCCCCCAAGAAATAAAAAATACTAACCTATTAAAATATCCTAATATTCGATGCACTTATTAATATAATAAAGAAAAAATGTAGTGAATTGTGCATACTTATATCAAATCAGGTACATTTACCTACCCATACACTCTAACATCTTAATTTAACAATGAACTGACGATGAACCTCTTGCATTAAATCAGTAGAGACGCCAAAAAGCCATAGCAAATTATGTAAAGAAGATTTAAAACATGTTTTTGCGAAACACAGTCAGAGTTAATAAATATGGATCTCATGATTTTCTATTTAGAAATAAAATGAATACATAATAAAAAAGTAATAGCGTTATTTCATAACTTATCTCTCTAGTAAAAATTCATATTGAGGAACGTCTAACGAAAATTTACTAAAGTAAGTTGAACGGAGCTCCCAATATCATATGAATTTCGTTTTTTCCTCACTAAATTTTATTTATAACCATTTTCTGCTCTGTTGATACCCGTTTTCTAGTCCAAGACCGACAATAATATTGGATTGGATATTAAGAAGTCTTATTTAATTTTCCAACTGTCTAGGCTTTCACAAAATGAACCCTATTATACATCAAAATGAAATTCTCCAACGATAAATTATTTGATTATGGGATAAAAGCAATATTGTAAATTATAATATTGCTTTAACTTTCTGCGATATTAATCAATCTCTTTAGAAACGATATGGCTTAGAATCTTGCATCGATAGAGATTACCATTACACTACATAATCATGCTAATGAAAGAAAGGAATATTTACCTTTTGTAGTGACTTAGTTTCTAAAGCAGGTATAGGTAGTAAATGAAATGCTCAAGCAGTGTCCTTGACGTGCGATCTTCTCATATACAAACAGCTCTGCACCCTGTAAAGGAAAAGGAAAGTGAAACCTACAAAAGTTGGACCTTAATTTATTTATAAATCATTGTCAAAGGAGTACGAATAATAAACATATTGAGTGTATAAAGTAGCATACTGATTCCCAACCTACGCCTTATTTATTTTCTATTTCGAAGTTTTTTTAGCAAAGGAAAACGACAATCGAAAGGGAATCGCCGATGTTGGTGAACTTCCTGAAAAATTTCCTTTTGGTTTAGGAAAGTTTATATAAAATCAGGCGTCTTCAGGTTGCATTGAACCTTCGACAAGAAAGATTTGATATGTGCAGAACTTATCCGATCAAACTCTTCGAAGGAAAGCTCCCTAGCTACATATATTTGTTAATTTATAAATAGTAACAAACGTCTATGAAAAAAGGCAGGATAAATATTACTAAACGAAATATCAAAGTGTAATTGTAAAGTTTACCATTAAATTAACTATCCTTAACGTAGAACCAAGGATAATTTTGTTGAGTAACGATGAATTTTGACAATCAATTGGTCCTCAGGAATCCTTCAATTCCAAACTTTTTTCTTGAAGGTAAGTGAAGTAAATTATCTTTTGAATAATTTTCTGAACTCATTTCTTTTGGGTGGTTTACTTTTTCTACAATCTAATTTTTGTGCACGGGTTTAGCGGTTCCAAGTCGAAGTAGTTATTTTTTTAGGTCAAAAGGAGATAAAGTCCGTACTACGTGGCATTTGCGCTCGATGTACAGGTAATTATGTGTATAGATTACGGCAAGAGAAATGTTTGGACGGATTAGCGCCCTTATCCAGTCGGCGCCTGTGATTGGTGCACCCTTCGTAGCATAGACAGGCGCGGAGACATCCGAGTTCATTAATATCCTCACATCTTCCCATCCATCTTAATACGCTGTCTCTCAAGCTCGGAAATTAAAGAACCACAGAACTCCATATCTAACTTGAGAAGCCCAGTTTACGTATCGGTTACCAAATATTAATAAATTTGTCTCGAGGAACTGTGAACACGGTTGAAATATAACCATGCTCGGTTTAATCACTCCTCAAGATATTGAGTTCATTACCCCAGCTCATATTAATAACAATCTTTTCGACATTAAGCTCATTTATTCATTTATTATACAACTTTGCCGCAGTTAGACGCTGAGTTAGATGACAACGTTAGTTTACACAAAATGTAACTGAAATAATTTCATAATTAATACATGTGTATTACAATAATTTATATCAATGACTTATTACAGTATTTTTCTAAGCATTTATGCATTACGCAAAAGCATTTATGATTACGTATAATTTACCCATGAATTCTGTTCACCTTTAAACAGCATAAATATGTCAGTATTGGTTACGATGCAAGATCTTTTAGGGTTTCTATTCGATAATTGCGTGGTTGAAATTAAAAGAATAATATCTCAAGCGAAACAAGTATTCAAAAGTTCAAAAGAATAGGAATTTTCTAACAAAAAATCACCTCATGTGATTTTTTTGTTAGAAATAACAATTTTTAATCACCTCTGGGAATGAATAAAAATATAAATTGAGTATCTTATGATTGCGAACTATTGACTTTAGAGGAACAAGAGAAAAATAAAATATTAGCTGCTTAAATATGGATTTGGTAGCAAATCGTCAAAACCATTTAGACTCAAAAGAAAGCAAATGAACAGGTGTTGAATGAAATACGGGAAAGTATAACCGTATTGGATGCAAGTGAAAGGAACGGAATTCATCGGACATTTACTGAGACATTAAGAGCTGGTGAAATGAATTTTTATAGGGAAAGTTTTGGCAAGAGGACTAGAGGGAGATCCAGAGTACCAATATTTCCAGATGTAATGCACTAAGCGAACTGTAGTTCATTCAAAGAAATGAAAGAGCTCGCAAAGGTTAGCGAAAAATTGTTGATGACAGCGATGAAGGAACTGCCTTTAGTTGGATGAATAAGAATAAAATTAGGCCATTGCGGCTACCGAAGTCTCCAATTTTCATCATCTTATCAAACAATTTTGTCTCTTGTGTATGAACCATTTAAATATTAATTAGATCAGATTATACGCAATATAAATTCCTACGATTAGAGCTATAGATATACGATAGATATGATTATCTTATATTATCTGGTACAGAGTACAGCATTGCTAAAATCAGTTAACTTTTAATATGAGACTTCTAAGAAACTACCAATGAGTTTCCTAGAACGGGCGCTAAAATAACTAAAATTTGTCCCTCTTGTCATTGTCATTTTATCATTCAGAATAGAAGACGCAAAAGTGTCTAAAAAACGCATCCATAACCAGTCAAACATTTCATTTGCTACACAAAACTTAAAAGTTCACTAGATACCAACCCATTACTTCCAGCGGACAAACACGAATAAAACTTCCCATGTCCACCATCGTGGACTACATCCGAGTCATGCGATTCGGAATGTGCTCTCATTTCCATTTCCTCGCAATCCCCATCTTTACAGACCCATCTTCTTCCCTATATTTCCCCGTACATTCAACTATGACAACGACTTTCTATCGATCAAATCCTGCTCGAAATGGAACCATTCTAACTTCTTCATTGATGTACGGGAGATTTATCGGCAGTACTCTGCAAGGGAAAATGTATGCAGCTTATGGTAGGGGAAATGGGAGGGAGGTATACCGTGGGTATTCTTCGAGGATAGAAGTTGGGAAAAAGCATCCTTCCGATCAAAATGAGGAAAAAAGAGGTGAGTTACGTCCGGAAACATTCCGCAATTTTTCTCCGAGAAGGAAATAGAAGTATTTTTCCGGGGCAAATAGCTTCGAGAATTCTTGAAAATAAAATCGATGCGGAGGACTTTCTGAGATGGATCAGATTCCTCAATGGGCAATAAAAATCTTGCGATGAAAAATATTATGAGGAGTCATTAACCGCAGAGTACTTTCGCGGTTTGATTGAAAGTATTCTACTCAAATCCACGATAATATACTGCCTTTGATAGATATTAATATTACCAAGAGGAATGTTCTTAAAATACAATGGAAATGGATACATTAACCTCCAGCATGTACAATATTTCCATTGGAGAGGATAAGAAGCAAACTTAGATCAAATTTATCAACATGAGCAGCCACGTGGCACCTAATGATATTAGGTAGAATGAAAGAAATCTTTTCTTTCTATCAACTTAGTTAAAATGAGCCGTAAGATTCATAATCACGTCAAAATATTTGTAGAAAGGAACATCAAAGCTCGAAATTTGCAAAACCTTGGTATCCACTCGAAAATTTGGGATGCTTCTAAGAAAATTGGTGAGTTTTATATTTTACTTTCTCTCCGAATACTTCTATCATGCAAGTGCTACTTAATAATGGTTTAGAGGCTGCATTATTTTCTAGCCTCTGAATTAAACGTGAATAAAATTATTTACAGGAGTATTGATGCGATCAAGCACAACAAAAAAATAATTTCTCTAGAATTCTTCACTTGTAAGATTGTTCACGTTTATTTTAATCACCAACTATTCTGTATTAATATTAGTGCAATTATCTTCTTTTACATCTTCATAACTAGTGAAGTAAATAATTAAGGAGTAAAACACATTACTCTTCTCAAAGCTAATTCATTTCCCACTATATTTCTCTTCCCACTCAGCAGTATTACTCCGAAACGAGAATTGAAACCGAAGAGTGGGAAAACGTTTATTTATTGGGTCTCAAGGAATTCACCCGTGGATGCGATATGCATCTCGTACGAGTAACCTTTGACTGTATCTGACCACACACCGTAAAACACAGTTCGTACTATATTTCAGGGGAAAATTTTAATTTATCACCGTACGATAACGAAATTTTGAGCACTCGTTCACCGAATCTCGGACGCCCTTCCGAGATAATATCAGTCAGGACATTGGGAAAGCGAGCAACGAAAATGCAGAGGATTGTACTCGTTGCAAGCAGAACACCGTGAAATACGATTGGGAGACCCCTCACATGGTGGGGATTCTAAATTTGTCTGAGTCTAGCTAAAAAAAAGAAAAATTGCTCAACGTTTTGCTTATGTTTCCGCTCGTTTTTTCATTATGAAATCCTTGAATATGAATTCGCCTGTCATATATTTCCCTTCGGAATACATTTCTGTCGCAGCAGGAAAGCGTCAAATTTAATTGGAAACCTCTCCCTTTTGTATTTTTTGCATAACGAGCCGCATTCCATTCCTGCTCTTACAATAGATTGCATTGCGATCAAAATTAATTTTTCGTTACGAGAGACTGATTTCGATCCATTTGTTTTCGCGAGGCTATGAAGTTAATTCAGGGCATTCGCGGAAAGAAAAGGGCAGTAATGAAAGTACTCCATCATTCGAATGCTTTTGAAAAAGTGCTTTTATATTTTCTACTGATTGCTCAGAAGGAGTTAAGCGATATTAAAAAGAGGTATTGGAAAAAATATCTAAAAATATTTATAGCTCTAGCTGCAGTGTAAGTTAAGTTAGGATGCAAGGGAAATACATGGCTATGGATTATGTGAAGGACGATGAGTGATCAAGAAACAATGGAAAGAGTGTTAGCACAACTGCAGTACCTATCTTTTACTCATGGATTAATCGGACTTTTCAAAAATTTTCAGCCTAGTGCGAATAGATTTTGTTACATTGCAGAATTTATACTCAGATATAATTCAAGCGAAAGGATTACTTATGTGGTATACCCATTTGCTAGGTTTTGCGATTTTATTACAGATTTCAATTACTGTAAGGAGTTCATATTTATAAATGTGTCCCTTGCGATTCTTCGTATCTTAACCGAAATAAAGAAACAAGAATATGAAACCTAACCGAGGTATTCAAAGGTGATCACTAAAGGAGCATCTCCGCTTAAGAAGGAATGGAAATTATTAAAAGCAGGTTTGCTTAATATTCATAAAAGAAGTACTAACAAGGGTCGAAAAGGTAAAAGACGTAAAGAAAAGAAAGCAATGAATTATGATGTGCGTCAGTTCTCATCCAACATGAGAAAAAACAATCGTTTACTAACCCATTGATTAATTAGTATTCGTTCTCAAACGGCAAACTTCCACGATGCTCTTTTCTGAATAGACAGTTTTTAGGCCTGGGTTCACGTTTTCTGAATAGTAAAGTTTTATCCTGAAAATTCCACGATACCATGGGATGATGTTGGAAAATACACTAGGAATTCGTAATCACGCAGAAGTTTTACTTACACTTGAAGCTTCCTCACGGAGTACATTGCATTTCGCTGCTTAATTTCCGAGCTTGAACTTTCATTGGTATGCATCGGCAGTTTATATTGGATCTGGCAATATCTTCCGAATTTCAGGTCATTAAATAATTCCTTCTACTTTGAATTTTTTTTTTCTCGACAACCTGAGTCAAACAGCTGTTTCCATTTTGAATTGTGAGTTTAAGAATTCGGCAGTTTATGATATAAGGATAGCATCATCTTTATCATCAACAATCTCCGTATGAGTTTGCATTAGAATTCGAATCCAACTGGACGGGTAAAAAGCACATGTGCATTTTTAAGCAGGCATCTACATGATAAAAATGCCCGAGTTTTCATGTTATCCATTTTGATATAATCGATATCGCGAAATTCGGAAACATCTCGATGTACTTGATGTCGGAGTGGATATCGACTACAGCGAATAAGATGCTGCGATTAACCAAGATTATAAGTTTTTGCAACATGACTTAAATACGTATTTCCACTTTTATAAATTATACACTTGGATAAATTGCAAAAACTATATATAGAATACGTTTTTTAAATCTGAATTGAATCGAAATCTTGTCCAATTTAAAACGGAACCTTGAAGCTTCGCAGACGCCATATGGAAGTATTCAGACTGTTTTTACGGAGTTACTGTTGAGACAATTACTACTGTGACCTAAGATTCCTTTTTCATGGAAAATTCACATTAAAAAATTTGATCTTGATACCAGAATATAGGAAATAGTACTTGAATTTAATCACAGCTTGACTCTTCTCCACTACCTAACCCAACCCTTAGAAGTACAAACTATATCTAAAGTCTTGCATACATACATACATACATAATGAATCGAGCGCATTAATGTTTAATAATTACACTGAATCGAGAAGGTAACAACAAACAAAAATTAATCGTCTGAAGTAAGTTTCCTATTTTTCTACATTATTACCACCCTGTATTCTTCTAGTGGCGAGATAAATATTTAACAAGCGCTTACATTTGATAACAGGAAGGAAGGTGCTAAGAAATCCCGAGAAAATTTGTATTTGCAGTCAGCTCGTGTTAGTTGAATTCGCCCGAAGTGCTGGTCCCTCGGCAACAACGCTACGGAATATTTCCACTGAGAGTTCCACTTCCTTATACGGTATGCCTTCCGAGTCATGTTATATTTCTTCAAAAGATTTCGTACCAGATATGAAAGACATGGTTTGGTTTTATCGCCCACGGTCCTTGATGTCTCTCTGTTTTTCTTTTCACCATCTTCTCGGCTACCGCAGCTCATCTTTCTTCCTCTCTCTCCTCTTTGAACTTTTTCTTCCCGCTTTCTTAAGATCTTCCGTATTCTTGAGATCTTCCGTAACTAGCAGTTTCTATCTACACTCTTGTTCTATGTAGATGAAGTTTTTCTAGCCAATTCTTCTTTATCGACTCCCATACCTTGCGTTTTTATCAGTCAATTTCCTGATCTCCTTTTATTCTTTATTTATTAAATTCCATTTCCTCCTTACTCGTTCCAATTCTTTTCCCTCTTTATACTTTACTTTCTCTTTCCTTGAGTTTCTTTTGAATTTTTCACTTTCCAATGCCTTATTTTAATTTTTATCTACTTAACTGTACTTCCTAAGCCCGCACTGTTTTTGCTTCATCTTACGTTTAAATATTTTAAATAGTTCGGGCTTTGAATTTTAGCAATTATGCTCAATAAGCTTAAAATATAGAATATCTCTATCTAAATGATTTCCCTAGATGCTCACATTCATTTTCCATAAAAAATATATATTTTCAATATACAGTTTAAATATTTTAAAATCTAATCTATTTATATCACTCACTCTCTTTCACCTACGTTTTATTTTTTAGCGTAAATCTCCTCTCTGGTAGATTTTTAACTTTTATTTTTAATTAAAATGAAATCGCCTTTTTGAAAAATCGTTTTAACCCGTAAATTGTAAATTTGTAACTTTCCATTGTTTATGAATCTCACGCAATTATTCTTTCTTCTATCAATTTAGTTGTAATCTTATTTTTACTTATTTTATTGCTATCATTATTTTGCGTTATTTTCTAGCTATTTCGAATCGATTAAATGGAAAAAGGGGCTTTTTAGTCTCAATTTCACCGACTCGTCCTTTATCTGCCTTATTCCTGTCTGCCTGTAACTTTAAAGTAGCCTTACACTCGAATATTCTCATTTCCTAAAATTAATTCTTAAGCATCTGAGCTAAAACAAGAATGAATGTCGCCTGTCCAAAGAAGCTCGAACCATCCGATAAATTTTGAAGTAATTTGCATATGTTTTTTAATTACCGAAATCCTAATAAATTGACAGAGTCCGAGTAATACAGATTTAAGTAGTAACTGAATAATCCATCAAGCTTGCAGGAAATATGTTTACATTTACAGAATCAGATAAGAGAAAGAAAAAATCATGGTACGCAAAAAAATGTAAAATTAAGTAAAGGAAGACCTTCACGGGAGTATCGTGGGAAGCCGTGCCCCCGAAAAAAAACCCAAAGAGGAAACGAAATAAACAAAGCCGGGGGTAGCACTAAGAGTCGAATAAAGATTTCCAAATTTCCTAGGCAGATGATCTAGGCAATATAGTTATCGCGCACGGACACAACCCTGTTTTTAGGGAACCTTTTGGGACAAAACTGGCCCCGCTTAGCGGCACACACCACCGCCGCGGTCCTCATACCAGGATCCTTATGCCAGGATCCTCTTACAACCAACATACAGGGCAAGAGTAATCGAGCATTCTATTTACAGAAAAAAGGAAATTCTTTAAGAAACGTATGAATAGCTTTGAACGAAAATTAGGTAGACAATGATGTTAAAAACTCGTGTGTGACTGTGAACCGAACCCACGTGTAATTTTGGACTTGTACTGTAAAACTTTTACATAAAACCCCCTAAGTTTAGCAAGATCCATCAAGCATTTACCAGGACTGAAGATGGAAAAGAGCAACACTTTCCTAGTCAGATTCAAAACATCCCAATCCTTCATTCCATTCCTGTTTATCCCGATCTTTTTTCGTCATCTCTTTCCCATCCCAATCTCAAACCTCCTCTCCATTGAAATTTTCTCTGACGTATCAAAATTTTCATCAATTCGTCTCTTTCACATGCCTCGATAAGCACGGACTTTTTATCATTCCAATAACACATCTACAAATCATCGGTACTCTTCTCACAATCTTTTCGGTTGCGCTGTTATCACTCTCTACGTCGGGCATTTCAAATACCAGAGAAGAGAAATTAAGCATTTCAAAAATAACTATTACAACATTCTCTTCGTTAAACATAATCACGCAACAGATTTCGGCGTTGACATATCATCAGAGGAATTTCATCAGGCATTATACCATCTTACAGCATGAAATGCTAACTACCATTAAGTTGTAGCCGTTTTGATAATTCTTTCCGCAAATCCGTTTTCACTGCTAGAATTATATAAATAAAAGAAAAAATCTTACTTAAACCTTTCCTTGAGTTAAATAGTAGGAAATATATAAAAGTTTTATACCTTTCGGTAAGTTCATGTGCCCCACATTCCCTATTTAATTCCCTCTCCTTCCATTGTTGGTACCTTATCCCACCCCTTAATTCGTCTAACAATTTCTGTCTTTGTCTTCCCCTCTGTTTTTTCCCTAGCATTCTTCCCTCGATCGCTTTCCTCAGTATTCTCAATAAAAAAGAAAGTGTAATATATTCATTTTTGCTTCATTTGGTGCAATGATTGATTTTTCTGGGTAAAAATTCGGTGACCACATTTAGGTAAACGCAATATACCTCACTAGAGCGGCGTGATGGTTCCGTATTCGGTCTTACAATGATGAAAAGTATTTCTCATATACGCCAGATAATCCTTGCATCAACAATAATACTCAGCTTGTGATTATATTAAAAGAAAAATGCTACATAAAAAAATCCAAAATCGGAAGACTATGGCATGATTTTAATGGCAGCATATTCAGAAAAGAATCTTAGAGGAACTAAAAACTCTCAAAGATATTTCTCGTGATTCTCATCACTCAAACCCCTTCTCCTACTTTTCATCTGCTGGGTCCCTCTTAATTTCATCCCTATCCCTTGATTTTTTCACCCATTCGTGTTTGTTAATTTTATCCTCCGGTAATCCATGATTCGCAGTGACACCTGTGAGGAGAGGGGTTGATTACCAACCGGCCCACTTTATGTTATTTCACCCTCTACAAATGACAGTGCGCGGAAAAAACCAGTCCAGTGACAAATTTCTGATCTCCCTTCGAGACCGATTTAATTGCAGGTTCTCGTTCCGTGCGTCACTTTCGATATATTTCGTCGGATTTCACCTCTAGAAAATTAATATAATTCCCTTGAGAGCAGTTGCCGACGTACGATAAGATTGCAACAGAAACCTTTGTGCCAGTTTGAATACAGTTATTTCACGAACCGCTTTCACCGCAAGGCCAAATTTACCGGATCTGCTATTAATATCTGCTAGATATAAAGTACACACGATACATCATCTTATCCTCTCTTCTCATGTTTGATCGTGCTAAATTACATATCCTAGCATACACCACATAAAATGCTCCTAAATTCCATCCACACAAATTGCGAGGTAAACGTATTAAATGATTTAAGACAATCAATTACGTGAACATCAATTAATCGAGATAAATGATTGATCCTACTACATTAATTAGAGTTTATGCACCCACCCCGCTGCGTATACTGATCAGATATAAAGGACTAAAGGGGAAATGGAATTTAGTGCTACTCAACTCCTAATTTAATTTTTCGACGAATGATATGCCACAGTAACGAACTAAGAAAATAAGCTGAAAGCTATATTCATCCCCTAAAACATGCCTATATGCTGCCGGTAGTATACATGTGTAGATAGATGTATGTCACGAGTAGTGTAAAATAGGAGCAATGGGTGTTATAACAGAAATGCGACATAAACATCATAAACACGAACTTTCAATTTAAAATTCAAACATGATCATATAATTGAGCATTCTCATTCCCTCTTTCAGTAATATAAACAGTTCGGTTAAAGAAATCGGAATTTAAATTATAATATTAACAGAACTCACATCTGTTAATGGTGAGAGACATAATAATCTGAATAACTGAATAAATTACTGGTAGACATGACCTCGAACTAAAAAAATCACAAATACAAACGTTGAATATTCAAAAATATTCTTAAGTAAGTTTAGCAAATCATTAAGCGAAAATAGTATTTTCTTACTTGAAAGAAAAATGGAGAGATTCTTCAATTTTTCTTCTCAAGATCAGCAAGACGGGAAAATTTTAATATTACAAAAATTTAAATATATTGCTAGTATGATTTTTTAACAAAAGATTAATCGAGGACTCATGGAAACAGGTAAATGAGAGACTAAACTTTTACTGATAGCTTGCATAACTCCTTAGTTCTAATTATAACCGCATTCTAGTACCGTGAATAACAATTCGAGTATCTCACATTTTCACATTCACATTTTTTGCGAATTAGATCTCTAAGTATTGTATTTTAGCATTGCCTAATTTATCTAGCCTTGACTGAGTGGAAACGCTTCATATTACGAAGAGTAACCAGTCTGATAATGAAAACTCTAATTATGATCTAAAAATAATTATAAGGATTATTTCGCAGTATCTTTGGGGCTTCTGGAAAAGCTCTTAAATTAACTTTACTCTTATCTTGTAACTATGTAAGTAACTGTACGTTTTCATTTACACAATTCTGTGTACAGATACACGAGTCTCTGTCAAATCTAGCGGGTACAATTATTAGTTCATATAAAGGATTCATTTAGACTTGTTTGAGGAAGCTATTAGAGAGAGATAATTTTACTCCCTTTTCTTAATCAAACAGATTGCGTTTCATTGCCAAAATTTGCCTTGCATCTAACAAAGCTTCAAAACATTTTACCGTATCCTAGCAAGTATACAATCTCGTCGGTTAATTTCCCAACTCGGGCGGCTAATCAATCCTCATCTCGCAGCTATAGCAAAAAGAGTTCATCGGTTTACTGTGAGTGACACTAAATTATATAGAAAGGACCAGTATGCGAGCCCCAATATGTCGGTTGACATAGTTAATAGAAAGGGATATAATATATTCGACGAATCTAGAATTTGTTTTGAATGGAACAAGGAAAATAATGTATTCCGTCACTCTAAAATGCATTAGCCGAAATAAAATATTCAGCAGCGCTTCGATATCTAGGACTAAAAAACATTCAATGTTCTCTAGCTTTGGAATATTAATGCTGCTGAAGGAAAAGCAATGCAGGAGAAACGCTCTGAATTAAATTTTCATACTAAAGTGAATACGTTTACTTTAAAAAATGTATTTTAATTATGATCAAAAGTTATAGCTAACCCAAAGAGAAAGTTGTTGCATTAACGTTGTACATAAACGCCTATTAAGCTATTCCAAAGTTTTCCTGGCTGGACTAAGTGGAATTTTGTAATAAGACAGAAGATTAAAATTTGAATCTCGAACAAATATGGTCTGAACGATGGACGAGTTGAATTTTAAGTAACATTAATATATTAAAATTAATGTATAAAAGAAGATTAATTGGCAGCTTAATGACTATCGAATGTGATTTTGCTAATTTTCATGCTTTGATACTGCACTCTTGCGAACTAACGTTATGTTGTAATTGCAGGAAACAGTACTTCTCTCAAGATGATTATTATTTCCAATCCGAATTTGCGAATAACAAAATTCAAAGTATATGCTCAATGCACAGAATAACATTAAGCTGAATATACATTTGAGAATAAAATATCTGACAATACCCTCTATACGAAAATTATTTTAAGTAAGACCCCTTGTAAGTTACGCTGCCCACGATGCTTCCTTAATTTATAAGTTAAAAAGTTCATTCATTGAGTACTTTGGGTTGAAAAATTATTGGATCTGATTATTTAAGAGCCGACTACAAGCCGATTGGGTCAATGAAGCAATCTTCGAAAAAAGAGAGGACCCATGGATTACTGACTCTCTAAGAATCACCCAATGCGCACTTTGATGACTATGTCGCTATCCTCAAGGAATAAATGCATAACTCATTATGGCCCGAGGTTTCATTAAAGTAGTCGGCTTACGGATAGTTTTTCGACCGCTTAAACAATCTGATCCTATGCATAATAAGTAAATGGTAAATGCATTATGTAATCCGTAAGCAGCATCCCGCCGGTGCTCTCTATCTTCGAGGAAGAGGCCTGTCGCTTCATTAACATTTTCGGCTTAATTAGAGTTTTTCGACCTCTTATTCATAAACAGCTGAGTTCCAATTTTTTTCGTCAGATTGTTTGTTTTCAAGCATATTTTAACATTAGCCTTTTAATTAAATGCATGTATCATCCATGACAAATATTTTTATTCGAAAACATGAGAACCTCGTTTTTTGGCAAATTTAATTAAATATACACAAATCTCTCACGGTTCAAGATCATCAAAAAAGCGAAAAACTTTAAAATTCTCAATGAAAATACTCAATAGCAAACATAAAAGACTGGGGTGGTTAAACCTTTAACGAGTTTTCACTACCGTTTTTACTCCAAAACGATTAAAATTCATAACCATGAAAAGTCGATATTTCCAATCCTTCACGCGACAACGATGAAACATGACCAAACTAAATCTTTAGTTCCATCATCGGTCGCCTCTCCTGATTTACACCACCGTATGAGGCCTGTCACAACAATCGAAACAGCAAATAGCAGCCCTGCTTCGAATGTTTTCTCCGATGATTGCAAAAGGCTCGTCCATTTCCACCGCCCTAATCAACGATCGTTTCTCCCCGCGCCATATCTTTGACGGACTCCGAATTTGTATCCGACGATCATCGCATTACCATTGATGACGGGCAATTTGGCCGGCGAAATAAAACCCGCGCAAATGCTAAGTGATCGTAATTCGCCGCTCTTTTCGATCCGCGGAAAAAATGGCGTTTCCTACCAAATGACGTGTCCTCCGGGCAATCCGTCTTGCGATTACGATAAAGCCTCGAAATCCCTCTTTTCGGGGAATATAAAGCGCCGCGGGAAGGATATGACAAAAAATTAATTTTTCCCCCTTGTTTTCCGAAAAACTTTCTTGTAATTAATTTCGACCGGTTTCCCATCCAACGACGGAAGTCCTCTACGTGTTTTAGTTGCTGGAGGGAGTTTCGGGCACCGAAAGAGAGGATTTTAGAGCGCGTAATTAAGGTTCTCTTGTTGAATTTGCATTCCCCTTTTGGAGGTGGTGAAGACCTCTAACACATGGGCAATGTGTAACTCGCGCCGTGACCTCCTTCGCCCTCAGCTGCAAACAGTCTCCAAAAGAAGGCGCTTTAAAAATCAAGGTACCCCCATACCTGCTACTACCCATACCATACTTTTAATAACTCATTAAAGTCCTACATTACACTCGCTACAGCATGACTATCTGCTCAGCTAACAAACTCATTTTAATTGTGATGCAACTCTTAGAAAGGTCTATTTCACGCAATGACCTCAAATTCTTCAATTAATTCAGTCCGGTTTATAATTGTGTTGCGAACATTTTGACCAGTATAAAATGAATAGTTTTTCAGACAGTCCTTTCAGCATTATTTTCCTTACCATTATTATTTCCCATTTCAAGCTAAATAATTTTACACGATCTTAATTCGTTGGATATTTTGAGATTATATTCAAGAAATTATATAAATTAATAGAAGCTTAAGGAAAAAATTTAACTCGCAACTTTACATTAGGCCTCTATGAAAATTTACGCTTAAGCTCACATAATCCCTGTAATGTCACATTGTGTTTTATTTTTCCCCTCAAACGTTACTGTACCATCTAAATTCATCTAAAATCGTCTCTACTAGCTCAAAAAGTAAACAAAATGCATTTAATCTCGTACAAAAAGTAAACTTACAACAAAGTGTACCCGTACTAAACGATGATAGGATGTCGCGGACAAAGATAGAATTCTCTAGCTGCTTTATACGAATTTCAGAATTAATTTATGCGATACATGTGTAGGATGGATGAAAATAAATTCTAAACTACAATCATATCTTGCAGGCTAAAAATGTAGCATAAAGGTAAATATACTAGGTATAGGTACTAAAACTATATTATAGATTTATTATGCATTATTTTAATTGCATATATTTCCTATGGGCCTGAAGTTATATGACTAATATTCCTATTAAATCATATAGTTCGTGCATTAAATATCTCCATCTGATATAGGTCGCATGATTAAGGTCGCTCCATGGCTCAACATTCTCAGATATCTTTATTGTGTAGCTATGAAGCGCATGATACGCCCTGAATCCAAATGGCATACTCACTATAAACAGACCAACAATAAAATGCAGAATAATAACTTTAATTTTGATATTGTAATGTCCTTTTTGTACATCCAATGTATGGAAATCTTTCCTTCATATATAAATTATTATTATTCAACTTTTTATGTCGGTCACCGCCACATTTTCCTAGTTTCCTCACTCCATATGTTTAACGAAACTAAATGTATTTTTAGATTTCTTTCCGTTATCAATTTACTCTACGTGCCTCACTGAAAACACAGACACAGGAAAATATCAAAATGAAGCCTATCTTCATTTTAGATTTGATGAAACACCATAACATTCCACCTTTTCATCAAAATATTCAAACATCTTTTTAACTTTCAGCAAGACCCATAAGATTCTTTTTACGATTTGCATACGTACCCTCGGTACTACCAGCATAATCAGCCCGATATTTCTAACGAAAGTATTTAAATGGTATTTGCATAAACCATATAATGCATTACATATATGACACAATGAAAATTTAGTCCTTAGGAAATAACTAGTTTCCTTCGAAAGTTGGGGAACGAAGGGAGATATTCGTGCGAAAAATGCGGCTAAAAATAGGATGTATCTAAAACTGAAAACGGCCAGTCGCTATTCCGTTGTATTTGGGCAGGTGCATCGTGGCCCATTAGTCTGGGTTTTTGATGGCCTGCTTCAAAACTCTGAAGGCGTGGGATTTCCTTTCCTGTATCAGTAATGTTTTTCCCATACCAAAAGAGCAATTTACACCCTCAAGCACTTTTACTTTACTTTTTTCCATTCCCTTCGTATTAATTGGAATTCCGACGACAACTTTCTTCTCTCACAGGTTTCAACCAGACCCTGAATTATTTCTGGACTTCATTCCGATGTACCACCTCCCATGTATAACTTAGCGCCTAAGTCGTTTGTGCTATCGCTGTGATCGAAATCTCCTGTACCGTTACGTGGAATTTCTGCGAAGGAGTACAAGTGGCAGATCTAAAGGGAGAAGTTGAAGTGATATTTGCCTGTCACTCTTTACTCTGAGGAACTATCTGAGGAGGGTTATCTTGAAATTTTGTTTCTGCAAAATTCACTAAATGTACACGGCTAGCCATGATGATAAGCTTGAGAATGAAGGCTTAAAGTGAAGGCGCAATGACAAAAAAGGAGATGTTCCCAAGAACATGTCATTGGGGTACGAGGAATGTTATTACATCACTTTGTTTATCGCAATGCTTAATCTGTGGAGAAAAGAAGACGTTGTTTGACAAATTTTAAAAAAATTTCTTTTAAGTTTCCTCGTAAAGCTATCAAGGAGGAAGAATGTTAGATATATCAACGTAAATACAGGTCATGAAGTGGATAGCACTGTATCTTACGCTTACAACTGAACCAAAAACGCTTGGTAAAAAAATTATTTTATACTAACAAATTTAAGTTTCCATGCATAACGTTTTCGTTTTATCTAAATGACTCACTCACGATTTTGAAGTTCTGCTTTAATAGTTAATTTTCCCCTTAATTTCCAAGGGGAAAAAGTTTCTAACCTAGTAATGAAAAACAAAGCATCTTTTCATCACATAAATGCGATAACAATTAGTAAACTCTTACAATTTCCATCCAGCAACTTCTTTATACTGAATTTACAATATCACAGCCATCTTGGCTCCGGAAGCTTAATTTAAGTCACAGTCAAGGTTGAAAGATACAAAAGCGGACCCCATAACATATGCCATTTCCTTTCAATTCTTATAAAAACCCGAATCGAAACAGCTGCCTTCATATGTCGAACCAGAGATTTTTGCTCATGACTAATTACGGATTTACTTACTGCAATAAATATAAAGCCAGCGACTGGAAGTAGTCTTACATTCATTTTCTTGCGTATAATCGTTAAGACTTATCAAATAATGGATATTTTTATTTTACTGGAGTGCTATTTTATTGAAAATATTGTGAAAATAATTCACGGGTGATTAATAGCTCTCTAAATCATCACTCATGGAAGGATTGAGAAGTGAAAGTATTTTAGCATTGGTGGAAAAACTTTGTGTACTTACATTAAAATAAAGTTGGAGGAAATATTAATTTGGGTCTACATCTACATATGTATCCTGCAAGCTGCTTATCGTCTTTAGTTTTAGGTGATGGATGCACTAATTACTATTATTACTCTATTTCCCATGCATTTATTTATCTAATCTTCCTCGCAATGTCAGGACGGCTTATGTGACAGAGTGGACGCAGAGTTGCTATATCTTCTAATAACGTACTATCTCTGAATTTAGTAAGTAAATTAAGTCCTAGTAAGAATCTTATGTCTTCTAAAGATTCTCATTCAAACAATAACCATTAAAAACAAATAGGGCTATAATAAGCACATAAACAGCTAGTAATAATTTTTATGGGTAAGACAATAAGTAATTAGCAAAAAGTAACGGTAATTATGAAAATAAATATGATATATTTCAACTAAAGCAATAATTAAAGGAAAAATGTTATTGCCTGCTTCATCTCGCAACGCTTAGGAAATCGTAAAAACAAGACATCTAACAAGAACTGGAAGGAACCACGAATCCACACAATAAAACCAGTCCGACAGCAAAATCTCTCAATTTCTCTTCGAGTTTGTAAATATCTACATCAACCCACCCCGGTTTAGTACCCTAAGCCGCTTCTATATTAAACACTTAACCGTTAAATTCCGGAATCTCGGATAAAGAAGTTAGGACTCGCGAATACTACCGCCTCTGTACGGCGGAGTCAGCTTCTTGAGGTAAAAATCAGATTATCCAGGAATCCAACTCTTTTGAAAGACACGCCTTTCCTTCTCCGGCGTTCCTTTCTGTTCCGTTGCTCCACAGCATCCTTGAAGGCCAACCCCACCTCCCACTTCGACGACCTCCGCGGAAACACCTGCTTCTCACCCCACGGCTACCTCGAGAGGTGGTTCGTATCCTTGGCGCCAGAGGTCAGAACCAATCGGAGATGCTTGTTCGCCGTGCATCGTTCCGCTGCATCGAAAATCGGTTAAAAATAACGAAATTCACCTCCTCTCCGACTAACACACATCCAGTGCAACGGTGCGACGGGCAAAAACTCGGTAAATCAGCCATATGACGAGAAATAATTGCCAAATTGGTCGACCTCTGCATGTTTCCGAACTGAAATAACCACAGCTGACAAGAAACTTGATAAAAATTTATTTCTGTTTATGTCGGTGTCTATATTTCCTGGGATTGGCAAGTTATTACCACATTTCTTCTCCTCCATGCTTGTCTACGTATTTTTTCTTTGATACATACAAACATTACTGGTCAACCTTTCAGAGGGTTTACGTGCCATGGTATTCCCTATTCAATGCTCTCTCCTTCTTACCTTATTCCTTATATTTTTACAATTCATGAATTTATTTAAAATCGTTTGTGTTTGTCTTTTCCTCTGTCTTTTCCCAGGCAATCTTCCCTTTAATTGCTTTCATTAACAATTTCTGTTCAATATTTCATCTATTATCACCCTCGATGCTTAATAACTTAAATTAAAATCTTCCCCAATCATCTCTGTGTTTGTTTATCTATCAAACCTACTTTTTATTATAAATATACTCCTGCTTCTCTTTTCCTCATGATATAGATCACCTTCTTCAACTACCTCTTTTATTTTTATCTCTACCTTTCAGACACATTTTTCTTCACAACTACTATCATCATTCTTTTTCATCGAGTTTCCGTGTATTCTTTCCACAGTTAAAAGCAACAAGAAACAACCTTTTCGTACTTTTTACGCAGAGTGTCTTTCTTTCATTCCCCAGTCATTACCTCTCTCACTCTATTTACCATACATGCTCCCCACCTAACATAGAACAACTACATATATTTCATTCTTCTTTTTCTCCTGAAATAACGCCTAATATCTTTGGTTCATACTTAACTGATACGTCAAGCACATCTCTACATACTTACTTGACTATTCTGACAATCCCTAGCGTTTAAGATTTGATATATTGCACCATTATTCTCAAAATAGATACATACATCAAAACACCGCTCAAACAAACCAATTTCGCTAAAACTTCGATTTACCTAATGATCCCGAATGCCGTTATAAGCTTAAAATTTAAAGATTGACGCGCACGAAATAAAAGGCGTCGTTCGTTTAACGACTGAGCATCAATTCGCTGTCATTCGGAAACATTCCGGGTTATGTGAATCAAACAGGTAACGGCTGAAGACCAGGAGCAGAAATATTAGTTACATTGGTCATATCTCTAAGCGTAGCACATCAAACGATAATCCCGCGATTCGTCCTTCGCGATCGATACTTCGAAATTCGAATCCTTGCTTTGGTGAAATCCTCGGAGTCATTCGAGAATGATTCCTTTCTCTTTCCTATGAGAGGGATGAAGATATTTCGTTGATAAGGGACGGAAGAGGTCCCGCCTCATTTATGAAGGGAATGTATACTTAAAAACCTGACGGAAGGTAAATTAGAAGGTAGAGAGATAGGGAAAAAAAGTGGCATCGAAAACCTGACGGACCCAAGAATTAAAAGGGATTCCAGGAACCGAAGAAGGAAAAATGGAAAAATGAGATGATGAAAGTATGAAAGAGAAGATCACTACGTATGCGGAATAAAGAAACCTTGTCGGAAAATTGAAGTAGCCGAATTTTTATATAGATTCCATGAATGCGAGAACTAATTAATCTTCATACGATCGTTGTTGTGAAACGTCATAAACTATCTCTAACTAACTATAATTAATCTTATTTAAAACAGATTTTTTCTTAGTATACATCTACATATGTACCCTAAATGTTGAATTTCTTTATTTGAAAGAGGCTATGGACCACATATTCCATCCTGGGGGCACTGTCACTCACTGCTTGAGGAAATTATTAATTTTTGTAATGGAAAGTACTGCTATCCATGTCCCTAATCTCTCACGATGTGCTTATTTAAAAAAATGGGCATATAACATCTGAGAAGTCTTCAGATGTTATATGTTATGATGGAAGACTTTATCATCTTTAAATACATTGAGCGGAATCCCAACCATTATCATGTCGATTCTGGAAAAGGCTTACCGACTTGTCGTAACGATTCTTCAAAGTTAGGTATCTATATTTCGCAGTATCTGTTCTAATTCTTGAATACATCACTTTTCGATGGCCATGTGTTATGAATATGAAATGAAAAGCTTTAAGAAAATGTTTAGCTCAAAATTGTTCCTGCAACATTGCTTGAGAATATTAAATGAATTTTGAAATTCACTAATTAAGAATTTTCCTAAATCATATCATTTACACGGAGAGCATAGAGTATGATAAAATAAAATGTTGTAATGAACTCGATGCAGAATCTCAAAAATTCTGTAAGAAAATATTACTTTTATTCATCAAAATGTTCACGTATGTTTAATATCTAAGAAAATAAACCTGATAATAAAATAAATAAGAAATTTCGTCTTTATTTGGGTGAAATTGAGACCATAATTTAAACTAAAGCAAGATTACGTTTTAATAACACTCCTCCATTATTTTAGAATAAATACATTGGGTACGCGTATTCGGGCTGATTTCCTTCCATTGAGTCGACCTTCGATACATAAAAATTGAGCAGCCAAAGTGAAACTGCGTATTTGGATTAATGGGACTCTTTTTTGAGAAAGATAAATTCATGAATACCATTCACACTCTTTGGGCATTATCGGAAATGTAATTATGGATTACCAACTTATTCCATAGGTATTTTAAAAGAAACGACATCAGTTATTCGAGTTTAAAAGGCTTGAAATGGACTTGAATGAATGCGGAGCAGTAGTTTAAACATTGCTGAGCTACTCTCACAAATAACTTGTGGCTCCTGAGTCGGTGCAATTTGCTAGCGAAGCAGGAAAAATTCAGGCTTCATCAAGCACATTGTCGGTAAAATGGAAGGGAAAGTCGAAGTGAGTTCTGCTACCTGAAGTCAGGCGAAGCACGAAGTAAATGCCTAATGCAGGTAGGGTCTACGTCTCCTGAACTTGCTTCATTCGGTATCTCTAGAAATGTTGACAAAGGAAAAGAGCAAAATGGATAAGGAGTCTGCATTGACTCATACAGTTTATCTACGTATGCATAGAAAGGCAAATTTGTATTAATGTATTCACTACAATTTAATCTCTATAAAATATGTTAAAATTCATTATTTCAATCGTTAATCTTAAGAGCCGCATTTCTACCATTTATTAAGACTTTTTTCAGGTCCATTTCTCCTATGAAATTATTCTAGATGCAGAAGTTTTCCTTACGTTAAATTCTTTTGCTTCAGTAAGTGACATTAAACCTCAGTATCTCGAATTTTATGCTCTCTAAATTCAGTAAAACAATAAATAACCATGTGGGCAAGGCGTTCGACTTCTATGAAAGGAGCCCATATGCGAGCTGTCGAAGCACTTTTAACAATACCATAACCAATAAAACTTAACTGATAGAGAATCACATAAAATAAGTAATGCAGCAGTAGCTCGTTACTCTACCAATAAAAAAAATTCATTGACGGTATAAGTATGGATTTACTAGAAACCTATTTAACAAATATACAGATGTTAAAATTCTTTTTACTCGCTAATTAAAAGAAATTCTTTCATGATGCCACTTTGATAGTAATTTTGGGATGTTTCACAGAGAAGAACGATTAAAAGTAAGAATTCATCATAAGTTAGCATTAATTAATTATTTACTGAAGAATCATCTGACAGCATTACTGAATTACACATTATTCTAAGCATTTACTTCGTAATAAACTCACGACAATAAAATTCAAGAAAACTGAAAGCAAAAAGACAGAAAAGCTTTCTTCTTCATAAATCACGAAGTAGTATTTAGTATTACTAGTATTAGTAGCACTAGTATTTTTCACTGAAATCCAGTAAGTTAAGGCCAATAACGTAATCTGATAAACGTAATCCTTTATGAGAATCTGTTCCAAGAAAGATATCGTTATTGAAAAATTTTTGATATGTCAATAATTCTACTCATGAATTGCTCATGTCGTCGAGAAAGATTTACATTAATTCATAGTTTATGTCAACCACTGGACTTTCATATGGGCGCAGATTCGAAAAACCATGCGTAAAATTCAAAATCTGCACGGCCACCAAAGTTTCCATCCCGCCCGGATTAATACCATTATATTTTTCGCAAGCAACAGAGTTCAATTTGAAGGAGCGGAATCAGTTTTTATTTCGTAATCTCCTTATCGCAAACATCTGGAAGCAGGTGTTGCATCCCAGACGTTAATTGGCTAAAACGCGGCCATTAGGGCGTATCTTACAAAACAAAAGCAGGTTAATGCGAGTCATCCATCCAGGAGCAGATGGGAGATTTATACGCACCCAAGGTCATCGGTAATGGCCTCTTTGCATTTAGGGCCGGATAAAAGTCCGCCTGCATATTCATTAAAAATTTTTGTAAGCGCTTCGGATTTTCATGTCGGCTTAATTCGTCCGTTCGGCTCGATAAAACGATCGTTTCCAGTTTTCTCGAATGTCTCCCCGGTTTCGAAAATATGGCTGGTTCGTTTGAGTTTTTAAGGTGCGCCGTTCCTGAAAGAATGGTGTCACGTAGTCGATGCGAATGTGTTCATCCTACCGGTGAGCAATGACACTATCAAACTTCCCGTATGTGTGGATGCTGCGAACGCTTGCAGCACCTGCGCAGTAGAAAAATTTATAGTACGGGTACGATATAGTACTTTTTGAAATGGCTGGGTGCTATTAAATGACTATCCTCCGCTATCTCCCAGTCTAAGCTTCCCCTCAGTCAACTCCTATCACTTTTCACTCTTAAGTACGCTTTGGAGTGACACAACCAACGCTTCGTACGTACGTACATCGTGGTGTAAATTTAGAAAGAAAGCCCGAAAAATAAAAATATCGAACCAAATGTTTCACATTACAAAACTTTGTGTTCCTCCAAAGTTAACAAATTGATTTCAGTATTTTAAATCAAGAAGTCATCTTGGAATAAGCCCAGATATTATGATGAACGAAAATGACTTTATTATTTTTTATAAATTTTTAAGGGAATATGATATAAATTAATCAGAATACAATAAATTTTATTTATTTAAACAATTTATAAATATAAATTTAGTAGGATATGAATAGATGATATAAAATAATACAATATGATTTTCTAATTGTTTTTAACAATTCGGTATAAAATAAAATTCAGGTATTATAACAAATGGAAACATTAGAGAATTTTAATAATGCTGCATTATCGGCATGTGTTCGGTATTGCAGCCTAAAGAAGCATAAGTTTATATTTCTTGGCTGTAGATTTTCAGAAACATTCTAGGTTAGCCGTTCATTTCCGTGGAGTTGAATTCTGTTAAATTATAAGCACTTCACAAAATGATTTCTCATCTTAAAACTATTTTTATTTTTTCGAGTTTTCGATTCGAGTTTTTTGTTTAGTGCAAAACTCGCGAAATTTTACGCTACTGAGCTATATAAAATAATGGTGTCCAGCGTCTTATTAGAACTCTAAAATATGTATTTCTGAACAACAATATAGTATCGTAAAAATTCATGACTTTATTCATTTCAGTAGGATTCTTGTAACGATGTATGCTAATCCGTGATATTTGCACGAGATAAAATATTCAAACTGAATCGCAAAAATTGAGCTTAAAAATTAAAACAGTCATTTTTACCTCAAATAAATGTAGAAATGTAAACCTGTAGATAATAGAAATTTTCAAGGGTATTTAAAAGATGGGTTTTCCAGGATTTTTCTAAAATCCAATGCCATATAAGCTATGCAACGGAACGAATAAACCAGCCGCATTACTTCCAAGCGCTGAAAAATCTCCCGCAAGTAGTTCGGTGTTAAATTGCCTCGTCGATGACATTGTAGAGCCGTGGATTAACTCGCCACAAGCGCGCACCAAAACGCTGAAAAACTGAATTTCGTTTAATACGAACATTTCAGCGAGTTGTAATTGATGGAAAGATTTCCCAACCCATCGTCGATAATAATACGCCTCCGGATAAACGCTCCCGCGAGAAAGCACCCTTAATTACGTAAGTCAGCATTCTGCGACTCCTTGTACAAAACGCCGTATCAACGAGACGTTTCACGCTCAAATTAAGCGGGACTCCAGAAATGTGAGCAAAAACCCGGCGTGGGAAACGTTTTTCAGACCATTTTCTTCGGATTTTGAGATATTCGCCTCTTACGCACCTATGGGGAAGAATCTTGACATGTACGCTGCCAGTTTTGAAAAGGAAAATATAACAAGTTTTCCAGCGAGTGTGCGACACGGAGGTTGCGGTGAAAGCACTCCAAGTAGATTCGATTCACGTTTACTGTTAGGTTACTCAAACTCCAATTATCCTCTTTCATGGCGTATATTTACCATGCCTTACTTTCCTCAGAATAGAGTAAATCACGTGCGATTTCGAACTTGTAGATTCGTACATGTATATTGAATGGAATCGATGGCAAGCAAGTTGAGTTGTACTAAGAATTTGTAATTTTCGTCGTTCCCTTAAATATGGAACGTAAAAGAGATCATAAATAGGTAGTGTAGTAACCTACTTATGGCTCAAGCAGTAGTGGTAACGTAGAATACTCGCGCAATTTCGTCGATCAATGCGATGATAGTGCATTGAAATTCAGGGTTTCACCAATTTACTAAGACTATGATTGAGAGAAAAATAAGCGTAATTTCGACTAATGTTTTCCCTCACATAATTTTGAAACGTGGAAGCTTATCAAACTTTTATCGAAGTCTAAAAGGTTAGGAAACAGTTGCAATAAAATATCGTTTCATCTGAGTAAATCCTTAGCTACATTTCTTTACCTAATACATACAATTTTCTGATGTTATAAAACGTATTTCTTTTCTTTTGTTAAGATGTAACATTTTCAGCTGTACTGCAGTTTTGATTATGCTATTTTCATACGTTTCAGACTGCAGTTTCAAAGTATTGATAATATTAAGTTTCTTGGTAAATTAAAAGTTCAACAGAGAGTAAAAGTTAAATGATTTAAAAAATTATATGCATAAAAGATTTTGGTTTAAAATATTGAAACTTTGATCTAAAATATTCACTAAGACTTAAATTTTGATTAAAAGTGATCATAATTAGCAACTTATGTATAAATGTTATTACACAGCGAGAGATTTATATTATACTTGAGACAATTTTACATTCCTAATTTATGTTTTAAAAGACGTAAAACATAGCAAACAAAGGACAAAGACCCCTAAATTCCGAATTCGAATTTTCTTGGTGAATTAACTGAAATTAACCCCGTAGCAGATAATATAATTTATAGGGTCTCTGCATTCAACTGCTTCATTTCTTTTTAATCAGTATTATTTTGAAGGGAAGAGTAAATCATATAAATGTCACAGGGATTTTCGCCTCCGATGTAATTGATAGCTTTAATCCGATTAACTGTTTGCATCGAAAGGTGATTGATGTCTCTCCTTATGAAATATGCGGATTATATGAAACTGTATGTAAATGAAGACACTCTCCTCATTGCGTTTTGATGCAAAACCCATTAAAATCAATATTACGAGCAATTTTTGGAAACGTTTTCTGAAAGTTAGCACCAACCTGATTAACTAAAAGATTTATATAATTCAATATCTTGCGTAATCATTGTTTTCCAACAAGTATATGGCTATGAGAATTTGATATATATTAACAATATTTTACAATTTTATTTGACACATAAATTAAAAACAAAGATTTTGTTGCTGGAAGGCGGTTTGAAAAAATAGAATAAGATTTTCAAGAATAAGATAAAACCCTCTTAAATTTGATTTGGATCCAATATCATTACTTAAAGCACATTCATTCTTCTAGGGTTATTTCACTCTTGTATGAACTAGCACTTTACATTCAGCTTAAATTGGCCTTTCTGATGCATGTAAGGTTTTCATGGACGAATTAAAATCAAGTGAAATGTTAAAATCCTTCAACTTTTAATTTTCTCACTATTTTTTAAATAATTGTAAGATAGTATATATAATATAATATAATATAATATGCATGTCATAGTGCATATTTAGATGATACTCTAGAGCATTTAGATGATAAATATATTTAGATGATACTCAACAACTAATAATTTAAGTCTGTTCTGAGTAATTTGTACTTTATTCCACGTATATTGCGATTTTACATTTCTTTCCTTCCTGTTTTCTTGTTCATTCCTTTTGAAAGAACCTGTAATTCTGATTCTGATTACCATATATGCGCTGTATTTTGCAATGTATTTTTTCGTTTCATATTTTTCGTTATGATTTGTCCTACCATACATTTGGCTCGAAAGTTAAGTGCGGCCAGCTAGGATACATCCTGTGGACCGTAATGGGTTTTGAAAATTATATTTATTTACAGAAATCGGTAATTACTTAAAGTAAAAGTTGTGAGTGGAAGGTATTAATGGAAACTAGGTAGGTTGAAGACGTATTTTAAGAAAAACCACCTCTCATTCACTCTCGAATTACAAAAATGTATTACTGGCATTAATGTAATATATCAGATTTTATCCTTAATTTTATGTTAAATTTAATACTTTTTAATTCATAAAAATGACCTTAATTTTTTATTCTTCTACTACGGCCCGTGATCTATTATTGTTATATTCATGTGGTTCCTCCTTTTTCTTAAGCAGATTGTGTGGATATGCATATGATAACGCAAAAAAATCGCCCCACATCGTACATGTTTTTTTAATATTTTACATTAATATACTCCTGTATTACAAACGCCTGGTTTAGTAAACCGTGAAATAAAAAGTATTGCGAAGAATTGATCTGATCCAAACTAAAAATTCATATTTAAACGACCCAAAGCCGACACAATGACCCCAGGATTACGTAAAGGGACAAAAGGGTGTCCGGGATCTTAAAGCCCTCATTTCGCCCCTAATGAAACCACCCGTCCGTTCGTATAAAGAGAATTTAAATGGGCCCACTGAATCCGGCGGAAAGGAAGGAATCCGAAGACTTTTAACTCTGACACATCCACGGCATCGAAACCCGGAGCGCGCTCCTAATTCGGTTGTTTCCAAGAGAGAAAGAGATAGAGTGGGAGAGAGAGAAAAGTCTCGCGGAGTAATTTCCTCGAATAGAGCACGTCAGAGTAGGTACGTCTCGCAGCGTAGCCAAGGTGACTCCGCAACTGCTCCGCCGCGCCATGCATTAACATCCGTAATGGGTGGAGATGTTAACTCCTGGAAGCGTGCTCGCTGAACGTGAATAGAGAGCCTCTCCTCGCTAGATGAGATGGCGACGATGAGAAGGATTTAACGAGAGGAGTAGCAGCGGTGTCGATAAATATCCGAGTTTGCTCCGCTTCGCTCATCTCCGGGAAAATATATCGCGAGATGCGAAAACGCTGGTGTTGAAAGCGCCGGATGAGTTGAAGAGGTTCCTAGTTGCTCGGAAGGTTTCATGTCATTTGCGAGAGATCCACAGCCGTGGTTTTCTAGCGGGGCTTTTCAGGGGCGTGAGGCCGTAGCTCAGGTGTTTCAATTAGAAAGCGAGGGAAAGGTCTAGTGAGGTCGACGGTTATGAGATGTATTTTAATCGGTGCTTTTGAGGACATTCTGCACCAGAGAACCTATCGTTATAAGGATAGAAATCTCGGCATTGATCCGAATGCATAAAAGGGTATCTCAGTCAAGAGCTTAAGATAAATAAGCTCTAATCCTATCCGTTACTGTATCTGTACAAACTATCCGTTTTATCTAATAAGATAAAACGGATAGTTTGTACAGAAATGTTATCGATATACCTTCAACTTACAATAAATATCCATATCGTTTACTATTAAATTATCTATGATTTAACACGAGTAAACCTAAACTATGGTCCGCCACAAACATTCCATCCTTAAAAGATGTTTGTACAATGCAATATAATATAATACAAATTATTAGATGAAATTTAGACTAAGATGTTCTATCTAGTCAAAATATTATGCACATAAATGGATTCATTAAAAGAAGGATTTAAACTATGGTATATTCAGCTTTTTTCACTAATAAGGTGACTATAGGAAGTAAATAAGGAAAGAAAGAATGGTTACGTGGAGGAAAAAAGATGCTATATATTTTTACCGCAGAATAAATATATCCATTGCAGGAGAACACCATGAAGAGGAGTGTGTGAAAAACCTGCTGTAAGAGTTGCAGTAAATAGTGAAACAAAGAGAGACATAGATCACGACACTACGTACGAATGAAAATTGAAATTACAGAGAAGGACGCATATCATCATTATAATTAGGAATTTATACTTGTTACACAATTGACTATTGCCGGTGATACATAAATGATTTCGCTCATGTTTAATCAAAGAAGCAATTTTTGCTGAATTTATTTATGGAGATATATGAGAGCTCCTGAATAGCCAAGAGGGTAGCGCGTTCGCCTTAGGTGAAAGTAATTGGGTTCGATTTCCGGTGGGATTCCCGTAAGTGTAAAACAATCTCAGCTTTCGAAGCACTTATAAAAGTATTACACACTAAAAGAGACGGACATTATTCTAAAAAATACTATCTTCATTAAGTATAATCAACTATGAACTGAGTACTCCAGTGTAAAAAGATATCCGGCAGGTAACAACTTTTGGGAATTTCCTGAAGATAAAATAGAGCTGCTTGGAAACATTTTTTAACAAATTTCACAAAATAACGAAAATATAAATTATTTCAATGTATTCGCAGTCCCAAGGAAAATTTCCAAGCATGAAATTCGTTTTGACTTTAATTTTAATAATGAAAATTAGACCAAAGTTTTCCAAAATTTCATTGTTTCTATTTAGCTAAGTTCAACTGAACCTAAAGTAAATGGTTATATTATGTTTCTTCAGCAACTATATCAGAAAAGAGACAAACTTTTTATTTCCATTAGGAAATAATAATTAATTATGATTAATACCGATTCTGATTATTTGTTTATATTTATTTTTATTCCTCACAATTATAAATGAAGCCCTCCTTCGTCTAGCGCTGTATGACCCTAAATTCTAGAATTTAGTCGAAAATACCGAATATTTAAATTTTTTATCTCCATCTCATATTTTAAATCCTCAAATTTTCGCTACGTACACCAAAATTAGCATTTTTCCTGATTCGTATGGCCTCCTGTTTGATAATTCACCTTTTCATGCGTAACGGAATTAGTCAATTGAATGAATGACTCGTTTGAACTTCGTTCCCAAAATCTCTGAGCACACAACGGAAAATTCCTGGAAAAGACAACGGTGAAGTTAAAAAAGGCAGAATTTTAATGAAGCGTATATTAATACGCCAAAATATTCCTTTTGTTATCGACTGCCAGAAAAGAACGACGCTTATATTTTTCATAAAATAATGGCGTTACAGAAAATTTTATCGGTCAATTCAGATATATCCATGAGAATCTGTCTCTACGAAGGTCAATAGCTTATGGAAAGTAATACATTCTATATGGATAGCTAAGAGCTGCTAGATATATACCACCAAAAAAAAAAGAAAGAAATTTTACCGATGATATACCAAATTAGGCAGTTACTGTATTTTTTTAATGATTTTTTACTGTAAAGCAAAATATCTAAACTATGTACGACTGAAGCTTTAGGAAAGAAAATATCTCATAAAAAGCATATTAAACTTGACTCATTTTATAAATAATACATAATTAATCCCTTCATTAAATATTAAAAATACCCTTGTTAACTGATACAGTGAGAAATATCCCCTTATACATTGATTTTTTATTTCATATATAGCTTAAGGTACTCTATCCAATTTTCATTCCCATTAATTTGGTACATTACCCAGCAGTAGCAACGCTACCCAACATTCTGTATAATTTTTCTTAACTATGGCTAAAAATCGCAAGGGTTGAATCGATTATAAATAGAAATCACAGCTGTAATGTAATTCCTAAAATACATTCATACGCTATTTATAATCTCTGCAAATTATTCGACCAGAAATATCGTTTGAATCTCCAACCCTCCACCATTAGCTACGAAAAATCCGGTAAAAGGTAATGATGATTACTAGAGAAGATGAGGTATGAGTATTTCCCTTGCTCTCTTCATTGAGCATGAATAAACAATGATAAGGACAAGTCGATTTAATAAAGTACAAAACCCTTTAATTAACTTTTTCATTGTAATTAATGAAGAGCGATCACATTAAATACTATCATTTGGAATCATTCATACCTCGGTAGTTTTCACATGATGACACCCATGAAATGAATGTAAATACTTCATCATTTCACTGAAATTCGAATGCTTCAGTACTCTGAATAAGACCCTGAATGATGTATTTCCATTGACAAAATCCCATTATTAATATAATTAATTAATATGGAATATATCAAAGTATGGGCGCATAAACAATGATAATGATGCTAAGGGAAAAAACTCATTGATATCAGTTGGAACCTAAAGAAAGAGCAATTCTTCTATCAATCGTGAAAATCAAGTTTAGTATGATTCCTATGAACGTTAGCCTTTCGGGAAGTGCCGAAGAATGAAAACGGTGAAAGAAAGGAGATCACAACACCCCGAATATCAAAGAAGACTCTTTCGAGATTTTTCCCCTTACTGAGTTGAGAGAGATATGGAAAGGGCCCCGTAACGAGGGAAGGGGAAGGAAACTCCAACGAGTTCGAATGGTAATCATTTAAGGGGGCAAAAGTTTTGAAACCATAGAATTCATCTGGAGGATGGAAAGAGGCCTTCGGCTATGGAAAGTGGGTTATATGAAGCATAAATCGTAGAGAAAAGACGTTCCGATACGAATTGAAAAGTTTCCGCGAAGAAACTGAGACGCCGGATCGATCGAGGTCTGGGGAGAAGTTTCGGAATTGAGGAGTCACTCAGGGAAAAGTTTATATGAAGACAATGTTGCTGGAGATCGGGAATTTCGGAAGGAAATCAGTTATGATAAGAAATCGCTGTGATCCTGTAGATTGAGCGAGAATTCCCCCGTTGTTCGAGTGACGCTTAAGGTGAGGGAGGAACGTTTGGCAATCATATCTCGGAGCAAAAGAGAGGCTTAAAAGGAATGATAATTTCGGGCAAATGACGTAAAATCAGTAGGCTCTTCCGAATTTGTTTCCGGGGATAAAAAATAGATTCGCAATTCGACCCTATCGCCTTCCGTACATCCGCTCCACCTTTAATAACATAAGAATCTAGAAATATTACACTCCATTCTGACAAATGTGTAGAGCTGTCTACCACTGAAATTGAAGAAATTTTTAAATGGCCGTGACTTTCAATACTGAATACAAAGTCTTCTTAAATAGACTCTTAGAGCTGAATTTTTATACATCAGTCAATTACTTATGTTTGCTATTATGATATTTCTTATTTTACATTTCTTATTTCATGGCCTCCAAATATAATGGGAGATGGATGGAAATATTAGTTATATTAGACCTTCATTCATTTACTTACAGAAATATTTAAGTGATACCTATCACAAATTTTTAAAATGAAGTTTTAACCATGTCTTCAAGAAGACATACATTATTTATTAGGAAAAACAGTAATATTTTTGAGGGGCGAGCAATTAAATCTAAAAAAAAACATTTTGATTAGTTACTTGTATACTTACCCAAGAATGTGTAATGTGGAATACTAACGTTTCAAATCAAATGAAGAAAGTCTCGGAATAGCTAAGCAAAGATTTACTATCACTAAACACATTAGAAATATAACGATCACAATGGATTTCATAAATAACCGATTTAAAAATACTTGTTTAATATAAAGTAGTCTAATGAACTAACAAGGAGAACCTAAAGTCCTCAATTGTCTAAAAGATTACTACCAGTATTGCAATTACACATTCATCTTCTTTAAACACAATTTGATTACTCAGGCTGAAGTTCGATATTGGCCAAAAACGACCTAAGTGGCACGCCTGTGAAAAATTGTAACTTTTTGATACAACCATGTTATATAGTGTAATAAAAAACTAATATATTATAAAATGTCGATAGTAACCGATAAACACGAAGAGTTGGATATGTAAATAATTTAATTGTTTCTTATTCACAAATAGTACAATTTTTACTCATCGTTGGTGCTGCAGTTTCTGTTAACCTTTATCAAATCTGTTCCCTTCAGTAATAATCTTACACATTCCTACGGTAACTGAATTTTTAATGATGTAATTAACTTAGAATTTTCCGCTATATCAATTCACGCATATTCATCCGAATAACATTTCTGCGGCGGTGCTCTAATGCGGAGAATCCCGAAATTATTCTACAGAAATAGTTTTTACAAATGATGAAATATTTCCTCCTTGGGAAGGAATATTAATTCGACATCTTAGAATTCCATGCGCTCTTTGTGATCTTCAGCTCTCGGCAAACTAAGGAAATGAATAAAACAAAAGGGAGGAATTCTAAGGAAGAGCCCTCTCTTTCTTCCTGATCCTGTAATCACGCAGAGACTAGTAACTTTCCCAAGTAGTTTCCTATAAAAATCGCACGTAATCGAAGGACCAAGTCAAAGGGGAAGGCAAGTTGGCATCGTTAAAGGTAACGTAGTTTACTGAGAGGTACTGAATTCAACTTGGCTAGACCCACTTCCAGCAAATGAGGCGACATACCACCGCTCGCTGTGCAGGTGCATCCTAGAGCTGACGTGCTTTGCTAAGTTCTGCGCGGATGTCATTAAGCGATTCAAACTCGCATAATCGGAACGCAGTAATAAAGTCTCGAGATACTCCAACAAGCTAAAGGAACACCATAAGGGATTATCGATGGCAAATTTCTCACTCAGCAGCCTTGAAATCTAATCAAAATAAATGACAAAATCCATCGATGATAGACCTTCGATGTTCTTATTCTATACCTTGCATTAAAAGAAAAGAGAACAGTGTTTTGCATAAAACACTTCTTTCTCTGAATTTCCCATTTATTGTGGACAAAACTGTCGGCAAAAAATATGGACCTTCTTCTTTCAAAATTTCTTTTATAGTATTACGTTATTTTTAAAAGTGCTTCGACAGCTAAGGTCATTTAGCATATAAACTTCCACCAGGAATCGAACCCGGGACCTCTTCCGTCAAAATCGAAAGCGGTAACCATTTAGCTATCAAAAAGACCAACTTTCCTTTCAAGCGGCTGTCCATTAGCGCCAAAAAAACTGAAGTATGCAAACTTTTCATTTTAATAAATAATTTTCTAATCTTTCATCACTAATTTTTTCTTTAAAGTCCAATATAATGCTCTTATTTTCACCAGTATCATACCGCAAGAGGCATATAGAATCCACTAGATTTTCAAATCTTATTTTGGATAAACATACTTTAACATTTTTTCTTGACTGAATAAAAATCTATCAAATCAGATAATAGTTAAACTGCCATTGATGAATCAGAATTAATTAATTAACTTTATAATCGAAAAGTAATATTAAATTCTCGTAATTCATCCAGTTTCATTTAAAAACATGCGAACATAATTGATATCTTCCTTTTTTAATGCCCGTTAAATCGTATCACATCCATAAATAAAAATAAAAGAAATCCTCCGTAACGTACTACATTATATGCCTTACTTTCATCCGCATACAGATTTTACGAGAAAACAAACAAGTTCTCTAAAAATTTCACATATTAACCTATTTTTTCCTTTTTTAATACGTCCTAGAGCAAACTTTTGTTTTTGTTAAGCTTTCTTTAAGTCATTGTCCCCTTTCTCCAGTATTGATTTCCCTAAGAGGTACAAATAAACAGTAACTTTATAAACACGAGATAAAAGTAATTATTTTAGGTCCCTAAAAAAGAAAATAATGCTATAATACTGTTAAGACACTAAAAATCAAAACGACAGAAGAAGAAAAGTGAAGATGACAACAAATTATGATGACAACAAAACATGATTATTTGTTCGGAACATTTTATATTATGCAAACAACAAACTACAAGTTGTTTCCACAAATGAAATGCTCCAATTCCCTATAAATGAACGGGTCTTCAGATGATAAGACGAAATTTCAAGGAAATGATACCTTGTAACTGCGACTTTGCGATAAATTATGCAACGTCTCTTCTCTAATTCAGAAGACTTTGTTCGAAGAATGAAAATAGAAGCAGAAGTGAACGAAAAACAAGAATCTAAATACAGTTTCCAAAGTTTTCAATCCTCATAATTTTGTTTATAGAATGAGTTTCAAGGAATACGCAAATCAAATCAGAGAGGAAACAAAACTTGTAAAATGATGCGTTATCAAAAGTAAATATCATGATTTTAAGAGAATAATATAAAATTAAGTACGCAAATAGCTTTCAAGATTGTATCTTCATTAAAGATATTTTTGAAGGAGATATTAAGAACTACCTTTGTTTGTAACTTCTTTTACGGGAATCTCAGTAAAGCATTAATGTTATCTTTAGAATATACTCGCTGTGTATCTTTAGAATATCGCTACTCTGTGTGTAGTGTAATTTACATTTTTATAGCCGTATGCGAAAAAGTGGCACGAAGCTGAACCCGATAGTTTTAAAAATTTTATCTATAAAGAACTATCTTCAATAACATAATAAATAAATATAAATTGTTTAGAACATTTATCAATTCTCTGTGATTAGTCGAAGAAATATTCATGCAACGTTACAAAAGATAAGTATGAAAAAAATGCCCGAATTTTACAAAGTATCATTCTAGTAATCATTACAAAGTATCTATCTATGTTTGAGATATTTATAAAAATATGGTATAGGGAAACTTGTGCCTTATGAAATCATAAAGAAAGTTTTATTTCAGAAATAGCTTCTGAAATACATGAAGCACAATTATACAGCAATGTACATTCATCGAATATATTCATCATCAAAGTCGTGCTAAATTCGTCGAGGGTGGAATGCCGGAAGTTGGGTAGATGCCGGAAAACAGGTTAGATGGAGGAAGAGGCTTTTCAGTCTCAATTTGGCCTAAATAAAGACCTTTATGTTCTACAAAAATGACCAATTTAAGATTTTATGTATCAAACATTAGAAGTTTCAGCCAAAATTTGGATATTTCATTCAAGAGTTCGTTCACCCAGGAGATTTTATACCAGAGTATTTTTAGCCTAATGGATATTTCACCAAATTGAAATTTAAAAGTGGAATAAACTATAGCCAAGATAATTCCGTCAAAAAAGGATAATTACACTTATGTTATCTAAATATTAAGGAAGGTAGGAAGGAAGAACTATAATCATATTTTATCTGAAGATTATCTGTAGTTATTAAACAAGCAGTCGTCAGAAGCTTAAAAGGTATTTATGCAGGGAAACAAAAGAAAAACGATAATTTAGGATCGAATATGACCGCACTATATCTTTCACTGTTTAATTATTATGTTTCTGTACCCACAAACATAACCGGAATAACTTTTTGGGCTTTTAGTTTATGCTGTTGATACAAAAATCAACCTTGGGAGCCAAATAACCATTAGATTTAAAATAATTGTCTATATTAACTTTATGGGATCATCATGCTCAAAATTTACTCGCTTTTTAAAACACCCTTTGGTGAAATATATTGGGTGTAATATACTTTGAGTGAAATAATCTTTCGTTGAAATGTCTCATGGATGAAACTGGTTGGATGAAACTTCCTGGAACTTAATTTATGTCGATTTCGGTGTACTTTGGTGGATTTTATTTTCGTAAAAGGATACTAACCCTTGAAATTCAAACGCATTCAAATACAATTAATAGGCCATAGAGACGAATAATCCATTTTATCACGCTTAAAATTGGTTTATCGGAGACGTCTATGTTACTTTGGAGGTAGAGAGAAGCCGCTTGTTAGGGACCGACGCAAGATTCCAATAACTAATTATCTCATTGACGTCATTGTATTTGCGGTCATTGCGGAATCTCATAAATGTGACAGGAAAAATCTTTCGGAATTCATTCTTTGGTTAATGGATCCATGTTTAATTCAATAATGAGTTCGGATGAAAATCGGTCCCTTTCCAACGGGAGGTGCATGGTAATGAATAACATTGACCCACAAGACATGAGCCACCCGAATTCATATTCCATGGTGTCCGAAACGCAATTATGTTTTCATGAAGTTTCGACGGTGGTTCTTATTGACTAATCATTTCTGAAAGCAAATGCATCCCATAAATATTTTCAATTTCCTCTATGTTTTCTGGGTATATTTTCCTATATTTTTTGATTTTTCAAACGTATGAGAGTTAATTAAAAAGTAAACGTTAGTTATGACAGTGTATAAATTATAAAAACTTATACAGAAATTTAAAGAAAAGCATGCTTTAATAACGAAAAATGTATGTAAACAGAAATTGAAAAAAAATATTGTTCAAACTGTGAAAGTAATATTAAATTATATTAATTCAAAATTATGTTTGAAAGGATTTTTTGATTATTGGATATCTTTTGTTTCAACCAGTCTACCGTCATGACGAAATATTCAAAACATAAATTAATCAGTTCCACCTTTTATGTGATGTGCATTCTCGCAATTTTCATATACAAGATTCATTTTAGTAGAATGTCCTAGTTTTTTATCATTAACATTCCTCAAGAAACAAAATTTTATCCTTACATCTCATAACACTTCATGTATTTGGAGTTTGTGGTAGATTAAATATTATATATCATTAATTGATTTAAAAAATTTTTAACTTAATGTTTTCATTGTGTTTTTGTATGATTAGTGAGTTAAATAAGATGTATCCAACGATATTGCTTACATATAAAGCAGACTGATTTAATTATTTCCAATGATCGCTTCCCAGTTGACAAATAGATTTTCAATTTAATTCCAGAAAAACTCAAATAAAATTTTTTAGGCACTTGATTACTTCATAAGTGATCTCGTGCTAATTTCACTCAAGTGATTCATGGCTGTTTTACTGGAAATGGAATGTTTTCTGCAAAAAATATCAAACTAAAGAGAGCTCTCAATTTCTTGTTGAAGCGAGAGATAAGCTCTTGATTGTAACTAGGGCTGTGAAAAAACAGCAATCCGCCATTAATTACAGGGTTCAATGTACGTGAAATGAATAAATTTAACTTTTCAAGTCGGGAGAAATGAACTCAGTTGTCTAAGTAAACATTCGGTTAATGAAGTTCTTTCCAACGCTTTCATAGTGAGTCATTAAAACAGATGATGAAATCTCTATGAAGCGGCTCCTAGCAAAATGTATACAATTTCATGTATTCGAAATTAGGCGATAAATTTTTAATCTTCAGTCCGTCTTAATCAGCAACTACCACCTAAACGAATCCTTCTTCAGATCATTAAAATTTGAAATTAAAAGCATAAACGACTCGGTGATCTTTCACACTAATTGATTTGGTGCATAAGGTATCCTATGATAATTCCCTCACTAATTAAAACCAACAAGAATACTCAGAATATCAAGGAAGAACTTTAATGACATGGATCTTAGGACCGAGTCTATATGGTTATCAAAGTCTAAAAAATAAGAATATCTTTCCGATAAATTCTCTACTCTTGAGGACCTCGAATTCTCGATTTAAGGATTGGACGATTTGCATTCTAAGTGTCTTTGACCGGTTGCTTTAAATAAGAAAATATTTTTAATTCATAAATTTAAAAATTAAGTAATTTAGTAATTTCATTTCCTTTAAAATGCTATTTCTGTAACTAGTTTAAAGATTGCTCAGCCCAATCTAAAATTGTTCACCCGGTCGAAACAAAACTCAAGACGGGGAACAACATTTTAGTACGGCAAAATTAAATGACAGAAATTTCACCGATATAACTCAGCAAAATTTCATCTCAATAGATACTAAATCAGCATCAGTTACTAATGCATTCGAGTGAAGATTGAGACACTTAAGTAGTCTATTTTCCCGCTCTTTGAAAATCCGTCCTCGAATATTTTAGCAAACAAGAAATTGTCTCTCATAAACAAGAAAGACTTGAGTACGATGTGAGTTGAAGTATTTAATTATTCAAAATTATAAATATATTCTACAAATTTGTTAAAATTTAAAGTGTTCTTCTGAGACCAGACTTAACAGGAAACCCCAGCACCCCCAAGCTTGCAAATACACGGCCCGATCGATTCAGGTTACACCACCTGCAGTATCTCATGAATGTCCAGCCGAAGCGTAGGGGCCCAAGGGCCCCCATGACGGAGGGTAATTGGGCTCAATTTTCCCACCGTAAAGCTAGCGCATTTTCGGTATGAACCCAAAGAGATGGGTACTGCCGGGGTGACCTCGCAAAACGAGCAGCAAGGACATGGTCGTCCCATTATCAATGGGAATCGGGGCGAGGACCTTTTCCCGGATAGAAGTCCATGCCTTCACACGATGGTGACACAGTACGGTGTATCTAGCACCGCAGCCAGCTAGAGGAAAATCCATGCGTGGAGTGCACGGATCAACTGACTCCGTGGGGCACCATCTTACTCCACCCCCGGCACTTACATTTCCACAGACTGATGACCATAGCAGAAGCTGGTTGGGTTGCAAAGATCCCCGCTCCCTACTATACTCGAGGAGAGCAACTTCAGCATAACTATAGCGCATCACCTGAGTAACTTATCACATTATGGCGTCGCATGCACAGCACCTTATGATAGTCATAGTTTCTCCCTATTTTGGACCCATGCTAATAAGTGAAAGCTAATAATCCTCGGTCTCCGTAATCCTTTCGAGGAATTGGCACCCGACGGTCACCGGCATATCGGCGATCGGAGAGTTTTTCGAACCTCTTAATCTTAAGTTACCCAGAATTTGTAACACATACACACTTCATACAAGTAAAATCTAAGTTCCGATAAGGTCAAGTATTGCGCTATTATGAAATAGATAGTATGAGCTAATTATGATTATTACAAACTGTAAACCAATATCATTGGCTACGTTACCCTTTCTTCGAAGTCAATCATCAGGAATTGTGAAATACCTTTCATAAATTTGTAATTACATTACCTAATAGTTTGGACAATCTGAACTCGCAATGGAAAATATCTATATCAACAGAGTGCAACAAGATTCTACATCACATATTTAAACATCTTTTAGGTAAAAACTTTCATGGGTTTAAATAAACTCTTCGTTTGACTTTATAATCGACAAGTACCTGATACCAACGCCCATAATGAGTATTAATTTGAGTGATAATTTATGTACCCTTCTTTAGTGACTGTGGCGTGGAATTTCTCAATTACCTATTTTAGAGGGGGAAAACCTGAAGTATTGTGTTACAGGCCGCACTGTGTTAGGATATAATATATAAGTGTTCTACCTTTCGGTAGGTTCATGAGCCTCCACATTCCCTATTTAATTTCATCTCATTCCTGATAACTCATCTCACCCCTTAATTTGTCTAACAACTTTTGTCTTTGTCTTCCCCTCAGTCTCCTGCCTAGCAGTCGTCCCTCGATCGCCTACAGTGTAAGGAAGGGGCATTTAATATAAGTATCATTGGAAAACTTCAGGGAAACTTCGAGGAAATACACCTTACAAAAGTTACATTTTTTTAGTAAGGGGAATTGGCTTATAGTAGGTATAGTTAGGATATTTTACTCGAAGTATTGAAGAAAGTTTCTGTGTCCAGTAATCAACTTTTTTGCAGCATTTCGCATATCAGGTCAATTTCTATAACCTAAATATAACGTAGCGAGAACAATTTCTTGACTTTAATTCAACTCTTTCGATTTCCGACTTCCGTGCTATGGTTGATATAAATCTATCGTATCTGAATATCGATGATTAAATTTTATGACATTTTCAATTTATATCAACCAATGAGAATGGAGGAGATTGTAAACATATAATATAAAGTGATTTCAAAACAAAAATGAATAAGGGTTTCAAAATTTTGTGATGAAATATCCTAATTTCATTTTAATAGGGTAATTCTTACCAAATAAAACCATCAATGACTCTCTGACCTCTAATTACAACTGATTAACATTTTACAATACGTTATTCCCTTTTCCACTATCTCTGGAATATTACTGATGATAGAAATCATAATTTCATGATTAATATACAATATGCCTCACAGGTCGGCATTTCAGCGAAAATTAAATGTGGACTACGATCTCTTCCTCAAAATGTCATCGACTGTGGCATCGGTAGTACATGAGTAATGCACGGCATATACTCATATACATTTAATTATGAGGCTACTAATTGCACACCTCTAATGAATAAACATGTAGGTATTGGTTGGGTAAACAAAATAGAGCAATATCAAACTCAAATTAGCCATCATGAGCATAGTTATTTGCAAGATTCAGGGAATATCTCAATTAATGTGACGACAACATTGCCGGTGACAATTCAATATTTTCAAATTGCCCTAATCCTAATTCCTCTGTTAGATGATACGTTTTAGCGGCTAATCAAAGGCTTGAAATGTTCAAAAAATATTGAGATCTGGCAGCGTTATGCAATTATTATAAAATGTAATTAAATGACGTATATATCAAACTGCTAAAATAACTATCTTCTTTAATACATTTCTTTACACGAATCTTTATAATCTTTGTTTCATTCATTAATTATTAAGATTGATAAATAAATTAAGATAATTTATTGTGGAAAATTAATTATGACGAACGAATTAATATACATGAAGGCGATTATTAACTGTGATAAACAGATTCATTTTCACTCAAGATAAAATCAACTGAAACTTCTACACAATTATAAAAAAATCAAGAAGTTAGGATATCAAAATAATCTAAATACTTTTATTAACATATATTTATTTGATATTTATTGTATCTGAAACAAAAAATATCCATTGCTGAAACCCCCAAAATTAGGAAATGAGTAAAAATATCCCCGTCGGAACAACATCTGCCGGGCATATATGAGACTGGCGAGACCCACACTGAATGTAAATTGAATTTTCGTCCATCGAAGCATCATTCTAACAGTGTCCATGATCTTCAGATGGCCGTAATTAACGTTTTATATGCAAACGAAAACTTTATTTCGTCAAATGTATGCAAACCAATTGAGGCCTATAATTGACCTAGGAATCACAAACAAAAGACAACCGTAATTATACTGCTTCCAGCGATCACTAAGGGACTGCAGGAACTGTGCAAATGGAACAATTGTAATTTCAAATTACGATTTATATCATCGCAGCGGACATGGGGACATCATCGCGGAATTATCAAAGCGAACATTGGGGACCATGAGGCGTGTTCCGCTAGTGAACTTTTACGTGCGATTTTTGCGGCGATAGCATTTTTCTTTGTAATAAAATAAAAACGCTTACGTTTAGGTAAAAAAAAAGTATATTACGCGTCGAAAAAACCCACTCAACCTAACAATCGCCATATCAAAAATAACTTATCATTTTTGTACGCTGGAACTGAACTTACACACGTACTATTTGTTAAGAATAAAACAATAATTTTGGCTTTAAATGGAAGATAGCATCAGATAATTCACTGAAGCATTACAGGGAATTCGAAAAGCATGTCCGCCTTTGAATACAAAAGAATTTAACATAACTGTTTAATCAATAATATTTTAAATATTATTACTTGAACTATTATTATTAAATTACACATTTAATCTTGAAATTCAATTTTAAACCATGCAATAGAATATTCTTTTTATATTTATCTTACTGTGCTCACCAAATTTCTGATGAATTTTGTGAGACTTCATTAACGTTCTTTTTAAGCTGTAAGTTAACTTTTTGCTTTAATAATTCAAGTTATTACTAAAAATACAACTTCATTATGTCGCAATCCCTCCTCAAGCACGATATCTTTCTTCTATTTTGATATTCTTGACAAGAACGCAATTTCCGTTGTAACATTTTTCTATTCGTGGACTTCAGAAGGCTTTTCTGTTTATTCAGGAGAATAGGAATTGGTTTCGTTCAAAAATGTTACTGTCACATTAAATTAAATTCCCTAGATACATGAAGTCATTGCCTGATGAAGGGACACAAATAAATATTTTCATATGTTCAAGTTCAAGAAACAGGGTTTTAGGATAAGCAAGGGAGCAGCTCGTTCGACTTCGTTGAAAGCGATATTGGGTTCGATTCTTAGAGATAACCCACAAAAGACCTCGACTATCTAAGCACCATTAACAACATTACTTCTAGTAGTAGTTCCAAAAACCTTACAAAAATTTTAGCAATGTTTTTAGTGCTAAAATGTTATTTATTACTATTAATAATAAATGACTAACAAAGAATGATTTTGTTTTGAAAATGGGAACTATCCTTCGCGAATAAAATACATTCAACCATTTAAATTAAAAATAACTTAATTCTTTACTCATGAAGAAGGTATTCACCAACCGTGCCTCTATTCAGAAACGTTTCTGCTAAGCGACCTCCCTGACCAAATCTCTCCTATTTATGATATGAAATACAGCGCATAAAAATCAAGATTCATCAGAATTGCCGTTTAATAAGACCGATTAGCTCACAAATCTCGGATAGCACGAGAGTCATAGCGGGAAAGAAGAACAACAACTAGACGTGAAAGTAAATTCGCAAGAGGAGCCAATGAGGCACAAAAATACCCAAACAAGGCGTAATAAGAAAGCGAAAGAAAAAAACAGGATGATCCGGAAACAGTAAAAGGCATAACAGATGAAAACAGGAGAAAGAGGTGCACAGATACAGAGCGAAGGAGCGGTTCACTTTTCGGGGGCGCAAAGTCGTTTCACGAGATTAAAAGCAAATTGAGTCTACGTCAGTCGGCATTTCTTTCTCGATGGCACACACGCCCTCTAAATCAACTTTTTTTTTGCTTCTCCGAATCCCCTTTCCTTCGTCATCCGGAGCGATGAGACCTGCGTCGCCGAGGGAATGAGACAGGGCGATGATTTTCAAACGCCGAGAAATGAGATGGTGATGGGGTGATTGGCAGGGACGAAACAAATCAGAACTAGGCCTTTGACAAAAAATGCGCGGTGGAGGATTTCGATGTTGATATTTAAATGAGATTATTCCCTGCGCCCGAATGCGAATATTTTTCTTTAATTTTCATCTCCAACCCGGGATTTAATGAGGAAATGTTTGATCTACATTTTTCGGTATATTTCGTCCGAAATTTTATTTGCCCTTCCCTTTTTTTCTCACGGGCAGATTTTTCACCTTTGACCTTTAAAGATAAAAGTCCAATTCTAGGTGAATTTCCTTGTAGCGAAACTATAGAAGGGTAGAATCCATAAATTAAAGGTATTCCTGTGCAACAGTGATAGAGGAATTATTTAAAGTAAGATTTTCGAATATTCTACATTGCTGAAATTAGTGAAAGATTCAAATTTTTTATTCACGTTAAAGAAGTACTCCTCATTCCATGATTCACATTATAAAATTTTGTATAATCTATTTTCAGACAGAGTGACCACTGACCTAATAAATATATAATTTTTATTACTTATCCTCATTTGCATCAGAAAATATCACATATTAGTCTAGTTAAAATGCTAAGTAGGCAGGCGCGCCACCATGGAAGTAGTACGGCAGTTTAGGGAACTACACATGTATCACCGGACATATAAGATTAAGGGGCACCAGATGCTAGTAATCTAATGTGAGGCTACGATACCTTTTATTTAATTTTCATAAATTTGAGGGTATGCATGATGGAGAACTATCATATCTAACTTTATAACATAAGAGGGAATATTTGGAGTGATCTTCAAGAAATAATTTACTTTAACAATGAATGTTAACTAGTAACGAAAACATGAGTATTTAAAGGTATTCAATAATTTATTTAAAATGGACTGATATATTGTTTTAAGAATATTTATGTTGTTAACTATTTTTTGCAATCTATAATTGTTAATTATATTATTTTAATTTTTATACTGAATTCGCAGCACGCTGGTAGCCTTATAGCTAAGGGAATAAGCGACCGAGAAATCACATTTTTTATTTCACTTTCGATACTCAATATATGAAAACCCAAATATTATCATTCAGTAGCCCTTTAAATCTTAAATACAATCAAGATCCAAGGCGTGAAGATCCATGTTCGTAAATATCCACAAACATTTTTTACAACATAACCACAAACAAGGATTCATCTTTAAAATTAGCGGGTGCAAAATGCTGGCCAGACTTTCTCTTCCATTTCAAATGGACATATTTAAAAATGCTTCACAAAGCAAGTTACCCACAGAATATGTTGCTAAAATTTAGTTAATTAATAACTATATTCGGGTGAGAATGACACTACAAAGTCCTCTTTTCCATTTAATCTACCATCATTATTAATTACTTCAATTAATAGAGATTAACTGCGAAAGAAGAAGAAAAATCACGAATTAACATCGGTAAATAGACGAATGAGAAAAACCTAGACTAATCGACTGATAGTAACAATAATTTATTTATTCTCCCGATTGCTCTATCATTCATAGTCTGCATATGGTTATTTTTTCTATTCTATGTCTTTAAATTGTCTGGGTATAATTGCAGTTACTATGAAATAAACTCAGTTAATTATCACCATCTATTTCTAGTCTATGATAAAATATCTGGATTCAAAGTTGCATTAATTAACCCTTTAGGTCGAAAAATTTCTTATTTCAATTAAACTTATAAATTAAATAAATCAATGAAAAAATAAGGAAACGCTGAACCTAATTAAAACTCGAATAAATTAAAATTGAATATGCGATACTCTCTCCACTGAAATTATTAAAATCTTAATTAACTTCCAAAACAAGGTAGCACTCTCTAATTATTTGTTGATCCACTTTTCAAGGGCACTTTTAATGACAAAATCATTTATCACACGACCGAAAAATCTATTTAACGCACAGCAATATTTTGAATGGAACAATTTTTAAAGTAGTGTAAAATGTTTTGTATGTCATGAGTAATTCATTAAAAGGTTGTGACTATTATTAGAGAACAGCAAGTATCACTCTTTGATCGAAACAATAAATATTTATGTAACCTATAATTAATTTTTCAAAAAATTTTTCATTTTGAGTATCATAAACAATACTCCATGTCAGGGAATTTTTCATTGAGAATATTTTAACTCTGAGAGTTAAATAATTAGCAATGACCTCGAAAATCCTTAATATTCAGGAATAATATTAAAAATGAGAGAAACAAATTACGGCAAATTACATGAATTTCTTAACTTAAGAGCCTTAAATTTCATTCCATTCTAAAGTTGCATCTCATGCTAATCTTAATTATACCATCCAGTCCATCAAATCAAAGAACCTAAAGAATACCAAATTTACTTTTGCACTGTAGGTATAATGAATAAAATCATTTAGAAAAAAATATAAACGTATAAAGAAACTCCAATATAAAAACGCTCTTATTATGCACCTCAATTTCATGTAAAACCAAATTATGTTTTCAAAATGTGCTAGCGTGAGTTGCTACCTTATGTTGAATCTCGCATGTGCTGCCCTATTTCATTTATTTACAGTTATTAATCTGTTACGAGAATGGGTAATTTTTTTGTTAACAGTGAGCATAGATAAATAATGATAAATGCAATAACTTTAGAAATTCATGATCAAATATTTTAGCAAATATTAACCATTATCACTGACTGTGATTCTTCACGGGCCGGCCTCATCCAAAAAGCACGAGTTTTATCGTAAATTTACATTTGGCTTGAACTCGAGCTTTTGGTGAAAAAAGATCAAGCTTCGAGCTGAATTCTGTTGCCATATATTTATAGGAAAAAAGAACTCTCCAGCGGGTTTGAAGACCGCATCAAACAAAAGTGAAAAAGGCAAGTGTTAGAGACAAAAGCATAAGCTCTGTTTGGTTTTTAAAAAATTATTTTTCAAAGAATAATTAATAAATCTTGTCTGTTGACATTATTGCTCGTTCTGTTTCTTTCATACTATACTATTGTCGTCCAAGTGACTTGTATTGATTGAATACGTGATTAATACAACAAATATTTTAAATTAAAGTTCCTAAATATTTCAGATTCTTTCTAATACTAAAATAATTCGACTATGCTACGTTCTACCCTCCGAAAGTTCATTGAAAAGCTAGAGTAGTTGCATTATTTGAGCTTAAAATTTCAACATTTTGTCTTTATGACGAAATATTCTATGGAAGTATATTTGGTTTAATTTAGTTATTAAGATGAGAGGAATTATTTACAGAAAGATGCACAACACGTAATTGAGTACAAAAAAAATGAATTTTAGGTTAAATAAGCTGTATTAGTAGTTGAAAAATGTAAAATCCGAGCAGTAAAATGAGAGCAGCAAAATATGATTCTAAGAATTTATATTGCTAATATAATCAAAACTGAAATGAACAAGAGGCAATTAACAAAACATGTAGAGGATTAGGCCCTGCAGACTTCAAATATAGAGAAAATTCCAACTATTCCAGCAGAATTACATTTTTCCCCAACCCAAAGGAACAAATATTCATTCCACTCTATTCTATAACTAATAAATTTTATTTAGAATAAGCTTTATCAAACCAAAATTTCCAATTATTATCCAATTTATTTTAATTGTAATAATAACTTATGTATATAATAAAATCGACGGAGCGGCGTTTCACATTGTAATATTCTATTTAGAGGAAATGAAAAAATAACCACTTTCTAGAGAAGAACTGGTGTATTTATTCAGAAATGACTTAGCAAAATACTACAGATATATAGTGTAGTGTTATATCTGTAGTGTTTTGCTAAGTCAATTCTGAATAAATACATCAGTTCTTCTCTAGAAAGTGGTTATTTTTTCATTTCCTGCTTATGTATAGAAATTTAATGAAAACAAAACTTAGCTTAGAGAGAACGTTGTTTCCCTATTAAAAGTAGTACATGTTAATGTTAAAGGTGCTTCGACAGCTGACATTAACTCGCAAACAGGGATCCCATCAAGAATCGAATTCGGCACCGCTATCACGAAAGACGAACGCGCTACCCACTTGGCTATCACGGGACCTTATTAATACAACTATGATACGGAGATGATGGGCGAGTACCGTCTTCTTATGAATGTTTATAATTCCATAAATATGAAACTAAACATAAAACGGAAACATTTAATCGATGTTCCAAAAATGAGAGATCTTAAACAGGATGAAAACATATTCGAGATAGGTAAGTATCAATATGAACGCTTACAAAAGTTTGTTACCTCAGCTCTATCTCAGTTCAACATTCCCCATAAACGGGGCCAAATAAAAGTACACAGCAGTTTACTCGATTCTCAACTTTTCATCCCATCTAAAGGCCACGATTCCTTAAATTTCGACCAGGAATTTCATTCAATCTACCGCATCAAATCAGACATAAGATGGATCTTCATACGAGGCCACATTTGCGGACGCAGAGACGGGAAATATGAAAAGGCACGGAGGTAGACGAAGAAGGCTAGATGTTTTTCTTCCAGCAAGAACGCAATAAAACAAAGTTCCCATCTGGCACGAAACGACGGAGGAGTGGAGGAACGTGCGGGAGGATTACGGAAAAATATCAGGGAAAAAGCGGGCCCCTCTGGAGAAATAAAAGGTGGTTTTTCGGCCGCGGAGTACCAACAGCCGAGGATGACCCAAATGCTGTCCGAGCAAGGTTTTTTTCCTTCCTTCGTATCAACACCCGGCAGAAATATCCCTTCGCACCCCTTTCCACCACTTTCCCCTCTTTACGTGGATTTTTCACCTCCGTGACCCCAGCAATGTGGAGTGCACGCCCCCCTTATGATAGTGCTCCGAGTTTTCATACACTCTCTTATGCTTGTTCGAATCCTTGAGATTGTTCTTCTCTCGTGAGGAAAGTGTTCTAGGCTCGCTAAGATGGGAGGGTTTTCTGGACGATGGTAATGCTGCATTCCTTAATACTTCCCACGTCTCATCTCACGGAAAATTCTCTAAAACCCAATCTCATCTTCAAAGGCTTAGGATTTCATTATTACTTTTGATGAATTTCGTCATGATCGAATCTGTCTGATCGTCGGTTAAATATTTAAATTTTGATGACTTAATATATATTCTGGCGTCATACCATTAATTCCAGCATAGCGCTTTTAAATGAAAATAATTGATATAATCGTGATATTAATCCTTCCGATGTCTACTTATTCCCGTTATACTTCAGATCATATAACATATTACACATACGCTTCGTCACATACAGTTTATAAATATACATGTTTCGAGGCGAAATATATTTTAAATAGAAAAGAACGAACTCAGCATTCATTACACATAAAATGAAATGCATAATTAACTAATTTATTAATTATAATAATGACTAATTTATTAGTGATAATATATTAATTTCTTTAGATTGTCCTATGAAATAAATAATCATCATAATAATTTCCTAGATTCCATTTTTCTCCTTAAGAAATTAAAGTTAAGCAATGTCGGAAATTAATATATAGCGCTTCATCGTCAATGTGCTGATATATATGAATATACGCAAGCTCAATACAGATACCCTTTCTAGATGTGAAGAAAAAGCATTCAAGGGTTAAGTATCTTTAATCCGAAGTGCTTAGGAGCAATTTTGTTTCGGATTGAGAATATTCAGTTTTTTCAAGTGCATAATTAGGCGGAGTTTACGAAAGGTTGTTGGAAAAAGAACTGAATCCTCTAGGGAGGAAGAGGAGACATCGTATTGGATGTACATTTAAAATATTTCCTTTGCCTCAATCCCAATTTTTCTGCTAGAAATCTAAAGGATTTAAAAAAAAAACACACAGTGAAAGTCGGAACATTTTGGAATTTCGGACTGGGGATATAATCAACCTGTATGTTCCGTAACTTTTTCCATGATGAGAAACGTGAACATAATTTTGCATCATAAAACGTTATATTATATCGTGGCATTATCATTATAACATTACGCCTTAGAAACGAATCATTGATGGCATTTTCTTATTACCGAAACATTCTTCTGAAACAAAAAGCATAGTAACTATTTATTGTAATCTCTAGGTTTGGAGTTGAAAAAGTTAGTGAGTCAACGCTAAGTGCAACGAACCTCATTTTGAGATGGAACTTGAAAGGATTCCTTATTTATTAGTTGCAATGAGAAGTGCCAAGGGAGAATCAAGGGAGTGAAATCGCCAGAGGTATGGCGCAATCATCAGGCATTGCTTTGATACTGCTTAAGGATCTGGCAGACTCGTAATTGCCTTAACGCTCACCCTGTCTTCTATCCTGAACTAGCACATAAGTTCTCATTTGTACACAAGCTCACCATAATACCAGAAGACAAACATTCTCTTCATAATCAGCACATTCGTTTTATTTCAGGTACCTTAGATTTAACCAGTTTCTCTAATAATGCCTCATTAATGCTATACATGCGTAAATGGACAAATACTCGCTTTTTTCTTGGATTTTCTCTTGTATTACCACAAAAATTATCTTATGAATTAAATTACTTTCTTCAAAATTAGTCATTTATATATGTAATATTTTCACAAAGATGAAGCAGATTTTATCGACATAAATCACGCGCTCCTTATAGAAATATAAGAATTCAAAATTCTGTTCAATAAAATGCTCAAGGAGTGATATATATGACGGATAAAGAATAACTTCCTTAGTCTTATAGAAAAAATTTAAAGAATTAATTTAAAAGAAGGAGGTCTGTAAGCAAATATGCATGCATATATCAACAGATCTCTTGCTATTCATTTAATCCTTAAGTACTTAGAGGAAATTTCTTTACCGTATTGGAGCAGCAGGTCACGAGTAAATTTAAAAGAAAAATATTTTAACGTAACGGAGAAGAAATCAGGAATAGTTTCTAAATTAGTGTTTTTTTGGAAATTTTTGTCAATTTAATTTACCGCTTCAGAGGGAGTAAGTAAATAACATCAGTGAAGTTCAGGTAGCCTTGAGTTCACACAGTGTGACCATTAATAAAAAGTGGTATTATCACACTAATGAGATGATTGACGTTACCATAGTCAATAAATAATAGAATTTAGATGTTATTTTACAACTATTACACGTTTACTCTAACATTGCTGCATTCATGCGCAAGTAGATACAAATTTTCACATATGTAGCGCTGAATTCGTGGTTGACCAATAGCGAACTTAAGCCATCTAAACATAATGTGGAACCACTGTAAATCGGACCCCGAACAATGAGACTCCCTTGCACTTTCAAAAGTTGCCCGCATTTTTTGCTCCGTCTCCATAGAGGATCGCCGCCAAACCGTACTCAATTACGTAAATCTGCTCTTAATCACACCCTAAACTGAATATCCCCACCCTTTCCTTACCCACGCCTTTAAAAACGTCCCATTCTCTAAAAAAACAATCGCCGCACCCGACCGGATCCCTGCCGCCGCCTAATCCCTCAGTATCCGAAAGATATCGGCCCGCGCGTAAATCTTCACGGGAAACGTTTTTATTAGCCAGGATTACGATCGAACAATTATTTTTCATCGGATAATCTCCCGGGCTCTTAGCTAATTTGAGACGCCGCCTTCGCGATTATTAATTTCTCAGACGCGGGGAGAAACAGCAGCTTTCCGCGGGGAATTTTCACGAGAGCTTTAAAACTTATTTTTTATCATTTCGCAGTTGTTTCTGGAGACAGCTGCGAATCCTCGCGGTCCGGAATCTCGCTATTATTGCATGGCTGCGAAAATGCCGTTGGAAGGGGTGGTCAATAACAGTGAGATGATTAATTTTCTCCGAGAGGCAGACATCGACTGGTTAAAGGCCTTCCCAAAAATTGGGAGGATGAGGAAGAAAGCAATTTTCGTTATGATGGGAGATAGGAGACGGCGTTGCTTTTTGAGAAGGAGCTTTTGTCGGGGAAGGGGAAAGAAGATGAATCGGAAAGGAAAAGTATGAAGGGAATGAGGGAGAGATGCCGAAGATAAATTAGGAATACTAATAAATCGTTCGTTACATCGCAACTTTGCGTCGATAAGAGGGAAAGAACGTGTAAAAAGAAAAGTAGCATTTATCTTGTAATTAGATATTAATACCGATCACTTAAAGATTATAATTAGGCTAAACAAGCCACCATTCAATATAGAACACACATTATATTCAACCGGTGCGGCTTTGATACTGTATAAATCCATCGTCACAACAAATAATAAAGATATTGAACCGTACATTTTCTGTAGAAGAAGTAACATTTCCTTATTATTCGTCATAACACATATTTAAAATTTAAACAATAATAAGTTGAAAGATTTAGAAGAATCTTTGATGCGTAACTACAGAAATATATTTACTTTGAAGCGAGTACACAATATTTATCAGAAGTTAAATTTGCAGTCAAGGAGATCAAACAATATAATTATTTTTTGTGATTTATAACATACATATATAACGTACATATAATAAAGTAACCTCCCATTATCGCTTCATCTGGTAGAAAAGTAATTATCATGTCCGGAAATAAAACATCATTTACGTGCATAAGATCTCACATATTTTGTCCTGAACTTCATTACCCCTCGGTTATTAAAAATACAACGGAACATAAAGCAATCTCATTCTTTTGCCTAGTTTTATATAAAAGTAAAGAACCTTACTCTTATTTCTCCCATATAGACCCAATTAATGTAAATAAAACTTATTAAAAGCCATGTCTCTACATGCGCAAACAAATTTTAATTTACATTTTGAACAATCTCATTTACTATTAGAAAGAGGAAGATAAACACAAGCAAGTTCCATACTAATTCCAAAAGTTTAATCTTGCATAATTCATATCCTGTCTTTTAACTTTGAGCAATATATCAAATACCACAATTAATATTACCAGTTTGTAGCAACACATGAGGTTCGAGAGCGAGGCATAGGATTCTCTGCAAAGTTTAAACAGCAGGCGATCATGATTAAGCGGAATTTCTCGTTTACGGTTTAAAGCGTATCGCCAAATGGTATTCGCCCGACAAGAGATGAAATTGATACTCAAAATAGACGAATTCCCCGAATGCGACGCAGATACTCAAATCGAGATTCCCAGTGCTCAACTGTCACTCGGCCCTTTTTCGCATCACCACCGTTTGTTGCTCGGTCCGTATGTCCTTTATGGAATCATTAATGTTTGCTGCCGTAACGAATAAACCCACTGTGTCGCGAAACTCTACGCGGCACTGCTTCCTTTGTCACTAAATCCTTCAATTGAGTATTTGATAGACATCAGGTACGACGGCAAATTCATTTTAGCTGATCAATCGACACTCGATTCCATTTTGGATAGATGGTTAATTTTACGCTCTACAACATTTGCTAAACCTTATATCGAGGAAAAATCTTTACCTACGATATCCCTACGTGTGACTGTCCATTTATCTCCACTTTTTCAGAAAAAGTTCATTTTAGAAATATGCAGTGTTATCCACAAGTTATGCGGTAGGTGGGACCGACGAAAATCGTATATGTCGACTTCCTGTCGTCGTCGTCGTATAACAATGCGTCTAAGTATATTATATTTTCATTTATTTGGACCAAGTAATAACAAAAACTCAAGCTTAGAAGAAAATATTTAATAAAATTGTAATCCTCTTCTCATATTAATGCAAATTAATATAGGAATTCATTGATACGTAAAATAAAGTTGTCAATGGTTTCATAAAATCTAAAAAATATCCGTCTGTCGACGTTTTCTATATTTTTAACAGATACTTTCTTCGGAGAAAGGTAATAATTTAATTTAATAAGAGGATTCAAACCTGAAAATACTGTGCTCCATCATTAACTGCCCTTTAATCTATGTACAGGATACGTTCCCAATAATCTCAAGAATATCGATATTTGGAGAATAAATATTTCCTTAAGAATATGATCCCAGAATTTAGTATTCGACGCTCAAATAACTTCGTACTAAAAAAAATTTTTTTGACGTGCATTGACTCAAATTTCCAATTCCCGGTGTGCCTATTTTGTTTTAGTTTTGCAGACACTACTCAAGAGGATAACACAAGGAAAGGTTGATAAGTTATTCTGCAAGTAAATATGTGCAACATAGAAAATCCCAAAGATATCGGACTTGAAAAACGGCATTACTGGTTAATCAGACAAGATTACTCAATAGTTAAAGCAGTTTCCCGGATTAGAGTGCTGGAACTGTCAGATATTTTTGTCCGTTTTTACAGAAGAATTTCCTATGTGTAAACCCATACATTAAAATATCTTCAATCACCCTTTCCTCACAATTACGATGGTTATGATATATACAGATGTGTAACTTTATTTCTTATTTATAAAATTAACGTATATTTATTAGATCTTAATAGGTAGCCTGTCACTGGAAACAACCATAATCTTGCCTTAACGATAACAATTACCTGCTTGTTGCGCATTACATGATCACAACAACCCTGAAGAAACACAACGAATATAGAACGAAAAACAGAGACAGAAAGGGAGAGAGAGAGATCTCTGATGAAAAAGGAAAAGAAAGGCTCGAGCAGAGAGGGGAAATTAACAGAGAGAAGATCAGAAGAGGGATCAAGGATACGGGCAGCAGAAGGCTGGAAGAGGGAGGGATCGAGATCTAACGAGAATATGAGAAATAGGGAGGGAAATCCAGGTTCTCGACCATTAGAATAATTGCTTGGGCGAGAAAGATCTCGCGAGATGAGGCTTGTAGCATAAAGCGGCGGGCGATGAGGATGCTAGGCGCGTTAATGCTCGAGGTTTGACGAGTTGCTCATTAAGAGCAGTGGCGCGGAGATGTGCAGATGTTTACGACTTGTCGTCGGCTGAGTAAAAAGGCCACCGTGCCTCTTGCCGTGTCCATTAAAATGACGCGGAGGCATGCGTGAGGGGAATGGAGAAAAATAAAAGGGCGGGAGAGGAAAAAAGAGGAGAGGGAGGTGAAAGGAACCTTAATTCGATTTGTTGGAGGCGTTTGTGTCCGGAGTTATGGAACGGAGGCATTTCTGCGAGCGAAGATTTATACACCGTCTGATAGTGCTGACGGAGGTGATTTCAATTCCAGATCTCCGCTGTTCTGCTCTACGCGACGTTTTCGGGATATATTTGACAAGTTGTTACGCCGCCGCTCGAGCGAGCTTTGAAGGAAAATGAACCTCGGATTCCGAGAGATTCATGCAGTGTAACTTTAGTTTTCATTGAGGGAACAAGTTGCCAACAAGGAAGATTGATGGAAAACCGTTACTTAGGAATGTGAAGGGAGTAAAAACTTGCTAGAGAGATAGATTACTAGTCGCCAAATATCATGTGAGTATAAATCTATCATCGACCGATTTTGGTACACCCAGGTCACTCATATCACGAGTAAAAAATTGAAGGGACCAAAATCTATCTAAAACCTCTTAAAAGAGCATGATCTATAAAAATTAAATGATCTAAAAAATTTAAGGATATCTTTAAAGGTATTGGAATCATTTTATTTTATACTATTATTTCACGATTTATATGGCCTCTTACTCATTTCATGTTATATAGAACGGAGTTGTCTAACCTTTTTGGCTAGGGACAAACAGTAAAAATTTCGTCAACCACCTCTGCCAGCCATTCAAACAGACAACCTATCATTTGTATAAATTTTGGCATTCTCTATTCAGATTTTTCGCTAAACCATTTGATGAAAAACACTCGTAGGTAAAGTTACGTATAATTAAATAGTATAAACAAATAAAAACAGATGATACAATTTTAATGTCCCAGATAAATAAAACTATTGGTAGAAAAAAATGATAAATGATTATTGGTGATGTCACAAGACATTTGAAGACTTAAGAGCTCTTACTTCATTTATAGAAGAAAATTTCCGAGATGGAAACTCATTTATTAGTTTTAGGAAGAATGGCTGGTCGCATTAATATCTTCAACGTATTTTATTTTAGCCCATGGACTATATTCCAGCCAACGCAGTTTATAGTCACTTAAAAAATCCGATATTAATGAAAATTCAGGACAAAATTCTAAGAAAACGTTTTTTTGGAGTTTAAGAATAAATATTGCATTCCTGATAAGTTACAATAAAAAGAACAAGAGAAAGCAAAATATGTCTACGCCCACGGGATTTCAGGCATAGTACTTTCCAGGCGGATGATCTAAGTACTGAATCACCGCCCCACTTTAAATTTATTTAGCAGCCTTAACGTGGAAGGCTAAGCTAAAATTTTTCCTTGTTCCTTGAGATACCTTTTCCATCAATTTACATAAATATTTGCTGTAATATTTTTAACGTAGAAGATTTTGAGAAACGATTTTCGCAAGTTTGCTATTGTATTTTTCACATTAGTCTCCATAGTTTCTCCATAAATTGATCCTCTGACGTGCCACTAACCGAAGATATTCTTCATACTTGAACTTGATAGAAAATGGAATCTTTTGCTAGATATTCATTTTACATTATAAGAATTTGAGGATTTTATACCATTAAATTGTACTTAGTTGTTTCATTTACCAGCTTAAATCAACTGTTTTAGTCCCTGCTCTGTTTTGAGGGTGAATCAATTCTTACTAACTTTTTTAAAGAAAAATATATCCTCCCACAATCACAATATGAATTTTCAAAATAATTACGGTAATATGAAGGAAATGCTCAGGAAATTTAATATTCAACCCCCCAATATTCAACCTTTCAATTAACATTATATTTTTCTAAATTCTAGATTTTTAATAGCTCTTCAGATTTTTTAATACACGCAATAAACCAACTCAAGTAAATATACTAATATCTCTGACATAAACGAGATGATACTAAAATATAAAGACAGATATTAAATTTCTATGAGAGATCTGTTTTAAGGATCTGAATAACATACTTTGTACTACTTAAAGAGTAACTCAGCGGATATCTAAGATATCTTACACCGAATGAATCTTTTCCGAGAAGCAATTAACCTTGTTGTGGGAGAAGTTGGAAAGTCAACGAACCCTATTCTTCAGCTAAAAGTCCATTCCTACATGGCTTATCATTAAATAAAAGAGAATTCAAATTTCTAGCATAACATTTGATACTGCCGACGAATATATTTATGGCAAATATCAGGAAACTTCCTTCTAAACTAGTTTTACCAATTCTCTCCAAATTTTTGTAAGGATTCTTCAGTGAAACCGCACGTTCATTTCCAAGAAATTCTTGTTATCCGAAACCTGCGGTTTCTCATAACTCTATTCTCGGAAATTCGTAAGCTTAACTGTCAATAATACGGAAATCTTCGAACAGGAAAAGTATCAACTCCACCGTTAACTAAGACTCTCGAGGAAGTGATGAGATGTAAAACCTTCCGTGAAATTTCTTCGAAGTGATAGAGAGGAATCTTTTATCTCCAATTCTGACTTTGAAACCAAACGAAAATATTTTATGAATAAATGATATCGCGAATGGCATTGTGATTTTAAATGTAATTTATCTGAGCAATAACCATTATATAAAAGCATCTCTCTCCTATTTTACTACATTCACACTGAAATATACTTCAGCTATCAGTAATGACGTTGAATGAAGGTTCGCCTAATGGCAGCATGCTTTCTTATTTTATACGTACTCTTTTTTCTCTTGCATTTCAACAATATCAGCGTCAATTATTAATTACTTCATTCGTGTGATTCATTTTAATGACAAAATTATATATCGTTATCTCAAAAATTAATTACCAATAAACGAAATAGAGTCAGGAGTAATTTCATAATAATTATTCACATACAAAAATCCATGAAAGTTTTAAAAACTTACACTTCTAATTTGTAATTGTGGTATAGTAAATGTTTTTAAACCTTTGCGGAATTTTTGTAAATTAATTGGTTTAACATCCCGTCCTTGGTGTGCTGAGATCCATTAACATTTTTATCTGTCATATATATTCAATTATCTCATCCATAAATATAAAATGATTTCTCGTGGGAGCCAAGATATACGTATACCAAACAAAAAGAAGGAATATAATTTTAAAATCGCAAAAATAATAAATTATTTCTTTTATTATTTCACCTAATTTGAAGTAAGAGTCCAACAATTATGAAATTATTTAAATATTAAGTCTCTGAGGATTATCACTGCTTTGTATAAAAAAAGGAAAGGTGGGGAAACATATAACTGAGATAAAATATATAAGAGGAAATAGAGGAGAGAAAAGAAGGCCTTCACGCATGTCAAGGTGCATTTTCAAAACGATTTACCCGAAATAATTAACTGTTTCGATCGAAACATTCATGTTCTTCATTCATGTAATGGTAATACCTCAAGCTTTCGTGCGTATTATGCGTAATTCGTGCGAATTATGAGTAATTAACTCAAATTTCGGGCTGAAACATGAGAGTAAATGTAAAATGATCGCGATAGCGGCACGGTTTGTAAACAAAGCCCATGCATCATGAATTGAGGTGAGGGATGAGTTCGGATTTTGTAACTCGGAACAAATGGATTTATTTCCTAAGCCCACAGAAGTAGCAGGAGAAAAACATCGGTCGACACAACTAATTTTCACAAAAGTGACGTTTACACACAACATTTATACAGAGTATTCTCAGCATGAAAAAACGAGATTTATCTGAATCCGCGATTTTTCAATGAGAAGCAATTTAATTTACGCTCTGGAGTTAACGCTTAATCTAACTTAGTAGTCGAATTAATACCTCCACAATATAAGTGGACTACGAAGAATAGAAATTGCCAACAACTCTAATTGATGATGATAATGGCTCTTATTCCTCAATAAGAGACTTTAGATTGAGATATCTGGAATATATTTAAGAGTATAAACGGAATACAAACAACTTTCCCTTTTCAAAAATTCAAAGTTTAATTTTCATTCACATGAATAAAAATGAATGAATATCCATTGCACTTGTTCGTTCGACTGCTAAAATTACATTTCTCATTCCTGAAATTTTCGAGCGTTATGTAAAAATACTAATAATTTGTCTTTCATTTTAATTTTATGGATTCCTTCTTGCTCTCCTCGGTAATTACAAATATTTTTGCCACCGATTGAGCGACAGAAGTAAATAAACTATGGAATAGAAAGGACGTCGGAGCAACTGTTATCGCAAATTTTTATTGATGGAAATGTAAAAAATTACAAATGTTACTCCATGAACTTTATGAAAACAGATGCATCAGATCAAATATTTCGCTATTCGCTAACCGAAAACAATATTCGTTGTTGAAAATAATAATCTCAATTAAATTTCTTTCTCGTGCTACTCCTCCCTATGCTGTATAAGTATTATTTTTAAATGAATTTGAATTTTTTAATTCAATTTTTATTCATACTTCCATCAATAAATTTATGATTTTTAAAGAAAAAAGAAATTAATTTTCCTATCTTTTTATGAGAGCTACTGATATCATATGGATAAATATACACGACGGTCAATAGATTAATAAGAAGAAAACAAATAGCGAGTGATTTGGTTCGGCTTGAAGAATTTCCTACTTCAACTTCTTAAAATACATAGTGAACATAGATAATTTTTGTTATGCTTTCACATTAATCATGAGCAACAATTTCAGGTTTCCTCAAGTTAAAGCAAAGGAGATTGATTGCTCACCATCTCAAAGTCAATAATCACCTGGCTTTAAAAACCGATTTTTCTAGAAAATTCCGGTATAAAAATCCATCGATCTGATCGCTACTGACCTAAATTGATTTCACTTGGCCTGGAAGGGACGCCAACGCACACGAAATATACCGCAGAGCTTTAAAAAAAAACCGGACATTTCCGCCACAGAATGTTAAAGGGCGACTTTTAACACCACCGTGCACAAATAAATAACGAACGTTTAAAACCTTTATCGCCTTTAAAACCGCTCTCGGCTAAGAGAAAACGCGGGGGGAAAAGAAAAAATTTTTTAAATATACCCCATTTCGGTTATAGGTTACACAATGTAGGAATATTCCCGCAAACGAACCGTAAACTCAATGATAGCGTACGTTCATAAGAGACTTGGAAATCGGGTTACAAAGGAGGAAATCTCACCGAGCCCCATATGTATGGAAGGAAGTGGGCGCTGATAATACGCGCTATTTTTTCCGAAAAATCCGGAAAATAAAAGCTCCTAGCGCTCGAGCTACTTATCCTGCTGACCACGTTTAGTTTTGCGGCGGATTCATGATTCGCGGCGATGGACGATGAAAAGAATTTTGATTGCCATTGCGAGCGACGTTTTGAATAAATTCTCCATCCCACAATAAACGTACCAACAGGAATTCGCGCGGAAGATATAGGCTGGAATTAAAATGAAAAATCGCTCGCCCCGACCATATTCAAACCGCGCTACCCATCGCCTCTATTGCTCCAACACTGTTCCTCTCCCATTCTTTCCACTATTTTAAATTCCCCTTCCCTGCCCCGCCTTTCTATTTTTCCCGTTTATTAGACATTTCCTTTTTTAACGGGCTACGTGATCTGCCCGCCAAAGAATCAAAAGGGGCGCTCCTGTGCCCTTTTTATTCCTCTGGAAACGCCTTCCCATTCGACTTTTCTTCCCAAAATCTTTATATCCCGCAGCAAATATCACATAGTTGCCCGAGGTAATCGTGCAATAGGTGTTCTTCGGCACAATTCTTTCGGAGTTATTTTTTCCGATAAAAAAAATTACATGACCTACAAAAAGAAGTCGCTAAATACTTCAAATAGACACATCTTTGGCTCCGCTTCTTATATTCTAGTTATTCTCCCTAGCTCACCGGTCATAATTTGGGGAGGATTTCCTTCCGGGTTGCATAATATCAGAATAATATCTCCTCGTGCCACATTTCATACGTAAATGGGAAGCTATTTAAATATTTCGCCTATTTGAAAGCAAACAACGAATAGAATAGCTTTTATACTGCGGACGCGAGCATCTGCGAAATGAATAACGTCAAATTTGCAGGAATGATATGGCTGTTTTATGGTGGGGAACTAACAGTATAAAAGGATTTCTAAGAATGAAATTCCTATAAGCTACTTTAAAACTTCCTTATAAATGGAGAAAATAATCGGAATATATTAGGATATAGGTTGTGATTTCGGAGAGTACTGGTGCCATTATCCTTTATCCTCGTTTTACTTTAACTAATTCAAAACTTTAGAAACATTTCTAGATCATGTTTTCTTGTCTTCGTAAGGTTTATTATTCATTTTTACATCTTTATGCGAATAGATAGTTCAGTATTATTTATTCAATTTAAATCGGTCGCTTTATATAAATTTTACACAATTGATAGATTAAATTTATCAGATACTATATAAAGCCACAAATTAAATTCGATACGTCACCGCGTAAAAATTATATATTTTTCTCCGTGGACGATTTTTGTAACGAGCTGTTCTATCGAGCAATTATCTATTCAAGCTATTTATCACAGAAACTCAGACGATAATTTTATATAGAAATGTGAAATTATGATACTCAAATAACTGCCTTTCTAATCTGAAATTAAGTATACAATACATCAAGGTGTCCTTTAAACACAGCATTTTTTCGTAAAATCGATGAGAAACTATAACTTTCACTTACTTTTGAGTCGCGTAATGGTTGAAAACGAAACCGTTGTTATTTAGATAGTAATTCTAATTTCCTTGACGAATCTAATTCTTAATGTTAAGATAATTTTCATTCTTAAATTCATATGTTTCTTAAATTTTTCAGCTGCTGGAAACCAGTGAACTCTTTAACCTTCTTACAGCTATTTTCAAAATTGGTCGATTCTTATTTACGGCGAAACAAAAGCTAAATTTTCCGCTCTCTGAAGAATTGAATTTAATCACATAAATAATATTAATATTTTATCTAAATAAGAACGACATATAACACTCATTTCTTTTGATTATTTATTGTTTTGTTCACTTTTTACACTATTAATAATTTTTGGGTTATTTTAGTTCTTTTCTAACCTTACTGTTACCTTACTGTACTGTACTTAATAACTTTACTGTAAGTAAATTTCAAGTAAATTTTGCTTCAACATTAAAATGATAAAATCTTACAATACTGCATAACAATTGTTCACACATTGGTTTCAGCTACTAAGTAGTATTAATTACTTAAGCAGTATTTCAGCTATTAATCAAGTCTTCTCGCTTTTCATACACTTTCCCTATCTCCGATTAAGTATTGCTGCCTTCAAACTTCCTCATAAATATTTTCATAGCTATGTGAGTACCGGATCTCTTTTTTGTCACACTTTCTAAATATCTCTTGCGTCAACCTTGAATGTCAAAAGAAATGATGCGACGGTTGATACAAAATGCTCATTCAATGCAATATTTGTACATATCAACTCAACAGAAATATCCCGATTCGGGTAACATCTATTAATGCATGTGTTTAAATATCCTCAAGTTTTTCAAATGAACCACTTCTTTGCATTCATTTTTCTACATTGAGTCATGTTGAAACTTTGATCGTTGACATGGAGTTTCAAATTAATTAGAATAACTAAATATGGTTGCTTAGAGATAGATGTATCCTGCCGAAAGCAAGTTTCAGTAAAATGAATGATTCTGTAAATGTTTAAAATTTCAATAAGAGATGTGTATCTGAAACGGAATCTCAATAGCGGTTCGTAACAGAGGGCATTTAGGACTCAGATGCGCCTTTGCTATTTCTCCCTCGAGCTGTTTTCCATTCACTACTTTCTCTCATTAATGCACGATTGCCAAAATTTGCATATGATATGGCAGTGAAAGGCGGAGAAAGAAAAACTCCGAAATTCCATCCACTTACGACAATTTCTCATGGAACGCAAATCGGTCTTTCCCTTCTTTTAGTTATTGGATATAAAAGGATGATAAACGATTTTAAAATTAACTACATTTAATTACAATATCACTGTCGCTGATTGTATTTTTAACCGACAAGCTGAAAAACGCACTTACACATCTCTTCTACCTGTTTTTCGAATGATACTTTTCAGTAGATGTTACCCCTTCCAAAGAATATAAAGTAATCTTTTCTGAGAGACATCCTAAGTCTCAAGTTACATCTTTTCTGTAGTAAAATTTAGTTGAAGTATAATTCACAAGTGCGAGAAGATTTTGGAATTTTTATAATGTTTTATTCATAGAATTAAAGTATGGGCCATGTCTTAATTGGAATGAGTTTCTGCCTCAATATACGGGATTATTGTAATCGAAAATTTTACTCTACTGCTGTAGTGTAATAAACAAACTATATTCTAATAATGATGATTTTCATCAAGCCAAAACTCTCATTGAGAGAACAGAATAATTTACTGAATTTTATGCCCGTAACAGTTATGATGTTACCGATTTGCTTGTTAAAGTGATAAATACATTCGGGTATTTCAAAAGGAACTAAGAGTGGATTTAATTAGGTGTAATATGAACGGATATTTTATGAATTTATTCCTTATGTATGAATTCCAAATCTTACTTGCACAACCACATAGTTTTCAGTGTTTAGATTCATAATTTTTTCCGATCACTCAAATATCCGTTTTCAGTTCGATTCAATCGGGAACTGGTTAAACGGAGGTAAACTGTAATCAATTTCAGGCACGCATTTGCAGCCATGGTTTCCTTTCATTTAAGAGCAAAACTTAAGAGATGGCCTAGCAGCAACCTTCATCTCGCGAAATAAATAAAGCCGTTAACTTTTTGTCTCTTCACCTTTTTCCCCTCCGCAGCACTTTCCCTTCTCTCCTTTCTGAATTCATTTCACACTCTCACTCTTACATATTTCCCCTACCTTTCTTGCGCCCCCTGGACCAATTCAATCTCCAATTTCCCCCTCCGCATGCCTATCTTTTCCCCCTAACCTTCCTTTTCCAGCTCTTCTTTCAAAAATCTTCTCTCCGCTTCTACTTCTCAGCCTACTCCACCTTTCTCTTTTTCTCCTCCAAACGAATAAATGAATGACACCCGCTTTACAAAGGCGACTGACGGAGAGTTATTTTTCTAGATGGTACTCTAACTGTTATCGCTACGGGTTTGCATTATTCATCGTCAGTCTGATACGTCACGATGGAGGGAAAGTCCGATTTCGACATTCCTATTTCTACGGTTTGCGACGAGGGCTGGATTTGAAACTCGGCCGGGTCAATTACCTCATCAAAACATGATAGCCTCCCAACCTCAATGCTGTAATGGAATTTTGCTCTACTTACATTCTAGAGAATTCAAGCCGTGGCTTATGGATCGCATGCGGCTCTTTAACCAGTTCCGTGCGGCATATCTATCAATAAGGAAATAGGTAGTGATTTTGCTCGAGATGAATCAAGGAAAATCGCAAGAAAGAATAAACTTGAATAAAGTCCGACGGGACCGGGAATCGAACCCGAGTTTACCAGAAGCCGGTCGGGACCTCTAACCGCTGTTTTAGCTCAATGATCAGAGCACCCGACCGGCAATTGGTAGACCCAGGTTCGATTCCCTGTCCCGTCGGACTATTTTCAAGGGTATTCTTCCTGGGTATCTTCCAATATTTTCTGAAATTTCAGTCAAATTTTCCACCCTAATTGAAATGAATGCGTAAAAGCAAACGTTGATAGGAATTTAACCGTTGTTACACAAAGCAGTACTTGATCTCGTAATTCATTCCTTTCACATGTTCCTTAACCTTTTTAAAGGTTAAAGATTAAAAGGTTTCCCATTTTTATTCATAGGGTCCAAACGATAAATTTTAATAAAAATATTAATTCGAGAAATCTCTATTTTAAAATAGAGGTTTCTCGAATTACAAAATATAAAGTGAATTAAAACAAACGGTCTTCAGGAAAAATTTTGGTGGAACACTGAAAGAGAAAGAAACAAGGTCAAGAGTTTAAAGGAAGATGAGAGAGTTGGTAAAGGACTTGTAGAAGAATGACTGCACGAAAATCAACAGGAATACATGGAATAGTCAAACCTATCAGGAAATAAGAAATAACAAAAGAGATTGAATGGTGGATACCTTAATTATTGATATCATTAATCTTATTCTAAAACCGTAAGATTTTGACATAAAGTAAACGGATAACTAAATTTTCATTTTAATGCTTATTCACCAAATCATAATAACTTTCCAGGCTATAAATAATACTTTAATACTAGCTTCATTTTCTCCTTCCAAGCCTTAAAATCCTTAAATATGTATGTACTATTGCCTACATTAATCCATCGATTTTGTATTAGTTCACATCACAGAAATTAGAGTATATTTTACCTACTTTTTATGTCTATCAAATTATATCAACGAAAGGTATGAATTATAATAATTCCTTTGATATTCTCAACTTTTATTTTGAGGAACCAATGGCAGACTACGAGTTCACAGCTTTAATATTGATGACAGTATGGTTTCTGCTATATTGACCAAATCTTACACAGGATTACACACATTATCACTACCCAAATGAGTATAGAAGTACAAATATTGTTTCTTCCACACTGACCTAACGTTTCATCAAAAGCACTGCGAAAAGTTAAACCAAAGTCTTGCTTGTCTGAGCACGATTAAAAGTTCCAGGAAATCAAACCATCAATAGATTCCCTTAGGTCTCTGTTCCTATCCCAGACTTTAATATTGAAATTAATTCCGGAAATGAATCACATGTAGCTTTGTACCGAAATATATATCATTCAGAATAATAGTTTTACTTCCAGAGGCTTTGTCGAAGAAAGTTTGAAAGGTTTTGTTAATGAAACACTGGCTTTAACACTTGTGGTTTTGAGCAGATCTTACCTTAAAGCCGCATTAAATGCAGCTTCAGTAGTGGTGATCAGAAGTAGTAAAAAAAATGGGCGATTTAAAGTTAGTTTTGGAAAGGATATTTTAGAGTCTGATTTAAATATAATTAATTAAATTAGAAGAATTTTCTTATGTATTTGAATAGAAGTATCGTAGTATATAAGCAGGGTATAGAATGACGGTAGAAGAAATTTAAATTTAATGTCAGTGATTATGTTAAGAAAACCAAATCAGCAGCAAGACCTGTATCGCTCGTAAGGCATGACCTCATTTTATTTTACCAAAAATTGAAGAAATTCCGTTGTAGGAGCAAGACATGAAGAATCACTCACACGAGCAAGGCATGAGGAGTTTGCAGCCTGTAAAAATCCATAACGAATACCCCAGACGCTTTTTCAGCTACGCAACTATCAGATTACACCACAAACCACTGCACGAATTCCTGAGAGCTTATGTCTTGCAGGGGAGAAAGGAGGAGTGCAGAGCGAGAAGAACTGATAAAATTAATGAGAGAAGGATGAAAACTGGGTGGGAAAATCGGTGGGGAGTGCGAGAAAGGGGACATGGGCGCGCATTCTTAATACAGCAGCGCCGAGGAATGGGTAGGCGTGGGTGGGAACGGTATTATGTTGCGGGTCTGAAGCTCGTATATATTTTCGCGAGTGCTTTGATGAAGAGGCGAGGCCAGAAGAGAGAGAAAAAAAGAAACAAATAAAAAAGGGCGAAAAAATTCGAGAACGGAAAGAAGACTTCTTGGAAATGTAAATTTGGGAAGCGAATACCAGGGGGGGTTGGGGAGGCAGAAGTCGAGTGTGGAATAATGAGGAAGCGTTATTTCATGATGGCATTTATTATTCTCATGAAGAGGGAGAGAGGGAAATCTGAGGAGAGGGAATTCGAAGAGGAGGGATATTAGGTCTGGAAGGGGAACGTACGAGCAGACGTTTTATTTTGTAAATGAAAGCGAGACTTACAAGTCTCTACTTATTTGACCTTAACTCGTGGAATGACGTGTTATTTGCAGAACGATCTCGGTGACAATAGCGCCTTTCTGAGTCAAATCTAAGAACATATAGAAATATTCGTTCGTTAAACGAGATCGAGACGTTAAACGTTCGTTAAACGAGTCTCATGGAGATACATACGCTACCGAAGAAAAGGAGTAATCTAAATATAAAGAATTATATTTTTAAAGATGTTTGAAGAGAATTTATAGGCCTCCAATGGATTTACAAAGCGAAACATGCACTTTCTACCATTTGAATTCAGCACATTTAGCGATGTAAACCTTTAATTTTCTTGTAGGAATACATGTCAGCAATAGCAATGAAAGAACAAAAATTAGTATATAAGTATATGAATATCACTAAAAACAGATTATTTACAAATAAGTGGGAAGGAAAGGTCGATTATTTATTTCTTTATTTATTACGTCGAAATTATGTATTCTGACCAGGCGATGTCTAAAAAGTCGAGGGAAGTCTAACATAATTAATAATATTTCACAATGTCTGGCCAAAATACGGGAGTTAACCCCTTCAAAAACCTCTCGTAAGTGCTAAATTAACACATCAAAAATTAATACTTAATCACAAACCTTTTTGAATATATCAAACTGTCCTAAAGGTCTACATTAAGTTGGGAATTTCATAAATAATACGTTATTTATGTCATAAATAAAAATAATGATTATACACAAATATAGTCAGTCATAAAACTTGTATATCTTGATCTTATAAATAAATAAAATATAAATAATCAAATTAAAGTCCTGAATAAAGGAGTAAATACGGAAGCACACGAACCTTAGAGAAGGATCTAATCCTCTACTTTGAAACCTTACGGAGAAATTTTAGAAAAAATTGAAGTGGCATAGAAGAAAAAAAAGACACCATAGTATTTTTTTACTATTTCTCTAACTTAGGTAGAGTCGGCTTCATACAAATACTTTACAAAAAAAGACAACAAGACCCTACTACTTCAACAAAACGTTGAGCGATTTTTAGTTGTATGAAAGTTCGGATCGGAACAGAAGACGCAATGGAAATACGAGACAAACGAAACTGAAAAACAAGCAGCTACATACAAAATACTGAAAGAGTTACCTCAATTCGTTTCATTTGAATGATGGAAAAAATATTACAAAATCAGGCCTGTTATTTTGTTTCTACTCTATGGTAAAACATCAACATACGAAATTATAAAAAGGTCAGTTTTACAAAAATATTCCTGTTTAAGAAATAATAGAAGAATGAGAAATTTATGACAAAAAAATATTCTCGTAATTTTTTGCCTTATTAAAATTCAGATGCCTATATTCGTGATATTAAGAAAAGTTAGTAAGGATAGAATAGTTAAAAAAGCTATAAATACTTTCAATAACTATCTAAAGTCATGACTAATGGCTTCAGGTTCACTAATTTTGAATGTTGCATAAAATGAAATATTTCATAAAAATCTCATTTAATGAAGAAAACTTTTGCATCTCATTTAAAACTTTAAAAATTCATAAAATTTTCACATAAATGTCTTTGTTTCTAGCGGAATACCTCAAAAGAATGGATTCCAAGAAGCAGCAGAATTTTATTTATTTGAAAAGCTTTTCATCTACATCTACATCTACATGAATACCCTGCATGCCGCCTTTCGGCGTGTGGCAGGGGGTAGGGGTTTTCCGAAGTATGTTTATAACAATTCGTTTATTCAAAACTAATTGTCTCTCTGCGAAAGTAAATAGATGTAAGGAACAATCAAGGAGTTTGTATCAACTGCCATTTGTATCCACTGCTATTAATATAGAAACACTAAATATAGCAAGGAAAGTACGCTAGACGGGAAGTATTAATGTGAAGATAACTCATCTGAAAATAGAAAAACACGCCTGAAGAGGTATTTTCAATAGTCTCGAGACAGAATTCCTACGCTCGAAATAATTTTTCCAATTTTACTTATGTGGGGAAAATAAGGGAAACACATGAATTTAAATGAGAGTTTCTTTAAATGAAAAGAAGGAAAGAGGCTGAAAGGATGCAGAGAAGCATCTTGCTATTCTTGCTTCGGCGGGAATTGGTTGAACAAAGGTGGCACTCAGGTATTCAGGGCCTCCCTACCATAATATCCCTCCTTTTCTTTTCCCCTTTCACATCTCACAACCTCTTCCAAATTCGCCGCGGGTAAAGCCGATAAGCATTTGTGATGAGTGCCTGTAGCATTAAGATGGAGAGATAGAGTGCATAATTTAGCGGATTCTCTGTGTATTTACAGTTTTGACGGGAGGCTTGATGAGGATACCGGGGAGAGAGAAGTTTATATCGCAGAGTCTCTGCTATGATAATGGGGTTTTGGTTTCCATCACGGTCTCCTTATTTTTATAGAAAAAAACCGTTCAATTTTCCGAACTAAGATCTTTTTTAAATCAAGACCTTCACGCTGTTACGTAAACCAAGATTTCGGTTGATTCTAATGCACAGGTTTTACACTTTAATTAGATAACAGAAGTTTTTCTTAACCCAACTATATAACCATATACTAACTGCTAATTTTATACTAACTATCAGAATCAAAGTTATATACTATGATAGTTATTTCAAATTTAAAAATTAATTTGGGATTCAGCGATTTTTCTTCCCTTGAAGTCTCTTTATTTAGTGATGTTTAGACAAGCTTCCAGTGTTCTCCGAAAGATATAAAATCACCATAAAGACTAACTACCTCTCTATTTTATTGAAGAGTTCTGCGCGAGACTGCTTTGTGCTTTGATAGCATTCCGTGGTTACGTGAAATTATGATTTTATACTAGGATTTGATACAGTGTTGTTATTTTGAATGTTGTCTACATCATCTACGTATAGTCGCTTTTCGGTGTGAAGGGGGGGAATAAATCAGGGTTTATCATAAGATTGCTATCTATTTGTCATAGTCTGCTATCATACCTGCTATTAATCATAAGGATTACTGTCACTTATCGTTCACTAAAAAGGAATTTTTGAATCGATTAGTTCCGGAAATTCATTACTGAAAATTAACTGAATTTCATGGACTCTAATGAGATCGAAATTACCATTAATTCATAAAATTTTATACTTTTATTCTGATTTTAAATACATAAGTATAATACTAATAATTGTGATATGTTAAGAAAAGTCATGGGGTGAGATTTTACTCGATCATGGAAAAATTTCATAACGGACAAAAATCTTCTACACGGCTAACTATTAGAAATTCTAATTAACAATAAGACTAAGATGTTGTTGAGACATTTAGACAAACTTTATAACTATGAAAATAAAATTAATAAAAAATAAAGTCTTCAAAATAATGCTTCTTAGGACATCAGTAAATTAGAGGGTGAAGAATATTCAGTCGTTCAAGAAAATATCAGAGTAAGAAATTATAACAGAAAAACTCATAAAATTTCCCCAGCCGAGGAGATAAATCAAATAAAATAAAAGAGAAAGCTACGGGTATAATTATCCCTCTTATAGTAGTGAATAATGATGTATCGTTAAAGTATGATAACCATCGAATAGCTAAAAAAAAAACATGGCACTGTGATTAAGCAAAATGTAGACGAAAATATGAGTATAGGGTCATTAAAAGTGGAAAACATAACTAACATTACTAAAAAGAAATGGAACCGAAAGTAGCGGTTCATACAAAGTAAAGTACGGTACTTTTTCTGTTGGATTCGAAGAAATTAGCGAGGGTTTGCGTGTAGAAAGGTGATTAGAACTGAAGATAAGAACTCTTTGCAAAAGATCGTCGAAAGAGATTACTGATGTTAATCACTTTCACGAGCGATATAAAAGGGAGTGCTGAGTGAAAATAGTAGTTGCCTGTGATAAGCTAATCAAAGGTACGAAAGTCAAACCACCTCAGAATAGGAGAATAAAAACATTGGCACTAACAAAGTTGATAAAGTGAGTGGGTTTCTGGAAAAGGAATTTTAAGGTTCTAATATTCATTCAAATGGACGAAATACGGCTAATAAATATGGCTTTTAAAAAGGAATACATTAAGAGGTAACCCAAAGAAAGGATACAAAGGGAACAGGTAAATGGATGTCGTTAATATAAAACCAAAGAAAATTTCTAATGAACCAGATGATAAAAAAGATAAATCGAGATAGAACGTACCTCCATTCTAATTTTCTATGCTTCTACGTAACGTTTTTCCACTATCTTATGTCGAATTTTGCACACATTCTTATACATATGAACACCCCCATATCGTATATTTTCACTATTTAGAATATCATTTAATAGAGAATGTTAGACAAGAAAGTGCAGATTTTAATTTTCTTGAGCAGAGTCAGAATTCACATAAGGAGCCTCTTTGAGTCTAGGCTAATTCATCCCAATTTTCTAGATCATATTTCATACATCAATCCGTTCTCGTAAGGCTAAATTCGGCGACGTGGGAGTAGGTGTGCTGACCACCCACGTTGAATCCTGGCTGGACTTTTATCCCTCAAACGGCTGTCGCGCCAAGGGCTACTTTTATTTAATGCGTCGTTACAAGTGTATGTAATGAAATGATATATTTTCATCACCATTGCTTGTACAGAAACCAATTAACCTAGAGTAATATAACATTTCTTGAAGAACTTTTTATTTTAAAGGTTGTGCAAGAATAATTGGGCCTAGATAGAACTGATTTATCTTCGTAGAAAAATAAATACAACGTTTTATATATACATACTTAACTATACGTAGCCATTTCTAGCGAAAAAAAACCTTAGTCATTACAAACAACAAATTACAGATTAGTAATTACTACAGTTACTAACAGCAAAAACAGAACACTAATCAAAGGCAAGAGAATAGAGAAAGGATTAAGCGGGGAAGAAAAATGGCAGTGATCACATAAACGAGTCCTGTATGCCTTAATCCATGCATAAAGTACTGGAACTTTACCTTTTCAAATTTCCTAAAAAATATATCTCCACGATACACAGTTCACGCTGATGGAGTGAATTAGTGGATTTTAATGAAGCAAGATCTATTTCTAGGATGCCAAGAGAATCTCTTCTTATTTCTTAGAGGTAGATTTGAAGAGGTCATGATGAGCAGGATCTTGAGCGACCGCTCTATGGGAGGTGCGTGCCTCAAGAGGTTTTCTCTAAGAAGTACCGCGGCGCTTACTTTGAGTCTGGGCTCCGTCTGGTCGACTTAGGGAGCTAAACAATCTACAAATCTACACCTTAACACCCCGTAGAGTGGAATTAATACATACGGTTTCCTTAAATTAATCTGTCTTTGTTTATAGTAATTTTTTACTAAACCAGTGGAGGATAAATTTTGTGAAAAAATAATTCACATGGAATGCTCGCAGATAAGGAGAGAGAAATATAACGAGAAGGATAATCTTATTTATTTCTAAATTTCAGTCATTTTCTTTCTTAACCTCTCTTCACTTCTTGGGTAAATCAAATTTATGATTTCCTTTTCAAAAATACATCAAGATCTATCGATTAATTATTAGCACTACATGGTATAATTGCCCAGATATGTCGATCTTAATCTCCGTTTCCTTTCCGTGTCATTCTTGATATATTTATATCTAAACCTCCTGTAATATCTAATGTATAGCATTTTTCTATTACTTTTTCCATATATTCAAAACATCTAAATTATGATTCAATACCACAAATTTCATACCATTTCATTTGTCAAGCTAAATGCCCAGCATTTTCGCTTAACAAAACCCAAGCTTCATAAAAATTTGCTTCTTCGTAGGAATCCTTGGAAGATAATATATAAAAAAGACTAAATTTGAAGAATATCTAATAGATATATGTACTCTATGCTACTTGGGGCGATCCAACAATGAGCGAGAAACAAGAAAGGTAGGAGAGAAGATAAACAGTTTTACAAACTTTTTCCCGACAACAATCAGTGATAGTAATACGAGGTTGATAGCTTGTTATTTACATCCTCTGCAACACACCAATTGCCCCTAATGGAAATAACTATGTAGAAATTGCAGAATTACTCAGTAACGTGTAGATTAAATGCAAAATTCTTACATCTAAAATATTGAAACTAAGAATGATTACAATGTGATCATAATAGAAGAGAATGGAGTCCTAGCTCCCAAAGCGTTATTCTGTTGGGACCTATGAGAGAGTAACTTTTCCGGAGTTACCTATTCTCTAACCTACTTAATTTGATAGACGCTGTCTTAGGAAGTTTTCGAGTCTCTAGTTCTCCTTAATTTCCCATGGGAATACTGATAATGAAAACAGGAGTAATTTCGGCTGCATGTCGATAAATATTAAAGAATATTCATGAGGGAGTACTTTTACTCTTAAATAACTACGGAGTTTCCATGGTGAATATAAAGTTCTTTCCGGACACAGCGGTACCTTGCAAAGCTGTGAATATCTTATCCATTATTGAAGCTGCATCTTTTTGTAACCTTCAAAGAAATGTTCCTATTATCTTTATCAAAATCTTAGCATTCTGAACCCGTTCTGATGCGTACAAAGATTGATATTTTGATATAACCGATATTTCATAAATAATGGATGAGAGTAATAGTTAAGCTCTGAATAATAACTTAAGCTAAATACTATTTTAGTATGCTCTCATAGATTTGAAATATACTTATCAAGTCATGCTAAATATAGTTATCTTAGGTATATTTTTATATCAATTATGCCATTGTAAATTATGAAAAAAGAGAATAACGTAGTGATTGCCAAACCTAGAAATCATGCATTATATCTTGATGTTATGATTATTAACTTTGGCTTATTAGGAAATATTCCACCACGATCTAAAATCTCCCATTATATAAAAGACCTTTTCTTAAGCGAATTGACCTTTGAGATCATTTTTTGATTTTACTCAAATACAAAGAAACAAAATTTAACTATGTACACCGAAGAGAAAAACATTAGCAGCTAGTTTCGGGGATATTACATCAAAACAATGTCTTATGATAGACGTCATTTTTTATTCCAACCTTAGCTGAAATCCTGCTCATTCAAATACAATCGTAATTTTTTCTTTGGTAAAAGAAAGAGCTCTTTGGTATGTGTTTATCATTTGCATCGTACTTAAATCCCCTCGAGTATAGAATCTTTCCTAACAAGAATTTTAAACTATTGCGCCTTTTTAAATTTTTTCAGTAATATTTATCGCTTCATTACATGAACTACAATAAAAAGATACTTACAATTAGTATACATCGAGCATCTCTTGCTTATCATATAAGCATTGCAAGAAACTCAATATTATTTACCAAACGATATGATCAGCATAAGCAAATCTTAAATATTGTTCAACAGTAAAATAAAAATGAACGCAAAAACATAAACAGAGAATTTCGTTCTGCAGATAATGTTAGTAAAAAAAAAGTTCATTGCAATGTTTTTTGAGTCAGCAATGAATATTCGTTAAAGGTTGCGTTAGAGTTCATAAATGTACGTCAGTATAAAAACACCATATGTATTCAGAATACAAATTGGTGAGTAAAAAATACCTCTTAGAAATGATGTCTTCTTATAGCGAGAACCTCAGTCGTATCCTTAGAGACCACTTGGGCGTCTTTGTTCTTCTCCTTAATTCCTGAAGTATGAAATACCCAAATAATTGGCGTTCAAAATTTCATGAAAACAGGTCCTTATGCAAGATCTTTATAGGTTAAGCGTTTCTGAAAGAACGTTTTTCATCGTGCTTATGAAAATACTCCATCTGTACCATATAAAGCTCCTTATTAAAGCCGAGGTCGTTTCTCAAAACCGCAGCCAAAGACTTGGCAAACCCAAAGGAAAACAGTAGTAATCCGCCATCTTACGCTTTGTGTGTTTTCCACTGATATTTCCTACATTTCGCTCTTCTTACTCCACCTGCGGTTTCTCCCTTCTTCGCGTTATCCCTTTCCGAGTATAATTCCTTCTCCTCAGCTCCAATTCCCTGTATTCTAACCCACATTTCCTCATCTTTCACATTTCCTTGCTCATGAATTCGTCGATATACGGAGATTTTCCTTACAAACCTCGAATTCCAGCTCCCTTGCTCATCAAATTTTAGAAGCCATGCATCTCACCTCACCGTTTTCATCTCATAGACAAATATCTGCGCAAGAAAACAAGAGATCTTTCCTTTAATGAGCCCCAAATTCTACGAAATAAATAGAACTGCGCACCACAGGTCGTGAGGCAAAGAAAGCAATTATAAACTAAAACATTTAAAGTAAGAAAAATAAAGTAATTTGATAAATAGTAAGGCAATATAAAGTGCCTTTAAACAGTTGAATGAGATGAGATAAGGAAGAATTACAGAGGTATGCCTAGTTTGGATTTCAAGAAGAAGGTGGTGATGAATGTAAATGTTAGGAACCCTGGATTGATAACTCTTGATTGTAATGCCGTATTGATGAAAAACAACTCTTGACTTATTGAAATCACATTCACTTATATTGAAGTTACATATTAACTTCTCTCACAAACTAGTAAGAATAACAGGTAGTCACAATATCGTACATGAACCTGCATATCGATTACTTTGACGAACGCTTCTGGCTGAAATCATCATCTTTAGTTACTAGATGATCTTGGTCATAATCTTAAGTTACTAAATAAATTAGAGGTTGGAAAACTATTTTCCGTCAAAACCGTCACGGCTACCGGAGTTTTTCCAACCTCTTATTCATTAATAGCCTAGTTAGAATTGATCGGTTAAAATTCGTACAGGGAACTAATAAATGAATGTGAATTAAGACGCTGAAGTCAAATCTTAGCAAAACAAATTTGACTGTAGAATTCATAACCTTGGTATAATTCAAAACAAACACTTGGCGACAATTTTGCATTATGATCTCTTTTATTTATTTTTAACTAATTTATCTATTTCTAAATTATTTACAGCGGATACCCTAAAATTTACCACCCAATTAGTTCAGCTGATCCAAATACAGCTAAATGAAACGTACTCGAACTTGAGAGGTTGAAATTCGACTTTGTAACACGGTGAAAAAATTTATGGTCCTGATTTATCACCCCAAGTTCAAGAACGGAATATATTTCACTCCCCTTGTACTTTTGATTCGATTCTTACACCATTCTCTTAGTCTGCTATTTCTCTAACACTTCCATCTTTTCTTCGGTTATCCTTTTCTTACAGTTTCTTTCGTCATTAGTTTCATCGTATCTGTTCACGTACTCTTGAATTCTACCTCATATAAGTAATCTTGGCAAAAATTATCTAGGAATCTCTCGTTTTATCATGTCGTTCTCCATCGTAAGCCTCGTTTCTCCTTTAAGCTATTTTCCTTTCTCCAAGGTAATTTGCTTCGTGCGTTCCTTAATTTTCTTCTCCGAGGCATCATCCAAATTAAATAACACAATCTATATTCATTTTTTCATCTTAAATATCTTCCCCACAACAATATTATTCTCTGGCAATCTCCTCTTTCTTGTGTATTTTATCGCTTGCAACTAACTCCATCTGATTTCCTTTTTTCCGTTTTCAAATATTTCCTTTGAGCCCGCTTCCTGCAACAACTTTCCGTCTCAAGATTTTCCTCCATTCTGTCAACAATATATTATAACTTTTCCTTTCACGATATTTCTTTCTTCTCCAAACATATTGCTCCTCAACTATTTTCACACTTTCATTTCTCATATCTTCGACAAATAATCCTATCTCTCCTTTCTCCTTTCCTTTACGAGTTTCAACAATCTAAAGCTTCGTTTACAGGTTTTTCCTTCAAGAGCTTCCTATCTTATTCTTCAACTTTTTTTATTATCTTCTGACTCTTTGTTCCAAGTTTCCCAGGAAAGAAATTTTAATATCTCTTGTAAAACTCTCACTTTCGACAGTTTCTTCCTAGGAATCATTTTTATTCTCTCCTAGAACACTTATTTATATTTCTTTGTTTATTTTTTGCATTTTAAGTAGTTTTTATGTGATTCTTTCCTGTTGCTAAGGCTTTGTTAACAGAGGCAGATGTGAAAGCAAAACGTATAATAATGTCTTACAACTTGTAATGTACCACACAGATTGGGAGAATACCCGAATTGACCAATGTAAATTATAGTAAAAATGTTATGTATTCTTTAAATTAACTAGCCTGGACAAAAGTAGTACTATTCTTAAAGTGCTCTAGTCATTTCGCATGTGAGCTTCCACCGGGAATCGAGTGTGTGACCGCATTCGCCAAAGTAGGACCCGCTGCCCAATCAGCTATTGGGTAGCTCTGACTAGACAATAAATTGGTTAAAGTGACATATGATGTCTTTCTGAGAAGTTTTCCAAAAAACCAAAAATTTTGTAGGGAACCAAACTGAAAAAAAGAATAAAAATAAATTAAGTACAAACGTAAACCCAATCGTCTTCTAAATATAATTAGGAAGGGACGGTGAAAGGAAGAAACTGTAGAGGGATATATCAAGGTTAAGTTACGAAAAGCAGATTACCGCAAATAAATTACGAAAGAATGAAAGGATGAGTGGAGGAAAAATGGGTTTGATAACTGAGAAAAACCAGTCTCTGAATTGGAAACCAATTATGATGAGTAAATTAGGGATGTAATAGGAGTATATCCTCCGTATTTTATTTACCTCGATATCTAGGAAAGAAAATTCCTCTATTAGAAGCGAATACCTGAAATGTCTGAAGCAATTCCCAAAAATATAGATGACAGTTTTACTTACATATTCAATATGCAAATTTTAGCTGAGAATTTTTTTGTTTTTTTTTCATTTCAATGATGTTCATATTATTTCAGTGATTTAAATAAATATATGAAATGTTATATCACGTTTATGTGTATATATTGGTAAATTTACTTCTTTCAGTGTATAAAATAACTAGTGTAATAGTTGATGCAGTGTGTTCATGCTGTAGATGTGTTGTAATTCATTGATGTTTTCATTTATGGACTCTATATTGTATATGAATTTATATTTGTATTGTTTATGTATAAGACAGTGCGTATAAAGCTGTATTGTATAAACGTCGCCACCTTACATGACGTCTATCTGCGACGATTTTGTATAATAATAATGGGTTAAATGCATCTAGTCTAAATTTCGCACAACAGAGCCAATTCTAATTATAATTGTTTGTACACTTCCTGTCCCTCTCCTCCCCCGTCTACCATTGTGTTATTCCTCCTTCCCCTACAAACAAACTGCCCTCCATAACTCACCCTTTTTCCCTTATCACTCCCACCCTTTCCCCTGCCCCCTGCGAGACTTCCTGTGAGTTTTACCGCTGAAAATCCTTTGAAATCCTCCTCTCGGGGTGAGATTGCAAGACTGGAGACAAGTGATGCGGTTGGCATGGAAACGTTGAGGAAAGAACGCGGAGAAAGGCAGAACAAGCAGGGAGGGGAGGTGCGAACAAAAAGGAATGGAGGAAGAGAATTGAATTGGAAAAGAGAGAGGGGTTTGGGGGAAGAGATTTGCAGTGAGGGAAGAGATAGGGGAACTATAAAGCCTCTTTGGATTCGTTTCTCCATTATTATGGATGTCTTGGAATGGAAAAGTAGAGTGCGTAGGAATGAGAAAAGGATGGGAAGAGAAACGGAGAAAAAGAGGGATTGTCGGTGATATGGACAGTGATAACCTTTACGAGCTTATACTAAAAATCCTTTCCACGGGAGAACCGGAAGTCTTATGAATATTACGTTGGAATTCCTGCCTTCCTTCCTCGTGTCACCTTGATAATTATGTTTTATTTAGGCGGTTTTCTGGGCTTTCTCAAGATATTCCATTTCGCGAGGCATAGGAATGCAGGGCTAATATTTCCACACGGACCGATAAATTTGAATAACTTGACTCTTGAGCTTTCTTAGTGCGATAATTTGATTCGTTTTTTCTGTAGCGTGAGGTTTTCTGTTTTATTAGTTTCGTTAATAATGTAATTACATATACATGAACTTATAAGAAACACAATGACTGAAATGAAGTCTGATAAAAATCCTAAAATAAATTAAAAAATAAATTGAAAAATGAAAAACAAAACAAAACAAATAACATCTTTTAAAATTCGCACATTAAATATTGTTTCTATTAAAATTTTAATATGTAAAATTATCCTCATATTACCGTCATAATTAGTAAAACCTCTGTCGTTTCAATTATTTATTAATTTTCCTGCATAATGAAAGTGGAATAAAAACAGAGGATTTAACTACATACAATAGTTTTCATAAGGGTGCCTATATTCATTGTTATTAGAATGTTGTAAAAATATTTATCAATTTGTCTGTGTACATGAAACGTATAAATCAATCTTATTTCAATTTTTAAGACAATGCATATTTAAGCTCAAGGTATGGGATCAGAGAATTGAATTCACTCGTTTTTCCAACAAATCTATTTTCTGTATTTGATCCTTCAACTTCCATATTCAATCTATCAATAAACTGAACCTCAACTATAATAGCAATCATTATTATACCAATAATATTTTGACTTATCCCAACACGAATAATAATCTTATGAAATACTGTAACCAGTACACTTCATAACGAATTTAAAACCTTGCTAGGGCCAACTAGTATAAATGGATCAACGTTTATATTCATTTCAGTATTTTCACTAATTCTGTTCAATAATTTCATAGGATTATTCCCATATATTTTCACTAGCACAAGTCATCTAGCATTTACATTAACTTTATCTTTACCTCTATGAATTAGATTCATAGTATATGGGTGAATTAATCACACTCAACATATATTTGCCCACTTAGTTCCTCAAGGAACACCTTCAGTACTAATACCTTTTATAGTATGTATTGAAACGATCAGAAATGTAATTCGACCAGGTACCCTAGCAGTACGATTAGCAGCAAATATAATCGCTGGACATTTACTTATAACACTATTAGGGAGAACAGGAACATCAATTTCATATTCAATTTTAACTCTGCTAATTATTACTCAAATTGCATTATTACTTTTAGAATCCAGTAAATTTTGAGAATAGCATCTAAGATTGTAAAGCCTAATGTTTTTTCTTCCGTAAGACGATCAGACTATAGAGCTATCTTGAGATTTTGTTTTGCATTTCTTGAGATGAATATACGGATGTCACTGAAAGAAAATTCTAAAATAACTTTGTTTGCCAAACCTTAATTGTAATATTTTTAAAAGTGACAACTGAGATAATTTCACGCATGGGCTGCCACATCTGTGAATCGAACCTTGGACCGCTCTTGCCCTTGACAAAACGCGCCACCCACTTTGGCTATCTGGGAGTCTTTACTGAATCGTAAAAACGGTTAAAAGCTTCATGCTGAAGGAGATATGTTCTTGAAGAGGAAGATGTCACTAATGTAGGGGAGAGGCTGAGAAAAGGATCATTCAAACTGGATGGGTAGCGTGGGCTGATGGAAAAGGCTTTCTTTTGAATTCATAAGACCAATAAAGCTCTCTCCTTAATGCGATCTCACTACAATGATATTCTTAATCCTGCTTAAAGAGCTACATATTTACAATGATCTTATGTCTCCCTCTTAAGTAGGCAAAGCTGACAGAGTTCAATTATCTCTGAAAATGGTTATTCCTGCAAATTCCGTAACGTACAATCATTATCATAAAAATTAATTAGATGCGCCAAATGCCTCAAGCCAAAAACGCATAGTAGGGTGAGATTTCAAATATCAACAAATGTTGAAAATTTTGATACACCTTCCCAGATGTATCATCAATTAATTTACATTACTGTTAATGAGTTTTTCTTACGTGAGATTATACTTTCCTCATTTATGAACAAATAAACAATTTTTTTTTTATTGTGAAGAAAACTCACAAAGAATCACGATTTCAACATGACGTTAATTAAAAGAAAGGCTTCTCATTTCTCAAAGAAAGCTGAGATAGACCATACCATTTGTAACATATTGCGAGTATTGAATGAGATTCCAAATTAGCAGTTGATGCGTCTATTAATTCTACATGGATGATTTCTTTTAAATAACACGAAGTTCATATTCCGATACATTTCCTCTATAATGAATCGACTTAATTTAATTTGAATATTTTTACTTAAGATTATTTGCATGCATTATCATTCATAAATGATCACATAAGTTTCCCATCTCTTATAATATGCGATTCCGCTAGCAAATGATAATCAGAGTTACATAAATAATTTATCGCCGAATATTACCCCAAATGAGAATCGAGGGACTTCCATCTACAACAAAATTAAATGTCTCAGAGATGTGGAGAAGAGAAAAATTATTGTATTGATTAAGCTCATTTGAGATTATTTAACACGTAATCTGTTAACACGAAAACAAGAACTACCTCAAGAATAATTACTGCGGTACTTACGTTCCTAAAGAAACAGTTTGTTCCTAATTTTATTCTGAAGGAGGGTTTCTTTACATGATCTAATACTTAAGCCCTTAATAGAATCTCTTTAATATGAATACGAAAATATCAAATGACTCATTTCAGTTGAGGGAAGGATAGCACGATTTCTCAAGGTCTGGTTACAACTCCATTGCAATTTATCTCATTTCTTTGCATATTGAAATTCCTCTGCCAGGTTCAGCTCCTATTGAAAATCTAAACTCAAATACTCGAAATTTCCGACAGCGGTCGATACGATCCGTAGGCGTGACACTGTTACGCGAGATTTAATTTTTAATGTCGAAAAAATAATTTTCTGATCTGCAATACGAGGACGACAAAAATTGGCAAATGAATGCTTATTACTGCTAATAATGACCCTTATGACCATTGGCAAATTTAAAACACAATTATTTTCTAAAATGACGCCTCTCCACCGTTACTTTTATTCGGAGCACGAATTCGATCAATTGCTAATTCTACGCACGTAAGCGGAGGTTGCATTACGGTAATTCGATAAAAATAACTTTGCTAATTTAAAAGTATCCTAAAAAATTACTCCAGTGACTACTCATTTTTATCGATATTGAAATTTACGTTAAAATAGAAATATATTTATCTTAGGGAAATGTTAAAAGAGAAGTAATTGCAGTGAGGGGAATTTTAATATTTATAAAAATGATATAGTCTCTTAATTAAAGAAATTTTCATAAAAAATTTTCTCAATTCAAGATAATTTTCCAATCGTTCACATTATATATTAGATCTTATATGTCATATTTGCACTTGAGTTCTGTTAGGTAATAGAATTTTTAAAGGGGCTTCGACTGCTAAGATTATTTCGCAAATAAAGGTCCCCATCGGGAGTTGAACACGGGATGGCTTTTAGCAAAGTTTAATGCGCTGCCCACTTGGCTATCTGGGAACCTCTCTTCTGCATATAGCTGAACGGAAAATGACGTTGAATCATGGATATAGGCTATAGTTATCTCACATTCAAGTTTTTTTTACTTTTGGCGTACAATGTTGTTGATATATGCAAACCTTTAAGATTCTGCAGGAGATAAAAATTGATAGTGCTACCTACTTTTAGTAAAATGTTAACAAAAGGCATGATTTTAAGTAAAATTTCCGACAAGATACACTATTTTTTCCTAATACCCTACGCACGAGAGAGAGTCAAAATCAACCTTATTACAGCAACGAAACTTGTTAATTAGGTTTTGATATGCTATGACTTGGAGGTATTTAGAGCTCAAGTACGTAAAACCTTGACCTGGAGTTTTATTAGTTGTCAGTTGAACCTTGTCTACTGCAAACCAAAATAAATAAGACAGAGCTCTTAGGGAAATGCTTCAAAGAACTGCGTGGAATAACCCAATTTCTGAGAAGTAAATGCAAAAACCAGTGATACACACGGAAGTATATTGAAGCAATGCATGAAAAGTTTTTCTTATTACAATATGAATCACATAAAAATTTAAAAAGAATTTGTAAGTATGACCAAAAAATATTTCATTTTTGTCTCCCCCTGTCTTTTCCCTAACATTCTTCCCTCGATCACCTTCTTTAGTAATCCCTCTCGTCTCAATATTTAACTAACCCATTATCGATTTATAATTTTTTCAATTAAAACTCTGTTCTCTCCGACCATCTAGCACCTCCGCGCTTGTTTTCCTATAAATCCCAATTACTTTTTCTTTCCTACGCCATACCCACATCTCAAAAACCTCCGATTGATATCTTCTTTTCTTAAAGTCCATGTTTCACACCCATACAACATTACACTCCAAACCTAGGATTTTACAAAATTTCATCTCATAAGCCTTTTGATGTCCTCTTTTCTTAAGGTCCACGTTTCACACCGATACAGCAATACGCTCCACACCAAGGATTTTACTAATCTTATCCTCTTACTTATATTGGTAATTCGTTACTAAAAATACTCAAGGTTAAAATGTGACTCACACCGGTACATCCATGCATTCAGTTAATGAGAAGAAAAAGCAAAATTACGTCAGAGGATACACTCGGTCGCATGATAGCGTACGCGCCCACGAGCGTGCATACGCGAGCAAGTTTCCGTACCTGTTTCTTTACATATACACACACAGGAAAACTGTCTATGGAGCTCTTTTTCGCTTCAGATCTCCCACCACAGAGATTTGGGAATTCCGCACGTTCACCGTATCCGAGATAAACTTGAAAGGTTCCCCTCGAAAAAAAAGGAGTTTAAGGGGAAAAGGAGTAGAAATGGAAAAGGATAGATTCCCAAAATGAAGACGTCGAGGCAGGGGTTTGAAAGAGTGCGAGGTGAGGAGAAGGGGGTTTGAATGGTGTGCGGAAGGCAAAATGGGCGACTCCGACGGAGGAAATGGAGTTTTTCGTCTTGAGCCGTTGCATGGAAAAGGTGGCGCTCAAGTTCCGGACTAAAGAGGAGTTATATTTCTTCCCCTTTTTCCCTTCATCGAATGCAACTCTCGCTCGATTTGTCCCTTTCTGCCCTTTCCCGCCGCAATCCCTGTGTATCTCTCCGGTTTATGTACGAGCCCAACACTCTTGTGCCCGTGACTTCCAACTCACTTTCTGTGCCAACTCGAGACTGCTTTAAAGTATCGGAATCTGGATTTGAGCACAAACACTGTTACTTCACAACACTGAGCGGCTATCATTTGATGGATGCATGGATTCTAGTACATGGAGTACTGCGATATCTTGGGAGAGTGACTCTACAAACCAATAATCCAAAACAGGGCAATGCCGCCCCCTCAGGGCTAGTGACTAATTTCAGGAAAAATAATTTTACTCCATTTCTTATCTCCTTTCTTCGTCATCTTTTCTACGTTTTATACTTGTCTAATTTGAATTTTCTTTTTTATTTTCTTTTATTTCTGCTATATGGTGAAATTATGTTACATACTGCCTAATTATTCTCGTTGGGTGTTCTTCCGCGACGTGGGTTATTTTCTTTTTCGCGGGATCTTATCTATACTTGCATATTTGAGTCCGAAATACACTCATATTGATTTATAAAGACTTCACGAACTGTATACGATATATAATGTAACCTTATTCCTAATATTATTCCTTAATACTGATATTATCTAATTTATATAAACTTATTAAGTAATGTAGTTGTATCCCTTACAATGATGAAATAGCTCACTAATATCATTACATAAGTGAGATTAAATTTCCATAGCCCACTGAAAATTATTAAATAGCAATTAACGTAACCTTGATTGTTCTGCATTTTATCTCATGAAACTACTCCTAGTCTAATCTTCCAGTATTACCTTATATTCGCTCGCATAGAATACTATTGATGATTTTTTATTAATTAAACTAAGGAACCAATGATACTTAAAGCTACTTAGATACTTAGCATAATCTTACTTAAAACAATCTGTAATTTCCATACAGGCAGCATCAATTTTGCTAGGGACAATTCTGAATATCAGAGAAAATTCTATATTTTCGGTGTGAGATACAAAAGTAATGCTAAAAAACTAAATGATGGTCAAAAGGAATACTTACAGTACAGTTACTCCGGTAGTTTACAGCAAAAGACGTCTTTAATGGCTGAATGTCTCGTAGACGTGCGAATTACTTTGGCCATTTAGATCTGCGAATAAGAAAATTGCACTGCTTAAATTCTAACTTCTTATTTAAAAGTTATCAAATATAATTTCATTTCATATGCTAATATTCTATTATTAAAATGAAATTCCCGTGTTTACTAAACCTATCTTAAACGTTAATTTACCTACAGAATTGAAGAATTATAAATGCAAATTTCGTCCTATAAGCTAATGAAGTAAGTATAAGGAGGCAACACAGAATAATGGCGGAAAACGAAAGTTAACAAAATAAAAAAATGTCAGTAATATCCAACCCGTGGGTAATGTAATCGAATTAAATTTAAAACACTTTAATACATCAAATCGAGTATTAATTTTATATATTTTTATCTCTTTTATCTTACTTATATTTATTTGTAAGAATAAATATAATATGAGGTTAGATGGAAGAGAAACCCACTCGGGCCTAACCACACCTAATAAAAGGTAGAATAATAGTAATTTACCTATCACACAGTGCTAAACATTTTCATCCATTAATGTTTTTACTAATTTTATAAATCAAATTAAAGTTACGCTAAATGAATTCTGACACATTTTTCATAAAAATAAAATCAAATTCTTTGCTATACCGAGTATGTCTAGAGAATACCATTTTCTCCTTAACCAGACCGCAACACCCACAAAATTCCTGAATTCATTCTCATTTGGAGATATAGGATTTTTCTGAAAATAAAGAATTAAATTTGACACCATTAGTGTGCTCTTTATCGTGGAAAGCTTCACGTGTAAGTATCAGTCTTTCCCTTAAAGAAATTAAAGCAATTCATCGTACGCGATACGGATAAAAAACAAAGCAAGATTCGTGCATTCAGGAAGTAGAAAGGATAAGATAGAACACAGGCCTCCTTTTGAACCATGCGGGTAATCAAATGACAAATAATAGACCAAAGTTCAAACAAAATGGGCATTCATACAAGCACATACTGGGTCAACGTTAGAGAGAATCCTGTAGACGCATGTTCTAAGTTAGCGTCATTAGGAGCGAAATATACGCCCTACAAAGGCGGTAACGAAACGGTCATTTCGTCCGAATGTGAGGACACAGTTTGGCATTTATGGCCGTATTATTGTATACGGAAACTAAACATACGTTACGACATTACACTAGCGCAAAGCGTAACTGTTACACTACTTCTTTCACGAGTAGTATGACATAATTTTGGTGCACATGTAACTTACAACTTAGCTTTTGTTGACGGTCAGTAGTGCCAAACACGTACTGAATTCAAAACCTTTATAAAATTTTGAATTTTTTCCAGGTCTAGAAAATATTAAAATAATTACTCAGTTATTATTTAATTGGTAACTTTTCTCACTTAAAATTTGACGTATAAGAATTCTCATGAATCCTTTGATCCCAGAAGTACCTCAGTATTTTCCAAAACCTTTTTAACTCTGCTTCTGGTATAGATTTCCCTCGCCAGCTTTCCTCATTAATATTCCACGAAATTGTTCGTGAGATCTGTGGTTTATGAATTTAAATAAATTTTTTATTTTACGAATTTTAAACATCCGTAACACCATGTCTTGAATAACGGTCAAAAAGAAATGAGCATTCTTATAAATCTATTTATTTCGCTGCATTAATTTATGGCGGTACTGGAACAGGTGAAAATTTCTCCACAAAATCAATTATTTTACTCAAGTCCAACTGTACGTCTGCTGACTATATCTCTCAAACAAAAATTATGGATTGTAATTTTTTGATGGATGAAAGTTACCTTCGTCGAACTTGGATGTTTTGAAGATTACAATTCCAATTACATTAGGCTATATAAACATCTTAACAATAATATTTAAGAAAACTGAAAACGTTATTTGTGTGAAATTATGCATTCAAAACATCTAATATTAAATACAGTAAAGGATGTTGAAGAAACAAGGGTGCCTACAGAATTAAGCGAAGAATTGCACAGAAAGAAAAGAAGCTAGGAAGCAAATGTCCCAATTGAAAATAATTTAATGAAATTTCTTGAATTTGGTATTATTAAGCTCTTTTCTGTTATAAGGCTTCACAAAGGTATATTCATAGCGTACTTAAATTCTATTAATAACTGTCACGACAATTTCGAAGTAAATTTATATACTCTAAGCGACCCAAGGGCTTCGATTTCTGATCAAGCACGAGAAACCATACAATTGTAGGACCAAAGCTAAACAATGAAATCCTCTCCCAAGAATATCATTTCAGTTTTAAAAGAAATGAATATTACCACCAAAAATAAACACACAAGCTTCACAGTGCTCATGTCTCCAGCAGTTAAAGGGACTCTCACAGAATTTAAATGGACATAATTCATAAAGACAATATTTTCTCAGTAATAAAAACACTTTGAGCGTCATCACAGAACTTTGACAGTTAAAATGTAATATTAATTGTGTTGCAATTAGTATCATCATAAAAGGGAAAATTCTCAACATAAAAGTAAACGAAAATTATCTCAGCTCAGGCACATGACATCTTTTAGATTATTCATAAGTTTAAGCACTAATAATAAATTAATAGCGGTGGATTTTACCAATGGGAAAATAAGTGAGAGGACTTTTGTGTCTATGCAACCATTCATAATTACTTTTATTGCCACAACCAGAATACCGTTACTGATATTCATTAGTCTTTAAGGATAATAAATCATAAATTGTAATTTTTTTAGCGAAAAATAATTCAATCGAGAGAAAATTAATAAATTATTTTCCCTTTTGAAGTAAAAAACTGCAAAACATTAAAACGATTTTTTTAGACTAGCCTTGAATTAAAACCAAAAATAGTACCGTTTATATCAAACAAAATGGTGCTCTATGATAAACTGTCGTGTTTGATATGCTTAACTTAAATTGATTTAACAATGAACAGAATCTTCGCTAATGCATGAGAGAAAGTGAATATTATAATATTCAGGATACCAAAAATTATCATCATACATTGCCTGTAGTTCGCCCTTAATCGCTAAAGGGAATTTGTTCGGCCATTAACCTGTGGCGTTGGCTTCCTGAATTGAGAACAGAGAGCATTTAGTGGTAAATGGGTTGTCCTGTTTACCATTCGTTGCTGGTATCCTAGTAATCTCCATGAAAATGCTTCTAAGAGTCACATTTGACGAATCTCCCAATGAGAAATCCAAGATAGTTTTTAAAATACATATTATCTGAACTACAAAACTCATAATGCAGATATTACTCCAGTACACTTATGACCACAAAAGTATTGCACATTCGGTCCGCTATGTAAATTATAACTTTTCCTTTAACACCCTAAGTTGAAATTATACGATCACGTAGCATTACGTCTGTCGCGCATAGAACAGGGATTCAAGCCCCAGTTACGGCAGTTCATCTTCCGGCATTTTCGGGGATGTGTGGCCACAGGTCAACGGAGTCTGTTTGAACGAGCAACTGAGGTAAAATTCAGGGTGATAGCAAGTGGTAGAAAAGTCGCTTTGGCCACATTACCTTCATTTCATACCCTTAAGCTCAAGGATTAGGATACCTAATCTTTAAACATTAGAAAATATTCAAACTTCGAGTGATACTAATCATTTTGACAATTTAGCTCAAAACCGAAATCTTTTTCCGAATATCTCTATTTAATTTTGCATTAGTTACGAATACTCATAAATTTCATCAAAACTATTATTATATCATAACATTTTTGCTTGTATTTACTTTATGTATTATACAATTTTTATAATAACAATGTTACTTCAAGCTCTGTTAAACAACACATTTAAACTCAACTCTCAAATCTGTTTATTTCGCTAATTTGATTTTTATTTAGTTCTCTATTTTCTCTGTTCAGTTCACTCAGTAATTCGTTTTCCGTTCTTGTTATGTAAATTGTATGTAAATGTCCTTTATTAGCAACTCGGCAACCTCCTGACAAGCGTTGACTCAGAAGGACCCTAAATGAACGCATTTTCTTTCCTGTATTCATTAATTCCTATGGTTTTCTTATGGGCTTCAGTATTCCAGGGCAAGATGATTTGAAGGCTGCAGGCAAACATTTCGTGAACATGACCTCAGAATGTCCTTAAAACTTCATTAAACACCATTAAGATGGTACCCGACGGACTGACTGTCGCGCGGTCGGATATAATTTCTATTTTGAATGTTTAATATTGCTTTGGCATGTAATATTACATTCCCTTCCTATTCACTTCATGGACATATGGACCTATCTTACCTATATATTTTAAAAATTGTCGAGTTCAACATTCGTCTTTGTCATCAGAGGGACGGGTTTAGGACGACCCTAACTAAGCTGACTAATCTGGGATTAGACCCTTGGTCCGAAATACCAATGATTACAAACACTAGGACATGCTTTGTATGGTGATATACATTATGATTAAGATTAACAGTACGGCTTGTGTAGGGAAGAATTGTGTTTAAGTTTGCCTATGATAAAAAATATATCAAAATGTACTATCTTCCTTTCCTCTTTTTCTCTCATACAGTTAAAATCAACCCTTACAAACCCATTACTGCGCATTGTAAAAATTATCATTATCATCCAGTAATTTCGTCTTAATATTATTAACAAAATTCATGTTTTTACCATAATCGTAACTGTAATTTAATTCATTGTAATTTTATCATACGCTGCCACCGTACAAACGTCAAACTCAGTGAAAATTCGTTATAATAATAACCCATCTCATGGTGATAGTCCTAGTTTAAAAACACCCACCGAATCAACAAATTGCATAAAGCCACGAGATTTGGAAACCCCAACAGTACGCTAGAAAGAGTTATGGGAAAGTACATAAAGGGACCCTGTGTGCGGGGTAGACAAGGCTTAAATCGAACGCAGCCATGAAATGGACTGTTAGTGTGAGAAAGGGTGATAGAAAGGCACTGTTTGGATAAGTTCTAATGTGTAGGTATAGCAGAGGGAGATGGAACATTTCCACGCCGCGACGACTCTCGCTCGTTCCCAAGGGCGCCTCTCAACGCGGAATAAAGTGGTTTTTGATTTGCGGGAGAGCGAGCGAGGCTTTTTCGGATGGTAGTCACGGGGGATACGGCGAAGGTTTGGAATTTTAGAAGAGCGGGGGGCAAAAGAAAGAGTAAAGAGAGAGATCGGAAAGGTTATAGCGATAGATTGATAACGTTCTTCTTTGAGTGATGTGGAAACTAAAGTGCGTCTTCTATCCCAATGTTCTGGGAGTGATGGATGCTGATATTTATGGGAAAAGCATTCGATACCTTGTTGACCTTATTCCAAGTCTATAACACTTATGATCATGGCGAAATGTAAAGGTTTTCATTATTTAAGTGGGCTTCTTCTGATGCACTAGTGATAATTCCCAATGAAAAGTGGACTTGAAAAAGTCTTATTGAATATTGAAGTGAGAGCTGGATACAAGAGCCAACTTTTCAAACTTTCATATGTCTGTATTTCGGTCGGAGATAATTAAAATCAGTAACGGGAGCGGGATTCGAACCCGGGATCTTCCTCTATTCGGGAGGTTGACTGAAATAGGAAGGAACAAAAATTTCATAACATGACGATATCGGCATATCATTTGAATCGGCTCACAACAGATATTTTACCTCTGATCTTAAATAATAATAATAGAATAAAATCATTATCTCATGGACATTTTCTTCTTCCTACCGAAATATCACGCCCGACTTGAAACGATAAGGAAGTTAGATAGTTGCACACTAGAAGGAGCAGTCTAATGATGCTTTTGGCTACCATGGCACACCACTTTCTCTCTTACTTAAATCGCAAAGGAAAATCGGAAAATCGTAACGATGTATTCGAAAAAATGAATAGCTTTATATGATCCAAAAAGGGCGAATTACGATCGTAATATTAATATATCGTAATCGTATATATACTAACGAAGTAGTCTTTTTCAAGCTTTCTATTTTTAAAGAGACGGAAAGAATTCTGTTACCAAGATTTCGGATCACTTGTATCCAGTTTTATCCTTCAAACAAAATTTTTTCGGTTTACCTATTTCCAAAGTCTTGCTAAAATTTATTAATTATATTAGATAAAATATTTTTAACTCAGGCTTCGAAACAAATTACCGAAAAACATTCAATTATAGTTTTAAAAGCTGATGACAATGAAAATAATGCAAAATTCTGTCTACTACAGATAATAAGCATGACAAGGAGGCCAGATACCTCCCGCCTGAGAGCTGCTGAGAGTCTGCATCCGGTTCTAGGAAAAATCAGCCCACACATAAACACTGATTATAATATACAGGATTCCCGCTTGGGAACCCATTATTTACTAAGAAATATCAAGGTAGGAATTATTACAATTTAAGTAATCTGGACTACAGGCATCAAATCTCGACTTCCATTACAAAATCTTTGATGGAGAATCCTCACAAGGCACTAATTTAAATGCAGAGGGTTGGGACTAATTGCCGCCCACGCCGATCGCCCCATCCTTTCATTTGCCAGATAGAAGTAACACAAGCTAAGTTGCCACCCACACGAAAGCACTCGTTAACGAAGCCTCGGCTCTGAAAGAAAGCCATTAACGTGGGAAGTGAAGCAGTACCATGAAAAGAAAGGTCGTTATTGATTAGTTTTTAAGTTAATGAAGCATTTTCGGACCTATTTCTGACCGAAATACAGACGTATGAAAGTTTGAAAAAGTGGCTCGTGTATCCCGCTCCCACTGCAATCTCGGGCACAAAAATGTCTGAAAACTCACGTGCTCCACGACGCGACCTAAAGGGCTATCACGTCACAGAATGAGATTCAGCGACTGGACCATCTCCCTCAAAATATCTTCCCTATACGTTTCCCTATTTTTAGCAGGTAGGATCAATTCTTTGCTTATTGTGAATAGCCTGATGTAAAATTCTCAACTTTTTCCCGATGGAGGCATAATCACAATAAATTTTATTTTGCTCTGGGCCTTAAAAGTCCCGTAAGAGCAAAAAGAAAATACAAAAAAAATATCTGCTCATAATAAGTAAAAGGATGCAAGAGTGCAATTTACAAACAAATTTACAACCAGAAGATAATTAAATAATTTTCGTTTAAGAGATGACATCTAAGTGGAGTTTTTAATTTGATCTGATAGGGTGTTCCAAAAATTCAAGGCAACAATTTGAAAGGATCTCAAATAAACTTTGGCGAGAGGGATTGGACATATAAGGTAGTTAAGGTATAAGGTATATATGGGAAATTAAAATAACATAACGGTTTGAAAATTAAATCCTTGGTTTTGGGAACAAACAACAAACAAAATAGATCATGAAGACTCATTCAGGCATACAATTTTCCACCAATAGGAGCAAGAATTCTTAACCATAAGACCACTTTCTTGTTACTAAATGAATATAAGAGAAATTTTTGTCAAAACAAAAGTATGAAAAAGGATTTCACTGAGACGAGCAACATTTTCATCGTGATTCCTTAAAATAAAATTTTAGTGATATCTCATTATGATATTTAGGGATACTATAATTATTTGAACCAAATACATGTTATTATGTGATAATAATAATATGTCTAAGAAATGAGGGAGAAAAATTTCGACATAGACGAGACTCGAACTCTGAAGCACTTCTTGTCCGATCTTAGTACTGGAAATTGTTCTGTCGAGGTAGTTAAAAGAAATAACGCAACCGCCCGGGAAGTGGGAAATACGGGTTCGAGTCCCAGTTACGACGGTCATTTCTCCTACATTTCTTCGTCGAAGTATTAGTTATAAAACAATTTTAACATAACACTAAGATAGTTCCATTTCACCGTCATGGAAATCTGCATTGCTTAAGATTTAAATTTGCGTTTTTTCTATTTTCTTTTAGTTCGATTTTCGTCCGAAATTAACTTATCCACAAAACTTTTTTGTCGTAAGTTGTTCTACAATCACCCTCTGTGTATCTGTGCCTCATTTTCTGTATCTAACAAATATAGGTGTTCTCCACTTTTGTGCCACAGCATTGTTAAATTTTAATAAACAATCCATATAAGATCATCTGGTACTTTATTTTTCCACCCTATCCAGCACATAAATAGATATAATAGATACAAATTCTGGCAATTGCGACTCATAACAATCCCTTCTTTACAATGATGATGTTAAAGTTTATAAAATCTCTTATAAAGCTAATGTATGGTATCAACCATAAATTGAACTGTATTTTTGTTCATTTTCTTCCGTAAACTGATCTAACGAACAAATATGGCACATAATGTTGAAGAATGTTACAGTTATAGATCATTTACATTTTAATCAAACATAACTATTGCTAAGTCATGAACAAAATTTCCTACTGAGCTTGGATAAAATCCTCCCATTTTCCAATCATTTATTAGTTATCTCAACAACACTGTTGTTAGTCTGGCAGAAATTTCCCTTAAAATCTTCCGAGTACTATAAGTTCGCAAAGTTCTTAAACTATCGATCACAGTTCCTTTGAGTTCGATCCCAATGTTTAAATACAACTAGCTTTGTATTGCCCCTTTCTCGAGAACACTTTTTACACTCTCAAAAGTAAAGTTTTGATTAATCATTTCCTTCGGTTTATTTTTTAGCAGTCTCTTCTTTTAAAACCCTTTCCTTGACGTGATCCTTACTTCAATGCCTCCGAAGCTTCTTTGATCTCAGCTAAGAATTCTCAAAGCCAAGGCAATGATTTTCTTTTCCAGTTTGCCTCATTCATCTTAGAATTGATTGGTAAATTTAATAAGATATCCTTTCCTTTTAACAGTAACTTCAAATACTTGATTACAGATATACACACACAACTTTTTGCAGGGGTATGTGACTATTCGTATGCTTTGATAAAACTATTTACATTTTCTCTGTTTCTTTAACTTTAAAGCTTTAAAGCCATTCTTTCCAAATGAGGTTCTATTTGAAAGTGAGTTCAAGTCGTTCTATATTCTACTTCAAGTACTTTAATATAACCTTAATCTAGTTATTATTTCGGTATCAAGCAACGTAATGCATTTCCCTGAGGTGAATTAAATTGATTTCCCTAACTTCCCACGGTGAAATCTCCAGGACAAGGGGAAGATGTTTAACTACCTCGCTTGTTGTTTTTCAGGATGGTTAAAGGTGCATGCGCCATACTGTTCCCTTTGTCTATTTACTTCTTCGGCTATTGACATGTATCTTTCACCGAGATGATAGTTTTTAAAGTGACTAAAATGAATTTCCCTGAATATTTCACCAGTCTATCTAACAAGAAAGTGGCACAATGCCTTCATTGTTTACCGAGACGAAATTGTGTGTGAATTTACTGAAAATATTTTTCTCATATCCTTATTTCCTATCGATATATGTATTTTAAACGACTTCATCACGTACGATTATCATGCTTGGTAGTGAAGCAACTCCTGATATCATTTATTGATTTATCGTAGCAATTCTTAGTAAAACGTGCTACCTTATGCTATACTGTCACTAATTCACGATTTTCTGCGAGGTTTGTTCACACTTTCTTGAATTCAGTAAGAATAGAGAACGAATTAAACTTTGTACATATAAGTGTGTACATATACATGGGTTGTCTGAAAAGTTTCCCACATTTCGCCATTTCTCGACATGTTTTCTGAAATTTTTCAAAAGATTTCTGAAAAATCTGGAGTCGGAAACTTTTCAGACCACCCTCGTAAGTGTGTACATATAAGCATGCGCCTTTAAATTCAAGGATAAAAGGAGTATAAATATGTATATATCCATAGCTTTGGATAGGATTAGGGGAAAGCACGATAGCCTTGAGGAAAACCCAAGGAGAAACAGATATGAAAAAATTCAACATGAATGGGACCCGAGCCCAGGACTTTCACTTTCCGGATACCTATTCTAGCCACTAAACTACCATGCCGCGTCGATTCCACTCTGTTAAAGGGATACTTTTCCAGCAAGGCAAGTGGCACTCCACATGTAAACCACCGCTAGAAGTTCTCGTTGAGATAGCCGACTATATTGCTACGTTTAACTTCTTATATATCCTTAGATTTTATGAAGGACGCCTCTTCGTGGAAAGTTAATCGTAAATACATTCCCCTCATCCTTGTCTCTTCCATTTGGGTGACTACCTCAAAAACATCGCTTTGTGAGTTGGCTGTAAGAGGTTGGTTGTAAGAGGACCTCTGGCGGTGGTTGGTGCCACTATGTGGAACTCACAAAGCATACCATTAACCGAGTGGAATCGACTCGACATGGTAGTTTAGTGGTTGTAATACCTTCCCGGAAAACTTTGGTTCAAATCCCAGTTTCGTCACTATTTTCACTTCTCTTAATCCTCGGGTGAGATTCCCATACATTTATTTCCCGGAATAACAATATTTCCATCTCTTTCCTCCAGCCAACTCATTATTACCCCATTCCCCTTCTGTTCCTCCACATTCCTCCTTGATCCAGCACCACTCATCGCTAAGCGACGACTTCTCTGCTTCCCACAACACTCCAAGACCCTTCGTTCCAATTCATTTTCCAATTCCTACTTTTACCTCTCAGCTTTCCTCATTTGAGCCGACCTCTTGAGCCCTCCTCAACCTCAATCCCGAGGCCGTTCAACCTCTTTCGGATAGCGGACCGTATTAGGAGATGAGAGCGCCTCGTCCGGTAGCATTAAAAAGTCCCTCGCACTACGGAAAAGATCTGAGATCTATCGGAAGTCCCTAAATAATTTTCATGCGATTCCGAACGTTTAAAACTCGAGTGTGTTCGGAATTATTTTATGGTCATTATCCGGAGCGGCCGAAGGAAAATTCTCCGTGAGGTAATTGGTCCATTACTTCTGCTCTCCAAACTTCCTAACTCCGGGTCATGGACGAATCCAAACGGGGACACATAAGGGAATAATTATCGGAGCAAGATTTCCGGAAACTTTTCAAAGATCATACGATTTTCCCTTCTGAAATATCTCTTCTTTCCTATTATTTTATGAGCTTCAAAGATAAAAATCTTTTAGTGGAAGGAAATTTGTTTTCCGAATGACAAATCCATCGACATGCCAGCTGTTCTAAGATTTGCACTTAATCAGAAAGTAGTTTGAAAATTCTTATATGGTTTCTAAAGTAGAACGAGGCTCAGTAGGAACGAGTTAGAGAGTAAAATATTTTCATTCATTCTCTTTTTCATTCACTTACATAGGATTTGTTTGCCAAAGGAAAACTGAGCTATGACCTTCCAAATTCACAATGGCCTTTCAAATTCTTCTTTATGTGTTGCCTTCAAAACTGAAAGACGTCATTTTTGTTTGCGAGAGCGACTACGAACTTTAACCTAGTGTGAAAATATCCGTTAGGTACTCTATTTCTATTATATAACATGGCAGTTTTTCAATGTATATGCTTCTCCCTGTTGGCAAGCAAATGCGAATTATTTCCTTTGGATACACTTATTTATTCAATATATGACAAGATTCTATTTATATTGACTCCACCAGATGTGGTGGATTTCTCTGATGTTATTTGTAATAAAACTTTAATATTATTCAAAGGAAATCCTATTGACCTCAATTCCTTGCTTTGAATTTAATAGGACGAACATCTAGATGTGGAACACATTCACAGAATTCATGCCAGGACAAATGGACTCTGTGTTATATATCTAACAGTTAAATTATAAGTCATTATAGTACATGTATAAATATCAAAGGATCTTTATTCGATTAACAGGAACAAAGACGGGAAAATGCTAATTTAATAAATATATGTGTACATGAAAAGGAAAGCTAGAAGCAAAAGCACTATTTTGTTTCAGAAAATAAAAATATAGCCGATATTATGCGTCCTCTTTGTTATATAAGCCATTCTTACACTACGAGAAAGATTAAAGAAATAGATTCCAGAAGCAACTAATTCAAGAATACATTTTTTCCGAGAGCGATACGCGAAAGTAATCGATTGGGAATGTAGACTCAGAGCCATGGTGCATGCAGCCCCTGCCACTCGCTGAGAGGCGGCTTGCAGGGTACACATGTAGGTGTAGATGTATGTATAATAACTAACAGGTACCTCACTTTCAACTATGTTAACTATCCGATTAACTATGTTATAAAGAAATTATCTGGAAACATGATGTACATGATTATCTGGAAATAAGGAACCTTCATCTTGAAATGGACTAATTTCACATTTCACCTACATTTGTATCCACAATAGCGTCCTCTTACATTTGGTCGTAAAATTCGATGAATATTCTATTCGGACGCTGATAAATATTTAACATCACGAAAAATAGCGAGATGTAAAATAGCGACTGTCAAAGTCGATTCCCGATTTATGTAAATAATTTTCATCTTCTATCCCTTGAATAAAAACACATTAATCGGGACGGCTAAGCTCATCTCTTGAATATAGAGACGCTTATTCGCGAACTTTTGCGATGGATTAATTTTTCCTTTAATTCCGAAGAGAATTAGCGATTCAGTTCGAAAGGTCGAGACGGACGGGCTCTGTTACCGGGTTAAGGAAACTCGCGATTGATATGCGCCGATGACCTGCACAGAGGTTAAGAACCTGATCCCTTGGAAAGGACATCGGAAATAAAATCAATCTGGGTCGGGGGGACATTTCATTCCAAGCAGATACTTGTATTAATTTATTTCCGAAAATAATATTTTCCTTCCTCTGAGAACTAAATACTAGAACTAGGCAATCAGATTCCTTCATGGGTATTTCCAGTGCAAATTTCCTTCATCTCCCTTAATTTTGGTACTAATCGAGGGAACATAGCACATAGATATAAAATAATGAAAACATATATTTCCAGAACAGTGTTTGCCAAACCCACACGGCATTACCTCACGGCACTCTAGGGTTGAAGAATTTTTTAACGCTAACCTAATGTAAATAAAATATCAATATGAAGTACAAATCTAGATACACACTCCCATTATAGGAAACTTGGCTCTAAATTAGATATATTCGCAATTTCTCGTTTATTATCTGCAATCGTTCTCTTTCTGTACTTCCTTGATGGCTGAAAAAATCAATTCACAAAGATAAGGATTATAGCAGTAATTTTATTTTTTTTTTTTAGTTGAGGTCATTTCACACGTAGGCACGCACGGGAATCGTGGGATTCTTCACAGTTAATAAAATTCTTGACCACTTTAATCGAGGTCAAACGCGCTACCCACTAGGCTATTCTGGAGCCAGATAAGATTATCTAGTTGGCAATAGGGATTTGATTGTTTTGGAAACTAATCAAACAAATTGGGAATAGATTTCAGGTTGGAGTTAACGAACAGAACCAATGATAATATGAAAAATTTATGGTATAAATTGTTGAAATTTTTAAATATCCATAGTTTTCAAAAGGATGAAGGGAAAGTTTGCACGATAGCCGTGAAGCAGGAAAACTGAGGGAAAAGGACGTGAAAAGTTAACTATGACTAGGATTCCAATACAGGTCCCCCACTTTCCGGGCAGATGTTTTAACCGCTAAACTACCATGCCGATACGATTCCAGATTGTTAACGGGATGTTTTGTCTGAAAGGTAAGTGGCGCTCCATATAATAACACCATCCCAGGGGACCATGGACCCTAGTTGGGAATCGCTGCTCTTGAACATATGAAGTATGGTAAGTCTAAGCCATTTTTATTTTAAGCAGAGCAAGCTGTAGTTTGGGTGCTACGGCTTCGAGTTTCGAAGTTACAGTCAGTGTAAAATACAACTTTGCACGTGGATGGAAAATCGATGATTATAAGAATGAACAAAAATGTGTTTTAATAGGATTTCCTCCACGTGGCGTGGAAAATTTTCTGTGTGCGTAGTGATCAAAATGCACTTACAAGATAATAATTAAAGTGACCGATAAAGTGGAAAACTCTCGTTAAAATAATAATGAGTATGTAAGTTAATAACATTGTAAACCGATAATAATAATGAAGCAATTTAAATTTATATTTACTGAATACAATTTTATGTCATATCAAATTCAATAGTTGATTGGTTTCCGAGCCTTTTTATTTTTACGGCTAAACATTTTCTATCTAAAGTATTACGAAAGTATCATGGAGGATTTATTTAATTTTTATTTCATTAAAAGTGATGAATGAAACGTAATTACAAATCAAAATCTATCAATCTAAGCTTATCTTGTATAGGATTTTCTGAAATTTTATTTTACCGAAAAGCATAATTATATGAATAAAATATAAGGTGATAATAATTAAAACATTCCCATTTCGGAAACATTAGCAACATTAATTGTAATAAGTTAAAAGAACGGTAGGTCTTAATTTTGCTTATCAAATCTTTAGCGTAATTGTTGATTTACTCTGATGAATACAACACAATAGCATCAAAAATTCTGCCGAAAACGTTCGTAAATGTAGTATCATATATTCTAAAGATATATAACATCAATTATATTGAGTTTAGAGTGCACTCCTTTTTCAGTGTAACCAGTAAACCAGGTTTAAATGCAAAATTTATCGAAATAATACGATATTGAATTTTAATTCTAATTAAAAACCCATAGCATAGTAATTATCCTGTTAAAAACAAGAATCAGAAATGCATTGAATAAATCAATGAGATAAATAAAAACACAAACTCCGAGTCCAATTCCAACCATTCCACTTCGCGTATAATACAACCAACTCTTCTGTAGACTGTCATCTGTGACCTGATTATGATCCGTGCTAGAAAATTAAAAAAAAAATACAAGAGTAAATTGCCCCCTCAGTTCCCATTTTTACCACTCAATTCACTGCGCTGTTCCGACCGACATCACTTCGTTATCTTTAAGTTCTTCCGGTCTCTCCCTCTATTATTTAAATTCCAGCGGCATTTCTCGCCTCTCCTAATTTTCCCCTTGAAAGGCGTTAATCAGTTAACTGAAATCTCTAAAGAGGAGATGAGGAACTGCATTATCCTCAGGAGCCACTCTACTTTTCGGACTTATACTCAGAAGCTTTATCGAATTATTCCGTCACGGCATAAATCCCGTTAAGCGAAAATACGAAGAGAGGAAAAGAAGCTATTCTTTTCCCAAATCCTCACCTCGGCTGAATTTCACAAACTTCTGCGAGGCGAGTTTCGTAAATTCAGGAAGCGTTTCCCCGATCTAATTAAGCATCTTCGGGAAGAGGAACGTTTTCAGAAGTAATATCCAGGGAGCTCGACCTTTTTTTTCCTCCAAGTGCATCTCGATGTAATTTTTCGAATAATAGTTTATCTCCCTCCCCCCAGGATCGCCACGAATCCTTTTACGGCGCCTTTCTCTAGAAAACGTATTCTTTTCTAAATGGTGGGACTCTCTTAAGGAACTTCTGGCTATGAGAAGGGACATATTAAGCGAATTAGGGAGAAATTTCTAATTGATTTCGATGAAAATCGCACTTCGATTTGTTGAATATTTCAGCATCCGAAATTATGCTACGAAAATCTTTAAAATGCGAAGTAGTGAAGTTGTAAAATCAACTCTGAAATTAACCAAGAAAATTTATCTTATTTTGTTATTTAATATATTAAATAATGCAATAAAATTTTAAATCAAGGTTGAAATTCTATTATAATATCGATTTTAAAAATTTTGATCGATCTCCAAGATATTAACATTCCACGTAAATCTATTCAATCATTTGGTAATCATTATTGAATTTCAACGAAGGAAATATTAATAAAATCATACGATATCTGTATCCTCCTCAATAATACTAAAATAATTACAGCATCCCTATTCCATCAATAAAGAGACCAATCAATGTGTTATCAAAAACTCTAACTAATTACAATTTATTAAATGAATGCATAATATTCTAAATAAGCCTAGGCTTGAATGTAGTGAGCACCCGGAAGTAAAGAATTCGTTAGTATACAGCTTTTCCACAATTTCACTAATCAAAATTCAATTGCAATCAAATTAAACGCTAGCTTGCTGATTAATGAGTCCGTCATTACGGTTTTATTTTCGCTTCATAACATTTAAACTTAATCTTTCTAAATGTATGGAAAATAGCCAATCATCCCCCATTAATACACGTATTGACGTCTGATGGCTTGTAAAAAAGACATTAAAGAAAAATTATTTTAAACTTTATGCACTACTGTTATATATAAATTCATAGAATCAATTATCTTGGTACATTCGTCACGATAATTCACACAGCAGTCATAAATGAATAAAACAAGTGATTTCCCAAAATTTCCTGTCCATTTCTCAAACTAATCTTCAATATAGAAAATAACGGATACCTGCCTACTAACGACTAAATTGTCGTCAGCAACCACTTTCTCGAATTTTGAACTTGTTTTACGAAATGAATAATCGAGAAACGTTTACTTTAACTAAAATTCGTCTTTAACATTATATTAGATAGAATCTCGTCATGAAATTAACTTACAAATGTGAAGTATACTTTTTCCGTTTAGCACCTAATGATTCTATAATATTAACATTTCATTCATATCATCTTCAAAGTACAGAAATCTCGTAAACAGCTAAAAGGATAATAAAGATTAATGGGGAAATAAAGAAACGGGGATTAAAATATGACTGAGTGGGTAGAGTTCAAGCATTCTCAACCACCTGTTCTTGGATAATAAACTATCAAAGATCTTTCGATTAGCTAATAAGTGACGAATAAGGTATACTTCATAGAAAACTTCCCTAGCTGGGACTCGATCTCAGATCTTCAACTTAGTGGGTTGAAGAAAAATCGAACGAAAGAAGCAATATTCTGATCTGATAGATTAGGTTAGATTTTAATACCCTTTACAGGTATGAGCGAGGTTAGTTACATGAGTCTCTCTTTTACCTAGTCTTGTATATAGATATGATATGTACCATGATTAATCTAAAGGGAAAAAAACAGTATGGGAAAAAATCTGGGCTTACTTATAGGTGACGAAGATAAATCAGACGTAAGGACCAACAGAGAATAGATGTAAAAAATTCCGCGAAAACAGATTTAAAATATAAAGAGGCATTATCCAACATTATTTAATACTATATACATTATATTGTTTGTGTGTAGAGTAACTGTTCCGCAGATAAGAGACCCGGGTTCGAGTTCCGACTACCTCAGACATTCTTCTTTGATTCTTACTCTTTCACGATAGCATATATATATGTCACTGGCATAATCTTCCATTGAAATAGCTCGTGGAAATAGTAAATCATACCTTTGTGAGATTGTCATTTTGTAATTCATTTAAGTTCGCGAGTCAAAATACCATTTCCTTAACATGCGTATCTACTTCACATGATTTTCCACACAATTTCCTTCCCCTTTATAATCTCCCTATTTTCCGATCCGTCCCACTTCTCTTGTTTTTCCTCTTTCCTTCTACTCCCCCTCTCAAAAAATTCCTACCTATGCTTCGCTCGTAACTTTTCCCAGCCACCGCTTCTTGCCTTTCCCGTTCCCATCTTATTTTATATATCACGTTACCTAATTCTCAGTCTCCAGAGAAGTTTTATGTTTTCTCTCTGTCTCAATATTGTTTCCTTAAACACTACCTCTCCCTATCCGAGAAAATAGGGAAGGTAAAGAAAGTGAAAAAATGGCTTCATCCACGCACTTCAATGAAATTTTTGTTTCTATAGCATGGCTTAAAGTAGAGGAACCTTTTTCCCGAGTCGGGGAGCCTTCGTTCCGGTCCATTCTATTTCCATGGAAAATACCGTCCGATTTTATTTTTCAAAGGAATGCTTTTTATCTTTACGGAAACATCAAGTAACTTCGTGTTACTGAGCGAAAAGGAAATTCAATCTCTGTTAATAAATATTTCATCAAAGGCGTAAAACTTACTCGATTGTAATTGAATTGAGGAAAATTCGGATCGGAAATTCGAATCAGCGTCTATTTTAGAGTTCTGTTAATTATTATTAAAACTTCCTCATTCGCTTCATTTCACTAATTTGGAATTTAATTAAATATTCCCTGTTATTTTTGGTGAATATTTCATTGGGATCAATTATTATTATTAAAAAACTATTAAAACTTTCATCGTAGATGTTTGGAAATAAAACAAATAGCCGATAAAATCTAAATGAGGAGTACTGAAAGCTTCATTTTCACGTTGAAAATCACAAAATATTTTGTTTATTTTCTAATTTAATTTTGGCTTAATTGTACTGATGGATTTGACCACGAATTATATGAATGCCCTAAATTCAAGCATAAATACAGCTTCAGTTGATTTCAAGTTTATTATTTATTAATTTTATTAGTTGATTTGATAGAGGATTTCAGAAAATCCTGTATTTTAAGCAAAAAATACTATTCTAGTATTATTTTTATGTATGTATCATATATACTTATATACATATATATTTAAGTTAACATCAAAATTAAATTATGCTTTATTACTAAGCAGCAACAATATTTTTCAGATATTAGAGCTATAATTTCGAGTTTTTGGTCTAAGCTAATGGTCAGAATTCGATATATGTACTCGTACATTGCGCTGAATCTTATTTTCTAGTTACAGGAAAAATCTAACTCATTCAGAAGCATTTAAAGCAAAATACGATTTCCTAAAAGGATTCTTAAGTACTTTACATTTATATGTTGAAGGAAACATTTTAGTACTAAATCATTCCTTAATAATTAATCCTAGAGAAAATTGAAATAGATAAAGAAGCTTTGCAATTTTCATTCATGGATCATTTTAAGAACTGGACAACCTAGCCAAAAACCGCTTTAAATTATATATTATTGTATACTTTATTATATATTATTAAAATATACCTATATGTTCAGTTATAAATAATTCAATTTCAGGGCAATGACCAGAAAATCTAACACTGAAGTTCGCAATTACATGCATTGATGACACGGAACTGTCAAAACCGAATAATCTGTTTTTAAGTTTTTCCAACTCAATTTGCACTAACATTCGGTGCAAAGGAATTTGTTCCCGTCCTATAATTCAAGCTATGTACTCACTCAAATCTTAAAGGTACACAAAACTATTTAATATATTATCATCGGATTTCGTATCGAGGAAAAATGAATTTAAAATCGACCCAGGACTGAATACGTGGCTTCATAAACAGTTTTATACGTGGGAGGACACGGTGAATCCGATAGGAACAGAGAGCGTTTGAAGGAGGTTTTTTTCTTAAGAAGGGATAGAGAGCACTCTTACAAAGGAAAGGAGAGAAAGAGGGAGACTTTTTTATTCGACAAGATGGTGTCCTTATTTTGTAGCCACCGTCCTCGAAAGTGGAGATGGTTTTCAAGGGGTTTGGGGCAGAGTCCGAGGGATGCAAAGTGAGGAGAGGTAGGTTCTACTGAGAGGCGTCCCATATTGAGGGGCGTTCCTCTTAAATTTCAATAGCCTTTGCTAATATAACTTAGAATGCTACATCGAGACTTGTCGTTCTGAAAGGAATAACCTTACTTTTGCCTTCGATTACGAATAAGAATAGCTGACATTGATAAATATCCTGAGAGGATAACTGAAGAAACTTTGGAAACCTACTTTAGGAACATTTCACAAGAATGTGTGATAGTTGATTTTCATCTCTTAGAAATCAAAGAGTAAGTAAAATAATAATATGTGTAAATTTTAATTATTTTCTGCAGAAATCATATTTGCGAATTTAAAAATGTATAAGAAATTTTGGGCAAAGAGGTAATTGTCCCATAGCTTATTATTTATTGAAAAAAGAACTGATTATTTACTGAAAATTAATTTCAGTTCCAATTATCTTTAATTTTATTTTTGGAATCAATTTAATATTTTTCGAATAATTCTTCTGGATCGAATAAATGATTAGTCACCAGAATATCGACATTAGTGGAAATAAACTTTAAGGTATCGATTCACAGATCTACCTTGGCAAAACACATTTACCTAAAATTAGTTAATGAGAATCATTTTTGAGAATAATCCATTTTCAATGCACTCTAAACTTTGGTTTCATTCATAAACGACGATGAGTTGTAATTTATTATCGCTATGGTAATAATCATGCGTAAACGAGAAAAACGTCTTACTATATAGATTTTTGGCTCTGAATGGAAAGTGAGGGCAAATTACCTCACTACTTATCTAGCCTAGTATACCACATGCCCTCTGTAGAGCTTTTGGAAGCTGAAAGTGGAGGGCTTGAGGTCCACATCGTCCTCAGTAGACGGTATTATCTGCAATTATTCCTAAACGTAATCCGTTTTGACAACAATTTGACATCTTAAGGATATGAGAAATTTGATATAATTTCCATTCGTTGCCTTAATATTTAAACTAGATATAAAAACCCATTTCCAGAAAAATCTATCGTGGATATTACTAGGTATTTATTACAACGTGTCAACTACATTCCGCTAAGTCACGCTTCAATACCACATCAATTCCATACAAAAGAATCGAGTCGAAGCATATCGAAAATAATTCAAAACGGATAAGGCGACCATGTGCTACCTTCGCAATGAATGTTGACACCCGCTTCGATTTACGAACTGCACAACTTTTCCCGTTCCTCAGCCCACTCAATGCCTCCTTTCATGACCTACACACGTCATTCCGGCCGTCGTCGACTGCTGGCTACCAGAAAGCCACCAAATTTAGCGCCGTTATCACCGAATGAAAGAGCGAAACGAGAGAGGAAAAAAACGAGACGACGTTGAGCGAGCGATTTCCTGTAACTGAAAACATCAGCTTTCACTGACATTTGCGATCGGATGAAACAGAGTAATGCGTCGGTTCGCCGATGTCGTCGACGGTATTTGCCTCCTCCAGGGCGAAAAAAAGGAGGAAGCCGCGGTCTTTTCGAGTGAATGCAGGGGAAGACACTTTCGAATCCATTCGTCCGACGAAACTGAAAATGACTGCGGGGTGACGGACGAAGAAGGATCGCTTTTTGATCTGCTGAGAGAGAGAAAGAACGAGTCTATTGAATCAAAATTCGCCCGCCGCAAAACTTTGCGCGATGAGTCCACAGCCTGGATCGCTCTAGTAAACTTTCTGGCGTTGAAAAGAGGACACGGAATTCGACAGGGGGAGGACACAATGCAAAGAAAGAGGGAAAAGATGGAAAATGAAATTTAGAGATAAGACGGAGCGACTGGATATGAACAGAGAAAAGTACGATCTAGCGAAATTCGTACACGAAAGCATACAGAGGAAGCATAATCACTAGGACAGAAAACGTATTCATAAGAATGGATTTATTTTATTACTTGTCTCGCATTTATTACGCGTTTTACAAGGTAGAGCAGAAAAATATGAGGAAAGTTTTACGTTGAGTGTAATGAGCTTAGGGTATATTATAAGTCTATAGGTAAATGATTTGTATTATAAAATATTATTGCTGTAGCTATATGATGTATTTAATTTGCTCGTAATGGCAATTAACAACCAAAATTAACGTTGCTTTTTGAAATTAGTATTGCATATATCATTATATTTATTAAAATAGTACTGAAGACGAACAAAAAGTTACCACAGGACTCTTTGGATTGTCTACTAGATGGAATTAATAAAAAATTAAAAAATTGCTGATATCATCGAATGACCTTATTATAATCATAACTATTCTTTGCTAATCGTACTTTAATTAACAGCGTAATTTTCCATTATATATGTATATAGGAATCCAAAAGTTAATTCTTCACAACTAAAACTAACCTATTTATTCTGCAAGTCGCCTTTCGGAGCATGACATGGGAGGAATGCATTGTAACTATATAAAGGAATAAATTAATTAAATTAAATCTCTAAATAATAATTATATCATGTCTGTTAACATATTGTGAACTACACTACATAGCCACTTTTGTGAACTACACTACATAGCTAAGGACACATTTATCTAAATATTCACTAAATTAAAAGATAAAATGTTCTTAATTGTTATTTGTGGTTTGTGACTTGATCTCAGGCTTCAAAATTATGAACAACATTTCATGGCACTGTAAAGCATGTATACTTCGGAAAATCGTATTGTAAGCTGCCAAAATTGAACTTAATACCTCTGTGCTACTTTGAAGCTATGATGTGAGGCGACACCGTCTTACAAAGCTACTGACGTGCCACAATTAAACAGTTAAGACTATACCATCATCTAGACATCTTCATTGTAAAGAATGGTTAGATACCATATTCTCAAAACTACCACATGCGTATCTTTGCAGTTCAATTTTGCTCAGATGGTGAAAAAGTGTACATCTTTTACGACCGCCCAATATGCTAGAGAGTGAAAGTACACCGAGTTATCTCTCATGCTATATTTTTCCATATAGTGAGGAATAGTATCAAGTCAAGGCGGAGCAATTCCTGAGGAAGAAGGATTATGAAAAAGTCTGAAGCACCGAGATTTTAATCCTCTTCTGCTTTAAGGGCGACTGCTCTATCTCTACATGAAACGATACATGAAACATAAATTAAGCTTCCTATTCTTGAAAATATTTAATTTATATTATAATTAAGCATAAAATTTGCGTATCCCCGGAGTGGCAGGCGATAACACTTATTAAATTCATATCTAACAATTGATTTCCATGTTTAAAAAACAATAAGTCATACTATGAAAACTGTCGATAATCAGAGTTTCGTACTCAGATTGATTCCATCCTAGTATTAGTCATCTGCGTTTTCAATTACATGATATAAGACTTTCCATACAGGTTTCTCAAAAGTAAAGAAACTGCTCTCTAAATATGCTAAAAACGCATTTTGGTTGATGTTTAGCCATTTTTCTCACGTTTATCATACTTCCGCCATAATATGTATATAGAGAGAATAAAATTTGATCGAAGCCACGTTTAGAGGGTGTCACGCGGAAAATATTCAGTAAAGAGAAAGGAAATGTGAAATCAATACGGTGGGGAGTAGGCGTGAAAGTAAGAGAAGAGTTTAGGGGCAAGAAAAGAACAAAAGGTGTACGAAAACGTGATGAAGATGCGTAATGAGAATGGAGACGTGAAAGGTCATGGGAAAAAGAACATACCTGTCGTAAAAATGGAGTAATGAAATACTCAAAACCGAAGGGGAAACCCCTTATGGCGTTCCACCTTCCATCATGTTAAAAAGATTCCAAGTAATTCTCAGGGAAGCAGGAAAAGGTGTTCAAAATTATTGATATCTCGTGTATTGAAAATCTGACTAAATTTTCCAATTCCTATGATATGAAAGCGTATAACTGTACGTTAACACTGCCGAAATAAAATTTATTACACATTTGGGATTTTTATAAAAATCCACGGTATTCTTTTGCACTTCCACATCATAAAAATCCAACGTCTCTTGATTAAAGCATAAATTTATTAAAGCATTGAAATGAATGTGCCAAAAATTTTAAATTTCATCATTAAACTCCACTCAGTGCAATTTATATCATAGCAGATATAGAAAATAACTTTTATATAGTGTGCAAGGATGGAATACACAACTGATATAGTACAGATTTAGGTATCCTATAATTTCAACGTTCATTCCGGTAGCTTAAGTTATCAGCAGAAAGAATAATATGATTATTGGTTCCTCCGGTCTCCAGAAACTTTTGCATTTATGAAATAATCGTATAAGTATATTCATGATCAAATATTTCTCCATCTCCACTATACAAAATTCTACATACGTATGATTCAGATGTGCCCCAATACTTGGCAAGCGAGCTACTATGTGCGCTCTTCACTAACTAACGGATAACGGGCTTATATATTAAATATTGTTTTCACTAAAATTTAAACCTTAATTCTTACTTTAATAATGTAATTCTTTACTTTATTCTTTACGTTTTCGCTATACTATATAACCAAAATTTTACCCTATTTTGATAGGCTATTCCACTAATAGTGTACAACACTATTGTATGTGGTTATGAATCCCGAGATGGCTATATTAGAGCTCGATTGAAGGACAGAAAAATAGTATTGCGGTTTGGTACAAAAGCGGACTTCAAAATCCAAATTGGACAGCCTACCTAGGTGGGTGGGAGGGCGGCACTCGACTGCAGCCACCTCCTCGTGGTGATTGCTGGATAGTCTATTATTCGATGAACTGAGAGCTGCAGTTTACTTCTTTTCCTACTATCTTATCATTTTTGATAAATTTAATTCGGTGGGGTCGAATTATTGTAGCAGGTTATTGCCTACCCAACATCCGTAACATCTCTGTATATTCGGCGTTTTTTGACGAATTTTGGCGAAACTAAGAAACCATTTTTCCTGATTCAAACTCAGTAAATTGTTAATCATTAAGCAAGATACAAGCTATATATGTAATATTTTGCCATTAGATCACTTCGGAAACATCGAAAAACCGTCAGAAAAAATTGCATATTTTTGACATTTTTTCACAAAATTTTCAAACTTTGACTAAATTTCGCAGCCTCAGGACATAATCCAATCGCCTTGAAATTTCTCATGGTTTACAAGGACCACCAACCACAAACTTTAAGCACTAGCCGCATACCGATTTAAAAAAAACGTTTTTTCGATCCACCCTAGTGTACATACCTATAATAATATTACACAAAAACGAAATGTGGTTTAAGCTTTGAACACCAGCAAACGAACCTTTCTAATCGTAACCTATCTGAATCAGGACCCACTTTTACCCACGTGTATATATGCTAAACATAGAGCAAATCACACACTCCCTTAAAGAGGACCGACAAACTTTCTGTAGAAGGAAAAAGCTCCCGAGAATGAGCGAAAAGAAAGTGAAAGATCAAACACTGTGCAGAAAGAATGGATGAAAGGAAGTTACAGATGTGGAGAGGGTGACATGTATTGAAAAGAAGGGGATAGAATAAGAGGGGGCGGAAGCACTAATAAAACTTTTCGGGAAGTGATAAGGAGTGGAACCGCCAAAGACATTTTCTGCAAAACTTCTCCCAACTTACTTCCTGAATCGTAATGTGAAGTGCATGAACTATTTCGAGCAAGTTTTCCCAGTGTATTCGAGAGATTTAAGGAGGGCGATTGGGGATTCGGCTAAGAGGAAACAAGCAAGACACGAGGTGCGGCAGGAATATAACCCGGGCGGAAGTGCGTAAATGAAAGGGTAACATAGTCCGACAAAGTTTCAGCCTTATTAATCCGAATTAACTGTAGGGGGTACCAATGAGCCGGGTAACATATCGAAATAGAATGGAGTGCTGAGAAATACAATTGATGAACCATTCACCACATCTTCCGGAATATTTCTTTTGCGATACTACACGTTATGAAGTATATGGAATTCAGAGGATAGAACGAGTACCCGTGAACTCGAGAAAGTGCAGTGCAAAGCGATATGTTTTATTAAAAAAATGCTACGAGAAAAAGGCGAGCGTTACGATGTAGCTCTCAGACGTAGTTTGGGAATACTTGAAAGGAAGGAGACTAGAAGCTATATTTTTTTTAACAATAATAATAATAAATTGTATTGTGCTCTATGCCATAAAAGTTCCGTAAGAGCAAAAAGAAAATACAAAACAAAAAATATCTGCTCATAAGAAGAATACATAAGTGTAATAAGTGAAAAGGATGCAAGAGTACAATTTACAAATTTACAAATTAGTGAGAAGTTTAAGTTAGATTGAGGATTGTTTGGTAAATTTAGAGACTGTGCGTTTACAGAGGACGTAATGGATATCATGTCCCTGCTACTTCGGCCGATCCGATAATAAGAATAAAATAAGAGAAATAAACGCTATAACAAGTCATTTTAGGGACTCATTCTTTCCGCAAGCAATACGCGATAATAATAGGCTAAATAAGTAACTCAATCATTCGGTGTTCACACCACCTCTCACACCTTGTAGGGTATTTATATAGATGTAAATTTAGATGACGTTTTTTATGACGTATCTATATATCTACATATGTAGATGTAGATGACGTACTTTTAAGAATAATAGAAATGATAGTCCTTTTCAAGAAAGCTTCATCCATCCATAACCTACTTCCGAAGAAAACTTTCCTGCACTATTTAATTTTCAAACAGAGAATCTGTTCTTTCGAGGCTTTATCATCGACACCTCCTATTATCCCTGAGGAAACCAAACGTATTCTCAAGGCTTCACGCTTTGTAATTTCACCCCTTGAAAAAATAATAAAGATAACCAACGAGAGGGAAATAAAATTATCGAGTGAAATAAAGCGAGTCGCTCGTAAAAAGATACCCCTGTCTTTTCATTCTAAATATTCCCTCTCAAAATTGCCTTCCATATGTCACGTAATTTGACCCTACAGAATATCTCTTCCTTGTCTCCCACACTTTCTCTCCCCATTTCTCTCTTTTATCTCCCTCGCTTTCCCCATTGTTCTTTTCCTTTCGCCGCTATCTCATACTAAACATCCCTCTCTTAAACCCATCCTCCTCTCTTATACTCTCATAAATTTCCTTCGTTAAACATAACACCGCTCACAATTCCTCCTTATTTATCTAACAGTATTTGATTTCGACTGACATTTTCTATAATGAATGAGGATTAGATACAATATATATTATTGGCATAATATATAGTACACACAAACATATTTAAGATATCCAAGGAAAATATCTACATTCATCAAACCGATATTTTCCTGCTCCTAAGTAAAACGTAGATTGTTATTTCGGAACAGATACTTGGTAATTTCCTTTTGTTCTAATAAAATAGTTCATAAGTAATTAATCCTTGATACAACCAGCTCTACACGAAATAATCTAATATTTTGTGGACGGTAACTATCAATGAAATTTATGATTACATTAACACGCTGTTTTCTATCTCAGAATAAAAGTTATCTTCTTATGTTTGCTCTTCACAATCACTTGTTAACTGCAGTATCTTTAATTGATTTTTCTTCCTGGTTATTCAATTTTAGACAATTACCATTTCCCATGCTCAGACATTATTTGTATGTACTTCATGTATTTACCAAGATAGTACTTTTTCGACAGGTAAAAAGTATTATAAATTACAACTGTGAAATACAAATGTAAAATAGAAATAACTTAAAAATAAAATACTAATGTATTTTTTAGATTTGGACATTTTTTGTGTTAGAATCATCTAAGTACTTTTCATAACTGGTCTCGATACGGCGGTTATCATACTATATTTGTCAAATAACTGTCATTTATTCCCTATATTAGTCTTCAAAAAACCATCAATACATAGGAATATTTATTGAAAAAATAATTCATTACCAGAGAAAATACTCAACGCAGGGGCCATATTAAACTTTTGTGATCTCTAGATACTGTTTTTGATGTAACATAGATTTTTATTTTTAAAGTACATTCACATAAAACAAGGTCGATCAAAACAATAGATTTTACACTTTGAAACTATCTCTAATGCCATCTTTCTATCTAACATGAAAATCGGAATTTTTTCTATTAGGACCAGATTTGTCCCTCTAATTTTTCTCTCATAAAAGCCCTTTCACTTTCCCCTCAGATAAATGAACCCAACTTTGAAATCATTCGGAAACCCCTACCTTCCTCGTTGCCGTTCTCAGAAAATCTCATCTCGCATTACTCCCATATCAAATTTTTCCTTCCCTACTATTTCAATCTACACCCCTCTAATCTGCCACCACATTTAATATTTCCCCATTCACTCAGCCATCCACAACTTTGTCCTTTCATCATCTAACTTAATTGCCGTCAGACGTTGTAAGGGAGGATAGTGTACGCTTCCAGGAATCGTTTAAATTGGAAATCATATTCGTTAAAAATTAAATCTCCGGTAATTAAACTTTGGTTTCACTAGACTTGCAGATTTTGAGGGCTTCGGCTTTATGACCTCCTTTAAAGTACATTGGAATTGAATGACGGGGATTCTGGAGATTTCGGGGAAAAATAAAAAAAAACTCCGATTTTTTCAACGAAGAGAGTAAGTCTGTTTGTCTCCCTAAGCATCCCCCACATCTCTTTTATCTGCATCTTCTCTTCCTTACCCTTATTCTGATTTTTATGATTTTCCTTATTTTAGCCACCTTATCTAGCAATTTTTATTCCTCTTTTATTCGCTCCCATCCTCCCCTATCTTTTATTCCCCACATTTCCTGTCCTTCCCTCTCTTCCTCCTACTGTCTCCCAGCCACACTCTACCCCCCGCAGAGAAACTATAAAAACCTTTTTAAAGCCTTATCTCGAATTTTTACGGTTTCCCGCATAATAAAAAACCGTTCCCCGACTCGAATCCTTTTGCCACCGGGCAGCGGGGAATATTTCTGCAACCGCCATTCAACTCCCAAGGTATAAAAAAAAACTTTTTTTATCACGCCATACGAATACCTCCACCCCCGGCGAAAGGGGACGACCTTGCGTTCCTATTTTTCCTCTCTCCAATTCCTTCCTTCCCTTTGCCACTTTCTTGAGACTCGTAGAAGTGACTCTCTTATTAAAAAGAACAAACAAATAAGAGGCTCCTTTTCCGACACTGGCCTTTTGAATAGGACAAAACGCTGAGTCGCGAGGCAACCTAAATCTGAGGGAGGAAAATGGCATGGAGAAAAATAAGGAAAGGAGGCGTGGGCGGTAGTGAAAGGAAGCGAAGGAAGTGAAAGGAGGGAGAACAATGAAAGAGGATGAGGAAGGAGGGTTTGCTTTATCGTGGCCAGATGCTTGCTCCGTAGTCTTTTCTTGCATTCGAACCATCGTCATTATGAATTGATCGCCGTCATTGTGCTCGTAAGACGAGAGAAAAAGCCAAAGGTAGAATTGGCGATTCCTTCCGAAAGGTTACTTTACACATGTAAGATGTTCGATTCTCGAAAGGATCAATCTTTTTTTCGTGATTCAATCAACACCACAGTAAATATCCTCGAAGGTGATAAAGAATTTTCGATATACAAACAAATTTTTATGGACTGACTAAGGTTAGCTACTAGTCAGCAACGTCAAAAATTTGACAAAAGTGGTATACTATTATGTTTCAATGTAAACATATATGTTGGTCCAAATTATCGAAAAAAAGATTCGATGAAAAAAATAATTTTTATTATTTTCTCTATCGGAAACAAGAACCATACCAAACCATATCCGTTTTGATAATTATCGTCAATCACAAACACATACGAGGAACAGAAACAACCATTCCCAATCGGAAAATTCCGGTTAGCCGGGATTCAAACCCGGGACCGTGAGGTTGAAGAGCTAGTAACGCTAACCACTACACCAATGTGAAAAAGTCATAATTATAATAATAAGAAACGTGATAAATTTCCGGAATCACGGATTCGTCAATGATAAAAATACAAATAAAGAAAGATTAGTTACATCGTATGAAAATTTCGCTGGAAGACTAAAATCCTCTATTTCCCCTCCCAAATACATTTCAATAAACATTCCAATCACTTCATATTAGTACATGATTATTAAAACACGCCTTCATATTTTGTATCTGTGTCCATTTCTATATACCTTGTTTGTATCGATGGATATCGATTTCCTCATATCCTGTAACGAAACTCAATAGGAAAATTTTAGCTCAATTTTTGCGCAAAGGTCAACTAGTCAATTTTTAGGAGGAAGCGGGAAACTATCTCTAAAAAATGGCGTGTCATATGTTTTGATGGAGTGGGAAGGGAGAAAAAAGCTGTTTACCGAAAACGGATGTTTAGAAATAATATATAAGGATAGACTCTCGATGTTTTTCCGTCTACTTTAATTGCATCGTCAAAATTTTACTAAGATATTTACTTACTTGGGAGTTTTAAAATTACTCGTTTCCCTACACTTGTCCGTTTATTCACTTTCACCTTTCACCATGATACGTACATTTACGCAGTGAGATTCTAAGATAAGAAGAAATTAATTTATGTATTATTTTTTGCATTACTACAGAATCCTTATCAATTTCAGCTTGCAATTGTGAGTCCAAAATTTATATTCGTCCGATCATAACAAAAATTCTAAGTAACACAAATCCTCTAAGGCCGGAGATGGACTCAGATAGTTCAGCATTTTGCCGTTAGGGGTTCCTAAGGAAGAGTATATTATGCTTGAACTTGATGGAAAATAACAACGTTACCATGAAAACGAGCTATTTACGTTTCTTACACACGTTATTATGTGTATATATATTCTGAAGATCCACTAAAAATGTTATGCTTTAATTATCGTATGTGTTATAAATAAATGTACTGAGGCTCCATGAACTGTCATAAGTATATGAAGAATCAATTATTAATAACGTACAGTATTCATTTTATGGAATGGTAAAATTACGTTTGCATAAGCATATTGAGGAAGTGTAGATGAAAATGTTTGAGATGTATAATCGAAGTGCTTGGATTAATTAGTAATGTATTAACGTACTGATATGAGATATAATATGCTATGTTTATGAAGGAAATTGATCTACTGATTCATAATGCAGAGCACGTACGTATTCCGGAGCCAGGTGGGGCTAAGTCAAATAGGAGTGATTGAATTATTACTAATATGGGAACAGGAATGTAGTATTTCACAGAATTCCACTTAAACGTTAATTAGCTGCAGACTATACTTAACATAATGAGACCGGAGGGATATGATAGCCTTTCTAAATAGATCACTTCTGTTGTTAATGTGACTTTTTGCCGATTCGAAGAAATGAAACAAAAGACTCAATACGCATAGCACTAAACCGAGAAACAATCTAAGCACTCTATGAATAGCTATTCGACATTTATAACCCGGAAATGTGGTATGAATTTCACATAATCCGTAGATTATTTATTTCTTACCAATACGCAGGAGCGTTCGGATAGCCAAAATGGTAACGTGTTCACCTTTGATTAAAGCGGTACTGAGTTCGATATTCGAATTACGCGCGAAATGACCTCAGCGGTCGAAACCGTTTTAAATTATTACCACTCCAAAGTCGCGAGTCGGCCAAGGCCAAGAAGCAAAATCAGATTAGACTAAAATTTCAATCACAATTTTCTTAATCCCTACAAGAAATAAATTTCTATTCTTAAAATAGTCCTCCAAAATACAATGGAAAGTAAAATACTGGGGTCAAAGACAAAAAAATGACTCAAAAGACTAATATAAACTTTCTTTTCACATTTGATGTAACATCAAAAACAATATAGCAGTGAAATAAAATATTTCACTTTTCAATAATTTCATAAAATTCAAATAAACATGTAAAAATGTCCATGGAGATTGAACTAAAACGTAGTGTAATTTTACACCCGTGAATGTAACTGTATCAATCGATCTCTGCGAAGTAATAGCATGTCATGGAACACTACCATGATATGCGATATAAATACATTTCTCTATAGAAAGGATGAACTGTACTTTTGTGTTAAGCGTTCGTTATTTTCAACTTTTTTGAAGACATGAATTCTTTTTATTATTATCACCCATTTTTCATTATTTTGCAGTATATTAGAATTCTTGCTCCATACAAAATATTTCGTAAAAAACGAATAAATAATTTGTAGCCCTACTTTAAGTCTTCATAAATTCCATGCACGTACCAATCGATTCAAAAGGTCTCAGCGTTGAGACATGTAACAGAACAGTGGATGATTTTAATTGATAATCACCTAGAAATGTACATATATTAAAGAGGAGATTCTGATAGGAATCAAAGGATTTATCTTTGTTCCTAAACTAATGCGAATACTGGTTATCGCTCGAGTAATCATCTCGCTCAGTCTGGATTTAGGTGATACCTCTAATACTTAATCATAAGAAGGATCTTGATCTCTAAAATAACCAATAACTATCATTTACTCAATCTTACTAACATTCACTGCCAGATACATGGTTTCTAAAATACCCTCTTTTTCCTCAGTAAGACTAAGGTTAAGTATGTGATTGGTTTCGTCATAATTTAAGTTTGGACGGGTAAACTTTGCTAGTTCGGCATATTCGAAGGTTTCATTGGCTATGGAAGATGCTGTTTCGTACATCCAAGGTAAAGCTGTCAAACTTGCAAACTTCATATTATTCTTCGGGGAATTCTGGATATAATCATACCAAAAACAAGTAAAAATTCAGTTAAAGATAGGGTGATGATAACCTTGTTAGAATATTTATAGCAGAAACCAAATATATTTCGCTACAACTAAGGTATTTATTGACGTTAAAGACATCATAAAGAAAAACAGCATCAACGAACATACGCTTTTCAATAAGAAGCATCTAATCTAATACGAAGACTACAAACTTATCACCTGTTACGACACTCGTTAAATATTTATGAGTATGTTTCTTCGCCGGATTAGAAGCGAAATATGGAGCTTTCAAACTATAAATCCAAGCTCGAGAAATTCTTCAGCTTGGCAACTCTAATTTCGAAGGAGACGCGAGAAACTTAACATAAATTGGAAGTTGCAGCCTTACTCTTTACGTCCCCGCTATATGGCGTCAGCGAACCTCCCGCCATGTCGTTCTCGCGATGACAGTTGTTCGCAAACTTTTTACGCCCCGAACTCCGTATGTCAACGCGAATTAAGCTCATTCCCTTCCCAAAACACTCCTTTCGTAGGCTGCAATCTCTTTCAATTAACTTTAGAAGGCTGATACGTATAATGAAGGTATAAGACAAACTAATAAGATAGATTATGAAATGTTATTTGAACATGCGGGTGTATCCATACTTGTGAACTGTTTTGAGCTGACTTTATGAAACTTAACGCGTCGATCCTTCGAACAGCTGTAAGTTTACTTCGATGATTTCTACATCGCTTCCGCGATACTACTTAACTCTTTAGTTCGCTTTTTTCACCTATTCTGATTTCCAGTATTTTTCCTTTTTCCAATTCCTATAATTCTTTATAAAAAGAGTATACCTAGTTTCAGTTTCATTATCTACCATCCCTCTTTGAGTCATTTCTCGAAATATCGTATATATCAAGTTACATATCAGTTTCTAATCTATCTTCTAGACCGTCCTTACGAGTTGAGAAAACAGTGAATGCTGCAATAAAAACTAAAAGACGACATATATTCAAAATTTACTATTCTTCTACAAAGCGATGGATAAATATTTTTGTATCTAATAATTTTAACAGTTATATCAGAGAATTTTAACTTCCTCATTAAATTACATGCAACACGGTATACCTACAGCCATGTACAAAGCTAAGGAATCCTGAATTGGGTCCGGAAGAATCCGGAAAGAAATATTAAATGTCTGAAAACTCCGCTTGTCTCAAAAGAATTGGTACGGCAAAACTCACATTTTAGGAGGAATAGCTGCAACCATACGAAATCTTAATTATTAGTAGTAAAAACGTATTCCTTGTTCTTCTCTTTTATCAAAAAGAAATAATCTAAGCTTTTTATACTGACTCTATACCGTATATCTATAAGCAATTAACTACACACTTAAATTTTTATCTCAATACGAATTACAGAACAACTAATAACAAAACGCCAATCATACAATACTGCATGGCTAGCTTTATCATAAACGTATGACGCAACCTAGCTTTTCCTAAATCAGGACTAAAAAATATTATACAGACAATGTAAAGCTTAACCTTCAGACGTAATATAAATTATGGTACCGATAAACAATGTTCACCCAAATATTTTAAAAATTTTAGGGCATTCATCTTAAAACTAGCCAGTAATTTAAGCCAATTATTTCAGTTCACAACAGGCCAATAATTCTTTAACAACGGCCTAGAATGGGACTCATAAAATATTCATTCGTATTCCTAAAAATAAGAAGCCATTCAGTAGTAAAAATATATCACTAAGTCGTGTTTTTCTCGGATATCCAAACCCTCACAGAAAACGTGGGTTAAGACTCGGGGTTATCCTCGCTTTTCACTTAAGCGCAGATCAAATAAAGGCAAAATTCCACTAGAAAGGCAGAGAAAAGCTGCGCGGTGAGGCAAAGGAAGATAGACGATATGCATAGAAGGAGAAAGTTTACTCCGAGATCATCTCTCATCCAGAACTGCCTCAGAGTTTCCTGAGAAAAATCTCCCCACCTCTTCCTATCCTTTCATTCCTCTAACTTCCGCGACCCCACAGCCGATTTCTACGACTATTATGATAAGGCGAAAGTCTCCTCCTTCCCAAACGAGTACAGAACAGCAGAATAGACGCCTTTCCCTCCATCTCTCTCTCCCACTCACTGAATAAGACTCCCCTAATATACGTCCTTCCCATTCTTCTTTTTTCTTCCGCAAACCTATTGTGACGCGCAGCGCCATCTTTTCTCCCCCTCCTCGGATATTGTGCCGCCATATTGCCGCTCGCTCATCTCGACGAAAACTTCGAACGGGGTGCCGTATTCAGTGCCCGAATATCCGCGCCCCTTTCTTCTCAGACACCCTCCCGTGGTGCAGATTCTCTCTCGGCCATCCCGGTCTTAATTTCCCCGCCGCATAGCCGGCCCTGCCCCCTCGATCCCGCCCCTCCGTTTGCTCCTTGCCTTTTGTCCCAAGACGTAATCGCACGCGACTGCCATTGTGAAGGCGTCCGTTGCACTCATAATGTCGTAAATCGGGTCTCCCTTCCTCTTGTGTGAAGGAAGTTTGCGGTAGGGATAGTACGTAACTAGGGAAGAGATTTTTTTCAACCTGCGAATGGCCGCGGAGCAGCGAGATTCTAGCTGAAAATAAGGAAGTTTCCTCAGATATTTTTTCCATTATTAAGAAGCTAAATGAGGAAGAAATCAACCTTCGTTCTTTCTTTTTCATTCATTCCAACGAAGCGCAATAAATAGAAAAGATATTTATTGCGTAAGCTAAAGAAATTTTTATTAACTACAAATAATTATTCAAAGAAAATTGAGCTGCGGGGCTGTGGATGAACACTCGATCATAAAAATTATTATTTTGCCTAAATTTTGAAATAAAATAATCAAAATGTCTTGAGATTCGTCTCAATAATTGGTTTTAGTTTTACTCCATAATTTATATTTATTTTGTCTCTGTTAATAGAAAAGAATAGAAATATATTCTTTAGATTAGATAAGAAAGCAATATATGCTCAACCAAAGGTTGACTCGTAATTGCTCAATGAAATACTTTTCTCTTCGCATATCTGAAATTATTTTAAAGAACCTGTCATCCACGTATCGTAAGCAAAGGCTTCTTGTTGTACGTGTCGAGAGCCTTCTTCCATAAATAAGTTGTTCACTACCGTGAAAAGAGCTAAAATCGTGGCCGCACCTTCCCTCTGCTCGTAATAACCCCGTTATACAAGGGAGAATGGATTCAGAATAGTCTACGTAAGACTATGGTTTCTGGATATCATTTCATTATTGCTCGTCAGCCAATATCAATTATACCTGTTAGATTAGTATGTAAATCTGTTGCAAGTATTTATCTTGCTGTTTCCAAAGTTCGTTTACTTAAATCACTGTTACATGAACTCTTCCACAATCACGCCAATCACGTCATTGAAGAATCCTTTAGATATGCAACCCGCATACCATTTGTGCCTGTTTTTAGCCTAAATACACGGGGAAAGTCGGGTTTCTGAGTATAATTTCATTCTTGATTGTCAGAAAATATCTGTTGTGTTTGTTTGATTATTAGAACCAGGAAGTTCTTACAACAAAGAATAATGTACCAATCTACTAAGATATTCGAGATACACACATTAAATTATATTAATAATAACAATTTCTTTCATGAAAACAAAAAGACCCCAATTACATTCATCTACAGTAATTATTATTGACGAACTTACGCCGCCATTCCTTAACCAGGAAGGATATCTGATTGGCCGAGACTCGAGCCCGGGACCGTGGGGTAGGAGCGTTAGCTCGCCAACCACTCCGCCATATATTACATATTATTATATATTTTGTATTAAGCATTATTGTACTGTATTAAGTATGTGTAATTATTGTACTGTATTAAGTATTAAGCATTATCGTACTGTTCATAATATTTTATTTTAAATTATATGACATTAATTATTAATACCTTTTACTTTATACTTTTAGTGCACCTCAAGTAAAACAGAAACAACTAATACTTGAAGAAAAAGATTTGTCAGCCCTAGTCCACGATAAACAAAAGTAAACTCAGATTCATGTCGCTGTATTACAAGTATTGTTCGATCCGCTAAATTGTATTTCCCGCCACTTCGTAAAAAGGGGCGTCGTAAGCGCCATTCAATCGTCTCGACGACAATACAACATCGCGAGACAGCAGCCATTTTCAACGACACGCGCTCCAAAACGACATCGACAATTCTCCGTAAAAACCCCAAGACTCATAAATTCCGAAAAAAGACGATCGCTCCCCGCCTCGTGATCACCGTTATAACAGCGCCTTCCCTCTCGTTCCCCAAATTTATTCCTGTTTTATCGTCATTATTTACGCCGCCAAAAAAAATTCGATAGCAAATGTGAGAAAGTTGGCAGGTCGATAGGCTGAAGGGAAAGGAGTGGCGTGGGAGAAAAAGTTTTTCGGGAGAAATATAAGGCTGTGGGGGCAAAAGGGGCGTCCGCGCCACTCTTGAAACTCTTGGGCACTTGTATCGACACATTGACAGAGCGGCCTTGGCAGCGAAGGAATTGCGTGTACACAAAGTCTAGAGAGGTCTTTTGTAACGCGGCAACTGAAGTATTTACGACCGATGTGACTGTGCTTTGGGTCTGGGGACCAGGGATGGGGAAGAAGAATATAGGGAGTGGAAAGAGGGAGGGAGATGGGAAAAGAGAGAAAAAGGACGTGGGAAGAGGAAGAGAGAAAAACAGAGAAACTGGGAAAATGTAGACGAAATGGCTTATTAAATGGACACCTGCCTCAAAGAGTATCCAAACAACTTCATTTACCGCAATGATTCCAGAAAAATACATTTTCAAAAGGAATCGGAGCAGGAAAAAGTAGTTTAAATAATGAAAAGTAACTTCCAAAGAGCTCTTGATCGAATTATATTAAAATCTAAAATATTTCAAGTAATAACTTTTAACTACAAATATCATGAGTAGTTTCTATTGAAGTTTATGTGGGAAACTTTCTCATTGACAGCATTGGCGGAATGAGGTTGCCATTTCCCTACGACTTGACGAATTTGTAATATTAGCATTTTGCCTAGGACCTGGCAAGTGGGTTGAATAAAATTTTAATGCTTTCCCACTATATATTTACTACATTTAACACATCAAAATGGCATTATAAAAGATTATTGGAGTTGATAGGAAAATTGTCTTGAATGACTAGCATAATTGCACATCTAGCAAATTCCTACATTCACCCACATGATTTCTTTACGCATTTTTCATGAAGGATACAAACAAAAAATATTGATTGTTACCGTAAAGATTCTAGATAGAAAACAATTAGGGAAGGTGAGTCCATCAATATTAATGTTAATACCTGTCTCACAGATCGCACACTTATTTTTAAGTTCATGTATCATAATTATTATTCTTGGTGCAGTTACCAGCTTCACCCCTCGTATCTGACATGTACACAACATAGCAAGAAAGATTGAGAGCCCTATTTTAAGAAGGTCCCATATGAAGGTCCACATAACGGCGAAAAGAAGGGTAAAGAATAGAATAGGTGAAAATAAAGAGTAAATTATCAAATCGCTTCCTAAAAATTACGCTAAAAATAAATTAATGTATTCTCCCATGCACAAGACATTCCGATATCTACGACGCACCTTGGTTTTAGGACCCGAAATTCGGGAAAATATTCCTTACGTAAGCGCAGATGTAAACGTTATAAAATAATTCTGAGGTAATGAGTTGGAAGACATGAAGAAGGAACCACAAGAGTCAAAACTATTAGTGACGACCTCCTTACCGTTGTGCGCTGCGTAGATATGCTTCGCATTGGAGGCAGCCTTTTTGAGAGAATCTGCCATCATTGCATAAGATTAACCCTGTTTTTAGACCCATTTTTGGAACAAAGAACGTCTTTTATGAGGAAATTTAACATATGTAATATGTAGTTTTATAATTTGAATTCAGTTGTCTAAAAATGGGAGAGGATTCTCAAAAGACGTCTACAAATTGAGAGATACATCAAAATACCAAAATCAACAACGACAAAAAGGTACGATTTGGATAAGTTCACAACTTAGGTAAAAGTAATGAACTCGGAAGAAAACATTTTTATTTAAAATGAGTCAGAATGTCTTACGTGAGAGCCTCACGTCTGAAACGTATATCGTATACGATTCTGCGGAGCGGCGCCAATACGAAAACACATTAAGTCAATACGAGAAAGTTGAGAGCGAAATAAGTTTATTCCCAGCATTTTTAACCGCTCAGACAAGGCTGACATTCCAGAAAATGAAAAACTTCGATGGTTATTCTTCCCGAAAAAATAAGGCCGGGAAAGGGCCCCAAAAGCGAAAAGTTGAGGGCAAGAAAAGGATCGAAAAGGGAGAACGGGAACAGATCGGGAGAAGAAAGGAGATGGAGAGGATTGAGAGAGGAAGGTGGTGAATAACAGAAAGAGAAGACGGAGAAGGGAAAGCGGGAAGGAGGAAGGGAAGATAAGATATCGAAGCAGAGGAAGCTGGGGTGTAGGCCTGAGGAAGTAGACGTGGAAATGGATTGGCAGGCATGTAAGATGAGGAGAAGGGGAAGAGGTTCCCTGAGAGCCGCTCTTCCGGACGGACAGGTCGTTTTTTCACGGTCTGCTCCATCGGTCGACACGATTAGGAGAGATGTGGGGATGGCAAAATAAAAAAGAGGGGCCGAGGTTTGGGGCAGATCCTTAACTGTGCGGTTAGATAGCGTTAAAAAAGTTGTGGGATGTGAGGAAAAGTTGGAAAGTTTTCTGAACGGCAGGTGTCGAGGGTTTCAAAATTTTTGAGGTTACCTAAATTTGGGGAAATTAATCTTCCTTGCTGAATGCATTAAAGGGGTTGATTGATTCTTTCTGAATGTTGGCAGAGAGAAGCTGCACAAATATGAGGGGGGAGGATAGTGAAAAATGTATATTTCCTTCTTGATTTTGAATCTTAGGACTTTCCGTCAATTAGGAAACGCGCAGATTTGATGAGCGTAGAACGTAAACTAGTACAACTCGTTTACAAGAACGAATTCAATCCTTAAGTAAACTATGATAATATTAAGCGAGAGTTATACTCATTCAGAATCTTTCCATGGATTTGTATCTCATTGATTATCCTCTAACATATATAATTTGGAATCATAATTGGTACTGAGAAAATAAATTAGTAAACATCAACTGACAAGAATGGAATATAAAAGTTAGAGGTGATATTTGTGGCTTTCTAAAAGTAGTACATTTCATTGCTAGTGAGAGTTGCATTGTATTTTTATCACTTTAAATCTTTTACCTCAATGAATAAGGTAATTTTAGCACGCCTAAATAGGCAAACAACTTCAAATTGATTGAAGATCTATTGGGAACTCCATCACAGATTTAGGCACACACTCAGCTCTGATCTATGATATCAAAAATATTGTAAAATCAGGAAACTTAGTAAATTCTTTACGAGCAAATTAGAACAGTTTCATGATGAAAAAACGTCACATGAGAATTTTCATCAAAAGCAATAAATGTCATTCACATTTTATTTTTGCATTATATCTAAGAATTTAATTTTCTTCCATACGAACACATAATTAAGATGAAATTACGACGTCTAATATCAGTTCGCTAATTGAATCATCTCCATTATTATTTTACGGAGGAATTTTTTTGAATGTTAAAACTATTAAATTAGCATTTTCCCTCCATGAAATGTTAAATTAACCGTTACAATGACGTTAAATAATCTATTATGTATTTACTAATGAAATATTCCCTCCAAACAAAGATAATAAACATCAGTTTCAAAGAAAATTAAATCAAAACCCTTGCGCTCGAGTTCATGAAGTCTACTTTAGAGCATCATTACGTTTGATTACTGCCAATTAAGTTCTTTCACGTCTTATTTGAATTTCGCGCTAAAATTATAATACAGTTACAAATCTGATTTACGTAAAAAATATATTCTGGTTACGGCAACCTTTCGCCAATCTAATTGTTTCGGCAAAATATCGGTATGAAACAGAGAGAAGCACAAATGATCTCTTTCACGGTTACTTTCAACACAGAAACATAGTAATAACCAGATCCTATACAGTACGGAGTTGAGTGAATCGGTTACACCCCTTACGGGAGTGATTTATCCGTTTTTAATTGCCAATATTCCCAAGTCACTAAATCACGAGCGAGAAAATGGAATTCGTATTTCGCACGGGAGATAACAGCAGCACCCTCCCCTAAAAGCTATACTTCACGCGCACCGAACAAAACAGCCTCCAGCGATACAACTAAACAGCATAAATAAGTGATTCCAACGCCGGCGTAGTAAGTTTTAGGACAAATCTGGACCGACCGCAAGGTAGAATACTAATGATGATGTGTGTTCCATTAAGCGAACTCGAATTGGTAAACCGTATCCGATTGAGCGGTGCAGAGCATTCACGTGTGACTGTATTGGGTCAATGGAACACGAGGCGTGCGTGTTAATTCGCTACCGAGACACTTGGCTAAGCGAGGTTCCCCTTCTATGGCAATGTACCGTTCGCATCATTGCGAGCCTAGTAACAAGGTTTTAATTCGGAGAACCCTGGATTCGGGCGGCGAGTCTGCGGTGCTGCTTCTGTTTGGAAAATCCCTCGGACGAGGTTCGAACGGCGCCCTAATAACGCGGCACTCTAATTTGCACATTTTCCTAATGCGCTACCTCACGCCTTTCAATTTATGTCCGCGCCGCGAAAACATTTACGCGGGATTGTCGATTTAGGCGGATTTTAATTTCTTAGCAAATCCATTACGACTGGGATGCGCTGCAGACGGTAGAGCGCATGATACCTTTATCTCGTTTGTGCAAAAGTAATCAACTCAAATGCTCTCGATTTTTGCGTCCTTTCTTAATGCCGTTTATAATTTGAGTTTGGTAAGTTTAAGTCCACCTAAATCATGTGGAAATGTATGTCTACCTAAAACAGGGATTTCCAAGTTATTAGATTCAGCGGTCGGCATAAGCTCTTATAAAGATTTCGCAATCCGCTATTTACATTAGTGTATTTGAAATCAATTATATGAGTATAATAATTCCTCAGAGATGGTTTTCCTGCAGCGTTACAATGGTATGCAAATACTGGATTATATTGGTTGAAGTTTTAGGATATACTTGCATCAGATTTGTTTTCTTCCGCTCTCGTTACCATATAGGATTACCATATAAAATGCTACGAAACTATCAGACAAAAACAGTCTGTTAATACTACAAATAGGTTTAAAGACGGCACGGACTCCACTTTAAATACTCCTACCTCTTTAGGTTCTAAAGAGGACCAGATCAAAAAGTCATATTGCATTGCAGGATCCTTTATCGAACTCTAAAGTAGAACATTTGTCGTCGTAAAGTTATGTCGTATTTCGATACTATGTCGATACTATTTTGATGTAATAATTTTGAGTATAGCAAACAAATCTTTAAAATTTTAAAGTATAATATCAAAATGAGCAACATATAGCTTTATATAACACAGATATAAAATTATTACGCAACCAATCTTGAGCGCGTGACGTCACGTAACGTAATAAATTTTTCGCCTTCTGGTATTGGAACATTAACAGTACTAGTATGCCGCGTGTAAAAATTAGTATTGCTAGAAAGCATGTACGCATAGGGTGTTCCATAAGGAGTCTTTCACAGGATTCAACAAGTACCAAAGATATTATACAAATCGCGAACCTGAAGAGAGGAACTGAAATAATATACTCCAATAAAGATGTACTACAACCAATTGGACTTATGTTCTATGAAATTTTAAAAATGTGAAAATTTCTCCAATATAAGAGGACATTTTACTACTGTTAATTAATTACTAAGAAAAAGAAGAAATAAAGATACACACTTTTCGGACACGCAACGGAAACACCGATTATGTATGAGGTTTTCCGCCAACAACCTCTATGGTAGTGAATCCGCCATTTCCTATTTTTTAACACAAAAGTAAGCTGTCATTCTCGAATAATTCAACTGCCTATCCCCCTTGAATGTAAATATCCCTTTCAATTATCCAGAATTCGATTTAATTTCTTTAAATAATTTTTCGATATCAAAGAATTAGAAGAATAATTAAGAATTATTAAATGCTATTGTAAAATAGTTACTGAGGATTAAGAATTTTCCCCGTGACTCATGTTCCTCTGAATCTCTACGGAAAGAGATTTCACTTATTCCCTAAGAAAATACAGCTAACAATTTTTAATGTTTACATACCATTATATACTTGCATGTATGTATTTTTCTCAATATACTTCTCCATACTTCGCAACACTTTGATACATCTTTCACTTTTGACATATTGCCTCCACAGATTTGATATTTTTCATTTTAACCCTAGATATGGGAGGGAGGTTTTGGGGGTTTTTCCTCCCGACTAGGGTGAATACCAGGCAGGGTATTTTATTTTCTTTTCCCCTTTTGATACTACCACCTGGCCTGGTGCCTACTTGTAGTATTTAAGAATAAAAATAAATAAATATTGTACGTCCCTTCACTTTAGTACCATATTCGTTCCATCCGGTCTGCTCATGTCTGCCAGTTTTTCATCGGATCTTTTCTATTCTCTCCACATTTTCTAAACTATGCAATACTCTTAACAATGAATAATAAACGCTGTTTATTATTTTTATATGTTACAATTTTGTTACACTATGAAAAATTCCTCATTAAATATACGCTCAACTTCCGTTATCCCTGGATTCAGCTGATACAAGTCCGATTCTCCACAATTTCATTATTTGATAAGGGAATCTTTGTCGCATTAGATCTAGCTTTACATCGATTCCGTCTTCAGTACGTAACATATAAAAAAACAAGTAGAAAACATTTATGGCCACATATACACTGCTTGACAACATAGTAAACTGCTCGGGATTCTGAATAATTATGGTTTAATCGATGAAAATAGGCTTATATGCCATTGCGTCCATTACAATATTAGCATACCAAAGCAAATAAGCGTGACCTAGGCGGGATTCGCTCCGTCTACCCACATCAAGGGCACAAGCCACTGCACCACCCTTGACGTGTCCTCTTGAGCTAACCTATTACGTGGTCTGCGTAAAATGAAATCTACACAGATCTATTTTACCCTGCCTGCGTAAAATTAAATCATAAGGCTTCAATGGTATTAAACTCCAATCAATGTGAGAATGCAAAAATAACTGCGATACATTCTACAGTGTTTTTTTGTCTTTTATTACTTCAATAAATGGTGGGCGCTAATAGGGTTCATTTTAAAAATATATTTCTTAAGTAATGAAGAGGAAAAAGCATGTAAATTTTACAATTCCATAACATATAATAGCCAATGACGGTAACCAAATGTTTACAAGTCAATATATTGAGAAAAAGGCCATATTTTACGTGCATATGAACAAAATGTATTTTACTTAAGTAACCATTTTTATTTACTTTGGTTTCGTATTAAACAGGCGATCTGGAGACTGGTCAGCCTAATCTTCCATCAAACTCAATAAGATAGAGTAAACATCAATTGCATGATAGCTTTAGGGTATATTATATAAATGTTACAAATCCTTAAGAACAAAATAATTTACGATTCAGTCTCGCTAAAAATCCAACTAAAATGTTTTTTGGCAAGCGTTTGAATAATACTAACGTAGAAGCCTCTAACAAATGATGTATTCCATTTTAAGGACTTAATAATTCAAATTCCAATTCAATTCTAAATTCCTGAGGACCGGATCCTCTTTAAAGAATACCAATTCATTAAATACATTGTGGAGTAAACTGATGGAACTTACCCTCAAAAGAGACAAAATTGTTGATCCAAATAATTAATACTACATAATCGCTTTTTTCTGGAACTAAACTTTTACACTATAACGAAACCGGTCGTGTATATTGAATTGCTTAGGGAACTAATAAAGCGCTTTCTTTCCTTGTTGTACTACTAGAACCCTTATATTTCGGCCCCAACATTCGGTAGGTATGTGATAAACAAACAAGGAAAACTATATAAATTCTTACCACACAAACATTTTCCTTTTATATTTCTTCCCCTTCATACATATTAACGCAGTAGACATTACTAAGCAATTACGAGTAAAACTGAATTTAATTGGCTCACGTGAGTGCAAGGTAAACTAAACTGATGTTTCACTTAATCAGCTTCTGAGAGGATATATTTGAAGTTCGTCGCTAAATTCTACAGTTGAGCATCAACAGGAACCAATTGCAAACCTTACGGTGCCATACGCTGGAACATTCAGTGCATTGTACACAAGGAAATCATAATGTTCCTGCCTTAATTCCCCAGACGTAGCGCATCATTCCCAGCATAAATAAATCGAATGAGCGTCCTCTCTGGCAGGGTTATACTTTGACTGCTCATCGCTCAGAGAATTCGTTCGGCGAAACACGTCCGCATTCGCTAGTACTCAGAATGAAGGCAGAACAGTGACACGTGTCTTCAACATTCGATTTCCACGGAAATGTTAACACGCCGTGGCGCGAAATCTCCATTTTGGGATGGCTAAGGCATATTTCAGTCTGACTTCAAAGCTTCTACATTCGGGATCAAAACGAACGTATTTTTTCTAAAATACACTTGACTGTACGCTGACTGCAAACCTTAGGAAAGGGGTAAATGGTGTTACAGTTCGCGTGTAATAGCGTCTTTTATCCACATTAAGTTGATATTAACAGTTACGTTAATAATAAAAGCATATAATTAGAACTTTACCATCAACAATCTAATTTACTTCAAAATTCGAAGAACCAAGGAAATTTTGCATTGAGATATATGATCGGTACAGGGAAGAATATTTCTGCCAGAGAAGGGTCATCCGGAAAATACGGAAATGAAAAATTCTGACAGGACCGAAACTCCAACTCAGATCTTCCACTTTCTGGACGGACGTTTTAACCAACTAAGCAATATACCCAGAAGATTCAGGCATGCCGTTTTGGGAGACTTTGTAGGCAAGGGCTTGTGGTTTGTCCGACTTAGCGGAACTGTTCATAGCCAACGTCCATTGAGGGACCGACCATTCAAAGTCCGACAGACTTCTTTCATGTCCGTTTTTCCTTTGCAATTTTCCTTGGTGCGCGCCTTTACGTACAAAGTTATTTCATCCTTTACCAAGGATTATCCAACCTAATATGCTAGGGGGGCACATATAAAATTTACAAACCTATTTTTCTCTTATTGTATTCCATCACGGTAATAAACAGTCAAGAGTAGCATTGCAGTCAAACATTTACAAAATAATAACTATATCCGAGGTATCAAAATTTTTTAACAGAAAATATGGCAGAAAAAATGTACCTAAGTTTATTGGAAGAACTTTTTCCTAGCGATTGTACTACGTAGGTAGCAAAAAAGTAACCTAAATGCATGTATTTAAAACAAAAAAATCATAGTAGACTTAAAGATTTCAGTTTAAATCAGTGGGATATAACTAATATTGAAAAAGAAAGTAAATATATGTTACCTTCATTGTGTAATGGAAAAGACTCGAAATAGTATCCAGGGATAAGTGCTTCAATTATTATTAGATGCAGCAGTATGGTAGGAGTCCTGAAATAATATATCAGAAAATTAAATGGAATATTTAGTTAAATTGAAATATATGTAAAAATTTTGCTCTTAAAATTTTCTAGGGTATGACATGTATTTATCGCAATTAAAAATAAACAAGACACTAAAATTTTTTTCTTAGCCACAGCTAGCAAGTTTCAGTATGAGGGGTACATAATTTTGCATTTAATTATACCTTGGGGTCGGTGAGTATTTAACATTATTTTAAATATCTTTTAGGTCATTGACAAATAATATGTGAGCATAGGAATGAATCGACGATAGATAATCGGCGTATCCTACTAATATATTACGTTATATACGATTACGATATACTATATAGATGTTCCTGCCATCTTCAATCAACTTCCATTATACATAAATATGGTGTGAAAAGGCTACAAGAAGCAATATAAATTATTAAAACGGTCCCTGCAACTTACATGATAAGCTGAATAAGTTATGAACTGTATAATAATGCCAAAATGGAGTTTTCTGCAATATTTTATCTATATCTCGAAATAATGTTATAATCTACTCTACAAATTTTCTTTGCTTTTTCTTATGTATGAAAGTATTTATTTTCGGCTTGGCTTTTTTGATTTATAGGTATATAAGTGCAAGAATAAATTATATTATATATTACGTATATTTTGAAGTATAGAAGTATACTTTTCATTGTAAAAATTGAGACCATAGTTATGCTGATTACATAGTAATGGAATAAATTGAATGTCAAATCATGTATCTGCAGATGAGTCATCTATGACTCGGAGGACCGTGTTGCTAAGCTCTCAACAAGTATTTTTTAACTCCTTTTCAGTAAGTTATGTAACCATTTTTGTAATAATAAATCTTGATGAATCTCCTTTTCGAAAATAATTTAAAAAGATGAGAATAATATGAAATAATTAAATAAAAAATACAAGAAAAGAATAAACTTTTACCAATCACTCTACTTTAAAATTGTGGTTCGGATAAGTAAGACTTTTATTGATCCTTCATGTAATCATACCACAATGTAACGGATCAAACAATGGATTTAAAATATATATATTTATATTCAAATTATTTATATTGCACCTATAAAAATAGGCTAGGATTTTTTCTAGGGAACGATGGGATAAAATCATAAATATATAATTGTACAAGTATATAATAACTATCATACGACTGGGTAACTAAGATTATATGATTATTATTTTTAACCTACATAATAAAAATAGATAAAATATAAAAGTAGAAGATTGAAAAAATCATATTTTTCAAAAGCACATCGGAAAGAATAATCACATTTATTGAGAGTGAATAAAACGTTAAAAAGCTTACAAACACGTTATGAGATTGAATGGAACGTTTCGGATACTTCAAATCTTCAATTACATCCCGAGAAAAGAACAACTGACGTCCGAGCGTGATACGTTGATGGATACAACAATTTACATGGGCCAAAACGATCTACCCTCCCGTAGAACATTCTAATAAAATAACGCCGCTCCGGAGTCACTCAGAATTAAACGGTAAATTTGATTTAATCGAAAGCGAGCACCTACGGCAAATAAAATCGGGCCGAAGTGACGGACAGTGCGGCAGCGAAACTATTTCGATCAAACTGATTAATTCTCTCGGAAATGCAATCATTTGAAAATATATTGAGACGGGCCGGGAAAGCAAAGCACTCCGAAATAATGGCTGATTACATCGCAGACGGTTGTCACGTTGAACGACTTTCGTTAATTATCAGATATGTTGACAGTGACGAAATTAAAATACCGGAACACGCTCCTAGTTCCCATCTACGCAGAGACATGGCCTAGCGACGGAATGTACGAATCAATTACTCAAATGCCGAACGATTTCTTGATTTTGGCAATTTCAGAGCACAGCATCGTAATAATGGTGCCAATATGAAAGAAGAAAAAATTGTTGGAGATGGAGTTTTAAGTTTATATGCAAGAGAGAGAATGCATTTTTGATCCAATTTGGAATTCCGGCACTAAATTTCTTGATTGGCAACGACGTCACCGATAATGAATGCATCTTTCCATGCTATAAAATCTTAACTTCTTTGTTATTTCATTATTTTCTCTGCATGTTGCTAACAAGATTTTTGGAAATTCATAGAACTACAATTTGCTGCTGCTATTTTATCCTTTACAATGGTATAACAGAGCTTGATAATGATGACCTTATATTTTATCTATATGATTCAGTAATTGATGATGTATATGGATTTTTTAGTAATGGGTGATTTCGTTTCAAACTATTTACAATGGATTTACATGCTATAAAACCCTCTTCCGTTAGCATTTATGATGATGAATAAGACCGCTTTTAATTATTCAAATATACCAAAATGTTTCAAATAAAATTTCCGGTAAAAAAAGGTCACAAAATTCTATAAAGCCTTATCAAATTTTGGTTCAGAAGCTACTGAAAGTAATGATGCATTAATTAATACTGAAACAGAAATAAGTTACTAACATCAAAGCTAAATAATTTTTCGATTCTTCCAATACTATATGCTATATACAACAGATTACAATTCTCACGCATCATTCCTTGCAATCAAATGTTTCATTTTCACTTTTTGATATTCATCTCTCCAATGTTAAACAGAAACAACATTACTTTAAGAATAAATGTTGATCCTGAGATTTTGAATCTAATGAGTAGCAGCCGATTATCCAAAATACCAGCTATAATCGTTACTCCAAAGTCTAATAAGAAGATCATATAACCGGATAATCTCTCTTTTAATTAATTTAAAGTTAAACTCATTGAAACGATTATTCTATGTGCATAAAAATTTATTAATGAATTCCACACGTGAAAATGTACCTTCTCATCAATTCTCAAAGTAAAATCACGATGGCCATAAGCGCTAAAAATATCAACAATATTTCAGCTATTGCTCAATTTAAACTGAAATCCAAAAATTTCAATATGATTCGGTCGAGATCGACGAGAATGAAAAAGTAGAATAATCAAGCGTAGCAGTCGTAATTTCGTAAAACTCCACTTCAGGAATGAGAACGAGATAACGTTCTGAGGATTCACTAAACATGTAATACGGGCGGATTTATGCCGAGTGTAAGAGTCTGGAAAAGACTTGCGGCGAAACATTGATGAAAATTCTTCTGAAATTCAATCGGCACCCATTTCGGATTTTTTAAGTCCGAAATTTTCAAAGAGAATGCAAGATACGTTGGAAAACGCGCCGATAACTTTGCGAATAATGCTGACCGATTCCTTGATTGTGGCAAGCGGGAAACGAATTCTCAGCTAACTGAATTTAATTAAAACATACCTGCGAACGTCCATGTCGCACACAAGGTTGAATTCACCAGCGGTTTTATCGATCAAATATGACACACTTGCTAAATTGGATTTTTCGGGAAATAAACCAAATTTTTTTCGAACAGAAATTTACAAACAAAAAGGGAAAATAAATCGAGAATCATCTGGGCGGAACGCGATTTCACAGAAAGGACAACCATGGTTATATTTAAATGTTCTGATAAAACTTGAGATGTCTATTTATATCTCTGTAACATGGGAACGATTAGCTATTGCTTAGTAATAATAGTTATACGATTTACGAGAACTATTTATCTCTGATTTCATAAATAAATAGGATATTTTTATTCTTTGTTACCATTTTATTTCCTTTTAAGAGAGATGTCAACGAAAAAGACTTCAATAAACTTATTAAATTAACCGAGATCTAACCAAACGTTCTCCTCATTGTAGCATATATCTAATGCACCACAATTGCGACAGTAGGACAAGAACAGAGCTTCATTCACTCGTGGAATATATCAAAAGTAATAAGTAAATAATTGTTATCTGACAGACATTACTACTACTTTATACTATTGTACGTATAAGTATATCTTGATTCATACGAATTATCATAATACAAGATAATAACGGATTTGATAAACTTTAATTCTTTATCATAACGCAGTACTTCAAAACACAAGAAAATAGATTGAATTTTTCATAGAATACTATAATTTGTAACCACAAAAAAAGAAAACATTTCACAAAACAGTAAACACCGAAAAGGTTATGAGAAAAATAACACAGTAAACTTTACGTTACTCTTCGCAAGGTAGCGAATTTCTGAATTCGCTAGCGCTAAACTCTACAAGAATAGCTTCCACTACACTATGCATTTCTAATCTTTATTCAAAAGTAAATTCTCGTTTTTATGCTTCAGTTAAGGTAAATGGAACGGTAAACTGCAGGCAGACGCATGCAAAGTAACTACGAACTGTGCTGTGAAATTATACCATAAAACAACACAGCGGCAATAAAACTCATCTGGGAACAAACCGAAAGAAATTTTATGTAAGCCTCCTTTGCAAGTGAAACTCGAGTCATAAGATTAGTTCCAAGTAATGCAGCAGGGCCATTCCTATAAGCGGAAAATTCTGTCCGGTACATTCAGAATCGTGCTCTTCCATACATAAAACATCCGCGCGAATTTTCGAGCACGAATTGTCCGCATGGATTTCCCGACTCGATTTTTCCCAAAAATATTCAAAAGGGCGCAAAAAGAGCGGCGCTATCCGATCGTGCCTTTTTTCCCAAACGGAACACCGTGTTAACGTCAGTTCCCTTCCCTCCGTACCAATATGAACACCCCTCCGCTAAACGCAACACCGGGAGTTTTCGCGTCCTCTCCATTCTTTACACTCCTTTTCGATTCCAGAAAGCGTTATCTCCTTCCCATGCCTGGATTCATTCCTAATCGATTTATATCGCAGCTCGTCCTACAATTACTTCCGCGCAGTTAAATCCTGCGAGCATTCCACTGGCACTTCGTTTTTGGCGTGCGGTGATTGCCTCTGAAGCAACGCGGGCTAGTTTAATGCGCCGGCCGATTTGATTCACGCTAAGCACGGAGTGACCTATATTGCTGTGCGGTCGCGACTGGCAAGTGGTGGGGCCGAAGATGAGGCGGGGCACCACCTGATTTTAGGGAGCCATTTCGCCAGCCTTCGATATAGTATATACATGTCCAAGAGCTCTCGCCTGCGGAGGGCCTTTCGTCTCTTTCCAGTCTAGTTAGGGAAGATATTACATCCTAAGCGTAATCTATAACGGGATGATGAACGCTAAGGAAGAAACAACGGACTCATGAATTCATTAACCCTCTCTGGACCAACTTTTGCTTCAAGGGTATATTTTTGTGGTATTTTAGCTAGTAAATTAAATAGTAATAAAGAATTTAATGTTTTGTAATAATGATGGATTATTGAGTTGATCAATTTATAGTATATAATTTTCTATCAGTTTTTGCCTAACTTTTTATAATTTATAGTATTTTGAATTGTTTCTTATTATTATTTTAAAATATTAATTGTATGTACAACGCTGCCATTAGGCTTCTAACTGCAGCGTAAAACAAGTAAATAAATAAAATGACCATTTAACCAATAAATTACTAAAAATAACAAATAAATTACCTCCAGTTGTTAAATTTGAATACATCATTAAAAGTTTTACTTTGAATGACACATTTATGTCATCACTCAGCGCCAACTGGAGAGGGAGTTTAGTAGGATATTTTAAGACGCATTAACCTACCCAAAAATAGACTGATCTCTCTATCTCTTCCAGAGTAAGCACTTCATGTGCCCCCTTTATTAATTATAATTCTCTTTGCTAATTATAACGCCTTGATACCCCTTCTTTATAGGTATCTGTACAATCTGTACCTTCCTTATAGGTATCATTTTTTCAATTCCTCCTTAAATATCTTATCTTCAGTTTCTCACTCATCATTTTCAAAAACATTTTGCGACTTCCTTCAAGTTGAAATAATTCTCCTGTTTAAAGCCATTTACTCTGTGTTTACGCATCATCTTAGTACCTTGCTTCCATTGGTACTTTCCTGGACTTAAAGCCAGCATAAAATACTACATCCGTAGTTACGTGGTTACGTAGTGTTTTATTGGAACTGACGAGGACTAAAAACGGATACATAGATGAACAATGAAATTTTCAAGAATTCTTTTTTTCCGAGAACAATACGCGAAAATAATCGACTGGGCAAATAGAGTCCTGGTGCTTGCACCCCCTGCCACACGCCGAAAGGCGGCTTGCAGGGTACAGATGTAGATGTAGATGTAGAAATTTATTGGCAATAGTTCCAAGAGGGCTTCTCTTGAACCAAAGCTCGTAAGTTCTTTAAATTAAGGGCACAATGACTGCTATGGTTTGACCAATTTTTTATGATTTGTATCTAATAAATAGGTCACATTTTATTTTTTTCAAATTAAATAAATTACTCTGACCCTTAAAAATCAATGCAACATAAATTGTTTTCAAACTTTCAATAGCCTCCTATGTATTCATACACGCAAGCAATTAAAAAGAACACAGCATTCATCAACCGATGTTATCATTCAATTGAATATTGAAAATCATATCTTAGATCTTAAAAATCATAGATATAATGTGGAGATTAATATCACTAAATTGTTTATACTCATATAATAATATATAATTCATATGAGCTTTCGATAAGGGAAATTTCAATTAATTCACATGGAAATAATTTTCAATTAACTTTTACTGTGGAAATTCACACTCGACATATTATTTTATATTAAAATTTAGCAAATGAGGAATACTGAAATGAGAATTCCATTGAAAATGGCCAGGCGTAATCTTTTCAGGTCCATTGGAATGCAAAATGTTACATCCACGCGTAACGATCAAACTCGCGAACTTCGGATCGGAAATTTTGAGTGTAATGGAGTGCAGTGAATTCTTTCAAGCAACACTGGAACAAGAACTTGAGTATTAGCAGTATCAGTAGTAGTATCTAATCTTTTTTGATTCTCCAACATTTTTCGTCATGCTAGAAAATCACATTTACGAAAGAGGAAGGCCTGTTCGGAAGTATTATTTAACCTCTAAACTTAAACGAGGGTGGTCTGAAAAGTTTCCGTCCCCAGATTTTTCAGAAATCTTCAGAAAAGTTTCAGAAAATTTACAGAAATTTTCAGAAAACATGTCGAGAAATGGCTAAATGTTGGAAACTTTTCAGACCACCCATTTATATCTTTACGTCTGAAATCAAAATTTAATTTAAATATAAGAGAAGTTCTTTAACTCAAATTTCGGTGTTTTGAAAAACAATTGTATTGCCTAAACCTTAGAACAAAAAGTACACAAACTCACCCAAAATATTATCCAAGGAGCAGTATTACAAAGGAACAATGGGGCAACGAAATACATATAACAAAACTGATAAACTTTACAAATGCTGGAACAGTATGAACAGCTGGGAAAGAAATATTTGCGAAAACATAATATAAGACCTTCCGGCGACGTGCGGCTGTATACGATACTAGACGGCTATGTCATATGCAAAACTCAAAGTAAAGTTACTCTTGTAAAATTTGCTAACGGCATAAGAGTATAGATAATTTTAGCTGCTGGGATTCTTTTCCTATGGGAGGCACCCATCCTTTCCAGATGTTTTCAAACTCTAACTAATGTTGTCAGCGGATACCCTTGTTTCTTCCCTAGGACGCAACTGGAGATTAAATTACTCTTCATTATATTTTCAGTAAGAACTACCACAATAGATAAACCAGTTTGCCAGCGTGTAGATTTCTGTTTCTAATATTTCTGTTGAAAAACTTACATAGAAGAGATAAAGAGAGCAGTAAAATAATTATTGGATATAATGATGTTAGCGGTCCAAAAAGGGAAGAGAGACTGAGAAAAATCAGTAGAATGTGGTGGATAACATCTCGGAAAAATATATGATATAGAAAGAGAATATGGATAATGTTTATGGATACTCCAGTAAAATTATTCACGAATGTATAAATTGTGAAGAGCATAGTGATATGACGATAGTGGATGACGGCTTCTAACTCGTACCCTTGAGATAGAATATTTTGCTAAGGATACAACATTATCTGGTACTATTCTATTACTTCAGATACCGCATCATTTTCATTCCAAAATCTGATCTACTTGCAGTAGATATCTAGAAGAGAGCTGGAGAGCTTTATATTTGTGGTTTCGTTGATTCTGTTTGTTTTATAGTTTTATGTAAGAATATTTAACCGCTATATATTCTTATCCTTATATTTATCGTTATTTATTATCATCGCTATATACTGGACTATATATCTTTAAAATTGATAATAATATTATTAAAGTCCTTCAGATTCATTTGACTGGATGACTTCAGATAATTCATTGACTGAATGACATTTCAATCGAATCAACCTACCACAACTCATAATATGTTAGCTGGTTACTATCGGGTGGCAGTGAATAAAGTAATGATATTACATCACATAACGGAGAGTACCTTCTATTCTTACAAAATTCACTTCCGTGGTATTACGTTTTAATATGGACGAAAACATATACGCACATAGATTGTAGTCCGCATATGATCCTATATCCTATTGTGAGCAAAGGATTACCATAGGAAGTGTGTCGAAACCTCGCCCAATCCCTTTTCATTACGAATTATACTAGAGGATGATTCCCACGGATTGAATCAGATAATTCCACCAAAAAATCCCAATCCCCATTTTCCGTCTCCCAATGACTACCCTAACTCCAATTTCAGTCTCGAATCAATTTTCTTCTCCAGCATTTTTAAAGTCATTCTCACCCGGCTCCTCCTACCATCTCATTTCCTCTTATGATCTGAAACTTCCAGATCTCCTACCTCTTATTAATTTCATCAATAAGTTTCCCTTCCCGTTTCCTTTTCACTGCTCAGCTCGCTTTCTCCGATCTCCGCCCACCCCCCATGTCTGTTTATGTCATCTTCTCTGCGAACCCTGTCTTTCATTCATGAAATGGCTCATTCAAAATCAAAGCTTTCCCCATCATAATTTCCCTATTCAGATCCCACTTTATCATTCATCTTCTTAAACTCCTGTTTCTATATTCCCTTGATTTCCATAGTAATGCGACTTCATTCTCAACTTTGGACTAATGTTTATAATTGGACCAATTTCAACCCAGGCTATTCGAACTACGCTAGGAATTAAATCAATATGAGAAGGCGTGACTTGATGGAAAGCCGTGGTATTAAAGAAGAGAGTTGGTAAAATTTATTTTAATCGACCAGTTTCGCTTCAGCGAAAGCATCTTCAGCCTGATAAAGGAAATTTCAGTGAAGCATCTTCAATCCAATGGAAAAATGGACTAAAAAATGTCTGACGGGACCGGGAATCGAACCCGAGGTCTTACTAAATCCAGGAGGCTGCTATATCCAGCTAAGCTATCCTGCTAGATATTTCCTCAAACCGTTTGGAGTACTTTAAAGGATATGGTTTCACTATGCATGTACTATACGTGCCTCTATGAGGTCGTGGCGTGGATGATGCCGCACAGCCGGACAAAACTACACTTGCCCGTTCTCCGGAAAGTCTTGCTTTCCATGGAATTTTTCCTTGGTGCACGCCCTAGGGTGCGAATTTACCCCAACTCTCTTCCAAGATTTCTCTACTTTAACTGAAGATGCTTCCACGGAAGCGAAATCGGTCCATTAAAATAATTTTTGGAAATTGCAGGTATCTTCTTTGATGCAATCACAGTAGTTACTAAGTATAGTAACGCGTGCACTATAAAAAATTACATACTTTGGAATTCACAATGCCTGTGTTACACAAAAATAAAATAAACTAGCAAATATTAAATAGAACGTAAATATTATGATAAAATAGTCCCATGTTAAGTAATATTTATAGGAAAAATATAAGAATATGAGAGCACTTTATGGGCCATTGGTGTACATGGTCCTGGGTTCGATCCCAATCTAATCCCAATTTTCCCGATAACGGCTGGTAGTAAAAAGGTTTCAGGCCAGAAAATATGAATGCCAAAAAACATCTCCGACCTCATAAGCGATGGAAATAGGCAAGCAAATTTTGTAAAATGATAAAGTCCCAATCGAGAACGATATAACCATGAAAGGGTCAAGTGATGATACAAACCAGCGATTCGGAGCAAGATTCGAAGTAAAAAATCCTTCCATTGTCCCGGATGAAAATGGGATGTCATCAGACAAAACGTGATTCTGGTAATCACAAATCAAAAAATTGCTGATTCGTAGTTATTTGGCATAAATACTGCGAATGGAAACAAAATAGCACAAGCCAAATGACATAGATTCCTAATGACCCAAGACAGGTAGTGCCTACATTGCACAAAATAGTCTCAGCCGCACTTCTCTATTCGGAGAAAGATAATTTATAAAAGTCATACAGGGCGTAAACCTCAAATAAAACTCCCCTGGTTTACTTCCTTCGAAAATTGACATTTACCAAACGAGGGTGGGGTTATAAAAATAAAAGGATCCTGGAAAATTCGTCGATGCCGAATTCTGGATATCTATCACAGGATCATCTTCATCCTCCCTCCACTTTCAAAAGTTTCCAAAACACTGGTTGTCATTCAAGCAGAGAGAAAATGGAATCTGAAATTCAATGAACCCAAAAGCGATCTATTATTCATGCAGATATAGATATGAGGATCTTAAGTTTACGGTAATGAAATGCTCCCTCGTAAAGAAATTAAAATGAACGAAAAAATAAATGGATGGATCTAAAATGAATCCGTAAGCGTTTCTCCTAAAGAGAAAATGTATTCTAAGATAAATCAAGCTTCTCTCAAGAACTGATGAAATTTGTTAGTAATTCTGAATCGTTGGATATGTTCCTTTTGCATTCTTTTGTACTATTATAGGGGAAACTACTCTCTTAAAATATTACCGAATCTCTGACCGTTTCTGGGTCTCAATTTATTATATTTTGACGCATTGGACTGTAATACTTTCTTAAAAGTGCACGAACTTTTCTACGGCAGGACAAACAGATGAATGTTGTTGCCAAATTATTGAAATCATTTTTCGATTGTAATATATATGAAGAATCAGACTGGAAATTTATACGTACAAGATATGTAAGAAGTAAAATACTTATTGTTAAATTCTAAAATTCCAAAAGCAATGCCTAGAGCGGCTCCCGGATAGCTGTGCGGCTTGCAATTTCGACTCTGGTGAAAGCGGTCTCGGGTTCGATTCCTGGTGGGAGCACACGTGAGAGATGACCTCAGAAACACTTATAGCAATACTACTACTATATAACTGGTATAAATCCTTTCAACGAGCTGGTCTTTGGTTTTTGCTATGTATTAAAATATGAGTTAACCACATTAATTTTTATAAATCAATTTTCTAAATTATCTTTCTGATAAATTTTAGGAGAATGACATTTTGATATAAAGCCTCAAGAAAGAAAATACTGAGTAAATGCAGATAATAGATCCTAACTATAACTATTCGGACACTGTCTTAACCAATTTACTTTACTTCAAAATTTTAGGAAAATTCAAATTGAAATGAATCACATTTCAGATCAGATCTTTTCTTCATGTCTATCTGTTTCGCAAATTTACTAACTTTCGGTTTGAAAATAATTTTTCTTAAAGCAACACTAGTGCTAGAGAACATTTGCATTATAGTATAGACAACATGAATATATAAGGAAACGAAAATTCTGAAGTTAATCTAGTCAAAAATATGTCAGAAACATAAAATAATATAATGTGGAAAATGTGCAGTTATTTCCAAGGAAATAGACGATTGATTTCTGAATTACTTTCTACATAAAATGTATCTGTTCCCGAAAATGCTCGGAGCATACTGATAAATCGTTCTACGTATTGTCTAATGCAACCAATTATTCAACGTACAAAAAATTAAGTCACCAAACACATAGCAAACATTAGTACGCATACATACAGGATAGCCACAGATTAAATTTCATTTAATCCACACATCTTTAAAATTAAAGTAAAACATCTCTGAGATAAATTCTCAATAACCACCAACATCACTAAACAGATACAACCCATTCCACCAATGCGCAAACCTACAGTCTATAGATCTCGGCCATTAACCTGGAAGCAGCAATGCGCACCTTAAAACATTTCTTCATCCTTCTCAAGGAAACGTTATCCAAGCGAGCGACGCTGTTTATTGTTGTCATTCCCTCAAATATACAGTTACGGCATAGGATTCCGGAAGACGCAAATGAAATCACTTCCGCGAGGCACGTAATCTTAGAAAAAAGATTGACGTAATGGAAGCTGGTTAGCTGCGGCCCTAGACAAAATAAAACGGAGCAGAAAATAAAATCGAGGAGAAAATAAAATGGAGGACAAAATCACGAAGGGAGGCCGAGTGAAAAAAATCTCCTCCGGAATATAGCTCCACTCCGCTACAACATAAACAAAAGAGCATCACGCAATCAGTATGTACGTATTCCCTCCGCCGGCACTGCGGTGGCTCGGAGACGCGGATAAAAAACGAGCTACGGCGGGAAAGAAGAATAACGAAATTCGCATTTCGCGGAAAAATGGAGAGGATGATTCCGGCTCGAAAAACGTGAATCCTGATACGTGAAAGAGTGAGGGAGAGGAAAATGGCGGCGCCCTCCTTTGAAGACTTCATGGGAAAGCAGTTGACGGAAAAGAGGTACGGTAGGGGTTCACGGAGGTAGTGAGGAAAGAAGGATAGAAAGCGCGGGATGCGCCACTTCGCATGCGAATAGTTACGAACCCGCAGAATCGCATTTCTCGCGGCCCTTTCTTTTCATTATTTCCCTGCCAAACGTTCTCTTCGATCATACGAGGGAATCGCCAAGGAGGGAATATTTCGGCTTGTTTGAGAGGCCAACGCTAACAAGGAGGGGATGGCAAAAACAAAAATTAATGATGCGCAGACTCCTTTTTTTCCCTAGTAGGTAGTTACGAGGGTAGGGCACGTTTGCGCTATTTATCATTCCGAGTTAACCGAGTGAGAATTTCTCCTCTTTTATTCCGAGGAATTGATTAACGCGATGTAGAAGCACGAGTTTATAAAATGAGCCTCGGGTACCGAGTAAGGGCTTTTTATGGATTCCTCCTATTTTAATTGAAACTAAAGATCGGAGATGTTTTATCAGGTACGTGCATCGAAAATGCTTCAACAATGTACCGGCATTTTCTTTTTGTAGTTGCACTTTTTTAGGACTGAAAAAGGGCCTAAAAATGATTCTCTAAAGGAAAAAAGATGAGAGTTTATACGTTCTCAAATTTTTGAAGACTGTACTTTCTCATTTAAATATGTGAATGATTTCAGCAACACTTGTTACATAATCATCCGTAAAGTTAATTTTAATATCTATTTTTTTTATTATTACGGTTCCCTTAAAATATTGATAACGAAAAAACTCGGAATATACAAGTAGTGATGAATTACCATACATTAACCGAAAAATCAATGCAATCAGATCATTCATCACCTATATTTGATTAATACGGATTTTGAGTAAAAACTACTTTTGCATTGATCTAGAGAAGAAATTAAATAAATTATTAGGATCTAATTTGAGTTCACGGTTGTCCAGAAGAATGAAAAATTGACTGCTACGTGGAAATTAGATAGTTAGAAAGTTAATAAAAGGGATCAATAAACATGCTCCTTAGTAATAATTTGGATTATGAATAAAGCTTACATAATTTACTCTAACAAGCTGCGGCATAGATATGATTCTTTAAACATATTTTTATTAATACCAAAGTACTTTTTCAATACAGTGAGTGTCGCAGTTACATGTTAACAATTTGAACTCAGTACTAGCATCTAAAAAACCAATGGATTTGTCAGATGTCGCGAAATGCATTCTATACAGCCAAACAATAGGATACAAAAGGACTGAATTTCCATAAGCTAAAATGATGACCACCTCTGACGAATTTATGAATTGAAAAACGCATTCAGTTTCAAGGGATTACGGTCTCGCTATATAAAGGCGGTAGTTGAGACTGCATGTGGGTCACGAACTCTGCTAGGCGACGGACCGTGACCATCTTTGAGTCACGCCTTTGCGAAAGTGTTGAGTAATTACTCCCTGCAAAATACGAGGCATATATTCCCGGAATTTGAATTCATGCTTTTGGACCCGAAACGATGAATACGAAATGAGGTTTGATTTAAGAATACCATTCTAACATAGATAACATCAAATCAAAATCCTAAAGCAAAGAAAGTAATCGTATCTCCGATGTATTCTTTTCAATTACCACTCCATTGAGAAGTGATATGAATTGGTCTTTAAAAAATCTGGGATGAATGCCTAAAAATAATATAAAATACAATTTCTCAACGACTAGAAATGTGTTAGGTTCAAAACACCAATTTCATAGGTGTTTAAGTCCTATCGATAACATTATTAGAACAAGCAAGATTATATGACTCTCGCTGAAGTAAGTTTGCCTGACCACCGATAAAATAAGAAGTGTATCCAAGCAATAATCCGATTGATTGTACATTTTTACAATAGTGCGTAAGTTTTTTAAATAAATCATCAAACATCAAAAACAAAAAGATTAAAACCCTTCTGGGTAAAAAATCAACTCGTCGATGATACTTATAATTTATGTTCAATGGACTTAATAATTTGATCACTCATTATTGTTAATCGAAGTGATTTTAACCCTTCGAATCGTACTAATTTTCTAATTTTACTTAGGCTCTCTTAGAAAAATTTCTCCTCTTTTAAACAAAGTCCGCATGAATTGTATCAATAAATCGCACGGTAAATTCTTAATTTACATCTTAATAAAATGAATTTTACTGAATCAGTCTGAATTGTCAGAGTGTGATGAGCCTTCTGGGGCTGAAGTTTCCATTTTGATCAACTTTCAATTAGCCTCTGAATTAAAAAGAAAGCAGTTGTTATAGATGTTTCCGCAAAATTAAAAGTATAACAATATGTCTTGTCAAAAACGCTTCTATCGTACAAAAAAAACAAGAAATATAGAATTATGATGTTTGACTTCTCAGAACATCTATATACACTTCAAAGGAAACAACGAATTAAACTATGTAGTTATCTTCATTAGTCTGAATTTCTCAGTCGGTATATCAGATTCAGATCTGCGCGCTATTAGATACGCACAAAAATAAAATTTTAATGAATGAAGAAATTTAATTATCTTTCTTTTCTTAGTTGTGATTATGCTATGGGTTAAATAACCACGTGGAACAAAAGAAAAATACTCAAGATAAATTGAATTTATTATTTAAAATTGGATAAGTTTACACATCTTTAATCTAAAGAAGTGTAATTAAAATATTATTTAAATGCCAATACTATACAATTTTCACAAAAAGCCGATAATACCATTAACGTGACATCTACTAAGCATTTTACTATTATATGTTTTGTGAAAAAAAGGAGTAAACCATAAAATTCGAAAGTAGCATAGTCTAATTTTCCTCAAGTTTATTCTACTTCTTATTTAATTTTTTACTATTAGAAGATACAAAAATATAATCCATTCCTGGACTCGAGAACGTAAATGGAAACTTAAAATTAATTTCAGTCACTTTCAAGCTTTTATATGGTGCGACCTCCTCTTCAACAAACAATATAAATAATAGTTCAAAATCGCCCTGAATTCGTAGAATGAATGAGCAAGATAAATCGAAACCTCTTAATCGAAGCAGTTATGTGACAATCGCCCGAAGGAAGGCACAGTCCATCTCTTTCGTACGTTTCCACTCGGAAAAATTCCCTGGAAAACTATTTCATCAACAGCCCTCTACTTGGTGAAATGGCCTCGACCTAGCGACCCGGCACCCATATCTCTCCTCTCCAATACGTACCTCCGCCGCAGATTGTCCTCCGCCCTCCTCCAAGTAAAGCCCTTCCTCTCCACTTCTCCGAACCAAATTCCGCTACTCACGTACTCTTACCGCATCTGCTAAATCCCCACCCGTACGCGCACATCTCCCCTATCTCTACCTATTGTTCCTATACGCCTATTCCTCCTTACTCCCAGGGAGCTTTTTCGTCCAACCTTCCCCAGGTTTTCAATTCCTTTGTATTATCGGTCCCCTTTTCTATGAGTTCTCTCTCCGATTTCCTCCTTATCCAATTCGCAAATCCTTTATATTCTTAAACTCTTCTCCTCTGCAGGTTTCCTATTATACTGTCTTCTCCGCCAATGATTTTTCTCCACGCAATTCTTCCTTTTACATCAACCCCCAATTCGAACTGAGCCATTACTTCCGTCTACTATTATTTCCTTTACCTTTCCTTCCTTTCTTTTTTCAGCGATATCTTATTTATCAGGTATTTTTCATTCGGTAGGAATAATCAGGAACCAGTTGAATCTATGTATCTATGTGAATGTCCACAGTATTATATTAAAAACAATAAAAGGAAACAAAACACGACTAGTTTCAGAGATTGATCTCCATCATCAAGTCACTTGATGATAAAGATCAATCTCTGAATTGTTGTTAATAAAATACTGTCGAAAAAGTACAAATTCTTCATCATAATTACTTATTTCCACAAGACATAGCCAGAAAGTGTGAATTTTACGGTTGAATCTAGCTAATGATGCATGAATATTTAGCCATATTGGCTAAAACTATGACAAAATACTTTAAAACACCAAAGAATAATGCGCTAAAATTTACTGAGAGTAGATGAGAAAAACGTCGAATAAGAGTTAGGATAAAATACTTGCATCTCTCTATTTCCCAAAGATCCCCATTCTTCCGCTTACCTCGCACTTTTAACAGCTTTTCCTCAAAATCACCTTCCATTGACCTTCTCTCGTCCAAGTCAACTTTCATTTCTATCATAACCAACACCCATAGCTCGTTCTTTAAATTACCTCCTCGTATTGTTAATTGTTATGTTTATTTTGTTTTTTAGTTTAAATTTATTATATCGCAGTTTATTGTATCCAATGTAAGTTGCCAGTCATGGCTGTTGTTGGATCTACTTATAAATGAATAAATTGAGGAAATCACAAATAATTTCCTTTTTCACCTGTGATATTCTTTTTCCGAAGAACGACCTTAACAGATGATATAATTTATAGTCTGATCTAAATGTAGTTTTGCACAAAACTGCCACAATCTCATTCATATCACTAAATAATTCAATCAAAGTTCAGCTTTCTTCGCTACAAAAGTCGTTACACTATCCTGATATTTTTGGAAATACTGACATAAGATTCCACTGATTACTACGCAAGTTAAATAAAGCTGATTAAAGAATTTCTAAGAATCAATTGCGTAATTCGTTACTCCTTATGAAAAATATACGACGAATAGTATACGGCGAATAAAAATTATACGACTTTATAGAAATTTGAAGCTCCGCTAGTCGTTCAATCAGGTAGTGGTTTAATGGCCAGAGTCTGAATATGAGGTAGTAGTATTTTCGAAACCGTCCTTCTGCGTTTTTCTTTTCTGTTTCATTAATAAATAATCAATAAATGATTCATTTGAAGAAAAGAATGAACAACTATCATCATATATCTCTAAAGTAAATTTGATTTGTTTAAAAAAGTAATCTAGTTTGTAGGCTTAGTGAAGTTTTAAATAATAAATTAATACACATTTGTGCTGAATCAATTACATACCTAATTCTCCAGATAAATGATACGTTTTGAGGACTATAATATCTTCCCTTTTTAACAGCCAAATAAAAAGCAGTAAGACATTTATTTAACTTTTAGGAAAGAAATAGAACAGAAAACTTTGCCAATGTTTCAAAAGCCAGCAACTTTCGAAAATCCCACCAAAAGAGATCACGGCTGAATTAAGAGACGGAATATTCTAACAAGTTTGATGAAAACGAACCATCAATGGATATATAAGAGAACTCGGTTATATTTAACGTTAATAGGTTTAAAGGAATACTTTGGGGTATTTGGGAAAATCAGATTAAAAAATGATGGCTATATTTGAATTAGGGAGCCCATTTGGAAGCTTCCTAAGTATCAGAGATGGAGTGACCTACACCAACTTTGCCGAAAGACGGATCAGCAGTTTCCAAACTGTCAGCAGTTTTCTAACTCTAAAGGGATGAAAAACTCACTCCAGTAAAACTTGGGGGATCTCATATCACTACCTACCGATATTTTCGGGGAAAGTAGGTTAAAAATTCAGAAAGATATACACCAACTTTGCCCTCCTACTCTTCTTCCTATTCCTGGAATTAATCAATCAATCGACCTTTTTCGATCACCTATCCTAACATAGCCTCTCACTCCACAGCACGGACATCAAATGCGTGGAATATCTGAGTCTACAGTTACCGTTCTCTTCATCTTTGACTTTTTCTTTGCCGAACATCATTCAAAACCTTTCGATGCACATTTATTTATATTCAAACTCACTAAATAAATAGTTAATATGTTCAACTTCCAATTCAACAATCTCGGGGTCGATTATTGTTTTTAATCCTACATGGGCTGAATGATTGGTTGGATATTCGTGATTTTATTGATTTCATGAGGGTGGCATTTTATAACCGTTCCCAATTGTGCTATCCTAATTAAATGAAAGTAACATCTGAATTTTAAATGGTATTTAAATGATTCAATTAAATTAAAATCATTCTTCGATCGTTTATAATCAATATTATTATTTCATTTAATTAATAGAGCTTAATTACATCGTTTGATTTATATTTTTATAAAAATAAACAGTAATGAAATATATTAGAAGAAATTGATACCCTCGATATAATGAACTACAGCTACCTCATAACGAATTTCACCATACATCGAGTCATTCATTTTAGAGATCCAAAAGTTCTCGATGCGATTCCATTTTTTCATTTCAAATATGCAAACAACATCATAAATTCATAGCAAGTTAGACAAATTTGAGGACAAAAGTAAGGATAATAATAGAAGAATGAGCAAAGTAATACTCTCAAACCACCATCTCAACCTCTTCTATAATACAACAGGACAGGTAGGGACATATATATATATATATATATATATATTTTTCCAATTTATCTAGTTTTTGGTTTCCAGACTGCTTTCTGATGTTAAAGTTTTAATCTCTCTTTTTTTTACTTCACATTAAAACATTTTCCGTCTCAATTATCGCTACGTAATCCCATTATTAAGTTAGTAAGTCATTAAGTCATAATAGTAATTAAGTCATTATCTTAATAGCCTTTTTGACGTACAGTTAAAAAATCGGAATCGGTCTTTGTTACTAAAGCTACATAATTTACATTAATTAATGGAATTTTAGAATACTTCATTAATCGCGTCTTGAATTAGCGTCTCCTCATCTACTTTTGTAAGTCTCCAACCAATTAGCTCTGAGGAGTTTATACCACTTTCCGATATTCAAGTATTGATGTCCTATTGATTGCTGCGTATTGGGGCCTCCCTACAGTCTGAACCCGGCACATCCCTCTTGTATCCCTTTTCCGTATCACTCCATTCACTCCCATACGTTTTCTTTCCAAAGGATCTAAACACCTTCCCGCCTCCTTCTGGACCACCTCCCATTTCTAATCAAGAAACTCCGGGAAGGGAAATCCCCCTTCCTAAACTCGGCTTCTCTGAGGACGGATCGCTCAAAAGGGAGCGAGATAAAAAGTCCGTCCCTCTCCATTTCACACACACGCCGCAGCTTCTTCAAGATTCTACATTGGAGAGACGGCGGAGCAAGAACGAGGGAAGGAAAAGAAGTTTCGGGGTCAATTGGAGTAGGCGGAACTGCAAGGCACACTAACTCAGAGGATGCGAATCCCTAAGTTGTCTTCTAATGAAAAAAAGCTGGAGAGGACACCAAACTATCTTTCCTTTATTCTTTCCTTCTTCTTTACCTAGTCCTCCAATCCTTCTTCCCCTGTGTCGCGGCGAGTAAATTATGAAGAGTTCCCGATTTTATTCACCTCTTTAAAAACATATTGAAAAATACGGAAACTAAATCCAAATGAGATAAGTTATATGTAACACAAGATTTACTATATAAAATGCTGTGTGTATGAATCAGATGAGCGCTAATTGATGGCAAGCGTGCTCCCATATGCGTTCTCCAATAATTGACGGATGGCGCTGTAGTATGCATTTACAAAATAAACAAATAATTTTTCAAAAGATAAATAAATATACCTGCCATATTTACGTACAATACATACTCCCTTGTTTCATTAAAGAGGGCGCATACATTTCTCAAATTACAATATGTACTTCATAGAAAATAAGCTTTTTTACCACTGTTGCATATAAAGTTTTCTTTTAAATAAAAAATCAACAATTTTATTATTTTCTTTGTTTATTACTTTTTGGCTACTTTTATCCGACCTTTTAACAGGCTATTAAATTACTATCGTTGTAGTTCTTAAAGAACGAGCTTTTTAATGCAGTGGTTTGCGTTATGAAGTAGTTCATATTAAACTACGAATTAATTAATAATCAGTAATATAATTTACTATCAATTCGTATTAAACTATATCGTATATACGATATATATTAAACTATATCGTATATACGTACTTCACATCCCAGTTAGTTAATACTGACTTTTCTACAAAGGATTAGACGAAAGCGGATATGCGTAACTAGCTGATTTTGGTTTCTAATCGGAATTACAAATGCTATTTCACATCGGCTGTCCACTGGTTGGCTTGTATTGCAATCGCCTTTCCAACACAGTTTTCGAACTATATATAGCATCATCCGCAACTAATACGTGATTCCGATAGTTCCGGTAATGAAATCGTGTAATCCATCTGCAAATGATCAGAAATCGAGCTACAAAATTGCACGTGTAGTCACGTAAACTTGATTCGATAATACTATTTAGGCGGCATTTGGCTTTAAATTCAATTCGAGTCTATGATCAGTATCAGATATCTATGTTCGTTTGAGTGAGGATTAAGACCTATAATATCCCTTTGAAAATACGGCTGTTACTCTCAGGTTCACTACTTGTGTGAATTAAAATATTTACCGAAACAGAAATATAAAAAACTTTGTAAATATACTATATATAACCTTATAAAAATATTTAATGATACTTACGTAAGAAGGAAATTAATGTTAGTAGTAGTATTTTGAGAAGAGCTTCCACAGCTAAGGTCATTTCGCAAGGACCCCCACCGGGAATCGAACCCGATGCCTATTTATACAAATTTTAACGCGTTGCCTACTTGGCTACAGCTGAGTCCAAGATCAATACTGGCATCTCTTTGATTTTATACATATTATTTAATACGTAGATGCATTCATCCACATATATACTTGCCTAATAACAGTGAATCAGGAATAAAAAAATATTTAAAATTATTTTTCTTCCCATTCACATAACTGCCATGCATACAATTTACTTCATTCTCAAAATACAATTTCCTTCATTCTTCGCGATATTGGCAGTTGAAATAATTAAAAGGTGAGATAACATATCTTAACGCCAAAATTACCTCTTGAAAAACCGCTAAAATCCTGCTTAAAGATAGTACCAACAAAGAGGATAATCGTCTTCTAAGAAAGAATTTTTTTGAAGAACAGCAAAGTATTTTAATGTAAATAATATTTTCATTTCAAATTGTATTGAGAAATGGAACATTAAATTTTGTACTGCGATAATAACTAAATATTCCCCATAATAGAACAACATAGAAAGGGAATTTTTGACATCGTTTCAAATGAATTATCCTATTGTTTCTAATTATCTTTACTACAAGAAAATAATTTAAAAGTTTGAAATATTTCTCTCACGCTGAATTTCAATTGACAGCCCAAAACGTTTTTTCCCGATACAGTAGCCCACTTAATTGTGACGCTCAAATGGTCAAACATTGTAAAGAATCTTTGAAAGAATATAGAAATGAACTCTTGTTACTAACTGATAGAAAAATGTGTTAGACACATTATAATACAACTTTATTGACTTTTGACAAGTCGACTTCTGCTGAAAACTCTTTTTCGACTTCATAAATACTTCTTTTAGCTATGTTTCTTCTAAGTATGAATCAAAGTTTCTTCCCTTTGCACGCGCATTATTATTGTCTTAACCAATTCTAATATAGCGGCGCTAATTAAATTAATCATTTCTTGGAGAAACTGGATTAAAGACGTGAGAACAAAATTCTAATTTTGGAACGATGAATCATAAAGTCTCAGTTTCCGGTGTCCCGCTTATTAGTAAAGTGAACATGTACGATCATGGCCTAGATGGCAAAGGTCTACTTCTATTAATATAGATCTAAAGATTCATTTCGAAGTTCCTAGTCGAATTTCAATGGCCATTTGCTCCGCTGGTCGTAATAATCCTCTGCATTACTCCAAAAGCATTTCTTTCGAAGGTTAACTGCTTGTTGATAACTAGCTCTAGCGTCCCATCTAGCATATTAATGGGCCATTAGTAATTAATGACCAGGTGGAGGTTGGAAAATTCAGGAATTCTATCGGAAAGCAAGAACTTCAGTTGATTCAGATACCATCTGCTAGCTTCAGGAAAATTATCGTTGGAGGAAGGTAAGTCATAGGAAGGCTCATAGAAAGCGTAGCGTATAGGAAGATTGTCATCACTTACCGATTCCTGTTTTAGTTAAAATCGAGATACTATATTCTTTGGGGGTTGATAAAAGCTGAATCTTTTCGTTTTACATAATAACATTTCTCTTTTACTCTCAATAAATTAAATTTAAATACGCTATAATCTTTGTGTTATAATGTTAAGCATGCATATTTAGCAAATCATATTCTATTTTCTTATATATACAAATAATCTCCATATATTTTTAAAATAATAAAGATAATACAATGATGGATCTTAATATAGAACTCTGGTATTAGAGTACATCTTTTGCAATTCAAAAGAGAGACATCAATCCTGAAGGTAATGACAAACTACCTGTGCAAGGTATTCAAAAACTTTAGCCTCAAAAATTTACACGTATACTTGAAGAGAATGTATTTTTTTCTTCCTTAAAGGTAAGTAAATATAGTAAGGCCCGGAAATCATATGACTATATATCTATATTGTCAAAAGACAATCACAAATACCTTCAATGATAATATTTCAATTGTAAGATACAGGGAAAAGGTGATAAATTTCATAAAAATTCGTTGAGAAAGAACGAAAAAATAACATTTCCCTCTAAAATGAGGAAAGTATTGCATCTAATTCGAGTTCATTTAGAGTCAAATTGCCACCTGACAAAAATTACAATAATATTGGATTCGCTACATAAAATTTCCACTTTCATTCACATTTCGTCTTTGGTATTTTAAGCATCAGATATTGGATAGACATCGCTATAAAACTAAATCAATGTTAATTGAATATTTTAGCGACTTAACGTAATTTAGGACATAAAATTCAATTCTAAGGCAACAATATGGTTTTATATCGAATTCCTTTCCACTTGATACCGTCTGAAGTTCGTTGAACCATGCGTTCTCATTAAATTCTGCGAAAGAAAGGCAGGTCTGGAGGAGCTTAGAATGATCTTCCCAAGCTTTTCTCGTGGTGAATTGTCAAAGAATAAAATATAACAAGACATCCGGTGTTGCAAGTTTTCCTTCGCTTTTACTTGGTATAAATTTTACGTGATATAGGCTCAGGAAATTGAATAAGGACATCTTTACGCTTTAAATGTATTGTTCACATCACCTACCAAATGGAGGTATACCATGGAATGAATGATTCAACAGCTCAGAAATGGATTAAAGAAAGGAGTTACAGAAAAGTCGTTTATTTATCGTTCCGAGCGACGCTGTATTGCACGGTGGTTTTATGGTGAATGCCACGATGAGGCAGGGTTTACCTTCGTCGAATATTGAATCTTTGAATACGGGAACCCGCGAGTATTAAATTCGCGAGTACGGAAGGATTACGTACTATTTCCCTTGGATTTAGAATTCCGATGCTCCATCATGCGCTGGGATCAGTGTACTGTAATCTATGTTTGGAGATAGTGCAAACATCCTTCGTTCCTCCAGTCTGCTGTTCGTTACGTTTGTTGATGGATGGCGATGTGACGGGGTAAACAAGTCATAGCCAATATTGATGAAATCAGCACGGCTTACCTTACCAGCAGGAGAAATGATGGAATATTAAGAGTTGACGATTTGAACTGCGAGGATGATAAATATGCCTCAAATGGAAGCTGGGGTTCAACTAGGATTTCCTTCACAATCTGATACTCATTTCTTTCTCTAATCAGTGTAATCTGTGGTGGATGCTTTCACTTTGTGGAATATCTTACGTGCACAATAAATAAAATTTGCAATTTCCAGGTAAATTATCGTTATTCACTGTACAATCAGACCATGCATTTATGAAAAAAGGAAAAGATAAGCTTCAGTATCCTAGACATGGACTAATATTGTTTGAAAACAGCCCTCAATATAAGGGTAGATAAGATATAACAAACTGACAATTGTTATGAGACAAAAACTGTTTAAAAACATGAAGTAATCTTAAAAAATTAAATCTTTTTATAAATAAATTATATTAGTCGGTAAGAGTGTTACTTGGACACGTGGTAACAGACGAGATGATAATCTGTAATCAGATTCTTCCTTTTATGTGTTTGAGTAGCAAATGCTATGTAATAATAAAATCTAATATCCTCTAATGACGCATTTCAATTCCTAAGTCAACATCAAGAATTATCGATTGACAACCTAAAGAGCATATCGTGTTCAATTAATAATACTTGCACAAAACCCGCCTTATATGAATATAAGTGCATGTATTTATTTATTAATATACAGGCGTACATTAATTTATGATCCTGTGTGTATTCATACAACCAATGGCAAATTATGCCATCGATCGATCATGTACAAATGTTGTTAATCAAGCCTGATATGTGATTAATCCAGGCAAATTAAATATCCAATCAGTACAATAGCTACTTCCGAAACGTAATGAGAACCGAACCGAAATCTGGTGTTTTCATTGAGCTGGAGCGACAACCGGAACAAATATAACTATGTTTCGAACCCAAGACCATAACCCACCGTAGTAGCGGAGTATAAATAAAACTTCGGAATAAACTGATAAAAACGATGACGTAAGGTGAAGGGTGTAACTTTGTTCATAGATGTATGCCTTTGTTCATATTTATGCCTAGGAATATTCCCAAAAAAACAGACGTGAAAGTCTGGGTTCGAGTCCCGATTTTGCCCAACTTCTCAGAAGCCCTTTAGACCACTTGCGGCCGATGCCTCAATAAGAACGTTGGCCGTGGTCCATATATATATCATATCTTACTCGGAGGAGCCACCTCGCTTTTAATTATAAACATTCCCAAAACAGCATGTCGAATACATACATAGGGACTATATTTGGCGAAATTGGGACATTTGAGTCCCATCTTCCATTTAACCAAAAAAAGACATAATATAAAAAAATGTTGTCTAAATAGCTCAATTGACTAAATCGTCCAGTAAATGAAAACTCCGGGTTCGACTCCCGGTCCTGACTACCTTTAATAATATCCGTTTTCCGAATTACCAAAGAAAATTGTGATATAATTCAAATTAGAACAAGTACCGTTACTGACCCAACGCAGAAGACACATTTCAAAAATTGTCAAACTCCAAATAATAAATATCTTTAAATAAAAAGAGCTTAACGAGATTAAGGAGGAACCAACATTAATCAACTTATCGAACCGGCCACTTTTCAAAAATAAACACCAAAGCATTTCCTTCTGTTTGCACCAATAACTGTCTACACAACACTCTCATTAGATAAGCCCCACTCGCCGCCGATAGAAAACCCAATAAAACCTCGCTCTCCTGGGAAGATTTTTTCGAAATCGCTTCCATCGCAGGCCTAAAACTTTCCCCGCAATAAATCGCTCCCAGTTGCTGCGGAGAAAAACTAAGCGACGGCTCCTGTGGAGAGCGAATTCATAAAAATCCTCCGTCGAAACAAAAAGGAGGAATTTTTCCTCGATCGACAGCTGTTCCGAGACTTCTCCTCGACCATCATTTTCATGGCGTTTTGGGAAAGAGAAACCACTTTCCATTCCCCTCTTTCATTGTCACAGAGCGTTCAATGCTCTCCTTGAGTTATTCCCCTACTACGAATTTTTTGCTGCTCTCTTTCGTTCTCGACCTTCCTTCGTCTTTGTTCTCACTCAATATCCCCCACCCTTCTTTCTCCCTCTTCCACTCCACTCCACACTTCAAGTCTCTCTTCTTTTTTCGTCTCTCTCCTCCATCCATTATCACCCTCTCGCTTTGCCGTCCACTATTAGCCGAGTCTCGTCTCCTATCCTCGCTTCGGAATTATTCATTTTTCTCGAAAGCCTTTCGTCTCCCTTAATACGCGTTCGAAAAAAGCTATGAAATGCATTCTTTCTCTGAATTCATCGGCGAGATTCGCTGGTCCTGCGGTAAGGATGAATAGGTGAATTGGGATAAGGTAGCCTCGAAAGCCAACCAAGAGCCCCTGAAAGATTCTATATGAAAAATAACAGACGATTTTTATATACATTTATATAATATTGAGAAATTTAGTTTTGCATGAGAATGTATCATTTGTAAGGAAAAGATTTATCCTAAAAAGTGTGTTGTTTTAGCTAGAAGATATCAGTTTCAATATTTTTGATCTGTTTCAGTATTTCTTTTATATAGAAAATATCTGAATTTAAATTATTTATTGCTATAGCTAAGAGATATCGGTATTTTAACATTGTATTGCTGTACCTGAAAGATATCTAAATTTTCTATGTAGTATTATTCGCATATCCGAGGCCATCGGATAATCATAAATGTGTGAGTTTAATATGTGAATCGAGTATCGTAAATCGTAAAGAGTAAGTTTAAGTATTAAGTTTGGATTAGAATAAAGTCAGCTAAGTGTTTTCCGAGCTGGATATCTTTCAGCTAAGAATATTACATTAATTAGATTTATCAGTTACATCAACTATTTTAGTACAAGTCTTCCATATACGAATAACTCTTGAACCCATCATAACTCGGTCATCTATTTTCTTACTATATTAGTATTTTTATATTTAGTTATGATAATTTTACGGAATAAACATTATAGGCCAACTTTCCTAAGAACAATCATTAAAATTCCTAAACTTACATCTCAATAAAAGGAATGCAACATAACGCAAAGTTCGTCCGTCTAACTCATCGTCTTAACGCAGTGGTTGCCAACCTGGTCCCTGCACTAGGTGAAAAGATTTTATAGGCTCTATAATGTAAATTAATTGTATCGATAAACCTTATTATTAATCTTAAATATATATATATATACTTAAATTATTTCGATGAGCGCAAAAGTAAGTCCCTGACATGGCAATTTTATTTATTAAAAAGAGTAAGATACGGCAGGCATGAAGAGGTGAGCGGTTGATAAAGTATAGGTTGGCGAACCCTTTCTTAAGCTTCTCGTCTTTGCGAGTTTAAAGATACTGCAATTATATATCAATTAAAGAAGACAAAAAAAGAAAGAATGAGACAATTTTGTGCTAAAAAATCTTAAACTTAAAAATTTTGCATTTAAATCAGCAATGGTATACCCACTGTGGGAGAAAGAAAGTCCTGTCTAAGAATGGGAGTGAGATAACTCACTAAAAACAAAATATTATCACTCTCACTTTATTTACAAACCGCAGTCAGAAAAGCTTTCGTCTCCTGATTTACCTAGTTTTTTTCCTTATCAGATGCATCATAATTTTTATAGTAAAATCGCTAAATCACAGAAAAAGATTATTAAACGCTACATATGAGGATGAACTCCTCTAACCTTTCTTTATCCACAACAATGACATCATCATAGCCCTCCGATAAATCTCCTCCTTTAATATCACTTATAACACTAAATAGATCCACCCTTCGCATTGAATAGACGCAACTAAATGGCTATTTTCAGACCCCGACATTTCACTTCCTCCAGCGATCCAATATCATTTTCTTAAACCTCTTCCATCCTTGCAATTCCCTGCTAGACGTGCCTCCCACGCTGCTCTTCCCTTCCCCGCGCACTGCATCTCTCCATCCCCCGCTCTCCTGCGACTCTCAACTCTATATACTTCAATGTCATTGAAACGGACAAGAGGAGATGTGCCTGAGGAGGACGCGGGCAAGTGCCTTTACATCTGGGTGTCAAGTAGAATGATCCGGGCGCGCACTTCTTTCCAGCCTTTTATTCCAGCCACCCCACATCCCTGCCGTCCTAATTCTCTCCCTCACCAAGGAACCTCTCTCCCTCTCTCTATATAATACCTCTCCTCTTTCCCAATTTCCATATCCTTATGTTCCTACCATGCATTTTTTCATCCTTTACCCTTCGCTCCTGCTTCAAACATTTGCTGGCCGCCTCTTTTAATAGCTCCTTCTCTTATTCTCCACTTTGGAAACCATCTATACCCACCCATTCTCACACTTGAATGTGTTTTACCTGTCTGTGATGCTATTTTTCGGGCTTATCACCACATTAATTTCTTGACAATAGTTATCTATTCTCGTAATAAGTCGTAATAATGAGACGTCTTTCGTTTTTCACACCCCGTCCTCAACTGGTAAGGTACTTCTTCGTGGACCAAGTAATGAAATTAATCTTAATGAAAGTTACAGAGGAATGCATTTGGAATATGGTACGGAAAATGGTATGGAAATCCATCATATTTGTGGAATCAATTCGCTTAAATTTTAATACCAAACATGTTCATTAAACTACCAATAGCAATGCCTAGCCTCAATTATATAATTGAGGTCTAGAAAAATTATAGATTGATTACTTGAAGAGCCTATATGATTGATATATTAGGAATTATACAATGTACCAAGTGAGAAGGGGAAGTAATTATGTGTAAGAAGTGTAATTAAGTGTAATTAAGGGCACGAATTGGGAAGTAATTAATTTGAGGTAATTTTTTGGATATATTTCTTAATATTCGCTTTCAGTATCTGTGTTCTGTATATTTTAACTGGTTCATTTGTTCTAAATATCCAGATTTATCGGCCATTCCATTATTTATTGAGAACTAACCTTACCCTTATACCATTCAAAAACTTATCTTTCTCTTCTCTCCTTGCTTTTCCCTTTCATCTTCTTTCTTGAGCAAATCTTACCCTGTTCTAACCTATTTCTTATAGAAGAATAGCAAAGGTTAATTATGGAGAAAAAAGTCTTAGAATGTAGTCTTAGAAAAGTAATGTTAGACTTAGAATGTAGACGTCTGCAATGGAAATATAGCTGATATAAAAATAAAGCAAATTTGAAGCGATAATATAAAAACAAATAGCAGAGGAGAATAGCTGTGATGTATAGTTAAATGCCGAAAATAAACATCGGAGCATATGAGGAACATCATGTGTTTGTGGTGAGAGAAAGGAAGTTGTTAAACGGATAGAAGAAAAGGAGCACATGGGATTGAAAGAGAAGGAGAAAAGTAGCAAGGAAAGAAGAATGGAGAGGTGATAAATCGTTTCGTCAGGAAAGAGAATGTTGAGAATAGTAAGGTGGAAAAGAGGGTAACTGAAGGAGTTGCGATTGAGAGCTGTTGAGAAAGCAAGTATGGTTGAGAGATGCATGAGGAGCTAAGGACGAGGGTGAGATGGTGATAGGATTGTATTAAATTACATCTTTGTTTATGACACGTTTGAGACTAAAAGGTGATTTGATAGAGGCGATATATAGAGAGGATAAACGAAAACAGTAGAGCAGAAAAGGAGGAAGTGCGAGAGAACGATGTATAAGCTACCACAAAAAGCAGTGAAAGAATGGTTCCTGGCAGTGGTAACAGGTTTTTATCCTTACGGAGAATTCAACCAAGCACTGCAGTCTTTGAAAGAAAGTTTTCTCCATATTATTCTAATTTCTAAATTCGTTTACGAAACATTTATATGAACTAAGAATGAAAAATTTTATGATCTAACCTTGAAATCATTTACTAGTTCTTACGAGCTGACTGTACTCCCTCTACGTATAACCTTGTACTACTGTTTTTATCTGTCAAATGGATTTAGGAACCGATTTAATGAATTTCTAAGTTCTAAAGAAATTCTAAGAAAAGCTTCGCACGAACTGGCTGAATATCAACAACGATTCTAGGGCATTTCGCCCAAAGGACGTTTCATCCAGAGTTTTTAGGCAAAAGACGGTTAGCCTGGGGACAGTTCACCCAAAGGATATTTTACTCAATAGAAATTTCACAAAATTGTATTGTAAAAGAAATATGAAATGTAAACTGTACTATAACTATTATAGTTCCATTAAAATTATTATAAACACACATATATTCAAGTTAACAGTCTATTGACTCCCACAAATGCGTGTATTAAAAACATGAATTATAAACGCAAAAATTATTCCGGTACTGCTTTTGGATGCAGATGGGAAACGGTTAAACAGTAAAAGGCAGAAAGCGGCCATATTTGATACTAAATTTTTGTTTTTCTTTCTTTTCAAACCATGGTCTAATAATACAGTTCCAACAACCTACTTGTTGAATAATGACGATATCATTATTATTGTTACATAAATGGACAATGAATGGCAAAGTCTAAATCCCCTTAAATGAATCTAGAAACCGTTCACAGCTGAAATCACCTCATAATCTATGACCAGCTACTAGTAATTTCGAAAGTGCTTTGATTGCTGGGGCCATTTCGCACATGAGCCCGAATTGGGGATCGAACCCAGGACGACTTCAACCGAATCGGAACGTGTTGCCCACTTGGCTACCGGGAGGCCACCAGCTAATAAAGATAAGATGTAAATTATTAGGAAAGAAATAATTAAGATATAAGGAAGAATAGACATGAAAAAAAGGGGTGAGCCATCTAGTGCTAAGCCACCTTAACCCATTCCTTGTTTAATTAAGACGTCGACTGCAAACCAGTCGATCTGTGAGTTCGATCCTTCCCGTTAAAACTGTAAAGTCTCAATCTCGCTCCGAATGAACCCATTCGTTTGCCTCCCCTTCACTCCGTTTCCTACGTCAGTGAGTCTCTTTCTTCTCCACGGCATAGATTCCACGTCGCCAGTTTTCTTGCTCGGGTCACTTCCCCGGCCCACCGCGGATCGCATTCTCAAAATAAACACGCGAACTCTCGTCTCCGGACACTCTTTTATTCTGCCCTCGATCCTAGGAGGAACACACCAAGACACGCGGACAAAGAATACCAATTCATCATTTGCGTTACAGCCGCTCGACGAGAACGCGCTCGGACGTCCGTTTCCACACTCCGCCGATGAAATATCTCTGTGCTGGTTTCGTTCCAAGCGGCCACGGATTTTAAAGAGGTGATTGCTGGTGGCAGTCTTTCACCGGGAACTGAAAATGGTTATGATGAAATTCCATCGCGGGAGTGGCTTATTTTTCATTCTTAATGTCACATATTTCGTTTTAATATGAAATGCGCCAAACAAACTGCAATATTAGCCGTATAACTGTAGCCATTTGATACAATAATCACCGATGTGTATATCTTCTATAATAGTCAAAGCCGGGTTTATATTTATTGTCCAATATCACTAACTGCCAAGAAAATAATTTGAGAAACCAATTAAAACGTAATCCAAAATTAAACAGAACGGATAGCTATAGTCTATTATAATAACCCTGTATACATTAGTTAGTTATAATGAACTTTTTCTTATCCGAGCTAATGATGAGAGAAAGCGCAAAAAATCTGAAAACTCTGACAATCAAAATCTTCAACTTTTTCAAGTAATTTTCCAAGTTACGTAAATAAACTGTGTATTATTATTTGCTAACAAAGTCCGTTATTTTTATTTTTTCGTGGATTTCTTTCATCTAAACATAGATCGTTTTACCAGTGAAAATTTCAGTGCCATTATATACACACTACTTTATACAAAAGCTCTTATGAAAATCCTCCATGTATTTTAATGTGTAAATACTTATGTGCTTGAATTATTTTTAGAAGATCAAAGAAAATATCGCCGAAGAGCTCATGCACGGACAATCCGTCGCTCAATCAAGTCACTAAATTCACCAAGAAAATGCTATGATATACCAGCAATAACCAAGAGAACATTATTAAAGAAATAAAGAATTAAAATTTAGGACCGTTTTTTTTAAGTATAACTCATAAGCAAACCTTAATCACTTGTCTATAAATTTATATAAATGTCTAATTACTGAAGAAATATCAATAGATAATTAGAAATTTATAATTAGAGATGTGTAAGTTACTACAAACATTCAAACCAATAGCCGTTGATATGTCGATGACCGACCGACCAAAATGTCTACACAACTTATGTGACTTCGGGTCGATGTTTATAAAGGAGACATTTTTTCCAAAAACTAATTTTTTTTACGAAGACAAGAAAAAGCACTTCCGCGTTCCCCAGTCTCAGTTCATAAATTTAGGAGTTCTTTAGGGTGTCAGATATCAGATACACGAAGAAAGCAAATTCCTCAACTCTTTCAAGGGAAAGTAACTCCCCTCGATAAAGGAGTTAAGGCAAGGCATTAAAAATTTTAAAAGTTTCATGGAATTTGGAATTGGTTACTTCCAGGGGTTGAATGACAGCATTAGAGCTAATGAACTTCTCTTTTTTCGAAGTGGGCGGAGTAACAGAGCGTTTAAGTATGCTTTGCCCTGGCTTTTCCGATATTTTCAGTGCCTTTGTGTGGATATAGATTTTAAAACGCTACCCGTTGAGATGAATGCAAGTTTGCTGCAAGTGATACTCAAGCTAGTTGTATTCTGAGGGAATGAATTAATTGTTTTACTTTTCCAAAATAACATTTTCTTATTATTACTACTGGCTCAGCAGTAGATTACCATAATATAAAAATGACCATAGATTAAGGATACTTGAAGGAGAGTAGTGCTTGACTAAATAAGAATTGAGGGGTAGGGGGAATGCATTAGGTAAATTGAGAGATGTGATAATCAGCAAAAAGAGGGAGAATTTGAGAATGATGAAGGGAGAGTATCATATGGTGTGACACATTCGAATTTGTGTCTAAAAGAAATGGAATACATAGTCATCGTAAAAAGGCAGGAAGAAGGATTAAAATTAAAATCAATGATGAAACGAAACATACGGAACTTTTTTACCAATGGTATCCTTTATTCGAGTCCTGATCTTTTTAAAACAATCGAAAGGAATGCATGCTAGGTTCTTCTTTTACCGTTCGCTTGCTTCATATTCTGCAGAATTAAATCGAAATAAATATGAGAAGGAATATTGATTCAATATCTATATAATATCTATATAATAATACGAGTAAAAGTTGCTTGCATACTGCAAGCTAATTGGTGAAAATTTAGAATAAGTTTCCCTTACGGGTATCATTTTCAAAGCTTATCCAGCAAAAATCTTAAAAATTGCCGCAATGCATTTCGAACGTGAGAATTTTTCATCCATCTGGCATCGAACTCACGGTCAAAGGTAACCTTTCTTCCACTGGTTCTATAGAAAACTACTTCAAACGCAAAGGCTGTGATTTTGAATACTCTCCTGCAAAGAGAAAGGCCTCAAAACAATTTAAAAAAAATTGCGTAAATGACCGCCTGGCGTCGAACACAGGACCCATTTGTGAGAGACAATGGCATACGAATAATAGATAAGCGCCACTCTGACGTGTTTCAAAGTTTCAATTCAGTATCTTATCGGGAAGGTCATAAAATAAGATTCCGTTATACCCGTTTGAAATGCATGGTAGAATCGGAATGACACTCTTGCATCGAACCAAGGACCACTGCAGAAACGGCAAATAACATGAAAGAATGTTCTCAAATGCCTCTGTCACCATTCCGGGTTTTATCTTTCCAGCTTATCGGGAAGGATTTTTAAAAAATCATCCAAGATTTCACCAATGCATTTCTTACGGAAGCATTTCGAACCCACCTGGCGTCGAACACAGGGTCATTTGCTAACATTTCTTCCTTTGATACTATGGAAGACCATCTCATCTGCAAACACCGTAATTTTGATTGCTCTATCGCATCGAGAACGGTCTCAAAACAGATTGAAAATATTGGCGCTAATGACCGCCTAGCGTCGAACTCAGGACCCTTCTGTGAGAGAAAATAGCGAATTAATATTAGGTAAGTGCCATTATGACTTATTCCAAAGTTTCGATTCAATATCTTATCGGGAAGGTCCTAAAATAAGATTCCGTTTTCCCCGTTTGAAATGCATGGTGGAAGCGGAATGACCCTCTTGCATCGAACCAAGGACCACTAGACGAACTGTGAAATTCATGAAAGAATGTGCTCAAACGCCTCCGTCGCCACACGGAGTTTGATCTTTCCAGCTTATCGGGAAGGCTTTGAAAAAAATTTTCAAAAATTACAGCAATGCATTTCTTATGGAAGAATTTCGGACCCACCTGGAGTCGAAGTCACGGTCATTTGGCAACATTTCTTCCATAAGAACCATAGAAGACTACCTCAGCTTCAACCTCCGAGATTTTGGTTCCTCTATCTTACCGATAAGTGCCTCAAAATAATTTTTAAAAATCCACGCAATGCATTCTTATGGGAAAATTGCGATTTTTGGGACATTCTAGTATCGAACCCATGACACCTAGCGTTGATGTCTGCATTATTCTGGCATCTAGAGTGTGGGGCCAGTACGTCGAAAAAATCTGACGTCGAGGGCGCTCGTGGAACATGGTCAGAATTTGTATCCCCTATAAATATATATATATATATATAGGTATATCCGGAGAGTTAGCTATATATAATAGATACAATATTATTGAATTAAGATTCTTAACTTGGCCGTTAAATGTCCTTTTGCAATGTCGAGTGATGATATACAATTAACATATATTTATGGTTATAAATATGCAGTTTCACTTGTCATTGAGGTGATTGTTGAATTCTAAATCTTGTATTTTCCATAGAAATACACGGGGAATTTATTCTCATACTAAAAGGTTTCCCCGCTAAAAATGACGAAAACAAACTTAATTGATAGACAAATTAAATTAAAATTCCAAGGATTAATTTAAATGTATCCGTGATATTATCTGTCATGCAGTAGTCAACTTAAACAAGCTTTAGTTACAATAATCGAGCTAATTTATCACCCACCAAATTGCCGAGTGGTTAGTGCGTCTGGTTCAAATTTCCGACATTTCCAAAGTTTATCCTCAGTGGTTTAAATCCTGTACAGGGAAAATTTTTTTGCACAAACTTATGTTTCAGGTTTGCTAAGAAGCTTGATAGGAAGCAAAGAATTTAAGTTATAAGTTATTGAATTTATGTTATAGCTATAAGTTATTTAATTCATAAGTTATATTTTGCTTAGTCAAGGGTAAGGTGAGGAAACATGAAGATATTTATCAGAGTAAAGAGAGGATAAGGAAAAATTTTGTTATCTAAGTTACCTTTACGTTAACTAAAATCAAGCAAATGTTTTCAACTCATAGCTATTTCCTTGTACGATTGCCTTTATCATCAGATGATGAATTTACGTCTTCATCCGGCTGAAAATTTAAGAAGAGTTACGACTCGGAATTCCGCTTAACTAAGGTTCACGAGTTAGTTTCATAGGGAAATCCATTCCGTTTCCGCACTAGACAGTTTCCGTTTAACACGAGGTTGGAATGCACAAAATCCTATGACGTTCTCCGGGACCAATTTTTTTTCGGATTAAACATTTTCGCTTTACACAGGTGCCGCTTGAGACAGGAACACTGCACTAAAATATACATCAATTGGTATTGACTTTTAACGATACCACTCTTGCAACTATATATCATCTAGACTACAGAGAGTGCTTATGGTAAATTGATCGTACTAATTTGCCATAATTCTTTAAGAAAAGAGATCACGAACTGTTAGACCCGGGTTATATTCCCGGTGAGAGCCCACGTGCGAAATGACCTCAGCTGTAGAAGCACTTTTTACAATACTACTAACACAATTGTATAATCAGAAATATTATGTGGGCGGCGGAGAATGCTTACGGCAAATAGATCATATTAAATAGCCATATTTCGTTAAAGAAAAGGCTAGCTGTAAGGAGATTACGAGTGTGGAAAACTAGCAAAATAAGAAGGCGCAAATGAGGAACGGGTGCGAAAGGGTGCAGAATAAGAACGGGGAGGAGGAGTTGGAGAAAACGCAGAGGGCAAATGAGAGGCGAGGATTAAACCGCCTGTTTTCTTTACATTAAAAGTTAATAAGATCATTCTTAGAGAAGACGGAAGAGGGTAAGGATCCCTCCCCAGCCCTATCGTTATACTCTTATTTGGCCAACAGTTGCCATCACGGTAGTCTGAAAATTTAATAGTCTTTGTATCCAGATAATTGAAAATAAGCAGGGAATCTGTTTTGTCGGGAGCGTGGCGTGGGGAGATTTTTAAATAAGAAGTTGGAATGCGGACGGTGCTGTTTGGAAGGGGCGGGGTTAGAGAGGCTTTCGGGAAAATAAATTCCCGCGGAGGGACGAGCAGACAGGCAGACGAAAGACTTTATTAGTCCCTTCTCACGTTTCCGGAGCAAAGAATGGATAGATAAATACGTTTACGTCTTTATTCCGCCCAAGTTCAGGCCTTTGCGCACGCCTCTCGTCATATTGTTTCCAAATAAGGGATGATAGCGCTTCTTCAGAGCATTCCGAGGAATTTTCTTTGTGTTAACGATGATGGAATGATTTTCGGCGTTACTTAAGAGGATGGAAAAGATGTGGAAGGCAGGAATGACGTGAGTGGAAGCATCGGGAATTAACTTCATTTATACTCGTTTTAATTTCCAAGAGGAAAATTTAAGAGGTTGTTTCCATTCGGTGTAATTGAATTATCGTTATTTCCTTATTAATTGACGTGCAAATTGTCGTAAAGGCTGAAGCCGCTTTAATTTATTTGACAGAAAGCAAATGAATAGTAATGTATGGCACTTAAAGTGTCATACATTACTATTCATTTGCTATTACTATTCAGGATTAAATTATTGATTTTGAAGAATTATCAACACAGGCTAAATATCCGAGCTTCAATAATTCAAAGACGTTTATTAAACCTTTCTATTTTTACTTCATCTTATTTTTTAACTCTAACTTTATCAGTAATACATAGTTATTTTAAGTGTGGAAAAAATATCTCTTCCTTTTCAATTCTTGTTAACGTAAAACATAGCCTTTAACATTTCTTAAAACTAGGTATTACATTAGAAAAACTCCTCTATTTTTACAGTTTTTTCAGACATTTTGCTTTAACCTCAGTCATTGGTACACTGAACAGTTGTCATGTTTTCTTACGAATATTTATTTTTTGCTTCCTTGTCCCTATGTTTAATAAATTAAAAGTGTACCGGGAATACTTGTGTCTGTATTTTTCTCTTTATATAATTCGGATACGGTATACTATGTTTCAATTAACTTTTCCTATTGCCGACTATACTGCATCACAGTTACAGGAAATAAATTAGATACCTTCCATAATTCGAAGTTCCAATTAGAAACCTTGAAAATTTGAAACCTTGATAGCTCGAAACCACGTTAAATCGAAATTTTGGCAACTTGAAGGTTTTCGGATGTCCCCTAATATATCTTGATTATTTTGAATATCTGGTTGAACCAAAAGTTACTCAACAAGGCCTGAATTTAGTAACTTATCCATATTGAAATAATAAAAAATATTCGATTAACTTTCAAGTCAGCACTTGAGATCGAAAATTCATAATGTTTCTCCAAAATTTGTAATATGCACCAAAGATAGGTATAGCCCAAAACAAAATGAAACAGAAAAAATAACTTCACAACGTTATCTTAATTATTATTTCACGTTTATGATTTCTCTATCTATATACGAAGATCTCAAGTGAAAGTGAAAAAATAATTTATATCCCATCAACGTCTCATTTCAACTGCATTCACGAAATATACATTGCCAAGCGTTTTTCATTCTACATCAAATTTTTTATTCAATCCAGATGCCATTAAACCTTGCCAAAATATTTCGATCGGGACAGGTGATATCAATACCAGGATATTTATATAAGCATATGAAATACGGTGTGTAAGACAGTTTACGTAAAAGAATTTTTCGATAAATAAATAATGTTGAAGGGTGAAAGAAAGTTTCTCTCTTAAATAAATAATGCGTATACTCCCGAATGACTTTAAAATAAAATTTTCCAGTATATGATTCCTCCGAAAATCTACGTTAATACCCGGAATTATAAACGTATTTTTTCGAAAGGGAGTAATGAAGTTAAATGATTAGACCTCTATTGTGAAGAAATTCATCCCTCGGGCAATAATCAAATCTTGCACAGATGTTCCCGGGTTAGGGAAATTTTACGCGAGTAATGTTTTGAATTGTGGATTCCAAATTTTCAATACAAATCAATTCGAACGGATCTTTTACGAGGGATATTCAATATATACTTTTATTGCTTCAAATCCCTCCTCCATATTTTCACTCCAACCAGTTAATGCTGTCATAAAATGTCACGGAAAATTTTCCAAGTCTGCAAAATTCTATACGATGGAATATCACATTGAATCAGAGAGGAAAAACGATAAGGTATCTAAATATAAATAAAATTTTGCGTAGGTTGATACCATTTGTAAATAAAATTTAGTGTATATGTAAGGATGTGGTAACGAGAAAAGCTCTTCCTTAGAAGAAAGAAAACGTTCAATCAGAGATATTACTTGTGTAATAAATTCAGAGGGAGCACGTTCATAGAAGATACAGCTGATGTTATGCGTCCTACTTGTCTATAAGCCGGTCTGATACTGCCAGAAAGATCATAGAAATAGATGCAAGAACCATATGATTCAAGAATTTATTTCATTTCAGAGAACGATCGAAAGTAATCGATTAGGAAAGTAGAATCATAATGCATGCATCCCCTGCCACATGCGGAAAGGCGGCTTGCAGGGTACATATGTAGATGTAGATTGAAACAGTGGTGCCAAACAAAGGCCTAAGAATGTATACAGTTAGAATAAATTTAAAGTAAATAAGTTGCTAATAAGCAATAAAGGGTAAGAAAATATCCTTGTATTCAAAGGCCAATATCAAAAATATCCCGGAGCACACAGCAATGAAAATATGCATAAAATGCGTTAAAGAAAAACAGGACGCGAAGGAAGAAATACTCATAAGGAAAACATATGCATAACAATAAAATCATCCCGGATGATATATGTTTGTTGACCCGAAATCGAGGAAGAGCAAAAAAACGAGGAGGAAACGTGAGAATGGCATAAGAAGATAAAAAATTGTGACTGTATGAAAATCAAAAGGGTCAAAGACTCCGGGATGGAAGAAGAAGACGTATTAAATGCTGATAAAAAAGAGAAGAGAGGAAAAAGTTGAAGAAAAATTACTTTAAGAGGCAGATCTATTTGTAGATGGGGCGAGAAAAAAAAGACAATTTGAGTGACTGCAAAAGCATTCAACACCAGACAAAGAACAGCTAAAGAAAAATGGATATAAAAATATTTAAAGACATTGAAGAAGAAGATTAAATGACAAGTATATGGAAAACTAACATTGTTGTAGCAGAAAAAGTCTGGTTTAGGGTAATACTGGCACCAAGAATTTCACTTTGCTTGAAATTGACCTCATGTGTATAAAATATTTAAATTATTTTCTCATAAAGCAAAATAGACATTTAATAGATCTCCCTTGAGGGAAGAACCCATGCTGCCAGATAAACGTACTTGAAATTACTATTTCTATGAAATATACAGGATACATTTTTGAAATAAGGGGAATACTTGAACAAAATATTTATTTGAGATTAAGTGTAGTTTGAGCGAGCTAACTAACTCGTAACTACTTTAAAAATATATATTTATAGCCTTGCCATTACTCATACACACGATAAATAAACATCACACATTTATTATTATCTGATTTTCGCCTTTTCTCTCTCAAGGATTCCTTCTGCAATCTCTAAACTTTCGATTTAAAATATCACAAATGCATAAGCTTTATCATAGTTCTCTAAATATTTGCTAACACTCTATATTACAACAGAGGGTGAAAAATACCTAAACTTTATTCTTTTTAATAAAATGCTGTCATTCATTAAATATCCATATAAGGCTAGTACAACTTATAACACCTCTGATGTTGAAAAGCAAGTGTAACAAAATCTAGTGATTAACGCAAAAATCATACGTATTTTTAAATAGATAAACTTTCTCAAAAGGAAATTACGAAATAAATACGCAAGTAAATTTCATTTTCCTGCTCAGATTATCCTTACGTATTTGCTGAATTCAGCCTCAGATTTTAAAATTAAACCAACTAAAAAATGGTGGGAATTCCAAGAACGATAGCCAGATTATGATAATGTCGGATATCAGAGAACGGACAAGTGATTGTCGTGGACCAAACCTATAGAGGAGAAAGGAGGATAAAATATTGGCAATGAATTCAAATCGGAACGAACGAGGAGATTAAAATCAGTAGAGGATAAATAATACGATATGAAAAGCGCTCAGAAGTGAAAGGGGGACAACGATAGAGGACGATGAAGTGGGTGGAAACACAAAAAAGATTACAACGGAAAGATTGAATGGTGAAAGTAGGATAAGCATGGAAAAATGATGTTGCAAATAGAATATGAATGTGAGAGGACATACACCAATACACATTGGGATTTTCAAAAGGAATATCCATGGATTGACTACCTTCTTGGACCTGTAAAAATTCAAATTTATTATGTATTTATTCAAGCCGCTACAAACACCCAATCGCAGGCGAATTTTGAGTGAATTGCCCAACAAACACGAACACAGACATCTATTTCCATGCCTGAAAATTCCGGTTAGCCGGGACTAAAATCCGGGACCTTGGCCCTGGTAATCCAACATACTAACCACTACACCGAAGGCGGTAGATGTTAATGGTCAATCTTACATCATTCCAACTATCAACATATGAGGTCAATATGAGATCAACTCCACTTAGTGGATAGAAAGGAACCTATCTATAATGTCACATTCAGTTATTATAATAACAGGTGATTGATGTTAAATTCCCGGGCAAAATCCACGACGGAACATTATGAAAAAAAACAATATTACAGATACTTCCACCGTAGCGGTAAGTAGTTGCTTACTTGAAGAATTTAGCAATTAAGTCCAATTTTTATGAAAGAAATTACGTGCTAATCCTATCTCAAACGCCAATACCCTCTATCAAGATTTCTTATGTTATGCAATATCTCATTCAAATCTCTAGATATGGTAAAGAAGAAAGACAATGGTAGTTTTCCACAAAGTTACGCCCGATCATGTAGATTTCAAATCTCTAGACATAGAAATTAAACGGTATTAGAAACGGTCTATAGCCAGTCAAGAAGAGATTACATTGCTTCAGTTATCAAAAACAGAAAAATAAAAATCATTTCATACTTGGGAAACTATTCAATTTAGAGGGTTATTGCTGAAAGGTGGAGTCAACAAACTTAGAAAAACTTAACTAACAAGTGAGTGAAAGGGATCGCAGTACTACTTTATTTAATTCTGATAAGTCAGTTCGTTCAACTAAATGAAGCTGGTATTCGAATAAAACACATGGCACCACACATGGAATTGGTAAAATATCATCCACCGCTATCATAAACTCATAGATCAATTAATTTATTTATGATTTTTAGATAATATAATTAATATTTATTTTCATTTGTGCAATGACTATATTCGTGTAAAATTATGTTATCTATGTTTGTTATTTCTCTGCTATTTCAATGCTATAAGGGCTGTTTGACTATGTACATAGTATGTGAAGAATCCTCACTGCCACCAGTTGTAATCTACTTGCAGTGGTTACACTATAATAAAATAATAATTATTAGATTATTAGATGCTAAGATTTTGAAAGATCATACTAGCTAAAATCAGTAAAAACCTTTACAGGGAAATAGGTGCGTCAGGAAAGTTGGAAAATTTTTAAATTAAGTCTGTTCACAATTAAAATTTGTGAAGGGACTCAGTCGGATACGAGGAAATTGGCCTGGAGCAAGAGTTTCTTTTTCCATACAACTGCGTAAATAACATGATTACATGCAAGGTTCAGCTTGAAGCCTGTTTACTCTAAACAGAAAAAGAAAAAAAAACCTCGACTATAAGAGAACGATTCCGTGGTTGTCTGTCCAACAAAAGAAGGAAATAGGATCAAAAATGGACAGGATATAAATCTAAATAAAAAGTTTCGCAACAAAGGGAAATGGCAGAATGTTGTATGCGTAGCTGGAAAACAAATCCTGCGTCTTCAATAGAACGGAAATTCCGTGGAAATTAGTTGCATAAAAAAGAATGGGACCGTCATTTTCTATGGGATTTTTTTCACTTTTTGGCGACCGGTACTTCGTCCTTCCCTCTCTCATTCGAGCGCTGGAAATTAAAATTCGCGATCCCCTTTTCCGCATAACTCGATTTTTTCCCAACGTTTCGCAAATTCGAAATAAAAAAAGCCTAAAATGAGAAATTTCGCCCTTTTTCCAATTGTGAGATAAAAAGATTTTTGCTACAATCGGCAGAGATATGGGGCATAATTAACTTTTCTCGTCTTATGTTCTTTGAATGCAATCTAAAATAATTTCGGCATACGAGTTCATTTTGGGAGATTAAGAATTTTTTTTCTGGAGAGTGAAATCGCTCTACTTTTTCTATTATTCATTCCAACCTTACAGCTTGCACGCTGATTAAATTTGAATGGACGTGCTCTTTTTCTTCGTTCCTTCAACTTACTTAACTTTTTCTGAACATCGATAAGGATGAATTGGAAAGTTACATTAAAAAATTTTAGTAATATCATCCAAATAATAATACGAATTATCCAAATATATTTTAGAGGTCCTGAGATATGATAGGATCCAGTCAGTTTGAGGCTTTCGACATAAATACAACATCACTGCAAAATACATGGATATTAAATATTTAATGTAATCTAAATCTCTAATTTTAATAAATGAATGTATGAGTATGAGTAGGGGTTTCCCACATTACGGCTTGCAAGCCGCATGCTGCCTTCCCATGAATTGTATGTCGTTTTAACTTCTGAGAAGTAGATTATTTCCTTACATTTACATACACGCAATTCAATTAACGATTTATTGCTGATTCGGGTTTAGCGTAATTATATCGAACTAAGCAAAACAGATACAAATACAGAATATTTTTCTAGAATTTAAGATAAATCAGCAACGATTTTTGATGAAATTTCAGTAAAAATTTCAGGTAAAAATAAAACCTGTTTTCTGCGGCCTCCGAAACTTTTCCAAATGCCAGTGGTTCCCACAAGAACTAAAACGTAGAGGATGTAAAGTATCACTTATCTTTTTCATGATCTTTTTCAGGTTAGTATCATCACTAAATTTAAAGATAATTACGATTAATTTCATTCCTTCAAACAATATCATCCAAACATATGAACACTGAAAATCGTTCCACATAAAGGCTGAATTGTAATATTAGCAAAAGATAAACACAAGATAAAGCGTTGTTAGAAATAACTTCTCCCAACGAAGAATAGACAGAAAAAGTCCGACGGGGACGGGAATCGAACCCGGGTCTCCCAATTGCCAGTCCCGTCGGACTTTTTACAATTCTATTCTTCCTTGGGAATTTTCTTGGGTGCACACCATCTCGTGCAAACATCACCCTAACATGCCGTGTTTAATAAATCTTCCTTAGTGTATGACATTCACTCAAGTAACTTGCTGCTTAAAAATACTCACGAAGTTCATTTTACTTACAAAATACATTCCTGTGTGAATGGGATAAAACTACATACTTTTATCAGAGACATCGAGCCTTTCCATTCAAAATATTCTTTGAATCTCATGTATTCATCAATCTTATTTCGATTTTATATATACCTTAAATATTCTTACAATCTTATAACACTAAAAATACACCTGCTGCCAGCCTCTGAAATTTCAACAGAACGATATATTTTTACTATAGTATTGTACCAAGAAAGACGATAAATTTTGAACAGCATATCAAATGGTATTCGTTTAAATTAAACACAAACATCGTCTGCAAATACCATTGATATTCCATAACAAATTTCTTACAAAAAATGTAACCAAAAAAGAATACTCTGAATGATACTGCCTGACAAACCCCATATAATTTCAACCAAGCTATATTTTGCGATAGAAAAATATCCCTGAGGAAAGAGTAAAATATAAGTTCTTTCGGCGGAAATTAATAATAAGAATTCCTGAGCTAAAAATATCTTTCCTAACTTGCGTTCTGTCTTCTTTCTCGTCGGTAGTTCAGCAAGATAAGTTTGCCCTCAATGAAATAGTAACGTTCCTAGAATTGGAGAGAAGTAAAATTCAAAACTTTCAACTTTAATATTCTGAGCAACGTATGTGCCGTGTGGGTGGAAGCAGTCGGGATCAATCCTGAAAGGTCTCCCTCACGGAAATTCACTCTTTTCAATTGAGATATGGCCTTTTTACTGAAGAATTCGCAAGGAGATAGTTGTGGTAACTACCTAAATGTAACTTCGAATTTAATGAGCGTTTTTCTACTCCTCTGACTATTCAGGACATAGAATTTACAGTTACTCCTACTTAAAAAGTATATTTTTCACGAGCAAGATAAGGGATGCATTCAATAGGTAACGAAGAGCTCTTTCGTAAGTATCTCATTTAACTGTTTCTTAAAGGAAAGCCATTATTTCTTGGGAGAATTAATGAACCTACCTCTTTTTCTCTGATTTCTAAGTACCTTCTTGCGTCTGAATCGAACGAAATATGAGAGATTTTAAGTCGCAGAAATGACTATATCTAACTATATCCAACTTTATTGATGGAACAAAAGACGAACACAATTCGTTAACTACTCTCGAAGGAAAAACGAAATGATAGTTGAGTTCATTCTATATTTCCAGATGGAGCAAAAACGCTACGATAAAAACATGTGTAGGTTACTATTGTAGCATATCTGGACCATTTAACGTTTTCCAACTCAAGATGAGATATATCGGAAGTCTTTTTCTGCAGATTATCTCTTCACTCCGTGTGCCTTCCCGTCCTACCATATTAAATTCTTTTTTTAATTGCCCAACTCCTAGATTTTCCATAACTAAACGATAATTCAATTACCGCTTAATTCATCTGTACAATAGTTTACTCTCACATTCTCCTTCTTCAGGTCCATTTACATAGCATGTCTAGACTATGGCCTATTTTGTTTAACTGTGCTGATAGTTAATAATGGACCTGTGCATTTAGTTTCATGCATTCTTTGTATTTTTTCTATTTAGTATTTATTATTTTTTATTCTATTTGTTAAGTTTCTTGTTTTACAATTGTATTGTTTTTATTCCATTTTAAAGGCCTTGCGCTGTTTAAGAATTTATATAAATAAATATATAAATTTAATCGAAGATAGGATTTTTTCTATTAAAAGTTTCATTGTTTCATATGTAGAGACCTATTCCTATAGTGCTTTGATCTAAACTGTTTTCACCCTGCTATATAATTATTTGATTTTGAACGGAAATTAACGCTATCTAGAGAACGGATATGACCTCATTTTCGAACAGCTAGTTGTGTGAGCCCTTCGTTGGGCAACATATGGTTAAAACTCGTGGTGTATTTAGGGTAACTATTAAGTCAACGAAGATCTTTTCTGAGTATTGAATGGGTGATATTTTATCTACGAATTTTTCTTTGATAGTGATTCATAAACCTTCATGGAAATTCGGTTAAAGTATGTGATGTGGATAAGGAATATGGGCGGGAGAAAATTAATAATAAATAAGTCCTAGGATATCATTCAGTGTTGTAAAAGAGTGTGACCAAATACATCGAGCTAATCTTCCGGAGTAAAATATGAATGAACTGCTATTCATATTGAAAAGTGAAGGGAGATATTGGTAGAAAGAAAAGAAAATGGAACTCGGCTGTCAATTAATTGAAAACCCTAAAAATATCCATTTGAAAAACGTCCCAACAGCCAATATATATGGACAAGCTTCTCGGGAATAAACAGGAAATGTGATTCAATATGCTTTGAAACCTTGATGATAATAACACAGTTATCGAAATACGCATTGGGTGATTCCTAGAAATTTGTTGATAAGGGACTTCCTGTTCCATCTTAATTCCGAGAATCGGCTACCGCAATCTTTTTTCAAACTTAATTGATATTTGACCTTTGGCACAAAATTTTTCACATTCCACCATCTTCACCAATTCCCTTTCCCTTACTAACGAATTTGTTTTCTTAGAATCCTTCATCTCTTCTAACGAGCATATTTCCTTCCTTAACCCATCTCTCAAATTGCTCCCTTTTCCTTTATGGCCCACCATATCCCTCCTTTGTATACCTATGGCTTTCTTCTGACCTTTTCTGATATACATGCTCTTGTATCTGTTTAATGGTCACCTGATGATGGGGTTTATACTCCGAATGGCCTTGTTCAGAAAAACTTTGATGAATAAAGCACAAATATCTACCCTCCGATCTAAATTTTCAGAGTTCATATTATTCATCGATAACCATTGTGTTGTACATTGCACTCTTCACTTCCCATATGCTTACTACTCGTAAGGGCATGAGAGGTGAACTATTATACTCTCGATCTGCTCGTTGCTTGAGTGAAAGTGAAAAAAGCTTTCGAAAAAGGTGAAAAGAACTATATTTACAAATGATGCACTCAGAATTTTTGAGATTTTTTTACATATCATCGTGAAGCGTTAGAGTTTTTGTAAACTGGAGAATCTTTTGGTCAAAAATAACGAGGCTGAATTTAATTTTAATATGTTTACAAGATTTCAGAACAGAAAATTTTCAAATCCCGATTATTTTACCACATGACAAATCGTAGTCATTAGTTGCACATGGAAGGAATAAGGTTAGCAAGTAATTTTTAAAAATCAATAAATTGATCACATTCCGGTTTGGTTTCGTTTAAATATAACCTAAAATAGATTTCTTAAATTTTTTAAATGTATAGTGCTATTTGATGGTACTTTAAAATGGTGACCATTTTCTTCCTGAAGGTTAGATATATAATTCCAACTTCTGGTCATTATTTCATCTACTCTGGTGTCTCGAAATCGTAATCCTAAAAAGACTGTTAAGAATTAACCATTCACTAAATTAGCAAGAGAAGAAAAATCATCCGGTTCGAGAAATTTACATCTCATACTACACCTCCCCAAAGCTTGCTGGCAAAGTCATTAAACCCGAACCGAAACGCGAAACTTCAAAGATGACACTCCATAGTCTAAAATAGATACTTCGACCTCTGTGAAATTATAGAGAACGGAGTAAACAAAGAATTGTCCTGAAGAGATGATTCCCAGCCCGCCATGAATATTTCTCATCACCCAAATTCATTTATGCTCCTCTGGAAAATTGAGGTTCGAACGGATAAAAAAGAGATGACTCGAATGAATAATTCTGTGATACCCGATGAACGATGTCCTAATAAACCGAATCGGAGATTTCCATTGCATTTTGGGTCGGCCGCTTCTCAAAAGGCCGTTAAATTAGAGCTTTGTGAGGCAACTCAAAGGGAATTCGACGGATCCAAAAGTAAATACGAATCCAATCGAGATCCCTCTTCACAGCTCCCGAAAAAGTGTATCCAGTTACTAGATTCTCGCTTTTGGCTCAGCTCTCAGACGCATCCCTGCTATTTACAGATCAAAGAGAAACATGGATCCCGAATTGAAAGTCTGATTCTTACTTTCTAAAACGTCTGCATGAATGTGCAAGCACGGCTATCTTTGAATACTCATATTATATTCGCAGTTAGCGCTGCAGCTCAATCAATTCCGACTGATGTAGATGATTGAGATGGAAGTCTGCGTATTTAGTTGAATAAATGAAGAAAGTACAAAGGCTTGCGTAAAAACGTGCCCCTTGATGTAAACGGAACAAAGACAAAGACTATGACATCGAAATAGCACTGTAACTTCACTGCAGCGGCGAAAACCTTTACAATTAGGTAAAAAGAGCACGTTTTTATAAACACTGCAGCAAACTACGCGGCGGATATTTCAGCCTGACTTTTGAAAAATAATGCTCCAGTCTATGAGTGGGAAAAATTTTTCACTTGCTACTTTATAACTGTGAAGTACTTAAGCACTACGTATTACTTATAAAACTTTTTTATTCATTTTACTGATTTAAAAACTGTTCACTGCAAAGGTTTAGTTATCAACAGGTGATATTCAGTTCAAGATAAAATTCTTTTAAATTTCATAAAATCATGAAAATTTTGCAGATGGACTTAATATGTTCTAAACTCTGCCCGGAAAGAATTTTGTATGAAACTTTTCAGAAGCACGCCTGTATGTGTTGAGTGAATACTTTTATCCTGATCGTCATCAAAAGGTTATTCAATTCCTAAATATTAGAATAGCTCTAATGTTTAAAAACTTTTCATTATTCAGAATATTTAAGAAAATTGTCGCAAATAAGAATCGTTTACTTCAAACTGGACGCTATTACATTACTGAGGATGAATTAAATTCCTCACGATTAGGAAATATCCGAAAAATTTTGCTATTTACCATTTTGTGGATTCAAAAATTGGATCACCAAAACAAAATAGTACGTGAATTTTTAAATGGAGATGAGTGAATTTAATATACAAAAATGTAGTTCCCTAATCACATTCTTTCTAAATTTATAATTTAAAAGTACACTATTTGGACTCTTATCAAGTATTCCCTTGTCATTATTAACCGGGGTCCACATCACCTTATGCAAAAACATCCTTTGAGTTGATATCCGAAAAACAAAGCGTAAACATTGATTTTTAAAGTCAAAAGCTGGAATAAAAAATATGGAAATTCTTTCAAAGGCTTGTTTTCACAAGCATTTTTTTCGAATGTTCTCGAATAAAGAGTGTCAAAAGAAAGTTTTCAGTGCTACGTACAAATCATTCATAATCGTAACTAATAAACAAGTGATTTCAAATAATAGCATAAAATTTACCTAGATTAATGCTAGAATTGTTAATTGTAGATTAAAATCGTCAGTTAGTAATGATCAAGAATATTCGGTTCCATTCAATTATCAAAACAATAAGATACCTTTTTAAGTCGCAATGAGGACAATAAATATTTTGCTCGTTTTCGACAATATTAAGCCTAATTGTTTGTAAACTCTTAATTCACAAAGAGTCCCGATATTCAATTTATATAATAGAGATAGATGCCTAATTAAAGAGCAGAAAATTATGCTTATAAATTTTAATCTTGAGCAAATATTTACTTCTTCTCTAATGTATATTGATATCCTTCAATTTTCCTGTATGGAAGAGAGTTATTCCATGATACGATATTAGACTAGATACTTTTCGGAATGAAAGACACAGTGCTCCCAAAATAATTGAGTTCTATGAAACAAACTACTTCATTACGAGAAAGGATCTAAATTCAACAAATTTAAATTCACAGAGGTAAAATATGTATTATTATATCTCAATGGATATGACTGTCATCTACGATAGAATTTTGTACTACATGAAATGCAGGAATCTATTTTCACATCCTATTAATATTTCAACCATAATTTACCAATCATTTAAAACTTTTGCTTTTCTGAACCACAATATATACGTCACAATAAATTTTATGCTAAAGTTCTATGATATTACAACACATTTAAAATATACTATGACAAAAAGACTTTTCAACTCTTTTATCCAAACGTATTAGATATCCTCTATGCGCACTTTTCAATAGTGATACATCTCTGGCTTATTCCCCGTTCAATACTTCAGAATTCTTTATTCGTAGGCAAAATATTCCCAACCGCTTCGTCTTTTGCGGTCTCCTTAAGTAGAACATCCACCAAGAGCCTAAAACGGTAGAATACTGGGAATATTCTTTGACCTTAAAAGACATTTCGAAAGAAGTTTCCGTGGAACATGCATGTCACATAAAGGAGAGCCGCTTAGGTGTAGAACCTTATGATATTCGTTGACATTGCCGTGAGAGTTTTTTTAAAGGAAAAGGAATTGAGGAGGATTGGTCTGCCGAGACCTATTATTTGAGGACGTGTGCGAATCGTTTCACGCTTGACACATACTCTGCGAATGGATTGGAGGGCAAAGAGGGTTATGTAAGGTGAATGTGAGAGGACAGATGTCCCGATGGGGGAAAGAAATAGAGGGATAGGATAATATAAGAGGATATAAGGAGACAAAATATGGGAAAGGGACGGGCTTAGCTTTGTGCAAGAATAGTTCTGTGGTGGATACGAAAAATTGTAAAAATAAGTTTGTTTTTACAAAATATGTACCGTAACTGTTAAATATTAAAATTTTATTTATCAGAAAGAAAACGAATCAAAGGTTTATCACAAAACCTCACAATTCCCTTGAATTTGAGACAATGAAATATAAAAATTTTGATATTCCAATATCTTTTCAAGAATGCAAAATTTGTTTTTGTTTGAGAAAAAATGTTACAAGTTAAAAGTCCCACATAAAGCAAATAAATTACAATAATACTGATCACAATCGATAAAGGTGAAAATATATGAAAAGTAATGCAATTTCTCAATGAAGCAAAAACATCAGCAGTTTCGAATACTTTTCGTGTAGATAAGAAAAAACTTAAGAAAGAAAGAAATAAACTCAAAGCTAAAGGAAAGAAACTTGTGAGAAATTTGCTATAGTTGCTGATAGGTTTTTACATCAAAGATACTGTTTAATGAGATACAAAACTGAGATCTTAGACTATCGAAAAACCCAAACGCCCAAACAGGGAAAAACGCAAGAAAATCAATCACTGCAAGAAGAAAAAAATATCTACGGAAGCCAATTACTCTTAGCAATAAAAGGAATCAGTCTATTTACTAAATAACACGCCTCATATTCGTAATTTTATTGTTAAACCTTTTCCGTTACAGACATCACGTAGCGAAATTGGTCTACCGAATGAAAATAATTTATGTGAAGTAATATACAAATCAAACTTATACCATCGTATAATTTGAAAATTTAGATAATAGCGAGATAATTCAATGCGTGCACGTGCATACATCGATACATCGAACCATCTTCATGAACGATGACTGATTCGCAATAAGAAAAAGTGATTAATTCGAAAAAAAACGTTCGTAGAAAGATATTCAAATTTCGTTAGGGTAAACTGGTTTGTTAAAGCATGGTTATCTTCCCTGCAAAAAGGTATTGAACGTCTCCTCATGCGTTATCAATAGTGATGAAATTTGGAATGGGATGTTTTGTAATAGACATCGGGCAGACGGTTATGCGCGGCGAATGACATAGAGTCGCGGAATTAACATGCTGTCGACCTATCGTTGGATTCGTTGGATATTTCTGCCTATGGACGGGAACTCTGTAGGGTTTATTTTCTCCGGCGTTGAAAATCTAGAGTTCATAGCAAAGCGCTGAGATGAAAGAGTGAGTAGCGCGTGTGCGGATTTGATGGTGCGAACGCCGTTGCAAGAGGTAATCCTTTTACCAGATGAAGCCCGATTGAAATATAAAAAAGTCCACATCAATCCGTAATTATATTATTAGACGTAATTATATATATTATTCGTTCATTTTATTTCGATTCGGAGTACATGGAGCTAATCCAGCCGTTCAGAGTTTGCGATTCGACGCTGTTATTGAATGATCGAATGTGAGGTCACTTATCACGTTTTCCAATCACTGTTAATTCTACAAAATACTACAGATTTTAAAAGCTTACTGTACGAAAACTTTTGAGTCTCTTTAAGCTTGCAATGTATATCAAACAAACATATTGTAAAATGTGAATGGAAATAAATGTATCGTGTAAACCGATGTGGATAAATATGCCATTCCCAAAGAAAATAGACTGAAAGACCTGTTACCTTCTTAAATGATTAATTAAAAATGATTTTCACTACTAAATAAACCTTTATTCTATTAATTACTACCCCTAGAAGATCTTAAATAGATGAATAAACAAAACCTACAACACGTTAAGCTTGCAAATTTAAAAATAAACCAGAATTAATATGAAGATGAATTAAACAGAAGCCTTCTGAAGAGGAAACTCCGACGAACATTTCTCTTAAATGAAGAGATCGAATGGGTATTTTGGTAAAGATTTCTAGTGGGCGTGTGTCGAAAGAAGAGAGAAACCAATTAGTCACCGGAAAGGAGTGGAAGTTAAGCAAACAGGATTGTGCAACAGAAAGTTTAGAACTGTCCTCCCAATACCCTCGAAGTCTTTCAATAAAGTTCGAACAAAGAATTGTAACCGAAAATAAAATAGGTGTATCTTTTGGAAAATATTTTCACAACAAGCATTATACCATAATGATCATGCTTGCTCAGAATAAAACTCTATTTCCATCAAAAATTGAAAATTCACCAATTATTTTCTATTTATATTTCTAAATGCGTATGTCTATAACTCATGTATTAGTTGCAACTAGCGAAATCTGCATAAATATAACTAATCAATTACAAAGTCAGATTAAGGAAGAAGGGTTATCTCAATCTCAATATGTCCTTCCTATCTCACACTATTGATACGATTTCCAATGTGGATTGCAACCATACAGGCTAAACAGCCTTTACCTGATACAAAGAAGTTTCTTAATTCGTAAACGTAAAATGGAACTATATTCTAAATTACCGATTAATTTTACCTTTGCAGGAGCTATTGGTCTATTAGGCTTGGTTGGCAACCATTCTCAACCCATCTAACATCACGGATATAGGGAATGGGAGGTCATAACTGTCCGAGAAGAATAGTTAGGAGGAAATATTAATCCAAAATAACTTATGGAATGGACTTTAAAGAAGACATTGACCCATTTCCCTCACGCCAAATTTTCTCCACGACTATGTATGATTGAGGGTGAATGTTTGGAAGGGGTCTAGGACAACTCGCCGCCGCCAGCTCGCCGCCGCCGACTCGCCGCCGCCAACTCGCCGCGGGCCCAACTCGCCGCGGACCCAACTCGCCGCGGGCCCAACTCGCCGCGGGGACAACTCGCCGCGGGCATTTTTTAAATACGTTTAGAACTATGAAATTACTCGTTCTTCGCAAGGGTTTTAATTATCTAATATCATAGAAAGAAGAAACTAAGAGATCTGCTAAATTTTACGGTAAGACCATAGCACCACTTCATAGAAGCAATTAATCCTTGTTAACCCTTGATTGGTTTCGTGGGATCGATATAACCCCAGGCTACATACTTCCTTTGATAAATCATAAGCTATTTAAGATATTTATATGACAATTTATTACTTATATAAATAATTTTGCACTACATTTATGTTCTGATAATTTCGTTAACTTTGAGAAACGAAAGGTATGCAATTAATGCGGTGTTAACAAATTACAATAATTAATTTAAGTAATTATATAATAAGCATATTATTTATTTTTAGCGGTGATCTACAAAGTAATTCAGCAGTAAATATCAGGTGCAAAATGTAAAATAATATTTTGGAGTTAAAATATCACCAGAAGCGATTTTATTTAAGCGATGACCAATGAACTAATTCATAGTCAGTAATGAGTAATTCATAGTAAGTACCAGGAGCAGAATGAAAAATACTACCCGAGAGTTAATGGACTACTGGAATGGAAAGTTAAAAGCAAAAATTGAATGAATTGCCGATCATCCGTGAACATTTTTGAAACTGCCATCACTCTCTTACAATCCAACATAAAATGCTGATTTTTTCTTCAATTGCTCACTGTATCATCTGAATGCATAAATATTACATATGATTAATTTCAAAGTAACCTTATCGTAGTAAAATATTATTTAGTTAGAACGTAACTCAAGAAAAATTCGTCGTGCAGTCCAAAATATACGTCGCCTAAAAGTTTTTGGTTTCTCACGTGAGGAAGAACTTATCTCGAAAGAAATCGAGATAAATGTTGTAATTTTCATTTGCAGTTTGTTTTCATGCGATATCTTGAACAGAACTTTAGTTTTTGACTTTTATATCAAAGAGCGTATTCCGCTTCGGGCCTCGAATCGCCGGGGCTTCGGAACCTATAATGCAAAATACTCGTATATGCAAGATATGGTGTTCATTATTTTTCTGGTACTTACCAATGGGTTATGTTATGTATAGGCGCTTAAAAAGTATTGAAATACCGTTTGAAAATTATTCAAATTTATTTTTGGAAATCTAATGAAACTGCCAAATTTGCTTACTTTTGATTGATTAAAATTAACTAAATTCTCAGATTATCTTAAGAAGGTAAAAATCTTTTCAAAACAAAATTTGGTTAAAATATCTTGATTAGTTTTTGTTTTACCGAGGGAATTACACCACCTGGGGTCAAATTCACCCCACGAGACTAATTAAGGGTTAATTACGTTTACTGTATTACGCAAAGATCAGTTAGGAAGGAATATCTTTCTGTGAAATCTTTTTATGAAACGTTGATTTGAATGTAATTATCAGTTGGTATGCATGATCTGATTTTGTTCTTTAGATAGTACTTACAAATTAATTACTTAATATAAGGGCACTTAAAAACCATGATCTGTTAATTATATAATTATTTACATTTATTTCGTAGATATGGTAACACTACTAAAATGTAATGCATTTTATCGGTTAAATCAACAAAATTGATTCGTCATAGCATTGTATAGCAAAATTCTGGTGATATTTTAACTCCCAAATATTATTTTACATTTTGCACCTGATATTTACTGCTGAATTACTTTGTAGATCACCGCTAAAAATAAATAATATGCTTATTATATAATTACTTAAATTAATTATTGTAATTTGTTAACACCGCATTAATTGCATACCTTTCGTTTCTCAAAGTTAACGAAATTATCAGAACATAAATGTAGTGCAAAATTATTTATATAAGTAATAAATTGTCATATAAATATCTTAAATAGCTTATGATTTATCAAAGGAAGTATGTAGCCTGGGGTTATATCGATCCCACGAAACCAATCAAGGGTTAACAAGGATTAATTGCTTCTATGAAGTGGTGCTATGGTCTTACCGTAAAATTTAGCAGATCTCTTAGTTTCTTCTTTCTATGATATTAGATAATTAAAACCCTTGCGAAGAACGAGTAATTTCATAGTTCTAAACGTATTTAAAAAATGCCCGCGGCGAGTTGTCCCCGCGGCGAGTTGGGCCCGCGGCAAGTTGGTCTCGCGGCGAGTTGGCTCCGCGGCGAGTTGGGCCCGCGGCGAGTTGGGTCCGCGGCGAGCTGGCGGCGGCGAGTTGAGCCATTCCCGTTTGGAAGGGGGCAGGGGTTAATTAATGTTCCTTGTGATTGAATGTGTATTGTTTCTAAGGGAGTTTCTGTGTTTTAACTTTTCAGAGAATAAGTGTTGTAGTAGTAGTAGAACAATTTTTGCAAGGGAAATAGCAATGGAGTTGGGAATTGTGTTATATTGAAGTTTCGTATCTTGTAAAGTAGTTGTATTTAAGTGTTAAATCTTGTGAGGGTATTATATAGTTTGTTCTGAGTTTTTTAATTATGTTTGTGAAAATTAGTTGTTTGTAATGTTGACACCAGACTAGCAGTCTATCTGCAACAATGTACTTAATAAGAATAATAATAATAATCTCGACTAAGGAAGAAGTGGGCGTAATAATCAAAGGAAAGACGGGATGTGAAGGAATGGTGAAGGGAATCGGGAAATTGGGAGTGAAAGATTTCCGGTAAAATTCATGGTTTGAGGGGAACGTCTATGGGGATCACTAAACGGGATAATTATCGACAGCGATGAAGAGCAGTAGGCGTCAGGGGCTGCGGACAAATGAGGACCGATGGAGACATGCTTAGAACTGCAGAGCGTCATCCCGACGGAAAATTAGCGGGTAATCACCATGCGAATCCGCCGTCGGAGGGATGGGTAAAGCAGGGCAAGGCCACAAAAATGGTATTTAAGGCAGTTGAATGACGATTCAAAATCTGATTAACGAGCGTTTAATCAATCACTTTAAGATTTCAGAGAAAAGGGGGAATCCTTTGTAAGAGGATTGTGAACGCTTGAAAAATTGAAATACCTTTGAAAAATACCTATAACTATTATAGAATAGGGAAAGAATTTGGACTACGGCTGTTAATAAGCTGGAGTTTTAAAGGTTTAAGGCTACTAAAACCATTTTTGTCGGAGATCCGTACCTGCCCGCTAGAAACAACGGAACGCCCTGCATTATTCTAAGAAGAATCAACTCCTTTTACCTATTACGATGCTTAATTTTTTTATACCTTGTAATTTTGCTTCATCAAAAAAGCACTATTTTCTGAATAGTTAAGAATATTGAGTATGTTTAAATATTCAAGGGAATGACTTATTATTTAACCATCCAGTGAATTATAAATTACTTTATCTCAATTCATCTTTTATCTGGGCGAAAAATTGCTAATGATTTTATTTGTATCGTAATTACGTAAATATAATAAATTAAAAATTTCCCGTTGCTGAGGAGGGGAATATGCGACCTTTAGACCACTTTCGACCTTTTTAGCATTTACACTCTGTAATAAATGCATGTATTTGAATAATTATGCTTCCTACTCTTGTTTATTTCTGCAAGTGAAAATAAAAGCAAAAATACTCTATTTGTTATTAGATTTATTTACCCAATTTAATCCTTAAATAATTCATGAAGGAAAACGAATTTATTTAAGGAAATTAATCCATTCAAACATTCGTATTCCTTCATCAAAGTTTTGGATATTTTTGTTTCCTAGGCTTTTTTATTTTGGCAAGTAAAAATAAAATCAAAAATAATCTACTTTTCGCTACATTTATTTAAGAATATCAATCCTTAACTAAATTTGTGGTGAAAAATGCATTTATTTAAGAATTTCAATCCATAAAATAAATTACTTTTCCTTCCTAAACTTTTTGTAATAAACTATTTGCAATATAGGGAATATGCCACTAATGTATGGCTTGGTAATTTCTCAGGCGGCCAAATGGTACATACAGTCTGCCTATTTAGTTACAACTAACTCTAAACATATTTTCTCTTACTTTAATTCTTTATCGAACTGAGATATAAAAAACTTGAATTGGGTTGGCTGTATTGGGAATCATGATGACATTGCAATAGATAAGTGCCAGCAGGCGTATAACCCGAATTATTGCTTGGAGCTAAACTACAAGATTGTCACTAATAATAATATTGAAATATTTAATAATTAATATTAAAATACAGCTGGAAGAGAAATTTAATGATTCTTACAATAAAAACTAATAAAATGAGTATTTTACTTCTACTTACTTACTGTACATTCTAAAATGTCTTACCCCAGTCTTGAAGACGATCAACACACATTGCGTACTTGTAGAAGACCGTAATGTAATGCACCGAAATTCATTTACGGCAACAATATTAGATAGTTATTCGTTATGGTTACATACTTGAAGAAAGTTTTTATATTTGCTTCCAGTGACTGGTTGGAACCTACCAAATATCCTAGCTCAGAGTTTTGCAAACTACGCTCCGCAGAACGCCCGTGTTCCTTAGAAAGTCAATAGTGTTCCATGAAAAATTATGAAGTTGATATGAGCATCGCATGCTTAAATACGGCGGCAAGACGGAACATTTTTGAAATTCACAGTTTCCTCAGAGGAATGTGCTATTTCTGAACTCAAATATTTAACTGTCTAACTTCTTCTATGTGAATATCTAACTACCCTACAAAACAACCTGTAAGTTTCGATAAAATTTCAGCATTTTTGAAGTATTTCATAAGATTAAATTTTTAGATACGCCGTCTTAGCTGATATATTGATAAATACTAGGATTAACGATAACAATTACTTCTAATTTCCCGTTATTTTCGATATCTAATACCTACACTATCCCCCTTTCTGAAAACCGCACAAACATGCTAAATCTCACCTCTTAATATCTGCTTTATAGATTATTTCCTTATCAATTTTCTTCAAAATGTTACCTGTAGTGTGGGAAAATAATATGCGAAGTTAACATGCCGTGATACAGAAAACTTTTCTTGCAGAATTTCGTATGGCTCTAAGTAAAATCTAGATAGCTATTAATATTGATTATAAAATGTAATCCTACATAAAATATGAGACGGTAAACTAATTTCTAGAGCTTAAGCCCTCCTTCAAGTACTGTTTTACAAGGAATATTTTAAAAATTAGAACGAACTACCTCGAGGACAACTTGAAAGGAATTTCATAAAATAAATTCCTCTCCATTTTAAATATATTTAACGAGGAATAAAACGATTTTTGATGGAAAATATCTCTCAGGAATGAGAGGATAATCAAGTTTTTCCATCGTAAAAATTTACTCTGGAATACACTTCATTCCTCTAAAATCTTAACGGTATTTATCGAACATCAAATATTTACTGTCAAGATTTTAAAAGAAAAAATGTTTTTAATAGAAATACATGTAATGGCGTGCATCTATGATAATGTCTAATGAAAACTCTTTATCAATTTTCCTTAAATACGCCCTTGCCTATAAACGCTCACAAAATGGCTTGTTTTAATTTTCTGAATAAATAGATTAATTGACTAAATCATCCGCCAAGTATGTGAAAGATTCGGACTCATCTCTCAGTCCTGTAAGACTTTTATTGCATCCCTTTTCATCTAAGAAAAAAATTTAATGACGCGAAAACAGTTAATAGACGTGATCTAAAATTCCCTTATTACTTAGTAGCCTTAATTAGTGTATAAATGAAGATCCAATTCGTAAGAAATACAATTAAGAGGACTTGGTTAAGCGATAAGTTATCGATACGTTCAATATCCCTCCCATCCTCAAACGGCGATGTTCCGACAATATTTTTTATCGGACAAAAGGAATACTCCGCCCTTTCAAAATGAATTTATATTCAGCGGCGAAAAAAAACCGAGCTGCCACGGGGTAATAAAACATTTTCCAGACCTTTACATTCCGATGTTTAGTTGTAAATAATAAAGCCTTTGAATTCGAACAAAAAAGGCATCGGACGGAAAAAGAAAGAATTCCCTTTGTTTGCCGAGACTTTTGAAGCAGAACCCTTTAGTCACTCATGCGGAAGAGGAGCTTGTTCTGTTATTTTTTCCTTCGAGGAAGCGATTTGACTGAGATATCGCGGGGAGCTTTGATCTTGCCGCCCAGACGCACTCACCAGGATCGACTCTCATATGCAGTGGCAGGGAGAGAACTTAAAACGATTCGGTGTCAACCGTAATTCAGACAGGTGCATGCAAACACGCTCGCGCTCTGCACATTGGGAGACTCCAAAGCTCCAATTGCATTATTGATCTCCTCGGCGAGTGGCAACCAATCAGAGGATTGCATTGGGATGTGAAGGGGGCCTGGGTGCGAGAGTATAGGCAGAAAGTGGGAAGCGTGAGATGAGTGTGTTAGTAAGAAGGAAGGGGTGCGAGTAAGAAAGAAGGCATTGGAAAATGATTAGGAGAAATCGGATGCACATGTATGGAAGTAAAATAAAAATAGGTTAATGATCATAACAATAATAATTCGCCTTCATTGATGATTTAAAATAACGCTAATAATTTCAGCTCCTTCTGAATGACCGAGTAAAACTTAAAAATGAGGTCGATATTATAATGAATTCTATTGCCATGTGACCGAAGGAGACTACGAGTAATGTGACATATTACAAAATCAGCCTATCGCAACAATAAATAAAGTAATTTGATCCACTTGGAAATTCATTCTCTAATTTTAAAAATCAATTATTTAAATAACCACACTAAAGCTCTAGTTGGACGAAATTCTGAAACGTACAACTTATACATTTTCAATATCTTTTTGCTTTGAAACCTCATTATAATTAAGCACAGAGACGATCGAGATAGCAAAAATTATATCGCAAGAAAATGATCGGTAAATTTAATATATGAAACAGATTCGTAAATCTAATAATAAAGAGTAATATATGCTGTTAAGAAAATATAACTAAACGATTTTACAAACTTACAGAAAATAATGCTTTTAAACCTAAATTGTATGACTCGTATAGAACCCTTTCTTTAATATAAAATGAAAGCTGATGCCAAGGTACATACATACATACAGCATCTGTAAATTTGCTATTGAAATTTTTTGCACTAGTGAAAGAGCTGAAGTAGTTCCTTATTCAATCCGTTTAATTCTTCTACTTTTAGGTCAGAAATTAAAGTTAACTCGTGATAAATTATTAATACGCAATTCACTGTGCATATTTTAATACCAAAGTTTGTTTTAAAATCTTTACAATTGTCTCTCATAAGTGGCCGTCACTGCAGGATTTAATTTTTCTAGTATTTCGATTAAACGCTGCAAATTTTTTAAATAATTCCCATAAGCATATTTTACCCATCCGCAGTGATATGTTCGGCTACCAACCCCAAGAGCATATAATCTACGGTGGAATATTATGAAAGTATTATTGTTCTGATATTTTCCAATTAGTACAATTTTTCTTGTAACTATACTTGTAGTTTTCTTGTACACTAGGAAAGTACATATTAGTCGATAAAGTCGATAAGACATTGTTAAGGATCAACCTTAGGAGTCGACTAAGGGTCAAGTGCTAAAAGTATTAAAATTAATAAGAAAATAAAGCTTATTTATTGCCAAAAGTGTTAAGTTTCACTTGTATGAATTTATAAAAATATCAACAGATTGGAATGATCATAAGTTTATCTAAAACAAAAAGCATGTACAGTAAAATAAATATTTTTAATCATATAGGGATACTTTTTGATTATCCTGATATAATTACATACATGTAAATTAGAAGGGCGGCAATGAAGCGTCGAAAAATTCTTAAGGGGGTCAGTGATCTTAAAGTTTGTAGATCCTTTCTCTGTACAGAGGAGTATTGCATAAAACTGTATTAAACGAAATGATCTGTAACTTTACAACTTTGCATACATATGGCTGTAACTTGCAAAGAAGGAACTCCAAAAAGTCATCTAATCTCAAACTTCTAGGAGGAGAAAAATAAAAATATTGGTTGCCGTTGTAATTTTCGTGTGGTTATTTGATGAAAAAACTTTCTTCGTATGATATATATGAAAAAGGAAATGGTAAAAATCTACCATGGAGCATATCTGAACTCCCTTCCGCCTATTGGACACAGAGATTAATCGAACAAATAAGACAGAAAATGAGAAAGAGGTGGTAAGGTTTGTGGAAACAGGAAAATGCGATAGAACGATAAGAAAAAGGAAAGCTAACAGATTTCACCTGAGAAGGAAATGAAAGATTAAGGATGTGATTGAAGGGAAATTGGATGGTAGGAAAAGGACGGGATAAGGTATAAGCTTAAAGAGGATAAGGAGACCTATTCCAATTTAAGAAGACTTCCCGAAAACAAGATGAATTGGTGAGATCGATGTGACGTCTAATCAATAACCTGCCCTTTAACAATAATTAATCATGATAATGACGAAAATTAAAATTGGTCAACCTCGAGGAGGCCATATTTTCCTTATTCTTTGAAGACAAGAATAAAAATTGATATTTAATTAAATATGAGGTCACAAAGGAAAAATCATGATCTTTAATTAAATACGCTTCTTCGAATTTCAATTACTGTATTCAAGGAAGTTTTAGCCAATTATTTAATCTAATATATAATCTGTATTTCATGGAATTACTCTATCCTTGAAAATACGTAGCATTCCTGCGACCAATATACGATCATATTTTTACAAGCATAATCAGCACATCTTAGATTGAAATTAAATTCCTTAAGGAATTTTTTACTTTGGTTCTACATATTTACTAACATCGAAAATTTGTGGACACATTAAAATATTTATATCCAGGAAAAACTACAGAAATTTAACCTTACTAAATGAATGTAGGAAATAATCTGAGTGGGAGAAAAGTTTCTTAGATAAACAATAGTCAAAATTACAAACACCTTTAGTTTATATTAATAGGTGATAGCGCATTATATGTATGCAAACAATGCATTAAAAATCAAAGAGTAAAAACATAAATCTGAATTTGATGTTTCGCGCCCTATCTAGCATGAAAATATTTCAATGAGTAAGAAGGTAATTAGCCGAAGTGTAGCTATGTGTTTCATTGAAGAATTATCACTTATCGATCACTCATATCTGATGAGCTTAATGCCTCATTATCGATCGAAAAGATTTAAATTGGTAATAATTAATCAGTATTACAACGACGGAAAAAATTAAAACTAATGTAAGTACATAACTAATATCCCATATAGAGCAAATGATAAATGCTTAATTCCCACTAAGGTTCTTGAATTCACCGCATACAAGTCTTACTTCCAGTCTCTATAAAAATGGTAAGGAATGAAAAACGGAAAACAATCAAATCAAGAAGGAAAAGGATATGCCAGAGAAACAAAGCGTGATTGGATTGAAACATAATTGGAAAAGTGGATGAAATACGAGGAGAAGAGGAAATGAAAACATGGAACATGAAGGAAAACAAAAGAAAATTGGTAAAATCAGAGAGGACAGCTATAGAGTGAAACGAAGGAGAAAATATTGAAAGCTAATAGGAATCGGACAGAAGGGAAAAAGATGGGCAAAGAAGAGAAAGAGCTAAGCTGAGGGCATGACAAAATGAGCATTCGAAAATATCTCTCTTTTACAAACTAAGGCTATTCTGTCTTTCCGGCCCTCAATTATGCGATAATCGACGTGCAAATAATAGTCTCATTAAAACTATGATATGGCAATGATATTAGAAGAAAAAATTACTTCTCTACTCTTGCGAAATCAGTTAGAGAGATAACAGATATTTTTAATTAACTGTTACTATTACAACTGGAAAGAAAGTAAATGATTCAGGCACACTACGGCAAAAATAATACAACTATAAAAATTTTTCCATACAGAAAAGAAAATTATGATAAATAACATGGTTAACAATAGAAAATTAATAATAATTACACATTTATACAAGAAAAATACACTAATGGAACCTAGGCATCGCGAAATGCGACTTATTCCGGGTATTCTTTTATTTATTTTTTGTCTTTAAATTTGAAGATGTACATCCATTTTATTTCCTCCTTTAAATTTTTTGGGCCTCCCAAGAGATCAGGACCAGAAAGTTATAGCTTGTTTACCTTATACGAAAATCCGGCACTGTATTGAAGTATGCCTTAATATGCCCATAAGAATAAAAATATTGAGATGCTATAAAAAAAAGTCGATTTGCGCTTCACCCCAGAACGGAACGTGGCGATAGATATTTTCCAGTGTAATTTAATTTGCACGCTATTAAATAAGGATATATGAATAAAATAAAACGAAGGAGAGAGATTCAACTACACTGAGATGATAAAAACGGAAAATATTGAGGGAAGAAATGTGTGTGGAGGTGAAAAACTGAACGTTTCGGAGACAGAATGAGATGGGGGAGGCGCGAAAGATTTGATGTCGAAATGACTGAATTTTTCAGAAGTGTCAAAGTCCCATGCTGTCGTTCCGTCGCTCCCAATTCTGTGTCGTGACAGCTGAATAGTGTAATAAATCGATGTATTGGGTTATCTCTTCAGATCAAACGTTAGAGGAATCCGAATCGCTTGCCCTTAAAGAAAGGATATTTGAACATTTTTCAACTCTAACCATTGACGTCCTATAAGAAATCTCATAGTCATTATTGCAACCATTTTTAGTTATTTTTATTCAAGATTTTGTAAGAACATTTCATACATTTTTGTGATACCAGAATCCCACCAATGAATTATTTTCCTTGTTCTATCAATATAATTATTCATTTCAATTTTAATTTATAAAACCTCCATATACAAACTTTTATGTTGCCCTTTTCTCCTTTTTCTAAATATTAAACATTTTATCGACAACTGAGATATGGTGGAAGAGAGACTAACCTGGAAATTCGACTCAATAAATATTCCATTCCTTAATACATTCGTTTACTATTGATTTTTGAAATAGTCAAAAACTTTTAGCGTTTGAAAATATATTAGGAGAATAAAATTCACTCTGCTATGTTACCAAAAGTTTTGGTAGTTTTCGAAAATATGAATTTCTTTCTACTAAATTCAATTTTACTAACCATAAACAATTATTTTAAACTTAAATAAATTTTCGAGATGATTCCGGTTTAAAATTTTTAAGGGAAATTATTAGGAGAAAGAATCTGACTGAAGCTATAAAGAATATCATTATACATATTATTTTATCACTAAATCATCAACTTCATATTTTCCAACTCAAGTAATTAAAGTACTAACTTTTTTCATATTTATACCAGGCCCTCCGAAATTGGGCTCTGATCCAGGTATTCAGCATGAATGTTTTTCGATCGATGGTTCCGATTTTGAGAAGAGTAATAAAAACTACAGGATAAAGATATTAAAAGTAAAAAGGTTGATATATGGGTATGGTATGAAAAAAGATGCGTTCTAGATACAACTATAAACTTTTTCAAAGTCACTTGGTCATCGTAAATAATATAGCTAAAGTACTTAATCATGGGCAATTAGCGGTACCAGGAATTTCAGCACATGATCTGATCTATGTTAACTACGCAATCCATACGAAAAAGCATGCCCCTAAAATTATAACTTATCGTAACTTTAAAAGCATAGATACAAATAGATTGCAGGAAATGGCTTCCAATCTACCTTTTCAGGATATATTAAGTGCAAATGATATCGACAGTAAAGTAGAGCTACTTAATGAACTGCTCACTCGCTTAATAGACGTGCACTCGCCACTTCTAACTAGACGCGTAAAAGATAAGCCTACTCCATGGATCACTGACTCCATCTTATCTCTAATGCGGGAAAGAGACTTAGTCTACACCTATTATAAAAAATTTAAATTAATATCTGATTATGACAGATTCAAAATTCTTCGTAATAAAGTCAAAAAAGAAATTCGAAAAGCCAAAGTCAAGTTTGCTAATGATCTTCTCAAGCGCTCCAATGGAAGAGCCTTATGGAATGGATTATCTAAACTTGGAATAGGAAAAAATAAATCTTTCTCCATTCCTTCAAACATAAATTCAGAGAGCTTAAATGACTATTTCATATACAATCACACTCAAATAAAAGGGCAAGACAAAAAGGATTCACTACAAACTATGATGAACCAAGCCCTTCTAACGTACTCTGAGTTCAGATTTACTCCTGTTTCCTACAATGAAGTGAAAAAGACCCTGTTATCTATTAAATCTACAGCCACAGGTGTGGACAATATACCTATCACTATTATTCACAAAATTCTTCCTTTGATACTTCCTTACATTGTACACATATATAACTTCTCTCTCGCTCATGGCGTCTTCCCTAAGCAATGGAAAATTTCGATTATACATCCTATTCCTAAAACCTCTTCTGCATCCACTGTTAAGGATTTCCGGCCAATCAGTATACTTCCTTCGCTATCTAAAGGTCTTGAACGTCTCGTCAATCAACAAATTACGCAGTTTTTATCGGCAAATAATCTATTTGATCCGTTTCAATCAGGTTTTAGGCGCCATCATAGTACCTCTACTGCTGTAACCAAAGTCACGGATGACATTAAATTTGCAATGGACAGCAAGAAAATTACATTTCTAGTCCTGCTTGACCTCAGTAAAGCCTTTGATTCGGTGGATATAGATTTACTCATAGCAAAAATAAAAGCGTATAATTTCTCCTGTAGCGTTCTCTCGTGGCTTTCCTCTTACCTTGCTGGAAGGTCACAATCGTGTCTCTTAAACAGGACACTATCCCCCGTTCGAATGAATCATCACGGTGTTCCCCAAGGATCTGTTCTTGGGCCTTTATTATTTACCCTTTATATTCAAAACTTATCTTCGCAACTAAACCATTCATCTTACCATTTATATGCAGATGATTTGCAAATATATCTTTCCACTGAGCCATGTAACTATCATAAAGCCATCGAAAATATAAATCAAGATATCTGTAGGCTAAGTGCATGGCTAAAATCTCTAGCGCTGGAAGTAAACCCTGCCAAATCCCAAGCTATGATCTGCGGACACTCGAGAATTCTAAAGAATATTAATCGATTGAATATACCAAAAATAAAAATCTATAATAAAGAAATAGAATACAGCTCATCAGTTAGGGATCTTGGCATCTGGTTGGACCAGTCCCTCACCTACGACACACACACCACTTCAATCTGCAAGAAAACCTATGCAGCGCTTCATAGCATGAAAAGATTAAAACACATACTACCCTTTCAATTAAAAAAGACTCTAGTACAATCTCTTATTCTCCCTATTTTCGACTACTGTGACATTATATTAAATGAATTGCCTACCTCAGTATCTTCTAAATTAGACCGTGCCTTCAATCAGTCTGTTAAATTTATCTTCAATGCCAAAAGGTCTGATCATGTTTCCCCACTTCTAATGGAACTAAAATGGCTTCGGCTTGATGGAAGGCGCAAACTTCATACCCTCAGTCTTGTACACAAAGCTCTTAATCAATGTTGCCCGAATTATTTATTCTCATATTTCCAATTTTTAAACCATAATCATACACAAGGAACTCGCCCATCTGGAAAGCTATTAATCCCCAAACACAGAACTGAATTATGCTCCAGATCTTTCATGGTACTAGGTGCGAAATATTGGAATCAATTATCTAGTACCAAAATGAATTCCCTACCATTTTCTTCCTTCAAAAGAATGGTCTATGAAGAACTTTATGACCATCAAATGTCGAGAAAGTAATGGAACTTCATTTCTATATTGATACATTCTGACCTATCTTCAAGTCGATTTTGATTACTCTCACTTCAAGCTTGTTCATTTTTAGATCAGCTTCCCACTCCAACATTCTCAAGCAATGATGCTCAGGTAGTCTGTGCCTTCTGCTCTTTCTCTTCTCACTTTATTTCAGACGGTGCTCAACCTCGACTGTTGTTGATGCGGAGCATGTCAGCTGAGGAGGGGACAGGCATATGGCATCGGCTGCTCATTATTATGTTATAATTATGTCATTACTCCATTTTCATTATATTTTTATTACTACTTTTTTTTTTAATTTTATTTTTTGTATTTTTGCTTATGTATTTTTCGCTTTACTTTGATTTGTGAATTATGGAAATTTCTTTTATTTATTATGTGTTTTCACTGTGTTTTCGCGGGTTTTTTTTCGCCCCCCTTCTTGTGTGGGTGTTTTCCCGCACTGTGGGTTTTTTCTCTATCAACCTTCAGTTATAGAGGTTTTTTTCCCGCAAATCAAATCTTTCTTTTTGTTTTTTTTTTCTCCTTTCTCTTTTTTTTTATTCTCTTATTCTAATTTTGAATCTTTATAGCGATGTAACTTCATACGAGGTTAGGTGGAAGAGAGGCCCACTCGGGCCTAACCTCGCCTAATAAAGGGTCTATTAAATTAAATTAAATTAATCCCAAACGTAAATTTTCATTGCATAACTTCAATTGGGAATGAAGATTTTCAAGCACCGTAAGAAGAAAAGAACACATTGATCGACCTAATTCGATGATTTCACTTTCCCCAAACGTCCATAAGTAGTGAAAGGAAACTACTCGACGTCGACTAAACTGTTTGCGGCAGAACACCAGGTATTCCCAATTAACAACTGAAAGCATCGTTCGTTCTACTTGTTTGAGATGTGGGAGTGTTTACTCTAATAGACTGGTGAAATCGAAGGGACTTCCCTCGATTCCCTTGGCACTTAGATATTCCCTCGGCAAATTCTCTGCCAATTATTGCACTTCTATGAACAAGAAGCCTTATTGAATCGCTTTGCCCTTGATTGGAGACACTAAAATTTCGCCCCCAAACGTACGTACACATGGTGAAATGCTTTTATACAGCTTAAGGGAATAAGGGCACAGAATTTCTTTCCCATACAACGTTATGTAGGTGGATATTAACGGGTGATTCATCTTCTCATAATATTGACTGAGTTGTTCATAACTTCATGTATCTGTTTGTAAAGGATTCTGCTGGTTGAAACCTCATCCTCTTTACCATTAGTCAGCAAGAGCTAGAAGAGGGAAATGAGGCTTAATAGGGAAGATGAGGAGTGAGGTAATTTGCCCTTGCTGTCCTAACAGAGCTAGAATGCTTAAAAAATATAATGGCTCTATGAATAACTCTTTTTATTGCAATCCATAAGGATATACCATAATTATTGGTATTATTCACCATCACTCAAACCTCAGTAGCTATCATGTCATCACAACCACTAACAGGACACACAAAAGTAAACGAAATGAATTTTTCTACCTTTGATTCATACAAACCTACCAAAAAAAGGAAAGGATAAAATTAAATATTTTCTTCAAGCCACATGCCTCAATAATTGGTATCAGTATGAAAATAGAGTTCAAAAGTCCAACTAACAATGTTAGAGCACCATTACGGGTATTTTTCGATTCAAGCTGCTGCATTTCGTCATTTGCATTAGGCAAATATTCCAGCATTCCATTCCATGCGTTCCCTATGAACTCGCATGAGTTGAAATGCGCAAAAAAGGGTCTTTCGCCGATTATATTTGGTTAGCTTCATACAACGCATTTGCTTTTCCAAAATGTTGCATTCTAATACCTTTTAGTATTTGCGTGTTAATAACAATGCAACCCAATCGCATATTGCTTATCGGATGCATTTTGCAATCTGCTAGGTTAAGGTTGCGTTTGAAAACTTTAGATTAAACATTTCCACTACAATATCCTTCGCAACTTTCCAGTAGATGTTCGTATATGAGCTAAGTATGAGAAAAACCTCGTAAATTTTCGAAAACTAAAATTTTGTATAACCCTAGAAATATCCTAAATAAATAGGCGGGCTTTGATTTTGAGGATGTTGAAGAACTGATATGACTGATGCAACCGATGTTCAGTCCTCCAAAACGATTTCCTATCTAATCCAAACCAGGTCTGAGCATGTGCTATATGTTTAATTCGTAAACTGATTATCGAATTTTTCAAATAAACGCTGTCTTGATTTGTTTTGATTGTCGAGTTACCTAAATAGTAATTGCTTTACAGGCCCACAACGTTGTGACCATCACTATAAAAAACCACCCATAACGTAATCCTTAGCAAGGGTTCTATGAGCATATAAAAGGGTGAGCATGGAAGCTTCATAAGAAGATAATTCAACAGAAACTTTATTTTTTTAATTCAAAACCTCTTATAATCTGTTAAGGTATCTCAAATGTAAATGAAAGTTTCCAGGAATCTGAATCAAGAGTTCAAGGAAACGTAAAGATTAATACTCGCCATATCACAAAAAGCGCAAATGAAATCTTTCCAATTACACAAAAATTAACCCTCCAGTGTACAGGATAAGCCATGGGAACACGTTAATATAAGGCAAAGATCCAGTCAACCAAAATATAAAAGTGCTAAGCATGAAATATTCTTATAGCTCTAAAATACTCAAAACATTGTACAGATTTATTCTTACCTTAGAAAATTCTTCAAAGAAGAATTTACTCTTGGTTAAAAGGAATGACACCCTGACGAAGCTATGTCGAATGCTGGAGCTTCATGGCTGGCAGACATTAAGAATAAGTAGCTGCAATCCTGCAGAAAAGAGATCAGGAAATCATTACACAAAAAAATTATTATTGGAAAGGAATTGGAATTATTAAAGGAAAGTCATCAAACGAAGGCGATTAAACATTTTTCGGGTTGATCTATATAACTAAAGTATGCTTTTATCAAACAGCCTAGTTAGTTAGCCTAGTCTGTCCGTAAATTAGTCAGCCTTAAGGCAAGTTGGAACCTCATCCCCTCCGAAGCACATTAGCTGCCGATAGATAGGAGAGGAGAATGAGGCTTACTTGGCAAGATGAGGTGTGAGGTATTTTTCCCTTGCTTTTCCCCATGTATCTTTCCACCAATCCAGAATGCTACAAGGAGAGCACGTCTACGTAAATGAAGTATGATTACAATTTTACATAGCATTCCAAAAACTTAGCAATTATTCAGCATCACTCTCATCTCAGTATCTCTTATTTAATAACTCCCAAGACTGAGAAAAAGGTAGATGTAAGGTACTTTTTCCCTATTCTGCACCACAGGAGGAATGAAAGAATTATATTCATTAATATGCAGCAGAGGAACCTGAGTAGTAATAACATGTTTAAAAAAGTTTTCCTCTTAGTATCCCCAACTCAATAGAAAATTTAATTAAAATTGAGGTAATAAGAAGGGTGAGATATTTTTCTTTTCTCAGAAATAATTAATATTAAGACAATAGCAATAAAATGCTCAGTATCCTACCATAAGCATCAATGATACACATCTCGGCCTAGCAATTGCATGATTCCAATAGATATTTTCATACTCTGTCAAATATTTTGAAGATATTCATAAACCTTGAAATCTTCATAAAAATAAATTTTGATTTAAATATGCACGATAAAAACGAAGGATTTCATATGATTTGTTCCTCGGAGTACTTTTTTATCAGGCCACTAGAGGACTCCAAATATTAACCTCCATGGATTGTCTTTGTAATAAACCGCATTCTCTTCTGATTATTTTACCATTAACCCGTTCCTTACTCTCATCACTCCAAAAACGTATTTTCAAATGTTTTGTTTTCGTATTCGACGTGGACGTTAAAATACCGCAGGCTTATCTGATACAGATATCACTGTCACTTATTTCTATCCATACATCACATCGCTGTGTGTAACTAGAATCTAGGATGGAGTTATCTGTGCGTTCTCCATTATTTTCAGGATAAAGGGGTTTTTTCTCTATATTTACTGGAATAAATTGAGGTCAAACATATAAATATATTTTGATACATTTTTTCCTACCGAAAGCATGACATATGTTCTCTGTTTTGCCTTGATATTTGCATATTCATACACATTTTGTGGAAAATTTACGACGCACGGTAAATAGTAACGTGAATCCTAATTCTCTGACATTCTCCTTCATTTAAAATTCACAAAATTTTGGTGTTTGATGTTTGTAGCGTCACTCAGTCAAGCGTTAATGCACGCGCGAGTATTCTAATAGAGCAATGCGAAATAAACGTTGGAAAATGTACGGAAACTTAAAAAACACAAAGCAGCGGTCGCAACAAAAAATCGTGCTTCATATAACTTTATAAAAACGTTTTCATACATTCCAATTATTCATACGTAAAAGACACATCAAATACAGAGATGAAACAAGGGCTGGGCTTAAAGTTACTCATTAAACATACACTTTCGACATCCTTTGGGAGTAAATTACGCATTTCAAGCGCAGCACATTCCGACCGATTACTTTGCATGTTTTATTTTCGTCCAAATTTTGCAAATTAACGTATTATTTCTCTTTACAGTTGAAATGTTTTGTAAAAAGTTGATTTTCCTCGCATAATGATGAGATAAGCATTTCAATGCAACTCATTTTTTATTTATAAGGAAGAGCTTGGAGTTCTCTTGAGTTATCGAGGAGCCAATTAGGGAAACAAAATACGACGGTGAGCTAAGAAAAATTACTCAGAGATTCGTGAACCAATAACGTTAGTATATTTTGAGATGTAAAATGTGAAAAAAGAGTTTGCAATGATTACAGACAAAACGGCGACTCTGAAGAGGTGAAATAAAAACAGCGACTCACAGTTTAATTTTGCGACTGGATTCGAAAAATTCAATACTATCCGATCTCGAAATAAAAATCTACATTAAGGTGAAAAGCTGCTTTTATTATATCCCTGACATTTCCCAACGACAAATTCAAGATTGATTCAAGACTAGGGTATATTATTATTATTTAATGCAAATTACATTAATATTAATGTATTCCAATATAACAGTATTAATTGACGTAAATTATATTATCAAGTTATGCATTTCTTGTTTGATAAATGTTGATAAATGAAAATTTCAGCATTTACGTTTACTGTTTACTAACCAAGAATTTCTTAACCATTTTAAAGTGACAACTTTTTTATTTGAGAGGTGGTAAACGATATGTCAGTAATAAATTTGACTACATCAAATATCAATACTTTGTTTTCAACAATAACCCATTATACGGACTGAGGAGGTGGAGAAGGATGACATATAGAAATTAGCACCAGGCTCCCTATGGGGATAATCGGCTCTGAGTGAAGGAAACGAAGTTCAAGAAGTAATTTAGAGCATATTAACCTACCCACTGGAAGTATAGAGGAATTATTTGTATATTTTAATATGAAAAAAATAATAATAAACCATTTAAGGACTACCAGGATCCAACCAATAACGTTTCTAAAATAGCCGATATTACTGAAGATAAGTATCAATTTTAATACTGTCTTTTAATGCGATGGTCCTACCCAGTTCTAATCGATCCGATACTTTTTCAACGACACTAAATTATTACGTTTCTGGTCAACTCCGAGGACATTCCCAATTAGAAAACAGACGTAACAAAAGTCTTACATCTATTATTACCTACTACAATTGTAACACAGGTACTGTCACTGGATCTATCTGGCGTGAATTTTCTGCCACATTTGTAAATGGTGCCGCAGCCACATGCTTTATTGCTTCATATTCTATATGCTTTTTAAAGAATCTAATGATTTCGCTTGACCTTCATAAGGTCTTCATCCAAAAATAGGATATAAGAAAGTATAGTGAAATCGCTATTATGTTTAAAAAAGGACAGTAATAGATCGTTGAAGGTCTACCAGTCCAAACAATAAAGTTTCTTAAGTAACCCATATTACTAAATGGTAGAATCAATTTTACATGCTGTCTTGGAATACGAAGATCTGATACAGTTCTGATAAAACCGATATTTTTTTCAATAGCAGTTAATACATTTCTAGTCAACTCCGAGGACATTCCAATCCATTCCCACATATAACAAAGACCCCTAACCACCATTGTTAAAGCACGGCATTCGCGATCATTCGCCGGCATCGATGTAAGTAAACAAGGAAGGATGAATTCGAACGAGGGATACTGAAGTGGAAGATAAGCTGGAGAGGACGAATTGAGAGCTCTTTACATCCCCACGCATCCTTCCCTCAAGTATTTCAAGTTTTCGACCACGTTGAAAAGGAAGAATCCGATTCCCTACTCCCTGACCTCCGCCAAAAACTTTCCCACCACCATTAGCAACCCCTCGTATCTTTACGCTATCCTTCCCATCTTAAAAATCCGAGGGTCCACAATAATGAAACACTCGGTCCAAATAAGAAGGTCCTTCCCCTTGTTATAATTTCTTCCCGGACGAAGAAAAAGGGAAATAATCCTTTGAAAGAAGGAATGGGGAGGTCGAACAAAAGAAATCCTTTCCTCTGGCGCTATTACATTTATATTCCCGAGATAAACACTGGGAGTATTCCGGTGCGGGGATGGGCAAAAACACAGCGATGGGTCGCGGATAAACTGGGGAAGGGGAGAAGGATTCAAAGTTTATTGGGAAACTTTAAGAAAACCATTTTATCTGATTTTCTCGTTTATCTCCTCACCCCACGCAGCTTCTTTTTCTCCGGCTAAGAGGAGCAATCCACTCCACTTTGTCTCCCGGGACGTTACTGAGTTAGCAGAATGAATGGCGTCAGGATAGGCCCTTCCCATCGAGGCTAATTTTAAACCGCTCGCTTTTCCAAATTGGCCAATAACGATGTCGTATACGGATGATACCCGAGCGCTGATGTCTCTGATAAAGAGCGAATCTTTTCTGCTTTTATTATCTCTCCGCCTCCACGAATTTTTCTGCGGTAGCGAATGAAATTGGGATTTATTAAGAGGGGTCTCCGCGATGCTGACTTCAACAAGCTTCCTTACGGAATTTAAGGTGTCTTTTATCTTGAAATGATAAGCTTTAATGGTTCAAGAGGTGCTGAAGAATAAGCGAGTATGCAACTAATCACTGTAACGTCTTATCTAAATTTATCACTCAATATCTGAAAATCCATCATTAGCAAATTCAGGCATAGGCAAACTTGAATAACAATGAATATCCAAAAATTTACGAAGCTATTAATTTGAAATATTATTATTGTGAAACTGAAATCGACCTCTATGATACAGTAATTTAACTATATATTTCTACGTAAATTTAATTGAAAGCGATTCGCATCTACAGCGTAAAAATTTGCATACTGAACAGTACATAATATAGATGAAATTAAATTACTACGGCATGGACTAGTTAAATGTCGTACACAATATGATATTACTAAACCTAAAGTAGAATAATCGTTACCTAGAGGACGAAAATTACTTTACCCTCTCCTAAGATTATCGAGAATCTTATGAAGAGTTCCTTCCGTATATTTAACGCTAAGCTAAATATGTACACTACGTAGGTATTCTACTTACATTTACCAAATCGGTAGTTTCGGTTACCTTAAAAACGTAAAGCTCTATTGACTCGTAATACAAAAATGAAATACTTTGTTTGAAGAATGAGCAATCGAAATTTTAGAGACAGGAAACACGTGAGTACTTGAAAAGAGCTAGGCAAGCCATCTATTAGAATTTTATTGAACTATACAGATACCGAAGAGGAAGTTGAGATTCTTTTGTTCAATAGAAAGCGAATAAACTTTTCGAATAAGAGCAAACACACTAAATAGTAGTAAAAGAAAATATTCATAATAAGGATTATAATCAAAATATGATAAAATGTTCTCGGGTGGTCCAATGAGGAATCCAACATTAAGGGACCGTTTTACAGCATCAATATTCTTAAACGATAACAAACAATTATGATTATGAAAATTCAGAACGAATTTAACTACAAAGCTTTCAATGGAAAACTATAGATCGAAAAATTAAGCCTTTGAATTTGCAAATTTGTTGTTACAGCCTTAAGCGATCAACGGCATTCTCTGACCGTCAATCAGTCCTTTCCTTAACATATGTCGTGTACAACTGAGATATTAATCAGAACGCCATATCTGATATTATCCTCATTGTTGCATCCATGATTACAGTAGCTTACTCTTTTTTATGAAATTATGTAAATGCATTATAATTAATCCATTACGTAAGCCATAAGCTCGGTAATTCCATTCATATTTTGGATACAATCTGTTAATGTTCGCTTATATTAATAGCAACAACTATAGTAGCGTAGATAATTTTATAAATACAGATTATCGAGTATATCGAAACTAACTCAGACAATTAATTAAAATAATTTTTCGTATCGTTAAAAACATCTATTAGTATATGAAAATGATCAGGAATGTATCTACATTTAATAGAACGATTTAATTCGTTTTTCTACATAAAATTTACCATTGTGTGTTACCATTCAGAATTTAGGCAAGAATCAAATTAAGCTTTCCTGTCTCACAAATTATACATTTTCAAAAGTCACCAAACAATGTACTTAATTTCCCCAATCTCTTCGGGAAATCATCCTTCTTCTTTGAACAAGAATCTATGAGGAGTTATTTGTATCCAAAGAATTAGGCCTCTTTAATGTAACCTGAAATCCTTTAATGTTTATTCTCACATCAAATAACAATAGTGGCGAAACTATGTCACATGAAATAGGTCGAGAAATCAAATATTAAATTCAACATTTTTTGTATTTTCATTCAATTGAATACGGAATAATGATGTAATGCTCTTAATTCATATTTGAAATTTCAATTAACTAGTCTAGTTAATCACGAAAATTAACCAGAGATCGTTCTGTGAACTACAATCCTCGAATTATTTCCGTAATTTCGTACAATTAACACAAAGAGCATAAAACATAATACTCGATAATCTGTGTTTATAAAATTATCTACGTTAATATTATTGTCGCTATTAATATTAGCGGGAAATTGCAGATTGTTTCCAAAATATGAATGGAATTACCGAGCTTAAGGCTTACTTAATGCATTAATTATAATCCATTTTACATAATTCTATAAACAGATATGTATGCTACCGTAATCAGAATAATATTAGATATGGCGTTCTGATTAATATCTCAGTCGCATACAATAGACAAAATAATTCAGTTGACCCAAATAAAAAAATTCCTGGCAAACAGAAGAAAATCGGTACTGTAAATCGCTAAAACCACGAAGTATCTGTCTGGAAATAATTTAACTGTAGAAAAACAAATATCATCTATAAAACAAAACAAAAAACAAATATGACCATTGAATATAAAAATCCTCTAAGTTCAAAGTACGAAACAACAAGAAGATCAGACGTCGGTGATTTGGAAATTTTCATAAGAAATCATTTCTATAATGAGCTACTTTTGATTTCAAACTCGTACTGGCAAATTAAATTAACTTCAAGCCCCTATATTTAAATAATGTCTAACTATTCAAATTATAATAATTAAAAATTTAGAAAATACTCAAAGAAACACTCAAACAGAGCTGTATTTGATTCATTCTTCAATCAAAACCTTCTCAGATTCGAAAATAAGAGCTATGAAACAATCCGCTGCATAAATAAAATAAAAATATCTTTCATCATTATATTAGTTGTCTAATCTACATTATTAAGTGCAGTACTTTCTTCCATTGACTATTATATTATCCAAGAATAAATTCTCCAGGGATATGAAAACTATATCTTTTAATTCTTCACTTTAAATAAACCAGGCATAATATATTTAACCGAGAGAATATTTTCTAATAGTTTTCCGCGCGATTAATAGATTTATTTTATGACCTACATGGTATATTAAATTGACCGTAATTCACTGATCGGAGACTTTTACACTGAATAATAAAAGACAAAATCAATTTTGAGAAAATTTTAAACGAAAGGCTTCAAAAGAAACTGTTATCATTTCTTTAGAATAGTAGCTGCAAAATTAATGAAATTTCATGTAAGTATAGAATGTAAGAAATTTAATAACGAGAAGGCAGTCTCTAATGCGAGTTATTATACTTCTGTTACTGAAACATCCGAATTATTTAACTATAATTACGAAAGACTTTTATCATTCTATGTAATATACTGTTAAAGGAAATAATATTAGTAAATTAACTTTTCCAACAAACTACCTACTCCCATATAATACTTTCACCGACTCTGTTACCTCAAACGACATTACCAAGTTTTTCCAATCATCCTATAATGATGAGCGTGGTCAATACTAAACTGTTTCAAGAGAAGAATTTCATTAAGGATAATAATACAAAATAAATTTTAACTGATGTGACAATTTGGCAAGGATGATGTATAAGTCCATCGTCATTAAAACAATAAAAGATATCGTACTTCTTCCGTAGGAAGGTTTTATTCAGACACTTAACACGACCACTGAAAGATTGTTCGCCGAAACCGGACATGTTATTGATAAAACTTTCCTGTAGAAAAAGTACGATATCTTTATTATATATTGTACGAGTAATAATTCAAATGCATAGTAGCCTCAAGGTTTTTATGCAAAACCTTACAACCTCTGGAGGCAAGAATACATAACACCGAAATAATTTCCAAAAATAAAGAATACCCATTCATAGTTTTCATCAGGGAACTATTTCATTCCGAAATTTTTCGTAATTGAATTCGCGAGGCCATAGTTTAATAACTCGCGCAGGGCTGGCCAAGGCTTGGGAGCGAATATTTTCCCTGGTATATTTTCCGCAAGTGAGAACTCAAGAACAACTTGATAATGGCTATAAAGTAAATTAATAAGTAACCCAGTTTCCTGTTTCGGAGTCGAAGGGCTCCATAAAGCAACCCCGTTGACGGAAAGATAATAAAGCCGTATGTTACCGGCATGATTTACATCCCGCGCGGGCAGACTTCCTTAATTTAAATAAATTTCCATGCCCCGAAAAAGATAACGGGGAGTAATTGAAATTAACCCCTATTAAGAAAAAGAATCTTCCGGGATAGAGAAGTGTATTAAAATTTCATCCCCCACCTTCAACATCTTTGTTATTTTAAAAACCTCTCCGCTCCAAACTTATGGAGGTGGAGACCTGAGGGAGAAAGAAGTACTTTTTAAGGTTAAAATAAATCCTCATCCTTCCCCTTCTCCCGCACTTCTGCTAATTCAGGCCTTTTTCCCCACCCTCAGCCATTAAAACCTTTCATACCGCGCCACCACCCACGACCCCACCCATCCATAATGGCTTGGTTGAAACGCGGTGCCTTGTATAATGGATTGAATTTCCCCGGTTGTGGGGGTAATCGCTTTTAGGCCCGAGCTAAGCAGAACGAGAGGGAGAGAGAATTTTTGGTGGGGAAAAGGGTGGATATAAAGGGAGAAATTGGAATTGGAGTGGGGTTGGAGAGCGCTGGAGAGATGGAATGATTTTTAATTGGCGAGCAGGGCCTTTATCTCTTGGGGAAGGGGACATCTCCGAGATAGTTTTCAATAGCCTGCACTTCGATATTTCGACTAGCTAATGGGTTTCTACAACTCGGCCTTCTTTCTCTCTCTCTCTTTAAATACCCCATCTGAATATGAGTCTCTCTCTCTCCATAATTCGTTTGGTCTACATACCTCACACATGAATTATAGCCATTCTTAATTCCATATGAATTTTACTAAAACCTTTTATATATCTGTCTATACATCAGTGCTTCCCTAGTATGTCGGGTCGCATTACTGACTATTCGCCGTGATTAACAATATGCTATTGCATGCGAAAGTGACAATCATTCCTAATTGTATATATTCCGCATTGCATAAGCAATTTATTTTCTCGTTAATAGGAGATCATTATGATAATACAAAAATATTTTACCCCGCAGTTGTTGTTTTCTTATTAATCAATCCGAACTAACACTCGTTCTTGCAGGCAATCTCTTCAGAATGACGCGATTCAGTATAAGTATACTGCTGAATATAAAATTTAGGAAAGTATTGCTATAAAGTGTTCAGCCTGAAGACCCGAAAGCAAAAACACTGGAGAAGAATTTGGAGTTAACTGGGCAAGATGAAGAATATAGAAGGTTGTCCTTACACTCCCTACTGATTGTGAACCAGAAAACCATATACAAAAATAAACTAAACATCACAATGGCCCTAAGAATAATATTTTCCATAGCATTCAATAACCAATGACCAAAATGAATAGCAACGTTCAAAGAACATATACACAAAATGTTTTGAGTGGAAATAGTAAACGGCATCTTTACGCGGCACTTACGTTTCTTTAGTACCAACAAATCAAATTTTAATGGTAAAAACGCTTTGTACACTTCTACCGTAAAATGCGTGCGAGGTATTTCAATAATTATTAAGAGTTATTAACTTCTATCTATGTTGAGTTCAATGAAAACTTCACAACCAAGGAGAATTCCGGAAAATTAACTCAAGAAAAAACTGCAAGGCATGCCATTAAGGAGAGATTGCGGCAAGTACTTCGGATCGGATTACATAGAAGAAAGCAAAATAAAATCTATTATTAAATATTCAATCAATTACCAATATTTCCATTTACACACCTACATATCCAACTCTACCGGTTTTCTCAGTTTGTAAACCCAAACAAATACATATATAAATATATAGATACCTTATCAGCTAATATAAAATATAAAACGAAAAATATTCTATATAAGATTCACTGAGTTTCAATTATATTTCATAAATAAATTGCATAACAATGAACCCTTATGAAAATCAATGGGAAACGTTTCCCTTCTTCTATTTCAGTAAAGAGACGGAATACTCCATTCTGACGATACACATCCTTTGAGAGGATTTTGGCAATATTTTCAACGATGCTCCTCAGAATGAGAGTTTTCTGCTCTATTCATCTCAAAAGATATCGGAAGAGGGAATGCAGATACTGCAGGGACACTTGAGCAGAAAGACCTCCCTTGAAGTCCCTCTCGACAAATTGAATTAATCCCCATAAACTTCGTACAAATTTGTATGCTTGTCGTATCCAAAAATTAATTTATTCTTAACTCATTATTATATTCCGAAGTATATATCTGTTCCTCTATTCTCAGAAAAATTTTACTACTCTTTATCTAGAATTATCGGCTACTTTACTTACAATTTGGTCAAACTTCATCAGCTGAAACATTTTAAATATCACGTTTGGAAATAACTGATACAAGCATGTGTTATTGGTTTAGGGTTTTTTCAATAATAACAGAGATTTTCCTATGAAATAACCTCTATACGAGGCGAGTTAGTCAAAGTACTTAACCCAAGTACTATTTCGAAATAACGCCAAATTTCTCCATTTCCTGATAGCACAGTATGCTTCAGACGAACCGGCGTATGTTAAGCTCCCTGTCCTAAGGGATTTTGAGGTTCCGTTATCGCTTTAAAAGAATTCTATCTACGCCAATGCTCTTTCCTCGGGTCAAATCCGCATCTGTTAGTGAGTAGCGGATTTTTCTTCAACCCCAATGTTTTTTTCTTTCCGATACAATACGTTCTTTTGTCTTCACGGCTGATTTGGCTTTGAATCATTGCCTTTGATACGCGGAAGAAGAAGCTGGCTATCCTTTGTTATTCTGGAAAAATGAATAAGTAATACATTAACCGAGAATATATTCGAAGAAAAGCGTACTTCAACAGTAAGATTTTTACTGTATAAAGAAATAAAAGAAAACGAGGGGTTTATTTCAAGTAGAAATTTAATTTCTCAGAAAAAGATAGGCACTAGTAGTATTCCGATTTACTTCAAAGAGATCCTTATTTATTTTTTTTTTATATTATCCTCAGTAAAGTAATACTTGCTGCTTATTCCAATGAATTTTAATGAAAATCCAGCATCAAAAATAAAGGTAAATATATAGCAATCGGTAGAATACAGAATAGAAAATATAACTTTAGAGTAACGTATTTCGCAATAAGCACTCGCGGAATGATGGGAAAATTATTGGTTTTTATGTTAATTAAGGTTTATTTTGACTCTTCCTAGGAAAAAGTAAAAATTTTTCCTACATTTTTTTATCTCATAAATAAGAATTCAAACCTGCTTTTTCTTTAACAAATCCAGACCGAAAATTATGAAATCCAAGTACATGACATTTGCTTAGTCTGATGTTGAAGTCTCTTCTACATTAGAAAACGTAAGATACTTAATTACGTGCCACTATCTAGAGGTTCTGATCGAACACATTGGGGTCTCATCATCCTAAGTTTTCAAGGTCATAGACGATGTACAATTCTGTAATCCTGACTATTTATGTATTGCCATGTATACCTATCCTGTGGTAAAAAGTTCATTTTGATTACATGTATTCTTCTGAGCTTTACGATTTTTACAAACAATAGTACATAAACTAAGATAAGAAGGGGAAAGCCGACAATAATTATATTTTTTTAAATAAAAACTTAACCGGATTTGTGATTGGGAAATTTCTCAGAATAATTCTCCTCTTTCTTTATTGTAGATTACATCCTACCTAAGATAATCTAAAACACGGCCATTTTATGGAAGAACTGCATAACACTTGTGCTCATATCCATCGGCTTCTAATATCACTTGAAAATGTAGCGAGATCATTGGAGGTAGCGTCTGAAAGAATCAATACTCCTTAACTGAAAATGTGACCGAAGATAATTATTCCATCGAAATATTTTAGCCTCTCAAAAGCGTCTCGTTGAAGAACGACAAACAGAGAGCATTGACCCACATTTTTAGGACAGAGGTTCTTAACCTCTACAACTTCAGAATCCTTTGAGCCCTCAGAATATGTCCTACACGCATTTGCAAAAATTTCTCATTTTTATTCACAACAGAGGATAAACGTTGGGTTCCCTATACTCTAAAAAAATATTCCAATTTCCCATGTTTTAATATGCTCTATTCACCTTTTTAATACATTCTACGTTTTTTTAAATATGTTCTATGCTAATAAATGCTACGCTACTGGCTACCCTTTCTCTCCGGCATTTTTATTTATTTTAGACATTTTTATGGCCCCTTCTAGTGCAAATATTTGCCCACATAGTGGGGTATTTACAATCAGGGGGTATTTACGGGGTATTACAAGAGATCACATGTATATTTTTCTCCTAGACCCAGACTATTTTATCACGTTTTATGGATCTATGAATTATACAATGTAAAATACAACTTTACTACCGCCTTCCGATGCCCGTGAGTAGGAGAGCCCTGTTTTTGGTCAAACTCACACAAATGAGGGGCACATGTTGCTAATAATACCTCGACATCCTGAATGGAGAAAGTAAAATCCTCCCTTTGATTAACAGCAGTTTCGTAATAATGTCACTTTCCGATGATTTTCCGTCGTTCACTCTCCCATCAACTGACCCAATCTATACACTCTTATGGTGACACCGGTTTCAAACCCCTTCCACGTTCCCTCAAAGTCCCCCAACGATGCTTTATTTCCAAACCCCAAGGCTGGTTTTGTCGAATCGACACCACAAGCTTATTTGATTTGCGATTCAACCTGTTACCCTCCTCTCCCCTCTTTCTATGACCCTACCACTTAACCAAAACTACCCCCTTCCACATCCTCTCCCCCTATACCAACTCCTCCCTTTTACCAATCCTTTTATGACTATCGCATGATTTGGTCATTTACCAAACTTCCGCCTCCAATAACCCACCATCCACCGTTTCCTTTCCATGCTTTTCGCAACATCACGACGGAGGGAATAATTTTTTCCACCCCGAGGAAGCGTTTTAAATCCAATTTCTGATTACGGTGGTGTAACTTAGGGCCTGGGGCAAAATCCTTGGTGCTCATTTCAAGCCACTTTCCCTTCCCCTTTCACCTTGTTTTCCTCCCAGTCCTATCCCAGCTCATATCCCAAGCGATTGATCGGGGGTTGACCACGATAAGCTTTTAAAAAGCTCGCTAAAGCCTGTATTTTTCGGTCCTCTCCCTTTTGTGTCGCAAGTTTTTTTTGATCGGGTTTTTTGTTCCGCAAATTAACCTGATATGATGATGCGCCTTTGATGACTGACGCCTTGGGCACTTTCGCGGAGGTAAAAAAAAAATTATCGGAGCTTCAGAAGTTGTTTCAAAGAAGATACTCATCTCCTATAGCTATAATTTGACGCCGTAATCTTCAATTAAATTAAAACGTTTTCAATCAGAGGTTAGTTAGGTAAATTTCATAAAATACGTCACAGGAACAAAGATCATATGTGATTATTATTTTATTCTGACTTTGACGAGGACTTCCCGTGAAGCACTTTGATACAAAAGTTCTCTTGAAAGCGACAATTTTTAAATTCAGACATTGATCTCATGAACTAGAATAGATTATGACATATATTAAAAGAAACAACGTAACGACTAAACTATGAGATATATATAATAAGCATTAATACTCAAAACACATCATCAAATACGAACAACTAATCTCAAATGTCAATAGGAATATTTTTTGTTACGAGTGTTCTTATGAAAGAAGATGAAATTACGGTTATTTATTGATGAACGCTAATATTATGGTTCTCTCCGCGGATTTAGAGAACTATAAAATTAATTAGGGTTAATATATATGTTCTGTACTGTGAAATTGATTATGACCATAATATATGACTAGTAAATTCCCCCGTCAAAAATTACGGAAATTGATTTAATTTATAGAATAATGTAATTCTATTATCACATACATCTGATATATGTCAAAATACCCCATCAAAAACGTCAAGGATTAATTTAAATTTGACTATCATATTATCTATCATTATCTGGTTTGCCGTAGTCCAACTAAACAACGTTTTTCTTACATTATAAACAAGTTCGCTTATCATCATCAAAATGGCCGAGTGGTTAGAGTGACTGGTTTAAGGTTCCAACATTTCCAAAGATTTATCCGAAAGTTTATCCTCAGTGGTTCGAATCCTGTTTACGGAAATTTTTTTCCGGAAAATTTAGTTTCGCTAAAAAGCTTCTTAAGAAGAAGCAAGGAAGTTTCCGTAGCTTGCTAGTTTAATTAAAGCAATTATTTACTTGGTTATGGAATTGTTCATTTTAATATCTCGCAATTACATAGATGTATCGGTATTCTTAATTAATTGATAATTTTCGTGTATTTAGCAATCTAAAATGTACATAACGTTTACTTTAGTTCTCATTTTGTCTCATTTCTTCATACATCACACGATCCCATGGCTTCTTTATTTTAAAAAAGCAATCCCCTTCCTTACTTATTAAATGAGTTAATGGGGTACTTTTATTTAATTTTCTGTATATCTACTTACATAACCGTTTTTGCGTATAGCAGGAGGTGCGCACACACTATTTCATTAATAGATTTTCAATAATTCATTCCAAAGTCAACTTGCTTTAGCATCTACTTTCCATTACTCATTATATCATTTCGGCCTTATGTAACATGGATTATTCTATGTATATATTCTGAGCCTATCTAAGATCGTTTTCAAAATGGCACTGGTCATTAAGGGGACTGGTAATGTACAACCACATAATCTCGCGAAATTTTCGTTTAATATACCAAAGAATATCGCAATTTGGAATTTAAAGCAATAATTCACAGCAAAAATAAGAAACTTCATTCAATATCCTTTCTTTTGGCATCTATTCCGATATCGTGGAACCATAACTTCTAATTCAACTATGCAAAAGAAAAAATGTCTGCAATCGAAAACGCTGGAATGAGTTTCAATTTTTTTAATCGTACATAACATACATCATATGGCCTTAGAAATTAAAGGTGTTTTTCTATTACTTTGAAATATATATATATCATAACCAGAATAATCACTACGGGAAGAAAATACTTAAATAAAACGTTTACAAGGCCTATTTTATTTTACTTTTTCAATCGATTTCATCCAATACACCATCCACAATGTTTTGGTCTCAAATCATCTACTTCCAAACTCATCTTAAAAAAGCCACAAGTCATATTTCTTACTTTAAACATTGGGGATCACCGGCACACTTCATTCACCACTTAAAGTCGATAACAAAGAGAGATTCTCCGGAAAATTTACAAATTCTCTATGGGAAATTGAAATTATAATACCGATGAGTATTTCTAGGCTTCAAAAACTATAATAAAAATTCGCAATATTTAAGAAGCAGCAATACAATGAAAACAGTGGTTCCTTTCGGCGAGAATATATATTTCCGGAAATCTCAACATTTATGAACGGATTTAATAAAAATAATTCTGTGCAGACCTTCAAAGAAGAGTAACTTTCCCTTTAAACCTTTATATTAAAAATTTTAATAAGAATATGTACTTTTGTTGGCTTGGATCGATTTCAAATTCCCTTATCTCCACAATGGTAAATAGAATTCGTTCCTCACCCCGATTGTAGCTCACTATTATCCGAACCACTTCTTAGAAATTACGAATAGACTTATTGTAAACATCACAGACAAGGATTATGACGCAACGCCTCCGGAAACATAATTAACTCATCCGTAGCTACATTAATCCGACATTGTACCAGGCTCGGCAACTGTAGCAGATATAAAGATTAAAAATCTTCGTCGCCCGATAATAAATCCTCGTTAAAAGATTATCCACTCCAGGTTAAATTCAACTTCCCGAATCTCGCGGCTTTCTTTCCCCGGGACAAGGACAATCTCTGCCACACCTTTCACTTCTCCCACCTACGCCCTAATAGCTTCCTACACGTTGATACCCATAGTCCTATCTCCATACTCCACTGAGTACATACAGCCATAGAGCCTCTAACCGTTCGAGAATCAAACTCCCAACGCAACCCTTCAAACGACCGCATATATCCCCAAAAATCCCCTCCCTTCGCCCCTCCACGCTTGGAGTCATCAATATTTATTATGTCGGCGTCCGATGGGCAGGCTCCGCTTTATCGATATATCGTGCTAATTACAGACCCGCGCCAAAATGGCGCTACGCACATATAAACGAGTGACGACGCGCGGCAGAGATGATTACTTCGGTAATGAACATCCGTCGAGTTTTACGATGGAGAGAAAGTTTCTTGAGCCCTGTTTGCAGAGCGATGGGAAAGGCCCGGGTTCGACCCTTGGTGGAAGGATGCTTAATGGGAGGTATGCGCCCACTTTCTAACTATATTCTGCTTCCAAATGTTCATTCGTGGCTTACTAGGTCATAAAATACATTCGTAAATGAGACTGTAACTGTAAATAATTTCAGGTAGATAATAGAGCGCAGTAGTCTACAATTTAAATTCAAAACGTAACGCAATAGGGTATATACTATTTACGGTGTTCATCATCTACATTAGCAATGAAACATACTTTGAAGTAAGGAATCTTACAATAAACATAGTTTGCTGATCATAACACTAATAAATAGATATGAACAGGTAACAAAATATATGGCCTTAAGAAACTGATTATCAAATATTGAGCTCCTGTGATTCACTCATGACTAAGTAAGCCATAAAAATAGTATAGGAATATATTTTGAAGAAAGAAAGTATTTTATAATATGTAATGAAAGTTACAACATACAGGTGGAGAGTGAGTCACACTAGTGTATGCAAATATTACAAAAATACCACGAAAATTATCTTCGCAATGCATTAATTAATTTGAATTTGAAATCTCGTGAAATTAATATGAATTTAAAGGAATAATTTTCTATGAAAAAAATTAGAAGACCTTAATTACAACATTACATCACTGGATAAAAAGGCAAATTACATTGAAATCTAAGGATAAAGCTGGAAGATTTAAAAGTGGACGGGGATAGAGAGTGTACCCGGCACAAATTCATTTACAGTAACTACAGTTTCTGTTTACTTTAATGCAGAATAAAAGGAGATTAGAAAGGATTTTGAACTAATGAAAACAGGGAAAATAGTGGTCAGTAAGGGCATTATTTTCAAGGTTAAACTTTTATTTGGGATAGCCAATTGATCAAGTAATGACTTCAAATAGGAATTTACAGAATGTTAACTTGAAGTTGCAATATTATAGCTGAAGAATAGAATAACTGTAATATTCATTACCTTATTTGAATATTCATAGTCTGGTATTATTGATTTTACTGAAAGAAATTCTCCTCTCTTGTGTATTACCTCTACCTGTTTTCTACTTTAATATTCCCGGAGGTCGACTTTCAAACAAGCAAATTACGGTTTCAAGTGCGGTAAATGACTGCAATTAAAAATTAATTCGCTGCGTTTATCACGTCACTGATATTTACTGGAAGTCTGTCAATCTATAAACAACGCAAGGGGGAAAAGGCAATCATGTGAATATTATTCGTAATTGGTTTACTTATGCCTGGTTGCATGATTTGATCGCAGCTAACATTAACTAATAGATTCACTAATTGTAACTAAATACGAACACCTAGAACAGAGCCAATGAAGATTTTGCTAGACTATTGAAATGATTGTAATAAATAGAAACTTTGTTTACTTCCCGTACCTTTATCTTTATTCGTAGTGAGTAGAGCGAGAACTGAGAGAGGGATAAAGAGAGAATTCCATCCTTTAAAATTGAATCAAAATACATATATAGACACTTTGAATAGAATGAATACCATCTTTACTAAAAATATCACGCGACTAAAAATTCTCCTTTGACTGCAAGAATATAGTTATTAAATTTTTGCATGAAAAACTGAGACAAATAAATGTCTCAATTCAATTCAAGATATGGTATCAGGAGCCGCAACTGATGCATAGCTCTCAAATGTTGGCCTTGCGCTAAATGATATCGATTTTGATTGCCTAACTAACGACACAGCCTCAGCAAGAAGCGACAAGGGCCATAACCTTCATGGCCATGAAACTACTAACCTACGTTAGTTTCTATAATCACCTGCATTCACTTCGGGACGCATTTTTTGCATGCTCAGTTATCCCTTTCTCAGTACAGTTACCTAGTTCTAGGATGAGGTCACAGGTGATGAGGAAACGGGGTCTACGCGCCGCATAAGAACGTCACCTGCGACCCATAAGGGGAGGGAAGGTAGGCAAAAGTCGAATACATTGGTGCTTGCCGGTTGCATAACGTTAAGGATACCCAGTGCTACTCAGGGCATTTGCCCAGGGGAGCGATAAATTTTACTTAGAGCATACGGAAATTCAATGTTTCTTTCCATGGACGACCCCTAATCTGTGTATTAGCGATGTTCCCTAAATCACTTCCAAAGTAAGATTAAATGATATAGTTTTATGAATAAATTATGTAATACAATGAATACATTTGTTTATCTATTTTATTATTACTAGAAACGTATAGCAGTATTCAAAAAATTTTAAATTATTTATTTTTGAATGATTATTTGAACGTTATAAAATAAGCAGTGTTTTTCCAGGTTTTCTACGTTTGGTAAGTCCGTTAGCCAAGTAGTTCAAATTTATGAGCAAGCTAGTATTGCTCCTAAATCCTCTTCTCTAGAACAAACAAAAAAACAAATCATCCTGCACATCCCGAAGATGTGGTATTAAATAACTAATCTTGCACACTTGAGAAAGATTGAATTTCGAAGAAACTCGAAGTAAAAAATGCTTTAAATTTTTTATTCGCACTTTCAGAACCAATTGAATAAAAGGGCGACTGTTATATGAAGGAAATAATTTGAAGGAATAATATAAAGGAAATTATGTGACATCTGTTAATATAAGTTCATCCAAATGTAATATAGGTTTACTATGGCAATTTTGTTATGACACTTTTGTGGCACTTTTGTTATAAGTGCATGACTAAATAATTATAAAAAGGGCATCTAATCAATTAAAGGGACTTAAAATACAGTTGAGGGTCAGTCCTATGTAATGTAAAATTAACTACTCACTTGATTTTGAAAGGCGTATATTACAAGAATATGTAAAATATGTGGAAATGTTAAAAATACTCATGTAAGCATTATTTTCTTTACTATACGTAACTATCTAAATAAAATACATAAATAAATTCTCGAGTTCTCCCTCTCCGTAATCATGCTTATTTAAAAAGCTATTACTTCAAAACCCATCGTTTCTTAATCCATAGTCTAAGATCAATTACCATTTATTACAATTGTAAGCCTCTGTTCTAATGTCCATTTCATCAATTATTCAAAGCTAAAAGTGACTGAAAATTAAAAATAGGGTCTCATGTGTGTGATCAACACATTTAACAAATATCAACTTAGAGATTAAATTTTAATCTTTACTCAAATAAATGAAAAAGCGACCTTACGATGTATATCCACCAACTGAAAATTTAATATTCAGGGGTAAAATTCCATTAGAAAGATTATCCGTTCATGTGAATTCGGTTACATTTGAGTATAAAGAATCGCACCATTATCAAAAAGGCTAATCGAATTTTAATCGTGTGAAACAAATAACCTCAGATTAATCTTCTATCTTCGAAGAGCATTTCTGCGAGAAGATTCCGTGATCAAAAAACCAATTAAAATAGGTTTCGACAATCCGAGAGATGTATTCAAAGATAAGGGCAGGGGCCGTTTGTGAAACCTTTCCGCAAATTTAGCAAAAGGCTTATCTTACTACGCTTATTCGAATCGGAAAAAAAAACTTAAAAGTGTATACATATAAAAATTGGAAATTCAAACTGGAGACTTAATCGATTGCTCTCGAGAATAAAGGGGCACAAATCGCTCAAGCTTTCTCCCCTTCCTATATCATTAATTCCATTCATTCCCATTTACCCATCTTTTTCCATCGCTTATTCCTCAATGACTAATCACTACCTTTCTTTAAACGATACCTTTAAAAACATAATTCAATTAAAATTGGACATTTTTAGAATAATTTAATACATAATATTATCATAAACGAATTTCCTAAAGTATATTTTTTCCCAATTTTACTTATTGCCCTGATATCGTATATACTTCCTGTAAAGAGTGTCAATTCGGATCCGGATATAGGTTATTACCTATTTAGTTATCCACTGCTAATCCTGGATGCAGATCCGGATATAGGTTACTACCGTAAATACTGACGCATATCATAAAAGTTTACGTCCTTTAAATTCTTCATACAGTCGGAATAGTCTGTTATCCAGAATATTAATGCATTAATGCATAGAATAAACGGCTAATACAAATGTCACTTTTATTTCTTATTCGATCATAATTTACGTAAATAAAGAATTTATTATAATTTGGGCGCATAGTCTGCATATTTTTTATTGCTCCATGGACTCATTCAAGAATTTTTTTCGACAAAAAGAGGATCTTTTTAGCAACGATAATGTCACTGGATTCGTAATCCCATTGCTCCACATATTGCTGCGAATACAGACGAAGAATAAAATATTATTCACGAATAACACGCCTACTGGAGTATCGGAAGTTCATTATATGTCCCATCGAATTCTTTACTGGCACAATCTTAAAATATTATCATTATCTCCCTCCTACGCCCTTTTCCTTACTATTGATGAAATGAAGTCCCTTCATCATATCCCACGCTTCATATTCTTCGCCATGTGCCAGAATTACTCACTTATAGTGATAAACTACACTTTTTGGAACAAGATTTTCGTTATTCCTTAAAATGCCGTTTTCAACATATTTTTTACCATCACCCCCATGCTTTGAAATACTTTTCTTTCAATTCCATGCGCCTTTACACAAATCTTTTCGGTGAATAACTTAGTTTCCCAAGTAATTTAAATAATTCGAAAATTTGAAAATGATAGTACTGAATTCTGTAAGTTGAAAGAATGGTGTTGCCCCTCGTCTGATCTAGATTAAATATAAATCGTAATAGAGTGCAATCCTATTGGTGGCAAAAGCGTTTGATATTTTCCACTTCTTGTTTTCGGACACTTTCTTGTGCTAAGTCAAAATTCATTACCATATTTTATAAAAAGTATCTTGGTTGAGATGTAAAAATTATGTATTCATGCACTCATGTAAGATTCAATGCAATCTGCTTGTATTGAATCTAGATAAGTTAAACTGATAATTTAAAGACCCAACTTTATAGAATGCATGTGGGGATTAAATCCAATCTTTTAGTAATTCGTTACGCTCAGAACCGAAATTATCTGAATAACTTACGACATTGTATCTAAATGGAAAAAATCACATCAGAATTACTCTGACTCGCTCTTCAACACAACTACTGTAATACAAAAACATAACGCCTAAATTTTATATAAATGCTTATTGTATTCAATACGTAGTATTCTACATATTATTTAATGTAACTTATTAATCAAATATAACAGATTGTAATTAGAATTCAAATACAGTGAAAATAGCAAAATAATATTTTACACCACCTTATTTGATGATAAAATACTTAAAAATACGATTCCTAATTAAAGATGTAAAGATAAAATATCGTGGAATGTCTATCTGCGACCTCATATGGCATTAATTGAATACTTTAAAGGTAGTAAAAATGTTCGTGGTCGATGTATTTCTATTTTTTTCCAAACGAGCCCGCCATATATCTCTCTAGCTATTTCTTCATTTTCTCTATCACTGGTATCTATGGTAAAAACAGCCTCATGAATCCTCTGTCCACGTATAAGCTGCGTGCAACGATCCAGCAAAGAATTTATATGCTGGTTACGTGAATTTTTTCTCGTGAGCGCTGTATTCACATTCCGTACATAAAAACAAGCCAAGCAACTTATGAGCCATAAATTTAATGCCTGTCTCTGATCGGGTAAATAGTAAAATATTAATTCCGTTTTTCCTTTGGAGGCCAAGTATTTAAGATGTACTCTCCTGTCACCCAACAGGCGCAGGCTGTGGTGAAGGGGAATTCGTAATAAACTTCTTAGTGGAGAAAAATATCAGAAAGATATTCGTTCTCTATTTAAAGCTACTTTGTTACCCCTCTATGCACTAAATGTTAACTGGACGTGGTAGCTTCAAACGATAAAATTCTGTACTTTCTAGGAGGTAATCGTAGCAAAGGTAATTTCTAGTTACATGATAAATTTTTATTTTCTATATTATATTTATTCATTTACTGCTTCCAACACAGCAAGATTCAAATTGGTAACTATTGAGGAAATTTACGACTTTAAGGCACATTCCCGATATGAATTTCTGTAAATAATTCCAATTCTTATGCACTGATATAGCTAAGCTTTCTCTTTACTAATAACTTAACTCTTAGCTAATGCAGATTTTTAATGTTGAAAATGCATTCATTAGCTGGAATATGTATTTACTTTCCCCCTTTTACTGCTTTTAAATTAAAGGCGATTATTCCTTAAAATTGACGTAATAAAATTATCAACAAGCATATCTGGCATCAACCGACCAACTAAATCATCAATCATAAGCTTATGTTAGCTTTAAATTTAAGCACTGAATAGTTAAAGAACGCTTTATTGAGTGGTATCCACATAAAATCTCCATGTTTTTCACATATATTTTCACTTATACTCTCTTTCTTTCTCCGGCGAATGTTTCCTCTTTCTAATTTCTTATCAGAAATTTTCGACAAACACTTAAGATCCAACATTTTTCTTTGTAAAATCATAGAAGGAAGTTTCTTTGAGCAGTATCGCGAAATATATTATTTTCGACCTCCGGTGACATTCAAAGATGAAAGGTCGAAAGAATGTATTTTGTGTCTATGTGCTCGATGTCATGTCAAAAATACTAGAATATTTCGAGCGCTTGTACCTAAACTTCACATGCCTAACTTATAAAAAATTATATATATAAACTCAAATCATATGTTTTTAACTTTAACCCAATTCAATGACTGCGTAATTGTAGTTTTCCACATAATTTTGATATTTGAATATAAAAACATTATCCCTCGTTGAAAAGTCTAATCACCTAATGTAAAAAAAATCGCTAAAGGCTAAACTAACTTTTCTAATCGGAGCTAAGTCAAATTCATCAAACTGGAAACAATAACATAAAAAGACGTTTTTAAACCGCGGAATAAGATATAGAACTACCAGGATATTTTTCTGCCTTTGCAATTTCAATTCCCACTGATCGCTTAAAACATACTGAAATATGACGAATCGTGACTAAAAAAATGTTTTTCTGTACACGAATGACAAATTTAACGATTGACTTCGGCCATTATTCAGTGCATTCACCTCCATAAATGATTACGGATACAATCCGCAATCTTTCTCCTCGAACGTGTCCGGGAATCTATTCATTACAATAGCCGAAAAAATCCAAAACAAACATACTGCTCGCCATTAATTTCACTTGTTATCTCTTGTGATTCGCCCTGGTTTGCACTGTTTTTCGACGAAGTGACACCTCAGGGTCGGGATAACCTTCCTTTGTATCGATCTGTTGACAGAATACAAGACTCCTGGCTGTTTTTCTTCGCCGGATTCGAAAAATTCAGGAGAAAGGATTCAATTTAAAGAGAAGATGGAGGCAGCGGGGTTACTTCTTCCAAAATATCGTTGAAAAATGATAAGGCATATTAAATTATTGGAATGATAATTTTACAGAAATGGATGAAAACTCGTCCTTCCGAAGGGCATTGCTGTTATTGGAACATTTGTTTTTCATTAATTTAAATTCTCGATTAACCTTTTCCAAATGTTATTATAAAATTATCCATGCTAAACTAATTTATTTGAAAATCGGAAATATTAAAGTGTGCCGCGCATATAAAACGAATTGTCTTGCCTTAAATATTTCAGAGAAAGTATCAAAAAAAACAATATCTTCAGAAAATATTTAACGAAACCACTAATTATTTATAATTTCAGCTGCAATAAATCAATAAATATTATGATCATTCAAAGAGTGACCGTAGGGTAACCTACGTTTCCATCTTTAATTGAACTGAAACCAATTAATAGTACCCTCGCAATACTATTGCTAAGAAATTTTTAATTTAGGCAGGATATTCATAGTTATTAAATCAGGCCTTAAAAACCTTCCTTAAAAGTTAGGAAACTGCGGAAATTATTACATTAAATTTTAAGGATATATTTTGAAACTGAATTTGAAAATTTTATCTGCGAGCAATCTTTGTAGGAAATTCAGCTTCTACATTTATGCACTATACTTCAAGGGTGTTTCTTTAAGTAATGCCGCTATTATTAATTTTTGCTCGACTTCCTGGACAAACGGGCAATATGACTGAACCAAAGAGAAATAACGGGATTCAGAATAAAGTTTACCACCTTATAGCTCGCGCTCTAGCAATTGTGCTGCATATACTGCTGAATACGAATGGAGCATCCTAATCAAACCAAAATAGTTTGAAACAAATTATGTTGTGATAAATCGCACCTGAGAGAAAAACACATAGATTTTGGGTATTTTTAAGGAAGAGAGTTCATTCTCGACATAAAACTTTGGCTGAAAATATTCTAATGAATCACTATACCAAGCCATTAAAATGAAGACGAATTCGAAACAATTTAAAATAATATGGGAAAACACCATGACTTTTTACAGAGAAAAAAATAATCGATTATCACAAAGGTAAGTCAAATCGTGTTTCAGGAGAGATACAGTGGAATAATTTTTCCCGAACTGTAACACCTATAACATATTTGCATTGTCAATGTTGGAAGAGTGAGCATCATAACCTGATTATTTTAAGAAGAAACAGAGACATTGATATAATTTTATGCACCTTATTCTTATCAACCTATTACTTCTGCTTATAATTAATGAGCCAAGCCGTCCTACATTGCTTTCCCACCCCACGAACGTGTCCTGGAATCTATTTATTAAAACAGCCAAAGGATAACCCCTCTGGGATGCGGAGCCCTGGCTTAACCCGGTTCCCAAACACTATTTGCCCAATCGATTTCCATCTCTCTCATTTTAAAATCGCAGGATCACATGCACCCCTTCCAAAATCCCAAACCAAACCCTTGTATCCCACAGGATCACTTTTTCTCTTTACTTCGACCATCGTTTTAATGGCTCCGGGAAAAAACCCGCCCCTACTATATTTTCTTCCGAAATCCTTTTTTCCTCATGAGACTGCAAATATGGAAATGGTAGAATAATGAGTGGCTTCGATAACGATTGCTTTCGGTTTTAGTCATCGCGATATTCCCACCAAAGGCATTGCTAAAATAAAGAAGGTGGTCCTACGCCATTAAAGCCATCCTTTCTCCCCATTCCTTTTTCCAGAGATTCTAGAGCGTCCTCCCTAACCGGCTAATTATCTAACGATTTTGCTTCTTCTTCACTTATTAGCTTCCCTCGGAGATGGGCAAACCCGTCGACCCTGATTCCCGGCCGAATGCTTCTCCCATCCCATTTTATCCTTCCCCTTCCCCATACCCTTATCTCTTACCATCCTTCCTCCTCTATCCCTTGATCCAGTTTACTTCCACCCCCGTAAGATAACCGCAGACTAATCTTCTAATTGTTCTCCTCCATCTAACGGGTATCTTTTATTTTAAGACAGAAAATGGTAGGAAATCTTACGTTCTGATTTAGAGCTCAGTCTATAAATGCCTGTCTGTAATGTCATCAACTTGAAGCCAAGCGAGCTAAGTGACCGCCGAAGTTAGGGGTTGGGAACATTTTTTTCCATTAAAAAGCCACACATAATATCCATTCGACCGCGTAAGAAAACATTAGGCCGAACTTGAATTGCAAGTGGCCCACATTCAAACATTTTGGCATCTAAATTCCGCCCGAAAAAAGGACTTCATTTGCTAAGTGAACTAAGAAAGGATGCATTTCCTTTTTTTAGTCGTCGTTAAATAAGAAAAAATAATTTGAACAGGGGTATTTGTTAATAAGTGAAGAAAAGGTAACAATGAACTTCCAAATAAGTCCAAGGTTCGTAAACCTTGGCCTAGAATCTAGCGCTTGTAACTAACCTCGCGCCTTATTATTAGAATTTTGGGGATTAAGGAATACATCTCAAATTCAAACGTTCAGCGTCGTAGGAAAGCCAACAAATCAAATTTCAGTGAAATTGATTACTTTATGAATCTGAGAATATGATATGAATATGAGAATAACGTGATTTGCTCTTCCATCCACAGAAAGTCTGAAAATTAACTTCTGAAATTTTGAATTGATAGAGGATTTTATTACGCTAGAGAGAAGAATAATAATGTAAAGACATGTTGATGATTCAAGATATTATGACAGATTAATAACGGAATCTCTGTGAAGCAGATGCGTGTGCGCCTGGATTAAGAATAAAGCCTGCCCTGAATGATTTACTGAAAAGGCCGACATCGAACTTATAAATTAATCTTTCTCATTTATGCCGAATAATTAAGACTATAGCGTTATTCATTATTTTATCATTTACATTTCCTCGTCATACCATCAGTGAAATGGCCGAGGGCAGTGATCGCCAAGCGCAGCTTTTGTCGGTTATATTTTCCAAATTGCTACTCTAGTAGTTTTATTTGATATCATTCTTAGTGCCCAATGAATCCATCAATTATTAAAAAAAAAACTCAAAGTGAAAGTAAAATGGAATCCACTAAAGAAAATGATTTATTGGCCTTCTTCCATTGATTTAGGTCGGCTAAAGTTTCTATTATTATCAACCTTTTTCACTTCTACTGTAGTATTATTGATTCTCTCCGTTACTCTTATTTCCATTATTTCTTCTTTTTATTTATCTTCTCCTGAAAATCCACAAACTTATGAATGCTTCCTTAGATCCTTTCAGCTTTCTATTTCCTGATCCTTTATTCTCTTCTTCATTTTAATTAGGCCTGGTCTGACTTCATTGATCTACCTCATTTAAATTGTTAGCTTTAAAAATTTTAGTTAGTCTTTCATTATCCATCTCTTTTGCTTTCGATGAGGGAATAGGATCCGCAATCACTCCGAGAAGTCCATTTTGCCGCCGCCGTTTTGCCTCATATGCGATGGATGTAACATAATTTTATTAATTAATATAGTAAAGAAGAATTCTTGAAGTATTCTTAGTGAATTTTGACCTACCAAGAGTGACTTCCCTCTAACCCAACCCGACTAAAGAATAGACCCTTCAGTTTTGAAAAAAAATGGCGCATTCACGGTATTATCACCTTCTTCTGGATTATGTTATAATACTTCAACTAAACATTATAGATATATAACTAGAAGAAAATTCCCAAACATTCTTTTAGAACGGGAAGTATGTTAATTCAACAAAAATTCGTGGTGGCAAAGCGGCGGCATCAAAAAGAACCTCGCAGCAAAGTGCTGGCGGCGAAACTTCCCTTCCCGAGGATATACAATCCTCTTCCCCTCGTTATCAATTGTTCATTCTTCTTTTCTCGGATTTCCCTGGTAATTTTCCGGCATTTCCCTTTCTTCCCTAAATGGTATATTTTACCATGCATCTCCGCCAAAGAAGAAAAGATCATATATCTTTCCAGCCATCCCGATCTCTGTCTCCAAACATCTCCTCACCGTAATTGCGCCTCCGTTCGTCATATGTTTGCGGCGCTCTCCCCTGACGACGAAGCGGGCACCGCTGTAGCGCCCATCGAAACAAGGGCGGGGACATGACATCTTGAATACTCCTTAAGATGGAGGAAATTAAAACGACAAGACGTTAGCCTCTTTGCAACTCTGGGAAACATGACACAACCTCATTCTCTCTCCCTCCCTTTTCTCTCTTTTAGGAAACTTCCTCTTTTGCTGATGAAGCAAGCCTCCCGTCCCCTTAATTCTGATAGCTTTAATTCAGCATCCGCCGTATTCTTTGTGTGGGAAATAATTCCGCGCCTTTGTGGAACTTTGCGTTAAACTTTGGTAAAGCGCGTTGAATCTCGACGCAAACCCCGCGGGTTCCTGCGTCTTAAGCGGCTCCTCCTTGTCCCAGTTGATTCGTGCCACTCGGAAGATAAATCCCGCTTGGCTAACTAATTGTTTTGTGTAACAGATCTTTCTGCGCATTGTAATCGTGTGGCGAGCGCCGGTGCATGGAGCTCTCTCAGAGAATGTCATCTCTATACTACAGTACATGCATGTAGTCTACGTGGGTGAATCTAAATTTACCTACCTGAGGGCATAGCGGCAAAAAATCATATTAAAAGTAATTTTATCTCTCCATACTCAAAATGAGTGGGAAGGGACCGAAAATTTTCTACTATTTTGACTTTGAAACTACTAAGCAAGTAGCTAATTTACCGTACTGAAATTGGAAGCAGGAAATTTTCGACGTTGCAACTTAATACAGCAACATTTTATGCCTCTGAAATGCAATGCGCACTTCAACAGAGACGATATAAAATTATTTTATCGTCTGAGGCATCATTACTGGAAAATTTCTACAACGAAAATATAAGCACTTTTCGAGGTTTAAAGGTTAAATCCTAATATGAATCAAAAATTAGAATATATTGCCTTGAATAATGTATGTACCGAATAACGTTGCACTTTTAAGTCATTAATGAATTCTACTCCTGCATAATACTCAGAGCAAGTGATGCAAATTAGTAAGAATAAAGATTTTTCCATGATTTCCTATTTAACTCCATCTCCAACACGTACCTTTTACGAGCTCCGGGGAGCATACCAAGGCGTTAGAAAAGATGGCAAAGGACCATAACAAGTAGAAAAGAGGAATTAGGAGTGGAAAAGATATATTATAAAGTTAATCTGACTTGGCTGTATTTCGTGAAACGCCATTCTGAACAAGTAAGGAGAGCAAACTTTGTATGTTTCACAGATTTTACAATTTAATCTGCAATTAGATCTGTCTAATTAGTTCTAATTAGTCTAATTATCTGTTCAAGATACGAAGTACGGCCAAATATGGTAGAATTTGTTCAAGATATATCATATTTATCGGACCTCGCACTGTGCTAATTCAATCGGCTTTTTCTCAAAAGCTTCGGAGTGTCAATCATAAATAATATGAATAGAACAAGCATATACACAAAGACTCTTTAATCTAGTTTGTTATAGTTTACAGGTAATCAGATGTATTGCCTGTAAACTATAATAGACACTACAATATACCCTTAAGAAAACTATTCATTTTAACTCCACACGTGGCAAATCCGTGTATATACCTACAATGGGAAAGATTGTGTGATTCCATTACCATAAGTAGTGAATACATTAACTTAATCTTAAAAGAATCTTTTAACGGTAGAAGCTAGTGATGTATGAATCGTGCTATACCGCTTCGAGTTGAATTGACTAAATTAAACTGCGAATCGAATCGATAAATATTCGATTTAACGAGAAAATGCTTTAATTATATATGATTTCATGATTATAGTAATTTTCATTGGTGAACATGGTAGTTACCGCTAGAAACTTAGATACTTATATAAAATGTGCCATGCAAATATCATGATGAAAAAAGCAAGGAAAATATGATTTTCCGCCACTTAAATTTGCATTAGTTTTTTATTCGATTTGATTCGATTCGACTTTTGAAATATAGATTAGGTTCGAAATTTTCGTCCTACAAAAAAAATAATTCGATTCATAACTTCGAATATTCACACAATTCTATTAGTAGTAGAGGTGTGTGAAGTATACAGTAATATAGTACTATAATTTTACTATGAGCAGTGATATAAAATTAATGAAAATGTGAAGTATTCATACAATGTTCGGAAAATAACAGACTGGTGAGACATTTCAATGACTCGTCACTTCTCTTGTTAAATTCAGATTTTATCGATACACGTAAATATCTTATTTTTCAAAAATGACTCAAGGCAATATTCTTACAAGTTAAGAACCTTTCATTCAGCCTAAATTTGATTCATTTTCCGCGACCATTTAATTCAACTAACATTTTGAGCCATTAATGAAATTTCTTCATTTCACAGCTCATAACGTGATAATTAATTTTGAATGAAATCAAATTTCATTCACCTCATCAATGCAATTAAATTTTCATTCAATTAATTCATCAATTTGATAATTAATGAATTTTGAAACGGTAGGAAAAAGAAAGTTTCTGGCATCCAACTACCTGAACGTATTTAATTAAATCGCGCAGAATGCTATTAGACACTCAATATGGCATTAATGCATGTCCGTTATACAGGTTCTTACTTTTACTCTACTCGTGATTCTTACTTTGTATGGCTTCATAGAAAGGAACATATATTTATTGCCGAATGAAACTATCAGACTGTCCGATATGAATGTAAATTACTGTAATTCATCCATTGTGCTGAATATCAAAACGAGTCACAGTTAATCGCTTTTTTTAGGACCCTTCTTAAAGAAAGAATGCGCCTCAATAGCTATAAATGTATATGCTGCTTCAACTGCATATACATATACATCCAAATGTAAAATTAATAATGATTCATTGGCGACTAGGTAATGGGTAATGCTCTGAGAAGTATGAACAACTGTTAAATCTTCCTTTATCTGATACAAACAACTCAGGATTTCAAACACTGAAGAAAAAGATAGGTATACATTTTAGACATACGAAATTCTTCAATGAAATCTTCAATAAATATTTTATATACATTTAGGCTGCTCTTCTTTTCATTAAAATCTAACTGTATTTCAAAACTTAAACCCAAAGGGAGAAGAATAGATAAATAAATCGATGAAAATCAATAAAATAAAACAATGAAAAATATTGTAAAATCAAATTCAAATAAATAATTACAAGACGAAGTATGGCTGAAACCTTACCAGAAACCCAGAAACATCTTCCGTGATCCACTATGACTTTTATATTTACAGAATGCAAATGGTGTCGGTAAATTGGATTTTAATTATTATTAATATTGCATTTAATTTAATCCGTATAAAATTAGAAACATACTTTTACTTTACACTTCTCGTATAAATTGTCGATTATCTTTACAACACTGCAACCAGACTAGGGGTCGATCGTCGGCAGAACATCAAGGAAATAATTTATGTATCAGGAAATTTCGATGCAAAGGCAAAACACAGGTAAAGGAAGACGAAAAGAGTATGATCGTACTGTATAGTAGGCCATTGACTGACGGAAAATGAAACTATTAAATCATAGTCCAATAAACCATTAAAAAATCTGCTTGATACGTATTTCGTCTACGGAGGAGACATCACTTAACTTTGAAGGTACAATGAAAATACAGTCTTATGATTTATGCAAAACATAGAGAAAACGGCTTTCGAAGCACTAAAAATTCTCATTGAGACATTTTCATTCCATAAATTTGAAGTTTTATATTCTAAGTCATATGAGTAAACAAATAGAAGTAAAAACTTCAAAAAGATGATTAACTCTGAATTGAAGAAAAGAAAGGATCAAAAAATTGCACCTGTATTCGATCTCTCCTCTCTTACAAAAATTATAAAAATTCTTCCCACAAAATTATGCATAAATGTGATTAGGTTTACAATATTTCAGCCACCATAAAATTGCAAAATAATCAATTTTCAATTTTCCTACACGAATGTTAGAGCTTATTTAACCTAAATTCGCTAAAAATCAGAAATATGGCCATTTCCCTCCATGACAATGCAACATTTTAGTTCCATGAAGATGCGCCATGAACAACCAAACCCTCCTATAACAAACAGTTGAAACCATTCATCGGGATTCAAAATCACACGAGTGAGATTCAATGTAGCTCTTCCAGAGGTAGCATTCCAAAAATGAATTTTCCAGAGAGCCGATTTTGGATGCAGAATTTCACGAATGCCTTTCTCCTCTCCCAGGGGAAAAATTAATCTACTAAAAGCCTCCTCTTGACTTGGAAAATTTGTTATCCTTTCAGCACTATATCACAAAAATGACAATTGAAAATGGCCTTCTATTATCACAGGGATACATATTTTTTGTTCCCAGAACATTCAACAACTTAGGGCCATTCTAAAAGTGTTCGAGATGCGCATATACATCTATTTCATCTCTCAGCTATAAATACCGACTTCAAAAACGCTGGCTGGTTATAAACGATAAACATTTATTTTAATTTATCCATAGTTTCAATAAATCATCTTTTTGAAATAGATATATTGATCAAGACTATCCGAAAAATAGCGCACCAATTATAACTGGTGTTTTTTTAAGGACTTGGTAATCTGAACCGAATTCCTGACTAAATGGAATTGAAAATTCTCAGCATTCCTTTCAGAATTTCACAGTCGAAATTTTTAATTCAGTTCATATTTGATCAAAATTCCATTCAGAATGTATCTGAAACATCACTGTAATCCTCCGCATCCAGCAGTATAGAAGAATGGGTATGTATGTTCTACCGTAGGATCATTTCAAGGAAAGTTTGAAAATTAAAACGTCTTAATGAGAAACTCTTAATGAATATCTTAATTACTTACGGTAAAATCAAATATATCAGGCTTAACTGAGTTCAATTCCATTTGCGTTCCGTTTGAAATGCAGATAGATATATCATTTTTCCTATCACACAATCAAAAGCAATTATGTAAAACGAATACCTGTCATTCTGCTTGATATAATTTTATTTTGGTTGAACAGATTACTGATTTTCCAACATTCATTTATTTCTAGCCAGAGGGCTTCCGAATAGCCTAATTAGTACCAGGTTCGATTCCAATTGGACTCCATTTTTTTCGAAACAGGTTGGTGGCACGAAGAGCATCTGGTAGTGAAAATTATTCCAAACCAATTGATCCTTATGACTAATCATCATTATCATAATCCTCATCCTTTGAGTGATGGGGATAATGAAACAGACAATTTGTTTATTTTCCTCCCATGTAACATGAAAAATGAAATTTTAAGCGTTAAAATTAGTGCCTATCAGACATAAAAACAACTCAATGATGTTAAATTTGTTTCGTTTTATGTTTTCAGCATATCAATCAAAACTCAAATGTAGAAAAAAGTCGATTATTAACGATAAAACTCAAATTCCGTATCAGAGGATGAAGATTATTTCGTGCAAATACCGATAAAGATAAGTAATCCATAGTACATACATCATTGATGTTGAACACTAAACACCAGGTCTCAAGCACCGCGATTGCCGTCTTAAATTCCAAGCAAAAACCAGCTCGATCATCACCAACCAAAGTATGACGCGCACCTATCGTTTGTTCAAAGAATGAAGGGGCACTTGCATTTATGCATACGAGATTCACGATAATACCCCTCGTTAAGCCTCCGAGAAATCGAGCAAGAAACGCGAAGTTGGTCTAATCACGTTATAATTCCAGCACATCCATGAATAGGACATACATGCAATCCTCGCGGCAAGAAACCACGGTCCGATAAAAACAGTTTGGGTCATGTATACGGATGCTAATGAGCACGACGGCAAGACAACAAACGACTACGCCCATATCCGCAGAATAATCCGCGCAATCGCATCGATCTAGGATGATTTGCGATACAATTACATCCTTCTCAAAACATACGACGTCTGAGATATACAACAGAAAATTATCTTCTCTTAGGCGCGTGCCGTATCTGGGGGAGTGAGAGAGAGTCTTGGCTCTGTTTCAGTTTCCTATTTCTCTTCACTTTTGGTGTCCGAAGAAAATCCGTTATTTGCGAGGCATAAAGGCGTGTCAAGCCCACACGCATGCGAAAGACGCATGCACTCCTTCACAATGGCCAGCGGGAACAAACATTCGCCAGTTGCCGGAGCACTTCAGCCAAAGGGAAGGAGAGTTTCCTCAACTCAATCTGCTCTGACGCTTTAAGCAGAGATTCCTGTCCTCTTAGAGCCACCTTTTCCTATCTTTTCTTCCCTCTCCTTTCTTCTCCTTCTGCAAATCTCTTCCAGTTCTCCTTCCCGACCTTTTCTTCTACTCTTCCTTCTCCTTCTAGAATGGGTTTCGATTCAGAATCTCCCTTGCCATCACCGGAAACCATTACTTCCCAATCTCGGTATCGATGCTTTTACTTCGCTAAAAGGGTATTTTTCCTATAGCCTCTTATTCTATCACACACACGGCTCTTTCTTGTAATGCTTTGTTACGTAGTTTTGCTCACTTTTCTCTTGCTTTTTTGCCCATAGCTGCCATGAATTGGAATATTTATAATTTTATCTCTTGTATGTATGACTGTGTTCAGCGTTTTATTGGTATTGAATTTTCTTTTGCGTTTAATATCCGCAGCAAATGTTGGAAAATTTCTCCCTCACCCTGCTGTTTCCTTCAGTTTATATAATTCCCTTCTCTTGTAGATTCCTCAAATATTCATATAAATCTTATCCTGATATAATAGGATTCAAAAACTTAAAACACAGACAGCTAATCCATCTTTCCATCAATATGCAATATCCCCATCATCAGGCAAATGAGAAGCCACTTTTGAATCCAGTCGGAAAATAAAAAACTTTAGTGAGACCTTGAGTGGACTCTTAATCCTAAATCTCAAGCTTCAAATACTCAAATTCAAATAAGAGAAACGTAATTTCACGTCTAAGTTGACGATCCTAATGTAGGACACAAATATTTTACATCTGTATCGAACTCTTGGGTTTTATAGTATAATCAACTTTCCAGTCACAAGCCCGCCAGAATAAGAACGGAATTATAATTTATTTATTTAATTAATTCCGCATTGATATAGAACAGTTTCGATATTTTTCAACAACAACCACAGTTATGCCAGTGTGCAAATATGTGTTCTTTGTGTTAAGGAAATAACTGAATTATCTACACATCCCCCTCACCCGACCTACCCAACCCAACTCTTCGTGTTAAGAATAAACAAATGCTCTTTAAACTCGAACTCTTTTTACATTTTACAAAATTTCAGAACCTTTTTAGTAAAATTCTTCCTTTAAGGATAAACTTGTTGCAAGTCGTTACAATTTCCGCATACATCATGCTGAGGTCATGGTTGATCGATATCTAACCTAAGCCCATTCATTTTGGCGATGATCTTTTGTTCTACGACATTTAGGGTTTAAGTCTCATTTCTATCGTTCGATTGTCTGATACGTCCGTTTGTTAATTCTTCATTTATTTGTATATATTAATTGAACGATTCAACATACGATTTCAAAAATTACAATTGTTTGCAAGGATACATTCCCCTCCAAAATAACACCCTTTTCTTCCTCAAATATCCCTTCTCTCAAACCCTTAAACCCTTTCTATTCCCCTCTTCTTATTACCTTTTCTTCCCTCTCATTTTCTTTCCAGCTATCTCTCCCTCCCACTCATTTCTCACTTCACCCCTTTCTAATCTCTTTATCCTTTCTCTTTGCCCCTTTCCGCCATTCCTCTCTTCTCGTCCACCCCTTTCTCCCTTCGTAATCCATCACACTCCCTCTCCCCAACCATTTCTTCTCTTCCTCCCCCTTTCTCCGGGAAAACTTCCTCGGCAGGACCTCCAGCCGCCCTATCCAGAGTAAATTAAAAAAACGAAGAAGAGGGAGAAGATTAAGCGAGATCCCTCTCATTCTAAGCCTGCCTCGGAAATTTCCTAGAAATCTCCTGGATGTGGATGTCACGCCGACTCCTATTCAATAAGTTTCCCTCCGCCGTGTCTCCCTTGCGTGTTTTTTCCCTGCTTACCGAAAGAGAGAAGATTTGTTTTACTCTTTGTATCCTGCTCCAGAACCTCGCCATTTATTACAACTTTTAGTCGCCCTTTCTCTTTTTGTCCCACCTTCTTCGGTTTCCACGGTTTTTTCCTGTTTCCCTTGTGTTAACTTTGTGTTACCGATTCTTTCCGAGTCGATCGGGCTGCGAGGGGTGGAAAAAATAGTTCTCGTTGCTTGGCGGTTGATCGGGAAAAGATTCTCGGCGCTAAGAAGTTGTCCAACAGTCATTTAGAATTTGTCCCCTCCATTTTATTCGTTGTATTTCCTGGGAAGGTGATTTTCAAACTCCATCCGGGAATTCGAAAAGTTTCCGCTCGAATTTCGTTACCGCCAAACGTTTTCGAAGAGTTGATTCCCTGTAAACTTTTTCTCGCGTTTTCCTTCAGGGCTTTGCGATCTTTTTGGCTGGGGGGCCATGTTAGGAATTTTCTTAACCAGAAAGGTCTAAAGGTTCATTTAATTGAGTAACCCTCCTTATTTATCAATTCCTTGCTTTAAATTGCATAGTTTGCGCCAACTATACCATAATAATAAATTAGCATATGTATAGATTCTATTAAATTAAAAGTATGAGTGTGTATAACGATAAACAGGATAATGAATATGTAAGTAGATTTTAAGAGATGAAAGAATATTCTTTAGGGCAATAGGTAAGAGATTATTGATAATTTACGCTAGATTATCAGTTTCTGAGATAGAAATTTCTTTACCAAACTTTTATAGATTGGCGAGCTAGGTATAACCTCACCAGGCCGCATATTCTAGCCCGTACATTGGAAAATCGAGTGGAGCTGTAGGCTCTAAGTTCCAAATTTTTGCAATTAGAATATTGCTTAACGCCATATCGTTGTTGAAAATGACCAACTGAACTTTCTTCCTTTGGATTCTTTGAAACGTAATTTAGCGTTGTTTACAAGAAATCGTTGTAAGCCATTAATAAGCTTGTAGATTTAATTGGAGCCCAAAGTACATTTAGGGAAATTTGAGAAAAGAAGATTTAAGGTGCTTTCCATGTATTTGCATTCTCAACCCCAAAAATGGTCAATCACTTGCATAATTTATGGATTAAGATGTAAGCAATCGAGACATATAATACAACATAAGGTTATCAAATAAGCAAATACCATTGGAAAGTCTCAATCCTATGACCTATATTTATTTTTTATTTAAAAAAAATCAATGAGAATTTGCCACTTCAGGATTTTCATTATGGTAGAAGTAATTTTGAAAATACTTTGACAGCTGCGGTCGTTTCCTACATGAGTCCCCATTGATAATCGAACCCGGAACTGCTTTCATCCAAATCTACTCGCTAATCTCGCTACCCACATCCGGGAGTCCGATTTTCAATATGAACGATGTCAACTAGAAACTAATTAGAATTTATATACAGAAATAGGATTTAAACCGATCGAAAAGCTATTATTTGAGTGTACAGTTTTTAATTGTCTGAAAAGAGGAAATATGCAAACAAAGTTTCAGATGAAGGAGATGCTGAAAGTGAATCCTAAAACGATTTCAATCAAGCTTCATCTTGGACTTAATATTTAGATAAAAATCCATATTCCTAATCCAAATTTCTATTACTTTAAAGACGCCTTAAAAAGGTAACACTCTATTGATACCTACCTATCTATAATAGATGTATATCAAAGGACATAGCGGTAAAGAAAGGTTGTCATGTGTACATCTATAACTGGCCTTTGGAAACCGAAATAACTAGCGTGTGATAAATAAAAGCCACTTCAAAAGACTTAAAAACTAAAAAGGTAACTCCACATATATATAAACGACTAGCATCCATAAATCCCTATATTGAGGTATCAGATAACTAGTTAATAAGAGCTTTGCTTTGAGTGAAAGGGATGACCTCACGAAATGTCCAGCACTAATTCTGTGCGTAAGGCATACTCACTGCAGATATTTGTAAATCCCAAAAAACTACTGAAATTCATTTTTTGTCACAAAACCTTTCCGTTTCAAAACGTGTCATATTTCATGAAAATTCGCCCGATGACGGTTGACATCAAACATATGTGGGACCGGATCGAAGCTAACAGGCTTTCACCCTGGAAATGAAACGCCTTTAAAGCTCCTTCCCTAACTCACATTCCCTGCACGCAAAAAGAGGGCACGGGATATCCACCGATCTGAATTTGGATTTCGAGTAGGAAAATAAAATTTTGTTCATATTTAAATGAAAAAGATGAAAATTAAAAATAATGGAGACGGCAAATTATAATGATCTAGATGAAATTCTAACAGAATAAGAGTTTATAATGTTAAATAAGATTATTAAAGGCTTGAAAACAAAAATTAAACCGCTCCTGTGTGATGTAAAGGGATGTAAACTCACTGCCTTAATAAGCTATCTGTAAACATTAATCTACGTCCATTAATGATAATTCTTGTTGGAAATTACACAGGTAGCTCGCAAAATTCATTATTAATTATAGTAAATCTAGAATAAAAGATATGGAATTATCCTAAGTGTTCTACCTTTCAGTAGAACACTTTGCTATTTCTTTGAGTTCTTGGTAACCTATCCCACTCTTTGTATCATTTAACTTCATATGTCTTTGTCTTCTCTTGATCTTTTTCCTTGCATTCTTCCCTCAATTATGCCTCAGAAATCTTTCTCTTTTCAATATTTGGCCAACCCACTTCCATCGCTTCTCTATCGCCACTTTCAGGATTTTAAACATTTCTATTCAGTTTCAGAAGCTCTAGATTCATGACTCGGTATATTAGATTAGTTCTTTACCTATCGGTAGGGATATCGGAAAAAGAATTCTCAAACCACCTAGCTTTTAGACACTGATGAATAAACTCAGCGTAAATATCAATCAACATTTACAACTTTTGTTATGAGACAAAAACAAATAAAACGTTAAGTGAAGATGCTAACGAAAATTCACTAGGATGGTGGTAAAATGTCATATTTTCTAAATATTTAAATATTAGGTTTGGGAAAATATGGGAACATGATAAGGAGAAAATATGGGGCATGAACCATAGTCTCTTTTCAGTGTTCTAAAGGTTAACATACAATCCTCTGTTCAATAATCGTAGCGTTATAGCTTGATTTCTACCGCGAAGGAAAAAAATACGATAAATATCTAGGAAAGTATAACTAAACAGACAATATGAAGACGTAAAAGGTAAGGCTTAAAAGAATAGAATGCTAAACACATAAATAAAGGAGAAAAGAACGCTAGAATAGAACGTTAATCGATTATAAGGTGACAGATATGAATAAGGAGAAAAATATAACTAGATTAAATTAGCATAATATATTAGAAGTCCGTCTCATTAGATCAGCGGTCGCCTGGTCCCTACCGCCCGAAAGAAGACGTCTAGTTTCCATGAGGTGGTATTCCCAAAATGATAAAATCAACAGTCAATGCCAAATTCATAATCATGGAAATTTTAATGAACCCCAAAAGTCGAGAACTAAAAATGCTTCTGGAGGAAAAGTATTAATATAACATTGAATTAATAATGAATAAAGACATAGTAGGAATGTGAAAAATTTCTCTTGTGAAAAATCTATTATTTTTCCTGTATTTAATTACTTTTGCGCTGTATTTCAATGAGAGATAATATTTGTAAAGATTTAATTGGTGTTTGTATCTTCTATTATACTAGGAAAACACACCAACTTACACAACCACGTGTCAACTAATTTTACAAATTAAATACGTCATTATAAAAAACACATAAGTTATAGGGATATCGGTAGGTAGGCGGAAGAAAAATTATACTTTTAACAAGAGTACTCGGATAAATGGTTGGCAACCACGTCATTAGACTAAAATCCTAATAAAGACGTGTTTATGATCTATGTAAGAAACGTATAAAGTACAAGCAAGAGATTATGAAATAGATAACTCATTGACTGATGTGATGGAAAAGAACCTGGCACTGTGGCTCGACCATAGAAGAAGCATTGCTTATGATACGACTCCCAATAAAAACATCGTTTTACGATAAGATCGTTAGCGAGTAATCACAGAGCCATCCCTTTGATTCCCTTTAATGAACACGCCGAGATATTAACCTTGTTAAGGAAAACCAAGCGCATGTAACGTGATTGATCGCCCATCTCTACCGCCTCTGCAGCGTCAAGTTTTTTGCGTCCGTTTACCTCGTCCAGCAATAATTAGCATCGAGGTCTTTGTTACTTGTCCCAATATCATTTGTCTCCTTTCTAAAACTCGCCCGCATCCTAAAGCCCCTTTCCCAGGGAGTCCAATATTTTTTGCCCACTCTCCGTGCCTTTGTCGGCTCTCGCTGAGGGGGACGATCACTCTCTGAACCTTTCGCAATACAGAGAGACACTGCCGGGACCGTACCCCGCGGCGACCGCAGCGCCATACTTCACCACCGAAAACTCCCTCGCCAAAAGGTCCCCCCGCCCTCTGCTCTTTAACTTCTGTTCCATCCACCATCGCTCTGACCTCGAATTTTCTTCCGCCGAGGATCATCTCTTCATCCTCTTTGCCGCGTAATGCCTCCCCATATTGATTTTTATGCGCCATCAGTGAACTGATGCCTGAAAATTTGCTTTTTCCTGGTTGAAAATTCACTTCCGAAAAATTCATCGCCGGATGAACCGACTCTGATGAGTGAACTTGCCGAAAATGCGCCCCGGGGGAATCCGCCACCGCAAATTCATTAATCCGGAAGACTTATCGCCGGATAATTCGGGTATAGAAAATTCGCTGCTTTGGTGATTTTAGGAGAATCATTTACCGAAAATTACGTAGAGTAAGAGTCCTAAAATGATGGTAGGCGCGCCAATAATTCAGTTATTTTGGCACTCATTAGATTAAAAAATTATTAAAAGTTTTATAATATATTTTGGGTAATATTTCGTTAGTCCGTATATTAAATTCCGGTGGTGTATTCGGATATAAAAATGTATATTATCTTAACACGCGTTTCATCAAATATAAAAATTATCGAAACGGCATTAATTTAAGAGAAATCACAATACCTTGAATATATTAGTAAGAATCATATCGATAAAAACACGATATTTGTGATCAAAAAATCCAAATATGTAAGAATAAGTACTTTTTTCTTTCGGCTCTCAATCTTTAGTTCTAGTTTCTTATTTCTAAGGTCGCCCTTTCTTCGTCAAAGCTTGAGGTTAACCGTAACGTTTTCTTATAGAACGAATGGCTGAACGCCGTACTTTTTCCCATTCATGAACATAACGTTGGTATGCAGGGTATCTTATATTTGCCTACAACTCTAGATAAGATCTAACTACCATATAAAATTTTCTTTTCTCTGAACTTTCGATCGCTTTAAACGATGAATTTAAGTTCCTAGAATACTTACTGCATAAATTTCGGGTATCAGTACCAAACAAAAGATATATCTATATTATAATTATAATGATGGGACAAAACTTCGAGTTCGGCTTGACTGCCATGGATATTTGCTGTTAGTCAACATTCTCTAGTACACTGGCGGTTCATTTAAGTTTCATAATAAAACTCAGCGTTACTTTCAAGATATAAGGCCGAAAATAGTGTAATCTTCTCATTCAGCATATTAGCTATCAAGAATCTCAACGCTCGTGTCCCAGTTTCCATATATTTCAGACGCGGCCGATGACGAATATAAAGGTATAATATTATACTATCTTTAGAAGTAATATTTAAATAAGCAATTGCAAAATTGGGCGTGATCGTACCCTGGTTTCCACTACATTAATATGTAGGGGTTGAGGTAGGGATCCATAAATTCATTCTAGATAGGCTGTAAAGGAACACGGAATGTCTTTGGAGGGTCAGATCTACAAGAATTTTCATTTATATTTCACACACAATTCAAAAATAACGAATAAATGGAGTATTTTACATAATTGAGACAATAAATTAACTCAACGATAGTATATTTACGAATGAATACAATATTAAAATGAGAAAAGTGATAGAAGACTTGATTACCGTGGGAAGCTTCTTAATAAATTAATCACTACAGATCTCGGGGAGGAGGTAGTTAATATTGTCATACCAGTTAGTAGCGTACTTGATCTGCGAGACAAAACAAAGAAGCCTTTCAGGGAAATAGTTGCCAGGACAGATAGTTATTTCTGGTCTTTTTTCCGCGAGGTATTAGAGAAGCCAACAGCAGTCAAGGGTAGGATTTCGGTGTTTTACACCCCCTGCCATACGCCAGTGGCGGTTTGCAGGGTTAGAATATAAATGTAAATGTATATGTATTGATGTGTAAATAATATTCTTACAGTGCTAGAAAAATAAGTTTCCCACAAACGGCATTGAAATTCATGTGTGGAAACCCGTGATCTACAGCCCTACTTTCTTAAGCCTTTTCAACACTTCCATCCCCTCTACCCTAATGTGCATTACCCCTCTCCCTGGACCCCTTCTCCACCCCACCCCATTCCATCCCCCTTCTCCGCTCCAAACAATTTGTCGGCGCCCCGGTACACAATGCGATGCTCCGCTTCCCTTTCTCCTACGCCATTCCGGCAGACGATTAATTACGTCAAAACTGCAAAGCTCCCGCATCCGACCTCTCCCCCTTGCTTTATTTGCCGCTCTCCTCCTTCCCACACCTCCTTCGAGTCCCACCTTCACAATATCGCCATCGATCGGATTCGCCACGAATCTCCCGCAATTAAGTGACGAGGTGGCAGTGCGTGGGTCGTCGGCGACTGCTATGACCAGAAGTGCTTCGGAAACCATAAGAGACCGCAAGAGGGGGTCGTTTGGTCAAATCTGGTTTCTGCGGCAGTTTCTGTGCATTCAGAGTCAAATGGGACACTATTTCGAATTACCCTCATCTGAAGGAAAACGATCGATTGCGGTGGAAACACAATTTTGGTGATTTACCAAACCACAAGAGGTTAAGCTTAACATTTACTGAAAATCAGATAAATAAAAATTCCTTATGTCATCTCCTTAGAAACGATTAAATTAATAACCTGCCCATTCCTTACTGCCAGCTACTATCATAATAGTACCTAAAAATCACTGCCTTCTGTGCTCTGTTTATTTTCTTCTTCACCTGCGATTTCCATCAGAGGACCTTCTACATCTGTGATATAGAATACGTTGTCCTAAAATTAGCAGAATATAAATCTTGAATAAAAGATAAAAATTTTACAATCTTATACCAAAGATGTTGCCATTTCATCCATCGTAGTGTGGATTAGCTTTATCATTTAGCTAGCACTATCAGTTGGTCTACACAATGGATTTTCCAACTTTTAGCAAAGTTCTCTGAGAAAATGTCATAAAATTAATCTTCGAATTCCCTTACACTATAATCTATGCACTACACAATCAGGAAAAATGTGCTTTATCGCTAATCTTTCATCGTTAAGAACTTCAAACGTGCAAAATTTTCTTTTCCGGGAAATTTTGGCATTGGCAGAATTAAATTCATTCGGCACACTGAATTCGCACATTTAGGGAACTCATTCTTCTCACATTCGTGATATTCTGATAATGAGTGATACAGTTATTTGGACAGACATAAATGGGTAATATACAATTCTTAATGAACGCAAGACCTAAGAACGCAGCACCAGCTGTGGAACATTTAGAACGCATACGATTTTAGTTATTTCGAAGTGAATAAAATAGAAGAAATAGTAGTATGTAAATGTGAACGTAAATGGAAACAAAGTTCCGGTTTGTCAAAATATCACCTCACAGCTTTCACTTTCTACGTCACTCGGGCGCTAATTAAATAAATTCGTAAAATTAAAACATAGTAAATAAATCTTTTGGTAACGAAATCAACATTCAATCTAATTCCAGGTGTTTATTTTTGTTCCCTCAGTCATTAATATAAACTTCGCACACCCTTCCCTAAAACATGAAAAATAAATTACATGTAGAGGTTACTCAACAACAATTACAGCTTAATTTGTGGTCCTTTGCAAATATAATTGCCATGATAAATATTTCATCAGGAGTCTCACGTTAATTCAAGCGGAAGGTCGAATACACATTCCTTTTTTCGTGATAATGAAATAGCTGTTAATAAAATTGAATTTAAAAGTTACAGCAATAATACGAAGAATTCCCTCTGTTTGAGTCTGCGGTAATTTATGTTTTCTCGAAATAAATCGCTGCAATCAATTACCTACAGATATAACGATCTTTCAAAAGATTAAGAAACGCAACAGGGAAACGTAGCTGAAAGAACAGAAAACCGTATTGAAGATAACACTATCATACGAGCATTACCCTATTATAACTAGTATTTCACTATAAAGGAGATAATTAGGAGATAACCTTAAATTATCAATCATAAACTTCGGCGGAGGTTGCTTGGTTTTAATATTTCATTCAAAGTTTAATTTCAAACGACGAATCTATAGTGAATAACAAACTACTCTAAACGAAGCCTTTTGCTTTAAAATATAAATATTCTCATCTCTTACTTTTCCATGCTTTATACAAAACAATCTTTATGATGTGACTCCAAAAATTTATGCGACCTGAATATAAAATATTCCAAGTACACGATTGATAATATATTCCTAAGCTCAAAGTTGAAATATGATTCTACCCTTATTTTTATACTCGATGTAATAATACAATGCAGTACTGTATCATTCATACATCACAATTCAATGGACATAGGGTTGTATCTTACTCAACTCTAGCTTTCAATGACCCCAAATTCGGCGGCTTGTATAAAATTCACTTACTCTCTAATAGAATTACGGATGGAGTACTGTTGTTAATCTAGTCTCCTTTCTTAGCTAAAATGTAGTACCTTGAGTGCAACAAAATCATGATTTATCAAGGATTAAACTAATGCTTATAAAGCTCGCAATCAAACTATATATATCATCTCCAACTATAAATAACTAGTGAATTACCCCGTCAAAAATTACGGAAATTAATTTGATTAATGACAAATGTGCTACTTTTATTGCACACATTTGATGTTAGTCAAAATACCCGTCAGAAATGTCAATGTTTAATTTAAATGTGTATGTCATTAGCTGGCATGCATATTCTACTTAACCACTCATTTAAGTCCATTATAACCTAACTTATATGTCATCTTCAAAATGGCCGAGTGGTTAGAGTGACTGGTTCAAGATACCTAAGATCCGACATATCCAAAGATTAATCCAAAAGTTTATCCATAGTGGTTCGAATCCTGTTCACGGAAAATTTTTTTCTTGAGAATTAAGTTTCAGGTTTTGCTAAGAAGCTTCATAAGAATTACCCATAGCTTGCTTGTTTTAATGCAGCAATTTTTGACTTTGGTATGAAATTATTTATTTTCATGACGTACGGTTACATTAGGTAATCACTTTAAATTTCGTATATTTCATACTCTACAATGCATATAATGCTTACTTTAGTTCTCGTTTTGCATCATTTCTTCATACATTTCTCGTTTCCACGGCTAGTTTTCAATAAAGCAATCTCCCTACCCTATTTATTAAATGAATTAATGGGGTACTTTTATCTTATTAAATTATCAGTATGTTTACATAAGCAACACTTCTGGATGTATGGCAGGAGGTGCGAGCACTCTATTTCATTAACAGACTTTAAAAATTAATCCTAGAACCAACTTTCTTTAGCATCTATTTCCCTTTTCTCTACTTTACTTTACTTTCTACTACATCATTTCGGCCTATGTACCGTGGATTTTTCTGTGTATATTTATTCTAAGAAAGCATAAGCTCGGATCCAACAATCGCATTGGTCGTTTAGGGAATAGGTTATGTGCAACCATAAAAACTCGCGAAATTTTCATTTCTTTTACCAAAATTCTCGCAATTAGAACAACTAAAAATAAAAAGAAAATTAAAAGCAATAATTCACGACGAAAATAAGAATCTTTGTTCAATTTCCTTTTTTCGGTACTTATCTCGATTTAGTAGGACCATTAGACCATTCTAATTCTAATTTAATTCTACAAAAGAAAAAATGTCTGCAATCGATCAAAAAGAACTTAACGGGCATCTCTTATGAGAGCATTTTCCAGTCGTCCAGAGTCGAACCAACGATACTATCGGTTGCAAAATATCGATATTTTTTCAGGTCACTGATCCTCTAATGAATCTTTATACATCATATTTATATCTCGTCGGGAAGTGCGTGTAATCAAGGTTTCAATATTTCAAGTATTTCTTACGGGAGTTACTGACACTACGGATGAGTAAATATATACACAACGGTGATTATTACAACGGTGATAAGATATTTCTATACAAGTATATATTTGTATAGAGTAAGTAGTGTAGTACATACCTCAAAATGTAATACCTCAATTACAAAGGCGAAAGAGATGAAAAAAAGTGCCGAAGATTGGTACACGGCCCAAAATATAATTCCCCAATATATTTTCCATGTAGACATGGAACAACAGCACACATTTCTGGAAGTGTATGGAAGATCACTTATTTCAAGCTGTTCCTATATTTCACTCGAGCAGACTCATCGAGAACAAAGGTTAAATTCATTCACAATACGCCCACTGAAACTAATTTTTTCTCCTACACAGGGGGAACGTAATTCCCGATAACATATACGAACAAAAAAATATTCTTGAAATCTGCTTTTTCTGCTGTTATCTACCTGTTTATTTTCTTAGGTTGGAAGGTCTCCAAAATGCACATTTCGAATATTCCCAGGATAAAAGTTTGATTCCGATAAACTCCGAATGAATTAGGCAAATCGCACGCAAACTTTCTCTTTCCAAGATAATGGCAAAAGTTCAAAATATTCTTTCTCGTTGGAATAAGGTTTATGTTAAGTATCTACTAGATACCGCAGCATATAAAATTCGACCTCACTGATTCCATAACAGGAGGGATATCTCCAACTATTTGCAACCCTTGAGCACGTAAAATATGCTCTCGCACCCATTTTGGCCTATCTGCAACTTAAAAACTAGAAATCCAATTGAACCAATGATGGTTTTTTATAATAACCAATATGACACCTTATACAAACGTGGTTGAATTGCTACTTTCTTAAATTATATAAATATATGTAATCGGTATCATGCGACCACTCTGCTTTTATGGCCGATCCGACAATGAGGATAAAATAAGATAAATAGATTCAAGAATAAGTAGTTCTAAGGAGTCGTAGAAAGAAGATAGAAAGGATCTTTAAGAATCAGAAAGCATGATATATTTTGTTTTTATTTAAATATTTTGAATTTGTTTGTGACCTTTGTTTCATTTAATTTGTTTCAGACATTTGACTCATAATTAACATCAATAGCTCATAGCACTAAACATTACTAACACTAAACTCTAAATTACTTGCTCTTTAGAATCAATGTTGGGCCGGGGCTACACCCAAAAACATTCTAAATTGAAGAACTAGACCTATTTCTTGAATTTTTTCGTATTACCGATATAATTTTGTTTCGTCTTTCGATAATGCTAGTTACTTTCTACTTTTACGGGACTCCAAAGAGTATTAGAAGAGTAGAGGTAGATTTGCAAATCCTAAGGACAAAGTTACTTTCTGGTAAAGCGAAGCTCCGGCAGTGATTCTGAAAAATAAGTAAGTATTGATCTACACTTTTAAAAATAAAATTTTCAAAACCAAGAAAGGTTATGTGTGGGAAGGGGATTGAAATGGGAGGAAAGACGAAGAAATAAGTAGGAATAGTATAGTAATAGTACGACTCTCTCAAAATAAATTATGAATAATATCAGTAGAAAGAAGGATAAAAATAACTAGCTAGGAATGGGAAGAGAAAAGGTGATTTTTAAAGCTGACGAAAAAGTATTATTTGTTTTCCTTCAAATTTATAGTTAGATTTCCATAATTCGACGAATTCAATAAACTGCATTTATATATCTTTCTTATCATCCCCTCTGCGTGAACGACTGAATTATTTTCTCAAAATCCAGTACTTTTCGATAGAAAAATCTTGTGCAATTTTAAGATTTTAAGAAGACGAGGAAGAATAGTCACAAAATGGTACAAAAACTTCCTGATATTTTGAAACCATTTAATTAGGCCGAAAATAACTTCGCAGGAAATGTTAAGGATAAATAAAAAGCGAAGCAGAAGGAGAAGCACTCATTAGCCCTTGTCTACTGCAGGATCTTTTACCTACCTGACTGCACAAAAAAGCGAGCCTATAGAAATTGAGATCGCATCTCCGGTATTTTGATATCATTCCATCGCATAATAATCCCTCAAGGAAAGAATATTCCAGCGATTCACGCTGAATCTCCAACCCACGCAAAGAATATCAACTTCCACCCTCTTCAAGACACCCACACACTCGAAGACGCATAATCGGCCGGACAGACAAAACGAATTAACGAGCGATCTTTTGAACCGGCGAAAAAAAATCCGAAAAGAAGCGAGATTAAACTGAAAGAACTCAAAGAAGATCCAGGCCGCAGCTTTGCGAGCAATTAACGAACTCCTTTTTCTTCCCTAGGATCGTGGAGTGATGCTCTCGAAAGAGTTCCGTCAGGTAGTCATTATAATCACGTTGAAGAGAAGAAACTTATAAGGTCCCTGGAAGTCTGTAAAGATTTTTTCTCCGCTCTCGGACACATTTTCCACTCTCGCAGCCATTCCGAGAGTTCTCTCCATCCACCGACCAATCATCTCCAACTTTCCTCCGCTTTCATTCCAAATTCTCTTTGCCGCGCTCTCCCAAGGCAAACAAGAGTTCTCCTATCCACACCGTCTCCAAACCAAACACCTCTGCCTTTACCCCACACCGAGACCCGCATCAGAATCCTCTCTGCTTCCCACACCTTTTCTCTCCAAACTTCTGCAACTTTGCTCGGGATAAGAAAAGGAGAAGAGGCTGATTATGAATCGCAGTCAGGGGCAAGAATAAGTGGAGGAGGAATGGGTGAAGAAAAATGGGATGGGCCAAAGCGGCGATGAGGATCCCAAAGACCTTTAAGGAGAAGCAAATGGATAGAGGGAGACACAGGCGGCGTTGGATCTTTTGTTCGTGTACCATTCGCCTCCATATTCTACCCTTCCCTCTGCTCCAACTACTGCCATAGTCCCTCCTTTTCCCACTCCACCCGGAATCCTATTATTTATAGAGCAGACGAAGATTTGTCAAGTGAAAGACTTATGCTCAGAGAGTTTTCGCGGGCGAAGCGTTAAGTTATCGCTGATCTGCTCAGAAGAACAGCGAATATGGAAATATAATCATAGCAATTTAGATTAAAGAATTCGACTAAAATATGTATGTAAACAATTTTGCGATTCTAAGAATCGCGATCGATTTCACACGCGAACTTGAGATATCTGCCCTGCAATACGCGATAGCGGTGATTACGGAAAACTACAGAACTGATATTTCATATCACATTAAATCCATAATTACCAAGTCACTCTTTCAAACAAACGATCTCGTAAAATGGATTCATTTTATTCAATCATTTCCACACCATTTCACCCTAAATCTTTGGTATTCTCCATTTCTTTATAACGAAAATAAACCAAAAAAGTAATAAATATATCTTTTCTAATAATATTCATTCACCGCTTTATAAATTTAAATATTATAATACTAAGTAATTTGTAAATTTTTACCTTACTATGATAATCAATTTACAAGAATATGTTGTGGCAACCTTTCGCTTTCCTTCATCAATAATGCAGAATAATCATTATTAAGTACACAAATAGCATCAAAAAAGAAGGTATATTCCTCAATACTAGCGGAATACTGGCGGAACCTCTACCGTTTATATGCGAGCTAAAACGAAATTTCATAGAATAATGAAAAGTACAGAATGATTTCATGGTCATCACCTGGTGATCGTATAGAAACTATGTTCGCTTAATAAAACATATTCTGTGTTTAAGACAGATGTGTCCATTCTCTATAAAAGAGACCTACCACAGATTCGATGCCGAATAATTGGAAACAAATTTTTAATTACTAATATAAGTAGCCCTTAAGGATGTGGGCTTCGCAACGAGTGAAAATTTAAGCACTATTTGATTAATGAATAAGAAAATACGAGCTCAAAAATTATAAAAGAAAATATTAAAAGAGCAGCAGAATAAAGAAGGAAATTGAGAGATCCGAGTCGTCCAAGGGATTGAATATTTGATCATGTAAATTTCTTATTTTCATAAGTACATTGATGGAAAATATTTCTTGAAACAAAAAAGTATAAACAGAAAATAATATTCACTCATAACTGAGACAAATCAGCCCCGACCGTTAATTATTACGTTAAAATAAATTTTCCAATGGTGCAGCACACATTTTTAGTGATTATATAAACAAAAAATAGCTTCTTGTAATCACACCTAACACTCGGGGAGAGAATTAATAGTCTAGCATAAAATATTTAGGAAATTTCTATTGCCGCATATTTGGTAAATATTCACCGTCATAAAAAGCAAGAGTAAAGATATGATTGCGTCTTATATAAAATATGGAAATGGATTAAGCAAGGGAATTCAAATAAGTCTTGTCTTACTTAAGTATTGTACAATATTAAAAAAATTGGACCTTCCTAAGATATATATAAACATCAATTCAATGGTAGCTTAAACTTCAAATCACAGTTCTTGGAACTTTCAAGTCCCATCACCTATGGCAGGAATCAAATTGTTGGGTAGTGAGGTCTGAGGGTATAGTAAAAACCCACATTAATAATTTTATATGTAAACATATATATGTGGAACTACACCTTAAACTTCCATTGTGCACTACCATGACGTGATGCTCTAACAAGTTTTGATAATTGAACTAATTTAGACCTCCATAAATAACTTTGCTACATAGCTAAATAAAGTAACGAATAATAAGCTATTGTAGAAGGCAGGATTGCAAAATCAGATTGATTGTGAGTAGATGGAGCGAAAAAGAACGTAATAGGTACAAAATGACCAGACTTAATGGAACGCCAAAATAATTTAGGCAAAACTGCATTCTTCCCATTCCGTTTTCTTTAAATTTTGCAGAAAACACAAAGATCGGTGTCAATTACTACGAATAAACTCGACAACAAATACGGCGAGTTTGCAGCAGATAAAGAGCTAATGAACAATGGACTTCGATGTTGAAACCCGAGTCGAAAGAAAAAAACTAAAAAATTAAGACAGCAGAATTGGTAGCCTCAGGGCAGCCTTAAATCTGAAGCCAGCGATGCATCCATCAACTAAATATGAGCACGTGTAACAATGACGATACTTCTTCGAGCGCATTAATTAAAATTGCCAACGACTGAAGCGACCTTGAAACGGCAAAGAAAGAACATTTCGCACCTGCAAAAAGACCTCGCCCCATTTTTCACCGCTTCAAAATATCGCCTTATAATACTAAATTTGCGGTAATTAAAATCCCCGTTATGAATAGCTACGCTTATTTAGGCCTCTCCAATCCCGTCCCTCTTTTTTACTTTCCTCCAAACTCGTCCTTCTCTGGAAGCGCGCCTTGCATCCGAGCGCTTCCCTTTTTACTCCGGGCATTTTGTACTCGGAAGACAACGGCGGATCCTTTATATCTTCCAAGATATATCTAACTACAGAAAAGAGGAGGTCTCACTACCCGCCGGTCTTTCTGTTCCCTTCTAAGAGAACGCCTCTACTTCTCACTTTCCACCCCACCATTCTCCACTATCACCCACTCCTACGTCGAAACTTCACAAGAGATTCTCTTTCTCTCTCCCCCCCCCTTCTGTCCCTCTTTCTCTTTGCCAACTCTCTCCATCTTCTATATCCTTCATTGTTCTCCTTCCTGCCTTGTCTTCTCCACCACGCGGCCTCCAAATGTTAGCTCCTTTGTGTAATTAATATCTTAGAAAAGTTTTCTTGCTTCGATGTAAACGAGCCTCTCTTACGTCTCATTTGACGCTCGAATAATTCTTAATTATGTCACAGGATGTTAAATATATTTTGCTTAAAAGTTACAAATGGGCTATCCTAGCTTTGTGGGCACCATTCTGTTTATTAATAAATTTGTATAATCACCTCAGAAAGGAAACTAATTATACAACTGGAAGACTTCTTTATGTAGATACGTAGTAACTCCTTGCGTAACTTCTATTTACCTTAATATTATTCGTTCCGGTTTTCGCTCCCGTTCAATAAGAAACAAATACCGGTTCATTTAATCTTTCTTTCTAGTAGCCAAATTCGAAACAGTTTGAGACGTTTATTTTTCGCTCTAACATTGAAATACCATGTCCTTCAGAAAGTTTTGTATGCATCGTAGCTTATTTCAATTTCTTTAAATAACATTAAACTTGCAATATTAAAGATATAACAGCTACGAAGTAAGATCAGATAAATGTAAAGGATTCATTTTACAAATCTGCAGGTCTCTGTTAACCATGTTAATTAATCTATCTCCATTTACACTTAGATATTAGGGTACTGCTGGGAACCGAAAAGACTACAGTTACGTAAAGAGCATCAATGTGGCAAATGGCTCAGTTCACCGCCCCAGACTTACAAATATTTTTTTTTTGGAATCGTCATAAATATGGTAACACCAGCAGCAACTTACATAGTTACTACCGCGTGAAAGCATAAATAATTAAAAACTGTCTCAGCTCTTTTTACGAGCTCCTTATTAACACCGTTGTATTGGGTTAAGTGGTCGGGTGGGGGCGGAGAATTCCTTCAATATAAAAAAACCTTAAGCTGCCATCTCTACGACAATTCTACGAACTTTATGATTGCCAGAGGAAGTTGAATGCATCCGCCATGTTGACGATTTCACGGAAACGGCTTTTTGTCTCACTATTAATGCATATAAAGTTACATACATATACAGAGAGTCATAATGTAACATTGCATCGGGGCGTATAAGAAACTAGTTCCGCTCCTAGTTAAGACCTGTAATGGCAATCACCAAGAATATAATTAAGTAAAGAAAAAGGAATATGAACATACCTTGAAAGAAGTCTTCCAAGCAGAGTTGTCTTCAGATATCTTCATTTCTTCTCCTTATTCACAGACTCTTGGCATCTAATATTACACACACTCAACTGCATTACTTAGCTGACTTCAAACCTCTCACAACACTGACCACGCTGAAGTATAACTGCCTTATCTCGCCTATTCCAGGTTTTCATGAGCTAAGCAAACTGCAAAATGCAGGATCGTCCCTGACAAATTGTCCCCCACCGCTGACATACTACCGGTCAAATTACAGCCAAAAATTTCAAGGCCAAATGCTTGCAGTGTTTCTCTCAGGGGTGGAACCCTCTTTCATCGCAATTCCGAGAGTTAAAGCATATCCTCAGATAAAATTGCGATTATGTAAGGAACAGCTATCATGCCTATGAATCCAACATAAGAACTGTGAAAGAAAGAAATAGAATCGATGAAAATTATCCTATTTTATTAGATTTTTAGAATGGTAAAGAAAATTAGATAAATATCGAAAATTAACTAAAAACACTTCTGAGAAATGTGTAGGCATAACTATAGAGTAGGAATATGGTATAAAGAACGTGCGACTTCACTCGTGCTATATAGCGAAAAATGTTAGAGAATAAGAACACAAAATCCAAATATACAAAGTAATACAAACGTCTATCACAATGGAAACTGGGATTAGAAAGCCCCGTCTTCCATTTAACCCTAGTCAATATAACCCTAGTAATACTAAATACATAAAATGGATTCATATTTGAACAAGAGTGTAAACTATAATATATACATGTTTTTTAACAATTACGTTGGAAATGAAGAAGGATTTTAGAAACAGAAAAAATCGAAATATCTAAATCCTAATAATATATTTTGTGTACCTCATTGAAATACATCCTCTACTCTTCGCAGTTAAGATTTTGCAACGGACTTCTTTTGGATTTTCCTTTGACCTTATAGAATGAATAAAATACCTTATTAGTCAAATATTTTGAAACAAGTGCTGGAGTTATACATTGGTATAATTACCTTTGAGTAAAACTTCAATGAGGAAAATCTTCTCTGCTAGATGATAAATGACTGTAAAAAGAATCTTCCTAATATGGAAATAAAACGGCAGAATTATACAAATCATTATTAGTAAGTGTTAGTATAAAATGAACCAGTTACAGTGTACAGAAAACAAGTTCAAAGGTACTATACATGATGAGTTGACCAAAACTCGTCAATATGAGTAACCATGAAAGTGTTTCCAAAAAGCAAGATAATATTACGGTAAACAATAAGGGGAACCTATCACTTTCTATCCAAATACTCGCTTAACTCTAAAACATATACCTAGGCTTACACAGAAGCCAACTCTTGATGTTACCACTTTTTATTATAGAATCAACCATGAGGTGAGATAAATATGAACAATTTCGAAGATTCAGATTCAGAGATAAATATAAGTTATACTGCAGAAATTCGGGTCCAGTAGTTAACAAACGACGAATCATTAAGGATAAAGTATAACATTTTGATAAAATCAATTATCATTAAAGCGATTAAGAATAAGAAAAACGGTAAGTTACGCGGACAATAATTTGCATCATAAATACTACGAGAATGGATCATAATTAAAAATAGAATAAACTTGTAAGATCTCAAATTTTGGGAAATCCAGAGAAAAACCAATTAATGAAAATATTTATAAGATTTGTATTTTTCAAAAGATTCGGTTAAAATACCTAAGAGTTTGTATCTTCTATTCTAACTTAACCCTCAGTTCTTTTTTAATGTGGTGACATCAATGGTTGACTCAGTATTTAAGTTAGTAAAGTATGTTAGTCTGCAGAAGACGTCTTCCTACTTTTCGATGAGGCAATGCTTCTTCATCCCTCGGTGGGTGCGCCGTCTGCGAAGTACAATCACTGACCTTACGTTTAATTAATCCATCGGCGATCCTCTTCGGTCCTACTCCTCCTCCTTGTCCAGTGTCTCCTTGGCCGATCCACAAATTCCACCTTCGACTCCAACTTCCTCCACCTTTTCCGAAGTCACACTCTTCAGTTGGACCGCTCCAATAATTGCAGGCGTTGAGAGTCCTCCTACGACAAAAAATGTCAAAGCAAGAACATTAAAATAGGGGAGCTCATCGCAGGAATATCGAAATAATAAATTCAACGCAAAAGGAACGAACGAAGGCTTTGAACACTCTCCAAAAGACTGTTATTAAAATATAAATTTAAAACTGCTTACAATTTATCATTTAAATATCAACTGTCTAACTTTTGCTTTTAAAAAAGTTTCCGACTTCGATTCAACCAAGGCTTTGTCCTTAGTTCAATAACAGAGTTTTCAACTATTTTTAATTAAGCCTGCCTTATTTTTTTAATAATTGATGTCACATAAATACATCTAATAAACAGAATTTTCAAAATTTCCTCTTATATAAGATTATAATTTGACTACGAAAGGGCAAGGCTACTCCATTCCAATCTTCATCTTTATTATTTCTATATATGTGGGTATGTTCTATGATATTTATATGTTTTAAATGCTATACGTTTCTTTATTTTCTTTGATCAAATCACTTCTAAAATAAAATATAATTTAATTAGGTAAGGAATGAGCTGCACTAACAGTCTGTGAAGTTTAACATTTACAGAAATACTCTTTAGTTTTCTAAGTAATGCTGTAAGAAGTCGAAAAGTGTGAAGGAATGCGAAAAATCGGGTTGACTTTCAATGGGTCAAATATTTTAATAATTATGCTTTATCGGAGCTCGGAGAGTTAAGCAGAAGAGTTTGAATTAAGAGGTGTTCGAGGTACAAACAAAGCTAGCCTAGCCTTGAGAAAAATAAGAGAGAGTGTAGAAAGAGCAACGAAGGATTTTTTATTTTATTTGCGGATAATTATAATAAATTAATGGTATAAACCCTTTATTACTTTCCCTCTTTTCTCAAATTTATTGAATTAAAATACGCACGATTGAAAGACTTGAAACTTAACTTTTGAATTGAAAAATTTATGCTGAAATGATATTTTTTACTACTACTGACCTGTGCTGTAGTAGGGAAACGCAGAGGCGCAATTGGAAAATTAACGGCCATTGTATTATACCACTCCGAGTTTGCTGTTTAATAATCTTACATTCGAGATGGATAAACAGGGATGTTTTTATACCTTATCTTCGGCATATGGTCCTTTTCACAGTATTTTTGAAGGAATCCGAATCCTGAATAGGAAAGAGGGAAACTGAATTATGTACAATATTTCAGAAATAATGTAGAAATTGAGGATATCATTAATAATTAGACTAAAATCTTTTGATGCCTTACAGCATAAAAATAATTTAGTCAAAAGTGAAATAGCAAATGGTAAACATTTGGTAGAGTGCTTATAATGACTGAGGCAGATTTAATACGAAACAATTTCTTAAAAAATCGTGAAAATTCAATGCAAATAATTACGTCATAATTATCTTCTGAACTTTTAGCGGATGAAAAAACTAAACCGTCAGATGATCTACTTAGTAGGACATATTTAAGGAACGGATCTCTGCTCAAGGAAGAGAAACTCGTCGATTGGAACAACCTGCGAATCATTACTTAATTGACCGGAAAATTATTTGCTGCGAACAAGGAAGAGAATAAATGGAGCGTTGGGAAGGTTACATGAATACCTCTTGGAAAGATTTTAGCTTAAAAGGTTCAATTTTCCAACGAGATTGATTGGATGTTAAACACTTCACAAATAATTGCTCATTAAACAGAAATGAAATTAATCTGCAATCGCGAGATTCTGTGATGAATGTTCTCTCTCTTGATAAAATAGACGAATTTTGTTGATACCGTTATAGCATTGGAAATAGATGCCATTTAATAAAACATAAACACCACTTAATTATAAGCAATTAAAACTGTTAGAATACAAGGAAGAGATTGCTAATGCAAATATGTAGATAATTGCCCTATATAATGTGAGTGAGATGTGAAAAAGAAGATGAAATCCAATTGAACATCGGCCTGGTAGTCTAATGGATATAATAGCTGCCCGGAATGTGTGATACCTGGGATCGAGTCCCAATAATGTTGGTATATTTTGCTTTTGTTTCTCCTTAGGTTTTTAAGTCTCACTGCAAGGCATGCGAAGTTCTTCCTTATCCTTATTCCCTTTATAATTGTTAGTTAAAAAACATTTGGAAGGAAAGAGATGTAGAGAAAAGCCTTGACTCAGAAAAAAACAGCTCATAAAACTTGTCAACTGCAGTAACAGTGCAGAATTTTAAAGTATGAGATAGAGTCGACTGAAGGACCGCTCAAGACTAGTCCGAAGATAAGTATTTGTGATGGAAAATTAGGATGCCCCATTGACCATTTAAAAAATAAAAGTCTCGCTTAAGGAGAGGAATATATGTACATACATGAATGGACTCGGAGAATATATATGATATATTTCCGTTGATTCGATAGAAATGAGAAAATCCAAAATCATTCTCCTGAAGAAAATTTGTGATTAAAAAGTTTCGTAGAGATGATCAACTTAACAAGCCTAAGAGTCAATATTTCGATAAATGAAACAAGGAACTTACAATTCATTCTCAATATTTATATTGAGTTTTTTCCTCATGTTTCACAAAACTCGTTTGCTTTGAGCAGAGAGTCCAGAAAAGATATGAAAACGAACAGGATCTCCGATGCAAAATAGATCCTCCGTTATTTTAACAAAGTGGAAAATTTTCTTCTACACAATTATAAGAGGAAGGTTTAAAAGAATACTTCAGCTGTAGGACAAAAGGTTCATTTATTGGGTATTTTTAAAACTAAAATCATTTGAATTGATTATTGGCTCCCTAGGATACGAAAAGCTGGAAGCCAAATTGACTTCATTATGAAGAAATTTTCAATACGAATTGATTCATAAAATTAATTAATTACGGTATTAATTTGCTGTCAACTATGATTCACGCAACAACCATAAACTTGCAATAGTATCAACTACTACAGCCTGGGAGTTAATGTATTTATTAAAACCGAAAGAATTAATTAATTGAAAAACGTATTATCATTCGAGAAAACATGTTTAAACAAAACTTTTTCATTTTCTATAAACTCCTAAAGTACATATTCATCTATCTTTTTTATATTATATTCTATTTTTATCCAAGCAAGCATTCCCTATTATCCTTATTTTAACTTTAAAATGAAAGAAAAAATTTAGCCAGATATTTTAGTAAAAGTCGAATTCTTGCTCTATATTCTTAATAAGATTTTCTTTCCGACTGATTTTTTGGTAACCGAATATCTTTAGTTCGTGATTAATTTCTCACTAGTGTAGAAAATAATTTTGACAATATTTACCCCATATACATATACTCACTAACTAAATGATAAAATATTTTATTATACTTTGTTTTTTATAAAATCCTTTTTAATTCACTTAATAGTCGATGCACAATTCCTTTATTGCATCAATAAAAATATTTTCCTAATTTTCTGAAGTATTCAATTCTGCAAACTTTTAAATATGTTAATTAGAAGATGAAAAAAAGTAAATACTGTTTCCTCAAGGTTCACAGTGGAGAGAATTCCTCTTAAACGCGTCCGTTAGAAACTTCATCAAGAATACTTGGAAAAATAGAAGTTTCTGCTCGATTAAGCGGAAAATTCGTTCTCTTTTCGAAAATGAGTCAAAGAATGTTTGACCTAAATAAATATCGAGGCAGGATTCTCAGGAATTTCCACAAAAACAGAGCATCACTTAGTTGAGTTTTTCATGATAATAACTGCAAAATTATGCTCTTTTAAATTAGGTCATTTCAACGGAATCCCAGCACGCAAAATGGCACCTCATCGGTTTCGCTATTTTTCCAAATCTTTTCGACGGACAAAATTCAATTCTTCGGCCTCCACTGAATGTCCCCACACAGATTTCCGATGCCGTACAAATTCTACTCCACAATGCTGCAAAATCCACCGAATACCTCTCCATCACACTCTTTGCTGCCGTCTCTTTCCACCTTCCTCTCAACTACTCCCCTGTGGGAACATTCAAACTCTACGCCCCTATCCTTTAGCGGAGCTAATGAGTACACGGAGCCAAATAAACAGCTATCTTGTTTGAGCGATAATTGGGATAGAGAGGAGGGCTATATTGCTGTGGAGGGAGAGCCGGAGAAAAAAGGAGGAAGCTGAGAGAGGAAATGTTATCGGCTGGAAGGGAAACTTATGTGTTGTGAGAAAACAGTAGAAAACGTCCTTATTTCAGGAGGAAATGAGACAAAGGTCCATCTCCATATTATTGGCCCCGTTTTAATTTTAATTTTCTTCATTAAAATTAGCATCTCCGTTACATTCTCACCGCGTTAAGGCCTTTTTTCATCAACGGGGATGGATATGGGATTTTTAACCCCAAATCACTCTCCCATCCACGTTGTCCCCAACTCTTATTCCTGAACAGCTAGTGTACCACATTCTCACTATATCGAAATTCCCGTCTTCCTTGATAGCCGGCAAGGCAAATCACATGAAAACATAATTCGAACTACGCCTATCGATATGGCAGTGCGAATTAGTGAATGTCTTAAGAATAAAGAAATTTGAGTCGTAGATCATACGAGAGGCGCATGAATTTCGATTGCCCCATGTCTTTGTAATTTCTTTAACAAGATTCAGAATCATTTTATAAAAGTTCTTAAAAGCTTCAAAATAATTTCGCTACAGAAGTTGACTTTGTGCTATTAAATTTACTTACACTAGAGAGAACGATGGTATCATTGGTACGAAATACAGAATATGTCTGGAGTAAAGAAGAGATCTGATGGTATGTTGGTGATTTTAAGTGTCTCCTGAGTTAACAAAGTAGGAAGGTTAGGAAGACCGAGAAAGGAGGAGGAACCAAAATGAAGAAATTTTGTGAGTACGATAAAAGTAACTATGTAAAAGTAACTATGACCAACAGCTTATCGCGAAATACAGTGGGCAAAATTCGAAAATGAGAAATAAAAAATGCCTGGTTATTTGATTATTAATTTGTGAAGTATATTAATAATTTCTCTATTTAATAAATGCTCTAATTATGCCATACGTAAAGGGGCAGTATGCGTATATTTGGCGAGAAAAACAGAGCATCTATTTGCGTTATCCTCAAGTCCGGGACCAAATTTTCCGTAAAACGCTCACTTAAGAGATTTGATACTGCTTCGACTCCCTATGTAACCTTTTTTGCCAGTACATTGTACATTCAAAATTTTGCCCCCGGATAGCCTAGTTAGTATCCCGTTCGCCTTCGGTGGAAGCGGTCTCGGGTTCGAAAGACTCAGAAAGTCAAATACGGCGGCGTGGGACTCGATGCGCTGACCACTTGTCACTCACGGTGAATGCTGCTTGGGTAGACCTTATTCCTCAATGAAACTTTACTTTCATTATCTTCAAAATCAGTAGCGTAAAAATATTCTAGTTACGAAGTCACAATGTTTTCCTAAAAATTATCAAATTCGGACTTTCAGTAATACCATTTTTCACCGCAATAAAGAAAACAATAACTGATATAAAGAGTTTAGTAGAACGATATATAAGATAAAAGCTGTATTTCTCACATTCTCTGCCATAATTCCTTCTTTTGGGACCATCTAGTAATATTGCGCCTAAGTATCTTAAAAGTGTAAATGCCATCACCACCATTCTCCTCGGAGAAGTAACTCGACTCTGTATAAATTACGTTTTGAAAGCAGTGAATATTGATTCATATTAGTTGAACTCAAACTCCAATACCGATCGAATCTACGGTAAATTAACTGGGGCATTATTATCAACCATGTTCAGCCATTTCATTGCGCAAATCGTTTCGCTTGAGTAAAGCGACAGAATGCATTCTGGGGCGCAGCTAAAGAAAAGCATCGAGAACAAACAACGGAATGGCGTATTCTAGTAAATTTGCCCGCATCGACTTAAATCACGCGGATGATTATGAAGTCTCCTGCCATGTTGTTAGAGCTTTCGCAGCACGTATGAGCGGATCCTGGAAATCAAAATTCGGTTCAATTGATTGGACGCTGCAGGCGCTTTGTGATGATTCGCACGCTCTCGTGCAAATGATGCTAATGAGGTACAAATCGTGTACTTACTCCACGACGCCTTCAGCTCGTCCCGTTGCATTTGAGGCTCGAATTCCTATCATAAATCCAACGCCTTATAAGAAGGAATGGTCAAGACATTTCAAAACTAAGGAAACCACCAAAGTATGCTGTACCAGTTGTAAAGCCAGTTAAAGCTATCACATTTAAAATTATACAAGTTGATCTGTACGAAAATTTGACACCAACGGTCACTGAGATGCGCGCAATTTAATTAAAAGAAAGCGGTAGTTTAAATGAAATGACAATTTGAACTGTCTTAAACTGTGACACGAACCTACATATTCGGCAATGCTCATTTTTCTGTGGTTGTCGTTCTGCTACCAAAAGATGCAAGTTTATGCCGGTTTATTAAAATGTTATGGTCGCGTACGACATCGAGGTCTTCATTCATGTAGACTACATAATATTATTTGCGAAAACTGTTTCAATCGTTTTAAAACCGAGAGTATTATCATCGTGCGATGAGATCAACTATATCTTTCCCTCAACAAACGTAACCAAGTAAACAATAAATCCCACACGTGGCAACGCGGATATCTACACTTTTAGGGCGAAACTCGATGATACAAGTATTGACTCGATACATTTTTCATTGGCCTAATTTTAGCAGGATCCGGGAAACTTTCTCTTTCAAGTGATCAGTCGTTTATATATATTGATGGAATGAGAAGGAAGAAAATCTCCGGTCACCAAAAATATTTAGAAATAATATATTTGACGCAATAGGAGACTTTTAAGTCCCAATTTAGCCCGAAATAAAGATGTTTTACTTATTTATGTATTATTTATTCACAGTTGGTTGAACATCCTGTTTAAAAAAAAAGGCTAGAATATTACCAAAACAGTAAAAATAGTCATGAATAAAGTGAATAATGAAATAGAAACATATGTGGATTTGTGGTGGTGGTTCCTTATTTTAATGAAAACAATATACAGTAAAACCTGTTTAAGATGCTCCTGCTTAAGAAGTTATCCCAATTAATATACGGTATCACCCAAATCCCGATCTCTAGCTTACAATTCATGAGATGCCGTTAAGACACCCTGCTACCCGCCTACAACGCGGATTTTTCCCATCCCCAGATGCAATGCAACCCGCTGTAACCGATCTTCCACCTCAGTCGATAGACCGAAAATTGTTTACATCCATCCTCCCCTCTCCTCGTCTGAATTGCCTTGTTTATAAAGGGGTTTCCTGTGGATCTATTGTTTGGAACGATTAACTTTGTGAGAAGAAAATGAAGATATCGCGAAGCCTTGCGATCTTTATCCCACTATCAGAGCCGATATCTGATAACATTTATTCTATTTAACTACGATCAGCAACTTCACACGCATCCAAAAACTTTTACATTTATCCCAAACAAAAGTAAAACAGGATAACAATACGAATAAAATAAGTGCTGAGCAGAATCACTGAATAAAACGCCAAGCACAGCCGCTCCTCTCACACACTGAAACCAGTGAAACTATTCGGCATAATGCATAAGCGCGCTCGACGGTCCAATAATTAACATTATATAGTACTACAAATTCTGAGCAGAACTTGTCCTTCTATTAAGTAAAACGTAATTGATTCGATATTTCGATGGCGGCAGACAGAAATTTAAATATGCACAATACATAATCCACTGAGAAAATAAAATCCGTTCGCCAAAATCATCCTCATCATCACCCAACTCAAGCCTACCCCATAAATGATGGGAATGAGGCTTATAAATTTTATTTGTGAAAATAAAACATGCATAACAGTAGAAATCGGTAAAACGGTACTTCGCGTAAACCGTTTTCATGACAACCGATATCCACCATAGCTACCTGAACTTATTTATTACTATTTTTACATATATGTGATTTTATGAATATTTAGAAATCAGTACTTTTGTTATGGTAACACCCAAAGGGAAGATTACGAATTTAAATTACGATAAAAGTCATTCATCTCTCATCGTTTATTCCTTATAGCAACTTTCAAAAACGCATTGTTGTGAAAATTCCAAGTAAAAAGAGGAAACTCGACTTCAACAATGGAATTTGTCCTCCAGACGACCAATTTCGACGTCGTTCGAAAAGAACGAATTTTGACGAAATGTTCATACGTTTTATCAACGATTGCGTTATTCAAACCAGGAATCTATAATAGACGATGAGAATAGAATTTGAAATGAAATTTTCTGTCTAATGATACTTAGCTTGACTACGTAAAATAGGCCATTTTAACTTTGTAAAAGAAATAAAGCCTGCAATCGATTAAACGCTCGCTCTCTTCCACTAGTATTTTATTAAAAGTTCGTTCATCCTGCAGAATTTCAAGAAGAACCTTATATATTCCTATTGATATTTAACTGATGTAAAAAAACGGTGCTAATGAATTTGAAATGCTAATAATCTAATTCTTAACTCTGATATATTATTTCAATAATCGCCTGAAACCCCAAATTTTTCCAAAAATTCTTTCAACTCTACTAATGATGTCAAAATACCGAACTTTTAATGCTTTATCTTCAAATCAAACAACTTGATGCGACGATGTTCTAAAAACATCAGGGCATGAAATTCATTTGCAGTAAGGAGCCGCATCTTTGTGGCTATTATAAAAACGTTGGAGTGAATAATTTTATAGCACGTACTGCTGATATAATGTTCGCTTAAAATTCACGCAAGTTGAAAAGCTGATGTGAACAGGCATTAAATAACTGGGACTAATACCAACAACTTTGTATCTTACAAAGAAGATGCATGTAGTTACGTTTCTAAAATGAAATTTCGATTGCCACAGAAGCTCAACAGAAATAAGAAAAACCTTTTTTTCTGTCTGTCTAACCAATTTATGCATGTACTATACATGCATATATATGATAGCTATGATATTTTTTGAGACAACACTATGTTTACAGATGGAATTCAGTCATTTTATGTATGTAAAAAATATACAGGACGTCATAGATCGTCATAAAAACTTGTTAGGATTACGTTTCTAATAATTCTTAATAATAATAAATTGCATAAAGAAACTTGAATATATTTACCTTTTGAGTCAAGGATAGGGCGAGCAAGATTTACTGCTGCTTTACTTTTTCTAAACGGTTACTAAAAGGCTTTGGTTCATGACGAGTCGCTAGAATGGAGGAAAGCAATTTTAAGTAACATACTGAAGCCTGGTTTTGTAGTGTATATTTAATATGGAGTTTACCAATTATCTTTAATTCTAACTAAACGTATTGTAATCCGCATTCCAGTCTTCCGTGGTATTTACAATCTTGATTGACGTAATTCACCCATTGCCTTAGCTTTGAATCTTACAATTATGTACAGTCGCAATGCATCACGGTCGTAAACACATCCATGATGCACTGCGATTTAAAAATATGGCGGTTATGCATCGGCTTTAAAATATATGGTAAAATGTATGGCAGAATGGAGCTCTGTCATCAAATCAAGGATCTTAGGGAAATTATCAATTTCCTATATAAAATATATTCATTACTTCATCCGTTCACCTGCTGGATTATACATATGCATGTTTCGGGGAGGGTTTCAACTGAATCTATCATATATAGCTTATATATAAGAGAGACGCAATGTATTTTAAAGGAGAGCATTTTGTACCCACTTAGCGTCGAACGCACGATCATTTTGCAGTTCCTTGATTATTACCATAAAAGACACTTCTCAGAACTTCATGATTTTTAGTTCTCTATCTTACCGGGAAGTGCTCCAAAATTTTTCGAATATACGCGCAATGCATCTAATATACAAAGATATAAAAGTTTGGGACAGACGGACGCACACAGCGCAAATTATGTATTGATTATAACAATTATGAATTGTACTTTACTTCCTAATGTGCATAGAATAAGATGAATACTCCTTTAGCATTTAATTCATAGTGTATCATAAACAACTACTTAATTATATTATACATTACACATTATGTTTGCTCGTAAATATACTACTTAAATTTTAAGATCTTACTCTGATGAATCAGATAGTTTTTAATTAAATTCTATCACAGATGAGGATATTTTGAAGAATTAGATTCATGCAGTGTTCATCATTTTTAGAAGGCTGAAGAGAAAGAAGGCAAAGCCTAAAATATGCAATTGCGAAATTCATAGGAGAGGAAACAGTGGATATTGTTCCTACTGTGTAGACAATGGTAAGCAAGGTAATGTTACTATAAAGTATCAGTGACGACAGATTCAATTTTACATAAGTGCCAGCAACAGGAAGAAATATCTTTGTTAGTGGAAAGACATTGGTAGTAAGGTATGTATATGTAGTATGATGATGGGATTTTTATTCTCAGAAATTTATGGTCTACTATTACTGACCCCCATTTAATCCAAGCAACTATATAAGAAAACAATCAATTCCTGTGAAAGAAAATTGGCCTATATTCGAATAAAGGTATTTACTTACTTCACAGTTTAATCATTAAATCTGAATTTTCCAAAGTAAATGGATGTAAACAGTTTACTTCTTATATCTACTGAGTTTTCAAGAGTTAATTTTTATGCATGCAGAGTCAAAGAATTTACATCAAAAACAAAAAATTCAATTTTCCAAAGAACTACCACATAGCTGGGTATCTGGCAAAGAGGGCTTAAGAAACCTCAAAATGGAGGATGAGGAAGAAATCAAGCAGAAATATGAAAAAATCTCACAGGTATACCGACTCCTCAGAGAAGGTGATAAAATATATATAACATGAAGCAAGTTGGCTTTATGATCTTGAAGTTGCTATAAATTGATATTCTGAAGGGTAGTTTTCTAATTATGAATTAACTATTATGGATCTATTTCAGAATCTGATGAAGAGATGGTGAACTAGAGAGTGCGAACAAACAATAACAGAAACCGCAGAGTAACTCCCCAGCAAAAAATTGAAGTGGAATTTCAATTTCAAATATGCCATTATGAATATGTCATATATGATATTATATTTTGTTAAAGGTATTCAGGTCAAGGTTTTAATGAAACTTGACTGAGTTATCTAGAAACAGCAACAACAGTTGTCGATGCTGAGGATAGTGGTAGGAGCAAACATAAATGTGGAAAAGTAGAACATGTACTTCCTACACAAATAAACTTGACAAAGGAACTGGATGAGTTGTGCCAGAACTAAGAAGGCCATGGCTTCAGGAAGAAAATGATGTTTTTTGAGGATTTCTTTTTATTCTGCTTTGTGTAGTTTGAGGGAAGAACACTAGGGAAAAAATAGAGAGGAAGATAAAGATAAAAGTTGTTATATGAATTAATGGGTGGGAAGAGTTACCAGGAATTGAAGGAGAGGGAATGAAGTAGGGAATGTGGGGGCACATAAACCTACCAAAAGGTAGAAGATTATATATGCTATGTTGTTTGTTTTGGTGTGATGTGAAAAGATTACATGCTCTATCACAAAAGATTAAATTGTGTTCATTTGTGAATTTCCAGATACTATATCTCAGCTCTTTTGGTGGTTGTGATGAGGGAGAATGCCTCCCAAAAATGTTGAGGGAGGTTGGACACAATGGATTGTGGGATAAATGTAGCCTCAAAGGAAGAAAAGGGAAGCTGTCATTGCAGAAAAATTCCAATTTGGAAAGTTATTGCAAGCATGTATGCATGTAATGAGTTTATTTCATATTATGGAGATTAGATCATTAAATATATAATTTACCAAACATATGTGGCTGTGTGGTTCTTCTAATAAGTAGAAATTTATTAATAGTGACTAATAGAGACTGTTAACTGATTGATAAGATTCAGCATTGAGAATAGAAGCGTTAACTCATTTGCAATTATGACCCTTCCTCCTGCATAACTTTGCAAAGTTATTATTAAATTCACTTCCAAAAGGTCCAAAATCCCAGAAAAAAGGGTTAAGCAAACAAATGTGGGAAGCCTCATATCAATGGAGGAAGTAAAAGAGCAAAAGTACTATTTCTACTTAAATTAACTTCCAAGGAGAATCTATTTAATCAAAAATGTGTGGATGATCAAAGTGTACAATCATCAGTCCCTCATATAAATAAGCAGATTTAATGCTATCTTCACATACAGTGTATTTTAAGAACAATTAAAAAGATGTGTGCAATTGTTTTAATGCAAAATCATCATTTCGACTATAAAGTAAAACAATAATACCCACTTCTTGGAGTGAGCAAAAATTTTAGGCAATTGTGAATGACACCTAAATAAAGTTTTAAGGTGCACATCCAATTTTGACAAATTTCATAGTAAAGGGATCGGTTGCTATCTCAATCAAACATCCTCGACTGAGAAAAAAGAAAAGCTTGTAGCTTTGCAGTCAAGTAAATTTGGATGCTTTGTTTTGAATGGGCTAATATAATGATTAATTACATTTCACTGAAATTTGTTAATTAAACTGCTTCAAAATGCATTTAGTACACATATATAAGTGAGTTGAAGAGTTAAAGACAGTATTTTCAGATTTCATAAAATTAGATTCCCTTCTTTTCATTATGGTGTCAATTTGAATTGATTGAATGGGAATTAATCTTATTCATCAAATTGGATGACGTGACAAACTGGGATGTTCATTTAGTACATAAGATATTCAAAGTAAAAAGATACCTACCACCCAAGGGTTATTTAATAAGATAGCTTTTCACTGCATGCATGAAATGCTGACTGTATATTTAACTACTAAAATAATCCAGAGCTTGAAGAAATAGGATGATATGAATTTTCCTGTCATTTTCTGTGCAGTTCTCTAAAAACCTCAGCTTACCTTGAGGAAAGAATTTATATTAGTTGACAGTTGTTTTTTTCTAATCTCACTTTAAGAACAATGTAATGGAAAAGTAAACCAAAGCTATAAACCATCAAAATTATTTGAATCGTACTGCCTGAGCAAGTATATTATCTATTATATAGCTGAGAAAAAGGGGCAGCTTATAGCTATGCCTTTCAAGTAAATGTTGGTGATACATTTGAATGTGCTGACATACTGATTGATTCCATTTTCACTGAAATTAGTTAATTATTTCATGCAAAAATGTATAAATGACTGTGTTTTTGGTATAAACTATTGCATGATGATGGGGGTAGGGATTACATTGGGTGGAGCTGGTGTTATATATGGGAATGCATGGATGTGTGAATGGTAAAATGAAAATTCAATCTTATAGCTCTGTGCATTTTTCTATTTGCTGTAAAAATCACCAAAAATCCCTTTTTAAGCATTATCATTGAATATTATTGATTTAGATAGAGAACAGAAGAGTATCTTTGCTAACTGATAATCCTTCTGTGTCGTACTTCTTCTTAATATCAGTCACAACAAATTTGACTTCATTGAGAGGCCATCATTAGTCTAACGCTTGTTCAATTCGAATTTAAATATTTAGATTGGTGATTGGTTTATATCAGGATCAATGTATCATAGCTTACCACAATAATGTTTCATTTCCTAGCTTAAGTTAATATCTCCTAGTCTTCAAGCTGTGCTGATTTACTTGTAGAAATCTCCCTCCTTTATCCTGTGATGCAAATCAACAACTTAGAGTTTAATTTCTTGATTTGGTTAACTTAGGACTTGTATATAACATAAGACTTCATTGATTATTTCTTCATCTGTCTGTAAAAATTGTAATTTACATGAATTTTTGCTATGTTTATTACTTTATGTTTGCAATCTTGTATCTCTAAGTACTTATGATTTACTTATTTCTATCTTAAAAATATAAGCAAGTAAACTTATGATACACCAAGGACATGGAAGTCTTGGTAACAGTTTTGAATCTGATATTGGCAACATGGTTAAAATATGCAGTTATCATCTCGAACAATATTGATGATGTGTCTATTATACAGGTTTGTTTCCTTACAGAGGGTAGAAATTACTGACTTGCAAGGTAACCCCTAAAATGGAGATTAGTGGGGAATTGCATTGGCATTCTTGGGATAATGCTGAGATATAATTACTTTTATGGCAATCTGGCCAAAATATACCGAAACCGAGTCAAAGAGCCTAACAATTCACAAAGAATGTATCATAGTCATGTGCATTATTCGGTTTTATCTAAGCTATCATCACATACCACCAACAGTAACAAGTCTTTCCAGGATGATGTAAGACAGAGTAGGTGGTAGAAATTAAACTCAGTTTGCCATTCAGTAATCAGAGAATGCAAATTATGTAAACTAGTTGCCTAGATCGAAAACTTCACAAACGGACACCCTATTTTCCCACCAAAATACATTTCAGCAAACACTCAACAATAATTAGAAACACTAAAACATACGTAATAAACGCGCGTTCATATTCTGTAGCAGTGTCCGTTTCGATATATCTCGTTTGCATTGATAGATGTTGATAACTACATATCAAGGAACGAAACTCAAAAATTCAAATCTTAACTCCATTTTTTGACCGAATGGTGCATTTTTCATCCGTCGATTTATTTTTCGCAGCAACCAGGAAACTCTCCTTCAAAAAGTATGACATTTTTATGTTTTGATGGAGTTCGAAGGGAGAAAAGCGCTGGTCGTCGAAAACGGATGTTTAAAAATAATATATAAGATCGCAGCTAATAATCTTTGAAAGATTTAGTTCTTCACTGAAAATGATGAGCATGTTTTACAAAATAATGAGCTAGAAGAACACCGCAGTAAATAATATTTTGCATATGCGTAAGATAAAAAAGATAATGAAAAGAATGCGATAGATTCTATGATGTTGAAACCTAGCATTTGTTTCAGCCATCTGAAGTGAATATAAATAATAATAATGTTAAATTTGTCCAAAGATCAGGATTTTGCGGCAGAAAGCCTTGGAGACCAGTCCTTGACCCCAGACAAATATTTTGATCCCTAACAATCTTTTAATTTCTTCCCTTATGACAACTGGGGGAAATTGGGTGCACCTTTATGGAGCCAAGGGGGTAGACGATCGTAAAAGTTTGGGAAATGATACTGGTGATATCATTATTGGTACTGGCAAGGGCAGGGACAGACGAGATTGTTAACAAATAGATGGTTGAAACGTACATATTCACAAAGTAAGGAGTGGAAAGAGAGGAATTGATTTGGTTTTTCATGAGATGAGACTGAAATATTTCTAAAGGATGCAAAATTGAAGAAAGAATCTGTACATGTAATCGATTATTACTTGGAGTCTCTTGTAGACTGGGGAAAAAACTGGGTATGGAAGAAGAGTATTCACATCTAAAACTACTATGTGTGAATAAGTGGTAGAAGTTGCAGAACAAGGAGAAAATGAAGTGAATGTGATGGAACGCAAGTTAAAGGACAATTTGTGTGAATGGGAGGGATTATGAGAAACAGAAACATTCAGACAGACCAAAACACAATGAAAGGAAAATTATAAACCAGTCTGCAATGGGAGAATGCAGAGCAACTGTGACTGGATATTTGAAGGATGCATAGTGGAATGAGATTGTAAAGTAGGCTGTTATTGAGAATAAGATATAAAAGGGATTTTATTTTTAAGGATGATAAGCAGATAGAGAGAACAAGAAGAATACTACGTACAATATCAAAATACACTGTTTGGGTAAGTGATGAGCAATCAAGGCCAGAAAGATGCCAAATGACTTTGATAGACAAAATATATAATTGCAGAATTAAGTTAAACAAAGGGGAATCATAAAACAATTGGTCTTTCTGCAATGAGGAAATAATGAGTGAGTATTTTGTAAGGCAAATAGGAAAATGTATGAGAAGGATATGATGAAAGAATCTAATACTGTAACATAAATTTGAATAAAAATAAGTTGTCACAAACAAATGAGGCAGTTAGCTTGTTTATTTTTAAGTATAAACTCTATGATAAGGTAATTTCTTATAATTTAGCCAAAAAGTATTTCACAAAAAAGTTAAAAGAAAACCAACTCTAGCTCCTCAAAACTGGTGCAATGAAGAAATGAATATTTGTCAAGAATGAGTGAATAAAATGAAAAAGTAAAATGAAGCTTAAATTAGCTGAAATCTTTGACTACATAAAAACTCAATAAATACTTTCAAAGAATGAGCAACTTCTCATAAGTATCTCTTCTGTCACTCACCAATAGGTGATTTACAGGGCATGGACTAGAAAATAGATTATTAGATACTACAGTTTTATTCAGTATATTATGAATAAGAGAAAAATGTTTCCCATGTAATATCTAACAGATATTCCAAACTGATGATCTTTTAACAATTTTTTATGGATATTAATAATGATAATTGTTAAGCATTGCTAAATAGGTTAAAAAGTTAGTATCATGAGCCTATGATTTTACATAACTCTGAGTAACACTTAATTTTTATTATTTGGCATAATTTTTTTTATTTCTATCAGATTTAATAACAGATCAAGTAAAATACTATTAGAGGCACAAATACCTAAGTTTAAAGTAATTGATAAGTCTGTTATTGGGATCTCAGTTCGCACATCGAAATCAATATTGGGAATAAGCTGCATAAATTAAGTACTGAAGTAGAGGAAAATACCCATCATCTCTGAATATTATTTTCAACATTCTTGGTCATTCCTATTAGTCGGGTTTGGAAAAGAATAACGCTGGGTGAGCATTTGTTGTCATTTCATTACTTTCCTGTTCTCCGTTTGTTTCAACCAAAATTGATTCTTTAGATAAAGATATTTCAAAATTCACCAGTGAGGTGAGAAAATTAGTAAATTTAGGAATCCATGTTGGATTTATGATGCTTCTCTAGTAAAAAGTTTTGTTATCTTATTTCTATATCCAAATTTTCTCAAAATTTATCAATAAATCTCACATAAATGAGTTTTTGATAAAACATAATAACAGATTAAGTTATAAGCTTTGATAGAACTTGACCTCATAACTATTCCTTTGAAACTGAACAGGAACAGAGTATTCATTATAATACTGAGTAGGTTAACAGCCATTACATGTGGTGTGCCTCAATCAAACTATCTCTGCCCACAACAAAATAGAAGCTCATGATCACAGAGTACTAAGCAAAGCACTACTAATTACTTACAGTTTACCATTATGAGATGTATGCTGAATAATTACATTCAAATATTTGTGAATAAAATCTGACAATCACAGACCAAGTTACTTTAAATCATATAGATTTTTTAATCTAAAAGTTTAGTATTAAACCTAAAATGGAATCAGCTTATGAGTGATACCTCACAAATGTAAACAAAGAAATAAATAATCTTGTAAAACATTCAAAATTTTTATTTCTAATTGTATCAACGAAGCCTTACTTACATAAGCAAGGTCAACATTTACATCAGCATAGCTACATTTAAAATTTAGCAGTAGCATAAAACACAAAGAACACATGTACACAATTAGTGAAATTGTCATCACATCATTCATTTTGCTAACTTCAAAAATGGACATACCCACTAATGATAATCTCCATGTGACTTTCAATATACATTACCTTGACAATTTTATCAAAAATAATATTCCAAAAATACATTTAACATTCTAAATTATTGCTCGGGATTTAGTTTGATGCATTGTAACCACCTGTTTACTTATTACATTTTGATTATTAGCGTAGCTTTGCAGAATATTATTAAATAATCTCTATAATTATGGAAAACTCAAATGGCAAAAATCCTAATCATAGGATAAATTTTTTTGAGAATAATCAAGTAATTGTACAGCTAAAAATTATGATTTTAATGGCCAATTAAATATTCTATTTTCATAAGTCCTAGTGAACTTATATGAAATACAAGGCGCTTTTATGAGTATACAGAAATAATTCTCAAAAATAAACAAACAACGGAGATGTTTCATTCTATATACATTAACTATTGGGGAAAAGATTGCTCATAACTCAGATAATGGAATTATTTTTCTATTACATTGCATCAGTATCACTATATTTTTGATAGCATAAATCTTTCTAAGGGAGGTTTGCTTACAAGAACATTTATCTACAATCATGTTTGAAAACCAGTCCAATTTTACCCTTTCATTTCTCTGCCTTAAGGCATTCTTCAGAAGAAACCATATCTTAACAATAGGTTGTTACTGCACAAGACTTTCAATTCATCTAAGATATGATAAGAATTTCAAACATGTACATAATTTTCTGATGCATAACTACAGCAAAATATGCAATAATATTAGTATTGCGGGAAAAAATGATTTCAACCTTATCTTAACCTTTCAGCTTTAAAATTTACATAAAAAATGGCTAATATTTTCATTTACTTTAAATATCAACCATTATTTCATGGAATTAACAGAAAAATGGAGATGTACAGGCAGTCAAAAATAGCCACCCAATAATTAATATTTCATAATGCATAAGTACTTATAATAAAAACATAATCATAATGCACTTTCCAATGAATAAAAGAGATGACATCTATGGAAATTAAATTACTGGAAATGAACCTCATTAAATCTTGTGTCCAAGGTTCAAGAGATACAAAAAGAAGCTTGCTCTAGGCACTAAAATCTCATTTATCAGTTCAGATATGTGATAACTGTCAAAGACAACAAATGTCAAGCCAGTGAAAGCCCCTTACACCAGCACCTTGTAAGTAACACTATTATTTCTCAACATACAGTATTAACTAAACAACTTCTCTTAAACAACTAATGATGGAGAAAAAGGAACATTTTAAGCAAGAATAAGCTAATCCTAAAAGCAAAACCTTATATGATTAAGTCAGAATAATAACTAAACAAATAACAGGATATGCCATCTCAGAATTGAAAGGACATTGGGAAATTGAGTATATTTTTGAGAATTTATAACCTAAAAATCAAAGGTGGGATGGAAATATGATGATTTTATAGAAATATCATATGGCTAATTTACAAAAAATCTTTTGATTACCAAAATGGTAAATTATATTAGAATCATTCATACCTGTGCTACTTTGGTAAATGCATCACTTAATATCTATAGTATCACAACAGACATCACTTCCAAATATGCTTTACAGTAAGATTGTAAGAAAAATGTAAAATAATGACATTATGCATACAATAGGAAAGCTAAATCATTAGCTTGCTAAATTTTTTTTCACACTTCCTTCTTTTCACAAAGAAGGAAATAGTAATGAAATGATTTTGCTGAGTTGAACAGAAGAGTACCCCAACAATAAAACAGCAGAATTCATACCAAAAAGTTAATAAAGCAGTTCAATATAACCTTAAATGCAAACAACATTGGATCATTTTTAAGCAGAACTGACCAATAGAAAGCTAAGTAATAACTTGAGTATGCCAGTAATTCAACCAAGAATAATTCTTTATAGAAAAGAGTTCCGCATGGACAATAAAACAGCTTAAGATCCAAAATGAATGGAAAGCAAATGTCTACTCAAAGATAGTGGAAGGAATTAAAAGGTTCAGTCAGTCAGCTAGCAGTCTTTTCATTTCCCTGTCTACTTACCAAAGCATCAGGGAATAATTAAAGCCTATGAGGATTAAATATATATAACTTACAATTCTAGCTTATAGTTTAGGAAATATTTCAAAATGTGGCAATATTACATGGAACACATATACAAATTAAAGCATAGAATTTCTAGTAATTTTTACACACAGTCGGTGATAAATCCTGAACACAGATTTACACTACAATCACTTATTACACATTTTTAACAGGTAACTCAATGACTAAAATTTTGTGTACTCCAGCAAGATCATATTTTTCTCCTAATTCATTAGGAGTTTCCAGTCTTTTCTATGTGCATTACCATGATAAGGAGCTGTTTCCAGCTTCAATCAGCTTAGGTTTCTTCAAGAGGTCAAGCAAAATTTCATTTATCTTTAGGCAAATTAAGTAAAGCTTCAGAGCAATAAGGAAGAGATTTATAATGAACACAGGAGATTGAAGGGAAATTTATACTAAGAACAAACAGAGAAATGCCATGTAATAGTATACCAACCAGAGGATCAAACTGAGACTGAACCAATGACCAAAACAAAATCTTTAATCTTATAGAAGAGTGAATAGTAAACCAAAACCACAAAAATAATAAACCCTTAAACCTAAACCAAAACTAGAAATTGTTTTTGTTCCATTCCAATCGTCAGTTAGTATTCTCAAGGGTAACAGAGGTTACATTAAACATTACAGTTACAGTTAAAATATGGAATGGTGACTTGTGATTCATTAACTAACATTTTAATTACTAAATGCCTTCTATTATTATGTATTTATATCTATAGTTATAAAAATTAATGAAAATAAATCCTATTTGAAGGTAAATATAAACTTTACACAAGTTTTTTTCGTCAAAGAGAAAAAAGGAACAGTTTTAATCAGTTCAATAGTAGCTGCAGAAGCAAAATAGTAAGAAAAATAAATATGGTATGAAGACCTGAAACCAACCCCCATCACCCATACAAGATGGCCTGCACCAAACCAGAATTCATTCATTTCATGAATGCATAAACTTCTGTAAAATTCATAAGAGGTAGCCCACAGAGAAATATATAATAATAGATTGAATGCCTCGGTGAATGAACAGCTCAGCCCAAATAGAAGCTAATAACTTCAGAGTAACATTTTTTATAGATAGGTATATTGCACAGTATTTCAGAGGTGGAAATCCATGGGTTAATGGAAGCAATGGTATTATAATCATTCAATGTATATAATGTAACGTATGAGTATTAAAAATTATGATGAACAATTATTATTCCTATGTTGATGAATCATGAGTGATTTCAAGCAATTTAAGCCCAATAACCTTATTTTAAGACCAAATCACTTAAGAATAATGAACTTCTAAAGATCCATGAATATATTTTAAAATCTTCTCCGAATTTAGCAGAGTATAAACTTGAGTTTATAATACTTTCAGGGAGTGAATTTGCAGCAAAACCAGTCATATTTGCTTTATAATAAGAGCTAAAATTTCAAAAAGACATAACATTACTCTGCTAAGGAGACGATAAAATTAAAATCCTCAAATAAAAAATGAATCAATTAAAAGAATGATCTTCTGATCATTCCAAGAAATTTCAAAATCTGTAATAATTACTAAACCAGACAAACGTTTGACTCCATTGTTATAGCAAGAAAACTCAATTGAAAACATTATTTCAATGTGGAAAGAATAATATTTCAACAACCAATTATTTAAATCAGCAGGCAATATACACTGTAAAAATATGATGAAATAATAGATCTCGTATAGTTGTAATGCTCTTAATGAATTAATTTTGAGAAAGTTAAACACTCACACCTGCACCAAAATATTACATCTGTATCAGACTTCATGATGTACACAATATCATGACCAATGAAATCAGTAAATAATATACAGGATTAATGGATATGGTATAATTTATTCACAGCAAGCATGCATACTTTGACATGCTAAGTCTCCTAAACCATTTTCCTTGCATTACCAATGAAATTGTAACACCGATTGATTTTGTAAATATTTATCTACTTTGAGTGCAAACATTGAGGTGTTTTAGTTCATTGGATAGAACAATGACACTAAAACAAGGCATTGAAAAATAGACTCACAGATAACAACATCAATGTAACTTATGATTCAATGAAAGCAGATTTTTGGTATTACATATACTCATCTCTCTTGTTTCATCAAATATATAAGTGAATGACTAAATATATTAAAGTGGAGGCTCTTCATATATAATTGTGATAAAATGCTAACAAAAGTAATGAAGGCAAACAAATAATTTTTTGAATGATACTTCAAAATACTTAACACAATATTTGTTTTCCTTCATTACTGATTGTATGTCTTCAACTGACTGTCTTTAGAATGAAGTTAACTAGAAAATAGTGTTCTGCTAAGGAATAAAGCATGTACAAGTATCTTATCTGTATTTCAAATGTTCATTGCATCAAAGTCTACTTACAAAAAAGAATTGATTATTTTTCAGAAAGAAAACTCCATTTACAGAATAATAGTCTCTTAAGCCATTTAGCAGGATAAGGCTCCTAATACTTGACCCTAACAGTTTGTATATAGCTTCCTCAAAATGATTCAATCTGAGCGGAACATCAGATAAGAGTCTGATTGAGATTCACAAAAATTAATTTTATAATGGTAAAAACATGAGCATATATATTATTATATGATTATACTTACAATATGATCAGGTTATCAAATAAGCTCATTGAAACTATGACAAATCTTGGTGGGTTGGTTGAGAAGAACCTTCAGCTAACTTAATTAGACTGGTACTTAATATGGAAATGCTTTTGTAACACTTAGAATATCAGTGACAATATTCTCAGGAGTGGCATACATAGAAGCTAATTTTAATGATCCTATGTCCAACTTATAATTAAAATATAGTGAATGCCTAACTAAAATTTGATGAGCAATATATCATCATCCTGATACATCCATCAAATACTTCAAAATTAGCCTGAAGAATAAAATCAAAAACACACACTTTCAATCCTAAAATTACGTTCCACCCAACTTTGAATAGTGATTCAACACCTTACCAGTAGCTACATTTCTGCTCATGATACCACCGCTTCTCTCCCTACCCTTTAGGTCTTGAAGTAACATCATTTGAACAAGAGCAATGACTATTTCATTCTTAACCCAACCATTTCAGTACTTATGTCCCACAGTTTAGACTGAGTAGCTGAAGAGCATGGAAACCTCAACTTGGGTTTATAAACTTTGCAGTCGCGGAAAAGCTGCCCACTGTGCTGTTTTCCAATGTCATCAGAAGCAGCACATAACAGCACTGTTTGAGCACCCTGAAATTGAAAGAAATTCACTTTAACGGAAGCATAAATTTTACAATAAATGGCCAATAGCATGCTCTAACTTCATAAGGGTCAGAATTCATTTAACAAATATTGAAGTATCTATAAATATTTTTCAGGACCTCAAGAATCATCAATACACCAACATCTGGAAGTAGACAAGAATAGTGCTGGGTGTCCTTTTTTCACATTTTTTATTATTTATTACATTTTTTATTATTTTATTATTATTACCTTCCTGTTTTCCACTTGTTTCAACTAAAATTGATTCTTTAGATTAAGATATTTTAAAATTAACAGAGTTCAGAAAAATTTGTAAATTTAGGAACTCATGTTGGATTTATAAACGTCATAAGTCTGTTTCTGGTACATTATATGATAAACTGTTATATTCATATTCTTGTTTATTCTGTTTCAGAAAGCTAAGAAACATCAGATAATGAAACTTCTGTATTACTCTTTATTAATATTGAATGATAGTTTCCATAATTTAATCATTTACAATATTTTTAAACAAAAAACGAATGTCTGTTGATTAAATATGTTTTTCATTTCTTCTAAGAACAAGAATTAATTCAAAAATTATATTATAAGGATGAGGTTATGAAATTGTTATACTTGTCATCAAATCCACATCCAAGATACAAATAAAGAGAATGAGAAATGGACAAAAATTAACGAGGAATTGAATACTAATTGTGCAATATATTTTATGAGTTTTTACAGCATTTAAAATCAAAAGAGAATTGTAAGGAATTTAGCAGGATTTCAAATTTCAAAAGATCTTGAGTTCCAAATACATTAAAACCTACTTTAAAATGCTTTTCAGAGGACAGTGAAAAAATGGAGTTATAATTAGGATAGCATTTTCACCAGGATGTGATTAATTTTTATTTCTAGCATGCTGGAAAACGAAAGGAAGTTTATCGGCTTTTTTATTTTAAAATTAGGGCTTTACACCTTTAAAATTTCTTTAGTTAGTTTTATTTGCCACAGCTGAACATAGAATATCTTGGCAGCACACAAACTATTGTAGGGTAATACTTTCAGGTCAGCTTCTCAGTCAAAAAGAGCACTTTCATTTGTTCATTTAAGTAAATTTCACTTTACAATAAAGCAATTTTCACCAACAGTAGTGGTAATTTTTTATGTGCTTCGACAGCTAAGGTTACTGTGAACATGGGTGCCCACCATGAATGGACAGAGGGATCATTTTCAACAAAACTGAATAGACTGCACACTATTAGCTATCCAGGAGCCCCAAAATTCTTTAACCCAATAGACAATCAAGGAAGAACAGTGAATATTTAAGCACAGTAGTGCAAAGCCACTGTGGAAAAGACCTATCTTGCCACTCTGATTTATCTGATTGGTTTACAACTTGAGTTTGCAATGAAAGAAAACAACACCAAGCAATCTTTAAAGTAATGTTTTGTACTGGGACAAAACTGATGGAGAAGATCTCACTCTATCTCAGAGCTAGAATAATCTCCAACAGTGAGAAGGCAACTCATCACAAACTTTAAAGCCAAAAGGAGCTAATGAAGAGACTAAGCAAGGCAGAAGCAGAGAGGAAGGTGATACATATAATTTAAATAATTTTTGGTCTAACAAATAAGACAGAAGATAAGCTACAGTTTCAGTGCCTCTGGGGACAGGAATAATACCTCTAATAAGCAATTACCAGAGCATCTTTTTAATGATGAATTTTACCGTATATACATAAAATTTCACAATTACTGTAAATCATTCTTATTTCTAAAAATTTTCCAACTAGAAGATTTTGTAATTGGATGGTTAATATTATTAATAAATTGATAAACTCAGTTAGTTAAATGATTGGATTTTATTTTAAATAAAGAGTGTACTTTGATCCCACTTTCTGATTTGTATAACACTGATTGCAATTTTCATCAATGACACATTCATTATCTCAGCTATCACCAAACCACTAGATAAGACAAATACAACCTGGGTTTTGCAATTTATATAAAACAATTGGCATGGTAGTGGTCAACTCTATTTGTTGCATGCCTGATGATTCAGCATCACTTTGAAACCCAGGTCGTATTAGTCTTATATTGTAGTTTAATAAAAGCTGCGATAATGAATCTCTGTTTCTAACTACCACAAAATTAAGACTGAATTCATCATTTGTATTCAGTAATGACAAGAGGCAATAGAAGGTTAAATGTGAGAAACCATGTTATTAAGGAAAATAGTAAACATATTCCTCATAAATACATCCTTAATTGATTTAGGCTGCTTGTTGAGCTGAAAACTTTAATACATGAATATATGGAAATTATTCAGTAATACCGCAAAAATTTTACTGTGATTAGATAAATTAACTAAAGAGAATAATTAATTTACATGTTTAAGGATTAATTTCATGAAGAATTTTCTTTTGCTTTCATGATTAAATGGTTAGAAAATTTAAGAAATATGCAAATATTGATAGCTACCTGGTTGGCACTCCTCATGTAGAAGTAAACAATTGGTGCAAAGAGAATGTACTGATACCAACTGCGGGGAGTTTCTCGGAATAGATTGGTGTATGAAAAACCAGGGCAGACAGCCAATGCAGTAACATCAACAGTTGTCGTCCTCTTCGCTAACTCACGAGTGAATAACAAATTCGCCAATTTGGAATTGCAATATTTCTGGTTACTCCGCATTTCTGCCAAGCTCTCAGGAGTCTCCCTTTCGCAATTTAGATTTTCAAGATCAATCTTTCCACTCTGGAGAAGTAGGGATGACACAGTCACAACCCTGGAAAAGAAATGTTCTTACTCCTGAGACTTAAACAAATTTTATTAGCAACAGATTTCAACTTTACCGGCTCGGTTGTGATTCACATAATTTATCAAACAGCAAGTTTGTAAGAAGAAAATGACCAAGATGATTCACTCCAAAGTGCAATTCATAGCCATCGGTGGTAACTCTTGCCTCCTTTGAGCAAACATACACTCCAGCATTATTGATTAAAACGTTTATTTTCGGAAAATCTCGGATGACGCCGTTTGTAAAGGCTCTTATTGAGTCAAACGAGCCAAGATCCAATTGCTTAGGAATCTGTCAAGAAAATAAAGGAATTTGATAATACTTATCAAGTGACTTTACATTTATAAATCCATAACCGAAAGGAAACATTACCAGTGTTCCTTCTTGAACGGTCCTTCTGATGTCTTCAATAGCTGAAAGCGCAGAACTCATACTTCTACAGGCCATTATAACACACGCATCTCTTCTTGCTAGTTCGCGAACGGTTTCTTTTCCAATACCAGAGTTAGCACCGGTTACTAAGAAAACTTTACCCTGTAGAGATTTCTTGCTCTTGAAATATCCCCATCTCGATTCCCGGTACTTCCGTAATAAAATCAAACCCAAAAGGGCAGATAATATCACAACCGTTGAACTAGATACCATTTCGAAAATCGAAGTTTCAATCTATGAGCTGAGAGCAAAATCACAAGCACCTTAAGTGGTCATTCCAAACTTAGAGCTACCACAAACGTTGAGATGGTGCAAGTGATAAAAATCGAAGAGCAGAGAATATTGTTGATACCACCTAAAAGGAAAAGATCGCAAATCAGTTAATTTTTTCAGTCTAACTGGAGTCGGTATAAATTTACAAGCCATCTTTGGGCAAATGAAATTTTTGAAGTGCAACAGCTCACTTTAGAATGAGAGTATTTTCTCTTTAGGAACAGAATGACAGTTCATGTTCTCTATATTACTTACTCCCAATATTTTACACAGTTTGAGGATGAAAGTTTCCAATCTTGTCAAAGATTGCTTTCAATCGCCTTTACCGCCTTTCAAATTCGTCAGATAAGATGCGCTCTGCGTTGCATCGGTTTCACCCCTTCGGATTTCAGTGGATTTTGGGGTGACTGGCGAAACAGTGATAGCGCAAAGGTCAATTCTTCGAAGTTAGAAGATAGGCCTTTTATTATTCCCCTTGTTATATTTGCGCGTTGCTGATTACATAAATAATCGTTATGTTCAGTTCGTTGGGAAGACAAAGTCGACCTATAGGAGAAACACTCCGTAAAAAATTAACTTCTATTTTGTAACAATAACATTATCAATCCATTTATTGTTATGACTATCTGATACCATTTTTCTTTAGTAAGGTACGCCAAAAACCAAAACATACTCTTGCGAGAATGCTCATCTGAAGCAGCTGTCCTCAGTAAATTCGAAACTTTGGCGGTAAAAGTTCCCAAACCATTTGTATATAATGTGGAATTAAACAGACCAGATAGATTGAATGCAATGAATAACAAAATGTGGCTGTAAGTAGATTCAAGTTAGTATTACTACCAAATTAATAACAAATATCTTGAACTATTTTTTCATTCATGATGTGATTTTCTTTCAGTGAAATAGGTAAATGTTTTAATGAGCTGTCAGCCCATCCTGACTGTAGAGCAATAGTTTTATCCGCTGCTGGAAGAATATTCTGTGCGGGAATCGACCTTAATGACATGAGTAGTATGGGAGCTGCATTGGCAGAGCATAGTGATGTTGCTAGGCGTTGCAAAGTGCTTGAGCAAAAAATTAAGATTTACCAAGATTCATTATCTGCTCTTGAAAAGGTATATCTTTTGTCCTACCTCTCTTTGTATCCATTTTAGATGTGAAATCATGGAAATTTTTTATTTTAGTGCGCAAAGCCTGTTATTGGCGCAATACACAGTGGCTGCATCGGAGGAGGTTTTAATCTCATATCTGCTGCAGACATAAGATATTGCTCAAAAGATGCATGGTTTCAACTTAAAGAAGTTGACATAGGTAACTTGCATTTCTTATTTATCAAATTAAATATTCTCACAATTTTTATTCTTACCTTTAATTTTGACAATAGGTATGGCTGCAGATGTTGGAGCTTTGCAACGGCTACCTCGAGCTATCGGAAGCCAAAGTTTAGCTCGGGAACTGGCGTTTACTGCTCGTAAGATGGAGGCAGCTGAAGCAAAAGAATGCGGTTTTGTTAATAGAGTTTTTGAGAATAGAGACAGGTAATTAAACAAATAAAGTATAATAATCAGGATACTGACCGGTTTACTTTCCATTTATATCATTCCTATCAGTTTTCATCGCTCTCTTATTTCTTGAAGTTCCTCCTCATTTTCACCTAATGTTCTCCATTATTCTATACATATCATCACTAAACAAAACTGAAAGTGTAAATCCTTTCTCCAGTGCATCCGTACCTGTCATTCATATGAGGTTATACAAAAAGTATTTTTTAACTTCTTTCTAAAAATTTTCCATCTTTTGTAAATTTCCTAGAAATTTATATAAAATTATGTGTAAAAATTTAACGTCTAAAGATTTTCCATGTATCATTTATCTCTTCCCATTCTTGTAACTTTTGTCTATTTATTTTAAAATCATATTCTCTCTTATATGTTTATAGATTTTTTCATTATTGCAGTCTTTCTAGAATTTATGCATGAAAATTGTTCCTTGCCAAGTAGCAGTTTCTATGTATAGTCAGTGTTAAGGCTGCCAAGAAATCATTCTATAGTTGCTCACTTATATTTATCAAAGTTCAAGGCTCCATGTTTGAAAATTTTCTGTGAGAACTGAATTAATCTTTAGCCATACTGAATTTGTAATAAGAATTAGGCACCTACAAACTTGCCTTGCATTAACTCGTAAGAGTTTATAAGTACTGATGTCATAAGAAAGTACCAGATGTTTTATATTTAATAAGTATTTCTATTCGCATTGATCGCAGCTCTTCAATAGTAAAAGCCACATATAAACATTTTTAAATGTTCAAGAGCCATGGACAACAGTATTTGTAAATTCTCTATAAATAATGAAGTCTGAAAATAGATATCTTCCAAGTTACAAAAGAAGAGCAATTTTAATCTCCACTCATCAAAGGCTTTGATTGAATTTTCATTCATGCAGTCAGAAGTTTAAAACCTTGCTGTTTGGATGTCTTAGCTTCACTTGGAAACGCAATAAAAAGGATTTTAGGTTGCTCTGAGTGATGTCTTGTTAGATGGACAATTTGGGTGCCACATGAGGCTCGAAATCTTGTTTTTCCATCCCTGACATAGACAATGAATTTTTAGAGAAATCACTCAAATGGTTCAGCATGTAAAAATTATACATTACATTGATCCTGATTTCTTGCAAAGTAGCATATAAGTTTCAGCCTACAAATAGCCTTTCTTAATGTCTTCTCTCATTGAATCTCTTAGAATTAATACTTGTTTGATTTCTTTTATTGAAAGATTTGTTTTCTTTGCATGTTAGGAACAGGTCAAGTTTTTGCATAATACAATGTGTACTCTTTACGTGCATGTAAGACATAATTTCATGTGTTTGTTGCATCTGATAAAGAATATGTTCATTTGTAATTATTATATGATAACAGCATATTTCAATATTTGTCTTTAAAACTCTGTGAAAGCTGAATGATCTTTCTAACTCTCTACTGTCTTGGGTAGCCAAGTTGATGGTTAACGAAACCAAATCACAATATTTTATCTTAGTTCATCAATAATAAAAGTCACTAATAATAAATAAGTTGTAGTAAAATAGTGATAATCATAAAAGTTCAGCAATAATAAAATAAAAACAATAAAACTTCAGTAACTTGATCTAATTTCATGGTGTGGAGGTAGATTACAAATAAAATGCGTTAAAATCACAAAAAGTTTATTTCAGTTAAAAATAATGTAACATAAAAGGTCGAACGAATCTATTTAGTAGTATTGTTAAAAGTACTTTGACAGTTGAAGTCATTTTGAAAATTTTGGCTCCCACCGAAAATCAAATCCAGATCCTATCAGAGTTAAACATTCTGCTCACTTGGCTATCCAGAAAATCTAATTATCCTTGATAGTTCAGCAATAGTAAATGTGAAAGACCCCTCTCTTTGATATTTTAGGAAATAAAGTACATTTCAGGTTTTGTTATGTATGAAGTGGATTTCTAGGCTATGAAATTAATTTCTCAAGTGTGTATATTTCTTTAATAATTAATTTTATGAATATCATTTTAGTGGAATTGCTTATTTTCTGTTTCATATTTCCAGCCTTATCAATGGGGCGATTGAGATGGCTACTGAAATGGCCAAACGAAGCCCTGTTGCAGTACAAGGCACCAAGTTGAATATAGTTTACTCTATGGATCACACAATCCAGGAAGGTTTGGACCATATAGTAAGTAGCCCACTTTATTTATCTGCTAAAACTAAGTACATTTGATCTAAATACTTGATCATCTGGGCTAAGAATGGGAAGAGGGTGTTTGAGTAATCAAAAGTCATGGATAATCCTAACTTTCATTTTTATTTCTTATAATATTCATAATTTATTTACATAGTCTGTTATTTCCTATTGTTTCATGAAGTTATAAATAGTTTTCTTCTCCTAACCATGGATCTTTTTAGCAGCAATAATATCTTTGTAGTTGTATTCCTACTGTTCCACAGGAAAGGTCTTATGTAAGACCTGTTTGTAATAGAACATAAAAATACTTTTGAGTTATTGTGTTTGATATTTTTCAAAATGCCCACAGAAAATATCTTCTAAGATTAAATAAATGTAAACAAATTATCTGAAAATAGGGTGCAGGGAGTAGCAAAAGCTTTTACTTTCCCTTTTAAAACTTGAATTCTTTTCTGCTTTTTGGTACAATTATCTTCTCTTTTCATTTGAGAAAGACCATTTTGCACTATAATAAACCCTTATAAGATTATAACCTTACGAATTTGCATAACCAAATTAAATAGCATTTGCTAAAGATTTATAAAATGACTATGTTCTAACTAAAAGAATTTTGTGGAGTCTATATGGCTAACACTCATGTTCAAGTCTCTTCTCTGACACATCCATCCAAGGCAGTGGCTCACATGCCTCTGTGGTTTTCTCAATGACAGCTAAAATGGAACTAAATCATCTTTTACATACTTAAATTAGCCTAAGCTTAAGAGAGAGTTGGCTGTAAAGATATCTCTATGAATAAAATATTTCATTTAGGATAACATTTGTTTTATTTCATAATGCATTTCTAATCTGTGATATGTACAGTAGTCGTTGAAAATTGAGGAGTATTATTCTCCTGTTTTACATGGTACACCGAGGAAAGAATCTTTACTGAATCAATCCCTATTAAATGTGATGTTATTAAATTGGGTACTTTTGTTCAAGTGAATTTCTTTATGTTTATTTCTTTTTTCTTAATCAAATCATCCAATTTCTTCTTACAGAGATTGTATAACATGACGATGCTGCAAAGTGATGATTTTATGGAAGCTGTGATGGCTCAAGCAACCAAAAGTGATGCTCCAGAATTTTCAAAGTTATAGAGCTGAAGTTTAAAGACATTTGAATTTTGATATTTTTTGTTTGTTATGAAAGACTGAATTTTTTGTGAAAACTATGATAAAAATTTGGTGGTGATAGCCCATGTATTTTTTTAAAGATATCCCTGGTTCCTTATAATGTATATACTAAAATTTTGTACTCTTATCTTGGATGATCATTATTATTCATTAATATTATTATGAATTGTTTCATTATTGTAAATTGTTTATAATGATGACCCTATGGTATTATTATATTTTATCTATGAAAGAAATAAATCATCCATGATTAAAGAAAAATACCGAAAGAGTCTCATTAAGCTTTATTATAACCTGAAATATTTTACTTCAAAAAATGTTCCTTCTTTTGTTCTTGATCTGGTTCCATTAAAATTGGTTTAATTCCTTCAAAATTCATGTATGGTCAATGCTAAGAAATAATTTTCCACAAGTTCAATTATGTGTATAAGTATTTCTTTGCCATTTAGTTTGTGAACTTTGGTTATTTATAATGATGATTTTCTAAGACTAACTTACATTCAGGTCAAAGAATTTGGACATTCTATATAGAAATCCTCATCAGTAAATAGTTCTGTATTAACAGAATGATGAAAGTCAGGCCTTATCCTAATGTTTTGATTTCTTATAGACTTTCAGAAGAAGGTAATTGCTAATAATATTCAGTAAGTTCAACTGCAAGATCTTTTTCCACAATTAAACGTTGTCTAAAGCCAATCCCAGTAAGGTTATTTTTCATCATGATTTCCTTTGATAAGATGCTTTCAAAAGAATATTTCCCACTGTATTTAAGGAACTTTGTTGCAAAGGATCACATGATTTTCACTATCTTATAACGCTTCTCAGAGAGCTACCACTTTGAGGCAAAATAAAAGGATCACATGATTTTCACTATCTAGTATTATAACGTTTCTCAGAGAGCAACCATAATGATGAGGTTATTCAAAATCAGTGACCTTAAAAGTAAGCAACTGATGTTTGAGAAGCTTAGCGTCTCATTAGTCCCCTTTTTTAAATTCCAGATAATACATCCTTTTCCTTACTGTAGCTACCCTTTGGCTAAATTAGGGTTTTGGTTCAAATGAAACTTGAGAAGATTAATGCTATTCAACAAGGATTTTAGGAATATTGAGTCAAATAATCTGAGGAACTACTCAACGAAAAGACTCAATTTTATCAAATCACATGACATGAACTGTAAACGTATTGATATGGTAGAATCATCAATGCAGATTTTTAGAGTGAAAAATTACAGATATGGTTTTACTTGAAAAATACTAATCTTCTGTATCATATAAGGTATAGAGAACTTATTTTTTAATTGATTGTCAACACAGATAGTCTTATCATATACAATAAAACGATAGATATGTTTCAGAGAACTTCAACTTCACAAATCAGGCAACGCCGCAAGCCGATTTTGACAGCTGAGGAATGAAAGTAGTACGTGACGTACCAAGAAAAGACTTACGGGAGTTCGTGTGTGACACGGGGTTAAACATCAGAATATGTGACATTTGATCAAAGATTCGCGAATTTCTAATCCGCTGTTAATTCAGGGATAGAGATATTAAGCGGTTCTTCTCTTAATCTTCGTCTTTTCGTTTCAATATGTCAAACAACGGTTCGTACAGCAATGATCGACCTCCCTCAGCCGGGGAGGCCGAATTGGCCACCGACCCTGCATCTGGTGTTTTATTTCTCTCCGATTATAAAAAGTAATTTTAAAAATAATATGCTGATAAGATTAAACATAGTGGTGTTAAGCTATATTATACTTCCATATTAATGCTATCCTTATTCTGAGACATTTTAATGATTGTTTAAACGGAATTCTACCATATATTACATACCCATTATGTAACGATTTTCAGGCATGAAGATCTTCAGCAAATGCTTGACAGTAACAAAGATAGTTTGAAGCTAGAAGCTATGAAAAGAATCATCGGCGTAAGTATTGGTGTTTGTTGGTCAGTGATTTTAATAATTTATTCACATAAGTTAACCAATCTTAAACCTTTTCAGATGATCGCCAAAGGAAAAAATGCCTCGGATCTATTTCCACCTGTTGTTAAGAATGTAGTTTCAAAGAATATTGAGGTCAAGAAATTAGTTTACGTTTACCTTGTTAGGTATGCCGAGGAGCAACAAGATTTGGCTCTACTGTCTATTTCAACTTTTCAGAGAGCTTTGAAGGCAAGTACATTCTTAACAAATTATTGAAGAGATTCATACTATTACATTTCGTTTTTTAAGCTAGTTTTCGATCACTGTTAGTAGTCTGAAACTAATACTTTACAAACAATGACAATCTTCTTGTTAGTAGCAGTACTTCAGGAATGCTACGGATCCATTTTAATTTCTACCCTCTGAATCTTTATTATGAAGTCACCATCTGTATATTAGGTATTTCCTTTCATATCCGTACCTCACTAATTCAAACTTAGCTGAGCTCCCTTTGTTGAATGTAAATATGTTTTCCTATCTCTCTTAGTATAGTTTTACCCTTCAGCAAGTTTCCTTATATAATAATAAATATTTAAAAAGTAGTGGGTTTTCTATGAAATGTGTTGTCTCTATCTACTTGCATTAACTTGTTATGTAGTTTTTAATTGAGGAGCTGGAGGTTAAAATTCAAAACCATGAAAAACTATGCATGTTACAACTAACAAATAATAGAGGATTAATAGACTAATTATAGACTATTACATTTCTGTGACATATCTCCTGATTTATATAAAATTCTAAATGAAGGAATAGAATGCCTGAATTGATCCTCATTCATCATTTGACACAAGCCTTGTGGAACCCAATTCATTGTCCGATCTGAAGTGTCCGATTAAAACTATTTTTGTAATTTTTTGTTTGCTTTTTTTTACTTAACATAATGTTTTCCATGTTGGTTTTATTTATTGACTTTTGTTTATCATCAGCTGCAATTGGCCTGTGTGTTGATGCTTGAATAGTAAATAAAATAATTTCAGTTCACCATTCACTTGGATTTGTAAACTAGCATTCATTTTTGGCCACATCTAACAGTGCTTTGGGTTAACCTATTTGTAATTTGCAACTCCTTGCCTTATCTCTTTCTCTGCCTTGGAAATGAACTGAAATTCTAGTAAGCCACTGTAGCTGGATTGATTATTGGTTTGGATGAAACATTGAGCTTTATTGGTGTTATTTCCTCTCATTTCATCAAGGATCTCCTTCTGTATCTTCCTTCTTCCACCCCTTTTCTCAAAATGAATCTTCACTTCAGGGTATCTATGTGGACAACAGGTGCTACTTTGGTGAAAGTAGTCCTACATTCAATTTCCAGTGGGGGCTCAGGTGTGAAATGACCGCAGATGTCAAAGCACTTTTAAAATTATAACTACTAGAAATGGAACTTTTCAAAGAGTTAAGATAACATCAATGACATTGATGGTTATTTTTTTCCTCTATAATATACATGAGTGTTCTACATTTTGGTAGGCTCATGTGCCCCTACATTCCCCATTTAATGCCCTCTCCTCACTTCCTGGTAACTCATCCCACCCCTCAGGTCATCTAACATCTTTTGTCTTTGTCTTCCTTTCTGTATTTTCCCTATCATTCTTCCCTCCATTACTTTGTTCATCAATCCCTCTCCTCTCAGTGTTTGGCCCACCCATTTCCTCTATCTTTGTTTAATTACCCCAATCATGTAATTTGTTTCATATTGTACTAATATTCTCGTGCTCAGTGGCATTCCCATATTGATACACACTCAAGAAAACTCAGTTTTCTCTGCTTTTTCATTTATCCAATTCTTTCTTTTGTTTTAATCGATGTTCTCTTTCCTATAACTATGGTTTTTCATAATTGCTTAATATATGAGGCATAATATTTTGGGAATTGTCCCTCCAAGCTCTCAAAGTATTCAAGTATTAAATTAAGCTTATGGCTAATGGAAGGCTGATGTTTTTCTTTTGCCCTTTTCATATATTCGATTTTATGTTGGTATTTGTACTTTCTTTTGCTATTTCTATTATGAAAAAATAAAGCGATTCTAAAAAGGGAAATTCAAAAAAGGCCTAACCATCACAGATGAGATAAAAGTAATAATATTTGTGCCTCTTATGGTTACTCCTTATCTATTTATAAAGAACCTTAACTTATACAACTGATCTTATCAAATAAATTAATGGTAGCTCTTTTTTATGTGATAGACAATTTTCAATTTGAATGAAGATGTAGGTTCTTCATGTAAAAGAAAAAGGTTTACTTGTGTAATTGAGTATTAATCCATTGATTAATGTTACAGTTTTTCTCGTTCAAGACATACAATATTATTTTTTTACATTGCAGGATCCTAATCAACTAATCCGAGCTAGTGCTTTACGTGTTTTATCAAGTATAAGAGTGCCTATGATAGTGCCAATTGTTATGCTCGCTATAAAGGATTCAGCATCTGATATGTCTCCTTATGTTAGAAAAACAGCAGCTCATGCTATCCCTAAATTATATAGGTAAGCTCTTAGACTTTTTTTGTTATTACAAGATTATATAATTCATAGGATGTTATCTTCAAAATATCAGAATGGTTTCTCTTCTAACATTGGAAAAGCCATCATGACATATAACATATTAGTACTGCTGTAACATTCATCTATTTGCTTTCCAGCTTGGATCCAGAACAAAAAGATGAGCTTATTGTTGTGATTGAAAAGCTGCTATCGGATAAAACAACATTGGTTGTGGGATCTGCTGTGATGGCATTTGAAGAAGTTTGTCCAGAAAGAATTGATCTGATACATAAAAACTACCGAAAGCTATGTAACCTGTTGGTTGATGTTGACGAATGGGGTCAAGTCATTATCATCAGTATGCTGACAAGATATGCACGCACGCAATTTGCTGATCCCAATGCTGATGTAAGAACCAAATACTCCATTTTATTAGTGATTTATGATTTTGTATTGTACCAGTGTGTTTAAGATTTTGGGACACCTTGGATACTAATGAACTTTTAAAAATACTTGCCTTCAAATATATTATCCACAAATATAATCTTCAAATATAAAATTCACATCCACATGCTTTTAAAAGGTAAAACTGGGGAGAGACTGCATTGTGAGTCAAGAATCCAAAATACTCAAATTTTCACCTAACTAGATAGTTGAGTGATCATGAAGTACCAGGCTCCCCACAACTTGATTATCAGTACTCTTTACCCAGTCAAATATCCTTAAATTATGATAATACTAAAATTTAAAAATTATGTTGATTTGGGAAATTATGAGATGTGTCACATAAGCCATGGTATGGCTTGATTCTCGACTTTGATTCAATTTCTGTATATAGCATATATTAGTAACATCTCAGTGTAAAAGATGTAAAATCTATAGCCATAAATAGCCATAAATCTATGCAAGAAACAGCAAAGGATCCTGTCATTAGAATTATCTTCCAAGTGTTGCATCTTACTTTTATTGTAAAAATATTCATTAAAAAAATTGTGACTTGTTTCAGGATGATGGAGAGGATACTACAAACAAACCATTTTATGATGATGAAGAAGACATTGATGGGGATCAAGATCAAAGTAAAGAGGAAAAAATTAAGAAAACTTACTCCTTAGACCCAGATCACAGACTTCTACTTAGGAACACAAAACCACTCCTTCAAAGTCGTAATGCATCTGTGAGTTATCAACCAAGTCTTAGAAAATTTTTCTGCTCATAACTTTAAGATGGGTTTGAACATTTGAATTGCATCCTTGTTTTGCAGGTTGTAATGAGTGTTGCACAGTTATATCATCACTTGGCTCCCAGATCTGAAGTCCACGTTGTGGCAAAGGCTTTAATTCGCTTGTTGAGGTCACACAGAGAAGTGCAGTCAGTAGTTTTGAATTGCATAGCTTCTGTTTCCACAAAGAGAAAAGTGAGTTTTGTTTTCAATGAATGCTACAGTACATTATTTTCACAAATATTCATTGTTTACATTTAAACTTATGAAATCATGCATTAAAAGTTAAACATCACCATATTCAGCTGTTCTGATTTTCCCGTTGTTAATTATTATGACTTGCTTTACTTATAGGGAATGTTTGAACCATTCTTAAAAAGTTTCTTTGTACGAACAAGTGATCCCACTCACATAAAACTTTTAAAATTGGAGATCTTGACTAACTTAGCCACTGAAACAAGTATATCAGTCATTCTTAGAGAATTTCAGACATATATTTCAAGCAATGACAAAGAATTTGTGGCTGCAGCTATCCAGGCCATAGGCAGGTAAATATATTACTTTCTCATTTCTTAATTAACTAGTAAATACTTCATCTCCTCTAACTTTCAAATGCTTATTTTCAGGTGTGCATCAAGCATCAAGGAAGTTACTGACACTTGCTTAAGTGGACTTGTGTCACTTTTATCGAACAGAGATCGTAAGTATCTTCTTTCCAGTTTTCTTTGACCTATTTACCTAAGGGCATTATTTTCAATATTGGTTCTCTCTTCCAGATGATGTGGTAGCAGAGAGTGTGGTCGTGATAAAGAAACTTCTTCAAACGCAACCAAGTGAACACAGAGAGATAATAATTCACATGGCCAAATTGGTGGATTTTATCAATGTTCCACAAGCAAGAGCTTCCATTCTTTGGCTGTTGGGAGAATACTCCGACCGAGTTCCAAAAATAGCTCCAGATGTTCTTCGTAAGATGGCCAAGAGTTTTATCACTGAGGTAGGTTTTAAATCTGTTGCTGAGTTTTTTATGTTATTTTTAGGTCTCTGATAGTGAAAATTTGAGTGATTGCTCTAGATACCATACATTTTGATTAATAAGCCTGCTTCATGGTTATGAATTCATACAGGGAACCTTTTGAGCATGTTCACCATCTGCAATTATGTTTTGCCTTAAATACAGTCTTCAAATTTTCATGGTTGATTTATAGAAAATTGGCACCCTGGTTCTTTTTTAACAGTACTATTTTATCATTTGAAGAATGTATGAATGGGTTGTAACCATGCTTATCAAAGATGCTCATATTCCTTGATATTGCCTCAAATAGTTTGTCATCTATCACCGGCCTTTGACGTGAGGTGTATGCAATAATTGGAACGAATTTTAAAATATTTTAGTATTCAATGATTGTTTACCATGCTAAAGAGTGGATTCATGAATCTGAAGGAATCTCTATTCATTTAGGGATTTTTGAAAACTTAAGAATACACAGAAATATTAACATTAATGGGATTTGAACCTAGGTCTTCCATTTTTCTGACAATGTTCTAACCACTGAAGTACTATGCCAGGCTAAATTTGCCCTGTTTGCAGGATACTTAAGTGTTTGATTATAAAATGTTAAGTTTGCTTAGTTTTCCTTGGGTTTATGGCACATGCCTTGGCGTTCAAATTATATACCTGTATTAAAATCTTTGTATTGCAAGCTTTATGAAAAAAGTCATTTTTTACTATACAAGTTTTTTTAGTACTACTACTAGTTTTACTATATTCTATATAATAGTCATCTTTATGAGAGTGAACAGGTCTATAGACTTTTTATCAGATTATATTTGAATCATCATAACTATACATATCATTGAATCCTAGCTATCTCAAGAAAAAGATGCCTGTCCCTCTGTTAAGTATCATGAAACTGTCTTCCTTTTAGTTTAATTTTAAGGGGATGAAAAGTTAACGTATAAATAGTATCACCTAAGCCTATTCGCTAAATTTAGCAGAACTAATTTAGTATCATCTGAAAAATTCTTTAAGAAATCCACTAACCTACTTTCATCTACCTTGATCATACAGTCACAGCAGATGTATTTGATGTATAAATATTAAAATAAATTTGGAATTTAATCTGTGCAATTCTTCAAGTATTTGTTCACTACAATAGTTTATATCCTTAGTATAATATGAGACATGAGCCTTTAATGATAGGGTCACTTATTAATTTGCTAAATGCTACATTTGAAACTATGATTTCAAATATTGTGGTATGGTTGCTCATTTATGAAACATTTCTCTTAAATTACCTTGATTTGTGTTCACAGGAAGATATAGTCAAACTACAAATCCTCAATCTAGCAGTAAAACTATACCTCACAAATCCCAAGCAGACCAATCTTCTGTGCCAATATGTTTTCAATTTGGCAAAATATGACCATAACTATGACATAAGAGATAGAGCCCGATTCCTCAAGCAATTCATTTTCTCTGAGAATAGCAAACTCTCTAAACATGCCAAGAAGATATTCCTTGCTACCAAACCAGCTCCAGTTTTGGAATCACGATTCAAAGGTAAGATGAAATAAATCTGTTGTATTGCTATTGATGGAATATTAATAGCCAGAGATTAATCATTTCTCTCTTCACTCTCACAGATCGAGATCATTTCCAGTTGGGTTCCTTATCGCACTATATTAACACTCGAGCTGTGGGATATCATGACTTGCCTTCTTTCCCAGAAGTTCCTCCTGATTCTTCTGTGAGAGACATAGAACCTCCAGTGGTTTGGAAAGAAACAGGGCGCACCAAAAAGCAAACGGTGAAAAAGAGATCTTTCTATTCTGAAACTGAAGAGAGCAGTCCCAACAATTCTGAGGATAGCAGTGAAGATTCAAGTGATGAGGAAGATAGCTCAGATGATAGCAGTGATGATGATGATGAGAGTGATACCTCTGAAGATGATGAGGACTCTGACAAGGACTCCAGTTCCGATGATGATGATGAAGATGGTTCTAGCAGTGATGAAGTACAGGTACTTTTAGATGTTTAATTTAGGTAGTTACACTATCAGTTGCTTTTATATTATTGACCCTGTCATTGAAACTAGAACTAGATCTTCTTCAACAATATCTCGAACAAGCACCTCTTGAAAACTTTTGAACTCTATTATTAAGTGTTAAACTTCAAAGAGTTTAAATCAATCCAAAATTTCCTTCAGTATTTTTATACCATACAAAATATGTAATATCAGCACATTCCACACAGTTTAAGTAAGAATAATTTCACATAATTACTTCATTTTTTGTCCAAAGATAGTATTTGTGCTTACAATGAAAGTAATTTCATTTACTGTTCCATTAGATACTCCTGGTGTATTTGGAAAAAAATTATTTGAAAATCAGTAGAGTATTTTCTTGTGTTTAGTAAAGTTATGAATAATGTTCTTGCTACTAAAGTTAAAAAGGATTTCTTTTGTGTTACTTATGCTTTATTAATCAGATATTGATTCTATTTTGTCACCAATAGCATGAATTATTTATATAATTTTATTGTTACAGGTTGTTTCCAAATCAAAGATAGTTCTTTCCAAAAGACAACAGCAGAAAAAGAAAAAAGAAGTGGAGGAAGAGGAGGAATCTTCAGAATCTGATGATGAGGAAGAGGATGATGATGAAGAAGAAGATGAAGAATCTGAGAGCTCTGACGAGGATAGAGATGCCAAAGTTCAACCTCCAGCTAAAAGCAAAACGAAGACAGCTTCATCTGCTCCAAAACCAAAGACAAACTTGGATCTATTGTTGGAATTAGATGATGGTAATAGTAGTAGAAGAAATTGATAATTATAGGATCAATACTGAAAAGTTGTATCTAACAATATAGTAGTTTAAATTCTTTTACAAAGTTGATAGTTGTTCCTGTAACTGATTTTTCATTAAATTTTTCTTGGGGGATATATGTTTTCAAAACTTTAAAATCTGTTGCTGATGCTAGAAAAATATTGGCAAAATAAAACTTAATTTAGTAGTAGTAGTAGTAACTTAGTAGTTTATAAAATTCAAAAAACATCAAAGATTATCCATTTGAATGAGAAGCATAATGATACCACTTTCTCTGGCAACAGTGTGCTGCTTTTACTCCGAAAAGCCATCATTATTTTACAGTAATCATATGTACAGCTTTAAAAGTAATTAAAAACTTCCTTGCGAGCTATGTATTCTGTATTCTAGCTTGTGTCGTTTGGTTACTTAGAAGTTTGGTCTGAAGATGCACTGTTAGAATCCTGGCAGAATGTTCTCTCTTTATAATTCCAATGCGGTAAAATTCAAGAGAAACTGTAAGAATCTCCATGAGAATCAATTGGATAAATATTTGGAAAATCATTTCCTTAACTGATTGTATGAGAAAAAAATGACTAAGTAGTCATTTTATCTTTTGAATATCATTCTGATGTAGACCAAACTTCTATCAGAGATTTGGAGTATTTTGTATCTTTTGTAATTTTATTAAAATTGGACACTTACATTCCATTTATTTTCCTTTCTATCTTTATTTTATTTATTTTTGTTACCATTATTTCCATTTCCTCTCATGGCTTAATGGTTGGGGGCTTCTTAATCATTCCTTAGTTTGCTATGTTAACAATATTTGTCAAAGATGCTAATCATCATCATCCACATCTCAAAATCCTTTCTCATAGAGGGAAGGTGAAACATGTTACTGCTTCAGCTGTATGCTTCATAACTCTTGCTTCTTAGCATGCTCTTCTAAAATGGAGCTTATCCTCTCTTTTGGAAGCCGTTGTGTGTATGATAGGTGTATTATTTTTAGGTTTAGGCTTGTCATATCATATTTGTAATTTTATAAAAATTGTTTGACCGTGTTAAATGCGTGGAGTAGATTAATTGTACTGTATAGTATGTAATATGTAGTATAATCATATCATTATTAAGTGGTTTTCAATATTTTAGTGACAATCAAACAATTATATAGTTTAAACATTATCTGGTGTTAGGAAGAAGTTAATCCAGGTTTTGGTAGGAAAGTTTTCTTTAACTTGTTTATTAAACTGTTAAATAAATGCCCATGACACAGTGGTCTCATAGTAAATACATCATCTGAAACATGAAGTTAAACTTGCCAGCTTTTACGGTTTCATTTTGATCCTTAGGAAATTGATTCACTCACAAGTTCATTCTGCATCATTATTCATGAAAGCTAATTTTTTAATAATGTAGCAAGAAAAGGCATCCCATAAAGCTGTTTTATATTTTTGATTGAATACTGTAACCTTGAGAATATCTGTCTAGAGAAGCTACAAAAGTTTTAGTAATAACCATTTTTGGGTGTAAAGTGTTAAGTTTTTTGCTTTCTTGCTATTTTAGAAGTAATGATAGTATTGTGCAAGGAATAAATTTGAGAAATTTAACAAGATGGATAAAAATTTTAGCCTTTAGACAAAAGGTTTCCCAGGAAATATCAGTAATATAGAATATCTTAAATCACACAGAAAATATCTTTTTGAATTAAGGCATTGTTGAAGAGTCAGTTTAATTCAAGCTGAATCAAATTTGCATCCCTGAAAATGAACTGGCTCTTGTTTGTCAATATCCTTGGTAAATGTATCATATTTGTTATGTAATGAATTTATTAATGATTTCATACAAAGTTTATACAGTAAAAAAATATAGAGTAAACTGTAAGGTAGGCCCATTTTATCATTTTAGTGTCTTCCTTAGAAATCAGTGGACCAAGGGAAATGTTTCATAGATTGATGGTGGTATTTACAAGTCAATACTTGCAGCATGAAAATAAAGGAGCTTTGTGTAATGGAATTTGTATGAAGTAAATTTTAAACTTGTGAAATGATTTATTTTCTATATCTTACCATAAAATATTAAGTTCTATTTATGATAAAATTTTGCAGTATTTTAATTTTACATATTTTAATTTCAGTCCCAGCCATTACTCCAGTGATGACACCATCACTTGGTGGATTCCTTACTCCATTATGCCCTCCATCCTCTCAGGCTCTGTCAACTATTCAGGTAACAGAATTGCAAATAATCATAACTTTAACTCATATAAGAAGTGTCACCTTCAATTTATTTTAAATGAAATTCGCACTTATCCATCAGTTTACTTACTTCACCTGATGTAAGATTGAAGAAATTCCTAAGTTGCCATGATCTCTATAATCTCGAGATTTTTTACTTAAGTCAATGTTGAAATGCTTTCCACATCTTCTAATTTCCCAAATTTCTATCTTGCAAAAATGTAGGCAGCCAGTCCTAGTTTCATACCTTTAGCACAGAGTGAACTTCTGAACAAAATTAGTGGAAGAGGATTGCAAGTGATGTATCGATTCACAAGATCTCCGCATCTATTCTCACCCTTGATGGCTTCAGTTGAATTGATATTTAGTAACGTTTCTGGAGATGTTTTAGAAGACATCAAAGTTGGTCAAAAGGTATGGTATATTTTCCTTTTTCTAAAGCTAGTACTGATTATATTCCTGTTTTATATCCAAGAAAAAGAATTTGAATAATTAAAATATAAAAGAAGCTCCTCTCTTAGTAATATATATACTTTCATGTCTATAAGATACATTTTATCTCAACTTTTCTCTGTTTCTTCTTGTAATGATATTTGTGCAGAGTTGGTTGGATTTTATAGAAATTATAAAAAATGTAACACCAATTTTATTATTAGCCTGTGGGGCTAATGCATTATTGGATAAAAATCACAAAAATGTTTTTGGTCATGGGCTTTGAAGTATTTTATACCAGAGGAATATTTATCGTTATTTTTTGTTAAATGTCATTTTTTGAAGGCCGATATTTTACCACTGATAATTCAAGTGACTGTTTTTTCCAAATTATGGGTGTTAATGTTAGTTTAGGAAATTTGATTACTTTAAACTGGGGACAATTCTTCTTAACCGATTATGAGATTTTAGAGTTTTATCCCATACATAGATGCAGTATTTTATAAGGAGCTTTACTGATGCTCTCCCCACTGCATGAAGGTCTTAGGTGTTCTTCATAAGATATACACTCAGAATAATCATGGAATATGGTCTCTGAAATATGTTGTTGGCAATAATTTACTGCACATCCATCCACTGATTATCAAAATTATAACCTATTCTTTCTCTGAGTTTACTTATATGTTACCTCCAAAATTATGTATAAAAATGTTAGGTATAGACAAATTTTTTTATATCTTTCGTTAATCTTATTCCATCCTGCAGTTTCTACCCTCTGGATCGTCCATGCATGAGTTTGCACCAATTGGAACCCTCCAACCATCATCAAGCCTTCCTGGAACCTTGGGTGTTGATTTTAATGACTCAAGTCAGCCAGTTTCATTTGAAATACTCAGTACCAACAGCAGTAGTGGAGAGATTTGCAATGCCAAAGTCACTCTGAAACCACCTGTTGGAGAGCTTATCAGAGCTGTAACCATGAATGAACAAATATTTTTATCTGAACTGCGTAAGTTACATAAAATTTTCTGCTAACTTTAGCTTTAGGTTCTGACCTGTGAGACTAAAGTAAATTAGATTGCAAAATTCAATGCCATCAAGTTACTTTGAAAGTATTTGGTTTTAAGTAGAATAAGTGACCTGTAGATGAAAATGCTACTTAGGCATAAATATGTCTCTCTGTCTTATTCAGTTCAAAAGACTGTTTATTGTATCAGGATACCTTGCTTGATTTAGGGCTCACGATGGATATTTTAATATTGAAAATTTTTCATTCCTTATTTCATCAGATAGAATGGCTAATATTAAATAATTAAAAATTTTTCTAAGGTGAAGTTTTAATAATAAGAAATGTTAAAGCTGCAGTTTCTTTGAAAAGATTATTTTAAGTACACAGAAATGCAGGAAATAAAAACTATACAATCTTTAATGGGTTTATAACATTTAAAATTAACATTAAACTGCTGTGAACATTATGAGTAAGAAATGTCACATTTTATTTTTAGAAATTCTAATCTACATTTGTCTGAGTTAATGGGTATTATCAAGGATTTGGGTTTGCAAGTAAATTGTGAAGTTCTCTCTGGAAACAGATTCTAAAGGCATGCTTTTGAGTTAATTTAGGTTATTGGAGTGAAGTTTAAGTCTAAAATCCACACATATTAAGACATTATTTTTGTCATTAAGGATAAATGACCTCTACACCCAATGAGTAGAAGAGGATTAAAAGAAGAATAAGGATGAATGATTAATAATATGCTATTATTATTTATTTATCCTTAAAATTAAATTCCAGAAAAGAGTTATTCAATAAACAATTCAGTACTATGTAGTGAAAAATTTTTAGATAAAAGCTCAACTTTACGAATACAATTTTAGTTATTTGCTTACAATCTTGAAGTTCCTCATATTCTATGGTCGGTTAAGTTTATCTTCATGGCTGAGAAGTAGAGCAAGAGACAGATGACTAATTCAGGATGTAGAGGGAGAGACCAACAAGAGATGAGAGGATTGTGGTAACTTAACTGTTAACTCATAAATTCCCTCAAGTTCGAAGAGAACCCAGTCTCTTTAAGTGTTGCAACACGTGATATACTGCTTTTCTTTATGTATTGCCTATAAAGGCAACTTCCTGATTTTGTGTGAGGCATACAATGTTTCTGAAATGTGGTACTGAAACACCCTGTATAGAAAATTTTGTTTCATCAAATATAATGATTTATTTATAAAGCATTACATATCACATGGACGTTGAAAGCACTGAGGAATTCAGTATGGTAATTTTTCATCTTGCCCCCTTTGCTAGATAATTGGTCCTATTGAGCTCATGTCAACCCATATTAATGTTGTTTAAATCCTCGGAGGCTGTTAATGATATAATAACTAAATTAAGTAATTGGCAACACAGAGTTGAGGGACTGATTTCTTACTGAACTCTAGGGTAATGATGAATATCTCAGTGTTACTGGATAAATCACTTTCATCGAATCATCTTTGATTGGTTTCCCTTCCCATCCTAAAAGGTATCATTTTTCTAGTTCCCCCTCAGCCACAAAGATAAATTTAAGAGACCATAGTAGGTTGAATTATTATTAAGGTAGTCATAATGGGCTTGTTTATTTTCAGAAAAACTGAAAGGTATGAATGAACACAGCATCAACAATATTTCTTCTCCAACTGGAATTTTTGATCCTAAATGGATCAGCCAAAAAGTTTATGAAGCTGCCAATGTTGCATCTGTTCCAAGTTTAGAAGCTAAAACTCTAAGGTTGGTATTTCTTATGAAAATTTTTCAATTAGAGATGCCTTTGAAATATTTTCTATAACCTTACCTTTCTTCCAGATTTGCTGGTCAGACCCTGTCATCAAAGTCCCTGGTGCTTATCACAGTTAAAGAGGAAGACAATGCAAACTATAGCATTTTTGTGAACTGTGAAAAGATGGTGATTGGCTCAATGTTACTAAATGAGCTTAAAAGCCATATGAGAAAATGATGTATTTCCAGAAGCCAAGAATCAAGGTTTATTAATGTCACATCCTCAATACATGGCATTCCAAAGTTGTATATATAAATTGTCTTCTTTTAAATCATGCTTTTTTCGTGTTGTTGTCATATGTAGCACTAAATTTAAAAATTTATTTGTTACTAAGCTCTCTTCCTTCATTACTGATCTTTTTCTTGCTCTTAGAATTGAGGGAGTACCAAACGAGCGTGCGTTCCCCTTCCTTTCCAGTTCCCTCAATCTCCCAGAAGCGTAAACGGTATTGGCTATTTTGCATCAAAAACTTGCGTAAAACTGAAATCATCAATAAGAAAGATGTAATGAAGAGATGATTAACCTTCATTTAGCCATGATTTCTCAAAGCATACCATTCCACATTGCTGTTGATATTGGCTTGCTGAAACCAATGTCTTGATCTGGATGGTCGGTAATCAAGTCTTTCAAAATACTTGTACCAAATCCCTTCCTTCTACAAGAGCGACGAATATAAGCAGTATCTAAAGTTGTCATCTCATATTTGCATCTTGTTTTTTCGTTATATATACCTTGCAGGTGTAAAATGAAATTATTTCCATTTTATTTATATTTAAAATCAGGCCATCTAACGTAAGTCACCTAGTGGGTACAATTCTGAATCATATATTGATGAACAGATTGGAAAACTCGGAAACCAAACTCTTAATTTTTCTTATATTAATTGTTGTAATTTCATATTCATTTCGCAGGTCGTCAATAAAAAATTTGAAATGATTCCTCACCTTTTAATTTCAGCGTATAAAATCCAATCGCAACTCCTTGATACCACAATATTTTTAAGACATCACTGGAATCAGGTAGATCATACGTCGATTCAAACTCCTTAACATCTGGTGGTTCATACTGCTCATAAAGGACTTTGTTCAGTACATAGTAGACAACATTTTCCTCATCTGAAGTCACCTGTTACATGAAATCATTTATAGTTACACAAATGCAATCATATTTAAGCATGCAATGCAACTTCTTACTTTAATCCATCCATTTTTCTCTCCACCTGACCCAAGAACTTCATCGATACTTTCCCATTTGTCATTCAATTTAATTCCAACACCTATGTTAAAGGTACATGAATATCAGGGGCGCGTTATTGATAAGCCTCAAAGAGCCAGTTATAAAATTACCACATACATGAATTACAAGATGAGCATGCATTTGTTGAAAAGGTAATAGAATTATTAGGAAAAGCCACCACCGAGTGTTTCATAAGCGGTTCTCCACACCTAAAATTTAAATTACGCTGCCATAACTTAAAATGCAAAATTAGATAATTAAAGACTAAAAGCAAAATAAATAATATTCTGGAAACAGATTAACTGCCAATAGGATTTTGCTTCCCACTAACCTTGGGCAAATCATTAAGAAGGCATATGTAAAGCGCAAAATTTTATTAATCTATTCTCAGTTTACTGATCTGAACATCATCATTACATGCATTTATCAGTAAAATAAGGCATTACAGTGAGTTAAAAGGCTAGTCTATGCCATTCTCTACGAAAAGGTGTCTTCTGAAACACAAATTGAACGCGAATAATCGCATGCGTTTTTATTCAGATAAACATTGAGATATCAAGGTTTCGTCATCCATCTCAAAAATAGCTCCACTCCGATGCAAGGAAAGTTTACAGTGTTGCCAGTTGAAATTGCTACGTGAATCTTTTTCAATACTTTCAACCAATGACAAACTACCTTACATTGGCGTTTGCATGGAGTCCGCAACCAGTTACCCATAAGGCCCCCTTTTCCCCTAGTGAGCGTTGAGGAAGGATGGCTACTAATAATTATTTCGGATTCACTCCTGGAGGAACGCAATATGGGTAGGTTTTTTGTGCCGAAAGCTTAGATTATTTTGGAAGAGTCTCTTTTATCTTCTTTGAAAATATTTTATCGTTTATAATTCTATTGCATTTGTGAGAAATTTTCTTTGAAAGTGTAATGGCGATTAGAGTGCATTTTTATCATCTTGAATCTTCATTCGTGCGTTTCAGTAAGAAGGTGTAATTGTAGTTTTGCCATTAATTTATTGATAGGGTTCGAAATCAACATTTACAATTTTTAAAGTATTTTAATATGTTTTAATTGTAAGCCGGCTTCAGAAACCATTGACGCCATTTTGTCGTAATCTCACAGAAGCTGACTTTATTTTGAAATAATTTATTTCAAATATCGTCATTACATAGTATCACAGTTTATTCATACAGAAGTTTTCAACTCGGAGGAAATCACATTGGGATTAATTACTCATTACGCCGTGCGAAGAGAATAATACCGGCGGCATGGCGCCGGTTTCCTCGTGCTTTATTACGAAACAATTTTCATGTTGAATGTAATAGTTACCATCTTTCGCTACATTGAAGTATCATGTTAAACATCCGAAGTCAGCATTTAATTAGAAGATTTTCTAAGGTGAATTGAATGTATTATGTTTCGTGGTTATGCATTGTTAAGAAGAGGAGATTGTAATAATTTGTGGTCATGTTAACAATGCGGTCGTTATTAATTATGGATTGTAGCGTCAGTTTCATGTACCTTTTACTTTAAGTGTGTGTAAATTAAGAGCGGCGTGGTCATTTGGCCAATTTACTGCCTAATTTCGTTAAATTATACCATTAATTCATTCCGCAGTGATTTGATAGAAATCTGCCAACCAAAATTCCGCAGCCGAAGTTACTAATGATTCCATGAATTTGGTCTGATACAGACTCTTTTTGCTTTTACACGATGTCTGTTGAGTGTAGCTAAGGGTAATTTTCAGCTTAAAAAATCTTTTTTTTAAGTTGCGTTATTGGTTTGATTGATTTTTTTCTGCCTATTCCCAAAGTTAAAGCGTTACTTTATTTTTTAAAAATCCAGGGTATTTTATTTAAAAAAGAAACCTCTTTATATAAAGTAATTAGTTTGCAATTACAATTAAGAGCTTAACGAAATAGCGACATTTTAACCTAGTAACTTAGGTATTGCAAGTTATCTCCCAAACAGAAGTGCAGCTAGATTATCTTAGTGTTTTGAGTAATGTAAGTATTTAGTTACATTAATTTCTTTTTTAGCGAAGTTATCAATGATACTGATGATTACTTAATTGTGAGCGATAAAGTGCCGGGAAAGATCAGCTTTTTCGAATTGAATGTCTTAAGATTAGGTTGAGGTTTTTAAGGAATTGTCAGTGTGAAGCAGCTCACATAAGGCAACAGGAAGGTTGCGTTTATAAATAGCATAAATTTGGCAACGCTGGCTTCAGCTGACACCGTAAAAACCCTGCCAAGACGCATATATTTAGTGGATTATCCTGTTTGCCCACTATTTCGTTTTCTGTTAAAATTAAATCACTTTATATTCATGCAAGGTATTACAAAATTGATGACTTTTAAATTGTTCTATTTGGTTCAAGGTAGTTACCATAATTATGGATTCTGTTACTTAACGGGAGTTTTTGTATTTCTAGCCCAGTAACTATTGCTATTAACTGTTCGATTTGAGCCCATCTTCCTACCTCAATATTAATAGTTGCCAGAATTATTTAACCTTCTTTTGTTTTATCCTTTTTATTTTACTTTTAATGGCCAAGACTGTATTTCAATTACCCTCATAGGTGTTTTTGTTATGAAAACCCTCTAATCTACTATAAATCTAAAAGGTGAGGTATTATATCAACAGTATAGGGTTTTTGATAGAGTAAATCAATAAATTGGCAGAGCAGAAATCGCTCACTAATGAAATCCGTTGATAATTTGTTCATTCTCAGATGAAATAAGAGTACCTTGAACAGTAGATGTAGCATTGTAAACTTCTGAGAAATATTCTTTTCCAACAATGATGGAAATTTAAACCTTCTGGGATTTATTTTTGTGCAAAATTTATTTAATTACCTAACCGCATAGTTAAATATTACTTGTTGCTAATGACAGCGAGTTCAGATTCACAATTATTATCTGTGAAAGCTCATAGGGGAATGATTTGAAAAATTCTTTGTAGTGAGACTGATTTTTACCAAGATATCTATAAAACAATATAATCTCAAAGAAAGGGAAGGATGCTGAAAAGGTATACAAGAAATCTAACTCATGGCTAGGTCAGCATATGCAGGAAATTAGATAAATAAAATTAAGATTTGACCCTCGCTGAGTGTTTAATGGCTTTCTCATTGAGATACTTCTATATCAGCAGTGGAAAGACATGCAGAAAGGCAGACACCTAGAAATTTTTCACCAATTTGGAAACAAAAATTGTCTCCATAATGAATGAAAGGGAAGATGAGTGTAATGTAAATGCCATCCTGAGTTAAAATTTTTATCGTGCGTTAAAATGGTCATCTCATGAATACATTTTCTTGTATGATGTAAATTTTGTACTTTCATTTTGACTCAAAGCCTTGAATGTGAAGAAAAACATTGTCATTTAACCTGATTTTGTTTTGTTGACAAAATCATTTGTAACATTCACAAGAATTTTAATGAATTAAGAAATGCCCAGTTACCTCCAATAGAAGAATATTTTTATGCACAGAATTCAAGTAGTGAGTTCTCAAAGCATAATTGGTATTTTTTAGAACTACTGCTACTCCTTATCAGCCTGGACAAGCTGGATATGCCGTGACTCCTGCTCCAGCAACCCCTGGAACATATACAGCACAAAGAGCTGGCACTGGATATGAAACTGCATACCAGGCAGCTGCTACCCACACCACCCCCGGAACATATGCTGGTACTTTCATACCTCGGCATATTTTGTAACATGGTGAATTCTCATTCATAATATTTTGATGACATTAAGAAAACCAATATTTGGATAAAAAATATAGCCACATAATGGAGGGTGGTGAAATTGAATACTTAATATGTATATAAATCAATAAATTTAGTGTACTGGAATGAGAGTTCACTGTACTAGTTAAAATGATGACAAACCTAGCTCGCTTTGATGAGTCATGAAGAAAACTTGTTCCCTATTACTTATCTGATGGATTTAGTGATTTTGATGTTTCTTTTTCTTTGTACCTGTTTATTATACACTTCTTGTTATTCACTAGTTGGTGCTGCAACCCCTGCCACTGGTGCCACTTATGACTATGGATATGGGCGAACTCCCCAGACTGCTTATGATGGATCAAAAACTTACTATCAGCAACCAGCTGCAGCTACGTACTCGGCAACGGAGACCCACTATCAAGGTTAGCTTACGTTGTATTATATCTATTAATAAATCAGGTATTCAAATATTTTATTGCTGTGTCATCTAAGTTGACGCTGACACAAAAGTACTAAAGTAGTTAATCAACTTAAATTAACTAGCTAAAATTATCCTAATTAAAAATTATACAACATCAAAACCAGTCTAAGAAAACCTCCCTATTTTCACTTCACAATGGCCAAAGATTTATTTGAATTTCAATTTATCCATCCATATCGATGTGTGCAGTTTTGACTGTATTGATAACTTTGATTTGCACAGAACTAAAATTTGTAATGTTTTGTAGCTACTCATTTTAAAAAAATTTTTATATACCTATGTAGTTAAACTGGTAAATATTAATACCTTGGTTATACACTCCAATTGAAATAGAGGATTTCGCTTCAGATTGCAAGGCTATACTTTTGAAAGTCCAGAAGGAAAGGAAAACTTCGTATTAAGTTAATGCGAGTATAGTGCTGGGCAATGTATATTTAACCAAAATTGTCTGTGGACAAAAATGATTGCTCATTTTCTTTTTGAGAATTACAGAACAAATATTATTTTAAATTCCACGTGCAAATGTGTTACTTGCTAGTTGAAAGCTGACATAATGGGAATAAAAACTTTGTACACCTCTACAGGAAGGTTGATTTCATATGGCATTATTTCTAGAGAGTTGTAGTGAACTGGCAGCATCATTAGAGTTCTCGTGGCTTAAAGATGTACATGTCAGTTTCCCTGTTTAGGTTCAGGACGAGTATATTCTGCAGAAATGAGTAGAAAAAAAACTTTCTCATTTCTGCCAGCAAAAACTATGGGATAGCTTCTCCTCCTATTTCTCTCTTCCCCTAACTTCTGCTCATCTTTAATGCAACCACTCTATATGTTTGAAACTGGATCATAATAAGTCTTATTTAGATAATAATTCAATGGAAGTGTATACATTTTCATTTACGTTATTTAACATAACTCTATTTTGATCTTGTTGACATTGATTAATGCAAACAGAATAACTTTGATTAGTAAATACTGGTAATCAGTTAGTAATTATATTATTATGGAATATTTTAGTGCTACTAAGTGTAGTGAAGTAGATCATTAACTACTTTTTTTTATCAACAGCTTCGAAGCCAGCTTTCAGCACTACTAGCACCTATACTGCTACAACAAGGCCAGTGACGCAAGCAACACCAAAGCCACCTACTTATACTCCATCATACAATTCACAGAGCACAACTAACTATACTCCAGCTTATCCTGCTCCTGCTCAAACCACAACGCCTTCTAAAGGTATGTTTTCAATGAAGTCAATTAGTGGTTATGATTTTGTTACTTTTGTAATTATACGAAACAAATGATGTAGCAAGGTTTTAAAAGTAACTTCAGTAAGGTTGATATAGGATTTATAAAGACAAGTTTTCACATGCAATGATTACTAACACCAGTTGACTGGTATCAGTTAATCATATGGAAAAACATTACACATTTCATACATTATGAATTAGAGGAAGTATAAAATCCTGTTAGCCTTATGTGAACTTGGCTATGATGATCCACCTAGCTCGCTTTGATAGAAACATGAAGAGAATCAACTTGTTCCCTATGCTTTTTCTGAGCTGTTCACATGGTGTTTATAACAGGAATGTTAGTTCATGATATATGTATATAAATCATTAACCTTCAAGAGCATTGTTTCTTGGGAATCACTTCTCAGGTTATTCAATGTCCGATTGGCATTAATGCACAGGCATTCTTTAATGTGATTTCCTATTTTGTCAGGTTATGATGCTGCTTTGTATAGTGCTGCCACAATGTACGTGCAGCAGGCTCAGACTACTGGTGCAGCAGCTGCAAATAAGCCAGCAACTTCTACTTGGCAAGCGTACAAGAAAGGCCCTGTAGGAGCGGCAGCGCTAGGTGGTGCAGCAGCTGCTGGTGTAGGGCCTGGTGGCACTCCAGGTGGTGCTGGTGCTATGGGAGCACCCAGTGGAATGGCAGGAAAGCCTATGAGAGCGAAACCTGCTGCTAAACCACAACCTCTGCACTACTGTGAAGTATGCAAAATAAGCTGTGCTGGACCACAGGTAAATAATTGTTGATGTTTCAAAATTATGTTTATTGTTAAAATGATGATCCACTCAGCTCGCTTTGAATAAGATGAAGATAAAATGTTGTTCCCTATTGCTTTCCTGATTATTTTTTTTTGTTTGTCATGTTCATATAGTGTAGTACCAGATGTTATTGATTGTTATCTCTCATTCAGACTTACAGAGAACATTTAGAAGGACAAAAGCACAAGAAGAAGGAAGCTGCTTTGAAGGGTGGATCAAGTTCAGTAGCTCGTGGTGGTAATGCCCTGCGCTGTGAACTGTGTGATGTGACATGTACAGGATCTGATGCATATGCTGCTCATATTCGTGGTGCCAAACATCAAAAGGTTGGTTTAATTACTAAATCGATAGATTAAAATCTGCTCTCATCTGTGTGATGGTGAATAAATGTTATTTGATGCAAGTCATAGAGAGAGAAATTGTCAATTGTAGTGTAATGTTTGTCAATCAAAAAGAAATGAAAAGTAAATATCTGACTATAGTAGATATAGCTGAAGTATAAGTATCAACTTACAGCCACATTCTGTTAGCATTATGTGAACTTAGCTATGATGATCCACCTAGCTCGCTTTGATAGAAACATGAAGAGAATCAACTTGTTCCCTATGCTTTTTCTGAGCTGTTCACATGGTGTTTATAACAGGATTGTTAATTCATGATATATATATAAATCATTAACCTTCAAGAGCATTGTTTCTTGAATTCTTGGGAATCACTTCTCTGGTTATTTAATTTCTGAAAACTTAAGCAGGATTCAGGATGACAGTGGTAGTAGTGCTGAATATAAATTACATTTTGTGATAGGTTCATATATTTTTTTAGGTTGTGAAGTTGCACACTAAACTTGGGAAACCTATTCCTTCGACTGATCCGGTTGTTGTTGCTGGATCCACTAAAACAACAACAACATCCTCCACAAGTAAATCTCCTGTTGTTCCTGCTACATCTGCCAAAACTATTACTCCTGTGAAGAAACCTGCTATGACTCCCAAGATAAACTTCGTTGCTGGTATGTAAATTTTTTTTCACCTTTGTTTTTGTAATCTGACAAACTATATATACATGATGAGAATGCAGCTCCCACCGAAAATTTCAATGAGGGAAACATAATTTGAATCTGATCCGGTTCTTGTAAAGATTGGTGAAATATTTGTCACTTTGGTTTTAAATCATTGTTTTATTTGTAGGATCCCAAGAAAAGGTGGAAATTAAGGAAGAGCCAAAATCTGATTCGGAGATGCCTAAGATCGAAGAGAAAGAAATCCAGCCTGTTGGTCAGGATTATATCGAGGAAATAAAGAATGATGATGGTATGTGTTTTGAAGGAATTTTTATCTTGACAAAATACAATAGTGTATGTAGCAACATTTCTTTTTCTCAAATTATTGTCATGATTTTGATTCATTTGAACAATCTTAATTTTCAAATTTTCTATTAAGTAAGTGTAAAACTTCTAAGAGATATTTGCAGTAAGTTTTTTTTTCTATTCTTTGGTGTAGGTAAAGTCATCAGTTTCAATTGTAAACTCTGTGAATGTAGATTCAATGATCCCAATGCCAAGGAAATGCATATGAAGGGAAGACGGCATAGGCTTCAGTATAAAAAGAAGGTAAATCCAGATCTGATCGTGGATGTTAAACCCTCTTTGAGGCAACGGAAGATCCAAGAGGATAAGTTGCGGAGGCAGCAATTCCGAGAGGAGCTCTGGCGACGGAGGGAGGAGGAGAGGTTAGTAGAGAATGCAATTATTGTTAATATACTTAATTACAATGGGTGAAATTGATGGTCCAAGTCATTTATCACACACTGCTTTGTGTTCAATCATTGTTTTTGTGAAATGAAATTGCTTCATTTGACAACATTTGGTTCTTTTGTAAATGTATATCTTTAAAGTTGTTTGTTGGAATTGGGTATGAATTTTCTGATGTAGGCAAATCTAGAGCAGTATATTTTTAATTCTTGTGAGAATGGAGGACCATCTTTGTTCATCCTAGTTGAATTTTTGATTGAAAATGGGCTTTCAGTATCAAGATACATTATGAATTAGAGAAGTATAAAATCCTGTTAGTCTTATGTGAACTTGGCTATGATGATCCACCTAGCTCGCTTTGATAGACACATGAAGAGAATCAACTTGTTCCCTATGCTTTTTCTGAGCTGTCCACATAAAATTTATAACAGGATTGTTTATGGTGATTAAATATAAAGCATTAACCTGTAAGAGTATTGTTTCTTGAATACTCTGGAATCATATGTAACTCTAAGTTTATGGTTTTTGGGATTTTCTATTGTTAAATAGGATCATGGAAGAGGAAGAGCGAATGTATTGGGAAGAGCGACGCAGGTATGAAGAGGAAATGGAGTATTTTGAATGGTATCGAAGATACGGAAGAGATCCTCGTGGCTTGCCTCCCCCAATGCCACGTCCTTTCTGCCCTGGTGTGCCTCCTATGATGGTGAGTGCATCTTTTACAATTTAAAGTATCTATTCCTGTTTACATTTGTTGCAAATTTTAAAAAATAAAAATTTTGTTCCAGTTTTTCCCTCAACCTCTTCGAAGACCAGATTCAAGTGATGATAGGCATGTTATTGCCCGACATGCTGAAATTTACCCGAAAGAAGAGGAACTTCAGTCAATCCAAAGAATAGTCTCTCATACTGAGAAGGCTTTAAAATTTGTATCTGATAGATTGGCTGATTTGGACTCTGGAACAGTAGCTGGTGATATAAAGAAGGAAGGAGTTGATGCTATTAAGAAAGAGGAAGAGGGAAGGAAGGAAGATGGCAGGGATGGAAACTTGTAAGTCACTCATCGTTGATTGGATGAAATGAGCATGATGTATGAAATGGGCAAGGTTTTAATGGCTGCAATTTTTCCTTTTCTTAGGTTTTCGTTCCACAGAGAGAAGGATGATAGTCAGCATCCCAGAGTTCTTAAAGGGGTAATGAGAGTGGGTGTTCTTGCCAAAGGTTTACTACTTCATGGTGATTTAGCTGTTCGTCTTGTTGTTCTGTGTTCAGAGAAACCCACTAAATCTTTGTTAGAACGCGTAGCTGAACATCTTCCTCAACAACTTCAGGTAAGTTATTTGCATTTCAATCACTTGTTTTTCATCCAGTATTTAAAATAAATAAAAGGTAAAGGATGGCTACTAATTTTTGTGAAGAAATAAGTTGAATATGTTAATATTTAAGGCTAATCTTAAATTGAAGAGATAAGATTTTGAAATATACTGTAATCAGTACCTCAGTTTACCTTTTAAATGCTGTAAAAAAATAGAATGTTTTGAATTCCTCCTGTCTTAACTGGAAAATGTTTCCAGAAGTAGCTGTTTTTGTCAGGAAGATATTTTGTCAAAATATATTTGTGATGTTTACTGAAAGATTTTAGTTGTGATTGCTGAATGATTTTAGGAAGGAGACAAGTTTCCATCAACCAAAATGTCCTTTCTTCATTCATCAATTTATGGTATTTGTGCATAAGTACAGAAATGCAATTTGTAATCAGTCTCAGTGCATAACTAGAAGTTTGTATCCAAATTTTAACAGAGCCATGTGGATGTTCTAAAGTTATAGGTTGTATATTGTGAAAGCATGAAAATTCACTCTTAAAGTTTATTCCAATCAGATAATGAGATGATTTTAATTTCATTGAAGGTCATTCAAAGGGTAGAGTGCTGTTTTCACTTCATGTGTAAATTTTATGCCATTGGCTTTGTATAGGTTATTGGATTAGGTCACTCCTATCTATAAACATTGACTTTGTAGTATCCTCATTATGGAATTCTGAGGTCGAAGTGATGGATACATTATCAGCAAAGTAGTTTTACTCTAAAATGTTTCCATTATAATTTCCATTGGAATCTATTCTTCCAAATTACTGATTTCCTTCAATTCTTGATGATTGGTTGAGCCAAGTAATGTACAATTGACACGCCATCAAATGTAATGCGCACCCCAAAATTTGAGCATGAGAAATTGAAAAAACTTTCACCTGTGAATCAAATACACACTTCAAGCTGTATGATTACGGCATCTGCAGTACTGTACATGTGTATACAAAACATAGGGGGTCATCCATGCTGAACCTTCTAGACTGCATAGGAAATTTATGGAAGTGAATCTGATAGACACACGTGTTGACCAGTTACCATTTAGGTGAAACATTTGACGAGTTACATGGAACCAAGGTGAACTGAGGATCCAACCGGCCATTCACAATGGGATGTGAGCACCATAGATTCTAACACATACCCTCATTTTTTTAGCTGAAAAAAGACCCAAAAGGGTGCGCATTATTAAAGTAAATACGGTATTTTTTATCTCTATCATCCACATTGTGCTTTGGTCCAACAACCTTCAAAAGCGCTAGATTTTTCCTAAGAAATGCTGTCCATGCATCAGGCATTTTATCAGTAGAGGTCGTATATATAGTCTTTGATCATAATTAAAGGTCATAGTTTCTCATGGAAGTTCAAATCTATAGCAGCTATTCAATTGAGGAACCTGTTATTGAAACGTTTGTTCCTTGTACTTCTCCATATTCTTGCATCTATTTTATAATGCATTTTGACAGTGTGTTAACTCCTTATTTTAACAAGTATTCTTATTTTTAGGCTGTTGCTCCAGATGAAAAATATGAGGTGAAACAAAATGTTGAGGAAGCATCTGTTATTGTTAGTGGAACTAAGGAGCCGCGCATAACTGTTACTATAACCCTCACCTCGCCAGTAATGAGAGAGCAGTTACTGCATGAAGGCTCTGGTGGTGGTAAGAGTGACTATATGATATTGAGGAAAAAGATTTTTTGTGACCAGGGGTCACGTTTGAAAATCAAAAAAGGAGAAAAAGTTTATGAAAATGTGTTGAAGCACATGTCTACTTTCTCACATTTCTGGTGCTTCCAATTCCTTTGACCTAATTGGTTGCTGTATTAGCCGTGGCCCCTGGAAATATTAAATTCAGTTATAAATAAATATAAAAGTTCCCTTCCTTACTAGTGCTAGCCTGCCTGGTGCATGTCTCTCTACAGGCTAGCATTTTCAGGCCACGAAAAGGATAAGCTCATGCATTATTGACCCACAAGGTGACTGTGAACTTAACTTTTGGGTGATTCAACTATCAAATGTATATTCCTTTGCTGGGTAATTTGTTTTCATTTTCTTTGAGTACTGGGTCTTTTAAGTGACCTCTGTTCTTTTCATGAGCCTGTTACTGCTAAGGTTCTAGGTGTCAACATTACATCCAAAGGAAGAGAGGAACCATCTGCTTAGCTGGGATATATTTTAAAGGATTTTTGACCATATGGAGACACTTTTACAGCCACGAGGTTGGATCCAGCCCTGTCATAAATTTTATTTTTGAATTATTTACTTTGACAAGCAAATGGGTTAAAACTTTTCCAGAGCTTGGCTTAATGCAAGGTTTTTCTGAGATACTCTTTCTTAGTTTTCAGATGTTGTTAACATGCACATATTTGCATAGTTTTTACTTCCTGCATGCGTAATGAAGCTACTATTAGTAGTAACTTTGCAGAATAGTTGACCATTTTGACCTATTTACTTGGCTTCTGGTTCATTTTGCATAATGACCTTGTGCTTGCTGCACCATTGTGTGCATGTGGAGAGAACACCCTAATATTTTTAACCCTCATATTGGATTCGCCTCCTTGGCTCAAAAAGTGTTTCCGCTCCATCTTCCTCGACTCTCCTCTGGTCTGCTCACAGTCGTGAGAGTGAGGAGCTTGGGGGCAGTTGGATGTAACAATGGTCAAACACCCTTGTTACCCGGCTGCCTCTCCTGTGTGACTATTCTTCGCTCCCTCCTCGTTCATCCGTAGACTCTCAGAATCAGGCGCAGTTGAAGGATCCTCCAGACGTGCTGGACAAGCAGAAATGTTTGGATGCCCTGGCAGCTCTGAGGCATGCCAAGTGGTTCCAGGTTTGAAGGCCTTCTTATTGTTTAACTTTTCAGCCTTGTGTGTATTATATTTAATTTTACTAGTTCTCTCATTAGTTATCCTCACCTTTCTAAAGAAAGAGGCTATTGCCACGTGTATGCTAAGAGATTGTTTTTTTCTGATGCATTATTTTGGAACGGTATCAGAACTTCCACTTTTATGATTTGCAAATTGTTTTGATTTGGAAGATGTGAATTAGCTTTGGGGCATTGTTACATACGACTTGGATTATTCGATGGATTTTTTTGGGGAATCGAAACTAAAAGAGAAGTTCTGATCAACAGGTCCACATTTCTAGAGCTTAGGCATGTGTCAAGGTTATGGAGTGGATTTTGATTGACTGAAGAATGAATTTTTCATAACATTAGCTTGATTATGAAATGATAGTGTATGCTTTAAATTTACAAGTGATAGCTGCTGAAATCATGAACAAATTTTCTAGTTGACAGTATGGGATGAAATTGCTATATCTGGTTCATTGAAGATCAATTAGCTTGCTTATGAATTCATTAAGTGCCACCCGTTATGTTCATGCTATGATTTGAAAGTCCGATTTAAATTTTATTAGATATTCTCATAATCTGTAATCGGCAGATTAAATCATGTAAGTCTATAAATGATGCTGAAACAACATGTAATGAAATGGAAGCTTTTCGATCAACAGTAGGCAGATATTGGTAAGTTTAAATGCGTTTTGCAGCTCTTGGCTTACATAAATCTCAATATGAAAAGCAATACCACTCCTTACCCTTTTGACCATTCAAACTCCAAACATGAGGCTGGAAAGTAGGTAGCTGATTTGTAAAGCATACTTGAACCAGTGTAGGCTTTACTCTTTGTTCCCAGGGCATTGGTAAATGAGAAGTTTAGATTGTTAGGATCCAGTCGATTATAAACTTGGTACTTGGTTATTGGAAAATACTCTTTATGTGTTCAAATTATTTATGTATTATAGATTGATCATGATTCTAGTTAAATATGGAATTGTGGCAGTGTTTTTACGCTTATGGCCAATGAAGATTAAATGTAAGACATTTCAATTTCTCAAGTATTGAAATTGCATGTCCCTAAATTTGTTGATAAAAATTGTTTAACAACCATTCCTATTAAAGTTTCTTTTAAGCTTGTACATAAAGGGTTATCTTCCTTAAGATCAGAACAATGCCATCTTGTCTATTATGGATTTGTTGGCCAATTAATTTGACAAGATTTGAGCATTGTTATGTTCAAATTTCAGCATGCATGATATTTTATTCTATAATACTTAGAAGTTTATTATCATTTCCTTCTCGGCTGTACAGTGATATTCAAAGGTTGAACTAATTAAAGTATTTTCTGTAATATAGGCTAGGGCTACTGGATTGCAGAGTTGTGTTATGGTGATTAGAATACTTCGGGATCTTTGTCAGAGAGTACCCACTTGGGCCCCTCTTCATAGTTGGGTAAGTCACGAGTAATGGCTCTAAATTTCAGGATAATTATTCAAGCGCTCCTGATGTCATCTAACAATGCTATATGTTTTATTGTCAATACAGAAATGTTAATAACTTAGCATGGAAGTGAAGTCGTGTGGTTTGAGTAATCTACCCTGCTAATGAGTTTTCCCCCTCTGTTAATATTGATATTGCTTAAGTTATTCTGTGAGAATATTTCAATTTAGTTAAGCTTTCAATTGAAAGGGGCAGAAAAGCTTTTAGGGAATTACTTTTTAGACCTATAGGTTATATATTTGTATAGCCTGTAGTTCATATGTTTATTTTGTTCATCTTTCTTCTATTCTGAATCGTGTTTGTCTTCTTTCTTTCATATACTATTTATTCTCACAGAATCCCCTTTTTCATTATTAGGTTTTCGAGAAATACATCATAAAGTTATCAAATATGCGTTATTGTAAAACGGGTTTTGCAGAAAAATTTATTTTGACTGTGATGCTGAAAGTTGATTCAGTTTTTCCCATACCAGTTAATGTCCTCCTTGTTATCCTGTCCAGATGTTTTGGTATTTACGCCACATCAAATAGTCTTACAGTTGTATTATTTTTTTCCCTCTATTCTAAAACTTGTGCATTGGATTTGAGAATATACCAAATTTTATTTTATTGGTAATTGTTTTTATTTGCTTTTGATTTAACAAAATGTCTTCCATCAGTTTGCTGGATATTCACATCTTAAGAACTTTTTCATTTTAGTGGTACAAGCCAGTGGCACTAATTGCTGGTTTAATTAGTTGTGATTCCGAGTACTGAAGACAGGCCTGAAATAGAAATTTTTATTCATGATGTAGGCTATGGAACTATTAGTTGAGAAAGTCATGAGCAGTGCTGGGCAGCCTCTGAGTCCCGGAGATGCTCTACGAAGGGTGTTGGAAGCAGTTGCATCAGGCCTGCTGTTATCCAGTGGACCAGGACTGATGGACCCTTGTGAGAAGGAGCCTGTTGATGCAGCTGCTGTTCTCACTCCTCAGCAGAGGGAAGATATCACTGCCAGTGCTCAGGTAAATGTCTTACTGAAGTGCAATGTAACTTCCATTAATTATGTTAACCAACACAGTAAACTGTTGGCAGTAGTAACACTGGTGTTGCTATTCCTTCCTTACAGTCCTATTGTGTCTTTTTTTAATCATTCAGGACTTTTGTTAATTTTCCTCTATTTTTTTCAAATAAATGGATGGTTATAAATTGATTTTTGGTTCATTAATTATAGGCCCTGCTGGTCTTCTATTTATGAAATAGTAATTTTATAATTCGGCTCTCCTCCTTTCTTTCACTATTAATTTCTTTGAAATTTACTATCTGTCTATTTTCATATCATTTCAGTGACTTATTTTATATTGATCCATCTAAGGAGTTTATTTCAACATGTTTTAAATTTTCAATTGGTGTAATTAGGTGTGATTTTTCTTTCTTTTTAGCATGCATTAAGGCTTTTGGCATTCCGTCAAATCCACAAAGTTCTGGGTATGGACCCACTTCCTCCTCCAAAGTTTGTGAGAGGTCGATTTAACCGTAAGAGACGACGTGACAATAGCTCAGGAGAAGGCAATGAGTCAGAAGGTAAAGATCTTTATTAACTGTTCTTTAAAGCATATTTACTGATAATGTTGGCATGACATAAAGCATGTTTGTCTCACCTGTGAGTGAGGTCATAATTTACAAAGATACTAATTAAATCAATCACTAATTGAAAATAAAAATTGCTATTTGCTGAAAATTCAGCTTAAGAAATAAGGTTTTATGCAAGAAAAATTTATTCTGCTTTATTATTTCTTGAGCTTTAAGTATAGGTTTTCAAATATTTTTGTTTTCTGTATTTTTTCAATTCATGCGCTGTGAACTAAAAGTCTCCATTAACCTATATGTCTTTAATTTTCCTTTCATCTCCAGAATTCATTTTGCTTTTATTCTTCGTTAATACTAGAAAAATTTTTGTATCTTTGGCAGAATGTTGATAGAAGTGACAAAGGTGAAAGAATGAGAACTTGAGCATGATGAACTACCTAGCTCGCTTTGACCGAAAGATGAAGAATCATTGTTCCCTAATATTATTCTGAGCTCAGTTCTCAAGACAACTTTAATTTGTGCATGTGTTATCACTAGAAAATATTAAAAAATTTTCTTTCCATAGGTGGAGATGGAAAGAAGGATAAGAAAGAAGATGGAGAAGCAGAGAAGATGGACATGGAGAAAAGTGATGGAAGTAAATGATCTAGTGATGAGTGGTATGGAAAATGGATTTGCCTGCTAGACAATCTAGCTGCAATATTTGAAACAACTAGGGTAGAAAGATTGGGGAACATTAACAGGTAGAATGTTAGTACTGAAAGATGTTTTCCTGGTCTTGAAATTAATATGTTGTGTTATTAAATTAATGTGATTGAAAGGTAAAGAAACCACACAACTGTCTTTTGGTTTTCTTACATGTTCCATCATAATATCTAATGAGAGATTTTGATAAACAGAAAATAAATGTTTGAAAGAGAATCTATTTAATGGCATCTACTTGTAAGAAATGTGTTGTCCTGTGTTTGTATATTATTAATTTTATTAATAAAATGTTCCGTGTTACGTCAGAAACGTAACATTTAATTAATTACTTTCATTAGGAGAGAATTACTCTTGGAGAATTTTTTTATATATTTTCACTAATGTGAAACAAGTATTATTATTGTTATTTTGGAATGTAACATTGTTGACTATATGACCAATACACTGGCTTATGTGATCTGTGGTTTGGTTGCACTTCATATTATAACTGTAGTATTGATTCCATTCCTTCATAGAGTATTGATGCATTCACCACAAATAAAGCTTTAGTCACCTGATTTGGTGTATATTCTTGCCCTCAAGTCATAAAAATTCCTTGTTGGTCAAAGACTTTCATGAACAAAAGGGTATTCATTAGCCAGCCTAATTTGGCAGTCTTTTTTATTATTATTTTCAAATTCTACTTGCATTATAAATTATGGAAGTTTGCTGTTATGTTGAAATAAAAGTCTTGGACTCATTCCATTCACTTCATTATTTCCTCTGTGAAGAAATTTGCATGAAATCTCTCATAGAGCAAATTGCTTTGAATGTAAGATATTCTTGCAGTTTCAAAACTCTTCATGACAATGCTTTAATTTTTCCTTAGATATCCCTCTGCTCAAAAACTGATTGTAATGCTAAGAAGTAATGTTTTCTCATTGGAAATCACCTGTAAGGTAAATCAAACTATGGGTATGTCCAATTACAATATTTGCTTGCAATGAGTTTGATCATGCTTTATTTCTCAGCAGTTTTATTATAATACATGGAATACTTTAAAGAAAAGTAATTTCTTTAGAAGACTGCGCTATGAAAACATTGGTAATATCGCAGTGAGTGAAAGAAGAGTGATTGCTTCCAAAATATTTTTATTTGGTCAACCTTTTTGGAGTGGATCCTACCATCTAAAGAAACAAAAATTACTTCTAGTGCCTATAAAAGCTAGCTAGCATTTACAAAATGAGGATGGAGGGGAACAGAAAGCCCAATAACTGATTAGGAAAAAAAGCAGGTGCAGAAAAGGAAATAATGTTTAATAACCATGGTAAATTTGAAATTGGAATGAGGTAATTTGGGTTTTAATATATTGAAGAAGTGCCTGTATTGACAGTGAAATTTTGAAGGGTAAACTGACTTGAGTTGAAACCAGGAGATTCTTTGTGATATGCAAAGATGTTTAAAATGCTTTAGCTGCATTAATCTGAGATTTAAATCTAAGATTATAAACTTATAGAGAAATTATTTGTAATATTTAACTATCCATATTTGTTATAACATTATCTGATGATTGTCTATTCTTTGATTCCAAGTTGTTGACTTCCCATACCTGATGGAAAGTAATTGTAATTTTCATGGGTATCCTTATAAATGCTTCACAAAGTAAATGTTAGATTAAAATGGAGGTGCTCATCCACCTACTTCTATAGTCTCTTTTGAACACTGCTGGGGCTGTTAAACCATAATCTTGGTTCTCAGCTGCATAAAAGTCAAACAGTATTATTATTTCTTTAATGGAAACAGGACCCCAGTTACATCCATTTTAATAATTATTATTATTGATGAACATACACAGCCATTCCCTAACCACAAAAATCTGGCTAACTGGGATTTGAACCCAGGATCTGGATGTTGGAGTGATAGCATGCAGTCATGCTAATAACTCTGCCACTGTGGTTGGCAGATTCTATTCCATCCAACATTCCCTCCAAAACTTACTGGAATGTAAGGAAATATTAGGCCTTTTAAGGTTAACCTTCAGATCAGAAATCAGATATTTCTTTACCTGAAAAGGAGTTTGGCTCACAAAATAGAGGCATTTAGTTGGTTTCCACCACATGGCACATTTTCCTTGTTATTAAGCGCCAGGAAATTGAGAAGAAAATTTGTTTCAGATCTTGTTGATTATTTATGAGCTACGGTGATTTGGTTTGGGATCATCAAATGTAGCAATATTTAAAGAAGTTATCTTTCTGTCTTCTAAAGCTGGGATAGTTTCACAACTTTTCTGTGCATATGAGTGCAACATTCAACAAGTTGTTTCCTCAGTATGCATACCCTTGTCTCAATTCAAAGGGAAATTTGAACTTTCAAATATTGTAAGGACTGACTGAGGAGAGGATTTAAAACTTCAATTGGCATAGAAATTTTTTTAAGGAATCAAAAAATTTTTATATCGTCAAATTTAGCATGAATTGAAGTCAATTATTACGGAGAATTTTTGTTGCATCGTTGATTCAGTTGCGCTCAAACCCCCTCTCTGCGATATTTTAAGTTTCAATGACTCAAAACCTTCATCCGGTGATTAAAGGGATAGGTTATCAGCGTCGGCCGGTTTATCTCGGGCGATCATACTCGTCGACGCGGATAAACGAATCTCTGAGCGAATTTTACTTTTCTGGCAAAATGAAAATCTTCAATATCCAATCGGTCTACTTGATTATCCTTGGGAAACAAAAATGTTCCATGGAAAAAGTCAAGACTAATTGAACTTTTGCAAAATAAAAGGGAAAAATTAAGAGGCAAGCTAAGGCCCCTATTTTTAATGATGGCCACATACCTGGACTTCGGCGAAAGAGAACTAGGCAAAGTAACGGGACACGAAGGGTTCGGTTCCCTTTCTGAAATAAGTGGACCATGAGAATTTTCTTCGTGTGTTGGTGAGCGGTAAAATGGAACGAGACTACACATTGATGGCCGAGAGACCTAATAAGATAAACGAAAAAAGTAAAATAAAATTTCATTGCAGCGCTGTCACAAAATCGATAAAATGGACAACGGTGGCCTAACTCGGGAAGGTCCATTTTCGCGAGTTACCGTTCAAAGAAATCATGGGATAGAAATTAGACACTATCTCATTTAAAATTATTGATCTTAATTATCGCCTGCTTAGAGTATTTCCAGTCATTGCAATTTATTCGTGAATCTGCTAACATCGTGAATTAATATCGACTTACATCGCCTTTTTGCTTAAAGAACAGATTATGTGTCGTCATTCAGTCAGTATGACTCGAAAGAGCACATCCCATTACTTATAAATAGATAACTTACTCTAATATCTGCATTAAATATGATCCAAGCTATAATTAATAGTATTTTTATTGGTATCAAACTTTTGCTTAGTGTAGTTTAACCGATATTTCTGAAATCCCAAACCTGAGACGTTTCAAATTCCTTCTGCAATTCCTTAGATCTGTTCAGTTCTATTGAAGAAAACTTAAAAATTTCCATTCTTCTGTAAACATTTTCATTGACTTTTTGGTCTGATTATTTGAATTGTCACAATTTTTTACTCATTATTAGTTATTACTTGCAATATAAGTATAAAAGCTCACAAAGACTATTTAATTTGCTAGTGAAGAGAGAGGGGCATCTTTTAGCTTAGGGTTGATTAATGAATGAGGACACTTTGTATTCTCAAGATCAGCCAAAAATATTCATCTTCATACAAGATTTTAAATTTCAGCCGAGAGAAAGAAAATCCCTTGACATTAATATATTTACGGAGAGTGACAGTTTAAATTAATTCCATTTACTGAAAATGATTTATTATTTGGAGATTACTCTCTGATTTACTTAGATGAAACTTCGATGTCAACAGGTTCGCGAAAACAAGAGGCTTTGTTGCCCTACCCTTGCTGGTACCATCCATGTTTTTTTAGCGGTAGGTATGTATCAAGATATTTCCTCTAACGCTAACTTGTTTCCTAATTCATGAAGAGAAAATACAGAAACGGATGTAGCATGTGACGAGACTCGACCATAAACAAGGAAATTCAAACTTGAATTTGAGGATACACATATATAGATTGGTAAAAATCATTATGAGACTTTTCCGCATGTATTCTTCTGATTATACTCTCTGTGAAGCACAAAAATTTTAGGGAAAAGCAAAGTTAATTATGAATTGTATTTACACGTTTCGGAGATTTATATTTCACATGTGACATAACTGAAAAATCTCATTAAAATAATAACGGAGTAGAAAAGAATACATAAAAGCTGGTGAGCTTTTTAATCTTAAGAAATGTCAGTTCACAAGAAGGGAACCTTCGTTGAGAATAGAAATAGTAGTATCATGAATCTCATGTCCATTCATCAGGATCAGCTACTTTTGCTGAAATCCTAGATATCTCTATTCTCCGATGTCTCTCATTTTATACACCAATAAATTTCCTTATACTTTAGAAAAAGAGCCTAACACACTAAAATAATGACAGAAGTTTCTGAAAATTAGACGGATTTTTCACGCGTAAACGTCATCTTGCTTATTTTAAAAAAATCAAAATTACTAAAAATTGTTTCAGCCATATTAGGCAAATTAATTTTATTTACTGGGCATTTTTCCTTTAAATGGAAAACCCTCAATTATTTGGCTTAACAAGATTAGCTCCCAGATCTGTATATGAGACCATCAATTAAATGCATAAAAAATTCACTATGTTGATTAAGCTATGCGCATGGTGTGTTCTATTATGACTTACGTATTGAGGAATTGAAAAGATGGAGGATTTGTCGTATCAAGTCGATTATGTGACTTACGTATTGAGAAAATGAAAAGATGGCGGATTTGTCAGAATCCTACCCGTTACATGAGTGTGTTTTCGCCGGTGACGTGAAAAAACTTTCAGCATTACTGAGGACACATGATGTTTCTAAGAAAGACAAACATGGTATTAATCTTTTTTATTAATTTCTCTAAATTGTTTTGCTGCTGATGGTGTTTAGTTCTATGCTTTTGTTTTCATGTGATTGCAAATGGGAAAATTGTCAACTAAACAGCTGATATGAATTTGACATTTCGAAATTTTGCAATTTCCTTTGTCCTTCTCTATTTTAGCATGCATTTAACATCAATATTACAGTTGATCAAATTTGGCTTCGCGATTTCAGCCATATGCAATGTCGAGTTTTTGTTTATATTCTTATCAGGCTGTTTTTTCTTTTAGGCAATTCAGCCCTTCATCTGGCTGTTATGCTGGGAAGAAAAGGTATGAAACATATTAATGTATGAGTTGAACTTTTCAGTTTTCTAAACTAATCACCTAGATTGTCATCCAGCAATACGTTAATTTCAATACTGATATTGGCCCAGTTTATTTACTTACCATAATTCTTCTTGCTTTAATGCACTGTGGACTAATGTTCTTCTATATCTTTTTACCTCAGTATTGAATATCGGCTCTGTCCGTATAAATCAGCTGTGGATTTTGGCCTGGGAAAGGCCAAATGCTGTTTCAATCATAGCTTACCTTTAGAAAATCTAGTATAGGCATTGAATCCAGCAAATACATTTAAATCAAGAATAGCTTTCTTAGAAATCATTTCTAAGCTTGAAAATTTCCCTGTATGTTCTTGATTTGGAAAATATCATTCGTTTGTATACTTCTTCTGTTTACAAATGTCATTGTGATTACAGAAAAATATAATATAGAAATTGTTTTTTATAGCTGCATGGTCTCTTTCAACATTTCTTCGGATGTTATGAATATTTGGCTATCTAATTCTTGTCATTTTTTATTCCCAACTTTGTTAAGGTCTTTCTGAATGGTCTTGTTAGTAGTTGATCGATATAATTGTTTTTGTTAATAATTAAGTAAATTCATCTTCGCTCAATTCTATGAAGAATCCGATCAGTTCAAATATATATCTCGGTGATTTTTGATTCTGCAGTTTAGTTATTCGCTTAAATACTAGTTCTCCATAGTTACTTTCGTCGATTACTATTCAAAAGGTCCTGATATTTTTGGGTCATAAACGGATTGCGATTCTCATCATCAGCTTTTTTATTTCTTCTAGTTTGCTTTCTCTATTTTTTCAGTTTAAATATTCTCGAAAAATAAATATAAGAAATAAGGTTAGAAGAGACCTTTTTTGTTGGCCCTGAAACTTTTCCTTTTGTATTTCAGTATATTTTTTCCTTCATGATAACCAAAATTCTCATAAGTTGAGGTTTTTTTTATTCCTTCTCTATTTCGAGATTTTACATCGCAAGTTTTTCGCCTCCTGAATTTGAAATCCTAGTAGCTCAAAGATAAATAAAATATCTTATTTAACCCAACCAAAAAATATTCAAGAGTTTCGATTATGTTAATACTTATGAACAACGCGTACGATTGAAATTTTGGAAAGGAAGAATGATATTGAATAAATTCAATATTTTCCTCAATGTCGTCAAGATTTTATCAATGATTCAGCCTGAGTATTAGTCAGCTTTATTTTCGTCCCATAGTGAAAAATCCTTCAGTCGCCCGTGCTGTTATTCCGTTGAAATTCAAAATTTAATTTTATTATCTATATTATTATCCAATAGGTTAACGATTCTCGGTTCAATATTAACGATTGGTGTGAAATCGGAGATAAAGACGAGGCACGTAATTTGCCAATGAGCTTCAAGATGCTGAAAAAGCTCGCTCGATTTTGGTGAAAATAAAATAAAATAGGGTTGTTGTTATAGATTTGCTGTTATAGATAATTTAAATAAACGATGCATCAGAAACATGAAATATTTGTGATAATAATTTCGAGTTTGTGAAACAATATTAACTTAATATTTATGTAAGGTTTAAATTTATGAGAGCTTTTTCTTAGTACTTGTATACGTTATATTCATCCACACTACTTTGACTTAAAGGGTATTCAGTATTTGTAATGAATATAAATTTGTGAAAAATATGGAACTCTACTGTTTTCCATGAATGTATCATTTATGCAACATTTAAATTATTTGTAAGATACAGATATGATGAAATACATTAATTCCATATAGCATTTGTTTTTTTACCGTTGCTCATTGGTACAAATATTGTTTGCACATTAATTGCATTCTTTTCCAGACTGTGTTATGCTGCTACTTGCCCATGCAGCTCCTGTAAAAGTGAAAAATTTAGCTGGTTGGAGTCCTCTTGCAGAAGCAATAAGCTATGGAGATAGAGAGACAAGTAAATTTTCATTCAATTTAATCTAGATTTTTCTAAAGTGATATGTTGAGCCTTATAATTTCTGTATAATATTTCTTGATCTGAATATATTTTGGTACTTAAACACTTTTCTCATGTATGAATTTTCTAATGTTAAATGTCATGTAATGACTATTAAATTAAAATTAAAAGATCCAGTGTTTATCATAGATGGTTATGCCATATCCTGTTAAATATAATTATGAATTTTTATGGCTAGAAATCATGGTTTTATCTTTCTTTCTTCATTTAAAAAAAATATTATGTTATTACTGCATTTATTTCTGGAAGGTACTTAAAATTATTTTATTTAGAATTATAAAAAGACCCATTTGAAAATTTCTGCTCCAGTATTCCAGTAATGTGGTTGATATTTTGATATTTCAATCTTAATGTTCAATGACTGACAATGAGTAGCATTTGTTTCATTCTAAGAACATAACAAAATCAGTGATGCATGAATCTATATGAAATTTGGAAATTCCAATGATTATCACAACTGTAATTATCACTAGATGATCGAAATTTCAGTGATTAGGATTATTTTAACTCCTCAAATGTATTAATTTCTAAACCCTGTAAAGCATGGTTTGATAGTAATCTGTAATATTTATATGATAGTTATTTGTTTGTAATATCTTAATTCGATGATAATCTAATCATTTGGAAAACTTGGCATTGGAGAGATGAAATATCATCCAATGATAACTTTCCTGGATATTATGAAGAAACAAGGTATATTCCAGGTGGACCAATAATCAAAAATATTTGATTGAGATATTCAATTGAAGAGAGAGAGATGACATTTATGAAAATATATAATGAGTAAACAGGACCTATTGATGAAATTTCTTATTATGTATTGTTGGAATGATTTAATATATGTTAAATAGCAAAAAGGAATTTTATTATATATTACAGATTACAATCAAGCTTCTCCACTGTATTTATTTCCAGATAGAAACATTTATTAGAATAGTTAATATTTTATAATCATCATACAGTGTGTTATGATGATGCCATTTCAGTGTTTTGGTGGACTGCTTTTCTGTTGGAGTAACATTTATTCTTAAATATTGCTTTATTCATATGTTACTAATAGATGAATGCTTTTCTTTAATCTACCTCTCATTTGTGTGTATGACTTAAGTAATTGTTGAAAAGCAACGTTTACTCTGTGCTTTTTCAGTCACCTCCCTTCTTCGCAAGCTCAAACAGCAAAGTAGAGACCAGATGGAAGGAAGGAGGCCAAATCTTGTTGAGGCATTGCGTAGAATGGGTGATTTTTACATGGAACTCAAATGGGACTTCCAGAGTTGGGGTAATTATTACATAGAGGCTTCTATCTTTTAGTATTCCATAAAGCATTGTGAAACTGTTTGCCGAGGTAGTTCAATGGTTCAAGCAGTCTCATAGACTTTTTCACAGTTGCTTATCCTTTGTATACCTTTGATTCCTAACACCTATATCTATCCTTATAACTGATATTCAACCCATTACATATTTATTACTGATGGAATGGTGGTTAAAGTAAGATGATGTAGAAAACTGAAAACCATAAAAAGTTATACATTTGAAGGATGAATAAGAATAAGATGAACAAATAAAAGGTGATATTTTGCACAAAAATAGTATATTATTTTCAGAAAAAACTAGATATGTAAATAAGGATATGAAAAACCAACAAAACATCAAAAAGTTCAATCAAATGTACGAAAGTATTACCTTTCCTTGTAATAAAGTTGGAATGCATATTTTTACTATAAATCCAGCAATCAATTCATGTGATGTTATTCATTTAACTTAAAGGAATGAACCAACAATATTTCACATATTACCGGTAGAAAGCTCTTGCTGTAAAGAATTTTTCATTTGTTCTCTTCTGCAGTCCCATTTCTATCTCGGATCCTTCCCTCTGATGTATGCCGCATTTCAAAACGAGGAGCCTCCATCAGAGTGGACACAACTCTAGTTGATTTTAGTGACATGAGATGGGAACAAGGGGATGTGTCATTCCTATTTGATGGAGACTGCAAACCTGCTCAAGCATTGACTGTGTTGGATAACAAAGCATGTCTCTACCAGAGGGTCCGCCATGAGGTATGTGGAAGCTTTATTCGCTTGATATTTTTTCATTAATATTTGATTTTCTAAAATGTAAATCAACTTCATAAACATGCTGAATATCACAAAGAGGTATGTGTACTAATTCGATGATTCATACTTCAATGAGTTGGTAACTTTATTAATTTGGACCTCAAATTAGACTCCCATAGTTTTGGTAAATAGTAGAAAGCAATTAATAATAATAACCATAATGCTGTATTTGCCCAGTGATTACAGATGCTTTTCTTAAATTTAAGGCATGCCAAAAGAAAATATAAGTGGGTATGTCAAAATACACGAGTATTATAAAAGAACAATCTTAATTATTGATTCGATATAAAATCACATCCTATTCATAGCTACATCTTCACATATGCTATAAAAAATGGTACAAGATCAAAAAGTTAAAAACATGATTTTAAACGCTATTAAAATTTCCTTCATTATTTTTGTCTGGTATGAAATTAAAAGTCTAATTGATATGGCTCTTCAGAGTTATTGAGCAATCGCTGCTCAACACTTGAAGGTGAAATTTATTTCTTGTCTGATAAGAATGGATGTTTCTGATCAAAAATCATCCATATGTTTTTTCATGTAAAGAACTCTGTAGTAAATACATATTCTTGGCACAATTAGTATGTCTAACTTTTTGAAAAGAGGATGGTAATGGGCTAGAAAATTCTTGTTCATTATATAATAAATAATTTGACTTTTTATAAAGTAGAATCACCTTCTACTTTACTCTCATCACCTGTTGGGGTAAAATGGAAGAACAAAGGTCTGGTATCCAAAAATAAGTCTTGAAGAGTTTGATGAAGAAGAGGAAGTCAATATAATTGCATCATTTGCTAATTTTCTATGATTATCCATTACATATGAATAAAAGACAAAGTAAAAAGTGGGATATAACTTTGATGAAACTTGAGTTCTTACGATATCTAAAGATTTGAATGCTTCTCAATAAAGACTTTATGTTTGAAACTTATAGTTATGGCGTTGTTTTAATTGAGGATGACTATGAAGATAAAATATTCATAAAAAGATTTTATAGTGTAAAATGAAGACTTGAATAATTTCTAGGTTATTTTCCAGTATAAATCAGAGCTTTCCCATGTTAGGTACTGATATTATTTATATTAGATGTATATCATATGGAACGAAGTAATAATTTTACTTATAAGGCTCAAAAGGAAACATTTGTTAAGCATTACTAATAATTTAGAGCATATTACCAATTTAAATAATGCAATTTCAATTCTTTTTGCTTGTAAATGTGTTACTGAAAACATTTCTTTGTAGCAGCAATGAAAAACATTATAAGTGTGTAATATTAAATATTTAGGAAAGGTAGTGCAAATAATATGTATAGCATTTAGTATATTAGATGTGTAGTACAGTGTTTGGGAATTAAAGATTTTTTCCAATCATTGTTTTCTTTTAATTCTAAATTTTCTTTGCATGTCCAAATCCTGTCCATAAACTCATTTCATGGTAGGTTCTGAAAAATAGCTGTACAAATTAAAACCTTATCGTAGGAAGTTATGGTATAATTACTCAATGTCTCTTTTATAGGAGACTGAAATGGAAATTGAGGATGAGGTAGATATCTTAATGTCCAGTGATGTAGTTGCTGCACAGATGTCCACAAAATCCATAACCTTTACCAGAGCACAAGCAGGGTGGATATTTAGAGAAGATCGCAAGGTAAGAAGTTAAAGAGTTTGTTAATCTAGCTTAAGTTTCTATACATTAGCAATTTTGAAGCTGCGAAAGTTACTCTGATATTAATTCTGTTATAATATATTTAAATTATGAATTGCTTTCCTGGAAATTCCATCATTCCATTTTGGATTACTATCTATTATATTTACTGCTACCATTATTCTGCTCAAATATCGCTCCTAAAATTATTACATCAAAATTTTAAAACCTGGATATTTCTTATTTTCCATAAGTAAACCATTTTTCTTCCTAGATTTTATACATACTCATATTTTACCTCAGAGCTATAATTAAAGTGAAAAACCCCATTAAAATAAGTACGTGCAAAATAATCGATGCTTCTAACATGTATGTAGGTACTTCATCAATTGTGAATTATTGACAAGATCAACTTTGTTTTAGAGTTTAATAAATGATAAGTAAGTAAGTACTGATGTGGGGGCTCAATAATGATAGGTAGTATGAAACTGATTTACTTTAAATTTTAATAATGTTTATCTCTCCCACAGGAAATGGTTGGTGCTTTCAATTCAGAATTCTATGCTATTAATGGCATGGTGCTTGAATCAAGGAAAAGGAGAGAACATCTTTCTGATGATGACCTTCGGAAAAACAAGGCTATTGTGGAAAGCTTCACTAGAGGTGGATCTAGTGGAAACAGTATGGGCCCAAATGCATTAGATGTCAATGGGGAGGTGTGTATATTGAGTTTATGCTAAACATTACTATATTTGCAAGCTTATAAGATTCATGGTCTCAAATAACTGCCATAGTTCTGTATTTTCCACTAACCATGATTTTTTTTATTTTGAAACTAAGAAGTTATCTTTTACCAAATTATGTAAATATACATGACAGATTAGGAATATAGGGTTAAATCTGGGTGAATTTCAATGACATTTTGGTTAATAAATTTCAAAGAATTGTACATTGATGTTTGCCTGTAGCATAAAATTACAATAGATTACGTATTAGATAAGTTTATTTCATGTTATAATGTGCTTTTCTTCTAGCCTGTGAGGCGGAAATCTTTACCACCACCTCCTGAATGCCGTGTAACTTGGGAAGAATACATCTCAGCACCACCTGGAAATCATCCATGTCTTGGTCGTCCCACCATCTGCAAGGAATCTTCCAAATCTTTCAAAGCTACTGTTGCAATGGTACACTTCTTGATAATTTATTCAGACAATTTAAGAAAACTTGAGGAGTACTAATTTCATAATTGAGAAATGCTGACTATTATGCTATGAAAATGAAAATTTCACCGTTTGAATTTATCAGAGATATCCTTCTGACAACCATCTACATTTTGATTGACATTTATCAGTGGTGAAACATTGAAAAGAAATTTTGCAGAGATAATTTTGTGGTTTATCCAAGCCAGAGTAGTCAGTGGATAATTGTAACCTAATCTATAAAGGAATCTTTATGCTTGCATTTAATTCCTGTAGCCATATTTTTAGGGATTTTTACAGTTTCCTGAAATGTTCAAGTATTATAGAAAAATTTTATTTTTTGGATACATAGATAGTCAGTTTTCTGTGTTATAATAGTTTGTCAGTAGGGAAGTATCAAGGTAATGCTTATATCAAATAATCCCCGGAATAAATTAGTTTTTAAATATTGATTTTATTAAGATCTGTGCAGGTGAATGCTTTATATTTTCATCATCTTATTTTTTGGCTCAAAATATAGCTGTGTGTATATATGTGTATATTCTGGGAAATGTGTACAATGGAAGTGAACATTGGTAAAATGTTTGTTATGTAAAGGAATATGTTTAATCTTGTAGTAATCCATGGAGCACGTCCAATCCACCTTCAGTCTTCAGCCATCTTTTTCCCCAAGTCAGTTACTTGGCTTCCATATATCTTCACTTCATATAGGAACATGATGGCAATCTTGAGTTTTTGGTAGAAAGTAATGTTTTGTCATCACTTCTGTATTGTAATAGTTAATGTGTTTATCATTTTGTGAGGATGATTGATATCATGTGTTAGTATTATTAGAAAAAATTTTAGCATAGACAGTGGATATTACTGTTACAGAAAGTAAAAAAAATGCGTAGAAGAGGGTGCTCCTAGGAAAATTTCCAAGGAAAAACGGACTCGTAGAAAGTTACAGGACTATAGAAAGTTTAAAGGACTGGGAAACTGGATCTCTCACTTGCTGTGGGCTACTCTAACCAAGCACTAACTCGTATTTATAGCAGCCACCAAGCTGGGTTTGAGTCCCATTCTTATCAGATTTTTTAATGTACATTTCATCTTCAGAATGTCAATTTTTTTATATGATATAATTTTAGCTGTAGATATGTATCTGTAAATTTATATTTCACTTCAGCAGCTCTCAGTATTTAAAGTTGAGAACAATTTCAGTTTGACATCTTGATATTCAACAAGTAAAGATTCTTAATGATTGCCACAGATGAATTTTTGTAATAAATATTTTATGTAAGATGTCATGAAAGGTCATGAGCATTTTTCACATTTAATTATATTAATCCTATATGTTTATCTCTCTCTATAGAGTATGGACTTCCCACTGTCAGTCGACATGCTGCTCAATGTCCTTGAGGTTATAGCCCCATTCAAGCATTTTAGTAAACTTCGAGAATTTGTGGAAATGAAACTACCTCCAGGATTTCCTGTGAAAATAGGTTTGCCATGTTACTACTTCTGCATGCATCTGTATATTTTCTTTGAAACTGTCATTTTTCAAGACTGGTTTTATTTATTTATGCTTGAAATTAATATGTTGAATTGTGATTATATGGGATTTTAAAGCAACCATTTCAGAGAAGAAAGAAACACAGTAAACTCCTCTGCAGATTTTTAATTTGGAAAGTTTCATCAACACTTTGAATATGTAAAAAATGCATGACTTATAACGTACAAGAGGGGGGGGGGGGAAAGTGAGGAATTGAGTTAGTAAGTTGAGGAAGGACCGATATGGGTAGAGAGAAAATTAGGGGAAACAAAGGAGAAACCTATTTTCTACACACTTACCTTTGTTCTTCCTCAACCAACCTCCTTTTTCCCTTTCATCTCTTATAAAAGCACTATCCATACATATTCATCTAAAAATGTCAATACGTTGATGAAACTGGTTAAATTAAAAGTCTGCTGATAAAGTCACCTAGTGCTTCTTTTTGTTTATCTTATATAAAATGGTCTAAACTCATAATTTTATTCAGACTTCATTCTCATCAATCAGCTCGATGTTTATTTCTTATTTATTGTGTAATAGTTAGCTAATTTAAAATTGTGCTTAGTTTTCAGTTTACAAATATTATCTATTTGTTAAACTTTCCTTAGAGAAGTTCTCTTTGTAATTGTTTTTTTTTAAGAATAGAATATCTGTTTTCTGAAACTTGAAAATAGCATGGCAGTTATTGTGATTAATTTTATATCCAAACTGTTACCTGATTTATAACCAAGGGCCATTTTCTTTCTTGTTTTATTATTTTGTAACCCTCTCTTTTCTACATCCTTGTTATAGTAAAAAAATAAAATATCTGTAAGGAATGATAATTTACATTTGTGATCAGTATATATGATAATTCCTTAATGCAACTGAATTTTTCTGTTTTAAATGTATGTGATCATTTAATAATAGTGATTATAAATTTGGGTGAACATATTTGATTGACAAAGAGAAATAAAATGTATGATTTATTTATTTTATCATTTATTACATTGAAATTTGATTACATAATATACATTTTCTCTTTTGTTTGACAGATATTCCCATACTTCCAACGGTTACAGCTAAGATAACTTTTCAAGAGTTTGAATTCAGGGATGATATATCTCCTGAGCTCTTTCAAATACCTCCGCATTATATTGAGGATCCGATGAGGTAATTTGCATTTACTGATATTATAGACTTAGAATTTCATAGGCATAGAATTTCTTAGGAAGAAAATTTATAACCTTAATAATGGTTAATGGCATGTTAGATTTAGTGGTCTCACTTGTTAATTCATTTTTCATATAATTAATATATTTTTCATCATTTTAATCATTCAGCATAAATTAAAGGAAAGAATTTTTCTTTAAAGAATTAGAGGATGGTTACACATTCATTTTTGAATGTTTATGCAAATACCACTATTTGATGTGTTCCTTGAATTTTGACATAATAAGGTTTTATTGGATTGCCACTTTGGTTGAATGTGTGCTTGTGATTAGGAATGTAGACTTTAAAAATATTGCTGTTCTGAAAAATAGTTAAGAGATCAAAGGAGATTCAGTTCCTAAAAGTGATAAGTATAAAAATATCATCTGGCATCAGAAAAAAAACTCAGTATGTAACAATATTGTTATATGAAGGTAATTTATGAAATGAGGGATTTTAAACCTTGGTAAAACCATCTTCTCACCTGCTATCATTTTTTGAATGCTTATGTTTGGCATAGACACATTGAGACAATATTTTGTAAAATTTTGCAAATGCTGGCTGCATTTGTTCATTATTGATCATATAAGTAGTTGTAGTTTAGTAGTAGTATTGTTTGAGCTGTATTTAGGAAAAGTATTATGACTAGTTTACATCAAATTCAGGGTAAAACTATGGAAATGTGAAAAAATATAACGAAATATATAGTATAATATTATAAAAATATAATGGAAAATGTTGAATCTCAAACATTCCTTTGGGGAGGAAGGAGTCCATTGAATGCCTTTATATGAATTCTAAAGTTGAATGTAATAGGTGTGATTGTGGAGACAGTTCAGAACCAGTTGGGAACTGCGGCACATGTGCATGATGATTTAGTGTTTCGCAGAGTGTTTAGAACCAAATTTTAAATTAATTACTAATTCAGAATTGTTTGTTACAGGTTCTCTTGCACCTAATCATCAGAATTTGGTTCTGAACTCTACTAAATGACCAACGCGCACATGCGCCACAGTTCCAAACTGGTTCGGAACTGTCTCCGCGAACACACCTAATGTTTCAAAGGAGTAGAAAGAGCTTTGAAATTATTCTATAGCTTGGTCATTAGCAATAATTTATATAACTTTCAAGAAATGGCTGAATTCTCTCTGGAATTAGTATTTTGTGTTCGCTGCGATGATCAAGCAGTCCTTTTGCATTCTTAAAACCATTAACCTTGTTTTAACACGAAGTTGCAAAAGCAAGTATCTATTTCTTATATTGTGTACCCATCATACCACTCATTATAGATTACTTAAAAATGTTGATAAGTAGCCTTAAGGTTGTAAACTATTAAAATCTTTGTGGGATCTTCTTGGTTCCTTTTGTGGCAATTCCTTACTAGTTACTTCTTGTGTCAGTGCTGCCCTTCATAGGAGTTGGTCGTAAAATGTCTGAGTTCATAAACAAGAGTCCAGAAACAACATAAAGTAAAATACCAGAATAAAATAATCGAGATTATTTTAATTCTTTTCTTTGTTTCCAGAAGAATTGTTCTGTAGGTTTTCAATCATGATTCACTATTGGATTTTATAAAGTCAAATGGTGAGTCACTCATTTTTGGCTTTGCATGCTTGGATTCTTGATGTTTGAATGGAGTAGTGTGATGAAGAGTCATTGTCTTGGTTGCAAAATATCATGATTGGTTGTGATATCAAAGCTTAATGAGTAACATGGGGCTTCATGGCTACATCATTCATCTGCTTGTTTTCATGTAATTTTCTGATAACAAAACTAAAGTATGTGATGAAAGGGAAACCATTTTGACAATTTCGTATATTTGAACAGCTTCAATTGAGTTTTTATGACACTATCTTATGTGATTTGTTGAAGTAAATGAAATGAAAACGCTATTACGTTGGACATTTTGATGACAATAGACTAAATGTCAGTATTTAACCCATGCATAGATACAAAGATGAAACAGGTGGTTACACTAATAAGGGAACCTTTAATGAAATGCTAAAGAGTGCATATATTGGGCTTTTGGGATAGGTTCTTTGGCTAATGTTGATAACAACTCTATTATAGTATAGACCAACTTTTTGCCGTTTCTTTGACGAAAGTGTTAAAAAACTGTATCAAAATTCATCAATTTTTGTCTGCCCAAAAAATCTAATACATCAGACAATTATCACACAAAACCAATATTATAGTGGTTAGTGCATCTATTGCTAAGTCTGTAATCACAGGTTCCAATTCAATTGTGGGAGATTTTTTTCAGTTCCTTTTCCTGCCGCTTAATTTAATTTCTTTAAGGTAATATTTAATCGATATTAATGGTATATATGGGAGCAACTTATTGTTGGTTTAGGTTCTATCTTCTTGTGTTTCATTAATATTATTTTTAGCTATGCAATACACAGTGTTGGCATTGTTTGGATTTGAACTTGGGATCACAGACTTTGTTTCTGGATACATTAACCACCACTTTACTTTTTTACTTTGTCAATATTGCAATAAAGTTGTTATCAATGTTAGCCTAAGAATTTATCCCCAAAGCCCTAGTATTTATGCTCTTTGCTGTTTTGTTTTTAAAGTTCCCTTGTAAGATTAAATATGCCCCTATCTATTTGATGTCGAGTTAAGGTTGTTGGTGCACGTAGTTGGTCTGTACCAACAGCATGTATAATTTATATATTTGTAAGGAATCTTTTCGTTTAAGGTTTCCTGACTTGTGACGATGCGATGAACTTATGTTAGTGGAAGTGGGCCACCGAAGTCGTCCACCTGGGAGGAAGAGGGCTGTCTCCTGGGGAAGGAGAGGCAGCGTCTGTGCTCTTGGGAGGCGTCGCAAGAGGAGAACAGGTCCAGATCGGGAGGTGGAGCCTCGTAAAGTGAGGGGTCTGGAGAATCATGCTCTCGGGGAAGGAGGTCCCAGCAGGGTACGAGGCTGCTATGCTATGCCAGGTCGTTGTAGACCTCATGGTGAAGCTCTTCCACGTTGGAAGAGTTCATCTTCTTCGGATGCTGATGGTGAGACATGTGATGTGGAGTCAGATGATGATTGTCCATTGTTAGCATTGGAGTTTCCCATTCCAATGGGTTTGGATCTCTGCTCCAGGAGCCCTCTCACACATTGTGTCCTTTATTTGGAACTGTGAAAGTTTTTGATGGGATGCCAGATCTTTTTAGACTTTAGTTCCTGTTTTTATTCTGAAGGGTGTCTGTGTTTTAGATGCCCGAGGAAAGTAGCAGGGAATATGATAAAAAAGTGAAGTAGGTCATGGAGAAACGTACTGTTTGAAACATTACCAAGATGAGTTTATCTAGTTGTTTGTTTTTTCCAAATGACCTTTAAGGTTCTCCGTAAATGACTTTCTGGCACTGTGTAGTCAGTAACTCATTTTTCCTTCAGTCTCCTATCATTTACTGGAGAGCTCATAAACAATGACAGCTATCCGTTTCAACTGTCTTTCAGTTCTAGTCAGGTAGTCATTTGGAACACTAATTATCAACTGAAGGACCTGTTGTGGATCTGTATATACATGCCTTTTTAGAAGCAATTGGCAGAGTCAAGAAATCTATGTCATGGAGATTGATGCTGCAGTGTATTTTATAAGGTGAAGCTCAATACCAAATAATAGATGTGAGTTGGGAAACATGAGTATTTATTTATGACAAGGAAGCTTTTAAATCGGATATTAGTTTCTTCAGGTATAATATTAGATTGATCTCCGAAGAGAATTGTTCCTTTAAAAATAGATTTTAGTAAATATCTTGTACTAGTCACCTTTTCAGTTCAGTTCAAAAAATTTTCTGGCTCATTTTTGTTATAGCTTTTGATAATTCTAGTAGCATAATAGTTTCATTTGGTTATTTTCCACCCTGAAGTTGCTTCTCTGACATTAGTCCAAGTGCTAACCAAAGTTTTTCTTAGGGCGTGTATTATATGGCTTACTTTAGTGTTGATTTGAGTTAAATCCATGATTTATCATTGCTAGGAAAAGTTTTAAGGTTAAGTAGAGTGAAAATTCATGGTAGACTTCATTTAAGTTTTCATCTCAAAAACATAAGGCTGAAAAGACTTATTTGAACAATATTAAATATCCTGCCTGGCACACCAAAATTGTCTCATAACATTTGAGTATCACCTTGTTGATTGAGCTTCTAAAGATAAAAGATACCATTAAATGAGATTTCATGATTTTTATGCAACTTATGATTTTTGCATCACATTGCATTACTTCTATAACCATTTTTTCAACATTAACATTCCTTGTAGTATTTATGCTTATCTAGGATTATTGCTCTTATCTACCCAAAAATTAATGGTCATGATACTTCAAAAGAGCTTTCTTTTTAAAAATGAATTGTTCTCATTAATTACTAGATTCATTTTCAAACTGCTTTTTCTCTGTTTTAGTTTTTGTAACTACATTAGTGAGTATACAGTATGTACATATCTGTGACAGGATTTTTCAATTTTCGTTATATCAGACTTTCATATGTCTTGTGTACTCAATAATGATTGAAAATTCTTTAATGTAACTGTAATTAATTTTTCTATCAACTTTGCAGGATATGGTCAGAATATTATAGTTTCAGTTTGATCATATTTTTATTTGTTTTAGTCCATCATTGCAACTCCTTTGCATTCAGAATTTTGGAACATTTTGTTATATTAAAAATAGAAAATTTTCTGTTGGTGTCATGATTATAATTATTGGTAGCTTCTTACTTTGTAGTTCATATTCCACAAAATCAGTATTCTCTCAGTGGTGGCCCATTTGTTAGTTGTTATTATTCTGTGAATTTTTCCAATAGTGTTTAAAGTTTGTAATAAAAAGTTACCCTCTAGACTTCCTCGTTTAAATATAAACTATTGGTTGCTTATTATTCAAGAATTTATCAAGTGGTAACTTTTACCATAGCAATAAGTATACCTCCTAACGTTATTTATGAAGTTTAATTTATGTACTTATTTTGTATATAGTTAGCTATAATAATTGTATCATTTCTTTGTTTAGTGGGAGAAATGAAATTTTTGTTACCTTGAATATTTAATTAATATTTTTTCATTATTTATCTCTGTAGTTTTAACAAGAACAATGAAGTCATTTAATTGGGAAGAAGAAATTAGGTTTCTTAGTCTAAACAAAAATCAATGAACTTCAGGAGAATGTTTTGCAGTTTTCAAGTGAGGAATATGGTTACCATGGATATTATTAATCTGTAGGTATGTTTATAGATATCCCTGTTTAGAATTCACATCATATCATAGATATTCTAAATATTATTAAATTACTGGCTTCAAAAAAGAAAATTCTCCTAAATTATTTTAGGCTAATATCAAATTGAGAATTATATCAAAATTAATTAATACTCTGGTGTAGTGAACAGACAGTATTACTTTAATCATTTTTTCCATGCTTTACTTTTGATAATGATTTATTAAGCCTCAAATTTAGTCAATTAAAGATAAATGGAGAAGAAAACGTATAAAACTGTGACTAAAGGTTCACTTGGCATTTTCCCTTCTAATGCCATTACTTCATTTTTCACCTCTAAATACAGATTCAACTATACCATTTCCTTATAACAATAATTTTCCCCAATTTAGCTGAAACGTCTTATTTAATTTAATAATTATTTTTCTTTTCACCATCTTTGAAGCAATGGGTGTATTCCCATAACTTTTCTTCAAAAATAATATGTTTCATTTAGTGCACATATATTTTCTTTGAAGCGGTATATTTTTTATGTTAGACTCATCAATTTCTTTCCTTGTACATTCATTCTTTCAGTCAACTTAAAATAGCTATCACATGACTTAAATTTTTTATGATTCATCATCATCTTTGGAAGTTTGTATTATTAGGTTTCATGAAATTTGCATTTGAAAGAGTTACATACACTCATTCTTTTTTGCCAGTAAGTTCACCATGTTAATATGGATGCTAAGATAATAAGGCACATTTAAGTTCATCTTGCTACAGATTTCTATCTAGACAGTGTAAAACATCACTCGTTAATGAGCCAGCCTGAATGCCAGCAAGTGAGGAAATTTCAAAATGAATGAGCATTTTAGGCAAAAAAATGGATGTGGATATCTTTCTAGGCCTGTAAAAATCAAAATTCTCTTTTTTATATCTTTCAAAATTAAGAAATCAATTACCACTCTGTTTTAACAAGACTTTCATATGTCTTGTGTACTTGTTCTCTTTAAACTTTGAAAGTATTACATTTTCTCTTCTCAGTCTTCATCTTTTGTAGTTGCCAACATTATAATTGCCTTTGAAGATACATTAATTTTATTACCCTTTCACTTTTGCTATTGCAACACCAGTGTTTGGGTTAAAATTTTTTCCTACTCTGCTGAAGTTATAGCAAATCTCACTGCTATCATATGCCATCTATCTAAAGGAATAATTTTTAAATTTTGATCCAATTTTCAGTCATGTAAGCGACTGTGAAGGATCTTTAAATTGAAATCAGCAATAATGTATACTCAACACATTCATAAGATATTTTGTTTTTATGATACAAATACAACAAATCACAGCAAATCACAAGTCTTATGGTTATATATGTCAGTGTTCTCCAAAAGAAACCTTAGAACTCTGCACATTAATGATTTCAGAAATGATTGAAGGGCAGTGAATTATAATGTTGATTCTGAGACCAATTAATGGCTGTATTCTATGAAAAAAGATGAAAATTTCATGTTGATCTAGGTTAGGTTACCTTCCATGACACACCTGTTTTCACTATTAACCATTCATTTTGAAAAAGATACATTCCTTTATGGAATGTAAGTGGCGCTGTATTTCTGAACCATAGAGGTGTAGTTCTTAGTGAAGCTTCTTGCTCAGCAAGAAAGGAAATTGAGAACAGTCGTAAGATTCAATTCTCAGTAGAGTTATGCCTGGACAGCTCACCTTAAATTTTCCATAGATTTCATATTTAACTTCCAAGACAAAGACTACAAATAGGAATTTCAAGTGCCTTATCCTCTGCCATGTTTTCAATTGCCAAATCCATCCATTAAAGACATGATGTACCCTGAACTTGTTTCATTTATATACTTTGTCTTTTGAATTTCTTAATATTGTCACTAAATCAAAGCTGATTATGATCACTCGTAGTTATCTTGATGGTTTTAAAAATGGGGTTGTTGAAACAACCTTATCCTGAACAACCAGTATGAACACACATTTTCTTCAAGGCCCAATGTTGTAGGAAATGCTAATAGTATGATTAGGTATCACTTCAAAATGCTCTGGTGCTATTACTGATCAAATCTTTTATTTATGGTGTTTTGAACTGAAGGGTATCTTGGGTAAATTTTCAATATTGTCAAATGTTTATTTCATGTCAGCCCATGTCTATTTTTCTCAGTTTACTAATCCTTAGCACTAGTTCTATGTAATACATTCAAATACCTGAAAATGATATAGTTAGGCTTCTGGAGTAAACCAGTGTTACCTGAGGATAAAGTAGGATTCGTTCAAATCTGTAGGGTTTTATTGGGTTATTAGGTGACATAGGATTACATTGTAAAGATAACAGGTTAAAATGGCATGTATTTAGTTGGGAGATTAATGAAAGTATGCAGTATTAGATGAAACAGAGATGCATTTTGTTAAATAATAGTAGGAGGTGTATTGTTCTTATTGTAAGTTGATGTATTTACCAAGTAATTTATTTTGGATATAGTTCCAAGATTTGAAATTATAGGATCATAGAAATTGAGAATATGTGAAACATGTACAATTGGTAAATTTGTTTGAATATCATACAGTGAAAAGAGTAGCGATTCTAAGTAGTGAATAAAATTGTTGTTGGAATTCTTCTTGGTGATAGATATCAGCCTAGATTAAGAACTCCTGACCATAAGTTGAATTCATCGGAATGAAGATTGATATATTTTGCATATTTTTAGCATTTCTTTGTTATTAATTTGATCGTGAAAGAAATTCATTTCAGGGTATGTTTATTTATGCAGAATTTACCAACCTTAATGTATAGAAATTCCATAGATGATTGATTCTTGTAGATTTCTGTCTCTAATTTGTCTTGCACATAAGCAAAAATCGCTGGAACAAAAATATTTACATTCATTCAAGTGATTTATAATGTTTAAATTATCTGCATATTCTAAGAAATTATCAGCAGAGGGATTGTAGTAAATATTTTTAGTGTTGATAATCAGTAAATGAGTAGTATAGTTTACATGGAGCATTGAAGTCCTGAAGGCTCTCTTAGGAAGCATTAATAGTGAAAAATGTCTGCCTATTTTTAAACTTGTCAAAAATTATAAATGGATATAGGGCACAGCCTGTAATAGCAAAATATTTTTATCAGATAATTTGACAAATTTCCTCTTGAAACATTCTTTTTATTTTTGCACCTCTTTCATGGTTAGTTATCATGAAAACCTATATCTTTAAAGAAGAAAATATATCAGGTCTCCAATTTTTTCACTTTTGGAAGAAAATCTCAAGAGTTTAAAATACTGCTTGCAGTCGTTATAGGATTGATAATAAATGTGCAAAGTATGATACATGATTAAGTTTGGGATGCTGTCATTTACCTTTACAGTAGGTACCCAACCAATGATTAAGTTGAGGCGGTTTTGAAGAAAGTTTTTTGTTTTTCAACAAGCTCTAGCAATTAAGAAATTACAATCGATGTAACTTTGAGTTAAAGTTGACATTCTTTTCAATGAGCAAATTATGAGAAAATTAATAACAGTAATTTCTACCGATGAAGGGTTTTGAATTAAATTATTTTTTTTTTTTAATATGCTCAAGGTTGGGTGCCAATTATTTGGTTTTAGAGGTATTCAGTATCACCAGTCAGAGAGGTAAATTGACCTACTTTGTATCATAGCAGCATATTTTGAAATGCTTGTGCTCTAGGAAAATTTTAGGGAGCTTTATGAAAGCTGGTGCTATCATTATCTTGCCAAATAATGTGATTATGATGGGAAAGGTTTACAAGGAACAAATGGATGGAAGCCCTTGCCTTTGGGACTCATTTAATGATTAATCATTTTATAGGAATCACTGGAGATGTTTGATTCAATTCTCTCTTTCTACACATGTACTTGCACTTATTTGAATGCAATCAAGACGAAATCTGCTGACATTTGTCTGAGTAGTTTTCTATCTTTTTATAAGATGTTGCTTTCATGATTAATTTGGCTGTATGAGCAGTCTTCATACCTTTCAGCTCATTTATTTAATGATGTGCATTGAGTAAATAATCTGTGACATTATGGTTGGGCAGTCTCATTACTTGATTACAAGGTAATTTGTAATCAGTGTGCTGTGCAAGGTCATCCTGAAACACTGTATTTTTCTCTTTCAAATTTTTGTAAAAAAACTGAAAAAGCGTACTTATTGGTGTACATTTTGTACAGGTGATTCTAATGGGAAGTCATGAGGAAATTGTCTATGATCAAATCACTGTTTCCTCAGCTTTGGTACAAATAAAAAATGTTGTAGTCCATAATGTTGATGTTCTCGTAGTACACAGGATAATACTTTTGGGATGGACATGATTGTCAGGTGTGTATTTATATATATTGCTTTGTTTTCTGTACATATTTTGTTAAATTGATCATATGCATGTTTATGTGGCCAATTATCATTATGAAACAATTTGAATTCTGTTGTTTCACCTAGATCCCATGTTATTTATCCCAAATTATTTATTTGATAGGTGAATGAACTAAAATAAATGCACATTTGCGTTGGGGCATGCAAAGAAACATGAAAAAATTATTTCATGTACTTTTGTATGCCAGTGATTCACAAGTGTTGTGAATCAAAATTGATTTTCTTACTCATATCTAAGGAAGAGTGTAAACAATTATTTATTCACATTTGTTAAGCCAATCGCACATATTTAAAAATGAAGTTAAATATAAGACTTAATGATGAATCTTATATGGTCTCTATTAAACATGAGTTTTCATAAAAAATTAATTTAATTACAGTAAATTTATGAGTACTATCGAAATTGTTACCTCATTGATGTAATGTGGTTCTGTCTGCATTCATGTTATGATTTTGATATTTTCAAATCTGTTTTGTGGTTACATCAGGTTTAAAAATTTGAATTGTTTTTAATGGTAAAACTTGGATATACTGTATGGCAGTTAGGTACAATGATAGGCTGTCAAACAGAACTTGAGTGCTCACCAACCGTTGGGAATTGTAGACCATCTAATGGTGTTGTATCCATTCTGTTTTTACTGTGTTATTGGGAATTGCCAAAGTGTTAATTTTTATTCTCAGCTGTTATTCTGATTCATTCATTTCTTTGTGGACATTGGAATGAGTTTTTCATAAAGCAGTTGTCAATTAGATGGATAATGTTGGCGTCAATGTTATGTACCTGTCATTTACAATGAAGGTGATTATGGTTTTCTGTATAAACTGTGTTAGCTGGTATGTTGCTGTGATTTTTCATGACTCTCTGATTATCCTAACCCTGTGATACTAGCTCATGTTGTGGTGACTTCATTTACTAAATAAGAACTGGCTGTTGAGATCTCCATCGACTTCCTTTTTGTCCATTGTGATGTGAAGTTGTAAGTGTCTTAGCTGTGTGTACTTCTGTGGTACAATATGCTATCTCTTCCAGAAACTTTGTATTACATTCCTATGTATTTTGATGTTTCCCATTGCTTGCATCTTACTCTCTTTTGGAGTATCTTTTTCTTTAGTTTGAGAAATTCACATTCTTTCTCTTACCCTTGGTATCCCACTTGGCCTTTGAATCATGTGCATATAATTAACTCTTCTCTTTCATTTCATTTCTGAATTGTTATTTTTATCTTTGGAAAAGCTGAAAGTAAAGGTCCCTCATTTTTATTCTACATCCTTGAAATTTCATGAAATTAGGAACTTAAGTTCATGACATAAAATGCAGTTTTACGTAACATTTTCAAAATGACTCCCTTTTGTACATGCCATGTACTCATTACAGCAAACTGTTTAGTTTAAAAAATTGTGTATCATTCTTACTGGAATCAAATTAAAAATAAAATTGTTCTAATTTTCATCATAGAAAAGTATTGTGTGTGTTCATCTTCAAATCCATCATTTCTTTGGCTGCTCAATCTGAGGTTCAATGTTTGTAGAAGTTTTAGTTATGTAAGGATCCCTGAGAGACTCTGGTTGTGTTAGGTATAAGCTGTTTATTGATTTACAGGTAAATCTGCTATCCAAACAATTGATTTCTTTCAGTATCTTGCATTTAGCTTAGCTTTGGTCAACTAGAGAGAGAATATTTGTACTTTAGCAACATGTACATGTCACTATATATTGAAATTCTTCAACTATAAAGCTTTGCTGAAAATTTGTATTAGTTTAACTTTTAAGAACTAGCCATATTGGGAAATGTTTCTTTAACTTCTTTCTCAAAATTTAAGATATTGGATCAATAATGGATGAAATTAATATTAAATACAAATTTATTTTATTTATTTAGCTCATTGTAAATAATATTGGTAATTAATACATTCAACTTATCTTTAAAGAAATTACTCATAACTGGTAGAAAATGCAGCTATGCAAGAAATTTGAATAAGTCATATCCAATGTATAGTATTGTAATTTATCATTCAAAATCTTCCATAAGAAATATGAGTGAGGTTTAGTGACATTTAGTCTTTATTCAAAAAAGAGGATAGATAATATAATTTTACTTTAATATCTCTCTCTCCCTTGCTATCCTACATCAAGGCCCTAGTTCACCATTAACTTAAGCGCTAAGTTTTCAAATTTGTAGGCTCTTGTTGTAGCTGTATTTTTGAATGTGCTTAGAAAGCATAAATTATTTTGAAAATGTGGATCCCCACCAGAAATAGTACTCAGGACCATTAGGGCGAACGTGCTATTCACTTGACTATTCTGAAGCTGAATTTATTACTACATCAATGAAGTGAATTTTTAGTCATTCACATAATTGTTTTATTTTTATGTGTCATGGTCAAGAATCCTTTAAAAAAAATTCCATAATTCCAAATTGTTAGAAACGATTCAGCTTGTGTGAAGGTGAAATATCATATGGTAGGGAAAAGATCTGGAGCATATTAGCAAATGATGTGCAAGGTATTGTTGCTGAGTTTTATCATCTAGTTACTCACCAAATGTGTTTCAAGGGAATAATAATCTCAGGATTTCATTTCCATTAGACTGCTAGACTTTCCTAACCCTAGATGTTAGAAAAATTGATCAAGTGGAATATTCCACAAATTCTGAATGACATACTTAAATATATTTTCGTGAATCAAATGGCCACTTCTCCATGATCTTAGATGGAAAAGGTGACCATGCAACTTGGAAATACTTGACTAGTGCTGGGATGCTTTATATCGATGTCGTTTGCGGTTGTAATAAATAATTTATTACATTCATTAAGCTTGAACTAATAATTACTTATAGACTAATTAGAGGAATGATGATAATTAACAAATTCAACGGCTAGCATTCTTTTTTCAGTATTAAATGATGCTCTAATGTAGGTAACTTCATGCTTCTTTTGAAACAAATCAAATTGATTGCCAGTCAAAAGTCATATTTTATTTTGGGATGGTTTTGAGGTACCGTTCCAGAAAATGGATCCTTACTATATACTTTTTCTTTATGCTTATCTTTCTCAGGTATTGACTTCGGAATATGCCTTGTAGAAAACGATTTCAAGGTAGTAGCATTTGAAAGATGACGTCTGTTATGGAACTGAATATGATGGAAGTAATCGTCTAAGCATTTGTAAATCAAAGCTGGAAATAACCCCTTTAGGAGAAACCAGACATTCGGATTGCACTGCATACTCGTGATCCCAAAAGCGTCTGTATGGCTTTAGCCGGCGTACAAGAGAGAAATTCCTCCTCGTGGAGGCTTATGAAGATTCCATCGCATCCAAATAATGAAACCTGTTTCATGAAATTGCGCAGTGCACAAGAGTTCTGTATGCGCCTTCATAGATCAATGAGTGGTTAAGGTGATTTTCTTCCTATTTCTTTGAGTAAAATCCAAAGTTCATTACATAGTATGCGTTTATAACCAGAAAATAATTTTATTGCTTTTATCCATTCAAGCTTTACTTGGAATCGGTCTTTTAGATGAATCGGTATTTTTCTCTGAAAGAAATCACTAGAGATGCTAACTTCTATGGTTTTTATTTGGTGAAATTGATGACATAAAATTTTCAATTCTCAATAGCTCTACTGTTATTTTATTCATCAACTAAATTTCAGTATAAAAGTTAAAATATTTTCTGTTTAATATTCTGTCATCACGTGTGGTCCACAAAAAATTTATTTCATTGTTATTCATTTTCATTGACTTCATTGTTTTATACCCTTAAAGAGGAGGTTCGCTTCCTCTCCTTAAAATGTTAGGGTTCATGAACCTACCAAAAGGTTGAACCCAAGGACGATGACACAACTCCGAAGCATATTGGAAACCCCCTTTAACCATGAAAGTATTTTAGCAGTGACAAATATTTGCGTGTGATCACGACGTATAAAATTTTTAATCAGAAAAAGATTTATATCTTTAACGAAAAATTTTCACGGTTAGAATACTGCATATATTTTATAATATTTGAAAACGAGCTTATGTGAAGTCTGAATTAATTTCAATTTTTTTACGATAGCTTTCGTCCGTGTTTAATTCTCGAGTTTTAATCGGGAGTTGATTCATATCTTGTTAATCATTCTCCTGAGTCAGCATTGCAACACAGGAATGTATGAATAATAATTAACATCTTCCATGCAGGGACACAAGTCACATTGCTACCAATGTTACGCCTTTATGGAATGTTTACTATAAGGTCCACATGCCTCTCGCCGGGCTTTAAATTGAAAACATTTCTGTTATGGCCCAGTTGGTATTCTTAACAGCCCTGGCACTCGCCGTACGAATTCAGCGCTTCATAGATTAGATTCTCTTCCGATGGCTTTCCGGCTGTCAATCCTCCGATTAGCATGTCCGTCCACGGATAATCCCGATTTCGCCGCAGCCTGTTTATCCCGAGAATCTGAGTGACGTAGCATTCCGCAAGGCTTTCCCGGAGAACGTTTCATTTGTTGTCAAATGCCGCCATGCCCTCTCGAGCAATTACTCGCATCGCTGTTTCCATTTGGTCATTTTTTCCCGCGAGGGGCCGCGATGTGGTACGTACCCTGAGTAAACAGCTTTGAAATCAACCACCGAGAGTGGGAATAAGTGCTTTCCCTCTGTTATCGTGCGTGGTTAATTGGGTAATTTCTGTTTCTAATTGGGTTATGCAGTATGGAATATGAATTCTTTATTTGCCTTGAGGCGGTTGCAGAGATTGCTTCAAATAGGTATGATAAAGGCATTCAATGATATATCAGGCTGCGTTTCGAAATATTCATTGGTGAAATACCTTGGATGGACTCGCCCTCGACTTGACGATATTCAATTTAACCAAAAAGCCGACTTGAAACGCAACAATTTCAGTACATGCCTGGCAATGTTTCCCAAGCAATACCAGACGGTGTTGTCAAAAAGAATGTGCGCCTGAAAACCCTGGTGTTGATACAAGCGACAACTGGGACGCGAGCTCAGGTCTCCCACTTTCCGGGCAGGTATTCTTTTAAAATACCATGTGACGTCATTCCTGTTAACTCTGATAAGGGAAAGGGTCCAACGTAGTACACACAGGTGTGCACTTTAAAATTTTCCCTTTTTTGGATGATAATTCTTTTCCTTTATCCAAAACCCTTCTTCCTGCAGATTTGTCTTCTCCCCACCTCTTTTTCTCATCTTTGTCGTTTTTAATAGGCCTAGTGGACAAATTTTTACAGTGTTGGTTCTTTGCATGTTTAATCAGAGCTTTCAGAGATTAGTGGGAGCAATTATGTATTCCTTTAAGACGCTGTGAATCCCGCAAAGATGTTTTATCATTGGAACATAAACACAGCGAAAGTCTCGAGCAAAAATTCGGTATTCTTGATATTTTTGACGACACCCCCGAAACTATTCCTTCATTGGACCATTATCACTGTAATATGATATGTAAGGTACAATTAGAGGTGGTTAAAATGGTGGTGGTGTAAAAAAACAGACTAAATATTTTCTAAGCTGAGATATTCCAGTTTGCCGGGAGTAGGACCGGAGACCTCAGACTTGAAAGGAATTTTAATCACTCCGGTTATCGGCATATTTACTTTATTGAACTTTCTTTCAAGGAGAAAATGGAAAATTAATGATGATGACATTTCTTTCGTATTACATTACATTTTGTATGACATTAATAATTACTTTGGTTTTCAACTATAAAAGAAAGTCTTAAAATTCCTCTTTACTTTGTCAGGGGTTTTTACGAAAAGTTTGATGACCCATGTTTGAAAATGCCAGTCGTAAATTAGTAAGGCTTCGTTGTTTGGTCATTAAGGACATAATACGTTATTCAAGACTCTGCCGGTCTGTTCGAATGAAAATTTAAGAATCAATCATCGAAATACTTTCAGCTCGCGTTTTGCTGAAGCATATTGCATTTTCAGTGGAGGCAGTTATGACAGTGACTTGCATTATATTTACAGGAGCACACATGAACTTTCAATTGCGTTTTTACCTAAAATATGGGCAGACTGAGAGGCCCATATCATCAAGGTGAAAAATTCATTCATCACTTTATTGTTGCTTTTTCCGGCCAAAAAAGTACCTGCTATTTGGATATATGAGCGTAATTAGTGCGAAGAGTAAACTGTTATATCCCATTAAAAGGTTTATTTTTCGAACCGCGAGAAGGGCGGCGTTAATGTACATTTAGAATGCAAATTGAAGAGTGGCATTACTACCTTTATTGCCTCATTGTTTTCTCAACATCGTGATACGCTCTTGTATTAATTCGGTTTATTCTCGTTATCATCTGCCGAAGCTGTATTCTGGAATGAGGAATCGGTGATGTCGAGTATGATTTTTTAATGCGAAAAGTTACCCGAGATTTTTCCCATCTCAACAGATTCAAATTTGATTATATTAGACACCAGTGGTATTGTATAATTTTTCTGATATTGCCCCAAGTTGTAATTTTAACGCAACAGCACTGAAAGGTTGTTTCATTAGTTTTAAAAAAGATTGTATTCCATCATAATTTCGGGGGAGAATATCTTCTCAAGCAACTCTTTACATCGTCAACATCATCACCACTACTTATTTGTGACTAGAATATAAATATTAAAAATGATTTATGGGATTCGTTTCATCACTTTATCGAAGCATCTATGTTAACTGAAGAAATTTCAATATTGAACATAGGAACCTTTCTAATCTCAACAGAAAAAAATTTACCAAAACACTCGTGACATTCAGCATCAAACCCGTCTTTTACACCACACAAAATCTAAAAAAAAATCCCTTTAACAACGAAAACAAATTTATCTATAAAAAATTATCAACAACAAATTAAATATATTTAAACTAATATATACTTCCATAACACTTGCGGGGTCATTTACATTGAGAAGACGAGTAGACATCTTCAAACCAGAATACAGGAACATAAAAAATGTCTTCGTAACAAATCCAACACCTCACATTTCACAACACTTACTCGAACAACTATGTCACTTTTAAGTTTGACAACGCTGAAACTTAATTACCTGAAGCAAATGTAAATTACTCAACATGTGGATTGTAATTATAATTCGACGAGCAATCACTTCTTTACCATTCAATTGGTAAATTGCCTTTGCCTACCTTTCCACCTGCTATATCACTTCCCTCCTCTTATCAGTCCTAACCTTCTTCCTTTTTTTCTAACGTTGCTGAACAGTTAAGTTTTGGGTTCATTTTGCTTGAAGAACCCGGTGACGACTCTTTAAGTTGTGTTGTGATATGATCGTTTGTATGGAGACAAATCCTACCGCCTAAGAGAAAAAAAAACTCGTTTCCGCAGTGACTCAAACAATCATCATACATTTCATAATCTCATCCTTCTCCGAACCCCTTGCTTTAGTCTTTCATGATTTCTATAAATAGTTTCACTAAGTAGAATCATTCAGCTGCCCGTTAATTGATTTTGCATCCACAATTGAGTGTGAAAAATGTAGTTTTCCGCTCCATGGAAAGGAGCCGAATTTTCCGGAAGCTAATTACCGCATGTATGGAACTAGGAAAAGGAGTACTCACACCGAACAATTTATTATGGTTGGTCAAAATTCATCTTTTCTTTGCTCTTTCAAGGATTCCTATGTACCTGGCCTAAGCAGTTGATCTTATCACATTTAATTTGATAATTGCTTTCGCTTTCTATGTTTATGAAAACAAATATCCTTTTATTAAAAGGAGGTTGAGATACAATACTATAACGCATCAGATTTCAGTGTATGTTGCCTCAGAGACATTGGTGTGCCGAAGGTTAAGGCCGATAAAGGTCATTGCATGAGTTGCTACTGGAGCAGTAGTGCAAATGTATTTACGATTATTTACAAATTACACGATGGAAAGTAGATTGAATATCAATAAACGGGTATATGAAAGGGAGACATAAAAGTGCGATTAAGGCCAATTTCGTCTCCAAACGCCCTTTAAACCTTTTTCTAGGGTTTAAAGTAGGTTTGGATTGGTCGGCACAATTTACAGGAAGGCAAGGGGGACATAATTATGACGAAAAATGATCGCGGACTGCAGATAAAGGAGTTGGGGGGGATTTATGTAATTTACAAGAACATTCATATAAACATAGAAATATGTATCAATATGTGTACATAATATATCACATTTTTTCACTACCAAATATGTTTGTAATTTGCAATCAAATGAGAGGTTGATACTTAAAAACTTCTGCTCTAGAACCAATTTATGTTTGGCCTGTTGTTTGATATATATTTATAATTTTGTGATTTCTTCCATTCATACACAACTTTCAATTAATGACGAGATTTGTATGTATAATTTCCAAGAAATATATCACTGTGTATTCTTCCTGCATTTCTTAGATAGGCTATGCATGCCATTAGATATGTCAGTAGGCCTCAGCTTAGCATCAATGAAAAGCGGCGAAGAATGACTCGGGCTGTGTACTGGGATGAGACATAGATGATACCACACACAAGAACGGCATAGCATCAATCGGTTTAACGTTGCTTCCTCTGTGGTATCACAAGTTTTGTAGGATTTAGTCTTTCTTTAGACAGCTAATTCTGCAGTCGCCAACTATATATGTCGGCAAGGTCTCAACTGACCTTTTGGAGATTCCGGGTCAGTTGAGTTCATCCAATCGCAAGTCTTGTGGTAACATTCAATTTACTTCAACCCAATTAAAGAAGGTATACGCAATGAAAATATTTCGAAAGGGCCATTATTTAATGCTCAGATCGAAAAGAACCGGTGCAACTGAGGTTGGCAGAGGGAAACCGGAACCGAACCGAAATTCTGCTTTTACATTGAACCATAATGGAAAATGGAATGAAAAAATTTACGGTTCGACACCGAGTTTAAGAATCCCCCAATCCCGAAAGAGCCTCCAGAATCGACGGATTTTACAGACAATTCGTCAACTCCCAGATGACGAAACGAACCTGTCATTTTCGGTACCGGAGGAAATACTTCGGGAAACGTCAGTCATCCGTGATTTCCATCAGCCCTTTGTTTCGCCAAATTCTAGAAACTTTGGAAAAATCCGGTTTCGGTTTGTTTTAGGGCTTTTAGTCTCAGAGGCGGTTATCTGGTTCCGAGCACGAGACCGCCTACCCTCCGCCCCCTTCCGGATCCCTCGCGTTGCCCCAGCTTTTATCTAATTCGCAGCGAATCCTTCCATCACACACTTCCGTTCAAGAGAGCTTCTTTCCACCGCCTGATGGGGCATTAGTGTCATTGGGGCGGCTCAAGTGTTTCGAGGATATATTTTCCCAGCGCTGCATCGAGGAGCACCGGTCGTGATTTAACTTCCACTAAGTCTCGCCCCGTACGATCAAGCTGCTTTTAATTACCTTCGGAACTCGTGGGAAAGTGAGTTGTTTCCTCCGTCCATCGCGGATCGGACACGGTTGGTGCTAACGAGGCGTGAGTTAATGTCGGTGGTGCCGGAGCTTTGCCGATCTTGAATTCCAAGATCCTTTCGGAGTCAATGTCAATAGTTATAACGGAAACATAGTATACTTTTTCGGAATTTACTCCTCTAAGCATGGTTTGTCCAATATTTTGGCAGGAGGGCTACATTAGAAATATCATTCAACATGCTGGCCAGTGAGGACTCCTTTAGTTAAACTACCATTTTCTCGTAGAAGTACTTGTATTATCATGGAACTATTTTTGCGCATTTCCTACTCGAGTTTTCTAGCCCAAGGAGTTCGCGCACAATGCTCGCAAAAATATTAAAAAAACTGTTCAGTAAATCAAGCTATGCTCTGTTGAAATGAAAATATTTTTACAGAAAGATTTTGTTAGGTTTTCGACGTGTTACGCTTATTTTACGTAAAGATGCGTTTCTAAGATCGGAATTTATTCGAGAATATTCGAGAAAATTAACGGCTCTGTTTAAATCTTCCACGGACCGCCTTCCGGCCCGTGGGCTTTATGCTAGATGACCCTGCCATTAACCAAAGGATGAAATTTTGGATTACAGCGCATACCTCATCGTTTAACTTTTAAACATCATTCTGAAATTTTATTCTTGGAAACCTTATTTCATTTGATGATACAATGTTCTTTCCTTAAGTAACAAAGCACAAGTGATGTGGGCTGATCTCTTGGGTTTTGGATTGTAAGATCTCTTTAAGAAAATCTTTCGTTGTCAGAAAAAACGCTTCAGTAATTTAGTTACGGTGCCTTGAAAAATTCCTCTTTTAAGTGGTCCAGCAGCGCAACGTATCGGATTCAAAGTCTCATTCTTACAGGAAGGAGCATTAATCTCCCATTATCTCTCGCTTATTTTATCACTTTAAACGTACGTGTATTTCCAAGTTTAATGTAATGTACTCTCCAAGTTTAATATACAAAGAGGGATGTAGAGTTCCGATTTAACATTATTTGCCCAGAATATCGATGTTAACCCTAGCTAAGGGAAGGTATGAAGCTCCTTTAAAACTTTTCTTTAAGGAAAATAATTTCGTTCGTGACTGATTTGATGTTCATGATGGCGACACAAGTTTTACGAGATTTTACAGAGATACATTTTCATTATGTATTGTACATTATATTTTCCAAAGTCCCACTTTCTCGAAAATTACAGTGGGAGATGTCAACAGTAAAAAATGCTTATGAAACACGGGTATTAAATATATTCACGTGCTTTTTCTTAACCTTTGTTTTTTAACTGCTAACTTCATCCAAATTTTTATGCTAGGATTTTCAGTAACGAGATATAATTTACATCTCATATTCATTCGAACACAGATAATTCGTTGAGAAGCTAAACCCAGCGTTACGAAATGGAAAATTTAAGATAGTCGTATCAGAAAAGTATTTTATTTAGAAAAGTTAATGTAATAACATAAAAAGAGGCGTCATGCTTGAATGTATGTTTAGAAAAATTCATTTAATATTTTGGAATCGCATATTTATCATTTGTTACTTTTTATTTCAGATGGAATCATGAAGCGCAAGTATGCCTTTGAAAGATGCCTCGAAGACTCTGTTTATTTTCTGTTGAGGTAGTTAACTTCTGTTTTCCATCAACTGTGAAGAATTCTTCTCCGAGGAAACATAAAAGTCTTCCCATTTTGACAAGAACTCTTCGACTATTCCCCTCCTTGGATAATTTGTGTTTAAAATTATTTTCGTTGTGAAAGTGATATTTTGACGCTGGTGACAGAGGAGTCATGGGAGACATGTGTGCAAAGACCATTATGTGTTCGTTCTTTTTGGTGTTCCTGTTTCTTCCCTGCTTATGTGATTCCTGTAAGTACTCTTCAAATTGATTCAATTGAAAATAATTCCAGACCAGCATAATTTGAAATTATTCGACAACGAACCTTGCTACAAATGCTGTCAGATCTACAGATCTATTCCATCGGATATACTCGTAAAATCATGTTCATCGTTGCAAGTGCTTAAAACTAAACTAAATTTTTATATGCCAAATTCTACAAGATTAATGAATTAGGATTTTAGTGATCGTATTTAATGTTTTGGTTTCGATCATATGTTCGTGACTGTATACAGTAACAGTGGGCACATCAAGATATACATATCTTAATATGCCCATATCCTCTATATAATTTAGATAGAGAAAAATAACCAGAGTAATTAATTGATACACGTATTTGAAATTACTAATTACAGGGTCCGAATTTTGTGAGCAACCACGCTTGCTGAATGGCAGAGTACGTCTCCGATCAGGAGGTAGCATTGCGAAGTTCAACTGCCGACCAGGGTATTACTTGTGGGGCGCCAAGTACTCCACGTGCATCTTAGGAAGATGGGACGTGGATCCGCCGATATGCATTCGTGAGTAAGCGACCCTTTTATGGGTCGAAGTGTTGTCCCACAGGAGAGTGCTACCCAACCGGCGTATTCATTATTGGTGAACGAGGCAGATCTTTTATTTTATTTCTATTATTTATATTTTTAATCCTGCTCTTCATTTACTTGATATTTCATAGACTTTTTAATAAAAACTTTAATTTTGGTTTGTTTTATTTGTTGTGCATTTTATCGGTGATGTATAATATTCGTATTTATTATTTGAGTTTTTGTTGTTTTTACTAAGTTTCTATTTTTAGGCCATGACAAGGTTACCTATGTTAACATCATTTAGCCATTATCACATGTTTTACTCCCTTTTTATGAGTAATTCACTCTTGTGGATACTTTTTCCAAAACTTCCCTTAGGTTTCTTTTTAGCTCGTACATAATTTTCGTAGTCTCTAATTATTTAAATTAGTATTAATTATTAATTACTCTCTACTTTACATTGGCAATGGGTCAAATGGAAGAGGACACTTGAAAATCTCAACTTGACCCACAACAAAGGCGTTATTTATTTATCAATGTTGTTATTAATTATTTATCAGTGGCTGCCTATATTTGAAATAAAGATACTCTTTTACGTTCCTTTTGTTTCAACTCATCCATCGCACTGTTTTATTGAAGATACATATGTTATAGTCTTTTGATTTATACAAGACGTTCGATTTTGTTTAAGGTCCCGGATGCCGTGCTCTTCTCCCGCTATACAAAGGGAAAATAGTGGCTAGTTTTCAAGGGGCTCTCGCCATGCTGATCTGTGAGAGCGGTTATAATATCGTCATCAACAGGTTCGCAGATGATAAACCATTCACTTCCGTTTACTGTGACGGCAGGAAGTGGAACATAACATCTTATTACTGCAGAGGTTCGTATAACGTCTTCACCGTTTTCGAAAGGATTTTCGTAATTTGAACATTTTCGTGTTATGCAGAGCGTATGTTGCGAACTTAATGTTGGTGAAAAAAGGCGATCTTCAAGTGATGGAAGAATCTTGTTGTTCACTTGCCCAAACACGTTTTAAAAAACACTGCAGTCACTACAAACAAATACACAAACACTAAGACATACCTAAAAAGTACATCTTCGCATTCTGTATCAGTGTCCGTTTCGATATGCCTCGTTTGTATCGATAGCTACCGATATATACACATCCAATATGGTAACTCTATGGGCAAATTCAAATTTTAACTCGATTTTTTGACCAAATAGTGCATTTTTTATTTGTTCATCAATTTTTGCGGAAAACTATTATTTTGAAATGGTGCGTCTTTTATGTTTTGATGGAGTGTGTAGGGAGAAAGCGATGGTCACCGAAAACGGATGCTTAGAAATAATTTATAAGGATATAGATATTTTCCAGGTGATATAGTTTATTTATTCACTTCAATTAAACTCAAAAGAAGTGCAAAAAATACAATATTATTTATCAACAATACAGGTCATATAAAACATTAATGTAAATGAAACAGTTTTCATACATGTGGGAGATAATAAGTAGCATAAAGTTCTTTGGTTAATAATAAAATACCCAGCCTATGTAATATTGTAAACATTATATGTGTGCAATAGTTTAAACATTATATTTCTAACAAAATATTACTATGCAATTTAAATATGGAAACAATTTCAGATATAATCAAACACAGAAGTATTGTAAATTTAAGTGGATTTTGGATTCCTTTCTAGTCCTCCTGAGCCATATTTGGCTCGGCAGGTGTAGTACAGAGAATCAAATATTGTTAATGTACATAATAAATGGGTTTACACAAGCCTCATCTTTACATTTACCCTCGAAAATTGAAATATAGCTCTTTTCCAGCCTTGCCGACAACTCCGAAGCCAACTACCGTTCCGGCCATCATCACTGAGACCAGCCCTGTACCACCTGAAAGCACCACCCTGGTAACTGATTCAGAGACGACCACATCACCACCTGAGGATGTTACTTTTGTTACAACTATATCCTCCTCTGTATCACAGCCTCCCTCTCTTCCTCCTCCCCCACCTCCTCCACCCCCTCCTCCTCCACCTCCCACTCCTCAATCTACCCCGGTTCCTACAACTACCTTACCAAACATACCAAGTGATATGGGGACGTGGTGCGACTTTGACAGGGGATTCAGAAATGGTTCCAATATTCCATTAGGGTGTAAGTCTCTGATTTCTGTAGAACTAGAGGACAGGGTACAAATAATTTACCGTCTGTTATGTTTCCTCTGTAAATTTCTTCCTCACAGTCATTTACGGAACATATAACAAGTTCAATACCGATCAAACCTGTTGCTTAATTTTTTGCTTTCTCTTGGTTTCATGTCATGGGCTCATTTGTATAAGTCTAAAAGTATAAGAAAATCTAGTGACTGTTACTTATATGTTTGAATACGCTTCTATATCTGTATTTTTCGGAGTTAAGAAGTTTATGTCGAGACCAAGGTTTTGAAGCAACTAAAAGTCCGCGAATGCCGACATTGTTAGGGTGTTTCTTAGAGTGTCGGTAATAAAGTAAAAGGAAAAAATCTCGATAAGAAATCACAGTTTTGGTTAAGAAATTCACAGGAAGAAGCAACTCAAAAAGTTAATTTTACAGTTCCGAAAACACGGCGTACGCGATTCATCACCCGATTTCATCGGGTTATTATTATGTTTTTGGGTTATTATTATATTTAATTTCGGAAGCCTTACCTTTTAATAAGAATTTCGTATTCTGCGGAAGTATACCTTGACATCAGAAGGAATAGTTCACTTAAGGTATAGCTTATTATGCTTGCCTATGCCGGGTATTTCAACTTATTCCTTCAAAATTGGATGTCTATTTACTTGACTCAACATTTACTATAGTTGAATTATCAATAAAATATGGATGAATCCTCATACAAGTGAATAACAGCAATTTTTTCTCATCTTTTTTTTTCCATGATGACATGCATAGATTTTGATAATGGCAACTTTGTGCTGAGTAATTGTGGTTGGAAGGCAAAGCGGATTAGTGGATCTACTGGCACTTGGTTAAGCATTGTGAGCGAAGTTGTAAAGCCTTTGAACTCCACTGATAAACCATATGGTGAGTACGTAACACTTATTATACTTACATATATATATATATATATATATATATATATATATATATATATATATATATATATATACATATATATATATACTTACTTAATATATACATATTACCGGCCGTGGTGGCCGAGTGCATAGCGCGTTAACGCTCCAACCACACGGTCCCGGGTTCGAATCCCGGCTAATCGGATTTTTCCGGTTAGGGAATGGTTGTTTGTGATCGTTGTATTTAGAAGAAAGAAAGAGAAAAAAAATATTAAAAATATTAAAAAGAAAGAAAAAAATATGGGTTAATTGCAAGAGTGGTCAGCCTTGACCAAAATTCGCCCCGAGACGAATTATTATTATTATACTTAATGTACTTTTTACAGGGCTTCGAACCGTAATTAATCTTCCAGTTAAATGTCGGTTCTGACCGGGTTTGCTTTGGCAGCACCCGTCGAACCGATTGGAAATTTTTTTCTTAACTCCAATAAAATAATCCCTGTCCACCAAATTTTTTTACCGAAATGCAAGGCCATTTTGCAAGAAAAATTTCATCAAATTCGAATATGGTATTGGGAGAACCTTGTTAGAACGTGTCAATTCCTTTCTTGGTGCTATCTTTGTCTCCCACCTGAGTTTTAAATTAAATATCCGATGTTTGCTCCAAGGCTCTTCGTCTTTTAGAATTTCTAAGTGTTATGTATTTGATCAGTTTTCTGTAAATACACTCCTTTAATCCTGTTTTTATCTCGTTGGACCTCTTCTGGAATTCAGTGGTGTGATTGGGAACCCACACCATATAACCTTTACTCAAGCAATCGAAAAAAATTCAAATGGGTTCATTTTATAGCAAATAGTTCCGTCCTTAATGAAAAAGACCATAATGCTGTATGAAAAGGTAAAACCTTGCTTCTCTTCACAAAATACTTCGAATTTCTGTCTGTTCCGGCACAGGTCCTGAATAATATTTCAGATATAGATTTATTCTAAAACTTAATTGAAATCTTTCTGAGCAATACTTTGTATTTATGTATATGTGCGATCTTTATAGATGTAGCCATTGGTATGTATATATTTATTAATTAATAACATCGCATGTAAATGGGTATTTTCCTATTTGCGGTAAATACATTAGCATTATTATATTCATGAACCTTGAGTAAAATTTATTTTCATTACATTTTGGATGAAATTACCGACATAAAAAATATTGCAAGAATTAGTTCAGTTATTAAAATATAAATTTTCATTTGTAATTAGAAAAACCTGGTGCAGATGCGTTGGTTACGGTAACAGTATTATAATCGGCCAGGTTCTTACCTATTAAGCGCGCACTTGATTGATAACTGGCACCAATAACATTAAAATAATTCATAAATTCTACATTATATCGTATGTTTTGGTCTCGATATAATTGGAACTAAAATATATAGCTCAAGATATGCAAACCGTTTTTGAAAGCTAAATGTCATTCAAAAGAAATATATTTTATATTCATATCGAGGAAAGTTTTTCTTTTTATTATAACAATTCGGATTAAAATATCTCGTTTCTCCATTTTGTTGTGTTATTCAGTTCAAATATTGTTCTCCTTTCATATATTTATTAAGTGTAAATGTAGACCATAAACAACGTGTAGAACATATGAATACCTTCTTAAGAAGGACCGTTGTAAGAAGTGTCATGCTTAAGAAGAACAAAAAAACGTTAATGTTTTCCTTAAAAGGAATATTTTCAGTCTATACCTACCAAAATTTCTTTTCCAGGGAAATACTTGCATGCTATAGCTATAGGACGATCGAGAGTGGAACTTGAATCACCTCCTTTTAAGTCTACACTCTCTGGGCAGATTGATTCACCGGCTTGTTTCATTTTCTACTACAAATATGACAAAGGTGAGATTACTGTTGTTGTATTGTACTCAAGTATTTATAAGTGTTTTGAAATATTCGATATAGTAAGGGATTGCAGCGAAAAGTATTGAGCATATTTAGCGTTACTTCTGAAAGTTCTACCCAACGGTTAATTTGAGATTTTTGATGAATTAAGTGATTAAATTGATGGAAAATTCAGGACTGTAATTACCTATTTGTAATTTGATCAATTGAGTTTGCCGTAACTTTGTAGAACTCCATTACAGGAAAAAATACAATAACTTTGTAAAGTTATACTGAATCATTTTAATTAAAATAATTCAGTAGAATTTTACAAAGTTATTGTATTTTTCCTATATGTATTTTTATTGTTCATTTTTTAAAACTTTGCATTTAATTCATTTATCGTATATAAAGAGTTATGTGCTTATATGCTTTTGAAATATGTATTTAAAGGATATAGACCATACACGTCTTAGTTTTCTAAGAGTTCTCACGACTTAGAAAAAGAATAAGGGTTGAGTTTGTCCTCATTGCAATAATTTTGACTATCCCATAATTAATTTTAAGATAAACTAGATAAATGCTTAGGTTATATTACTGTTGCGAAACAAGTGAACCTCTTTATAATTTATGACCCGGCCGTAATTTTATACTAATTCAGAGATTCATCGATTTAAATTGCTATAATGAAACTAAATACGTATACCTTACCACTAAAACTAATATTAATTGCGTTTACTCAATTCATGCATTCGATTTCTTCCCATTCCATTCCCATGGATTGGATAACCAGAGAGCGTAAAGATGCATCGAGTCATTCCTTTCAAACTTTTCACTTTCTCCTTTCCTTAGAGCAGTTATGCGTTAGAACAACAACTGTGGTCCATTTTTAACGTTAATCCTCACATGTGCCTCTTTTTTCGGAAATTGAGGGATATTAATGAATCACGTCTTTTCGCTTTCACGCTTCTGTGTCCATCGGTTATTTCCATAATTCTTTTTTTTCGGCTGCGGGATGCAATTAATCAACCCCAATCTTCTCTCCTAAGGGAGAGGTTCGGCTTTATATTACGACTCTTCAATTCTTAACTTTTGATCCGTAATCGATTTTCAAGAGATGTTTTCTTTCCTAAAGAACGCGTAAATATCATCCTTCTTCATAGTCGTCGTTTTTCATTGTTCTCAAGCACAGGAAATATTGTTTTCGCATAAAACTTGAATCATTAAATCCGAGAGCTGCTTAATGTCCACAAGTTGCTCATCTCTTACGAATATTCATTGGAAGGCTGATTGTAGTTTGTTAATCCCACACTTTTCAGTACCTTATGCATTAAAAGAGTCAACTATAAAAACAATTGTGTGCCTAATGACGAATAGAATCGCCTTGATGACGATTTTTTTCATTAAAAGATAACTTTTAGTGGAAAAGTACCATTCGAAGTTTCCTTTTCAATTCTATTTTTTTTATCGAATGATATCTACATGGGAAGTTTTTATTTCATGGTTTTGCGAATGAAAAGGAGAATGAGAAGCTTTTTTTTATTTTGCTGGGAAAAATATTTCTAAAAGAAACGCTGTTGTCAATATGTTTTGGTCACGTCTTGCACAATGCTCAGAACAAAGTGTTAAATTGAGGTACTTCGCAGTTTTCTCTATTTATTTATTTTACTGAAAAAATTGGAATCAAAGTAAAATGAAATATAAACTTATGGACGTTATTTTGGAAGTGCTTTTATCATTGAAAGTCATGCTATTTCTCATCGATGTGATAGTAGTCCTTGTCAGCTGGTCTACCATTTTGTTTAGTTACATGTCTCTGCTCTTTTTGCTAATAATTTATCATTCTTCTTCCCAATACTGGAAATTTTAACTGTAAGGTACAGTAAGATGGAATTATATATCCTTTATTGCCACCAGCTTCTCTTATTTTAATACCATGCTTTTCTTAACTACTCTTTGAACTCTATCACGTTATCTCAGTATTCTATCCTTTCATCTGCTTCTCGCAGTAAGAGCCAAGAGAGAGGAAACGCCAATTAGTGAGATTATTACTGAAATTAAGTATCAGTGAAATATTTACCAATAACTAATCCCTGCGGAAGCGATCATAATTCCAAGCCATCTTTACTGCTATCTGCAATCTGTTGTGGAATCTCAAATTTCATATCCAATCTCCGAGGTATCAGATTGTCTCATTAAGAGACCTCAAAGGCAAATTATTCCAATAATCTTAATTCTTTGGAAATGGATCATTCAGGATGCATAAGCTCATTGCATACGCAATGTCGCACAAAATGAAGACGCCATCAATTCATTTATTGATCCTATTAACATCTGTTCCTTGGAGACTCACCTCCCGTTTTGCTGTATTTTCTTCCTGATTGGCCGAATATATTTCCCCATTATTCCACCTATTAGGGAATGAATCCCCGTGTCCACGTTGATAGCACGTCTTATTTTCCCAAGGAAGAATATACACGAAAATAAAACACGATATCTCGTGAAAATTCACCTAAAACCCATTCCTTGGTTGTTCTTATTTTCCTAAATCCTCCATCCAAATAGATAACACATCTCTTATTTTCTTAAATCCTCCATGGGCATGAAAGATACGAAAGATACATTGCTATGCAATACCCTAAATCCAGAGAACAATAATTAGTTATTAACATGCCAATTAAACACCAATTTCACACATTCAGTCAACCTGTATCCAGTTACATTTAAGTAAAATGTGCATTGTTCGGGACCAAAAATCGGTACGGAATAGATAATGGTTTCGGTTTCAGGAATTTATTTTCGGTTAGTGTCCAGGTTAGGGTTCAGTTTTCACTCCGGCTAAATTAAAATTGTTTTTGTTTCGGTTTTCGGTTCGTTCCAGGTTCGATGCTCTGAAAAAGATCCGCTTCTTACAAAATGCATATGCAATACATTTCACAAAAATTTAAATCACTAAACCACGACGAGAAAAAATACATTGCATTAAAACACATAAATTTATTTAAATCCTAATTCTATCGATTGGAAAATGTAACTGAATAATGAGCGTAATAAAAATTTCTTGGATGAAGTATGTGCTAAATCAAGGATGTCAAGAGCACGTCAGAGATTTACGAAGCTGGATTTTTTCATTTTCCAGTAAAATTTGGTGAAAATAGCTCCCCAAATTTTCCCTCAAAAGTTACCTGTTAAATTACTCTAAATTTTATTTACATATCCTAAAAGGATTAAAATTGAAAATTGAGAAAGTATAGAACAAGAGTGATTATGAGAAACGGATGTCTTTACCAGAATTACACTAAAAATACATCCATACAATTACCTAAAACAATATATATAGCTTAAATACCTGGAACAAGAAGGGGGACCGCCTCCCTCGATGATTTTGTTCTATTAATAAATTTTCTTGTCTTAGAGGAACTTGAATCTGATTATCAAGTGTTGATACGGTCACTGCATGTCTACTAAATTTATCACCTCAAAGCAACTTTTAAATTCTATCGTTATTAGGAGGTGTGTTCTCTAAAAATTATCTGAAATCGCCCTTTGACTGACAATACTCTTGAGCCGTAGGCCATGCCATGGTTGTTTTATTCGCCCACCCCATTCCCCAACATCTGAATTTATTCCTTTCGGATAGCATACGTACTTTAACGATCTATAGAGCTTGGTCCATTCTCTTCTGGTCTGTGCCATCATCCTTCTGGAAGGGAACTGTTATGCAAAGATATCTCGATCGCCCACACTCAAGTCAGCTTTGGTGGATTTACCGGAAAGCTTCCGTGGGTGCTGTGATCTGTATTCTTTATTACCTGTGACATCACGCCCCCCTGGACCGAATCCACCCATGACGAAATGACGCCATTTGATATGCATTCTCTCCAAGATGGAAGGGGAACTTTGGTCAAAACGATTCCATTGTGTACATGGGGATAACCTGAAATACCCGAATTAAAAAGATCGTAGTCTACGAAAAATAATCCTGATTTTTTAAATCATTTTGTTGGTTCATTTGTTTGTTTCGCAATTTCAGGTGGTCACACTCATCGATCACATTTAGATCACGTCCAATTTTTTCTCGCTTCAAAACACTTATGGAAATATCAGGTGATAATGCTGATGAGACATCAATTTACTTTCACTTAGCACAGAAACACTTACTACAAAATGATGAAAAAATGTAATGGTATTATTTATCTTGAAACCTAAACGTTTTTAGAATAGTGTATATCAGGGGTGCCCAACTTTTCTGTATATAAGATCTACTTTTTATCTTAAAAGTGTGTCGCGATCGACTTATTGTCATTGGCGTAGTCTAAGGGGGAAGAAGGGGTGTGAAATGCATACTATGTTTATTCACTGTGTTTCAGCATAAGGTGCTTTCCAGCGAGGTATGGGTAGATAAGTAAAATATATATTCAAAACTATTTTTTATTTTAAAATCACTTATTAAGTTTTCGAGATATAGGCTCCTGAAGAAAATAAATTTCCAGACCCAACTTTTGATAGCAGCATTCCGTATATGCGGTACCTAAAAAATTCGATTTTCCGACACTTTTTCGAGATAGATTTTTACTAACTTAAAATGCAATTTAATTTTTTTATCAAATGTAATGTATAAGTTGTTATACTATTTTTTCGTAAATATAAAAAAGTTGTTATAAAAATGCACAGTATGGCTGATGATTTGATTACAATATTTCACTTTCTCGTTTTTTTTGGGCCGAGAAAATTTATCATAAGAGAATAATATGACTTACTTTTTGCTAATTTATCAATAGCTCGCTAAGTACACCTCGTACTGAAATATAGATATACGGCTTATCTACCTACGTAAAAAAACATCAACAATAATTATTTAAAGGGCCAAAAAACTCACGTCAAGGGGAATTAAAAAAACATGGATAATTATTAACAATATTTATTAATTCAAAGTAGCCACAGATAAATACAGATTTAGAATTTACTTTGTTCCCTTAACATTAATGGGAAGACTGAGTTTGCATGTTTCTAACCAAGGGATCATAATCAGGTGTATATCCTGACAAAGATAATAATAATGAGTCTTCTGTATGGGAATCAGTCAGGACAGAACGTTGTTTAGTCTTCGTTAGCTTCAAGTATGAAAATGCCGATTCGCAAAGGTATGTAGATCCGAAACAATAATGGATATATTCGCTACATTTGGTGACTATGGGATATTTTTTTCGGTTGACATATTTCCTAAAATCTTCTTCAGATTTTCTGGCTTGTAAGTTTATGTCAGTTTGTAAAATTATAATTTCATTTTCTAATGCCGATCGACCAAAATTGGCCTCGCGATCGACCGGTCGATCGCGATCGACTTGTTGGCCACCCCTGGTGTATATAATTCCAATATATTTCTATATCTATTTTGAAGTCAGATTGAAGGTGAAATGGAGTTTTAGTATTTATGTTTATTTTGGAATCTAGTGCAGCAACAGGTTCAGATAAGAAAGAGATTTATCATTAATATTTAATCATTGCATGCAAATATATGCCACACCTGTATTTTAAGTGGCTACGTAGCTCTTTGCAGTGTTATAAATCATGATAAGATGATTTACACAGAAAGTACTTGCGTACTTCGAAAGGGGATGTTGTGGTTATTTGTATGCGAATAATGAAATAAATGGGAAAAGTGGTGGGCCTCTTTTCCACCGGTAATTGTCAACCATTTGATGATACCGAAGCATAGAGGAATACTCTTAAAAAATGGATCTGTTAGCAAAGGAATTCTCTTAGAAATTCACGATTGTGTAATATCATAAAGGAAATCCGATTATGTATGAAGGTGACTGTCTCCTCTTTTGTAAAAGGTATACTCATTGATGCAATTAAAGTTCGCGATTTTTCCCAGAGCATCAAGGAATTATCAAGATCAGTTTATTTAATTATCAAGCTAATTGAATGAAGCTTGATTTTACAGTTTTAATTTTAACGGATTCGAAATAAGAAAAAAGTACAAAAAAATGATCAAAAAGCAATCGTAATTAAAGACGAATTTCTTTTCTGCTTTGGCTTAATTAACGCCTGGAAAAAATAATATCGTTAAATCTCGAAACAAATTGGACGTCCGCTGTCCTCTTCTTCAATTACAGCAGCTCTCAAGGAAGTCTACGAGCGGACAAAAATTTCGATCAATTAATTTCCCAAGCCCCTCATCTTGTGTCCGGAGGGAGTTAATACGAGGATCGGTCTTTCTTCTCTTTCGATAATGAATTAACACCGTCGCACTTTAATTATGCCACCTTGAACAGACGAAAGGGATTGATGAAAGTCTGTTTCGCCAAAGGTGAGATTTCTTTCCCTTTAGTTTTTCTCTCTTTTTCTTTACGTCTTGCTTCTGCTATCCGCTCCAGGAGTAAGGTTGGTTTTTCGTTTCCAGGGTTTCTAACGCAAAGAATTTGCACCAAGGATGTTTCACTCAAATAATAGTTCTCCCAGAGACGATTCATCTAAGGATTTTTCACCCAAGGGATTTTTTTCCCGTAGGATATTGCAACCGATCGATACTTCATCCTTCAATATTTTTCCACTCAGTTTTATCTGCTTTTGTCAACCATTATATTTTAAGATTATTATAATTATTTTCCTTACTTTTTCGTATTACTTCCGCATTAATGTTCTTTTCCTGTTTTTTATATACTGTTATTATTTTTATGTAGATGCATATCCATTTTATCTGCAATGTAAAGTGTACATGTATTTCTTCCTTTAAGATGTCTGCTATTTCCGTAAAATCTTCGTTATTCTATCTGCAGGTTTCGCAGGTTTTTCATGCCCTCCTTTTGGGTGTTTTCCTGCTGTGGGCTATTTTTCCTAAGTAGTAACGAAGGGTTAGATGCAAGAAGAGACTTTTTAGTCTCAATCTCGCCCGAATAAAGACGATTTATTATTATCATTAGTATTAATTTATTTATTCTTTTCGCTTTTAAAAATACCGCTTGGTGATATATATCTTAATATGTAAGGAAAGTATCTTCTTAGTGAAATATCTTTTTAAGTAAAAACCATTGGGTAAGAAGTCTTGGGTGTGCCTCTGTGTGGACTATCTTTTGGTTGAAATGTCTTTGGGCAAATTATCCGGACACCGGTTTTATACTAAAGTTTAACATGTCCCGGGACGTTGATTTCCTTGTAAACATGTATTGTTTTAGGATTTCCACGCATGGAGTGTGTTGAATCAAATGAAGTATGCAAATAGAAACGCGTTTTGTAGGATTAAATGAATCAAAGCTGATTGCTTAAACTTAAACCCTTAACTTACTAACAACTATGGTAGTTTCCTTTGAAATTTATGGAACACTTTTTCTCCTGTCTCATCTACATTAACACGTGCAAGTCATCTTTCGGCATATGGCGAGGGTGGAAACACGTTCGAACTATTTTTTTCTCGTAGTTATTGTTCATGGAAAGAAACGGTTCTTGAAAGTACTTGTCCTAGCGTTTAATTCTCTTATTTACGCTCAATGCCGGATCGGCCGAACGAGCAGGGGGTCGCATAATACAGATTACGTCTTCTGCAGGCGTACTTTCTCTGACTTTATCAAGCAGTCGCAGCCTAGCTTCTAATCTCCTTTCTTTTAACGATTCCCAACCTGCGTCTGAGAGCTTTTTCATAACGCTTTCTTTTTATCGTAGTATTTTTGACAAAAGGTATGACCTTGGGTTTGCGAGTACACGCTAAATTCGATCCAACATTTCCGAATTTTCCACTCGGAGACTAAACGAAATAAAAATAGCTCTCTTACATTTTCATTCGATTTCTACCGACAATTCGCAATGCGTGTTCAATTCATTTGTAAGAGCTTTCAAAAATTTCAAAAGTCATTCGATCACTCTTAATAATTTCCATCGGATTCACAGTTCTGTCTACAATTAGTGAGCTTTGATTGATATTCTATGACAGATAATAATACATTTATAATTGAATAATAAGAATGCAAATTAACCGTTATTAATTATATTATATTTTATATATTATTATATATTGTTATGTATTATATATATATATATATATATATATATATATATATATACATATATATATATATATATATATATATATATATATATATATATATATAATATTATTATTATTATCATTATAAAAGTAATATTCATTATTAAAATGGTAATTTTTATCATCAAAAAGTCTTATTTATCATAAAATATTTGTATGATTAGATTATTTACAGTTTAAATTAAGTTAATTTTTAGCGGTGTTAATGATATGATTTCGTATTTCTATTGTCGTGACACCTTCTGAGGTGTAATATTAAGGAAATGTTTTAAAAATTGTTTAATTTCATCCTTTTACACTGTTTATAACCATTTCCAACTAGCTCTGAGATCATTTCAGAAATATTTAGACTCTCAATTGAAATTTCATCGAATTAATTTCCTCTATATTTTCGGCTGAAGAATTTGAGGAGATATGATTCGACGGAATCTACTATAACTTTAATTTTATTAATTTCCACTGTTGATTCGCTCACTAATTTCTTTTATTTGAGACCACGTGGAGGTCACGATAAACTAAGGAATTCCTCAGAGGTACTTCATTCCATCTCTTCCGAGATTTTGGGCATTCTTTCATACGCGATGATAAAGGAAAGCGATGGAATACGGTGACCTATTTTTGTGAAACGTCCAAACCAAAAGGTCCTCAGAAGGGAGTTTCGCGTCACGAGAATTTAATCTCTCAATTAATTAAATCCGGACTCGGTTGCAGCCGCTTACCTTTAGCATTCGAAATCTTCGTTTTTCGCGTAGATTTTTTGAAGACCCGTCGGACGATGAAAACACTCCGGGCTTTCGCATTTGCTCTCCTGACGTTTCCACGTGCGTTTTCGTGGTAACCACAATGGGACTCGCTTTGCTTTTAACTGCGAGTTTAATATGCTTTCCCCGCTAAGAGCACTCTGATCCCATGAGGCTACCTTTACTTTTCCGCAGCTAACCTGACCGTCGTTCTGAGGACAGAAGACAGTCTGACGTCCCAATCCGACGGGGATATTCCTCTTTGGTCAGCGAAGGTGGACGCAGCGGCATGGACCAGAGGGTATGTGCCCCTCAGGCCCTTGAGTAAAACATTCCGGGTGAGTTTGAATTTTTAGAGTTACGCATCAAGTATTGTTAATGTGAGCACTGCTCAGTAGCGGGGGAATATTACATTCATGTTCATTTCTTTGAAACTGAGCCAGGATTACATTAATTACTTTGATTACATTAACGGGAATATCTTTCGATCCCCGCTGGGGAATTAAAATTCCCAAAACAGAAAACTCAAATTCTCTAACAATTTCGCAATGTTTTGCACTGTTGAAGTAAGAAATTCGTTGTAGTAATATGTTGAATTTTTCGTTTAAGTAAGTTAAGGGTCGAAAAGAGCTTCCAAAATCACGTTTAAAATTTATTTCTAAGCGTTCAGTCGGAATAAAACTTTGTAAATTTAATGTGGTGACATGTTTTGTTACCTAGCTGGATCATTAGGCAAAATATGTATACAATACATCAATATATACTAGCAAAGAGAAGAGAAATGGCTTGGGGAAGGATTAGTCTGCAAAGATTTTGTTTGGAAGGGAATGAAGGAGTGAGGGTTTGGGAAAAATAATCATTCCTCAAAATCTTATTTTTTTAGGGATAAAAACATTCTCAAATTCTTCTTGTTTTCCTGAATTAGCTTTTTTAAGAAAGAGCATGTTGCATGCAGCTCGTTAGCGAAACATGTCGCTGCATTAAATTTTCTATGGATGTATGCGAAGTTTTATTCCGGTTATTATTCCCTTCCACGGGTCGACACCTTCCCATGTTAATGATGATGGTTTGGATTTATTCTAAGATTATTAAGATTTTTATTTATTTATCGTATATTTATTACGATTATGTTAAGATTTCTATGGCCCAATAATACAATTTTAGTGCAGTCTGTGGCCTGAAAGTAGCTCCTTATGATTTTCTATTAATTGTAAAAGAAGAACACGTTATGTTAAAAAAACTCTTTCCTTAACATATTATTTACTAAACACAAAACACATTTTCAGCATTTACTACGTAATGTTATATTATTATTATTGTTATTATTATTATTATTATTATCATTCACATTTACAACATGATATCTTGTAGACTAATCTTCAAAAATATAAATATATGTTTATAGTACATGCTCCATTTCGTTTAACATGCATGATTTACAATTGTCATCTATGTTGACGAAATGGGCATAATTTCTAGAATAATAATATTTATTTTATTTAATCTTAAAGGATACAAATAGGCACTAGGTCAGGTGGTAGTCATTCCTCTGGGGGGATGATTGGGGTTCGATTCCCGGTGAGAGTCCACGTGCGAAATGACTTCAGCTGTCGAAGCATTTTTCTAATGCTACTACCAATACCCTGCCTGGTATTCACCCTAGTCGGGAGGGAAACCCCCAAAACCTCCTGAAAGTACTTCATACGAAAAAATTTCATTATAAAATTTAAAAATACAAAATTTCTTAACATCATTACAACATTTGAAGCTACTAAATGTTTACAACTACATTGATACATAAATATTAAATATCTTTATACATTTTAAAATATTTAACACTTTAGATCAATTTAGAATTACAAGCTAATTATTGATATACTGCATTACAAAATTACAAAACTTTTAATTCTATTGATAAATACATTACAGGAAGGGGGAAAAGGTTCGAAAACTTCTCCGGGTAAATTGTTCCAATCTGATATTCGAATAAGTGTTGTAGTAGTAGTAGAACATTTTTTTTGCAAGGGAAATAGCAATCGAGTTGGGAATTGTGTTACATTGGAGTTTTGTATCATTTAAAGTAGTTGTATGTAAATGTTTAATCTTGTGAGGGTATTATATAATTTTTTCTGAGTTGTTTAATTATGTTTGTGAAAGTTACCGTAGTTGTTTGTAATGTTGCCACCAGACTAGCAGACTATCTGCAACAATGTACTTAATAATAATATTCCCCGATTAAGAAATGGAAATGATATACGGAACAGTAATATTTCCGTCAGTAATAAGATCTCAAATAGATTTTTATTTGTTAATATTATTAACTCCGATTCATAATGATTGTATAATTTTAAATTCTACATCGGTGCATACTTAAACGTTCTCTTCAAATCACTCAGTCGCCGTCCCGGTATTGTAGTTGAAACTGAGTCATCTCCGTGTCGGAACAGCTCTCAATTGAAAATACATGTCGTTTATTGCTCTCCTTTAATGCAAGGCAAATGGCATTCTATCACGCTTGAAAATAAACGGTAGCCTTACGAGTAGCAGCAGAGAAGCAGGCAAATGCTAATGAGCCGCTAAATAGGTCGTTTTCAATGAATATAAAGTTGAGAAAGAGAAGGAATGGAACCTGCGTGCATTCATTCGCGTGACTGGAAGCTTAACGGTGCCGAGGCCCGAGATCACGAGAAATTAGAGACAAAAATCGAATATGTTAATTGAGAGTTATGACGTCTCCTTTCTTTTTCTTGGCGATACCGAATCTTTATTCCTTTCTTGGAATGCGGGGAAAATTAATGTTCACTCTCCGTTCCCAGAAACGAAACAATATGAGACGCCTTTTGGGCTTTATGGTAGCAATTTACATTAAATTCTGACTCGATAGAAAACATTAGTGGAATTGCTGGAGATGATGTAGAAGAGCGGGTTTTGATTGAAGTAATATACCAGCGGCTGAGGAAATGCGTGGCTTGAATATTGAATGGAGTTAGATTGATGGAGAAAGTAAAGTAAGATAGATTGCAAGGGAAAAGATACGGAGGAGAAAGGCAAAATGTATTAGACGATATTAAGGGCAGAATAAGTAATCCAGAAATAAAAGTAAGGGCGTTATGTAGAGAATTTTGGGGCATATGATTCTACCAAGAGGTAGAACTTTTACATGGAAGGAATTTTAAAATATTTTTGTAAATGAAAAGATAATATTACCATGTAAGATTCAATGCTTCTTCCTTACGAAATGTAACTGAGAATAGGGACTAAATGAGACACTAATTAGAGTTTTTTATTGCAGTATTTTTTTAGTTTCGTAATCAGTTCTGTCTCAATCATCTTTGATTCTCTCTTTTAAAGAAAAGAAATCTAAGTTAACAGTCCGGGTTAAAATGGAACAGGTGTATCCTTTTCTCTACGGGGTTGGTATCCTCTCTTAAGATGTCAGGACTAAGATATAGGTTAAAGAGGAGTACAAGTTGATTGTTACTTATTCGAAATGTCTGAGACCAAGGGTTTTTCGATATTTAGAATTTTTCTGGTTTTGAAATGCTCAACTCGGTTGAGTTTAAGTGGATTGAGACAAATACAGAAAAAATACTTTTTATTTGGCACAAAAAACATGAAGAGAATGCAATGCAAATTCAAACAAGCAAAGAATTAAAACGTATATTCATTTATCAAATGATATTCATGGACGAAGAACTGAAACCTCCAAAGAGGAGGAAGATTGGATGTATTTCTTAAATATTTCTGAGTATGAAAAGATACGTCTACCAATGGAAATTTGGAAGGAAGAGGGATGGTAATAGTGTTACGCAAAGATATTAAAATCTGTAGTATTATAAAGTGAGTTGATGCAATGTTAGGGATTTTGGAATTTCGTTTCGGAAATATTTAACCCATAATGGTCTTAATAGCAAGGAGAGCCTCATGAAGCTAATGGAGCTTCTGGCGAAGGGCCTTAACGTTAAGAGAAGACCAGCGACATGGGCATCAGGAAAGGCATATTTCTTAATCTTGTTTGGTTGCACGGATGTGAAATGTTGATTCAGCGATTGAAAAACATCAAAGCATTGGAGGCCTTTATGGTGTGAGTTTGGCGTAGACAAGTTTAGTTTGTGAATAAGCAAACGAGAAGCCCTTAGAGACTAATGAGGCGGAGAAAAATGTGTTTAGACTGACAAAATGAAAACAGGTGAGGAATGGGTGGCTCGATATTGAGTGGGGATGAACTGAAGGAATTGATTGAAGTATATAAGGGAAAAGCAGTGGCGAAGAAGGAGACATAGGCTGTTTAGTGTTATGAGAGTGGTTAGTTTCCAAAAGATAGGTCGCAAATTCAAAGGCAAATGCACCCTCTACGGCTTGAACAGTCATATCATAGGTTACTCTTCAGTGTCAATTTGGAAAAATACTCTAGATAGAAGTGTGCGAACATACGAAATAACAAATCAAATCGAACTATTTGTTTGGTTCAACAAAAAATTTTAACCAAATCAAAATTTATGAAACTTGAATATAATATTTAAATGGAAGAAAAATTGTTTTCGACTGGATAACTCTTATTTTCTCTCGTTTTTCAGTTTTCCACATGAAATTAGTATAGCACGTTATATAAGTACGCTTCTAACCAAAACTACATTTATTAATCAAAATGGTTATAATTACGACATTATATCTAATCTAAACATTTTCTGGTTTTATTTTTAATTTGTTACACTATTTTAGCGGAGGGCAACGATAAGCAGGTGGCGGGTTTGGGAATTTTATGAGAAACAAATGGACAAATCTTCGTCTGTCGAATCAGATATTTAGTCAATCCGATTTGAATTCGATTCGAACTGAACAAGCATGATTCGTAAGACATTAATAAATACCTATCAATACCTAATAAACAAGTGCGAAATGAGCGCAAAAAGAACGAACGTCGAACCTTTGGTAACGACCTCGGTAGTAGGGAGGTCTGCATAACAGTTGAAGCTTTTATTCAAGAAAATTTTCTGTAATTGCGTAGGACTGTTTTTAGATCTCAAAATTAAAGATAGTCGTTTTATTCTTGGAGGAAGGTGGTAAATGAAATGATTTTGATGTGGCATAAAATTTTCATAGTTCTAAGCTTATAGCATGTGAGGCATTGCAGAAAGAGGTTTATGATCGATAAGATTAACATTTGGAGAGAGAATTTCTTTGCGAAAGAGAATCCCACTGTTTTATGGGAGACGTGTTCTATCTGAGTTTCACTCCATCAGTACTCGTCTCCGTTGACATTTCTCTCCCTTTCGCGCCTCATTACTCGTTTTCGTTTTCAGCAATATCCCATTTTTACGGACCCTATCTTACCTTGTTTCTGTCTTTGTATTCCGTCAACCTTCTGAAAAAATTCTCCGCAAAAAAATTTAACATCACAGCTGTTCCTTGTTGTTTTAGTGCAAGACTTTCAATGGTGCCAATGTATGTATTTTCTTGTATTCCTTACGCAGGAATTTATATTTTAACAATACATTAGAATTCGAACGCACACTATGGTAAACTTACGATAAAACTACTGATTACTAAACCAAAGATAATTTGTATGTACATACAATTTTTGTGTGTATAATTATTTTCGAAAATACCTCTTTTGAGTATTTAAATTTTCTATGGTTTTTCAACTTACATTTTGCGTTAAGGTTCGCCATGTATGGGTAACAAGTACGATTTTTCGTTTCTCTATATATGTTTTTGATATGTGAGGCCTTTGATATATTTTTTTCAATACCCTCTACGAAAAATTTTCTACTGTATTATAATGACCATAGATAGTTAAGTTGTTTTTATTTGTGTGTGATTCATTTATTTCATTCTATTATTATTTCGTCTCCTCTCGTTTCTTACATCTGTTCACTCTAATATCCAACAATTATCAAGCTAACTTTTAGTTTACACATATTATCGTGGATGATCATAATTCAGCTTTGAGAATTTTTTCATATTTTTTCACCAGAGTTATGTTTATGCATGAGTATTTTTATCCCTATGAATTATTCCTTTTTCCCAAGCTTTAATGATATTCTCTTAGAAATATTTCGCTCAAGTATCCTTAGAAGCTGCTAATTCACATCAGCATGTTATTGGTTACCGAAATTCTATTAGAGTTATTCTAATTTTAGCGCAGTTCTTTATGCTGTGTAGAGATAAAAATTTAGTTATGTAAGAGCGACGAAATGGTTTTAGAATAATTTCGTCGTTTCAGAAGCTTCAGTTAATTAAATGCTATAATTTCTGAACTTGTACTTTTTTCTTTAGCTCAGTTTCGTGGTAGACTTGGAGGATGTAAAAGATGCCAATGTTTCCCTTGATAATTTGCTTCTAACATCGGGAGAGGATTGCAAAGAAAATAAAACAGGTAAGATATTATTATTAAGCATTTATTATTTTTGTCCTGCTATATTCATTAAATAATGTCTCGAGCCCTGATTTTAAAGGTATAAAAATTCCTTAATGCTTTGCTCCCCTAGCACAGCTTGTAACATTAGTATCCTTTGGTAACACTTCCTATCACAAACTGCGTTCTTACATTACTTCTCTGTTTCTGTTCATTTCAGTTTTCTGAAATAGCTCTGTGATAACATGATTAATGATTTTCTTTACTAAATTTAACGCACGACCATTTTCACCAGATTGCATGCATCTTTAGGTGCAAGAGTGACAGTTTTAAATGAAAATTTTTATCCGAAAGTCTTTTACTATCGAAATTTCTTTCCACAACTTCACACCTTGGAAAATCGATTACACTAGCTGCTTATTCTTTTCTCCCTTATTAATATAGAATACATTTATGTGAACAATTGGATTTTTCGGATGAATTGTATCTTTCTCTTTTGTCTGATCTTATTCTGTGGAATTTGATGTATATCGAAAATAGAGGTCATGAAAATCGTTAACATAATCACATATCACGTAACGTATCTGATAAAAACTAATTGGCACACCTTTTATTGAAACATACTTCTAGCCAAAATTAATTTACCGTTCGGATTGACAATAATTACGAAATGATGTCAAATGTAATATTTTTCTTATCTTACTATACATTCGCAATGCTGTTTTAGTGGATGACCACGATAAGCAGTAGAATAAGAAAGTGTCATCTCGGGTTTGTTAATTTTATGAGTACTCAATCGGAGATCGTACTCGTGGTTCTTAATTCTTTAAGGACAAAGCGAAGATGGCGTTATCGAAGCTACTCTGAGCCAAGAAAATGGTTGCCATTACTTAAGATCCGAATGCCACCACCAAAGTTGGATACCTTACTCGGTTCTGCTGTATCATATCTACGGATCAGGAACTCCGATTTAGTTCACTCCATTTCCACGTCTTTTGAGGATGTCGCTGCGCGCATACGGCGTCCCTATCTGCCCCCTTCAGCCCCATTTAACCGTTTCCTCTTATCAGCTTCTTCTTGATCACTTTCCTCCTCGTTCCATCGCCTATTTTTCCTTTTTCGCTTAGGGTTTTATCATTTCTCTTATCTTTCTTTTTTCCTCCCGCTTTATCGTTTAAATCTGAGTTTTTTCTCGCACATTTCTTGCCTTTTGATACTTCTTGCCGGCAAGTTTTTTGGCGCGTTTTTAGGAATGTATCTACAAGATAGCTAATATAAGATAAGCCAAAGCAGAGAGGCCAATGGGATTAATTAGTATTACCTGATGATGGCGATCAGTCTCCGAGAGCGATCGATCCCCTAGTACACTGCGAAAAGAATAAAACTATTTGTGTTTATTTCTTTGGATCATTAAAGCATGGTATACCATAATAATAATTGATAATAATAATTTATAATAATTATAATTTATTTACGGGTATCAAAAAAAAAACAATTACCCAGTACAAAAATAACGCAAATACAAATCAGACAATAGATCAATCACAAGTACAAAAAGAATGCAAAAATATGCATTTTAAGTACATTTAGTTTAATATAAAATAAATATTAGAAACTGCTAAGATAAAAACATAAGTCATATACGCAATTCAATATCTAAACAGCTTCATACAGAGAGAAAAAATGAGCCAGAATGAGACGTTGAATATATAATCTGAAATACATATTTCTCTCCAAATTGCAAGTTAAATTGAATTTTGAAAATGTCAAGCTATAAACCATATCCATATATTTTCTTACTAAAAATCTATTTTCGGTGACCATCGCTTTTCTCCCTTCACACTCCATCAATATATATAAAAGACAAACCAATTTAAAGAGAAACTTTCCTGCCTACTGCTAAAAAAATAAACCAATAAATGCAAAATGTAGCATTTGGTAAAAAATCGAGTTAGAATTCGGATTTGCCCATATAGGTCCGTCACTGGATGTGTTGTAGATCGGTATCCATCGATACATACGTGATAAAAGATAAGAAATGGTTTTTTTAAGTATGTTTTAGTGTTTATGTATTCCTTTGTAGCGATTGGAGTGTTCGTTGTATTGTATTAGAGTAAGTGTCAGTGTCAGTCTGCGCAATTTTTGCACGGTGAAAATAATTGAACGTAATTAGAATTAAAGCTTTATGAGTTAAATAAAAGGAAGAACCTAAAGACACAAGATTTATGGCACAAAATTGTCTTTATTCCTCAAATAATAATTGACACCACTGGTTTCGACGTGTTCATGTCTTCTTTAGGTTTATGAAGCGAAGAAAATATATGAGAAGTGCAAAAGGGTTGGGGAAGGAAGGAAAAGGAATGGGTTACCTGTAATCGGTCTGTGGGTGGTGGAGGTTAGGAGAGCGTGAATGAGGGGAGAAGTGAAAGGGAAAAGATGCTCGTTAACTATCAAGGAAGGCTTCAACCTTTCTCTGCAGATTTCATATTTCCCAAGGAAAAGGAAATGCATACTTACACAAGTCTTATTTAAAACTTAATCAGAGAGAGGTCTAAGAAATATTTTGTTTTTATTCATATTTTAATTCTTGATCTCATTAGTCATTTTCATCGATTCATTCGCACGATCTCATCATGAATTGAGTAAATTTTATTTGGCTAACAGTCATAACTTAGGGGGTTTCAGGCTTTCTTTACCAACGGAGATGCAAGCGTCTTATAGTCTTTTTTCTTTAGATATTTCGTTTGTTTATCTAGAACGCATAATATTGAAATCTACTGAAGTAAGACCCAATACAGCGCGGTTTCAGTAAGGTTCATAGGAGCTAGAAAACTATGTGATGCGAAATAGTACCATATTAAAATATGTTATAGGGAAAACATGTATCGATTATATGTTTCCACAGTTATACTATAAGAATTATAGAATGATATTAATTACAAAACTAAATTTATAAACAGATATATTTATTTTCCTTTTTTATCCATGTATCTGAGTGACGAAATGCAATGTAATTTATGCCTCCTTCAAATTGACGTTTCCCTTTAGTGTTTAGCAGTTGGGTAGGCTCATGCATCCTAAGAGTCTTTACGTTATGCCCTTCCTTTTATTTATTCTTCACTTTCCACCATCCGACATCTTTTGTCATTGTCTTCTCCTCTGTCTTTTACCCTAAATGTTACATTCAGTTACTTCCTATAGCAATATTTCTACTTCCAAAATTTTATCCAAGTGTTTCTTTTGTGGTCGATTAATAACTTCCATCCGTATCACTATATCAATAATTTTGACACGGAACCTACACTGAAGTTCAAGCTCCTCTTTCCATATCGACTCGAGCTTTGACTCTTCGAAATCACAAACACATTGATGTGTAAATAACATTTACAAACCCTTTCACTCCCTCCTACAACATTATTCCGCTGCTATCTCGGAACTTTTTTCGTGCTCTGCGTGGTTATCTTAACGACACTCTTCAGAAGCACTTTCCTAAATATTTTCGCTCACTCTCTCATTTAACTCTTCACGCCGGACCTCCTACGTAATGAATTTTTTCTTTCACCATCTTCTTCCCAACTTGCTCACTTTCCCCTGTTTTCCTTTCCCCTCCACGAAATCTCTCAAAAGAGCTCATCCTCTTTCGAAATTCATCACTCACATTTTTCGCGGAGTGTCAAAGATGCGAGATAAACCGCTTTCTCTTCGTAATAACTCTGGGTTGTCGAAGTCACTAAGGGAGTGGCTGGAAAGATCACTCATCTTGGCTGTTCTGGCGTGCACCAGAAGCCATTCATGAAATCCAAGCCCTCAAATTTCGTTAGTTTTCCTCTGTGACGTTGAAGCGTGGTTGAATAAGCAAAAATCTTCGAACGGAGTTAGTAAAGTCAGTTACGCTTCCAATCTACATCTACCTTGCCAGCCGCTTTTCGGTGTATTACAGGGTACGCATGCAGCATGACTCTACACGACCCTAAACGATTACTTTCGTAGAAAAAGTGAATTCTTGAAGCGAATAGTTATGGCATCTCTTAAAGGAGGAAAACATTCCGCGAGTCCAACCGTAATCTCTGGATGTATCTTTAGAAATTAACTTTTTACCTTAAAGAGAGAGAGAAGAGTTTGTTTTATTTAGATTTGTAAGAGTGACGTTCCATTACTTATCTTAATTCAATATTATGAAAAACAGTTTCAAGAGTAAAATGTATGAGGTGGTTTTTACTACCATATAATGGCGTTTTTTTTTTAATTTCCTCTATTCAAAATGGGGCAATTAACAGTCTACAATTACAGTATACTATGCAATTATCACCTATTTATAACTTCTTAGGCAAATGTAGGCCTTTAGGATTGTTAAAAATCGCTGGTATACCTTATCGTTTGAAGAATGTAATATATAACACGATAAATTATATATTGAGGACGATTCTCTCAAAAAAATTTACAGGATTCATCCAAGCACATCACTTTCCTTTCCAGCTGTGGAATGGCAAGAAAATATACAAGTGTTCGAATCTTGGATAATACGGAACTTATAGGTAGTCTTTATTCACATAGTTAGGTCAGAATCATATTCTTTAAGTTTTTAATAGATTCTCAGGTATTTTATGTTTTAGTAAAAGAACGGTTTTTAACAGAAAATTTTGTACATACATCGAGAGGCTAATGAATTTGATTATAATATAACTTTCTGAATATTCCACTTTATTTATTTAACACAGTGAACTCCTGATGATGACTATGTATTAGTCGAAACCTGTGGTGTTAAATAATAGATGAAAACAACTAAACCAGTCGGAATAAATGTAGTGGAATTGCTGCAAACTTATTTAATTTAATCTATTATCATATTCCACATAGTTCAGGATTCGTCCATCACCTAAACACATTCAGTTGTTACGAAAATATTCACCAGCAAATGTGGGACATCACTGTAAGTCAGACAGAATGGACTGCGGAGTGATTTTTCCAATGCCTTTGAGTACGAAGTTGTTCGAGTATCTCGGAGTTCTTTCAGTTTATACAACGAAAGGGAAGGGAATTCGGATAGAATATCGCTCTCCGCTCTTGGGATCGATACAAACCTCCCCTAGAACGATTGTGCCTTCGACCTTGACGTTGAATAAATTTTCTTGCAGCGGGAAGTGGTTCGGCCACGTTTCTTCGAAATCGAACGAATACATAAGAAGCTCTCGTTTTCACTCCCAGAGGGTGTGAGCTTTCACTCCGAGGCTTGAATTAATCGGTCGGGGAAAGTGGATGATATGCACGAGGTGGTGCCCAACCGATGGAATTAAGGATTAGAGAGAGACTTTTCTTTTAAAATTTCGTTTCAGATATATTTTGTATCCTACCGTAATTCTAAGATCTCTAACAATAAAAAATACGCTCATACATAATTCTGGTCTACATATACAATAAGTCTACATATACATGAGTCTACAAAATTTTCTTGACTACATTTCGAATTAGGAGTTGAAATTCGGATTCGATTCGATAATCCGATTGAAATTTTCGTATCGTCTGCAAAACTGATGTTATGAATAATATTTATCTTGAAAATTAGGCAAACAGCCCCTTCTATGATCGTTGTATTAGTAACGTTATATGTCCTGAGGCAGCTGTCATTTCGTACATGGGTCCCCTACGGGAATCGAACCCATGACCGCTTTATTGAGATCGAACGCGCTACCCACTTGGCTATCCGGAAGCCCTGTTATGATTATTTTTATTTCCTTTGCTCTTAGATACGATTAAATTCTTAAATAAACAACTGATATTTTTTCAACTATGGAAATAAAAATCAAATCCCCGGGTAATATTTTCAGAACCTTTCGATAGTCTTTTCTCGGTGAATTTTGATTTGAATCAGGTTTACAAAAAGAATCGTAGATGAGCGAAAAGCTTAAACAATATCAATCTGCCATATAATAAAGGTTATTGAATCACTTATGCATATATGTACGAAAATACCTTCTTCAATAATTCCCTCATGAAAATTTTCCGATTTTACGGTGTGGAATTACAGAGGCTTAAATTAATTAGGTTTACTCAGTTGTTCCTGCTATAATTCGTTCAGTACATAATAGTATGCTTTCGGATATTCCCCGGCAGAATGTAATTATGAGAAAATTAGACCTGCTTTATGAGCTAATTTACGGTTCACAATGATGCCTTAGCGTGCATTCCGAATTTTTCAGCTGACGGAACATGCCATGCTTAAGCGACTCGAAAGCAAAATGTTAGGGGTACGAGATCAAAGGGTACATTCCGCGCTCCCAAAAAGGGAAAAGATAACCCCAGATGGAGAAATGATGATGCTTCTTACTCTCTCCATCTTCTTTGAAACGAAGGAATATTTATTAAAATTTTGGATATTCTTATTTGAAATAGTTTCATGCATTTTTTACTTTTGAAGACTGATGGCCTTATTTTGCCGTCTTTAAATGCAACGATAGTTTGCTCAAGTTGAAAGGCGGCATTAAGGTTTCATCAGAGCTTTCGTTGAAAGGAAACGTATACTAAAAGTCCTTTTATTCTATTCCTCTACGGTGTGCCACTTTACCTTCCTGTAGACGTTTGTTAACTTATGATTTTATTGAAACAGAAGAGTTGCTCTTCACAATAAGAACGTAGATTTTTTATCTTGCTTCAATTTTTTCTTTTTCAATTTTAATGATCTAAACATGTATCGTAACATACATTTTAAATTTCCGCGTCGAATGTTTCTGACTTTAAAATGAAAAATATACGTATGATGAAGTATCACGATGAAAAATATGAAACTCGTTCTTTGAACATCTCGACTGGTATGAATAGGAATTGTCTGATGTTGCTGGGCGAGACGAATTACATTTTTGCCTATCATGGCATTTCTGTGTTAGATCAAGTTTCTGAAAAAGTAATGGATCTATGAAATATTGAAGAAAGGATGTTTATGAAAATAAAATACTTAGCTACAATTTTTCATTCTAAATCAACATTCGTATTTCTGGAGCTAATAATGCTAATAATTGGAGGAAAAATAAAAGAATCATTTGAGGAAATATAAAATAAAATTTACTTTCAATTATATGGAAATAAATGGAAGTAAGAAAAAGTACTGTTTCTTATTATTTAAGTCATCGATTTTAACAAAATCTCGCCTAAATATGAATCACGCTGAATAAGGAGTATTCGATTGAAAGATTTAGTTAATCGGATGATTTATTTGATCATTATATTAGTTGGCATGAAAGTATAGGTAAAAGAACCCTGATTGCAATATCGTTTTAGTTAGACAGTTATCCCTCGGATAATTTGGATTAGAATTTATGAAAAAGTATAGTAGTGTATAATGATAAGAGTTGGTTTGATAGGGAATACATGTAAAAATAGCATGAAAAGAAATTCGAGAATCCAGAAGGTGTTCAATTGCTTTCAAGATGCATACGCTAATCTAGGTGGTGAAAATTAGCTGCTAAAGTGAGCTACTAGAATGTAGTAAATATCTAAAGGCATGGGATATTGAAATAAAAACTGTATTGCAGAAAAACTTTTCAGTTTTATCTGCAATACAGGACCATAAAATTCTTGGCTATCCTTTGTCAGAGGTTAGGTATAGGTAATCCAAAGAAATGTTTATTCCAAATGGTTGAAATATGTGGGGAACTTATCTTCACCGACTTTTCCAGAGACTTGAGTCGTTTTCGAATTCCCCATCGATATTTCTAGCCTCACATGTTTTTCAGATTTCCGGAGGAAAGAAAATTCTCGGAAGGTAGTGTTGCTATCCATTTCCTTCGATACCCACCCTCTTTCACCGTTGCCAGTTCCATTCTCCATCTCCTCTTCGTTTTCCTGCTTCCAGCCCTCCAATTTTTTGGAATCCAGCTCTCGTTTCCCGAACTTTTTCATCCATACATTTTTCCATGGGCTCTCTGAAAAATATCACCCACCGCTATTTTTCTCCCTTATTTTTCCTCATTCTTCCTCTGCCCACTCATCCATTCGCGTCAATTTGGTAGCTTCTTTCTTGCTTAAAATAACCCCGTCTGTAATAATATCAATTTGTAGCTTATTGAGAACTATATCTACTTAATATGAATACGATTTAGCAATCAATTACCTTAGAATTACAGAATACATTTCACAGAGTGTGATATATTTTTTATTGATTTTAATATAAATAATTATCAGTTTGTAATTTTCTGCAAATTTACTTCTACGACTGATTTTATTGCCTTGATTGGATTAGTGGTCGGATTACGATTTTTAGAAGACTTGAACACACTTTTGGAAGTCTATTTTAATAGTAAGAGTGTTAATAATTATTAGCAAGTAAGTAAAATGAAACAGGTAATATTTATTTTATCTACGAGAGGGAATATTGTCTCAAAATTTACCAGAACTGTAAGCGTAAAGAGCGGTTTGCTTAAGGGGGGTGATTCTATAGAAAAGTAATATACTTTAAGGAGATGTACACAATTCTGCGTGTCATACTGTGGATATCAGGGAGTTTATGAGGATGTGGCAGTTATGGGATTGATAATAAATAGTTATAATAAAATATAAGATAAGTGTGAGACGATTCTCGAAGAATTGAGAAATGCTATTTTAGTTAATTCGAAGTGAGTTATATTATGCCATAGTAATTGCATTTCAATAAAAGTCAGCTTTTTCGCCCAAATCAATGCAGAAATTTGTGCTTGCTCTTTAATATAATTAGTAGTAAAATGATTTATGTTAAACTAAACACATGGAGGCTTTTCCATTATTACTGATAACGCGGTTCCATATAAAAGCATCCCAACTGGCCATTACCGAAGCCCATTTTATGCAATTCTCGCTAGAAAAAAAAAACTGCATCGATTCATCCGGTTCTTGGGGTGGAGTTACTCAGAACTATAATATCTCTGAAAATTAACTATTATCATTGATCATGTTGCTAGGAGCAACGAAATTGAGCTTTGCAAAATTATAAGACCTAGTTCTTGTTGATGAAATTTAGGCTAAGCTTAGACATTATTCGTGAAAGTCAGCATTGTTTTTGGTGTGATTATATCTCGAATTCTATCCTAAAGAAGATCTTTCCACTTTGTTTTCCGCTTCTAGATTCTATCACCGTACATAATATCGATATATTTAAGTTTATTTTCATAAACTTTTATAAGCAATGAATTTACATCATTACAAATCTTTACGGTTCAGAATCTTGGACTCCTAGGGTGAAGGACCTCCGTTAGATAACAATTTCGAAAAAGTTCTTAAGACGAGTGATAGGTTGCACTATGTCAGACTGTATAAGCAATTATGAACTGAGGAAGGAATTAGAAGAATAATTGGTATCGACGGAAGCAGCAAAACATAAAGAAAATGGAAAAATGTGTAAAATGTGTTCTAGAATAACAAGACAAGATTACCAGATATGGGACTTGGTAATTAACTGATAGGTAAATGAATATGAGAAGATCGAGCACTCGCTGAATAGTCGGAAGAGAAGTTACAAGGCCTAGAATGCAGAAAGATAACGGTATTCTCCATACATTTACCTCCTTACCTCTTGATATACGCAATCGTTACGCATATGTTATATCGATAGCTGGTTGTAGATTAAACAATAAGAAACGTTTGCATTCTAATATAGGAAGAATATTTTCTAGGTTAGCTGGTTATTCGGTTATTTAGCACCGTTATAACCAAAAACACTTCATTCATATTTACGGTATTTTGTTTGCCTTAATCATAAAATTAATGCTTTTGTTGTTCTGGATATGGTATAACTATACAATTTCAGCAATATCACCTGATCGATCACCCCCAAGAAATTCGCTATTTAAAAAATTTATACCGGATTCAGGACGTTACATATGTAAGTGACAATGGGAGGACAAATGGGGTGGAAAATGATGCGAGAGTGACGAAATGATCTGAGTGGGTTCGTGAAGCATGGAAGTGTCGATAGAGTAAAAATAGAGGGGGCGACGATCTCACTCAAAGGCAAACATCGATATTCGAATGCAATAACTCACGGAGAGAGACGTCAAAACATGAGAAAGCAGGAATGGGACACGTAGAGTTGGGCGGTCTATCGCGGTGGCCGAACGAAGTGTCTATAAAGAGAAAATGGAAAGAAAGGGAGTGCGAAAGGAAGGCAAAAAGGTGGAGGGATGAAGAATGGGGAAGGAAAACAGAATAAGAAAGAAAAATAGGTATGACATTGAAAGATGCCATAGCTGATCGAAAATACGAAAATATTGGATGAGGAAAAATCATGGAGTCAGAGAACAACGCAAATGAATAAACACTAAAACAAATATTTATTATTTTTCCATCGTTCCTTTTCACGCACATATTTCCCATACTTTCTAACTTATATTCAGGAATAGAATCCTTTTATTTATCTTTTAGTGCAGTATATAGAGACAAATGCGTCTTTCGTTTACTTTCATTCCAGTTTCGTTTGTGGCTGAGGTTATATGAAAGTCACTGAGGTATGAATGAGGCCGATTAATAGAATTAATTTAGATCCCTCCTAATCTAATACTATGGGAATGGTCATCTATTGGGTCATGTTGCACTAACATGGACGTTTTCCGATCTTAGCGTTCTGACCCAGTGAGGGTAGCAAATGCAAACTACCTACTCCTCATCTTGACAGGTAAATCTCATTCTCTCTGAATAGCCTTTGGTAGCTAATAGGGTCACCAAGGGCCAAAGCGGCCTCCGGGCTGAGTACTTTGTAGACAGAATCTTTACAAAATGTTATTTCTTTTACTTCGTTCACGGAATTACACGTAGCTTCTAGGATTAATTCCACTTCAGTTGCTTAAGTTTGAAGCCTACGATCCCAATGCCCATGTATTTGCTAGCAAATTTTCCTGTCGAAAATAATCGAACTGAAATCAGCTTTAAAAATGCATATCTATTATGGTATTCATTGGCTGAAAATCATGTTAAAAGAGATTAAAATATTGATGAATTAGCCAAATATTAATGGATGAAGGAAATAATTAAATCGAAATTAATGTAAAGTCTTGTATTTCGAATAAAAACAATGTATTTAACTATAGCAAACAAATTTATTAATTTTTCGTTTGATAGATTCTCCCTGAAGCGTTTGATTCTATAGTTCACAGGTTGAATCCTTCCTTCTCTTCTAAAGGCGTAATCTACTTATATGAATACAAGCGCAGGAAACTATAAGATAGCGATCTATATAAGGGATACTTCAAACCTTTCCTGCCGCACCTTCGAAGAACCCTCCTTAGTAGAACTTTTTCGAGTAGGGATGTAAACTTCTTGGTGTCACGAAGTACTCCCATCTCCACCGTCGGAGGACAAGTTCCCTAACGATAGACCTCGATCCGTTTGCTGGAGGCAGCTTTGGGATTGAGAGAGCAGCGGTGTCAAATGGGTCGACGCCTCACGTTCAATTGGACAACTCTCCTACAAATAGTCTTCGAAAGCTTAGACATGCATCTTAAGTACCTTTCATCATAAAGCCACCGATCCCCTTCTCAGCATTCTTACGAGCGAACAAATTCAATTAAGTGCACAAGAAGAATATTACAACCATTATCTCTTTGTTATATTCGCTTAGAATCTACGCTTAATAACTGCGGTTTCAGGGAAATTTCTTATATACATTAAAAATTTCGATTTTTACTTATTTGCGTTAGGATCGTGGACGTTAAAAAAAGAGGATGTTAAAAGATTAGAGGCTTTTGAGATGTGTGTATGGCGTAGAATTGAGAAGGTTATCTGGGTCGATAGAAAAACGAACGAGGAGGTTCTAGAGATTCTAGAAAAGTTCTAGAGGTTCTAGGAAAGACAGAGGGGAAGACAAGGACAGAAGTTGTTAGACGAATTAAGGGGTGGAATAAGTTACCAGGAATTGAAGGAGAAGGAATTAAATAGGGAATGTGGGGGCACATGAACCTACCGAAAGGCAGAACACTATTATATACGTTAGCATGACAGTCAACAGCCCAAATACTGGTTGGATTCCCTACAGTCCTCTACATCTATAAGAATCTTATGTTAGGAGAGAAAGGAGGGCTTACTAGGCAAGATGAGAGAGGTAATTTGCCGTTGCTATCCTCACTAGGCAAGAATGCTACGAGTGACAAAAGTCCACGAAAACGCATTACGTAATGATCCAATGAACATATTTTTATTGCTCTCTCTTTACATTCATTCCTTGGAAATTTCTTTTCTTAGCTACTTTTTGTCCATGACTGCCTTTACAGGTACGGGTTTAAGAGACACAGGAATTCTCCAAGCGCCGAATATCGGCAAACCGTCGGGGGCAATTCCTCGGAAAAAGGTTATCACCCTTGTGGTCGCCAGTTTTCAGAAGTGCCCAAACAAAGAAGGGCTCATATAAATGCTCATTGAACGCCGAGTCCCTTTTCTTTTCTCTCAGCTACTGGTTTTCAAATCCCCGAAAGTTGTAGACATTATAAATAATATACATATATATATATAATAATTAACTGAAAAATCAGAACGGGACTAAACGGGCTATATATTTATGTATATTATTTACTGGTAGGATGAGGTCGATATCACCCCCTGGAGTCTACATGCAGTTGATTGTCTGTCGATCCAAATTCTAGTATTAATACTAGCACAGTACTTAAGAAAGAAAAGAAGGATATGTATTATGTGACATCGTAGAGTTGAGGGAGATACTTTTCGCATGTAACTCTGGGGATATACTATAATGAGCGTCTCCGTTTTTACAGATAAGTTGCTATAATCTATTTATTTATACTTAGTATTCCCCCGCACCCTAAAAAGATTTTTTCTTACTCATCCCCCTCCACCACGAATATAGGTAAATTTAAGAAACCTCAAGTGGTAGATTATTCACTATAAGTGTTTACCAGCTAAAATGAAGTAAATAGTTACGATCTTCGTGCATTTAACAATACAAGTCTTAACTGACGATCTTAAGATATTTATTTCACCCATGATAGAATAAATAAAAGGCAATAAAATTATTATTCATATTAATACTTAGGTTTCTTTTCAACTGAAAATAAATACATAGATGCGAGAAAAGCTTTGTAAAGGAATCTGATGGTCATATCAGATTTTTACGTTACTTTCTTTCCTTACTATGCTTATCCTTTTAAAATGAGTGGTCCTTGGAGATGCGAGTCCTCGATTCGGAGCTCCACTTGACAAAGAAGAACGTACCTGTTGCAAAAATCCTGTTCTATTGTTGTTGTGTAATCATATATGGCACGAATTGTTACAGTTTCGTCGTGTGATTTATTGTTCTTGTATACTTCCATCCATTCCCATCGGGAGCGTCGAAAAAGCATCGAACGACTTTTGAGAAACTTCGGGTAGGTATTCTCAAACAAATCTCAGACTTCATCGGACGTCCTCATTTAAAAAGCGACCTTGATAAAAACACCTCAGAATCTCGGCGCTGGAAAAAGATCGTAGGAAAACCTCAAAACTTGCAAAATTCCGCCCAGGGGAAAAATGGAAAAAGGAATGGATATTGCTTTCGGATCAAAGTGATGCGGAGATGGAGAAACTGGATCACCTGGAGAATGTTTACTTTCTTTGAGTAGCATCCTTGTGATCCCAGCAGTCCCTCACCAGTGGCCTCTTTACGGCGCACATGCTAATACCGCGAAATTTCGAGAAAAAAGATGGAAAACGTCTTCCCACACGCTCGAACTTGGTATTTTTGCATCCTCGGCGAATGATACGCTCAAAGATGTATCCGCGCTTCCCTCATAAAAGCCACTCGAGAATTTTTTTCCTGTTTGCTCCGGAGATTTCGTCCTCTCTTTGAACCGCCGAGGAAAAAAATGAAATTTACATAATGGAATATCGTCAACATAAAGTAGGCGAATGGAAATAAGATGGTGGGCGGAGTAGTGTTGGAGATACGAAATTCATAAATTTTGATTTGCCCGAGACCTCTTCACTCCCATACCAGCGGTTATCAATGATCTGAAAATCCCATCGCGGGAGAAGGTGGTTAAAGGGGGCATCAAGAACCAACAAATTTTACCGGTGTATAGATTTTATAGGTTCTTACAAACTGTTTATGTTTTATTACCAATGCTCCCACAGAAATTCTTTCACTAGATACCATGCCCTAACCTAATCCCGTTCAGATGAGACTCGAACCCGGGACCTTGGTGTTACTAATGTTTATTTAGAAAATAAAAATTTCAAATGCTACCAAACATGCGAAGAGGATTATATTGCTCTTAAAACAAAGAAACATTCCATACCCGAACGTAGGAAATTCTTTGAAACTCGCACGCTTAAGGTATCATCAATGCATGAGCAGTTATATTTTGTTTTAGATTAGATAATATACGTAGTTTTTAAATAGTTATACGTAGTTTTAAATTAGATTAGATTAGCCTATTATTTTGCGAGAATTGGACTTCCCTCTCACATAATATTGCATGTCGATTTTTATATTTTTTATAAAGTAAAGAGGAAAATAGAATAATACTGTGGAAAAAGTTTACGCTAATTAAGAATGACAAGGAAAAATACGATGTTGCAGGAAAAACGAGGTGACAAAATCGTATGTGACATAATTGCTTTAAAGTGTTCAATGCTGTATAGTGCTATCGTTTATTTAGTTTCTTCCAAAGCCGTTTTAGGAATGAAAACGGTCTAAAAAATTTAGTAACGCTTTTTTATACATTTTGTACGACCTGTCTTGTAATAGTATTTCGCAAATTTCCGGAAATTAGTCCCTTGATCTGTTTCTTCTACCCATCACTCATTCCAGGACGGCGTCTTAAATTTCTATTAGATATTAAAGCCATTCCATATATTACGTTTTCAGGCATAAATTTTTTTCAGTACATTGTATTCCAGAGAAGAAAAGTCGACGTTTCATAAAATAAAATATCACGTCGGTCGGCGCAGAAAAAACTAAATGGCCCACTTTCGAATAGTGCTCATTCGTGGAAACAGTGATGCGTCTGAAACTTAAAATGAAACTCGTTTATGCCCTTCTGAACTTTATTTTCACGGACGAATTCTCTTCCTATAGATGACAGTCATTTATCCGCACCCGTCGAAGACAATCTCTAAATCCTTCCGTTAGAATGGCATTCTTAGAGTTGGGTAATCCGGACGACTAAGTGCTCCATTGATCTTGCGCTTGGAAGTATTTGCGGGATGAAAGGGAAGGATTCAGAGGGAATGGCGAAGACGTCTTAATTAAACACTCGAAACTGGACGAACTGTCTACTTCAGCCTCACGAGTTGGGCGAGTAAATAAGGAGACATTGCGGTCATCCTAGATACTCCATGTTTGCTCGAGGATCCTCTTAACCCTTGAACGATTCGTCCATAACGAATTGCACTGTTCTTATAGTTTCTTAAGAAGCACGAAACAGGTAAAACATTGATTTCTCGTACATCTTGTATACATATAATAAATGCAATGTTTCTGGATAATCAAGAATTAATCATCAATTACGAGTATAATCCTCTGATTTAATGTTCGTAAATTAACATCCACCAAAATAATCAGCATAATCATCCATCCTTTCATAAGATGCATTTCAGTACTAGAAAAAATGAGCTGTCATTTGAGACGGATATATAAAATTATAGTATCGCGAGATTACTCAGTGATGTCTATTTTCACCAAAAATTGTCTGAATTCAATCCCAGAAGGGTTTTCCTGTAGAAAAATGTGAAGCTCAATATAAATGGTTCTCTCATCAGAGACTCACGGTGGAATTGTATTTTAGTAATCAGAGTGATGTTATCCTATGTTCTAGCTCATTTTTATAATTTATTTACCATTATTGTTACAATAAATCATGTTGAAAGCAATAGTCAAACGAAATCGGAATTTTTGCCATGAGAATCATGTTTAGTAAAGGTGTGTTGGGCATATCGTAAATTCTGTTTCATTTCATGCTATTGTGGAATATTGATAATTGGCAGACTGCATCACTCATTTCGTGGAGTGTTACCATCTTTTTGCGCGGTCATTTTACGAAAATTTAATTGAAGAATCTTCTGTGTTACTTGAATTTAATTTTTAATAATAGCTTAAATAAAATTTTCCTCAGTAGTCACTTACATTTAAGCTATCGAAAGAAATGTAAATACAGGTATACAATTTTGAGTTCTGAAATAAAACGCCTAAAAGTGGCATATTCGGGGCCTCAGTTTTAAATTGATATCATAAATTGAACCTGTTCTCAATAGCAGGTAGATTCAAGTATCAATGAAAAATATTTCGTATTCGTATCTAGAAGATCCCGTACTTGTTTTCATCGTCATAGCTTTTCCCTTTAAACCATAGTCTGAAAATATCCTATCCACCCCCATAGTCTTTTAATGCTCGTTGGCTGAGTAAACTACATTGCTTCTCCAAGTGCATTTCCTTGTCTTTTCCAATCCCTCCACCCTCTTTATCTCATGCATCTCCTTCGGATCCTCTTTAATCTTCAATGTATTCTTCACCCTTTTTCGTGAGCATACCGTCTTTACCTATTCTATCCAAAATTTCGATCTCTTTCCAATATCCGTAAGCTCATTTCAATTCAGCTACCGATGCTAAACTGTGATATACAGTAACATTTTGTCAGACTGTGATTTGCGATAGTAATATTTTGTCAGATAAAATAGTGGCATCGAGAAGCTTTTCTTTATATCTTTTAGCCAACCGTTGGAACTAAAGATACCATGTATTACAGAAAGTTATTTAGCTTTTAAATTGAATATCACAAACCAAGGAAATTAGTTAGGAGATGAATGTATAATTTCAAGGTGTTCTGAAGGTGTTCTGAACTTTGTGGAATGCCATCATGACAAACTAAAACAATTTTTAGTATTTTCCACACTTTCCACAAAATACTAAGGATTATTAAGTTTGTTAGGAGATGAATGTAGCTTAGGTTTGATTAACTAAGAAATAGAATCTAGGAAAAAAAGGCGAGCGTGACGCATATAAAGCAAACGGTAAAATTCTGAAACTGCAATAGTAAAGCCTTTTTGGACGAGATATTATCGTAAAATTCATTTTATATACGCAATTGAGATATGATAGGAAGTAAGGTTTATATAGTAAAAACCAAGAAATACGTTCGATCCTATGAGCTTGAGACTGGTTACCTGCGCATATCTGAATTTTAGGTACGCGTATAAATTTATGTGGATAATGAACCATTTCGAGAATCAAAAAGGAATTTTTCGTTTAATTAAAACAGGGTATTTTGGATGCGTTAATTAAAAATAAATCAACTACAGAATCAAATTTCATGTACAGATCGGAATAACGCATGTGTTATCTCCCTTTAATCGTTAAAAGTACGAATTATTATCTTCGATGAATTTTTCCAGGAATCATTGGATTGACAAGCAATTATCTCGGAGAGGAATCTGCTGAGATGGTTCCAAAACCTCGTTAAAGGTAGTAGCCAGTGATTGCGATTTTATCTCCGATATTGAAGTCGGGGGAGTAAATTCAATCTCCCAATCAACCAATGAATTGTACGTAACATATCATTGTGATTCCATCGACGAAGGGGAATCGGAATTTTCCCTTTATCTCGATCATCAGTCTTAAATTGCGAAAAACTGTTGAGTTACAGTGCATTCGAATCCTGAAGGCCATTATGAAATATCTGGGACAAAAAATGTAGATTTACGTTAAAGCAGCGAATTTCATGTTTTAAGAAGCTTTATCAGTGGGTGCATGACGTTTTTACAATTAAGAATAGGTTATCTCCTAGATACCACCATATAAATTGCTTTATGCTTGTTTTTGGCCTCATTTGGTCAATCTGGATGTGAGCTACGAACAAAATATATTCTATTGATGAATATTCAATTCTGCGTCTTTAGTGACTTATCACAGGTGATATTTAGCAACTTTCTCTTTGAAATTTTCTTCATCAAAAAGCATTCACACTAAAAATGAAACTTTCATAACGTATATAAATATTTATTTTGACTCAAATCAAAAGTTTTAGTTTAGTTTAATGATATAATGAAAATTTGTTATCGGTTTCTCCAAACAAGTAATGGGTGGAAATAAAAATGCTAACTTGGTCTCATTATAAAGATCTTGGAAGGAGCTTTCACAATTGATAACTCACGTCATCAGCAAATTAGCAATCTCTTTTATATAGACTTTTATTCAAGAGAGAAATTACGCGCTCAGGAACGTGGAGAAACTGGAAACTGCCTTCGGATTGTGGAAGACGAGGATTTGGGATCTTAAGATAATGCAGACAGGTATACTTTTCCACTAAACGTTCTCTAATAAAATCAATCAGAGAAGCTTTATGTCCCACCCATTTACTGAACGTTCTTTAATAAGACTACTGAAGTATTATTAAAGAATGTTTCTATAAAAACAATTCATATATGTCTGCATTATTTTGCGGTTGATTTCCACAACATCTCTACCGCCTCCGTCGACTTGATTTGAGATCTTTATAAAGATGCATTTTTACGTAAATCCAGTTTTCTTAAGTTGTTTTTTTCAGCCTTAAAAACTCACTCTTATATGGAACTATTTAATATCTCAATTCATAGATTGTGTGACGAGGAAATGTTGCTTTTTTTCGAGACGAATGAAATTATACGAAATATTACGAATAAAAAAATAAAAGCACTTTTTCAGCGCAAGCTTTGGATCTCTATTTAGGCTACGGAACAAAATTTCGCGGGAGAAACAAATTTCGTTTTTCGCCCGGATGACTCTGGGTATTTCAGTCGGTCGTGAGTGTTAAGATGAAAGGGAAGCGGAAACGGAGAGTTTGAAAGAGACGAACGGCCCATACCGCATAAATTCTAGCGATGTAAAGAGAAGCGTAAACAAGGTGAATTTAGGGATGCGAAACAAAGGAAGGCGGGCGGGAGGATGGTTAGGAAGGATAAATGCACATTCCGTCAGGTAAAGCACCTCGCCTCGCCGAGCGTGTCAATTCGCGGTTTCTACCCGTTGCTCCCGGGAGTTCGTTATGGGCGGAAGTGACGTGATGATTGAAGAGATGCCATCGGTTTGCAAGCGGAAGGGAGAGGTGCAGGCCGCAAAATGTAGAGAAAGGGTATCCGCCGCGGGTTGAGAAGCGCCTGCACATAGCGGAAGGTGAACGGGAAGGGAAGAGGAATGCACTCGAAGGAAGATAATTAACGCGTTTAATCCGATATGCGTAGCACTCCCATGAAGTGAATATTTTCTTGATGAGCGGAGGATGGTTTATCGGGTACTGTCTCGTCGGCACCGGTGCTGAGAAGTTGCGAGAACTTACAGACGCTTTAAGCGAAGCCGCGGTTACGCGATTGCTCCGTCCACTCGAATTTTGGGAGATCCGTTTGACAAGACTGGTCACTGTGGGTTTCTTTGCATGTATTTCAGTGTAAGAGTATTTTCGCTACGTGCCGTATCAAAAAATGTTTCTAATTCGATCACATCAAGTGAACTTTGATGGAATTACGCCAAGAAATATCTACTGCCAACTGAGTACAACCACTGAACGCTGGCCTTAGGGTAGTATATGCTTCTTAGTGTATTTCGACACAATGATACTTTAGATATATATTTACTGTTTACAAATTTTCTTAGAAAATTTATATCTGCTCATTCTCCCTAAATAACAATCCATCCACGTGATTTGTTCATTAAAAAATCTTCATCCCAATAATTCTTCCTGCAAAAGGATTCTTTACATGTGATTTTGTTTTTGAAATGAAGATGCAAGAAGAGAATTTTGCTGTCTGATTAGGGCTGCATATTATCGAAATCACGATATTAAAAGGGAGCTATTCCATATTGTCTCTTAATTTGAATGGTTTCCTTGAAATATTCATGACGTTGAGGATGTTATCGCATTCAGCTTCCTTAGAAAATGCAAGAATGTATTAGTAGAATTTACTCATTAATCCCCCCGAAGCTTCAAAAATCAATACTCACACACCTAGAAAACAAAAAAAGGTTTAGTAGTTACTTTTCAGAACGAAGAATAATACAAGTAATACTTTTACATAATAGCATCTTTCCTCGATTCAAATTTATAGAGTTGCATAAGTAAATATATTGAGATGGCCTCGCAATGTAAAATATCATAACAAATATTAAACATAACCGAGTAAAACAGAAAAAGAAATATTTTAATCATTTCCACATTTTCAGCATTGTTAGCTGATGACCTCCATCGCCACCTTGTTCTTATTCATCCCTCTTTTCATTTCTTATACGTCGATTTTTCTCACTGTTGGCATGTATTTCTCGCTCCTTTGAAAACTTTTCGTCTTTCTGCCTGGACTTGCATGAGCATGGCTGCTTCTGTATACTTCTGCATGGATGTACTTTTGCTTCTAATTTCCTCTGTTTGCTTCCGCCGCTGTGAGCTTGCCCTTACACTCAGCTTCATCCTTCAGGGTATGTATCTGTGGGAGTCTTCATACCGGAAATGACACAATTTGCTCCTCTCTCCTCAGATGAGCAGAAACCTGTCGGAAACAACACTCAGCCGTCCACTAGTAAAGTCAGCACAGCGGCTCCTCCACCCTCATCTACTCCACCACCTTCTAAAGCAGCAATTGTTACCATCGCAACCACTAAAGCAACAAAAAAACCTACTAGCCCTCCCACAACTCCTAAGACAACTCCTTCACCCACTACCCCTTCTACCAAAAAGCCCACTGCAGCTCCCACTACACCATCAACACGTCGGTACCCAACTAGGAGGCCACCCACTAAAGCTACCGTAAGGCCGGTGACCAGGCCTGCTCCCAAGCCTACACCCAAGCCTACTCCTAAGCCAACCCCTAAGCCAACACCCAAACCAACCCCCAAGCCTACCCCAAAACCAACCCCAAAACCAACCCCCAAAACCACCCCTAGGCCCACCCCTAAGAGCACAACCAAAACCACACCCAGAATTACTATCCTCACCACCACGGTGTATAGCAGAACGAGTTTGACCGAGTCCGACGTGGTTACCATACCCGGTTATAATGGGCGGATTCCCCACAAGAAGGCTGAGGAACAGGAGGAATCGAGCATTTCCTTGCCCATTATCGCGGGTGCGGGTGCGTTGGCGTGTTTGCTGGTGTTAGCGGTTGTGGGAAGCATGCTTTGGATCAGGAGGAGGAGGAGGAGAATAAGGGAAAGGGGTGATGGAGATTCAGACGTCCGCTTCCTGACTGGTGCGGAGGAACAGCTGGACTTCACGTTGCAGAAAGTTTGTGAAGATTATCAGAGTGAATAGAAAGGTCGAAAGAGTAGCTTCTCAGTGATGGGCGTTGAATTTACATGACGGCATTTTTAAAAATCTATGTGTCGTCTTCATTTAGGGTTGTCAGTTTTGTTCGTGAATAAGTGTTGGTGGAAGAATATGGCTTTATGGATTTAGAGACAAGGTTGAGAGGAACATATCTATGATAAGAGGGAGCCGTTGAAAAATAATAGTTAAAAATTTTTTTATTTTAGGATTAAAAATTTTTATAGGGGAGTCATTAAGGGGGTTGGATTTTAAAACCTATTCGAGTTTAGTGCAAAAACTTCCTTGTGTCATAATACCTGGGACGGTATGTGTCAAGGAATGTATTTGCGAATATCAGCTTCCAGATGTTTAAGTGAAAAGAAATGAGTTTTGCTTCGAAGGTATGAAGTGATTTAGAAATTTGGTGGACTTAGGGATGGAGTTAAAATTTCTATGTAAATTACACCAAAAGAAAGTGGATTAAATTCTGAAGAAAAGGTTGAAATTTAACAAAAATTACTAGTTAACGAAGCTGTGCAATCAATAAAGACTTGTTCCAATTGTTAAAAAGACTTCTTTAAGTTAAAAAAGAATCTCATTTCCATGTCTGATGGAATCTGTGATTATTTTTATAATAAGGTATATGAACGGTCACAAAGTCCCGATTTCCTCTATTTATTAACCCCAAAAACAAGCGAAAAGCCTCAAAAGTGCCGTTTGAATGGTTCTTAAAGTGCGAAATCCCAAATGGAATTAAAGTCGAAAAGGAGCATTTGGAAACTCGTCTCGACTAAGACCGCAATGCCGCTCCTCTTTCATCAAAACGTTCCTCTCTCATCAAAGGCGATTTAGCGAAATTTCATTTTTCCCTTCTCTCACGTATTCGAGTGCTTTCCCGATTCAAGGAATGTTTTCAAGGCGCTAAAGATTAAACCCATTTATCTGTAGCACTTTGAAGTCTGCCAACAAGGATTACTCGTTTTTGCGAGTAAGATCCTGTCTCTGGCGTCGCCTTAGTAACCGGAGGATGGCTGCGCAGATCACGAGATTGAACATGTTGCTTTCGCTTTGCAGTTCCATCCTTATGCGCCTTCCCTTCTAATCTCCGCTCTTCTCAGCTTCACGTGGGATAGGTTCCGCTTCCTTTATTCCCCGTGCGCTCACAGGGTCTCATAGGAAAGGATACTGGGCTTTACGACGCGTTGGCCTACTCTGACGTTTTGGTGACGCCTTTTTGGATTCAATCTTGGGAACATTTTTGGTTCAGACCTTTGTTTTGGTGATTGTTTTAGTATTTCAAAGCCTCATGCATGATCATGTCCTGGTCTGACATAACTGAATTACTTAAGTTAAATATTCCTGGAGGTAATTTATCTTAATCCTACAAAGAGATATATTTTAGCGTTTCAATTATTAAGAATAGTACTTGTTTTTATTAATTTCCATGAAATTGACACGAATCCTTAAATATTATTTCTAAACATCCGTTTTCGGTGACCAGAGCTTACCTTCCTTCGCACTCCATCAAAACATATAAAGGACACAATATTTAATGAGAAAGTTTACTGCTTTCTGCTAAAAATAGACCAACCAATGATAAATGCACCATTTAGTCTAAAATATCGTGTTAAAATTTAATTTAGCTCATAGATTCTCGCTAAATTTGATTCTGTGCTTCGGAAATCATTCAATTTGTACTGGAGGTGAAACTAGAAATTTGCGGTAAGGAACGATTTAAGACAATTTCCGAATGAAACCATCTATGATCAACTTTAAAACGGTATTTTGTCTACTCCAATCCATGCTATTCAACAATCTTTTATGAATGAGGGAGACTGTAGCACATAGTTTCATCTCGGATTCCGCGAGACTTGCTTTTCTGTTCCAATGATTCTAAGCATTTTTTTGTCGCCAATTTCACATTTCCGTGATTTATTCCTCAGCAAAATATATGCATCAACCGAACTTTTTGAGATAATTTTCTTTGTTTTATTCTGTCCATCGATTTTCTCCTTCACTATTTTCTATCATCATTGAAATAACTTATTTGCGTATTTATTCTACCTATTCAGTCGAGAGATAATAAGAATGCGCCATATCTAAAAATCAATTCCCTAAAGAATATAAGAAAGAAATAGACTTCTTTTATTATTCTTTCATAGATTATAAAACTATAGGATGAAAGTTTTTGCTTGGAGTGTGGTCACATTTTGAGAGCAAAATCTTCCCAAATATGTAATTTCTATACTTTTAGCGAGATGTGTGTACCGTAAGAGAAAATAAGTTCGAACTATCATTCATTAGATGAGAAGAAAATCTGAAGTACGGACATCTGGATGCAAAGTTTACCCGGAAAAATGTTGGATTATAGAGAAGACTTATAGGAAACATAGGCTCGAAAATGGCAGAATCAAACTGGTGGCTTCAGAAAACCTGTTCTGAAAACCTCACATTGCTGTTGCCGAGAGAGATGAGTCCAGCCGAGTTTTGAGCAATGGAAAAGATGTGAGTACAAAACGATTTCAGTGTATTTATAAAATCCTCACCTTCTTGAAAAGAGGTAAGTCAGATTGATTATTTTATAAGGACAAAGGTCTGGATCCCCACCCCAATTGCAATAACAAGTTTAATTCGATTACAGTAAAATAAGCGTACTATAATATAATTATTATTCATCGACGAAAGAATAATTTTATATCTGGATAAATATATTTGATTTTATGTTACACTATAAGGTAAAAGGGGAAAGGTAACTTTGCAAGTAAAGGCTTGCACCTAGGAAAATTCTCAAGGAAACATGAATGAAAAAAGTCTGATAGTATTGGGATGTTCAGTGATCTTCCGTGTCCATTTCCTTGGGAATTAATACATTTTAAAAATATTTTCAGAACTATTCAATCGTTTTATATTCTCAATGTTAAAAGAAAGCACAATTGAATAGCGTATACGTCTTTTGGCGTATTTTTTCCCTAAAATACGACAGCAGAGGCACGTACCACTTTTAGATTTTTTCTTTTATACTTTTACGTAATTACTTCAGTCGAAAATTATATCCGTATTCGTGTATTTTAGAAAGAGTAATTATTACTGAATTCGGATGTCGACGGTAGAATTGCGCACATTTCGAAGACGTTTAAGGTTTTCAATCAACATTTCTGCTAAGCAAAGTTTAAGACATCCATTCCTCTTCATTCGACTCTCTCACATGCATTACAATCCAAGCATTTTCTCTCCTTTTACTCCTTCTCTTTCCCTGAACAAACTTGAAGTGGTTCATTTGTACATCTCTATTGCGGACACTTCACTCTTCGAATCTTTTAAGAAAATGGGAAGGCCTCGTGAATCGAGAGCGAATGCACGTTTCCGCGTGAACTTCGCCGTGAATGTCACAAATGCACTTTGACGACTCAAGATGGGAGCCGAGTCTTCTGTCGTACCTTTCGCGAGTGAAGTGGGTTTTAAAGTCGTTCACGTGCTTTTTTCACGCCAAGAGCGAAGACGTCGCGTTTTGTGACGTTAGGCGGTCGCGACGCCCTCAAATGGTGCACGATTTTCGCGAATTTCTTCTCGAAAGGAAGAAGGATTAAGCGCATTTGCAACTGTTGAAAATTCGAGTGGATCGAATCAAATTTTTCGCTGTAAATCATCATATGAATTTAAGTTTAAAAGTAGGCCAATGGTTTTGTGGTAAGATCAAGGTTGTCCTGCCACCATATCCAAATTAATGGAATATTTTTTTTTGAATTTTCTTATACAGGACAAAGATAAATCTACCTTTCATTTGCTTTTTTCTCAGTCTTCTTCACGTCTATGATGATATGAATATTACTGAGGCATGGGTGATGTTAATACTGCTTTGATGAAGGTCTATCCTTATAGAATGCTATAATGGGTGTTACTTGTAATCATTCTGCTTATAGTATTCTCGCTCAGTGAGAAAGTGAGGGCTGAAGAATGCTTATACACAGCATCAAGGTTAAGTATGCATGTAGTTAGTACAAACGACACATTCTAATAGAGATCAAAATATTCCCTGCAGTGATCGACTAGAATCGACAAGATATTGAGATTTATTAATTACGACATTAATTCTGAACGCATTTTTGGGTGTCGAATGGTATTCTGCTCGTTGGTTATGCCTACAAAAACATTTGATCAACTTAATTTCATAGGAATTCATCATAATTATAAAAATGTGAGGCAGTTATAATCATTCGATGGTTCTGAAATATCTTAATTATTAAAGCAACGGATATAGTGAATCTGGAGATGGTCATTGTGGTCGAAATCGATTGTACTTAATGAAACCAGTGAAAAAAACGAATTACTGTTTTGTGAGTTGTTTAAGGAGGCGTTCCATGAGTTTGAGGCAGAATTCGTGATAAAAATCCTTAATCACTAGAATTATCTCTCTGTTTCAATTTCCCTGTATCTGATCGCGATCTACGTGCTTTCAAACCTATATCAGACCCCGCCGTTTTATGTAACAGAACATAACCTATTAATAACTTTCCAATTTCCTTTCTATTTATTATAACTGTTCTCTAATTTAATCTAATTTAATTTTTTTCGTCGAAACGAAACCGATTGATAAATATTAAAAAGAGGAAATGGGCAACTGGAAAACTGCTCGTCCAGCGTAGGATAGCTAGATTTTAATTTTGGGTGTATGTGACAAAGTGAATTCCAAAATATAATAAGGAATTAAAATGAAAAATAAAAAAATCCGACGATGTATTATTTAGCCAAATTGATACTGTCCCTATCTATTAGAATAAAAAAATCGTTTTAATATTTTTATATTCCTTCACTGTGTGTTTCTTTGTGAGAAATGGTACTAGATAGCTTTTCCTTATTTTTTAAGGACAAAGCTATTTTTCTGAAAGACCGCCATGCATATGAAAGTAACAGACTTACCTTAGCTTTGAAAATAAAATAGGGAATGGCGCTAGAAAGGAATTAGAGCAGGGCTTGCATAACTGTTTGTAACGCCGTTGCTGTGCTTACTAATGAGACATTTCTTACGCTCCTTCGCATTTCCCATGATGATCACTCCTCACATGTCTTCCGGAAAAAATAAATTTTAAATTGATGCAAATTTTAGTTTTAGGCATTCTTTCATTTCCGAAAGAGTCGCACTTCCTGTTAAAGTGGATACTCTGATAAATACTTTTCATGCGTGAAAATAACTTATGGATATGCGAGATATTTTAATTTCAATAATTTCAATTTAATTAATTTAAATTTAATAAAATTAATAAACACTTCCGCTAGAGTGACGAATGTCACGAAAAAATGAAATTTCTCTTATGATAATGTAATAAAATTTTCGCAAATGTTTTACCGACGAAAGTACCGAGGGAGACTATTTCAAGATTTTAAAAATGATTAGTTCTAGCGGTTGAAATGCGGTATCTGATGTGGGCAAAACAGTGTAAATGAGACCACACTGAATCGTATGAAAATTCAAGTTTCTTCTGTCAATTCTAGTACGGGAAAGAGGTGTTGCAGAATTAGTATAACAGATTTAATTGCGATTCCAAACACATATCAATGAAATATAAATTTTCTGTGAAATATGGCATTAAGTTTTACTTTGAGTTTTACTCTTGAGGAATGCCAGAACTTATGCGGGATTTTTAATTTTTATCTCTTGATAAAAACGGTGAATTGAGCTAATCAAGGACATATCAAAATGGAAAGATCTAAAGCGAGAGGGTGTCATGTTAGATAATGTCGAGAGGCTATGATTTCACGTGCAAAGATCATTAAGCTGGAGCAGTTTCGACCTGCTTTCGGTGAATACCTAGGGGAGGCCATTGTAGTACTTCATGAAGTAAATGAAATAACGTGTCCTCTTTCATAACCCGATAATGAGAAGACCCCATGGCAATACTACCCTCGTTACCCTGATTTTCTGTATCTCTCATCACGTCGTCTACTCGCGACGAAGGCTAAGTGCATATGGCTCTAACTCCTAAAGAGATGTATGTTCGAAAAAAAATTATATAAACAAGGAAATGGGTAAAGGTCTAAGCACGAGCTGGCGTGTACCCAGGAAAATCCTAAGGAATAATGGACTTGAAAATAGTCCCACGGGACCGGGAATCGATCCCGGGTCTACAAATTGGCGAATGACTTGAGTCACCGGAAGAGAACCCGACTGGGAATTTGGAGACCCGGGTTCGAATCCCGCTCGGTCGGTCTTTTTTCAAGTCTATTATTTCTTGGGAAAACATTTACTATTTAGTTCATTAAGTCATTCTGGTGTTCATGCTTTGTTTCGTCGAATCTCCTAAGCGAGGCCTGTTCAAAATATCTATTGCGGTATTGATAATGGTTTGATCTATTGATTGAGATATACATATTCTCGACAATCGACCTAACGACCGTCCAATAAAGATTTCTGTAAGTTGTTTCTCCGCGAAAATACTCCCATGTGTTTGCATTATGTTGATAATGATTTAGTTTTATTTGTGTATGAAATATGAAACGAAATCCAACAAACAAGGGTCACTATTTTTCTTTCATGGATTTACACATCCATAATAATCAATCCTTGATACATAAGATTGTAATCCTAGTGAGATAATAAGCGAGCATTTATTCCTTATTAATAAATAATTAGGCATATTAAAAAATAAAGAAATTCGAGTTCAATACGAATGTTTTCAGAGCTTCTTCAGTATTCTTTTTCCTTTATACGACCCGATTGTTTATTCCGGTAGAAGAGAGAGATTGAGACCCCAGTAAATTTATTGAAAGAACATTATTTTATTTCTGAATTTGGATTGGATAAAAGATTTCAAGAAAAATATGTCATCGACCATCAACAATGCCGGGAAGGACTGTTTTAATATGGATATATTGTGGATATAGGATTTAAAAATTCAAGTTGAATTATGTTTCTCAATAGCTAAATCTCCATCAAACTACCTTTATTTACTGATATCTATACGATCAATACTGAAGATCGGCCAAGTAGAACATCGGAAGCTATGCGCAGGGGCAACTACGACTTAAATTTATTTCGTACGAACCTCCTCTCTATAAGTCGTTGCCCTTTTTCTTATCCAATATAACAGTTGAGGAAAAATTCTTACGGTGGCACCGACCGCGTGATTCATACTTCTCCACTTATGGCGTGCTCAAAGGCAATAAAACAGTTATCGACCATGCCATTTATAAGTTTAGATGTAACGGTAAAAGGAAGAAATAAGAATCGCATGGCCTTTATGATTCTGCAGGCGAACCAAACGATAAATAATATCGATTTTACCTCAATATTCCGTGTATTAACTATTTCCTATCTATATTAGAAAATACATCCACATTTACTTTGTCATGAAATCCATGTTTAAAAAATACGAGTTATCGATGCTAATGAATCGGAAGATTGACATCTACACGTTTAGTAGCTGGAAATATAGTAGCTACATCGAAATTCAAGAATTTCTGAGGACAGAGTTCTTGGTATAATATTTTATATATATTCATCATCATAGATATTGACAGCTTTCTATCGAGGAACAAATTGCTTCAAATATAAAGATGGTTCTTCGAAAAAAGATTTTGAAAATATAAAAGATAGCTTAAAGTGAGCGCACATGGGTCAAAGATTTTCATGACCTATATCAATAATTATTCTCTCAAATAATTCACTAATTGACTCTTGATTTGATATTGGTGATCAGCAATTTTTCCTTTCCACAATACAAAATGTAATTTTGAATGGTTTAAGCCAGTTTCAATTATTTTCAAATACCGATAAAATTAAGTGTTAGGCTATCATGGTTATAACATCTCTTCTTAAATCTTACTATCTAGCAATAAATTTATATTCTAAAGGTATAAGAGCATGTCATGTGCTGTGTAAGTGGATTAGGAAAGATACAGCGGATGACTTAACGTTTCCTAAAGGATCGTGACGATAAATCGGTGGGCAGAAACGTTACTAAGATGCTTCTTGACATAAAGCGAGAGTAAGAAGATTAATACTTAAGCTGAACATACTCCGTAAATTCAGTGATAATACCTTCTCGGAAGATGTAAGATATCTTTCGTTCTAGCTGATATGTAGGCCAATCCTATCCGAGGAAAAGTAGGTAAGATCGTTATATTTATCGTGGCTGATGAGTAGTAAGAAAAATTATAATTTACTATGTAAAACTTATAGTTCTACGAGTAAAATTTGCTTGCATACTGCAAGCTATCCGTTGAATACAGTATCATACCAAGTACTGCCTCAGTTCAAATTTAAAACTTCGCGCCAAAGACCGCCTGGCGACGAACTAAGAACCCGATCGTGAGAGAAGACAGCAAAATAATATTAGATAAGTGCCATCCTTACTTGTTCCAAAGTTTCGATTCAATATCTTATCGGGAAGGTCCCACGCCTCTGTCACCATTCCGGGTCTTATCTTTCCAGCTTATCGGGAGGCATTTAAAAAGATTTCCGCAATGCATTTCTTATGGAAGAATTTTGCATCCACCTGGCCTCGAACTCACTGTCATTTGGCTACATTTTTTCCATGAGAAGCATAGAAGACTACCTCAACTTCAACCTCCGAAATTTTGGTTACTCTATCTTAACGATAAGTGCCTCAAAATAATTTTCAAAAATCCGAGCAATGCATTCTTATGGGAAAATTGCGATTTTTGGGAATTTCTGGCATCGAACCCATGATAGCTAGCGTCGAAGTCTGCATTATTCTGGCATCTAGAGTGTAGGGCCAGTACGTCGAAAAAATCTGACGTCGATGGCGCTTGTGGAACATGGTCAGAATTCGTATCCCCTATATATATATATCTATATATATATACGAGTAAAAGTTGCTTGCATACTGCAAGCTATCCGTTGAATACAGTATCATACCAAGTACTGCCTCAGTTCAAATTTAAAACTTCGCGCCAAAGACCACCTGGCGACGAACTAAGAACCCGATCGTGAGAGAAGACAGCAAAATAATATTAGATAAGTGCCATCCTTACTTGTTCCAAAGTTTCGATTCAATATCTTATCGGGAAGGTCCCACGCCTCTGTCACCATTCCGGGTCTTATCTTTCCAGCTTATCGGGAGGCATTTAAAAAGATTTCCGCAATGCATTTCTTATGGAAGAATTTTGCATCCACCTGGCGTCGAACTCACTGTCATTTGGCTACATTTTTTCCATGAGAAGCATAGAAGACTACCTCAACTTCAACCTCCGAAATTTTGGTTACTCTATCTTAACGATAAGTGCCTCAAAATAATTTTCAAAAATCCGCGCAATGCATTCTTATGGGAAAATTGCGATTTTTGGGAATTTCTGGCATCGAACCCATGATAGCTAGCATCGAATTCTGCATTATTCTGGCATCTAGAGTGTAGGGCCAGTACGTCGAAAAAATCTGACGTCGACAGCGATTGTGGAACATGGTCAGAATTCGTATCCCCTATATCTATATATATATATATATATAGGTATATCCGGAGAGTTAGCTATATATAATAGATAGGTATATCCGGAGAGTTAGCTATATATAATAGATATAATAGATACATATGTATTTCCTTTCATTTTTTAAGTTTTCTATTAGTAAATTTGAATTTACATTCTCCATTAATCTCCAATCGATTCCCAAGCTCAAATCTATCCCTAGCAATATCATTTAGAACCCTGGAACTTTTACATTGATATAGTAAGAAAGGCAATGTATTTCTCGTTGCAACAGAGTGTTAAGATACTGACACTGGAACTCTTGGGAGATAATGGTCGCCTCCTAGTTTAAAGATAAGTAATTTTAAATGTACAATATTTGATTTGTCTTTCTTTTCGCACCCTTAGAGACGAAATTTTTCTTGCTTCTCCTCCTCAGTCTCGAAGATAAATTTAAGGAGGTATAACCGCCTAAAAATGATTTTTTTTAGAATGAAGCGCAACAGAAACAGTAAGCGGAAGAAAATTATCCCACTTCTACGTATTTGCTGGAGGATGACGTAAAGTCATCATAACTGGTCGCTTGGTATGATTCCGCGGCGTAGAATCCGTGACTGATTCTCTCCACTTAAAAACACACAACCTCGAAATTTCCCATTTTATTTTCGCACTCTTATCATCGCCCCGTGTACTAACGAGGCCTAGGAAACATCACCATCTGGTAAATTATACGTGTCCCATTTTAATTTGCGTAATAGACAGCGGTTTCCCGGTCTCCCATCCGCTAATGACTTCCGCACTTGATTCCCGCGGGAGACAATTTACTCCAAATAATGCGCTACGTTTAATTTCTGCAGCTTTTTACCCCTACGAATGTAAGCGGATGCAGCTCTCTCGCGTGGGGCGTAAGGGTTTAATTTCGACTTCTGGTTGGATGTGTTGGCAACGTGTCGCGTGAAGTAGGAGGCATTAATGAAGAGGATTCCGTTGATTTCATCGAATTCATCAAGGAAGGAAATCGTTGAGGGCGAGGATTAATTGGAAAGAAAGGATGTTGAAGATTTGATAATCCAACTATGCCGCTGTGTACAATCCTGAATTGGCTTGGAAAAATTATTTCCAGTAGAGATTTGGGTTTTAAAGCTTTTAGTAAATTAAGAGACAAAGGTTCTCCAAGCGCCGACAGCGGCAACCGTCTAGGGCGATTCCCGGGAAACGGATAATCGCTTAGCGGTCACCAGTTATTAAGAAGTAAATGTCACCACACTTATTTACTTATGTGTTTTTGTGAGAATTCAACTCTCTTAATTTCGTTTTTATAGTATCCTGTTGTAAATATACCTAATCTAGGGTGCTCTCTGAATGTGCTTCGACAACTGAGGTCATTTTTTAGTGGGATCCAAGTGGAAATCGAACCCGGGACCGCTTACAATTAAGGCGATCGCGTAACCTAATTGGCAATGCTGGGACTTCATTTTTACTCTTCTTTTTACGAGATATTGTTTCATTGCTCGGTATAAATCAATTGTCAAGGAGAAGCGAAAGGAGATTCAGTAAAGCATATCCAAAATGTATCGATTCTCGCGATATGGAATGTAATCAGCATTCTATTGCGGAAATTACACATTTATAATCGCTGAAATTTAGTTATTAAAACATAAGTGTGATTAAAATTCTATTTTGATTAGAGGGATAGCTTATTCATATGCATGATAATTTTGTCCACTTAATATTCTTGTATGTATATGTGCATGTTGGCTTAAATAGCATACCCAAGTAATGTTCGATCTCAATCAATAGTTCTCTTAAAATGTGGCCAGAAAATCAAATTTTACGTACCTCTGAATAAAGTCTAAGTTGTTATGAGTGCCTTATGTAAAACTTGACCTGACCCACACTTTGTGACAGCCAAAGCGTACCATAATTTTCTAAGAAATCCAGAGAATGCTGGCGGAAATAAGAGTTTTAGTTTACTGTAGCGTATCTCACGTTATTGTTAATATTGGAGGTTTTGCCTTTGTAACAGCCTGTCTTCTCTAGTCTTAGTTAACGTATATTTTTGCCTCACATTATCTCCTCTTATTTTACACATTTTCCAAAAAATATTTTGACCCAAACACGTGAATGAATGCATAAATTTTGTCTCTGAAAAAGTAGTATCCACGAGTCGACCTCTTAAATTCAACTTCAAAAATATGGACTGAAAAGCTCGGATATTATTTGCGTATGTAGGGTGAATTGTTAGCTTTGAAATTGCCCTTCATTGTACGTATGTCTCACGGAATTGCAACTATAAATCCCAGTCGAACTCGTCAATTTTCATTCCCCTACGGCGCGCTGCGGCGTCTTCTTTGCATAACTTTACCCTTTCCGTGACAGTGAATATTCTGTGTGGTGTCGGAATCTGAAACAGTTCCATCCTGAGGAGGGAAAATGCAAATGGCTCCGGAGGCAGGCTAATCCTATCATGTTGTTTACAGAGTGACGCTGACAATAGAGGGAAATGCGACATCTCGTCGTCACCCTTCTCTTCCCAGAATGCATCTCACTCTTGGATAAGCATGTTCCCTTCCTTACGCGTAAGCCGCGAAGGAATTCATTAGCTTTCCTTCTGCGGGGGAGACGGGAGGAGATTGTGTAATACAGAGATTCTTCCCGAGGCATAGCTCACTACGGTGATTGTTCCGTTTACTCGAATAGTTTCCTTAGACAAAACCAGCAAGCCTTTATTAAGGTGCCCTGATTAATTTTCTATCTTATCCCAACTTTCTGCCATAACCGCAGCTTTTGTATCTCACAAATTCAATAAGCGACTTCTGCTTTCGGAAAATGCAGAAATATAAATTTTAGAGGAAGGAATGCCTTAATATGTATTACGACGAAACGAATTAATTAGAAACGGGCTGATTTCTCGCAATAAATGTGCGGTTCTTAGCTGTGAATTGTACATAATTAGAAACTATGACCTTCGTTAGTGCTTTGAGTAGCTATCAAATTTTGTTAATTCATTTTTAATAAGATATTGACTGAAAATATCTGTGCGTACAATGATATAAATACTGCTTTGTCATTTACCGCACATTTTCCAAGAGCTTTTACGTCTCTGGGAATATCACCAGAAAATGCGAGGCGTCGAATCATGAGTCGCGTAATAAAAATTACGTTGTTGTACAGGTAGAAGGACTTGTTATTCCCAAAGATGGAGACCGGACTTGAGTTAGAAGTTGAGGCTGACAAAATTTGCTATGAATTCCTAAATCTTTTAACTTTTAAAATCTGCCCTCTTAGGAAGATAAAATACTATTATGAATGCTGATAAGAACATCTTACCTAAGTAATTATGTCGTGGGCAAAGGTATGATTGTTAGCGTACGATCAAAATAGGACGAAGAAAAAAATTTAAATGAAAAGTAAGGTGAATGTACAGTAAAAGGACACATGATATAAAATCAAATGTTAATATTAAATTAAAAATACTCTAAGGTAGAAGATAGCTAATTCAAGAAGTCATCAGGCTTTTGCCCGAGTACGTCACAGTGAACTTAAATCATAAGAAACTTAATTACATTAATAAAATAGAGAGGAAAAGAGAAAAACAATATGGATGGCGATAATACATGAAAATTTAAGAAATAAATAGGAATCAAGTAGAGGAGTTCTCTACTTCTTGATCCAGGTAGAGCAGGTTTTTCATTTCAGACGAATTGAAAGAAGATATATATAAATATTAATAGCTAATTTTGTAAGCTCTGAAGTTCATATGAAATTGAATATAGGGAATATATTAATATTATTCAGGGCTTATCAGACACAAAGGGAATGATGAAAGGGCAGCATAACAAAGGGATTTAGTATCGCTATCCAACTCTATATTCCATATTTACGTCATAGAATTCAGGCCTTTGAAGTGAATAGTGGATACCAATGGTGCTCATCAGAACCGAACGCTAATCCTATATAAAAAGGTACTCTCAGAGAAGGGTGATATTCATGATCATGATGATGAGGCTATTTTGAGAACAGTCCCTCCAACTGAAATTTGTGAATATTTAGTTAAAAATAACAGAATTCTTTCAAAACGTCACAGAATTTACGCATTAATATTTTCTCATGATGTCAAATAGAATTTTTCCCTAAATAACTATTATTAAAAAAAATGTTGATACTATTTATGGTCATATCCGTGTGAATTGAATCCTTCACCGAAACACGCAATTTGAAAAATTAAATTCTATTTTATATAAGACGACGAATTAATTCAGAATTGCAATATGTGAGTATTAAAAATATTTTATTCAACTTCGTAGTATTTTAAATGGAATCTATCAGAGCTGTTGGTTATATTAAATTTAAAAGTAAAGTTAAATATTTAAAATTTTGAAAAATATAATATTTCTTACAAGAAGCATCTCATTAACATGATTATAGCTTTAATGAATGCCTAATTTATGTATCTAATGTTTGTAAACTTCTGATGACAAATGAAACCTCAAACGCGATGCGGAATATACGTATAGCTGACAACAAACATTAGAAAGGGGATTTTCCGGAGAAACTCAAGTTATTTTCCAAGAGGTGATACATTCAGGTTATTTGCGATATCTTACCACTTAAGAGGATCACCATAAACAGTACATGACGCCGAGTAATACACACGTGTTGCGATGTTATTAAGTCTGAGACTCAATATCGTGGATATTGGAGGAAAACTCGCTTCTAGTTATGGAAAACTTGGAGGGAAGCACCGAAACTGCATAACAACTAGTTTATAAGACGCTGGTGAAACTTTTTAGAATAGGTATCTGTAGCAAGGTCTTTGAATATGGAAAGCAAAGATACTTTCGATTCGGAGAAGCAAGGAATGAACATAAAATGATTTGCTAGAAATAGTGTTGGAAAAGGTGTGTTTGGATGATCCCGATTAACGAAACAAAATTAAACCTAAAGCTATAAAATATGCTTAGGAGAGAATTTGTTTATAAAAAAGTATTAATTGCGCCTATAAGTTATGCCAACACTAATTAATGCACATTTTTACAATTAACCCTTGGTCTGCTGGTTCGGAGATTTTACTAGCAATTCTCTACTCTTCAAAGAGCTTATTCCGATCTTTTAAATATATTTATACTTTGAGCATCACCACTGAAATGCTCTAAACCTTTCAAACCTGATTAATAATACCTGTGAAATGCAATTTAAATTACTTATTTAAATAACTTTTAATTCTATTTAATGCTTTGAATATTTAAGTAATGCTTTTAGCTCAAATTACTACTCTCTAAAGTAATCGTATTTTACTTAATGAAATATGCTAAGTTATTTTCAAAGGTTAATGCCTAGGATTGATAGATAAAGTGTTATATAAACCAATATCTACTTCCTTCGACCTGTTAATTATTTTGATGGAATGAATAGCAAAAAGTAGCGCTGGCAGATATTTCAAAGATACATTACTGTTAATGTTCATATGATCGACCAATTTAATATCTAAAGTAAGCCAATTTCAGGATACTTTCACTAATGTAGGTAATTCAGAATCACAACTCATTTTAAATATCAGTAACAGGATTATTCTACCAAAAGTATAGGATTCTCCCTTCTTATCAATATATAATGAGATAGGATGTTAAAGTTTTGTCTCTGATATTAATTTTTGAAGGAAGACAGGGAACAGGGACATGAAATATTGATTAGAATTGATAATAAGCTAGTGAAAAATTCTCTTCTTTGCATAATAGGATATTAGTTACACTAGAGACGCATTGAAACCAAATTCTCCTTTCTTATTTCTCCAACGTTGCAACGTTCTGATTATGTTTTACCCTTATAGCCCTCACTGTTTCGCGAAGAATGTGTTCCAGAAGTACATATTTGAATTTACCGAAAAAGGTGATTTTGTGGAATGATCAAAAGTCTAGGTCCGCCCTTGTCAATTTCAGACGAATGTTAGTAAATTCACTACATGATAAAGCAAGGGAGCTTGGAATGATATTGAACGCCAGAAAACTAAAGTTATAAGTAAAAGTACGTGCAAAGTTAAGAGGTTTATAAAAGGAAAGAAAACCGAGTAAATGGTCAGTGTTGGTCAGATTAAAAAAAGTAGACGGGTTTTGACACGTTCCCCTTTGATATCCTGCTGCTGAAATGGAACTTTTTATGCATCGATATAAAGAAAAATATTTTGACCTTTGAAATGATATAAATTCGAAGTCGATATTTATATCTTTTTTAATCTGAGTCGAAGTAAACTTAACCAAGAAACATTAAACTCAGAAAATCACTTAATAGGATATTAGAGCCTATCGAAAGGTTGGACATATTTGATAACGATCGATTTTAGTTCATCCATAGAAAGGAAAGTCATGCAGATTATATGATAATTTCCCTGATCGAAATTATTTCTTCATCATCCATTTCGATTTTACCGTCCTTCAGCGACAAGGATCGAAAATTCGACAATCGGGATTTGTCGCGATACCCCTTTCCTTATCAGCTACGGTGCCGCCCTCTGACCGCATCTTTGCGAACTCTGGCGGCGCTCCTCTGGCTTAGTCCAAAGGCGATCACGAATTCGAAAAACCGTAGAGGATTTTGAAGCGTCGTTTCCTAAGCCGCATCACTCTTCTATTACGCTCTTTCTATTCCAGTGAGAGGGAGAAAGTTTTGTTAAGCAGTTCTCCCATGGTCAAAGGGTGCTCAAATCCCTAGGGCTTTAGCTCCAAAATAACCGTCTTACTACAAGTGCCGCTGAAATTTTGGTAAGTCTCCTAAGACTGGAGAACCTACCTCGGTAAAGTTGCTATTTATAGCTGTAGCGGGTAATTCTTCCGATTTCCGATTTCAATGCAGTCTTCCTTAACATCTTTTTGCCCGCGTATAACATGAAAATTTTTAAGAATTCTTCTATTTTAGATTTTATCGGCCAATTTCTTTCAATTAGAGACTACTAATTATTCAAAATTTAAATTTATGGCGATTTTTGTCTTTTCTTTAAATAACTAGAATTAAAAAAATTGACGATTCCAATTCCAGAACTAACGATTCTAACAAATTCGAGGCCCTAAAAGCGCTAGTATCGTTTGAAAGGACGATAGGCTGGTACTATTTAATCAAAAATGTCTCAGAAAACTTTTTTAGTGTTATTTAAAAGAGTGTTATTTATCATGTCACTGTACTGAACCATGAGAAGTGAACTTCTTATAAATACCTCACTCATCATCCCTAGCCAGCCTAGCCGCCCTCTAGGATGTGCATTCGGATGGACCAATACGAAATTCACTGGGAAAGAGTCGACAGTTCATGTTAAGGAAACTATTAGTATACTTTGGAAATCGGTATGGAAAGTAATATATTTTTACAAGTTATATAGCCCTCTATACTGTGAAAGATTTAAAGTTGAACTTTTTGAATATTTTTTAGGTAAAAGTGTCAACAAATACGATATTATTATAACATCCAAATAAAAGAATGCTATCGACATAAAACGGAAAATTCTTGGAATATTTTCAGCCAAATTGATCCTCTCGGATTTAAAAAGAAGATTTTGTAGTGTGAGTTTTGGTGATTCTCATTTATATCATTCGATTCATAATTTCCCAGTGCTATATTCATTCAATACTTTATCCAGTTAGTTTTAGGCTTTCCGTTTGTATTCGTAAATTCAGTTTCTAGCGTGATAGATCTTTAAAATAGGTGAGCGATTAATCTTAATTTTACTCTTCAGAAGGATCAGATAAATCTTATATAATTTCTGTATTTATCATAAATTAAATTTAGTTCCGTCATTTCTGATGGGGAATCCACTAGTAATTTTATTAATAAAATAATACGAAGTGGTATGAGTTTGGGAAGGATGTCCTCGACTAACTGTTTTCCTCTCATTGGATACTCATTTTGATCCCCTGAATAAAACACGTAATAGCTTCAAATTAAGAGATGGACCCCGTATTTGACTTCGACATTGATCCCAGTTGCGTGCCGTTCTCATAAGATTCGGCAAGTACATCCCATTGTTCCGAGTCATGCGTCACAAGTCGGGCTCCTGAGACAAAAGCCGATGTGCGTATTGGACCTCCGAAAGTGTTTAAGATTCCCTAAGACGATTCCACTCGTTCTCTCAACTTTCGCTCCCTTTAAATGGATACGTATCTTCGGCCCAAAGGAAAGGGGGGGTTTTAAAACCTCCATTTCAGCCCCTTCAGCGTCCCCCAGCGACCTCTGATTTAACTCCTCGAGGAGGTAACCGACCCTTTTCCTCAACTCTGGGAAATTAAAAGGACACTCTTGAGCGGAAGCATTAACGACGTCTCTCAATTATTTCCTTGCGGAGGAAAAATCTTTGAAAGAGTTCTAAGAGTTGTCCGTCGCGAAGGTTCAGGGTGGCGTGAATGGGGGCATCTTGGGTGAAAGCGGTTCGTTTACGTTTCTCCTGTTTTTCCAGGCGTTCGCAATTAAAAAAAAGGCATCCAAAGAACGACGTGAATGCGTCTGCTGGCGTCTATTTCCTCCGATGATAATTAAAAGTGTATTATATACAGTTTCGTTTGATGCCCAACTTTCCAGCTATATAGGCTTTCGTTATAATTGATAATAAAAGAAGTCTCCAAGGGACACGGTGGCAGAAATTAAAACTTTGAGGATAGTTAGAGATGATTGCTTTGTCGCACGTTCTTTTTTTCTTTCTGTAGGTTTCTCTGATGCTTGAATTCCAAGCGTATGGTAAACACGCTGTTATGAATTTCGGAGTTTATAAAATGAAAGATGAACTCATTCTATGCGGTGTTATATTCTGTCTTTGCGTTATTTATTGATAAGAGAATAGAAGTGCCAGTAGGTAAATGAGATCTACTCTTCATGGTTTGCGTAGATAACTGGAAAATTTCAGCCCCATCCCGCAAAACAGATCTATTTGAAAAAGGATCGCCTTTAACAAACTTGGGAATATACAAATGGATCAGGAATCCGTCAAAAAGTGTGAAGAATCGGAGATGGAATTCTGTTGTGCTGAGTTTGTACCTTTAATGATATATATTTATGTTGACACCACACTTGCGTCTAATCGCAGCTGAATTTTTGTGATAATATTCGCGAGTGATTTTTGTTCAAGCATTCTGTTTTTCTTTTGATGTTCTTTTTATTGCGTATTCATTATCATGTTTAATATATTCATAATATTTTTATATATTTATTAATAATAATAACAGATTTGTGATTAGTCACAATCATGCTTTTTTATCAACTAGTTATCAAAATGGCCATTTCAGCCAATGCTGAATTCTCTTTACCGTCAGTTGTCTTTACTGGTATCCTCAAAGCTAATTTTTCTTAGATGTATTGAAGGAAAATTTGTTGTGTAGGCTCTGTCTGAGTTGTAATAATTTAATACTAAACGTCTGACGCGAATGTAATCCTTATGAAAAAAGCATGAAATAATTTTATAAACAGTTCATATCAAAATCCATAAAAAGCTCATGTTTCTCAGTCTATTGAAGTATTTAGTTTTAAGCATATTTTAAAACTTGGCAGATCAGAGGTTATGAAATAAATTTGATACGAGCGTATAGGTTTATATACATTCATCCTTTAAAATGCAATGATTCTAACTTAATGACCCAAAATTGCAGCACAGACTGAGTTTTTCCTCACAATATCCTAAAAAATGTAGACAATTTGTGTTCACTTTGAGCGCACTGTTAAAATCTCTCTTAAGTAAGTAGTTCAATTAATCAACTCCTCTTACGTTGATACAATGATACCATAATAATGTTGAAAATCTTTTGCATTACCTTAAAAGTCTTTCCTTTAATCCTTTTAAATCTTCATTATATTCGGAAAAAATATAATATTTTACGAAGGCCACTGGTGTAATTGTAAGGACGAGTTTTTCCTTCAGTATACAATATTAGATACACAACGTCGATTTTCATGGGAGACTTCCGTATCTAATGGATTAGTTTTTGAGCTCATGTGGCGAACGTGTTGATCCCTAGTATTCTCTTCAAAGGACTGATGTAGCTGAGTGGTGGTGAGAGATGAGGAATATGGGCGCAGAGATATAATCCTCTTCCCAGACCCATGGGAATCTCAATCTCTTTGCATTACGAGAAAATAAGTTTTTGCGATATTAAACTATTAATGTATGTATAATAAATCGTAATATATAAAAATATTATCCCACTAGAAAACCTTAGTAGGTGGCTAAAAGTAAAGCGTAATTTACTATGTAAGCAAAAATCATTTTTTAATGGGCTCCTATTTTTTATATATAGTTTATAATGTTTCAAAGTATTTAACAAATATTTTTCTGAGTTTTCGAATTCAGGTTTCCGTTCCTTTTTGTTTCGAGCGAGTTTTCTGAATTCTTTTCCAGTTTAAAAATAGTGTATTATTTTATAGTTCAAGTATGGCTTAGTCGATCTATCGAAGATCGATACTTCAAGATAAAAAATATCAATTATAAAATACGCATATTAACATATTAACGTTTTATCGAACGTGAATTGATCAGCTGATCCTCGTGATACCTTTGCGTAATTCATATAAAACTAAATAGGAAAAATGCCTGAACTATAACGGTTTCCATTTACATGTAATAATTTGTTTAACATATGAATAACATGTTTTAATATACGTTGAAATCGTTATATAATTCTTCTTCAATGTCTTAGGATATCAACTTGAGTGTTGCTTGAAAAGTAAAATGCGGAAGTAAAACTATAGGCATCTGCGCAATTTAGAGTAGAGGAAGCTTTTTCCATCGTAGGCGGCGAGGCTGCATGCTCCATTAGGTCTGATATGAAACTAACAGGTCACAAGTGAACTCAGGCCGCACCTGAGTGGCGTAATGTATTCTCCCAAAATAGCTTAACATCGAAATTGTAAGTAAGAATACGCTGGATGAAATAGGGAGAAAATTTTCTGTTTTATCTAAATTTGAAAACTACACTGAGGCCAGAAAAATATATGATAAAAATACGAGTGTTAGATACAGGAAGCGAAAATAAATTCGCAGTGAATGCCGGTAAAGGTCATGTGCAGCTATAAGACCAAAGGTTCCCGACCTTTGGGATAGCTAGGGACTGAAACTGTCATTTGCAGACGTGGAAAGGAAATTTATACATAAATATTTACAAAGAGTCCAGTATATCTTCTTATGGAATATAACTTTTAATAAACAAAAATAGTTAAACAAACAAAAATTTATTAAAACTAAGTTATACGTGTAGCAGAATTTTTTTTGTGTATTGATTACCAAAACTTTATTATTTGCGAAGAAAGGGAGACTTCTGTTTAGTACGGCTTATTTTTCTTCACTCAGAGATATCAATAAAATTTTTAAAACGCCACTATATGCACCCTGAAGGTAAAAAACCGTCTAAATTCACTCCTTTAAATAGAACATCGGTCCAGAGATAACACAAGTTCAATATAGGATATGAATATTGAGTTTTGTTTCCACTGAATGTATTGCTATTTAATTTAAAAATAGGCACACGTGGTTGACTTGTTTGTTTTTCAGAGTACATTTAGGATTGTTGACGTAACAAAACATGCTTCATAAAGTACGAGAAATCGCAAATCAGAAATAATGCAGAATATAGAAGAATTTTCAGTATGGGTCTATCGATGCAAAATGACCTTATCTGTCGAAGTTCTTAAAAGAATACTAATACTGACAAGGAAAATGTTCTTAGATCTAGCGACAAACCTGCAACTATTCCTACACCGCATTTCCTTAAAGCGGAACTCTGCAAGCGTAAGCATAAAATGATCTACGTCTTACCTTCCCAATGACGAAATTTAAAGTTCTACAATTGCGGCAACTCCTTTACGAGGCCTTGGCGCAATAACTCACTCTATGCAGTAGAATTCGTCTTCGTTTTACGAGGTTAAACTCGGGCGAAATGACTCTCAACGGATCACTTGTATGATTTGGTGCTCACGGAACTTATCTAAGTTCCTATTCGAAAATATCTCCTCCCAGACCAATCCCAATTCCTTCTTTTCCCTCGCCCCTTATCACCCACCCAATCATCCTACCCTCATTGCGATCTTCATTGCGTCCTTCAATTTGCCGCACCATCGCCTACGGCGGCACTACGACCTTCTCTCTTCCATTCTGCAGCCTCCCGGGTGCACTTTCCCATTTTCTATTGATTACACTCTCATTCTCTCCAATCAGCTTATCCCTATCCCTTTTTCCCTCTCTCCATTCCACTCCACCGGTCCTCTTCCGAGAAACTTCCGTTCTTTCTGATAAAACAACGTCTTCTCCATTATGTCGGTTCGTTTCTGCGCCCTGGATTGCTTCTGTAAGAGCGGACCGATGGCAAGAATTGCTAAACTCCTCTTCAAACCTTCTACGTGTATCTTTTTACGTTTTGAATGCCAAGTTCTCGATTTGGGATGCTGAATTGAAGTGGGTTGCTCATCACTGGACGAACCTGCTGGTTTTATCTTATTCGATCTTTTAGAAATTACCCTTCCGGAAACGATCCAAATATCTTTTATTCCCTTGCTCATTATTAGATATACTCGTGTATCCTTATAATTATTAATTATCTATTGAAAAAAAAACGCTGCAGTTTGGTCTTTGGACCAGGTGGCAACGGTCGAGGGTAAGAAAGGAATTACAGTGACATGACTGTCTGGCATTCGTCCTTAGGCGGGAGGAAAAACCCTCCAAAAACCTCCCGCAGACAGTATAAATAAAAACAGTATACTGTACAGAGGTACAGTCAGTATATACAGAAGACATTAATAGATATCAATATTACATTATAGTTACATTACTTAGTTATAGTTACATTATAGTTACATTAAAGATACATTAATAGATATAAGCAAAAATTTATAAGCGTTTAAGCTTCTTTTTAAAAATTTTTATATTTATAGGCATAGGAGTGAGAAGTTCTCCAGGTAATATAGTAGGGGTATGGAACCTCGCTCGCAGTTCCTCCCAGCCGTAGTTAGAGTTCCACGTATTAAATATGCCCGTTAGTCATAATCATTCCTTAAAAAACCCGAAAAATCATCTACATTAATTCATTCAAGGACGATGCCATGTTCACCTTTCATTAAACTAAATCATGTAAATGATATAAAATCTAGGTTGAGTGGCGAATTTAAGTTATCAAACCAATGTGATGATGAACTGTTTTACATTTTATAGAGATTCAAAGGGCATGTGTGTAATTGATTAGCATATACGAGGGTCATCCGGAAAGTAGTACCCGTTAGTGCCGCATGAAGTGCTGACGCATGAAGTGCTGACGACGCGAGTAGCCGCTGGACAAGGTCAGATAGCTTCAGTGGCTTGTCTGCCTTCTCTGAGCCAAGTTGCGTGACGCTAGCATTGCCTGTGTTGTTTCTGTGATTGTTTACAATGTTTAAAAAAATTGAGAACGCCGCCAGTTGTGAAGTGAGGGCAGTGATTAAATTCCTCAATGCAAGAAACGTTCGCCCATGTGATATTCATCGCCAATTAAATGAGGTGTATGGAGACAATGTAATGGACGAGTCGTCTGTTCGGCGGTGGTGTCGCAAGTTCAACATGGGGAGGGGGAACACACACGACGATGAGCGTTCGGGGAGACCGTCTGTCATTACAGACCAACTGGTGAGCTCAGTTGACGAATTCGTGAGGAACGATCGGCGCGTCACAATTGATGACATCTGTGAGCATTTTCCCAATGTTTCTCGAACAATTGTTCATGAAATTGTTAAAGACCATCTGCATTATGCAAAAATTTGTGCAAGATGGGTCCCTCGCATGCTTACAGATGAGCACAAAACCAAGCGTATGGCTGCAGCACTGACGTTTTTGGGACGTTATTCTGATGAAGGAGACTCTTTCTTGACTCGCATAATTACTGGTGACGAAACATGGGTTTGTTATGCATCACCTGAGAGTAAACGACAGTCAATGGAGTGGCATCATGCTCATTCACTAAACAAACCAAAAACATTCAAGACAGTTCTGTCCACCAGGAAACTCATGGCAACCATTTTCTGGGATCGACGAGGTGTATTGCTTATTGATTTTATGGCCCGTGGAGACACTATTAATGCCAATGCGTATTGTGAAACATTAAAGAAATTACGGCGGGCAATACAAAATCGGCGGCGAGGTCTATTGTCTACTGGTGTCATTCTCGTTCATGACAATGCCAGGCCTCATGCAGCTGGGATAACACAAAGACTTTTGCAGCAATTCAAATGGGAAACTTTCGACCATCCACCGTATAGCCCGGACTTGGCCCCCTCAGATTTTCATCTCTTTACAAAGCTTAAAGACTTTTTGGCGGGGAAAAGATTTGACAGCGATGAAGAACTTAAAGAAGGAGTGACCCTGTATCTCAATGAGCTGGCGGCGGAGGACTATGCAGCAGGAATACAGAAACTTGTCACACGTTATGACAAATGCCTTAATTTGCTTGGAGATTATGTTGAGAAGTAGTTTAAAGTATCCTCTTTCAAATAAAATTTTTTATGTTTGTTAATATTTACTTTTGTGTCTTTATTTCACGAACGGGTACTACTTTCCGGATGACCCTCGTACATTCAGTGAAAGGACCAGCTGCAGTAATATTTTCTTCATCGATTTCCATATAATGGAAGATAATTCGGGATCTAACCTTTGAACCATGCCTTTACCCAAAAAGCAAATATAATAGTTTATGTATACTATTGAAATTCTCATCATGATTTGGAAATATATTTGAATCATGTAATTCATCCATCTCTCTTTTTGTGTATTCTGAAATATTCGGACAATTTAAATTTTAAAATTTTTACACTACAAGTAGGTTATTGACCTGGTGGCAATGAGTAAAATTAAAGAAAAATTAAAAATTTGAGCCACCTAATTTGAAGTCATTGATAAGATAGATCTTGTCGGGAAAAGAGTAAATTCGTCCCAGATAGCGGAGTAGTTGGGGCGCTTTCGAGAAATTTCTAGGGTTGATTCAAATATGGTCGTTGACGTACATGTATATTTTAAGACCGGACGTCTTGGCCTAAAATTCCATCTGATTAAGTCGAGGAAATTACAATTATTGATTAATCTTTGAATGTTAAAAGCCACCAATTTTAAGTAGATATCGTTGAACTTAGAAGACAATAAGAATGCAAGATACCAATTCATTAATAGTCACTGGTGAAATTAACAGTCACCTGCCATTATACTTAAGTGCAGCTCGTGAAAAGTACTTCATTATTGCGTTAAATTCTCATTAATCAGTTTCATTCTCCCTCAGTATCCGTGTAAACTTCTCCACTTCCCGGAAGCTCTCTTCAACTTTCCGGATCGTCTTAGTCAACTTATCCTCGCTGACCTACTTGCATTTCCACTTTCAAACTTCTGCAGCCCTCTAACATTATCCCCTCACATCCATCTCCTTTCTCTGTCTTTGTACGCCCACTTGGCCAATTTTCCGACTCTACCCTTTCTTGCTTTGTCATTTCGCCGATTACTCATTGGTTCGATACTCTTTCCTCTCCATCATTTACCTCAATTTCCTCTCCTTTTTGCCCAATATTCCCTCCTCGTTTCATGTTCTCTGTCTTGATTTTGTTCAATCTCCATTCCGATTGATATTTTTGACTTACGTACTTTGAGAAGTAAATGTATTTCAAGTGCATAAAGTACATTAATAAAGGAAAAGTTTGAAGAACTCATTTTAAATATTTGATTGATATGTGATGATTCTTCATGAGGTATTGCGTTTTCTCATAAGAATACACGGGTATTTTAGGTCCATATGAAAGTAATGATTAAAAATGAATGATAGTATATGTTCATAGCAGGCAATATTCTGAAATTCAGAATAGAATATTCAAATTTCATTTGCATTTACGAACAATTTGCAGCGTTGATTCACAGGAGGCAACGTATGATCATTTAGGGAAAGTTTCTTTATCACCTCGACTTTGCCATTTCTATTTGAAAATAATGAAGCTACTACGTGTGATTTACTCTGGAAAAACTTTAAATTGATTAATGTATACTGCGTGTAGCCTCTCGGCGTGTGGCAGGGGGTGCTCCATGTCATGTCTCTACTTCCCTAATCGTCTAATACCGCGTATTACATTAGCATTTCGAGTAAATGATAGCTTAATCAAACGCCTCATTTCTTACTCGGGTGACCTTTTGTATTCGTGAGCAAACCGCAAGTAGTATTGTCTCCATCAAAATTTTCTCCCTTATAGGATTCAATGTGAAGCTAAGCAAGAGAGTTCTAGATTTGGATTAAAATTATAAGAAGTTTAAAAAGATTTAACATTTTCATTGATCCAAGCTAAGTGAGAGATGTTAGACTCTCTTTTGCACAAATTATTGCCTAATATATTATCTACTGCTTATTTATATATCCCCGTTGAGAATCAACGGGCGCCTCAGCTAGTACAATTATAAAAGAAAGAAAATAAATGTAAAGCCTTCACAGGTTCATAGCATTAGTCCTATTCTTTATAATTAAATAACTCTTAGGTAAAGAGACGGTAGGGGGATTCATATACGAGTATCTGCTAAGAAGTTCATAGTTTTGAATCCTTACATATCCATTATCTCTTATATTTTCTACCTAACAATCATGAACATTAGTTAATGAATTGTCTTGGTCAAAGGATGTCAGTAAAAATTTTTTCGACGATGACGCTTTTAGTTTTTCAGGAAACCTCTCAGGATTTTAAATGTAGTTTTATGGAATTTTTACCAGTCTGGAGGTTCTTTGATTTAAGGTTCAAGAATCATTCACTAATTTGATCCAGCCCTAATAATGGATTTAATCTTTATTTTAATTCACGATGGTCCCTAGATGGATTAATATTCAGCCTTTTACGGAATTTAAAAGATTTTGGTTGGATTACTATAACTGTGGGATATTTGCAAGTGAGAAATTTTGTTTGTCCTTGCTTAGGGTAGGCATCCGAAAATGATGGTATCTCTCTCTTAGGATGAAGGAGATGAAAAAGGTTGAAGAGATCGGGAATGGAACCAAGGATCTCCCACTATTCGGATGGGTACTCTAAATACTTTAACCTCGCAGTACATTCATTTGATTCGTTTTTCGGAGCACCCACGGGGAAGTGGAAGTCCAGGCATCGATCACCGGACATGTCATACTTTTTCTGCTCCCTTTATCCTTTTGGAGTTCATGGGAATGTTCCAACATCAATGCAAAGTTAATATCTGTCCATTTCCTACATCTACTTCTGAATCTATTACGAAAATCCCTCTTGAGTATACATTTATGCATTTATATATCCCGGGACACAACCGTAGTAAATACCAATTAAGTTGATTTTTCATTTCGTTGCTTATCTTTCTTTCTTCTTTGGTAAGATTTAATTAGAATTAATGGTCAAAAAAATCGAAAAATATACGATAGGACAGTAAATATATCGGAAAATTTTATTTTAACGATGGATTGTTTTATTTTCAAAATCAAGGAAATATATATAAAAATAGATATTTTCAGAAAATGTACTAAATATTTACGTTGCTATAAATGAAATTTTTGTTGCCACAACAGTAGCTCCAAAATATTCCAGTTTACTTACATTGTTTGCATTTGCGACAATTACGTCCGCATCGGTAAATATCGAAAAGTGTAGGAAAAATCCGATAAATTTCGAAATAAACGGTAAGCGGATGAAAATGTCGACCTCAAAAAATAGTAAGAAAAACTTGATTTCAGATTAGGCCGTCAAATATATCAAGTGCGAATGATATTCGTTATAACTGACGCATTTAATGAATGAGAGAATAAAGCCTGGCACTATGAGAAATGGAAAATAGCGTTTTCTTACGGAAACGCGTTTTCACTTCTGGATTCGAAGCCGCATCTTCCAATGACTAGAGTTATCCTACAATATAAAATTCTAGCATACCTTTATGAGAAGTTTTGCCATAATTTTTGACGTCACTGGCAGATTGTTTAGAGATAATTACGGATATTAAAATGTTAAAATAAAATTTATGCCGTAGAGCACGAAGGGATGGATATTCACATTAAATTTATAAATGTCTATAAAGGATGGCATACGTTTTCTAAACATGCGATAAAGAAGTGATATCAAAGCTTACAAGATTACATGATTTAAAAGAAACACAAATAACAGAATACCACTTCGGATATTCAGATAATTTCCTTATTTTCTACCTTTCTGGGAGATTTTAACGAGACATGCCCTTCCACATTCTAACACGGTTTGAACTCTAAAGATTGCCAGCATCCCTCTGACCCCCTTATCCTCAAGTGCACTCTTGAATTATCCTCTAAGAACCACGAAATACGGATTCTCAATCGGATTTATCGTTTTTCCATACCTCAAATCCCTTTTCCCCTCCCTCCCACGTCCACATTTTCCGCTTCTTTGGATTCTGCCGCAGATTTCAAAAGGGAAGGAATAGGGCTGTTTTCGCTCCTTTTTTATGCGGATTGTGAATTATTCGCCTTGTTATTTCTCATCGTTGAATGGATAATCAACTTTTGTCCGGAAAGTTCTCGCTTGTTTTCTCAGGTGAAATTTTTGAGGAATGACCAATTAAAAGTTTCCCGCTGAAAGCGGAGTTGTAGCTCTATTACCATCGGTTACTTTGAAAGCTTGCAGGAAATTTATGGAGTACATCGACCAAAAGGGCTAAAAATGTTATTTACGAGTTACTAGCTGGAATACACGGCGGAACCTGAGTGTAGAAGTGGAGTTATTTTTTCAGTAACTTTTATCTTTTGAAGAACAAAAATTATATTTATGTTTTTCGAGTAGTGACTAAATAGAGGTAGAGATATGAGATCGGTTTTAATGAACTTAAATGTAAGGTTAGTAGTGTAGAAGAAAATCAATATCAGAGGACTGTAAAATTCTTAACAAATAAATTTTGTTTTTTTATATCAAAATACTTAAATCCATAACAAAATGTGACAATACAATCACCATTGATTCTTCCAAGTGACTATTTTCTCAATCAACCTCAATGACCACGGTTAGAAAGTTAGCTCGAATTCAGTTATGCCTTTGATCGTTAGGGACGGCGGTACCTGAATGTGACAATGTTTAATGACATTTTGGCATTTAGTTACAAAGACTTTGTAAGGATAAGCCTCAATCGTCTTTCGAAGTTATAAATCAGAATCATTTACGAATGCTTCCTTTAATGATACTCAGTTTCTGCATTTCCAATCCACGGCCTCTATAACTCATATTTATACCTATAAGAAATCTTTAACAGAGCCTTGTCTGTAAATTTAACGCATTTTCAAAAAGTGGTAGATTTGATGATTAAGAGTAACGCTCAGTCTGATACCTCTATTTTTAAAAATTTCTGTTATTTGTCCGCCTGTCTTTTACAGCATTATACAGAAAAATACTATACAGCGGATCATGATAAAATTTGATAGGATGGTAGTGTATGCTGTGTACTACCATGAAATATAAATATTTCGATAAGGTACATCCTTTGATTTGTAAATGGACCACATATTCGGTATTACGCAGTAGGCGGAAGGGAAAAGGTCAGGGGTGGAGGAGGTGGAAACTCTATTTCACTCTTAAACTCTACGATGGATGCTGTCAAATTTTAAAGGAAATTAATCTGTGATCCTTACCAAGGGATCTTATGAATGACTTAATGTTAAAATCGGCATAATCGGGAAGTTATTAGCAGTCTATAATATACTGAAGATAAACATATAAACAAATTAAAGTTTTAAAGCAGAGTTCCTGTGTTCTCTCTCGAGATAGCGACCGTTCGTATGTTTGTACACACATACATAAATACACACGTACTCACATTATATGTTAAGAATGTAAAGATACATATCTCAAATTACGCTATAAAGGGAATTAACTATTTTTGGATCGAGAAGGAACATCCTTCAAAAGTAAATTTTCTAAGAGGTTTTATTAATTTCCTCAAGAACTGGAACCTTTTCTTCCTTCATCATCATTATTAATATTTCCATCGTTATCTAATTGAACCTAACTATTATTACTAATGTGCCGCTTGTTACAGCTCGAAAAATCTTACATTAAAAGGATGTATATATTTTATATTAAGATTTAATTATCGTGAAATAAATTCGAGTATCGTACAAAGGATCATATTTCATTTAGATATCCCCGTAAAATTTTACGATCTTATCAGTTTCCTTCGGAATTAATTACAGTTTCTACGAACGCAATATCACTTATGATATTCTACGTAAATAAATCTCCTCAAATATGGGCCTCTGAAAGCTTCACTATTCTGAAAGACGCGGAGTATCTATGCTATCAAACGGTTAAGATGTTACTCGAGAGATGAAATTTCTGTTTATACGTAGATAAGTCAAGAGAGAGAGGAGCACATATTCGATTGCGCCGTAATTGACTTCGAGATGAATTACACCCGATAAACCACGAGTCTGCAAATGTATGTGTAGTGGCTGGGTTCAGAAATGATTCAGTCAGTCCATCTTAACTTGTGTGTTCAATGGAGTGTAGTCAAAGGCGAGTTCCTCCATCGGCTGTGCGAGTTTGCATCTTCCCTTACCTCAGTTTATGCATTAGACCGAATATAATTCACTCCTTTGCCGAAAGCTTCCCTTCCACTTGGCGCATTCGCTTTCTCCGTCAAAATTACTTCGTCTCGCTGCATCCGAATCCACTCCCTCTTATTCGCACCGTTTCTCTATCTTTACGTTAAAATCTTCCCTAACGGCTTCCTTTGCGAAGTGAACTTTACGACGTAATTAGTATGACTTCCTTATAAATCTACTACTGTAGGTTCTAATGTGCTTTTTCTTGTAATGCGTCTAACTCGTATTAATTTTATTCTCCATACATCTTCTCCTTTCTTCAGATCATTTATTATCTTTATCTGCCTTCTTTCTTTTCTACTTTTCCCTTTACCCAGTTTTCTCTTAACAGTGTCTGCCAAAAGTATTTACCCGACGGCACGAGGTTGGTTATTTATTTTGCGGCACGTAAACAAAATTTTATTTTAGGTTTGATGTTAAACGTAAGAAGATGTGTAAGTCAAAGATTAAATTTTGGAACCTTTTTCTTTTCCTTCTTTCGAAAATATATCCGTTTTGGACATGGATAAGATTACCATGTTTTAATTTCGTTAGCTTTCTCGGGTTGAGTGAAAGTTTATTATTATGGTGTGAATTATTTAAAATAAATATATTTCTGTCGGGATATTTCTTCCTTTCATAAGAACTAAAATCATCGATTTGTAATAATAATTATTTTACGTCGAAGACTCAGGATCATTTAAGAAGATGATTTTAATTTTCTCTCTAGCCATGTAAAATGATGATGGTTAGGTGCATATTTGATTAGTAAAGCTTCGTTATGAAAATGTGTAAGTAAGAGTAGGAGAAATAGAATCAGCACCATACACACCAGAACCTCGATCGATTGTTTATGAAGGGACTAACTTTAAAACGATTTTTCCGGAATAAAGATGAAAGTGGGAATTGGTAAGAATTATGAAAACAAAAATAGCGAGAGTTCATCAACACTATATACTTAAAAATACTGAACGGAAAACTAAAAAAAAGGAAATTTATCAAAATATTTACTTTGTGGATAATTCATTTAAACTTGAAATTGTTGCTGGTTGTCTGTATTTTGCAGATTTTCATTGAAATAAATAGTGATTCTTCTATGCTTATAGCACTTTCAACAGCCTCACTTTCTTAAATTGAAAGTCTTTGGAACTTCTATATTTGTACATTGTGCCCGTCTAATTGAAAAAAAAACTTGCATAAAAGAAAGGAGTGGAATTAGCATTGAGTGTCATCCGAAAGAAGTGGCTCCCGGTAAAAAAGTAAATAGCCGTACCCAACGGATAGGATGGAGAATTAATCCGTGGGGTTTTCTAATAAAAATGGTTATGAAGATCCTCGCTGGGCCTCCGGACTTTCTCCTTGTAAAAGAGAAATTTGAAAGATAAACCGAGGAAAAGTTTGAGTTGAGGCCAAGAAATTTCATCAATAGATGCAAGGAATGGATGATCCGATGGATGATGGCTTATTTAATATTGCTCCCTCTTAGTTACAGTCGGTACTACTACAACCACTAATATTATTTCTGTTATAATTAATCTTTTCAAATTATTTTCCGTGTTTCAGTGCTGTTACTAGATTCCATATCAAGTTGCATACCTAACGATGAAAATGAACATTTATATATTATTTCTAAACATCTGTTTTCGGTGACCAGCGCTTTTCTCCCTTCATACTCCATCAAAAAATATAAATAATACCATATTTAGAGAGAGAAAGTTTCAGAGTTTCCCACTTCCTATTACAAACAGACCAAAAAATGAAAAATGCACCATTTGATCAAAATATGGAGTTAAAATTTAATTTTGTCCATAGTGCTTCGTAACTGGACGTGTAGATGTCGAAATCTATCGATACAAACGAGGTATATCGAAATGGACATTGATACAGAATATGAAGGTGTATTTTTTAGGTATGTTTTAGTGTTTGAGTACTCATTTGTAGTGATTGGAGTGTTTGTTAAGATGTATTTGCGGGGAGGGTGTCTATGAGAGGGGAGTATCAGTGTCTGTCTACGAAATTTTCGCACGGGGCAACTAGTCCCAGTGGTATTAAGGAATATAATCCTCCACGAGAGCAGATTTTTTCGATTATTTTTAGGGAGGGTTTCCTATGATCAGGTCGTTAAGATAGCTCAGCGAGACTTGTTTCTTTTACCGAACCATTTTCACCTCCCTTTTCTTCAAACAATCTCTCCTTTCTACACGTCTTTTGTCCTTCCCGTTGATATCCTTTGCCCCTTTCCTTTGTCCCTCAATCAGCCCTCACTCCTTTCATCTCTTATCTTGCTCTGGAAGACGTAATTTGGGTTCACCGATGGGTCTGTTGAAGCGATTTAAGGGTGGTTGCTAGGAGGGAAGGACGACGGTGGAAAATTAGTGGGAGGCGGGGGGCATTTGATGCTGTGAGCTAACGATCGGATCCATTGAGAGAGAGGAGCTACATCGAAACTCCACAGAGGTATAAAGCGTTTCGTAAACCACGGTGCACAGCATAGGGCGAAGTTGGAATTGGAAGTTGGAAAGAAGGAAGGGATAAATGCAGTGCGGGGGAGACGTGATTCTAGAAGTCGTTGTGATCAGACAAGAGTTCGATAAGATTTAAAAAAGAAAAGATTATTTGAAATAGAGGTTCATGAAAAGAATCCTTAGGCACATCCTGGTTGGGTTTAGAAGTTCCTTATACGCATATAGACTACAAATAAGCTAGGTGTTAGTTATTATCAAGGGAATTAATAAATGCCTGCTTAGAACAAACCCTTCTCTGGGGGAAACTCCCTCTAAAACTTCCCGAAGGCAGTACGTCATACAACTTAATTACAGAAGATACGGATTCAAACATAAAATTCGATTGAACTAAGTCAAACTATTAAAAAAGTATCTCTCAATCGAGAAAATAAAGATAAAAATATGATCATTGAAGTATTTAATTTACAATATACAATAATCATATACGTATCGATTTGAAATACATTTTAATATCAAAGTTTTGCAGTTACTTTTTTCTTTTGATAATTAAATTAATTTAATTGTCTTAATTAAATTCTTTAATTAAATCATCGGAACTTAAGCGAGAACTCGTTACTTAAAAAAAATCCAAGAGGCCAAAACACGGAACCGTCGAGATATCGGGGAGAGAGTCAAATATTTGTCCTTCTAGAATGATACCACAATTTTGCCTTAACTCGATATTACGTTTTGAAACACATTGTAACAAAAGTTATAACTTGAGTACATTTACTATATATCTCGAGAACTATCATTCTAATGTTGTTAAAGAACGTTAATCGATAACGACTTTAAAGTCACCCGTAAAATAAATAATTTTCTCTCATGACATTTGAATGTTCAAGCTTCGTATTTATGATCTCATTGGGGACTAGAGCGACCGAAAAACAATCAACACCAAAGCTTATTTCTTCAAAACTTTTGAAATTACGTTAACAATCCCTTAAGCGTGGTAGCCCACCGATTCCGCGAACTTGACAAATTTCCTTGATAAATTCGAAAAGTATCAGCTATACTTTTTAGTAACATATTTTACATGTTACTAATAATAATACTTATACAAAATATTGGACTGGTATTTATTTTGATTGATTTAATTCGAAGACCTAGTTGATTTTCTTTTTATCTAGTAATATTCATAAGCTTGGGAGCAGTATACATCTTTAACAAGCAGAGGTAAACTGTGTCTAAGTGTCAGTAGTAATTTTATTTTTGAATATTTTATATTTTACTTCACCTTCATATTCGTTTTTCTTAAAAAATATTAGCTTATAATATCTGAAGCTTGTAAAACCAAACCAAAGACACGATAAAAGTTTCATAGAAATAGCTGGCAACGATTATTTCCATTTGTATTAATATGCGTATTTTAGATTTTATGTTTTGAATAAATATTTATGGGCTAGTTTTGCTTAGTATGAAACATGTAAATTGAATGACATTTCAGCAATATCTGCCGATATTTGATCCCACGGATTTCAAATCAAGTCCTAGTGAAAAACGTTGCGTGAAACTGTTTACTCAAATGCAAATTTATTTATTAAAAATCATTCACCAAAAAGGAATGACGTTGAATGAATGTTGAACGTTATATATTCCAATGATATTCCAATATGAAAATGTATGTAGTTAATGTAGTGCATGGAATATTATGGAATTAACTTGAAAATATGCGTCTTAAATGAATAATTCAGTACAACGGTTATTTACAAAGTAATGCGAACCTCTAATTAAAGTGAGATGGATTTCATTGGGATGAATTTCATCCTGAATAATTAGAAATTTAATGAACGCTTAAATGCTTTATTTGTTCATTTCAAATATACCACATAACACAAAGGTCTAAAGGGAAACATAAAAAAATTTGAATCTTTGTTAACACAACCGTGGGAGATGTGAAACATTTTCCTTAGATTTTATGGCATACTATATCAGTGGTATAAACGTTATTAGAAATTTCTTTGTTTTACACGAAATGCGTAGGCTTTTCGAATCATGCTAATTGGAACTTCATTAAAACAAATACATCTTTTGTTTACATATTTAACAACATCCCTTTTCCTTATTTAAATAGCCATTAGAGGTTCAGTAGGTTGTTTATTCTTGCAAATTCTGATGAAGTATCCTTGATGTAACTTTTTGAGCCCTAATAATTAAATTAACCTAGTTTTCTGGAGAAAATCAAGGTAAAAATTTCCCATTTTGCGTTTCAAATATCATTAGATTGAAATGGAATAGAAAATATTAAGTTTGTGGAGTATATGAGCTGTGATGAATTGGAATCACAAAAATATGTTCATAGTTGGAAAACGCGCATTAATAGGAGGGCTTTGCAAACCCTTGGAATATATGTGACGAAAAGAAATTAGAGCATAGAAGGTTTCCAGGAAAGGATCAAGAAACACGTTTCAAATTCTATAATGTAACGAATCACGGCGGATAGACCCAGTCGTATAGCAGGTCACACCACGTTACTCCAAACATGTTCCATCAAGCTTGCATGTTACGCTTTTCTCTTTCCCTGTATACGGAGGTAAACGAAAAGAGCCGACGTAAATGTCACGTGCAGATTCACTCCCGTGCGTAATTCACTGCATCCTACATACTAAACATGCCATCAAACAAAAGTTGCACTGCGATGGAGATGAGCATCCCGTATACATCGCTCATCATTCAGACATCAAATTATCATGGGATGGAATCACGGTTTGATCGATCGATTCTAATTTCAGAAATACAAAACGGCGATGGAGTTGTAAATTCGAGCAATCCCCGAAACGGAGGTCGGATTGGGAAATCCAATCGGTACCGTATGGGATTCCGTGGTATCTCGGATAGTGGACAAAAGCTGCCGGAGTAGATGACCTTGCCTAAATATTAAGGGATCATTCCGGGTGTCTATCTCATAAAATTGAGGGCTAAATGAAGATACGATCCATGAATTATAAATCTAATGACTGCAAGGAGCACATCAAAGTTTTTCTCTCTCAAAAAGGACTGGCTAAAATCAGTATGGTTTCGCGAAAATTGAGTATAAATCTAAGATTTGCTTGGATGTTTCCAATTTTTTTGGGTGAGGCGAATATATGTAAAATGTGGCGGAAAATGATCAAAAAATTCTGATCCTGAATGGTAGGAAAATTTAGTTATATATAAAAAATATTCTACTCTATGTAGAATTTCTTTTAATCACTACAGTAAAACCTGGTTAGGACGCTTTTCTGGGAACACCGTGATAATTGCGTTAAATGTAGGATACCGTTATAACCGAGATATTGTAAATTTCTGTTTCCTTTACATTAGAAAAGGGAAGGTTTTTTTGCCTTTTTAATTACTAAATAAATGAAATTATGGATAAAACTTAACTATACGGAACTATATAAATAGTTGATATAAAATTCAGCGGGATTTTCATTGTATATGATATTTTTTCTACCGGTTTCGAACCAGCTCAGTTCACCAATAGGATAAAGTTAGAGATTCCTTAAATAGGCCAGTAACACTTAATTTACATAAGACAAATTTATGAAAACACTACTTTCTATATCTTCAAATATGCTCACATTTAATACTTATAATGTTCTCTATTCTTTTCATTCATCATTTTTCATTTAAGATATACGCAAATTACTTTTTTACCTTTTCGTTTTTCTTAGCTAGCTTATATACAAACAGCAAAACATTTAAATTCTGATTCTCATTTTTAGATTTCCCTCACCATCGGGTGATCAGGCCTTGACCTGATGATGAGGCCAGGCCTCCATACCTAGGTCATGTCTCTTGTTACTTTATGCGCTTGGTGTAAATTTTAAGTTTTTGCTGCTGAACTGTTGTTGGTCTTTTTAGAGATAGAATACCACCAAGTTAAGGCCGAGACGATCTTGTTTGAAACTTTCCCATAAAATATTTAACAAATTCTTGCAGCTAGTAAAGTATATGAAGTTAATTTGTAATTTCTAACACCTACTATTACCATTCAACTTTATATAGTTAATATTCAAGCTACGCCGTGAATCGGTAAGTTTTTGTATAAAATCAAGGAGTGATCTTGACAAAGAAGAGAGAGATTGAGAGAGATAGATAGATTCATAAAAAGATTGATGACTTTACAAAAGAGTGAGCAGAATTCGTTGCGAAGGTCACCTAACGACAGTCCTCGAAAGAAAGACTCGACATAAGGGTATACAGAGGAAAGTCGCTCAGAATCCCATGTTTCCCATTGAAATCGAAACCTTTAGCTTAAATGCTCGCCATAAAGCAGGGCTTTGAGGGCAGAGCAGGTAAGAGGAAGTTTCTCCCTCTGAAATCGTTGTATTGGCGTCCACAAATTGCGTCAATCCGCTTATCCTGTTTGCATATGGTTTTGAGGAAAGATCCAGGTCACCCCTAGTTACTATAAAATTTCAAATTGATGTTGTCCGTGGGACTGTTCTTTGAGAGCCCAGTCCAGTCTAATGTAATCGTATTATCAGATGTTAATGGTTACATTTTTCATATATTTTGATGGAGCATTAATTATTAATATTCGACCCTTTATTCGCAATTCCAAGCCCAAGTGGGCCTTTATTATACCTAAAATTGTGTGGAAATTTAGACGAGAGTTAACATAAAAACAACGGCAAAAACACAAGAAAAGATTTGAATCATTTGTTTAAATAAGTGAATATATCCTTGTTTTGGGGAAGATTGATGCTCCAAAATTTTAAGTTTTCTAATTGCTCAGTAAATCAGTCATAACCCATCATTAACGTAAAATAGATCTAATTTGTCCACCAAACAGGGCTAAGTCATAAATATACGCGATTATATACGCAGAAAAATGTGAGAATTGTTTATTTTATATAATTTCTTCACACCCAAACGGCATAACTTACAAAGCCTCCAATTAGGATATACCTTACACTAACGTAAAAATCACCTATTCTTCAAATCAAACTAAGCTAATATATCGCGAAAGTATTCCTAGGTGATATGATTATTTGGAATTTGAGAGATGAAAATGGGTACGATAGGCGATCATTATCATTTGCATGACCCGCAAAATGCCCGAAATCATGCAACTTCGTGTTTTAAATTGACTCATTCTTTCATCATCACATCTGAGAATCTGGAACTTCCTCTTATCTTTCCCAAGCTCATCAATAACCTGAAACCTTTCCTCATCAATTTCCCTCCCTCCCGCTGCCCAATTTCCCTTAAATCAAATCTTCGGTCATATATCCCTCCACCAGATAACGTCCTGCTGGTTTTTCTCTTCCTTATCATCTCCAAGATTTTTGTTCTTTTTCCTTCATCTCTTATCGTATCTACCCAATTCATTTTCCGAATTATTTTCCTGTGCACACCTCCAAAGGGAGGGAAACGAATGCGGATTTAGTGATGGAGAAAAAGGAATGAGGAAAAAGGGCGAGAAAAGGGGAACAGCCGGTGGGCTTGTCTTGGCTGTGGGAGTAATTGCTTGAGAAATGATGGATTGAGAACAAGGGGTAAGGTTGCTATTTGCCCCGGAAAGGGTTATAGGGTTTTGGGAACGGATGGGCAGCGAATAAGGAAGGTACAGGACGCTGAGTAGGGAATATGAGGGAGGAAAAGTATTTGAATGATCCATTACATTTACATTAATACCCCGAGAGCCCCCGAGTGTGGCAGAGGTGTGAAAACACCGACCTCTCTAGTTACCCATTTACATACCCAAAATATTATCAGGAAAAAGGGACCAGAAATAGCTATCAGTTCTCGCTATAATCTCGCCAAATCTCTTTGGCGTCTGGCCTCAAAAATTACGTCCACTAAGTATGGGAACCACGTCGCGTATTTCATCATGTAAATCACTGCTTAAACATTTATGTAGGAATTCCCCATGTAAATTCCACTTCCGGATAATACAATGAACAATGGGTATCAACATTGCGATGCTAAAATTCCATAATGAATGATGACGAGATTTACCTAAATTGAATTTTCGGAAAGAATAGTCTATCAATTCTGTAAATCACACAATCAGTACCTGAAACTCTCGGTTGCTGTACTAATCTGCTAGGATTAATACGTTTCACGTAATCATAACACTCATATCTTCTCTGCTCCAATGCAAAATGTGATTCTAATGCCTTTGGGGCAAATATCATCTTTTACATTCAGATTCAATAAGAAAGAATGGAAAATCGAGCTGTTGTAGAAAATTTTATAACGAACTTCCAATATATAAAAGTAATGCGTTAGATATAATAGTGTTCCACCTTTCAGTGGGTTCATGTGCCCCCACATTCCCTATTTAATTCCTTCTCTTTCAACTCCTCGTAACTTATCCCACCCCTTAATTCGTCTAACAACTTCAGTTATCATAGGAAATAATCTGAAGGACTTTTAGTCTTCTAAGAAAAGTCATCACGAGGAAAGAAGGCTAAATAGCACTCCTTTCCTTACATCTGTTGTAGATTGGTCGCGCAGACTGACAAATGAGCAGCCGTCTTGCAGGATAAGCTTTTAACTGGAGGGACGCGAGGGAAATGGGAAAGAGGGAAAGGGCGGAGTCTCGAGACCATTAGCTGACGTGAGAGGAATTAGAAGAGGTCCAAGGTTTCTCCTTTCATTCTATCTTTACTTATCCTTAGCCATATATAGATCTTATTTTTATTAACCCCATTCCTCCAACGATTTAAATTTATTTTCAGTTCTAATGCTTCGTTTTAATACTTAGAGATCTTAGGAGAATGGAAAATTACGAGTTTACCTCTTCCTTAGTATTATTATTTTTGAAAGTGCTTCGTCATCTGAGGTCATTTAGCAAGTCTTATTCCACACCGAGAATCGAACCCTGGACTGCTTTCATCAAAGGCGAACGCGAACAAAGTAGGACATACGATCATAAGAGAGGACGAAACTAGGACATTTGTTATCAGCCACTTATCATCATGGAATATAAAATATAAATAATTATACAATGAATAAGATGTAATGAGTTGATTTATTGAAAGAGGAGGGCAAAGTAAGAGATGGACTATCATACGAGAGGACATATAATAAATATTCACTTCTTTATCTGACAGCCCCCTGAGGGAGCTTTTTCTATTGGTATACTCAAAATATCTTAACAAAGACTCCAAAGGAAAATATGAAAACGTCCAACGAGACCATGGGTCAAATCCGGGTCTTCAGTACTTAATCCTGATACTTAAATCTCAGAAATTCTAATCTTGGGAAGTTTTGCCTACTTAATATAACATCATGTAATTTTTATCGAGCTCGTGCCCACAGGTAAAATATGTTAGCTTATCATATTATTTAGAATATTAAGTATACGATATACACGTAATATAAATTTCGTAACGTAACATAAAAAGTCCGACTGTAAGTAACATGAAGAAATACCAAAAGAAACGGTAAATAAGATAATAAACCTACAAGCAAGTAGCGGGATATTCCTTACTTATCAGGATGCCACGAGCGTATATTGTGGAGTTGTCTATACCCTGTTATCAATTCAACTATATATTATTATCGAAAATAAATATGATAGCAGAGAAATTACGGCGAAAACCACGCCACCGCGAAAAGTTTCATCCAAATCCCAGGATAAAAGTGAGAGTCACGCGTTGTGACACTATAGTGACACTATAGGTAGTTTTTTAATAAAAACCCTATAGCGATTGTTTGGTCGATCTTGATGACGTTTTGTCATAACTGAATTAATTTAAGAAAGTGGCGGAGTTTATAAAAATACACGGAAAAAAAAGACGTAAAAGATCAAATCATTGGTCTCGGAGGCACTGTTTTTAGTCGTAAATATTTTGGTTTTGTAATGTTGGGGACAAGAAGCTCTTGCGTAAGTATACTACTTAACGTGAAGTCTCTTCCCTGCACAGGGAAGTAAGCTACCCTAACCTCGGACAACCGCCGCTGCAAGCTTGTCCTTTGCTTTGCCAGTCAGTAGACATTAGGTCTTTTGAGGCAGCCCAATTCGACCGGGCGCATACCCCTTATCGTTGGCCGCAAGGCCATCGCGGTTTTGCCCCAGACCGTATCGAGGGTATAGGGGAGCCTTCCTGAGCGAACTGCTCCGTCTTTAGGTACCTTTACATATTCCTTGTTATTGAGGTAGGGGGCAGCAGCTACCTGCCTCTAGGCAGAAGGAAATGCCCATATTTTTTCGTAGTTACGCGTCGCGAGTTGCCTCGGAAGGTTACGTTTTTTGCAGTTACTTGTGCTTTTGGATTACCGTCAATTGTGCTTGTCAGTGACTACAGGATGGCTTCATTATTAAGTTTTTCTTCGTTTAAACAGTAAGTATGTCCATGTGGACTCTATTCTGTCAGCAGCATTTAATTGAATTCCGTAACGTACATACATCAGTGATCTTTTATGAGAGTGATCTAGTTTTCGATACATGAATGTCTTGTTCCCAACTAGCCTTTCTTCTCAATTCATACATAAAATTTACGTTCTTCATTCAGCAGATTTATTCGGTTATCTTCTCTTTGAATCTAATGCGATTCTTGGATTTTCCATGCTCCTGGTTTGCTGCCTTCTACTTGCTAAACCCAGCAGCATACCCGTCAATTATGGGGCACCCTTATCTACACAAGAGACGTTTTCTTACTTTTACTCTTTCTTCAGTTTATCCAATTGAAAATTTTTAGTCTTATAATCGAAAATTTTGATAAATATTTGAAAATTACTATCATCGGTGGGATATACCCTGCCTTTAAAGCGAGAAAGCGAAAATTTAATTTCAACGGATATTCATTCCTATATTCTTGAAATGTTTTATGTTTCTTTAGTTTTAATCTTTTTGGTAAACAAAAATGACAACTTTAAAGTGAAGTTGCTTAGTTGACCGCTGAATAAATTTTGTTCCGGATAGCTAATGAATAATCTAAGTCTAAGAACGTCTGAGAAAATTTTTCCATTATTTCCGAATATCACTTTAGTTTTTTAAGACATTTTGCTTCGTATCAAGCAACTTTACAAGCGAATCGTGTCTTTTATATATAGGATGACTTTCGCAGACACAAGAATTCACGTAGGAATTATATTATTGAAGTTATCTCGAAAATGTTAACGGGCGAAATAAGGACGTATAAGAATGTGTAAACATACATTTGCTCTAAGATTCAATACACATATTTTGAAGGAAAATTTCAGTCGAAGAATCGTGATCATTTTTGTTACCCATTACTATTTTTCCACTGCAGGTCAACAATGCTATACGCCATCAGTATTATTTGGACTTGTCATTAGTAATTGTATTAAATTCTTGAATGACATAATTCTGAAAATTAATTGGAAGCCCTTGTCTGTGAGACAGGATTTCCTAAAGGCAATTCAGTTTTCGATATAACTTTTTATATGATAGTCCGTATAAACTATCTGTTCTAGTCTGCTAAAGGATTATTGAGTGTAGAAATTTTAGGTTTGAGAGAAATATGGATTAAAAATCAACGTATGAATTTATATAATTTTTGAGAAATTTTCCTCGGAATATTGCTCCGAATGCAATGAAAAATATGGTTGCAGAATGATAGATAAAACAATTCTATTTTTGTCCATTTTAAAATTATATTGAAGCGAGAAAGTTATTACCCATCCCCAAGCTAAAAAGTTGGCTCCGTAATCATGGTGTCCAAAAAGCATAGGATATAAAGTATCATTATATGATTATTATTACGAAAATCTATATTCCATGCTACACAGTGAATATCTGTGAATGGGATTCAAGATGCTTTCTTCGATCCATTCGCAGCCGGTCTTTCTCTTAACAAAAGGAAGGTTTCCCTTTCCTCCTCCTCGGCTTTCAACTCAACACTTTTCCTTCTGAAATTTTTCCTCGAAATTTCCCTATCTAGTTTTATCCCTCTCTGACGCCCTATCTTCTCTACGACAAGGAAAGTTCTCCGTTGAATTTCTATCGATAAAGTTTACTCCTTATCTCCGCGCACAAAGCGTACGAAGTTTATGATCTTTTGATGCCTTTCCCTTATTAAGGCTTTTACATTGTGATTGGTTATGGAGTGTTGATTAAGAAGCTTTAACAACCCTTAAATTTTGACCGTAAAACCTTGTCTTCATCACAATAATTTGATTACATGGAAATGTTATTATAGTATGCACTTTTTTGGTTACCATGGAAAGACTGTTGTTAGTAAAACACTTCTTTTGCTAAATTATTCCGCTGTTGGAGATATTCCTATGCTTTAAGAGAAGTATTATAAAGGTTTTACTTTTACTTTACTTTTTGATTTTCGCTTCCTGGTGATTACTCTTTCCTTCGCATTATATACTGCAGTACAGATGAGGCTTGAACAGAAATATTAATGCAATATATTTACCCAATAGTATAGTTAACCGTATTGTTTGCCAAATTTCCATATTAAGGCAATAAAATAATTGTCATGATTTAAAGGACTAGTGTGATTCCATGGTGACATTCCGCAGTATCTTTGAAATGTTTTTTTAGAAATCTCTTTTACCAGTAAGCGTTACTGTCTTTCACAACGTTTAACGATTCTTAATATATTTCTTTTAATGATTCTCTGATTTTTCGAGATAAATTTTGAAATAAAAACACATTTTCCACAGTCATTTTTAATCCGATCGGTTTTGACCCGGTGGTTATGATTTAAAAAACTCTCTGTAACTATGCATATATTATCATTTTTGTATAAACTACTATATATATTTATTTCTCTATGGCCTTGTAATGCAAAGTTCCTACCCTCATTCGGCACGAGAAGAAAAAAATCAAATTCAGGAGCAAAGGCATGTTGAACTTCGGTGAATTTTACTGTTAAATTATCTGAAATGAATCCCATACTGATCCTACAGTTTCATCATGCAGAAGCATTCTAATTAGATCACACGCAGACCTACAATCCTCGTCACAGTAGCGTAGGATTGAGGCAGGTTAGAGCTATCTCATTATAAAGCCAACGGTACACAAGGGGATAACGTGGCTTGCGCTACGCCCGGCCGCTAGTGAAAGGGAGGCGGCGTATTACTGATGGCTTCGCTTGAGGACAACCTGGTGGTAGAAAATGCGAAAACCGCCGGGTGCGGGGTCGCAAATCCCCCGTTGGAAACCTATTCCGAGCCCTATCGAATAGATCAAAGTGGGCGATTGCCTCGCTTCTCGCTAGCCTCTTAGTCGAAAATTCCGCGGACATTCCCCGTGCAACAGAAAGGCTGTTTCCTGAATTATCATTTCTAATGATCGGCTTAAGTAATAATGAAAGTTAAAAACCGTAGACAATGGTCAGGGAAGCCCCTTAGGCTCTGATAAATATACACTTCAGAGCTGTGATATCTGAAATCAGGATAGGACTAAGAGCGAGTTTTGGAGTACACCTTTAATATACGTTAGTATTGAAAGAAGTTATTTTTCTATGGGTTAGAATTCTTTAAATATTTGTATTTTGTAAAATTATTACTTACGGGAAAATCAGTTATTATATTTTCCGCAATACCGTCGGTGTTTTTCGGACTCGGCCTCGGGAATGTTTTGGTTGGTGTACACATATTCAAGCGCATATAAATAACCATCTCCAAAATAAGGTTCTCCATACAAAGGCCTTATCGCTGCAGCCACAAGCTCCTATCTCTTGGCATTCTTTTGAGGTGTGATATGAATCCTTCCTCATTCTTGCTTGTATATCACGAAGGTGCTTTTTTTGGTCGTCCTTTTCCGTTTTTTCTTACACATTCCCCTCCAAAACTACTTTTAACAGCCTGTTATGTCACGGGACATGACCCTAAAATCTAATTCTCTTTTGCTTCATCATTTTTTTCTCTTCGTTCACCTGTCTTACGATTTCGAGGTTCGTTTTCCTTTGTGTCCAACCAATTTATAGCATCTTCCTCTATATATCCGCCGCTCTTACACGGGCTCTTACTGTCTTTCTTAATTTCCAACATTCTTGGCCATAAAGTAAGACGCTGTTGACTTTGAATTAAAAAAATTATCTTAAATAATAATTCTGAAGAGGTGCGATGGTCGCCTTTTATTGCTATTTAAATGTTCACATAAATTTAGACTAAGTTTCCAGAGTTAATTCTTTCTACAAAATCTTTCTGACAATTTTTTTCTGACGCTTTTCATTATTCACTCTAATTTAAACACAACAATAAATTTCCTTTGAGTTACTAAAGAAAAGGCTTTTCATGGGGACACTTATGCAGAACGTACAGGGAAGAGCAACAAATTTGGATATTTGATTAACCAGAAGAAATAGTGAAGAAATCCGTGAACAATACCACTTAAACCAATGTGGGAGCTCCTGCTCGAGTTACTTTGCTGCAACATAACGATTTATTTTCTTGCACTCGCGATAGGATTGTGACCCTTGGGATTGGGAGCGCTAATCTTAAGTTTAACACGGTATGTAGAACTCTGTGAACAACTGTTGCATTCATGAATTACAAAAGAGGGACTCTTTGTTTTGTTAACAATTGACGAGGCTGGAATTACGCATGAATTTTAATATAAGTATAGTTAGAAATAAGAAAATGAAAACTTCGGTTAAACTTGCTCAACAACGTAATAATATATAATACCTTTAATATAGTACAATAGGGCTCCCGGATAGCCGTGTGGGCAGTGTGCTCGACTTCTATGAAAGCGGTATAATAATTTAATGCCTACAAGCTATTCTTTTTTCAGTAAAATCCGTATTATCATCGCCCAAACAACACGAGTTACATGAATGAGCTGATATTATTGTATTAATTACCTTTGTACTTTTAAGCGGGTACCTTAAAACCCACTACGAGTACATTATTTTTATTGAAACTATTCCTGAAATGGACATAAATTTTATTGAGGGGAAAATGAATTTGATTCTTTATGCTGTATATTATGGTTATAAGAATTCTTTGGCACTAAGGGCCAAAGAATTTGATTTTCTTAACTCAATATTGATCCACGATATTTGTGCCACGGCAAATATTGGAAAAGGAACTAACGCAACAAAATTTTCTTCAGAAGCTTTCCAAATATCTGAAAAATCTTGAATTTTTTTCGCTTAATTTTTTTTTCCCGATTATCGGTATTGGAAGGGTCAAATTATTCTCTTCGTTTTCATATTGTTGAGAACCATATTTCCCATGAATGCTCAATGTATTTAACGGTAATAATTAATGATATTTCCAAATATTCACATCGATTTGAATTTCGTATAATATTCATATTTGCTGACTTTTTTTACCATTTTAAGAGATATTTTCGAATCGATATTATTGCTTTTCATTCTACACAGTTTTCATTCTGATTTGTATGCGTGTTTTAAAATAAGTCTATGGTGTAAATGTTCTCTAGAGGAAAGTTTTAGGAAACCCACTCAAGGGATTAAAATGCAAATAACTTCATTTTAAGTTTTTCTTTCCACCTTAATCTACTCTAACAAATTCTACTCTTTCGAGAAGAGTTATGTTTACCGTGGGATTTTGTAAAAATGTCACGACTCTTGAAATATTCAGAATCCTAGCCTGGGAGGAGTACGGTAGCGACGGTGAAAGCGTCAAAACAGAACCTCAGGAATCATATCGAATGTATAAGCAAAAGAGAAGAGCGTAAATAAAACATGGTAAAGCATGCGATTTGCGAATAACAAACGCGATCAAGTGAGGAACGCGCTACGGACGTGAATAGGGTGAAGAATTCGTGGATGTGTGCTCAGAATATTCGCACACGTCGATCTGTATTACGGATGTGGCATTAGTCAAAATCGGTCGATTTTCACTTTCTAGTTTTCGGATGGTATTTCAGCTATTCGAGCACCCAGCTCCTATGTAATTCTGTGCATAACTTACCGTGAAACCCAATTACTAGTAAATGCAGTGATGAATCTACTCCCGTTATCGCGCCTCAAATGTTATTTCGTGCTTTATAATTTTTGGTTGATGATTAAAGGTCATTATAAGAATTTTAAATCATATAAAGTCATACCTCGACTAACTGATGATCCTAATAGCGATTTTATCTGATGAAGCGAATATTTTTTGCCGTACTTAGGTTTCGGTTAAAGAATTTTCCGAAAGCTACAGGCGCAAAAATATCCGGGAATGACACAATTGAAATGATTACACGAGAATATTGCTTGATGAAAGAGTAAGTGGTATTTTTAGTTCTTTTCATTAACGTGCTTCGATAACTGTAGCTAGTTCGCATTTTTTTTTCAATGCTGGTCCCTATCGGTAGTTTACTATTAACCCAAACGGTAGTATTTAACCCAATTGGCTATTATCGGTCCAAATGGTGATTTCTCGGTAGTTTCTCCGTGAACGACAAGGTAAGGCAACTGATGATTGTATTTCAGCTAGTGAAAGTTTTGGGTAAAGAAAGTGTTTCCAGAACCAAGAGTGCCCTTTAGCCAAAGAAAGTTTATTATTAATTAACCAATATTTGCTACCAAAGCAAGGGTTTTTTTATAAGTAAAGAAATAAATTGCGTATTTATTTTGGGCAAAGCTGTGACTTTTAAGTCATCTTTTCCAATGAACACGTCATCTCTCTGAAATCATCATTCATAACATTAAGTGCTAATTAAAGTTCTACAAGAGCTAGGATTAAATTTTAAAACAGGGATGTAAATAAAGTGTCCTTTCAGTATCTTTGTTTCTACTACTTGCGAATTTTGGCTGGAAAACAAACTTTCAGGAGTTGTCTGACACGCTTCATACAATTTTTCAGGCTGGCAGAATTTGTTCCACCGATAGTTTGAATCAATATTAACTTTTTGAAACTCAACATTTGAGATGCCTCTATCTTTGCGGTGGCTTATGTTTAAATCCCTTTTCTTTAGTGCATTAGTATCGATTTACCTTAAGTCGAGATTCTATAGCTTGAATCGAGATGTCTTCTAGTCGTTGAAATTTCGCTTGACTTTCTAGTTTCGATTTTCCCAATAAAACTCGGGTACTGGAACGACATCACCCTGATCCTTGGACGTACTCGAAAGTACGGGGAAATTTCCAAATTCTGCCAGTAATCGAAATGGAAACACCGTAGAGTGGAACACGTTTCACGCCATAAATGAAATCAAGAGCGAATTGGAGAAACAGTGCGGACAAAGATTTGAATACTAAGCATCAGAAAGAGGTAATCGAGTGGAATGGCGGGCCGTTAAAGGGAAGAGTGCGTTAAAATGGAATGAGTGGGAGTACCGAAGGGAGGGAGAAGAGTTGGTAAAGAAGAATGTTTTCCGACAGAGGTCACAAGTTCACGAGAGGGGCAAGCTATGGGAAAGAGTGAGTTAAAGGTCATCCGCGGACATAGTTCTGCTACAGAGATTAGGAACATTGTGCGTAGTAGTATGTTACCAAACGTTCTAACCATACGTTACCATACCGGTTTCATCGGGAACTTTTCGGTATAGAGGAATGGTTTCGATCAGTATTGTATCTTTTTCTGATTGGGATAGAAACTACGATAATGTAAGCAACGGGATATTCAGGAGTGGAAAAGAGAAGTGATTTAAAGAATAAAACTATTACTCATTGCGATACTTCACAATTGCTGATAGTATATAGTATAGGAATCTCTAAAGCAAAGTTTTAAAATAACATAAGGGTTTTGTCCCTTTTAACTGTCTTTAAATCTGAAAAGTCCCGGTGTGTCCTCATGAATATGTTTTAGTGAAGCCTTACAACGAAATGAGAACTGTTTTATTATAAAGCCGATTTTAATATACTCAGAGCAATTTGTGTATACATTGGGTGTATATACGTCGAATGTAACTATTCGATCGATAAGGGCCATGAGTCAAGAAAATTTCTTTTACAAGTTCATTTAAATTCGACAGGATTTTGAAACAAAATTCTACGGCTGTGTACAGATATCTATTGAGCTATGTGAAGGAGATACATCAAGGAAGAATCTTGATTACTTCTTGTTTAAAAAGGTTTCATCCGTGACTATATAAGAAAGGTTGCTTCCATATCATTGGATACTGTAGCTAGTTTAATAAAGGCATTTCTATTTAGACGAGCAAAAATCTTAATCGATTAAAGAAGTATCTCTGCCTATCGATTAAAAGTAATTATAGAAAGATTAAAATCATTTAGTTTTTCATAGATCCTTTCCGCATTCCACTTCTCCTATATTTTATTCAAAAGTTTAAATATTTTATTCTTTTAACTTGAAATTTCTTAATGATTCTCATGCCCATAATTATCTCTTAGCCTTATTTTTCACAGCCTGCGTCGTTTGAATTTCATTTTGAGTGCTGGATAATTATTCACCGCAAACCTGTCAGTACCAAATGAAATGTTTGCAAAAATTTCCACGAAATATATTTTATTTTCACATTTGTATATATTATTTTAGAATTATGAATCTTTTTTTATCGTTGATTCTTTATTAACGAGCGAAACCTTTCCTCGATCCACCCAGTCTCGCGTTTAGGTCACGACCTCCCGCTTTCACCGCAGAAATTCACTTCTGAAGCTTCAAAGCAAGCTTTATTCGTTTTTGTGAGGTAGCTTATAAGTATCATAGCTTTTCGTAGCAAATTGCGCTCGTCATCCCCAGTGGAGTTGTATTAATTGGTTAAATATCATAGTAGTAAAGTATATACGGTATCAGGACGAAGCAATACAAATTTTTCTTCGTTAAGTCTTCTCTTATCATTATTTAGCCTCTTAACTTCTTTTTAAACTATATTAATATTGTGAATCAAGTCCTCTCGGGTTTTCCACCAGGTCAGGTATGGTATGGAAAACCCGAGAGGACTTCATCCATAAAATACATCAGGAAAGTACTAAATCTTTTATATTAATATTGTTCGTGAATCCTAGTCACTTATTGATCTATATAAGTACTGAAACTATGGACTTTTCAGATCATATCCCTTGGAAAACAGCAACCGATTTTTTCGTTTAATACCGATGTCACTGACTTAATTTTGGAATTTCTGGAATAGGAATATTCGTTCGGTTTTCAATTAAGTTAAGTGCAACTAAACATTTCGCTGTTGTCTCCCAGCTCATGTTAAATTTTCTAAGGAATCCTAATTATTCCTACTCCTCAGTTAGTCCACTACCTTTAAGAGACCCTTGGATGGGTAGCTTTAAAAGGTAACAGAGATATATGGTTAAGTAATACTTAAATTAATTTTGACGTAAAAAATTTGTGATTGATTGCTACGGTTTTAATTTAACATTATGAAGGTAGGAGTAGTATTGCTAAAAATATTTTATGTAGTAAATAAAGTAATTTTATGTAGTAAATGTACATCGACCGCTGATGTAATTTAGCATTTGGGTCCCCACCGGGAATTTAACCCGGGACTACCTTGAGCAAAGAAGAATACGTTACCCACTTGGCTATCTGGGAGCCCAAAATTATCAGAGATATCATAGTTAATAACAGGTGAACAATAGCTAAATGCCGATGGTTTAGATGAAAAGACATCATGACGCTACTGTTCTGCAGTACTTAGCAGAAATTAATGATTATTTAACGACCGCATTTTTTTGGCAATAAATGTATAAAAGATCCAATGAAAAAGCTATAATATACTTGAATATATGAAATATTTCAGGGTTTTGTTTTATGTTTCCAAATTTATTCGGAAGCTTTTCATTGACAGAGAAAATAGTATTACCTTTCGAAAAAATCTGTAATGAGAGGTGAGATTTATTTCGAGACCGAAGCTGAATTATCTCTAAACTAAGTTAGGTAAATTGTGAAATCAAAATTTTTCATAATTCGCTCGTATTTGAAGCAAAGTAATTATTCAAACACATTTAAAGGTAGCCACTATGGACAGCCTAGTTTTTAATTACGAAATTGGTCACATATGTATAATGAAGTGTGTAACAATTCCCTATTAAGTATTTATGGCTTCATATTTGGATCTGTGGTTTCTCTAAACTGAATTGCGATTATAAATTCGCGAAAAGTAATTTTTAGAGATTTTTCAAGGGATTTTTTTCTTAACCCTCAAATATCCTTTGACTAAATTCATAAATTATAACGTATTTATAGGACCATATCGCTGAAAATTGAGCATTTTAAATTATCTCTCACAAAAAATAGTTACATATCTCGCAGCCGTTTCGTTTATTAACGTGGAACCATATTAATAGATGATTCAGATTAGTGTCACCAGTATTCAAATAAAAGTTCGGCTAATTCATTGTTAATTCAGTATATAACGAATGGCAAAAAGGACATATGAGGGTATAAATAGCCATACTGAGTCAAATATGGCATATTTAGAGTTGAAATTTAAAATCATTCGTCTAAAAATGAGTAACGCATGTAGAACGTATTCTAACAATCTCATTTACACCTATCCTAATCACAGTTCTGTTTTTCGGTATGATTTAAGATGTTTTTAAAAACCCTTTATTAAGAAATACTTTTACGCATGTTTATTTATACTTGCAAACATCTTCAATTTAAGCTACATCCACACGTCTTTCGCTTTAAATCCATACTTACATTTTCTTTTATTATATGTATTTTATACCTATAATTCGTCACTTTTTGTGGTCAATTCCTATATCGCTTAAACATTTTTAAGTCCTACGATTGCTCGCAATCTTAAAAACTTAGTAACTTTTCGTCATTTTGCTTCTCTCATATCTCTCTAACGTAACAACTTGTCTTTCACGATTGTAAATCAGAACATCTTTCCATGCATTTATCGGTCCGGAGGTTGGTTAGATCCTCAATCCACACACCATTAGCTATCTATAGCTTTGGAGTTGGGATAAGGTCTACTGGACAAGACGAGGAGTGAGGTATTTTTTCCTTGAAACTTCAATAATTCAGAATTATATGAGCACAAATGATGCACAATGACCCCATGACTAATAACAGTGTTAATTTAATGATAGAGATAAAGGAGGCGCCTAAACGTATGTCATAATTCAGTTTCTCTCATACCTCAGTAATCTCATATTACCACAGTCATGAAAGAAACAGTAAATGAAGTATTTACTCATTCTAATTTACCTGTACTAACAGTAGATGAACAATATTCCAAATTACGGTATCAGAAACCGAAATTTCTGTGCATATTTTAAGGTCTCCATTAATTATTTCAGCAACGTCACTCAATCGTTAACGGACAGATCTATTAGTTTTCTACGAGTCCTGATTTTTTTCAAAATCCGTAATCACCATCGGGATTACATCGGTGAATGATTCTTTTCGAGAACACTGGAACCGGTTCACTTGTTTTCATGGTCGTTGCCTATGCCGGGGTCATCCATAGAGTTATTTTTATTATAGCATCGGAGCGTAACCATATTTTAGTCAGGGTAGCAATCGAGATAAAGCCAAAAGGACCATATCGAAATGGGTAAAAAGGGTTGGGCTTAGAGGTGGAAAATTTCCAGTCTGTGACATCGAATAAGAATGGACATATTCTTTTATTAGTCCTACGAGGATAATTCAGACCGGGAAAGGATTACTTATCGAGAACCTTTTACGTTCAATTTTAATTAAAAGCTCCACTTGGTCCTGCTCTTGTCATCGGGAAGGGGGCGGGGCAGAAGCTAGTAGAAGCAATGAACCAAGTTTATTCGCTGATGGATAAGGAAGGGCTTAATAAAAAGGAGTTCGTTCAAAAGATGTGCTCAAGGATAAGGGATGAGAAGGGGAAGGGACGATGAGGGGATGGAGTGGGTTAGAAAAGAGGAAGATCTAGGACAGGTTGAAAATAGGGAAACGTTGGGGTATAGATAAAGAAGTGATAATCATACCATAGTCACGGATTTATTCCAGTTTGCTAACCATTCGTGTGGATGCATTTCTTTACGAATTTTAGTCTCCTGTTTTTAATGATAGGAGAAATCGCGTCTTGATCGCAAAATAATTGTCGTAAAACACCCTGATATGGAAATCTTCTCAAATCGTACCAATTTTAACTAGAAATTTATTTTTGGCGAAAACATTAAATATTATTAATAGAATTAAATAGCACAATATAATATAGGTATTTTTTGCGAATGTTGCGATTATTCTGTAACCGGTATTCTTACCAGCGTCAAATAAAAAATAGTTTATTGAGGATTTCTTGATTTTTTAAAATTAAACCTTTAAACGTAAGACATCTTTGGAGATGTTTATGACAAAAATAATGTCATATAAAAATAGCGCTCAAATAGCGTTGGTCGTATACGAAAAAGAATATTGTATTTAGTAAGCCAGAATAGTGATTAAAATAGTATGATAATGTTCTCCAATACTCGGTAGACTTGGGAAAGTGAGAAAAAGTAAGCTTATTGCCTGCATTTCATCCTACTCTCAAGCCTTTTTTTATGACATCTCAAACTATAAAATCTACGGTGGTGTTTGAAATATTACAGATACTGTGGGGAATATGTGGGGACAAAGAGATGAGAGACGATACATACTATCCTCCACATACTTTAATTAGGCGTTACTTGGCCATCTTCGTAAGCTGCATTTTTACCATGTGTTTTGTATGACAGCAACCGGTATCGAGGGAAAACTGTATATTAAGTGGGATAGCGTATTAACTGGGAGCGTCTTGAGCTGGTTCTACTGTATACAGATAACAAGCTAAAGTATATGATCAATATATCTATTCATGCCTAATAGAGAGGGATATAGAGAGCATGTTCTACTTCGCGAACAGCACAATATGAGGGAAGGGAAAGGAGATGATAGGGATACAGGAAGAGAGCAAAGTAAAAGGAAGCGGAAGGAATAAAATATGAAAACGCCCATTAAATGCTCGAAGGGGAAGCTAAAAGGGCTCTCTGTGAAAAAAAAGTCGATATTTCTTCTTCATCTGCCAATATCTCTCTTCCCGCATCCTTTTCCTTCTCAGCCAACTTTCCCTCTTTCTACACCTTTTCCTTCCCTTTCTCAATCGTAGTATGTCCTGATTCTATTCGAATGTACTACTAAGGGACTAAATTTCAACCGATATTGAATCTTAAGTAACCACTCAACTGAGTATATGTACTGGTTTCTCTATTTAAAATGCAAATGTTTACAATGCTCGTGTTATTTGGCAAAAATATGTTATAATTGGTTGGTAACGAACCCGGGAGATTTTTTTTAGTTTTACTAGCTCGAAAGTAGAACAAAAAATCATAATAAAGTTTAATATAAGCTTGATTTTATGTTAATATCAATAAATACTGGAAATGTATTCCGTATAGCTATGATTTCATTGGACTATATTATTGTAACTGTAGTGGTATTCAATAAAATACGTTCAACTATTAGATAAAGAGCCCAAAAGGTTATGAGTGGAGTGGGACAAATATGACCCTAAGAGTAAGAGCGCGTAAGAGACTAAGCTCTGCGGACATAGTAATAAAAATTTAACATAAACGGATAACAACTTGTGTTGTTAAATATGGAATACTAAATTATTATTGGAAAAAATCACGTAATCTGAAGCCTTATTGTGTCTCGTCTACCTACGTAAACATGTAATATGTAGGCAAGCTAACAGGAATTATATGTACAATTATTACAGTATTTTGATTTAAGTCTTCTTTTTTGAAAACTATCTTATGACATAAAAGTTAAATGATTTTTTGTCCTTGACTGTTCCGATATGCAGGAAGTTAATGATTAAAGTAAACACCATTATAAAAAGTCAGAAATTAATGACTAGAGGTATGATCCTCCAATACTCTAGCATTTTTCCAATTCATTAACAAATGTTCGAATAAACAGTGCTTTCTACCACATTGGGAACGTACCGTGCTCCAATGCATGAGCCATCTCGGTTACTAGGTTGTTCTCGTATGTAGCGTACATCGTATAAAAAGTACTTTTGAGTTATAATTCTTACTGAGAAGAAGAGATTCTCATCACCAAAAAATCTGAATGTTGTGATCAGTGGTTCTTCTCACACTCTCTTTACTTTAACCAATATCAAAACTTACTCCTGGTGATTCTCCGTTGACTCGGCTGATGTGGGAGGGCAGGGAGGGATTGGGGGGGAATAAATTATAAAGCCCTAAGAAGTGGACCGCCCCAGGCCGTTGTGACGTGCTATAGGGTTCACCTCTATGCCTAGAGGGCCCCCTGCCACAACTTCAAGGAGAAGCTCCGACCTCATAGACAGAAAGAACGAGCAGGTGAGAAGTGAGTGCTTAGTTACCTCACCCCTGCAGAAGAAGGTGAAAGAAAGGCCCCTGAAATAGATGCCTGCGACTGTAGGCCTAAGAGTAGGCTAGGTTTGTGAGGAATGCCTTCCCCACGTCCCCTACAGAGCAGGTGGTTAATACATCTATTGTGCACTTCTTATGAAAACTACTGCTAAGAGCTGATAGATTCATTGCAGCATTTAATATTTATATGGCCATAATAATTCACCATTCCTTTCGAGACTTATAGAAGTTTTAAACTGATATTTCTAGTCATTTGATAGTTAGATTATTGTATTTTTATGAAATTCAGAGGATAATCAAAACAGAACCAAAAAAGTAGCAGTTAGCCTGGATAAAAAAGGTAACTACTATTTAAGCCGCACTTTTTCAGTGATTATTCTCTAAAGCAAATATTTGTTTGATGAACTAAATGAACTTATTGCTTTAATCATCTGATCAAAAAAGAAAATGAGTACTCACGTCTACTATAATTCTCGAGTTGATGATGCCGACTGAATTTTCCTGTGGGAAAAGAGATTTATTATTAGGTAAATTTTCCCTTACTTACTTGAAATCCATTCCATTTCTATCCACATCTTTTAAAATTTTGATACATTTTGATTTTTGAGGAAGAAAAAAAATTGCTCCAAGATGCGCTAATGATTTATGTGAGATAAGTATAATGTCTTTACAAAATTATGTGGTTAATCTAACTTTAAATCATGAAATTTGTTTGAAATAGATATGAAGTTTACTATTAGCTTAAGAGTACAACTCAAAAAATTCGTTCCGAAGTTGGCAATGATAAATTCTGTGAGTTAGGCATAAATCTTAATAAATGTATGCCGTCAATATGGTTTTGAATACTGAAGCATCCATGAAACTTGTTTGAAATTAATACTTTAATTTGTATATTTTATATAAGAACGCTACCAACCAAAACTCGTTTACTCCAAATGACAGCAGTTTCGAATGTATATCTGATCTAAATATTTTCTCCTTGTAAATTATGTATAGCGTAAGACGATAATAAGGAAAGGACGAAGAAAAAGAAAATTCGTACGCGTTACAAGCAGATCAAGCAAATCGTGTATCCGATATTAGTCAATTTGAAATTATATTCAAGGAGAAAATGAGGGAAAAGGCAGGTATAAAGCTGATAGTACCTAGTTTGTTTGCGAGAAAAAGAAGGAACTTGAACTTCACGATAAACTTGAAGGTCAGAGGAAACGTAGCTAATTCAATTGCAAACAATGCTAGCAATCTTAACAGTGAAAGTCACGGAGAGTAAACTGGTCTTAGGACAGTAACGAAGTTGTTTTACTAAATTACGAATGTGTAATTTATTATTCTCTCATTTTAATTGAATGCAAACAAATGCTAAAAGGAAAGGGCCCCCTGTTTAAGAGCAAGTGATTAAAAGGAAGAGTGACTGGCAGGAGATACTAAAAGCGATCAATAAAAACGAAGGAAAACTCAAAATAACTACGAAAAAATAGATAGGATTACTAAGTCATGTAACGTGTAAATTTTTTAAGAAATGATTGAAAGACCTTATCAGAGCCAGTATAAGAAATGATTGAAAGACCATTTCTTATACTGGCGCCATACCGATTGTTCATTAAATTGAAGACTAAATACGTGGATTCTTCCGTTTCGTTTTAAAGTGTTATTGCTATGTATATCAGGTGCTCAATTCAATGAATGAATTTAGAAACTGAACTCAGAAATGGTGATTATACTCTACTGATTATGAAATATTCTGGGAAATGATGAATAAAAAGGTATTAAAATTACTTAATGATTAAACCCCACCATTAATACCGTTTCCTTTTCTAGAGGAAATCAGTAACACTAAATAATAATAGTAAATAAATAATTTAGATTTATTTTTGTCGGTTGGCAGGAAACCATTTTCAGGTTAACTGTCCTCTTGTCTTAATTGCTTCGCCTTCTATGGTTACGTTGAACATTATGGGAGACCAATGCAACCCTTCATTTTACCTGATTTAATGTCACACATGATCCGTTTACTCAGATTTAAAAAATTTAAAATAAGGCACACAGAATTAAGATTAGCAATTGATCAATTAAGTATCATTAATTATTTATGAAAAACTCACCATTTGTTGTTCTCTGTTGATCTCTTCACTGCACTTCCACGATCACACAGGACTAAGTGATCTCACAAAACCGCTAATTAATTGAGAGCCGAAGAGGAAGAGTAGTCAAATTCTGGAAAAATAGAAATACCAAATTAATTCATTGGTTAATATTGATCATAATTTGGGGTAGTATTGTATTTTATCCAAACATATAAAATCAAGTAGTTGCCAATTATGATTCGAATTAGGATTTCTGTTGCGATTATATTAAAAAGTATATTATTGTATTTCGTTGATATTACATTGGAATTTTTCATGTTGTACACAACTGGTCAATAATCATGAGGGCTCTAAAAATGGTAATACTTGCTACAGTTACCGGAGATTCTGAACTGAAACGAGTACGGAATTCCGAATCAAAAATTAGTGACCAGTCAATAGGTATTAGAATCTATTAGTAAAAAAAGAAATTTAAAAATAATTAATTTTTAATTAGATTTCGAAATTCTATTCCAAACTTTCGTTAAGAGCATCATTAATTACTGAATCTCACAGTGAATATTGACTTGAATCAACATCGAGAAAAAACATTTGGTATGGATTTACCTCAAGTTATAAAAAAGGAATTAAAATTCTGTAAGCTGATCAGGTTTTTAGTTTTGAATTCAAATGATAAATTCGTTATTCATTCAGTTTAAAAATCAACCAAGAATGATAAAAATGTCGCTGAAATCTTGTTCATGCAATTACTACTGGAAAATAGTTTAATTTTGTTCCACTTAAGCAACTTAACCTTTTTATTATAAATATAGGAAAACTTCCTGATTAATATTTATATGAGATAGCGATGCTTAAATATGTATAAATGAACGTATACAATGGTAATGATTTCCCAACTGAAATTAGATCTAAAACTCAGGATAAGCTGGAATCGGAATCGTATTTATGATGAAGAAATAATAAGATTGTTTAATTGATAGCCAATCGCATAGTTAAACTTAAAAATTCGTCAGCAGATGGGCTACAGGTAGAAAATTGTAACGGTAACTTGATCTACGTAGCCATGACGTAAGATTAAAACCGGCCGCGGAAAAATTTCGATGCATTTTTTTCGACTTTCTTCGCAAAATCGTCTTCAGACATTGAGATTCGTGGCTTCATATCTAAAATATCAGATTAGAGGTAAAATTGGATAAAATTTGACGTACGTAATTGGGATTCATTGCACAATAATAAGATTCTCGATAATCACATAAATGATAAGTGATTTAGTTATGATAATAGCTAACATCACGAATAAATATGTAATAAGATTATTCCCTGACAGTAATTACTTAAATAACACAGAATAGCTCATATTTTCAACTATTGAAACGCTAAATTATATCATGTAATTTAAATTAGATATACATATGCTACTTACCAAGGCTAAAGAAATCCTGAAGAATTCTAACGGTCATCTTACGTCGGGAATCGTCTTTCTGTCCCTTATTTAATTAAAAATCGTTTAAAGTGTTTAAAAATTGTAAATTGATTAAGTTAAACTAAAATTATGCTTCGCGAATACTAAATTTCGAATCTACTCTATTCGAAGAAATTCAAATCCTAACGGATTTCTCGGAAAATTCTTCATAACGTCTACACCAGCCGAAGTTTCCAGATTAACTATAGTTTTGGCCTAAAAAATCAACGGTTCAATTAAAGGATGAGATTTGATTGGTCGCTGCCATTACTTTTTCCGTCACCCCCCCTCTTATCCCCCTACCGTAGAAAATTGTTACTATTTTCGTAATTATTAATTAGTATTAAATTAAATTTTTATTTGTCTAAACATAATTTAAATTTAAATTTAAACATATGGAAAAAATTAAGTACTTCTACAAATTCGTACTTTAACTCAAGTAAAAAATAGGTGATAGTTCCGTGTGACGTCATTATGGTATACGCTCAACGAATGGTATGCGAAAATAAAAGAATTTTGACTTATCGATTTATGAAACGACGCCATGGAATTTACAAAAAATTGGCGCAACAATAACGTGTAATTAATATAGAACCTTCATTGAACATAATTGCATTTTAATATTTTCCTTCTCCTATGCTAAACAACAGATAATCAGATTTTATAACTTTGTGACGTCATGGAAATCTTTCAATCCTTCTCTTTCTCTTGAGGCTCTTACTTTATATTTATGATTTCATCATAAATAAAAAATGAGTTGAAATTAAACATACAAAACTGGTATTATTTGCTAAATAACAAGATTATACAGGTCATGGTTAAACATAAATCAGATGTTATGAAAGCAGCGAGTAAAGTAGTATTTCTATCGGCCGAAATGCTTAATTGACAGCCTAAATGAGGAAGGAGGACTGAACATGAATGAATAAATTAAATAATTGAAGCGGCGGAAGGGAGAAATGGATATCAGATATTTTTTTCGATAGGAACCAGAGAAAACATCCTGATGCCAACGTTGTATTGCATTGCTCAGCGTATTCATTATTATAGGTTTGAAACTGACGTTTTAGTTTGCAAAAAAGTGGCTGGATTGCCCCTATTTAATTTCCTTACATAGTAAGCTCAACGCTATTCGTCACGTTCCTATTAGCACATCATACGATGGTCTTTCAACGAATTATCCCAGAAATATTAAAATAAATTTCTTATCATTGGAAACTCTACTGGTTATTTCTAATATATACGGAATATTGCGTCAGTATACACGAATAGTTTATAACTCACCTTCAGATGCTACTTAAGTCGACGTCGATTGTTCAGCTACAAAAAATTTCCTGTAAAAGCTTCCCCACACCTCCATGGGGCCTTCCTTATAATTGTTAGCTTCTCCCGTACAAACGATTTCAAAGATCACCAAGAAAGGTTCGTGAGACCGTCGCCATTTTGAGTGCTGAATACTTGGAAAATGTATTGCACTATAGACACCGTGATCCTTCGATTTCCACGCACGCTTTTTCCAAGGAAATCACTGAACGTAACGCTGGATCTACTCTGCACTAACTCCATTTCACTCTTTCTTATATTTGAAGTTCGCAGGAAAATGTAAATTGCACCATCTTATACACGTTTCACTTTGAGAGACAAGAACTGAGACGTTACGAAGGTGACGTGGCGTAAAGTATGAGTTTCGTTTGTCAGAAGTTTCTATACCATAATTCCTTTCTGAAAACGCGGAAACACGTCAAGACCTCGTGATGTTCCCAAGAAGTGGTCGTCCATGATTCTATGAACTTCAAATATGAATAATTTGTGATCGATAAGTGGTTATAAAAGTCTTGCGAGAGTGTTATCTGGAGTATATATGTTTAGCAAGTCCTGTGAGTGTATGTGCAATATCTTGATTAAGGTGTGTTTGTGCATTACAAACTAAGTTTTTAGTTCTGTGATTTATCCAAGTGAGTGAGTCATTTTCCAGTGATTGTGAGAACAGTATTTTGTTGAATACTAATTTCATTATTGGACCTTCTTATGGAGGCAGGTGTTGCCAAGAGCTTGCATTATTTCTGCTATTATTATTGCTATATACTAAGCGAGTAACTTTACAGTGAAAGGATGTCATCGCAACCAAAATGGATGGATTTCTGGTTGGAGATTAATGGTTATGGGGTTCTTTGTGTATTTTCATACGTTAAGCCGGCATTATATAGGATAAGAAGGTAAGTATGAATCCTCTAACAAGGAGATACGAGAATTTTGATTTATTTCACTTGCAATCTTAGTTGTGTAATGTGAGTAATGGGCAGAGTATGTTGATATCTATTTATCTGTTAGCCACTTGAATTTAAAATCTCAACTTCTGCTTGGAAATCGTTATGCATATAATTGTAAGCAAATTTAAAGGCGCAAAAGAATGAATGGAAATTTGGAATCCTTTAATTTCACTATTATTTCACCTTATTACTGAATGAATAGTATTGAAAACTGTAGCTTCATTTCTTTATAGGCTGGGTAGAGGATATAAGGCTTGCCAGGCAAGATGTGGTGGCATTCTCTTGCTTTCCTCACAGAGACACAATGCTATTAGTGGGAAGTATCTTTAAAAGTGTACTGAAGCATAAATATTAACTTTAAATCCATTCCATAAGGGTTGCAATTATTATTATGATAAAGAACCACTCATACCTTAGAACATATCATATTGTTACTGCCACAAACAAAACTGGGGGTACATAATAGGAATATTTCGATATTAAAATGTTATGACCACCACTGACTGTGGTGTTAATGATATCATAATTATCATATTAAGCGTACGATTCTCATGGTATGTTTACATGCATTATCGCCTACATAATTTGCGGGCTGGTTCCATACAAAATAATGCTATTTATTCTTCATAACATTTGTAAATGTGTTTTGCAATGTCACAGAGAAAATGTACTCCCCACTTACTATTGATCATTACTTGTCTTGACAGGCTGTGGTAAAATGAAATCTTTTGAAGTATGAGTGATTTTGAATTCATTGGCTCTTTGAATGATAAGGTTAAAGTTTTTTATAGTTTTATTGTTATATGTTGCGTTGACACAACATAACATTTTGGCTCAGTGAGTAAAGCAAAGCATACCTCATCTGCCCTGGTAAGCCTCATTCCTTATAACTACTCATTCAAATCCCTATTTAGTTACTAATATTGAAGCCTATGTATGTTTATCATAGAGTAAGTATACATATTCTATGGTTATAATTAGTAGGCTTTATGGTGAAATATTGTTACTGTAATTCTTTAGTTTTATTTCCTTTATTGTTACCTATCATTTAACGATAGTGTATCAAAATGATGTATATTACTGATTGTAATTATTTATTTTTGTATTCTAAAAAATGGACTATTTGCCCATGAATATTTTTTTTTGAGCAAGGTGTACATTTTCTTCTGAACTCCGAACGTCGGCCTCCAATGTATTTCTGTATACGTATTTGAGGTCGTAACGGGGACATTTTCTGACTCATTGAGGAAGGGACAAAAAATACCTCCGTCCTCATTTTGCCTTGTAATCCTCATTCTGTTTTCAAATAGGCCTTTTTCTGAATTGTGAAAAGACAGATGTACGGGCAGAGATAATGAATGATCTACGTAGAAAAGCAGTTTTTGTTTCCTCACATCTGAATTATCAAATATATGGGATTAATTTTCGTTTCCAAAGGAAATAATTTGCATTTAAATTTTGTGACATTGAATGGGGAAAAGTTATACATTATTGTTCTTAGAAAAGAACTTGCTTGCTACAGTCACGTCGTATGATGAATATTCTAAGCTTCGGATAAAATATATCCTAAAATTTCAAAAGAAAATATTAAAGAGTAGTTGCGTTCCTCGACTGTAATTAACGGTAATATTAGGATGTAAAGATGTTTAAATCTTTCATTTAATTTTATCGGTACGACCGTAAGACGTAAAGGCCTTAGATATCCAATTCCTCATTCCCGTTCTTAAGTTATTCTTGCTATGTTAAAGATCTCTGTAACTAAAAAATATGTTAGGTTATAAAAGTAACGTATGTGATAAATTTTAGCCTTCATTTAATCATGCATTGGCTTTTCTTAGTAAAACATAGTAAGTAAAATCAAGATATTCCGTTATGCTTTTGTTAAAAAGAGAGTAATTAAACGAGAACCATACTGGGACTTATACCATATTTCGTGATCCACAAAATATTCGTATAATAAATAAAATGAGCGTTTATTTCCCAAAAACTTTTCAAATTGAAATTGAATTCCTTAATATCAATAAAATTTTAATATTATGTTAATTACTAATTAAAAAATAAGTTACAACTTTCTCCGGTAGGGGGATAAGAGGGGGGGTGACCGAGAAAGTAACGGCGGCGACCAATCAGATCTCTCCGTTTTGTTTGAACCGTTGATTTTTATGGCTAAATCCTGAGTTCTTTTAGAAATTTCGACTTGTGAAGACGTGTTGAGGATCTTTTTCGGAAAAACGTTAAAATTTGAATTTTTTCGGAGTCCAGTAGATGCGAAATGGACTTATCGTGAAGTGTACTTTTAGTATAACCTAATACATTAGCAAAATTTAAAGAATATAACATGATTAATAAGTAAATTAACGAAAAGTATGTCTATTTTGGGCTTCGAGATATCCATGGCGCATCTTTGGGTTTTCTTCAATTTTGGTAAGTAGAACAAGTTTGTTATATTTAAGTTGCTTGAATTACTACTGAGTAAAAAGAAAATCATTGATGTTATTGGTTTATGTAATTTATCTGTTATTCGTTGATGATTATATTTTCGTCATGTGAAACTTATAATTAGCTATAGAAGCTACGTCTGGTTGATTTGTCTTTTAATTGAACATATTTCTATCTTTTATTGTCCGACGATTTCTAGTTATCTATTTTTTTACCTCATATCTGTCCAAGACTGATATTTGAGAGATGAAACGACTGTTAGCTTCTGAAGACGTTATCTGACGAAAGCCCCAAAAATTGCTTCGTATCTCTTCTGATAGCAATCTTACTGAGATATTCGCTGAATTTGGGCGATGAAAAATTTTCGGCAATGTTCTTACTTGGATGAGTAAAAGTTATTGCCGACTGCTATTGTAACGGAAATCTACATTTAAATTTCAGATTGACTTTGCATTTACCAATTATATAAACCAATTTCAATCTACCTAGGAATTCGGTTCGAATTCGGCCTTTATCTATATTCTACAATTAATTTCGATTGGGAACTAATTTTTATAAATGTAATTTAATCCATATTTAACATCAAACGGCAGTCTTAGAATTTTAGTTTTACACTTCTTTACTACCGAATATATGTGTTTATTAGACGATTTTAGAAATTCTGAAAGTATTGGAAAGAATGGCTGACGCTGGAAGGTCTTGAACCTGCAACTCCTACTTGCCGGGCGAGCAAGAACGACTTTCTTATGTTCGAGCTAAATGCAATTACAATTTGAATAAATCCCAGAAATTATATAATTGTAATCACTATTCAGTAGAATAGTCAACGGTAATTGTTAATTTATTTTAGAAAAAAATTCATAATTTTCACAACGGATGTTCATTTTCGAAAGCAATTTCAGTTCTCACTTTACTGCTAGTTCCCAGTTTTGCCATTTTATTTATGCCCTTCCTGTTGCATTAAATCAATTGAATGAATAATAATAAATAATTCTGCTGTTATATCTACGATTTGGAATAGGATATTGTTGAACATAATCGTAAATAAAATCCTAATTTGAATCATCATCATTGAGAACTGCTCGCTCTCATACAATACAATATTTCCCGTGATTGTATTACCTATACAACAATAAATTAATTTGGTGTTTCTATTTTTCCAGATTGTGACATCCTTCGCTTCTCGAAACTTTGGAGTGTTTCAGGTGTGATCGTGGAGGTGCACTGAAGAAGAATATGCAAGACCATGGCAACCCGGAGAACCGCAAGTGGTGAGTAGTGCTTTCTATTTGTATTGCCTCTTTCGATATAACAGTATTATTGCTGAAACTTTTAATTGAGATCATTGTATTTTCGGTTGTGAGTTAAGTGAACATTACAGTTGAAACTGCCATTCGGATGACATGAAATCTCAGCTGGTAGGAAATGAATTATAGGTCTATTCCTTTTCGTATGACAGTCAGTGTATATTAATTTTGTTTCAGAAAAACGCTTGGCATAAAAGAAGTTAAATAGAGAAACATTTTATTTCCGCAAGAAATATAATCCCACTTAATTCTCTCGATAACAAGAAATGGTATCTATAGAGCGATTACAGCCCACATTTAAAAATGATTATTCCCTATTTCAAATGGCGTTTAAAGTTTTCAAAAAAATTCTACATTTATTTTTAAGCAGCTTCGTCATGATTAACATTGAATTAATTTTTTAAATGTTTTTTCTATTCCATCCACTCCGGTATATATCCCATTCTTATCTTTTCGTGTTAGACGGTAAATTTTCCTTAATGGAACACAAAGAGACGGATAGAGTTATCATGGAATTTAATTAAAATGAAACTTTGTATATTAATTCGTTTTTGGCAAAATACTTAGTACAAAACAACGGATGGAAAGATTAAGAAGGGGAAATATCTCCCGCGAAGCCATATCGGATGGCACAAGACGGCAAACCCATTCAATCTACATTTGTGATAACGTTTCTGTTATAATATTTAACAATCATTTTATCACCTCATCGGTTAAAAGTTTATTCATTACAAATGCATAATATTCTAATCCTTTACCACATCAAAGAAAACGAACACTTCTAATAACAAATATGCTGCTCAAAGTGAATGGTTACGTTAAGGAACATTAAAAAATATTTTTAATACATTTTTCCGAGAACAAAATCTGCATAAATAATGGGATTTTCATCAACGAGTAATTTATGACTCCGTATTTGTATACCTTTTATTTATTTTTCTCACAATTTCTCAATTATTTTGTAATCAGCTCTTATGAGTTAAATTTTCAAAAGAATTTGATGAATATCAACTTAAGATCCTCGTCATTATAAATTACATTAAATATTAACATCAACTATTAAACAATTATTATTAAAAATCAACATTAACTATTATAAATTACATAAACTATATTTTGTTCTTATTTATGGGAATCGTAATTATAGTTACTGATTCTGCAAATTGTACAACCCTGAAACCCTGAAAGCTTCGGAGCATCTGATATAGCAATCAAATTTTGATAGCTAGCTATATATTTACTATATTTGCGTCTTTGAATTAATGAAAAATCGGTAACTTTAAATAAAAATAAAGCTACACGGTATGAATTTGGGTCTGCATAAATTTCCCACTAACTGATCCTGTCCTGATTTCGGAGGACCTTTATTTGTAATTAAAATCCTGTTAGAAACGCAAGTTTTTGACCGATACAAAACATGTGCTTACTTGAGTCGAAAATCACTTGGAAAATGAAGTCTTGAGATGAATAATGGTAGCAATTTTTAAATATATAAACATATACGAGACAGCTATCATTAGAAAGAATAACTTCCTATTTTTCGGATATTTTCACTTTGGTGTATACGTTACAAGTGATTCGGCATGATTTGGACTTTCCTTTCGTTTTTTTTATCTCCTACTGGTCACTCTTCCTTTTATTCACTTGCTCTTAGACGCAAGGCTTTCCTTTTCGCCGTTGTTTACATACAATTAAAAAGAGAGAATATTTAAGTGTAAATGATAATTCAGAAAAACGACTTCGTTACTGTCCCAAGGTCAGTCCGATCCTTTCACAAGATTTAAGAAACTGAATTAGCATCGTTTTCCCTGACCTTCAATTATATCCTGCAGTTTAATTTCCTTCTGTATTTCGTTAAGAAGCAAGGTAAACATCATAATTGTTATTGTCCTATTTCCTCCTCCACCCTGTCCATATACCATTTCAATACCCTTAGATACGATGCATGGAATTCGCAAATCAACAATTAAGGATCTTTGCTACACATGCGTTGGGTATTTCATCCCTAATTTTATTATTGAATATAATTTGAATCAAAATAACTGATATTGGATTCGAAACACGGTATGCTTTTTCCGTTTTTATCTCGTAAGATTCCTACAAAGAAGTTTAATTTTTCTTTTTCCTTCCTATTATCATCATCAATCATTTATAATTTACAATGACAAAATTTTTAGATTAGATATGCTTTCGTAACTGCAATTATTTTCATTAGTAAACGGGTTTTGGTGTTCTTACATTAAAAATAAAATTTCGTTTGTATTAATAGAAGTTAATCATACAAACTTCAAGACTCAGAATCAGTTTGAAAGAAAAACTTTTGTTATGACTTTATACTAATCTTAAAGAAATTTACATTACTATTTCTATTACCTACACATCTATTTTAACTATTATTGAATTTTTGTCTTTTCCCACAGGAAAATTCAACTTCCACATGTGGTGAATTAGATGTAAGTACTCATTTCCTTTTCTGTTCAGATGATTAAAGCTTTAAGTTCATTTAGTTCATCAACCAAAATTTATTTAAGAGGATATTCACTCAAAAAGTGCAGCTTCAATAGTAGTTACCTTTTTAATCACGGCTAACTGACATTTTTTGAGTTCTGATTTGATTATCCTCTGAATTTTATAAAAAGGCAATAATTTAACCATCACATTAACTTATAATTTTTACGATCAACAACACCTATAACCCTCAAAAGCAATGGTGATTCATTATGGTCAGATGAAAATAAAATGCTGAAATTAAATTTTCAACAGTTGCAGTAGTTTTCTAATAAGTGCACTGTAGATGTATTAACCACCTCCTCTGTAGGGGGCGTGGGGAAGGTATTCTTTACAATCCTAGCCTACTTCTAGACCTACAGTCGCAGGCATCTATTTCAGGGGCCTTTCTTTACCTTTTTAGTCAAGGCTAACTGTTACTTTTTTGGTTCTGTTTTGATTATCCTCTCATTTTCATAAAAAGACAACGATTTAACTATCAAAATGACTAGAAATATCAGTTTAAAACTCTTATAAGTCTCATAAGGAATGGTGAATTATTATGGCCATATAAATATTAAATGCTGCAATGAATCTATCAGCTCTTGGCAGTAGTTTTCTTAAGAAGTGCACAATAGATGAATTAACCACCTGCTCTGTAGGGGGCGTGGGGAAGGCATTCCTCACAAACCTAGCCTACTCTTAGGCCTACAGTCGCAGGCATCTATTTCAGGGGCCTTTCTTTCACCTTCTTCTGCAGGGGTGAGGTAACTAAGCACTCACTTCTCACCTGCTCGTTCTTTCTGTCTATGAGGTCGGAGCTTCTCCTTGAAGTTGTGGCAGGGGGCCCTCTAGGCATAGAGGTGAACCCTATAGCACGTCACAACGGCCTGGGGCGGTCCACTTCTTAGGGTTTTATAAATTATTCCCCCCCAATCCCTCCTTGCCCTTCCACATCAGCCGAGTCAACGGAGAATCACCAGGAGTAAGTTTCGGTGTTGGTAAAAGTATATAGCGTGTGAGAAGAACCAGGAGGAATTTGAAATAGGAACAGAGGTTTCAGAAGTCTCCAATAGAATACTCTTTAATTTTTTCCGACTTCTGCATTTACGGATATTTTTAGATACCGTCATAAGAGAAAATTCTTAAAATATTGAAATTTGACGATAAAATTTTGATATCGAAACACCGCACTGAATTCGGATATTGAAAATATTGGAAAGCTATTCGTGATACCGAAATACAGCTCACCAAATGAGCTTCCTCAGATATACTGATTAACTTCTTGAAAATTGTTCATATTTCTTAAGAAAATATCTTAACCCTCTCAATCTAACCATTTATGACGGAGATTTTCACTATTAATATAATATACAATGCAGTATCCTAATTATAACATAATAATGTACTATAATTTATTAATATCCTTATATATAAATAATGGGGCTGAAGGTAAATGGAGTCACTACTGGTCAGTGGAAGCGAGGTCAAAAATGTCCCAATACAGATACGTAAGTGTAAGGAGGCAGAAAAGAATATAATAATATAAATTTCAATGATAAGTTTTACACAAAAGAGTGATTATTCTGGAATTAAAATGAATTGCGTTTATTTTTTAAACAGATTTTTTTCTGCACTATGGATCGCTTTTAGTAATATCTTCTTCCAAAGTTATCACGTTCTGTCTCCCTGCGGAATGCCTACACCCTAATAAGAATCAACGTCTTGTTCCATTTGTCTTAGTATACGCTTTTAGATAGGGAACTGAGATAATTCAAAGTATGGGAAGTGGTTCAACGGAATAGAGCAGTAATGGAAGTGATTCTAGCAGAATTTGGAAGGTTAGATATGAAAGTGGCTCCTTCTCCCACTATCAAAGTAAACGTATTTCAGTAATTTTCCTGGAGGGTGGGATTCATAACAGGAGGCTCAGAAACTTTACTGCTCCGAGTCATCTCAGAGGGAAAGTTCTTCATCAGAACATCCGATATTAAGATTTGATATAATTCATATTGACTTAATCTCCAGAGTGGTGTAAACTCAGGCATTCCTTACTTCGTGCGTTCCATTAATTACTCCTTGGTATTTAGATACCAATCATTGACTGACATTTAGCTAACACTTAAATTTAGAGTTATGATATTATCTTCCATGTCACAAGGAACCGCATTATTAGTGCGCTGGCGAATTTTATTCTAGCGCATTTACACATGAAAAAATGGAAAAATTAGAAGGTTGAACTAGCTGCTTTCAATAATTATTTTCCGCGAGTGATTCTAGATGAGAAATGATTAGAGAAATAAACTCGTGACGCATGCAAGATTACTAGTTCCCGACCAGTGTTTAGAGGTCAACCAAAGAAAGACTCATTAAAAAATTATTATTTGATTTATGTTTGGTGGTGGGAGTTGTTGACTTATATCTTTCTGCATGGCTTTAAATGGGTTTTATCCTTCGCAACGTTTTTTCTTAGAGCATGTGAGGCTAACTTATTACACGATTAACGCAGTAGTACGCAAGAGAATCTTGGCAAGCAGTACGCTTGTTATGTAATCTTAAATTGAAAATGTAGCCCCATAGTAAATATATTTGCATTCTATTAATTTTTACTAAAAAACTTTGATTATTTACGTTAGTTAAAACACCTTAATTCCATCGATGACATAATAAAATAGATAATATCAGCATTACTATCTACGGTTTGGTAAAACATCGGCACGAAATTCCTTTTTATTTATCGAATGCGGCAATCTTGGCATAAAAGCTTCGCCATCCCTGCTCTAAGCTATTCTCCCAGCCAACTGCAATTAACAGCATGGTCGTTAACTATAAATTTCGGGCTCTGAGTGACTAGCCGGAGCCATTTCAACCTTACATAAAGGCCTTGAGTATACTTGTCCATTTAATTTGATCAGTTACAAAATACTCGTAATTTCGCACGTAGGATTTCATAGATACGCTTTTAACAATAAGCACAAGAGCTTGGTTTCCCTTGAAAATCCGTATTAATAACATAACATAGTCCATTTAATTTGACCAGACCAGCGGAATTAATTCAGGAATGTATGCGCTCAGCCCTAACAATAGGCGGAAGAGCTTCGTTTTCCTTTTTCTCGTGAATCCAGATAACGCGTTAGAAGAGAAAATTGGCTTCAAAGACAACAGTGTGGGCGCACGAGCATTATTTTCGCGAGCGGTTTTCCTCGTTTGCGTTCGACTCCTTTTCTGGATTGTCCTTGTATACGTACCGCTGCCCCTCAGGCATCTCTTTTCGCCTGTCAGAGGCACCATGAAAGTGCTTGTGCCCAAACACAAGGGATTGCAAGCAACGTGTCAACAACGGGGAAGCTTGGACATTTTCCTGTAATACTCCACGTGGATTCTTCCAATATATCGTGAGGTACACTTCATTGCGTCACAATGGAGTGGATTCTCTCACCATCTTTCCCCATTGTTTACGAAGCTCCCGTAAACGGTACTCGTATTCTTAAAACTAAATGAGATACTACATTCAGTATTTCATTCCCATTTTCAGACTTATTATCGGAAGCATTATTAGGAGTTTATTATTATTACTATTACTTAAAATTATTATTATTACTAGATAATTCGTAAATCTAATTTGCTTCCATGTTAACTTCGTCACAGTGACAAATTGCAGTAACGGAAATCAAGGCAAGCAAATGAATTTCTTTTCTCGGAGAAATGTAGAATACGAGACAAAAATTATCACAGTAGAATTTAAACTTGCTACATTAAGCAATCTATTCGTCAATTCTTACATGAAATTGAATCATATCCAATTAAAATCCAAATCGAGTCACCATTCTCAACTTTTTCCCGCAATAAAATTGATTATTAATTAAATCTCAAACTTTACTACATCTTTTAATCTACAAATTTCAAATATTCAGTAATTAGTTTGTATTTTATGCCAGATTTGAAAAGAAAGAAAGAGGACGTAGAATTCCCAAATCACGTTATTGGTTTTAAGTTGAAAGCCACTCGAATACGAAGTTAAGAAGTTTCTTTCCTTAAATATAAGTCGATTCAGTTGCTTCCTTCATTTCAGAGCAGTTAAAATGCCTTGAAATTTATTTAATCTTGCAGGAACTGAAAGGAAGTTTAAGGAGCTTGTACATTAGCAATGTAAATATACGCTAAATTAATTTTTACCCAATGCTTAAGCTGCTCAATTTTATAGGTTATGAACTTTTCTTGTGCCGTAAAAGTAGATCTTTAGGAAGCATAAGGGTTATGCTGTATTTAAAGAAATGTGCTTTAACAACAACTTTGGAGATTTATAGAAATTAATGCTATTTTTAAATTCATAGGAGCGCATTTTCACATTGTAACTGACCGAGCAATAGATATAATTTAAGCATGACGTGTTAAAGGTAACGAACGGAAAGTTATAGCAAATATAAAATAAATTTAAAATATAACGTACTGAATATCTGTCAGATAATTAATACTGGTTGTTCATAATGTATTGACTTCAAAATATAGAATTAGCCATAAATTGAGAAATCGAGTATTAGGATACAATGGATCCTTAACAATTTATGATAAGCAGATGTTTTTCATTGTTATGATGCAAAAACCAAGAAAATAGGATAAGCAAGGGAATAAAACGCCTTGTATTGCTAAATTTCGGCCAAATTTAAATAAATGGTTAAAGAATGCCTTAGACTTGTAAACGATGACTCCCACATGCATTTAGAATATGAAATCTCTATTTACATGAAAATACTTGTGATTCGAGAATGAAAATCATAGTAAGAGTGTTTTTCCATAGTTTATGGATGAGGATAATTCGTATAAAAGGAGCGAAAAGCCTCGTGAACCTCAGTTCAGAGATTCAGTATGTGTATCTCTTTGGAGAGATACCTTGTTTTCATTTCCTATTGTTTTCTTCACGTGAGCATGAGTGACACCTTGACATATGCTCAATATTTTCTCCTTTTTCCAACGTCTTATATACATATAGTCTTATGGACATATTTTAAATTGGTGTTTCGAACGAGAGTGAGAAACGCTGATGATATTGTCGAAAACTTCATCAAGTCCAGAATAAAACGTTCCTACGCACTGCATTCCACACTTCAGAACAAAATTACGCGGTCAGATAAAGAACCTTTAATAACTCTCGTGTAGTCATTTCCTCAAGATTCCCCAAGAAATTATTTTATCCCAGGAAGGAGCGGGGAGTGCTATTTTCCTAGATATTTTCTCATCCATATTTCGGGAGAAGTGACGTTGAGGCAGTGCCTAAGGGTGTCTTCCTTTCCCCCTCTGCTTCGTCATTTTGAAAAATAAGGAGAATTTTTGGAAACTTTCTCCTTCGGAAGATCGCTTTATTGTGAAGATGCCTGGCTGATATCATATTCTCTTTCCTCCAAAGAGATGATCCCGACGGTAGAGGGGACCTGAGTTATATTTTCGAAGCCTTTTACAAAGGAAAGAGCCCCTTACATCGATCGGGTGGATTTTCTTAGGATATATTTTTCAAGAATATGGATGTCTTTATTTACAAGTCTAGGCCGTTCGTCAAGCAATTTATCTTTAGGTGTTTCTTAGCAAATTTATCTTTTCTCTTGTTTATCAATTTTCTCACTTCCTTTGAATTTCCTCGATCCGGCCCATTAAAGGGATCTTAAAATAACACTATTTTCGGCAGTATCCGCAAGGATAGTCCGTATTAATGTCGATGAATTTGTAAAGCAGGGAACCATCCTGAAAAGTTTTTATAATTATGGGAGACATTTGATCTAGGATCTTTATTTTTAATCATGGAAATACAGAACATTTTGAGGTAATTTATTTTGGACATTAAAAATTAATACGTTCGAAATAAGTAAACAAATATAGACGCTATAATTTCGAGCTATTGTCTTTAAAGATAGCAGCCGAATTTTTGCGCATTACTACCACGGAATATCTGAATATAATATTCATAAATTCATATTCATTAATTCATTTGAACTCATCTCTGTTTTAGCCGCGTGGGTGATAAGGGTTTTGAGAGAGAGATTAATTATGTAAGGGAATTTTCCAGGTATTATAGTCTTTATCGTCCAAAGGAATTGATGGAGATAGTGAAGATTTCATAGTTCAAGATAGATTTATTTCATTTTCTGTTTCTACGGAATACGGTAAAACGGAATATTACCAGTTCATCCACTCTTATTAAGACTCCTTTAAATGGTACATCCTGTGGTGGTGTTCAAGAAATGCTCTTCGGAGACCATAATCATTTAACACTACAGATAATATAAGTTACATAGTACCCCTTACGAATAGATGGAACAATCCATGAGGCTGAAAAATATTTAATTAATACCTGAAGTATTCTATTTTAGTAATGAACGAAAGACAAGGTCAAAGTATTATGATATTTAAATCGAATATCGGATTTTTTTGTAGCATATGGAATTTGGATGATAATAATTTGGTGAAGTAATAATGCAGTTTCCCATGTCCCATAGTAAAATCAGTTCACGCGAGAGCAATTTAAGTAATACACCTGAGGTTACTTAATGAAGCGTTTTGGTTCTTCTAATTTCTTATGAGAGCGATAACTTTTATGGAATTCATGTTGATAATTTTTGTGTCAGACACATACCAAGTTTCTTTGCACCGTCATCTTATGCGTACTACATTTTGGTAGGTTTATGTGCCTCAAAATTCCCTGTTTAAAGCCCTTTTTTCCATTTCTTGGCGACTTTCTCCAACCTTTATATCATCTAACACCTTTTATCTCTGTCTTCCTTTCTGTCTTTTTCTTTTCATTCTACCTATTATCATAAATATCCCCTCCCCAACCATCTTTAGCACTTCCCCATTTGTTTTCTGTCAGCCCAGCTTACTTCCTCCATTCTACGCCATATCCACATCTCGAAAGCCTCTAATCTTCTGATGTCTTCTTTTCTTAAAATGCACGTACCACACGCATACGCTCAAGGATTTACTAATGTTTTCCGTAGTATTTTAACAAAATCGATCGTCATCAGTTTCCTTCCCTTTTTTGGCTATTTTTTGGTACCATTTTCCTGACCTCAGCAGTACATCTTCCATCATTAGAATGAAGACTATCCAAGTATGCAAAGTTTTTATACGGTAAATATCATAACATTCTTAGATCGATCAAAGTAAAATGATACTTACCTACGAACAGCATAATTGGAACATAATACAGAAGCATTAGCGTATTCGACTTCTTTGAAAGCGTTCCCGGGTTCGATTCCTGGTGGAAATTCACGTGCGAAATGACAACTGTGGAAGCAATTTTAACAATACTACCAATGCTACGTTGCGACAACTGCAGGTAGCAGTTAACGTATATATTTCCATTATTCCGCAGATGCTTTGATACTTATTCGATAAAATGACCGTGATATTTATTCAATATTTACCACGAAAAAATTCTTTGTCACATAATCCTTATGCGCCGATAAATCTGCCCGGAATTCGATTTTGTTCTCTCCGAAATCTTCATCCCTCCTCTTCCCCTTCTTATTCCACCTTTCTTCTTTCTTCAATCGCCTACTTCCGCTTTCCCTTTGTCATGCATCTTCGTGCAAATCCTCCTCTGACATCGGCAGCGAAGGTTATAGAGGAAAGGCGATTGAGGAGGGCAAATATTCTCAGGTTAGAACTGTAGACGGCTGGGTTGTTTATGGCTCTGGAATTCCACTCGCCGTCCTCAATTTATGGCCCCAGTATCAATCCTCTCATAAGGAAAGACCAGAATTACTCCCCCGTGCAAGTTCGGCGGGGAGGAAAACGTCGGATTTGGAATTATCATCTCGTGAGGTCGCGAGTGGAGGTGCGGGCTTTGGCAAAGACGCCTGCCTAGAAGGAATTATGCGTTCTCCCTCCCCCGTTTGCATTCGGAAGAATGATTTAGAAAGGTTTGAGACGCTTAGGAATTTTGCGTGGGATTTTTTTCATAGGGACGGTCTCAAGGAGAATATCCGCTGCTCAAGGAAACTTTTCTCTTATTTCCGTGTATGCCGAAAGCGTTTTTCGATTTTAGAATGGTTTCTTTTAGAAGGGAATCAGTTCGCTTCCTCTGAAATACTTTTGAGTGTATCGTTTTCCGAATTTTATCCTACAGAATTTACTTATCTCAATCCGAACACTATGATATGTTTTCGAAATTTTCTCACGAAGGTTTCATCCTTTTTACTTGTAGGGTATATGTTTTTTGAAACAGTAAGTTTTAATTGTAATGTTGATGCATATAAATTTGTTTCGATTAAAGTTTCTGGACTACGTTTTTATGATTGGAAAATTCTTGTCATCATAATTGATTTTGAATTCTTTCGTTGTTATTTAGAAATAAGATATTCTGAAAATTAGAGAGTCCAAGATTTCCCGCTCAGTTTTTCTCGAGGGATTTTCTCATTACGTCAATGAAGACATTATGTGCAAGAATTCTTGACCATTTCGATGAACAAATTTTATCTTGTCAAAGATAATTTTTTTCAACTAAAACTTACATCGTGCGCGCATGTATTGTAAAGTATTAGCAAATAATACATTTTAAAGGTTAACGTCAATTTTGAAAGCTAGCGTTATCTAACTCAAAATAAGAAATTGTGGAAGAGTTAACAGTACATACGATGCTGAAATTTATTACTTAAATGTTACATGTTTGAACTATCAGATTTCAGTTCTATGTTTGGCTATATTGATATTACTTAGCTTTTACTGGAATTTCCGCGATGTGTGATCTCTTAACTCTATATATGAAATCGATAGTCTAATAACCTATGCTTAACTCGTAAGTGGTCGCGTGACATGTGGTTACGTGACTAGTCCCGTCGGATCATATTGACCAGAAACGTTAATTATCCTACTACATGTAGTCGAATAAAGTTAATGAAAGTTGATAATTAATGTATGGATCTTTACTTGTTTATGGATTTATGGATATCAAAAATTACCAGTTTTAAGGCAAACTTTCTGTTGAAGAAAAAGTTTTTAAAAATTGGAATTCGTTGCGAATCAGAATGATGCTAAGATGATACGATGCTCTTACATTGAATAAATAAGCTTTTTATAGCCATCAAAAATAAGAAAAGTACAGTAAATGGTAAAAACAAATTAGAACTTGAGGTATTCCAGAAGTATTTTAAGTTTAACACCTATTTTTAATTCCTTATAATAAATAAAGAAATATATATTAAGCAAAACTCTTGTCTGGTAAATATATTTGTTTAGATAAGTTGCACAAATATTCAATTTTGACTACACAAATTGGTTTATAGGAATAGATAAGTAAAATGGCTCCCGGATAGCCAAGTAGGCAGCTCATTCGAATTTAGCTAAAGCGGACAGAGGTTCGATTCTGGGTGGGAGCCCACGCGAGAAATTACCTCATTGTCGAAGGAATTTTAGCTATACTAACATAACATTGAAACCCAGACTCTTTCTCTCCTGATTTGAGACGATTAAAATCAATCAAAGTTTGGGATTAAAATCATTAAACTTGCTCGTATCGCAGTTTATCGCAGGAACAAAGCATAGCCCCATCCCTTTACTTTCATGTGCCCTACTTTGCAGGGCTTTCCATTAGCTCTCCTCAACCTGCAACTCTTTCATTTGACCCTATCGATTTGATTCATTGATCAGTTCAACTTCTTTCCCGCCGACGTACGTCGCCTGTTTAATTGAAAGAAGTTTGGCTTGAAAAAGGTCGCCGCTTTCCAGGAAATGTTTTCTTTTTTCACCGCGCCCAAAGCCCACCTCTCTCTATAAATATTAATATCCACCTACGTTACTTCTTGAGGAAAGGTCATTGATTGAAACTTTTATGGTAATAAAAATTTCCAAACTTGGGTTGTAAAAAAATTCCGTTAATTGAATATTCTTGCTATTACTGGTTCATATGGTTCAAGGCGATTCAGAAACTTTCAGACTACCGTCACACTGAGATAAGAAAATCCGGTATACCTTCTTGATTTCTAAGTTTCGGAACTAGGATAATTAAGGATGCTATTGTATCGTGAGATGATTTCGTATTTTGCTCGTTTTCAAGATTAAAGGAAGTATTCAATAGATATAAATAAGTTTCATTGAGCAAATACCACTTAAGATAGATTTAATCCAGAGATGAGTAATTTTTAATTGAAAGAGGAATCTACTAAATTAATTCATATTACTGTAGTTATATGTTATCTTTAAATATTAATCTTCTAAAGAGCAAACTCTCAATCAATGTAGATGAATATTACATCGTAAACCGAAGGATATAAAATTTTCTTTATGTTAAGCACAGCAATGTATACCAGACGATGATTTACCTTCAAATCGAAAAATTCATTGTCAGAAAATTAAAAATTTCTGATAAGATGATATATCGAAATGAGAGCTATCTTGTCACATTCTGTTTGGCTCTTTGACTCAACTTAGTTACCATCTCTTCGTCGAATTCAATAAAAATGCGCTTCAATAATAGAAAGATTCATGTTCTGTATCTATAAAAGGGCGGAATTATACATGAATCTCTTCTATATACTTCGTTTTTTAATTTGCTATAGCATTTTGTCGCTGTTGTATTCCAAAAGCAGTTTTGAATATAAAATTTTTACAGTTTGATGCCTTTATATCACTTTTGTAAATTCAAATATTGACTCTGTCGATTAGTTCGCTTTGAGACAATTGCCTGAAGCCTACTCTGATTTCCGATCCTCCGTCATAACGTCAGTAATTTTCATTTTGTAAAGAGATAAGAGGATATCGGACACTGAGATTTGAATATAAAGGGCTTAAACGAACTAAAAAGTCCTTCTTGCGCTCCTTCCCTATCTAGACCCGATCGCAAAAGAAAGGCATTGAGGTTTTTTATGTCTAAATATTGCGATCGCAGATTTTAATTTGGAACATAGATAAACTTAACATTCTCCCCACCAATTTGGTCATATGGTGCCACTATCGAAATTGAAAATTTATAGTACGTTGTTCGTTTTTAGCTTCCTAACGTAGTTAGGATTAATGCATTCATTGATTCGTTCAAATGACAGAAATATTTTAGTTATTTTACAAATTTAGTTTTATACAAACTATTACCATAAATGTAAAAATTATAGATCAACTCACTCGGATTTAACGCTGTTCAGAATTTTGATTTACCCCTAGAGGTCACATCAAAATATGGAATTTGAAGCATCGAAAATTAAATTTTAAATTTAAAACTTAGAAATTCACAAAAATGTTAACCTCAACGATAAATGATTTTGAACAGCACTCTGAATATCGAGAACAAGTTAGGATATGAATGTGTTAAATATAGATTCAGACAGTGATCTCTTGAATTATACCAGAAAGAAATTTTAAAAATAGCCTATCCTGATTAAATGGAAGCGCTTTGAATATATAATTGAAAATTGATTCAAATACTCCCTCACTATTTCCATCTCGTTGCTTCCTTACTCCACTTTCCAAAGAAAGATAAGACGAATTCATGATAGAATGTTGTTAGTAACCACTTTCTAGAAATTTTCTCCATCTTCGATCTTCCCCAAATTGTGCCTTATCTAGTTTAGATCCGCACTTCGTTTGTCTTCTTTGCAAAATCTTCGATTTATTTTGTCTGCGTCCCTTGAAAATGCATTCCCATCGCTACTCGTATAGAAACCATTCTTCTTAGTCTCTATTATCAGAATTTCTTAGCGCTATTTGTAGTTTCTCAGTCTTTTCCAATCAATATCGTACTTCAAACGCGGTATCTCATAACATTTCCTAAGGTATTTACGGAGAGAAGACGTTAATTAATTCTATTCACATATGGTACGAATTTCTTCATATTTCACAATGCCCGCTGCATAGCTAGTATTTCGTGAACGTGTTTCACGCAAGTTGATTCCATCTGACTCACTCTTGATTTGGAACATCAAGTAGACTGTGAATAGCGACAAGATTTAAAACAAGGATGCAACCGTATTTTGAGCACAGTGAATAGATGTTTCTGAGAGAATTTTCCCTTAGGGCTTACCAAATCGCATTACGTTCTGTGAAAGCTTGTTAGAACACAATGAATTTTATGCTCCAATTTGGACTTCTTAAATTATGCAGTTCTCATCTCTTGTTTGAGAGGAATCGAAATTAATCTCAACGTTCGTTATTCAGCGTTTATTATTAAGCTTTTAAAGCAGCCTTTCCTATTTTAATTACTTTAGTAATTATATTTTGAAAATTATCAGTATGCGGTCTGAGAATAAAAAAAAACGTATTGTATTTTCATGCTGTTGATAAAAGCACACTATTATTCTATTTTATCGATGATTGAACGGATAAATATTTGTATTGATGCACTTTTACTGTCCATTAGAATAAATGTTATTTTTGTTTGTCCTGTGGATTGAGAATCGAGGCGTGATAATCGAAGAAAAGCTTTTCGCATTCTTGATAGAAGTTTCCGAAGTATTTTTACGAAATGTATAAACAGTTGTATTGGCCAATTTCATTAATTGTTTCTACAAATTTGTAAGTTCTTGTAATAGATCTATACAAGACTCAAGGAATTTTTAAAATTTTGCGATATTAAAACTTCTATGATTATTTCACATATACATGTAGCGGAAGTTACTCACATCGCGTAATTAGATGCGTCAATTTAAAATTATTATAATTTTCCTTTTCTACCTCAGCACTGATAAAAAACTTCACGTTTCATCTTCTTTATCGTGGAGACGCTATGATGGAAATTATTATAATAGATTTAATGTTTTCTATGCCATTCGTGATTTTAAAACTCAGTGTTGACATCCTTAGATTAATAAAGTAACCGCCACATCGTCTATACCGGGGAATAGCGGAGGTTATTGAAATCAGTGCTCTTCTACATAATGATTTGCGTCAATGGTACGATGCACCGATTTTTTAGGAAAAAGGAAAGAGAAGTATGAGAGTGGAAAAGTTGGACGATATTCTGAAAAAATTGTACGACAGGGACAAAAGTTTGAACATGGGTAGCGAAATGCGAACACGTGGGAAACTATATGGTGATTTATTCAAAGGTTCGGAAGTACTGTAGGAAGGAAAATAGGGGAAGAGGCCAGGGAATATATCCCGAAGTTGGCCTATTGAAGGTGGCGCGATGTTCAATGGAATAAGCACTCTTTGTTTGTTTGGCCGCGAGTCACGTCTCGTCTCCTGGATTTATGGGGTCGTGCCTTAATAAAGGCAGAGCCAGAGGGAATCAATGCAGTTAATATTCCATTTGCATTTAAAATTGATCCGGATCGATGCTTAAGCTCCAAACTGAAGCCGTCAGGATGAGCACATTTTGAGTCATCATGAAATTTTGCGCGATTTCGCATTTTGCTAGGATCATTGTACAGTGTGTCAAACCGCAGTTCAGTTAAAGCTTAGTTAGGGAGGCCGATTTACAAAAACATTTCTTGGATAGAAAACAGAGTCGGACCGGAAATGACTGAAAGCCTTTGCAGATTTAACCAAAGCGTGCTAGAAGTTTTTGAGAGAAAGTTTAAGTAGGTTTAATCCACGGTTGCATAGCCTATTGAAGGTAATGGTTTTATGTCATTCAATCTTTGATCCTTCTCAACTCTTATTAAAGATGTTCATAGTTGGGTAAATCTGTTTCCTGTTTCAATGTTCCGTGTCACGTAGAATTAAACCACATTAAAGTAATTATGTTTATTTAATAAGTCGGTGAAATCTCGAAATCTTTTAAAATTCCAATGACATATACACAACACAATGCGGATGCGGACAGTTTTTGCTACGTGAGCATTTATGCAATGGAAGAGTAAGAAAATCAAATTCCATTATGAATAACCCTTAATTAAATAAGAAAAGCACAGATATTTACTTTCCTCAAAGCTCTGACTTTGTTTTATCTAAACTTTCCTTATAATTTTATTCCAGAATTATTTACTATGGTTAAGGTTTCCGGGCGGGAACTTCTGCTCACCTGTTCCCGAATTCCGAGAAAATTCAATAGGGAAATTCAGAAAATATTTTCTTAGAATCTCTTAATTCTCATAATGGGAAATGAACGCTCAGCCCAGATTTATGCCTTTATTTCTTCTATTTATCACTATGTAACGTCATATTTTGTAGAAATATTACACGTCTACTTAAAGGTACGCGACACTAGAATCAGATAACACATGACTAACTAGTTCCTCGTAATTATAATAAAATTTTTATTGAATATTATATAAAATAGGCTGATACTGGATATTTAATAGAAATATCAGGCTTCATATTTTTACTTTAAAATTTGATTTTAATTGATGAACGATATTAAAAAATCGTCGAAAAACCTCTTAACTATTTTGTGAGTTACAGAACACAAATATGAAATACAAAAGTAAACAATATTGCTGCATTTAACACAAATATAACTTCTTAATATTCGCATCTTTCTGCGAATCTTCATAGCATCTTTGGAGCAGTTTTTATTGTTTGTAGCAAATTGAATAAGGGAATGGCAACGATATACAGTTGGGTGTCCGTTCCATTTTTTCATACTGTCATATCTCCAATCGTGCAGAGAAAATGCAATGGGAAGGTCTGAAACAAACTTAAAAATGAATCCCAAGGCGAGGGAACAGTTTATTCAATCAACCCCTGAATCGCAAGGAGGAAATGTTGAGTTCGTCTTGTCGTATACAATAAGAGACAATAATTCCCCGCGTCGACGGCACGTGGAATGTTCCCATCAGTATAGTGTCTTCTTTCGCGTGTCACACTTATTCCCGCGGTTACCTTGTTTTTCCCGTCACGGAGTAAACTGGGTCACAAACTTTGTCACTAGGATTCAGGTAGCTGCGATTTCTTATTTACGAAGGTGTGCGTGCTCCGCGTCACAGTCTCTGGCTCCAATCACTTATTTAGAGCCAATCTGTGTGAAATCCCCTTAAGATACGTCTCTCCCTCCACACCTCCTCTATCACATCCTTCAAATTACCCTCCGTTTCCCCATCTCTTCCCTCTCTGCCATTAAACCCCTCACGCCTTTCCCTCGCTTTATCCTTTCATATCCGTTTTATGATACGGAACATCTCGGTTTCGCCCCAATGAGGACATCAATCGGTCGATTGTTTCCTTCCGAAGTTAGTTCTATTTTTCGTTTCGGTCTCGGGACATCGATTTCTCGACCGTATCTCGTTAGCGAAATTTGTAGATTTTTTCTTTGCTGGACGTGCAAACTTTAAGCGACTTTTCTAATACAAAGATACCATTGCTAATGAAGATGGTTCGTGGCCTCCGGATAGCCAAGTTGTCATCGCCTAAGACTTATGTGTAAGCGGTCCCGGGTTCGATTCCCGGAGAAGGCTCATTTGTGAAATGACGTTAGCTGTCGAAGCACTTTTAGAAGTTACTTCTGACTACGATAGTTCGTTCCGGAATCGCATTCGTTGGTCGAAGTCTTCGTTAACTAAACGAGAACTCTCATAGGTTTTTACAGCCAATCGTTTCATTGGGCTTAAAATATATTCTTAATGCCAAGAAGGGACAATTAGCGAACCTCAAGGACCCTGTGAATAACACATTTCATCGCAATCTATAAACAGAGTATATTCTGAACACCATTAGCATTCTTAAGAAAATCTTTAATTGGCCTTAAAATATATTTTTTGTCCAATTCCGGTATCTTATATGAGAATAACTGATATATTTTCCTTGTACTTATGAATATTTCTTTCTCTGTTAATATGATCTGAATGCGATTGATATATATATATACCGTAATAAAAAATCAATAATCCAAGTGAGGTTGGAAAAGAAGGAAAATTATATTGAAAATAGGCCTTCGAGACTTAATTGTTGAATTAAGAAACGTCACTTAGAGAATCGGAAATGAAAAAATCTGACGCTAACAGGATCCGACCCCTGGTCTCTCAATTGCTATTCAGTTGCTTTAGGCATTCAATAAAACTTTTCTAACACATCCATTCGGGATACTTTATGGGCAGGGAAAGGTCCTGTTCCCGTCAGTCTGTTTTTATGTCCTTTTCTGATTGGGATTTTTCATAGGTGCACAACCTTCTGTGCTAATTCACCGAAACCATTTTCCTTTATACGCATCGCCGCAGTAACGAAGGATCAATGTTTAGCAGGATTTAGCTATATGCTACATAAGATAAGGCTTAGGGCCCTCAATTTGTAAGCCACTTTAAAAATTTCTGTGTACCCTCGCATGCAATCTTATTTTAATATATTTAAAATTCATTCATACGTTTATCCATCTATCTTTGACAGTTACATAGGTTTAAAGTTATTATGAGATTCTTTGATGTAATTTAAAGGACTAGGGACCTAAAGGGTTTATATAGCTCAGGGCCTAGTCTAAACCCCGCCATGTGTTTGCGAATCACTTTAACATTTCCCCATCTAAAATTAGTAACTCGTTTCAGCAGAAAGACGAAGGCCATGTTAAACAAACTATTTTGTTGTTTTGAGCCATGTTTATTAATGGGTACATACTTTCACGAATCGAAAGTTAAGATTATTTGTGAAGGATAAAATGTAGATCATCCTGGAAGTTCTTGTACAACATTAACCCAAACTTCAGCATCTATCGAGCAGAAAAGCTGGATATGAAAATGTTTGTCGTGGCTTTAACGACAGTAGATTCCATTAAATCAGCCTTAACACCTCGCGATATCCTTTGCGGGTTCCTTTCGCCGTAGTCTTCACTTCTCTTCTTGCCACCGTATCTTCCGTCTTGCGTCTCTACTCATTACCTAAACTTCCCACTTTGACTCGCACTCTTCCGCGCCTTTACTTCTGACGGCACGTCATCGGCGTTTTAAAACATTCGGCCTAATATCGGGCGTTGGAGCGTTACCTGATCTTGAAGGTTCGTCATTTTCCCCATCGGAAAGCGGATGACTGACAGCCAGTCTTACGGACTCGCGCGGGGGCGGCTCTCCTTCGAATGTTAGTTTGGGAGGGACCGAAAAGTTTGCCCAAGGAGCGTCTAGGGTTCGGAGGCGGGAACCCCTCATCCTCGGCATCCCAACTTTAATTGTGCCCCTCGATCCCTCCGCTTAACTTCTCTTCCACTCTCAATCGCTCTCTGTTTTCCATTATTGGGATTCCATAATTTCTTAACACGCCCTCCGTGGGCGTGCGGTGGGAAGTCTTTAATGGGCTCCTAGCTAAATTATCGTTTTCTGAAATCCCTCGAAGTTAATGAAGTGTGTCGTTCGATGTTTTTCGTCGCTCCGGCGGGCCTTGAGCCAAAGTGATGCGGTATTTGGGGGTGGTTGGATGAAATTATCAGAGAAGGTGACGAATTTTTTTTATCAGTATCCCTATTAGGATAGGTTGCTTTAGTCCGTGGAATATATAGTAGATTAAGTAATAGCTGCATGCGGATAAGCTTTTGAGAAGTGTCTCTCCTTTAACGAATTTTTTACTAATAATAATTAGTATTAAACTATTAGTACTAATAACACACTGATAGTACTATGGTTCGTAATAATACAGTATACAAAAATTAATGATAAGTATCATGTAAAATTACTATATTAGTCGACCAAGAATAATTTTCGAGAACTAAAGAAGAAATATTTTTGTATATATTTTGGTTTAAAAAATTGGGCTAGATTTTCTGTATTGAGCACTCAAGATATATCGCTTGAATCTTATTTTCTTCTTTCATCAATTTTTATTTGGAAAGAAAGTAAAGAGTAAAAGAAAAAGAAGTCTACTCGTAGAAGGATTTGCCTCTACAACGAGAATTATATCTATATATAATATAATAAATGGATGTGTTATTAAATTATGGGAAGTCGTAAAGTTTATGTTGAGGAAATAAGAAATGTAAAGCAAGGAAATAGATTTGAATTATCTCAGATGTAGTCTACAATTAATGACGATGACTAATTCCGTCGAGTTTCGAATAGGTTGTACTGAGAATGCAATAGTAGATAATTCATTATTCATTCAATTCCGCCCCTCATTTATACAATTTTAAGGATCAGGATTAATAAATCTACCCGGAACATATGGATAAATTTACTCTCCTATTTACTCTCCTTGTGGTCTAATTTTTCTATCTAGCTACTATAACTTTTTAAACTTTAACTTATTAAAAAAATGAAAACTTTTGTCTCAAAGAAGGTTGGGACCGAGTCACTCCGTTGTGGAGAATTGCGTTACGTTTATCGTTCATAGGTTTTAAGCTCATAAGTTCAACCTCCCTCATGAAAGATACCTTTCATAGTTTAAAGGGCAACCCAGTTTCTGAAGTCGTTCAATTTCAAGAGGCAAAAGGCCATTGATTTCGAATCAACCCGGCAAAATAGGTAGTAAAATTCATTGATGATCTTTGCTGAAAGTTTTAATGCCATCTTTTTGCGAACGAAGCTTTTCTCTTCTCCAGTCTTATCTCTGACACTATTCTTTGCTCTCCTTTGTCTCAGCATTTTTTCATCAAATTTCCTTTTTTCTGCTTTTTAACGTTATAGAATTATTAAGTTGAGACTCCGAAAGACAAGTAATCGTGTATTAATTCCTCTAAAGATCAGGAATCTAGATCTAGATAAAGATCAGTCGATCTATTGGATTACTACAATAAAAGTGACGATAAAAAAACTATTAAAGTAAACAAAATCGTGTAAATATTTAGGAATTTACTTAATTGATGCCATTAACACTCCGTAAGGTATTCATTGAAGCAAAAGTCAATTTCACGCGATTTCCAATTAGAGAGGAATATGAAATTTAGGGATTAAGAGCCTACGGAATATAACGTTTCGATATTTTTTAGCGATGACAACACGCTGAGAACACCGGTAATAAAAGTATACTTTGAAAGTTACCAAGTTCTTTTATATTTGAGGATGGTTGTTGTGGAATTCTACGAAGTCACGCTTGAGAAGATCAATTTTAGAAAAGAGCAAAAGGAACTTTGAATAAAATTTTTTATTATTTATGGTGAAATATGAATAGTTTTGGATTTTAAGCAGCAAGAATTCGGACGAGATTGACATAAATTTTGTAGCATTTGGTGGCGATATGCAACCCGTTTGATCTTGATGCCCTTGGTGACCAAGGTGATTATTAAAGCTGAGCACATTTTCTCATAAGAATACGTTTGGAATTAATGTTCGTTGGAAGAAAATAATAGTAGGATGTTAATCATTTCGAAAAGAAGTCAATTTCCTGTGGTGTGAATGTTTGCTGTTTCCTTAAAAAATTCTCAGAACCAAACTTACAAAACATACTTACCGCGTACAAGTGTTTCTTAATCGCACAAATTTCCTATAAGGACAGTAATGTCATAATATTAAGGATGGGATAAAACATGAAGATATTTATCAATATATGGAGATCATAGCAAAGATTTTTGAAGATGAATGCATTTATGGTAAAATTTAGTCAAAAATTATAACGTGATTAATATTTATAAAATGTTTGGTAGGAATAAGTTATGAATTTTATTATTAATGTTCAATAATAATTACTTAATCATAAATTTAAACTAAGTACCGTCATTTTTGACGGGGAAGTTCACTAGAGAAGTAATAATTTAAGTCATTCCTATTCATCTCCGGTATCATTTGGTAATCAAGCAATGTATCCACCAATTAAGGCAGTTCTAATTAAAGAAAATGTATTCGAATACCTGAATCAACAAAGGTTGTTTACGATTGAATTATGATTTTTGATCGCGTCATTAACATTCTGCACGAGTTGGAAAACTTTCCTAATATTCATTAACAAGTGCGTGACGGATTTGACGGGAAACGCTGTACGAGTTGGTTTTTAATTTGCAATCAACGGAATGTATGATATAGTTATAACATCGACGCTGATGTTCACGATTCTCAGCATGGGTTTCTTCTTCTGAATATTTTCTTTGTTCATTAGTTCAGTAGAAACTTGTGAAGTTAATATCCAATCTACCAGGCAAATATTTTTAAGCAAATAGTCATGTATTAAAATCCCAGCGCTTATAAATCGACTCATCCCAGACCCTTAATTCGTCTAACAACTTCTGTCTTTGTCTTCCCCTCTGTCTTTTCCCTAGAGCTCTTCCTTCGATCTTTTTCTTCAGTAATCCCTCTACTCTCAATATTTGACCCACCCATTTCTTTTGTCGATTTCTAATTACTGCAAATAACATCCACTTCTCGCCAACCATCACCAGCACCTCCTCGTTTGTTTTTCTATCAACTAAGCTTCTCCATTCCACGCCATACCTACATCTCAAAAGCTTCTTATCTTTTAAAGTCCTCTTTTCTTATGGTCCAGAAATCCGTACGTTTCGGATATCAGATACAATAAAAAATATTCTACGGGATTCGGCACTATATCTATTGGGGTTTAAAAAAATTAATTTCTTTCTACTCGCTTCTATTTTCTCTTTCAGTTCTCCCTCTATCCAACCCTCTCCGGTTACGCCCACCTCTCCCTCTCTCACTTTTCATCCAACTCCTTTCGCCCGAAAAGTCTTTGAAACAGATTACAATGGGAGAGCGGGAGGTTTGATTCCATCTCCCACTATCATTCCACACCCCAATCCTCTTTTTCGCTTAACTCCCAACCTCTCTCAAACTCCTTCCCCACAATATCCTCTGAAAGTTTCAGAATCGTCCTCTTACGCCATGCGGCGAAGAGAGCAGAAATCTTTGACCCGAACTCCAAAGAGACACGTGCCCTTTTTATTTCGAAGAGGGATCGCTTTGTGTTTAAGATGGCGAAAGGAATTGCAGTACGGTTTTCGAGGATTTCGCGAGGTTATTACGTGAGGAATGACTTATCGGAAAGGGTGTGCGTGGCTCGAAGTTGGAGGAGGAATAACGGGGCGAAGTCGTATCTCATGCATAGTGTGGGGAAGAACGAATTTCCTGCCCGAGATCAAAGAGAGGTTCCCTTCCTTTCTCCTTAACTTCGTTTTTTTTTTCGCTGGACTCGTCTAGGCGCTTCTTTGAGATAATGCCATCGAGGAATACTTCATCCGAGGCGAGAAAGAACTGTGGCGCCGGTGGTGATTTCTTTGCACGCTTGCAAGATATACCGAGGAAGTGAATCCCTCTAGTGGTGATGCTCTTTTAAGATGATTCCGAGTTGGGAGGGATGTTTTTCACTCTCGGAATATCTGTCACATTCGGCCTATTTTTGGGAACGGAGTCTAACGTAACACCTTTAAGGGATTTGGCTGATATTCGACTATCATTGTAGGCGTAGCGGATTCAGAAGCTATTTAGAGGATGTGTGGATTGGAGGATTCGTTTTTGAGGATATTGCCTAAAGACGCAGAAAGATGTAAAAATCATCGATTAATATTTCTGTTCGTGGTATACAGGATATAGGTACGGTATGATTGCGCTTCTACAATGATGTCATTCACACGTGGGCCTTAACCGGGAATCGAACCCGCGACCACTTTCATCAAAGGCGAATGTGTTGCCCACTTGGCTATACGGGAGCCTATAGAATGCTTAAAGAAGAAATATTACTTTTTTAGAAAATAACTTAAATTTAAAGATTTAGGTAATGGTTTATGTCTAAGGATGTATGTCCCCAGGGGCTTGGGAGACATATAGCCAATTCAGTAATTTTTTCGCTTTATCTTGCGATTTTCGTATGCCTTATTTTTGCATACATTTACTGTATATCTAAAGACACTTTATGCGATGAGTAGTAATTTCATTACATTATTAGAATACTTACGAAAATACAAAGTTGTCTATTTTGATTTATTAGAATGAACATTAATAACGATCGTGACCTCTCATGGCTGATGATACTGATGCCAATCAGGATATTCTGATTTTAGATCATCATTACTGAAGGGTGGAAGGGATACTGTAATTATTAATGGAAGTGTGGAATGATCGAATCATAACTGCGTAATTACTTAGATCAGCAAGTGGCAAGTGGAGTTGTCACGAAAACTGGGTTAGATGTAAAAGAAAACTAATTAGCTCAGTATCACTATATTAAATTGTTGAATTATTATTATTAGTTTTTGGAATCTTTCACCTCCATCATACTGATTTCATACAACAAGAATATTTGAAAATACTATCCTTGTTTTTTTTTAACTTCATCTACACTGAATTTTACATTTCATATATTTGTGTACTTAAACAATACTAACCAATCTGTAGGGATCCATGACAAACGCTCTTCAGTGGTAACAACAGTGATACTGGAAAATAATGACATTAAAAATTGATCGTATGGTGTCAAAATATAGTGACACAAGTTATGAAGGGGAATGATATCAGTGATGTCATTGTAAGAAATAACATTAAGACATTAATAAGAAATGGCATTATTACTGATCTGTAAATCCGATTACGATGAGCCTCTAACTTTATCTGGCATTTATATCGTAAGGGAGATTTCAAAAGATCTGTAAGCATCCGGTTTGCTAAAATCGAATTCAATTTTTAATTTGGCGATTTCTCCAGTGCGACATGGGTTTTGATTCGACTCGAATTGTTTCGCCCGATTTCGAAGCTAATGCGTTCTTTCCCCATCCTTGTCAACGAATATCATTGAGAAAGTAATGAAGCGCGACGCGTGAAATATTTCCCGATGCCTTCTCCAGAACGTGTCACATTGCGGCAAATATCGCCGCTCAGATGTTTATTCCCGTCACTCTGGCAGTCGGTTTTAATAACTCTCGAATCATTTTCCACGCTTCACGATCGCTATTGGGATTATAAAAGATAACCTCCCTGCGAATTTCGCTTTTCATTTTTTTTTCAAAAGTAGCGTCCTTTTAAATCCCGTCATCGCTGTGGTTGATAATTTGCAAGTACTTTTCTCGTTTATTCGCCATTGTTTTCGGAATATTTTCGTCATTTTTTTCGGTAAATTCGAGGACAAAATGATGGAATTAAACCTATTTTCTTCGAGGACAGAATCGCTGCTCGAGAATGGGATTGTGAATGTCCGAGAGTTTTTTAAATTGGTGCTTGACGAATTTTATATGACTAACGAGATATTTCACACCTTGCACAATTCTAAAAATAACTAATTAATTATTGATCATTTGTATAGGCGCGAATAACGTAGTGCCTTCCAACTATCTCGTGAGCGTACTCGAATTTTTTTTTTCTGTCACGGAAATTTTATTCGGATGAATGAAGATGAATAGATGCAGATTCGGTTCAGATTTGATAATTAGTCATAAAGTCACGCGTAGGCGAGATAACAGATTCAAAAGTGAATCAACCGGGTGATGAGAGTTCGTAGATAAAAAATGAAGGCATTATTTACATTAATATACGCTTCATATTTTAAAATTTACATATGAAAAAACTAAGGTGAGTGAAAAGGTAACCTTAACATGAATAAGAACTTTTTAATTTGATTTTGATTCGCTATAGCTTGCTGGTATTATGTGTTCGTAAACGCAGAACTTTTTCATGTACTTTTGTAAGTTACATACTTCACTTTAAAAAATCAGAGCAAATATGCTGGTGACCGGAGAGATGTTATCCATAGAAGAACAGCTTGGAGTAATCCGATTTTAAATTAGTGAATGCAAAAAAATCAGTTTTCACACACAAAAGAATATCGAAGCAATGAAACGAATGGTATTTTTATCATTACTGCAACGACATAAATGGGACAGAAAATTTAGAAGTGGAGTTGAAAATGTGATTAAAGACTAAATTCAGGGGTTAATTTAAGAGCCAACGAAATTTAAAGTTTCGATATTTTTTAAAGATTTATCTAAGATTTCCATGATTCGACACCGGATAACTCCAAGCCCCTCTACAAGAATTGGATATAAGATTATCCTTTCATTGTTTTCAGGTTTTACTTCCTTTATAAAATTAAATTATTGACAAAAAATGGTCATACAAAGTCAAGACGAAAACTAAAAGAAAGGAAATCCATCTGAAGTTAAGTCAAAAGTCTTACTGTAATGGATCACTGAAAGAATTGTAGAAGCAAATACTTACACTCCATTCTGTTTATAAATTCACATACATTCGCATACACTAATTACTGAATTTGTAGTAAGCATTGTTAAGCGCCCTTTAATGTTTGAAAATATTGATTATTAAGAAAAATACTTGATTCAGTGATGGCCGGTTCGGTGATCCCAATATCTGTTTTCAATCAATTACTGAACAAATAGTTGAGAGAGTGCAATGAAGAGGCATTTAATTCGGTTTGGGCAGTGCATTTATTCAGTTTCAATGTAGAAACATACGATCCACAATTCTGTATTTCTCTGGTAAACACGTCACTGGAATTATAACGAAGGGTTAAATCAAGCCTTCATTGTTTCCAATTCGAAATTAATGTTCCGATTATTTTTTTTCCATTTCGTTCACAAATATTTGGCAATAATTCTGTCTTCGTATTCATTATTATTTCCTGTTCGAATCAATTTGGATTTTTTGGGCCTTAAAAGTAATTGTTTATGAAATTCTATCCATTAGAAATTTACAAAATCAAATTCATTAATTTTATATTCATCCATAGAACTAGCGTTGGTTTATGCATTGTAGTAATTTGTTTCCATTATATTGAACCAATACTAATATATTAGCATTTTGGCATAGCCTATGTTAATCTTAACCAAAGCTGGAATCGGGTATTTTAGTTTTATTCAATTAGTATGGAATTTTGGAAACAGCATAAAATATCACATTAAGCAGGGAATAAAGCTGCTGAAATAGGTTATTTTTGAAAAACTGGCAGAACAGGGTATGAAATATTTTCAATGAATTCCCTGTGATTTGATATGAAATGTAAATATTAATTAATAATTGAAAGAGTAATGACCAGAAAAACTCATTTGATTTTTAATTGGAGAAGGTCATTTTTCGCTTTGGATATATATGTCGGTTTCACGAACTTTACATTATTCAATATCAGTGGAGCCATTAAGGTAAAATTTCCCATTAAAAGGGCATTATTAACTCCATTTCTATACATTAGTAAACATAAAGCTTTAATATAGAAAATAACAGAGGAAACCTATTAGTTTCAGGGAGCAATTAGAAATAAACCGATATTTTGTATTTTTTTTGGGATAGCGAGTACATAAAAAGTGTTCATAATTAAAATTCCAGGAAAAGAGGAAAAATATAACCCAAATGGCAAGGAATCAACAAAAATATTCCTGGAAAAGAGTTGCCAAAGGATCATCCTCATTCTACTATGCTTCGATTTCCTTCAATTTCTACGTATTTTATTTATTCCTAATCATGCCGAATTCCGATATTAAAATATTTAATTGTAGCAATCAGTATGAACGATGTTTCGGATAAGCAAGTCTTTCTTCAGCTGTAATGATAAACAACTGTTAAGGTATTATTGAACCTTTTCGATTCTCGCGGTACAGCCAATTTCCGCCTAGAGAATTTTTTTGCAGAGTCACAGTTCAGGATAGAGCTTTGACTTTAACGATCACAGTGTGTATAAAATTAACGTTAAATATGTAGTCCTCTTGGCAGCTTTGTTTAATTTAATTGTTTAGCTATGAGATACCACTAAGTAAACGCTTAGATGATCCTGTTAAACAATACGTTTAATCAATTTTTTGGGATATTATACGATAATTGATTTGATTGTTGATTCAATCGATTATATTTCATTCTTTTTTCTGTTCTTTATTTTAAGCTTTCCAGAAAGAATAAAAATATTGTATTTTATGTTATTAAAGTTTTGTGATTATAATTTCGCGAATTAGAAATGGTACATCTAAGCTTAATCTACTTAACAAATTCGGAGAAAGCGCATTAGTAAAAGATTATGCATCCTCCTTGTTATATAGGCCGTTCGGATACTACTAGACTAGATTACTGCGAACAGGATCACAGAAATCGACGCTAGAACCAGTCGATTGAAGGATTCATTTTCTTCTGAGAACGATACGCGAAAGTAATCGATTAGGAAAGTAGAGTCATGGTGTATGCACCCACTGCCACACGCCGAAGGATGGCACTATAGGTTACATGTATATGTAGATGTACATTAAGCAGTATTAGAATTAGATTTAGAATCTTCGGAAATTACGATTACAAGAAAAATATTTAATTCATAATTGATCAAGTGATAAAGTGGTAACTTTGCACCAGGGCACTGGACAGAAGGAAACTATATTAAAAAATAATATTGGTTTGAATTCTTTATTTGTTAATTGGGTATTGGTAGAAACTTGACTCGTATACAACTTTTAATTTCTTTCCAACATCTTCGAGACTATCCTGGAAGGATGCTTATAATGAGAGCAAATCAGTCGGTGAGAAAACAAGTTGAATATAGGAGATGGTCATTTAAGTACCATTTCATGCAGAGCATCTCTCTTCCCGCCCTACATTCCGCCATCTCCTATTCCTCGGAGTGAGTGGGTGAGGTTACCATCGTAGTTCGCAGTCCGTTTCGAATGTCGGTGGTTTGGTAAGACCGCCCCAAAACGTGATGCTTCCCATTTTCTCTCGGGGGAGTGATTTCGATCCAATTGCCGTAGAGTTGGTGAATTTTTCGGAGGGACGTTGGAGAGACCGCTGTTGCGGCCCCACCGTTAAACACGGCGCCTGCGGGAAATCGCGGAAATGCCGTTTCTCATGCGACCGGCCTCATGAAGTGCTCGTTGCTTCAGCTCTTCGCCTTAAAACTCGGGTTCGGCGTTTAGGAGTGCACACGTAGTTTCATTCCCGGTCGAATGTAGGTTTATCACTTCATAAAAAGGCGGATTTTTTGATGAAACGAAGGTTTTTGTATTTTGCGCGGATTGTTTTTGCGGGATCGTCTCATGTGATTTGTTTTTACCGATGTGAAAAATATGACGAAGGAAGTTGACTTAATAAATTTTAATGCCGAAACAAAAGCGAGGCTCCCGGATAGCCATGTTGGCAGCGCGTTAGACTTCGATGAAAGCGGTCCTGGGTTCGATTACCGGTGATAGCCAATGTGTAAAATGACCTCAGACGTCGAAGAAATTTTTACACTACTAATTCATTATTACTAATAAATAAATTTATCTAAACAAAAATTTCAATTCACTCATGGCCGTGCATCGAAACTCTCGTCATATATGTGTTATTTTTTTGATGTTTTCTATTATTATTATTATTATTATTAGACACTTTTGGCGGGGTTAGGCCGGTATGGCCTCTCTTCCACCCAACCTTTACAATTCATATAAGAAATACAGTTAACTATATTAAGCTTAAATCTACAAAACTGCAGACTATATACATTTATTCACTCAGCTTCCTTGGTTTTCATGATATGCCACCATCTGCAGTCTGCATGTGATAGAATTTATTTTATGAAACATATTCGGATCATATGTCATAAAATTAAAAATCGTTTATTAGATAATTCAATTACATTTAATTCCTCCTGAGGATGGTGGCATAGTTAGCGTAATGCGCATTGGGTGTTTCCTAGAAGGTCGGTAATCCGTGGTTTCCTTACTCCTTTTGAGGAATTAGCCCGATGGTCACCGCCATATTCGGCGATTGGAAAGTTTTTCGTGCCTCTTATCAATTTATTATATGTTACTCTAACCACCACAAATGAATTAGTATTGCCGTACGTATTATTCAACAATTTTATGGATCTCTCCTCTCTGCTGTTTTCACTTGTTTCCCATCTCTCTCTAGGTTACACTGCCACTACGTTATCCCCCCTTCTATCATGTTTTTGTCTTATTTTCTCATTCTATATTTAACAGTAACATAGGGAGTATTTGTAGAAACCCGTAGTGTTTTAGCGAAACATCCAAATTTAATATCAATTCACTTATCTTATTTTCATTACGGCGTCGCAGTCAATAACGGCATCGTCAAATATTGATACTTTGAACCCGAATACTCTTCATCATACAGAGTTGCGATTGTTTAATCTCAAGATATAAAAAACACTGTTTTATAGAACGTATTCACAAATAATGCCTATGCGTTGAACTCTTCATTAGATTTATTTACACATTTTGATGGATAGCATGGTGAATTTCAACAGAGAAGAAGCCATATAACCTTCCTGCACTTAAATTCATTCATAAATGTTTACTCACCGCCTGTTTGCATTGGAAGCTCCCTCAGAGCCTTCCTTAGTCTCGTAGCTTGCGTAAAATATACTCGTGTTATTCCTGTTCTTCCCAGGTACATATAGCCCGTAAAGAAACTGCCTCTCTTATTTTACCCGTAAGATTTGTAATTTAATTAAAGCACTAGTCCCCGTTGATGAATGCTCTCCAAAGAGTACAGAAAACAGATAATTTTCCATATTTTTGCATAGTGAAATTTTTGTGGAAATCTGAAATAGATACGGAAATACTCTTTCACAGAGCAATTACGTGACTGAGGAGAAAAAGCTCATGTACATTCTTTATCAAGCATTCAGTCTTTAATATCGTTTTTCGTTTGAACATTTCTTCTAATTAGTTTTGGTGTAACTGCTTATAATTAAGTATCATTTTAGTTACATCTTAGGTAAATTTTATTTAAATATTGAATGATTTTTCTCCTAGTATTATACTTCTGCTGAATCCTACGTAAGTTATCTAGCGCGATTTCCAGTCACGATTTAATGCAGTGAATTATAGGAAATAGATATAGCTATTACATAAGAGGCAAAATTCACACGAAAATTCATGGAGAAAAATTAGTATTTTATACCTCATGTTTTTACCTCCATAAAAGGGTTTCATACGTTTTACTTCTCGGGAATTACACTTCTCGTGAACACCTAGTTTCATCTAGCGCATTATTTTGCATATCGCATTACTTTATAGGGCGTATTAGGCGTCCAAATTACTGTTATTACGTGCATTGGAAATTAGCCGCGTAATTCTGGCGATCACCAAAATGTAATGCAACCTAACAGAATTCCGCGAACGCTCTTATAACGGATATTAAACACAATTAGGTGCATTGAATGAGCGTTTAGAACAAGAAAGCACAAATAAAGCGTTAAATTCACTTACCAGAATATTCTTGCTTACAATTTGCGCGATTACTTTGAAATATCATGCTGAAAGTGTGAATTTAATTATGTTGATTGGTAGAGTGCACCATATCTCTCATTTAGGTTAATTAATAGGAATGGAATATGAAATTTCTTCACTTTTAGTAGGGATAACCTTTTCAGGTTTGACATTACCCATATTTCTACATTAAGAGTTCAGATAACCAATTTTGCCATGTTATATGAAACTTAAAGATGCATTTATTTTAGCACACCGTTAAAAATTTCGCATGATATTTTTTCTCTTCCCTATATCAATTAGTAAATTGAATAAAATAATCTGATTTTTATAGATTAAGTATTATCTATATACAAATACGCATATACATATATATATGCATGTAAATCACGCTGTCTCATTTTGTTCATACCTGTTTAAGGGACTTTCATTTCCGTATACATCACAGAAAGTTTTCCAAACAATACAATCCCCTCCTATATTCCATTTTCTCAAGACAGAGCAAGTTTTTGTAAACAAGGTATTTTTATAATTTTTGAATGCGCAGACAGATGGTGGATAGCAGTGGTGTTCTTATAGAATATTGTCTAACGAATAAAAATATTGAAATATTTACATGTTGAATGTTAATAGGAATACATGTCTAAAAAATCGTCCTGCTCAAGTCTCACATGACATAGTTATGAGTCTCAATAACATTACGAGTTCTACCGGTTTAGAAGCACTGTAGTTTCTTATACTTCCACACATTTTTGGTTTAAGAAAGATCCGTATATATTTCTTTATCCATAGATTCATTTTCATTCTAATTTTTCTAGTTCTATTCTTTTTAGGATCATCTAGCACGAGAATTTGTAGCTAGCACTATGCAAATAAGTGCACGTCTATACCTAATAATCCCTGATGTACCGATATATGTAGGCAGTATCATCACGGTATTTTGCCTTCGTAAATAAGATTATAGCATATTTTTCATGTATAAGTTTTCTACAAAAATTTTCCACTCTTCTAATGGCTAAAAACACAGTTTTTGTTGAATCATTATTAATGGTTCAAGTATTATGAATTTAATAGAGGGACATTTGGTAAACTTTATCCATAATTTATTTAATTGAAATTTAAAAATTAACTGCATTTAAGAAAACGTTTCTATTTTCCTTTTTCTTCCGAATAAACATGTAAGTATTGGTTGAATTATATATATCTCTGAATTTACCGGACGATCACCGTCTTCAACTTGAAAAATGGGATGGAAATACACTAAAAAGATGGCTAAATTTTTAAAACATCAGTGTAGTTATTCTTGAAGAAACAGTACTGATTTTAGGAAGAGCTCTTAAATAAGTTAATACGGGAGCGCAATTTTCGTACTCCGCGACGAAACATCCTCAAAAGCAGCAAATTCATTACCTCGAAGAAGCAGGAACATTCCTTAATTAACCATTAATGGAAATCCCGTTATTTACCATCTCCTCGAATGGATTTCGGCCAAGTTTCGCCGAGAGTGAGTCGGATAAGGCCCGTTTTCGCTTCCAGACCCTTCTTCCTACGCGTATAAATACATAAGGCATCTTCCATTCCACACGCCCTGGATCACATTCCCCAGGGCAAATGCCCCCGTGGCCTCGTTCCTCTCTCACCGAAACTGTGACACCATTACAAGGATCTTTCCTCTCCCGAATTCTTTCCCAGTCACGTGACCTATATCAGGGCTTTTCAATGATTCAGGAGGCGACCACGTGGCGCAACGAGCGGAGCTTTCGTTTAGGAATATGTATCGCACCTCATGACTTGTGGAGTTCTCCCCCTGTGATACTGCTTTACGACGTTTAATGGAATAGGTGGGCGTACGTTAATGAATCGACCCTTCTGTGGAAATCTTTTGTTTTCTTGCTGATGTGCATTAGGGAAGTAAATGGGAGAAATGGTTTGAGGAGTTCTTCTGAATTAAAGGTTACATTAGTGTAAAACAAATGTTATGAATTATTTACTTACCTAGCATCTTTTATAAAAGAGTAAAGTATTGATCTACTTCCAGAAACAAAAAATCATGCTCGAACCCATTCACTATAATACGTGTGCTTCCTTCGTTCGTAATTTTGAAATCCCCACAATTCTTTTTTTCTCCATTTGTTATCCCTAATCCCATGCAATTAACTATGGTATTTGACAGTAGTATAATGATATCATAGTAATAATAAGTATTTTGCTAACGCTTTTCCTCCTATGAAGCTGGTTCTTTTTAAAATTATCTATGTGTTGTTTGGAAATTTTTTTATCGAGAGGAATTATCTCTCGTTACAGTTAAGGATAACACGGTTTATTAGCACAATCTATTTTTGTCAATTTTTTATTCATTCCTTTGCTAAGGGAAGTAATTTTTTTTATAAGAAATTAGCTCTGATATGGCAAAGCCAATCAGTAAAAATGAGAGAAAATATTACATCTGGAAAACCGGTCTTTTCACACTGGCATCGATGATGTTTTACGTTGGATTCTTCGATTCAGATAGTTTCATTAATTCTTGTCAGTTATTAGGATGGTGGAATACCGATCTTTCCACACTGGCACTAATTTCTTTTAATGTTGAATTTTCCGATTCAGATAGATTCTTCAATTCATACGTCTTATTAAGATGAAAATAGCAAATCCTAAACCACATCGGATAAACTGTAGAATCGGTGCTGCTTACAATGAAATTGTTGAATTGTAATTCGCTTGGCCTCTAATATTGTGATAGATAAAGACTATTAATCGTTACAATAAAAGAAAAAGGCGGTACTGTATTTGTAATTCTCTCTTAAACTCATGAGGATAACTACGATCAAAGTAACGGATTTCTAATCAAATGTGATGGATAAAATATATAAATATCCTCCTCGATTTCTGCCATATAATTTTGTACAGTTAATGATAAAATACAATCTTTACTAAACCCGTCATTGGTATCCTCAAATATATTAATGGTTTGGCTATTTGGTGGTAGTTTAATAATTAAGGTGACACGTTCGCGTAGCAGTATCAGTTATTATTTGGTGACATAAACTAACTTAAAAATATGTAATCTAAAAATATTTGATAATATCGATGCTTAAGAACCTCAACCTTAAAAATTTCATACATTCTTTTTAAAACTCAATTAGGATAATTAGGATTCGTGTTTCGGAGACATAGTTTCAGTAGGAAGTACCTTTTCCCTACTCTGATTACTTTGGCATTTGCACCCTGAATTGTTACTCTTACGCACCTTTTCATTAGAGCAAAGAGCAAGGAATATTAGCCGCACGATGTTGTTTTGAGTACTACGGTAATTATAAATCTATTCCGTCACCCTAGGCTCTTTCTTAATATCCTCTTGCACTTAGCTGTTGCTCTTTGTGTCGATTCCAGCTTTGATATCTAAGTTTGCGCACCAGATCATCTTCTAACATTGGCCTAATTAAACATTCGTAGGCTGATTCTTTGACAATTCCTGAGACTCGAGTAACACAGAGGGATGCTTTTGCGTAAGGACTCGAATGAAATTAACGAACCGAGGTGAATCGTATTCTATGTGCTATTTATTGAAATTGAAGTATAATTATCTGTTGCTTCAAATGAGCAATTATAGAACTTAATTATATTTTCCGATGAATTCTCCTTGTGAATTTAACGTACCGGTATAACTTTAATTCAGGAGTCTGCAAAAGGATTACTTAAGTGTCGATCTGACATTGCAAATAGGAGATTACAGCTTGGGAGTAGACTTGAAATATAATCAAATTTCTAATGAATCAATTTTAAATTTATCCCAGCGAAATAAGAATATATTACCGTAAACGAATAATTGCAAGTGATTAATTCCAATGATATAATTCGTATAGTAGTACACAGAGTTTTGGAAATTATCAAAATTCATGATTTGGTAACCCTGTTAAGAAGTGATTTTACGAATTTCGAAATTTTATAAATAGATTTTTCGTAATTGAAAATACCTTAGTGGAAACCTTCCAGCCAAAGTTTTAAATTTTTTTTTCTAACCTCATTTCCGAGGCTTTTGCCTAAAAATTAAGAAGTAGTTATCTATATTTTGTGTAGAATGCAACAGCAGACCTGGTGAAGCGTAATTAACTTTTATTAATATTTCTACTACGTATTCCAAAATGCTGATTCGTAGGTACTGGTTAATTATAAATTCTTTTAAATTAATCTGTGAAAATTTAAGGTATCGAATTTCCTAATTAGAAATATTTCTTTCACGACTCATAAAACCTGCTAGCATTTTTTCATATTCACTTATTATTAATATTTCATTTATTTTTGGATTATTGTTAAATTCATAAGCTCTATTAACTATGTAGATGCGAAATCTTTTATCAAAGAAAATTAAATGGACTTGTACGGAGGCTTATACTTTTTTCCCATTCTAATATTACTTAGAAGAAATGTAACTGGATGAAGTCTATTTTTTGGGATAGTTTTTATTTATTTTGATTGATCTCAAAGGATAGCAGTATTTTATACCATATTTAATTAATTGAGATTAATCTTAGTTTACTCGCCGCTTTTTGTTTCGTATCTGCTAACATTTAGAAAAGTATAAAACAGAAGTATGGGAAGTTTCCTAAGAACCAAGAGCCTAAGAGTTTACCCCTTAAGTAGTTCACCTAGTGATCTGAAATTATCATGTGGTTTATCACTATTTCGTCGTCACTCAGTTAGGTAATACATCCATAAAACACTCCTGATTAATTGGAATATGACTCTAGAAGCAGGCGTATATAGGTGTGACGAAGGCTTGAATGAACTATATTCCGCATGAGGTGTTACTTTGGATAACATCCTCGGTCTCTTTCTATTCCTCATTACCAAGGACGTAAGTGGTGTAGGGTCTAAGTACATGACTGGAGTGCTGAGTACTGCTTAGCCATGCTGCTCACGCGTTTCAAACGTCGTTCCTGTACTACTGGAATATATCTTGAGACTTGAACTATGAGTAGTAAGGACGGATGCAATTTATACTTCAAAATCAACATTTATAATCGAGTCGGACATGATTAACAGCCTTCCAGAATATCCACTTTAATAAAGGCAAGGGAGTGATTTGTATAGAAAGAGGTTCCATTGCAATGTATCAAAGATAATAAACCGTCGTGGCTCTTGTTATCAAAAGGAAGTTTGACAATGGCGTAGAGGGCTTTACGACTGCGAAATATGTAAGAATTTCAACTTTGCGTCATTCTCTTTAAGAGGTGTTCAATACTAAAGGTTAGATGAAGGAAAAGATTCACGAGTCTCAATCTAGCTCCAATAAAAGTCGTTTAGTTATTATAACTCTATATTTAAAAAAATATTAAATCAATTATGGAATAAAAATAACACACAATGCTAAATGAAGTGTTTTGATTATTTTTCTTTGGAAACTTTTTTATGAAATGCTTATTCTTCTGAATGTAAATATCTCTTGTTTATTTATTTATTAAAATAAGCATCAACATACAGCACGAGGACAATTACAGCTTACGATGAACAAAAGTGAATGAATAAAATCAACAATTACACAATTATGTACTGGATGAAATTGAAATGGAAAAAGCAAAACAAACGAAAATGACAGACTTTATAAAGTGGGTTTAAGTGGACACTTCGGATCAGACAATCGTTAAATCTTTTGCAACTATGCTTAAGATAGAATTAAGAAGATTAAAAGGATCTAGGGTGTTATTTAAAGATAAAGAATTGAAAGTTGAAGGTATTCTGAAAAAAGAGAGACCGTTTTATTACTGATAGAGTATTCAAAGTAAAGGTATCAGAAAGGCGAGTTGCTTTAGAGGGAACTCGATATTAAACAGAGAATGAAGGAATGGGGAATCGACCTTGTTGTTGATAGTTTTATACAGGAAACTGATGTCTGAGAAAGTATGAGAAGTTTTAATAGAAAGGGGATTAAGATGGTTCAGAAAGTGAGGTTTTGACACACTCTTGCTAGAAAGTATTCAGGTAATTCAATAATTTAAGCAGTTGATGTTCAATACAGAGTCAAAACCCTGAGTAATGTATCAAAAGTGTATTTCCTCTAAAATATATTTTACTCTAAGGCTTTTAGATGTTAATAACGAAACAAGACTACACGAGAAACTTTTCACATGTGATTTTTAATTAAAAACAATTCTTTGAGTACCTTGGATTCCATAAAGCGTTCTGATATACTTAGATTGCGACGCCACGAAAATCTTTACGACAATTTTACTGCGACGCAAAGCTTCAAATATTTATAATGAAAATAATAAGTGAAAATCTCAGATAAATTGAAATGTCATTTTCAGGGGGAACGAGAAACGTAATCTCCCGCGTGCATTCACCACCGCTCGTATCTCGTTTATTTTATTCTATTCCACCCCTTTTATGTTCCCACATTTACTCGTCAGTATTCCCTTCAAATAGCGTTTCCCCTTGGAGTATTCCCCACGCTTTGCTTCTTACTTTAATCAAACTTCCAGCCATTATGAACGGCTTTTTATCCTGCGTCCTACTTTTTTCATTGGGAGACGGTAAACCACGCTTTCAAAGCCTCTTATACTCTTAAAATTCCCCCTAGCCAGTACACTGCCTCGATTCCTGGAGTTTTTTTCGCATCTATTTACACTATTGTCGGGAAAAACTTGGCGAGCGGACTCTTCCTCAAGTCCGTTCATCTGTTAGCTTCGGTGTTTTCATTTTTTTCACGCTTTCCGTCCATCTTAAATAAATGTCGCAGTAATGAAAGTGGGATGCAGTTCGATAAACAGTTGCTGAGATAGCGGTCATGTGCATTGGCAAAAGGAAGTTGATTTTCGACGGTTACTGCAATGATGGTGTTGGTAGATGAAAAAGAGATGGAGTTATCAGTAAAAGTACACAGTAAAAACTGACTGAAACGGAGGATTATTTCTTGTAAGGGTTCTGCAATTAACCCCGCAAATAACAGTTACTTTCCAACGTTACCGTTAAAATATTCAGCCTTAAGGCCGAGTGGATCCTCAATCCCTCCACTATCAAATACCGAAATCTTTGGAGAGACGATGAGGCTTACTAGGCTTGGTGAGGAGTGAGATAGTTTTCCCTCGCTTTTCTCGCTGAGCCAAAATACTATGAGTTGAAAAGTAGTCTAAGATCAGTACAATGACCCTGTGAATAATGTAATGTAATTGGAATTGTGTACCTCGGAATACATAAATACATCTTTGATACATTATTCAGAGCATTCAATTGGGAATGACGAAAATTATTCACTCTTCAGTGGCTTAAATATTGTCATAGACGTGAAGAAGACTAAGATTAAGTTAACGAATTATAATATCGTGCCTATCTTAATTGAATAAACATCTTTGTCAAACGAAATTTGTACTAGAAAGTTTCCATTTAAAACTTGTTAGAATGTAGTACAATATGCATTATGGATTCAGATTTTAAAATAGAATATAGGCTATTATGTGTTTTAAGAATTCTTAACAAGTACGATGGTAATTGAAAAGAAATGAGGTAAGAAGGTTTTAATGAGGGAAAAAACTGTGATATTTTTTATCATAGGAAAAATATGTCGAACGCAGAACTCCCACGAAGAGAAGGGGGTGCGTAAAATAGCTACAAATAGATTACAACATTACGGTCGATAGGAATTTAAAGGTTATTAACAAATAAAATACATTTATTAGAGGTATTATTTGTCATTAAAAATTGTACATAAAAGAAAGTTCTTAATTTATTGTGTAGTCTGACCAAGAAATTCACGCCCAGATTCGTTTATGATACTAGTACAACGAATTAATAGAGAGTAGCACCATTAATATTCCTCCTAAGCGGAAAAGAACACACTTCTAAGGGGGTTTCTTTCTAAGTTACCTCGAGCGCAGTCACGATTTCATTAATCGAAGTGGCGGAGCATGTCTAAACAAGCGGCTGCACAAACGGTGTCATAAATACGTAAAATGGATTCCCTCACGTCCCCAACGCGTTGAACCCTGTCTTAGGCGCGCATGACATCTTTCGCCTAAGTTCCAGTCAGCCGTGAATGGCGTTGCATTATTCAAGACTGAGGACCTACATGAAGTTTAGATGCTTCTCCTGCAATGGTTTTACGAGGGAGCACGTCAGTTGCGGGGCCGCTGCATCGCCTTCTTTTGTTTCCCCTTTCATCAATTACACCCACGCTCATCTGCAGTCTTTTGTCACTCGATGCGGAGAAGTCGGGCTCATTTGAAGGACGAATCCAGCTTCGAAATGGCAATTAGTTGCTTTATCGCCTGTTGTGCATATTCATTAAGGGGTTGGTATACCGATCACGGATGAAACCGCCTGAGTAAGATGACGGAAATGTTCAGGAATCTCTCAGCCGCCGTTCATGTTATTCAATTAAATATCCCAGGTTATTTGCGTTTACGGAAATTTTGTGCTAGTAATAAAAAAGCACTCTTCTTGAAATAGGTTTCGAGCTTTTAGCATTTGTAAGAATAGACATCTATAAAATCCCCTATTAACTAAAGGGAGTAACCATTTCTATAGAGTAATCTAAGCTATTACTCACATGCTGTTAATAAATATTCTGTGCTACAATCCTCATTTTCATGTGTATTCTTTCAGGATACGAGATGTTTACCGTAAGATTATTTTCGATTACATTTGTTTTGAATCTGTCAAATAAGTTATAATAATAAGATAACACTTTAATGACTAATAAATATTAGATCACAGCGATGTGGTACACAAGGCAGGTTATAGCGCCTTTCGATATCTTATGAAGAACATTCTTATAGAACTCATGCGGATTTCATTGATAAATATAGTGAGAGATTTATAATTACTTCACCATCTTCTTTCATATCTTTAATGTAAGCTTCCAATGGAAAGGAATTAATAACATTTTGCAAGCCTTTTCCAATTTTATGCTACCAAGAAGAGTACTTTTTATTAGGAATTGTTTTTATAGTCAGTTCAATTATCACATTTCAATACACCTTGGTATGTATGAATATATTATAAAGATCTATTTCAGACTATCATTTAGAAACATTGAGCTTATGTAATTAATATGTGTTATCTTTCATTAAATTATAAGAACCTAATATAACTCATTCCATAGTTTGTGATTCTTTGACTTTGGGTCAATATTTCATAACGCCCACTCCCGAGACCTTTCCATTTAGCGTCAAGATAAACGAAAGGATTGTTTAAGTAGCCTTAACTACTATTAAACCTATGAATTTATGGATAAGTGTTTTAATCACCCAGCTATTTTAGTGCTGATATTCGTTCCACATTGTATACTTTTTTAATCGGCTCTTTATGCTGATTGGAAAAAGGCTTAAATTCTAACAGAAAATAGCTCTTCGTTTTTTTAGTCAATTTGGATGTATTTCTACGCTGCTTTAAGGAAATAGATGTCCCGATGAAATTAATCCTCTGTTTCATGCATTAAAACGCTGCCGAATTAAAACCAAAAGAACATAAGTTTCGAGAGCGTTTCCAGCAAAATTAATTGGATGAATTGCGAATTAGCTGAAATTATTTGGTTTGTAAATGGGTATGTAAAGGGACTCCATCGATTATTGAGTGTCGATAATGCATTAAAGGAATACATATGCGATGGGCGCAATTGGAGTTAAAACTCCGAGGAGAAAATTAAATTATTTTCCGTTCAGCCAAACGCGAAAATTGATTGTGTCCCCGGGCAACAGTCCAAAGTTTTTTTTTATTTCTGGTATTCTGGGAATGGAAACAATGGAGTCATAAAATTTCGATATTATAAGCAGTTGGATGAATTATAAATTAGGGCAAAGGTACGTAGCTTCGATACCATCTGCTAAGCCTTGCGAGAGGATAACTTCCTCGAAAATTAAGGTAAATTTTTGGAATGAATGGGCATATCTTGTTTACAATGGTTGTTCAATGTGCGCCCAATGGACTAGAATTTCTATCGCTAAAGATTTGTAAATTGTAAAGGAGCGTCGATTACACGAACTAGCGCTTGCTCATAACATCAGTGAATTTATCGAACGATAATGTACATTAGCCCATAAAATTTATTTATTTTAGCTAAAATATTTATTTTTCATTATTTAGAATGATGGAAAAGATATAAATTTTGGGTGTGCGGCTGGAAACACAAAGCGAAACAGAAGTAAAAAATATCGACCTGACTGGGACTCGAACCTCAGGCCCCCCACTTAATTTTTTGCTTGCTTGATTCTTTTTCAATTTGAATTTGCAGTTTAAACGTCATGCTCCACAACTTAATAATAAGATTTTCGTAAGTAATATTCAGTCATATTTTAATGACAAAATATGAAACTACGAAAAATAGTGTGTAAGAGGGGTTGCATAATTAAAAAGGTAACCATTGGCAGATTAACTTACTAATGCGGCTTTCCAAGCTATGGGGTTAGGCATTCATTTAGTGCAGTATTAGTTATTTTTAAAATACATGGGAATTTTTTCTAAATATAGACACCCCTTGGGAATAGATCCCGAGCCCGCTTTCACCGAAGTTTGTTTCTCATAATTATATTATGTGCTTGTAAGTTTTAGAGTTAACCATTCCACTTCTTTCATACACAAAACAGTGTAGTTACAAATTAAAAATTTACGGTTAATGCTTTCCAAAGTACCTATGAAGAGTAAATCATCTGGTGTTTTTATTTCCATAAATCATAACTTAAACTTAGTGCAACGTGTTCTCGATGCCCCACCCTCACTACGGCTCTGGTTGTATGCATTACACATTTAATCCTCATTTACTCTATTTTTTGCTCTGTAGGGTTGCTTGCTTTGCATAATATAATGCTGAGAGGAACAGCAAAAATAGGCTACATTGTACTGCTAATCCATTTAAGATATGATCACTTAGGTATCTAGGAAATTAAGACGCATTTAAAGATAAAACTCAAAACTTGACTGTAGAACCCCTCTGGAAAATTCGTTTGTTAATGGGTTAGAGATAGTGAACTAACGTATGCAGACTTTTTATTCTGCATAAAAAAAGAAGAAATAGATGGAGAGGAAGATATTTGCCCGTAAAGAGTGGATATGGTGATCCGGGCCGGTTGAGAGAAAAAAGACCAAAGGTCACGAGTAGCGCTTGTTTGTGCTTCCAACGAAAAAGAGAATTGTAAGGGATGAGATGAGGATTTTTCTGCTCTTCGTACGCGAATAAAAAAAATAGAGACAACACTAAGTTTTACCACTAGTTCATATTTCTGTAAAACCCAGCTAATCTGAAAACCCAGATACGATAAGGTGTTTTTAATTCGTATAGATTCTCGTAGAGGAAAATTGATTCACTGAAATACGAAAAGTAATCATTAATAAATTTTTTCGATAATATTGGATATTTTTATATAATTCTTGATTTTTTGAGGAAAATAATGAGGGAAAAGCCGTCCTTGATACGGGATCCGTATTTACTTCCCTGTTAGAAAGAAGTACTAAATTGCACAGTTCAAAAGAAGAATTTTTCGTTATGAAAAACTCTCAATTCCTTTACAAAGGTATCCTGGTTAGATGGCTTAAAAATATTCCATTAAGAAAAACATGTAAAGTTATTTTACCTCTTGCAGAGTCTGTTCTTTACAAAACTAAATTTGAAATAGCAATCCTACGAAATCAAGATAAGTATCAAAAAGAGGAAATTTGAATGAAGCTTCTTGTTATGTAAATATACTTGATGTTATCTATATACATAATAAGAAGTTTAACCATGTAATAAACGTATAATATCGTTCTCGATTCGAATTTCCAATAATTATGATAATTAACAGATATAACAGAATTTCTATTTAATGAAATTTTTCTAAATTTAATTTTCCATTTTTCTTAATCTTCTATTTAAAGGATTTAATGAAAATATTGAAGGAATGAGGATGTTTGGTCAAAATTGGGTTATGAAACAGAATTAAATGTTTAGTTCTAATGTGTAATATGTATGATAAATAGTCATTACCGTGGCTAACGAATATAACTCGTTCTGCATAATCTCTGTGGAACAGCTAAGCTCGAAATCACATTAATTTTCCAAAATCTTAGTATGCCGAAACGTGATTTATCATGAGTTTTTATATAAATCATTTAATTCATTCTAGATGCCCCTTATTTAAGGAGTAAAGAAAAAAAAATGAATGGTGAATTCGACGAAGAGGAGCGTGTAAAAACCCTAGTAGAATAATTTGGTAGATAGTAGTAGTAATCATTAGGTACATGCTAAGGATGCATTGAAAAATCTAAACGTTTTATTTCCTCTTTTCTTCTGTTAATTCTTCAGTAGAAGCAATCCATCGAATTATTTGAATGTTTTCATTTGGCTGCTCCTATTTGCACAAAAAAGTCTTTAGCCGAGTCTGAAAAGCAGCAAATAAATTCTTCATTAGCCGAAAAATACGTTAGTCGGGTTACTCGTTAGCCGCGGTATCGATTGTACTTTAAAATTATTGTATGAAATTATATGATAATGGAATTACTCCAATCATTGACGCTCAGATTATTAATATCGAAGTTATTACTTGAGATTTTAATGAATAGTAAGATTTAAAATTCGGAGATGACCATGGTAAATTTTTAGGAACATTATATTAAAGCATTCCAGATAGGATTTCGCGAGCATAGTTCGTAGCGTAGACTCTTCAAGGAAATGTTAAATAACTAATGGCTTGAGGGGGAGAGAGAGAGTGGTAGAGGTCATTTCGGATTCCGGGTTTCCCTTACCTTGCAGTCTGGACACCGCTTTCATGCGGACATTTAGACAGTGGGATATCAACGGGGGGTCAGCGGTCGCCTCTTAGGACATTTATCATCGTTTGGGAGAAGTCTCCCGTTTTCACGTCCCCAGAAAAGAAATTGTTGAATCCCGGCAGACGTCACTCCTCCGCCTCTCTACCGCACATTTCCTTTGTAGGTCCTTTCCCATGGAATATTTTCCCACTCACCTTCGCCCCACACCAATTACATTACCTGCAACAGTGCCTCCATCGAAACTTGCGTTAGGGCCGGTAGAGAAGCTCTCTCGCCTACGTCCGAAGAAAATTTTATCCATTTACTAAAAAAGGGACAGGTTACAGGCGCGTGCATGGATGCCCAACGCGACCTTTTTTCTTGCATTCCGGAAGCTTGGTGGAGTTGGGAAGTGTATGGGTTTTAACTGGAACATTTTCGAAATAGAGTTAACGAATTTACCATCAATGTGATGGGAGCAGTTTTATAGCATTGGAGTCCGCGGGAAAGATAATTGAATTCCGGCAGAATCTAGAAATTATATTTTTAAGAGATTTCTAATTTTAGCGACATATTAGAACGATTAGTTCCTTAAACTTGACTTTTTATTGGTATTTTCATAAGAATATTTATTCAGGTTTTTCTTAAGATACCATTAAAATAATTAAATGAATGTATCTCCATATATGGTGGAATAAATATTCTATAATATACGAAATAAGCAGCTATTTTTACTCAATTAGACTTGAGAAATTTCACTATCGCAATATTTCTTTTATATATTCCATATTCATCAAAGTATACAACGCATTTTATCCTAATCTTAGGGCCAAAATCTTACCCGCATGTAATACTCGTGCACTATTTGTTATATTTAACTAAATAAATAGGAGCTCATCTATTTTACCCATCTTTTTCATATGTTGTTCCAGTATTGTAAATTAATTCTACCAATTAAAAGCTATAAACATGCTATAATTATTATTTTTAAATTTGCGTATTGAACTATATAAATTATTAAGTGACATATAATTAAGTACTACTTTTCTATATCTTTCAATAACTGAATTAATTAAATGTACACTTATGATTATTATCATGAAATGATAATTACTTACCTGCACTCTTAATCATTGATAGATTTTATTTTTTCTTTAATGTCAAATTCTTTGAATTTATTTCCCTTAAAGACTTCTGCACTAGGCCCTTTTGCATATTCGAATTATAACCGCGAGCGAATAAAGATAACATTTTGTCGAAAGGCCAAATATGCATGAAAAACAGTGAGAACGTAAGGAAGGTGCGGCGGAACATAATATATTGTGTTATTATAATCTCATTTCATGCTGAAACTCTATCATTTTACCCATATATTGACAACAGCTTTAACCCTATATGTTATTACCTTTTCTATAAAGTTGTTATTTCGTAAAATCATTACTTTGATACAAAATAGAATTTGTGCATCATCTTTTGTAATATTTCACGAGGATTACTAATATAAAAAAGTAATTAATTCTTGAATGAATTCAACGTGTTGTAAATCCTCTTTTAGTATCTGAAGCTTGTCTAATTCGTCTGTACACTACAACCAACTCGAAAGTATACTGCAAGAGAGGTAGATGATTCGTTATCTCAACTTCACTTCAATGAACCGTGCATCGTATCTCATACGCCACTCTGAGATATTTTTCCAGTTTACACGTCAGTGATAAGTCTGCGATAAAATAGGCTAGGAAAAAATACTTCACCTTTTTTCCATTGGTATAAGCAAATCGGACCGGAGATTAAATCACGCCAGTTTTTCTCCTCTTTTTACCAGTTCTCCCAAGGATTCTGTTCTTCAGAAAATAAACGGCAAACGTCCCAAACATTTCTGGAAATCGGGAGCAACTTTTTCAGCGTTTTTATTACGGAATTTATCGCAATAGACTATCGGTTGGTTCCAAGCGTCTCAAATGTTTCGGGTACCGCGTAAACTTCGGCTAAGAGAATGAATCTGATATTGAAATATGTGTCTCCCAAGTTTTCTCCGCCCTCTATAAATAAATTTTGTCCCGCACTATGTTCTCTGGAAGGACTAGCAGTGTCCCTGAAACATCAAACTGCATACTGACCGAAAAAGTAATGATATATTTTTTAAGGTAAAAATTCCGTATCCAGGCTTTAGTAAAAGGTCAAGATGTAAGACATTGCGATATATGTGGAATATTTTTTAAAGATCTCGAAAGTTCATACCTTGATTTTTATTGCCCCTTGGAAGGAAAGATCGCAGTAGTTAGAATTTTGAAAAGTAGTACCAGAATAGGTCTTTGAGGTATCTTAAAGCTGAATCATCTTGCAAAGTTAGATTTCTCCTTCCTCAATACTGTGACGAATTGAATGAATGTAGTTTGACTGGTTGTCTTCCTTGATATCTGCGTTAAAATAAATCACCTCCATATCTCTAACAAATGTAACATTATTTGTAATTGGTTCATGTAAACAGCCTACTATGATATAACAGTACTATAAGTTGGTATGATCGTGCATGAGTAAATGGAATTTCGTAGAACTTCTGAAACAGATTTTTAATGGCCGGTTTCGTCAACGTGCTGATATCTTTATGTGAACCCTTGCACATGATCACCTGAAGATGTTATCAAGTTTATGGTCATTAAATGGCCATTAAAAATATGTCGAAGAAGTTATAAAGTGATTATTATCTTTGATTTACAATAATGAGATTATTTTAATACCTTATGCCCCTTTTCTGGGAATAAACTTGCTAAGCTAATGTATATATTATAATATACCAATTATATATCTATATTATAGAATATACCAATTATATGGATAATTGGTTATTCTTGTCTATAATTTTACCCTACTACAAAGTTCGTGAAAATCTGCGCTTGATTCTCTCCTTGTTAGACAAAATTTTTCTCTCATTAATTTTTCTGTTTAAAAGGGATTACATCCTCCAGCTCCTAATTCCAGAATTTCTATTTTTTTATATTTTCTCTTTTCTCTTAGCCAGTTTCGAATTCAGAATATAGCCTCTCTTAAAAAAGTAGCAGAATTACTTTCATGTATTTTGAATACAGCATCAATAGTGAAAACTTGTTAACTCGTTTTTTGTTATGCTCCGGTTGGACCTTTACAGTATCTCGCGCCATTCTTTGTCGATATTTTTGATCCAGACAATGGGTGATCTCAGTCGAACAAAAGTGGACCAATTCGAATCCCTCCGTGCAAAAACAAGAAAAGTCCGAACGCGATCAGTCCGATTTTCCATCTCAGCCTTAATTCCGTAACGTCCGCTTCAATCGTAAATTATCGCGGGCGCGATAGGAAAAATTTCCAAACTCCCCATTCCGCGCAGGAGCAGTTAGCTTGGAATGGATAGCATCCGTTTTTGACACCATCTCCTACGAAATGTATTTCAATGCTCCCAGTGTCAGCCTTTGTCTCTTTTAAAGATAAATCGAACCGCCCGTTTTCGAGATCCGTTCGGGAGAGTTTGAAATATTGAAAGTGGGTCAGTGGGACTGGGATATTGCCGTAAGAGAGGAGCGGCTAAAACTCTCGAAGCAAAGATAGAGAGAAAAGGGAAGGATTACATATATAGCGCTCGTCCAGTGTACGTGTTATTCGGGATATTACTTGCGTGTCGGGAGCAGAACTTTGATGGCCGCGGGGTCTTCGGAGGTCTGCGACAATGGGGTTTTGCCCTCGAGGGAGAGAACTCGGTTGCTGGGAGTTGTGTGAGTGGATGCGCGGTTTGAGGTAAGAAAGTACGAAGAGGTGAAATGCTAGAGCCGTGTTCACGAGGGCTTCGCAACCAGGAGACTAGATTATCCAACAAGAAAACAAAACTTGCTCGGGCCGTATTTTCGAAGATCGCAATGCTGCGGAGAGAGAAAAACTCGAGGTTTACGTCCTGGAAGAACTGTGCGCTCAACGAGAAATCGGTGATGAGATGCACTCGGGAAATCCTTTGGTAGCAAAAAGTGGTAAATCAAGTACATTTATGGTAAGGCGCTCCTATTACAGATGCTTCACCTTTCCGAGGCAACAATGATTTACTTTATTATTTTTTGACTTTTTCTTTTCAAATAAATTTTCAGCATTTTAATACCCGATAGTCAAATTTTCGTAATTCTTCATTATTTTGCAAGCTTAATTTTTACATGTTTCGGCTTATATTTCAAAAATCTTGGTGATGACGTATACGTGACGTATATTGGTTATTACGTAGTGCTACATTAGTTGCTTATATGATTTTATTTCATTATTTAACTACTATTATTTTCAACTTAATTGATGGACACCTCGATTACTAAGAAATAAAAACTAATTCATTAATTTAAATTTTCTCCGTTTTAAGTATATTAAACAATTCGGTATTTTCTTGTGTTCTACCTCTAGATATTCGTATCTCATTTTGATATTCACTTTTCGATCCTCTACTTATTCTTTCGCTCCGGGACGGGTCTCACTTGCTATCTACTTGTAGCCACTCCTGGTTGAAAGTTAAGGATTTTGTGTGTTACAAGGTCATAACACTATGCATAGGATGAGCAAGCTACTTGCCCCTGTACTATAAAGGATTTCCAAAAAGTTTCCGAAAATCTGTACAATACATTCAGGAAATATCCAGAATTTGGGGTCTTTTAGGATAGAACTTATGGTATCTGGGACCGATATCTAACTTTTTCTGGGGATTTTCAGTTGGAGACCATAGGGCATACTCGTAAAAAGGCCAAGCTTGTTTAAGCTAAGTTATTCCATAAGTAGCTGAGGACCGGCTATATACAATAGATACTGAGTTATCTAGCTATATTTAAATAAATCTTAAAGACGAAAGTAAAGAATGTCTGGAATGTAAGAAATTGAAATCTGATGGGAAAAAATAACTTGTTTGCCAAAAGAAAGGAGAAAATATTTCCTGCTTGGAAAAATTCACAATTCAACCCTAATTTACATATCGCCCACCGTTGCAGCCTTTTTGATATCTTATTTTATTTATCAATAACTTAAACTAGCGCTCATAAAAATAACTTTTGAAAATGTGTTTATGGTCGCTATGACAAATGAGTGAGCCATATTTGGATGCTTCAGGCATATGGAATTTTTTTAATGAAAGAAGGTTCAATCAGAGATTTAATTTACTTAATAAATTAAGAGAAAATACGTTCATAGAATATGTAGCCGATATCATGCGTCCTCTTTGTTATATAGGCCGTTCTGATACTGCGAGGAAGATAAGAGAAATATATGCTAGAACTAGTTGATTCACGAATGAATTTTCTCCGAGATCGATACGTAAAAGTAATCGATTGGGAAAGTAGAGTCGTGGTGCATGCACCCCGGCACACGCCGAAAGGCGGGTTTCAGGGTACGTATGTAGATGGTTTCTTAGCAACGCCTGAATACCTGAAGATGTAGCGAGAATGCGAAACCATGGTCGTTTCTCTCATATTATTGAGATTTAGTAAATTTTTTTCAAGCCCTCAAGGTATTTGTATGTTAGTAATTATCACAAAGTTAATCTTGACTCTGTATCGTCTATTAACTGTAGAAATATTCATTGATATAGTTATTTTACACTATACAGCCGTTCGAACTTTTTCAAATTGCAACATCAATGTCATTACACATTCATCAACACTTTATCATCACTTTTGATTCATTAAGAAATACTCACCGTACACCTGGAAAATTCAAATCATCAACTAGAGGGCGGTAGGGACCCCTGATCCACAGGGTAATGCACTCGTATGGCATGGTTGCTTAGCTCTAATTATCAGATGCAAATTTCACATAAACAAAAGCGTAGTGATGTAAACGGTCAGAGACGTATGAAGATGAGATGCATGATGAGCAGATGATGCAGATGAACCCACCCTGTCAGTCTCGAGCGAATCCGTTTTACGAAGGTTCCTTTGTAAGTATTCGCGGAAGACCCGAAGTAGGATTATTTAAGAATCAAGGGTATGAAAAGTGCGGGGAGGGGAAGAGGGAGGAAAGGTCACGATAGGTAGGGAAAGATGGAAGGGAAAATGATTAAAGAGATGACGTCGGGGCTAAGGGAGAGAAATGAGAGGAAGGGGGTCGTTTTGGTGGACTACTAAATGCCCTCCCCACGTCACAGGGGATTATTCCCTAGCGAGAAGCGGAGAGGTTTGAGTGGCTGCTCATGCTGGGGAAGGAGTAAAGGATGGAAAAGGATCGTGGGGAGGAACCTAAGAAGCCTCCATGGCCTGAGAGACAAGACTTTGGCTAAAGGCTTAACTAGAGACAGTCCAAACTCCCTTTCTCCCTGTGGCCGGTCGTAATTAAATGATTCCACGTGTAAGAGGATTTAATTTGATCTTTCGATATGGTCTTTTATCTCTGCTCCAATATGATTAGTGCGGACCGCTCTCGGGGTCACGGAATTCAACTCTCTTTTCCTCTGCTCTCTTCCCGTAAAAAGATCCTTAGTTAGCAAACTTAACGTAATCCTCAAAGTTGGAAGTTGCGAGCCCCGGGGATCTATTTGCTTGTTTGAAAAAAACGGGGGAGAGTTCATGGGTTTATTTAAGTGAAAGGAAAATATGTAAATTATTTCCTCGAAATCGTAATCGGGTTTGGTAATTTAAACTAAGCCGTTGGCTTTTGCGTTTAAGTTTTTACTGAAAAAATAATTCTCATTTAAGGTAAAGATTTAATAGTTTATATTTTGGTATCATTCTTTGTTCTGTGTGTACTACGTAGACTTCAATTACTATTACTCAAGTAAGAGGGAGATTTAAGATATACACTAAGAAAAAGTATGCATATGCTGTCCTTAAGCAGTAGTAATATTGTTGTAAAAATACTTCGAGGTCTGAGGTCGTTTTGCACGTAAAAATCCCACCGAGAATGGAACCAAGGACTTCTTTCGCCGAAGGTGAACGCGCTACCCGCTTTACTGTCTGGGGGTCTGTTCATTGGTTTATTTTTTAGAGGAAAGTGATAGAATTAGGCATCATGCTTTATTATTTGTATACTGCGCCACAATCAAGAAATTTGCATGGGAGTCATGAATAATGTAGGAGAAAGAGCGTATTATTTGGTATTCTATCTCTTGGAGAATTAGAATTCTAAATTGAGGGGAAACCTCTGAAAATCTACCCCAGGTAGAATATCACCCTGTTTGTTTATGTCATCGAGAATAGAGGCAATATGCTAAGATTTACATAGTATACACATACGTAAAATATATACGACTAAGCATGGAAACTACATTACATACTTAAAAATGTCTGCATTATTGCAATTTAATTTAAAAATTTATTGAAACGTGACGAAATGGTGATAAAACTTAAAGTAAATTATTAAATTCCATTATCCTCTTTTTTCGAGAAGTATATACCGTATCAGTTGTCCGTTCAAGCGTCGAAAATTTATATTTATGATCATATATCCTGCGGTAATTCAGCTCTCTCAAATTCCTTTACATAGAGCTTTCCTGTGATGATTTTGAATATATCATATAGCCATCTCGTTTGTTGTCTTTCTTATTCTTTTGTATCCTTAAAATCCCAACTCATTGTAGTTTTGCGAGTATTTAAGTCTTTACTTATCCGACCAAAGGAATATTTGCTGTTTTCCTTTTAATTAAATGGAATTCATGATAAAATAAAAATATTATTGTTTAAGCCTCGCCTCGTCGATGTATAGCATCCATTTCATCCAGCTATTACTTTTTTTTCTAAACTAAGATAGCTTGGCTTACAGAAAAAAATTTAAGTATCTCTACAGCATCCTTTTAAGGATTCGCGCAGATTATATAAAAAATCTTGTAGTAGAAAGATTGGGGTAAATTCTGAACTTTGCATATAAATGTGTGCATCTGAAACCCCAGGATAAACAGGAAGGAAAATAGCGAAATGGCTGGAACTGTGCTATTCATGTAACTATTTTTAACTTCTATTATCTCTCCTCTCACTGTAGATTTTATTTTGATATACTTCCATGTTAAATGGTAATGAATTTTGACTTAGCACAAGAAAGTGAGCGACCTGACCCAAGGTCGTACAAGAAATAAAAAATAGTATCTTGAATGAAACTTGTACTCGGACACAGGTCCCCACTTTCCGGGAAGAATAAATCAAGTCAAGTCACTCTTTTTACTTCCTCGTTAAAAGTAGCTTTGTTAAAGTTTCACTATCTGCTCATTTACTTTTCAATAATACAGAAAAATTATATAACGGAAAATTTAATCTCAGAGTTAGTCTTATTTCATCATAGAGTAATGAGTTCAGTATAAGAAATGCTAGATTTTTTAAGGACTTATACATTCTAATAGGTTAGAATATTTAAAAGCAACTTATACACTTAAGCTACTTCTGAAAAACCTAATACAAGTTCTTAAATGCTCCACCAACTTCTCGAATTTTGCAACTTTCTAGAATATCCACGGCTCGTTTGAACAAGTAAAGGCCGAACAGCGATTTCTAAATTGTCGTTCAAGCATAGAAAAGTATGAAATTAGTTTTAACTGTGTTTCCTAACGCCCACTCAACTTAGAACTTAACTCACTTGTCAGGCTCTTCGACTGCGATATTTCTCGAACATTTAAAATGTTATTACTAGATCTTCCAGGAAGAAGCGGGCGATCTGTTACTGTTTGAGTTTACTCTTTCTTCAGAAAAGTTAGTCATTCACCTCCAGAAGTCCATTGAATATTAGTTCCGAGGATGAATTACTCGGGAAAACTTCGAGGAAATCACATTTTGTCGTCGCTGCCCTTACTTATTCCACGCGTTGACTTTCCGTCTCCGGTATTAGGTGAAAAATCTTTCGAGAATATTGCTTTAGTTTGGGACAGTTTTCCCTCGCCTAACTCGTCCATAACGTCCGTAAGGAGGCGCGTCACGTATCACAAAGATTAAGGAAGAAAAGTTGGCCTTCGAGATAGAGTTGCCGCTCAGCAAAATAGAAAAGAATTGCACGGATCTAGAGAACGGAAAACCCACGGGCGTAAGGCGGTCACGTGTGTGTAAAGTACACGGTCGCGGATGTTTCCGAAGGGTCTATCTTGGAATACGTAAGGAGGAAAACAAAGGAAAGAGGATGCGTTTAAAGCAGGGAGTCAAACTGGAACAGAACTAAAAACAGTTGTTAATTGAATCAGTGAAATATCGACGTAATCGAAAAACTCTGATTCATGAACATTAACAGAAGACGAAAATCATTATTTTTTACACTTCTGCGAGGGTGGTCTGAAAATTTTCCGACCCCAGATTTTTCAGATATCTTCAGAAAATTTTCAGAAAACATGTCGAGAAATGGCGAAGTGTCGGAAACTTTTCAGACAACCCATGTATTTTCGGTTCATATATATATATAAACCCCTACAGGACGTTCCCGCGTAAAACGCGGTGTTCTTCTAATCCCGATCTCTTTCACATGAAACCCTTGACAAAAATACAGCTTAAAACGCCCTGCTTCCCGCTTAAGACGCGGTTTTTTCCCATCCCTAAATGCACTGCAACATGATTTTAGTCAATCGTTCTCCTCATTCAATAGACCAAAATTAATTTTACATCTTTGTCATTCTCCTACGATTCGCCTTATCTTTAGAATGATTCATTGTGGATTTCTTATTTGGAATGACTAATTTCGTGGGAATAAAATTAAGATCGGAAACCAAAGCCATCTTCATCTCACTGTCGGATACGAGTGCTGATATAGAGTTAGAAGTTTATCACTTTTTCTCAAGATAGAACGCTAGATTAAAAATTCCCTTCCCGGTGTTTCCTTTATTCGCAAGTTATATACGTCAGATATTGAGTGCAATGTTTTGAGTGTAGTCTTTGAAATATTTAAAAATATGCTGTTCTTTCTTGGCCATGTAGTAAAAAACTGTTTCAATTTAGAGCGAAAATTGATCAAAATTTAGTAGCTAAGGTACTATTTTGGTGCAAATAGTAGAGATTCCTCAAAAATATGATGTAAGGCAAGAAGCGCAACACAACCTGTTTGTAACGTTATCTCGCTTAAGACGTGGTTTTCTCTCGGTTCCCTGAAAGCGTGTTAATTCGGTTTGATTGTACATTGTGGGGGAATTCTTCTCGTTGAAGAAAAGGCCTCTCTCACTACATACATCAACATGTGTTTCACTACACTGAATACAAGGTAGCATATGTGTTCTACACTACTCATACTACATTGTAAACGGCTCCCCTCACAGATTTTCTCACGAAGCGCTCGATATCCTTCCCAACGTAACAACAGATGCATAGCGTAGCATCTGTGTCTAACGTTGCTCCCTCTTCTGTAACACATTTTTAATTCTAGCATTCAATTAAATTCAGCGTAATTTAAAAAGGTATATAATAAGTATATTTCATGAAGGGTATAATTATTTTTCCTCGGTTAATGTAGGAACGAAAACTGAACTTCACCGAAATTCTGCGTTTTCGTTGAATCGAACCGAGAACGCAATTTAAAATTTTTGCGAGAGTGAAGACTAAGCTCGAACCGAAAAATTAAAAATCTTTGGATCAGAACAGAAACTGTAAAAGTTGTTTAGTCCATTCCGATTTTCGGTTCCCAACGATAAAGTTCAGTCAAGGAAGCTTAATTAAATATGTGCAAGAGCGAATTGAAGAAAAATCAACCGATTGCTTAATTTTTTAACATTTCTTATAAAAATTGATAATGATTTGTTTAATTTCTTTATCTTAATTTGAATTTAAATTAATGCACTTGAGAAAATAAACGTAATGAAATAATTGTAAAGATATAATACTAAAGAAATGATATGTGAGATGATTGAGAAACTAAGGGAAGTGACATGTGACTTATCAAAGGAACGATGTAAAATGTGATTATATAGAAACAGTAATTATAGGATATGATTGATTTAAATGTATTAGGTGGAGTAATAGTGGGATGTGTGCTGAACTTAGCCTTGTTTGTTGTTAAAAGTGTGGCCTAATCCTGTTTGTTAATATAGTGATGTTATTTAGGAATTTTAATGTAAAATGTGAAAGGGTAAATTAAAAATGTTTGGGGCTGCCACTTGACTTGTGTCAAAGTTTAGCTAATAATAATGATAATAATATGATCAATCCTGACTTCGTGAAATCCCTTAAAAACCATATTGAAAAAAACCCACGAGGTATTTTTCTTTTCAAGATGAAACTTCAAAACCTTCGCCCGATGAAAGCGGTTCGAACCGGCTCAACAGTTTATGGTGGAGGAAATCCGGAAAGGAACAGTCATTTTACGTTTTTATCGAACCTGAGCGTAAGCCGGAACGGGAAAAAAATACTGTACTATAAACCGTGCGTTGGTGTAAAGTATAGGGTCGCAAACGTTTCCTAGTGGCGAATCAACGAACACCTGAGGAGGAAAACAAAAGGGGGAGGTTTAAAGTGCTGCGGGGCTTATCGATTGGTCTCAATGGGAAAGGAGACAAGAGGGTTAGATCGAAGGGATTGTGGAATAGGGGATGTGGAACGGTGGAGGTGTAACTCGCGGTAATGGTAGGTAATGGAGCGGGCGAAGCTGTTTGGTCGGTTGTAGCAATCGCCGAGGGAAACGCTGATGCGAAGGGACTCCTGAAATGAGGGCGGTGTCCAAAGGAGAACGGAAATTGGAGCGTGGGCAAGTCATTTGCAGTGCGGTGGGATACGCAGCACTAAATGCACTAGGAGATGACGCTCTCTTTCTCAGTAAACATATGTTAGTCCTGATGATTGGTAGGTTTGTTTTTTCGTGTACGGTACGCGAAGGTAACGCAAATGGAATAAGTTGATCGGTGCCTGCACCAACCTCTGCGATAGGCAGGTTGGATAAGAGGTAAATGTGTGATTGAAAAGAGTGATTCGAGTCAAAACTTAACGGAGTCTAATTAATTAAAGAAAAGGGATTAATTTTTAGCCACGGTTTTAGATACAACGACAATACAATGCCTAAGAGACAAAGGTTCTCCAAGTGCAACGAATCTCATTCAGCATTGGACCCCCTATGAAGATGGAAGCATTGTTTCCGAAATGCGCATCGGGATTCTGAATAACTGGTGACCGCTGAGCGATTATCCGTTTCCCGGGAATCGCCCTAGACGGTTGCCGCTGTTGGCGCTTGGAGAACCTTTGTCTCTGAGTTCATTGAACGCCGAGTTCCTTTTTCTTTCTACTAATACAATGTCTACAGAAATCAACCTACGAACCCATGAATAGCGTGGTAAATGTTTCATTGAAAACTGCCATCCTAGTCAATACTTTACGGAGTCTTATTTATAAAGGAAAGGGGATTTATATTTAGCCACGGTTTTAAATAAAGCGCTGTAAACATATAAATGACAGACGGGTCTTTCTTGGCGGTCTTAAATCGGTTACTGATTCAAGAATGTTCAGAGATACAACTTTTTTTGTTAATTCATTGAATGGAATTAAAATTAGATCATCCCATATTCATTACATTTCTCTTCGATAGTCATGTGGGTAGCGTATTCGCCTTTGGTAGAGTATGTCCCGTGTTCGATTTCCGGTGGGGGGTCCACATCTATGTATTGACCTCACCTGTCAAAGCATTTTTTAAAATGCTTCTACTTCACCAAGTGTTGTTAGCTGATTATTTATAATTAGAATTAAGATTCATAATAATTTGATTATTTAGAATTAGGAAAAGATTGTGATTATTGGAGAAAAATTATTTCCTGGAGATAACACTAATAATAATGATGTAGTATTTAATAGTGTTGTAATATAAACCTTTTATTGCCTAAAACTTTTGGAAGTTTGGAGGTTAGGGCTACTAATACTTATCCTAAAGGTACGAAGTAAATATAGTATGGCCGGAACTACTCTTGCCATGAGTACCCTAACCGTCCATTATTAACCCACGGTACTCATTTTACAGCCTGAGTCCAACCTTGGTATCCGATGGGAATTGAATCCTCTGCGTGGTAGACAAGCACCTAAACCGCTACGTCGCTGAGGCCTGACATTACATTGATAAAATGCTAATTCTTGGATACCCGTACTTAAACCAAATTGTTTCCAAAGAAAGACCTCTCTAATGTATTTTATAGTACTTAGCATAGTAAACGTGTGGAAGTTATTTAATAGCAGGAAATAAATATGACAAAACTGGTAAACTGCACACTCGAATTACGAATAATTTCTCCATAGAAAGTTTCAAACTACCTATGGAGAATCCTAAGAGAATTGCCTTGTTACATTGAAGTTTTATAGGGTGTAAATCGATAATAAGCAGATAATTATATATGTTTTGGATTGCATAATTCTATTGCAACATTTTTCCAGTAGATGTAGATGTAGATTTCTTAGAGCTAGATTAAACTTATCTTCGGTCATTCATACAGCATTCATAGAGATAGATTAGATCTACCGTTCAGTTGATAGATTTTTGTTCTAAGAACTTAGAAGATTTATTTGGCAGCAAATAATTATGTAAAATAAGTAATACCATAAAAAACTTAAAATATATCACTTTTTGAGAAGTTATATTTGGCACAGTTCCCTCTGTTTCGTTAAGGTTGTTTATTGTCAATTAAACAATTGGATTCGAATTATACATTCAAGTATATTTGGAGTCATTGGAAAATATATAAACTGTATTTAGGCCCTGCTAGTTTTCCCGAAATCCTTAAAATTTACTATCCCCATGAGATCGATTATATATGTATGTAGGAAAGCTCTTCTATGGTGTTTTTCTTTTTATAGAAACAAATTGTTTCCTAAAATTTTCTCCAGTATTTAGCGTCGCTTTTGAGTCTCTTTCAAATATTGACTTCGATTCCGGTTGAATGTTTTCTACGCCATCAAGGACTAATTGAATTCTGACGAATTAAAATGTACCTTCTCTATGCGAAATAAATTTCAAAGCTTTTATGTAAATAGGATTCAATTTCAGTCACATACAACAAAAACATGTTTATTTTACTCCATCAGGGAAAGAGATAATGAAGAAACCATATTAAATGATAGAAAACGAGAGTACATTTGTAGTTAATCGGATATGAAAATAGAACGGAATTTGAATGCAAGGGTAAATAATGAAAATGACCTGCGGATATTACAAATAGTAATGAAAGTAAGACATTTGGCCAACAATCCTTTGATCGAAAACCCGTATCGAAGACCTCGTTTGTTCGACAAGTCTTTCGCGATGTAGTTTACAATAATTTACATATTAATTGTAGATAACAGTTTTCAAAAAAATTAAGTGGTCTTCTGTAACATTTATTTTGACAATATTTACAAAGACTTCTAATTATACATTTTCAAAGTTTGTCATGATATTTATATTTAAGTTATCAAAAAATAATTTTACTATGAAAAACGAGACTACAAGGTTCCGAGAAATTAAGTTTTAAAGAAACAGAACCGATTCTCAAGTGAAGGAGAGATTTACTATATATTCTCGAACTTGAGACGCACTTTAATTACGTTTTTAGCATAGCATTATCGTAAGATATCACAAAGGAAAGTAACATTAAATATAACGTCTGAAGCTATGTTCATTTTTCTCCGTGCCAGTAAACGTTCTTTTCGTGAGCAATCGGTAACGCTTGCATAGTCCTTCATCGGTTTGTCGGTTGGTTACTATAAATAACACGTTTCTTATGGCATTTTTTATTATTATCTAGATACACGAATACTCTTAAGTAAACATTCTTCAATCAATGACGTTTACCAGTAATACAGGTATACATGGGTGGTTACTTTTCAGACCACCCTCGTATATGTATAATGGAATCTTACGCAAAACTACATACCACAGCGAATAGATTGCGTCTTACGTAATTACCCCCTATTCTAACCCTAAACGATTTCTAGAACTTGGGTTTGTCTTATATTCGAGATTATAAGGTAATGCTATCATGAATGGGAGTCAGTAATAAGGTGGTATGAAAAAAATTATCCTTAGAATCTTCGACAATGGGCTAAAATTTGGTAGGAGTTCCACACAAACCGATAACAATCTAGCCTTACCAGAAGGCTTTACGTCATGCGTAAGTCCTGACAGGAAGGTTCTTGCTGCATACATCAGCCCAAAATTCAGAGCAACCTACATTAATGGGCTCGAAAGCGATGGCTTCATATCCTCAGGGTAAGCAGACAGCTCGGTCAGCTGGACGTTGACATCTCTATTGATAACCGCTTTGCTTCCAATTAATCATCAAGTCGTCGTTAGTTCCCAGGTGTCCTCTTATCACCAAGAAAGATTTTCAGATTCCGAAATTTCGCTTACTCTCGAATTTATGCAGGAACGTTCCATTACTTCATTGCAGATATTCCGGAGAAATTTTATCTTAACCAGATGCTATTAAGAACTGAATTTCCCAAGGGAGCTATAAATTTCAGAGATGAAATAGCGTCATTTTTAGATAGTAACGTTTTTTCACCACAAGCTCGAGATAGAGATTTTTTAAAAGTTAACGATACCTGTGATGATAGAATGAATTATAGAAATTTTTGATTTTTTTTCTACATCTCGGTTTTCCTGTGTATTTGAACTCTTTAAGTTTATCTTTAGCCGAAAATTTTAATCACGTTCCTTTAGAAAAATATCACAATTTTAGTAGAGTAATAACAAACGGGACAAAGTACAGTTTTTGTCAATATGAAAGGAACAGAAGAGTCTGAAACAGGACTGTCCCGGTATGGCTAGCCTAATTTTAGAGGATTATCCAGAAGTAATTGCTTGTACTGCTTTATTGTTTCAAATTGTTTTGTTGAGAACCCATAGCTTATTCATATCTGCATATTTTTCAAAATAATGTCAGTACCTGAAAGACAAATATTATGTGGTTATATTTCTCCCTCAAATTTACAAGCATACAATGCAATATATCTAACGATATAATAAGCATTGGTAATTACTATAGTTAATAGTGGTATTTAATGACAAAACATATACAAAATCTTCGTATCAAAGTTCTTGCTGAATAATGTTCGTTATCCATCAGCATGGATAGATTTTAAAAGTCTAAATAACTTTCCGAGAGCTCAATTACTATAGGTAAATACGTACCATTACGACACAAGTAAGTGAAATTTTAAAAATGATTGTTTCAATTCTCCTCTCATTGATTTTTGGGGGCACCTCAGATTAAAATAAATTTATTATCATCGCTGATCTTTTTCTTCATATATTTTCAACTCAACATGGACAGGCTTTCTTTTTTTACTGCCCACCACAGTATTTTAGACCTCGTTGAGCGTAGGACAGCTACCTCTGCCTGGAAATATGGCTTTTCTCTTTTCGCTCCCTTGATGTTTGAGAAGGAATTCCTTCTCACCAGAGAGGGAAAAATTCCACATCGTAAAATTCAGTGTGCCGGTGGTTTGCGTGCAGTTTTTTTTTCAACGGCACGCGTGGGCATGCTCACGCGCTAAATACCGTGCCGCGGCTTTGCATGTCTCTTTGACCGCCGCGTTATTTTAAAGTTATTCTATCGATCCGTTGGGTTCGCGTTTTTCTCCATTCTTTTGAGTCGAACGTAACAGGAAGCTGCTGTTATCACGTCGGTACTTTTCACGTGAGATATTCGTTTTGAAAAACGAGTCATATAAGTCTCGGAATGAAATTTACGTATAAGCGTTGCGCTCCATAATGAGCACAGAATGAAGTAATTACATCAATGAAAGCAATTCTCTTAAAGGTAGTGCAAAATTGTTTAAAATGAGGTCCTGTTTCTATAAGTCAACATATCCAAAAGGTGTGAAAATGTTACTTTGTATTTGTTTTAGTGCTACGACAGCTGAAATTATTTCGCGCATATGGGTCCTGGTAATAGAATCCGGAACTGCTTAACTAATTGCGAGCACGCTACCCTCTTGGCTATCCGGAAGGCCCCTGTCATGAAATTATAAAGATGAATGATGAATCAATAGTTTTTATATACTATAATTTATTTTGGTAGAAAAGTCTGTCGTTATATATATGATATAATGAAAATACTTATGAGTGAAATTATCTTATCTGTGTGTCAATTAAATTACGATTAAAGAAGTAATGCAGTCCGAAGATAACAGTTGTTGGTACTTTCATGTTGTCTCTATTCCAAATATATTAAGGGAATATATTCTCTTTATTAAATTACTACATTTTATATAAACGTAGTGTTACAACTATTATCATATAAAAATATAAACAGAATATTCCCTTCCTTTTGGTTGTGAAGCATGTAAAGAAGTCAAGATTTGAGAAAAATGATATATTTGCGTAAAAAGTGCAATGCGTTAACTTTATTTGTAGACTGACTTCTGAATAACATTTAAAATCCCATTTACGGGATTTCTTTAGCACGGAAGCCAAGAGATGAAAATGCATTCTACCATACGCTGAAAGCGACATAGAATTACTTTCCACTCAAATAAATTCGACTGTTTATTCAAAATTTTCAGTCAGTTGTGAAATCATCTTTTTCTATTACCAGTTCTTTTTATTGCGGAGTCGAAATTGAACGTTCTAATTAACATAACTATGGCGTGGCGATGATAAGGAGCAAGTATGACAGCTTTGCATGCCATCAGAAATGGATTTTCAAGCCATCCGACATATTCTAGATCTCTTTGGTATAAAGTGGATGAATGTTACCCTAGTTTCGGGACCCGGAATCATTCCCGAGGTCCTTTGTGCGTATTCGGTGCCGTCTCTGTCTGCACTTGTTGCGACTCCATATTGATGGTATTTGAAAATTCCGCCGACGTTGCATAACGTATCAGAAAGAGAAAACCTCGGGAAATATTTACTCATCGCCCCTTCACGTTGGTCCATTGTATGAAAGGGGTACGTTTTCCCTTTTTTTGGAAGATCCATATCCCGCCGCACCTCCTCCTGCCCGTATCGCTCTCTTTTCTCTGCCGTACCCAGCAGCGGGGGTACCTGCTGTTAATAAATGTGTGCCGTGCGGGTATGGAGAAACAACGGGAGGGAAGGGAAGAGGAATAGGTGTGTGACATGCCCTCTCGCTGCTATTTGCGGCCGTGCGTGCTCCGAGTAAAGAATTGAGAAGGTCTTTTTTCAGGGAGTGGAGGCTGGAGGTAGCTAAAGAAACGCTGCCCGGAATGGATGGGAGCTTGGGAAAACAGAGTCGCTTCATTTCGTTAACCAATCCTTCGCTTTATTCAACGGAAAAGTTTTAGTTTTTATAAGATGAAAATCTGGTTTACCTTAATTGATTTTAGCTGAGGATAACCCTGATCAATTATTATATTATTTATCTTTTCTCCTCAGTTCTCGTTCATATTTAAGAGCTAAATTTTTCTTGGATTCATCGATTTAAAATTTATTTTATCATGAATGCTTTAACAAATTAAGATATCCAGCCAGCACATTCAAGCAGGCCGTTTCGAGAGAATTTGTAGGCAAGTTTGTATGCTTTCGTCCGGTTATATGGCTTTGTCCTTGGCTGATACCTCATTGAGGCACTGGCCATACAAAATTGTGGGAAGGAATTTCTTTCGCCTATCGCTGGTAGAAAAGTAAATTGTTAAAGCGACTAGTTGTAGAACCTATTTCCCTTATCTTTCTTTTAGTATCAGTACGGTCTATGTATAATAAAAGACTCACAACATCGAAAATATCTTCTGTGATCGTAGTATCTCTGAATTTATTACGTAAATAATATCATTTGTAGAATAAATATGACCAAGCGTCACTTTGAGGAACTCCGAACTTGGTGGAAATTACTAAGGACCTTTCATTTCAACATATGTCCAATTTGTTTTTTATCTTCTAAAGATCATCATCTTAGTAACGCACACCAAATAGTCGTAGCGATTAAAAAAGTATTGATTTTCGCTAAATCTTTTCTACTTCACGTAATAAAGTAATTATATTCAGATCTTAATAAATTAATTGTAATAAAGTACTTGTCGGTAGGGGCCACATGCATAGTAATGAAAATAATAAACCAATAATAATATTAAATAAATGTAACCAAATAGTAATTCATAATATCAAACAAAAAAGCATATAATTCTTCAGGGAAGTCATCGTAGAAAGTAAATCATGCGACCCGAGGGGGTGGGGGACCAAATTCGGATTCCATTGTTTTAGAACCCGCTTTTTTTTTCTCGCTTTCGAAACTTTATGAATTTAAATATCTGCAACGGAAGTGGTATTCCAACTGCGCGTGGTAGTCGCCTGGGGAAAAAATGTCAGACCACATCACGGAGACAAGAGAAACAAAATTTGGGCAAAGAAGGGTGAGTGACACAGAGAGAAAGGGATGAATGCGAACACAGAAAGCGAATAGAAAGGAAAAGAGATGGAAAGATATAACGGGGACGAAGGAGGAAAAGGGAGAAGGTAATAAGAGGCCGTAAAGGACCGTGGTTGAAAGGAAGAAAAGCTGTAGGGTGGAAAAGGGATAAGGAAGGCTATCATATTTGGGAGAATGCGTGGCACTTTTTGAGGATTTTATTCCATTCGTGCACTCCCCACCGTTCGCGATAATCTCGGAAGCACCCATAATCCTCTGCGTGGCCATCGACCTTTCGACCTTCCTTCGGACACTTACAGCTTTCCATTGCTGCTGACATGGCCCGTCTCAGTGGAAGTCCACTCTCCTCGTCCCATTGCATGCTTCCACACATTTGGGCCCTTCTTTCTATCATTTTCCATTCCACCTATGCCTTCATCACCGTCTTCCACTCTTGTCGCCACACCTCTTTGTCCCCCTATCCTTCCCTTCTTTCCTTCTTACTTTCCGCCGCTTCTACAAATGTAACCTACTTGTTTTCCTCGGGGAAAAGAGGAGAGCTAGAAGTTCCTACCGAAATCATTTTGCGCTAGATCTTAAGAAAGTCATAAATTTATTTGTTTAACAAACAGCTAGTCTAAGTACAGCACAAAGGGAATTACAATAATTGTTTGCTAACCCAAAAATATTGGTAAATAGCTGATAACATTTCATTCAATAAAGAATAAATCAACAATAATCTTTGTAACGTGTGCAATTCTAGTGTTAGTAACGTAAGAATTATTAGTCATTAGATGTTAGGGAAGTCAGAAAATTATTGATTTAACATACAGTGTAAATACAGCACGAATCCGATTGCATTATCTTATTACAGACCCAAAACTATTGATAGCAGGAAGTCGTTCAGCAAAGAATCATTCTACAGTAATCTATACTCAGATTAACGAGTGTACGAACCGTGAATAGTTCGCTAACAAACAAACAGTGATGAGGGATTTCGTGCTTTCCTGGTGTATACTGTGGATCTCTCGGACTTTCCACCAAGTCGGGTGTAAATAAATGAAATAGTAGTATCTGACTCTAATGATAAATAAATAATATTCATAGTAACCAATAAATATCCAATTTCTGTAACCCCATGAAAATTCATCGAGGAACTAATTCAAAAAATTATTTACTGCAATCCCGATAAGATAGAAGTATAAAACTATAGGATTCATAGGTGAGCCTAATTTACTATTAATAGCAATAAAACTTAGGAATACCTTAAAGCGTTCTCTTTGGCAAATTGGAGCGTATGTTGATTTTCAGGATGAAGAATGTACTAAGTTATACACGGCAAGTTAGATGAACGGAGATAAATGAAAGATTATTTTCTACCCATTGCTAATGCGTATCCTCAAACAATTTCTTGGTAAATATGTTAATGAGCATTTTTAAAACTAAACACAAATATGTATTTGATTTCTTTTCGCCCATATATATTTTTTTGCTCAAAACATTGATGGAGTTATTTAATTGACTGTTTGATTTTGATTATCAATTTTGGAACAAGCAGTCTCAATTAGATTAGTTTGTATAGTTTGGTCAATAACAAATAAAAAAATTGAAACATCCATGTACTAGTCAAAAAATATTCGGTTTGCCGATTAACCTATTCTCAGATAACTCAGATGGCTTATTTTCCGGCATTGAGATCGACTTTATCTAAATGATTATATTCACATTTTCTTCACACACTTGTTTTACTAATTAAATTTAAGTATGTAACAGTTGTCGTTCTTTTCTATTGGCTATTTCGCCAATATTTTTGCTTGTGCAGAAACAGAATTTTCAATTAGTATTTTATTTAAGTTTATTGGTGTGCTGTATGTTTAAATATAAATTGCAATGAGAACACAAGACGAGGGATAACTGCCAACGAATACGCTGAATCAGATTCTTCTCGTTGTTAAACATTTAGTACATTCTGTTACTTTTTTTTCACATCCCATCTTTTCTCTCCTTCAATTCATATTTCCTGTTTTCTTCTCTTATTTTCCCCTTTTCTTCCTCGGAGTTATGTCCGTGGCTGTTTCCTTCTTAATGATCCCCTTACCTGCTGTTCAATGGCCCTCACTTCCGTTTCTATTTTATTATTTATTTATTTCCAATTGTACGTGGAAGTCGTTCTCGTTTATTCTCCTTTTATGTCTATCGCCACTACATTTCGAACAATGTCTTTGTTCACTGCCATAACCTTTCAGCCAACCCATAGCATTCAACGCTCCTCATAGCTTCTTTCGTTCTTGGAAAATATCCATTTTCATCTGTTTGTTTCTCTTTCCTAGCCGTTCCATCTCGGAGATTTCCTAGTAAGGAGAATCGTACTACAGCATTTTTCCTCTTACTTCCCCTATAGCTGTTTTTGATTTCGATTTTTCCATTTCATTAAGTGCACATAAGGCTAAAAACAATTTTCAGACGTGTTTACCCCAAGGTCCACCGACTTCCTGCTTGAGGGGATTATGTGTATTTTTGCAGTTTATGGTATATTACAAAAGTCCATCTGTTTTTTATCTCATATCTTTTATTTATCTGTATATATGTTATATGTTTCTTATTCATATCTCCATTGAAATCAGACAATGTCTACGTTATTCAGGAAGTAATTTTTATGGTTTTTTATATCTACATGCCCCTCTTGAATAACACTTATCCTATCAAAAAACCAGGACGAATACTACTATTCAACAATATCTCTTTTATATAGTCACAGCCATGGACAATAATGATACAATTAGGTAGAACGAAAACGTTCATTTTCCTTTATCTTTTAAGAAAATTAAAGTATAAACTATTGCATTAATGAAAGTATTACAAAACTTCAGCAAATCTTAAAATCATCTTCAAAGCAGATTAGAAAAATAAATATTTTTTAACTCCTTTATCAATTAATGAAATTATTTTCTGGTTTAGGACAGTTATGATGCTATAACTACTTTCACTAATATGGTCTAAAATAACATCTTTTTCTTTGTTACAATTGTGCGATTCGTAATTATTTGAATCGCCTTTATTTAGGTCTATCTTCGGATGAAAACTTTTCTATTATATTTCGACGTTTACAGCCTTCTCATATACATTTAATTCTTAGTGTGCAAAGCTTTCAGTATTGAACCAGGAAGATTTTATGACATTGTTGTAAATTGAAAAACTTAAAGAATAGTTCTAAGGTTTAATTTCCTAATAAAACTCCGAGCATCACCGTCCTTGAATATGATGTCAAATTACGAAAAGAATTTAGTCATCCAGGAATGCTGGAGTGTGGAAAGACTTAAATATACGACACATGCAATGACAATAGAAGGACTGTTCTCTACAAGCTCTCTCCTAGAGGATCGTTTATATAATTTTTCTATGTAGAAATTTCCGCAAAAAAATCTGGGATTAAATAAATAAGCCCTCTAAATATTGAGATTAGATATCGAGCTATTCACTCCTCGACGGACTAGGAAAAGAGCCCGAACTCCATTTCACTTACGGATCGAAGTACCGAATTGGAGAATCATTTCAAAATCACTGGGCAAACATCTCTCTCAGCAGGTCTTAGGGTTTACGTTGATGCGTGATCTTATTGGTGGGAGAGGGAAAATGGAAGAGAGTGGATATTGGAAGGTTGCCCAGACCCAAGTGAAAGAAAAATAACCCGATCAGATGTGGGGCGTATTGAGCGCTGCCCTGGGAAGGGAAGTGAATTGCGGTGTATTGTGTTTGCTCTCCGGAAAGAATAATAAGGGCCACTAATAGGTTGCACGAAGCGTGATCTAAGTCCATCGTTCAACTGCCGTTCCTATCAGAATCACGGGGATAGCACTGGATAGAGGGGAATAAATTCAAAATAATGTTCTGCGGTACAGTAAATAAATGTTTTTCTGTTAATATTCAGGATACTGGACTTACGTTTAAGTAGGCATTGTAAAGTAATACTGATAAAAATCATTTTCTGTGTAATTGTTATCACTGAAACGGTAGTTTCAGTGTATTATGATTACTAAGAATACCTCTTGGTAAGATATTTTGTTTAAATGAAACTTAACATAGTAATTCCTGGAAGAAAATCTCATTATCGACGACTTTTGGCTTTCACATCCGATTTTTTTTAAGATGGCTGTAGAAGTAGAAACCGGTCTTTTATAAGTTTTTCTTGTAGAAAATGAAATCTTTAGTTTCAATTATACGACAGCGTTCCATTACATACAATCAGATGGACATGATTATTATATTGAATGTTTTGAATGAATATAATGAATGATTTTGAAAGCAGTATGTCGATAGTAGTAAATAGGCGGTAGTAATTAATCGATACTTAATGGATATAATGGTATTTAATAGATATATCACAAACTAAACGAAATTCGTACTTATATTCATATTCGTAGTAATAATAAAGCACATCAGCTGACTGTATTTTATTCACTTTTTTCTATACATTTATCAAAATGCAATTATTTACTTCATTCATGGTAGTATCAGACACCATTGGTATTAGGTTAAGATTGACAGGCTAGTAACCCTGAGGCTCCAACCTCAAATCAGGATAGGGCATCAATATTTGTGTTCGTCCGTTGTTGTTTGCGAATATCCGAGAGATATTGGATATGAGTGATGAGCCAGTTTTAGATAAACAAATGGTTATTGTTATTGTCATTCCATAGAACTAACAGAGAGTATATTTTTCTTTCCTCCATCGCTCTGGTTAAAGAGAATTGATAGAAGAATAGATTGGCTATGCAGGAGTTTTCTTTTTTAAAGCATCGAAATAATGCAAGTACAACCTGAGAATTCGATATCCATTATTATCAGCCGTAATCTAAGAGGAACTCAATGCTATTCCAATAACTATGAAACTAGAAGCAGACCTTTAACTAGAGTTAAAGCTCTAGGGATTTACGAATATTGCACGTAAGAAATTAGATTTGGGATATCTAGAAGGAAAATTGCTCAAGCTGCGTCGACAACGGAGGTCATTTTGAACCATCGGTGATTAAAATGATAACCCCTCTTAAAATAAATCCTTTGGGAAATCTGTGCATTAACTAAGCTAGTTTTATCCTGAAAGATATTGAAATGAAAAGTTTATCTTTCGGAACCTAGAGAATCTGCATACTTATTGTATTTCACAGTTTTTGAAGTCGTTTTAGGCTCAGAATTCATGTGATGTAGGAAAAGCGATTGTTTAATATAATATATTTATGAAATTTTCATTTTTAAATCGTTTGCTGAATATTTTAAACAGTATGTCAAAGGAAAGAAAGCTAACTAGTTAAAGATCAAAATGGATAGGGAAATACTAAAACAAGGTTCATACTTCTGTAATCTTCTTTCAAGGGATTGAAAATTCATAGATAAATTTAGTATAAAGTTAGAAATAGCGAAAGAAGTATTTGCGAAGCGAAGGGAACTGATGAGGAAGGGTCTTGATAAAGGAATCGGGAGAAGATAATTAAAATCCTTGAGGGATTGCTGAATGGGTGCGAAACTTATCAGCTTATAGATTTTATGACGATCGACTGGTTTCAAGAATTTTTTTATTTATATAGTTTAGGAATCAAGTCCTCTCATTTTGGCGCTTTCAATAAATTTCGCGTGTTTTGGTGGCCTTCTTTAAATTCTCATCTTAAGACGATCCATTACGAATTTATAGCAAAACTATCTAATTGTACCATTGATAACGAATTTTAATTCTTAATTCCATTATTTCATCCTAAGACGATTCACTTCTTGTTTAACCTTGGGTTTAGTCGCACAACTTAATGTGTTAAGTTAAATTTCATTTCCATCCTTTGTCTAAGACGATCCATTATGAATTTACAGAAATAATATCTCATTGTACCAACGATAACGAATTTTAATTTCTAATTCCATTCTCTTATCCTAAGAAGATCCATTATGAATTCACTGCAAAACTATCTCATTTTACCAATGATAACGAATTTCCATTTTTAATTCCATTCTTATACATCCTTTTTCTTCTCTCGCATTTATTTCTCAAAGACTCCGAACGTATCACCTCAATCTCCCTGCTCAATTCCCTTCTCTTTTGTTTTACGATGGGTCTCCGTTACTCTTCTCTCAGTTGACTCACTCCCCGAACTTTGTCGAAAACACCCGAGGCTCATAAAAGATTAGATTTATCTTCAGTCATCATACATCTGGTGGCGCCACTTAGCTGTTGCAAAATGGGAAAGTGCCTTTATCTGGCGGAGCAATTACTTTCAAACCGAATCCTGGTTTCAGACCCCGTCTCGACTTATCTCCGCGGTCAGAAACTTTCCCCAGCATCGGATAACTATGATAACTACATCGAGGTTCCTGAATTATAAATCTCATCCCTTCCATCCGTCAATGAGGGCTAAAGGATGGGTTTCCGCGCTCGCTTTAACCTCTTCACCTTACTGTCCTTCATCCCTTTCCGTCCCTTTTAATATCAACCGTTATCTTCTTAAGGCGTTTATTCCCCTTTCTATCCCATGTCTTTGGTACCATTCCACTTTCTACCGACTCCAACGCTTCGCTTGGTTCCAATCTATCCGAAACTTTTTCTTTTTTTCATTCTTTGATTCTATTTCCCGATTCCACTCCCCGGATGCTTCTTTCATCAATTGGATTACCTCCAGAATGGACATGGTGGAGTGAGGAAAATAATTCCGGGATTTTTTGAGCGATTTCACGGTTATTCTAGTTCAATTATTCTATGAGGTTCCTCACGAGGTACTATTATTTACGTTCACATTTTCGATATAAATAGTTACTGATCTTAATAACGATCAAAGCATTCATTATGCATTGCGCTTGGTTTATTAGTTATTCTGTCATCAGTCTAAAGCTTTTATTATCTTTGTGTAAATTGCGACGCAATATAAATTCTGAATCCCTTGAAATTTAATTCGCATCTGTTATTTATGTGTTGAAAGTAGCGATTAGTTTGTCATAAATTTAAAAATGAAAAAAAAACAGCAGGGACTATTCCTGAAATTCATATTATTAATCATTCTGGAAAGAAAACACTTCTTACATCTAAGGATGCTATAGAATAAAATTAATAATTTCTTTTCCAACTATTTGGGGGAAAATTTGGGGAATTATTTCTGGGGAAAAGTATTTCTAGTCATTAGCTATTGAGTAAAGCTTTTGTGCATAAGGATAATTGGTTTACTCCTGGTGAAAAAGATTATATTTCCTTTAAAGTTTCATAACATGGGATGTTTTTCTTACTGATAATCATAATGTAGTTGAATTTTTCCTGCAATAAGATATTTAAATTATAGAAAATTAATCCACATAGAATTGCACTCTTTTCGTTACAGTTATGTTAAAATTTTCATTGTGAAATAAACTATGTAATGTTTATAATAACAATCATATCACAAGTCAAGTCAATCGAAGGATCGGAAACTCGAATAAGATTTTCTGATCTAAATTATATGTATTACCTCTTCTATGGCGATTTAAATTACTCTAGCAAAATAAAAAATATATAAAATTCCATCAAAAGGAAACGCATGCTAAGAGATACGTAATCCATTCTGATTTATAGAACACTCAACATAGACAAAAAACATGCATTGCACGGGTGTTGACTAATGGACATACAAACTAAAATCTCTAAGAGACTGTAAAAAATTTAAGTTAGCGCATTTTAACGTAGCTACAAGGCGTTAAACTCCTCCTTAATCCTCACTACAGCCTACGAAAGAAACAGCATTCTTTTTTAAAGCCCGCAAAATCGCCACGTGTTCCCGTCACCAGCTGCTTTCCAGCTACCCAGCTGTTCCAGAGAAAGTAACGCATTTGGAACGCCCACAAAATCCTGGTAAACGCACCCAATCAAATCCGACGCATTACCGTCTCACCGAGAATTTTCTCTCTCCCGTCTAGTAATCCTTCCTTTCTTCATTTTAATCCCCTCTTCCCATCCCATTCACTCCGGGAGAAACCACTCTTTCTACCAGCATTTGCACTCCCCCTCATTTTCTCCCCATCCATCTTCCATTCTATTCCGCCTCTCTCCTTGGGCGGAGGATTCTTATTCTCCTTAAACCCTGAGCCCTCCTTCTTAACGGCGATGTATTACTAAGAATCTCACCCTCCACCATTTATTTGTGCGATAGCGGGAAAAGGAACGGTGCCTGTGGAAAGTACCTAGCGTCTCGAAAGGATTTCTTTTATATAATCCCTCATCTCCCCCTTCCCAAGCCCCCCTCTTTTCCATTCTCTTCCCGTCTCTCTTCCATTACTCCGCCTCCACTTTTAATCCTCCTTTATCTCTCGCCGTCTCCGGGGACGGCGCGAAAGCAGGTTTTTATTTTCCGACAACGGTAGAAATCCAGTAGAACATTAGCGATCGTTCATCAAGGTAGTATTTCCTTTGAGGAACACGCTCGGCAATTTCATTTCTCGTCCGATACTTATTTCCGAGATATTTCACGGGGAAAAAATCCCACGTTAATGGTCGACTCGCAAGAAGGATGGAAATTAGGTTTGACGTTTCGCAGTGCACATCAAAAGAAGTCAAATCCGAGTTTATCAAGTCGACGGGGATTCATTCAAATAGAGGAGATGTTTTTTTTTATTAAGAGAGGGAAGTTCGTAAGCCTTCCTAATTTTATTTCTTCGGAGTCTCGGCAGAGATGGATTGTTAGCTATCCGGTCTTTCTATGACAATGTAAAAGGTAGCGGAATTTTCTTCTTGCAAGGTTTGATTTGTGGGGCGAGTCAAAATCTTTGCTTTGTGTAATGCTTTGTCTTCGCCATAGCGATTCGAGGAATTCAAGTGTTGAGCGATCTTAATGATCTTCAGAAGATCAGAAATCTTGGGAAATGAATCTTTGCTTATATGAGCGAGCGTATTTAGGTGATTCCTGTATACTATTCGCTTTGATCTATATTTTCATGAATTAACATTTCTTTAATTTACACATAATTACTTTTTGCTTATTCGCTAGTATTATTATGACAGTTAGCATTTATTTTTTATTTACAGTTTCGAATGATCTATCACTGGATATTCATTTGCCATTTTCAGGAAATGTAACCAAAATGAATGTTATGGACTGAAATATTAGTGAATAATATTCACTTTAGAAGCAAAAATATTTTTTCTTTCAAATTTAAGTAATAGGTTTACCTAATATTTTAGAATCTTCGTGTCATTATAATACCGGTCAGCGAGTCAAATAGAGGAGCTGTTATTTTTATTAAGTGAGGGAAGTGAGGGAAGCCTCCCTAATTTTATTTCTTTGGAGTCTCAGCAGAGATGGATTGTTAGCCATCCGGTCTTTTTATGACAATGTAAAAGGTAGCAGAATTTTAGTATGGGACATTGTAAGAAAACTGGTAAGCCGCGATCCACGTTGATCCTTTCGAGGAATTGGCACCCGTCGGTCACCAGCATTCGACGATTGGAGACTTTTTAAAAACTCTTTTTTATTAACAGCAGAGTTCTATTTTCTTTTCTTTCCGAATCTTGAGTAGTTATAGTAAGACTTTATTTGCAGAGTGTTAAATTGTTTACTCAGAAATGTATTGTATAATAATAAGAAATTATTGATGAAGTGTTTTCTGGATGATAATTTTGGTGCAGAACTTGTTATGCTTACAGGACCCACTAACTCCGAGTTAGAATCGGCTTTAGACTTGCCGGTGGAGTAGATTCATACATTATAAGACAAAACAGCAATTTTTAAATCGGTTTTTCAATTTTTTTATAAACTCGATAAGATTATTTTCGCTTATATTTGAAGTGTCTCCATAATAACCATCTTTCTGAAAATGAGTGATAAAATCTATGATTTTGTTATTTTTAAGTTTTGAGTCACCACAATTTCATTTTTAGTTGCGTAAGTTATTCTGGAGGAATAACCTAATTGTTTTATAGTTACATAGCTAAAATGATGTTTTTCGTAGATTTAAAAAATAAATTCAGTTAATTATTTAGAATTTATACAAGAATTACAAAGATTACAATTAGGTAAATCCCTAGAAAACCCTTTTATATAGCACGTAAAAACGGGACGTTTATCTTATGCTAAAATGCCGTTTAACTTCTCTGTATCTGACGATGTTATCTGTGTAAAAATAGCAGGCTTCGCTGGAATTTACCTTCCAACGATCTGAGAGATAGCCAAGATCATCCTACCATTAGCCTGCTTATAGGCAAAAGATCGAGTATCTCTCCTGCAGGTGCAGTATATTCCGTCGAAAGCAATCCATTACCCCCTCGCGCAATTACGGGAGGAGACATTCTGTAGTTAAAAGTCGCTAGAGACACTTTCATCACGCCTCGATTGAATTTTAATTCAGGCCTTTCGACTCCTCGCAGCCATCTCCAACGTACTAGCATATGAAAGACGCTTCTAACCCATTTCCTTATCGAATTTGCGAAGGAAAAAGTAGCAGAGGCGTACTGAAGCCTAATCGCTGTATTATACCAAACTTCTCTTATAAATCGGACCGCCAGTCTTCCGAGAAAAACAACGCCATGCCTCTTTTATCTCTTCCCTTTTAAGATTGATGCTCTTATTCGCAGCAATGCATTTGTTCGGAATGGCCGTAAGGGGACTGAAAAGACTCGGGAATGAAGGAGCTGCGAGAAAGGAGAGCTTTCCTCCAGAAAATGGTTCTCCGCTTCACATTCCCGATGGAATTCTTTCTCTCGGACATTATTTTTCTCGTTCAGCGTAGTCTCTTTCATATTATCGCACCTCTCTCAGCTCTTTCCATTTTCAGACGTGTGATTTGCCGCAAATCAGAGAGCCTTAGTATCTTTTCCAAGGAGATTGAATTCGTTACCGGAATTGTATTCCGTTTGAAAAGGCTGCTCCGACCTGTTTAGCTTCGGATTTTCTCGTTTTTGGAATATCTGACGCTACCTTTGCCCAAAAGAATCCATTCATGATCTTGAAAAGAATAGTAGCTCATGCTTCAATTAACCTTAACATCTTTCCGCATTTCACGGAAACGAATATAAATAATAGAATATAGGGAAGACTCAAATATTTTTGAGCTTATTAGTGTTGTAAGGTTTCTTGAATGCGTTAGAAGGAATTGTTACTGCTTAATATATTTTTGGTGAGATACAAAAGCTTAAATAAACATGCATATTTGCATCTATAAAGGGAAGTGAATTTGCTAGAGTGACTCTTTTTAAATTTATTTAACATCTACAGTTACATTATCTCATTCTCTCTTACATTTGCAGTATCTATTTATTCAGATAGCTTCCCATATCGCGATATTCAATGGATGACGATACATGTTAGCCACCGCCGGGAATCAAACCCTGAATCTCTTTCACCTAAGGCGAACCCGTCTATATTTTATGCAATAATGTTATGAAGTTCTGTGTCGTATAAATGCTGATTTAGTACCATATACGCTAACGTGATTGTATAAGGTACTAAATTGGAATATCATATAGTTTCCTACCCACAAGCTTAGAAATAGTGCCTTTCTGTACCTTTTGTAGATAGATTTCGTACACACATTAGTCGTGGTTTGCATCACTAAAAATACACATTATAGTATGAATTTACGGCATTTATTAACAAGGAATTAACAGTCGAAATATTTAAATAAAAATCTTACTTTATCTTACAAATATGATGATCAGAAGGGTAATTTTATAGGTAAAGTAATAGTTTAAAACATTTACAGCAGACATAGAATATTTCATCTCCACCAGAACCGTTTTTAAATTCACCATCTTTGTTTTCAAGCTGTGTGTAGCTCCGAGAATGTTGTTAGGCATTAGCTGCCATTATCGTTAGGACAGATTCTTTTCAGCTTGACATATCTAGCAATGGGAGATTACTTCTTTCTCGCAGTATGTTCTTGGTGCGCTCTGGGCCGGCTTTCTCTTAAAGACGCCATCAAGGAATAAAAAGTTGAAGGAGACAACGTGAAATTGAGATTGCGAGTGAGATATCTTCCATCGTATGAGGCAACCGCCAAGAATTCATTCGGAGGCTGCATGCAACTTTAAAACTCTCCATCTTCCGCAAGCACTCCGCATACGACGGGACCATTTCTCATACGCAGTCCCTCTCATTCTCGATTCCTTCTCTGCCCTTTATTCCTGCCACATCTCGGATACAGCATTCATCCTGTTTGGCCGAATATCCGTCCAAAATCGTTTCTTAGATGCCCTTTCTTTAATGTTTTCCCCGTATTGCATTCGGAAACATTCGCAGTCCTTTTCTGTTTCCCTCTTCTTTTGACGAAATCTTTTATAATTTATACGCATGATTCATAATTTCTCCTTTCATTTTCTCTGTGACTGGGTTGAACAATTCGTTTCATTTAATGGTGAATACGAAGGCTTCCATTGGAGTGTAGATCTGTCAGGAACACTGTCAAATACTGGTCAAATAACCTTGTACTTACGTATCATATTAAAGAAAACGTTTTAGATAATTTAGTTCTTATTAATTATACATATCTATTACTCTCTATCTATCCATAAAAGAGTAAATTTTTCTTTTAGTTTCTTTTGTGTCATTAGTAGATTGTAAGCTATGCACCATTCACACTTTAAGTGGAATATGGCAGAGAATGAATAAATTAATAATTACAGATTTTTCGTAATATAATGCAGAACAATTATTAAAGCTATTAACATTTATTTTTCGCCACATTTGAAACGTGGGCGTTGAGAAAAGAGGATGTCAAAAGATTGGAGGCTTTTGAGATGTAGGTATGGCGTAGAATGGAGAAAGTTAGTTGGGGCGACAGAAAAACGAACGAGGAGGTTCTAGAGATGGTTGGGGAGAAAAGAGTAATGATTGATGTAATTAAAAATAGGTAAAAGAAATTGGTGGGTCAAATATTGAGAGGGGAGGGATTGTTGAAGAAAGCGATCGAGGGAAGAGCTCTAGGGAAAAGACAGAGGGGAAGACAAAGACAAAAGTTATTAGACGAATTAAGGGGTGGGATAAGTTACCGGGAATTGAAGGAGAGGGAATTAAATAGGGAATGTGGGGGCACATGAACCTACCGAAAGGTAGAACACTTTATATATATATATATATAAAGTGATCCGATCAATTCGAATAAAGTATTTGATTTACTTCAATTGTAATAACAGAGAGGAATGGCTTACATTTTGGGAGATTTTTCAAATCCAAACTTAAGGTATGAACTGTATACTATAATCATGTTAACTACTCATTTTATGAGAAAATTATTGAAACATTGACTTCTGCAAAATTCTTTGAATGTTAGTCCTAGATAAGCAAATATTCACGGGTGATATTTATGTGTGTCGATGCCATAACTTTAAGCGACTGACAAATAGAATTTAATATGGTTTACAGATGCATATTATTAAAAATCGCATAGCTAATATTTATATTTATGGCACTACATTGCTACTGCTTCTAATAGAATTATTTTCACGCAGCTGGTGTAAAAGTTAGAGACTCTAGCCGAGAAAATGTTAGCTGCTTAGCTCCAGAGTTTTGATTTCTCAGTCATTTCTTTCATACTTCGTTATATCTCCGGTAATCATATAAATTACTCAGTATAGGGATTATGATTTACGAACACAAATGCATGCCTGTAGAACTTAATTCGCGAAATAGCATTTGTACTCGTATCCTGATGATTATGCGTTCAGTGGTACAGTTAAATACCACCGGTTGCATAAGATAAAGGCGCCCTACTCTATTCAGGGAAGGCTGACGTATGCTATAAAGGGGGTGGAAGATCAAGATCGTCTATGGATGTAATGTATATTCTGAACTGAAGGAAAGCTAATTTTGAAATGTGAAGGGGCATCTAAAAATAACTTAATTAATTCTGAGCCAGGTAAACCCTTTGCGTTTCAAGTTATTCACCGTTGTGTGGATTTCGCAATTCTGATTTTCAATTTCCATGTATAAGAAAAGGTTATTCAGATGGAGTTAAGGGAAAACACAATTATGGACAATTAGGGAAAAGGAGGAATAAAAATTATAGTTAATTGATGTAGATACTTACAAAATTATGGTGAAAGGTCATTCCTGAAATCCTAAATCATCAGAAATATATTGAAGTCTTACTTGAAAGAGAATGATCTAGTTTTGAGTTTAGTCGTCAACTTTAGAATGGTGTTGTAAATTCTAAATCATTTGGTTTATCTTGTCACTTCAGAAGCGGTTATTTTTCTTTTCCTTATGGGATGAGAATTTTCTCTGTAATTTCGTTAAATTTTGTACAAATTCCTCTAAGAGTTGTAAAATGTTAAAAGAAATAACTATCCAATGAAGTAAGAGTCGAAGTAAATATCTGGTTTCAGTACATAACTCAAGACAGAAGAATGATGACTATTGTAGAATTTCCCTGTAAAATGGCAGTATACCCACAGTATATCCACAATATTAAAACCTGACTTTGACTCTCCGATGCATTAGCAGTTACTGCGTGATCTCATGAAGAGTAGTAAATTCGATTAAAATGGTTTGGTTTTATGGGATTACTATTCTCGGAATACTCATTTTCCCAAACGCGTAATTTCCATGATAAATGCGGGAGTCGGATTGCTAATTAAGTAGATGTTGATGGTGCTTGCGTCTCTACAAATCAATCCCATTCTCCAAGATCGTTAAATTTAATTGCTTTATTAATGGATTTAATCAACTTGCTAAGCAATTTAATGGATGCGGATAAAGAAGTTCGTTCTATAAAAGGATGTTTGCGGCGAGTTTAATTAAAGAGGGTAATAAACGAACCTAACTTAGATCTTACTCCTAAAGACAGATATCGTGCTTAAAGGTCACTTTAGTTAATTAAAAGAACCATTTCTCACTCAAAGTTGGGTGCTCGATTATATTTACATACAGATTAGTTCCGCTTTTTTGGTGAATTTTACGGTAGGTTTAGCAAGAGGATATTGGATTTTGTGGATGCAGAATATCAATGCTGAAAGCACTAATGGGAAGATAGCATGATAGTATAATCCATTAATGAGAAAACAGGATGGCCGTTGACTATAAGTTATTTGATTGAAGAATAACCTAACGATCATTTACTAAGTTTAATTTGACTATGATGAATGATGATTTATTCCTTTTCCGCTAGTAATGTGCTTAATATTTCTAGTTCGATTTTGTCATTCTTAGTTATGACTTTAGCTACAAATAAATAATATTTTAAATTTAAACATCTTAACATTTTCAGTGGTATCATCAATGCAGATTAGTGTATTATTTTGATCATTAGTTGGAATGTATAGAAATTAATTCTTTAATTCACTGAAAACCATACTTATCATCCATATCAATTACGATAGCTATAATTCGATTGTTTTGAAAAACATTTTAATCTAAGTAAGGTTGAAAGTACTGATAGTTTGATTTTCGGGATTATTAGAAGCAACTCGATATACTTTTTGTTAATATTACTTATTAAATCTGAAATAATACTTTTTCTGTGAATAATTTATGCTTGCAAATTATTCTGACATCAGGGATGAGTAAACGACACAAATACTTAAATTAAAATCAAATTACGCCGCCTTTTCGATGAAAACTGCCATTATGTCTTTATTAGATGTGAAAATTCCGGATCTTAAGACTACTTTTAATAATCGTCCATATTGAATACAGAGATATTTCACTAATTTGTAAACCCAGGAAAAATATGTCGCTAGACTATAATCTTCTACTTTTAGGAGTGAAAAAGGAGTTAGTGTGTTTTATGTAGGGTATGGAGGTGTATGGAGTTCAGTAAGTATATGAAAATATAATTCTAAATTTTTGTATTATATTTTACTGATCTGTATTTTAACGACTTAAGCGTATCCTGATGATAAAAATGGAGATGCATGTATCGTTGGAGGAGAAAGTTTGAAAATTTAGACTTCCAAGGGCTCTTTCTACGTTGAATTTCCTTTTGAACAGAATAGAAATGCGCTTGAGTTCAATCTTCCTGGTGTTTCATGTCAACCATGAAGAGCCCTTTCAGTCTAGGAAGCGGCATTAGAGACGTACTGCATTAGATTTCTTTTTAAAGGTTTCATATTTGCTCTTTTGTATATTCCGAATATCTTTTGACTTATCCGTGTGACCAAGCGTCATTTTTAGGCAATGTCACTCATATATAATTTATAATATGTGAAACTTCTTTGCTATTCACTTTTCATTTATATTTCCGTTTCCTGGAACTATTTCCCCTTTCTCTGTCTCTTTAGGTCCTCCTGTTGCAATCATACCAAATTATCGAAAAGAGCTTAAAGCGCTCAAACCGAATAATTCCATTATCTTTAGCTGTCTATTTTCCTCATACTTCATGTTTTTTTCAAACTTTTAAAGACGGAGAAAATACTCATTCAACATTCCCGTTGTTTGTTACATTTATTACAAGATTATAAACTTCTGTTTTAATATTTTATGAAATGAATAATGCAGTACTTGCTGTCATAATCTATAAATTAACGTTATCAACAATTTGATACAGACATTTTTGGCCTTTACTTATATTTTAACGTGTTGCTTTTAATTCGCGATGGACGAAAATTCGGTGATGCATTAGCCATATGTCCTTGATATTCAAGGTATTTTCTGTAAACCAATCTTTAACTTATTATCGCATACAAACTCTCAAGGGCCCGTAATGTGATTCTTCTTTCTTTGTTGTTTGTTTCCTTTCCCACACCAACTCTGGAATGAAATATTATTGATAACCACTTCTGATCCAATATTTTCTGTAAAGAGAAATTGCTTGTGGTTTTTAATAATTTTTGAAGCATACTAAAATAATTTTTCAAGGTTGAGCAAGAAACTCTGTCTTTAAGCAGGCAATCATCCATAATATTAACACAATGAATATAAAGAAAATATACTTTGCTAAAATGTCAGATTCATCGAGTTTGTGACCGTATATTATAATACTTATTTGGCCTTTATTTTTTTGAAAATTTTAACTTTCATCTTTGAGAATCTTTGAGAATTTTCACCTTTCAACTATTCTAATTAGTTTCAAAAAATCCCTAAGAATTCGAAAAATCTTTAAAATTTCTAAGAATGTGTCATGCTATCTCTTACTCCCTCATATTCTCATTATTTTGAATAAAATCTCAATGTGTAAAAACATTAGGTTATCTCCTTGTCATTCTACAGATCTGTTGCGTCATTTCGCAATTTTACGAATGTTATCCTTTATAAACAAAAAGGTTGGCCTTTAATTAGTCAAAATTCAAAGAAAATTTCAGTATTAAATTTGACTAAATCCATGTCATTTTTGGTCATTCATTGGAAATACAGTGGACATGAAATTAAACGAATGAAGTCTAAACTCTAAATATAGACGTTCAGTCTTGATTTCTAGGAACGTATTTAAATTGCATTAATGATGGGCTATGAGTCCATCGGTGTGTTGAACACAAATTTTAACGATCAACTAGTGCAGCGATGGTGAATTCTTGTCGACGTCAACGAAGGCATTTTTCACAAGGGTGCCTGAAAATAATGACATTTTGCTCTCTCTTTCCGCACACAATACCGTAAATGTGCCGGTTTTTCGGGGCGATTTGTTCAAATTAAACGGGTGAATGACAAGCGAGCATTGAGGTGAGGTGTCATGCTAATTCAACCGCCCTTGCGCGTCGTTGGACAGGTGCGCCTTAATACCCAGCCAAAATCACTGGATTTATCGCTTCAAAAATTCATCCCCCGGAATGGGCGGAAACGATTGCTCCCCGGAGAATATATTTTCCGAGTGAGTCCATAGTCACCCATTTATACTGAGAAATAGCTGAAGTGAGAGAGCATGACAAATTTCGAAAATCGAGTCGTGGCAATGCGACGACAGATTGTAACATTAATGCTTCAACTATCGTATCCGAGCATTACTTTCAATTAATACCGAATATTTTTTAATATCGAACTTGACATTTTTGAGTCAAAATATCTTGCTTGAATTTCCATGTTTTTAAACACAAAGATTAGTAATGTGTACACAATTTTAATCAATCGAAATATTTTTTCGGATCCTTGCGTTGAGGCTTCTGGGTACTGCCACCTAATCAATGCTTTTTGGAGTCTATGATATTATTTTTGCTAATAATTCCTTTATTATGCGCCTCTAGTTGTTTCTCTGGAGTTGAGACCGAATATATTTAAATATCGAATTTGAATATTTTGACTCAAAATATCTTACTTGTATTTCCATTATTTTAAACACGAAGATTAGTAATATTAAAATGTGTACACATTGTTAATCAATCGAAATATCTTATGGATGCTCGTGTTGAGGCATCTGAGTACTACCACCTATTCAATACTTTCCCAGTCTATTGTATCATTATTATTACTAATTCCTTTATTATTCGCCTCTAGTTGTTTCTCTGGAGTTCAGTTTCTGTGCGTTACTCTCAACGAAAAATATGACTGATCCGATACAGTCTTTCTCATAAATCACATTGAATGAAGAGAAATGGATACTTTTCCTCACAATTCTATTAAAGAGATTACCGGTTTCGACAGGTGAGTATCATCATCAGATATTGCTGTTGATGACATTGACCTGTCGAAACCGGTAATCTCCGTAATAAAATTGTGCGAAAAAGTGTTCATCTCTCTTCATTCGGTGAAGTTTAATTTCACATCTCGGCTGCCTCAGTGGATTTTTTCCCAAACATTTTGAAGAAAACTGGAAGTTGGTGTTGATTTGTATTCCAGCATCGGTTATTTCAGTCGTAGTTGGCTAATCTAATTTGGATTAATTTCTGTAAACACAATATAAAAATGCAATATGAATGAATAATATCTGAACTATTATTGTTATGTAAAAATACAATAGAATTGCTTTCTGACGAATGCCAATTATTCCACGAAATACATAACATATTTTCCTTTAAAACTCCTGGATACGGGCTACAGGCTGAGGCTTTGAAGAATTTTGCTAAAAGGTAAAGGAACAGTTATCAAAAATAAGATATACGTTTTTAACTTAAACCATGATACAACTTCCTATAATCGAAATAAAAATAAAAGTAGTTAATTCAGATGAATATGATATTCTCTAACACCTGAAGGGAAATCTTTCAGGAATGTAAAAGTAAAATTTTGATAAGTATATTACGTATTTTCCCACATTTCAAGGATGGAAAGCTACGGTTCTACTTTTTCTTAAATTTTATGATGAGAAACAAATAGTGAAAGGGTATAAAAACAGTTCTCCGTCATATAGCCAACTGAATGTCTTGCACCAGCAGGCCAGACTTCTTATAGTTTTGTATGAATTTTGACCTCAGTTTTTCCGTAGACGAAGTGGAGTTTTCTTGTCTAACTGTGCTCATTATCGTAATTTGTTCTCGGTTTTAAACTCTGACTTTATTGGAGTTCTTAATGTCTTCTTTATCTGTTTTAATTATACGATATAGTTTGATATTCGTCCACGAGTGTGTATTTTTGGCTGAAATAATCAGCCTAACAATGGTTATGCGAAAACTTTCATTATGGATATACTTTAACTCTGTTTATCAAACATTGGTTACATAATTTTAAGGATGAGCAATGAGAAAAGATTGGTTCGCGTGCTTGATTATAGAGTACAAAAATAAAGAAGAAAAAGACTGACGTAGACAATACCTCAAATTTTGTCTCCAGTTTCGGTTACGGCTTACTCCTTCTCCTTCATTACTTTCTGTACTTTCAAGCCATAGTTGTCTCACTTCGACGATGAAATTTCTCATACACTCTTTCCTTGATATGTATAAGACAGATTTTATTTATAGTTTATACTACTAACGTATATAGATATTTGAAAAAGATCAAACATGCTTAAAGACATCCCAAAGCATGGAAAAAATCCTACTTTAAAAGTATTCTTGATTTAAGTAAAATACCTCTACGTTATTTTTACGTTTTTCTCCACTTATTTCAGCGACGTCTTAGAGTAGTACCTTTCTCGAACTGATGGTTTCTAAATCCCATCCCATTGTGACGGATGAAGCTACTCTGGCGACAGTAAATGGATTTGTAAAAAAACTCCGTCATTTCTGATTCATACGAAAGTATCACGAAGAATAAAGACAAGGTTTTCTCCCCCATCAGCCGTCCCATTTTTTCCTAAAATCCCAGGCCCTCCCTTGTTTCTTCTCTGCCGGCTATCTCCTTTGCAGTCTCGGCCGAATCCGATAAGTCCCCATTCCGGGCAGTATCTATTACTTCCCCGCCTCGCTATTTTCCTTCTCTTATTCTTTGCCTTTTTCTCCCTTTCACCTTAACGTCCTAACCCTAGGAAAACCCTCCCCCTTCTCACCCTTGCTCACACTTCACCTATCTCATTTCCAACACTACCACTCGCTCCTTAAGAATTTATACCTTTCCCCACCAGAAAACGTGCACGTCGGCACTTTTCATTCTCACTTTCTACTCTTTTTTCCCCAATCCTTTTTCTCGCCGTCACTCGAATGGTTTTTAGGGGTTTTACGGGTCGGAATTGCCGCCGGAATATATATTAATCCGTTATATTGGAAGGTTTTGATAGTCGCGGAATGTTCTCGATTTCACGCCGCATGACGTGTGATTCGATTGTTTCTGCCGGGAATAGGTGAGAGGACTGCAGTGGTATTAAAAGTAAAGCGTAAAGATTTAGGGATTCGAGTATATGTTCCAGATGAGAAACTATTAATAAATAATTTTCGTTTCTTTGCGTGTTTAGATTCATAAATAGTTTCCGATACCTTACGTTTCTAGTCTTGCTTTCAGTTCTGAGCATGTGCGTATCAAAAATGTATTCTTCTATGAGACATATTTTTAAATTTATAAAGCAAAATAGAAATATCTGATTTTATGTTTTATGTTAATTATTTTAATGGATTGTTTTCTATCGCCCGGCCGATTTTGTACGTAAATATATAAATGGATTAAGTTAGGAAATATTAAAGCTTGGTTTTATATGAAATATGTGTATACCAATGTAATGTAGGATATGAGGCATAATTCTTTTATGCAATGAAAATAATGATGTAAATTTATTAAGAATCTTCTAATCAGTTATAAATATGCTACTGATTGGGATTATAGTAGTTGCTGAATTTGAAATTTACATCAGTTGCTGGTACGCAATATAATTTTCTTTTCACACGACTTAGAAATTTTAACGCAAAAATTGACACGTGTGAGTAGCTTTCTAAGTGACAACATCATTAATATTCATTTCAGTAACACCTCTCACTAGAGCCTTTCATTAATATTTATGAACATACAATAGTCGGCCAATTTCTCAGGTTGCGAATTTAAACGACAAGTCTAAATAACTTTATTTAGTAAATATTCCGGAACCATATAGTTACTATTAATCAAAATAGTCGATCCCACTAGATTACAGAAAGATATTAATTTAAAGGATGAAGAATTTTTCATAGTCTCCACATCTCATAGTCATAGTTCTACCATATCCATACAAACAGGCTGAAGAAATGCTTACGTTGCATTGATAATAACCATTATATTAGATCATTACATAAAATTTCATTGTATGCCGCACGCTAAATTATAAGGAGTAAGATATTCATGTGTACACAGCAGATACAATTTTGAATTGAGCTAAAGCTGGAAACAGTCATGAATGGTGATACTTAATATTTGGAAGTTACCGGAATGAACTGGTAGAGAAATCATTAAAACGATTAACGACAACCTTTTTTTACCTTTCCCGTCCATTAAATTTCATAGCTTCATTCTCCTCTTAACCAGTCATTCTCCTCTTAACCAGTCATTCTCTTCTCACCAACTGCTTTCTGCTCATCCTTGTGACAAAGTTGCAGCCACTATCAATGTTATCCGAGATAGCAAGGGTACTAAGATAAGGGGATGGAACGAAACGAGCGAGAATCTCGTGTGGAAGTTGGGTCGTAACATGAGAGGAACGTCTGCTCGGACACGCAAGATTTGGTGATTAAGAAGGTTCTCCTTATTTGGCCTGGCGTCTCGTAGTTTACGATCCCAAATAGCGGCATCGTCTTTTATCTCCTCTTCATATTCCCTTCACCATCAATTTCCTGGCAGCGTATTCTGCAAATCAACGTATTCCTTCCTCAGCCAGATTCTTCTCCCTTACCTGGAGTATATTACATGACCACTTTCCCTGATTTATTTTTCCTTTCACCTTCGTTTCCTTTATTTGCTAAGTCATCTTCTGTTGAAATATCAGTAGGTTTCAAAGGTTTTAAACGTCTCTTCTTCTGAAAATGTGAGTTGATTTCAAAAGTTAATCCTCTTAGGTCCAGTCTGATTAAAAGAGTTTTCATTGCATTCACTCATATGCATTGTTTCCCGTTTCTTTCTAAATTACTGAAGACGAAAAATATGAGAGAGAACGCTCTCAATCTCGATAAAAGCGTTTTATTATATATTATCTTATCAGTGATTTATTATCTTCAAAATTATATAGGTTATTTATTATCATTGTTTTTTGTTATTAGTATTATTCAATTTCGTGGATATTATCTGCTTTATTTCCATAACTTGATAAATCTATCTCTCTTGCGTGCTACACGTTCCTCAAAATCCAAAATTCATCAAATTCACAGTGTTTTGGAAATTTTGTCTTCAAAAGTTGTGCACGGGAATCAAAAGTTTCTATTATTGCTATAACATATTATTTCGTAATTAAATTCTGCTTTTCTTTCTCTTTCCTCCTCGACATGTATGTCAGTCAGAATATCAAGTTAGTGAATTTATATATGCATTTTGCTCAGTGATTGTTTTTCAACCTTATAAACCTTATATCAGCTCCCAAAACTTAACAAGATGTTTTTTAAGAACACAGTAGACCTATTAATGTTTAAAAGCTATTACTTAACGGCAAAGTCTTGAATATCATTAGAAAAGGCAAGCGTCGACAAAATCTATTAAGAGCAAACTTGAGTTTTCATCCGCCACGTTGCCTCAAAGTTTTTCTATTAATATTCTTAACTCCCGATAAAAGAGTTTCGCGTATTTAAATTCAGAAAGTCCTGTGCGAGGTGAATTAAGAAAATTAAAAATAGAAAGTGAAATTTAAATTTATACTTTTTATGCAAGCTCAAAATTTTAAATTTGTGAAGAAGTTGTCGTTTTGAAGCCCTTGTTCTGTTTTTATTTCAGATTTATTTCTAAAAACCGAAATCGAATTGCTTTCACTAAAGTCGAAGGCGCTAGCATGTCTAACTGGGAGCTCCTCCCCCTTTTCATTCTATTTTAGTCCCTGGATGGTAGCACAACAAACCAAAATGCGCATAGGGTGATTCTTAGAAAGTCAGTAATCCACCAGATCTTTTCTCCATTCGCGGAAGAGACTCGACGTTTCATTGATGTATTCGGCTTACGGACAGTTTTTCCTCTCATACTTACCCAAGTTCATTGTTATCTATTCTTTATGCATTTCACTTGTATAATGGGTCTTGCATGTATATTTGAAGGGATTATGTTTCAGCATATTTTAAACATGACCATTTGTAGGTTAGTGCAAACTTCTCACCTCTTCTTGGTGGCTATTTTCCTGCTTTATTTTTCCTCAGCTTCACTTTGTCAATACTGTAAACTTATTTACTGTATCTAATTAACTGAATCGAGCGATGCGGATTAATTATTCATGTTTAAATGAAATGATAAAAGAGACTTATTCAGGAGAATTAGTAAAGTCGTTTTTCTGATTTTATTTACTGTATAAATTTGAAAACAAAATCTATTTTGAAAATTTGGACGACGGGCTTGATGTAAGAGGCTTCTTAACATATAATAATAACAGTTCTTGTCAGTTGCGCAGCGATTCGGGATTCATCCCTCCCCCAACAACAGGGTTTAATTCTTTAAGAAAGATATCATACCATTCCCTGAAATGTAGGCATTTTATCGTTATCTCTAAGGTCTCCAACCCGCCATAGATAAATTCCGGCTGTGCCCCTGGTTCTTGTTGTATATTCATCGAAAAAAATCTTTGTATATGAAGTTACAACTTTAACTTGGATCTCCATCCTACGGAATACCAGTTCTAAACGGATTCGAAACACATTCCGCGCATCGTCTGAAAAAGTAGCCAACATCCGTCACTCATTTAAAAACATCCACCACCCCCTTCCAATATTTTCCCTTTAAAAAACCACCTCCGCATCCCTCCATCCCTTCATAATTCTCGCTTTATGCTCATCCACTTCTCTCCCGTGTTATTGCTCCCTCTATTTTCACCACTCTGCCTTTTCCGCCACGCTTCGGCGAATCCTTTAAAGTCCGCTCGTGGACGAGTCATGCGCCAAACGAGTTTCATTTGTCACCCCTCGCCTTTGGTTGTTCGGCGATACAGCCGAAAAGGGGGCGGAGGCAGGAAAAATCAAAAGGGCGGAAAAAACGAAATTTATCTATCAGGGATGAACTCGATGAAGAAGCGTTGGGGTCAGACTCTGGCGGAAAGGGATCGGTCGCATCGAACTCACTTATGGGTTACTCGATACTTTCAAAGTCATCTGTGGGTTTAGAAGGGTATTTGGGTTTTAGGGCTCGGTGGAAATATATGCTAAAAAACTCGCTCATCTCACAGACATATTTAGATTTTTCAGACGGTGTTTTGATATTACGCCTGTCGAATGGTTCATGCACGCATTGTGTTTGAGGATCGATAATGAGTGATTCTATGCATAGATAGGTTAGAGTTTGAATGAGTAAAGTCTTAATCACAGTGGTACCATCACTCATCTCATTTTCAGTATGTATGCAAATCGGAAGTTCTTCTGCATTCGAAGTTAGATTAGCGTTTATTGCAGATGTGTTTACATCAATCCCATGTGTTTACATCAATCCCATTTAAGTCTACAACTTGATCATTTCCGCTATCTGCAAACACATGACATATTGTGATGTTGTAAACAGCCTCTACGAAGTGAGAAATAAAGTTCACATTATATGTACTCAAAAAGTAGACAGATATGAGTGTATTGGTATCAGCAATCTCTAGAAGTTTTGAAGTGAGTCTTTTGATGAGTTTTTTGGATCTTACTTTTTATCGCATGGACCATTGCTCAATAATATGATTAATGCGTTGAAGAATTACAATATTACAGTTATATTTATTTTATGAAAGTTTCAGTTGTAATGCTTATTCAGGTGGTAACTACATATATTTTTCAAAAAAGTCATCCTACAATCATAGCAGTGAGATAGCAATAATCTTATCATCACATTACTCAGAATTTATGAATTAATGAACATTCCTTATAAATATAATTAGAACTTAGATAGGACATTTACTTCGTAGTTGGACGTTATCAATTGAAATAAAAATTATAGAACGTACCACTGATTTTGTATCTTCCATTCACTCTGCCAAATTCGAAGAGGTAAGGTGTAATATTTTGGTAAGGTTTTAGACGCGCTGTTGCATTTCCAATCTGCCCTATGGTACACAATCCTACAGTGAATATCTTTCGTAGTTTTACACTGAATTACGATTATTAAATATGCTTATTTATGGAAATTATCGTTTACTTTAGAATTATTGACCCCATGTCTCAAATCTGTACTTAACGATTTAGTAATGGAAGTTATATAATATTTGAAAGTAGTTTGAGGTTTCATTAAGTCTTTGAGATCAAAATCTTATGCAAGGATGCAAATGCTCGTTGCATGAGTGGGCAATTTGATATATACGCACTCTAAAATGTAGGGCATGCTGCGTTTATTATTTTGCATCCTTTTCTCTCTTTGAAACGATGATTGATAACCGTGAACGAAGCTGTGTACATGGATTATTCACTGCACTGAAGCGATTGATGCGATACATCACTGTGATGCTGCATGTTTCACTGCGTGATTCCCTGAATAATGGATCAGTGAGCTCACTCGTCAGCTGCTCTTTCCATAGTCTAAAAGAAATGTTATTATGCTAACTTCTATCGATGGAAATTTCAATCAATTCTGGATTTTCGATCCCGATTCGTGATGCTTTGATGAGATATCAGGAAGAACAGATTGCTCTAGCATCTCGAAGGTTCTGAATGATAATTTGATATTTTTTCGTTGCACATACAAAGCTGCATACTTGCATCAGTTGTAGAAGCCCTTCATTGTCACTGAGTCCTAATAGTACTGTTTATAAGAGAAAATTTGTGAAAAATATTCATGGATGTATTTGGTGTCAGTAAACAAAATATTGAGGTACGTTTTGTAATTAATGCTGAGTCCCTTCAGTGTCAGTGATTTTATTTCTTTAAGAAAAAATTTGTAACCTCTGTGTATCTATAAAGGAAGTCAGGGTTTCGTCAGGGAAGATCTAATCTGAGGCCTTATAGTAATTTATATGAGACAATTTGTGAAAATATTCATTGATATATTTGGTGTCAGTAAAAAAATGAAATGCGATTTTCAATTAATGCTTATCTTACATACCAATGAGAAAGCCGTTCTAATCCACGCATTTCAGTCTCTCTCTTGATATCTGGTTGGAAAGTTATACTTCGTCCAACGTCATGAAGAGACCACATAATCCTTATGGCAACGTGTATTCCTTACGTGAGAATGGTGCATGCTGTTCAATCAGAAATGTAATTTACTCTATGTCTACTCTACTCTGAATGTCTTCAAAACCAATCATCACCAACCTTTTTCTACGTAAAAGTCACAAAACCTCACACCATTCCCCCGTAAGTAATACACGGGGCCATAAGATTTATGTGGTCTCTTTATGACGTTTGGACTTACAAATAAATAGGTTTAGGAAATAGTCATAGTCGATAGCTATTGAATATAATAATAATTAATAATATAAATTTAAAATCCTTTTATATACTCCAATGCAGTGTGATGATAAGATAATATTATATTGAATTAAAATTTTAATCGAAAATATAGAACGTTTTCGACGACTAGTCGACTGTGATCTGCCGAGCTGGTAGTGATCGACCGAATATTCCCCCACGTTCGATTACAATCGACCTGTTGGGCTACTGTTTACGATAGATACTGCGATCCATCTGCAATATTTATAATTTAAAATTTCAAAAAGTTAAAAAATTTTTGCATTCTTCGGATTGGTAATATTTCACTCGGTTCACTACCGCTACCCATTGTAAATCGCGACGTCGACGATGGCAGCGTTTGAAACGTCCAATATTTATCGATCCTGGAGAGAAAAGGGATCTGGAGCCAGAAAACAAATATAATTCTTGATTTCCATGAGTTTTCATTAAATATTCCGCGTCCTCTTGCCAACGGACTCTAACATGTCGCATTGCAAGGCAATGAGGATTGGATCAAGCCATAAATTGTCTTTTTCCGACAGCCTACATGAGTATTTATCTTCTCCCTCGGCCAGAGGCAACTCTCAATTGTCTGCTGTGTTGTATGGTCCAGCATAGCAAATCCACGAAGATGGGAAGCCGTATACATAGGCAGATAGGCATTTTTAATGGGAGGGACGCACAAGAGAGGAACTGGGTGTTTTTATCTGACCCTGTTTTATGCTGTATAAAGTTCATTAATTGGTACAATGAGGAATTTTAGGGGGACATGAATGTCGAGAGATCCGATATCATTTGTATAAATTTAAATTTATAGGAGGATTTAATTTGCATTACGACCTCGTTATTGCTTTTTTAAAATGTATAAAACTTTCATCGGGAATGTTTGAGGTGAATTTATTTCGATGTAAAGGATTACTCGGGGCTGAATTCCATTTCCCCGAACCAATTCATATAATCTGTTTTACACCGAAGACATGTTGTATCGTTGCCAACTCTCGGATAGTCGTTTCCGCTATTTTTCCAATTGTGGTGAATTCTGTGGGATTCTGAGAGACTATTTAAGGCTTAACCTCACCTAGAATAGGATATATATTTTTCGTTAACGAATTACATTAATGAGCAATTTGGTCACAATAGTTTTACTTCTATCCAGATAAGCAATTTCAGATAAGTGTTCGTAATTTCTGCTACAGAGTCATAGAAATTATTAGTAGTTATTATTACAAGTACTTTCGAAAATATTCTGAAGATCTCAAGACTAGGATGATATATACATTACTGATATTACTACAGAAGAAAAAAGTCGCAAAAAGCTACTAAAGTCAGTTAATTGGTGTCCGAATCTTATGGATAATTAGAAACTTAAATGTAATTGTATGAAAAAAGTCTATTCCGGAAGTTTACCTCCGAATCAGGGAGATTTGTTAATCGCAATCGTTACTAGTCATTCTACCATTTATGTAAACGCATTATCATTAACGCATGTTCCTGCTTCCTAATTTTATAATCATACGAACATCTTTCTTGAGTGTAATGAATGAAAAAGAAGTTCTGAACGGAACACGGTTCTTTACGATTTGGAACAGATATATATGACTACTATACTACCATATTGTGAATGAAAAGATTTAAGGATTATTTAGCCGTGATAACTTTATATTTCTATCAAAAACTATCAACATTCACTCATCTCCACTTAGGCATATTCCATTGTTAAAACAAAAAAAAATTGCAAGAATTGAATTTCTATATCTGATCAGAAATTATCTTTGATGAATTTATCAAAATAAAAGGAAAACTTTAGATAGGAGTAAAGTAAAAATAAACTCCATTGTGTATTTAGGAGATGGAGCAGAATGTTGAAAATAAATCTTCTTTTCTGACAAAGCTTATAAAAATACGATATAATGAATATGAAATACAACTTTCCGAATATCAGTCGTTCTGAGTATTTTCTTCTCACTATTAACTGATTTTTGAGCATTCTGTATTTAAATACATTTATCTTATATACATCTTTATATAAATATCTTTAAATTCATTTACCTTATATATTCCTCCCTATATTTATATATAACAGAATGCTCAATATATAATTGAGGAGATCATTTTCCACATTCTTATATTCCATTTTGTTCGCCTCCTGTTGTGCCTGTACAATATCCACCATCATTCATAATATTCTAAATTATATAGTGCTCCTTAATATATAGCATTTCATTATATGTATTTCAATACCTCCAATTCCGCTTTATTTAACCTTTTTTTACTCCATCCCTCATATCGTATTCCCTTTCTCAATCACCACCTGTCACTGCCTTAATCTCACTCTGTTTCGCAGCTTTTTTTGCTTCTCTCTCTCTCTCACAAGAACCCCTCTCAATGTATCTCAGTTTCTGACACAGTATCTACTTCGGTCTCTTTCTCCCAATTTCTCTCGCAGACGTTACATGACTCCCTCTTCGAATTTTAGACCCCATTTCTGTCCTCGCTTGATTTTTTTCTCTCTGTACCTCTCTTAGCCTCCCTCTCTTTCGGAGCTCCTTTTATTTAATCTCTCTCGTGCTTATTCGATCACCAAATGGTGCCCCAAGGAAGTACAGTCTTACTTTAAGCGTTTTCAACAATTATAAGAAATGCTGAGTATGGTAACTAAATGATTTGATCTAATTAAATTTATTTAGCACCACTTCACTTTTCACTTTCGAAGAAATGTAGCTTTACGGTTTTCGTTAGGATTTACGTGTCCAATTTCGGTGTATTACATTGAGAGATTCTTACCGGGAAGGAGGGATACACAAGTACTGTACTTTTTACAAAGGTGTCTCTAAATTTTAGGTGATCTCGCAGATTTTGACGGAGTGCATACATAAATCACTGTCATACATATATTTTTACAGCCCAGAAAATTAGTCTTAAGATCACTTCACCCATGGGTAAGAGAAGATATAAGCAAAGACTAAGTTTGCTTATATTAATTTAGAGAGAGTACTTTCATAGAAGATGTAGCCGATATTATACACCTTCTATGTTACATAGACCATTCCGATACTGCAAGGAAGATCAGAGAAATATATGCTAGAATAAATCGATTCAGGAATTCATTTTCCCGAGAACGATACGTGAAAGTTATCGATTAGGAATGTTAAATCACGGTATATGCATCCCCTGCCACACGCATAAAGGCGGCGTGTAGGGTATATATGTTGATGTAGATTAAAATTCATTGTTGAGACTTATAATTTATGTTTGATGATATTCTATTTCTTTTAAAACTTCGATATCATTTTGTTGTTGCAGTTGATGAAGTTTCATTCCCATTTCCTTTTTGTAAGCAACAATTGTAAATCCTTGATTTATACTTACTGAGAGGACCGAGAGAGAACAAGGATAAGACAGCATGAGTCCAACTTACATTTATTATGTCATTGAACAATAAAGTGAAGGAATATCAAGCTTTCAATGAAGAAGAAAAATTTTGGTTAGCATCTGCAAAAATTGTGCTCGAGATTTTGCCGGTTTTTGCACGCATTCTCATTTAAGATTCCCACCCCTTGCCTATTCCTTTTAATGCCACTTAATGTTTATCTGACTCTCGGCAGCCTCACCCGAATCTCTCAGCCTTCCCCAGAATTATTTTCTACCTCTCTCAGCCTTTCTAAACCCTTCTGTCGCACTTCCTCATCCATAAGTTACCCTTGATCAATCTTAATATTTCCTTATCTCCGTAAGTCGCCTTACATCCCTCTGCCACTATCCCAACTTAAAACGCTCCCCACGTCTTATTGTCTGTTTATTCTCATCTCCTTCAGTGTCTTCCTCTGTTTCTCACAACGCACTTCCTCGATCCCACACCGTTTTCCCAAACGTCTTCTCAACTCCGTCAGCCTCTAATTCAGTCTTCTCTTTCTGTCAATACTTCTCACACACCCGCCATCTCTCTCTGTCTTTTCCACTCCTCCCGAAAAGGCCTGGCGAGAACGGTTGTCATGGAGTCTTTGACGGCGCGGGAGAGTCGAAAGATGCCGAAGTTGCGCGGGGACTCGCCGTTCCCGGCACCGTAAGATCGCCGATCGCAAAAAAATCGCGATCGCAAATACCATTCCGAGACCGCTTCGGCGTTCCGAACCCCCATTCGTTCTCCTTTGAAAAGAACGGAGCGGTAAAAAGGTCCGCAACGTATACACGTTCTATATTTGGAAACCGATACATCGAGTCTGTTCGCAAAAAGAATGCGAAAGCGCCCCTCCCCAATTCTTGCGAACTTTGCATTCGGAGAGATAAGATATAGAGTTACGCCCCCCCCGAAAAATCAAAGGCCGGAATCGATGCTGCAGGGCGCGGTCTCGGAAAAAATTGGGACGCGTCGCTCTTGTCTACACGCAACGTTCCTCTCGAGCTGCTCACTGCAAGTTTTTAATGAGACGGGACGGAGGGTACAATATAGCGTCAGTGCTTAAGTCTTCGAACGCTTGAAATAGGTCGTTGATTCCGAGTAGAGCAATACCCTGAAGTTAGGCGGGACCGGCGAAAATCGCCTGTCGAATTCGCGTACGTCGAGGTACACATTTGCATATGAATGCATGACATGAAATGTTCGCTCGTATATTAATTTATTAAGACATATTTATATAACGTTTTAATATCAAGGAATATAGTCTCTCCTGAGAATAATTCTGATTTTGGGCAGCCTTAAACCAAACATACTATAAACGCACGGTGATATTTCATACACAAAGAATTTCACAAAGACTCTCAATTGGAATAAATATAATGATGATTTATTCAATTAACTGAACAAACAACAAAACAAATATATCATTATTGGTCATTTCATCATCCAAATGCCAATCAATACAGAACAAGAAACACATAGAATGGAATATATTAATCTAATATTCTGAGCAAAGATTCAACTTCCATGTTTGATATTGACCATTTTAATGGATTTATTGAAGTTCACAGTGGTTTTAATTTTAAGAAATTCTGTAGATAAGGAGAGAAACAATTAATTTATATTGAATATTAATTATTACATTGATTATTATTATTTTAAATTACCATTCGTTTAATTGGGATCGAGTAACAAAAATCACAATTTGGAAGGAATGTACGATATGTAATAAAAATTGGTATTATTTTTTTGCATTGTCCATTTTCCCGATATTAATGTTAACATTATATCAAGTCTATATATCTAATGAAAAATGATAAAAAAGCGTGACGACAGAATTGCAGAGATGAAAATAGCTCCTATACTTGTTTTCATTATTTTTCTGAGTAATGATGAGAAGGAAAAAAATAAAAATGGGATGTGCTTCTTAGAAATAAGTATAAGCGGAACTATCTCTATCAACCCCCTTTGGAATAGGCGCACTTAATGTCCTTAAATAGACAGATATGGGATAGCGCATCTTTTAGCTTGTCACTAACAGCACCTCCGTTGATTGAATGCGAACAAGCCCTTCTCGAATTTTCATACGCTACCACGGGGAATTTACCTGCAGAAATAACGCTTTCAACCGCATCTAGAACGTAGTGCTAAGCTGATTGCATGCTCAAATGTTGAGTTTCCTTCCCAATGATTGTAATTTTGTAGCGTGAAAAGGGTTCCCCATTTATGTTATGGAGAAAGCACCCTTTTGGTCGCATAATTCTGAATGAACATCGTTACCGAGGGTGAGAAAATCCGTCTTACCTTGGGTTCTACGTCTCATCGCAATCACACTCCGTTTAAATGGTTGGAGAAACTTGCCGAATAAGTTGTTTCCGACGTCTACCTGCTCGTGCAAGTTGTATCCACGAGGCAGCTTCGGGTGGCCGATGTGTTAAAACGGCGTGGGCTATTGGATTTACCTATCACCCATGCTTGAAGCTCCCACTCCCTATCTGAATTGCAGATGAGAACAACGGTTAATCTCTGCTTGCCGAGGCTGTCTCCGTGGTTCTCCTCTCACTTTGACTTGAAGAATGGTTTTGCTGGAGATTATGAAAAAAGGCCCGAGTTCCTCAGGAGATGTTTGGGATTTGTCAGCCATTCATCAGCAGCTCCTTTATTCACTTATAGCTCTTAATATTCTCTTTTTATCACATTAAGGGATTTTTTCTCGAAAGAGGGTTGTATCAAAGGTAGTAAGGGGTATCCAATTATGACACGAGCCGCTTAGCTTATGCTAGTCAAACGAATTTTGATTTATAACCACAAAAAGGGATGAAATTGATGCATTGAGACCATCGTTACTAAAATATTTTGAGTTTCTATAGCTATCTCCATATAATTATGTATAGATCGTTCCTCCTATATCATTCCGTTGATTTTGAAGAAATTTTGTTTATCCCCCAAGGAAAACGTTTAGGTTTAATACATTTAGTAGTGAGTTTTACTCTATGAAATGGATATGAACAATTTTTTTACATCTTCTCGGATTAATTAACTTAAAAGAACTAAATAGGAAATGATGGCCCGATAGAAACAAGAAAAGGAACAGATAAGTTCAATCGAATGATAATTCTTGTTTTGTTCTTGCAGAATAGTTCTAGGTCCTTATTTGTGAGGATTTTCATAAAATTTATCACGTTCACCGAAATTGAGGAGTCAGATATTCCTATTAATGAATCCCTAGTAATCGAAATTTATATAGAGAATTTTAGAACAAAATATATTTCTTATACTAAACCATTTTTGTCAATCTCCTTGTGGTTTAGTATAAGAAATCTATTTTGTTCTACAATTCTTTCGTTATGGACTGCTTAAGGCCAATACCATCAACGCGAAATTGACATATTTTGTGATATTTGTTGGATTTTTGAAAAAAAATACTTCGTGCGCTCTTCATAACATTGGACCAAGTATAGAATCGTAATCCTTCGGGAAATATTTGAGCGCATCCCTCAGCCACACGGACCAGATGGTCTTGATAAAAAAATGAGTCTCAGATTTCTATAAATTACACATCTTACCTACCTCGTGATACTTCATACGCAAACATCAAAGTGTATATATAGCCATGAGATTCTTAAAGAAAAACAAATTTTATGTGAATTTTGTTTTTGAAGTTACCCTCTGAAAAACGGCCTCTTTAGCAAACTTTAGCATAGAGAAGAAAAAAATATTATGTGATGCATTCGAAGTCATTGCTTTCATTCTAATGAGTCCACCACTTTGAAGCTCTATTCCGTTTTTTTTGGGACGTAAGTAAGTCGCTCATTTTCTCTAGAAGCGATACCATATCGTCCAAAGGAAACATACCTTTAAGGTGGATATCAAGTGGAAAATGTCACATTGATCATTAAGTCCTGCCTTGACCAAGAAGGATCGGTTTCAGTCTACTAATGGATGGGTAGAATTTCCTGAAAGCAGATAGCATCTTCACGATGTAGGGATGCATCCCTTGCAGTTACCGGTACGAGATGAGGCAAGATCTCCTTTGAAAGAGGATTACCTCTTTCCGCGTCCTAGTGATTTAGGTCAGGGATCTCTAACATATGATCCTAAAGAGCGAGCTGCAACGATACTAAGTATGAGGGTGAAAAGTAATATTCAATAAAGAAATAGCAATAGAATCTCTAGTTGCCGTTGAGAGAAAAATAGCAAGTTGAGCAGGGTGTATTGTTTTCCCTTTTAAACGATTCTTCACTGGGTATCAGGATACTAGGAAAGGGATACTAAGTACCTGAGTTAAAAATATCTAACAAGGAAAAGTCGATGATGTTACCATATCTTGACGGATGGAATGCTTTTCATTGATCTTTTAGAACAAGATATTTTAATCTTTCATTTAAAATTGTCTCAGACTTCTTTATGTATGGTGTGATGATATGAAAGCTTCTGAGGAATGAATGGTATTAAGTATTGGCTTTGATGAAGGTCTTTACTTATTTAATATGTTACCTGTAGAGTCTTGGAGAGTAAAGATATTTCTTACGTTATTTCTTACCTTTGAGTACACGTGACCTAAATCCGTAAATGTTGTCCAATAGATCAAACTGAAATCCTTATGACAAATATCCATAGAAATGATTTAAGCACTGCGTAATTTTTAAAACGAATCTTTCATCTATGAAATTCATCAAGTTTGAAACTTCCATCTCCAATTATTTGTGGTTGCAAAGTGAACTTAAGTCAAATATAGTTTCTTTGTATTCACCATAAATGAATGCTTTAATTATAACTTGTTGATCGATGACTATAAATTTTCTCTACACACCTAATTTTACGAAATAAAAAAGAGGGCGACATTTATCAATGTACCAATTTTAGGTTATGGTTTTAGATGGTTGATTAACTATTTTCGAGCAAAAATGCCATTGCAGATCGTCATCATTATTCTCAAATTCGAGAAGAGTTCTACGAAGAAAAATGATTCCATAAATTATTCACATTGACTTCGACAGAATTCATTGTTAAATTTAGTTTTTCACTAAAAATGAAGTGGTTATTACGAAATGAAACGAAAAGAATAGTTTCTTTGCGTCAAAAATACTAGTGAAATGTATTCTACAAAATGTTATATTGTAATATAAATCAGAATAATGCATAGAACTGAAATAATTTTAAATAAAACTAGTGTGGACGTATATATAAGTTTAAACAGGGAAATGCTGATATAAAATATAAAAATTACAGCCTACGTGTACCATTATGTAGATCAATTTACGGACTAAAAATATAAAACTCTGATATACGGAATAATTGCACATTTCAGTATTTTTTTCTTTTCAAACTTTTAAGACAATGGGTCAGATCGAAGAAGAGATACCATTCGCCTCCCAGAAAGTTTTTATTATTATCTAAGAGACGCTCTTTTTAAGTTCCCATAAGAGATCGTCCGGCGAGGCGATTTTCAGATGTTTCCTCGCAGTTTGCTGGGGATAACCGCATCTTCACTCCCTCGTGCATCCTCTCAGCAAAGAGCACCCATCCTCCGATTCCCAAGGGACTCTTCTCTAGTTCCAGGTCACCAAAGCCTCCTCTCATCCCCTTTAAACTCTTCGGACCGATTTTCACGCCCTCTTTCACGTTTCATCTGTAGTCCGCCCAGGTGCACGCCATGAGCCTCTTCACGAATTATTCAACGCTGCTCAGGTATCCCGATCCCCTATCCTCCTACTTATTCTACGCGAATTTCTTCTATCAATCTTCCTCCATCTTTGTCATCTACGCCTTTTCTCTTCCACCTATTTCCATGTGTGTTTGTGTTGGGATAATAATGTGGAATCGATTGCATGGAAATAATTATATTTATTTTTTATCCCTGATCTGCTGCTTTTGCCACTTATAGCTTTGAAATTTTGCTCAAGTCCTCCTAAGCTCACCAGAGCTCATCAGGAGGTATCGTACAAGGCAACAGTAACAGAAGACGAACATGCTTTACCATTTCCTGATCAGAAAAATCCGATCTGCCAGGATTGAGACCCGGAAACTTAGGTTAGGAGCGATGGCGATACAACGCTTACCAAGATATAATAATACTGATCACGTCGATTAAATATTCGAAATTCAAATGAGTTTACCTTGAGGACTAGTAGGAAAATAATCGTACTTCCTGACTAAAATCTCAAATATATGAACGGGTATTGCCAAATCGCGACTATCCGTTCTCTTAAATATGGCTTCCTACCATCACCGGTAATTATTATAACGCGGCAATTCAGGTTTAAAACTTTTTATTTGCTCTAGAAAGTTATTTAAAGGTAAGATAAGTCATTTATAACGGTTAAAAGGAAATCACATTGCAAATTTGGGAATACATCATGTAATGTGAGGATGGAAACCAATTAGGTTTGTAAGCTTTCGCTAAGCAAATTTATTGGAGCGACTAGTTTCGATTCACAGAGTCATAATTGGGTTTTATACACTAAGTGAACAGAAAAAATAAGTATTAACCAGCAATAGAAAGGTGGAGAGAGAGAGAGAGGCTTACGACTAATTAGTGGTAGAAGGTGTTGTAGAAGAAGGAAGGGTAGACGCGAAGGGAAATGTCGCCATCAAATTTTAAGTGAATTCAGTGAAACATATAGATGTGCCTCTACATATTTTCTCTTTCTTTTTCTTCAATTTTGATTTTCTCCTTCTCTAATCAGATCTTTGAAGCTTCTTATTCTTTCTATCTCAGCCTCTTTAAGTATTTCTTTCCCAGCCTCTCTTTTCCTCGCTAAAGCATTTTTTTCAATGCGAATCACTGAATTGACGAGAGCATAAATTTTTCAATCTTTCTACTCTGAGCGAGTCCAAATATAGGGTGAATATAAAAATGAAATAAGTTTCGTTTTTAAACTCCATCGATACTAGAAGTCCAAATATGTTTCAGAACCGAGTAATTATCAAGAAAACATCTATTTAGGGAGATCGCGTTGAAAAGGATTACCAAAGAGGTATTTTAAGGAGTAATATAATATTTTACATCAAGCACTTGTAGCCGTGATCTTCCTCTAGGAATGGATTAACAATTCATATGATGAAGGAGGAGCACTAATATTTGGCTCTAAAAGCCGCATTTTAACACTAGTTAGCGTTGAAACAAGCTTAAAATTCCTTTAAAATTCAAAGAGAAAAGTAAATGGAAATGCATTCCACTGGATTGGAAGGATTGCAGTTCATTCAAGCGTTAATTACACACCTAATTAAATGTAAACAGCCTTTCCAATTTAACAGATGGTCGATAATCAAAGGTAATCACTGGAAATAAATCTCAGTATTACCCGGAAAGAATATTTTTTATCAATTAGTACCTTATTATTTTTCTTATTCGCTATCATATCTTAATTGTAATTTGACTTTTGGTGTTCTCCAATTTTCTCATAGAATAAATGTCTAAATATTAATTTGATATGAGAATTTCCGCAATTAATTTCATGATTTCAAAGTATGATTCCTCTTTTACGTTCGTCTATGTAAAATAACGCCTAAAGATTTTTTCCTTTCAGTTCGACTTCTTTCGATTGAGTACGGTGAGCTCCCGGTTATCCATGGATGGATTATCTAGTTTGAGGTTTATTTGTAAATGATATTTTATTTTTTGTCGATATTTTTATAGGTCTTTCTGAAAAATTCAAACAGAAAATACTATTTAATAAACCATGAATATCATAAGAAATAATTTGAAGGTTTGTAACCTCTTCCCATCATTATCACGGATGATAGAGACTGTAGACTGTAGTTAGAGTAGACTGTAATTAAATTTATACCTAAAGAGCGAGGAATATTTTACACCGACCTCATTCCTATCCTCTTCCTATTTCCAAAATTGTCTGAATAGAAAACACTCAATTCCCTTTCAAAGAAGCAAAGTTATTGACAGGATTGAGAGAATTCCATGCATCTATCATGGCAATAATCATTAAATTATCACTATTTAATAAATACCGAAATTATGGAATAAATGTTGCATGTTTAATGTATACACAGAAGTGTCACCAATGACGTCATGTTGACATTTAAAGTTGCCATGATTTCGGTAATGCCATACGATTTGGTTAATGATTTTCTATTGAGCAGGATTATGCAAAACTTGGTGGAGGAGTGAGAAAAACATTGAGGGTGGGCTCAAGCTTTACCAAGGAATTTGGATACTGAGTTGGTTACAGTACTTAATCCCCGGAACGAGATAAATATCCGTAATTTTTCATGCCGCTTTTATTTAAGATCGGAAAGTTCCCGGGAGAAAACAATACTTTCCTTTTTGCTCAGTTAATATTCTATCTCTATTTAAACTCAGTCCACTAATCACTTTAAGATGACTTAATTTCTTCCTCAAATTTCCTTAATCTGCACGATTCTTTGTCTGTCATCTCCTTTCTTTTCCCTTTCCTGGACCTTTCCTACCTTCTTTCTCACACTCCAGGGGACTAGGCTTTTTCCGGCAGTATTTCCACGACTCTTTCCTCCCTTCACTTCCTTATCTACTTTCTTATACGACTTCCTTTCTTTCACTTTCTTGTAAGCGTTTTATTTAATTCTCTATCTCTCACTTTCTTTGCCTTTCCCAATTGCAATTTTTTATTTGTTTTTCATTATGATTATTTTTATCCTTTCTCTAATCTATTCAGATTTTCCTTGCTGCTCTATTTACTTATGTTTACCTTCATTTCACGCCTAATTCAATTGTTATCTCTTGTTGTTATTGATTTTTCATTGAGACTAGTTGCCTTGCGCATGAATTTCGCCCAACTTAATCAAAAGTAATTCATTTATCGGATGTATATTTTTCAGGTATGTTTTAGTGTTCGTGTATTCGTTTGTAGTTATCGTGGTGTTTGTTGAAATGTGTTTGAGTGGAGAAATAAGAGTATCAGTGTTCGTTTCGATGTACCTCTTTTGTTTTAATAGATATCGATATCTACACATCCAGTAACGAAACTGTATAGGGAAAATACAAATTTTAACTCGATTTTTTTATGGTGCATTTTCATTTTTTGGTCTTTGTAAATACATTAGTTGAAAGCGGGAAACTTTCTCTTTGGAACGGTGAGCAATTTATATGCTTTGATGGAGCATGAAGGTAAAAGCGCTGGTTACCGAAAACGGATGTTTGGAAATAATTTGTAAGGATAAACCTTAAACGGAGATTGATTGTAATTTATTAATCGTAAATTCAGAAAGTTTATGGTTCTACATAGAGTTGCGAATTGTTATTTTAGATCTTTGAAATATTGGCTTTATATTGTAATGCTGAATGAATAAAAATTGAATCAAAAAGCAAGAGTAAGATTGTGGTGGATGGTCATTATGAAGCTAAAACCAATGGTTATACAAGAAGTGAAAACATGTGACTTGGCTGGGACCCGAACCCAGGTCTCCCACTTTCCGGGCAGGTATTCTATCCATCGAACTACCGAGCCACTCTAAGTTCAATGGATGGAAAAACTCTAAGTAGTTTAATCGATAGAATACCTGCCCGGAAAGTGGGAGACCTGGGTTCGAGTCCTAGCCAAGTCACAATTTTTCACTTCTTGTATAACCTTGGGTTAGTCGCACAACTTAATGTGCAAAGTTAAAATTTAAAAACCAACGATTATTCTATGATGATTTTTTACATTATTCAAAAATTACTGTCGAAACTTGGCCCTATTTTTATCTTCCTTGTCACGTTGCAGATCTCAAAGTCTGAAGGAATATCAAACAAAATCGGGTTAATGGTGTATCGTACAAAGGTAGATACTAGCAATCAATAACAAAGTAGAACACGCTTCGGCGTCCTACTTTGATGCGTATGCTAAGGAACACAATCGAATTTATTTTTGTTTTTCTTTTTCCGTTCAAACGCCTGTTTCCAAACGTGTGTTATTTTTCCTCATCCACCTGCGAAAGGGAAATAAATAAATAAAAATATCCCTTTTATTCCGATGCCTTCGAATTACTTTTGTTGTGATTTAATCACGTGGAAATCGAGGCGATGGCAACATGTTCTCTTTTCAACTGCGTTATCATCGAAAATGTGAGATTGCTTTATGCAGCCTGTCCTTCATATTCTGCACGAAACATTCGACATTTACTGCCCGCGATAAAGTTCACACCTGCACCGAAGGTATAAAGCGTAGTCTTTTATTGGGCAGCATGACGGTCCAAATTTATTTTCATCGCACGCCTAGGAGTGGAAAGGAAAGTGAGGCGTTCCTTTTCAACAGCTGAAGCACGTTGTTTCTTTCGATGGCTGATGTTGCTGTATGAACTCCGTCACAAAGACCTCGTTCTCCCGACTGCCTCTTACCCTTAACGAGATTTATGAGATGAATTTGAAATTCTTGGCGTATACTTCTCTGAATATTTTCTGCTAGCAGAGATATTTCGTGAGAGAATATTTTTAGATGAGAACACCGAGTAAAAGTAACTGAGGGATGAAGATCTTTCTTTGAGAAGATTAATACCGCACAGATGTTCAGAATGATCCTGTACATCAGTGTGTAGGGTCAAAATTTAAGGTAATCAGGTTGCAAATATTCTTCGAAATTTTTTTACAACATTGGCAGATTAATGATATAGACTAAAAGGTGCATGTATACGTTACCACAGACTCTAACACTTTCCTACTTACCTGCTAGTATGGGACAAAGGTACTGTCAAAGAAAAAGTCGGACGACGTACTATGGGGTACATAAGATTAAGGCTACTAGATATTCAAGAATCCAAATATCACCGTTTCCTCGCGGCAATACCGTAGGGTGTGCCCATGATCAAGGATCGCTGTGTTTCTTTTTTGTCCCTATTTTGGATTTCATAGTCAGCTTTTGCGAAGTCTGAACGAAGCCGATATGAGCCTTTGGTAGGTATTTTTGATATATGTAGGGAGAAATTTTTCGTATAATAGAAGTCATTGGATATTGGTAAAAGAGAAATGTTTATCATGCTATCATGAGACCCAATATCATTACAGTTTATATTATTTCTGCATTCATTATGGATTGAATATTATTCCACGTTTATAAAAATATGGTGGTTCCTAAAATGAAGGAAAGAAATTAAGATTCTAACTCGGATAATTCAACTTGTCCCATATATAATTGTCTTCTTTTTCTAACAGGATATACTATTCTTTCGGAGTAATGTATATTTACATCAACTCAGACGGATGTTTACATCCCTAACGAAACTCAATATACCACGAAAATACAATAAATATTTGTATTGTAGTGAACTGTTTGAGACGGAAATATCTGCCAGTCTTTTCTAATACCACCAAGTGTACCCTGAATCATCATTAAATCATTAGTACGTATGCACACGAGGTAAATTATTCTCTTAAGGTATAATATATTTCCGTACAGTTTGGAGTAATTTCGTTAAACCAACGGTCACTCCCAGTTTTCTTCGTTGACTTTTCCCGCGGTTTACCTCAATGTCCCCTGTTCATTGGACGGGAAATAGAAAAAAGGTTCGGTGGAGGAATGAGTGGGCGGGTTCTTGTTTTCTTTCTCTGCGCATCCCCGCGTTCCTTTATCCGATTTCCACGCAATTTGCTGGAATGACGAAAAAAAGGTTCCGACCGATTCGTACGGAATTCGGCGGACCCCCGAAACCGAAAGTGGCGGCCACGCAATGCTTTCTAAAGGGATGAATCAATTTATCAGACGGGAGAGGGGAAAAAGTCAAATATATTTTTTCCCGTCGAAATTTTTCAGCTATCCGGAAAAACATTCTTCACATCCCGGGGCTTGTTTGAGAACATTTTGCGGTAAATAAAATTGACTTCCCGCCTGAGGTACGAGAGCCCTTGATTTGAGAGGCTGTTTTCTAGTTTTATAGATTTACCAGTTGAGTCTAACTTCATGGAGAGATTTTGGATGAATTAAAAACATATGTTCTGCTATAAGGAGTTAATTTGAACTTGAGTATCGTGATTCCTTAGCTAATGAGTTGAGACTCTACTGATGAAATTTTTAGTTGACAAAGAATTTTTTCGCCTTTGGCTCTGCAAAAGTATATTTCGTTGGATGTGTGCGATTCTACACAAGGACAAAAAAATTAAAAAAGGAAGAGGATTTTGATTCTGCCCTTAATTTTCAATTGATAAAGGAGCTAAGTAATTTTCTTGCCTCTCTATGCCTATAATACTATTATAAATACATAAGATATCGTAATTCGGCTAGTGAACATTTCTAGTGCTCTATTAACAATAAAATATTTTAAATAATATTCTAAATTATCCCACCCATAATATATCATGAAAACGTACTATCAGAATTAGGCTCAAGTTAATATCAAATATTTATTTGTTCCTAAATGGGATTAGTACATTGTTTGTAGGTACATTATTTTGTCGTATAAAATGTACAAAAATAGCCATTTTCAATGCACTCTTGCAACCAGCAAATTTATTTTCACAATTTTAGGGCTTGTCTGGATGTTGTAGGGGTTATTTAAAGAAAATTACAGAATATTTGAAGCTACTTGCATTGGAAGTAAATAAAAATTTTACTGTTAAATTATTTGACAATCTAAGAAGTAAATAATAATTAAAAATTTTCATTAAAATACGCCAACAGAAACTTAACGCACTGATAAAAACGTTACGAAACCACTCATTTTAATTGGGTAATAAACATTTCCTGCAATAAACATGCTTTTTTCCTGATAAGGAGGGCTATAGGTAGTGTTGATAAGTTATTTTTTTATATTAAAAGATTATATTTTAATTATAATTTATTTCCAGCATATTGCGTTGAATGTAATTCCAAAACAAATTACCGATGCCGATTTCGGAAATTATGTGTATTTTTCAAGCCGATATATTTCGCTCAATTTTCACTATTGATTCCAGGAAGTGAAGACTGAGGTAGTCGATTAAAAATATGTGCACCGTCAAATAAAACATAGCGAGTGGAATCATTCAAGTTTCTTTGAGAAAATATTGATTTATACAAGCGAATATTATTTGGGTTTTGAAACATTGAACATGTAATAGAATAGGCAGACCGCGGTTATTGAATCATCCTGAACGTTTTCAAAGTTAATATTTCCAAAAGAATTAACCTTTCTGTGTTCCCATTGACTCGCGACTAAATTGAAGCACAGAATCGAGGTAAAACTACCTCCAGGTAACCCGAGGTACATTATTCTGGACCAGTGGTATTCCAAATTGAAAACGTCTCCCCGCAAGAGCGTAATCCCCCTCTAATTGGAGTCGTTTCAAGTTACGTATGCAAAATGGGGTTCAGTTCGTACTTTACGTACCGTTATGGAGTTCTTTCGGCAACGTCTATTCTGCCGACGTTCATTCATGAATATCTGGAACGTATCTCCTCTTTCAACGCCCACTACTTTGAGCACTCAAAAGAGCGCGGTGGATAGGACAAGTTAATAGAATGACTCCTCTCGGAGACCGCCTTATCGCCGTATCGCCTCAATAGAGGCTTCTCGGATTTTAACGAGGGCTCCCAGACGCCGAATAAGGCAGGATTAAATTCTTCTCCGCGAAGCATCTGAGAGCAGAAACGTGTAGCTCTTAAAGGGAGAGATAAGCCATGGCTCCGAGGGCCTGTTGCGGGTTCTTCTGTTTTTGCGTCTGCGATGAAGACGCCCCCTATTAGCCTCTTTAAGAAGGAGCAAAGATTGTGGGAAACGTGGTTCTTAATCCAGAGCTTAGCGCCCGGGAAGGTTCTCGCGCCCCGAGGAAAGAAACGGCTAATGCCTCGAGTTTTAATCGGTTTGACGTCACGGTTATGCGGCTGCTGGAAGGAGTGGCTCGATTCGGTGATTTGAGCGGACGGCTAAAGTTAAACGGAAGGCTATTGGGAATTTTGGTGCATTACGATACCCGCAGCAAAAGCAGTTATGTTGATAGTCTTATGAAAAGCGTGAATAAGCTAGGAAGCGAGTAATGTATTCGTCTACGGAACTTTCTTATTGGTGCTAAAGGAAAGTTTCGAGATTGCTCGACTTTTAGGAGTTTGGGATTCGAGTAATACTTCGACGGGCTAGCTGATTACCCGTGTATTTTTAAATAAAATTCACAATCTTTGGCGATGTCTTGTGGAAATACGGCATTTTAAAAGAAAAGGATCGTTTTTTCATAGCGTAACGTTTAAGAAAATACAATGAAAAACAATTTTAAAAATCCACTATTATAAACGATTGATCGGCATGATTTAGTTACATAACAAATACCTTGAGCATATTACACCTTATTAATACCTTAAGCATTTTATGTACAAGATAGATATTTGCCCCAACCACTTGTCTCACCCTTGCCTCTTTGTTCCTTCCACCTCGCCATTCTTTCCCTAATTCCTTAATATTTCGCTTCCTTGTATATAATACGCTTAAGGTATTTCTTATGTCACTTGATTATGGCGATCGATGAAATCAGTCGTGTGTTTTTGTAATTTGTTTTTTATAACATTTTGCTATGGATAAATTACAACGATTCTCTACTCTAACCGTGTATTTTTGATGGATGTATGCAAAATCAAAGTGAGTGTTCAAATAAACGAATATTTTATTGACAGGAATATACATTCTTTTTATCTCAGCAGTAACCTTATATTATCCGTCATTGGTAATCAAAAACCATGTCAAGGAAATGAGGCTTACTTGAAAGATGAGCATTGAGGTAGTTTTCTTTTGCTTTCCCCATTGAATCAGAATCTAAGGAGAGGAAAAATTCAAATATGTGCAGCACTAGGTGAAAATATATTTAATACTTTTCACAGTTTTCACTCCACGATATGGAATTACCATGCTGAATGTCATTATTCAGCATCAACCATACCTCATGTCTTTTATTAATGTTTCTCAAATAGTACACAGTCAATAGGATCGTTCTAAGTACTGCTATTTGTACAGAGTAGATAGGTTTGTTCCGCCTCACTTAAGAAAATAACTCCTAAAATATCAGCTATGCATAATATTACTTTTCCAGTCCAGCGTTACATTTTCCTCCATTAGCTTCAAGCAATCATTACTAATCAGAACTCTTAGCTTTAACGGTTTTCTGTTCCGCTAGCGATAAAAGTCAATTAGGAAAGTAGAGTTATAGTGCAACCCCTGCCACATACCGAAAGGCTTCTTGTAAGATACATATTTAGGTGTAGATATTACTTTGAGATTCTTACTACCGTAGGATTTTAAACTTTTCTCCCGATTTAATGCAATAGTTTGACAGTTTTGTTTGAAGCACAAGGTTAAACCGTTATTGCCTTCTGTTTTTTACTGAGGTAACGGTATGTACTAGTTCGGCCAGGACACCACAGGTGTGAGAGCGTTGTTCCGAAAAGCTAATAAAGGTACTGATTTGTACCATGCTTTTGATTTCTACTACCGAAGTTATAATAACATTATCCATAAATATAAGAGATCAAAAGGATTTAACCAAATCAATGTTTCTGTCCCGTCTAAAATTATTTGGAATTTTCATCGCGTACGACTCGTTTTTATACTGTTAGTCCGCGACATCTTTATCAGAAAAACACATGGAAAATTGCCAATGATTCAGGGAAACCTACAGTTTGTCCAGGTTTGGCAAATCAGAAGTATGGTCATCTTTGGTATAAAGTTATTGTTTCCTGTAAAAACCTTTCCTATGCGCTTGAATCAGAGACTCATCATATATAAAAAAATCTATGATTAATATGACAGGAACGTATAAAATACGTGGACAAACAAATGAATCATTTTATTAAAAAGGTGTCAAGGAATGAAATTCTGCACGGGTTCTCGGAGCCGAAGTTGATGTAAGTGAGAAGTACGGTTTTCGTTACCATGATAAAATTACGATGAAAACATCCTTCAGAATGAAATCCCAAGTTCTGAGAAACATTTGAAGCCTCTAGTATTCAAGGAATGTAGCATCGTAAAATGGAAATTGTGACTAGAATTTACTTGCTTCCGCTAGCTTCAGATTTAATCGCCCATGTTCCGACTAGAGTTTATCCACGAATGCGTTTTCCATGGAGAATTCGAAAGAACAGTTTTGTATCCAGAGAAAATGCAATTCTTTGTCAGGGAAATAGATGCGTCCCAGCCGTGCTGCTTTTCGTGAGGTGTAAAGTCAGTCTCAGTTTTTCAACCATATGAATGTCTCTGTATTGATCTATTGTGGACTTTTCGTGCATCTTAGTGACTATGAAAAGTATCGTTATTAATCACTCTTATATCACCTTTGTCCTTGTTTTTAATCATTTTATGCATGTGATATTTTATATAATTTGACATTCTACTTGATTGATTATGATTTATTTTATTTTTATGTCTGAGTTTTTATTTGTTCTATCAGCTAGTATCCAGGATCATGTTATCTATTTTAATATCCTTTTTAGCAGTATCAGTATATTATTCAGGCTTTTCACACTAAACTTCATTGTGGGAGTTTTCTGATCTAGATACTATTCTGTAAGAATTTTTAAAATCCAAAAGTAAGTTGTTCCCATCCTCTGTTTCTTTAAATTGCCTTTTACCATTATTTTATTACTACCAATAGAGTAATATTTTATTAATACCAAGATTACTACCAGTTAGGTCTATGTTACATTTTTGAAGGGTTTAACAGTTTCAATTTTACCAAAAATCAATACGTTATTACATTATTTATCTTCACCAATTATTTTTTCTTTCTGCCTGAATTGTTACAGAGGAGCATTTTTTGACAACTTTTCTATACTCTGCTGAGTAAATCTCTTTGGATAAAGACTGGTAGTAATTAGTATTACAATTTAGTGAACAACAAATTTACAACATTCTAGACTGGGAGATTTGTTTCGCTAGTTTTTTCTAAGTTTCATATAATCTGAAATATTGTTGGGTATCATAAGCCAGTATGAATTAAAATCCACATCCACGAACAATTTCTTTCACTTCACATTATAAACGAAGCTAAAAATATATTATACTCTTATTTTTAGTCGCTTTGCCCATTTACAAATCCTACCGCCGAAAATAATCTACTCCAAAACCTATCAATAATTACTTCGTTGCGTTCCTATATTACATTATGTAGATCGAAGGGCTGAATACAGAGATTAAGTTCATTATTCGGCCTTACAGTGCGTTTATTGCAAAGTAGAATTGTATAGCAACACAATAAGGACTCTTTGCAAGTTGGTTTTCTGATTAGAAAGTAACCTACATGTAGACATAATTGTGTTTCATAGTTACCCGTTACTCTTTAGATTTTAATCCTAGTAATACCGATTAGAAAAGAGAATGCTCTGCAAATTTTAGCAAGAAACTATTATTGGACTGTGTGAGTACGGGTTAATTAGCTCTTTTCGGCTCATGCCGTCATGAGGTAGCAATGGCGGGAAAGCTGCTCAGCAATGCTCTCTTGTACGCACGCACCGCTTTAATGACAGTGCGTACGTAAATGAAAATTGCATTCGGTAATTAATACTCGGGCTTATTCTCTCTGCGAATACGAATGAAGAGCCTGGGGTACCGCACGAATGGTGGAAGGGAGCCCAATAAAAACAGACGTTCGTAGAATACGATTGTAAACCTTTTGATACTCATTGAACAAAAAGGCTTAAAGAAAAATATGACTGGTCGTACTCATCTGGAGATTTGTTGAGTGGTCAGCTAGTTAATTATGGAGGGAGTGAAAATTATAAGCGTATATATTTGGAAATGAGACTATAAAGAAAGAATCTATTCCCATTTTCTCACATTTATCTTTATTAAATCATTTTAGCCTTCATATTACTAGAAAATATAAAAATAATTCTTCAAATCTTCTTAGTACCCCGGTGAGTACTTCAGATTTCATTTGTCAAATTATTATCCATTCTAGTCATGGAACTTAATCAATTAATCATCGTAGGACATTTGAGTTGAATTTTACTATTATTGACAACTTTATGACTGCCACAACTACCTACTACTACTACTAGCTACCTGTATGCCTCTGATTTATTTCATTTACTACTAGTGATAATGTAACTCTTTGTAGTAAAAGTTCCCCGATTTTAAGTACTTCTATAATTCACGTAAGTTTCGTAGTTTTTTGCGGATATATGCAGATATATAGCAGTCCCTCTTTATAACGTTCCGCAGTGCTCATATAAGTCATGCTTGATTTTTTAATGGACTTTAACTTCGAGAATCACGAAATTGAGACAGATAATAATTATGTGGTAGGTTACTTAAAAGATAGAGACCTACTTGTGGCATACCCTTCGTAACTAGTACTACTATCATCGTTATCGGTTTAGAAATCATTATCCTTTAGAAATATACCTTAAAAAGTGTAATATTTGAGAAAAATGCTCTAGAACGTATTTTAAATAAAAAAGTTTTAAAATAGTCTGAGGCTAAAATTTTGGGTAAAGGTCTTTGGAAAATAAGCAAACATATGAAACGTTTTCATTGTTGGCGTTTACTTAAGAAAGACCTCAATAGAGAATTACGGTATCCATGAAATTCGAGAATTAAAACTTTATTCTGCGTTTTTCCATTTATACTACGTAACCTTATATCAGAGATTCTTTGTTTCTTTTTGTTAACCATTTTGTGAACGTTACTTCCATACTATTCATAAATAACGCACTCATAGGCTCAAAAATATCGTGCGGGATCCATTGGTATTGATAATTTTAACTGAAATTCTACTTTGAAAGTTCTTTTTTCATATAAAATTTGACAGACAACTATATTCAGAATCTGCTGATAGTTTGCGAACCGCAGATTTGAGAACCAAGTATGAAAATGCTTCAACGTTGGGCCGACATGCAGACGGTGGGCAAACAGAACCAGTGTTGTTTGGGCAGCGGGCAGTCAGGCCGAAAAGCGAGTAGTCTAATTCAAACACTTCACGAATTTCATCATCATTAATTACCACTCCTCCACAGAAAAGTATTTTCTCCAAAAAAGGGGAAGCGTTGAGATCGCCCCCTATTTACTCACCCTTTAACTTTCACTCACCACTCCTTCAATTCACTTTTCATTCCCATCCTTTAGCGGCGTCTTCATGCCCAACGTTAGACTCGTTGCGCATCTTCATCATCCCTCTTTTTTCCATCGTGCCGCTCTTCCCTTCCTTATATCCCTTATTGCCACTCATTCGCCGAGTTTTTAATCAAGCGTACACGAGGGCCACATCTCTCCTCTGACAGAGGTCGGCAATTCCAGGGGGACGCGGAGAGAGTAGTTGACCCCATTCGGAAAAATTACACACCCAAGGTCCCCGGCGACACTCTCTCGGAAAAAGCCTCCCTCCCCAACGTTGCTATCCTTTCCGCTCCACCGTATCCAACTTCCCCTTTTCCCTCCGCTTTGCTTTCACTTTCGGAGTCGCTCCCCCTCCAAATTGCATCATATTAGAAGTGTGATTGTGAAATATTTCCAGCCCCTGCTGCGCTATTTACTCGGATGCGGTACTCGAGAGGTCGCTTCAAGCATTGCGACACGTTAACCATTCTCGTTCTAGGGGTATTATTCGAAGTTGATGTGTTCTGATGGCTAGGTTCTTTTGGATTACCTTTATACAATGTGTTAAGTTCACTCGTTAGGATGACGGAAAAAGACGGAAGTGCTGGGAATTGTAGCAGAAAAGTAGGTTTGACTAAAGTGAAGCTGCATAGATAAAGTTGGAATAAGAGAACAGTTGCCAAAGAAGTTTACATGATGCGGAGGGATCTGATGACCAAATGGCTCGACAAGAGAAACAGTAAAAGATTTGTAAAATCCTTCGTGAAGAGTTTTTTTCTGTTAAGGTGTGAAACGTAAACTTTTATAAAAGATTGTCAAAAGATTGGAGATTTTAAAGGTGGATCCCGGATACCAATGTGGGCAGCGTGTTCGACTCTGATGAAAGCGGTCCCGGGTTCGATCCACGATGAACAAAATGAAGCTGTCGAAGCACTTTTAACAATACAATTCTAGGTTTTGAGGATGTGGCAGAATTATAGTATAGAATAAGTAACTTTGGTTGGTAGAGAACAAACACGGAAGATGGTGGGAGGAGAGGGAGTTTTGACTGAAGTAATTCAGCGGGGACAGAGCAAATGAATAGGTCAAACATTGAGAGGGGAGTAACCACTAAAGAAAGTAATTGAAGGTAGAATACAAGGGGAAAGACAATGGGGAAAACAAAGACAAAAGAAATTATTAATTATTACCAAGAAATAGGGGCTGTGGAACTTTTGGAAATAATGGAAAGGTTATTAAGTAAGGAATTTAAGCGCTCATGAACAAAGAGTGTGGTGTAAAATTTCTGATAAACTTTTGTCCTGAACCACCCCTCTTAAGATGGAATAACGATTTGCGAACGCCACATACTTTATTCTTTCTTTATTTTCTTTTGTCGAAGATATCGAAATCTACCGGAGGGAAGATAATATCCGAGCAGGTCTCGGTCTTTTATCAAAGCTTTGTATCTCTTACATTCTCGAGTATTTGAAAAAGCTAATAATGCGTGGATCCTTCGATAGGCAGAAACGAAAAATATAAACTTGACACAGGTATTCTGCTTTCCAAACTAGCATTCTTACTACTAAACTACCTAGACAAGTAAATTCGGAGTCAAAAAGTAATTCATTTTAGTTGTTAGAAAGTGCCTCGAAAGTAGTAGACCTGAGTTAAGTTCTTAGTCATCTCGATGATTTTAATTTACTTTTAGTCTTTGATTTTAGGAGATCGCCTAGACGTGAAATGAATTTTCCTTTCCTCTCTCCACCGTTGACTTACCACAGAAAAGTGAGTCTCATTCCCTGCCCAGGTCCTGTATAAGTACGTGTATTCAACGCCATATTCAAAATTTCTTTCCTTACCAAAAGCCAACCATCTGTCCTTCTTTTCTGTAATTGTTTCGCTAAAGAAATCCAATTTTGAGGGCATTCATTCCTTCATGAGGTTTCTCATTTTCCCACATTTAACGAATAACAATACAGAAAAACCCTTGAGTGTGGCCACGAATCTGACGTGCTATTTTTTTTAACGAAAAATTATAGCTTTTAGATCCTCGGGGATTCAATCTTTCCACTCCAACCCGATGTGAATAATTAATTAAAAATGTAATGAATTGCGAGAATCAAGGGGAAAGCTGAATTGCAACGGCCCTCTTAACTCAGTCCTCATGATTACTTGTTTCCAACCCCAAAACTGCGAGATTCTCAATGTTACTCCATTCTCTCCTTGAAAAATTTATATGCCCTTGGATTGTCTCAGTAATATCTCAACCATAATTCATTCCCTCTTGAGACATCCCGGGAAAATCAACCCCACTTGTATTTTAAATGATTAATAAATGTAAGATTGTGCGTGTACCTCATATAAAGGTATTTAAACGTTTTTATCAATCATAATAGTCACCGAGGTAAATATAGTCATCTATCCGACGTTAGGAACTCCTTAAGAAATACACGTAAAGTTCGTCTTGCTGCTTCAATTTTTGTTAAATTCAATTAAAAATATTGGTCGTATGAAAGATAATTAAATAGGTATTTTTATTTTTATCATCGAAATTTGTTCATGATCCGAAATTGCGGAAGCCTAGGTAATATAGGTTCAGGATTGACAATTTGGAATCTCATCTTTAAAATTAATATTATTTATACCCTTATTTGTTATGAATTCATATATATTTTCTTTGAAAATATGTATCGATTTTCATTAATTTTACCATGAAAGTTCGATAAATGTTTACCTTGCTATCAGCAAAGTTTTGTTTGCTATAGCAGTACCCATGAAAGGCTAAAAGGTTTTTTCTGAGTTTATTTTCGTCGGTTTATTAGTTGGAGACAGCAATGACAGCGGTAACATGAACTTCAGAATAGTAAAAAATCTTCGACAAACTTTGAAATGCATGACTAACTAATAACATTTTAGACTTAAAAATGTATTGATATCCGAAAAATAAGATAGATTACAATGTAGATGAATTACAACCATCGGATGAAGCTAGTCAGATGAAAATCTGTTTTACGTAGTTTTTGAAAAAATCGCCTGTTTATTCTTTTCAAAATATCGTGAAAATGAAAATACGATACGAAAGTACAAGTTTCACTACCAGATTGTTTTTTCCAAGGGACTGATTTACCATGTACTTACTTTAAGGAGATGTTACAGTTCAGATATTAGGAGATATTATGGTTCAAATCATGCTCATTTTCATTTCTCCTTCCCAGAGGAGGGTTCTTCTATATCTTAAATATGACATTAAGTAAGATGAGGATTTTTGATCCACCCTTCAATACCGATTCCGCTGGATTTGCGCTTCAGAGAAGAAATTTGCAATTTCAACCGTTTCTGGTTAACGTTATTAAGTTGAGAAGGCATGACTACGTGGAGAGCCAGAAGGACATCATAAATTTCCGAGATTGGGTTTTATGGCGCCTAGTTTTGCTGGCATTGCAGTAAATTCGAGCAAAATTTATGGATCGAAAAATCTGTTCCTAAAACATTTTCCCACACGCTAGCTAAAATGGCAGACGAGGAATCGATGTTGGAAAATACGATGATTTTATTGCACAGGTTAATGAGTTAAGCCCGTGAGCGAGTAAATCATCGCAAAATCAAATAAGCCTCAAGGCGATGTAGTAAATATACACGTGTGGTTGAAGGGGCGATACAAGATCTGACATTAATATTTTGCACCATTATTTGTACCGCAATTCTTTGTTAATTTGTATAATAGGGAGGTATGGTGAGAATGTTGCATTTTATTCCGATTATGGTTATTATTCTTATTATTCCACATACCACAAATAGATAGGTATGTAGATAGGTAGGTATAAGGTGAAATAATATAACTATAGGAAGCTGGATCAGGGACGGATTAGTCATTAGGAGCAAGCTGAGGGTATCTCCGTCAAGGGGGCTCATAAAATAGCGTTTTCTTGATTTAAAATTACACTCTTCCAAAACACGTATTTGTTATGAGTCTTTATCTTTTATTAAATATATTCACGCTTCAGGAAGGATATTTTTATTTCCGTGCGTTAATTTCTTTCTCCTGCTATATATCTCACCTTTTTGCTCGCTTAACTTATCAAGAAAGGCTCTATCGTATTTGCATATTTTTTTTTGAACCTTACGTCCTCTGCCACCTTTCCCTTAACTTGACATCTTCGTACAGTCGCATCTGTCCTATCCTCCCTTTATTGTGCTCTTCACCGTTGACAACTGGCCACTCTCCAGTTCATTCCATATGTTTTTCATCTCCTAAATTATTTAATATATGTTTCTTTAGAGGAACGAACGATAAATGTACGTGTAGAAATATGCTTGAGTATGTCGGTGCCATTTGTTTTATAGTACATTTTTAGATTTAGCTTTTGCTGATATGAAACGTTTGAGGTCAAACCTTAGTACAGGAAGGTCGTTATTCTTAGAACTGTAAAGTCTTCAGCCAATAGGCTGGTTGGGTTCTCAGACCCTCCATCACTATCTAACAAAAATCTTTGGACAGAGTATGAGGCTTACTAGGTAGGATGAGGAGTGAGAAAATTTTCCTATGATTTTATTTCTGAAAGGGAATGCTGAAAATGAAACTGAGTGCATTACAATAAAATTATGAATAACACTTCGTTTGAGTGGGCTATCATATAGCCAAATGAGCAGCGTGTTCGGCTTTGATGTAAGCGGTCCCGGGTTCGATTCCCGGTGAGAGATCATGTGTATTCATAACCTTAGCTGTCGAAACACTTTTAACAGAACTACTAATACTACTACTACCACCACCACCAGTACTACTACTGCTTTGTTACAGTCAGAAAGAAGCGAGTGGAAAGGATGCTATTATTCAGCATCACTCCCACAGCAGTATATGTATTACGATAAGTTCTAGTTTTATTTCCTTGTCTATCTGTGTCGTACATAATTAAAGCGAATGTTTTTAAATTGCACTGTTGCTGCTGACGTCAGTTCAAGTTTTTTATATCGTTCGCTTTTGATTATTCCCCATTAAATCGGTAAAAGGTAAACTGAGGCGTGCGCATTCTCACGTACTGAGAGAGCGAGAGAGAGAGAGATATACGAAGCAACTTGAAGCTGATTTATTGATTTGACCTCCAAATGACCTGTAGTTACAAATTTCCGATGATTCCGAATTATTGTGGGTGAAGTCGGACTCGCGTCCAATTCGAAGCATTCTGATTGAGATAAATTATTATCCGGTGGGAGTTTTTAAACGTAAACGACTTTCTAAATTTACGGTAGAATGTTATAAAACTGATTCTTTTATTAACTTTTGAGATATAGAGATAGGAAATGCACATAGTCAAATGCATATACGCCTTTCCCTTAGGAGTCTATATAAAACTATGAGCTGTATCCAATAACTATCTCTGGTGCCTCTAATGCGATTCTCCAATAAACCGGTTCAGTGTCGATAGAATCATTTGAACTCAGGCTAAATGAGATGATGGAAGCTAATGAATCAATGTTTCATAAATGCATGTTTCGCAGAAATTCCGTTGCAGCCATTTATCTCTATTTTTCTCGCTTATTCAGCGTAAAGTACATTTTGCTACACAAAGATACATTTTATTTTGATCATCTGTGCATTGAGCATCGATGTAAGGAAGGAATTTCTGTTTTTGGAATCATTGTTGGTGATAGTTATCTCAAATATCCTACGCAACCGCATATCCTAATACTAACAAATAGGAAGTTTTTGGTATAAATGTGCAAGAAAAAGAGGATTACGTGTTTTGGCCCTGGTAGAAGCAGAAGCTTACACAATTTTTTCAGGATATAATTATAGATATTCATATCCGTATTATTATTAAAATCTAATTACGTCGACACTTTGGATGCCTTCTCTTTCTCTGTTCTTAATTGTGGATTGAAATATACTAGAGATGTAAAGAGATGTTAATTTGTATTTGATAATGAAGGTACTTTCTAAAAAGTACTGAAGAAGTCGCCATGCTCATAAAAATATCGCTTAAAGAAGTTAGGGATTATCAGAGTTTGAATTTAATTTAAAAAATATTATATCGATATAGATATTGAACAGGTTAAGCAGATTATATGGAATTTGAGTCTTTAATCAAGTAATTGTAATTCTGTATTGAATTGTATATAAATAAAAGAATACATCTACATCTACATATGTACCCTGCAAGCCGCCTTTCGGCGTGTGGTAGGGGGTGCAAGCACTATGAATCTATTTTCCTAGTCGATTATTTTCGCGTATTGTTCTTGGAAAAAATGAATTCTTCAATCGACTGGTTTTAGCATCTATTTCTCTGATCTTTCTTGCTGTATCAGAACGGCCTATATAGCAAGGAGGGCGCATAATATCGGCTACATCTTCTATGAACGTGCTCTGTCTGAATTTATCTAGTAATTTAAATCTCTGATTCAGCCTTCTTTCTTGAATACAGTGCTATGGAAACGTAAAAAATGGATAGATAGATAAATAGTCATTTAGCCTATTGTTTTGATATACCCCTCAACTTAATGGAATGCTTGAATTTTTCATTGCAAGTAGTGGAAATGTTCCATGAGGATTCGACATCAGAAGAGGATAATAACTCATTGATATGACTCCAGCGCGGATCTTTGCCCCGTATTACCGCGCAGGTGGGATATGAGGGGTTTTCAGGGATTTCAATTCTCGCATTAATTAGGTTCTCGATCATCGCAGGCGGTAAAACCTTTGGAGGCAAATACTTTAAACTGCCTTTTCAAGTAAGCTTTTTACACCGCGCCGTACTTCTCCCGCCATTAATCTCTAATGTCGAAATACATCCATTTATCAACGGGGTATTTCGTTTAAAACTCGCATTGAGCCGCGTTTATATTTTTTACGCGGTCATTTCGGGCACCGTAACGACCGCGTCCCCTCACGCGCAGGCCGCGTGAGGTGTGGCCGTCAGGATCGCCTAAAAAATAACTCCTATTTATCGTTTGGAGCGAAATGGTGAAACGGTGTGGTTTTAACATTTTCGCTCTCTTTCTCTCTCACACCGGCGGAAATTTCTGCAGAGCCAAGGGAATGGGATGAGTTCGAGGAATGGGTTGAGTAATTTGTGCCCAAACTTTTTCACTGAGGGTTGGATAGTACGTTCCCCAGGGACACAATTGTGTGATGTGAACAAAAAAACTATTGGTTTAGGAAATACGCGAGACCTTAGATTATTCGTTCTGACTTATCATTCATTTGCCGAAATATTTGTCAGCCGAAACGTGATTTCCCGTGGGTTTCTAAAGTATCATTTAACTCCTTCATACATTTTGTACGAGCAGCGAAAAATAGTGACTATTAGTGACTAGAATACCTGCTCTAAAAGTGGGAGAACTGGATTCAAGTCCCAGTGAAGTCACTTTTTTTCACTTCTCGCACAACATGTATGAAGGAGAGAAGACTGAAAATTACCATGGCACATTATAGCGTTGAATATAAAAGGTTGGATTTTATTAGAATAAATGATTTCTTTGCCCTGATTCAAGAAGACAGTGATAAAATAACAGATAAAAGTTGGGGTTTACAGAAGAATATTACCTGATCCAGGGGTAAAATAGCTGGCTGGTTAGATACGATTCCTTACTACATCATATGAAGAGAAATTGAATGCTTCAGGCTCCTTTGTGGAAGCGACTTCTCTTACCACTTAAATAGTTAACACACTATAATTACCCTAATACTTTCATACCTTTTAATTTTCATATTCATCAGTACTTACTATTCGTCATGGAAGTTTCTCACGTGCATTTGAAATGAGCTTATATTTAGGAACAGGACATTTTCTTCTTCTTCTTTGATTGTTTTCATCCTGTTATTACCACCTCTACACACGTAAACTAGAAAAATAGTATACCTAATGTAAATTAAGAATATACAAGTAGACATGAAATTGTTGTTATCCTTTCAGGATTATAAGAACTTTTCATGGTAATCACTCGTTTGGAAGGATGTCCGGATTGCTGGACCCGGGAGTGATACATCGAAGTGTAACGTTGACTCTACAAGAAAGCAGTGACGGTAAGTGAAATTAATATAAATTTATATACCATCGCAATATTCTATTTCGGAGTGATTTTATAATTTTCCTCGTTTATTCATTGTTATTAATATTTTCACATACTTATACTTGTCTTCGTATCACGCATCCACCTACAAACATAATTTTATACATTCTCTTCTATTCTTCTTTGTAAGGCAATCGTCTTTTTCAGCATTTCAATTAGCGCATTCAACCGCCATTTTTTCTTCTCCCTCCTACTTCATTACCACAGCATTGTCATCCTACGTTATCTCTCCGATATCGGAGGCGTTGTGGTTAAAGTATTGAGGTCTATGATTCTAATCCTGGTTAAGACTCGGTTGTTTGAGTTCGTCGATAAAGGCTTATTCGTTACATTTGTATGTATTAGTTGTGCCTGCATTGGTCTCGTGAAACGGTGGACACCCAACTTCTTTTATCTGCCGACCACCCATTACAAAAATAAGTAGAATTTAGGAAGAACTCATCATTCACATAATACTAACATTTTCGATGAAAAAACATTTTTCGTCGTCGTCCTTTGCGTTTGGATTTCTAATATTGAGAACTTCCAGACATTATCGGTCTTGACTGCCGTTTTTTACTATGAGAAATACTCACCGCCCACCTGAAGATTAAAACTCCTACTAGTGGGCGGCAGGAATCAGGTTACTGACCACTGGGTTAGAATGACATTCACCCAATGAAGACCTGATGAAAAATTCCGTTAGTGATGTTACTCAGCGTTACTTACCGTAAGCCGAAATTTTTTCTCGCAAATTATAAAAGACGCAGCGAATGGAAGCATTATAAAGAATAATTTTATACTAAGAGATAAAGGTTCTCCAAGCGCCGAAATAGCGGCGACCGTCTAAGGGCGATTACCGGGAAACGGATAATCGTATTAGCGGTCCCAGTTCTTTAGAATCCCGATGTACATTTCGGAAACAATGCTTCCATCTTCATAGGGGGTCCAATCATTCAGCATTGGACCCCCTATGAAGATGGAAGCATTGTTTCCGAAATGTACATCGGGATTCTAAAGAACTGGGACCGCTAATACGATTATCCGTTTCCCGGTAATCGCCCTTAGACGGTCGCCGCTATTTCGGCGCTTGGAGAACCTTTATCTCTTAGTTCATTGACCGCCGAGTTCCTTTTTTCTCCTTCTAATAATTTTATAGATGATTTTCACGACAGATAAGTAACGAATATTCAAATGCTTCTGGATGCAGGAAATCTTTACAAGGAAGATTCAAATAAAGATGTAATTTACTTTATACATTCAGAGAGGATACGTTTGTAGAAGATACTGCCGATATTATGCGCCCACCTTGTTACATAAGCCGTTCTGATAGTTCGAGTAATCGGAGAAATTTATGCTAGAACCAGCATCCTCTATACGTGTATTATTTCTAAACATCCATTTTCGATGACCGGAGATTTTCTTTCTTCACACTCCATCGAAACATATGTATGACAAACCAATTGAAGAAAAAGTTTCCTAGCTTCAGCTAAAAATAGTCCGACCATGAAAAATGTACCACTTGGTAAAAATATCGAGTTAATATGTTAATTTTGTTTCGTTGCTGGACCTGTAGATACCGGCGTTGTCATATTTGGTGTTTATTGTTTACTTTATTACGTTTTTGCTGGTAAATAAATAGCGTTTCTTATCCGATATTATTTTCGTCTTAAACTTCGGTCAAAACTGGTAATCTTATTAGCAGATTTTCGCGAGTAATATTTAAGTCTCTAAAAATGAAGTCCAGACGTCGTATGCAACCATAACAATATTTTAATAAACCGGCCACTTTGTATCTTTTAGCAGCCGAACGACAACCAGAGAAACATGTACGTTGCCCAATTTTAAGGTTTGTGTCACACTTTGAAACAGCTCACATTGTCACTTCATTCAAACTACCGCTTTCTTTTAATTAAATTTTATGCACACAAGTGACCATTTGTGCGACAATTTCGCACGGGATAACTAGTTTTAAGAATTTGGTTATTTTCCGTAAACCATACGCGAAAGTAATCGATTAGGGGAGTAATTGATGCTGCACCCCCACCAAACGCCGATCGCTGAGTACGAACGTTGTTGTTTCACATGCTGCACTGGGATGGGATTCTCCATCCCCGGCCGAAATAGCGAGCGCGGACGATTACTGTCCATCTTCGCCGAAGAGCTTTCGGTCCACAAAAAATGTATTTACGTCGCGCAATAATTAAAGGAGATGTCCCGCCCACGCTTTGATCGGCAACCGTTTTGGGCTGCATCAAATGAAACGTCCGGACATTTTTTCGCGCGCCATAAATGGTGAAGAGGTCTCTTTTGACGTCGGTTTTCGAAATCGCGTTTCGAGGCCGTAATACCGCGCGGCAGCTCGGCTTCTTTTAATCGGTTTGGGCGTTGACGATCCCGACTGAATTTTAAACGCCCATTTATCTTAATTTGGGAACTTTTTTCGTCCGATATCCAATGCGATCGTGTCCGCTCGACCCCTCCGATTCGAAATGGGTCACGGACGAGTCAATACGAAGAATTATAAGATGAGAAAAGGATCGACGCTTAATTAAGTTTCGCGGATATTTATCGTACGGCCGTTTTAATTCGATCCACAAAAGGCCCGATATCTGTGAGTTAATTTTTTATCGGTTGATTTCGGGTTGGAAGTAATCGAATGCCATTGTGTTTCGATGGATGTTAAACATTTTTTTTGATGAAAGAATTGAAGCATCGGTGTCACAAACGAATTTTCGGAGTAACTTCGATGAAGCTTGGAAATTCGGCCGTTGAAATCGTAGAACAAGATTTTGGGATTAGAATTGCACTTAGGACGGGATATTTTGATTCGTTTTTGATTCGAAAGCCAAAACTATCGTTTGTATGGATACAAAAATGAAATGTTATTTTTAAGATAGCCAAGGGGGCAGCGCGTTCACCTATGGTGAAAGCGGTCACAGGTTAGATTCCCGGTTGGGATCCATATGTGCGAAATGACCGTAGATGTCGAAGCTCTTTGTCAGTATTACTACTAATTGTTTTTAAATGAATAGATATTTTTGTTTTCCTTTATCATTACCCAACGGTATATTTCGGAAGTTTGATTGTGTTTTTAAGGTTTTGGAAGTGAAGAAATTTTTATTCTTTTTTCCTATTGAATACCAAAAATAATCTTCATTATAAATACATTTTATAAATACAATAAATACGGTATTCCTTGAAATTCTATAAACGCAAAGAGAGCAAATGTTGATGTTTTATTTTCAGATAATTGTTATTTTGAGAATGTCTACTTCAATATTTTCTGTTTATTAACTCAATATACATACATATTACATAAGTAGTAAATGTAAACTAAGGTGTTGTGAGAGAAATTATAATTTCGGTGGATGAAGGTCATGAACGAATACCGTCTGCAGAGTACGTGCGTAGATATAGATGTAGGCGAATGTCTCCTTTTACTAACTGTGTTTGTGATACTAAAAGGAATGATTGATTTAGAAAATGGTTAAATTTCATGAATGGGTCATAGAGAGAAAGAGATTCATGGAGCTTAAGGAATGAAAGGGAGTATATGCAGTAATATGTGAATATATCAGAAGTGGAAGTTAATACATCAGGAATGGAGGATAGGAAAGCATGGAGGAACACTGTTGGTAAATTAGGCCACTAGTGTGCTTGACGTGAAAGTAAATACTGTGATGGATATTTTTATTTATGTGTGTATAAAATAGTATTTAAATCTTCTAAAGCCTTGATAAATTTTAATTTTACTAACCGATGGATTTTTTACATCCAAAATAATTTTTTAAGTATCCTAGAATTACGTCTGATGTTTTTCAATCTCATCTTCAGGATCTAATTATTGTACATACGAGTACATACGAATGATTTCCATGAAGCGTCATTCAAGATCGAGTTATTGGATCTAAATTATTGAGAGGGACCTATGTGGTAGCTGCGGCTGACCAACTCTACCGTATGAATCCGCTCAATTTTGGAATATCGCACGTTTTTTCACTTTAAATATTTACCTCAAACCGACCCTCACATCCTTAACCCACACACAAATATTCACAAAGCGTGAGAACGAAATAGAAGGTGACTTTCATCTCTTTTGGGTCCCCTCAATTTTTTATCGATGTGTAATGACCCCTATTCACTTCACTGTTATGGGGTAATTGAATCCTCAGCATTCATTTCTGGAAATTGGAAGTATTGAAATTGGAAATATGCAAATAATACTCGGTTTAAACTCATTTAGCTCGCTCAAAAATGTTTTTAGTGAGCTAAATTATGTGTTATTTGCATTGAGTAGACCATTAATTTCCCGAATAGGCTCATTCTAACAAGAACAAAGAAACCTTTTATTTTTAAATGGAAGGTTAGTCTGCAGCAAAAATGATCGCTGAATATTATGATGTGTAAGAAATATAATTTTTCCAATTCAAAGGCTTTTTAGGAATGTTTCGTTGAACCATATCGACTATATAAGTTACATGTATTCTTTTATTCATTTTAATAGAGACTCATCAGTTATATTTTGTATTAAATAATACCCCGTTATGACCGGGACTATCCCGCTTGCAACGCATGGTCCTATCGGTATTTCTGTAGTCCAGGTTTGATGGAAAAATTTTGGAGGAAAAGTATAAGGAGATGCCAATGAAGGAAATCATTGAAACGCATACTATTGTAAAGAAGTTAATTACATAAGCTGCACGCGTTACGATGCAGCACATGAAATTAACTCATACTAAGTTTTTAGGAAACGCCCTCGTTTTGTGCGTTTTAAAATTTGATTAGGCTCGGTTTCTTGCCATCAAAATCTGGTAACATTAGTCCTAGATACCTTATAAAGTATCACCCTCTGCCACAAGCAGAAAGGCGGGTTTCAGAGTACATATGTGTATATTATAATATATTCTGCAACCATTAACTTATATATTATATATTGAATGACTGGCCATAAATTCCTTTTATATTATATCTACTGCTCTCCTGCAGCTAATATAGTGATACCTCTTTTGAAGATGATACTTCGTTCCGGAATCACATTCTCAGGCCGAAATATTCGTTACCTGAAGCGTGATTTCCCATTGATCTCTCTGGAATAGCATTTAATTCGATCTGGATTCTGCATACTACTTCAAGATAAGCAGGATTAAACAGGAAAAAGCAAAATGAATAAAATTTAAATGGTATAATATCACCAAAATCTTACATAAACAGCTACTCAGACGGATGAAATAGAGTAGAATGAAACTAGAGTGAAAAATATCATTGCACATTAAAGTATAAAAATATTTTCAGATTAACAAAGCGATTGATTGCTCCATTACAATATTTTTGTTTATTCTTTCTCTCGATGGCGTAGGAGTGAAACGTTGAATCTATCAAATTTTTCGCTTGATAGAGAGAAAAATCGAAAGGTTTTATTTGAAAATTTCGATTTTTGTAATTCGATTATTCCCGCCTTTTAGCATATCCACTAAAACATTCATTAGTAGAATCTTTATTTGTTAGTCGAGTCGGAAAAAACACCGAGAGAATCTTTGTCATCCTAGAAATTATTTTATAATTATTATCTGCGTTACTCGTCAGCCGAGGTGTCGCTGTATGTTTTGGTTATCTGGATAATGATCTACCGAGTCAGTTGAAGAAACATTTTTCCTTTATTCCCATTTAAATGTCAATAATATTATTTACCGATACATTTGATTTAATGAAAGCAAAGCTGTATATCAGGCAATAAAATTAACGACCTTATTACACGTGTAATTCTCGCTCTCTGCCTGCTTTAAATTACTCATTAAAACTTTCCTCGTCATATAAAAAGGTGTTCGATCCCCTTTGAATTCATTTCCGTGATTTTAATAAGCGAACTCTATTAATATTTATTTAAGACTCACGGATGCATCGGATTAATCAAGAGCTTCAATTAATAATAGGGAATCATGAGGATGTTCATTTCGATTAGCAGAGGAGCACTCATCCGCAATCAAATTAACACAGAGCTCCTCCTTGTCGAGTATTTGCTTTCTATTACTAATGTGGATGTGTTGGGGAAATTCTTGAATTCAATCAACGCGATGAAAAGAGAGTTCAGTCTTTTGGAACCAGACGATTGTGAATTCTGGCAGAGGAATGAGGAATTACTCGGTTCAAAGATAATTACAAGCTACTACAAATATACGAGAGTGCTTCTTGAATTTATTCGATTAGAAGAGAAAATCTGTTGATGGCGGTGATTTTTGTGCTGCTCTCAGAGTAAAAAATGAGATCAGAATTAGAGAGACTCGTCACACGTATCCTTTGCTTAAGTGTATCGTAATTTTGGACATTTTTGGTCTTAGTTACAGTTAGTAGTTGTACGTAGTTAGGGCTTTTTCCCTATAAAACGACAGTTACTGTACTGTATTGTTACTGTGGATGATTTTAGTTACTAGCAAGGTATCGAACCGAAACCTAACCGAAAACTGAAACTGAAAAGAACCACTATTTTTGCCGAAAAATAACAGTATCCGAGTGAAAAATTTATAATACTCGAACCCAAACCGAAATCAGAACCTGATATTTATTCCGTTTCCGTTTTGGTTCCCAGCAATGCACAGTTTATTTAAGTGTAATGCGAGGATGGTTTACTAACGTGTAACTTCAACTTGCAACTAACTAACAATAAGTGCTATTCTGAAGTATAGGGTAATGTAGTGTATATAAAATAACCTGGAAATAATGCAGAGAAACTTCTGAAGAGAATAATATCTTAATGATCGGAGAGGAAGAAATGGATCGAACCAGTTCGACATTAAATATAATTGCATAGTATTTTGTTTTAGTTTGATTTATATTGTTTGATTTACGAATGATTTTGAATGTATTGTGGTTATGTTTTGAGAAAAAATTATATTAATCTTTTGACATTAATCCATTCATAATTGATAATAATTTATTCTGTAATTTGTTATAGTTATGCAGCTAACGGTGAATGTAGAATATGACGATGCCAAAATGTCATATAATAATAGAAGTTTTAATAATTTTTTCTTTGTCTTTGGGTCTTTGACGTTTTGATAAATAATTTTGAATTAAAATCTCGATATATTAGGCTTTATGATAGACGATTATGCTTACTATATGCCCCATCTCACTAGAGTACGTACGTTTTGATACATAATGCCAACTATAGTCAAGTTTCTCTGTCTTCGTATTCTAGTGAGATGGTGCCTTTAGTAAATATAATCACATACGATAAAACCTAATATATTGTTATTTTAATTCAAATTTTTAAAAGTCAATTTTCGTCTAAGGCATAGTTTGAGAAGTTCCGTAAATTGGCCCATGCGCTGCAAGGCAAATTCGGGTCGAGTGAAGGTCAGTCCGAAATTGGAATGGCAACTCCAGCAGAAGTTGAAATTGCACGAGATTGAAGGAATGTTCATACTTCCTCACGTTTCTCCGATGGTATATTAAATTACCTGTGGTTAATTTTTGGAGTTTTTGCCAGTTTTCCGGGAAACTTGAGAACTAGACAAAGTCTCGTTCATTTGCTCGTTTTCGAAAAATGAGCCCCACTTCTCTGCTAGTCGTGACACATTTTTCACGGCGCGGCTATGAAAAAGAAATCCACAACGGAATTTCGCCCGGAAAACGGAACTTTACTCCTAAATTGCTGGAAGTAACGCAAATTCGCCTAATATTCCAAAATGATACTCCGCTAGCGGAAACATCGGCACGAATAACATCAAAAAATGGTATTAATTTAAATAAACGAATTTTCATGGGCCGTTTTTTTTAGATAATTGATTTAGTTTCTGGAGTCACATTTCCTTTTACTCAAAGAACTCAAAAATATAATATAATCCAGTTGAAAACTGCCGGCCCCCAATAGCTTTAGTTTCATCTCGCCTAAAGAATTGTCCATATTTATTACAATTACCTTTATTTATTTGTAACATCCATCACTCACGTAATCATTCTCACCCGTGTATTGCATTCTACGTCACTTCCTGATTCCAAGCTTGCATATATCGCTCTACAGTTATTTGGGTTGTCTAGAGTCTAGGATCATTACTCTATTTAGCATCCAGTTTTCACTTCAAAATGTTAAAACAGGTTAAACTCATTGATTGAAGACCTTCCTCTTCAAGTCCATTCCACGAACAACCATTGCCTAAAATTATATGATATTATATGTAAACATTATTCAGGCGTGAGATGATTATGGAAACCCTAATTTACTCTACAATTGTTAACATACTCCTAAAGTAGTATCTAGACCTAATTATGCTGAAAACGTTTTAAAAATTCACTTTGAATAAGTTACATTTTTTGGAAGTCCGCTTGAAAAATTATTATTTGATAAATTTAATCACCCTTAGAGCTGCTGTCACATAAACTCAGTTTAGAGGAGACGGTTTGCAAAACCACTGTGGTAGTGTGGAATCCATAAAGTGTTAAGTTTTAAGCGATAAGTATATCTGATGCTTCATCTTCACGAAACGCTGGATTATTCATTTCAGAATGCGTTCATAACTTTTTGCTATCTTTCTTAATGGCTCGCTAGCCGCGTGTAGGCTATTAAGAGCACTCAGTGCGTAATAAGTACGGGAGATATTGGGGAATCTTTGTATACCTCGTGCATCATTTAACTTATCTTCTCACATGAGGCGAAAAGGCCGTAGCTCATACGGTATCACCGTCATGTTTCATTTTTATAGATGTTCGTAAAAATTAATAAACATTTTCGTTGACGTGACTCGTTGTCGTTTGCGTTGACTGGGTGTGAAATATTTAGGGAAGTTCATCACGAAAGGGTAATTCGGTTAAGTTTTGATTAAATCGCAGTCGTCATGAAGTAGGCATATTTTCAAACAGAATAGCGTAAAATTCTACTTTTTTGCAATTTAAAATATCTTGAATTCTTCAAGCATTGAACCTCCAGGCATTGAACCTACAACCCACATATAGAAAATTTTATCGGTAACATTTATAAATATAAATAATTCGGAAAGATTGTTCATTCACCTTCAGATCGTTTAGAACGAATATGTAGGGAATATTTTCTCGAGAATAATTATTTCCACCGTTTAAATATCAAACATATATCACAAGGCTTGATTCCCTTTAATTTTATTCGACCGAAATCGAACAAATACATAAACGTGTGAAGTAAAATAAAAGTTTGAATTTGCCTTTGGCACCGTGTTCCACCAAAGATAAGGCCGGGAAACACCAAATATCATGCGAGTTTCAGTTTAGCATCCAAAGATAAAAAATATTCATCCAAGAACTTTAGGCTCAGATGATACATTTTTAATTCAGTACAAAAAGTGGATAAGTACACCTCAACCGGTGTGCAACCGTAGAATGTAATAGAGGAAGTAAAGTATTCCTTTCCACGCATGGAGTTTTCTTCTTGCAAATTAGAATTCAGAATGAAACCAACGCGTAGTTTAGTTTACTGTGTAGTTTGAGTTTTACAAAGATTTCCGTGGGCGAAATAGGTCGAGAAGCGCCGTGAGATGTCCTACGTTCGATACAAAATAGGGGCCAGACTACCTTAACTTATTATTTAAAGTCACATGTATGTGACTCCACAACAATAAATCAGATATATGCATACGATAATTTTATATTTTTTAAAGTTTGTATAATATATATGTCTATATTAGGTTAAAATGGGAACTAGATAGCCCCACTTTCCATTGAATCCTTGTTAGATGGACATAAAATTCACATAAATGGTTTTATATATTTAAATATAATGTAAAATATAATGCACACAGGAATAAGAAAGAAAAATTGGTTTCATGTCAAAGAAAAGCTGATGTTTTGTTTGAATGTATCCAGGAAAACTCATGAGGAGGATAAATACTTGCGAATTTTAAGGAAAGAGTGAAGGATAAGAGAGATAGATTGCAATATAGAGGTTACGACATTATAAAAGTAATTAAAATATACAAAAATATCTAAGCTTAAGTATTCTTTGTCATCAAAAACTGAATATGATAGTAAATAGTAAATTACCTAACCGTTGCAATATTTTTGACAGTAGCAATAAGAATTATAAAGGATTCAATATATGCAACATACATCAGAGCAATAATATTGTCTGCCATTAAAAACAGAACACGAAAGACAGTTCTTGAGTAAAGTAAAGCTTTGTTGAAGGGTAAAAATAGACTTGATCTGGTAGTGTAAAAACGCTAAACACCGATAAATCATTCTAAGATGGTTTCAGTAATGAATTTCCCAACTCAAGAATTCTCTTTTTAGAAATATATTAATGTTCCCCCAAACCGGAAGGTTTGTCTTCGAGCCACAATTTTTAAACCACCGAACCAATTTAGGACTGTTTCCACAGTTTACAATGCAGCATGTCCTGGGATAAAAATGCCGCAATTTGTTTGAAGAGACCGCAAATTTCAGTTTGAAATCCGGATTTGTATCCAGTATTTGATTAGGTTTGCAGTCGATAAGGCGAACACGGCGGAATTCCACCGATTTTGACCTCGTTCGATGTACACAATCTTTACGTTTTTATTGTCCTTCGTCGTCGTTTATATTTTATCTCGAACACGAATACGTGCCTAAATTACAGAACGAACATTTTCCGATTATTTTCGAATATCTCTGGAAAATCCGAGTGGATTTACCAGAAACGGCGCATGTATTTACCGAGCGATAAAAAAGAGAAAGAAGCGTGATTCAAATCGAAATTACGCAGGTGTTTACGATAAGAATTGTTCGGCTTGGAAAGTCGGGATAAATTTTGAAAATACCACGCTAGTACTACAACCACACGGCCACAATAAAAGCATTGTAAATAGTACTCGTCATGTAAATCTGCATATGTTACCAACTAACCATTCTTGCAAACAGTTCCTATGTTAATTGCTTGCATATAGTTCCTCTCCTGCAATGAAATCAATGTCACTAAACAAATATCGGTGGAATAAAATTCTCACGTATAGAATCACTAACTTAAATGCCAGTGAAGCCTTATTCGAATTCAATTATTGTTCTTGTGATCGAATTTGTCTAAGTTTTTAGCTTACATGAGCTTTATCTAATTATTTCGTGTTATTCTACGTATCGATCGAATCAAAATTATGATTCACCGTACCCTCAGAATATCCACTGCAAGTTCAGAGAGATTCAATATTTCTATCACAACACTGAATTTATTTCTACCTTTTTATATAGTTCATTTTGATTGGTGATTATAAATTGTAGATACCGTAGTTTATGAGGAAATTAATGTATAATATTAAAATGAGAAGTGGCTTACTAGAATTATCTTTTGTAAGAAACTCACCGATACGTATACTGAAATGTATAGTGTTATTATATATATGTTAAACTTAATTTTACTATTAGTTTATTTTTGGTTTATTTATTTGCTTATTTTTAGTTAGGTAATTGCTATTGGTTTTTCTCGCGTACATTTGAGAACATAAACTTAAGGGAATCTTTGAATCACCGTATCATTATTTGTTGGCTTATATGTATAATAAGGCTTTTGTTTGTTGTAGAATGGAAAAGTTATAACATCCTGATAGAAATTTTTATTGTAAGTTAGTTTGATTCAACTCATTATTTTTTAAGTTAACAGAATTTTATCCTCTTATAATTAAAAATTATTTACCTTTTCTTAGTTGAAGCTGTCGTAATTTCCTACTTTGATCGCTATGAATTAAGTCAGTCAGTCTCATTAATCAAGCGAACGCTTAAAACACTTTGCTTTTCTGGGGTAGCAAAGAATTATAGTTAATTAGATTCTTTGCAATGCAGCGTCTGCAAAGCAATGCTATTTCCACTGCTTGCGCTCTAGTATTCGCGAGTTTAATTTACAACATGCATTTAAAATGGAAACAGACTATGGGATCTAAAAATAAGTATTATCTGGAAATCATACCTCTGTTTCCTTTGCACTCACTGTAAATCTCACTGTAAAACTCACCCCTGGAAATTTTATAGGAATTCACTGTTGAATATTATCACAGTTTACGTCAAGCTCCTCTATGGAATCTCAGTTGTAACTTTAAACCCATGCAAATATTTTAGCGGGGGAATTTCTAAAGAGCGGTGATTTTTTTACCACTGAACTTGTTACGAGATTTTCCTGACCCAGATCCAGGCCTACTTGTTGGTTTACGACCCAAAATCTCGGAATTCGATACAAGGTTATATTTGCTTCCTTTCGAATGACTCATTATCTTCAAACCCTAACCTACTTTAAATCAAAACAGCGCAACGTAGAAGTTATTCCCGACGTTATCATCTCAAAAAACACGAGTCTTAAATTGTAATTTCGTCGCGTATCGAGAGAATTATTTCACCCCAAGGAATTTATGAACTTGTAAACATTATTTTATCTGTACAAGCTAAGTGTGCCACGAGATAAACGATTTATTTTTCCGTTTGTTTCCCGAATTCAATTCGAATTTCTGACAGAAAACCCCCGCAGCACTGAGGTTTTCTAGCAGAAAACCTCTGCGTTGATTCCTTCCCTAGTGAGGAATATATCTGGCAGATATTGTTCCACCTAGCATGGGATTAAATAAAAATGTGAATTTTATCGAGTTGACTGCGCAAGACTTGAAATTAAGTTTAAGTTTTTAGTATACGGGCACCATACATGGCATAAGACGTAGAGGAGCATATTGATGTCGCTTTTAGTTATTTCGTAGGATTTTTAAGCGAAGGCAAAAAAATAAAAAATGCAGAACTTGACTACAAAATACTTAAAATGGGGTCTAACTAGACCAAAGACATCGCTTTCGGTTTTTTATGGGTTTATGGACTATTCTCATAATGAAATAATGAGATCAATAGCCTGCCTTTCATATTATGATTTTTAAATTGCAGAAATGTGTTTTGTAATTTAATTTCAACTTTTTACCTTTCGGCTCTCAATATTCCATTTTAGACACTATTTAAATTTTATTTAAAATTAAGTAAATATATTTTAGACCGGAACTTCAATATCTATAATATATAGATGGTCCTTAATTACATATCAGATGTAATGTTTAGCCTAAACCACAAGAGTCACTAGTTCTATACCGAATAAGCCCCAACGGGAAACCACCGTGAGAAGAAAGATATTGATCGTACCTATCATCGCTGCGATACTTCAAAGTATCTCCGAAATTTCCAGTTTTTTCTATAAGAACAAACTGTGTAAATTTTTGAAAAGCAATTACTGGGACGGTAGAGAATTGAAATTGAGGATGACAAAGTTGAAATTTTAATAGCAAAACATTAGTTATCAGTAAAAAAAATGGGAGAAAATTTTTCCAAAGAATGGAACATTCCACTATCTCCATGGCAATACCGACCGTGGTTGCAGATTGGTCAGCGTGATTAGTAGTGTTCCAACCCCATGGTCCCGAGTTCGAGTCCTGGTTAATCAGATTTTTCTTTTTTTCTGGTTAGAGACTAATCGTGTATCTTCCTCACCATTATTACATGGGTGTGATTGGGGTCTTCTTGTAGTCATTAAGTAGTTTAATGAAAAACTAATAATATTAAAATATATATTATTATCAATTATAATTATTGATGAAGTGGTTGCCTAAGTCCAATATTCAAATGAAAAGTTTGCATGAACAAAGATAGTTAGGAAATGTGCCCATTATCTTAGAGAAAGGAACATACCCTGACGGTCTTGAGCGAATACCTGTTACGGAGAGTACGTATATACAATGTAAATGAGCATGGTGGCCTTTTTGCAGAATTAATTTGATTTAATATACTCCGCACAATATTTCGTTTAGGCTAATGAATATGAAAACTGAACAAACTATCCGTTTGCCGAGGCATCTTTAAGTAAACATTTTCATGCTTTTTATGTACAATGATTTGTATATCAACCGAATCACTCCTGTTTTTCTCTCAGTATTCTTGGAACTCTGAATCGAAGATTGCCTCCTGTTATTTTAAGGGCGATTCCATTTCTTTCCTTCTTCTGGAAATGTTTGTTCGAAGGAAATTATTTCGCTTTTTCTAAATCCCAGATGTTGTACGCTTTGATACAAATCGATTTGTTCTTTCAAACCTTCGTTAATTTCCCACGAGAATTCCACTGCCGCTGTTATCGCGGCAAAAATTTTATTTCGCACAAAGGAGCGTGATTGAATCTTTCCTCAATCAATTTTACGACCAGAACTCGGATATATTCGTTTTTCCGCCCGAGGTTAAGCGTGTCTCCTTAAATATATCGCATTATCAATTTGAAAATCGAGATATATCGAGAACAATGATCTTAAATCACTTCTTTGGACATACCGGAGACTTAAAAAAGGCTTTAAAGTTATTAAATGTAAATTTAAAACAAGGCTTGAAAGATATTTCTGCAATGCTGTGATTGCGACGCCAATAATTCACTAGAAATGAAGTCCAACTCGAGTCTTATCAGAACGTGGTTCGACAAATCTGTGCAGTCTTATATGCTAATGTAACATAAGTAACGGCCAGTAGTATCGGTTTTATATTATATAGGTTAATTTGTTGACTCTCGACGGGTAAATTAATTTTGAGTAGTGTGATGTGAGACATTGGAATAGCAAGAAATTAATAAATAGTTTCCCGACCATCTCGAAATAAAAGTTTAATCTAAAAAACGCACAATTAATCACTTCAAATTTTAAGATCACGTTGATGGCTCACTTATAAATATTTGAAATATAAAAACGAATTATTCCACAGCCGACATAAGACTTTTCATACATTTTCCTTTGTATGTGACGTCTCGATTTCAGGGGACTATTATTTCTATGCCAACGTTTCAGGATGTTAAGTAAATGTCTAAATGCCATCCTCCCGACAGATAAAATTATCCTGTAAATTTTTATCAAAATCCTTTGGATAGTTATTGCGTGATGTTGAAACAGGCAGTCAGACAAAAATTTTAAAAATAGAATTTCGAGTTCATTGTCACTTCTAATTACCAAAAATACCACTGTTTTGAAATTCCTTAAATGCACAGAATATCCGTTACAGACTTATTGTATAAATCGATCTGCGCTTGATATTTTATAGATTTATGTCTGTTATTCCATTCATGGTGAAGAGGACTTCTTATTGAAGTCGACAAATCTACAGTTCAATGTTCCTCAAAGTATGAGTTTGTAAGAGCGGCATGGAATATGAAAGCTTGGGAAGTACTGCATTCATCATCACTATCATAGGTTGAAGATTGGTTTGTAGCAGATTTTAGTGCCATCCTGTTCACAGCAAAACACTTCTTCTCCTTATAATTTCTAACCCTAACACAAACAATTACCAGTCTTTTATAAGCTAGGTCTTGCTTTCTGATTCCTCTATTAAACCAATCTTTCCAATTCTCGCTTCAGCGTTCAATCTTTACTTAGAGTACCCGATTACGTTTCCTTTTCTTTTTACCATACTTTTATTTACCAGCGCTACATTTCCATAACTTCCTCTCTGTTGTCGTCACAGTCCAGGTTTCATGCTATATGAAAGATTACATAAATAGGATTTTTACTGTTCCTGGAACTGTTTCCTCATATCTACTCTTGTATTCTTTACTGTCAGCAATGGTTTTTCTCTGATAGAATGCTCTCTTCGCATGAGCTATTTTACTTACTATTTCCCTCTCGCTACTTAAAGGTCTATTCTTGTCTTGCTACTTGCATTAAAATTCTGTATGAATTTGATGGAACCTTATTGGTGGAAAGGAAACCGAAGCTAATAAAGTCAGACAACCGCCACTTGAGATTTTCACGTCTAATTACGAAAGAGAATAGGATCATCATCACCTATGCCTACCATCTCCGCGCTATTCTACTCCCCTTCCTTTTCCGCATCCAATTCCTCCCTTATCTTCCCTTCTACCCCCCGCAAACACCCATTCACCAAAGCTTCCATTTGTGATACGTCGTACCTTTACGCACGTCGTGAATTGAATGCGGTCTCAAAACCCCGTCTGAGCTTCCCCTTCCCACCGCCAGCTCGCGCTGCGGACGCTTGTCTGAGGGCGCGAAAAGATATCCTCCATGCGATACAACGGCCTGAAGGCATTCGCCATTTGCTTGTCCACTCCCAGACCCTTTCATCCCCGTCACTCTTCCCGTTCCCTTTTAGCTGCATCCTGATCCCTTTTCTTCCACTCTTTCATTTCCCGTAATGGTTATTTCCACCGTCAAACACCCACGTGCTCTTTCACTTCCGGTGTTCGCTGTATTCATTTTCGCTCCCAGTCATACTCTCCGTATCTTTCGTTGCAGTTGTTCAGCACACCCCTCTGCCGCTATAGCTCCTCTTTTTATATGTTTTTGGTATTCAAAGGTGCTTGTAAGAGATGGGAGGTGTGAGGGAAATCTGTCTCCCTCTTTGGAGTTTTAATTTAGCACACGTGTGTGGAATTCAAGGGCAGGAAAGACTGTCATGGGGAGAATTACTTTCGAAAGATGAACTAATCAGCAGCTTAGAGTTTTATGTACTGATTGATCTGAATTTACAAATGTATCCAGGTTTTTCTACGTATGGCAGCAGGCAGGTGCACCGTTCATAATACTTTTTTGTGGGTTACCTTCCATATTGTTTGTGTACAAATTGGATCTTCCAGCGATTATCCTTACCACCCATTTCCCTGATTTTACTCGCTGAATCTATTGACACAGGGTGGACATAAGTTTGGTGATAGTGTGATGATGACTTTTAGATATACATGATTGCAGACTGTCTATTTGCTTACTCATTGGAATTCTTGGTCATATTATTCACGTATGAAGTATAATATTCACAAAAATCAGTACTTGAATGCCATGAGTTGTTCTGATTCGTCATCTGCGAAAGGGTTCGATCCCATTCTTCCTTCCTTCCTTGATTCAATTGATTCTTCTAGGTAGTAGGGTTAGGGATAATTATCTTAATGCCATTTTATAGTATTACGATAACATTCATAACTTATTTTTCTACAGTATGTTTTGCCATCACTGTTGCGTTATTAGACCTCAGGTAAAATTGTAAAATCGCTGAGGATTTTTCTAACTGTAGGATATTGATAGGGTTGTATTTTACCTTTTAGCGTCATGACCTATGCTACTCGTAAAAACTATGTCTTGCGGTTTTAAATACGGTAACGAATGATGAAAAGTGTATAAAAGGATTGATTGACAACATGAAAGTTTTAGGATGGTGATTACAGTGTCCGGAAATACTTCTAATGAATGAAGATAAATTATTCACTTGACCAAAGAGTTCGTATAAACATTTACTACAATTAATTCTAATGAGTTATTTATGTAGTAGGTAGTTATTTTTAATATTAAAGTTCAACAGCAATTTGTATAAGATTTAAATTTGTAAAGAGGTCAAAAATCCAATTTTCGGGCCATGAAAATACTTTCAGAATTTGATATTTAAAAGATGAGATGGATAGCAAAACAGAATTAAAATTTAATAAAAAAATTAAAACTTAGTGCGTAAGAATAATTTGGAGATATTTCTTTAATGAATATGCCTATCTAAATGCAATACATAATCAATCAAAGCAACGATTATGTAATGGAAGTCAATATTGCTTCCGTGCTAATTATCGAAGATGGAAAAACCAACAAAAGAAAAAGACAGTTTAATGAACAAATATTAGTTAGAATAAGTTTATTGAGCTTCAGTACGCAGTAAATCATTCGAATTAGACCAATAAAATATTTGGATACGTTTAAAAAAGATCAAATTGCATGGCATTCCAAGAATAGCGAAAGTTCATAAAGCATTAGTTGTTGAGGTTTTCCTCGAAATAAATTTATTTGAAACATTAAGCATATTACTGATGAAAATTATGTCCGTATATAAAAGTAGTTATTTAAATCAAAACTCTCCGGAAGTATACTGAGTATTTTTATTAGGATAAATTATTTCGATTCCATTAGTATGAAAAGCGTAAATAACTTTTACGAGCAGTAAACAAACTTCATGGATCCCATTCACTTCAAAATCTCACTCCTAAATAAGGAATATTTATGTTCGGCGTGTATAGACGCATCAAGCATGCACCCTCTTTTGTATATCTTTCATCCTCCCTTCTCAATCCATCTCCTTTTCCTCTCACATCTCAGTCTATCTTTCGTATACTTTTTCCAATGGGCGCCAAGACTCGTTACCTGCTGAATCCTTTCTTTGTTCGCTCGCTGCGTGATGGTATCTCACACTTGCCAAACACACATTTTTCTTTGCGGAAGACGTCTGCCGTTCCTCTTTTTTTTAATTTTCAAAGATTTTCGTCTCCCGAGAGTTTTTCTGCAGTCCGCTCATCGCGATAAATAGCCCTGCGGCTGCATTCGGGATTGCAAGCTGCGAGTTTTTTTTTTCGCGATTCCCCTTTCTTTTTCGGGTTGCTGAAGTTGCCAACGTCTCCCGAGCTTCTTAACTGCATTGCGTCCGGTAATTTTGCAAGCTTTTTTTGCGTGAAATTTCGCGCCGTGATGTTCCGTTATTTGCTTAAATTAGGGTTGTTTGTAGTGTTTCCGTACCTCTGGGCATCTTTTTCTTTTTATATTTGTCCTCTACATTTCATTTTTCTTTTTCAAGGTTTTACATTCGCTGCTGTAATCCTAATCCTAGCAAATGTACTAAACGATAAAGCAAAGGAGTTTGGGATTGAAATAAATATAAGAAAGACTAAAATTATGAGATTTTCGAAGGGAAAGAAATCTAAATTAACAATAAGGGTGGATGAAGAAAAACTAGAACTTGTAGATCAATTTCCATACTTGAGCTTTTCTAAAGGTGGAAGATGCTGGACAGAAATTGGAAAAAGGATAGAATTATCAGAAAGAAGCATTCATGAAGCGAAGGGCCTTGGTAAAGGAATCAGGAAAAGATTGGTAAAATCCTTGGTGTGGAGTCTAATGTTGTACGGGTTAAGTTAGTAGTAAGCTAAGAAAAAAGGATCTTAAAAGATTGGAGGCTTTTGAGATGTGGGTATGGCTTAGAATTGAGAAAGTAAGTTGGGTCGATAGTAATACGAACAAGGAGGCGCTAGAGATGGTTGGGTATAAAAGGTTAACGATTGAAGTAATTAGAAATTGACAAAAGAAATAGGTGGGTCAAATATTGAGAGGAGAGGGATTTTTGAAGAAAGCGATCGAGGGAAGAATGCTAGGTAAAAGACAGAGGGGAAGACAAAGACAGAAGTTATTAGACGAATTAAGGGGTGGGATAAGTTACCAGGAATTGAAGGAGAGGGAAATAAATAGGGAAGGTGGGGGGACATGAACCTACCGAATGGTAGAACACTTATATAACTGTAATTCTAGTTTGTTTCGATGCAGTATTTCACAGTTGTCACATGCATTCCCCTTCTGTTCAAAATTATTCTGCAATTTGGTGGTGCATTAGAGATGTTACGACAGGGTGAGATTAGTTACTGAAGGTATCATCATGTTAGATTCATTGCAGATAAATTATTTGTTTAAATTTTAGAAATCGTAACTCGAAATGGAGAGGATGAAGATTTTTCGTTGTTAAGATAATTGAGTCATGCAAATACTAACATTTCACTCCATTGGTTACATGCGGATATTAATATCTCATCGCGAGGTTAGCCTCTGTGTCAAAGCCAAATTTGAGCGCTGACCACGTAATAAATTTTCGTGGCTCAACACGTTCGCTATGAGAATTAACTAACTTCCAAAGTTCACATGCATTTAGAGAAATGAGGATTCAAATCCATACAAACGGATCAAAGTCACGCAGTTATGAAATATGTAGTTCTTCTTGTCAGCATCCCAAAGAATGTTATAATATAATTTAAGTATATCTCTTTACATGTAATTGAACAATATTCACACTCCGAATATTTATCTCGAACAATGTGTAATACGGCGGATGATTTGCTTACTGCGGTCGTTTATTAGATACAAAAAATTACTTCTGTATAATCTTAAAAAGTCAAGAAAGTGGAGTTTGGTTAAAAAATCAGAGAGATGAACTTCCAGGTGAAAATTGAAAACCTATTTTAGTGTCACAAAGTTCACCTTCTTTATGATTCCCAATCAAGGGTTAGATGTAAGAAGAGACTTTTCAGTCTCAATCTCGCCCGAATAAAGACGATTTATTATTATTATTATCAATTTCCCTTAATTATCTGATAACTATATTCTTTCGTTATAGAATTCCCTAAATATATTCTTCTTATCGTATAGATTTTTTTTGGATGCGAGCTTCAACATCTGATTTTTGTGGTACAAGGCAGTATAAAATATGTTGTCCTCCATTAATAAATAACTAAAATTTCGGAGAGCCTGAAAATATAGTTCATAAATGCCAAACACAAAATAGTTAAAGTTTAGAAGTCATGACAAAGTCTATTAATGCTAGTTTCGGTGGGTATAACTTAAGAACTTTTTGAGTGCAAATGCAAATCGTATTCGAGTCATATTGTGACATTTTTATCCTCTGCGATAAATTCAATTCACTTGAAATTCTATCTCATCTATCTGACACTTAGCCAGCGCTTTCAAAAATACGATAATAGCCTGTGAGATCGGATATTCTGAGATAAAACTTAATATGTTTTAAATGGGACTAATTCAATATTTTTTTCAATGTGATCGTCTTTTTGCCTCTAAATGCGACATATATAATGGGAGATGAAGGTGCAATACATACTTGCCACTCTGAATAGGGAGTACTTCTGGAAAAGTCGCAGAACAAAAATGAATAAAAGCTTCTAAATTATGTCTGTTTACTTCTGCATCCAAATTTCACCTGTAAAATGTGAAATAATGGTTGGATATACATATCACTTTGAATAAAGTCATTTCCATTTGTCGTCTGGTCTCCCAAAATATGAATTATTCAGAAGTGAGCGAAACTGGCACCAGCTTGTTATGAGATTTAGTTCTCTCACTTAATCATTGGGCGTTGGTAATACCCCTTGCACCTTTTCAGGATTGCTGTCGTATCTGATAATTACTCGATATGGTCACAACCGGTCTTTGGAAGTTAAATTTTGGTTTTTGTTAGTTTTTCTCAAAAAAAATTCTATCATTCAATCTTCTAAAAAGCATTTTATCCCCTATTCACGTATCACAGACTTCGTCTTTGTCACGTTCTCACAGGAAGTTTTGAAGCAGTATTCATCTGATATTTATATGGTTACTAGTTGTCGAGTTTGCTAAAAAAAAAACTCTTTTGCTGTATAGATTTTGTGAGAGCTTATGGTATTACACTGGAGTTTAAACGGCTTTGGAAAAGAGTGCACTCCGGGGATATTAAGAATTAGAAAAAAATCTGCCCCGAGTAACGATTTCGGAAAGTAGAATTCCCAACTAGAGTTCGTCCATTAAGATCCGTAAGCTTCCGGGATTTTCAATATTTGATTTAAATTAGAATTAACCAAAGCCGTAATCGCCGATTGAGAAAATGACTTCGGGGCTCGAAAAAACGCGGTGGACGGGTTTAATTATTTTGATCGCTGAAAGAGTTTTTTCCATGATTTATATCTCTAATTACCGCCATCTGTTTTTGACCTCTCTTTTAGTGAAAAAAGTGAGACGAAGCTACTATCTGGCTTTATCCAGAGAAGAATGAATATTTTCCAATTAGATCTGGAAATTAAAAAAGTAGAGATGATGTAAATACATAGCCTGCGCAATTTAAACGGGATATATTTAACACGCCGTATTTAAATTTAACTTTCCATTTGCAATGAAATACACAAATTTTCTGCTTCATGATAGTTCCCATTCACAATATTTTGATACATTGGTACATTTTCTATTCTCTTAAATTATGAAGAAGTACACCATTTCGCTTTTTAGTGGTGATGCGTCGAATGAACGAGCAATAGGTACCCTTAAATCATATTGGAAAAGTATCATGGCTGATATATTCTTATATTGGAAACAACTATTAGTGAAATTTTGAGTAGCTGTCTTTCATTTCCAATTAATTAATATGCGTCATCCTTAGTATGCCTCGTGAGTTAAGATTTAAAGATGTAGCCTACCTAATGAAGTGAGGTTTGTGAATAAGTATTACACGTGTTATAAATCCTCGTGAATAAATTAATGCTCTTTTTAAAACTAAAGAGAAAGCTTATACAGTAAATTTATAATCAAGAAAAATGCCATAACTGTGGTTACTTTCATTGCTTACGTAGGTAACATTGATTACTATGGCTCCAAGATTTGAAGACATAGTTATTATTCTAAGAAGAAAAATCTTTCATCATCTTTATTCTTTGATAATTTAAAACTAACACAGAAATACTACTTTATTTTACGATTCTTCCTGCAATTGCCGCGTACGAAATTCCTCAAATTTCTAGAACTCAATCTGACGTTGCACCTTAAATCACGATTTTTGGTATCCGCTTAACGATCACGTTCAACGAAAAACCCGGATTCTTTGTGGAGTAGTGTTGTATTTCTTTCAATGAGTGGTACTCGAAGCAAGTTTTTCTTCTGTAGCTGAATTGAAGTAGGATGTGAAGGCTAGTTTTTCTGTACGTCTCCAACCGAAGTAATGTGTGAAGAGGTCACACAGGAAACTTTAACGACGTTAATTTCCTCCCGCAAAATAGGAGTTGAATTCTTTCGCTGTTGTCTCTACCCTCACCCGAAAAGAGGAAAAAAATGAGGAACAAATATCGGATTTGGGTTATTGCCCTCCTTGAGTCTGATATTACTCAATAATACACGTGTATAACATAAATCTAACGGCATATACACTTCTATTAGGCTTTGTAATATGCAAGGTAGAAACGAAAGATTAAACGTGAAACATGAAATCCTCGAATGAGAAATGAAATTTCGGATCTTTTGATTTTCTCTGGCAAGGACAAAATTCGAGAACTTTTATATGCATATGCATTGTTAAAGGTAAAGTGAAATAATATAAATTATGCCTAGCACCGTACACGGTTGAACATATTACTACCCTACTACATATAAAACTACATTGAATTATGATACTATGCACACCAATATATATTCATACATCAGAAGAAACTACATTATTCATTTCGCTATATGTCCAACTTTAGAGTTACAGTGTGCACTTACATCTTTATTATCTTTTTGGGACTTAATTTGATCAATTTTTTCCGTGTTTGTTTTCTTCTCTCAATGAAATCTTTTGTGTTTGTTTTATTCTCTCCCATATATACATTCAAAAGTGAGCTTTAGCTCGTAAACGTGATCTTACAAAAGATGAAGCTACAAACTACGTAATTTTAGCCGAGTAAAGAGTCTTCCATCCGTCTTATTAGTTACAGCATGTAATTTCCTCTTGAGAGCCCAGTGTCTCACAAACAGTATTGTATTTTTCAATGTTTATTTTCCGGAGAGAATCAAAAAAAAAGTTCGGCTAGATACAGGCCGACGATTATTGTGATAGATTGATGTATTAACCAAGGAATGATTTATCCTTAGAAGGTTGCTTTAAGGTTGCCTCTTCCACCATCGTGTACTCGGTAACCGCTTCTGCCTTTTTAAAGTCGACCACCACATCCGCCGCTGCGTGACTGTTTTTCCGGAGCCTACATTCTTAAAGCGGTTTGCTCTCTTCGTACACTATCTGTCGGTCAGCGCGAGAGTCCTCAGCGACGCTCTTGAATGCCGATGAGGAGCACTTTCCCGGGCCGTTAATAATTCAGCGGCTGTGCCCGGTGCAACCGCCGGCCTCACGTTACGATGCACAGTCCCGCTCCATTTCCGAGTAGCACTTCGCGCGGCTAGTAATAGGCTAACTTACTTCGCCCAAGGGGCCAATGTGATTTGTTTTAATGGCCGATCCGAATGTTAAGTGGACAGGGTGATCATATCTGTACAAGTTGAATAAGTGGAATTTGCCGGCGGTGAAACAGGGATACTTCTTCGAAATACTTACATCTACTTGATGCTTGTAAGTCGCCGTTCGGCGGGTGGTATGGGATAAACACCGTTCGAACTTTTTCTTTTACTTGTTGTTTTCGCGTATCGATCGTGGAAAGAATGATATCGTAACATATCGTGGAGAATATAAATAAATAACAAATGTCTCTTCTTTTACGCTTATTGTCGGATCAGACGAATAGGGGATTGAATAATACCAATTACGTCCTCTGCAAATGTGCTTTCTCTTAATTTATCAGAGAAATATGTTACTTATATAATCTATGATATGTTGGGACAAGTCGTTTTGAGCACTTCATATTCACGGTCTCTGGCGATGTCTTGTGGAATTATGAAGAAGTGTCATTATTAAGGAAACAAAACACGACTAGTTTCAGAGATTGATCTCCATCATCAAGTGAGTCCTTTCATTTTTAATAAAATACTTGGAAAAAGTACAAATTGTTCTTCTTCATAAGTTTCAAGTACTTATTCATTCCGCGATATTATTTTCCGGATATATATGTATTAATACGCATTAGATTCATATTCGATACGCGATAACAAGAAGTAAAAGAAATAGTTGCAACGTCCGGTGTTTACACCCCATGCCACTCGTCAAAAGGCAACTTGCAAGATGAAAGTGGATGAAAATATTTTACATAACTTCTATTTAAACATACCGCTTGCGAGCATTATCAAATACCGGTCACACATGATATTCATAGCATTGAAGACAATGGCTGCTTCCATTTAATGAGAGTAGCTTCTTTTATAATTTTGTACATTATTACTACGTTGTGTAAATATTTAATTCCTCAGTATTTGATTTTTTATTCAATACAAGTTTCCCTCGAACGTATCCACCCCAATGTGGCAGGCCAATGGGTTGGAAATTCCTTATCAAAAGGAAGAGGGATCGGTCAAAGGGGTGATTGAGGGAAATTACAGGGTACGATATCAATGGGTTATATGGGATTTCATCCGATAAATGAGTTTAGAGTGTGAAGGGTACTATTAGGCACTTACAGTGAGAGTCCAGAGAAGGTGTTTAACAAGGGTATATTGATTTTAGAATAGTAAGACATCGCCTCATGTTTTAGTTGAGATGATACTCAGCTGAAGCGTAAGAAAACGGAGAATAGAAGGAAGAATTCAAGACCAAATTCGTGAAATGAGATAGGGATATTCTTCACGGTCTAACGTTGTGAGCTGAAATAGAGGAAAACAGAGAACCCGCAATAGTATGTAGATACTTTCCTGTAGAAACGGCAGAAAATCATTGATAGTGATATATAAAATCTTCAAAATACTTATTCTTCTTTATTTACATACATGACTACAAGTAGGTAATTAGGCCTAATGCTAGTCATAATCAGTCGAATTCAAAACCACCCAAATCCAGTGCATCATTATATTAATCATAGTGATCTATTCATAAATGCATTCAGCATACCTTAATTTTCAAATGGAGCCAATTATCAAAATAATAATCCAATAGTACACGATTGAATTACAAAATCACCATGTAAAACTTTTATATTTGTCTGTTTAAATTTATTGAAGGAGATAAAAATGCAATATTTTGGGTGCATACTTTCTACCGTACAAAAAGTTTAGCTTCACGCCTTTGAGGGAGTAGAGAACTTACCTCCTTATTTGTATATAAACAAAGAGCCATATTAATATGCGTGAATTTACTTGCACCTTATCCGAATATAATATTGCATGTATATATAACTCCTCATATCTTTTTAATCTCAGAGTATTAGCGATTTATTGGAAACAGATTATCGGTTTTCACTAAATAAACCTTAATTGATGACTGTATAATATGTAATTGATGTAATTGATGAATAATATGTAATTGATGACTGCAAGGGTAAATAGTCTCAAAGGAATACAGATCTTTAGTTGAGGCTGTGACTAGCAAACGAATGAAGAATTCAAAAGACAGGGGATATTTTACTTATTTTTCTATCAAATCACATGCTTGCGAATGATGTATATTGCAGATTGCATTCCGAGGGGCGAGCAAGGGTTGGGATAAGTGAGTCCCTTGAGAGGGTATAATCAATGTGAGCCACGATTTGTGAAACGTCGATTTATTGCACCTGTGTCCAATCATCACTGCACTGTGAGCCGTATTTCATTTCCCCTGCAGTTGCACGGCCAATAAGAGTTCAATGTGGCCACTCTTAATATGGAACAACAAGCTAACATCAGAGTAGAGGAAAGAGTAAAGTTACAGTACATATTAATTATATAGTCTTAATAAAAATTTAATAAGTTCGTATGATTGAAAAGATAGAGAAATCTCTAGAAAGCCCAAGACGTTTCACAAATACTTGCTTTATGTCAGAAGGACAATTATTATAATCTTTTATCGAAGAATAAAAAGACACATTGGTTACGGATAAAAATGATAATATTAATTTGGAGATAAAAGGAAATGAACATTGCAGATAAATAGAATTATAATTACGTGGTAGTCTCCTAATATATTACAAATTATTTAAGGCGTTACAATTGGGCCATCATGCCAAGATGAATCGTCAGAAGAAAGCTAGTTTAATTTTTCATTTTACCTGGCATTCGCCCAAAACGGGTGTAAAATCCCAAATAAACCTGACGTAATCAGTAGATATTAATAAATAAATATAACTAAGGATAAACACAGGCATATAAAAATTGAAATTGATACAATCAGTGTAAATTCATTTGATAAGAGGCATACTTTACATGATGTAAGAGTAAAACGTATCACAGAAGCCAAATTTTTTATATATATATTAGACGTAATATGGTGCATAGAGATAGATAATCATATAATCACCTACAAATTTGTATAACTGTTGTATACAGTAGTACAGTATAGTCTGCGTTAAACTTTAATTTGAACATATTGACATCTTTATGGCTTATGAATATAAATATACAAAATAGTGATAAAATATAATAAGTTTTCCAGCTACGCTTCAACTGTATTAGATTTTTAATTCATTTATAAAAATATTGGTACTTAGGCTGGTGTAAATATAATATAACTCACCGAACTCAGAAAATTATGGATCGAATTCGTATGGGTAATATTTCATCGGATAAGTCAGTACATGCGACTCATCTTTGTTATTTTAATAAAGATATAAAAGTACTTTCACTTCTCTGTACGAGTTTGAGTATACGCAGTAAAACGCGAAATGATGCGAAATATTTCCATGCTAAATTTAATATCGGCGAGTAAACAAATACAGCAGGCGTTATCGCCAACCTCATCATAAAATTTTAAGACTCATAACAATAAATAAGTATCCAAAAATATGGTTGATGGGTTCAGTTTGAAATATATTCCCATCCATTAACACGCTCAATGCGATTTCTTCAGCGCATTTATTTCCATTATAGTTTTATATCATCATAAAGCTATGACGCCAGAGGAATATGAGGTAATATTCATTCATACTTCCTTTTATATATTGGCAGTATTTCTGGAACACCTAGAGAAAACGTATACAATAACTTTTGTTCACAACGTGGTAGATATAGCCCACGTTGCGTTTTACGGTGAAAGTGTTCCATTTCAATAAAGATAAGGAAAATGTTGCTAGCTTCACATATTTTGTACACATTATGATAAAAGATTTTTCTTCTTGGAAAACAAATAGTGTCCTCTATAATCTTTCCAATTCTGTCACCTTTCCTCTGTGTTTCTCAATTTTTCCTTCTTTAGACAGTTTCATATATGTAGATAGGTAGACAGAAGATAGGCACCTAAAATTGATAATTCGTTTCGGTGCAGATATTTATATTATTATTTATAATCATCATTTTTCCTTTTCAAGAGAAAGTTTTCCACTTCTTACTAAAAATAGAGTAACAAATGAAAAATGCATCATCGTAGAATCGAGTTAATTAATTCGAAAATATATTCTCCAACTGAACAACTGAAGGTTGAAGTAGACAAAATCCACTGTACGGAAAGACAGATAATGTATTCGTATCCATTAATGCGAAAAAGGATAGAATACAAGTTTAAGTGACAGTCTATGGAGAATAAATTCCAAATCTAGCCAGAAAGATTAGAGTCGAAGTAAGTACATGGATGGTGTGATAATTTTTCGACATTTCGCCATTTCTCGATATGTTTTCTGAAGATTTCTGAAAAATCTGGGGTCGGAAACTTTTCAGACCACCCTCGTATATCGTATAACCATAGATGAACATATTATATATGTATGTAAATCGATGACAATTAGATGTTAGATTAAATTGAAGATGAATACTCATATCTGAACTTATATCGTTCGTGTAGTCAATATTTATGTGTACATACAATGCATAATTAATTTTTATTAATTTTATTCCATTTATGAAATGGAGAGTAAACTAAAATCGAAGGATAGATTTCTTTGTATGTATAAATAAATATAGATAAAATATAGATGTATCTAATAAATATATATAGACAATTTACTTTTGAAAACTTGTGATAAGTCCAGATTCGCTCCGTCATAGTCTTCTTCTGCTAATTTTCCCCGCCAATCCGCGCTCTCCTCTTTCAGTAATTTCGAGAAAAATGTCGATCTCCCGAAATATTTCGCCGCTCGGAGACCATTAGAAAGAGAGTGATTGGAATTCTAGTCGCCCAGACATCCCCGCGCGAGATTAAGGAAAAAAAGCTTCATTGCTTATTTCCGAGTTCCAATCAAAATAACCGAGAGCAATAAAATCTTATCTTCCGAAAAATGAATTCGCCTTCATTAAGCGTAATTTTTCCGTTTCCCCCGAAAAATAGGGGATTTCGTCGAATTCATTTCTTTAGCGAAATTTCGTCATCGGGTTTTATTTCGCATCCGAATCCGGGCAAATTGGAAATGTAGATATTGCCCCGGAAATAGCCTCGGAAATTCTTTTCGCCCATTCTTTATTTTTAACCGTCGGCGAAATTTCGAGAATTTTCTTCGCAACACCAGCATTAATTAAGGAGTTTAGGATGGAGAAACTTTTTTTAGGAGTTGAGATAAATTATTGCCAATCCGGAATGGCCAAAAATGCCCTTCACATCGAGTCAATCAATCACCCAAGGCCAAAAGTCGAGAAGGAAGTCAATTTTTAAGTAAATCTCGCAATATTATTATGGAAAATATTATTTTTCACAAGATGTGAGATGAATGGGGACTTGATTAGCAGAGTAAATTACATCGTGGTGGGAAATTCTGGCGGAATCATAATAGTTGAAAATATCACTTATGCATATTATAGTAATAAAATAACGAGATTAATTTCTTTGCGGTTTTATTGATGGATAAAATGAAAAAATACATGCCATAAATTATGTCTACATCCATTCACAGCATCGCTAAAATGTAAAATTATTTGTTGGTTATCATATGAAACTCAATGACCCATGTTTTGATCAGGTAGTGGTTCAATTTTTATAAATTACACAAAAATGTATTGTAGGTATGAAAGATGCTGTTTAACGGATATGTAATGGCGATGAAAGATATAAATATATTTCCGAAACATGTTCCGAAAGATTCTCAGAAATAGAAAATTCATACTTGCTATATATCTGCTACTGTGAAGGATTAGACCGTACTAATTTTGGCTGAACCTGCTTCAAACGCATATATCACGAGGTTTTGCAGCTAAATTGAAGCCAGATAATAGAGGTGAAAGGGCAAAGGATTCAGAGAATGGATTTTCATTAATCATGCGATTATACCACACGTAGGTTAGCATCATAGCTTCAAAATGCAGTTTTTTTTTTCATTCAGGTGTTCTCTGCGGCACAGTGTAAAAACCAAATTTCGATTTTCCGAAATCCCTTCGGCAGCAATCGTCAAGCCGGTTTTTATTTAGCAGAAGAAATCACCTCGTGCAAGATTTATATTATATGTGCTCCTTAAAAAGATTTTATCGGGGGGAAATATTTGAATAAAATTTTTGGCATAAAAATATCAAAGAATTAATTCAGCCACCAATATTTAAGTCTTAGGCTCCACGCTAGCCAAGTGGGTAGCACGTTCGACTTCGGTGAGTGAGGTCTAGGGTTCGATTTCCGCTGAGGTCCCATATGTGTGAAAAGATAAGCTGTGGAAGCACTTGTACAATTATACGTATTAATTAATTCAAATGTTGATTAGATAATTGCAAGTCAACGTTAAATGTGACGATAAAGTAAAATTGTTACAAAGAATACCAACAGATTACCGGAAAGAAAAAATAACGGTTTTGGTTCAGGTTCAAAGATTTTTATTATTCCGATCGGACTCGGAAAGTTTTCTCTCGGTCATAAATCTCGTTTTTTTTCAGTTTCGCGTAATTTCCGATTCGATACTCACGAATAAGTTAGGGTTTAGATTCACTCTTCGTATTCCTCTATAACTTTCTTTACTCTAGGACTCGAATGCATGAAACATCCTGTGACAATTTGGGGTTTGGGAGATAAGGCAGTGGTTGAATGAGACCATGAGGCGAAAGTAACGTGCCGACTGTATCTGCAAACGCAGAGGTGCCGAAGTGAAAGAGGTACTCACCACATCACATGTGGGCCAACTTGATATTTTATGACTCCTGGCAAGACCGTAAACCGCGCTGAATTCCTACTGCCACTCTCTATCCCATCCTTGCCTTAATCCTTAAGCCCGATGCCTCTAATTGCCGAACCCTGCCCGACAAAGATAAACCTTTTGCACGTCAACAGGAATGGAGAAACATAAACCTGGATATCTCAGGAGTTGGGGGATAAGATACATGGAGGGACTAGATATGAACTGAGAGAGAGAACAAGTAATCGTCAAAAATTTTATAGGTGGAATTTTTATTATTAATCTTATATCAACGTTATCTCCTTTCTAATTTTAGCAACTTTCCCTCGTTTTGGGATTCTTCAAGAGTATGAAATTTTAAAATCATGAGAATTTAATTAAGCAAATAAACAAAACTTGATTCAAATATGCAAAAGTTGAAATGCAGCGTAACTTTGTGTATGAATCAGGTAGGGTCGAAATATTACTCAGCATTTTCCAAATATTACTATTCGACAGGCTCCGTTAAAGTCTTAATATTTACAGGCAAGAATGCCGCAAAGTTGAGTAACCATTGATTAAATACCATTAATCATGAATTTTAAATATTTTTATCTATTCTATATATATTAAAAACGTAACGGTGTCTGTCCGTCTGTCTACAAAAAGCGTTTTTCTCGCCAATGCCAAGAGCTAGAGCGATGCTGAAACGTGTATTCGATGTAGAATGCTGCACCCTACAATTTGGAGAAATTTTCTTTTACCTGAACGGCCCCAGTTCGAACCCAGAGAAGAAAAACTGTTCTCATAAGAAATGCACGTAAACCACACTTTTATCGGTTGCAGGCTACATTTCTTTTGCAAACTTAAATTAGAAACAATAGGCTTACGAAATCGAGAAAAGCACCAAAAGAGAGAAAAATGAATAAAGTTTCTTATTTTGGTCGTGAAATATCGTTATCGGGTCGAAATGGCGAGAATTCGGTTAAAATAAATGCAAATTTCGTGAAATTTTGAGGCTGTAAACAACCAATACCCTTGACGACGGATACGATTGTTGAAACCGAGGTATTGCGTTTTCTCATAAGAATAAACTATGATTGATATGTCCATATGAAAGTAATGATTAAAAATGAATGATAGTACATGTTCATAGTCCAGACTTAGTCCAGATGTCTGGTCCAGACCAAACAACTGCACCCAGAGGGTGCATGCGCGCGGCTAGTTATTATGATTAAAACTGCAACAAGTATAAATTAACGAATTATTAATTTCTAATTTTTCTGAACTAATATATTTCCTGAAAAGCTATAAAACTAAAAGAATATTAATATATTTCTTATAGAAGTTACTCTCTCGAAGTCCCACTATTGATAAATGATATTTATTTTATACTGTTACTATAGAAATATTCCTAAAACATTATAATCATCGATAAAGTAGAGAGTACTCGAAAAGTACTTGGGCGGTGCTTAAAAATACATTTGACGTCCACCAAAGGGCTCAGATTAGAGGGAACACAGATAGTAACATTGAAGTAACCTTAAAAAAAGCTTTCAAAGCAACCTCAAGAGGTACTTATAACCTATCCAAGAATGAACTCAACGTGAACTTTTTTACCCAAGTTATCTCACGGATCATCGAGCATCTTTATCTCGGAAAAAGATTTGATCTCTCGAGTGCCAACTCTTCGTGTAACTCTTACTCTATCGGAGTTAATTGAAGTGACCTGAATGAAAAATCTCTCCCGGAAGAGACTCTCACCTCTCCAGCGAAGAATTTCCTGTTGGAGGGTGTTTTTCTAATTTCTAATCGTCAACTTTAGTATAGGATTCAGTCTAAGCGCAAATAAATCTTTCGCTGACAACAGATGATGTTAAAAAATAAATACATAGAGGTGGACCTGGGAGAAAAGCTCAAAGTAAGCGGAAAAAATACTGAAAATAATAGTATAGAACTGGAGTAAAAGATTCTTAATGGGGACGAACTTGTTTGGATCCGTGAAAAGGCGGAAAAAGGGAAATGGGAGAATGAAAAGGAGGGGTACAGATTCGGGATTAATTGAAAAGAAAAGGATTTCACCAAGGACTCCCCGAACCATCTTTTTTTACTCCCACACCAATCCGACCTCCAATCTCTTTATCCGGGCCTCTTCTCTTCCTCCACGAGTGTTCCAGAACGGGATGCTGGGGAAGTTGGAACGGAATGGAGAAGTTAGTTCCAAGTGGGATAAAATTTCGGGTGAAAATGGAGAAGATGGGAGAGAGAGTGGTGAAGGAGAAATTCGAGATGAAGAGAGGTGAATAAAGAAAGAAGGTGAGATAGGAAGGTGGGAGTGGGAATCGTGCGAAAGAGATGGGGAATACAAAGCAGGGTAGATTATGGGAAGAAGGTAAACTTACTTAAGAAGAAGAGTGGAGCAGGATTTAATGTCTATTTCATGGCTATTATACACCATTATGCACATTTTTATTTTTTGGAAATGCTGGAAATTATCCATATGTAGTACACAAATGATACGCGTACGTAATTGCGCTCGTGTGATTCAGATGTGTGCCTATAAATGCTTAGGTAGCTCCCATAAACGTACTACACTAACTGACGGAGGCGCGGATGTATGCATTTTTCGAAATACAGGTACCATTAAAAAATAAAATGATAAACTTGTTTACCAATGTTGTATATATTTCTTAATTAAAAACAAAATACCATATATTAATTTCTATTCCATGAATTAATTCTTTCATTACGTTCGGGCTTTGTCGCCAATATTTTAGCCTGCTTTAACAGAATTTTCAAGTAATCATGTGTATTTCAACAAACAAGCAAAAAAGATGCATCAATGTTACATAATAGTGCAAAATGAGACAATTTTCTTGAGAAGTATACTTTTACATAATTCAGGTTGAGCTTATCCAAAATGCAAGGGACCAAGTTTGTTATGTAGTTCATAGTTGAATTTTCCAGATTTTAGAGCATAAGGTTCGGTGGAGTTTAGGAGAATTGAGACAAAGTCAGTTTTTCAGAATAATTGATTTTTATTAGACTTAAGAAGATGAGTAAAAATGAAAGAAAAAGGTATACTTATTTATCAAACGGTATGAAACGGTATGAACTCTGAATCCTCATGGGACAAAGAAGAAGCGTCATATTGGATGAAATTTTTTGAAATATTTTCGAGTATCAGAAGATACGACTGCCGATGGAGGGTTAAGAGGAAGAGAGATGATAATGATATTACGACCGTTATATTCATAGATATTAAAAACACAAGTGAAAAGGGAATTAAACAATATTACGGATGGACAATATGGATGGGAGGACTACTTTGGATTTCGGAATTTTGAATTGGAGATACCACACCTGTATACTCATACATAAGTTATGATTTTGATTAGTATATTCATAGTAATAATGAAATGAATAATTCTTAGATCTCTCCTATGTTCTCATGCATAAGGTATAGGACCAAAACTTCAAACCCTTCCGTCCTCCCTTCCGCATTCCGCGATTTCTCGAAATAAAATTTCTGAATCACTTGCATGACATCTCTCAAAGCACATATTTTTATTAGCGGCGATTCCGGAAAATATCGACCTCTGAAATGAGTCTACAAGTGAACGTATGAATCAGAAAAGGGAAATATGAAACACATTAATCAAGCAAGCCTTGAGTGAAATTAATTACCTCGAAGACGGGAAAATCGAACGTGTGGATTGAGAAGGAATTCTCCTTGAAGAGAAACGGAAGGAAAAGGAAGGTAAATAGGAAGAGAGGAATTAAAGTGAATTCCAAGAGAGGAAGGAAACCAGATTAGAAAGGAAACTGAGATGTTGAGAATCAAAGAGAGAGAGAGTAGCGGGAATGGAAGTGAGGGAGATGGGAACGGTAGAATTGGCGATGATTTAGGCGGAATACAAAACTGAATAATGAACGAAAGGCAGAAAATGAGTAGGAAGTATTGGAGCTGATAACCGAATGTTAAAATGGAGTTTGATAATGGATGTGGAAGTCAAAGAGAAGGAGTTGGTCGACACAGAAGGTTAGCTAAGTGCTGAACGATGCCCCTGCACTCTCCTCTGTCAATAGAATATCGTTAAGCCCTCCTCTTCAACATTGGCCTAAATTTTTCGCCGAGTGGATTATTTTCCTCTCAAATTACTTGAATAAGTGCAGAGGTAACAATTTAACCTCTTTAAATGAAATGGCAGCGATTTAAAAAGGGTAAATGAAGTGCTTATTTTCTGACGGAATTCCATATTCACAATCTCTCCTTTCTCACTTAGCGCAGGCCTGAATTAGGGCACATATTTTAGCTATGAAATTTAATTACGGACTGAATATTTGGTTCGTTATTTTATTATTCATTTCCATGTCGCATGATCTAGATCCCTCTTACTTAATTTAGGTGATGAAAGATATGCTAAAGAGTTGATGCGCCAGCCTATATATATACCGTCATATGATTTTGAAGCCCCAATCCTACCGTTGAAATTGATCATTAGAGTTTATTGTTTGCTGAATCGGCCAGTGAATATGGATATTTGTTGTGATGAGATCAGGCTCAACTTTATGGTAATGAGATACAACGAGACTCATTGTTGAATAACTTTTTAATACACTACAGTATAATATAATTATATTCTCGTTGGATAAATGTTCTTTCATACACTTAAGAATATGAAGTACTCAGAAGGAAATGATAATCATAAAAACGTGGCGTATATGACTTAACTGTTGCATCATCTTAAAATTTTTATTGCATAAAAATTTGTGATTTATTTGTGAACAGTAGGGTGGGAACTTTGTTTTAGGTGACCTTAAGTCTCAATAGGATACAAAGTTTTGCAGATTCTTTGAAGAATATGAACAATTAAAAACTTTATGGAAGCATATATTTATGAGATACATGTTTCAATTGAAATCCAAAATGTTTTACTTGTTTTAAAATGGTGATATTTGTAATTGAATGACTTAAAAGACTCATATTTGTGCTAGGGGTAGTAGAAATGTACAATATACTATATCATATATAATGAAACAAAGCGAAATATACTAAATCTATAGCGTAATTGTTTAGATAAGCTGTGAGAAAGAAGTGGAATTTAGGGCAGCCCTTAAAAGCAAGGCTGAATGACAAATTTCCAAAATAAAATAATATACTATCAATAGCATACATGGTATGTAAAGTTATTTATCGTAATTCACATTTCTGAAGCGTAGAAAAAGTTGTACGAAATGCCATAAATATTCTCTCTTTTCCCTCATTATTCAAGGTCAAAGGGGCCAAACGTAAAATTTTTGAATAATTTCATAAATGTATATTTACATTTACTGGAATTTTTATCGTAAATTGTATAAATAAATATTATTTATTATATAGATGAATATTATTTATTATGAAAGAAATATTATCATCAATTTATGAATAATGCATTTTACCATGAAAATTGTCAATGAATAAACAAATACGCAAGATATTTCGCTTATATCGAAGGAATGAATTACGATGGATATACCATGGTTTCTCCCTTTTGCTACAATTGTATCTCGAAGAGGAATAATTCTCTTTCCGCGAGAAAGGGCTAACAACTTCATCCCTTTTCATTGTCCATGGCCATTTCTCTGCGCTTATCTTTCCCTCTCTCTCTCGGGACATATGGGCGACGTCCGATGAGAAGCGATCTGGAGGTCAGAGGTTGCAAATAGTAAGACGTGAGCCGAATTCCGTTCGGTTCGGATATTAAATCTCGACAGGGGATTGGAAGGGAAAGATTTGAGAGGACCGTTTCTTGGAAAGTTGATCCGCATTAAATGAAAATTCGGAAATATCCGAGAAATATGCCTCTGTTTACGGGTCCTGAAAAGACTTCCTCGATTCACAGAATGGCTTGACTATGGTTATATGACTCCCCACGGATTACTTTCCAGACGTAAACCATATGAAACAGCCTTTCGATATACTCTTAAGATACCTATCTTTATATTTATTATAGCTATAAAATATTCTCTGTATTGAAGGTATGAAAACATTTTAACTGGCACAATAATAGACTATGCTAATGTTGTAACATTTAGGCGAGGTATGGTGGCGGTTTTATAGTTACCAGTTAATATGAATAGTTTTTCACTATAATAACATTGAATACACAAAGAATTTTGAGTCAAAATTTGAAAAATTTGAAATTTGAATTTTCATTTGAGAGGAATAACTATTATAATCGAAGTATTGCAAAAAGCAGTAGATATGGTCACAGTAAGTATGTGGAAATATTTTGGTCTAATTTATTAGATATTCTATTGCGTTTATTTTCTTGTTTCATTTTATTGCACCGCGCTACTTTCGTGAAGAAGGCAAGCATCATATCATGCTATTTTTGAATCCTCTGAAAAGACTTTGGGTGAAGTATTTCCTACTCGCAACTAGCAACCTATTATCTCATTCAGAACCAAACTATTAAATATATCATTTGCAATTATTCAAAAAATGAATATGGGGCTCGCTCATAGCCAAGAGGGCAACGCGTTAAATTTTGGCCGGGTTAAATTCCTACCTATACGAGTATGTGCGGAATTTCGAAGATGTCGAAGAGATTTCGATAAAAATTTATTGCCCACAAAAATCCTTGCCCACAGTCTCCCGAATGGCTTGAGAGAATGTTCCGGCGAGATAGCTCAACGGACAGAGCACCCGACCGGCAATCGGGAGACCCAGGTTCGATTCCCGGTCCCGTCGGACTTTTTTCAAGTCTATTCTCCCTTGGGATAAAAATTTGAAAACTTTGAAAAAATAGTACTCTATGAGTGATTTTTTCACTTTGAATATGCTTTATCGAATGGAATTGAAGGCTAAGTAATGAAATTGTTACATAATACATATTTTTCATAAATTCATGAACATAATAAATTTTGAAAGGTAAAGATTTAAGAAATGAGGAGCAAGTACTTTCTTAAACAGCACATATTTCTTCTAAATGCGCTTCTTTGATACGATACAACTTTTATTTTAAGAATGGTAACTCGGGTAAGCTGGCGAGAGAGAGGAGAACGACCGTGAGCAAAAATAACAATTGTCCCCATAAATATCACGAAGAGGATTTTTCGTTGAATTTCCTTCATCGAGGAGGTTTCCCTTCATTTATTTAACAAGACGCGGTTTTATTTAGCCTTTTGAGAGCGTCTTTGACGTGATTAAAGAGGCCCTTCAGACGCTCCGTTCACGGCGTTTGTAACCGAAGTTGATATGTTTGAGCCGATATAGGCAGGCCGCTAATAAAGACCAGCTATTCTTTTGCCTTGTGAAAAAGAGCTACTACTATTCCTTTCCATTCCTTTTTTCCTCAGACCTCTTTATCATCTCTGTGATCGGAGAAAATCGATCCGTGAAAAATGAAAAAGCCCGCTGGCAGTTATCCCTTAAATCTAAGCCGCCGTAAAACCTTTCTTTTTTATCTCAAAGAGTCTTTTCTGCCGACTTGAGACTCCTCATCCCGTTTCCCTTTTTCCGCGGTCGGGAGAGAGGATTTCTTCCCGATAGGGTAGCGCATATTTGCGAAGTATAATACAAATCTCTATATTTGGTGGCAAAGGCCAGTTCGAATTTCCGGGTTTGGATTATTTTCAGAGGTTTCACGGGAAAATGGAGCCTGATGCGCGTATGCTTGGGGTTTCGCTTATGATGTATTATGGCATAAACTTAATGCTTTCAGTAGCAGCTTCCTCAACCTATGGTCCGTGGCTTAAGACGCAAACTCTAAAATATACCTAAAAACTCATCTTTTTTTACTCTATCGCCGTCTTTTTTGATATACCTCGTTTGTATCGAAAGATATCGATATTTATACATCCAGTAAAGAACTCTATTGGCAAATTCAAATTTTAACTCGATATTTTTTACCAAATGGGGCACTTTTCATTTGTTTTTTTTTTATCTTTAGTATCAAGCGGAGAACTCTCTTCAAAATGGTGTGTCATGTATATGCTTCGATTGAGTGTGAAGAGAAGACAGTGCTGGTTACCAAAAACAGATGTTTACAGATAATATATGAAGATTGTTAAGCGTAAGTTTCATAGCATCAGAATACAGTTAGCAGTAAATATCTTTTGTAGAAGAGAAGGTTCGAGACAGCATAAAAAGATTTTGTTAGGCCTAAATGATTGAAGAAACTTCTTAATGTTTGTTGTCCTAATGTGCAAAATGTAGTGGCCCTCCCCATAATCTAATCAGCAGCGCTTCCTCATTTAAGCGACTGTAAGTTAGATCCAGGTGGGTACCCAGTTCTCCCAAAAAAAAGGATTGTTGTAGGTCATATTTCGTATTTATTAATGTCAATTTCATAACCAATCATTAAAATTATCTTAATAATCAGCCTAATCCATATGTGATGGGAGTAACATAGTTGAGAAAGTAGTTTTCAGTGCATAAAATTTAATCGACAGGGTCTATGGATGTGCATATTATTCTAAGAATAAGTAGTTGGTTTTGGTCCTCAAGTTGAAAATCTTTTATAGTATTAGTTTATTTAATTTATATTAGATGTCGACGCCCTGTATTTATTAAGCTCGACATTTTTTTTCAAAATCATAGGTTCGATCCTGGCTAGCTTAGTAGGTCCCCGTAAGATTTCTTTACAGTATTTTTAATTTATTTTTTCTTGCTTATATTATTATTTATTTCTTCTCGCCGTAAAATCCTAAAAGAATCCGTGAAAATTATTATGTTATAAGAATAACAGTAACATATGGTACCTTTTGTTTTCTCACGATGTATTAAGCCTGATTTTTACATAAGGTAGCGTTAATTGTTCTACTATAAATGGATGCTATATTTGGTTAAAGGACCTTCTACCTGATAGGTCAAATTTCATACCCCATCTTTTATTTTAAGCTTCAAATTAGCTGGGAATCTAATTGAAAAGTATCAAATTATTCACGACTCATATTCCTGCGTTTACAACTAATTAAAAGGGTTCCCTTTCACTCGAATTTCGGATATATTTATTTTTATTTCCATTTATTACTCACTTTTCATATTTTCTGGTTCCCGTTATTCAGATGGCCAAAAAGCCGATTTCCCGCGCACGAAATTTTATCATACAAATGCTCTGCAGCAGGGATGTGAAATGACTCGAGTTTCGTGAGCAATTTCCATATAACGCCGAATTTGAATATTGATATTTCAAGTACGGCGAAGCTTCGTACCTAAAAGCGTCTTTCTCTCGCTTATTAAGTTCAATACCTTTACTAGAGTTTTTGGAGTTGGAAACGATGATCGCTTAAATAGTTTTTCAAGTTGTTCAAAAGGTATTCTATGAGATTTGAGCTCCACTACTACTTCACTGGTTAATTTTATCCTGCTCGTCTTCTATTCAATTGAAGGTGATTTAAAAAGGAACAAATTTACGACTTAACTTTGGTTGATCAACAACAATAAAAAAAGTCTTTACTTAGGTGAGATTTTAATCTCCTCTTCCACCAAACTCATCGTCATATTATGCATAATTATTTATTTTGTAGTATAGTCGATAAGTCACACCGTTGATAAGAACGAATTTGAGTACATCAACATGCACAATTAATTATATACACCAATATATACTATAGCCAAATACTTGAAAATACATATGGAATTAAATAAATAAAAAAGACACAATTAAAACTTACTATAAAATAACACTGAAATGAATTTATTTTGAATAATCGCCTGCAAATTTTTATGTTAACGATAATACCAAAGATACGATTTTGCTAGATATTCAAGTCGTATTCCAGAAACTTTGGGTGAGGATGTTGTTGTTGAATTGTTTATGATTCATTTCCTTTCATTGCTGAGAAAATAAGTCATTTAAGTTTTTGGAGTGCCTGCCATTAAAATTCAATGAATAAATACAAAGAATAAATTAATTTATTCGAAGAATTCTCAGGGAAATTTATAAAAGGCGAATAGCTTTCCTTTCAGTGATAACCTTTAGAATTTTCGCTCCTTTGCAAAACCTCCTTTGAGAACCGTCTCTATTGGTAAATGGATATCCCATATACCTATTTTCATCCGTCAAAGGTTAAGAATTGCAAACCCAATGTATGATAGATATCATTGTTAACGTAGGAAAACTCTTTATATATTTATAAGTAACCAACATTCAGAGTTTCCTTTTACTTAATTCCACCTTTGTTCTTTACAGATGTCACCATTGGATACCGGAACGCTGGCTTCGGTAAGTCTAAATTTACGCTACTATTCAATTCTTGGATATTTAAGGCTCGCGTCCTCGATATTCCGCAAAAGTACTAATCATTCTCTTGTAGACCAATTTCTCCGCATTGAATATTCGCGAGGCCCATCGCGTTTCATCACGGTCAAAGATCAAAATTTAGATGCTTCATCAGCATCCGACGGTGACCCTGTTTTGAGTCACACCACGGGCACGAAATAGGTTCACACAAAGACACTGCGGGGAAATGGGATCGGGTAAAGTATGGCTGAAATAGGCGACGGAGTAAGGGCGAAAGACGAGAAAGTCCTCCTTCAGGAGGGCCCTTGGGTGATGAAGCCGGCGTCCCCTGAGTTCGCGTCCCTTCCATCACCAAGGAAACAGCGCAAACAAAGGATTCGATGAGAGATGGGGAGTTGAGGAGAAAGAGAAATTGAGGGACGAGTAAAGGCTACGTCTATAGCATCAGGTTGACATAACCTGGAAACTCTATTCTCCTCCTCGTTCCTTTAATAAAGACTGGAAATTTTCTCCAAAATTGATTAAATAATAAAAGGGTTGAAAAGGAGTTACGCGGAATATCATTCTGCCTTTCAACAGAATTAATTATATAAATTCCTGGAAGTATGATTGCAGTTAATAAATTAAATGAAATGAATGGACTCCCATTTGTCCTTCCTTCCTTTTGAATTGAAGTCGTGAAATGATTTACAAAATATATATAAGGCATGACTTTGATGAAATTCTCTCATGGATATTAATTGCTTTTGCCTTTTCTTGAAATTGTGCAGATGTTTACGTTGGCACGGTATTCTGCCAATTTTTGTCAGTGATCATTTGATGATATATTTTTTTTCAGTGACCATTTGATGATAATATTTTTGAAATTGCCCCGATGCCACCTACCACGAAGGTTGGTACATTCCTGATTACGAATTTAGATATAATGGTGCTAAACCTTTAATATTTATGGGTTTCGCAAGCCAACTTATGATTCCTATTAATGGATGTTACACTCACTTGCGAAAATCGATATTTTGGTAGCTATATAGTGTGAAGAATAAGAGAAAATAAAGTAGCGAGATACGGGGATAGGTCAGATATGATTAAGATGGAGCATGGGAAGAAAAATTGAGAGAAAAAAAATAGATTAAGGATCGATGGGAAAAGTTCAAGGATATAGGAGATATATATGATACGGGATAATAGGACTGAGAGGGGTTCAAGATGAGAAGTAGTAGTGGCTCTTGAGTTGATAGATAGTTTAGAATGTCCCAAAGATGAAGGAGCAAGTCTTAAAATTTAATTAATTTAAAGCAAGTCTGACGGTCCCGAGAATCGAACCTGGAATCTTCCAGTCAGAAAATTTGGTCACACAGTTTTGGAACAAAGAGTTCTGGCTGGATAGCTTAGTTGGCTAAAGCAGCCTCCCGGATATAGAAATATCTCTGGTTCGATTCCTGGTTCCGTCAGTTTTCTCAAGTCCTTTTTTATTTGGGGTATTTTCTGGGTGCACGCCCATATCTGCAAAGTTCCTTTAAACCCATTTCCGAAGTTAAAATGCGATAGAACAGGAAAGGTATCGGAGAAACCTAGCAGTTAGGGCCAATTTAGAGAGAGACACTTATGTCTCCACACTCAATCGATAGAATCTACGTTGTCAACGCCTACCGTTAGTATGTCACGTAAGTGTATGCCTCTCGTCAAAGGATCCTCAATTATCCTCATTCCGTCAAAGGTCCTCAATTTAGAAGGAATCCAATGCAGAGCTGCTCGGTTTGTTAGCTGGGATTCGATAGCAGTGTTCTAGTTATGGCAAGTGTGAATGGGAGGAGGAAAATCAGCGTACCTGCGGGAGCTTTTCGAAAAACTACGGGAGCTTAGCTCGTAGGTAGTCTATGATTTTGTTATCTTAGTCAGCAATGGTTCCTAAATCATGAGAAGTCGATTGCCCGCAAACTAATTCTGGGAAAGAATGTAACTGCTTGACATTTTCTCTTCTGAATGATAGAAAAGTGAATATTGAATTCATCCAGTCTTGGTCATATACACCCTGTACCAACGACCTACAGAGTAAAAAGTAATTATAGTGATACATAGGCTTACAGAGATAATTTGTTCTGAAATCATATTTTTAGCCGAAATATTTGTTACAGGAAACGTAATTTTCCATATTTTTAAGTAGATAATCGTTTAAATCACTGTAGAGGTGGCCCACTATTTCAACATACAGAATACAGGGGTGAAATACCGAATGGTTAACCTGATGGTCTGGAGCGATTAAAACATCGAATTCATTAAATTGTTCACTCGATGGAGAGGAGCGAGTGAAAAACCGAATAGATTCATTAACCTATCCAACGCCCTAAGGATAGAGCGAAAAATCGGATATTTGTTAGCGAATTCCAGAAAACATCGAAAAAATCTATGTCCGCCAAACATTCGTTTGCTGTTTTACTTGTTATTTGAGGTATCTCTGTATAGTGAAAAAGAACATATATGAGAGCCAGAGGAAAAGATATGATTACTGAAATAAAGGTAATTCATGGAAACTCACACACATGATCGCATTTACAAGGTAATCGCTCCCAGGATCTGATACCATCTCTTTCAAGAGGAGTCACATTAATTAATCTATATTTCCAGGCGAATAAACTTCTCGTGAAAGAAAAGGCGATTTTAAAAGGGTCCTTCAAAAGAAAAAGCTTTTCAGAAAGTGGGAAAAATTAAATTTGCAAAGGAGTTCAAAAGATATGAGATGGGTTTTTGACTTGCTTAAAAGAATTCCACATGATCCATTAAAAGCAATATTGTCAGCTGTCATTTAAAGGAAGCATGAGAAACGTCCATATATTAGCTATTATAAATGATATTATTGAATAAATATAGCAAATGTTGTAAGTTTACGTGATTTCGGATATTGTTTCGAAAAGAATACTTTAAACAACTGAGATATGAGGAATTTAAACTATTATCCTTATCGCTCCATACTTTGATAAATCTTTTATTTTATTTCTTTATACCTTCTGTGGAAAAGTAAACATCTGCATTCAATCTTTTATTTGGTAAAGTACGAGTACGAGGGTGGTCTGAAAAGTTTCCGACCCCAGATATTTCAGAAATCTTCAGAATATTTTCAGAAATTTTCAGAAAACATGTCGAGAAATGGCAAAATATCGAAACTTTTCAGATCACCCATGTAGTACTTTTATAAGTAAAGCTTTGGAGAAATAAAAAGGACGATAAGAAATGAATGTTTATCTTAAAAAAATGAATATCAATCTTAAATCGCATTTGATCGGAACTCTACGGTATAATTTTAGTAACTCTCGTTAGTATTTTTGATGTGTTTAGACTGCAATGAAAACCGTCTAGTCTATAAAATATTAATGCAACGTAATCTGTTTCCAACGTAGCTTGTTAAAATGTTTGCTGGGCTTAATGAATAAACTCCCTTTTTTCTGGTTAATATATAATTTAAGAGCACATAATAAAGAACAGGTGGACTTTTTTGAGATTAAATTAATTGAATTTTGATGTAATAAGTTATTTAAATGGGGAAAAGTGAGCGAAAATACAACAATAAATCATATACGGCCAAAATATTTTTCGCTTGCTTGACTGCTATTTTTGGATTTCGCTAACGTTAATGCTGTTTTCTCTACTCAACTGAACACTGGTATTCATAAGTACTTTACTAGAAGACTCCTTTGTCAAAAGTGACGGAGCTTAATTAATTTAAAAATTCATATCTACTATGATAAACCAATCATATTTCGAAGCAATAATACATGAATTGTAAGTGTATACTAATATAAATATATTTCTAAAAAGGCATTAATTCCCCGTGTTTTCCTCTGGGAAATTGTCTGACATCGGTTTCAGCAGTCACTTTGGTCGTCTGTGCCGTCAGGGACGAGTTGTTAAAAAACCACAGAATTTTCATCTATTTTATCAAAGCTATCACTAATTGGAAGGAAATACGTTATTGAATATCCGAAATAAGAATGTGTATTCTAGTTCCTTTCTTTTGATAATTATTTTGATTTTGTAGGACCAATATTTCTAATTTATTTTAGCAAGAGAACTAAAGTCTGCGAGAGATAAATTCGAACTTTTCGTACATTTATTATGGGTATATTTAAAGCCCAGGATACTTTTATAAAATAAAATACTATTTTATAGCTAATTATTTATTATAAATCCTTTAATTTCGTACTTCTTCCTTACAGGGGAGTGTAGTAAATAATATTTTGTATTAGTTAATTATGTGTATGGATGATATACATCTACGTTTGCAACTCATTTTAGTAATGGATTGGTTTGAAGTTTGTTGTGTTTAACTTCAGTAGATCCGTTTCTGTGTACTATAATCCATTTCTAATTTAATTAATTGAAGGATAAAATTTCACAGAATGAGATTTGGAGTGTTATCTTCCCTGTTATTCTTTCCATGAACTCGTATTTTGCCAACCTCATTATCATATCCTTTTATAACTCACAATGGAGCAAATTTTGTTCTTTGAAAACATTTCGAATATTGCGAAATGATGATTATTTCAACACAGACAATATCATATAGAGGCATCGCAAAGGGTCATTGAAGTCTGTATCTCCATGTTTCGCAGATAAAGGAAAATAAGTTTACTAAAACAGTTTAAGCTCAGAACATCTCGCTCTGGCGCCATTTACAACAGCGCGCAGGAAAACGGAATATCATTTCACAATTTGGATTGAAATTTCGAATGCGTTCGTTAAAATTCCTTCAATTCGTTATCACTTATTTGTCTTTCGTGTCGACATTTTTCAGATATCATTACTCCGGCCTACATTCAAAATATCGTGACTGATAGATAGAGATAGAGGTCGAAAATTGCTTTTGATTTTTGTCGAGTCCATTTGCATTTTATTGCTTTCCGGTCACGATACTGCAAACGTTATTTTATAGTCTCTGTACGACGTTCTAAATGATATCATAGATCGAAGATGAAATTATCGGGATTAAAGCAAGGGTAGAAAATGGATATATTATAAGCTACTAAGAGAAGGCTGGTATAAATGATGGAGAGGTATTAGGGATAAATTAATTAATTAAAACTCAAAATTTCGTTAATTGTTAATTATTTTTAGTTAATCTTGTCTTTAGTTAATCTTGTGTTTTCTTGTCATAGTATCGAAATGAAATGGTTACCATGATAATTTATGAAAGATTTAAACTGAAAGAAGAATATTTGCTAAATTCTTGGAATTGTTCTATAATTTTTCTGTCAATTTTTATCAGTAGACGAAGTTAACGGTTCTCATGTTTCCATATTTTCACATCTATTAGCAATAGTTGATTCGTTTTCCTTACTCATATAATTTTTGATAAAACTCTTGGGATGAGAGGATATTTTATTTTTATCCTCTGTCATTATATATACATTTTAAATAGACTGAACACAGTCATTTCCTACTTAATTGTTCCTCTGAACCGAGAGTTTGATTGCGGCGATTTAATGCTTTTCCTTGCCTTTGTCCTGTTATTCCCGAATCCAGTCAAGTCCCTAGAGGTTAGGCTTTGTTATGTGCGATACTCAACCACTGGTTGCATAACACAAAGGGGGTTAAGCTTTTCATCTTGTGAAAGAGGAATTCATTTGTCTTTCGGTACAGGATAGAGGAAAATGTGTTTTTCATTTACTTTTGTCTCAGTCTTCATCATGGCTATGATAATACGATGGATATTAAAATATGGATGATTCAGAATAATGACGTTTTTCTTTTGTTCTCTCCATATTGATGATTTTGCAGGTTTTTTACGCACCCCTATTGAGGACGTTTGCCTGCAGTGGTATATTTTTTCCTTGATTCTAATTTATGTTTTAAACCCAAGAATCAGCCTCCTACTCATCCTCAACATCATTTAATCCAATCACATAATTATCTCATGCGATCATGATCTGCTTTTCATGATAGTAGTTCTTCGATGAGTTATACTGATATACACTTCAGCGATTATACTGACATATCTTGTAGCCATTTTTTAATTTCACAATTTTTATTTTCTGTTTATCTTTATTTTTACTGTTTTATGTAGATTTTGTATTGCAATGAAGTACAGCAATGATAAGTGCACATGTATTGTTTGTTGCTCTCGGATGTCTTAAGCTGCCTTTTCCGTAAATTTTAGACCTTTCCATCTGTGGTTTTCACAGGTTTTTCATAATGTGTATTCCTGCTGTAGGGTAATTTTTCCCCAGGTACTAACCTGAGTTTTTACCTTCAAATAGGTATTCTTCTGTGCTCTTTTTCATTTTTAGCTACCTTTTTTTTTAATTTGGTGTGGCGAAGGATTTAAGAAGATACGATATTAGTTTAAAAGTCCCTCTAATATAGTAATATCATAATAATTATTAAATACGATGAAATGTGTTATTTTTTATGCTTATTAGGAATTTTCTTATCACAACATTCTGGTTGAGAGATGAAAGCAAGGAAAAACAACTTCACTCCTGATCTCACCTAATTGCTTCATTCCCTCTCCATAAGGATTCATCATCTCTCTGGACGGATGAATTTACACACTGACAACATAACAAACACAAACAAAATTTGTAATTTGGAACCTCAATATCTTCTGCTCTGATTTGAAGATTGGTGTTGAGAAAAAGAGCTGATGACTCGTTAGTGAATGGATGAATTTTACCATTCTAATACCATCGTAAATAATCCAAGAATTCATGCAGTAATAAATAAAACAATAGTCCAAAGGAGTTTAAGAGTTTTTCCCCACAAACCGAGTCTTTCTTTTCATTTGTACCTATTATGTAATTTTTATATATTTATCTATCATTTCGTCTAATATTGCGGATCTAGTATTTTTAGCATTAATAATATAGAAGCATAGAAGCATTAATAATTTTTAAATATTATTTGAAACATCCTTTTACGGTTACCAGAGCTTTTCTTCGTTTATAGACCATCAAAACAAATAAATGACACACTGTTGCAAAGAGAAAGTTTCCGTTTCTTGCGGGAAAATAGACTAACAAATGAAAATACGCCATTTAGTAAAAAAAATCGAGTTAAAAAATTGAAGTTGCCTATAGAGTTCTTTACTGGCTGTGTAGATATCGATATTTGTCGAGAAAAACGAGGTATATCGAAACGGACAGTGATTTTCTTATCCAAATACATTTCAACAAACACTCCAATCATTATAAACATAAATAAAAAACACAATTTTGCGTGTAAATCAGTCACTTTCAATTTAGTTGGGCGAAATTTTCGCACGGGAGAACTAGTATGAGCAAACTGAATAATATAACAAGCTGTTGTGGAGAGAAAAACCAGAAAAAGTTACCATATTATAGAATAACTCTTCTAAAAAACGATGGAGAAAGAGATAAAAATCCATAACGGGGTCATAACGCAATTCAACAGACAATGACGTCTATTAAAATGGAATAATAGGCATCCGTGTTTCCTCAAACTAAAGGAACGTAAATGTGATGATCGAGCAACCTCCTCTGACAGGACGCTCACATAGAGTCCATCACAATGAGTTCTTCCGATACCAAACTCCATTTCCATCCTCTCTACAGTTCACGTGGACTCTTTTCACGCCGCCACTTTTGTTTGTCAGTAACGGCGGCATTCATCTCCATTTTCATGGCCTCAAAAGATGCAGTCTCTCGCGTCAAAGGGAAACAGAATGGGTCTGATAGGTTTGCATGATCCCGAACGGCAATCTTTGACGCGTAGCCAAATAACCACAGGCGCCCGGCGATGCGTTGTGAATCCACGAGGGAGATAAATACGCAGTCGGCGCAAATAAAGTACGCAAGCTCTCCATGCCAATCATCTCAATTCGTACTTCGTCCCGTTGCCGAATGCCCTCAGTCGGCGGTGTCACGAATGGTGACCGATGGTTACGAATTGGGGTTAGAGAGAGAGATTCTACATCAACGTTAGTTGCATTTTGAGCGGATTGGAATTGAAATTAGGATGTATGGCGTTGTATGAACGAACTTTGAAAGTACTATAATATTTTTTCCAGGTTTAATACACGTGTAGGTGTAGAAGGTGAAATTATAAAATAAGGATATCATTAATAAGGTGTACTTTGGATCTCGGTTAGCCAAGTGTGCATCAAGTTCAACTTTGGTGAAAGCAGACACGGGTTCGGTTCACATGCGAGAAATTTCTACAAAATGACCTTAGTTGTAGGATAACAAATACCAAATACGATAGTAAATCTATGTTTCAAAATATTTTTCCTTGGTAGATTTATTAAATCATATGATTAATGACAATGTTTGTGATCGAAGTATGATAATAAATATATGGACTCCGGTTATTCTCGTCTAAATAAAGGATAAACATTCTTTTTTCGTAAACAAGTTACGAATTGACCGAAAATATTCAAATGTAATATGTGTTCATCGATAGGGAGGAAAAAATAAGAATTCCCATAAAATTGTCGTTGACATTACATGAAACATTTATTTCGGATTTATTAAATGAATTTATCATATTTTTGACTTAACTGACTAGTATACATTTATTTTCATGTATATTTTAATATGAAATACCATCAGATAGTTATTGAAAGGTTTTTTTTAAAGAAACATATGCGCATATATAAAAATGTCATGCAAAGGAAACGTTTATTATATTTTGTGTTAATGTAATTGGACGTATAAATGTCTTCGTACTATTAGCGTCTCCAAATATCATATGCATGCAATTCAGTAAATTATGTTTGTTAGTTCATCATTAAACTATCACACATATCATTAAGAATTAAATTCAATAAATATAAATAAATTTAATTTATTGTTATATTGGACTATACTTTATCAAAAACTATATTTTATTTACAAGTATTTGTACCATCAAAAGTTCTGTACTGAAAAATCAACAAAAGTACTGAAAAATCAACTATTACTTTAAGATATTATTCCGATACTGGCTGAACTGAATCGAGTTTTATGTTAAAGTGTATTAATCGAAATTAACGCTTCTGAATTACTGGAAAATTAATTTTTTTGTGTATAAGGATGTTAAGGGATACTTCCGAACAAGAACATTAAGTTTACTTAAGAGTTAACTTTAGTATGAATATAGTAACAGTCACTGTATAAGTAAAATATTTTCTGAGATCTGTCCGTTTTTCCTGATACTGTTAGCGAGTGGCGTAACACAGGACAAGAATGACCTACCTGTGTCGTGGGTGAAGCTAGTGTCTTTATCACGTAAGATTAGCATGATTCCGATAATTACAAGGAAATGATAAGATGTGAATAGATTACTATCAAGAATTATGCATAACCTCGATGGATTGTTCGAATTTCACGATCGATACCTGATGATCCATTTAGATCAGACCTAACATTATGAATTGTGTTCTTGCGGTATAATATCATGGTAGATAAACATCAATAAAGAATGACGAGTCATTCCTTATCGCATTTCACATTTAATTGCTTATTCTTCGCTATATACAGAAATATTTGTTTTATAGAGTTCAAACAGAGTTTCATATTATAATAAGAACACTTACAATGAAAGATTGTTTTCTTTTGTTATCATAGTACTTGTGGAAGTAATTCCCAACATTCTATAATCATGTATTCAATTAGGCCCCACCAAGTGCTGATTATTGTCAGCAGGTCCCAGATTTTAAAATATATTATCTTTTATCCTTAAAAAATTGTAACAATTACAATATTACCATTTAAATAATATGACTAAATATTTTGTTGAATAACCATTCATCACTTTATATTTAGGAGTACTCATACATTATATATTTCTTAAAAATCTTGGAAGTTTGGAATAAAATTACAAGAGGCAATGATTATCTTAACAACAATAATTGGCCTGCAATGTTAGAGATTTTTCGACATCACCTCTGAAATCGAGATCCTCATCATACCCTAGGAAAACAAGACCCTTTGAAGTCATTCGGGATGGAATAGCAACTACCGTTCCCCTTTGGATCTGCCACTCTTTTACTTGCATTTGATTTAAACGTCGTTCGTGTTTGTTTTCATAAGATAAGCCGCGCAAGATGCTTATTTTCACCGCAATTTATTTTCTGCGGGTAAAACGCAAAATGAGAATCATTATAGATGTAGTCCATTGTACATTTATGCCCGGGAGGGTAAGTGGTCGGGTTAAAATGATACTTAAAAGAAAAATTACGATCGTTACCTTCCAGCAATAAAAGGCGGTTATTGCCCGTTAATTATGCAAACGACGAATATTAATAGCCGCCAGGAACCGGAATTAATTTTTACCTCCTCATTCCCTCTCTCATCGTCGTCGAAAGAGGGAATTTTTAAGCGCTTCCCGAACTGTTGAAGTCATGGGAAAAAACACCGGGTCATTCGCGTGCCTCTTTGCATTTTGCGGGGCTCCAAACTTAATTTCGATATTCGTGACTCGATTCTCTGTAATTCGACAATGAGAACCGGGTATTCCTCACATCGTTTGATAAAGGTTTACGTATTACGTTTATGTCAACCATTATTACCAGCAGCGTCCTACTTAAAAATTCAAGGGTGATTGTTTGATTAAAAGTTTTAAATTTAGCTTACTAACTCTGGTATTTATATGAAAATCTCATTTTAGAACATTTAACGGTATAAATTGAGCCATAGTAGTAAGTAGCTAACATAATTGTGATCCCCTAAGAGGGATCGGTGGAGGTCAATAAAAACTTTGTGAAAAATACGAAGCATTGTTTTGAGTGAAATTTTAGATGGCATTTCTCCTAGTCAGGCTTGCTCAGGAAGGGCTTACATAGAGGCATTTTCCGATGCAATGGAACAGGGAAACCCATACTCGATCGGAAACTACCAGTAGACTCCAATGTATTATTCATAGATTTTCCCTTTTCTTCAATTAATCCTGCTAAGAATTCCATAAAGAATGAAGTACCTAACATTTATACGTAGCGCCATATATTTTATTTAGTGACTATGAATTCGTTGGTTCAAGTTGTCATAATAGAAAAGAATGCAGAAAGTAAATAGTGAGAAAATGTACGTTTTCCCTATTATCGGTGTGTATAAAAATATATCCCTTCCCGGATTATTGAAGAAAATTGTTTTCTCATTAAATTAGGTTATGGAATTCTACTAAAAGTTGTATCTGAAGGAATGATCGTAGAAGCATTACCTTAGTGAGATCTTTGGGAGAAAACGGATTGCAATTTTGAATTCTGGTCAATTTGCATTGCATTAAAATTGCATTTATATGTTTATTATCTTGAAGTTAGTGATTAAAAATTAAATATTAATAATGCTGGTAGAAGCCAATTTTTCTTAAGAAAGCAAACACCTTAAAAGAACTATCAATGTCTCTTCACGCTCAAATGTTAGATGAGAGGATAGCAAAGATCCGTACATTTCAAAATTTTGTTCTCTTTATAGATTATTCTAAGAAGAAAGATTTCTTTTTACTACTTTATATAAACTATATATATAAAATAATAATATTATTCTTAGTTGATACTTGCCAAAAATCAGGTTGAAACACTGCAAATTTGAAAATATTATGTTTTCCCTCAGAATATACCATCGAATTTAAAATTCCAATTTAATGAAAGATTGACTGTCTAATAGAACTAGTTGGTAACCTTAGAAGCAGGTGAATGAATAAGGACAATGTAATCGACAAGAAATACTTAAGAATTTTAGCGACCTAATTTTTATGACCCTCTAACTGATCCCAAATTTATGTGAAATGAAGTGATAATCTACTTCGGTCTTCTTACACGTGCTAAATTATTCAAGAATGAAAAACTTTTTCAATATTCTCAGAGGCTTATAATATCCTTTTCTCTCTTTTCACCGCAATTAACCTGCGAAATTAATCATCCTTTCCTTATGTTGGAGAAGTAGGCAGGATTTATAAAATCCTCTCCATTTTTTTGGAATAAAAATCATATTTCGATATATCCAGAACTATATTCGCTATCAGAATTCAACCTCATTCATTTCAATCGAAAATAATGAATTTTATCGAAGTTTCCATTTTCTTCTGTTTGATTCCTTGAACTGTAAATGGATTATTTTCTCTATTACACTCATTAACTTTAAGAAAGGGTAGAGATATTAAAATGCCGTGACAACATACGTCACATGATCTTATATTATATGTTAAATTATTTTAAAATCCATCTCTTTGCCATATTGACCTCAAAAGTTTTATCACATAATTTTATCTTAGTGCGTAGGTACCAAGCTTATTTTAATAAAAGAGAAAATACAATTCGACTTGTTTTCTTACTGGACTACTTAAGTAAAGTATGTACCGGGTACACGAAATATCTTTGATGAGGTGAAATATATTTTTAAATTTACAGAAACCGTGGAAATACTAATTGAATACACAAAGCTACATTCTCGAGACTTATTTACTAGATCCATTCGAAAGGTTAAAATTTCAATATAAGAGAAAATACTACTGGGATGTTTTTCTTACTAAAGTATTTAAGTAAAAATATTCCGGGTAGAGGAAATAGCTTAAATAAAAAGCGACATATATTTTTGAATTTTTATGATCCCTGGAAATACTAATTGAAAATACAAATCTACATTTTTCAAATTTATTTGCTAGACCCATTCGAAAGGCAAAAATTCTGTATCAAAATATCAGTTCTAATTTGAGGTATTTGCTTATTTAATTGTGTTAAGATCAATATATTGTTCTAGAATATACAAATCCAGAATATATTTTTAACATGTATTTATGCAAACATAATAGAGGTTGCACGTATTTCCTTGGGGCAGCAAAGAATAATTTTAGTGAAAGAAGTTCTTAGTGAAGAAGTAAGAGAGCAAGTCTCACTATCCAAATTTAACTACCTTACCATGAAACGGCATAATACTAGAGATATACTCTTGGTTATCATCTTGGTTATCAAACAGTGAGCCTATTCCCACAGAGTTTATGCTAATTATTACACTTGCCAAGTACTTACGCTAAAGAAGATGTGTTTGCCATATTGTAAGCGTAAGTAGTCTAACCGATTATGAAAATATAACGAAATATTTAGCGGCTCTCTCTTCATACTCCCTCTTTGTATCTTTTTGCAACCTGATCTTCATTAACGTCCGACAATGCCGGTTTCTTGCCTGAGGGGCATAATAATTTCGTGGTTTCAGAAAGGCTAACTCATTAAAGGCATGTCATTTTAATCCTTGATTATTTTTGGGAGTTTATTTTTGGCTCTTTGTTGGGTAGGTTTACCAAGCAAACAAAGTCTCTCTTTATTTTTCCTTGAAGGAACCCTTTGGGAATCTAAATCCGCTAAGGGACAAGGCTCAAGCCAAGGATTTTCAGTGCTTTTCCAATTAAGTATAGCTTTTGGCTCCAAAGTGTCCTCTGAGTATATCTTAAATATTCACCGGTATCTATCACCATACATGCAGACTGTACGTAACTTTTTGGTTTTAAAAAAATACGATTTTGAAGACATGACAGAGCTTGCTTGGCATGCCTCTAATTATCATGCCTTATTTAGGTTAAGTTCAGCGATGTTTTTGTTCACGGAGAATATCATTACTTTTGCTCATTCATGTACTCTTTAAGAGGGCTGACGAAAATGTTGGATGTATTTATAATGACGTAGGTAATGCCATTAAAATAAAGTCATGTCTTGCTTTCTGAGAGAAGTGATCCAATTAACTACCGAAAGAAAAGAGAAGGTATTCTAGGTATTTATTCCATCTTCATGCATCGTTTGAAAATACGTTATATATAGAGACAATATTTTCTCTTTAAACCTTATTTTGCTGTTGACTTAATGTCTCTCAATTTTACCATAAAATGGAAATGGGGAAATAACTTTTTGGGATCAAACGAATTTTTCACATTACAAAAGGGTAATGTTTTTGAAAGAATAGACATGGGGATATATTTATGAAAATATTGGATGGAATTTATGGACCAAGACACCACAGAATATGACTACCATGATTTATTGCGGCATACCTAGTCCCCATTTCTGCCCACATTCATTTTTTGAAATTTACGAACTGACGAAATTAAGCAAGTGTTGTTTAATTTCATCCTTTCGTTATGAATTCCTAGCACAGAGTCTTGCCAGAATTCACAGATAGTACTTAAAATTTACTACACAATTAAAAAAAAGTATATTCTTCACTACCTCTACATCGTCAAAATTTTTCATTGCAACTATCAATATTCTCATCTAAGCATCGTACGTACGTTAGTGAATTTTATCATACCCATTCAATCTAATTTTAATGTTTGATCGTTTTTTGCTCAATTTACATACATGAATTCGCTTATCGATGCGGATTAATATGCACTTAGGATATTAAATTGATGCCATCTACTGAAAACGGGAAAAAATTCAAAGAAGAAAAGAATAGATGCAGCATCCGCGCTTTTAATTTGCATGTTAAGCGAAAAACATCAACTATGCAATTCCGCGGGAGATGGTGGAATCAGTAGAGCTCCGTGCAACTTAATCTGGAGCCCGGAGCGAAATGGGAGCTGGATAGATGTTAATAGGATCCAAAGTAGTAGAGGAAAAGCCCTAGGATATTTAGAAATATGCATGCGCAACATTCTTTCCCACAAATATCTCATCCGATCTCATCAGCAACGGAATGAGGCTCTCAGTAGTAAATTATATTTACTTCTAAGGATATACTTCATCAAAAAAATTCCAATAGAAATATAGAATGTACAGGTTGAATTTCATTCGCTGAAAAATTTTTAGCTTTCTGAAAGTCGTAGAGAGTTTTTAAAGGTAAGTTATGGAGATCTTTTGTACGATTTTTGGCGAAAAGTTTTGTTATGGATCGCAACATCATGAAAAAGATATGCTGGGATAACTCTCTAACTTTATGGGCATTTATCCGCTGAATTTGTTCCGAGATTGATACCGAAGTTTCGTCTACTTTAGCCTAAATCATTCTAATTGTAGGAAATATTATTGGTGCAAGTTTTTTTAAAAAAATATTATTCGATATGCCTGATAAAATTAAGTTCATATGTATGCATGGATTTGTGTTCTATTTCATGATTCGCATTAGAATATGATTTAAATACCATGATGTTCACATTTCTCAAAGTTCTCCTTAATGAAGTCATTTAACTAGCGGTAGTTTATGAATAGATATAATATTCGGTGTTTTATTCATAGTTAAAATGTTTTCAAGTTTAAAGTTATGAGTAACTGAGAGCCATCTCGCAGATCATCTTCTTATTGTAAAGTCTAATTTACTGTACTATCACAATGATAAGATAAACTTTGTATTTATGAGCAATATATTCTGTTGTCTTATCAGCTTTTACCCGATATGCTTAAGAGCAAAGAAAGAGCACCGAAGAATACTGATTAAGATGATAACTCTCACTAAATTACCAGTAAATACTAACTGAAATACAGGTATTAACTTAATGAAAAGTTTCTTAACTATGAAAAATCTTCTACATCAAAAAGAGTGTCTTATTTATATGTCATACTATTAATTAAAATCTCTATCTAATGACTGTTTACCTTTGTTAAGGTAATCCTTTAGGTATCTGGATGATAATTACGTGCAAAGTTACTTCCTTATACTTACTATCTTTCCCATATTTACTTGAAAATCTGATCTTGAAAATCTTACGCTAGGATAATGGAACTTCTTCTTAGACCCCTCATTTCATCAAATTAAATAGTTTTAACCAAATGCGGAGTAAGCCTTTTCACTTCCGTAGCCCTTCAACTTGTACGTCGTAACCCATCAGACCCTCCAAAAACCATTTCGTCATTCAGCGAAATAAAAATATCTTCTAATAAGGCGCAGATGGAAACAAATACGGATTCCTCGACGCTAAATCGATTTGCGTCAAGATGTTAATGGATTAGGCGCGTCGAGTCATTAAGAGATTTAGGTCAGAGCGGATGGCATCCGGCTATCACAAGGATCCGGAACGGATTCTGTAACATGATGAAGGAGTTAATCAGCATATCTGAGCGATGCGGGCGATTTATCAAAGTTGGAGAGTGACTAGGTGAGGTAGGACGAAGGAAGTTCCACGATTATTAATCCCTACCGTCTCATGCGTGTGGCTGTGTGCACACTCATCAAAGACACATGGTTGCTCAGCGATATCTATCTGGAGCCTAAACGATTTTTGCCGTTTCTAATAATTCACTCTCCTATTTGGAATACTCTATAATATGATTATAAAAGAACACGACTTCGTAGAACTTCCCTGTGCACCAGGAACAAGCAAAAAATTGGAAATCGTTTTCTCCAAAATTGATTTTAATTTAGCTTATGCTAACTGTAAAAAATTAGCCCACAATCTCCACAATCCCAAAGACATCATGCCATCTATGGATCATACAATCTTAAATTTATGAAATATTATTTCAAGGTTGCGATGAAACATACCTCAGGTAAACTAAACGCAAACTAGAAAACAGATTCAAGGAACACCTGAATCAATTCAGACACAACAAAGGAAATAAATCAAGCGTTGCAAGACACATAAAAATGTACAATCATTGGATTAATCAAAACAACCGACAACAAAAAAATTCGCACATTAAAATTCCCAAATAAATGCATGCTCATACATCAAAATAAAGCGAAACTCATGGATAGCGATCATGAATCCATTCCAGTTTCGTCATTATATTCCCTTTTGAACGCCGCTACCTTAAAGGAATCAATCTCCGAAATCCACTTCTCCCCCTTCTTCACAGAAGTCACATCAAATAAATACCCCACGCTCTACACTCTCTTTTCGTTATGCATTTCCCCCCTGAGGATGGTAGCTTAGCCTCCAAATTTCGCATTGGGTGTTTCCCAGAAGGCAGGTAAACCGGCTTCTTTCTCCTTCAAAGAATCGGCTAGTCGGCCACCGGTATATTCGGCGATTGGAGAGTATTTCGAAACTCTTATGAGTACACTATGTGAAGTATCAGGCTCTATCTTTTAAGTCTAAAATGATTTGTCTATCTACTAAAACTAGCCGCAGTTGCGTAGTGGTTGGCGATTAAGCACCCCAACACCAAGGTTCCAGGTTTCTATCTGGAATGATCGGATGTTTCTGATTAAGGATTGTCTCTCTCAGTATTATAAATTATTAAAATTGATATAATTGGGATATGTCTTTCCATGATATTACAATACTAATTTATGTACCTTTTGAATGATTTATACCTAAGATATTTATTTTCTAATTATTTATATTATAAAAAACAGACAAAGAAACAATTTTCTCACATCCAAACATACGTCTACCGATAGCTTTCGCCGTTGATTTGCTTACTTAATGTCATATCATTTGAAAGCAACGTCCTCCTTCATATCAGTAAATAAAAGTTGAAAGATTGATTATGATACGTTAATCAGAAACGACAAAAAGATATTTATGATGAGTGGGATCAAAGAAATCTATCATTCTGACAGACATTACATTGCCATATGTAACTTTCAGTCATTTCACTTTAAGTTATAAATTTGCTATTCGAGCCGATTATGGGTTTCTTTATGAATTGAAAATCTCTTAAATCCGTCAATGTAGATTGATTACCTGCAAAAGGAAGGGAAATCGTAAACACGGACATGTCGCTTTGGAGGAAATCAGAAATTCAGATCGAAAACATAAGAGGCTTAAAGTCCTGTATGACCATAACGTCAAAAAATTTAATTAATTACTGAAAGCATTCCGTTTTTAGATGGATATTTCATTTCCTTCGGTTATTCTTTCAGTTCAACGCTGAGATTTTGATTTATTAAATGTGATATTTTAATCCATCCTCTATCGACGCTCCATTCATTTTCAGGAGAAAATTCTTTCAGGGGTGAAAGTGGGAGCTAAAAATGGCTTGTGCTTACGAGAGGTTGAAACTCAGCCATACGCTCTGAAAGGGAAATGTCAAGCTTAAAACGATCTGAGATTGGGGAATTAGAATCACAATTCGAGTCGAAAGATTAAAACAGAAAGTAATTATGGGGACAAATTTGTATTTGGCTCTATTCAGGTCGCCTTAATTAGTCACATAATCAATGATCGACTGCGAATTGGCTTCTCAGAGTACAAACTTTTATTCTTTTACTTTATCAGTAGGGTCCAAAGTTTATTCTCAATAGAGCCGTATTAGCTGAAATAAAGACTTTGCGAGTTAAAAGTTAGGTTTTTCGTCGTTTTTTAAAGTATCATTGATTCGTCGAGGTCTATTTTTAATCCAAAGCCTACGTTAAAAATGTATTTAATTTTCTTTCACAGCTATATTTGAAGTAAGTGTATTTTTAGGTTAATTAAAACCCTGTATTTACTTCTTTCAACGTTTGCTGAAAGATTTAGAATACAAAATTGTATGAAAATTTTGCTGCCCGAGATCTTACCTCGAGCATTAGCTCAAATAAAGACATTACGGATTGCAAGTGGGGAATTTTGCCGTCATTCAAAATATCAATGAATCGTCGAAGTCTATTTTTAGAATGTATAATTCTAGAAATTCCATTTTAAGAAAGTCTATTTTAATTGATTAATCCAACTAATTCTCATATTAGAATGAATTCCTATTTATTCCCGTTACAATTAAAGTGAGTGCAAATTTTAGGTTAATTAAAACCCATTGTATATTTTTGTCGACCTTAGCTATTGAAATAATTATAGTAAAAATTGTGTGAAATTCTTCGGAGTAGGAAAAGGTACTGGACTACTTTTGATTGGGTAAATGACCTTTGGTCTCGGGTTGGACACATTTTAACCTCTAGATCACATAATACAAACAACACTAGGTTTCTCAAATGTCATTTATAGTAACCCTAATTTCAATTTTGTGCTTCTGCAGAAGCAGAAATGTCAATCTGAAATACGTTTTTATCTCGCTGTATTATAAATCAAGAAAAATGTATGTATAAATATGAACATACATCGAAAGGTACATATGATCCTCAACATTTTGTTATATCTACGTATGCATTAAAGAAAACGAAAATCTAGCCCTGCTCAAGACAGGGAATATCGTAAGGTGGAAATTGACAGAAATTTTCTACGGGTGAAGTTTCGTTATTAATATCTCCAAATTTATTGATAACTGCAACAGGTAACGTAACAGTTGCTTTGGACGTCGCGGAATGATTAGTCATTTTCAGATGAGCCATGAATTCTTTCCTCTCAACAGATTCCTTAATCGAAACTCCAACTCAAGAGTTATTAATTTTTCGAATCAGGAAGAAACTTGGGGAAATCACGCAAATCTTTTATCAAGGCCAATGGAGGAATACGAAGGATTTTTCAAGTGGAATTTTCCCCTGGATGCAACGGAATCTACAATCATTTCGAAATGATTAATAACCTTCGTGTCTGCGTATAACAATTTGATAGAATTCTTCTCAGAAGTATGTTGATGAAGGAATTAATCGTTTCTTTTGAATTATAGTCATATTTAAAATAGATATTTGAATGAATAAAATTGTTAAGTTTACGACTTGGATATTCAGTGACGGATACGAAAGTTGGCCATAGTTATATAAAACAGAATTCTTTCTCCTTTTCTGCATTCTGTAATCCGGCTGAAATTACTATGTATTTTGTGGGATACTCATGATCATTATTATATCCAATCATACCTTTATCTCACGCGATTACATTATGTGTGTACTTATCCAGTTCTTTGATGAGATATACTAACATACACTTTGATGTCAATTCTGACATATCTTGCAGCCATTTTCTTACTTCACAATCTTCATTTCTATTTTTATTGATTTTTATGTAAATGTATCATTTTTCTATGAATAATGTAAAAGGTACACGTATTGTTTCTTGCTTTCAGAACACTTATCCTTCATTCTCCGTAAAAATTCAACTCTTTTCTATCTTTGGATGGATTATATTATTTATGCAAAGTTTTCCTCAACAGTTCTGCGGTCTGTCCAATCTTTCATTGCGTTGTTATGGCCCCATATCTTAGCCAAAAATACTTTCATGTATGAGATGATCTGCTTTTGTGTAATTCAGTTTGCGTAATAAATAGTTAGAGTTCCGAATACAGAAGATACTTTCTTCTTAATTTCATCATCCACGTATCGAAACATCAAAGTAAGTAAGAATAAAAGCAGTAAGAATAAAATGACTAGCAATGCTACTTTGATAGTTGTTTTTTTGAGGCGCAAATTCTATGATAAGGATTAAAAGAAAAGTAGCAATTTTTTATTTACCTGTTGTGGGTTGAAGAAGAGTCAGGAAAATTTAGAAAGTATTGCGTATTTGATATTATGATTCTCAAGAAGAGACAGAAGCAAAAACTGTCTACAAGAACGGAATCGATTCGGTATGGTTTTAGTAGTTAGATTACCTGCCCGGAATGTGACCCAGGTTCGAATCCCAGTAACGTCAGTATTTTTGCTTCAGTTTCTCCTTAGGGTTTTTGCAAATTGCAAATCATTGCTTGTGCTTATTTCCTAATGTTTTTAATATTAGGGTTAAAGGGAAGTTACCCAGGAACTTGGGTTTGAGTCCCAGTTATGCCGATATTTATTTCGATCATTGAGGTAATCCTATAGGTTAAACGTACACTTTTCGTTATTCCTTGTTTCGGTTATTGATTTCCTGACTCAAATGTTTTATTATTAATTAGTTTAAGCGATATTTTGCGGAACTGATTCACGATTAAATGAGAAGAAGAACAAAATCTGACTAAGTCCCCAGATTTTTTTGGACATTTGTATTTTGGAAAATTTTTCGACTTAACAAGATTTTGATTTTTTTTCTCGTTTAATCAAATGTTTCATTTGCTGATTTGAACGTATTGTTTAGACAGCTACTAATTTGAAATTACTTAAAAATTGGGTAATCTTTTAGTTCAACCAGCCATCGGTTTTTTCGTATAAGTTACGATTACATAGCAGTTCCTCTGTTAACGAATCCTATCAAGAATCGTGCGCGAAGAACCAAAGGCCACTCCATTACCCTCAATAATAAATCTCCTTATAAAAGCTTCATTTAGTCTCACGGAGGGTTAATTAAACCGCTTCATTCCGCGAGTCCTTGTCCATTTCATTTGGCGCGAAGATGAATGAAAAAGACTTCATTGTAATTTAAATAAGCCATTAATGCCGTCGGTCTCCGGGTGTCTTTCTCCGGCGTAAAATATGACATGGCTTTTCGTGAACCCTTGTAAAAGGAAAGGGAATCCCGGATGAGCGTGGCGATGATTTAAGATCATCCGCCTTATTTTTCCACGTCTTCGTGATTCGATTAAAGGGAACTGCTGCCCCTACGGCAATTAAGCCGCTAATCTCAAGAGCCTTCTTCAGACCCTGTCCATTGTAAGGGCTAAGACAAAGACAAATGGCTCTCCGTCCAGAAAGCATTAGTTATTTAGGAGGCGGAAGCAGGTGACGAAGGATGGAGGGGTTGGAGTAAGAGTATCCGTAATTTCCGTCAGGCGTATTTCTCTTCACATCTACTTAATCGCTGATAAGTGGTTTTTTTTCGAGTTAAAAATGAGAAATTTGTTCACCGTGAGTTGTATCTGTCATATTTTTCGCTCGTTAGATGTGGTTTTCAGCGCTGAGAAATCCATGAAAATTTTTTTCGCGGTCGTTACGGTCGTATCTATACGTTAGATTTGTCCAAGAGTCTATCCGAGATGAACTTGTCGTTTACTAGTTGATTGACTCCTTGGAACTTTGACATTAAATGGCAATCAAGATCGGCTTCATGCAATAAGCAGTCGAGGCAACTATTTCAGTTTCAAATCAGAAATTCTGAAAGGGTTATAATCACCCAAGACAAAAATATTGTCACCATATATCGAATTTTAACAAAGCCTCAAGGACAAATATTTCTAAGACTGAAACATAGAGAATCTAATTATTTAATACAATTCACGATAAATTCTGTTATATGCTAGGGTTTTATTTTGCCAGCCTATGATCCCTGTTGATATATTGGAATCAATACGCGCATAGAAAACGTAGGAAATCAACACACTGTGGCACATACATATTCCTCAGGAAATAGTGATTTCTGACTGGTTGAATGCCATACTATATGTGGCAAGATTTAATTACTGCAATGAGATTGAAGCAATTTCATTGAATAGATAGAGATTTTTCTCATATGGAAAATATTTTCCACCCCATTTCACACCTGTCCCTCCAGAATTATTATTACTTACATTTTGTTCTTCATTCTTATGAATTGGTCTTATCATTTACCTTACTTTAGTTTATGTATGTTAAATTTTTTAAAATTTTTTTGCGTTGTAAATGTAATATGAATTGTAATTTACCGTCTATTTTTAATTTTTTTGTGCTTTCTATTTATATCACCAAAATTCAATCAAGTAAATTAATCTTTTCTATATTAATTAAGTTCAACAATTAACTAGTACTTTTGATGCAATTTTTATTGGTAAAATGGAAGAGGAGACTTTATACTCTCAATTTCGCCCAAAATAAAAACGAAAATTATCTATTTTGATCATTCTTTTTTTCTATTATTGTATATAATTTTTCTATCGTGTTGTGAATACATTATAATGTAGATTAGATTAGTTTTTTACGGTTTAATCTTAAGAAGAAGACTTTTTTCCGTTACTCTTCTCGATCTTTTTAATTGATTATTATTTTTTAATATCATAGCGGCACATGAGGTTACGCGGAAGAGAGCCCGAAATACCGTAATGTTGCTAACGGTCCATGTATCGATCCATTTATAATAGTTTTTTCTAGTAGAAAACGTTCTGCAACAAAAAGAACTAACACATTTTACATATATTTCTTATGGAAGATTATTTTTCCACATCACTGCCCCTATCTCAGTACATGTCCATAAAGCAGCTCTCCCGCCGACCGATACTTCATTTCGTCACCGTTTCGCGGCAAGATTAAGCTCGGGTCGCATCCCCTCATCAATGCTTGATTCATTTTCGCTCCTTCAGCGAGCACGTACTTGATCAATTAGTAGTTAATGAAGCGGCCTCGTCCAGCCCTAAATCCTCTTCGCTGCATCTCCACCATGCATCTCGCAGCTTTCGGCCAGAGGCGAGAGAAGCAAGTTAAGCACGCAAGTAGTCGGACCATCGATCGCCCACCATTTTGTTCCCCGGGATTCGAACTTTTGCTCGACTTAATAAGCGAAGTTTGCGTTCGTTTATATCCCCTTTAGTAGAAGCGGGATTTGGCATCCGCTCCTGTGTGCGGAAGCCCCTTCGGTCCGAGTCTTCCGCTTCCAAAACCCCTTCTCTCTCTCTCTGGTCCCGCAAAAGTGGCGGCGGAGGATTATAAAGAATCAAGAAGGGAAACTATGGAAACTTAACGGGATGGACTAAGGTGGTGGACGAGATGCCGATACTCATTTGCAGATTATGCCCACCAAGGCTATAACGCTCTCATGATGTTTTCGAATCAATTAAACCAATTTTCTGGGTACATCCGCCGGAGCCGGAGTGCATCATTATGTCTCCATTTCATAAAGGTCAATTAAACCTACTTTATATGTATAGCCGCTCGAATATATCACCATATCTCCATTCCATAAGTTATTAATTAATCAGTGGTGACTGGTCGGAATCTAAAGTCGACAAAATTGAATCTTTCTGGGTTTTGGATTTTTTAAAACCTAAATTCCAATTCCAAAATCGACGTAGATTATTTTGTTGAAACTCAATCATCGATTTCTGAATTTAATAATTAATAGGTATATGCTTATTTATTGTAAATTTATCAGTGAAAGGTATATATAGTCCTTAATATTACCTAAATACGATATTTAATGTTGATCAATTCATTTAAATTTTACAGATTCGTGTGTATAGTAACTTCAGCATCGAAACTAGGCTGGTGTTTGGAAACTTGTATGGTGTATTCCTACAGTGTAGTATTTTTCTAAGTTATTTACACAGGATATAGTCTCTGTGCGAAAAATTTTCTTGATTTTTTCTACTGAATTTATTTACTCATTCTTATGTAAAAAGTGGAATCTTCGAGTATTCGATCCTCGACCTTTCCATAAAAGATTTAGTGCGCTTCCTCTTGGTACTAATCGACGGGCAAAAATGAAAAGGGGGCCTTAATTCTTTTCTTTCTTTAATATAAATACCATTAAAATATAGTAATCCAAATAGACATGCTTGACTATCATCTTTATTTCGAGCTCAATGTTAGATCCTGGACCAGAGGAGGGGATCATGTAACCTCATAGGCGTATCCGACCTTTTTGGGTATTCAGTACTGTGTTTTAATATTTTTTTGGATAAAAAACCCGTTTTATTTTGTTTCTCAGTCTTCATAATCATACTAAGATAAAAAATTGAAAATTGTCTCTTCTAATTAATCTTTTTTCATATACATACAGTTTCAGTGTTAAACTTTTTTAATATAGGCAATACACAATTTACAGCGGCCTGATGGTAGAAGTAGATGAATAGTAAATGCGACCTTCCGTTGGAAAAACATTCCTTGTTCTTGAAAAACCTTTTCCCCAAAAATATCGAAGAGGAGTGGGTGTGAAAACTCCTTCTGCATGCTCGTTTATAATACAAAAGCGGAATATGACGATTCACTTCCAATACAGTTACCCAATTTCAATTCACGTTCTTATCCCAGGTAAAATAAGGCTTAGGGGTAGTATTAGAAACATATTTTGTCTTTTCACCTCTGCTGAACTTTCAATATTACCTCATAGACTGAATTTAAATTTACGATTACGAAATATCTGTGAAGAATTTGTAATCTTCTTAAAAATTACGTTATGTCAGTGACTTGTAATTAATTACTCAGGTTACGCTTTTACAAGAAAATACTCTAATTTTCACTAGTTTCGATGGATTTATTTTTTCGTGCGCTTGTTTTTTTTCAATCGCTGATTAAAATTTTCAATGCGGATAATTGTTTTTCGAACGTGACAGGCCTTTTTGTTCCGGATTTAATTGCAAACAAACCACAGCGCATAATTAAGTGGAAATCAGGCGTGTCAATAGCCTTTTAGTTATTTTTCAATCCTTGCTAAAAACATCGACGCTTCATTTAAAATGAAAATCAGAAAAATGCGGTTGATAATTACTCTCCACCCACTAAAGCTCCTTTAAAGGTGACCTGATGGTGTTCCACTTGAATTGGAAGGCATATTCTGTAGGATATATATTGCACAAAATATTAAGACACGTGCCAGTATAATCAGGAGCGTAGTAATTCCGGTTAAATGGAAATATCGTTAATTAAAAATTAATTTACTAAATTTGTCTTCGTTGGACTAGGCATGTGAAGTATTTATAAATTGTAGATAGGACATGCTGGAAAAGGTTAATCTTTCTTCAGCTAAAAGTTTTTCTCTACGAAACAAATAAAAACGATTTTTAGGTTAAAGGTTATAGCGATAAATATCTCAAAGTTTGATATCCTGCGGAAAATTCAAGCAAGTTATTGAAAATGACCTTGAACTATATGAAAATGATGCCTATCTCTTTTCCGCTCTGGTATTCATATAGATACACTTTTCCTTTTTCCTACTTTATCTTTTTCCATACAAGTAGCCTTTACTACTCCACTGTTAAGAAATGAATGGATTAAATAAAGATTTTGTATGATTATAATATGAACGGGAATGTTAGAGACGCAGGAAGTGGCTATTAATCCGGATATGGCGAATATAGTGTAGGGAACACTTATAGAGACTCAACGTTGTGTTAATCAAACAAGAAATAGTGTTATTATTTGACAATAGATTTTCTCACAATGAAACGGAGTAATTCCATAAATTCAATGGTAGATGCGCTTTTTAATTTCTTGTACCTCGAATATAAAATTGGTATACATTTATAGAAAACATTACACGAAGGCAGAAAGTAGGGAAGGACAAGAACTTGAGTACCGTAACCAGCATTTCATCGATGTATTTTGTTATTGATTGGCTTGCATATCAGCCTATCAATGAGCATGAAATTTATTTATATATTACTAATATACGGTAGAATGGTAAAAATTTTGCACCTACGTCGCCCTTGAAAATAATTCCACTTAATCAACATTTTTCCGTCCACTCGAGCCGCGACCATGTGAAACCAACCAATGAATGCAATCTAACCTAGCACAAATATCTCACATAAATTACCACTCACGACAACCATCTACCAAAGTGCCACTGTCATTCCATCACTTCTGCCACCGAAGACGGAAGCTTGGATTCCGAAATACTTACGCAGCAAAACTGCTCTCACCTGACGCTGAATACCGTGTCGTCCCAAACTGAGTACCTTTGTTGTTTGTTTCTCGATGTTTTCCTTGTTTCCTATTATTATGTCCTTGTGGCCTCCTACATCTACTGTTTGGTTCTTTTCGCCGAGTCATCACATCTCGGCACTCCGTTCCATTGTGTAAACTCTGCTATTTCTCTGTTTTACGTTGGGTATCTTAGTCTCTAATTTGGTTGTTTTGTTTTTCGTTGTTTTTACAAACAAAGGCGTTGGTGCTGTATCAATATTCTCGTTACACTCTCCGTCAAATATTCATCTTTTCACTGTACCATACACCATAGGAAATCTTAGAATTAAGGAGCAGTCATTTATCTTATTGTTAACTCTACATTTAGTGATCTTGCTATTAGGTGTTAACATTTACAATTTTATTTTGAAATTTCGTTTAGAGGATACGAATGTAAGCAAAAATAACCAATTGTGGAATTAATCCAATTCAGTATTTTTATATTATATGAATAAGAAAATACAGTTTATCATAATTTTCAATTCGAAATGGATATCTATGGAGGAGCAATTTATACAAAGGAATTTAAGAAATATTCTTCCCTCGATCACCTTATTTAGAGATCCATTTCCTCTCAACATTAGACTCTCCCATTCTCTCTGTCGGTACGTAATTACTTAAAAACCCTCTCCTCTCCCACAATCTCTAGCACCTTCGCGTTTGTTTTTCTATCGATTCAGCTTACTTTTCCGTCCTACACCATCACTAAGGCGTTAACCTTTTGATATCCTCTTTTCATAAGGTCCACGTTACACTGCCATACAGCAAAACACTCCACACCAAAGATTTTACTAAACCATTCCTGGTTCCTTTATCGAGACCCTTCTTCATTAGTTCCTTTCGCTTTGCAAACTTTTCGTAGGCTAATGCTGTACTTTTCGTAACTTCAGCTGAATATCTTCCATCCCTAGAAGGTATACAACACAACTATTAAAATGATCTTCTTGTGCTAGAGTTTCGGCATACATCCTGATCGTTTATCTAACTTTCTATGATTGAGATAGTTTATTCATTATTTGGTATTTTACGAGTATGTATCCTAGAGATTCTCCTTTCCGGAGGTGTATCACTATATTCACTACCTCAGGTACCTAGCGAATCTAATGTCCTATCTCACCTTAGTACCTACGTTACCTTCAATATTAACACTCATTGCTTATAGTCATCCCTTCGTACTAGATACACCCCAATTCCACAGCCATTTTTACCGGCCATTTTCGTATTTTCTCCCCAGATTTCCATCCTAAGCCCTCCCAGGGCATAACATTTTGCATCCCATTCGTGGAATACGCATATATGCCTTAGCTCTCGAGGATGCCAAACGTCTGATGCCTCGGTTTGTATTTCCCGTCCTTCCGGAACCGTTCGAGAAGTTGGGACTCTGGAAGAAAGGGTTAGTGGGGTATCAGGAGAGGGGAAGGAAGGCATAAAAGGACGGCGAGATGGGGTTCAGGGTTTAGCGGATACGGAAGTGGAATAGAAAGGAGAAATTTCCCGAAAGAGGGGTAAGGATCTAGGGGATAGACGGATGGGGTTAAGGTTGGTCCGCGCTCTGTTAGCATCCTATTTCCGTGCGGCGATGCTCAGTGAGGCGAGGCTATGCTCAGAGCCGTTATCACGCTTCACGAACGCCCCTCGTCGGCCGCACTCACCCAATACAAACAACACTCTTCTTGGCCATCCTCGACCAGAAGGCCAACATTCCGGATATGGGAGATCCGTTGCGTCGGACCTCCCGGAATAGATATTCAAATCGGTCTTATCGCCCCAACGCGTATGGGATGTTTTTTGGGGTTTACCTGATGCGCAGCAAAGAAAAGGGTGTTAAGGATTAGATGGGTAAATAAAAATATGGTAGTATTTCTCCTTTAGGCTCCACATTAACCGGCCTACGGATTAACCGGATCACCAGGTATGCAGCAAAGCTAGGGTATTAAGGATCAGCACAGTAAACGAAATGTACAAATATTTCTTTAAATTGATTCCACGTTAACCGGCCTACGGATTAACCGGATCAACTGGGGATTTTTCAGGATTTCAATAGGTACTTAGCAAAGAATGAGGTTTTTCAGGAATCGAAGAGTGTACAATATAAAGTATTATTTCTTTTGATTGACTCCTGATTAACCGACTTACGAATTAACTGGGTCACCAAGTATGCACGAAAGAATAGGATATTAGTTATTAAAACATCGAAGTTTCGACAAAATATAGTATCATTTCTCTAAATCCTCTCTCTTTCACAAACATAATCATGTTACAAGGTTTATTAACCTTTCTCAATCACAAAAAATATGAACAGTATCATTTCTCTTAATCTTCTTCTAATTTTAGGTCTTCGGTTACCCGGTTCTCCGATGGATAAACATATGTTGCAAAGTACCGTTTCTCCGTACTATCTGGATACCCTATCTAAAGGCTATCGCTTTAATAAAAAGTTATCCTATTTATCTATATAGAATGTATTTTATATATATTTTGTTATAGAAAGAGGTTGTTAAGCTTTCGCACAGTATCATAATTATGTTTGCAAAAGAGAGATTTTAACAGCTTTTCTCTTTTACATATTTGTAAGACTTTTCAAGGTTATAAGATTGTAGATAATGTTTGTGCAATAGAGATTATTAGTTATTAATTGAGGCTTCCACTTGGCGCAAGGCGAGCTGTGGAAAAGGTTGAATAAATAAATAACATTCTCTGTATCAGAAAAAGCATCCATACCAGATTTATTAAAATTCATTCACGTTTCCTTTCTTTATTTCGTTGTGCAAAAGTAGTTTCTTTGATATCTTTTGCATAAAATGGATACAATTCCTAGAAAATAATGATATTCTAGGAGAGAGAGTAAAGTAGTCGGTTTTCATCACAGCAAGCTCCGTAACAAAAACATTCAAAGCGGGAATATTAATTTTCAAAATGGATGTTTTTGCCAGGGCAGCGAAAACAACCTACCCCGCCGCCATTTCGATAAACAAGAACGAATTGACTCAACGTTAACTTCGGGGGAAAACAAACACTTAAGTCCCGCGTCGGAATATGAACTCTTCCGAATTATCTCGAAAATTTTCATATTCCTCTAGTCTCTTTGAAGTGAGCCTCCCTCTCCCTCATTTCAAAGCTGCAGCGTTTCCCACAGTTCTTAGCAACAGTGGATAAATATTAATTTCCCCGCGCTCGTTATAATCCGCCGTGGGAATAAGTCAGAGAAGTTGGCCTCCCAGATAATCCCCCTAGTCCGATAAATCCCTCGCCATTCGTAGTAACGACTTTCCAAAGCCGTACTATGCGCGGTTTACCTCCCGCGGACTCGGAGCGCTAATCATCCCAACTAAAACAGTCCTTCTTTTCCCCGCACGCACCCTTTCCCCGTTCCGTACGTCTGCACGGAAGAAAATTGGAACTTCCCTATGTGTGCCGTCGGATTCACGAGGGCCTTCCGCGGTAATTGCACGGTGGCGCCGCCCCAGCGTCGGATCCCGTTTTTACTCGTTTCCGTTTTTCTGGATGCCTCCCAAATGTTTTGGGGAGCTGATGGCACGGAAATAAATGTGTAGGAAAAGGCGATATTCCCGCTCGTTCGGTACGGTCGGAATAGACTCGACCCGGCAGAAGTTTTTGCGTTCTATTTATTTTTAAATTCACGTTACGCTGAACCGTATTCCTTTGGTCAAGTTTTGCGAGGACGTATCCTAATGTTATTCCTGGAGTGATACTATAGAAAAGATTTGGGATTCAAATGCAATTAATTTAGACGATAATGTAAGAAGAAAGAGGTAATGGTAATGAATAATCCCACCATGTTACTGTTTAGAGAAGTGCTTTTCTGTAATGAAAGGTTTGAAAAAAGGCTATTTAATCGAAGAGTAAATAAGATGTCGTATCATTTCTCTTATTCGGCTCCATATTAACCGACATATGGATTAACTTGGTACCCAGGGAAGTCTTAACGACGCAAGTTTTTAGGAAAACGTTACGTTGAACCTCTTCTGTTTGGTCAAATTTTGCCCGGACATATCCTAATGTTATTCCTGCACTGATAGCGAAGATTTGAGATTCAAATGCTATTGATTTAGATGCTACTGTAAGAAGAAAGAAATAAGTTATTATTATTGTGTGTGCTTTCTTGCTAAGAACTTTTCACCATAAATTATTCTCTATTAGTTTCTCCCCATACTGCTTCAATAATCTATTTAAATTTACATTGGTGATGATTAATATTAATTATATTGTATTATATTGCGTATTGTATCACCATAGAAGATGTGATGAAATAGAGATTTCGATATCGCCGTAATGAAAGCCTTTGGAATGAAATAGAGGAATTCAGAAATTGAACAAATTCGGAGATATTCATTCACTTATATTATATTATCGATGAAAACCACGAAATTAGATCAGATTGATTCTTAATCATGTCGAAACTGAGATTGAAATACCTTCTCTTGGATCCTTTTCATCGTAATTATATCTTCTGAGCATAAGGAAAATGAATATTAAGCGGAAATGTAATAAGAAACAAGGAACTACTTTGTGTATATAATGGTGGTTTGTATGTTTAATTCAATTCAACGATGGATTGTTAATATTACTATTATATTACCCTAAAAGGTATGAATGACTATTAAGAGAGAGGGTAGTGAGAGAGCCAGTGAAGGTCCGAAGTTGTCATAGCTCTCCATGAGGCGAGATATCATCTAACTTGGACATATCAGACTGCGAACGTGTGTACACAGCAGGCACGTGCTCATGAAAATGTCTGAGCATTCACCCCGTATGAGACATTACTTAGCAAATATTGAGCTCAAAGGGCAGCAAGGGGATCACTAAATGAATGAATTAGAGGAAATTGCAACTGATTGTCTGTGAGGATGTGATATAAATTTTATTTATTATGTTATAATGTTCGAATCGAAAAATTTTATTTTCAAGAGAACGATTAGTTAATGCTCAAGTTTTCAGATAAAATATTTAGATGCTAATAGTTTAATTAAAGTCTTTCAAAATTTTAGAATATAAATTCTTGAATATCAGTTAGAAAAAGTTTTTTTTTATGGATTCTAGTACATTTTAAATATCCTTCCGAAGATTTTAATTCTTCTGTTCAATCGTTGGGCAATTTGTGAGTACATTTTTTACTGCACACGTCCAAACCATTGAATTACTGCTTCACTCAACATTGAATCGAGATGGAAAAATACTCAATTCTCCTCTGAGATCATAATTGAGGAGAAAATTAACGTAGGCTTAAGAATCAAATCAAGTATTTGAAATAACAGCTTGTGCAGTCTTCACGCCCCAAAAATACTAAATTCTGATGAAGATTTTATTTGCGCTTTTAGTGTCGAATTTCTTAACTTTCCATTTTGTGACTCAAAGGTTTTATCGGTTCATGATTAAGTATGATTCGTTCGTAATGATCTAGCATTCCAATGATTATCCATAGCTAAACATGCAAAAGATGAAACCAATGTTAAATATTCTGAAAGTTCATATAAAAAATACAAGTTGCCCCGTGCGAAAATTTCGCCCAAATCAATGTAGACTAATTGATATATAAGAAAAAGTGTGTTTTTTTAGGTATGCTTTAGTTTTTGCATATTCGTTTGTAGTGATTTGAGTGTTTGTTGAAATGTATTTGTGTGGGAAAAGAGAGTATCAGTGTCCGTTTCGATATATCTCGTTTGCATCGATAGATATCAATATCTACCCATCCAATAACGAAACTATATGGATGAATCTAAATTTTGACTTGATATTTTAACCTAATGGTGCATTTTGAATTTATTGGTCTATTTTTAGCAGGAATCGGGAAACTTTCTCTTTAAAAGGTGTGTCAATTATATGTTTTGATAGAGTTTGAAGGGAGAATAGAGGTGATAAAAAAACGGGTGTTTAGAAATAGTATATAAGGATAATTACATGAAATTGATATAATTATAAAAACATTTAAAGTCAACATAATTGCTTGTAAACTAAGTAACAATGTTGCTCGTAAATTAAGAGACACAACGTTGAATTCCGTGATTTGCAAAGGAGGACTTACTTAAGATTCACATTCTTAAGATGCAGGGCAGTTAAGGTAGCAATCGGAAAAGGAAACCTGCCGATGGAAGAATATCGAAGATTTATTCATCGGAGCCAAATGTACTCGTAGCATATTCCAATTTAGGAACGGAAGTTGATGGTAATTTGAATAATAAATTATGGATGCATGCGATTCAGTTTTAAATCTATGGAGATTCGATATAGGACTGTTTTACATATATTTTTTAAACTGATGAATTTGGTTATAGTGCATAAGTACATGGTGGGCAGCTAAATGCTAGGATATAAGAGCTATTATCATCCTCACAAAGCATTTCTTTCTTGATTTGATGCAGGATCTAGTACTGAAATATTTATGGATTCAAAACGACTGTGTTTTCTATTAAAGAGAGAAATTTTACTCTCGGAGATATGCTAAGCCTATAATTCTCTTTCTTAAATTTCTTAGTTCATATTTTTTTAAATAAAAGGAGGAAAACCTATTTTGGAAAATTGGAGAGCTAAAAAGATAAATATGGTAAAAACATTGTCATTAGTCAGAGCTAGAAAGAGATATGAACCAGTGAGGAAATCAGATGGTGAATCATCGAAAGTAATCGACAAATTTAAAAAAGAACACTTTAAAGCTATGCTGAGAACTTTCATGATTTTTCAAAGGCATTATTTTGTCTGTTTTTAAAGATGGAGTCATTTTTCTGAGGGAATTTGAATACCTCACTATGACCAAATCTTAAGATCTAAGTATCTATTTTGGAGATTTTATGAATTAACAACAATTGTATTGCTTGTATATCCAATTTATAAACAAAAATAATTTTACTTAAGCATATACCGATTAGGCTGTTCTAATTATCTATACCAGCAGCTTTTAGACATTGCAATGCATACTATACTTTCAAGCATATCTATTATCATATTTTCATCGTTATTTCATCTCAGTTCATGTTCTTAAATAAAACTGAATTTAATTGAAAAGCTACAAATGTAAAATTATCTTTCGGATGAATATAATATTTCCATGGTCAGATAAATAAATGGCTTCACGAAACCTGCACCGAACCGAAAAACGTTTACTTGAACCTGAACCAAAAATTACGGTTTGATGTCCTGAAGTCAAAATGCAGAACTAACGACATTCTCCCTTCTTGACCTTACCTAAACTTCTAATCTCCTACACATACTTCGTTTCCGACTTTCCATCTCTCAAAGATCCATTCCATCCTATTGCATCCTAAAACTTTTTAACTCGAATTTGTCATCCAGCCTTCTCTTGAGCTGTTTTCCCCTATTAATTTAAATAAACCTTTCTTTCAGTAATTAATCTCTTGTTTTAAGCTTATTCAGTGTTTGTGTCTCCTTCTTTGTTTTGTTTTTGTTGCATCATCGTGTTTCTTTGTTAACATTTTTTCCATTTTTGTTACGATGCATTGTAATCGGTCACTTCGGCTGTTTTTGAATCATGTTTAGTAATAAAAAACTAAAGTAGATAAAAATAGAAACTGATATTGGAAGAGCTAATGTTGGAATGTTATATAGGCAAATTATTAAATGGATCTCTAAGGGCTGCTTGGGATGAATATTAAAAGAAATTGTTATTAGTACATCACATCTTACAATATTCATCTTAAGCAACCCGTAGAGATTAATTTAATAATTCGCCTATGTATCATACAAAAATTAGCTCTTTCAATATCAGTTCCGATTTTTACCTACCTTTTTTTATCATTGAACATGATTCAAAGAATATTAAGATAATTTTTTTAGGACATCACATCTTACAGTTGTATTTTTACTAAGGTTTTAGGTAGCACTAACAAAATAATCAAAGACGGCAAAGATGTAAGGGCATCACATCTTACCGCAGTGCTTTTATAAAGGTTTTAGGTGGAGTATAAAAAAGTAATAAAAACAACAAAGAGCATACTTTTTGTTGTTTTTTATTACTTTTTGTTACTCCTTGCCTGTAGCTATATTGTCACTTGAGGTAGGTTTCAGGTAGCATTTCGGCCTATCTGAAATATTTTTGTTTTCGTTTTCCACTCGCGACATTCGTGGTAAAATCACGGCAAAAAGCATCGTTTCATTTCCAAGTTTCCAATTCCTCCGATACTTCCATCGGCATTCCTCGAAAATTTACACCAACGTGTCATCACGCGAAACAATCCTCCCCAACCGCTCGAAAGCATAGAGGGGATGATAAAGTACCCGAGAGAAAGGAGAAGACCGCCAAAAGGAGGGAAACAAAGCGAAAGAGAGAGGAAGACGGAAAGGAAATTAAAGAGGGAGAGAGAGGAAGAGATTCGAGTGTCCCCCAAAGAGATCGTGGGCGTAGAGGAGAGTCCAAGATTCAAGAGAAGGGGAGAGAGAAGGTTAAAAATGGGGATAAAGAGGACTCGGGAGAGAGGGGCCGAGCAAACAAATGGAAACTCCATTTGAAAGTCGATGGATTTCAGAAGACCCCACAGAAAGAGGCATCTCGCTATTTGAAGACATTGGATCCCCATCGAGAAAGGGCAAACAGGGAGGGACAGAAAAGGAATCCGCAGGGTGGGAAATAAGAAATGCTGGAGACCCGACTAGAGGTAACGGATGACGCAGTATTTTGATGTCCAGACGTTACACCCAAAACACGGTTTGTCTAAAGGTAGTTGATACTGGGAAATTTTCTACCAGAGATAAAATCAGTGAGTGAAGGGGAGATTGGTGGAAAGCAATTAGGGTGTGAAGTATAAAAATTACTATTCTTCACTGTTTAATTCGAAACACGACTGGTATACCTTCATTTAAGTATATAAACATTCACCTGAAGATGCTTCCTCGGAAGTGATACCGACTGTGCTATCAACATTATCCTAACATTAACTATCAAATATCCTTGAAAAAGGAAAAAATAATATGGAAAGCTACCTGTCCAGGGGAAAATAGTTCCTTACTTATTATTGGCGTTATGCAGAATACCACGGAACGACACAGCTTTTGTTTTTCAGTCCATAATTTTATACTAAATAAGGAACAAGTTTCCTCTGGAGAAATAGTTTCCATTTTTATTTTTTATCATCGTGGAATAATTTAAGTCACTCGTAGATCGGTTGAGTTTAAACCTGAAAATACCAGGTTTTACCTTTTCACCTCTAGACTATCTCCTACAAGACTAGATTACAAACAAGGTTTTTTCACCAAGGAATGGGTTCAATCGAGAGATATTTAACGCAAAGAATATTTAATGGTAGTAATAAAACAGCTTATTAGCGAAAGACTGAGACTAGTAAGTCTCTTCTTACATGTAAACCTTCGTCATATATAATTTTAAGGAAGGGAAGGCTTGAAAAAGTGCAAAGAAAGACCACTACTCTGTGGGTTTTAAGTTTGCATTTAGGAACCATATCAAGAAAACACCCGCAGGGTGGGCGTGTGGAAAGCCAGTGTCACCTGCGATATTTCTCCTCAAGATATATCACTAAGTAGTAATTCAAAGTGTTGAATAAATTTTCAAAAGTAGAAGAAATAATGTCCATAATTGTAATTATTTAAAATTAACGGCAGATATTAAGCAACCAAAGACACAGGGAAATGCATTGAAGCATGAAATATATCTTGGTGAAATACCCTCTGATGAAATATACTTTGGTTAACATATTTTCTTCTTGAACAGACTCTCAGGTAAAAATTCATGGGTGTATAGTCTCTGAAAAAATTGCTATGTGTCTTTGGGTGAACCACCTTTAACGGCCAATCTTTCATTAGTCTGAGGAATAGGAAAGAACGCCGGATTCCAAATTCGCCGAAACGTCTTTGGGTAAACCATTCGTAACGGCGAATCTCTAATTAGTTTCGGTAATAAACCAAATTCAAAATTTGCTGAAACATCATTGAGGTCCTCGTAGACGAATCTTCAATCAGCCTGGAAAATAGGAGAACATTCCAAATTCAAAATTCGCCGAAACGTCTTCGGATATACCATTCGTAACGGCGAATCTCTTATTAGTCTGTGTAATAAACCAAATTCAAAATTCGCCGAAACATCATTGAGGTCCTCGAAGACGAATCTTCCATTAGCTTGGGAAATAACACGCCAAATGCAAAATTCGCAGAAACGTCTTTGGGTGAGACGCCGTGGAAGCGTATTAGAGAAACATGAGGTGTGGTGACGTTGATACATAGCGATGCGGCTGAGTGGAAATGTTCCTGAGGCGGGTCAACAGTGCTGTTTGTTGTTTCGGTGCGTGTTGACCTCCGCAGCGAAGAAAACAAGGAAAATAAAAGGGACAGAAATCCGCGCTCCGTTCCAATGGTATATTTAGACAAGTCCCCGTAAATTCTGCCCTCGCAGCAGTATCCACAGATGGTGAAATATTTTCGCGACAGTCTAAATATTAATTCGGACCCGTCATCCGATGAAGGACATTAACCAGATGAGGGGGTCTTGTGGCCGCTTTCATCGGAGTGGAAACATACGTGAGAGTACGTTGCCAATTTCATAATCACGTTCTTTCGTACAGGGTGATTAGTTGGATGAGTATAATCAATGGCTCCCGTTATAAATATCAGTTTACATTGTGATTTCTCATATGTAAAAATCTAAGTTATTCGGAATATAAATAGCAAAAATAATAGTTTTGTAAACTGTTATACTTATTAATAAAGTTCGAGGCATTGCTATTCTAAGTGACTAGGTTAAAGGCGTTAAAAACCCGTATGCGCTTCTTTATATGTTATTTTCGGAGGGAAATGATTTAACGTCTTTTCGCCAGTAACCAACCTCAAGAATTGCTGTTTATTTTTCTGTAAAAAATTCAACAATCTTACCTTTGTCAAGTAAATAAATACAAATTTCAATATGATCAGACACTACATCACCCCCCTTGGTAGAGGTGAAGTGTATGAACAAAAAAACTGTAAAAGGAAAGAGAAAAGAAAAGGCAGGAATCATAAAGAACAAAAATTTTTAAATATTATCATATAAATTACATATACATATCATATAATTACATATCATATATATTACATATAAATTGAGTAGAAACGTAATCTGCGGATTATTCTGTTTATTTTCTAACTTATTCAGTGTAAATCTTAATAATTTAAAAATACTATGTGTAATAACATTATTGTCTGAAGAAAAAAAGGACTCGATTATTTTCACTAATAATTATTTCATTGCTACCGGTTACGAGGTATTATCTCCTCTTTTGGCCACCAGAATATTAATGAGATTTAGTTAATCGACAATTTAGTTAATTGATATTATTAGGTTCCATATAGTGAAGGTGGGAGTAAAAGTTTACAACACCTATATTATTGGAAGACATTGGGACTATATAGTTCCATCTTTCACTTAACCAATGTGCAAATGTTACACAAAATATATTAAATTAATTTAGATTTGAAAAAATAAAAGGAAAGAGACAGATTGATTACGTGGGGCGAAAAACTGATATTTTTAATCTTAGGAAAAAATATCCACTACAGGAAAACACCCACGAAAAGAATGGGATTGTGAAAAACCTGCTAAATTTTAGGAAAGAGTGAAAGAAAATGAGAGATAGATTGCAACACAGCGAACAATAAAAAATTAAAAATGTAAGAAAATGTACAACATATTATAAATCCGAGCATAAGTATCATTTTTATCTTTTTAAACTGGAGATAAAACAGAGTTGTGGAGTAGTGAAGTATATTATTAGTGCAGTATCCTTCCCTTAGTAAATTTGCCTGTGAGTTGTATGTTTAAGATAGACACGCTAAACAGTTCGTGCAGTTCAAATTTTGCGAGATACTAGCCGATGAACTGCAAGTCAGTAAAATTTCCAGGCACGTTTAGTTCGATACGGTGATCGCCGACATAATTACCGTATTTACCAGTGAACTACGTGCACTCTTGTGAGATTCGAGCCATGAGATTTGTAAAAAAGAGAAAAGTTTCCAGCGCAACATGCGCACTGTGATTTGATGACGCATTGATTGAATGATAAGGGTTTCTAAACATTTGAGACATGAGAAATAGGCGATTATCCATGAGGTCGAATACCAAGGAGTGAAGTGTGGTTCAGTCTCTTAAATTTCTTATCTAATTGTTCACAATATCATCTGAATCTTAAGATGGGTTTTCGTGTTTCTTTCTATCTATCCACCCTACCTTTGCATTAAAATGTAAGTATTACTTATGGTTATGAGAAAAATTGCTCTTGGCGTTGATTACCTTCAGCAGTGCTATCGGTAAACATGTATCGGAGTGCCTAATGAGCAAGTGACGTTTTGTATGTACATAACTTCAAAGTCTTGAATTGGATGCGATTTTGTTATGAGCGATAAAGTTACCATTTTATTTTGAATTTAATAGGAATATCTCTTCAACTAAATAACCCAGGCAAGGTTTACAGTAATATCTGCAGTCATTTTATAAATATTGGTAAATATACGTTTTTTATGCAAGTCAATTCGATGATCTCACTGGTCATCAAAAGATCACTTCTCAGATTTCTTATCCTTAAAATTTTACTTTTATTTTCTTTTTTTATTTATGCATACGTTTGAATCACGAATGATATCATCTTGTCATATTACATACATAAGTGTTCTACCATTTGTTAGGTTCATGTGCCATTTGTATAATACAACTGTACACTGTACTGTATGTTTTAAACATATTCATAGAACGATTGTCAAGAAATGAATGGAGAAAACCTGTTAATGTACATCTTCTCGTTTATTATTCATACTGATCGAAGATATTTTCAATCTAATAATAATAATCCAAATATAGGATAGATGCAATTTGGATAGAGTGATTCTTATCAGAATGTCGCCAAACTGTGAACAAGGAATATCGAAATGTTTTCGTAAATAAAATAAAGTAAGTGAAAACTCCGCAATAAGATTTCATCGACAGTTCCATAATTGCAAATACTATACACAATGAGAAAATATCTCTTGGGTGAGTTAAGTCTTTGGCAAAAATTCTTAGGCGGAATGTCTTGAACTTGGATGACTCTTGATGGAAAGTCCCCTTGATGGACTTTCCTTGGTCGAACCTTCTCATGCGAAATGTCTATTTGAAGAAACGTTTTGGAGAAGACAACCTGAAGACAATCAGAGCCTATCCAATGAAAATTTACATTAAAAATTTTTGCGAATAGCATATTTGAATTATATGGATATTGCCCCCAGAACCCTTTATTCTCGCCATAAACGAAGACAGCAGTGAGTTACGAGTTATGAGCTACGCTTGATCGGATCTTTTGAAATCCATGCTGTTTCTTGTCTAATAAGCGCGTCTTTCCTAGAAATTTCATTAACAAACTCGCTAGGGCGTGCAGCTCCATTTCTCGAACAAGGAAGTCGATAGCGTTGCTCGATCATTGGCTGGATCCTCCTTTGTGTAACCTTTCAATAAAGGCATGATATTTGCTCTTTTGCTCACTTGAACGATGCTGTGAATAGGCAAGATGTATGAAACTTTGAAGCGAAAACGCTAGAGGCAAGGGCAGTTTCATCTTGTTATGAGAAATCCTGTTATGAGGTCCAAATTCAGCAAAGAGTTAATTTTAAATTCTATGAACGTAACTTGTGCTGAGATGAAACATATAAGGGGATATTTAATGAAGAAAAGGATATACATTTTTGAGTTTGTTCTAATATATGAAATGTGTACAAGTAAGGTATTGATAAATGTTAAGTAATACGAGGGTGGTCTGAAAAGTTTCCGACCTCAAATTTTTCAGAAATCTTCAGAAAATTTTCAGAAATTTTTAGAAAACATGTAGAGAAATGGCGAAATGTCGGAAACTTTTCAGACGACCCATGTAAAGTATATATAAATTCATTATTTATTAATGTTAGGATGATTCGCGTACCCTCAAACTTGAGAAAGTGCTGGGCAAGGAGATACGTTTTGATACTAATGCTATGATAAAAAAGCATGTAAATGCTTTCAGACTTAGTTTGGGAATCCTTTAAAGAAAAGTGGATAGTAGCGTGTTTACTAATGTTTGATAAATTCAGAGAAAGTACGTTTGCGGAAGACGGAATCTGTTCTATGTGATCTCTTTGCTATTTCGGCCGATACAACGGTGAGTGTAAAACAAGGGAAACAGATGCTGAGACAAGTCGTTTTAAGGGCTCATTCTTTCCGCGAATGATGGGCAATTATAACAGGCTAAAAAAGTCGCACGAAGGCCCGGAGTTTTCAGCTCTTGCCATTAGCTGAAAGGCGGCTTACAGGATAATATCTTGATCTAGAAAATGTGTTACTTGAATGTGGGTTGTGAGATGCTTTTGGTGTTATATACTTCCTTTAAGTAGAAGAGTTCCTTTAAAGAGTTTAAGAAAGCACGTATCGGAATTGAATTATTCTCACCAACTGCGTATCATAACTGTCTTTTATTCAGTATTCATTAATGTTATTTGTAAGTAAGTTGAAAAGAAAATTCTCTGTTTGTGAATTGGGCCAGAAATTAGGGGCAGAACTCTAGCTGGAACACTGGATATAACTACGGAAATCTTGTTAACTTTGTCACGTTAAATTATAAGAATAAATAATAATGATATTTTTGGATTTTATAATGCATACATGATAAGCTATGTTGACACTAGGACAAAGAGTTACGAAAATTTTCGTGTACCTATCAGAGTCAAAAGTTAAGTGTATATTTTTAACACCTTATGATACTTAAGTACAATTTTAGAAGTATGTTTTTTAGCAAAAAGATTTTTTTAGAAAAAGATACTTCTCCTCGCTCACTATAAGTGAGGCATAAAAATATCACTTTGTTTGGTATGGGTAAACTTTTGCATTTTTTCCTTCTTTTACGATGTAGCAACCATAAGATAGCATTGGATAGGTCGGCATGTATGTACTTACATATATACTTGCTAAATAGTTTCATTCGAAGAGCGTACTCCCACGGGCAACATCAGATAAAATTAATAGAAAAGTTTTCCGAGAAACAAGGAGTAGGACGTTATTTCTCGTCTTAATTAGTACCGCCCTTAGGGTGTATGGAGAAACATGCTGGAGTTATGAAATCCTTTTGCTCGCAGTACAAGGTCCGCTAAGTTCAAGAAGGTGATGTTACAATAAAAATCAGATCTATCAATACTACTTGAATCCTCTACAATAGATAATGAAAGTATTTCTTAGCACGAAAGATAATAAAGTCAATCAGTATTGTGACATTTGAAGTTTAGATGCTGATAATTTCAACATTTATGAAAATTATTAAATGTATAGCCAAATCCGGAGAAAAATAAAAAAGGAACTTAAAACTGCAACGATAAAGGTATCTATCAAATTACAAATTAGTTATTTTCTGGTGTTTCATCGCTACTTCCTATGTACTCGTATTAAAATTCTATTGAGAAAGGAAGGTGACTTGCAATGGGATAAAATTCTTTTGCGATCATCCATCCCTAGATTAGCTCAGCACCCCCACGGGGGTAGTATTGCCCACTTTGGGAATCACTGGGTAGGACAATTCCTCTCAGAGTTGTGAGCATGTCTAGAGTCACCGCTGCCAATTTTGATGTGATTCGATTTCGCAGTTGATCTGCAGTAGTCGGAAATGCAGGCACGTAAACAGTGTCTCTAATGTACCCTCACAAGAAAAACAGTGAGGTCGGGCGACACAGGAGACCACTCGTGTAATTCCTCATCCCTTACAGCCGATCCATGGCTGATGAATTGTGTTGTTCACGAATCTTCGAACATCCAGCAATCATCTGAAACTCACGAATCTCCTATTCCCAACACGATGAATTTCAATGTGTTGTAAGTATAGGGTACTGAGTTAAATTTCTTAAAATTGGATGGTTCTTTTTGAAAAAAATCTGTACTATTTTGAAAAATATTTGATGAAATATCACCTGGATATCTCCTGCGTTAATAGGTTATTTAATAAAAAAACGCTTGATAATGAATGATTAGAATCCCTCGGTTGGTATTCACTTTGTCTTAGATTCTTCTATCTAGAAGACTTTATTTCCGTGGGAAACTTTTTAATAAATTTATCACTACGGATCTCGGGGAGGAGATAGTTGATATTGTCATACCAGTTAGTAGCGTACGTGATCTTCGAGTCAAAACGATGAAGCGTTAAAAGGAAATAGTTGCCAGGACAGATAGTTATTTCTGGTCATTTTTTCCGCGAAGTATTCGAGCAGCCAATAGCAATCAAGGGTAGATAGGGATTTTGGTGTTTTACACCCCCTGCCATGCGCCAGTGGCGGTTTGCAGGGTTTTAACATCAATGTAAATGTGAGTCCTGGAATTTATGTTTCTCGGTTGAAATACCTGTTTCCCATTGGTGAACATTCTTTTGAATGATATTACATACTCTCTCTATTTATATCATTAACTTCATATTATTCAAATACATTCCAAAATTCGAAGATATACATGACCAAAATCCCATACAGAGTTACAACCAGAGCATGAAACCGGAGCCGAACCGAAAACCTTAACCTAAATAGACCGAAAGAAAACCGTATAGGAAACGAAAAATTAGCCGGGAAACTGAACTGAAACCGAGAACTGAACCGAAACTAAAAACCTTTGTCCGGTTCCGGTTTCCGGCTTTTCCGGTTTTTGGTTCCCTACAATGCATATTGCAGGGTTCACTTAACACGCTTAACCTTGTGTGCGTGTGTGTGTGTGCTCTAAGGTTTTCCTGGTGGACACTGTGTGAAACAGATTCTCGTGTTTCCAAGTAGATAATATCAGGATCTCCGATATCACCTGGTTGGAAACCCGAGAACGTAAATTCGGTTTCTCGTCGTGACGGAGATCAAACCGGAACGAAAAATATATCGGTTCGGCGCACTGGTTTCAACTCTCCTGCTAAAAGTACAGAACGTCCGCTCTCCTAATATAGCAAGTTGATTGCGGAGGTCAGTCGCAGTCGGGGAAATCGGAAGGAATCGATCAGATCGATATAAGTCCACGGAAAGTGCGAGGGCAGCAGGGAATCCGTAATCCCCTCTGGAGAAATATCCTCCATGTATTCGAAACGACGCTAGACAATGGGATGGTCCCAATTTGAAAAGGCTTCAGCGTCATCTTGCCATCCTCATCGCATCTGTCAACGGCGGGGTCGACTTATGACCTTTTCCCCGCCCTGACCTCTTTCCCTTTGTAGCCGGCGCAATTCGACGCCGGTCCGTTGTATTTTCGAATGCGAGAGAACGTAGGTGGAGGGAAGAAGTCCAACGGCGGGCATTAATTAGTCCGTTGGTGAATATCTTAGCTTCGGCGATGATTACTCTTCCTCCTACTTTGCTATTTCCGTCCACGCTGCAATATTTAGCCTCGATCTCCGCCCGATTGGACGGAGAGACGCCGCCGGAATGAAGTGAGGGAAATGAATTTATCCTGCAGATCCCACGGTCCCTGATATATATGTCATGAATTTGGAATCGGTCCCCAGCGTTGGGGTAGCATCCGAAGAGTGTTGGGACAATGGGAATGAGGCAAATTCGTGATGGGGATTTCTTTAAAGCGTTCTGCTTCGTCTCAGTTTATGATTGGAATGAGATCGATGGGATGCTTTGTATATGCATTATTTACAGGTGGAAAAGTGAATTTTCTGGTACTACGTGGTCTAAATTTTTGTATAATATTCCCGTGATATTTTTGACTGAAAAGTAACATTATGTATCTTAATAAAGACTGTGACAATGAACTGTAGTTTTTGTAATAAGAGGTCGTATGTAGTGTAAATGTTTTGGTGGGGGTGACAAGGAGATGTGTGTAAATTAAGTCTTGATGTAGTTTAGTGGTGTTTGAATACTGTACTGTGTGGGTAGTAACGTTAATTGTGGAATATTTATCTGTGTAACGTCTGGTGTAGGGATTTGGGGTTTTAATTATGATGCTTATAGATAATGGTTGGTGCTTCCACCAGAAATTCTACTCGCAGCATACTTACTAATTAATAAATAAATAAAACCGATAGATACCGATTGAAAATCCATTACAAAGAAGAGTAAAAATGAAATATATCATCCTTCTCCCTCAATTTTCGCTTAATTAGCATAAATACCTAGTTTCATTAGATATCTTTGAGGATAGTTAAAAGGCCTCATAAATCTTAGATAAGTGAATGAAAATACGCGATCTTTCAAGCATCTAAATCTATACCATATATTGATGAGATACACGTTTGAAGAGAAAATTTAAGGATATTTGACTCTTAAATTATTAAAATAGTGTAACAGACCTTTGAACGAAAAATAATTTTTAAAATTTACTTTATTTATCGCAGATAGAAATTGAATGACTAAAGATCTATTACTGCGCTAGACTGAGGGCCTTTTCGTCATATTTCTCTCAGTTTTGCTCACAAGGAGAGCATCCTCTTTATTACTTCTTGTTGGTCATTTTTATTTCTACGATATTTTATCCGAAAATTGGGGATGAATAACGACTGTTTACCAGCAGTGGTATGAGGCAATCACAGAGCACGATCTGTCCAATACTATTTTCAGCGGCTCACTGAACAATTTAATCACAATAAATTACTGACTAATTGAACGAAAAATAGAGGACGCTATTTTTTCTCAATTCCTTTTGCCTAAATCTTTCGACTTTTCCATTAATTTCTGTGAAATATTTTCCTCAAAATTTATCGGAGAAATGAATAATTCATTCGGAAAGAAAATGATTGGAAGCAGAATTTTTTAATGTAATAATTTCACTGCTATTTGAACGAAAATACCAATCAACCAGTACACATCAGTTGATGATATATTTTTTATAAAATAATGTCGAATAAATTTTTTCTTAAACATTTAGTGTTATCATAAAATATATTGAGCCAATTTTTCATGTGATCTATTAATTAATATCTCTGACGTGTTACCTATCAACTGAGAGAATATAAAGAAAATCCCTGAAAGAAATAAGTAAATGATTCAGAAAATAAATAGGTTAATGAATAAGTATATAGCTTAGTAAATTACATGGGTGGTCTGAAATGTTTTCGACATTTAGCTATTTCTCGACATGTTGTCTGAAATTTTCTGAAGATTTCTGAAAAATCTGGGGTCCGAAACTTATCAGACCATCCTCGTATATTAAGCAAATTAGTCATTAGAAGCGAAGAAGAATTATATAATCAGATACAATTGTTCTTACAAACCTAGATAAGATCTCTATGTTACGCTTCACCCAGTTTATTTAATTTTATGGAAAGAAATTTTCTCCAAACCGAAGGCATTGTGGATGTTTCGTCTTTTTCCTGATGAGTATTTCCTGAAAGATATTTTCTATGTTTGAAGATCAAAGAGAATGTATAAGGTATGGATTTCAAAATGTGGTGCCTGTAATTCATCCATACCAGCTGAAAAGCTTCCGAATCCTAATGAATGCTTTATCGCTGATTTGAATGGACGTAAACATGAATTCAACTCGCGCGGCTACATACTTTAGGAAGACATTAAAATTCGCAATAATGCTATATTCCGGCTGTCATTTCTATGTTGACGTTAGGCTTTCGATGGTGTAGCCTAATTTATTTATGATACTTCCAAATAATCTTTAATCACGATCAATTGGAAATATGGCATCGAATCTTTCATTACTACGACTTTTTTCCCAGTCTCCACCTTTCGACGTTTGTTCTCTTAAATAATAAATGGAATGAAGAGCAATAATCATCCGCGAGCGTATAAGTGTACGGCAACATCGCCCCAGTATTGTATCACGTTATATTTACTCATGGTAGGTTTGGAATGTTAATTTTGATAATGTTTATTTTATTTATGTTTATTTTGAGCTGGCCGGCCGCTAGTAATGATTGCAAAGCATTCATACGATGACAGAAGCATTTAAAAAAATTTTCAGTTTCATAAGTTTCATCTCCATGGATAAAGGAGCAATAGGTGGCTATTTCATACGCTGATATATTTTATTGCATTATTTAATAATTAGTATTTTACTAGTCCATTGAATGCTCCGCTTAGGTTGTTCCGCATTAAAAACATTCTATTTGATATCGTCTTTACTGTGATATTTTTGTTTCAGCCTCGTTCATTCAGGCTAGTGTAAATAAGGGAAAATCTTTATCTTTATCTTCTGTTTCGTTTCACTATTACAAAAAATTAATTGAAATTTGCTTAAAAAGTAAAAGATTGACTGTTTAACCATAAAAGAATCGAAAAGATCTGCTGAATGAATTCGCATTTCTACGAATAATTTCAATTTTGCGCTATTTTTACGTTTACAATGCGGCCCTCATGTTATGTCAGATGTCACAATCAGCCTTTCGATAAAAAAATGTTCAGCGCGCGACTTCCTTCTATCATCTAGCACTTGAGCAAACAAAATGAGGATAACTTTAACTTTGATGAGTGTTTAGTTGGAGATTAGCAGCAATAAAGAGACTATCATCCAAGAAATCTATCCTAAGGACTCAACCACCTGAAAATTTCAGATACCTAGCTCGTTACAGAGCTTCAAGCTTAACTTGTTGTCCAGAAGAATAATTTATCTCGTCAAACGAAGGGGGAAACAGATTAAAGATCTGCAATAAACATGGCTATTTGCTTAGAGCCGTTCTTGACCAAAGCTTTGTGGACAAAAAATCTCGTGAGATATTCAATGGCATTAGCAGTGCTTTAAGCAAAGTTGTGGATAGCTTACCTAGATGAGAAGTGATGATAGTGAGAAGTGCTCTAGTGGATGCGGTCATCATTCATGATCTTTCTCGGAAAGGCATTAGTTCATAATTTATATGCCATAATTACTGAGGCAATACGGAAACGAAGATTTCTTACAGCACTTAAGGTATTTAACCGCTTAACTGGGGTCTAGGACAACTCGCCGCCGCCAGCTCGCCGCCGCCGACTCGCCGCCGCCAACTCGCCGCGTGCCCAACTCGCCGCGCGCCCAACTCGCCGCGGGGCCAACTCGCCGCGGGGCCAACTCGCCGCGAGACCAACTCGCCGCGGGCATATTTGAAATGCGTTTAGAACTATGAAATTACTCGTTCTTCGCAAGGGTTTTAATTATCTAATATCATAGAAAGAAGAAACTAAGAGATCTGCTAAATTTTACGGTAAGACCATAGCACCACTTCATAGAAGCAATTAATCCTTGTTAACCCTTGATTGGTTTCTTGGGGTCGATATAACCCCAGGCGATATACTTCCTTTGATAAAACAAAAGTACTTAAGATATTTATATGCCGATTTCTTACTTATATAAATAATTTTGCACTACATTTATGATCTGATAATTTCGTTAATTTTGAGAAACGAAAGGTATGCAATTAATGCGGTGTTAAATATAAATAATATGCTTATTAAATAACTATTTAAATTGATGTTGTAATTTGTTAACACCGCATTAATTGCATACCTTTCGTTTCTCAAAATTAACGAAATTATCAGATCATAAATGTAGTGCAAAATTATTTATATAAGTAAGAAATCGGCATATAAATATCTTAAGTACTTTTGTTTTATCAAAGGAAGTATATCGCCTGGGGTTATATCGACCCCAAGAAACCAATCAAGGGTTAACAAGGATTAATTGCTTCTATGAAGTGGTGCTATGGTCTTACCGTAAAATTTAGCAGATCTCTTAGTTTCTTCTTTCTATGATATTAGATAATTAAAACCCTTGCGAAGAACGAGTAATTTCATAGTTCTAAACGCATTTCAAATATGCCCGCGGCGAGTTGTCCCCGCGGCGAGTTGGGCCCGCGGCGAGTTGGTCTCGCGGCGAGTTGGCCCCGCGGCGAGTTGGCCCCGCGGCGAGTTGGCCCCGCGGCGAGTTGGGCCCGCGGCGAGTTGGCGGCGGCGAGTCGGCGGCGGCGAGCTGGCGGCGGCGAGTTGAGCCATTCCGGCTTAACTGAACTTACATTACACAGATAAAGCTACTGGAAAACGCATTCTGCCACAGACTGCTCGAGTAAATTACATATAACTTATCATTTACCGATAATCGAGAGCTAATAAATGGAAATAATAGAATAACAAGATCAATTTATCTTTGTTTATGATAAAAATTTAACAAATTGCTTGTGTAACTCACCTATTACCAGGATGCAACGACTAAGCAAAGAGTAACTTAATTCTATAGATTTATTTAGTATCGGAATAAGGAAAATAAAGACTGTTTAAAAAATTACATAGATGTGTCAACGTTTACGTCTTTGGTTTAGCGAGTAAATTATGAAGTAATTTTTAAAATTATCTTCAGTTTTAGTAGTTAATGAAATAATTCAATAGTGCAATTATTTTTCAAATATTTTATATTTTGTGACGTATAGTTTTATTGCAATGATATTATAGTATCTTTGAGTCATAGAGTAATTTACTTCTGTTTAGATTAAGTTAATGCTTGTTCAGTTTTTACCTAAATTACACGAGTTTGTAAATTTCTATTATTATGTATGCTTCGATTTGTATACTTTCATACATAATGACGAAGGGTTGGATGTTAGAAGAGACTTTTTAGTCTCAACCTCACGAATAAAGACGATTTATTATTATTATAATGTCTTTGTGCATGACGTGTAACCAATTCGTTATTTTTTCTTCGTAAATTTATCTTCTGTTTTGTATGTTTATTGTATATTTTCTGTAGCCATTTGGTGAAAATGTTCTATATTTTATAATGTCTTTTTTATTCTAAAAATGTTTGTATTGTGTATGCACACCACGATGGAATTCTTGTTAGGGATTGGGGGTTTTGTACCCAGAGTAAATCCATAAAACATTATTACTATTAATTGATGGAAAAACCGGACCGCTCCACAGATACTTAAAATGGCCTTCCAATCCCAAAATGTTTATTTATCGCTGTCGCAAAACTGAAATAATTCGTTTATTAACCATAATATCAGTTCTTCAGCTGGCTCCTATTTCAGCTAATGTCACATCGGTCAGTCATTTATCGTTCAGTATCCCGTGAACATCAATGCCGCGATATGTTCAATGCGAACTCGCGATTTTGAAAAGTGATATTTGCACTTAGTGTGAATGGATTGACGCAGTTGGTTTCCTCTCGTGACCGCGCTGTTTACGCCGCATTCCCTCTGACCTCTCAAAATATATCGATGGGTCCTAATTCACCAGAATGGGGATAATTACCCCGGCCATTCCCCCTTCTCCAATTACGGCAACGCATGGTATTGATATTTGACATCGTCTATTGACTCCATGTCTCTCCCGACTTCTAACCGAGATTCGCCGGGGATCACTTTCATTTTGCGGTCCTACCGAACTCACGCTCCATTTCGCCACGCAGATGAAAGTGACTTTTGTGAAGAGGCGGTGGTGAGAAATGGGAAAGGAATTATCCGTGGATGCGGAGCGGCAAGTATCAAGCGAAAGGGTTTGCGCGTGGGTGATGAATTTGTTACCCTAATCCTCCACTTCCTTAAAGGGTGTTTAAGGGTGTAACCGCCGTTGTGAGAAATACATCTACATCTACATATGTACCCTGCAAGCCGCCTTTCGGCGTGTGGCCCGGGGTGCAAGCACCATGATGAAAATGAATTCTTGAATCGACTGGTTTTATCATCTATTTCTCTGATCTTTCTCGCTGTATCAGAACGGCCTATATAACAAGGAGGGCGCATAATATCGGCCACATCTTCTATGAACGTGCTCTGTCTGAATTTATCTAGTAATTTAAATCTCTGATAAATATCGCCGGTGATACCCAAAAAGCTGCTCTCAAATGATGTTTATTAAGTTATGAATTTCTACTCTAGTTCCTTGAAATAATGTTACGTATTTCGAAACTCTGAATCCTTAATCTTGTTCCGTAACTATTTTAAATCTTCCAAGGTTACACGCCTCGTAGGTTTATCGAGATATTGATTCTTAGCTACTGAATTGTGATCCTATCCTAATCCTTTTCTCCCTGGAAGATTAAATTAAATGCGATAGCCAATACAACCAATACTTATGAATAGTCATTGATTTATGACTAAATTTATTCTCTGCTAAATTTTCTGCAAATTGCTATTGGAGCATTCGATATTGAATGCGATTGATTTTAATATTGAATCATACCGTAATAAACATACATGTGCCACTTACTTTATAACGGGTGATAAATGTGTATTAATTTTGTTCTTATTGGTTTGGAATGCATCCATTCTTTTAGGATTAAATAATATCGATACAAAATAATTGCATGTAAGAAGTGCAGAAGTACGTTATTGATAGTTCTCTTTTGTACTTTTTTCGCTCTATAATGCTCCATGATATTATGAAGCTACTGTCGAAAAATAACCTATTAAATGACCAATTCCTTACTTATTTTTACTTATCAAGTGTTATTTTAGAACTTTAGATGTTATTTTTTCATAAAAAATGTTAACTTGATATTCCTATTGAAATAGGTACATCTGATTTTGACTATTGTTTATTTATTCATTTAAAAAGCATGCTGTAGCAAGGATCTGAATGAGAAAATGGGAAAGAGAAATGATGCATTACTATTCTGCCTTTCCGCGTGTATTCTTATATTTTTAAGTAATATTTAGAGACTCGTTATTCAGCCCTCTCCTTCCTTTTAGAGGTTAATTTCTTCTTAGATTTAGATTACTAAGAAACAAAAAGGAAAGTAAATTAGGTTCATTTTCACCAATTTGTGAAAAAGATACCAGATTTAGTTTTATGTTCCTATTTCGATAAATTCTGAAAATGTCGTGATTACCTATGGAAACGTTTCTATTATCTTTTATATTTAAAGAGATAAATAATGAGATCGAGTTCCGCAGGTGTGTCATCGTGGAAAGTCATTTCAGAAATGAACACCATGAGATATTGGGGTATCACTATCTTTTAAATGATAAATATTCTTATGTTAATGAGCATTGTAAATTTATCTCAATCCTTCTTAAATCACGAATAATATTTAATATTTTTCGCCAATGCCTCGTGTAACGCCATAAAAGAGTTTGAAATCGATACATTTTATAATTGGAATTTGGTGAAAAGGATGAAGTCCATTTGATTCAACTTTTTCGCCGTATAGTATTCTTTATTTTTTGGATTTTAAGGGGTCAGACATGAAATGTATGCTGTCAAGCATGTTCTATAGATACTGTGGTTGTGAAGGCAGCAGTTCATTGTTTCTTCGTTTGTATCCTCCATCGTTAACGCTTATCATCGTTATCGGCTTATTGAATATTCTCTATAAATCCAATTAAATAGATCACGCAATGTTTTAATCATTACTGCATCATTTAAATATCAAGGAGTAAAATATCCCTCATGATTGAGGGATGATAACGATAACAAGTAGTAATAATTTCGTAAAATATCTAGATCGATAAGATGGTATAACGTCAGTGGATACCCGGGTACATTTAACATTATTTGAAGATATATTTTACTGAGAATGTTAAGGCTTCGTTGGTGCCCACGCAGCATCATGATGGATACAAGTAGCTGTCTGAATTGAGATATAGTGTGTCCGGTCACGGAAAGCCGAATACGGTGGTGTGGGAGTCGATGCGCTGACCATGTCACCCACGATGAATGCCAAGTGGCTATGCCTTATTCCTCAATGGGATATCGCGCCTTGGACATAATCAAGGTTTAGTTTATTTCTAATATTAAGCATTTTGCTAATTAGTCTCTAGTTTGGGTTACTTGTGAACTTCTCATTTTTTACCTTTTATCTTTGAGTATCTAAGTATGCTGTTTATTAAGAGTTTATCTGATCGACTCTCTAACTTCTCATTTAGGAATTCTGGAAGGCCAACCTCGCCGCCACATCAGCTTACAGAAGTCGACGGAGTAGTCACGTTCGTAAGTTACACAAATTCATTCCCACTCTTTTTTTCTTCTCTCTAATGTCCATGGTGCGTGAGCCAACATATCCGATCGACCCCTCTGGGGACTCACTCTCGGGTTATTCAGCGTAAAACTTCCACTAGATTTGCATAAGATAATATTTTAACGCTCTCGCACCGTACTGACTATTTACTTTAGATAACGGAGGTCTTTGGGAAAAAATACTCTCTCCAATTTGCAGGATTAAAGAAAATGGTTTTGAAAATACACTTTCAAACTAGAGCAAATATGTTCATAATCCATTTTTATAATATCTGTGGACAAAAAATGATTGTGGCGTTCGTGTTAGGTAGAAAGCTAGCGTTTAGAACAATATTTGTACTACTTCACACAATTTTTGAATAAACGAAGCATTTCAAATTTTTCGGCTCCAATCTTACGGGTGACTGAATTCAGGATATTAAAAAAAGGAAAAAAATACAACTTGATATAAGGAAGATTTACTCAGGGGAATTTTTCCCCATAAAATTTAAACCGAAAACTTTTCATCCAAGGATTTTTAGTTATATAGTACAGTCCGCAACTGAAGAGGTAATTAATTTCAATGGATATTTCCTGCGACCTGCGATAATTTGTGAAGCGAGTAATATTATAACCGAGATAATATCTTGATAAATGAGAGGAAGTAAAGACTATGGTTGTGTTAATCTTAAAATTAGCTTCGGTTATTAAACAAACAGACAATGGATTTTAACAAAGTTCGTATACCTAAAGGATAATTTATCGAAAAGATATTTCATCCAAGGGATATTTCATTGAAGAGAAATTTCACCAACTGTTATTTTGAACTGCTAATAAAGCATGAACAAGATGATATTATGAAATATGAGGAAGTGAAGGGCATCAATTGTAATTATCTTACCTGATAAAAAAGGAATAAAAAAAATGAAACATGAAATATCCCTTGGGTGAAATAATAATAATAATAATAATAATAATAATAATAATATTTTTTTTTTTTTTATTTATTTATTTATTTATTTAATTCACACATGACTTAATTACATTGATATATAATGCAAATACATAGTTAAGACAAATGAGAATAGATAAAGACATATTAACATTGTAAAATATGACATATTAGTAAAATAAAACTCTTTGTTCTTTAAATATTTCAATTTAGGTCTTGCAGAGCCCTGTTAGGGCTCGTCTGCAAGTGCCTTTTTTGTCCAAAACTAGGTTCGACGTTGCTTTACAAATAACCGGTATAATAACGGTACAATTTGAAACATGGTATTAAATAATAACAGTATAAACCACCTCCACCGACTATGAAAGCAGTATAAGAATAACAATAAAAATTATAATTTATTCAGAATATGTTTCAAAAACAACCAAGCTAACAATTTTTATTACAACCTTTGTATAATATTCACAAGTAGCAGGATATTAATTATTGAAAAAAAAAGGAAAAAAAAAAATACAATACAAATATACAATCAAGTTCCATGTGTTTAACAAGTAAGTAACCATTGTTTTATTTGAATTTTAACCGCAGAAATTTTTTCTATGTTATGTAAATCTTTAGGCAACTCATTGAACAAAATCGGAACCAGTATTTGTAGATTTTGTTTTCCATGTTTGCTTGTGTAATATGGGATGCTATATCTTATGTTTTGTCTTTTATTCATTGCATGGTCTGATGTTTTTAAAACTTTATACTTGTTAGAATAATAATTATCTATAATAAGTATGTATTTGTGCAGTAGTTTGATTGGGAGTAAGTTCAGTTCTTTGTAATAATTGAAATCAGTAGTCCTAGGATTATTTCCATCATTATACACATATTTTATAATTCTGTCCTGAATTCTCACGATGCTTAATAGCCTCGTGGATGCCGTTCCTCCCCAGATAGTTAAACCATATCTAATCACAGATTCAGCAAGAGCTGTATAAATAATTCTTTTAGTTTTGACAGGTAAAATATCCTTTAGATAGTACATTTGATAGGATACCTTTTTCAGCTTACTAGTTACATGTTTGATATGCATATTAAAGTTAAAGTTTTCATCAATTATTACTCCTAAATATTTGTGTTTAGACACTTGTTCCAAGTAATCGCAATCACACATATTATTTTTGTCTTTGTCAATATGATATAAGTGTAAGCATTCATGGCTATGAATTTTTAACTTGACATTCTTCCTATTAATACTTCTATCAGTTATATGCATTACCTTAGTTTTCGTAACATTAATAATCAAGTCATTATCATGACACCATTTTGTAATTAAGCTTAAGTCCTCCTCAATGAAGGCCAAAGCTACATGAAAATCTTTGTGAGTGGAAATTAGTACCGCATCATCAGCATACATGAGGACTTTACAATTCTTTACCACAGAAAATATTTTGTTGACATATAGTATGAAAAGTAGAGGCCCTAAAACTGAGCCCTATAATAATAATAATAATAATAATAATAATTTTTTTTTTAATAATCTTTTTAATAATCTAATAATAATCTTTATTCTTCTTAGTCACAAAATACAATAATTTTCTCTCCATTGAGAACTTTAAGGTCCCCCTGAGCCAGAGAAAGGCTCGTCAGGAGGTTCCATGTTTAGCATAGAAAATAACACATTATTCAATTATTTCAATACTACAATACAAAATCTTTATCACAGTTACAATAGCAATAAAATTACAATTAATAATAGTGCAATATGCAATAATGTTACAATAGTATTATAATAATATTATATAATATTAAAATAAAGTCACAATATAAAAATATACAGGCAGACAGAATTTAATATTTAACATTGATGAAGCCAGGTTTTAATTTCCTTTTTCAAGGTAGACAGTTTTTCAATAAATTGCAAATTAAGTGGTAAGCTATATAGGAGCCTAGGAACAGTTACAATGAGTTGATTTTTACCACATGTATTGAAGTATGTAGGAACTAAATATCTTTTTCTGCTTCTTTGTACCATTGAGTGGGTATTTACCTGTATTGTTTTATATTTGTTTGAGTAGTAATTTTCCAATAACAGGATGTATATGAAAAGTTTTTTTACTGGTAATAGATCCAGCTTTGCGTAGAGTAAATCCGTATTCGTAATATTTCTCAGAAATTGTGATCCTATGTATTTGATGATTTTATTTTGTGTGGAGATTATGGGTTTTAATTCACTATTTGTTGCATTTCCCCATACACTTAGACCATAGCGTAGGATTGATTCTGCCAGAGACATATATAAAATTCTTTTGGTGGATACAGGAAGCATGTGCTGTAAGTAATACATCTGGTAAGAGACTTTCTTTAGTTTATTATTTATATATTTCACATGATGATTAAATTTCATGTTTTCGTCTATAAACGCCCCTAAATACTTATATGTAGAGACTTGCTCTAAAGCTTCACATCCACAGCTCTTATGGTTTAAGTGGAGACACAAATGTCTATGTATTTTCACATTAACATCTTGTCTCTTACCCACCCTATTATTGATATTCATTACTTTTGTTTTATTAACATTGAGTAGTAGTTCATTATCATGGCACCATTTGCTTACATTATTGAGATCTTCTTGCATATTTTTTACAGCAATCTTAAAATTACTGTGAACTGATACAAGAACAGCATCATCAGCATATAGATATAATTTACAATGCTTAATTACAGAAAAGATGTCGTTTATATACATTATAAATAACAATGGTCCTAAGACAGACCCTTGTGGCACACCACTAGTAATTTGACAGCTATCACTACAGATATTATTTAGTTTGACAATGAGTTTTCTATTCTTTAGATAGCTTTCAAACCATTTGTGCGTTATTCCACGGATCCCCATACAATAATAATAATAATAATAATAATAATAATAATAATAATAATAATAATAATAATAATAATAATAATAATAATAATAATAATAATAATAAAACGTCTTTATAAATATAAAAAATAATATAAAATAAAATACTAATGAAACGTCTTTATAAATATAAAATAAAATAATATATAATATAATATAAAAATAAAATAAAATAATAATAATATGTCTTTATAAATACCAAATATCTCTTGAGGAACTCTTGGATGAAATATCATTGGATGAAAAGTCTTCCGCGAAATTTCTCAGGGTAAAACTTTTCCTAGGTCAACCATATCTGGGTTAACCGTTTCAACCCTCTGTTGGGCGAAACGTCCCTTAATGGAAACACTTTGGGTGAAGCACCCCAGGAACCGGCGTGATCGAGAATGGTAGAGAGCAAGCAACGGGTGGTTTGTCTCCATCGTTAGATTACGCTCATGTGTTTGCCGTGTGGGCATCACGTGTGCTCCGGTCCTGGCGCTGGCAGAATCGTATCCTTTACTTCCCCCACTAATATCGATCTGCCCTTTGTTTTCACTGATGCTGTGTGGAGAGGGGAATTTTGAAGAGAAGGCTGTTCGGGTGGGGCGTCCACCTGTCTCCAGCCCGCTTTTCGTAGGTTGGCTTTCGGGGGGCAATGTGAATTTTAAAGCGGGATCCTCCGTGCTTCTGTATGCACACCCACTGGTGTGCAGCCACCTTTACGCCTGTCTCCACTAGGATGGAGAGTTTTGCAAGTTTTAGATTATTCATTCTATATCTAAGAGTCAAGTATACATAGATATATTCCGCTGAGAAATGGTAAGCATGTGAATATCGCTCACTGGATTTTCTTTTAAAATTTTCATTGGTAGTAAACCGATTTAACTATTAATATACTAAATGATATAAATGTAAAAAAATAATTTAATGAGAAAATAAGGAAAGAGAAAGTGAGAAAGAATAGAATAGATGAATAACCGTGTGAGTAAAATGCTTAAGATGATGTTATGTAATAAAAATCGTGTCTAATTTGGAGATTTTCTTCCTCAATGACCACCAAAAATATCCTTGATACATGTACATAACCCACATATCCTGTATACTATTGACGCAAGGTTAAGGGATTCCATGGATTCAAACGATAATTTTTTATTTTAAAAATAAAACGCTAGAGCTGATTTAAAATCCTAATATCCTGTAAAAATGACAGAAATTTAAAAATAATTACAGTATGTTTTGAATTTTTAAGTTTACTGATTCTTAGATTCGTGACAAAATAATATATGTGGGATCAAGAACCCTCTGTTCGTCGTCCTAGGTTCATAGACACATTTGCTTAGGGTGAATATTGTAAGGAAAAACATAGAAGGAGCAAATTTTCAGTTTGTTTGTTGTCGAATGGGCATCAGTTAAATTACGTCCGTCCATTAGGTCAAACTCTGATGATCGTACCTGTCACGCCCAAGCATCTGCCTTGATTTCCATGCAGCATTGCATGAGTGGTGCAGACAACGGCCGCGAAGATATAAATAAAATATACGAAGATGGTTTGTTATTTTTACCAAGCAAATTAGATATTTTTACCATATCCAGGCCATTTATTTAAAGAATTACTCAATGATTTCTATTTACTCCTCCTAACAATTCTATTTAGAGATTTTTCCTTTTTATTAAAGTAGATGATTGATATGGGATAATTCATTTCAAGCTCTCTCAGTTTCCCGTAGATGTTATTTTTATTTTTCAGCATAATATATTTTCATTCTAGAAACACATTATAACTTTTATTATTCTATATAAATGTAAGTAGTTATATAGTCCATGGTGAAGGAACACTTGTTGTGCATTATTGCGTATTATGTATTAATTGACAGGAATCCACAAGTGGTAGAAGGTGTGTACCAAGACCATGCATTTTTAAACGAAAGCATTAAGCATGTTTTTTATACCATTCAATCTTTTCTTCTCCATTCCATTCCATTTCCATTGGATGCAGGAAAACTAACAGATATGTTAATTTAAGTGTCGCGAAGTTTGAGATTATTAGCGAGTTGTGGAAGACAACAGGTTGAGAAGCGGTGTTTTTTTTGCCTCTTATATCATTAATTTTATTTCTATTTGCTCCCTTAGTTATATATTTTTTGCACAAATAAATAAACTTAGCATTTATGTAGTTTTTATCTGAGGTATTCTTCCGGCGTGCATTCAACAGGGTCGTTCTCGGCTTGCGATACGGAGAACATGATTATATTCCCACTCCCCTAGATCTTTTTAAATTTGCACGTAGGGCTCTCGTTCCCTGTCGGCGTATGAATTTCACGCGAGGTGATAAGAGTATCTTGCAAGTAAATTACTTTGCAAATGAGTTTGATGGAAAATTGAAACTTAGACCAGATGGATGCCTCTCTTGCCGTGAAATTTCCATGATACAAATCCAGCAGATGGATGCAAATTTTTCCTTCCAAATTGACAGGTCAGTTATTGATGACGCGAGAGAATGATGAAGTAGTAAATGGCATCGGTTTAGTAGTTTTTTGCCTTTTATACGCTCCGAATGTAATGGAAAAATCATCAAATCATGGAGAGAAACGAACGAAAAAAGCCCTGAAATATCCCTTCGTTCTATGCTTCGATATAGTAAGGTAAACTTGTAATTTAGGTGCATTCAGAAATGACGTGGTTTAATGTAAACCAATGATATATGTTGCAATGGATTCAAATATTAATATATGTCCAGATAATGTATTATGTAATATGTCTAGATAATGTATTATATAGTATGTCCTGATAATTATTTATTTTCTTAATTAGCGTCTTTAAGCCCATCGGGTAAATATATATTGAAATGTTAAAGTACTGCAAAAGAAATATCTAAATCTCCTGATTTTTAATTTTCATCTCCTTCTAAATTTACGAAGGATGCCTCTCTTTTTGGAATTTCGACAATGAAGATGAATTTCCAAGTGAAAAAATTTAATGCTAACAAGGAGTTTGACCTTTAAACGAGAATGTGGAGTCGAATTTTACCCCAAATTTTGATTTTGACTTGCCATAATATTTCACTATTACTCATACTTTCCATGTTGTTGCCTCTTGTTTCAATATATATCTTTAGAGAAATACTTCCTTTAAATTCCTTATTGCTCTTTGAATTTGATACGTAATAGCTAGTAGAAAACGCTCAGTGTTTAGGCTTTCATTAGTTGGAAATTTCATATTTTTCTCTCATTCGACGGAGTAGAGCAAGTAAAATCCGCATAGAATAATTTCGTTATCGAATATTTCTACTCGGTTATCAATCAGGCTAAGGTGAGATCGAAACACCGAAACTTTTTATTCAAATTATTTGATGGACGTTGACCATATCCGAATCCATATTCGTTATCCGAGCTGGAACACCGCGAAAATATCTTCATTAGTTGAAAACGGGTTCGCCAAGGTATCACTGTATCATAAAGCAGTGTGGGATCAAACCCAAGACCTTTACTTTGATCCCTTTTAAGTTTTTGTATGATTATTGCAGGGCGATGTGCTGTGAATGTTTCTGAAGCATGCTCCGTTTAACGCAATGCTTTTCCTTGCATTTTCCTCGTTGGCGATGACGTCTCACCTGGGCGTGGTGAGCGTGCGTGAGAGAGGGCGTGGTGTATGCCTATCGGTCGCAGCGGTGCGACAAACAAATCCTGCTTTATGATTACGTACGCTAAGAGGTGGTCAGCTGAAAGAAAGATTAATCACCCGCAGTGATGTTGAATAAAGAATCCAGTACGAGATTTTCATTTCAGTAATAAGGGATCCGAAATTTCGGCTTTATCCCAGATTGAAACGGGAGTGCGCTGGAGAAGGTGAATGAACTGAAAGTGTTGTTTGTTTTATGTATTATGAAGAGGTTTAAGAACTAGTGGATGGTGCAACTTTGAGGAATTTTAAAGAAAAGTTACGAGAAAGCAGTTACACCTTTACCACAATGTTTTTATTATACCACCATGGTTTCGACCACTTAGGTCATTATCAGGGCTTTCGATGAAGGTCCAAAACCACGACCGACTAAGAATTATTTTGGTAAGGTTATAAGTGAATTTTCGTTATTTTTCTTCATAGCGATGACGTAGTAGAGTCTAGGACGAATTGATAAATTCTATTATGGATAGTTGTAGAGGGTCTCAGTTCAGTAACGCAAGAGTTTCCGATATACTCTCGTATCTTTCACCAATATTAGCAACAGCAGTATCAAAAATAACAACAGCAATATAAAAAAATAAAAAGTAGTAACAAAAGAAATAATGAAAACAATAAAAACATGCAACAATAGACACAATAAATACAATAATAAACACGATATCAAAAACCGTTGCAAAAAAAACAATGGAAAAAACAATGTCCATAAATACAAAGAAAATTACGACAGAATGTGGGAGCGAAATTACCTCAGCTGTAAAAGTACATACTTTTAACAATACTACTAATATAACAGCAAAATTAATACACAATAACACATCTTTGGAATGTAAGATTCTATGTGACAAATAAATCATCAGGGCAACTGTTCATTTTATAATACGGTGTTTGTAGTTGCGACTGGTGGTTTAAAGACAAAAAATCGCTCTTACTCATGTAATTTAAGAAGTTATTGTAATTTATTAGCATGAACTACCCCACAAACTGTGTTACTTTGAAAGTTATCACGGAAGTCGCAGCTAATGTCGTTTATAGAAGGGACATTACATAATAGTGCTTTTCTGTTTTGTGAGATAGCAATGAAATTGCGGAATTGAAGGTCTTTTCCTTTTATAAAGGTTATTCGAGGTTATTTCCGCGCTGGGAATATCCGAAAATTCCACCCGACTTAAATAAATACCGATACATCAATATCTGAAAGGATGGAACACGTGAATTCAAATACTCGCCAGTGCTGGTAAAAATAAAACATGAAAAAACATTCAAATATTTAAAAAGCTATTACATATTTGAAAAATCAACGCCTACATGTTGCAAACCATGTGGTTGCCAAAACATTCAACCTTAAAGCTCTTGAAAAATTTAATCTTTAACGTAAGTAATATTCCAGAAAGCTTGTCAAATCATGCTTATTTTACAATAAATTTACTAAAAGGGTTTATTAATGCTGATTTTCTCTCAAGACTTTCCCTCAGTTGTGATCATTTTCATTGGATTTAAATAAATATTTCAGCCTAATAAACGCAGAAAATTCACTATATGCCACTAGTGATTACTAATCATAAAACCTTCTGATTATTCCAATTATTATTAATTCCAAATACACCTAATATGATTAAAAAGACTGTCCTTATATATGGATTGAAGCGAAGTTTTATCTGCTGTATAGATGAGAATTTTTTATATACCAAATCACCCAAAATATAGAGACACATACATCATTGGGAAAATTTCTTATGTAATATTACTCTCATTTACCTCTCTTTTTCACGTTTTCATTTTGACTCGACCGTCACATAGTCTCTTTGTAGTTGAAGTTAAACACAAAAACTTTATTTTAATCTCGGAAAATCACGGCTCGGATTTCGAAAGCTTAATTAGGACACCGAAATTGGAGTAAAATACTGATTAGCCCATTTCAATATTTGCGAAATGATCGGGAGCATATCACTCACGAATGTTGAACTACTTGTGCAATATATTTCAATCTGGTATTCTGCTTGATGATATCCTCGTGAATGGGGTATAGTATGGAAAACTGTGTGAAATATACTCATACTCAAATGATTTCCCATTGGGATATGCAATTCTGCCGAATTTCACGGCAATAATTAATTTTGAGTGTGAATCAAACATCGTTGGTATATATAATCCTGATTGCAAAGTGCCCCATATACTTAATGAAATCTCTCTTTATCATGAGATCATAGGGGATTATATCGAAGGACGTAATTAACTTGGACCGCACACGGCCTATATCGAAATGCAAAATTGATGTGTTGAATCATAGGATAAACTCCATCGCCTGCGAAGACTTCCAATTCAGGAATACTAGGCAAATTAACCATAATTGAATGGTATGGAAAGAAAGTATTTTGTAGAAAAATATAGGTGAATAAGTAATGAGGTACGCATGGATATATCTATTGATTTTGGAATACTTCTAGCCCTATCTAAATCCCTTGAATGGAAAGAGAAATTAGAAGAAAACTGTTCTATGGCCTTCAACAAGTAACGCTTGGCGTTGACTTCTTTCGAAGGAGAAATTGTTTTATCGTGATGATTCAATTGGTTAGAGCAACCATCCTGGTGGTTGGTGCAATGTAAAATCTGATAGTGGAGTCCCCACAGATATTTTATCTATTACATGGCTGATACTCCAATGACTACAAAATAGTTAATTTACTGCCTAAAGAGGAAAACGCATAAAGATATAGAATAAAAATAAGGAAAGCAATGAAACATAGAAAGAGAAGCAACAAACAGTTTTCGGATTTCTATACAGGAAATAAAGACTTGGTTACATACTGTAGTGATAGTAGGAAATGCTTGGATCTGTTTCCGCTAGTTTTGTGATGGTATGGAATTCGTCATTTTGGAAAATACATCGTTCCCTGAGGGGATATTTGTGTCTATTTTTCAGTCGGATTGTTTCAAAACGATTGCTGCTTGTTAAATTCCAGAAGGATGTCCTTTCAAAGGAGGAAATGATTCTGCAAATGCTATCATTTACATGGGTGGTCTGAAAATTTTCCGACATTTCGCCATTTCTCGACATTTTTTCTGAAAATTTTCTGAAGATTTCTGAAAAATCTGGGGTCGGAAACTTTTCAGACCACCCTCGTAAATATTTGCAGCTAATGTGTATAATCAGATGAATGCTAAAATTCAAACATTAGTACTTTGAGTGTAATATAGCTCCCGATGATTAATCGCCTTTGTCATTTGGGCTGTTTTCAACTTCCTTGTACATTTATACCATTACATTTAAGCGTTGATTTATAGTTAAGTTTAACATAATGACAGTGAATTCAAACTGCGGAAAGGTACTTTGGTCATAGAAATTTCATAACATTTGCATAAAAAGACTACGTTACAATTATTTTCCGTTAAACATTTTCCCAACGATGTCATTTGCAAATTTCCTTTATTTACTTTGGAATTCCTACTTTAAAATATTTACTTTCCATTACTTACTTTCCATCAATTACAAATTATTCGAAGTCGTTTCAAATTTCCATTAATTACTTCAGACAAGTATCATCATAATTTTCAAAATTAAAATTATAATAAATCAATAGTGACAGGTGTTACTTTGAGGAATTCCATTACGGACCAATGAAACATTTTGTATCGAATTCCACCTCTTTTTTCTGAAGTGTGTGGTGTATTAAAGTGTTTCATTTGTCCTTAAATAAATTTATACTGATTTTACTTTTATATGAAGAGCATCTGAATACCTGAGCGCTCTCTCCGCGAATTTTGAGATACCTGCGTACTCGCAGTACACCTTTCAAATACATTACACGACATAAATAGCTCACATCGAAACTTTGTGCGTTCGTACGCCTCATGTCTGAGGAACGCACCACACCTGGCTCAAACTTCTCGCTTACCTTCCGTGACCTTTCGGAAAACGTTTACAAGAGCCACAATTCACCATTGGAAAGAGAAGGGTTTAACTAACGTGGCAACTTTGAGCTTTCCCTTGTAATGAAACCTGTAAATCAGTCGATGAACGGGATACCGGTAATTTTCGCGCAATAGCTTATGGGAGACCACTTCGTGCGTTCTTGCGAGGAAAAGGGATCCGAGTCAGAAGTGGAGGCAAAACAGAGTTCAATTGCTTAGAGATACCATTCGATCCATGTACCATATACAGTCCTCTTGTCTGACCTAAGCAGCCGCAATGAGCACCTACATTGCTTATCCTTTGATGGAGTGGTTAAGGTTCTACCTCAGACTCGGTGTCTTGGGGTAACCACTGCATTCGCCAAAGGAAGACTATTAGGGTGACCAGTGCTTACATATAGATTACCGGGTTCTCGATTACGATATTTTCCTAATCTTTATCTTGTTTATAGTAAAACGAACGCGAAGTGATAAAGATTGTGGGATAATGAATGAGAGGAAAGAAAATTCCGAATAAAGTAATTTAAGGTTGAATTCAAGGGGAATACAAATGCCAAATCAGGGATATGAAGGTCAGGTTGAGTTACCAAGAAGAGATAGAAAGGAATATCCAAGTACATGGACCTACTTAATGCGGAACCATGATGATGATGATTTTCGAGTGAATGAATGATTTTGATGGATATTTAGAGTTATATTTCATAGGAAAAAGTAACCCTTTTGCGGATATAGATCGTTATGGGATATTTATTGCTTTTTGGAATCACGAGATAAGAACCCCCCCCAATTAATCTCTATCCCAAATATATGCAAGTGTAGAATAATTGATAAGGCTATCTAGTTTAAAAAAAGTAAAAAAGTAAACTACAGTGCTATTTTCATATATTTATCTCTGAAAATTTCTTTGATCGATAAAAAATCTTTAAAAAATACATATTAAATAGATATTAATATAACAATTAATGAGATGTTAATAATATTTTAACAAATTATTACACTATTATTATCAAATTATTGATAAATTAATAAGTTAACAATTATTAAAATAATATTAATTAATTAAAATTTATGAATATTCGTAAGATATTTATCGATGAAAATCGATCCAAAATTAGTATGATTGACGACGACCTTAACCTTGTTCTGTGATATTAATTTGTTAATATGTTTGTAAAAATGAGGAACGTCAGGGAGTATACATACCTGTGTAACGAACAAATGCTTGAAAACTAAAATAGATACTTTAATTATGATGGAACTGAGGATAAAAGATTTTTTCAAGAAATTTTTTTTATTAAGCTTTTTGAGAAAGTGTAGATTGGCGAAATATTGGCACTTTTCGTCACTCTTGGTATCGTCAGACTTTGTTTTCCTTGAAAGAGCAGATATTTGTTCCCAGAACCGCTCAATTAGTCGGCGGACCCTTTAAGACGACCTTTTGCTGATTTTATTGATTTGCGAATTGAGCGTACTTTTTGGCGCGAGTTTCCGCCAAGGTCGGACTGGTTTTGCTAATGAGGCGTAATTGATTGGACCTTGTAAATATTTGTTCTTCGAAAAACGTACACAGCTAAAAGCACTGGCGAAAAAGGGCTTTTCTTTAATGATGACGTGATAATGGAACTTGAATAGGCTAATATTAGAGATTCATTGAATCCTATCACACCGGTAATTAGCATTAAGGTGCTATTTAGGTTATTCAATATCCGAAATTATCATAAAATTAACATAAAATAAAAAAATCTTATTTCATAATCGAGGGCGAAAATCATCTCCTTCTTACATTTTTATAATTTACTTTACTATTCTTTTTACTTTATCTCTTTCATTTAGACATTCTGCACCAAATGCTGCACTAATAGCGAAGCTACTTTGTTAATAGATGTATAAATCTGCCTTTGTACTCTAATAAATCCTTTACTTCACTTAAATGAAGAGTATGCACTGTAGATTTTTATTTTCTAAAGCGTATTCAGCGATTCAATTTATAAATTTATAATTTCCTTCTTTGATTTTAAATTATTTGTTTCTGTCAGTTTAGATGCGTCTTTACAATGATCAATATCGTGGTTAGCAGGCATATCTGAAAATATGTCCATTTTGGTTGGAATTGATGCTAGAAATAATAAAATCCTATTTATTGATATTATTTAGAAGAGGCTAACGGATATAGTAAAGGTGTATTGTAGTAAAGGTGATTTTTCATTTTTTCTTATGATGAATAATAAACACAGAGTAAAGGACGTTTTAATAGATTCTATTGAAGAATTACATCAAGATTCTCAGTTCAGTTACGCACCAGGTGTTTCTACGATAATCTCCATCTGTATCATCGTTAGCAAGAGCTAAATCAATAGCAAAGAAATAATAAAAAATAATTAAAACGAAAATTACAACAAGATATGGCTAGACTTGTGGGCTGCGCATTCAATTATGGTGAAGGTGATTGCTAATTCATTAGCTATAGAATTGTTGCTTCAAATATTTGTATTTCTTTTCGAATTATTGTTAACGAACAAACACAAAATGATAGAATCCGTGGGGAAATAATCCTCAAGTGAGGGTTAATGAACAATCCACGATCATAATATCTTTTAACTCTTTGAATCGATGGGCAGGTTCTCAATTTCCTTTGTAACTTTTTCTTTAAGATGTTTATATTAGAAAAAATTTGGAGGGCTCTTGCTTTTGAGTTATTAGCTCGATTTATTCCCTTTAGAAATACTGGGTTAAAATTAGTATGCAAGTATATATAGTTGCGGTCTTTTAGGCATTAACATGTTCTAAAAACATTACATTTTCATGATTCTTTAATTTTATTGAATCCGACTGTCCGGGCCTTTCTTTTTATGTTTTCGTCAGTCAGAAATTTTGAAAGTGAAAATCCGTTATATTAATCATTGAATTTGGAGCGAAAAAACTCGCTGATGTTACAAAAATATATCCTCTTTCACTCCGGAAAATAAAAAATGAAGCGGAATATCAATTTTCGCATACAAAAATGATACTTTGAATAAAAAATCCTCTCTTAATATTTTCATATCCTCGCATGTAGATTTTAGAAGGTTTTTGGTGAATTAAAAAAAAAGAGGCAGCCTGTCATATAAGGGAGATTTGAAAGGTTAATGGAAACCAAAGAACAAATGATTCGCGGTAAAAGCCTATCGAAAATAATGAAAAAGACTTTCCAATCCCTTCTATTGCCTCTCCGTCACAACCAGAGTCGGAATAAAAGAAAGTAGACGTTTGATCTCACACAAAAGTTACGGTCGCTTTTTATTTCTATGGATATTTTTAGTTTCGTGATTTTCCGCCATCACGTTTGCTAATCCGTAAATATGAAAAAATATGACTCGCATTTTCGTACCTCAGAAGTGTTAGCTTGTGCAAATGGCATCTCTTCATTGACGTTCTACTCTGTGACAGTTGCAGATTTGGTTTTTTGAGAATTTAAATTGAGATTTTGCATATTTCACCAGGTTTTAATTGGATCAAAGTTTCTTTTACCTCGAAAAACACCTTTGTCCATCTCCTTAACCCCATACTTGGAAATATTTTTGGATTATTTTAACCACTTAATAGTTTTTTTCTTCATTTAAATTTATCAAATATTTTTTTCATTGGCTGAAAGTTCCTATCTGTCAATATTCGGCGAAATATTTCCTTTAAGCACATATTTTCAAATGAACTTTGATATTTAATTTTTTACATATATTATAATAATTTAATACATATAAGAATCTTTCGATCATACACAGGAATAATCTATGGCATTTTTGAAATTTAATAAAAATTAAACGTTTCAAAATATTTCTATAACACAGTTATGTTTTATAAACATAGAGGGAAGTCTGTGTTCTTAAAAGTGTAAAAGGAAAAGTCAGAAAATAGTAATCAAGATAGGGTTTCCTTCTTGCTCATTATCGGGAATTGTATTTTTTTCCCGTTCTCGAATTAGGAGAAAATTAGTCGAAAAAGTGGGAATATTGACTCTCAGTTTCCTTTACTAGCGACAGTGAGAACTATTTCGTACTGTCTGTATTTTACTTTGGGACATTCTAGAAGATATCTTTTATGAATCAACGCATTCTTTCACTCTCTTGAATTATTGAATATTCCACTCATTTGAATATACATAATTTTGTGTTCTTTTAGGCGCCAACTGAACAGTGTGACCAACGTCAATAGAAAATGAAAGAAATTTATATACATTGATCATATTTGTTGCGAAGAAGATAATAATTTTTTGATCGGGAAGTTAACGCCCTAGTTTTTTTAAAGATTTCTTTTAAAAATAACAAATAAAAACTGATTGAAGTACTTTTTAATTATATACCAATGATATGATAAACGGATTCCGGAAATAAGAATTATTATTTTAATTTACATTTCCTTACGTTTTGCGTAAGCGTTTAATCTGTTGCAAAATCTACGTAGGGTCACGAACTCTGGTCGCCCAACCACAATTTTTCTTATTTAACTTCTAATATTGCAACTTTTACTATTGGACCATCTAATATTGATTAAAAACATAATTTTGGGAATTCCAGAGAATTGTTGGAAGACACTATTTCCTGTTCCGATAACCGAAGGATTCAAAATGTCGGGAATTCAGAAACCCTAGATAAAGGTCTTCACCCGGCTAGGATAGTGAGGACGCACTATCATTCAACGACTTTAGTACTAGTCGCCTCAAGTTTTAACGCGAACTAACAACGTTTCGCCCATGTTCGAGCAGTGCATTCTGCTGATACGCTAAGGCATACCAGGCGTGTGTGAATACGGGTGGGTAATATTGGCGCAATAATCCACCCAAGATACCCTTCGCGACGTATTTAACACGCTGAATCGCATCATCCTTTCGAAAACTTAAAGCCGTTGCGAGAGGGAATTAATATAAATGAGTTTTTGCTCCTAATCGTGTGGAAACGGGGAGAGGTGTGAAACTTGGGAAGGTATATAGAAGAGGAAGTTGAGGAATATGACAGTGAAACCGCTCGAAGAGGGACTCGGTTATAAGTAAAGATCTCGCAGTAGAGATGCGGTAAGGTTTGATAAATGGGGAAAGTTAGCGTGTGCTGCGAATGAGAGGGGTGTATTTAAAGGTGTGAGTAGAGGATTGAACATGTGGGGAGGCGAGGTTTTCTTATGGCAACTTGAGAGAGAGTTCTTTACGGCGGTTGTAAGTGTGTGAGATGTGTATGGGAAGGAAAAGTTGAGTGAGGCTGTATCGCCTGCAAGAAATGTTAGTACTTAAGAACTGGGGTAGGGATCCGAGGTTAGGCTTTTCTTTAATTATGAAAGGTATCTCGAGAAAATATTGTCATGTTATGTACTCAATATTGCTCCTGCCTGTCTCTAGCATAGGGGAAGACATCTATTTATTCTACAAAAACAAAAACAACATTATAAATTCCTATTTTTAAATTACAGAACATTAAAATCCACAAAAGAACAAAATCCCATCCAATAACTACAAGTCACCACCTCCATTAATTTAAAATAGAAATTTCTATAATATGCAAAGGAAATAATGAAACATGAATCTATTAAACCCACTAATACCATGTAACAATTAATAAAAACAATTTCCCAGAATCTATATGTATGTACAAACGTAGAATATGAGGGTATACATTACATTAAAAGAGCGTTTAAAACATTCATAAATTATGAGAATAATTAAAATTTTCTTGATTTAACATTAACAGCACTTGTCAGTATAACTTATCACGTGAGATTTTTCAGGGTTTCAGGAATAGGCCTTCACGGCTACGTCACCCTATTAGGTGATCTCCAATCATTTCACATTTTGTCACCGGCAGTATTTTTCAACAACAAAATTATGGCATATTTCCACAAGACATCGCCGGAGACTGTGAATTTTATTTGTTGAAAATTTAATTTCATTCTTAAAGTTATAAATAATAATCACATCTTAATAGTATCTTACATCAGCGATAGATAGGATAGCAAAGAGGGAATGAATAAAAACGTCCCAGAATTATGTCTCCAAGAAGTTTTCGAATTGAAGAACCTTCAAGATCCTTTGTTAGAGAAAAGTAAACAAAAATTTGTAGTTTGATGATGTGCTGGGATAAACTTTCAGATATACATAAGAATAAAGAAGCACTTCTCCGTCAAAGTCGATGTAAACGTAATGTTTTTGAGAATAATCGCAGGTATTGTACAGATTATAGTAAGCATATTACTTAAACGACTCATTGTGGAGAGATTAATCATTGGACTAAAGTATTAAATTAAAATTTATTAATTATCACAAGTATGCATCTCGGCATCCTCTGCCATTGTTAGTTGATGTTGATCCGCTTACTGTAATGCTATTCCAACTGATAATCATAATCATTCGAGGAAACAGGTCGCGCGTGTATTTAATTTGTGAAGCAAGCACTGTTTCATATAATTTCCAAGAGAAAAGAGAGATTCCATTCGGAGAAAAGGAATTTTCCTGGTGGCAGTAAGGGGCTTATTGCGGTATTATTATGCATGGGTGAGGTTCGCTGTCATAATGATAAAAAAGGTCTTTATTAAGGCGAGATTGATACATAGAAGTCTCTTCCATGTGATCTTTTGTCATTGTTGTTAATCAAAACGTAAATAAATAGTGTGTTTTGGAATTCAGAGGAAGCCCATAGGAATAGAGGATTGTGAAAAAACTGAAGGTAAAATCTTAGGAAAAAATATCCACAGCAAAAAAACTTCCACTAAGAATTGAGGTTAAAATACAATACATTTGAGCATATATTCTGATGGTACATACAAGCTAAGATTTGCATAGGAAAATTGTGTTTAACTTGGAAATATAATAGTAATTACAAAAGAGAAAGAACTATAACAAAAATTACATAGAATCAAACCAGTAGTTGGACACATTGCAATAATTCAGCCAGAAAGCTAAAGCAATGGATTCCACAAGGAAATTAGCATCTAAACAAACTAATATGTATCCGAAAATCAAATCGTTTAAATAATATAAAATACGGATATTCAATAGAAAGTGTTCTTATGAAACATCATAGAAATTAAAAATACAAAATAGGACGTATCAAATACTCAACAGTGCAGTAAAATGGTTCACACAGTGGAGATGGAAGCAAGTAGATATTATGCTTTATACATGCAGAAAATTAACTATTTATTTTAAGAATAATTTAGGGTAAATTGGTGCTCAGAGAATCTTATATTTGTGTAACATACACTAGTTCCTCTACCAGACATACTTAATCCATCCAATGATATCCTTTAAAAGTTATTATCGATTCTCTTCCAACATTTACCTACCAGCCATTATGTGATTACCGACATAATGATTACTATCACTTGATAGTGATCTGCTGTCATATTATGAATTGAGATTAGTTTGGTGGATTAGGTCGATAAGATACTACAACTTAACTAAAAAACGTTTCTTCGTTTCATGCCATAGTCCTCACAAAATCTATGTGGGTAAGAATTAGAAATAATAGAATGATTCAACACTCACTTATAGCAAATAAAAGATCGAGCAAGAAAGGGTAGGCAACGGTGAAAAACAGTTTGATTAGTTCTTCGTCAGAGGATAACTAAATGTGGATCAAGTATTTGAATGAAAAAGGCACGGCAAATATCATACCGGATTAGTACCTCACTCCAAATCTAAAAGCTGAAAGTTAGGTCACCATGGTATCACCAAGCAGAGTTTGGAGTACCTATAATTTCTCAACAGGGATCCTTTTGTATGCTCAGAGTAACGAGCCTAATTTTCAGGAAATCCTCGGTATAAATCTCATGGCAGGACAGTAGCCAAAACACGGTCAGGGACCTTAGTTTTGTCATCCGTTTCCGATCCCTCCCTCCAACAAAAACATGTAAATACATTCATACATTATGAATGTTAGAATGAGGGAGGGGATGAATGTAAAGAAAGAGAGAATCGGTAGGAGAAGTGGACTTATGTAATGAGAATGTGGAAAGGCCCATGTAAAGGGAAGGGGATACGTAGATTGTACGTGAAAAAGGGACTTTGGGTCGCAGGGATAAGGGAAGGGAAATCGAGGGTGTGATTAGGGGTTTTCGGGAAGGGATGAAAATGGAGATGCCAGGATAGGGTAGAAAGAGATGGAGATAATGGGAAGATGAGGTATGGGAGATGAGGGAGCGCGATTGAAAAATGTCTTATAAGAGATATAGTGAAAGGGAAAAAATTAATGGGGAATAAAGGAAAGAGATCTCTGGGGAAATTCGGCCTTTTATTGTAATTGATGCGGAGAGAACTGTTTTTGTGAGGACATAAGGGTTGAGACAGCGTGTGTGTTTGTGAGTACGTGTGTGTGTGTATAATTTTGTGTTGGTAGCGTAGCGGTAGGAATAATCTCCTGAATGTATCTTAATCCCGTGTTCACATTCCTGAGTGGAAGTATGTTTCTGTTAGTTCTAGCGGAACATGGTAGAAACTTTGTCCATGCAGCTCTGTAGACTGGGATAATGCTATAGTAAAGAATGGTTGGTTGAAGGAATCGGTAAGCGACAGCAATCGGCAGGGGAATAAGGCAGAGGGGCTCATGAAAGCCACATGCTAAAAGGCTATTAGGTAAATACCTTAATGTAGATGGGTTAAATTAGTTGTACACATCTTGGTTTATTGAAGTCAAGCTCTCTTTACAAAGATGTTATTAATATTCTTAATAGTTTTTAAGAGGATTTAGCCAAGTTTAGGTAATAGAAAGATATAATTTACACAAAGATAAGAGCTGTGTAGCTTGGAAGATCTCATTATACTTACATGCAAATAATTCCAGTAAATCAAAGCGTAATTAAAAAAAAACAGTAAAATATTAGTTCATATTTGCTTAGTTGATATTTGGGGGTATAAAACAAACAACAGTTTCTTCCTAAGAAAATTCCTAATTGTGAAAAAATTGCTAACATATGCTCATTACGTATTTTATTAGCTTAAAATTCGTGGCATCGTTTATCTTTTGTGAATTAGGTAATGGAAAAGTACGTGTGGTAATCAAATTATCGTAAATTCATGGATTTTGAAGTGAAATTTTATAATATTTAAATACCAAAACCTTATGATAATAATATATAAAATAATAAATACCTATAGATCTATCATAAACATACACGTTATCCTTGGGAATATAAATATATGGTACTCACCCGTAATCGTCTGAAGCAATTTCAAGCTACGAAAGAAACGTTGGTGTGATAAATATCACACAAGATTTTAAGGTCGTCGAATGCGTCTAAAATATCTGAATGAAGATTGAAGAGAGACGAATGGCTCAGGTCTAAAAGTCCTCAGTTAAAGTCGAGCGAAAGATGGTATGTCAGTCAGGATCAGAAGTAACAGGACGTGGAAAATAAGCGAGTCAAGGTAATGGAAAACATAAATTAAGGGAGTAAATAGGTCAGAGATGGTTCGGATGCCAGGAATTTCAGGAGGAACTTCGGAGCAATAAGGTACGTCTCCGGAAGATGAGAAAGGAAAATGTATTGGGTAGGATTCCATACTTATGAGTCTGTATCAGCTACGAGGAGGGGAGGAAGAGGTGGCGCCGCTCGGTGGCGGGGAAGGGAAACTCGGAGTGTATCCCAGGAGGATGGTCTACGTCATCAGTCGAACGCTGGACAGACCTTTGGCCTTCGTCGGGTCTTCTGCCCCGCCCTCCATGACCGAGTCACCACTCCGGAAAATGGGATGTCTCCTCTTCGTTGGGATCAGAAAGGTTATTCGGAGTAAGCGGAGTAATTTCGCGAGTCGGCAGGTAATAAATGGGCGGAATCGTTTTCGTTTCTTAAATTTTCGACAGTCGCTGCGCATTGAGAATGGGACTATATTATAATGTATTTTTTGATTAAAGGAAAGGGAGTCACAATGTGGCAGGGAATGATTTGGAGGATGACGCAGAATGAGACTTGGTTTGTTTTTTTATACCTTTTCTCTCTCCGCGAATTATTCTTGGTTTTGATTGTGATTTTTCGGAACTTAAAGCCACGTTTTTCAAATTCGGTAGTATTCAGATTTGCCTGTAAGAGAAAACTATTCACTGAAATATCCTAATTAACAAACAAAATCCTTTATGAATATATTTCCTCTGAAATATTTTGCACAGCTTTTGTACAGCACAGTATTAGTACTGCTACTGCTCATTCAGAAGTTTTTGGAAAACTAAAAACGAACAACAAGCGCAATTAAACGATATTTTTCGCAATATTTTCCACGATGCATAAGTTTTTTATAATAAAAAATTCTTACGTATGTCAGAGCTTTATGTTCATTTACGAGTAATTATCTTATAAATTCACGAATGTTTTTTGCAGACGTGGTATAGGCGAAGAGAAACTGGAAATACACATTTTCTCCTTTTCTGTTTGATATTTTAAGCGCGTTAAAGGATTTTCAGTTATATATAGGAAGAATAGTACGGGAATGAAGTGTTCTGCAATTCTGACTACGTGCGTTGAAGAACCGTTAGATCAATGGAAGTAACGTCTAGATGTGATACTTTTTACATTTACATTTTAAAAAATTTCAAATATTAATGTGAGAAATTTTTGGTGTTTTCTTCAAATAAAATCAAAGAAGGTACCAGCGAAATTAGGGTTGAAATAAATTATTCATAAGTTTTAATTTATCATGATGTTATTCAATCCCGCATAATTTATATTTTCCCGGAAAGATAATGGCACATTGGTACCTGTTATACAATACGCTAACGAAAATACTTGTCTCGTGCGAATCGATAACTGATTTCCATCGGATAAACCTTCGTTACACACACATTCCCGTGTGAGGAATTTGCAACATTTGAATCTATCCGTTTCGGGAAAACCATTAACAAAATTGTTTTCAATCGGAAAAACGCTACAATAGCTACAAAAACTGCGCAGATAGTTGAACTGTACACCAGTAATAGATATTAATACATAAAATAGATATTAATTAAGGCGTTTCTACAGAATGAGCGTTGGATATTGGCAGACTCTAACGTATCTCGGAACCGATTGTAAGTGAGCAGCATTTTCAAGATGAAAAATATTAAGTAAAATTTACTAGAGACACCTTGTATATCTCAATCACTATGTACATGATGATTCATTCATGTACATTCATGTACATATAATATGATGCACTTGTTCAATTACCGCGTGATTATAACTGATGTGTATACATGTATTTAATCCAAGTCATAGTATAGTATACCTATGTTCAATTTAAGTGATATATCTGGTTTTTCGGTATAATTATGAAGAATAATAATCTAAGTTTTCTTTGAAACCGATCGTAATACGAAGAGTTACATATTTTTTATTTAATAGTTTTGAGTTTTAAACAGTACTTACCAATTCCATCTTATGCATTGAAGACGTAAGGAAACGTAGGAGTAATTTTTGAGACTTTGAAGTCTCTTCCAAGAAAACTTGAAAAGGTTTTAAAGTTCGATTCTTTACCATATATTTTCTATAGCAAATCATCCGCTTTTTATCAAGTAGCTATATCTGGCTTACCATATCGAAACAAATACACTATCCAACTATAATGTCCATTTATATTTATCTATGCACAGAAGCAATAACGTATCGTACTCTTCTCCATTGTACAGTATGCTCCTGCGTTAATAAATGAAAGTATTGCACATTAGTACATCAAATAGGTATTTTTCAATCGAATTGAATCCTTACTGCCAAAGAGAATCAATATTGGAGAAAAAAGTGAAGTACTTTGGCGAAGATTCAAACTGAAAAGAAAATGAGAAAAATAGGAAACTTTGAAGCGGATAGATTCACTTGCAATCTGGAGGAAATCCATTAGGAAGATAAGAGTTTCAGGGTTATTTCCGCTATTTTAACATCATGCCTTTCATCAGGATCGTAAAAATAAGATTGAGGAGCTCTTACCGTCGGATTTTGCATTCACCTATGAAGTTTGAGCGGAAAATAGTTTTCAAGAAATTAGAGTAGAAAAAGAAGTTCAATTACAGTAGAGCTGTAAAAGAAGATCCTAGAATTATTTGCAATCTTCTTCTCGATCTCCCTTTTTCAGAAGCTATTTTTTCATCCACATGGAAAATGCACCATCGCCATAATGTGTAGATTTTTTTCTGTTTGTTTATCGTGTATTGTTTTATCAAAATTAATGCAGTATTTTCATTATAAAATGTTTCCTTCGAAGGGTACAGGAAAAGGAAAAAATGTGCCTTTTGTTTACTTATGTATAAATTTTTCACACCTTAGTACTAATGTCACTGAGGTTCTGTCAGTTAGCATCTATTTTGGATACTTCTTCTTGAATAGCAGGAAAAATTTTATCCATAGGATGATTTTTCTGCACTTTTTTCGCCTAGGGTGAGGAAAGCAAAGTTAAACAACCGCTCCACTTTACCTTGCATAATAAACCTTATTCCCTTTCCAGAGCCTTCTGTGGCTAATTCTTGAGGATTTTAGGTTCTGAATTTCTTTCGAATAGATAAATATCATACAGGCGCTGTTGTTATTACTATAACTATTACTTATAACTTCTCTGATGAATTTGCAGCAATTCAAATGGAATTCATTTCATAATTATTTAGATTACACCAAACGACCTATCTGTCACCTAAACTCTGAGCTTATAATATGATTAATACATTATAAACAAAGTAAATAAAAATAATGATAAAAAATTAGCCAATATATGCAAACAGACAGAATTTATATTTCAGGTATTGACATAAGTAAGAAAAATGGGTTGTGGGAAATAACTCTTCAACTAAGAGTGTAGCACATCCAACTTTGTCGAAAGCGGTCCCGAGTTCGATTCCCGATGGGGTGTGCGGAATGGCATTATCTACGGAATTATTGTTTTAAATACTTCTACAATTATTTATATTCCGATTTTTTTACTTCGCAATAACATTTTTCCGACACATTTTTATTTGCAAAATTTCGGAAATATAACTCCTGGTGAGGACCTATACTTGCGAAATCATATTAACTGTCGAAACTTTATGAAAATACTACTAACGAAAACCGACGATGCGGCAAAACGCCCACGCGAAAATGAGGTAAAAAAACACAAGAAAACAGAGCAATATTAAAAACAATATTACTGTTGAGAGCTGCAGAGGTGATGGTCAACATATTTGTATCCTGCGGTCTGATGATAGATTGGCACAAACGTCCCTCATAAGATCCTATATGTATAACTCTAAAAGAGAGAAATAGGAGAAGGTAGGCTGCAAGATAAGTCAATTATGAGTTACATCAAGTGAGGAAAGGAAGAGAAGGAAAGAAAAAGATATGAGAATTCCGGGATTTAATTTGCTCTCGCAACGATGGCTGGTATTTGTGATAACAAAATATCAGAGGTATTTTGATATGAGGGAAACAGGGCTTAAGAGCCTCCAACGGAGATTGTTTTCGCAAAATCGTTAATCGTGTTATTTTACAGAATTTTCCCCGACATTGATTATCTGAAGACTACCTCTAAAATTACGGTGAATATTCTGGGAGGTTTTATCTTTTCTTTTTCTCATATCTCCCGAGATATTATTACTCAGAATAAGTGGCCGATTTTTTAATTTTCATAGACTAGGATAATAGTCCTTTCCATGAAAATTTACATTGACCTTTCCGCCTGTATACCATTTCATGACCTTTTTACTGAAATTTTACCCTTCTTCATCCCATTTACATTTGAATTAAATTTTTGCGAAGCTTGCGAAGATAAAATTAATATGTGAAAATTACAAAATTAACTGAATAATTCCGTTTTCATTAAATCTTGCCAAATGAGGTCTGTTTTATACTCAAGAGTGTCTCACGTTTACAGCACACTATTGAATAGTTTAGAAGAAAAAGTAGGTTGTTATCTTAAGTGAAACAACATTTGGAAATGAGTAATATTAAAAGATGTATGACTGCTTGCTCTAAAAAATTGGACATCAAGAATAATGAGCTTTAATATTTTATAGGATTTTTCTGGCAAATTGGATTCTTTAAGCCAAACAGAATTTATGCTGAAAGATCAAGTGAGGGTCTTCGCGAAAGTAAAAAAAACCTAAAAACTTTAGTGAGAGGTAGAAATTCTTAATATTTCTCTTCACGAAACTAATTTTGATGTCTTTCATTCAAAATTTGAATAATTAAGTAACTAATATTTATATGTAAGTATAATTTCCAATACCTCTGATAGCCTAGGTTGGTACCCTACATTGTGATCATATTGAGATCCCATTAATTATAATACAAATTATTTTGAGCCTTATAATTTGAGTATGAAAATTTCAGAAAACTACTCCAAAAGTCTTACCTCAGCAGGAGCAAGGTAGTTATTATATATCAATGAAGCAGCTAGTCACATTCTTTCTACTTCTACACCGCCGAAATAGAGCATATATACTCAGGCGATACCGAGACAAGAAGTGAGTGAACATGGCGTTCAGTTCAGACTCGAGGCGATAGAACACGTCATAGAACCTCTCAGCGCCTACGCCTTTAAAGAATACACTGAGACGGATGGTTCGGATGTTCGAAGAGGTTGAAACACGTCTGATATCCGAGGAAAAATTCTGGAAGACGCGAACTCTTACAAGGATTGCAAAGCTCTCAAGTGTATATCCGCATATCCTATGGTCTTCTCAATACTCTTGAACGCATCTCGCTTTTTTCTTTATCCCGTCTCATCTCATCCGTTCCATTTCAATTCGTTCTCACTTCCCATCTCCGAGGAACGGATTCCTCGTGTTTTTGTACTCAACCTTTTCTCGCTGCGTATTTTCTTCCCACTTGCTTTATTTATAGTGGCTAGATACCGGAGGGGTTGGGAGATCTCTTGAGGTTTCGTCTTAAACATTTGCCTCTATGAAATGGGGGAGTAAAGGTTTTCCGGGAATGGTATCAAGCTGGATTTAAAGCGAATTACACTACGTGACCTATTTTGCATTCGATCTGTTTTTCAACTATGTGAGTTTAAAATGGAATGTTTTGTGTGAATATTTGTGCTATTAGAGTTGAGGAGTATCATTGAATAAGGGAAGTCTTTTCAGAGTCACTTTTTTACGATATTCTTCATCTGCTGAAATCCTATTCTGAAATTTTCTATATTGAAATCCATCATAACTACATTCATTTATTGATCCATATTAAATCAATACCTACTATTTAGTAGGTACTTACATATTTGATACTCTTATGGTTTAAAAAAAGAATTTTTATCCAAAAGCATAGGATTTTAGGAATGAATATTATTGCAAACCTTTAAGAGGGAATGGTTCTGCAGCGGATGAAAGCAATAATGAAATGATTAATGCTGATACATTCAGATACTATTGATGTAAAGGTTATGCTTTTATTTTATTTTGGTATTACACTTAAATTTCTTTTCTATTTTGTGAATGTGGAGCCAAACGGAGCCTAGAACAGTAAAGCCATGTTCTAAAGATTTGACCCATTTTCTATTCGATCTCTTTCCAGCAGTAAAACTTTAATATGGTATATTATTAGGAGGTATTTAAGTCATAAATGGCGGAGAAAACATCTAAAATGCTTGTATAATGTCAGATTAGCCATTGATTAGTGTCTGATACGATTTGATAGAGTGATTTTCGAGACTTGCATAATAGGTATTGCGCAAAATTCACCTGGAAAGTTACATGGTCATATAAACCATTGCATATTTCCAAGACTTAAATTCGTACAAAGTGCATATATAAACCTTCCAAGCAATGTAATATGATATTTTACATTACATTTCTTTTCACGAGGTTATCGTGGACTTATCCTTTACGAATGTTAAGTCAACAGGTTATAATAGTTTCCTAATATCTTTATTCTATCGTTCTATCACCGAATGTGAACCGTCTCCAATAAAAGAAATTTTTTCCAAGGTTAACGACGGTTTATTTGAAATATTTCAGTAATATAGGAAAATCATACGATTATTATGATGAGAGAATATTGTAGGTCAACATACAATACAGAAGATGTTGCGTGATGCATGCAAATATGATAAGTAATCCTTTACTTAACCCAAAGCAATTCGAGCCTAATGGACGTATAGCACTAGAGCCGTACTTTACCGTTCGGCTTGCTATCCCAATTTCCTTCTCTCCAATCCCAATCGCATAGCTCTCATCCTCATGCGAGCTCATCGGGATATGGAGTCCGAAACGCGTCGCAACGTAAGAATCCCTTTGTTTGTCGCGAACGACAGGTCCCATGAAACGAATTGGAAGAGGGGGGCAAATGGCCTCGGAGTTGATTGCATCCCCTCTCTCTCGAAGGAAGCGTAAGCAAAACTAAGGGAAAAAACAAGACTTTCTTCCCCATTTCGTCCCCCTCACTTTTTCTTCCCATGACCTCAACTTGCTCCATCTTAACTGATTGATCGAGAAATCGGGCGAGTGGATTTGCGGACCTCCGTTTCTTTCCAGCGACGGAGATGAAAGAGTTCGAATCCAACTTTCTCTCCCGTAAAATCCGAGATGTCGTTGATTAAGAAAAATCAGAGGATGATGGTTTCGAAGATTCCTGGCGGATTGGAGCGGGAATAAATCCAGATCGTCTTCGACAGCTCGAGTCGCAGATTGGGCGTAAATGTGATTTGTTTTTCAAGTAAATTTTAAGATGGCCCCAAAAAGTTACTGTTTGAGTTACCTTCCTTCTCAAGGCCGAACATTCAAGTCGATCGCGACTGATTATTCTTCCATTTGCGGATGATTTTGATCGGAGTTTTTTTGTAAATGCGTTGTACATGCATGAGGATTCTTCATTTTGTTTTTTTTCTCTTTGAGTTACCTTCTGAAGGCTGACATGCAAGACGATCGCAACTGAACATTCTTCCAAAATTATTTTGATCGGATGAATTATTTAATTGTGTAATACATGCATGAGTGTTCTTTCTTTTTAATTTTTCTAAGTTTCTCTACTCAAAGTTCTATACTTCCAAATCATTTTCCCCTCCCTTTACGTCTTTCGAACAAATCATATCGTGATTCTCTCTGTCTCTTATTTTTCATCCTATCTCTACATATTTTCGTAAGCCATCTCTTATCTCTCTATATAAGTCCAACAAATTTACTCTCAGTCCATTTATTTTCTCAATCTAAACCCTTTCTGGCTTAGGTTGGATAATGGCAAACCATGACCTCAGTACCACAAACGTAATAAATCGTAACTACTTTCAGAAGACCTGCTACAATCCTAGCACCAACGTAGGTTGTAATGCAAAACGACCTAAAATATTTTTAAATATCAATGGCAACCGATAAATGCGAAGGGTTTGGTTGGCTGTTGAGGGTTATAGAGCATCTATGAACGGAAAAAATCGGCCTAGGAAGCTGATAGCAGGAAGTTCTAAGCTGTGTTTTTATCTTGTTTTAGCGTAAATGGGACTGGTACCGAGAGAAAACAGTTTTAAGCGTGATAGCGCCCTAAGCGAATGCGTTTTAAACGGGTTTTCCTCTATATCACGGCAGGGGAATATCTGAATCTTTTATGAGGACACAGTGCTAATAATTTTAACTTTGCATTGATTCCAACAGTCTTTCTCTGCTATATTTTTCAATGATTTTCATCATAAACACCTTTCTTTCGACGATCGCTTCTATAGTAATGCTATAAATATTTCAACTTCTTTTGTATATTTCTTTTAACATATACATTGAGAATATTCCTGTGGAGGTTTCATTCCTAGCTGAACTGTTGGATTTTGAATTAAATTTCCGCTGGATTCTTAACACAGAACCAAAGTCAATAAAGAGATGCTTTAAATACTAAAGAATGCCATTCATTCAATTGGACTAGAAAGCAAAAATATTCTGTGTAAATATAAATGTTTTTTTTTGTAATTTTTGCCCTTGTCAAAAGATTTTGAAGCTTTTATTTGCCGAGTATTCAGTTCAAGTGGAGTAATTCGGTGCTGAGAGATTATCTACCTTCTGCATTCGAAGTCATTGAAGTTTATCAACGAGAAAGACGTAAAAACATGAACCCTTCAACCTTCAATCCGTCAACTGCCAGTTCGACTCTCACTCACCTGGAATAAGGTTCCTTCTTTCTCGCAAACACTCTGAGCGACGTTTTAGAGGAACATCTCCTACTATATTCAAGGGAGCACAATGCATGAAACCTGCAACAGACTTACTGGCTTGTCAGAGATAGTGTACGTAACGGAAGAGGCAACCGGGGTACTTTCAGGAAAAAAGGTACGTTCGGAGCACTTTTACCGGTAAATTGGTTTTCTCCCATAATAGGAAACTGGGTACTAGAAGCATATACGGAGCAAATGTAGGTTGTGAGAGCCCTACTTCTTTTCCTAAGCTCGGAAATAACGGTCGCTTCAAGGATGAGTTTTACTTATTATATTCCCCATTCTGACTCGCCGAGCTCAAACGAAGCGCCATTATAAAAGCAACGAAATGGAATAAGAAGATCTTCTCTTTTTTATTCCAAAAGCGAGAGCTACAATATAACCCCATACGTGCTCATTCCCCTCCGCTGAATATAAAGGAAATAAAAATACACCGAACACACGTGAGGCAGGATTGCGTGAGTTAAAGCAGTAAACCAGGAAGTAACTTTAGTTTCCGGATGTCTGTTACGTTAACCTCAAGGGGGTTTTAAGTTTTCAGTTGAATAACTGTCTTTATGTATGCCTCCAGGTCTATTTTAGAATGTTTCTCATAAAATAATGGATTATTTTAAGAGGCTTATATGCTCCATACAACTCGTGTTTCATGGTCATGCCCAACATCCTCTCCGTCTGTATTCAATCAAAAATCATCCTGGGTTTATTTTAGTATCTTTTCGTCTAAAATAAATTCTATCGGTTAAGTACTGGTACGAGTTTTACGACACTAATTCTGGCAAATAATATTTCTCTGGGAGATTAAAAATATTCAGGCTTCGCGTTATGGTTTGGTATCTCATCCAGATGCATCCGTAATTATCAATGCTGTGAGATAAAAAGAATTTCTGGGTGAAAAATTATTATTTGCAGATATTTTTGTTTGTTTCTCTCTAAATCCCTCTCTTTTATCTGAATTAACTTATTTTTATACACATAAATATCATAAATTCGATGTGTGAAGGCGTTACTTCGTGGAAGGCCATTATAAATGAATAAAAAACACTGGTACACTTCCACAGATTTACTTCTAGGGCGACATGTTTCGCTAGCGAGCTAGCATCTTCTGGCACATCTTTTAATTTGTATATTGAAATTACAAATTAAACAATGTGCCAGAAGATGCTAGCTCGCTAGCGAAACATGTCGCCCTAGAAGTAAATCTGTGGAAGTGTACCAGTGTTTTTTATTCATACATAAATATCAAATCTATTTTTGCATAGCTTTCGTAATTGAACAAGAAGAAGAAAACAAAGGGTTGTATTATATGTAGTTAGTTTTATGTTATGTAATATTACTTTTTATTAGGAGTTTAATTTATTCAAGCGATATTTGGTGTGATTTAATCATCTTTCAATCTGAATAGAAATTAAAACTAATTCCGTTCACAGATAATAATATTAATTAAAAGAACAATCAGTTTCGAGAATACATATCCATCCTCAGGTAACCAGAACTATCGCAAAACAGAATTCATATGAAGTAATGGGAGAAAAGAGATTGCACTAGAAAAGAGGAAATGGGAGAATTTTAAATTTAAATTAGCATGGGGTAGGTAGAGAAAAACGGGCCTAAGCAATACAAGGAGGATTTTCTGAGAAAAGATGTTCATTACCAAGGTCTATGTTTCATGTAAATCAATAGTATGAATATAATGTAAGAATAAATCGTACATATAATTTATCTTTAGTTGCGTTTTTCTAGTTCGCCAGCAGTCATAAATATGACATCACGTGCGTTATAAGGCTGTTAAATTTGAATCTTTAGTTATGACAGCGTCTAATTTCACCGAATAAATTATCTTAGGTAAAAGCCCATTCTTTATCGATAAATTTATATGCATGATTATGAAATTACTTATTGCTAGAACTATAGAACATTAAAATGATTAAAAGAACACTTTGTTGTCATACTCATGATGGAGAAACCAAAATATATATTACAATCCGAAATAAACTGCAGTTAATATTGACCGAAATCATTTATTGAAACTAATTTAGAATTTATAATTCTACAGTGATGATAACTATGATATTTTTATAAAAATCATACAGCTAAGCATTGAAACGCGCTTGAAAACTTACACGAGTAAATCTGGGATTTCACTGAAGCAGTCCCCACCTTAGAAAGAAATGAAACCGCACTAAAAAGAGTATGCATCACGTTCATGAGTGGGCGAAGATATTTTTGGCACGGAGACACCTTTCCGAAAATCCACGCCTTCAAGGGCAACAGCGAACGCCGGCGGCATCCACGTCGGAATCCTCACAAGAGATCGAGAATTTCCCCAGCGATAAACGAGAGAACAGAAAACCTCTTCTCTCATCTCCGCAATCCTCAAAGGGCCCTCGGATGAGTGCACAAATACCTCAAGATACGACAGAAGGATATCTTGCGGGGAAAAAGGCACCCGCGGGCGATGTCCCGCACGACGTGGGCAGGCGTCGGACATGGAGAAGGCACAGCGATATGGGACGAAGTGTCGGGTGCTATCTACTCCTTTAGCAGTGCCCCGGGAAGATTGGGGAAGACGCTCTCCAGCAGGCGGTATCGCCTCGAACGAATCCACGAAATTCTCTCAACAAGTGGCAATCGTAAAGAGAGAGGCTCGTTCATGCGGAAAAGAAACGCTCCCCTCGGAACACATCTTGATTTTCTCGCCTACGTGTTTGCATGCTTGGGAGAGGTTTTTTTCCATTGTGGGTCATGATGCGGATCGAAATTCATCCAACATAAAGGGTTCCCGTGTTAGAGGCGTCGTATCCAAAGAGAGCGGTCCTCATATTTTACTGGATGATTATGAACGGGATCGCGAGTGGCACAGTTGGGTGTTTTCGCGTATTGAAAGTGGATTTTTTGCACGCTTACCTTTAACGAATAGCTTTTGATGTTTTCCTTTCAATTGCATATACTAAAATGTTAACGTTGCATGTTTGAAAGATTTCTGTTGAAATTGGACTTTTTGACTATTGGAGCATGCTGTTCCTTTCACCCTATTGTGATGAATATTTTTCATTTGTATCTTCTGGTACTCAGAGATGAAATTTAATTTAATTTTGTCCCAGTTCTTATCTATCTGTAGGTTTCGCAGGTTTTTCACACCCTCTTCTGGGGTGTTTTCCTGCTGTGGGCTATTTTTCCTATCCTAAGTTTTTAAGCCCACAATATAAATTTCTTCTGTGCACTTTTTTTCTGCTGTCTCTTTCTTTCAAATTGACGAAGGGTTAGATGTAAGAAGAGACTTTTCAGTCTCAATCTCGCCCGAATAAAGACGATTTATTATTATTATTATTATTATAGTCTTGTTCATAGCTGTGACAATATGAGGACTACTGAGGTATGAATACGGTTCAAAGTGTTACTTATAAATTAGTTGAGCAGTACTTTTGTAAAGGTGTTCCGCTTATAGTATTCTAATTTAGGAAAGTAATAGCAAAGTCACTCACTCCTCATCTTGCTAACTCGCCTCATTCCTTCGTGAAATTAATATAATAGCTAATGGTGGAGAGAATGGATCCTACCAGACCTCAGGCTTCTGACTGTACAGACAAGCTGAAACAAAAAATGTAGGGAAAAGGGTCTTAGGATATTTGGTAAATATGGATATGCATCCAGGAAAAATCCCTAGGAGAAACGGGCATGGAGAAATTCTGACAGGATCGGGGCTCGAACCCGGGATCTTCTACCTTCCGGGAGACTGCTTTATCCAATTATATTATCCGGTTTTCGAAAGTCCGAAAGGGATTTTTCCTGGGTGTACGCCCATATGTGCTAAGATACGTTAACCTTTTTCCTAGTTATCAGATGTTGAAAACGCTACTTTAGAAATTGTTTGTCTTAGTCGACAGCACACAAGGTATATATCTATATCAAAGCATACGTTAATAATTACTCACAATGTGAGTGGTTTATCTCTTCTATATATCATCAAGGACTGTAGCCCTAAAATAAATCTATGTAACAGTGCAAGAATAGACTTATTTCTACTAAATTGCTGGTATAAAACTCATAAAAGCTATTAAGCATTGAAGTTGATGTGAATTTTCTTATCGTCTCGATTCAGATGCTGCTAGCAATTTTAGAGTATTTTATATTAAAGGTTTTAGTTTAATTAAATCAATTGATACAGAAAGTAATTGAAGAGAGAATGCATGGAAAAAGTCAGAGAGGAAGACAAAAAATGTTAGATAACATTAAGGGCGAGAGCATATACCATTAAATGAAAGAGAAAGCACTGAATGGGGAATATTGGGACACATGAGCCTACCGCAAAAAGGAAAATGTTATGTATATAGCCGCAGTAAATCGTTATTTATACCCCGTTAATATCACAGTGGAATAAATAGCCTTTTCTCTCAGCTTGAATATTCCCAAGTATTTTTACTTGTTTGCAGTATCCAGATTTCAATTTTAAAATCGCAAATATCGAGAGAGATATATGATTGAATTTTCAGCGAAACCTGCCAATCACCGTTAAAAGCCATAAATGCAGAAACAGAAATTCGGTACGTATAAATTTAAATTCGAAAAAGGAGGCGAAAATCAAAAGAGCTGCGTGGAGCCATCATAGGAAACATTTACATTTCATTTCGCGATGAATAAAAATGCACCGAAGTATAGCGTAACTGTAATTCATTTTTCACGAAAGGGAAGCTAATGCATCACAGAAACGTTTTCCCTGAAACGCTATCATATATTACGCGAATCCTTTGTATAATATCGCATCAATCCTTTCGAACGAATCTTCCATATAACTCGCATATAGCGAATTCACAAAAGAACTTTTCCAGATAAAGCTGACGATCGCGCCAGAATTGCAACCATGTGTATTGTAAAAGGAAATATAGAGGGCGAACGAAGGAATATCCATTTTCATGCCTTTGTGAGGAGGATATGAGAGATGAATGCTTTGATGCGAGTGAATACGCTCCCGTTAATTGGACGGCTTGTTACTTAATAACATCAAAGTAAATCCCGGAATCGAACGCTTTCGAATCGTCCTCTGCGCACGGATTTTTATCATTTCGTGCACTCAAAGGAGGAACGTGCCCCACGTTACCAAAATGGAGCGATTACGGGATTGGCCGAACGTGATTCGGTCTTAAATCCCACACGTGTCGATGGGCTGATCCGATAATGCGTCCGACAGCGGACTTTTCCGCAAAGCGATTGCGTTTCGAGACGAAATATCTTCGGCGTGATTACGGAAAATAATAAAGATTGACGCGGATCAAAGTCTCCGCTGGGTTATTGAGATTTGATGTTAACTGGATGGGATGACCCTTCAATGTTTCCCTGGCATTTCACATCAGCGATGGGCGTATACTTCTTGTAGTGGAGCGAAACGAGAAAGAGAATGTTCAGTGGAATATTCAGGTAGGAAATGGGTCAGCGATTGTGTTTTACTGAAGAAGACTGTAAAATCACTTTGGTGAATTATACGTCGATTCTACACCGGGTTTGAAAGAGCTTGAAGTTGTAGAAATACTGTTAAAAGTGCTTTGACAGCTTAGGTAATTTCGCACGTGTACTCTCACCGGGAGTCGAACCTGGTACTGCTTTCACTAAAGTCGAACTCGCATAAACATGTGCGATAATGCATAAAAATTGTCTAATTATGTCAGTCATTGATAGTATTTCGGCAACTTTTGTAGCTTAATTTCATAGAAAAGGTTTTCTAAAGAATCACGTAACTTCCAGCAGCATAAACTATCTAATTAACGTTAAAAAAATGCAGACAGATATACAATTTTCCATAAAGCGTTATTTCATAAGACTACCGGTTTTGGTAAAGCATCACCATCTTCAGATCATGTTGATGCATGGAGATATTTCATCGAAACTGACAGTCTTAATATCTATTTATGCAGCAAGACGCCAATTTAAAATAAGACATATAACATGAAAAATGGACGAACATATATGACTATTCTCTAACCGGAAAAATCCGATTAACATATTGATTACCAATAAATAAAATCTTCCACAGAGGTATAGGTAAAAATTTTATCCCAATTTCTGGTAGAAAATTTATATAAATTTCTGATTTTTCATAGTATTTATTTTTTCTAATTTTTCTGCCTAACCTCAAAATGAGAAATTACCGTCATAATCAAACGTGGGTCCTGTTTTTGCCAACGGAAATAACTAATTTCATTGGGAATATCAGGGTATATTTCTTACAGGTTATCTAAACCAAACGAAAAGGAAATAAGCGATTTAGTATAAAATGTTGAAGCAAGCATAAGTATTAGAAGAATCCCAAAAAAATCGGATTTCATGGAGGTCGCTACATAATCCTTTTCTCACGAAAAGATTTGATCCGTGAGTTATACCAGCGAGCCTTGATGAAGAATTCATACGCCTTGTCTCAAAGGCTAACTTGGTCGAGTAAACAATATTTAAATGCATCCGGCAAGTATTATATTTCCTCATGTAACTACGATCCATTTTCCATTTTTGTGAGTGCACCCGTGTGAGTGCCTCTGTTTTCCTACGCTCATTAAAATGACAATATGAAAGCTCTTTTCCTGTTTGCTCTGCTCGACGGTTAGAACTCCGCGTCAACGTTTTCACTTTACATTGCATTTTTCTTGTATAACGCATTTCATTTGTTTCTCTCACGGCAAACATTTGACGTGCATTCCCGCCATCAGTTTGCCGGAGTTGATGAACTTCGTTGAAGGTCTAAAATAAGCATCACTAAAGCTTATTGACGTAAGAATGAGCTCGATAATTAGCTTGATTTTTTTTCTGGTACTCTTTTCTATGCACACGTGGGTGCTCTTTCTCAAGGTGTGATCACCTGAACTAGAATTCCCTTCATAGTGCGCTATGTTTCATTCATTGATACTTGACTTCTTCGTCCAGATAATCTGCTTACTTTACATTCTGTTCACTGCTGCTATTAAAAAATTCCTCATTCTTCTTCCATTGTTTATCTGCAGGGTTTAAATGGTCAAAATTAAGTTACTAAATCTCTCTCTTTGTGCAAGTTGGAGACCATTCTTAAAAAATATAATATTGTATATTATATATAATATTGTATATTATATATAATATTGTATATTATATATAATATTGTATATTATATATAATATTGTATATTATATATAATATTGTATATTATATATAATATTGCATATTATATATAATATTGTATGTAATATAATAATATAATGTTGCAACACAGCCCAGGTTCTATTATTATCCCTATCCAGGTGCGGTATCCGCATGGTCCCCTGAAGAGCGTGTTAACTGGGTTTTACTAAATGTACATAAACAATCGTACCTCCTTATCATTTTATTTAGGCAATTAATACGAATAATCCACTGAGGTAAACACGCATATATGATTATGTATAATACCGTATTTACTCGAATTAACCGCCCCCTCTGTTATTAGGACAAGAAATTCGGCAAAAAAGGGCGGTTATTTTCAAGAAAAAACGGTATATATTTTTGTACTATGCTGTTCTATAGTTAGAGAATAACACTATGACTGGGCAGGCATGCTGGTATTATGCTCTCGGTTGACAGTGTCTCACGAATAACAGCTATATATAGAGATGTGTTTTCTCGTTGTTCATACAGGAACACACAGGCATATAGGAAGCATTAATTCCCAGCTATAAAAGGCATCGCGGACCCCTAATTACCTCGCTTCATTAAGAGTCCAATGGAAGAGGTGGCAAAAATACAATGTGTTCCTCGCACTCTGATTACCATGCAGTCTGCCGTCAGAGGGAGAGTGCACTGAAGGGGAAAAAAATCGGCGATTGCGTACGACGGAGGCCACTCGAGTGGAGTGCATCTTGGTGTGTCAAAGCAGTGCTTCCACGAGAGCCACTCCACGTTTTCCCCGTGCGTTGGCATCCTCTCACAGGGGTCGAAAAGTTGGCAGTCTTCCGTACCTCTGTGGCTTGGTGTCATTGATCTCGGGCCATTTTTTCCATCTCTTCACGGTCGTGTATGTGGGTGTAACCGTCGAAGGGTTGCTTTGAAATATTGTACTTTGAGAGCGTGACCGAATGAGATGTCGCCTTTTCATTACTTGGCGCTGTGTTTTTACACCTCCCGGTCTGTTTTGTGAAATGCCTTATAATTCATAGGTGAAAGGAGGTATGTATTGCACGTTGAGGTGTGTGCCTAGGAAAAAATGCAAGGGATACGGAGGCCAACTGGACTGGGACTCCCACTTCTCACTTCCCCGTCTTCCTCTTTCCCGGTGGATGCTTTATTCAATTAAGATATATACCAAGCACAGCCCACTTTCCGCTAATAATTTAATTCATGCTTAAAATAGTAAATTATTTAGCACTTGGAATACGTCATTAGTGTTGTTGTTATAGTCTTACCGTCTTAGTTCGATATTGATTGTATTCATTATTAATCATTTTCAGTATTAATTATATTTTTTATTTATTATATCATTATTAAGTGTAATCATAGCGTCTTAACTCCGTCGGTGATCGGTTAGTTAAAGCTGAAAATAGTAGTTGGTTAGTATTTTTTGAGTAAGATTGAGTATACATAACCAATTTCAATAGATATTTAACAATACTGAAGTGAAAATTTCATAAAATACATTGCCAATATATCCTGAATTAAACATTACTCATTAGATGAGGTAGCACTATGAAAAATAGAAATTGCAACAATAGTGAAATAATAAATCTCTAACAAACGAACACGTCACATGTGAAGCAAGGGAACAGATCGAAAAATAATACAGAAAAGGAGTATTTCATGGGCTGCTGAGCGTAGTCTCGGAGAGATCACTACTGGTCTAAGAGATAAAGGTTCTCCAAGCGCCGAAATAGCGGCGACCGTCTAAGGGCGATTACCGGGAAACGGATAATTGGACCCCCTATGAAGATGGAAGCATTGTTTCCGAAATGTACGAGGGCTGTTCAAAAAGTTCCCGAACTTTATTTATTGCAGCATAAATATTTCACTTACAAATTATTGCTCCGAGTCTCCTTAAAAGTACTCCCCACCCCAACGTATACACTTATCCAAATGGTATTTCCACTATTTAAAACAGTCTTGGGGCGCTTCTTTCGGACTGTTCATAAGCTCCTCCGTCGAATTTTTCTTTATTTCTCGAATGGTGGCAAATCTTTTTCCTTTGAGCGGTGTTTTTAGCTTAGGAAATAGGAAAATGTCACATGGAGCCAGGCTTGGCGAATACGGTGGTTGAAGAAGCACAGTGGTCTTGTTTTTGGCTAAAAAGTCACGAGTTACTCGTGTTGCTCCTGGTCTGCTGTCATCAGGCGAGGCATGAATTTGTCCTCGACTCGATGCATCCTCAATTTTTTTACTTAGGATTTCGTAGCAGAACCAATCGGGATGCCACGCTCTTCTGCAAGCTCCCCGACAGTCAAACGTCAATTTGCACGAACGAGATCGTTCACTTTTTCGATGTGAGGGTCATCTGTGGACGTTGATGTTCTTCCGGAACGCTCGTCGTCTTCCATTGATTGCCGCCCGTCTTTGAACCGTATAAACCACTCATAACACGCGGTACGTTTCATAGCATGCTCACCAATAGCATTGGTAATCAATTCAAAAGTTTCCGTGAAAGATTTGCCCAGTTTCACGCAGAATTTTACAGAAGAACGCTGCTCCTTCAAAGAGCTCATTTCCGCGGACCCGATTTTTCGCCGCACTCTACGATCATCTGTTCACATAAACATCCGTAACTAATGAACAAATCAAGATATCGACAAAGTGACTGAAGGTGGTTATTTAGGAAGCTTTTGCGAATACAACGCCTACAAGCAGATTAAAAAATAACCAACTGGAGGCACACTATAAAAAAAGTTCGGGAACTTTTTGAACAGACCTCGTACATGGGGATTCTTAAGAACTGGGACCGCTAACACGATTATCCGTTTCCCGGTAATCGCCCTTAGACGGTCGCCGCTATTTCGGCGCTTGGAGAACCTTTATCTCTTAGTTCATTGACCGCCGAGTTCCTTTTTTCTCCTTCTATCACTACTGGTGTTAAATTATGCGTCATTATTCTCTAATTGTCTATCTGATAAAAATTGATTCGCTGCAGAGTGAAAAGTGATTAAGTAAATAAGACGCTCTCTTTATACGAAAAGCAGACCATTCATCAAAAATATTATACTTGGCAAACGGCATTACACAGCCCAGTTATGAAGCTAGCTTAGAACGTGGTATGTGCATGGTCCTACGAGTAGCGTCTGGTTTTACTGTGGTTACCTAATTTTGCAAAAGAATAATTTACAAAGTCATACTCGCGGCTGCATGTGGCCATGAGCGTATGTTAAGCAAACTTGCTTTAGACCCTCTCTACATATCTATACTATTTATCAAAGTTTAGGCGTGACTAAATCGGTTAGGACCCCCTTAGCATGCTCTAGGACGGTCAAACGAAATCTGGATCCCACTCTGAACACCGCGCTTAAACACTCTCAGTTTCCCGTTTGGTTTGCCCCACATCGCATCCTCCCTCACAATAGACTCGCATCACGGGATATTTGTGGATTTTATTTGCGGCCGTGAAAGCGCCTGTTGTCCACAGGGATAATAGCCTTTCAGTTGATAACAGGAAGGAGAAAAAACTAAAGGAGGGGTCTTCTCTTACATCTGTAACTCGCCAGTTCTGGCTCGCGCTAGCTCCAAACAACTCGCATATCTTTGATGGTGGCCATTCTTTATAGGCCGTATCGCGTAACTTCCTGGAAGCCCCGGAAGGGCTCAGAAGAGGTTAGGGTTCTCGTTTCAACCCTTCTTCCCATCTCCGCTTCGAACTTCCTGCCCTTCTTATTCCTTTTCCTCCAGCTTTTCCTGAAGTTCCTTTCACAAAGGAGGTTTGGAAGCCCTAGAGGGAGGAAGGTCAACAATAACACGGCCTTCCCTATTTACAAGTCGGCCATCGCTTCTGTTTTGAGTAAATCGGGTCGGTTCTATCGCGAAATTTTGTGAGGAAGTAGTGTTAGGGTCAAGGAATGGAAATGTTGTGGCCAACGTACGGCGTGATTCTTGTTTTTTATTGTTTATCATTACATATGCTGCAGTTGGACTAATGTCGGGTGGCAGCCTCTATACATTATCAAGTTTTACGTCAAGTCTCTAACACTAGAAGTCCCATAAGTATCAAAATTCCAAAACAGCATAACCGTAAGCATAAACAGTACCATAAAACATACAAATTTCCATTAGAATTTGCGAAAATAACTTAGAAATATAGAATAGAGTGGAGGAAATGCATTTTCTAGGTCTCCAAATTTCCAATAAATATCCTTTGCTTAAATAAATAATTCGCCCGGGGAAATCCGCCCCCTCGCTCCCCTTGCTACGCAAATGGTTCGGTAGAGATGTAAAAACGACCTCGAAATCTTATCATATTCTTGTATTTTAACAATGATTTAGAAAATGGCTTCTGTTCATTAGGTCGATAAAAAAGATACTTGGAACCATTAGTAAAATAAATTCCGCAAAATTTATGGAGGAAGGGTTTAGTTTTTACAGAAATCGAATTTTTTAAGTTTCGTAAGTATTACATTGCTCTTTCAATCAAGTAATTAGACAAAAGGCTGAGTAGAACCTCCAATATCGGCTACCAAAAGGTTTTGAAATGTGAATGGAGCTGGATTTAGAGTTGGTATTTCTCTTCTTTTTCTTTCTCACTGTGCGGAATTAGTCCACCTAAACTGACCTTTATGTCTCTTTGCACTTCACTCTTCATTGCATTCGATGAAGCTTTATTCAAATGTATCCCATTGCTCAAACCAAAGAAGATTTCATTTATCTCAGTTTTTAGGAAAACTGAATGAAAAATATTCCATTCAACAAGATGCTAATATTAGATCATATTAAATATCATTTACTTTAATCGTTAGTGAAAGCTAACCTAGTTATTAAATTATTCGTGAACTTATGCTTAAAATCTTGTAGCCCAGGGTTAATAGATCGCTGCAGTTATTAGTTCTCAGGATAAGTAGCACATTCAGAATAAACTTTTTAGGTACTCTTTCGTTTCGATGGAGCAGCCTATAAATGCACACAGTAGGTGTAGTCAATAGCCGTGATATTACACACTGCCGTTCCCGTTACCGGTCGAAAATCTAAAAAATCGATAAGAGAAGCCCTTATCATTCCGAATCTCACGTCGAGTACTCCCAATTCCCTCCAATTAACGCCACATTTTCGACGAACGTTCCCGAGCGAAAATAGCCGTAAAAACGCTCGAGCGCACCCATCTTCCAACGACTAATTTTTATTTTCAATCAGCGACAAGAGCTCACTGCAAGGGCCATCGGCGGGAGAGGTGTGATCGCCGTTCGATGGAAAATTTTCAAGCAGAATCGTCCAAGGACACATTTTTTCCTCTCATCGGAACAAAACACGGTGCAATTCGGCTCTGCAATTACGAGAGGCTCGGAGTCGTCACAAGGCGCGCTGCACCCAAAGAAAAAAGGCCAACCTGAAGTGGCGGCACGTGATTAAAGGAGAGGAAGTTCGAAAAATTCCGGGCTTGAGAGAGAGGTTTTAATTGGGCGCGGACATGTGACCGGTAGAGGGCTTGTCGGACCTCCGCGCTAAGGGTCAGGCTTATCGCTTAGTTTTCTTTCTCCGGGACGTGCGCGATGATAAACTTGGCAGTGATGTGTATTTTTAGACCTAGTTTGGATAATCAGTTGCCGGGGGATTCGTCGTAATTATTTCGACTCCTCTCCCCCGCTTTCCACATCTTGAAGGATTGAATTATTTGTAACTAGTTGACCCGTCCGAAAATTTTGCCAAGCTAAATGGAGAATAATTGATTTATTCGCGAAAGTGTTTTTTTAGTTACATTTTTGCGATTTTTTTGTTTATAGTAATTGGAGTAGTGAAGGAGAGGATATGAGATAGGGAATGTGGGGACACATGGACCTACCGAAAGTAGAAAACTTATGTCTAGTGATTGGAGTGTTTGTTGAAATGTATTTAGTTGGAGAAATAGTGTGTCTGTATCCGTTTCGATATACTTCGTTTGCATTGATAGATATCGATATGTTTACATCAAGTATAGAACCTCTGTGGGAAAATTCAAGTTTTAGCTCAACTTTTTTGATTAAATAGTGCATTTTCCAATTATTCGTCTATTTAAGTGTACATATTAGTTAAGAGCAGGAAAATTTCTCTTTAAAATGGAGTGTCGTTTGAATGTTTTGATGGAGAACGGAGGTGAAAAGCGCTGGTCACCGAAAAAGGAAGTTTTGAATAAATATATTGTAGGAGGATTGTATTGTGGTCTAGGACAGGCTGCAAAATTGCGGATCGTGAGACACACGTTCTTTTTTTACAACTATAAACAGTTACCGGTTAGTATAAAGGGCTGATTTAGCTTTAAGATTTTGTTTTTCGATTTTGAAAAAAAATTTCTCGTGATGCGAAGGCCAAAGATATTTTAAAATAAGAAAAATGTCAATGCTTAATCTTTCCTTCTTATATCATAAATAAATATCCATAGATACTTCCACTTTTTGCAGTCATTCGGAAAACTACTCTAATAAAAAAGTAATTAACCAAAATGGAGCAATATTTATCAGCTTGACAGAGAACACAATTCTCACATTATTTAAGGGCTTCTTGTGCCCTATCCTATCGACAATTACCCTAATGCTTTTTTTGCTCTTGCAGTAGCAGTCGTAACATCTATCATCTGTCACTGTTCTTCGTGCACTAACGACTTAATCATGAAATAGTCTCGTACGGCTATATTTTCTCCTTCATACGATTATATTTTATTTATTTTCATTGAAATTGTATGAAACAACTATGAGAATTTAATATTAGTAATGCATATCTCTAATGTGGTAAAATCAGTTTATGAAGAACTTATTGCGACTATGTGAACTTTAGGTTTCCTGTGTAATGGCTCACTGTGGCCTGAAGTTTGGCTACTTTTTGGTATAGGATAATATATCTCTTTCATTTAATTTAGTTTCAGTATTTCTCGTAAATCTGATGCTGATGTATGATTGATGTTTTCTGTTAATATAAGGTGAACAAATCAAATAGCTTATAAAAGAGTGCGGGGTTTTCATACCCTCCTTATGGAGGCTCTCTGGGTACGCATGGGTGGTCTGAAGAGTTTCCGAAATTTCGCCATTTATCGACTTTTTTCTTGTTTTCTGTTTTCTGAAATTTTTCTGAAGATTTCTGAAAAATCTGGGGTCAGAAACTTTTCAGACCACCCTCGTTAAGTGTAATGCTTAAAAATAGAATTCATTGATTCCACTCCTTATTGAGTGGTATGAAAAACGATATCGATAGGGTCGTTTCGCTGCACCAATTTTCGACAAATTTGCTTCCTATAAAATGTATTTGTTAGCGAAAAATATTTTCCTTTAAACGCCTCTATATTCTCAATCAAACAGTCCTTAGAATTAAGGTAATGCGAAGGAAATCACCATCGTTGATTCTTGCCACTTGATTGATTTGTAATACAACGCGCCCGAAATACATAGATGTATTCCTAAAAAAATATTACACATTGTAGCAAGATTAAATAAAATACATTTCATGCCTATTATATTATTTCCAGTTTGCCAATAATATGGTAAAGATAAAGTTATCATCCCGGGTATTGAACCCAAATATCCCAGCTCCTAGACCACATGGGCTGTGCGGGAGAGGATGTTAGTTCACCAAATAAGAATTCAGTTTTCATCAAATACAACCGATGTCTAGAGTGATAGCGCTCTCCTGTATGTTCAGTGTTAATCAAACTGCATTGAACAGCATTGAGCAAACTGTATCCGCCTGTTGTTTTATGTGCAGCAGTTCCACAGAGTAATCCTTTAACGCTGTGTTACTCAAAAATTTAAGCCTCGGAGCCCCTCATTCTCTCAAATGTTGCTGAGGACGTTCATGATTTATTTTCGACATGCGGGAAGTAAAACCGATTTTTCAGGTGTTAGATTGGGGCCTGTTGCTCCTTGAAACTCAATTCGAAATAATATAAAAAACATTCATAATCGCAGGTTGCATGTGATTCTGAAGCGTAATATGGTGAGAGCCATTTTGTAAATTATAGTAGCTGTAATCATATATAGCTGAATGCTGCACAAGAAGTAAAATAACAGCTATCTTCAAAAGCATATTTACATCCTAAAATACTTATATTCCACTTATATCTTATCCATCGTAGAGAGGAGAAAGTGTTGAATAGTCGACCAAAGGAAAGAAATTGAAACATTACTGTTAATGTAGTAGAGGTATAAGAACGTTCCTATAGGTGTATTTGTAGGTGTTTGAACTTGCGTCGAAACCAGGGTCTGGAACGGGAAATCCGGGATTACCGGCCTCTTAAGAATCACCAAATACACATTTTGATAGCCATTCTACCTTTCTCAGGGATCAAAAACTAAAGATTATAATGAATTGCGCAATGTGTGATTCTTAGAAGGTCGGTAACCCCCAGATTCTCGTTTTTTCCACATCTTGGTATCAAGCCAAGTTTGAACACCGATAAATGCTGCTATAGGAGCGTTTTTATGCCTCTAATCTAGGAGAGGGGACTTTTGTCCTTCGGAAGGCCATATTTAGCATTCGGTCTTATAAGAAAAAGTATGCATGTACAAAAAAACCATCAGGCCACTCTAATGCTGCATATTGTCTGCATCCAAACAATTAAACGTTGGATTTTTCTGAGAATGAACGAATTCATCCACTTAGAAAACTGTAAGGTAACATAATACAATTAATTTTTAACTTGGCTTAGGATATAAGATTGAAAAGAATTAATTAATTTGGAGTATTTGGTTCAGGAAGTGACCAAATGGCCATATTTGGCCTAAATGCCGCCACCCACCTCTAATATATGACCAAAGTAAACATCTCATAGTTTAAAATCCACCGAACTGCGAAGAACTTTGTTATAACTTTGAAATAACTAACTAAACTATAACTAAATACTGTGCTCAATTGTGTGTAATTTGCATAGTAATATAAAGACGGAATTAGTTTTCTTTGTGAAAAGTTGTTCCTGTTTTTTCTTCATCTCATAGTTGTTCGAGCATTTTAGTCGTCATGGAAATAACATATCCCTAGAAAAGTCTTGAAAATAAATTTTGTAAGCCTACTTCCCTTAATAACTTGATTTTAATCCGTATGACAAATAATATTTAGATTTCATATTGTTCTGAAAAAAATTTTTAATTTTCTTTAGAATCCGTTTCCTTCCTTTCTAAATCATCTGAGAATTTTTCCGCCCTTTTCAGCATTTTTAGCGTCGTTTTGGAAATAACGCATCCTTAGGAAAGTCTTGAAATGAAAGTCTAACGAACCCACTAGAAAATCAAGGTATTATATGCGACTCATTTATTTAGCAGAACAGATTTGGCTTATCCTATTCATAAATAGGCAGCAATCTTCCAGGCAAGCCTCTCTCGAAGCTCTCATTTAGTAAATGCGACTTCGCTTCTGGTGCCCGCATGCGGCATGGGTACACACGCTGAGCGGTAAATGGTGTTTATGGTAGAGGCAAAGGGGTAATGGGACGCAGTGGGCAAAGGAGAGCTGTTCCAGTAAGAGAGCGGTGGGTAACCATGTTTTCCGTGGGAATGTTAAGTAAACAGGATCAAAGAGACGAAAGAAAGTGAGGGAGAAGATTATATATTAACATAGCCGCGAAATGATTTAAAAGGGGGAGTTCATTCATCCTATCTACTGCGAAATCTGTCGTTACGTCTGCAGAACTGTAAATCTATCTGAAAAATTCGCTTATCAGATGGGTATGAAATAATCTGCGTGTTAAAGATTTATCTATCAGTACTATATTTAATAGAAATGATTTAATTCCGGGAAACGTTCTCAGAAACGTGTTCTTATTAAAATATTTATCTGTGGATAAGGGTGAGGCTATATTATAGATTTTATCTGCTTGCGGAAAATAATTGCAGAAACTGGGGGAATGAAAACATTCATATTTAAAGTATCTCTAAAAAAAGTTATGTTAAATCATATTAATATTATCTCTAAAAAAGATTATATTAAATCATATTAATCACTAATAAATAATCTCTCTAAAGGTTATTCGTGCTGTTTCAATATAAAATCTACTTTTTTTTCTCTTTTCTTTAGTTTGTAAAAGCATACAAATATTATGAGTAAATTTCGGGTAGGCTGTATGCGTGGTGGGATTCTCATACCTATTTACCTATATATCTGGTATTTATACAATAAATGCATGCTACATACTTAATTTAAACGCAATACCTACATTTTTATTATGCGTGTAGTTTTTCACTTCATTCAAATCAATAAATGCAATAACGACACTTCGAAGGATATAATGTTATACATTTATATCCTTGTAGATCAATTTTATAAGTACTATGTTTCATTAAATTTGGGATTTTAAGTATAAATTTAAGTAAACTTAAAGGATTTTCAGTATATAATCCGATAAATTAAAGGAATCTTTACTCTTATTTCATCAATTTAATCTATTTCCAATTATTCGTAAATCGAATCGAAGTGATAGAAGCCGTAAAGTCAACAACTTCTGCTATACAGAAGAATTTATGAAATCGAAGACTCCATTAAATATAGTTTACACGTACATTTATATCTTCACCCAAAAAGGGTGAAATCCACGAAAACCAATATTTATTTTGATTTTTTCCGCCAGAAGATCATATCTTTTGGTGTTAAAATCAAATATGAATTGCCTTTAATGGAATTTCTGACCTCGTATATTTCGTGATATGGCTAATGCTCTAGAGCTGAGATATTTTATAGTTGAATTAAATCATTCCTAATAAAATTTAATCAGCGCAAAAGTATTTAATGTGTTTTGTTACATATACAAAGCAGGTTTTTTTTTAAGCGGACGTAGGTTAAGGCTCATTGACGTAACCTGTATTCAGAGATTTATCCGTAACTTGATATTCAGTTAATTCAAAAATACTCATATATAATTGACTGAACATCCAATAAAAAAAGAGTGAATAAAACTAAATTAATTGAGTAGTGACCAGTAAGACTAAACTCCTGAATTTAATAACATTTCATATTCCGTATTTTACATTGCATATTCCGCAGAAAATTAATTTAAAATCCATTGAAAAACGACTTGATGTATAAAATAAGTCTCAACATCAGGCCCATGAAATTCAGATATCAAAAATAGTACTGAGATATTTCGATCTCCAAAATTATCGAATGTTGAATTTCAGTTTTATTTGTTCAGGTGTACTAGTTTCCCCAAGCGACAATTTCACAGGACATTGATACTCCATTTCATCATCCAAATACATTACAACACACACGTTAATCACTAAAAACGAACACAAAATACTAAAACACACTATAAATCACTTTCATGCTCTGTATCAGTGTCCGTTTCGATATGCCTCTTTTGTATCGTAGGATGTCGAAATGTAAACAACGAAACCCAATGGGTAAATTCAAATTTTAACTAGATTCCTTGACCAAATTGTGCATTTTTCATTTTTTAGTGTATGTTTAGCGGGAAGCGGAAAATCTTCTCTTTAAAATGGTGTGTTATGATGATGTTTTGATGGAGCGTGAAAGGGGAAAAGCTAGTCACCAAAAGCGTATGTTTAGAAATAATATATAAAGATTGACTATCTCTAAAGAAGGGACTGATGTAATATAAAAGCATCTCCTCTATAAAAGTAAATATTTTTGTATTTTATTTTTTAATTGTTTTTAACTAATCTCTGAACTGATATAAGATAGTCCAAACGTTTTAATGTAGTGTGAAGGGATAAAAGCTCTGGTCACCGAAAACGGATGATTAGAAATAATCTATGAGAATAATTGATTCTTGCCGTTGTATGTAAAGACTTCGTTCCCCTTCACAGCTTCTGAATGAAATTGGCTAATTCATCATCAAGGAAAGGTTAACGAGCCAAAATTCGACGCTTTCAGTAGCGACTTCTCCTGGAAAGATCCACTCCAAATATCCCGACGTCAGGAAGATTTATCAAACCCAATTTATTAGCGAAAATTGCAATGCAAACCTTACTCGAGACGGGCGTTTCTTGCACCTTTTCTCTTTCCCTCTTGGACGTTCGGTTTGAGTCATCGTCCTAAGCTATCATCGACCTTTCCCCCTTTTCTGACCCTATCCCCGTTTACCCTCCAAGCAAATCCGTAACACCTTCCGGAAATATCCAAAAGAAACTATAAATTCACTCCAGTGTCCCTTTTCCTTACGTTATTTTTCATACAGCTGTCGCTCCTCTTTTCAGGTGTACCCAAGAGCAATACATCCATCTCTCATACTTCTTTCTCCCATTTCAGGGACCTTTTTGCCGTGTCGCTTTTATTTTCCATCCTTCCAATACTCGATCTCCTGCATCCAACTCCTTAGGGTCTTTAGTCATTCCATTTCGCAAGGTTAACATTAAGGAACTCGAATGCCCCTTTTCTGTATCCATGACTTTTCCGCTTATCTAAGAGACAAAGGTTCTCCAAGCGCCGACAGCGGCAAACGTCTAGGGCGATTCCCAGGAAACGGATAATCACTTAGCGGTCACCAGTTATTCAGAATCCCTAATGCGCATTTCGAAAGCAATGCTTCATGATCACAGGGGGGCAATGCTGAATGAATTTATAATATCATTTCGAAATGCGCATTAGGGATTCTGAATAACTGGTGACCGCTAAGCGACTATCCGTTTCCCGGGAATCGCCCTAGACCTAGAACGTTTGTCTCTTGGTTCATTGACCGCCGAGTTCCTTTTATATTTCTTCTAGCAACATGGTTTTCCGCTTATATTGACGCCCACTACCGGATGAAATCTCTTTTTCTCCTATTTCTCTCTATTTCGCTAACTTTATTCCATTTTATTTCATGTTGTACCTTTCTCTAAAACTTCCTTGCAGTATTGTTTGATTATTTGTTTTTTGATTCCAGATCGACCTCAGGCAGAGAGGGAGGAAACTACCTCAAGGCAAAAAGACGACTGAGGGTGATAATTAGTGACTTGAATATCGGTGAGTGGATTATATGAAATTGCTATTACAGGGTAACCATGGTTAACGACGGTAATCATTTCCAGGATTATCGTCCATATCCAAAATTGTCTTTGCCCGAGATTCAGTGCGGTCTTTAACTCATATTTAATCTAGTGAATGATTTTTACAAATTGCTTCCTGGAATTATTCCAAGTCGTTGATTCATACAAGGAAATAGAAATGGGTCACTTCTAAAAAAATTCTATTGCAGATCATGATTTTGTATTTTCGATGTTACAAATTCGAATATTTTTCCCGTAATGAAGGTAAACAAATTTAAGCTCAACGAACGGCATAGCTTCGCAGAATAATTTTCTTTTGTTTGTACTTCTTAGGTTTATTGAGAAGAGTTTCCACGAAATATTCCCATTGAATTTTCTCGTAAATTAAATAAGGAAAACGGCTTTTCCTATAAATTTTCATTCCGTGACGTATTATCTATTGCTTTTTAGGTGAAGTTATTCACGTAAGTTTCATAAAATGTCAAGTATTTCATTCGAATGCCAACATTTTCTTCATTTCTCTCCAGTTCCCTTTTTGCTGTCCTTCGCTACCAAACGAGACGAAAAATTACGTTCTCTGTATTGTATATATAAAAAGTACCTTGATCTTTTATATGGAAAAGTATTGGTTTCACTCTGGAGGCGAATAATAATCTATTTCTTTTTTATTTATTATGACGAAAATAAATTGAAAAATGAATTCCGGAATAAATTATTTGAAAGCGGTGTATGATATCTCGCCTCAGGAGGTAAAATGGCAAGGCACGACTCTATGCATGTATATAAATTTATTTATTGTATATGTGTGTCTTGTTATGATTGTATGATAAAGCAAGCAAGAATGAGAAAATCACGTAAATAGCTTATCCATCCAATCCGTGGCATCTATCCTTTAGAGAAATGTGCGGCGGATAATTTTTGTGGTACAAGGAAATCTCGAACGTAATTTCATTAATTTAAATCAAATTTTTGAAATATAGCAATCATATTTGTAGTGAGATTTGAGCGTATAGTCAATCCACTTTTCCCTACTGCTTGTTTGACTACATTGACGGAAGGAGCATCAAATATATTTATTAAATTGTGAAGCTATGTTAACAGTTTTTGTCATCACTAATGTAATCACTCGTTACAGATTGTGTAATTTGCAGATTGGTTCTAGATAAATTGTAAAATGCTACAGAATATTTCCACCAGAATATACTGCGGGAAATATGTATACCACATAATAAGAGTATTAGTTAGAGACTTGGTAACATTTGGCAATTTACTGGAAATTATATAAATTAACAGTATTTGAGTACGTGGTGATCAATTTCATTGGATATGATAATCATTTCATCATAGAAAAATCTAAATTGGAATGATCCAAATTAATATAATAAAATTACTATTGTCTAGTTAAAATTCTCATTTGAATTTGCCATGATTTAACTTACAAAAACAGAAGCGATGGAAAAGCCCTTGTTATTATAATATTGTATGTTTGTTATTGTATTTTTACCTTCATCAGAATGAGGATTTAATCAGATAAATTTCGACATTTTGGAAAAAGTTTTGAAAGGAAATCCTCGAAATTTATTCACCTAGTTTCGGAGGGGCAGTGGCTCTTAATTAATCAGTAGGAGTGGTTTATTACAGGTACAAAGTTAAGTACAAAAATACAATAATATGATAACAAGGGCATTTCCATCGCTATTGTTTTTGTGGGTTAAAGCATAGCAAATTAAACTGAGATTTTTAACTAGATGTAATGTTAATTTTATTATGCTAATTTAGATCATGGAAATTTAGATTTTTCTATGATTAAAATATTAAAATACCATATGTCATTTATTAATATGTACTTCACTACTATTAATTTCTATAATTTCTACTAAATGGCCCAATGTTAATACGCCCTAGTGTAACAAAACTTTCAAAAATGAAGGTGATAAATATTCTTCAAGTACTCTCCTTGGTTTGACTTGTTAAATTTCCTCAGTAAGATTCTCGCATTCCAGCCTTGATATATATCAAAGAGTTACATTATCCAGCCGAAAGGTGAAATGCATTATCCGACTCAAATATTTCAGTATAATCCGAAGCCTTACGCCTCTATCGCCATTCTCCAGAAAAAATCTCAGAGTAAGGCTTTATCGCGATGGAAGTTGAAATGTGATAGCCGGGCTTTCTGAGTTTGTGCGCAGTCCCGAATGGGTCTTTCACGATTCCCTAGTTTTCCTCTTCTTTCGCCGTTCTTCTCCCATACACATATTCCCTCACCGAATCCACGACCTTCCATTTCCTCCACTTCCCGTTAATGTGTGCTCTCCACGACGACACGCCGGCCATTCCAATGGGTATTTTTCCCGCATCGCACGTTCACGTGCCGACATTTTTCAGGAATCGTTACTTTTTCCCTTTCAAACGTGAGCGAGTCAAGTCGCGTTTTTTTCTCCTAAGGTTACTCTTTCCGGGGAGCGTTTCCGGCGCCGTTCCGGGAACTCCGGGAAAAAATTTTCGCCATTCATTTCACCCGTTAAATTCCACCGAGAGCTATTAGAGGAGCGGTTTAAGTTGGGGAGAATTATATTTATATAAAAATGTAGTTCGTTTATTTGGTGGATATAGAGATCTTTCGTTCGATATTATACCCTTTTTGAGTGAAGTTTGCTCCTTTTGAATGAATTTTTATCATGATATTGTGAATGTTTTATGTTGTATCAGTGCCGTTTTCAGCGATTTTTGTATGATAAATTGACATTTTTGCCATGATCAATAAATTTAAATAAGGTCCCTATGGTAGGCAAGAGAGAAAATACATAAGAAATGTATCACTTGAAATAACTTCTATGAGACTTCTATTAATCAATCTCTCAGTAAAATCGCCATTACTGCACAGAATTCCTTTCAGTTTAACGTATATCATTGCAGGTAAGACTTGAGCTTGCCTATATAAAATGCTATGGAGCGAAAATTATGGTTTATGAAACAAATACTCCAGCGAAAGTGCTGTACTTTTTCCATATAAAAATTCATGCCTCGATGCTCCCTGAAATATCGTTTTAACTTTTTGGCATAGAAATATATGAGAAATTCCACCGATACACTCATTAGATTATAACGTTGTGATAGAAAATACACTGAAAGCATATCATGATATTTAAATCCCGCCTCGTCGAGCTATGCAAAGGTTAAAGAGACTTTTATATGAATAAAAGCTATGTACCGAAAATATCGAATGATTAGGTAATGCAGTGATATCTCAAGGGAATGATTCAACTTTTGGCTTTTCTTGCAGAGAAATGTGTCAGTTAATGTCGATGTATATACCTATTGAGTGACAATGTTACAATAGAAAATAGGTCGAATGCGTATTGTGAGTTATTTGTTCAGATCCTAAGGTAAAGTTTAACGAGCAATTTACGCATGTAAATATTATGAATGTAAAAAGTTAAATAATTTTATTATATCCTCCGTTCAAAGGTGCGATAGCTTGCGTGCCTATGAAAAATTCTAGCGTTCTTATTTCTTCAAACTGTAACCCTAACGATATGTTTTTATAGGCTCAGTTATTTCCACGTAATTTTTTTATTATTATAAATAATAAATTTTGCAGTTGAGTATAAAAGTTTCACTTGGAATTCCACCAATAATCTAATTTAGGTTATTATGCATTTTTCTGTTGTTGATCATTCGTAATTCGTTAAGATCTCACTTTCCTAAAATTTCTCATTCCACAGCAGAGTTTGTGCTAAATTAGAATACCTCGGCTGGGATTCGCTGAAGGAGAGAAGACTTGATTTTCAACGGATTATTCGGAAATATATTAAGTCAGGCCTCTTTGATGAGGAAGTTTGTTTTATTGATCCAATTAACATTGTTCTCAAGATCTGGGAGAAAACGAAAAAGTCTTACCAGGAAATCTTGAGAACAGTTTGCAACTTAATAAGTCTGTCATAGAAAAAGTTGATTTGAACACATAAACTCAAAAAGTGGATACTACCAGACATTGAGTGATTGAGAAATATCGACTACAGTTATCTACTACTTTGTTTACATACATATATACCTTAGATCTACAGAAATTAAATACCTAAAGTTGGTTCAAGGTATTTGATACTGATTAGCAATTAAAAATATTCTATAGCTAACTCAGAAAAATCGAGTAAATAGCTATGTACGACGTAAATACATACGTACGTACATACATTGTACGTACCTTACCTTTAGCCATCGTAAAAAAATGTAAAAGTCTGGTCGTTTTCTTTCATAGGAGAATAAAACGGTAATTAGATTTAGATACGGATAACGGTGTCTTTGCACCCCCTGCCGTACGCCTTTGGCTTCTTGCAGGGTCTGTAGGTAAATTCAAATCCACTTCCTGAATTGCTGTGTGATTCCATGCGTTAGGTCTCTATGTAAATGTAAATCCACTTATCGAATTGCTATGTGATCCCATGCGTTTACTCTTTCATTCGAGAGAGAGAATTTATTCCCGAAAGAGCTTCTAATATGAAAATCGAAAGCAATCTAGAGAAAGGAACGGAAATATTTGCGATCGGCTGAGCGTAGTAAAGTATCGCCTCTTTTCCACGCGAACTGTGCCTGAGCACGCGTGGATAGAAAGTATCAGTCAGAGAGTGATTCTCCAGCATAAACTTTCTCCAGAAGCATAACGTAATCCCATCAAATCTCTTATGGACACATTCTTGCAGAAGACTCCGCGGAAGAATCCCCGTAATCCCTAGGTCACCACGAACGAAGAAGATACTAGACTGATTGAAATAAATGAAGTACATACGTCCGAGGGAAAGGGAAGAGCGGAAAGCTGAGGGAAATGGGGAAAATGGATGGCGAAGTCAAAGGATAGAGGGCAGGGGAAATAGATGTAAGTCGGAAAAGACTTTCGCTTCGAGATGGAACGCAAACCCGGGTTTTTGACCGATCAGGAGGAGCGGAAGTGGGATCGAATGGAAAAGTATACGTAGGCAACGGATGAAAGGGACGAAAAAGGAAATAAAGCGGGAAGAAAGGAGGGATGCTAGCGAAGCGGGATTTATGTGCGGCGAGAGGAGAAATGAAATGGAATCGGGAAAAAAATGAGGCGTGATGGACGTATCCGAGTTTGTGTTATTTTGAGGCCGGAGTTGCGCCGAAAATGCAGGAGGAGAGACATCTTGGTGTACGCTTATCGATTAATTACTAGCAGGGAAAAGTTAGATTTTATTCACGAATTACATGGATTAGAGACTAATGCAGTTGTTTTTACTAGTCTATTAGAGCTCTGGGTTTCGATAAATATACTCTTTAGTTCCACTACACTGTAAATAATTTGTAACACATAAGTAATTATACTATTTTTTATGATATTTTATTATATACAGCCATACTATAAGGACAATATATGTACTGGAGAAAAGTTTTTGATTGACTGCATGTAGAGTAGTTAGAGTAAATATAAGTACATAATCATCACCAAAATAATTGCAGACCTAAGCAAGAGAAAAGTGATGTGATTACGACCCAATTATTAAAATAATAAATTTGAGTAATGTAAGGATACAGAGATACATCACTGAAATAATAATAGAGATAAAGTTGTACAAACTTAAGTTTATACTATATTAGATATAAAAGATTTATATTAGGTAGAAATTAACGTTATCATAATTAACACGACATTGATAAGTTTATATTACAAACTTCACCTGATGATTAAAAATTAATAATGATGATAGCTATCCAAAGCATTCTATTATCATGAAAGCGCTTTTATGTGCGCATGTGGTTAGCATTAAAATAAAAACTATAAGCCTACTTCTCTTAATAATTTGATTTCAATTCAAATAACAAATGATGCTTAGATTTCATATTGTTCTGAAAACATTTTTACATTCGCTTTAGAATCCGTTCCCTACCTCTCTGAGTCATCAGAAAATTTTCCCCCCATTTCGGTATTTTCTCGCCATTATCTCCAAAGAGATAGGACACAAAAAATAGGACTACACGTTTTTACTTTCAGTAAATCTATGCTTCTCTCTTTTGACCTTTCATTATTGAAAATTTCCGTTGAGCAACCCACCGAAGAGTCGAGACGCGAAGTATAAAACTAATTCTTCCACGTCAATCCGAATCTTGTTACAGAGAAAATAATAAGCCTGTCATAGAAAAAGTACGAACGTTTTTAATTCACTTTGGTGTACCTCTAACAGACCTGGCGTCCTTAGTTTTTGTTTGCTTTCTTTGGATTTGAATTCTGTGTTTCAAAACGTTCGTTGCTGGAACGCCAAGGTAAACTTCCAGAGTTGCGCGGAATCAAAATTGCAGGAAATCTCCGCATTTCAAAACGTCCCCTGGGTAGACAAGACGGTAAGTCTTCGAGATCTGTAATGTCTATCTTAAGAATATAAAGCCATTAGAGTTAACGGAATGCAAGAGTATTCAGAACTGTGTAGCGAAGCCACCTCAAGTAGAGAAACGATTCCCCATAATTTTTTTCCAAATTATGATTTTTATGAATAAATTTCTTGAATTTGGTTACTAAACCAACTTTCACATAAACCATAGATGATTAATGTCGAAGTAGGCGAGAATGGCGTTTTAAAGGATGTTGAATCCTACCGGCCATTCTATTATTTCAGAAGTTGTCTCCAGAGTATTATTTAAGCTAACCTGTTTAAAATATGTAATCAGACTCTTAAGCAAAATTTGTCCTGAAGAAACTGAGTATCGCTCAGTCGTAGCAGTTCTTTACAAAACGTATTGACTTCCGCTGATTGCCTCTTTCCGATCCACTAATACAAAATTTGTCGGTGATGTCCCATACTCTGAATATATACTCTAAGCAAGACCTAACTAGCTGAGAATGGATCATTTAAAGACTTTTTCTTCGTTTCTACAGATTACTCTTTTTGCGAATCTGAGTTTTCTCAGTGCTCATCAACAGATATTACAGAAGTGTGTCTGACTAGTCTTACAATTAGCCTAAAGGAATATTATTAATGATAGATCTGAGAAAGAATTTACACTCATTAAGTAATTAATGAGTGTAAATTCTTTCTCAGATTATTGTGATAAGTAATTAATGAGTCTAAATTCTTTTTAACTCTTATGTCTTAAAAAGCGATAAATTCAACAAAAACATCTTTGTGAGTACTTTTATCTTTGAGGGAAAGAAAAACTTTGATTTCAGGATACGAACTAAATTTCATTTCTTCTTTTCGTTGGAGTCATTTCTTGCTGTTTCCCTCTACTGAAAAAGCATGTGATATAAGAAAAAACGAAGGACAATGCTGTATAAATGCAGCAGAATATTTATATTATAAAAGAATTCTATTTTAATTTACTTGATAAAATACGCCACATGTAAAAACGAGGCAAAACTGAAAACGTACAAAGTAACTCTGTAAACTACATATTTTTCTTACGTCCCTGACAAATGTCACATGGTAGCTTTCCGAATATTCATGTAAGCAGTAGTTGCTGTAAAAGGATGAGCAGGAAGTAATTATAGTTCAACTCAGCATCATCTTTTGACTGAAAAGGATAACTTCAAAGTACTTTTCTTCTTTGTGAACACGTTTGTGTGCTTCCCTTTCTAGTTTCAGCGGGTGTAAATGATCACATGAGTTTTTGCTGTTTCTACTTCATTTGAGGAGTCTGTGTGATTGATTACGAACTCGGAGATTTTTCTCGATTCATGATTACGCTCTATTTATTTTATATGGAGAATATATTCCGGAGCGTTAATCAGTAAAAATTAGTTTACGTGGGAGCAAAGCAAGGAAAAACCATTATTGTGAGTGAAATCGCTGCATTTGGTTGTAACTAAGACCTGGCTTTAGTTTTATGTGCACACAAATAAGTAACTAATGCCCTGATTTAAGATTATAGGCTGACTGGATGCAAAAGCCTCTGAAAAGTTCACTTACATATGTTGGGTCTGAAATTTTAGAATTAACTCAATATAAATTTGCTAAAATGCATTATGGAGTAAACATATTCTCAATTTCCTATAAATTATAGTTTTTAAAATCGAAAAATCTCGGTTATATTACCTTTAGAAAATTTTTATCCATCGGCAATTCCATGCATAATGGTGACTGATGTTTTCCAGGTTGTTCTCCAACCTGTGATTCCGAGACTCATATTGCGGGATCCTGAGATTCGATTTTTCTAACTTTTAAAGTAGGGTTACAGGTAAACAAGTAAAGTCGAAATAATTGATCGGTTGTAGTCGAAAAGATATTGATCAGTCTATTAAGGAGTGAGTAAATAACGCAAATTTATTATAATAATAGAAAATTGCGCAAAAATTCTAGCTGTTGAAGATTTATCAACATTTTCGAGCAGTTTTTAGACGGAACAGAAATGTTAATAATATTTATAACAGTCCGTATAAGTTACTGAATTCACTGTACTAGTATATCTTTTTATTTTTACGAACCCATTTTAGCGGCTGTTTTCATTGCAATGAAATATTCAACCAAATAAAATTTAAAATTTACGGAATAAGCACTAAGGGTATACTTTGAATTTATCTCTTTTGTATTTAAGCTCCTTTTAATGAATATGAGAGGGCATTCTGAAAACACGGAGACACTCTATGTGTGAGATTTAAGCAATGGCTGTTCTCGTATGATATAGATGAACTCCAAATGGCTAGTAATCGCAGACTATACTTCTGTGAATGTGTATCGTTGTGTCCTTAATATCCGTAAGTAAATGGATGGTACGATACTGAGCAGTAAGAGCTTCCTCTAAATTATTCCGGAAGCCAGAAATTGTGCATCCCAACAACAGCAAGTTTTTTCGTAGAGGCTACTACATGGAATATTACAGCTGAATTCGTAATTCCAAAACAATGTCTTTGAATACTCGTTTTCTACACAAAAAGGGATTTATGCAGACATATATCAGCTTGAATATCAAATAATCTGTAATTGGATACATTAGAACAATAAGTATAGTTATTTATTATTATCATGCTGTAAATATTTTAAGTGTTTCGCTGGAATGCAAAATAAGACAAGTAGTTGATTAATTTTTACTTCTAATATAGTAATAACAGCAAGTTATCCTCTGAATAATCAGCAAACGAATAAATTATTCGGAAATTACCTCAAAACATATTTAGGTTATCTATGCTAGAAATCTACTTCGTGAAAGAATGATTTTATATTGTAAACTTTTCTTAACTATTTTTCGATTTTTTGATAAGGAATAAGAGGATAAAATTTTTAGGGGAATAGAAATTTATAATTATTCAGCGTAATAAAAACAGATGTAGAAGAACATATCGAATTTTGGTAGCCGTCAACATGTGGAATTCAATTATTGGAAGAAATAAAAATACTTTTCCATAATTCCACTAATTATATTTGAAAACTGCCCGATTTCAAAAATACAATCATCTCCTTCACTTGATGACAAGTATACTGTACTATTCGAAACCAGACGATTATAAAAATATATTTAAATGAATTTTTACAAAGTGTTTTTGTTTCTTACAATTTGCAGAAAATGAAGAAAAGGGAGACCCGACAGACCGAAGAATGTTGCATAAACATTGAAGCTAAAACCGTTAATTTTTAATAACGTTTCGGACCAGTTTAAATTCCTCATTAATTTTCATCGTACCTTCAGTAACTAAAATTCTGGGAGTGCACCACATGCAAACGTTCGTAAAAAACGTTTGATGCTCTTCACTGTAACATCTGTTTCGGTTGAAGTTGAAGTACGCATCAGATGACGGATTCATATTCTCCGGTTTGCATGGGAAATGAGAATGAACATGCTTTATATTGCATGAAGGCACACAAAGGATAGAGTACGGCGAATAGAGAAATATGGCACTAGGATAAGTGACGTGCAGTAAATTTCAAGGAGCCAAAACGGCGAACTGTTAGAGACATTGAAATAGGACCAGGACGGAAACAAACGCGTGTTTCAAATTCATATTTAATGAGCGCTCTCTCAATTCTACACTTAGTCTTTTATACATGAATTTGCTGAAAGACACCGGATGCCTGAAATCTTTCATTTAAATGAAAATTTCTTTACGGATCCGACTCAGTGTTTCCAGCTATAGAACTGAAGTACATTTCCGTTCGCTTCCTTTCATCTTCTCATGGGAAATCGAATGCACATTTCATCATCTCTGCTTGTGCGTATTATAGAGATCATCGTTAAATATAATCGCAAGAGCAAGATGCCCAGAACAACATAAAATTGCAATTCTGCCTTGGTATTTAGGAAATTTGTCGTATTTCGGTAACTTTTTATTTAGTTCAGTAGTCTAATTTAACTCCATTATTAAATCCAGAGCTGATATTATTCAAGTAAACGTAGTAGAAGTATTGTGAAAAGTGCTTCGACAACTGAGGTCATTTCGCAGGTGGGCTCCCACCGGGAATCGAACCCGGGACCGCTTTCATTGAAGTTGAACGCGCAGCCCACACGGCTATCCGGGAGCCCCTAGCATGTAATCGTACTTATTCGAGAAACTCTGACTAGTCTATTCACTGTAAAAAGAAATTGGCACCAAATAAACTTCTCCACTTATATTAACTGTAGCTGATGCATGAGGGGCAAAGATAGTATGTACGTAGGTCCTAATGATTTTCACGGAGAAGCTATATCCTGCTTAATAATTCGATAATGAAATAATTATTAAATATTATTAATTATTTTATTCTGCAAAGTTATTAAATAGGATGTAATTTTCTCTTTATAATCAAAAGTAGTTTTAAGGTAAAAATTTTATGAATATTTTAAAGTTTATGAAAAAGGTTAAGGTTTCTGAATAGGATAAAGTCTTCTGAAAAATGTTTCCTATTTATTCCTTTTTCCTGTGATGGAATACTTTAAAGTTACTCGCGAATCTGTGAATGTTTCTCTCTAATAAATTTACTCTCATATGATTCTCCTATATCACCAAATTCTACCGTGGGCATTGTCCCCGCAACTCATGTCAGAATTGACGTTCAGTACCACTCGCTTAGCACTCGAGTGGCATTTTAAGTGAGGTTTTGAACGGGCTGCCTCCATTCGCCTAATCTGCCTAATTAAGACGTTTGCTCTGAATGAGGAGAGCCTCTCCGACAGCAGCTGTTCCTTGGGCATTTTGCGGGGAACACGCGTGTCCGCATTTAGTGCACCAATGGGAGTCAAAATAAGGAAGAAACCCACAACAGTGTATGGGAGGCGAATGAACTTTGAGGCGTAAATCTTTCTCGTGAGAGCACTCATGGCCTGTGACTTAATCCTCCCATCCCTCTTCGGGCGTCTTTTAATTTGGGAGAGGGCAGATGTGTGGGAGAGATGCTAAGATCACTCGCTTTGTCTCGTTAAATATCGTCTCTCCTCTCTAATCGAAGATCAGCGGTTAACCCACATTTTTCTTTATCTCTACCCATTCACCACCTCATTTAATTCCCGTTTTGTTTATGAGGTCCTCTCATTTGAAAGAGATTCGCTTGACCTACGACCTATTTGGAGGACAACGGTTTACGACAAGTCTTCCTTGATGTTTACTTTTAAACTATTTAGGAAATTTAAACGTTATTAAAAATTTTAATATGTTTAATCAATTGGAAAGGTGATATAACCATCTTGAAATGTACAAATTCTACAAATGAAGCTACAAAGTTTATTTATTTTAAGATGGTTTAACGTTATTTACTATTATTGGACACTATGTTGGCGAAGTTGTATCAAGTTGTGAATCTCTTCGGCTTAACTTTGTAAGTCATTTATACATGAGGATTTATCATAAAGAATGAGAAAAAAGGAAATATTTTATTTTCCGAGAAATTCTCCAAAATTGAAGGTTGATAGAGAAGTATTCAAGTTGCGGGAAATACCCTCACTGAAAAGAGACAGCATTAACCCGAGATATTCTAATATCGAGAAGACTCTGAATTTTATCTTTTTTGGAATTATTCGCAACGGATATATTACTTCAAAATCTAATCTGAATTTTGCATCTTTATTACTACATATGATGAAAAATATGCTTTACATAAATTTCTCATCTCAAGTTAGTTCCTTAAGTATGCGGTAACCATTTAACTAGTCACTCCCCTGAGAAACTGGTATATTAATATTAAAAAAATTTATTATTTTGTGTACATGACGATAACAAAGAACTGAAACTGTCGGCAAAGTGATGTGTCGGTGAAACGTGCCCCTTCAAGTTTAGCATGCAACAAAAGAATGTCTATCAACCATCCTTGACACTTTGGTTAAGTACTGTACCCTGTACTTTATCGTATAAAACTATTAGGCCAAAATTGACACGGAGATGTCGTGTATTATGCAAACCTCTAACCTAAAAAACTCAGAATTTTATATAATAAAGAAATGGTAAGTTATGAATAAATGGCTTAGGTAGAATTGAGGACACTGGTTTCCATTAAACTTCACAGACCAAATGTACTGCGTTCCCTATGTATTTCGAACAAACGAACCAAATAAATCGAACGTGCTAACATACAAATTTACTATATTTTTGTTTATCCTTCTATTCCCCGTCCTTTACATTATCAATTACTTCGTGCGTTTAGGTGTTAAAAGTCCTGGAGAAATTGATCGAGCGGCTATTTGTCAAGGCTCAATTAATCGCGACGAAATCCGTCCTGCTATAATTACAAGTGAGGATGATTAATTGAGAGACGTCATCAGCGCTGCAGACACCTCTGAGTTTTCTTTTTCAGATTAGGGATCCGTCAGCGTTTTTTTACGCTGGAAATCATCACTTATCTTTTATTTTTTGATCAATTTGTCCTGTTGGGTCCTATGGTCTTGGATTTCATCGGGGTCTTTGGAAAAAAGGGTATTATAATCAGAGCTGTTGAAGTATTTTTGCCTGCAATACCGAGACAGTAAGATGCTACGATGCTTGAAATGACAAAGGAAGATATAATTAATAATTATTAGTACATATTAGTACAGCATTAACAAAATAAGTTGGTAATAGTATTTTTGAGTAGCTACTTAAAAGGAATTAACTATAAGGAAAATTATAAGAAGTTTCTTCTCACGGCTCCACAAGTTTTGATCAGTTCAATTTTTGTATAACCAATATATACCAAAGAATTAACTTTTCAGGGTTGATTTTATAGAAGTACCACAAGCCTTCCGGAGGCTACAAGTTGCAATTTTATCATGATAGAGTATATGATAAAGATTATGATGACTTATCTTTAGATTGAATTGATAGTTGTGTACAGAAGGAGCAATATCAGTTGTTGCGAGAGACATCCGATTACTGTGAAGGTTAGTTATTACAAAGCTAATATTTGTACAATATTTGCTGATTGTTCGATAACTTTGAATATTATTTTTCGCAGTTGATTTAACATTTTCTGTGCAGATTTTCGTCTTCCGATTTCCTTTATTAATGAAATAATAATACGTAAAATAATAAATAAAAATAAGAAATATCGATGAATATGAATGTTGCCAATTATTAGTAAATAATGTCCGAAAATATTGGTGCACATCCGAAGTGACACCGTTAAAGGAAAACAGGGAACTTTGAATTTTTCCCCAATCAACCATTGAGCAAAAGTAGCAAAGTATGTCATTATACGCTATCATACATTTTCACATTAATTTAAAACCGAGTCCTAACTCTGTGCGACTTTTTCCAATTTTGACTCGTGTATCGCATCCTCTACTGGAACCACAATCCGCTCAATATTTCCTTCAAAAAACTTTCTTATTTCCTCTTCCATTCCCTGAAATTCGCACGTACTTTTCTTATTCCTCCAAATACTCTTTCTCGGGCATGTTTTCATTTCTCAAAAGTTATTTCCAGTATCCCCTTTCATAAAAGTTCCATCTTTTAATAACGTTGATGCCTTTTCTTTAGAGTATACGGAATAAGTACTTCAGATCGCCCCGGAGCACAAACATTCTCGCCGCAGTTACGGGGAATGCATTGCAGCGATGCTTCCTTTAGGCGACTTTTCCGAGAATTCTTCAAGGCGATGCATAACCGGAGAAGTTCTTGCTTTCCTCTGAAGTTTTTTTATCGAAATAATCCGGTGCGGAGCCCGGTAACGATTTCTTGCCGTTCTTTAGGCATATTCCGGAGGTAATTATAAGCCTAAAGCCGAGATTGAAGCTCGAGTAATTTATTTAAACGATGCATGCTTCAGTAGGTTACCCGATTACACGAGGATATTAGTGTTTCCTCGAGGTTGGAATTCATCTCTAACATGAGACATTCCGAAAATGATTTGACGAGAGTATTTCCAAATTGTTAAATTCTACGTGAGGTAAATTAGTGTTTTTTGGATCAACTATTATAATAATCACCGTCTATATCGACATCTAAGTAAATACCCTGCAGCCCACCTTTTGGTATGTGGCAGGGGTGTAAATATTGAACGATTGAGCTACTTTTTTAGTTTGTTATTATCGCGTATTGTTCGCGGAAAGAATAAGTCTCTGAAACGACTTAATCTAGCGACAATTTCTCTTATTTTATGCACATTATCGGATAGGCCAAAATAACTGGGGGTCACATGATAACAAGAATGTCTTCTATAGACGCGCTGTCTCTAAATTTGTCGATTGTCGATTAAATCTCATTCTGGCTTCTAGTCTGCTTTCTTTCAATGATTTCCAACCTACTTTTGAGAGCGTATTCACTAAATTTCCCCATATACTCGTACACTTGAACTACATAAATCTAATAGTATCTTGAACAGAAGGCTACTTAGAGATATTTTAACATTTGATTTACGGTGGCAAACAGTCGGGTCAAACCTAGGACAATGTGAGAATGTATCCTAATTATCGCCCTTTGATAGTGAGAAATTTGTTGCTTTGTTATAATTAAGTTGGAATGTCAGGTTGAATATTTGCACACACAAAACTTTCCTGGATTCCCATGCATAAGTTACAATAGAAAGTAGGCTCAATTATGGCCCAAGTAGAATTTTCAGCATTATAAATGTCATGAATACATATGTCTGATAGAATAATGACTGGTACTCATGTTGGTTAAGTTATATTCCCTTCGAGCAATTAATATCATCTAGATTAGTAATTATTATAAAATTATGACTATTCAGGGAGATGTGTAAGTCACAGAAATAAATTACTCTTCGTCAGAAAGTAACTAAATCGCAGAAAAGAATTTTCCGATAGCCTATGGATCCGAGAAAAGACATCAGAAATTAAATCAGGTTCTTTACTTTAGAAGACATTTATTAAAAAAATATATTTTATCTCTCCGTTGCCGGTTCAGCATTCGAGGGTTCATGGCTTAGAATAAAAATGTTCCACATTTTATATAAAACCGAGCTCGGGTCCTGTGGAAAATAGAAGGGGAACTTCGTATCAAAAATCAAATTTGAATTTATCTTTCCATTCCTGATTTTACCTTTCTCTCCATTGTGTTCTCCCTATTTTGTCAGGGACAGACCTTTCCTTTCCAACTTGGTCATTTTCCCAGCTTCTCCATTAAAGCAAAGTAGATTTTATTCTATCAAATAATTCCAAATGATTACGTTCCGTGTGCTTTTGAAAGAAACGAATTAATATTTGTGCCTCGAGAGCAATCATTTTCGTTTACTTGTAGAGTAAAATAAAATTATTTTTGAACATTTCTGAAAATATTAATGAAATTCACCAATAAAGATGGTATCTAAGAAATTAATTTCCATACAACTTGCTAAAAATGTTTTGAATTATTTTTCTCTTTAATAAATAATTTTTAAATTGAAATATCAAAAATATAATGTATATTAATATTAAATAGAATAATTTTAGTATATATTTAAAAAAACTTTATAATCGTCATTTATGTTTTAAAAATATTTTAATCTTAAATTTTAATTAATTTTATGTAGTAGAAGACCAGACTATCTTTTATGCTATGGTCATCCTAATTTGGTGCCATATAGTTACTTCATAAAATGACTGTATATTTTCTTAAGTAGGATTCAAAACGCCCTGTATGCATTTGAAAAACCCTTTTCATTTAAATCTATTTATTCGCGATACCAAATGAACTTTTTATATAGCCTTTTAACACGTTTTATTATCTTGTTCAGCATGAACGAATTCGGTCAAATTTGACGTCCGTCCTGTCTCTTTGTCGTCACGACTCAAATTATTACCGAATTGGCGAATTTATAACTCATCATTTGCTGTAATCGCAGTGCTCAATAGTTAGCCTTTTATCTGTAGCAAGTGGGTCGCTTTGTGAATGCACACACATATATTCTGCTTTGCATTCGGGTAATATGGATCTGGACATCAAAATTTAATCCTACTTTACTCTTATTTCTTTCCCTATTTGGAGAAGGTAATTCGCACTATTTCCAGCAAGTGAATAAATTGCAGATTTAGGGAAGATGAGACGCACGGTATAAAAATTAGGTCATTCCAGCTTATCCAATGTAGTCTGCGAGGTTTAGTAATTTGCTTCTTTTCAAACTTAACAAGTTTTTTTTTTTAGTAATTTGGGAAATTTATCCCGTATTTCAGAATCTATTCCCTCAAACTTCTTTATACAAGGAAAATCCAGTCGAGCTAAACAATTTTAGAGAAGTTTTGTTCAGATTCTTCATCTGCTCAGGAAAACGTATAATGTTTAACTATTTTGGGGATATATCTTTATTTTTTAGCATAATTAGAATTGGGTTCCACCAGTTTGGCCTTAACTTTGTGATAGTTCTCCATTATGGAAAAGGGAAGAACATAACTTATACTATATCACAAAATAAATATTTTGTGATATAGTATAAGTTTTGTTCTTCCCTTTTCTATAATTAGAATTCTAAAATTACTTTAATTAATCTTAATTACGAGAAAATATGTTGAAAATTTGAAAAAGTAACAATAATATTACTGCAAATTACATTATTATTTATAGGAAGAGGTTTTAGAATTTTAAATTACATAATGAAAATTCTAAGGAAAACGGGTTTAAAAAAAAAGCCCGACTGGATCGGGAATCGAACCCGAGATCTTCTTGTATCCGTGATTTTGCTTTATTCAACTAAGCTATCAGGCTAGGACCTTTTTTACCCAACATAGGAACAATAAATCGTATTACAGTACATGTGATCCACGTGGCTATTATGTTGAATCTTGAACGCCATTTGGTTGGTAGTTACGAAAGGATTAACCGGTTAAAATCGTATTTATCTGCAGACCCCGAAAGCACTACACTTTCCCTCGATTGTTTAATTCGGCACATAATTATGTATAATTTAATTCGACTTCGACGGACTGCATAAATTTGCATAATTATTGCCATGCTTTTCGACTCAGCAGCCTAATTGCACTGCCTATTTATAGCGAGGCCGAAATGAAACCGAAATTCAGTCGACCCCTAACCCTTTACCTCCATCCACCACCGCCGGTACATAATTTTCGATAATCCCACCCCGACCTACTTACAAATTACATATGCTCGCCATGGGAAAGGCCCCGCCGAAAGCAGAGCAAAGCTGTTAACACGCAACAAATGTGACATTATTTCCATTCGTATCGCACGCCGTGTATTTTTAGGCGGCGATCAATCGGAGGTTTATTTATTTCATCGAATTCCGATCCATCGATAACCTGCGGCCGTCAAAACCATGGCTGAACCCATTTCGGTAGGAGACGAAACAGCCTTGCGCCGAGGGGAACACCTTATGTTGAATATCTGAATATCTGGAGTGTGAGATTTACACAACAAATGTTGGGCCTGAAAAAAGGACAAATGAAGGGATTAGTTTAGATTTAGAATGAGCTCATCATTATATCGTCTTCATTGGTATGAAATATTTTGGAGATTAGTCATGATGATGATGATAATTATAACAGTACACTAGTCTCTCCTTCAATTTGAGAACATATAAAACTCCGAGTACCATACCATTTCACGAGAGATCGATACCTATTTTCAATGACAGTTTTGAATAATAATTACTTATACTATGCATCTATAAATTGACATCGATTAAAAAATGCTTATCTAAACTATAACATATTTTATTGCTGCTTATATGCAATTAAAAACGTAAGACCTCTAGAATTTTAGCTATGGAATCCAAATGTCGTTTCAAACATCAAATTAGTAATTAAAATATTAGGCATTAAATTATTAAATTAATTTTATTATATCATCTCAAGCTATTATATATCACGAATATTAATTACCTAATCACACTATATTTATCGTTTTAAATATATTTCATCATTATTATGTTATTTATAGCAATTCTATGGAAATATGTTGTTATAAATACCTTTTAACTATAATATTTTTTAATAATTCTGATAAAATAACTCATTTGACTTAATTTTCATCCACGTAAGAATGGTACATAATCTAGTCCACTTATACAGAAGCAAATGCAATAGAATGACTTTATTACAATTGGTGGCATCATTATTAGACTTCGTAATTTTTACCTGATCACTTAAAAGAAATCACAATTTGATTTTCCACAGAATATACGTATGAAAAGATATCAAGACTTGTTTCGTACAAGGTAACTCAACATCATGTCCTGAGTTTGACCGATTTTGGCATGCGCTCTCAACAAGTTAAGGAAGATATTCCATAGTATCAATATTAACGAATTTACGCATAAAAAATAATTTAAAAATTAAGGTGAATAAGAAGAATAAAAGACTAGAAAGGAAACAAAGAACAAGTAAGCTTTGTTCAGCACGAAATTAGATATCCTGGCCAGAAAACTAGGTAATTTTAGCCCCTAAATGAATGACGATGAAACTCTTAAGTAAAAGATTTTTATTGCTTAAATAGCAAAAACGGAAGTTACCCTAATGTGGGGTATTTCTCTGTTAATTAAAGTACATTACGTTCCTCAATTAGCGGCGGAGGAAGTAAAGACTCGAAAACTGCTTTGCAACATCTGAATTGATGCAGAGGTATTATCAAAGCATCAAGGATTCACATTCGTGTAAGTTCTAATTAAGCACTTGCAGAGGCGAATTTTTTTAATGCAACAGTTGATGAAGTTTTTGCCGAGAGCGAGGTAGAGTGCAATAAGAAGTAGAGTACAAGGATGTAAATTTATGCACGAGATTGCCAAAGCCATTTCCTTACAAAAGCGGAAATAAATCTAAATGGATATTCTTATGAGAAAAGTTTGATTTTATATGCAACTGGATCGAATCTGAATACAAGATCCATAGGTTTAAAAGAACGCAAACAACTTTTGTGAGCTTATGAACAGTCCGAAAGAAGCGTCTCAAGATTGTTTTAAATAGTGCAAATACCATTCGGATAAGTGTATACGTTGGGGTTGGGAGTACATTTAAGGAGACTCGGAGCAATAATTTGTAAGTGAAATATTTGTGCTGTAATAAATAAAGTTCGGGAACTTTTTGAACAGCCCTCGTATATGAATACAATATTGAAAAACAGTTACATCTAAAGGATTGCAGCTTTCACTGGCGAAATACATTTATTTGTAATCAAATTTCTTACAATTTATAATGGAAAACAATATCCAAAATTTGAATATCCTCTTTTATTTTAGATTGGAGCAAAAGCTACCCAAATGTATGCATTTCAGAAAATTTAACGTGCAACAAAAATATACATACCATCGAGTGCGAAGCGCCTCAATCAATTTAACAATCAACGCATCATATCCGAAAATGGATTAATTAATTGGGTTATTCATTTTCGATACTCGTCCACGATCTCGTAATTTTTGTTTCGAAAATGTCTGCGACGAGCCCTCAGTACTTCGCCGTTTCATTTTCACAGCGTCGAGCTTGTAATTGGAGTATAATTTTAAAAAAAGGTTATTTATAAAACTAGAACTGATGTATAATTAATTTCGTAATGGATACAAACATTGTTGTATGTGATTAAAGTAAAGCGATCCCATTTTTGAGAGTGGTTTCCTTTGAAATCACAACAGTCATTAACAATTATGAAATGCGCGGACAATGAAGAGAAGCTAAATATGAAGTACGGATATTTATGAAAATATTCCACATCGCTTTCCAAATGACTGTTTTGATGAAGGCTGTCAAAATTTTCGTGGTTACGAATTCACCTCAACAAATTTATGCTGGTACACCTCTGACAGGCAGCGGATGATTTTGCGTCTGTACCTAAAAATAATCCTCATCTCTCATTTCGTTTTCAAGTTGAAAGTTATCATATGTTTTAAAACATTTAACTTTTTGATAGTGAGTTTCACCGCTTGAGGAAAAAAACTTACCCTCATAGATAAATTTCATCAATTCAGAATAGACGTTCTATATACATACACTACATATAAGCACACTATTTATTAATATTGATGGCATGTGAATCACGTAAAATTTATCTGATTAATGGATAGAATTTTCGGGAAAATATCGCACATGAATGAAATCATTTTTAAAGGTGTCTCTGCCAAGATAGTATGAATTACAAAATCATAAAACAAGATTACGAAAAGAAGCGACATACTTTTGTTTTTTTATTTCTTTATCGATGGCGTCCCTTATTATAACTCAACAGTATGTAAATAATTTGAATCGCAAAGAAATTGTCTTAATAAGTGGTGGCGAAGCGAGCAAAGGAAGGATATTCAGGGCCTTTGAGAAACCACTTCCATAATATATTTATATGTAAGATGGTACATGAAAAAATAATCGTATAGATATATGCATATATACCTTATATGTTCATGTAAATATTTTCAGCGAAATTTCAAAGGAAAAACGGACATGAAAATGTCTTATAGGACCAGGTCTCGAACCCAGATCTTCCTCTTTCCAGGCGTATGCTTTAGCGAAGTAAGCAAATTTAGAGCATTAAGAGCATTCTGTAAACGGCGTGCAGGTATTCATATTCCATAGATTCTCTGGGTAGATAGTATAATTGACCAAAGCATCTGTCCAAAAAGTGGAAAATCCGGGTTCGAGTTCCGGTCCTGTCAATCTTTTTTTCATGCTCTTTCTTACTTTGAATTTTCCCAGGCGAACTCCTCTATTAGCAAAGTTATTTTTAAATTTCTACCATTTAGCTAGAACGTGTATGTGATATATATACATATATACCGTTTTGGGAATGTTGCAGCTAAATAGCTTACTTCGCTTGAAGCATACGCCAAGATTTTCCATTTTTCCTTTGTATTTTCTCTGAATATATTTACATAAATATATACACTATATATATATATATATATATAATGTATATATGAATATACTAATACTTTCTTATGTACATTCCCAAATATATTACGGGGGGCGTTGTCCCAGGCCCCCGAACACCCTTTCTTTATAATAATGCCTTCCTTATAATGTGTTATATGTATACTTGTACGTTGCTTTGGGAATGTTCTAGCTAAATAGATTACTTCGCTTAAGTATACGCCCGAAAAATGAAAGATCCAGGTTCGAGTCCCGGTCCCATCAGACTTTATTCATACCGATTCATCCTTTGAATTTTCCTAGGTGCTCCCCTTTACATAAAAAGTCATCTCTCACTTTTCCAACGAAGCAAGAACACGAGATTAAATAAGGAGAGGCACGCATCCGCGGGATAAAAGATAATGGAGAAGAAAAAGAGAGAGGAAATCGGCCACGCGTAGGCAGAGCTCTTCCCTCCATCCACTCCACCCTTGGTACACCTCTGACCTCTGCGGCCGAGAGAGGAGAGAGGCAAGGAGATACAGACGCCTCAACGGTGTCGAGAGGGGGGGCGCGCGGGAGGGGGCACTCGTGCGCGCCCGCGCCCTGCGAATCTCGGCACCGGGAGAGGGGCAGGCTGACCCGGCCCGGGTTCAGAGTGCTCGCAGTGTTCGCAGTGAGAAGGCTTTCGTGTGGGAGTTTACTCATTCTTCCGGAGGTGGGAGTTAACTCATCTTCCGGCTGACCGGCGTAACCCACCCAATTTTTTAAAGCGGAAACCCCCTCCCCGCCCACGACGTGACGCGGGCGCACGCCGATCTTCGCACTGTGATATAACACGCGCCATCCGGAGGCACGCGTCGACCTAATCGTCCGCCCCCCCCCCCTACGTTGGATGTGCCGGGGGATGGAGTTTCGGAGGGGGTGGTGAGTGATGTGAGGGGCCATTGTGAGCAGGAGAAGAAGAGGGTGGGACTTTTCGGAGGCTGCAGGAGGATCTGGACCCGGATGGTGGAATAGCCGGTATGCAGATCGGAAACGATTTTTTTGACCACCCTTTGTGTCCGTGCTTTTTCCCTCGCTTTGCGGAACCCCTGTGGGTTTTCCGACTACCCCGAGTTATGTTGCCAGTTTTGGTTCCCTTGAGAAATTCTTGTTTATGAGGGTATCTCTAGCGATCTAGTAGAACTTATCCAATACGTATTAGATCGAATGAAAGGAATGTGTTAGTCGATTTTGTCTTCGTTAGAAATTGTTCGTTTTATTTATTTGCGTGCATGCGTCATGTTCTCCGGGCAAGTTTTTGTAACTTTCCGTCTAATACGTCATTGGCGGGAGAAGCGGCCTTTCCCGGCGTTCGGCGCGGCCTATTCTCCGATTCTTTCCGCAAGCACAGAAAGTTCATTTATTCAGATTTTTCATCTCATTTATTTCGGCAAACACAAATAAACGGCAGCGTGGTCTCATTTAATTTATACGGGAAGCGTACAAATGAAGTGCGGTCTAATGCTATTATGCGCGGTCTTACGAGTAGAGAAGGTCCTCCGCCCCAAACGTAGGTTATACTATTTGCTGAGTCTTTTTCATGTAAAAATATTCGATGTTCTAATTACGTCCTTCAGCTGTACCAAAAAGAAAGAGAAAAGTAAAAATATCACTACTTCAGTTTCAACCACGATTCTGAATGTTTAGAGATTCAGATTACCCGGGTTCGAATTCCGGTCACATCAATGTTTTCAAAGAGTCGCTTCTACCATTCTATTTAATCATGCATCTTCATACGATAACCTCATTTCTTACGTCCTTATTTCCAAATCTTCACCGAAACGAAGTGAGAAATTTTTCGCGTGAAAAAGTTTCACTTTACTGAACATGCTGTGTTGTTGGGCGATGATTAACCCAATTAACATAATAAGACCTTCATCCAGATACGACAAAGATCGTTCTTTATTCCAGAAGAGAGCGGAAGGAAACTGGTAGTACTACGGAAAGACTGTGAAGAATAGGCTAGTTTGTAGAATTTCCGCAGCGCGTCACGCTCTTGGGTAGCGGTATCCTCAGATAACGACGCTTACCATAGGAATTTCTCATCTTTCATACGACAATGAATTACTAATGCTGATTCCTTCGGACACGATAGCTAACAGAATAGCACCTTTTTTTGTCTCGGCGGTATTTTCAGAGAAAGAAACACTTTCACGGCAGACCCATTTCTTCGGCCGGAATCCATTAAAACAGTGGTTTAAATATAGAAGCGTTTGTTTTGGTGTTACACCGACTATGTGTTTATATCCGTCGACCATTTGAAGATTGACTAGCTAACTCGATTAATAGTTCGAGCTACGGCTGGATTTTGTTCGCGACAATGGGCGCTCTTGTTCTCTTTGACGTCTTGTTTTCGCTAGGAAGTTGTGCGTTGCAGCTTTGGGAGTTGGAAATTTTTCACTTGGATCATATTTGTAGGTCGTTAGCTTTGATAAACAGGTTTCGATGCGAGTCTGAATGTATTCTTTCCCTCGTAATACCTACCTGATTTCGTATGGCCGATAATTCTTTCTATAGTGATTTTTAGGAATTTCCGAAAGTTTATTTCGAAGATATTAAAAAAAAGGAAAGGTCATGGCGCGATATTCATTTTAGGGATAAGGCTTTTAAAGAATTCTATACATATAGATACTGCATTCAAAGATCCATGAATACAAAAAATTATCTTGCCTAAATTTCGGCTTGTGGTGAAAGAGCAGTCTTTTTGAAGACCTGTCCGCTCATAATTTCTATATATTCTCATTCTCGGGGTTGAATTTAGAGAGGGAAGTAGAGCCTGAGAAGAAGATTGTAGACATGGAAGAAGCATGAATAGTTAAGGATGTTACGCAAATTAATGGAAAGATATAAAGGAAGTCAGGCTAAATATTTCGTCTTGAAATACAAACGTAAGGCGATCAATGACGAAGAGTTTAACATAATAAATGAAGAGGTATATGCATAACCAAAAAGACGAAGCTAAACAGATTTTCTTAAAAAGAGAAATCATTTGAATCAGATCGAGGGGCAGAGAAAAGGGAAAAAATTTAGAGCTCGGTTAGCCAGAAATAACGCATCTGCCGAAAAGACGTAAATTATTTTATTAATATAAACTTATTAAATTATGTATCATTAATCTATAAAATATCATATAATCTAATAATTATTTCAAAGATCATGAATACTCACATATACTCGTACGTACTCGTACTTATGTATGTAAATACGTATAATAAATTGACAAATTTAGAGAAAGGACGTTTACAGATGACGTAATAGATATTACGCGACCCCCTGCAACTTCGGCCGATCCGAGAATGAAAATAAAATAAGAGAAATAAACACTAGAACGAGTCGTTTTAAAGAAGGACTCATTCTTTCCGCGAACAATACGCGATAACAGGCTAAAAAAGTATCTCAATCGTCGGCATTTACACCCCCTGCCACACGCCGAAAGGCGGCTTGCGGGGTATTTATGTAGATGTATAATATTGTTCTATTTACGGCGTATCTACATCTCGAGAATTGGCAGGTTGTCTGCTCCCACATGAGCCTTACTTGAGGCTATAATAATAATATGACTAGCGCTTTATAAAAACACATAAGCGAGTAATTTTTGCTATACTCTACCACATGCTTTTCCCAGAGATCCATTCTAACTCGCACCTTCTGCGTCATGAACTCCACCAACTAAATCATCATCATCGCCATGATGACCCGAAAGCATTCTCGGGACGACGACACTCCGCTTTTTTCATGCTCTCCCCCGGCAATTTGGGAGGAAAAACATTTCCTATGTGTGACCGAGCTCGAGCCTCTGTTCCCGCGGAGCGTACGAAATCCCCTCGTTTTTCGCCTCGACTCCTGCTTTGTGCCACGGATCTTTATTTTTCCCTCTTAATTCCCAGCCCTTTCCATCTCTGAAACGACACTCTTACCCGCGCCGCCTGACTCGTCCATCTTTCCGGACGAGCTGCCTCGTTATCATAGGCGAGTTTTTTTTAATCGCGGTTACTCTCGCCGCAGCCTTTGGGGCGCTCGGTTTCGCCCCGTGAACTTGAAGCAGATGTGCCTCTCGCCGAGTTGACTCTCGAGATCATCTTTGGAAGCCTTTCCGAGACCAGTTTTTGGAAAGTGACCTTCCGTCCGAGTGGGTTTAAATATTCAAGTGCCGCCGAGGCCGTGGCGTCGGGTATAATCAATTTAAGGTGGGGAGTTCTTTATTTTTTCTGGTGGCATAACCTCGCTTTTAAAGGGATGCGACGAATGGTGTATTCGTAGACCGAACGGAGTCACAATTCGGCACAGTGCTCCATTACCGAGCGACCTCTACCGACGCATTCCGTTAGTATATATATGCGTTATACCTTTCGGTAGGTTCATGTGCCCCCACGTTCTGTATTTAATTCCCTCTCCTTCAATTCCTGGTAGCTCATCCCACCCATTAATTCGTCTAACAACTTGTCTTTGTCACTCCGTTAGTATGGGATATTTTTGCGAATTTCATTAGAGTGGCGTTCGAAATATAAATAATTTTTTTTGTATTCCCATAATATTAGTAAAATCCTTAGTGCGTAGGGTAAAATAAATATAAGAAAACTAAAATTATGGGACTAGCCAAGGGAAAGAAAGCTAAATTAACGGTAAGGGTGGATGGGGAAAAACGAGAACAAGTAAAACAATTTCGATACTTGGGTAGCCTCCTTATTAGGTATGGAATAAATATCCAAAAATATGGTTGATGGGTTCAGTTTGAAATATATTTGCATCCATTAACATTCTCAATGCGATTTCTTCACCGCATTTATTTCCATTATAGTTTTATACCATCATAAAGCTATAATGACTGAGGAATATGAAGTGATATTTATTCATACTTCTTTTTATTTAATGGTAGTATTTCTGGAACACTTAGAGAAAATGTATGTATGTACGACACTAATTTTTAATCACAGCTTGGTAGATATAGACTGTGTTGCGTTTGACGGTGAAATTGTTCCATTTCAATTAAGATAAGGAAAATGTTGCTAGTCTTAGATATTTCCTAGTTCATTGAATAAAGAAAGATTTTCTAGGAAAAGAGATAGTTTCCTCAGTAACCGTGTATTTCAATTTTACCTTCTTTAGGCGGTGTATCGCGTATGTAGATAGATAGGGAAAATCCATGTAAGAAAAACTAAAATAATGAAGTTAGCTAAGGGAAAAAAGCTAAATTAACGATAAGGTTGGGTGGGGAAAAAGTAGAACAAGTAGATCAATTTCCTTACCTAGGCAGCCTTCTTTCTAGGGAAGCTTACTTAGCGAAATCTTATTCCTCACTTTCGAATTTCTTAGTTAAAAAATTAACGTGGTATTTATATGTTACATATACGATATATCTCTGATATTATTGTCAGTGGATCAGAGTAAAATTTAAGGGAAGAAAAGCCTCTCATCTCCCACCATTTACTCCATTTATTTTTCACGAAGTTATATCTTAACGCAACGGCATAATGAAGCCGAAAATACAAACGAAAAATCGACTTTAGCAATGTCATTCGTAGACACGACGACGGAGTTAGTGAAAGACAAAGTTTGAAAAACTTCGTCATACTTAATCAAAATGCGTTTGCTTGTACTACAATTACATTATCCATTACAGATAGGCTACCATTACTTCTTGTTTATGCCAGGACAGTCCTTTTCCCGGCAGTTCCATCTCGTCCATATTGTCTACAACTGTGCTTTATCCCCTAAAAGCCAAGCAAAGAACTTTGATATTTAAAATAATATTGATTAACAATACAGATAATTAAAATTTTCGACTGAAGATATACTAAAAATTCAACTTAAACTATAATTCAGCAACCAATTTTCATCCTAAATTTTACTGTCGTTGGGAATAATAATTTTGGTGATATCACAGGGATTGTTCACTTTTATGATATTTTCCTTTCAAGTTACGGTGAAAAACGCTTTTTTCCACCGTAACTTAAAAGGAAGATATTGGCATCCAATAAGGACGCTTAACACTTTACATTGTACTTATTAAAGTGAGACCAGCATTGGGTATCATTTCAGTAGCATTTATAATGTCTTAGCCTTGAAAAAGACCGAGATTAAAATAAATGGTCTTTTTAAATAAGCATCAATCCATCAAGCCATACCGCATTAGCTCGAATTCAATGCAATTTTTTCTCTAACTTTAAAAAAATTTCATTCGCACTAAAGTCGAGTACTTGTTAGAATTAAAACCGTAAATGTCTATTGCACTCCTCCACAAACATTTTGAGGTCTTTATTTACGATCGTTACGTTGTAAATGAATTGGAAGCTCATGTTATGATGCTGAATTGTAAAAATGTACTGGGAAAGGGTATAGAGGAAAGCTTGGAAATAGGTGTTTGATAAATTGTTTCAACTTCACGCAAATATCGTCTACAAATGTAGCACACTTAGTGTCTAGCGGTCTCAATAAGTTTAACGCCTGCGTTTTTGGTCTCTGTAGCTCTTATAACAAATATTCCTTATTTAATTATTACTTAAAATTATTCAAAAGGAGAAAGTTGACTAGGTTTTTCCTCTTTCAAAAACTTCATTCCAAATCACTTGCGTTCGCACAACTAAATTTATCTTTTCTCTATTAATTTGACTTTAATTTTAATTAGTATTTCGATGTAATATCTATGGGCTAAATAGAAAAAAAGAGTCTCGATTCTACCGGAATAAAGACGAAATTTATGAATTTATATATATTCGGGGTCGCAGTATATTTGGGGTGATACGATAACAGAAGGAAAATCAAAGCTCGATCGAAATAAATAAAACTCGGACGCAGGTAGGCTTGTCTCAGGTGAGGTAGAGTTATCACAAGAATAATTAGCGAGCACTTCCCCATTCTATTGAGACACCCGACAATCGCCCGGGGATCGATACGACTGAATATTTCATCCCCACTTTCGGCAACTCTTCCCGTTCGAGAAGTCACCGGCATGAAAATTTAATTGGGGACCAAAACGTCTCTTAATATCCGAAGGTGTAATGCGGATTGTTTCCCTGACGGAAAAAATTCGGGGACGAAAAAAAGCCCTCCGCGTCGATAAGCGGGAAAAAGTTGCGTTCGAAACCTTATCATCCATCTCCATATTTATCCTCTCCCATCATGTCTGCGTTGCTCACGAGATATCCCCAACCGGAGCAAAAAAGGACTCCTTCCACTCGATCAATTCCGAGAACGATTTTTCCTCTCGGGGCGGACCGATCGCTCAGCCTTGGCGCGACGGATCTTGATTTGTTTCACTTTTAAATTCCGATCTTTCTCGATCATTCTCCATAGTTGGAACTTTTCTGAGGGACAGGGACCGTAAATCAAGGCGGGGAACTTTTCGGCCTGGGAATGCTCCTCGTTTACTTTTCCCTCCGACGCCTATTTTCATCCGGAGATAAAAATCTTCCATTTAAACTTCTCCGACGGCTGTTCTTCCCCGGGATTCGCCGGGATATATTTCACGTGTCCCGTATTGTTCCTGTGTCTATTACGTGATGATGCGGTATTGTTGTAAGCTCAGAGAACATTCTTCGTCATCATGATGGGTCCTTTATTATCTTGATTTTGGGCAATTTTTACTGGATTGAATATGAAAATATTCTATCTTGTGAAGGGAAATTTGGTAAAATCGTATCTGGTGTAGCATATCATACTGAGTATGTATACATGAATAAAGTTTTTTTTTGAACTCTTATAGCTTTTCCGGTAAGGAGAGGGATAAAAAAGAAATAGATATCGACGTTTGTTGAATAAAATACGTTACATGTTGTTAAGTTGTACATATTTTTACATTACAATGTTGTTAAATTGCACGTTTGAATCATGGGTTTTTGTAAAAAATTCAATTCAAAGAAAAAAATGGGCCCAAATTACGAGCCCTTAAGATGGCCCTCCAAACTCATCGTCAGAAAATAATGGGAGAATGCAACTACAGTTATTCACATGCCTATTTCGTTTTAAAAAATAGTCCAAACTCTATTTTGGCCCTGAAATACTGAATATTATTTCTACTTCTGTACGAAGGCTTTACATACCGCCCAGGAACTTATGCTAGGAGAAAATGCCTGATCACCTGAATTAGTACTAAATTTCCGATCAATATGAAATCATAAACTTGTAGCATATCACTTTCCCAATTCCAAGTTTCTCATACATTTCTTACAGTAGAATATTTAATGCTCTCTGAAGTCGAGCCCTGGATGAATTTTGAAACAATCACCTACAAAAATTATATACAGATCGCATTTAGTAGCTAGCTATATTACATGGTAAGGCTTTCTAAAATATTTATAAATAACAACAACGAATTTCTCACGAGAGGATCTTGCACCAGGCTGGCCTCGAAATCAGGATCGTTTTTGGAGATGTTGCAGTTTCCGTCACTGTAACGCTTTATTTAATAATATTTGACGTTAAAACTCTCTCTAAATACGGAAAATGTATCAAATTTCTAAATTGCGTCACAATGCCTTTCGTAATGGCAGTGTCATGTTAATATCAAGATTTGCTATAAAATCGATGAAATGATATCAGTTTATGCAATGTAATAATGACACCTCTTCATTAGGGTTCTTTCCTCATATTATCTGGTAATAATTTCCCTGAAAGTGTGGTTTTGGTTTCTAAAGACCTTAATTGCGAAGAATGTCAAAGATAAATATATTAGTATACTTTAAGATAAATATATTAGTATACGAATCCACTTATTTTGACTTACATTCACTCAATCCACATCCCAAACGGGTCTTATACAGGCAAGAAGAAAGTTGACCAAAAACCTCAATCCTCTATTACGTTCATATCTTTCATGATTTGACGTCAGCGTGGGAAGTGGCACATCCACCCATCATCACGGGGATCGCCGGTTCGCACCCCGCTCACACGTTATCAATTTCGGAGGTTATTGGAAGCGTGCGATCCCGCTTCATCCGCTGTGATTCATAGTCAGAAATCCCGGTAATTAATCACTCGGGTAATCTCCGGCGAGAAGACATTGAGTTCGTGAGCTCGAATCCCGCTTTTCAAATATACGCGCGGATTTTATGCTGAGCCTGAAAGGTGTCGATCCAAGCAATATATTACTAATCCCGCGAATATTTAAAACGTTGAAATTTCGAATTTGGGAGAATTATTTTGTGATTTTCTCATTCACGCTCCACGTTCACGGTGGTGAGCTTTTCTCTTGTGATAAATGGCAGTGAAACATGATTTTAGTGTTAATCACCACCGTCCGTAATTAGTAATTGTAGTCATCGTGGGTCAACGATGAGCAATTTTGTATAACATAAGGGGCGGATCTTGTGACTTACTGATGGGAGGTTAGAATTTAGCTTCAATTTGGAAATTTTCAATTAACTTTTAAAATGCCCTTTTATCCCAATAAATGCAGTATATACGCAGTGGTCTTAAGGGCACTTCCTAACCAGATAATTGAAGCTCTTCGTCGCATACTAGAAAAATTGGTAAAACTAAAAAGACATTTTTCGTAAATATTCGAAACATTAGAAAATGAAATGCCTGAGTCCACTTATTCATAAGCATACAACCATTCCTGTTGTTATAGTGATAATTTGGTTTACTTATGATTTAAAAACCATGGATAATAAAATGCAATTTAGGATCGAAATATCTACCTTCGTAGTTAAGAATAAAGAAAATTTATTTTTTACAGCCCTTCAGTCAATTATATCATCTTTGTTTCTCTGAATGACCTGTGAATGATCAATGAGAGAACTCGACCCATATAAATTTTATGCTGCAAGGAACGACATTTTCAGTGTTAATATGGAACATTGAAATAATAAATAATAACATATTAGAAATATCTTCGTAGCTCAAAAGGTGCTCATTAAACAGGTCATATTCCTTGAAAAAATAGTTTGAGAATGCGGAGTGAATTTATCGAGTGAAGCAGGTAAATGAGGAAACATTACTCTTATCCTAAAAGGCCATATTTCATTTGATCTACATTACTTATAGAATCCGGAAATATTCAGTTGCCAACCTAAAAATGAAGGATAAATAAAGGAACACTTTAATCTCTGTGAGTATTGCTCTAATAATAAAATTCATTATTTAAACAGCAATGTACGTTATTGTATTTTTGTTTTCCACATAGCCATTTTAATATTTCCTGCTTCTAAATTTAAAAGTATTGGTGATGACCTAACGCAATGTCTATTCTAAGACTGGATCCTCGCAATGAATACTCTATCTAATATAACTTAAATCGGAAAATTTTGCGGAAAAATCTAACGAGGAAATAAAAGCAGATGTTTGCCAAAGGATGTTATAAAATAAATTTGGGAGTTACGATGAAAATTAAATCCCAACCAGGAATTATTTCATTAAGCTACTACATGACTCATAACGGAAATTGAAATGTGATTCTTAGTAATGAATTTTGTGTCATCCTTATAACTATGAAGCATGAATCCAAATATCTACCGTTCCTATTATCGAATTAATCAATTATTTCATATTTGTTTTTCTGAATGGCCTGTGTATGATTAATAAGACAACTTGACCGAAATAATTTTTTATAAAGTAACGAAATTTTCAGTTTAGATATGGAACATTGAAATAATAAATAATAAAATTTATTAGAAATATCCTTGTAGGTCAGAATGTTTCACTCTAATGAATATTCATAATTTTCGGTGTTATTTAATTTTATGTAAACTTTTCGTGATCTGTACGGCTATTTTAATATTTCCTGCCTCTGAATTTTAACGTATTAGCGATGACAGAACTCAATGTCTTAGCTAAGAACGGATCCTCGCAATCCCTACCACATATCTTTACCTCTCAGCCAATGGAAATTAAAAGTTTTGTGGCAAAATCTGACGAGGAAATGAACGCAGACACAGTACCAATTCGAATTCTCAAGAAGGAACGTATACGTGCACAGGAATTCCTCTCGGAAGGAAAAAGGTGCCATTTAGGCGTAGCTTTCGTTGTCCCCACGGCCACTTCCCAGCCGCAAAAGTTCCGAGGAAAATATCCCGCTAATTCCTGCTCAAAAAGGTAAATTTCTCGTAAAAAAAGCTGCGGTCTTATCATCTCGGCGGACTATAGTACCTGTTTCTGTGTGTGCGCGACGTACTATAAAGCCCGGAAGAGTGAATCGGGCGGAGTGAGGGTAAGGGGTCAGAGGGGCTGAGGAAGGTTCCGGCGAGGCCATTGGAGGCCTACCCCTATTCCTCTGTGGGTTGCGTTCAGCATTCGGATTTCCTCCTCCCTTATTACCTTGCCAGAATGATACGTCATTCGCTGTTTGCCAGCGCTCTTTCTCATCCCTCGGCGGGGAAACTTGGGCTTATGGAAGGTTTTGTCAGGGGAATTAAGCAACGTAGGAGGAAATGTGCGAGCTCAAGATTGGGTTTGCGAAAGAAAATGCTCAGTTCAATCTTTGAAGGACCGTTTAGGAGCGTTCAATCTAGAGGGTGACTGTATACTGGTTTCAATTTGCTAGTGTTGTTTTTTTGACCTTGGTTGGAATAGAATCATTTAGCGGTAAATGTACTTATGAAATTGTATTTACGTAATTGAACGATGTTCAAGTTTGAATCTTGGCTGTACGTTTACCTTTTCTAAAGCTTAAGGTGCCTAATATTTGCTTGTCGCTTTCTATTTTTCTTTTAATTTTATATTTAAAATCAATAAACTGAAGGTTTATTTCGTGAAATTTAATCTAACATTGAAGATTAACTTTTGACAAGTAAAGGTAGACACAATCTTCATTTTAATTTTCGTACACTTAGGAGTAGAAAACGTAATGAGTAACAGCAGATAAATCTACAGCCGCAGAGTGTTTAAATTAGTGTGAATTCCTCATTCACAATAGAAATAGTAGTCTAACCATGACATGGTTAAAATTTCAACCATTTTAAACGTATCTATAAAATGGTTGATCTCCTTTTATTTTAACTGTGCGCATATCGTTTGAGATGTCAAAAACGATAACATGAACGGGAACGGTATTTTAAAGAAAATGAGTAATATGTTAACTTTCAATAATATATATTTCTAGTGTAAGTAGCATTTTATTTGCTGCGGAACTTATTTTTCGAGCACGTATTCTGGTGAAATTAGATATTTTCAGTTATTAGACGAAATCGTTCAGATTATCATTGAATTTCTGGTTATTTTTGTGTCGCATTATTTTTTGCTTACTCTCTTTGCCTTTTCCGTATAATCTTTTGTAACATTAATGATTTAATAAGTTTCCCCAGCATACGGTTTTATGAATTTATTTCTTCTTTCCTTTAAACTTAACCTACCGTTCACAAATTTCCAACATACCTGTTTTTCTATTTTCAACATTCTTGCTTTATTAATATTTTACCATGCCAAATCGAAAACTGACCTTGAAATATTACTGAAATCTTTTTATTACAGACCACATGAAACTGATAATCACATGAAGTAGTACTATTCTTAAAAGAGTTTTGGTAGCTGAAGTCATTTTGAACATTTGGGAATTGAACTCGGGACCGCTTTCGCCAAAGTCGAACACGCTATACAGATAGCAACTTGGCAGCCCTAACCACAGTTTAAACTTGAAGTATCCAGGGAGAAACAGGCATTAAAGAAGTTCGACGGTTCGATTCCTCCAGATCTTTTTATGGCCGTTTCTCCTAGGTAATTTTCCTAGCTGCATAACTACAAGTATATGTACCAAGTCAACTTAACCCTTTTCCTTCAAAATAATTCATCGCTCACCGGGATTAGGTTTTCCCGAATTATTTCTTCTATTCTAAAGGATATCAAAAACCATTAGGTATAACGTTTCTCTCACCAAACCCCTTCCAAACCTCAAGGCCTATCCTAGCGTCGATTTAAAAAAGTCGACGTCGACGGCCGAAATTTTCGCAAACTAAACGGCGTTCGGGAATTGATTTCTCGTGCCTGTGGCTCCGTCCTCCATGCTGATTTCAAACACCACAGAGATAGGAATCGGGCTCTCGAAAAAAAAATCTCCATGGAAACCGTAACCTGAGAGGCGAGTTTCAGCAAACGGGAGAAAATCTTTATCTATTTTTTTTATCCCGTTCGGAGGACCTCCGCCGCTATCGCCCCAAGGAATCTGCGGGTCTAGGTGCTAAATATTTTTCATTTTTTATTACTTTCGCCATAAATTGGGCCCCGCACGAAAAAAATACCGCCGGACATAAATCCGGGAGGCGAACTACGCAATCAAGATGGGACTTAGGAGCCCCACAGTCAAGGCTATCCTTCCCTCCTTTACGACCACCCACATTCTACCTACTCGAGATAGACCCACGAGATATTTATTGCATTTACGGCGCTGCGGAATAAATCGACGCTTCGATTCGAAACTGGAAATATTATTCTCAAGATGATGCATGGGGAGCGCGGGATCCCACGTCATCCGCGGGAAATGGCGATTCTTATCCCCGAATATTCCGCTCTAAAATAGTTTCATCGTCTTTTGACGACGGCCCTCCTCGGCTATGCATAATGGATGGTCCGTTTCACTTAGCGGATTAGATCGGCGGAACGTCAGTTTTCGTCGATATTGAAAATCTTTACTGCTGTCTTATACGGGTCTTAGCTCGGTATACCTACGGTGTAGATATGTAACGGGGAATGACATGTGATCGGGTATGTCGACGAATACAAAGGGACAATGAGAGCTGAGTTCGTACTTGAGATTGAAAGAAGAGGGTTAAGGTATCTTTACAGTTACATTAAAACCCTGCAAACCGCCACTAGCGCATGGCAGGTGTAAAACACCGAAAACCCTATCTACCCTTGACTGCTGTTGGCTTCTCTAATACTCCGCGGAATTAATGACCAGAAATAACTATCTGTCCTGGCAACTATTTCCCTGTAACGCTTCATCGTTTTGTCTCGAAGATCACGTAAGCTACTATCTGGTATAACAATATCAACTATCTCCTCCCCGTATTCAGAAGTGATAAATTTATGAAAAAGCTTCCAACAGTAATCAAGTCTTCTATCAGTAAGCAAATCCCAACCGAGGGATTCTATCAAAGCTGAAACACTGCAGTCAAATCTGTAATCTCCCTTAACAAATCTAGCTGCCCTACGTTGAACCATCTCAAGGCTGGAAGTTAATACCACTTCGTGCGGATCCCAAATCGCAAGGAGAGGTCGAAGATCTTTGTACGTAATGGCATGCACCCAGGAGAAATACTAAGGAAGAACGGACTTGAAAAAGTCTGCCGGGACGGGGAATCGAACCCAGTATTATATTACAACTCTATTCGTAAGGCTGATTTATCCAATTGTTTTTGCCGGATAGCTTAGTTGGATAAAGCAGTCTCCCGGATAGAAGAAGACACCAGTTTAGCTTCCCGATACCGTCAGACTTTTTTCAAGTCTGTTTTTCCTTATTCGTATAGATTTTACTTTGTGGATAGCTGCAAGATATGGCGAGATACTATATATATATATATATATATATATATATATATATGGGATCATATGAAAGCATAATATAAATAATCAATATCATATGATATACACACACATAAACATATATGAAAGACGGACGGAAAGGAGACATCAACTATTTAGGGGTAATATTACAACGTGAAGCTCAGAGTAGAGAGACGGGAAGCACAAGGGAAGTCCTACATCCTATGTCAGAATGAAAACGGCTGAGATTATATACATGTACTAGCTGAAGTTCTCCTTGATTCTCAACGGGAATAAAGAAATTTATATCAATCACAATAGTTGCGTCTTGGATGTTGATACGACTTTAAAGATTTATTAGATTATGTCCTCCGAATAAATTCCTCTATGCAAGATATAGAATATCGCACTATTTATTTTGTCTAATATTTTCTATATGCTTTTGATCTATGATATACGAGGTAAAAATCTCAATCGTTACTGCAGTTATCAATTTGTGATTCTTTAAAAGAAGTTGGTAAAGTTTGGTTTACAGATCATTCCGGTTTTACCGCCGAGTTCTACTTTTCGACTCGGCAACTTTCTAGTGCAGAGATAAGTGAACTGTGACTTTTTAGTATATATGAACTTAGAAATACTTTTGTCTTGGTTGCTTTCCAGCTGAATCCCTTTGGAATTTTTGTTTATGCTATCCTTACGATAATGAAGTCTGCTACATTTGCTATAGGTTTTGGACTTTCAAATTAAAAAAGAAACCAAATGCATATTCATTTGTAAAGTGACTCCGCAATGAACGATGGATTAATGATAATTAGCGTCAAATAAAAACTGATAATTGCGTTCAGAATTCACCTAATTAATTTAGAGTCATCAGGAATCACACGGAATTTCAGAATTTGAGATTCAACGAGTTAAACTACCAGAATATCAAGTTTCTTCGTCACCCGAAAAAAATCAAGCAGCTAACGGTAACAGTGATGAACGATCGAGGAACCTTTTGCTTCGTTGGACATTCCGAAAAAATAATCTGCGATTGGTCGCGAGCTATTATTCTGTAATAGGATATAAACAAATATTCAACATTTCCTCTGCATCTATTAACGAGCAGAATAACCAGCGTTCGGAATTGCTATTCACTCGTTAGTTAAGGAAAACAAATGAGAGGTGATTAATTTACGTAAATTTCACCATTTACATGAGGTAAATTGAATTCCATTTCCTCGGTTTTTCGTTATCTCGTCGTCGGTTCTGCAATATTATGTTATAATTTGGTTGATTTAATTAATGCCCATTGCGTTGTCCCGATTTAATGAATGGGTGGATTTAAACTTAATTATGAAAACATTTTATTCCTCTTTCAGCTCATACCTAACCGAGGCCATTTATCTAACAGTTAGCAAATATTGAACAGCAGTAAAGTGTTTTTGTTTTTAGAAATTTGCTACCACAGCTTATTTTTTCCGCTGTTCACTTATCTTCAGCGTTATGAAGTATCGGAAATTTATAACTCGTTAGTAATTCCTCTACAATCCCTTGCAAAGATCATTTATAGTACAGGTATCTGGATATAACTCCAGGAAATATCTGTTTTCTATCATTGTCTTCGCAAACGCTGAAGTTTGGTCGTATCCAGAAAAGTTTCAGTACTTGTGTAGACCTTTAGGAATACACGAAAGTACAACTACCGAATAAAGGAATTCAACATAACTAACTTATGAATACAGCTACTAAAAGAAATTACATCCTTTTGTTAGAGGTTACTAAACTACTCTCAAATAACTAATTCTTCTCAAGGAACTTAAATTTTATTCTTCAAAGTCTATTCCAGTAGTTGAACTACTTAAGCTCTTCTCGTTTCCGTATCATTTAGAGTGGACTACCATATATCCATCGTGTAGATATTCTTTTATATTATCACATTGTCAAACAGCAGCCCTTATAAAATTGAGATAGCATAGAGAAAACAAACATATATAACATACTTTCTCTTATATATAGTCATTACGTCAATAAAAAATGATTGTTAATTGAATTTGTAGTTTAAACTTATAAATTATTGGTTAATTAATTTACACCTACACTTCCATTCTTAATTTAAACAAATTGAGTTAATTTAGGGTGTTTGACTAGTATAGAGTTCGTTAACAAGTTATCGAAACTAATGAGTCCTCTTATTATAATAATGTGATACTAAGGACTTATTATTATTATTATTACATTATCTCCGCAGATAGGTATATTCAGGTGGTAGAGGAATTTCAATAAATGATCACACTGAGTTGTTTGTAAGTAATTCAGAGTAGAGTACATTTAATGATTAGGAATATTAAAAACAGAAAAGGCAAGTATGTTAAGCAGAAAGTAAAGCATTAATACATATTTATACATATTTAAGCAACTACAATCTGTGAAAGATTTTCGTCATTAATTATTATTACTCGTTTTTTATTACTTTTTATCATCTGTATAATATAATTATAATATAATAATTTCTCCAGTTTAAATTTGTAAGCGGAAAATTAGTCGTTGTTTAGTTGACTCATTGTTTTCACGAAAGGTTGGAAACAGCGCAGTAATTTAGAATATGTCAATAATATGTACTTCATAAATGTTTATCTGTAAATTATAGTGGAATTAGAAGAGCTTTCGAGAAAACACCTTTGTAGAGATAATTGGAGTTAGAGTCTATCTCATTTTAATTTTAAATTCAATTTATATGCTAATGTCAACAAATATGCATAACGATCTGAGATTAGAATAGACACATAAATATCTTTTAACTCCGAGCGATTTAATGATGAAATCGGACATATATATTAATTATTGGATTTACGAAAATGTAGACCGATTCCGATATATTTCCCGATATTTCTCCAAATATCCAATTTCGATACGATATCCGACTCCGTCAATGATATAAGTTCATTATTTTTGGCTTTATTTGTTTGGGAATTGGATATTTAACGAAGAATGTGCATTTATCAATGGAACATTTAGTAAAATAATTAATATACAATTTTTAGGATGGAGAACGAAATCCTTTTTACTGAAATACTAAAAGTTTAAACAATATATCATGTATTTACTTTTTTAAATTATCTAGCTTTCAAATTATTGTCGTAAGATTCAGAACAATAATTTGAGCTCACCTTACTTTTTTATTACGTATTTTTTATTTTAAAATGTATCCTAAATGAGTGAATTAACAGAGTTTAAGTATATATTTATAATAGTATTTTTTGGGACCGCAAAAAATTATAACTAAAGGATCAAACGGAAAATCTTGAGAATTTGGTAGATACCCTAAGATTCTATCATTTCAAGCAATAAAATGTAAATTACATACGCATTAAGTACCGTATGCAGTCATTATTACAATCTGTAATATTTATTTTTATCGATCGTTTAGATCAACAGGTTTTGATCAATTTATAATTAAAACCACATGTGGAATATCGACTCCTAAAATTAATTAGGTTTAAAATTTCCGATGCAGACGCCGATTCCGATATGCAAAAATTTTCCGATATTTCCGATTAATTTCCCCATCACTTATATGTATATTGTCAAGTAGACTATCGTCCTGCATCTTGATTTGAGACTCATTTATCTTTTAGGCATTGATCCATCGGGCACGAACACACTTTATGTCATTGACGGCTGGTAAACGAGTAGATGTGAGGGACTCGAGATCGTTTTTTTTGCCGGAGAACGCTATCAAGGAAGATACGATCTTCTCGCAGAGTAACAGATGATTCGGTCCCATCCCAGAAAAACCTTGGAGAAACCCTCTCCTTACCGAAAATACGAGGCGATTCATTGGCAAGAATGAACTCCCTTTCAATCCCTTGGAGGAGAGCGCAAATAAAAACCCGGCCGATCATTAGCATAAAGAAGAAGCGGAATTTGAAGCCGAATGACGTCACGGGGTCTCAATAAGACCTCATCACCTCATATACATAGGAGACTTTATGAGTCTTATTCAGTAAAGACGGAAAACTAACCGAAATCTTTGGGGAATCTAAGGTGAATTTTTGGGCCCAAGAAGGTGGGGTATTATTGCCTTTAACCACATGAATTTACATGGGGATCAGTCGTGCGATATTAATAGAAAAGGAACTCTTCCTAAGACTTCGTATAAGAGCAGAAAATATTTTCGACCACAGCAATCTTTTCTTTACAATGAAATCACAATTATCTACCTACTAACATACCTATTAAACTTGATGAAATTATTTGAAAAGTAACTCTTATCTTATACATGATGGCAAGTTATTGAGATCAGAAATTCCTCAAACTTTGAGTAGTTTGACGGACCAGTTTAAACCGCCATCGTATCTTAAGCTAAAGAAGTTTCCTCTATGTCATATATACATATGTATTTATAATATATGGAGCTAATATACTTGTATCCTCTATGGAAAATTTAATATCAGAGGTGACTAGCTTTTGCTTTTCTCTGGCCTTTTCCCGGCAGCATCTGGACTATGTAAAAGTATGAAAACAAAATATCTACTTCGTTTTCTGAAAATGTTTCAATTCAAATAAAGAGCATGATGAATGGTCAATTTAAATAGCCTTTTTATATGATCTGTTCTGTTAGTTATGAAGTAATTGAGATTTGAATGCCTAATTTTCAGTTTGAATTCGTGAATTCTTAATTCTCGTTTGAATTGACGAGATATGATTGCCGAAGAGAATCATTTCATTTCATATTTTGCGAAACTATCTACCGAAAACTTAAAATAATTGTCGTTTATAGGGAAGACTAAATAAATATTGCCAAGTCTGTACCAAGATAAGATTTAAGAACGATGATACTAGATAGATAGAAGACTACTTCTTTTTTATTATCATAATTCAATTTAATACTATTACAATTTTCACAGTAGATCGAGTCCCGCTTGAAAAATACATTACGAATATCATAGAGAATCAAATTACACGTAATTTATTCATTATTTCATGTATTTTGAGTTAAAAAAATATTTATTTTAGCTAAAAAAGATTGTCAGGCATATCTACCTTCAGTTGGCTGTGCGTTGGACAACTGTGCACTAAATGTATTCTCTAGTCTTTATTCAAGCAGGATTTCAGCCATCGAAATGTTTAACGGTAAATATATCAACGACTCTTTTCTATATTCTAAAAGCATAGATAAAAATGAAAGATAGAATACGTCCATTTCGCAAGCGGGGTTGGTAACATGAACTAATTGAAGCCCTTTTCACGTTCCGAATAGCAAAGAAATTCTCGCAGTATTTATACCTACGGCCATACATAACCACATTTTCATCCCAAGTGACGTCTGTTTTAGAAAAGTTCTCTACCTGAAAATCCTTGGGGAAAAAGCTAATTAAAGCAGGAGAATTACTTCACTAGGTCACTCCTCATGGCTCTTGTTTTTTTCCTTCAGCTCCCCCATTAGTCAGACACGTACATCTAAATCCCCCATTCGAAAACTCGAAGTGTTTATTCACGAGTGCTCCAGGTTAATGCAGCGGAATTAGAAGAAAGCATTCCAGAAAACCTCTCACAAATTACTCCTTTACTTTTCAACTCCATCTCCAAATCCCAAGGATTCGTCGGTCGATTGTTCTTATACAAAATACGCGCACCACATTTTCATCCCTTCCGTAGGAACAGCGGTTTGTTCCCTAGAGATTTCTCTTTCCGATCCATTTTTATGGGCTATCGGATGTGGCAGTTGGTTACGCAAATCCCCAGAAACTAAGCCTCAACACATTTCAATTCATCTCAGCTCGCTCGCAGATCTTATCAACGGCATCATCTCTCTAATTTTGAAATTGTATGAGAGATAGCTCTTTTATACGGCTGAGGATGTAAAATATCTCATCAAAACAACAATAACGGAGGGGAATAAAAGGAGACATAACCGTAAAGGGGATATGAAAGCAATAATATCTTTATATACTTCCGAATATATTAGGGTTTTATTATTTTCTGTCAAACATCCTCGCGCATTCTATTTTCGTTCTTTACCATAGCGGATTAAATATATATTTTTAGTTGGTTCAGAAAAAAACTTTTTAAAGCGATGTTTCATATAGGAGTACAGTTCTTGTTTTCCTCACTTAGCCAGGATATTATAAGCGGAACAAATCTACGAAAGTGAAGTGGAATTACGTGTAACGATTTTCGTAGCATTGCATTGGAAATAATCCTTAACCATTGCCATTATTCATCTTCATTCATATCTTGGTAACATTTACATCATCACAGCTATAAACAATAGTGAAATAGTGAGACGAAAGCAAAGAAGACATTTATTTTCACCATCCCGTACTGAAATACAAATGAAAAATGTTTTCCATTTATTTGGATATGGTAGCACGAACACATTAATTAATATGATATATAAATTGGTAAAATATTTACCATAACGATAGTTGAACTAATCATGGCTAAAAATCTACGGAAATTCCAAGGAAAAAACGGCTGGTACGTTGAATACCGAAGAATCAATACCTGACACGTATTGATAAAATCTGAGTTTAAAGGATTGAAAAACATTCTATTTATTTATTATTATAACTTGTAAGCGAATCAAAAGTTGGTAAAATGTATATCACCCAACAATGGCTCGCTTCAAGATGAAAGCAGAACGGTAAGGATTATCTCATGTTCTTAAAAATATTTAAATACAGCTAAATTTCCTACCTTTTAGATGTTAGCTCACTTACAGCTTTTGTCACGTCTGCTTCAACAGTTAACCGAAGTTATCGATGGTCTAATCGCCTGGGTATTTTTATGCTTAAACGTTTGGAAGAGCATTTAATTATCCTACTAATAGCCATCGCTGCTACGAATAACTGCTAATAACTGCGCTGCTAATAAAGGATAGCAAATTAATATGTTTTGTTACACCATGTGGTAGAAAACAAGGTTTTTATATCCTTGGACATTGAAATTGTTCGCCTGTAGGTTTTCGACTGAATTTGGAAGCAAGAATCGATCTTCTCCTATTGTAATCGAGCAGAAAATCATTCCCTGGTTCGAAATCTGGAAGCTATAGAGTAGCCAGATTCCCAGTCTATATCAATATCTCTGTGTGCAGATTAAGGTAGAAACGACGCAACGAGAACGTTAATCATGCGAACAACCAATTTCAGAAGCATATTAAGCAAGGTAACGGTGATTCGGAAGAATGCAATTTTCCCCGCTCAAAGAAACGGATGGAGAATATTGAGTTTTCAGTCCGACACCGCGGCCCAGTTTGAAGACAATTAGAGCGAATAAAGCCGAGGCTTCCGAAGGAATCCCTGAATGAGTTATGAAAGAACTAACCGAAAAATATCTCCTCCGAATTCTTTTTCACAATTTTTTGGGGAGGAAAGGATAGAAGCGCTGGAAGATTGACTTCTGCAACACGTTTTCAAAATTAATGGACAGGGGGGATTAACTGAAATGTAATTAAGGGTATAATTAAGCCATTTCCACGTAGCATTAGGTACATTACGGCGTCACAAAATTTTCTCTTTTTTCCCTTTGGACATTGGACACAAGCTGTCAAGCCCATATCGAGGTCTTATGCTGTATGTTCTAGCTGTATGCACGGGAAAGAATAAAGGTGTAAAAGACAATTCTATTACCTCTTGCACCTTTAATTCACTATCCACCTGAAGAGAAACGAAAACTAGAACTCCATCACATTCAATATGGTTGGCTCGCCATTCTGGCAAGGTGTACAATGCTACATAATGGACAGATGCAAGGCCAAAAACGTGTGTATCGGAGCCAGGAACTTTGGGAAGCTAGGCCTCTCTGGCACTCATATATACAAGTCATTCGCTTGTTCATTCATAATCATTCATGTAATGTCCGAAAATTTCCTTTTGAACCTTCGGGTTTCGATTCTTTCGTAAATATGGATTTTGAATTGTTTCATTCCTTCATATCACCAATTCTATCATTCAGCAATAACGTAATTCAGATAAAATCTAACTCTATTTTTCATTCTTACATGCTTAAACTACCTTTGGGGAAATCTTCCGTCTATAAACAATGCCTTCTTTTTACTTTTCTCCTGGGTATTGGCCTGTTTCCTTTCTCTCTTAAATCCACATCTAAGTCATCTTGTCATATTTGTCTTGATTGACCCACATTTATCTTTCTAGTTGGAGACTGATTACAATTTTGACAATCTTTGCCTCATTCATTCTGTTCATATGCTCATTCCATTCCAGTTTTCTATTTTTACTGATTTAGGTCTCCCACGTCACACCCTTTTCGTGTGGTCTCACGAATTATACAATTAAAATAGTGTCAGCAATTCCAACAGCAATCTGTTGGAAAACGTTCGTTTTTGATGTCTCAAGCAGTATTTTAGTTTTTTTAGGAATCAGATGTTATTACTGATGGCGATTGCAGATTGCATTTACTAATTTTGTGCCATAATACCAGGGGTACCGCAGTAAACAATACTGAGGCCCCTCTAAATAACATTTACCGGCAGTAGTGGCGGAATAGTTAGTTGTTGGCGCTTAAACCTCATGGCCCGGGGTTCGATTTCCTGCTAATCAGAATTTTCTGGTTGTGTGTGTACATCAATTAATAATTACTAAAATGGATGTAATTAAGGGTCTTTCTTTTTTCCATTAAAGACATTATTATTATTTATAAGCCAGAGTCCATAGCCAAGTTTGTAGGCTTCATCAACAACCCCCTGTACAATATCATTCCTAGAAATAAGATGTTATTACTGATAGCGATTACATATTGCATTTACTAATTATGTACCATAAAATCAGGAGGAAACGTAGTAAATAATAATGACGCCATTCTATCTAAGCCAACGGCCATAGCCATGTTTGTAGACCTCGTCAATAACCCTCTCTATAGTATAATTCCTATCCCTTTTTCGATGAATTTTCCGTCTTTGGAGTCACTTCCCAATAACCTCTTTCTAAACAATAGACGCGAAAAATCGCTGCATTTCGATTCATATATAAATCTCAACATTTTCAAAACAACGTTCATTCCTCAACATACTGTCGGGCAACGCCGTCATCCGATCCATCTCTCGCTGCGTAACATGGCCACGAAATCTCAACAAAACTCCCGCGCAGGGAACGCCCCCTCCCGACTGAAGGACACCGGAGGAAGGTGAAGCACAAGAGAACACAAAAGAATCACAGGGGTTCTGCAGTCATGGAGGCGCCAGCTGCGCCCCTCTTTCACGCCCTTTTTAATCCTCCCTTCCCTTTTCGCGTGAGTGTTGGTGACCGGAACAAGAGAAAAGGAGTACGAAAGAGTTGGCCCCTCTCCTCTCAGATCGATTTTCTTCTCTTACTTGTTGAGTGCACGTGTGAGGGAGAAGGAAAGGAAGACGTGCTCGTTACACGCGCCGACCCAAGCCAAATATATTGACGGCCGCGGTATCGAAGAAGGCTTTCCGCAACTTGGGATACACGTTAGATGGTGCGAGGATAATAGCCCAAGGACGGATATAGGACAAACATGAAGGCTCTTAGGATGTTTACGGGAGTGAGAATTTTTTGCGCGAGATTCCTTCTGGCAAACGCGAGAAGGAGACTTTTGCTCGTGCAGGAATCTATGTGGTGTACATGTGAATTATTTTTTTACACTGTGGAAAATTATCTTCAATACGAATATATGTATACATTTATTTAGCACAAAAATTTATTTCATTGATCAGAGTCCAATTATTTTTGTCTAAACCTAATATTTGCATTCATCCATAATTTTTTCATCTTTGAAATAGCTCTCAAAAAAAGCTAATAATAATATGAATTTTTTATAGATACCTCAGGTTAAACGTCGCTTTAGAAAATTTCATAGAATGTAAACATTATATTTTAGAGTAGTTGCAGGCTTGCTGATACATTTTACATGTTTTGACGACCGCAATGTTGTAGAATTCATAATAAGATTTTTTACTAATAATTTTAGGCTTTTAATTTAATACATGGGTGGTCGGAAAAGTTTCCGACGTTTCGCCATTTCTCGACGTTTCCTGAAAATTTTCTGAAGATTTCTGAGAAATCTGGGGTCGAAAACTTTTCAGACCACCCTCGTACTATCCTGAAGAAGAAGCGGATTTATTATTTCAGGAGCCATAGTAAATAAATACGTTTTACATAATGAAGTTATCATAGATGCTGATTACATTACGCAATCTTCTTTTGGGATCTTCGATTAAATTTTTTAATAAGCATAATTTATATTTTCAGTTGGTATTTCTGGGTCAAATACCAGAATCTTATATAACAGTTATAGTATTGTTAAAATACCTAACACCAGCCTTGGTGGCCGAGTGGTTAGCGTTCTAGCACTATAGCTCCGACCCCTAAGCTCCGGGTTCGAATCGGATTTTTCTATTCAGGGAATGGTTGTGTGTGTTCGTTCATTGTTACTGTTGCCCTTGGTTAAGCACCTCCTGATAATCTCTATTGGGGCTTAGTAGGACTTAAACCAATTCAGGGGCAACAGTAGCAGCGCAGCAAAAAAGAGTGCTTCGACAGCTTTGGCCATCTCGCACATATGGGCCCCCCGGAATTGGACTCAGGTGCTCTTTAACTTAATGTAAAAGCACTACCCACTTGGCTATTCGTAAGCTCCTTCAGACAGCATATCTTCTTATCAATGACCACTATCATTATAATGGCTATGATAATTATCATGATACTTTTGTCTCCTGAGGGCTTTAAATATACGTACAGTGGCAAAAACAAGAAATAGTAAGTTAACAATAAGAAAAATATATGCATACTAAATGTGAAATTTTTCACATTATCATCCACGTTTGGTTGATCCCAAAACTTATTCAATGGACAATATTTTTTATACGTTCTTCAACTCTTTAAAATAATTTTAACCGCATTTCAACGCTGAGAAAATCAAATTAAATGACATTAATTGTCATTCGTGGACAAGCATCCACAATGGAATTCTCCCGTCAAAATTTCAAACGGTAAAGCGTCAATCGCTTAGCATTCCCCGTTCGTGGAAAGTGCACTAAACAACTTTTCCACCGGCCTAAATTCTCAAAAATTAAATTTTCCAAAAATTCAACCCTTCGCGAATACGATTTGGAAAGCTTCGTGGGCAAATCGCCGTCATACATCATAAAATCCCGCTCACCCGAAACATCTGCGGACCAAAACGCAGGTAAACAAAAAGTCCAGTGACCCAAAGCAGCAATAGCTAAAATGCTAATTCGTAAAACTGCCGTTTCAAAAGTGGGGATTCGGAACGGTGCCAAACCTGGAATAGAGAGTTGTCATTCGGACTTGGATGTGACCGCTATGAATATTTTCCGAGCGTGGGCGACCATTTTAGCTCTTGGGGGAGAGATTTTTTCCACGCGTGGGCGTGAGTAGGAGGATGACACGTGGGCGACTGGGTCCATATGTGCGTGCCTGCGTGCCCGAGGAACGGGAATGGAAATGCTGGACTCGGCTCCGTGTCTTTGATGGGAATGGAGAGTTTACAAAATACCTGCCGTCATAAATTTGCATTCGGCACAGAAATCATGCGAGGCAGAAGCGGCATGAAAAACTCCGACGGAACGAAAGGATGCCCTCAGCCCATTCGATTTTTAGCTTTTTTCAACTCCTAGATGTCCTATTCACGCTGCTTTATCGATGTGCTCCCAGAATAGCCTTTGCTGTAACATTCGCTACTTTTGGTGTTTTTGCTTCCGCCGAAAATAGCGAAATAGCGTTGAAGCGATTGTGTGTTCGAATAGTTAACGAACAGAGATTTCCGAAAGGTTTGACCCCGTTATTCGACTTTTAATCCCATAAACGATTATTTGCTTGCTTCAATTTTTTAATTTTCGATCACTCAGACAGTGAAATGTTATTTTGAATGGCATCTTTACGGTGTAGTCATTGAAATGATTCTCATGGCTTACGTTTTTTCATCTCTGGTTCATTATTTTATTTGAAGTATTATTTTTAATTTATTAACATTATTATCATACGTATATGCTTCATAAAATTTTAGTATGAAATTCAAGTAAAAGGATCGACGTTGCCGTCGTAGAAGGTTTTATTTCTCGCTGTCCTTGCGAAATTCATTAGTGCTCTAGTGATTACACTCGTTTGAATAATAGTAATTCTTTCAAGGCAAAATGATTATGAAAATTTACTTTGCATGTATGAGTGTGCAAAATAAGTCTGAGTATTTGCTTTGCATGAGCATGGAGCTTTCATACCGTATTCGCAGAGGATAAAATTTTGGAAAATTTAATTTTCAAGGATTTTTCTGGTGGCAGAAAAAGTGCTTCAGGCATAAATAGTTGTCAAATAGTCGCATCGTATTTTCCTCATTAGGAACGGATTAGGAACCATTACTATTGTTAAATGAAGAATAGTTGAATGAATTCATGATCTGATAATCTACATTTTGGATGAGGAATGGTGTTATATTTTTAAAATAGAGGAGGGTCCATCTTAGAATCCAATGCTAAAAATAAGAGAAAAATCCCGATGTGACTGGGAATCGACCCCGGTCTTAACTTTTTGAGAAGACAGAATGTGGGGAATCTAGGTTCAATTCCGAGTCAGGCCGCATTCTTTACTCTCTTTATAATTGAAATATATTTCTCTTTGTAAATGTAATTCAATTAACTCCTAAAAGCGAGAGAACGTATTAAGAATGAGAGAGTCAGTAAATTATATATCCCGGAGGCTTATTTGGAACGTAAGCCCTCAACTAAAATCCCTAGATAGAGTATGAGGCGTACAAGGTAAAGGGTGAAGTAGTTTTTTTTTGTCTTTTTTCTCTGAGAAATAATGCAACAATTTAGCTTTTATATTATCAAAGCCACGTACTGGACTAAGATATGAGTAAATGAAAGGTACATTTTTCTATCCTAGATAAAAAGGAACAATACATTTCATAATTTACGGCATAGCAGCAGAAAAATGAACTGTATTAAAAATAGACGCACAAAGCCTGTAGAGATTCAAGGTCACAATAGAGGATGTATACAGAATCAACAAGGTGATCTGGTAGGTTATTTATGGCTAGCATATTAAAGGAAGATTTAAGTAGAAAACTTGCTTTCCAACCCGATCATTATAACCCGACATTTACGTCCGTGTCACAGCCTCGAGAGGAGAGAGACAATATACAACTGGTGGACTCGCAATCTTCCCTCCCCCTTTCATTTTCCTCATTCTTTTGTTCCTACCAGTGCGTGAGTGTCCATGTATCTTGGCCGTTGTATCCCTGACGATACTTTATGGCCCCGCAAGAGCGAAGTCGTAAATTCCATACCGCCCGGCCCTTGACGTTTAAGCGTCCCATTTTTCCACTCCCTATCGTTCGCTAGAGAGATGCGTCCCGTTCTTTTCCTCCCTCTCTTTCGCCCAATGATGAGACATAAACTCTGTGACGCGGAAACGTTAGAGCTAATCAAGTCATCTCGTTTGTGAGGATCTCTTTCTCCCTTTCGGCCTTCATTCCGCGTTAACACGCACTCAATCTTTCGCGTCCGATTCCGCGAGATCCTCTTTCGCTGCCTTTTCAACGGTCCGACGCCCTTGACAAGCGATGATATCTGCGCCGCTGTAATTTGCCGAAAAAGATTCGCGAAGATCCCGCGGGGGCTGATGGTATCCAATCCCGAGGAATTGCGCTCCCGAAGGGTGGGCGTAGGTTATGGATACAGCTTTCCCCAAAGCAGCGCTTGAAATACTGTTGTTTATAGTATGCTACAGATTGTCCGCGGTTGGATTATCAGGGGTTTGGTTAATACGGCATCCTCAAGGGCATGCCTTACTATTCAAGGAAAAAATTTCAAAAGGGATATCAGAATGAAAATTTTGATATATTTGGAATGTCTTCAAAAAGACAGGATATTAATTAAGTTGGTTTCTGTACCGTTGAAATTTGTCAACCCGAAGGAAAGTGTTAGATGATTTTGCATGTAGATATATGCACCCAGTAAAAATTCTAACGATAAATAGATAAAATACATTCCTGGTCCCCTCAGACTTTTTCATGAACGTTTCTGTTTCAGCTTAGCCTTGATTCAACTCTATCGTATCATATAAATTCCAAGTAATGAATGTTGCCTTGGCCGAATGGCCATTTCTATGTAATTTACAGTTCTATGCATACTAGTCGGGAAAAGGTTCTATAATATCGAGTTAAAATGCTTCTAATTAGTACTGATTCTATTCAATAATAATTTGAAAGATCATATAAAAAAATCCATTGCAATATATACTTACATAGTTTGAAAACATTAATGTTAACGTTTTTGGGAAAGCGTCTTGAAGAGTGCTGATCTTATCATAATTTAAATATCATATCTGAAATCTACAAGATATTTAGAAGTTAAACTTAAACTAATAGATTTGCTCATAAATTTGAGAGCAGTAGTTTATTTTTGTCATCTCTGTGCAGCTGCCGTAAGCTAAATGTTCGATCATCATTTGCATTAGTGTTTTGAAAGGTCTTCAGTTAAATATTGCGATAATCAAGAATAAGTTATGGCATGGGAACCAGTCACGTTGGGGAGATCCCGTGAGAATAGGGACGTCTGGCAGATCTATTTATAATCCATACTTTAATTAAATCCATACCCATTGTATGAGTAAATTGTATCCCGAATTTTTAGACAACAAAGTGGAAGAGATATATTATGAAATTCCCTAAAAGTACGCTACACCTAATATAAATGAGGCAAAATATAAGTCCAAAATAGCCAAAAAAGTAAGCGGGAGTGGCGTCAAAAGTTTTTCCGCTGCAATTTCATCACCCAGACGTAGAAATTTTACTATTTTTGCGGAATTCGCAGCGCTGAATCATTTCCGGAATTTGTTCCACTTCGCCCGGAATGAATTCCCCTCACCGTAGCACTCAACACTATTCCGTAAAATGCTGCAAAAACTTGCGCCGTTCCCAACGCTTTGCGTATCATATACCGAATTTATTATTCTCGAATTCCCTTCTTATTTTTTTCGGCGGAAAAGTTAAGCTCGACTAGGCTCGCGCGCATTTCCTGAGGTTTTTGAATTTTCACGTGAGAACGCCGGATACAAAGTCAACTATTTCTACTGCTGTAGAATACATCTACCAGAGGAAACAGGCCCATGAAATACGGTAAATGTAGGAAAAAAGTAATTTTAGCTGTCACAGTATTGTATTCACAGCTGAACATAAGCTTTAGAGAAATGTATTCATTTTTACATTATTTTATTGTTTTCAGTTATTCTTTGAACACTGCACTATACAATGAGGCAACTAGGCTTATATTCTATTATGTAAAAAATAGATTATTGTCCGATAGTCACCGCAGTCGAAGGGAATAGCCCTCATGAAACCATTCGTTGGTAGAATGGTATGTGCTTGCTTTGTATAGCCATTGTATTGTACATATATGGCCAGCGGAAGCGACCCTTCCAAAGCATTGCACCCTTGTGGGGTGTCGTATTTTTTTGCTTTTGAGATGGGAGTATGGCGTAGAATGGAGAAAGTAAGCTGGATCCATAGAAAAATGAGCTGCTAGAGATGGTTGGGGAGAAAAGGGCGTTAATTAAAGTAATTAGAAATGGAGAAAAGAAATGGGTGGGTCAAATATTGAGAGGAGAGGGATTACGGAAGAAAGCGATCGAAGAATGCTAGGGAAAAGACAGAAGTTGTTAGACGAATTAAGGGGTGGGATAAGTTACCGGGAATTGAAGGAGAGGGAACTGTGTACGGAATGTGGGGGCACACCCTACCGAAAGGTAGCACACTTAAATATTTCTTTTCTTTATGAAAGTGTATGAGATCCACGGTGGTTGACGAAGGGAGTAATCGCCTTCCTCTTTGGTGGCTATATATAGTAGTACTAGAAATCTGATGACGAATTAAAATCAGTGTGTGGAGATTTTTCTTTTTTCCATTCGCTTTATATCTACTGCATCTATCAAGACAAGTTGCCATTTCAAGAGTTAATTGGAGATGAGTTCACGGAGAAATACCACTTCCGCATTGACAAGTTCACCACCCCCTGAAGAGTTTCTAGATCTGCCCTTGGTTTTGGGGCGGTTATTTTCCCTTTCAACGTTCAACCTTGTACCATTACCGACTTTTAAACTTTACGTAGGTTTACTGATCAAATGGAAAATTCCAAAAACTTTAGATTCCTTCGTTTAATAGATTAACCGTGGAATTAGCTTTGATTTAAAAACACTAGAAAAAATGTGAAACGAACTATATATATTGATTTGTTCCATTCAGAAATGTTGCCCTTTTGTATAAGCATGAAATATACGCAGCGCATCGAGTATGAGCGCATCTGTAATATGCCGCACTGCAACAAGTCCTCCTTTAATGAAATTCTTCGCCTGTGTTATAAATTGGAGAATGCGGTAATATGAGTAACCACAATCGAATTCAATGTCATAATGATAATTTAATCGCATAAGCTGCAGATTTGTGCAACCGGTGACATTTATATCTGTTAAATCAAACCTAAGTGGTGAAGGCATATATTCTTCTTGCTTTAGCATGGGTCGGGAATGAGTTATAATTTAAAGATAAGGAAACTTGATTGCATGCATGGTTAAAGTAATATGTAGAATTAGTTATGAATGACAGCGTTCCCGATGTATCTCCATGGATTAAAAGTGATTTAAATCTGTGAGCATTCATAAAAGTCTTACATGAATTGAAATTCTGCTCCATGGTAAATATATGGAATCAAAGGATTTTTAAATCTTCAAGGAAGGAAAATTGAATAGTTTTTAGTCATCAAATATCGTTTAGGATTCCAAATTACAAGAATTAGGAAAGGAAGCGAATGGGATGTTAGCAAAAACTATGGTGTACAAAGGTGTTTTAGTTTGAATCTTGTGAATTGCGTAATGTTCAATACATCTTATCAGGTCATCTTTGTAGTAATCTGATTATAATTTTAGCATTAAATTATAACGTGATTGATATTTGTAAAGATTTATAGCAAAAAGTAAGTCATAAATTTCATTATAATAGGTTTCACATTCAATTTAATTGAAGTTGCGTAATTTATTTCGGATGAGTTTACTAGTTTGTAGATATATTGAGTGCAGCGTTTAATTCTGTTTGGTGTATTCGAGCCAAACCTGCTTTTTCCACTTCTGTTATCAAGCTTTTATTAGACGAATTAAGGGGTGGGATAAGTTACCGGGAATTGAAGGAGGGGGAATTAAATAGGGAATGTGGGGGCACATGAACCTACCGAAAGGTAGAACACTTTATATATATATATCAAGCTTTAGGGTAGGAAAATTGCATGAACCATTCAGAAAAGAAACAGCTTCTGGGCTGCACGAGTATTGTCAAATTCCGTCATGCTGCCCTCAAGTTGTACACCATTACGTCATCAATCGACGGTATTTTCCTCAGAGTGTATTCCTGTTCATATTTCATCGACAAGGATGACGAACACAAAGACAGCACGACCGTAGGAAAGTTAAAGCGTGAGCAAAATTTTCCACTGTCGCAAAAGGGACAATGTGCCGCTTCAGAGCAACAATCTGGCGTCCCCGGGAGGGAGAAATTACTTTTTAAAAGGATTACTTTTCAAAGCTCTCCCCTTATCTCACCGCTGGGCACGATTTCATTCCACGCATTTCACCACCTTTCTTTTCACTCTCCGGGTCATATTTTCCGGATAAAAAAAATCCTTTAGTCCGAAAACAGCTACCCTTTTGGAACGTTCCTCTTCAACCCCCAGAGGAGTAGGCCACTCCCTTCTGCCGAGCAAACAGTCGCCGGGGCAATTTGGGGTAGAATGGCGGGAGGAAGAGGCTACCGTAGAGGCATAAGGTGCAAGTTTATTGTGTCTATCGAGGTAGTGAGTGGCTCGGAATGGGACGGGACCAAGTAGGGCGGAAAGGGGCAATGGGATAGATCGAGTTAGTGAGACCCTGATAAGTTTGAAGGGCGAGAGGGATTCAAAGAGAGAAAGAGAGGCGAGGGTAACTGTGTGAGGGAGATACCGAAAGAGCGATGTTGTGTAGACCGGTGTTTCCCAGCTGGTGGAAGGCGTACAACTAGTGGGACCTATAGGGGTACCGTGTGGGACTCGAGCAGGTGGATGCCGTTGTGATCGATTCTTTCCTTCGTTTTCACATATTAATCTCTTATATGTTTATTCCTTTATCCTCTAAGAATTTCCTTGCTATTCGTTATAAAAATGTTAAATCACGGCAGAAAAAAATACAAAAATTTTAATATAAAAAGTTTTTCGCATCGAGGTGGAACTTAGCTGGAGGAATTGGACTGTGGAAATCGAGGTCAAAATAGTTGGATAATATTGTACAAGCCAAAAATATATATAAAGTGTTCTACCTTTCGGTAGGTTCATGTGCCCTTAAATTCCCTATTTAATTCCCTCTTCTTCAATTCCCGGTAACTTATCCCACCCCTTAATTCGTCTAATAACTTTTGTCTTTGTCTTCCCCTCTGTCTTTTCTCTAGCATTCTTCCTTCGATCGGTTTCTTCAATAATCCCTCTCCTCTCAATATTTGACCCACCCATTTTTTTTGTCTATTTTTAATTACTTCAATCATTTCTCTTTTCTCCCCAACCATCTCTAGAACCTCCTCGTTCGTTTTTCTATCGACCCAACTTACTTTCTCCATTCTAGGCCATACTAACATCTCAAAAGCCTCCAATCTTTTGACATCCTCTTTTCTTAGCGTCCACGTTTCACACCCGTACAACATTACACTCCACACCAAGGATTATACCAAAATGGTATAATAAAATAATGTCTGTTTTTGGGAAAAGAAGAGTAAAATAGGAGACAATAGGAGAATATAACAACTTTGGAGATTAGTAAGGTCATTGTGGGATTACAGTATACGTGTATACTACAGTGTATATACGAGTCGTACATTGTAGTTGTATTGCTGTGTAAAGCTAGAAATTAGTAAGCTTTACTAGGTAAACATTACTAACCAACCAGCCGTAACCAACAAATTCTTTGCAAATTGATGGTCCTATTAGTAATCCTGTATCTAAACCTCTTTGTCATTGTTTAAGTAAAGCCCCGGATCCACTTACTCCAACGTTGTCAGTAATAGTAGTCGATGATGATTCCAAATACAGGGAGAAAGGAATTGTTTTATTCAAGTTCTTAGATGAAATCCAGGGCCCACATGTCTGATCATATCACGGTTCCACAGTCTTGCGGTTTCTCGAGTCTAAGGGAATAATTTGTAGATATTTGCTCTCAATCTTCTCCTTTGTGCTTCTTTTTTACAAGAAAATTCTTATTTAATAATATTATGGATGAAATTGAGGATAAGAAGGAAGAATATTCTATAACAGACTGCGGCAATTTCAGTAGTACCATTTTTCCCGATTCTTGGTCGGGCTCGTACAGAAATGGCATTTAAACTTCCTTTACCCATTTTTTGAATAGTTGCTTATTCGTGGGAAGGAATTTCTTCACAAGGTTAAAATTTATTTCCTCTATCGCACTTCATCTCACGCAATATCCTGTCATCTCGCAGTTTCTTACCCTTCGAGTCTGTTCTTCATCTCATTCATCATCTTTCTCATCTCCCATTTAATTAACTCTTCTTCACCCCATTATTCTTCCTTCGAGCCAATAAAAGCGTCTTACAGGGGTTGGTTCTTATTATTTTTATATCTGTATTCATTCAGTCAATTTCTTACTTCTAATTTCATATACCTTACAATTTTTCTATCACGTTCACTACTTTTTACTCTAACACCTTTGCGATCATTCATTTTTTTCCATCTTCCCATAACTCAGCGCCCTGTTCCCAAATTTTCGTGTTTATTCCACAACTCAGTCTCTATTTTCCCACAAGATGCCACGTCTGTTTTGTTTAATATTTCACCTTCCTCACTTTCACTTTTTAAGTGAATTTCTCCCGTCACTATTTCGCCATCTATTCTTTCTCCAACCCGCTTCTTTCTTCCTGTTTTACGAAGCATTCGTATATTAAATTACCCAACTTCCCTTTCTTCAGCGTGTCAAAACTTCCTCTTTTTTCCTCCTGCATTATTTACTCCGCAAATTTCTCCTACTTTTGCCCATTTCGTCAGATGTAACGCAATATCGCGGTCGTATCCCACGTCTATTCGTGTCTATTTTTATTTGATCTCGCTGCCCTTCTCTTACCGGTCCATCCTTCGTTTTATCTTTTTATACTCTCCATCAACTTTCATCTTTTTTCTTCTTTCTTACAGCTTCCGCTGTCCTTTTTCCTCTTCCTGTCCGATGTCGTTACTTTCTTTTCTTCTCCTCAGCCATTTCCCAATCCGGACCCACGTTAGCCAAATCCCTTTTGGTTTATCTTTTTTCTTTCGCTCGCTTAATCTCCGCTTTCTCCAATTTTCTCCCGAATCCATCTCTGCCAAACGTTTCCTTCTCTCATTTTTATGCTTTCGGTCCCGGAAGGTCTTTTCTCTTTCGCCCATTTTCTCGTTCCTTTCTCTCAGAGTTGTTTTCTTTCCCTATATATCAGTTTTGCAGGCTGGATTTCGTCGATAGGTCGTAGTGTCCATGAGCTATTGTCTAGATGCTGTTTTCTACGTGATTTCCTTGTGCTAATTAAAAGTGATTGAAGTAAAGGATAACTTACGTCTGATTAAGCGGTTCATACTTAAGAAGGTTCTACAAATATTTTAGGAGATATTTTCAACTTCATTCTGATTTATTTCATTAGGCGAATTTCATTCATTCATAAAAATATTATTTAGCAGAAATAGCACGAACTAAGAGACAAAGGTTCTCCAAGCGCCGACAGCGGCAACCGTCTAGGGAGATTCCTGGGAAACGGATAATCGCTTAGCGGTCACCAGTTATTCAGAATCCCGATGCGCATTTCGGAAACAACGCTTCCATCTTCATAGGGGGTCCAATGCTTTCCTTTTTTCTTTCTTCTACTATAGCACGCCTTAACTAGTGGTTTCCAGATTATGAGAAGCGGAAATTAAACTTTTTCCTGAGTGATAATTTCTCGTAAGATTATTTTTCAATTAATACTCAGTATATTATCTTACATATTAGTTCAGGGGACGTTTATCAAATATGGAAGATTCTAATGGATATACGATGAGCTCTGATAACTATACTTATTATTTAAATCCATCCTAAAATTATCTCCAATTTACTTTCTTCTGCGTTGTATAAAAACTCAGTATTAGATATTTCCAAGACCAAGTATTAACGAAAAACTTTGAGGTAAACACTTCAATGATTCAGATATAATTTTAAGTATATTTATATTTCATATGATTTCCAGAGTAGGAATATAGTACACCTCCATCCATCACTTTTAGTCGTACCGAGAGAGAAAGACGAAAGATGCGGGAAAACGATGAATGCAGGAAATGAGTACCTAGTTTATGTTTAAAAAGCATAACGAAATCCCATAAACTGCTTCTAAAAATTAAGGAACGTTAGACCGGGGTTCTGCTGTATATAAGATCTTATTTTAATTTGGAAACACAGTTGACAGATAATACATATATACTCATTTATCTGTAACAGAATTTGACAGGTTATTTCCTATCACATTTTGTTTACCGAGGAAAATGTTTTTCTATACGTAGTTTTCTTTATTCACTGAATTAATTCCTCCTTAATTATTCTTCTAATAGCGTTTGCTTTTTTGTGAGAATACTGACCTAAATAAGTTTATATTATAATGCAATCGGTAGCTGCACGTTCAACGAGTATAATTTTATTTCAATATTACTTGAACACATACAAGATTTATTTTACCATTGTGACATAAAAATAATTTGTGAAGATATTAGCAGTAGGTTAACTTCTATGTATAGTCTCTACTCTCTTTAAAAAAGACGGGGATGTGTATTCAGCCAGGATGTTCCAAAATTCGGAATGTTTTCTCGGATTTGCGTTATCCTTTGCTCATAAATTCTTGATCCGAAATTTAATGCCCTCGATAAGTACCATATATCCGGAGAAGAATGACTTTCCGATTTTATTCCAAATAGATGAATCGCTCCATATCCAGATACATTGCGGAAATTGGTTTTTGAAGAATCTCTAAAGACGGTGAGCGTATGTCACTTCCAATCATTTTCCGTTTCCTTTGTATCCCTACCTATTTAATAATATCTTCCAACTTCAATCACGTTGATATTCTTATTTTATCTTATTGTTTCTCTTCTCTCCGACTTTTATTTCATTTCCCTTTCACATTTTTTTGAATTATATAAAATATTTTCAATTTCCTTCCTCATTTATTTCACCTTCTTTAACCTTTCTTTAAATTTTCTCTGATTTTTCTTTCATATTTATTTTCCTTTTTCTCACTTCTCTTTCATTTTTCTTTTATTGAAAAATTTCCTTCATTTTCCTTTAATTTTCCCTTTTTTCTTTCTCTCACTTTCCTCGAATTCAATGCCCACTCCTTAAATGTTACATTTCACACTAATTTCAATTCGATTTCCCTTTTCGTTTCGCTTTTATTAAATCTAATCCATTTCCTTCTCCTTTCTTATCTCTCATCAAATCTATCACAACCAGTATTTCCTCCCAGCTTCCCTCATCATCCCCTTTAATTTCTTCCCTTTAGCATAACAAAAATCATAAAAATGCTATCTCCCATCTCAACAAATCTTCTCTCCCGATCCTCTTTTGTTATCCTTTCATGTTATTCTCCCTTAATGAATCCCTCTACTACTTCATTATTCCCTCCTTAATCCTTCGGGTCTCTATCTTCCATTCATTCTCTGCTTATTCAACTCATCCTTTCCGTTGTTTTTCCGTGGGTTTTATCCTGTATAGCCAGTTCCCCTTCTTCCTCCCTCTTACGGGACTTATAAATGTTGTCCCTTGTCTCGGTGTGGGCAGAGATGTGTGAGTTGGGAGATTGGAAGAGATATTTCGAAAATCCTCGGTGATGAAGTGCGCGCCGAAGGAGAGGCGGGACTCATATCTCTTTTCGGCTTTCAGGAAATCAGGCGTATTAATCCAAGAAGTATTGGATTCGTAATAAAAAGTTGATCGAATAATAGTCAACGAGAGTGTCCCTCGTAGAAGGAGGGAGGTGTTTATTAAACTTCGGCTCTTACTTCTAGTTTTCTCTTTGGAAAATCGGTATTTCAGTGAGACGAAGGAAATGAAAACCTGTTCAATGGAGCAATAGTGTGTAGTGAGTGCACTAATAATCCGCCTTACACGAAGCGCGCAGAGATTATAAATCCAGTAAACGAATTTTTATGTTTACTACCAATAGTGCGATGCTTACAGACAAATGTTTTATGTGTTGAAAATTTTTCTCGTGGGATGCCAAATGTCTAAGATATTTTAAAGCTTGATTTTAATATGAAAGTGAATTTCTTTTTTTAAGAGGAATTGTAAGAGTTATATTACCATTATTATGGATTTCCAAGAGATAACACCTTCCATATTTAGTTTATTTAAAGATAAAAGTTTAGACATTCTTTATAGCATAATAGCACTAGAAAACAAGCGTGAGCGTTAGTAATAAAAAACCTCTGTCTAAGGTTTCTCGATAATTTTGTTGGGTCAGTCCTAACTTGAATGAAATTTTATTAAAAATTGAATATCGATGTTCTCAACCTAATTCAATAAATTTTAATTAAGGTACCTCTTAAACAACATTAACAATTGTGCACAATCTAGCTCTTATGACGATAAGGGTATCTTTTTCACCATATTTTAGTTATCACTTACTTATTTAGTTATTACTTCGTAAGTTTGTGCTGGTTTACTTACACTCCAACTTTATGGATGTTTCCCTACTTTTTCCCTAAGCCTTACTTAGGGTTTTTAAATTCCAAACTAATTATTCCAATTCTCCAAAATATACCACCTTTAATTATTATTTCCTTATTTTATCTATTTTATAATCGAGATGGTTGAATGGAAGAGAAGTATTTAGTGGCCCGATTTTGCACAAAATAAAGAAGTGATTATTAAGTAAAATTATTTATTGGAACCCATGATATCAGTGACACCTAACTAGTGCGTCCACTTCCACGCTACAGAGGTCACCATAAAAAGTGAATTTACTATTCGAGCAAGGTGTGATCATTAACTACACACATTTAATTCCTTAGCTACAGGAAAGCATGGAAAACTCAATGGCATATTAAAGGAACTTTCACACATCACAGGAATCCCGTCGCATCATTCCATCACCAACATCTCCGGAATCCGGTACCGACTCTCTTCCTCCCCTTTGTATCTTCTTTCTCCTCCGTCATTTACGCCTTATTCCCGTCCATCATCAGATCCTTCCTCTCTCTTAACACACACCCGTCATTCCATTCTTCTCGCGTAAAATATGATTTCTTCCTCTCATTTTCCCGAAATGGAAGAGGGGTCTGGATGAGAAGGAAGATTTAATAGTTCCAATCTCGCCGGAATATGGGCCACGTTCATTAGTTCTCCCTCGCTCGAGGATCCACTTCCTTTCCCATTTTCTCACCGTTCCCCTCCATTACCTATCCTCCTTTTTCACCCCTCTCCATCTAATTAACGCCGTACTTGTCTTACATCCCCCCGCGACTATCCTTTCTGATTCCTCCGTCCGAATTCTCTAGTCTCTCGGTTTGTTTGTGCGGTCAAGTAATCTCTCCTGTTCCTCGTGCGTTCTCCGAGCTGATTTATTTATTTACAATGTCAAGTTACAAGTAGACAACTGTCCAGTGGCAACTTATAAAATATATATAGAAAATATAAAATCAGATATTTAAACATATTCAGTCAACACAGTCCGATTTACTACCCTTACTACAATATAAAATTATCAGTCACTCATAGTACATACACATGTACAGCTAGTTCCAAAAAAAACTTACCACCTAAGCCGCAACCCGCATAACAGGCAGTGAATTTCCTCCGAGCGAGCCTTAAGAAGTGAGAGAGAGAAGAAAAACATGGCGGAGATGGTCTGCTTGAGTCATAACTCCGCCTGCAGAGTTGAAATGGATTTATTTGCTTTATTAATATTGCAAAGATTTATTAGTATCCTGAGTTTGGTGGCATTGGCCTAGCAGAATAGTATTATAACAATACGGATGTCGAAATGCAAGAATTCAGTTATTATAAAATGGTTATAACGAATCAGTATATATTCTAGCATTGCTTCTCGCACAGAGGGAAACCTCGCACACGAGGTCCCGTTATTCCGAGGCAAACCCCCTTCCCTTCCCTTCCTGTCATAAAATTCGAGTCTGAGACGAAAGGCACAAGCAGGCTGAAGGAAATTTTCGCAAACCCTGCCTCTGAGCCGCTCTGAGATTATGTTTAGCACTGAGATGGGAGAAAGAAAATTTCCGCGCTGTTTGAATCAGTGTCGGACCAAAAATATATAGACCTCGAATTTGACACCTTCGCTTCCAAAACTCTGCGGTTATGATAGGTTATATTATATAATATAATAGTAAATAATATTATACATCGTTGATGAGAGCAGTTATTAGCCTTTAAAATTATATACGTAAGGAGTCCATATCGATCACCTGTTTTATCACAGCCTATGTGAATGCAATCTACACAAGTAAAGTAAGGCAAACTCATGGTCATATCTAGGCTATTACTTTAAATACATTAAAAAATCTATAAGTAAATATGTAGTATGAAGTCTCGAGGCATTCTCTGTGTATTTTAGATAAATTTTGTTTCATTTGATAAGCATCGAAATTAAAACTCGATCCGTAAAAAATCGATAAATTTTATCATCTATGCAGTTGGAATTTTTACTATACCGTCCAAATCAATTGAGAGAAAATGTTCTAGGATCGATTTTCCTGAATGAATAAAGATGACGGATACGAGACTACCATATTTCACATTAATTTTGAATTCATTAATTAATTATTTTCGGTGTCCTTGAAGTGTAAATCGAATAAACTTGATTTCTTCTGTGGATTCCTCTTGAAATGGTTGCAGTCACAAACCATTACGTTCTTAAACATTCTTCTCGCTATATTTATCACCTTTAAAAGTTCTAAAATACACAAAAAGATAGTGCGAATGAGGTTTGGTCCTACATTATTTATATTTCAATTGTTTATTATAACGGTTACAATTATTATAATGTAGAAAACGTTAAAAATACGCAAAATAATAGGGACTTGGTGAAATAGTTTTTCCCAGGGCCTTTTTACCTGTAATTCCAACCCTGTAATATCACATGGGGAAGCGCATATGAGGCTCATGTTGAAATTTTGCTCCCCTCGGTTGATGGCTGGCCCTGCGTAACTCTCATATTTTTCGACAGAATTGTAATGATTGAGATGAATGGGTGGTGGTTTGGTATGGCTAGTCTATCTACATATATATATATGGCTAGTCTATCTACATATATATAGCTTGGTGATATTGAAAATATTCCTTCGTATTTAAAATGTATTGGCTATGAGAAACTTTTATCTCTCCACATTCCATGACAAATTTGAAAAGCAAGATAGAGGAGTGATTGGAAGAAGTGGTTAAAGCAATGAATTCACCAGGGCTTCAAGAGGGAGACTGTTTTGATAGAGGTAGGGAAGTGAGAAGCGACGGCAACAGTAATACATACACTCACATGGATTTAACAACCTAAAGTGTAAGAGGTATGTTAATTCCAGATTTTTGGATAAATCACAATAGGTAATGGCATTTCTTGCGTTCCTCGTTGACCAATTGGTTACTTTGAGTAGGAGCAACGACCTCTTTTAAAAGTATAACTCACTCACTCAGCTCAATTTTCTCATCCAACATATATTTTTTCCGTTTATGACAGCCTCCAGAGAAACTACTCATTTATCCAATTTAAGTAATATCTTAGGCAAACATGGTTAACATTCAAATATACAGGATATAACGTAGATGGCTTACCACACTTTCAGAAATTTCCTTCTGATGCATCAGTTTATCCCCAGGGTCTCCGAAATTGTATACAATAGCGATGTTTAATGTTTTGTAGCAACCCTCTTTTAATTCTATAAGAAAGTTGGAGTAGTTCACTAAGCCAGTACCTAAATCATCTTCTTATCAGCAATTTATTTTGGAAAGAGATTCCGAGGTCTTTTCAAACCGATAGAAATTGCTAACATTAGTATTACTATCTATGCAAGCCAATGATTTATTCTAAATAACTTTAGAGATTCAATTTATCGGTAATTGGCGTATGAACTTCAAGTTTCTGCGACGTTGAATATGCGGAGTGTCTACAATTCTGTATTTACGTTTCAATTCATATTTTAGTGACATTATAATAGAAACTTTAGTCGATCTAGTAAGATCATCTTCAACGCTCTATCAACTTTGTATTATAGATGTTGTAAGAGAAGTTAAACGATTTGGTTCTCGTAAGCGTAAGGAATAAATATTAGACGGCATTTCTCTAGTTCATTGTTCATTTCTCAAGTTATTTCAAACTACGAAATTTTGAGCTCAATATAGAGACAAAATAAAGCATAAAAACAATATTTATAAATAAAGAATCATTGACGAGGAGCTTAATTGATATAAATTGACAATAGGCAGCATTACTTATTTTTTCATTTTTCTTGTTGAATTAGTTATTTAGTATAAGCTAATACAGTTTATGCCATTCACTTTAAAAGCAGAATATAGAGATACTATAATTCTGATATGATACACCCAAACATTGTCAACTTTATGTTATCGTTCAGATTTTCCGAAGGTCCTATTTCAACTAGAATGATCTTCCTTGCATTACTATTCTTAAAAATTCGAAACATCTTCGCAAAGTTCGTAGAGAATTATGATGTGCCTAGGATGAAGGATGTTACGGAGGTCCTTGGAGTGAATGTTGGAGTAATGGATTACATATGGAACCAAGAATATTTTAACAGCTAAGGTATGAATCATGAGAATTAGAGGAATATTCTCATGTAAGTCTGTTATTCGTATATACGTATTCTTCCATGACTCATATTACTCATCATTCATAATTATTGGCGGTGATTTTTCTTTTAATCATCATACATATTATGCACCATTCAAACAATTCGGGTTATATACTTTACTTGAGGCATTCAGAAACCGAAGCAGCGATCATTAATCATTAGTTTCACTTTCACCTAGCGCATAGTTCTGAAAATCATTTCAGTATAACAATGGAAATCGTGGTGTGGGTGTTTTCACACCCCCTGACATACGTCATACGGCGGCTCGCGGGGTATTAATGAAAATGTAAATAAACAAGGTGTTAACATGTAAACCTTCAATATGCAAGTATAGAAAACCTGGAATTTATATGCAATATGCAAATCAGTCTTAAGGTTCTGATTTTCCATACTAACTGTTGTTTCTTAACCATCTTAAACTGCATTCCTTGCAAGAAGTCCTGAAAGGTCGTCTACCTCAAAAATAGAGTTGAATATCTTCATTCCCCAAGGGAATACCCGCGGCGAAGATTTGCAAATCGCGGATCCACCATTTCCCACCTTACTTGTGATCGGTCGCCGCCACCATACCCTAACCTTAGATACCTGCTCAGCAGGGATGCGGTCGGGAATCCTCATTAGCGCTTTCAAATTCGCTACCCCGCATACATACGACCATCCACAATATGCCGAAAAGGGGGTTTTTCTTCTCAGAGCGGAGTTCACCTTCACCCATCGGCCGTTTTATGGTTCCTTTGAGAAAATAGACAATACCTTTCGATGGACGAAACAAAAGAAAAAGAAACAACAAAGGAATGAATAGGGGATACTCCTAGGGCCAGGGTGGAGGGAAGGAAAGACCTCCTTTCTCTATGGAAGACTTAGTAAAACCTCAGACGCGAATTGGGCAGAAACAGTCAAATCTCATCTCAAAATCATAATGTTTCATCTGATACCGTCATCACGAATGCCTGGTGGAGGAACAGAATGACCTGTTGACACATATATTCTAAAATACCTAATGCTCCGTTATTTGTCGTATCAAGCAAATTTTATACTTCTCTGTATTGCAGAATAATTCAACAGCAAAGAAATCGAGTCAAAATTTGCACCACGGGGCAAGAAAGAGATTTAGCATCAGATAAAAGTTGGGACAGCATAATTTTGCAAGGAACATGAACTTGATTTAATTAAAGGGATAGTTTTTCTGGAACTGGCAATGACCAATATTTTCGGAAAAGTGTTACGAGATGCTGGCGTTAATTTCGTCGTAAACAATTTTTTTTATTCTATACGTGAAAAAATTGTAGTTCTCAGTATTTAAATAAAGAGTGCTACTATTCTAATATCTATGTTATTCTCTAAAATACTAAATTAGCAAGTTGAATTTTAAACAATTGCCTTAGAAAATGATGATAGCACACCAATTGATATTTTACTTTCTATCAGTTGATTTGGCGGTATTTAAATTTTTTATAATATTCGATGTAATTATCTGATTTAGTTGATCGTAATTTACTTGGTTTACGTTATTGTAATAAGTTTTGGGTCTAATTCTCAGAGCTCTTTACTCTTTACCAGGTCGACTTAAAATGATTCTTTCTCAGTGTATTCGTCCAGATAAAGTTTCTTTTCATCTTTGCTTTCCTTAGTAGGATTCGCAGTTTTTTCATACTCCCCTTCTCGATAGCATTTTTCTGCAACATAAATCAGTTGAAATACAGTTGATTGTGTTCTTTTTCATAATTATTCTTTATCTCCTTACAGAGTTTTCGTTCATGTTTCTATTTGAGTCATAGTCGTGAATTTCCTCTAAATAAATTTAAAAGTTCGTCCTGTAGGCGTCAAGAGCATTAAAAACGTAATAATATAATCCTTTTTAATCTTGCAATGACATAATTTTTTATTTGATAATAGAAGCAGCTGAAGTAAGTTTACCCGATGCCTCCAGAAAAAGGTGAATTACGCAGAAATATCTGGCCGAAATGAGGAAATCCGATTTTCATTCATTTTTTAATACTATGCTGCTGACATAGTGAAAAGTAAGACTAATTTTAAACTAGATTTCGTGCTAATAAAGACGGTACAAATACTTTCAACGCGTTTCACAACGGTTTAAAAAGACGCCTTCCTTCCAAGAGCCAATAGAATGCGTGGAAAACTCTAGACTCGCCCTCATCGAGCTTCACGTCTGTTATGCGGGTTGCGGCTTTGGTGGTAAGTTTTTTTTGGAACTAGCTGTACAAACAAAAATATCTATGTTATTAATTAATGGTGGAAGCATATACATATGCATTAATTATGTAACTTTACAATAATACTGAGAACAATATCCAATTAACCTATTGATAATCTACATCTACAATATTTTATCGCATTTCTTTTTAAATGATTTGAGATTAGCTGGAAAGGGCTTCAAAAGCGATTCAGGCAACTTATTCCACCCTGTTATGCCTCTGTTCAAAAAGGAGTATTTAGCTATGTTAGTTCTCTGCGGTCTAAGTTTTATTTTCTGCCTGTGACACCTTCCTAAAAAATCAGGCTCTTTGATTAAATGTTTAAATCCTTCCCATCCCTTCCTGCCTGATAAATGTAACCTAGCCTATTTTGACTTGATTGACTCAGCCGTGGTCATCCGGAAAGTGTAGGGTTGGAATATAAAAATACAAATATAGGGATGATGCATAAATAAATTTATCTTACTCCTAGGAAATTCTCGTAACATACAAATAGTGTATCTGCTCGTATAAATATTACATAAATACCCAAACTTTTTAATTCCCTTCTGTCTCTCAACCCGTCTCTTGAACTATTTTCCCCCATAAATACACTTCTTTCTTCCATTAAATAATTTTCTGTTTCGACTACTTGCTTTGCTTTGTTGTTGTTTTTTATTTTTTTCTTTCTTTTTTATGTTGCTCATTATGTTTGGTATTAATATAATTTCTTTATTATGATTCAATTTAAAAGGTCATTTCACTGTTTTTGAATCTCGAAACAAATAAATAAATGAAATTGAATAACGTAATAAGATATGAATGAAAATAATCTAAGAGTATAAAAGAGATACACTTTACAAATACACACACAAACAAAAACACACACACACATGAACAATAGAGTTATAGATAAAAGATATACCTCGGCCAACGAAGCAAATACATTCCGGAATCACATTTTTTAGCTGACATCTTCGTTAGTCGAAACTTAATTTTCCACACTTTCTATGAAATATTGTTTAATTTGTTCTAGATGCTGCCCGCAAATTTGATTATACCGATTAGAAGAGTGAAATCTCGAATGGTTCACTCGATGGTGAGGAGTCAATGAAAGACCGTACAAAATCATTGAGTAGACTAATGACAGATTAAAAAAGCGTTTTATACGAATTATTTGATGGAAGCGAACAATCTAAATGTTCGATTGTTTTCTTTCGGTTTCTCTTTATAAAATTGAAATCTGGAGTCTCAATTCTCGTTTAGATTTAGCAATTTTGCTTGGAACTCAAATTTTTCCTGATAGCCCTTCGCCCGGTACGCCCGGTTGCATAATCATCGGGATACGAGTATTGCGTTGTGTCTAATCTACAGGATATAAGTTTTTTATATAATAATAAGCTTATTTATTAGTAAATTAGTATTTTATTAGTAAAAAATTTGGAGAATATTTTATGCTAAAACTTATAAGTAGAGCAGGTTATTCATTCATTTAAAACTTTTTTACGTGTAAATATTATAAATATTTTTTTTTGGAAAATAAACAAATTAGAACTTAAGGATGTCAGGGAAAGTTCGAAATTTGACCGAAACCTCGTAGATTCCATATTTTACATAAGATTTAGTCAAGTAAATTAACGTGAAATATCAAAATTAGGCGTAATTAAGAAGTATAGATTTTAGTTCTGCTTATCGTTGAGATCAATAAATCATCTAATTATAGTTAGCTCCAGGATTGGAATGTGCAGCTATCATTTGCAGCAATCATCCACATTTATCTCTCACTCTCTTTAAGCCCTGCACCACGAAATTGAGATACCACCATGATTGAGATACCACTAATCTCTCTGTCAGCAATTGCGGATGACGTGTCCGGCCAAGAGAACGTTATAGGGGAATCATATCTGGATTAGATAGTTGCTCCTCCCATGCATCATGGGTTGGTAACAGATCTTTGAGGTAATTAGGGACATTGAAGGTATGATCACCTTGTCACTGAGGTGAATTGTTGATCATTTGAAGGTAAATTGAAATTCTAGCAGTGTCGGATCTCAGACCATGGCAAGTTTATATTTTCTAGCACATTTCCGCAGGCTTCTAATTTTTTATTTACAATGTTGTCGAATTGCTAGTGAACGTACACGTAACTTGTAATGATAAAATTTGTTCTTTTCCATGTCTCACCTTTATCATTTATTTTTTATTAGGTAAATACGTCAGAAATTTTAATTTTCTCAGTTTTAAGATACATCTGGGCACTTGAGTTCTCAGATGGAGTACCAGTTAGAATGAAATGAAAAAGAAGACTATATTAGGGTAACAGTGATAATAATGGAGAGAATTTATTTCTTTGAACTAAAATTTTCCCAAAGTATAGGTGAATATTAAATAAACTAGAGTTAAGATACTATGTATGCTCGTATATTGTTTAGCTTTTCATTTATAAGAAAAGATTCCATTCTTCGTGGTAACGAATAACACAGAAGGCAGTGGTAATTTACACATTCATCATTTGTAAACCATTTTTCCTTTGCATAGCACACGCTTACAGTTTTCCTTCCTAATGATCTATAAAATACCTTCGAAGAAGCTCATTTAATAATGGATGTTGAGTAATAATTTGCGAATAATCCTAAGGAAAATGGACGTGATAAAAGTGAGGGGATTCGTGAATCTAACCTGGTGTTTCCTCTATCTAGGAAGCTGCTTTATCCAACTAAACTATTCAGCCAGGTAATTCCTTCACACCGTTTAAAGTTTTTCTTTTGTAAAAATAAATAAGTGTTCTAATTATCGGTAGGTTCATGTGCTCCCATCTCCCCTATTTAGGTTCCCTCTTCTTCATTTCCCGGTAACTTATCCCACCCCTTAATTCGTCTAATAACTTTTGTCTTTGTCTTCCCTTCTGTCTTTTCCCTAGCATTCTTCCTTCGATCGCTTTCTTCAATAATCCCTCTCCTCTCAATATTTGACCCACCCATTTCTTTTGCCTATTTTTAATTACTTCAATCTTTCAATTACTCTTTTCTCCCCAACCATCTCTAGAACCTCCTTGTTCATTTTTCTATCGAAAATCTACCCAGCTCACTTTCTCCATTCTACGCCATACCCACATCTCAAAAGCCTCTAATCCTTTAATATCCTTCTTTTCTTTTATAGATTTTCTTTAATGTGTATTTTATATTTTTATAGAGGAAGATCCCGGGTTCAATTCCCGGCCCCATTAGATTTTTTCAACTCTGTTTTACCTTGTTCTTTTCCTGGGTTCACGACCTTACGTGCACATTTACCCCAACCCTCATCCTTGCCAGAATAAAGCTCGTCATAGAAAACGAAAGAATCTTCCTTTAAATCGCGACTTTAAATGCGAGATTCCTCACTCGGGAGAATCATCACCATCGCCTTCCCTTAAACGATTCTTTCGCCGTATTTGATCCCGCCGCATCTATTTCCGTCCATCCTATCCTCCGCTTCCTTCCCTCGCGCCCGCCCTAATTGCCAAAGGGGAAATTGTGTTAGTCGGAGGCAGTATCCAGCGGTTTCAGTCCCTCCCTCTGATGAACCGTGGCCACACTTCCTTCCTCTTTATTGCCCGAAACCACATGCAAAACACAAGGCCGCGCTGTGTTTCGAGAGGTTCCGACGCGCGCGCCCCTCGTGCGAGAGCGGCGACTACCTCAACTAGGAGGCGAAGGGGTTGGAAGTTTCTGCATAGGTATGTTTGTGTACAGTCGCTAACAATTGAAAGCCGCGGAGCGACCCGTCGGTGGGCCGCGGGGGAAATTTGCCCGAGATGGCCGAGTTTACGCCGGTTTGCGATATGAGTGTCGCGCACGACCGAGTTGTCCCTCGCTGAAATGGACGCTTCTGCAAATATGTAATTTGTGGCTTGACGTTGTATTGAATGCATCTCCTCATGTTTGAAGAAAGCTAAGTGTGGCTGCATTACATTTGGGAGGTTTAATTAGAATTTGCGGAATTATGCAGTTTTTCCTAAGTATTTCTGTTGCCATTGGTTAATTGTACAGACTCCAAGGAAAAAACTAGCAGTAGGAAGCAGTAGAATTTCCGAAATGTTATTTAAGAACCCTAACAGATGAATTAACATGGAGTATTCACCTGTGTAATATATGTGTATAGCACTTACGAAACTAGGCTCCCGGATAGCAATGTAGGCAGCGCGTTCGACTTCGATGAATGCGGTCCCGGGTTCGATCCCCGGTTCGAAGCCCACGTGAAAAATGACCTCAGCTATCGAAGCACTTTTAACAATATTACTACTATTATATACTCGGCTTCGTGAAGAGAATAGTCTTTAGGAGAGAAGAAAAATTTTGTGAGTGATGTTACCTTTTGCTAGTTAGGCCTCACCTCAAGTATGCAAGCAGTCTGTGGGACCCTGCCTAATTAAGTTGTACTTACGAATTAGTAGCACGAAAAGAGTACCACAGAAATGAAGAAGTTAAAGAATAGTTATGTATTAATTTAAAGGATTGCTACGAGAAATCGGTGAGCGCTACTGAGATGCTGCAGGATGCAGGATGGGAATCATTAATAGAAAGAACAATCAAACAAAGACTTAATAAATTAATAAATATAATAGTAACTTAAGAAATTCATAGAAAGAACTAGCGCACGAAAGAAATGCTGATAGTAGTACTGTTTTAAGTGCTTCGATATCTGAAGTGATTTCGCACGTGGGCTCCGACCAGGAATCGAACCCGGAACCGCTTTCATTAAATTAGAACATATTGCTCACATGGCTATCCATTAATCCACTATATTTCTAAAAATTAAACCTATTTAAATAAGAAAAGGTTTAAAAAGGCACAAGTATACAGATCAGTAATTCTTACATCTTCTATATAGTTCTACAAAATTACATTAGATCATTCTGTAGTTGTTAACACGGATGTTACCTAGTAAATCAGGAACGTGTTGATTAAGCGAAGCATCCTCATTAAAATTGATACTAATACTTCAAAGACGGATTTTGAAATACTGTGATTGTCACGTTAGTAAAAAAATGCTCTACTTGGAAAGTTTAATCTCATAATAACATTCCCCATAACATTACCCAGACGTCAAACTTAAGCTCACGAACGCATGCCATGGAAATTTATATAGCCATCAAAAGCAAAAGAGGGACTTCATTTTTTACCGGGCAGACAAAAGCTAGCATCCCACTATGCACGCCTGAAAATCTATAACGGAAGAGACTGGCTACTTTTTCTGCTTATGCCTCTGCTCCTGGCGTGAATGCTTCCAAAGATATAAGCAGCATTTCGGGACAAAAACGCACGAACAGCATGTAACACAGATCCGTGAAAGGATCGCCGCCCTGCGAATGAGCTTATTGTGAAGACAGTAATTATCAGCGCTGGGTTGGGATGGGAATTAAGTCGGTGACTGCAGCAAGCAAAGCGAAACTTCCCATAGAATAAGGGAGTGGGGAAACGATTCTTCTTACGACATCCACCTGCAGATGCACGTGACAGGAAACGTGGGTAAAGAAGTTAGGTGGCTGGGGAACGGTTTATTAAAGGCTATACATTTGTCTGCCAGATGCATTCTACGCCATGAGTTTCTTGCGATATAATTACAAGCTCCTAATTGGTCTCGTTACGTACTCATTTAATTCGTGAGGAATAAAGTGAAATAGGGATATGCAATGAGTTTCTATTACCAGTATATATATCAATGTGAGTAACGCAGTCTGAGAGACAGAAAAACTAGATGTTACTGACACTCTTAAGATATCATCTAATTAGAACAAAACATGTCATTAAAGATCAAATATTAGAACAGATATCCGATTTCCAATGTAGGAGATGATAATCCTACGATAAATATAAAGTTATAAATAATAATATTAATGATATCCAGAGGTTAAGTAAAACGATAAAAGGAACCTTAATGGTGAAAATGGAGAGAAATCCAAATGAAATTCTATAAAAAGACGTCAGAATCAATGTGTATGAATGAGAGAATTGGGCATCGAAACAAAATGACTTAAAGTAAGTGGAAACCTCAGTAATATATACCTTCGATCTCGGAAATGATGCAACAAAATAGAAAGCATAATGATTTGACGCATAAGAAGATAACTGGACGTTAACCCTATTGCAGATAAAATGGAATATCCCAATGAACTCTGGAAAAATGTACTTCGAATGCCCAGAGCGAGATATTATAAGCTACTATAGCTGTAGAATAAGAGCTATCAGGAAAAAAAAGTGTGGGTAAAATGTTAGACTTCGAGAAGTAAGGTTTCCTGCTATATCTTTAAATTTACGATTCGTAAAGCTATTTTAAATAACCTCTATTCACGACTTTTGTTAATTAATTACTTATTATGAGACGATATAAGAAACGCTTTGTACATTCTAGACATTTGGGAATGGTAATTTCAATCAAAATATAAATTTATTTGGGTGGGAAACTTTTTTGCATTAATGCACATTTTTTCTATTCTCCATAACCACGAAGTTCAGCAGTGAAATACAAGGAACATATATGACTAAATATTTTGTTAATTTGTTAGGAAATACCGTTTTCTATAAAATATATGCGATTAAATACAACTGTACGGGTGTGGCGATGGGTATATACGTCTTCAGAGGAGGCTAAATCACCTTAAAAAGTTTCAGAATGTTTGGATGTAATCTTAGGTTCATAATAGTCTAATCGGAAGGAAAATCTCATGTATGACAAGCACCCTAAGGTGGTAACCCGGTGTGTAACACAAACATAGAGATGCTTATCTTGAACAGTAGGGACAATGTGTGATGTGAGCCACAGCGTCAGCCTTTTATTATTACATTCTAAATGACAATACTCCTCTTGAGGCGGTAAAATAACTTCCAGGCGTTATCTACGCACAGCTTAAAAGTAGAATCATGTGTTTTAAAGCTCACTTTCTGTTAAGAAAGCACGGGGAAGCAGAGGCGGGACAATGGTGGATTAGGGGGGAAGGCCTCGGGATCCCGGCGGGGATAACGAGGGTTTACGGAGTTAAAACCACGTTGACGGGGGAGAAAATGGGATGGTTGGGAAGGAGAAGACGTGGTAGTCGACACCTCTTTATAATGACTGGCATTCTGACGCTTCCTGTGGCATACCAGAGACTCCGCTTTCATCCTATCTCCACCTTCATTTCTATCACTAAACTCCACCCTTCTTTACAGCCGACGGGGTGAAAACCACGTCTTTTATCGCAGCAATACTTTTGTCCGGACGCGCCACTTTCACCCGCTTTGCATAGGCCGAAAGTTTCCTCCACCCACTTACTCCACTATCTTTCTCCGCTGGGAGCTTTAGAGTTGCACGCGATCTCGTGTAATTTGCTCTCCACTATTACAGGGAATGAAAGGTTGAGGGGTCTTAAGATGCAGGCTGTAAAGGCGGCTTAGGCAAAGGGTTTAATCCGAAGATGGAAGGAAAGTGTTCTGTGACGTGTTTGCTCGAGTCTGATATCAGACGCTAACGTGCGAAGTGAAACGGTCGGAGATAATTGTTCAAGTTGGGTGTTTATGTGGAAGAAGTTCGCTTTCCATTGGAAGTATACGAGTATAATTAGGACCTCAAAGGAACGCTAGTCTTTAGATAAATTATGCTTTTTTTTCACAAATTAAGAGGGTACTGAAAAGTTTCCGACCCCAGATTTTTCAGTAATCTTCAGAAAATTTTCAGAAATTTTCAGAAAACATGCCGAGAAGTGGCGAAATGTCAGAAACTTTTCAGACTTCCCATGTATCACGTCAAATGGGAAAACAGCCCGGTTGCAACCCCGGATCTTATTAATATCATAACTATCCTAGCTTTCAACACTTTGATGTGTATGATAAAATTACCAGTTTCACAAATGATTACGTTAAAATGGGAAAAATAGGTGGAAACCTTCAGATTTCATCATAATAATAACTGTTCTACCTTTTGGTAGGTTCACGCGCATTATTCAGTCTTCATGCAATGCTATTTTCTTCGTTTCTTAATAACTTATACCTTATATATCATCTAATATTCAACATCTTTTGTTATTGTCTTTTTCCTATCCTCAATTACTCTTCTCAGCAATCCCTCAATCCTTCTCAATATTTAACCTACCCACTTCCTCTACCACCGCTTGACTACTTCAGTTAAGACCGTCTCCTCCCCAAACATTTCTACCACGTCTGTGTTTATTTTTCTTTCAACCCAATGTTCTTTTTCTAATCCACCGTCAATTCCACGAAAATACTTTTTTACTGAAATTTTGAAGATAATGTATCGTAAAAAACTTCATAGTATCAGGCGAGGTGTAGTGGAAATCCATCACGAAACTAAAGTTCGTGCTTGTCCTTCGTAGAATGACATTATAAACGGGCAAAATAAAAAGCTTGGAGTGGCCAAAGACTTTATGACTTTTTGTATTTCGTGTGCTGATGATCGATGACGAGCCGTGAGATAGTCGAAGAAGCTAAAATAGCTCCATTCAGATGTGCGTTAGGTATTATTAGAGTGGTGAGTGTAAAGATTCATTTCTTTGCAGTGTTCTTTGCTTTTTAAAGCGTATGGTTACGCCGATGCTGTCTTAATGCTTTGGAAATCAATCTTCAATGAATGTTAAAAGTATTTAGTATTTTCCAATAGAACATTATTCGAAAGATCGATTTCGATTTCAATTGATCCCCATATTTAGTACCTATTTTATTTTTTTTATTTTACTGACGGACATGTTCCTCATATATGACGATACAGGAAAATCAAAGCTTATCCCTAATATCATATATTATATATGTGACTACACTATAAAATTGTTCTTTTATTTCCGATTCAAAATACGACTGAAAATTGTCTAAAGCTGGAATATTCCTCTGAAGCAACTTTGAAGTAAAATGAATTTAAAAGCATATTACAGTAGGTAATATTTTTTTGGAAATTGATAAGTTAATTTAAATACTTGTGCACATTCGAATCAACAGAGGTTAAATGGAAAGAACTTTCACTGTTAAATTTAAAAGACACTTTGGTAAAGAGAACGAAACACATTTCTTGTATTAGGAAGCTATATATCTTCTTTATGATCGCTTTAACCCGAGAATAGCCTCAGCCGAGATATCGTTTGACTCACGCAATGCCAAAGCTATCAAGTTATTACGCACACTTTTTGTTTCCTTCCTCTTTTACACTCCAATTTTCCTTTTCTGTTTTGGAAATTTTCCCCATTTCTACGATTTTCTTCCCGGATCCGGATCATTACGCTTTTATTTCTTTCCATATGTTTCTTTTTATTCGTTTCGTTGCACCAATGCATATCCTCTTCATATTCCCCTTTTAATGCAACGTTTAAAAAATTTCAAGAATTATTTTCACCTTAATTTCTTTTCCATTTCTTTAATATCCTCCTCATTATTAAGGCCTTTCATTTGCAATAAGTTTTAAATGAGGATAAGAAAACACTTGATTGGAAGCGGAATCTTTGGTTTTGTTTTATGATAAAATTGATTGTGGAAGGCTTTACTGTGGGGAAATTCATTACAAGGAAAATAAATGAAGTAAACCTTTACTTACTTTCCACATATATTTACAAGTGCACTTGTGTGTGTTATGTTACACGGATAGTACTTCAAGATTTCTTTTATTTCTCCTTTTCCATTTCGAGTTGATAATTAGTTTATTGTGTTTATAAATATGCTTATATCCGATTACTGAAACTTCTTCGTAGAAGAGGCATTGTCTTCTGAACCCTCTAAAAAATAAGGTATTAGCTATTGTTAAAAGTATTAGGTTCTTCCCTGAACGGTTATTTTGTCAGTCTGTTTCCTTAATTTTGTCACCACTTGAGCTCTAGGGTAGCCTTTTAATGGCATAAAGAGCATTTTAAATTTATATTCTACCCAACGTAGATATCACGAAATTTTTGACCCTAAACTCTATTTCAAGGTGCTTTATGATTCTTAATGGTAAGAATAGGGTATTTCAAATGTGCTTTTAATACGCCGAAAACTAAAGTAAAGCACTAAAAACAATTCTTTGTGAATAAGAAGAATCCTTTACTAATAAGAAACTTGAATTTTCTTCACGGTAGAGCAGTAATACTCGATGCGTGTATGGAAATATTTCAATTTTCTGAGTTTTGTTTATATTTTGAAAAAAAAATGGAATTGAAGCCTCTTCGCAGATTTCATAGCTCAGGCCCGACGTGCAAAAAAGGAGGATAAAATTTTAAAAACTGTAGAGGTAGGGGAAACGTATCAAATCATAAATATGTATACATTTTCGCTCTTTGATCAAGGATTGAAATTTACCTTTTATGCAACCGAATTTTATTTTGCGATATCGCCATAGAATGAATGTTTCACAGGAAAAAAGAGACTGGTCAGATTCCATGTAAATCAATATATTCTATCATCCATTCCATTGAACGTTTCCTTCAGTGAGATGGATAAACGTTCAATATTTTGTTAGCATCTAACATTTTACAATAGGAACAGAGAAGTAAAACAGTAGGACGCTAGAAATGTCCCCATGAAACTTATTTACCTATAAGGCAGTGCTGATGAAGCTTTAAATCGATTTCTTATTTATACTCTCCGCTCGGAATAGTTCTAAGAATCGCCCCTATTCCCAGAGAGAAAACAACAGATGTGAAGGATACGAAATTGCTTGCGGAGTTCCGAGACATGTTACACACGGTGAGAAAATAAAATAGAATTCGTGTGTGGGAAAGACGCAGGAGGAAGTGTACGGCAAAAGGTATAGTGGAAGATATAAGGAAAAAGGGAAGGTATTTGGGTATCGGACCAATCGTTTCTCACTCAAGGTCATACGTGCCAGGGAACGCTTTCGGAGGAATTTAGGGATCACGAAAATGTTAAATCCGTTCGTAATCGACCGACCCAAAAATATCAGTCCCGCGTTGCATAATGAATAAGATTGGAAGGAATTTTCCTAGTCGAATCCGCGGAGAGTTATTGTCTTTTAGCATATCATTAAGTCATACTTATTTAGATTTCAGGGGTAATAAATCATGTCGATCGTATCTCTGGGATTTAAAATATTCACGAAATGCGATTACAGTTCCCTTGCCGTGAAATGGGCGATTCGGGGATTTCATCTCGATCATGACGCATGGGCAGAATGTTAGAGCATATCTAGAGATAGAGATAAGTAAGAGTAAGTAGTAAGAGATACTTTGGGAAAGGTAGATGATGGTTCAGTGAAAAAGCATGTAAGTTCGTATTTATTGCCATATTCAAGCCATAATGAAAGTTTTCCAACAATCTAGGAAGTGTATGTTCAATGAATATTCTAATGTTAAATACAATCAATAGAAAAGATAATCTGGAAAAGAACATGGCTCCAAAACGAGTGCGTAGTGTTAGATTGTTTTTCTGTCTTTGTCCTCTAACAATGCTTAAATCCGTGTCCTATTGAAAGATACTAATTACTATTTTTATTTAAACTACATGAATTATGAATAAATAAATATGTTCCACTATTAAAATTTTATTTATAAGTTTTACACGCTTCCAATGACGGAGTTTGTGGGTGCCGAGATTTTAACATTTGAAATAAATGCGTGATGAAATATTATTCAATTAAATTCACTTAGTAGATTAGTTAAGACAATACTGCACATAGTGAGGAGAAACAAAAAAGTTAGAAATCATTGCAGCTTATGAATAAGGAACTTATAGCACCAGCTTATGCTAAAATAGATGATTTTATCATGCAATTATATAGCTAAAATTATGAGCTAAGGTGAAGAACTGAAAGAATGACGACATTAAACAAATTATCTACCGGATAAACTTTCCCTTTAATCAAGTATAAAAATATTCACGATATGAATGCTTTCAGCGAGAGATGTAACTGAAATTAAATCCACTTTTAACCCCAAAAGATTTGCATAATTGACGTTTTGGATTAAGTTGGCTTTTTCACTATATCGTTCCTTTCCTATCTAATAATCCAACAGGGATCTCGATTAAATTGGAGAAAAAAAGCAATTTCATCCAGTTTCTCCGACGTTCGGGGAAACACACCTTGTTTTGATTCAATTTTCCGTTCTGTGGAAACGTTTACTTGGTCACGTAGGGACCTCGGATCGAGTATTATTTCAGTAAAAATAGTTTATCGATATTCAAGAGAGAAAAGGATTGTTTTAAGGGAAATTGGAGTTTCTTTACTTTTATGAAGATGAAAATGATTAATTCAATGAAAAAAGCTGTCGGGATGTTTGTGATCGAATTTGCTGTCAAGAGTTTTTTTATTTGTGTAAAGAAATCGAATATCAGCTCATGACCCTTGCGGTGGGTACAATAAGAAATAATAGTTATGAGAATCAACAGGGTCAAACTTACGAAATCAGTAAGAGCAAAAGTGTAAAAAATGTAAGATAAGGAAAGATATATAAAAATGGATCAATATTTGGAACTTTGATGAATACAGCATATGAAATACAATGTATCGATTAGAAACTCTTGTTGAACTGTGGGGTAGAGCAGTATGATAAGGATTTTATTCTTATTGAATTAGAGGGAGCATGAAAGGAGATTAATATTAATTAAAGTTTCTAGCGAAAAATCATTACTTCTCTTCTAGAAGGTGATAATGGTCCATTACACTCAGAAACGCCGGTTATTTTACCAAATTCATATCAATGACGCATAAAAATTCAGCTATTAAATGTTAGATTTTTCAAAACGTTTAAAAGTGGACTGAAAGAATTTAGTTCAAAAATTAGGCAGAAATAACGAGTTTTGTTATAATGCAGTTTATAGCACAAAATTTATACCTTCCCGATTCTCATATACTGCAGCATCAAACAGACTTCGATATTCTGTTACCCCTGAACATCTCTCGTAAGATTTTCTCACCTGTCACTTCCTACACATCTTAAATGAACTAACCTTAACTCATAACTGTCTTTATCCTATTTTAAGTCTCAGTAAGAATTTCTATGATTTCCCAATTTTCTTTAATTTGTTGTTTTTCATTCATATTTTTTGTGAAATTTTGTTTCTTGTTCAATATTTCAATTATAGCTATTTTTGAATCGATTAATGAAATATCGTTATATTAATTGTTTCCTTTAATAGAGCTTACGGGATAAAATGATTTCTCTCCAGTCATAAACGCATCTAAAACAGAGAACCTTCTCTGCTAGAATTTATCTCCTGCGCTATATCCTCAACAGTCTATCCGTAGGAAAGTTTTAATAACTTCATTGCGTTTCCTTAACGCATCAGCTCTAATCGTGAGGGAAAGAAGAATGTTATTAGCTCTAGTAACGGTGAAAGCGTAACTCTACGTACTTTCCTATTCAATAACCAGTTTACTTTCTACTGTAAAGTTTTGTGTTGCGAAGCAAAACTTACCAAACTCTGGTGTGTGGAGATGGGAATTCAATTAAGGTGCAGTTGAAGGGTGAAGAATTAACTCTCGATAAATGATCTACAAACTAATTTAAGAGGCGATAGTTTAGGAATTACCTGGAGTCCCTGATTTCCTCCAGCTGTAATAGAAACGAGAATGGTAATGAGTTACGTGTGTCTATTCATTAGGCAGCTCTAATCCGATGTTTATGAGAAAAGAAAATCACGTAAGTTAACCATTCAGAATGCTCACTCATTTAAAGCACTCGAAAACGTGAGAAATGGAGAGAAACTTATTTCCCGACTCTGATATCTTTTCCCCCACCGATTTTAATGCTTGGTCTGTTGATTCATTCACGGTTCATTCATGTTGCATATCTTTCGCGTACTTCAAGCTTGTAATTTTCCTGCCACCCATTCCATGATGAATGGAACTCTCTTTGTTTGTGTTTTTGTGTGGGCTAAAAGTGTATATCTAGCTTATTTCCATATCGATCTTGATCATTGACTTCAGAATATGAAAGGCACTGAGTTACAAAAGATATTGAATAACGACATTCATTTAGGACTCTCCGCAATGAAATTTTTTTCGTAACAAAATTGATTACACTGCACTTAAGGGAACGATTTCCATCGAGAGTATTCTTTCTCAGTATAAATGGGACCGCTAAACCATTATCCGTTTCCCGGGAATCGCCCTTAGACGGTCGCCGCGTTCGGCGCTTGGAGAACCTTTGCCACTTACAAGGAGACTACACACCGTCGGACGCGATTTAAGTGGTAAGACTCGGTAATTTGATAGATATCGAGTCAAGATTGACGAATCACCCCCAAAGTTGGGTTTTATGAGCGATAGTTTTCACGGAAAATGAACTTAAAGTTTGCGAAAAATTGTCAGGTAAGCTATAAAGCTAAGCGTAGCGAACTTCGTCATTCGAACGTGGCGCAGTGGTATGGTATCCGCTTCCAAAGTGCTTTTGGTCGGGTTCGAGCCCTCATGTGGGGAAATTTCTTTTCTCTTTTTTTCTTTTACATACTCTGTCATAATCTTAATCTATATATGTTTTCTTCTTTTGGTGGATTTTGAACTTATTTTCCAAAAGTTAGAGTATTTTTCCGCTGTGAGTCACCCGTTTCTTCAAATTATGCGCAAATACTTATGTCCACATTTATTATCTGAAAACTACAATACTAGAGAGGTAACGCAGAGGACTATTTCAAATCTCTCCTACATCCAGCTGGTCGCTCTAACGGCAACTTTTATTGCAATAACCGACTTACATTTACCAATTCTGAACTCTGAACACATTGGTTTAAATATAGAAGCCGACAACTGTTTGAGTAAAGTAAAGATTTTTATTTCGCGCATTCAGAATTCATTCCTTAATAAAGAAGAAAACAGATATAGATTAAGATTATGACAGAGTACGTAAAAGAAAAAAAGAGAAAAGAAATTTTCCCGCATGAGGGCTCGAACCCGACCAAAAGGACTTTGGAAGCGGATACCATACCACTGCACCAAACGTTCGAATGACGAAGGTCGCTACGCTTAGCTTTATAGCTTACCTGACAATTTTTCGTAAACTTTAAGTTCATTTTCCGTGAAAACTATCGCTCATAAAACCCAACTTTGGGGGTGATTCGTCAATCTTGACTCGATATCTATCAAATTACCGAGTCTTACCACTTAAATCGCGTCCGACGGTGTGTAGTCTCCTTGTTAGTAAGGAAAGTAAAGGCAAAGTACCTCGCCCCTTTTCTTGCTTAGTTACCTTGTTCCCTCTATAAAGTTATTTCGCTTATTTGTGGTGGAATTGATGATTCAACCATCTTTCAAAGAAGTCCCGTTCCTAATTACTGAGTATTAAGGTTCATTTACTGGACACGTTATGGGGAAATCAAACGTCATTGAAAATTTGGCAGTTATAATATTTAGAACAGTGCAGAATTATATATTATCAATACATTGATGCATGGCTTTACTTGTAATATTTTTAAAATTCTGTGATATGCTTAGGCAAATTAGAGGCACATTTCATTTTCATGAAAATATTACTTAATATCCACCTCTTTAAGTTGAATGTAATACGCTTATTATTACTGTAGATTTATAGATTTTAAGTAAGTGTAGAACCATGGTGGTAATGGAAACAGTGAAGAAAAATGTTAACAACAATAATAATTCACCAAAAACATGGTTAGACTTAGCAACTAATTTTTCGTGTGTTATTAAACTGACAAAGATCACCCCTCAAATTACGTCGACGTTTTTCATTCTTACGATATTTAGGAAAAGAGAGAGAGAACAGAAATTCGGGAAATTCAAGAAATTATGTTTCTCATTCATTAACGTTTCAACAGCATTTATTATCAAGAAACAAAGCGCTGTTTATAACGTGCAAGCGTTATTTTTGTAGGTGTACCACTGCGAGTGTTGGATTCCCTCCATTTTTATTTTCCAGTGACAGTAAATGCCCGTTAACACGGTACTCGAAAGTCGAAAATATATTTTCAGCCGCGCTTTTCCAAAAAAGGCACCTCATTTTATGACCCAGAGATGTTCTTTCCACACTCACGTGTTTAGTTGCAGCCGGAGAAGTTATTATCTCAGTGCTGCGGAAATTGCCTTTCTAATAGCTCCATTTTTCTTTCTGCAGTACTGCTTCTAATTTCTTCGTAACCAAAGAGAAACAGAGCTATTAGTTACAAAGGCAATACCATTGGTAACCATATTTTTTGTTATTTTGTTCGTTAAATTTAGAAAGGAATTAGTGAGGAGCGTCAACGGAAGCTTTACATCCACATGAATTATTTGACGATCAACGCCCGCACGCTAGACTTCATACTGTATTATATTAGCAAATCGTTGCCTTTCCTACTGAAAAATGGATATGTTAAAATACCCAAACTTGCCATAGACCACATAAATGGCTAAATAAAAATAAATAATAAAGTACACTACAAGAAAAGATACACTTGTCTATAAGCTTAAACAGCTGGTTATGATGGTCCAAACCACATATCTGAGCTCCAACTAAATAGCGCGTAGATATATTATATTCAATAGTACCCTCCTACATGTGGCTTAGTTCAAGATAATATCTTTATTACTATTGAGTTCCCAGTTAAAAAGCGAAGGGACTAACTAATTTTAACTTACAAAAAATATGCCTTAGATAAGAGACTATAGAAAGAAAGGTGTGGGCCTATCTTTTGCCTATAATTATAGAGTCGAGTTCTACAATATTAATTTGACTGGTTGTTTACAGCCATAAAATTATACACATTTTTCGTCTCTTTGTCCAAATCCTCGGAATTTTGGATCCAAAATATTTTGGTTCTTCTTTCACTTAGCTTTTGAAGCTGCAATATGCAAATTTCAAACTATAATGTCAAAAACCATAGAAGGAAATCTAGAAAAATAGATCAGTGTATTTACAAAAATAATTTTAGACGCTAAAAATATATGCAAAGAATAAAGACTTGGTTCGTGGGGAAATACTCCTCAGCTGAATATTTGCTGAATTACCACTGAATATTAGAAAAACCCACGATGGGGATAATGCTCGCTCAAGAACGTGGAGGGGAAAAACCAGCCAAAAAATCGAAGTACTTAAAAATAAATCACCATTACTAATGAGATATGAATAGGAAATTATCAACATAATTTTATCGTCCGATCTGATGTTGATACATTGGCATATACGTCCCTCTTCTGATATTTCCAGACAAAAACATCTCCGCATAGGCAGATGAACGGATACACGTCAATTCATTTGAATTTGTTTGATGTGTATCAGATAATTGTTTGATGTGTATCCGTTTGATTTAATCCAAATTGAAACGTCGTTACTCGAGGCAATTTTATCTAACAGCCACTCCTCGTTAAACCAAGCACGTCTATCTAAAGCCGATATTAATCAAGGTACTCATGCGCTAGTATACAAAAAATATATTTCATGATTTAGCGAAGAATCGACGTGGCATTGTGGTGTTTAAGCTTTTCCGTGTTCCCGAAGTTATGAGCTCTTTGTTTCTTCCGGCCGAACTGCCTATTGAAACTAATCATACATTCGGAGCTGTGTGGCGTGCAAAGCGACCAAGGTCTCACGTGACCTCAATCCCTCCATCAAAGGCGGATCAATCGGCTCCTCTTACTCTCACCACCAGCCGATATTTTCCATGACAGCCGTTCCCTTTTCCATTATAACCCCAAAAAGATGATGCTATTTCGGATCTCAGATTGCATTTACCATATTTCGATACGTGAGAACGGAATAAAGGTTTGATTTTCCACAGATTACTGATGGGAGCCATTTTGAATATTGCGATGAAGTCTAATTATTCTTGAGAGTTTTATGGGCCATCCTGCGAGATTGAGGTTCATCTGAATGGATGATGGATATGGAGATCTAGATTTAACAATTTTACTTCCACTATCAGTAGGAGAAACTTCAGTAACTAATTCTTAGGATAAAATAATGTAATATAATGTTGGTATTTTACGTGGTGGTTCTGTATTGAATTAGTATTACTTACATAGTAATGTATTGATGAAATTTATAGTAATAAAACGTCAAAGAAATAATGACATTTATGCTGCGTTCTGAGTTCATTTTCTTGAGCGTATGAGTTTGATCATGTTAGATGTCTTATTAATTATATTTCATATTATCTCAGCCTTGTGCATGACTTTTTTTATATGAAGCTATCAATATACGACCTATGCTTAATCACAGAATTCACTACATATTTATTTCTACGATAATTTTCATTTAAAAAGTCATAGTGCCGTATTCACAAGGAATTTCTCCTCTCACAGTATTCTTTTCTTCCGCTCAGTGAATGAAGTAAGGGAATATCCCTCACTCCTTACATAGCGTAATAAGATCTCCTCTTATCACCTCATCATACATCAAAAGCTTATATCCCTCAATTCTCGTCGAAATATTTACTGTATTTTTTCACTTAAATTTTCCTTTAAGTGATCTGTGTTGTAATGGTAACTAGGGAGATAACTTGAACTATAACAATTATATAATAATTTTAAATCGGTGATTGATTTTTATTATAAAGAATCTATTTCTCTCTTTCAGACTCGTTAAAATACAAGTCCATCGGAACGTAAGCGTCTTCGTTCGTCAAATTCGGTTGAGCCGAGGCTGGTCCTCGACTTAAGTAATCTACGACGTAACGACTCTGGAATATCTTTCATAGAGGTAAGCCATGCAAATCTCTATTTTACTCATGTTTGAGAAGTATTTATAATAATTGATTGGTCGATCGGATTGTATGAAAATATGTATGATACTAACATTTGAAAATTTTAAAATTTACATAGTGGAGGTTTTCAGATAGATAAATTACTAAGACATTTGAAGCTACGTAATTCAATTCAATAGTGATTGCGAAACGTGAAGCTTGTAAACCAACAATTGCTTGCTATTCTACTACCTTGATTTTTGCCCCATTTTTACATGATCCATTTTTGTTATTCGAGAATAAAATAATGAAACTTTTAATATGATATGAGAGCGCAGCCGAGCTACACTCCCAGTATAGCAACATAGTGGCACTGTATTAAAATACACTGTATTCTATTATATTGTATTACCTTCCAATCATCAGTGAAGTTATATTATTCAGTTATTATTACCACGCAAAACCAGGATCGAAATCAGGAAATGACAAAGTTTACATTCGATAACTTTGCGATAAAATTTTTATCTATAATTAATTGAAAATTGAATGAATGAGAAGATTACACACTACTTATAATTTAAGCATTTTATAACGAGGCCTCACTCATCGATACCGGATTAAAAAGAGAAAGATTAAGTTTGCGGAAAGAACATTCTGTAACGGAAGAATGGCAGAGAAAAAACATACCTTTGAGGAAAGCACCCTCATCAAACCCTGCATCACTTTTCGCTAATAGCGGTTCCCTCGGAAGACATTCATTTCGGCAACGTCCAACCGTCGTTATGCCAATTGGCAAAGTTGGCCGGGCGCTAAAGAGCTACACAAAGAGATAATCCAGGTGATTCGTGAGTTGGGTGTTAAGAGAACCCAAAATGGCCACCCGATGGCCGAGTCCCTCGCGTGTGCCACTCGACCGTCACGCACCCTGGCGAGCATCGGACCAACCAACTAAATGCGCATTTGGATGCCTCCGTTGCCCCATTCTCCTTCGCCCTAATTCCACCCTTTTCTCGGCTGCGGTCGCGGCGAAGTAAAGCAGGATGTCGAGGGGGAGGTCACCGTACAACCAGGACAGTCCTTGACCCTTGCTAACCATTCCAGGTAAATTAGGTCCCTTTACACTGCACGAATATGTGTAACTCGGTGAGAAAGTGGAGATTTTTCCTTCGTTCTCCCAAATGTTCGTCTTGTTGCTCCTTTGACCGTGCAAGATTCTTCTCTTCCTGCTTCGACGTTCAAGTTCAGGTGGTACTTCTCCTTTGGGAGGTTTTTGAATATTTTGTGTGTATAAAGAGATCGGATAAGTAAAGCCTGTAGCAGAAGTAGAAACCTTTCGGTCTTTCGTGGAGTTCTGTAGAGCCTTTTCTGTACTCCTTTGGACAAATTCAGATGAGAAAGAAAAGAAATTGGAACTTCGCTGTTGAAGGAATTGCAACTCGGCTGTTAATGAAAATGAGGTTCAAAAACTATTGAATAGCCGATATATCGGATATCGTCGGGGCAATTCCTCAAGAAATGCAAGTAAACCGCGGATTACCGACCTTCTGGAAACACCCATTGCGAATTTCAGCGACTATGATGCAATCCTCAGAGAGTCATGGATGAAAATACACATTTTTGTGTTTTGTATTAATTCAGAAATTTTGATAAATGATTCCCTTAGTCATATTTTTCAAGAGTAAAGCATCAAACTTGCTGCCGAGGTATTATTTTTACTAGTTAAGGTATTGTGAAGTTCCAGTGGCCTAAGGATACTCCTGACCGTATTGTGTGCCTATACATTTGGGCGAAGCGCGAGGATTACTCGTTTTCCCACGTAAAACATAGGCCAACCGCAGCTCAAGTTGTCATCTACGTTGTGTGTGTCACACGCTTAGTGTCCAGAGAGTGTAGAGACCAATGGGGGGCAATGCCGGAGCATTTACTATTTTGAGGACGAGAATCCAGGAACATCGGGGCATAATCTGGTATTACCGTGACCTGTCCGGGACTTTGTTCATGTTCAGTCATTTTCGTAGGTTGCGGTATTGAAATACTTCTATTGAGCTTCTTGCTTTGGTTACTCAGTCAATACTAACATATGGTAGTATTTTAATGTATTTGCTAGGAAATTTTGTTAATTTAGTAAAAATATTTAATGCATCACAAATTATATTTTTCATGCAAAGAAGCCGAAAGAATTCCGACAAGAAGTGAAGTTTAAAAGACATATCGAAATGAAGAATGAAAGGGGAAAATTTAAAAATATAGCCAGAAAGATAAAATATATAAATACAAAACATACATAAAATGCATACAGGAAACTGATGTTGAATTTAAATAACGAGAGATAAGGGTTAATTTGAACGTACTTTGGGCGAACGGACAGGAATAAAAATTCCTCACTCGATTAATTCTCGATTAAACTCGATTAAATTAAGTTTTCCGGGGCACCTAGATACTGGGGAATGGGATCGGAGACAAATCCTGGAAAACCAGGATGTCTGAACATCCTAACTATAACCTTTTCACAGCAAATTTCAGCTTCGGAAGACAATATTTCGATGTATATGCTCGACTCGTGTGTGACGTTCCTCTGAGAAAAGACCTTTTTAAAATTTCAACAGCCCTCCATCGCGTGCATACGAACGAAATAAATGTTTATCTCTCGCACATCTCATTTGCTGTTATGCAGAGTGCATCCATAAATGGAAACGCATGATGAGGTGCTATATTAACTCTTGGAATACGTAATGATGTTGAACATTCTGAATGGATCAAATTGCATGAATAAGCGTTTTTTCACCAGTGCTTGTGTTGAATAACGATGATGACCCGAGAAGATTTAAATTAGTATCAACGGGGAAACACTCGGCGACCTCGATTCGAAATTTGAGAAATTCAGACGTTATGAACGCATATCAACAAATACCATTGCGCTACTCATTAGCTGACTGAAATAAATTTTAAATGCGCAATACACGTTTAATAAATCTCTCGCGGACAAAATTGGATAGTTTATGGCAAAATAAAGTAATAAAAATCAACTTAATTATCAATTAACTAAGTATAAGCAGAGCTGTACTGAGAAGCATTTTTCACCTAGGGTAATCACAGTTCAGAATTTGACAGAGATCAGCGATTTCGGGTTAAACAGCAATTTATGCAGTGGAAAAATGTTCTCCCGATTCCGGAAAACGCACCTGTGTGATTTCATGTTAATGAGAATCATTCTGACTGTAAATGTCAGAACGATTCTCATGTTGTAATTACATATTCATTAATTTATCGATGAGAATCGAATATGCATCGTAATCTCATTATAATCACAGAATTAAGCATATGCTAATAATACATAATTTATGATTAATATTCGATAGTGAACTCAAGAATGTTGAATTTTTCGATTGATAGAAGTCTCAAATACTTATGCAAATCCTTTTCACTAGCTAATGTTTATCATAGCCTTTTTTATCACGTAATAATTTACACATACCTACATCAAAAATCATACCTCACTATACAAATTTTTTTATAAACCTTTCCGTATTAATTCGAAATTGTGAATATATTCCAATATTTCAATAGCTTTTACTGTTATTTTCTAGTTTATTGCTAGTTTGAGTATCGTAATGCATGTATCGGAATACAAATATTATATATTTATGAGGACTTGATTATCCTTCGAATTATTCAACATGTTAGAGATTGTTTTCCTAAAAACATAAATGAATACATCGAAAACGGATAAATCTCTGGTAGGGTTCAGCAACTCCTCATTTTTACCTTAATCTGATGAACTCAACTAATTCATGAATTTAGTGTTGTTTTTCAATTTAAGATTCATCTGAAAAACAAGGAGAGTTCTTTGCGAAAGAAATTTCATGAAAAGTTTTAATTGTTTTTGAAAAAAAATACTCTCACTTGTATTTTATTTAAACTTTAAAATTATAAACACGACGATATAAGAAGAAAAAGGTAGACAAGCCTTCGAAATCTTCATTGTACATTTCCTTCACCACCCCTATTATGACTGTTAATCGTGAAAATAAAGATTGCTTATAAAAATACAAACTGAATTGCATTTGAAACGGTATGTTCACTTTGATTGAGTCCAACTCCTAGAAACTATTTTTCTACAAAAAGAAACTTAGGCCTCAGTGAAAACAGTCAATGCAGCAATTGAATTCAGGTCTTCTATTTCCTAAAACATGCTGAAAAATGCAGTGATTTTCGTAGAGAAATTCTTAAAACTCCACGAATTTCCTTCACTTCCTTTTCGAACAGTAATTCCGAAAACAAGCAGACGATTCGCCTTCCAAATTACGTAAGCGGAAATTCTCCTCAAAAGCGGACGAAGCAGATACGGATTTGCGGCTCGCTGAGTGATGTTGCCATGGATTTTGGCTGGCTGTAAACCGTTCGTTCCCACGTAACGTCTTGTTTGGATAGTGCAAGGACGGCTCTCCGGAAGCACGTTAATCAACGCCGCTACTAGGTGTGTGTTTCGGAAGGTCTCTCTTCTAATGCTGGATAACTCCCGCCCACGCCAACCGCCTTTGCTCAATGTATTCATATATGTACGTACGTCGTCCGCATCTCGGGAATATCGCGATACTTCCCTTAAAAGGAAAGGAAAACGGTCACTGATTCTTGTGCAAATGTTTTGAAGACATTCACGCTGACGAGGAATGGCAGCAGGGTTGGTTCTTCCCTTGAATCTTGGGCCTCACCCAGATTTTAGAATGCAGAGAGAAATCATATTCATCTCAGGAGTAACTACTGATTATAATAATAATCTCTCTTAAGTCTATATTTTAATTTAGCCCTTTTATAACCTACCTCCCACCTCTTGACGCTTATTTACAGTATATGTGTATACTTGCGTATAAAACTCACCCGCGTATAAGATGCGGTAAGGTTTCTAGGACCGTATTCTTAATCCATCATGATAAATATCCTAGGAAATCTTCTATAAAACTCACCCTGCTTTATCCTAAATTTTTGGTGGAAAATGCGTCTGGTACACGAGTATATACGTTATGTCACTATCGTCCAAAGGTGTTTTTATAACTTAATTAGCTCTTTAGGAGATAATTACACAAAAAGATTCACCATAAAATTATAATGATGTTGAATGACATAATACAGTAACATAAGAAGGCCAAACATTTTTGTGAGGGTAAATTTAACTTAAGGTTATTTATTTAATTTATGCTATCTATTACAGTTGACTGTGAGATTGTTGTTTGAGTATAAATGAGGTACCATATTTTTAATTCATAACTCCAAGCTTGTTTCTAAATTTAGCAGTAATTTTTTACTTCATGGATGGTTAATTCTTCTCTAATAATTATCTACTAAACAATCTTTCTTAAAATTTGGTTAAATATCATTTTCCGGACAATTCTTAGTTACGGTCACATATGCCAATACGTATACGGATTTCGTCACTAGACCTAGCTACTTTACTTAAGTTTCAGTAATTATTTCAAAATCATTATATATTTAATATCACATTCGAATCTGCATATTTCGTTACATATACACTCCTCTTCGTCCTTATAGCTTTGTTTGACTCATGCATAAATAGAAACAGCATTACATTTACCTGATAGAAGTCTTAAATTTCATATTATTCGTTTTAAATCATTTAATATTTGAGCTAATAAAATATTAGAAAAAGCAATTTATAGCCTTTCTAATTCTTAAGCTACTTTTTAGCGACTTTTTTGAATGTGCTTGGTGATCTTTTAGCCATTTTTGGTCCATATAGCGATCTCGTGAAGAATAAATCTTTATTCTGGTACCTTTCATATCATTGCTGAAATATAAAATATTAATGCAAACTAGATAATAAAGCTCGAGAGACAACAATTTTATTTCACTTCTGAATGATATTTTCTTTGAATCTTTCCCGCCGTATGACCAAATTATACAGAAATTATTTTTAGTGAACACAAATTATAAAAAACACCTATGGTAATAGGAAATTAGATATTTTGGCAACACCATTCCTCATACAATCGGGGGGGAAAATTTTCGCACCTAGGTTGCTTGGGAAAGTCATTCGCTAGCCGTTTTTCTCTCATACTCTAAAAAAGGAAAAAAACGTTAATTTCGGTCACAGCTCGAAGCTGTTGGTAGCCCTATGTGAATCCCGCCCGTGATGCAAATCGGCAAAGGGACCGAGAGGCCAGAATTTCGCACAAAGCTACCTGTAACGAACGTTTGTTCCAGATAGAAAGCAGTGCGACAACTTCCCGCGCGGAAAAAACTGGATTATTCCAAATGGGGAATCCCACGTAGCTTTTCCGGTCGCTTTCAGCAGTTGCCTCGCGTGTATCGAATTACCCCGAAGGGTTAGGGCGATGCTCTTTCGGGACTTGGATGTTTCTAATGCAAAAGAACAATAGCCGAGGGTAATCGCTCGATCGCGTGCCTATAAGCGCTTTGTTATTGCGAAAATATTTCGCGTTTTTCCTCCCTATAGTTTCCTCTTGCCACATCGACGGCTATTTGCAATTTTTCTGACGTCCCCGCGGAAATGCTAGAGGAAGAAATGCTCGTTTTTTTACCGTTTTGTACCATTGCTCATTTCAATCTTTAAGTTCCCCCTTTATTGTTTTTTCTACGCGTTTTACCCTTTTGATTTTACTTTTACTATTTCCTTTTGTAGTTTCGGTTGATTGTTTTAAACAGGTGTTTTCTAAAGTGTAGTTTTGTGACCCCTGGGGGACTCCATGTTTCTTTCATGAGGTGCCTGAGGTATTAATCCTAAAGGCGCTCGAAGGTCCAACATTAATTACATTTGTACACTTGGTTCACGAATTCCGCAGAGTTTTACGGAGTCGAATATTTCTTTACTAATGGATTTTGAAGAAGTGAGGGATTTGACAATTCATTCAATTCTATAGTTCTGCTATTGCCCACTCGATTCTAGATCTTATAAACTGATTTAGCATCATTTACAAAAATTAAATTAGTTTTCGAATACCTCACCGCCTATTAAATGTACTGCCCACAGGAGGTTTTTGAAGAGTTTTCCCTTCCGTATTTGAGAAAATGCCAGGGAACGTCAAAAATTGTTAATTATGCTAAATGTAGCGTTCCCAACTGTCCAGGAGGTCCAAGTGCAGATATAAACAATTAATAACTAAATTTCCATCTAAAACCGTGGATGAATGGAAAGCGGTCTTTCTATCATATTCTTATGAATGGATTACTTTTCATTGGTCTTTTGGTACCTTTAATTTAATTTATTATCAAAATAGCTTACTGCTTTGATACCACAAGAGCCTCTAAAGCACGAATACTGTGAATAATGGCACTAATTTAACTCTCTTCTTACCGAATGGAATGAAAAGAGTATATAGGGATATTGTATTTTTTCTTTTATGGAATTCTGGTTGATTTAGGAAGGCTAAGAAAAATATTACTCTTTTCATCTGTCCTAATAAGCCACAATTCACTCAAAACTTCCCATGTGCTAATAATGGAAGGATTACGGTTTAAATTCGCCATATCGCTGAATAATATGAATAGAATGAGTATGAATGACTTCCTCACGGATTTTTCAGGTGGACGTATGCCACATTTTAAATATTAAATGCATACATGTTAATTTCTTCCAAGTAGAACTGAATGGTGACCCTTGCACAGTTCCACAGAACATGATATACTCCTATGTAAATGTGGCGTGAACGTAGTTGATTTTATATTGATATTGACCACATAGCAAACAAGGAAATGGATAAAAATGACTTAGCACGCGATACTCTTTTCAAGTCTATTCTTTCTTGGGATTGATAACACAGCCAAAATCTTAGAGGTTTAACAATTTTTTTCTTAGTAATGTGACGTTTTACGACAGAAAAGCTTAAAAAACGTTTCGAGCGACTAGGTAAACGAAACTAATGCTCAGTAGCTTACGTTCTAAAGGACATATATCCTTCATACAGAGCACTAAAATACCCTATGGATCAGTCTTTGTGAATGTACGACAAAGGACTCCTCGTAATTTCACTTTATACAGGCGGATATATAAAGGTGGGCCTAAAGCATTCGGAGGATCTTCAGAGATAAAATGCCTATTTCCAAGGATAATTTTGGGAACACGGTAAAATCTCTTTCTGGTTCGATATAAATAGTTTAAGCACTAGGAATAGTACTGGAGAATGAAAGAAGCTAGTCTGTTTTTCTACTTGTTCATTGATGTTTTCCCGAATTGCCTATTCGAAGGAACTTGAATTCTTGATGACATGTGTCGTGGTAAATCGATGGTAAATTTGTTTCTCAATAGACCTTACCTCTATCTTAGTTACCGTATCATGAAAGTCTTAAAATCTCCGTATCCTGTATTTTTGGATGCAAACTAATAATGGAAAATATTAGCTGAGGTTCGTGCACATTCAATATTTCAATACAAAAGAGATTATACCTTTGATAATTGATTTCATTCGCTAATTTTGCAAGACAGGAAACATCTCTCCAAAATTTTTTTCTGTGATTTGACCTTGCCTACTACATCATCTTTTCCGATTTTCAAAATTTGCAGCAGTAAAAATTCTGTATTGTCCCCTATAAAAAAACGTATTAAATTACTTAGTATATTTCTAATAACAAAACAGCAACTTATCACACTTTTATTTTTAAAAAGTCGTGTTAGTAAAATATAGTATCTAGCTTCAGGTTAGCCAAGTGGGTAGCGCGTTTGCTTTCGGTGAAAGCGGCCGCGGATTTGATCCCATGGAAGGTCTTATGCGTGATGCAAAGTGACATAACATCACTTGCATAACAAAGCATGCGAGTGGTCGAAACAACTAAAAATAATTATACTTTTCTGCTATGTATCTAATATCACTTATCTCTATTGTATGCATCAGATACCAGATATATTCCAAAATTTTTACAAGTAACAAATACGTCTATCGTTTGATTTATGTGTTCTTTCATAAAAATATTTCGGCAAATACACATAATAATTCCAAAGAGGTAATGAAAAACAGAATTTATAATCACTCTGTTTTAAAACATGTATCAAATATAATTGTTAATTATAAATTCTAACGTGTCAGGCCGTACTTCGTGGAAGGACATACTAATATACATAGTAATAAGGTTATATAAAGTTCCGGAACCCGTCGAAACCAGTCGAAAATAAATTCAACAGTATGGAAGTTTACTGTGTTATTTTTCCATAACCTTATTGTTAATTATATTAGACGATGACATTAATGGAAGACTAACGTATCTGATGGTAATAACTCAGCAGTTACTTTAATGACGACATTTGCTTTGCATATTCTTACTGCTTAATTGCTATTATTAGCTAAATTACTAAAATTTTCTAATCAGAATGAAATAATCATCATTTTCACAAATAGAGTTACGCAATTCTCAGGCTCAAGAAAAGCGACTTTTATAAAAATCATTATAACCGTATGAATTACGATGGATTACAAATATAGATTAATTTAGAAGATATACGACAGCAAAAGTTTTGGGTGTACCGGAAAATTCGATGATCAAAAGGGGAAGATAAAAGAGAAAACATCTTCAGTACTGCTTCATTCTCGCAAAGTAAACGATTTCCCCAAAAATGTGCGTAATTTCCCAATCTAATTCGCCCGCCAGGGTTTCAATTTCCGGGCGATAAAGTGGGGAGAAGCAAAAGAGGTACGTGATGCTTTTATGAGGACGTAAAAAGTACTGACAGTCCCTCGTCTTTTTCAGAACATGCAACGTAAATAGATTTTACGATCTTGCAGCTGTACGATGAGCAAGGGAAGATTAAGCCTAATGCATTTTCTTTCTCCTTACACAGCCATCACTCTTTTTCCTCGGCCGTAAAATGGCAAGAAAACGTAGCTTGAGGTTGATTACTCTTGCTCAGGTCTTCATTCGGAAGTAATTACCACGGCGTGGCGAAGTACGATTCTCATTGGAATCAGTATTGCTGGTCAAACGATGATGAACAAGTATGACGATTTGTGAGGAAATTTGAGGGAACAGGAACTAGCGATGGGTAATAGCTTTCAGCAAACTTCCATTAATTCTCAAGGTGGGGGAATTTTGAAATAAAAATTATAAGCAAATACCAAAGGAGGTCAGCTATACGAATTAATTGCCTCTTATTAAATCCTAATATATTATACTACTACTGTAATATAATAACTACCTAATATATGTTATCTTCTTCGCAAGAACCTTCATGTATGTATCCAATATTGGGTCTGTGCTTATGATTGTATGAAAACTTGATTTATTTCAAAATCTTTAATTTTTGTCATAGAGGACCTAAAGCAGGCAACTATTACCAATTAGCGACGGGTGAAAGCTTTCAGCAAATTTCTATCAGTTGTCAATTTGGAGGATTTTTAAATAGAAATTCTTAACAAATTTTAAAGGTGGTCAGGTTTACAAATTAATTACCTATTATTAAATCCTAATATACTGCTATACCTTTACTCTACACATACTAATATAATATAGTCACTACCTTAATCAGCTTCGTGCATTTGTCAGATATAGGATCTTTACTTATAATTGCATGACCATTTGGTTAATTTTTAAATCTTCAATTTTTGCTATAGAGAACTTCAAGCAGGTAACTTAGCCATATAATCATCATGATTGAATAATTTTTATGAACGTATATAGCAGATTTTATATGGATTAATTACTTCGCTTCGCAATGAATTTCTTTTTTCATTTTAATACTTTCAATGTGATTAAGTTATGACTGATGTCCCGAAATATTTTATTAAACACGTGTTTAGTGTTATCAGTGGAATTTACTTCTCTTTATGTTTACTAGTTAACCTACTTTATCATTGATTTCGGAAATTAACTCAGAATGTATTAAAGAATATCCCATGTATTTTACTTAAAGATATTAATTGATACCGATTACGATAACGCGAGCCGTTACTTCGATAGAAATCACAAAAAATATTTTACTATTCCAGCTGTATGTGCTTCTTATTTAATCATCGTATTTTAAGAATTTTCAAAATGGGTATACTTGTTTTTAGCGAAAGGCTAATTTTATGAATTCAAAATTTTTAAATTTCATTAGTACCGTAAATACTAACAAAGAAAAATCGGATCTAAATCATGTTTATTTGATAAAATATATTTCTAAAAACTTTTTTATCTCATAGAAAACGTATCAAGAAACTAAATTAATCTAAGTAAGTGCAGAATAAAAGTTTTGAATGAACACCAATGATATGAAACTATCAGAATAAATCAAGAAGATTTCCTTCCAGAATATAGCAGAAATGAATCTTGAGAAGTAAATAATAAAAATACGACCAAATACTGGTGGTACCTAGGAGAGGAAGCGGAAAACTTTAATTAATAAAGAAAATCTTCTTCGAAAGATTCAGTAGATAAGGATTCACGGTGAAGACAATGTAGTTTTTCAAATCCCATAGCTTCTTTTCTTAGTTCTCTGTAGAAAATAAACGGATTCTTCGAGAGATCATCCATTTACTTAAAATTTCAACTCATGAAGATGCTCGATTGAGCTGGAGATCAATTGGCCTGATTAACTTGAAATTCAATGTGCAGTATGGACGCAATCTGTGCAATCGGGTAGAATCTATTTAGCATGCTGCATTCATGCACAGGAGCGGCACGAAATGGAAATCAACTAATGCACTAAATTAGAATTCATCTTACGAAGCGTTACTATAATTAAACCCAATCCTGTAATACTCAGCGTAGTGGTTTCCTTACTGGTTTGTTTATTCTTTTATTGGTGCATAAATAATCATGAATCAATTAATGTGATTTTTTTAGGTTTTATCGGTGCATGAATTTAAAAATATGAAGGAAAATATATTCCTCAGAAAATATTTTAGTATGCGATGTGCTAAAAAATATTGCTTCAATGAATGGGATATTATTTTCTAGTATTTGATTGAATATTTACCGAAACGAATCAAACATAAGGTGGACAAATGAGGAGAAATGTTATTGCTATCATGTTTGATAGTAAGCGTCAATTAAACCATGTTAAATGTCTTCAATAAACATTTAATATTCTACGGAAATATTTTTCATTAAATTCACGCTAAATAATTTCACTTAAATAACGAAGATATATCTGATTATTTTATTAAATCATTTTATGTATGATAAAAATGTACGCATATTTCTAAATAGGGCTCAAAAATGGTGAGCCAACCTAGTACCGTGTTGCATTACTTCGGGGCAACCTTAATGCATGATGGGAGACCTTAATGAAGCCGTTCTAATTTGGTCTGAATGGTCATTAATTTTGCTAGAGTCATCTTTTTTCCAACGTCAAAAAGCCGGTCCTCTTAAGCTTTCGGTATTAGAGCTTCATTAAGAGATAACACCGAAGATGGAGTGGTTGGAAGCCGAATCAGAAAAAAAGCACTTTTCGCTCCAATAAAGAGAGTTGAGTTTTCGAATCTAAGCTACGATGTTCAGTGCTTTGAGCAAGCGTATTTAAAGGAAAGTAGATCATCATTATTGAAGTGATCGTTAGCGGTAAGTGGGTGAAAATTGATTGGATCAGATATTTCCGTACCCGGGCATATTAAAGAACAGAGGTCTTACATCTACTTCATCGTCACTTCAGTTATAGGGATATTAGAAATTAAGTAAAAATGGGATGAAGAAAACTCGTAATAGGATAAATAAATCAGAAGCTTCGAAATAACTCCAAAGCTAAATGATAAATAAAAGTGAAGAAAAATATATTAAAGCAACTGATAGTGTTAATATTGCGTGTATGATTTTTTCCGCTATTATAAGAATTATTTATTGCACATTTCCACAAATACTACAATTATGTGTGCAATAGAGCATTAGTAATAATTAGAAAAACCAAAAATTATTAATTGAGAATTTATATAATGACAATTTTGGTCCTCCTGAGCCAGTTTGTATAGGTTTGCTATTTTTAAAATTCGAGCTAAAAATTATCTTTTTATTTACATTTCCATTTATTTTTCTATACGCTATAATTTAACATAACCTGGCACCTCCTTATGAGAGGAATATATATATATATATATATATATATATATATATATATATATATATATATATATTCCTCTCATAAGGAGGAGGATATATATATATATATACGAGTAAAAGTTGCTTGCATACTGCAAGCTAATTGGTAAAAATTTACAATAAGTTCCCCTTACGGGTGTCATCTTCGAAGCTTATCCAGCAAAATTTTTAAAATTGCCGCAATACATTTCTTACGTTAGAAATTTTCATCCATCTGGCATCGAACTCACGGTCATATGCAACCTTTCTTCCACTGGTTCTATAGAAAACTACTTCAAACGCAAACGCTGTGATTTTGAATAGTCTCCTGCATAAAGAAAGGCCTCAAAACAATTTTTAAAAAATTGCGTAAATGACCGCCTGGCGTCGAACACAGGACCCGTTCGTGAGAGACAATGGCATATGAATGTTAGAGAAGTGCTACTCTGACGTGTTTCAAAGTTTCAATTCAGTATCATATCGGGAAGGTCCTAAAATAAGATCCGTTTTTCCCGTTAGAAATGCATGGTAGAATCGGAATGACGCTCTAGCATCGAACCAAGGACCTCTAGAGAAGCAGTGGACGTCATGAAGGAATCTTCTCAAACGCCTCTGTCACCATTCCGGGTTTTATCTTTCCAGTTTATCGGGAAGGCATTTTAAAAAATCGTCCCTGATATCAGCAATGCATTTCTTACGGAGGCATTTCGGACCCACCTGGCGTCGAACACACGGACATTTGGTAACATTTCTTCGTTTGGTACGATGGAAGACCATCTCATCTGTAAACACCGAGATTTTGATTGCTCTATCGCAGCGAGAACGGCCTCAAAACAGATTGAAAAAATTCGCGCAAAAGACCGCTTAGCGTCGAACTCAGGACTCTTCCGTGAGAGAAGATAGCAAAATAATATTAGATAAGTGCCATCCTTACTTGTTCCAAAGTTTCGATTCAATATCTTATCGGGAAGGTCCCAAAATGAGATTCCGCTTTCCCCATTTGAAATACATGGAGGAATCGGAATGACCCTCTTGCATCGAACCAAGGACCACTAGACGAACGATGATATTCATGGAAGAAAGTTTTCAAACGCTTCTGTCACCATTCAGGGTTTTATCTTTCCAGCTTATCGGGAAGGCATTTAAAAAAATCTTCAAAAATTTCAGCAATGCATTTCTTATGGAAGAATTTCGGACTCACCTGGAGTCGAAGTCACGGTCATATGTCAACATTTCTTCCATAAGAACCATAGAAGAGTACCTCAACTTTAACCTCCGAGATTTTGGTTCCTCTATCTTAACGATAAGTGCCTCAAAATAATTTTCAAAAATCCGCGCAATGCATTCTTATGGGAAAATTGCGATTTTTGGGAATTTCTGGTATCGAACCCATGACACCTAGCGTCGATGTCTGCATTATTCTGGCATCTAGAGTGTGGGGCCAGTACGTCGAAAAAATTTGACGTCGATGGCGCTTGTGGAACATGGTCAGAATTCGTATCCCCTATATCTATATATATATATATATATATATATATATCTATATAGGTATATCCGGAGAGTTAGCTATATACGAGTAAAAAGTTGCTTGCATACTGCAAGCTAATTGGTAAGAATTTACAATAAGTTCCCCTTACGGGTGTCCCCTTCGAAGCTTATCCAGCAAAATTTTTAAACTTGCCGCAATATACTTCTTAAGTTAGAAATTTTCATCCATCTGGCATCGAACTCACGGTCATATGCAACCTTTCTTCCACTGGTTCTATAGAAAACTACTTCAAACGCAAACGCTGTGATTTTGAATAGTCTCCTGAATAAATAAAGGCCTCAAAACAATTTTTAAAAAATTGCGTAAATGACCGCCTGGCGTCGAACACAGGACCCGTTCGTGAGAGACAATGGCATATGAATGTTAGAGAAGTGCTACTCTGACGTGTTTCAAAGTTTCAATTCAGTATCTTATCGGGAAGGTCCTAAAATAAGATCCGTTATTCCCGTTTGAAATGCATGGTAGAATCGGAATGACGCTCTAGCATCGAACCAAGGACCTCTAGAGAAGCAGAGGACGTCATGAAGGAATCTTCTCAAACGCCTCTGTCACCTTTCCGGGTTTTATCTTTCCAGTTTATCGGGAAGGCATTTTAAAAAATCGTCCCTGATATCAGCAATGCATTTCTTACGGAGGCCATTCGGACCCACCTGGCGTCGAACACACGGACATTTGGTAACATTTTTTCGTTTGTTACGATGGAAGACCATCTCATCTGTAAACACCGAGATTTTGATTGCTCTATCGCATCGAGAACGGCCTCAAAACAGATTGAAAAAAACCGCGCAAAAGACCGCCTAGCGTCGAACTCAGGGCCCTTTTGTGAGAGAAAATAGCGAATTAATATTAGGTAAGTGCTATTATGACTTATTCCAAAGTTTCGATTCAATATCTTATCGGGAACGTCCTAAAATAAGATTCCATTTTCCCCGTTTGAAATGCATGGTGGAATCGGAATGACCCTCTTACATCGAACCAAGGACCACTAGACGAACTGTGAAATTCATGAAAGAATGGTTTCAAACGCCTCCGTCGCCACACGGAGTTTTATCTTTCCAGGTTATCAGGAAGGCATTGAAAAAAATTTTCAAAAATTGCAGCAATGTATTTCTTATGGAAGAATTTCGGACCCACCTGGAGTCGAAGTCATGGTCATTTGGCAACATTTCTACCATAAGAACCATAGAAGACTACCACAGCTTCAACCTCCGAGATTTTGGTTCCTCTATCTTACCGATAAGTGCCTCAAAATAATTTTTTAAAATCCACGCAATGCATTCTTATGGGAAAATTGCGATTTTTGGGACATTCTAGTATCGAACCCATGACACCTAGCATCTATGTCTGCATTATTCTGGCATCTAGAGTGTGGGGCCAGTACGTCGAAAAAATCTGACGTCGACGGCGCTCGTGGAACATGGTCAGAATTCGTATCCCCTATATATATATATCTATATATATATATATATATATAGGTATATCCGGAGAGTTAGCTATATATAATAGATAATAGATATATATATATATATATATATATATATATATATATATATATATATATATATATATATATATATATATATATATATATATATATATTCCTCTCATAGAAAAGGTATGTATATATAGAAAAATTAAAGTAAAAGTAAATAAAAAGAAAATTTTTAGCTCTAAGAATAGGAAACCTATAGAAAATTCATAATGTATGCAACCTTAAAAAATGTCAGGAGTATATTAAAAATGTACATAAAAAGTAACATAATGTTAATTTATGTTCCCGTAATCTTACAATATTCAATACACATATCACTGAGAATTATTGAAGCCTTGAATAACAACGATGTCTTATATAATCCTACATGAAGAAGCGAGAAGCGCCTGAAAGTTAGGCAGAATTTTAAGGCTTACCGTATGTCTATTTCCAGGAGCATTCACTCTGTTGACTGACATATTTCAATGTGACATGTTACTTTATATAAAATATAGCTTAAGCGGTATCAACGAATATCCAATTCCGGAATTTCTTTTATGGCGCATTAATGCAGGAGCTAATCTCTTCAGAACGAGTATTTACAATTTTTTCTTTCTGTTATCAGAGATTTACCGCGCCGCACATTTTCGTATTTCATACGAACTCTGAGGGTATTAGCTCAATAATAAAACTTTTATTCGGCTCAAAAATGATATTTTCCCAATGTAATCGTATAAAGCGAGAAGTAAAGCTCTCTTTTTAAGCTTTTATGAGTAAACCTCATGGATAGACTAAATGTGGCTACATATGGAAGAACTAGTCCATTACTGAATAAACGATATATTTATATACACACCTTATAATTAAAGTGATAAGTTTCTGTGTGTTTTTGCTTTAACTCGAGAACCAAATGTTTTACAACGTTCAAGCTTGAAAGATTATAAAATATCCTACATTCACAGATAATAAAAAAATTATCAAGGCAGGACAGAAACTATTGGGAGATTCGAGTAGAATTTTAGCAAAAATGAGGTGAGCAAGAAACATTCCATTTTTCGTTAAACGCTCGGGTTACAGTGTGCCTTTACAACTTTATTATCTTTTGAGGAAGTAATTTGATCAATTTTCGTGCATTTATTTACTGCTCTTATTCTAAATTCTTCGTTTATTTGCTCATATTACTCATATGCATTCATATGTTAAAGTTTGTCTGTCACTGTTTACTCACGAATGATGTAGCAACAAAATATTCTTTTCCTTGAGTAAATAGTCATTCATGCATCACATATATTACATCAACTATTCAATGTTTTCCAAAGAGTCCAGTATGTCGTGATTACTTTTTAGTAATCAATATTCACTTCCCCGTTGGGAATCATCTGGAAGGTCTGATTTTATATGATAAATAAAAGATATAAACATGAGGATAAAGAGAAAGTTGGAAAGAACATGTATTGCAGATGCCAAAAGAGGGATTCCCAAAGCGAGCTTTGGAATACAAACCAGCAGGAAAGAGAAGGGTCGAAAGACGTACGACCAGATTGAGAAAATAGAACCGCCTTGTCAATCGGAAAAGTCTCGAAGCCTAATCCTGGAAGGAAGAAGGTGACCATTCGTCCTGCATTTGGAAACAAATTACTTTTCTCCACTGGCCTTTGGATTGAATATGCTTAAAAACGTAGAGCTTTATTTTGGTAGATGGACGTCGTGACAGTCAAGAGGCGTTTAAGCGTCTTTTGGTTCACCCCAAATTTGTAGTGATTAAGATCAAAAGGAAATAAGTAATACAGGAAAGATGATGGGAGTCGATTAATCTTAAGGTTGGCGGAAAACTGAATTTTCTCGTTACACACCGGAAGCCGGCAATCACAAAAATTTTAGTATAGAATCATCTTTAATACTTATACTACAACATAAATTATGAAAACGACGATTTTATAAAATAAATATTTTCTAACATTCTCCCTGAAGTCGCTAAATTTCTTAATCTCCCATTGGAACTAAGTCTAGGTTACCCATATCCTTTGAAATCAATTTTTTAATTTATAATTGATGTGTTTAAAAATGACTCGGTAGAAAGAATAAGACCAACATATTGAAAAACCTTTGCAATTTCCGTTAGAGGCTTTAATTCCACCGGTCTCGACACAATGATGTAAACCCACTGTAGATCAGAATCTATGATGGTAGTTATAAATGCATTTTTAATGTATTTTTACTTTACTTCCACTGAGAGATATGGTCACCGCATTTCTATTGCTTCCGCCTGAATACACGATTCAGGACCGTTTCTATACCAAAAAGGAACAGTAAAATCTTTCGAAAGCCCGAAAATAGTTACAGGCATACGTGATTTTGTTATTTGGCGATTTCGTGCATTGATAAGTAACGAATAAGTTAATATCAAAGCCCTTAAGGGCTTGGATATTAACTTATTCGTTACTTATCTGAGGGCTGAGTTATTTAGGGCTGAGATGACTAATTCCGGAGTTTTGTGTTCGACGTGGATTTAGAAATTGGAAAGAAATATTCATGGGGATTAGACGGTACCATTCAAAGAAATTAAGAAGATACAGGAAGTTTTCGAAAAGACGAGGCTAAGAGGATTAGGTGACGAGGAATATATATTTTTTAAATGAGGTATTTTCCGGAATCGAATAAACCTCAAAGGTTTGACCAAAAATGACGAATTACATTTTAATATTTAATCGTAGAAATTTCTTTCCAAAGACAGAGGTAAAAGATTAGGATATCACAGTTCCGATTTAAGAGAAATTTTTTTTAAACAAAACTTCTCTTGAAAATACTATTTTTTCATTGTCATCTCCTTAAAAAATTAGCTTTCTTTATTTTCGGGCATGATGGTTAAATGTATTTCATCTAATTTTTTTCGGCTGATTTTTGATCCCATCCCTTTAATCTCAGTCATGGATGATTTAAAGATTCTTTTGGTACAACTGGATCTTGTCTATCTTTCTAAGATACCCAATAAGGATTAAGTATTAAGTATCTACCGCACTAAATTAGCCGAATTATTTACGATCAAAAAATCTCCTTGTTGGGATTCATACTAGTTCCTTCACAGTTGCACAGCTGGCTGTGAATGCCGTAATGAACTTAAATATTTTAGTAGCCAAAAGGTGGTGCTGCGATAAGAATAAGAACATGAAGATTTAAATTCAACTTTGAGGAAGTACAAGGCTTAGGTAACGAAAAAAGTAGAATAATTTCTAAGACAGTCCATAATAAGAATAACCAAAACTATTGAAAAGACTTTTTGAGTGACGGTAACTCACTTCAAAGCTTGGTTAATAAGTGTTTCTACCGAGTTACATTTTAATTGTGGACTAAACAAGAACTAGATTCACCTTCAAAATTATTGAAACAACTTCAGCTTTTTGATTGTTGAGTGAGTTTAAACTTTCTCTACATGATATATGCGCCTAATTTTACTCGTTAATCATTGATTTAATTCTATTGGAATACTGTGAACAAGTTTGGATGTATTAAACTTTTATTTGTAAAGAACATAGTACTCAATTTATTACCCAATGTAGTCGTCACGGTTGAATTTGCCAATGTATTTATTATAGTATTTAACCTTGAATAAGTGGATGTATTATTCAAATATATTAACAACCCTTCTAAAATAACAAGATAAAGATTAAAACTGAAAGACCGGTAATGACAGTTAATGAGTATTTTATCAGTTTTAACGCTCATTAGCTAACGTAATTTGGAACAAAAGAACGGGGAATTTCTTTGAGCAAACTACTGAGAGAAACATACGTTAAACAAGATAATACCATTACTTTTACACACAACAAAACTCTCCTTCCATTATAGAATAAGGTCGTTAATTACTGCTATATCCAACAAAGCAACAGAGTTTAGAATGGAAAGGTAATAACGAGGACTTTGAAACCGCTAGAGCTGAAAATTTCAAGCCAAAGAAAAGACTGAGCGACAGAAAATTGGACGGAACAATGCAGTTTCCATTTTCGTGACACCTTTATGTCCTTAAAGTAATTAGCACCACTGATAAAATTACAGGGACGGTGAGAAGAGAGGAAAAAGTTTAAAGAAGGAACGAGTGGCGAGCTGCCTGGAGAAATTACTTGGCTTACGAACCTTTGGGTCGAATCAGGAAGGCGGGAAAGTTTACGAAACTTTTGGAATTAGGGTTCGCCATTTGTGGAAAGCAAGTCGTTTGTTTGATTGAAAAGAGGAAATAGGGAATTTGTAAATTTATTCGGATATAGAAATATTTTATTTGAAGAAGAAGGGATAAAACGATGTTAAGTCAAAGCTGCAAAGGTTTTCATGAAAATAATAAAGCAATGTCTCGCTTACTTTTTCATATTTTCGCCCCTTAGTTCCTTACCATCGTTCCTCAACCGTCATGCTTAAAATAATAATATCTATTGGACGTAATACAGAGAAAAATAAAAACTTCTATGGTTAAAACATCTACCTAATTATTAAGGGGCAGTTTTATTGATGTCAAGAACCCGAACTAAGAGATAAAGGTTCTCCAAGCGCCGAAATAGCGGCGACCGTCTAAGGGCGATTTCCCGGGAAACGGATAATCGTTTAGAGGTCCCAATTCTTCAGAATCCATTGTTTCCGAAATGTACATCGGGATTCTGAAGAATTGGGACCTCTAAACGATTATCCGTTTCCCGGGAAATCGCCCTTAGACGGTCGCCGCTATTTCGGCGCTTGGAGAACCTTTATCTCTTAGTTCATTGACCGCCGAGTTCCTTTTTTCTCCTCCTTCTGTCAAGAACCCGGTTAAATTTTGTCAAGAGCATACATTAGTCGAGCGCCTATAAGAAGGAATTGCCTATTTTGGGTATTGCTGTAATATATCATTATTTCATGCTGAGGGAAATTTGAAAAATAGAGGGTATTACAGTATCAGTAGTCATTCATAAGAGTATGCAATCAGTTACTCAGAACTAAAATTTTATTGGATAAGTAGCGAGTCCTATTGACGGGATAACAATTTCAGTTTTAAGTTACGCAGTTATTTTTCCTAACAAAAAAATCTGAGAGATAAACATAAAGAATGGTGTAAGTGTATCGCTTGTAGTGTGATCTGATTCCATGCATAATTAGGGTATAATATTAAGCCCGCACATCCCTCAGTTTTCTAGTTGAAACTTACATGAAAGATTTCGGAATTTCATATATCATCTCTTTGATACAAGAGTGTCAAACTATAATGCATTATACAAACAATTATCCACCATATTTTTAAATCATTTAGAGAAGTTACTGAGATAATATCAAGATATAAAGTTTGTATATATTCTAATTTAAATATGGATATTGTTGGCTTATATCCCTTTCTCCTAACGTAACAATAGTTATCCATTGTATCTATCTGTGGTAATTAAAGTAAATAGAAAAGTGCTTGAATATGTGAGGATTTTTCCTCTTACATTTAATTTCCAAATCGCCTATTTAATACTACAATTTCAATGCATGTGTTCTTGTGTAAAACCTTTGGGAATTCGTAGAGACTGAATGACTACAGCAAGACACATTACGGCACATTTTAATTTCATACCAATTCCTGAGAGGATGAAAATAAAAAAGAAACAAAATCACGCTACTGGAAATCGCGAAACGTACTTTCTTTTGAAGTACACAGTCTCCGAACGGAAAGGGCATGAATATTTCAGTCGGCCAAACTGCCTCCGCTTAGAATATAAGCGATATTTTTATCCCGAGATTTAATAACACGTCAAAGATCAACGGATCAAAAGCTGCTGCATGCAGTTGCAGACGGCAGTTCCATTCGATAACGGAATTCGGGGACGGGGAAAGATTTGCCCTTTTGAAACTTCAGCTCCATTCTTTCGAGGAGAAGATGACAGACGGAATCTGAGAACTCTCCAAAATGGTCGCTAGCGTATCGTTCCACGGCGTCCTTTTTCTCGCCGGTCACCGTGGCTCCCGTAGAATGACATCAAAAAGTCTTTGAGAATCCGTTGACAAACGCCATCGACCGATTGTCTCAGACTTATAATTTTTTCGCCCCTTTTCATCCGCAGTCCCCTTTTCTCGCCTTCTTCCCCCACAATGTAAGTTTTACTTCTCCAGACTCTCTGCTTCTCGCCTTTTCATTCAGATTCTCCAAAGGACGTTTCCTCGTTCGCTCTCTCATTCTTTTTTCCCCAACTTGCGTCCCTTCTCAGCAGGTCGTTCTCCCTGGATGAATATTGAACATTGTGCAGCGGAAAAGTTGGATTCAGCTTGTCAGGCTTGAAATTCTCTCTCCTCATGTTAAACTTCCTCCCGCGTTGGGTGTTTATTAATCCATGGTGGTGTACAGGGAATTTAGAATAAGCTTTAAATCTGTCGTTTACCCCACAGAACATTGATTAATGTCGCGGAAGAAAACGTTTATATATTTATTAGGTTAATATAAAGAACAAAAAGACAGGTTTAAACCATCCAACAACTGATAAGCATAATGTTCCATTCAAACCTAATTTTGAATTAGTTATTACTAACAAAGTACAGTGATATATATAATAAAAATAACTCCAAATAAAAGACTAGCCTTCACAGTTTTTAACTATATTAAGGTAGTATTATTTAAAATTCTTCGACAGCTAAGGTCATTTCGCAAATAGAGGGGAAGTAGAGGCATAAATATCCATAATAAGTGGTGTAGTAAAGTTTTGATTATTGAGTTCTACGTCACCTGATGACGTTGAGATGTCTCAATTATTAATACACAGAATCCATTTATATTTAATCATTGTAAGCAGTAAAATATAATCATAGATGTGTAGGTGTAGGTGGAAACAACCGAATGAAAACCATCGAATGATTCGTTCGTTTTCTTCCGTTGAATATAAATGGAGAAAAAAAAACTTTTAAATTTTCCACAGGATTTTTTCTTTTGCGACCTGTTTTGCCAACTCATTAGCATTAGCGAAAGTGGTCGCACAATAAAAAATCTTGTGGAAAATTACAAAGTATTCTATTCTTCATTTATATATGGCATTACCGTAAGTAACGCCGAAGCATTTTGAATTTATTCCGTTGAATAATTCAAATAGAACGTTACGAATTTTTGCTCTATCCTTAGCGCGCCGAACAACCGAATGATTTTATTTGATTGTTCCAATCATCCCACACCATCGAGTGAAGCATTCCATATTTCATTCTTTTATATCTTTAAACAATGAGCAGTACTCAGAACGATTTAAGCGATGTTCAATGGAAAACTATATGAATTTAGGAGCACTTTTATTGTTCCTCACGAATAGCATCCCTCAACATTTATTTCAACGAGTATATGAATTTATTAAGAGACAAAGGTTCTCCAAGCGCCGACAGCGGCAACCGTCTAGGGCGATTTCCGGGAAACGGATAATCTCTTAGTGGTCACCAGTTATTCAGAATCCCTGATGCGCATTCCGGAAACAATGCTTCCATCTTCATAGGGGGTCCAATGCTGAATTTTTCTTTCTTCTATATGAATTTATGTTTCGGCTATCGGAGATCTCGGCTACAAACTGTTATACCGGTACGAACTATCCTCTTTAACTGAGGTATCCCTACCGAGGTACACCTTTTCATCACTTTCGTATGCCCAGCGTATCAACATGCGAGCGACGCATGGAAATGGAAATCTCCCCAGATTTTTCTCTCTCTCGATTCCATCGGCGCGCTGAGGGAGACCCCGTTTTCTCTCCACAACCCTATTCGCTCCTCAAGAACCTCCTCTCCAAACTAAACTGAGTTCTGAAGAGCGGCAGGATTCCCCAGTCGAAATATTTTTCCATTCTCGCGCTCAACTCTCCGTCGGGTGGATTGCGAGGAACGACGCCGAGGACCTCTTGCGTCGGAATGGGGTGTCAACGTGAGGAAATTCTCAATTTTTCCTCTCCCGTTCGATCCATATCTCTATTGTTTCCTCGGCGAGAGATGGGTCGAGTGCTAATTGCCTCCGAACCTTTTATTCCCGCCACTATTTCGGCTTGGATTTCTTACTTTCATGGCTATCGAGGGCGCATTCTGGGCGCCGTTGCAGGTGGTGCTCCTGAGCCTTTCCTGATTATGAAACGGGCCATGAGGCTTCTCCATTGTCCAACTTTGGAGGGATACTCCGCGGATGAGTCGCTTTCAGAGTCCATTCACGTATTCCGAGGGGAAGTATGGATTTTTGAAGGAGGTGTTATTTTGGCTGCTGTGTTTATGTGGTGAGGGGGTTTTTGGGTAGGGAGTCATCGTAAACAGGAAAATGTAACATTGTTTAGAGTGAGTTGAGCATATTAATGATTGAGTCGTTAAATTAACTTTTAATTATATTACTATGTAAGACGTGAAGTTTTGAAACAATTTTTTTAAATTGCTATTTTTGTAATAAAATTAATTTTTTGTACAAAACAATGTACAATGTACTAGATCCCGGAATCCAGAGATTTATAATTTTTCTAGCCAGTTGTCTATTTATAGTTGTAAAATATAGATAAATAAAAAAAAAACATTTAAGGCTCGTCTGGTTACCCAAGGTTTAGCACAGGTTAAATATTTTATGATTAATCTTAGGGAAGATTTTTTCCTCTTTTTATAAAGGAAAATAAGATCTAAAGAGATTAAAGCCGCGTTTTATCACTCATAATGTAAAGCAAACTTTTTCGTTGGGCACACTAGCTGTATACTAAAATCGTGGGATAGTGCCTAAGGCAAAGGGCGTTCAAACAATTTTAGGAGTCATCATAGATGATTAAAGTTACTTGAGGTTTTTATCAGAATCAAAATTTTAACCGGTATCTACGATTATGAGATATGGATATTATGAGCGATGAATGTGTGACAGTTAATACAATATTTTCTGCGAATTTCTGCACTGATTGAAATCGACATGAAATATTGTTTTCGAAAAAGCTTTTTATTTCGGTATAGTTTGGAGTCAAGGCTACAAATTCTTGTACTAGTTGAGAAGTAGCTCTAAAAATGGAAAATCGTGCATTTGATCGAACATTTCTCTGGTATCCTTTAACAGTGTTGTTGTGGAGCCTTTGATTTTATATGCTTACCGCCATATGTTTACGTTCATATTTTACGTTTATTCAATGTTGTTAATAAAAAGCGATCATATGCTAATCAGCACCGCATCAAACATTAAACATTCAGCTCTGATTCAGCTCGTTTTTAATTTCAACAATTTATTTATTTATCACTAATTCGTTTGAAACGCTGAAAAAATTTATAGCCTTTGAAACTGTTTATCTCCGTTTACACAAAAGCTGGATCACTAAGTGAATTTCGCCCTCCATATTTTTAATGAAAACAAATTTGCTTGATCACGGTCTCTTTAAAGAAGGGAAAATGCGCTGATGCATTGATAATCAAACCAGTTTTAATAATCATCAAATAATAAACGCCTCTGTGTTCATGCCATATTTATTGTTTTTAAAGCCGATTGCTTTCATGTTATGGACGAATGAATTTAATTTTGGGACAGGAATATTTAATTCCTAACTCAAACATCCGGAATCCGGAATATTCCTCTATCAAATATCGGCATATTCCACCGACGTAGTATTTCTGGTGATATTAAGGTTATAATCGAAGGAAAATTATGTTACTTCAAATATTAAAATTATTCCGCATTTTAAATTGTGTTTGTTAACGAATTTATCGGGACTATAATAATATTATTTATCTAATTCATTCCTTTACAGGTACATATTTTATAGAGATCGATGATATATCAAGTTACAAAATTATTAAGTATATGTTTCACTAGATTATTCCACTGGGTAAAGATTCCCTTATCATATCATGAGCTATGTTTTAAGTACGCTATATATGCTCATTTCATTTTAGGTCTCTAACTTTACCCTTGATGCTGTATTTCTCTTATTGTAATATTCAGTGTTTTACCGTATCATCAAGTAAAAATTCCCATTTAGATGATAGGCATGTGGACATTTGCTTCTTTGTTTCTTAATTTTGGTTACTTTTCACCCTACGGAGAGGCAATTTTTACCAGATAGATGATTAGGGATGAATAATGTAAACAAATTTCGATCTGAGAGGGAGGATTGGGTATAGCTGGTTGCAATGCAATGGGGACGGGAAAAATCCGGGTTATATGCGGGTTGCAGAGCGTCTTAAGGGGTATTTTTACCGTGCTCCGTGTGAAAGGGATTGGGACGAGATATACCGCATATTAAGCGAGACAGCGTCCTATGCAAGAACGTTTTTGTTCACTGTAAATAGAACGAAAGGTTGGTATCTTTTCTTTAAGTTTCTGGAAAATTACCGTTAATTTCTGTTTTTTTTTCTGAGATGGATTTCCACCAAAACACGCCTTATATTGTGAAGTTTACATATTACACATGTTGAAAATTATGTTAACATTGTAACATTAGATTAAAGAGAACGTTTCTGTTTTAACCAAGGTTCACTTTAAGCCCCAGAGATGGGGAAACAGCTGCAGAAATAAATATTTGGTGCACATCACCTAGCAGATGCATCAGAAATTCCCTTTGCCTAATCCATTCCGCGGGCTACCGAAGCTAGGGCTTCAGATAAAATTTCGCTCGCCTCGCAGTTTAATTTATATAAAACACGATCCGAGTATACTTTTTCCTTTCGGGTCAGAGAAGAGAGAGTTGTTTTCCGCGATTTTCAGGGCAAAATGCATCACCATCAAAAATAATGCGCGGGGGCAGTGAACTCCCGAAGAGGCCTCTCTAATGATATTCCCCCGGAATTGCGGTGGCCGTGAGCGACTGGGTGATTAACGCGCTGCGCCCACAATGCATTGCCCTAATTCGCTACTCATTTGTCTCTGGAGGGGAGTCGCTTGCCAACGACCAACAGAGGAACCCTTTTATTTTTTCTTCCGGACTTAACGATTGTGAGCGGCGGCCGTGATTGCGAAGGGACGAGCCAAGAGATGTCACGTACGCCTCTGCGTGGAATTAGCGAGCCTTCGGTGTAGCAAGTAAATTTGGGGAGCGAGAAAAATCGGGATGCTTCACGAGGTTTAATTAAACCATGAAGGTATTCGATTCGTCGTCAATATCGTTTATCGCCGTCAGCTCTGAGAGAAGGCGTCAAAAATGGTTGGGGAAGCATGGAGGGAGTTAAAGATTAGAGATTAGTAAAAGATTAAAGAAATCATATTATGTTGCACGTGGCGATCATGTTGTAAAGTTGAAATTTAACAAACAAATGACGGATATGGCAAAATAAATAATCGTTTCTTAATTGAGGAGTAAAGGAATGGAATGTGTTACCTCAAGAGGTCTTCAAGCCCTTATCGGAAACAATGAAAGAGTTTGGGCAGAGATGCGTAAAGTTGATGTAAAAATGTAACGTATTTGAACACAGAATGGTAGTAAGGTTTGTGTAATTATATAGCGCTAATGTAAACTTGAGGTTTTGTTCTGTAAAGTAAGTCTTTAAGTTAGACTTAAAGTCGTAGTTGTGTTGTGGCGTCTAATGTTATTTATAGGTAATGTTATTTGGAATTTTTATCTATATAAGACTTCTGATTGAGGGATTTTGAATGTAATCGTGCTGAGTTTTCTTATACAATGGCTGTCACCTGAAGAAATTCAATCTGCAGCATATATATAATAAAAAAATTCTTAGTAATGTTGTTAAAATCAAGGACCTTGCAAATTCAGGAGCGTGCCCTTATTAATGGCCATGCAAAATCTGACGATCTTTGATCCTATGAATGAAGCTTGATCGAATGGAAATTTGAAGATTATCGACTTCAAAACTATTCAAAATACATGGGTGGTCTGAAAAGTTTCTGACATTACGCCACTTCTCGACAGGTTTTCTGAAAAATTTCCGAAGATTTCTGAAAAATCTGGGGTCGGAAACTTATCAGACCACCCTCGTAATACCCACATCATTCACTTACGACCTAACGAAGAATATTCTCACATGATTTCACTTCCCTTACCTAGAAGTTTCAGTGAAAGAAAGTTATCAAAATAAAGTGATAACGAGGCACTTTAAATTTTAGTGATGTTAAGAGAAATGACAATTCCCGTTATATTTTTACCAATTTTCATTTTTCCTTTTTTTGATGCGTAGTATTTTACATTATTTTGCCATCCTGTATCAGTGCATCGAATAATTTCATCCTTAATGTATCAAATCACTATACTAAACTTTTGCTGTTTTTGAGAGATTGTTAAGGAAAATTCAATTTATCCGAAAAGAGACAAATTCAAAATCTAATATTGAAAATGATTCGCAAAATAACATCGTCAATTTGACTCGAAACTTCAATCCCGGATTGCAAAAATATGGGATATGACATGCTATTATTTTCATGGAGCACGAAATACACGAAATCTATGACCTTATCAATTTTTGTGAATAGGTGGAAATAATATGTTACCCTTCCATTGTATCATATTTCAGCCAAGTTAAACCTCCCTTCATTAATCCCATTACCATCCCCTGTGTTAGATTTCCTGCAACAGATTCGTAATCAAGTATCTTTGTGAGAAATATCCTATACAATCCTTTCTACTCCACTAGAAACAGCAGTGCTCATCGTTTTCATTTTTCTTTGTAGGTCTATGAGAACGCTTCCACAAAGACAGCAAAGTAGATCTCCAAGAGTCTGTATCCCGCCATGCAATCTCATGGGACTCTCTTTCTATACTCGCAGGTGGCGCGCCGAACGATCCTTCAGCCGTCCGAAGCAATCAAGGGAGCTGAGAGGAAGAATATCGAAGAAAGAAAGCGAAGAAAGCCCACCAATCCCACGGGATACGTGCGAGAGGCGAGTTTGAGAAAGTGAGACTGTCGATCCCTTGTCACCGCGCCAAAGAAAATAAAAGCGACCGCTTACCGCTCTTCCCAACGAAACAAAGACAACAGTGCGTTTCCACGACAGCGTTTTAAGTGATTCCCCCACTGGTTCCATCTCAAGGGTGTTAACATATACATCCCCACTTGGAGAGCCGTTGGGGCGGGAGAACGGCGGGCGGGGGCCCCGATATTCGATTCCCATGTCGTCCCCTGTGACCGAGGGATGAGGGGGGCGAAGACGGGGGCGGAGTGGGGGCGGTGGAATCGCTCGTGAATGCCGCCGCCTCCTACCGCATCCCGCCCCGCGAAGTGTCACTACTCGAGGGGGCGGAGACGTTATTCCCGTCAAGTGTGAGATGGGGAGAATCCACAGGGACCCCGCCCCCACCCTCCTCTCCGTCCCTCTCCTGCTCCTCTTCCTCCCCCTCGCCCACCCCTACACGAACATAACCTTCCCCCCGCGGGACACCACGGGGACCCCGCAAGTTTCCGTCCCGTCCCGCATCATCCCCCTTCCGCCGCCCCCCCTATCCTCCCCCCCGTCCCCCGCCTACCTAAGACCCCCCCCGAGACGCCGCCCGCACCGGAGCAACCCCCTGGAGGAGGAGCCCCGTTGGGGGGCGCATCCCCCCCCGGACCCCCCCATCGTTTCTTCCTCACATCTTCAACTACCTCCGCACCCCTCATCGCAGTCCTTCTCTTCCCCGTCTTTTCCTCCGCTACCCCCCTCACCGCAGGCTTCCCTAGCCTCATCGCCCTCTTCCCTACCTTCTTCTACCTCCGTGGCAAGGTCCCCGATGAACAAGCCGCGATCCGGGGGCCTGCCCAGAATCTCTCCGCCCCCAGTCAACGTTTCGGCCCCCAGTCTTGTGTCAGAAGGTCAAGGTGAGGGTGAGTTTGTTGGGTGGGGTGGCAGTGGGGGCAGGGAGATGTCTTATGGGAGACCTGTGGCGGGACCCGAACTTCGGACTGGGACGAGGAGTCGAAGGCAGGACGTGTACATTGCGGGGTTCTTCCCGTTTGGTCCCCGTGGTCCCGGGGGAGGGTCTCTGGGAAGGGGAGTGATGCCCGCAGTCAAGCTGGCCGTGGACCATATCAACGACTCTCCGGACGTCCTTCGAGGCTACAGGCTGCACGTCTACTGGAACGACACACAGGTCTGTTACTATGCTTTTCTATTCATTCTATGCGACCCTCTAATATGGGTCATTGACGAGATCAAAGAAACTCTGTTTCTACTCCTTTATTCCATTTAGTGACAGGTTCGCTAGCGTGGTGGTACCATCTGCGTTACCGAAATCAGTCACACAACAATGACCTGTGGAATAAAACAGAGTTCCTTTGCCTTGTAGATAATCTACTAAAATTATAATGTAAGTAATTTCGCCCGAAAGAATTATCTGAATTGAAATCAACTTCCTATTCAACTAATCGAATTTGGACTCCCTAAGGAAGCAAATTTCTATATTTTCACATTCGTCTCAAGTAATTTTTATTACTTTTAGGAACTTTCTTGACTCCTGCGTAAAAATTAAAGCGAATGTTCGATCTTTTTAAGCGAACACCGAAACTTCTCTCTTGCCATCCATAACAAGTTCTTGCCATCCATAACAAGTTCTTGCCATCCATAACAGGTTGATTTTTTTTTCAAAAGAACTCTATCCCTGATAGAGAATTTACTCTGTAATCTACTAAAAATAATGTAAGCTTTAAAATTAGTAGCTGCATATAACGTCAGTTTCCATCAACTTACATTCGCACTGAAAAGATAATGATAATATTTATTTTATTTTGCGAAGTGGCATAAAATGTCGACATTGTGGCACTAAATTTACAATAAAATAAATAAATAAATTTAAATAAATTAACAATCTCAAGGTATCGAGTTCAACCGGCAAATTGGGATTCTCCTGGTTCATTACTTTGCGACTACAGTTTCATTGTTTCTTTGTAACTCCGTACACCGTCTATTACTCAGCCACTCGCTATATTCCCTACAAAAAATGACTTTTAAACTAAAAATTATCAGCCTTTTATCATTTAACACGCCTTTCTCTGTAATTTCAATTTTTCCACATTTTTTCCAATGCCGGCCATACCTGGACGTGAGGAAGTTTTTTCGATCATCGTTACTGCTTTACGTATCTTATTTGATTTTTCACAAGCTGATGCTCGAAATAAAACCGTAGAATAAGGAATTAAATAAAAATACAATTCAGCTTTTATCCCAGATTACATATATCAGCAAAACGAAACGCTCAATTTTATCTGCTTTCCATTATCCCAGACTATTGAACCCAAATCATATTCCAAATAGAATTCCAGCTATTACATAAATATCGAGAGCGATTTCATTCTAGCAATAAAAACCGGAATAAAATAGGTTTGCGAATTTTATAGGATACTTCCGCGGGATCAGGCAATTTAATACTAAAATATTTTATATCGTAGAATACTAGATATGGAAATGTCGGATGGCGAATGAACGTCAAATTTTATTTCCAACTCGCTAGCTATTTTTATAAATCGCGACGTATTTGCATCGAGAATCTTATCGGAGCATTCATATATTCCGTTCGAGAAAAATCTCATTTGCTTTTTTTACATCTCTGAATGTCACAGCCGAAAATGTCCCTGCAATAACTAAGATTTATAAGCGGGATATATTCTCAATATCAATTTCTGATATCATGGTCCAATGTGAATTTTATGCAATGCTGTCGAAGTAAGCTCCTGGTAATTTTTAGGCAATATTTCTTTAAATTTGAGTGATAGGTTGAATCTGTATTTCGATTCTGAGTGATTTTAAGATGATAGCATCAATATGGACTATTCTTTTGAATCTATATAATCATGTTCCATAATGCTTCCTAATGATCTATCCAAGATATAACTCACTGCATATGATTTGCCGATTTCAACAGAGTGGTTTGTCTATTATCAGAAACATCGTTAACAGGTATTCTGTATTATTCGAAGCATTTGTACTAATTTTGATGCTATGTAAACACCTTGAGAATGCGGACTTCATAGATATATTTTATCTTTGTGGAACCTGGGATTCCAAAAGCTAATTCATCCTTACACTCGGAAAAGCCCAAAGCGCAGGATCCATAGAGCATAAAGTATCCTTAAACCCTATCGGTTTTATCTCTATTTTATCTTAAAAAACAAACTTAAGAAAACTTTAATACTCACCACATGAATTCATGCATACAAAAATCATTTCTACGCTCAATATCTTTCTCAATATCTTTAGCGTCAATTGTCAGTTTGCGTCAAAACTTATATTATTTCATAGGGCAGAAAAATCTTCAATTTAGTCCATGTGTGTACTATTTCCGTAATAATGTTTCATGTAATATTTCTAGTAAAATTATGCTCGAAGGTAAGCCATTTGTATTATTCGATCTTTCTGCAATTGATAACAGAGGCAGTTGGCAGACCAATCCCCTCTGATATTGAAGGTTGTATTAAACATTTCTGTTTAATTAGAGATAAATCAATCCCGCAGTAGGGACTGATTGATTTAAACATATGCGTTTCAAGGTGATACAGAGCCAAGCCATTTAATTACGGCGAATCGTCCCGCATTCCGAACTGAACACGGAGCAGATGCTATTGAATGCGTAAATTATACAATTTCCAACATAGGATCGGTTTCCGCCTGCCTTTATTGCTAGACATGCCCTGTCAGCGATTAGCGTCAGCATGTTACCAGTGCTCAGATGCACGTGCGGATGGGAGCAAGTGGTCGCTCAGGCTGAAAATCTCGCAGAAAAGGAAGCGAGCAGATTTTATTTCGGAAACAAGATATGAATAGTCTACAGCATTCGTCCGAAAAAGTTTTTCTCGTGTTTTACTATTTTTGACCTGGGAGACTCGAAAAAAATTTTTGAGACCCTCTCGATCCTTAATAGTACTACTGTGATTTTCAACTTTGCCTTTCTAATTAATTTTGATTTATGTTTTACAGATCTAGTAGTTATTGACAGACTTCGTGAATGACCTTTCCCCAAATTTACTACCTGGAAATTCATAGACCCCTAATTTATTAGAGCAAAATGCAGAATCAAAGAAATACGAGGGAGGTCTGAAAAGTTTCCGACCCCAGATTTTTCAGAAGGCTTCAGAAAATTTTCAGAAAACATGTCGAGAAATGGCGAAATGTCGGAAATTTTTCAGACCACCCATGTATATGGTTATATTGAGTATTACCAGCACTGCAAATTTATGAAGCCATTATCGATATCTCAGGATGCACTTAGTTTATTTCTATCTCTTTACATTGGTTTTACTAAAATCTTCTTAAATAATTAAACGAGCAAAATAGGCAGTTGTGCCATATTTATATTAGGTCTATTGTGAAATCTTTGTCTTTCAATGGATGAAAAAGTGAGGATTCTTATTGCTGCAGAAAAGAGAAATTCAACGGACTGAAAGATGTTTGCACCCCAATGCCGCATAGTGAAAAAAGGCTAGGACGTGTGGGGATATTAACCAAATAGCTAGTACGTATCTGAGCCGAGATTTACCTGTCACCAAAAATTTTCATTTTCAATGCTCCATGGCGTACATTAGAAGAAAATTTCAGCGATAAAAACCATGCGGACATCCTAAATTGATCTCTGAGGAAAATGAGATATTTCTCGAGAGATAAATACCCAGTCCCTTTCTTCACATAAAAAGGATCGACATATTTACAATCCGCGTAATTCTTTCGCAAAAGACCCAAAAAAAGCTCCGGGAAAATAAATCGGAGATAAAAAATTGGTCCTCTTCCGACCCCTTCAGAAAAATCCGATTCGATTGGCTAATAAACGCGGAGTCCTTGAAAATAATATTCCAAATCCACCTCTCTCTCCGACCCGTTGGTTCAATTGGTAAGGGATTCGCATCGGAATAAAAAATATCACGACACTCCAGATTACATCCTCATCGCATGAAATGGGGGAAGCGGCTTTTGGCAGAAATAAAATGAGCCTTTCTAATTCTCGACATCGATAAAATGCCGGGTATTTTATAAAGATGTACGGTTTCGGGGAATGGAAGGAAGCCGAAAAATGAGCTTTCCCGTTTCGATTCTTTGGGCATTCCCTCCAATACTTACCCTTCCTATTCCCAGTATGGTAGATGGGGGTTATTCTCGGTTTGGAACAGTTGTCTGTTTTAAATACGGATATTCATTCATGACAGGAATAGTCCTCAAGCGACAGTGCCTTCAGAAGGCATCATACTTCCTCGTTCAGTTTAAAGATATACTTAATAAAATATCATACCCTAGTAGAACTACAGTATACTAAGGGTAGAAGATAAGGCAAGGAAAATATGTTTACGAACAAGTGGTGGAAAGGTGTTGTGCGTTCACCTTTGGTGAAAGCGCTCTCGGGTTCCATTCACAGTGGGAGCCCATTTGTGCTAAATGACCTGAGCTCTCGGAGAAATTTTAATGAAGGAATACCACTAGGAAAAGGAGTGATTGCGGATACATGACAGTGATTTAGCTACTCGAATCCGTCCCATGTTTTCTGAGGTTTCTGTTATTTCCGTAATATATATTTGTTTTCAATACATAAATAAACCAGGAATCATAGGAACCCTGGAAAATATTGGATGACCTACGATGATAAATTTTTAATTATTAAGTATCGATATTATTGAAGATACACGTTTTTTCTGTTATTTTAGTAATTAATTGATACTATAGTAGATAAATGAATTGAGATGCGTATTGCATATGAGGAGAGTACCAGACTTACGTTTAACTGCATCGGAATTTCCCAAATAAATACTAAAGAAATAAATTTGAAATAAAGAAATAAATAGAATTACTAACAAGTGAAACTCACTATATATCCAGATAGTTTTTGGCTGGAATAATCAATTATACTGGAAGATCCATGGCAATGTGATGCAAGTTCTAAAGAATTTAGGATACTTTGGGCAGTGTTTCCTGCCTGAAGGGAGTACAATCATTCTGGAAGGTATGCATAACTCCTCACTGGGAGAGTGTATCATACCTAAGCAAAAACACTCCCACTGTAATTGGAGCGATCTCATCGGGGAATCAGCCCTACCAGGTCTTCATACGTTTTCCCGCCCAATCCTCCATTACGGCCCATTTTACCTCCGGCGCGCATGCGCATAGCGTTCCTGCGGATCCGCTTAAAACTTTATTGGGGGAGAAAATCGAAAATTTCTGATTACGATGAGAGATATAGGGAAATATTCCCCGACATTCTTTTTTTTTACCAACCGATCGGGGACAAAAAATGGTAAAAAGAGACCCCTTCCCCTCGATCGAGTTCTCCTTTTCAAAGCCAATTCCGGGGAATTTTGACTTTTTCCACCGCTCTTTTTCCTCCCCGCCAGTATTTAATATCGCGACGATGGCCTCCTTATAATAATTCACGTTGTATCTCGAGTGATTATTTCCGAATGAATGGGCGGGAGAAATGCCCTTTTTTCCGAACGCAAACAGAATATTGCCAATTGTCAGAACGGCCGCTCTTCTCTTTCATTAAAAGGGCTGAATTTCCTCCTTTGTGATGAGCGATAATTAATGACATGTTTTTCCGCATAGACCGGAGTTGACCAAGCGTGCGAAATTTGGAGGGACCGTCCCTTTTTTTGTCTGCGCACAATTTTTTATCCTGAATTTTGTCTCCTCCCTATCGGAGAAATTCATCACCCATAACCGTGTTTAATTATGGGATGCTCCTTGGTTTAATGTTTTTGTCGGCCATGACCGTGAGCATGGACTTGGTGAATTAAACGGTGCAGATAATCTAGGAACTTATATATTAAGTAAATAACTTAATTTCAAAGCATCAAGTATATCGTAACCAAATCATTCACCGTTGCTAATGGATAGTAGCAACTTTCAATTTTAAAGGGTAAATATCAAATATATACTTACTTGTCGGGTTTGTCGTTCTTATTCTGATTAATCATTGATAATTACAAATTAAATCCTCTTCCTTACGTACAACTTTAGCTTCAGACCTAGTTGTAAATCTTATTTTGAGTTCCCTTTTAAATAACTTACTTCTGTACTCACCATCCAACATTATCAGCAAACTATTCTTTCGTTTCATTTATTCATGACCTTCTTCTCTCCAACATGATTCACATTACGACTGATTCTTTTAGCTAATGCCCAATATTTTCAGTTTCAGAGTTTTATTTTATCAGTTAAGTCTATACATTATGTCCTATCGCGGTTAAATCTCTATATAATGCCCTATTTCAATATTTAAGAAATTATCAACAGCATCGAAAAAATCTCTTTACCTACACGAAGGAAAATGAGTTCTAGTTTCCTCAATATTTCTAAGTTTACAATAAAATAACAATAATTATTTTCGATTTATGAAAAATAGTAGTCTGGTAATGTTACTTCTTGGACTATAATATGTGATAAATTCAAGTGCTCGACAATGATTTAATGAGAGATAAATTTTATTATTTCACCTTTCTACTCAGATATTATTATTAATATTATCAATGTTTTACAATAAAATCTAGTAGAATTTCTGTGAAAATCGTTTAAAAAATTCGTATTCGTAGGACCCATAAAAGGATTAATCTGATTACTATAACTTTAAAAAGGAAAATTGTCTTAAACTTAAATGATTTGGAATTCGAACGGGTATCTAGAACGTACTAAGTTAGGAGTTCTAAGCTATTGCTGTTTGTGTATTTTATGAGGTAACAAGGAAACAAGAGACGATGCTAGTTTTAGTTATTATAGTAATCCAGAGTTAGTCGACGAACTATCCTCTCAATGGATAAAGTTCGCAAATGCCAATTAAAATAAACCCTGTAAACAAATCACTACCGAACATAGAATGTATCGGAAGGATAAGTTTGCCATCACACAATACCTCAGCAGAAAACACAGGAACGATACTCCATTCCCATCGTTTTCCTAGACCATCTGCTCCCCATTCCAAGAATTCCGCATCGGATTATAGTCCGCCATTAACATTCCCAATTTAAAATTCCGATGAGGGATAACGGCGTACTTTATCCGTCGCCTTGGGAAACGGTATTGCGAATTCCCTTTCCTCGTTCCAAATTAAGCCCGCCTCTCCCCCTTGCGTTATCCAAACCATTAAGTAATCTCTTTCAATCGATTCCACGGCCTTCTATCTCATCTCTCCGTAGCAACAGCCTCCTCGGCCATTGTCCTGTCCTTCCAAATTGTGTCCTCTTCAGCGCGCCTCCCCTAACCCTGTCCCCGGCTTTTGGAAGGGTCGCGCCCGCATGGCTAATTGCGCCCGTGTCCCGATTCCGCATGTGTATATTCCATGGCCTTTGTGTGGCTATCGATCCACTCTCCTGATGGATGTCGCTGGGCTTTCTCTTTCCTTTCTCCTCCATCCGATACTACTTTGTCGCACCATTCGGAACCGTTCAGACGTTAAGAGGCTGGCGTCTTTGATTGGTCCCGCGAAATGCTGCTTTTAAGGTCGTTCCCCAAGGTTGAGGACGGCCGTGAAATGTGTATTATCACCCGTTTCAAGGGTAAATAGGTCGCGTGCAGAACATTGATCTTGCGGGATTCCTCAGGGTCTTCCGTGTCTCGGTAGCCTCTTAAAGGAGGAAACGAATGTTGGAAATTGTGCGAAGTTCTCTGATGAAATTACTGTGGTTGATTATCCTAATCGAATATCTTAGTATGAGTAAGATTGGTTATGCTACATAGTATCTTATAGAATTACAACATTAGAAAGTATGGGAATGTAAATATTTAAGGTTAGATCATCTTCACGAAAACTGAACTGAAACCTTGATTCGAATTTAAAGCAAATTTTCCTCTTCCATTATCCTTATGTCTTTCGAATTAATTCTATAGTTGTATTTATCTTTTTCTGATAAAGATTCCCTGATAACCAAGTGGGCAGCGCCTTCAGCTCGTGAGCGCGGTCCCGAGTTCGATTCTCGGTTGGAGCCTATATGTGAAAAATGACCTAAGCTTTCAAAAAACTTTTAAAAATGCAACCACATTTGTTTTATGGTCCAAGAATTGAAATATTCATATTTACTGTTATCTGAATGTATTTAATTTCATTCTTGATGTAGTTTTCCCCAATTTATATACTTATACTTTTTGTGTATTTTGTAATTGTATTTTGAATATTTTGTCATTTAAGATTTTTTCATGTAGTTTCGCTTGTTTTTATGATTTCACATTGTGATTAGGGCTCATAGAATAGCTTGGTTTCTAATGTAAGTAGAAAGCAATGTTTCTAATTCGCTGTCTTATCTCCTTCGATCCAATTGTTATTAATGAATCATGCAGTGAAGTTTTTGCTTTCTTTAACTTTCAGTTAAGATGGTTTTTCCCCATAATCCTAATCAGTTCGTGGTCCTGAGGTACTTATTTTACTTCTACACATCAAATTAAACGTATGCATTAACAATAGGTAGATGGAAGTGAGGCCAATATGGGCCTAATTTCACTTTAACTAAGAGCCTATTAGTTCACTCATTCATTAATTTGCTCCTTCATGGATTCTCAAGATTTGGGAAGGGATTCATATTTTAGTCCCATTGGAATATCGGACGCTTTGTAAAACATCTTTAAGCTGGTATTAATGATGAGGCGATAAATCGTTCAGCAGAAACTCCTATGACTCCCATCAAATTCATCTTAGGGAAAATCCGATTCCAAGACTCCTTACGGAATTTATCTGCGAATCCTCTCATTATCCTTAGCTTATCCTTCGTAATCCTAGAGGACGTCTTAAGAAGTATGGCCACGTCTTCATACTGTTCCTAGAACAATTATAACAAAATATAGATATTTTTATTCGTTTTTTAAGAAGTCTAATTATCTCTTGATATTTATTGGGCCATGACTATTTCCGATATTATTTCCTCGCAAAAATCAAAATTTATATTAATCAATAGGTGGATTTAGCATAGATAAACGTTGAAATCTTAAAGATCTATCAGTAGCTTCGGGTATGACTTTGTGGTAGGAATCCATAACTTAAAGTAATGAAAAGATGAGACTACCCGATGATGACGGGACGATTTGCGACCTAGGTTGCTGAAAAAATTATTCCTGTTGTATGGGTAAGAGTCTCATATTTTCATTTCCTTAAGTTATCTTATGAGCCTTATTAGTTTTGCTTGCATCGGATAACATCTAGAAGTATGATTTCAAATTTTGAGTACCTGAGAAATTAAAGTCAGTAAAATATCATTCTAAATATGAATCTAAAGTCAGTAAAATATTATCATATTATATCATCCATGAACAAGATGCAACGTATGTTATAATAAATCCGTATTCCTGAGTTTGCTCCCCAAATGCATAATTTAACTCCTATGAGCTTATCATCCCGGCGATCGTAAATCACGCCAAAATTATGAAATTCATAAGACGTCTCCATTCTAAATGACCCATTTAACGAACGTAATCTCCCCAGTTCTCTCTAGGACATCAAGGCTTAACTAACTGCGCCCATTTCCCGATTCGAAATCATTATCCTCGTTAGATAAGTAATCTCTTCGTCCCATTTCCTCAGCTATTTATAGTCCACCACATTAGTGTTTTAGTCGGCCGTAAAACGCACCGACCGTCCATTAGGAAGCACACGGAGGGATTAACTCCAAGCATCTAGCTGCAGTTAGAGAAATTCCCTGACCCCACCTCCGTCACGAGTCGGGCTGCGGCTTTTCTTTCCACCCCGGCGATAGGGAGGGTGCAAACACGCCGTCGGGTCCAGCAGCGTCTCATGGGAGATTTACGGGAAGAGGGAAAGCGAGTTGCCATGGGAATGGGAGAAAGAGCTCCCAGGTTCGGGGGAGCATTTTGTATGCGAGCTCGACCCCGGTTCATTAGGTCTCACCACACAAACACCCACACTGTCCTCTCATATGCCGCTTGCACTTCCACTCTCTGTGACTTCCGTTCTCTCGGCCGCAATACGCTTTTGTGCTTCCGAAGCTATCAATCCTCAGGGGTTCCACACGGTCTCGTTCTATCTCCAGTCCGTTTCTCATAACCGCAGGGAGTCTCGTAAAACGGAAGCGCATGTTTTATTCCGTCTCTTCCTTTAATGATCGGTTTAGTTATCGGTTCCTGTGTTCGAAGGACGCGGAATCGATCCTAGTGGTACTTATGGTCGAGTGGTTTTTCCTATGAAGGGTTAAGAAACAAGGTTTCGTTGTACTCTACTCAGGGAGTTGAAGCTCAAATATCTATTCCCTGGTTTTGCTCCGGTAAAATTAAATGAATGAATTTCAGTTTGGTTCGGGTTTCGCTCCATTAAACCGTTATTTTTCTCTGTTCATTGAAATGCTAGACCAATACCTGCAGCGTGTAAGTTAAATTAGAGAAAATTTTAGAAAATAAATTGTGATATTGTAATTGATATGATTAAAATATTAGAAATTTTTAAAATCCTATAATTTAATATAAGGCATGCATGTTAATTATCAGATAGTTGTTGGTACCCACATTTAGTACAACTTCATCAGTTTAAGGTTAAGTAAAAAGATATAATTTTGAGCCAAAATTCAGAATGAAATAAATATCGGATTTCGGTTTTGCTTTAGGTTCAGGAATTTCAGTTCGGGTCAGGTTTCCATTCTGGTTAAAATGACGGTTTATTTGATTCGGTTCCGGTGACATACCCTTTTCATGCCAATTAAATAATTTAAAATTGTGAAATCTCTGGATATTAATGATAATATAAAATATACAATTGCGCAAGTTTAAACCATAGGCTATTAATAACTTTCATTTGAAATCTACATGTTGAGGCATCTACATGTCCTTGTGGAAAGCCATTTAAAGTAATGAAGGATTAAACTTGTAATTTTCCACTCTATTTTTTATTAATGACCGGTTTAGTTACTCGGAGTAGCATCTTCTGGTACAAAAAAGTTGTAGTAAAGAAAGGATTTAGGAAGTAACTTTTCTGTTTGTATGTAACGTGTGCCTGAGAGAAAGAATAGATGGATTAATCCTGTGTATTCCTTGGACAGTTGCAGAGATCTTTAAAGATTTTGAGATCGTTGGGCTTCCATTGATTTCCACTATCAATTTTCAAGGTATTTTACCTCAAATTGGCGTGTCCCCTTATGAGTCTACCCTGAGTTATGTTTGGATTATTGGAGAAGGTGGAGAGAATTTTTCAATTAATTTAGTGATGTTAATTTGAAAGAAATAGATAGCTGGCACACACTATGTTAATAATTAATGCTCACTCTACCATATCATATAACTATTCATATCATTTTATAATAACGGGGATCAGCTCAATATTATTTCAATTTTCAACAACTATTTTTAATTCAATAATCATATTAGCATCAAATTGAATTATTAATGCTAAATTTTTAATCAGAAGCCGTAATTTGAATTGAAATCGCCCCGATGACATTATAGTTTTTATTTGCCTCATTTTTTTCAGTAGTTGACATAACCTCATAATTTCAATATTATATTCGACATTTTAATCCGCTAAACTCAACCATTGGAGCGGCAAATGTCATTTTTGGGAAATATATCCTCGAATTTATTGTGGATTTTCCATCCCAAATAAAGCACTGTTTTTCAGTACATTAATTTATCTAATTTTCGACGTTAATTGTATGTTGTGCTTATGTAAAGCATTATAATAATCCTTTAATTTCTGGTATCCCCTACCTTGTATACTCTCTCTCTCTCTATCTATCTTTCACCATTTCTTTAGCCATTGTAGGTTCTTTTCGCATCTCTCCGATTGGCGGGAGTTTTCTGCAATGGAAATATACGTATCTGCGATTCAAATCATCACATTTATTTTCATTCGTAAAAGTTTATACCTACCCAACTTCCTTTGTGTTGCAATCTTAATCGTTAAAATATCTTTATGCATGTTACTTTAAATTCTTGTATAAAATCTGAACCAATTGTATGTTGTTTTTATTACACTCTGAAAATTGATAAGGATACGAAAAATGGAATTCCTAGTCCCGATTTCGTCACTAAAAGCGTTTCGTATTTTACTGCATAATGCGCACAGAACTCAACTGTATATAAGCAGTACCTCTAGATGTAAAGAAATTTCTACATCTATGGTAACAAGTTAAATTTAATTTTAAGCTGGAGTAAGAAGATTGGTGATGAAAATAGTTTCTAAAACTTCATGTCTGAACTATCTCAGTATAGGAAATCATACGCAAATATTTACTGCAGTCTGTTTACATTATTCATCATTGGAAAGGTAAATATTTAATATTCCGTCATATGGCGTTTAATTATTAAACCGAAATTAACGACAACGCAATACAGGATTTAATCAAATTTTCAAAACTTAATTAATTTTAAAGTTAATAAATTAAAAACTCGTTATTAATAAATTTGTCAATATCATCTTATCAATAGTTAATTTATGACGGTAATTACTATGAGGTTTCTCATGAATAAAAAAGTGCTCTCTAGAGAGAAAAAGCATCTTCGATGCCGATAAAATAAATTAACAGGTAATCGCTTAAAATAAAATTTTAGGGGTGGAATATCGTTTTCCCTCATTGTTCTAATATTTATCTTTAATGTTTAACCATGAGAAGTTTGCAGTTATCTATAAATTTTATAACGCACCTTAAGCGATATTTAATCTTCCGAAAATCCTAAAACCAATATCATATTTTACTAGAAATTAAGGAATTTACTTTCGTAGTGGAGATTAGATTTATATCGTTCCCACAAAAATTCATAACTTTGATAGTTCTCGTTCATATGCTTAAATGAAAGGCATTTTATCCGTAGCTAGATCAGTTTTTGTTAAAAAATAAATCGAATGAAAGGAGAACTTCCAAATGTGGGTGTGCATTACGACGGATAAATTATTTGGGTTGGTAGAAAAACAAATGTGAAGGCGCTAGAGATAGTTGGGGAAGAGACAGTGAAAATTGAAGCCATTAAGCGTCTACAGAGAAAATGGGTGGGTCGGAAAATTGGGGAGAGATTGTTAAAAAAAAACAATTGAAGGTAGAATGCAAAGAAAAAGGCATAAGTAAATTCAAAGGAAAAAATCGGGTGATACAAATGGCGGGATATAAAAGTTTTGAGGGTGCTAAGTAAGGGGAAAATGAACTTACCGTAGGGTAGAACATGTATGAAAATACGAAAACGAAGAGGGTTAGCATGACTTGAACACGTAAATGTGGAAACTTTAATCGCTCTGACGTAAAAATGCTAAAGACCCAAAATTCTGAAATATCATCAAAGTATAATAACACGAGAGAATTAGCATATACTAGACTGTGAGCAAACGTTGGTGGAAAAGAGGCTAATAATAATGGAAGCTATTTGCGAGTGAAACCTCTTCCTTGTTCTATTTGTGTATTTCATGCGCGAGATTTCACCTCAGCACAGTACCAAGTCCCCGATGTCCTCCAAATTCAACGACCCCGTTTACCATACCTTCCAACTCGCCGTACCGTAATGCAACTAATCCTATCTTAACAACGATCCGGCTATCCGCACATCCTCCATGTCCGGACCGAAGGTGAAAGTCTCTCCAGGGTTTTCTACGTCAACACTCCCAAAGCTTTCGCTCAACGATGCCCCATTAGACTCATTTACTGGGTCACTCGCATTCAGCCCCCTTGACCGCGAGTCCCAGTGGAACGGCCCGCTGGGTCTCGTCCAAACTTTCACGCGATCAACGCCGAAAAATGGGGAAAATTAGCGACCAAAGCCCTTGGATTTTTCTGTTTTGAGGTCGATGGCCGGTCAAAGAAACGTGACTTTTTCTCTGTGGTTTCCTCGCATCCATTCGCGAAAATGATTCGGCCTTTATCGTGGTTTCTTTTTATTATTTTTGTTACTATACTACACCACAAATAGATTAACAATCAGGTGGCAGTAATAGAAACACTTACAAAAGCCAAAAATTATACAAATTCAACAAAAAATTGCGACAGGGTTGACCGGTTTCGCTGTCAAAGCACCATTATCAGAACCTTTTGTAAGGTTTTCTATAATGAAATTCCACCAAGTATCACTTAAGAAGATTTCCTTGCTCAGGTGTCAGTGTTTGGCATATGTAAAAATACGAAGACTATGGTCAAAGATACTAATTTACACTATAATACACAATTTACATTATAATATGCTTGTCATTAAGATATATTTGTGAGATTTTTCAATCCCCTACTTGTCTCACATTTCGTCATCAGCAAACTCACTCGTCATGTTATTTATAGTATAATAAAGCATTTTGAAGTTTTGGGAAGGGCTCAAAGACCTCCGCATGAAGTGTTCCATTGCTAGATAGTTCTATTTAAAAAGGAGTACTTTCTATTAACGGTACTTTGTATTTATGGTCATGCCTACTCAGGTAATCTGCCTCTTTTATTCTACTACTTATTTCCTCATACGCAGAAATTCCCATACATTATTTCAGACTTTGATTATATTGCTTATTGATATAAAAGCTGTTAATAACTATAACGATACAATTAAATATGCAGAACAACTGCAAAAAATAGGGAAATTTGACGGATTCCACGATATTTTGGTAATAAAGTAAAGTAGGTTATTGGTTTAACGTCTTCTGGTATGTACTAAACTGGTAGAGTTATCCTAGGGACACCAGTATTGGATCTCAATATCAAAATACCTGATATCCTCGAACCTGGCAATTTATTTCCCAAATATTGGTCACTTACAATAAAAAGGTTTGAAAATGTTCGATTTAGATATAATTCAATATCGTTGAAGACGCTTATCTATCTATCATATTTCATGAAATAAAATGTCAAATACATGATGTTGTGACTTTGACCTTTAAAGTGGAGTAAAGTTTAATTACGGAAAAGTTTATTTACAAAGGAAAAATAAATTGCCAAATTGGGCTCCAATGTCTTCTTGACATAATACCAATCTCCTCGAAATTAAGATTTTTCCAGGTTATCTACAATATTAGACTCGAGGGAAAGAATTTCAGGCGCCTGAGCCGTAGCAACAGGAACGTAGAGCCCTAATTTTAGGATATTTCGAAATTTCTGAGGGCTGAGATCTTCCTTAATTAATTTTCTCCTATAAGGAAGAGAATGTCAGCTATTTTATTTTAGGCCACGCTCTAAAATTAAGCTCTATAGCAGGAATTTTTGTCACTCAAGGTAACAAGTTGTTAATTAAATTGCAGAACTTTATCCATAGGATAATTTTACTTGAAAGTTCGCTGATTTTTAAGTCACTAACGGTATCGGTGAGCAGATTAATATATTCTTAGGAAATATGAAAATTTTGCTACATAGGTCGGTTTTTAACGGTAATTTCAGTAATGAGATTTCAAAATGAAATGAACTATGTATAAAATTAAATACAGTATAGGTGGATACATAATTGGAGTTGGCTTTTAATTTCAAGGCGAATTTCCCAGCTAAGAATTCTGTTGGTATTTTATGGGATGGGAAACAATTCTACGTAATGAATATGCTAATATTTAATCAGCTAATTTTTACTTACATTGTTCCTTATAATTATATACTGCATACATGGGTGGTCTGAAAAGTTTCCTACATTTCACCTATTCTCGACATGTTTGCTGAAAATTTTCTGAAGATTTCTGAAAAATCTGTGGTCGGAAACTTTTCAGACCACCCTTGTATGTACCAATTTTGTATTTTTCACATTAATTGTGAATGATCATGTGTTACTCTTTTTATAATTACTTCTCTAAAATTAAGATGTTTATGGTAGTGTTAATGGAAATACGTAGATGGTAGACGTGGTACACGTTCAATGAGTCTTCAATGAGGTTTACAGGAATACAAAGATAAGCAAATGGGGCAGCTTTAAGAAGCGATTTCAAGATAAATGTATGCACATCACGTAAAGTTTATTCTTACGTATCTTCCCTATAGATAGAGTATTAGTATATCTTCCCTATAGATAGAGTATTGACCTAGGTTTTGGAATTCATCCAAAGCTATTTCAGATTCTTTCCTTGATTCCGTAGTGAGGCACAAGTTGAATAATAGATAGTATATGGGAAGAAAGCGCTATTTTATAGACAGAGAACATACTTCTAGATCGTGCCTGTCACAATTTATGTTTCCGATAAATAGATATCACTGCATTTCCTGCGCCTAGTAGCCCATATATTTACTCTAGCCTATTTTGTAAGAATCTCCATTCAGATGTTTTCCTTCCCAATCGCAAATGTGACTGGATCGATTCCAGAGGAATTTATTATACCTTAGGGCTGTTCCCAGAGGCGATGTGGAATTTTCTCGAATTTTCATATAGGTCCTTACGGGTAGGAACGTAACGTATATACGTTAAAAAGAATTCTGATATCTGGAATTCTTGTAGGAAAATATGCACGCAACAGTTGAATATATTTCCGCTTAGAAGTGTAAGTTAATCTGGGCATTACTAATTATTATAAATTCTGAACGGTATTTATTAGTTCATTTTATGCTATAAACGGCAGAAATATTTTACGGAGAACACCAGCTCGATATTGAAGTGAAAAAATTGGCATTTAGATCTGAAGATTTTCCTTCTGGATTTTGAAATTTTAAAAATTAGATTTAAATGTACCTCGACTGAAAGAGAAGTTCATTAATTTATCTAGAATCAATTTCACAGACTTAGGTACCCATATATTAGTTACAATGAAAACAAAACCTTCCTGGAGCAATGATTCTCAAATAAAAAGATTAAGAATTTTATGATTTTATATTTAGCAACTTCGCAGAACTTATAATGCATTAGAAACGAACAATACGGGGCGATAACGCTTAGACCGGTCTTTTTGCTAGGCTAACTCTATCCTATGAACGCTATTCCTTGAAATCGCGACGGTGTTCGACATAAGTAATAAAGTTTTGATTTTCCCTTATCCCGGGAAGGAAACGTCGCTCCGGAATTCGGAATTCTCTTGCGCCCTATTGTACAAGCTCAAACTCCTATTGTATGGGATAGAGTAATGAGGATTCTCTGCGGTGAGCCATTCTGCTCGAAATTTGATGATAACCATGTTTCGCCGTCGTCTTCCCCCGTCTCTTGGATTACGTTGCATAACTTCGGAAGTTCCACCCTTGTCATTCGGCCTAGAAATGTGGCCAAACCCAATGTCATTTTGATAACCTAGCGCTTTTGATGCTATCGCCGATCCTCGTCTTCTGCCGTACCCATGCATTCATTTCCATCCTCTGGATAATGCTTATCGTGCATCTCCCCGGACTTACAGACTCAAAAGCACGGTTTTGCTAGCATTCAAAGGCCGCAATTCACGTCCATGCATTAGGATTATCAAGACACACTGTCGGAATAATTTTCTTTGCCGCTTTGAAGATGTGACCATCATGAATCTGCCATCATTTTCTCCATCTGTAACCCTGCGGATGAGCATGCTTGATGAGGTTTGCTGTAAAACATTCATTGCCGTCATTATATCAGCTTCAAAATTTGGACTTGGATTCTTTAATTATTCCTGCGAACCTTCATCAACTGTAGCTTTGATTGTATTGTTTCGGTTAGCTATGCATTCATCGTTCTTATTCATCACACTAACGCGTAAACTAATTACAGGAATTCAATACGCCAGTCAGACACCGTATTTATCTTGTCAAAAGAAGGGAAATTATTCATCTTATTACCCTTTAGATGCGTTCCTTTCAGGAAATTCATGTTTTGCTTCATCTTTCGTTCTGGTTTGTTATTAGTGATACGCAATTACACATCGCTAACGTTATTTCTGTGTGCTTTTGAGGTCCATCTTCCCTTTGCGTGAGTTTATCCTTGCGGAATAATAACTTCCGCAAAACGTTATTTCATCTCCGTATATTCCGTACATATCTAAGGGGTTCTCTTCATAAAGAGAGGATATAACTCGCCTTCTAGCTTTTCTCGCGATTTATTACAGATTGGTTGAATTTGCGGTCATGAAAATTCTTTCAATCTCTATTTAAATATTACACTTATATTATTTATCACGTATATTTTCTAACTTATGGCAGTTTTAAGTGGCGTAGTAAATAAAAAAAACCAATTAATCATTTAAAATGTCACATTTTTTTCACACATGCTTCATTGCCTCTTTTAATGTACCTTTCCATCAGTGGTCACCTATATTCTATTAATGGTATGATTAGCAAATAAAATTGCATCAGCGTAACTTCTTTCCGCAAGGTTCCTCTCGTTTATTGCTTATCTTTTCTGAAAATTCTGTATTAACCGCATTCTTGCCGTATCTGTAGTAAAATATGTAAATGATAATAAACTCTATGATAATAAACTCTATGACAATAAAGAAGAAGTAAACTTGTAATTTTCCACACTATTCCACAATAGTGTGGAAAATTGCAAGTTTACTTCTTCTTTACTATAATGGCTTTCCACAAGGTAACGCCTGAGCATGTACATTTCAAACTCTATGATATTTTCCAATTTCAAGGACTTTGATACATCTATGTTGACTCGGGTGCAAAACAACCAATGTATGAAAACATATAAATGCAGGTGATAAGTTAATCATCCCCTGTATAGAAAAGGATTGCAAAATCACTCTCAGGACAAAGCAGTCTCCTTCTACCATAAACCAGGATAACTCAATGAAACTACTTCTACATTCTGATAGAGAATTGACGTCTGTTGGCACTGCGGACATAAAACTTGCCCTCTCCTATGAATTGACGCGCAAGAGAACAATCTTCTTCTATCTAAAATGTTCCCTCCACCAAGGAGATGGAAATATCAAGGGCTGTAACAGTTGCGAAGGCATAAAAGCGCGGTCTAATCTAACACACATTCGGATACATCAAAATGTCCCCCGGCGGAGATAAAGCCCCCGAACCATATAAGTAATTTCGCGTCCCCGGAAAACTCTCTCGGAGCATGCCTCGCATGCTGAAGAGGCCATTCCGCTCTTTTAGAAGGGGAAGTTTTTAACGAACGCCGCAAGATAGAGAAATGCTGTAATGGAATTGACGGAGAACTCCCAAGGACCGTGTGTGTTCCATTTGTAAGGTCTCCGAGCCCTATCCCCGCAGCGGTTTCTCCGTCGATCACGCAACACACTTCGCGTGCGAGGGACCCACTACCCCGTCCGAGATTGCGGGGGAGGCAACGAAAGACCCGCGGCACCCGGACAATCCCACATTTTCCCCAAAATCTCATCGACAACAGTTCGGAATCGACACTTTTTTCCTCGCAGAGAAGCGAATTTATGCCCCCTTCCCCAGCGGCGGGATTTGTCACGCCAACGCGACCGACACGCCATCGCAAGGGGTGTAAAAATAGGTGAGAATTTCCTCTTAGGAAGGAACAAATCCTCAGGCGGGTTTCCCCTCCTGGAAGTGGTCGTTACTTTGATATCTCCATCGTATCTAATGATCTATGGATGTGAGAGTTGATGAACCAAGATGGATGCCGAGTTATGTCTTTTAAAGGTGATTTCTTTATGAGGAGCCGCCGGCAGTACTTGGAAACTTAACTTTCTGTGTCGTTGGAATATGGAGATTTTCCGGATAGTTCATTTTTTCAGAGGTATGATAAAATTTCGGAAATTAGAAATATTATTTTTAGAAGTGTCTCTACAGCCAAGGTAATTTCGCACATAGCAAATATGCCTTTCCCGCCCGCTTCTAATTAATTCGGGAATCGATTATAGAAAAGACGCTATAACATCAAAAATTTAAGTGGACTATTCACATTCATCCATACCACTTCGGATACAAAAGTCAAATTAGTCCTTTTACATGTTTGGTTTCCCTTTCATACGGAATATAATGTTTCATACACTTCTTTTAATACACTTCTGATTTATTTGAAGTGATTGTACTGCAGCAGAGGAAATGGGTTGTCGAGTTTTAAGAGAAGTAATTGAAGGTGAAGATGATAAAATATTCCTGATGATAAAAATAAAAATGGCGGATAAAGAATTAAATTAAAAGCATTGATCAGATTAATTTTTGGCTCGCAAACCTACCGGAAAGTAGGAACGCATATATAGTTGAAAAATCATACTTTAATTCCCATTGTTTTACTTTCAAGACATTTCATTCTCGGATTATTCTTCTTAGTGTCGAATTACTACTAAAATGTTAGTATTACTATTTTAAAAAATTTACCCAATGTATTTCCCTGATAACATTTCAGTAATCTTTGGTGATAATCTATTGTCATATTCTATTTAAAATACTCATGATCGCGTATTTTTATTTTTAATTCTCGAAACCTTTCTAGGAATGAGCTACTTCCGAATCGTTCCTATGGATTTCTGTCCACTAGAAAGGCGTATAAAGTTCTTTAATATCGCACTCAGACTATATTTTTTCTGAGGTGAATTATAAATATTGACAGCTCAATTCATCCAAAGCGCTCTTTTGGAGTCTCGGAATTCTGCTTGGATAAACCTCTACTGGAGCGAATGCCCGTCGGTGAAGTTTCTTTTGATAAAACCTTGACTTGTGTGAAACATCCTTCGGTGATAAGTCTTGAACGTAATATTTTTGGGTGCCAAGTGCCTTGGAGTAAATACTCGTAAACTTCCCTTTTATCGGTCGCAGGCTGTATTTCTTTTGCATAATTAAAGTAGGAATAAATACCGAACGAAACTTAAGCTACCAGAAAAAAAGATAAATAAAACAAAGTTTCTTACTCAGTCGTGGAATACCGTTTTCAAATATAAATTTCGTTTATTTTGATAAAATATACGAAAAGCTTCAGCAAATTATAAGGTTGTAAAATATAACAGGCACAGTAATAACAAATGCGACTATTGATATTTCTTGTTAGAATACATCGAGATTTTAGGCCCTTATTAAATGAATATTTGTTCACAGCAACGTAAAGATTTACGTATGTTATCGTGAAATAAAAGGGTTTTGGTACCAGTCATCATAATTCATACCAGGGTGAAAATGTCTTTTTCAAGGGAGCTATTATGAAGCGCAAACATATTAATCGTTCGGCTACGTGGGCATTGAGTCAATGCGAATGTCACCCAGAATGCCATTACGGGTTTCCTGCACCTCCGAATCCGTTTTGATTCCCGGAGAAAATTGACTTTAGGACCGAATTCCTTCATTACACGCCGTTCTCCAGGGACCGTTTAACTGCATTCGCCGTTCCCTTCCCTATGTGTCACCGTAGGCGAAAATAGCGGGACCCTTAATCCGCAAACACCCCCAAGATACTTCGTTTTACGTCCGTTATATCGGAATCGTAGGGAGTGCTAGAGAAGGAAGTTAAGGCGGCACCTTTTCTCCGTTTTTCAGGCGGGCGATTAAAGCGCTCCCAATCGCTCTTCGGATTCGTGTCATTAACTCCCTTATCGCCCGTTTCATAACTTCGCAAAACCACTCGAACCTTCACAATTCACTGCTAACTTTCCCCCGTTTTTTCCCGGCGTTCCTTTCCAGCTTAAGGGCTCCCTCAGAGCAGTGATTCGCAGACGACGGTTTCGACGGGAATTCTCCGCGAGTTCGGGAGAAAAAAATTCGCTGGAAATATTTCCTGATCCGAAAGCACCGGATTTGCTCGATTTTTCAACGCGTTCATTCTCGAGAGGTTAAATTTTTATCGGTTTATTTGATTAATGGGGAAGTTTTTGAGCTCACGTCTCCGTTCTTCCGCGGAACGTAAAGTATTTCCGTCGACAAACGGAACTTTCCAAGTACTTTGTTATCTTGAAAAAGTTTTTGAGGAGTACTATGAGGATGGTGAAGTGTTTGAAGTATTGGTGTGACGATACAAAAATTGTTGCCATAAATTTACCAATTCTTCTCTAAACTTTTTTTCTCTCTAAACTCCGTTTTTATTTAACTCTGTTCCAATTCCTACATTATTACCAATTATTCTTTTCATTTACTGTTGCTTCGGGAAACAAATAAATGAGCAAAGTATATCCATTAGTTAACATTTAGCAGCTTGATTAATATAAACTAGACTAGAGAATCCTTTAAATTAAAAAGGTTGGGTAGATCTTTAAAGAAAGAGAAAAAAATCGTTTATATAAATCCTGAATAAAGGAGTATCTAGCTATAAATAAATGTCCTGAAATTCTCAAGTCACAATGCAAAAACTTTAGTATCCCTTAAGTTCCGTCTTTCTGTCAATTTCTTTTTAGTGAGTAATTGTCGCCTGACTACATTTTAAAAAAATTTCCGATATTTCCGACACCGCCACTCGTCCCATCCCTAATTTGAATTTTACTTTTATTCTCGTAATCAATATTAGATTACCAGATTTTCTGGTACTCCATTTAATAACTGAAGAACCAATTTTTTTGTTGACCACAAGGTTCTTTTAATAAACGACTGGTTTTGGCCTTCCAGCCCTCGTCAGATGCCCTCCAAGTCAACATTATTTGATAATGGCTGCATGGCTGTCAATTATTATAAAAAATCTTGTGAAAAATACGAAGTTCGATTTTCTTATTCATTACTCTAATTTTGCTTACATCATCAAACTATTCATTGCAGTTAAAAACCCGTCGATTTCTTAAAATGTTGCCCAGGAAAGGGAAAGTTTTAATTATTTATTTAATTTTTTATTTGAATCTGAAGAAATATCTAAATCATTAAAGTCATACACACTTTTCTGAGTGAGTACGTGTATTCTTCCAATATATTTACAAATCATAAAATATCATCGAGGGAATCACAGTAACCATTTTCATAGATCCTTTAAGTGGAGTCACTCATTCCGTTTGCTTTGTCTCTGAATCGGATATGACGTTTCCTTTAGATTTCATGCGGAGAAAATTCAGTATCATCCATGTCATGGTTTTTTATTTAGAGGGTAGAAGCCTATATCAAGTAATTTTCTACAACTGAGATAAATCCGACGTTAAAAAACCAAGAATAGTAAGCCAGAAAACTTTAAAATTTGCATACTGAGATTTTATTGAGCTTTGAGCAATCTTGAAAGATTTCTTTCCCCGAAGATGCTGAATTTGAAGATTCCATTGTTCTTCGATTTGCATTTGATGACAGGCTGCGGAGTCCTTCTCTTTAAACATGCCCCACTGTCTCTTCACTATGTGGTGAATAATGAAATCGATATGGGTATTACTTAGTGCAAGGCCACACCACAGAAGAAAAGACTTGGTACGTTTTCCTCGGTAAATTTCTGTGGAAAATTCACCCAGTCTCTTTTTCACAGTGATATGTTGAATAATTACCGATATTTCTGCTCAGCGCTTGATATTTCATTTTATGTTATCGTATGATATCAGAAGTTTACTTTGTTACGGTTGACTGAAGTAATACTTTGGTAAAATCAACGAAACAATTGGTAGAATCAACTAATGGCATAGGTTGATATAGCTCCAACCAAAGAAAATTATTGAGTTTACCATTTTAAACGGTCGATTCTACCGTTCTTCTTATTCCGTTGAATTTACTAGTTGAAACAATAGATAATTCCCCTTTCTATACTCCGTTCAACGTCATGGAAAGACAAGAAAAGAGTAGTTCTTATGGTTTAGTGTATTTGCCCTAAGATTCACGTGGTATATTTATGACGTTGAACAAAGTATAGATCGAATCAGCATATCGAATGGTTAATGTTACCAATCCAGCTGTAAAATCTACCACTCCTCTAGATAATTATTATAATTTATATTAATGTTAAAAACTAATATCTTACTTCTATAATCTTTGAATTTGGTAGTTCCACTATCCAGAGAATTAGACGTAAATAGAATGGTTAAAGTTACACTAGAAGATATTATTATCTCTTGAAAAATATCCATAACATATCCGCATAATTCGAGAGAGAAGGATAAGCTTTTTTCCATCCCATCTCCAGTGGATCGAGTCCTCACTATTTGCCCAACTTGATACGGTGCACTCTGCCTGTTTGACGTATCTGGCTCTCTTAAGCTGGACCCTCTCCAACTCAATGACGTAGCATTTAGCGATGAGCTCCCAAATAGCTGAGCCATATCCCTAACCATGCAGTATGTATCATTCAGCTCTGAGAGATACTATTGATTTAAAATGTGGCGAAACCTGAATCTCATCAAGCTTCCTTTACGGTTTTAAACCAATCAATATTTGTTTCATTAAGTCACTCTTTACACTGATTCGAAGAAGTAAACTAGTGAGGAAATAAATAATTCCCTTGTCTTCATTTTATAATTTTAAGGTGTTCCGTTCTGTATGTTTTCTTTAAAGGATTCCTGCGGAAAATATTCTTGCAGATGTATGAATTATTAGAAATTGCAGCTATCTTATAGGTTACTGACTTCTTTTTTCTTATCAGTCCAATGCAAAATTCATCTCAATGACGGAATTATAGATCAAGTAGTGAAGCAAATATTACAGAGTTCTCTCAACAAAGACCTTACATGTAGATAATGAAATGAAGGAGCCAATAATGGAGTTGGATAAAATTGTCTGCTGTTTAAGTATGGTAATGCGGAAAAATAATTTAAAAGGCTTGAGTCGAAGCCAATCGTGTCAATTTATAAAATTAATATCGGACTCATTTTCATATACTTTGCAGACACAGCTATAATCATCAATGACAAAGAGATATAAAGTAGATATAACTATAAAAAGGGAAATAATTTGGAATACCCAGCAATGTTACGGTAAGAAATGAGAAAATCCATCCCATAAATACAAAGAATGATGCAGTGAATGGGCAAGCAAGAGAGGGAAGAAATAGATATATGACGAGAATGGAAGACACATAAATGGTAGTGATAGTAAGGGACAAAAGCCCATAAGAAAGAACACCACGCAAAGAATGGTGAGACAAGTTCGACTGATAAAAAATTTATTATTATGACTCGACCATTTATCATGCGAGGTTAGGCCTGAGTTGGGGCCACATTCCAGCCAAACTCGTATTACAGTCTCACATTAGTATAAAAGAAAGAAAAAAACGTGTTAAAACAGAAGAGAGAAAGAAAAACAGAAAATATTTCTGGAAAAAGATATCCAGAGCATGAGGTTGATAGAGAAAGAAACCCACGTTTTGGGAAAGAATTCCACACCAGAAAGGGATAAAATCGCGAAAACAGAGGGGAAATTTAAAAAATTAAATCGTAAGTGCTGGAATTATTACAAAAAACTTTAAAAATAATGTGTATGGATCAACTATCTATGGGGTTTATCATATATCTCAGCTTGTACGACTTTCTCTTTCTTAAATGTTCAGTGTCGTATAGTATTAGTGCCCAATAGCACTATTCAGGCTAATAGTAAAAATAAACTTTCATCGCCAGAAATAAATCCTAGAAATGCTTCGAGAGTAAAAAAACCCGCCTTAAATCATTCATCGGAGGATAATTATCGAGTCATCGATTTAGCTAATAAAAGAAACTATCTCCGCACATTACGTCTGCAATTCGAACACGGCGAAGAAAAGTATTTCATCGCACGGAAACTTTAACCAACTCCCTCGGAGCGTGTTATTTCCAAGATTTAAGCTTCTCATAGCCCCGGCTAAAAAGAGTCAATTTTTCCCAAGGACCCCATATTTTCCACGGAGGAACTCCTCCTTCCATAAGCCCTTCCTACTTAGCGCTAGAACCGCACTCAGAAATCGTCCCTTTTCCTCGCCTTCATAAATTCCCGTGGGCGCAAAAAGCCGAATCTTACGCATCGGGGAAAGCGAGATAAGAGACCTTTTTTCGTATCCATAAACACCCTTTATGAGTTCCCCGCTGACGAGATGTGGGTCATTTCATAATGGGAAGAAAGCATTGAGCCTTTGTGACTTGGAGAGACCCTTTTTTGCGTGGATAAATGGGGACGTGGAGGAGCGTGTCGGGAAGGCATTCATTTCCTCCGTTTCAATTACATCGGACGAAATTTGCAAAAAGAGCCCCCTTTTCCGTTCAGTTCGAATATTTTTAAGTCGCGCTCTCAGTGTTCTGCATGGTGGCAATAAGAATGCCTACAAAGCTGGGGTTTCATTGAAAGTAATCAAGGAAGTTCGGTTGAATTACGGATTTATTTAGCTGAGGCTATTTATCCCATAATTAAAAGTATGGTATTTTTGTTCCAGCGAGGAATTTCATTTTTTTAATTTGCTGTTAATTGCTGACCTCAATAAAACTGATAATCAATGGTTGTTGAATACAAAGAGGAGGGATTAATATTTGTTATCAATGAGTTTCGAATGAAAATAAATTCCCTTCCATTTCTTCTATATTTTATTTATATCAACATAGTTGTTTCAGTTAGAATAATAGTCTGGTGGTAATTATATAGTGTAGTATTGATAAAAGTCGAATTAAAGCCGAACGCGCTGCCCATACGGCTATTCAGGAACCAGTTAAAATTCTAGATTGTAATATTATACTAAAATCCCTTTCAGTTATATAATACTCTACACAATATTAATTATATTAAAGTGAAGTTGTTGACCATAACATTTCTTAGCTAAAAATGTACTATTTTTAATATCTACCTTGCAAATTTTACATTTTCACATAAACAAGAGCTTAATAAAAACTTTAATTATATCAGTACTCTTTCCTCAATTTTCATTCCTTATTTACCGTAGAAGTTTATTAATGCATTAATTTCTTTAACGGAAATACAACCCCGATCAAATTCGTTTTAATAATTTGAAAATACCAAAGTAACAGGTAATAAACACTAACATGCATACCATAGTTTGTGAAATCCGATTAGCCAGATAGAAATTGTCAGAACATAATTGACGTTTTAGAAGTAGAATAGTTAATTAGAATTTGATTATTTATTTATTTATTCATGCTGCTGGTAGAATTTCTTCTGGTGGCAGCCCCAACCATCATCAAGATACAACATAGTTACAACCCGAATCCCTGCACCGGACGTTACACAGATAAATATCCCACACTTAAAATTACTACCCACACAGTACTCAATCACAATACACATTATTCAAATATCAGTACACTACATCAGGACTTTACACACACACCTTGTCACCCCTACCATAACATTTACACCACATATATCCCCTAATTATTCTACTCGTAGCTGTCTCACCTTTTTCGGCTTCAATTTTTATAGAATCTATTATTCCATAGAAATTTCCAGACCTAAAATTTTAAAAATTTAGCTACCCTATGTATAATATATTGATGATAATTTTCCTTATATATTCGTCAATAAATGTTAGTGGATAGTCATTTATGATACTTGGGACGACTAATTTATATTATCATTTTACATCCCTTTGATACACAAAATCATATTTCACGGAAAAATACTATCCAATACCTATCCAAAATACAATCCAATTTACGTAATAAAAGAGCAGTTAATCATGTCCGGCTTCATAATCCTGGTGATAATGTTCCAGCCGAGAATAAAGAAGTCGATTTGTCTATCTGCTTTCCCTCTGACCTGTTTACAGCCTTAAATGCTTTGCGGGAAATGAAGATAAAGCGTGGGCATCCCATGCGTCACACATCATTTTCGTGAAGTGGATAACGGAAGATAAAAAAAACTCTTAACCTGCCATAGGCATGGGATAAAAATAGAATCTCGGAAAGGTTCCTGGCATCAGAGGTCCTATTAAATTTCACGGACGTTACAAACCTATAAAACCCTGCTAACCAGGTTTCCACGCAACATTTTCAGGCGATAATGTAAAATGCGGAACGAGAGTCCTAAAACTTATGATTAAATAAAAGCGGCGGAGTAGGCCCGCGTCGACTAGGGAGGAAAACATAGGAACAATTTCCGAGTTAATTAGGGCGGGTCAGGGAGGTGGTTAATTTACTAAAAAATAGGGAGGCGACACCCATGTGTTAAGGGTTTGCATAACTCAGGGCTCTTACGCTCGGGAGGCTCAGGTCGCACCCTATTACGGGGTCAGTAACCTCTCTGCTTGGGCGAGATGAAATTAGGAACTGTCGAGGATGGTACGGACTTTCGACTTGTTAATAAATAAATAAATGTTGTCTGTGTTTTGGGAGAAATAGAGGCTATAGAGTCTCCTCTTCCATTTAACCCATAGAAGTTGTATCAAAGTTGATAATCAAATTGGAATTTAGATTAATAGAGAAAAGATGAATTTAGCTGTAAAGTAATCTAAACGAAGCGTAGGAAAATAATCCACAGAAGAACACCCACATAGAAGGGGGTGTGAAAAGCTGCACAATCCTACCGAGAGAGTTTACTTAAAAGAAGGTAAAAGCGAAAACTCTTTCAGTATATAACCGAACTAATTCATAAATATAATTTACTGTATTTCTATTATTTACTAGCAATTATAAGGCATGGATATCCATTGGTTAAAAATGCAAAAAAGAAAAAAAAAGAAAAAATTATAAAATAATGAAAATTCGACAGCTGTATCGACCGAGATTGTTAATGAACTGTCATTAATGTGATTGTAGATAATTATAATTGTGAATTTGAGAAAGCAGTTGTATAACATTTGAAAAATAATTATTTTATGCCTGAAATTATTTCATTAAGAGTTATACATTCGTGAATGATGTGATATTTCTAGAGATTATTTTTTCTGATCCAAAGGTGGTATGAATTTTAAAGCCCTGGTTTCATTGCTTTGCTACAGATCTGAACTATGTAAGAGCGTTATCTTTGATTGAAAAACGTCAGGTTATTAATAAATCAGTTAACTATAGGATGTCTCATTTTCCGTACTCCAGTATGAACTCTGCGACCATAACATAAAAGGATAACTTAGCATTTTTATATTTATTTATATTAGCATAAAAAGTGGAATCTTCCTCGAAAATTCGTCATATATATGTTAAATATGAAACATTTTCACTGAAAATTCTATTCTGTATAATGAAATGACAAATCGCCCATTAATGTATAAAAATGCTTATAACACCTTAGAGATATGAAGAAGGAAACAAACAGTATTTGACAATGATTTATGAACCGCAACAGCGATCGTATCAGAGAAACATACATGAAAGTTGCTCTTATCACGTAAAGTGGTTCTTGAGTAACTTGAATATGCTTTTAATAGAGGTCTTAAGCATGATCTGAAAAAATTCAAGTGACGATACTCGTTTCAAATATGAAGTGAAGTGAGGAGATAGAGAGACTAGATTGATAAATTAAAGGGAATAGTGAAGGATGACTGATCTTCAGAGATAAGGTGCTGCTTTTGCTATCAGCTATAATCGCCCATAAGTAGAAGAGCAATGAGGGAACAAAAGACATCGTTGGTAAAATTTGGCCTTTAAAGAGCTAAGTCCTCACCCCATCGATGACCTGTTGAGAATATCGCTATGGCATTTTTTATGTAGGAAAAGAAAATTGGAACACGGTTATTCATGAAGTAGTGGTTTGAAAAATTCCTTACGTCGGATTAGTGTCTTCCGCATACAAAATGTACCAGGAAGGATCAAGGTTATCGACTTCTGCGTTGAGCCTCTAAGGATGATAGCATGGCTTTCAAAATGTATATTGGGTGATTCCTAGGAGTCTGTAATCCTAGTCCTTCTTAATGCTTTTTGTATCCGGAATACGCTAAGTCGACGGACGGCTAACAGAATTTTTTTTCAAACCTCTAATTCAAATCTCCGAATCTTTCTTTTTATCTTTGCTGGCTTACCTTTGGCCATTCAACCAAAACTACTGCGCATTTATCTATTAATATAACTTGATATACCTGACTTTTGATTTACTATATTAGTTACACAAAATATGATGGATTTAAAAAAAAAATTTTACGAGTACTTTTCATTCGGTATCCATATTATTTATGTTCTTTTTCTGAATCATAGTGTTGTAATTTATTGAAGATTTAATGTTTTAAGTGTAGTATGTATAAACTCCAAATTCCGTATTTGAATTATTGATAGTAACTTAAAAACACCGTAGCATTTACCCATACAATTACAGTCGCGGGAGATGTGAGGAAGATTACCGATCATAATTAAGTTAATAAAACTGTAAATTGAACTGTAGAACTGTAAATTGACTTTTCGTCGGACACAAAACAGATCTGAATATCACGTGTATTATGTAAACACCTTTTCTTTTTCACATTCGACTCTTTTAGGATTACCATTAATATGCATTAATACACGAGTATTGCCGAATGAACGGAAATCATACCTTAATATTAGTATACTGCGTGATACCTGAATATGATGATGAAACCGTCTTGCAGTAATATATCCCATCCAAAATTATATAAACTCGTTACATTACCAAGCCCATACTTAACTTGCAGGACGCTAACTATTCTCGCCTATGTGATAATGCGGTGGCCGATTCGGAAGCGACTAACGTGGTGCGCGAATATAAATTTTACTGTCATATTTACGAAATTTGGGTCAATCGTATTCAAATATATTCCGCCTGTTTATGTTTCACCCAGTGGAGGCTTTTGTGGCCTAAAAATCTTTGAAAGTTAAATCACGCGGATAATCTAACACTTCCGCACACTCCGCGAATTTGAATATTGCTACTGTCTAAAACATTTTAGTATGAAATACGGTCAATTGTCGAGTGCATCGTCACAGAGTATGTTCCGGTATTCTAAAGCTATTTAAGATCGACAATTCTTTACTGAAGAGACGGGTTGGTTGAAATTTTCTCTTATGCCTCTAGATAAAATTAAAACAGGGACTGAGCTTTCTCAAACTTAGTGATGATATTGTGAGATGTGTAGTCATTTTAAGCATCACGCTTTCAGCTTAGAAAGCCTTGGCCTAGAAGCAAGGGCAGCAGCGCAGGACGGTTTCTCACGAAGGCCACTATCATCGTGATTACGAAGGAAGTTTGATAAGAAAAATGACTTTCGGACTTGCTTTGGCTTCAAAAACTTAAAGTAACTTAAAACGCATTAGTTTATGTATTTTTTATCTCTTAAAGGTCTTTCTTAAGGCGAGATTGAAAACTAAAAAGTCTCTTCTTCCATCTAATCTCTTATCAATGATATTAATAAAAACAAAAATATGTATTGTAAGGCATACAATTCAGTATATTCCGAATCTAAAGCTAGATGTTTAATATATACTATCGTGCTCTGTTTTAATTAGTCTTTGCAACATGAAGTACCAAGCCCAAATAGATCCGTTGTTTTTCTTTCTCAGTCCTTTGTTTACTTGGTAGGATTATTTTCAATGTATTTTGCTTCTGAAAATAGTTCTGTGTAATAATCATTTTCGTATGCATAGCACAAAAGAGAAACACTCAAATTGGATTAATTTTTTCATCAAATATTATTTTCGAATATACTCTATCATGGTAAGCAGTGAAACGACATTAAGGAGATATGAAGAAAGGCTCATAAAGCAAACGTAAGAGGAATGTGTCGAAAATTTATTCCCCAAATTTACCACATAAAGCACAAAAAATTGAAAATTCCGAAAGTTTTGGAAAATTATTTCGAGTTCTTGTCAAAGTTTGCCTTTTTGATATATCGTGCCTATTTTAGTCAATGTTGATAGATGAAGTCTTGATTCTTTGTACGTTCAGAAATTATATAAGTCTCTTCACTAGATAAACTTTTATAATAAATTAAATTATAATTATGATAAATTTTTAATTATTAAATAATTTCATAAATAAATAATTAAGGAATATATAGGGGTTAGAATATCTACACGTAGGAGCATACTACAAGTAATTAACTATCAAGAGCAGGAATATATTTTAAACTGTGGTTATTATTCTATCTTAGTATGAGCCCCGTACCATACGCCTTAAGGGATCTGTGTAAGGGTTCACGTGTAGATTCAGTTGAGTAAATAATGCGCTTTTCAAGTGACTGGGTGTGGAAAGCCCAAGTTTATGCGACTTCAAGGTCAGTGCTTCCCAAGAACCATCCCAGTAAAGTTTTGGAGATGGTCTTCCTAAGTATCTCAAAACAGCCGTAGGTATAACTTACCCTTATCTGTGCATAAAGCATCCGGAAATGATCTTTTTACGACTCTCCTCTACCTCAAAACTGTAGCGCATACATTTGTCATCATTAGGGTCTCCCTAATGTTCTCTACGCTCCACTTAGGTCTAGAGTTGTCCTAATATCTTTGGCTATTATTTTCCATCTCTGAAGTCACTTCTATCACAGTATAATTCCATAACTCATATCCTTGGCTTCCTCCTTGCTATTTTTGTGCAAAACGTAGATTAACGCTAATGTGTTCTCAAACAGTGTAAATGGAAAATAATTTATGGCTGAATTTGTTGAAATTAATCTGTTTTTATTATCGAAAATGTCTGAGAAAGTTTCGATTTAAGAGAGGGGTCTTAACGTTCTTTCGTGTCTTAATCCTCCTTCACATAGTATATTCCTAAAATAGGATGAATATAAAATAATGGCCGTGATCACGATATAGGATTAACAATTATATTATATAATGTGTTCCTAAGATAAATATTTAAGCTATAATGTCATGTGAATATTTCTGGGCAAAATTTACATGATTTCATAAATCCGTTACCTATAGAAATTAACATGGAATGAAACATATTATTCCATATTAATTTATGTAGATAACAGTTATTTTGTATTGATAATATGAATTATTGGCCTCAGCGGTATCCACAGATCGAGCGAGCTATTGTAGAAATTAAATTCAATTCTGAAAGAAGGGAAAGTGGACAGTTTCACTTCACTCAGAAAAAATGAATTATATTATTAATGAGACAATCTCTCTCAATGAAGCAAAAATTCCATTCTTGAACTGAAAAATCTAACTAAATGCAGAAGGCAACTTAAAAAAACAGAATTTCATAATTTTATGGGAGGGAAATCCACAGAACGAAGTTTCTTTAGAGATTGCTGAGTAAGAAAGTCCCCGGCTTAATCTGATTTTTCTCAGGCTTATTCATTTAAATATGACTCTTTTGCTCACTAAGTTCTTCCAATTAGATTTCGTCTCAGATACAATACGCAGCTTTTATTCTTTGAGTAGAGTTTTAGAAAAAACTATCTTTCCACTATGGAAAAAAGATTTCTACACTCTTAATTGCAAATGCTCATCCGTAGGTTGTTACATTTTCCATCAATGCAACCCTTACTTTACGAAACATTAATCCTCTGATGGTAATTCAGAATGTGATCTAGAAATATAGAAGGGCGACATCTGGAAGCATAAAAATAGCGACTTCTAGTAAAATTGGATGGGAAGTCGCTATCGGTATCTCTCTCCAGATTTTTTCATTCATGCGAAAGGAAGTTTAACAGAGAATAACGATTTTCAGACATTTTTTTATAAGCAGTATTGGTTAAAATGCGAATATCGAACTTTAGGCTGAGTATCCCTGATCGGAAATGCGTAGCTTTGGAATTCAGAATTTTACGGTTATTTTTAATGAATGGTTCTGCAGATTTCTGTATAGGCGAATTGGAAAGTCAGAAAATCGGGACTTTAGAAAATAACTTTTTGGCTTAAACACGTGAATGAAATTCAACAAGCGAAGAATGTAAACGTATAGTTATTTATCAAAGAGATTGATGGAAAAATTGCTTTATCTCCTAGGGGAGAAAATAAACATGGTTTGGATGGACATTTAAAATATTTTAGTGTAAATATTTTGTTTACATGCCTCATTCCCGGAGGTTCTTGTGTTATCGGTCACTCTTTTATGTTATTCACTGATATTATGCGGCAGCTTTGTCTGAATTTGTTCATATTAACCAAAGACATTAACAAACACAGTTTTGAAAAGCGAGCATATACAATAAAATGTTCAAAAAAATTTCCGATTCCCGAATATGCCGGTGAATGTTGGCCGAGAAAGGAAAACGAGGATTACCGACCTAAGAATCACCCAATTTTCTTCCGAGATTATAAACTATTACGGATTTCTGAATTGACGATAATCCTCCAAGTAGTCCTATACTACCAAAGGTAAGCCTTTCTTCTTACTGTTGAAAATGCTGCTTGAATCCACAAGTTCGGACACAGTTTAATAGTTGAATTTACATGATGTCACAGTACTGAGAAGTAAGCTTTTACAAGGTTACTGTTTTCGGAATATTTCGGACTGAGGACATTCAACCCGTGCTTAAATTTCTCTCCAGAGGAAAAACTTATTAGATGATATAAAGGACGAAATCAACAAGAAAAAAAATGAAAGGCATCAAGCTGGGAATTTCAGAGCGGATGAATCCACCGAAAGGTTGGACTCACTTGATGAAATTTCTTCCTCGTATAAGCTAATCTTTATATTAAATTTGGCGTTCCGCACTTTTCGCCCTTGCTTTGTTAGCCCCTTGTCAACGCACACCGATGTCCTCATTACTCAAACGCTCAGAACGGCTCAGGGAAACGTCCAATCTTTTCAGAGTACAACGGCGTCTGGACTTTTCCACACACTGCAAAACCCGCGCTAACAAATTCCTCTTCCCCTCTATTGACACATCAAGGTCCTTCGCATTTGAAAAATCCTCCAACTTTTCCATCCAAAAATCTCCTCCCCCATTTTCCATTCCATATCTCCACCGCATTTCTCCGAACTCCCCCGTTTTTCCCGTCGACCATAACACGTGGCATATTGATTTGTACGACCCCGTTCTCTTCCCCCGCTGACCCCCAAACAGCTTCGGAGATAATGTTTATACCAGACGAGACTGGTTTGAATTTCTCCAAGGCAGCGGTCGATTGGTCTCAATCGGGTCAGACGTTCCTCCGCGAGGTCGGGTTTTTATGGGCGCATTTCGCCCGTGTGAAGGGAGAAATTTCCCATCGATCGGAGTCCGCGTACCGGCGTTACTTTTCTGATTCCGGCGATGCTATCTGCGGCTATCGATGAGCACAGATGGGGGTAATTACTTGGAGGGTTGGCGGGATATTTCGCCCCGATATGTTGATGTGAGCGTTCTCGACGTGGTACCCTTTTTGATATCGTGCTTTTTGGGATTCGACCGAAAAGAGGTTGTGGAGATATTTGGTTGATATATGAGGGCCTAATTATCAATGAATCACAATGAACTACTGTTAGCAGATGAGGACTAATATTTTTGATCTAAGTTGAGATTATTAGAGTATTTATTGAGTTAATAGGTTATATATACCTTTCATAAAAAATATAGTACATATATGCATATAGATTTGAACATTTCAAAATTTATGAACAAGTTAAAACAACATAGTAATTTTCCACAGTTTTTTTTATTTTCACTAGTACACGATCGGTTTCGCTTCCGAAGAAGCATCTTCAGGTGACAAAAAACAGAAAATTGATTTTGTGAACTTTGACGAGTGAAAATAAAAAAACGGTGGAAAATTACTAAGTTGCTTTAACTTTTACCAATGGCTTTCCAAAATGTTACGCCTGCCCATATTGAGTTTATTAAAAGTTTATGAATTTTGTTATTAATGATTTTTTACAATATCTACTCTTATATTAAACTCATCTAAAACCGGGTACACATTTTTATAAGGGTCTAAAAACTCTCCGATACTCTCATTTCCAAGAGATAGAATTTTAATGTCCCAAATTACAGAAATTCTAGGATGTGTGTTAGTTCGGCTATCGGAGAATTTTTTAAGCCTCTTATTCGTTCACAGGCGATTTCCATTTTCTTTTCTTTTATCTTCATCTACATATGAACCCTACAAGCCGCTCTTTGGCATATGGTAGTGGGTGTATGGATCATGAATCTACTTACCTAATCGATCGCATACCCGTATAGTTCGCGGCAAAATTAAATTTTTGGCTGTACTGGTTCTGGCATCTATTTTTCTGGTCTTCCCTTTTTTATGAAAACGACCCACGTAAAAGGAAGAAGGTATAATATAGGCTGTATATTCAAAGAACGTACTCTCTGAATACATGAAGTAAATTGAGTTTTTCTTTGAATATTTCCTTTCTTTGAATCTTTTTTTTCCTTCGAAGTTTTCCATTCTACGTCCAGAGGTATCTGAGTAACGCTCACGGATTCGTCGTAGAAACTCTTTACAAAACGTTTTGCCTATTCTAATTCGCAAATACAATACTTTTCCGCAGTTTCCCATACACCGCATCACTGCATACTCAAGATGAGTCCCAGAGAGCGCAAAGTAACATCACTCACGGACTTTATCTTCATCCCGACTATACTCTTGACAAAGCCAAGTTTCTTACTCTAAGGACAATATTTCTCATAGCTTTTTACAATACCTACATGGATTATTACTTTGTAAAGTCGAGGTAACTCATATTCCCGACATATTCACTTCTAAGTTTTATTATTTTTAACGGAAACAGAAACCCTCAATTATATCTGTTTTAATAATTATAATAATTATAATTAACAGCCACTCCTAGATATTAGACATGATAATATCGAGCGTTGAAAAAATTGCAGAATAATTTATTCATTTTAAATCTCTCTGTTTTATATTTTATTCTGTTCTATTTTCAACGTCTAAGTGATTGACGAAAAAATATAATTTCCAATGTCTATCCAAAATCATACTTTAAGGTTCATTAGTTTCAAAATCATCAAGCTCTCAGTAATGGAAGTAGTGCATTGAGATAAGTCTCTTCAACAATCGTCTATCCGAACAAATGTAATTTCTACCTACGACTTTTGGGATCTTCGGTTTTATTATCTTTGGGTCCTGGTTCGATTCCTGATAGATAACAACGGGAGTAAATGACATCTGCTGAGATTGCTCAAAAGGTACCACCGAGAAAATACCGTAGGCTTCTAACAAAAATCGAAATATCAGATAAAAGGAAAGCTTTCTTTTCTCTCATATTTCTCATAGTTTCTCAGGTCGCTACTTGTTCGGTCGATGGCATCCCAGGCGAATATATCGATTGTTTTCAAAAGGAATTCGTGCTTTGCTGTTTCGGATCAATATATTCCTCACGACTGTCAGGTATATTTAGAGGATTGTGTAACGAAAAGGAGAGATTCTTTATGCCCTCGACCCAAAAGTCATCTTGAAATGATTAAAAATCCAGCGCTTCCTCGGAGTAAGCGTCTTAAAACATCGTTTTTTTTTAATTTCTCATTTCACATATGGGATATTTTCTCTGATGTGAAATTCGACCAAAAATGTAAAGCGTCGATCTAAAAGCATGGATAGAGACGTTCGATGACGTTATTTTTTGAAATTTTTGTTCCCGTTATGTAAGAAAATGGATTGCCGGAAAATTATGTTTTCTATATTGGTAGTTTTTAAGATCCCAGTCTAATTTCTACGCAATACATTCACAAATAATACACAAGTTACGAATTCTCAAGAAATATGTGAATTTTGGGAAGTGAAACCTTTACTTTTGAACGTAGTCGTTTTCTAATCGTATTTTTTTTTTAATTCACAGTGTTTCACAGTACACAGGCCTAAAATTTACATATCAGAATGTGTATATATGGCCATAATGCGTTTAATGCAGGCATAATAGATATATTTAAGTTACACCTTATTCACATCGTTACCGGTAATCTATTATCCTAATGATCAAGACGGTAAATGTTTAGATCAGAAGTCTAAGTTCATTTTTTCTTTAATTCCTCTTAACTAATTATTTCAATCAAAAGAAGTGTTCACAAAAGGTATTCGAAGCATTTCCAAAAGGAGATTTTATTATAAAGTAGATGATTTATTCTAAAAGTGTTTCGAATCTTACACTATAAAATACCAATCCAAAGACTTACAAATATCTTACTAATGGTCTGAAAATTGATATCAACATATATATGCATGATAATGAACATGGACTATACTTCTTTGTCGTCCTCAGTATTTCCCGTCTTTTTGCTACATATATTTAAGTTATAAATTGTGCGGAACCATGTTATAATCTGAAGTAATCAATAATAATTCGAATCTCACACATTTCTATTCAAATGCTTTATTGTGAACCAACTTTAGATTTACGTGATATTTCATCAAAGGTGCGTATTTATCGCCATATGTGTTTATAATCACATTAAAAATTAAAAATGCGATAAAACATTACTTAATAACGTGGCGCTGCAAGTAACCCAGTACCGACATCTCGCAGGACTAAAAAATTGCAGGAAATTAATTTCAAGAGATAAACGTGGGAAGACTCGCCATGGGTTTACAGTCTCGATTTTTTTCTCTCGATATTAGCCTTGCTGCGCGCCACCGCCGTAGGGCATTGGACCTCGAAATTATAGGAAGCACGTTCACGGACAAGGCAATCATTTCGGAGAAATTAAGTTTTCGAGTCCCAAGACGTCGCTTTGGCAGAAATTTCTTCGGTATGCGATACACGGGGCATTCTTAAGAAAAAAATGAAATATATTAGCCGTGTAGCGGATGATTAAAAAAGGTACTCCTGAAAAGCCATGGAATTTTTTAATCTATTGTGAAGGCGCTAAAAATGGCAGAGGCGATAAATGGTGGGAAGAAATCCGTGGGAAGGAAAATATGTGTAGGTACGTATATAGCTACAAGAATCCATAGCAAACGCTAGTGATAGCAGTTATTTATTGTTTATGTAATCTATGAAAACATGTGATTGATAAAGAGAGGCAGGATGCGTATGTATGCATAAAACCCTGGCTTCAGTCTATCTGTTCATTATCTCTTATATACACGAAATTCAAATTACAGCTGAATGACGACGGAAAAATTTTTTGAGCAGGTTCAAGATTAGAATTTTTGTTTATAATGAAACTTTCAAAATTGCTGAAAGTTATTCCAATCAACTTCATTTTCACCGCAGTTTGTTAGGATTAATTGACTTTCCCTTTCGAATGCGTTCACCAGTTGCAAATTCTCATTTTTCCGTGGATGAATTATTTTATCTCTCCCATCATAGTTTTAGTTTCACACTTTCGGACGGAAAAATTAATTCCAATATGTTCAGAAATGTATAAGAAATAATAATTTATCTTTGAAAATTTGACTGAAAGGGATCCTAAAATGTAGCTAAAAGAATCACTGAACTCAGATATAATAGCGCTAAAGACCATCTAAAATAGCTTTCTTCAGTATCAGAATTAGCAGACCAAATTTTGCGTGAATTATAAACATGATAAGAATGCTTCCGTTAACTACAGGACTCTAGGCTTGCCAGGTGTGTATAGCTTTCAACTTTTGTGAATAAAGTTTCTAGTTGGATTCTTGATGGAGATTCCTGATGACTATTCGTACAAAATGACCTTAGCTGTTGAAACACGTTTTAAAAAATACTCACACCGAAATATGAAATTAATTAACACTTTTTTGATTTATTGACAATTTTTAAACGTCAAAACTTTCCAGATATAGAGCTATATTTCGTTAAAACAGAAAAAAATCACTAGAAAAAACGGCATGGAAATGTCTGGAAGGATTTGGACTCGAACTCTACAAAGTCTTCAGAAACGTGGTCTGAATGAAGCGTACGAAGTTTCCTAAAACATCATGTCTGAATATTTGGCTTGATACCTCTATTAGTTAGAGCGTCCTGCTAGAAGTAAAGGATCCGGTTTCGAGTCCTGGTTCAGTCATACTTTTTACTGTCTTGTTTTTCCTTGTGAATTGTCCTAGATGGACCTGTAAAGTCTCTTTAAACTCCTTACCCTGAGAAAAAATTCGCTAAAGGAGAGAAAAGTCGTTATACGTGGCGACAAAATTGCTAAATTGGCAATTAAGGATATAACGTGCACGTGAATTTTTTACTATTGAAATTATTTTTTATTACTTGGTATTTTAAGATTCACTTTCTCTGCTATTTATATGAGTTGCTTTTCATGCAGCGAAGAATGGAATAACGTGAGAAAAACTAAACTTTTCCACTCCGACATGGAAATGCAACTTCAATTTCCTCATAATCCTCCATTCAACGTCCGCATGTGTTAGAGTCAGACCTCCCAACCCCGCCCCTTTTCCGGTGCCTATAAATAGAAGACTGAAAACAAGGTCACAGCAGTGGGACTCCAAAGTTAAAGGATTTATTAATTAAAATGGGTTTACGCGCTTTCGTCATTAAAAGAGATTAATCGAGTCGCCCACTGCGGGCGGAAAGCGTTCGAAAAAAAGTCCCCAGTCGGTTCGTTGATTGTCTGATGGAGAAACTGTAATTTGAGATTAAAGCAATCACAGGCGTACCTCGCTTACCTCAGCTTGGCTTTGGAGACCTCCGCGGTTGCTGGAGCTTTTCCCATTATGCTCTTGTTTATTATTTTGGGCACTTGCCTTACCTCTTAAGGGGATTAGCAGCGTTATTTTATTCATAAAATACTTTTTCGTCGGTTTCTGAGCTCAGCTCCTTTGCCTACTCAAAAAACCTAATGTAAATAAGTCGTTAGGCTCCCATATGCACGTGTGAATAAAGGACTGCTTTGATTTACCGTACGGGATTAAAACCGCTGTGACGGCGAAATTGGACTTATTTTTCTCCTTTCTTCGAAGGCTATAAAGAAGTTATGTTACCTTAGTTTTTGCTGTGTAGGTTTATTTTGTGCTTCATAATGGGTCAAGTAATACTGGAAATTGAAAGGAGAGATTTTAAAAATAATTTTTGTGAGTAATCTTGTGGTTCAGGAAATACGTGTTAAAAGAAATTAATAACCTTATTTGAGTATAATATTGTTATCTAAAAATTGCAAATTATATATATATATATATATATATATATATATATATATATATATATATATATATATATATATATATATATATATATATATATAGATGACTTATCAGAGATAAGGATCTTAAGGAACAAAATGCATCTGAATATCTTTTTATAGCTGTAAGGATAACGTATGTAGGCTATCAGTATTCACGTATAGATATCAAATTTACAGATTAAGGGAATTTGAGGACTTGTCATCATAGTAATTTTATAAGTTGTTATGAATACCCAAGTTCAATCATAAGAAAACTGATTAGCCAGTATTCGAAGTGTTGGTATACTAGTATGCTGCCATTCTGCCAAGGAAGTCAGAAACTAAGTCGTTGTTTTAACAATATTTAATCCTAAATATTTTCATACTTCAAATGGCTTTCAAACTATTTTACACCGAAATATCAATGGCAAAAACTATAAAGTTGTATATTAATTATTAAGGACATAGATACCGATGAAATTTGGGTGATCAGATACAAAGTTCAAGGTAGAAGCTTCTCATATGTTCTCGGTTTTAGGGCTCACCGAAGGACATACGGGTCTATTTGATAATTTGAGGGATTCCAGAGAAATTTCACGGTTTTAACCTCCATTCCTGCAATTGGGACACGTGTCGGAAATAGCCCGGAAAAAGTTGGCATGGTATTCCGAAAAGGAGGGGAGAGAGGTTACCCTCATCCTGAGGGAGGGACTGTGTTATCTCCAGGGGTCCTCATAAGGTTAGCTTCTTCGAGATGAATTTAATATTCTACCCTCATATACATTCCTGTTTCGGGGTGAATATGCACCCTTTTGGGTATCCGGTGATGGGGTTCCAGGAAACGAGGGATGGATCTCTGACCGCTCTGGAGAAGAGATGAAAGGAGTCAAGCGTTGCTGATAGCTGATGGAATCATAGCGTAACATCCTTTAATCGGAAGTGCGACTGCGGCAGATGCTTCCCTACCCTGCTTGCCAAGTTTCTTTAATATTCAAGCATTGAAATCCAGCGTTAGATGTATCAGACTCTTCCACAGGGTGGTTTAGCTCAATCGTAAAGTATATGTTAACTTTGAGATGAGATATTCGACGGCGTAATGATCTTCCATGTTGAATTTTTCGACGATGTGTTATTCAAATGAAATTTTATGTTCAGAAGAACTCCGCAGGATTTTGATTTGGCGAATTGGATGTTTCTGTCGTAGTGAGCTGTTTCGTTATTCTTGAATTCCAAATAGTGTACATGTGCTCAGAAGTAGCGTATTGGTGTAAAACCAGTTATGGGTGCTCCCGCTGAAGACACTATCCCCCTTAATATATGGTTTCCTCTTGGTCCATACCTCACGCATCACGTGGTAAAAATATCTCTTAAGACGCTCCGCTACCCACGTATAACGCGAATTTTCTAATAGCCAATTTCAATAGATTTTCGAGTATACAGACCGAACATTGTTTATATTATTCTTCCCTAACTGTCTATCTGTTAGAATCGCTTTCTTGTATTGTGAAAATTGCCAGAATTAAGTAACGAAAGAAGAGGCTTTCTTTGTACGAAAAGCAGACCATTTGATAATGTATAACAAGAAGGCAACCATATTATTTATTGCTGAGAATATCACGGAGTTTGTTAAATGAAGATAAGGAACAATGTAAGATTCTTATAGTACTATGACATATTTTACTCCTAATGTATCTGATATAAATATGGCACAGGGACATTAATATTTATTATTACTAAAGATAAAATTTATGCTCTTGAAACGGATATGTTGAATTGTTGTTACTGACTTATTCCATGCCGATGGTCAGCAGGAAATTGGAAGAAATGCGACACGTAATTTTTGAAAGCAGTATCATTTTACTCAAGAATGTTGGAGGCAATAATATCCACCAGTTGCCATTCGTACCTATTTTAGCTCACAGGGTCAGGAAAAGAAAGAGGTACCGTTAAATATAGCTCAATGAATTTCTCTCTAATCTCCAACGTAACGACTTATATCTAGGTTTAACATACTATACGTTCCGTTTGCAGGGTTTCTGGTCCTTTAGTCCCGTTCACATCGTGAAAAATGTACTTTGACCTGTTTAAATCTCCGCCGAAAATTATGATTCATTGATGGAATCCAATTGCAAGATACAGAGCTTAAAAATTTCGATCTCATGAGGGTTGAACTATACGAGGCATAGAGATACATATAATATATTAGCATTTACTTCACTTCAAAAACAATATACGAATAAGAATTCACTAGTCGTACTGAGATTAAGCAACGTTAAACTGAGATTTATAAATATATTTCCATCTGTTAAATAATATCACCGACTTTTCTCGGAAAATCTTAAAAATAAATTGGAAAATGAACAAGGAAGGTTGTAAAAAAATATAGTGTGAACATAAACAGAGTCATACAGAATATAATCCAACAAATACACATTTTAGTAGAAACTTTCATCACCGTGAGGATTATTTAATAAGTAATAACTCTATTTTGAGGTCACGGCGAAAAAACGTTGGCTCGCTAAATTGAAACTATTTTACCATTAAAAGTTTAATACCCTTTGATTTCTTATTCGATTATGCGCATAAACTATAGGTTCTTATCCTCTGATTAAGGTACCATTTCCATCAACAGAATTGTAAAGGATTATTTCTAAATAACGTCTGCTTTGAATTAATGAAAACACCTCCCAAAATAAGGTCGAAAAGGATCGTTCTGTTCCACTGATGGGAAATTTCCTGCATAAAATAGATGTGATGGTCAGCCCTCTTTAATCACGATCTTTGGTTCATTTTTAAGGGTTCAAGGCTAATCTCGTCACACGTCAGCAAAGACACTAAGCACATTATCTCCGGAGAGGACGCGAGATAAGTACATCCCATTTCTACGCTTTACGGCGCGTGAACCGGAATAGGACAGAATTTATTATTCGGCGCACATCAATCCGCCACTCTATTTTAATCAATTCACACCTTTAAAAACAAGAGCCGCTAAATAATTCTCCATCGACCCCACAGAAAGTAGGCTTCCTTTTTTTCCTTCCCCACCGTCATTTCCCTTTATTTCGCCCCGCTTCACATCTATAGCCATTTCATTAGCAAAACTCCGTTCCGAGCGAAAAAAGGGGAAACTTTCGTAATTTTTGTTTTCGCTCTCCTCCGTCGTAATCGAAAAGGAATATTTCACATACCGCCGGCGGCCGTGGGGGAAAAATGGGAGGTGGAAAAAGGAGCAGGAAGTGACTTCGGCCTACATCAAAACTTTTGCGTCTTCCGAAAAAATGTACATGACGTGGTGGATGGGATGGGAGGCTCTTTATTTTAAGAGAGGGACTTTTCATATCGGGCGCCTCGAGAAGGGTGACATTCGGAATTGATGAAGGTTACAAGTCGAGGAGACTCGGAGGAAGAATTGCGGGGAAAAATAAGACGTTGTTCGGAAGTGTATTGTGCGAAGGAGGTTCATAAGGGATGAGGAGTGAGGACGTTTTACACAAGGAAGGTTCGTCCACAGTTTCATCATTATCTAGTATTTGGAAAATAATATAACATTTCCAAATGGAGAATATTTTTCGAATGGGATTTATAATGAATGAAGAGTGAGGACGCTTTACACAAGAAAGTTACATCCAAGGGACGGTTCGTCCATAGTTTCATCATTACCTAGTATATGTAAAATAATGTAAGATTAAAAAATTAATTCGGTGAAAACAAGAACTACTCCATGGAAAAAAATTTACTAAACCACACAATAAGGTGATGCACGATCTAAGTTTCGCAGCTACATCTTTAGGGGAAAATATTTTAGACACAGCAAAATATATACATATAACGAAAAAACCACTAATTTCATTGCTTCGGTTTTTACGTATATTCTATGTCTAAAATATTTTAGCTTCGCCTAGGATCATGGATCATTTTATTTAGCGGCTTAGTAAAAGTTTTGTCATGAAGCAGTTTTGTCAGAATGAATACCAGATGGTGAAACCTGTGTCTATGTTATAAATTCAATAAAATTCATTGAAACTCATATTCGAGGGGGATCTTTATCCTAAAACACTACACCCAAGACTTTTCACCCAATTATTTTTAGATCAAGAGGTGGTTCCTCAAAGAGATATTTCACCATATAGTGCTTTAAAAATCGAGTAATGTATGAACAACATAATTTCGTAATTATAACGGCAAATTATAAAAATATCATAGAATTGAATATTGCTTATAAAAACGATTGAAAAAGTATGGAAAAATTTAAATCAGCTACACTCCTTATGTAAAATATCCCTAGGATGAAATATCCATTAGAGGAAATACCTATTGGATTAAACAAGTATTGGGTTAGACATCCTTGGATAAAAAGTCTTGGTTGTGATATGCTAGTGTAAGCAATTCCGTGATTGGAACGTATGTGGGTGAACTGCCAGTATGGTGAAACGTCTTTGGGTGAAAAGTCCATAGAATGAACATTTTTAAGGGAAAGAATGGATAGAGAAGCATTTAGGAAAAAGCATCATTGAAAACATCTTTGTGTAAACCGTCAATTGGGCGAGACGTCTTCGGATGAAACGTCCCTAGTATGAAACTCCTTCGAAGAAAATCCATCGAACCAGAACCGAGGGATGGAAAACCAACCCACAAAAAAGTAATTAATGTAAGGGAACGCAGGGTTGGGACGGAATGCGATGAGAAAAGGTGAGGCAAAATTGAGAGGTAAAAGTGGAAATTTAACTGAGGTGAGGAAGAAAATGGACAGAGACAAGGGCGAAGATGAAGAAGGATGGGCCGAAAAATATATGGGAAGTTTTGAGGGAGAGGGACGTGACAAACAAGCAAATTGACGACTTTTATTAAGGATTGAATTAATATTACACTCCCACCCCGATCTCACTTTCCCTTAAACGCATCGCATCTGTCTAAAGTCGTAAAAGTGCTCGAGAGCAGTTTGGAGCCGACGTAAGAGAGTTTCCGAGCTTGATAATTACGCCCATAAATAAATAGAGGATGATTAAAATCTACCGAGAAGCAAGCTGGGACAATATGAGCGAAGTTGGTTGGAGATGGCTATTTATATAGTCACTATATATTACAGTCGCAGTTTTTTATACGGGCGCTAGAAATACATCCTTTGAATGACGCAGTTGCTTATGAAGGTGAGCTTTAAGTTTGGATTATCGAATATTAAAGCTAAGGAGTTATGGAATCAAAGATGAAAGATGACTGCATGATAGGTTACAAAATGAAAATCTCATGAGAAACAAATGATAATATTAGATTGATATATCATATGATCACATGGTAATAGCCTCTAATGTTGCATGAAATAACGAAGTATTTATTCCTTATCTTCCAGTATTATGATTAAACGATTTTAAATTCCCTTACTATTTGTTTAATTCTTTATTATTATTATTTAACACTGCGAGTTGACTTTCGCCAGGTGGCAGCATCTTACATTGTCATAATATACAAAATATTTTTACAATACAACAATGAACTATTTACACAGTACAAGTAAGAACTATTTACACAATCCAAGACAACATTTATATTCAAATATGCGCAGCATGTTCTGAACGAATCGGTTTCCCTAAATTTTGGTTTCTGTATTTAATGTGAGGTCGTTTAATTATTTATTATTGTAGCAGTAGGTGAAAAATATATTGATAAATAAATCGCTAAAATTGATTAAATAAAATTTAGATTCATATCTAACTCATGTTGAGTAATGAAGGAGTTCAGGTAGGGAAAATGCGTAAGAAAATTTGGCTTCATAATTAGAAATATCTTACTTCCTTATTTAGCAAAGAAGTTAAGGCTTAATAAGCTAAAAATTACGACTTCATTAATCTGCCAAGCTTTCCTATTTAGGTAATGAGAGAAAATTGTGAGGAATATAAGAGGATGATTAAAGTGAAGAAGTTTATTTAGGGAAGAGAGTGGCGACACTTACGCTGGGTCTAGAAGAGGAATTAGACTTACCCAAACTTAAATAAGAGTATTTTACTTTATAGTAAATGGAACTTAACATGCATTTTAGTGTTGGGAACAGTGCCATATTGTTTATCTCTGTATCTACGAAACGGTTGGTAAAGTACGGATTGCAAGATGGAAGAAATATTACTGGTACATTTTCAACAATTGTAGAATATGTATTACCAGTTTCTGCGGCCGACTTCCATCATCATCTAAAATTTGAATCGTGGCATGGTTAATCATAGAATATAATAGTGTCTTTAGTGTCTACGTTGGTTAGAAAACAAGGTTTTCCATAACATTACAAGGTATTTTTTTTATTTTTCGTGCAATCTGATCATGCAATCTGATGATGGTTCTAACCCAATCGAGTGTTCATCAAATTTTTTTAGAAAGGGTACTCTTTCCTTTTCCTTGTTTCTTATGATCGACTTCCCGAAGACTATACCAATGCCTGCGGAATACACAAGTTATAACTTTAAGGTTATATAGAAGTTTCGACGCTAGGAAGCTCTTCGCAGCACGCGATTTTAGATCTACTGATCTTGACTGCTGACAGCTTCAATAGGGCAGCTAATCACGTCAGCTGAAAAGAAAGGCGGAAGAACCACCGAAGAAAAAGTACGGCGGAGAGAAAACAGCGATAAAGTATGCGGAGAAGAAGAATCGGCGAAGAAAGAGGCATCGGCTGAGAAAGGGAAGGGATGGATCATTGGCAAAGGGCGCACCCAAGTAATGAAATTCCGCCTTGAGTCCCTCGCCGTGTGTTCGCCACCTCGCATAACTTGAATACGTATATGAACTCCCTCCCACACCCCTCCGTCGTGACCCCATTACTCAAGAAATAACGACCCCCTTTCTCCCACTCCTGAATATGGAGGGCTTGCGAGATAAAGAGAGAAAATAAAGACGGGATAAAAAAAGGCGAGGTAAAAGAGGGTGGCTGCTGTGTCTGGCACGGGGGGTGGACGCTTTTAAATGGCGGGAGGAGAGGCAGGGATTGGGGGGGAGAGTGGGTTACAGCAGTCCGGAGATGTGGTGGTATCCGCTGGATTAGTAAGGCACAGCCACTCGTCGTCGTGGTGCTGTCGTTACGGGCGACGGAATGCACCCGCGGGAGAGAAAATTTAAAGGACGAAGCTTTTGTCCACCGTGTTTATTAACTGGTTCTTCTGGGAGAAAAGGGAGTTCTGATTTGTGCCCGGGGTGATGAGGGGGGCGTTATCGAGCACGATGCAGGATCTTTCTTTTCTCGCGCCCGTGTAAATGGGGACTCGATTATGGAGACTTCAAATAGCGGTCGGCGCAACACATTTCTCGCTTTTTTTGTGGGTTAACGCGGTGGCATTCGGATGACGTATAGCTTCTGGGTGATAACGGAATCAACAGACGAAGGAAACGCCACCCGAAAAAATGAGGTGTTTCTATTCGTTTGTAAGTGTTCGTTCGAGATGTAACTTGGTGGAAGTTTTCCAGAAGGACACAAAGGAGACAATGTCAGTTCCGCGAATAATTTACCACGTGCCATAGGTGTCGTTACCAAATAATATAACCGGGCAGGACTAAATTCCTTCCTTTTCGCGTCGTAAAGTCCAAGCATCTGAAACCGAAACTAGGCCAATTTTTGAAAATCAAATAAGGCGCTGATGGCTATAATTAGAAAGAGGAAAATTTTTTGGTGTTACTTAATCATCTGCACTCTTTTACCTTTCAGTTATAGCTTAAAATTTTTAGTTAAATAGAGATTTAAATGATAATACCTTATTTTAAATGCTCATTAGGAAAGTAGTTGGTTGAATTATTTTTTAAGTTTACGTAGGGAGTTTCATGCCGTGGTTGAATTAATTGAAATTACCAATCTGATTGAATTATGATATTGCCAGCCGAGTATGCAATATGAACCAACAAAAGTAGCGTAAATGGTTAAGCCTACAGTATTTTATATAATACTGCTAACAACGAATATCAAATGAATCGTTTAACAAGCATCTAGAGACCTGAAATTTGAATATTCACTAAGAAAATGTATCTTTGTTCTAGTTTCCATCTAAAGTCATTGAATGATACTTTGAGCGTACTTAATATATTGTGAAGTGAATTTTAATAAACTGGGATTGTTTCTCTTGTTGACAATCAGCATCTTTCCCTCATATTTTCACAGATATCGCTCAGATAATTTTGTATATCAGAATAAATTATTTTGTTGAAAAACTGTAATGACCGATACTACAGAATCTGAGTTATGTGCTATTGCAGAATATGCTTTATTATTTCTATAACGTACCAGATATTACTAAGAATAATCTCATAAAGTGTATAAAGATGTTTAAATCAGAAACATTGTTATTTTCTATATTATATGGTTACTCGATTAAACGATTCTGTGATTAGATATGATTAGCAGCACCAAAAAACTTGGGTGAATGGATTAGAAATATCTGTATAAATGTATCACTAATCTAAATATACTGCGTTAAACACTTTAGTAATGTAATCAATATTAACATTATGAATCTATAACATATGAGGCTTGGCAGTATTAAACCCAATTGTTGAAATCCTATAAACCATTGTTATTGGTATAGCATGTAAGATATAATATGGTATGAACATGTACGTAGAATACTGTGGTCATTTACCGGTTGGTTTCAGTAGATGAAGGTCCTATATTTTGCATTCTAACATCTCCATAGGCTGTAGAATAGCGTGCTATTTTCTTTTGTCACCATTACAACTCGTTATTAGGAGGGAAATTCTAGTTATGCCCGATCCTATCTCATCACATTCGCAAGATGCATTACACTATTGTTTATTCAGTATTTAGAAGCCTTCAGCATGATTGTACGTTGCGTGTTGTCTATTTCTCAACACAATTTACACTCATGTTTCATCGAGCGAGCAAAAAATGATGAATGAGAACGACGCACAGTGGGCTAGAATCGAAAAAAGCTGGCCAAGAGGCCAAAAATGGTTTTTTTGAGTGCGGGTTTTGAAACTTCGCATATATATTAAGAAAAGATTGAATTTTATGTTCCCGTTCGTCGTTTTTCGATATCGTTACGCGTTAAAAAGATACATGGCGTCAAACTTGAACCATTTTCACAGAAATGGGAAGTCGCGAATTTTTCGGATAAACGTTCAAGTTTGCGATTTTATGGAGGGTTTAAATATATACTTTTGGAAGAAACAACGATGCAATGATCTACAACAATTCTTTATCTTTTGACTGGTTGCTATCACCGCTTACAAAAATGAGTTTTTGCTCATTTCAAGCAACAAAATGGCGGACACCTTTTTCGGACAATTTTCGAGATAAAGTAAGGAATATAAATAGGAAAACGGCCCTAATGCATCGAGTCTCTTATACCACGTCATAGTCAGAAGTGTCTAGATGTGGAATCCGAAGAAACTGTTTCAATTCAGGTGCTACTTTGGGAGTTAAGTCGATTTTTCGTAAGCGCGGCGCGTTCCGACTCACCACCGTGGAATCCCCGAATGCAGTTTCGCTGTCCTTTTGGTGATACGAAGTCTAACGATTGGTCTCTTTCATGTTAAATTCTGGCTAATTATCCTTAAAACATACGTGAAAACAGTTTAAGAGAGGAATTAGATACCTCTAATTTACACAACGGATGTGGAATTAAGGGAAGTTTAACATTCAGATGAGATGCGTCTGCATTTTAATTTTATCCATAAATATACTTATAGAGAAGTTTTTGCCACCGATGTTGGTGGAAAAAAAGGTTGTCAGAATTCACTTTAATAAATCCTCATTTCTGGAAATTTTTACCGACCCTTGCGTCACGGGTTTGGAGTTAAGTACGGTTTATGGCACTCCCGCGCTATGCAAACGCTCTTGCGTATCCGCTCATTGGCTAGGGTTATTCCGCACGTGTCTTTTGGATTCTTAGGAAAAGAGAAAATATTTTTGTAGTTCAGTTTTAGTCCATCTATGAAGACCGAAAGTTTTTTCTTTTTTTCTGTGCTCTCGTACTGTGCACTTCCTCGTGTGCTATAACTGCAGCAGTATTTTTCGTCGTTCAACGAGATTCTGTCGGCCAATCCGCCTTCAATGGAAGAAGGAAACGAAAACAGTTGCGAAGGAAGAGCAAAATTATTTGAAAAAACGGATATTAAAATTGACGAAGGTTACGATTGGATATTTTGAAATCAACTTTCCTATGTTGCATACAATGGTAGATGGAAAGGTGAGAGTAATCTACTTTTTGGACTTACTAATTTGACTAAAATGTAACATAAATACTTTAGTTGTGCAATGCATTAACAGATAACTCGACATTGAGATGTTACATCTGTGCGGCAAGAATATCTGAAATGAATGACATAGGGGAAATGAGGAAACGGAAAGTGGACCCGGAGAAATTCTCTTTCGGAATATCGACTCTTCATTGCTATATCAGGTTTTTTGAATGTCTTTTGCATTGGTCATGCAGACTTGATTATAGGCAGTGGCAGGTGAGTGAATAAAGTTATTGATAGTTACATGCACTCGGGAAGCAATGAAGAAACCTCATTCAATAATTCAACACTACAGGCCCGTGGTAGCCAAAGAGTTCACTTACAACAGAGAAAATTATACCTACGAAATGAATTTCGGCAAAAAATGGCCTTGATAGTCGATACGCCAAAGGTATGAACAGGAACCACAAATGATGGTAATACTGCTCGGAGCTTCTTTGAGAGTCCAACTTTAGCAGCAAAAATAACAGGTATAAAACCGATATTAGCATCTAAATTACATAAAACTCGGATAAATGTTAGAGTAAATTTAATCGAACACCGTAAAATAAATCGCGGTAATGATTTCTGTTGGTTTAACCGGTTTCAGAGTTTGTTTGGATAATCAAAATAACTCAATACCGTTTTTTTCCTAGAAATTGGTGACAAACTAATAAAAAAAAATTCGGAAATATACTGAAGGCACTTTCCAGTTGTTTACCCCTTAATGCTCGGAAACAACTTCTGGGATGCTGCCTCTCTATATTTAAGTTTGTATCCATGGTACTACATGCCTCCGACAGTACATAAGGTAGTTGTTCATGGAACACAAATTGCAAACAATTCAGTTCTTCCGTTAAGAGAACTCTCGGAAAAGGTTATGGAGGCAAGAAACAAAGATATTAGGAGGTTACGTGAAAGATTTACGAGAAAATACTCGAGAGTTGCCACAAACGAGGATCTCTTTAAAAGACTTCTGCTTACATCAGATCCAAAAATTTCCATGTCTGCAGTATTCAAATACAAGAAACAACAGATAATTGCGAAAGAATTGAGAAATCTCCTCATCATCGACGACCGAGAGGGTGAAATTATTGATGATGAGGATTCGGACGATTCATCTTCTGACGAATAAGACTAAAGCTACAATAAAGTAATGATATATATTAATTAGCATAAATATTTATGTTGTAAATAGATATTTTGTCATAGAGGTAATATACGTGGAATTTAAATTCGCATTAACATTTGGTTTAATTATTTTACTTAAAATTAGACGCTTTGTATCTGAATGTTAAACTTTCCTTAATTCCACATCCGTTGTGTAAAGTAGAGGTATCTAATTCCTCTCTTAAACTGTTTTCACGTATGTTTTAAGGATAATTAGCCAGAATTTAACATGAAAGAGACCAATCGTTAGACTTCGTATCACCAAAAGGACAGCGAAACTGCATTCGGGGATTCCACGGTGGTGAGTCGGAACGCGCCGCGCTTACGAAAAATCGACTTAACTCCCAAAGTAGCACCTGAATTGAAACAGTTTCTTCGGATTCCACATCTAGACACTTCTGACTATGACGTGGTATAAGAGACTCGATGCATTAGGGCCGTTTTCCTATTTATATTCCTTACTTTATCTCGAAAATTGTCCGAAAAAGGTGTCCGCCATTTTGTTGCTTGAAATGAGCAAAAACTCATTTTTGTAAGCGGTGATAGCAACCAGTCAAAAGATAAAGAATTGTTGTAGATCATTGCATCGTTGTTTCTTCCAAAAGTATATATTTAAACCCTCCATAAAATCGCAAACTTGAACGTTTATCCGAAAAATTCGCGACTTCCCATTTCTGTGAAAATGGTTCAAGTTTGACGCCATGTATCTTTTTAACGCGTAACGATATCGAAAAACGACGAACGGGAACATAAAATTCAATCTTTTCTTAATATATATGCGAAGTTTCAAAACCCGCACTCAAAAAAACCATTTTTGGCCTCTTGGCCAGCTTTTTTCGATTCTAGCCCACTGTGCGACGTGACATTTTGAAAAATTCACAGCCGCTTCCTAACTTTGTTCAAGCCGAGCTACTTTTTTCCGCGTAGAATAGCTTCTATTGTTCAGATTCCTGCGTCTTATTTAGCAGAAGTTTAACTCTCATGAATAATTAGCCATACCTTTTCGCCCAAAGGATTTATGGACTCTAATGTGAGTCCCTTTTGTGCTCCTGGGGTAAATAGCACAATGCTATTCATGTATGCATCGGAGGTGAATACTATTTTCTCTAACTGCATGCAAATATATTCAAATTGGTTTCTTTCCGAAGCGGTTATATTTCATGAATATTATTCATATTAAGTCATCCATTGTTGTCGAATGAAAATGAAAAACTTTCTCACGATACCAATTTCGTAACTTGAAAAGCAGGAACAGATTTATATTTACGTCGGTGAAAAGTGACTTAATCTTTCCGGGATACATAATTTCTGTGTTTATTTAAACGTCGATTTTTTCCTCTCGGTTGATGGCTCATAAAAGAACACATATGAAATATCTTCATTTGCGCCAGTTTGAGACTATGAGCAGATGTTTCCTCTTCCATCTTCCAAGTCGTTGATGTAGATAGATCCATATAGAAGAGATTACATGGGTGGTCTGAAAATTTTCCGACATTTTACCATTTCTCGAAATATTTTCTGAAAATTTTCTGAAGTTTTCTGAAAAATTTGGGGTCGGAAACTTTTCAGACCACCCTCGTATATGTTCAATTACAAATTATAATTACAGTAATAGCCGTCAATACGCTCTTGCTAAAGAAGTTGTTCCGCTTAACACACGATTTTCTCCCGGTTCCTCTCATACGAAACACGGTAAAAGTACTGCTCATTACGCCCTGCTTCCCGCTTAAGACGCGGATTTTTTTTCGTTCCCAGAAGCATTGAAACCCACTTTAGCCAGTCACCTGTCTCATTCGACATTGTGAACATTTTTTTACATTATTTGTGACTATAAGAAAGAAAAAAGGAAATCGGCGGTCAATGAACTATGAAACAAAGGTTCTCCAAGCGCCGGCAGCGGTAACCGTTTAGGGCGATTCCCGGGAAACGGATAATCGCTTAGCGGTCACCAGTTATTTAGAATCCCGATGTACATTTCGGAAACAATGCTTCTATCTTCATAGGGATCTTCATAAGCATTTTTTCCGAAATGTACATCGGGATTCTGAATAACTGGTGACCGCTAAACAATTATCCGTTTCCCGGGAATCGCCCTTAGACGGTCGCCGCTGCCGGCGCTTGGAGAACCTTTGTCTCATAATTATTTGTGACGTTCTCCCACTCTTTGCTTTATCTCTAGAATCGTGTCTCGTGACTTCATTCTCTGGAATGACTAATGTAGAGAGAATTAAGATATTGCGAGACAGGAAAATCTCTTTCCCACTGTCGGAGCCGATACGAATTCTGAGATAGAGTCAGATCTTCTCATCACTTTTTCTCAGAAAGTATGCTAATTAAATGTTCCCTTAGCGGTGTTTCCTTTCTTTGCAATCTCAAGTTGAAAAACGCAGCGAATAAACCAGAGAGGGCGTACATTGTTTTGTGAGTTAAGCATTGGAGAGATCGTGCTCTGTGATGCCCTCTCATCCTTGCTGCTTCTTCTTCTCTAAATGTTTATTTAATCTGAATTCTTCCATGCTATTATTGCATTGAATCCCCTGCCACACGCCCAAAGGTGGCTTGCAGGGTCTTATGTAGATGTAGATGTTTAAAAGTTACAGCCATTTAAAAAGATCAATTGAAACCTCGAAAATTAAACTTTGAAAAGAAAAAAAATAACTATAAAAATTTAGAAGGTAATAAATAGATCTTTTCCTCTGGGAGAAATTTATCAAGTATCAAATGAATTATAAGAGACTGATTTTGTTAGAAATGAGAGAATAATAATAAGCTGTGTTGGTATACTGCGTTACTATGTTTGTGATTTTATTTTAAAGTAACATTCTTAAGGGAACATTTGTTTTAGTGGTACAGAAGTTTGACACTGCAAAAGTACAGACAAATAAGATACGTTATTGCCTTGGATAGTTCTTCTTTCTTTTACCCGATTCAGTATAGGCAAAGAAAGCAAATATTCCTAAGGCACCAAAGTAGAAATCTGTACCGTTAACCCTCCATCCTGCACTTTGCAGCCGCCATTCAGTATTCAGTCTGCAAACCGAATTCAAATTGCCAACCTAAATTTCCTAGAAATTTTTTTCCCTCGCCGTCCATGCCTCATAGTTACAAGTTAAGACTGGATTATAAAGGAGAATAAAAGTCTTTGATTCACCGATTCCATCGATATGATACTACGATCGTCAACTCTGCTCGTCCTTGATCTACCGACCGTAAATATTGGACGTAAAGGAGCGAGTAGACGGTGAACTACTTTCCGTAATGTCTGCACTAGGGACTTGGTTAATTCAGTATCGAGAAGTTTGCAATGGGATATGTCGCCTGCCCCAATTTTCCCCTAGATTCGCAGACAAAGAGTTAGCTTACTCTCCGTAACTCCGCCAAGCGGTTTTTAATCAAGTTCCATATTTGTGTTTCGATTGCGACCGGATTCCAGTTTTCTAGTCAGTTCCGTTCCATTGTACTCCGAGCGGAGATAATTAAAATTTCGCTCACGTTACTCACATGGAATTTGGATATTCCTCGTAGTTTGGCACGTGAAATCATTGTTTTGTTCAAGATCTATTCTTTACCGAATGAGAAATTTGACTTCACAACGCAAATATTATGGTAGGGATGAGTTTTATCGTAAAGGAACCTTGGCTATCTTTTCATTTCTGCCTTTTAAATTTACAGAGGTGCTTCCTTCAAATTTATTTTGATAATGAATTTTAAGAGAAAGAATCAATTTTTCGTTTTATCAAAGTTATAATTCGAATTAGAAAAGAATTCTTAAGTAAACCGTTAGGGAGCTTCTCTTGAGTTCACGCGATGACCTGAACAAGCCTCTGAGAACACCTGCAAATTTAATTACTTTTAGCTTTTAATGTTTGAAATTAATTAAGAAAAGAGAACCATAGGAGAAATACTAGATCTTCAAGCTCTTTTCCCTAGGTGAACGTCAAATCCCAAGGGTGTCTTTCATTTACTAGGCTAACATGGCCTTCTCATTAACGAAGATAAAGCCTTTAAGTTTCAATTCTTTCCTTTATCCCCGAGACGGACTCTTTTTGTAAAATTATTCTGATTGAATATCAAAGTCCAGCTTTCTTTTACTATCCTCTAGGAAAAATACGTAATATATTTATCCTGTTTTTGACCGTCCAGTTTGGTGTCCAGGTTTTTTCTCTATTATATTCTTCTTAATAATAATTCATATAATAATTAATACACCAAAATAATATTTACTAATGGTTTTGTTATTACTTTTGTTCGTTAGAAAATAATATTACGCTGTTTTTCCCTAAGCCTCTATTATAAAACAATCTAACACTTATTTGATTAGTACTTTGAGTATTATATATTTTTACGGTTTTCTGGCTCGGACGACAACGCAAACATAAAAGTGCAGTATCAATGATAAAATTAAAAGAGAGTTTCCTTTGAATAAAAGAGTATATGCAACTGTGGGATATATTCTAAGTCTATCAACTTTGCATTTCTTATGGAGGTCGGTCACACGTAATCAAGCGCAGAAAAACGAAGAAACATACTGCTGCTTTGCGAATCAAGACTTTTATGGGCTGCATAAGAAGCATCGAGGAAAAATGTTTTCGTAAAAAATAGGACCAATGTTGTGTTTGTTCGGTTAGTCAAATTTAACATGTATCGTATAAAGCAGTCATATTTCCGGTTTCTTCATTTTTTACGTCTCATTATTTACGTTCCAGGCTTTTTGAGGATACATTTCAAAATATCCCAATGTTTGAGTAAAAGTTTTTGTCTGATGATGACCCAAAGGGTCGAAACCTAGGTAGCGGAATAAAAAAACTGTGTGATACACAAAACGTTTATTCTTCTTATTTCCATAAAAATGTATGGTAAACTTACATTAACCATATTCACAATTTCATGCGGTTATCTGAGTGAAATTTATGGATTCATGGATGCGATATTTCGTTTAGTCGGACGCTTGTTTCCATCTAAGTTATAACAGGATAACTGGACTCCCTTGTGATCCTCTGAGCACTTAAATACGCTCTGCTAGATTGCCCCAATGGAGGTACGTTGACATTTTGCAGTGGGACCCATATTCAATTTTGTAGGGCATATATTGAGCCAATGCAGTTTTGAGCGGGATCTTAAAAATGAGGAATACCAAAATTGAAATTTATCGGTAGAATCTCAGATTGATAACGTAACAATCGTGTGTGTGATTTCATCAAAGTTGAGAATAGTTGGGCAAAGTAAAGATGTTATAATTGGCTAACATTGTTTGCTAGAGCTACTACAGAATAACTTCCTTTGATGCAAAGGAGATTGAAAATTTTACATGGATACACTGTACCATTCTATCACACTGTTGAAGGCTTTGATCTTTATTCCATCATGATAATGAAACCTGCAACGCTAAAGCTCTTTGCGAGTTGGGAAGTGAAATACAGACGCCCCAACTTTAATCTAACTTTTGGCCCTCATGTTTTTGCGATTTTGGGATCCAATAATTCAGCCTTGACTTTGTGTTGGATGTGTGCCAAGAAGAATAAACGAGACACGCTTCTCTATTTACCACCAATTAAATTTAACTCGGTAATTTTAATTGCTAAGATGAAATTAGACAACTACACGTTGCGTTGGTACCCAAGATGATAATTGTTATGGTAAGCTATTGAAAAACATACTGGGAATTCTTGCTAGTATTTCTTATAATATATAGTAAAATAGAATTTAGCATTAAAATCGAAGCTACAAACAATTGACGAAAAAATTACTATGAATTAATACAAAATAAAATAAAAGTTATTTGATGGATTCATGATTTTTTTCTTAAAATCGGTAACGTAGTTATCGTTGAAAAATAAATTCAAAATTGGCTGTTAATAAATTATAGTTTCGGAAAGCTCTCCGATCACCGAATATGCCGGTGAACGAGGAGTAGTCCACTGTGGTGGAAAAAAATTTGTCGTGTCTCATCCATATGTTAAGAAAGGGAGAATCTTTATAAATTTTGATTCTTGAGAAGAATTCGCATTAATTTATATGCCCGACATCAATTTGTAGTACAAATTAAAGTATTTTTCTCCCTTCCTTTACTGCTCTGCTTAGTTCGGCATTCAGAAATCACATTCGAATCATTTAAAGACGGCCAGATCCACGTGTATTCCGATTCGATCGAATCGGGACTCCAAGATTCCGTTCTCCTCAACCCCCTCGGGCCCTATTTGTCTTTTTACCTCACTCCCCATCTCCACCTCGAAATCGAGATAGATGGCGTAGCTTTGACGTCTCCTTATTATTCCCTCTCTGCTTTTTTCTTTCCCTTTTTCATTTCGGATGGATGTTTGCAAGGCGGATATTCGTGGGGCTCTGACTCTGGGTGTTTGCCGTCCGGACGTGGAGGGAATCCCTCATCGGGCTCACGTGTCCCCTCGCATTCATCTCGCCATTCTTGGCCCCGCTTTCGAAAGCTTATCACGGATGAGAAGGGGGTGTGCGTCCCCTACGGCAAACTGCGACTCTGCGATTGTAACTCCGATGTTATTTCATAGAAGTGGTGCGTACGGCTCGAGGTGGAGAGGAGCTGGAGGGATACGGAGTCACAGGACGGTGCTATTCGAGCCTGGATCGCTCTAATGTATTCTGCGTAGACGATTTGAGCCTAGGGGGTAGTAGCGGGATGTGTTTTATGGCTCGCGACGTACCGGTTGTGTTTATCTAAATCTACGTAGCCAACCGCGGTAGTAGAGTGGTTAGTGTTACAAGTCCTTCAACCCCACGGTCCCGGGTTCGAATCCCGGATAACCGGATTTTTCCGATTAGGAAATAGTTGTTGTGTTCTTTGTTTATGTCTGTGACCGTTCAATATTAAAACGGGTATAATTGGGGTTTCCTGTTTCAGTTATAGAAATAGTCATTCAATCAAACAGTCATATATACCCTGCAAGCCGGCTTTCGGCGAGTAGCATGGGGTGCAAACATCATTACTCTACTTTCCTAGTCGATTTTTTTCGCGTATCGTTCTCGGGGAAAATGAATTCTTCAGTTGACTGATTCCAGCATCTATTTCTCTGATCTTTCTCGCGGTATCAGAAGGGCCCATAAAACAAGGTGGGCTCATAATATCGGTTACATCTTCCATGAACGTACTCTGTCCGAATTTATCAAGTAAATTACATCTCTGGTTGAGTCTTCTTTCTTCTGAAGATTCCCATCCTGCCTCCTGAAGCAGCTTAGTAACACGGAAACATTAAATAAAGAACTTTTTTCATGTCTCTTTTTTCTTGGAGCATCGTAGTAACACTTATGGATTTATCATAGAAATTTTTAACAAAATGTATTCTATACGTACGCCTTTAAACGTATTTCCTGCCTTAATGCGATCGAACTTGTTGAGGTCGGTGGATTACTTCAGAGAGGCCTTGATCATTTTTGGATCGAAATAAACTGCAAAACATTTACTAAGCTGTAATTTTACTAACCATTATTCTCACTTAAAGTTGAATATATTTTGATTGTGTGAATTTTTAAAACGAAGTAAGAATTTATGCTATGAAGATCGAAGAAGGTCGCATATGGCCCAAAGACCGCAGGTTTTCTACCTTTGCCTTGTACTAATACCTTATTCATTCATTTATTAAAATTCAATCAATCCGTAAACAGAAATGGGTATAAAATAAAGATAAACTATAAGAATATATAACGAACAATTCAGTCAGTATCAAAATCTGGAGACAAAAAGTAACAAATGAATTAAGCCAAAGAAAAGAATAAATCAGCAGAATTAGATGAAATAAAAAGTATATAAATATAAAATGTGGTTATAATTTAGTTATAGTTAGTTATAATATAGTTAATAGTTAAAATTATTTAAATTAAATAGAATTTTATACATTTATCAATTGAAAGAAGGAGAAGAATTCATAAGAAAAATAATACGAAATAAAAATGTCCTGATTTTAGAGAGCAGAGTGGCCTTCATGGTTTCCCAAATTTCCATCGCTTTTCCAACGAGAACAACAAGGCAACCTTGGACAACCTATTCCATCATTTTAAAATGATTTCAAACCGCTAACGAAATCCCTTCATGAAGACGAATCCGCGGGAAAACAATTCGGCCGGCAGACCTCGATCGCATTTAAAAACCAGAATTTGTTTATTTCCCCCCTGAAAAGATCGATCTTCCCCTTGGGAAACACGCCGTTGCCAAATTTCTCTCTCCGCAAAAAAATTGGTTCCTTTTCTTCATCGCCTATTCGATTCGTACGTCACCGCCAAGCTCCTTCCAATCCATCATACGTCACAAGTGAGGAAAAATGACGGTTTGAAAGTTGCTCTCCCCCCTTCCTCTTCCTTTTCCCCTCATTCTCTTCCACTCACCTCATTTCCATTCATCCACAATTTCTCTTTCTGGAGTTTTCTTGTTTCCCTCTTATCCGCCCACGCCCCTCTCTCTCCCGCTTAAGGAGAAAAAGTCTTTATATTTCCGAGATATCTCGCAAACTAATTTAGCCCCGAGCACCCAACTTGGGGGATATGTTTTGCTAAGGGTGAGGGAAACGATACAGAAAAGTTTCCTTTTTTTTCGTTCGCGCTCACCTGATGGACTCGGGAGAAAGTTGAAGAGGCTCCAAAGAGGAGTCCCCCTTAATTGGCGATATCCCTTTATTACCCGACGCCGAACGGAGAATCGGAGAATTTCGCTCCGGAGTTGGCCAAATATTGCAAGATTGGATACGGAAAGTTTTTTAAAACTAGCGGGCCGTAGGTAACCTCTCGGAGGTTAATCAAGTCTCGTTAAAGTTGATTAACAACATCGTTTCTAGGAATTTAAGAGGGGATTTCTTTTGATGATATCTTTTACTCGGATATTTTTTTATGTATTTGAGTTTTTTGACGGGATATAACATCCCTGTGCACCAAATCTTTCTGTCACAATTTATAGTTTCACTTAATACGATTTAATTTCATAATCTTTTCTTTTACATAGTATAATTTTACTTTAACGAAAATATTATGAATTACATATTTTAATAATATTGGTATTTGAAAGCAGCTATGCACGATTACTAACATATGAACCATATTATCTGGAGATTCATAATTATATTTTAACGATGCATACAAAGCACTCACAACTCACAGTGTTGAAAACTCATCTATGTTGATTCTCGTACGCAGTTGATAGTATTAATAATATACAAAAAATAATTAAACACAATAAACAACAATAATAAATTATCTTATATTAGATACGAAAATAAATATTATCAATTATAAATGTAGCAATATATAAAAATACAGTGTGCCAAAAATGCATGAGCACTTCAAGAAAAGAAAATTTCGTATAAATATTTCATTAAAAATAGATTGAGACTGTGAGATTAATATAAGTTACCATTGTCCTATATAATTACAATCAGTCTAATATAGCAGCTGTAAGCTTCGATAATTATAAGTCTGACGAACACAAGTTATTTTTGCTGATTATTTAACTAATAAATGGCCTGAAGCTCATGAATGAAATTAGTGGATAATTTTTTTTATTCTTTTCATGGTGTCTTAATATATTTCAAATTAATTAATTTATTTCTTTTGCAGAAAAGTATTTACATCCTTTGAGGAAATTTGCTTACTAAATTCAATAAATAATAAATATAATGAAAAATTACATGATAATTAATGAAAAAACGGAAAACGAAAATTTATATAATTTTGGAAATCAAACCAATGCAGTAAAAATTGTAGAAATCACAGATCACTAAGCAAATAGGGTGTGTTTGCATGTAGTTATTTGATTAACAATTTTTGAGGGAAACTGCAGCACAAGATGTAACCCTAAATCCGAGCAAGTACTGAAAATAATTCACGCCAGACGAAGCACTTCACGGGGCACTCAAGGGAGGAGCATTAAAAATTATCGGTTCAGAGGGAGTTTTGCTCCACAACCCTTTCACCCCATTTGTGCCCTTTGGTTGAACGTAACTTATAAACGAATCGTGCCCGAGGGAGTTTTATAAACCGTTGTCGGAAATTGTTTGTTAACTCATGCTCTTTAATGTCATATCCTCGGAATCCTGGCTAATGAAAGATTACGGAAACAGTTTCTCTGACGGCTTCAACTTTCATCCGCAGCTGTTTCGCATCAAAACAAAAAAACTCGACTCAAAGGAATATAAACTTCCTGAAAACTTTATTTATAAATCTTAATCTCTAATATAGTGGTCAACGTTTTCCGGTGGTCTTTCTTTGAATGTATTTCATAAATGAAAATACTAGTAAAACTTTCATCCATCCCATAATATATTTTAACCTGCGACCGTGGTCTCGACGCTTCACGTTATCATCAGGCAAAGGATTTACACTAAAGCATAGGAGTAAAATGAATCTTTTAGAAAATCTACGAAGAAATCTTATTAAAATTATGATAGGATATTACATAGTCAATAAACCATCAACTACACCCGCATTTCAATTGTAAAAAGGCTCCTTGAATCATCAATTTAAATTTTTTTTAAATTTTATTATTTTTTGAGTTTTATTTTATAAAGATAATGTAAAATAAATGAAGATATTGAAGCAATATTAGAATAATTGATGCAATGAGAGAAATTTTGTGAATGATTCCAGAGGAATCGTAATATTTCGCGTTAAATTTAAGACCAGCATGAGGAATTGGTTGAGTTGCAACTTAAACAGAGAGAAAATTCAGATTACTATGACACCCTTGAAAAGCAAAAATAATCGATTACAAAAAAAAATTTTTAATTATTCCTAAGCTCCACTGTATCTCCTCAAGCCATAGGCCTAAGATTTGCCTGATTTTACAAATATAGAAACATATCATAACACAAAATAGTGCAGTTTTAGATCACAATTTGATCTTCTTTACTTGTATTTATATTTCTAGACCACTTCATTTTTCGCATTTGTACTATCATTCATGTCGGAGGCACACTAAACATAGTGCTGTAGAGTGAATCCGTATCATGACCGCCGTACTTTTCTTGTAAAAGTATCCAGTTCGAAGTCAGTAGTTTACTTTTTCCCTTCTGAGGCAGCGTTGGCGTGTCCAAATGCGACCCCAATTCGGAGGCAGAGAAGCGTGGGGAGGGAAAGAAAGCATAAGGGAGCCATTAAAACCACTCCTCCTCTTTGGATGATGCAACTTGAATGGCTTTGCGTAGACTCCACGGAACGCCGCTTGGACCCTCTGTGGAAAGTGACATTACTCTTTTGTCTCTCTGACCCTTCATCTTGCGTGGGTGTTGTTGAGATACACCTAAAAGAAAGGAGGAAGTCTTGGGGGAATGGATGCAAACGGCAAGATTAGATAGCAAAATGTGTAGACGTTGGGTAGCAGGATGAATGGAGAGAATGAAAAAGTGGACGAAAGTGAAAACGCTGGTTTCAAAGACTGTTATGCTGGGATTGGTTCAGTAGGAAAATGCGAACAGGATTACCAGATTTTGCATTGATACGTAGAGTGATACAGTTGTACACTTGATTATAGTATTAGATTTTAGGATGATGGAGGAAAGACTGGGAGAATACTTCCTGTATTAACTTTAATGTAAATCCTAACTTTTGAAATTGATCCACTTAGAATGATTCACGTAAATAAGATTTAATTTGAAACAAAAATAATGATATTAATGTAGCATCTAGCAGTAGAGCACTTCAAAGAAAACTGACTTGTTTTTTAATTATATGGAATCTTCTTTCAAAATGAAAAGGTAACATCTACGGATGGATAAAAACGGCTATACAATAATACCCTGTATTAGCAGCGCTATAAACCGTTATCAGTTTCTTGGGATAATATAGGGTGACAGAAAACACAGATGAGGAAATTCAGAATTCCATTAGGAGGAACGAAATGTGGTAAAAGAAATGCAGGAAACGCAGAATATAATGTAAGAAATATTAGACAATACAATAGAAAGATTAGAGTCAAAATGAATTTATCGCCTACATCCACAAAATGCATAAATTAATACTAATATTTAAATATATTACGCATTTAGCATGCATATTCAATGAGGGCTTAAGAAATATGATGTACATGCAATACATAGTCAAGGAGAGTATTTTAATCTGATCTCCTTAAAAATAACATACACACAAATTGTGTGTATTCAAGATAAATGTATACAATATAACAGTAATTTTTTTTTCTCAGAGTCAATATGTCCATGGGAACTTATTTATTTTTTTCCGGGTATGACAGTTTCCACTTTAGATTTCGATTCAGACAGGTTTCAATACACAAGATTCACAGGATATTAACTAAACACAAAAGACGAGATGACATAACACGGATGTGCTTTTACCTAAGATATGAAATGAAAGAATATGTGGTACTTTTTCCACAATTTATATTATACAATTTATATTGTAATATATTTATATTTCCATAATTTATTTGTACGAAAATGAATGTGTACAATGTATATACTTGCTTGATCTCTATAACTTGTACCTGAAGATGACGGTCCTCCATTGTAACTAGTCGTACAAATATATTTATGTGGAAAAAGTACCATTTATTCTTTTATTTCCTATGATGGATTTCTGCCACATCTCGCCGGATTCTGTGAATTTTTTTTACGTAAGACCTTAATGACTATACGTTTTTATGTTTGCTTAGAAACTTCCGTTCTCATTCAAAATTACACACAATCATCTCTTAACAATTTCATTATCATCACTATGAATCCAAGTTATTTACGGTATGAAAATCATTTTTTCTGATTTGGCCACTTCATATTCCCCATATTCAGGCGACGTAGCGTGGCATTCTAAACATCCTCTTGATACTCTTCTCGAGCATAGTAAAAAGGGCAGACTTCTCCCGTCCCTTTTTGCCAAGGTTTTGGGTCCGTGTAGGAGAAGCTCTCCGGACGAAAAAAAAGCGACGGTGCCCGACTTTCTTGTTTATAGACATCGATTGACCTCTCCACTTTTTTCGAGTATTTGCCCTAGAAGGGTGTCTCTAGAAGACGGGCGGATCCGTGGGCGGGATTGAAAAGGTCTCCGCAGCATCGCTGGCAAGTGCACGGAGGGATGAGTGGGAACTCGAAGAGGACATCGGTTGAGGCGTGGGTTTATACAAAGCGGATAAGAGCATTAGTGGAGGAGATAAATATTGTTCTCCGGCATGGAAAATGTGTGCCCTCTTCCGCTTCATTAGGTGTCCAATGTTTCGCGGAAGTTCCGAGATTGAGTCAATCGCTAAATTTACGCGGAAGGGATTTCTGGCTTACGTTTATCTCGTGAGGTATGCCAGAAACATATATAACGTCGGTAACTGGAAGAAGTTTCATTTATCCGGTGCCTATCTTGTTTTTGATAAGGGAAAAGGTTGGGATCATTCGCTCGGCTTACGTCGCATTCCGCTGTGTGTTATCGGAAGAGATTGAGGGATATTCATCAGTGTGGCACTAACAAATACTGTACGGATAGAGGAATTTCTTTTCTGGAGAGAATCGTGAGAAGATTTTTATGCGGAAACTGTATAAGAACATTTTATGAATACGCGATTACAGCATCACACGTTTCAATGAATTTCTGAAAAATAATGCGATGTTCATTGCAATGTGAAAAAATTGAATGCGTTTGATTTTATGCTGGCTAATGCAGTAATATTTAGTATAACTAATATTTAGTAAATATCTATCAATATATTCGGATATCATGAGACCTATATTTTGTGACAGCTTCATCTTTATGTGTATGTCATTTTGATCAAAATATAGCTATGAAAAATAATATTTTCCTCCTTTACATTATAAAATTACCTGGCTAAGATTACTAGTACAATTTTTCTTGTTTTTACAATAGTTTTTATCGTCCAACTGTCTAACATCTATTTCAGGGTCTGTGAACGGTAAAAGATACTATTCATCGGAAAATATGCTAGCAAAGTATGAAGAATTTTTATATTTTAGCCCTATATTGATGAAAATATAATCGTGCGATTTATTTAATATGAATTTTGTTTTCAAACTGTATTTGTTGAAACAATGCGTTTTTTTATTTTACCCTGAATTTTGGATAGCCCAGTGGATGGCGCGTTTGTCATTGTGGAAAGCGTTCCAGGATTCGATACCCTTTAAGGGCACTTATTTATAAAATGCTTCAGCTGTCGAAGAGTTAAAAAAAATAATACTATCATACTTCTTAATTATGCCTGTAGGGAGAAAAAAACGTCAGTATAACTAGAATGTAAAAATTTCAATTGAAGTAATCTTTACTATTTAAATTGCATGTTTTTCCTTTACAGTTATATCACACATATCTTAAGATTGGTCTTTGTGAAAAATTTCACAGACTATAACACGATCAAATTATTGCCTCACTTATAAGAGAATAGACGCTTGAAAATGCACATGATAATAAAAGTATTATGATAGGCAATGCCTGTAATACACTGTAGAAAAATAGTTTATCAAGATTCCAACAACACGTGAATGCACCTTTATTTACTAACTCTAGAATACGACGTAAAAATGTCGAAATGGCTGACGCGAACCAAGATTGAGTCCTCTTGCTTGTCATGCTAGGGATATAATCAATCATCCTATTCTCACGCCCTTGTCGCCATAACCGGTGATTTCTACGTAGACTTAAAGGGCACGGAGCCAAAAATCAAACAAGTAGACATAAGGTAGAATCGGTCGCTCGAAAAATATGTTTATCTTGCGGGAATCAGATATTCCTCCAGCCATTCATGAGAAAAAGACGATTACTTACTTCAAGCGAACACAAATTGTGGGGAGATGAAGTCATTCTCCGTTCCAAAGCAACATATTTTTCTGAATATTTTCCACATTTTGTTTTCCATACTCGCATATATTCTCTTCTTAAATATTTATCGAATTTTCCAATTTATACGGATTTAAACCATATGCATCTTACGCTGATTTTTACATTAATAGTTCTACACTGAATGTAAATATGTTTAAATACTGCAGAATATTCTGAAATTATTCTCTAGGAAGTGAATAACGCCCTTTATTAATGATTTGAAACATGAATTTAGGGATGGTGAGATAACCTCGAATGTAATTCGAAATGTTTTTGTATTTTACAATTCCACCATTAGGTGGAAAGCTTTCGAAGTTAATTGATATATCGTCAAATAACAAATACTAAAATAATCACTATTAGTATGAATTTATTTCATCTATAATATCACAAACTCGTCATCATCATGCAGTATTACGAGGGTCATCCGGAAAGTAGTACCCGTTCGTGAAATAAAGACACAAAAGTAAATATTAACAAACATAAAAAATTTTATTTGAAAGAGGATACTTTAAACTACTTCTAAACATAATCTCCAAGCAAATTAAGGCATTTGTCATAACGTGTGACAAGTTTCTGTATTCCTGCTGCATAGTCCTCCGCCGCCAGCTCATTGAGATACAGGGTCACTCCTTCTTTAAGTTCTTCATCGCTGTCAAATCTTTTCCCCGCCAAAAAGTCTTTAAGCTTTGTAAAGAGATGAAAATCTGAAGGGGCCAAGTCCGGGCTATACGGTGGATGGTCGAAAGTTTCCCATTTGAATTGCTGCAAAAGTCTTTGTGTTATCCCAGCTGCATGAGGCCTGGCATTGTCATGAACGAGAATGACACCAGTAGACAATAGACCTCGCCGCCGATTTTGTATTGCCCGCCGTAATTTCTTTAATGTTTCACAATACGCATTGGCATTAATAGTGTCTCCACGGGCCATAAAATCAATAAGCAATACACCTCGTCGATCCCAGAAAATGGTTGCCATGAGTTTCCTGGTGGACAGAACTGTCTTGAATTTTTTTGGTTTGTTTGGTGAATGAGCATGATGCCACTCCATTGACTGTCGTTTACTCTCAGGTGATGCATAACAAACCCATGTTTCGTCACCAGTAATTATGCGAGTCAAGAAAGAGTCTCCTTCATCAGAATAACGTCCCAAAAACGTCAGTGCTGCAGCCATACGCTTGGTTTTGTGCTCATCTGTAAGCATGCGAGGGACCCATCTTGCACAAATTTTTGCATAATGCAGATGGTCTTTAACAATTTCATGAACAATTGTTCGAGAAACATTGGGAAAATGCTCACAGATGTCATCAATTGTGACGCGCCGATCGTTCCTCACGAATTCGTCAACTGAGCTCACCAGTTGGTCTGTAATGACAGACGGTCTCCCCGAACGCTCATCGTCGTGTGTGTTCCCCCTCCCCATGTTGAACTTGCGACACCACCGCCGAACAGACGACTCGTCCATTACATTGTCTCCATACACCTCCTTTAATTGGCGATGAATATCACATGGGCGAACGTTTCTTGCATTGAGGAATTTAATCACTGCCCTCACTTCACAACTGGCGGCGTTCTCAATTTTTTTAAACATTGTAAACAATCACAGAAACAACACAGGCAATGCTAGCGTCACGCAACTTGGCTCAGAGAAGGCAGACAAGCCACTGAAGCTATCTGACCTTGTCCAGCGGCTACTCGCGTCGTCAGCACTTCATGCGGCACTAACGGGTACTACTTTCCGGATGACCCTCGTATATACAATAGAACCTTATGATTGAATATGTTATTTTTTTGAAATCATAATATCGCATTTTATCTTACATCATAATGGGTATTTTGGATATTTTATACCTTATATGATACTGAAAAACTAAACGTTTTGTGAAACCGTGAGAATGATATTGGCTTATGAATTCCAATACGCAATAACTATTGGTAGATTCTGGAATTGATTCCCATGAGTTGAACTGTGTTGGTACAAATTCAATATGCTCATCAAGACTACATCGTAACCTTTATGAGATACATATTTTCAGAAAGTTGTGGTGAAAAAATTTCCCGGCAGCATAACTCAACTCATACCCTACCTTACACGCTGTTGGTAGAGTTGTGATCAATTTTTCCATAGCTCTACATAAAAGTCTCGTCAAGGCCTCTTTCCCATCGATACCCTTCAAAAACCTTTAATCTTAGTTCCTCTGGCCATTTTTCACCTCTTTCCCACGAGCCAACCTCTTCCGTCATCATCACAAATTCAGAAACTCTCGACTCGTCCTTCTTCCCCACCTATGGCGCTCCTCTTGTTTGAGTCCCCTCCCATTTGTCGTTCGGCATTTCCCTCCGATGATGGAAACTTTGCCTGTATCGCGAACCCCGATGCTGAAACTCTATCTCGGCACAGGAAGCTTCGTTGACTCCACGCGCACCCTTTCTCTTCCTAAACTTTCCGTGTCTTTCCTTCCGCTGAGGATCCCAGGTAGTGTTCTGTTCGAACCCCATCCAAACAAGATGGCGAGAAGGAAAATGACATGGAAAAAATGAACCGCTGACGTAGGAACTGCTGGTGAAATTAGTTCCGATCGGGGTCGAGCTGATAGGCTCCGGGATCGCCTCTATTGGGTGTGTACTAGAGAAGCATTGCCCAACTGCTTCATTATACCTGCAGGTTTCCATGTTCTTATATCATTATCTACTTCGTGTCGCAATTTTTTTACGAATTGTTTCTCAAATTTCATAGTTTTACATTTTCAAGCAGGTAATGATCAAAAGACCACTTTGATATTCATATCTTACATTGAGTACCATGAATGAAATCTTTTAATAGGAAGGGTTGGAAAAGTATTTTGGGCATAACTACTGAAGATTGAAAATCGCTGCGAGAAAAAACTTCCCAAACAAAATTCTATTTTGATACCTATTTAGAAATATATTCGAATATGTCCGAATATTCATGTCCACAGATTAAGAATGGGATACATCTCAATTTCAATGGAGAAATTTTACCTGAATTTTGATAAATTTGCAAGCTTAAAAAAAATTAAAACAAAATATCCCCTGGATGTTGGCAACCGGCGTAGCTGAACTCCTAGAAGTGCGTAACCCGCGTTGCAGATTTGTACTGCATGTAGCCTGTGTTCCAGGCGTTGTGCAATTAGCGTTGCCTACATGATGGACGGTTTTTTCGATAATCTCTTTTTATACATAATTCACAGAATGGAACTATTCCTTTGATTGATCAATCACTTATTTAATCTATTTTATGAACATATTGTTTAAATTATCCATTCTAGTCATAGATCCAAGAGAAAAAACATTGTACAATGAAAACCAAAATAGTATACATTATCGAACATTTGCAAGATCATTAAAATAAACTTTAAGTAAATTATGTTGCCAAATTCTGTGAAAAGTCAAGCAACAATAGAGATAATTTTAATCACAACATAAGACGTATCCGACATAAAAATAATTATTGGTATTCCTTTAAGAGCCACTAAGATTCACCAATGGATCAAGACTGATGGATAACGCAAAGGAAAAAGATTCCGAGAAGCAAATAATTAAACGATGACCAGAATTGCACAAAAGGAATAACTTTAAAATTCAGAAGTTAACTAGAAAAAGTGATGAGTAGCATCGTTTGATAATTAAAGCAAGGAATACAAAGAGATATCAGGTGTGTCAGAAAAAGTAAAGATAAGAAGTATCAAGAGAATGGTGATGGATGAGGTGAAGTCGGGTGATGAAAGCATACATATATAAACCTCTGAGAGAGAGAAATAGAGGTGAGTGGCGAAACAGCTGTTACTAAAGCAAAAACACGTGAGAAGGAACTTCGAGGCAGTGGGCGTAGGTTTAATCTGTAATAACAAAGGGGGAAATTCGCTATGGATGTCAGCCATTAATTATAGTGACAAGCGAGGCAAATAACAGCTACAGACTCCATTATCTCTTTTCCTCTGACGACTGCGTGTTTCTTGTTGCTGTTGTTTTTTGTCGCGAAACTTTTATTAAACCGAATGAGAGCTATTTTAGCACTTGAGTGTGTTAAAATGCGTGAGATTGCTTCGGGATGATAATGTACTATTAATTGTCCTAATATCTGCGATACGAAAGGATAGGTAAACTTGCAAATCATTTTCTTTAGAGCAGTTTTATATTTTAACGTCAGTAATTTTATAATATTGATTTCTGTTTCTCCTCAAAATTTCTTTTTCCAATATTTTGTAATGGTAAAAATGTTGAGATATAGAATTGTGCCGATTAATGTAGCTCGAGTGAAATTTTATGTAAATTAATTCAATAACATTTAATTTCAACTATGAAACGAATATTACGTGAACAACGCTTTCCATGGTACAATGGAAGTAGGTAATATTTTAATCTGCTTATTGAATAACTATCTTTTATTACATAGCTGAATTTTTGCAGCTTTTAGCTGCAGCCTAACGCCTGCATTGTGTAAGAGCTTTTGCATAATATTATGAATCCTAAATATTTAAAACAAGCAAATTCTTTCAAAATCTGAGCTTATAGCTTAAATGAAGGTTTTATTAACACATAATACAAACCCGCCATTTTTTACCAATAGTATTAAGAAGATTGTTATATTTTATTTTGAAAAATCATATATTGGCTCAAATATTATATTTTACGAATTTCTTAGAGTTAATATTTAAGTATTATAAGAAAATGTATTATATGTAAAATGTTCTTGTAGCACAAAGTATTCGAATTAAATTACGTTAAACTAATCATTCATATTATAACACTAATTTGTAATATTTTCTCCTTTAGGTAAGAAACTGCCTTCCTTCTCTTCTTAATGATAAATGTGGACAAGAAGTTGTAAGTACCAAAAACGCTTAATTTTGTCAAGTAATAATTTATTTAGTGAAAAGCACCTCTTTTGCTAGATTTTTTATTTCGATAGATACTTATTTGAAATTCATTCATCCACAAATTTTACTTATTTTAAATATGCTACCTAAAACTTTTATGCTCTCCTTCAACAGCTCCAGCCGTTAACCAAATACTTATTCATTCATTAGTTTACATACAATATCTTCGGATAATTTACTAGCTTTCATAAATATTCAGGCAAGGGATTTAAAAAGTTTACTGGTGATTGACAGTGAGTTTTATTTATATTTGGTTGCGATTAAGGAAAATTCGCAGCCACTTTATAAGTTGATCTGTGTGTTCCTTAAGAAATCAAGTGCGATATGATGAAAAGTCTAATCTTTCATCCCTACTAATCCAATTCTGTTGGTATATGCTGCTTAAAATCATGCTTCAAGAGGATCAAGAAAGAAATCGGTATTTGTTTCCTCTTTAAGGGCCCAAACCCCTCAAAAAGTAATCCCGAAAAATCTCTCCTGAATATGGAAAAATATTTTTCCGGGCCAAAAATAACTTTCGTGGTAAGAGGGATAATTTAGGACTTTGCACGCGAAATTTTTGGGCATTCAACCACCGTTTACATCAAAAAGGAATTTTTGGGATCGACAGAAATAACCGCCTATTTCGGAACGGCACTGCGGTCGAAAGACCGGTATCTGTATGAGTGGAGTCGACTTATATTTCGTGCGAAAAATCGATTTCCAACCGACCGCCTCTAGATTTAAACTGATTTCCGCTATTGGCTGAAAATCAAGGCCTGCGAAGCGATTCCGCGCGAGAACAAATTCTAATTTTAAAATACACCTAATACATTTATGACGCTATATTGGTTAATACAGTATCCCGCTGAAGTCCATACCCTGCTTAATGCACGGTTTTTGTTCAACCTTAGTACCTTTTACATAAAACATATGGTAAAAATTCCGTTTCTGCTCCAAAGGTAAACTTTTCTGCCCCTAGTACACTTTAAATTGTTAAATTGTTCTTAGGTCTGATATGATAATATTTCCATTATTAATGTATGTATTTATTAATTTGCCCTTTTTTAATTAAGTGCTAAATTTCTCATATGTCATTTTTGCATGTTTCATTCTCATAACAATTTTTATTTTTCAATGTTTTATTCTATTATTTTTTCTTAATCTAATATTTTCTCATGATGTATTCCTGCAACTTCCTCTTTTTTAATTTAATTTCATTATTTTATTATTATATTTGTATTTTAGTTTGAATGTTTTATCTCATGTTTTTATCATATTTTTTTATTTGCTTTGTTTACTATAGCATTTTTTTCCTTCTTATTTTATTTTATTATTATTTTTGTAATTTCTTTATAGTTTTGCTTTTGTAATTTTCTATTCATACACAGTTTTCTATTATATCTTTACTATGATGCGTGTACTATCAGGTTTGCGCTGGTTTTTCACACCCCCCTTCTTCGCGGGTGTTTTCCTGCAGTGGACCTTTTTTTCCTAAGTTATCACCTTTGGTTTGTTTTAAATCCACTCCTAATTTTTTCCTCTCTATTTCTCTATTCTTTTTATGTATGTATTATTTTTGACGAAAGGTTAGATGGAAGAAGAGACTATTCAGTCTCAATCTCGCCTAAAATAAAGACCTGAAATAGAAAGCTTTTACAGACTGTCCGGCTAATCCGATAGAGCAAACACCGTTTCCATCATCTGTACCATCATCCTCCAGTCTCCTAGTTTCCGTTGTCTCTGTAGCTCCTTTTGACTCACTGATTTTTGATGACTCCTTCGGGGAGAAGAAAGTTAAGATATCGCAAAATATTTTCCATCCCGCTTTCGGAACCGATACATGTGAGATAGATATAGAATGTTCCCATCAGTCACGAGCAGAATGATGCACTAAAAAGTCGCTTGACGGTGTTCTTGTCAAGATCGTGCTCTGTGACGACCGCTATTTACAGATGTTGAAAATTTTGTTACTCTCCCCTAATTTCCTATTTCTAGGGAAAGAATGAAAATTGAGAAAAATAAAGTAACAAAAGTAGTTGTCATCTCAGACTATAATGCTGCCATTCTTAAAAAAATATGATGAGAAAGCATCCAGCATTACATAAAAAATATCTCCGACACTATAGATAAGATATGCTTTACTTAAGTGCTATCTAAAACTGTGATAAATGAAGCAAACTATAGCGGTACCTTGTTGGATTCTTTGAAAATGTTAGCCTTCTAACGAAAATCAAGTACATTCTGTCGAAGATTTCAGATTTTTCATTCCTTAGTAAAGGTAGGCCTTTTTTGTTACAAGGTCTACAGAACGTATTATAGAAATCAAAGAGCAAAAAACGTTCCATTTTCTTCTCCAACTCGTCAGAATTAAAAAGTTGCCACACCCGGGTTATCCCGCTTATAACACGATTTTCGCTCAATCCTCCGAAAATCGTCTCCACAGAGTTTTATCGTATTTAGCGGAGTGCATTACGCGCCATCCACGCGAGAACGCGAACTAACGACACGACAAAAGCCGATCGCCCTTTATTTCTTTCCGCTTCCTCATTTGAAGTCCGCCATCACGTCCCGTTGACAAGCCCTCCAAGAACTAATCACCGTGAGGACGAAAAAAAAAACAATCGAGATCCGGCGAAGCGATCGGAGAACGACGGAATTGGCAGGCGGGATATTTTTAAAACGTCCATTTTTTTGGGTCGCCAATCGGATTACTTCTAAGCACAAAAATCCGGGCGCGAGAATAAAAACCGGGATCAGCCCCCGACGTAAAATTGGTGGACGTTCGATAGCGTCGGGGATGTATCGGCAGGCGGCGGTGATATCGCGGGTGGGGAAGACAAAAGAAAGTCGGGGCGCGTGGGAGAATGGAGTCGTTAAAAGTAGCCGTCTTTCCGCTTTGCTTTTTCCCATTATCCGTTCTCTCCCCCGTCTCACTCGATGTTATTCGTACATGTACGCTTCGGAGATCCGATTGTAACGGTTTTTTCCCGCCGTAAGTGTCCTCAGAGATGCGGAGACCGTAAAAAAGACGGAATGGACGAAAGAGGAGAGATGAGATTCCGGATGAGGGCAAGGAGAAAGCGGCAGTAAACGAGGAAATTGGGGAGGAGAATAAATATGTCGAAATGGGCGTGAAAGAAATTGGAAGAGGAACGGAAAGGCTCTTGAAATCGAACGGAATTATTACGCGTATCCTACTGAAGGAATGCTCGACAGTTGCGCGTGAAATTTACTTTCAATATCCTTCTAATATAAATTCGATGTGTGAAGGCGTTACTTCGTGGAAGGCCATTATAAATGTATAAAAAATAACACTGGTACACTTCCACAGATATACGTCTTGGGCGACATGTTTCGCTAGCGAGCTAGATCTTCTGGCACATCTTTTAATTTGTAATTTCCATATATATACATAAATAGGGAATTTTGGAGGAGGTCAGGGTTTAAAGAGTTTACTAGGAAGAGAAAGGAGGGGGGAAGGGTTGGGAAATACGTGGTCGTTGGTCAAAGTAGGTTGGTCGTTTTTTTTATTCATTTATCCTTCTAGTATCTTTCCTATCATTGCTTTCGGCATCGGAGGAAATGATGGAGAGAGTTTATTTTGGAATTAAATTTTCTTTGCATTGACCTTGTGATTTCCTGTAAAGAAATAGGGTTTATGAAACGTAATTTCGACGTAGTTCCCTATCATCGCTTTCAGTGAATTATGAACTATTTTCGCCTTCTGCCTAAATGTTTAAGTGAAACCCTTTAACAGGTCTTCTTGGCGAAGCAATTCTATCTTATTAGCAAGTGAGATCTATAGACTTAGATATATAGCTCAGTAGTTGATAAATATTGAATCAGGTGGCCCTAGTTCTACCTTTTTATTAACAATTTACTCTTTTTATAGAAATATATAGAATATATAGAATATATAGAATATATCATAGAAATTCATGGCCGAATATCTGGAACCTTAAAATATCATACTCTAACTACTCTGATACTGAAATACATAGATTTAGAAATGAGATGTATAGATATTTAAAAATTTGGAAATAGGTTAGTGTGCTATCACCACATAATTATTGCTTGCCATTCATTGTAATTAATTGGACTAATTTATCCATGTATTCTTAATGTTTCTTTCTCTCGAATTGTTTAAGGTTAATCTAAATGTGGCTTATGCCACCAAGTAGGCTTCATGAAAATGTGTTACAATTGGCTGTCACCCACGGTTGATATGTATCAGCCCTTTTATTCTGATATCTCTTCTCCATTATAATAAAATTTGCCTTTGTAGTATTTAAAGTAAAATGAGCCAGAAGATTAAATGAAAAGAAAACCACTTTTCATAGTATTTACTTTAATGCTAAACAAGACAGTTTTTTGAGATAAAATCCCAGGCTTTAAATTATAAATTTTAATGAATGAAACCCGTTCATTCAAAACGATTTCCAGCTAATTTAGGAGACTTTTACGTTCGTTTCCCTTTCCTTTTCGTCATTAAGCGACATTCTTTTAAACTTAAACTCAGAAATCAGAAATAAAAGTTGTTGGTAAACTGTATCCATCATATTTCAAGTAGTAAATGGATATCTTTATCCGCAACTCTAACTATAAAGCATGCAGAGCCTTACCCTGAACTTTCCCTAATTCGCGGAATATGATTTGTATTTACTTTTAAAATCATAATTTTTGTCCATAAAATCCCTTATGAAAAATCTCTACTATAGACGCCTAATAAATCCCCTCATGTGACAATAAAAGAGCACTTTGCAATGAATATCAGCCATGTCCGGAGAATAAGTGCAGTAGAGTACCCCTTTATGTTACTTTCCATTTATCACGCGTTTTATTTTTACCCACCCAGGGATCCCTGGAGGAAAACACTCCTAGAAAGTGCCAAGGTCTAAATACTGCGCTACGAAATCTCTGGAGTAATCCAGATTTCTGTCCTCTAGTCGCTGAGGGAATGGAAAGAGAAGGGCTGCGTAAGAAACGGAGAGACCGGAGTGATTGGAAGCGAAGTGAAAGGAAAGTAAGGGAATAAAGGAGGAAGAGGGCAGATGAAAGGAGAAATGGCGGCTGGGATTGAAGTGTAGGAAGGCGTAGATTTGTGTGGGAAATGTATTGAAGGAGAATGAAAAGAGTGTAATAGGATGAGGAAGAACTCGTATGGATGAGAGGGATTGAACCAGAAAAAAGATGTAGAAGAATCCTGTCGGCAAAGCCAAGTGTGAGCTCTGAAAGGAAATAAAGCAATTCCGCTGGTTAATAAAAGTATGGTGGTCTTATTTGGAATTCGGAAATGTGTGTCTCGGAATGTGAATCATGGGCCAATATCTTACCAATATTATTGCGGTAATAAGCATAGAGCATTATCCTTATCCTTCCTTCACATTGGATAAAAATTACTTTATATTTCCTCCATGTGAGGAATACAGGAGTGTCACTACTAAGCAAACATTATTGGTTTGAGTATGTAAGGGAAAAAGCCACGGAAAAATTACTATACATGAAGGTTTGTGTCACACAGCTTATATTGTTATTTGGTTCAAACTACCGCTTTCTTTTAACTGAATTGCATGCACCTCGGTGACCATTTGTGCAAACTTTTCGCACGGGAAAACAGGTTTAAAATAAATTTTAAAGTAATAATGACTCTTAAAAAATATTAGATATGTTATAAAAGATGCAGAGTAAAAAACTTTGTATAACATAATTAATGAATCAATCATCTAGTTCATAATTACGAACAACACAACCCTCCCGGTTTTCATTTGTATCATTATAAATACGTGATAGAACAAGAAAGTTTTTTCACAGTATCTGATGGGGCTTCACGGCTACCGTGTTGGTATTGGGGCACATCACAATTATAAAGGAGTCATGGAGTCGACATTGTGTAAGCTCGTGAGTCGAGACTGCATTTTTCGCGCTAATGGATGCATTTATAAATAAAAATCCGTCTCACATTGCGGGAGAGAGCTTTGACCCCTGGTACATTCACTGGTTGCGACCTGCTCTTCTCTAAAAAATCGATTTCCATTCCTAGAATACCAGCAAAGCCGATTTTTTCGGAGATCCCGCATATCTCTCTCTACACCGTGGTTTTATTAATTTAATCTTGTATCCTATTCAACGAGATGTTCGCTGTTTTCACTGAAATATTAAAGTTACCCATCCTTTGCTCATTTATAATCTAAATTATTCGTTAATACGGAAATTTTCGTTAACGGTGTTGTGACACTAGCAACTGATGAACGTCACGAATATTGCCCACGAAAAATCTATCCTGTACGGGCTAAGAAGATAATCTACACTTATTTTGTATACTAAACTAGTGTTAAAAGTTACATTCCAGATATTCTAAGAGTATATCGACCCTTGTGAAATTAAATCGGTATAGTTCTGACAGCGATAAATGCTTTTTTCCATCGCACATTTGAGAATTTTCTACCTCAATACGTCACTTTTCCTATAACTTCCACCAAATCTATTCAACGTTATTTGCTACATTTCTTATTAAGGAGATATTCCTATTATAAAATCCAATTATTTATTTCAATCTTTCAGCGGTTCTGTCGTATTTTACTTTCACTTACTAGTACCTTACCCACTGTTAAAATATGAGTCACCGTCTTCTGTTTTCGATATTTCTCTCCATTCTAAGCCAAATACATAGAACTTTTTTATACGTGTGTCTTTTCATCTAATTATATCATTCCATTGTCGAAGCGCTTATGGCAATACTACTACTGCTATACTGCCTATTATCAGTAAATAAGATTAATTATACGAGGGTGGTCTGAAAAGTTTCCGACCCCAGATTTTTCAGAAATCTTCAGAAAATTTATTTAGCATAATATATTTGTGGGTTTCTTAGTATTATAATTACTGTTCAGAACTACTGGTTTTCACAACAGACGATCTTGATTGTTATCACAGTGCATTCAGCTTAATGAATCAGCTTTGATTAACACATTCATCAACCAAATTAATTCCCAAAGTTTTTAGCATACAAGCCTTGCGATTCGAGCACATGCAGAGATCGAAATTCCGTTACTCGCCTCGGAGCGGAAGCCATGTATATTTCGGTTATGAAGGCAACAACCCCGGAGAAAAATAAAAATTACGAATAATCTTTAAGGCCCATAAAACGAAGCTCCCAACCCTCCGAGAACCCTTAATTAACGGAAAACAATACGAGTCGGATTCATTGCGCCCCCTTTCAGCTTTCGAGGGCTCTCGAAACATTCCGCACACTCAGCCGTGTCATTTCGTCCGCGGGAAAATTCAACTTTATGGGAGAAACCAAAAGAAAAAAGGTTGGCCGGATCCAAGTGCCGCTTATTTTAAGTTTCTTCGGATCGTGAGGAGGACTCCTTGAGACGGGGGAGTTATTTTTTCCCGGTATTGGTCTTGGCAAAAGGGAAGCTTGTCTGCGCCCGACGAGAATCTTTCGGTAGTTTGAGCATTTCGATTCGATAATCGATTTAACGACGATCGTTATGAGTGCCCGTCCATTGGAATTCGATTTCTCGAAAGAAGAAGGAGTCGGAAAGGACGTGGCCACGCTCAAATTCTTGAATAGGTTCTTCCGTTACGATGGCAGGAAAACTTTCCAGTCGGGTTATTAACTCAAAACTCAATAATGCAAGGGGGATGTGTTTCTCTTTTGGGTTATCGAACGTGTAACCTCCTTCAAGGGGGTTTCTGAATGGAAAATGGGTCGGTAAAATATACGATATTCTCCGTAAGGGATTGGAGTTGGTCGCGGAATAATGGGCTGGATTTTATGCAAGGGTTGTGAAGCCGTTGTAATCGTGAGGGCATCTACAAGAAAACCACGGCTGTATTTCTAGCGTATATTGGAAAATAATATAAAATGTTGAGATGGTAGAAACAAAAAATAAACGTTGCTCTTTTATCGATATCTTACTTTCCTAGTCGTCTAGATATATCCCACGATATATATTACTGCATGGGAAAATGATAATGGATATATTTTATCTCATATCCTTTGAAAGCGAAATAGTAGTAGGGTAGAAGACGTAGCTGCTGCGAGTTTCCAATATAAGGCTGAATATAGAGGGTAGAAAACGAGAAAAAAAAAACACGAAAGTAAAGCTCATTTCCATCAAGATGTTATAGAATATTCATTCCGTGAATGGGTTGTTAAAAAAAAGTCTCGTAGTTCTATTTGAAGGATTATAGTCTGACTTTACTGCATATTTTCGTGATAAATTCAAAATTACCGTTTCACAAGAGGAAATAAAGTAAGTCATTTCAAATTGCGACTATCAGAAGTTGACGAGAGATGTTTTCTTTAGAGACGAACCTGAATCATACAAGAAATAGAAAAGGAGAATTAAATTTGGTCACTGTCGCATTAACACGACGGAGAGTTGAAATCATAAAGGCCTGTAATATTTTAACTCTAATTATATTCTTCACCGAAATGGGAAATTTCAGAACGTTCGGCACCGTACCGACCCTCTCATTATTGTCACCAAAGATTTAAAGCAGCAGTCATACCCGCAGTTACATATAAAACTATTTTTTCCATAGACGCTCAACTAATGAAATATAACTAATGGAATAAGTCGAGCAGGGAGTCGTAAACTTCGTCACGCTGGTGGGCGTAGGGGTACGATATAACCAAATTTGGTAATCAAATTTAATGCTCCTTTCTTTATCTCTCGGGTTAAGTTTCAGGTCCAGGGAGAGAAGAGGTAAAAAGAAATAAAAGGGGAAAGAGATGTTATTTACTGAATCATTCCGCACTTTCAGACCGTGGAAGTACTGCGATTGGAGGATTACCGTTTCTTAGGACATGGCGCGGCAATTCCGACCTCAATGGGTGGGATAGGACCGCTGCAATCCTCTTACTACCACTCAGGATAGAGAGGGAGTAGAAATATTTCCTTTCCTAGGGTAAATGCACGGTGCTGCAATACGAAAAGGATCTGGGATTAAAACTTCTATACGCATCGAGGGCTTTATGCACCTGCAATCGTTTAAACTAGTCCTCTCGAGTTTTTTCCCATTAACCCAGTTCATAATCGTTCAGAATATTCATCCTCATTCCAACCTTTCTGTAATAGTCAAACGTATTAATTTTCAATCAAAATACTGCTGGTTTTAAGCCGTAGAATTCCGTAAATATGATCAAAAAGCTCAGAATTTATTAATAAAAATACTATCTTTCCTTTCACATGCTTTATCTCCGGAATATATCCCTAACCATACTCTCTGAGTAATAGTCCGAGAAATAATCTAATGTATTTGAACTCATTTTTTATGGGATATTACATCTGCGGCATTAAAATTTATTAAAATTCTTAATAAATATAGTAAACCATGAGGAGGATTTTATAAGATGAATCAGTAGACCTTAGTATAAAGTCTACTGATTCCTGATTTTGATACCTATTGGTAAATATCTTAGGTAACTCTCCACTGCACACTGTAAAAATGACGTAATGTTTCACATAGAAACAACAGAGCAAAGAACACAAGGATGCATCCATTTTCAACATCGTCCATCTGTTACTTCGTAACCTATGTGTTAATGTACTTCTATTTATTCATTCATTCAACGCCAAAAATAGCTTAAAAGCCAGGTGGCTGTTGGACATAACAAATAACATGGCCGGGCGAGTATAACCTACTTAACCAACTTTTTCTTTAATCATTAGCTATTTCTTTTAAACCTCAAGATGGCCGAGTGGTTAAGATGTCTTTCCAAAAGGTTCCAAATTTTCAAAAGGTTAATCCAAAAGTCTATCCTCAGTGGTTCGAATCCTGTTTAGGGAATTTTTTCCGGGAAATAAAGTTTTCAAATCCTGTGACGTTGATGATCAAGATGGCTGCCACCCACCTCCATTCTTATGGTTAATTTTCTATCTATTGTAACCTCCACCTCTCTGGTGAATCAGTTAATCTAATCATGTTTATCTTGTTTACCTAGTTGTCTCGTATGTTTAATTAGAGATATGAGTAGAGTGTTTGTTTTTCTTTTATTTACACGACGTTCTACTTACTCTAGCACGATAACCACTCCGCCACAGCGGCCGGCAAATTCGGTCACAACAAAACAATGTAAACCCCCACCATTCCGGGTATTCTTGACTGTTTCGACAGTCGAGCTAATAGGCCTGTATATAGTAACCCATTATGAAACTTTTCTTAATTTCATAGTCCAAATAGCTTCGCCTATGTATTTCTTGCAGGTTATGTCGTGAGTGATATATGCGGTGCATTTATAAAAGGCAAACATATTCATTAAATATATCTTAAACGAAGAGGAAAATAATCCGTTGAAAGGCCGCGATTTATTTAATGTCATCATTTGCTCCACCATACTATCAAATTGATCATTATTGAATGAAAATTTGTTTTCTCCCCCAGAAATTGAATATATTAACTTTGTGATTTAAAATTCGCGAACATTAAATAACTTCCTAAAATGACGAAAATTGCAAAATTTAATAACGTCTGTGTCAATACCTTTTGTATTATTTATATTTCCCAGAAGGCAAAGGAGACTAAATCCATATATAATGCCTCTACCTCAAATGCATAAGCTTCGGCGGAAAAAAACTTCATTTCTTTGCAACGTTATTCAGCCAGCGTATGTCGCTTATAGAGGAAGACGAAATAGTCCTTTCATAGCAGCGTTTCGTAGAAAACTCATAAACCGCTGCCCCGTGGAAAATACGATTACGGCTTTTCTGCGGCTCAGTTTGAAGGCACGGCCCTTATTTTAATCATGTATCTCTAAACCTTTTTCATCATATTCGGGATTGAATTGGGAAACTTTACTCCCGAAAACTTTTTAATGGAGCGCATCGGCCCCTTTAATTATAAAAACGTAACGCGATGGAAATAAAAGCTCTCCTCCGACCTCGAATGTCCAGAATAACCCGAAAGCTTCAAAAGGCACAATTGGAGCTAATCTTTTGCCCGAAAAGTAAAAAAAAAGAAAAAACTTCGTAAAACCGACGCTGATTACGTTCCCGTCTATCTTTCGCCCACATACTCCGGGAAAAAAAACTTTGGAAAGCAAATCCTAATCAGAAGTGCCGAGGATTCTCGGCGCTGTTTTGGAGGATGGAGTCCTCTTTAACGACGTGGGGGCTTAGGTAGATTATGCTGAAAAATCGAGAATTGTCGGGCCTGGATTCGCGTTGAGACACACCGCAGAGAGTTTCATGACAGTTCTCCAAGATTGGTTCTTGCGGAAGGTTTTTTGCTTCTCCAAGGGGTTTAATACTCATCCTTTTGATTTATGAGAGGAGTACCGTCATGATGGTGGGTTGGATTTTTGCTGAGAACTGCATCGGCGGGACTGCATTTCTGCGGGATGTCTAGAACCGGTGTGCATTACCACTGCTGTGAATGATGATTGGAATTCCAGGATTTGAACGCGAACAAAGATAACACTTATTTTATACAATCAGCAAAAATTAGCGGCACTTTTTCTCCGAGAATGACTTAATTTTTCTTGAGATATATTTGTGTAAGTTATAATCAACTCGATTTTTCCCAGTTATATTGGTTGTTCCCTTTATATTTTGTCGCCCTTCTCAAAGTATTTTTTGGTACCCCGTAGTATTTTACAGTAACATAAGTTTCAGTTTATAAAGGTAATTTGAAAGAGAGAAAATGAATATTTAAACTTATTCCTTTAGAAATTCTAATATTTCTTCACGATTTTCTCTTTTAGCTCAATTAATCCTCACCATCCTTAGATATTCTAGTAAATTTTGCAGTGAAATCAGTAATTTTGTACTTTTTATACTTAATACTAGTCTAGCTAGTTTTAAATATTAGTTTTAGATAGGATTTATTATATTTGAGTAGTACATTGGTTTCATTAATTAGATTAATGCATTGGAATTATTTTTCTGAATTCTTTCTGTTCGAGCTGTTATACTATTACAAGTACAAAAAAGTATATCTCAAACATAAATTTAGCGAAATATTCCAATTAATTTTCCTTTATCAGCTTCTATCACCAATTTTGCAATCCTTCCCAAGCAAAATTCATGACCATATTACGTCTATAATCTTTCGTACACGTTCACCATCCTTGTGCCATCATTTACAATGAGCCATGCAGTAGTTGTCAGAAACTCCGTACCCTGTAGTTAAGCATCTGAAGCACGTTTTAAATCTCCCTGATTTATGCCTTTCTATATTCTTTAATTGGCAATGGAATCGCGAAGACGGTCGTTGTTTCGCAGTAACAGATGGATAGGTTTTAGGGCTCCTGAATTTTAAAGCGATCAAGGAACGGCCAATGGGGGCCCTTATGTTATCAGAGAGTCTGGAAAATAAAAGAGGGTTAGGCACGGCTCATTATTGGATATGGAGCACGTTTACGCTTTCGAGGTAAGTGCGGGGAAAAGGGTGAGAGAGATCGAGTGCGGGTCCAGAGGATAAGAGAGGGATAATGGCCTGGCTGAGAATGGATGAATTGAGGATGGAACCCATCTTTTTCTTAGCCAGCATGTTGCGCAATGTACAGGTTTTTTTGGGTTGCCTTCAATAGGCATTACATGTTCGCCGCATTTATCACATACGCCACCTGTGTATATTGCATTTCATACGTTAGGAGTAGGAGGTGAATTTGAGAAGGTTGAAAAATTCGTCTAAATAGCCGCATCACTGAAGATATGAAATGTTCAGTAGGTTTAAAATACATGCACAGAACTTATTATGGGCAAAAAGAAACCTCTATCTTCTTTAAGAATTTATCTTCTATAAAAATAGACTCATTAGTATCACCCCAATAAAAATCGTTTTATTATTATTATCATCGATAAAGTGAGACTTCAAGTTCTTTCTCACATCCGCCCGTTGCTAAAGAATTGAGTAATACAATAAAATACTATAGTTAAAAAGAAGGATGTAAACAAACATGAAAATTATGTGCGAATACCCCTCGATACAAATATACTAACCCATCAAAAGTAACTGGTTTAGATCTCTCCCCATCTGTTGACTGCCTTATGTTTACCTTTTGATCTACTCAAGCTCCATAATTAAGCTTCACGGTAACAGGATTTCATAGAGCATAATTTGGAAAACACAGTGCTATGGTATTTACCTGAAATATGAGATATTTGGGTTCAAGTCCAAATATCATCTGTACTTTTTTTATTTTTCCCTATAGAAATACGACGTTTAATTTGATTATGATGTTATCTACAGTTGATTTTTATATCTAGTCAGGTAATCTTTATATATTTTATCTAAAAATCGGTAACTTTTTCATTGGCACTTTTCTCCCTCTACTCTCCTCAAAAAAATATAAATGGCACAATATTTTAATGAGAAAGTTTCTCGCTTCCTGCTAGAAATAGACCATAAAATGAAAAATTCCACATTTAGTAAAAATTTGAGTTGAAATTTGAATTTTCCAATAAATTTTGGTTACTGGATGTTTAGATATATCTATAAAAACGAGGTAAGTTGAAGAGGACACTGATGCTCTATTTCTTCACCCGAATACATTTCAAGAAACAATTCAATCTCTACAAACGAATACACAAGTACAAAAAATAGCTTCGCGTATAAGGAGTCACTTTCAAGCTAGTATTGGGAAATTTCCGCATGTGGCAACTAGTAATATTTAAAAATGCTCAAACAATACTGTTCACATCTTTCTACCGAAAAATCTAAGACTGGCTATTACAGGACATGATTCATCACTCGAAAATTTACGTTGAATTAAACGTATTTTTCGCAAGGCCTCATTCCCTTTTCGACCAAATCATAAATTTCCACTTGAGAAGGATCGCTGACAAGGCTTCTTGCCTTCTTTCCCGTACGCGTCGGAAGCTTCGAGGAAAAAGAAAGAGGAAAACTTCTGGAGGAAGAATCATCTCGCAGCTTCATAAGATATTCCCGGAATCATTTGGGGAGCGCCGACCGAATTATTGCAGCAGCCGAGGCATCACTGTTTCAACCCACGCCTCGGTCCCACTTTTTTCTCCGGCCCTTTCCGACGTAGGAAATATGTCGGGACGGTTGCATATTTCTTGGCGTCGGGGAGATTAAATATGAGAGAGAAGCGCGGGAAACTCCGCATAAAACTCGAGCAGTGGGGCAAAAAGAAGGGGGAGGGTCCCGAAAAAACGGGCGAAGATATACAGCGCTACGGATGCCGGGTCGTTACATCATACGTACATGATTTAATGTCACTCTGTGATGTGGATGCAAACAGCGCCGCGCTTGAAATGCTGGGGAAATTGGGAACTAAAGGCCGTATCTCAACCCCGAGTCCAACTTCCTCTTTTACCCCCTCATCGGTGCTATCAACGCAGCGGATCTTGTTAACACCTGCAACAACGTGATTCCTAACCGTGAATGATGTTGAGTACGTGACTCGGTGGGAGGCGTTAGTTTTGCAGCGGTGAGAAGGGAGTTTTGTGGGCATTCTTATGGAAAAGGGAGGTGACAGATCCTAGCTCTGGGGCTAATGTGGGGGATGGGAATTCATAATGCAGCAAATAAAATTTTCCACGAGGTGGCTTGGACGTAAGGAGACCAGATAAGGGTGAATCCGAATCTATCTGCGCGCTCTACGTCCAAAAGGCTTGGTTGTCTCGGAATTTATTGCGCTGGTTGGTGGGTTGGGACAATATACGAGAGGCTAGCAAATCGTTCTCTTATTTAGTGTCCGCTGTTGAAATGAATTTTCCCCTCGCGAGTTTGTTTTCCGAGGTAGAAGTCGTGGAATCCTTTGTGAATGTTGGTCTCGTTTGAGAAGTGGATAGGATAAGTCGGGGGGAGATGCCAAATAGGGGAAGACACTCAAATCGTTTTACTAATTCACTTTTTTGACTTTTGAGGACAATAATGTTCATTGTGAGGACAATATCTGTTCGGCTGATGTTCGATTATTCGAGTATTCGATGTTCCTTGAGGGATAAATACTTTTTTTAGAACAGAATATATCCGTCAGCACCTCGATTTTTGCTCTACAACCTTTTCAGTGTAATTTGGTTGACCATTCATTCTAGTTTTAGTGGTGTTCATTCAATATTTTGTACTTATGTCATTCAAAAACAATATATATTTTAAACTACACAATATTTTTAGATTTCATGCAAGCCCTTACCCCAATGCTACGGGGGAAGGTGCCTAGGTGTAAGCTTTCACGAAAATATGTTTTCTTGGAAAATCTGATAACATGAGCTATGTGAAATGCATCTTATATCACTCTTTGAACCCTTCTCTCTCATCCTTTAATCCATTCCAGAGTTGTGGCTTAGCGAAAAGCTAGGCATTTTCCCCCGACTTACCATATCTATATTAAAAATTGAAATCGATTACTTTTACATCTAGAAATTTGATAGGAAGTATTTTTTCATTCCACCATGTTCCCGATTACGGAATTCCACAAATTTAACTCTTTCATTATTGAAGTTAGAAATTTAATGAAGCAGAAGTGGTACACGGGTGCTTTTTGTCGTATGTAAGAGGATCAGCTGCGCTTTACATAGAAGATGAGGTGTTAAAGACATCAACTAGTAATCAATGAAGAATAGTCGATTCCCTCGTAGCATAGGCTTTGAAAGAATGGCCGCCCTGAGATAAAAATAACCGATACATCAATCGTCAGCTATTCTAAGTTCGAGTCATGGTCAATCCGATTATTTTGGTTTGGGAATGGTAGTGCGTGTTTGTCAGGAATAATTATATAATTAAAATGGATGTAATAACAATTCATAATGAAAAATCTCCTTGATATAAATTTCGAAATTTTTGACCTAGAATTTTGTTGGATAATTTATATTATGTGATCATGTTTTGATGATTGATATATTAAAATTATGTTGGTAATGTGAAATGTAAGCAAATTCAAGCAGTATCGTACTTATTATAATAATATTTGTTTGTGCTATGGATTTGGAATTATTAGTATATGCAGGAAGTCTTCTCGGGAAACTAGCCGGGTCGTCTCGTGGATTGGCTCCAACGTTTCGGCCGCAGTCTTCGCAGCCATCTTCAGTTCCCTAAAGATGGCTGCGAAGACTGCGGCCGAAACGTTGGAGCCACGAGACGACCCGGCTAGTTTCCCGAGAAGACTTCCTGCATAGCATCCGCCGGGAAAGAACCAGATCCTTCTATTAGTATATGGTTTTCAAATTTTATAGTTAAAAAGTTTCACGCGTCATAGCATTCAGGGATATTTTGTCTTTAAAAATGTATTTGTCTTAATAGCTTGCGTTAATTGGTGCGGAAAAATAGTTGCTGGTATTAATGAGTAGTATCAAGTGTAGGTTTGGTAGCCATGATGAATGTTATGGATTTCTGTGCATAACTGGATGTGTCAGAACGTTTGTCTTTACCTCTATGACGTTGCTGTCTACTGTGAACCATTTTTGTAATAACCATACTTTTTCGCAAATTAGCTGTCATATTCGTAATTTGTTTCTCCCTTGCCTCGAATATAACCGTTGTCTATATAAATTTTTATTTAGCAGCATCAAATTCTTCGCTAGAATCGTTTTTCATTCGTTAATTCATTCAGCTAAAGTTCTTCATTGTTAACAACTGCCTAATGTACTTGATGAGTAACAGCTTTATTAGGGATTTTGTAATTTTATTTAGTAAACAGTTCCTTATCGTCCCTTAATTTAGTTCGAAGCGATCGTTCAGCGTTCCAATTTTCAAGTATTGACGCCCCCTGTGATTGGTGTGCTCTGATTTGATCACTTGACTTGCCTTGTATTTAGCCCCGTTTGACACTTTTATCTTGCAGCACAGCCTGTAATTCAAATTCAATGGATTGGAAAATCATAAAGTTTAGTTGAAAGAAATGTAGTAAAATAATAAACATTAAAAATTTCATATAACAACGTAGTCAAAAGTTTGGACAGTATTTTTATGAAATATTGTTTGAACATTTTGCTGTGAAGATATAACTAGATTTATAAAGCTTGAAAGAGTTCTTTAACCGAAGTTATTGTATGAAGAGTTTGTTTCATAGGGGGATGGTTTTAATTCACATGCAAAAAAATTCCGATCATTGAATTTTTATTCATAAATATTTTGTTTATTTTGCTCCAAAGAATTATAACCAATTATGGATGAGTCATATTCAAGAAGGAAAAAGGCAAAGTGTATATCTTTAAAATGTTAAAAATGGTTATTCACCACAAACTATATTAAAAATCTTTTTCAACAAATACACAATATTAATTTCCCTAATTTTTAATAGTTTCTAAGTTAAATTTTTATATCTAGCATAAGTGAAGAAATGCATAAAATATATTTCTGTGGTAACCACACCATAGGTTAATCGTCGGAGCTACCTAAAGCATTCTTATATTTATCATTATAAGAAGTTTATGTATACTGATGTATTTATTTTTATGAGATGATAATTATTATATTCTGTAACCAGATAATTTAAGGAAAAAGTCAATCCCTTTCGTTAAGCTAGTCGAATATTGTATCTCACTAGAACTAGTAAGTATAAATTGGAAACGCACACAGTTTTTGTCTTCAAACGCCGTTAATAGACCGAGGGCATTATCTGGAATCTGAAAACCAACATTTTACCGGTAGCTTCAATTGAGTCAGGAAAGAAAGATAGTCCCAAAAGCGTATTAATGGTGGAAGCAAAAAAGGCGAACGCTTTCTGCGGCGTCCCGCGATTGAATAATAAAGAACGAACCGTCGCCTGAAAAATCGCGATATTAACGCTGGCGTCATTTTCGCACCAATTTCGCAGTTTCTCATCCACGAAATAATTGCGAGCCTATCGAGTTTTAGCTCGTAGAAACGGAGGAATCGATTCAAAAAAAGAAAGAAAGTCGAGGAGGGAAAAACGGCCAAAAGAGCGAGTATTTCATTTTTCCGCGGAATGGGAACGCCCTTAGATCTGCACTGATGCGGGCGCACAAAGCCACCACACCACGAGTCATTAAAAAGTTCGGCGGGCAGAACAGACAGCCGATTCTGCGTGAATTGCTAGAATCATCGAAAAATTCCTCCCCGTTAATCACGCTGAAGATTGCGAAGCAGATAATGTTCCCATTGGTGCCAAATTTAGCGCGTTGCTGCTTCAGTATTTCATACGTAATGGAAAAAAGGGACAACTATAATGGAGCTAGCCTTCACGGTTTAAATTCGTGGTCACCTACTATGTTTACCAAGCCATTCTAGTATATAAAAGATATTTCTAATTGCTAAACTCGATGTAAAAATATTCAAATATAGAGCATGTAACCTCTTTTAAAGATAATTTTAATCAATAACTTTGCCTGCGAGTACAAATTAACTTTCTTGGATAACTATATAATAATGCCAGTGGCTACTCCAATCTTCTAAAAAAGTTATAAACGATTGATCTAGAGTAACCTTTGTATTATTTTTTTCATCCCTATTTGCTCTAGTCTTTCCTTTGGAGACTTTGGTATCCTTAATATAAATAAAGAATTCATTGAAGTAAAGGCTTAGATTTGAAGTGGAAAACTTGGAGCCAAACTTGATCCTTTTATTCGTTGAAACGGTAATAAAAGCAAGTTTTCCCTAAATTCTACTAACATAGTCGTCTGAATTTTTCCTTGGGTAATTACCGAGACTCGCGTTTCCGATTCTTTTTCTATTTTCTCGTAGAAGTTTTCCACAGAATCCTTTTCTTTTTAAAAAAAGGAACTTGAAAACTTCATGATGTTTCTTATTTTTGACTTCAATGTACCTTTATACCAATCCTTACCTAAATTTCTGTTGGCAGCAATTTTTTAAACAAGAGATTCTCCGTTGAAAAAGTTTGTTTCCCGTGTTCTATTAATTCTATTACTTCCTTTAATAGCTGTATCTAATTTAGCCTCAATTATTAATCTTTATTCATATAAATCTTCCGGCAGTATGAAAAATATGAGGTGGCATGAACACCAACTTGTAATAATAGAAAATATATGCATACATTCTATGTCTTCCATGTAACCGATATATTTGCATATGCTAAATGTGGACCAGCTATAATTACTGACCCTACTGTCAAGCATAACCATTTACCCTATTCAATTGACATTTAAGGATAGTTACAGAGTCATAAGGTTATTTCCCAAGCGAAAACGAATGAACTCAGAAACTTATAATCAGTTATTCTAACTTTGCATTAGCTACAATTGAATTTCATATTTTATTACTCGATTATTCTAATTAAGTAAAATATTATTAATTATATTCTTTCGCGTTGTAATAGGAACCTTTTATATATTTTACTGAACTTTTTAATTGTTATCGGTAAAGACTTGAAGACCTCTTCAGGTATTACTATTTCACCATTACTATTTCACCATGAGAGAATAATGAAATTTGAATTTTTTTGAATGAATAGAAATGTATTCTTATAAACTTCTTATTGCACTCGGGATATTTCAAGTTAGATTTTCAGCAAATACAAGTAAAAGTTTTCTGTCCTTAAGAAAATTGTTGAAAACACTTTCCTATAATTAATATCAGTTACGTATAATTATTCTAGGGCAAGAAAAGTTATGCTTGAAAACGGCTACTCAATTGTTACATCCCTTTCCATAGTGGTTACATTAAATTGAAATTAAAGGAATTCTCCCTCTATATTTCTTTTGATCTATCTATAGCATTTTTTTATATTTCTATATTCTTATACATATAAGCTAGAGTAATATCCATAGCTAGAAAATGCTTATAAGATTTAACTCACAAGGAGAGACTCTCACTTTTGTCCGTGGATTTTAATGAAACCTTTTTTAGTGGTGCAGGAAGTAGAGTAATGATAAAGTGTAACGGCGTTCGTCTGCATGGGTCTTGGTTTCGCTGCAATAAATAATTGAAAATTGATAATCAGAGTATAGGCAACCCCGCAATACAACCCATGCTGGCCGAGTATGCATGAAATAACGCGATGTTCTCTGGTATATTTGTCATTAAATTGTTCTTTTCATTCCTTAAATGCTTTCCTTGATCCTTACTATTTGACTTATTAATAATAATAAATAGTATGCTCAATTAGTAATCCTATTAAATAAACTTCGTGAGCGATATTTTTCCATTAAAGGTAGCTAACGACTATCCTAAGAACGTAAAAGGAGCTTGCACTCAAGTAATTTGGGGTTTCACACTCATAAATAGCGATTGCTTTCTAAAATTTTATATAATAAACACCATTGTCTAAATATTTATTTATTTACTTATCAGTCAGTCTTTATCAGAAAAGCGAATTTCTTTTAAACCATAAACGATAGCTATAAATTAGTCAGTTGATCCCATCTTACGGAGATTGTTCATCAAGCGATTGTTCTCTCATCTTTTAATGGGATCATCTCTGATAAATTAGATGCGGCGTCGAGTATTCCCTCTTTTGATACACATTATACCGCTTTCTAGACCTCGCATCCTTTCCATTCCATTTCCCACTCCTTTCCAACTACTTTTAGTACTGCAGGTAAGGTTTATTTCCGTCGCAGCTTAATATTTACTTCCCTCCTCAGAGACATGCTTACCCCTCAAAGTGTACCCTCCACCGCTCTTTCAATATTTAGGCAAGGCCCTGTAATTCCTTCCTTAGTTACGAAAAACGGCGGGGCTTTTAACCTTTTAAAGTTGCCTCCTTGAATCCCTAAGTAGTTCATTACTATACGGTAGGGGGACCTTTGTGAGGCAGAAATGTCTTTCGTAAAAGCCCGCGCTCTATTTTCTCGCTCTTTTTGACCTTTCTTTGCACATACGTTCGCGACTTATCGCCCGCGGAGTTGAAACTCTTGTTACGTATCCAAGCGATATTTAAAGATCAAGAAAAGTAGATTATCTCGCTTTCATGACAAGGAGGATGTGGAAGATAAAACTAGGAGCGAGTTTGCGTCTCGAGGAAGCTTAACCTTCTTGAGGAGAGGCCAAACAAAGAAAAGTAATTGTGGAAACAAAATAGAGAGCTCGAGATGTATGGTCTGCGAGGAATGGGTAGGTGGAATTTACCAAGGTAGACACTCTGACTCTCAGTTTTGCGTGTCCATGGCTTATGTGGGTGATTCATTTCATGGTCAAGCTATTTACTAGCCATAAAGATAAATTATGTAGATTCTCTTCTTACGAGACTGTTTTAATTAGGAAGGATAAGATCAAAGAGCAAGATATATCAACTTTAGATAGATAAAACCTTAAGTAATCTTTTGTTCTCCTTCAAAATCAAATTCAAAATAGGAATTAAGTGGCATAAAAATTATTCTAGTGAATGATAAACGATTGACGTTGCCTCTAAAATCTAAAAATTTATTTATTATTATTATGATTTAAATTCGCAGCGTGTAATAACATGATACATTTAATACGTTTGTTCATTTACAATTTTTCCTTCACAGTTAGGCTCAAGTTGAGATATGATATGAATTAAATATCACTCAAGAGCAATAGGTTATAATTCAACAAAAAGGCTGTTTAGGTAGACCACTCCATGCGCCACCCAGATAATCACAGATAATATGAAAGATACATATACATATGCCGCCGTGTGAAATATGGCAGAATATGAACACCTACAAATAAAACCTTCATGCACCGGTTTTGTTTTGCCATCTTCGATTGTGAATTTTGTTTGATCTGCGAATGTATTCTAGCGTAGTAAGAAGTAGTGCTCAGTAAGTACATTCCACTGACTGAGAACCTCTCGTTGTAAGACAAGCTATGCTAGAATAAATCCCAGAGTGAGTGATTATATGAATATTGTTTTGTATATTAAAATTCACAGAGTCTGGAAATACATCGTAGGAAATTAAAGGTAGTATCGTAATTTTTCCACAGAAATTACAATAAACCCTAATTTATGTGGAAAAAGTACGATATACCCTTTCATTTCCTAATTTTCTCCTATTTTTTTTCCAACCACACGGTCCCGGGTTCGAATCCCGGCTAATCGGATTTTTCCGGTTAGGGAATGGTTGTCTGTGATTGTCCCACGCCGATAAGCCAGGCTAGTAACCTACTTAAAGGCGTTAAAAGTTATTACTCAAAGTACCAGTACCAAGCCTCGATTGGGGCGTGGTACTGAAGGAAACAGAAATAAGCCTAGGAGGAAAGAAGGAAGAAGAAGAAGAAGATTTCCTACTTTTGTATACTTTTCATATTTATCTATTTTACCAGTATCCACACGATCATCATAGGATAGAAATAATTTTTTTCTATTTATGTAACAGATGCATCATGAAAATTCTACGCTGAAGAATTTTCCTCGTGAGACAAAACCTTTGGTTTATTCGCGTAATTTTACGTGGAATTAACTCGAAAAATTGGAATTATTTTCCGGATTAGAAGGGAGGCACGTGTTTAATTAATTGGAAATTTTAAATTAAAAATTTTTCTCTTTTTTAATTGTCTTTTATTGTTTAAAATAAAAATATTGTGGAAAAAGTACAAATTGTTCTTGTTCATTATGACATATTTCCACAAGACATCGCCGGAGACTGTGAATTTTATTAAAAAAAATTCATTATATCGATTTAATTGTCCGTGATGTTGCTACGGAAACTAGTACACTCGGAAACCATCAACATTCAAAAGAGCCACCTCGAAAAAACAAGAACTTCCGTAGCACAACTCATCGCTCGACTATCCAACTATCAAATTGGCTCCGTCGCAAGAAAGTTTCAGCAATACGTCATGCGCCCCTAATGAATTTTAATCCGAATAAACCAGCCAGAGACCGAGACCGTGCAAATCAGAGGTTAGATTTAATTTTCGCTGACGAGGGTGAAAAGTTTCGTTAATTTATGCCCTTGGACTCCCCAAAAATTAATTCCCCCGAAATATTTTCCGAGGATTTCTTTCTTTTTTCCCTGAGATACGCGTTCCACTGGGACTGGATGAGTGGGAAGAGGAGCAGGGGATAATGGGAGTGGGGTGCAGGAGTGAGGTGCAGCCGAGGCGCGGTGAAGGGATGGGTCCCACAGTCGCCAACGCGATATAACTCAGCGGGGCGAAAGAGTCCTCTCAAACATATAATTGGTTCTTAGTTCCATAAGCCCATGACTCGTTGAGCCAGAATAAATGAAGCAGCGTCCCGCCATACGCTTCCCCGACTATTCTTTTAATTTCACAGCGGACGAAGAATAGGAAACGTATGTTTTTTCGTGTTGGAACGTACTTCGAGATTCCGATGGGACTGCGCTTTTGAGGGTATTATTTCCGCAGTATGTTCGAGATGATACAGGTCTCTGAAAGACTTTGTAATATAAAGGATTCTTATCGCGTTTCGCTCAGAAAAATGTATGGATTTTGCCACAGGTTTTAGGATCGCGTTGGGCTCTGAGAACGGAATTACTTTTTACACATATCACATCAAAATGAGGCAGATAATTTTAATTTAGAGTTAAATATAGAAAGTAAAGTTGAGAATAAATATTGTAGTAATTAAAGGTGAATAGTGAGGCATGCAATAGCTTTATTATTTATTTTTTATAATTTTGATAATGTATACAAGTTAAAACTAGCATATTTTGTAATATTTTCACGAATATTTATTTATTAATTCAATTACCTTAAAAGGTAGATATGAATTTTTCTCTCTTGCGAACGTATTTTGAGATTGAGTATTACGCACCCGGCTTGTAAAAAATTTAATAAAAATTAAAATAATTCTTTTCGCCGATTAAAAAGTTACAAATAGACACGAATTTTTTAACGTCGTTTTGCGCAAGAAAAATATGTTCCACCGTTCAAAAAGTTATTTAACTCAAAGTGCTCGTAAATATGTTTGAATAACACAAGTTCGAGCTACAACTCACTATCAACTTTCATCAAATTTCAAAGAGGTTAGACACAGTAAGAAGACTTGATCACGTTGGTGAACGATAATACATCACGATATCAAGTGCCATTTACTTTAAGCTGTCTCGTTATTGAATATTTATCGTGTAAGCTCACCAGGCAGCGGTAAAGAGATAGCGTTGTTTAAGTTCCTCTTGTAATCTCGCACATCTTTTCCTCCAGTCTCATATTTCATAAGGAAAGAAATCTTAGGAAGCGTTGACAGCATAATGGAGAAAGATATAAGGATAGGGGTATGCGGTTACGTGTGCAAATTTATGCGGGGAAGTGTGTCAGGAATCTGTCGGGAAGAAAGACTCACGGGAAGGTGATGACGGGCAAACGAAGCAAAGGGAAGGATGGAAGTACATCTGCATATCCAGCCCAAGTGGAAAACTTGAAAGACAGTGCAGAGAGAGACCGTTATATTTATGATCATACGGTTTAAGGAAACATAATATGAAGATCTGAAAAAGATTTCACGAAAGCGCGACATAGAATAGGAACCAAATACATCCCGGCTTATTATCTACCAGTGGTTATGAAAAGTATGTGTTTAATAAATGAGGTGCATGTTAAGTAAAATGACTATAGGTTTGTTAAATGTTTTTTCGTAATTCCAGATTTTAGGAAATAATATGCGATATAATACATTCCCTCAAAAAAAGTCTACGCTATTTTTTTTTCAAGATAATCAGCGTTAACATCTAACCCTGGAGAATGCGTTCATTTTACTTTAAGGATAAAGAAGCAGTTAAAATGTAAGAAGTGTTACTAACAAAATTCGTAAAATTGAGTTGCAATCGACGAATTTTTAATTTTGTTATCTTATAAAAATACCTATTGATAATTAATATTAGTGTAGATCATTTTAATAGGCTACACTTAATTCCTTAATTATTTTGACACTTTATATATAATTCAAGATTTAGTAATAATTCTAACATTTACCGATCATATATTATAATTTTAGAATTTATTACATTTAAGAAGACTGTATTCAAATGTGTTACTTTTTAGATTACTAGAGTATACATAGACTTAGAGGTTAGAATAGTTTGTATACTAGCTGATCAAGATAAGGTCGTATCAAACTTGGATAAGAATTTTGATAAGTTTTATGGACGATTCTTTGTCACTAGTTAATACCTTAGAATATTTTTTTAATTTTTTTAGTATATTTCTCTTTAATTTCCCTCTTTTAAAGATACACATATTTCATCCCCGAATCATCCAAACCCGCCCCTTTCGCTTTAAATTTTAAAACGCTGTCCGCTCATCGTAATGGACAACTTTCGATTTTTGCGACTTACCCAACTGCAAAATTATCTCCGCAAATTAGGGGTGCCGTCCACCATATTGCGTACACACTCCAGAATTTAATTACTCATCTCTTCCGTTCTGCTAACGCGATTAATAAACTTTTACGAGCGCTTGCGGTCCGCTTTAATGCCAAAGACGTTCACTGAACGTGACTCCCATTTATCGAGCTGTAGCCCATCAAGGAGACATATTTTTGCCAAATTACGTCCAGAGGAGTAAAGCATGTGCACCATTATATTGCCTATCTATCGTCGACGTTATACGCATCCATCCCAACTATATTTTCAAAGAATTATCAAAGAGAGCGGAGGAATGGGTATTTCGCCCTCAGCCGCGCCCTCTGTAGGCATTATTTATACTCCTAAATATCAGCGGAGACCCGGTGATAAAGAAAACCTAATATTTGGGCCGTGAGGAACTTTACGAGCCGCAATTTCTGGCTTAATTAAATAAGCATCTGTTTCTTATGGAACTTCACAGATCTAGAAATTTTTATCGGCTATAAATTCCCTTCCTTTCCTTTGTGCCTCTCTTCTTTTTATCTCTTCTCCATAATTACTGCTCGCGAAACAAAAAAGGCGCTTTAATTTCCCCTAAGTTCTCTTCCCGTCTGATAGTTGCCATTCCTTCCTCAATAGTCTTCTCCCGATCCCACTTTCTTCCTTCCCCTTAATTCCCATTCCTCCCCTTCCCCTGATTTTGCTATTACTTTCTCTCCAATCCTAGCTTTCTCTTTTTTATCACTGTGTCTCTCGTCTGCAAAAGATTTACTTCTACCTCTATTACTTTTCAAATTCCCGTCGAATGTAATTTTGAGTGGTAGCGTTTGGGTTTTAGTGCTTGGGTGATTCGGTGACTTCCTACTCTTCAGCATGCAGATATTTATAAATTTAATTTAATTAATTGTATTCTGCGCGTCTTTATTATAACTATGAACCCACGTTCTCCTCATTTAGAGACTTAATTTCGTTAAAATATGGTAGAAATTACCATAAATGTTGTGGATCAGGGAAAAAAGGAGAAAAAGTCCATTATAGGCTGGACTCGAATCCAAATATCCCACTTGCAATATGGTTTCTTTATGAAATTCCGATATAAATGTTAAAATTGCATTCTTATCAGCAATTTAAAGCCATCGCAATAGCAATATTCTGAAGATTCATTCATAAACACAAATCATTATCCTTCATCACTCAAATGCATAAAGATCGGGTCCCATTGGTCTAAATATGTAATTATTTTAGTCACGATCTTATGGCGCTATCAATTTAAAATTAAACTCCGAGGTTATGAGGTGACTTTTACAGAAAAGGAATGGTTATTTATTTATGTTGAAAGTTTTAACGTTGCGTCTATCTTTACATAAATAAACAGTTTAAAAACATCTATGACGAGAAAACCTTTGATTTCTGCACGTCTAAAAATTGACGAAGGGAACTTTTAAATCTAGATAATAATTCTTATAAGAAGAGAGAAAAAGGAACTCGGCGGTCAATGAACTAAGAGACAAGGGTTCTCCAAGCGCCGAACGCGGCGACCATCTAAGGGCGATTCCCGGGAAACGGATGAATGCTGATGCTGAATTCATTCAGCATTGGACCCCCTGTGATCATGAAAGCTTTGCTTTCGAAATGCGCATTAGGGATTCTGAATAACTGGGACCGCTAAACGATTATCCGTTTCCCGGGAATCGCCCTTAGATGGTCGCCGCGTTCGGCGCTTGGAGAACCCTTGTCTCTTAATAATTCTTATATTTACCATTTTTGAAAATGCAAAACTATAGCAAAGTTGAGTAATAAACTTTCAATTCCACCCTTGAACAAATGTTTGCGTTTTGATGATTTAATCGAGTAGAACTTTACTTTATTGTAATACAATTACCAGTTTCCTTTTTGGTTTCCACACCCATTCTCAAAGCCAAAATTCCAATAAATAGGAATATCTGTGCTATAGATAGCGGAAATTTAGGAATATATACGTTATACATAAGTATTTCACTTCATCAAATTGAAGCATTTACATTCACATTTATCCCTGTATCCACTCAGTAATCCTTTTGGAAATTCCATAACCTTCCTCAACTTCCCATGATGACCTCATCTACAAGCAAGGAAATGGGAGGTAACGACTTCATCTATATCTGCAGCCATCCCCCGTAATTCGAAGGGCAGAATGCCCCCAGGGAAGATTCCTACTCAGCTTGGACCGAAGACGGTCTCTGGAACTTCAACGGTAGTCATTAAACTACTCATTACTGCGTACTCCTGTGTACTCGAGGCCCCCTGTGAGTTATTTCTGGGAAGCATACTAACACCTCTAAGGAACTCCGGCATAATTCCCCATTCTATTTCCGATCCCTCTACCTATTCGGAGGAATAAATGTTTCATTTCCACCCTTATTAACACACTCTTCTTAGAAATTGGGCGTTCTCTCGCTGTTTCGCCGACTAACTCACGGGAATGGGACATTTCGGCGCGAATTACTTTTTGGCGCCACCTCGTAGGAAAATGAAATTTTGAGGAATTAACAAACTGCAGTAACTTGTAGAATATTTAGGGTATTTTATTTCGATTACATATATGATTATACTGAGATCCAATAAACATAATCTAGAATGTTGATATTTGATGATGAATGTTTTTTTCAAAATGGATCTTTAGTTGGATTTGAGGAACGAATTTTGTCCAAGAAGCCGAAAGAGGACTGAATTATCTCGAAATGCTAAGAAATAAAGAATCTTTCATTAATTTTTACATCACACTCTAAATGCAATTACGGCGATTTTATATAACCTCAAAATAATTTCCTTTGCCCATACATGCATTTCTAAAGGTCATAAGTTTTTTATAATTCCTCACATTTTACATAGGGGACCATATTCGTACGTGGGTGTTTTTCCGCAACGAAGGTATTTCCGTATACCCTTACAAGGTTATTTTTATATGTATAACTTTATTGTGAAGATCTATCACAATCTTTCCTATATTTTCGTATCTTTTCTCTTTTTCTTGTATGAAAAATACCAATGTGAAAAGTTTATACGAGGCTGATAGGAAAGAAGTCCACTCAGGCCCTAACTCACCCAATATAGCGTCAAATAATAATAATATCCATCAATTTAATTATTATTAATAAGGTTGCTCAACAAGTGAAAAATTGTAGATTGAATGGAACTCGAACCTAGGTCTCCCACTTTTCGGGCAGGTATTCTAACCACTGAACGTGGCTTGGTAGTTCATCACTAAGAATACCTGCCCGGAAAGTGGGAGACCTGGGTTCGAGTTCCAGTCAAGCCACAATTTTTCACTTATTGTACAACCTTGGGTCAAGTCGCACACTTTCTTGCGCTAATTCCAAATTCATTGCCATCATTTTTATGACACATAACACAAGCGGTTAAGCAATGGTGTTGAAACAGCCACTGCGAATCGTCCTAGACTCCCTAATATATTCATTTCCGCCAGAACTACCAATTCTTCCCCCATTTCCTTTTACGGCACCGAATAAATCTCGAGGAATTGTATAAAATCCCTCATAACACCCTATTTTTGCGCGTAATAGCCCGTGCTAATGAGTTCTAGCGAGGCGCATTCTAGTCGTGGCGTAGATCAAAGTCGGCGACTCAACGACAGTCACCGCGGAACGTGACTCGCATCCCATTATGTACTTTCATCTTTCTTCCCTACTTGCGGCATAGCGTCATTAATAGGCGCGTTCGCCTTGGGAAAGCTTTTTTTTCCTTTTTTGAAATCTCCGAGGGGAGGATGAGTGATGGATCCTCGCATAATCATAAGAGCGCATGGGCGGGTAAATGTACTGCATCCGAAACGGTCGTTAGGATGCATTCCTAGTGGGTGGGATGGTTTCATTTCCTCAAAAATGAGTGTGGCCAATGAAAGAATAGGAAAGAGTTTGATACACATGTTTCATAGCTATTTTACCTAAATATTAATTAGCATTGCTTCATTTGATCATTTCAGTGATCCTGACTACTAATTACTTCTTTTCTTGTAAAATAATAATTAATGAGCTTTCTTCTTTTGACGGAGTTTATTTGTATTAAAATGAAAAATTATCAAAATATCAAATAAATAAATAATAATAAATAAATAATTAATAATAAAAATATCAACTATTTATTGTTTAAAATTTAATCCGGTCCTAAAAACTAACACTTCTGCTAAAAATAAATAACATTTACGATATCAATGTATAGGTCTATTACTTTATAAAATTTTGTTTTGAGACGCATGTTTTTTTAAATATCATCAAAGGAAATAAATAATATAATTCTAAGAGGGAATAAATAGGAAATAAGTAATATCTTATAATCCTATATTCTAGTAAAAATGAATGATTATAATGAATCGTTATCAATAGTTATCTGTAATCAAAGTATGATATCTCCACAGATACGTCAGCTCACTGTTTATATGTCTATCCTACTTTAATATTAAGCAAGAGTAGTAGCTTTAATGTATGCAAAAAACGGTAATATTCTTACTCTCATTTTAATGCTTCTTGTACCAGCTCACGTCTCCTTTTCGTATACTTTTTAACTCCCGTTTTTTTGGTATTCATTTAAGAAAATTTTAGTAACTATGGCTGACAAGTAGCTTCGTTGTGAGCATAAACCAAATTGAAATAAATGATTCTCATTTTCATTTTAATGAGCCCAATTTGATATTTTTTAATTAATACCAAACATTAATGTCAAGTCTCTTAACAATAATTACGGTTTGCGACACAATGAGTTTTTTTAGATTAAAAATATCTCCTGTACGCTTATTTCTGGGCTTTCTGTTATGTTGTCATGTTGATGTATTTAATGAATCATAAAATTCACTTTTATAAGAAAACTGACGATTTATAAAGCTAAAAAGTATTTCGTGGTAAGTCATTAAAAGAAATTTCAATTCCTGAAAAACTCTATTTATTACCAAATATCCTGGAAGCACTTCACTAGTTTCTTGCATCCAAGTACTTTCACAACATCCAAGCTAAATGACGTGATTCTAGGCCTGAAGGACGACTTGGCATTGAACATAGTTTTTTGTTTGAAAGTATCCTTCATATGAAACTTTACTTTCTCTAGACATTGCATACAGATACAAAAAATACTGGATGAACGTTCTGGCAATTTTTCAGCTAATACTGTAACATCCTTTTGAATCATTTCCAAATATTCTTCTCTTAAGAGATACTTGTTATTCTCTTGTTGAAATTTTCCCGAGATGCCCTTATATTTATTGGGATGATAAACTTTTCCATAGAAAATCCCTCGGAATTGGTGCAAAAGTAAAAAATGTTGTAAGAGAGGATATCAAAAAACTTTGGAGCATATAAGAAAATGAGGTAAAGCAAGTGGCCGCAGTAACAAAACCAGATAAGAAAGAATATTCGAGAAAAATGATAATACTAGGAAGAGGGCGGAGCTGAGTACACAAGGGAAAAGTGGAAAGATACGGATGTAAGATTTAGAGGAAAAGGGAATTGCGTTTTTAGGAAGAGGGTAAAAAAGTGGGATAAAAGCTGTTAGGAATAACGGATGAGAGAATTGAGAAAAATAGATTGTAAGATAGAGGGAATAGAAAAGAGAAAAGTAAGGAAACACAGAAGTCCTTCTAACTTCTGTAAATGTACTCCTTAACTGGCATTTCTTTCAAATGCAGATGAATTTAATATAAAATGTACTGGAATATGTATTTTTTCTCCACTTACCATGTATATTATAGGATGTACGTATTAAATCGGAAAGTACTTAAATTCTTCAGGGAGAAGTAATACATTGGCTACTGTACCCAAAGCAAGGACAGAAACGTTGATTTAGTTTTGCTGATGTCTCTATATACAAACTACAAAGCAGCTAAACAGTCGCTCAACTCGTAAAAATGTTGCTAAAAAATTTAAAAAGGAAAATCCTCGAATTTGCTTTCACAAAAATTGTATCATTCCAGATAGGAAACAAAAGAGTTTGTAGACTTTTTTCAATAGAACGTGATATTAAATATGCTACGAGAAAAAACAGGACTGTATACATAAAAGCACATGATGAATAGAACGCAAGATGTGGCTCAGATAGATCAAATTCGCCAAAACAGTCGCTTACCTTTGTTTTCGTTTGCTTTATTACTTCTTTTTCAAACCGTTTTACACCAAAACCAACAAATTTGAGTCTCTTTATTCGCATGCTTACCGAAAAAGAGAATAATATTCATTTTGTGACTGATGAGATATTTTAGCCAATGAGTGACTTTTCCAATGAATATTTTAGCTGCCGAATGTTTTAAAAAAAACATATAAATCAGAAATGACCGAGTATTATGATTGACGCTAACTCCTGCCTAGTAGAAAAGAGAGTAGAAGCTCTTCAGCAGTTTCAAGTTGTGTTATGGGACATCGAATCGAAAAAAGAATTTCGGTTAAAGAATGTAGCGGCTAATGAATATGAATAGAAAACAAATCATCTTCGATCGCTGAACCGTATCTCTCTTCACATAATCGCATCTTGTTAAAGACGCGCAAATTACGATTACAGTTCAGACTCATAGAAGTGCAAAAATCAACACGGATGATGGATCTAGGAACACGATACTTGTAGCTGAACACATTTAACGTCCTCGGTTCAGGAAACAAGTGCAGTGGTACGGAATAGAGAGCGTAGATGGAAGAGAGGGGAAAATAGATTGGGAGATAGGAATTTAGAGGGAATAAAGGGCAGCATCACCGGGTGAATGGCTCATTACACGGACCGAATTGAACACGAGTCCGTCCAGCAACAGCTGCGCTCTCTTCATCACCAACGTCCCTATCTCTTTCTCTCCCTTACGTACACACAATAGCGAATGTGACAACCATCAAAGAAATAGCGGCATAGTAAAATAATCAAGCGAAGAAAAGCAAAGATGAACCAAGAGATTCTTCCCCGTGATAACTATTTTCTTTCTTAAACATTTCGTCTTTAACACCTTTTCTCTCAGTGTAAATTACACCACTAACAGTGTACTAAGGAACCAATCTCTTAGATGAAAGTACTATGGGGATTGCGATGTTGAAAGTACTTGGACAGTTTGGGCTCCCGGATAGCCATATGGGCAGAACGTTCGACTTTGGTGAAAGCTGTCCTGGGTTCGGTTCCCGGTGTGAGCGTACGTGCGGAATTACCTCACATGTCGAATTTTTTGACAGTAGTACTACCAATAGTACTCCGACGGATTCATTTCGCTCTCATGAGCTCCTATTGATAATAGAATCTGGGACCGCTTTCATCTGAGGCAAAAGTGGCTATCAGGGTCTACTACTAACATTTTAAATGCGGACCGCATAAAATGACAGAAATATCTAGACGGGCCAGATCTAAAGGATCTTCATTTAAGAAAGTCAAATAATTTTTCGTGCTTAATTAAGTGATATTTGAAGTACCTCTAGTATCTAAAATGTAATATAAATTAATTGTCTGAGATATACACGAAAATACCAAATGAACAACATGAAACGCCTCATCATGATAATAATAATAATAAAACGTCTTTATTCGGGCGAGATTGAGACTGAATAGTCTCTTCTTACATCTAACCCTTCGTCAATTTGTAAGAAAGAGATAGCAGAAAAAAAAGTGCACGGAAGAAATTTATACTGTGGGCTTAAAAACCTAGGATAGAAAAAATAGCCCACAGCAGGAAAACACCCCAGAAGAGGGTGTGATAAACCTGCGAAACCTACAGATAGATAAGAAACTGAAATTTATAGAATAGGCTGGAATCAGAAAGCAAGGAACATATTTACACTTCACTTATCAAAGATAAGAGATTAAAAAAAACACTGAAAATACAGAATGTCGTGACGGTGTATTGGGTATAACAGTTAGAGATCACTGGCATAGATTATGGAAAGAGTACGTCGCCTTGTTAGGAAAAACTCCCCTTTTTCCTAGAACATCCCTCAGGGAGCTACTTCAGTTTTTTCTATAACAGGGAAATTTTTTCGACGGGAATAGTTCCTGAGTACCGATTCGGTGTGAGATATGCTTTTTTCGTCAACCTATACACAACGGTGTGAGATGCATACTTTTATCATCAACCTATAATTTTATTTTCCATTTCTATTCTCCACAGTTGCGAATATACGTATGTGCAATAACCAACCCAACTAGCACAGCATTGCAAACGAGCAAACAAATATGCTGTAGCATCAAAGAAAATTCCCAATGGAAAGCAACTTTAATCTCGAAAAATTGTAAACGTTGCATGACATTTTCTCCCATGCGACTTATAAGGGAGTTATTCCTGACCGAAGGGGAGTGCTTCCTACCTAATTAGGATTTACCGCTGGGAATTCCACTTGCCCAGTCAGGAACAACAGCGGGGGTGCTTTCTTAAGGGAGTCGTTCAGACTAAAATACCAGTGCCTCCTTCTTAAAGCGGTTTTACTTTTCATTGTTTCTCTCAAATGTTTGTTTCCAAGTCTCCTTCATCTGCCTCTCTCGAATACATCCCGCATATCTTTCGCATTCATCTTATTGTTTCAGGCTCATCTGAAACCCCTTGGAGGACCAAAGAAAGCAAAGTTTTAATTGTGAAATGCGTTGGAATTGAGACTGGCGTTGAAATCAAACAAGGTTCTCGCGAATGATCCCCATTGTTCCCCCGGCTGGCGCTCCTCGAATTGTCTGTTAAATGCAAACTTAAAACTGAAAAGACGGCTGAAAGTGGATGGGGAGTGGAAGGAAATTGAATTTGAAACAAGTGGAATTTACTTATCCCGGGAGAAGAATGGTGTTTCATCGTAATGGAATTCTGCCCAATCCTTCTTAGGGAGATTTTTAGTTTAATTGAGGCGTAATCGTTTCAGAGCTATGCATGCGAAATCGATTACATGCTCGAAACATACCACTTAGATTTTACAATTGAAATCAGTTGTCGTTAAATTTTTTAGTAACGAAATACTCTCCATTTGATTGTCTTGTCTCATTTCTGCTCATTATAATAGAGCATTTTTGTATGGTAGTATTGTATCTAAATTCAGCTGGTTTTAAAGTCGTGAAAAAATATGAGAAATGTTGGAAGGCTATATTTCAGATGGTATATGGCTAAATTGGTAGATGGATATATTATTGGACCCTTAATTGGTGAATTTATGTTCTTGTGGGTATCTCTTCCATCTAACCTCGTATTTTCTCATAGTAATTATAAAAATTAATGAAAATCCGATAAAAAGAATACGGTCAAGAACAAATCTTCACAACTAATGTAATCAATCGTTTTTAGCCGTACTTCGACCTGATGATGGCGTTCAGCCGAAACTAGTCGTCCTGAAATATTCTGTGAAAATTACCAAGTTATTCTGTATTTCATTCAACTTTACAACTAAGGTTGCCAAAGTATAAAACATATAGAATCATGAATGATAACTAATGTAAACGCTTAAATTATATGCTTATCAACGGCCAGCCACTAGCATAATATACTGGTAATAACAAAAGAAGAGAGAATAAGGTCAGGAGTAAACTAAATATTTGATGAGTGGTATGATAGAAGCTTTTCTAAAGAGTTTATCGTCACGCTAAAAACAGCAGAAAGATGACCGAATTAACTTGAGATTAATTCATCCCAGCTTTTTTCTGCGTGAACTAGAAAAATTTCGCGGCAGCTTTTATTTCAATCAATTGAAATCTCTAGGTACGATTCCCTACCACTCGTGAGCTGTCGAGGTGCATAAATAAATCCTGGGACTGTCCCTGACCAATTGGACATTTTCCATGTCCGTTACTCCTTGGAATTGTTCCTAGGTGCACACATTTATGCACAAACATCACCTATCACACATTCCTTGCGTCACTTAATTGCTGACTACCAAATTAGCAACGGCAGGTAATGCATGTAACTTCACCGTCCATCTAATTTAGCTTGCATAATGATAAACGTCGCGGCATTCTTTCGTATTTTTAGCGGAGGAGCATTTAAAATTAATGAAAGCAATTCGGGAAATTAAACCGCAGCCGCGCCTGTGTCTGCTTCGCATCCCGAAATAGAAAGCGCTCACTTTTTTCCTTTATCATCAGAATCCTTAATTTTTCGCGGCAACGCCTCCGCTTTCTCAAGGGAAGAAAAAAGGACTCACAAGCAACTTACCGAAAACATCCCCTTGCCATACAATGCCGGGGAAGAAAATCCCTCCCCTTAATCTTCCGAGAAGCAGCTAAGTACATCGCGAGTGATGAATCATCTTGTCCACGTGGTCGGCATCTTTGTCGTCTCTTGCTTAATTCGCCCAAAAAAGAGATCCTCAACTCTCTCCCGTCGACTTATGGCTCGTCTTAATTTAATCCGATCCGTTTTAAGTTTGCCGTATTCTCGTTCTATTTAATTTCCCTTTCTTCGTACGACGGTAAGAACAGAGCTCGGGCTCCTTCCACAGCCCTGGGAATGAATTAAGCTTCCTTTCTCCTGCTCCGATTCGCCGTTCCGCCCCACTTAGGATTTCTTCCCGCCTCTTTCCTATGTTTCTCTCAATCTTGAGCTAAGAAGATTCCGCAGTCGTACTCTTAACCGATTCCCCGCGCTTAACCATTATCTACGTTTCTATTAATCCTCATTTGAGTTCCGATGTGAACGAGACGGGCCTTTTAGTTACAAATTGGGAATTAATTGAGGTTCATACTCGGAGGATGCCTACCGTACATTCCCATTCTAAGGCGCACGTTTCTGCCTTTGTGGAGAAGTCGAAAACCGGGTTCTTCTCAGATTCAGGTACACCTTAGTTTTTCGATAAAAGATGAATTATTGTAGAGCAGGTATCTCAAAAAGAATTTACTTCAACTCATAATTAAAGAGGAATTAGGACAATGGAGGCATAAAGTAGCATTTAAGCCCTTAAAAAAAGAGGAAGAATTTATGAAATTTAAAAAATATTTATTAATAAAAATAAACGTAATGTGAATGTTTATTTTATACGTACGGAAATTCACGGAGAGAATTTTGTCAGAAATTCATAGTACAGTTGCACGGTAAGCTTACGGACGAACCATATACGGCAAATGTCTCTTTGTAGATTAAAACCGAAGGCTGATAGGATCTTGAACCCCAGCTTCAATCGCTAAAAAAAAAAATATATTTAGAGCCAATGAGGCTGTTAGGCAGAATGAGGAGTGAGTGAATTACTTCATTTGATGTGAAATAAGTTTGTAAAACAATTACACTTTAGTGGACTACAATAACCCTATGAATAGCACTATAATGGATAAACGGAATGAGTGATGATACTAATACTACCTTTGTAGTTTCATATCATCCCATTTGTGAGAGAGAATGTACCAAAAGTATTAGAAAGACTTTTACTTTTTTCTCTACCTTGTAACAGAGGGAAAATGGAAAAAGTTCCGCTCATAAAAATAAGATAGCAAGAATAAGAAAAGTGGGTCTTTCTTTGCCACATAGAACAAGAAAATCATGACATGTTCGTATCTTCCTCAAACTTGATCAAATCATTGCTAGTGGCAATAACAACTTCTGCTGATTCCCAGATTAATAGTTGGAATAGTTACAAAACAGACGGCTGGAAAATAAAAAGTGCAGAATTTGGTGCGCGCACTTTCATTCAAACGCCCGTTTCCCATGTTTTAAACACGAATTGCTTTGCATATACGCATTTCAAAGCCATAAACTAGAATTTCTTTTGTTCTTGTTTCCAATCATAAGAGACGATGTCTATCATTTGGCAGTGTAACCTTTAGAGTGGATTTTAAACCAAACAATACACGAGAATACACCACCCACGTATGAGAGAATCCGATGAAGTGATTTCTTCCACGAACGAACACTCAGCAAGATTCGTATGGGAGATGACTTCCTGTTCAAACTTTTCCCACCTTTGTGAACATCTTCCCCGTTCCAACGCCCCTAAATCTTTTTTTCGGCTCAAATTTTGCTACTCTTCCATCCCATTCCATTCGGGAACGATCGCGAAATCGTCCGAGAAGCAATCCCCAGAAACTCATTTCTTCCCCGACCATTCCTCGGAATTTCCTTCTCGCGCTATGTGGGATGACTCTCATTGTTAAACTGCGCACCTTACGTCCCATCTCTGATGGCTTTTGCCTTATTTCCCCTTTTTTTGCCCCCTTCGCCCACTCTCCCCGCACATTTCTTCCCTCACGACCCACACGTTTTCGGTGTCCTCTCCCATCGAGGGCGTGCTGGTAATAAAGAGACGTTCTCGCCCATTATGTTGCGAATTGCAAAGGTAAACTCAAGTCGGGCGGTGTGATTGAATTTCTAGGAAGTGTGAGATACTCTCTATTTCCGTCGAGAGGAAATAGTCACCTTTCATTTATACGCTGAAAGAGAGGGAAATGATTATGAAGGAATTGGGAAATACAACAAGCGAAGGAGGAAATTACCGGTGATTTTCTTCCTTAACGCCTTATGTTCATTCAAGACGAGCTAGGTTTCAATGGTTAGCGACTTCACCATCTCCTTTCACTGATTAGGTTGTTAGTCAGTTCCGGTACCTAAAATTCTCTATATATTTTCCCATGGTCTTCCTACACTTATCTTACCTTTATGTTTGTATTGTAGGGCTTCTTCTGGGAGTCTTCCCTTTCTTCTTTCCTGTTCCGTTTTTCACAGGCCTTCCAGTTCTTTCAAATATAATATTGAGAGAAAGTGTAAGATAATTGAGATAGTAATCGAAAGTTGGCTGCATGAGAAAAGTCAGAGTAGGAAAGTGGTATGATGAAAGCTGGTCTGGTTAAGTTAATAAGAAGTCAAGGAAAGGGATATATATGGGGAATTTCGAAGGGTTTGAATCTATCGAGTTGTAAAGGACATATGTGTACATTGTGTAGATAAATATTTCCTTATTTCCTCTTTTTCTTTCCTTATTAAATAGTGCTTGTATACATTCTGATTTACACACGAAATCAGCTTCATAACTAGCACAATCATCTACGAAAATCAGAGGCTCTAATTATGCTTACTGCAGAAGAAAAGTGAGGTAGATTGCACTGGCATTACTCGATGAGCAGTGAGAATAGTGTAAGTGAAAAAGGCACTATAACCCTGTCAATAGCACTTTTCATATCATTTGATGAGTTAATGTTGTTACTCGGTAATTACTCCTCAGTATCTCTAACACATCACATTTATGAACACAACTGCTTGAAAGATGTAAGTAAATGAAAGATTATGTTCCCACAATTCTTCACCAAAACAGAACTTATTCCTTACTCCAATAGTAGGAACAAAAAATGTATATTTATATGCATATCTTAAACTTATAATAAATATACAAAATGTATGCGTCCAAACAGCATATGTTTAAAGATATAAACTTTGACCTAGTTATTCCTTTTGCCTGATGATGAAGCTATGTATCGGTAACGTATACATGTTACGATTACAATCAAGTGAAATATTTATTTTGCTATTTCATTTCACCTCACATATCCTCTGATCACTCAAATAAAACTAGTATAACATAACTGCGTCGATCGAGTATAATAATACTTTCGATCTTAGCCCCAATCCACATTGCGCTTCAAAAATCCGAAAGCCCTAGCGGAATTTTCTTCAGCGATCAAAACCCGCATGAATAAATCCGCAGCCCCGGCTGAATAGGACGCAATAAGAACCTTGAAATACATTAGGAAAGTGGGCCGCAGCCCATTCCATCCACCGCCAATGAGCGATCGATTCCGCAGAATAGTCCCACAAAAATCGCGCTCTCCATTGATCGTTCAAGTCGGCCCGATTGAACGTATTTTTCCGCTTTCGGTACCATTCCGGAGAGAGGCAACTTACGTCACCAGCCTTTTTCCCTTTCGATTCCCCACCAACCGCGTTCGCAGGGCAATACCCCCGCACTACACCCATCCGCTTGCCTATTTCCACGACGTTCAAGCGCACAGGACCGTAGCTCCAGTACCATAATTCCCTGGAGCGACGCCAGAATTCCGCACACCCCACCGCTGCATAGTGACGGCTCTCCGATGCCAAAATGGGGTTGAAGGCATTCAGATTTGTCCGCTTGTGGGATTTATGCCACTTTCCCCTCTTTGGCAGTGCCCTCGTCGAATTCCCTCCCGGGAAATTTTCGATTAAGTCTCTATTCAATTGCGGAATGGTGGTGAATGAATGTATATCTTTGGATATGCGCGTCACGGAAATGATGGTTCCAGGGAGTGCTGCTGTACCCGTTCCCCGACATTGAAGTCTTAATAAGAGGTTTATTTTTAGATATATGGGTTGACCCATACTAGCAATGTTTCTCTTCTGTTTAGACAGTGTTTACCCGTTTCTCGAAGTAACAGCCGTTTTCATTAAACGTAAATATTTCAAAATTATCGCAATGAGACTAAAATGAATCGCATTTTTGCTATGAAATCCTATAGTTATGGATGAGCAAAATTTTATTTAGTTAGAAATGGTTATTTCCTTATATAGTACTGAAGATTGTTGCTTATTCTGTGAAGAAAATATGTGAATTCATGTATCAGATTTAAATAAGAATAATTTCCATGACATCCTCGAAGTACAACTTCTGGGAAGAAGTTAAGTCGATGTTTCTCGTAACTATTCATGGAATCTATAACTCTTACTTCCAATAGTGAGTTAAGATTTTAATGCGGTATAAGCTGGACAATATATTATATTATAGCCCCCGAATGGAATATTACTAGCTTAACTAATCGAATTGAGTCTTTTTTATACATGAGAATGCTTCCCATTTACGACACAGACACTTCCTCCGATTAGAAGCAGCGCCAAGACCACTGTGTGGTTGGCTTGAATTACTAAATGATAGATCACATTCAAAAAAGTAATTAGATAAAGCACGTAAGCTCTATTTAAATCTAGGATGTCTAAGCTCGACTTTGTGGAGTGTTCCATGCTTAAGGAATGAAAAAACTTGGTTATTTCAACAGAAATATATTTCGTTGTTTTGTTTTGCATGCCGACACATTATATGATGATATCTACAAGTAGAATGTAGTTGCCTGAAATATATTCTTGTTTATATCTTTAAGTTGTTTCAATCCTTATAAGCTTTATTTACGTATTCAATAGATTCACTTACAGTTATGCCAGTAATTTATAATGAATTCTTAACAACAGACTATAACAAATTGATCGTAGAAGTTTAGACTTAATGAACTAGAAACATCAACTAAATCTCTTTGAGTGCCTAACGTTCCATTTATGTAACGTTAAAACACTTATTAAACGATTTTTTAAAACGGTAAAATATTAAAATAAGGAATACACCGTTTATCTGTAGCATTTGTATGGTAACCTCGCAGATTTTGTTTTGCCGGGTACGACAAATAATTTTTTGGACTGACAGTGTACACAAACACAAAACGTGATAGCACAAAACACAAGATTGGGGAACACAAGACGGTTTTCAGACTACTACGCCAATATCGGGTGATGGTGTATTACAAATCCGATGATGGCGTACGCCGGAATCGGTAGCTTGTTTCTTAGTCTGTGGTTCTGTAGAAGTTTCATTCTTATTGCGAGCTCTTGGAAATAAATTATTTTTTCTGATGGAATACCACCATGTAGCATTTGATCAATTTAATTCAATCCGCGAATGGTTTTTCCTTCGTTACACTTTTCCTCTCACATTTCTTTGACACATAAAAGACTTTTGTCTTGTCTTTAAGCAAGTATTCCCCATTTCATTCACTCGACTTGAGGCTTAGAATTGCGACTCGTTTGAATCTTTTGCTCCATTCCCGTTTCATTTACGAGAAAAAGTTTCACAAAGGATTTTCCCAGATTTTTTCCTTCGATGAGCGATAAAAAGTTTCTCAGGTAAGTGAGCGAGTATTTTCTTTCTTCCACCCCTTCACCCACTGTGTGCGATCATTTTTCTATCGAGTGTCTTTGGTTTAATCGAGGGTAAAATTCCGAATTTTCGCGAAACATTCGAGATAAAGGGAAAATATCTTTTGGCATTATTGTTCCTGAGAAGCGGAAGATTTTCGTATTTAATTTTTTTCGTAGTCCACGTGGGCCTAAAATTTGCGCTCTACATTCTTTCGTTCTCTTCCAAAGGATGCTGTCTTTAAGTAAGGCTATCCGTTCTTTTCACAATAAAGGAAGGGAATGGTGGATATTTCTTATACCTTCATTCTGTTGAATGACGTAATTACAAAATACGAAAAATTTACGCTGAACGTTTCTCATATTTTTATATGATTTTCTAATAATGCGATATACATTTCAGTTTTATATTTAAACATTAATGCATATGAATATAATCTAATCTAATTTTTCACGATGGTTTCATGATGGATTCAATCGGCAATGCATATTTTACGGTTTAAGGTGCGATAGTTTACCCATGGACTGTAGCAATATTTCCGTAACTATTGCATGATATCACTTTCCTTCTACTGCCAGCTCTTTGCTTTAATGTATTTCTTTCCTAAGTAATCGTGGCAATTACTACATGAGACCGACCAGATATTGCTAAATCAGCATCGTGTCCAACCCTTCATTCTCTCAGAAGAAATTTTTTGACAAATTCTCAAGAAGTGGAACCACACCTTCTATTACCACATCATATATTTTTCTCATAGTAATTCGTATTCTTTATGGACCTCAAATATAAGGTCAAGATTAAAATTCCTTCATTTAATTAAAAATTCACTGAGGCGGCTAGAGTACCATTTGGAAATAAACGCGGTAGCAGTGTCATCGAGCTTTGAATTGCAAGGATATAAATCTGTAATTGCACTTGATTTTCCTTGTTGTATAACCACGTTGCATACCTTCAAATGAAAATTATCCTTTTTTTGCCTTGTTTTTGATTTTTGGAAGACTTTACCTTCCATCTCTTTATTGGTCAGTTTTTATGAGGACCGTGGCGAGTTGTGAGGACGATGCCGCTATATCCCCTTACAAAATATCTCAAAAACGGAGTGAGATATAATTCGATTGGCAAGAGCACCCTCGAGAGATCTGCGGTCGAGTTCTCTCTTCATACTTTCCACATTTGTCCAATGAAATTCAAGAAAAGCATTAACGGAATCATATCTGTCACCATTTTCAGCATACATCCATCCATCATCTTTATTTCATTACAACGAGTCCGCCCCTATTTATTCTCTCCTAAAGAGATTTCCGCGAAATTCCCCGCCGATCTTTTCTCCGTTGAATTAAATTCTCTCGCCCGGTGAGACGGGAATTCCGATCCGTCCCTCCGTTTTTAAACAGATGATGAATCGCTATTTATTTCGCAAAGCGGAGGAAACAGAGATGGAAGGCTGAGAGTGTATGGGATCGCATGAGATATGGAGCCAATCCGTCACAGAGCCGGGGAGTCGCATCCAAGGCACGGAGGAAGCCAATGAGATGCTTTATCCCCGGGAATAAACGACCTTCTTCTCTCGGGACCCACCCTTTCCCGTCTCCGACACTTAGACGTCACGGCATATCCGATGTATCCCATCCACTCCGTCCCTATCTTCTCCCTTCCAAGTCCTATCACTCCATCTGTACGGGATTTGCTTGTCGTGGAATTGCCACGAAAACCTTGCCCGTGATTAGAACCTTAATTAAGCGCTCGGAAAAAGGACGCGGTTGAATTACGTGCAGGTTAATAGAGGCGAGAGATGAGATCGCGGGGTGCACTTGGAAATTTATGCGGGTATGCATTGGTTGCGGAAGATACAACATTCTTTCGGAGGGTTCTTCTATTATATATTGTTCGTCATAAAGGGAAAGTAGTGGTATAGAATGATTTAGTACATTATAGATCACTATAGTATAGTATAGTATGATATAATATAATATGGTATAGTATGGTATAGTAGAGTACAGCATAGTATAGTACATTATAGTATAGTATAGTATTTGGAATAATTCATTTACGGAATGTTCATGGAATGATATATCTTCAGTATTGAATGTGGTACTTAATAATGTAATTACTGTATTTGTCATTTCTTTTCAATGGTTTCTTTTGGTGGAAAGGTGCAGATAATTTATGACTACAAGTTTTTAAAGGAAACATAAGTAGAGCAACATAAGAAGCATAAGTGTTACCCTGTAGTACATACGGGATCAGTGTCTGCCTAACAAAGATTATACTACACTACAGAATACTGGTCACGTTTTATCATTCCGCCGACAGCTCCGGAATTTTCTATTTTCGTGAACCAGAAGATACTCAGATTGTTTAAATGTTACTGTTTATACTATTTTAATAGCTGTTTTAAATAGTTATTTATAATTATTTCCCTTTATTCAAGGGCATTTACATGTTGATCTGGATCTCTTAAATGAGGCTGTGGTCAGAGTATTAGTCATGCTAATGTGGTTCAGGAGATACCATTTCAGTAAGATATCCATGTATTTATAATGTACTTACTATCAACTGGTAAACTAGAAAAACAATGACCTATAATTTTTGCAAGGACTTGGATACATTTTCAATCCACCCTATGCACGTTTCAGCTATATTTCGGTAATATATAAGATATTCCATGGTAACGGTAACATGTATCCATGAAATATTCATAAACAGCGAAATCATTCGGACATCATTCGCTTACATTAATAAACGATAAGCTTGAAACAATTAACTTCCCTTTCACTCTTCACCATTTATCCCTTTGTCTTTGTATATTGGTCTCGATTGTGTAGAAATTTTTCATGATTAAATTCTCATTCAATATGCAAGCTTCATATAATAACGATTACTGGTATGATAATGAATGGTGGCGCGTAGAGCTGGCATAGCGCATGTTCGTTAGCTTTGATACATTCAAGGTATTCATTCATTCATGCAGTATATACTGTGGATTTTTAATTTAAATAGAGTATATCACCTGAGTAAACGAAAGATAATAAAATACTATAACACTAATCTTCCAAAGTGTAATCTAGGGGAATTACAATCATGGAGTAAAAAGTACAATTATATATTCTCACTTTTTACTATAACTAGTTATTCACTTGCATCTTTTATTCTATACAGAGTATAGTTCTTATAGCTAAGGTCATTAAAATATTTCCTAACATATGTCTCAAATATGAAATTTATCACGAAAGCATTATACTTCATTCCCGATGATTACACGTTGGGTGGATAGTGAATTACATATTAAAAACGATTCTATTTCACGTCTATATATAAAATATCCAAGCTATAATTCTTATCTAAGCATCTTTTAGATGATCGCCATTAAGTTTTATTAGTTCGAAAATATGCTGTTTGCAACTCTCCGAGCCAATGTATACCCTGCCAACAACTTCATTCTATGATAATTTTTTTAACTATCACAGCAATCTGCCACTCCTAAGTCTATCCTGATTTTCTTACATCCAACTACATTAAATACCGATTATATATGGGTCTTGTGGATTATCCATTCATGAGTTTTACTCTTCGCTGATATGTTCTCCCGTCTTTTTAAAAATTCGAAACACAAAGCAAATGAGTGTTTTCTCGTACTAATACATATAAGATTTACGTAAGACGTTTACTATGAAGCAATGGGATTATGACTTCAATGACGACATCGCTGCTGAAAAGATCCCCTTTGAATGAGGCTATAGAACTATATGAAATAACGGAATTATGTGCGCAATCAATTACATTATTTATTTATTACATTATTTACATTAATGGGAAATATTATAAGAAGTAAATTGGAAAGTTTGGATCATCCATTTTTTTCTGATTATTCGTACATCATTTATGCCTCATCATCAGTACGGATAATCAAGAGTTTACCATAATTGTATAAAACCTGCTTCCCAGCTTTTCATCCTTAACAGTCTTCAAAAGATAAGCAAGCCTGAACGATTCTCCGATCAATTAACTTATTCTGACACTTTCTCGTTCTTCCTCCCAAGAATTCTTTATTCCCAGAATCAATTTTCATTCACCGCTTTTTAATTCCACGTTTAAATTGATTTCTATATCCTCATCTCAGCTGGTATTCCATTCCTTTTTTTATTCCCGTGGAAAAAGTACCCCACATTTAGTTTTCTATTAAACGTTTCTCTACGCCGTTGTTATTTGCGAATTAGTTTCCTGGCATAATGCCCTTTCCAGTTGGGTCATGTAGCAATTTTTCTCTCGATACTTAGCAAAAATCTTTCAACTTCGTTCATTTTAATATTCCACCAAAGAATGTAGATAGCCGCGTGTAGGAGTTACATTTTAGCTCCATCGATGGAGTGCTAAATCACGTCGGACATAAATAGATCGCGTAATATATTCAAAGGACAATAGAAGCCTGGTTATTACATTCCCTCCACTGTGTACCATCGTGCCCCGCTGTAAATCATAATCACCAGAGCGTTTCTTTCAAAACGTGCTTGTATGCCCTTGGGCGAAGAAAAATTAATAAAACTCATTGATCCAACTTTCTGCAGCAGTATGAAAAAATTCTTCTGTAGCATGCGGTGCATGAATTATTGCTCTTTGCGCTAATCTGTGAATTCTGAAGTGGAGGCGGAGGATTAGCGCTAAATCATCGTTTGATCTCCCATCCTACGATGCATACGCCAATGAAACTCGCTCCGTACCCATGGAAAATAGATGGAAAAAACGGAGGCAGTAATTAAAGAGATTAATCACAGAAAATCCTTATTAGGGTTCATTCAGGCGAGCGAGTCCAAAAGAAATTAGTGGATGTACGTAAAAGCGTAAATTCTTCCTTGATTCTTAAAATGGGAACGGATTCATCGGTGCATCAAAATCTCATTGGTAGGAAGCATTCGAGGGAGTTTCTTTTCAATACAAAAATAAATAAATGTATCGTTGCAAATCAGTAAATATGCATTTTTCCTAATTTAATCAAAACGTTTAATATTTCTTTCATCTAAGGTTCCCATTATCAGTCCACAAATTGATTTTCTCTGTTTTCAATAGGATCTTATTCCAAACCAATAGCTTCATTATCTTCCAATTAATTTATTATTATCAGTATCCTTTTTCGGCAAGGTCAGACCAAAATCGTCTCTTCTGCCAAACATCTAGATATGTATTTATTTTAAAGTATTACACCAAAAACAACTGAATGAAGTCAGCCTACACCTAGTAAAATATATCTTTACATATAAATAAGCAGACGAAAATTGGATACCGCATAATTGGAACTAAAACTAATAGTCAAACAAGTAGATAAAAATTCTATTTACATTTAGATATATATAAGAATATAGAGAAATATTTGAGTTGTAGAGAAAATCTCCTCAACCGAATGATTACGGGGAAAATCGCAATATGCAGGTAAACGCCCTCAAAAATGGGGTTAAAGAAAGGCATAGAGGTTATAGAAAACACTATTGATAATGAGGAATAAACATGTACACCTACCATAATCTATATCTCATCTTCCCCTATAACTCTTTCTATGTAATATATCTAGCTGACCATTGACTCTCGGTGAATACCTGATCAAACTTTCCCTCATCTTTATATACGTTATTCTATGATAATTTATGAGTCATAAATATTCATTCATCTTCAAGTTTCAGTATGATGATAATTTGAAAGAACGTTTATAGAATTTAAATTGGCCTTCGGTACACAAGACCAAACCTAAGACGGTGAAATTCATTGCTCGATTGCCGATAATTATACAGTTTTACTTGAATGTATTATCAATTAGATTAAAGGTCGACTGACGTTATGAAAAATATGATTTATTCCTTTTTTCCCCTTACCTACAGTCTTCATGAAAAAACATTCCTCAGGCTTTAAATGTTTACGATATCTGTGAAAAATGATCATTCCTGTTTCGAGTTTAATTTTATATCGATAAAATAAATTTCAGCGTATTCCACCACTATAAGTTACGGACTCCGAATCTGAAGTGGTTTGGTTGAAAAATGAGAAATGGCATTGCGGAATGATCAGATTGAAAGAAACGCGTTGTATCAAACCCAAATATTCCAAAGCTTTCAATATCACATATTTCCAAATAAAACGCGTTTATGGATTTCTTGGGGATATTAATATTTCGCGAAATTTATTTCAAAGTTATGAGCGTCCTGACGATTTTATGGCACGAGCATTTTGTATGGCCATATTTTCCTTCGAATGAAAGTCGTCGAACGGCAAAAGGTAATAAATTTGGAGCGGATTCCACTCCTTGCAGAACTGTTCGTTGGTTATTTTCCATTGAAACGTAAATATTTGTTACTCATCAATATATGGTAACAACGGCTTTCAACGTAATATATATTCTATGGCAGAAGCAAAATCCTCTTTATCTTGTTGGTGATCATCCTGCAGTGGAATCGGCATACGTTTAATATTTATACATTCTGTATGAATAAGTTGCAGTTTTATTGTATAATGATAGTATATAGTCCGTAAGAAAGTTTTACTTATTCTCTGGCATTTGTTAATGACCATCTTAAATATATATCCTTGCTTTGAGTAATAAGTATAAATTACAATTCTACATTAATACTCATGGAAATTTTCTGAAAACAAAATGAGAAAAAATAACTTGGAACTTAAGGCGCTTACTTAGAAAAAATCCCAAGGAAATCGGGCATAAGTAATCTGACAAGGCTGGACTTGATCCTGAATTTTCCAATTTTCGGGGAGAAGCATTAAGTTAATGAGCTATCAAGTCAGAAAATTAGATACATATTTTTAGGCACATATTTTAGAGAATATATGGAATAATCGGACCCGAATTTGCACAGTAAAGAATTAATGAGATTCCTTTTATTTTGATATGTTTTATCATCATTCATGAATTATCTGGTACCTTTTAGTTTAAACATTTTTAGATTTATGCCTCGAACTGATTCTATCTACACGAATTATTTATTTGCATAAAAATTAACATACTTTATAAAATGTAAAATATAGCTGTGTAATTTAAAGAAATGGCACGGCAAACTATATAAATATTCCTTTTAAATGTAAATGACGCATTTGGGTGAATTAAATTCGAAATGTACTGGAATCGCAAATATAAATTATTAATGTGAAATATTCTTTTCTGTAGGTACATAAAGGTATTGTTTATTATATGCGCAATTCATTACTTGATATTTAAATTCCATATGGTTTATTACATTCACAATTCTAAGCTCTATATCAAGACATGCAAAAAATAGCGTTGTCAATTTATTGCACTTTTCTCCTAAAACAATGTCATATATCCTGCGAATATGTGCATCTTAATTCATATAGCGCGTATAAAATTTTTGCTGCAATGAATATTTTCTTCTTTTCTTGCTTTATGCTGTCCGATAATGCGTTTTTACATGTATATGAAATGATATAGGCTAGCGTAGAAGTTTGCAGATATAAGATTAATTATGAAATACTTGTATTACTGTGATTAATTTATATTTAGTCCTTACCTAACAGTAATTGGACTCAAAACACTACTAAATCGGCACTCTCGGAGTGTGATTTACAAATAAGAAATTTTTTGTACGCTATTCTAATCCCTGGGCTCCGGATTCGAGTTCCGTTCAATTGTAATTTTCTGGTAAAGGAACGATTATTAATATTACGAATTTCTGCCGCAGTTAGACATAGGTCTGGTGGCAGCGTAGTGTTCTTGCATGATGGTTATAATGTTAAATCTTGCATGAAGGTTTAATGATAATTATTGATATAATCATAGCTGGGGTCTTCCTGATTCCATCAATATATAAAGTGTTCTACATTTCGGTAGGTTCATGTGATGATGATTCCATCAATAACGTATCACTATTATTATTCCTTTTGGGAGGGAGAGAAAACCATCAAAAAATCTCTCACAAGCATAAGCAAAGTACACGTCAACTTCATAAGCATTCGAAAACATCCTTCAAGAGATTCCGCAGAAACATAAAGGGAGTAAAACAACCCTCGCGATACTTTCGGAACTTGAATAAAACTCTTTCATTTTCCAATTTGGTCTCGGGAAAACGTCGGGGATATCCTCTCCACATCCAATGTATCTCCGCTCCACGACGTCGGAGATCCTCCGCAGGAAATACGACCCCGGACCGATTGCCTATCGAAGGGAAAGACTTGCAGATTGCGCGCCCCATTTGTATCACCGTTCGCCCAAATAGATTTATTTCTCCATCCGAGTGTAGGGGAGTGGGTCCTCTTTCGCCGTTTTCTGCGGCGGCTCCGAAATTGGAAAGCGGCCGTTATGTTAAAATCGTCTGGGTCGGGAAGGGGATTTTTTTTCGCGGTTTTGACAAGTGGCGGGGCGAGTCAACTTCGGTTCATCACTTCTCGAAGCGTCCGAGGGGAAAAGGGAGAAAAATATGTGAAAACCGCAAACGCCGCTGCCTTTGTTCCAAAAAAGGAATGGAGAACGCAGACTACCAGAGTTTTATGGCTGGAGGGGAGAAGGAATGGGATGGTTTTAACTTTCCTCTCCGCTTTCTTTGTTTTATAACTTCGCGGCTCGTTCTCGCACGTCCTAAGCCGAGTATTCTTCTCTTTCAACCCCTCCCTCATCTCTTTCGTATCCGCTCGAACTTCGCTTTACATTTTCTCGGAGTTTCTTCCTTCTCCGATAACTTCGGTTTCAAAGCGGAAAATTTTGGTTGAGAGGTCTCTACGGGGGCCGATGTATGTGATACATAATGAAACAGAGGATAACAAAGAAATTCGTTCTTTTTCAGGAAATATGTTTCTCGGACAGATTTTTCGTTTCCTTATATATTGGACAAGCCAAATGCATGAATTCTCATAGGTTCATAAAGAAAAAATCACGGCTCTACACTACCATTAGTCTCAATAACTCGTGCATCCGTTTATGTTACTTGATTTGGATAGTTATTACCCAAAGCAATTTCAATGAAATAATTCTCATAAGGTAATCTCCATATTCGTTTTTGCTGAGGAATTAAAATATCCATTGCTTTGTTATTCTCATTTGTCCTCTTTATTTCATTTTTGTCCTAATGAGACTATGTGCTAAGCTACAGAATTATCAATTTCAGAATTCAGTCCATTCTCTTGCAAAATTTAGATAACCTCCATATACTCCGTTAAATGTTAGATAATGCTTAGTCGCTATTGAATGCGAACTACAAACCATGAATATTTATAGATTTTAAGCGAGATCGACTATGAGAGGTTCATGTCTGTACGTACAAAACAAAGAGATACGATTAAATATCGCAGTTATAATATCGTTTTCCCTCTATATACGAATTCTAACGGAGAAAGAATCCAACTAAATCATCTCTATATTATCTATACATTGATGTCGAATTATTTTAAGTTATAACAGTCACATGTATAAATCTTTTGTGCATAAAGTTTGGCGTTTTCGTATTCATTTGAGATTGTAAAACTTTAATAGGATAATATCAGCTTTTGCTCAGGGGATGGTTTCCTTCCATTCACCGCAATTTGGACTCCTTAAAGAGAAAAACAGCTCAAGTAAGGAAGAACATAAAAATATACATCATAAAATATAGGTAAAATATATAATTATATGAAAATTACATATAAACAAATATAAATACCTATAAATAAGACATAAATGCACATATATGGTGTCGTGTACTTAAAGCAAGGTACTGTTTTACATTTTGGTTCTCATGAAGCAACGGGGTGCAATTCATTCCACCGTTACTTCCTCTCTTCTCTGCTACAAGCCATTCACCCCGGAGACTTCCAAATCTTCCTCCTCACCTGTCTCTAACGCACCTCTAATTCCGCCTTTTACTGCTACCGTTACCGTGAGCTACGCTCCCATAATTCTCCTAAGGAAATCCTCCCCATTCCAACTTGTCTCGCTCGGCCCTTTCCCTTTTCCATTTGCCATTACTTCAGCATTCCTCGCACATTTCTAAAATTCTCTCGTTTTATCACCTATCCCATTTTCCGTTCTCCCAACGGATACTCCTACATAAATTCAAGTAATAACGATTATGTATAAGGGCCATCAAGTCTGCATTATTCAAATATTGTAACCACATCTCAGTGGGTTTTTTCAGAAAGTGAATACTTTTCCTAAAATTTTCCTTTTGGTAGAATATATACCCCAATCAACTCCTGGGAATGGAATAAAATAACTTTCTAGATTTTATTAAAATAAATTTATTGGAATGGAAGGTTCGACTTAAAAAATCGAGCTCTTAAAGCAAAATATACCCTAAACATAAGTTTTTATAAGCCAAGATATTAACAGTTACATGCTTGGCGAGAGAAAAAAACTTCTCTGTCTTAATATTGCTCGATTACTTACAGTTTTTTTATTTATTTTGTAGGTATTTGTCATCAGCCATGTAGTTAACAAATAAATGATATAATTTTCATTAACTTACTTAATAATACTTCCTACATTTATATTTTCATATTTTCGCGTTGGTTATGGACATGTACAAGGATGTACAAATCTATTTTTGACTTAGAATGTAATGCTTTTATTACTTAGAGATCACTGTTAGTACTTGTAAGAAAAAATTCTTTATTGATTTTCTAGCATTTGAATAATCTTTTACTATATTTTTAACCATATATATTTTATAAGACAGTATTGAAACTGATAAGCGATTGAATTATAAGTTTTTAATTGAAATTACATTGTCTGTATTTAATTTTAAAATTTTGATCATTGTAGTCTTTTATTTAATTGATAGTTTTAATTAGTAATTAAATTAAATTTTAATACATCACCTTTTTCTTTTAAGTTCATAGCCTTCTTGCTTTTCTTTACTTATTTGACACTACTCATGCATATATTGTACATTGTATACTTGTGCTTCACTCGCTCGTATACTTTAATTCTCATTATATTCAGGAGAATGCACACTGTGCTATCATTTATAACATGTTTTCGAAAAATATATCTTCTGTTTTTTTCTTTTAATCTTCTCCTGAAAGTATTTGATTATGAAAAATATATCGGATTCAGCGAGGTGGTAGAAAAACATTTCAGTAAAGATATATATCATTGCTGATTTTATCACGATTAATCTTGATAACGTATGACAAAGATGAATATCGTGATATTATTCTGTGGATATCAAAGATATTTCCACGCAAATTACGGTAACGAATGCGAAATTATTTTGAAATTTTCGAAAGAACCGTTTTGGAGGAAATGTTTCTGGTCTTTAATTAATTCTGCATTGATATATATCTCTCAAACTATTCAATATATCGAATCCTCTGAATAAATTCATCTACAAATTATTCATCAAGCTGAATATTTATGCTGGAAATGGGAATTATTGTAAACGAGTATTACTTTAAGTTTCCATGTTCGAAATATTTTATTTATAATCTCGCACGCATATGAAACGAAAGATATTATTATATAATAGGATAAGCTGTATATGTGGTTACAGTCCTATGCCTGCATGATATGTATGCAATATATACTTAATACTTTCTTAATTCAGGAAAGCCCGCTTAAGATGATTTTCAGGTCACCGTGTAATAAGCTAGGTAGCATTTTAAAAGGGATATGACAAGTATGTATTTCTTGTACGTTGGAAAATATGAGGGAGGGATTTATGTGCCCTTTAATTTTTAAATAAGTGCTATGCAAATTAAATACGAGAGATATAATTTTTCCGTTGTTTGCCATAGCAAAAAGTGGGGTATCTAGGGAGAGATAAATCCATATCTTTTTTAAAAATAGTCAACTTTTCTGAATCGTAGTGCGCCGTCCTTAGTTACTTCATTTTTGCCATACGCATTCTATAAAAGTGTAAGAGTCGAGAGAGAGGTATAGTAAAAAATTGTTGGTATGTCAAAAGAAGCGAACGATCGGCTACAGCGAGTTACAGTGCATCTGGGACCAGGAAAAATTCACCTTTTCAGCGACTACCTAAGAGCCATGAAGCTGTATTTTCACCACCCAGCACCTTTCACTACATGTGAAAGGTGCTGGGACTAAGATAAAATCGCATATTAAGCCGATGAGTGTCTTCAGGATTTAAATGGGTTTTACTGTATACCCACTAGACCTACATGATACTTTTATGTAGAGAAAAACTTTGATATACAGGTAATGTGTACATAATGGTAATCGATATGTAATCTTCTTACTCATGTCAGCGTTTTTAAGGGTTCATGATAGGCCTTCTCGGCTACCGTAGCGGTCACGGTGCAAATTGTACCGTACTGGTATACATCACAGAGGGGCTGCAAAATATTATAGAACTCTGTTATATTCCAAGATAAAAAATGTTCAAAAGTGCCTACAAATTGATCGCTATCGTTCTATTTAATTGAATTTTGTAACATCGGGAGTGTAATTTTGCCTCACTTTATAGTTAACCATTACTCTTTTTAAAATTAATTCGAGTTTCTTCAGTTTAACACGTTTTAATGCTCTGTTGCCTTAGTTTTTCATGTGTATTTTTACAACATAAATTATAAATACCCTGTTTTTCTACCGAATACCCACTCCTCATTGTTTTATTTTCGTTGGGACACGAAAGACAAAATGAAAGTTGCGGTAAAGGTATAGCTCCGTTTTCACCAATTACTCGAATATACTTAGGTGCACCAAATTCTAGAATAAGTTTTTTATACTTCAAACTCGGCGGAAAACGAATTTCGTTTGTTTGGACGTCCAACTCCCCAGTAAATAAGTTTCACTCGTAAGCATCATGCCGGAAGTTTTTGACGGTGAGGCAATTTAGAAAAAAGCGATAAAACTTAGCAGTCGCCGCGTCTTCTTCTCCAAACTCGACTTTATCATGCCTTTTCTTGGCTCACTTTTTCCTTTTTCTTGCCATTCCGGTTTATCTCTTCTCCTTCTCCTTTTCCCTGTTTTATGGCACACTTCAATCAACTTCATACCCCGTTTATGCTTCTCTTTTAAAACCCCCCTCTCTTCCAACATGATTGTTTCTTCAACCTATCACCGTGACAGAGGTAAGGAATTTGCCCGAGTTATGAGTCCAATAAAAGCGAATCTCACCACCGGAGGGGTCTTCCTTATTTATTCTTTCGCTAGTTTATCTCCCCCAGTGTCTACGCAAATCCCTTACCTACCGTCCCCTATCCGGTCTAATTAGTTTCCCTTTTAAACTCCCGGTTCGATCGGAAAGAAAACAAACTCGGAATTAAGTTAATTGAAGTCGGGAGAATCGGGGCGCCATTATTTCCGAGAATTGCGCCTCGCCACGGCAAAAGAAGGAACTAAAAGGGATTCCGCGAGAAAATTTAAGTATTACTCGAGTAGGGGAAAGGAATAAATATCAGGAGGCGCAAGCGAGGTCAACTTGTTTTTATCCATTTTCCTGCTTCTTTAGGACGTTGAAAAACAGCGTATTCCCACAGGTTATCGGAGAGCTAGACTTATATTTTGGTTTCAGATGTTTCTACGCATTCTTATAAGGCTTTTTTTAGAAATTTCGGAAAATAAATTTTGTATGATGTGTTTATAGCGAAGAAGGAAGATAAAAATCGGTAATACATAAGATGCTCATTGTGTGAAAACTTTGATTTTCTCTTGAATAACTAACTAAAATTTTCAGCTAATAATCTTCCTGTTTTTACATCAGAATATTTCTTTTATATTGCTATTATATTAGGAAGCATAACATCATTTAATGTATTGGTGGTTCGACTAAAATATACAAAGCCGATGACATGTTCTTGTCTTTATCATCAACATTTCATTACAAGGAACAGGTTCAACTCTCAATTCATCTCAGTCTTCGTTGTGCTATAACTTAATCTTGTCTTATAACTGTTTTAATTATAAACTCTACAGAGTTTAGAACCATAGAGGTAGAAAATATAAGAAAAGAAGATTAGTTAGTTTCACGTAAAGCTTCCTAAAATACTTTTGCCTAAGAAGTGACCTACCAGCTTCTTTGACCAGTCCAACCTATCAGTGTAAAACATTGTCGATTGTTTATAGCCCATGAGTTTACGAAGACAGCAATCCTACACTTAAATATATATTATCAACTTATGTGCCTTTGCGACTGAGTAAAATAGCTAACACTACGATTAGTACATCCTACTTCTAAAAATAATTGTTCATAACGTAGTGATATTGTTTCTAACAGAGATATGTAATTCTAGTACATCCTACTTCTAAAAATAATTGTTCATAACGTAGTGATATTGTTTCTAACAGAGATATGTAATTCTAAGAACTAGCACTTAAAATTCACAGAAGAACGCCTTACAATATCGTTAGCTGTCATTGTTAACAGATTCGATCGTCTCAGGAATTGAGTGATGAGTTGGAAATAATTTAAACCTTACAGTTCAACAGTAAAGGCAATACCAGTAAAGGCGTATCACACAGGCAATGAATTGGATAGATTATTGAGAACAATTACAAGAAGTTAGCAGAAATTGTCGGTTCTTTCGAAAGGAAAACCTTCTGAGACCTTCCAAAGGGACCTGAGAAAACTGGCAAGCCGCGGTTACGTTAATTTCTTCAGAGAAATCGGCACGACAGTCACCAGAATTCGGCGATTGGAGTTTCTTACTCTTAACGGTTCTTTCGCTGACCTTAAATATTTATTACTGACAATGTATATTGAAATAATCTTACCGCATCATCAACGGATACGCATTGCAGAAATCTACTAATCTTATTTTATACAAACTTTTGAATTGTCATCACGCAAATTTGACAATTATTGTCAAATTTGACGCGATTTTTCTGAACCAGTAAGGATTTTTAAGCACGGTAACCAGTGTAATATTATGACTTATCACTTGGTGTGAATACCTCATGAGGTAAGCCGTTGGGCGTATGAATCTACATTCATACCTGTAAACGGCATGATTTCTCCAAGTTCAGCAACGCCAAACTTTAGGAAACGGATTACGTATCTCATAACGTCATTCTATTCCTACGGGTAATAGTGGCCACGATATTAAGCTAAAGGAAGTGATTCATTTATGCAAAAATTCGTTATCGGTTAAATTCCCATCTCCGTCAGAGGAAATGGATTTTTATTAGTTTCAATTTATCTCAGCCGGGTTTCATCAGTTTGCCATCATCTCTTATCCCCAAAAGTCTCTCGGGAAAGGCGCAGGAATCATATAGCTCTTTCTCGCAGCAACAGTCGAAGGAAGAATCTTTCTTTCGGAAATGAATCTGTCACAATATGAGCCATTTATCATTTGTTTTCACCTCTCCCTTCTTTTATTTCCATCTCACGGCTGCTCTCCAATATCTCCGTTCCTCCTTCCCCATACCCTCTAATCCCGTATTCGTTTTGATTCCGACAATGGCTTGCATTCGTTTCCCTTTCAGCGGACGAATTTTTGGAAACTTTTGATTTCGAACGACTCGGAATTGATTACCGCCCACAATGCAACTGTATGAGGGGTTCTTGTTTCCTTTTTATGATAAAGAATGGGGAAGTAAACTAATTTCGATCCGGGAATGGATTTGATCAAGAAGAATAAAAGGACAATTTTTTTTGCAAAAGGAGTTTCGCATTATATATATATATATATATATATATATATATATATATATATATATATATATATATACACGTGACTGAAAACGAAGTCAGGACTCGTTAAGCATAAAATACCTCGTTAGATTCCTTGTTAATAGAAGGGTAGGGAACATATACGGTAGGCTCTGCGATCATATTGATCGTAGCTATAAAGTGAATAAACAATTTAATAATATTGCAATAAATAAATATATATATAAAATATTAGTTAGAGCGACTGACCAGCAATTGGTAAATTTGGATTCGAGTCTTGGTCCTGTCAGACATTTTCATGACTTTTTTCTTGGAAATGATAAATAAAACAATAATATTTTATTAAAAAATCACCTGTTTCGATCTTAAATTGTTGGTAGCCCTCCATAATGAGATAAAAATAAAAACACAACTTTTACACGTTACTGCATAACTTTCATTTCCAACTACCTGGGTTCGGAAGCCTGGCGCTATCGATAAAAAATTGCTTTTATTCCTCGCTCATCATTGATATTTCAATATGTAAATACAGTAATAACGTTTCGATGAATAAATAAAAATATACGGTCAAATATTATACAGTCTGAAATGTAATAGTTTAGACTTCATTCAATTAAATATGTAGCTTCACATTCTCATACCCCAATTTTATAGATACTGAGGTTTAATTGCTGAAATATGTTTACCGTAAAAAATTATTTCGATAATAAATGAGACTACCGACCATTTTAAATTAACAAATAAATAGTAGATAAAGCAATACAAATAATATTTGAACACATAAATGGACAATAAAAGAAATTAAATATTTATAACACACATGCATCGAAGTGCGTTTTTGAAATTTGAATATAATTGATTTTTATTCGGCATTAATGCTAACCAGTTCCATCAGATTTAAAAGTGTGTATTATGTGAAATTATGTGAAATTTCCTCATTTAGTTTAACTTTAAGTTGATCTTAAAGCGTTTTTTCACCAAAACGAAAATAAATGGAGGAATGGAGAGGCAAAAACGAAAAGAAAATGGAGAAATGAGAATATTGAAATAGAAAAATGCTAGAAATAAAAACGAATATATGTAGACTGTGGCTAGAGGACGCAGTGACAAGAGCGTTTAAAAATAGTGCGGAACATACTATAGTTAAAAAAATATTTGGCACGATTCAACTTTGAATATCATACAAATTTATTCATTTTGTGCGCTATAGATACACAGGTATGTATGAATGATAACATCATATGAAAATTCTCATTTAACTTGGTCGTATTTTGATCTTAATGCGTCGTTTCAGCAGCATAACAACGAAAAAATGGAGAAACGAGAAAAGTGAAATAGAAAATGCTAGAAATAAAAACGAATATATGTAGATTGTGGCTAGAGGACGCAGTGGCAAGAGCGTTTAAAAATAGTGCGGAATGTATGTACTATAGTTGGAAAAAAATATTCCAAGAGCGTCCGAGCAGATATAGTCTGGAAGAGACCTTTGTAATACTTTTGGTGGAAGAAAATCTCACCTCACACAGCCCTTAATACACTTAGCGTCGCAGAATGAATTCGGCATCCCGTGTCCTCTCGGCGAGAAAGCAGCAAAACACCTCTCACACACGTGTCCCAATGCACTCATCAACGTTAATGAGTCGCTTTATTGTTTTCCGTTCATGCGCGATTCCTGCCATCCCCACTCACTTCCACGCCCACAATGCCAAGGCGACACCCGTTCTTCAATCCTCCACTGCCCTCTTCAGCCAGCTCTCAGGATAGCATCGCCTACTCGAAGAAAGCACGGCACCTCATAATATCCACACCTCAAATCCTTCTCCATTTTCCCTCACCCACTCACATTTCGCTCCCCAAAAATACCATCAATTCCCTCTTCCGTTTTCTTTATCCTCACTTCTCACACATCTCACTCCTTTAAATTCCTCGTATTTTCCCTCGCTCTCTTTTGTTCTCCGTCTTCTTTATATTCCTTTCCATTTCTCCTGTCGCTTCTGCTTTAACGCTCCCGATGCCAAGGCGCTGTTTAAAAACCAGTGAAGGCGGTGGAGTATGAATTCATCTCCAAGGATTTCAAAGGTAAATTCTGTTCTGTGTGTGTTGTTGGATATGTGCTCTCTTTTCTGGCTCCCGGCGTTGATCGATGCCTTTATTTTTCTATCGCGTTTTTCTTGTGGTGTCTAGAGAATAATTGATTCCTCGCGTCTTAATTCGTGTTGTTGACGGGAAATTATTTAGCGTGCTCTCTCTCCCAGGCTGTCAGCATCAAATGTGTTGTCGTATTTTCCTGATGGAGAATTCCGAATGGATGTTTCACTCCTGTTATTTTGTCCTGAAAGGATCGTCGCGATTTCATTCGTCTGCGAATGTATCTAGATACAGCGGACATATTTCCTCGTCTTAAAAATTTTTCCTTTGTATGTTAACGTGCGATTACAGATATAATATCAACCTACAATACCAAACATGGTAAATAAGAGACTTCTGCAATATAAGTGCTTTCTATGTATCTCTGTAATATAATTATACTGTAGTATAATATCTCGTAATTTTAGTATTTTTGAGGATATATAATGTCAAAATAATGGTAATTCGTTAATGTATTAACGAGTACATGAAGTGGAAGAGAAACCTTCTCTGTCTTCTTTTATCCATTCGTTGTCAAATATACTTAACTTTAATCACTAAATAATACTTACCTTGAATTATTGATAAAATAGATGGTTCTACGTATAACAAATTTTGTATCGAAATCATATCAAGCAGATTTGAAATTCATATCGTGGTTATCTATACCGTCATGGATGTGAGTACACGGATATCCGAACGAAGATATTGTAAAAAAATACCAATCTTAGCGATCTCCTCGATAACTGAAGTATTTTATCTAAGCTTATTTTATTTCTAATCTTTAGGAATAAACCAATAGCTATAATTTTCAAAAATAGTAATAATGTCAGAATATATCAGCAATATTTTACAGCATATCATCACATAAAATGTAGATCAAATGGAGCCAAGACTATAAAAATTCCGCAATTACAAACAAAAATATAATAAAGTATCGGTTTCCTTAAGACCAAAAGCCAAAAATGTCCTCAAAATACTTTCCTTACAGCATTGAATGGAACTTTATGGAACGTATGTATTGGGAAAATAGCCAGAAAACTAGAAAACTTTTGTTATTACGAAACCTCATTTGCATGAGATAACCTTAACCATGAGAAGTTCGAAATTTATCTGTGAACCATTCATTTCCACTCAGCTGAGGATTTATTCCTCTATGCATATTTTTAAGATTCACACCATAAAAATATCGTGTGGAAAGCTTTAATGGGGTCTGAATTAAAACAGATGCTTTACTCTCTGCAAGATATAATAACGTCACCACGATAAATGACGGTGGAATCACCATTATATTTTAAAAACTAGGGCGTTGAGGGTTTTAAATGTCTCATGAAAGCCAGAGTGCAAAGATATGCCTGGACTTGGTTTAAACGCGAAACCACACATGCGGAAATGCGTGCAATTTTGCGTAGAATATAAAGTTTTATTTATCGTCTCTCAAGAGGAGTTTATTACATTGTGTTGCGAAGTTTTATGTAACCATCGTTGCTTTATGTTAAGCGTAAGTCGTTCAGTTCTTGGGCTGAGTGAGGTGCAATTTCAACCAAACATTCCCCGATCCATTTAGAGAGTATATTCAAAAACAGGGAAGTCGTGCGTGAAGGCAGAATATTCCAGCGTAGAATATGCGAAGTTCTTTAACCGTCCTTGCTTCATTTTAAACGTAAGTTTAACTTATATAAGAACTGATACGTTGTTCTATTTCTCAGTGAGGTGCCATTTCAACCAAACATTCTGCGATCCATTGCAAGAGTGTATTTGAAAACAGGGGAGTGGTGCGTAAATACAGAATCTTCCAGCGTAGAAAATGTTAAGTTTTTTAACCATGGTTGCTTGGTTTTAAGCGTAAGTCAGTTTAGTCAGAAAGGTGTGAATTTTAGCAAACACACCTCGATCCATTCCGGGAGTACATTTAAAAACAGGGGAGCGGTGCGTGAAAACAGAATCTTCCAGGGGTGAAAATCCAGCGAAATCTCACTATAAGGAGCATCCCGGCGCGGAAAGTTTCCCTATAAACTTTGTCCCTACCTTGTTTCCCTCCTCCGCATGCATAAGTAACCGATTGCATGGCTGTTGTGAAAATTTCCTCACATGAGAACGTCTCATGGAGAAGTTCTTCTGGAAAAGGGATATATTTTTACCGTATTACCATTACAGCCTCCTCCCTGAGCCCCTCCATCACTGTCTCCGAATTTCCAGGACTCGATTCACTCCTCTTCCTTCATTCCTGCGCTTTATTCCTCTCTCCTTTCCCTCTTTTATTCCTTCCCGTTCGATTCTTTCTTCCCCTGCTTTATATCCTTCCCATTCTCCCTCGTTATCTTTCTCTCGGGAGAGTGCCTTCTCTCCGACCTCACCCATTCTGTAGAGCGCCTGCCACCTTTTCATCTGCCATCCCTACCACGTACACTCCTGTCTCCCGACACATAGATTTCCTCTCCCTTCGCCACGTCTATTCAGCCTCAATCCATCGAATCTTTTCTCGTATCTATTTTTGATTTTTTCTACTTTTCGACGGAGCTGAGGTGAAAGAAAGCACTGTTACGGGAGAGAAATCCAGACGGATTCGAGACAAACCCAACAAACCGGTGTTTGTGCATCACACGAAACATGGGGATGAAATTTTCAGGAGAAAGGTAACATTGGGTGTTGTTAACTATGAATGCAGGCACGCCGGATGGTTAATAAATACGGTTTTCTCTCGTTTGTATCGGTATTCTTTGCCCCATAGTAAGAACTGGACGCTGAAAGAACTTTTAAAGCCAGTCGAAGTTTGTTAACTGAAATAGACAACGAAAGAAAGGGGAGAGACACGGTCGTTAGTATAAACTTTAAAAAATAATAAATTACTCCTAAACCGTTTAAGGACTTAAACGGTTTAGGAGTAATTTATTATTTTTTAAAGTTTGAAATAGACAAGTCATAAGCAACTTCTTAGTCAAAATATAAAGTATTGTCTTTATTTTTAGATTAATATAGTAATTTATCTTGTTCATCAGCCCTGTCTCATGGAATGTATTGCTTTAGTATTTGAAAGCTTGATTTGTATGCAGAATACCTGGTAAAATACATGCCTAAATTGAAATTACGCTTACGAAACCTATAGCAAATGAAAGCTTCTGAGAAAAAGTACGAAGCATTTTCATTTCTGTAGTTTTCCGCATTTTTCTTAACCAATGACCTACAGACATCGCTCCTAAAATATTAAACAAACCAAATTCTTTAACTTGAAAGTATGAGGCAGTCGTAAAATTTTTCAGACTTGTGAATAACCAGTGGTAGAAACCATGATCTGAAATCTTTACTGTTTAAGCAGAAGTTTAATCCATTCTCATTAAATGTTATAATCTCTGGTGTATCACAATGTGAGATAGAATGATATGATGTAATTTTCGAAGCAACGAAAATTCTCTATTTTCTCTCTAAAAAGAACTTTAAGGTTCCCTTCTCTAGATTATATTTTCCTCTGCCTAAGCCTTGGATTGCTTTTATAGACCACATCCTTGTATGCTACTTTTTTAAATCCAAAGAGAATATTGATCAAAACTCTACATACATCAGGATCAGTAAAATTTTCCGAAGATACAATTGCATTTTATATGCATCATATTTAAACACATTTACGGGATTTAAGGGAAAATTAAACATTTGGCGATTTCTTTTAAAACCCCCAGCAAAATACATTCTTCACTGCTTTTACTGGTTTAAAAGCTTAATCGTCTAACTTTTGTTACTACGTGACTTTTTCGATGCCTCACTTTTACTATTCATACATCTTTTCACTGAAAATTCTCACAAAAGCAATGCAACATGTGCAACGGTGAAACTATTCTTCGAATGCAAACTGTAAATTCTGGATTCACGGAAATTTACGTGTTATTTCCCTTTTCTGGCCTTTTACAGCTCTCCGCTTTAAGTCATAAAAATACGAGCTTTCCTTCGTGTCTGAGAGTCTTATCCGGTATGTTATTTTGGTGCAGTGAATCAAGCAGAGGTGTATTTTTACTCCAGCTAAGCCGATCTCCGTGATAAAGTATCTCTTTTGTCATTCCAGCGGTCTCTTGCTTCACCATTATGCATTTTTGAGTTTATGTTACTTCACATAAATCAAGGATACCACCAAAAGAGGGGACTATTAGAAATTTGCCAAAATTATATGAACAATAACGTACTCTAATTATATCTTAATCATAGCAATATTTTACTTTGATCACTCAAAGGGAATCAATAATTACGTTAATTATTCATCTTGCTGTTTATTATTAGTTATTCTAGGCCAAGTACTCAATATTTTAACATCATAATATATCAGTCTTAAAAGATTAGCAAGCTGCTTTTAGGTTTTTAGGAACTGTTTATAAAATAAAATGCAAGGTAAATAACTCAAATATAAAGTACCTATATATTTTACATACTGAATAACATCACTAACCGTAAATGGACAGAAGATCTCATCTGATCTTACAAAATAGGATATAAATCTCTTTTTATTGACTATTCACGTGATTAAATATAGAATATTATTAGATCAGGCGGTGAAAATGAGAGCTATCGATGAGGTTCTGCAATGTTGAAGGGGTGGAAACGTCAACAATTTATAAGAAGTAATAAACTGCAGCGATGACATTAGTAATTGAAAACAAGAAAACTGATTAATAAATATGAATCTCCTTCGTGTGTATGGATTTTCGTTCGAGTAAAGTATTTGTAGGTGGTGAAGCTAAAAAAATTGCAGAATTTAACAAAACCCATTCAGTAATACACAAAATAGTCAATCGATGAGTAATTAATAAATTTCATTTTATTTTTCAAGAGATTGACCTGAGTGGAACAGAATATTTTACAAATACATTACATTGTAATAAAATATATGGTTAAAAACATGAAGATATCGAAAGAATAATATTATGCATGTTGACGACAATTATTCAATTGCGGTTTGGCTTATTCAGACAATCCTTCGTCTCATATGACGTCCAAAAGCAAATTTGATTCTGCAAAGAACATACGGGAACGGAATATCAAGTTGATGTCCGAATGAGGGGGTTGATAGTAAGTATAGTAAACTTAAATTCACTCCTTATTAAATGATTTAAGGTATCGTCATGAGTACTCCGAGGAAAATAATCGGTCATTTCTATTTATTCTTGCATTCATATTTTTTTCTTTTATATTACTTCACCATTCGGATAATTCTAACGGCGTGTACTTCGGAATTCCATCCCTAAATCCAGTTTGAAGAGTTTACAGCTTAATCCGAATTTTTTATGCATAATTCATGGTTACGTGATACTTAATGGTTATTTTCTATTCATCTACTTATCTCTATCATAAACTACGAGGTATTCACTGGATAGCGTTACTAGAAATAATATTGAATTTCATATTGATATAGCGATCTTCATGCTGTTTTACTTGTAGTTTCTCCTTTCGCAGATGCAATAAAATGGCAAGACGCTCATGTATACAAAACACTAATTAAACAAGTTAATTCATGCATTTACTTTAGGCGTTGCTTTCAGTTCGCATTCATTATGAAAAAGCGATTGCGGTGTTAAAGAACAAATGGAAGATATATTTAAATCGCGACACCGACATGCCAGTTTTAGACTCTCAAATTTTAACACAAATATAATTTTCCGTTAAAAGTGTTATTCTTCTCATCATCCGACGCGATTATCCGAATCGACGTTTTTAAAAAAAATCGGATGAAATTGTGGGATCTTTCTCAATTTCTTTTTTAACGAAATCATTTTGCTTGTTTCTCTCCTAATCCTTTTTCCCTCTTCCATTCCTCTCTTTTCATCCCTCGACTCTTCCTCTTTCTTACCCGTCGTCCGTCGCATCTTAAAGAGGCAGGGACCAGGTGACGAGAGGGATGTCTCATTCTCCCCTCTCACACGGCTCCTCCACCGCCGTCATCCGTTAAGAATATCGACCAACCGGCGACAGCTCCTGGAAGTTTTTAAAAAAATTCTGCGGTCTCCAAAATGAATGGAAAACGCTTTAAAAACGTCCGAATGTGATTATTTTTTTATTTCGGGGGTTTTTCCCTTTGCCGATTCGAGGCGTTGTTGGGGAAGCAATTACGCATTGTCGTAATTCTCCATTCACTGAATCCGAGGAACTCCTTTCCCTTCGCCCCTTTCGTTTTTTGCGGGTTTAAAGATCTCGTTCGTAAAGGAATCGCGATCTGATTCAGCAGTTTTATCGCTACAGATGTCTTATCTGTAGATATTTTTTTAACTCATCGTAGGCGCAGTTACGGAATGAACTCTGATTTTAGTTTATCATCCCGTAATCTATCGTACTAGACCAGGCTTCTAAGCATGACCCAAAGAAAAAAGAATAATTTTGTAATTTTCACAATATAATCCACAATATTCCGAAATGTTGCTTCTTCTATCTATTTATTTTTCCTTCTTAAACATCCATTATTATCCTTTCTCTAGCTGATTAGTTTACACTTGTTTCTTTAAACTAGTTACGGATTCCATCTAGCAGCCTTCAAAGGTTCTTAAACCGAACATCCTATATTTTCAAGATTAAGGAAACCTAATTTGTTCTCAACAACATGTACATATATTCCTTTGATATAATAAGAGTGGAATCCCTAATTGAAACGTCCATCAGCATTATTCTCATTTCTGCGAAATATTTATTCGCTTGCTTAGTTGAAAAGCTTATTTATATACGACATACCCGATGTCGTAAACGATAAAAAATATTCATTCTAATGTATGCTACTAAATATTATACTACTATAATACTTATGTACAATAAAGGGAAATATAGGTCCTTTATTATAAAAAAGGTGCCTAAGTATAGGTACTTATATATAAGGATATTCGGTAATAATAAGAGTAAAAATAGTTTTGGGGAGTTATTTTCCTTTAAGACGATTGATGTAGATAAGCAATGATTATTATTTTTGGAAATCCTTGAAAGCTTATTCCTAATAGAAAATTGCTCGAAGAAATGAGAAGCAACATTTTTACGCCAAAACTGAAATATTTAATTTACAAAACCTTTGTCTAGTTATATATGAAATTGAAGATATTCCATTTATAGATTTCAAAAAATATGTAAAGTTGTTGCAATATTATTGCTAAATTCAAATACTAGGAGGTAGACCATATTCCATTTACAGCCCTAAGATATTTTACGAAATAATAATAAATCCACTGATTTTAGAGATAATATAAATCCTCTGATAATACACTGATTTGATCTCAACTGTAGAAAAGAAATAATTTTTACTGCAGTGCATTTTCTGTGATGCTGATTAGGTTCCTGATTTTCTTGGAAACTAAATAGATATTTTATTCGATATTTTTTATTCGAAGGTCGGCCTATATACGAGTATATATGATCATCCGTTCTTAAATCCTGCATACCGCATAACTTCTTTTCCATACGGATAACCATCTGAAATTTGGCTCGATATGCGATCAGTTCGTAAAATTTTAAATCATAATGGCTATCAACCTGGTCCAAAAGTAAAAGCCTGAGACTGTGATGTTTATTGTTTGGTCCAAAATTCTTTATCCTCAACATGAAAATCTTCTCTGGACAATGTGATGAGAAAAATACATAAAACCTTACGTTAGAAAAAATCCCCGTATTTAAAATTTAACAATATTGCACATCCATTTAATACGGTTCACCTTCTAAAATTTTGACTCGATCTACTGTCATTTCGGAAAATTTTCAGTGGAAATCGCTGGTCACCAATTCTTCATTCTCACTACGAAAATCACCTCTAGAACTACTGAGAGAATACACAAAACCTCGCGTTGGAGCAAGCCCCCGCATTAAAAAAGTCCACCGTTCATCCGCCCGAAATTCAACACGCTCATAATTCCACATCCTCTCTAATGGCCTAGCACGTCCGTCACCTTCCCCACTGTCATACACCACGCCGGCCTTTATCCACGCAAATGAGCCCACCGATATTAACTCCGCACCGCATCGGAGTATGATGGAACGGCGAATGATTAGCCTCGCCAAGATTTCCCGCGGCAGAGGCACTTTTCCTCCGCTGAAAACTGACCCGTATGAGCGCGGTATCCAACGACCATATTTCCAATACTCACTCGTCTAACTAAAAGGTTTTTGCCTCCCGCCTTCTCCCGTTTCCACAGTCGTCTCTTTTATTTCATAGCCTCCCTCTCTGTAGAGATTCCCGGGCCCCGCTCGTTCCCGGGGCCCCCCTCGCTCGCATTTTCTTCTCCGCTCAGCCGAGAAGCTGCTCGCAGATGGAGAGCGGATGTATTTTCCCCCGCGCCGATGGACCGTGAGCAATCAAAGGGGCTTTTAGGCTAAGTTTCGAAGTGATTAGTTTTCACCGGTATCGACGGGGAAATGGGCGGAGGAATTTTAATTTCACGGTGGGTCGAGTCATTGCGTTATTTTCAGAGACTGAGGACGGTTAAATTTATCTGAGCTGAGGGGAGAGTCAAGCAAAGGGACTTTTGATAAGACACGAAGGAAGAGCGATCCGTTATGAGTAGATTAAAGTGACTTATCTGTAAAATCGGAGATTCCCATTATCTACCTAGGGTTCATTATCTACCTACCATTAGATATCAGTCTATGAGGTTTCTTCGATTTGTAGCTTTCTAACTAACTCCGAAGTTTTAATTATAAAGTCAAAAATTTAGGTTTCAGTACGTTTGATATTAAATTTTATCAGATTTTCAATGCAAGTATGCTAATATTATTCATTTATTCCTTACACTTGGACCAACATGATGGTGGTGAAGTTATTGATTACGATACTAAATTACATTCATAATGTTTAGAATGCAAATTTCATTAACATTATTTAACGACTATATTCATTGGAAAGTATAAATTAACAGAACTGGTTGACTACATACTTTTATATGTATGAAATGTTTGCCCCTGTGCTACAAGATTATTAATCCCCCGTAAAGATTATGTTATAATAATAATTACAGTGATACAACACTATCGAATACAATGATGTAAGGAAATATAAAATACTGTATAAATTAATATGTAAAATAATAATTATAATAATTCAATTAATTGACCGTTACAATACAAGTATCTTTTGGTTACATCAATACACCATTTCAACATGGTGATCTTTCTTATATATAACACAAAATCATTCCATAAAAATTTACGTGTATCAACTATAGCTCCTCATCCTTATCATACATGTTTTTTCAGGGTTTCGCAATCCCACAATTGAAGGAGCATATACCTATGGGATTAACCAAGGGTATTTCATTCCAGTAGGATAACTCAAGCTCCATTAATGCCCATCCGCAGCTCACCCGTACTATTCTATCATCACCATTGTGAATTTCCTTTAATGAACTGACTATTCAGTCAAAGATCCACGAAAATCTTAATTCCACCAAAAAGGCACTCCCTTCATTTGAGGAAGAATCGAGAATTCGTTGTCACACTTTCGCTTGGTTAGTCCTGCACCGCACTTCTACTCGCTTAATCTACTAATCGCACATTCGCATTTGGATTCGGCAGATTGAACCGCACCTCGAAGGAATCCTACGTTATCGAGAGACAGCTGAAGCGCGAAAATAATCTTTCCTCGCGAAATCTCCCTTTTGGAAAGCGTTATTTTCCGATCCCTTCCAAGATTCGCCGAGCAGACGGTGGTGCTCTCCCCCGCCCGTCCTTCATGCCTTCATTATTTCGAGCACACTTCCAAAGAGAGAGAAGGCACGGGAAGAGAGAGAAAAGTGAGGGGAAGGCGAAGAAGGAGATGGATTTGGAGATGAATGGCGCTGGGAGTTGATATTAGAGTGGGGCGAAAAGTAGGTTTGTGGGAGAATAATAGTGAGGGATACGTGGATTGGATCGAGGGCTCGTTTAGGAAAAGTTTTTTGACGAATTTTACCGTGCGTGTTCGTAAAGAAAATGAAAGGACGCGGTGTCACTTTGGCATAGTTTATTTTGGAATGAATTGTGAGATAAATCAGGCATTCTTTTAGATGGAATGTAAAGAAACTTTGCACATGAAGTTGCGCGACTGTCCCAAAGTTATACGAGAATCGAAAATTGTGACTTGGCTGGGACTCGAACCCAGGTCTCCCACTCCTTTGCTCGTAAAATCTCCCGATTAAAGAAGTGCGATTGAGTGGCTCGGTAGTTCAATGGCTAATATACCTGCCCGGAAAGTGGGAGACCTGGGTTCGAGTCCCAGCCAAGTCACAATTTTTCACTTCTCGTATAACTGCAGGCACACTTTTATTCAATTTTGCATTGAAGATGGGGAAGGATGCAGAATAGAGTCAGAGAATCACCCCAAAGAATAGAGGAAAGTCCGATGGTACCAGGAAACGAACCCGGGTCTCCCAGTCGCAGGTCTGGTGCTCTTACCATCGAGATTGAGAGCATGATCGGCGGATTAACTCAATGGTAAGAGCACTCGATCGGCAATAGGGAGACCTGGGTTCGATTGCCGGTCACGACGAACTTAATTCAAGTCTATTCTTCCTTGGGATTTTTCCTTGGTGCACGTTATCTCTTCAGAAAACACCTCACTTATTTCTTTAAGAAGTATTTAGGTAATTGCATCGGCAGAATGGAGTTCATAGATTTACCTTGAAGGGATTTGTTTGTAATAGGAGCTAAATTTACTGCGAGTTCCTGGATGGTGTAAGTGAAAGTAGTGTTACAATCGTGCCCTCTGATGCGCATCCATACACTGAACTCAGAGGGAATTGTGTGATACCATTTATGCGAAATATACTTTACAGGGATTGATTTAAACATTCTTTCTTCCTTTCCTTTGTTGTTCCTTCCATTCCGGCTCGACAGTTTTATTAAATTTTATCTCGCTCCTCTTTTAATTCCTTCGCATTTGAAATAAAGGACACGAACCAATGTAGTCTCCCGTAAGAGCAAGATGACAGCGCTTTTAACTATTATGGAAGCTGCCTAGGGTTCGATTCCCTGTGGGGGTTAATATTTGTCTTCGCAATTACCTTAAAAATTTACACAGTTTTTAAAATCATTGTACATCCGAATAAAGGTAAAGTATAATTAGAGATAAAAAATGACATCTAGTATACAGTGAATGTTTTGATGACTGTGACGATGATTAATTTTAAAAATATTATTCATTATACCCTGGTGATTAGTTTCGAACAATTTCTGAAATTTTATGTGTTCTTAACGAGCAATTGAGATTCGACAGCAGTCGTTGTCGGTTTTAAATAATGAGGAAGTTATCCTAAGGGAATCCCGTTTCCCCTTATCACTTTCCGTTATTACTCCGTGTTATAGCTGCCTCTATGTTAAATAAAAATACATGGCTCCATCTGGGGGATAAGTTTTCGCCACGGCAGCCACTGAGGTGGGATGGGCGAAAGCAGTAAACTTCCGTAATGTAGAAAATGCAGCGTTTTAGCAAAATTAGAGATCGAAATGATACATGGGGAGCATGCGCCCCAAACTTTGTGCAACCGCGGCTTGATTTATGGGAGATGGAAAGTGTATCAGCGGGGATAGTAAAACGGGAGAAGAAGTGACGATAAAAGGATTGCGTTATGAATAGAAGTCCGGAATTAGAAGCTAGTATAATAATAATGGACTTTATTTAGGGCGAGATTGAGACTATAAATGATGTGGCACAGTAATAATAAATGATGGGCCTTGATAAAAGGATCAGGAAAAGATTAGTAAAATCCTTGGTATGGAGTGTAATGTTGTACGGGTGTGAAACTTGGACGTTAAGAAAAGAGGATATTGAAAAATTAGAGGCTTTCGAGATGTGGGTATGGCGTAGAATGGAGAAAGTAAGCTGGGTCGATAGGAAAACGAACGATGAGGTGCTAGAGATGGTTGGAGAGAAAAGGGTAATGATTGAAGTAATTAAAAATAGACAAAAGAAATGGGTGGATCAAATATTGAGAGGGGAGGGATTGTTGAAGAAAGTGATCGAGGGAAGAATGGTAGGGAAAAGACAGAGGGGAAGACAAAGACAAAAGTTATTAGACGAGTTAAGGGGTGGGATGAGTTATCGGAAATTGAAGGAGAGGGAATTAAATAGGGAATGTGGGGGCACATGAGCCTACCGAAAGGTAGAACACTTATATATATGAGACTATAATGTCTCTTCTTACATCTAATCCTTCGTCATATAAATTTTAAAAAAGAGATTTTAAAAACAGTATTACTTTGTTTACTTTGTAGATTACTTTGATTACTTTGTAAATTTAAAAACCTAAGTTAAGTGCTTAAGAAAAAATTACCACTGCAGGAAAACACCCTCAAGAAGGGGGTGTGATAAACCTGCGAAACCTACTCATAGGAAAACTAAGTGCGTAGTGAAATCATATAAAAAGAGATATTAAAACACAATAAGGCATACCAATAACGTCATACAAAACAAAACACGGTTATTCGGTATGGTTAATGGTTATTTAGTAAAAGGGACGCGGGAAGGAAAAGGGAAGTTGGAGGTGATTTCCAGTGGATAGAGTGGAAATTATAATGGGAGTTGGATGAGAGAAAGGGAAATTGTTGATGATATATAATTCAGGAGGTAAATTGAGAGTAAAGGAGGCATAATGCGAGACTTGAACCGTTGTATAGAATGGGGGAAGGCAGATGATGTGACCGTTTCGCACGTTTGTTTCAAGTGGAAAGTTGCGCTCACGCAAAGTTAGGCTATCGTGTTAATGTGTGAAGGGATTCATAATTGCGGATAATTACGATCCACGTCATTCCGGAGCTGTGAACCACTGCTCGAATTAACCTGGCCTTATCAGAGGCTTCATTAAAAGCGGGAGAAAGTGATGATTTGGAACTTTCTCCGGAGCCTAAAGAAGAGAAACGGTGTTCAGTTTATGCTCCCGAAATTAACTTTCCGAATTAATGGCTCTTTTGTTACGAGTATTGCTGAATCGCTGCCATCCGAAACCTGCTGGTAGTCAGCCGTTACGGAAACAAGTTTTTAAATGCGTTGTCGTCCTGAAATGAGTATGTCCCGTCATTTACGGTTCATCTCCTTCATGAATATATACAATATACAATGACGTGATTGATCTGGATCTGGGAAAATTCCTCGAATCACAAAAACTAGTTTTTTCTTTCATGAAATTTTTTCCTGATCTCTCATTTCTTCATGACGGTGCGCTAAAAATAATTCATGCTTAACACATGTTACGAATCACTAGTAGATGAGTTCACTTTCGGTGATCTTACCGGATACAAATTATCTTTTCAACAATTAATTTTTCATTTCCAACAATTTTTAAAATCCGTAACGTAATATGATATGGTTATCAATGATGAAAAATTTGTAATTTTATCATGAGAGTACATTTACAGCCACTCCTAAGGGGTTTCCTAACATTATCTTCGATTTTGATTTAAGTATGTCATCCAAATGATCGGTTTATGCCGATCAGCTTTTAATTAGATATTTTCATCTAAAAATTCAGAATCTGAAAGCTCTAGGCTATCCTAATCAACCCACCGTTGGTTGCGAGAAGATCTCGTTGATTATCTGTCTGTTTATCCAACATTGAGTCATTTTTATATCATACCTTTATTTTTGTACCATATTTTCATATTGCATTGTAATTCAGAGTATTTATTCGGAAATGAGTATCATTAACTAAGATAGAGCTTTTTCAGGAAGCTGAGTAGTTGCAAAGTATCTCGTTAATATAATCCATAATAATGAAGTACCTGAGTATGAATTACCCAAGAATATCAACTTGTTAGGGAAAACCAAGAACACACTTGATATGTGGGAGAAAAGTATAGGTAGCGTAATTAAAAATAAACTATACAAAGATGATTAGCAAGATAAATGCCAGATTCAAAATTTTTGGAAACTGTATTACTTTTGAAATTCGTTATGATGAATAACATTCTGAAGATCCGCAAAGTGGTGGAAAAAGCGGTGAGTTATGCGGGCAGTATCCCCCCACAGGGAATGGCTACCACCTGGCCTCGTGCCTAATCGTAGTCTAAAGTATAATAAATAAATAAGTAAATTCAAAACTTTTCTAAAATTACGACAATTCAGCATCTCATTGGACTGTTTTGGTCATTCATTAAAAACGTAACTCAAATGCAGTTTTCAGTTTGCTCAAACATAAACTTGCCCAGCCACTTTTTAATTTTCGGATGCATTTTTCCGGTGACTGCAGATCTGTTTTAGAAAGTCAAATTCGAGTTAATCAGGATAGCGTCACCTGTAGCGAAGGGAGAAGATTTAATTTTAAAGGATCGATGAAGTGGAAATCCTTGTCTAGCAACACGCCATTGTATCACTAGGATGAGATGGATGAGAAACACGAAAGATGGTGGCTGTGTGTGAGACCAGCCGCTGATAGAATCATAGTAGGCTCCTGCCAGCGATGCGGCGGCTCATCAGACAGCAAAGAGTACTAAATTAAGGAATTCATATGAAATACGAAATTACGGAATTCAAAGCTAAACTAATATCGCATGCATAAATGGAAATTGATATCACGAATACCTTATATTTTAATTGCAGTCATACAGAAAGTTTCCGTAAATATGACCGTAGGAAAGTAAAGATACATATTTTTTATTCAACACATTCAAATTAATTGGAATAAAGGCATTACTGAAAGGAATTACTGAAAGATACCACTCCTTTTGAGCTACAAATTAATTTATGGATTGATACGACAATTCTGTAATTTTTTATTATTTGGAAACTTTCATCTTTGAATGAAGTAAACAGTTTCACTCATTCATATCAGTAGTGGTATTTTACAAATTACCTCCTCAGCTAAGGTCCTTTCACACAGCCCACACCGAGAATTGAATACGGAACTGCTTTACCAAAGGTGAATTCGCTAACCACTTGACTATCAAGGAGCCATTAACGGAATCATAACTACCACCTATTCATAACGGACTCCTAGATAGCGAAGTAGATATTCGCCTTTGATAAAACGGTCCTTGGTTCAATACCCGATGGAAGCCCTTAATCTCAACTATTAGAGCATTTTCAAAATTATAATTGCTAAATTTATAACTCATGTTTCATTGCGGCTGACTGTGGTTTCTCCGAATTGAATTCTTTTGAAATTATGAGCGTATTGGGTGATGAAATTGTATGAGGCGTCACTCATCTTCATTCATGTTTATCGTACGTATTAAGTTTTTAAAGATGGACTTATTTTTTAAATCGATATATTCAATTGCTCTGTATGAATTAGTGTAAGAATACTCATTAAAGCTTTTTCCTGCTTGTGTTGAGAAAGTGATATCGTGATAAAATATCCTCCTGATTGGTCAGTTAACGTGCGTCTACTTTCTCCTGATTTTTAAGACGGTGAAAATTTAATTTTGGTGAATATTTTCGATATCAAAGACGTCTGATGTTTACAGTAGACGCTTTTGGCTTCGCCTTTATTGTTTAGTTAACGCTTCAGATGAAATTATACCATATATTCCATATATCGTATTTTTCAGCTGCGTTGAAATCCAAACGTGGAAAGAAACGGTTCAACGAGATAATGCCATAGATTTTCATGGAGCTAAAACGAATCTTCATATCATTCTTTAAGTGAGAAAGTATAGGCAGTTATCAATCTAAGACGGATATATAAACGGAGCTGAAATCGTTTACAGGAACGGAAATTTAACTGTAGATGTCTACATTCGTGGTTCTTCCTTACCACTCTCTGTCCCACCCCGTTCTCTTTGGAGAACATGGATTGGAAAATTTAGGTTTCCCTAAAACACGCAGCAGTATATGCAAGTTAATTTCCTTTCCTTTTCATTACAGACCATTATAATATAGAGAGAGCTTCGGGTTCATAAAAAATAAAACGAAGAGCGACGAAAGTGTGTTCTCTTAAGGTATTTTTTCTCAGACGCGGGAAAACCACACCCGCACACAACAGAATACTGACTCTAGGCATTATTTGCCCTCAAAATTCCGCAATCCTCTTTGGCGCGGTTAACTTACAAATCGTTAAATTTGAATCTTGAGGGCTTTCACGCCGCCGGCCTCATTGGCGAGGCCATTAGAACATTTTGAATCGGTTATGAGAGCAAAGTTTGGCCGTGGAAAGGCTTTTGCGAAGGGATCGGCATTTTCCGGGCGGTTGCGCATTCCATTTAAGCTAGCGTGATAGCCCTAATTGGTCAGAGCAACAATCTGAGGAAGTAGTGTCGCTCGCCCTTGGATATTATCCTCGACATTCCAAACTTTGCGAATAACTTAAGTCATAAATCTTCTTCGCGGGCAACTTAGCGGCACCTAGGAAGGAAGATGATGTCAAGGAATGCTAATTTTATTCGCAACAACGGCGGAAGTTGCGGCGATGAATTCTAGTCTTTTTGCACCTCGCTGAATTTGGCCTTAAATTAGCCGGTGCGCAGAACTCACTCGTGTGGTGAAATACTGCGGTATGCGAGTACAATTTTCAGCAAACTAGGTACAGTAGAAAGCGGCTAACAAGAAAACGAATTACACGGAAAATTGGGCATGAAAAAAACAGAGAGGACCTTGATTCGCATCCGAATCTTCTGCTTTTGTGGTGGAAGCTTTCAAGCTCTCAAACTTTGCTGTTTGGTGAGAATTGTATTCATATTGGCAATTTATTGTATCTTAGTTTGCGGAAGCATCATCTAAAAACTTTTAAAATTTTTAATATTATTAGATTTAAAAAAATTAATATTTGCCTTTTACTTTTTTAATAAACACTTTTCTGCAACCCATATAGCCCACAGAATAACTTCTAAGACATGCATGGGAGAACCAATTTAGTCCCTGAATTTAAGAAATGTGTCACGATGGGTGAGGAAAGGTAGGTCTATCAGTTTGATTGTAAAAAAAGTCAGGAATCCAAGTATAACAAGAGAAGCATGAATAGATTAACTAATTCACTAGTGGGCTGGGCGTTAAATAGGGTAATTTGACTATACATAAGAGCAGAGGTGGGTGGCAGCCATCTTAATTATCGACGTCACAAGACCTAAAAATTTCCCTAAACAGGATTCTAACCACGGAGGATTAGCTTTGGATATTTTGGAAACGTTGAAACTTTTTGGAACATTTTGGAAACTGGACCAGACACTCTAACCACTCGGCTATTTTGCTGATGTATCTTACCTTAAGGAAGTAGGTAATAATTCAACAAACAGGCTGGTATGCTAAGTATGCTACCACGTACTCCAGCCAGATAATTACAGACAAAATGACAGATACATATACATTAATTCCGAGCGAACCGCCGTATGGCGTATAATAAGTGGTGTGAACACCGACAGATGATACCTTAATAAATCAATTTTGTTTTGCCATCTATTTTGAACTATGATTGAGCTGTTGCATTCTAGGAAGAAAGCTGATACATCAATTGGTAAGAGGCGCATTTAAAAAAGGCAAATATATTAATTAGATTATCTTAAAAAATAGAAAAATAATCCGTTACCCACAGGACATCATATTTCAACTAAAATTTTAAGATAATGTTCTTTCATCACGGCATTATAAAGTAAGAAGTAATACCTGCACGCTAAACGATCGAATATTTATTTTACTCAGTTATTTAATAATATCTCTGCGAACGTGTTATAATATCCTTCCCATCAATTGAGGGGATGTGTCACTATCAATTCAAACGTACAGGATAGGATTGCCTTGATCCCCTAATAATACTGGATTAATGTCTCTATACAAACGGGCAAAGCTTCTACGCAACTCGTGCATTTGGGGTCGATCGTTTAGCATTCCTCCATTCTCTCGTTCCATCGCCAAACGCCAAAGGTTAGTAGCTCACTACCACACTTTATCAAGTTCTCATTGATTTACTCCAAAGAGAGAAAGGGGTGTCTTAGATCAGAACGGTGCAATATGCAAGAAGGGATGGGTTGCGTGGGTCTAAATGAAGTGATCGAATGAAGTCGCAGATGAAGTACTGTGTGAAAATGGTCATCTTAATAATCACAGAGTATTGACTTTGATTTATTAACCCTTTCATAGGCAAGAAATTGTCCCAATCGTAACGCACATTTATTAATGCATCTTTCTTTTAGGAAATTTCACGGAAAATAGCTGTAATAATGTAATTATTTTTCAAAAATATGAAATATCATGGTAATATTGTCCCTTATTTATCCCCTAAAGAGGGTGGTGAGAAGTGTAATTCACACCTCTTTGTAAGACCCCCTTGCATAGAAACGTAAAATTTGAAATTGATTTCGTAAAAAATGAAATTTTTAATCGAGGCCTAAATTCAATTTCTTTGGATAATTTGATGAAAAATTTTAGAAAGGGTTTAATACGAACTTAATTAAAGTTACTAGCATGCCATTAATGTGGCACACTTTGTATTTCAGTGAAAGGTTTTGTAATTTAAAATTAAATAAGAGTCCAGTATTCTTTTGCAGTTTGTTTGAAAGTCTATTGTTGATAATTGCTTTTACTTCCCAGCATCAAGATAACAATCATTTTTTGTAAACAAGGACGATTTCCAAAATCTACGGCAAACAGCACGGTAAACTCTAGAGAGCCGTACTTACTTAACCTAAAGGGTTCTGAAGTATTTGAAGGGACACGAACCTCCATTTCTCGACACTTGCTACATTTTTCATTCGATGAGAATCACTATTTCCATTAGGGATACAATTGAAACAGGGAAAGCTATTAAAAAGCAATTTGGCGATGGGAGGAGAATGGAAACTCTCTACCTCTCTAATGAAATGGCTCATAGTAATCGCTCTCATTGTTTCCAGCGCTCCAATGCACCATTCGTTATGTATCTCCGATTTGAAGGCCATGGGCTTATGAACCGTTTCCAAAGTAGAGAGTGAAATTGTAATGATAGTCGAAGGTCGCTCAGATGTGCTAAAATGTTTAAATCCATAAACGCTGACTTCGACCTAGGTTTCTGTTACGTTTTTCTCTCATATTACATTTTAAGTGTTATTTTTAAAAAAATATTTCACACTCACGTAAATTAGGACGTGTTGGACTCCCTCTATTGAGTCCAGAACCAATTTCATCGAAGGCAAACACGCTGCTCACTTGACTATCCGGATTATTCATTACTTTTTCTCGTAATAAATTACCTGTATATAATAAATAAACTGTATATTCCCGAGATTTGAGAGTTATTAATTAACTTTTGCAAAAATCTATGCTAAAGTAGCGGTCCACAACGATATGTTTCCGATAATGACGGTGTTACAGTTTTGAAATTTATTAATCCCATGTGCAGTTCGTTTTGCGCGCAGGAACTAATGTTACTTAGTATCTGGTAAATAAAAAATATTTACCTCCATATAATGGGTAAGATTTCTTTTAAGTCCGTGTTGAAGCAGTTGAAACCCTCGGGATAAATCTAGCATAAGCATAAAGGTAATATTTCCTTCAATATAATGGCAAAGATAATATTTCCTCCGATATAGTAATGACAGATATCTTTCAAGATAAGTCGAGTAAAAGCATATGTCCTCTTTTGTTCTGTTCTACTGATGTAAAACGTACTCTCTTGGTAGATAAAGATTAGTCAACCCACTTATCGTCTTTTTGTTATACACATGAATGGCACCTTTCCATCTGTAGATATGAGGCAGCGAAATATGGTTCAAACCTTCACAATCGTCACTTTGCGCGAGAAAAGACAACCGTAAAATTAGCAAAAATTGAATGGAGACTCACTCCCGGGAGTTGTGCGAGAACGCAAAGGAACGTGAAAGATAACGATAGGGAATTACGCTTTTCTCCTTTCAATGCTTAAAATGGTAATCTACGTCGATGATTTGGCTTGTTTCATTTCCGATTTACCCTTGGCGTTGTATCTTCCGCAGCCAATAACGCTATTCCTCGAGGACCCGACTTCATCCACCTCTTCTCCATTCTCACTCCTCTCAAAATCCTCCATTTACTACTTCCACATCCCTAAGGAATCCGCTCGGAATCGGGTCTCTCAGGCATCGCACTCTCATCCCAACCGCATTTTTCGATTAAACTTCTCTCTTTCTCCCCTCTTATATGCTTTTACTCCTCTCCTATTCAAACTCCTCCGAATTCCGCTCATTCAAATCCGGGAGGAACTTATAATCTTAGCACGTATTCCTTTCTCTTCACTCCACTTCCTTAATTCCGGGGGTAGTAGTGTTACAATGCGACATTTAAGGATGATGTGAATTTTCACGCACCTAAGAAACCAGATTCCTTATGATTAAATGTTGTTTTAGTTATCATGTATGTTATTCTCTCTTGCCTAATTTGAGCATTGAATATTTCTACTCACTCCACGTGGTGGGTGTTTCCAGTTTTGCAATGCCCGAATAGTTTTCCATTTACAATTAATGTTTTGAATTAACTTTGGCTCGGTTAGGTTGACTCATGTTGGGTAGGGGACGGGATTTTACGGATGACGGGACATTAATTCAATTCTGTACTTAGCATGTAAATTTTACTATAGCCTTAAGAGAGTTTTTCCCAAATAGCATTTTGGAATGTGAATGACATAATATCTTTAGAACCACTTCTCCGAGTGCAGCGAAATTTGCCTAAAACATATAAAATTAAACTGACTATTGTCTGACAAGAGCGGTCTGATTGATTAAACTGATTGATAAAACTACTGAAGATATTGAAAATTATATTGATTTTTCAAATAACTTTATGATTTTTTTGTTTAAGCAATTTTCAGGCTAGTAAATCTTTGAATTTCAAAAACCTGTAGGGTAGGGGACGGGGTGTTACATTTTTGAAATTTATTTAAAATATTTTTGCACCAATTATTGTCTGACGCTACAGTATTAATAACCTCGTAGGGAATTTCAATCACGATTTGCGAGAGCTTTTCTAAAATGGAATCCGAATTACAATACCCCGCCCGTCTCCCAACTGGACTCAATCCATTCCGGTCAAATTTCTTCAAAATCCTAAGACAATAACCATCATTTCATTTATTCAAAACAAAAGTTTCTGTCGGGTATAGCAGAAATGGAAGTACCCACTCCGCGGATGGGAAAAAATTTTGGACAGTGCCCGGATTCGGCAACAGAAAATGAGAAATGTACTGCAGAAAGAAAAGAAAACAGAACTTGGCTGTTAATAAATAAGAGATTAACAACCTTACAATTGCCGATTGCTCGTGACCGTCGGGTGCCAATTCCTCAGATGGGATTTAAGTAAGCCACAGCTACCAGTTTACGAGAAAACTTGTCCGGCTATTTGTGAATGCTATTCATATGATTTCACGTTTAATAGCTTATGCTCACATAATCGGAAGTGATGCTTTTTACTTTTAAATTCTAAAACTTTTTCTGCATGTATACTTTGTTTGTTATCCTTGGTATACCTAATAATGATGTACTTTTATAATAATATTCTGAATTTTAAACTGTGGTTTGTAAATTTCCCTTGTTTGTGATCTCACAGTCTTTTTTTTTTAGTTCTACCAATTTAAGTTTTATGTTGTCTTATAGGCTGAATAGAAGATAGGACCTTTCAGCCTCAATGTTGCCGAATAAAGTCCTTTTCTAGCATATTTATAACTAGGTTTACTATAAATAAACAACAAAAATTTGCTTCTAAGTGAGTATACGAGTATACCATGTTCTTAACACAGCAAAATTGGACACTTGTTGATAGTTATTTAATAGAGCTTATTTAGCAGTGCACATACTTAGAAACATCTCTTCTAAGTAAAATTCAGTGTTGTTAATATTTTATTCTTCTCTTTTCATTACAGGTACGAAAATTTCATCTCTCTAGTTATCTTCCACTCTTCATCCCGCTGAACGTAAGTTGAGTACACTTCTTTACTTAATTAGACGAGCTTTTGATGACGATAAATATTACATGGGGAAGTGGTGGAGCAATAATTGAATGAGATAGCAGAATGCTTTAGTGTGGTTTGTTGACCGAGTGTATAAATGTAAATGTCTACAGCAATTCATTGAAATAATTTCTATTCGCTTACTGAAAACTTTTATAATTTCTTTCATAAAAGTAAATCTGTAAATTATAATTTTCCCAACTCTGAATCGAATATTCAATGCATATTTCTAAAAAGTCAATTACTCTTCTCATAATTAATCTTGAATTTTGGTGGCAGAATTGCTAGCATTTATCCACATAAGCTAATTAGCTATCCAATACAGTAAACCAGGAAGCATCCTACACAGCGCATGTGTTGACGTAATTAATCCGAACTTGGGTGTTACACTTCAATACACTCTGCACGGGATTAATCCAAAACAAGGAAGCTGGCACATTTTTGGCGCAAAACGGTAGCTCAATGCTATCCCAAACAAGCAGCACTTAGAAAGCAGGTTAATTACGCATGTTTATTAAAGTGATCCTCCTAGAATGCAACCCGCATTCAATCCCGAAATAAAAAAACACGGCATTCATGCAGCTGCTAATGAAGCCCGAGCTGGGACACGGAAAGTCGTTCAGCCTCATCGACGCTTGAATAACTAAATGTAAACCCTATTGTAGACGCAAAATAGCATTCGTTAGCGGAGCGAAAAAATCCACGAAAGCTTCAGAGACGCCTCGCCGCGGCTTACAGCTTCCCAATCGGATTTTCTCCTCCGAACCGACTTCCCGCTTATTAAATATTTGAGTCCGCTATTAGGAAATTCGAGGATCGCGCGCCACGCCCCCTTTTCACCGCTGGAGAATAAAAACCCAACAAACGAAAACATCCGAATAACCCTCTCGTGTGGAAAAGAGTATAATAACAAACACGTATCCCCTTCATCCCGGAGCGCGCATTATCACCGGAATAATCCGAAAAGGAAACCCTTTCTCTCAGTTTCAAATGAAGCAGCGGGGACCGAGGAAAGGGGCGGAAGCGGTGGGGACTTTATTTTTTTTTTCGAGGTCTTCGCGCAAACAAAAGGGGGCAAAAGGAAGGAAATGGAGCAGAGAAGCGGGTCTTGCCGCAAGTAAACCTTTCCTTACCACCGGGCCTCCAACTTTTGCATGTTTTTTTTTCGTTTCCACGACTCGCGTCTAGAAAACGCGGGTTTTCTTTCCTTTCTCTATGCGACGGGGTTTTCGGGATAAAATAGAGGGAAAGAGAGTGCTCGTTTCCGTAACTAACTCGCACGGGGGGGAAGTTATCGTAAATTTCGACGGCCGTTTTCTCACCTCGCGAAACTCTTCCTCCGTGTGCTTCCATTTGCGTCTCGTTGCTTAAACGACTCCCTCGCCTTCTTACGCCTGCCTCTTATCGCTAATTTCCTCACCTTTTCGCCATTCTTTCACCTCTCTTCTTCCCCTTTTACACATACATTTCCCTCCCCTCGCTGTACCCTTAGAACCCCTTTATCCCTTAAAAACCAGCAGCTGCACCCCGTTTGCTCTGTTTCCAGTAGGAAATGTTACCAACCTGAGTACGTGCATTTGCTGAAAAATTCTAAAATTTCTCGCAGAAGACTAATTCATGTATTTTGGTTAAATTTTTATCTGTTTCTACGTATGTATCCATATTTTTACTTTCTTGCTCAAAGTAAGGGAAAATATCATGTCTGTCTGCTATGTTTTTAACCAAGGGACTTGTTAGAACCTAATTACTCCATCATTATCTACGTGTAGCTTTGGAGGATTAGTAGGCAAGATGAGAAGTTAGGTAGTTTGCATATGCTTTCCTCACTGAACCAAAGTACTATTGATAGAATTCTTTCATATAAATTTACGAGTAAAATTTTTCATATTGTTAGGCAGGATAACTAGGTCGAATGAAATTATTCACCGTCTGTCAAATCAAAGGGTTCTCACAGTAAGAAAAATGATTGAAGTGAAAGTAAATAAGGGAAACATTTTTCTCAATCCCGCGATTAATAGAAAATATCCATCCATAGAGGAGTAAAATATTTCAGAAATATATAATACCCTAATTTTAGAAGATATGTCGTTAGTGATGCATATATTTTATAGCAAATGTTGTACATTTTGGAGTTTTAATAAATCTACTAGTTAATAACTAGAACGTATAGCTCGTTACGTTTCTGTAGCATTTTATATGTCATTATTTTTCGAGAAAATTATTTCATCAACAGGAAAAATCTTCATGCTACTAATGAGATTTTGTACATTGCCACGCCTTTCGCCTCTTGTGATGTCACTTACTCTTGAGATTTGTATCGTATTTACCATCTCTTGTGCCTTACACAACAATCACAAAATGATACAAAGCCATTAACTTTATTATAATTACAATAAATAGATTTACTACACTTCTTATTACTGTCTTCACATTATATCCTAAATAATCAAGTCAATGAACCAAATCATATTTCATGAAACAATTCCTCTATACTATGAAATGACTTCCAAAGCAGATATTTTCATTTTAATTATAAAATAGTTCACCTTTTAAATTATTTAATTCATAAGGTAGCATATTATATATTTTGAAAGCCTTTATCTCAAAATTACTACCAGTTAATCATATCCTATGTGATGGGGTACTTAAAATAAATTTACCTTTCGTGAAGCGATCATAAATATCTTTTTGATTTCATATATTTCTACATAGAGATGAATACGGTTATCACATGCATAGTATCATTAAAAAATTGTTTTATTCCTTCCGAAATAACATTACCGCTGCATAATCGCAACGATATACTTGCTTGAATAATTATCCACTTTAAGCGGAATTAAATTTACATAGGTAAGCAGTATAAAATTTAATATCACTTTCCCGAAGGAAATGCTTAAATTATGAAAGTACATTCTTATGAACAGCGTAGCGAAATTTTTAATGGACACCATAAATTCCGCTGAATCCTATGCCTTTATGAGTCTCAGAAGTAAGTCATGCATACATTTGGATTTAGCTCAGTCTCAGAAGTATTAATAATTCAGCGCAACAGAATATATCCTCTCTGAATAATTTAATGCCAGAATGGAAAACTTTCCGGATATGCTCCTCCGCTACCATTCTATTCGAAGATGACGTCTCCGGGGGATACTCGGACGTCTCTCTCACTGACGTAAGATATATTACCTTTTATATTTAATGAGGCAAAACCTGCCGAAGTGAAGGCCTTAACCTAGCATTGAAACTGTGCGTAACTATCAAATTTAAATTAAAACCAATCAGAACCTTTGATGCAAAAGATAAGATATACTATATATTGAACAAATAAGAAGATCAAACATTGTATGTTTCACAGATTTATTATTCTTCTTATTTGTTCAGAATGGCGTTTCATGAAATACAGCCAAGTCAGATTAACTTTAAGATATATATTGTTTCGATCACGAATCACTATATACTTTGCTCGCAATTTTGCTCGCAATGTCATGATCAGCTTCTAGTTTCAGTTCCTAACAATGTTAAATAGCCATTTAATAACAGCTAACATTTCAAAATCTTTACTTACATTAATTTCTACGAATACTGTATTTATTCATTCATTCGCTCGGAACCTCTTTCTCGACGATTATATCCTATATTTTAACTTAAATTCGGATAGTTTTCGATTTTGGAACTAGTTTTGACATTTATGAATTACATAAATTTGACATCATTAGCATTGATTCTAAAATGATTAGAATTCCATTTTTAATTTCCATTTTTCAACTGGAAACTTTGGAATACTTTCATGGGTATTACATTCAGAAGTATATTAAGAAAGTTACTTTTGAACTTGTCAATATTATCTTGCAGATCTTGGTACTTCTATTTTCTTGTCGTAATTTAATGAAGTATATTATAGAATCCCTATAAATTGCCAACTAAATAGCGGCATAAGATAAATGTTTCAATTATGAAATGAATTACATGAAAGTAATACGAAGGTAGGTTAGAGAGAATTATTAAGAACCAGAAATACGCCTCCATTTTCCTATTGATTCTTACAAAATTTTTTAATACAGGACCCCATTTTGAATGCCGAATTCTGTAAATTGGGTATTTCAATCAATCAACAAGTGTTATAGTAAACCTCAAACTACCCGATGATGACAGAATTCTACGCATAATCAAAATACAAAGAAGTAATCTACGATAGTATGGTTTTCTGATAATCGTTAAAAAAGATTAAATAAATGTATATCATCAATGAATTCGAAGATTAAGATAAGAAAGAATTATGCAAGGTGTAGAAAATATTTAGTGAGAGCTGGGGAATTCTTAGAGAAAAGTTAACAGAGCTTAAGAAACAGACCTTAGAGAAACAGTTAACTGAGCTTAAGAAAAAAATGTTCATCCTCCAATTTATCCTCACTTATCATAAAAAAAATCATTCCCTCGAATGTAGGATGATACTAGTAACTTTTATTTTCTGAAATGAATAATAGCAAATTATTTTCGAGGAAAAGATGAAGCAATCTATTTAACCTATGGGTTTCGGGAAAAATATCTCAAAAAAGATGCTGAACGTCACGTCAGAGGGCAAGGACATCCTATTGTAATGGAGAATATATAATCCCTCGAAAAACATGCCGAGGAAAAACATTTTTCAGCTTATGCTCCCTTTTGTATTCCTCAGCGTCGCCTTGGCCCCTTAAATTTTCGCAACATGTCCGATCACACATAGCCAAAGATCCTTTTTAATGCCTCCAGTCAATTTATCAATCGACTCCAAGCGGCCGCTACACGTTCCTCAATTAATCTTCCAGCGAGTTGCAATGCTCTCGAACGTCCTAAAAAAATACGTAAGAAGGGATGAAATGCGAATTGACTCTTGGGAGGCCTTTTTTTCTGCTATCAATCATGGGCTGCGGCCAGCGTTTTTCGTTAGCAATGGACGGTTGTGACTGCGGAAAATAAATCTCAGAGGAAAGCCGATATGTATTTAAAAACATTTCAATGGGCTTAGATATTAATTACAAAGGTGTCATGAAGAATCGATGTGGGTTTTGTAATAATCGTTTCACGGTCAGGTTACTTCAAACCTCACTTATAAGAGACCAGAAAATTCGGTTACGTAGGAATATAATTTGAGCATAAATTTTGGTCCATAATAAGAACTTTACTTATGATTTAAAACATCTAACTATATTCTGCTTTGGATGCAATAAAGATATTTCACGAAAAATTTCACGGTTTTGTACGGAAATGGTGCGTGTAGAAATTTGTTTGAATATAAAATAATATTTAAATATACTAAAAATATTCATAGCACACGAATATATGGCATGAGACATTAGTTATAGACGGAGTAAAAAGCTACGATTAACTGACTATGTTACTTATTACTTATACTCACAAAATTTGTATTTTTGGCAAATTCAAACGAGTAGTATGCTCGCATTGTTACTCAAATCCTCTGCAAATGATACAGGAAACAAATGTTCCGAAGTTTATTCGACTATTTATTTCTAAACTTTCAGAATTCTAAAATCTAAAATTCTAAAATCTAATTCTAAAATCTCTCAAATTCGAGTTCACATAGATGAGAACAATCTATATAAATACTGGACATGTGCCAGCTGGTCTCCAGTCATTTCCAGTCGATGTAATGATGCATTATTAATCTTATTAAATTTTTAATTTACTTTTGACCAAGTTAAGTAATCAAGAATACAAACATAGAGAAAAGTAGCTTTGAGGTGATCGAAAATCGGTGCTTAAAGTAGCATATCTCCATCATCATTCCCCGTTGGGTAAGAAAGAGGTGTCCGGTATTGATTCCTGCTTCCATATCGATTGACTTGATTTTCATCTCATCAAAAAGAAGCTTCAAAGTAGCAAAATAATTGAGTCTGACGTTCCCTTGACGAAGAAGATTGAGAAAGATATAATGACTGAAAGGTTCAATCCATCACCTTTCCCATCGGAGATATTTATCGAATACCATTAAAAAAGAAAAATGATGGGCGTAAACGAGATTTATTCCTTTGTTTGATAAAAGAGATAAAAGATCGAGATAAAAAAATCATCTTTATTTATGGAAAAAATTCAAGCTAAAATATTGAAAGCTGCACAGGTTGAGAACAGTTTGGATGACTTTATTATAGCGATTGTATACTTATAGTATATACGAAAAAACGTTATTTGTAATTCTTTGAAGCCTTGATACCTTGAATAACCAATTATTCGTTGTATCCATTGATCAGCCTTTTGTACCCTTAAGGGGAAAAAGTATAGTGAACGGTTGTTCCTGCCATAGAGAATTACGAACAAATGTAAATGATTATGTAAATGCAAAGTATCTAAAGAAAGAAGAGCTTTTTTAGCGTTTCATTTAAAAGAAACAGTTAAATTTTGGAAAAATGTTACGATTGTTCCTTTAATGTTATCGCATAATCCATTCTTTGAAATATAATCTGAACTTATATATGTTTAATGTTTTATATAATCAAAAGGTTAATATACTATAAGTGAAAATTCAAAACCTTTTCGGATTACCGTTAACAACGTAGAGAGAGAATCCTGATATTCTTTGAATTCTCACCTTGAATAGTTCGTTGCTTGTGAGAGAGCGGAGTGGAGGCCATAATAGAAGTAAACACTGCTCACAATTAGTAAGCAAAGAGAAACCAACAATGAAACTGTTTGCTGTAAACAGACGTTTAAGAGAACGCCTCGGCTGCCGCATTCGCTGGAAACGAAGCATAAACGAGGTTATTCAATGGGTAATGATTGAATATTCGACAAGGATCAAGGCTCAAACAGGTCAATGAAACAGATTTACAAATTTAAGGTCTTTGAACGAATCGAGAGAGAAAGTGAAAGGTAAATAACTTGCGCTCCTAATGCCGGACTGCTTTGGACTCAATGTTCACAGTTAATATTTGAAATATTAGCTTTGATCGGCGTCATGCGAAATCTGCAGTTAGGGAGAGAGAGTGAGTTATTTGTAAGATTTTGAACTATGGGGGCATTTTACCATACCGCAGTTATTTCTTTTTAATTGCTACTCTTTAGATTAGGGATATCGCACATGCGAGCAAACTTAAGGACAAACTTGAAGAACATACAAAGGACGCAGTAGCATAGGATGCGTACTTCATGACTACAGAAAAGTAACTCATATGGTTAGGGTTTGAATTTGGAATCATCTGATATTTGGAATTTAGGAGCCTCATTCCTCCCTTTAATCTGTAGTTTAAATAATTTTAAAGCTGTTTCCTGCATCTAGTTATTACATTTATATCACGAATGACGAATAATATAGTTCACAACCCAAACCCATATCCATTAATTGTATTAAGTTAATTAATGTGCCTTATATAAAATAGGATTTTAATGAGGAGATTTAAAATGATTTAAAATTAGTTTCTTGTATAAGTTCTTTCGTCCATTCTGTGTAACTCTGCTGGAAGTTAACTTTGGCCTCTTACGTTAACCCTACCAGTAGAATTTGTAAAATATATTCTTGGCATATATAATAAGAATTCTTATATCTTATGGTTACTGTGAAATTGATCTCATAGCATCTTATTTTAAGCATACGGCAACTGAGTTGATAGGAGTTAATAATTGTAAAAGTAACTCTTTCCTTATAACAAACTTTCTTCTTATCTCTGTTAATACTCGTGAGTTAACAGAAAACTTCTATAATTAATAATAATGCCATTGATCCTCATCAGAACATATAAGTGTTATAACTGAAACACATATCTGGCGGATGAAGACGGAGATAATATTTATAATTTCATGTAGACGATGACCTTTTATAGAATCCCCCCAGTCCATGTGGTCGGTTTATTAATTTACCTCATTTTGCGGCCGAAGAATACGCATATTTGGGCGGAAGCTTTGGGAGGGCGCTGTGTTCGTAATAAATCGAGCGATCGAAGGAGAGAGCAAACATTGGTTTCATTAGGGTTTCGAGCAGCGATTACAGAGGCCTTTTCGCGAGAGTATTTGCCCTTCAAACACCTTTATCTCAAACGAGAAAATAACTAAACGAAAAGATTCTAGACTAGGAATCAGTACTGAAACATGGACAAAGGATAGAATTAATACTATAACGTGAGAGACAGGCTTATCTTACGAAGGGAGATGGGAAACAGAGCTAGTTAAGGGAATGGGGAATGAGAACTAGAAGAGGAGAGGGTTTGAGACCAGCATCGTGTGGACCGATAAAGTGATAATGAAAGGAAAACATTGTTAGGGAGTGTGGGCGGTGAAGCAAAAAGGGATATCGAAGGAGGCCCGTGGGAATCAAATGATTTCGTTAAAAGATCGCCAAAGATTAGCTTATTATTTGCCAAATTAGGGAGATTCTGGGAATTCGTTTCAATCTTCACGGATACAAGTGGATCTCTGCTTTATAATGAAACGAGTTCCGAGAAATTCAATGAAAAGGCTCGTCATTACTCTTTCTCATCATTGAAATAAGTTTAATTGATTTTTACATCTACTCCCTGTAAGCTGGCTTTTGGCGTGTGGATAAGGATGTAAACAAAAAGCATGCAAAAAATTTTTCGTTCCTTATTTTTGCGTATGGGGACGTTAAGAAAAGAAACAAGATATTAAAGGATTAAAGATTTTTGAGATTTTGGTATGGTGTAGAATAGAGAAAGTAAGCTGGGTCGATTGAAAAACAAATGAGAAGGTGAAAGGATTGGTTGGGGAAAAGAGAATGTTAATTGAAGTAATTAGAAATCGACAAAGGAAATGGGTGGGTCAAATATTGAAAGGAGAGGGATTGCTGAAGAAAGCGATCGGGAGAAGAATGCTAGGAAAATAATGAAAAGGAATACAAAGACAAAAGATCATGGATAACTTAAGTGATGGGAAAGGTTATCATGAAGAGAAAGATAGGAAACTTAAAAGGGAATGTGAGGGCACAAGAACCTACCGAAAAGTAGGTACACTGATGTATTATTGCGTATCGTTCGGAGAGAGAATGAGCTCTTTGCCCTATGGTCTATTTTTCTTATTTTACCCCTATTGTCTGGTCTGCAGAAACAGCAGGGGACCGCGCAATACCGATTACGTCTTTCGCAGACGTACTTTTTCTAAATCTAGCAAGCAATCTCAGTATAGTTTCTTATCTCCTATCTTTCAATGGTTACCAGCCTGCGTCTGAGAGTAGAAAGAGTTTTACATTTAACTTTATTGTACTATTCGATTCGATTCCATTGTCATCTAAATGGAAAGTAGTTTAAAATGTTCAGAGCTTCATTTTTTATTCTTATTTAATTATACCAATACTGCGATATCTTATACAGAAGCAATCAACATCTTTAGATAGAGGACATTGCAATTCACTATATAACCTCCTTCTAATCGTATTCAAATGTGCTATACCGAGGAATGTATTTATTCTTGTTAAGGAGATACCGTGTAATCATGACATTTATTTTAATTTTGCATATAATATTTCCACTGACATGTGGGAATAGAGATGTCTTCCTTGCGCAATATTAGGATGCACGCATTAAGCTGACATATTTCTATGCATAAATATGAATATATCTGCTTTCCAAACAAAACAATCAGAAATGTCTTCAATATAGAAATACTAATATTTACCGTAGATATTGTGGCCCAAAAAGATTGTGCTGAGGTAATTAAATTACGCACTGCTTGAAGAGATATAAATCTCAAATTTAGTAGCGATTTTCGCATAAAATTGGTGATTTACTCATTACAAGTATGCTAACCACAATACGAGTCTAGGGTATTTGATACTGAGTAAATTAATATTTGATAATTCAGCGACAATATAGTTTTTGGACAGCGTTGAATTTGATATATTCGAGAAAATCGCGGTATATCGGCAAAAACGAAAACTATGAAACAAAGTTGGCATTTCAACGGAAATCGTTTAATCCTCTCCATAGCATAGATTTTAATATCATCGTCTTTTACGTCCCCAATAAATTGGTAAACGCTTTATCGTTACATAACACTTTGAAACGGCTTAAATATCGAGCTCAGTATCTCGGGAACCACCGCCGTCCTCGTTCGTTTGCACTCCTTCCCAACAACAGTTTCACCGAGATAAGCTCCTCTTTATTTAAACTACCTTTTGAGCCATAATATCCGATATTCCGAAATTTGTTTCGGCAGCACCGTATAGACGAAAAAGAGCTGCGGGATGTGGAGGTGGAGTGAGCGCGAGATAATGGAAAGTATAGGAAAATGGGAAAGCCTTGATGAGATTTCTGCGTGGGAATGATGCTAGTCGATCTGATGGGTTGGGGTGGAAAGGATGGGAAAGGGGAAAGAATTTAGCAATAATAGAGATGGGCATTTAGAGGGAAATTGTATCGGGAAGGATGGTTCATTGTTTGGGGTGAGCGTTGAAGTTGAACGATGGAGATAATGGTTTAGAAAGGCTGTGGATTAAAACTGAAAAGTAGACAACAAGAGTAATAGTTTATTATATCCTATTGAGTTTTGTGATTAGCAATTTATAAGAGGTAACAAGCATACATTGTTCCAATACCATATCTAATAAACGGAAAACGTTCACAGAAGCTTGATACATCCCCACAATCCAATAGAATTTTAAACATTATGATAAATTGATGCGGATAACATTATCCATTTTATTTCAGTATGGTGATAAAACGATGAATTATCAACATCTCCTTTTACGTAAAATATGACCGCATAATAGAAATAAATATCATAATTTTTAGAAAATTTAGATGTAATTTTATTATTGGGGTAAGGAATCAATTAATAAGTCTCAAATCCCAATTTTTACTGAAATCCGCCTAGCTAAAAATTTCCATTAGTAAAAATCTGAGTCAATACCAGAAATATTCCTAGATGAAATATTTTGTATTTATTTCACATTTTCGAAGATGACATCAGCTTTTGTATCATACATTTATAGTATTCTGACGGATCACGTGTAGAAGAAATTTTGGTAAACTGCTGATAGTTTAATCTCATTACCTTTGCATGTGTTACATGACTGGATATATATTTTGAAACTATGTCACGAAAATGTTTCACGATGTAAAATAAACCGACCAAATTTTTCCTTCTTTCAGTATTTTCAAATTTTTTATCTGTTAATTAATTCAGGTCCTAAGAACTATTTATAATTTTTAGCCACAATTTCTTTTCACCCTGAGGTCAAAATTCAAATCCATGGATTTCCGGATTTTTCTACTGAGAATTTCATTTCCTTCAGAAGCGAAAAATTTTATCTAAAAACGGACCCTTGCAGAGAAAAGGTCATTTTTATTCATAAATTTCCCTAAATTTTGCTTCAAATAGCTGAAATGTTAATCTTTTGGAAACGTCTTAACAGCAGCGAACGAAAAGGAAAATATTAGCTCAGCATTTCCGCGAAGCCTTGCTGAACATTTAATCTAAAGGATTCTCCCAGAAATAATAGAGAGGGCCTTCTAAATATAGAAATGGACACAAAGCGGATGAAGTAATTTCGTCTAAAGAATTTAATCCCTTTTCGCGGCGGTGACCGAGAGACGATGAAAATGGTGCTCCCAAATTAGCAGCACTATGGACAGAAAATTAAACGCTCTGTTAAGAAGTAATGGGCGTTCCTTTTTGAGAAAAAAGATTTGAAATAATGGCTCCAACCCCATATTTTTACATTGTCTGCATTTCGTGATGACTAAAGCTAGGAACTAAAAGAAAGGCACTTTCCGAACCGTTTTATATTCGAAAAACTTCACTCTAAAAAGAAACTGGCTTACATTAACCGGAAAAAGAGACCGAAGTAGGGACTTTAATACAACTACAACTACATTAATTAAGAAATACTTTGTCTCATAATGCTACAAAACACAGAAGATGATCGGAATATTTGTAGTAATTAAAATCTTTGAGTTGATTCAAAGTCGAAGATTGGTTAGTTTATGCAGCAAAGTAGGCGTTCATCAGTTTCAGAACTCTCTATAAACACCTTTAATTTGAGTAATATTTATTATCCCGTCTTTTTTGACATTTTGTACAAAATAAATTCTGATGACTAAGTGATCTTCATATGTCAAGCATCTGATAAATGATTCTAAACGCAATGGATATACGATTTTCCTCCTTATCAAGAGGTGCTTACTGTCTATCTATTAATATCCGATGTGTATAATCCGTTATATTTGGTAATTAGAATTTTGCACTACTTCAAATCTATCAAATTATAAACGATACTTGTGGTCATTTCCTTAGAATTCTTTGTTTGTACTAGCTATATGTTCAATCAATAAAAACATCCTTTATTAATTTGTTATATCTTTATGCCAATAATAAACAACCGTGGATAGCTACTCTTGGTATGCATAAGATCGTAGTATGGACATTTCACTTATACATGGGTGGTCTGAAATGTTTCCAACATTTCGCCATTTCTCGACATGTTTTCTGAAAATTTCTGAAAATTCTGGGGTCGGTAACTTTTCAGACCACCCTTGTTACTATATATATAGCAATACTATACTAACTATATTTAAATAAAACGTACATTACAAGGTCAACTACATAGTTACCAATCATTTATCAATGAATAGTAATTATGCTGCTTCCAACGCTATGTTTCTTAGTGAGCACACTCTCACTATGTACAGCTAGTTCCAAAAAAAACTTACCACCTAAGCCGCAACCCGCATAACAGGCAGTGAGTATCCTGCAAGCGAGCCTTAAGAAGTGTGTGAGAGAGAGAGAGAGAGAGAGAGGGAAAACATGGAGGAGATAGTCTGCTTCTGTCCTGGCTCCGCTTGCAGAGTTGAAATGGATTTATTTGCGTTATTGATATTGCAAAGATTTACTAGTATCCTGAGTTTGGTGGCATTGGCGTAGCAGAATAGTATTATAATGATATGGATGTTGTAATGCAAGAATTGAGTTATTATAAAATGGTTAATACGAATCAGTATATATTCTAGCTTTGCTTCTCGCAAAGAGGGAACCGTAGCACACGAGGTCCCGTTATCCCGAGGATACCGAGGCAACCCCCTTCCCTTCCCTTCCCTTCCTGTCATAAAATTCGAGTCTGAGACGAAAGGCACAAGCAGGAAGAAGGAAATTTTCGCAAACCCTGCCTTTGAGCCGCTCTGAGCTTATGTTTTGGACTGAGATGGGAGAATGAAAATTTCCGCGCAGTTTGAATCATTGTCGGACCAAAAATATATAGACCTCGAATTTGACGCCTTCGCTTGCAAAACTCTGCGGTTATAATGGGTTATATTACATAATATAATAGTAGATAATATTATACATCGTTCAAGAGAGCAGTTATTAGCCTTTAAAATTATATACGTAAGGAGTCCATATCGATCACCTGCTTTATCACAGCCTGTGTGAATGCAATCTACACAAGTAAAGTAAGGCAAACTCATGGCCATATCTAGGCTATTACATTAATATGATACATTAAAAAACAATAAGTAAATATATAGTATGAAGTCTTGAGGCATTCTCTGCGTATTTTAGATACATTTTGTTTCATTTAATAAGCATCGAAATTAAAATTCGATCGGTAAAAAATCAGTAAATTTTATCATCTATGCAGTTGGAATTTTTACTATACCGTCCAAATCAATTGAGAGAAAATGTGCTAGAATCGATTTTCCTCAATGAATAAAGATGACGGACACGAGACTACCATCTTTCACATTAATTTTGAATTAATTAATTATTTTTTTTCGGTGTCATTGAAGTGTGAATCGAATAAACTTGATTTCTTCTGTGGATTCCTCTTGAAATGGTTGCAGTCACAAACCATTACGTTCTTAAACATTCTTCTCGCTATATTTATCACCTTTAAAAGTTCTAAAATACACAAAAAGATAATGCGAATGAGGTTTGGTCATAATGCTCATTGAATGCTACTGTTAGCTATGAATGTAAAATTTTCAATTAATTTTGAATGTATACAAAACTACCTACATTATTTATATTTCAATTGTTTATTATAACGTTTACAATTATTATAATGTAGAAAACGTTAAAAATACGCAAAATAATAGGGACTTTGTGAAATAGTTTTTCCCAGGGCCTTTTAACCTGTAATTCCAACCCTGTAATATCACATGGGGAAGCGCATATGAGGCTCATGTTGAAATTTTGCTCCCCTCGGTTGATGGCTGGCCCTGCGTAACTCTCATATTTTTCGACACAATTTTAATGATTGAGATGAATGGGTGGTGGTTTGGTATGGCTAGTCTATCTACATATTTATCGATTGGTGATATTGAAAATATTCCTTCGTATTTATAATGTATTGACTATGAGAAACTTTTCATCTATCCACATTCCATGACAAATTGGAAAAGCAAGATACAGGAGTGATTGGAAGAAGTGAATAAAGCAATGATTTCACCAGGACTTCAAGAGAGGGACTGTTTTGATAGAGATAGGGAAGTGAGAAGTGACGGCAACAGTAATATATACACTCACATGAATTTAACAACCAAAAGTGTAAGAGGTATGTTAATTCCAGATTTTTGGATGAATCACAATAGGTAGGCGCATTTTTTGCTTTCCTAGTCGACCAATTGTTTACTTTGAGTAGGAGGAACGACCTCTTTTAAAAGTATAACCCACTCGCTCACCTTCTCAATTTTCTCATCCAGCATATATTTTTTCCGTTTATGACTGCCTCCAGAGAAACTACTCATTTATCCAATTTAAGTAATATCTTAGTCAAAAATGATTAACATTCAAATATACAAGATATAACGTCGATGGCTCATCATAATTTCAGAAATTTCCTTCTCATGCATCAGTTTATTCCCAGGATCTCCGAAATTGTATACTATATCGATGTTCAATGTTTTATAGCAACCTTCTCTTAATTCTATAAGAAAGTTCGAGTAGTTCACTAAGCCAGTAACTAAACCATCTTCTTATCAGCAATTTATTTTGGAAAGAGATTTCGAGGTTTTTTAAACCAATAGAAATCGCTAACATTAGTATTACTACCTATGCAAGCCAATTTTTTCTTCTAAATAACTTTAGAGATATTATTTATCAGTATTCGGCGTATAAATTTCAAGTTTCTGCGACATTGAATATGCGGAGTGTCTACAATTCCGTATTTACGTTTCAATTCATATTTTAGTGACATTATAATAGAAACTAGTCGATCTAGTAAGATTATCTTCAACGCTCTATCTACTTTGTATCATAGATGTTGTAAGAGAAGTTAAACGATTTGGTTCTCGTAAGCGTAAAGAATACATATTAGGTGGTATTTCTCTAATTAATTTTTCAAGTAATTTCAAACTACGAAATTTTGAGCTCAATATAGAGACAAAATAAAGCATAAAAAACAATATTTATAAATAAACAATCATTGACGGGGAGCTTGATTTATATAAATGGACGATAGGCACATTACTTATTTTTTCGTTTTTGTCGTTGAATTAGTTATTTAGAATAAGCTAATACAGTTTATGCCATTCACTTTAAAAGGAGAATATAGAGATACTAATTCAGATATGATGCACCCAAACATTTTCAACTTTATGTTATCATTCAGATTTTCCGAAGGTCCTATTTCAACTAGAATGATCTTCCTTGCATTACCATTAAAAAAATTCAAAACATCTTCGCAAAATTCGTAGAGAATTATGATGTGCCTAGGATGAAGGATGATGCTACGAAGGTCCTTGGAGTGAATGTTGGAATAATGGATTACATATAGAACCAAGAATATTTTAACAGCTAAGGTATGAATCATGAGAATTAGAGGAATATTCTCATGTAAGTCTGGTTACCATCCGTTGGTTTATATTTTTAGCGTATTCTTCCATGACTCATATTACCCATCATTCATAATTATTGACGGTGATTTTTCTTTTAATCATTATACACCATTCAAACAATTCGGGTTATATAGTTTACTTGAGGCATTCAGAAACCGAAGCAGGGATCATTAATCATTAGTCTCACCTAGTGCATAGTTCTGAAAATCATTTCAGTATAACAATAGAAATCGTGTTGTGGGTGTTTTCACACCCCCTGACATACGTCATACGGCGGCTCGCGGGGTATTAATGTAAATGTAAATAAACCAGATGTTAACGTGTAAACCTGCAATATGCAAGTATACAAAAACCTGGTATTTATCTGCAATATGCAAATCAGTCTTAAGGTTCTGATTTGCCATACTAACTGTTGTTTCTTAACCATCTGGATTCCTTGCAAGAAGTCCTGAAAGGTCGTCTACCTCAAAAATAGAGTTGAATATCTTCATTCCCTAAGGGAATACCCGCGGCGAAGATAACAAATCGCGGATCTACCATTTCCCACCTTACTTGTGATCGGTCGCCGCCACCATACCCTAACCTTAGATACCTGCTCAGCAGGGGTGCGGTCGGTAATCCTCATTAGCGCTTTCAAATTCGCTACCCCGGATACATACGACCATCCACAATATGCCGAAAAGGGGGTTTTCTTTTTCAGAGCGGAGTTCACCTTCACCCATCGGCCGTTTTATGGTTCCTTTGAGAAAATAGATAATACCTTTCGATGGACGAAACAAAAGAAAAAGAAACAACAAAGGAATGAATAGGGGATACTCCTAGGGCCAGGGTGGAGGTCCTCCGCTCTCTTTGAAAGACTCGGTAAAACTTCAGACGCGAATTTGTCAGAAACAGCCAAATCTCATCTCAAAATCATAATGCTTCATCTGATACTGTCATCACGAATGCCTGATGGAAGTAAGAACAGAATGGCATGTTGATGCATATATTCTGAATTACCTAATGCTCTGTTAATTGTAGTATCAAGCAAATTTTATACCTCTCTGTATTGCAGAATAATTCAACTGCGAAGAAATCGAGTCAAAATTTGCACCACGGGGCAAGAAAGAGATTTAGCATCAGATAAAAGTTGGGACAGCATAATTTTCCAAGGAACATGAACTTGATTTAATTAAAGGGATGGTTTTTCTGGGACTGGCAATGAACAATATGTTCGGAAAAGTGTTACGAAATGCTGGCGTTAATTTCGTCGTAAATTAATTTTTTATTCGATACGTGAAAAAAAATTGTAGTCCTCAGTATTTAAATTAAGAGTGCTACTATTCTAATATCTATGTTATTTTCTAAAATACTAAATTAGCAATTTGAATTTTAAGCGATTACCTTAGAAAATGATGATATCACAGCAATTAATATTTTACTTTCTATCATATGATTTGGTGGTATTTAAAATTTTTATAATATTTGATGTAATTATCTGATGTAGTTGATCGTAATTTACTTGGTTTACTTTATTGTAATATGTTTTGGGTCTAATTTTCAGAGCTCTTTACCAGGTTGACTTAAAATGATTCTTTCTCAGTGTATTCGTCCAGATTAAGTCTCTTTTCATCTTTGCTTTCATTAGTAGGTTTCGCAGTTTTTTCATGCTCCCCTTCTCGATAGCATTTCTTCTGCAACATAAATTAGTTGAAATACAGTTGATTGTGTTCATATACCTAAGTATTCTTTATCTCCTTGCAGAGTTTTCTTTCATGTTTCTATTTGCGTCATAGTCGTGAAGTTCCTCTAAATAAATTTAAAAGTTCCTCCTGTAGGCGTCAAGAGCATAAAAAACGTAATAATATAATCCTTTTCAATCTTGCAATGACATAATTTTTTATTGGATAATTGAAGCAGCTAAAGTAAGTTTACCCGATGTCTCCAGAAAAAGGTGAATTACGCAGAAGTTTCAGGCCGAAATAAGGAGATCCGATGTTTATTCATTTTTTAATACTATGCTGCTGACATAGTAAAAAGTAACACTAAATTTAAACAAGATTTCGTGCTAGTAAAGACGATACAAATACGTTCAACGCGTTTCACAACGGTTTAAAAGGGCGCCTTCCTTCCAAGAGCCAATAGAATGCATGAAAAACTCTAGACTCGCTCTCATCGAGCTTCAGGTCTGTTATGCGGGTTGCGGCTTAGGTGGTAAGTTTTTTTTGGAACTAGCTGTACATAATCAAGTGTATTATGTTTGTATATTATTTAAGGTAAATTGCTAATCAGTTGGTAATCAACAAAACGGTCTCGCTCATAGTATTATCCTTCGGATGACTTTACGTCGTAGTGGATCATAAGTTTAGAACAGTTTATAACTTTCAGATATCGTGAGCCCCAGATGCTTAAGCAACAGGTACGATGCTTGACGTATTCTTCTCAAGCTTTTATTCTGCCTCTAAAAACCTCGATTTCATTTCTTGGTCCGTCAAACTTTAATCTTTCATCCTTAAGGGCATTTCTTCACCATCATTTGGAACTCGGAAGAAATTTAGCGGAGGGTATCCATTTTATATTAAAAAAGGTCTATATTTCAAGGATGACACCTAATATGGGAAAAAATTTCGAATATTTCTTTTACGCGAGAGGAAAGCTAGTCTCGCGGAACATCGGCACGCGAACGAGTATTTTTAATCAAAAATTGCATACGCGTTCCATATGGATGCAATAATGACGCTTGGGTAAATTGGCTTTTCCGATGAACTAGGACTCTGCTCGTTAGAGATACGGGAATGGTTATCAGGATAGCCTCGAGATTTATTCTTCCACAGGATCTTCGCATCACTAAGATAAGCATCGCCTCCTGATTAAAAATTTCCATGCATCTCCTGCATGTTCACGAAATAGATTTTCGGAAATATTGAAATCCCCGCAAGCGCAGTAAGTCGAACAGGAGGAGATAGTACGGCGGGGAAATTAATTACCAAAAAGAAACTAATTCATTCACAATTCCTCCAGGAAGCTTCCTTCCTACAAAAGGACGAAGAATAACAGTTCTGTAATTTATTCTCTGGAACATTTATTTTTGACCGATTTCGCTCCCGGAGTAGCATTATCAGGTGCCGTAGAAGATATATTAAAAATATTTAAAAACAAAAAATTATTTATTTTCACATGTTATACAATGCACAATAAATTCCATCCACACAATATTCCGCGTAGGATAAATAGTAGAAATGGGTGTCTTTAATTTTGTACGTATGCATTATCATAGTTAAATATTTTAATGGTGCTGTTACCGAAATTTTGAGATTAACGAATTTAGTCAAATTACAGTTTTGAGTGCTAGCTATTCATTCATAGTAAAATAATTCATAACTTTACATTTATATCTGCTATATTAAATATGTAATCCTTGAAATTTGTCGTTATAGTAATGTGCATGATCGGAATAAGGATACGTTAAGAAACGATAAGTTCCAAGAGGTAGATTCTCTCATTTATTCACAAGGATTTACGGATATAAAAACAGGCTGACAAGACCGGGACTCGAACCCGGCTTTTCCACATTCCGAGCGGATGTTTTATCCAGCTGCTTAGTAGAACGAAATCACGCGCCATTGCCAACTTATTCACCCTAAACCGGCATGTTGCCTGTGATGGCTTGATAGCTCTAATTGATAAAGCCTTCGCCCTGAAAGTGAAAGATCCGGGTTCGAGTCTCGATCATGTCCGGCTTTCATTACGTTCGCGAATTTTCCTAGGCTTTCCTTTACGTGTGAAATCTCCTTAAACTCTTTTTCTATGTTTTATATATGGTCGACAGATAATACATAAATGTAATTGTTATGCGAACATCACAAATATTAATGATCACCCTGAACATTAGACCTACCCTCGGCCTACATGCAAAATTTTCAACATTAACTTTTCTTGAAAGAGAAGAAAAGGAATCATTTCACTCCCTTGATGATGGAGATATAGTTTCCGAAACGCGCAACCGGAGTTTCTGAAAACTGGTAGCCGACGGGCGATAATCCTTTTCTGAGGAATTGCCCCCGACGGGTGCTGATATTCGGCGATTGTAGAATATTCGCTTCTGTTACTCTTTTTCTATGTTTTTCATATATGGTCGAGAGTTATTTCATAAATTCAATTACTATGCAAACTTCGCATATATTAGTCATAACGTAAGCATCTTGAACATAAGACGTACCCTCAGCATACATTCAAACTTTGAAACGTAAACTTTCACCAAACAGAAATATTAGCAGTTTGGTATTGATAAATTTGCAAAAATATCCGAAACGACTAAAGCGAGCGTACCCTACTGGGATCTGCGTCATCCCGCGAGGTTTGAAACAGAAGCGGAAATAATAAAACACGCGTGGAAAGTATGAAGAGGGATAGAGAATTAGCAACTTTCACAACGGTGGCGAGGGTAATAAGCTTTACCACTCCGCTTAAAAATAAAAAGCGGCGAAAATGAGGCGGCGCTGGGAAGGGGATAAAAAGGCGGAAGAGGGAGGTTGCGGTACCCTTTTCCAGGCCGAATAGACTCTCCCCCTTCCCTGGGTCCCTTTTTGCACGTAAGCCACAGTGAAGAGAGATGAAAAATTCATAAGCTACGCATTTTGAGCTTCTGTCTGGAGGCGTGCTCGGCCTTCCCTTCTCTAGCCATTCGGGGCGGTGATCCATTCCAGCCATACCCAATTCCGAGGGAGGATTAGGAGGGAGAGAAAGAGGTTTAAAGAAGGGATGTGAAGGACAGGGGAGGGAAAGAGGTGGAAAACAAAAGGATGAAATGTTATGGCTCGGTAATATCGAACCCGACCGCTTCGCGGGCACCAAGTTTCTCTCCGCGCTTGTTTAAATTGCGGATTTTCTTGCGTTAACGTTGCCCAAACGTAGGGGTCGGCAAACTTGTAAGGGCAAGGAGCCGAACCTCAAAAAATTTGGACTTGAGAATTATTTGACGGCTAAGGTATGGAATGGAATAATCTTAGTATGCGTGTAGGGAAACCTAAAGGGCAAATAGGCGTACAGTAGGGTGGATCGAAAAAACTTTTTTTTTGAAATCGGTATGCGGCTTGTGCTTAAAGTTTGTGGTTGGTGGTCCTTGGTAGGTTGGATGGGGTCGAGTTATTGCAGCAGGTTATTGCCTACCCAGCATCCGTAACATCTCTGTATATTTGGCGTTTCTTGACAAATTTTGGCGAACTAAGAAACCAATTTTCCTCATTCAAACTCAGTAAATTGTTAATCACTAAGCAACATACAAGCAATACATGTAATATTTTGCCATTAAATCACTTCAGAAACATCGAAAAATCATCAGAAAAAATTGCAAATTTTTGAATTTTTTTTCACAAAAATTTAAAATTTTAACTAAAATTCGCAGCCTCAGGATCCGATCATATTCATGATTTATAAGGACCACCAACTACAAACTTTAAGCAATAGCCGATACCGATTTCGAAAAAAAAGTTTTTTCGATCCACCCTAGCGTACAGTCTGCCGAGACCAAGAATCGAACCCGGACATTTCAGGTCTCCCACCAATTTACCTATCGATAATCAAGAAATCTATCGATAAAATCGTTAGCATTTCGAAGCCTCAGTAAATACTATTGCGAAGGAATCGAATTTAATAATATGATTAATTGATGACTCTTTGGCATATTTGATGGAACTTCTCCATACTCAGTTGTAAGAAAATACAATATTACTGCGTCCACAAAATATATATATGAAATATTATGCAGCCAGTTTCGAGAAAGTTGAGCCTGATGATGAGTTGACTCATTCGAAACCGGCCACATTATTTTTCAAGTATATAGATTCTGAGGACGCATTCATATTATGCTTTCTTTCGACTTAATTTAATGAGAGGACCACGTTACGAAATCCCATTCGTTAGACAAAACAATTGCTGCGTGACTTTCAACGCGGGTTCCTTGATAAGTTATATATCAAACACTTGAATATGCATTAATTGTTAGAGAGAGAACAGTAGATGTAGATGTAAAAATAGGTAGTGAACAAAACTAGCTGCATCACAGTAAAAACCACAAAATTTTCAAAAGAAGCACAACATTTGGGAGTTCACTTTGTAACGAACGCTTATAATCACCTCATTCAGCACTTAACCTCATTCATAATCCCTAAATAGCGACCCATTATCCTTCATTATCATAACTGAAACTTGGAATCTTAAGGAAGCTACCACTGATTCCGGAAGGGAAGATTAACTTCAGCAAGGCAAGGGGGTCTCCGAATCGGGAAGGCAGTTGCGGCGGATTGTGGAAGTGGAGAGATCGTTTAAGAGATCAGTCCGTCCAACTCCTTTCCGTCTTGGGGACCCCTGACATCGACTGCAGAAGAAGAATCGACGGCCACAGCCTCCCTGCACTCCACAACTGTAGCACTGCATGCATAACTCACCGTAACCAAGTTTGAATCGTCGAAGTTTTCCTCTCAAAATCTTTAGTTTATCGGACCACTCGGGAGTTAGGTGGAGTTTGAATGGTTCTATTTTTCTCTCTTGAACTTTTGTAGAGAAGTTACGTGGAATTTCGACCGAGGAGTTGGATGATCGAGAGGAAGGTTTTGCCACTGCGGTATGATATCTTTAGCATCAAAGATTTACTGAGAGGCCATTTTTTCCTGTAATAATTTCACAGAATACTCAATATAAAATAAAGATGTAAAATCACTCGGTATCTTTCTATAATTTCAAAAAATATTAAGGAAATTGATGAGATACGGGAATCAAATTTTTCCCTGAGCCGTTATAAAAGTTTCGTAAAGGCAAAATATACTTCATCATCTACTCCCAATATTGTAAAAATTTTCCATATCGTATCCATTTATATGTCCTTTCAAATAAAATCTTGAAATCGTAAAGAGAGTTGGTGGACTTCGTGTACTATATGTCTCATGCATGTACAAAATAACAAATAAATTCGATGTTTCTTTCGGTCAACCAGAGAACAGAATTTGCTTTCTTCTGCTCTGAATACACTGATCAAAAATGATTCTCGAAAATAAGTAATCAATCAGTTGATTATGTTAGCATAAGTTTGTAAAAGACGAATTGAATTTTGATAGATGAACCTTTGGGAACCTTTATTAGTATTCTCTTTAGCATTTCCATCCATAAGGTTACAACTAATTTAAATTCTATACTGACTTTAAGGAGAACTTTTAAATGTTACATGTTTTGAAGATGATGATATATGGGTGACTCGAAATTTGGAAACAGTTAATAATATTTTAATGTTGTTATTTTATCAACCTTTTGTCTTGTCCTTATGGTTTTCATCTTCCGTGCGCCTCTATTCTGAACCAGACTTCTCCTTCTGATATGTCTCAAACTCCAAGTAAATCAGACCCATACAATCTCCGTCTGCCTCTACAGTTATTACCTTCTGTCATTCCTTCAATAATAGCGTGGGCTAATCTTTCATGTTTCATCTTCCTCTTCTTCAGCGTTCCCAGCATGCTTCTTTCTTCGCCTAATCTGTTCTTCATTGGTCACCCTATCAGTTCACATAATTCATCCGTAAAATTATTTCTGTTGAATGTTACCCTTAAGCTCTCAGAAAGGCGAATATTTTTAATCAATTTCCCGCTGTGAAAGTAATAATAATGTATCGAATAGTAAGGCTCCGCAAGGAATCAGAATTCCTATAATTGGAAATGCGCACAATGGCATTCAGGAATTGGTTTAGATAATCTGCTGCAGGATATTTATACCTTAAGTCATCTACGAATCTGCTGCGTAATTAAAATGTTCAGTAAGCCCCTTATGAAAGAATAATCTTGGTAACGATTTTCAGGAGCATTGCAAAACAGGTAAGGTTATCGATGCTGAAGAAAGAATACAATAAGCCATTTCAAATAGAGATATTAATATCCGATCCTTTGAAATTGGAAGCAGAGAAAGAAACTTTCTACTTTTATATGTAGCGCAAGAAGAGTCTCGATGTTTAGAATGAGATTTTTAATAAGCATGGGAAAAAAACTAAACTTGCTCAGTAAGTCACTATTTGGATTATTTCCTCATTTATTTATCTTCCCTCTGGTAAAATATTTACTATTAATGTAGTTTTCTCATATTAGTAGCAAATTTTTCTCTTCCTTCCTCACTGAATAAAAATTCTCCTTTACTTTCACTTCAAAGGGGCCTGTTCATTCAGCTTGAATTTATTTTCAACATAATTATTCTGGCCTTTCTAATTAGACCCTAGTTAGTATTCTATGCTGTTGGCTGAATAATTCTTGTTTGCCGGAATAACTCTGTTATTTTTACGCTGCTGGCTGCTTGAGTATACTTCATACATCAAACATCTCCTTTTTTGCTTGTTTACCTTACCTTTTACCTTTTTCGGGCTTGATTAAAAGCTTTGAAACTCGCGGACAGTTATGGTATCGCGTCATTATCATCTTTTTGGTTTTTTTACAAAACATGACAAGTTATTTATAATATTCCTATGTAGGGATATGCGATGTGATTATTTGAAAATAAAGGACTCTTTCTTGTAGGTCTTTGTCCAAGCTTCAAATATTTCATAAAATGAAATCAAACTTCGTGGAAAGCCATCGAAATAAAAAAAGAAAACTGTAATTTTTCCCCAGGCTTATATTATTTCAGCCAAATAAAAACTTGTGGATAAAAATAAAAAGTTTTCTATTTTCTCTTTTTCAAATATTCTCTTGCCCTTTTTTCGCATGACTCACATTTTGTTTCCGTTGTACTTATTTGTCTTTTATTTTTCATGTGATCCGTTGGCTCATGAAACTACTATCATTTCATTAAATATAACTTAATCTTTGATGCTTACAAAGGATGAAGCGTCTTTTTTCCCTGCTAGTTTTTAAACATAATTTAGTAACCCTGGGTCTCATCGCTAGATTTAATCTACACTCTTTTTGATTGCCGCTTTTTAACTTTAACTTTATTCAATGTAAAAATAAGTTAGTCTCTTAAGGGTGATTTGAAATACAATAGCAACGACAGGATCGCTTCTAAGTGGAACCGAAGTGTAGTAAATAAACTTTAAGTATCAATGGGAAATAAGATCCGCAATTAATTGTATCTTTTTTATTTGCTTCAATTATGAAAATTATATGAAATAAAAGGGAAACTTTGGAATAGCCGTGTTTTTTGATATTTGTAGATCCTCTTCTCATCATTATCCATGATATTGAAGAGTTATAGATATTGAAGTAGCTGTAAATAAACTATTCTTGTTTAGTGAGTCCGCTCTTATAATCATTCTGGAATCCCAAGGAGAAATAGACTTAAAGAAAGTTTGATGGGACCGGGAATCGAACCCGGGATCTTCCCCTATCCGGGATACTGCTTTATCCAACCGATCTAACCGATGAAAACAATTCCTCAAGCCGTTCTGAGAACTTTGTTGGCAAGAGCAAGAGGAACTTTTTTCAAGTTCCTTTGCTCCTTGGGATTTTTCCTGGACGCGCATTACCTTTACCTATTCTTTATCATTCTGGAAAGTATTTAACTTTGACATAGTTGTGGTTTATCGTCTCGAACCGTCGATATGCCGGTGAGCGTCGAGCCAATTCTTATTAGAAAAAACTCTAATACATTAAGCATTTACACTCCCTGAGGATGGAGACATAGTCTCCGAAATGCGCATTGGGTCCTTCCCAGAGGGCTGGTAATCTGTGGTTACCGTAATCCTTTCGATAGTTTAGCCCATCGGTCACCGGTATATCGGCTTCGAACCTCTTCTTCATTAATAGCCTAGTTCTTTTCCTTTTTCTTTCAACAACTGTTTTCGTTAATTTATTCGATTAATAATTGATTTTATACATTGAATCACAAGGAGAGCTATTGTCTTTTCTACATCGAATGAAGTTCTGCCAAAAGAACAAAACATGACTCCTGATGCCCATAAAATGTACCATTCTAAAAAGTAAAGAGTACGGGTCGACAACGTGAAGCACAAAGACTCACCGAGGCATCCTAGCAATTCCGCGTTTTTGCAAAGAATGTTTTGCCAAAAGGAAACAGAGTGACAGCGGGGCATTTTCTCCGAATATTCATCGTGGATTCGGAGAGTGGGGAAGTCTCATTTGTCTAACAGCGCTCATTGTCTACAACTTGGCCCTACGCGATGCTCTCATTTAACTCCACTATAACTCTTCCGGAAAAACAATGCCCGCAACTACCTGTTGCCTATCGCACCGTCGTTTTAAGCTAAAAAAATTAACTTAAAATAAAAACCGGATAGAGCTGAAATTCAGCAGTTTACCGGAACCCAGTGCTCTGCTTCAAAGTGGAAGATGAGAGAGAGGCCGGCGCTCCGTGAAAGAGTGAGCGCTAGCGGAAAATAACCGATTAACGGAGAGCGTTAATTTGAAACGAAAATGAAAAGAAAAGTTGGTGATGACCGCTGTAAACGAAGGGCAGGAACATATACCGGCAGACACACTCTTAAAGGAGCTCTAACAGAAGAAATCAAGGGAGAGTAAACTTAAGTAATTTAGGGTCACACACATGGCTTTCCACAAAGTTACGCCATAGCATATTCCTTTTATTTAGTAATTTTCTTAGTATTCTTAGTTTTTCTTTAGTATTTTTCTTTTATCACAGTAATGGGAAATTAAAATTTACTCTCATTTCTTGTTATATAAGAATAGCATTAAGGGACTAATTATATAGTATAGATTCTTCATTTTGAAGAATAATTGAAATTTTGAAAAAAGATTTTCATTTAAAAAATATAAATTATATAAATTTGTATTTTAAATAATATTAATAAAAGTAAATAATAGGTTATATATCTTAGATGTTATTTTATTGCTGAGATAAAAATATCCTAATACAAGGATGTTTAATACATAACCCTGACAAAGGATTTATTGAATTCGAATTTAAAAATAACATTATTGATATGAGAATGATTTGTAACTCACCCTTGCATAAGTGTATTAAATACAACCATTGTTATACATGACTAGAGTACGAACCGATGACTCAACGGAAAATATCCGTTTTCGGTTCCGGTTCAATGCTCTGGTATGTATTATCTAAAGATGATAATTTTATTTACATTATGCGTAACATATAAGCAAAGTAAGGGAAGCGATATATGAGCGAGCTATGCAGAAAGATCCATTATAAAGTTTTAATTTAACTCTCATTAGTCCTTCCTAAAAAAGAAGTAATATTATCATTGCTGCACAAGGTTGCAATCAGTTTTACGGCCATAGGTAATCATTATAAACGAAAACCACTGAAAAATAAGCCAAGGTAACATTAATTCAATTTAAAAAGATATATAAATTATATGTTTGCATATTGATGAAGTATTAGATATATACATGAAAATATATTAACGAATAGATAAAATAACGAAAGGATAAAAATGCTGAACAATTACAAACTGCGCAAGACCAAAAATTAAACGACTTCCTTTCCGAACAAACTAACCTTTCCATCGCATATAAAGGAATATTGGGTTTCGAAATGGGAACTCGAATAGCAAGACCCTCAGACGGGAAGGAATTATGCTTTTACGATTAGGTACGACCCTATTATTCTTCACCTCCTCGAAGCTTATAACACGAGAATTCAAACCAAGAAAAGGCAATACTCCGTTCGGCGGAACAAGAGCTAATTGTAAAAAATAAAACCACGAGATAGTTAAAATCGCGATAGACGATATCCTACCCCGTCCTCTTCCACAAGGGTCGTATTTATACGAAGGAAAGAAATTATTTCGGCCTGGGGCTTAAGGCAAAATCAATATCTCTTTTATGCTGCGCGATGCGCCGGAGATATAAACGAAATAGTTAAAAAATCGATGCGAACGTTATCGGTGATCCCAATCTAATACTCCCACGTCGAATTGGCCGGGGTCAAAATGGCCTCCGAAATTCCACCTTCTCAGTCGCATAGCTTAGCTCTCTCACGTTTGTACAGACGATTCGAGCTCTTTTTATTCCGCGCCGTTTCCTATCGTCTCCTCCCTCGTCGCTAATTGAAATGGCACTGAGAATTTTCCATTTCTCCAACACGAGTCGGAAACCTACTTCAAATTAAGTTCTTCTTGAACTTTGTTACCCTTAATTAGCGTGGAAGTTTCCCGTGTTTTCGTGAATGGAGAGAAGCCCCCCGGAGGGAACTCGTTCTTTGCCGGTGAGAAAAAATTAGAAGGATACACCTTACTAGTTAGGTGAAAAGTTTTGGAGAATTAGCTGCAGGAATGCGACGGTGACGATTTTTTCAAGGAGGTGGCGCTCACTCTTCCGGAGTTGCATTGGAACTATTCACTATGGCTTCATAACTACGAGAGTGTACACGTTGAGTGTCCTTATAAACTCCCAAGTATTCCGATATCCATAACATTGTAGTGGTTCATTTTTCAGAACTGTGTGTTTTAATATCTTCGGATGAATCGAAGATAAGGACCGTAACACCGTTTTCATAATACGTATAAGAAAATGGAAGAATGTTAACGCAAACCTTCCATAATGTGGGAATTGATACTAAACGTCCTAGTACGATGTATCTTCTTCTTACCCAAAGGACTCGGTTCTTGTTCCATCAGCATAGTTAAATAAATAAATATACTTTTTCATTCTTTACTCTCATATTGATGACACTCTAAAACTCTACCGAATCATATACCCGAACTCTAAAAACTCCAAATTCCTAAACAAACAGTCTCATGCATTTTGTTTTATGGTTTGACCGGTGTACATGGATCTGAATCCCGTGATAACCATTTTAATACTAGATCAGTAGACAGATCACATCCGATACATTTAAGGTTTCCAAATTATTGTATTTAAAAATTCGAATAGAATATCCTACATATCACTTATATCTATACCAATATTCTTCTTTATCTTCTATCTCTTTCTCAGTAATTATTTTCATTTGAGATTAATCAGAGTTCATTTGCTGTTTATCTGAAGACAGTTAAGGATTCATGGGATATCTCATGTCTCAAGAAGTTTTATCTTAAATTTTGTTTTGCATATTTTTAGCCTTTTTTATACTATTTCTGTTGTATATTTTTCAATACTCAGCGTCTTTTAGGATGCCTTCCCACAATATTATGCGTAATTTTTCTTTATTGATAACGTTAATCTTTTGTTTTGACGCTTAAGAAAATATTTTCCTTCGGGTTAAAATTCATCTACAACTACCAGTAGGTGCTGCAGGTTCTTTATCCTTCTTGAGGGTCTTTTCTTGTTGGAGATTTTCTCATAAGTACTTAATTCAATTATTTTTTCATCAACATAGTAGTTTCATTCTTTTTCTCTCTTTTTTACGTTCTTTTCTTCTAATCTATCTTTTTCTAATATGGAATTATCCTATCATTTTCTATTATTTTCTTCTTTGGAGGAGGAGACTTTAAGTGATAAAAGAGGTCACTGGTCTCAACCCCGCCCTCAAGAAAGTACTCCTCTATTTCTTTATATATTTCTCTCAGCAGGTACTACTATACGAATAATTAAAGTTTTAGACTTCTTTTTTTTTAATATTCCTTACTAAATGGCCTGAAAAGTCCCGAGCCTAACAAATAAAAAATCAATTTTTTACCGGAAAACCTTTTTTATTCTTCAGTATAATCTCCATGTGAAATGCCTAAACTTCGTGAAAACAATCAGCTGCCATTCGGGAACTAATACATGAATTGTCATGAAATTAAAAATAGTGCCATCTTAAGGTTGGTTCTCAAGTGAAATGTGCAGAAAAAGTTACTAGTGGCGACATCTCTATGTTAGGCTCGGGACTTTTCAGGCCATGTAGTATAAACAACTTTTATGTTTATTAACAAATATGTGGGTTATCTTAATATATCATAGCATTTCCTTGGCATTCCATCTCGTCCCGAATTTTCTTTTCTCCTCACCTGTCTCCGATTTTCCCTCATCATCAACCTCCTCATCATCTGCCCCTTCCATCCAGAGTCCCCTTAACACTCAACGATGAAGTGATAGCATCAATCTTCCGCCATCTCCCCGCACTTCCGTCCCCCCTTCGATACCCCAATGACCTTCCAGGATCTCAAACCTTCAACCCCTAACCCCCAACCCCATCCTGGGCAGGGGACCCTGAAATCGAGAAAGGATGAATCGACGACAGCGCCCCTCGCGGCGACGATGCGAAGTTGCGGAGTGGTGAAAAGCCCCCGAGATGCGGCATAAATTAGGGAAAGTTAGTTTGGAGCGGGACGACGAATACAAATGAGGAGGCATTTAGCATTGCAGGGGAGAGTTTCAAGGGGGGATTAAGTTGGGGATGAATAATAGAAAAAATGGAACGGGATCTTGAAGTTAAATGGGTCGAGAGGAGGGCTCGGGAAGAAAAATGCCGGTGGAAATGAGATGACGGTTGAGTTTCCCAAGGTTAAAGGAGTTTTGAGAAAGTGTGGTTTGAGGGAATGGATCCTTAAGCGCAGCGGACTGTGAAATGCGGAGTTCTAACATTGGTGGTCAGTAGTTTGAGTGTAGGGGAGATCGGGCAAGTTTGGTACAGGGGCAGGTTTACACAATGTTTATAGTTCGCATATAGTTGATCGGAGTGCGCCGATTTTCGAGTCAAGAGTGGGGCAGTGACTTAATTCACTCTCACTGCAGTTATGAGTCTGTTTTTTGAGTGACCGGTGAAAAAAACAAGTTTTTCTGATTTTTCTTCAGGTGAGTATATCTATACTCCAATGCACCGGCTTTAGTAGTACCAATACCGTTAGATCATCAGAAATAATCATATGTCCATTGTATTGTTATTATATGGGCATTTTTCCCCGTTAACGGGGCAAGGTTGCACAGCTGACATCACCGAAAATGAGATCAAATAAATTTAAAAATATGATAATTTTAGATACAATAAGAGCACCATATAATAGCTTAAAAGTTTAACTAATGAATTAGTATGATAATTCAGTGAATAAGTGCATAACTAATATTTGAAAAATCGTGTAGACCTGCCCCAGTCTCCCCTACGAGTGGGATTTTAAGCTTTTGCGATTGACTTTCCCATGAATCAGTTAATCACTAATGTATTGAGTCACGGTCTTCTATTATCAGCGCATTTTTCTTTCTCCATAAGTATATGAAATTTCGAAGCTCTCCTATTTCTTACAGCTCTTGAATTCCTCTATTTTTGCTGCATTATCAGAGTATTGGTGTATTATGGATAGGTTTTTACCAAAATATTTATGTATTACTGGTCTTAGCAATTGAAAGGTTAAAGAGTGGCTATTGTTTTCAGAATAACTCTCAGTTTATTTACTGTTTTATATGTTATAATTGATCATTGTAAATTTTATATTGCTGTACTTTGAAAATTGTATTCACTTACTTTACTTTACTTACTTAAATATTGCTCTAATTTTATGTATCCTGGCACTTCCTATCGAGCCATCGTTTGGTTCAGGAGTACCATAATGGGAAATTGTAAGCTTCCTATGTTTTTTATTTTCACTAAATTTTCCATGTCGTCTTGCATATTTTGTAACTAAATTTTTTAATCACATAAAGTGTAACTTTTAGTTCTGAACCGTGCGATAGTACGTGATCAGTATAGTTCGTCGGAAATTAATACTCCCCTGCGTGATGTATTTGGTATAGTTTGGGACACCTGGGACACATTTCCAGTTGCTTCCCGGTACTCGGACGTGATGGATACTCCGTTGCATCGCGTATCCTATTATAACTCCATCCGTCCTTGGGCTGACCGATGTCTCACCCGTGGCTCATTAAGCTCTCGCCTGGACTCTGCAGATAGAATGCGTAGGAACGGAGCGGCAGGAATCTATGCGACGGAACCCCACTGCGAGAGTGATATATAGTGACTGTGCAGTGTCAAGGCAAGGTGTCGTCCGATGGCGATCTTCACCAGATTGTACTCAAGTTGCGACAAATGGCCAACATGAAGTGGAGTCGCGGTCGAGAACGAAGTTTTGAAAAGTTTCCCGGCCAAAAGGATCGCAGGAGTTGCCTTCAAGAGGAGGAAGTGAGGAATATGTTCGATTTTTAATACTTGTCTATAATAGCGAAGTGTTACCCCAGTACTACTTTCTAAGTTTTCGGATTTTAGTCGGTATTACTAGCGTAAGATTTGAAAAAGGCATCCGGAAATTTGAATCCTATATTTGTAATGTCATGGTTGGAGTAACTTATCTCAAAACTTTGGATCAAAGGTGATATAATATTGGTGTTTTTATGAGAAAAGCATTTTTATGGATCTTTGAGCTTTCACTCATTATTTATTATGAAAAATGGGTATTTTATCCTTTGTTCTCGGAGTGTAGCAATTGAATTTAGCTGTGAATGCTAGAATGTAGGCCTTAATGAATGTATTAATTTCCAAAGATATTTCAAGTTACTATATTTTATGGATTATCTTGCATAAAATTTCCATTGAATGTTGAGAGATTTCATCGTTTATCATCATTCTTTAGGCGATTGGTATAAATAGTCTTAACACCTAATTTTAGTAGGTATTTTTACCTTAATTTTCCCCGAACTTTACTCAAATTTATTGACGGAAAAATATTCTCAAATATTTTCCCACTCAATCTCAATTTAAATTTAATTTTTGTGTACAGTACAACGACGATTAGAATTACAGAAGAGGAATTTTTACTCTCGATTTTGCGAGCAGATATGTTACGTATTTTCTATAATACGATAATTGTCTTACCCATATTTTAAGTAAAACTTCCTATAAATATTTATTAACTATTTTAAAAATTTCTTTTTCACTAAATATAGAATGAATAATTTCTGAAGTGTTCCTTTGGAAGACCAGGAAAACCAATAGAGCAGAGGTGGAGAATCATTTTTCCATCTTAGAATCTCATTTACCGTACTACCGCGTAAGAAAATACTGGGCTACATACGATACAGTGAAGCCGCTCTTTAGTAGGCTGTTGCCTATTTTCATATATTGTGACATCAAAAATAGCTAATGAAAGAAACCAAATTATATCTTGAGTGATCTTGAGCAGATCTATGCATTAAAATCTCCGAATGATCTGAGCAGAGATTTTCCCGCTTCATGTTCAATTGACGTAAAGGATAAAGGACCTACGAAATAAATCTTTTAAATCCGTCCTTATTCTCAGTAAGTAAAGAAAAATACCGCAGTTTCTCCACCCCTCCATCAGCTCCCTAGCACTCAGTCGAAACCTATATCAATATCAACGATAAAACCCCACTTTTGGCATCGAAGGAGGCAATTTCCACCGCCGAAATAACCCGATATTTCTCAAATAACTTTACCTTTGACCGCGATTTTATTTAATCACGGATCGAACGGCTCAGTAGGCGAGCGATACCTTTGCTTTTCCGGTCAACTTCGTTAGTTCTCGCCAGAGTGAGCTGCAGCCGACGTTTGTTACGCCGCTTAGGGTGGACAAACAGGTGACGGCCTTCCACAAAGACTTAGCCGAGCAAAAAGCATTCTTCCCTTCACTTCTCCGATTTCCGCCCAACTTGTGAGATTGGTTTCCAAAGGGGAGAAAAGAACCTCTTAAAAGAGGGGACCCATCAGGGGAACTCGATTCATGTATTTTCCAACGCGGCGCTGATGGCGTTACATAAAGACGTTCCGCCCGAGCCAAGGACAATGGACGAGTGGTGTAAGTTGATGTCCTTTCAGCTGATAGGACACGAGTATAGAGATTGAAACAAAAACTCCTTATAAACGATCTCACGTGGGACATTAAATTTGTTACGGAAGGGGCAATCAATAGCTTTACTATACGCGATCCAGTCAAGTCTAAAATTCGAATTACACTGAGAAACATCAAAGGCTTCAAGAATTATATAGGTTGCGTCTTCTGTTAAACTTCTACCGCTAAACGAAACCCTAGGATTGTTTTAAAAAATAACTTAATCTACTGTTAAAATCTCCACATACATATATCCAAGGTGATACATCTCAGTAAAGTGAAGATTAGTCACAGAATAATAATAAATGTTGATGTATTTATTTCCGGAAACTTAATTTTGGATTTAAAATACGATTGATGAAGGAGTACTTTAAATGTTATAACAGGGGTCCCCAAACGTTCTGATATAGTTTGGTAGTTTTGATATGTTCACAGAAAGATCAAGGCAGGCATTCAACTAAAAATAATATGATATAGTAGGAATGAAATATTAACAAGGAAATCATCATAAACTACGTATCAATCGTAAAAATTAATTTAAAAAAAATATTAAATTGTATGTAATTTTTAAAAGCTGCAGGAATATTCGTTTTTGTAGTTATTTTATGCTATAAGACTTAAAATATAAAGTGTATAAAAACTGACTACTTGAATAGGTTTTATATCTTAAATCATGTATTATAAATTTATCAGAAATTCTCACAAATTATTAAATATTATGAATATCAATCACGTCACCATTAAGATTTAATCAGCATAACTTCTAATAGGCCTTCGGATTGAAAGCGTTCGAGAGCATGAGAAGAAATAGGTATACTATATTTATGCCGAATGTTATTAAAAATTATAAACCATTAGATAAATTTCTAATGATAGATTAATGTATTTATAAATTTATATTATTGGTTAGCGACATTCCATAATTTATGATAATGAATGGAAAATTTTAAAGGTCTAATATAAGACTAAATTACCACGGTAAGTACGTGACTTAAGAGACAAAGGTTCTCCAAGCGCCGATAGCGGCAACCGTCTAGGGCGATTCCCGGGAAACGGATAATCGCTCAGCGGTCACCAGTTATTCAGAATCCCGATGCGCATTTCGGAAACAATGCTTCCATCTTCATAGGGGGTCCAATTCTGAAGATGGAAGCATTGTTTTCGAAATGCGCATCGGGATTCTGAATAACTGGTGACCCCAGAGCGATTATCCGTTTCCCATGAATCGCCCTAGACGGTTGCCGCTATCGGCGCTTGGAGAACCTTTGTCTCTTAGTTCATTGAACGCCGAGTTTTTTGAGTTTTTCTTTCTTCTAGTACGTGACTTAGCTATAAATCGTAAAGATAGATTGTTAAATGACTCTTTATTGTCAATCTCTTCAAAGGCTTATATCGCTTTTCGAATCAGTCGTTGGAATAAAAGGAAAGGAAGGGAAGACATCAGAGGTCAAATAGCTCAAGTGTAAAGATCGTTCCCTCAATTTCGTCCGCAAATATTTCTCTAGCGGTCCGCTGAATTCTTAACCGATGACTCGTTCCATAAATCATTTACAAGCGCCGCTTACAAAGTCCTCGACGTTCTCTTTGTGGTTCTGCTAGTTTTGAGTCCCAATAGCGCTTACGCTTTGTTTGGCCTGGATTACAAACCGATAATTGGAATCGGGCGCCTGCCAGAAGGGGTCGGAAGCCTCTTTAGGAGCCACTTGATGCCGCTAATGAATCAATACTTTTTCATCCTAAACAAATTAATTTTTTGCCGAAGTTGGCAGATGAGAGGAAATGGTCGATTTAAATCAGTGCCTCTAGAGACTAAGCTAAGAGATAAAGATGCGTTACGGCTGACTGAATTCGACGAAACATCAGATTTTACACTACTGTGTACTTTGCAGAAGAGCCAAAAGTGGTGATTTAACAAATCCGTGGCATTGGTGTTGAAATGTGAGTTTGTCAAATTGCGAGGCTGTAAAATTTCAGGATATTATTTGCAATATGAGCCTATAAAATAGATAAATTTATTGGACTCATATTAATTCATCTAAATTTATTTACGTTACTTTATTTTATATTATGTAATGAAAATATGAATCATAAGAATTTTTGCTATTTCGTCTGACACACATGTATGCCAAAATGAATATATTAAACCATAAAAGCACGTATTACCTGGCCCGAAAAAACAAAGAAATATCCAATGGACTCCTATAAAATTATAAATCCCACATGAAAGTTTACCATGACTTAAATGAATACATAGCTTTTCATTTTTGGAAATCCAAGCATTGACTTGCCAGGCATTAATGTTTACCTCTGCAGACAAATAGGTAAGCTTTCCTTAGAAAATAATATATCCTTGAGATTAGGCAACGCACGTTGCAGGCGTGTAAGACTGGTTGCGTCTCACGAAAAGTACGGGGTTGTAATATGAAAGTGAAAATCCTTGTTCTATCCATAAGGTTATAAGACCGAAGGCTGGTAAGTGCCTTAACCTATCCTTAATTAGCTATCAAAAGCCCTGAAGAGGGAATGAGATATACTGAGTAAGATGAGGGGTAAAGTAGTTTACCCAGCTTCACTTTTTAGCCAGAATGCTGTGAGTTCAGCAAGTCTACTTAAGCACAGCAATGTCCTTACTAGCACCTCTTAATTCATTGAGGAGTCACTTAATGAAAGTCATTAATGAGGGCCAAGCATGTCTAAGCAGCTTTTATAGCATCATATCTATGAAGATAACCCGGGAAAATGTCTTAAATTAACTCGTTTTCCTGTATCCTGTACTAAATAAAAATTACTACATTTATCATATTATTGTTTCGGGAACGTTGTATTAGTAATATTAATTAATTATATGGTGGTTACATAATTTTTGTAATATGAAATCACTGCTTTCAGTAGGGATAGCACCTTTATTGAGGTGTGTGAAATCTTAAACTGCTACGGAAACTGCTTATTACTTGATTTATCTAGTTTTCTCTTTTTAAACGAGGCTCTCCTTATAATCCTTTTAATCTTCGACCCTCATCTCTGAATATTCCTTTCCTTTGAACTTCCCGTAATCATCTCATGACTTCCCTTCTCCTTAATCGATTTGTAGTCAGTGAATACACTTCCATGAACCTCGTCACCACCCTCCCTTTGAGGACTATTAATTCTAAAGGAAAAGGAGTCTCCCAGTTAGTTGAGAAGGGTTCCACATTATTATTGCCTAAAATAATTTCTCTACGTAATTCAGTGGTATTATTTTCATATGAGTGGAAAATAGTTTACTGGTAACTGGTTACATTTCTTAATTATCTTATCTTATGACTAACATTATAGCTATTTCTTTCTGCTGTATATTATTATAAGACTTTTATGCTTCTCATGCTTATTTTACAGTTAAATATTTTCCAACATATCACTACAAATGTTACTTTAATAAACGCTTCATTTTCACATTCTTACGCAAATACTCAAGTTATTGGTCGTACGGAAAAGCTATCACAATATAGCATAAACTTTAGGAGAAATTTAACTTCGTTTTTAATTGCTGTAAAATCTATGAAGAAATATGGATGGATGAAATTTCGTTCCCGTTTACAGTATAGTTTACAGTTCGAGTACAATTTGAAAAATGATATGAATGATATCTTTAATGATACTTATATCTATAGCGTAGAATTAAAGTATGCTGATGTCGAACAGCCCCTCTCAGTACTCTGTCTTTTCTTATATCCTTAAACTCTATAATAATATTTATTTTCTACTGTGAAGAACAGTTTTAGCTAAGGAAATGTCCGTGAGAAAAACAAAGTTGATCAATAAGAACGTTACAAAATTATATAAAATGTAAATAAACTGTTGAAATTTCAAGTTCGTATTTTCTCCCAGGACTGGTGTGAAACATGGACTCTGAGATTGATTGAATGATTCAAGGTTCTGGAAATGTGAGGGTACCATAGGAGAAAAATAAACCACTTTTGAGGAAGGGATCATATTGAGGGGAGAAATTGAGAAAGTATAAGTACGATAAATAGAAAATACTATTGTCTGATGGGATGTAGATACATTGATCACTATCTAAGGTAATATAAGATAGGGTGATAGGGAAAATAGGAAGAGCAATGCAATTATAAAACCTAATTTATAAAGGCAAATAGTAAATTAAGTTATATTTCTATAAAGCAACGCTTACCTACGTTATCTGGAGGTAAGCACCAAGGGGTTCATACGAACCTCTGGAAGTAGATTCATCTATATATACAAATATATCGATAAAATGATCCAGTATTCGATACATCCAAAAGCCATGGATTAATAAGCGAAACCAATAAAATGAAAAATTTCTATATTTTAATTTCAATTAAGCTGGAAATTTTTAATTGAAAAATACTCGTTACACAGGCGCGTGCACACCCGTTTCATCATCCGCGCAAATAGGCTGCAGCATCTGGTAAAATGTTACTGAAAAATAGGTCATAGGATATGGCCCAATCATCCGTTTAATTTCCGTTTTATTTCTTCCAGGGATCCATATAATTTAATTAACTTATCGAACTTCGATCCAAAGAGGAACGTTTTCAATATAGTGCTGCAACTCAAAACTCTCATTTAATATTTGTTTGAATAATCACACACTTAAAAGTTTAGAATTTGCCATTTTCAGGGGAGATATAAGCTAATAAAGTATTTTTTGATGTAATTATTATAGAATCTTAACTAATGATTACACCTTTCAAATCTGAAATAAACATTGTGTTTTTGAATAGTAGCAGAACAATTTTTTCGGATAGATGTCGTCATTCATCAAATTACATCCAGCCACTCATCCCTTTAGTGTAAGCTGTACACAAAGGGACAAAAATATATTTTCGTTGTATCGGTACTTTGGTTAGTATGTTTTCCTTTACAAGTACGCTAACAGAAGTCTTCGCTAACAGAAGTATCAATTGAAAATCCATAATTGTCGCGGTCACAGATTTATCTCCAACCTCTCAAACAATTCATTAAATCAGTTATAAAGGTAAGAACTGTCAATATCGCCATTCATTCTTCCTTTGTGATGTTCTTTTCCTCATTCCGAACATACTCTATTCTATTCTGACCGCTATATCTTGGAAGAAATTTTTTTCATCATCGGTCAAACGGGAGGCCTTAAAACTTTATTACTATTATGACTTTGGAAGCTACTTGATGATTTATGGCTCCCAACCTAATGAACGTTCTAATTTTCTTTTCTGTGATTCTGATATTATTCTTCGTTATTCTGTTTTCTTATGTTATTACTCATCTTCGTTCCTGGTTATATCTTGATGTTACCCTTGGTTTCATAATATTAATTGCGTGCTTAAGGTCGAGGATATTTGCTTCCTCCTGTAATTTTTTGAGTGTACAAGGAAAGAAAAACAAGGAGTGTTGACTACTGCTGAAGCCAGTATTGCAAGGAACGGTTTATAAATTCTTAATTCCTCTTCTTAATCAACTTATGATTGATTAAAAAGAGGATTTATGATTATATTACCCTATGCTGATGTCTTATTTAATTAACCCTGTTGATTTCAGAGAGGGTCTCGTTCCCGATAGAGCATGCACCTTGTTTTCATAACTTGTTCCTCTAATTCTTCATTTGCTCAATTTCCTCCAAGCTTATGTTCTGTAATAAAAACATGGGTTGGATGTATGTGGAAACTAGCAACTCTAAATTTAATCTTAAATTATTAATATTCCATTATAGTCGTTTCAAATCTCTGTGAAAAGAACCCAAATTTAACCTGTCATGAACTCAAATCCAATATGATTCCTTAATGTGTCTGAAAAATGTTCTGGCTGACAAACTTCATCCAATGAAATATTCGCATTAAATTCTGGACCATCTCTTCAAATCTGTGCGTGTTAATCATCACACATTATCAGAACGGATAAGTGAAATCAAGAGTCAGAGTATAGAGGTTCTCTTAGCCTTCCTCTTGACTTCAATCCATTGCTACCTCGTTTGCCCATTTCATCCGCATGGACTCCAGCGATTCTGTACGGAAGGTCGCTCGGACTTCGGTTGTGGATATTAGGTCAGTGCCTCCGCAGTCGCTAATGTCACCATATCGATTATCCCCTCTTCTCTCTCTCAGATCTTTCGGTCATCTCTCCCTCCTCTAACTGATCTTTCCACATGATGTATGTTTCGATTCCACTCCATAAACGACGCCGTCTTTGGTGATTCGCCATCCACCATCATCATTCTCTTACTCCACTCCGCAAGCTAATAGATGAATACCTTTATTTTTAACTGCGGAATATAACTTTTTGAATAACATTCCTTGAGAACTTAGGACTTTTAAATTTTCCCCGCTTCTAACGAGAAATTGTTCAGTAATCGTTAGCTTATTTCGATTTATTTCATATTTTTCACTTTATTAATATCCTTTAGTTCCTCATATAAGTCCGATTTTAGGAAATTGATTCTGTTTATATTCCTGCAATGTGTTTCATTTTTATGTTTCTATTGTAAGAAGATTGTACTTAATTAGGATATATTTTTTGCTCTTCTAGACGTTTTACCATGGGCATTGATAAACCTATTTTATGTTATCATCGCTAGTAATTAACTCCAGCTTATGTATTCTCATGATCTTATCACTATATTATTTCCAATCTTTCTACCATACGGAATTCTTACTCAGTCACAATCTGAGGGTTATATATTTACACACATTTTCGTTGTTGTTGTTCTGTGAAGGTGAGAAATTATGAGCGAACATATTGTAGTATTTTCGGTATGAATTTCATAAAATGATGAAATGAAAAGGAAATGAAAAATTAAATTGAAAATATAACGGTTAATGATTTCAACAGAATGGGCTTTTCATTAATAGGGTTATGGGTAAATCAATACAATACAAGGAATCACACCAAGGAGGTTAGTAGATATTAAACTTTTAAATACTGCTGAGGAATACGAGAAAATATTCAAACCAATGAGATCGCGGAAGCTTCAAATAGGTGAATTGCAGCATAGTTTAACAAGAGAGATCAGTAGTTGTATTTTGGTGTATAGGTAAGTAATCAACTGGATAAAGAAAGACTTTTGGGTATATTTCTTCAAATTTGGATTTCAGGTAAATAAGAATGGTTTCATGCAGCTATTTAAGGATTCTTCAAAACAGATATCAAAGGTTAGAAGCGAAATCGGCAAATAGATAAATTTTTCAACCAATTCCCCGGGGCTCAATCGTTGGATTAAACATTCAAGACATTTCAAATTTCCTTTCCCTTTTCTCGACGAAACCCGAGGAAATCTCTCTCTCTCTCTTTCGATAGGATCTCCTTCTATTCACAAATCCCTGCGGTGAATAAGAAACCGTTAATTAGTCCCTTCGACTCAAAGCCAACGAAATATCGGCAGAACAATTTTCTCCATGTTTTCCACGAAGGCGGAATTTTGAATAGTTGCTTCTGCTTTGGATCGCAACATGAAAAGCAATCGCTTCAAAAGACAAAGGCCCTTTTTCGGAGACTAGGTCGAGAGGGTTGGAAAGGAACTGGAAGATGGAGAAAGGAGGCTGATAGGATGACGGGTGGATCTGGGAAGGACCCACACTTTGAGTGAGAGGTGGATAGAGTGACACACACCCACACACATGTGGGAAGTGTTCTGGAAAAGATTGAAGGAAAATAGGGTCTAGAAAGGCGCTCAGAACGTAGCCTTGTATATCAGGAACCGAAAGCATCTCAATATTCTTTACGGCGTTCATCATCCGAATGATTTTTACATCGTCTCGTACCCTTCACTTGACGCACTGGTTCTTTACCAGAAACCCATTGGTGCAAGGAGAATTTTCAGGGGAATAGAGTTATTTTGCTGGAATGTAATTTTACATGCTGTCTCTGAAACTAACCGGTGAAGGATGATTGATGTGCTGGTATTTGAGTTTGTATTGCCTTAATTTTGCTAAAAATGTGTTCAATTTATATCCCAGCTCTCAAAGATATAGCTATGGGTCGAAAGCATGGATGTTTAATATTCTAAAAGAAATTCACAAATAATCACTAAAATAATATAAGACATTTAATTAATCACTGCAAATTATCTCTAAAATTATGATTAAATACAAAAGCAATACTATTCAAAGGGATCCAGACCTTGTTTCATACTCTTAACTAAAAACTTTTATTAAGTGAATTGAATTTACCTTTTTATATTGCTGAGAGTCTAATTTCCATTTTCCATTTAGAATGAAAATAAGACGTTTACGAAAGAGTAAGAGAAAACACCTCAAGGGGTTCTGCAACCTAAGGTTCAAGAGCCAGTGGTTTATTGGCAGGCATAAAATTGCATAATCGAAAATGGAACATTTTCCAAAACAAAGCTGGAGCACGATTGTCGATGGAAGCTTTTCTCATTTCAATACAGTTGTTGGTAGCAAGAATTGAAAAATTTTGGTCATTTAGTATGGTAATTTTATCTGAATCGAAGAGAAACACAAGGAGAAAGGAACGATATTGATGCTTTGGCTTTGGATCGTTAATACGGATTTCGGATGCTATACCTTCATCCTCAGAGGGTGGATGCTTAAATAAAAATGAAAAAATAAATTTTTCGAATCTTTTATTCATTAGGAGCCGAGTTCCAATTTCTTTTCACCCTGGTTGTATGATGTTCATTTTGATGTATTCATAATTTATAATTACCGAATGATTTAGTGATTGAGTGAAGAAGAATTATCTTTGTTTTGCTGATTTTAAGAAATTGCATTTTTCATATACCACCATCCATTATTAAGATGGCACACTGGAAGATTCCTTGAAGATGAATTGTTCATTTGGTAGAATTTTTTTCAAGAGTAAGTATTAAATCATTTTACAGTATCCGGTACTATCAATAAATGAGAAATAAACTCCAGAAAATATCGGAATATCTCCTAAGGTATGCGACGCAATGGGAGGCTTAAGAAGACTTCACCACAAAAATTGCCGGCAAAATGAAAGAGATTCCAGCGAGTTAGTTTAATAGGCCGAGGGAAGATCGAGCAAGACGAAGGAAAGGGATAAAGACGGCGCTAAAAGAGGGAAAAAGGGAAGAGATATATCACGCGGCACCGCCGAAGAAGTGATGAGAGCGCAACAAGAGCCTGTGGGAGATATATAGAGAGAGAGACGGGAAGAAGTATATTTGGAAGGGAAAGAGGAGGGCAGAAGAGGTGGTGAAGGAGTTTGGAGTAGGAATCGAATGTCTAGAGAAGAGGTCTTGAAAGAGAAAGGGGGGATGGGGTTCAGGGAAAAGGGAAGAAAAGGAAATTGGACTTTTCAGTTTAAGACGTGTGCCTTGAAATAAACCCAAGGGATAAACGGAGGTAAAAGTGTGACGAGAGCGGAGTTAGAACCCGGATCTCCCGGTTCTGTACCGGAGGCACTTACCGATTAAAATAACCTGAATGAGAAGCGAGAAACTCTCCACCCTCATCTTCCCGTTTACCTGTGTTATTATATATGTTATTTATTTAGCGCACGAATGGAATTTAATGTGTTTAATACCAGAAATAACAGTCTAACTGCAACCTATTCTAAATTATATTAACTTTTACTCACTTGCGTGGAATGCACCTCAACGACACAAATTTTTATGACAAATAATCTAGTGGATATTTTTACTTGAATTTTTTATGACTTCTCAAAAGCTTACTTTTTGAAGTGATGTGAGTCTTACTAGGATAATCAAAAACTAAAATTTAGCAGATTAAAAATGAATGAAAACATTGTAAAAGTATTTTTTATATTTGTTTTTACATAAAACTCATGCCTCTCTTATTTTTCTATGTAAATGGCTAAATATTCAACAGATTTAACTTATCATTACTAAAAGAGTATATTACTAACCTATCTAAAAAAAGGTCTTTATTTTAAAAATTAAATGAAGGAATTTCGTGAAAAAGTGAAAATTCTGTTATTATCAAGTTAGTCTTTATTGTTAAAGATAAATATCATATGATCTTGATTAAAAAACGGAAAAAAAACAATTAATAATGACGAAATGGAAGTATTGGGTGGGCTTGGGATGTACTACACCCCAGTGTGTCAAACAGTTTTGGCTGGTGAAATAATTCACAAGCCAAAATAATTTCGTTTTGCCTCCATAATACGAGAAATGTTAGTATAAATAGGTCTCTCAGGATGATTTGGATCAGTTTTTGTACAATCCAGTTCCAGCGCTGAGCTTTGGGGCAGGCGAATATCAATCAGATGGTAATCGCTCTCCAGAAGAATTCTCCGGGGCGTTCTCTCGAGAAACCGTTGGCTTCGGGCAGAACCCATACATTTTCCGCTCCGATACTCTGTATAAAGAGTGCGACTCTATTCCCAATCCCTTCAGAATAAACAACTTATCAATCATTCAATCATTCATCCTCGTTGGCCACTCACACCTGCCAACCTTGGACCTAAGGTCCAATCTAAGAGGTCAAGAGATAAAACATCCAGAAGGGTTCAACCACTGGCTAAGCACCTGAGATGGAGAAGAATTGAACTGCGTGTGATATTACTTGTCCAACCTATACCCCTCTCATAAGATAAGATCTTTTCCTTTGTAATCCACGTAGAATTTAACCCTCTACCTCTTTCAGAGAACCAGGAATTCTACAATTACACAATTAAAATTGCATTACAATTGCAACTTACAGTTACAAATCTACAATGGAGTGTCCTTCCTTTGGATTTTTCTGAAAATCGGTGGCAAAACATGGCGATTATATTTTCTTAGGGGATTGTCCGAAGGTCATGGCGATTGGAAAATTCCTGCTTCTCTTATTCATTCTTATTTATTCTCTTAGCCCATTTACATTTTCTTTGCTTTAACCTTCACCTCTTTGTTAGCTGGTTGTCTCTGAGAGGACCGTGGCGTTGTTGGCTGCACGTGGGAGTCACCTCTTACTTGCAAAATATCTCTGGTTAAAAGTAACGATTTTGTTCTGTGATACTGTCACTTCTGTTTAAGCTATGTTTCTCCTACTTTATATTTCTCTTGGCTACTTTCGGAGCTTAATTGAACTTTTGACCTCTATCACTATTTAATCCCATTAATATCATTATTTGATCCCATTCATACCACTTTAACTGTCAGCTGGTACCCAGGGTTTCTGATATAATCTATATGCATATGTAACGTAAGTCTTGTCATCCTTTATTTGATTTTAACAGCCATTTATCTTTTAATATTATGTAATATTTTTGGTAAAGTTTATTAATTTAAATATTTATTGTAATCAGCCTCGAGAAATACCTTTCTATTCTGGGGACGGTCACGCTAAGAGATGACAGAATTCCATTTAATTAATTTGATTTCATCAATCCAAATATATTCCATATTTATTTATAGAACCCAGATCTCTTGTACATATCCATTCATTAATTTTGCAGAAAAGCGGAAACCATAGAAATACCAGCTCCTAAATTTGCCTCCGGTGCCCCAAATCAATAAGAGCTTCAAAAGTATTTAATTACCTCTCCGTGGTTCTGAATGTATTGATGTAATGAAAGGAAAAGAATTTAATGCTTTTTTAAAAGACCGGTGTCAAAAATTTAAACATTATTTTTATTTTAAAGTTATGAATGCCTCGCATTGTGTGATATTCAGACTGTTACTGCATTATAAATTTTTACCGTACTTTTTGTGAGAAATGGAATTCATGATCGTTGATTTTCTATACAAAAATTGTGAATTTGATTGAAAAGTAAAGACTAAGCTATTAATGTTGCAAATATTTAACTAACATTCACTGACACGTTAGAGAAATATCGGTGGTCACTTCGGGGTTAAAAGTTAAAGTATATTTGATTTCCATATACACACCTTACACATTTGCATATATACACCTCACAACTCGTATTATATTTACGCGTCATTCTCTTATTTATGAACTTCATTATTTCAATAACTTTATGAACTACCCTATTTTTATTCATATTTATTGCTTCATAAATGGCCATTCAAGTCCCTATGAAATGAGTTTGTCATCACAATTAATGTTCATTTAAACTCTAATCTGGAACTCGAACCCATAAATGAGAAATTGTGCTTGTAACAGTTCAAAGCAACTGTTTATATAAAAAAAACCACTGAAATAAAACTAAAGATACAAAAAAATTCATGCTCTTAATGAGATTACACAGGTGGACCAAATTGAATGTTCCAATGGTTTGACGATGCTATACAAAATTCAATTCTTGAGCGGTTTCGTAAAATTCGGCTTTCTGAGTGCTCTACCAAAATTTTTGTTATATTTCTCAATATTTCTCCCAAACAAATTAGGTGAAACTGGCCCTACCGTACAACGCAAAGAGGGTAACACCGATCTAAGGATATATCCATCGATCTATCCATTGAACCTCTGTTCTTTTCTCGGTCCTCGATTCTTTTAACTTTACTCCAAACCTTAAGGACCAAGTCATCCTTTGAACGGCTACTTCCTTTTTGACATGAAGGACCATATGGCCTTGCCCTCATTTTTCTTCTTTGTAATCCCTTACACCCATCTCATTTCCCTCCCCTTTAAATGCAGCTCAACAACCCGCTTTCACGCTTGAAGATGACCTATGAGCATCCAATCTGCTCGATTTAAAATTTGGGAACACTTGAAAGATTTTTTTAAGATAAATGATCTTTTTGTTTGGAATACCCGTAATCAGGACGGTAGATCATATAAGAAATTTCCCAAATACTTGAAGTTATTTGAGGAAAATATTTTTCAACCATGAATAGAGGGCTATAATGTTTTTTTGAGCCATGGCTTTATAAGTTCACAATGAAATTAAATCTCGAACTCTGTTACTTCCTTATCGTAGCTTCATATTTTAAACCTCCTTAAGAAAATTTTCTGATCGGTTTTGTTTTAGGGTTGATAATGAGACAACTTTGTATACCTCACCTGATTAGCAGTTAATTTTGTCGAAAGGAAAGAACTTGGAAATATTTAAAAGAAGTTAGCTCACTCAATCCAAATTATTTTTTAAACCATCTATATATTTCAGAATATGCGGAACGATAATAGGAATACATTTGAAAGTTTGTCACACAAATAAATTAAAATATATTTCCACATTATTTACTAACGTTAAATTTGTTTCGGAGCTTTGCATAAAAGTTAAGGTAATATAGTCATGAATGTCAATTCAGCGATTTTTTCGTTATATCTAGAGAACATTTCATTCCGTTAGTGACCTTATTTCTATTTACCGACATCTTACACACCATTCAGCGTGATTTTTTACATGCACAGTCTTCTATTCTCTTATAGCATAATGTGTTTGACCATATTTAAATCAAAATTGCATTAAGTTTACTTGGCAAAAGTCTTATATTTCGTATTATCCGTTTAGCTAATTCTATACTTTAACCTATATAGTATCTTCAAAAGCATATTCATGCTATTATAATTCTTAACTACTTTTTAGCGACATATTTATTAGTTCAAAGAGCATTTGACTGCATAAAGGTTGGTTATAGCAATGTTATCATAAATGCATTGACATATCTGAATCTAGAGACCCCAGAACTCCAAGCATGAATACGAACGTGATCTTCACTATGGTTTTTATGGGAGCAAGTAACCGAGGTCATAAAATGTCGAACCCATGAGAAGTTTTCAAGATCCGCCGGGATTTCTGCACCAATTCATTTCCGAGGGTCAGCCTATCAGTTTGAAGAAGTAAGGGACTCCACGTTCCAGGGAGTTTGTGAGTTATCGAAGGGAAGAAAGTTTGCTTTATGTCAGGTAACGGCTCTACAAAATTCGAGGAAAGAATGGAACGCGGACGGGAACATGTGAGGTCATTCGGGAATAGAAAGTGAAACTTTAACAAGCGAGCACAAACGGCGGAAAAATGCGAGCGGAAAAACTCTCTAAAAATATTCGGAGCGGAGATTACATCAAAGCAAACGTTATATCTAAATAAAAAAAAGCGGGAACGGGATGAAAAAGTCCTTTTCCTAAGGTGTATCCTCAAAGGAAATAATGAACCAAAAAATGTTGTGAAAGCGCACAAATCCCAGGGAAATTTTTGATAGCGAAAACGTCGTTCTCGTAGGGATCCGAATAAATGAGTTCGACTGCCTCGTCCCTCCGCGCTGGATTTCATGCGAGGATAAGTTTTTTTTAAAAAAAAGCGTCAAGAGGGGATAAGTTTCGTTTAGAAATGTGACAGTTGAATAATTCTGTCTCAAAGTGATTGACGTCTGAAAAGGGAGAAAGTTGTTCTCTCGAAAGTTCTCGTGTTTTGTCTTTCGCTGATCCTTCTCCTGTTGAGGATGAAGGATGTGGATGCGGAAAACAATCCACTTTCCCTCGGGCATTTTTAGAGGATATTTCAACTGTATAATGTTTGTTTTGATAAATTCACTCAACGTATTTCCGTACATGTCGACTGTTTCAATACAACTACCGCATATACTCCAATAATAATTGAGATTTCAGTCCATTTATTTTCACTTTCCCTTGGGCATCGTTTGAGAAGGTATCAACAGTATAATTTCAGTTATGATAATGTCACTCATGTTATGACTTATATCCTTACATAGCTACTGTTTTAAGATCACTACCGCATATACTCCAATATTAATTGAGATTTCAGTCTATTTATTTTCACTTTCACTTTCACGCATTTTCGAGGATACATCAATTGTATAATTATTAATGGTAATCTCACTCACAAAGTATTCCCATACATACCTACTATATCAACATAACTAACGTATATACTCCGATAATAAATGAGTTTTTAGTCCATTTATTCAGACGGTATTTAAGAGTTTGGATTTTATATGTATGCTACCTTTTCAGGGACCAATACTTACGAACCGCTATTATTTGACGTTGGAAAAATACCCCTACATTTAACTATTTGAGGATCATTGCTCACTAAATATGTTGATTGACAATTTTACTATACCACACTGAAGGGAAAAAATAAAATTACCGACCTTATGAAAGGAAAATGATTGGAAATTTCTTTTCGGAAAATGCAACGAAAACAATATTCATTATAAATATATGGAAAACAAGAGGAAAGTTAAAAATGCAAAGAGAATGGGTTAGCTAAACCCATGGATGACTTGCTATTGCAAAAGGCAAAACCTTCGCTATCAACAACAACATTAAGCAATACGTTCCAGTTACGTGTAACTAAAACTTTTCTTTATTTTTTCCCACTTTCTCTGGGTTTGTTAAAACGCCTACTCTTTGACCGTCCTAAACTGTAGGTCAAGTTTTAATTTTAAATATTTTCTGTACGTGGCTACCCCTTTATTAAGGTCTGTATGAATATCTTAAATTTCATGGTTTTATTGAAGGTACGTGACATTTTCTGGAATACACGGTAACAACTTTGCGGGACGACTTTTAACCGATACCGAATTAAACTTGGATGCATACTATATGTGGTGACAAACTTCGTTCAGTACTCATGAGGTTATAATTGAGTAACATCAGCAAAAAAAACTGAATATCCTTACATTTATGGAGTAATTCCTGGATTTCAATCAATAGTTCAGTCATCATATATATTGAAATTCGATATTTATTTAGAGCCTAGTATGATATCGCGATTTTCATTTAGGTTATTTACTCTGAGAGATCATCAGGATTAAGTAATTAATGAAATTGAGAGGTGTTTTTTTTCTAACTTTCCAATACAAATGTATGCATATATTTAATTAATTAATTCGATTATTTTTAATGCTATCCATATTTGCTAATAATATAATTTGAATAATTACTATTTGGTAATATGTTTATTAATTATATAATTTATTTTATTATGCTTATTTTTCCAATTTATTGTCTATCATGCCAAACGATATTTATGTTCACAATTATAAACAATTCTAGTTTGATTTTAGAAAAGGTAGTAAATAATTTACTTGGAAATGATATCCTCATTTAATATAGCTCATAATTGAAAACAGCTTTCTACCATAATTAAATGTATCCTTCGCAAACGAATTGAGAGAACATTTTTTTAACCCGTCGTTATCCATCTCATATTTACACAATTCGTAACTTAATATGAGTTAAAATTAATAAAAGAAGAATCCAAATATTTTGTATGTAAACATAATCTTCGATAAAAGTTTTAATCAATTCGAATACATTATAACGGATGTCAGGTAATAATTCTAATAGATATGAATCTAACTAGTATTCAGCGAACGCTGTGCTCAAACTTTTTGTCCAGAATTGTTCCCAGGAGCTGAAAAATATGAACATCAAGGATTTCATAAAAAGATCGTACTCTCTATTATTTAAGTGTAACTCGCGACTCCCGCCTCTTTTCCTTCACAGCTTCAAATTTTCTAAAATTTCTGAATCCAACAATGATTGTATAATAAGCGTATCTTATTGTAATTGTGTAACATTAAAATAAAAAATTGCAAAACCAATCAAAGAATTGCTTTGCTAAGTCGAGCAAGATGTAGAAACTTCTTACCTTATACTTATGAAGTTTCTTAGCAAACCTGAAAATTAAAATTTTCCGGAAAAATAATTTCCTAAGCAGGATTCGAACCACTGAGGACAAACTTTTGGATTACTCTTTGGAAATGTTGGAACTTTGAACTAGACACCCACTCGGCCATTTGGATGATGTTCTATGAGCTAGGTTATAAGCTAAATAAATGTTGGTTTAGTAGACCACTGAATGTATAGTGTCAGATAATATGACAGATGCATTTAAACTAATCCTTGAAATTGTTGACTGGGTATTTTGACATACATCAGATGTATGTGATAATAGTAGTAAATTTTTCTTTGAATTAAATTAATTTCCGTCATTTTTACGGGATAATTCACAAGTAATAGATAAAAAAACCATTGTTTATTCCATAGTTACACCTAGATCTCTTCGTTATAATCAGTAAAGCAAAACTGTTACATGGTAATATATCAACAGGGACCTGAGAACCTGAATTTTGTATAGTATATTCTACTGTGGTTGAAATGAATATGTTACAGAACAGCTTGGATTTAGAATGATGCATATTTAAAAAAGACTTATTTTTACCAACGACAACACTTTTTGAACTGTTATGAATGCAGTGAAAAAAATCCCCAAGAATACGCATTCGGAGTCATTTACATACTAGACTGAGAGGAACAATACCATGTGTCATGAAAAACATTGCCCTAATTGCCGATAATTATTTAACAGCTCATATATAAACGAAGCAAGAATCTGGGGACTACCACCAATATATTCGACAAATATAAAGAAACATATCCGAATCTCTTCGTATGCCTTACATTTGGCATCTATGACAAACGCGTCTGAACCACGACCTATTCAATCCTCCGTGCTTAGCTAAGGGATCACATCTCGCGGTTTCCGCTCAGTAATCCACGTTCTCGAGGAATGCTGTTATGGAGAATTCGGCCTCAAGGGATGAAGGCACAGTGGAACTACACTCAGCTGAGAGGATGTATAAATCACGTTGACACGCTGGTTGGGTCAATTAGGGGAGGGAAGAGAGGGCGTGACATTAGCACACTCTTAATGAAAGCCTATGGGATAATTTGAGAGTGCTTCAGGGGAGCCAGGCTCTGTTACAAGAACAATTTAATAATTCATGAGCTCCGGAACTGTTTGTCTTTCTCTTTTCAAATATGTATCATCCGAGATATGATAATATCCCACGCTATATTAATTTTATATATATCCTAATTAATGTCACATCATTATGTTCATGCATTATCATTCCTTATTAAGGAGACTTTCAACTTTTTAAATTGCGCTAGAAAGCTTCCCTTACGTATCTCAATTATTATTCATAGATATTTTTTCCAAATCACCTCGGTGTAAAAGTAAGTTACATTAAAACAAATCTTTTCCTCGTCGTTACCTCAGCTTATTTCGTGTTTCATAGGTTTAAGTAAGTATGGTGGTAATAGCAGTTTCTTATGAGTAGACTGAACACATCCCATCTGGTTAAAATTGAAATAGTTCCACTAGTAGGAGACAAAACGGTATAAATTTTTATCTCAATTTACTAGAGGGATAATTTCATTGCCTCAAAGCGGGTATTATTTGAAAACGTTCTCTGCCCTCTCATAGGTGAAATTTTTTTCAAAACCAAAGATAAAGTATCCTTTGTTACTTGTGTATTTGGACTATGAATAATAGGGAATTAGTAAATATTTGAGGTTATATAGCGTCAATTTTGGTGGCTTACGTTATTCATCGCAGTGTCATTATAGACTTTTTACAAAAGTTATGAATCAAATCCTTGTGATGAAGAGAATCACTGCTATAAGGTCAGATATGTTAGATATCGATCATAGTATTTAACTGAACTCTCTCAGTTCATTTGTAGCTGAAAATATTTTTCTCTGTAAACAATTTTGTGATTTCCTCGCAATATGTGCTAAATACGACTAGTATAGTGTAAGGTTTTGACTTCTTCAGTAACATGGAATGAGATACACGGAGATTTCATGCTGAGCAACTATGAGAAGACAGCCAATTTCCAAATATTACTACTGTGAATTGCGGCTTTTTCGCTTCCTTTCTTTTGCGGGCATTTTCCTGCATCGTTGGTTTTTTCACACAACCCAATTTTTTATTTATTACATAATTGCCCTTATTTTGGAAGTGAAATGCTCTTACGCATACTTTAGATGGTACATATTAGATTTTTTAAATTGTATACATTTATATATTTTGTCTCTTGTTTGTTTGTAATTAGATTTTATTTTTCTAGATTTTGAAGTGAGACCATACTGGAATAACCTCTTTAAAAGGGTCATATAATAATAATTTGCTAGTAAAATAAATGTTGAAAGATGCAGCCTTAGGAATAGTAGCTTATTTTCAGTACCATTTGCCTTAAATGGAATTACTTGCATCTAAAATACATCTCACGTATTCAAAAGCACAACTTTGTAGCTAGGCAACTTTGAACCATATCCAGAAAGAAAACATCCATGTAATTACCATAGAATATAAGTGTGTTTCCAGGATAGTTTTAAAATGAGGTTTAAATGAGAATTAAATGAAATATGAATGAGAATTTAAAGTGCATCAGATGAGGATATAAAATTCTCCGAAAAACCTCTGTTTCCCTAATTCATGGCAAAATATAATGAGGTGTTTCACGAGAAACTAATGAGGCATATATTTTCGCCTAATTATTCTTAATGATTTTATCACTATAAGAGGGTAGATATATGACATTCAGGTCGCTTATTCATCGCAACGGATTTTCAATCGTAAAAACTGCAGGTAATTAGGGAAAAACTCAAACATTTATGTGATAAAAACGTACATAAATAATGTATGCTCCTGTTCAATCCAAACATATGGATAAAAACTGTAAATTGGATGCGATGCACGGAATTAAATATTTATATGTTTGTATGCCCATTGGTAATTGCAAAGTTAACCCATTTGTGATTGCTGGGAGCTCGCATCCACATTGATGTAATATTATTCCAGCGTTCAAAATTAATTTTTGAAAATATCGACAGTGTAAAAATGCTTGTGTCCTCTTAAATCATCATCCAAACTATCCGATGAAATTATCATAAATATCTCTAAACCCCTTTCAGCACTACTGAAATGGAGTCAAAATATGGTAAATTTATATTTTTTAAGTATCACGTCATTATTACAATCTGTCGTAATTTTCACTGCGATTGTGATTACAATCTCGAATACTTTTACACCATAGAATAATGTAGAATAATATGAATAATGATTAATAAATGATTTTGTCTCTTTCAGGTAAGAAGAACTTCCGCTTCAATGATTTCCATGAAAATGCCGCAACGGATATTAAATTCAGGTATGCTGAGTACGAACCTTCAGTTTTTTCTGTAATACATTTAGCTCTCGACCATACGGATCCTATATCTCATTATCACTAAAATCTTCCTAGTTGAAGAAAGATTAATCTACCGTGGTAGATAGGTTAGATTTCCTGACCCGGAGAAGGGAGATTTAGCTTCTTGCTCCGCCTACATCAGATTCCTTCTCTTATCATCGAAACATCAAGAATTTCTACTTTGTAATATCTCTTACTTACTTAAGAAATTTATGATTTTATATCACAGGATTCTAACTAAATTAAACCATTGCGTCTGTTTAAGTGGAATAATCTCAGATTGATTATTTTATTACTTCCTTCGGTTTAAGTTGGGGTAACTTCACGATACTTTCATTTATTAATATTTATACATCATATTTGGTTTTAAATCAATATTTAAAAATTTGTTGTTTATAGAACGATCTTAGTTTTAAAGGAAGTCTTAGTTGAGAATACTTAAATCACGTATTGAACAGTGCTTAGAATGTAAAGGAATCATAACAAAACAGTATCAATTCTCTCAATATAAGTTTATGGCTTGGTAAACTCTTAAAACAAATCTTCAAACACATTGAGATGGAAAAGAATCATATATGATATTTTATGCATCAGGAATTCTATACTCATTCAGTCTGTTCATGAGTAAACTGTTGTCAAAAATTTATTTACCTTTGGAAAGAGATTCAGCTTTACGTACGTACATTAAATTACATTCTTTCAAGCGAATTGCTCCTCAGCAAAGCAAAAAATGCCACGTAAGACGAAAGCAAATTATTCACTTTTTTAGACCAAAGGAACTCTTGAATCCTACTGTAGGCCTAATAGGCCGTACTTCGTACAATTCGCGTTAACTCCACTGTTAGTATAGATTTTTTCAAATTAACCAGATTTTTCTTCGGAACGCCCTCATCAATAGCTCTCGTCACAACCGGAAAAAGAGGGTGCATACGTTCCGCGATAACGCAACCCACATAGTTCGGTTTTAATTAGGAATATAATGATTCGCACAGCAGATCATGAGCTACGAGTGGGTCGGATCGAGAGTTGCAGAATTGGCTCGATACGAGTACCGGGGACCTGTTTGCGATCGCACCATAAATCTACACTGCAACGTTAACAAGATCATACTTCAGCGGTTTATGGCCGCCTAGCGCTCAGTACTTATCCTACGCCCATTAGAGTAAAATTCAAACAAACCCACTCTCCCTCTCTCTCGTCATTTCTAATCTGCCCCGATGGCAGTTTCGTGTCGCGACCGAGGGAGGCGCCGGTGTAGCTTTGTTCGCGAGTCAGTTCCACTAATGAGGCTTCACTGGTAAGCTTCGTCTCTTACATATCCTCTCGTATACAGACGCAAAAAATCTACACGGCCCTTGTTCGCCCTAAAAATATACTTCCCTGCCATGTTTTTTCACTCTCGCTACCCGAAAAAATTATAAGGGACGACCTCAAAAATATCCACGGGATTTATTGTCTGCGAGGGACAACTCTCTCCATACGTGATTCCGCGGCGCTTGCCGTTGTCATTTCCTATTTGGGAGAGTCTTTTTTTTGCGTCTCTCCGCGGCGTGTTGTTGTCTAGCCGTGGATGAATACCTGTTTGCTATTGAATTTCCCAGAGTTTTTCATCGAAGGGTTTAAGAGAGCGTGACGGAATTGGGTATTGTGTAGTATTTTGCGATTCGATGATAAAATGAGTTCCATTTTGTTTTGACTCTCCTATTATGCCGGGAGGGATGGATTCAGTGGAGTAAAATCGGAAAATGTTCATCGTGATTTCAACAAATGACGCCTTGTTTAGTAGAAGAGTGTAATCAGAATTTTTAAATACACGAAATTTGCTTTAGAAATCCGGCCTTTTAAATTTTTATCCGGAATCTATTGATTTGTCTTCGACTTTCTGGTAATTCTTTACCATAATGGGAAATACTGGCTGAAGGGTACCTATATCTTTACGGTCAGTAATATATAATGCGACCATGGTTCCAACCCTTTAGGTCATTATCAGGTGACAAGACATCTCTGGAGCCATAATATATTAGACATTCTCTCCCTCCTTCCCTCTAATGATATGTATGTATATGGGTATACTTACACGAGGCCTATTCGAAGGCCGTGATAATCATACGAATGGTTTCTGTGGACGAACGGCCATACCTGAAGCAAAACCTGAAGCAAATTCGACTTCATACACTCATATTCAATCCTAAGACCTGTATGATCCTCAAAGATTCCACCGTTTGTCACTTTCGTTGTCATTATTTGTCATATTTGTAGAGGGAATGATGTTTACTGGTGGATAACGACTGAGGTATATTGCCTTTACTTTCATCACTGAATCAAAATGAAATGAGTGAAAAATGTCCACTTAAGTGTAGCGCAACGACACAGAGAGCAATACTTTACATTGTTATTCATATCAGGAGGACCAAGATAGATGTCATATCTCAGAATCACTTATAACTTGGTAGCTGTCATATTACGACATCCATGCACAAGACTATTACTAAGACTAAAATTACCTAGAAAACTGAGAATTCTTCCATTCTATGCCAAGGCGAAAAAATGAAGTGTAAGATTGATATAGGAAAGAAGAAATTAATGTATCTAATAACTCAAAACTCTTCAGCAGCTGCATATTATTTATGAAAATTTCATACTCTATTTAAAATAAGCATTATTGTACCAAGATATTATCAAGACCGTATGTAAATGGATGATCCGAATTGTACTAGCAAATATTTATTTTATAATAATACATCCATGTTATTCAGCCTTACTTGGCGAAGAGCCATAGAGAAAGAAAATACTTAATAGTTTCCATATAACAAATTTGTTAATCCAACCGCTTTCGATTGAAATCTTCAGGACCTAAATATAATATAAAATGCCGTATGATTTGCATCATCTGATGTAAAATTCGAATAATGAATTAACGAATATCGAGTGAAAATCGCGTTAAGAACCGAGAGAAACTTGAAGGAAAATTTCCAATTCCCAAAACACGCTAGTTTATCAAATTCAATACGGTGAACGGACAAACTTCATCGGAAGCGTAACTATTGCGCAAACGAACCAACAGAATATCAGCGAGGCATTGAATATTTTTCCGAGAAACACACAAAGGCCCGGAAAGTTTAAGTAAAAACTCACCTCTTGCGATTAATTTACATGGGGGAAGGGTGAGAGGGCTGTAAAGGCTTTCGGAAATGAAATGATCGTTGATGAAGCGAGAGTCTAAAATCGAAACTCTTTCTCTCCGCTTCCTGGGTTTGATAAGCAGTTCAGCAGAAATCCCCTCGGACAAATTTAACGGCCGGAGCACTCACATTTGAGAAGCCTTCATTTTCTCCAAATTCAGCGAACTCGTCAACGAAATCAGCACTTATGATCCCCACTCCGGCAATGTCTTACGCCTCAATTATTTGAACGAATCCCTCCTGTTTCTCCTCTCATAATAATGAGGCAGCTCTTGGTTTCCACGGTGGCTTGTTTTCGTTAACGTGACGTCAAAGTGGCTTTAGGGATCAGCCCCATTCAAATTCCTATAAATAAGGCTCATCCCCTCAGAAAATTATTTGGAAAAATTGTTTAAGATTTCGCGGAGTGACTCGTGGAAGGAGTCGGATGCTCAGCGTGTATCCTTGAAGTCTAATATTAGGATGAAGAATGATTTGTGGTAAGCTTCAGGTTGTTGGAAATCATTAGAGGAGAATATTTCTATTAAATTGAAGTAATCCAGTATTGATAATGAATACAAAATCGATTATGGAAATAGAATTTTTGAGGTATCTGATGGATAACTTACATGTATTCATTGGGCAATGAGGAAGATTTTTTTATCAAAGCGTAACATTTTAAGGCAATGATTGAAGTAATTAAAAAAAGACAAAAGAAATGGGTGGGTCAAATATTGAGAGGGGAGGGATTATTGAAGAAAGCGATCGAGGGAAGAATGCTAGGGAAAAGGTAGAGAGAAAGACAAAGACAGAAGTTGTTAGACGAATTAAGGGGTGGGATAAGTTACCGGGAATTGAAGGAGAGGGAATTAAATAGGGAATGTGGGGGCACATGAACCTACCGAAAGGTAGATCACTTTATATATAACATTTTAAGAAACAAAAGATTATAAGACGAAACAATATAAGTTGACATTCATGTGGATAGGAAACAAAATATCGCGTCCAATGAAATTAAAAATTCTGATATAAGGTAAAGGATGTAAGATTACTTCGCACTCAAGATGCGCCCAGGAAAATTCTAAGTAATGTATGATAGTTTTTGGAAAAATAGACACTGCCTGTGTTAAGGTTTCGGAAAATATAATGCGATAGTAAGCAACTATTTAATCGGAAAAATTGTACAATTGTGGTTAATTTTGACACCAAAATGAATTGCTCCTCTGTACAACACATATTACAGCACCCTCAGCACTATGAAAACCGTTCTTTCTTCCATATTTCAATTCAATGACGAATTATTCTAAGAGTCAATTCGCCTAAGATATAAGAGAATATATGAATCTGTTTTTATGAATTAATTTAGGAATTAGCTATTTGTAATGAACAAGTTATGTTTATCATCCGTTTTCAAGAGGTAGGAATTTTTAATTAATTAATTATCAGTAAAGAAAATCATAACATATCGAACATAGATCAGCTAAAACTAAAAGTAAGCCTTTAAGAAACAAATGAATATTATTTTTCTCACCAAATAGAAGATCGAAAAAGATGAAAACTACTTACTATACTCCTTACCGTACTGTATACATCTGTTTTTATTGGCGAAAAAATCAAGGGAATCTCCTTTTTCAGACGAGATTCCACACACTGTTATCTGAACTCATTCTTATATGGCTTTCAGCTTAGCATACGTTAGTTGAAACACCCTTTAAGTTTCCGCTAGAAATCACTACCATGTATGTAATACATAAAGACCTTTACACGAACACCTAACTCAGGATGTGTTCGAAGTGTTTCGTTCCTTGAATATTTTTCATCAGACCACAATCTGGGTGAGAAGTTACTGTGTAAGGAGAAAAGTCAGCAGATGATCACACGGGGTTAGAATATTCTCAGGTCATTTGTTCGATAAAATTTAATCCGAAACGACGGCCTGAGGTTTCGACAAGGGCGCGCAACATTTTTTAACTTTCAATGGGATGTAAAAAAACGAAAGAGAGGCTCGGAGCCAAACGAACCAGTGAAAGCATTTCGAATTTTTTTTTCTCCCGAGGGAAAAAAAATCCTCTCAGAGTTTGAATGGAATCCCGGATGTCCATTTGCTGGAACAAGTTTTGCATTCCATTGAGAAGTACACGGGGCAGAAGAGAGCATGCAATAGACTTCGCTTTTGAAAAAAAATAAATAATTCACTTTCTGAATTTATGAGATGAAATAATATTTTCTGCCGTATCCCACGACGTACGTACCTTGGTGTTGCTCCGTATGGGATTTTGCTACACCCATAGCTTACAGTTTCTCAAGTTTGTGCCTGGGAGTGAGGTTGGATACGAAATGTTTCCAGTTCGAAGCAGCCGAGGACTAGGAATATCCCGCTGCGGTGTATCCTTACAAATTTATACAAATGAGAAAAACGTTGCCTCACTTCACCATCACATATGGGATTGCAGCGACTTGTTTTATTTGTTGATTTGAAAATTTACTTTAAATATAGCTGAGGATAGCATTCCGGATTCGAATGATTTTTGAAAACGGTATTAAAAGTAAAGAAGTCCATTCTGGCCACGATGGCGGAATGGTTAGCCTGCAAACGCTCCTACACCGAGGTCCCGGGTTCGAATTCCGGCTGACCGGATTTTTCTGTCTAGGAAATGGCTGTTCATCAATATCTTTATTGAAATGGATGTAATTGTATTCATTGAAGACGTGATGATAGCATAGTCCAGGGTGGTAAATACCTCCTCAAATTCTATAAAATTTCAACTCAATAAAGAGAATGATTAAAAGCAACAACATATACGATATAAGAATGATTAGAATTGGAACTTTTTGAGGTCACTAAGTTTGACTAAAATTGCACAATTAATTGACAGTTCTAATAAAAAATAACAGAGAAACATAGAGATAAAGTGATAAATGAAAATTGAACAACTAAAATTATTTCAAAATACCCAATTTATCAAGGCAAAGATAAAGATGAGGCTTATTTGATAGTTAAAAAAGGTAGTATTTCTAGTTTACTAGATATAGTAATTTATAGTAGATGAGAATAAAAGAGACAAAGAGAAGAAAAATTATTAAAATAATAATGACTTATCATAATCTTATTAAGGCGCCTTTCCGTTAAACACTTAATAATGAATACAAACAATTAAAAAACAGAAATAAAATCTTTTATTAATATGTATATTTTTTTTAATATGATGATGTTCTCCTAAATTTAACAGGAGGCTAAAACTTGAAAAGATTAGTATATTCATATCCCAATGACGGTAAGATATTTAATAGCATAGCTCTTCATTTTTATAAGCATACGAACTTGTAGTAACTCACATAAAAATAATACTTCACGCAAGTGAACACTCGATCGTTTTTACTAGTGCAAATATTCGCGAGTGCACTAAAATCGGGTCGCCTTGTTTGAGGTTCTGATTCGACATCCGTTGCAACAGTCCCGCTCATTGTGAAGGTTTGGTACTCTTACCGCAAGAGACAGGTCACCCGACTGTGCCTAATCGGTCCACAAACGTTATCCGCCGAGAGTACTCCACTCATTTCCTGTGCAACTAAACCAACCCTGAGTGAAACAAAGCCTGAAACAACAACTCCAAATCCATTTGTCAAATTTCGCGGGAACCCAGCCGCCTGTGTGCCCTCATTTCATTGGTTGAACTTTCGGCCGCATTCCTCTATGTATTTCCATAGATCAAACCATCGGTCCGGCAGGGAAACGGAGTGGAAACGTGTGCTCTTTGTGCTCACAAGTACTGTTTGACAAATGGTCCTCCCAAAGGATGGTTTGAAATATTATTGCCAGCCAAAAGCCGCGGAAAGACAAATAATTGAAGATGTGCGTGAGTGGAACGAAACCATTTTGTAATTTTCTACGCTGTCGACGTGCCCAGTTAGAGTTGAGTTGGATTATGCTAGGTTGACAAGTTTTAAGGAAATAGTTCCATACCAATTGACTGCGGTTTTACTGACAATTTCATAAAGATTGGCTCACTCAAAAATCATAATTGTAAACAATACTCCCAGTTGAAATCAGATCAGTAATTCCCCAACAGGCGGTTAATTTATTCCGAAATTTTCCGTGTAAGTAGAAAAAGGTGCAAGAAGAAATTTCTACGAATGTCATTGACCCATACAAGGAACTTTATATTGCGGTTTCACAGATATGAAGTACTCTGAAATGGAATATTAAAGTTGAAGAGAGTATATAAGAAACATAAATTTAATACTGTGAATATAAAGTATGAACGCAACGCAAATATGTGTAGTACTAAAATATTTCGCTTGAACCTACCAGAAATACCAGGATTCCGGTATAAAAAATTAATTGTCATGGGAGTATATTTTAGAGGAAAAATGATGGTTAAATTATGCAAACTCTTTTCGTTTTCGGATATTTAATAGACTATTAACCAGGTTGATTGGATTTTCCGTTAAATTCTATCACAAATTTGATAAAAGATAAAAAAAACTTTCATGCTCTGACATTAAATTACAAAATATTATAAAATGCATCGTGCTAAATTGGGGACAAAATATTATAAGTAAAAAGTATGAGTTATGCGTGACCCTAAAATTTATAAAAATTTAAGGGATATCATTATTGACATCGCCATATCTTTAACCATTCCTTCGTTTAAATACCAAGAAAATGAAGTAGGTATCGATTTCCGCGTTTAAGAAACAGTAAAGGGATAAATATCGAAAGAAAGGAAAATGGCCAGACGAACGGTCAAAGGTCAAAGGGACAGTGAAATATACGCACAGGTCAAGTCCGCAGAGATGTAAGGAAAGGCATAGGATTAGTGACCGTAATGGATGACTCTTAAATAGTTCCAATTAGCTCCTATCCTTGTGCAAATATCTTCATCCCAAACTCAATGTATAACATACCTGGATTTCTCGGGATATATTTGAATCTCCCGGGAAACGGGAAATTCGTTCGACAAGCACTAATTGACAACTTTAGTCCACTCCGACCGCCGCATCAAATATCCTCTCGATCTAAATACGTCCCGTCACATCATTGTTTAGCCCCGCATCTGTGAAAGGTTAACTTATCGAATAACCAATTAAGTCTCCGTCACTTCTTTAGCATAAAAGACCCAAGATGAGTTCATAAAGAATATGTGACGCACGGGAATTATTGTGCGGTATTGGTTGTGACAGACAAATGCAAACAGGAGCGATGGCAGACGTATCTCCAGTACTAATTTCCACGGTTCGAATTCGGCCGATGCCATTTCAATAGAGAGAGATGACCCCACGTCCAATCAATTAAGACATCCGATATGACAAGCTGGTTGTTCGCGACGTTTTCATACGTATCTCTGTTGTTTTTGTTCGTAATGGGTTTCCGATTGCACATATTTCCATCATATGAATCGATCCGGAGGCAATATGGAGAGCGATTCAACCACGGCGGCGTAAATATTATGATTTATCCATCGGAGACATCGGTTGTTATGGAGACAATATTGTGGGTGATGTATTGTGTGGGTTATACATATGGAAATCTGCCATTTACTCGATGGGATTTAGCCGAGCGATTTGACTTTGGAAACAAACGCCGCGATGTGGGCGTGGAATCGATGGGTTAGGATGGCGATATCTAGGCATCATTCAGATACCGTTTGGAGCGCAAAATATTGCAGTGGATGATAAACCACATAGCGTGACGTATGACACAGGTCGCGCTTACCGCCAGAGGCGAGTTTTGCTGCAATTTTATTCTTGTGATGGGATCAAGAGTAGAGGACAAATTGCCTGCATAATTACGAAGAATATTTAGTTTTCAGTTGTCGATGTGATATGTGAAAGAGTAAACTTCCGCGGGGAATTAGGTGGAGTCCCTCCAGAAGTTAAGTCCTTACTTTTCTCCGCTTGAATCAGAAGAAAGGATTTATTGAAGGCTTTATTTTCCAAAGAACGAATTAAAAGACCACCTTGTCAATCGAGCTAAACTGCTCTCTTAAAACAAATCACGGGAATATCAAACTCTGCTAAAATTCATCTCACTGCCCATTTATATCTTCGATCTCAATCTCTCTATCTATGTGATACTATTGAAGTAGATTTTTTTTCCCTTCTGAATGCAATTTTCGACCTATGTCGGTGATTTAGGTTCATTTGTCATGAATTTGTATACTATATCTTCAATCTCTAGTTTTAATTAAAACATTTCTTTCTCAAAAGTTTTACGTTGAATGTCTTCTGAGATGGAAACTTTCTTATGCTGTATAACGGTTTCCGTCATATAATGTTGCCGATGTTTTATTTATAGGTTTTTTAGAAACAAATTTACTTTAAGTTTAAAATTCAGTAGATTTCGCAGTTTTCTTTACTTCCCCTTTCTTGTGATTGTTTTTGTGCAGCGGATTTTTCCCTGAGTGCTTTGCTTATGATTATTTTTAATTCACATAGTAGTTCCTTCCCTCTTTATTCTTTCCTTTCTTTAATTTTCCTCTATCCTTAGCTTCAAAAGGGTTAGATGTGAGAGTCTTCTTACGAGTAATTGTATTTTATATGATTATGCATGCCAAATTTTACAGCTAATATACCTACCTCTATCCTTCCACTTGCAGGTGATCATACATACTGGTACATTTCTTATACAGGCCTTGGGAATAATCATCCGTCGAACCCAGAACGCTTTTGACCTTAAAGTAGCAGCATATACACACAATCTGAATTACATATAGAAAGATAAAGGAGTCGAGGTTTACACACTTATACATTCGTTAACACAAACATCACGGGAAGCGAAAAGGGAGGAAGTTCACAGGATATTTCATCCTCTTCTTCAACACCCATTTTCAGTCCCTCGTCGCTTGCATAGATGTTTAAAGTCACGCCTGAGTTAGCGTCGCACTTAACCCTCTATCAGTGAACTCTTCCGAAGAGTCCGAGCCAAAGGTACACACGCGTAATGTAAAGTCGGCCTACCCTCTCCACATAAAAATAATTCACGCGCTGACAGGTTATGAGACGCGTAAATTGGTACGAGTTCAAACACGGAGGCCGTAAAAGGTCCTTTTTTTATCAAGTGCCAACTTTCGCCACCCCAACGCCTTTCGGTACCTTATTCTACTTTATGCGCTCGTAAAGGGGTTTCGCGAACAGTGATAAATAAGGAAGTGAATGCGGAGAGACTGAGTCCAATCCCGTGCGGTGATTCTCTCAAACACTCGCGGTGCGACTATGTAGGAATGGATTGCGTTACTATCCAACGTGGATGCAAAAGGGAATGACTTTAGGTAGAAGGTTATGAAGTAGTTTCTCGTTCGCTTAGCCCAGTGTCTGACGGGGGATCGAACCGGAAAAATGTTATAATGTTAATGTTAATTCGAAACAAAAAAGTAAAATTCTAGCGTTGGAACGGAAATCGAAAACTGTTTTGTACACAATTCCTTTTCGAAGTTCTCAGCAACGCACATTTTACTTATGTGTAATGGGAGGAAGGTTTACTAAACATGTGTAACTACACTTTGAAACTAGTTAATACCAAGTTTCATTGAACATTTAGTCTATAGCAATTTAAAGAAGAAAGCATAATAAAACAAACTGTGTAGGACTCTAAAACAGCTCTCTCAATTTCCGGGAAGTCACTATACTTAAACTGCTATACCGAGTCTGTTCCACTTGTAATCCCTCAGGAACGGTTAATGGAAGGATTTTTAAGGGAAATAAATATATATAGACATTGTTAATATTGAAGCATGTGATTTAATATATATGTTTCGGCCCTATCTCGTAAAATGTAATATAAAAATGTACTTCATACAATTCATTCATACCGTAGTGTCACTCTATTGTTATTGTTATTATTATTGTAATACATAGGTTGTAACTAGGTGGAAGCCTAGCAGCAATATCAGCATCAAAGTACACCCAGAGATACCTACTAACCTAAAAGCAATATTTATGTGTATCATTATCATTTATTGAACAACATTATACAATACCTACAACATTTTATAAATAAAATAATACATTACAGAATACGTCATAAAACTAATATCATCAACGTCAATACATCGTCATCTTATATCGTTTACATTACATCGATATATACGTCATTATCTCAAAATCATGATTAAAACAAAATAACATTTAATATATTTATTTAAATATATGATCCTCACTCATTCCAGCTAAGAAAGCAAGGATAAACTACCTCTCTCCTCGTCTTACCTTGTCGCCTGTTACCCACTCCAAATAGTTTGGTAGCTGATGACATAGGGAATGAGGTTTGAAGCATCAGCTGCCCTGAATACTGCACAGAAAGACATTTACAATGCGATCATGAGAGAATAGGGCATCAAATGTGCATGTGCCTAAACATGAATTTACAAATGAAATTTCCATTCATCAATTTCAACAAGAGAGGAAACGTGCCCGTATGATTTCGAAATAACGATTCGGTATCGACATTCTAGATCCACATATCTAATATGCATAAGTCGTTGATGTGGATAATTTACTATGAAAAGGTCATTTTCAAGAGACTTATTTCATAATACGACAGCATATGAGCGTGAATTTTCTTTTGGAATCATCCTTGTGGAATGGTTTCTGGGTTTCATCTCTCGCCCGAATAAATATCAGAGGGACGGGTTAGGAAGTATTTCACACTATGAGCAATCTCACGCTTTGCATTAGTCAAATCATTGGCTTGGATAACGAATCGGACTCTTTTCATTCGTTTCGTGTCCCCTTAATACGAACCTGGAATAATTCATCGACCATTTCATCCCCGCAAAAAGTGGAAAATTTTATTTCATTTTTAGTAATGACGACTCGTTGATTTTCCTCATTGACTAGTACTCCAGTGATTCCTTCACATCAACCACGATTCGTGACGAATTATCTATTAATACGATTCGATGAAAGCCGAAAGCCACGTTGTGACAGTCCTTCTATGTTGATATGCAAAATGTATGGAGGCGTTACAAAGCGACGAGATATTAATGGAACAAGAGTTCTGGATCAAATGCCAAATATTATTATTTTCTATATCGGGTCTTATTTCAATTCATCGTTTCAGCAACAGTTCATGACAACCAATGTATACTCCAAATTCTTCATTTCAGGATGAAATAATAATGAAATAATACAACAAATTTATTACGGTGACATCGACACTGATGAGACGTGTCTACTTTACATCATAACTAAGAGTTACGAGTTGCTTCTTAGCTGAAGCAAACTATTTGGCATCTTTAAGTATTTTATTTTGAGTTAAAATGACCGTAGATGTCGTAGCAACTTTAAAATTACTTCTACTAACAATGACTACAGTACTAGCTACTCGAAATAATTTTAGAACCATTATTGGAGTCCTAGTTCTCTGTGTTATTTTGGCGACGGTTTAATTTGCTGTTTACTTTACTTAAGAAAAAACGAAAAATATTTCAAGCCATTGACTCTGAAATGAAGCGTGAATAAGAAGTTGACGCCAATCTTCACGTGACGGCTTTTGTTAACGAAGAAATAATTAAAGGTGCCATCTTGTGATAATGCCAAATAGATTGGCATACCCAGAGTAACTTCTAGCATAAATTTAATAGGCTTAGGGGTGGAATTTATTACTTAATCACCGTTCCTTAATACCATCCTTCCCTGAAGCTATCCTATATTACTTGTTCAAGGCGATTCTAGCCTCACAAATCATCTAAGTCTCTCTCAAAATTTGTCCGTCACCTTCCACCCCATTTCTGTCTTTTCTCAATGATAAACCGAGAGGAAGGAATTGACCCAGTTAGGAAGACACTGGCACTAAATCAATAACGAGAGAACTTGATCGTTAGGAAGTTTGACCCCCGCGGCGTTCAATGTAAACTGACGTATCTCCGGAGTTCGAATGGGCGCTTGCGATGGAGGGATTAAGGATGCAAGGGGATAATGGAGAAGAAGTTGAGGTGACAAGGGCTAAAGAGATCTCACGTGGGTGTGGCTGAATGGGTTAAAGTAAGGACACTCTTGTGCTATTTTGGGAGGACTTGTGATCCGTGATGGGATGAATGTGACAAGTTCGGAGCTGCTTGAAAACTCTCCCCTAACTTCTTATCAGGTATCGGTTTACTTTAATACACGCAGTTAATTTTTGACAATGGTTTTTTGATGATGAGAATGACTGTCAGCTTTCAGTAAACTTTGCGTAATTAAGTGAAGTTTTAGGTGGAGTACTATTAGTTTGTTTTTTGGATTCGCGGAAGAGTATAATAGAGTTTAGGGTCTTAAATTTTCCAAAAAATACGCTTTAACGGTGATGAGAGTTAATAGAGTTTAAGTGAATGAACTGAACTGATTATCGGTTTACTTTAAGGGAGGCAGTTAATTTTGACAATAGTTGATGAGAATAATGATCAACTTCCTTAAAACTTCGTGTTACTAAGTGAAGTATTGGAAAGTGTAATCCAGCTAGTTTTTCTGGATTGGTATTGGTGCAACTTAGTCAATTAAGCGCCCCTAGTTATTTACCTCAGCCCAAAGATGGTAAAAGTTAGGGGGATTATAGTACACAATGCAGCAATGCATTATAGTATTGGACAGCAAACAAAAGTAGTCAGTAGATTATTAATTGTATTATTCATGAAGTTACTTTTGTACATTATAGCATTTTAAATTATTAATTAGTGTAGCTGGTGGGATATTGTAATTGATGAATGGGTTTTTAAATAATAATGCTCTGTAATTTTATATTTATAGATTTTTAATATTGTTTGTGTTGTAGTAATTTCAAGTGATATCGCCACCTGTCCCAGTGACTAACTGGGGCAGTATTGTACTTAATAATAACCATTCAATCAAGCATTGTATTATCATAGAATAGTCAATCGCATATCTAAACTTCATTAAAAAAAGCCATCGCTCAATCCACATTAATCCATCTAAAGATTTACGAATTACATACAATATTGAAGTATATATGCATGAATATTATTGGAGAAACCTTCCTTCAATACTATTCTGCATTTTTCATGTTATAATAGAAATCCGGGATAATACCGATACACCTAGAATCCTCTTTTTTCCCATACAATATTCCCAAAAATGAATTCGCATGCCGCCTTTTGCCAGAGGATACACGTTTGAGAAACGACCTCATTCACCAACGTTACTCATGTGAATTGCAAAGTATCATCGCCGCGATTCTCTGAGACAAATCGCCCAACGTCACCCTGTTACATTTCTTTCATTCCTCCCGCTAAGAAGAGATAAAAAAATACATCCAAAAAGACGGACTAATCCGAGAAGTCATCCCGCATCCTTAACTTCCCCACAAATATGTTCATCTTCCCGATTCCTCAATCCTTTAATAATCTTTCTCTTGCGTCGTATTCCTTTTATGGGACGAGTGATAAACAGCGGAAGCAATTGCGGCCTCGCAGAGTTGGGAAAACTTTTGGTAAGGAGTCGATCCAAAGGTTATGAGACCTGTTCCCTCAAAGCGAGGATAAAGGTGGATTAGGAACTATCGACGCAGGACCCGGAATAGGAAAACTTCGGCAGGGAATGATAAATCAAACCACGGTGCGCGTCTTCAAAGTAGTCCTTTCTGGTTCTCATTTTTTTCTTTTGAAAGTATCTGGAAAGAGATATCAAAGGCTTCGAGGGGTTATTTTGATGTGGGAATGTATTTTGCTGGCATGTAGGCCATAGATACTGCTATAGAGTAGTGATGCACAACTATTACCAATCAAGGGGAGCACAAGATATATTTCTCAAACTTGTGGGTCGTACTTCAGGAATATTTAGTTAATTAATAAATGTATGTATCTGAACCATTTGTTACATTGACATCTTCATGAACTAACTTAGAAAAAGAAATCAATTCTCATTAAATGTAACCAACATTAAGGTATCACTTAACATCAAGTTAAAAAAGTTTGAAAATTTGGTAGAAAATCAATCTTTGTATATTTGACTTCTTTCTGTTTATGCAAATATACTTAGAGCCTGTTAGATTTGTTTAGAATACTTCAAAGTGCAAATTTACTACTAAGTCAAAGCACTAAAACACAGTCATCTAAATCATTAATTTGTATAAAAATGATATATTTTAGATCACATGAGCAGAAATACCACTGTAATAAAATAATTTTGAATGCTTTTCAGTAAATGATCATAGTTATCTATATATGCATCTAAGAGAAGAGACTCAGAGCGATCCTTCTTTGATACATGGTAGAATACGATTTACATCGCGGAGTATCCACTATCAAAAATACAGAATGATTTCACATAAGAAAAAATTCCTTTGCAAAGCAGTCATATTAGGGGCAAGGGTAAAAATAGCGGTACATATTGAAGATATTTTATTGACAGCTTATCAACACCAACGCTCACTTATTACCTTTACTAGATCACGTTGATGTCTTAGCTTATTGATTGAGGTAGCATCCAATTTTTTAACGACGTTTGGTCAACATCATCCATCTGGAATCGAACCTGGGACCACGTTCAACATAGGTAATAAACCTCCACCGATCTGGCTCGTAGGTGAAGACTGCACGTAACATTTTATAATTTATAATATAATATAAAGTTAGAAGAAAGAAAAAAGGAACTCGGCGTTCAATGAATTAAGAGACAAAGGTTCTCCAAGCGCCGACAGCGGCACCCGTCTAGGGCGATTCCCGGAAAACGGATAATCGCTTAGCGGTCACCAGTTATTCAGAATCCCTTAAAAATTTCCCTAATCAGGATTCGACCCACTGAGGATTAATCTTTGCAAATTTTGGATGGTATGAAAGACCAGATACTCTAACCACTCGGCCATTTTGACGACTTGACGACTAGGGATTCTGAATAACTGGTGACCACTAAGCGATTATCCGTTTCCCGGGAATCGCCCTAGACGGTTGCCCCTGTCGGCGCTTGGAGAACCTTTGTCTCTCAGTAATATAACGTATTAATCAATAAATTCACATCCTTGTCATAAAAATGAAACTTTTAATGGTGTTTCTAGAAGAATGGATCGTTAGCTGATTACTCTGAGAGATATAAAACTTCCGTGCGTATGGTACATGGTTCATAATGGAGTTAATCCCAAGTTTGGCTTCAAGTGATAAAGGATTCAGACTTGGAGAAGGATCCTCATGAGGGCAGGGTTGAAAGGGCTACGGCTTAGAAGTAGAGACTTCCGGGATTATCTTTGAAGTGCTAAGCTCCTGATCCCTTTCCGGTTTCTTTGCTGTCATTAATTATTCTCAGTCTTAAATCATATAATATTCTTTGATGCGTAGACTTCTAAAAAGCGTATTTCATCAAGAACGGGGAATTTTAGTATTGAATTGCGTATTACACAAAGAATAAACCACCATGGCCAGCGGTATATTAATTTAAAAATTTACATTTACATTTTACATTTAGACCCTAAAAACCGCCACTGGCGCATGGCAGGGGGTGTAAAATACCGAAAAACCTATCTACCCTTGACTGCTGTTGGCTTCTCTAATACTTCGCGCAAAAAAAGACCAGAAATAACTATCTGTCCTGGCAATTATTTCCCTGTAGAATTCAAAATAAACTTAAATTATTCCCATTATCCAGAAGCCAAGGCTTTATAAGCTGAAAAAAATGCAACATATCAATGTTTTACTTGAAGTCGTTGTATAAATCTTTGGGCCCATATTAATAAAATATCTCTGAAAAACTGTTACATTTTGCTTAATCAAATGAGCTTTTTTGGATACATAGAGAAGAGGATATCTTCATAGCTACAAAAATCTTACATAATTACGCATTGTTAGAAGAGTCTTTATTGTCACCAAGTTTTTCTTCCGAGCTAAAATCTATAGCTTCTAAGAAAATATCATTCCATCGTTGATGGGATGACGTTTAAAATCCTTCCCCTTCTCTAATAGGAATCTTCCTTAACTCATATTGAATGCAATGGGACGAAATGCCAATATTATCAGACGGCACCGAACGATAATTATCGAACTCTTTGGGGACTCTAAACCATTCAAGTGACGCTTTCGTTAGAATTCTATCCAAACAATAGTCTCCGTCAAAGAATTTTCCCTCAATTCCGAGTCAATCGCAGACAATTCACGGGCGCGGAATAAAAGTGGGAAATCGTAGTCGTTCATGACAAAGAAACCGCCTTTACAAAAAAAATCAAAGATAGTTCCTTCGTGATAATAAATCCGCCGGCTGAGAATGAGCAAGTCATTAAAAAGAGGACAGAAGACTTTTCCAACCCCTTCCTTCCCTTTTAATATTCCCTTTCCTTCCCTTTGTGATTCTCTATTCCACTTCACGAACCTTTTCTTCGAACCCCTTTCCAAATTCTTTCCCTCCTTTTTTCCCTTCTTGGAAACTGTACCCATTCCAAAAAGTCTTTCCTATGATTTTATCCTAAAACTTTCTCATTCTCCCGCTCCCTTTCCACCAGACCCTACTTTTCTATTTGATCATATTTCAAAGTCAGGTTACGGGATTATACCATTCGAAAATCATATAAGTTAAGCAAAGCCTGCTTAAAAGTTAATCTTGTAATACTATTAGTAACCGTATATCTAATTTTTCTCTATTTTCAGTTAATTTTTACTTTGGGTTTTTTGTTGATTTTAAAAACACCCGCTTAAAAGTCAATCGTGTAATACTAGTAGTAAAGGTAGATTTAATCTTCCCTGTTTTAGTAAACTACTCTATTCTTTGTTGATTTTAATTTTTTCATAAATTAAAAAATTATGACGCATTTTTTCACTGTTGTTAATGGATATAAAAATTTTTGGCCAAAAAATCTACGTATATTTAAACATCTGTGTTTGTAATTTTTAAGTATAATGTATTATTTATAATTTAATTTTAAGTTCTATAGGAAGTTTTCTATTTGTTCTGTTGTTATATTTCCTTCTCCTAAGAATCTCAAGACTCCCTGATGAGTCACCTTATGTTGACTTCAGGAGAGACTGATGTTTTGAATTCGTATAAACAATAAGTTGCCGAGCTTAATTCAATTCCCAGGCATATATGAGTGCTAACTCACGTTATAATAAATGGAGAGGTATTTTGTCTGTTTCCCTGTATGAATACGCTAATTTCAATCATCGGTGTATAATACTACTTTCGTTCGTATTCTTGGGTTCCATGGGTGATAAGATTTTTAAATTTAGTTCAATAATTCTGCATTAGAAGCTGAAAATTAGGACAATCTGTATCACCCGTATATATTATGTATCCGGAATTTTAGTTCCATCAAAATTTTACCAAAACCGAAGTAAATTATCTATAACAACTTTTTAGCTGCTTACTTTGTTATTATCTCCAGCTTCCCATTTGTTCTATTTTGCCAAATCCTTTCGCTCGGAATTTTCTTTTTTATAGTAGAGTTATATCTTTTATATTGTATAGTAAATTAAATGGTATATATAGATGCTGTACTTATTAATTGTTTAGTGAAACGCCAATACCTTGATATAGGTAATCGAACAACACTCAATATATTCTACCTATATATACCAGAGGTTAAGTATGAAAATTTAATTAGAGAAACTGCATTGTCATTGCAATGGTTTATCAAAAATCGCAGCTAAACAGGAATTTTTTACCGTCGTCCTGCCATTCACGTATTTCCGTATATAATCCCAGAGCTAAAGAAAAAAAATTCAACCTGGACATATTATTTGCTCGAGTGACACGCGATTATAAATATTCCGAGGTATTCCACTTCCGCATTTCGTGGAATAATTTCGGAATATTTTCAGTTGATGTAAGGGGTTGGGTTTTCCATGGGTCCACTAGAAACGCAGGAGAATTCTCCTTTCTCACAGCCATCTCACATTCACCTCCCTCTTTATATCCTCGAGCTTCCGCTGGCCCTTTTATACGTTGGGGAGGTCCTGGAAGACGACTGGGTCCCCATCTCAAGGCTTCCCTTGGCCCATGTCCCAATATATTCCCGTTTCGGGATAAGGGTCTTATTTCCCAAACTTAAAAGGGAGGAAGGGATTTTCCAAGTGTACGGTAGGAAGTATGAGAGTTTAGGACATAAGGTCCGAGATAAAGGTGGATATATGAGAGAAGGAAAAAAGGGTAAGAGATATAAATGTTGGACTCGGTTTACACAAGGGTGAGATTCTTGGGATTTCCGGTCGTACGCGAAGTGAAATAATTTCGAGTGAAAGTTTAGGGATAACTTGAATGAATCTGGAAAGGCGAGGTTACAAACATCTAAAACTTTTTGTTACATGTGTTTAATAGCATATGAGCGGATACGATGAAATTTTTGAATCGATTTTGAGGAAATTATTTTTCGTTCAGCGGGAAATATGAGTTTAGAATAAAGACAGCAACCTCACAGATCCTAATTTCGGATTTTATTCTTAAGAATTTACCAGCATTTATAATGCCAAGAAATACAGTAATCGATGTTGAGGAAATTATTTTTCGTTCAGCAGAAAATAAGACTTTCCAATAAGACAGCAACCTTACAGATCCTAATTTCTGATGGCAATTCTTAAGAATTTATCAGCATTCATAATGCCAAAAAATGCAGTAAATTACGTCCACTATTTTTGAGTCGTCAAAACGTAATTGTATACATTCGTAAACGTTGTGAATATTATTGCATTTAAACTATATCATAAACTCTTGAAATATCATTAAATTTTTTTATATTAAAATTATTAGTTTGTTACTATATACCATAAACTCAAAAGTTAATTTTTTAATTAATTGCCTTACAAAACACAGATAATACCCACCTGAAATAGCGATGTTACCGGTATTCGAACCCGCGACTCCGTTTTTGTTAATCTAGCATGCTCACCTTTTTCTAGCGCAGTGAACGATTGCTAATTGAGAAAAATGGCCGTCCAAATTGGTCGTAGTAAAGGCATTATGAAGTAAATATAAAAATTTTTCCAATATGCATACATTTTTATCTTTAAATGACTTTTTGGGACGAAAATCGTTACACCCTAATGCTGAGTAACAAACATGCTGCTGTGATGCAAAAGCGTGAAAATTTGTTAATTAGATTCTGAGGATATGGTGCATGGAGGAAATATATCCGGAATTCATCAACCAATACAAATATTATCATTTAATTTCAGCGCATCTCTATCATAACGGTGGAGATAATTCAAATTGGGTTCGTTGCATAACCTCATTTACAAAGTTTGAATTCATTTCCATCATTTGATGGAGATAATTGTTTAACGAGAGGTTTTTTAGCTTTCCTGGGGAAAATACGATAAAATTCTCTCGTGTTTTGAACCAGGTTAATACCGGTAGCATTAGATTTCAATGAAATACTCATCTTCTTCCAGGTATGAGTTGATAGGATCTATTCAGATAGAAATTTTTATTTATTATATCACGATTCAAAAGCAAACTTATCATTGAAAAGCTCCATTAATGCTCATAAGCACTTCGTAAGTGAAAAACATTGCGGACGGGTACTTGAAATTCTTAACATCCATACATTCAACGAGCGCAAATTCAAATCTCTGTATCCCTATTCATATTTCATAGGAAAGCTGAGGTAAACTATGCCCACAAAAAAGGCACTCTTTCACTTCAGTAAAAAATCTGGCTGCTACTTCAAGTACTCTTTCACGCAACGATGAGTATCCATACATTCAAAAGTGAGCAGTCATAAATGAAACTGAAACTACATCGGTGTTTTGCTAAAAAACACTTCTAGCTTCTCACTTTGTATCTCAAATTTCGACCTCGTTTGACCCAACAACAAGGCGAACGACCTGCGCTATCTTTACAGCGCAATAAATTTCTTATGTGAGTTAGGATTCGGGAGAGGAAAATGGTTATTCTGATGGAAGTGTAAAGTTTCGAACGACATCTATTCATCCATGTTCTCTAAAACAGAGAAAAATGTAACGGAGATCCGTAGTAGAGTTATAGCTTTGGTTAACAGCATTAAGAATGGAAGATTGAAATCTCGCTTAGTATTCATGGAAGGAAACTTTATCTTCACAGGAGAAAGGTTATCCTCCCACTACGTTCCAATGCTTATTGAGTGTAATCGAGAAGAATTAGAAGTGATTTTTATTAAAATAGAGATTTAAAATTCTCCGTAAGCCTTTAGGGCAGGTAGCTGATTCTCCCTGCAGTTAGCTTAGATAACTGTGCAAGAACTCAGGAAAAACCCACGTTCTCAGAAGAATAAACAAATTGTTTCAAAATCCATCATCTTATCAAATATAAAAATACATCTCTCTGAGAATTTGCCATTGCGTTAAGTATCGCACGCCTGCCTAGTGGCTTGAGAAGTTTTAAAATATCTCCGCTTAATGGAGGTTATAAGCGGCGTAAGGTCATAAGCGTAGTAAATTTTGAGGAACTAAACATAAAGTTTCATTAATCATTGAAAAGAGCAATAAATAATCAAGAACATCAAAGGCCTAAATATTAATGTTGAAATATTTTTAATAGCAGAGTTTTTAACGGAATAATGTAAAGGGTGATAAAATATGAGATAAAAATGCAAAAAAATTCAAGGAATATACTTGTATACCTCTTTTAAACAATAGCTGGGCCAGATTTTTCCCAAAAAGATAGTATTGACTGTTGTTTTTCGGTTAAATTCTTTCGTCAAAATTGAATGAATTCCCACAGTGTTAATTTTCCATTTTTCATTAATTATCATTACAATTTAAAAATTGGAATACAGATGTCATAAAAGCACCAAACATAAATTTACCTTAGCGCACACGTAAGGGAATATTATTACATAATTAACATACCATCATACGAGTTACGAGCCCTTACGTCATAGTCAACAGGGCTTTCTTCGGGCAAATTGCTGTCGAAAATGAAGATAGAATTTCTTTTCGATGATTTTCTGAGAAGAGGAAAATCGGAAAGATATGCCCTAGAAATTCCAAGAAATCGAAATTCTGCAGAAGCATCTAGGGAAAACGATCTTAAGTCACGATTTTCTCGAGCTTTTCTTCAGATATGTATCAACTAATGGCCGATAATAATTTGGCGCGTAATTTATATTCATTACCATAATACATACTACACGTGGTGAAAATATTTTACAGAGAACTTCTTAGTAGCTATTTTCAATGCAGCTTCGGGATAAATCAATTTATTACTTAAGGTACTCTATGTAATAAATATCTTTGTTAGTTACAAATACAAACTGATAAATAAAATCATATGAATAATAATAAAATATTTGAAACTGAACTAAAATTTCAGACATTTATTTTTCTGTTCCGGATATCGATTACTATTCTATGAAGTATAACAATGGTAATATTTCATTAACATATGCAATAGTGACTGGCGACTGAATAGTTAACATTCACATCTTCAAAATTCATTCTTTGACTGTTTGTTTTAGGTCAATACTTGTATACCTAAGTACAATTTATGACATCATATTTAAGGTTCACGTGTAAAGAAAATTTGCTCAGGGATTATTTTGTCGGAATGTTGATAACCAGTTAGAATTGATATTTGTTGTTAAACCGGAACGAAAAGCGAATCAAATTGTATTTTCTGGGAGTTAATAGGTGTCTATGATTATTTCGTAGATGAATTTGTCTTCAGTAAAGGGATTTGGACAGGTAAAACATAGCTAGAATTAAAGATAAGCCTAATTTTATCTTTGGCCGGAGGCTTAACGAGGAGTAATCTCTTGCTACTTTTTAAGAAACTTTTTCGTTTTTTCCATTGAGTCTATATGTTTTTTTTTGATAAAGTCTGCCTTTGATGTTGAATAAATACGAATCATATAGCGTTCTATCAAAAGTAAGCTTGATGAATATACCTCAATCTAATTTTCCATTACTTTATCTCAAACGGTAGGAATTCACTAGCTTGAATTAGCTTCAGTACATTATTGAAGTGGTATTTTTGAAAGTGCTTAGATGAAGCTAAGGTCCATTTGCATATAGGCCCCATCAGTAATCGAACCCGGGACCGCTTTCACCGAAGTCGAAAACATTACCCACTTGGCTATCCGGGAGCCCCTAATAACAATCTTTGACTCATATGTGGATTATTGCAAAAATATTTTGATTATAAAGCCTCTCTCACTGATAGGAAATCTCTAATGTTACCGAATCTTCAGAATAATGTCCACTAGAATGAAATGCCCTTTTTCCGCGGGAAAAGATCGATGGAAAATTAGAAAATTTCCATATTTTCCTCTCGTTTCATTCGTTAACAAGGTAGTTTCGGCTCTTTTTTCCCCTTTCTGTTGAAAGAAATCACATTTTGTATAAACGAAAGAAGAATTTCCTCAAACGCTTTTCCGAAACCCTTTCCGATAACAAAGACTTTATTTTTCCAAACGTTACGTAACCACCAGCTTCATGAAGAAAAAATGAGAAAATTCATTAATATTATTTCCCGGGTAAGGTTATTGGTAAGGAATATGAAAGCGAGGGAACGCTGTTTGTCTTTTAAAAGCTTTGATAGCAGCTGGCCTAAGGTAACTCCAGAAGTTGATTGAAAAAAAATTAGTGGTCATCGTAAATAACGTAAGAAAAATTAGAATCGGTTCTGAATGTTTTCATACATGAATAGATAATCATGTATGATGGATATGTTTCAGGTAATAACATTGATCAAAACAGGGCTCTCTTTAGCTTTATAGAGCATCTTATGATTTATTTTTATAGAATTTATATGCACGAGGAAAATTAAGAAATTAGTGTCTGATTCCAAATATAAGAAATTCGTGAAGAAAGTAATGTATCAGCATGCAAAGGAAAATGTGTGGAGAAAATTATCGAGCTGTTTACACCTTTACTTGAGTTTAGGTCTACAAGTGTTGTCTGAAAAGTTTCTGACATTTCGCCATTTCTCGGCATGTTTTCTGAAAATTTTCTGAAAAATCTGGGGTCGGAAACTTTTCAGACTACCCTCGTATCTTTAAATAAAACTTACAGTGAAATAAATTTATGATAGACCTAACCACAGGAAGTGTTAATAACCAAATTAATTCATCAAAAGATTATTACTAGAAATATCTTATTATTTATTGAATAAATAAAGTTTAATTCGAATATTATTATTGAATGAAGGAGTTTGTTGTTCAAAATTGCTTATTTGCTATAAAATCCTCGAAATTTTTCTAAAATGTTAAGGTTGTTCATAACCCATTCCCCCATTGATTGAAGATATAAGTAATTTTTGATCCGAGTGCCCCTTAAGAACGCACGGGCAATTTATACCAATTTGAAAGTAATGTTAGAATACATGGGAAGCATGAAAATTTATGAGTTTTTAGCTTATGCAGTCAGGTAAACATAGCACTGGGTCAAACTTGAGATCACGTAGTTGTATCTTAATGAACTCCAATTCTTTCTAGAAAATTGGTGGCTGGATAAATAAAAGATCCAGATCGATTTTGACTAGAAAATAAGCTATAAAATATGAGATAATGAACATGTACGTTTAAATTTTTAATACAATAACTATGGAAGTTGAATTGCGAAGTTCTTACGAATAACATGAATTTAACCATCAAAATTGTATGTTTTACAGTTCAAGGAACATCCGGGTCTCTTTTTCACTCCCAACTACATTGGGATAAAAATAAACCCGAAAAACATCACGTATTCGGTGGCCAGTTATATGCCGTCATCTATGAAATATTTATAGCACAAAAAACACTGCCATTCAGTCTCTTGGATGGCATGCATAATTAATCATTGTCGACTTCACTATTTGGAGAACCCGCAGAACGAAGCCAGCGTCAGAAATTCAAATCATCATTCAGTATTTATCGCTAATTTGGTGGAGAAACGTCGGTTTGCTCCCATGTTTAATATCTCTCGCTATGGCGCCTTTGTCGAGAGATATCTCATCTAAACTTCTCTCCGAGAACACGATTCCAATCTATTTCTGCCGATGAGGTTGAAACTCATTCCAATTTCGCGGCGAATCTCATCACAAATTCCCTTCACCTTCCTCAATGGAAAAGGAGCTTCCCATCCGTTCGTATTTCTACTTCTTTTCCCCGTTCAAATCTTATCAACCAACCGTTTGTCGGGTTTAATGTCTACGCATCTTGCTTTAACGCCTTTTTATTCGGATTAGAGGTTAATTTACCAGCAAAATGGGCTGGGAGAAGAGACGACTGCGTTAAGCGGTGAATTGTTTCATTCATTTGGTATATGTTTACAAAACCATACAATTTAACCTTTTAATGAAAGGTTGCCGCAGTATATTTTTTGGATTGAAATACAGTGACTGAAATGACTTATTCTAGTGTATTAATGTTGTCCTTTTCTCTGAAATTTCTCTGAAAAGTTTTTATTTAAGTTATAATCAATTTTATTAGATTTAATCAATCTTATTAGAGTGTTAGTCTGTATTAATGGACAATTTACTAGCAATTTCTTGTGCTAAGAAACAACTCCAGAACGTTTGTACTCTACTTAAAACAACTCTTTTAATCTAAGTGTAAAATGTAACCGCTAATGGGATAAATGATTTTGTAAAATCAAAAGTTGCCGCATCAATGCTTTCTTATTTGCTCCTCATGGAAATATTCCGTCTATTTTTTAACAGATATTTATATCATCATGTCTGTTATATTAAAAAACATTTCTGTCAGAAAAAGATACATATCATAAAATAAGCTTCGTCAGTATCGTCTGCAAAGATTCGTTTTCCCTTAAGGCCCGATTTTATATTTCATTTCCATCCAGGCGTTTCCGATCCTACGTATTTCCCCATTCAAATCAGAGAATATATGTAAGTCCTACTCATCTTAATTATTTTGATGAGAATAACTATGATTCACGGTTAAATTAACCACGAGATGAATGAGTGCAGTCATTCAATGTAGGTAACACATTATAAACGCTTATCTGACGTTTGAATCTTTTACAGAGACGCCATTCCTCTTTATATGATACAGTCAAATCTCTTTGCAAAGGCAGTGAAGGTTAATTAATTCAGCCGGCGGCAACTTCCGAATCCGATGACATATAATTCTAAAACACCCGCTTCTTCAAATTCCATGAACGGCTTTCGAAGGATTTCGTTTTTTTGTGAGTGACATTTAATGAATGTCAACTATTTGAAAGGAAATCCGCAAATGAGGAGCAGTTAGGAGATTCAGAATTTGCCTCTCATTTAACGGAAATCCTTTGTGTTTTCGTTTCCTCCTCTAACCCATTCTATTCCTTTCTTTTTCGGGTTTCCCAAATTCTCTCGCGCTTAGGATTCCTACTACTTACACATCTTTCATCCATTTCCTTTCCTTTGTCTCCTGTTCCAATTTATTACCTCCGCTATCGCAGTTTCCCGCACCTCTGGAGCGGGAATTCCATTCATCTCCAAGCTTTATCAAACTCCGACTCCGGAAACTATTCCCAAGTTTTTCCTAGGAAATCAAAATTATAGTCGAAAACCGCGGGGAGACCTGAAGGTCGTCTTATGAGACTTACGAGCTTCTTTAATGTCTCCAGCATTACTTAAAACGTGCCTTAAAGCTATTTTCATTTATTTATGATTTTTCGCGCCGTTTATCCGAAAAAGGGTAGGATTTCAGTTCCAGGCGATATTCGGCTGAATCTCCAACTTCTGAAACAATTTCATAATGAATGAGACCAGGATTATTGGAGTTAAAGTAGTAGTATTTCCGAGTAATTTCAAGATTTTATCTGCGGATTTTATGGTTATATAATGAGGTTGAGTGAAGAGAAATATCAATGGATAATTCAGGACAGAAGTTGTCGGTCGTTCAAGTTTCCATAATTTAGATATTAAATAAAAAAGATACTGTAAATTTATTTAAAGAGACATCCTTCTTCTAAAGCTTTGAACTAGAATTTATTTAATCTAATTACGACAAATCGTTTTTTACTTCAATCACTATTTGCGTCTTTTCTTCCATTTCCACAAAGACCTATTTGATTTCAAGATCTGTAATCTATTGCAATCTTATTTTCGAGATTCTCATTCTGTCCTAACATTCATGATAACTTTAGGTACATACCACTAGAATAAAGAGGCATGTTTTCTACATACAGTCGTTCTCCTTAATTTGATGAAAAGAGGCATGGAATAACTACACAAAAATTTAAAAATAAGAATAAAGCGTATTTTCTAGCTGATATAAAATTTTATCTATCCGATTCTTAAAAATCTCACGACTGTTCATCTTACTACAGTTATACACCGTTGTATAATTATCCACATTTTTTCGTCTGTTTAGTTTTGAACTGAAACACTGAATTGTGTTTTGAAAGACATCTTTTGTCACCTTTTGGAGGAAGATTTTTACAAAAAGGTAATTTCAAGTATCTTTTATCTTCCGAACTACACTGACTTTGCGACTCTGCGTAGATTGCCTATCTCCACTTTTTATCCGGAATTGAGTGTTCTTAAAAAAACCGGCATCAGTCGACAGCTTCTTCGTGTCCGCGAGCCATAGTATACATCCCAAAGCAAATAGAGCCTAAGTATTGCTTCACCTGGACTCATCGTACTGTATGTTTGATATCGAAGCGTTAAGAATTACAAGATTAAATGCATTCCACTTTCCACAACTCGGGAACCTCGCTTTTTCCTGAGATGCAACACTCAGCTTCTGCAAATCTTCGCGAGGATTTTACTCGTACATTAAACGGGATTTCGTAGACAATCAATGCATCTCTGTCATCACGCGAGGACACGAACGCCGATGAAGATCCCACCGCGCATTCCAAACATTTTGAAGATTCGCCGTCCACGAATCCGAGTCCCCAAACGACTTCCTCGACCTAGTTAGTCCTCTTGCGGGAAAATGACGAAATCATCCCACACTCCACTTGTTTTCCTTCCTCCCCAATGAATGGCGCTCATTCGTTCACCTCTGATCCCTATACCTTTCGACAATGGCGCTGCCAAAAATAAAAACGAGGAAAAGAAACACGAAATTGCGTCTCCTGAACTCAATTGGCCGGAACTTTTTTTTCCGGAAGTCCGTCGCGCCTCCCCGCACACGGCGGAAAGTGCAGGAGACAGGATAAAAAAAAGACGGACGAATTTCTGTGCCTTTCTCTCCGTGCGTTGTCACAAGTATGTGGGAAAGGAATGGGAGGAAAGAAAAAGGATAAAATGCCCTATCTGTCCCTACACTCCAGGGGTCGCTTCTTCTCCTTTCACCTTTACTCTCGACGGTGGTGCCCTCTTCTGCTCCCCCCGGGAACTATGCCACAATGGAAGGCGACGGGCATCTTTTCTTCTGCATTCACGTCACCGCTCTTGGCCCCATCGCTTAAAAAATGTCCTGGCGGTAGGGAAAATAGTTGAAAGTGTTTCAAGGATTGTCGCCGCGGAGGGTTTTCCTCCGTTTTCCCTCGCCAAATCCCCCGTTTTCTCCCAGCCTTCGAATTTTAAGGGGGATCGATCTCCCATGTCCTTAATTTCCTTCCCACCTGTCCTTCTTTTTGAAAGAAGGCGCTTGGTGGGAGGAAGTGTGGCGATTGCGGAAAAGAAATGATGGATGCGATGGAGAAGGAGTAATCCCTGGAATGGATGGACGAGGTAAAGTCGGACGGATAAGGGGCTGAGGAGTTGCTCGTTTATTAAATGAAGGTGACCCACGCATGAGATACAAAAGACCGAGACTGGAAGTTGTTCTTTTGATTTAATAATCTCCTACTATTGATTTTGCTCCCGTTTTCATATATTTTAAGCTCTAGCTTCAATTCTCACAACTGCATTTCATGTTCCGACTTCCAGTACTGATTTGATATCCATGAAGTAATTTGTTTTAAGAGCAAAATTGCAATATGTGTGATGTGTTTCAACACACCAAAAGCTGCCAACACCCTCCAATTTCCTGTCATAAACTTATCATGGTTAGTTAATAATATTCACTAAATATAAGAACACGGACTTCATTAGTCATTAGCAATCATTCTATACGGAAAATAGTTCAGCAAAAGTTTTCAGTAGATTTCTTCATACCTAAATCAGTCATTTATTAAAATCGTTGTGGAAAATACGAATGTTATTTTGTTTAGTAATGATGGCATTCCATAAATTAAGCTCTGATCATGTGAATTATAGCCATTTATGTTTATTTTATGAGGGAGCTGTCTCTTAAATAATTGTTGATGTAAACGAATTAAAATTTTTAATCGTGAAGAATAATATTTCATTAATATATAATGATCTTCGAATTTGAATAAGTTTACAAACTCGTCATTCTGAGAAAGTCATAATTAGCGATTTCACTGTTTTTGTGAATGTAAATTTCCGCAGTACTATATCCAATATGTTATGAATGAATGGTATCTTTCTTATTCTTACGAATTGAAAACCTTTTATGCTCTTCTAGGCCAACCATTTAAACTAATTGTAAGATATAGGTATCGTTTTCAAATTTTGTTCTCTTGGCTTTGCACATACTTTAAGTGTTACATTTTCCCATTTCAAAGTCTCGTTTCTTATCCTTTAAATACAAAAAACATCATCCATGGAAGAAAGAATAATAAGTAATTTTAACATCAATTAGTATTCTCGTCAACATCTCTGTCAGTAATGATAGCCTAAAGTACTAAGATAACTTCCAAATGTGTATAGGGCGATGAATTTCCAAGCATGAGCAATGCTGAATGATTGATGCTGACATTACTAAAAGAAAGTTGGCGTTTTTATCTACGGACTTTATTTATATCTATATTTTTCATCATTCAATGAAGGTGAATTGGCTGTGACATAAAATAGAAAAAATGAATTTATATCTGGCACTGGTGCTTTTTTAAGGCATTTAATAGTAAAATTGCATTTCGACTAATAAATGTAACCGCGCTAGCTTCAGAAAATGAATTTATAGGTACCGTGCCCATCCTGGCGATCCCAATCATTTCGAAGTTAAATCAAATAATTTCTCGCGGATAATTTTATTTCACTCAGATATTACTACGAGCGGATTTATATTCAATCAGTTCGTTAAATATTTTTTGCTGTAATGGTAAATAGATTGATGACACATTTAATCAAATACCCTTCTTCAGTAAAGACAACAAATTACCAAATCAACTGATATTCAATAATACTTAAATGTGCGCTAGGAATCTTTATGCCTTCAATAGCGGTATCAATTCATAACCGTCCTCGAATGATCCTTTGATGGATATAATTTTTCCGTCTTTTTACGATAAGTTTTTGTATCTCAAAGACGATTTATACAGCATAAAAATTGCACAGCTATATTACTTTTTTATTAAAAACGTGATGGATGCAAGATGATTATTATCGGAAAATCATTTGGTGCAGTTGAGATGTAAACGAAACTGCATACTATACATATGAAACTATAATCCGTTCTTGTTAAGTGATAATTGTTAAAATGAAATGAGATTTGATAAAAGTTCCTTGCCTAGTGCAAATTCAGGAAATATTCAATCTTGAGAGAATGTAGACAGAATTTGCAAACGAACGAAACCTGCGGATATTGTATTTTGGTTTTGAAAAAACAATGATATTTCCAATCGAATACTGTATATCACCGAATATCATAGAAAAACATAAACACAACATCGACAAACATCGTTGAGTAAAGGTTATTCTCTTATCGTAGCAAAAAATATTGTTCCTCAGCTTTTAAAATAATATTAAGAGAGAAGAAGAAGTAAAGCAGATGCATCTTAAATAAAGAGAGCGAGTAAAAAAGTAGGCAAAAGATCGTAAGATGAAAAGGAAGAAAATCAGAAGGAAGAAGGAAGTTTGCTCTGAATCTTTATCTATTTTTAAGATGTATCGACAGGCTTGTCATCCCTCGTAGGAGATAGACATATTATAGACAACCTTACTTGTACGTCTAAAAAATATATGTTCCCATTTATTTGCTTCAAAGATGCTTTGTTGAATTTGTTCCATAGGTTTATAATTTATTGCCTGGTCATAAATGTATAGAATAAATTGTTTATAATATGTTAAAATGGTTATTTAGCAAATGAAATATTAGAATTTTATTTGGCAACATAAATCATATTAATTTTCCTACTTTTAGTTGTTAGTGGATCATATTCCTTTCTTAATCATAAGGAAAGCAGTACATAAATTTTCTTTCTGCAGTAATCCTGTCACATGTTTATTTTTGGGACTACATGACGCCTTATTTTAATTATGATGTGTTCATATATAATAATTTATTACTTTTTGTAAGAAGATAATAAAGATCCAATATCAAATTATCACATGAAGAAGATATTACAAGAATAGATTAAGTATATTCTCTTATGGGTTTCCTTGAGGCATAAACCTTACGAAATTGAGTTCACTAACTGGCACTGCTTTTCGTTTAAACTCTACGGAAAAATCCATCGATTTTTTCAGGCCTTAAAGATCCCTTTAAATTTGTAAAACTCCTCAATTCTTCTTCCTTCAAGACTTGTCCACTCTTCTTCCCTGACCCACATAGTCCACCACCATATATCAATTTGGCGAATCCGTTGTCATTCATTCTCTTCACATGTCCAAGCCTTCGAAGCATCGATCTTTCATACGCCTCTTTATGGTGACTTTCATCGAGAAGGCTTCCAAATCAGAGACACACACAAAGGGACTTTCGGAAGATGGATATGAAAACAGATACAGCTGGATAGAAGGAGAGAAAGCAGAGGTTAGACGCAGAAATGTCGTTAAAATGGTTTCAAACCGAGAAGGAATGCTTCTAGTTTTTAACCTAACATCTATTAAGACTGTGGGGATGTTTTAGATACCCTTAACAAGTACTTCCTTTTGACAGCAGAAAGACACAGAATACTTGAAATTCGTAAGATTAACTTCTTTCTAAACTGAGACAGTTTAATCCTTGTCGATATCTAGTTTCCTGTTTAAATTTGTATTGGAATTAAGAGCTACGGATTTATCTTCTAGTATGTATGCTTGTGGAGGTAAAAGTTTCGAGTGAATACAGAATAAGATTTTTGCATCAAATGTTATGACCGTAATTTTGATATGAATTTTGTATATTCATTCCTGTACTGCGCTCAAGTATTTTCCGTCAGTGGTGATGAATTTTATAGGAATAAAATCTTAAGTATTTTTCTCCTTACTATAGCCTCGTTCCAGTTCATCTTTATGTGATGTTCCTTGATCTGAAGACTCATAGCTCACGTTAGAAAATTTCATTTACAGTTTCCATCTAAAAACTTTCCAGAAGAACTAAAATGTAGTATATCAATGACTTATTTATATAATTAGTCATTGTTATCTCTTTAATTCAATGTTTAGAAAAAAGACGAGTTATACTTCGAGACTTGCTCAATAGACTTAAATATTGTACTTTTTTGATACATAGGAAATGCGGTGTATCTATTTTAGCAATTAGATAAGCCTGAAAGATATATATTTATATAAAGAATCCCAGAGAAACAGAAGCTAGAAGTATTTAATCCAAAAATACATATTGTTCGTGAAACAAACTCAATAGTACCTGAAGAAGTAAGTAGGTTAAACGGTGAGAGGATAGGATGGAGCTTTTCTAACATGAATCGTTCAAGAGAATACTATTTTGAGTTTTATTACCTTGAGTTATCTTTGCTATCATGGCTAATAGATAACCAAAGGAAAACTTAACTTTCTCTCTCAAGGCTGCTTACCTTCATGATTGCCCTCCACTTTAAGGTCCGTTGTATTGCAGTTCACCATGAAGGATGGGGGATAAGATCCTTATGGGCTCTTCTGATTTTCCGGATAAAAGCTTTTTCGAAGCACTTAGCCGTCACTCAAGTTCCTATCGCTGCTTAGGCTTTCTACATGGTCTTCTTCTTCGAATTATCCTCGTAATATTGTACCTTCATGGTTGTTTCTTCGATTTTTTTCAATCTGTCCTTTTTTATTAATCTGTTTCTACAAGTAAATGTTCTTTTTAAGTTTTTCCTTCCAAATTCGTGTTCATTTCTTGTGCTGTAATAAGTAATACTTATTTATTGTGTTTCTGTAAGAAAAGAAATGTTGAATACAACTATTAATGAATTAGAGTTTGAAAACATTATATTAGTCATTTTTCGTTATAGTAAAAGATTTGTATGAAATTCGGAGTTTTGCAATCTTTTAGAAATTTAACGTCAGTGTCAGTTTTGTAATTTGTGTAATTGTCTTCCATTTCTAATGTTGTTTTTGCTGATATTATAATTATTTTGGTGATAGAGAGAGTTTAAGTTTATTATATATTTAAGATTTGTAGTTTAATAGGAAAAGCCAATTTCTTTACTTCACCTCTTAGTATAATACGCTGAATTCTTATAAATTTGAATTAAAAGAAATATTTGTTTTTCATACTAAGATATTCTAAAAATTGAAATAAGTTTTCAGCTGTTATTATCGATATTGAGATTGGATTTTTCAATAAATTCTTAAGATTTGTATTACAAGGCGTTAATAATTTATCCACTAATAATATATTTCACTGAAACCGGTTTTGAGATATAACCTCATCAAATTACTCGAAACCGGTCGCAGTGAAATAAATTATTAGCGGAATTAGTCAAGTCTCGTTATTCATTTCATTTAAACAAGGACAAGTTCCACTACGTATCGCTGGCTTTAGTAAATAATATACTCATAGTTCTTCTCCGAAATGGACACCTTTTTGCCATTAGGGGACATCTGTGAATTCCTTCCCACTGCCCTTTAGAAAGTTCGGGTGTGTGAAAAGAGAGAAACGTAGCAGTAGCCCTTAGCTACGTAGATTGAAGAGAGGCGGCAATCTCAACTTACCAACTACTCCTGCGGAGATCGAGGGATATTTGTCACGGGCGACGTCCTTCGCGAATTGCTCGTTGAAACTTAAGAGCTCCTTTGGGTGTAGCCTTTCGCGGATGATTCATAGTCTCCGGACGAACCTTCTCCTCTCTTTCCACGAGGTCACTTGCCTCTGCTTTAACCTCCCACACATGTGCTCCTTTCCCTTCCCCCCGAGATGACCGCAAAAGATGGCTCCGGAAAACTTTTATCTTTCTTTACTCTCCGAGTTGGGGTTGGAAAGGAAGAGAAAACATAGGAGGAATCTAATAAGAGGAAGACCCGTGAAGAATGATAAGGAAGTGCGGGGAAAAGTTGTGAGAAAAGGAATAAGTTAAGTAAGGTAATAATCTCGAGTGTTGGATATAAATCATTTTATTAATCCAAAGGTATTAATCCCGAGGAAAAATGGACATGAAAAAGGGTGACAGGACCGGGACTCGAACCCTAATATTCCACTTTCCGGGCAGATATTTTATCCAATTTATCTATCCAGCTAGCATAGTCAACATGGTGTTTAGGTGGATTAAGCTTAGTTGTATAAAGTATCTGCCAGGAAAGTGGAAGATACGAGTTTGAGATCCGGTCCTGTAAGCCATTTTTATTTCTGTTTTTCTATGGAAGTTTCCCAGGCGCATGCTTTAACGTGCAGTACCTCCTTAAACTCCTTACCAGAGGTATCCATTGGGAAAAGTGGGAAGAAGGAAAGAGAATATGTGAGATCTACAGAGAATACTATGCAATACATATGATACAACACAAGGAATTCAATAGAAATTTAAAATACCCATCATATCGGAATGGGCTGTACTATAAATACGGCAGTATAGAAAAAATGTTGAGGGGAGGGGGGTCTGAGGAGAAACCCAATTCGTACTGCAACGCCTAAGCTATCTTTTTCGGAGTTAAGAAGAGGTTAAATGTTCCAGAAAGAAGGTCTAATGTACTTCTACTCCCTGAAGATGATAGCTCAGCCATTGAAATACACATTGAATGTTCTTCTCAGAACAGTGTGTTTTTTTCAAAGTGACGCTTTCCTTCAGGTATTCGCTACGTGAACTGCAGTCCCCTACGCTTTTGAAGTGGTTTAAATATCCATTTTTATGATAACTTTGTAAATTTTGTTTAGCATAGCAGCAAATGAATTTACCTAAAGGTGGTAGGAGTGAATCAATTTAGCAATATTCTTCAGAAATTTTGGGTTTGTCAAAAATTAGCAATTTAAAGGAGAGGGGTGTATTTTTTCGCAGGCATAGAATCTTTATCCATAAAATTCAAGAATCATGCATTATTTCACCAGTTTTTTACTACGCTGATTACCATGCATTTCTAGCAATTTTGTTAGTCACATTATAAGTTAGACATAACTAAGAAAGAGGAATTGGGTAAAAAGAATTGATGAATCGTACTTTTGGATTGGAGTAAAAAAATACTTCTTACGTCAGTATTCTTCACCAAACAAGTCCAAACTTTGCCGAATCCTTTGCTTATCCGGTTTTCAGCGGTGATTCCAAAGCCGTCTGGTCTTCTGGATTAGAAAACTAGTCTTTTGATTCCCTTTTTCCATCAAGCGTGACCCTATTCTTCAGAACTTCACCGTATCGAAGTCCGCAGGGCGTCAGCAGTCGTAAATCCTACTTTCTGCAAGATATTAATGCGTCTGAAAGACGTGTCGCTGCATCTCCATCCATACCCAGCAGTTTTTCTTATCCGTGTGTGGCAGGTAAACGAGAATCTAAAAATCTGTTTCTTTTGATTAGAACAATCTAACAAGGATATATTAACTCCTTGAAATTATTTAGACAAAATTAACTCGAACGACCGCGGTATTCTAAGATGAAAGGAAAAATAAAAAAGGAAAACTACTTTTCACGAGGAAAATAGTTCCTCGTTTAATAAATAACTATGCAAAATATCAGAAGAACTGCAACGGAAGATACTACTTAGAAGAAATGAAACAAACACGACTTCTTTCAACGCTTCAGCGTGAAGATGGTGTTAATGATCACTTGATAATTATCCGGGTTTCCCCTTATGCAATCACTTTCAGAATACATACTTATTTTAAAAAAATAGTAAACATTTCACGGTCGAGAATCCAGTCAGCAAAAATATTTTCCTCAGGAACGCAGAACTGATTGGTGTGTTCGTTTCGATCTCAAAAATACTTTCCAATTCCATGAGTAATAGGCGTTTACAAGACATTTTAAGAATGTCAATTACTGATTATTTCCAAGCACTACAATCTTCTTTGTAAAGTTTTTAAGATGTCATGTTAGTTGATTTTGTTTCTTAAATATTCTTAAGCAATAATTAAATATTCTTATATAAATATTCTCGAGAATTTTCGAGATTCCTAAATTATTAGCGCTCTATATTCTCAATTCCTTCTCTCATTGTCTTGTTTTTTCTATGCCAGCGCTATAGCTTTATCGATATTAACACTCCAAACTACATCACAAACATTCTGCAGCGTACGAATTCCTCGGATTTTCCTGTTTATATATTGTTTGCTTGCTGAGGTTATGAGATGAACCTAGAATCGTAAATTCCTTCTTTGTCGACTCCTCACGCTCTTTTTAATCTTATGTTAGTTACACAGATTAGTTTTATGTTAAGTGAATGGGATTACTCAAAACATCAGTTAGCTCTTTGCTGTAATTAACCCATAAATTCACCATAAATTTTTATTCCCCGATAGAAAGAATAAAATTTTGTGCACCTTGATCATTTGAAGCTTCATATGTTAAGTGTTTATACAGTATGAGAAACTTTCGACGCAACAACCTTACCCCAAATGAATTTGAATTGGGTAACATAGTTGGAAAAGAAATTTAAACATTAATTGCAGGCATAGGCATAAACAACTTTTTTACCTCGCGGCGGAATCCTGTGCCCTAAAATTGCCTACTTAAACTTACATCTTTTCTCCTTTATACTCAAACCATCGCATCATCCAACTTTGACTACATCGGCATGAAATGTAAAGATCTCAAAAACTCATAACATATACGTATGATAAAAATTACAAAGAACTCCTTGCGCTCAATATTTTTAAAATTGTTGAGGAATTTAAATTTTGCTAATTGATGTATACGAGTATGCTGGGTCTTTTGACTCTGTCCTTTGATCAAATAAATAAATAAACTTTCTTTCGAAGCTCAAAAAACCCTCTTTTTCACGTTCGAGTCGAGACCTGCGGGGCCATTTTCAAGAGACCTTTGCGAGCCTCAGATTTCATTTTAGATGGCTTTCTCTATATATTTTTTGGACACCTGAAGGAATGGAGTGCTAGTCTTTGCTCCAAATACACTCTGTGCTTGCGTTATTCAGAGCATGTTGTTGACAAGAGCAAAAAATATTTAATGTAACGTTGAACTACATCTATTCCTTGCAATTATGTAGGACTGCGAATCCAAAACTTCATTTCAAGTATTGTTGTTATTTTTTACATTATTAAAGAATTTAGAAGGCTTACCATTATTTTGATTAAACTAATCATTTCACCGTTCAATCAATCCAAAAATTTCCTGAGACTAATCCGCTTTGTATTTTTTAGAGAAAGATTCTTCTTATCAATTAATCAACTGACATACGACGATTTTTTTTGTTGTACAATTTGTTTCTATGGATTCGTTTGAAATTAATTTCAGTAATGAAAGAAAAAAGAAAAGGAGCAATTAAATATTTTTCGATGGAAATATTTTCTCTTTTATAATATTCCATTATGAATGGTACGGTATGGATTTTATTTCGAAAAAAGCTGTTCAGAATATAAAGAAAGGATTTTTATATATCGAAAGCCTTTAACGAAAGCCCTTAGTGTATCATAATTTACTAAAAGTTTTCATATGCATGAGGTTAGAATACTACCAAAATTGTTTGGAATACCTTTGTTTAACTTGGGATGATGTAAAAACTATTTCTAGTCGCAGGAAAACCAAGGTTACGAATTATAAATATGGTTTTCATACGCAGAAAGTTATAGAAGTACATCAATGGGCGTTAAAATTAGAAAATATTTAATTTTTAGTTGATTTCTCAACTGATTCAAATATTATGGAAGACCAATCAAAAACCTAACTCTGGGGTTAGGTTTTTGACTTAAACTCTGTTAGGTTTCACAATCACATCTGGTATATTTATGTGTAGGTATAAATTTTCTACAAGAGTGGCATTTTGATCCCCCACTTAACATAGGAAGAAGTAGAAGGATAAAAGCTATCAGTTTTTTAGGGACGACCTAAATAAACATAAGCTATAAGGAATCCAATATATCTCCAAAGAAATCCGTATTTTATGCCTAGACATTGCAAGAGAGCGTAGCTCGTTCAACTATTCCAAGAATCCCACCGTCTATTTCGTGAACCCGTTCCCTCGATGCATGATTAACTGTCTGTTGCTCCAACTGCGCGAGAAACACTACACAATGCTCGTCTACCATCCCCAATTGTTTTACCAGCTCGCTTACAAAATTAACTCAGCCGAGTATTGCTTGCATCTCCCGCGAATTCGAGCCCCAGCGCTCCCAAATAGCTTCCTCGTGCTGATTTTTCAACGATAATTAGGTTCCGATCCGCTACGTGTTCTATTCCCGTCCCACTTAGGCTGGAAAACGCAAATACAACAGCTCCCGCCGTCAAGACGGGTGTATCGTGACAATCGGGGATTGTAATCAAAGCTGAGGCCCCGTTAATATTTGACTCATCCCGGCCATCGGCGCCCCTTCTTAGCGATTGCTTCCTTTCACCATCTCCCCATCCCGATAGCTCTCTCCGCATTGGCAAACTGCCCGCTTTGCCCCATACCTTTCACCCCTCCTTCCTCCAATGAGAGACGAGTCGCTCCTCGAGAGCACTCCAAGTCGCCCTTTGACTCCTCTGTCACTCTCTTTTCAGCCCTCAAGAGCCACTCTGATCGCTCATTAAAATCCCCATTTACTCTCTTCCTCAACCTTTGCTCCCCGACTCCCCTTTGCTCATAGTTTCCTCTCCCCATGAAGACGTTTTCTCTATCGCGATTTTGCATCGTTATATTCCTCCCTCTATGAGCGCGTTTTTGAATTCATCAATCTGTTGAGTGATGGATTTCATTGATGTTTGTCTGATTACTTCGATGGGTTATCGATTGTTGATTTACCTAAGAACAGTCTGTTGGTTTGTCTGCTGGTTGACAAGATGGCTACTGTTGTATATACTAGATCCATCTCCATAATTCTTTAAACTCTAGGTGAGTATAGAAATAACTACGCAAAAGTTCCACAAGGAATGTCATTTCTATACACACCTAGTATAAAGTTCCGCCAAGTTAAGACTTCATACATCGATTATATTTTTAAACTATTGAAACGTAATTCATCGCATCCTTTGTGTTTGTTGATTTTTACAATATAAATACGTTATATTACCCACTGTTGGTTGCCATTTACTTGCTTTTTATGAGGTTATGAGTATATACATTTCAATGACCCGCTACTGTTACCAGAGCCATTGGAACTTCATCGGTTACTAATCATGATGGAAGCGAAGGACATCGGGGGAGAGCATCGGGGAATAAAAAACAGTTTGATGGATCCTATCAATGAATTTAAAAACGTGCCCTAATATAGTGTTTTTAACCTTCGTATAACGTTAATATCACGCTGACAATCGCCGACGCGAAAACTTTTCCCACCCCGTATGAGGTATATATTTTATCACCCTTTATAATACAGTTTAGCCGCTACTTAATAAAAAGAATTATCAAGCAGTTCTCATCGTGCTGTATTGGAATGGTATTGGAATATTTTACATCTTTCATCTGGTCGTCGTACCACTTAACTCGACGTTTTTAAAGCAATACTCTCAAACTTCTCAATGAATTTTGTAGAATTAATGATTAAGATCAATCGAGCAAATTCTTTGTCAGAAATGATTCATCAGTAAAGTTAAATTTTGTGCGAGGCTTGTGTGCTTGTCTCTGACTTAAATAATATCTTTAGGGAAGATTCATTTAAATTTCAAAGAATTATATTGTATTTTAAGAGTGCCATCTACCATCACGTTGATAAGATACACAGCTTATTCTCACAAATTTTGTTCTTTTTGTACAATAATTTTTACACTACATTCGATATTTTATGCGTAAAATTTGATGGATACATGGCAATTGTATCTATGATATCATATTTACCAATGTTGAGAGGACGCTGATATATAGTGTAAACTACTAAAACTTCATAAACGTTGGTATACTTAATCGAGAAAGAATTTGTTTATCGAAATTCAATGATTGATCCAAAATACTTATTATCGGTGTAATTTTATGTTAGTATTATCACAAGTTTTCTTCATACTTTCATGGAGGTATATTGTCAAATTTTAGTTGTATGAATTATAATCTTCCAGACATTTGTAGTATTCATAAACATATACACTTGTCAAGTTCCAAATGCTGGCGTTTTTTATTTTTACATATAAATTATATATATTCTTTAACCTTGACTTGTATCTCATAAGCCTAATTTATTTTTCAATTAATTTACGTGGTTTATTTAAAATACTACTCATTTCTAGAGGTTAGTTAAGAGAAGAATAGCTAAGCATCCGCAACCCAGGTGGTGTTTGTATCAGGAAACTATAGTGAAAAAATGAAATTAGAAGAATAGCAGTCAGAAATTTTCATATATTATAGGGAAGATTCAAGGTTTGTAAAGATATGGATAAGAGACTGGTAAGATATACAGCCTACAATCTTCAGATATTTGAGTAGAATGTTTATCTCAAGAAAGAGGACTCTTCCATGATTGAAGGGTTTCAAGATTTGGGATATTCAGATACTTGTAAAGAGTTATAATAAACACGAGTTAGTGTTTTAGAAACTCAAGTACGACGGACATATTATTGAAGATATAAAGAGAGAGGATACAGTTAATCAAATAAAGTAATTGAAGATGGGATTTAGAGGAAAAGACAGAGGCAAAAAGTTTTTGCACCACGTAGAGGTAGGAGTTCGCTATCAAGGAGTAAAGAAGATAGATGGTCTCAAGTAGGTTTTTTAACGAACATGAACCTACCGTGATGTGGAAGACTCTTACACGTATCTCTGTAAGACGAGTGGTATTCTTTTTTGAGACAATTCTCCGAGGATTGATTACCACAGGTGAAGCAATCACCGCCCGAAAAAGTTACGTTTTTCTGGCGAAGGCTGCACTTCTTCTGAAGGATTGCGCCGTAAGACTCTTATCTCCTCCTTGAATGGAACCGCTCTTTGCCGAACCGTTTTCCTTGCCGAAGCGGAGAATTGACGCGATATCCTAGCCGTGCCAATTTAATTTGCTCCCGCCGCTTTGGCAACAGGATCTGGCACTCCAAACAACACTGGCCCACCTACGCATCTCGGAATAAATCCGATCCCTCAAACTCTTGAACATCTTCAGCCTCTCCTCTGTAACTGAAGAACTTCTCCTGGACCCCATCGTCATTCTCGTTCTCTTTCTTTTAACTCTGCCAGATTAGTCTCTGTCTCGTCCGGAATGTTTTATTCATCTGGTGTACTTGGTGTTTCTTCTGTGGAAATTCATCTGTTTTCGTGTTCAAAATTTTATCGTCCTGGAAAATAAAAGTCTAACGCAATAAGGAATCATGCCGCAAGCGACCTGCCACAGGCGACTTGCAGGGTATTTATATAGATGTAGATGTAAGAATTAATTTGAATTATTTTGAAGTATATTCACTTGGTTACAAAAACAATCAGTAAAAATTTTTAAATTATACAAAATGACGAAGATAATATGTTGAAAAGGAAACATGTCTGCTCGGTTGACAGTTTAAGCTAATGAAATGCCGTTTTTGACGGTATGTAAGGCGTACTTTTTTTTAAATTACGGCAAAGAATATTACCCCACGTTTTATATGCAAAGGTTCAGCCTTTTTAACCGTTATTCTCGTTTCCGCAAGGTACGAGATTGAGATATCTAACAATGTTCATAGATTGGAATATATGAACTTAAATACGAAAACTGAAAATAGAATTCATTAAGCAGTTTACGTTCAAATATTGTTTCAGTAGTACCGTCAAACTTTTTTCGTGCGTTTCCCCTACTGTGACGAGGGAGCATCTTATACGCCTTCAAATATAATAAATAAGGTAGAATAGAAAAATTATGAAAGGAAATCCTTTGGTAACTATGGTTGGCTCAATATTTAATAATAATAATGTTGTAGCACGTGTGAAGCACAAGAAAGTTTAATAAAATAAGAATAATAGAAAGCCCTTACATTGACGATACTCTTCTATACGATTTTCTAATTCTCATACACTTCTTCCACTTTTGACACATCCATACATTGTCATATATTCTTTAATATTTTTAAGGAAATTCTGTTATATCATTGTCAGAATTCCACGCATTCAGCAATTATCCTCGAATTTCCTTTCTCTCTGCAACTACTCACTTCTATCCTTGGCTTTCCTGCGCCTGTATATGCCCATGATAAACGTTGATAAGAAAAAGGAGCTGTAACATGGTATCAAGGAATTTCAAATCCCAATTTCCAAGACATTTCTTTGAAATTTCTTTTAGTTCTTCTTTATTTTGAAGAATACAAAAGTGTGTAGTCCTCGCAAACATGATGAGACGCAAGGATTTCTTTAAAAATAAACTTCGAAATATTGGAGCGAGAAAGTATTCAATGGAAAAATTAAATATCTCGGTGGTATGATTTGAGATAAGCTATAAAAATTGTATTTCCATGAGCCCTAATTTTCTATTTTTTTTTCCTTAAAAACAATGGGTTTTTAAGGCTTCTCACATTTTCTTTTTTCGTTTGGGTATTTTACTAAGCAGCACATTGGTTCAAAAAATTCACCATTAGCTTTCCAAAAGCAGTAAATGTGGCAGTTATTATTATTCCACCTTTAGAGGATAATGTAAAAATTCTCAAATTTATTTTCCAATTTAAATTAATATACAGAAGCTTCTACGAAGCCACAAAATATCACCGAAGCTACAATATCTATTTAGGTGATATTATCAAAGTGTGCTGAGAAGAAATCGAGCAATTTTGTGAAAAAGTCGTAGAACTCAGCAACTTTTCAGAGCTAAGCTTGGAAACGAAGCTTTGGGTTCCTGCGTACTAGAAATAGATTCTTTCTCGGTAAGAGGCTTATCATGATATTTCTAAATATAAAGTTCCGAATGAGATTTTGAGGCAAGCCACTACTTTATCCGTGATTTCAATTTAGCGAGAGCGGACATTCTTCAGAGATCTCTCATTTTAGACGAAAAATGTCAATGATAAAATTCCACTTAAACTGGAGCAAGGGTTATTTGTTTTTAGCTTTTCTGTATTAATTGAAGAAGTCAGTGGAACGGAAGCTAGGTTAAGTATCGAGAAATATGAAATAAAGCTGAAACAGGTAAAATTGCTCCTTGATTCTTGTAATACTCTTTCTCGGGTTGTATATTCATTTTGGATTTTATGAAAGTAATGAAGGTACATATATAATGATTCGGAAGAGCTTGGAAATATTTTGGCTTATTTCTTAAGACTTCTATCAGAGAATTTGGAATAGACGAGACGTTTTCTTGATGATTTCCGAATATCTTCGGGGATATTTATTTGTTCTTACGCTCTTAATTTTATTTCACATTAAAATAATCCTTAATTTAAGTAACCATTATTTAATCATTGATTAATTACTTAGTTTCTTTACGGTGCACATGCTTCAAAGTTTGATATGATGATGTCATTTTAAATGTGTTTTTAAGCGCATGATATCATAAATTTATTGTGAAGATGCAAGATCAACTATTGCTCACTATTATCTGAAACTGGAATCCTTCTTTCAAATTTCACACATTTTAAGAGAAATTGTATTTTTTTTAAATAATTAACATTACTTACGGAATTTCTCGATTTTGGGGAACAAAGTCTTTCCGAATTTCGAAATCGCCTCATCAATATTCATGCATTCAAATGTACCTACTTTATTAAAGCAGCTGCAAATAGGATATAGTATGAACTACGAAATGAAATCCATTATTAACTACTTGTTATTTAAGTAAAAGGGGACGAACAAAGTTATATGCTCGATACTATGTCTGTACTAGGCTAGAAACATGATCACTATTTCCTTAACACCATCGAAGAATATTTTAAAAGTTAGGAAGTGAAATGAAATTTTTGCTGATTGAACAAGATATCGGCTCAGATAGGGCGATGTTATGATTACTTCAATCAAGAGACCTTTAGGAATGTGTATAAGCGTTGAGTTAATTAGCTTGACTCCGCCTCCTCAAAGAATCGAAGATTAGGATCTTTCATATATCCACTGCTTAAGCAAAGGAAGGGAGGTTAAAAGGAATTAAACACCCTCATCTAAAGGAAGGGAGCATCAGGCCCCCAAAAATTTAACTCGAATTACGTCTGACTCCTAGATTGACTCTATTTTATGCCCCCTCTGTTTGCTCATTCGAGCCCTCCCATGTTCAAATGTTTTCTTTGTGACCCTGCCTCACCTTCCCTTCCAATCATCTTCTCAATGACTTTCATCTCACCTCTCCCCACTATTTGGTAACGCCATATCTTCACCTCATCTTTGCCTGATTACTGCGTCCCATCAGACAAGTATTACACTGCTTTCATTACTGGACGATATTTGGCATAATTTCAGTTCATCCTTTACTCCTCTCTTTTTGATATCTTCCAGAACTTTCATTTTTTCACTCTGTTCAAGGAGAGGGGAACGTTTTTTCCAGCGAGTGACCGCATTCAGCATTTTGATTCATAACAAAGGCCAGCTGAAACCACCAGGTTAATCTTTTGTTGCGTATTGCCTACATTCAAATAGTTTTACATCGATATTGCGTACGTGAAAGCGAATTTTTTTCCGATGTTGAATTCAAAGAGTATATGTTACGTTTTATATTCACTGGAAGTGATTAGCGAGATTGGAAAAAATATTTCAAGGGAATTGGTTCCATTAAATAATAAATAGGCCACGTTGATCACCCAAAAAAGCCATATGTGGCCAAAAAGTCGCAGATTTCCCACATCTGCTACATCTTTATCCCGCTACTGTTGAAATTATTTGTCCTTAGTGACGTGAAGTTATTCTATATCATTGGCTCATGTAATTTCTTTCACAATAATTGTACTATTGATATTTTAGAGCGTGTTACATAACGATCATTACAGTTTTCCGTCTCATTTTGTATTTTTTGTTTCTTTTCCATGTGTATTATGAATATCTTTTAATTCATTTTATATGATTATCTTAAATTTTGTGGAATAACAACATTCTATTTCCTTTGTATTTTTTTGCCACTTTTTGTAGTTATACGTCATCTTGTTTGCTTATAAAAAGCTGCCTTCTTTTTAGCATTATTCTAAAGCGTAAACTGGAAATATTTTTCCCACACTCTATCATTTCTTTTTTCCTTTCCAAAATTTTTCAGAATACTGTAATGACATACGCAAATGTGTCAAGGAGAGGCCCACATGGATCTAACCTCCTAATAAAATCACTAGCAATACGTCTATCTTCAAGGAAATATTTTCAATAATAGTTTTTAGTGTTAGTCATTTACTGAAGAAAGAAAGCTAACCTTTCTTACTGGATCTCCAATGAGAATACATTTAAAATATCAGCTTTTATTTTTCCGTGATCATTTAGTGAACGGTACAAAGTTTAATCCAAACTCCTTTTTCACGTCTTATGTGATCACACAATTACGCCAGACGCTAATGGATTGATATTTATTTCCAAAGCCACATTTTTCCTGACTTCTCTTTTGCTGATACTTTTTGAAGAGATATATTCAAACATCTTCAGCTCCATTCATTTAATCTTTTCCTTGCTCTATTGATTTTATATTCCTCATAATTCATTACTGGTTTATTCCTACTTACTTGCTTTCCACTTCTCCCACCATTCCTTAATTTCAACTCCTCCCCATCTTTTCCGGAATTTCAAAAAACCATTGCTACGCAGATTTTTAAAACTTTTTTGCTTCCTCGATTATCTCGGTTTCCTTTCATCCTTGTGCTAGAAAATTTCCAAAGAGCGAGTTTTTCACTCGCACGGATACAGCGCTCCATTTCTTTCAACTTCCTCCGATTACACATCCCTCTATGTCCGTTTCTTCTTCCCTCTTTGTTCTTTTTTACTTCCTCTAACACCTCACTTTCCCTTTTTCAGTCCTCATTCCTCTTGCTTCTACATTCCCTTCCTTGGGTTTCCTCCTCCTTTGATATCCTTCCTTTCCGATTCCCTTTGATCATCCAATTCGTCATTTCTGTCTCTATAAGGCTTCGGTCTAACTCCAATATCTCCTATTTTGCAAGCTCAGGTATTTCCAACGGGATTGTATTCGAGCTTACTGGCAAGCTCCTCGACATCTTGCGTCTAAGAATTAAGGTGATAGACGTTTAATGCACACATTCCATGAGTCAGTCAAAGTTGTGTTACCTCCATATTATGGTAAATCAACTCTTTCGCGTTTTGTGTTTTATCCTTGTGACTATGCTTCTTGCAATACAGGTGAGATGCGAAAGTAGCCTAAATCAAGGATGATTGAACCAGAAACTGAGGGGCCAACGTTTTACATTCCGTGTCAAATACTTAACTATTATTTAGATTCCACTTTAAGACGTAAATATGCGGTGTTAACCTCATGCATTAACCTTATATAAAATAAATTAACGCGTTATAAACTTAAGGAATGTAGAAACTTTAAGAATGTATACCCTGTCCACAATAAGGTGGTCATCATTATTATTTATTTTTGTGAATGTATATGCATATATGTAAATTGAGCAAAGAATTCATTTTTAATATTTCTCTGGTTTCTTTGAGCCTCTTACAATTACGTTTTCATTAAAAATGCGCCACTATTCCCACTATGTATTACAAATTTACATTATTTTCACATCATTACAGCTATCGTCTTTGTCATAATTAGCGATCTTAAGGTAGAAAATTGTTCTAACAATAACATCTGCATCGATAATACAAATATTTTGTTACAGTTATAATCGGCGTCTCCTCAAATAAAGTTGATTTGTATCGATATGACAACTTTAAAAACTACGATCTGCCAATTTACCGTATTTTAAGCCAAGTTAGTTAGAGAAGATGCAGGTATTTAAAGCACAAATGTGTTAGGATACTTGGAAACATAGGTTTAATGTTGTACACAAATATTAATAATCAGAAGCAAATAGATAGTGTGGCCCAGCTTTTTAGCAGAAGAATAAAATAGTTTAACTGACGATTTAAGGGATCGTGCAGGAATGCTGGAAGTGTATCTTATTGCAGTCTTAAGAAGTAATCCTTCAAATTAGAAATGAAATAACTCCATTTTATTACTCATATTGATGGGTTGAAACCAGCTATTTTATGAATTCATCTCTGTATGTGAAGCAAGGAAACGAACCTTCCGATCCCGCTGATTTCACAGGGAATACCAAAATACTAAACGTGGCATATCAACCTACACTCCAGAAAAGCCGTTTCAATATGTTTTTTCTGGTATATCTCTCTAAATATGCCTACTGTATTAATATGATTCTCACTCTTTCTTCTTATTATTGCATGCCTATCTCTCTCATCAAATCCACTCCTCATTCTACAGTGTTTCTCCTTGAATAACTTCTCCAGTTTTCCATTTTCATCTTTAAAGATGATCTAGCAGCTTATCTCCTCATTCTGACCCCTTTCCCGCCATTCATTTCCACCCTTTTTCTTGCTCGTCTTTTCTAACAACTCCACTCAGCACTTCCGCAAAGGACGATGGAGGGCGAAAACCTTCCACGATAAATCGACGCTCAGCTGAAGCGCCGCTCTAAATGACGGGATATAGGAAAGATAGGTAGGGATGAGTTGATGTTTTAGGTAAGAATATTTCCAGAAAAATGTCATCTTCGAGTTATCAACTTTGAATTCGGTTTCTGTTTGTGAATCGACGGCAAAGATTCAACGATGGAGATATATTCCCTCTACAGTCGGGGATATAGTTAGATACCATAAGGGAATGCTACAACATACCTTATATTTTCTCTATCAAATTAATTATAACTTTTATTGTGTGCACTAATTTCGGGCGAAATCGACACTTAGTTTTCCCGTTCTACGTTTAACCCAGTACCAAGGAACTGAAAAATTAATAATATGCGACATCAAAGATGGATAATAATATAGAACTATACGCTAGTTGAGGGTATCATCCTAATGCAGAACCTCTTCAATTCTATCCTCAGGATTTCTTAATAGTATTTTTAGTGGCATTGATGATAGAAGATAATGCAAGATAATGGTGGAAAACCCTTCTGAATTCAATGTATTTCTAATTCTTTCTGCAGTGAAGTGACTGAATTTTCTACTGCATTCTGTATTCTAATATTTTAGAGCATATTCGGCATATTTTACGTTAATAACTCCAAAAGTGGGTTTTCGGGCATATCCGTTCATATTCAACGATCAACTAGTATAAAAGTAAATTTAAAATTAAACAAAGAAATGTAGTACTATCAGTAGAATAGTGCATAATACTAGCTTTAATGATAAAAAAAATAAATTCATATGTTATCATTGAAATGTATTATCAGGAATATTTTATTTGATTTATAAATGCAAATACTTCGATAATTTATGCACTATGCTTAAATACTCTGCACATAGCACCACGCACATTATATGTATCAATATCTAAATGAATGAAAATACGAGTGAAATAAAATACTCGTAAAATCTACGGTACATTCCAGTAAAAATAAAGCTGCGGTAGTGGGAATGACCTACTATGAACCCTGAATAATTCAGAATCGAGTTGATTAAACATGACACGAGACAGACTGTCACCAAACATAGAGCCAACTATCAGTTCTGCAAATTAATACTCTATAATACTAAACACCATTATGCCTTCACCAAAATAGCCCATACATGGAAATGCCCAAGGAAATAAAGGGGGAAAAGGATTTTTTTATTATGAACCGCTGATATTTTGAGAACGATCTGCTTGTTTGCAGTGAATTATGCAGCGGAGTGCATTGGAGTTTTGGGAAGAGAGGTTCATATTTGTAAGGGGACGGTGGTATTTGACACCGGACAATGGAGATAATTCTTCCCCAGTTGGCGGGCGTTTTTCCAATTGTCTCCCACGAGAGTGATTGCGGATGGACGGTTTGATGTTTGGTTCGGATTTTAATTTTCTCAGATAGGGACAATGGCGGAACCCACTCACCCCGCGATTGCCTAAGTTAATATTTGATTGGGACGGTTGAGTGGACCTCGCGCACGGGTCTTATCTTCTGTTTTCATTCTCCCTATTATGTTTATCCCCACAATGATACGATCAGATTACTTAATGAGTGAAGTGTTGCGTGGACGAATCGAAATTTTCCTGTGAATTCTACTGCATTTTTAAGTGTTTTATACCTATGTGGCTACTTGAGGGGGTATTCGAACAAAACAGGATATGATCAAATTTGATAGTATGAAAATTATAGTCTATGTTGGCGTCATAAATATGCAATTGCGTCTTTAAATATACAATTGCAAAACCAATTAAAGAATTTCTTTATTAAAACTAGCGAGCTAGGTAAACTTCTTACTACCTTCTAATGAAGCGCCTTATGAAATCGGAAAATAAAGTTTCTGAAAAAAAAATTTCCTAAACAGGATTCGAACCACGGAGGATAAACTTTTGGATTGATCTTTGGAAATTTGGAACTTTCGGAACTTTGAAGCAGACGCTCTAACCCCTCGGTCATTCTGATTATAATGGTCAAATTAGCTTATTATTCAATAAAAAGGTTGGTTAAGTAGACTACCGTACCAGATAATTTCAGATAATATGACAGATGCATTTAAATTAATCCTTGACATTCTTGACGGGGTGTTTTGACATGCATAAGATGTATGCGATAATAGTAGTACATTTTTCTATAAATTAAATTGATTCCCGTCATTTTTGACAGGGGGAATTTAGTAGTATATTATAATACATATATATTCTGAAACATATATAGTGAGAAACATCATTAGACTATGGGAGAAGGTTCTACCTCTATCATTTAGCATATGAAAAATTAAAAAGCAAAAAAAAATTCCTTTTTATTTTCAAACGAGCAAGAATTTAAAATTTGCATATTCCCGTTAAAACACTATCCATCTTACAAGGCAGCTTTTGGTCAGACATCTGTAAAGCGTCTTACGTGACTTTGGGATCAGTCGCACCACTTAATATGCTAAGTTAAATGTCATTTCCATCATTTTTCTTACGTAAGTTTTTATATGTATGGATATCACCGTTGAGTATTTTTACTTTGTTTTATCAGACTTTCACAGCAATTACTGCCTTATTACAGTAAAATGCGTTATAAGGACAAACATGTGCTACCATTCCTAGAAAAAGCCGATTGCCGGGACGCGAACCCTGGACCTTGGGGATAGAGCACTAGTAAACTAACTCACTAACCACTCTGCCAAAGCAGCCGGTAAATTGTACTTGTGAGAGCATATACAATATATAGATCCACTACCACCACATGTTTCATTAACGCTATCCGGTCTCTTAAACATGAGACGGTAATCAGCAGGAGGACTTGAAGCGTTTCATTCAAATACATTTCACCGTCTCCGGATTTTGTTTGTGATAATGGCGAGAGCAGCCGGTCACAGAACGTCCCATTTGCTTTCTCTTCCAACAAATTAAAGCCTACAGAGTAGCGTGAGAGGCACAAAATGAAAACATTCTCCTCTCAAACAAGAAAGCTGCGTGAAATATCCACAGTCTAATTTGATTACAGTCTTTTGAGCGATGAGGATGATGCATGCAGTGTCTCGGAGAATGGGAGAAAGGAAAGGCTAATTGGGCGAGAGAATGATGATGGGGCGGGAACAAAGAAATTAGGATAAGAAGATGGATGCGGAGTAGCTAGACACAAAGAAAAGGACTGAGGTGAGAGGAGAGAACAGAATTTCTTTTGGGGGTCCTCTCTCTGAAGGGGCGAAACAAATGTGTTGTCACAGACATTGTCGTGCGAACCTAGCGAAGTAAATCTTCCATATTCAACTCTTCGTAGTAAATTATGAGTAGCTTGCGGTTTGAAATTTAAACCGTCTTTATTTAAATCAGATATTGTCACATGATTAAACGTCGAGTTTGTTTATTATTGTATGTGTTAGATACCAAATTCGATATTGCAATTTTCTATGCAATAGTATCGCAATTTTGTAAATGCGCGAATTTAAATACTAAAATAATGACTTTACTACATTGATAAGCTCTTTATTTATCATACTTGAACTGTGTTTAAGAAAAAACGTAAAATCTGCTAATTCGAAGGAATTTTTCTCTTAAGTAAAAGTTGATGCATGTATTCACTCCTTATCATGCCTTCCAGATATTCTAATTAAAATGTATTAGAATATCTGTAAATTTGGAAATTAGGTAAAGAAGCATAGTAGAACTAACCTTGCAAGTAAAGACTCAAACGAGAACTATAATAAATAATATGACTATAGATGTATACGCCGGGATACACTATAGATTTATACCCCGGGACCGCTACGGTAGCCGAGAAGGCCTACCAGGAACCCTGAAAAAACTTGTTTGTTTGAGGGAGAATGATTGGTGGGAAGATGTATTTTGTCAGTGTAAATTGTTTTGTTTGTGAGAAAATATCTATTTTGTGTGGGGATTGCCAATATTGTATTTGGTTATTGTAAATTTTAAGGTAATTGGTATTGTGACAATATTGTGTTTGAGTGTTGTAACATTTGGGTACTAGCGTTGTTGTTGTACTTTAGTTAAGTGTTGCCATTTGTAAGATAATCAGTATTGTAATTGTGGTGTTAAGTGATTGAGTTTTGTATTTTTAATTTAAAGTTGTTATCTTGGTGTTTGTTTAATTTAGTATGTTGTTGCCACCAGACTAAAAGTCTAACTGTAATCATTTAATTAATAATAATAATATGCAACTGGAACGTGTAATAAAAAGTAAAATTTCTCATTCGTAGGAAAGAATTCGATGTGCGCGATTAGAATCATAAGCGAATTCAGCCCAAATTCGTTTTGATAAGGCTGGTTTGGGAAACGTATTTACCTTTATGCCTCCGAGGAAAAGAAAGTCAACGCGGAGCGAAAGAGTGAGAAAAAACGGAGGAAATTTGTGGCGAAAGGGTGGGAAGTGAAGGGTTTTCCTCCTTTTACTTATTTTTTTTCTTACCCCGTGGATAAGAAATCTCTGTGTCTCAATGAGTCACTTTAGAGATGGCGCTGTGGAGAATCGGATGCGATGAGTGGGAAGAAGGAGACGTCGTACGAAGTGGAGATGAATGGAAGAGAGGAAGAATGGAAGAAGCAAGCGACTAAAGGGGGATGGATGGAAAAGTGAGAAAGGAAAGCTGTGAGGAAAAAGAGGAATGAAGTACAACTGCGGGAAAGCGGTAACGGCTACCATACTTTGATAAATGTAATCCGTACAACTGTTCTTATGGTGCTGTTCTATTATACCCATACCATAAGTTATCAAAATTGCTTTCTTACTGTTTATGGAGCTTCCATTATTATATGCAGCATCTGTGTTTTTAAAAGTTATTTGACAATTGAGGTCATTTTAAACTAATGAGTGTAATACACTTACCCCACCGGTATTCGAACCCAGGACCGCCTTCTCCAAAGGCAATTGTGCTACCCACTTGGCATTATTGTTTACTTATTTAAAATTTAATGGTATTAAATACATCGAAGCCTAAAGTGAACCAGAGTTTTTGGTATTATTTGGTAAGAAACCAACCTGTGATATATTACTAAAACTGAAACAAAAATTCCGGTCATTAAAAAAATTAAAAATATTTCTCCTTTATATTATTGTATGTCAAATATTGTACTACTACTTGCAAGTCTTTCAAACATTGGAACATTAAAACTAAAATGATCCGACAATGGGTTCACATACCCGAAAAGTTGAGCGTAAATGATGAGATACAAAAAGGAGGAATAAGCGACAATTTCCAACCATTCCTTATGTGATACATATATTGTGTCTCTATTGCGGAAAAAATTAGAAGTAAAATATTCATTCCGTTGAATTTTTAAAGATTATCTTGTATTTCAATGACATTTATTTGTTTTAGTCTCACTCCAGTTCAAGGCTTCGATAACAGGAAAATTGCTGAGATATGAATGACAGTAAAGAGCGACATTCATTTTGATCACTTGTGCCCATTCAATGCCATTTAAGTGCTATTTATCGGGTCATTTTTCTGTATTTACGTGGACGTATAATGGATCGGTGAGTTAAGCAAAGATACCTCGAATCTAAACATGGAAAAAAAAACTTACTTTCATCAAATTGTACTTCTAATACATGAGCCTATGACTCTACGGGTACAAAGAGCGAGAGAGAAAGAGAGGTTGAGTAAGAGGTGCAAGGAATAGATGTCTGCAAACTAAAAGAGCTTCCAAACAGAAAAATAATAAATGTACATTTATTTACTTTATAGGTATTCAACGCAGTATAAATGACTAAAATTCTTTTTTGTAAATGGAGAGTACTCAACTGTAAAAGTCACTCATTCATGAAATAAGTTGCTACTGGTATATAATTTTTCACTAATTTTTGAATTTATAGATTACCTGGAAAAATGAAGGAGGCATAGGATGAAAAATCTCTCCATATTCTATGTGAATAAATAGAGATGAGTTTTGTCTCTATAAAAATGTAAGATTCAATGTTAATTGAGTCGATAATATCTTAGGATTCCCTGAGAGATATGTGGCCAAATTTTTGATATTTTTTGAACTTATCATATTCTTTTGAAAAATATTCCCTTTATGAGTTAGTATTGGTGATATAAGTTTTTTGTAAGTGTTCTACCTTTTGGTAGGTTCATATGCCCCCACATTTCCTATTTAATTCTCTCTCCTTCAATTGCTGGAAATTCATCCCAGCCCTTTATTCGTCTAACAAATAATAAATCAGTACGTGTATTATAAGTGTATAAGTATGTCAACGCGATCAATTTACCGAGAATTATCACATAGCCAAACCACAACAAATTATATCCATCACAATCCAGATTTTTTCTTCAAACCCGCGAACACGTTACGGAAATATGGATGATTAACGAAGTGCCTAGAGACACGAGCAACAAAGCGACCCGAATTGGAAAATTAAATGCAAATGAGCGCACCAAAGTTTTTGTAAAATCACAATCTGCGGAAAGTTTTACAGATGGTTAGTTACCATTTTGCTATATAATTCCGCGCGAAAGCGAATAAAGGGAGAACGCCCTCCGGATTTATTAATTCCCCGCTTTTTCGATCCCAAATTCCCATTCGGGGATCCAGATTAAAACGTATAAAATATCACTGCGGATATATCCTAGGGAACATTTTTAGCGCGCGACCTCCATAAAATTATTTATCGAAATTCCATTAGTGTCCATACGCTCACCGCGAATTATTTTGCTCTTTTTTTCCGTCCCATCCCTCCGTCGACGGCTTCAGCCACACCCCCTCCCGTACAAAAACCGTTCAGACAGAAATCATTCCGGGGAAAATAATCATTCCTCAAGGCCCTTCCAGAAAGGTTTTAATTTCCACGTTCAATTTTTTTCCTGATTCGATATTTTAAAAAACTCGCGGAATGGTGCGTTTCCGAGACACTCCTTCCCTTCGGTTGAGGATTTCGGGGGGCTATGAAAGGGAGAGTTGGGAGGGGTTCCCTCAGTTCCTGTTATTGATTTTGCCTGCTCCTCCTCAGCATCCTTCTCTTCCTCCATCCACACACAAATGTACCCACACCTAAATCCTTTCTGCTGCCCTCATCATCTTCCCCCACTTTCTCAGGCACACGCAAACACAGACGCCCGAGGATTCTGGTAGGGTTGCCATTTCGCTTTCTCCCCACCCTTTCAACTCTCTCTCTTTCTTCTTGTACGTTTCTTTCCGCTTTCTCCAACTGCTTCGCTCCTCGGGAACTGTTTCGCCTCCGAATGCCTTCCTCTCCACTGTCTTCGTCTATCTCCACCTTCCGATCTTTAGGTCGCTATCTAATCTACTTCCCTTCTCCTGTTAACTTTTCCCCGTCTCTTTCCCGTACGGTTTCCTCCTTCTGTGTTTCCGCGTGTCTTTGCTTGAAACTCTTTGTGGGGGTCTTTCTTGCTCTCCGCTATTCGCTTTTATATTCCCCTCCTATCTAAGATTCTGAATTTCTTTCTATATAACCAACTTATTTTTTCCTATGAGCATTCAGCATTTAATAACAGCAATCATTATCAGTTTCCCTCTTATTATTATTTATATCGAATGTTTAATTTTTACTAAAGTATGTACGGTATTTAATAAATGACATGCATAGTACTATTCACGAATGAAATAGTGAATAGTAAACCTGCTCTTATTTATAGTTATCTTTTTTCCCTTTCCCTAGATTTATTTTTTCTTTAATTAATGCCCTAGATAACATGTAATCTTGGTCATATTTTTTCTAGTTCTAATTTTAACATATTTTATCATATTAATGGGATTTTATTGAATCTGATTCATTGAATTTTCTCAGTGAGAATGCTGAGAGTGAATCACTATTTCGTCTGCTACAAAATGTTTCTACAATTATAAAATACTATACAAGATTTTAAAATATGCCCTAATATATACACCACATCATATTATTACCATAGCTATAAATATCATATTATATAAATACCGTACGAACCTATACATATAAATACCTCAATTTAAACTATCTTTTTCAAATTATACATAATACAAAACAGTTTTGTTCTAACATAAATAGACAATATTGCAGCATTCTATAATAGCAATCTCATCAATAAAAGTTATGCGCGCTTTAATACAGAATAGACTAAGAAAGGCTATATAATTTTGACTTGAATAAGTGCTGAGAACGTATGCAAAACGCAAAATATTTTCTTTTAGAAAGATTTAACATGTTATTTTTTTGCGAGATAATTTTGACTCTTGATGGATGACTCTTATGGTCCCAAGGAGACTGCCTGCCTGTAATATATTACATTTAACTTAATCTCATAATCTATCTTCTCATCTCGTTACCTTTCCTTTTGTTTTAATGGTTTATATTTCATTACCTTCTCATCTTTATTAACCCTTTGCCTTCTTTTCCTTTCATTATTATTCATAGTGAGCCGTTTATGAATATAAATTTTAATTCTTTCTCCACCTCTATAAATGATTATCAGTTTCCCTTCGTTTGTACTTCTTTTCATATTGTTCTTCTCCTTTCACTATTATAAGCGTACGTTTTTACTCTCAAAAGTTTTCGTTCTAAATCATTATAGCTATTTAATATTTTTCCTGCTCGCCTTTACTCTTTCTCCGACTTCATTCATTCATTTAACTTTTAGAATCTTATTCAGCAATCTTTTACCCTCGTTATTTCGTTCCGCCTTCAGCGTTTTTTCTCTTTCTTGATCTCATTCTTCATTGAACCGTCCTTCATTCCATATTCCCTTTATCCACCTCATTCCAAAGTTCATTCCTCTTGCAATGTGAATTTCACTGAGCATCTTACGCGCGCAAAATTCAGCGTCACTACTCTACCTTAAGTTTGGATTTTTCTCCACATTTTTCTGATACGCGTTGTTTAATTTTCTCTCTAATTTCATCCCATTTCCCTACCAAAATTTTCCGCCCATTTCTGTGCTTTTCTCCCTAAGTTGCTCTTCGTCTTTGCCCTTTGGGCATTCTTTGTTCTTTTGTAGCGTTCTCATCTAATTTCCCTTCTGCCTTCCACTCAGAATGTTCTTTACCTATTTTCCTCGTCGTTTTCATTATTTAGTTTCCCTCTCATTTCCCCTACGCTCAAACTCCTGTTTTGCCTCTTCTTCCACCTGTGTATCGCTCTTTTCCCTCTATTCCTTCTTCTATTTTTAGTTACAGCAATCTCTTGTAGAACGTCTACCTAATGCATAGGTTTCGGTAATTAGGTTCACGGTATCTAACCGTAACATCTTTCGTTCCGGTTTTCGCTCCTTTTAAATAAAAAAAACACGGTTCAGATCCGGTAAGCTTCGCATGCTGAGATTAAACTTGCTGGAACCACTTTGAGTCGCTCCGACTATTGAATTATCATAACCTTCTTAAATTCATTTACAATAAGTAGAAGTTTTCAGTTGCATATGGTTAAAATATATTTCATAATATTACTTTCGAGATTAAAGGAATAATGATCAAAATGTTAGATTAGATAAATCTAAAAGGAAACATTTAATTTTAGTTAGTTGAGAGTAGACATTACACATATTTAGTATAGCTGAATTAACTATCAATTTAAATGTTTTTTTTTTCAGGACAGAAATTTTAAACGGAGTAGATAAATGTTTCCCATCACGGTCGGGTACAAGAACTTTCATTTTTTGGTTCGAGTTCGGTTTACATTCCAGCAAAAAATCGCGTTTTTTCAGCTTCGTTTCAGATTCGATACATTAATAAGGTTTCACCTTTTTTTCTCAATTTTTATGCCACGCTGCTATTGAAATGACCTCGCGCTGAGAGCACTGCTTATTCTAGACTCACCGTTGTAACTGTTTGAGTATCATAAACTAACATTCAATTTACGCAAGAGCTAATTCAGCAAGCATACTTAACAAATTGAATACTATCGGTGCTGATCAAAATGAGCATATGTTACTTTGTTAATTGAATTAATTGTTATTCATGAAGAGATAGGGTAATTTCTAGGAAGCGTATTCAAACTTTCACTGCCTTTCACATCGATTCAGTCCTGCTCGTGTTTGAAACTGCTTATGTTGTTCAAGATAATATTCTAATATTTTGCTTATTTAATTTTTACCTTTTACCACAGCAACCTTTTAATGAAAATCTTTGACTCACAGAAAACTTGTATTTTTTCATTTGTTTACTGTAAACTTGTTCGTTTATCCATATTTAATTCCAACAAAAACAATTAGCTCTCTTTTAATCTTTTTCCTTTCATAATAGCCATTTAAATGCCACATCTCTCCAGTCCATGTTATCATATCTAGAAAAACCCAATTCTAATTCCCAATTAAGGCCAATTCTTTTAATATTAAAATTTCAACTGTTTCGCTTCCATGATCATATATGAAACGTAAAAGCGGTTGAGTATATGTACTTTAAAGTAAAGGTCATTCCGTATAAAAACTCGGCATACACCCTTTCTGTCACATAACGGAACCCTTGACATAGAAGTCATACCCAACCGAAATGGAATTTTTTGCTTACTGTCAACTGTTACTGTCCCTGAATTTCTACGACCTTTCTTTTTAATTTTGGACAAGAGTTAACTCATTTACATATCTCCTACGTTAACACCCAAGTTTTTTATCCGTTTCTTCACTCTTCGTGTTTTCAATTTCTCCTCACCATCAACCCATCTCTATTTCCTAATCATCCTTCCCTCACTTTCTTTCTCTCTCCCCCATTTTAAGTCGTTCTCATTTTTCTCTTTCCCTACAGCGTCCTTCGCCTCTGGCAGAATCTTCCCCCGCCCAAACCCCACCGAACATTCTTCTCCAACCCTTTCCCTCCCCCCTTTTGCTCTCATTGCCTTTATTTTGACGCTCCCACACCCACTTTCTCTTGTTTTTTTATCTCGGAAACTTTTTTTTTTATTCCCATTCGTTTCCCAACAGCCTCCTTTTTCCCGTAACACGAAAGATTGTCGCGAAGAAACGGCCTTGTGGCCGTCATCGTCTTTTCCCCCGGCGCCCCGCCCCTTCTCATTCTCTCATTTCCTTTCCTTTAAAAGCCGTATGTCCGCAAAGTAGCGTATCGGGGATATCGGAGGAAACTTACGTCGTTTTCTACACTTTGGTATGTGGGAATGATTTTAATCGAATATCTGCTTATCTTTTTGGTTTATCTGAGAAGTGTATACAGGTTTTCAAAGAGAATCTTGTCCTGACATAAGGAAGGTTTTTCTATTCTCAAATCTGTCGAGAAAAATTTTGGGCTCGGATCCAGAAATTTGGGTCATGATTCTAGTTATCCTATACTATAGATAATCAACTAGTTTGTGACTGTATGAAATAGTTTATGACTTAATATTCGTGGTGTATTCATGTGCAGTGAAGGTGTGTACGTAAATAGGTACTAACTTACCTGTGAAATTCACAATACTTTTGTGTTGTAATTTGTAGTAGGTGATTTGTTAATGAATGATGTTGTATTTTAGTTGTGTTTTGATTATTATTTTGTGATGAAAATGTAGTGATAGTGATAAAAATGTTAGTTATCATTTTATTGTTTAATTATTTAATCTTATTACGAAATTTCTTAGTATTTAATTTGTAATATGTTACATGCTGTTTAGTATGACGTACATTAGTATTGCTTAAGTTTTCGTAGTTTTTTTTAATGTTTGTAAATGGTACGATAATGTTGCCACCGGTCTTCTGATCAAAGAGGAGGTCGTACAAAATGATTCATTAAATGGTATGATATGTACAATTTGGTAACATATAGGTTATTTACGTATATTATGTACATTATAGACAAACAATGAAGGTCTGGAGCTCCGCATATTCTGATAATTCATACATCCTTTCCCAATCATTAAGCCGGATAATCAAGATTTCACCGTGTTTCCGAAATTTTCATTTGATGCCCCTCTTCAGAGGTATACATTTCAACTAAAATTAGCTAATATCCAATAGCTTCTAAATCGACCACTCATTTGGAATCTATTTGCGAATCTAGTGCAATCGACGCCTGGTTGTCTTTATTTGGAGTTAAACAATTGTACTAATGTAATCTACCATGATTTTACCTCACCACGGACTTACTCACCACAAATGTATAGAAGGAGAAAAAAGGAACTCGGCGGTCAATGAACTAAGAGATAAAGGTTCTCCAAGCGCCGAAATTGCGGCGACCGTCTAAGGGCGATTACCGGGAACGGATAATCGTATTAGCGGTCCCAGTTCTTTAGAATCCCGATGTACATTTCGGAAACAATGCTTCCATCTTCATAGGGGGTCCAATGCTGAATGGACAGAAAGAGTGTGGTGTGAGGTATTTGTAACTGTTTGTCGTGGGAGGGGGTTTTTGGGGGTGGGGTTTTTTCTCTGGGTTTGTGACGTATGTGTGGACGGTGTGTAGCGAAGAGCGATGGGGTGGGGTTTTTTCCTGTGACGTACAGGGAGGAGGTGGGGAACGGAAATACCGGAATTAGGGTCTTCTAAGAAGTGGTATTTAAAAGAGAGTACAATGAAGAGGTAGGGATGGGCCCATCGTCGGCATTCATGAGTTTCCCTTTCTTTTGATATATGAAAATGCTTTCATAAGCATCGAGTTTTGAGTTATTCTGTATTGATTTCTTTAATTTTAAATTGTCTAAATTAATCCTGTGATTGTGTTCTTGTATGTGTTGCGCTACGCTTGATTTATTAATTTGGTTGTGTCTAAAATGAGCTAAGTGTTCTTTGAATCTATTCTCTATTTTTCGCTTCGATTGTCCTATGTATATTTTGTCACAATCTTGGCATGAGATTTCATAAATGCCCGATTTTTGTGTTGGTGTCGTAGTGTCCTTGGGGTTATGAAGAAGGTTGGAGAGTTTGTTATTATTCACAAACACCGGAGTAAAATTGAATTTGGAGAAAATGTTTTTTAATTTGTTGCTAGTTCCCGGGGCGTAGGGGAGTTTTATGAATTTGTGTTTTTTGTCCTGAGTTGAAGTAAGAGTCGTGTTCTGTTTAATTTTGAGTTTATGTTTGTGTTTTCTGAGAATGTTGTTAACCATGTTTTGGTCGTATCCGTTTTGTTTTGCGGATTCGTCACGCGTTCTTTTCGGGAATCGGACGGGTGTACGATTTTTTCCCGTCACGTATACTTTCCGGACACAGATGAACTTGCTTAATGCGGCGGAAACTGCTAAATCCGGTTGCAAGCGTATCGTATGATCGCCGTGTGTTGGCTTTTCATTCAAATTATGCGCATGAGGGAAGTAATCTGCGGTGGGTCGCGGTCCTAATTGGAAGCATTATGACGTGTGGAAATGGCATGTTAATTATGAATCAAACTCCGCTCTCCCGCGAACAGAATTATGCGAACGGCCAGTGGCACGTGAATGAACTGAAACATTCGTCGAAATATTTCTGGTGGGTTCATCTAACAACGAAGAGACTATTATGACACACGCATTTGCTGGGTAGCTAACTTGATTTATCTCACTGCTGTGGTAAACCAAATCAGTAGATAAGTAATTTACTCGTATATTGGTCTAAGTGACATATTCGCACTGCCCTTTACAAATCGATCGAAGAAACGAATAGACGATTCTAATTATTTTACTTTTGATAAATATTTTTAGCAATGTTTGATTTAACAGCAAACTAACTAATCGTTACTTTTTGTTTCAGGTATGTACGAGGATAATACCCATCCAAAATGAACTTATTCCTCTCAGCTTATCGGTGAGTAAATGTTTTAAATGCACGTGTGTGCATTATGTGTGTGCTGTGACACACATATATTTTATAACTTTCAAACATACACTCATGATTAATTCTAAAATTCCTATATGTAATGGTTTTCAACAAAGAAAATGATAGAATCCTGAATTGAGATTTGTGTGTCTTAGGGTTTACATGTACGATTACAGCGTAAAATACAGATGACTTTCTTTATATCAATAAGATAGAGTTTGGTATCCTACTTAAAGTCATTACTCTTCAAGATTATCCCGTTTTTGTCTTTCAGGATAGACCATAGTACCAACAGAGGAACTGGTACATGAATCTGTGAAATACGATTAATCTGGTTTATATAAGAAAATTTGATGCTACTCAAGTACTCTTTAAGAACAGCTATCCGTATTTTGGTACGAATAATTTTCGATGACCGTATTATCCATTTTGCCTGTAATATGAGTGAAATTGTAGTTCTAAAGTGGTTTGACCAAGAAAAATCTCTCTTATACCTAGGAAATCCATTACTAAATGCCTTTATACCATCTCATTCTTGATCAATATCTATTTTTACCAATGACCAAGCATAAACGAACAAATTCAAGAGGTTTATTCATTCTTTAAAACTTGGACTAAAGGTTAGCTCTGGATCGGGCCTGGCCCTCGGGCCCTCCGCAAAATTTAATGAAAAAGCAAACCAGCAGGTGAAAAGCGTTTTTTTTGCATGCAGGTCCTCGGGCCTGAATTGCGAACAACGGATCTCGGGTTCACTTATGAACCCAGTCCCAGACGATTTCGGACAAGTAATTGCTCCTTGCAGACTTCTATCGTTGACTGTATCGTTCTAAGCAATATAATGTTTTGATCACAATATTTCATACCGAAAAGACAAATCTTCTTGCTTGTTCATAAGATTTTCTTCCTAAGGACTTCTGTGCCATAAAATATTTATTTCATATGGACTCTCTTTTCGGATCCATCGAAAAAAATCCCTTCAGGGTTTAAAGTGGTAATAATTCCACTTATAGGAACCCTCGGTTCTATATTTTATATTTACACACGCAATTTTTAATCCAAAATGTGGATAATGCAAACCGCGGCAGTTATTCTCATTTAAGACCACGTGGCTGAAATCTCACCCAATTTTCCCACTAATCTTCAACCGCGGCTGATTTCTGCGAGAGTGTTTGCGGATCAACAAGTATAATGATTCAAGGAGAGGAAAAAGGGTAAGATAGAATGCGTGTTTCGGAAAATGAAATGACGCGCCGAAAACTCTATTGAATTACGAAGTTCCAAATCCCTTCATTTGGTGTGTGCTCCACGGAAAGGGATTCCTATTATTGAGTGCTCATCTTGGAAGTTTTAAGTCGGGGAAAGAATCAGCTCGTCACTCTGCATAATCTTTCCATTATTCCATAATTCTCTACTTCCCCTCTCTCGTACTACTTATCACACCCTCTAACTTTTCTCCTATTTCCCTTTCGTTCATACTCAGTTTCTCTTCCTTGAGTGACCTCATTCTCCTCGTGTATTGTCTTGCTATATTGAAAAACCCTCACTCATGCATGTTTCATCTCATTTATTCTGATTTTGTATTATTTTTCATGGTGTCTGGTATCTTATTATGAATATATGGTTTTTCATTTTTTTTTCTCTTAGAAAGAACATTGACGAAGTTGTTAAATGTTAGTGAATTTTAAAATTTTTTCTCTGTATTCATACTAGTTCTTTTGCCATTTTCATTTATGACATTCTGTATATTCAGTGTTTTTTATCTCTTATCTAATGTTTTCCTTTTTATTGACTGTTATTCTTTTATGGATTATTTCTAAATGCAGTTTGAAATGTAAATATGTTCCTTGCTTTCTGATTCCAGCCTTTTCTGTAAATTTCAGTTTCTTTTCTATCTGTAGGTTTCGCAGGTTTTTCACACCCTCTTCTGGGGTGTTTTCCTGCTGTGGGCTATTTTTCCTATCCTAGGTTTTTAAGTCCACAATATAAATTTCTTCTGAGCACCTCTTTCTTACAAATTGACGAAGGGTCAGATGTAAGAAGAGACTATCCAGTCTCAATCTCGCCCGAATAAAGAAGTTTTATTATTATTATTACTATTCCTTCTCTATAGATATTTCCTGTGGAACAATACTGTTTGTGCCGGTGCGGAATCCATCCCACTACTCTAGATTTGATTTCATATGAGTGTTAGGTTAATTTGAAAGCTTAAGTAACATTGGAGGTAGCAGAGATTTTCCTTTCTAATCATAGGAGGTATGACTGTTTTTTAAAAACTTTGTAGTAGAACGTTTAATTTCTTTCCTAGCGTTGTTAGCAAAATATTTCTCCCATGGAGCATTCAGTCAAAAGAACTCTTTTGGTCGTGTATTCTTCCGGAAGATCGCATAGCTATTTTCATTCCTCGTGTAATTATATGTATGTTTTAGAACGTAGTGTTTAAATCTTCCTCATAATGTTTATATAAATGAAAGCATTAATTACATTTTTAAAAAGCTCCGTATAGTGATTCTAATAATTTCTCCAAATATGAAGATTAGCTTAATTTTTCCTTGGGATTTTAAATTATATGGTTTCATCAAGACTTTGAAGAAAATCTACGTCAAATCACGTATAATTTACGAGAAGAACTACCATGAAATTTCTTTAATTCTAAAAATTTTTGTCAATGATTTGCGCATCTATCAAAAATGCGGAGTATCAAAATAAATCTCTTGAGAGTTATCTTTTGTCTTCTATTATATTATTCGCATATTTAACATTTGAAAGGTTTCTATTGAACACCACAAAACTTTCATCGAAAGAGAAAATTTTTCTCCGTGTACCAAAGACCGACAATTCTTAAGTATTCAGTCGAAACGACTAGCGGTATATTTTAATGGATAGACTAACTGACTCTACTGAAATTCCTCTGCATAAATTACCAATCTTGCAGAAGGAAAGCTTCAATAGATAGCACTCCTGATCTTAAATTATTCCTTTCTTCACTGCCCGTAATATTTCCTCGTGATTAAGACGCCTTTAATCCCACTCGTAATCGTATTAATCCCATTTGTCTCAACTTCCCTCGCGGTCCATACGGAAGCATGGCAAAAAAAACTCAATTCAACCTCCTAAATGGTGCCTCTATAGGTATTCATCCTTTTAAGATGTCATCATTTTCGGACGTCATCTCTGTTGACGTCATCGTGTTTTCTCTCTCTCTCCATCTTCTCAAAACCCCTCATTATCCCTTCCGTTTCCTCATTACCACCATTTCCCATCCGCTTTTTCTCCTCTCCAACTCTGAGTCCAATCCCTTAAGCCGTTCTATCTCTGAAAAGGAGATTTCCCCTTCCTTCTCCATATCAAGGATTAGGGTGAGGGAGTGGTGGAAGTTCACCATGTCTCCGGTAACCACCTTCCCGCCGGTTTTGGTGCTTCGCGTCCCATTTCATACCGAATGATATACTATGCGGAGAAGATTCCGACTGCACTTAAAATCAGTCGTCTTAAGGTGCTAAACGCTCGTTCAATTGAATAACTGGGGTGCTACAATTGGTTGGCACTAGTGGCTTTATTTCGTATTCACATCTTAATTTCATATCCTATAGTGGTCTGCATTCGTTGTCAGCAAGATCGCGACCCTATGGGAGGTGGTATTACCTGATTTCCGTTATTCCGTGTAATATAATGTAAAAATTGTTGTTCTCCCTTTCGGTAGGTTCATGTGCCCCCACATTCCCTATTTAATTCCCTCTCCTTCAAATTTTGGTGACTCATCCCACCTCTTTATTAATCTAACAACTTTTGTCGTTGTCTTCCCCTCTGTCTTTTCCCTAGTATTCTTCCATAGACTTACATATTACAAATTCAACTTCATCACGGAAAAGAATGGTACATATTCATTACCTTCAAACCCCTTTTTATTTGTTTCCTGATGGATTTCCGCAACAACTCGCATCTTACTGTGAATTTTATTATTTGAACAGTACTTGATGTAAAAATTAGGGAAGATAGCGCACGTTTTTCTTCGTGTGAAAATTATATTGTAATAATGATTAAATAGGAATTATATTTTTCATGCCAACCCAGTGGAAAAATTCATTAACCCTAGTTTGCTGCATCGTCGTATACCCCTAAGCTATGACGGCATGCTCCGGAGAGAAAATCACTACTGCTACATACTGGCAACTTGTAATACAAAGCTATATGATAATGTGAGAGTCTCTCCATACGCTACTAAGTAAATTTTAGGATCAGAATATATTAAAAACTCACGTATGTAAATATACATATACTGTGAGAAGTATACATCTATTAATAGGGAATTTTCAAATTTTATGAAATGTTTCCTCAATCGAATATCATTTAGGAGCATCTGCAAAGAAAAACGATGTATGAAATGGACCTAAAAATAACGGAAAGAATTTCGTAATGTCGGGAACGTCACACAGGTTACGCGTTTTGAATTCGCTGGGGAAATTGTCCTATGACTTTTTAAAGGAATTAACGGACTCGTGATTGACTTTTCAACTCTCACTTTTGCACGAAAAAAAAAAAAACGGATTTTCACGGAGTGGACTTCAGGTCGACATCGGATCAAAAATTAAAATCGATTCCAGTTGGAAATTTAGCCATTTTACAGCGGTTGATGATGGATAAGGTACGACTGATTACCGAATCTGATTGGTTTTCGCTAATTACGACCGAATTATGATCCCCAACATAGTGGGTTAATGCGATTAAGCTTCAACGTCTCATGCAATCCCTTTGAGATGTGCCTTGCGGAAAATTCGAATTAAAATCCTTATTCCCGAAACGGAAATTGGTATTACAGGAAAACCTTATCTTTAATAGAGCAGTAAATGTTAATGAGAGGGTTTAACCTGTAGCTAAGCTCATTATAGAATGCACCTCATATATACATATTTCCTCATACATGCGTATTTCCTCTCATGTACGCAATTATGGTTGATGTTTTAATCAGGTAAGGGTAGTTATCCCCGGACCAATCCCACTTCCAGCCTTTACATGCCGTTCATGACGCCAAAAAAATGTACTTTTTGCCGTTAAATCTTTCGCCAAATTGTGATTTTTCTAGGGGACGCATTTACTTAATTTAAGAAAAACTTTACCAATAAATTTCCAATTTTTCTTTCAAATAAATCCCTAATTAAAATCATAACAATCATCGAAAAATCTTGACCGAGATAATTCAAATTCGCGTTTTTATAAAGGTAAATGCCTCATTTTCAATCACGTGGAGTATTTTCTGCCTAGGTAGGGAACAATTCCGTAGATAATTAGTACTCATGTTAATTTATTCATTCAGCCAATGGGATTTGATGAAACCTCGTTGAAAAATTACACTGCTGATAAGTATCCGAGTATGGAAGATAGTTTTCATTAGTGATTGGACTTGGCTAACGAATGCTTTGATGGATGTGCCAACATGTTTGCATTTCAAAAATAAATTAGCAATAACCTTATCTTATTGAGTGCAGCCCATTCTTGCCTGTAATCAGTCATCTTTTTAATTAATCTTGTTCGTCATCAAAGGAAAAAGGAAAGAGTTCCATTAGTTCAAACAATTTCATCTCAGGATGAAAGGTTCTGGCATCAAAATTTATTTTAAAGCTCGGAAAAGATATGCGGGCAGCTTTAAAACCTTCACCTATATTAGTTAGTTCTTTAGTTTACTTTTAATTATGAAAGAGTGAGATATCCAGTCTTTTCTTCCATATAAAATATTTTCATAAGTTATTTGGTAATATTATACTAAATTATAGCTAAAATACACCGATAAAATATAAAAGGTGAGAGATAATTACGGGACAAGACAATGCTGCTACAATAAGATGAAAACTTTTACAATAGGAAAAATTTAAAATCCCTTGAAAATATATAAAAATAGATGAAATGTAGCATTAAGGGATGAAAAATCTTTTTCAAGTTCAACAATTGAAAGGGTAATTGGGTAGCAAGGTGGTAGCGCTTTTGCTGTTAGTAAAATTGGTTCTTAGTTCCATTCCCAGTGTGAACCCACAAGTGCGATATGGCCCCAGTTATAAAATAACAATACTGTTGCTACTACTACAAATTAAAACCAAGCGAATGGATGTTACTTATATATTCATGGGCTTTTGTTGTTTTTCAACCTATAAATGTGCATATAATTTAAAGACGCCGCTATTCTAAATTTTTTAAAATTCCCAATTTTACGACGGCAAAGAATGATTTGAATGAAATAATATTCATCGCGCATTGAAAACTTTTTCTATTCATAGGGACCCATCTGCAGGAGAATACAACTTGCTAAGAAACCCTCTTTTAATGATTCGAGTCTCGGAAATTAAGAATCCTTCACTCGTTTACCAGACCTTGCTCCTTACAAATTTCTCTCAGAATCCGCACGAGAATCGCAATGGTACAAAACGATCCCCATTTGAGGTTATTGCATTTTCTTACTTGTTGATCCTACTCTGAAGTAGAACCTCCCAGCGGCATAAGGTTTCACATGAATGAGCAGTCCTTTTGGTCGATAAGGTTTCCCTAAGGGTCAGTGTACGGAGGGATTTCTCTCGACAATGGAGGGCAGAGGTTGTTTTGACAAGAATTCCCGCTCCAGGGATTTTCTATGGCTAAGGTAAACCAACTTGGTAGCCGCAAGCGCCACCACTTTTCCCTGAAATCTGTAACCATCTTCCTCGTTTTATATGGTTCTCTGCCATGATGAATGTGAACGGATTTTGAGGATGTAAATATGGTAAGGAAACGAGGATGAAAAGATTAAGCAAAAATACATTTTTCTCTTCTCTTTCTGATGGAGAGTAAAGAGATTTTGTCTATGAAAAATATTTTTATAGGCATATTCTAAGAATTTCAGTCGTAGATGCCTTTTATTCCTTATATAATCCATGTATGTCCTATTTATTTCGACTCTCTTGCAGAATAGTCTGAAGTTCACATATTACATATTAACCATACACGAAATTTACATATTAATATTTCCTGTGTAGGAGAAAATCTTTTCCTTTACTGTTTAAATCATCAATAGTTTTTAGAATCTTAAACTATAAAAATATAATAAATAGTTATTCTATTACAAAAAGACTACCGCAGAATTTTGCAACGGTGACTACAAGAGGAGAATCCCAATCAAAACTAAACTAAGAAAACCTTTAATTTGAGCAATATGAATTTTTTTCACGAATAGAAATCAATATATATCCTTCGAATAGGTCGAGTTTCGTGGGATTTGTCAGCTGTATTACAAGAGTTTTTAAATGTGAATAAAAATACCCGAGCTTTTTCCCGAGAAGTATGTTCCTACTCAAGGAATGATTGAATAGACTCATAGTAAGATGGAGTTAAAATCAAGTTGGCCTCCCTTGCAAACCTTAATCGTTAATACGTGCAATAAATTTAACGATTATGATCAGTAGGAAAATTGCAACGATACCACAAAAAGTTTTAGGGGTTTTTGAGGAAAAAATTGTCTCAACCTAAATGGGAAGTAATATCTCATTGCGCAAGATGCAGCCACGAGGAAAGGGATGAGAATAAATCACGAAAATACATGGTTTATATTTTTAATACAATAAAAATTACAATTAAACAACAAAGTAGTATCGTTTTGCTAACGATACCCTTTTTTACTTATAAAAATAGTATTCGTAAAATTTTCCATATAATATATTCCCATATACTTTACATATACCCATATACTCTGTTACATAAACCTTCTTCCATCATTCACAAGGATTCATGTAGGTTTAACAATCATTTCCCTCGTCGATTTTCTCATACCTGATGTTCAACTGAACTATCCACTCCATGTCTCGGCCTAATAATGCTGCGAGCTCGCCCATAAATTCACAAATCCCTTTCCACCGCTACCGCTCCGTAAAATAAAATAGTTTATTATATCTATCGGAAGTTTATAATATGAAAGCGTAATGAAATCAATATGTTCTGGCGTAACTTTGTGGAAAGCCATAATAAATTATACAACTTTGTAATTTGGATAAATCCGTGGAAAATTACAAAGTTGTATTATTTTTTATGAAAGCGTAATATATAGTTGAGTACTTATATATACACTGCAGAACCAAACACTTTATTGGTATATACAAATAATAATAGTAGTAACTAATAGTAGTTAGAAACTAATAGCGGTACTTTAATGGTTTTGCGATAAAAAACCCGTGACTTTAATTTAATTCCATTAATCAGAGTACTGAAATCTCGTTTTTATTATTAGGATACACAAAAATAATTGCATATATAAATGTGAATGATCCTACCACACTCATATGTACAAGGTATTGTCACGCTTCTCTGTGTTAAAATCATCCATCCGATCGGAAATCCCTCTTTCCGAACGACTTTTTTCCTTTCCCTCCGCCCACGTCCTCTTCAAACCTATGTTACCCCCTTTTCCAATTCATTCCCCCTCTTTTCATTGCATGAGCTATATCCCCCTCATTTGTCAAGCCCTACAGCGAAGGCGTGTCGCACTTCAATACGTCATCAGGACGCTCTTGTTATGCACTCGGATCAATTCCATCTCTTCAGGTCCATCTGCCGGCCATCCCAATTAAGGCTAGAATTCCTCGTCGCATTACGCGTTTGGACGTTTCATTTAGAAGGGGTTTAATTACGCGAGTCCCGCTTTTAAAATCATTGCCCCCAATGTTTTGTTCCGTTCCGCGGGTTACATGCGCGCTCTCCTTGTTTACTAGACCGTGAATAACGCTACCCTGTCCCAATGGGTTTTTGTTTTTCGGGCCGGCGCAATACTCTTTTTTAAATTAACTGGGTAATCTATGGGAAGCTGGGATTAGGTTGTAAATGAACTTGGTCGTTTGGGATCCCCTCCGTTGATTGGGGAATATATATTACTCTGCTACTTATTTTTAGGATTACTTTTCAAGGACGATTTGTTCCGCTGAAATTAGAAATTTTTTATTTTTACAATCACGGTCGAAAGTTTAGTTAAGCAGTTAAAATTTGTAATCGTAATTTCACACTTATTATTCACATCCCTGAATATTTTTACAATTTTCCATTTTAGTAACAAAATTTAATTTAAGTTAATTAATTAATTATTAATTTAAGTTTTTAAATGTAAATAATTAAATGTAAAATATATTAAATGTAAATAATTAATGTATTACGTAAATTCACCCTTGAAAACCCGCTAGAACTAATGACAAGTTAGAAGATAACAAATTGTATTATCATTTATTTTCAGAATTTTTTATATGTTTTAAATGATTTATGTGGTGATTAATTATTATTTCTAGGTGTCTTAAAAGCAGTATATAATTTATTTTTTCTGCAGGACTTGAATTTCCATTTTATGTGAATAGTATGCTAGTTTAATAATTAACAGATGAACGATATCTGGAATTTCTATAAATATTATACATAAAATATTATTATGTATAAAATATTGTATACAAAATATTATGCATAAAGTATTACATTTAAAATATTATAAACAAATTAGAACAGAAAATAGTATATATAAAATATTATATATTATAAAATAAGTAGATTGAAATTTCTGAAGATAAGTTGAAACTGGAAATTTGAATAAATACCCTTGAATAATAATTTTATAAAATAACGACTAGAATAACTGTAGCTATAAAAAAGTATCGCTGGATGACTAATGAATGCTGTTCAAATTTTTTTCTTATGTGATATTCATTCTTTACGTGCTTTATTTAAAATTTTCCATTGGTAGGTTTTAGGTCTCGTTCAGAGAAAAAAATCGCACCGTTTGTTTGTGTACTTTTTCTCATTGCTCTTCGGTTTTGCGGTTTTTTGTTGCCTCTTCTAATGTGGGTGTTTTCCCGAAGCGCAGATTTTTTGTCAGCCATCCACCGCACTCATTTTTCGTAACCCATTTATTCCTAAATGGATAAAATACAACATGATGCAGCATTCAATTTTTTCCTACAAGAAATTCCCGCTTGGGCATTCTATGCCTTCGTCTGTGAAATATAATTTTAAATTTGCTATTCTTTTTTATTGAATGTACTCCTTTTCGCGTGATCCTTTCAGCCAATCTTGATTAACATGTTTTACTTCAAAGATGTCTGCCATTATCTATCAATATAATATCTATTTATTCACAAAGAAGAGGTATACACCCACTTTGTGAAGTTATGATACTCTGATTGTGACATTTTCCGATGAGATTAACTCAGCCGTGAACTCTCAAAGCTTGTAAACTTTATTCCGCTAACTTGCAGATTCCAAGATTGCATCATGATTCCGAGTAGAGGGTAGTTTAAAATAAATTATGATATGGGATACTGTTAAGTTTAATTAAATGTGACATGTCAAGCGTTCGGTTACGATTTGTGGGCTCAACTGGAGTTGCCGTGGTCCTGCGTTTCTAATGAATTTAATTGTTTCACAAAATTATTTCAAATTTTACACAAAATTCAGGTTGATATTTATTTTCCCCGCATGTCGTTTGTATAGAATGCGCCAATAATTCGATTGGCTTAGGTAATTCGCCCGGAATCACATTCGTTTGTTGAAATATAAAGTTGCATAATTTACCAAACCCTAAATCAGTTAGTAAATAAGTAAGAGTAATACTGATAATTTTTGTCACTTTTGAAATTTTTATACAAGCCCGCATGAACGAGCATCTACCGATGCGTTCACCGAATCACTATTTATTATCCGAATCCCAGAAGCAGCAAAAAAATCTTTAGCATGACTGGTCACTAGCCGAAAATTTGCTGTACCTATTTGAAAATAAAACGTATTATTCCTATCATCCAGCAAATCCTATAATAAATAGTAATAAATAAACAACTTCTGTCGACGCAGTGTTTTAAGATTCTAATTATGGAAACGGATTATGAATTTTGTAGGGGACCCATACCTAGCAATTTTATTCCTTCACCATGTTAAATTATATAATAATTGATCATCCACGCATATAATTGAATATAGGCATTTCTTGTTTGGTATTGAAAAACTTGACATAATCGAGTGTAACATAGTTGAATTCTTTCGTTCCCTTAAAAGCATCTTTTTTTAATAAAATGTTTTATTGTTAACAGTATGTGAATGATAGTGAAAATTCTTTACCTTCACTAATGTCTGCAATTTGCATATCTTGTAACCAGTCACTCAATACGGTATTGAATCCTGTAATTTAAGAAAATTAAAAATCCCAGTTTTCATCATTATCCTCCGGAATTTTTTATGTGAAGTTTATTTTAACATTTAATTTATATTAATATTTAAAAATATTTCATGTAAAAAAACATTATATTTTCAGGTAGATACTTTTACATTTATTCTATCTTAGTTTTGATCTGCCCTTCATGCATAACCCCCTCTAAATAATAGCTCTAAGGTGACAGAAAGGGAAAATGTCTGGGGAGAGAAATGGAAGGTTATACTTGTGCGAAACTTTTACTGAGTTATTTGTCTTGATCATCCGTTACTTGATCTTCGCTGTGATTAATACCTTTTCTTTGGAATCTGATGAAGAACGTTGATGCCTGAGATTGGAGATCGATCTTCCATTTGGCATTGTCTCTTATGATTCGGCATTATTAGCTTAACCCAATTACAGGAGACTAACGCGTCGCTAGCGCCTCAGTCCAGATTCATTTTCATCCGGCAGATTTCGATCGTTTCCACCGGTTGTCACTACATGTGGTTAACAGGTATTAGGCGATGGGTAATTGAAACAAATTACTATGTCACAATGCGCACATCATTCTGGGTGGATAAATCTGCCTTCATCAAACAGCGAAGTTCAGCGCTAACTTGCTTTGAAGTGGAAAATTAGAGGCTAAATTACTCTCTAGTTAGATAATGAATTTACGAAGCGACTCCTAATAGAATAATGTGATCTCTACGTCAATAAGGTAGCATTAAATATCTTTTGTGATCTCTAGATAAGAATTTTATAATGCGAATTTTTTCTAAGTGAATATAGATTTGAGCTTTCTGCGATATAATTTTGTTTTTTTCTCTGTACTTATGGGGGGAATTTTCAGCTTTTTATATTTTTAAGTCATTGATTAAAAGTGCAACTTCATCGTATTTACTCTAATTTTCGTTAGATATTTTGATGAAATAATCTAGTTTTGGCGCATGGTTCACAAGGGATCACACAGTATAATACTTGCTTTCACTCTTGTGAATCATTTTCATGAAATAGCATTGTTCAAAAAATGCTTCGATATCTGAGGTCATTTTGCACACATAGTTGCCACCGGAATTTGAATCTGAGACATTTTCGAAAAATTTATGATATTCGAAACACTCTACATCATTTTTCCGAATGCATGGTATTATTGAAATCCGTTTTTCAGAGAAATTATTCCACCACTAATGAAAATCGCCCTCATTGGGGAGTTTACAGCTGAAAATGTTTGTAATATTAATTTTGAAGAGAGCGTTTCATGAGTAAATCGGTGACTATCATAGTGCAGTTATTATACATTAACATATTCTCTTAGTTTTCATTTTGAAGCAGGTATAAGTAGGGTTTTGATATCGGAATAATATATATTATCGTTACAATGAAATTTAATAAAATACCAATGAAATATCTCTTTAAAAGTACACAGACAACAGAGTCGCTAAAAAGGATATTTTGAAACTATTTATACAAAAGTTACATACATAAAACTCATCCCAGGTTGCAAGTTCATTGCGTTTCGGCCCTGTACAATATCATAATCTCGGTTTCCCTTGATTAATTCATTAATAAAGAGATTCATTGATTTCGTTCAAAACGCACTACCCCGAGATTCAGCTCAGCATAGCGGCTGTTTCATCTGCCTCTCCTTCCGTCACAAACATCTCATATCAGGCGAGAAAAACCGAAACGCATAAAAAATCGACAATTCCGGGAGTATCGCCGGACCGTCCAATCGTATCAGTTCCCGAATTAATTTCATCCCCGATTTTTTCCCAAGGCTTCGGCTCCATTCTTCCCTCACTTTGGGCGCCAAAATCGAATAGATGGTCGCAACTGGTGTGGAACGGGACACAGATTACGCTTCGCTCTGTGATTCGATACAGGGCGTTCGCAGGGAGACAAACAGGAGAGACTTCTATCTGCCACGGACAAGTACTCTTCACGCTCCATCACAAGAGGACAATTCGGACTCGGATGCCTTATCTACACTTCATGGACCAATCAACAGGAAAGCCGTCCGACGCGTCCCATACTGTTTTGAGCTTTTCTCTCACGTGTCATGTACCGGCGTCAATACCGGTTTATACACGAAGTGGTCCGACTGGCATTGTTTTCTCGAGCGAGTCGTACATCGCCGCTGTGATTTTGAAACTCCCTTAATTAAGTGATCCGTCATTGAATAAATTTGAATTTGGGTAGGGTGAGATTTCAAGGTGGCATTTTTATATTGCTGCATTCGCCTTATTATATATGCTGATTTTGGTGCATTTTTTTACTGATGATTTCTACAATACTATACTATCGATATAGCTTTGTCGTACTCTATGTAATGCCACAAGAAATTAAATAAGATATCATTGCTATATAATTTACGAAACGAATAGTCATATAACATTCCCGGCTATTTGAAATCCTCATAAAAATGCAATTAATTTAAAAGGATTTTTAATTTAATTTAATTTTAGACGAATCTGTTTGACTTAAAGAATGTGAAGAAATATTATCTTGCATGTCTATTAATGTTGCAGTCAATAAGTAATCTCCTTAATATAAATGCTTGTAATATATTGAGATATATTTAGTGGTTATAGATATAACTATCCACATTTAGAAAATTGTTATCGATACAAACATTGTGGAGATCATTTCATATAATTTACGATAGTAGGTATTCTGTAGGAATGCAATCTTATAGCAAAGAAAATTTATCAGACATTAAAAAGCATGAGAGTCTCTATATATACAGTGTTTCTTTATGGATTTTACAATAATATGTAGTGAGTACGGTAATATTTTACTTTATGAAATCTAAAGAAATTTTCATAAGAAAGACAGAGGACCTGAGGCGAAATACCGACTTTTAGAATAATCACATACTAATAATCCATTGGTGGATTTATTTTAAGAAACGAAAATAAATATTTGTATGACCAAAATGATATAATTGGATCGTAAATCAAAACACGTTATCATTTTTTAAAACCCACGTTTCAATACCGAAATAACTCTTTATATTTTACTTACTGCCAAGTAATACCCATTAATATCACTGTTAGCTTTTTCGATCAGCAACAAAAAAATTTCAATCGAGTAGCGTCAACAAAGCCTCCCATTAGCGTAGCTGCCGCCGGTAATGGAGGTTGTCTTCCAATTCTGAGGTCATAGTTCGCCAAGGGCATCTCTCGTTTAAACAGGTCATTCATCGCCCTGTTCATTATCTCTTACACGAGAAGCGACTTTGGCTGTTTATGTACCCTGTGCATGCAAGTGTGGATACCACTCGCAGCCTTTTACCGACTCAAGCAATTCGGATTCACGGTTTGTTAAGGGTATCCATTCCATAAACATTTGCCTGTTCGCGCGGATGATATATCTCAAAGCAGAACTAGCTGACAACTAAATGAATAGAATACTTGCCGGAGGGGTTGCCCTAGATTTAAATAAACTCTAGGTAAGCGTTTTCGCTTCCGTTTAACTATAGTTTTATTTCCAAACCCTTAGACTAGGTCTGATTTATAATTAGGTGCATTATACGCTAGCCAAGATCTCATCCATTTTGGGAGCTCAATAAGACAATGTTTATGAATTTTTCCATAATATACTGCAATTGTTTTCAATTTTTAAAGTCACGAACTGTTCAAAGGTTCTCGTTTTTCGCTTCAGAAAGGAATTCTATATTGAGTAAGTCCACGAAATATAGAATATACATCACAATTAATGTCACTATGTAATGTAAAATTGATCCAAAATCTTTAAATATCATTTCAAAACATACACTTTCGGTTAGCTTTTCTCCCTCACACTCAATCAAAATATATAAACGATACACTATTTTAGAGAGTATGTTGCAAACTTCCTGTTAAAAACATACATACAAATGAGAAGATCGCTATTTGATAAAGACATCGAGTTAAAATTGAAATTGGCTCCATAGAGATTTTTTATTGAATCCGATATCCATTTAACGAGGTACATGGGTGGTCTGAAAAGTTTCCGACATTTCGCCATTTCTCGACATGTTTTCTGAAAATCTTTGAAAAATTTCTGAAGATTTCTGAAAAATCTGGGGCCGGAAACTTTTCAGACCACCCTCGTATATCGAAACGGACACTGATACAATATGAGGGTTTGTTTATTTGGTATATTTTAGTGTTTTGTGTGCCCGTTTGTAGTGATAGGAGTGTTTGTTGAAATGTCTTTTGGTGGGAAGTTACAGTGTCCGTCTATTTCATAGAAATAGACGGACACTGTAACTTCCCACCGTCCGTGTCCGTCTATGAAATAGACGGACACTGTAACTTCCCACCGTCTATGAAATTTTAAATTATCAACCAGTCATAACAATTTATGGAAGTACTACTCATAAGTAAATATTTTTTTCTTGCCTTCAAGAAGCAGAGATTAATCTATGGAATGTATTCTTATGTATTTTACATAAAAGAATTAACTCTGATGATTCATTCCGGGGCCTCGGTCTGACCTTTGCGCTTTTAGCCTCTAATAACTTAAACCTTCCTCTGCCTCTGAAGGAACCACTATCTTAGAGTTTCAGTTTATTCCCAGTCGTAATCTTGTACTTCTCTGGCAGACGTTGCAGCCACAGAAGACGTGAAAGATAGAAGCTCAACGCTTTGCCGATCACAATCTCTGGAGGGTGAATACTACCAAATGGACTCCGTTAGACAGCGTCTATCCCACGAGAGTAATCTCTTAAGGGATAGCGAAGTCGGAAGGGCAATGAAGAGGGGGGTAGTAGAGGGCACGAAGAGAAATGGATGGAAAGGGAGGATAGGGATTTCATTGTTGTTAGAGAGATGGGAGTCGTTCCCCTTCAATACACCCACCATCCTTCGTTGTTTAGCGAGAAGAATCGTTTAGTTTATCTTCCAACCCCACTTCCGTCTTGACCTTAGGAACTGCAGGTGATCAGGATCGCTCCTTCTGCAGATGTGTCGGGGCAAGGCGTATCAACTACTCCTGCGAGACATCAAAGTTTCATTTGAGATTTGAGTGGGGATCGTTATATGTTTGCACGTATTGGAGATGAGGACCATTACATGACCATCTCACGGTTGATTGCTAGATTAAGAACGAAAGTAATTCGAAGATTTTCGCGATTTTGTTTTACTTCTGACTACTCAAGCTACCATGATAGCAACTTACGTCTTACTGTGAATTCCTTTTGGCTGTTACTTCACTTGCGTATTATACTACATAACGGCTTTTTTACTCCTTAAATATCTAGATTTGTATGATTTCATTAGAACAGGAAGGACATTTCCTTTCTTTTATCTGCTAAATAATCAAAGTGGTAATCACTAGTGAATTCCCCCGTCAGAAACGAGGGGAGTTAGTGTTATATTTAGAAATTTATAGAAAAATTCACCACTGTTATCGCATAAATCTGATGTATGTAGAAATACCCCGTCAAAAATGTCAGGAATTAATTTAAATGTAACTGTCGTATTACCTGTCACTATCTGCCATGTCTCTGCTTAACCAACCTTTATTCTTGAATATAGGTATAACCTTGGTAGTTTTCGTTAGCAGAATGGCCGAGTGGTTAGAGTGTCTGGTTCAAGGTTCCAAAAGTTCCAAAATTTCCAAAGATTAATCCAAAAGTTTATCCTCAGTGGTTCGAATCCTGTTTATGGAAATTTTTTTCCGGATAATTAAGTCTCAAGTTTGCCTACGAGCTTCATAAGAAGAGGGCATGAATTTACCATAGCTAGCTTGTTAGAATAAAAATTTTAAATAAGTTATTTAGTTGGTTTCGCAATTGATTTTTTTAAATGACGCACAATTATATAGACGTATAGGTATTGATAAAAACTTTAATTTTTGTATATTTCGTACTCTAAAATGCACATAACTTTTACTTTATTTCTCATTTCGCATCATTTTACTACATCACGCGTTGCCCTGGCTTGTCTATTTTGAGATTCTTCAAACACATTCCTAATTAGCCATTGATTATCTCATGGAAATTTCTGTACATTAGTAAATAAAATTTTTTGACTCATAATTAAGGAGGGTTTCTTTAATTTCTTCTCTATCGGTAAATATATGGGGTCGAAAATTTGGTCAGATCATCTTCCTGGAGTCTATCAGTTTCTTTAAGATATTTTATGAAAAGAGAAATTTTAACCATATAAATTATTTTACATGAGAAGTGAGGAGATAATTCAACCTGTTCTTACATAAAGTGTAATATCTTATCTATTTTTATAATAAGAACAGACACGCTAAAACTCATTTGAACAAAGATTTATTGTTAAATGTATATCCTCATAAGGAAGCTTGTTAAGCAAACGGAGAACATAAAATACCTAACTCAAATTTAAAATATTATAATAATACAGTGCGTGGTTGGGGTAGAAAAGTCTTGAAATTCCAATAAATGCGATATAATTTTTACGGAACGGTACGACTATATCTGAAAACTCAGAAATGTCGGGTATTTGTACTGAGAGGAAACAAATTGGTCACCCAAATTAGCCATTCGTTAATCCTTCTTGTGCAGGCGGTTCATCCCATAAAAATAGGAAACATCCCAGCAATCCCCTCGAGTCCTTTTCCCAAAAACTAACTTGAGAGAACAGAATTAATCCCATCCTTGAAAGGGAAACAAAAAGCAAAAGAAATACGATTTTATGAACGCACACTTCGACCAACTGTTTCCTTCCCCTGTCACGTAATGTAGATGGAAGAAGAATAAAAAAAAAACTCCGGAGTGTTTCGTCGCCCAAAGCGTTTAATTCTCCATCTCCTTATCTTTTTCCACTTTCACAAAAATGCGAAAGTCCAATCTAGAGAATCCTCATTCAATATCCTCTGAAAATAATGAATCTATTTTCCCCGAAACCCATCCTTCCTTCCTACCTCTCTCTATCCCAACATTATTCGAATATTAATTGGTATATACTGATGATGGGGATATAAAAATATTTTACCGATTTCGATACAATTCCTGATACATCTCTAAATTTCAGGTCCCGACAGTATTCCCGATTCTAAATCTCCCAAGGAATACAACTCGTTATTTTTAATGAGTGTTGGTTTTGGAAACAAATATATAATGAAAGAAGTATATTTATAAATACAATTTTGAGTAAAATTATTTATACTGAAGCTTGTAAAATAGAGCAGAATATCATTTTCCGAAAAACTCGCGTGAAATTTTACACAAAGAAGGGTAAAATTTCTTCATTTAAATATTATATCTATCGTATGTAAGTCATAAATATTAGAACAATGATGCGTGTTCATTTTATTTTACTGTTAATCATTATATTAATGATTATTATGCTAATATTTAATATTTGAATTAACAATTTTAAAAGAGTTGATAAATACACATTTTGTTTGGATCTGAAACAAAGCAGAAATAACGGACTTCTGGGAAAGTTTGAGAACTGGGTAGAAAATCTAATACTCCCGCACCAGTTCCAAAATTCAATGAAATACTATATTTAAGCGTAATTTAGATCTATGGATTTTATACTAACTGATAGCTGAAAGTCAATACATAGTAACTATTAAATAAATTTTCTTACTTCAAACATTTATCTTTATCATACATCTACGTTCCATTAAATGGTTTGAAGTTAGAGAATATATAATAAGTAGATATTAAGACTAGGACACGTAACAATACGACTATTAATAATGCTTGTTTCGACCTATGCCAAATATGGTTTATCTTAATCAATCGCTGTCTAATGGTTATTATGATAGTCGGTCGCAGTAGTAGATAAGCTAGCCACCCCAGCTGTAAACATGTGAGTTACCGGGTAATCCTTGAAAACAATATAGCATAATCTAGAGATCCAATTGGGTAGATCGTACGCTTTTGGTGAAGCAGTCCCTGGTTCGAATCCCGATGAAAGCCCTTATGTGCCAAATTTCCTCAATTCAGTATCGTAAAACACTGAACTATGCTGTGCAAATTTTAATTGTATCACTCACAATTCACCAAGTGTCACTGTATTTAAACGAAAATTCTCCTTAATACAGTTACTTAAATGAACAGCTCCCTAAATAGTTGGCTGAATGGACACGAAATATTTTGTCGCAATTTTATCCCTCCTTTCGCCCATTCGTCTCTCATTTTCTCTCCTCATTTCCTCTCTGCTTTTACTACTTCCCTAAATATATTTTCTTATTTCGTGCTGCTTTTAATATCCCTCTCTCTCGCCACATTTTCACGCTAATAACTCTTTAGGAATGAAAAGAGGCTCCGCCTACGGATTAGCTCTTACGCCGATGCTTCTAGACACAACAGATTCCTCTTTTCCCACGCCAAACAAAATGAAACATCCCGCACCAAGACCTCAATCTTCCCTTGCCATTCTTATTTATTCCCCTCGCACTTCTTTTATTCCCGCTGCTCAATCTCTCTCTTTCTGCGTTTCTTTCCCACGGAGGACCTGCTATTTTAAACGACCTTTTTTGCAAGTCTTAACAGTATCTTTTATATCTCATTCAATGCCTTTACCCCGCAGCTCATCGTTTCTTATTCTTCGCTCACTACTTTTTCTATCCCAACTTGTTCCTTCCTATCCCATTTTCACTACTTTATTTTTATCTGTTATCTACACATGTATCTGATATGCAGTAGGAATTTCACTTTAAGTATCCCCATTCCGATATATCGTAAGATTGTGTGGTACATTCATTGTAAATTCTGTTTCTCTATATTCGATCAAATTAATTAATCGGTCGTTAGTCTAGAATATAGAAAAACACCTGAAAGTTAAAATATTTAATACAACTTTTTGTGATAAGGCACTACGGTGAATATTAATAGAAGCCATGCAATATGATGTGCCCTCATCCCTTGGAGGTCTGGTTTAAAGACCCATTAATCTCATTTGATGTTTTTTCCAGATGAAATATAATGTATACTTGCATCATCATCATGTATTTTATTCATATCTTTCCTAAGGAAAGGACTCAGATATTCCACTTTCCGTGTGGTTTCTTGAATACTCTAGCGATATATCTCAATGGTTATCGTAACCTATCGGTAAGCAATTGATCCGGGTTCGAGTCCTTGTCTAAAGACTGTAATAATTTGAGCATATTCCCACGGGATGTGAAGGTGTTATTTTCTCATTTCTCTTCAAATAAGCCTTATCGTATACTCCTAGATGCGGGAAAATCCGAGAAACCTAGGTCTCAACCATTGCATATTGAAGAACTTGGGATGAATTCATTCTCTTACCATTATGCACCATTTGTGATCTTACAATCGTGATTTCTTGTGCAATTCTCTGGCCATTGATTTCCCTCAAAATATCTTTTTTACTAATTAAATAGTTATTATTATTTATAATCTCGGTCCTTGTTATTTACCTTATCATCTAATGCTACTCACACATATATATCATCTCCTTTAGAAATTTCTGGTGGTAGTCACGTTCGTAGGGGCATCGAGGAAAATATTTCACCAAAACTTCTGTATTTATGATTCTAATTCTTATATCTGTTGCTTTTCATACAACAAGATTTTTATGTATAATTAATCGTTCAAATTCAATTCGTTATTCTTAATAAGGCTGAAAGGAAAGATTTCCTGATTATACGAATTTTGTAGGATAAAAATGTAGTTCCCTGATGCAAGGTGACATAAATTTAAGAGTGCTCGTAACGCGCCCTTTCCAAGCTTTTCCACGGGATAAAATCATATTTGCAAACGGATACCAAAGATTCACTTCCATGCCAAATTTGAAAATAAAACAAGCATATAATTATGGAGAATAAACGTTGTCTCACCGTAGACTATATTCCTGCCCTACATTCTTTTCTACCTCCTCTTCATTCTTTCCTCTCCACTTTCCATTTTCATCTCCAATTTCTTTCCACGTTTGCATGTTTTTCTCCGTCACATTTTCTGCATCCCCTCACAAATGCTCATTTATTAATTATATCAAACGACGTAAATTCATATTCCTATCATCTCTCCATTCCACTCCCTTTCCTTCACAAATCCCTTATCTTTTCCTCTATTTGTCTTCCTCCTTTCTCTCTTCCGTAAAATTATATCTTTTATAAAGCCAGGGCTTTTATTTTCAGACCGCTAAATATGAGAAAATCTGTAGCGGAATACAAAAACAGGGACGCCATTAGCTGGCTTACACCGGAATGAAACGGAGTTGTTGTGTACTTGTTTGTGCGTAGTTTTCGGAAAGTATGTGAGCCTGTGACAGTTATTAGATGCTATCATGTCATAATTTAAGCTGATAATAATTGTTTATTTATTTCCATCGATCATTTCACACTTTTATTATTTCATTTCAATCTATTCATTTTTATGATATATTATATTAGTTTTAATTTTTTTGATTCTTTTAAAATTTACATTATATGCATTGTCCCTTTTTCTTTATTATTTTGGTTCAGAGTTTTTTTACTCGTTATTTTACATTTCAGTATTTAATTTTTTGTTTCGCAGTTTAGATTCTATTGTCTTAATTCGAATTATAAACAATATTTTTCGATATATTTATGCCTACTTTTAAATATGGTTTTATTTAATTTTTGATTAAAACACCTCTTCCGATTAATTCTATGTAATAAACATAATTCCACATCTTAGATTAGTATCGTTCGATGAGATTGATCGGTAGATTAGATCGAACAACAATGTTTGGGTATATTCTAAACTATTTATAATTTATCAGCTAGATCCCTTAATTGTAATAAAAGATGCATAGAAAGGTCGATTACAGTACAACAGTTTTTGGCTATATTCTAAGCTCTTTATAATTTATTATCTTAATTCCTTAATTTTAACATAAAATATATAGATATGTAGATTATACTCTGTAAAAAATTTTGGGTATATTCTTAGCTCTTTATAATTTTTCATCTCAATCCCTTAATTTTAATTCAAAAATATTATATCATAATTCAAATGTCAATCTGAATGACAGCGAATCGACTCGCGGTCGTAAGAGACTTTCATTTTTAACGACGAGAAAAATATACGACGAAGGTTTGCGTGTTGTAAGGAAAAATAAGTTGGGAAGATTATAAATTTCCTTGCTTCGAAAGAATGGAACAATCGTCATTAATGAGCCACTTGTTTACGTATACATTCAATTCGGATTCTTCCCCCGCGAATCTTGTTTCCTGCTCCTCGTCTCCCTTTCTCTTTCCATCCACAATTACATTCCCATTTAATTCTCCTTACTTCGCCGCCTTTCCTTTTTTCCCCGATATGTTTCTCGTAGCTCTATTACGTGCAGTCATTCCTCCAAAAAAAAGGAGGCTTCTTTCTTGCCGACTTTCACCCCACCCGCCCCTTTTCTTCCCCATGTCATTTTTATTCTTACCATCCTTCATCCTTAACTGCAGACCCTGATACTCAATTTAAGGCTATCACTCATCTTCCACCTCCACCGCCTTGCCCAAAAAATATCTCAATTTACAACGAGGTATCCACTCACATTCCCCCGCAGAACTTTTTATTCACTTTATTCTCCACCAACGTTTCTCCCTCTAAATCTTCGCAGTCTCTCCCCTCAGTCTGTCTCCGGTGCTTTATTTATAAAAAGGGCGTTCTCGAATGGGTACGCTCTTCGCGATGTGGTACGACAGTTGCTGTATGAATCCGTGTTCTTTCGTGTGCTTCAGCCGTGAAATAAGCGTACGTGAAGGGGTTATTCGATTCGCATTATCCCATCCTGCCTTTTCTCCTTCCAGATCCTAGGGAAAACCCTATTTCCTCCACTTTGAGGGTGCTACGTGAAGCAACTTTCAGTCCATTCCCTGTTAAAACTGCTCCATGCTGCGCATGTGGTTTGTTCACCTAAGTGAGAGTTGACCGTGGATCTAGAAAGGTATTTGCTGAACGGTATAAGTCTTGATTTTGTCGATCTCCATGTATGTGGGAAATCAGTCATACTATATTTATGATAAAATTTCATAGACTGAACACGTTCCATTTTAATAAAGAAGAATAAAACTCGTAATTTTCCACACTATTTTTTATTGACGACCGGTTTTGCTACCCGGAGTAGAATCTTCTGATCTTAGGTCTTAGTAGGTCTTCTGTAGCCTATAATGGCTTTCCACAAAGTAACGCCTGAGCATGTAGATTTCATACGTTCCATTTTTGCCGGGATAGTCCCACTTCTAGGCCTTCTATCCCGTTCATGTCATCAAAAAATATACTTTGTCCCGTTAGAGCCCTAACTAGTCAATTTTGAATAGCATTATATATATTTAAGTAAATTAAATTTTATGATTGTGAGCAGCAAAATATAGAGAACATTTTTTGCTTCATATAAACTAGAAGTTTGAACTGCTTCCTCAAAACTATGACTAATAATTCATCAAATAATATCTGCTTCAAAGTAAGGAAACTCTCGGGAAAAATCAAGTGAAAGCTATTGTCCCATTTTGTTCCGTTTTACTCATGGGAAATGTATATTTAATGCCCTCCTGATTGAATCCAATTTCAGAGAAACAGCGGAAGAGCATGAAAAAAATAATTACTCACTTACTGTTCCATGTTTACTCTGAAGTCGAAAGTTCTCATTTTGCTTTATTAGATGTGCTCAGAAGTATCGTAATTTTATAACTTATAAGGAAAATATTATGAAAAAATATCATGATTTCTACACGAAGTGCTTTCCAAGATGATTGCTGCGAATTTCCACGAGGTCACGATTGACCATATCAGTTAAAGTAAAATATAATAAATGACTTAAGCAGTAGGAATGGCACTCGGAAACGCTCATGCATATTTTGGAAGTATTACATAACCTTTGTATTAGTATTTTTGCTTGTTGTCATAAAGTAAACGATTTTAATGGTATGGCACGATATATCTAACCCCAAACGGTGAATTCCACTGTTATATTTCCATCAAACCTCAAGCGGCAAGTACACTAGATTATGAGATATGAAATACACAATATAGGTACTTCCAAAATTGAAAAAAAATCTTCGGATGTTATGAGTTAATTTTAGGGGTTTGGAGTTTTCCTAAGACGATTATGTATGGGAGGCAATAACTTTTTATATATTTCATACAATTAAAATATTTTTGGTGCAGTAGTGTCCCCGCTACCATACGCTAATGATTGGAATATTGGAATAATTTTTAATGTATCCCTCGGTACAATATATAAAGTGTTCTACCTTTCGGTTTGGTTCATGTGCCCCCACATTCCCTATTACATTCCCTCTCCTTCAATTCCCGGTAACTTATCCCACCCCTTAATTCGTCTAACAACTTCTGTCTTTGTCTTCCCCTCTGTCTTTTCCCTAGCATTCTTCCCTCGATCGTTTTCTTCAATAATCCCTCTCCTCTCAATATTTGACCCACCCATTTCTTTTGTCTATTTTTAATTACTTCAATCATTACTCTTTTCTCCCCAACCATCTCTAGAACCTCCTCGTTCGTTTTTCTATCGACCCAACTAACTTTCTCCATTCTACACCATACCCACATCTCAAAAGCCTCCAATCTTTTGACATCCTCCTTTCTTAACGTTAACTCGGTACAAGATAGAAGAAATGAAATTATTTTGGTCTTTGTGTTGTTTATGAATGTTATTATATGAGAACTACCGAGGAATGAGTGATTCTAAATTATGTCATTCATACTCTATTGAATCGTTACAAATATGGTCATTGCAGTACCCTTACCTGGATTTGTTCCACTTGCGTTTTAGTAAGAAAGACGAGAGGAAACTACCTCACTCCTCATCTGGCATTGTTAGCTACATTCCTCCTTTTGGGTTTTTCTTAGCTAATGATAGAGAAGTTGAAAATCCAACCAGTCATCAGTGCGATTGCTTCACAGAGGGTCTCCCAAAAGGCAGCGTCCTTACGATACTGCATTATAGCCTCTCGTATCTGTTACTGTAGCGATCGACCCAGATAAACGAGGTTAGGTAATAACGTCTACTCTATTGATCATTTAAGTGTTCCGCCCATATTTATAGCCCATTCGAAGAGCTCAGTTTATACCTCAGGAGCTATAACTCCTTATTCCCCTCTTTTTCTCCATTACGTCGTGAATTCCTATTGTTATCCCCTCTTCCCTTTGAGTTCTTTCTCCTTCCTCCCACGTCTGATTGCATTCCCTTCTAAAAACGTCATGTCTTTTTACCCCATAAAAAAATCCCCTCCAAATCCTCTTTAATCTCATCCTCCTCGTGGGAAACATTTGTTTTTTCATCGCGCCTTCCTCCCTCTTTATCCAAATTCCTCCTCTCATATTTCAGATTTCTTTTGTTTTTTCTCGCTCCCCGTTCCCCGACTTAACTTTCTTCTCCTCTCCACGCGGAGTTTTGCCTAATGCAAGTTCAGTGTTTCTCCAACTCTTGCTCGCTTTCCCCGAGGCAGGAGCCGTAATGCCTACCTCATTCTATGTGCCGAACCTCCCCGCACTCTTTCCGCGGGAAAAGGGGGGGTTCAGCACCCCTTTCTCCCCCATTTTCTCTTATGTGCCTCCGGGGGGTCTCTTCGTGATGATCGGTGCACCTGGCCCACTCTCTCTCTCTTCCCTCTCTCTCTGCACGTCTCATTTCTTTCATCTTCATTTTTCGCTCTTTTTGCCTCCTTCGCTCCACCGAAGCGGGTGTGTCGTAGGTTTTCTTTCCTTCCGATTTCCAAGTCTCTTCCGTTACATTCTGCAGGTTTCCTTCTTCTCTTCACGTGCTTTACTTTCACGGGCTTTCTTTCGCTTGCGTTTCGCTGCCGGATCTTCATTTGGGGTCGTCTTCTTTACGTATTCTCTGATTTTTCCATGAATAAACTGAGGTGAAAATGGAGACATATCTGGGACTCGAACCCAAGTCTTCCCGGCTAAGTATACTGAACTACCATGCCTCGTGCTTATTCCTTACGTAGGGTCATTAGTCACGCGTACGTTTTCTCTGGTGGTCCATGAATAAACTGAGCTGAAAAATGGCGAAATGTCTGGGACTCGAACCCAGGTCTTCTGGGCTTATCCTAACCACTGAACTACCATGCCGAGTTCTTGTTTTTTACTTAGGGTCACTGGGTCACGCTTACGTTTTCTCTAGTGGTCCATGAATAAAATGAGGTAAAAAATAGGGTAATAACTGGGACTCGAAGCCAGGTCTCCCACTTCCAGGCCAAGTATTTTAACCACTGATCTACCAAGCGTCTTGTTGTTACTTATGTATGGTCACCCTTACGTATTCTCTGGTGTTCCACGAGTAAACTGTGGTGGAAAAGAGCGGCATGACTGGGACTCGAACCCAAGTCTCTCACAAATAAAAATTGTTAAATGTAAATTATTTTAGAAACTAGACAAGTAACGTTTACTTATCCACATATGGTTTCGCCGGCGACTAGTTTCAGCTTACGAACTAGCGTAGATAAATAAAAAGTTGCTTGTGTATGTTTCTATAAATTTGTTTTATTTAACATTTTTTAGTTATGTCGGAATTCCACATAGCTGCGGACTATGATATTTATTAGGTCTCTCACTTACCGACCAGGTATTCTAACCAATAAATTACCAAGCCACGTCAATTCCACTCTGTTAAGGAAATCATTTTATGTACGAGGCCAGTGGCGCTCCATATAGCGGTACCAAACACTGCCAAAGGTCCTCATCGAGGCAGTCGTCTGATAGCGATGTTTTGAGGTATTTCTCCAAAGAAAACAAATAAAGATGAGGAAAGATGTTTAACTTTGCATGAGGATTTGTGCCGTAAAACCCAATAATTAACAGCGGTGTATTCATCCTTGGGTTTGAAGACGCACACTTTCGCGTGTAAACTTAAACACTTTTCCTTCATCCTTGTTCTCTGTTGTGTTCAACCACAAATATATGCGTATTTCCTTGAATGTATTAACAATTTTTCAACTGATTTAAGTTTTATTCCATGTAGCTAGCACTGATAAACCACATTAAATTATTGTTAACATATGAGAATCCTACTTTTAATTTGCCCTTAAATATCCCAAATCAGTCGCAGGTAAATAAATTTTTATTAATTTTATTATTCCCAAAAATGAAACTACTTAAAAAGCTCCCTCATCAATAAGTTTAAGAGAATATCATACAACTTCATGTAATAGATGCTGAAAATTAATAATCTCCTGCAGAAACAAAAACAGGTGATAGCTACGCAGGAAACTAAGAGAAAACAAATAGCGTGCTCGGGGGATATGGGAAATATTTGGCCAACTCAAATTCATGAATATCAAAATTAAATTATATTTGTTTGCTTTACTCGCAGGTACATATTTTACCAAGTAATTGATTTTGCCTTTCACCTTCCCTCATGAGAACTTATAGCAGACAGAACCGCCCATTCGTTTTTCTCTGTCCCTATCTAAATATATTTTTCGCCCGTTTTTCATTCTATTTTCATAACTGAATGATTCATAACCATTTATGGATCCTTAATTACTCGTAACTACTTATATATTTTTCTAAGTTCACTAATTTTATGTCAAGTGTCATACTGATTAGTAGTTTAATATCAAGTCGTTCGATTTCCAGTAATGCAAACAACCGCGAAAACTTCAGTTTGTTTTTCATATTTTAGAAAGGATGAACGTAATTTACAATATAAAATGCCCAAGGCCTATCTTTCATCCTTTAATCTTGTCTTCGAATCATCATGCGGAATTATCATGGATGTCGGTTCATAAGATTTTCATAAGCCAAAATTTGTCGTAGGTTTCATTAAAGTCACTGTGTGTACATGTTGAAATATAGAAAATTGCGTTAGAGGCAATCTGTATTTCTTACGTATTATGTTACATATTCATTAGTAAGATTGCTGTATTACAGTTAGAGATTGTGTTACAGGAAAGTTGTTATAGTCATAAAGATTTTCTCTGGATAAGAGAAATATGTGCATGCAAAAATGGAAAATTTTTTTTATTTTGCAAATACTGATTTCTATGAAAGATATATTTTTCGATATGCAGAGTAATAGGGTTCTTTCAAATAGAACTCCGGTTTAAGAGTGTCAGCTTTATGTGTAATGCGGAGATATCGAGGATTCTTGCACGAGGATTATTACATGTAAAAGGAGAACTGATTAATAAGCAAATTGCGACCGCAAAGCCCTTGCGGATGTATTCCCTTTGAGTCCCTTCGACCAAAGGTACAAATAATGAAACTTTTGGTTACATCTCGTGGTTTTACTGTGCACAAAGCTTTTGCATTGGAAATGTAGAGGAGTACATAGAAAAATGGTCATATCCTAAGACCTTTTCTCGTAGTAAATATAAAAATTCAACTACAATGAGGAAGAGTACATTTTTAATATTAAAGTAAGCACGTATTGTGCCTATCTTAGTATTCTTTAAAGTGCTACTAATTTACTTAACTTCCGCTCAAACGATAAAAATAGTTAAATAAGTGTTTAAAATAATATTTTTATTTTGAATATGCTCTTGAGAAAAAGCAATTAGTTGCCACTCATGTTGAGATAGATTTGAGTCTTACGGAGCTCCGTAACTTAAATATTTTTCCCATATATCCCATCGACGAAACCATTACCTCCCTCCTTTAAACTCAACCTCATAGGGCCTCTTAGGTAAGTTTTATTCGCCAAATCATTACCAACTTTCTGGTTTACTTTAACTACACATCCTTTTTCGTCACGACTAACCATATTGTCTTCATTCTCTTTTTACTTCTCTCTTTTTCTTATAATAATGATAATGATGTGTTTTTTGTGCTCTGGGAAATATTTACAAGGGCGAAAAAGAAAAATTACAATAATGTGTCAGCTCATAAAAAAGTAATTAATACATAACAGTACAGGGAGATGAAAAACAGTCACCTGCCAGTAAGAAACAAAAATTAATTTACAATGTATATAAAAACTGAGACATTAGGAGTATGAAAATGTAGAAAAATAATTGTAATTTAAAACAAGTGATAGAAAACTTATCTTTAAAAGATCGTACTGAGATGGAGCTATAAAAGTGAAGTAGTAGTGAATTCCCAAAATGTGAGGTAGTTAATAATAAAGATCTATGATTGGAATCTAGGTGTTTGTGTGTGGAATGGTACATGTTAGGAATGGAAAAATGGAATGGATGTACTGGAATGAGTGTTAACGGAGGAAGTAGAAATGTTATGTGTGAAGATATCCAAAATATATATTAGTTATAAATGTCGTAATCAAAGGAACACAAGCGAACCAAGCATATATTTTTTTACGCAAAATGGTGTAAGCCACTTTAGTTCCCGGCGATAAGAAGACACATGATCATCCCTTCGAAGATTGTAAATAAATCTAACAAAACTATATAAAAGTAGAAGTATCTTCTGTTCACTGGATAAGTCGTTGTATACGAGGGAGAAGTATCGAACACTGGAATAATAGTGGTGTAAACAAGCATCTTATGCGTTATTTGCGATATCTATGTATTCATCAAACCATTACTCTCATACAAGTAAAAAGTGCTTTGTTTTCATGGTCTTCAAGTTCGGAGCAACATCAAAATTAACTCAATTTCTTCCTAGAATAGAAAAAGAAATAAATTAACTGAGACCAGCTGGAAAATAACCTTCCTAATAGAATTTAAAAGATTCAAAATTCTTAACTGTAAAATGGAGATCTACTGATAGTTAGTCAATGTTTTTTTCCGATCGCATTTTTCCTTCCAAATTCATTTTTACTGTGATATGGTTCGCTCCCGGAGTTGTTTATAGAAAGACGCTTGATACCGTCCGTCCTAGGCAAACTCATTTCCCAAGTGTAATCCAAGGAAAGACCGAGTAAATTTCGAAAGTCCTATTCCACGGCAGAAGAAAAAAGTAATGAATGTAACCACGGAGAGACCCGGATGACTATCTTTCTTTATGCCTACATTAAGTCATCCCATTTTATCTCTTCACCTCCGAGAGCGGGCATCTTCTTTGTTACTTTAGGAAGATAAAGCGCTTCAAACTAGATTAGGGGATGGATGAACTTTTTTAATCGCGAAATTCATTACCTCTTCCGGAGGCAACTCTTTTCAAATTCTGTTTGCTCCTCTAGGATGAAAATGGCTTCCTGGTCGTGCATTACCGTTTTAAATTACGCCCGAGAACATTCTGCTCTATTTTAGGGGCAATCCGGAATTCGATTTTGAATGCGGGGCTTTCTCTCCATAGGAATTGCGTGTCGATGATTGCAGGGGACCATTACGGAGCAAGGCCCATCGCTAATAGAGCCTTGAAGCGGTTAAATAGGCCCTTTTGCAAATCCTATGACGTAATTTGAGAGTCGTAATGACCGTAAGAATGGAAAAATGTAATTTACGACGTTCCGCCGATTAACCCATTATTTCGGCTTTCAAAAGACTCCGATTCGGTTTGCTAAAAATGTGGCGTTTATGCCTATATAACCTTCTTGATATTTGTTCTCCCGTTTGCATTTTCCGTTCAAATGCTTTTTACTTCGATGGGATCAGTTTTTAACATAGGAAATACCCTTTTCACAATTACGTTTTGCGAGGTTAATTTGCTTTTGAGTGTTAGCGCTGCCATTTAAACCATCGCGTAAATTATTCGCTTTTTCAGCAGGAAGATCGCGTTTACACTTCTATAGATGAGAAATTTCAAAGGAAAATTTATTAAAAAGGATATTGGAAAAAATAATTTTCATTAATATGTACCTAATTTCGTTTCACAATGTAAATATATCATACAATTAATAATGTTTAATATATTTAACTCGTATTAGTTTTATGGACGAATTCCATAAAGTTCAGTTATTTGAAAATATGTTCACACATACAAGAAACTCAAATATATTTACGTTAGGAGGAAAATTTAATGCTCCATATGAAATATTTATTAAATCAGGTGACTGGGTTCGAATTACAAGTTCATTATCTCGCAGGATCCGGTTAGGTTTCTGATGACGAACTGCAGATCTAAATCGAATTAATTCGAAATTCGATCGAAATCTAATTAAATAAGTATTTTATGCAGAACTTAGCATAGTTATTTTCTTCCTAATCTAGGATATAGTTCCATAAAGTAGTAGTTCTAACGGTTGATTTTATACTAATGTGTTTTCTTCTCTACGGTAGCTGGGTGGTTATAACGTACTGATTAGCGTTTTGCCTCCATCCATCTTGGCCGAAATTGTACGACAGAAGCTATTTTTAATCACTACCTGATCTAAAATATAATACTTTATATTTTTTCCTCCCGATTTAATCAACCTTGCTTGGAAATAAATGTACGAGTTCAAACATTAGCGAAGATAAAACTGAGGCCATTTAGGACGTCATGTAAGCTGGAGACTGCAGGTTCTCCCCAATGATTTAACCTCTTTTAGCGTCCCAATTCTCCGAAAAGAAGACATTAAATTCGTAGCAGAAATAAGTACTTTGTTAGCTTTCGTAGCCACAGGTGCAACGAATGAGTATGCGCCATGCCATGCAGAAATTGCTAAATTAAATTCAATGAGTTCAGGCTTCGCTTGGTGGAATTACATTTATAAATGGCAATCATTTTTTGTTGTACCGAATAAATATAAAATACGTGTACTTCCTTTTTACATTTATTCTTTACATTTTTACTGATAGATATAAAAATAATTGCCATCCACCAGTGTGAAATTAGCTCACTCTGTCGTGAACAAAAATTACCTCCAGGACGAAATTGTTCCAAACTAGCACATATAACTGTCAGACGATTAGTTTTAGAATGAGTGAAAAACTACAGTTCAAATTATTTTATTTTATAGTTTGAGTGCAGAAATTGCAGGAATTTAGCAGGTGGTCAAATCACAGTGGGTTTAATGAAATGGAAAACAAGACTAATTCTACTACTCAAGCCCAGTCTTGTTTTTTTAAATTTCATTTAAGCATGAATAAATTCCACCATGTGTCGCTGGATTTAGTTAGTTACACAGCGAATTAATTTACGACGGATAACCGTGCGCTAAATGATTCTTCTTCATTCTTTTCTATTTCATATATTTAAGTATTTTTAAAATTTATAAGTATTTTAATAATATTAATTTTCCTCTAAGGGACTTTTTCTTTGTGTTATTCAATATTGGTATACTACTCTCTTACACCTGTTATCAAATCCATGAAACTTTTATGCCATCGCACATCTCTTCGATCGTTTTTCTGAAACATGTAATTAATTAAATTTTCCGAAGATATATGACTTGTATTTACACTTATATTAGTTACCTATTAATTGAGGTAGCATTCTATTTAGTCCACACCGGAAATCGAACCCGGGATTGAATTCCAATAAGGCAAAGACAGTTATAAATAGAATATCCTGGAATAAACAAATTATTAATGGTGAAATAAATTGAATATTGATTAAATATATCGAAACAATCTTCTGTATTTTATAAAAACAGGTTTCAATTTAACAAATTCAGTACATTCCATATTTTGAATTCGAATTGAATTGGATTAATTGAAACGAATAATAATCAATTATTTACAATTAAATTTTTCTGTTGTCCTTGGAGGAGAGAAAATTTTCAAGAGCGATACTGAATTACTCAATTTATTGAAAAGGGATATTTTTATGTTATAATTAATGGCTAAAAATTTAGATTCTCTTTAAATTTTCGGTAAGGATTCCTTTAAATTAATAGTCAATTGACTTCTGAAACGCACTGAAATCTTATATTCTTAATACTATTGTATTAGTGATTATAACAATGTTTCTCTTTTTTGGTAACTAATAAAAATTCCGTGTATTATAGACAATAGCTAAGATTAAGTTGGTTGATACGTAAAACTTAAGACAAGGAAGAAAATAATAAGTCATAAAATTATATCATTACCAGCTGTAAAGTCAGCACCATAGTATCTGGTTGAATCATCAATCCACATACATTAAATGCTCTGGAAAGGGAATGAGACTAAGTAATCAATCAGAGAAGGGAGTTAGTGTTCACTTGCTTTTATTTACTTTAAATGGAATTCTTAAAGCGGAAATATTTTGCGTAAATGCAGTATAAATTTGAATAAAAATTGTTGAATAAAAATTTTTATAGGGATTAATGAATTAAGTTGTCATTATTTATCGTCACTCGTACATCCGTACCATTCAGTCACATCCGCAGAGAATATTTACTAGAATATATGAGAGGTAAATCTTCCTCTATCTTGCACCAAAAGAGTATAAAAGGGCATAAAAATAACATTAAATGAATATGCTATTCAACTAAGATATTACTAGAATAAGTAAATAGACAATATTTACACGTACTAGAACAAATGAGAGGTCTTCTTCCTCTTCCTCTATCTTGCACCAAAAGAGTATAAAATGGTATGAAAATAACATTAAATGAATATGCTATTCAACTAAGATATTATTAGAATAATTACATAGACAATATTTACTAGAATAAATGAGAGGTAAATATTTCTCTATCTTGTACCAAGAGAGTATAAAAGGGTATGAAAATAACATACAATGAATATGCAATTCAATTTAGATAGCAATAAAGAAGGATTATTTTAGCAGGAGGATATCGTTCCTAATTTTATTGCCATAATACACGAAAAGATTTGCCTAATTTATTTTCAGTCCTAGTAAGGTTTGCTATAATAGAAACTTCCTCATGGAAATGAAAAATGTGGATTGAGTCTATAATAAACCCTCCAATTCCTAAAGATTACATTCCCTCAGACCCAAATTAGTCGGATTCGTCCAATTACATCACTTTAACCCACGTTGATATCACAGTGTGGGACGGATCCTTGTTTTAAAAATAGGAAAGGAAAGGGTTCAAAGACCTCCATAAAATAAAAACGAGAACAAAAAAAAGAAAGGGATCCTGTAGTCGAGGGAAGGCATACGTAAAAACATCTGCGCATAGAGCTTAATGCCATCCTAAGGGCGGAGGGTGCATGAAACCTGTACGAAGGAGTGCAGAGGACCCAGCGAGTCGATCATGGAAAGGGGATGGAGCGTTTCTGGAGTTGCACATGTGAGGGTTAACGGAGGACAATGCTCCTGCACAGTGGCATTCTAGCTGAGGAAAAATTGCGGGAAGAAAAATGTGGGAGCGGCGGGGGAGGAGCCCGGGCCCACGTTCTCGCAGTAAGTCCCTGAATTTAACCTAAAGGATGCGGTCTCATTTAACTAGTGACAGCGACTAACTCGGACATACTCACTTAACTGCTGAACACAAGGTTTTGATAGGCTAAAGGAGTGAGGGGTGAGTTGGATTGGGGAATGAAGGTGAGAGGGTATTGAGAGAAAAGTACATGTTGAGTGGTCTTGAGGAATCATGAAATAAAAGCTATATATTATATTACATTGTATTGTATTATATATATATATATATATATATATATATATATATATATATATATATATGGACAGCCTTCTCTTACTTTCCTTCCCAACTCTGCCCATTCTGATTCGCCATCAGCTATCCTTTCTCACGCTATTCAAGTACAAAATATGTATCAAACTCTTATCTTTCCAGTTCAGCCCAGTTTATATTATAATATTTTTTGCGATTGGAGTCTAATGAACGCCTATTCAAAATCAACATTATATACACACTCGCATATATATATGAAATAATCATGTTAGTGGTCCGCGGCATTCAATATTGTGAGTGTAGCGGTTTGTGAGTTTCTCGATCGCTAATATATAAATGCATGCTTAATTATGAAAATGTATAGCTTATCTCCATCATGCAAAACATCTGTAACTTCCATTTTAGGTAATGCAATTCTGTTTCATTGAATATAATAACACTTCGATGATAATATCGTGGCTGAGTTAATTAATTTTACTCGAGTAAAGATGAACGTTTTCATAACCGAAGCTTGAATATTGAATTGAACCTGTTTTATTAATACGATTTTCGGATTCGTATTACATTAAATAAGACATTACGCGCATTTCATGATTCAATTAAAGGAAGGGCATTAATTGCTTCAGATCATGTGCTTATAGTTTTAATATAAGCATTTGTATCTTTTTGAATGTTAGGCTTTATTTATTTTTAAAAGATTCTTTTAACTCAGGCGACATAACTCAGTTCACTTACCGTGACTTTAATTTAGCATCAACGGAGAGCTCTCCTAATTTTATCAAATGCACCTTTCTTTAAAATAATGTTACTATTTTGTCCATGGACATAATTAATTTCTCCTGGACAAAAAAATCCCCCCATTTGGAAAGGAATTTAATTAACTTAAGCAAGAGTTTCTGATTATATTGATAGTGAGAATCTCTTTCTGAAAACTGCTAAATAACCCACTGTTTCTATAATGAGAGAGTTTTGAGACTTTCATTCTTTTCTTTTTAATTTGTCCACAATTTGAAACGATTTCTTACCTTTCGCACATTTTCAACACAGTTTCCTTGAACCAAATAGGTCCTTTGTACTTTTCCTCAAGTGTTCTTCCTAGCCTTCAGTAAACTTTTATTCTTCGTCTATTTTATGACCATCTGCATACTATGTAATTAGCATATTCTGCCCTTTCTAGGTCTTTTGTACCATTTATGCATACCTTAATGATCACCCATTTCATCATTTTTCTTTGAAATAGTTGTAAAAATTGTTTTAAATTTCACAACTGACTTAATCACGGAAATTTAATATAACAAAGTTACCAATCAACTCACTGAAACTACAGCAGCTTGTGTAATTTTTTTAATAAGCAGCGATTGTTAATATTTGCCTTAAACTTTTGCTTTAAGATAAATACACAATGATTTATTGATAAAACTATATTGAGATGGCCATTTCTTTCTCTTAAGGTATAAGGTACGTTTGATAGCTCAAATTCTATTTATATCTCCTCTGTGTTAAGTAATCAACATAACCAACAAATTTATTTACTTCTTAAAAATCATGTCTATTTTGACAAATGCATACGCCAGCGCTATTAGTTGGACATATGATGAGCTGTATTAAGCTACCTTTTCTAGAGCTCAATTCTCAAGCAGAAGCTATCAGATGAAATTCAGCATAGTTGGAATAAAATAACCTTCGCCAATGAGGCTGTACTATGTTTGAATATCTGAATCAACCTATGAGCCTTCTTAGCCTCTTACTTACTTTCTATTTACACCTACGCACTTTCAGATATAACGATTCCCCTCTCTACCTCCACCAACCTCCCACGTTATTTGCATTGCCTCCCTCCTAATTCTTTCATATTCCCCCGAAGCATCTTTAACTTCGGTCACGAACCAAACAACGGCTGTCTCGACACTAAAGAGAGGGACACTGAGGCATGACAGCTTGTCTGCCTCTTTCATGCTGACCCACATTTCTTTCCGTCGCCTCCAACATTTCTATGCGCCATCTAATAATAAATCTACGACAGGTTTTAAAATCCGGACGTATGTACGCACAACGGTGACCGGTCTCGGAAATTTTCCCCCCTTAAGTTACGTCTTTACCATTTTTATCGCGAGCTCTCCGGGATTTTTTCTCCGCGTCGCGCTTGATTGTGCCGTGACCTCTGTAGATATGGGAGGAGTAAACGTTTTCCGCGTTTTATTTTCTGAAACGGCACAAAAATGCGGAGCGCTGCAACAACTGGTCGACCACGTCCGCGGATGGAACTATTTTTGTCGCCGGATCCAACGTCGCGGAATCTCACTTTTTTTCATTTCGCGCGTTAAGTATACACCTCTATCATTCGACGCTACTAAGCATCTTCGTTATATGCGAGGCTTTTTATGTGCTTTAATCAACGGTATATACTTCCTCCATGAGATAGAAAAAGAATTTTGTAAATGCATTCAATTCTTCTTGAGTATTGCTGTCTTTTGATGTCATAATGGCATTGAGTAATAGAAATGTAGAAAATCGCTACTAGAATTCTGGAAAGATCGTCTTTATTTTGAGTTACTTCAACTTGATATTTTACTTCGTATGCGTTCTGTGATTCACGTGGTGTGTAAATGTAAAGCGATTAGTTATTTGTTTATATATTATATATTTATTTTATTTGCCGTATCTTACTACTAAAGGATATTTTCATAAGTGATGTTTTCCATATTTTCTGTAAACTGTAGAAATTTTTCAAAAGAATCTTAGGAAGATTGTCCTAAATCTAAACTACTGCAACTTGATATTTTACTGCACTGTGTTCAGTGATTTACATGATGTGTACACGTAATGGTGATTAGTTATTTGTTTCCATATTTATATACTATATCTTACTTCTGAAAAATATTTTCATAGGGGACATTTTTCATATTTTTTGTGATTTGGTTGCACTTGCCCTATATGTTTAATTTATTGCTTATTTAAAAATCAAGAATTTATTACCATCATATGCAGGTTAACTGCAGATACGCAAATGTTGGCCGAAAATGTTTGAATAGTTTATTTTATCGAAGAATGGTCATTTTTTCCATTTAAACTATTCTGGTTCAGTGAGACGAGCAAGAGCAAATCACCTCACCATTCCTAGTAAGCCTCATTCCCTTTTCAGATGTTTTAATAGCTATTGGTGAAGCGGTAGGTGGTAAAATCCATCTTCCAAGAGCTCACTTTAAATTGGCCGTGATTTAATTTGTGTTTCTGTCTATATAAATCTCTTATTTGGTAATTGAAGCATTCTAAATTAGTATTTACTACATGATTATACAGGTTTCAATATTTATCTCCGCTGTTATCTAATAATATTACCCAGTTTAACATATTTCAACGCGTTTAAGAAATTAATTTACAATAATTTCTTTTGTAAGGAAAAACGTACATATTTTTTAGCAATCTAGGTCAGTGAGAGAAGTATGATCAAACTATCTCACTATTCCTCACCTGGAAAGCCTCATTCCCCCTCGAGAACTTTCTGTACTTAAGAGTGGAGGGAGTGAAAATCCAACTAGCCTTATCACCGATTACTGCTCATCCATACCTCGTAACGAAACGTAATTCCTCACCCAAAAAATTCACTCCTTCGCACCCCATCCATAATGCACCATCTTATATAAATCTCGTCACAACTTAACAACCCGAATTCGATTCCGCAGAAGAGAGGAAAATACGCGCCGCAAACGAACCGTGGGAAACCACGTAGGGTACAAATATACGCTTCCACATAAAGGATTCCTCGCATTCCTCCATACAAATAAGGACGCCTCTCACTCATAATCTCCTCCTCCAAAAGTTCCCCTTCTTTCCCTTCCTTAAAACCACGCTTCTTACCCGGAGGGGATACTTTTATTGACTTAGTGTTTAGGCCGGAGAACGTCGGAGGCGGACGTTAGTTGGCAGCGAGGAAGAGAGAGACGAAGTGAAGGTTTTTTGGAATGCGAAAGCGGAGAGCCGAGAGGGAAAAGATAGTTGGAAAGGGAGAGAGAAAAGGGGAAAGAAATGGAGAGAATCTCCTACGCAGAGACACCATCGCTAAAGTCACTGCAGCCCTCGTGAAAGATTCTGTTAAATGCAGCGTGTATGTGCTAAATTTTAAAGAGATTGCTATGAAAAGGATTGCTGCGTTGATGCGACAGTGGGATGATCCTGAATGGCTGTAACTAATTCTCAGCTGACTAACCATACATATACCTTTATTTTGTATTATATGGTATCAATATAGCATGGAAAATCCATTGATACGTGAAGAAAAAATGCAGTAGACACATAAACTTACATCAAAACATGAAGAAGCGAACGGTTAAGGAAGGTTAGGTCACACATGGAGAACGCTGAGAGAGCTTTCATACTTTGTAATTTTTGTGAGATTATTTTTGTACTCGGTTTTTAAACTTGTGTTTCTATATATTATGATAATACTTATAATAATACTGATGGTAAAACCGATGATAATGCCAATTATAATACTGATGATAATGCTGGTTGTTGGAGATTTTATGATATAAAATCACAAAAAAACTTCCGTATGTCACGGAAAGTAATTCCATCCAGTTTGGATCCAAGCGTTTAGGACCTGAAAAATTTTGTATTTAAATGCAAGATACTATGGGGATACTGAGTTGCTTATAAAATCCAAACAATCATATAACTTTTACAGCATATAACACAGTTTAGGAAAATATTTGTGTGTTACCATATTGGTCATTATTCAAATCAGTTTTTGAAACAATGACGAACTCCTGAATCAATTTGAGTATATATAAATTTTCATAAGTACTGCAACCGTTTTCAACTTAAAGATGCCTAATGAACTCAACTCTCTGATTATGACGCAATTGTAAAGTAAATGATATATTTTGCATTATCTGAGAAAGTTTGAAAATTAATAAATAACTGATTTACTGATTTATATAGGATGTATTTAATTTTAGTATTTCTCTTTTGTTATCTTCTTTCATATATATTCTTTCCCGTAAGTTGATTATTCAAGATTTTTTTAAATGTTACTCTAATGTAAAGATCGAATATTTTAAGCATAGCTTTTGTAACCAGGAAAGGTTGTTTTGTGTTATTATAAAACTGTGGTATGTCTTCCTCAAGGCATATTTCGAAAGCTATTCTATATACTTTTCTTCATGATGTTTTAGATTGTGAAATATTTAAAAAATACTTCATATTGAAAACATGCAACATTCTTCGAATATTGCTCATCTATTTTACAAAAAACTCTCTTAAATTTTATGCTTGTTTAAATATTTCGGAGCTTTCTGCATACGAATTTCCCAAATAAATTGTGTTGAGATTCGTGAATTTAAGATTCTGTAGGTTGAATAAAGGATAATGTTAATATTATTTCACTGATGTGAATTTTAGACTTAAAACTCCTATATTAAAGTCCGCTACGTCCATTATTGTGTTTTAGATTCATTGCAGTGAAATATTAAAGGAATTTCGGGCTGAAAAGAATGAATAGTAGTCGATAAAAAGAGTGGAAGGATGGGAGTGAAGAGTGTTTCCTCGCATTTTTCTCTTGCCAAGTAAAGACGACAGCTTTCGACCCGCCTCAACCGTCTGCCACTCCACTCTCTGCTTGCTTTCTCTCTTTTTTTATTTCCCTGCTTCCTATCTTTCTCCTCCCGCTAAGCAATTCTTTTCTCTCATTAGGACGTGTTTCCTTCTTAGCCTTATGATGAACTTTAAAATGCAGCTTCTTTCCTAGATTAAAATATACGGTAAAATCTAGCTTAAATTAAACACACTTACTGTATTCAATTCGTGAAAATATTCTTGGTATACTCTTTTTATTCTGTTGGAATATATTCCTTGTATTTAGATGGAAATTAACTTTGGAGTCTGTTACATCTGTATCTCAAAATTATAAAGCATAATATTCCTCTCTTTCATTGAGCTGGAGGGTTGTCCCATGTAAGAGGTTTTCGTTACCTCTAGCAGTGTTCGCCAACTTAGGAGGTAGTTCACACTACCCACTGGTGTGTGATTAGAAGTTTTCAGGTGGGTGGTGAGTGTTTCCTAGACGATTAAAAGGGATAACTAAGGCATAATGGCATGCAAAAACCATAGAACCCTCATGTAAATTAACTGTATAATTTTCATGGCTATTAGAAAGATATTCGTCGAAATTAATTTCATGAGTGCGAAGTTAAGTTGATTTGTTAACCATACAAATTCACTACTGCAGTAGTTGTAGTGAAATTTTACGGTTAACGGTACAAAGGTAGGTAAAATATGATTGGTTAGAAACAAGAGTTAGACGGTAAATTGAAATGGTTAGCTATCACTGTTTTGTCGCATAAGTTATCATTTTAACTTCAGCTTTAATTAAAGCATAAACTAAAATCAGATTTTCAAGTTCGTTTGTAGAAGATAAAGTAAATTTTGAGTCCAAAATGGCGTAATAAGTTCCAAAAAGTTATTTTTGAAATGACGTCTCGCCTTTACTAGCAAATGATCATTCCGTCAATCCGAAGAGAATTTTATTCATTCTATATACGAAAGGTATACGCAGAAGAAATTTTGTTTAACAATAATCTAAAAGCTCTGTCTCAAAATCAAAATGTTTATTCATTTTTCATATACAAAAGGTTGGATTGAAGTCTCATTTTCGAAGAAGTATTTGATATTTTTGTGATGAATTCTATATTCCGGCACCATGTTATCCAGCCTTATTTCACGTCAATAACCCACTTTCCTATCCACTCCGTAATTATCATTAATAAATTTCAACCTTCAAGAAACTTGCTGAAGTTATATCGAGAAAACAGTGCGTTTTCCTTAATTTCGATTAAGAGCAAGAGAGGTCGATGAGCTTCCACAGGTCGCTGATACTGGTCTTCCGATAGCACTCGCACACCCTGCACTAACTTTTGCATACTGCAGCTCGTCTACGATAGCGCTGCGGTGTGGTGATCGGCTAATCTCAAACTTTGGAGGAGTATCAGCATGGATTTCTCCTAAGCTGAAACTCTAATCTATGGCAATGTTTTTACAAATATCTTCGGTCTTATCTGCCCTTAGTCGTCATTAGTTTGCTACTATACTCATCATTATAAATGTTTTGGCTTCTTTCAATGAGCACAGTTCGCTGACGAGGAACAATTTGGATAAGAATAGCATCTTACCGTACACTGAGGAAATTGTTCGATGTATTTCACTTTATCATTTGTCAGAATTCCAAAGATTAATTAGTTGCAGCTCTCAAAGCCATTATTTTGACAGCGAATTTCTTCATTCTCTTATAAATTCCTGATATCAACATTCATCATCACCTGCTTCTCATATTCTTACTCCTCTTATGGAGGTGAGCAATTTATGCATACCTTTTTTAAATCGTCAGACAGTTCTGTTAACATAGAGATAACAAACAAAGTTGGCATAGAGATGAAAAGATAACATACTTCCTTCTGGATATCGTCATTGCGTATATAAAAAATTTAATTAAAATTTACAGTGTAAACATAATAAATAAATAAGTTAATTGATTAATTGAAGGGAAAGCACAATGACTGTCAGGCCCAATGAGAGAGGGGAATCTCTCGAAAAAACCTCTCTGACTGAATATACATAACAGATATACACAACACAGCATATTGAAAACGTCTTTCTTTTATGTAATCAATGGAGGGTGTCGTTACTTGGTAGAACTCCATTACAGGAAATAATGCGATAACTTGGTTAAGTTCTACAATTTTTTAAAATTATATGACATGTATTATGTCATAGCCTTTCTTTCAGTTTTGACTGCACGTATTTGGCAAGGATCCCTAAGTTAGCAGTAACAGTATTTCAATTTCATTTCCATCATATCCCCCAGTCCCAGTTTATCTCCATTACTTACGCCTTCTCATCTCTCTCGCTCCCACTTCGCCATTAGCTCCATCCAAAAGTGAATAACACTCAAGTTGGGAAGATTTTGGTCCCGAAAGAAAAGACCTTCAGAGAGAGAGAGGCCTCTTTATTTTTAACACGCCCTAAATATTGAAACAGCTACTCCACGTTACTCGCGTTATGAAATATTCAATTTTTCTTCGTCGCAAAATTTTTAGCGTAACACCCTTTTATATTGTTGGGACGTAACTGCGTCGTCTCTTCTGAGTGACCTGAGCTCTACGTAAACACGTTGTGACGCATAGAATAGCAAGGTTATGACGGCGTCAGTTTGGATTTAATTAAAGCAATCTAGGTCATTCAGTTGAAGTGAGGAGTATCTTTCCATTCATTTCATGCTCATATCTCCCTCCGGAATATAATGAGTATTTCAGTTTACTCTTTGAAATTTGCTCGTTGTTTCTTCCACACTAAACAAATAATGTCGTGGGATTGATCAAGAATTGTTCGTTATCTGTGAGTACGGTAGATTTTTCTGAGCTGGTAGAAATATTTGTATATATGCATGAAGGAAAGGTATCCATATCCTTTTAGGAAGTTTTGTTGGCTGTGTCATATTAATACAATTCTTTGAAATTTCTTGATCCATGGTCCTAGAAGTAGATGGAATAATTCAAAATCGGGAAAGAATAGATCATCTATAATATTTTATAAAGGAAACCGGTAATGGTAATAATGACAACTAGCTACCACAGTTTAATTTTAGTCTTGGTCAAATTATAATATATGAAAAATATAATACCTTACATATACTGTAGATACAGCGCTGAGCGCAATTATTTTCATACTAAAATGAGTGCTTGTACGCCCCGGTCTATCAGTCCGCGTGTTTCTCGACTTTAAGCTTAGTAATTTGAAATGTATTTACTGATTTCAGGTTAGAATTATCAAATTACTTACTAAGTACTCTGGTGATCATAAGAGTTCCCTATTGTATGTGACAAAACAGAAATTCCAATGTACAAATCAAATCGACTATAAGAAAATCACTAGCCTTATTCAATTCTTCATAGTACTTAAGTGTAATTTTATTTAAAATTTTGCTCTTTGCTCTTTGCCCATGTATAAAAATTTGACGAAGAAATAAAATAAATTTCCAACAATTTATAAACAATAAAATAATTCCTGGATACCGCTTCAGCGAAATTCAAAAGAACATACCACTTTATCTAATGAATTTCGCGAAAACGTAAAAGGAATTTTGTTTTCTCCCTCATTTGCCAGAATTTAAATGGAAAATTATTCAAGATGCTAGCAGGAATATGTGTATTCACTCCATGCATTATTTGCCTTTGCGTAGAAGTTGAATTTTATTTACGCTGCATTCACCGTAAGTATTCTAACTTTCGGTGTGTTGTTTGAATTCCCATATATTTCCAACTCAACCCTTTTTTTCCGTTTCTTGGTGTGTTAATCACGTCATTCACATCTTTTAACTTTGTCTTCCTCTCTGTCTTTTCCCTTGCATTTGACCTTCATTTAATTATAATAACAATCCATATTTTCTCTGTATTTTACACTCCTATTTTCTCCACCGTCCCTTAATTACTTTAATCGAAACCCTCTCTTCTCTCACATTCTCGAGAAACTCTTCTGTCAATGAAAGTTGCTATTTCCATTCTAAGCCATTCTCATATCATACTGTCCAATATTTTGGTCTCTTCTTATATATTACAGTAATCTTTGATGTTATGCAACAAGCTTTAGCCTTTCATCTATCCGATTCTCTATCACTAAAACGTTGAAAAGACAAGAGTAAAAAGAAGCAAAAAAGAGTATTCGTAGAGGATTCGGATTTGGGAGCAAGACGTAGTTACGGTCAAGAGACATCCGTTGACGTCCTCAAATAAAATCCGAAATAAAAGCGAATTTTTACGTTCCACTATTTGTCCCCTGAACGCCGCATAGTATGAATAAATAAACCCAAGCGAATATTGAATGTAGTCAGATTTATTCATGAACACGCAGATATGCATTCCAGGGCGTTGTCGAACCAAGTTGTTTTGGGGCGTGCCATTTTTATGGCCGTGACGCACTACAAATCACATTCCTTCAAAAAGTTTTGTTCCTCGAAGATTGCCAAACGAGGTTTGGTTTTCCACTGACAGTTGACGTTCCGCGTAACTTATGGAGATGAAGAATTACGGCGGAAGGTTTTTGGATGGCGACCGGAAAATTCGGAGGCTGGGTAAACAATCGCATGGGGCTGAACAGGGGGAATCGATAAATCACAACTGTCTAGCTCAGGGGTTTACCGTGATGGAAAAAGAAGGAAGGATTTCCCGTCCCACGTCATGTACTCCGTACATGAAAGGTAACCTGTGGAGCACGAAATTGTTTTTTCCTATCTTGAAGGAGAGTTTCATCTATTAGGTATTAGTTTCGTGGGACGCTTACGGAGGTAGTGATGTATCATCAAAGCGAAACGTTTTCGAGAGAAACTCTGATATTTCTAAGTTAATATTTTTAGGAAGTTACGAAAAAAATTATGCCGACGTTGGATTCAATGAAAAGCTTAATTTATGAGGTATTCGATATGATTAAATCGCGTAAGATATAAGAAAAATTTCACACAAACTAAAGTATTAATGAAGTTCAAACCGAACTAAAAGGCTATCTCGTTTTTATATTTTGAATTTTAACGCAAGTATTGTATAGGATTGGTTATATTAAATTACGTGAATGCCTTAAATTCCAAAAATATATGCTATAGTTAAGTTATACGAAAAAAACATGATATATGAATGAAATTAGTACACAGAAATACTACTATTACTCACGTAAAAGGTAAAAAATACTTAGAAAAATAACAGCCAGTTACCGTTAAGACTACCAAAATAAAACTGGGTCACTAATATTTATTATACTTAAAAATATATACTAGTTATATATAAAGTAAGTTTCTACTGATTTCGATACAATTATCGATATCATTCTAATCTTCTGAATCAGGTAAGATTCCTAATTCCGATCAGTAAAATGAGCTTCAAATTTTGAACCTCATCTTTTCACCGTTAACAATAAAAATCTTGGAGAGGAATTTAGGTTTATATGACAGAATAAAAAGTGAGGTAGTTAAGCCCTTCTTTCCTTACCTAGACAGAAGGCTATGAGTGGAAAGTGTCCACATAAACGATGTAGAATGACTCGATAATAAATTCAATGATTAATGCCATTATTTGGCAACATTCTTAGTTAATAATCTTACACATTACACAATGAGGAAAAAGAAATTGGAAAGCACTATAGTATAGTAGTAATAAAGTAAAGCCTGACCTAATGTAGTATAAAGGCATCAATTTTTCGGCTACAGCCAGGACTCGACTTCAGGGCCTCTTTCACCCAGCGATTTCACACATGGATGTGAAATCACTTAGCAACATCTAGGAGGCCCTGCCTTTTTCTCGAACCCTCAAGACATTTCCCCTTCATATCCCAAAAAGTTGCAACCTCACCGTGCGAGCACAAAACGCACCCAAAAATTTTCCTTTCTTTCTCTTGAAACGGTACTCGAGAGCACTCTCGCGGCGGGAAACATTTCCGTGGAAGTAAAACGCTGGCGAAGAATTAGGAGGCACGCTTCAAGGGAACGCTAAATGGAATCAGAAAATTTCGAGGGAGAATGCACGTATTTTTTCTCTCCGAATCAAACGCTTTCGCTTGGCTGAGTTCCGTGCATCACGAGCTCACTTCCCATTATGACCAAGTCGTTAGCGTGAGAACAAACCTCTTTTTTTCGGAGCCCGATAATATTTTGCCTTCCCTTTCTCGAAGCTTGTCTTTCCCGAGAGCTCGTTCTCACTTTCTCCCTCCTTTTAAGGTGAAAATGTCTCCGTTTTGGAAATCACTTTCTTCTTTTTTGGCGAAAATCCCTTTCCGCAAATACACTTATCGCGTTAATTGCGGAATCGTTCTCTCTCTTTTGTTTCCCTCCCTGCGATATTGCGCGGCCATCGCGTGGTTTTTATGAGGGAAAATTCTGTCCTCAAGAATTCCTCTTTCTGAGTTTTTTCAAGGTTGTTCCTTACCAAGGTATTCCCGAAATTTGAATCCGAAGTGTATGCTAGGGCGAAACTAATACAATGCTACCCATTATCGATGCGTAGATATAAATATTATACTTATTCTTCCTACAACCATATCTTGACGAGTGGAGATTTTTTTAATTAAATGAGAAAAAAGAAAAGATTGTTTTTGACACAGGATAATGAAAATTAATTTTTATTGCTCCTATCTCAATTTTTATACACCACGTCTGTAATTTTAAGCTTGGTTAAGTTTATAGTATACAAATACATCATGATATATTATGTATGATTTAAATATTACCTCAATTTTAGTACCTCAGCTTATGTAATCAAGTCCTTTCAATGATTTTTTTGTTTATTTCAGGTAAGAGATTGGAGATGGTCAAAAACAGATCTGCTACGTCCTGAAACTTTCCGTGAGTTAAGAATAGAGTTACATTTCATAGGATTAATCTGAATCATTTGTTAAGTCAAACTATCAGGAATATATAATATGTATAACTCATTCTATAAAATACTTTTCTATCCTCTTAAAATAGAATTATGTTTTAGTGCGATCTAATTAATGATAAGATCTTTGCATTAATATTCCTCATATCTCAACCTTGGTTTTTAAAATCTAGGATGAGATGTGAGGTTTTAGAGTTTAAATAAAAATATTACTGCAAAAAACGAATATTCCCATACCTGTGTAGATTAAATTACTATCTAATATGTTTACAATCAAATAACTTAAATTATAATATATATTTTAAATTTCAAATGTTAAGATTAATTCGTAGTTTATAGTGGTTTTCTTGTTGGTATATCATTCTTACTGAAGAGAGTATCAAAACATTTTAAAGTAAAAAACGGAAGTTATGCTCACAGTCAGTATAACTCTACATTGTTCACTGATGTTTGTACCCATTCCACAAAATTTCTTTCTTTCCTTACAAAAAGATACATATGGTTTCGTGGAATGGACGCTTGTCAGGCATCAAACATTTTTAAGTTTCTTAAGATTAAAGAGTTTAATTAATAATACCATATTAGGCATCGATCTAGTCGTTAATTCCGTCTAGATTCTTCATGAAATGGAGTTACTTTCCTGGTCCCATTTCCTTCTGAATCTAGCAATTACTTATTACACTTTTACTGCGGCCGTCATAACTTCTGCAACCTGCAAGAAAACTCTCTTAAGAATTTCTCCTTTACTTCGATACTATTTTGTTTTCTTTTTTGTTACCCTTAATCAAATGTGCTTTGTTTACCCATACAGCATATTCCCCTCAGCCATGTCCCTCAGCATCTATGGAATCTTCTTAAGTTAATCAACTCCCTGCTCTCTCTCATTCTTTCCATGAAAGCTTCGAGAAAGTTTTCTCGAGAAAACAATCGAATTTTGTCTCTTCTCTTTTCTTGTATCGACGCTTTCTCAGGAGCAACTTAACTTTTTGTCTTAGAATTCATTTTCAGTAATTGGACTCCCCTTCCCTCGCTCGTTCCCCGAAGGAAACCCGAAAAGAAACTGTTTTAAGACTAAATGGTGCATTTTATTAGATCACGTCTCGGATTGCTTATTTTTGCATCATTTGATTAAATCCTCAGTGTTGAATTTTAGCGATGCGGAATTTCCTCCGAAGTGGCTCTATTCTGTATTATGGCAACGATAGGGGAAGTTTATTTTATGTTTTTAACTATGAAGTATTTATATTTGGCACGTGTAGGCGAGCGTCTCAAAACCCATAGCTCGGGCTCTTTCCATCATTTTTCTATCCTTCACGCATAAATTAAGCATCCTTAATTTAAATTTTATTTTTTTTAAATATAAATGACAAATAATGATATTACTTTCTTGGAGCGTAGATTTTCATTGAAGCTAGATATTAACGTCATTATCCTGTTGTCTATTTCAGTAGCAATGAGTGATGGGATGATGCATTAGAATCGGGAATTGGAAATATCGAAACTCATTAGGTATCATAATTATTGACCTATTATTATTATTAACCTATTTTTTAATTCCGAAGAAATGTAATCGGAATAATTCATAACTCAATTTTCCATTTTTGACACAAAGTGGGAATGGATGAATACTAATTCATTTAAAATACAAGCAAAACTAACTTGCAGGTTATGAAATTAGAAAAATCTTGAATAGGGAGTTATTCAATATTCATAATATTAAATTTTTAATGATTTTCTTTCGTAATATTTTGAGCTTTTATTTCTAGAATTACTTTACACGTGTAGGCGAGCGTCTCAAAACCCATAGTTCGGGCACTTTTCATTATTTTATATATTTTCTAATCAATTATGCCGAAGAATCCTTACTTTAAATTCAATTTTGAAACAATATTAAATTAAAAAATAATTTTATCATTCCTTTCAGCGTAAATTTCTATTGAAACTATTATTCTGAAAGTCTGATATAACTTTGATGAAATCATACGACTATACACTTATCAAAAGATCTTTTGATAATTCGATGGGAAGAAGCGTGCTTGGATTTCAATTTAATGTTGGATGCTCTCGTATGGTATTTCACTTACAGCATACACAAACTCCATTATTGATACACTCTAATGTAAGTCCATTTACCCTTACTCCCCCTACACCACCTTTAAGCATGCGTATTCATTTTTCCTTTGTTCTTCCCCTGGCTCCTAGAAGCGAATCCTTTTCCAAGAAGAGATGCTCCCGTACAAATCCCTTTTTTTATCCATTCCTCGAATGATTTTTTTCTCTTCGCATCCACTCATCCGGTGTCCCGCAGCTTTTTCGCTACCTTATTTGTTTTCCCGATCCCATGACGCAAAGCTTCCTGAGCAGACGCATGTCAAAAATGTTTAATCGGAAAGAAACATGAATACGGCCCGAAAAAAAAATAATTTTCTGATTTGGTGCACAAAGTGTGTTTGTTCTCCCTGAATGGAGAAGAGCGCTAGTTTGGATATCTAAAAATAAACTCAGGAGATAACCAGCGTGTGTGTGATTCAATTGCGGAAGTCGAAAAAATCGAGTTTTTCAGAAAAACGAAGGGCTGTAATTTTTTGTATGAATGAGTGATGTGTATCATCGCTTGAATGGGAAGTGAGTGGGAGAGGAAAATTGAAAAATTTGGAGTTGGAACTGATGATTGCGTTTAAGGAAAACGGTGAAAAAAGTTTGATATTAGAAGAATATGTCCAAAGAGAGTATTTGAAACTTGAATCATTAGAAATTATTTGGGATTAATCATATCATGTAATGGTATCCATTTTTTACTGCATAAATTTATGATTATTTCTCTAAACTTTAAATAAGAAGTTTAATAATGAATTCTAAGTAATGAATTTAAGACTTTCTTAAGATTTAAAGCGTCTCTTGGTGAGTTTTAAAGTTTGATGAGGAATTTCTTAAACTTATTGGTGTTGAGATTTTAATGTGATGGCACTCATCTACTCAAAAAGGACAATTCAGTACGGCTACGCTTACGATATATGTGAGCAGTCTATCTTTACTATCAGAGTAGCGTATTAAAAAAAGAACAGTTATAATAAGACATCATACATATATAAAATGACGGATCTTCTATTTCAGTGAAAAAATACATTTCATACCATACATACACGAACCATTTAACTTACCCTGATACAGGCACATGAGATCATACGAAAGACACTCTCAAACAACGCCTTCTCAATTATAGAAGCTTTTTCCCCGTCTCATTTCAGTCATTGAGAAGTCTCCACTCTTTCCTCTGGAATCCTCATAATCTTTCCTCAATTAATTTCTAACGCCCACTCAACGGAAAGAAGGAACGAGGTTGTGTAACATAAGAGTAGCAATACAATTTCCTTCTACTCCTCCATTGTTCAGCTCTGGCTCTTTAACTAACTTTAAAGAGTCTTTCTCTCGCGTTGAGATTCCAAAATGTGCTCCATAGAGATTTTTTAGATTCAAATGTAGTTCGGAAAACTTACCATAACAGAAAATAGCAAAATAACTTATCCAGCTATAAATTCCCTCATTTAGGATATAGCAGTCCCTTATGATGATCTTAATGATCAAAACTGGCCATTAAAATAAAATAATTGTAAAATATTAGAATTGTTTCAGTTTGATCACCAAATCGTTAACTTATTTTAAGACATTCGGTATTGAGTTACTAAGGTTGAAAACATTAAATTAAGAGAATATACTGAGAGCAAGATATCGCTGAAACAGAAAAGTAGTCGTTAGAAGAAGGAAAAAATCACAAGCAGCAAAATCGCTCGATATGCATGTGTATAATCATGCTTTATTAGTACTGAGTTTGTTTGTATGTTTAGTTTTGTTTTTAGCATTGAATTATCAGGATTTAAATACTCCTTAAGCCTAGAGAACACTTATACCTTAACCACCAATGTTTTATTAATCTACTAACCATTTAGGTCTGAGGTTTTACCTAGGGAATCGAAACCATAGTAGCTTAATTAAACATTGGTGGTTAGGGTATAAGTGCTCCCTAATCATTCTTTCTTTATAATGGAGGTCTACCGCAAATTCGAGGCCAAATTAATAGATTCTACTACTTAAGCCATAATGCAGAGGTCCGAGAGCTTACGCTGCGACCAAAGAATAGATCAAGACATACGGTTTATCCGCCGTTCTGAGAAGAACACGATGTAAATTTCAATAGCTTAACTAAGTCCCTTGTTAAAAAACGTGATGCTATCTTGATCTTGACTAATCAAACGTGTTATGCTTCGAGTAAGTGGAAGAGTGCTAATACAAAAGAATATGCCAAGTGCAAGATGCTGCTGAAACAGAAAAAAAGTCATTAGAAGAGACAAATTATTTTTATACCTATCTCAAAATCACTCAATTGGCATGGTATCATTATATCTTTGCTAATCTGTACCAACAATTTTAGTTTATGCATCGTTATCTTTGATAAATTCTGAAACGATGATTCTGCTTGAACATATTCTGGTAGCTCCGAATGTATATTATCTATGCTGCTCTGTCAGCTTTTTTATAAATGTTACGGAAAAGTGCAACAGGCCATCGATTCATCTTCTGCTTGACGCACCGTCAATGTAGATTAAGGGGGACTTCATACGATAAGGGAGACTACAGGTTCGATAAGCAGTGTATCGGAGAGGTTCAAAACCCTCGGAGAATCTCTTAACATAGATACTCGAACCGAGTATAGGCACAAGCTATTCGAGAAATTTAGTAGCGATTTACATGATGGAATACTCGACAATGTGATTTCCGTATTTACAGACGAGATTTCTAGACCAGATAACAAAGACATTTCGCGACAGTATATCGGGAACGGATAGCTATTTCTGGACTTCTTTCCAGGCGGTATGAGGTACACAAATTAGTTGGTTAATTAGGAAGTTCAAGGCTACCGCATATCGAAGCGAACGCGTTCGCTTTTGGCTTAAGCGGTCCTAGATTCTATTACCAGACAGAACTCGTATGTGGGAAATTACCTCAGCTATCGAAGCACTTTCAAAAATACTACTTCTCATTAGGTACTTCGGATTTTTCGCACCGCTTGCCATAATACGGCTCGCGGGGTGTTAATATTATTATTATTTCACGCTGCGAGTTGACTTTCGCAGGTGGCAGCATCTTACATTGTCATAATACACAAAATGTTTTTACAATACAACAATGAACTATTTACACAGTACAAGACAAATGTTATTTATGAACACACATATTAAGATCACATACACATCACTACATCACATATATATTAAAACTACCTTGATACCCTCACCCATACAAGCCAACATAAAGTAAATCTATAAATGAGTTTTCAAGTAAGGTTTTTCAGAGTTCCTGATAGGCCTTCACGGCTACCGAAGCGGTCCCGGGGCGCACGTAGTCCCCGCCGTACTTCACCCTACCAGGCAATCCCCTACTCATCTTTTATTATTCTCTTTATTATTCTATCTTATTTAATATAACTTGTAAAATCTAACGTGGATGAAGATAGGACATATGCATATGATTAACTAGTTTAGTTCTGTACTGATCTGTGAGTTGGATAGACAACCAAGGCTTAATTATCATCCTTAATTATTATTTATTAATAGTAGAGAAAACATTTTTCATGAATAAAAAATAGTAATTACTTAACGAAACAATAAGATGGATGACCGGGTAAATAAATACGCCAAATAGAATTAAGAAATTTGCCAAAAGTATGCAGGATACGATATTATAAATCTAGCCATTGTTGCCTACAGCAATTGCATCAATTATAATCTTCCCTTACTTCTTTCCCTATTTGCGAACAGGTTAGGTTGTTTTTATTTTTCTTAATTACCTTTATATTGTCTTCTCATATACTTTTGTGACGCTCATCGCTGCCGACATTTCGGGCGTATTCTGCTTTAACTCTCACTTCAACCACCTTCTCTTGTTAATTTTCATTCCGTTAGAAAGACGTAATCACCAAAAGACTAATGAAACCTTCCGTAGAAAATGTGATCAGAATATTTTAACGTATTTTCAATGCATCACGGCTTCCTTAGTTCATCCGTTGTGGTTTTAGGAGGATTCTTGCTCAGTTTCGTACGTTGCTGGAATAAGATTTTCATGATGATTACATTGGAATGGAGAAACGGTTTACCAGCAACAAGATAGGATACATCCGTAAAGTTGTCATTCTATATATTTAACGCTCTGCCCTGTCAAGGCCTGCTTGATCGATCTGAGTTGGTAAAAATATCGATTAAAGTCGAGTCTCCAATATATATGTAACTTAATTGTAACCCTGATCAATGTAATTTGACGCAATGAAAAATTGTGAGATATTGCTATCAAAGCGAAAATATTATTTTAATTTCGTCATTAATAAATGTATACTGAAAATAAGGATACTATCAAATTATTTTAATCTATCGAACGAATTTTGAATAAGATAGTACCAGAAACGGAATACCTCTGGAAAACACATTTTATTGTTTATTTCATTCCTTCAAAATTGTAAGGAGGTCCTAATGTAGGAAGTTGAGTTGTTGTTTAAAAAGCCTTTGAATTGTACGTACGTGAAACTGTATGTAAAATTAAGTAGCAATAAGTAAATTATATAATTTCAGAGGATTTGGTTGTAGGACCTAATGCCATATACAGTTCGTAAAAATGAGTAATATTTCCAAAATTATAGAATGCATGACTTTTTGCACGCTTGATGTGGACTGATAGATAAGTTTCCTACGATTTGAACAAAAATATTATTTTAAAATTTATATTGCTTTTTCCAACTTTTCATTTGTAAAACATAACTGTTAATTGGAACATTTTCAAAGGAGAATCAGAGTATATATGAAAACACTGATTGAGTACATTAAAAGAATTCAATTTTTGAATCCATTTCAATTAAGAATTTCTCTATGGTGCATGTTCTGTTTCCTAGATTTTCCACTACGTACTCTTATAAATGTTTGACTTATATTCAATGAATATAGCATTACATGCAGTCGTTAAAATACTTAATATACATCTATTACACTTTTAATTACAGTAACTTCTCAACTGGTATTCCATTCTTTGGAGCAAACATATTATATTATTTTATTTTCAACTAATTTTTAGCGATATTCTTGTTTAGCGACTGTTAAGTTACTTTACGGGAAGCTTATAGCGACATTGGTTATAATAAATTGGCATTTCTAACTACAGGTGCAGAACACGGAATATGCTCAAGACTGTCAAGCTATCTTTCTTATCCTAAATTAATAGACTTGTACCCGACCGTTGCCTAGGATTTTGTTTATGCAAAATTTGCATCTAATCGCTTGCGTCAGAACCCGTGTTGGCTCGAAGAATACCCTCTTCGTATGATCAGGAATAAAAATTAGCTCAGTTGTTATATGGTCAAGATATGTGGGAGATAAAACCCACGTAAAATTCGCGTATCCAAAAATATAATCTCGTAAAAATATTCCTGCGTAACACATCCCAAACTATTTAGGAAGTTTTTAAAAAAGGCTTCACTCTAAAAGCTCACGTAAATTTAACCTCTTGGGAAGCGAGGGAAGGAACTGGGAAATGTGCCGAGTAAATCCGCGGAGAGAAAAGCTCGCCATATGGCGACAGGAGCAAAAAATTTGAATTCATCGGAGCGACCAAAATTCGCCAACGCGAAAGCTCACCGTGCCGCAGGCGAAAAGTCCTTCGCGGTACAAAAACGAGCCTAGCGTGCAATTACGTGACGTTCCTCACGCGAGTCATTGTCATTTCGTATCCCAACTCTTAATAATTCCAAAAATAATTCGGCTGGCACTTTTATAAGAGTCACACCCAGGTCACGTGTTCGTTGCCCGCATCGCTCCAAATTCATTAGTACGAATAAGAACGTACGAGATTATCTTTATCGCTGCTTATTCTGCAGTCGGACGAGGAAATTATCGAGGCACCGAGGTCGGAAAATCGTGCGAATTCTCAAGAAATATTTGTTTCCGGCGATAATGGCAGGAATGTTGACATTTCCCCGTTGAAAATCAAAGCGCAAATTGTCGTTGCGTGCGGAACTTGTTTCGCTCGAGTCCATTCGTTAGTATTTTTGCTTCTTATCGAGTCGTGATTTTTATTCGCGACTGGTTGAAAGCGTGGTGCGAAAATATATGTTGAAAAGGAAACTTTACTAGCTTATAAAACGAAACGGATTTTTCTTGAATGCGGCAGCATCAACATGTGTCAGCGGTAATATTTTTGCACCAATAACTTTAACAGCTTTCAGGTAATTTAATGCTCCGGTGGTATTTAAAGTCAGTATTTTTGAATTTCCCTTCACCTTACCTTTAAAATATTATCACTGTAAAATTATAGAGAACTTAAGATAAAATCTACTAATAAATACAATAATTCATAAGTAACGAATTTGCAACCCTATTTGTAAAATTATTTCGAGACTGTCTCCTCTTCAGAAAATTCTCGTTCGAATTTAAGAATCACCAACAGATAATAAACAATCGAAATTTATTAAATGACAGAATATAAATATCAACAAAAATAAACAATGTCGAGTAATCGAAAGATCTTATTCAATCATTATTTCGCCTTCATTCCTTCTACTCAAATACGGAATATATATTCTGAAATGCGTAGTAGAGATTCTTATGAAATATAAAGGAGATTTATTATAAATATCCAATGGTTTATACAAGTATAAATTTTATGATTGACGGAAATTTAAAAGTATGAAGACTGGTTCAAACATGAATTATAAACGATTTCATTTTTACACCTCATTCTTTAACATAAGTTTGCTCTTGAACCTAGAGAAACCTTTCTAATTTCAATACTTAGAGAGTTACTTAAACTGTGTAAAAAGTCACAGATTTTTTAATTTAAGGTAGAAGTTAACTTGCGAGATTTGAATGTCCTTAAATCCAAAACAAAAAGCAAATATTAAATACTATTAAATGAATCCCGTAACTTAAATATCTATGACAAGATACCTTCCTCTCTTTAAGCAGACTTTTGGCATAATTTTGGGAAACCTTAGTTTTCATTGAAGTTCTGAATAACTTTTTTTTATGCGAGTATACTAAAATTTGAGTTAAGGCTTATGACCATCATTAATAGTATTTTTCATCACCAACTCTTTAGTTGTTTTTTAATAGTCCATCTCTATTCGAAATGCATTCCTTCCTGAAAAACAATTTCTAACTTATAAATTTATGTTAATCATTTTTTTCTCAATTAAATGCACACCTAAATTCTTAATGTTCATATTTCCGTCACTTGTAGTTTTTTTCTGGCATCCAACTCCACTCTTTTTACAAATTTTTCCTTTACAACACATTTACCCTATATCATCGACAGGGTTTGAGTACAAACAAAAATATATGCAACACATTTGGCCTCATTTTTCGAATAATGTTCCCCATAAACCTCAAATAAATGCGAGAATATCGTATGCAATGCACCCCAAACGTTTTTCAGCGTTGTATTTCTCTCTAAAGCAACAGACGGTATTTTCCGTGCTTATCAGTGCATGAATATCACAGTGCACCACATGTTCCGCAGTAGATTTTTCCAATGTTTACCCATGGAGTCCCTCCTTATGGAAAGTCGATTTAAAAGCGTGTTCTGAGACTCACTGACTAAGAATAGGAAAATAAGAAACGCGGTTCCCTTTTGTTTCCCAAACTACTTTTTTCATGAAATATATTCCATTCGAAATATTATGAGTTGGTAAGAAATTTTGAAAGGTTATAGCTGAACTTTTCTTTGGTGTTCGTGAGTGGGGTAAGCTCATTCCGAGTTTTTGTGAGTTAATAAGATTTTTTAATTAATTCCGGAAAATAAATTTTCTTTTCAGTTCTGAAATTCCCAAATAAATATTGATCTCGACATGATCAATTTAAGGTCGCCCTAGAGTACTTTATTTAATTCTGAACTTCCATTTTCGGTGATCAGCGCTTTTTTCCCTTCAAACTCAATCAAAACATGTGAATGGCACCATTTTCGAAAAACAGCTTCTTGCTTCTTGCTAAAAACAGTCCAAAATGAAAAATGCACCATTTACCAAAAATCGAGTTATCATTTGAATTTTTCCGTAGAGTTTCATTAGTACTGTATGTATAGATATCGAAATCTGTCGATAACTACATATATTGAAACAGGCTGTGATAATCTATTTCTATTTATTACATACGTTTCAACAAAAACATCAACCACTACTAACGAACACACAAAACTAAAACATACCTAAGAAACACACCGCGTGTAAACTTTCAATGTAGTTAGACGAAAGTTTCACACGAGCGTAGTAATGTGTCATAAATCATTCTTACAATATCTATTACTTTTTCCTTCATGCATTGGAGTTCAGATACCTTGAATAAACTCTCTCACATGAAAGTATTCGTGTAAGTATTCTATATTCCTCAAGCATTTTCATTCATATTACTCACCAACAAGCGCTCATATGGATAAATTTGTTATAATTGTACGTATATTCAAATACGCTGCAAAGTTATTCAGTTCTATGAAAAATCTACTTTTAAATAAAACTCACAAGACCGCTCTCTGGACCGTGTGATGTTGGAAAATTCTGCAGCATTATATCTTTCTGGAGAGAAATTCTCTCTCGTCATTATTGTGGGAAGCGTCGATAAGAGCCTTGCTCGGAAAAGTGGAGTTCTAGTTGACTTGGCGGAGGATGAAAGAAAACTGTGGGCACTGAAACTTTACGCTGTGGAACAATGTTTTTATACGCCCATATTTTCAACTATTTATGCCGAACGTTCAGCTGGGGCTTTAAGGGCAATAATTTTTTATGTAAGCGATCCCCTCAAGTACCCCTCGTTGAAGACGCTTCACTATGCAATTCTGCCGCCTAAGTAGTGTTTTACTGTCTCCGAAGACGTTTACCGCTCTGCGCCATACGAGCCCAGCGAAAGAGGCGCAGTTTCGCAACATCTTCTCGTCAGTCTCTTTATTTCCTCCGTCTTCTTTCTGCTCCAACTACAACTTCCCTTGCCGTATCAGTCATTGACATCTCCCTAATTTCCTGAAGGTATTAAAGTGCTTTCATGTCTGTGCATACTTTTCAGGTTTCCGTCGGAGTAACTTCCTTCGGAAAATATAAATAAATTAGGAAACTTTTTCGCGAGGAAACGAAATCCTATTTAATTAATGAATTTTATTTTGCAGTATTTTCAAAGTTGTTGAACAGGTTTCCTCGTAAAAGATTTTCCATGGTTTTTTTATATTTCCTTTCTTGATTTACTACCAAGATACTCGCGAATCTATGGAATATAACTTACTTCAATGTTTGGTCTGATATCGATTTTATGAATTAAATATACAGCAATAACTGTCTTCAAAATCTGATTATTTGTTTTATTTGATTTCAGTTGCCACCGCTATAATAAAGCCATATGGTATCATAGTCACTCAGAATGCTAACATTCATGAAGTATTATAATATCGGCTTTTGTCTTTGAAAACGATATCAAATAATAACGTTATGCGTATTATTACATAACACACTATATGTATTATACTAAATAGCTTAAGTCATTTTTCAAAGCTACAGTTCCGCAATACAACAGCTTCACATGCTTCTTAATTAATTCCATATTGGAGTATTATCTTCCGATGTACTATATTTGACCGTTGCATATTGGATTCCGTAGCGATATTAATGTGGTCTCCCATCCACCCAAAATACTCTCTTCTTCACTATCATAATTGCTTTTAAACCAAGAAATTTGTGGTTATGTGACCCGCAAGTGTGTCGTTAAGTATACCGCGGTGAAAGAAGAATGTTGAGAAGCGCTTGGTTTTGGTGTTTTCATGAGAGATTTTCTTGTAACTAAAGTAACTCATATGATCTATTAATTTAATATCGGGTCTCCATTAGAGTGAAAATGATAAGAGAACCTTAAACACTAGAACTATAATTAACTATAACTAACTCTAGAACTATCTCTGTAGTAAAAGTATAAGTTATCATTATGAAGGTGTCTAATTTATAAAATCCAATTCTCGCATCACTGTCCTCAGTTTTCGCGGTTATCCGGTTACTCGCGTAAATATAACGGAATCCGGATTTTACGGTTTCCCGGTTCCGCGGTCGTCCTTCCTCCGAGGTCATCCCAAACAGGGAGCCATTTACATCTCCATTGATACGCCTTCCTCCAGTCATCTTACTCTGCCCCATTTCCTCCCATGCCAGGTAAAGCGGTAGACTGAATCAATAGCCCCATCCTCCTCTCCTGGTGACGTCACTCCCTCTTTTCTCTCTCTCCTCTTTCTCTCCCTCAACTTCTGCCCCATCTTCTCATCTAAAGGAAGCTTTTCTTATTTCGTCCCTTCGCTTGCGAGGCCCTTCTTGCTTCCTCTCCCGGAATTTTTTTCGCTCCCGCCCTTCATAGGTATGGTCCCAATACTCTCCGCTAATATTTGCTTTCTCCACGTATGCGATGCGGAGAAAGTATTTGGAAAGAGAGGATGGTCGTCCGAGAGATTTGGACGGAAACATGTGTTTCGGAGTCCTCGGAGTAGGTATTGACGTGTGTGACGTTGTCTGTCTGGTTCTTGGGCGGTTTGAGTTGAGAGAGAAAAAAGTTTGAGGCATCTCCAGGTTGAGAAGGCGATGAACTTATAGTTCTCGGATTTCGTTCCGATGACTTCGATAAAGGTAATGAAATTTTCTGTTGAAGGTGGCTGGTAAGTGAAATTTCAGAGGTGTAAATTTCTGAGTCTATGAATTCTACGTCATTTCAATTAGGGAAGTCCTTTTCTGAAGCTCATTGGGATAGTTATCCGGGCAGTTTATTTTACAGCAGTCCTAGGATCTAATAATTCCGCCTCAACTTTGAGGTAAGACTCCACTATGAATAGTAATGAAAAGAACATGTATAAAGGTATATAAGTGTTCTTTTTAGTATTCTTTATCACAGGAGACCATCATGGGAAAACAGACCAATTAACCTGTTAATACAGGGTGTGATTCGTAATTTAAATTTGTAATCTTCCGAATTTTGAAGCTCGTATCGATAAATATGAATCTGCAAATCGTTAATGAGAAAAGTAATATAATAAGATAAAAGTCTTTAATCTGTGGAGATTATTTTTCAATAAGATTCGTTTATCAAATTTTGAATACATTCTCGTATCTGAAAAATTCTCGAATCATCAAACTACTTATGACCTTTTTCCTTCGTTGTTTTACACAAAGTTTCTTAAATTTAAATGAAAGTTAAGAACAACATCGAGATTTCGTTTTAAGAATTTTTAAGAAGGTAGAAATCAACACGTAAGGGATTAAGAATTTTAGCTGGCCTTTTAAATATTTCTTTGCGCCCCGACATAAAACCGAATGTCTTTCTTAGACACTATTCTTTCTCTAGTCTAAATCCCATGGAAATATTTATTCCACAAGTGAAAACACTCTGCCATGTTTCCCTACATCGATGATTCTTCTTAATAGTAACAATCTGTTAATTTAATCTCTTCCAATCTTTTTCGTTCAAACTTTCACTTTCATATAAGAAAGGTTAAGGTTACCTTCGAAAATTATTTTCCAAACGCTCTTTTAGCTTTGCTAGCAATTAATTTATAACCGAAATTGATCCATCATCCGGTAAATTCTTTTGTTCTCCTCTCTTAGAACAGTTTTCTTTGCTATATTCTTATCTTTTCTATACCGGTAGACTGAACGACTGTTGCTGCAAATTACTAATATTTTACTTCCTGCCTGAAAATTCCCATTCTGCCTTAGAACCCTAAATAAAGCAGGCGGTGTAAATGACCGATTTGGATCTTTGATAATGACCCCTTTCCCACATCGATCTCCTGATTACTGTTCTATTATCCCTCTCACAAGCTCTTTCCCATGGCATACCTTTCACTCCATGTCTCGTCCCCAAATCTTTTCCCTTTCGCTATATCTGTCCCTTATAATCCCAACATAACTTCTTACATTCCAACCCCTCTATAACGCATCCTCACAATCTCTCGTTTCATATCCCTACACACCCCTGCTTTCATATCCAACCCCTGCATCCTCTGTCTCACGTACCCTCTGGGGTTTTGCATTCACTGTGGTTTTAATCATGCGAGTCTTCCATCCGTACGGTGCCGTGGATGTTCCTCAGTCAACGTGCAAAGGGTGGCTCGAGTTTCAATCAGAGTTTGTTTAGTTTAACCGTGAGACAAAATAGGAAATGATTTCAATAGATCAAGAATAAAGGGCGTGGGTGTGATAAAAAATCAGACTGGTCTTTTTACTCGGATTTTTCAACCGACGGATAGCTGCTATAACAATTTAGCTAGCTCTCAGAACTCTGTCACCCCACTGTTCCTTGTTGCACGCCGTGGCGTTACTGATTGGTTTTCTCGTGTGCACGCCTTCCCATGCGAAAGATTAAAATGGGGGGTTCTTGAACATCTGTGAGAATTGGAATTGAAAATTCCCCGGGATATTGTCGGATACTCTAGAAGAAAGGAAAGTTTTCATCGAAAAGTACTTTTATTGCAAAATATTGATTAATGGTACAGGCTCGTAGAGAAATATTGTTCAGTCTAGAGCATGTTTTTGAAAAGGTTATGTTTGACGTATTGATGTAACTAAAAATAGACAAAAGAAATGGGTGGGTCAAATATTGAGAGGAGAGGGATTGCTGAAGAAAGGGATCGAGGGAAGAATGCTAGGGAAAAGACTGAGGGGAAGACAAAGACAGAAGTTGTTAGACGAATTAAGGGGTGGGATAAGTTACCGGGAATTGAAGGAGAGGGAATTAAATAGGGAATGTGGGGGCACATGAACCTACCGAAAGGTAGAACACTTTATATATATGTTTGACGTGGCAAGCCTACAGCTAAAATCGGTTTCACTGGTACCTTTTGAATATTACATACTAATACGAAGAATAAAGCAAAATTGACATAAATTTAATACCTTCCTAGCAGTTTGATCACATCATTGTATTGCAGGTTTCTGCTTGCAAGATTCAATCCGAAATAGCATGTAATTATGGTTTTCAAGGTGGACGGGGCATGAGAAAGAATTAGAAAGACAAATTAAAGAGGAAGTGCATGATATTGAAGGAGAAGATTTTTTTTATTAAAGAAAAAATATTGAAGCAGAAGTGGGAAAGTAATGGAAAGGGGAAGAATCTCTAAGCTTTAGATGGTACGATATTGGGTAATAAACAGACGAAAAGAAACAAAATTTCATGGGTGATGTATAATTTGGAGTTATTTATTGAAAATCACGGCATTTAGAAGACTAATTCAATCTCCTCAGAAGCATATGATTAATGAATGTATTTTTGCTTGAAAGTTCAGGCAACGCTTATTACTGCGTCCACAGCCTTGTGTGAACAGCTCGTGAGAGAGTCGGATATGTTAAGAGAATAATTCGTAGGAGCAATGAAAGATCCCTTGTGACTTTGCTCTAGGTAGAACTTAATTAAGAGTATGATTGTAGTGTATGAGACCCTGGGAAATCACATTCGTGAGTTAGTAAAGCACGAATCCATGAGTTTCATTAAAAATTGTGACGACAAATCTATAGAAGAAACTCCTCGAAGTAGGATGGGTATCATTACAAGAAATATATATTAAATTATTATTTGGTTAAATTTTCTCTGTACTCGTATATTCTTATTGATGTATCTACTTGACTATGCTTATTGATGAATCATATTTATCAATATAACTGTAAATTTGTTTCTTTTCTTTTTTTCTTATTTATCCTTAATTCTGTTTTTATATTAATTTCTTATTTTATCATTTAGTTATTATTATCGGTAGGTTTCCGCAGGTTTTTCACACCCCCCTTTTTAGCGGGTGTTTTCATGCAATGAATAATTTTTCCCTAAGAAAATCTTAGGTTTTTATATCCTTTTTTCATTTTTATTTTTTCTCTTCATAAATATATTACATGTGACGATGGGTCAGATGGAAGAAGGAGACTTCTTAGTCTAATTCTCACCCAAATAAAGACTATTATAATTATTATATTCAGAGATAATTAGTTCCCGGATGATATTGCAGGTATTATGGGTCTTTCCTGTTACAGAGGCGAATAAATGCCACCAAAACATTTTGGTTTAAGTGCCTTATGAACTAAATATTACAAATTTTAATATTTATGCCGAAGATATGCGACAGTAACAGATTAAAAAAATAGATACACTGTACATGAACCCTCTATCTCATTCCCAAAGTTAGCTCACATGATACATACATACGGGGTAGATATAGAATGGCTAATCACGAGCTGTTGCATCAATAAATTGAGATGTCAAGCGCCTGTTCCACGATTTACTTGCGTAAACTAGGTGAAAACTTATCGGCCGAGAATAATCCCCGCTTTTATTCCTTAAATCGTTCAGAGTAGCTCTTTCAATTATCGGATCGAGCCAGGGTAACCGGCTGGAAAACGTTTTCAAAACCTACCGATTAACGGATCGATGGAACCGGTTTCAAGGGGCGATTCCTTTGAATCCCTCCGACATTGTATTCCCTCTTCATTTCTTCAGCGTTCCATTCCTTTATCTCCTTCCATTCTTTCACAAAAGGCTCCTTCCCTCTTGATTTAATTCCGACGGTTGCAAAACTCCCGCCGACGATACCCCCTCGCTCTCCCAGGTGCCCACCGACGTCCCCAATTAATGAAATGGAGGCAATTACTCTTGCAGACGCCTCCAGAATGCAGCAAATACGGATAGCGCCGGCAAACCTTTCCCTCTTAGCCCACGTGCACAAACACGCGAACATAACTTAGCCTCCTCTTTCCTCAAAGGACTAAACCAACAAAGGGAACCGTTCTCTAACTCACGGCAAACATTAAATGATGGGAAATTGGGAGCTTTTTCAGAGCGCGCCGCGTTGGTCTTTTTTCACAGCCGTTCTTCCCGGCTGTTTTTCTTTTTTCCTGCGTGCGAAACTGGATCCAGGCGTGGCGTAATGAGGCCCCGAGTCGAGGAATGACGTCGGGTCATTTCCATGCGGTTGACTCGAAGTGGAGCGAGTGAGCCTCTCCTGATGTTAATGCTGAGTGGATGATTGTGTGCCCCAGTTGGTTGCGCCGTTAAGGACTCGCCTTTTTAGAAAACGCCCTGTTGCTAATGATTTCTCCAATGGTGTCCTCGCGAGAGTGCCCTCTCTTATTAGAATGGAAAAATGGGGATGGTTTTAGAACAATGTGATTTTAAGATCGTTTGGAAGGGATTTACGAATATCTTTGATCGAAGTGTCGAGAGAAAATTCAAGGAATAAACGAAAGTAAATGAGGTTTCCCCAACATTATGATTGAAGTCAATTTCATTAATTTTTGCGTGCTTATTCATCAGGTTTTCTCTCGAACCTGATACTAAGAAATAATTTTTACTCATTTAATTTTTAATGATATTTAAATGAAATCCCAGAGTGTCCGCATGATTTCTTAAGGGAGCATGGCTGAAGGAAGCAGAACAAGGAGGAAATTGAACTCTATTTACTTTTAAAATGAGTATAATTTTCAAAATAAAACTTCAATAATACAGATTGATGATTCCTACTTTTAGAATTGTGAAAAGATACGTACTTTACTAACGCTATATGTACTTTACTAACGCTATTAAAGAGAAAAGTTTTTATCGTCAAAAAGCTACGATTTTCTACTAATTTCTCTATGTCACTTTTAAAGTAAATCTTTTCTAACGTTATTAGTACGATCAAACGCCACAGTAATATTGCCGTTAGTAGAAATTATTTATTTATAATTACTTATTTATTTGTTAAAGTGATACATAGAAAAAATACCAGTTAAGATATAAATATATTAGAAAATAATTTATCATAAAATAATTTAAGAGATCCTAAGATAAGAAATTGAAGCGTTGATTGATAAGTTTTAAGTTATTACATTTTATTTGTATCAAAAAACTATATGGTTTATCGCATACTTTTCCTTAACTGATCTTTACAGAGAAAATATTATTATACAGGTTCCAACTCATTAGTTAAAGGAAATTTGCGCCCCCTTATAATATTTTTTGGTATTGTCGGAGAATTATCTGTTGTCCGGCGATCTACAGATTCATGAAGTACTTTTTTATGTATTTTTATTTTCCAGGCATAGAACGGACGCGAAAAACTAAAAGCTGTGAATCAATCGGATGTTTATCGGCCTTCTGTCTTTCATAGTCCGTTTTGCTGAGCACGATCCTTTGTTTGTTCATCCTCACCCAACTAAACATGGAAGATATCTTGTTAAACATCAGTCCTAGCAGAAACTACAAACAATGAAATATAACCGAATCTTCTCCGTGAATTTCCAATAACAGAGATGGATTAGAATGGGAAAGCACTACGTAGAAGAGTAAACAACTAGATGATTCTAACTTCATCAGTAAATTAATGATAAATAAATTACATTTGGTTCACATTCACGGTGCGGTTCGCGAAGGCATTAATTTTTCATTGTTTTCACGGCGGTTGTGCTGTACCCGAGAATTTTTGCAGTCATTCCACTTAGTGCCCTCATATTTACACCGTTTCTTACGTCAACTTTAATTTCCAGTTAAAATATCGAGTTTTTAAGTTCCAATTGTTACCTTATGGAGAATCTTGAGCCTCGTTCTTTTATTTCTGCCGGAAAATTATACTTAAGTGATATAACTATTTTCTATGAAGTGTTTTGGAATTTAGTATATTTGGTAATCACTTTCATGACGAGTATAAAATTTAATAAATTTCTTGAATTTGAGATTTAATTTTGGATCGATCATTATTTTCCAATTACTTCTACTTGAAATTTTTTCTTCTATAGGAACTTTTATTTTAATGGAATATAGATGTGCCTTTAAAACGTGGAAAATTCACCCCATATCCACTTATCACTTGATATAATTGGTTATGTGTTATATGGTATTATGCTTCATGGTTATATATCCTGGTATGCAAAGGATTCGATAGTCAAAATATGTTGTAAATATGAAATTGTTGTTTCGAGGTTTTAAGATGACCTCTCAAAAATCAAGACAAAGGCATATAAGCTTATGATGTTTGTTATTCCTCCAGTTTGTCTCCTTTTGTATACTTTAATATCGTCCATTCTTTTATTTGTGCACGAGTGATACCGTGGTCTAAACCCACGTCAAAACACAAAAATAACCTCGGAGGAAATGAGAAAAAAATTCCATTAAATTTCGCGCAACCTTAATTTAAATTTAAAGCTAATCCTCCCTTTTAATTTCCGAGCGTAATATTCTACGGAATTACATTTTCGCCTCAGTATGTTTTTATATAATTCCCCGGAACCTTTTCATTTGCAGTCAACCTCGGTACTTCCTAATTTTTTTTCTCACGGTTTTCCCAAGCGGATTTTTCCTTAATAAACGCTGCACCGTTTAATTTTTCCGTGGCCAACCTCGCTGTTTGGTCAGGGCACTGTTTTACCGAGTCCTCCATGGCTCTCGAGCTATAATCGTATCTCCATGCTCGGGCAAAGCGCCTTCCACTCCCCACACGTTTAATGACCCCCCTATTTCTTCCTCCCTCCGCAAGAGGCGTGCGTGTTAGTATGAGATTGCGGTTCCTGCCGATACCGGGCGCTCTCCTACGTCCACATTCCCTTATGGCTTTGGAACCGTAAAAAACGGGAAAAAATAGGTCCGGAGCTTCTTATTTTTTTTCAGCCGCGTAAGTACCTTCCCAGGCGAACCTTATCCACTGGGCTCGGATCAACAAGCAGAAATGCCAACCCAACCAGCTTACCTTATCATAAATTCTCTCTTTCTCCTCGCCTCTCTCTCCTTTTTATTCTTCTGCAGGTTGCCGTAAAGCGAGTCGCCTTAGTCCTGGTCACGTCCTATAAATAAGGGTTCCTTCAACACTTCTTTATCATACCCCGCATATCACTGCTCTGTTTTATCTCTTCGTCTTCTTCCATACGATGCAATCCAAACGTCTTTATTGGAAGATACTGGGACCACAAAGTCCGAACTTCCGTTCAACCATTCTCAGATTTTAATTCAGTGTATATAAAATTAACCCAGATTTTAAAGAAGATTATTCACTGTAATATGTATACATAGGAAGGAATTATGGATAGATAAAATAATTACTAATTATTAATTAATGTAAAAACAAAATTTGATATTTTTATCACAAAAATATAGCCACTGTAGTATAACATCCACGAAGAGAAAGAGGTGTGAAAAACCTGCGGAAGTTGTGGGAAAGAGTGAAAGAAAGAGAGAGATTCCACATTGTTGAAGAATATTAACTGTAATGTGTATAAATAGGAAGGAATTATGGATAGATAAAATGGTTTTTCGAAGTATAAGATTTGATATCTTTTCACAAAAATATAGCCACTGTAGTATAACATCCACGAAGAGAAAGAGGTGTGAAAAACCTGCGAAAGTTGTAGGAAAGAGTGAAAGAAAGAGAGAGATACAAAGTCGTTGACAATTAATTGTAAAAGCAATTGACATAAACAATATCTATCAGAACATCTTTGTCATTATAAGTTGAACATAAAGGACAGTTTTTAGTGTAATGTATTAACATTAGATTCAGATGCATTTGAGATACTGGTATAAGAAATGAATAAATCGTAGAATTACGAACAAGGTCGACGTTTCCTTTGATAAAATTTACTTTAAGATATACTATTATGTAAAGATAACCAAATTAATAAAATTTACCATGCTTTGGAACTAGTTCATTCTCAGATTTCCTCCCTTGGAAATCATTTTCTTTATTACATTGGCTTCTGAAGGAATCTCCGTGAGATGTGTTATCAGAGAGTTCCTCTGTCCACAACCTCCTCGTAGAATCATAAAATAAAATGGGTTTCCGTCTGTTTTTGATAAAATTTACCACTGTGAATTTCACGGTAAGAGAACGGGGCGAGTCATGTTAGCGAGGAATGCCTTTTGGAATGTTTTGCTTTCGTTTTCGGCTGAGGTTGACAAGAAAGCCGTTAAAGCCATATAAACCCGCGCGATATTCTGCAGATGGAACTACGACTGGGTGGAATTCGTAATAACTCGGATTTTCTCGAATCATCTCTGATAAACATGGTGATAAAAATGTTTATGAATCCTTATTATAAGTGTATTTCAATCTGCGTGCCGTGGTACGTTACAGATCTGCTACTCTGTAAGCGGAGGAATGTTATCATATCTAATTTTAGTTCCCTCAGTTATCCTAGAGAATAAATCATGTATAAATCAGCCTGGAGTTTGATTCCCTGAGTGTGCCACTATTTTGGCAGGATCCATCCACCATCATAATGAATTTAGGTAACTGACCAGCCTCTGAATTAATTGTACAGACAGACACATATAATACCAATACATTAATTCTAAAAATTAATACTCTTTTATTTACGCCACCTCATCTTTTATTCGCATACTTTCAATGAAATTGTTATTGGAAAAAACGATGGAAAAAACGAAAAAATAAAATAATTGAGCTATTTGAGGCATAGTAGAAATCCATAATAAATTAATTGAAGAGCTGATCCTTTTTCATACAACATCGCTTAAAAACACTATTCCTGTGCATTAGGGAAATGCATAAACTCCCCTGTATTAGCTATGACTCCTTTTCCTCCACTAATTCTAAGCCTTTGGTGCCCTGGTGACTTAATAATAATTAATGGAATATGGATGTGACATCAAACTGGTTTAAACAAAATTTCAGCCATTTAATACGGTTCCTCTTCTTAGAGTCCACAAATCACCTAATTGTCCCCTACCATTGTATCGTTTGTAACGGAGAAACATAAGCGAGCAATACAACCTCATCCACATTCAGAGGGATCAATAGGCCGGCGGGCACACAAATGGACTAATCTCGTGACACGACTATGCAATTGAACCGTGGTTTTCATAATAGAATCAAGACGGATAGGGGATTCCAATTCGAAATCAACGCTGATAGAGCTTTCCAATCCCGAATGACAATTCGGTTCGCCACGAAATAAATTCATACTCCATTATTCCGAGACGAGGTCATTCATCACCGACTCAGCGGTTGGATTGATCGTAAGCTCTCACGGCGTGATTGCATCATCTTATACTCTCCCATAGCGTCCCGTCACAAGACGTTGTCCGTTTAAATTTGACGACTTTCTGCCACCACTGGCTCTTTCACTTCAGAGGTGTATAGAATTCCCTTCCCAGATTTTCCTCGTCATATCCTCATTCTTCTGCTCGGAAGACTAATAGCCAATATGCTTTCTCCGGTCGGTTTTCCTCCAATGTCTCCTAGAAACATCTCTCTTCTCCGCCTTTCCCTTTTCCCCCTTTAGAAATCTTGACTTTCTCTCTCATTGTATTGAAGAAATGGCTTGAGCTGAATGCGATGTAAAATCAATGCAAATTGTATATCTATATATAATAACATCCGTTCAAAGCGCTCTACCTTAGAATGCTATTATTTAGGACGCTATTACATTAAATACGTGCTTTTCTCTCGGTCCTGGTGACGAAACCAGGGCATCGAACCGAATAAACCCTTATTTTTGTAGAAAGAAAACTGCGCTCAAATCGAAAAATTATATTCTTGAATCCGAACCGAAAGCGGAAATCGTTACTTATCCTATTCCTATATTCCGTTCTCAAAAATGCATATTTTACTTTTGAATATATATAAATGGAATAAAGAAATAAGACTTGACCAAATCCACAGAGTAGCTAGTCAAGTTTTGTTTCTTCTTTCACTTTAATATGAATACGTTCCACCACATATCGCTGGAATTAGTTAATTACGGGTGAAATTGGAGGGTATTCTAATTGTGTGTAAGAATGACTTTCAAACAGTTACTAATTCCTAATTTAAAATAAAGTGTAATGTAGTGTAAATGAAAAAATGAAATAATAATTTTTGTATAAATAAAAATAAAATAATAAATTATTTTTCAAATTTCAAAAGATATATAATATTACGATGTTTGTAGTGAAGAAAAGATAATTCGAACTGGTTCGACGTAGTCAGAAGGGGCAAACTTTAGTATTTTATTTTAACTATATTTGAAAACGGAACAAAAACTATTACGAAAACATTAAAATGACTCGTTCTTGCAAGGACCGCACTAGCTTCAACTTTTAATCCAACAGCCTTCCAACCCATATCAACAAATAGTTCATTCAGAAAAAATATGGACAGAGCGCACGACTACCTTACATTGATACTTCACATACATATTCGATTCACTACCAGTTGAAGGAACCAAAAATAACTCGCGTGCGTATTATAATATATGGCAACGCCAAAGTTAAATTCGACGTTACCATCTCTAAAAGGATTTCCTTTATCTACATCTCCCTCTGTACATTCATTTCCCCTCTTATGCAAGGCTGGAATGTCGCGCATAAATTATGAGCGCGATTATGAATGCGCCGTTTCGCTTTATCGTAACTCCTTTGTTTTGGACCTGACCAGATGGCGGTGGTGTGTACGCCACCCGCGCAATTCTTTCGAGTCCGAGGTCCTTCGAATTTGTCCCCATGCCGTGTATCCTTATCATGCCATTTCATCTGCTGCTGTTTTGACCTTTTCTTTCCTCCATTTTGTATAGTTCCTCAACACGCGATGTCTCCCTCTTCCTCAAACCCATACCACTCCCCCTTTGACTTCAAGGAAAAATCCGCCATGTCTCCATCGGTGACCACCTTAAGCACGTTATCCCTAAGCGACCACGACGTTTCAGTTGGGGTCTGGAATTCCGAGCGCGTACGAAAATCTCGCTGCTTAAGAAAGAAACGGTTTAATCACATTACAGACCTGCTTTCGACGAAGGAGTATGCTAATGAATTCTGAGTCAAACCTTCAAAAACGTTCCGACTAGGTGTCTTTAAAAGGAGGAAATATCTGCTGCCGAGGCCCGAAATTTTAATTAGTTGTTGATAAATTGTCAATTTGGATAAAAGTCGAATTCGGACCGTTAAAATATGTCGTTGGCAAATACTTTTTCATTCCAGGATAAATGGAGTACTTGAAATCCAAGGTACACTTAGCTTTAGAATTATCGACGGAATCATAATTCTTTATTTCGATAGATAAGAATTGATTTGGTTTAAGATGAAGGACCAAGAGAAGGGTAAAGGTGTGAGATTTTATGCAACGTAGCTTCAAAGGGAATTTGTTGTTGCAAATCAAAGAATTTGACACTTTCCTTTCAAACATATTTTCGGTCGTTTACCAGCCTCCTCCGCAGTAAGAATATACCCTTTATTAAAATGTAGCAGCACATCAAAAGATAACTTTTCCAGATTTCACAGAGCGTTCGTGCGACATCATAAATATCCCTTTTACAGAAAGAAATGTAAAGATAAATATTTTCTTGAAATAGTTCAAAGTGCAACCTTTACTAGTACCTCTTCGGCTACCAGAGCCTTGAGCAATTATTCCTGCAATACCTAACATTCTACCCAAATACCCAATTAACTCGGATCAATACACCGTCTTCATAAAACAGTTACAATTTTTACCTTGATATTCAGCAATGCATGTTAATATCCCGAATCTCGGAATTAATATTGAAAAAGTTAAAAAATAATATAAAATTATTCCAGGTACCTTTTGGCTAGTACGAGAGTTTAAAGTATTGTACACCCATCAATCGATTTTATCCGTTTTGAAGTGGAGTTCTCTAGTATGGAAGAATATAGATGAAAATCCAAAACTCAAGGAAAAACGGACTTGAAAAAAATCTGGAAATACTGATAAGACTATTTTCCAGTCCATTTCTCTCTAGGATTTTTCCTGGGTGAACCCCCTTACGTGAAAAAATCCCTAACCCTCTTCTTTTAAAATAGTAATATGACAAAGTAAATGCTTTTATCCCTGTTCTGAATTTCTCTTTCCTATTTCGCTCATATTTTCTCAATATTTCTTCTATTTTCATTCCTTTCACTTATATCCTTCTCTTTGAGAGATCATTTGCTCCCAAGATAGCCTCCGCGTCCGTTACAGCCATTCCTCTAATTCCACCCTTCATTTCGCAATATTCTTTTGTCTATGAAAAGTATCTTCTGTGAAATTTCCTCCTGAAATATGCCCTGCTCCTCCTCTTCGATTAGCTTTCACTTCCCCCATTTATTTCCCCCTCAAAATGTATTCAATAACTCGATATTTGTTTTCTGTCGGCGTCTGCTATCGAAGGATGGACGTGCATGATGAATGGGAGTAATGCAGAGGGAGAAAAAAGTCAGTGGAAGGAGGCACGATGAAGGCATGAAAAATAATAGCGGAGAATGTATACAAAATGGTGGATGACAACACCATAGGTTTAAAAGAAGAGACTTATGACCCTCGACTACCTTTATCCACAAGCAATTTTGAGAGTATTTATGCTTCTTCGAATGCGTGCGACTTTTCATTGTCTTTCGGTAAAGATTTAGTTCTTTTTGTTTCGGTAAAGAGTAAAGAAAAATATTGTATTTTTAAAGCGCTTTTATCATTATAGTAATACTAAAAGATTTAACATCTCCAGTACAAGTTGAATAAAAATGTGAAACACACTGCAACAGTTGATTTCGAGAAACATCCCTATAATCTGTCGCATGATTATTTATCAGCATTCTGTTAATTTCCCAGAAATTTATTCCGATAACTCCTGAAGAAATGGAAATAAATCCCAACTGTTCAATCCTTAGATGATGTTTGTAAATATGTGAGCGCTATCTTACGAATAGCTTACCGTGAGTTGAAGTCGAACAACTTTAATGTGCGCTGTAAGAGATTATTTTTATTTTCAACACAAATTAGTTATCGAATTATTCATCCGGCATAGTAAATCTATGAACACATATTTATGTAAATGTATGTAGATATATGTGAGCAAGATATAAAGATTATATTCAGTAATACTAATTGAGACATATTCAGTAAAAATTAGTTCTCCCCAAAAGCTATGATATTTTCAGTATAATGATGCAAATACGGCATACATTCCTGTCTAAATGTATAAAGCAAAATTAATACACACATAATCCTTTTATTCATGCTATATCTTCTTAGGTAAGCCTCGCTATTCGCCTCGCCAACTTACAACAGTCCTCCATGATTTTCTATTCTTGTGTCTGTACTGTCTTCCACCTAAGATACATCTGTACATATTTTCATATATCACTGTTTATTATGCATTACTAAATAAGAGTAACTTTGCATTGTACCCTATCCAAGTAACGAAATCTCTGTATTGAATAAACACCGAAGAAACGGGTTCAAAGGTAGCTTTGGAGTTCTGCAAACAGTAGAAATCACGTGGAATTTTATGAAAATAAGTCCGCCGATGGAGGAGTTGTTTGCACGGAGCAGATCCATGTTTACTCTCAAATAGAAAACAGTTTCATAAAGAACGCATTTCTTTGCAGAAGGAGCGGGAAAACCCTTGTTACGCGAGAGAAAAGAAAAAGCGGTAGACAGAAAGAAAACTCATTGGGCATTGAATAGGATAGCAGGGAACAAAAACGAAAACAACTGTACCAAAAGAAGGAATCCTTCATAGATGTTTGCGGGTCCTGAGTCAACACCATCATAGAAAGCGTTGATACCGTTCGCTTTTATTATAGGTGGGCGACCGTGCAATCGCGATGGGATTCTTCTGCAATGCTGACATTTACAACAACTCGATCGCCGTCGTCCAAGTTGTTTCGTTTTCAATTGCGTTCGAGGAAGTGTTTCCAAATGGAAGATTAAAACAAGGCCGAGAAAGCATATTTACTTCTTCAAGTTGGAGGACCAATTTTTTCCCATTAGTATTATGAACCAAAGGGTAAGTACTACTGGGGACGTTACTAAATCAATATACAAGATTCTAGTACTGCGTATCGTAGGATGGAATGGGTGATATGTTAAGATATACATTTAAAATCCTAACTATAGGAATGGAGATATTTAAATATTATCAGTATGCGTGTATTTCATAAAGGCGTCGAATAGAGACGGCAAATTTTCTAAAACATGATTTTTTTAAATTCATGAAACCCTTACGTAGGAAGAAATTTTAAAATTTCCAACATAGAGACTTAAATTACCTACATTATTCATTTGACTTCAAAAATTACGGAAAGCTATTATTCCAACGAAAGTGAATTTTCGATTGATTCTGTTGATAAACTCGGTAGTGACAACAAAAGAAATAATATATATAGAGATTTGAAATACCGATGAAATTATGAATATATTTTTTTAAGAAAGTGGCTTATAGAAGAGAGAATAAAGGAACTCGGCGGTCAATGAACTAAGAGACAAAGGTTCTCCAAGCGCCGAAAGCGGCAACCGTCTAAGGGCGATTCCCGGGAAACGGATAATCGTTTAGCGGTCCCAGTTCTTCAGGCATTGGACCCTCCTTGAGGATGGAAGCATTGTTTCCGAAATGTACATTGGGGTTCTGAAGAACTGGGACCGCTAAACGATTATCCGTTTCCCGGGAATCGCCCTAGATGGTCGCCGCTTTTCGGCGCTTGGAGAACCTTTGTCTCTTAGTAAAGTGGCTTATGTTATATTTTTATATGTATCATTATATATCAATGGCCTAAGTAACCATAAATTTAGGATTGAAAATAGCCCGAATAGAAATTTCATAAAATATTGTACCTTCGATCTTCAATCGCACTACAATTGTTTCATGAGAATATTCAGGTTTCAGAAAGTAATTTCCTCTCAGCTTAAAATTTAGCTTTCATCTATAATAGGTTATCCAGGTTTCGCCTTTTGCATGTATATAGGATAGTTAGTATGCTAAGAAAGTTATGCTAAGAAAGGAAAAGATGACGAAAAATCTGTTGGTTGATATAAGAGTTAAGATTTAAAAGAAAAAAGTGTTTAGTATGTAAATCTAGGGAACATGAACCTACCAAGAGGTGTTGCAACGTGTATTAAGTAAACGAAACCAACGACGATAAACAGAACTCTACTAGGAACAGAATGAAAACGCAAAGCCTTGCTAAAATAAACAGGAAAAATCTTCAATACATGTTACCAATTACACAAGATAAGGCCTCCTCAAAGCTCAATGGGCAGGACACGTTTCCTTCCTTGAATACTCGATCAGCCCTTTCCCGGGAAATCTCGTGCGGTGGACATGAGGAAGATAATCGTCCCAGAATTTGTTCAAGTTCCACTCATTATTCGAGGAATATTTTTAAGCGGTAGAAATATTTTCCTTTCCATTGGTAACCGTCCGTTCCACTCCATTCAGCGGATTATCTCCGCCACCGCGACCGCACCTTCCATCCTCTTGCGTTGAGGGTGCATGAGGCAGCCGCAAGAGCATAACGGGGAAAGAATACGAGCAGTTTTGCGGCAACAAAAACAGAGTGCAAAGCTTTTGGAGGAAAACGATGGTGTAGAGAGAGAGAGAGAGAGTTGGAGACAAAAGCGGCTGCGATAAGTTTCCGCTTCATCCGACATGAGAATCGGTGGGAAAACAAAAGAAATGGAAGAGGCTGGTGATTTGAGGCTCGCACGATTGTTTGTCCGCCGGTTGGGATTCCTTTCCTCTTCACCATAGGACGGTGTGTGAAAAGCCGCATTGGTGTAATGATCGTTCTTTTTATGCCATTTCCTCTTTCTGTGACCATTGATAAAATGAGCGATTTGCCGTAATATCCTCCTTTTCTCGCGTTTTTATATTCTACGAACTCCGTCATATTCCTAAATGTATTAGCGCTTACAAAGTGTTATAAGGATAGGTTCCGATTGAAATTTCACGCTGGTGACGAGTGGATGTTCGATAGAGATATATTCACCTTTTTAGATTTAGAGTCTTTAGAACTTGTATTATATCAGTGTTATTCTGGAAAGTTAACTGAGATCAGCACATGTTGATGGAGAAAATTTTACATAAATACATTTTATTTTATATGAGATAAGGTAGCGGGCGATAAATTTATGAATTAATATTAATGTACGTTGTGACCGAGGATGAGTTCTCGAAACAATGAAAAATATTAAGGAAACTTCTGCCATTTTTGTATTATCCGCGATTTTAAGCCTTGAGATGAAGATTCGGAAATCTTGATTATTTTAGTGGATGCATAGAATGTAATTTAAGATACAAAGATGTATCTAGTCGATAATTTTAAAACTCGACTAAATTAATATTTAGGTTTAAATAGCTTCAAACTGAGTTAATATTTATTTATTCGAGGAACATTTTTGAAACCACGAGGGAAGAGAGAGAAGAAACTAAAAACTCAAAAAATATTTTAATTGGCGTATTTCAGCTCGATTTCTAGTTCACCTTACCATTTATGCTAATGTTTTCAATATAAATTTTTTGTATATTTAAATACTTTTCTCCCTTCTTTCATGATAACTAGGGTTACTATGCCCTTTTGGAAAAAACCCTGACTTTTTAAATTTTAAAGACAACTAAACGCGAGACAGAACCATATGTTTGCATCTTAACTGTTTAAACTGCTTCTCTGAGCTAATGACACTATCAACCCATAGTTCAGCGTTGCAGGGTCATGTAAGTTTAGTCTTTGAATAATTTTTCTTTTCTATCCCTGAATATTACTATATTTGTTTTCTTCCATGTCGGGACCGTATGAAATATTGACCGGGATCATGCCTTTAAACCGATGTAGTCCCTGCCAAAATGGGACTTATGTTAATTCTAGTAATAATCGATTGTATTAAAAATTTTCGCGACTTATTTATCATAATGTGAAATCAAAATACTGAGCTTCCTGATAGAAAACCTCTATCAGAGAGAATTATGGTATGCTTCAGTAAGAACGAGCGCGTGAGAGCTTCAGTCATCCCTCCCTTTTCCCCAGACTCAAACAATCATCAAGGAGAAAGGAGAACGATGGTTCGGCGAAGAGAAAGGACGCGTTAAAAAACGAGGAAATGTTGATGCTTAGGGATCGATGGGGAAGGAAATACCACCTAAACCACGCTCCAATTCGTCCAATGCGCCTGGATCATTCTTAAGTTCCCAGGTTCGCATTACTGCCTCACCCACACCTTAAATAAATAAGAGGGTAATCCGACGACCCTTATATTTCTTTCACGGCATTTCCTTCTCGCCCTTTCCCAACATCCCTTTCCCTTCGTATGGACAAGGCCGCAATGACTGCCTATAACTGATAAACTCTCTCCCTTAGCACTCCATCACGTTCGGCCTTGCCGTGCCCTTAGCCATTCCCGGGCAACAAAGTCCCTTCCCTAATGCCATAGAAACGTCCCTTCCTGCCCCTCGTAAGCCCTTTGGAACGTTCTCCACCACTTCATGTGCGAGGGAACGTTTTCCTCATTCGTCTCGCGATGTTCTTTACACGGAGGCGTCCTGCCGTTTCCTAATTGTATGCAGATGAATGGATCCTGCAGATCGTGCTGCCTGTTCTATATAGCCATAAGGAAATTTTTCTATTCTGGAGGAATTATTTTGAATAGAAATTTTTGACTAAGAAACAGGACAGAGCTCTTGGGGTGGTCGCTACGAGCTCGGCACTTCTGAGGTCCCCATTGGGAATTTACGGTGGAAATTTTCCTCGAAGTAACCTATCTGGAAAATAGAGGAGTAAAGCGAGAGTTAATCTTGAGGATCAAAAGGATTATAAAATATGGGGAAGATTCCATGCATCATTTTGTCAAATGAACATGGGGAAATAAATTAGACGAATAAATCTAAAATTATCGACATTTGTACGCGTATTAAAGCTTGGAATATATTCCAAGATTTAATACGTAAAATGCGTAAAATTTCAATGTTCTTTGTATCTTTCTATGAACCATTCTATACCTTGACAAGCACTTTAAAAATATTTCCCTGTAATTTAGAATAATGACCCTAACACGAACTTGAAAAGTACAATTTAGATGAGAAATCTGAATTACTTAAGTGGTTACCTAACGCTACCCTCTTTCCCTATGATTTTATAGACGTCTCTGGGACAGAATTCTCTCTGTTGGCGTACGAAGAAAAGTATGGGCGTAAATATTCAGACCTAATATAAGTTGTAAATATTTACATAATGCATTATTTTGACATTACATCATACCTATGATACCGTTACAATGTCATATTTGTCCAATTTTATGGAATCATCAATTAAAATAGATCTATAATTGTATCTCATTAATCTCCTCTCAGTAATCTATATACTTTGTTCGAGTTTGTAGAACATTATATTCGGTTTGCCTGGTCTTGCTTGGAATAATTGGAATGGAATATTTACTTGTGTGGAAGTCCACAATATTGCAGCACAATATTCTTACGAACAGTAGATGTTATAGTATTCAATAAGGAGTAATACAAATGAACACCATCAATCAGTAACATTCACACCTTAATAGAGTTTGTATAGTCACAGAGGATAGCAAGGCTGAGGCGAAAGTAAAGAAAAGATACATTTTTCTCATCTTGCACCGTAACAAAATGAATGAAATGAAAAAAAACCGAATAATATAGAATAATAATAGAATACGCGTGCTTGGATACTTAATTTTGCTATGGAGAAATATTTAAAATTGAGTTCTTCTGGGATGAGTCCCTTCTGTATACTATTACCTTTCCCACTCCAGCATTCTCTTAAGCCGACCGGCACCTCTCCCCTTATTCACGTTTCTTTACGGGGGAAGGCGTCTGAGGGAGAGCATCACCAGAGATGAAGGCCGTCCTTCTCACCTTTCCGTCCCATCTTGTCCTCTCTGACGTCTCCAATTCCGTCACTCCTTACCCTTCGCCAACTGTATTTCTCACCTCTTTGCAACGTGAAACTCCACTTACTCATGCCCACGGAGATGGCGCTCCCTCTCCAAAAACACCTCTCACTTAATCTCACGCCATCCAAAAACTTTCCAATCCCGGGCACATTATCCTACTAACTTCTCGCCTCTGCCCTCTTCTCTTCTGTCCATATGGAAGCACGTCTCTCTGGCGTCATTATACAAAGAAAACCCGTTTAGTACGCTCCCGAATAAGACGCTATCCTTTACGTCCAGGTCCCAACCAAACGAAGGATATGGAAAACAATACCGCTTAAGACGATTGGCTAATCGCTTACAAGACGGATTTTTCCCCTCTCCAGATTCATTATAATCAGATCTACAATTTAGTCGATAGCCAACCCCATTCGGTGTACCGAAAATCGTTTACGTTCCATATCTGTACAGCCCTCGCGGTATCTGTAAAAATGTCACGCGTAAAAACGTAACGGAAAGGATGTCACAAATTTCTGGTGGGGAATAATGCCACGGAAATATATCACACCGAAAATGGCTGGAATTCGGTAGGCGGAAAATATGCCAAATAAGAAGTTTTACGGGAAGGAAACCGTTTGACAATGTTTAGCTATATATGTGGACTATGCGTACTTTTATTGAATTAGCGAAAAAGTACTCTATTTATCATTGATAGTACATCCTTGTATTTCCCTTTGTATGTCAGCACCACGATGAATTTCTTTTACTGATGGCGGGAATCATCACCATTTAACGCATTCTCAGAATATGCCATCCAACTATCTTTATAACTATATTTAATATGACTCGTTAAGCATTATCGATTTGGCTGATGAAAAGTTATTAGTCAGCCGTCTCCTATATGTAAAATGAAACAAAGCATGACATGATAAATGTATCTCTTTTTGTGTCAGGAGTTTAATTTTAATTTGAATTCTAATGTTTCATTATTTTCTTTTCAGGTAAGGACAAATAGCTTCTCTCCAGTAAAATGCAAATTCGTGATTCGTGAGTGCGACACATAAAGGTAGTTAATAGTAATAATATAAAAATAATAGTGTAACACAGTAGTATAACACTTTTCAATGATATATTACGAATTTTTTGTTTGATTAATTTTATTTTATCTATAAATGATTTTTAAAGAAATAAGTTAAGGAAAGCGATCGGTTCTAATACCACATACTTAAATAAATATTCAGCAGTTCAATCAAGCATTCATTTACTAAAACTGTTGCGCATCTTTTATTTTCTTGGCTTTGTAATATCTATCGAGATACGTCCTAAGCTCAGTCCACGACCGTAGGCTATTCGTTGGTAAACACCAATAAGGGATTTGGGGCAAATCATAGGCTCTAACTTGAGTACGTTTGTTGATATAATCTCCGTATCGTGAACTTGTACGAGTGGTATTTGGATCCATTCGTATATATCAGTAGCCTTTCCATTTGCGAGACTAACTCGGCATTAATTCCCGTGCTCTTCAATCTCTCTGACTAAGGAGAGAGACTCTTATTCCAGCATTCCAACATCCAACGGGAAGTTCCGAGAGAACGCAATCTCTAATAAGATAAGGCGGGTATGAGGCGAAGCTGTTCGGAATGTTTAAGCCCCGTTTTCTGCGTTTGGCGCGAGTTGGTATGCGGGAGGATTCCCCACCAGTACTTAACTCCTCAAAAATAGCCTCGCGGGGAATTATCCCCCGTATAGATTGAATGGGATATTACACAGAGATGACAAGATATTCCTCAGTGACTTATCAAAGAGCCAGAGATCGATGCACGTGCCCGGATTTGGGTCGTGTGACTCCGGGAAGTCCAACTCGAAAGTTTGCTACACTAGAATTAGGGCTTGGGTGTAAGGTATATTAGTTCATCCGTCGCGAGGAATGCATTTGATGCAGGGAAATATTTCGAAGTTTGGTCGCGGAGAGTGTTTTTAATGCGTGTCGTAATTGGTGACAGCAAATTTTCTTGGTAAAATAAAGGAGGTATAAGATCAGCACTCTCGAATATGTGGAATGCATGGAATCGAACCGGAACCGTTAAAAACATAGTGGTTTTTGACGGGGTGAAAACTCAACCTGAATCAAAAACTATTACTATGTTTTATCCTAAGATTTAGTGTCGTATGATCTTTAAAATAAAATCCAGAAATAGAAATACATACGAGGGTGGTCTGAAAAGTTTCCGACCCCAGATTTTTCAGGAATCTTCAGAAAATTTTCAGAAATTTTCAGAAAACATGTCGAGAAATGGCGAAATGTCGGAAACTTTTCAGACCACCCATGAACTTTTAGTATGTAGGATTTAATTTAACAATGGTGGGAATGAAAGATAACTTTCCGAACCGATTCAACATTAGCAGAAAGAGCGAAACTGGAACTGAAGCGAAGTTTGGTTTTTTCGTTGAATCTGAGATTAAATCGGAACGAGGAATATTACTGTTTGATGCTCTACTAGAATTTCATTATATATTCCTATTTTTTATGTAAACCAAACTCAAAAATTCCATTTTCATTAAAGTGAGATTATAATTTCGTTTTCATCAACTTATTTTGCTGCTGGAAAATCGAGTATTTTTAAAAATCAAATTATACTTATATATTTGTAAATTATCATCTGATATTTATTATATGATTACTTTTTCCATTAAATACCTATACTAAACATGCTTTATTCTGAAATATGTCAAATTAACTTATCAAAATAAACTTTTCTCTATCTTTTCATTCCAGATTGTCATATTTCAAATTAATGTCAATTTTCACTAATAAAATGTTTAAATTAATGCCAGAGGACATCTAATAACTAGCGTATTATGATATGTATCCGAAATATTGATAAATTCTTCCCATTTTCGAAGCCCCTTTGCTCTTAATCACTTCTTCCTTAAATGCACACTCTAATATAAAAATATTTGGATCCAATTAATCCAAGTGGTGATGACTGTCACGCTGGCCGAAATATAGTGAACTTGTTTCAATGTCACTTTTAATTTGCACCTTCTTAAATTCGTACACTCAATTCTGGTCCGATTATTTCTTCTTTACTGGGCAAATACTAATATACATATTCCGTTGATTCAGATCTAAATCCGTAACAGTCTACTACTGTAACGAATTACAGTCGTTTCGCATAAATTTGCATAACTAATCCTACCGAATTATCCCAAAATCTTCAATTTGGACCAAAAGTAATGGATTTACAAGTCGCTTATAGATAAGAGACCCAATCGCAACACGACATTTAAAAAATAAACCGATTTATTTAACTCTTACATCAGCGATTCGCAAATCCAACAACTGCGGACACGTAGCATTCTCGAGAAACAAACGGGTATCGCGGTCTCTCAAAATAAACCCACTTTATCGCCCAGGCTCAGGGAATAATCCCCACCTTTTTTCCTCCTCAGCACGTTAATATTTACCCCGCGACAGTGCTATCTTTGCGCTTTCAGATGCTCATTTTTTTCCTCGCCATTCGTCACAAACGTTCCGTGCCCCCCCGCTATCTCCTCCATTCCATCTCCCCTACATTTCAAGCGGAGGTCAGCGCGTGATTTGTTCTCCTCGCGTCGTTCCCAGGGACGGATTAAGATCTCATTTGCATGCTCACTGACACCCAGATAGCGTCTGCGCGATATTGGGCTGGGGATGGCGATAAGCAGTCACGATCACTTGCAAACTCTCCCCCATTCTTCTCCGTCCCCACCACGGGCCTTCTCGCCTTCCGTGGCGAGTGTCATTAGCCGGAGATAAGTGTTTTCCCCGCGATCGAGGACGCTCTCGACGTTGAGACTGTACAAGGATTGCTAATTGCACCCCCGTGCTCCCTCCACCCCGTCTGTCTTTTCACATCTCCCCGCGAATCCCCCCTCCGTCTCCCGCTTGCTCCATTCTTCATCGTCCGGGTTTTTCCGCGTATTGAATCCGTGTGGAGTGGATCTCGGTCTCCAATTGTTCCATGCAAGCAAAAGAGAAAATGTGGTGTGCTCTCCTATAGAATTGCTTACGGTGCGAGTCTCGGTTTTGACCTATCGAATTATGTGAGAATATCACTTCTACGTATGTACGCCGTATTTGGCGCGTGGAAGGGGATATAGAGTAAATAATTGCGGATTCTGTTTATTAGCAATGACAAGTAGAGATTATGTACGTCAATTATTAAATCTTAATTCCAATGTTGGCATAAATGATAAAAAATATCAGCATTTCACAACCTAAGGTTTTGAAACAGATTGGTTCTTTAATGTTTTATCTCTGCAGAATTCTTAATCTCATTCTCGCCCAAATAAAGACGTTTATTATTATTGTTATTACTTCTACATTTAAATCTACATATTTACTATGCAAGCCACCTTTCGGCGCGTAGCATACGCTAGGGCTCTACTTTCCTAATCGACTACTTTCGCGTATCCATCTCGGAAAAAAATAATTCTTCAGTATAGTGGTTTTATGTATTTCTCTAATCTTCCTTGCATTAACAGAAAGCGCTATGTAACAAGGAGGGCGCAAAATATCGTCTACACCAAATTTACTATCTCTGAATTCATTATGTAAATTAAACCTCTGATTGAACCTTCTTTCTTTTCTGATTCCCGTCTGCGTCCCGAAGTATTCGAGTAACGCTCAACGATTTGTCGTAGTAATTCTTAACTTATTTTTGTAGTTGTACATTTTATAATTAAAAAATTCAAGACTTTTCGGCAGGTTCGTATACACAGCATGCACACTCAGTGTGAGGCCTAATTAGCGGAACTGCTAGCGGACTTCTTCATTCCTACTCACTATTCTCTTGATTTACACACCGAAGATCGGTAAAAATTAGTATTATGAAAGCTCTTAAAGAATAAAATACAGCGGGAGTAGAAAATTAAACTCATAGCCGCTAAAAATAGTAAAATTATAACTTCCACTTTCGTGGCTTTGAACTTGCAATGCAATACGTGAAAAGCGTTCCTTATCATAATTACCTATGCTATCTATTCAACTTTTCAATCAGTTTGCTATAAATAAGCTTATGGAAAGGGAGAGGAGATATTTTTAACCGCAGAGCCGCAGGAGAATGCTTATCTCGAGTCATGTGTTTCCTACAATTAAATAGTCCGAATCGACATTTCTTGTAAATATAATCGCCACATCATCTTCAGTGGAATTTATACCATGCTGCACGCTGTTGATATGGCTAATAAGACAGAAATAATTTCATTTCTGCGTTTGTTCAAGTAAGTCAGTAAAAAGACGCTCATCATCAAGATAAGGTTTTACGTTACTTTTCGATTTGATTTCCCGCATTTTTAACTTTTTCGTATTCATTGGAACTACATAATATTATTATTTTACTGGTTTTCTCTCATATACAAAAAATAGATGATTTGCGAGTGGTATTAGTAATCATTACAAATACGGAACAATATTGTCTCAATAACTAGTTAATAATTCCATTATGAGTTTGTTTAGCTTTCTATGCCTTGATCTTAACTAAGATGAACTGTAACGATTTCAATTTTAACGACAAATCAAAAATATCTTAATATTTCATTATTTCTCATGAAATTGACTTTTGTGCAATATATACTGATAAAGCATTGATAGTTATACTAAATTACGCAATTGTCATTAAGTTTTAATTCGTGTTACTCTCTCATACCTTTAATTGTTAATGAGTTCCATTATGCTGAATTACAGGCATCTGAATCAACTACTTTTGTATAATAATAATGACTATTTATATCGTTAACCAATTTTACAGCTGACTTGGAAAAAACAACGAAGGTTTTGTATTTGAGAGAGATTGGAAAAGTAATAACTAATGAAAACGCTTGCAGTTACTCATTCACACACCTATTACTTCTAAAGAACAGAAATACATCCTCGCTGCACCTTTGATGAAGTTCTCTCTTCATGTTAAGATGAATGATAGGAGAAACATAAAGTGCCGCAGACACATTCAAGCGATTGTCTAGCTCAGTGAGAAGCGTGATAACAACCTCCTCGAATAATTTACCAGCAGTTTGCGTGGCGCACTGAAAAGCACTTTGCCATTTTCTGTCGTCACTCCGAACGTACATTAAACTCTCATCGTAATCCTTGACGAAGAAATGAATCATTGTTTCTTTTCCCAGAGATTATCGGTCGGAGAGACGGAGGAAAGAGTGCTTGAGGACGCCTCTGAATGGGAGTTCCGATGTGAGGAAAATAACCGGGATAATTGTTGTAAAAGAAAAAGGATGGATGAGGAGATGAGTGGGGAATCTACCGAAAAGAAGACAGTTTTCGTTTTTTATAGCTCTCTTTTTAAAACGTCCCGTCAAAGCTTTATTCTCCATGAATTCGAACCAAAATTTATGGAACTCGGTAACTTTACTGGCAAAAATACTTTATTAGAGCAATTCAACTTATCAGACAACTATTAGTGTTGATACGATACCAAAGCTTTTTACCGATTCTGATACTATTCCCAATACTTCTCCCAATTCCTATTCCGATACGATTCTTGATCCGATTCCTGAAATGATTAAATTGGTTTATTTCCAGTAACTCTTGGTTTGGGAATAGAATACAGAATGAATAATGTGTATGTATAAGTAAAAATTTGGTAAAAGAGTAATTCATACAGAAGTTTACGGTTAAGAAAGAATGTAGATATCCGTTTCATTAAAAACTTTGCAAATAAAAGCTGTTTCAGTTCTGAGTAACTGATACAACATAAAAAGTCTTGTTTTCAATAACATGTTTCAGTTCTACAGTTTATTTTAATACATTTTTAGTCAGACATTAATTATATTTCGAATTTGAATTATATTTGAATTAACTAATTATATTTGAATGTCTACAAACTAGAACTAACGGACTCTATTTTAAGTTCGATAATTGGATAAAGAACTCGAAAATTCTTCTCCTTTCAATAGAAAAAGTAAAATAAGTTCGTAGTAAAAACCATGCTTAGATAATCTTGAGATCTATGGATTTTAGCTTTACTGATAGCTAAAATCAAGGTTTATTTATCTACTTATAATAATTACCATAAATGGAAGACGGATTTTTTTTAAATCCAAATAAACGTCTCTCGAATTGGAAAGTAGGTTATAAATTCTCCGATCCGATATCCAAAAAGTTTCTATATTTCCGATTTCCTTTCCAATTAACTTCCTCGATTGACGGAATTTAATTGAAAATTTATTTATTACCTCATAGCATTCCAAAAGGATGATTTCCTTATAAAATAAAGTGGAACATATTCTAGTATCGTAGAGAGGCGTGGGCGTAAGTGCTATCCCACACGGAAATAATATTGAGCCGTCCAATTCAAGCGATGGAAAGTGGCTTTCTCCATTTGGAGGAAATGTACGAATTCTTTTGCCTTAGCCAGATTGGTCCATTCCAGAGCATCTGCTCACTTGAATCCGACGGAGTTAAAGCGTCTTTTGCAATTTCTTCCTACGGATGTCGCCGTTTGGCAGACGTTGCCTCTGATATTGTTGATTGTCACGCCATATGCTTTTCAGCGATACTGTTCTCTCCAATGTCTCCTAGTGCACTGAAATAAAAACAATTTGCTGAATCTTCTGCCGTCTACTATTTGACCTATCGTAGTCACCCGTCGCTTTAACGTGCACGGCTCAGTAAAAGATTTATTCTAATTTACTTCTAATTTATTCTAATTGTAGTGTATGTATATTGTTATGATATGTAAAAACCGTATTTAGACTCAATTAATTTCGGGCTTCTAGATTATTTTTGTAGATAAACACTAAACCAATGGAATTTAAAAGGACTAAATGCCTAAAATAATAAATAAAATTGCACCACATTTCATTAATACGACTTTCAAAAATGAGACTTTCATGTAGTCTTCAGCATAAAAAAGTATTGCAAGTTAGGCCTTACAGAACGTCGACCACATTTTTATCAAAATAATCTGATTTGGCATTCAAATTACTCATGAATAAGTATACAGAACACAGTGGGAATTTCAAGTCGAAGTATTGGCATTCATTCTATTATTCGAAATGTATCTTATTGTAATATGTCTAGTGGTTTATATGTAATCAGAAATTCATAAACGGTTAATTATGTGGTTAAACTTTATTGAATACTTATTGAACTTGTGAGTGTTCTCATGCTGTGGGTCTTTTTTTTTCCTGTTTATCTAAGAAAATACCTTAGGTTTCCTTCCCACGTCCACTACTCCTCAAGTTTTCCTTTCTATTTCTATTTACCCATACATTATTTATAATATTATTAACATCATGGATATCAGGTTAGATTTACAATTTTTAGTGCGATTTGAGGAAGGACCAATTTTCATAGTTTTTTTACTATTTTGTACTTATTCTATAACTGGTGACTTTTAATCGTGAAATTGAGTCCAAACAATAACTTTAGATCATGATAAACTATTTGTTAAAACGTCTTTTCAAAAATAATGATGAGGCAATCATTAATCAAATAAAATAACTTTATCGTACGGTTCCCGGATAATAAAGTGGATATTGAGTTTGACTTCGTGAAAGCGGTCCGGGGTTCGATTCCCGGTCGAGGTTCATATGTGCAAATATGACCTTAGCTGTTGAAGCACTCTTAACAATCCTATTACTATTAAAATTGTCTTAAGTTTTGATTCTTAACTTTTGTGGACATTGGTTTTTCAGTCATCTATTCGTTACTAGCGTATATTTATCTGAGAAATTCTATCAAATTCAAAGACTATTTCCTAAATTCGAGCTAAAAATGCGCCTACTTTGAAAAGGAAAACGTTTCCATAGCGTCTTTGTTCATGTTCAAATAACAAAAATATAACCCATTTGTTAGTTTTACTTAGCAATGGTGATTTATCCCACTTCAAGTTTTTCACGCCTGAGTCACCCAAATTAAATTACTCTGTGAAAAGTCCGTTCGGAATATTTTACTGGCTCATTTTTACCCGTCTGTTACATGCTTAATTCCTTTTAATTTGCATCTCTTCTTTCCCCACTCCCCTAATGTTCTTTTCCGATACAAAAAAAGCTCACGGCCTCGTATCCCTTTGATCGCCGCGGATGTTTTTATGCCTCAATTCAAAGGACTAATGCGTGTTTCTTTTGCGTTCTTTTATCCGACCGGAGTGATTAATGGGCAGCGTTTCTATCATCAGAATGGAATTTGCATCGGATGTTCAGACGAAGGGAACGGGGAATGCATTTCAAAGCTACACTTTCCGTATCGATTCCGTCATACTTGCTGCAATTCTCGCGTACCTTTTGAACTCGTCTTCATGAATTTCCATTTAAATTTGCCCTTACCCTCATCATTTTTCACTTTTTCCTTCCTCAATTTTTACTTCACGTTTTATATTTTTATCTTTTCTTCTCCTTGCCGTTTTAAATATTTAACTTATTTTTTTATATTCATCCACTTAATCCTCAAATGTCTGGCTCATGGTTGAGAAAACATTCACTTTTTCAACTACTACTCCTATTTTTTTCCATTTTCAACGATCATTTTACCTCTAGGACTGATGTTATTCAAGCTATAAATTAATATCAGTACCGATAATTATGGTGGCAGAAAAAACTTTTTACTCTGAATCTCGCCTTAAGAAGTGCTTCATTTATGATATGAGTTTCTTCTGCGGTGCAATAAAATTAGTGGAATTTCCAGACCATTTATAGCTCATGGATCAGTTCCGATTAATCTTATAACACCTTGAGCAAAATTAAAAGTTAAGGAATGCCACAGACCAAATTATAATACAATTCAAATTCGGTTTAGATTATATTTGTTTTGTTGGGAATATATAAATTCGAAGGGTATGAAAATGAAAGAATTTTTGAAAAATAAGGACAGTAATATTGCATCTCTAGGTGTTTTCGAATTTATTACAGCTGCTACCCACATAAATCCTAATAACATAAATAATGCATATTATAATTAAACTATAATTATTTGTTGAATATGGTTCTAATTAATGCACGATGACAGTGAATACCTTTTTCATAATCTCACCAAAATATATATTGATCATTATTAAGCATTTCTGCTTATTGAGTTTTTGCGACCATATCTTGATCAATGGAATATTGGATTAGTTGTCTAGTTCAGAGTAAAAAAAATGTGTCTTTCATTTACTTTTATGTTAGTCTTGATTATGACTATGATTATATGAAAGTTACTGAGGTACGAGTGATGTTGAACAATCGCATCGATATAGGGTTACAGAATTATGGAATGCTACGAAAAATGTTATTCGTAGAATCATTTTGTTCCACTTACGTAGACTTGTTCCGTTAATAGCACTCAGAGTCAGTTGGAGTAAGGAGCAAAGTACCTCACTCCTCATCTTGCCTAGTCGCCTCATTCCCTTTCCTTCGCTTTCTGTATTAAATGGCGGTGGATTGATATTGGAATACAATGACAGATTAAGCATTTAGAAAACTCAATTGATTTAGGAGATAAACGTCATTCACGAGCAAGATTTCGTCGATAAAATTCTATCGTCCAGAATTCCCATCAGCAAACGCTCATAGACGGCATGCTTTTTGAAGAGTCTTGATGATCCTTCATGCCATCAACAATGCGCTACTTTCTCTCCCCAACCGTTAGCTACTGTCCTATCTATCCGTCCACTTTCATCTCACACCTCAAGGATCCCTTTCTCCCATTCCAACGATCCACACTCATCCCATTTTCATTACCACTCGCATCTTCTATCAAACCATCTCCCGCTTACTCAACTCTCACTGCCAGTCCATTCGCTCGGAGACTTTGACGTAAGCGCAGGCATTCGGAACTGGTGTGAATGCGACCGTTCAAAGCACAAAGGATCGATGACGTAATTTCGGGAGAGAGACTTGCTACGTGCCCGTGTCTTTTCCCTCGGTGGCTTTGAAGCTTCCATACGTGGCGCATTGTAAGTTTTCCTTTTGATTAGCTTCCGTGATGAGACGCACTCCACTCCTGGCGCTGCAGTCGACCATCGTTTGTCTGCCCTCGCCGTTGTTCTGTTGTTCCACGGTGCCTTCATTAAATATCCTCCACTCGGAGTTTCCAGCGTGACGTTCGGCTCTTGGTGTCTCAATTAATGCTCAATATATGGGCGCCGCTATATTCTCATTGGATCTAAATTAATTTGGGGCGTTTAGAATGTTTATCATAGATGAAAAGGTAATATTTATCACCACTGTTTGAAGTCTTTGTACAAATACGTATTTAGTTCAACTTAGTAATGGCTGAATACTATTATTATTATTTGACCCTTTATTAGGCGAGGTTAGGCCCGAATGGGCCTCTCTTCCACCTAACCTCGTATATGGTTACATGGTTATCAAGATGTAAAATAATACTAAGAGAAGAAAAAGAGAAAAAAAAACGAAATAGAAAGATTTGATTCGTGGGAAAAAATCTCCATAACCGAAGGTTGATAGAGAAAAAACCCACAGTGCGGGAAAACACCTACACAAGAAGGGGGGCGAAAAAAACCCGCGAAAACACAGTGAAAACATATAATAAATAAAATAATTTTTGAAGTACAAAAATGATAGAGAAAAGTACAAAGAGTAAAATAAAAAATGTATAAGTAAAAATACAAAAAAATGAAAAATAATAATAAAAAATAATACAAATAAAAAATAATAAAAATGGAGTAATGACATAAGTATAATAAAATAATGAGCTGCCGATGTCATATGCTTGTCTATTCCTCAGATGATATGTTCTGTATCAACAACAGTCGAGGTTGAGTCCCGTATATATATATATTCCCGTTAGATCATAATGAATTTGGGACGTTGCGAATGTTTATCATAGATGAAAAGGTAATGTATATCACCTTTGTATGAAGTCTTTGCACATTTATTTATTCAAACTTTGAAATGGTTGAATTCGTTATGACAATGTTAGAAATAAACACAAAAGTTCTTCTTAATTGTACTATACGACCAGTTTCAGGTAGCTTACATGAGAAAATCCGTTTCCTACCTGAGGATGGCTGTGCTGTGGACGAACCCGGTCATACAATAAACATTAATGGAAGTTACAAAGAACTTTTGAGTGTATTTCTACCTTTATCATATTGGCTTCCCACGATATTATATATATTCCCACGAAGTCGTGTTGGTTATAGGTCGAATAAGATTTTTGGCCGAAGCCGAAGATTTTGGTCCCTGTTGCAAAACAAAATGAGAATGACAAAGATTTTTTCCTACTTCTTTATATTGTCAATCCATAAAGTCTGAACTAATACGACAGTTCATATGACCTTCAAACAGTTTATTTATATTTCATTATGTCGCACAAGGAATTTAATCTTATCGTAATTTTCATCAATCATACATGCTATTATTTCAATTTCATAACAAGGTTCGTCTGTCATGCGACTATAACTTGATGGATGGAATATTACTTAGGACAGATAAAATGATATCTTTTATTTAAGTTCTCCTGATTCCTTTATGAAAGAATTAACAATATAATAACCAATGACCTTCAGTTAGCATCAGCGCGTCAGGAAGATATTTCCGACCCTGCATTGCTGTATGATTCAGAATCATCGTGGTGTACCTTGCATCTTCAAATTTATTATAGAATACAGGTGACTTTGATTTGCAAAAAGGGTGAATCTGTTTTAAAAAAGGCTGCAATTAATTTGTGGAAGGATGAATTTGAACAGCTAAACCAGTAGATCAATTTAGATTTATGTCATTTATGTTGTAATTTTCACAAATATAAAAACCATTTAGTGATATACCGATACACAAATATTTTATCTTAGATTGAAAAAGATATATGGCACAAATAACATATGAATGTAAGGCACGTATGATCAGTATAATTGATTAAATATTTTTAATGTATTCGATATCTTTTATTCTTACCGGAAAATATCATTGGATAAAAAAATTCTTACTTCATTTCTGGCTTCGACTCCATCTTTCACTTTTAAGCTTCGGCATTTCGCAAAATATATTTCGGATTCCTGGGCGAATGTTTCCTCCTTTTTCGTCACGCACTTTTAACCCTACGGTTCCAATGCCCTGAGGAGACCGGTCCCTTAAGGATGTGGCTGAAGATGGAACGTAAAAAAAATAAGGAAAGGAAATAGAATTACGTGAGGGAAGAGTTTGGGATTGGAAAGGAGGGGCGTCGAAATGCGGGCTGTAGGTGGAAGAGAAAGCAGTAGGCGTTTGATAAGGATTAAGGACGAAAAAGTCCTCTGATTTATTTCCGCTCTGGGACGCCTCCTTCGTCTGCTACGAAGGCGGGGTTTCCTTACTTCGTCACCCCTTTGTGGAAGGGCGGGGGTGAGCCCCAGTGCATTGAATTGAAGTAAGTTAGGCAACCCGCAAACACTTGTGTGTTCTGCGGGTTGCGGGAATCTACGGCGATATCGCCGGAAACATTAACTTGGCCGGGCTGGCGGTGTAGAGTGGGACGGACAAACTTTGGGCCGCTGCCGAAGATGCTTTAGTTTTGCCGTTCGAAGTATTCAATGCTCTTTCGCTTAAGAACAATGTCACACATTCACATTTATGATACACAATTGACATAACGTAATACATATGTACGAAGTAAAACACGTATGACAGCAGTCGTTGATTATTTTTAATTATGTATTCGATATCTTTTAAGATACTTTTGTTTTGCTAGACTTCTCGAAGTATTTAATGCTCTTTCGCAATGAAAAATGTCCTATATTTTATGCAATGACAGCATACACAGTAAATACATCACATTACTCAAGTTTAAGGAAAGCGTTAAAGATAAAATTCACTTTAAAAATAGTTTTATTCTCCACCGTATCCGGATTCCTTGCGGAATGCTCTTAGCTTAGATTCTGAATAATATGGAATAATCGCACTGAAGTTGTTAATTGAACGTTTCTGTAACTAATTGATTTCCTTTCTCTGGCGAACATCGTTCAGTTTGTAATAGTTGGATTGGGTAGATTTTTGCCTTGCTGTAACTAGAAAATTTTTTTCTATATGATTGTTTACACATTGCAATGACAAATATAGCTCGCTTATATGGGTTTGGAAATAGTTTTGAAATAGTGTGACAAATTTTACGGGTCTCTTTAGTAGAATACAACAATTTGCGTAATTCTAACGCTTTCCATCTTCCTTTCATCCAATTCTTATATTAACCCGTTAATTCTGGGTATAAATATCCAACAAGATAAGTAAGTTTTAAGTAAAAATCCATATAAACTTAAGTTTTTGTAGATATAATGTTGTTGGACAGGTGATACCCTACCACTTTCTGCTGTTTATCTCTAATTTGTTTTAGTCCATTGTGCTTCTTTCCTTTTGTGATGCTATTTCAAAAATGTTCTTAATTTAAGATAAATTGTTTTCAATATGAAAATACTTGGGAAAATTGCGTGATTAAGGCCACCAAATTATTTATCTATTAGATTAGTTAAGATATTTCCCATTTTCAATTTTCCATTCATTCAAAAACGTTCCATTCAGTTTCAACGCTTGTTAAGACTTGGTTAGTTCTGTAACTATATTCACATCTTTTTACAAGGACGTTCGGCGATTTCGTAAGCAATTACAGGACGACCTTTTATAACAAGGAGGATGCAAGGACGACCGCTTATAGAGTGTCGCACCCCATCACGGATTCTTCGATCAAACACTTAACACTCGCCCATTGGCACGGGACAAAAATTTCCACTCCATATAACTCCCGCTCTTACCGAAATAGCCGTCGGCGCTCCTGTCTCCCGCTCCTTTTGGTACCCAAGAATCGCATTCCAGCGCTTGGTTTCCGCTGCTCTTGGCAGAATCATCTCGGAGGCGCGGCAGGGAAGGGTACGCCGCACGACGTCAACCACGTGACCTCTTTTCGAACGTCAATCAAACCCCTAAGTTAATTTGCCGGTTCTCCGTCGAGGACAGTTCGCCGCCCCCTTGGCAAAACTCGAATCCAATTCTCGTGCATCTAGGCGCGGTCAAGACCCTTCCTATGGAATGGCTAGGAGTGGAAGGAGAATGTGGAAGAGGAATGTAAGATGATGAGGAAGAAGGAAAGGTGATGATTAGAAATGAGGGATGAGGAAATTTTAAGTTGAAGGAAATTATTTTGAGGTTTGATAATTAACGATTTCGTAGGGCATGGATGGACAGAGAATAGGAAATATCTTTGTACTACAATACCGTTTACCGTCAACTTCTTATAGAAGGAATTTAGCTCGTTTGGTGTCATACTTAATCTTTGACATTTAACTTAATTAAAATAAATATTTATTAGTAAATATTATACAAATCCACAAAAATATGCCCTTTACAATCTTAATAAGGTTCAGTCATTAATATGCTTACTTTTATTATTCTATGAAATTAAAAAACTTCATCGTTTAATTAAAATAAAAATGTATTACTTAATATTATAAAAATTCGGTCTAAAAATTACGTCCTTTACAATCTCATTAAGGTTCGGTGATTGATGCGCGTACTTTTATTATTATATGAAACTAAATTCCACTCTAGCGTTGTATTTCTTTCTCTCTCTTGAATCTTTATCAAAATTTTTAAAATAAATAATGTATAAAAGAATGAACTATCTCATTGAAATTGATAGATCAATAACTTTTATACATATTTTACTCACTAAAATCTAGTATGTATTAATTTCAAATTAAACTCTTAATATATTTACTCAAACCGTAGTATTGAATGAAAGTTTAGTTGATTTTATATGCATTATCAATTCTATAATCTAAATTTTTACCTACAGAAATACATTACAAATAAATGCACAAATACATACAAGTGTATTAATAAGGATGGATTACACGGTACGATAGAAATACCAATGATGATATCATTGCTCTTATTGATGTCACATAATAGATATGACGGCATTCGAGATAAAAGAAAGTTTAGTTTGTATAAAACAAGAATAATCTGTATGTAACACCATAACAATGGAAAATGGAGAAAGGTAAATTACCTTCACACTCGTAGATTTCTTCGTTATATTCCTGGGAGTGAAAGCGTTTCAATCTTCATTGAAATGCAATGTGTATTCATTGGAATATAACGATATTAGCTCGGTGCAAAATTCCCATGTCATGCGGTTCCAGCAGTGAAAGGCATGCTCTAAAAAGATGGGCTCGCAATGATGAACCTTTGACCTTTAAAACCGGTGATATAAAGAATAGCTCTACATTAAGTATCACATTAGGATGGATACAGCGTTTAATGTATTTCATCTAATATCATGTAAATTAAAAAGGGAAATATTTTGATAATATGCATTTCAACTTTGAGAAATTGTGATATGATTTAACATTTTAGTTTCTTGACCTCCTTCTTAATTGATTAGAAAAGCCTCAATCATTTTAAGTGATCTAATTCTATTGTTTTTAAATGTATATAACAATATATGTGTTATATAATTAATTTCAGTTGACTTTTCATTTTCTTCAATTTTCTTAATTCATAACTCTACCATAGTTTGGAAATACGAAATACTTATACAGTTGGCGTTGACTAATATTCATCTCCTTTGAACGATATCATAGAGATAAACAAATGTATTAGGGTGAAGATTTTTCTCAAAAGTAGTAGTAATATTTTTACAGTGCATCGAGATGCCTTTCATAAAAACATAACGCTTTATGCTAAGAGAGCTAATTTATTTTCATATGTGTATTGTTTTCATGCCCAAGACGATTACAGATTCGTATTTTATTTTACTTTTATAACATTTTTATAAACAAGAGTAAAGATTTCTGAATTGAGAACAAAAATCATCCATTTTTTATCACTATTTCCTTTCCAAAAATATTTTTCCATTGCAGTATCCCCCTGATACATGGTTCTTCCGATTCCTTCAGAATTCTTTTACTTTAATATTGACGCTGTAGATAAGGAGTGCACAAACGTTTTACACGGTTTGTCAGAAAGCATGTTCTGCTCAGGGATTGGCGTCTTTTACCTTTTAGATTATACTTAGTGATTAACTTTTTTTATAGCTCTGTAGTAAGATTAGAGTTTGATTCAGTTAGAAGTCAATAAAGAAGGCCATCACATTAGTCTTTTCCTCAGACATCAACATTATCAGAATCTTGAGTTTGACCGATAGTCACGTAATTGGAAATCTACATTGCCGCACGTGGAAGGGTCAGTGTTAAGGGTAGGCATAGATGAATTGAACTGGGAGCTTGCAGTGCTTGGGGAATTTCCTCAAATGTGAGCAATGCGACAAGATAACGAGATTGAGGCACGAAAGGAAATGAAGGTTAGGGCAGAACAAACGCCAAAGATAGCATTTGCATATACGTGCATAAAGCGACCTTGATGCCTTCACCGGATATTTTCAGCCAACATTTCCTCGAGAACTTGAACTCCGTAGTGTGACAGTGTCCTTCTACTGAAGGAGTAATGAAGTGGCTAGTGCCGTGTCCCATTTGTAATCTGACGACAGTCTTGAGTGAATGAAGTAGAATCGTATTCTATCTTTCCCATAATTTCCCTAGTGGTCTCTAGGTGCGAACATGCAATATACTTTTCTTACTTCTACTAAATTCCTGTCACATAACCTTGAAATGTAATACACACATCTAAATCCCATAGTAAACAAAGTTATATTAGTTAAGATGTAAAAAGAGACTAACTAGTTCTCGATCGTGCCCGAACAAATTCGTTTTATTATTATTTATATTCTTATTATACAAGTGGATGAGCTATTCCGCTGATGTGAAAATTATCATGTTTCATCTTAAGGATTCTATATACGAGCTATGGATTCTTGCCCAGTAGTATTCACTCTAATAGTGATTTTTACTCTACTTACTATCCTAATACTGATAGAGGAGAATATTCACGTAAATTATATTTTTAATATAATCAAATCCTTTGATTAGTTAACGTTGAATACAGACATTATTCATGGAAACATTCATTTTATAATTTGTAGACAGTTTTCCTCTTGCTCCAGAATTTTTTTTCTTAATTAAAAGTTTCCTGATCTTGCGTATACTGATATTTATATTTTTAAGGTAGTATTGAATTGTCTTTCGTCACTAAAAAAACCTGGAGTTTATTGCGTGAATAAATTAATATAAGTTAATGACTACATTTAAATTAAAGCAATTATTGTATGGAAGTACATATCATGGATTCGAATGAAATTCAATTCCCTGAATCGCTTGAGATAATTACAAACCAGAATTAAGGCTAAATTTCGGAATCCAATGGGATAATTATTTTACTATATTTAAAGCTAGGTAAATTCGATCATTATAAAGGATTATTGAACGAAAATATTCATATCATCCTTCGACGGCTATTCGGTGAATGATACGCCGAGTCAATCAACAATTTTTGAGCAAATATCAACTAATATTTATTTCAAAAGTATCGCTGGCTCTTAAATGAGATAATAAAATTTTTAACGACCGACGATACGGAGGGAAAACTTAAATTATCCTCAAATACTTATCATTAAAGGGAAAAGATTAGTCCGAAAGCACTCCAAAACCATTAACCGGAGAGATTAAAGGTCTTATCTTCCATCCACTCGAGAGCCCCGCTTTTTTTCCGGGCCTAATCGGTTCGAGTGTTGGTAATGAAACGGTTTCAAAAAGGGCGAAAAAGAAATCGCTTTCCGAAACAAAAATTGGACGGATCGGAGATTAGTGCGGGGAAAGGATTGCGAGAGAGGAAAACAAGATGGCAGGAGTTTTGATCGCAAACGATTGCCTGTTCAAGAGGGAGGAAGGGGGAGCTTTTAAAATTACGCCGATAGAGAGCGTTAGAAGCGCGAGAGAGAGAGGTCGACGTCCCAAGAGAGCCGAATCGTAACGGGAAGCATAAAATATTCCATCGATTCCATTGGTTATGACGGAAGGGGGGATAATTGGTCGAACGAGCCCCCGCCCTAAGATTCATTTCCCTTGTTTGAGACCGGGGAAGAGACTTGAGTCGCGGGCAAGATGCCTCTCTCGAAAGCATCAACGATTCCCGAGATCACTTCACTTAGCAGTGTTGTCGTGGCTGAACAAGGGCTCATATCGCTAAGAGGATAAGGGAGTGGATGAAGGGTCAATCGAAGTTGACGGGGTTTGAGAAATATCGCGGCCTGGAAAGGGAGCCGAGGAATAAAATAATATCCCTGAATGTCGGAGATTGAAGTATCACCCGGAAGGTTTGCAATTAATGGAAGAAGGGACTTCACAAATAAATTCCACATAAATCCTCCACAGTATTGAAAATCAAAAAACCTGATACAATACAATTAGTTAGCTCAGCTTGAATGCCTCTATAAAGTCACTGTTTAATTTAAGAATCTAATCATTAATAATCTGATATTTCTCTCAATTATTAATAACTATTCCTTATTCTTTTAGAATTCTGCATGAACTGCGTATCAATCTATGGGAACTATATTTCAGATCATAAAATATTCGTCCATTGATACGGTTTTCGTCTCCCACTGTGATTGCCCTGTAAATGGATGTTTTTAGAGACTGTAGGGGCTAATATACCTATTACTGCCACATTTTAGGTATAAATGAAGAACCATAGGAATGAAAAATTACTAATCAAAAAGGCTTACTAAAAATGTCAGGTCGGACGACAAGTTATGTAACTAGATATAATTCATTGGATAACGGTCACATGTCGCACAAATTCATATGACCATATCAATGAATAGAATAAGTGATAAAACATAATTATGATAAAGATGTAAAGGGGAAAACATACTTATACTAAAGAGGTAAAGCGATGATTTAGATCATAATTTGAAAATCCATAACTCACCTCACATTCCGCATGAAGTGAGATTTCAATTAGCATTAAGCTTTTTTCATACTTGCAATTCAGTAGTGGTTGGTAAGTATTGATCCTTGAAAGCAAATGCTTTCGCGTTTGCTCGAGAAATTTTAATTTTAAATATATACAAAACTGTTTCACATTGTTCGAACGAGTGTCCAAACTAATAACGATCTAATTACTCTAGACAAACAATTTCTGTTGTTAAAATTAGTAAAACAGTTATGCTCACTCCAAGATTTTATTCGAAAATTGAATTTCTTCAAATTTGTTACAAGATAAAATGAGGAGGAGAGTGGAACGTACATTCCGCAATTTCTGACGTTTTTCTGAAACATAAATGTATATATGTCATGCAAAATCATTTAGAGAAGAAACATGGAGATGAAAAACCTCCCATAAAAGAATTTATAAGCAACACCATGAAAGACAATTTAATAGCAAAGAATTAAATATGACTTTGGGGGATTGAGGAAAGGGAAGAGGAAAACTTAATATGAGAAATAAAGAATATAAACTTAGGAGGAAAACGGTACTGTTCTTCGAAACCTTTGAATAAATTAAGGGAATACGAAACAAGCTACAGAAATAACGGAGAAGACAAAACGTAAGATATTGTCTAAAATTAAGTTAATTTCTATGGATTCATAGCTTAATTCACTTGAATCATAATACGAAGGTACTAATATTTGTTCTTTATTCATGAAAAATAATTGATAATTTCGTTTATCGTAGATCGTCTCTACTAATATAACATAACTTATTATTTTTAAGCTTTTGTAACTCGAAAGACCCTTAGGTTCCCGATACTGATACACTGACATTTAACACTAAAATTTTTATGAAATAATAAAGTAAAATTATTTATATTAAGTTACGATGTATAACCAAAAGGAGGCTAAGAGAGACATCAGACCCAGGATTTGGACTTCAACTGTATCTAGATAGGATTTGGAGTCTCAAATACCATTTTGCATGTTTTCGAGTAGTCCATTCCTAAACAAAAAGAGGCATATTGATCGCGCACCCAATAAAGCAATACAGTGGGTGGAGAAACGATAAAGGAAGATCTAGGCTAGATTATTATAAGTGAGTAATGGCTACTGTTGAGGTCTGGAATTTTGATGGAATAAACTTATCAGCTGGGAAAGACTACCAAGACTGCAGCGGAGAAATATTCGGAACTTTAACCGCTGATGATGCTACTGTGAATATTCCTATTAATGGGTCCATTTTCCCTGAAACTTCCTGTCTTTACTACAGTCTTCGATGGCTAATTACATGATAATTTGTTGTTAGATATATGTAGCAACTTACATCATAATGTGGATACCCGAAAATTTTTGTTTGTCTTGATATATATTTTTTCCCTTTTATCTTAGTAGTGTATCTAATCCACGACAGTTCAAAATACAATAAGTATTTTATAGTGTGAAGGGTTTTAAGATTTAAAAATGCGAATGAGCGAAATTTCAGCGGTTTTTTTCATATTGTCGGAAACACCAATGATAGCAATGTACATAGGATAGAATCAGACTCCAATAAACCATTAAAATTATAATGTAAATAATATTCTTTTCTTTAGTTCAATTGGGATTGCCTTCTTCGGGGACGAAATTTATCCACATAGGATCGCGAGCCATTTTTAATGGATTATTAGACTTTGGTCATATCCTACATGTCTTCAAAATATTATTCCCAATACTATAGCTCAAACTGGAGAACATTCTAATACTATATCAATACTAATAATAAATCACTGCGAATACAATTTTACAATTGGTGAGCTTTTGAATTAATATTAGGTGAAAAATCCCTCGGGATAAAAATCTTTGAGCGAGCTTTCCTTGGGCGAACCGTCTCTTGGACGAAACGTTCCTTTGGAAGAACGCTGTGGGTGAAACGCCCCGGAACGGTAGAGAAATGAGCAGTGGGAAGAATGGAAAATATCGGGGCATATGAGCGGGGGACAATGAGTACGGACGGAGAGGGTGGAACAGGAATAAAGAGATGCGAAAGGGGTGAGGAATTAATGGGTAGCGGTAGACAAAGGGGATGAAATGGAAGATGAAGGACACAGATTGGAAGAAAGGGTCAAACAGAGAAAGGAGAGAGAGAGCCCGGCGGAGTGTTGAGATGGAATAGAGGCCGAATGGATGGAAAGTACCTTATCATCAGAGAAAGTGGGATCAATAAGTTCTCTCGAAATTAAAGGCGGGGCGCATAAAGAGTGAGATAGAGAGGAAAACGAAATGACAAAGGAAAGGTGAGCGAGGGTACAAAGGATTGGGAAGAATGGCGAAATCAGTGGAGAAAAGAATGCAGGTGGCCCGAGCAGGGAGTCATCGGGTAAATTGATAAAGACGAAGACAACCCCGGACGATCCGTCACCCGCTGCTTAACGACGTGGGGGAATGAGGATGGGATTCGGCGGCGGGGAAGGGGGACATTACCGGGGGATTCGGGGAGAGTTTCCCCGGTCACCACGCCCCCCTCGAGAGCGGTGGTCGGGTTGTTAGAATGAGATGGAAGGGAGGTCTTTTTAGCAGGAAAAGGGCCTCCACGCGCCTTTTTTGCAGCTATGATGATGATGGCGTCGATGATGATCACCGTTGCTCTCTCGAGGGGAGGGGGCGTTACCAGGGCAATGGCCATGTTTCCCCCCGTTTCTTCGACGCCTCTCCTTTGTTTAGAGAGCTACCAAGGACCATTTCGACTCATTTCATCTCGGAGGTAACGCGTCGCTGGAGTTTCTTTCTATTTTCGAGGGGTTCTCTTTTTTCGGCTGAGTAATTCGCGAGGAGGAAGTCGTCCTATGCGGGTGTTGAACGTCAGATTACGATGGGTTGATGAGTTTTGTGCTCGGTTCTTTCAATGATCACCGAGGGAAGAAAGTTTGTTAACTTCCTCATGAATATCTATCTTTGAAAGGTTTCTCTATCGGTGTAGCATCATCAAGTACGGAAAATAATTCTTGGATAATCAAATACCAAGAAGATGATACATCTCAGTTTTTTCCGCTGATCAAGTCTGCTTCGCCAATAAATATATCTTACCCATAACTCCCTCCTCATTTTCCTTACACCCTACCACCTTCTCTTCTTACCATATAATCTCCCACTTTATAGTATTATTTATACCATATCTGAAAATTTTCTTCTACATGACGATGCTATTATTAACGAATATAAACTCTCAATCTCTATATTTTTCAATTAATCTCAATTTAGCTTCTAGTCTCCTTCCTTTCGAGAATTCGAAACCTACGTCTGAGAGCATCTTTGTTACGCATACCGTTTTCTCGTAGAATTTGTTAATAAAACGTGTCGTTATATACTGTACTTTCTCGAGTTCATGGGTACCCGGTTCATTCCCTGGATCCCATTCACTTGCGGCGTATTCAAAATGAGGGCTGGTAAAGGGAAATAACATCGCTCTCTAACCTTCTCATTGGAACTACCGACAATAGGCATTATAAATCCGAACTATTAACTTGCTTTACCGCAGATTTTTTGGATGTGAGTGCTCCAGTTTAAGTTATTCGAAAGATTTATCCCAAGATATTCAACTGATTGGACTACATTTATGTTCATTCCATTAATTACCTACGGGAAATTCTGACGAAACTTTTTCTTTTGGAAGAAATGAACCACGGAGCATTTGAATAGAGTATCGTCATCCCTTTATGTTTTCTGTAAATGTCCACAACAAACTTTAATTACTCGAAATTAAATCGCATTTTGATAAACATGGCGATATTTTTGATAATTTCCACCTCCCAAAAGCAAACGCAACGTGCCATGGACTTCAATCAACCCAGAGTAAGGGAACGCTAACGGAAAACATTCATCATGTTTTCCTCTGCTCTACTTTCACGAGATCCAATTAGAGGCGGACTTCCATAGCGACATTTGGACATCCGTCCTACCTTCCAACCGATCATCTCGCAATTATTCTAGCGCTTAGCAAAAGTTCGAACTAAAAAGCTTGCCTCCACACGGCGCTTCCTAAGCAAACATCCGGAAATTCGCCCGACGCCTCCATTACCAAATTGAAACGGAATAAACTCCACGCCGGATCGAAAGAATAATTGCTCTTTCTCTTCGAATCAATTTGCACGGCAACTAATTGCTCGCAATGTTCACACAAACCCAAACTTTCGTTATCCGGAATTTAGTGCTAGGATGTTTGCTCGATCAACGCTCTCCGCGTTCGAATTACACACTATTCAATATATATCCATTTTCCGCTCACTGCATTCATTTCAGAGCTCTCCGTTGGATCGGAAATTAAGCTTGCTTTTCTCGGAATGGCGAACGATTAAAAGTGACATATTTTTGCCTCGGTCATTGCATGATATTCGTGAGATTATGTGGAATATCTCACTGGAAGGAGCCGCACTGTCTTCGTTATGCCAGCAGCACTACCGCTTAATTTTCTATTAAACTATGCAGTTCAACAACCATTATTGAAAAATTCATAGCTAAATAAAACGTCTTTCCAATTTTGTTTTACGACCGGGAAAAAGGACACGAATCACTTAACTTAATTCAAAAACTGTCTCAAGTGACATTTCCTATGAGGCATAAATGTCGTGTTGACACTATTTGCCCCCATTAAAAATTTGAATACTTTTAATAGTAGCAGGTACCAATGCCTAAATATATAATAATAGTAAAGGCAATACCTTATTCAAATATCTTCGACCAAGTATTTAAAGATAACTAATTGTTTTAAAATGTTACTTTTAAAGTTACATAGTTATGTATATAGTTTAGAAATCATTACTTCCAAGAACTGAAAAATGATGTACCAAAACTTTTAACATTTAAGCTGAAAATTTTCCACAATTTTAATTATCTATTTTTGTTCCAACAGAAATCCTTTTTGATGCATAATTCATAGCTAGTAAACATCAGGATATGGCTACCAAGACCAGTTTATGATATTAGTAGTAGTAGCTTATTTATTTAGATTATTTATTACATCTCTGTCAATTTCAGAGTAAAAAAGAATTTCATTTAAGAAAGTAACACTGTTCGCTGACATTTCATACAAAGATTCTGTGATTACCAATTTCTAAATAAATATAATTTAGCATATACCGCAGCAATTAATCACAGAAAGTTTCAGGAAGGAAATTAAACAACCATAACAAGATTTATACTGTCTCATGATTTCTTCATTCATTGATTTCTTCGATTCTTAATAATTTTCATACATTCTCTTCATTTCCTGCACAAATTAAAATTTCACGTTACAAAATGTGATACAAAAGATTCTGAATGAGCTGATGATTAAGAAACTATGGCTTTTTTCCTCAGATCCCTAGTGATTTCTGAATGAATCGCATATTTTAGAATATTTCGCGGATGAGTCACAGAGCCTTCGATCTTCGAATGCCGAATCAGTCCGAGTTCAATTGCACTCAGAGCCTTCGTCCTTTTCTAGCAAATCGTTACTGAATGCCCCTTGAAACCTTGTCGGAACTCTTATTAACCCTTGGAATAGGCCCTCATCTTTTGTTCCAATTTCGATGAAAGCCCGTCGAAGAGGAAAGACCGTGCTGGATGCAGACGGTAGAGATAGAGTTAAATGAAGGATGGGAAAGAAGAGGAGAGTGAGTAGAAAAAGGAATCGGATGGAAAAGAATGTATTAGAAAGATAGGGAGAGTAATTACAAGAAAACTAATTGACTGATATGGGACTATCAAGAAAGATTGCATCACTCTAATCATTTTCTTTTAGTGAAACTTTACGAGGAGTCCAATACTGGTGATAATTTCATCCTCAAATGGTTACTCATGTATAAGCTGATAAAGAACCCTTATATACAAGTATTTAAATTTTTACCAAAATCTACGGTTTCAGCCATAAATTTGAGTAGCTCTCCATAATGAGAGATGGAATAAAAACTCAAATTCTATTCGTTTCAGCAGAATATTTATCTTCCACGATCCCGTACTACTTCAAAAGTATTTTAAATCACAATGTAATTTATTGTCATTCATTATCACCAGGAAAATATGGAAGCCATACTAATAATAATAATAACAAGTCATTATTGCGGGGCGAGATTGAGACAATGTTGTCTCTTCTTCCATCTAACCCTAACTGGTAGGTAACACAGTTACATTCAAAATCGTGAGTGTAGTTTCGCCATTTCGAAAGAAAGGGAAACAAAATGCTTATCTTAATGCAAAATCTTTGTGAAAACAACAAACTCCCTAGTTAGCTATCTGATCTATGACCCTAATACAACCAGAAAAGAGGGCCCAGAAGTAACTCTCCGCTCTCGCTATAATCTCGCGAAATCTTTGACATCTGGCCTCGAAAATTGCGTTCGCTGAGTACGGGAATCACTATGTCACGTATATCACTCCTCAATAATGTATCGGATAACTTATGCCTATACTCATTTCTTCTATCCTCAAAAGATTCCCATCCGAGGCTTTTGTTCATCTCTGATACACTGCTGCCAAAACTATACTGCACCTTAACGAAACGAGCCGCTCTACGTTCTGTCGGCTAGCCCTATATACGGTTTTGTCCGCCATTGCATGTTGAATATGTATATATAAGTATGAAGTAGCTTTTCTATGGTTTATTTCTTCTTTTATGTATTATTGCAATGTATTATTTGACGAGCCTCACTCTGATAGGTGATGATATTTTTATTTTTTCATGCATGTTTCATCTCATTTATTCTCATTTTACATTATTTTTCATGGTGTCAGGTATCTTATTATGAATTTATGGTTCTCATTTTTTTTTTCAAAAGAACATTGACAAAGTTGTTAAATGATGGTGAATTTTTAAATTTTTTTCTGTATTCATACTAGTTCTTTTGCCGTTTTCATTTATGACATTCTGTATATTCAGTGTTTTTTTATCTCTTATGTCATGTTTTCCTTTTTATTAACCGTTATTCTTGGATGGATCATTTTATATGCAGTTTGAAGTGTAAATATGTTCCTTGCTTTCTAATTCTGTAAATTTCAGTTTCTTTTCTATCTGTAGGTTTCGCAGGTTTTTCACACCCTCTTCTGGGGTGTTTTCCTGCTGTGGGCTATTTTTCTTATCCTAGGTTTTGAAGCCCACAGTATAAATTTCTTCCGTGTATTTTTTTCTATCTCTTTCTTACAAATTGACAAAGGGTTAGATGTAAGAAGAGACTATCCAGTCTCAATCTCGCCCGAATAAAGACGTTTCATTATTATTATTATTACGTTGTACGCGCTCTAGCTCCAGGATCATACTCTTCTCGTTTGGATTCCACAACGCGCAACAGTACTCAATCAACGGAGGAACAAATGAAAAGTAACTGATTCGGATACTCATAAAAGTATCCATATCTCCAATTATCGCCATCACTAATTTCTATTAAACCTTTACGGGAACGAAAGACTTGAAATAACTGCAATGACCCGAAATCAGAATGCGAAATATCACCGAATTCACGCAAAGATATCTGGAAGCGATTTGGATGTCTCAAGAGAGAGATTGAAAAGAGCGTAGGAAGAAGAAAGAGTGAAAGGTGAGCGAGGAGAAAGAAAGGGTAAAAAAGGGGTGAAAAGAAGACGTGAAGAGGCTTATGACCTTTAGATTGAAAAGAATGAAACTTCCGAAGAAGAGGAAGGAATGGTTTCAATAGAGAATCGCGTGGGCTGTATTGAAAGATGGGTGTCATTTGTATGTTTGTTGTCAACGGTGGAATAAGCTTGTCATCGATTGAAAGCTTTTGCGGATGTAAAGATCGAATGCATTATTCGAATGGAACCTCATTAAGGGATTTTTGAAGGTTTTCAATGCCAGAGACTTAACGATGCGGATCCAAATATAAAAATAACCCGGGTGCCATCTGAAGAAAAATCTCTTTTGCTATTCTTGGAGGTGTCTGAATGAATCAAGTGCTGAATTCAATGGAAAGTTTATACATTTTTTTCATGAATGAAATTCTAGTGGAGATCCTATATTCTTTCTTTTGCTTTCATGAAAGGAAATATCAGGTTATGAAGCTATAGTCAGGATAGCATAGCTAATACATTTTATCAATCGAGTATTTTTCGTAAGTCCGACGAAGCAGAATGATGTGAAGGAACCCCTTTCTTGAAGAATCAATCATTGATACAAAGGACTTTCGGCAATACATTATCTCTCATACTATAAATTTATAACACATTTTTCGTGTATTTTTTGCTTTGAGGCAAACCTGATTATCCAAAATTATCATTTAAAAAATAACATTACAATTAAGTATATTACTATTATGGAGCTATTTCATTAATTTCTCTTTCTGCAAAGAATGAGCTTATAAATGGGCCAATGCAACCAAAAATATATAACCTTAAGTTGTTAAATGTCAAGTTTTACGGTGTGTTAGAACTCAATAACCAAGTAGCTTGTACATATCTTGCAATTTTAGATCTTTTACCGGAGATACAAATGTCTTAAAGCCTGTAATAACGAAGCTTTAATCTTGACCATTATATAACGTAGGAAATAAATCGATATGCTTAGGCGTTACTCTGTGAGAGGCCATAGCATAGATGAGAAAAGACTTGGTTATTATGAATGCAATTTAATTATAACTGAATATTTCACTACCAGAGTAGTATCATAAGGTAGGAAGTTTTTCATCTCTGGAGCACATCAGCAGATAAAATTTCTTTTCTGAATGATTTAAATTTTGAAATGTTGATAATTCCTTGATAAAAATTTTATTGTTGCCTATATGTATAAATATCTAGTAGTATATAAAATAATATAGAATGAGTAATGAAGATTTTAACTAGTATGTTTCTGTTTCTTCATGGGAAGCGAGTTATACCAAAAATTCCTGCGTTATTCCTTTGTTACCCATAAGTAACATGAACGAGCATTCCTAGATTCAATCCCAATGTAGAGCATGATCTGAGACATCCGTGTTTAACAATCCAGCACTTACCAAACATATAGTTTCTGTTGGTTTTATTCTCCACTATACCAACAATTTAGTAGTCATGCATCGCAGAGATCACGATTCTATGTACATTTACTTGAGAGTAAATTTACCTCGAGAGGACGTAAATTCGTGCGAACCAGAACTATGCTTGATCTCAAATAGCAAGGTAACGCTCTATGATCTTGTAGAGATAGGTCACGTACTATCATCGTCTTACATACAATTTGCCCCAATATCCTTGCGCTAAGAACGAGATGGAATCTCCACGGTCCTCAAATTGTGGTGACTCGTATTTATATAACCCAAAATGCAATGTTTAAAATTTCCTCTACCTATCCCAGCTTGAATCTAATGGCATGTAAATCACGTCCGCCTTCGTTGACTTTGTCTGCATGAATGGCAATATTTCATAAGAAATATACTTTCAATGGAAGTATTTAAAGTAAATAAATGTATTCTAGCATTTCAGTGTTATAAAATATTTCGTAATATATAAAAATAATGACTAGAGGGAAAATAAATGGGTAACACAGAATCTATTCCACAAATATATTTCAAATCTCCATTTATTATCTCCGTTGTACATAGTCTCACATTTCTCCATTTCCTAAAATCTAGTTCGTTTGATAATTTTGATGTATGTAATTTGAAATTCTGGCGATAGTCAATAAAAATTAATTAGGATTAAATCAACCAATCTTGCTTGAAATATCTTTCTTCTTGCATTAGATAGTAAAAAAGAATATTTTGAAAACGTGAATTTTGAAAGATATCATATTCCATTCCAAGAACATAATGTTGAAAATTTCAGAGATTTCTTTCTGAAGTCATGGAATTGACTGACACAATAGTTATCTCATCTCATAATTTATGTGTTATATAATTACTTTCAGGCACACCTTTGAAAAATACACTTTTATTTTTTCAGACTGTTAGTACACATCATTCACGCTCATTATTTCCATATTCTGTACAGCTTAATTTTCTGATGAAATAATTACATGCCTTTATTTTTATTAAATCCATCCTTTTCATATTCTAGAAATCTATAATTTATTAATTTTACACAATCCACACAAGATATTTCGATCAGAAAGTTTTATTTCTCTTCAGAGTTAAATTTTCGACATCAAGATCAGATAACAGATTATTCTTGGATCTATCTGTTCGCTTTAAGATGAGATTTGCAATTCTAATGTCACTAATTCCAATTGTCTTGTCATTCTTTTTCAATTTCATTCTCTATTGGAACGCGCAATATAATAAATATATTATGCAATCTTTAAACGTATTAATACCGTTTAGAATCAAGAAGTAATTTTGTCCTGCAATGCATTAAATACTTCCCTCATTCACCCATATATTACCTCACCCAAATATCTTCAGTGTTTAAACCCATTACCAGCATTTAAATCAACTCCGGTTGCAGTAGGTAGAAAGCCATAAGTTGATAAGATTCCTGTTCCTGACGTCGGTTTCTTTGACCCAATTTCCTTCCCATTAATGACAGATTTCCTATTTTGAGAAGTTTTAGAGCTGGGAGGTTATCGCCTACGTAAATTATAAGTTGTGTGCCATAGAACGGGAAGGAGTTACGGCTCAATTATAGAACTTCAAATTCCTTTCTCATTCCCTCTCCACGGGGCCTCCTGTCTTCTATCAACTTTCGGTTTTAAATTTAATTAGACGCACTGCGTGCATGGCGTCAAAAGTTTCTTCGGCACACATAGAGCTGCTCCGCCCCACGAGATTAACACCCTTTCTAACGTAATTCCCCTCAGCGTGTGGGAATAATTTCCTCTCCAAAATGCTACTGCTGAGGCGAAATTTAATAATGCCATAATCTCTCGGGCCAGAGGTTATATTTTTGTTCCCAGGCTATTGCCAGCCGTATATTTTCTAACCGGTCGGAACATTATCGAAAATGAGACTTCTGTTTTCCCATTTGCTCGCTTAACTGGAATTCATTACTGTGTATTTCATTCTGTAACCTATGACAATTAATTTCGCTTAAATGTGTAACCATTTGAAATATTGTCCTCTTTGACCATGTGCCTGATATCCTTTCTACGTTTGTTTGCACAGGTTTATATTCAACTATCTTTAATCCTTGATCTACTCATTTCATTTATTATGAATTTATTTCATCAGAAAAGTGTATTGTATTTTTCTCTTCGGATAGGTATTTTGGTAGAAAAGTGCATTTTTTTCATATAGAACTCACTCTACTACATCTCGACTGACTAAGTTATATATTTTACCAGTAATAACCAGTAATACATATACCTATAATGATAGTATACCAGTAATAACAAGAGAAGATATAAAATATGATAATCAGTATTGGTAATTTCACATTACAGGTAAATTTGCAAATTCTTCTGAGTTAAAATTTGCTTCACCATTATGGGTTCTAAATTCGAAGTAACCTTTCCTTAATTAAATTCAGGGATACGTTATGATGCATTTATCGTGACAAGTATTTGATGAAAATATAGACTAGAATTACATTGTTTTATGAGCCCAACCTACACTAAATGAAAGATTTTAGCAAAGAGTTTTATATTGATAACACTGTTCTTTTAGTTACAGTGGTGATCGAGTAAACACTTAAGACAAAAATATTTTTTCCCTATGCTCTATGCTTCAAAAAAATATATCAAAGCATACTTATATCGTACAGGATACTTTTAATAAATTTGTTAACACGCAATGAATTAATGCATGATAAAAATTCTTTATTAAGATTATAGTTTCACTACAAACACAACTCAGTTACAGGAAAAAATATTCATAACAGCTATGAATCAATGTTTCATAGTGTATAACCCCCTGATTTTTCCTTGGGAAGAGCATCCTTCGTTTCCGAAAGAATTTAAATTACAGCCATTCGTTACCAAACGGCTCAACGCCGCCTTGCAAAAAATCCTCTATCAATTTCCGCTGGGATTATCAATCACAAAAATTGCGGCGCCATTATAGACCAAAAATTTTGAGCGCGCATCCCCGAACACCATAACGATATCCGACGTCCCATAAATAAAACGGAGGATAATTTAGTTTTCGGAGTGCAGGTAAGGATGAGAGGCATTTTGGAAGTTGGAAAGGGACATAAATCAGGAGGTGATAAAAAGGGATTTTAAATAGGAAAAGGGACTCAGCGTGAGATGAGGGAGATCTGCAAGGAGGGGTAAGGGTTGGTAATGGATGCAAGAAGCGAGATGAATTAAGTCGTGATTCCGATGCGAAGGAGTGAGGAGCGTAATAGCGGGATGGAGGGAAGTTTGGGAAAGTAATGACTCTATTATAGGCTAAGGAAAATTACGCAGAAGGGAAAAAAGAGATTTGCCTCGGTTTCTACACGGAACAAGTAAAGGTGGGGATTAGAGTGAATGCGTTAACTCGGTGCGATTATGCGTGAATCTTGAGATACAGGATAAAGGAAAGCAAAAAACGGAGTGAAATAGGTTCGCCGTGATAGGAACTGAAAACTTTAAGATCTTGATTCTTGTTCTAGTCATGTTTTTACCCCTTAAGAAAGGAGGTGCAAATGTACATAAAGAAGCAGTCTTGTGCTTCAAGTTATCTAAATCGCACATTCTATTTTACCTTACAGTAAGCGTATGTGTCATGAAATTCCCTACATAACGCCATTGATTTTTCGATAAATAATTAAGATGTAAGTTACGTTGTGGATCTAAAAATTTTCTATGGGTCGATTTTGGACTATTTTCTACATGTAAGTTAAAATTATAATTTACCTAAATTTTCTGCCATTAATAATATAATAATAATTCCTATTATCATTATAATTCATTTGTCTCATCAAATTTGAGTGATCACTTGTATGAGGGATACATAATAGCTTACATTAATATGAATGAAAGGGTTGAAATAGCATTAATAATAGCCATCTTTTCCTATAGTTGTAAAACATGAGCTGTAATGGTAACAAGCAAATGAAAGTTGGAAACGATGGAAATGTGGTACCACGATAAAATATGAGATAGAAACTCATAGATGGAGTAACTGAGAAAGGAGTTTTTGTTTAAACTTTCTTTCAGACATTTGTAAAAGGAATAGAGAAGTAAGCGTAAAAATTTAGTGAAAATGCGAGATAAATAAATGTCCAAACGCTAGGGTATTCTGCTTCAATAATATTTTAAGGAATGGTGAGGGGAAGGAATCATAGCAGAAGACCTAAGCAAAATTATGAGTGGGTAGGTCATAATAAATATGAACATAAATAACGGATAAGATGAATAATGAATTGCGATAAAATGAAGAGATTGGTATCTCACCAGTCTTGTAATTTCTAACTTATGATGATGATGAAGTGATTAAAATGGATTGGCATAAGATGAATTATGATAAAATGAAGTCATTGGTATTATACCAGTCTTGCGATTGCTAACTTATGATGATGACGATGTGATTTATATATATTGGCCTTATTTTCCATAGCATCTTCCCGTGAAATTTCCTACCGTTACTATGGTAATTAAATCTTCCAATTGTAATGCTGGCAATACAACTGTCGTAGGAAAGAAAACTCTCAAAATATAATGACGGAGAAAAGTATGAAGGAGCTTAAAGGTGTGCGGTAATGGAAAGAAATCCAGAGGTCGGGTAAGTTGACGAGGGTAGAGTGAGAGGATGAGTCGTTCATTGAAAGGGTGGCATTATAGAGTGTGGGTCAAGTGGATCCGGATGTTGGGGAGAGTGACAGCATGGAAGGAAATGAGACAGAGGGAGGGATATTGGAGGATGAACTATGTTAAGGGAAGGATAAAATATTAAAGACGATCGAAGAGAAAAGGATGATTGCGGTTCACCTTCAAAACTTTTTATCTGACAGTTTCTGTAAAAATGTTTATCAGATGGGGAGGTAATATGGAACGAAACTAAGCAAAGATTTGTGCGAAAGGTATTTCATAAGTTGGCTAGGTTCATTGTGATGTCATCCACCACAAGTTTCATCATTCAATACATGAAAATTTTTAACTCGATAAGTGGGATATAAGAGATTTAAGAACATTTCTACACGAGAATTTGGATTCTCGGAAGAAAGCTGGATTCCAAAACGAGATGGAAAGGTAAAACTCAATAAGTTCAGGCTAAACCTTGAGGAATTTCATATTTAAAATTAGTATCATTTTATTTTGTAAATAAAAATAATATTCATTTTAAATTGTTTTTATTCATCTTAAATATTTTTTATTCATCTTAAATATTTTTTATTCATCTTAAATATATTTTATTCATCTTAAATATTTTTTCAAGATGAAATAGACTTGAATCTACACTGGAGTGATATATCAAATTAAGGTTATTAGTATTAAAACCTATCATCGTTTGCTACAATATCATCGGCAATTTTTATCTTGACACAGAATAAGTTGCTGTAATTCGCCAGAGTAGCATCAGTTTAGCCATAAAAAGCTGGAACTGAAAACCTAGCAAGCTTTTAAGATCCGTCCTTTCCATTCAGCCATAGCTTCGCTCTCTCGTTTAGCAGTGTAGTAAGTCAAAAACGTTGATTTAGGTCTACGAGAAGGTCGTGAAGAGGATAGCGATAGGACAGAAGTACTGCGAAGAAGCAATGAATAGAGAGGCGAATGTTTGCCATGTTCCCCAGTCATGTTTTAAGAACGCGAGTCCTCTCGTAACTGCATGCCCGTCCCTTGTTCGGACGAATGCTTGATTTCACCACTGATTACTCCTTCGCCGCCATTTTGAGGCATTCTGAAAATACGATGAGATCTCGGGAATTTATTGCCTTGTAGCACGTTCGCGCTCTCTGACGAGAGCTCTTGTAACATGCCGAACTCTCTCTTCTTTGGGAAGTGTTGTTTCTGTGTTTCGCGTCGTAGGTTATGGAGGTTAGATGGACAAGATCGCCGAGGGAGACCGCAAAATAGACTTTTTATATATGTTTCGAGCTGGGATTGACTCTCTGCGATATAGACTGCGGGGATATTTTAAACTAACATCTTTGGACAGTGTACCGTGGTTACTTAATACTAACCAGACATAGCGTAGTGTAATTCTATAATTGCCTGTCATTCGTTCTAAATCGCGATAAAAACCCCTGCAGAAAACTTCCACAGGTAATAAGTTACAGAATACGTAAGAATATAATTTTTCATAGAAAGATTTACGACAAGTTTTGCGCTAAAGTTCATGGAATATCCATGTAGTTGTACACAATTGTGTAATACAGTTAATTCAATAATGACTAATACAAAACAGGGTAATATTACATGAAAGTACGTAGAAGCTTATGAATAAACAACGAATACTACATCATATAGTTTATTCACGAGTTTTTATGTACATTCATGTAATAATACAGTGTAGTCATTATTTAATTAACTGTGTTACATATTTGTGTATGACTATATGAAAATAACTGTATGACTTATGAATAAACTATAAATACTACATTTAATATCGTTAAATTATGACAAAAACTACGATTTTGTTGCTTTCGATGTAAAACTACTAATTATCTAATTTTAAGCTTATTTTCGAAAATTTTAAATTTTTTTGGGATTAGTAAGGGTATAGCTTTCTATTTCCCGATACCCTTATTAAGAAATAAGTATTTTGTTTTAAACTTTGATTACCACGTCCAAGATAACTAGTTTAAACTTGCACGCAGTTCATTCAAACTCTCTTCAAAATTACATCAAGGATCTATGAATTCGTATTTATCCTTCAAATCAAATCGGTCATCGCGATCCTATATGGATCAAATCTCGAGTGGAATCGGATATCATCTGTAAATACACGCTTTGTTATGAGTAAAATGGAGACAACACTTTTTAAAGACAGAGATAAAAATTGACTTTAACTTTTAGTAAATGAGAAATTCATTCGTATTTCATACGATAATTTTTTAAGTTCATTATAATAATATGAAATTTAATTCTTAAGCATACTGACTAGCCCACTTTAAAGTGAATGTTTTTTTCTTCGAGGTCACCCGAAAATATGGAAATTTTCATTATTGCTTTTTGCAATTCGCCCATATCCGTACATATGTATCTTTACTTAGTTTTTCCCTTAAACTTTCTTTATCATCGATCATCATCATCATAGGTCATTCAATCCGTAGATTGGTTGACTGCAGCCCTCCATTCCTCTCTATCTAAAGCTAACTTTACTAAATCCTGATATCTCTTCTTTCCTATATCTCTCTTTATTTGGCTCATATATTCATCTCTTGGTCTTCCTCTTGCTGCTTTTCCTTCTATTTTTCCCTCAAGTACGTTCCTAACAAATTCATTGTGTCTGATGATATGTCCAATCCATCTGGTTCTTCTTTTTCGGATGATGCTCCATATTGTTTTAACCTCTTCTATTCTTCTGTATACTTCTTCGTTTCTTACCTTATCTGTCCATTTGATCTTCAGCATTCTCCTCCAGCACCAGGTTTCGAAGGCTTCTATTCTTCTCTGGTCCGCTTTCCTAATGGTCCATGTCTCTGATCCATAGAGTGCCACACTCCAGACGAATGTTTTCAAGAATTGTTTCCTTGTCTGTAATCTTATATTCTTTGAGCATAGTAGTGGCCTCTTCCTCATGAATGCCTCCTTTGCTTGGGCTATTCTTCGCTTGATGTCTGTGGTACTTCTCCCATCCCATGTTATGCTACTTCCAAGGTAGGTGAATGATTCTACTTGCTCCAATTTCTCTCCTCGTAGGGTAATGTTTGCTTTCAATTTTTCTCTTCCACATATTAGGATTTTTGTTTTCTTTTTGTTCACTTTCATATTATATCCTTGAATAGCTTGATCTATTGCATTTAGGGATGCCTGCAAATCGCCTTTATTTTTTGCTATTACTGCAATGTCATCTGCAAACCGAAGCATGTTAATTTCTTTTCCATTCACCTTAATTCCCTTCATGTTCATTCCTTCTATTTCTTTCATTGCTTCTTCTAGGTATACATTGAACAATGCTGGTGAGAGGCTACATCCTTGTCTTACTCCTTTATTTATCTTAGTTTCTATTTTCTTGCCATCTCTCATCCTCAGAGTGGCGACTTGGTTTTTATACAATTGGTAGATTATTCTTCTGTCGTTGTAGTCCATTCCTTTGTTTTCCAGTATTTGGAACAATTTGTTCCACTCCACATTGTCAAAAGCTTTCTCCAAGTCTACAAAAGCCACATACACTGGCTTGTTGACATGTATCATCTTTTCTATTATTCTCCTTAGGCATAATATGGCCTCTCTTGTTCCTGTGCTTTCCTGAATCCAAATTGGTTTTCTGACAAGTTGGCTTCAATTATTCCTTCTATCCTCTTGCTTAATATTCTTGTGAGTACTTTGGATGCATGTGAGAGCAGACTCAACGTTCGGTATTCCTCACATCTCTCGGCTCTTGTTTTCTTTGGTATCGCAACCATTATACTCTTCTCAAAGTCCACTGGTAGTCTTCCACTTTTATAACTGTCCTTGATAATTTCAAACAGGGTGTCTTTTGCTTTCCCTTCAAGCGCTTTGACAATCTCTCCATTTATTTTATCTGCTCCAGGTGCCTTGTTTTTCTTCAAGTCCTTCACTCCTCTCTCGAATTCACGTCTCGTTATCTCTGGGCCTCGCTCATCTTCATCCACCTCACTTTCGTTCTTCAATATATCTTCAAGAGGTTTTAGTCCTTGATATAATGTTTCAATATAGTCCTTCCATCTCTTTCCTATATCTTCACTTTCTATCAGCATATTCCCGTTCACATCTCTGATGTTGTTGCATGTAGTTTTTCTTTCTCTGAAGTGGCCTTTTACTAACCTGTATGCTGTTTCAGTGTTCCCCTTCCTCATGTTTTCATTTATTTCTTCGCAGCAGCTTTCAATCCATTCTTCCTTAGCTTTCTTTGATTCTCTTATAACTTCGTTCCGTAGTTTCTTGTAGAGGACTCTCCCATCTTCACTCCTCGAGTTCTTGTATTTCCTTCTTTCTTCCATAAGTTCTCTTATCTGCATTGTTATCCATGGACGTCTGGTATCAGTTCTGTTACTTACGAGTAGCTCTTCCGCTACTTCAGTGATTGCCTTTTTCAGGTCATTCCATCTTCCTTCATTGCTTTCATCACTCCTATAGTCTTGCTTTTCAAGCTTTTCATTAATGGTTGCAGTGAATCTTTCTCTGGTGACCTTTCCTTCCAGAGCTTTTGTATCCCATCTTGGTTCACGTTTCACCCTCTTAATCTTTTTGTGGCGCAAACAACTCTCCATAACTACTAAATTATGATCACTATCTATGTCTGCACCTGGATAACTCTTGCATTGTTTCACTTGGTTCTTATATCTTTGCCTAACAAGGATGTAATCAATCTGGTACCTAGCTAAGTCCCCTGGCATCTTCCATGTATATCTTCTACGTCGATGTTGTTCAAATAGTGTGTTCGCTATTACCATTCTCTTTTCGTTACAGAACTCCACTAGCCTTTCTCCCCTGGCGTTTCGTTTTCCTAACCCAAACTGTCCTATGCTGCTTCCATCTTTTCCTTCTCCGACCACAGCATTCCAGTCACCCATAATAATTAGATTTTCTTTTGCTCTGGCTGCACTGATGATTTCTTCGATCTGTTCATACATTTCTTCTATTTCTTCTTCAGAGTGGCTGGATGTCGGCATATATACCTGCAATATCACTGTGTCTGTGGGCTCTGCTTCTAGTTTGATCATCAGCAATCTATTGCTGTACTGCCAATAAGACTTAACTCTTTTTCCCCATTCCTTCTTCATTATGATACCAACACCTGCTATCTTTCCGTCATCTCCTGAATATATTATTCTGTGTTTGTCACTCCAGAAGTCGCCTGCCCCAGCCCACTTTATTTCACTAACTCCCAAGATGTCTAGTCCTAGCCTGTCCATCTCTATCTTTGCATTTTCTAGCTTCCCACAAATTCCTAAGGATCTTACATTCCACGTTCCTATCCTGCACTTATCAGATTTGACCGATGTACCCCTCCCAATGGTCCCCACCCGGAAATCCGATTGGGGGACTATTTTACTTCCGGAATATTTCACTGGGAGGAATGCCATCATGTCATAGTTGAAGATGCAGGGCTGCATTACTTCATGGGAAATATAATTGGGGTGGTTTCCCGTTGCCTTCCCCAATAGGGTTTTTTACGTGACCCCATCACTTAATGGCCGCCCCTCTGGGGTACAGACGCCTTTGTAGCCGCCTCATTGAGGTACAGACGCTACGTGGACTACCTTTCGTCTGGCTCCTACCCTTCGACCTATCTGGCATGGGTGACCCTGCTAGGAGCAATCGTAATTGCTCCAGCCAGTACAGCTCTAAGGATCCTCGGAGCACACAAGCCCTCCCACCACGCCAAGGTTGCAGTCCAGGGGAGGGTTATCATCGATAATCATTCATTAAAATATAATTGAAAAACTGAAAATTTCATTAAATTTGTTCTTGGTGGTTTTATGAAATAATATCAATTTTTCTGAAGATGAAGGTAAATTTTGATCGCAAATGGAAATTGCGGCATCTATAGAAGTAACTGTTCTAACATATCCCTGATTTCACAACCAATTATTGTACTCTTCATTTCTGCATCTTTGATCATGCATCTATGAGTATACAAACACCGAATGAGACATTCCTTTATTTGAAATGAACGAGTTTCTTCACAACCTTTCTCTCTTTTTGCCGCTGTTTCTATCCAATTCCGTCCAGTACTTAGCGAGCCGAAGTGTTGAGTCGCGGAAGTCTCACTCTCCTTATAGGAATGCGAAGGAAGCTGGCCCCAGGAGACGAGCGGAGAACTGACTTCAAGAGTCGTGAATCCGTTGCTTTAGCGCAAAAAATAGAGTAAGCGAAGGGTGAAATTGATGTTTGTGAGGAAATTGAAGAATTTCTCACCAAACAGAAGGTGGATCTAAGGATGAAGTGGAAGGAAAGAGGCTGAAGAGTAAAGAAGAAACAAAGGAGTGATTGAGAAGGGGAACAAGAAATAAAACGTCTATCCTAAAAGCTTAATGAAGATTCAATGATAAAACTGATGTGTTAGGAAAGAGCAGCGCCGTGTAAAAATTCTTAACTTAAAATATTACAGAAATTCTCAAAGTAGGCTTTAACCAGTAACCGGATGAAAATGACATCACAACAAATAAGTACTTACTATATTACCAGATGCTAAAAAAAAGATTTTGGACTTAATTGTGAATGCCTAAAATTCGCTTAGTTTCTTAAATATCCGGTAGTATTTAATATAATTTCAGGGCGATTTTAATTTGAAATTAATGGAGATCATGCGAAAGAAATTGTGCAGCACCTTGAAGATAAATTAGGGTTCACTCTAAAGAAAGACTCTCACCTAACGGAATGAATGAATAAATGAATAAACTCTTTGTTAAGGCAAGGTTGGACTCTAGTTTCGTCCACCAGATAGATATTTTGCTGTAAAACCTTATGAGATGAGTCAAAGTATCATGTCGCGATTGTTAAAAAAATACCAATGGTTAAAATATTACCAATAATTAAAAGAATACCAATTCATCACCTTTTTGTTCAAATCAAATTGTTGTTTCTTTATCTTTAGTCCTTTTTCAGTAGAGTTGCTGTTACATTTCCTTTTCTTATTTTCCCCTCTTCTTTTAAATTTTAGCTGCTCTTGTCAGAAAATTTTTCACGCCCCCTTCATGTGAGCGTTTTCCTGCAGGGATTCATTTTTTCCTAAGCGCTGACTTAGGCTTTTTTAAGCCCATTAACTCCTTGTTTTATTAATTTTCTTTTCTTTAGGCCACAAAAACTATCTCTTTAAATCATTTTATGATATAAGGGATATATGCAAGAGGAGACTCATCAGTCTCAATCTCCCCGAAAATAAAGTCTTTTTATTATTATTATGATAAATTCTTCAACTAGTAGGCGACTCCTCGATAAATACGTGATACTTCTGATTTAGATTAAAGAAGTCACCTTTCCTGTTTTGGAATTCATATAAATTACAAAAAATAATTTATGATTCACTCTCAAAAAAAGAAAATGTTTCATGCTGATATCTAACCATAGACGTTTAAAATAAAATAATCAAAGTGAATGAAAAAATAAAATCTGAGCTGAATGCTGCAAATTGCACCGAAACGGCAAAGAAGTCGAGGGAGAGATAAGCGAAGTTTTTAATATTCGTCGAAATAGAAGAGAGAGAAGTGAGGGAAGGAGAAAAAATTGGGAGTTGGCGAAAGTGAAGAGAAAGGCGGTTCGGAACAGAGGTTGGATGTTTCGGGGCAGTTTTTCGCCTTGTGGGAGCCGCTTTGTGATGCTGTTGGGAGGCAAGGTCGATGGAGCAGATGCCAGCCAGACTCGTAGATGTGGAGAAAGGATCAGAATAGAAAGTTGAATGAGAAGAGAGGAAGATTCACGAAGGACGATAAAGAACTGTGTCTTTTACTGGATCAAGGCTGCTATAAATTCCAAAGGAGGCTCGGAATTATTAAGGCTTTGAATACAAATTTCGAATGAAGATTCGGGAAATATTTAATGGCGTTGATTCTCTGAAGGAAGCTGAAATGTTTGCGTTTGATGGGGCCTCGTCAAGTGTGATGTGCACAATGTTTGTGTCGTAATAATAATAAATTCCATTGCGTTTATTTTCCCTTTTACGTATTTACAAAAATTCACAATATTACAAACAATATTTAGTTAAAACATATAGTAAAATATTTATTGGATAATGTCCAATATGTAGGCAGAGTAAACTTCATACATAAACACAATAAAAATTCACCCATAAACAGAATAACTTCCCAACCTTTGTGTATAAATTTATAGTTATAAATTGCTAAGAGAGTTGATATGTTTGTGTATATCGTTGATACTGTAGCATGATTTATTTCATATAACATGAATAACGTAAACTAAAGTTAAAAGGTTATACAGTAAATTAACAATAATCTATGGAAAGATTTATAACGAATATAATGTCGTATTTTACAATAAAAAGCTTTAAGTTCTTAACAATTTTGTAGTACAATAACATTAGAACAGTATCCTACATCAACATCTTGATAGCCATCTTTCAGCGTGTGCCAAGGGGAACTATTGTTAATTATAGATAAATTAAATAAAGTATTAAACGTCCTAGGGCATTAAGATGAAATGTAGTTCATACTAATTTTATCTACCAGTACTTGATAATAACTGCCGGAGAACGCTTCATAGATGAGAGAATGAAAGGACTTGAAATTTATAGCATTTCTAAATTTCATTCATGATAATTATCCCTTATATGTTAGCAGTGTCTGAGGAATTTATTTTAGCAATTAATGCTTAATTTCTCCATTTCAAAATACTGTGATTCAATTCTTGATCCTCCAGAACACGTAATCTCAATATTAAACGAAATAAAATAATAATGCCATTACCGTAATGTGCTGTGATAATACTACAAGAACCCGCTGATTAGTCGAAAAAAACATGTTCATGAATACAAATCAATGGAAGCGGAAACTAGTACATAAAAAGTAAATGTTAGATATTTTGAATCTGTGAACGTAAATATTTCATCTTTTAAACATTTTGAATATTAAACATTCTTAACAAGGATCTGAATGAATATTGCAATTTCAGCGAAAGGTTACTTTCATAAACAAGCAGGGAGATAATTAAACTCCCAGCTGAACTACCAACCGTCTGTTTTCTCATCATTTTCTACTACAGTAAAACTACGGACTTCATACGAGGTCACTCGTATTTCCTTTGAATTATACGTTTTATGTGTGCCTTTGTAAGAACGATCTAACTGAGGACCTCGCACGTAAAGGTTGATGAAGTAAAATGTATCGTCTCTACCTTTTTCTCCATTCCTATTACTGCAGTACATTCGATGGAAGTCATTCAGAAGGGCAGCGAAATCGTCAATTTGGCGTTGGGCATAAATTTTCCTTATAAATGACCTCGTCGTAATCCTTTCCTGTCGTACGATATCGTAGCTGTAGAGAAGAAACAGCGTAGCCTTAGAGGAGAGATATTTTTTCATTATATATGTACTGAATTTTGACTGTTGTCAGGTGGCAGCTAAAACTAAATAAAGTTACTAAAAACCTTTACAGCGGAAATACCCTCGATATCCCCTTACACTATGAAACCTCTTACTGGTTAATAATCCAGAATGGCATCACATTATTACTAAACAATATTGGAGTACGCTCAACTGCTACAGCATGCCTTAAGTTATAAAACATCTCCAAAACACCCACTCTAGTATACAAACACCCGAATTATCTCATAAATACAGTTACTTTTACGTTGTCAGTTTTCGCCGTTTCTTCACTAAGCCACATTTCATTTTGTCATGTCATGTCATTGTTCATTATAACACTTAATATTAAAAATTAAGTTGTAAAAGTATCCCATTCATATCACTCATTCACAATAAACTATTACATTTGCACCTAAACTCCTTTAAATTGAAGGGGACATCGTTAAGAAGGGGATTTTAGAAATCATAAGCCCATCGATATGCAGAAGACATCTTTATAAGAAGATCATATTGCTCAAGCAATGAAACTGTTGTAAACAATTTATAAAAGTGTTTCATTCATATCACTCTGTCACAATGAACAACTGGTTCTTCAGCAAGGGCTTAAACACCTCTTCGGGCAATATATTCTATTCTTTAAACCCTCTGTTTATAAACGAATATTTGGCGTAGCCTTAGAGAAGATGTAGCGTAGCCGTAGAGGAAATAACGCAGTGTTATAGAAAAAACAACGTATTCTTAGAGGGGAAATAGCGTAGCCGTAGAGAAGAAATAACGTAGCCGTAGAGAAAAAATAGCGTAGCTGTAAATAAGAAACAGCGTAGCCGTATAGAATAAATAACCTATTATTAGAGAAGAAATATCGTAACTTTAGAGAGGAAATAGCATGGTGTTGGTGAAAAAAGCAGCATTGCCGTAGAGAAGAAATAGCGTAGCCGTAGTAAGGATATGAAAGGGGGAATGGGAGAGTAAATAGGATAGGAAGGAGAGAGAATTACCAACGTGGAAGTGTGGCCCGTCCCTCCATTACTATCTGTAGGCGCACGTTGTAGGGTATTAATACCAGATCCCTCCCGCGTTGGAGTTTGATGGCGAATTCCATTAAACTCTTGTCTTATCACCCGCTCGCTTAATATGTCATCCTTCCTTCATCCCTGCCTCGAATTTATGATCGCCCATCCTCTCGTCTGACCTCCACATTTTGTTTATCTTTGAAGAATTTTATTCGACTTTCGGAACTTTTTTTTAGCCTCCGCGCTCATGAACCGTCGGCAGCAACGCATGCCCGGATGGTCTGTTTTTTATTCAAAAAGTCGCATCGAAAGTGAAGGATTCAAGAGGTTCCTTTGAACCAGGAGACACTTGCCAGAGTAATTTTAATTTCATCAAGACCTTCCTGCTCTACACGTAGAAATACACAAATGTGGAGGTAAACTGGAGGGAATATTAACCCTCTACGAATGTGCCTTTTTATTCCAAGCGTTGTAGGGTTGTAAAACCGGGGCTACATAGGTGAAATCTCAGATTATATTTTCAGTAACATCGCAGGAAATTTAAAGGTTAGAAACCCAAAAATGGGAAAAAATTCCTTCCGAGGAAGGTATTGGTTTGGTAAAACTGTAATTCCAAGGTATTTTTCGCTCACATTTGACCATAGTTACAGCTTCCGATTACCGAATCGGTATTAAACCTTACGCTAGACTTATACATAAACTATATACATGCTCAATCTTTAAGATATCTTTTAACTAGTAATGCATATGTTATTATTGGTTTTAAATTCATTGCTGGCTTAAAACTATTAATAAATTGTTAATTATAAATAAAATATGTGAAAGGTTACACCTGAATGTTTATGAAAACAATGGGCGAAAAAGATTAAACAAGACATTGAGATTTATTGTAAGTTAAATAGAAAGTTCGATAATCATCTACGAATGATAAGGAGGCTAAGATCGAATCAAACATATACTTAATATTATCAACGAATATTTATCAGCTACAACACAATACAACGCAATGTTTAAGATTAGACTCGTTCCATATGCAATGTCTTAATTATGCAGTAAACGATGCAAACTTTCATTAAATTGAAATTATGTATAAATTCGCCGAATCAAAAATATATTTCGCTTAGCGATTTGAATATTTCCATGCAATAAATAAATAAAGTGGGAAACGTAAAATAAGATAAAATTTCACATGAGGAACTGTGATATAATTTTTGTTACCTTTCTACCTCATACAAAGTATACAACCTAATGTAATATCCTAATGGTATCTTTCAAAGAAATATAACAAAAGGAATACTGAAACAGTCATTTACATTACTAAATGAAATAAGTCCTTACAGTATGATGATGTGTATGCAAATTTCATAACGTACAAAAACAACGTATGACGGTCACAGAAGTCAAACAACTTCTGATGACGGTCAAAGAATTGAATGAGATTCACCACAAAGAGAAATAAGCGAATTACAATTGAGCAGTAGAGGAAAGGCCGCCAAAGAATAGGATTTTTGTATTCGTCCTGTCAGTTTTGGAGCCCATCCCACCGAGCTTAACACCTTAAGCCACCGGGATACCTGGTCTGTGATGACGTAACGTCTGCACTGGGAGAATTTAGCTCGACCTTGCGATGTCCACCTACTGAATGAAATTCATCGAATAATTTCAAATTTTTGTCTCATCCGAATTAATCGATTATCATCTTTTTATAGTAATAATAATAATAATAATAATAATAAAACGTCATCATTCGGGCGACATTAAAACTGAATAGTCTCTTCTTACATCTAACCCTTCGTCAATTTGTAAGAAAGAGATAGCAAAAAAAGTGCACGGAAGAAATTTATATTGTGGGCTTAAAAACCTAGGATAGGAAAAATAGCCCACAGTAGGAAAACACCTCAGAAGAGGGTGTGAGAAACCTGCGAAACCTACAGATAGATAAGAAACTGAAATTTACAGAAAAGGCTGGAATCAGAAAGCAAGGAACATATTTACACTTCAAACTGCATATAGAAATAATCCATAAAAGAATAACAGTTAGTAAAAAGGATTACATGAGATAAGAGATAAAAAACACTGAAAATACAGAATGTCATAAATGAAAATGGCAAAAAACTAGTATGAATACAGAATGGAAATGGCAAAAAAACTAGTATGAATATAGAAAATAATTCACTATCATTTAACAACTTCGTCAATGTTCTTTCGAAGAGAAAAAAACTGAAAACCATATACTCATAATAAGATAACCGACACCATGAAAAATAATAAAAAGTGAGAAAGTGAGAAGTTATCGTATTTCTGCATTTAATTATATTTATCAGCGTGGGCGAAATTTATGTAAAATACGCCCAGTGTCGTTTTTGTCGGACTTAAGTTAAAAATTTGATTTATACAGGTACTTCTTATCATAGAAATCACGAAATCAACATAGCGCCTAGGGAATGCAAAATACTCGGGTCTTCGACTAACTGGGGATGCCAAGAAATATTTTCTTAATCCTACAATTTTTTATATAATTATGCATCATAACAGGGATTATCCCTCTAAATATCAACTGTTTTCAAGAATGAAATAAAGTTTTCAAGTACTAGTTCATTTGATTCATTTGGGTATTAAATACATAATAAACAAAATATCTCTTTCTGACAAATAATTTGATGCGCACTAATGCATTACATGACTGACATATTTTAAAACAGTGTATAGTGAATCTATGTTTTGGGAGATGTACCGTAAAAGTGCCTGTATTTGAACGTCACTTATGAAAATAGTTTTCATCATCCAAAATCTATTAATCTATAGGTCTATCAACGCTGCCAACATAGTTTCGAAATTATGCTAATCCCATCCGTTTTTTATTAACATCCTAATCTAAGAAATATAAAGATAGAAAAATAATTCACTGTATTCCGACTAAAACGTAACGCATCTAGTCAACCATTGAATGGTCACCGAACGATTCAAAAACAAAATGAGACTAAGAGAGACTTTTGATAGATAAGCTCCTACTACCCAGGATAAAGCATATTTTAGTATAGAATATACAATCCGATTTCCAATATTCGATAATCGATCAATTCCATCAAAATAACAGTTGTCGGAAAAGATCTCTAGCACCTTAGGGTTTTCGATACTCAAACGTGGATTTGTATTAGCTACGTTAGGGAAAAAGATCGAAAATTTTAATCGTAATTAATTAATTTCATAAATTTTCCTATTCACGAACTACATTTCATGCTAAGAATGCTTAGTTAAACAGTGAGAAACAGAGACATCTGATAAAACTATCACAAATTCGTATTTGGATCTTGAAGTCACGCATTTGGGTTAATTACTGCCGAAGGCATGGCCAAATATAGGGTAGCTCTGTAAATCTCGAAGTACGTCAACATCTGTTTCCCCTCTCCCTCAACACAGCTGAGGACGCAGTCTTTTAGGTATGCACTGCAAAGGATCGAGTAACCCAAATTCACGTAAACGAATAAGGAGCAGAACACCGCTTCTCTTTGGCTGAGCGAATCGAATAAGGGAGAAGTTGCAGCTCCCATAACATGCAAGGAATGTAAAGGAAAGCTCCCGTGCAAATTAACTTGTAAAAGAACAGCTTCTGTCTTGGACTAGGCGCGAAAGACACATTTTGGTGCACAGGCGATCGTATTTTTCGAGGGAAAATAAAGAGTGGCAGGAGTGGAGAAAAAGATATCGTACTCCACTACTGAAGTTTGAACGAAAGGAATGAATACAAAAAGTGCCTTTGAGCCACTTTACTACCGAGTTTGCAAATGTACACTTCGTTAAATTTAAACCTGGGTTGTTTATCAATATTAACTATTAAGGTTTAAATGTAATCTTGGAAAGCAAATGGAGAAGGTTGCAAAATTATCTTCAAGAAATTAAGTGGATATGATATGAATAGTCCGATACGATTAGAATGTTTTGATACAGTATAACCATTTTTTTAAATTAGCGATGAACATAAAATATTTCTTTGATACTTTGATAATTTGATACGATGCGATACTAATAACAATAATATGATATCGTAAGAGCAGTCCGATACGATAAGTATTTTGGATTCAGTATTTCTATTTTTACAAGCTATTAGCCAAGAACATGAAATATTTCTTAATCTGCTTCAAAGACAACAGCATCTTTGCTTTGGAAAATCAGAAGTGATACGCTAAAAGCTTGAAAATCCTAAAGTTCGCTTCCCAAAATATCTGTCCGTATTAAAGAAGCAAAATTTCCACAATAGGAAAATATTAGAGCTTGGCTGCTTTGGCTGAAAGTAATTGAAACGAAAATATTTTTCCTCTCACATCGATATTCTTATGGTCATCCGTTATGACCAATGGAGTCCTCCATGCGTCACATGTGCCGCCGCTGAAATATGCACGCCGTAGGAACGGGAAAGAAAAACGCGCAGAAAAAAGGGATGAGATTTGGAAAGAAGGACAAGAAGGGGGCCCGGATCAATTTTGCAGCGGGTCTCTCTATTCTATTCCATTCACGTGCCGTCCCACACTTAAACAACGCCGCCTCTCACTGTCCCCACTCCATTTTGTCCCCTTTCTTTGCTTCCTTTTATTGCACTTCTTTCATTCCCATCTCTTTCTCTTCTCCCTCTTCGCCTCTTTCCGGCTTTTAACCCTCATTAAACGACCCGTGCTTACTTACACTCCATTACCTCCCTTCCTTTCACCCTTCCTCTTCTCAATTTTCTCTTTCCGTTTACTTTCGTCGTTTACCGCCTTCCGAAAAGGGAGGTACTTAATCCGTCCCCTTTTTTTCACTATTGCGTCTTCAAATGATTCATTCCTTTTCAAAGGTTGCGTACCTTCCCGCCTTTGAACATTTTGCCGAGATTATCTAGTGTGGAGAAATTTCGTTTATCAATAGAGATTTCGGGGAGGATGAGTCACAAAGCGCAACTCAATATCCCAGTTTCGACTTCCCCTATCTGTTCGATATATCTCCCGGAGAGGCGTCTAGACAGAGTGGATTCGTAATAATCCTTATGTATTATTTCCAAGCATCCGTTTTCGGTAACCAGCGCTTTTCTCCCATCACACTCATTCTATACGTATAAGTGTCAAACACACCATTTTATAGAGAGGTTCCCACTTCCTGCTAAAAATGAACCACCAAATCAAAAATGTACTAATCCTTGTATAAAATTCACAGTCTCCGGCGATGTCTTGTGGAAATATGCCATAATGAACGAAAGCAACTTGTACATACTTTTTCCACAATTTTTTTGTGGAAATTTGTGGAAAAAGTACAAATTTGTGGAAAAGGTACAAATTTGTGGAAAAAGTACAAATTGTTCTTGTTCACAATCCTGTTATATTATTTCTGAACATACGTTTTCGGTGACCAGAGATTTTCCCTCTTCACACTACATCAAACCGTACAAATGAGTAGGGAGAAAATTTCCCGCTTCCTGCTAAAAATAGACCAACAAATGGAAAATTCACCATTTGGTAAAAAAAATTGAGCTGAAATTTGAATTGCCCATAGAGTTTTGTTACTGAATGTGTAAATATCGATATTTATCGCTACAAATAATACTTGTCGAAACGGGCGCTGACACAGAATATCAAGGCGTCTTTTTTACGTATGTTTTAGTGTTTGTTTATTCGTCTGTGGTGATTGGAGTGTTTGTTGAAATGTATTTGGGTGAGGAAATGAAATATGAAAATCGAGTTAAAATTGGAATTTGCCCAAATAATTTCGTTGTTGCGTATGCAGATATCGATATATATCGATTAAAACGATTAAAACGAGGTATATTGAAGCGGACACTGATACAGAATATGGAAGTGTGATTTTTAGGTATGTTTATGTATTCGATTGTAGTGAATGTTTGTTGAAATGTATTAGGGTGGGGAAATACAGTGTCAGTGTCTGTCTGCGAAATTTCGCACGGGACAACTACTAGAGATTAAGGGGAGAAGAGACACAAATATGCCTCAATTTCCTTTTTCCGACATCCCTTATCTATACAATATATCTTACGGAGAGGCGTCCATATAGAGTAGATACGTAATAATAACACCAAAACTTTGGGCGATATTGAGGCTAAAAGTTTCCTCAGCCATCCACCATATCGTCATATTAAAGAGAATAATGAGAAGTGTGTTTTAAAATACTCAAGATATTATCATGAGTCCCAAGGAAGAGTAGACTGGAAAGAAGTCGGACGGGACCGGAAATCGAGTCCAATATTTGGTCGATCGCGACTGGAACCGAAATAATTATTATCTTCCCAATAATTTCATTATTGCTTTAAATATCCAACGATATAATGCATCTACGTTCGATCAAATTGAGGATAAAGCCATAAAAGTTTGACAAAATTCAAAATATGGATCTGAGTCAAAAACAATCATTTTTGTTCCGAGAAATACCAATTTTGTTCCTCTTAGTCGATAACGGTCGAGTCATTAGTATCCAAGTCGATCTCATATGATGATAAGTTGGCCATCTCTGAAATACGCTGAATCGAAATATTCATGTTATCATAAGCTATTAATCTCTTAATTCCTCTTAATTTGTGTCGGCAAAACGGCAGCGTTGTAAAGTCTCTTGCGGTGAAACGTCTTGTCATTCTCTGAAATAGGTCCTTTCATTATGAAATATTCACGGTATCATCAGGCCTTAATCTCCTTTTAAATTCCTCTTAATTTGTGTCGGCAAAAAACGGCGTTGAAATTACCTTGCGGCGAAACTTCCCATTCCCTCCCCCGAGAAACTCACCACCCCCATTCTCCCAATTTATTCGGAATCCAGCCCGCAACGTCAAACATCCTCTCCCAATCCAATAATTCGGCGGAACGTCGCTAAAATTTACCATCGCATCGCCATTCCGAGTCCAAAGCGTCAAAGACAAAAGGGAAAATGCGCGCACCAAAAATAAAATCCGTCCAAAAAGAAAACTTCGACTTCCTCTATTACAACAAGTGTTAACGCCTCTTACAACGGCGATGCTGTTTTTCCCCATTTTTTCTGACATCCTCTGGAAGTGGAAAGCTCTTTGTCTTCCTCTCGAATGTCGACCCATTTTCAGCTAATGACTTCATTCTTGAAAGGAAACGAATGCACGGAAAGATTCGCTAAACGCACCTAGAGAATCGCCTTCATTCTAGCAGCTATCACGAGGCAGCCTCACTTCATTTAATTGCCATTTAGCCGAACAATGCGCGAGGATATGCAAGTCGCATTCGTTCACTCGCGTCCGGCCGAAAAAAAGCGTGAATTTGTTTTATTCCCATTCATGTGAAGCCACTCCACTCTCATAAAGTGGCTCATTTTTGAGCCTTCCCTTAATTGTGGAGCTTTTGTGCGTATGAAGGAAGACACCACCGTACATATAATTTAAGGCATTGTCTCGCGTTCATTTTTAGACGAGGAAAGACGTACAATGTGAGAAAACTGCTAAAAATCAAAGATCTTGACTCATTTAAAACGCTCAATTAACTCTGGACCTTTTATGCACATGTAGAAAGGTATCTTAATTTGAACGTATAATATAAATGCATTGTCTTGCATCCATGTTGAACAAGAAATAAGTGCAATGTGAGGTAACTACTAAAAATAAAGTTGATAAATAATGATATTCTAGTATAAAAAGTATCTTTTACTACTATCTAGTAATTAACGGAAGTGCATATTTATCGGTGTAATATATTTCCTGCGATCGAAATGTTTTCATTGCTATGATTATTTGTTAAAGATCAGACCGAATCAAAAGATTCCGCTGAATTGTTCTCGCGAGTAATATTAAAACCATTGATTAAAATTCATTGATTGTTTCATAGACTAAAGAATGTCATGATTTTATGTCATGTGAAATGTGAGAACTAAACTCTAGCTGTAAAAGAGTAAATATCTTAAATCGAAATAGAGTTTATATGCATACAATGGGATAGTGGTTATTCACAGGTCACAAATCCATTTTAATCATTCAGCTTTGCCTATAGATAGAAAGCCACTGTCAATTAATGCTATTTTTTGTCCTATTTCCTCGAAAAAATACAAACAAAAATATATACTTCAACAGGAGAAGTTCGATTCAAATGAAAATTACATTCTTAAATAAATTAGCGTTTGCTGAAGGAATTTTATCCTTGATTTAATTCAGCCAACTCGTTCGCTAACATTGTTAAGAAATGTTTTGGTCACTATTTCACCGTTTCCAGATTCGACGAATGAATTATTTGAAGGCTGATTGTGCATTCAGATATTCATGTGGAATATAAATATGACCGAAAAAAGTTATCTCTGGCAATTACTACTTAAGTTCGTAATAAAAATATAAATGCACATAACTTATAAAATAGTTATTAGTTTTTGTTGGAATACAAGTGATTTTAATAGTTGACCACTTATGAAATGTAGCATCTTGGTAGTAATATTGCTAAGAGTGTTTCGACAACTGAGGTCATTTCGTAAGTGGGCTCCCACCGGGAATCGACCCCGGGACCTCTTTCGTCGAAAACTACCGCGCTTGGGTATCCGGGAAACCAATAAAATTTTCGCTAAGGAATTTATATGCTAACGAATACGACTCCAGAGCGAAATAACTTCGTTAGCCGAGGTAACACTAGTCTTCTTAATTAATTAATTAATATCAATAAACCCAATCACCCAATAACATTTTGGCTAAGGAATTTTTGTGCTAACGAATACGACTCCAGAGAGAAATAACTTCGTTAGCCGAGGTAACACTAGTCTTCTTAATTAATTAATTAACATCGAAGTCGTCCCAAATCCATCCCATCGTCACTTCCTTATAACGTCGTCTCTGTTATTTCAGCACTAACATGGCTCCCACATTTCCTCCTCCTTCCCGAAATTCTTTCCCTCCGTATTCCTTATTTCAACACCACCGAGGACCATGTTTGCACATTCTCCCGCATGGGTGCGTACGCCAAACGTTTTAATGGAGATGAAAAGAGAATCTCGGTTTAACTCTCCTTCCCGAACCCTTTTCCACCTCGACTACTCATTCCATAGTCTTAATCCCTTTTTCCCAATTCTTTTGAAACGTTTCTTAACAGTCGCTCGCAAGAGTGAACTCTCTCCGAGGATTAGAAAAGAAGTCTGCACTCGGGCAAACACTCTCGACGTGTATTTAATTTTCATTACCGAGATGTTATCATTGCGCTACATTGCCTGACTACACGTGCATTTAGAGTATTGTACCGGAGGATATTTTTAGGGCAGATGTATCGGAGTGTATGCAATCCTTAGTTTTTGTATGACAAAACTAGTTTAGTTCCCATGTTCTTTTGTGTGCGCTAAGTATGCAAGCCAACGCACGTAAGATTGCATTAAAACAAAGGGATTTCTGAGGATTTTGAGAAAAAATAGAAGTAAAGGCGCGCCATACCCGGTTTGCATATAAATTGAATATGAAAGTAAGGAAGAGGGATTTTGAAGAAAATTGAAAAGATTATCTATGAAAATATTTAGAGGAGCATTTTCTAAATGTTTCGAGTTGAACCAGCTTAGCTTTAATATTTTTTCCGTGAAAAGTTTTCCTTTATTAATCTGGAACTAGTGCTTGAGAAAAACTTTTAAGCCTTTAACGTAACAATTCAGAGTATTTCGAGTGTAGATTGTTATTTTTAAACACATAAGGAATATCTCATGTTCTTAGGTAATACCTTCAAATATAGAAACATTAAATCAAATCATTCAAATCGTATTGAATGATTCTTATCATATCCATTTATTAATATAATCCCATCGCATCAAATTATATTGCTTATATAGCACTAAATAGTCATACCGTATGTCTTTCTGTGCCCGATACTCTCCTGATTTAGAGGGAAAGTTCCGTTCTATATTGTTTCCCGATTTGAACGAAAAATTATAATTAACAAAAGTCTGGAGATCGTGGGATTTTGAAGAGAAAGGGTCAGAAGACTGAATATGAATTATTAGGTGACCGTGGTGACCAAACAAAGCTTAGAGACAGACGTAGAATCGGATGAAACAGTCTTAAAGCAAGGTGTCTCAACGTCTCTGTTTTTCCACGATTCAACTCGCTTCAAAATGTAATCCATCCCAGATTTTCTCTATCAAAACATTTTACGGTATTTTACATTTGAAGCTGTGAGAATCATGCATGCACTTAAGAACCACTACGTAAAATGTCACAATTGAAACGAAAACAGTACAAAATACAATCACACTTTATGTTAATTTAAAGTTTGTTATAATTTGTGAAGTCTTAAATTATGAATCTCCATAACGCTATTCTTTAATACTTTGTTACCTTCCCCAACGCTCGAGATGATATTCACATTCAAAATACGTAGGTTTAAGTAAAAAGTTTTTCAAACGAAGTCGGCGTCGGAAAATTTTTAATTTCAAGCTTACGCGCACTTGAAATTCAAAGTCGAGCCGAATTCGCTTTTATTCTCGCCGTGTGCAGACGAAGAGATCTTATGCAAACGAGAGCATATCCACAAATGTTGGGCACGTGCGCACTGGTAAGATTTATATTTGTTTCCACGGGAGAGAGAGAGAGAGAGTTGGCGCTTTATCCGTATATATTAATGTTTCCCGATGCATGATGTCCATTAAAAAAACAGACGAGATGGGAAAATGCAATTTCAATTTGGGATGCATCTCCCCGTTGAGAGACGAGTAAAAAATGTTTGGAAAATCCGCAAAGCATCGAGATTATATTCCTTTAATCTATATCCTCTGCTTCATTTTTTTAAATCCGCTCGGAATGAAAATAATATATACTTTTCTAAGTAGGGCGTTGGTTCGCCGTGGATGGATGCACAAGTGATGGTCTCGATCTACGTTATCACAACTAAAATCTCCGCAAGTTTCAGATCGCTGAAATGCGTCACTAATTGACGTAACGTTTTACGACGCCCTAATTCTTCCGTGGATTTTTTTCACTTACACACGTATTGTGACAACTTTATGAAAGAGCGGTATAAACGTGATTCATTCCGAACGAGGAGGATGGATTTCATCATTTAACCAAACACTATTTTATTTGATCAGTGGTGCAGGCGTTCTATGGGAGTATGATTAGATTTTTATATCAAATTTATCCTTGCTAAAAACACATAGTTACTCACATGTCAGTCAATTCAATTAAATTTAGTCATAATTGAATTTGTGGAATGTTGACTGTATAAACTAACAGCTCGAATATATATTTAGAAGGTATTTCTTTTGTCCTACTTAATTTGTGTATTTTACGCCAGAAACTTTATGTAAATGCCACTTCTTTGGTTTTGTTCATACTCTAAATTTTATTGTAATATGCAAATATCCGATTCCGTGATTTAAAAGTATTCTTTCCAAATTACAACTGAATATTAAATTTGAGATAAATGAGTTTCCACAAACTCAAATACTGACAGGATCCCGTTATTAAATTTTCTATAGCTTAGCGGTATATATCATTCAAAGAAATGGTTACCTTCTGCTACATGCATTTTTAGGGGAAATTATTAAGGCCTATGAAATGACCATAATGTAAATTTTTTTATTAATTTTAATAAATATTACTCGAACTGTAATATTAAAATTCAAGTAATATTCCTCTTATCCCTATTCATATTACTACATGACGTGGTAACACAATAAGTCGGTTTAACTCTAACATTTTACTCTCGTAAGACAATGTAAAACTAGATCGCAAACACATACCATTGATAATTTAATTAATAGTATTTGTTTTCAATTTCCGAAGCGTTATGGCTCAATACCTGAGGAAGTTCAAACTTTTCCTCATCCCCTGGATTCTATAGTCATAGTCATTTATTGACATGATACATTCATATTATATACATTGCAAAAACAATGATTATGAATTGATGTCTCGTCAGATAAAAAAAGTTTTACACAGAATACATACATACCACATAAAATACTTATTACATACAATACACAATATTATGCAATATCATAAATAATAAAATAACATGAAATACTTATTACATACCTTCTACATTACATAGTAAAAAATTCGTCAATTGAAAAAAGACATTTTTCTATTAACATATTTTTTAATTCTATCAAAAATATTTTAAAATCTACATGAAATTTTTCCCTAAGTGTAGTCGGCAGAATGTTAAATATTTTTATTCCCATGTAAATGGGGCAATGGGGCTAAAATTTCACTCTCGGTTTCGAAATATATGTACGAGGGTGGTCCGAAAAGTTTCCGACCCCAGATTTTTCAGAAATTTTCAGGAAACATGTCGAGAAATGGCGAAATGTCGGAAACTTTCCAGACCACCCATGTATATACGAAACATCGAAATATACACAAATCAACTACCAGAAAAATCCCCTCATAGCCATTTTCACATTCCATTCAATGCAACGAATAGATCACGTTAACAAAAATTTGTACCGCAATTTAATTACAAGGCAAAAGGGTTACATATGCACCTACGAGGCATGAGCGGAGATCATTTTAGAGTCCTGGTAGACCAAAATCGTAACAGTTATCCAATTTCACAACGTGGCGCGTATTTTTGTCCGGCAAAGGTTTTAATTACGCAAACGCCCGGCCTGAAAATCCTATTTCGGACTCCCCGAGACACTCCGACGGACGGGAAAAGAAAAAATGTGCAATTCAATGGTTCCGAAACGCGGCGAGGCTATCGGATCGGAAGGAACGGATTGTTTGGCGCTGCCTTCACACGAGAACGCCTGCAGCGCCATCTTCGAGCGGTGGAAAAAATGAAAACATCGACACCCTCGATAACCGCAACAGAGTCCTCCTCCTCAATATCGGGGAGAGTTCGTGGGGGAAAGTTTCCTCCCGCTATGAGTGCATCCTCCCTACAATATCCTTCCAACAATAAAGCCCTCGATTCGCCGGCCACCCCATATATACTATACGTCCCCTTTCCTTTTTCATCTCCTCGGGATGCATCGCCACGAGGATGAGCGTACCATATTGACTGTGCGACGAATCTTTTCGGATGCTGTAGACGCTTGAATGCGCACTTTTTAAACGGGAATACTCTAAAGAGTGCTCCTCGTAGTCCTGCCAGAGTATAGTTCCCATAACCAAACTCGTAATGTGCAGCAATGATTGCTCTGGTGACCGCCGAATACTTGAAGGTCGGTCTTCAGAATACGTACCCTTAATGTGGAAATATGATTGGCTGCTTCACACTATCTCTGATGCAATGACTAAATATCCTGCTTTTACTTCTGTCTCGGATGTTAGTTTGGCATATCTAAATACGTATATCGGTTATATTAAAGCTGTGTTTTACGTTTTGCTGAAACTTCCAACTGGTGCTTTAATTATGTGCTCGATAAGACATTATCTCAATATTTCTAATACTATATCATCCATATAAAAATCAGTTATGCCGAAATGTGTGTATTAAATATTATGACCCTGTATTTTATTCTTTGGGAGCCCCCGGTTGCTTAAAGTTCTCTTCGTTCATTTTGAACTAACTCGGTCTTCCTTCCTCCTCCTTTCAGCTTCTCTTTGCTCATTAATTCACTTTCTATAAGACGCCGTATTCATTCATTATCAAGGTAATTCATCGCCGGCAGCTTCTTCCTTGATAACAAAAACTTAGAGTGTAGAGATTTTTCTTTGATATTTCATGGATGTTTTCGAATTTCGAATTGAGAGTGCGTCCAAAAGCATCTTCAAGTTTGAAGTGAGATAATGAGTTGTTTGATTCTCATTGATAGGCTCCTAAAAGTATGAAAGATACTTCCTAAGAACAATGAACAATTTTTTGACCAAATGGTGAATTTCTCATCTTTTGGTCCATTTTTAGCAGGACGCGGGAAACTTTCTCTTTAAAATTGTGTCATTTATTTCGTGGTGGAATGTGAAAGGAAAAAAGCGCTGGTCACCGAAAACGGATGATTAGAAATAATATAAAGGGTGGTCTGAAAAGTTTCCGACCTCAGATTTTTCAGAAATTTTCAGAAAACATGTCGAGAAATGGCGAAATATCGGAAACTTTTCAGACCATCCATGTATAAAGATTGATATTTCGATAACAATTTCAAATCTCATTCTGTCAAACCCTGAATTTCTGAGGCGGGTGTCAGTAATCCTCATACGCGGTCAGCATTACAGCGGGAATCAGAGATCACCAGGAAACACGAAACAAAAAAATGGTTGGCAAATGGAAAGATCCTCATTTCTTCGATGATTGGTGAAACAGCTGAGGTCAAGTTTAGCCGGTGGAAAAAAATTATCTCTATAACCCTCTCGGCGCTCTGTATAGCATCTCGCACGTCTATGAACGAACGTGCTCCCAACTTTTAAGGCCACTCCATCTTTCCATTCTCCCTCTCTTTATCTCGCCACAAGTCTCCTCTCCGCGGTTGGCAAGCGTCTCTACCCCTAATCTCTCCGCACGTAACTCTATGCAGCGCGAGTAGCCATTGCAAGAGCACGACCTAGATTTCTCGTCGCCCTACTCGAGACGGCCTGCCTTTTTAGTTCGTTCTCTATTCCATGCAACATTCCCTGTTTCTTCTCGTTTCGCGCGTGGACATGATTCTGACTGCTTATTCATGCGAGGTAGCGTTTTTTTGTCAACCTAGGTTATAGTTAATTTAGGAATGGTGGCATTTACCAAGCGAATGAGTAAGATTTTGTTAATGTGCATTAAATGAAGAGAGTAACTCAATTGAAATTATGCGAAATGGCTGGAAAAGGGGAAGGTCCCTATTCTGCAGCAGGGGAGAAATTTGCCAAGGGTCGGTCTTGCCAAGGAGGAAAAAGCCGTATAAACCTGCATGCATGAAGCATATTTTTCACCAAAATATAGGTTAAAAACCTTAGTTCGTCTTATGTGAGGGTTGAGATTTTCCATGGCTTTATTAGGATAGATCCAAAATACAATTCCATTAATCTTGCTGCTTCTATACATTTTATGTGCATCTATATGCGGTCATCTTCTTAATTAAAATATAACTTGGTCAGTGTGGTGGAAATCTATGTTTTATTCATAAAAGAAATAAAACAAAATCTGTGCAATCTACAAAAAACAGGTTAAACGATTGGTTTTAGCATCGTCGAGCCTGATGATGACACGAAATTTTATTTTATTGATTGTATATGTTTCTTTTATGTGGACTGTGCCGATTTTGTTTTAATTATTTTATCGATTGAAAAGTATATGCCAAAGGGGGAAATTTGAGAATAATTCCTTATGAACTGATTTCTAAATAACTTTTTAATTGCCATTTCGTCGCGATAAATTTAGTAAATTTATAGAATGCGTGGAAAAATTTAATCATCTGTTTTTGAAATAATGTTCCTTGTAAGACACTGGGTAAATTGCTACTACTACGAATTCATCAAATAGGACGAAGAGGGCGTTGTAGTTCTGAGACCGCCAGTGGTCTGAAGGCTTTTTTAGACCAGAAAGCCCTGAAAAGTATGGATGAATAGAAGAAAAAGAAAAGAAAAACATGAACAAGGAATTTCCACCAAGATGGAAGAGTTTCATGTACTAATATGAATTTATTATTAAGTTTCCAAAAGTGATAATGAGTTGCGTCATTTCACGCATCTTTGATTACGATGTATTTATGTCATGTACATTATTAAATGGTTAAAATTTCTCTGAGTGAACGGATTGGGTGAAATAAACTTTAAATAAATTCCTATAATATATACAACCACTCCTTCTAAAGTTTTCAACACTACAGATATATTATTTTTATCACTAAAATTACAGGTTAGAAGGAAAAAGAGATTTTCTCAATCTCACGTAAATAAAGGTCTTCAGAAATGGCAACGAGGAAATGTGTTCTAGGAGTGAATAAACAGATATTTTCAGAGTTATTTGTAAGAAAGACTCTTCCGTAAATTCGATATTCATATAGAACATAATACTGAAATAAAGACCACTGTGATACTATATAAATAGTAGCGGCTAGAGTTCATTTCCTCAATAGGATTAAAGACGCAAATACTGTTTCCAAAGACCTTTCTTCCATTTCTCAAAAAATAATCTCTCTGAGAAAATCAGAAGCCTCTTATGACTGAACTTATTTACTTTCACCACAAACGGAAAACCTTTGTCTATCTGATAATGCCCGTAAAGGAATCCTTTCCATTTTGCTCGAATATATTCTTCCTCCCCTTTCGAGTTTTGATATTCCTAACCAAAGTGGTTGAAGAGGACTCTCAAAATCGCCGAATTACGCTTTTCTGTGGATCAGAAGGAGAGCGGTCTCATTAAAATCCGTAATATTCTATCCTCTCGCAGCACTTACACGGCTCCTCCTCTTTGTCCCTATTTCCTTTTCTTACATCCCTAATAATAAGAACCGGAGGCAACACCGCCTCCATCTGTTTACAATTTCCAAGCTTGTTATCAGAGGAGATACAGAAGGCATCCCCTTTTTCTTTTCGTTCCACAGCCCAATTATAGACTAACATTTTGTTTCTATTATATTCGGGAGTCTTAACCCAAAATGGCAGTGTTATTTTGCTCATAATTATACCTGTTTCATTGAGCAATTAATTTCATTAATATTATATATTTATTTATATTATATATTTATATATTTATTTTATTTATTTATATTATATATTTATTTTATTTATATTATATATTTATATATTTATATATTTATTTTATTTATATTATATATTTATTTACTAATTTATATTTTATATATGAAGTCAGTAAGATATGCAGATATGCAGACGATAAAGCTATTGTGTGCGATTCTGAGAGGGGTTTGCAAATCCTAGTAAATGCACTAAACGATAAAGCAAAGGAGTTTGGGATGAAAATCAATGTAAGAAAGACTAAAATTATAAGGGAGAGAAAACTAATTTAATGATGAGGGTGGATGGGGAAAAACTAGAACAAGTAGATCCATACCCACATGAGATGTGGGTATGGCGTAGAATGGAGAAAGTTAGTTGGGTCGATAGAAAAACGAACGAGGAGGTTCTAGAGATGGTTGGGGAGAAAAGAGTGATGATTGAAGTAATTAGAAATAGACAAAAGAAATGGGTGGGTCAAATATTGAGAGGAGAGGGATTATTGAAGAAAGCGATCGAGGGAAGAATGCTAGGGAAAAGACAGAGGGGAAGACAAAAACAAAAGTTGTTAGACGAATTAAGGGGTGGGAAGAGATACCAAGAAGTGAAGGAGAAGGAAAGAAATAGGGAATGTGGGGGCACATGAACCTACCGAAAGGTACAACACTTTATATATTTTATATATTTATTGATATTATTAATTTTAGGAGTACGCTAATAAAGGAGTAATTTTAATGAAAATATATTTTCTTGGGGCTTTCTGATAGGCAAGTGGGTAGTGCGTTTATCTTTGGTGAAAGTGGCCCGAGTTTGATCCACGGTGGGGGTCAGTTTTTTGCGAGATTACCTCAGCTGTTGAAGCACTTTAAAAATACTGCTACTCATAAGGAAGTTTACATATAATACACTCTATCTGATGTAATTAAATACTTAATCTTTTAGTGAGATGTAGTTAGAAGACCATAAGCAGTACTTTCAATTATAATTGCTTTAAAATCATATTTATAAACAAGATTAAGCGCCATAGGCAACGATATACTTAAACAAAATCTCAAAGATAGCATAGTATATAGAGAAGTTGTTCCACTTGACTCGCTAAGTCATAGATTTTTATGATACTTAGAAATTTAATCACCTCAGAATTAAACGCAAGCGGATGTTGACTGTATCTCACTAAGCAATCATTTATTTAAGATATATCTGTAGTTGATAGATATATCTATTATACATGCATAATATCCTAAACTGCCTTTTAATTCTATACGTATATAATGCAGCACAAAATAGATTCTATTATATGCACGATATGGTTATTATTATACCTGCTGGTGAATTCCCACATCAAAAAATAACGGAACTAAATTTAACGCGTGAGTAATGTATATTTATGAGATAACGCAAAGAAAGATATAGGCCTATCTTTCCCCTTTATTCGTATGGGAGTCGAGTACAACAATCACTTTAGTCGTCAAGGGAACTGGTCGTTTATAACCACAACATTTCACAAATCACTCGTTTTTTTGCTCTAATTCCCGCAAATTCGAATCCAAAACTATATTCCACGAATTATTTTAATGATCTCTATTCAATTTCTGTTACCTTGGTACTTGTATTGGCTTCTTAAGGTCATTTAATTATGCCATTGTGCAAAAAATAGAAGTCTGAAATCGATCAAAAGTTAATTTACGTGAAATCCTTCTGAAAGTATTTTCGAGTCGTCTAGAGTCGAACCCATAATCCTTTGGGCAAAAAACTATCGATAGGTAATAGTTTTATGTCCCTTTAACGAATTTATATACTCGTAATTATCTTGTCGGGAAGTGCGTGGGATTACTTTTTTTAATTGCATCCATGTATCTCTTACGGGAGTTACTGACATTGATTAAATAATGATATAAATTTCTATGCATTTTTTTTTTAATTGCTTCCATACACCTCTTACGGGAGTTACTGACATTGAATAAATAAACATAAAAATGAGGATTGTTATATAGGATATAAGATACGATAGACCTTTGTGTAAATTTCCCGTATTGTTTGGCATTCAGACATTCACTCGCTTGGCATATTCTGTTCACCTGTGTTCCAAGACACGGTGCGAGATTCGAGACCCTGCGGTAAGGAAGAGCTTCTCCAAAACACCGATGGCTTTAATTGTCTACACACCTGTGCTGGGACGGCAACCGCCTTAATTATGGCATCCATTCGACGTTTTCTTGCTCGGAACCGCAAATCCAAAGAGAGAGTTTCCACACTAGAGCGGCTTCAAGAATCGCATATGACGTTGCCATAGCGAAGGTTTCGGAGGAAATCCCCCCTTTGAAGTTCTCTATAATAACCTAAGGCTTGAGACGAACGGATCCTATATTCAGCTTTCGATGACAACGAGGTGGAATTATTCACGGGATGTCTGAAAGTTTTGCTTCGCAGGTATCATTCCTCCATACATATAGATCTTGAATGAGGGTGTTGAATGGATCGCGCTAACACACTGTTGTCTGAATCGTCTTCTTTACCTGTCTGGATTTTTTTATTCATTGCTGGTTTTGGTCCGCGGAATTTTTCTGCTTCATCAATCCTCCAAGGTCTCCCCCTTACCTCTGCATCATTAGTATTATATATTTTCCGGTAGATAATTCTCGCTTCACAGTTAAAAAAGTTGTAGTCAAATCATAATTCACGGCATTATAATTATAGTATACACACCGCAAGTAGATAGCATCTGGTGGCAATCTTAATATACATTTGTATATTATCAACATCTATAACATATTGTACATACCATAGAAATGAAAAGATAACATACTTTCCCCTGAATAAAGTCATTGTATGTATAGATATATTAAGGAGAATTTAGTCTAACCATAATTAATGAATATACTGTGGGAATTACTGTTTATTCCCATGTTATAATTGATCACAGTTCAAAGAGGACCCACTAATTTCTGGCCTTAAAATCAAGAACTACTAATACCTCCAAACAGCAGACTCTAGATTTCATGTGTCTGTCCTATAAGCCATCTGGTACAGCAGCTGCTGATATGTGCTTTTAATTTATAATCGAAAGTGGGTTTTGAAAAATGACTATACTCGTAGAGCTCAGCTAGATATTTACTAGAGCAAATCTGGCATGGTAATGATTCATCAGTGAGATTTTCCTTAACAAGACGCGTGTATTGATGCTTGCTATCATATGAAACTTACCATCAATCTTCGTAGTTTGTTTTGCAATAATTTACACATTGATTAGGCTCTTGCTAATTCAGATTTCAACCTATATTACACATGAGCTTTGTCCCTGAAAAAGTAGTTTTCATATTAAAGTCGATCTCTTGCATTCAGCCTTCAAAATTGACTTAAACACTTCGAATATTATTTGGGTATATACCGTATGATTAACAATTGGCAATATAAATGCTGTTGGAGATAGATGGCTGATGAAAGATATAAGATTATTTCGCCTGTTTGGCTATATTCTTAAATTTTTAAGACCGTTTCACGATTGGAAGACATTCTATACGAAACGTAAAGAATTTATAGAACATGAAATTTTCATTCCTATCACAGGAGTGACATTATAGTTGCAGCTTGGGGAGTTCATGCACGCACAACTTTGCCTAGCTACATATTAATGGCTAAGTGGACACCAAGAAACCTGTGATAGAATATACGTAATGCGAGCTCAAGCCTTTAATTAATATCTAATTTAATCCTGAGAAACTTTGGCTTGTCATAAGGAAACGCCTCCTTCATAAGGAAAGCCTTCCTTATGAAGCCATTCTATGAGTGACTAATTAAGTACATGCACAAAGGGCTAAAATTATCACATCCTGTGAGTAGGATGTTCGTTGAATCTGCGATGCGTCGCAAAGGTTTCACCTCATTCCAAGCATCTTGGCACAGGCTTATGAAAAACAAAATTGCAAAGCAGGAAATGTAAGACATTCGGAAATTACAAGTACCGTATTAGCGATAGAGGTATTGGCTTTTCAAAGAACGAAGAGTGTGTACTGATAGTTGATCTCTTCAGTTTCTCAAATGAAGATATTTTATTAGAATTTTTTTAAATTTTGGTGCAATCAAAGGCACTTGAGGATTTAATTCTTGTCTTCAATCAGGAACTTCAATTGGTTGAACACTATAACAAAAGACGGAATTAATTATATTCTCCGATTTCAAATCACGTGCCATCTTTAATTTTTAAGTTTATTCCTAAATTGTTTTGCGAGGAATTTTCCGGGTAGCTCTTACAAAATGAACAAAAGAAATGATTAATAAAATAAATGCACGCTTTTGCGTGATAATTCATCTAATACCCTTTTCCTTTCGTTATCCTTAAAGGGGATTCATCATTTATCACTATTATTTCTTCAAATATATTAGCCTCGTAGAACATTATTACTACAGGCGTAATTGGGAATAAATAGTCCCGTCTCTTATTTAACTTGATAAGTATAAGTATAAGTAAAAGGTAACACAAAATCATCAGGAAGAAGGAAAGAGAGAAAAACAAATGCTATGATGAGAATACAAATTCAGTTAAAATAAAAATTAAATATTATGTCATGATATATTGCATACTCATAATAATATCGGTTCCACATAGAGATAAAGAGAGAATTACTTTCAGCATTGGTTTTAGAGTAAAAATAAATAAATCATAGTAATTAAAAAGGATTTAAATTAAAAATTATTAAATAAGAAAAAAGAGATGGGGTGAAAAAAATGGCAAGGTAAAAGTAAGTTCATTGCTGTGATTCAGCGCGAGTTTGTCAGTGCCGATAATGAATTGTTTTAGGAAGAGATGTTTGTAGCTGAGGTTCTTAAATACTGGTAGTGAGCAAGAATTCTGAACATCTGATGGCAGTGTGCTCTATAGTCTCATAGAGAACGATAACGCTCAGATGAAGAAATCACTCACTCTTGATCACAAAATCGCAGAAACTATACGTCTGAGTGTTCTTCAAAGTCAGCTCAACTGAGTTTCGAATCCCGGTCCCATCAGACACTTTTCGTGAACTTACAAAGTTCAGCATCTCACTCATCAATTAAAATGCATTGGGGGGGACTTTCTACACCTGAATATTCAACACCAGCCCGTAAAAAATTTCGGTTCCCCGCAAACTCTACGGGTGAGGGTACCCACGGTTGTGTTATTAAAAGCCCCTCTCAGAAGCAACTCTGGAAATTCCAATTACCGCCGCAAAGTGACCCGGAAAATAACACCAGCCGATGCTTCATATGTTCATTAGCATCAAGCTGAACCCAACGGTAAATCTCTAGCGACATGTTACTCAGCACTTTCTTTTCTGACATCTTCCAGTGCAACGCTGCGGTAGGAGTGAAGGCCTTCTTCGATATGATGCACGAAGGCCCCCGGAAGGTCATGCTGTTCGGCGCCGCCTGCACGCACGTCACGGACCCCATAGCGAAGGCCTCGAAGCACTGGAGACTCACGCAGGTAAGACCCATTCAAATACATCACGAGAGACATTCTTTCGCCTGACCCGTTTCGGTAATTTATCTCAGCGGCTGTATCTCGTCCAGGACGGCGATAACTTAACTAGAGCGCGCTGTGTTAAATTATACGACTTAGAAATCATTAGGGAGTTGCAGAAATTCCAAGTTTCATAACGTGACGCCAGTTAAAAATGGGAGCCGAGTCGTTATCTCCCTAACAGTTTCTGGATCTCTGCATTCTGGAATGATATCCATTAAAATAGCTCTAAGGTGGATGTCGTTATAAATAATGAGCCATATACCCTCAGTCTGTATATTTGTTGCTGGGAGTGGGTTTCCCAGGGTAGTCGAGTATCACCTCCACTCAAACACGGCGACAGGTTCATTTGTGCACGTGAGGTTGAGAAATTACCTCATTTGTTCGGGACAATAGCGTTACTTGTAAGTTAACGTATGTTATTCTCCACAGTAAAAACTATCACGATTCCTAAGTCAGTTTTTAGATATCTCCAAGGCATGCATGCATATATAGAAGTGTTCGCATTAAAATTACTTCCCGCGAAGATAAGATAGCAGGTCAAAATGAAGAATGACTGCGACGTTGTAAACATTGTTAGTTATAAGTAGGCTGACCTATGTATGTTAGGTAGTTAAAATAGGACATTTCCCATTAGAAAACGGGACATATCTTTTCGCTCTACTTTTCTCGAGGGATGTTATCATTACCTCAATGCAGTTATTATTTGAAATAATTCTTGGCCATTTTCTAATGGACATTTTATCTTAACTCCAGTTCCTGGGCGAAAAATAACTAAAAAGCACTGGGGGATTAATAAATTTTAAATTTTTAAAAGCGTCATTTTGATGCTAATGCTATAATTATTGTGACTTGGCCTTACTCCACAGAGAAAGATAAAAATATTTAGTAGTTTCCACAATTTATGCTCCGACTTTTTCGATTCCGTCGAGTTATCTCTGACATATTTTTTGTAATAGGCTATAATTCTTTTGATAGTAAAATGTAGTAAGAAAATTTATAATATCTTAGAAGTAATTTGGTATTCAGCTGAGATCTCCAAATTTATCTACAGCAGAAATTTTTACTCTACAAAATGTTTCCTTATAGCAAGTTTAATTAAATAATTATTTACAATACAATCCCGTATATTCTCCAGTAACATAATTTTTCCCTTTCCCTGGTATGCATCGTACGAGTACATGTGAAGTTTTCGATAAAAATATTTAAAGAAATAGAACAAGTATACTGATATAAATAAATTTCATTTTTTAGGGTTTCTCTTGAGACGTGTTAGGTTAGCAATTTAGCTCTCTTAACTTAGTGAGATTATTTGGGTTTTATGGCTGTTATTAGTTCTGCTTGCGAAATACAATCAATGATATAAATTATGAAATATTTCGTCAACGAAACAAATGGATGAAAGGAAACTCGAGTAACTCGTGGAGTAATCAATTTCTATCAACGTAAGTCTGCTTACATTGATTTCATTTGAATTGAATTACAGTATTTAATTTCTTAGTGTCGAACTCTCATTGAAACGTGTATGTATTTCCAATGACATAGTCGCACTAAAATCCTTTGGAAGTAAATTATGACGTACGCCGAGAGATTCTCACAACGCACAGATTCATAAGCTTTTGAGTAAGTGATCCTTCGATGCTGATGAATTAAGCTACCAATCTTTGGCGATGCTCTTTAATGAAGACTTATTGAGAAATCATACAAACAAAATTAATGAGCGAAGGGAGGGAACGAACTTGGGAATAATGACCTTAGACATGTTTCGGATGGCTAATAAAACGCTTTCCGGAGCTATACATTATTCAAATAACCTTCCAGTGGCGTGGAAGCAATAAAATCTTTGGGTAAAGTTCCAAAATGCCTGCAAACACACCCTTTCTTAATCCACCAATTTTCTCCTCAAATTTGCTCCTTGGGTGCTCTTTCTCTGTCATCTTCCTCTCTAAACTTTGCTATCGTTCCTTCCTTCTCTCATCTTCCTCTATTTATTTCCATCATTTAGAAGATTTCCACTTGCTCCTTTTTCTATACCAGCTGCTTATAGTCGCATATGTATATTTAACTTCTTAATTGGTACAAGTTTCTTAAATTAAATCCTAAGCAGCTATTTTAGGAACTAAATTGTATTGATACTTGCACTAATCCCACATACATTTACGCATTTTTTCTTGTAATCTCTCTCTACTACCCTACAGGGTTACTTTTCCCCTACAAGTTATCAGATTTTACATTTCTATCATGAATATCACTATTATGCTATGTTCTTTGTCAGCATATCGCACTGTGCTATTGATTCCCTTTTACTAATTATCATTTGTTCATGGTTATTGCACCTACTTTTTTTACGCTGCTGCTTTATAAATATTTGATCAGCTTATATTTATTATTCATTCATGATTATTGTTTATCTCTACAAATTCTGTTACAAACCATTGCATTATTGAGAATTTAATATCTTGAATTTCACGAAGTAAAATTTCTGTGTGATATTAATTTAAATAAACATTTTAAAAATTCTTACTAAACATAAAATAGAAAATTAAAAATCCTCTTTAGTCTTACATTTCTCGCTACGTAATTAAAACCATCCTTATTGAAAACAAACTTTTCATATCATCACTCCAATAGGAAACAAATTTTTAGAACTTTATAAATATACTTTAAAGGCTTCAAGCTTGCAAACAGTAGGAAAGAAAGACAAACCACTCACAATCCACCCACCTCACTTTTTACAAAGAAATATCGAAAGTTTTCAGAAGCTTAAAAACTGTCAAAATAATAACATAACAAAAGAATGGCAATAAAAGGAATGGCAGATATTGAGAGATACTTAACGAACGAGAGATAATTAAATTTTAGTGACAGCTTGCTTAAAGTAGCTATTGAGATTCAGAAATCTCATCACTAATATCAGCGGTAGATTGATTATCATATAACCAGCAAATTTCACTCCTGATGTTGTGCAGTTTGTGTACCCTTTTCATATGAACCTTTGATGTTGAGTTCCATAATCCTCGCATGGGCCCTGCGGCAGGGACGACGTCAGCATGAGACCTGTATTAGCGGAGGTTACACCATAGGCGTTGTTTAATCCCTGGGAATGACGTCCTAATTTATGAGACCACACATATAAAATTAAGAGGGATATTTACCTACATCTATAGGTGAAACGCTTCCTTGAGAAAGGGAACTATGGTCTCTCAATTAATTTGAAATTAATTTTAATCCTTCCAAATACGATCGATCATTACTTGAAGCCTTCAGGAATTGTTATCCTCTAGATACATATTGTGTCTCAAGCTTTCAATTCCTTATTGTTGTTCATTAATAAAGTCTTTGTTAAGATCAACGGCATAGTAATACGAAATTTTTTATCAAAAATTGTTAGTGGTACACTAACCAAGTTAATTAGTACACAATTTTATGTTTTTAGTCTCCTTATTTAGTTGAGGTGTTTGAAGAATATGGACGAAAATGTCAAATTTTTATATCTATTAAATATATGATTTATCTGCCGAATTTATCCACTGAAAATCGTAATAAATCGTTTCTATATAATCTTTTGGATGACGTATGAATTTCTACTGGAAATCTAGCTAAAAACCAAGTGAGCTTACGTTTTACCTCCTCAGTTATAGCATTATATCCAACTACCATTCCAGTGAGTTTATGGTAATATATATATTAAATATCCTTCTTATAGTTGTTTTCGTTTGACTAAATCACAGTCAGTATGTGAAAAATAAATAATTTTTCGATTCATCAATATATTTCGCGAGAATTTCTCTTAATGCAAGTAGAATCCATATATTTACTAAGGAAATTTTTTCAAATTAATATGTGATTTAGTTTCGTTAAGTGCGATACCGATAGCATCTAGAAACCTGATGCGAATCTAGAAAGTTCTTTGGTTCGAGGACGACACATCTGGGAAATAATTGGCCTGAATATATGCTCCATTTATATTCGCAGTTTTAATTTTAAATCTTCAGCTGCTACATGTTTATCGTATGTGCGCATACAAAATATAATTTGGAGTGATTATATTGACTCTGGAATCGCTATACGTAATTAAACCTAAACATTTGCTAGGGATACGTTCCTAATTATCTTGCGAATGTTGAAATTCGCAAATGTACCTTTTGCTCTGTTTACAGTTCCCAAACTCAACATTCACGTTGCTTTTATTCAACAGTCAACTTACGATAAACCAATATGAATGTAATTTTCTGCGTTTAAGTATTTACATGTCTAAAACAACTTGATGACATGTAATATTGCTACTTTTATGAATTAAAATTAGATGAAAATTATTATTATTTGAGTACACTTACGATAAACTAATATGGATGTAATTTATTGTGTTTAAGTATTAACTTTTAAAAAAATGTGATAAAATTTATGTTTACTTATATGAATTAACAATAAATTTAAATTGTTTCATTTTTGAAAAATTAAAAATAAAAATTTAAAAATATTGAAAGCCTTTACTCTTTCAAAAAGTTTTCTTTTGCCAATTTCGGAAATTTCGGCGATCCATTTTTTCCTGTAAACTTGAGAAATTCCTCAGTCAGGCATTACAAAAGCCCACCGTACCAGCAGCGGCAAACTTTGATTACTGTACCCAAAATACTCCGTATAACTCTTCTTTGTGCACCCCACTCATAGCAATATTACTAATAAAACGAGGAAGTCACTTATGAACCCCACTAAAGCAAGCTTTGAGTTCTCTCCGCCTGACAAAGGCATTCCCTTTGATTAACGGGAGAGATTTTAAGCACAGAGAGCGCTACCTAGGTCGCGAATTGCGGCTGTACGTGTGATTAAATTTACACCAAACATATGGATTCCTTTGCCTCCATTTCTCCCTCGAGTTAGTCTGCGAAGTTGGAGAAGGCCTAGATTCAATGGGACCGCCTTCACCACATAATCCGCAAGATGAGGTGGAATTCGGAAGGAAAACTCTATCTGTCTCCCAACCAAGGAATCGAACTGCGAGTTACAATGGATGAAATTTCTCCAGTTTCCCACCTCTCACCCCGATATGATTAAGCAACGCAGTTTCTTCTCTTTGAAACCAAATATTCGTCACGTGATCCGCGAGGGTACGATTTGATTGCCCATCAAATAGAGAGGCATGATGGATGTTAAATGTTATTACCGAGAGCAACATTAGCTCTCGTCGCTAATTACCCGTCTGATAGCTTTGAGCGCGTGATTCCTGCCGCCCTTTATCACGTTGCCTCAGTGCTAGAAGTTATCTAGTTTGAGATTTGATGTTTGACGACAAAACCATGCGAATCGGAAGCAAAGTTTATGAATTGAATTTAAAGATGTAATATTAATAATGATGTATCGATACAAATCATCCGCATGTTTTTCATTGGATAGATTTCTCGTCAGATAGAAAATGATTACACAAATCATAATTGTAGTTCCGAAGATTGATTAGGTCTTCCTTTTCTTTTTTGATTCGCAGTTTGCCGTTTTAGAACATAACGTACTCATATAAGTATGTATATAAGCTATCTATTCTCAATGGAAGTAGTTAGCATACGCATCTAATAATGGCGTTGCCTCTTTGTTTGAATCAATCCAAATTTACCATCCTAATGCACTGCTGTGTTGTGAAAAATGAAGCTGCAGAACATTTAATCAGATTTAATGATACACTCTCGGTTCATTAAAATGTTCACTATGTTCAGGTAGATACATGGACCTTTCATTGGCTCAGTTAGGCATACATATGGGTCTCTATCACTCCCTGCCTCGTATTTCATTATAAAAATATTTACAATGATTCAATAATGATAAAATGAAAGAGTAGCGTGTGGGGAAAATATCTGCAAAAGCTTACAAAGAAAAAGATAACTTTGCTGGGAAAAAATGCCAGAGAAAGTGAAGCAACAAGACCGAAAAAACAGTAAAAAAAATAAAGGGCAATATGCAATTTAATATCGTTACCCTGCCAAAATAAAATGGAAAAAAATCATTTGAAACATTAGGAAAAAACCACAATAAATATGTTTAAAAAAGACTGAAAATTACAATTAGCATAGCATCAAATTCCTTAAAATAACAATATTAACATCAGTTTAAGCCAAATAACATGACCAACGCATATTAATTTGCATTATCCAAATCATTTATCTTCATCATTGTATTTCTTCACATCCTTGTCAGTGAGAAAAATCTGAAAACAAAGAAAGAACATGGTATATGAATTATACTCGCAACAATTCATCAAAGATAACTGAAAAGAAGAGAATGATAAACTTACTATCGGCAGAATCATAAAATATGATGGGTTTAACAGCAGAGCATAAGGCATAGCTAACGAGATAGTTGATTCTCTGTGCTAAAAAGTCTTTCATAAATCTAACGCATATAAAAGAGAAGGATGACTGTATTAATTTAGGATGAATAAGTTCATTCCAGTATTTTGCTCAGGTGACGTGCATGCAAATTAAATTTAACTCGTTCTCAGCTGTTAACGACGGCAGATGGGCATGAAGAAGGAAAAGCGGGAGAGAATGATATCAAGACCGTAAATTGTAATAATTAACCTTTAAGCCCGTGTTTTGGATGAATTTGAACAAGTGTATATCTCCATCACTTGCTCAACTCAGCAATTTCCATACGCATTTAAAAATTAAAATATATCATTACGTATTCGTCCTTTACTGCGATTTCCTTTGATAAAGGGAATTAACTTAGAATCCCATCAAAATTTAATCGTGAGCTTAAAGGGTGAATTCACCACTATAACCGTTAGATTTATTATATCTATTTATTTTATTATGATATACCCGCTGTTTTACTATTCATAAGGTGGCAGCATTATGCAATATATTTATCGTTAGCTGCACCAACAATAAGATATATTACGGAGTACATCTTGTCAATACATAATGCAATTAAGCAGAATATACTGCAAATATACATTAATGTTACATATATATGAATATTTATAAAAATATATGAAAAATACTCTGATATACACGATACAATGAATAGACTATGAATTCACATTAAACATACATTCATGAATACACGACGGATCTTCGATATTAAAAAGTAATTATACATATAATTTAGCTTATTATTTATGTTATAGTATAACTATGAGTTATCACACATAACGTATTATCTTTCACACACGATCATACAGAAGTGTTTCTACTATCAAAAGAGTATTTTCATATAATGGGGCAAAGATAACGTCTCTCACGTTCAGTTCTGCAGAAAAAATAAACGACCGTAAGTAATTATCTGTCGGTACGATATTTTCTTGTGACACTTTGTCAATTTCTTTCGCATTCAGCACTTTGTTGACTGGGATCAGAACGTCATGCTTCATCAAAACTTCTGTGACGACGAAGTTTTCGAAAAGCCTCCATCGACACTCTGAACAAGAATGCGAAAATCTCGACGGTTATACAATCGTTCACGATCGAACCTTCAGCCAAAATATCGCGTATTTTTTATTCGACATCTCTACAAAACGCTTTACCATAATACGCCCCATCATTCTCGGATTTCAACGATACGTTTAAAACGCCAGCGAACGTGGCATCGCTTATCCCCCTCAACACCCAGAAAGTTACAGAAAACATCCCTTCGGAGTAGCTATGAAAATAACAAAGGTATCGGGGAGGATAAAAGTGCGGATTTTGACCTTACTGACACCTCTTGATTTTTAAGACTCACTTTTCTCCTTCGTTGAATGCGACCCTTTTCCCATGATTCATTTCGGGTCTTCCAATACAGCCTGCACTAAAGAACCCTCTCTTGATTATGGCGGGGATTTTGACGTCGCCACCAAAACCAATCAGGGGAGCAGATCCCCTTTGTCGCAGGGACTCTTATCCCTTCGCATACCCTTTTTTAAGGCCCTTAAGCCCAAATCTCGCGCATACGCACGCGCAGGGCCCATCCTCAATTCCATCACTCTCCTCGGGCCCTCTTAAAGGATTCTCTCACTTTTCCCAATCTCTGGGTGCTCTCCAAGAGCTTTCTTAATGTCTTTCCGGAATGTTACTTAATCTAGGGAATACTTCAGTGCTCCAACGCCCGGAGAACATCAATCGAGACTGGTCCTATATCCTCCGATAGTGCTGTAATCCATTGATTTCTTCCGCCCTGCAACAATAGATTCACTTACGAATATAATCAATCATCTGTGACCGTACTTCGTGGAACGACGTCATGAATAAATCTAAACCACTTTGTAATTTCCACGCTATATATTATAAGGACTAATGTTGCGTGAAAACCAGGTTGACCTGACGATGTCTTTGTGCTGAAAATGTTAGTCCTTATAATATATAGTGTGGAAGTTACAAAGATTTTTTTGATTTATTCAAGATTCCCTTACATTTTGATGAACTTTTGGGTAGTTAATTATAATCCCATAAACCTGACGAAAGGTAGAAATATATATAATTGTAATCCTTTTTGTTAGAGAGAAATTTGATTGACCAAAATTCTAAATTCGATGAGAATTACAAAATATTATGCATTAGTGAGGCTAAGATTAATTTTTTATCAATTACAGCAAAACCCCTTCAAAAGCTACCGTTTAAGACATTATCCCGCTTATATCAAAGTTTTTCTCGGTTCCGGTCCATTTCACACTAATTACATGGTAAACTTAAATACTTTCCGCTTTTAACGCAAATTTTGTCCTTCCCACGATGCATTGCAACCTTCGATAGCTAATCCTCCGTCTCATTCGATAAACTATAAATTGTTTACATTATTCTTCCTTAATTGTCCATCTGGTAAATGTTGCTTCATTGTAGAGTAAAATATTGCCAAAATTTACCTGCTTCGTTTACCATCTAGATAATTTATCAATCTATTGTTTCAAAATATGTAGGGACGTTAGCTTTTCAGGAATCGACCATAACTCTGTATTAAAATTGAGCGATATGGCATTAGCCATCGCAACGTACTTTCAGCTTTATAAGTTCCATGTTATGAAATAAAGTACTACAATTTTCATGTTCACCACAATTCCATAACTGCACTGACTTTTTCCTTAAAGCAAGTGTGGAGAACATAATTATATGACATCTTCTAATGTGAAAACCTCTTCTTTAACTTCCTCATCTGAAGTTGTAGGAATTCTAGGCAAAATTTATCCAAATAAGTACATATTCTGTGGAAATTACATGATTGTTATATTCCTGGATGCAGAGTAATTAATATCATCGGTAGGCCGCATTTGAAACCATCCGGCCACCCTTGATTTCCATTTTGCCGGTTTGGCATCTTAAAATTGTGCGCATAAAAACTCTTTTAATCGCAAAAGTAACAGAAGGGGATTATACTCAGTTCGTTCAACTATTGAAAAAGAAATAACATTTGAATGCCTGAGTTTGGTAAGAAAAACGAAGTAGAGTTTGAAATGAGAGCCGTAAAAGACCTTAAGCATTCTTATGCGGCATTTATCCGATATAACTTTGTTTTTATCTGACAGAATATGAAATCAACCCATCCTTGGATTTCCAGCCTGATTAGCGCCCACATCATTTCCACATCTAATAGCCATCGTAAGATCTTCATTTCACTCTCAGTAACACCTCTTCTTCCCACTTTTTCCCTTCTTAAAACTTTTCATTTAAATAATGCTTAGGTGTGAGAGACTGGGGAATGATCATCCTGCTATATAAAGAGGCAGTGCCCTTTGCGTCAATAAGAGCTAATTGCCAATCAAGGGAAATTATCGACGGCTTGGGGTACGTTTTTCCTCTCATTCCTGGGATCTTTAATGAGATCCAAACAGCCAATCTTGAGAGAAGGTCCGGTCGTAAGAGTCAGGGGGAAGAATCAATATTTCATCTGGTGATGGCACCTTCTTAACTTTTCCTTTATCAAGGAAAAGGTGTTTTACTTTGCATGTTGTGATGTGCGCCTTAGAATCCATTCATGAAAGTAAGGGAAAATTATCAAAGTGATTGGGATTTAAACCCAGGCATTCAGCTTTGCAATTACTTGTCCTTTATAAGTGCATATGGATATGAGCACTTTACTTGTCTAGTGTACAAAAGCATTCCGAAAAGGATCAGTGTTGAGATAATGTGCCCGTAAATGATCCTGAGTTCTAATAATTTTGTTTTCTACATTTCCTCAGCAGTTCAAAGACCTACAATGAAATTTGATCGTTCTGTCTTTCATGCCGTTATTACCCATGCATTTGACGTTCGTCTTTACTATATTATAATTTGTATGCTCTGTAACAAAAATAATTGGCTACTATTTGCATGGGTGAAATTTTCTGAATCACGCAACATTCAACAACCTTGGGACCTTTTGGGTTGATGAAGAAATTCAGTTTCCCCAGTAAATTGGGAATTTATATTGTATTGCATCATTCATTTTCTTCGTCATGTATGAATGATTCTTAGAATGATAACTTACCCAGCGATTCCTAGAAAATTTTTCCATAATCTTCCTGGAAAACATATAATGAACTTTTAGCCTAAACTATAAGCTCTTATAGAATTAATTATCTTCATGTTAAAGTTAAGCCATGCCAAACCTTTAGAGATCTGTCCAATGAGCTTAAAGTTCAAACATAACTTACAAAAGGTTGAGAATTCAAGCTCCAACTTCATTATTATGATACACAACGACTGAAACACAAGCATGTTTAACTACCTTGCATTTTAAAAATATCATTTCAATAAAAATGTAATTATATTAGATATTAACTCGCCAAAGAACTGTATTAGTATTTAAAATTTACATTTTTTTAATATTAAAATTATTTTTAGATTACTCGAGTAACCATATATTTCTTCAACGTATAATCAATAAAAGAACCTGTAACTAATGTAAGAAGAACTCACCTCGTATCCACACCATAAAGGTGAAGATACAAGATTAACTATGTCTCAGTTCTACAAGGAGTTAATTCTATACCGAATTCGACTAAGTTTCAGTAATGTGACTTTAATTAGCAGAGATCGAGATATTATTTTTCTCCTCATAATTTCATCAATAGTTATTCGATTTCCTTAAAGGTGGAAAACCCTTGTGTTTGGGTCCCATAGACAATGATTACCGAAAACACTGCACATCAATCGTAGAGAAAACTCATGCTTGAAAATATCGCCTTCAGTTATGGAATCTGCTCCTTTGTGTGTTTGAAGGCCATTCCTCGGATTGCGATCTGTGTTTTTGGTCAGAAACACGATAGTCCTTGTGAGTCCATGACATGTGACGACATCCCTCTTCCTATGGATTTCCTGGTATCTCTTTTTATGGTCCCTGAGGAACATAATCTCCAAAGCCTCGAGGCTTCGCAATCGATCCTCTGTAAAGGCCTCATATCTTCTTCAGCATCTTTCTCTCCCAGCAAAACCCCCCAAAACTTCACTCTGAAGGCCCACACTTCAACACAGAACTTCTCGGAGATATGGTGTCGGTCGGTGGTATGAGGAAAGGCCTTCAATACTTTCCTAATATCCAGCAAACCCTCTGACGAGATTATCCTTCCCTTAATCTCATTTGAGGTTTTGAGGTTCCGTGCTTTCCATCCTACTTCTGCGTCGCCCCACCCGCGCCGCAACCTACCTACCCAATTCCTCATTCAATATTCTCTGAGCAGGGGAAATGAAACTTTAAACGACTCTAATTCGGACGCATTCAATAGAGAAGAGATTAGCCGTTCCCCTAAACTCCCCCCGTAAGAGGTCTGACGATTTTGTGTCCCAATAATTCGGTTATTTTATGCTGACAAGGTCGAGTACACATTTGGCTAGTGATCGTGGGTTTGCTTGATGTCTCTAGTATGGCAATGATATTCATACCGAAGAGGGACGTTCAGAATTCGGTTCAAAGCTATTCATCGCATTTGTGAACGGATCATTTTCCTCTCCTCTCAATATAAAACAAATGAACAGGAAATGATGTTACTATCTCAAAGTCGAATTACCTTATATGAGTAATTTTTTACATCAAATACTTAACCGAAAGGTTTAAGGAATGATTTATAACCAATCTGAAATTATGTTTATAGATCAGGTAACGTAATAACGCTACTTAGTAAAAATTTGGGTATGAAATTTAAATAAGATTGACATTTTTTATTTTAATTTGGAAATAACGCCTAAAAATATGTATAGGAAAGTTTTGTGTAATATTGATACATTTCAATCCATCTAGGCATTTATGATATCATTTAAATTATGAAAAAAAATTCTTGTATACCGTTTCTCGGTTCATTTGTTAAGTAGGTTCACATTTACGACTTAAATCTGGAAGTAGCACTTTCCAAAATATTAATCGTATCTCTTAATCTATAATCTTAGTCAATGGCTCGATGGTAATTAGCTATACTTATCAAAATTTTTCGATATATGTTAGAAACCTCCAAATTTATTAAGCAATTCTAGTAAATATGAATCATTTGAAACTAAAATTTTTCAGTGAGCCGGTGAAATATTCACTTTCTATATGTTATGTTTCTGTTTCTATATTTTATGTCAGTGTTTCTATAGCCTAGTTTCCTTCATTGAGAGAAAAATATCGGAAATCCTTAGGATGTATGTACCAAAAACTTGCTGTAGAGCTCTTCTTTAGAGCTTCTTTGCATTCACAGTGTTCTGTTTAGTAGTTGTAGTGTTTAAAGTGCATTTAAAGCATTAACATCTAGTATCATTTTGCACCTGGTGTTCTTTTTAACAAAATAACGTATTTGACCTTCCCTTGCCTTTATGATCTAGAAAATATTGCATCCGTTTGCTTTTATACAGTTGTTTGGCTTTGATATTGGTCCTTTTCGCTTATTTATGTATTTGCTGTTTACTCTGTGCTGTTTGTCGTCCGATTCGATAAAATTGGTCAACTCCGGCCGTTTGCGAGCGTTAGTTAATAAATGAATTCCCAAGGGTAACTCTCAACTGCATTCGTTTTGATGTGATATGTGTATCAACAACAGACCCCGATTTTATCGACGGAAATCTACTGAAGGGTCAACCGTGATAAATCACTCAGTTACTCCGTATTTTGATCAACCGAAAAATTTATTACTTAATGATATAGATGTGGAATTAGATTAGCTCAGCTCTTTTCTAATGGCGCAATAGAGCATAATGTTGCCATTTCTTTGCTCAACTGTGGGGAAGTTTTTACGTTTAACAAACTTCACGCTTGAAACCAACCCGATGCATCTGAGTTACAGTTACGAATATTTAAGTAGTAAGAAATCTATGCTATATAAGAAAAATCAAATGTCATTGTAAATCAAGGTGAAAGAGGGATTTTATCTTTTTAATTTCAGTTGTTATGATAAACGAAGGAGAGAAAATTCTTCCAATTTCTTCGTCATTGTGGGGAATGGAAAGCACTGTATTTTTTGGTGCGAGTCCTAGTCTAAATTCTTGGTGCAAGCTTATTATAAGAAATATAAATTAGTCAGTACGACGAGGTTGTAACGTGTAAACCGCCTGTTTTAAATTTTGAATTAAATTTTGAAATCGGAAGTTTTTCATCTTCTTTTTGTTTAAAATCAAGTAAGCTTGGGGAAACTATAAAAGAAATTGAAAAAAATTCCCTATAGGATAGGATTTCCAACGAATGATTCATGTTATTATAGAACGACCCAATATATTTTGGCACCAAATGCAAAGAATCCTTACAATACACTCAACAGTAAATTATTTTATATTTTAAGCTTGAAAATATCCAAATACTTATGGGAAAAACACTTTTAACGCATAAACCAATAGATTTTTTATGCATACATGAAGTAAATTATTCAATTCTGAAATCGGTCTAATAAATTTTTGCCTGATTAAATTGCTATAAAGTTGTTTATCTTGATTGGCTCTTGATTAATGGCTTTATGATAAAATATATGTTTAAATGTATGAAATCATACTAATATTTACAAAGGATTTATCATTTAAATACGAGGCATCAAAAACAAAACGAGGATAATTTCTTCAGCATATTTACCTGAAAAATTTGCCGCCCTAAGCAATGCTGGGTTTGCTCTTAGTGTTTAACCGGCCCTGGTTATTACCACTTATCGCACACCACTGAATATATATAAGTGTTTTACCTTTCGGTAGGTTCATGTACCCCCACATTCCCTATTCAGTTCCTTCTCCTTCAATTCCCGGTAACTCATCCCACCCCTTAATTCGTCTAACAACTTCTGTCATTGTCTTCCCCTCTGTATTTTCCCTAGCATTCTTCCCTCGGTCACTTTCTTCAACAATCCCTCTCCTCTCAATATTTGACCCACCCATTTCTTTTGTCTATTTTTAATTACTTCAATCATTACTCTTTTCTCCCCAACCATCTCTAGAACCTCTTCGTTCGTTTTTCTATCGACCCAACTTACTTTCTCCTTTCTACGCCATGCCCACATCTCAAAAGCCTCCAATCTTTTGGCATCCTCTTTTCTTAACGTCCACGTTTCACACCCGTACAACATTACACACCACACCAAGGATTTTACCAATCTTTTCCTGATTCCTTTATCAAGTCCCTCTGTCATCAGTTCCCTTCGCTTCATGAATGCCTCTTTTGCTTATGCTATCCTTTGTCTAATCTCTGTTGAGCATCTTCCATCCTTAGAGAAAAGGCTGCCCAAGTATGGAAATTGATCTACTTAATCTTTTTTTTTTTTTTTTTCTCCCCATCCACTTTCCCTTATCGTTAAACCACATTGAATAACACACATAAAAGTGTGCAGAATTATGGATCAGAAAATGAGTGTAGAAGAGCCTCTCTTTCCCTGAGTCTTCTGGAGAAAAACCATTAAATAACGAGAATTCCAATTTGCAAATTAGTGAACGGCATCACTCCTATCCCTTCAACCTTGACATTGATTGAATCTGAACACCATCAAACCGGCTTCCATATGCAAATATCTTTTACTGCCTCCCGAGGCGTCAATTACTCCTGCTACGGCCCTTGCTTAACCTCCTTTAAGTCCTCCTCGATTTCTCATTTCTTCCCTCTATTGTCGCCTCATTCATTAAAAATCTTCCCTTCTCATTTATCCCTCACTCCGAGAATCGAACTTAATTTGCTGATTGAGACTTCCGATTGAGCCCTTAAACTTCTCCATGACTAGGGAAATGTCTGTTTTAATCGAATCTTAGGCACTGAATGTCATAATATGGGTATGGATTCCGCCTTTGTTCCTTAGGAAAATCGGTTCTCCTATTTTTCTTAAAAATTTTTTATTGCGGTTTTGTACTTTTGTCATTTTTCGCTACTTAAATTTGCTGTTAGTTGAACATGCTTCTCGTTAAACTGCTCTGAGTGAAGTTCATGTCTTAATTACTGTATCTATGTACATACATTAAACCATATCAGTTTGCAAAAAAAGTCTGGTGATTTCATATGATTCGAATGGGTTTTCAAGACGGAGTTCCTCAAATATTGTATCCTTATTGATTAATTTTTAATTTATTTACACAAAATACCACATAAATAATCTTACTACACCATACAATATATACAGACCTACGGCTTTATTGTAGGACCTCACTGTTACAGCAGTTACCATGGATTCATCTTGCCTCTGATATGTACCACATGCTGTAGCTGAGCTATTCAAGATCCTTTTTACGCAAATCCATTCCCTAAAGAGGAGGTAACACCATAGAACTTTGTTCTATGAGTTGTGTGCCTTAAAATCATAACCTTAAACCTTGCCTTATGTAAAAATGGCGACATGACCCGGACTCGAACCCATGTCTCCCTTTTACCGGGCAGGTATTCTAACCAATTACACTAACAAATTACAAATCCATACCACAGCGTTAAATTTAAATTTACATACAGGCCCTAAAATGATAAATTTTTCGAATGACTTCCGTCGGTAATCACGTGTTCTATCCTACAGCAAATTCCACCCGAGGGGACTATCATAGCAGAAATACTGCGTTGAATCTAAGATCTCCCTTAACGAATCTAGCTGCTTTGCGTTTAACCGTATGCAGATCGAAGACTAATCCTATTCCATGAGAATACCGAATCTCACAACAATATTCAAGGAGAGGTCGAATCAGGGATCTTACCCTCGATGATCATCCCTTTAGGATTCTACTTGCTAATCATTTCATGCAATTCGCCTAACATCCCGCCCATGGTATTTCGAATGTGCTGTCTATATAATAAATCTTCATTTAGTATTTCGTTAATTTTATCTTTGTCTTGGTTAGGAATAAATCAAGTGTTCCATCATTCGGCGGATACAATCCGAGGGGACTCCAACATAGCTGAAATATTTCTATCGAACTTAAAATCTCCCTTAACGAGCTGCTCTTCGTTGAACCATCTCTAGATGGGGGATTAATAGCACCTCGTGAAGATTCGAAATAGTACAGCAATACTGTAAGTGATGTGGAGTTAGGGAAAATGCACCGTCTCTTTTACTCTCGATGAGATGATAATTCTCCTAGCAAATCACACTTCGTAACATCATCATAGGTCGTTCGTTCCTTAGATTGGTTGACTGCAGTCCTCCATTCCTCTCTCTCTAGTCTAACTTTACTAAATCCTGATATCTCTTCTTTCCTATATTTTTATTTATTTGGCTAATGTATTCATCCCTTGGTCTTCCTCTTCGTGCTTTTCTCTCTATTTTGCCTTCAAGTACGTTCCTAACAAATCCATTGTATCTCAAGGTATGTGCAATCCATCTGGTTCTTCTTTTCCGGATGATGCTCCATATTGTTTTAACCTCTTCTATTCTTCTGTATACTTCTTCGTTTCTTACCTCATCTGTCCATTTGATCTTCAACATTCTCCTCCAGCACCAGGTTTCGAAGGCTTCTATTCTTCTCTGGTCCACTTTTCTAATGGTCCAGACACTTCGCATATGCCGACAATTTACACCGCTTAATTAGACTTCATTAGGAGTATCTTATATTTTTCTTTATTTACATTAGTCAGTTAAAAGGACATTAAGTTATACTATACACCCTAATGTTTCTTCCATTTCACTGATTATCCGAGAAATCGATTATCCGGGGAGTTACATTTTCCTGTTAATCGATGCCTGCCGGATAATGAGTCTACCGTAACCGAATACGAAGATGGTTAGCAAGTCACCGTAATCACTCAAATGACGTTTGGTGAGGAAGAAGAAAATTTGGTTCACAATGAAACGTGAGGCACCGCGGTCCTCACGGCCATTAAAGGATGCCGTTTCGTCGGCGGGCTAAATTGAATAGCGCCTTCAAAAGCCCCTTCCTTTCCTGTTTCTCCTATTCTCATCTCCTCCTAGACCCTCCATAGCTTTTTAACTCACGACCTCCTCAGAATCCTTATTAAGAGAAGAAGGCGTTTCCCGTCGGACTCACCCACCGAAAAGATTTCCACTCCTTCGCCAAACAGTTCTCTTTCTCGCTCTCTCTCCATAAACCCCTCGGCTTCTTTCTTTTTTTTCGGATCTCATTCCTTTCTCATCCAAACTCTTCCGTCCATCTGCAAACAAACGAGCTCTCGTTAAAGGACTCCTCGGTAATCTCTTCCGTTCCGAAGACTCACGTGCGGTCTTTTGCTTTCGTTTGCATTCTGAGGATTTTTTTGCCTCCAAATCCCCTTTCCAAACTCCTTGGAAGTTTTTCGGCTTCCCTTGTTGTTAGCTTTGGAAATTAATCCGCGCGCGAGAAGGCTTAATTTTGCGGGAATTTTTCAGTGCGGCGGCGACTTAGCACCGCTCGATTATGACTTACGCACATAGCTCTCGATCTTCAGATATCCTTGGTTTTGTAGTGGTTGCAGTAATTTTGAAGTGCTTGAGGTCATTTCGCACGTGAGCCTCCACCGGTATTCGAACCCGGGAACTCTTTCAGTCGTTGCCAACTTGGCTCTCCGAAGGCCATTAGGCTAAGAATATTTCACTTTAGAATATACAGATTTGAACGACGTCCTCTTGGCCGACACCCATCTGACCGACCTCCATGTGGCCTACACTCATATGACCGACTCTCATATGATCGACTTTTATATGACCACTAACTGAATGCACGGGCTCGTTTAACCCGCCAATTCTTCGGAGATGCTATTTGATGGGTCTTTATATAGTATTTCTAAACATCCGTTTTCGGTGACCTTTCTCCCATCACACTCCATCAAAGCATGTAAATGACGCACCATTTTAAGGAGAAAGGTACCCGCTTCTAGTTAAAAATAGACCAATAAATGCCTCTATTTGGTCATAAAGTCGAGTTAAAATTCGAATTTCCCATGTAACTTCGTTACTGGATGTGTAAATATAGACATCTATAGTTGCAAACGAGTTATAACGAGCCGAAACGGGCACTCATATTCTATTTCCCAACAGAATACATTTTAACGGACACTCCAATGGCTACAACCGAATACACAAGCTCTAAAACGTACCTAAAACACACACCTTCGTGTATGAATTAATTACTTTCAATTTAGTTGGGCGAAATGTTCGCACTGGGCAAATAGTTATGATTTACTTTTCAATATTAGTTACTAAAGTCGATAAAAACTTTTGGTTGTGTGCTTTCCTCTATATTGAACATGGACCTTGATAAAGAAATAATTCAAAATATTGGTGGCCTTCGAAATATGGGTGTGGCGCAGAGTGGGTAAAGAAAGTTTGGTTTGTAGAAAAACGATCAGGGGATTGTTTGATATGGTAAAAGAGGTGAATGTTTTGGCAGAAGTAATTAAGCGATGGCAGAGTTGGTGAAATATTGAGAAGACCCATAAAGAAAGTAAGTGAAAGTAGGATCCAAGGGTAAGATAAAGGCAAAAGATGTTTGATCTTTTGCCTTTGTATTTAAGGAAATAAAGTAATGAAGGAAAAACAAGGTTGAACAGCAAATTTCAGAGCAGACTCAAGGTAATGAAAATATGATGTGTTATTGAAAACCCTTAAGTAGTCTTCCAAGGCATGTATTTTTCATAAGGATAAACTGCCAGTGGATTCTCCAAAGAAGGAAACAGGTAACAACTAATTAAATAGTTCTGTGTATACAAACATCTGTTATAGCATTTCCCTTCTCTACAGTTCTGTTTCATCACTACAGTTTCTTACATCAATAGGAATGTAAATTTTAGTCACCTAATGATGGAAAACTGGATTATTTGATGCTGTCAATTTCCAAATCATATGAAGCTCTATGTACAGATACCAAAACGGATACATATGAGCACTGAAAAAAAGAGTCCGTGAAACATAGTACATAGTAAAATCATAGAGAGTATATAGTCAAATCATAGAGAGTATATAGTCAAATCATAGAGTAAATATAATTACTTTACTGTCAAACGTAGTGTCAGGAATCCTTGTTTTGGTGAATATACGCGAAATTTTTTCACATCAACATTTACATCCTTGAAGCCAAGGTGCTAAAAGTATAACTTCCGGCGGTCCGTAATACATTTATAAGTACATAGGATGACGTAAGAGTAATCACAATTTGAGAGGTATAATAGCACGGCTCTGAGTGTCTGATGTAATTTAAAGTTCTCCCCACTTTTCCACATTAACTTTCACGGCGCAGCCTTTTGCTAAGAGGAAGCTATCAATCAATCAGTCTTGAGTCGTTCACTTTGTCTCACCGTTTACTCTCGAGTTTTGAGCCATCGCTGGGGAAGCAAGGAGTCTTTGACTCCACTGTTTCCCTCGGCTTCCGTCGGATGGCGCCACTGGGTCGTGGAGAAAGTTCCTCAAAGTGTGGCGAAACACAGTTGTGCCGATAATTACTCTCAAATACCCCGAAAAGTTTCGGAAGACCAAAACGTAGACTTTTGTGGCGTGGCAGACTTTCTTGCGGAAGTTTTCAATACCTCGGTAGAATTCAATCTGGGAGAATGAAAACGCGGGAGGGGATGTTTTGTAACTTTCCTCGTCGGGAGAAAAATACAAACTTTTTTGCGGAAAATACGTCATGTGGCGAGGGAAGGGTTTATGAATTTCATTGGAGTGAAACAAGAGCTCAGAAAATTCGGCCTTGTCTCTTTCTGGGAAGTGTGAAAGTTTTGGGGGAGAGAAAAATCACGGAATGGGAGAGAGGTTTTTGAGAAATTATTTCCCGGCGTCTCGGATATCTTTCCGCATCTTCTCGGCAGTGCAGGTTGCCGTTTTCCTTGATTTAATAAAAAAGATGCCGTGTTAAGTTCGCAGAGGAAGGCGTACTTTGGAGGAAATCCAGAATATCCTGGAAATGAACAGAAAGGTGTGATTGTTATTCAGAAATATTCGGTCTTTGTTCATCGTCAGTTTTATTAATTATGCGAGTTTCAAAATTTATGTAAAAGATCAGCGGTGGTTAGTTTGTGAGGTGCCTCATATATACGAGGGTGGTCTGAAGTTTCCGACCCCAGATTTTTCGGAAATCTTCAGAAAATTTTCAGAAATTTTCAGTAAACATGTCGAGAAATGGCGAAATATCGGAAACTTTTCAGATCACCCATGTATATTGCACCTGCTTTCATATCATTTGTGATTACAGTATTATATGCAGTATAGTATACAGTACAGATTATTGATCATAACCGTTCGTCACAATACCTCTATTCATAGTAATAACGAGTAATCCATCTCAATAGTTCGTTGTTAATTTTGAATTAGAATTAATGAATAATATCTGCACTAAGGGGAGGCAAGGCCCAAGCCTGCAACTGTTCTACCTTACCTTAAACGTCAATACAAACATGTAATGATTACTGGTTCGTCACAGCGACTCTATTCAGAGTTTTGACGAGTAATTCATCTCAGTATTTCCTAGCGATATTTAATTCCATCTCTCCATCAAAACATATGAATGACCGACCACTTGACGTTTACCGCTTCCTGCCAAAATAGTCCGAATAATGAAAAATGTACCATTTGGTCAAAAAATCAAGTTAATATTTTAATTTTCAGTTTCGTTACTGGTTGGGTATAGATCTATGTTGTCAAGTTTATTGACTTTATTCTTTGAGTTTATTCTTTGTTGGGGCACGTTTTATATGGCAAATAAACATTTTTCTCATCGGATAGTGATATTTATTCTCCGTATTAAAGTGAATGAAACTAGTGATATAATCAGCAGATGTCCGCAAATAATATTATGGTCTCCATAAACGAAGACCTCTGCGTCGTACGCAACCATAACAAAATTGTAATAAATTGGCCACCTTGTATTTTTTGGGATTAGAACGACCACGACAGAAATATTGTCGAAAATGAAGGCTTACAATATCATTTCATTCAAACTATTTATTTATTAATTTGACACTTGGCGGGGTCAGGACAATATGGCCTCTCTTCCACCCAACCTTTGTTAATAATTTTAAAAAATGTTTGAATAAACTAAAGATTATGAACTATAGTTAGCTTACATCTAATTACAAACGAAATTCCATAAGAAAATGAATTAATCAATAATTAATATATATAGATTCTGTTTGTGGTAGAAAAACTCCTCAACTTAAGGTTTACGTAGAAAAACCCACGATGAGGGAAAACGCCCACACAAGAAGGGGAGCGAAAAAACCCGCGAAAGCATAGAAAGAAATATTAACAACTATTAATTTAACAGAAAAAGAATTCATCGTGTTGATTTCGTCTGGTGGCTACGCATGCGTTCCACGTCGGATTTTAAGTTCATTGTCTGAAAGAAAAGAAAAGCAAGAGAGTATTCTACTCTAGACGACCTGTAAATGTTGGAAAATTACCGCATTCTTTTAATTAAATTGCATGCACCCCGGTGACCATTCGTGCGAAATTTTCACACGAGACAAGTACTAAGAGACAAAGGTTCTCCAAGTGCCGACAGCGGCAACCGTCGAGGGCAATTCCTGGGAAAAGGATAATCGCTCGGCGGTCACCAGTTATTCAGAATCCCGATGCGCATTTCGGAAATAAAGCTTCTGTCTTAATAAGGGGTCCAATGCTGAAATGCCCAATGCCGAGCGATTATCCTTTTCCCAGGAATTGCCCTCAACGGTTGCCGCTGTCGGCGCTTGGAGAACCTTTGTCTCTTAGTTCATTGAACGACGAGTTCCTTTTTTCTTTCTTCTAACGAGGCAAGTAGTTTTATGTATTTATATGATCATTAATGAATAATGTAATACGTCCGTCGTGCATCAAAAATTCCATCACTCCACATTGTAGTACATTTGAAAATTCCTTTCATTCAGACTGATCTCGAAATCAAACGAGCAAACAATCTCGGACCGTTACATTTGAGTTTCATTTCCCAGGGTTCTGAAAATATTGAAAATTATCAGCGGAGATCCTTTACGGCCCGCGGTCCATCCCAGTTCTCCCAAACGATCTCCGTTTCCGTAAAATAAAACGCATTATTTTGTGGAGAATTGTATCGAGAGAGAGAGAGAGAAACCGTCAAAAATAAACAGGCGTCATTCCATCTGCTGTCAATTCAATTAGTAAACCGCGAACGGAATAGGATCCACACCTCAAAAGAGCAGTTTAATTAAATTGAGAGAGAGAGCTGGGAATAGAGTTCGGAAGAGGGGAAAAAGAAATTCATCAGAGTGGAATTTATCTCATCAAGAAGGGAAATATAAAAAGTGACGTTATAAAATCTTGAACGGTTGAGTAGGAACTCTACACGAGGGGAATCGAATATAACTTCTGGAGTTCATTAACTTATTGACCGATCCATGTTTGAGAAGTGAATAACGAGTCTATCAAGCACTATCCATCACGCGAAGTTATATTGATCACTGCTTGAGTTTTACTGGTTTGACATTTTGTCAAATTGCCACCCATTGAATCATTTACATGCACATAAAGTATACCATTCATTAATACCATTTTCTTAAGAATTAGGATAGATTTGCACATATATTCCTTTAATAAACTATACAATTATTGCTGTTTCACGCCGGAATCTTACTTATTCATTGTATGCATTTTTGTATTTTTAATTCAAATAATTCTCGATCGATGGGTAGAGGATGTATGAATAATCAGAAAACACGAATGACCCAAACTAAAACGTTTATTTCTAATAATATTCATACTTCACGTAAGTAAACTATTTGTTCAAATTTTCTCATTATAATAAAGAGAGAGTATTATTAACGATGGAATTTTATACGTGTGAATCATATCGTTAATGAATTATGTACTTATAACAAGCATAAATGGAAAGAAACATTTATACCGTACCACTAAACTAAAGTAATGATTTACATAATGTAATTCATGCAAAATTATTCTTAGTAAATGTTGTATATAATCTGCTAAGAATTTTTTGCGTAATTAGAATTCTTGAAACTGTTACGTAAATCTTCAGCCTGATGAATAAAATAAGGTTTCGTAAAGGAAATCTTGTGGACACTTATATATTAGTTTATTAGACTTTCAGAAAGAGTATAAACATAAGTGGGCGTTGCTGCTAAATTAACGTTTTAAATATTCATTATTTCTGAGAGCATTTCGAAATTATCTGTCTGTGAGGCAATCAGCGTTTCGCTTTTCCGAGAATTTAAACTCTCATTCATTTTCCCTCAATTATTTCCTTTTAGTTTGGGACATTTTCAATGGAAGGGGAAAATTTTTCAAGAAGTACGTTTTATCGTTTGATAATCCAAATTAGTTCACCTACGCACAGCAGATACCACTTAAAAAATTCTTAATTTTTTTCGTTTTTCAGTATATTTACTCGTTGAACTTCCAATTGTCATTATCAATGAAAACCTTTGTACTTCAAGATCAAAATTTACTATGTAATTACCTTCTAATGGGACTAGGCTTGCCAAATATTTGTTTTTTTTAGCTCAAACGTTGCTATATACCATGTTAAATTTAATCCCAACATAATAGTTATGATTCGTAAAAGATTCAGTACTCATTTTTCAACGAAAACATTTCAGAATTATAATAACGCCTTCGAATATTGCTACGAGGTTTAAAAACATTATTTTAAACATATCATACTTTTTAAGGCAATTTAATTGGCTCTTGATCAGTCAACGTAACAGATAATTCACAGAACAATCCGTCAATCAAAACAAAATATCAGAGAAAATTACTAGTATCATAGAACATGGCATATGTATTATTATAGATACTAATATTATATTAAAATTATTATAATTATTAATATTTCGTAATTATTTGCCTATTAGTAATGGGTATTTCCTTACTTTCCTCAATTTCTTTTAATAGAAATATTAAATAAATGATTTAAGCTAAAATTGAAGCTAACTATTATTAGCCCTACAAAGAAATTATGAAACTCAATTATTAAGAGGCAAAATGGCATTCCTATCATTACTCTAATTAAAATATTAACTGGAAGGAAGTTCTTTCATTCAACTCAGATGCAGACCCTACCTTACTTAAGAATGAACATCCTAATGACTAATGATGGAATGATTAACCGGAATCCGAAAATATAGGAAATTAGGTATCGAAATAGAAGAATTGTTACCTTAATTTTCCGTTCTAAAAACTATTCTTCGGAATTTTTTGTTTAAAACTCAATCTTTCATTTCGGGTACCTCTCTAAATACAATCAGTCACACTAAATTGGGATCTATTGGACTAGTGCATTTTGGCCAAATTAAGCGGCTCTCTCAATTATAAATAAGTAGTGATTAATCTTCCTTTAAAATATCAGTAAATTATTGAAAGAATTTCTAGTTACAGCAAAATAATGCAAAGAACAAATATTAATACATTTTAATTAAAATTGTATATAATTTCTTACGTATAATCTTTTCTGCAATTATGTGACAGAATAGTCTTATTTCAATTTTTTAAAGTGCTTTGCTGCCAATCAGTACACACAAACATTCAGGGCAGTTGTAAGGTTAATTTCATCTCATCCCCTCATAAAATTACGCTATAGCCGTACCAAAATGTATTAACCTCAGTTAAACCCAGTCATTTACTGATAGTACGAATCTGTTACTGTCCCGATAAATCAGAATGTTATCCCAATTAATAAACCCAAGATTATGTATTAGTTGAAGTAACTCTTTTTCCGTTCCTCAAGAATAGGCACGAATTAGCGACTAACCCATAAAAACGGTGTCTCAATTGAGCGGAATCGACTAGATGAATACTTAAGAATAGTATCGGAATCGGTGAAGATTCTGTGACAGTTCAATCACCGCTAGAGAAATAAATGCTTGGCCCTTGGTGTGGAGTGCATTGCTTCATGGGTGTGAAACGTGGGCCTTGAGAAAAGAGGATATCAAAAGATTAGGGTCTTTCGAGATGTGTGGTGGCGAGAATGGAGAAAGTAATCTGGGTTGATAGAAAAACAAACTAGAGATTGTGGGGAAGGGGAGAGGGTTTTAATCGAAGTGATTAAGAATCCACAGTGGAAATGGGGGGGGCAAATATTGAGATGAGTGGGATTACTGAAGAAAGTGATCGAGGGAAAAAAGCTAGGGAAAAGACAGAGGGGAAGACAAAGATAAAAGTTGTTAGACGAATTAAGGGGTGGGATAAGTTACCGGGAATTGAAGGAGAGGGAATTAAATAGGGAATGTGGGGGCACATGAACCTACCAAAAGGTAGAACACTCATATTTAAATACTTTTATTTACCTGACTATGTTGTTCAGCAACAAAACCACGGCTTAATGAGTTGACCTTCTCAAGTGAGAACTTAGTGGATATTTTTCAGCGCTAGTTTTCTTCGTCACATAATGTGTTTTTCGTCAAGAGGATATCAATGTATTTATAGAACATGTATTGAATATATATGATTGAAGGATACATTTAACTCAATTACCTTTACAAAGACAAAAGATGTTAGATGATCAAAGGGGTAGGATCAGTTACCAGGAAGTGAAGGAAAGGACATTGAATGGGGAATTCTGGGGCATCGGATGGTAGAACACTCATTTATATAGAATAGACACCTATAACACGAAGTGTGTTACAGATAGATTACTACACCTGCAGATATAACAGGTATATGCAGAGGTTTTTACTTATTTGAACGCTGCAGGTCTTTCCCGCCGACAGGTCTTTTCCGCGTTACACCTGACGTACCTGATAATTGGCAAAAGAGCTCGGAAACGGCGGGAAGGAAAGGCGGAAAGTGAAGCGTAAAGAATGGGCCGAGAGGAAGAGAAAATCGTGGGATGAAAGGGAAAATAATGGAGGGATAAAGAGCAGAAGGGGTGGGGAGGAGGATCGTGGATTTATGGGCAACTCGAATAGTGGAAGTGTAGTTACTAGAGGAAGGGAGAGAAGGAGAAATTTAATCCCATTTAATCTCGCCCAAATGAAAGGAGAAGCGAAAAAGTCTGTCGGGGATGAGCGGAGGCAAAAACGCGGTAAGAAAGTGAGGTAAGGAGGGGGAATTGTGCGGGGGGGCGTGGTGGGCAAAGGGTGAAGGGGGGGAAATATTTGCTGAAGTTATAACTCGCCCGGCCTTGCAGTATGGAGGGGATGAAAGGAGATTGTGAAAAAGATAAAAAAAGAGGATGGGGTTGGGGAAATTCCTGGGAAGCCCATAAGAGTGAGATTAAGGACCCTCCCCTATTTGCTTTTATCCCCACTCCTCACCCACTCTAACTTTATCCATCTATTTCGTTTCTTCACCTCTCTTCCGATCAGCCATCCCCTCCCACGCACTCCCTTTAACGAATAATATCGCGGTCACGTTCTCAGTGCATTATTACGCGCCCCAGATTACGTAGGAAGTCTTGGGGCTGGTGTCAGGTTCTCCGAGGTTTCGTAAAGTTTCCCTAATTCTGCTGTGACACAGGTTTGTACCGGTGGGTGCTGCGAAAGTTTTTCCCTTATTAAAGCACCTAGAATATATCACTAACTCTTCCTTTGTATTTTTGAATTCATTATGAAGGTATTTAGCTCCCAATATAAGGCAATCTTTAATAGAGTGCGGAAAGAGCTGAAATGCATTCCGAAAGATTTGTTATAGATTGAATAATATGCAATATGGATATATGTAAAAGGAAGATTAGTTTAAGCACAACAGTAGACGACAACTTTCACTCAATATTAGCTATATGAAATCATTTTATTTTATTAATTCCTTCTCTAGCGTCTCGCATAGATAGTGACCTATTTTGGAAAGATTTGAAAAGTTGAAGGGAATAGAGATTTCACGTAAGTCATCGAAAACGAATATTTTATAAAATATTATGATATATACCTTTTGGACTTATTGAAAACTTCTTTTTTTACTGCGGTACATAAAATATGAAAGTCAACTCTTAATTATATGGAATTTACAGCTTTGGAGAAAGTTTATATAAAGCGAATCGCATGACTTGTAAGACTAACATGAGTCAATTTGGACACTAAATTTAAGAAATGTGCAACAATAGATAACGAAAGGCAGAACTATTAGTTTGATTGTCAAAACAGTCAGGAATCCCCAGGATTGAATGGGGATTTAAACTGTTTCGTGGACCATGACCGAATTTGCCGGCCGTTGGGACGCTTATTGTGCTACCGCATTTGTACGCTGTGCATATAACAGCAAAATTAACACTGTTCCTCTCTAATAAAAAAAATACGAGACAACAAGTATAACAAGAGAAAAATGGTTAGCCGATTCACCAGTAGGGTGGGAGTTAAATAAGATAAATTGGTTAACCATAAGAGGCAGCCATCTTGACGTCACAGAACCTGAGAAAAACATTTTCCGGGAAAAAAATTTGCTTTGAACAGGATTCGAACCACTGAGGATTACTTTTGGATATTTTGGAAAGTTGGAAATTTTGGATATTGTCCCAGACACTTTAACCACTCGGCCATTTTGAGACATTGGAGTTATCGAAAGAAATACAATATAATTCAGTAAAGAGACTGCTCAAATAGACTAATTCATGCGTCCGCCAAGTAATGACGGATAATATGACAGAAACATTTGCATTAATACCCCGCGAGCCACCGTATGGCGAATGGCAGGGGGTGTGGACAGCGACATATATCTTATCACGGATTTTATTTAGCCATCTTCGATTGCGAACCTCTCCTTATCCATAAATATGCAATAAACAGCTAAGCTAGATTTTGAACTTGTATTTTGCAATCGTTAAAAAGGACTCCCGGATAGCCGAGTGGATAGCCCGTTTTCCTTTGATTAAAGCTTTCACGGGTTTCATTCTTTGTGGTAGCTCATATACGTGAAATGACCTCAGCTATCGAAGCATTGTAAAGAATGCTACTAGTATTCGTAAAATATGCGCTATCCTTTGTACACACGTAAAGCCAATACCGCGAAAAAATGTTAAAGATTACAGAATAAATCTGAATTTTAAAACATGAAAATATCTGAGAATTCCGATAAGAAAAGCGACTCAATACATTAAAAGAGGAGTAACGGGAACTAAGGAGTTACGTCAGAGAAGAAAAGAGCCGAATAGAAATGAAGCAATGGGCGAAGTTTAGCAGATAAAGGGAAACCTATTTCCAGGAGAGATTATCTACTTTCCGCTTTCATGTCAAACGCGAGTTAACGAAACTGCTCTTTTTCCAATACTCTCTACCTAACTTTTTTGAGTGATCTCATTTTTGCTGAGTAGAATCTCTTTTGCTACCCTTCTGCTTTCTGCTTTACCACAAGTCTCAAAGCTACGGATCCATTTTTTTCCTCTGTTTATTGAAAGTGATGAAAATTACATTTTCTATTTATACCTTTACACTGGCTTATAGCGTGCGCAGCTTTAAACGGTTATCTTTTCCAATTTAGTATTGATATATGTGGTGAAAAGATTAACCTTAATAAAAGGTATAACGGACGATATTTCCAAATGCTGAATCAAAGCATAAGCTAAAAAAAGCTATAGCTTAGGACCCCGCTCTCTTGGAGGTCCCAAAATATCTACTATTACTACTAAAATTCTACTTATTTGATGAATATAAACTATTTATTTACTTTACTATTTATTAAGTTAGGAAGAAGGTTGCTCCATTCATTCACTTTAGAACTGAATAATTTGAACAATAGATGAACTTCCTAGATAAATCTATCAATTGATACCGTAGACAAGCCACATGATTTCACTTCTCCTTGCTGTGCACTATTGTTAACATTCAAGCGATCCACTGCTTACTAATATCATATAAGCTTTCCTTATTGCTAAAACAGTCTATTTTGTGGGATAATTGAATCGAACTTCAGCCAAATATCATAGTCGTAATAATTCTTAAGTTATTTCGATAGCTGAAGTCAATCCGCTCGCGGAACCCCACCGTGAATCGAACCCGAATCCACTTTCACCGAAATCTTGGCTATCCGGAAGTCCGACAAAATATAAAATTTTTAGAATGAAAAGGAATTGCCGCCATTAATCCCTTAACAATGCACGATTGTAATCATAATACAGGTCTGCTCAAAATCATCAGCCTGAATTCTGGTTGAATGGCTGGCTTCTTTTCTGTCAGCTACAAATAATTTAAAGAAGAAAGAAGACAAATACCCAAGAGAAGGAGCGTGGTAGTTTGCCCTTGCTGTCGTCAATGATGATTTTATCCATGAGCCGTTTTACTATAAAAATAGGAAATGGAAGATTTTCCTCTATTCTCTATCAGAAGACAAAAGAAAATTACTCTAGTAAGCATGGGAAAATAAACTATGCAGAACTCCATAAAAGATACTTAGACTTATCTTTTATGGAACTTTGCATAGCTTAGTTCACCAAGTTTTCTAATGCGGAGTTTAATCAAGTGTAGTGTTGGATTTATTGAAAAATCTTCCTATTAATCAAGATATGGTAGCCCGAGGAATCAAAATATTAATTTTTCATTCATCCACATTTGACGAAACGCGCTTTCTATTTTCCCTCTTGTGTGGATACGTTAAGCGCACTTTGCGGAAAAAAAATCCCCCATTCTTTTCATAGTTAAAGGTCAAACAAACCCGCATGGAAAAACGTAGGAGGAGGCAACCCACCTTGCGTGATCGATATTGGAATATGGTGCATTAGGAGAAAGGCGATACTTACCCATTTCCTGCTCTCCACTTTACCCCACTCCCCGCCAGTCTGCAGCACCTGGATGCTTTTTAGATCATCTCCCCGAGGGTACGTCATTTTGATGGAAGTGCCCTTCCATCTCTCATGGCGTGTGCGGTGTTCATTCATTCCGATTTCAATGCTTCCATCAAAGCCATTCTGCGACGCTTTTCCACGGGAAACGAATATAAAAAAGAGGAAAGTTGTGTATCTCTTGAGCGCACTTCATCCCGACGGTTACGTATGTTCGCATCTTTAAGGGACTCGATGTAGTGGTCCGCGAAAAGGAAAGGGCTCTTTTTAGAACACACGAGTGGTGCAAGAACGAAGCCTTGGTGCATGCCGTGGAGATGGTCGCTTCCCATCCTAGCGAAAGAATCATGCGCGTGCTGCGAGGATCAAAGATCCGCTGCGGTTGGCAAAAGACAGGTGGGGAACTCATGAAATTAAATTTGTCAAAAGGTGGCGATTTTTTTTTCGCTACGGTCCAGCTTTCATCTTTTGGGATTGCTCCCGGAGTGGCGTATGGAGTATCATCAAAAGGCCTCTGTCGGAAACAAGGTGGGATAATAGAGCGGCGAAATTTGTTAAAATTACGAAATTCCAGTATGGTTTCAAAATCCGGAGAAAGTCTTAAGTCCTTAAAAAAACATCTATCTTTAAATAAGCTTATCATTAGCTAGACTCAAATATAATATCAATAAACAGCTCATCTTTTAGGCTTGAATGTAATTCATATCTTAGGAATTTGTCTAAATATCGATCTGATTGAGGAGGACATAGAATCGAGGAAGAAAAACAGGACCCAAAACCGTAAAATAAAATAAAAATTGATTAGGTTTTTTTCGGTCCCGCCAAAAGTGGTCGTGATAAAAAGAATATAAGTTATCGAAAAAATAATAGCATGAAATAAAAGGACCCAACCAACAGAGCAACCAGGAAATTACAACCGTATAATTATACATTGAGTGATTTATTTGTTCGGAAAAGTTCATGTATGAGATACGCATTAAGTGTTTCCATCACGTTTCTTCAGTATAGATGGTGCATTGAAAACAAAAATCTTATTTAGGGATTTTAATTACTTATTAGACTACTAGGCGAATGCTGCACATTCTAAGGGATGATCTGATCAATGATCATAGTTATTTTTGATCCGATCACTACATGAGCTCTCAAGCATCTGCCTAACGACTTATTGTGTAATTTCAATTTCCATTTTAATGTCCTGTTTAAAAATTCCTCTACTGCAGTAAAATTTAGCTAGTACTAATCCAAGCGGTAATACCAACCAATACATATCAAACATACTCTTATGGACTTATTTCAACGTCAGTTCGACTCAAAGGAAAAGAATTGTCTTCACTTTTCAAAATCATTTAAAAATATTTACTAGAAAAACATGAGTAATTTTTCGGCAGTAGTTAATCTGGAGTTTCCTAAAGAAGCTTAACACTTTTTGCTTATGGATGATAACATTAGAAGGGTTAAATACAGAGGAAAGAAAGACGAAGAAAACTCTGCTCGAATTGAATCTTTATGCGTAACAAAATTTACTTTTATTATTATTAAAACTTCACTACCTCAACTACATATTTTTATTTTAAACCCATTTTTGATATTTTCCCCGGTTTTCCACACACTGCAGTCGTCAAAATGTACCTCCCTAAAAGCCGCCTGGGTCAATCTTCCCCTCCTTGGTGTGTTACTACTCATCACTCAAAATATTCGAACCCTATCTTAGGGATTTAGAAAATTTCGAAACGCTAATTCATGAGTTCGAAGTTAAAAAACTAATTCCATTGCCCCCGTCCCTCGAGTAACAGCATTCATAATTGGAGAGAGGGCTCTTGAAAGAAAAACATTTGCTCATTTTGGATCTAATTTGGGAAGGAATCACGCTTTACCTACGCAGCTCAAGCTTCTTTATTCGACCGTAAAGTAGATAACGAGACTATTCCTAATTGTTTAACTTGCTTACTATACAAATTTTCGAGTTTGAACGCAAACAGTCAGGTATTTTCTCATGATGATACCGCCTCCCTGAAATTTAATTGGGATTATGATTAATAAAATTTGAAATATTAACAGTATCTTAAGGTGTTAACTATCTTGCGGAACAGACTATGCTGAAGTTTTTCATTAATACTTGTATATACGTACGGTTTACGAATCTTCTTCGGACATATTTATATTTAACAATCAGCGGTACTTAGTGTTCTTTCAGTCATGGGAGTAACTGTTCGACGCAAAAGTTACATTCACATTTCCTTATAAATCAGTTTTGAACAGATCATTTAATTCACAAGTAGTACTCTAAACAACAATCTGAAAAGCAATAATCAGTTCCTAGGTTCGCTCAATGTTGCATTTGAACCAACTTTGAAGGTATTTAAATTTTGTTTGAATGTGTACTAATCATTTATAAATTTAGAAATTCCGTTTACCTATCAATTGGTCATTATGTAAGTATAAATATTTCTATACTGATTTTTTTCGATGTGTATCAATCAACTATAAAATTAGAAATTTTGTTTAGCCATCAACACGTCATTATGTAAGTACTAATATACTCGTATCTATACTGAATTCTAATAAAGACAGAACAGTAAATTATTTCCCTTTCTGTTTTGCTGAATATTCTTTTGTTAACACACTTGATCCCCAATTTTTTCTACTTCTGGATTCACCAGCAATATCAAAGTAAGGAAAGGGTAACACAATAGCTTTGTTTATTTGAAAGGTCAAGTTGGTGATAACCGATTTCAGATATATTCAGAAAAATTATAAAGAAATTAAAAGATGAGGAAAACATTTTCTCGATCACATCTATTTATCTTACTTACTCATGGCTGAAATCAGATAAAATGGTAAATTCAAATCCATGAATACGATTCGTCGAAATATTTCCCTTTTATTTACTCAACCCTGCTCTTCAGGGAATTTTTCTTCGGCTTCATTGGTTAACGTTATCTCTTAGTCTCTTACGCTGAAACCTCGATAAAAAAAGGATCGCATAAATATTAATAGGTTGTACAATATTAATCCTCCATCATCCTCCAAAACGAACGCCCTCCATTTTAAATATTCTACTTAGTGAAATTAATGATCTCTTTGATCACGCAGCCCGCTTTGGGGTTAGCGTATTAAATTGAAACGCGGGATACGTCGCAGTTAAAGCTCGGAACGAAAATCTCATAAACGATAATTCCCATGTAAATTAAAATGCCCATCCCGTGCCGTTCTTATTGCCGGAAAAGTTAATTTCATACACGGGGGCTCTCCTTATACAGAAAGAACGGGACTTAATTCGATTAGGAATTCCCGAATTTCGTCGGATACCGTCGGACACTCTTCTTTCGCAGGGAGTGTTTTTGAAAGGGTACCTTTCCCGTAGAATTTCAAAGCTAATCGCCCCGCGTTATTTAAGCCGTTACCTCACGACAAACGTTTTCCCCAAACAAAACTCCATAGTGCCTCTTCCACCATCAGAGCATAAACTTTTCCTTCCCTCTTTGTGTGTTCCGTTTCTCTCTCTCTCTTTCTCTTCATCACCGTTTCTCCATTCCTCTCCTTTGTATTCTCTCCGTTTCCGTCTTCCCGCTTCCATCCGAACCCTTGTTTGTTTTCCATTAGGGACTGATTACAGGAGACTTGTCTTCAGTCACCGTTTCCGTTCCGCTTTTTTCGCCTTTTATTTTCCCATTTCCCTATTAATTCCCCCCTTCGAACTATATTTATTTTTCTTCTCTCGCGCTTCGGCTTCATTTATTTGGTCTATGTTCGACAAACTTTCGCTCGTTAGCTGAATTTGTTCCTGCTGATTAAGTTCATTGATTGGAACGACACGATGGGGATTATTATGATTAACAGGAATTATGTTTAGTTTTAGATGGCAGAGGAAATGAGAGGGTCAAATATTGACCTTAGGACGTCTGAACGATTTTTCATCCCTGATAAGTTGAAGTTGAAGGGGTCTCAGTGAGCCCACACATTTCGGTGTACAATTTGTCATTCGAAACTGGTCGTTATAATAGTTTATATTATTATTATTAAATATAACGCTGCGAGTTAGCCAACTGGCTAGGTGGCTGCGAATGTAAAGTTTACAAAAAATTACAGTATTATACATCATAAATACAGCACAGTCAGATGTCATAAATACAGCACAATCAGTTATCATAAAAGCAGCACAATCAGGTATCATAAATACACCAACATGGAAATAATGAATACGCTATAAAAACAACATCAAAAGTATGATACAGAATGCTTGAACAGAAATCACAGTTCAGTTTTCTGAAAATATATTCATACACATATGCATTATATAGCCATGAGAAAAGAAAAAAACAGAACACAACACACAGAACTTAAGTATTAAAGCATATCGTCACTTTTACAAACAACCAAATAATACAAAAGACAAAAGATAACAATTCTCCCTCTTCTTATTTAATTAATCTGCAACATCTAATTTTGAACTCTTTTCTATTTTTAGTATGTTGTAGATTTTACCAATTTGGTTTCTTTTTTTATCAGTTAACAATCTTTCCACCAGGAATCGCTGAACCAAGCCCTTCATTAAATATACATAAGATACATCGATGACTCAATTGAATGCTGACTATATTTTTCTACGACTTAAGCGTTTTTTCATGCACCTGTTTGGTGTAATTCTCAATATTTTCCTGTCCCATCTTTTGGAAATATGTGAACGCCAAAATCTCTTTTTTGAGACTCTCACAATGTAAAAATATCGTTTTGGAATCTTCAAACCCAATTGATAAACTAAGAATCTTGGTAATTTTCCACTGATTTTTTACAAAATTAAAAAAAATTAATAAATAAATTAAAAATAAAAATAAATCCGTGGAAAATTACCAAGATTATTATTTTATTATTATGGCTTTCCACAAAGTTACGCCTGATCATAATAATTTTACTTCAGACCCTAGTCTCAAGTAAGGGATGAGCCTCGTGAACCAAAACCATATTTACTCTTTTTTACAAGGAAACCTATAGCGTGTAACTAACAAGAAATACCTTATATCGTTCAAGTTAACAATTATCTAAATATTTCAATGACAGTTATATTTTTTTTGAATTTTTAAACTTCTGCGGATTTGTGATAAAATAATATGTATGTGTTCAAGGATTCACCCCCGTCCATCTTCTTTAGTTTAGGTGGGGTTAGATTGCTGAGGAAGGTAGCTGAATTTAGGATGCAAGGGAAAAGATAGAGGGGAAGTCAAGGGCGAAAGATACTGGACGATTTAAAGGGCGGGATATCAAGAAGTATAGGAAAGGACGTAAGAAGGGAATTTTAAGGCACATAAACCTACCACAAGGTAGGTCATTCTGGTCCTGTTTGTAGTATCAGCGATAAATTAGTATAGGAACTACTATTGGATGTATAACGTACATTTTATCCAGGGGATAAAAGCCTTCAATTCAAAATCATTATTCCCGAGAAATAAAGTGAAAGATTTCCCTTACTTTCCCCGGTTTTTATTCAAAGATCGTCGAATGATCGATTTATGCGTATCCGTGAACTATCTTTCTCGTTGATAATGAAAGTCGTTATTGATTAATTCTTGCTACTGATTAAAGGCCATTCTACACTATTGAAATCTATGATATATAGAATTAATATACTGGTAGATTTATAGCACATTCACAAATCATACAGTCACACTTTATTAGCAAAAATCGGTTATCGTCATTACCTGAAAAGTAAATATCGAACATTTATAATCAAGGTAAATTAATCTCAATCAGCTTAAAAGTTTATCCTTCCCATAAATGGGATCCTGCAAAGACTGAGTGGGAGACAAATATTTTTTGTATGATACAAAGGGATTGTTAGTCAATAAGGTTAACACCAATTCCGTTAAATTTCAATTTTACAGCAAGCCAAATTGGCGAGGCCTGAACATGAATTCACGCTGAAGAGCGGCCTTCCGATTTCGCACTGCTCCCCACCTCTGCTATACCTTTATCTTTCCCTGTTTCATAGGCTTTGTTTACACTTGCTGTGCAAACGTGAGTTTGTTTGGTGTAAATCAAAGGTTTCCAAGATAGTCAATACATACCCTCAGAGTGCGATCACAATTTATAGGTAGCCCGGAAGGATGGAAGATACATATAGTCCAAAGGTAAATAGTTTATTATTCACATAATTTTTAATGTGATCGTGGAGAGTCACCCTTTAAATTACCTGAACATATTTATGTATTTATAAGCATATTCACCTGTCGAATCGCTTCCACCTTATTATTTTATGGTGCTCTCTTTTTTTAACTCTATTCATCATATCTTTAGTTTCCTCCTTATCTTTCCATGTAACTTTCCTCATTATAAACTACAGCAACAATTCAAGCTTTGAATTTTTCTCTATTCCGTCATTCTCAATAGTATCTATCATTGTAATTTCAACAGCTGCATTTTCCAAAGTTTAGATTAATAATGAGGATGCTCATCTAAAGTTATTCTGCAGCATTTTATCGGGCTTATTATATCCGCTGACAGTGGTTCCTAACAAAAATTAATTGACATCATCATAGTGTTATGTATTTTTGCTATACGAGAGTTTTCAGTTTCTCTACTACTCCAGGTATCAAACGTTTCCATCTGTGAGTTAAAATACTCCCAAAATCACAATCAATTCTTGCATCCATAACATTTTGACTTCTATATAATATCTAATATATGATTAATTGATCGTATTGATTAATTTAAACAAAAACTTAATAGAAAGAAACTTTAACTTGAATAACGGAATGAAGTTCTCTGCCTCTTTCCACTCTGTTCGGGTGGATAAGTTCTCTGAAACCTTCCCAAAGTAATTCGTCTTACAAAGTCTCAATTTTACCTTTCATCATGTACACACAGTATCAAGTCCAATTACCAATCCCATTACTCATATCATCCCTATCACATCTTGAAACAGTCATTAAATTAATGTTAAACATAAGTTAAATCCTACACGTGCTTATATAATCATTTTAAAAATCACTCAGTTTCAATTGCTAATCTTCAACTCCATAAGACGAAGTTTGAGCACGAGGTGCCTTACGCAAGAATTACCTCCCAAAGGCAGCTTAATATCTCTCGTTATGAGAATCTAGCGGCCCATAGCCATTCGACGCGCTGGTGATAAAGTTGCTCGGTGAGGAACAGTGCGTTTTGCAATTTCGGAGCTCATTCGCCAAATTTGTTAGACCTTGTTTACGACGATCGTTAGTCTCCGGCACTTGTTTCATTTGCATAGAGGAACGAGGGTAAACTGTTCCCGGTTGTTTGTACCGACCGCCGCCCAACTCGGGGGTGATTGCGCCGTAAGAGAGTGATATTACATTTCTTCGTTAGGTCGCAATTTGGCTGCACCGACCCAGAATAATGAGACGCGCGCGAAACTTGCTGCGACCGCCAATTCTTACGGTTCCGCATGAAGCTGCGCGTCCGATGCAAGCATAGGAGTAGCAACGACTCGGAAGCGGCAACATAAACTTCCCCTTAAACTAGATCTCTTGATAAATAACGCGGGGGTTTTCTCCTTGAAGGAAGCGGGACGACTTGAGCGTAAAAGTCGTTAGTAGGTTGGTTGAATTCCGGAAGTCTAGCAAGAATGGAGTTTTATGCGGCACGAGTTACCCCCGTAACGAGTTCTAGTTTTACCAGGAAGTAGATGCACGGATGCAAAATTAAACTTTTGGTAAAATTCCGCCCAGTTGGCAACGTCTAAGGAATTGCGAAATTTTAAAATTTGTAGTTATTCTGGTTTCCGAGCTTTAAGCAAAATTTTGAACATATTTATATTCTAAAACCGTGAATTCCAACCTTTTAAGTTTCAAGTGCTACGTTGCACCATCCTAGGAAATCAAATTCAAACAAGTCATAAGACAAATTATGGCTTTTGTGATTCACTCCATTTATATTCATGAGAGGTCTTATTCGTAACTACATGCATAGTCTTTTAAAGATTTTAGAGACACTTTGTGAGGAGTGAGACATTGAAGTGATCAAATTAATCGAATTCGACCCGGTAGCATTCGGTTTTGTGAAATATCTCGAGTTTCTTCAGGATTGTCATTCAGCATTGGACCCCCCATGAAGATGGAAGCATTTTTTCCGAAATGTACATCGGGTTTCTGAATAACTGGGACCGCTAAACGATTATCCGTTTCCCGGGAATCGCCTTTAGACGGTCGCCGCGTTCGGCGCTTGGAGAGCCTTTATCTCTCAATTGCTTAAGGCACTTCAACAGCTAAGATCATTTCGTTCATATGGATCCCCCAAAGAACCCGGTAGGCTTTCACCAAAGCCGAACGCACTACCAACTTGGCTATCCGGGAGCCTGCGTATAAATAATTGATAAATCAGGGGGTGAATACCATCTTTCTTTGGGCGAAATGGATGCTAAGATATCTCATATTCCATCCCACCCATCTCCAATCTCAATATTTGTATTGGTGTGAATGATACGATTGTACTCATAGTCATATTTAAATTTTTTAGTTTATTTATGATTAAATAAAAGATTACGCGCTATTGTAATGGACATATTCGCGACCTTCCAATTCGATTAGCAAACTTAATTTATATTAATTACCATAACTATCAAGAGTAATGTGATTAGTAAAGAGTGTGGTGTATAAAGATATAAATTCAGTCCCGGAGTTTATTATTATAGAGCTTAGGATGTTTCTGAAATTAATTTTACGTGGATTTTTAATATTAAATGTGAATAAAGAATACGATACTCGTACACTTGAGAGAAAAATCAGAAATTAGGATATCAAAATCCTGAGAGACAGAAAAATTATCAACACATTATCAAATGCGAAACCCGAAAATAAATAAATGACGCAAGGCGCAAAACATTCGAACGGGAACAGCAAAAATTCGGGTACAAGGGAAAATTTGTGGGTAAACGACAAACGGTAGTCATAAATGAAAATTCGAGCTTATAACAATCCCTCTACTCTTTTGAAGGGGGATCTTATTGCCTCGCCGGAATGAACTGATTATCAAAGAGCGTCAATATTGGAATCGATTTGGCATTCAGCTTGAGCATGCTCTCATATTCGCCCGCTCATCATCTTCCTTTGGATTCCTATAGCTACCAATTACCTTTTCTTTACCCTTCCGAGAACAAGTTTTTATTCAGATTGTTCCTCGAATACGACCCGCAATTTTCCTCTGATGTGTCTCTTCTCCTTTCCCCGAATCTCCTTCCTAAACGTATTGCCTTGATTAAGGGAACGATAAATTTCAGCTTTAGTCGGCAATAGGGAGAACTCGATGCCTTTACCTCTAAAGAGTTTCATTCCTAAAATTTCGCCAATAATCTTGGAGTATGTCATATATTGAGAAAGGACTTTTTATCTTTATCTTGTCTCTAAAGTATTTAGATGTGAGGACAGTAGCACAGAAAAATCAACACCATTAGCTACCTAAGCTATGAAAAAGGAATTAGGAGAATGAGACAAGATGAGGAATGAATTCGTTAGCCCATCCTTTTCTCACTGAGAGAGATTACTTTAAGTGCTTACGTCCACGTCAGCGAAATACAATCACTGTTAAATGACTAAGAGAAATTGCTTCTCGAGTGCTATCAAACTATTTTAATGTTTCATATCAAGCTGAAAACACGCTTATAGAAAATCGTAAATATTTTGCAGCAAGAAACATTTTTGGAAAAATCATGCTGTGCAGAATTCCGTTTAGTTTCAGAAGAAAAACTGTTTCTTAAACACGTTTTCTCATTTTCTAGTTTAACGGTGAAGCAGTGAAATATTATAGCGTCAATAACTTACTGAACCTAATATAATGAGATGATTATTAAATCATATGCTACAAATGAATTAATAGTTCAAAGGAAACGTTATTGATTGCAATGCTGTTTCATATTAATAAAAGTTTTCAGTATCTTATGTAATATCAATTACAGTTATTAATTACTGTTAATACAGCCCTATTGACCATTATAGAGCATGTAGTATCTAGCTAGAACAATATACTATTAGCATACATATATCATATTGCTAAAACGAGAAGATATTCAAATAAGAAAATCTCTTGTAATACAATAATTCACATTTATAATACATCTATCTCCTAGTTACAATGGTACACTGTTTCTGTTCAGATGTCTCCCACGAAAATGGGAAAATTTTCAAGTATAAGTTACTTTGCACAAATTTGCGTATAAGTTATTATTCGTTACCGCTTACTTTTTTGTCATACAACTTTTTCCCCTTTTATTAGATTTACTAAAGCAAACATTCTGCTTTATACCACTAAATTATGATAACTCGATTTTTTCCATTACTGATGAAAGGGTATGATTCATAATACCATAAAGCATCCACTTCTGAAATTTTTGAACAGGTAAAGAAATATTTCCATGACCAAAAAGAAGGAGAAGCATATCTCTCACCCTTAATTTGACTTGGGAAAGAGCTCTCAAGAAATAACGACGAAAATTATTTAGAATCACATTAAATTAATCTAGATGAAAATTCGTTTTTATGGCTCCATCCCCAAGGAAGTTAATGATTTTTCGGGAATAAAATTATATGGGGGTCTTATAATTCATTGCCTCAGCATCATGTCTCAGTTAGAATGCGAGCGAGGAATGAGTTCACCAAATTTCACTTTATTTTCAAACTAATGAGAAAATTGTTTAAAAGTTTCTCCGTACCTTCTTGAAGAAGCTAATGCGTTATTTATTATATTTGATATTTCATGTCATTATAAATTTATCTCGTGATCAGTGTGTATTGGTTCTTTTCCCATGGATCTACATTCACTGAGTTTCTTTTTATACCTGATAATTAGCCTATTCCATTATACAGTTCAAGAACCTTTCCCCTTTCCTCTTATTATAATGATCGTCAGGATTTCAACCCCTCTTAATCCAACCCACGCACACTCACTGCCTTCGTTTTATTTTTTCAATCAAAACCCTCTTCCACTATCCCCAGCGATTTCTCGCTTAATTTATGTCAAACTAACGAACGTTTTCATTCCACCCAAAACTACGGTCTCACAATCTCCTCTAATAATAACGTCTAAGTTTTAAGTTCGTAAAACGATTAATTTCAATCCAAGGTTTTCTTCTTTGTATAATCCTGGGTTTATAATTTGCCGATTGGTTTGTTGCAGATTTCCAGGCTGCTCTCTTCCCAGCCAGTTGCTTAATTTTCTTAGAATTAAGGATAAGCATTACCTGCTTCTCATAATTTATCCTTTAACTTCTCTGTAACTTCCACCATTCCTTCTAATACTGTCTCAAGCAGAAAGTCGTACCTTATTAGGCGCCAGCTTAAGTATTCCCTTTTTTTATCAATATCATCCATTGGTTTATACTTCGTCCCTTCTTTAAATACATAGTCTAAATTCAAACATTAACCAAGTCAATAACCCTGATAATGCAAATAACTAAGGACGGTAGGATAAGTACGGGGTACCGACGCCGGATTCTAGGCAGGAAATCTGGATCGGAACCACGTAATCTCCCAACATAGAGGTTTCTTATTTCTTATCTTATTATATCTTATCTTATTTATATTTTATCTTATTTATTTCTTATCTTAATCATTTCTTAACTTATTTATATCTTATCTTGTTTATACCTTATTTCTTTCTTGTATTCATACATCTCATCTTATTTTAATCTTATCATATTTATACATTATCTCATTTATATCTTATCATTCTTCTAATTGGATCTTATTTATATCTAATCTTACTTCTTACCGTATCTTAACTCTTACCTTTAATAGAAAAAATAAAGGTAAGGACATATGATTGAAAATGGAGTTGCAACTACTCTTATACCACGTCGTATATAAAGTGTTCTACCTTTCGGTAGGTTTATGTGCTCCAACATTCCCTATTCAGTTCCCTCTCCTTCAATTCCTGGTAACTTATCCCACCCCTTAATTCGTCTAACAACTTCTGTCTTTGTCTTCCCCTCTGTCTTTTCCCAAGCATTCTTCATTCGATCGCTTTCTTCAATAATCCCTCTCCTCTCATTATTTGAGCCACCCATTTCTTTTGTCTATTTTTAATTACTTCAACCATTACTCTTTTCTCCCCAACCATCTCTAGAACCTCCTCGTTCGTTTTTCTATAGACCCAACTAACTTTCTCCATTCTACGCTATACCCATCTTAAAAGCCTCTAATCTTTTGACATCCTCTTTTCTTAACGTCCACGTTTCACACCCGTACAACATTACACTCCGCACCATGGATTTTACCAATCTCTTCCTGATTCCTTTATCAAGTCCCTTCGTCATCAGTTCCCTTCGCTTCATGAATGCATCATACCACGTCGTACCATACTAAAAATAACCATACTTTTGGGTGAATTTAAGCCTATTGAGACCAATGTTACTCTCATGTATAAACCTCTTACACCCACGTATTACTGATACCTTCGTTAAAATGCTGCATGAACCACATGTTTCCCGCGACGGCATTTGCAGAATCTTCCTCCCCCGATGACCAGACGTCCTTGGCGAAGATCCGCAAAGGCGAAACTTCGGCGATGAAAACTCGCTTCTCCGGGAGAGGTAGAAAAAAAAGGGTAACGCCGTGCAGAGAAAGGGACTCCCATCCCGCGATTCAATATTTCAACGCTTTTTTCCCATCTCCCGACAAAAATAACTCCCTTTTTATAGTACCCCGCTCACTTCTCGCCCCCCTAGCCTTGGGATGGGGACATCCGCCCCCCGTCATTGTAATCTCCATCCTCATTATTAATTAAAATTTCGACCACTCGAAAAAAATACTCTCCCTTTCTCCGCCTTCACGCATCTCTTTCCCCGGGTGCGACGATTCCCGTCACCCGCCCACTGTCTCCTTCCTTCCCGGGCATTTATTTTTAACGTGTCTTTTTCCTCGTCTGCGAGCGAATTCCTCCGCCCGTACATTTTGCATAAAAAGGTAATGCAGTCTTGTTTTGCGCACTTCTCCATCCAAAGGAGGCCTCACGGTCCCACAGAGGCCATCTGCAGCCTGGATAGTTTAATTATATCGGATGGAATGCTGTGTTTGGACTGGGGATTCGTTTGAAAATAAGGTGGAGGCGAAAATGGTTGCGATTTTAGTTAATGTCAAAGCATCAAGATGCTCATTTCAGGGCCGTGGGGTCTCGTTATGCGATTAAAGATCGGGCTATAAAATTGTTGGCCACTGGGATTAAATACAGGTCAACTATGAAGGGGGATTCAACAAAAGTCGTAAACTATTTCTTTTGTTTATACATATTTTTGCAATCATATTTTTCTCAGAAAAAGTTGAAATCAATAGGAGCATGAAATTGTAAATTATTTTGTTTCTCAAATCTTTCTGCTGAATTGATGTGAAGTTTTATTTATGCTCATTCTTATCTTAAAATTGTAAAATTAAAATAATCATTATCAATTTTTGCGTTATAATTCGATGAATTTATAGACGTTTAAAATTAGAATTTTAAGTCTATTTTTAAATTTAAATCGTGAATAATATTTAAATTATTTTAATGTTTCAATGCATGAAGAATTTCACTGTTACTGTATTAATTTAAGTATTAAATTTCATCAAAAACGACTAACGTAGCTTTGAAAAATAATTTTCCAATATATTTCTAAGAATATATTTCTAAGCTCTATATTGGAAGTTTTCTTTGTGTTATTTTTAGACTTTAAAAGTAGACTAATTTTGCTGAAAATCACATGAAAGGTAAGCTACTCATGTTACCATTACAAAGTTTTAGCATTTGTTGTTGTTGTTAAAATTGAAATAATTAATGAATACATATAAAGCTATTTCCAATTCAAAAAAAGGAAGATCAATCCGATGAAATTTAAATATGACATTTAAAAATTCACAATATAAGAACGCATTTGCCATATCTCTTCATTTATACGCTCAAGAGAATTTATTAAAAAGTTTATTTCACTGACAATCGCCAATATCTAGATAACATAATCCAGTTGAAGTTGAGGATATTGACCAAGTTTGTAAGATGAACCCTAATTTCTACGTAAGTCTGGAAGAAGAAAAAAATCTCAGATAATCCAATCTTTTCCTCCGTACCGAGAATTTAGCAAAGGAAAAAATTCCTGCAGTTGTACTTCGACTGAGGCACGAATCCTTCAGCTATTTCCACCAATTAAACCTCTAACTCTATACCTATATTCTTTAGATCTCTTGTATCTGAATTCACGAATATCATCTCCGAACTCATCCCATCCTCCCCATTCTTTCCTAAATCAGAGTTCCCGATCCGATCGGAATTGCACGAGGCAAAATCATGTCGCTACTCTCCATTAAATCCTTGCGCTCATCGAGAAAAACTAAGAGGCGAATGGATGGAACCGATCAGAGAGGCCTCTCTTTCCCTCGTAACAGATCTCCCGCACATGCGTGTGTATTGGGCCCTTTTCGATGCAACGCTTTCGAGAGCGGATGAAAAAAATATCCGAAGCGAGCTGTATCCGGAAAAAGGTCAAGTGGTCAATACATCTTCCTTTTTTTCGTTCGGAGGGAAGTGAAAAGTAAATAGCAGCAACGCTGAAAAAGCTAGCGAGCTTCTGTTTTTTCTTCCTCTCGAATGAATGGACAGGAAATGGCCGGGGCTCCATGAGATCTTAGGACGTAAGAGCGCATTTGTTTTTCATTGCCTTCAGATTCAGCTGTGTCCTGTGAGCATTCCTATGTTAGCACTTGAGTTTGGCTCAAGGTAATCTATGTGCGAATGGCTGACCGAGCTGCAGAATTAAAACAGGAATATCGTAAGTTACACGTAGATAAAATTTGGCTTATGTCTATTTGCAACGTATGTATAATAACTATACTGCCGACATATACTGCTGACAGTATATGTTGTCTGCGCTTAACTTTCGACAAACCTATGGTTTGGCAGGACCCTTATGATGTAACTTCTACTTTTATATTCTTTTCTTCTTTTGTTTGAGAATGAATAATACACTTGTATTTCTTTCTCTGTATGATTATTTGTAAATCTCAGTTTATGTATTTGTATATTTTCCCTTTCTTTTATGTTATTATTTGTGAGTAGTTCCTCTGTGATATGCAATCCATACAATATTTCTTTTTTTTCTCTAATTCTTTTTTTATGTATGTACATACATTTATATCTTTCCTCTTCCTATTATATGATTATTTGTAAACTTTATGGATGCAATTTAAAAAGGTAAAACACTATGACCTGTAAAAAAATTGATTGATGTCAAATTTATTCTAAATAAATCTTTATTCATTTAAATAATGATAATATATTTTTGCAGGACAGAAAACGATATATTTTAATTCATTTATCAAATCCGCTCTCTAATGATATCTGTGAGAATGGGAATCTTGCTAATCTGGCTCTCAAGCAGAAATGTCCTTAATCAGAGCGAGCGAAATTAAGTTAATTCTTATCAAATAAGGATGAAAGTTCTTCGGCGGAAACTTTTCCTGCGTATTATTTAGGCTCTTAAAAATTTATCCATCGTGAATATTTTATTAGTGCATAATTTATGTATTCCAATTATATTTTTAATATACTTTACCCTGTTCACTTTACTGTTCGCATATATAATTGAGTCCAAATATTATCCGGATTAAAGGAGTCTGTTCTCCGGAGTCTGTGTTTTCTCTCGCCAAACTATGACCACTTCTTTCTAATCCAGGCAATTCCACAGTGGTATTTTTAATCCTCTTGAGTGTTTCTATCCAATTATTTAAAAATTTAAATTCATGGGTCGAAATATTCTCCATTTGTCCATCTTTCATCTTCCTGTTCCATTTTTCAATCTTAGTTTTCCCAGGCTTTGCCAATTGCTCTTTCACGAATCTTAGAGTTTGTTGGAATTATTAAAGGAGCATCTTCACTTCGATACGTGTTTCCATTGCTGTATAGTTCTGTAACTCTGCCAAAATCTAAATGCTATCAATCAATCTTGAATGAAATGAAAAGTTGTCGTTACCTAGCCTTAATAAATCACGGTTATGGCTGAAGGGTTTCGCATAGCGAGTATATTATTATTATTATTACACAAAACCGTCGCAGATAGACGTCATTTCAGGTGGCGACGCTTATACGGTACTGCTTTATACACACTATCTAATACATAAACAATACAAATATAAAGTTATACACAATATAGAGTCCGTAATGTAATCTACAGCATGCACACACTACAGCAACTATTAAACTTGTTAGTTTATACACTAAAAGAATTCAATTTACAAACACATACACAATAATACACAACACATAAAAATTTATACACAAACATGCTACTTAAAATACTTATTTAGATCACTGCAACAATATGATCATAATTGAAATGTAAAATAAAAAAAAACTCGGGCAGCAGTAGCTCTTGTTAATACCGATCATGTAAGACTTTTCAAGGTTCCTGATAGGCCTTCACGGATACCAAAGCTGCCAATATAATGAACCAAGCAATTTGCAATTCGTAAAACGAGTCAAAAATATTCCCATGTACGCGAGAAAAAATATCGTCTCTACTAGGAAGCCTTGTTAACCAGTATTTTTTAAGATTTTTTCCTTCGTTATGCATAAAAGGCATTTGACTACGTAATGAAAATAAACTTTTTAGTCGTTCAAGGAGAATTTGGAAAAAGACACATAATTATTACAACGTTAAACTACCTGAAATAAAAATAATATTAATCAGAAACAAATTTTTAAGCAGATTAGGTACGAAGAAATTATTCCTTCTTTTGAAAGGTTTACAAATCACTCTCAGTTGCTAATTTTAATGAAGCGTAATTTGAGGAAAGAGTTAATCAAATTACTCAGTTATAATCTTTTGCTTAGTCCGAGAAAAGCAGTATAAAATAAAAAGAGGTGATTATAATGAAATAAAAATTATATAGCTTCTCCAATGAAAGGATAATTTTTCAAATTATCATAAATTACGTTTTTGCGTTGAGTATATTTTATCCTCCAAAAAACAGGGAAATTAGAACTACATTTATAGAGATCTTAGGGATAATATTCATCGTTTGATATGAAAGTCTTAAGATACGCCACGGAAAATTACATAGTGTTGATGTGTATGGAAAGTGGGAGAAATGTGGATTCAAACGCCTCCGATCTAAATTTAAATCACAATTCGGTGCAGAATCTTGGCATCAGGTGTGCAGGGGGTCATACATTTGGCCTTGGAACCTACGGAAAGGGAGTAGAATGCTCTGCCTTCCCTTCATTGTACTTGCACATTTGGTGAAAGTTACTAAGCCTGTATCCTCCTTCTTTGCCATCTAACCAAATGTTGCTTACGTGTCATCCTCTTTATTTTCCTAATTCTTATGATGCTTAAAAGATACACGAGTAATTAAAATACACGAAGAATCCAAAGTCTCTATTTTATTCCTTATATTTAATTAATTCATGTAAATAAGATAATTATCATTATTTTTGCACTTGCATTGTTATTTCGATTGTTTCATGGACTGAAAGTTTTCTTCGCTGGAATTGGGATATTTTTAGCAGCGATAATGTCATTGTACTCTCAAAATCTGATCACATAACTATTGAAATAATACGAAAATTAATCAAGAATTATTATCCACTGCTTACTTTAATACTATAGCAAACAGCAATATCTATAACGTAAGCGAGTAATAAGTTAACTCAAGAGCTTCCTCATAAGCAAGAAGGGGACTAAATTTTATACTGTGATTTAAGTAAGTCCTGCTTCTATTAGAACTTGAAGATGCAAGTGTTTCTAATTCTTTGAATTTTTATCGAAATGCCGCGAGATATATATAATCGAAGAGAGTAAATCTTGCACGTACAATAGGGAATTCACAGTAGGTGTACTTACGTATGCGTTTGTATTCATGCATACATGTCTGATTGAAAATTTCGATTTATCAGCTTACGTGACCAAGCTTACGTGTAGCCCAAAATCGAAAAAGACCCACCATAAATCATTCCGCCGGTTTCTATAGCAATCAAGTCACTGTATATATTCAGAGCCTTATTCTTCAATGAATTCCGAGCCAGACGGCTGACCTTCTTCACAAGCCATCTTGTGCCGTCGTGCGTAATATTCCCGAAAGAATTCGAAAAGCCATGAATTGGAACGGCAGCTCAAGCTGAATTATAAGCGGTCCTCCCGGCGTCGAAAAACCCCACAGTTAATCACCGCGGCGTTTGCTTATTCCGCATAAAAAAATTCACTTTGTGTCTCGACGATATAGAGAAAGCGCTTCTTTTGGAGAAGGGAAATTCTGACGGGAGGGAACAGGCGAAACTTTCCGAAAAAGAGCAAGTTTTCGGGAGCGAAAACATTCAGAAAAGGCTAAGGAAGCTTTCTTCCGAAAGATGAATGAGAGAATGAAGAGGGTTCCCTCATTAAGAGCAATTCTTTCGAGAAAGCAATCTCCCGCGATAAAAAAAGAAAGATCCGGCACTGTTTTTTCTAGCATTTTTCGCCTCTCGGCCGCAAACTCTCACTATCTTCGCGTCATCGCATTTTTCTCGAGCCCAATTCGCCAGCTTTCCTTTTTTTTTACGAAATAGGAAAAAATACTCCTCCGCTGTTTCGTGAGAAAAGTCACCTACGTAGGGACGTTCTACTTCCGACGCAGTTGAGACTGTTTCTATAAAGGAAAGTCGTTAATGGAGGTATGGAGAAGAGAGAATGGTAATGTGAAGGCATGATTAAAGGCGTGAACCATGGTTTATTTTTCAAAGAGAGAATAAAAATGAAATAATTATTCATATAGGTGATTTATTTCTTCCGGAATAGTAGTATTTAGCTATTTTATTTATAAATTGCCCCGTTGCAAAAATTTTGTCCAACTTAATTGAAAGTTGATTGAAAATTGATTTATATGCTAAGGTGTGTGTTTAAGTATATTTTAGTGTTTGTGTATTCGTTTGCAGAAATTGGAGTGTTTGTTGAAATACATTTGGGTGAGGAAATAGAGTATCAGTGTTCGTTACAATAAATCTCGTTTTTATCTATAGCCATCAATTTCTACACATCCAGTAGCGGAACTTCAAATTTTCAAATTCAAATTTTAACTCGAATTTGACCGAATGGTGTATTTTACATTTGTTTATCTATTTTAGCAGGATGAATTGAAGTAATATAAAAGGATTTTCTGTATTTATTTCTTACATAATATATATAGAATATCATATGAATAGGAATAATATGAAAGGATTCTCTATATTTATTTCTTATATTTAGCGCTGCATCTTGATGATTAGAATATTTTTCAAGTGTCCTTTGATTCAAGAGAAAGAAAAATGTATCTTTCATTTAATAGTCTCTCAGTTTTGTCCATGGTTATGATAAAGGGATGAGTTAGAATCTTTTATAGATTTCTTGCAAATATTGTGCATTCCTCTTTTATTAATTTAAACCAAACAGTGTGTTCTTTAAAATTGGAGCAACCTTTCTCCACCGTGGTAATCCTTTTATTCACCAAATTTTTTGATTATATACCGAAAAAATACTCAATTCGTGAACAATATAGTGTTCGTTAAATTGCGTTTAAGCTCTTAATCACGAGACTTTAAATATCAATGTCTTAATCGAGATCCAGTGAGAATTGTGAATGCCCCCTTCCATTTGTTATGTGGATGCAAATTCAGGAAAATCCCATCCAATTGTGAAGATAAAAATTTTAATCTGGTTGAGCGCTTCCTATCTCCAATTTAATAGATATTCCCATGGTAGCATCAGGATGAGTAGGGAGGAAAAATTAGATCGGTTGATTAGATACCGTTGCATTAAAGTGAGGATCGCGGTATGCATTCAGTTCTACATACACAAAAATAAACAATTTTCCAGCTTCTATCAACTTTTTAAATTAACTTGTTCCCTTTTAATATATTCTGAAGACGGATTTATCATCTTAACTGATTTTTATCCAGCAATAAATTGAAATTTTTCGGTTGTAGAGTTAATTATAGACAGGTCTTCCCGGTACCCTTTTGGCTTAATAATTTAGTTTACATTGAAATTCATTCATTTATCAAAATATATTATTTTTAATTTTATGTCCGATTTGACTTGCCATTTGCCTCTGGCGTTTGACTGGGTACAAACCTATGTATTTCTCATTTTTATTATTGCCTATTAACAATCATAGGATGGTTATATGTATTTGGAGTGATATATTTCGTTACAGGGGCTTATTTAGCCAAGTGGGCAATGTGTTCAACTTTTGTGGAAGCGGACTTGGGTTCAATTCCCCATTGGAGCCCACGCGTGAAGCGACCTCAGCTGTCGAAGCACTTTTTAACAGTACTACTGTTATTGAGTTAGCTATCAGAAATACCAAAGAGGAATCATCATCTCATGAGAGATGATTGATTGCATCAGAAATGCCATTCATCATTGCGAACGACATTTTCAAGAAAAATTACTTTTCGAAGAATGTTGAAGAGGGCTTCACTTTGAATTTTGTGTTAAAATCCATCTGAAATCGATTCTCTTTGCTTGAAAGTTTAAGAAACCGAACACAAGAGTTCGAAATTATAAATACGCGTTTAGATTGTTATGCAATGCAACAGTTTCCTTGAAGAAGATTCGATATTACCCCTTTATGCGGTTGGTTCAATATTCATAGACATTCGAGCAGAAAGCACTCCTTAGCGCGTTACATCCGCGAGAATACTTCGTACGTTTTCGAGTGATTCGAGAGAAACTCTTCTCGCAGCCGGCGAAGTGAATCGCTTCGATCGAATCGGGATCTTCAATAGAAAAAAAAACCCCGACTGTTTCCCTCCATCCGCGTTGAATGGGCAATTAGCTCCGGACGGGCATAAATTCACACTTCCCGCCGATTCGCGCCGGAAGATTTTTCTCGTTAGCGGAATTGAAAAGGAAGCGGGAGATAGTTGTAAATATTGCACGAGTGAGCTTTTCCATCCGCCGATCGCTAATCCCCGTTCCCGCCTCGAATTAGAGAAGTTTTTTCTCCAATTTTTTTCCTCTCTCCGCCGTTTCTTTTCCCTCTCCTTTTCATTTGGAAATTGCATTCCGGGACGCATCGGGCAGAACGCGGGAGTAATTCCCACCCCGGCCACTGGGAGCGCTGCCGTAATCTGATAGCCGTTCCAAATGAAACGTGGGAATCCCTCTTTCTCTCTCTCTCTGGTACACGGGGATGATTCGGATGCGGGCCAGGACACTGCGCACGGAGGTCTTTTTTCTGCAGCTTCCTCCTTTGGCCTCAGGAGCCTTCTCATCCATTTAACTCAACGGCTTCTCATTTCCCTTTTGTCTGTTTATCGGAGTCGAGATCTAAACTGGACGTTTCCAAGCCGTGCGGCCGTTAAGGGGAAAACGAGGGTTTTATCATGAGGTGGGCGTCAAGGGTGGGTGGGGATAAATAAGGGGAAAGGGTCTGTTGGATGCTTGATGTTGGTTAGGTGAGAGGGAATTGAGAGTTGCATCCTTGTCGTGCGTTTATCTCTGTCCATCCCTATGGTGATGTTTACATTAATTGCAAGGCTCTGCTACTTAACTGACGTACAGGAATTTCTTAATGTTCATTTATTCATATATTTATTTATTATTTATTAATTTATAATTTATTTGTTTTATAATATATTTCATATATAATTTATAATTTATTTAATTTATTATTTAATTTATCATTTATTTAATTTACAATTTATTTAAGTTATTATCTATATATTTTATTTTTTACTTAATTTATTATTTATATAACTTATTATTTCTTTATCTGTTTATTTATTACGGGTAGTGCTCATTTACAAGCATCACAATGCATGAGAAGTATGTATATCCGATTTCTATTTTATTTAATATTTTTACTTTATTTGTATTTATATTTCACTTGTACTTTTATTTGCATTATTTAAATTTTATTTTCATTTGTATTTATACTTGTATTATTATTTGCATTATTGGTTAAATGTAAGATGGGACTGTCCAGTCCCAATTTCGCCAATAAAGACGTATGTATGTATGTCAATAAATAAATTCATAAGAAGGATAAAAACAAAAATATAAACGTCGCATATAAATCGAATCTAAAAATACATCAAAATCTTTAACTAATGGTACAAATTAGTAATTTACATAAAGAAAAGAATGTCAAAATATCAAAAATATCAAGCAGAGCATTGTCCGTGGTAGAAGCAGAGAGAAAACATTCCAAGGCATCAATTGGGTTCCTAAAATTGGAACTATTTACAGTTAAAATTCTAGACGTCTTTTTTCTAATGATTTTTAGTAAGATGTATAATATAACCTATCAGAGTCCTCTCCATTATTTTCATCGTTGATATAATAGGTAGTAGATGGAGAAATATTATTGTATTTATTTTCAGAGCTGCGTCGTAGTTACAAGGAAATAATATCAGTAGCATATGCAATTTGTCGTTTATTTAATGGACACAGTAGCTAGTTAATCCCAAAATAACACTCTTAAGGATTCATATACATAAGGAACCCAAGGAAACAAGGTTTGAAGGTTTTTTCTTCTCGGCAAACACTGGGTACCCGAAAAACCGGTTGGGCCGAATTTCGGGCGCCTGGTATACTTCTCCGGTAGGTTTTCCTGAAATGTAACAAATAGGAGTAATATACACCTTCCATAAAATTGGTAATAAATATATCTGTATAGAAGCTATAAAAAAAATAAGGCGGCTAGGAAGTTGGCATAAATATTTACTGGCTGAATTTCCAACCTCTCTATAAATTCTTAAAGAAATTCATTATAAGACTTTTTATCTTTCTTAAAAATGGTGATATAATAATAATGACGACTTTATTAATAATGGCGAATTTTAGTCTTTCAAAGACCAGTCTTAGAATTACAAAGACCAGTATTACAAAAGATTAGTCTTACAATTACAAATACACAACACAAAGACGAACACATACGAAAATTCCTTAACCGGAAAATCCAGGTTAACCGGGATTCGAACCCGGGACCTTGGTGTTGGAGAGTTATAATGCTAACATGCTAACCAATCCGCCACCGAGGCCGGTCAATGGCCAAGGGTCAACGAAGATATATGAGAATATATTAGAACAAAGAATTGGAAAAACCTCATTCTTCCTCGAATGGTTCCTCCTGGACTGGTTCTTCCTGGATTGGTTCTTCCTGGATTGGTTTCTCCTGGATTGGTTCCTCCTGGTATGGTCTCCCCTGGATTGGTTCCTCCTGGATTGGTTTCCCCTGGATTGGTTTCTCCGGGAATCGTTCTGGTTTCATGATCGTTGCTTTCACAGCACTTCCGTACAAATCCAGTATTCCGTAACACCTTCTTGAGATATTCAACGGGGCCGCTCCTTGATCCACCCCGTTAACAAAGAAGTGAATGGCCCCACTTTTCTTCTTCATAACTCCAATACGATCACCGGACTTGGGTCAAAGGGATATAAAAATTCATTAGATCGCAGATACGGATTCCGTGAGTTGAATGTACTAATTTGAAGTCTTTCGCATATTGAATTCGTAAGCATGCGGTATTCGCATATCAATATCTCTCACCTGCAGTCTCTCTAGGTTTACTCCGTATTTGGGACGAATGTCTTTCCCATTGTAGAATATATTGTGTAAATAATATATGATGACTCCAGATCTGAAAAATTGTTACGTTAAAGGATATCTTACAAACGTTTCAAAGTATTATTGGTTCTTGATCTGACATCAGAGGCTACTCATTTCTTGCAGAAATTTTTAATATTTTATCCTCTTTATTATACTCTTTATTTTTTATCTCGAGTTTTACTGTGCGTTGAAATTGAGTATAAAGAAAATAAAAGTCAAACATATAGATAATAAAGTTAACAGCATATCTCTACCTAAACACATTTGTTCTACGAGAAGTGAAAAATTGTGACTTGACTGGGACTCGAACTCAGGTCTCCCACTTTCAGGGCAGGTGTCCCATAACCACTGAACTATCGATTCACGCCCGAAAAGAGGGAGACCTGGGTTCGAGTCTCAGTGAAGTCACAATATTTCATTTCTCGTAGAACTTTGTGTTTAGTCGCACAACTTAATGTTCCATGTTAAATTTCATTTCCATCATTTGCCTAAACACTTTTAATGAAACTAGTAGCGTATGCTTTCTGATCAAGATCCTATATATACTATATTTTGATAATTTCCATTGATTGAATGTCCCAGATTAGTCTTCATTTGATATTTAAAACATTACTTTTGAGGATCTTGTAGCAAAAGTCTACTTACTTTTTCCAGTACCAATGGTTCTGAAAATAGACCTTCGATGGTGTGTGAGATGTTATTCCAATGCTTATTGATCGTCCCCATTTTGGCATCGTTTTTTCCAGTCGTACCTCAAACAATTCGTCGTCTTCAAGTTGTCTATTAGTGATTAAGCTTCCATCGCCAATGAGTCGATCCGCGCTGTAACACATTTAAAAGTTCCTTAGAAACATGTACTGTTACTCATGAAGGTTTTTGACCACCCAGATATTTCATACTGATTTAATATTTTTCCTTTAATAACCTGAGAGAATCCAAACGCATGGTTTGAGGTCTAGGTTTGAGAAAGGATGAAAAATCCCAACTTGAAAAAAGTCTGACGGGACCGAAATTCGAACCAGGGTCTCCCGATTGCCGGTCGGGTGCTCTGCCCGTTGAGCTATCTCTCCGAAACATTGTTTCAAGCCATTTGGGGCAAGTGTAAGGGAGAGCAAAGGGTGAAAATGAAAGGAAGGAATTTTGCCAAAGGAAAAATAATATTGACTTGGTATAAAGTGACCAATTATTTTCATCGTCGTTTTTTACATAACAATACATTTATTTACCAAATGAATTGTACTTTCTTAATACATGCATGTAAAGTTGATTTTTCAGCTTAGGTTTGATACAGGTCACCGATTAACTCAGCGCCACACATGTGAAAAACGTTACCATTTGCTACAATGCGTTACCATGCGTTGAAATTTACGAAGCAAATTCAGCAATTGTTTCCGTTACTATCTATGAAATATTAGTCAGTACAACAGGTTCTCGTCATATGACTACACCAGAGTTTATTTACATCGGTCTCTGAATCGACGGCATGAATAACTGTGCGAAGAGTTATAAATTAAAGAAGTGAGCGAGACATTAGAGTAAGACATCTTCGCCTTCAACATGCAATGACGTGCAATAATAGGAGGAAATTCCGTCTCTTTAGGTGACAAAAGACTTATCAGGCAGATAGCTGTTTTTAGTGGTTCAGAGGAGGATAAGTTTTTACATAAACTAGGTATGATGAATGAACAAATAAACTCTTGAACTTAGAGAAATGTAAAATCACTGCGGAAACTTATCATCGACTTCTGGATTCGAAACTGCCAATTCCTAGAGTACCAATAGTTTTTTTTGTGCTATCAACAACTAAAACACAGTTAACAGCAAATAAAAGGAAATAGACATCTAGTATGGATAATAACAGGGAAGGGCGATTGGTTGTTTTGGTCTAAAAATTATCTTGCTAAATATAATAAAGAAAAGGAAAGATAATTACAGTGAACGTTTCATTCAAAGATAACTCATTATTATGATCAAATGAAAAAGTCACTTAAAGAGTGGGAAACTCACTTTTTTCGTGATGCGGTACGTCCACCATCACTGAGCTCAATGTTCACCCCAGTCTTTTCGTGGAATCCAAATCCTATGGTTTTCTTAAATTCCTCCTTAGGGGGCTCACTGGTAACAGCGATACTGGGGTCTGGCCGTACTGTAGAAAAAATTCCAAACATTGAAAAAAATCTTTGGCTTGGAAAATTAATATTTCAACCATAAATTTAAAACACATTCTTGCTTTACAAAAGCTCATATTGTTGAGCTGTATAGCAATGAGCTCTATGCGCTTCGTACCAAAAATGTATGATTCAGAAATATAATATGAGTATGATTCAGAGAGTGAGATGATTCTTGAGAAAGAACGTAAAAATTTATAAAAACTTGTTAATTTATAAAATTTATATGAAAACGTAAAACTACATAAATTAGAAATTTATGATGGATACACTTAGTTTTATACGTTATAAAACTCAATTTTCATTCAAATCAACCCTAGATGCATAAGATTAGCTAAATACTCCAACCATGATCTCTCTATATCCGAATGGATGCCTTAAACATTAATGCTAATTCATATTACAATACCATTCCTCTTACGAGCACGTATGCTTTCAAATTAGTATGGACTCCTAATCGCTAATTAAGATTCTTTCCAAAAGATACCTAACCTTACACAGGTAAACCATGCTCACAGAGCATACCATTTAACAGAGCAGAATCGGCTGGGCTTGGTGGTTTGCTTGTTTAAATACCTGCCCGGAAAGTGACCTGGGTTCAAGATCCAGTCATTTCGATATTTTTATTTATTTATCCTCACCTTTTGCGGGAACTTCAGTTGGAGCAGGACCTGAAAGAACACAACATCGGAATTACAATTAGAATACATTGCCCATGTTGATGAGCATCATCGAATATTTTTCATAAGAAAAAGATAATTTTCAATTACCTCCTCCCTTCACGACGTCAACTGTCGTATTCCTAGGATCTGGAAGGTAGAAATATGGAATATCAAAATTAAGATCGGCATATTATTAGACCTTCCACTTGTCTACATGTTTTACTCGAAGAGCGATTAAGGTACAGATTTTCACAGAAGTCACAGAAAATTCCTTGTCAAATCATAGGGATTTTTTCAATTTGATATTTCGGGGAGCAAATAATAAATAAATAAAAAATTTCGAGCCGTAAACAAAAACTGAACCGAAAATCAGTTTTCGTTGAATCGGAACTAACATCGGAACGAAAAATTACGCTAAAGTTCTAAGTGGAATAAATAAGGATTGGTTCCTATTAACAGCGTCGCTTACTTTTTTAAGAAGGAAGCTATCGTTCACTCTTTGGTTGCCCTTGTTCCAATAATACTAAAATAATTGCACTGTAATAAGTGTAGTTGTCTTTATACTCTCTATCAATCCTTCGGGAATTAGTCGTCTAATATCATTTCGTGAGTCAGTTGCCTCGAAGAGGAACTTAAGCGGTGTCTACTGCGACTATATACTCACAAAGCACATCTTTAAAAGAGCGGAATTGACTCAAAATGGTGGTTAACTAGTTAGAATTAGACTTGCCTGGAAAGCGATCTCGGTGACCCAGGTCGCTCTACGACATGAGCGACTTTATGACCCAGTCATGTCTGTATTTTACTCTTACCTTCACCTTTTGCGGGCTCCTCCGTTGGAGTAGGACCTGAAAGAGAACAGAAATTGAAATTTAAAACGCAATAGTCTTATATAATAATCAGCGCTCATTATATTATATTATTGAATATTTTTATCTTTATATATTCCTTCATTCTTTATATATATTCAACTGATTCGATGTAAGTAACTCCCGTAAAAAATACACTAAGCAATTTTTGAAAATTAATTCCACGTTCTTCTTGACGAGATAGAATTATGAAACAGTCTATACCCCGTCAAAAAAAGGGTGATATAGTTAGAATTTCGAAAGTAAAATTTAAACATGTTAATGAAGATAAGCGAATATTTATCATAAAAAATAATCAAAATTACCTCGTTCGTGCTCGATCTCGATATTTGCCTTCTTAGGATCTGCAAGATAGAGAATTGGTCAAACTTAAGAACGGTAAATTAATTACACCTAAAAATGTTCGATATGTTTCACTTGGGCACCAGTCAAGGCAAAGATTTTCTTAGTGGTCTCAGAAAATTCCCCTTGAAATCATAAAGAATATATGTTTATAGTTATAGTTGGTTATAGTTGAGTATTATGTATAAAGTGTCAATTTGACAATCTTCGAGCTTGTCACCGTACTACCTTCAAACAGCGACAAATAGTAAATATATAAAACGGTTCGAATCGGTTCGACTTGGACAGGAGCGAAACAAAAACTGAACCGAAAATCGTTCATTTTAGTTTAATCGGAGCGAACCGGAACGAAAAATTACAATCAAATAGATTTGAGACGAAATTCTCACCTGAGCGATCCGTAACTCCTTTAAATCTTCCTTTAATTTGCACCACGTCCTCTCCGCCACACTTGAGCACAGTCTGGTGTATGTCTAAGGACTTCAACTCCTCAATTTGCTCGGGCGATCCTCGGAGAGTGAATTCAGTCCACCAATATCCTGCCTCTTTCTTGCCCCACTCGATCGTGAGGTTCACCGTCTGCTTCGGATCGGGAGGACCGCACTTCTGATCTGCAGACGTATCCGAATGTACGCACGCGGCAAAAAATATTGCGATTGCCAAGGTCAAAGGGATTCGCAGAGTCTTAGAAGCCCCCATCACTGTATCCTGAGAAAGGAGAACCTCGAGAAAGAATACAGCGGCTTATTTACTCGATACTTTTCCTTTTAAGTTTGGCCAAAGAGTGACAAAATTCGACGTAACCATCCGGGGCAATGACATCATATTTTGGGGAACTATGAGATCTCATAGATGTTTCGCTGTAAGCCCGATAACCCGGTCACCCGGTCACCGTATACATCCCGATACGTTATCGCAGGCGGAAGCTTGAGATTCAGAATGTGTATCTCGAGTTAAAAAAAACATTCTGAAATAAATCGTCGTTCGCAGTTGTTAAACAGCTATAAAACCGACGTATTAATGGCCATGTCGCTCGTGACCTCTGGTGAATGAGGATGTAAATATAATAAAATTAAAATGTTTTCGGCTCTTCAAAGGGAGTTCGACCTTCGCAACTGTGTCAGTACCATTTCGTATCCGTATACTATATACGAAAACTAGATCAGTGGTTCAATGCTCAGAGTCTGTTTAACTGTGAATTTTCATTTCTGCGTCTTAATGTTTAGATAACATTTTAGCCATCTGATGTTTTCTTTGAGTCGGAAGCAATTAACCACAGTTGTGAATTCAATTTTACAATTAAAGTAAACATTTTTACTAACCATGAATCTATGAATTAACATCTTAATCCTAATTTTATCATGGCCTGTTAATTAATTATCCAAAAAGACTAAAGATGATTTTTCGCTTTTCCTTTCCAAGATATGATATGAATAATTTGGAGAACAGTAAATTAACTCTCCTTCGGGGCACATTTCTCGATCTTAGGCTCCATATTGCAAGGTGGTTTGCAATTTCCTCTTTGGTGGAAGCAGCCCCGGGTTCGATTCCCAGTGGGATCCTGTATTTGCAAAATTACCGTAGCTGCCTTAGCGCTTTTAACAGTACCACCACAAGTCTATTACTTTTCACGCACTTCTATTCTAAAAATATCGGGGCTATTCTAAGAATATCGTGGACATTTGGAGCAAAGGAACCATTGAATCATAAGATAAAAATGGGGAAAAAGTATCACAACCATCCACTCACTTTATTAACTAATACACGCGAGATGGGAACTCGGGTAGCGAATATTGGAATTAGAATTTATTCATCGAGCAGTCCTTGATAATGTTGAATTGTTCCCGCTATCAAGGACTATCTAGTAGTAGTAATAATAGTGTCCGATTCACCGGAAAACTGAACGGAAGTAAAACTTTCCGTGGAATTTCCAGAAAACAGATATTTTACTATACGATCTCTCACTTCCCAAACTCTTCACCTTCATTTCCACCCTCGTTTTTAATCGAGTTCGGCTGACCATTGGCACCCGACTGACATTCCTCTTGAGTCACGTCTCCGCCAAGTACCGCTTTAGTACCAATTTCACCGAACTCTCCTCGTTTCCATCCGCGAAAAATCTATATCATCAGCAGTCCACTCATTCCATTTCGTGAAACAATCCCTGTACCTTCACTCACCTATATACCATTTCATTCAACCTCCGACCTCATAGTCACATAGTTTCGGCCGATCTGACAATGAGCATAAATGAAAGATACAGATTATTTCCGCGAACGATACGGAATAACAACAAGCTAGAGACATAGCATAAAAAGTTAGATGTGCACTGCACACTCTCTGTAACAAACCAAAAGGCGATTTAAATGTATATGAATAAATGTATATGTAGATGAAATCTTTCCATAGCCTCTCATACACGTTTTTCTAATAGGTTATGATTTATATTTTATGGGAAAAGCGTAATTTTATCGACATATGCATACAAATGTCAAAAACGGTGTTCAGTGTGATTTATACTTATTTTAAAATTAAGGATTTATTGTGAATAATTTTTACATTTATGTTATATGTAAGAACTTTATTCCTTTTAATTATTATTTGCTCAACATTTATCTTTAAAATCAAGGTTCTTTCTAAAACCATAAATTTGAAGTCGAATCAAAGAAATGAAGGATTTAAAAAATTAATCTCCATTTTTTATTTTTAATACTTATTCTGCATTTTATTTACATTTAGAACTATTAACAGTCAACCAATGTTAAAATTCACTTCATATCACTTCAGTCAATAGCTAATAAATGCTTTAGAATAAAATGAACATACGTCGGATGAAGCACTTAGTTATTCCATCCATCCTTTCGTGAATGCATACATTGGTCCACCAAATGATTCGATTAATCTCTTATTCAAAGGCTTGACTGCTTAATTTTCCTTATGGAAGACGTTAAGGACGTTCCTCGAGCAAAACGTGCATGGAATGAAACGCTTTTATCTTCTTTCTATTTGAGTCTCAGAATTCAATTGCGAAGAATTAAGGAAAGAGCCAATATATTTTCCCAAAGTCGTGACAAAAAAGTTTTCGATCCGATCTGATAAGACCTACAGCGTGGAATCTTTCGCTCTGGAATCCTCTTGGGAATGGAGAAAGGAAAATGCATGCGTCGGCTGGAAGTTGTTATCGAGCTGATTGAAATATTTCCGGATTTTTCCAATTGCATCGGCTGCTTGAGTTATGGCGAAAATAGCTTCTTTCGAAAAATACGGACTCGGAAAGAAAATGAGCATAATCATATATCCTTTTTGACAAATAGACTGTTTCCAGATTTTCATGTCGCCCTATATTCTTATCCTAGATGAATTTATTAATAAATAAATGAGTTTTATGAGGCGCACCAATCGAAATGAACAATTCAGGATTTGTTGAAAGAATAGTGACGCTTTTGCATCTCTCTCACGAAAACAATGGTGGTATTTTACGCTCGAAAGAGCACTATGATTTTTGATACACTATACTCAATAGTCTCGGCCGTGATGTGGTGGAAATAACTAATTGAAAGCTGATGTTTACTTTTCCACATAATTATGTGGAATTATGTATTATTATTATTATGTGGAAAAGTAAACATCAGCTTTCAATTTTGATGCACTGATCTGTAGATTAGCTCCATCACCTTCAATCTAATTTTGGACGATGGAAAACATTCCGTAGATAAAAGTTAAATTTACTTCATCATTTAAAATCCAGGAATAGAGTCGATCAATGTGGTCTTTTATTTGAGGAACAGAATGACGAAACCCTAACATAACTTTTGCTCATTTGGCACGCTTTTCATCTTAAATCATCCATCATAATACCTTATACACATTTATGCCTGTATTATCATAGATTTTCAGAAACACGGAAATAAGTGGTGGGAAATGTTATTATACTATTATCAACAATTCAACACTTAACTGGCCATTAATAATGAGATTTGACCGATATTTAATTTAAATTAAATTATTTACTGTAGTATTTTCGTAATCGTTAATTGATATAATTAATAAATGATAAATATCATTCATTAATTGTTGATAATTGTTGTTGATTTATAATCTTAATCGGACGCAGTGTATCATCAATCACTTTAATCAAACACATAAATGACCTGTAAATAATGTATCAACTCTTCCAGAGAATTTGATTTTGATTGAATTGGTTTGAATTATCTGTGGATTGCTTAAAAAGTATTCTAATTAATTTTAACAGCAATAAAAAATTTCTTTAGTTATTCACAGGAATAAAACTATACTTAAAACTACACCAAGGCGGTGTTAATCTCACTCATTCGATACAATCCTCCTGAAAGCGTGCTATCGAACAAGTAGCGCAGAGCATTGAGTGGTGCTAGTGACGTACACACAGAAATTCCGGATATCGGGTAATAGGCTTAATTGAAATCCCAAGCTGCCAACCTTCCGGTTTGCATCGGAACAGAGCGATAATTAGGCCCGTAGGCTGTTTGGCCAAATGCCAATCCTCGAAGGATATTTATGGGAATTGTGAACATACTTCTTCGAAGCTGTAATAGGTCCTCTTTTCTAAAACATTCCAGCGCAAGGAGAAGATATATTCTAGAATGCGGAGTAATACTTTACTCTTTCTCGTATAGAAGTCTTCCTCATTTAAGAGCATTTTTTTATCGGAAGATTGATTTATTCGCTATTTCTCCTTATTCTTGGAGTCAGCGTATTTTAAAGCTGAGTTTTAAAACCATCATGCCTTTTAGTTAAGTAAAATAACGTGAATGAAATTGTGATCGATGATTTGAATTCGCTACATTTTAGAGTAAATAATATTTTGAAATAAAAAATCTGTATATATTATTTCCATACATTCGTTTTCGATGACGCACGTTTCCTCCCTTCACACTCCATCAAAACATGTAAATGACGCACCATTTTAAAGAGAAAGTTTACCGCTTCCTGCTAAAAATGGAAAAACCATTGAAAATGAAAAAAGTGCACCATGTGGACAAAAAACGAATTCAAATTCGAATTCACTTATAGATTTTCGTAGCTGAATGTGTAAACTGATAGTCTATTTCCCCACCCGAATACATTTCAACAAACATTTTAATCACTAAAAACAGGAATACAAACACTAAAAAGTCTAACACTACACTAACACTAACAGTCTACAAACACTAAAAAACTAATAATAATTTATTAAAAAATTATTATACTACTAAAATAAATTATTATTATTAAGTACATTGTTGCAGATAGACTGCTAGTCTGGTGGCAACATTACAAACAACTACACTAATTTTCACAAACATAATTAAACAATTCAGAACAAACTATATAATACCCTCACAAGATTAAACACTTACATGCTACTACTTTACATGATACAAAACTCCAATATAACACAATTCCCTTGCAAAAAAAATGTTCTACTACTACTACAACACATTCTCTGAAAAGTTAAAACATAGACATTCCCACAGAAACAATAGACATTCAATCTCAAGCAGCATTAATTAACCCCTTCCCCCTCCCAAACATTCACCCTCAATCGTACAGGTTTTTTCAGGGTTCCTGGTAGGCCTTAACGGCTACCGTAGCGGTCCCGGGGACAGGTCCCTAAATAAAATGGAAAATTGCGAAACACATTTCTTGATACCGTGACTTTCCACCGAGTCACTCCACATATTTATTTCTTATTCCATTATGTGAAGATACGATTGTTGTAAAAAATAATACATTAAGGAAAATAAATGTTAAATACATGCAAAATAATGTAAGGAATCTCAGATGTATCGCATTGAAAATTCACTATAACGGACCCTTGCAGTACGCCTTTGGAAACAGAATTCTATAAAAGCCAACATACAGCGCTACATTCACACAGAATTTGGGAGGCATTATGAGCATTTCCGTAAGTGACCTGAAAAGGAAGTTGGATGCATGAATGTGAGTGAGCGGGAGTTGACGTGAAGAGTATTAGCATTGAACGATCTGACACCTATCGCATCAATGAAGAGTCTACGTCTGATTGTGAGAAGTGGGTAGAATATAAATACCCCTCGAAATTGAGAAGAGTTTCATTATTTTTTCTCTCGCCGATACATTTATTCATGCCGAATATCAATTTTCGAAGCGTCGATCTCTGACACCCACTTCATATTCACGCCTCTCCTTAGCGCGTTTCTCGTCCCGTCCTATATATGAGGCAGCTTATATTTTTTTATCAATATCCATCGGGAAGGAGCAAATATCTCCATCTGTAAGAATTTTTTCCGTCAAGAATCGCTGAAAATTTTTTTGGGATATCGGCGCCTATAGGCGTCCCAGCATTTCTCATTTTCATTTACTGCGATTGAAGAATTTTTCCCTCGATGTAACATTCATCTACCACTCTGTTGAATTGCCAAACGGTTTTTAATTACAGTTTTCAATTACGATTGCTATCTGCATCATTTGCCATGATTAGAATACAAATAAATAATTTCTATAAATCACAGTAAAACGAAAGACGAATATATTTCTCAATGATGATCAAAGAGGTGGAAATGTTCTTTCTCAGGAATGATAATGAAATAGTATTTCCATGAAATTTTCCTGCATTGAGCATTACTATAATCAACATTCACATATGTACCCTGCAAGCCATCTTTCAGTGTTCGGCAGAGGGTACATTCGTCATGACTCCACTTCCCTAATCGATTGCTTTGTCGTGTCGCTTTCGGAAAAATTAAATCTTTAAGTGACTAGTTCTATCATCTGTTTTCCTGATTTTTCTCGCATAATCAAAATGGCTTATGCAAGAGGAAGGACGTAATGTATCTTCAACATCTTCCGAACTAGTACTTTCTAGGAATAAATCAAGTAAATTATTTAAAATAATTAAAATTATCTTTTATCTTCTAAGGATATCCACCCTGCATCCGAATCATCTTAGAAACGCCTACTGACTTGAATTAGCAATTCTAAATAAAACGTATTGCCTTCCGTATTTCCTATTTGAACCCATATATACAGCACATGTTGGATGGGTCCCGTACACTACATGTATACACGAAGTACGTATGGTGTCAAGGTTGAAAGTTGGTAAAAAAATGAATAGTAAGAGCAAAGTGCCATGAATTTGTATTCAATTTTAGCTTGATATATGGCTCCTTAAATTTTTATTTTTCGTCCAAATGATTCTATGCTCAGATCAAACATTCGGCTTGCTCTTATGACAATTACTTGAACTGGCCTGTACGTAAATTTAACTCACTTTCAAACATGAATACCTCTTAGGGATGAGAAACGAATGTGGATCTTCATATTCTGTCGTGTTTCTATCATATCTATATTCATTATGAATTTCAATATAAACAGAAAAAATTGAAGGAATTACATCTATTGTATCTATATGTGCTGTATCGTATATCAGTGATAGTTAATTTATGTCAAACGAATCGTTATTTTTCAAAATTTAATTATGCGAAATGACGATATATGTAGATCAAATTGTTACTTATCTTCGCCTAAACATCTATTCTGCTACCCATCTTTTTGTGAGCTGAGGGAGTAAAATTTATTTCGGTAACATTTATCAATCATTTTATCCAAAAATATTAATGCTCCAAAAAGAGATACAAAATGTTTAGCTAGAGGCAATCGGATGTCTGAATCCATTGATATTTAAAATTTATTATCGAGCGAAACATCACAATACAAAAATCATTCCACCATCAAATTTTGTATTTTGCCTTTCATATCTCTCCTCGTCCATGGATTATTCAGTAAGAGAGATGGAAACATTCCGTTAGCAGTGTTACTTAGCGCTAATCAGAACTCATCTTGAAACTATATGGGATCCTGCAGATAAGTGTGATATTCGTCAATTACAAAAGGTTCTTCGTGTATCAATGCATTTTGTTAAGAATTACTGTAAAAAAATTACAAGCTTTGAAAACTGCTGCTTGGCATAGGATGGGAGTAGTTAATAGAAATTAGATTAAATTTTGAGTTACATTTGCACAAAAAATTAAAACATATATTCTCAGAAGAAATAGTAGATATTATGCGTCTATTTTATTTCATAGAATAAACAGTTATGGCAAAAAATGCTACAGTAACAGTTGCTAGAACTAACTTCAAATATTTCCGTGCACGATTCGTGTTAGTAACAATTTAGATATAAAAACATGATTAGAAGTGTGCGAGTATTCAAAATTTCGATCCGAATCGATTCATTTTTATTTGTTCGACAAACTGTCCGAAACGAATCGACATCTGTAAAAATTCAAATCGAATGCAAATTTAAGAGGTGGCAGATCATGTTTTCGGTAATTTTTTCCCTTGCTTTGTTTTTCGATATTTTACTCGAAGTTTGTATGGCATTCTGTGTAAGTATGCTCCTAACAAAAGCTGATGTGCTAATTTAATTTCCTTTACTAATTTATTGTTCTTTCATTGAAAAATTATATCTATTTTCTTCTTATAAATTGGAACTGCTATTTTAGCGGCTGGCGAAAATAAGCAATAAGAAAATAAGAAGAAAATGCCAAAATCATACCTCTTTCCTTTTTATAAATTAGAATCGCTATATCAGCTGATAACGAAAACAAGCTGGAGACGAAGAAAATTCGAGATTCAGTTTGGTAATTTTACGAGAAAAAAACGGAAAATCATCGTCTATCGAATTGTATGTTTTGTCTTTTCGATCCGTAGTTTGAATTATGCAGTCAATTCGCTTCGGAGTAGAAAAGCACAATTTGCACATCGCCACTTATTGAGACGCCCAAAGGCAGAGTACGCGTGTTGATGTATATCTCTCTCAACTCTTACTTAATTCCACGCTACCTCTTGCACAGTTTACCCTAAATTTGTATATAACGAGCATCGATCCCCGCGGTATCTTCTCATTGCGGAAAGAGCCATGATGTAGTTCCATACAACGGAAATTCGGGGAGAGGAAAACATTTCGCATTTCCGTATGCCGCGGGAATCAATTAGGCTCCGAAAATATGTAGATTTTTCCTCCGTATGTTTTCGATATTGAAATCAGGTTTAGTTCCTCCCTCCGGGAACGTTATTCGAAAGCAATACACTCCGTGGCTATATTCCACGTTTATTATTCAATTCCGAAATTCTCGAGAACTCCACCGAGACTAAATCACGATCGATAGCCCCAGAATTTCTCTCTCTCTCTAAATTTACTGCCGGACCGGAATTTCGCTTTCATTTCCAATCGTACGTGGCAATAGTAATTCCGTTTATGGCTCTGTAAAGTGAGCGATCGTGTGTGCGTGAATCGTCGTGGAATTGCGAATGCGCTTCTATCACTGATTTTGGAGACTGATATTTATTATTATTTTAATATCTCCTTTAGAAATAATCAGAGTATTTCTCATAATCGGTAGAATTTAGTAAAATTAATAGCTAAAACATGAATGCTTAAAGGGTAGAAAGAAAAAAAGATAATGCGTATTATTTCACAATGATCTAGAGTAATTTATTGCATCACATCTTTCATGTTCACATGAGAAGTAAATTGAAATAGGAAGGGAATAATAATCGGAATGATTTAAGCTTTAGAATCTAATGAGTTTAAATACTTTTTAATGAAATTTTTAAATAGGTGAATGAAGAAAGAACTCTCTAAATTCATATCTCTATCTTAAATCATCATCATTTTTCATGCTCTAAGATTTCTGAGCCATCCTAGTTCCTATTGCTCTCAATATCAAACCGGGAGTACCATTGATATGAACATACCCTTGACCTATAATAATTCGTTTCTTAATTTCTATAAAATAGTGGTCCACTGTGTCATTTTAAAACATCATCATCATCTTCTAAATATTTCTTCTTCATATCGATAGATTTATGAACTCTAAAATATATATATATATATATATATATATATATATATATATATATATATATATATATATATATATATATATATATATATATATATATATAATGACATATCTTTTAATTATTAATATTTTATCTTACTTATCTTTTTATGTAGTCCAACTTCTGTATCCTCAAGGAAATGGGTATTGGTGACTTATTACAAGAAAAACTCAGGAAAAACCAAAGGAGGAATAGACTTGAAAAAAGTCCAACGGAACCAGGAATTGAACCCAGACCTCCCAGTTGCCGTTTGGGTGCTCCGTCTCAACAAATTCATAGCTCAACGGAGTGATGGCTCAACGGACAGAGTTCTCGACTCGCAATGGGGAGACCCGCGTTCGATACCTAGTCTATTCGGACTTTTTCAATTCTACTCCTCCTCGGAATCTGTATCCATAGCGGGTTTAAGGTTTCACATCATTACTTGCACGTCTGCATTGGATATGATAGAATATTGTTCAACTTCATCCGTAGAGATTGGTTATAGATCAACTAAAACTGCCACAGTGAGCATATTTGATGTGTATAAAATATATAATGAATATACAATGAATAGCGTCATTAATAAAGTAACAGTAGTGATTCATTCAGCTAGGACATGCGTAGATTAGTTCTCATCAGAGCCGATTGCCTCACTTCCTCTCCAGATGAGATAAATACAGCTTTCAGCTCATTCGCACCGTGGAAGACAATACCGTAATTAAAGACGATGAAGCGGCGCCTATATTGGGTTATTCAGGGCACATCTGCTGAAAATGCGTGATCTCCACTTTTATCCATTAAGCAACATCAACGCAATGGCAAACGCAAAGTGCCTTCTGAAAGGGAATGCGGATAAAATGACTGCAAAGAGTCCCAGGCTTGGATAAGAGTGAGGTCAGAGGGATAAAAGGGCATCAAGGCAGTGGAAACATGTAAAAGCAATCCAAGGATTGACCTTTATCGAAATGGGATGGGTGAGGGACGTCAAATACTCAGGTAAGAGACGAAGACCGGCGAACTTAAATTGTAGCAAAACTTTCTGCCATTGCGTTAGTATTGCCATTAAGTTTCACTGGGACAGTCCGGTATTCTGGAAGTTTGTCCCGAGTCCGGGATTGAGACCCTACGAAAGCCTTAACAGTTACAGTTAACCGTGGCATGGTATATTCGGAAGACTTCACTACGCATGTGCGAAACTTAGCGTTCTTTAGGTCTGACTCTCGAGCATATATATTATATATTCTTTTTTTACTAAGGTACGGTGTACGTTTTGCATAAGTTTCCTTGCATGATGACCGTCATTATTAAAAGAACGCTACTGAAAGACAATGGTTTAATAGAAATGTAGTTAGTTTTTAATTCAGTGGTGAATCTCATTCCTAGTCTGAACACAGATTTGAATGAGATTTCGAAAATCATTCCAATCGTCGATATACCGGTGACCGTAGGGTACCAATTCTTCGAAAGGAATAAGGAGACCATGGATTACCAACCATCTCGGAAGCACCAATAGCGCATCTTGAAGGCTGTTTTCTTTCTCTGGAAAAATCCCAAGGAAGAATAGACTTGAAAAAAGTCTGACGGGACCGGGAATCGAACCCGGGTCTCCCGATTGCCGGTCGGGTGCTCTGTCCGTTGAGCTATCTCGCCGGAACATTCTCTCTGGAATTAATTTTTTAAAATTTTCTCTGGAATTAATAATCAATGATTAATCGTTAATTAAACCCTCAGAGGTTAATAATTAATGTTTCCTTGAGAACTTAATCAGCTCTTCTATCTCAACAATATTATTGCAAGAATTCATCCTATAAAGGAAAGCGGAGTAAAACTAATAAACGTAAACAGCGGAACTATGAGAGAAACTTTGCGCACACTGAAACGTTCCCTCCCTTCACTCTTGATACCGACTTCTGCAAAGTTTAATTGAGTGATTAAGACTCTAAGAAAGTAACGTTAAAGAATGTGAGTGCCATGCATGAACCCTGGGAAAAAAGGGCGAGTCATGTATGAGTTGGGTGACACGGTATGCGTATATGACGTGGTTAGGAGACCGAATGATCATTTTCGGGAGAGGACGGTGAGCTGAGAATGAAGATTGGATGGGAAGAGGGAAGATTTTAAGCGTAGTGTTCTAGGGAACTTGTTTACCGAAAAGGAAGGGAGCGGAAGACTTCGTGCGGTTCCTCCTCAGATTCATGGTTCCCTCCCACTTCCTCCACTTTGCTTCCCCGTCATCACATGCCCCACTGCATGCCCAGAAGAACCGTTGCTTCCCGCATCCCCATGCAAACATGCTAAGGATTTAGGCACAATTATAACAAATAAAACACAAACAAGGCTTTAGCCCGTATCGAGAAAGGGCGGGATCGAGAAGCGGTGGTAGAGGGAGAAAGAAGAAGGGATATTGAAGATTTGGAAGAGGAAGAGTGAGCGAAGTGCGATAAATTTAAAGTGAAGGATACGAGATCGGGAGGGATAATCATTCTTCAATATGAACAAGGGATTAAAACAAGGCAGTTAGAAGGAAATGTCTGAGATATTTTGGTGTTAATCATAGCTGCAATATAATGCACCCCTCTAGCTTTAGTTTGATTTTCAAATTTCTTTCATCCTGAAAAGTGCATCAAACAAATTTCTGAAACTCTGCAGAGAAATTGCGTGTGAAAATATGATAAAGTAGAGCACAAATTATGATAAAATTATGGTAAGTTGGAGTGGTGGAGCAATATTTAGCATTCTATTGTTTATTTTAAAATAATCGCCTGGATAAATATAGTAATGTAAGAGATTTATCATTTTCCCTAATTATAACCATTCTTTTGGAAGGATTTTCCATAAATTTGAATAATGTAGCTCATTATCAAATTCAGGCAATAATCCATTGAAAAAAATACTAATTTTTCATTACAAAACCATTTACATATTTTCTATATCTATTAGTTGACTCTGGTAAAAATGGGTACTGTTTGAATTCAAGGGAGAGAGAGTAGACATAAAATAACAAAGATCACTTCTGCTTGCAGTTTCACTATTCTTTCCGCCGTAACATATAATAAATCACTTCAAAGATATATCACATGGATCTTTGATGATCGTTTAAGAAGTGGCAATTGATTTGTATAAACTGAAGTGCCAGTTCATTGACGTTTTTCATATCTCACTACATTCCAAAGTTTCATTGCATGGTGAGATTCCGTACATAATTTTTAGTCCTCAAAAATAAATTTAAATGCTAATTAGATAAGATAATCATTAGCTTTACCCGTAGATCTTTAATACCGAAATCATAAGGCACACATACATCCGTTTGAGTAATGGTATTTTGATCTCGATATGATACACTTCCTCCAATCCCAGACTATCAAAGATGTTCCCCAATCAATCAATCACCGCAAGTAATCAAAGTATTAATCAGCCGAGTGACGTTTTTGATTCACGTTGTTTCCGGCGAATTATTTCTGAATCAGAAACGCGATATCGCGCTTTTTTCGTCTGACGTGGCAAATTGGTTCCATTAGGGAAATAGATACCAGAAAGGCTTGTCAAGCGTTATTTAGATTTATTGCCGCGAGAAAGAGCTCACGGGCTTTCCCACACAGAGAGATATATCTTTCCCTATGAGATAAAAATTTATCATCCGGTAATTTCCAGCGAGAATGACGTCTTAGACGTCTCTATTTGCTATAAATCGAGGAAGTTGATTTTATGATTTCCGTAGAGCTAGCATATACGTTTCCCCGAGGGAAAGCAAGGAAGGAAATGGAAATGTGGGAGAAATATCCATTTACTTGATTTCGTTGCGATAGGTGAATCTTATTTTTCTTTCGGTATTTCTCGTAATTTGAAATGACGTGAAAATTTCAAATGGAACAGATTTACTAGCTTTAAGTTTATGGAGAGCCATGTATTTTCGGCTAAAATGTGTTCTATGACATCATTCATGAAATAAATAATTCATTGCTACTTAGTAAAAAGATCAATAGAAGATTTTAAGAAGATCAATTGGTTTTACTTATTAAGAAAAAGGTTTTTTCGCTTCCTAGAATACAGAAATTTGCTATTCATCGAGAATTCTCGGTTTATATTACAATAGTTTTAATATCCGAGCTAAAAGCTATCAAATAGCATCAACAGTTAACATGAAACAACAAAACGTAAGCTGCCAGTCATTATAGGCAGTTACGGTTAGTAAGCTTGAATCAATTTTTTAATTTGTAACGAAAACAATGAAAGGATACTCGTTACACTACGCATGAAATATTTAACACAAATTCTTCCTAAATTTTCACTAACTTCCTCTCGAAAATTCTTGAGTAATAAATTTTTGAAAATCTCCCAAATATATCTTCAAGAAACTTTGAACAGAAAATTTTTTTAAACCTCAAAATAGAAATCAGGTTCACATTAAAGGTCTTCATAAAAATCACCGTATGTCCACGTCATAGATGATGAGGACCTAGAGGCTGTCGCTCTTTTGTAAAGCACATAGAGCTAGTTACGACCCTCAACGCAATGTAAATTCTCGGAAACAGTGACTGTCAGAATTGAAATAACTTCAGCCTCATATTGCTCCTTCGCCATTCCATCCTACGTCAATTGCGCCTTCATTTGTGAGAAGCATTTAGGACGGAGTGTCCTTAATAGGGTGCGCTAGACCTTAGATGAAAGGAACAAGACTGGCAAAAGAAAGAGGAAGATGAGCAAATATTGAGCAATTATTTGTACGCTATGGAATAAGAGGAAGCGAAGTATTGAATTATTTACTTGAATTTGGAAAATTGTAATTTACCGAAGACCTATGGCTGATTCTTTTCCGAATTATTTACAGAGTATTAGTTGTGTTTGCATGAATCTTAGGCTGTTTCATTACCCTACTGAAGGAAAGGGGGTTTGTTTTACTTGAGAAGTCTTGATTGCAAATACACATATTATGTAATTTTACATTTTAGTGAGGTATTTTTTATTTTACGAAATTATTTGGAGCATATATAATTTTCTGATGTAGTGAATGCATTTTTACTGAATATGAATTTCTATGTACAGCATTGAAATGGAACGTAAAACGTATAAGATATATACAATAATTATAATATATAAGGTATATATTGTAAATTAGTGCCATCAAGTTATCATATAATATATGTACAATATTATATTATATTATATTATATTATATTATATTATATTATATTATATTATATTATATTATATTATATCATATTATATTATATTATATTATATTATATTATATTATATTATATTATATTATATTATATTATATTATATTATATTATATTATATTATATTATATTATATTATATTATATTATATTATATTATATTATATTATATTATATTATATTATATTATATTTTATTATATTATATTATATTATATTATATCATATCATATATTATAATTTATGTCATTGAATTATAATATTATAAATTTAAAGGTGCAGTCATACATCTATGTATTTATATACTATATAAATTTTCAGAAGTAATAGAAACATTTTGCTGTTAGTTACAATTCAGGGCCCTTGCCTCATTTTAGGCAAACGTTTCCTTGTGAAATGAAATCGCCGTTCCTCTCTGAATTCAGCTCCATAAGGACCAATAAGGGAAAGCAGGCGTGAGAGTAAATGTAGTGCGGAACGAGCGCTTTCAGAATGAAATGAGTGTGATACAAGGATGCGTGACATCTCCAGAGTAGTTGTAGAGTTGACTGAGAGAAATCTGTTAGAAAATTGGTACTTAAATTCTGCGATGCGTGAGCAAGTCCAAAAATATTCATAATAATACTGAGATAATATATTCAATGAAATAAGTCAAAAGTTTTGCTTCACAGTGCACGACGCAGCATTTATAAATTATAAATCCGCTCCCGTAATTAATACTCTCCAAAACACGCTAAGGGTATAGAAACATCTCTCAAAGAAGAGACGAAACTGCGATAAGGATCGCGCGCTAATGTTTACGCGCATATGGAAAATGAATCACTCCCGCAAACAACTGAAGCGTTAAGATTACGCGCCGCTCCTCCCCTGTTTATTCTGCATTCAATATTTGTTTACTCCCGAAAGCATAAGATCCGAACTTTCCCCTTCCTCATACAAGTCGCTTTCATAAGTACGACGAGCAAAAAACCCACTCATCCGCCATTTACCCTTCCCTTCCCCTTTAATTCCTCACCTCGTTAAGGCGTGTGAGGGCCATCTCCGAGCCAAAATATTGCCTCTGAGGAATCTCCCTTTAATATATCTCCCCGCATAGACTTCCTTTAAAAACCCGTCGCCGAGTACAACCCTTCGACCTGCCAACGTTCTCCACCGACCTTTGGCGTCTTTTAACTCCCTCCGCATGAGAAAACTCATCAGAAGTCTCTTGTACTCCTCCCTTTCGCTATTACGGCTCCCATCTCTATTTCTCTCTTTTGCCTCCGTTGCAGATCCCCCCGTATCCCTCCGGCGCCCCCTATTCCACCCTTTTCCTTTTCTTACCGCGTCTTTTGAAGAAGCTTGCCGTTGTCCCTATCCGATGCCTTTTATAGAGGATTTATCCGAAATAAACGGAGAATCAAAAGAATTATTTTCGTATTGAATGGGGAATTTTTTCCCGCGACTCTCTCTCTCCTTGAGGTCCCCCTTTCCGTGGGTTTTTTCGTCTTGTGAGGGAAACTTGTTTATTTTTTTATTTCTTTGCCGTTTTCAGTCGTTGGAGAATTATTCTTGAGGATGTCTTTTTGAATATCTTTCATCTCCATCTCGCGCTTATATTTACATTTTAGATTTATTGAATGATTATATTCTTGATGCTATAAGTTTTACCATGTATTTATTTATATTTGTACATTTTCGTAAGGAAAGGATATTAGGTAACTTAGCGCGTCTTGTGCCAAGGAATAATCCACCAAGAAAAGCGTACAAAAATTTCAATGCAAAGTTGGATTCGAACCTGAATATTCCGCTTTCTAGCTATTACTCTACTGAGTAATTACCATAACTATTCAGCAATAACCATTGAGTAACCATTGAGTTTTCCACTTTGAGTTTACTTTGCTCGAAAATGAAGAGTCGGTTATGCAAGCAGGACTTATTCCTAAGGAAAACCTATATCCCTCGTTTTTAAATTTCTGTAATTTTTACCGATATATGGCCTTGTACGAGAGACGAAATAATGATAAATAATATGCTCGAAAAGATTTGGATTCGAATCCTTGTCACGTTGGAATTTTTAACGTCATATTTCATTTGGTTTTTCTTGCATATTTTCACTGAGTAGGTATTATATTTTCGTATTATATTCGTTTCATACCTCTAAAAACTATTCACTAATATTTTTTCACATAAACTCACTCACTTTTTGCATTTCCTCTGCTGTATCAAAAACAATCCATCAATTCTTCACCCTAATGCCTGAGGAAAGTAGAAATGGCATGTATATAATTTGATCTGCTGCTTTTGTCACCGCTTCTACGTAATTTTAGAAAGAAACCGGCGAGAGATGACCGTTTAATGACTTGATCTATCCTTAATAATGTCCTTTTCCTTTTTTGCTCCATTTTTTCTCTCTTTCCGTAATCTTTTTTCGGCCCTGAAATGAATTATGATCTCCACGATCCCGTCATGGTCTTTTTGCTCCCTTTTTCTATCTCACTTGTTTCTTCTCTTCCAACTGTTATCCTCATTTTTAATCTTTTTTCTCTTTATTTCGGTAATTAGGATAACTTTTTGTGACTTATATTACTATCTACTTAATTAAGAACATGTACAATTCTATACCAATATATAATACTCGTATCTTTGGATTTGATTCTTTATTCATCTTCGGCATTTTCATTGCACCATTAGTACGATGCTTCTTTTCTCTGAGTTTAAGTCTAATGATAGCGAGTTGTAATTAATAATTCCCTAAGGCATAAGATATTAAATAGCCCTACAGCATTTGCTAATGTATAAGCTTCATTTTTTAAAGAATCTTTCCCTCGTACACCATTATTTTCATCAACGTCACAATACAAGCGTGCGTATACAATAGAAGTCATAGAAAAAAGGCATTTAAGATCTATTGCAAAGCCAAATAGATCGATTAAGGGTTCTTTTAAGGTAGAAAATATCCCGTTTCCAAACATTAGGGGATATCGTAAAACTCCGAGAATTGGTATCTAATCTGGGAGTCATCATGCGACGAGTATACGCTGATTGAGTTTAAAAACGAGACAACTCTTCATTTAGCTAATCCCGCACGTTCGCCGAAACCCTCCCCAGAATGGTTGCAATAAGAACACGTCGGAGAAATGATCGTTCCATCCCGCGAATCTCGTTTCCCCGGGAAATTAAATTTTTCTCTCAAGTATCCACTCCGATGGCTTTCTACGTCATTTATTTACATGTTTCTCACGAACCCTCCTAATTCCAGCACATCCAACTCTCCACACGGTTGAAGATGAAAAACAACCGTGCGGAAGAATGAAGGGCTGGAAATGGACTCCATTTTTCAATCGAGAACTCTTTAACCTCGCGAGCACGAACGCGGCAGCTTTCTTACCTCCTGGAACGCTTAAACTATCCCTCAATAATTTCTTCGCACGATTCCTTTCGAATGCCGGAAAGTTTTCCGTTGGCATTTCTCCCTGTGGAGAGCTTCCTTTTTATGCCGTTGGACTTGTTCTTCCGATCATTTTCGCTGGAGCACTCCCCATCTTCACGTGTAGCTATTCTTACCCCAACCCTTCCATTCATTTCGGATTACGCCACGTTCTGACGATCACAGTTTCGAGATATTTCAGTAGGTTTTATTTCTTCGTTATTTTACCTATATATGTTATTATTGATTTTCACGTTCCGGTTTAAGCTCCGGTACAATAGAAACCCGATATCTCCGTTCGGTTTCGGTTTTCTCGGTCGCTGAACCGATTCGGACCGGTTTTTGTATACCCAGAATAAAATATCGTATCTAAGAATGACAGTTTCCAAAATTATTCTGAAAATTTATATCAAAGAAGCTTTACTGGAATTTTGTATGATTGCCGTTTATGACCTTATTCATGATTTTCATTAAATCGTGATTTGAGATACATAACCTACTTCAACGTCATTTATCGAGGTATGCAGAGTAATACCCCGACTTACGTGAACTAGGGGTAGCGCCAATTGGTTCTCAATTTTCTTCTCCTGTTTCGTCCCTCACACGGCGATTGAAAGATTAATAAAAATATGTTACCTTTCACTGAAGAAATAATGCCTGGAAAACAAAAAAATGGTGTCAGACGAATGATTTTTTTAGATTTGATGAAATCATCGACACCAAAATAATTTCGTTTTAGGTAACCCATTTATTAATTAAATATTCTGTATTGATATGTATAAATAACTCAGTAGTTATCTGTTCTCGTCATTATTTCCTTGAACACTATTTTGTTTTCTCTCATAGTTCACAATCGTTCTTAATTGGAGTAACAAAATCAAGTATCCCGTCTACGGTATCTATACAGACAAATATTTTAATAACTTCCATTAGTAATCAAGTTCTCCATCTTTCAGCAAATCCCACCCGAGGGGATTCTATCATAGCCGTAACACTACTGTCGAATTTGAAATCCGTTCCGGGAAGCCTAGTTGCTCTACGTTGAACCATATCTTCAGGGAAGGCTAATTTCACCTATTGAAAATCCCAAATCGCCCAACAATATTCTAGTGGAGGTCGAATCATAGGAAAATACACTGTTTCTTTTACTCCTGAGAATTCTTAGACCCCCTGAGAATTCTAAATCTAAACAACAGAAACACTCCTATCAAACGATTTGAATTGCACGCAGTACTCTCTTCCTCTGACTTAATCTACGTAAAAACAAAGAAATAAATATTTTTTATTTATTTTGGGCGATATTGAGAAATGTCCTCTTCCATTTAACCCCCATGAAAATAGATAAAAGGCGCGGTGTCAGTTTAAAAAAAAACCCAAGTGAAGCTTAGGAAAAATATCCCGCGAATAACCAAATTATAAGGAAATGACACTGTGATTCATAATTCGCAATGACATAAGATATTAAAACGTGCGCAACTGCATTCACGACTAGGTAAGTCTCTTTTCTTATTGAATCCTCCCCTCTCAGACCCTTCTAACCACTCCTTTACCTCTGCATCTGGGATGAGACGAAAGAGAAGGCAAAAAGAATTTCTCGAATTCTAAATTTCCGGCGGAATTCCAGCGCCGCGCTCCGGAGAAAAATTCGACTGGGGAATGACGTGGAAAGTCTGCCCCCTGGCGTTAAAACTCCGTAATCGACTGAACTCCTCGCTGAAAATCCGACCGTTCCCTTGGGCGACACTAAACGTCACTATTGCAACATTTTGCTCAGTTTTTTTCCCAATTCTCTCTCTCCAGATGTCCCTGCATATCGCCGCTATCTCTCCGGCCTCTTCTTTGTTCCTTATCACCGTGCATTTCAGCTTTCTCTCGGTCTCTCTCATCTCGTTCCAAGGAACGGCTGCGTCATTTCCTAAGGGGTGCATGCTACCGATGTTTTTATTCCTTCCAAGCTCCCATAAAAGCCAACTAAAGGGAAGTGTTTTGAGAAGAAATGTTTTCTCGCTGGCATAAAGATGTTTCCACGTTTTTTTCCTCCTTGCCTTCCGTACCTTCCCAAAATATGCGTCTTATTCCACTCAGAAGAAGACGCTTTCCGATAAAATATGATCCGTAACATTCATACTTACGATTCACCTCGTCTACTTTTATGACGCTATATTCTCTATTCATTCCGATGATTTCTTTTCTTACAGTAAATGCGTTTTTGATGTTCTCCTCGGTTTATATACTTTCTCCAACCAACAATCAATGCAGATTTATTATATCGAATCGCAGGCATACGAAGTGGAAGTTTAGGAATTATCCAAATGATTTTTCAATTAAACGCGCATTAATTAGCATCATTAAGAGTATAAACATGGTTCATTTGAATACCGAATTATTTCTAAAAAGTGTTCGATGATATGAGGATAATTAGATATCACCAATCACGTTTTCGTCATTTAATTGTCATTCTTATTTCGCTAGCTAGTAACTGGCCCCTTTTTCAGATTAATGAATTTATTATTTTCTCAACCAATGAATACAACAGGCAAGACTTCAATAAAATCAAACCCTACTTATATCATCCTTGAAACTGTTGTAAACTAGAAGCAATGAATAAGCAGTTAGATGGAGAAACTACTAATCGACTTCCAAACCATTTTCCTTTCCAAGCATGTTATATCTATATTTAAAAACAGCCGAGTACAATATTTCTCTTAAGGAAAAGCGTTGGAAGACTTGTATCCTATCGGGTAACTTTTTGAATTTTTGTAGAACAAATCTGATTATCCACTAGAGTTAAAAAAGAAATTACATAAATTATACCAGGAAAGGGTTACCGTTTCATTTTGGTGCTCATCTCATTATTAATTGTCAATTTTTTTTAATGTAAATCTAGAATTTATCTGTTATCTTTTGTTCGTGAAATTCTAATACGTTCTGATGCAAGTTCATTCATCTTTTGCCAGAATAATTGGAATCATAACAAAGTTCATAAGGGTTTGACATTTTAACTTTCCGCCATTACATTTTGGCTGTTAATGGTCTGTGGCGTTATTAATACCAATTGACTATCCTGAGAAGCTCTCTTTCACACTATCTCTTAATATTTTATCCATGCCATCAGTACAGGAAAAGTGTTGATGCTAACGTAAAAGATAATAAGAAGCGATCAAGTTGGATGGAATAATAAAAATTCAGGACTCGGAGCCGAAACCATAAACGTTCGAAATACTCAACGGTTTTACTTCTGAAATTTCTCCAGGGAAGCGTTTCCCTGAGATAATCAAGTGTTAACATTTTAATCTCCCCTGAATTTAGATTAAGTGGCGTATGGACGTGTTTTGAAAACATAGTTAAGGAACGGAGTTTGACTGAATGTGGCAAAATACACTATTCCTCGAGAAAAACACCATCCGATATGAATCTAATACTACTAATAAAAATAACCTCCTTCGCCTGAAATTTATATACACAATATAACAATTACAATTAACGCTAATGAACTATTTGTCAATTTTACTCTACTATTAGTTTAATTCTTCTCGAAAATACGCATTAGAATTAAAACATCAGTTATACCGATCTATCCACTTTTTCATAATCAGTTAATAAACAAGCCTTCTAAGCTCCTCTGAACGACATGTTGGATGTCCTAACCGGATAGCTCAGTGGTTAGAGCAACCGACCGACAATTGCGAGACCCGAATTCGGGTCCCGGTTCGGTCAGGCTTTTTCATGTTAATTCTTTCTTGGTATATTTCATAAACACACGATTTTTAGGCTAAGTTACCTTTCACCCTTTTATTGATAAATATAAAACTCTTACGGAAAAATTTAGTCTTGACTGGGACTCGAGTTTCTAGCTAGACTGGGACTAGCTTTCAGTTTAGTTTAGCTCAAGCCCGTTTTCATGATTCTGTAATTTATTTCTCAAAAATGTTGTTGATGCTAAGCTATTAAGAGCTATGATTCAGCATTGGACCCCCTATGCAGATGGAAGCATTGTTTCCGAAATGCGCATCGGGAATCTGAATAACTGGTGACCGCCGAGCGATTATCCGTTTCCCGGGAATCGCCCTTAGACGGTTGCCGCTGTCGGCGCTTGGAGAACCTTCGTCTCTTAGTTCATTGAACGCCGAGTTCCTTTTTTCTTTCTTCTATGCTAAGCTATGGTGATTTCATTTGGCGAAATCTCCATTTAAAACCTATAGAAAAGAACGATCAACCTATCAGAACACGATCAGCTTCTCTATTTGCCCTCTCCTTGCGCACCCTCTGAACTAATCAAATCGAGATACTCCTTCCCGATGATTTATCCACGCTAATATTATTTTCCTCACGAAAATGGTAAGAAAACAGCGGATTCCGCAAAAAAAGAGCAAAATTGCCCCTGAATAAATCGTCGGTCGTTTGCGAAGACTCGTTTTTATTGACAGAGGATGGTGAGACGAGATTTCCTCGCTATAGATTTTTCTTCCTCCTTGTCATCGAGTTTATTCAAGCACAAATTGCTCCAGCATCCCGAAAACCTCCAATTTTTTGTTAATCTATCGATTCCTTACATTATCCCTATACACAAACTCCTTGCTTATCTTCCGAAAAAATTAATGAGTCAACTCCTTGCGGGCACGAAATGCTTTTGAGAAAAATATCCAATCCTTCATCGAGATTTTTTCAAGCGAGGGATAAAAGAGTTCAAGAGAAAAATTGGAGGAGTGATTCAAAGATATTTTTATAATCTGTGAGATAGTTAATGGCTCATTCTTTGAGGTATATTTCCAATCCATTCCAGATTCGTCCCATTGTAAATAATATGCTGTTCATTCCCCATCATTTAGCGTGCCACAAAAATAATATACATTTATTTATATTATTTCGGTGATTTTTCATAGTAAATGCGTTGATGATTTGCTTGACTTACTCTCAGATAAATTAAGACCGACATTTTAAATTTAGGATATCTGAATACTGCTCATTTTGTTATTGAATATCACGCATCCGGAGCTATATTTATACACGTTCATATATTACATGAATCCCTTAACAAGGGAAGAAATCACCAAACGGTAAATTTTTATTGAATTAAATAAATGAAATATTAATATAAATAATAATAATATAATAAATGTAAGCAGTCTTCACATTTTGATTTATGTGATAGTCTATAACATTGCAATATGTTTTTATCGTGCTGTGTAAACTTGCTGTAAAATCATTACATCAGATATTATATTTTATTAAAGTAGATTATATGAGGAAATTAGGAAAATTGCCTCAGGAAATTGCGCAGTCATTTTTGGCAGCGCTGAAAGCTAATTGAATGAAAATTGGAAAATTCTTGTTCAATAAATAGTTTTATATAAAATAATATAATTAATAGAATAAAGTTTCATAGATTATATAACAATTGATATAATAGAATGCATAAATGGAATACATAATTGCAATGAATAATTAAGTTTGTATACCGAGAAATTTAAATGTTATGCACTGCTGTAAACGTACCAATTATATTTGTTTCGTTATTTTAACCACTATAATTTAGATAAATGTTTTCATTATATCCTAAAATTCCTTAATCCTGTATGGCCCATCTACTTGAGGCATTTTTGAGCAAAAAGACCACTCAAGTAGTATTCACTGACGATGTATACATAAGGTATTACTTAAATTAGAATAAAAGATGCACATTTTAACATAAGAAACATACTAAGATAAATTCCTTCCATTTATAAAAGTGTATTGAATTCGTAATCATCAATAAAAATTTTCTGGGGTGAAGATCTCCCGACTTTCTCTTTGCCATCTCATCGTCCTTCTTCATTTGCCCTTCGTAAAGTGTTCTATGGCATATGCCAGCAAAAATACTCAGAACCGAAAGGCCTTTTCTGACAGCCCTCCCTTTCTAAGGGAAATTGAGTCTTTTGACTGCATGTAATAATAACAATCCCTCTTCCATTTCCTTTTCGGGTTCCGTTCAGCTGTCGTATGCAGACACCCACCCCATGTTCACCAAGCAAGCTTTTCCCAACTTCTTCCGCGTGGTGCCGTCCGAGACAGCTTTCAACGCACCCCGCCTCGCCCTGCTGCGCGCCTACAACTGGACCAGGGTTGGAACGCTATACCAGAATGAACCTCGCTACTCCCTGGTGAGTACCATTGACCTCAAATTACTCAAAAGCCCACTATGCGGAGAGAGGGCCTTAATTGTGACTGCCGGTCAGTCACCGTTGCCTCTAACGGAGTCCTATGCATCCCTGCATAGAGCTGTAGTTGGTTTCCACGTCTTATTTATTTCCAAGAGTTCTATTATTTAACTTTTTTTAGACGTTAGACAACATAGAGTTAAAGATGAAGCTTTGTAACTTACAAAAATGTCTACAATGTTTGCATTGTTTTTTGATTTTTTACTTACGATCAATTATTTTTCATTTATTTATTATTTATTCGCTTGTTTCTACGAATTATCTCACGAAAATTCTCCAATTTAATTCCAAGAAGAGAATGATGATTGAAATCAAATAAATTAAATATTTAATGACAATCATACTAAAACCTAATTCGGCGAGAACACTTTAAAATTTCATTCTACGCTTTTTAGTTTACCGAAATAATTTTCAATAGCGTTCAATTCCAGCGTCCCGCAATAATTTATGAATTCAGTGATTCATCACATATTTGCTCTAGATTGTACTAGCGAAATAATGATATATCAATTCAAATTTCGCTGATTAATAATGAACTGAGCAACGCTATGTTAATTCATTCAAGTAATCATCTTTAACTATGTCAGTAAACTGCTGATCCCAGACCTCAACATTCTATTTGAGAGATTTTCGATCCTACTACGCACTTCTCGAAGAATCTACGCCACAGGAGATGGAAATATTTGAAACAATTTCCATCTCCCTTCTTTTATCTTTCTCTTAGAGAGCAAGTCACGATGATTCACCTGAGAGAAAGAGGCCGAAGGTATTTAATGAAAGATAAATACCAATAAGAATTTATAGTAACATATTATTTGATAGAGTTTGCATATATATGTTACGAAGATATTTTAAAATTATTTCGCATAATTTGAAGATACTAGAAATATCTCTTTAGATAATTTCTATTCTATCGATTACTATGAAAAGGTACAGAAATGATAGTTATAAATAAATAAATAATGATAGTTATATGATTTTAATGAATATTATACGAATTATTATATGAATAATGATTTCCTTTTGATAATTATTTGATTCTTTGTAAAATGTTGATTGCACATCATTTAAAATTAATGTTACAATGATAAATTGCCTCTGCAGAAAAGCGCTTTTTTATTGGTTGCGATGAAAGTGAAGATTCATTTTTAGTGTCCCTTGGGACGTCTTACACTGTCAATTTTGACTCTCATGTATCCACATAGCAGCGGACGAAGCCACAATGACGAGAGGAAATCACAACGGATAGAGCGAAATTGAATGAAACGAAACGAGTCATTAAAACGGCAATCATCGTCACGGGCAGAATTCTAGAGGAGCGAAAAGGCAACAGGCTTTCCTCAGCAAACAAACGAGCCATTCACAAGTGAAACATCAATCAGCCGCAACAACCATTGCGTTAATTAATGAGTAAACGAAAGGGGAATTAATCAGAAATTACAGCTCGCCAAACATTTTCCGCAATACATCGTTACATCAGCGGCCCGACTTTTTTTTACCCTTCTGATAAAGTCCCTTCATTGCTTTTCGAAAGGAAAAGGGCTCGGCTAACGAACCCAAATTGGCCAGAACGGATACGTACCATGGCCCTCCTCTCCCCCTCCTCCTCAAAGCCCTTTTTTTTCCTTTTTCAGCATTCGCTCGGTCATACTTCGCCCTCAGCTGTTTTTGCCCCGCTTCCTTCCCTTCTCACAGACCTTCGCTTTCTTGCCAAATGGATTTTGCGTCAGACTTTCTTCCCCTTTCAATCCGCTGCGGTAGGCAAACCGCACAGCAAACCTCCCCTAACCGTAGGCCAGACCCTTTCCTTCCCTTTACCCCATCAATACTTCCCGCCATTTCCCCGACGATCAGTTTAACGAGGGAAGGACAAAAATTTCCGTCCTACGACGTAAGTGGAAGTTTCCTTCCCGGATAGATTTACGGGTAACTTGCACGTCTTTTTCATCTTGGGGGAAAGTGGAAGAGCTAGAGAAATAGTGCAAAATATTGTAAGATCTGGAGTTAGAGAAATTGTTTCGGAAACGAAGTTTCGAGTACGCGGATCAAAAAACTATTCAGCCTTTGGACTGAGCCATAAGCATAATTTTTATTGTACCATACAGCTTGTAACTCAACGGTACTATACACCCGGTGACATGATTTTGAGATCCTTAATCTTTTAAGTTCACATGTCTAACACTTAATTCGTCCAACCATTGATTAACAATCTGGATTGTTTTTTAGCTATCTAGACAGTTCCGTTTTAAGCAAATCGCATCTTCCTATCATAATCTCTGAATTTAACACTTGGAATTACCAGTTTCTTATAATTTAACCCAGATCTTCCTCTGTGAATTTCACCATCTTTCCGCCGCTGTTTTTAGAAGACTACCGCATGTTGTGCCCTATTAACCTTTTTCTCCTTATAATCATTGTTTTCCAAAGTCTTTTTTCTTTGTTCGTTCTTTAAAAGAATCATTCTTTAGTGAATCATACATTTCGTTATTAAAACCACATCTTCATTACTTCTCATCTTTATTTGAAGTAACCTTATTTTGCCCATTTCAGTAACCGATGGCAACGTTATTTCTAACCGAACGTTATTTTAACACTTTACCAATCGACATGTCGGTAGTTAAAGTGTATAATGTCGGTAGGTAAAGTGTTATAACGTCGCGACAATTTAACAAAATTACGGAAAAATTCTCCTTTTTTGTAAGTAGGATAGTTTTACAATTTCCACAATAATTACTAGCTTCTCTGATAGTTCTTAGCTTGGCGAATATGATACATATTTCTCGATATTCCAAATATTTGTCTTGATCCGCTATAAACGTACACAGTTAAGCAGCGTATAAATTATCGGGTGTGAATTTTTGTGAAGCATATAAAGTACAGCAATGAATACTGACTTATTTAATAGAAGACGTTGAAGAGTTGATACAGTAAGCCGTATTTATAATTTGAAATTAACTCTATCAAAACTCTCACATTTTGGATTTTGCAAGTGAGAATTATCGTAATTGTCTCTCAGCATTGACAATCCAAGATTTTCTAACCGAAATACTGTTTCCAGAAGCATTGCCATTTGAATTCTTGTGTGTAACTCTTCGTTGATACTAAATTTTTCCATGTGTGAGAAAATTCTTTGTTGTGATTCCTTTGCCTTAAGTAATTACTGAATTGTTGCTATTGTAAACATTTCTTTTCCTCAGTAATTTAGTACTTTATTTCCTGTGCCAACGGTGTATATTTGCCTACCGTGGTATTTTTCAGTACTATATTAAGTTTTTCGACATAATATTATTATTATTTGTATTGTTAATATCCTAAGGCGGAAAATTACTAATGCGCTTATAAATATCATTATTGAAAACAAACCTTCTTCTTCTCCATGTTCCTTAATTTAGATTATCCCTTGCGCAACGGTCCCTATTATACAGACTTCTAAATCTTCTTAATTCCCTTCCTCCCTCCATAGACCCTTTCAGGCTGTCGCTCGACGCATTCTTAAAATAATGCTTGTATAAAGATTCTTGAAAATAATTTTCTTATTTCGTATTTCTTGTACATATTTCTGTCTTATTTTTGGCTGGATTATTTCATGTCGCTATGTAGTTTTAGTTTGTTGCTGGCATTCACTTTGAATTGGCTGCACCGCTGTATGTGAATCTTCGGATACATAAATAAACCTTATTTCGGTACGACCCAATTCGAAACCGTCCCATTAAAAACCAGCGCGCGCGGAATAAAAGAGAGTATTTATAACGGGAAAAAGTCCCAAGCAGGCGGCGAATCGCATTCGTCCCTGCGAGATTCGGTTTTAAATTAGCCAAAGAAAAGGAAATTCCCCCGAAAATCGCTTCTTGTTTCTGCAGATCGAGGAGGTTAACCCCCTCCATCCATCCCCCCCTAACCCTTCCCCACTTCAGTGTCTTTCTTCCCTTCCAATTACGGCCCTCCGGCCAACCCTTAAGGGACATTTCCTTTCTCGCCCCACACACAAACCCTTTTTTTTCCCTGCCTCTTCCCGTAACTATCACATTTTCCTTCGCATTCCCCCTCCTCATCTTTATTTTCCCGTTGGAGAAAAAAACTCCGATGTCCTGCGCCCCCCTTCCCCGAGCGATCCTACGCACAAACACTCGGAGACCCTTTGACTGAGATTCTATTCGTTCCCGAAGGGGAGAAATGTTATTTATGACCATCGCGGGAGATCGCTGAGTACCACCCAAAACACACACTTTCTCCCCCGTTCAAGGCGTTTTATCTCTCCTTTCTATATCCTTCCTTCCGCAGCGCTTCAATCCTTCCATTCTTTCCCTTTTTTCCCGTCGCCGATTCTCCGCCGCTTTATCGTCCCCACTTTCCGGTTCCTTAAAATTTACGGCGCGGTTAATTAACGCTTTCCATAAGAGGTGCGAATGCATAAGACGTCCTTGCGTGAGGGGGTATGCGATATACTGAGTCCAACGTTATGAAGAGACCGCGTTAATCTTATGGCTCCGTGTGTTACTTGAATGGGAATTGCGCGAACTGTTGGGACTTTTGCATAAAAAATGGTCGATTAATAAAGATCAAAAAACAGGAAGAACTTTTCCAACAGGAAACTAATTCTTAAATTTATTAAAGCTTTTACCATTCATTCTACCTTTTATAATTGATATCGGAAACCCGAGTGAAGTATAGGATAAAACATCCTTCGTAGGAAAAGTTAAAACTCCTTATAACTGGGATATGAAAAACCTGCCTTAACTGGCAGATAGGAATAAGATAAGAAACAATGTGAATAAAATAAAAAAACAGATCAATAATTCTTATTGAATCTACCTCCATTATCATTATCATTTAACCATCCTCGTAATGTCAGAACAAGGAGGGCGCATAATATCGGCTACATTTTCTACAAACTTACTCAATTTTGAGTAAATTAAGTCTTTGATTGAACCTTCTTTCCCCTAAAAATTCCCATCCAGCCTTCTAAAGCGTACGAGTAACGCTAACCAATTTGTCGTAGCCATTCTTTAAAAAACGTATCGCCTTTCGTTGTACCTTTTCTAATTCGCGATAACAACATTTTTCAGCAGGGTCCCATACACTGCATGCATACTCGAGGTGAGGCCAAACCATACTTATTCCAGCGTCATGAAAAGACCACGTAAATCTTATTGCACCGTGTACTCTTTATAGGAAAGTGGTGTGCGCTATATTGTTCCATCAGAAATCAATTTCCTCTATGATGAACGTCTTTCAAATCAGTTATCGACAAAATCGACGGATTGGCGAGTGACTTTGTGGTAGTCCATGACGAAAGAACAAAAAATAGGAAGAACTTTTCTAACAGAATTATTGCTTTGGTTTTTTATTTTATCCACTTTGATAATTTCTTATCTTATTACTATCTGCCAGTTACTGAGGGTTTTTCATACTCCATTTATAAGGAGTTTTCACTTTTCTTAGTAAGTTTGTTTCCTAGAATTTACTCGGGTTTCCCATATCAATAAACCCTTTCTATCTCTCTTACGCCATCATCATTTTATAAACCCTCTCAAGGGTTAAAGGATAAATTATTCATCGATAGTAATAGTGGTCATTTAAAATGTGCTTCGACAGCTAAGTTCATTTCATACCTATCGAATATCGATGATGATTAGATCAAGGAGCGAATTTGGCATGAAATCGCCCTTTTAATGCCTCAAGCGTCATATAGAAAAAGATTCTACAGTATTCTAAATTAAAATAAAATGTATTATCAATAATTTTATCACATTTCTGCAAAATTTGCAAAATAAAATTATCGAAAACTTTTGGTGATTTTCAAGCCTTTCAAAAGTGTAGGAATTAGATTAGAGCTGATATTGTTGTGTTTGTGTTCGATGGAATATGTCCTCCACGATTGAGAAGTTAAGGACTTGTGTATTTGCAATTATTACCCTGCAATACTACCATAAATTCCAGATAAACCAAAAAAGAATCTTTAAAAAAATTCCTAAAACGGAGATACCGGACTGTAGCACGCGAGAACATTTTTTGGCACGCCGAAATTAGACTGCAATATCCTTGTTATTGTATTCCTCATTTAAAAAGTGCAGTCAAGGAGTAAACACATGTGATTTTATTCATTAGTAATGATAATAAATGACAGTTTTCCTTGCAACTTAAAACCCATCGTGCATATAATAAATGGAAACTCTGTGGTTTCGCATTAAATCCTTAATATTTTTCCGTTTTAGCACTCTTGCCCATAAATTTCTCCATTCCCCATCCCTAGCCTAGATTACTCGTGAAAAATTCAATATTTAAGGAAAAACTCAACGCAATTTTCGAGGCCAGGGTTCGCGGCATTATAGCGATTTCGGGTCAATCTTTCAAGATAGTATTTGGTACATCAATCAGATAGTTGACCAAGGAGTTCGGTGTTTTCACGCCCCCTGCCGTACGGCGGCTCGCGGGGTATTAGTGTAAATATAAATGTAAATCATCTTTATAATCAGTTGATATCAATATAAATCTATATTTTATTTCATTAGAATGCAAATCTAGGATGTATACTTAGTATGAATGATTTGCAGAATCTTCATATGAGAAGCAAACAAAGTAGCTCTTTATTCTTAGCGAAACATCGAAGGGGATAAAGATGTAGTTTGAAATCTTTTTCGATCCACGACTCATTTGCCTAAACTCTAAATTAAACTCCCGCGGACTCATTACATCGAGCGTAATCTTTCCTCAAAATGTAATCATCTAGTAGACGAATTTCCTTTGTGACGGCACCCGCGCAATTCTCGGAGCCATCAAAATTTGAAAATCTTAAGACGACAGATGCCAAATTGTAATCTTTGAAGTTATATCAAGTCCTAGTCCTCCTCTATAAATTAAGAAGTACTTTCATCCTTCGGCAGTTGGAAATCAGCCTTCATTAGCGGTGCTCTGCCGCATTTCCATCCCTCAACTTCCCCGTCCTTCATTTGCAATTCCCATCGCTCTTCCCTTTTGTCCCCTCTCATTTCGGCCCTCTTCTTTTTCTCGGGTCAAATGCAATCTCTTCCCTCCTTTAAACTCATTCAGTACCACCATTGTTTTCCAAATCCTTCATTACATCTCTCCCAAAGAATCAATCCCGTCCAATATACCGGCGGCACTAATTGCTTTCCGAATCTATTTGCCCTTTCTCCGCCCTTCCTCTTGTCCTTTTCCTCCGTTCTTACTTCCACTCATCCTCACCAATTCAGCGACTCCTCTACGACTAGGCTCAGTACTCGCTTAATTAAAGCAGCCCAACGTTTAGGATGGCGATGTGGGACTATTCAAGATTTCTGGGCGACCAGTACGGGACAAACAAGGATATGGAGCTTATTTATTTATTTACTTTACACTTTTGGTGAGGTTAGGCCAGTATGGCCTCTCTTCCACTCAACTTTTACTAATACTACATAAAATGTTTAAAATTAACTCGAGATTATGAACTATAGTTAGCATACATCTAATTACAAACGAAATTGCATAAAAAATAAATTTTGGGAGAAAAATTCCTCAAACGCCCACACAGGAAGGGAAGCGAAAAAACCCACGAAACTACAGAAGAAATGTTAAATATTATGAATCAAATAATAATTTATCTGTTTGATTAATAATTGGGTTTGATTAATAATTAATTAATAACTGGATCTGTTCAAGATCTTTTGGTAAGAATGTGGAAAGCTTTGATATAATCGCAATACTTATCAATTAAATTACAAATTTATTTATAATCATTATAACTTTTGCAGTGATACATATTACAAGGTTTTTTAACGAATTAAATGAACCGATAATGAAGGGAATAAAACAAACTTAACATAATTCCTCATCCAAGCAGTTAGCGGTGTCATTTACATTAAACCATGTGTAAGTCATTTCGTATCCGCAGATTTTTCAGCATTTCACTTACTTTCGCTGCCGTTTTTATTTTAAACCCAACTCCCTTTCCCATTTTCCATCTACTTTAACGCTAACTCTATCTCAGTTGTTTTTATGCTCACTCTAGAGATTGAATGGGTAACTCTTTCAAAATTATGGATGTAAATCTCATTTCGCGACACCGCCTTCTTCTCTCTCTTCGTTTTCTTCCCTTCATCGCGAGAAAAACCCGAATTTAGAGACGTTTCGACGGAATTACTTCCGGAACGAAAAATAATTTCTATACATTCGGGCCGCGTCATCAAGAATTAACTCTCAACCCGCCGCATGAACCGATAGAAAATTCCATCAAATAAAAAAAGAAAGGAAGGTTCGGGACGGGAAAAGATACTCGTACAATCAAGATAACAATTTGTCCCCTTCTTTATAATACCCCCTTCTCTAATTCCGTCCTAATCCGATTTATTCTTCTTTATCTGTCCTTCCAAAACCCTTTCACGCTTTACTCCCTTCCTTACAGCGTCCGTCCTCCGTTTTTACTGCCCTCACGAGGTTCTTTATTATATCTCCACCAACCCGTCCACCTATAACATCCCTCCAATCTCACACTCTATTATCTCTCATTCCACCCCACGATTCCCTTTCTATTCCTACGTCTAGCCCATCCCCCTCTGGAGGTCGGTGGACGTTTGCGGATTGGGATTCTATCCTCTACTTTCCTTCCAACCACTGAGCTCAGCTAAAGCGTTTTCTCTTATCGCAATTCGTGGTCCTGTGCTGAGGCAATTTGTAGTTCGAAGCGTGAAATTCAAAGGTCGACACTTCGGAAAATGGACTCAGTTGACGGGTGTAATTACGATTAGCGACGGGCTAAAGGATTAGGATATTTATATATAGAAATTTACAGGTTCTTCACTTTCTGATCTTAAGTTAGACGAATTTTATTATTTTGTGCTTTTTCTCGACGTTATTGATAAAATGTCTAATATGCATGGGTGGTCTGAAAGGTTTCCGACATTTCGCCATTTCTCAACATGCTTTCCGAAAATTTCTGAAAATTTTCTGAAGATTTCAGAAAAATCTGGGGTCGGAAACTTTTCAGACCACCCTCGTATTCCCATTCTTATGTACTTATATGTTATCAGAATAACATACATAATCATTATATACAGAAGAATAAAAGAGGTTAAAATAATATGGAACATCATCCGGAAAAAGAGAACCAGATGGATTGGACATATCTTGAGACACAATGGATTTGTTAGGAACGTACTTGAAGGCAAAATAGAAGGAAAAGCAGCAAGAGGAAGAACATGGGACGAATATATTAGCCAAATAAAGAGAGATATTGGAGAGAAGAGATGTCAGGATTTCGTAAAGTTAGCACTAGAGGGAGAGGAATGGAGGACTGCAGTCAACCAATCTACGGAGTGAATGACCTATGATATGTCTAGTGAATTCCCCCGTCATAACCCTACCTCGTCGGGAACTGCCTCAAATTGATTTCCAAAGATTTCTCCTATGTATTTCTTATATATATATAAAGTGTTCTACCTTTCGGTAGGTTCATGCGCCTCCACATTCCGTATTTAATTCCCTCTCCTTCAATTCCCGGTAACTTATCCCACCGCTTAATTCGTCTAACAACTTCTGTCTTTGTCTTCCCCTCTGTCTTTTCCCTAGCATTCTTCCCTCGATCGCTTTCTTCAATAATCCCTCTCCTCTCAATATTTGACCCACCCATTTCTTTTGTCTATTTTTAATTACTTAAATCATAACTCTTCTTACGGGAGTTATTGACATCGGATAAATACATATACACACAGCGGTGATTACATAAAATCAAATGTATACATGAAGAACGATGTCTAAACGTACATAATTCAACATTTTTTCCTACATCTTCTGAAATTGAAGCCGATACTCTCAATAAATTTCAGCGCTCTCATTTCAAGGATTCAATGTAAACTAAGCTGAAATTTTGCTATATTTCAAAATATATAAGTGCATTACAAATAGACCTACCGACGGAATTAAAATAGGAAGGGCCGTTTTTAGATGTGTCTGACTTGAAAAGTTTTTTAAAAACAGCTTTTGCGATGTACTTGATAAGTTTATGTGGTTAAATGGATATATTTTATCGCCCAAGTATTCATATTTTTATACAAGAAGCATCATAGTACAATCTTCAGCACAGGAATCGTTCAAAAATTGTATCAGATGAAAATTGGATATAAGAGATAATGTATGAGTATTCGGTTAAATAAATAATCCTTTAGAATTATTTTATATTCGTCAATTTCTTACCCCATCATATTGATAATTTGATATTTCATCATGCAGAAGCTGTGAATTCTTTCGAGTACATATTGTGTAGTTATATTGCAGTCCGAACTTAAATCGCCCATGAATTTAATACATTCGAGGCAAATTTTTGTTCCCAAACATTTCCAGTTTAACATTTCCACTATTTAGGGCGTATCAGTCCTGTGTTATAGGATATATATAGGGAACTATCGCCAATATTTCGGTGTAATTCGAGTTGAGCAAACATAAAATGAGTTTATGCAACAACCACAACCGCGTCCTACATCGAAACGAGCAAAGAACTTGTTTACAAAGATATTTGTGAAACATCCTATACGGACTGGTAAAAAAAGGTCGTGTGTTTGCTTATAATTATTGATATGGAACACTGCGCAAATATTGCCAATAAATATGGCGACCGAATCAGCCGCATCACACTCTGTAAATAAAGCTCCGCGTTTTGGAATTCCCTCCGATGTTGTCATACTTACGGTAAACATACGTAATAAACGAAGCTCCTTACAATCCTATGATGATATGATACTATATAGTGGATACTGTACACAGAAACCCTATTTCATGTATCATCGTCATTTGAGTTTTGCGATGGATGCAAGGGATAATAAAAAAATATTTTAAAAAGAAATGTTTTAAAATGTGACAGTAATGTTGTATAATGTGTAAGGTGTGTAATTTAGGGATCTCTGGAAAAGTAAGGATTGCATGACAGGGTGATGTACAATGGGGTTTCTACCCCGTGACTGCTAGCCGAGAAGGCCTGTCATGAACCCCGAAAAATTCAGTAAAAACAGTTGAAAATAATATTATAAATTCATTATTTAGTTGTAAGGTAAATGCATGTATGGAATCATTCTGTGGGAATTTTATGTTTATCAAGTAGGTATTTTAAGTAAATTGTGTTCACCACTAATTTATATATATAAAAATATAGTATAAAAATCTGCCACCAGGCTTACAGCCTACCTGCAGTTTGTGTAATAATAATAATAAATTTTGATATAAAGGCTGAAAGAAAAATAGAATATTAGTCACATTAGGGCACAGACCGTTTCATGATAATCTTGTGGAAGGAGTCCTTGATGGAATATCGAAATGAAGGAAATATTGCTGAATATTTTGTTTGAAATAGGAAACACTGGCGTTCTATGGTGACATATAGCAAGATCCAAGGAATTTCAACAAACACTCCAATAATTACAATCGAATACACAAGCACTAAAAGAATACCTAAAAACACACCTTCATATTCTGAATCAGCGTCCGTATCCATATACCTCGTCTGTATCGATAGATATCGATACCTACACATCCAGATATGAAACTGTATGGGAAAATCAAGTTTTGACTCGAGTTTTTGAGCAAATGGTGCATTTTTAATTTGCTGGTCTATTTTATGCAGGAATCAGGAAACATTCTATTTAAATGGTGCGTCGTTTTTATTTTTTGACGTAGTGTGGAAAGAGAAGGAAGTACTGGTCAACAGAAACAGATGTTTATTAATGATATATAAGAATAAATATATACGAGGAATGGAACTGAAAATTAACGAAGCAATTGATAGAGAAGAAGATGGAAAGCTACAAATAACCGGTACAAGGGATGATAACAATCAACATGAAATATTTAATAAACAAGATTCTTATTTCAATTATTATCGTTTGAAGTATTCCTTTGTCTTCGGAAGAATTAATTCGAGAGAATGCCAAAATTTACGCTGAAACACTTGCTTTTAAATTAAAAATTAACTCGGTGCATATATATTCGCGTGATTTTTTGCCGCAGTACGGTATATCAAGGTATATGCGTATCTAAAGCAATGATTAGATATATGATTCGAGTATTTACGGCACCAAAAAATTACTAGGATTTTATTCTCGTTAATCCAGACGCTTTGTTAGAATCCAACCCAAATTTCAGGCCGATTTTTAGCCAGGTTTTGCAGCCCAATATGCGGAAAGATAAGATGAATTTGGTTTTTCCCGATGAAGTCATTCATCTTGGGCCACCTCCTTCTTTACTCCTTGCTTTCCCTTCTTCCTTAACCTTACCTTTTCCTCTTTTCTTCCCTCTCTTTCTCCCACCTCCAGCCACTCCTCCCATTCGGATCTTAATCCCTCGGCCAAGAGAGAGTATTCCCAGCAGATCTCTCCTTTCCATTAGTCAGCATCCATTTGCACAATTTATGTTCGAATTGAGAGGACAGTCGGTTCGGGTCGAATTCCAAACGGCGTCTTCCTCATATTTGCGGCCGAAAAGGAACTTTTCCGTCCCACGCTCCTCGTTGTTTATGCAGAAACTCGTAATAACTAAGGTCCCTTGTCTTTCTCTCACCTTCACCACCGAGCTTTTTCCTTCTCTGCCGCTTTAATTCACTTTCGCCCATTTGACTTCGGGCGTTTTTCGTTTTTTGCTGAGTTATATCTCCTCTACGAAGCGGAGTTTTAACGGCGTCGCCAAGGCTGTTGCTGTCGTTTGTCGGAAGTTAAGGGGTGGTGAGTCGGGTCGAGTATGATTCTCGTCTACGAAGGAGTGTCGGGCATTATGTTCTCTTGCACGGAGTAGCGATACATTTAGGCAAAACTATTGAAAGACAGACGGATGGAAAGATGGATGCAGGTCTCTGTGAGGAATCTTTTCTTTTTCAAAGAACTATCTCTTTCGCTAATGAAATCAAAGTCTTCTGGCCGAACTTTGTGGAACGCCATCTTAAGCAAACAAAACATAACTAGTAATTTACACATAGTATTTTCTTTATTATAGTAGACCGATCATAACGATTATCTTCGGGCTATCGTTCGATCTTCAGGCTATCCAATTAAAATATTCTGTGGAAATTACTTGTTCGGTTTGTTCGCTCTTTCGATAATTTCACAATTATTTTCAAAGTAAGCAAAATGAAGACTTATAATTTTAGATCACTCTCTGTCTTTTTACGCGTAGCCTAAAATAGCTGCTCATAAACGGAAGTGGTTTCTTAATAACACTCCTCTGAACCGCAAAGTGCAGGTAACATGTTGATGTAGATCATAACCTTCATTAAATCAGAACCTCAAAGCTCTGGACAAATTTCCCATCAACCTCGGATAGTTTTACAAAACTTAACCTTGTGGACGATCTTCCGGCCAATAGCGAATTAATTTGGAGTTTTCAAAACGCTCCGAAATAATATACGAATATTTTAGTTACGCACGTAAGATTTCATTTTTTGTTTCATTGAATGCTGTTGAACCAACGAATATGTATGCATATAGCCTTAATCAGATTTTACTTATGAATCAGGTAATGGGGCAATTAATGCCTTTTTTGATAACGTAGCCATCAATGCATGACCGGGGTAGAAAAAACAGTTCCATATATTGAATGGAGGAGACTAGTAGAGAAACAATTTGGTACTACGTCCTTTTTACATCGTCAAGTTTACAAATATCCAAACATTTACAAAACATAAGGATGTTCACTCCACTTGATTACATATACTACAGCATCTACTTTTAAACTCCTCTCTATTCTTCGGTATGAGGCCAAACGCTGGATTTTAGACCACCCTCTAAGACACGTTCCTCCAAGATTCAGCTCATACGAAAGGAGAAGATACCGAAACAAAACAATATTCACTCTATTTGGTTACATAAACTACAGCATCTACTTTTAAACTCCTCTCTATTCTTCGGTATGAGGCTAAACGCCGGATTTTGAGACCACCCTCTAAGACAAGTTCCTATGAGATTCAGCTCATACGAAAGTAGAAGACGACACCGAAACAAATTGACGCCCGTGGATCAAGAAACAGACTGGGAAGAGAAAATGGACGCTTTCTCACGGAGGCGAGCAAATCCCATAGAATTAATGGACCGATAAGCATCGAGAGGGATTCAGGAACGTATTTGACTGCCGCATGTCACCCTTCGCCGCGTTTCTTTTTTGTCAAAGTCGCACAGAAATCTACGGTAGAGGCATCGATTAATCGCCCCAAACATCCACGAATAATCGCCCCTCTTAAAACTTTAATCTTGCGTTAAACTCATCGGCTAGGAAGATAGGCACGGCTAAGTCGGTCGCTTATTGGTTTTTGACGTCTCCCCCCCGCGTCACGTGATCTACGCGCCCGGATCTCATTGGCTTAAATAATGTGGGCGCCAAAGCGACCCGCGGGAGCATCGGATCGGGGTGATTAATTATGGAAGCGTCACAAATTGGAAGCGGATTAAAGTACATAGATAGCGCCACCTATTCCGGTAGCAGATTCCCTTTGCCGAATCCCTTGATGAATAGATTGGCTGTATTCCAAAGAGGAAAGAGTGGCGATTCCCGTATACGAAGCAGGACGAAATGAGAATGAAAGTCCCTTAATCGTACTTTTTTGGTATTTCCTGTAGTTTTTCCGGTGGAGGAAAAGATTTTTAAGATTTTTGGATCATTTGTGATGGTAAGATTTGTTTCAAACAAAGTTAATGTATTTCTCCTTCCTGATACCATTTGGACCCCATAGGATAATTATTATGACTCACTACCTCAGTCACCATTTCGTGCAATGTAGTCATATCATCGCGAAAAATTTTTAAAAGTTATCTGGTTTCTTCAAATATTGGTTTCCATAGGAATACTGGTTCCAACGCCCAATCGTCCTCATTATGTCTGAAAAAGCATAGCTCCAATACCACTGTCAAACTATTATCAGACTACCATGATAATCTTGATTTGTTGTATTTTTCTTCAGTAGGTGGCTAATACTGGTGGTCCGCTGGGATTAAATATTTGTGGAAACTAATATACCTCCATTAATTTTTCACAATGATTGTTACTATTATTACACATGTTTTTCACATTCAGCCACAGTTGATTACCTTCTTAAGCCCTGGTTAATATCATAATACGAATAAATTACGGCATAAGTTGAGTTAAACGCAATTCCGTTTAGAAATGAAACCGGTAAAACAGTCCGATTAGGTAACAATGATTTGGTATGGTGCAACCCTGAATTTGACGATTACGGTTATACATTCTCGCTGAAGAAGTTAAGAAGAATGAAATAAAGGCGTATGCACAATAAAATTATGATCAAACGTCATTTAAGGTTATATCTTTATTAAGGACAGCAAATTTAAATTTCTCACTAATAATTTCTGCAGCCAAATATCAGTTATACGTTATTGAGAGGATAAGTTCTTTGATATACCTAGCTTATTAGTCCAACAAAATTTTAATGAACTATTATAAAGCGATTACAATTTAGTAATATTTTTTCTATGCTGTCGTTAAATGAAAAGCGTCCCAAAACTGATAGCAGGCTCTTACAGACATGAAATCGGTAAAACCCAAGAAACCGATTTTTGTCATTACCGGTTTGTACGCTCTAGCTGCAGGTCTTTCCCTTCAGGGTTAGAGCATCTGAAATAGAAAGAACTGCGTTTGAATCCAAGTCACGTCCGACTTCCACTCCGTAAATCGATTGGGCTTTTAAGAGAACGGCTTACACTCTCATGCAGTGAGAAATGAAAATTGGAACGCGGCTATTAATGAATTAGATATATGAAAACACCGTTATTCGTTTGTCGACTCCTATTTCTCCTAGAGGAGAATTTTCTGGAACTCGGCAATCCTGGCCTTTCTCGGTGCTTCTTGTACTTGAAAAAGCTCGTCTGTTTCTAATGCTGACGTCAGATGAAACTGGTGATTATTTTAAACGTTATCTCCGTTATTGTCAATAGCAATCATTCGGTTGAATAATACTAGAAATTATTAGATTGAAACTCCAGTTAGCCGGTGTTTTATATACGAGTAATGTATCCTAGCCGGAGATATCTCACTTAGAACTTAACATAAATACCCATCCTTCTCAGATATCTATTTTATGCTCGTAATTGTACTTGTAATTATTCAGTAGAAACCCTTATTAAGGATTTTATAACTGGGTTATGTTTTCTAGTCCGCAGATTTCTTCTCACCTCTTCGTTAGGGTATCTGGTATAGGAAGATCTGGGTTTGATTCCCACTCAAGTCCATCTTTTCATCCTCCACATATCAGTCGTGGTTTCAGGAGAACGCATGCGCATTCAAGACTTAAAATATCCATATCCCTCTCTGATGTCTATTTCATCCTCGCTATTTTACTAGTAATCATTCGGTAGAAACCCTGGTTAACTGGTATTTCATATCCGGTTTATGAGTCCTAGCCCCAGATTTCACACCTCTTCGTTAGTTCATCTAGCATGTCAGTATATATAAGTGTTCTACCTTTCGGTAGGTTCATGTTCCCCCACATTCCCTGGTCTTCAATTCCCGGTAACTCATCCCACCCCTTAATTCATCTAACAACTTTTGTCTTTCTCTTCTCCATTGTCTTTTTCTTAGCATTCTTCCCTCGATCGTTTTCTCCAGTAATCCCTCTCCTCTCAATATTTGACCCACCCATTTCTTTTGTCGATTTCTAATTACTTCAATTATTACCCTCTTCTCCCCAGCCATCTCCAGCACCTCCTCGTTTGTTTTTCTATCGACCCAGCTTACTTTCCTCATTCTATATCAGACTATATTTCAGAATAGCCCAAGGAAGTATAGACTTGAAAAAAAAATAGACTTAAAAAAGTCCGACGGGACCGGGATTCGAACCCGGGTCTCCCAATTGACGCCATTACGTGCAAAATCACCTACACCCTTCTCCTTGTATATCAGAAGAGGGTGATTTGGGTTCGAGTCCCACTTAAAGGTGCTCTCTTAGTCATTGCAGCAAAATTATTAGCACAGAAATCATAATTCCCTCAAAATTTCTAGCCACATAATTTAAATAAAAAATTTAATTTCAACTATTATAATTTAATATTCAAGCAATTATTAATAAAAAGCAACATTACTTAATCGATTTGATGAAACAGTTAATATTCCAGCACTATAAGACTTGAAATTTTCATAATAAATAACCAATAAATAAGAAATTAAACCAGGACCATCTCAACCCAATAAAATAGAAATTATATTGGGACTAATAATTAAAAGTATTATAGAAAGGACAAACATATGGACCAACAAAATAAAACGTGAAATAAATGGATCCCCTTCCATATAATTGTAACTTTAAAACCTCTGTCCAGCTTTACCACTTTCATATACCCATTGGACTTTCACAAGAACTTCTGTGCGTGCAAGACTTAAAATATCCATCTCCCTCTCTGATATCCATTGCGGCCTTCTACCTTTCACCTTTGAGAAGGAAAGAGAGAAATTATTTCACACGAAGCCTTCTGCGGAATTTTATTGAATGGTTTTTATGGGGTCGGGAGAGAGGAAAGCATCGTGTATTCCGTTTCTTGGTTCGCTTCATCAAGAATTAATGCGGTGTCCCGTTCACAGCACGCCCTTCCGCGATGCCATTTCTCCCCGTTGATTCCACAGAGGGAAGGAAAAAGGGGCGAATTTAATCGAGTGACTTCCGCCGTTTATAAAAGCGCAGTGTTATTTTACGCGAGAAGGGAAAATATTCTCTCTCCAGATGATTAGTGGAAGTGGTCTTTCATACATAACAAACGCGGACGTCAAGTTCATTAATCCCGACAACCTTGCTTTTGTGCCACTCCCCGTTTGTTGTTGAATTTATGGAGGCTGTTTGAAGTGAGCGTGAAAGTAATGAACGATTTAAACGTTGAAAGAAGTGGGCCATTAATGATCGATGAAGCTGAGGAAATGAGGGATTCTTTTTCCTCCTTACCACTCTATTGCGTTTCTCGTATATTTTATTACATTTGTGGCTTGGGATTCGAATATCAGCCTGTTTGCCAAAGTAAAAAAGCTAAGTTAACGATCAGGGAGGATGGGTAAAACTTTAAATAGGTGGATCAATTTCTTTGTCGATAGTCTTCTTTCTAGGGTGAAAGATGCACAGCTGGGGTTAAAGAAAGGATAGCATTAGACAAAGAAGTATTCACGAAGTAACAGGAAATGATGACGAAGGGTCTTGATAAAGGAATTAGAAAAATATTATTAAAATCCTTGAAATACAGGATTTTACCATATGGATGTGAAACGAAGACCTTTAGTAATGAGTACATAAAAATATTATAGGCCTTCGAGATGTGAGTATGAAGTCAAAATATAGCTGGATTGATCGAAGAACAAACGTGAAGGTGCTAGAGACGTTTGAGGAGAGGGTTTTAACTGAAATAATTAAGCGGCGATAGATGAAGTTGGTGGGTCAAATATTGAGAGGAGAGAGATTGCTGAAGGAAGCGACTGAGGATAGAATGCAAGGAAAAAAACGGAGAAAATTAAAGACAAAAAATGTTAGATGGTATAAAGGGTGGGATAAATCACCTACAAACAAAAGAAAGAGCATTGAATATGGAATATTAAGACACATTATCCTACCGAAAGTTATAATACTTATGATGATCAGCCATTTGTCTTAGCGACATGGCAATACCATTGTAAAATTGGGAAACCAAATCATTCGATGAAAAAAACTATAATTTAGAAACAGAAAATATGATGACAGGTCATAAAAAGGAATTTAAAAAGGGAATCAGTTGACTATGATGTGAGTGAAGAGGCTTGTAAATGAATGGAGTAAGATGATAGAAGTACCGAGTGAATACGTAGAAGTAAGGAGTCAGATGTAATGTAGAAAGGTAAAAAAGATAAAAGACTGAAGTGAGTCATTACTAATGAGAGAGAAATGATAAATGGTGTATGGAAAATCTTTAGCTACCACTAATGAACAGAAGACGTTCTAAAGGGAATTATAGGACACATGGACCAACCCATAATTAGTGAGACATATCTGAACGTAAGCATAGTATATGAGAGCAAAGATTAAGAAAAGGCTTCAATTTATAGATATGCTTGTAATGAATAAAAAGATCCCTATCTTCATCAACTCCAAAATATCTCATCATCGAAAATTTTAAAAGTTCTAATCTCAGATATATCCGGTTCGAAATGAGCCCTAGTTTGGTATGTCACCTCCATGGGAGCAGAGATATGGAAGCTATTAATAAACCCACTTGTTGGATGGAGAGATGGAGAGCATTGCGGACTGAAAAGGGAGGGCAAGTCAGGTTGGGGAAATGAACGCGAGAGGAGTAGAAATTAAAGAAGAAAAGCAAGCGAATGCAGAGTTTAGGATGTTAAAAGTATCTGGAATGCGGTAGCAAGTGATATTGGAGTACGTGGTGACCTAATCGGTGAGATGTTCTCCTTAATTGTTCCTATGCATAGATTCTATATCGGCCATTGATACCATACTTAGTTCAGTGAAATATAGTTTTCTCGGAAAGTAGCATCAGAATAAAATTGCTTGAATTCCATGGAATCGCTTAAGAGGAAGACGCATGGGGTGTGGTCATTTTCTGTCTGTAAATAGCTTGTAAATTATAATCTTTAAAAGGAAAATGATTCCCTGAATATTATATCGAATCATTGTTAAATTTTATAGTGCTATGATTTTATAATTAGAACTTAAGCCTGCGCAGAAAGTCTTTTCAATATAACTCTTTCTAAATCAAATGAGAGATAGAGACTTGAATAGATCAATTTAATACATACCATGTTAATTAGAGAATATAAAATATTTCTCCAATTATTACCTCTTGTATTAAATTGAATATAATACGGTCAAGACTTACGTTTTGTCCTTATCTCATTATTCAATAAATTTTTATCTCCAGCGAATGGTAGCGGGTCCTCTATGCCGATAAATTTCGATAAAATTATCAGCTACTTTGGTATATTTTTTATCAAATCAACCTAATTTTTTCTTTTCGGCAAAATTTTTCGATATCGCTGAAAATTCCAGTCTTGCGGTCCGTAAACACAATTACGCAGTAATAATCTAACAAAACTAATTTTACATTCAAAGAACAAACAGTTTCGCATAAAACATAAGGTCATTCTATTACTATGTACGTAGGATCTTAATGTATTTTCTAGTATGTACGCACTTGGTAGGAGGAGACATAAAAACTTGACAAGAATTTTTCAAAGTTAAATAGGTAGAATACTTTTTGTAACCTTTTCTAACAAGTTTTAAGGTGAACTTTATTTTATATTGCACTCTGCATAGGAAAAAGTGTAGTGAACGTGAAAAGTGATCATTTCTTACCAAGTTATACCGAAGATTAAAAGATAATCATTCTAAAGGAACGTCTATTAAGCTTTTTGATATTCCGTCATGCCTCTTTTCCGTCCAAATTTATAGTTGCCAAAAGTAATGGATTCGAAAGGGTTGATATCAAAATATTCTTCCCCCAAATTGCCGGAGATCAAATTCTCCCAAATGCATCTTCCTTTTCCGCCCATCCTTTCTCTCATCCTTCACCCCTATCTTTCCTCCACTCTCACTTCCGACAGCTTTTTATTTTCCTTCCTCCATCTCCCACCTTTCCTTCGCCACTATATGAAATTCTTCTCACGGTTATCTCCGGCTTCACTTTTTCTATCCCAAAAACTCCATTCCTCGGATTTATCTGCAGGAAATCCCCTATATTCCGGGGACTGACGCTCGGAGTTCTTATCTTGTTTTTATTTCGACGTTCCTTGGGGACGATATCCCTCGGAGAAATCGATTCTCGGAGCCTAAGGTACGTATTTATGAGCGAAGAATGGCATCCACAAGTTTTTTCCGCACCTCACTCAAGGATTGAGAAATGACGATGCGGGTAACATGCGGTATGGTCTCCGCGTAAACTTGTGGCACTGGGATGCGCAGAGCGGAGGAGAAGCGGTTTTGGAGGGGGTACACAGAAGGGAAATAGTGGGAAGAAAAAGGGGAATATTCATAGAGTGAGGATTAGGTAGAGTGCGCATTCCTCTGCGCATGAGACCAAGATTGAAACCCGCTTAAAATGCATGGTTATGGCCTCTACATCCATGAATGATGTGAAATCAGTGGAACTTTTGCTTTTTCTGTTCAAGCGATTGCGAACGGTAAACAATGGCTACCACATCGAATGACAATCCTTAGTTTCATTCCTTCTTAAGTAAACCTAAGTAAACCTTGTAAGCTAACAATTTCTTATTCATTTTTCTGCGGGACATAGCCTTCGAAGGCGATGTAACGAACATTTCTTTTAAAGGGTTTTTCGAATGTATTACCTACATCCTGGGAAAATTACTTGACAAGAGGCAATCATATGCTTTGTAGTTATTGTGTAGCATTTACTTATGCACTAAGATATGAAGTCTTTATTGTCAAGTTTAGGCGAAAGTGATTACAAAAAATTGTATAAATGTTCCACCATTCGAGAGATTCATGAGATTCATGTACCCCACATTCCATATTAAATTCCCTCTCCTTCAATTCCTGGTAACTCATCCCACCCCTTAATTCGTCTAACAACTTTTGTCTTTCTCTTCTCCATTGTCTTTTTCTTAGCATTCTTCCCTCGATCGCTTTCTTCAGTAATCACTCTCCTCTCAATATTTTACCCACCTATTTCCTTAGTCGATTTCTAATTACTTCAATTATCCCCCTCTTCTCCCTAACCAACTCTAGCACCTTACACACTAATATAATAAATTATAAATAGTACTTATTAATTGACTTCATATAATATTCCGATGTCCTTTAGCTTTCATACGTAAGTTTTCAGCTATTATTTCGTGTTACAATACAGCAGCGATTTCAATAGTCGCTGAATTTAAGACAAAACGGCGTCATCGTTAGCTTCAACTTACTACTGCGGAACCAGGATAAGCTTTCCACCTTATCCTTACTCTGTGGAAATCTTATGCAATAGCAATCAATCCTAGTACACTTTTTATTCATTGGACTCTTCCAGACCAGAACGCGTCGATTGCTCTTGTGCCATAATCTTCCGCGAGACTCCTACAGCTTAAGGGAAATTGCTCTCGGGAGGCGCAACGTTCGCTTAAGCCGCTTTTGACCGTTTGCCTCCGTGACGATTGCTAGGCTTCGGCGCGATGATATTGCGGGGAACCACAAGATGAAAAATGAATTGGGGATCGGAAAAGCGGCGCTTAAAATGATGGATAAAGAAGCGCCTCCAAACGGCAATCGTGGCCACGGAATTGAACTGCGATAGACTTCATATCGCCGTTGGTGAGTCTTTATAGTGAAGAGTATAAAAAGCAGAAAAATATTTGAATTTCTCCATCTCCATGCTATGATGATATACGTTATGTAATATATGGATAGATAAGTATTATGATTAAGCATCTATTGCTGCGATGCTTTGAAGAACACGGTGATTTAATCCATCTTCAAATCGTCAGCTACTACCAGTTTTGAGTTCAAAGCAAAGGAAGACTAAATAGTGAAAAACAAAACAGTTATTTAATCATCCACACACCCTCCTTCACAGACCGATTAGATTACATGGAAAATTGTATTAGTCGATTCGAAAATTCATATTTTCCGTAAAATGTTTTCAACGGTAGAATTTATGGCAGTATAGAAATGGTAAAATAGCTTGTTTCCTCTGCAGAGATTTAGACATTAAGCTGGTAAGGGCAAAATAAGGTAAAACAATACTTTGATATAGGATTTTATCATGATTGTATTATTGTATAATTGACATTGTACATACATAACAACTACTATATGATAAAGTAAGTTATGATTATTTAACATACATTTGAGATTTTCGTCGGTAATTTTCCAGCTTAACGGAGGTTAGGCTTTTCATTTTCTCAAGAAGTCTACGAGGTTTCTAAACAAATGAGAGTAAGCGAATATTTGTACAGGTACGGTTATAATAGATGTAAACTATATCTGGTACACTGTGATAAACGGTGCATTTTCATGAATCTTTTGATTAAGGATGGAGATACAGTGTCATTCGCTTTTCTTGTATCTCTTTTGATAATAAGAAAGCTATTGAGTTTTAAGTAGTGCTAAATAATGACATTCTTCGTGGTCACTTCTTATTGAAGTGCTATTCATTGAAGTTATATTGATAGGACGATTGTGCTGCGCTCACTTGGACTTCTTCCAAATATATCGCTGTAAACTACCTCATTCCTCATCTTAATCACTAAGCCTCATTCTTTCCCCAAAAAGTTAGGTAGCTAATGGTCCAGGGAAGAGAAACTTACTAGCGTACATGCGGACGATTTTACAGATAAATCTCATTTTATTACTAATTTGGGTATTTATTCTCCACATATATATACTCCATTAATATTATTTAAATTACTGATGGAAGTTTTCTGATCCAAAATTATCCAGTCCTCTTCAATAAATGTATATGACAAAATTATGCTTAATTGATACGATTGTAAGAATCGAATCATCCAAAAAGTCAACATCAAAGAGAAACATCTGTTCCAGAAGATGTTTTTCAATTTTATTTCTCCCTATACTTCTTCCGGTGATTTCCTACGGGGGAATGAAGAGCTATCGAGCACATTCTTCAATCTCTGCTTCAGATATTAAATTCCTCCATTTGTTCCTGGTCTTTGTCCACGGAATCCAGAATTCTTTGGCGACAAGGTCCTTGACTCGTGCCCGCTCTACATTCTTCCATTGCGTAACCTCTTTTTTGTGCTTCGGACACGGTCTGACACCGCCGTCCTCTAATCAGCAATCCTTAGGAATGCCCGTTTTCAAGCAGATGATAAAAAGCCCTCTCGAGAGAGATGAGGGACTTCGGAACTGATTGAAGTATCTTGACCCCGTCTCATCGGAAGTCGGAACACCTCATAATTTCATCTTAATCAAAGCGGAATTCTTCCTGGAGAAACGGATGAAGTTAGTTTTTATTCGACTCCGCCTTCCGTTCCCAGCAGGAGCCTCAAAAACGTCCGGATGAGCTGAAGATTGAAATGTTTGCACCGGAAGGAGAACAAAAGGGAGGAAGCTTAAATGAAAATGTTTTGTGAGCAAGTCTTTTGAGTCAAAATGGAAAATTCTCCCCCTTGACTAATTCAATTCCTTTCCTAGTCCGGCTCTTTAAGGATCAAAGACCGTCCGAATCTTTTCGTCTTATTTCCATCACGGGAGGTAGCTCAGTACCAAAGACCCTCCACAATATGCCCTTAGCTCTATTACTTTATATTCCAGCCTCTAAACAATGCATTAAAGCCCTTCCTTCCAGCCGTATGCGACATGTGGCATGCGCCATGTTCGTGGGGTTCATACTCCGTTGCTTTTGTTTCCTTTTCCCCGATTCCTTTCCAAGTTTTTTCTAGGTGTTTATTAGATGCGGAAAAGCTAAGAACAATGTCTTCTTCCGGATAGGCTTGGATCTCCCTTTGTCGTTCAAATTGCATTATTAATAGTTCTACTAGGTTAAAAGATGGGTTCATTGTTTACATTATTATGATTATTAATCCTTCCATTAGAAATATAAATGATATGTGGCTTCCGTAAAACACACTAATGTGAACAGTAATTGTTTATTTATCTGCTAAAACAAGAACCCGTTCATTTTTATAGTCGACTTAGAAATCATTCCAAATGCTAAGTTTTCAATGTTTTCGAGAGCTAAAACATTATGATTTGAAAATTTATTCACAACCTTTAATTCAAATCATCTATAATACAGAAGCCTCGCTATCTCGTCGGGAAGCTCGTGAAATTAATGGTAAAAATTTCCTCCGTTTTTTTCATACGGGAATTCTTGCCATCAAATAAATAAATATATACACAACGTTGATTATTACATAAGACACAGAACTACGCATAATACTGATGATACAGACTATTAGCTATCACAGAGTATATGTAATCTACTTATAAAAACACTATTACATTCAAAATACCTCCCAGCTACAACAATACAAAATTATAATCATGAGCCCAATGATTACATATACTTGTGTGTTATAACTTAATATTTTTCCTCATTCTTTCACCCCTTACTCTTCCCTTCCCCTGACTCGCACAACCGCAAAAAAATCTCTCCTATCTCGTCATCGTAAGAAAGTTTTTACACATTTTATATAGCCCGTTAACCCTTTCGCCATGTTTCGTAATAAATAGGCTCTCATTTTTCTCTACCATCTACGCTTCATCAAAACGTCTTTCCTTTCGCAAAGCTTTCGCATTATTTGTCTCCTTTCCTATTTCATTATTTAGAGCCTCTCACGTTATTCAACCTCTGCGGTATTTATTGTTCCCATTTTCCTTCTAATCTACTCTATTAATCTTTCTAAGTCCGCATATTGATTCACCTCTGTTATGATCAATGAGCTCTTTTGCGTTTTCTGTTATTTAAATATATGGTATTTTTATGCTAAAATTGTGTTTCACTGGTAAATTTTGTTTCTCTTTGAGCCTTTTTTGGTTATAATCTCTTATCCCTGGATACGATTGAATTTATTTTCATAATCCATGCTATTTTTGGGTCAAAATTGCTTCGAGGCTTTATTATTTTTCCCAAATTTTGCTTGTTTCGCAAAAACAAATAGCTATTTCCCGTTAATATATTCCAGATACACCGTAAAATAAATGTTGCCTGCCTACACTCTTCCCCAATCAAGTCTTGTCATAATATTGCAAAAAACTGTTATAATCACATACCTTTTTCCTTCCGTAAACACAATAGATCCTGTAGCTGATATGAGATCGAGTAATATCTTTATAGTATCCTATCCTAATTTATCCTAATCAAAAAATTTGTTTTCAGCCTCGTTTTTTTTAGATTCTTCATTATTTATGCATGAACATTTTTCGATAAAACAGTATTCCAGAAGTTAACGAAGCGCTTTAATATCTTTGATATATTTTACATTATGTCTTTCCACGATACTTTAGTTAGCTCCTTGAATTTCTTTATAAAAATGTATTTTTTACCATTTAACTTCAACTACGTAATATTTTTCGTTTGATTATTGATCTATCTTAAAGTTGGTAAGTATCTAGATGCTAGAAGATATTGTCGGGATGAAAATAAAATTCTGAACATTTATACAAAGAGACGCTTAGCATTGAGGTTAAGGTCGTGGAAAAATTGTCTGCAGAATCTTTTATGTTTAGGCTCCAGGGATATTTAAAATCATTTGAAGGAAGTCTCCAGCGTAAATTTTAAGGAATTTTAGGGCTCACATGTTTTCATATCCTCTATAGGCTTATGAAGCACACCAGATGACATCACATAGGAGTTTTACATCTTAAATACCTTTTAGACATAATTTTACAAAAGCTTCTCACTGGGTTGGTTTTCTCAGCACATAAAAATTTCCTTTCCCCCTCCTTATCTCATCCTTCACCTACACATCTTCAACACATGGAACTATCTCTGGTTCCCATGCTAAATAACCAACCTAACCTACCATTCCCCACCCATCACTGCAGTAACTCCTCCTCCCACATCTAACTGTCACCTTTCTCACTTCCCTATCTTCCTCTGGACCCTTTTACAAATCTCTTCTCCACACCTTTTCCTAACCTCTCTCCATTCAAATTCCCAAACTTATTTTTCGTCCTCACGGACCCTCGCAAATTCCCTTCAAAGGAGAAAAGTCCGCATCTTGCAAACCTCATAACTTAACAGTCTCCGTGGGAGGGAGGAAATTTCAATTAAATCGGGAGAAAGATACGGCCGCTCGAAAGCCACGGCGTCGGGAAGGAAAATTGCAGGAGGGAAGATTCCTTTTTTTTCTCTTGTGGAAGGAGGATTTTAATGCCTTGGAAATGGAGATGTGTTGATGAAGTTAAAGGTTCGATTGAGGCGGGTGATTTGTGAGGACGGAATCGGAAAGGGAAGAGAATGAGAACAAATAGCATAAAAGAGAGGAATGACGGGAATTTGCGATGAAAATTTACGGGGATTTTCAAAAGGTTGCCGTTACATGCTGAGCGATTGAGGTTATGTTTTTAAAAATGGTGGGTTATACCTATGTGTATCCTTGATAAGAAGCTCATTCAGATATTAAACTTTCCCGACAGAAATTGGAATGTGATTCAGTCATCAACAGAATAATCTCTCCGCAAGTACCAATAAATCGACATTTTCGATCACGATCGATTCACGGTCTTCGCTAATTTTACATTCTTTACGGACACCTGGAAACGTTATTCATTTTCTAACCAATTTAAATGAAGGAAAATGTACCCGGAAGTCGCTTATTGAACGTTGAGAAGGTAAGCTTAGAAAAATTCTATATCTCAATTGTATAAGGTGTTTCAAATCTCGGGTATTAATCTAGGGTGTCGGGTCTGAGGAAATACATTTGCTGAAATTCTACTGTCACTAACGCAGGGACATTTTCTGAATGGAACTTTCAATCAATAATCCAGACGATTCTGTCCTTTGCCATAATTAACCGCGTGTGCATTTCATTCACCACACATTCGTTTTTCAAATTCATCTACGCATACTTGGATATACACTTATTTACTTAGAGATACATACAACGTACCATATATACACCATAACATATTCGACACAATATAAAGGTTTACATCGAAAGATCTTCATATAAATCCTACCGTAAGCACGCTAATAGTATCTACTCTTAGTACTCTACATGATCTCCTTTCTCGCATACATTTTCCATTTCAGGCGCATTCATACATCGTCTAACTTCTCTCCAAAATCCCATTCTCATTCTTATCTTTTCTGATCATTTCTTTTCTTTAGGACCACGGACACTCTATCATGCATTCATATTGAAAAGGTTTCATTTTTCGATTGGTGTGAATTTTCTCTTTAAATTGGAATATTTTTGTCATTCTCTAACATTATCTTATTTCTGTAAGGATAATTTGCGATATCGGGAAATATTTAGAAATATTCCCTATAAATATGTACCAACAGAAATAACACCATCATGGCGATTTAATAGCATCCATTTGTTTCTGTTAAACACGCGGTTCATACTTGATACCCTAACTTGATGAAGGCATACTGAAAGTTGGAATGCCATAAGCACCTATTTCTCATAAATCCATGAGAATTTGATTTAATGCCATGGAAAACCGGTTCCTCTAACTTTTCAAATCTTCAATACCATATAAAAGTATAAACGAATCACCAAGAGACAGGATATCCGGAAGTTCAAAACATGAAGCACTAGAAATTTTCAAAAGTCATGCGTAAAAAGTTCCGTCCTATAGCACCTGAATTCCATTCTGGGCCACGGATGGCGATTTTCCATTGTTTTTATGACAAAGTGAGGAAACGTCGCCTAAGAATGAAGTATGGGAGAAAACGGTGCTTTACAGAAATGTTGGAGGAATGACTTCGCCAGAAGTTGTCTTCCGTCTGACCCGTTTTTCCTTCAAGGAAAGGGTATTTCTCTTCTAAGATGAGATCATCGCTCTCACTCCATCATTGCACACCACGATCCCGAGGTTTGCTTGCCGTCAATGACGTTTCTTCGACAGCTTAAAGTGATTGGTATGTTCCGCTGTAGGATATGAGCCTGTTTGAGCGCAGGACGTTACACTGTGAAAAGTTTCTCGTAAATAAGAAACATGAGTAATTTCACAGATGGATACATCAGTTTTATAAAAGCAAGAAATGACTGGAGCCGGAAAACTTTAACGTGCCAACTTGATGCACTGCCAATGATGTTTTTATATGAATGGGAAACTTTTTATTTTTTCACATATACAAAATCTATCTTAAGAAAGTAAATATAATTCATTGCAAAATTTTAAAAGGAAGAAAAATCAATAAATATCAAATGGTATTTAGAGCAGTAAATGAGTTAATTTTAAAAAAGCCACACCAAATTCTAAAAAGGATGCAGAGCAATCTTTTCTTCATTTATTATTCAGTTATATATTCAATCTTACACTAAGTAGTTTATTTGATTTTCCCTCTAAAATACCTTAAATTAAGGAATGGGTAAAGAGTGATTTTGCTCGTTTGGGTTTGCACCTAGGAAAAATCCCAAGATTTTTTTCAAGTCTATTCTTCCTTGGGATACCTTAAATTATTAAATTCTACCCAAATTTTATACTAATCTAACAACAAGAACGGAAAAATCATTTCAAATTAATAACTCACGCTACCACCCCGATTTCATACACAATGTGATGCACCTGTAATACAATAATAGATGGGTACCTAAAATGTTTGGAGAAACTTAATCTATTCAGCAAAATTATAACTAGGTATTTTTCCATCAACCGATTCACAGGGTGCATGGATAAAGTACCGTTCTATAAACGAACAAGGCCCTCAATTTCTGTGCTAAGAACCATGTTCAGCAGATTAATCGCAAAGTTTTTAATGAGTTAAGATTTTCGAATAAGGACAGGGGTTGGAAACTTTCTATAGGAGAGAAAGCTTTCTTAGTTGGACCCACTGAATTTAAAGTTGGATGGGTAAAGATCAAGAACTTCTGATGATTGGGTTTCATTGTTCGATTTTATATCTCCACTTTCCGGCGATATCCATTCTGGATTTGTGAAAAATTTCTTTCAGCGCATTCAATTCTCACTAAATCATTGGCCCTAGCGGTAAAGGCTTTTGAATCGAATAATGGCTACATCATAAAAATATTTTCCCAACATAACTGTCTACCTTTTTTGGAAGAAAGAATTGCTTAAAAGGATCCACATTAGATGATTATGTGTTGCTCCTTTATAAAAACATATTGTAAGGAGTGAATCTTCAGTGAAATACAATGTATCATAATAGTAGGAAAAGATAATGTATAGTATTCTCATCCATCTAGACAGTACGAAGTGAAATGTGTTTCTGAAACTTAGGCCTCAACTCTAAAACAAAGTTTATTGTTCAGAATTAAACAGGGGAACTCTATACACGCTGAAGTTCTCTCCAGAGATCGGTTCAAGTTAGAGTCCGGTCATTAAATTCTTGGTCCTGAATCGCTAATAATCTCTTCCGAGTCCCCCTAGACTACAGTCATCATGACCACTCCATTGCGGAAACATTTATGCTTTCCGTCTATCCTAAGAGATCCATTTGGGGAAGAGATTTCCACTAGGAAAATTTTCGGGAATTCATGGTGGGAAAACTTGCCATGTGCGATTATGTTCCGTTAAATACGAAGGTTTATTCGGAGTTTTATATATATTTCGGAGGGTTGAGCGAAATATTACGAGATTCAGAGAAAGTACTCAGCTTTCATATCGAATCATAATTTCGAGAGTTAAATTTTTACTTGTCTCGGATATTCATTATATTAATTGGCGATCAATTCACATAAATATCTGAATTTATTAGAGAAACTTAGGTATCCTATGAGAATTTGTCAGGATCAGAAAAGACATTGCTTTAAACAAATAATATTTTTATTCAGAAATAATATTTTAGAATACATTGTTAGTATTTATTGGAATTAGATTTATTAATGTTTCGTTATGAATTATGCGGATGTGCTTAATAAATATATAGGGAAAATGAAGTGAAATTCATTAAAATGAATTATATTGGTTCTACTAGTCTCGACTCGACTTTATCGGAAACTATTCGTGAAGTTTCACATCGCTTCCCTGAACATCATGTTCAACGCGGAGTGCCTCAAGAGGTTGCTTGTGGATATATGTCACCTGAAGATGGTCTTAAGGGCCGAAACCATAGTCGTAAATAAAACGTTTTAGTGGTACGGTATAAGTATTTGTTTCATTCATAGTTATGAATGATATTGTAAAGCATTAGGAAGTGAAGACGGAGTTAGTGCATTAAAGATCGCTTCTTTCTTTATAATGAAAACCAGAGAGGCACTCCTTCAACGTCAATATAATATGTGATGGAAATAATAAAATAATTCTAGTGGCTTATGCTTATCTCAAATATTTTCTATTTTTAAATGTTTGACTGATTTATTTAAAGCAGTGTTTCACCATTGGGTTCTTTCATACGTAAATAAAGTATATGATTTAAATATCCTAAATTAATTCCCATATCATCCGTATAAATTATATTCCTTGATCTTTAGATGTTATTTCTATGGCATGCAAATAATAGCAAGGTCATAGAATGTACTTTTATAAAACATTGCATTTAAGTCTAAGTGCATTTGAATTGGGGAGATCCCGCTTCTTTGAAGAAATTTCATACTTTGCAAGAAATAGTAAATTTTATACTTTGCAGCACTTCTTCCATAAAAACCCTTCACTCAAAAGTGCGCCTGGTGTTTATAATATTGTTTAAATTAACGCCTGTTTATTTTGGTTCCAGAAAATATTAAAAAATGACGGCTTTTATTGGCTCACTTTGTCATTTAACATTGATGATGCGCATCATAAAATTTAATTGCCAGCGTAATTATACCACAATTATTATTACGCGACAATTATTTATATCGCAATAATAGTGCACATATCGTGGTAGAGAATGTTGACATTTTCTTATTATAACACAGTAATATACAAACTTTCTTTCCTTGTGAAGAGATAGAATCATGATATTAACGAATTGGAAAGTTATTCTCGTCGTGTATAAATATAAAATCGATAAGCAAACATCAACATTTCCGACCTTTATTTCCGATTTCATTCCCCCAAGCACGCTATCCATTCCATACGATTTACAGATATTATTAAAAGAAAAAGATTGGTTATACAAGGTTTAATCCACCGTCAGGCAGATATTTATTTCCTCAATTCTTCGCTGGCAAAACTCGTGAAATCCGTATCCCAAAAAACAGATAAAACCTCCATATTCCTAATGAAAGCCTTAATTCGTTTCAATTTAATCTTGCGTACACGGAAGCCGCGGGAGTCGATATCCGGTAACCTAATTTCACCATCACGAATGCAGTAAATGGAGCGTGTACGATCAGTCACTTGTTGAGGGTTATGTGTGACACCTCCATGGAAAATGAGACAGATGACACCACGTGTCGACGCTTGATTTACCTCTCTAAACCCCTTCGTGTGGATATCGTATTGTTAATCTACACCGTGACGACGGCTGACACGAACTCAATTAAGGGGGAACAGAGAACTAATTAAGCGACAAAAATGTCGGGGCAGAGGATAAAATTTAGCGATGTTATTATTTATCGGTAATGAAGCACCGGCTTATTTTGTATCGATCCAATCGGCAGCAACGAAAGCATGGTTTCGTACATGGAAACACGATTTTTCAGTTCTATCATATACTAGCCCGTTATTTTAGCATTTTCCTCGTGTATTTAAGAATGTGCTAAGAATATTCGGGACGGAGAAGCGGATTTATTTTCGTAATTGTCCCAATGTTCACCCAAAAAAGTAGCTAAAATGTTACTAAACCCAAGAAACACGAACATTTATTTTAAAATATAGTGGCTTAAATTTTATCCTATAAATAGAATGGCTGCACAAATTACCCAATCCAGTGTACAATGTAATCTTTTATGAACTGATTCCTATCAAAATTTTAAAATGAACCAAACTTGCTATGCTAAGCGAAGTCATAATAAAACATTCTCCCTGGAATTGAATTCGTGAAAAGATTGCTACATCTGTAAATGAATTAATTATTATCTTATAATCATGATGATTAACTCATCATCACAAGATATGTTTCTGTAATCATCGTAATGATTGTCTTACGATCATAATTCATTCGAATTGGCTACCGTTGATTCTTCTCTTTGTATTTAACAATAGAATACAAATTAGGATACAAATACAATTCTCTTATGATGTATACTTAAATCTCTGTTTATTAGATATGGATCGCAAAATATGAGAGCAACTTTTATGGAATTGCTTCTTCAGAGATAAATCGTAATCATTTGCTTGTTATTACTTAACTAAGAGACAAAGGTTCTCCAAGCGCCGACAGCGGCAACCGTCTAGGGCAATTCCCGGGAAACGGATAATCGCTTAGCGGTCACCAGTTATTCAGAATCCCTAATGCGCATTTCGAAAGTAATGCTTTCATGATCACAGGGGGTCCAATGCTGAATGGTTATTCTTTTGTTGTTACTTGCAATTCATAAATTTTATAACGTAATCTCTAAAATGTGTAATTATTGTGTAGTTGAAAAAATGTATAACGTGTTTTGTATCTTCTAAAACTGATAGCCCTAGCTGATGACTTCTAGGATTAACCATCTTCAGGGAAAGAAACAATCATCCTCGGTAAACGTCCCAGTTAAAATGTTACCAGTGTTACGCAACAACTCTATGGTTGTCTTATAGAATAACCAGTGGACAGTACATACAGTAAATACTTGTTAGTATATTTATCGAAATACTTTCGATTATCAAGGAGTTGTTCCTTATTTGAAGTTGGAAACCAATTTTCTTGTTGGACGTTGTACATTTTTAAAGTTCGCTATAAATTGTTTAGACTAGAATGCAGTGCATTCTTAATTTAATAAATATTTCTTATTTTAATATACTCTGTTCATACTTACATTCTACATACTATTAATGCATTGAAACACTCGCATAACAACTTAAATCACCTATGAGGTCTATTAAAACTGCTTATATTTTATTTCCCTGTTTCATCCCCGTTTGTAAGCTTTTATCACCTTCTTTTTTTCATCCTTTGTGAGATAAATCTTTTTCGCGGCAGTAAATTCAGTGCTCAACCCTTTCGACTAGATTTAAGCTCCTCAGGATTTTTTTCGTCCAATCCCATCTCTTAACCATCTACAAAGTTCTCCATTTCTTTCTCCATATCTCTCTCATTCTCCCCTCTCTACCTCCCACACTTCCAGCATTATTTCACCGCCGCATTGTTTCTTCCATAACTTCCGGACCCTCGAAACAAACTTACAGTTCCACTTCTCCACGAATATATTTGGCCAATGTTCCGGGACCTAACAACTCATTTTGATTTACTCTCTGGAGTGGGGCCCTTGTAAGGTGCTTGATTCGAATTAAGTCGGAGTTCCGCCCCAGAGTTCATATGGCAGGAGCTTTCGCGTCGCATATCGCATTCTGTCTGCCTACCTTTCTCTAGCACAACAATTGCGCCGAAATGAAAAATTGAGCGGGAATTGCAGAATTGAGAGTTGAATGAGTTAATTTTGGAGAATTTTTATTTGTTCATTTCCGTTTCACATACAGCAAAATTGCCAACTTGTACTGAAACTATGAGGAAAAAGAAAATTGCTGCTTTATCTTTTGAAATTGATGGATTAAACAAAGAAAGTACAGATTTTTGGAACATGCCTTCACAGCTCGGGAAAAACTCGCTGTGTAAAATTACCTGCCGAAGAAGGAGGTAAATAGGACCCGCAAAAACGCAGTAAAAAGTGCAAACCCCAGCAGAGCGTTCAAATACAATATTCAAAAAATATTCAAAATACAGTTATAAAGGATAAAGTAAAGAAATACATTCAAAACAGCTCCACCTTTTTGGGGTAAGGAATTTTGTTACAAGAGACGGCAATTCAGTTTTTCAAATGTAACTAGATGAACCCTGATAAGTAACTAAAATGCTTATGAATTTGGAATCATTATGTTAAAAAAATTTATAAAATATAGAAATTAATTTTAAAATATTTACATTAATTTTTATATTAATGTAAATATTCTAAAATTAATATTAATATATAATATATATTTTTATTTTCCGCGTGAAAAGTCAATTACACGCATTTAACCGCCCCCTCTGTGTTTAGGACAAAATATTCTGAAAAAGAGCGGTTATTTTCCAGTAAATACAGTATATACCGAGCGTTTGGTGTAAAACGGACTATGAAACCGTGTCTCATACGCATAACGGTGATTATTATACAAGTTAATCATCCCCCAGTCATACGGAGACACCCAGCGCGGAAGAGGGTTATGACCCAAGGAAAAAAATCCACCTCCTTTCAATTTCTCTCTGTCTGTTCCCTAGCGGCATTTACTCGACCGCCTTTCGAGCCAATGCCTTCCGAATTCAGAGCGCGCCTCCGGCAGATAAGTCGGGGAAGGCGATTTTTCAACTTATGGAAGGAGAATCAATACGAAGTTTGGAAAAGGACCGAATCCGAAAGGGTTGCCATTCCGGACGAAAGAGGACGCTATACTTTTATTCCCACCGATTCTTATAACTCTGGGATTCTACCCTTCCGAACATTTATAACCCAGCTCTGCCTTCCTGAATGTACCCTTAACACACTTTTTTATTTCGCTTGCGGACGATTGTATCGCTACATATTTTCAATATCTTATATACTCCACTGTCTCGAGTCCTTTTTTTACCACGACATGGAGTTTCTTTATATAAAATCGGATAGCGTATATCCGTAAGTAGAAAAGAATGAGAGAGGGGAGCCGATCACAGCTGGAATGGATTATAGAAAGGGCAAGTGTTGCAAAAACAAGACTGACGTTATGGCTCGGTAAGAAATGAATTTTATGTTATTTTCAATACCTTCATGGCAGGAAGTCGTGCAAATCATTAAGTGCATGAAAAAGCTCAAGAGAAAAGGGATGAAATCAAAAGCTCAAAGAGAATAAATTTCCAAATCGTCGATATTTGCACACAGTAAACATCCGATTATCCGTGGGGATTACTCGTGAATGATCTTTTTATCCTTCGAAGATATTTTTCGCGATCTTTTTGAAAACATTATTGCTAAAAGAACCTGAGTATCGCTGTGTTCCAATGCAAGCAGGACTTAAATTAAACCGTTTCTTTGTTGCTGTGGGAATACGAATACAATGATGTCATCGCTGTCTAAAATATCCGTGGTCGGGCGAAGAAAACTCTTAGATGAATCGGTCCATGAAAAATACGATAAAAATAGCAAAATATATGTGAAAATAATGATAAATTGTATATATATGTAAGGGAAGAACACTATAAGAACTAAAAGTGAATGATTATCTATGGTTCCTGATTGTTCGTGAATTCTTAACCCATCAATATCCCAGGCTATCGAGATTCCACAGCACTTTATTCCATACAGGTTCTGGTACTTAGTTAGATAGAAAGTGATGTTAATTAGTGTGAACATGAAAATTAGACATAATTTAGAAATTAGAAAAACTACATAATTAGATAATATTTTAACTATGAATGTATTGTCGAGAAGGCCTATACTAATCGCCAAGTATAAATAACAAAAATTAACACCAGTTATCCATCTAAATGTTTTCAGAGTTTATTGGAACTAATTTTGCTATTTATTTATTTACTATTATAATATAATTTAAAGTATCAAATACTTTCCCTAACAACATCAATTATAGTCAATACAACACACAGAAAATAATACAAGATACACAAAAAATATATGTATATATACAACTTCAGCATGAATTATAATTAAACCCAACTAAATTGTTATTAATATACCTACACCAATATTACATAAAACTTTTAAGCTTTACAGTAAAGGATTGAATACCTTTCTGTTTTATTTCATACATTCTGACAATGTACTGCTGCAAGGGGCGGTGATGGTGAAGAATATTACTCTACTACCCGAAAATGCAATTATTATTCTTTAATGTTCAGGAAAAGTAAATCAGTAAATTATACACTATTCGTTTAGTGTTAATGTATAGCAATGTTCCGAATTCAGTAGTAAATGGGACCTTTCTCCTAACATCCATCACTTAAGCGTTAAAATATCGTAAATTTCCATGGATCAGGATGTTTAGAGAAGAAACTCTCTCGTCTTGATCGGCCTGGTCCCAAAACGTTCTCCCTGTTCAGACTACTTAATCCGGCAATAGTAATAAATATCCAAACCCATTACCGGTGATGTATTCTCCGCGGGAATCGAAGACAATGCCTTGATTTCCTGCTGTTGAAAATCTCTACTTTGCATAATTTAAGTCGACCTTACAGTGGTGATATGAAAGGGAATACAAATGGAGGTCTATGTTAATAATATTTCACGCACTCTGAAGCGAAAACGTTTTAAGTTCTCTAATTTATTCGAAGAAGATGGTATAGTTATTTCCATGTTTCAACTTTCTGTAAACTTAGGTGTTAGATAATTAACGTTAATTTGCTTAATGGAAACTTTTATGGTTGTATTATGTGAACGGTACAGTTCGAAACATTTGAATTTTACTTTACGAGCCGAGTCCATAAGCATCTCCGATAAATTATAATTTAAATATGAATATTTTATATATTTATTATAGTTTTAATTTATGACTCATGCCTCTTTCCAAATCTATTCATTTATAGTTTTGATTATTATTAATGCATTATTTGCAGCTGGATAATTATTCCGGTGGCTATGCTCCACAATATTACTATATTACTATAAACTATTAATATAAACTAATAAAATGAAGCAATACTACATACACATAACATACTATTGATAATTTCAAAACTTATATCAACTACCTATAGAAATGAAATATTATGGTACAAATAACTCCTTGCTATAATGTTACGAAATATACAAGATACCGCTATACATCTGATACAACCATAGCTACAATTATACAGCATTTCTATCTTAGTACAATTAAAAGTCGTGCATATTCACATATAACAAACTTACATGTATCAACTATTGTCAAACTCGTAACTCGATAATTCCATTCGTTTTACGCGTAAATCTTACATGTTCCATCTCATCGTTCCTGTCTTCCATTTGATATCATCCACCTCCTTACCTATTTCTCGTCTCATTTATTCGCCGTTTTATATTCTGATTTCATTCTTCTCGTGCACCCTTTTCCCCTCCATTACGCGCATGATTTCCAAATAACTGCGAGTGAATTTTTCTCTTCTCCCGTTCCGCGAACCGCAATCCTTCGTCTTTCGCCCGTCCCTCTTATCTTTACCTCTCTTTCCATTCCTTTCTTCCGTCCTCCAGACTGGAATAGCGACCTCCAAAGCCTCGATTCACATCTCTCTGCCCCCCAAATCCCTTTTCTTCTGCGCCAAATTCAATCCCTTTCCATCTTATGCTATTTTTCAATCCTTTCTCTCTCCAAACCCTCTTATCTCGCCGAGTATTAAATCCATTTTTTCTCCGTATAATATATCACTCCATCCGAATCCTTCGAGTGCAATCCGACCGCTCTTGTCGCAGCTAACTTTTTCCATCTCTTCGTTTGGGATGTTGACTCGTGAGATGTGCGTGAAAAGACGTGGCTGTGACTTGTGTGTTTTAAACTCTACGTTGAGGAAGTACGAGGGTGGACTGAAAAGTTTCCGATCTCAAATTTTTCAGAAATCTTCAGAAAATTTTCAGAAAACATGTCGAGAAATGGCGAATGTCGGAAACTTTTCAGACCACCCATGTACTTCGTTCCAATATGATTCGTTTCCATAACCGATTCTTGTTATCATTACATTTAGATTTAATGTATTAATTTTCTGGGTATATTATGATGATAAGTTAATATTATAAAGCGTTTAAAATCCTGATTGGTTTTTTTTCATGACACTTCCTGATGAGCCTCTTGGTGGCTCAGGAGGACCTGAATTATAATTCTTTTGTGATATAATTTATGAAGCGCAATAATTTTTATATTTCAGGATTGAATATAAGTGTGTTTTATCACATTATTTATGAATAAATTATTATTGATATTATCAGTATTATTATCAATATATTCGACGGAATGAGGGGGGCTTTATGATATTCCATGGCAGAAGAAATGAAGCAGGGATCAATTTTCTCGAGGAAATTAGAGCTTGCTTTAATAACTCAGCAAAACCAACAGCTTTTATATAATTAAGAAACGATTAATTTCATTAAATATTTCCTAAAAAAATTTGTTCAGAAAATTAGTGTGATGGCGTATTAAAGGCATGAAAATTATCATGATAAAATCATTTTCATTATTTTCCCCTCAAGGGAGAAGGGGTAAATTCATTCATTTGTATCAAAACGTATTAGGGCATAGCCACCGCCCATAGCATTTGGCGATTCTCAGAAGGTCAGTAATCCGCCGATTTTCGAATCAATTCTTTCCCTATTCGATAAAGAAGTCCGACGCTTCATTGTTGTAGTCGGCTAAAGGAGAATTTTCCGACTTCTCATATATACGCTTATCAAGGGTGCACCGATAGAAAGAGAAGGTAATAAATAAAAATATAAAATATATGTAAACTTATTCATGTAGGATTTATTAAAATAATAAAGATAGCATTCTAACCTTATGTTGAACGATCATATCTGAGTCCGACATGGTGAAAAGTCATTAAAGGGAAAAGATAAAAATTTGTATGCTTCCGTAGATTTAGTTAACAGAAATGTTTGCACAACCACCGAAATAGCATCTTCAGGATACAATTACAATAAACATTATTCTGCACGACTGTGACTGAAGTTGCAGCCTCGAAAGTTAAACTACTTCGACATCTGCAAAGCTTCACAATTTTTTTATTTTACCTATTACATTGTAGTTCTGGCTGAAATAATTATTATAAATAATCGTCTTAGTGTGTAATTTTCTTTCTAGAGATTCATACATGCATATGAAGCTTTTCGTATAATGTATCTATTCTATCATAGAAATAAATACGACACATTAAAGCGTTTGAAGGAATTCTTACGTTACTTTATACATTTCAAAGGAAGCACTTAAAACCATTCTAATCCCTCGGTACTCATTTTGTAGACTAATGCGATATCTAGGACGAGAATCACATCTGCTACAAAACAAGAAAATAGGATACTCCTTTTCATAACTTGTAAGTTCTTTTTCCGAGGTTTCATTTAAATAAAAGCCTCAGAAAATTTTTAGAGCTATGTAACAATTGCGTTAAAGGGAGGAATGTAGGTGTAAATTTCACAAGTACCTTAAAGGAAGAGTTTTAAAGAATAGAGAAAATTGAATTGCAGGAAAAATCTCCGTTTAATTCATATGCATAAAATTAGGAATAGAAGACTTTCAAGGTCTTACGGATCCAAAGTTACGATATATTACTCTATTATCACGCAGATAATATAGAATATTTTTGAAAATATCTCTCTTTCACTATAACGAATTCTTGTCTTGCAATAAATTAAATTAGTGTATTAATTCTAAAACTTTTAATTTGAAGTATTCATTTTATTCCTTTGAAAATGAGTAATACCAAAGGTAAAACAATGAGTTCGTCTTCACATGAGCATTAAAAATATAAAGAACAAAAATAATTATTATTTATTTTCAAAATCTATCTTGAGAATGAGAAACTCCTCCGTTGACACAATAAATACGAAGTTATTTCCGCTTTATTTACTCCTCCTTTTATTCCGGAATGTCTTTTCTTCGCAGAGAAAGAGATTCTTATCTCGCAGCGTTTTCCTTCCGCATCCACATTCCGCTTGAGATACGATTCTCGAATCAAATTTAAAATTCTATCTCAGGGAAATGAAAACTTTTCGCATATCACCGCCGTGTTCGGAGTAGAATTTCAGTTCCTACACACTTTATTTCTCCTCTTCTGTCTGCTGAAACCGCAATAGCTCTTCGCTCGGTTTCTTCTCTATATTCAGGAAAAATAGACTTACTCCCCTTCCTTCTGATGAGGCGTATCCACAGCTTGAGACGTCCTAAGCTTTGAATTCTTTCCTACATTTGCATTGCTTCGATCTTCACCACCTCAGCCACACTCCCAACCTCCCTATTCTTTACATTGTGCTCCTCCCTTCCTTTGTTTATTCTTGCAGTACTTCATCCTCTCTCCTTTTTGAGCCCCTCTCTCAACGTTGATCTTTCTTTATTTGGCGTCACCATACGAAACACTTTGGGGGCCTTACTAAAAATAAGGTGTGAATGACACACATCGATCGTATAGCTTACGTGGTAGGGCGTAAAACTAGAAACGGAATCCAAAAAATAGCTACATTCAAAATTATTCCTTTCTAGACTTTAACCCTAATCTACTCTAAGAGACAAAGGTTCTCCAAGCGCGACAGCGGCAACCGTCTAAGGGCGATTCCCGGGAAACGGATAATCGCTTAGCGGTCACCAGTTATTCAGAATCCCGATGCGCATTTCGGAAACAATGCTTCCATATTCATGGGGGGTCCAATCAATAACCCGTTAGAAAAAAACTTTTCTTAGTATTGTTAAAAGTGCATCAATAGCTGAGATCACTTCGCTCCTGGACTATCACCGAGAATCGAACCCGGGACCGAAGTCGAGCGCGCTGCCCACATGGCAATCCGGGAACAGGCATTATACTCTCTCATGCATGGATACTGTAATAACTCCTTATAAATGAATTTATTTAAAGCGGTGGTCTCCGTGCCGGTCCCTACAGCCTACCAGTTTTGAAGTTTTAAGGTAGACGGTCAGTTTTCTTAGATGATATGAAGGAATAATAAAAGGACATGACGTTAATGTAACAATGGGAAAAATTTTACATTTGATTGTATCATATAAGTTTGTATTGATAAAAATTGTTGTTAAAAATACATTTCTTAAAATTACATCCATGGGCGCTAAACTTTGTTTATTTTGCCAAATTCGGAAATTTTCTTTCGGTTTTGCTAAAGCAATTGTTATTTTATTTTCCATACGGAGCATTTTGTTCCATTTTTAACGAAATAAAAATATAGTTTTAATTAGCGTTGCATAATTATACCATATTAATGTATAGTGGTAGTATTATTTAAAGTACTTCGACAGCTGAGGTCATTCCGCATGCAAACTCCCACCGGGAAACGAACCTGGGATTGTACTGAATGCTTGTCTGTCCGGGACCCATCCTGTATTAATGATACTGAAACAATGCACATGATGCTTGATGTAAAACTATTGCTCCTAAATTAGGAATGTTTTAAATTCCCTTTTATATTTCATTCTTGTCAGCTTCGGCATCCTTGAATCCCGGGATTGAGTTAATCACTACCTCATATCCACAGGATTGCAATCCATATCTAGGAAGATAGTCGCATAAGGATGTCCATCTCATTCGAGCACTAAAATAAAAATTTCCGTTTACGTCTTCGTCTTTCAACAAATCAAGTGCTCACATCCGCGCTCCGTGCAGCGGCAAGCAGGACATTCAACTCTAATCCACATTTGTCTCGGAATTCCTACCGACGATTCCCTCCCCCATCTCAAAGATACGGGCCTAAGCTACACAAATCGGCGTCCCGTTATTCCCGTTCCCTTAAGACCCCGCAACCGATCTATTTTTCATAGAGATCCGAAACTCCCAACGCCGGAGTCAAATTCCCCGAGATTGTAGCGCAAACAGAGGGAAATAAAAAAATCGTTCAAATCTCCAGCGTTCCCGGAAGCGTCCCTTAATGGAAACCGGCAGATCAGCCGTTTATATGCGAATCAAAACATTGTAATTTTTTTTTGGAATTCCAGCCCGGGGCTTTTCTTTCTTTTTCCCTTCGATCCGGAACCGAAGATCGCCGTACATATCCGACGTCATCTCAAGATGGAGAATATATAAGAGGGTTCCCAAAGATGGAATTCCTAGGACGCTGCATCTCATTTCGGACTCTCATATTTATGGTCTCCTTAAATCCACTCGATATATATATAAGGGTGGGGCCAATTCCCTGAGGGGCCACACTTTTTCCGTATCTACATCGCAGCCTATCTTTACATGCCCCATCATGGGGCCACTCTTTCTCCATACTTGCTCTCCCTCGTGGCCATTATATTTCCCATATTTTTCCCTCTTTGCGAGCGGCGGTGGTGGCTTAAGTGTCCCGCAGCACATCTGCCGTATACGCCTGGGCATTGTAAGTAGTTTACCGGTCGTAAGTCCCGGCAGTTTATGGTGCGAACAGCGAGCGCTAATTTTCGTCGCGTGGCTCACAGCTGAACTATTGTGTGCTTAAAATTCACTCTCTAAGAAGTGAAAAATTATTTCTTTTCGACTTTATTTTTCCCTTTATGTGATATTTATACGACAGAAAATGACAGGAAAGAATGATCGGGGTGGTTTGGAGATGGTAGAAGAAGATGGGGGTATGATAGAGGTAAAGCAAGTTTTCGAGGGCCTGTTTTAAGTGAGTAGTATAAAATTGTTCCCACTAAAGATATTTTGTAGATTTTGGCTACGATAAACGATATTTTTGCGTACATTTTATTCCACATTGTTAGTCATAAACTATGAGGCCCCCCAAGTATACAATTTTATTATTTTTTTTAAAGATTACCTTCATTTTGTTGCGTAAATTTATATCAAGTAAAGGGGTGTCGAATATCTTCCCAGACCCTTGGGAATCTTCCTTTTTGCTATGTAATCCTGTGTTCAGTTATATGATACCTAACATTTGGAGCTATAATAGAGAAAATAACATTATTGTTTCATTGAACTTTTTATCATAAAATTCGCAAGAGTTTTGGGATTCGAAAAAAATATCTCCAAAATTTTTAACGTATTTACTAGGATTCTAAAAAATCTTGGACAGCTGAGATCATTCCACCCACGTGGGCTACCGCAGGGAATCTAACTCACGACCAGCTTCATCTAAGGCGAACGTGCTGTCCACCAGACAAACATATTTTACCTTAAAGAAATTCTAAGAGTTGCATCATTCTCATTTGGGCTCATATTCTCAATATTGTACGACAAAGTTTCGATGGTCTTTTTTCAAATTAGAACGTAAAGGGAAAAGGAGTAGAAAGTTTGTCCGAGAAGGCAAAGATAGCTTTATGAAGGCTCAGCCCACAACGAAGGGAGAAAAAAGTTGTAGTGGGTATGTAATGTGTAATATTTTTGAGATTTGAGATTCGCTGAGTTGCACTGTCCCCTAATATGCAAATATTACGGGTACCACATTATTTGTACATGATAGTAGATGATAAGGCATTTCAATTAACCGTTCATTTCCACGCTATAGCTATAAGAACATTGTGTGAACGATATGATATGAGTACGTTTCGATAATATATTTTCGTCTGTACTCCAAATGCACGGTAAAATGATAGCGAATGATATTTGAATTAATTACATTTTTAGGAATCACTGCTCACGAATTCAAAACTTAAGCTATCTAATGAGTTGGGAATTTTTATTGCAAAAGAAATACGATACAACAAATAAGGAAAATCGTCGTTTTAGTTGATTTGTTTATTTACCTCAATGAACGTTTCCAAACGAACTATCTGGTTTGCTGTCAAACTTTATGTTGCCCGCCATACTATAATGGATTCAAGAATAAAATATTCCAACCGCATCAATAATATTTTCGCAATTGTAATTTAACAATAAAAACAATCACGGAGTGGCAGAGTCACAAAATCGAGAAATTTCAGTAAGGAAAACTGAAGGTAATTTTGATACTTCAAAACATAAAATACATTAATGTCTGGTTATTTCATGGATGATGACAAGGCAGGATGGATGGAATGAGTAAGAATCACTCCCAATAACTTACGCTAGTAGGTCTCGGCGCGGAAAAAATTGCGTCCTCCAAGTCTCGGAAAGTGCTTTATTCTTCTCCTGATTCTCCTCCATCATATCCTTCCCATCTCCTGCCCCATTTTACCTTCCGCCCATCCTCGTGCACGTAGATTTCCACAAGGCCGCCCCATTCAACCATGCGGAATGAATGCTCCCGCCCTCCCATATCTGCTCGGAAACTCCGTGAAAACTACTCAACCGATTTCACGCTGCCTCCGTAAATCTTGGTCTCGCAGAATAAATTTCCCGGCTGCTGGATACTTTCTTAAAAGCTCTCCTAAATGAATTATTTTTTTCCTTTTCCCCGGCCTTTGTCTCATCGTCCGAATTACGAAGGAGTGCTTTAAACTTCGGGTTTTTTGAGTTATCGATCTCTTTGAGTTATGCCCTCAAGACAGTGATTCTTCGAACTTCGTGATGACTCAAAGAAGACAGCGAATCTTGCGACGTAGTTTCTCAAAGAAAGATTCCGAAATTCCCGATTCACCTTTTACGCATTGGAATCCCTGAGTTCCGATAAAGATGTAAACGTGTTGAATTAATCCTGCCGTTAACCTCCTATTTAAATCATTAATTGTTATTATTAATAATATTATGACACTATTATTAATAATATATATGACATCTCAGATATAATAGAAACCAAGAGGTAGTGTTCGGCATAATAAAAGATTATGGCCAATGATACTGATTGTAAGAGAAATAAAAATGGCTATCGACAACTTAATCAGTATCAAAATATAGCGCCAATGCAAATTAATTGTCATGTGAAGATAAATGCTACAAAATTTTTCAACCATTAAAGCACTTACTCATTTACATTAAAGCATTTACTCACTTATATTACTCATTAAATCACTTATTCCATATAACACTTTCTATTGCAATCAAAATATTATATATTTAACAGTTTCATAGTTTCTATCATTGTATTTACCGTAATCATTGGTCAATTATTTTAAGTTTCTCATAAATGTCCTATGGTTTACATAGAATTCTTCAAGTAAATATAGATCTATTTAAGAATGAATTAATCGTTCGGTTATTTAGGAATGAAGTTATTTCAAGTTTTTTTAATGTCGCAACGGATACATTTTGCGATTTTCGCGACGATAAACATCATATTTAACTGAATGAAACATCTATCCGTACTTCATTTTTATTACATCGATGTTTCAAGCTCCCGCAATTAGGTATTATTACTAGAGTAATGCATTTCATTAAACTGTGAACCATATCAATAATTATTCGAGACATCATATAATATTCATTGAAAATTGTATCTAATCTGCAGTCTTGAAGCCACATGTGGCATCTTCGGACATCCAAAGTTGCCTCTACATCTTTACAGGAAAAACTTTGCATATTTAATTAATTTTGGTTTTCAATTCCTTTATTACGTTGTGTACTACATGCTTCATGATCTTGAGCGTGTATTCATTATGTTATGGGTGCATTTTTGCGGTAAGTTAATCATGGTTTCCATTATAAGCTATGGAATTTCCAAAATTGTAAACTTAGTATGCTCCGATGCTAAAAACAAAGCTCAGGATCAGCGGTTCCCAACCTGTGGTTAGCAATGCCTGCGGAAAAACCCGCTGTAAAAAAGTACTAAAAAAAGCCGATACATAAGGAAACAAGCTAATTGAATTCACCTTAAAATTCGTTCCAGTTATTCCACTACGTGACTCTTCTTTTATTTCTCTTGAAACAACAGAGACAGCCGATATCAAATATAGTTCACATTAAAACAGGCAAAGTATAGGGAAGTAGGTATGCGAAGGTTCAAAGAGGCACGAATTTCCGAAAAGTTAGAAATATGCAGGAATTAAAGAATAACCTTTAAGAAATTAACCCTGCGGAAGGCAAACGTGGAAAAATCGCCATGGACTTCATTCCTGTTGCACATTACAATTTTCTCTCGTTGCTCCTTATCCCGTATTCTCCTACTCGACTAAAATAATCATATTTTAGCGATTCCCGCATTTGGAGGGTCGACCGGTATACTCAATGAGACATCGAGTAATTTTGACCCAGATGGGAAAGATTCTGTACCAGCTGCTTACAAATGGGCACTTATGTATCTCCGGCTAGTGGGGGAGGGTAATATAGATATTTTTTATCGTTGCGGGGGCTGGCCTTCCCCTCATAAATGGTAAAGATGCCCAGCGGAAAGAATTAAGGGTAATTTTACTTTGGTAAACTGGACCCTCGAGTAAATTTTCCATAATTTTCCTCGAGGGCACCCCTTTATGTAGCATAGATCCAGTGTAGAGGCTTTATTTCCTTGTTTTAGGATTACCTTGACTAGCAAAAATGGCTTTATTTCCTATTTTTGAATGGCTCTCATTTCGAGATTTAGTTCTCCATGTAGAACTTTACTCTCTCTTGCATAATATCATTAATATCTGGCTTTCGAGATGTATTTACCGCAGTAATGCTTTATTTAGATAAATAAGTATACGCTGCTTATATTTAGATTACATTAATCTCAAAAAAGAAATAAAAATTTGACATATTATACGAGAAAATCCACCCTAAGAACCTAGTAAAATAATGAAAACCCCCATCTGTTCTAATAAGAATATATTCAATGAAAAAATTTGTCAGTTATCTGATTCGTTTTACATCATCTTTGGTTCATACTTATATGCTTTAATCGCAAATATTGTATCAGTGATCGTATTTCACGTTTATCTGACTGATATTTCCACAGCACAGCGAATATATTTCAATGATCGTGTCATAACTTGAAGATAAAATTTCCGCACAACTTCATCAAGATTCATTGACTGATAAATGACGGAAGGTGCCAAGCTACTCTGTATTTTGTGGTGTGGCATTCTATTGTCTATATAGTGATTACATGATAATTCATAAAAAAATTCTATGAAGAATTCCGGGATCGTTCGTAGTTTTAAATTTTACCGAAAGATCAGAATTATGATACAGCGGTAAAAAATGAATCGATTTACCGTTCACTGGATGTTTGTCAAGAAAAAAATTATTTTTCTGCTATTCAGCATTTCGGCTCATTTCTTTGATCAGATTTTTGAGAAAAAATATCTCTATATCTTTGGGACTCACATGTGTCTTTTTGACCAACGGCACCTTAAGCTCGTTCATTTTGAGAATTTTAAAAATAAAAAATGCTTTAGCAATTTAGAATATTTGGATCACTACGAACTTAACAAATAAAAGGCTAGGCAGATAGATATTACCACGAGAAAGACTCTTTAGCTCTCTAAATATCCTTGCTAAACAATTATGAAATATTTCTAATCATCATAGACCTAAGAGACAAAGGTTTCTCCAATCGCCGGCAGCGGCAACCGTCCAGGGCAATTCTCCGGAAGAGGATAATCCTCTGGCGGTAACCAGTTACTCAGAATTCCCTAATGCGCATTTTTCTTTCATTATAGACCTATTTAACTAGTACTTAAGTAAAAGTAGTCAATAAAAGTAAGTAAAAGTAATCAATAAAACAGTAAATAAAAGTAGTCAATAAAAGTAAGTAAAAGTAGTTAATAAGTTATCTAAGTGAAAGTAGTTAATGCAGCAGTAAAATTATGCATTCAAAGGGATGGCTAAAGTAATTATCCTTCCCACTTGGTAGGTTAAAGGTCGGAAGTTCTGAGCCTATTCACCTCTTTTCCCGATTCGAAGCACTTTCAAAGGAGACGTGAATATTTCAAAGGATTCCGATAAAATAATCACAGGAACGAAAGGACTGAAATTTAGTTCCATGGAATTTTAATGCCATCCATTTTGATTTCTATCGATAATGCAGATGTATGTTTGAAGCCTCGTAACCTTGGTTGTAAGCTCTCCTCAGTTTTAAAAATTTACCACCTTTAAGTATCATTTGTATTTTATGTTGTCTTTTAAAGTCAACCTTCGTTTGTGTATATATTTCGATAAAACGCTAGTTACTTTTCAAGTACTCAATTATTCAAATAGTCAAGTAGAATTGGCAATGTATGGAGGGAATAAAGTTAACACTATTTAATTATGTTAAATTTAGTTCCAATTAAAATTGTTAGATTTAATTCCTTCATATAAGTATTGAATCTATTTCTATCGATATATTTCCTTTGATTGAATATTCGCATCACATCGCAGAGCCTAAGATTGAAAAAACCTTAATAAAGTTGAAATTGAGATAACTATGAGACTAGAATTGAAATATATATTATAATTCTTTTCTAAAAATTACTTTTAACCTAAAAGATGTTTTTAAGAATATGAATTGAAGCACCAGGGTGAAACGAAACACTATTTTACCTGCGTTAACTCACATGGTTGCTCATATTATTGTTGTTTCTTACTCTATGTTTTCTCTTTCATATACTGCTTGTTTATGAAGCTGATCCCTAGATATAGAGTTATCCATGATGTATAAATCCAGAATCATACCCAAATTTTTTATAAAATCTCCTTTAATTGAACATTAATATAACATTAATAACATTTATCACATCACATAGGCTGTGAATATTAAATTGTTGCTAATATTTTTGTTGTTTATTATATATTTTATCTTTTATATCCTTCTTGTTTATGAAGCTGAACCCTTGATATAAAGTTATTCAAGATTATATCCAGAATCATATCCTAAATTTTTATGAAATAAAATAATTTTTAAAAAAAGTGTTAATCATCTCTAGAAAAATCTGATAATTTTCATGACCGTTTATGCTTGCTTTGTTATCAACTTATTGTTATCGTACGTATTGGTACATTTTTCAGTGTGAATCACATATACATTTCTCTCTACATATGGGATCTCTTTATAAGTACCAAAATAAAGCCTCTCGTATACGTTGTGAGGAAAATTTAACGATCTGTTCCGTCACCAAAGTATTTCATTTAATGACAATACTTCACCGTTAGATTACAACGTTCGTCTTCCACGCATGAAGATACCATCTGAAGCAGTTTTTGCTGACATATGACCCTTACATGGCTAATTTGACACTTGTTTACAACCTCCAATCAAAATCTGGTCGACATAAATCCAAAGTCGGTTATGTATAGTCAACGTTAGTCTCTCCCTCAAACCATCACTCTTCCCCACCAGGCGTTTATCTTCCCGATGTTTCCTGCATGACCCTTCCCCCTTCACAACACGTGGCACGCCGCAAATTCTTCCCCATCATTCTTATTCCTCCAGAAAACCTTTCCCTACCTATTTTCTCTTTTATAAACCACGACAGATGCGCCCTCCGCCGCCGTTTTTCATAACTTCCTCGGCGAACAATTCCTCAGCCACTTCCTTTGCATCGACTCACCCCTTCCGCTCCCGACCGCCCCCCGCAATGAATTATGCTTCAGCCACCGCTTAAAGTTATTTCTTGCCGCATGACCGTAACAAGCGCAGGAGAAAAGAATCGGCTCGAAAGTTATTGCCGTCTACGACGAATACGTTGTTTGGATGACGTTTCGTTAATATTAAAACGCGGCTTGTTTTCATACGGTTCTCTAGAGAAATCTCTTATCCGTGGAGGGATCGATATAGTTGGTGTTTTTTTCCTGGATTTCCCCGCAGGAAAAGAGGCAATCTCGCATAGGAATATTTTATGCTTCCGGGAGGGAGTCGGTTTTCTGAGCTGGGTGCTTTATCTTTGTGGTGCCGTTTATTTTATTGGGTTATTTTTTTAATGATGGTAAACTCCCGATCATCCGTGGGCGGATTATCCCTGCATGATGTTCTACTCTTCTCTTATATTTTCCGGTATTTTAGAAAATCTAACACTGAATATACGTAAGTATTTTCGCGTTCAAATATCGGTAGAACTAACGTAAGGCTTTATCTTTTCCTATTCAACTAGTGTTTTGTTACGTAATTTTAATAGTGTAATTTTCATCTATCGTTGAATTTTATCAGTCTCAAATATTTTTTATTTCAACCATCGACCAATTATGACCTTTCAGTTAACTATGAAAAGTGTCACAAAAGTGATAAAAGCATCGCAAAATTGTAACAAATTTCTCTCATTTCACATATGTTAAAGACTTCTAATTTTAATCTTCCTCTGTATTGAATTGGCATTTATTAGAATATTTACTGTGTGGATTTTTACTCTTCGTCGATATTTTCCGCTGCCTTTTTGAAAAAATCAAACATTAAATACATGCATTTTAATATTAGCAGGAGTTGCGTAACATCTTTTCTATGGAGCATTAAAACAAAGACTACAAGTACATACATTATAGCTGCTAAAAAAATCCGGGGAAAATAACTTAATTATTCCATGAAACAATCCGAAAGTGACGGACGTGCGCAAATAATAATATATTGTTTTTTTACGTAAATAACGAACGCAATAAGAAATAAAAGCGAAAGTTTGGATAATCCGGGGTTTCTGATTATTCGTGCATACTCTCCCCATCATTAGTCCGGATAATCGAGATTGCAGCAGATGTTTTTTTTTTGTATGATTTCTATTAAAGTTCAACGAATTATTCATGAGATCATGGTTCCATAATTTCATGATTTCATTTCGAATCTCTCTCAGGCCTTCGTCGGCAAATAGAAATTTACAACTGAACTTAATTCGATATCTGAATAAACAGGTGATGCTGTTACTAAATTGTAAAAATGTTGTCCCTGTCTAAATGTTCACCATCAATTTTTTACCCAGATATTACCCTCTTTTTTGAGCTATATTTTTCGGATTGTTTTAGACACTATCAATATTAACTCGAGTATTCCAGTTTTTGATATTTATTTAGTCCATAGCGATATAACACAAAGCAAGGTGCTGTTGTCATTCCTCATTTGATTTCGAACTTTTATTCATGTCACGTAGCTTATGAGTTTCTGAAGGCCTTTATTAGTCCAAGTATTCCTTTAAAAAAATTTTATTTAATTTTATAAGCATAATTATAAGATAGAGTATAATATATCTGTTATACGCCAAGTTTTGTTCCTTAATCATTGAGTGCATTATTCCTATGGTGAACCAATTCTTGAGTAAAAAATCTTTGGATGAAACGTCTTTGGGTAGAACTTCCGGGCACCCTTTTAATATCATTAAGCCCAATCGAAATTACGGAACGCTTATGATTCATATTTAATTCTAATGACATTGGTTTCATGATTATCGTCGACTGGCTCGACTTTTATTCCACATCATTTCAATTTATAGCCTCATATCTCTTAATTTGGTAGCTCTAATTGATTAAGACCCAATTCTCCGCTTATCTGATGACCTCTCTCAATATTAAAACTCCGATACCAATGTCAGTCAGCACATTTCTCCCGAATTTATAGGAAATTCACTTTCCAACTCTTTCTAGAAGATTGAGGTTCTCCTCAGATGAATATATAATTATACTGAGCCGTTATCTGCCATCGATCACTTTTTAATCCAGATGTCGCGAATTATGATCTCTACGAGAAGTAATGGGATCAATCTCACTGATCGAAATAGTGATTTACGACCAGAGAGGGAAATTTTCCATTCGTCTATCTCATATTACGTTTTTTTTTTAATTTTTGAATTATGCTCACTTTATCTTTCCCTAGCTAACTTGTTCTCTTTTAAGTATTTATAATAGCTTAATTTTCATCTATCGTTTAATTGTTTGCGTTTCTGATATATTTGATTTCAAGTACCGACTAATTATGAACTTTCAGTAAAAACTATGAAAAGAGTCGTAACAAATTATTTATACCATGCTTTCTACGGTTACTTCTTTCTCAACTTTGAACTGGAATGTGATAGAATTTTTACTTTATATTTTAATTATTGTTTACTTAATTGTTGCACATTTTATTGGTGATATATAAGATTTTTGATTTTCCTATTTGTGGTTTTGTTATTTTTAAAACCTTTTTTATTCCTAAGTTATCATCAGGGGATTTGCTTAAAAATTTTTACTCATTAATTTCAGTAGGTTTATGAAGCTATTACACATCCCAATTTAATAGTTTTTCTGTTGTATATACTATTTCCTAACCTTCACTTAGGATTTTTAAATCCACAGCTGAATTCTCCTATCCTCCATTAATTTAAACCATCTAATATTATTTACTAATTAGATCAGTTTTACAATGACGAAGAGTTAAATGTAAAAACAGGCTTTAAAGATTCAATTTCGCCCAAAATAAACAAGTTTTTATTTATTTATTTCTCGCTTCTTGTTAATTGAAAATTAAGCTCGCGGTGGTAGAAAATTAATTGATTATTTATAGGTTGAATGGCTTTTAATTTATCGCTTTAATTTCCAGGGAATCGACCGGGACCCAAATAAATTTCAATTAACAATTCACTGTCCGTCGAAGGAATTCCTTGGCAATTCTCTAAAACGGAAAGTTACTAAGGGTCGTTAAACCACAGATTGATTTTTCATTCCAGATTACTAAAAAATATACGATACGCTCCAAAAGTTCCGATTTTGCGGTGGAAGAATTATTAAAAACTGCCCACGCCATTAATTTTGTTTCTCTACATTTTCGCCAAAGTTTCAATTATTCACGGCGGATTTTTCCGATTCGTTAAACTTTTTGATAACGCTTAGATAAATTCTCTTGGAAACTCGTGCTTTCCCTTCCCAACGTTCAACTCATTTCCGCACTTCCACTTGATCCCTATCTACGCTCCAATTTGTATCAATTTTTCAATTTACTTCCACGCAGCCTTTTTTTTTAACATCGCAAGCTTTTCAAGTGCTCTCATCAGCTTTGATCGGGGATTCGTTGGTTAGAATCTGGTTGGTTCGAATCTCGATCTATGTTTATTTTAGCTGGACTGTCTTAAATATTCAGGCAATCAGACTAATTCAAAAGCCGACGATTGATCAAAGAGGAAAAATCTCACCTTGAGATTTTGGTAATTGGCTCAATGGATGTTTAAGTTATTTGGAATTTAACGAGATATTTAATTGCATTTGTTTGCGATGTTGTCACTCAAATTGATTCTGGAATAGCTGAATGTAAATCGAAATGTTGTATAAGTATTTATAAATTTAAGCTGGATTAAGTCTAAGATGAAATCACTTTAAACTTAATCTAGCTATGTAGTATTTAGCTTTTGTTCGTCTTAAGAAGAGTAATAAGAAGGTAAATTTTAACATTTCCTGATGTTTATTTCCGTCACTTTCATTCATTTGTAAATTTCTTTACCAACTAACGAATCCATAAATTATTTCTTATTCTTAGATTTGCTCAAATAATAATCATCGAATAAGCTAATAATTAGTACTGCACTATTTATTAAAATGATACATTTATCCCTTACTGAAATAATTTCATTTTCCATCGTGGATATGCTACTATTATACTATTAGTGAAATCCTCTGTTAAAAATTGACGGAACTAAATTTAGCTCATAAAAATGTATACCTAATATTACATACGTCTTATTTCTGAATTTCCTAATATTCGGTTTTTAAATTTATATGTATTTTTAAACACTTATATTACATAAGTCTGCAGTCGATCAAAATGATCCTTACGGACATCTATTATGAGAAGATTTCCGAGTCATCTGTAATCGAACCTTGGGTACTTTGGGTTAGAAAAATATCAAAATGTCATGAATTTGATTTTCATGGATGGAAAACGAAGGAGCAATTCATCTCCAAGCGAAATATTTTTCATAATTTCATGACTTAAATAACTAATGATACTCAAATATATTTGGATCTACCACAATTGATATTAATAACACCCTTTTCATTCGTTCCACTTCATAAATTAGTTTAGCTGCTCACGGTTAAGTGGGTTGAAATGCCTCGTTTATAACTCGAAATAACATTCATCCCAACTCATCACAAGAAGCTTCATCTGCATTACGATGATGTATAAAAAGTAGTCTTTCATATGTGGAACGAGACATGTATTTTGTGAAGCGAGACTCACATTGATAATTATCTGCTAATAAAATTCAGGGAGGCGGCCAAAATTTTGTGGAACCCCGACATAATCAAAGAATTGTCAAATAAAATAAAGTTTTAACATAAACAACAAAGTAACTTTTATATCCACACAGATTGTGTGGAAAGTAAAAGTTACATTGTTTTTTTTTAACTTTGTTTTTTTTTTAACAATTCTTCGATTATCTGCTTATACTTACGAACCCATATGAATGAGAATATTCATTTATTTTTTATTTAATAAATCGTTACAATTTGGTCTATATAGCAGGTTAGGAGATATGATATCTGTCCGGTATTTGCCCAAAGGACAAAATGAAAACCCCAAAAACCTCCCGTGGACAGTACAGATTTAATCAAAAAATAAATCGCAAGAATCAATAATTACATTCACTCATTGCATTTCAACACATGAATAATTATGCAAGTTCGTACAACATCGGCATTGATAACACAAATAATTTTAATTCATACATGCAATCTCATACAATTTCTACCTCCTAAAGTTTATAGTGATAAAATATTAAAGCATATTTAGGAATTTATAAATTTAATATTTATAATTTAATGCATAATATAAATCTAATTTTGAAAGCTAACTCAATTCTTTAGCATTCAGGAGAGAAGTTTTAAAAGCATTTCCGATTAACATCTTATTTATAAGAATCTGTTGCAATAACCTTTGGCGAAGTATTGCCCGATTGTACTTCACTGGACTATTTTATTGAACCATAACCACTCTCTACCATAGCTTCTACATTTATGATCTTCGTCATATCTCTATCATCCCATGTTTATCTACGATACCATTCGTTAGAAATATCATATCGGGTGCCGTTAGATTTACAATATTCAATCGACTGACCTAATCGCACATCTCCAAACCTCCAATTCACTTCATTACTCATTTTTGTGCGGCGTTCCAACCTTCCCTTTTCCCTCATTTATCGCCTCTTATTTTTCTTTCCAAAAGCATAAATCCTTCTCTCAGGTTTTTCCCGAGCCAACGGTTTTATCCGCGCCGCTGAACTTGGCTGCGTCTGTTTCCAATTTCGTTCCAAATGCATCATTCTTTCTCATTTCCTCCTCTCCATTAATCTCCATTTTTGCTTAATTTGTTAGCATCAAATGGAAAAAAGGTGACGCCAAAGGAGTTTTGTCCTGCCCATGGGAGATATTTGAAATTCCATGCAGATCACTAACTGAAAAAGACAATTTATTTTGAATTCAGTTATCTTAAAGTCTCCTTTTTTGGACGAGATCCTGTAGAGGAGAGTTTTTTCGCGGTTCAGAGAATAAAGGGAATATATGTGAATGTTTCTATCTTAAGCGAAAGATAGGATAGGAATTCGTGGAAGAGTCTCGTGAATTTACGATGCATTATGATGCTAAATTAGGAAGAGTACAAAGTAATTTATATGTATTTTAACATCGTTTTATATTTTCTATACGTTTCTGTACTATGCCTAGAAAATATATACCGAATCCAACTTGATTTATATGAAGCGAAAGTCTTCATTTTTTTAACCCCGATTGCATCTCTTGGTTGTTTATATGATATTTTAAATAATAATAATAGTGAAACGGCTTTATTGGGGCGAGATTAAAGCTAAAAGTTTACTATTTATTCCATTCTCATGATTTGTAAGGTTAGTAATTTTAAAGCAATAGTTTCAGCAGCTATAACTAGAAACATTAGAAAAAGTTTGGATGAAATACCTGAGAGATTTATAAACATTTATTCACTGCTGGAAATCACCCAAATAGATGAAGGTTGTTAAAAAACTGCAGAAATATATCGATTAAAGTAGCTAAAAGATACAAAAGATCATGGCAAAATATAAATTCACAACCAATAAGTAAATGACTGTAGTACATCAATAAAACAGTAAAAATAAACACTTCAATAAGTATAGGCAATTGCTTGAAAATACAGTAGACGATACAAGATGGATTAGAAATTCTCTTTTGTTTCAATTTCGTTCGTTTTTCTGTCAACCCAGCTTACTTGCTCTATTCTATACCATACCCAAATCTCAAGAACCTTAATCATTGCTTAAGGTCCACGTTTCACACCTATACAGCAATACACTCCACGCCAAAGACTTTGTTAACATTTTCCTAATTCCTTTTAATTTCAGCTTACTTTTTTCATTCCACGTCATACCTACATCTCGAGAGCTTCCAATCTTTTGATATCCTCTTTTCTTAAGGTCCACGTTTCACACCCATACAGCAATGAACTTCACACCAAAGATTTAACAAATATTTCCCTGATTCCTTTTACTTTCAGCTTATTTTTTCCGTTATCTCGAAACTATTCCATATTTCAAAAGCGTCCTATGTTACGATATCCTCTTTTCTTAAGGTCCCCGTTTCACGCCCTTAAAACGTTACACTCCACACCAATGATTTAACTAATCTTTCACTGATTCCTTTTAGTTTCAGTTTACTTTTTCTACACCATTCTACGTCATACCCAAATCTCAAAAGCCTCTAACCTTTCGATATCCTCTTTTCTAAAGGTCCACGATTCACACCCATACAACATTGCACTCCACACCAAGGATTTCACTAATCTTGCCCTGATACCATTTAAATCAAATAAAAAATGAAAGCGATAATCTTCGGAATGTTTCTTCAATATCAAAATGAAGATCTGACCAAAAAGAGTAGAGCTGCAGCCAAATTCAATCCCTTTCTTTGGCTCTCCTTTCTTTTCTATCCCTTTCACCCTTCCTTCCTCTCCACATTTATTTCCTTCAGCCTTGCCCACTTCCTCCCCACTCTCCCTTTGATGGAACTCCCGTTTCCGAGGGCGTTTTTATTCACGATCATATCCCCCGTTTTACGCATGCATAAAAAAAGCTCCCAGATAGCCCCAGCAGTCATTTGCCTGTGTATTCGGCGGGGAATCGTTGCCTCGGAAAGGTGAGCAGAGGGTTGAGTGGTTTTTACCTCCCTTATCCCTCCCAATGTATATGTATCCATCTCCTACCCATCCCTTTATGCCCTTTTTATACCGAAACTCCTCAACCTTCGACTTCCGACCCCAATGAGCATTTGCATAATGAAGGCGGAATGGATATGAGAAAGAGTAAGGAGAAGCGATCGGGAAAAGCGTGGATGGATTGACAAGAGGGTGTGAAAAAGGGCACGTTCGGGATTAGTTGAGGCATCGGTTTGTATTATTATGCGGCGGAAACTAAGCGGAGTGATGGGGAAAATGGGAGCGGAAGTGATGGCTTTTATGAGAGCGGAAGGAGTGGGTGGAGACCGTAAGGTGCTGCCGTCTCGTGGGGATTCCTGGAGGGAGTTTTAGTTAAAAATGGTTGATTTCTCTCGAATGTGTTTGTACCAAATTGAACATTGTTTCACCTTTTTATTTTACTGTCTTGAACTTTTGATTTATTAATTTCTTTTCAGCTTGTATATGTTATACTTGAATTTTAATATATTTATCTTATTATATATTATTTATCTCATATGGTGCAAGTTATAATTATGACCCTGAGTATCTGATCTTGTACTTCTGGAGAACGGGAGATGGTTTCCATTAGTCTTGTGAAGAATTTATTGCGTGTTTTTAATTCCTCTGTTTCAACCTTATAAGCTTCTCGTAATTTTGAAATTATCTAAAATATTGGTTAAAATTTACGGAAGAGAAGTGAATTTCAATCTTTGATCGCATCCAACGAAAATATATATTATTTACACAATATCTTTTATTGTGACATTTCAATAGTTGAATGTGCTTCATAAGGTTGTGGCTATCAAATTTGAGATGTGTCATGCTCAAATTAAAACTGTCCTTAGTATTAGGAGAAAGAAATTAAGAGATTTAGGAAAAAGCTACACGGCTCCGCAATGTACTATTTTTCTTGTGTTATAACTAATATATTATGCTATGATGAAAAATATATAATTAACAAATGGTATGGATAGAAGATATCTCCATTAATTTCCAGTTTAACATGAAAACATTGAAAAATTAAAGTCTTCGTAAACATTGCACGTTACCTCAGAGAAGGACATCCTCCCTTTGGTACAGGAAAATATGTTAACAATAATTTTAAGTCGTTTTTATTTTATTTATAATCTTATTTTCTTTTTAGCATTTCCGTACGGGTACGATATGTTTGATCCTCTAAGTACTCATAGTTTTCGTCATAGGATCATGAAATTCCCAAGAATGTATTGTGTAGAATCAAGGAAGATAAGATGGATATTTTAAAAATCTCAAATTCCGGCTAATAGACCCTGTTCCTGAGTATATTATTCTGGCGCCAAAAGGTTACTACAGTAAAACCGTTAAGGTTACTCAGTTTCCACTCACCCGAAAGCGTCTTAACCGAGCTTCACCAAAAATTATTTCTTTTCTCACAAATTTAAAAACGCCGTTTAGCCAAATTTAGGCACGGGATACCGAATCGACAAATGCACCGCAATATTAGGCAATTGCCTCGATTATAACCGTCCTCATTCCATTCCGCGCCTTCGAATCGCATTTCGCGGGCGCCGATGGCATTGTCCAACGATCCGAATTCCTCGGTGCGATTCGATGGCTCCGTTCGATCGGTCCAAATGAAAGCGAACCGCTGTACTTCTTTCCCTCGTGCTTTACGAGAGCGACTTCCACGCGGCAGAAAGCCGAAGGATGAAATGGCACCGACCATGAATTCGGGGGAGTCTCCCCACTCATTCGCAAATGACGGTCGCAAACTTTTATGCCTGCGAATCGAATTTGGGTCGCGGGACTGAAATGGGAGGGCAGTAAAGGGTTAGTCCCGCAGTGATGAAGGGAGTGAATGGGCACGGAATCAATGGATGAGATATTTCGGGAGGGAAATTTCGGAAGAAGGTGATGGAAGGGGGCGTTGTCCGAGTGTGTAAAATTGTACGCTACCACTTCAGCTTGAAGGAAGGGCACTTTTCGAAGCTTAATTCACGGGAACCTTAATCTCATAACTTGTTAAACCGTATGTTGATTTTTATCCATCCTTTGTTGCTTGGAGAATGCTATACTGCTTGGGTGGATGTGATCAAACAAGTGCCTGATGTAAAATAGACCATTGCTTAGTTGGCCCTCTCCGAAAACCTTTTTCATCTACATCTACATACGTTCCCTGCAACCTGCCTTTCGACGTGTGGCAGGGGGTGCAAGCACCAATTTTTGTAGTGGTAGCATTTTTAAACGTATCTTAATCTCATAACTTGTCAAACTCTTTCTTGATTCTTCAAATAATAAAAAAGCACACTTTGTAAATTCCACGGAAATATATTAAAGGCAACTGGTTTCGTCTATAAGACATCATCGGGCACATCAGGTAAAGCCTAATGATGTCTTATAGGTGTAACTAGTTGCCTTTAATACATTTCTATAAAGTGTTGTTTTTATCCTTGCATGATGGCACAATCCCACAAAGTGAGATTCAGGAGACAGGATGGGAATCTTTAGAAGAAAGGCTCGATCAGAGATTTAAATTACTAGATAAATTCAGACAGAGCACGTTCATAGAAGATGTAGCCGATATTATGCGCCCTCCTTGTTATAAAGGCCGTTCTGATACCGCGAGAAAGATCAGAGAAATAGATGCTAGAACCAGTCGATTCAAGAATTCATTTTTTCCGAGAACGATACGCGAAAATAATCGACTAGGAAAGTAGAGTCATGGTGCTTGCACCCCCTGCCACACACCGAAAGGTGGCTTGCAGGGTACATATGTAGATGTATATATAATAGTTAGGCTGGAACATGTCAATTTTATGTTTCTTGATTCTTATCTATCCTTTGTTGCTTAGAAAATGCTATGACTGCTTGGAGAATACTATGACTGCTTTGATGATGGACTTGATCAAACAAATACCTGATGTAAAATAGGCCATTGCTTGGTTGGTCCTCTCCGAAATCCTACCTTCCTTTGAGGTAGTAGAAGTATTTTTTTAAATTCTTTGAAAGCAATGATCATTTCCCCTCCCACTCCCACTGAGAATCTTCCCCAAGCTCCCAAAATGAATTCCCGAAAATTCCCGAAAGGTGAACGTTTACCAATTTGCCTATACGGGATCCCGATATGAAATCTACCGAGACATGAATGACGCTGATAAATGGTATCCATTTGCTTTTCTCATGTAGAAATATGGAAAGTGTTACTTATAGGGTCATTGTTCTACCTTTACGTGAATTTTCTCCACTTGTAAGAATCTGGCTCAGTGAAGTAATCAAGGGCTAACAATCTCATTCCTCATCTTGCCTACGAAAACCTCAAAGCTGTTTCTCTGAGCAAACAAAATATTTTTTTAATAATACATTCCGTTCGACTCCCACTTTTATGTTTTCAGCACATAAAGAAAACTTAACTTTACAGTTGGTGATATTTTTAAGATGTAGAGGTGTTCGAATTCAGTTAAAAATCCGTTCGATAAGAAATTTTTTCTAAATTAGACATCGGCTCTCATAAATGTAGAACATAGATGTAGTAAATTTTACGTTTAATGATAGATCTGCTTTAGAACTTTTAAATTGGTATATACAATGCAACTTATGTTTAAACACTTTAAGGAACGGGCGTTTGAATGAGATCGCGCTCGCCGAATTCCGCACTTCTTTGCAAACTTTGTCAGCCCGCCATTTTGTTACTATTCAAGATATTGATCTAGGAATTGGCGAACATGTTTTAAATATTATTTTTCATGTTTTGACTAAATGTGAAGAAAATCCGAATAAGTCTTGTATTTTCTTGCTTGGTTTGGAGTGGAATGTCCCCCTCATGATGAAGAGGATGGAGTTCAAAACTGAATACTGCGCAGACAGCCAGTTGAGTAAAGCTGACCTACCATTACTGGATGAAACTGTAAAAAAAAGATGAGCCACCTTTTTAATTCCACTCTAGGAAGAATCGGAATCTCTCCCACGAAAATTTCGCAGTTTAACGATTGGAGGACCGATCCAAAAGAAAGCTAACGAGCAATTCCGTACTCTTGGGCCGGGAAAAAGACATTTTAAAGAGCGTTTTAATGCGTAGGACGGGAGAGGACTCCTTCAATTATACAGCTTTTACATCTCGTTAGGAAGTGGAGAGAGGGGATGGAATTAGGGCTCGGAAGGGAAAACGAGAAGGCAAAGTCCAAAATAAACCAAGGAATAGAAGGTATTGAAGGCAAAAGGAAAGGAAAATACAAGAGGTCCGGACTAAAATGACTATAACGAAGGTCCCCTCTCTTGGAAATCGTCATATGAAAGCATTTGAAAATGAAGCGTCGATTTATGAGAGCCGATAACTCGATCAAGTCGTGCAATTTTGTAGAAAATAGGAGTCACTCTAAAGAAATGCAGTAAGCTTAAGGGATCGTCCGTAAGATTTCATCAGCGATATTTTAGGTCAATGTATGTAATTTTTGTATTCATTTTATTCTTTCTACCAAGCCTTGGTACCAATCAGTTTTTATCCTCAACGAAACCATAATTTCTTTTTTGTTTTCTTTCTGTTGTGACCGTGCTTGTTAATAAATCTTTATTCATTAAATTTTATACTATCTTTTCAAGCTGAATTCATTTTATGCTTTTGCAATTCGACCAGTTAAGGGTTGAATGAAAGATGGGAATCTCTGGTCCAAAATTCGTCAAATAAAGATGTTTTTATCGCATTGGATTATTATTAACCATGATTGTGTTTCTCGTAGAGAATCAACATGAAATATCGATAAATGTTACAAAGGTGCTCGTAGACAAAAATTAGGAATCATCAGAACAAATTTGATTTTAGGCCAAACTCACTCAATAAATTCAAAGATAATACGTTCTCGGAAGACGTAGTGGATGTTGGGCGTCCACTCTATTACATAGGCCAATTTGAAACTGCAAGAGTAAATTGGGAAATAGATGGCAGAAGTCACCGCTTCGACGATTCATTAAACCGCGAACACCGCGTGACAATGACAGATTGCAAAAAACGACTCCCGATGCTTGCAATTCCTGCTTATATATGTAGGAATAAAAGATGTGAAAGAAAGGGCACTTTATAGGAAATGTGAGGGCACATGAACCTACGAAAAGGTAGAACACATATAAAATATTAATTATCTCGAGCTTTTATCTTTCGTAGTGCTGAATACATTTCTTATAATTGACTCTCATCTTTTTTATGTTACATTCAATTCATTACATGAAATTAATTTCGTTTCGAGTTAATTGATGTCACCAATGGCATTTATTGTTACGTTAAATTTGAAATATAATATTCTTATTAATATATTACTCATCTCCTTCACATTGTATTATTAATACGGCTTATGTTAGCATTAAAAAATTATTTCTCTTTCGTTTCCTGCTTTAGCTTTCATCTGGTCCAAAATTCAGTGAGGGAATTCGTTCTGAACTATATGACATGGCTTCGCATTGATCATGAGGACTTAATTATAATGGGCTTCTGTTCATAACCTAGCATCTCGCTGATATGGTCCAAAAATAGTCTGTTCAGAGGCACATTCAAGGCCTCATAAGGCAATGCGCAGTCAGACAGCTTCAGTTTAATCGAAATATGCCAAATACTTCTTAATTTTGAAAGCAAACTACATAAATTATGCATTACTTGTGCGCTTAAATTAGGAGTTTTTTTCTTCTCTTATAAAGGCGTGTTTAAACGGAATGTAAAAATATCTGATGCACATAGCTGCAAAGTTTTGGTTATTATGTAATAATAGTCCCTCTGCTGAGAAACCATTGATTACAATGCAATCCAAAATACATGTAATGTGCATTGGTGCCATTGAAGATAATGCTGAGCTTCGAAATTGACGTGATTCAATAGTTTTAGTTAGTTATAGTAATAGTTAGCAATTTAAGTAACCTAAGTGCCGCATTTTCCAGCGTATAAGACGACTGGATGTATAACACGACCCCCAACTTTTCCAGTTAAAATATCCAGTTTGGGATACACCCACTATAGTCTCTTCTTACAACGCACACCGAATGAAAATTTAAAGAATATCAGATTTGATTTCAATGTGGTAATTATAATTCAAATGCTTTTGAAATACAAGGACGTAGCAGGAACACTGTCACTCATAAAAATAAAGCTGTTTGTCATCAAACATTTAAACATAAAACAGTGCTATATTCTCCATCCGGCGTATAAGACGATCCACGACTTTTGAGAAGATTTTCCTGGGTTAAAATGTCGTCTTATGCGCCGGATAATACGGTGAATAGCTATGTTCAAAATCATGCCTACTTCACTACTTCCTTGATTTTTTCTCAGTTCGAGCGTAACTTCCTGTTCTGCGCCATATTCTGTGGATATTGGCAACTTTTCCAACTCTTCCTAAACCCATGAATTATCTTAAATCTCCGCCCACCAATCTTTCTCCCACACTCCGACTTCATCTCGATCTCATTGACGTCAAAACGATCTTCCTTCCAATCTACCCTACTTTACTGCTTCAGTCATGCCGGTAATAGAGGTAACCGAATTTTTATCTCATATTTCACTTAAATTATCTTCATCTTTCTTTCACTCCTCAACTAGAATCTACTATATAAGAGTACAATGCTACGCGTACGTATGATTTAAATATTCACCAATAGATGGAAAACGAGATACCATATACGTTCTCCTCTGACTGATAGATGGTGCGGGCTTATGCATTTTTCAAAATATATGTGTTCTACCTTTTTGGTAGGTTAATGTGCCCTCACATTCCCCATGCAGTGCCCTTTCCTTACCTTCTTGGTAACTCATCTTGGTAACACCCCTTCATCGAAGTCATCTAGCATCTTTTGTCTTTGTCTTCCCATAAGTATTTCCAGTACATTTTCCATTTACCAATTTTTAGGTGTGTTTAATCTTAATAAATATATATATGAGTGTTCTACCTTTCGGTTGGTGTTTTTTCAAAATGCACGCATAGTTTTGCAGGAAGATTAATAAACTTGTCTACCATATTTTTACATTTTTTCCATTAAAAAGAAAAACTACGCTTTAATTTAAACTTAACTACTTAGTCTGTTTATTATTTCTTAGCTATTTCGCTAATATTTTAGCCTGTTTTAATAAGCTAAATATGTATTGTATTATGCTATACTATAAAAGTACTTATGAATAAAATACCAATTCAGAAATTACACAAATTAAATGTTTAATATAGGTATAATATTTTATCAACTGAAAGTGATCCTGCTATAAATTTCAAATAATTCTGAAGGCATGTTAAGACTACATAGAGAGGTTCGACGCAACATAATGTAGTAAAAATCGTGATATACTCCGTAGAATGCGAGATGTGGGTAATACAGGGAACAAATCCCTCAAAGAAGGAAAAATTCGATAAATCTAGCCAGAAAATCGCTAAATTTGCAACTATGTTAACAACTCCGAACGGAGAAGAGGAACGGTGTGATTGATAAATACGTACGCATACACAATAATTCAACTTCTCGTATTCAAATTTCTAACCCAAGACTCGGAGAAACGTTAAAGGGAAAGACTTCAAACCGAGATTTCATTCAGTATACCCAAACGAAGAGGGCAGGAGAAAAATGGGGGAATTTCGAATTAGATACATTTCGGAAAAGGAAAGAAGGGTGGAAGAGGAGGAATGAGACGGGAGGAAGAAAGGCGAAGTTAAATAGGCTGAGTGGAGCGGTCGGCGAGGCGTGAGCACGGCGCCTTTGTGCCGATTCAGCTCCGGTAATTGGTGCCGCCGATGGAAGCCAAAAATGAGGAGGGAAAAAATCAAAAAGATCCTCGAAATCTGATCTTTTTCATTACAATCGCAGCGGCGATTACTTCTAACGACGCACTCGTCTTGCACGAGTCCCTGGAGAGTACTCTCCGAGGCGAAAATGAGTGAATCAGCCGCTGCTCCTTCTGAGAAAGCGAACGTAATGATTTCCGAATCCATCCAAACATTCGGATTACAAGGGAAATGTTTGTTCTCGTTGTAATTGGAGGAGTCGAAAAATCTGTGCCGCCCCCACTTCTGAGCCTTGAAACAAAGTATTGGAACCTTGGAGAGGTGGTTCGAGTGGAGGGAAAGAATTCGGAGGGAAACTCGTAGGACAATGGGTTTTAATTGTAGAAATTTTTTCTGGGCATTATGGGGAACACTTAATTTTATTCGAGAACAAAACCATTGACGTTTAGAGTACAAGCGACCCAGCACCGGCCCCCTGCGTCCCCCAATATCCCTGCATCCTACGCTCCACCTTACAATTATTTTTGTTTCAAAAGTTTAAACATATCTAAAGGACATAATGTTATGCAAACGACACTAATTAAATGATCGCGATATGAACTCGATGTGGCAAAGCTCAACTTTCTGGAGGGTAAGGAGACCATACTAAAGGATAGTATAAAAAAATGAAGTTTAATCTAAAAAGTTTTTATTCAATCCTTAATAATCACGATATGACATTTTTCATCGATTTAGAAAGCAACATCAATGTGATGTTTGATAGTCCATATTAGTAGAGGTGTATGAGGGAAGGAGCTCAGTTCGAGTAACTGATGAGAGCCCCTACTTCTCAGTAACATTGCTCTCGGCTATTCCAACGATTAAGATATTTTGTAAGATCATCATCATAGGTCATTCAATCCGTAGATTGGTTGACTGCAGCCCTCCATTCCTCTCTATCTAAAGCTAACTTTACTAAATCCTGATATCTCTTCTTTCCTATATCTCTCTTTATTTGGCTAATATATTCATCTCTTGGTCTTCCTCTTGCTGCTTTTCCTTCTATTTTTCCCTCAAGTACGTTCCTAACAAATTCATTGTGTCTGATGATATGTCCAATCCATCTGGTTCTTCTTTTTCGGATGATGCTCCATATTGTTTTAACCTCTTCTATTCTTCTGTATACTTCTTCGTTTCTTACCTTATCTGTCCATTTGATCTTCAGCATTCTCCTCCAGCACCAGGTTTCGAAGGCTTCTATTCTTCTCTGGTCCGCTTTCCTAATGGTCCATGTCTCTGATCCATAGAGTGCCACACTCCAGACGAATGTTTTCAAGAATTGTTTCCTTGTCTGTAATCTTATATTCTTTGAGCATAGTAGTGGCCTCTTCCTCATGAATGCCTCCTTTGCTTGGGCTATTCTTCGCTTGATGTCTGTGGTAATTCTCCCATCCCATGTTATGCTACTTCCAAGGTAGGTGAATGATTCTACTTGCTCCAATTTCTCTCCTCGTAGGGTAATGTTTGCTTTCAATTTTTCTCTTCCACATATTAGGATTTTTGTTTTCTTTTTGTTCACTTTCATATTATATCCTTGAATAGCTTGATCTATTGCATTTAGGGATGCCTGCAAATCGCCTTTATTTTTTGCTATTACTGCAATGTCATCTGCAAACCGAAGCATGTTAATTTCTTTTCCATTCACCTTAATTCCCTTCATGTTCATTCCTTCTATTTCTTTCATTGCTTCTTCTAGGTATACATTGAACAATGCTGGTGAGAGGCTACATCCTTGTCTTACTCCTTTATTTATCTTAGTTTCTATTTTCTTGCCATCTCTCATCCTCAGAGTGGCGACTTGGTTTTTATACAATTGGTAGATTATTCTTCTGTCGTTGTAGTCCATTCCTTTGTTTTCCAGTATTTGGAACAATTTGTTCCACTCCACATTGTCAAAAGCCTTCTCCAAGTCTACGAAAGCCACATACACTAGCTTGTTGACATGTATCATCTTTTCTATTATTCTTCTTAGGCATAATATGGCCTCTCTTGTTCCTGTGCTTTTCCTGAATCCAAATTGGTTTTCTGACAAGTTGGCTTCAATTATTCCTTCTATCCTCTTGCTTAATATTCTTGTGAGTACTTTGGATGCATGTGAGAGCAGACTCAACGTTCGGTATTCCTCACATCTCTCGGCTCTTGTTTTCTTTGGTATCGCAACCATTATATTCTTCTCAAAGTCCACTGGTAGTCTTCCACTTTTATAACTGTCCTTGATAATTTCAAACAGGGTGTCTTTTGCTTTCCCTTCAAGCGCTTTGACAATCTCTCCATTTATTTTATCTGCTCCAGGTGCCTTGTTTTTCTTCAAGTCCTTCACTCCTCTCTCGAATTCACTTCTCGTTATCTCTGGGCCTCGCTCATCTTCATCCACCTCACTTTCGTTCTTTAATATATCTTCAAGAGGTTTTGGTCCTTGATATAATGTTTCAATATAGTCCTTCCATCTCTTTCCTATATCTTCACTTTCTATCAGCATATTCCCGTTCACATCTCTGATGTTGTTGCATGTAGTTTTTCTTTCTCTGAAGTGGCCTTTTACTAACCTGTATGCTGTTTCAGTGTTCCCCTTCCTCATGTTTTCATTTATTTCTTCGCAGCAGCTTTCAATCCATTCTTCCTTAGCTTTCTTTGATTCTCTTATAACTTCGTTCCGTAGTTTCTTGTAGAGGACTCTCCCATCTTCACTCCTCGAGTTCTTGTATTTCCTTCTTTCTTCCATAAGTTCTCTTATCTGCATTGTTATCCATGGACGTCTGGTATCAGTTCTGTTACTTACGAGTAGCTCTTCCGCTACTTCAGTGATTGCCTTTTTCAGGTCATTCCATCTTCCTTCATTGCTTTCATCACTCCTATACTCTTGCTTTTCAAGCTTTTCATTAATGGTTGCAGTGAATCTTTCTCTGGTGACCTTTCCTTCCAGAGCTTTTGTATCCCATCTTGGTTCACGTTTCACCCTCTTAATCTTTTTGTGGCGCAAACAACTCTCCATAACTACTAAATTATGATCACTATCTATGTCTGCACCTGGATAACTCTTGCATTGTTTCACTTGGTTCATTTTGTAAGATATACGATATTTATTTTACGATAAGAAAATATGTAGAAGATTGAGAGAAGAGGAGAAGGGTGATAGGTGAGGATCTTGCGTCCTTAAGTCCTTCTATTTATCTCTGAAAATATTTCCTCATCAACAATTTCGATCTAAAACTATTTGAGCGCAGGTAAAACGTAACTCAAGAGCGGTTTGATAGTGTAACTTGCGACATTTTAAAGTAAGTGGATGCTTAGAAATAATATTAATGTTAATAATCATATCAAAAATTTGCCTGCGTGATAAATCCAAAAAGACTGTGATGCCAGACAAATAAAATGTATCAATAGTTTTTATGTATGCGTCTAGATAGATCCTTTATATTTAAAAAAAATGTATGAAATACCTTTGAAATTTTCCGTTTGATCTTCCATTAGGTATTTTTACAAACCGCTACCTAAGTGAGAGAAGATAAAATGAATGCCATTGATAAGAATCACTAATATATCATTAAATTTCATCACAACCAGGATCAAAAGAATGCAATGTTTTGAACTATTAGTGATCTCGGCCTTCCTTACCCGATAAACGACTAACAAAGGGTTTTCAACCTGTAATTCGTCATTAACAGTGTTCCAATTCTCTTTTCTTACAAGTATATATATGAGTGTTCTACTTTCTATAGGTTCATGTGCACTCATTCCCTTATGCAGCGCCCTCTCTTTCACTTCTTGGTAACTTATCCCACTCCTTAAGCCATCCAACATCTTCCGTCTTTGTCTTCCCCTCTGTCTTTTCCCTAACTTTCTTCCAGCGATTAATTTCATCAGTAATTTCTCTCCTCTCAATATTTGACCCACCCATTTCCTTTGTCGTTGTTTCCTTTAAATACTGCAATTAACACCCTCTTCTCCCCAACCATCTCTAGAACCTCCTTGTTTGTTTTTCTATCGACCCAACTTACTTTCTCCATTCTACGCCATACCCACATCTCAAAAGCCTCAAATCTTTTTATAACCTCTTTTCTTAACGTCCACGTTTCCCACCTGTGTGACGTTACACTCCACACCAAGGATTTTACCAATTTCTTTCTGATTCCTTTATCAAGTCCCTTCGTCATCAGTTCTCTTCGCTTCATAAATGCTTCTTTCGCAATTGCTATCCTTTATCTAATCTCTGTTGAGCATCTCCAATCCTTAGAAAGAAGGCTGCCCAAGTATGGAAATTGATCTACTTGCTCTAGTTTTTTCCCATCCACCCTTATCGTTAACTTATCTTTCTTACCCTTGGAAAAGCTCATTACTTTAGTTTTCTTCCACGTTACGCATCCATACAACATTATACTTGACACCACGGATTTTACCAACTTTTCCGGATTCCTTTATCAAGACTTCTTACAGATATGGCAACACTAATTTTTATCTTAACAAGAAAAGTCGTGGGGTGCAGTACTGTATCACCTCGTCGGCTATCATGTTTTGTACTGCGTAGATGAGCTGCAGTCGGACTTTAATTCTACGCTCTATTACTCGGTTTAATGACGTCGAATCCCACCGCAGGATCTTTCGTGTGATCCACCGACTCGAATCATCTCCAACTCTCAAAGCACTCCAATTAAGGACGAGATGGCTCTCTCCAACTTTCAATTCCTTTCCGATAAGTTCTCTCTCGCGATAGCGAGTGGAAAATCGCGGCCCCGAGAACGCTCCAGCACTCTCTTTCTCTCCGATTCACTTTCGAAGAAATGATCGAAACAAAAATTAAAAAAAAACTCATTCAAAGCCACCGCGGCGGAGGATCTGCTTCGCTCGATTGAGCCCTAATCCCTTCCAAAGTTAACGAAATAGGAAAATAAAGAAAAACCCCGCTTGTGAAACACCAGCGATTCGATCGAAGCATAAATTGGCTCTCCTCTTTCACTCAGCTGAAAATACACTCCCGGAAGAGGCTGCGGGAAAAGAATGAGGGAAGCTCGGAAAATTGTTGGAAAGTTAATTAAAAAGCGGGAGCGGGAAAGGAGTCCATTTACGTCCTCCGTGATGCGAAAGGCCTACCGAGTCAAAAATGAATCCTCTTAAAATTATTTCCACTCAAAACAAACGGGGTTATTAATGCGTGGATCGTATCGGATGTTTTTAAAAATCTTCGGGGAAGTGAAATTGCCTGCCTCGGCGATCAGTTTTTAATTTAACACTTCCTTTGAGCGACAACGGTGGAATTTATGCATACCTATACAGTCAAAAATGGTCAAAAGGAGGATTTAGATATATCCGAGAAATAGGTCACATAGTGCCACAGTCATATCACGTGAGATTCGTTCTAAAATAAGCTAATTGAATCATTCAGAGATTGGAAATATTTTTATTGAATGTCACCTTATTGTCACCTTAAGTGTGGAAACTAATATCTGAGGGATAATACCAACACACTTAGTTGTAAATTAACTTCAGTCCTTTTTTCGGTAGTAGTTTTCTAGTATCTAGAGGTACTCTAATTCGATTCAAAATCTTTTGAATGAAATTTAATTATTCTCCTAAGTATTTTTACCACTTTTAATTGAAAATAATGAAAATATGTAACAAAAATCATATATCGTAAATGATTATCTCTTATAATAATCAAATAACTTATATAGATTAAATTAATTTTTAAATAAATTAATTAAATTTTTATCAAATAAAGAGAAGTACCTTCTAGAATCCTAATCTAAATACTTATTGGCACGGAATTGGAATATACCTGAAGAGTCTCTAATGATATTAATTACATTATATGTCTGATAAAGTTTGGAATTCTCTAACTGTAGAACACGAAATAGCTTAGAGATATTTCTGAATATTTCTAAAGGATTTTTCATAAAAGTGAAGGAATAGTAATCTGTGTTTTCTATCAGCTGACGTTGCAAACCTGGTTAACTTTGATCAACATCAAGGACCTTCTACAGCATATTTCGAAAGTTTGAGATTCAATGGTTCATTATTAATAAAACAATATGCGATTGTAAGAATGACTGCAACTTTGGGACGTTTGTAAGATTTTTATTTATGAGTTAATAATTTTAACTAATTAGGATGCAAAAAACTCTCATGATGCTCTGCCTAAAGTTCTCTCCATGACTTTAGATAAGCTAAATCAATCGTATCAGGACTTGAGAAATCATAAAAATTCGAAAAAAATTGTCACATTGAGTCTCCTCGAATAATTTAGGAAAAATTTTTTAACGTGATTAGGTTAAGGGTTAAAGGATAGAAATTATAAAGGTTACGCTTATTAAGTAGAAATTACCGTAGGAGAAAGATAGTAAGAACTGAAAGAAAGACCTCGTCACAAACCTGCAAAGGTCATAGCCTGAAAAATCCGCCCTGGAGTGCTCTGTAAAAAGGCATAATCAGGATCCATATTCGAAAAGAGGTTTAATGACGATGGTAAAAAAATTAAGCAGTCCGTCGCTACAGTATTTTGCGTACGTTACCCATTTTTAGAAACTAGTAATATCATTTCGTACGGAGAAACTCATCTCTGAAATCCCCTCCCATATAAAGAATAATACGTCGAATACGGAATAATCCTACGGCCCTTTTACTCCTCGTCAATCGAAGTAAAAATCTTGAAATAAATCAAGGGATTCTCGATGAAAATCCTCATCAGAGAAAGCGCTTCGTAAAAAATCGCTTAAAAAGCACGCGCTGCTGAGACAATTATCCATTCGGGAAAGTGGCCTGATGAATAAGGGAGCCTTTCACGGTCACATAATGGACTCTCATCAAGATCTCGCGGAATCTTTTCAGAATCGCAAAAAAAGTTCCCTTTCTATGCACCACGGCGGGATGGAAATGGCAAAAATTGCTATTCCGTGAAATTCTTTTCTCGTCGGACTCCTGAGCGCCATTCTGTGCATGGGACATTGTTCCGTATTTAACGATCCTCCTTGCGAGACCATTTAGAGATGCAGCTTGCGCATTAGACCACGCTAAGGACGAGATCTGCAGTCTGTGTAACAGATGGTGCACAAAGAGCGTTGGATGGCACTTGATAAAAGATCTAATGCAACTTGTGCGTGACTTTGCCCTAACGAATTTAAGCATCTGATACCTCGTTTCTGCATTTTTGGCGTTCCTTCTATATTTCCTCTTAAGCGGATCTTAAAAATTTTACATTAAAAATGTTAGATTCCTTTCTCTGCCGTCTCCATTTTAATTAATTTCTCATTATACGAAATCTTGTTTCTGAGGAAGGTATTTCTGACAAGGGTTAAATGGAAGATGAGATTATCTAGTCCCATTGTCGCCCAGTAATGTAGACGTATTGTGTTGTATTGCATCTAGCTGCCATATTTCGTAAGTCATATAGTCTCATAGTGAGATGGCAAATGGCACTTAAAATAAAACTTTTGCTATCTTTAGTCTTTGAAATGAGAAAATTTTGAATTAGTAAAATTAGCTCTGTCTCATTTTTACCATTTATTATTTTTTTTGCTAACTGAGATGAGTATCATAGCATTGCCGCTTAAGATATAGCTGCCGAAATGCGTATTTAGCTTTTTCAATTTACACCCCATGAGTGGGTGAGCTATCTTTTGCCTATACTCCTAGTCTCGGTTTTTTCCATAATACTTCCCATACTGTGTGGACCTTAAGGAAGGAGGACATCAATATATTAGAGGCTTTCGAATTGAGAATGTGACGTGGAATGGAAAAGTAACTTGGGTTGATAAAAAACAAACACGGAAGTACTAGAGATGGTAGGGGAGGAGAGAGTTTTAATCGAAGTAATCAAGCGACGGTAATGGAAGTGGGTGGGTCAAATATTACGGGTAGAGGAACTGCTGAAGAGAAAAATTGCAAGGGAAAAGGCAGGTTGAGAAGATAAAGTCAAAATATTTTAGGTGATGTAAAAGACAGGATCACCTTCGCAGTATTACTACCTACGATTATCTTTACATACCTAATAATACAAGAGATAGATTCTCACACACAAATTTGTAAGTTAAACAACTCATTTACTCCATATTCGTACACTCTATGCCACATATATATACTCTATTCATATTCAATAGTTACCTAGATAGGTACAGGTAAAAATATTGCTTTGTAGGTGTGGGAGATTATCCTTGTGACCCGGGCATGAATCCGCAAAATTTCAAAACTAAGTAGGTAGCTTGTGAGGAATGCATTACGTATTTCGTAATAACGTATTAGATATGTATGCAAATGTAAATAAATATATTTAAATTTTATATATAATGTATAAGATTCCACCAAGCGTTAACTATTGCTGCAATTTATCAATAAAAATTATGATATATGCAACTTCCCTCTTGGGCCATTCGTTATACATTTCGCTATCCTTCTGCGTCATAGGAAGGATATGTCTGAATTTTCCGGCCCATTCTTACAGTCTTTGTGGACGAGGGAGTTTGGAGGGTTTCCATCACAGAGAGATTTAGCATAGAAGGCCACTCTCTTCTCTAAGAGTACTATGAGTACGAATCGCAGCGGAGGGTACCACTGGCTCCATTCCAACAGCAAGGAGACCGCACAGTAGGTGCCCAAATCGATGGAGAGAAAGATAAGGGTTCTAAAGGATCAGAAAATCCCTTTGGAACAGAACTTGGAGGGAATTTCTTCTATTCTGTCAGTGCTTTCAGTCATTGTGTAGCGCTATTTAATTCTTTAGTTGTTAGTTAGTTTAGGAAACAAATTTTCCGGAGGAACATCATTAATATATTCGCGGAACCCGACAAAAATTTATTCTTTTTTAATATATTTTTTATGATTCTTATCTAAGATTTATATAGATGAAATTTATATGAATCTAAGATAATCTTTGGGTTTGTCGCGTTTCTTTCCTAGCTGAAGTTGCTTTGCTGCAGCTTACTGCAGTCAGCCGTCTTGGTTGAAAACTTTTTTATGATTTCTACATACTAGCAGAAATATAAATGCTCTCCGATCACTAATATTAATAGGATTAAATTAAATTATTAAATTTAAAAAAATAAAAATAAAATTAAAAGTTTTAATTTTTAATTTTAGTTTTAATTTTTAAAATAATTTAAAAATTAATTTCAAAAATTATTTCAAAAATTATTTTAAAATTAATTTCAAAAATTATTTCAATTATTATTAAAATTATTTTAAAATTATTTTAAAATAATTTTAAAATAATTTTAAAATAATTTAAAAATAATTTTAAAATATTTAAAAAATAATTTAAAACATTAACCTAAGAAGCCTCTAATCTATTAATAGCCTCCTTTCTTAAGGTCCAGGAACCATTTTATACGGTATATAAATGCAACACGTAAACTATATAACAATACTATGTGTGTTGAAGAGATTATTGCTAGTTAATTCGCATCATTCTCTTCATTGTTTCACTCTCCGACTTAGAGCGCGCACCAAATTCTGCGCTCTTACGCGAAAATGTATACGAACGCACAAATGAAATTTGTGCAATCACGAGCTATATATAGATGCAAGCGGAATTCCGCGCTGAAATCTGTATTCTGCGCCAGGCAGCTGTTTTCATTCTCGCCTTACGAACTTTCTCTAAATAACATTCCCTTCCTTTTGACCCTCCTGCCTTTCTCTCCCATATCCCCGTATACGTCCCTTTTTTCCCCATCATGTGACGTGGCACAGCCCTGTTATCCTTGGGCGCTACAAGGCTCCAAAACGCCGACCCTGACGTGCTCCCGAGATATTTTTTTCTGCGTCCCGTTGGCATAGAAAGCGCTGGGGGCCACGTGCGTCGGACATCGGCACCATTTGTGTTTTTCAGTGAGAGACCGAGATAAAGCGTTTAAGCGGTACACAATGCGAGTCTCTCCCAGATTGATTATGTTCCCCTTTTGACTCGATCATTATAACGAGATTACCCTCGCGGATAATACGTCAGACGCGTGCAAATAAAGCCGGAGAGGCTATTTTGGGAGCTTTTTCGCGTTTATGAACGCTGGGTTTTATCCGGAGTAAGGCGTTTCCTTTTGGAGAGATTTTCTTTTTTGTATAGGGTTACGAGGCGAATTTTTGCGTCTGGTTTTACGGAGACTGTTTACGAGGCGATCGCTGGAGCATTATCGCAGAAGTGTGCTGTGGAGAGATGATTGGAGGAGGAAAATGAGATGTTCTGTGTCGACTGGGTCATTTTGTGGATACACCCAGATTTATTCCGTTAAAACCGTTTGAGGAATTTTAGAATGATGATATTTTTTAACTTTGCGTTATCGAGAGTGGGTTAAGGTTAATTCTTCTTTGGCTTTAATCATCTGCGGTAGAAGTATTACTAAAAGTAATGCGACAGCTGATGGCATGTGGACCCCAAGTGGGAATCGAACCGGGACCGATTTCACGAAGAGCGAACGCGCTACCCACTTGGCTATCCGGGAGCTCAATCGGTCATTTATCATCATAAAAATCAATGTCTTATGAATATTTGAAATATAGATTTACAAATAATAATATATTTACAAACAGCGATTAATATATTCCCAAAAAGCTACTCTGTGCTGCCTTATACTCTGTATTTGAAAATGGGGATCCAAGATATCTCCTTGACCTAACTTCACACTCATCCTTAGTTCGAAATATGCAGGCTAGAAGTAACCCATCCAAATTTGACTTCTCTGCGTACAAATATAAAACATTTCGCAAATCTTTTGTCGTCAACTTAACTTAGCATCATTAACTTAACGCTATGAATTGGAAACTTTTTGGAAACCAGATAAATTACAAGCCACAGAAAATCTTCAAAAATTCAAGGTGAAGCTATATAATTAACGTCTAATAAAAATCTAATAAATTTATGACCTATTCATCATCATTCCTTCGCACCTTATCATCATTGGGTACTGTGTTCTGTAGCCAAATGGTTTCTTAATATTCTATTTTTTTATTTATCTTTGTAATTCTCACGTCAAAAATTTTTAATGTGGTATATGAGCATCACGATTTAATCTTTGTGTCTTGCTTTTAGGGTTTCCTGTGCCCTGATTACAATCAAGAAGGTATTTTTATCATTAATAGTGATATTTTGATACTCTGATCCAACTTAAGGTGATATGAATTATTTTAACCTTTTTGCTTTCGCGATAAAATGGAAAAAGTGTCTCCTCTTGATCTCTTTCTTCGGATCAGCAAAAAGCATTTTAAGTCAAAGTGAATGCTCTCGTTTTCTAGACTAAATCCAATTCTTTATTGGCTACCAAACTTTATTCCCTTGATCTTGAAAATCGTATCCTTACCATTAAGTTTTCTATTCTGAATCACCTTTTCTGAGTTCGATATTATATTTCACTGCCATAGTTTTATCAATACATTGTGTACCCTGCTATCAAACTGATGAAGAGCTCTACTCACAAAACTGTCGCATTACCTATAACTGAATCACCTATAAAACTGTAAACCTTCATAATGCTGGATATATTAAATTGAACTGACAGCTTGAAGGAAAGCGAAAACGTTCCACGCTTTTAGCATCAATAAATCTATAAATCTTCTTTGCATCGTATAAAGTTGATTTCCATTTTCCCTTATTGCCTGAATTGCCGTCATGAACAAGCTATATTTATTTGATGAGACTTATGATTCGGAAATGGGGCATAATACATAGTTTCATGCGTAGAATATTTCATCACATATTCCTCAGTGCGAAGTATTAATTTTATACCTACTAATTCCCTATTTTGAACAAATTTATTGAAAATTGATATATTTCTTGTGTATATAGTACATAAATTATAGTAATTATTAATAAATTTCATCCTTGAATGTAATCCTGGATTATGAGTGGTAAAACAAGGAATGTATAGGTCTTATTTGATTTGATACAGACAATAATTAGAAGGTAGATATTTATACGACACCGAAGGGCATTCTAAGCTAATTCTGATACTGATGAAGCCTAAATCCATTTCCAAGATTTATATGCCCCACTATGCTTCTCTATTTCAGAAACACGTAGTTTTTCCTCTTCTAAATACCCTTTGATCGTGTATCTGATTAATTAATGTTATGAATATACGTATATATTTTATATTAATTTTTGTCATTTATTGACAAAGAATGTTGGTTGCTTGAAGGGAAGACCATATGGTCTCAATATCGCCAGAATAAAGACGTGATTCATTTGTATAACGTCAGAGATGGTAAGCCAATAAACCAAAACCACACTTTGGGCAGATTTTCAACGGTTTTATCGCCGACAAAGTTATGGTTTCATTAGCGGTTGGTTTTACGAGAAAACGGATGGTATCAGGGGGAACTAACCTCCCGCAGGAGGAAGAATGTTATTCAAAATTTATAGGAATAATTAAACATCTGGTTCCACCTCCATCTAGCGATCTTTAATGAATGGTTTGTAAATGGCGGAATAACGATTTAGGGACTCGGCAGAAGCCTGGTGCTGCCGGTAGAAAATTTAAGAGTAGTCGAACATCGATTAAATTCTCCAGAACGTATTGTGCCTGCGGACCACCAACTGCTTACCTCGTCGATGAAATCAAATTTTATTTGGAAAATTCGTGCACATGAATGGGATGAATCCAAACATTGTCGTATGAGATGATGAGAGGAGTGTAATTTTAAATTTTAAATATTGCGATTCCTGATATCACTTACATTTGTACTTATATTTTTAATGTTCCTTTTTTAAGATCAGCTTTATGTATTTTTAATACCTAAGGTGAAAATAGCTAATTCAGATACAGATAAAGGTAAAACTAAGTCTCTTAAAACTATTTCTATATGAGAATAGAATTTACGTTGGTATAAGGTAAAACACAACTCCATGACAGATGATATGTAGTTTTTCGAGAGTTCAAATTTTCAAATTCGTAATTTAACCGTTGAATTTTGCATTGTCAAATGACGAAACCATAATAATAATCAGTTGCATGTTTCTCACCCAAATACCGTGTTTCGCCAACATATTTCTTTTCCTAAATTGTACACTACCAAACGAATAACGGGCATGAAAATGGGCCTGACAGAACAAAGGTACATACAAACCCTGGTCTCCTAATCAAACATAAAAATGGCCGAGTGGCTATTGTGTCTGTCACAATTTCCAAATTATCCAAAGTTTATCCTCAGTGGTTTAAATCCTGTTTAAAGAAATTTTAGTCATAATTAATTTAATGTATTATTATTTATTATTACTTTAATGTATTATTTTTATTGGTTATTATTATTTTTATTAGTTATTGTTGATTTATATATTAATTTTTCATAATTATATTATTTTATTATTATACATTTTTCATTTTAGGATTTTAAGAAATTTTAATTTAATTTTAATTTTTAGATATTTTCGTCAGCCTTTTTCATATTCGCTCTTCCTTCAGGAATTTTCCTAGCCGCACAATTTTTCGCGCAGAGTTACCTTAAACCCTTTCCTGAAAATTACACATTCAAAATGGAACGACCTCACTCTCTCCGGATACCTCTAAATGCTGTGTTCTTCTTCTCTTCGCCAGGCCCACAACCGACTCGTGGCCGATCTGGAGATGGAAGGTGTATCTGTTGCCGAAAGCCAGAGCTTTGTGCCTCGCGAACTCAAGACCGCTCTGTTGAGACTGAAACGCCGCGACGTCCGTGTCATCCTGGGCAACTTCAACGAGACGTGGGCGAGACGGGTGTTCTGTGCCGCCTTGTCTGAGGGTTTGGTCGGGAGGAGATACCAGTGGCTCCTGGTGGGGACGTATTCGCAGAATTGGTGGGAGGTAATGTTGAAGATTAAAGGCCTCACTACCCTTGAGACTCTAATGAGAATTTTCCTCCTTTCCTCCTTCGAGTTCAGCTTAGAGGGAGATTTGCTCTCTTGAATTTATCTCGTAAGGTGGTATTAACGCATTGAGAGAGAGAATTTAAGCGTTGCGTAAGAGTGATTCTAATGAAGTTACAATGGTTAGAATTGCATTCTTAATTGAGAACTCCAGATGCCTGGGTTACTCTTAACTGAAGATTTATCTACTTTGGATATAGTTTGAGTAAACTATTTCAAGATATCACCTTCACAGAAATAGTTATTGCATTAGCTTAAATTGATTGCCTAATCTACTTAAATTAAATACTTCTGGATAAAATTTGAGATACTATATGGGAATAGATTATAAGGTGCACTTTAATTACTCTTAACCGGTTTCGCATAAACCGGCCTGCTTATTAAATATGTTTACGATGGCCTATTTATGTATAAAAAATCTCGATACAATATGGTTTCAGTTCATATTTATTATCCATGAATTATTCAGCACTTAAGATGAAAAAATTGAGAGATTACGCTATTAAGTCTTCCCGGTCCCGTCGGACTTTTTTCAAGTCTATTCTTCCTTGGTAATTATTTGGTTGTAAAGTATGGGCCATTTAAAAGTTTCTTTTGAGCATTTTTATTGATTATATTTAATAATAACAGTATAAAAATGTATTATGTAAATAATAAAATATTAAATAAATATTATAAAGAAAATATAAATAATGTTATATTTAGTAATAATTTAATACTTTCTTTAATGCCTTGATTTGAAAAGAAACCGGCAGATGGCCCATTCTATATTATCATGTGTCTAAGAGGTTCATGAAATGTGACAGGTCGTGGACGAGAAACCGCCGAAGACATTGGGTCCAGATGACGAGGAAGAAGAAGAGGAAGAAGAGGACTTTTCCAACTGCTCTCCGGACCAACTCAGCGAGGCCCTCGAAGGCTGCATCCTCACCGACCTTCTTCCACTCAGTACCAATGGCGAGATCACCGTCTCCGGAATCGTAAGTGCTCATTTTACCATAACATTTCCTAACATACACTCTGTAAGGCTTGCGAAATGTCACCGTATGGAAGTCCGTAATGAGAGCTTCATGTGATTTGTTACACGAAAAGAACTACCAAAATCAGCGTGAAATGCTTTTGCATGGAATATTATCAATCATATTACCAGGGCTGGGGTATTATATAGGCTTGATATAGGATGAGGCTTAGTGCCTCAAAATCTAGGGGCCTCCAGGTATAATAGTTTTATCATAACTTAATCCAAACGTTCACTAATCTTGGATAGTAGTATATTTAGTATTCCATTCTCTGTCAAATTCATTATGCTTAAGTTACCTTATCACACTCACTTATCCCACCAATTTCTTAAATCATCAAATTAGAGAATTTATTCTCATCAATGTTTATATACTTATTTTCACGTTAGAATTTGGCCCTCTACCCAGGTGGCAATGCACGAGAAGAAACTAACATCATTAATAATTTCTGACATTGCCTGGAATTTACCCAACGGCAGGAGGGAAAGCTTTCCAAAATCCTTGCGAAGGTATTACACATTACACATTACAATTTCATACATTATTCATTACGTAAAATCTTAACGTAAAACTCACCGTTCTTTATGTCTACATTTATTTGGAATTTAAAAAGATAAATACATAAGACGTCATAATATTATATGATACTACATCATATATGCCCTAACTAAGATTCAAACCCGGGGCTTCATTGTCATTAGGCTATATATTAACAAAACAATCAGGAAATTGTAAGATATTTAAAATAAGAAATCGAAAATAAATACGCTTTTTTCGAATTCTCAGTATTCATTGAATTCATTAATTGAAATATATGACGTCCAAATTTAGAGTAATTACGAATTGAACCAAAATGATAAAACTAAATAGCCACGAATGACCATCGATCTTGGTAATATAATTGAAATAATTTTACATAGCCAAGATTTAGATACCTTTAATCACTTCGTCGTCAAGCAATCAACGTATTTTTACATCAAAGTATTTTAGATAAATCCATAAACTTTAAAAGTAAGCAAGCCTCTATCCAATCTCTGACCTCCAAAGATTCATTCATTAGACATCGGACACGAAATAAACAATCACCCATTTTTCAGGGATGAGTAATCTTTCTTAGATGCTTCCATTGTGGGTATTTTTGCTGTAGATATTTTTGCGGGGACTTTTCGTCGAGGGTGATAATTTGTCACTGCCAAGCAAAGAGAAAGAGAGAAATTTTCTGAAAAAATAATATTGGCAAATCGCTCAGATATGATGGATCACCTTTAAAATACCGAACTGACCTCCTGCCTCCAATCAAATAAATGCTCCAAGTGTCTTCTTGAATCCCATCACCATCCTTCTGAAAATAGCCCGTCATCTCGAAATCGCTATAGGTGACTGGCGTTTGAAGTATGACTTGTTTGTGTCTGCTTATGAATTGATGAGGATTCAAATCAAATTTTATGTATGTTGTTTATATTCGTTACTATAATCGTTTATATTGCAATTTTCCATTCATTATTGATGATAATGATAAGCTAATGTTAATCATTAAGTTAGCAAACACTTATAAAGTAGGAGAAAAGGGAAAGTTGAGTAAGATTTGGAAGTTAATTCAAGCAACGAATGACTTGTGTTATTCCATGACAACGGAAAAATTAATTGGGGAACAACTTTTCCAGAAGAAAATACTTCTTTAATTGTTATTAATAACACTGCTCGAAATACCTCAAAACATGTTCTTTGGTACCTTTCTGTTGTTTTGTGGTATTTTATATATTATTATTCATAATTATTTATAATTTATTGTAAATAACACTGCAAAATACGGCAAAACGTTCTGTCGGTACTGTTCTGTGATATTTTGCATTGTGATATTCATTATTATTTATTATTTATTTAAATTAAATATAAATAATAAATAAATACTAAATATATAATAAAACTATAAACAATAAATGAATATAACCATAAATAATACACTAATAATAAAAACACAATGAAAAAAACCACAGAACATGTTCTGTTAGTATCATTCTTTTGTTCTATGATACTTTCCGCTGCATAATTTATAATAAAAAAGAAACTAATTTCCCCAGGAAAAGTATTGTTTGTTTTCATTTTTCCAAGATTTTGGAGCATAGAAAAATAAGCTATAAATAAGAACAATGCTTCTTCATCGCTACAAGTGAGCAGTAATAATCCGTCATCGTGTAACTTCACCTCGATTGATTCCCCTAAACTTTATGAGTATTCTTCGACCACTTTCACTGTATCCCCACGAGTTTTACTTCTTTCCTTTTAAACTTAAGTGAAGTTGCCCACGTTCGATACCGAGCAGTCACAAGGCGCGAGACACGGTGAATGTCGAGTCAGGTATTTCCTCCCACGTTGTATTATCGACTCCTTAGTCCTCGCCACCTTGAGATTTCAGTTCTCACTCCCCGAAACCCTCTTCTCGTGCCACGTAAAAGCACTTCGCCTCACGCTCGACTCCCACGCGCGGTCCGGCGTCCCAAATCTCCAACCGGATGACAAAGGAGGACCAGATGCCTCACTCTCCGTTTTATTAAAGGAATGCCTGGGAAAATTCGCGCGCCTCGGGTCTGGACTTCAAAGGAGACTCCCCCGGGATGATATGGAAAAAGGAGAAGTTGCAGGTGGTGTACGTCTGTTTGCATAAGGAGACAAACTTGTAAACATGGAATTTTCTCCCGTTCCGACTTGGCGTAACAGATATCATGCGGAGGAGAATTTTGAAGGGTTTTTGAAAAGGGATGTGGAGAAACTTTCAGGAGGGTTTCCCACCAATTTTGAAAGCATAAGGCTTCCTTACGAGACAAAACTGGCCCGTTGTTCGTTTGAGTGCTGGAAAAATATTGTATAAATTGCACATAAATTCCCCGCGATAACGTCTTTGCCGTACCTACATCGAAAATTCTGTTATTTTCACCTATAATGCAAATTTAGGAAGTTAATTCTAAGAAAATTATTTTTTGTAAATTATTTACTGACTAAAAAATGGATCGTGGGGGCTTGATATCTTTTTTTACTTTTACTTTTCAAAAAATAGAAATAATTATTAATTATTAATAAAATTTCCACATATAACGCATATCTCGATAGCCATTCAACAACAAATTGCACTAAACTACAGCCATCAATAGTGATACCAATGTACTATTTAAGTTAGTAGACTTTGTCCAATTATCTGTGTAAGTTACACATTTCTAGATTATTTTCCAATAATTTTGTCCTTTCCCAATAATTTGAAACATAATTCAACGTTCTGGGATGAGACTAACGATTTCCTTGGATAAGTAATTCCAAACTATTATCCCAAAGTAATTATAAAACTGCAGTTCTGTTCATGAAAGAAAATTTACCCAGATATTTCTGTTCAGAACCCTCAGTTCTGATATTAGAATTCGTGGTCCTTTTACCCCAAAAACAAGGAAGGAGGATTATCCTACTTTGCAGATCTTCCCAGTTTGGCTACCCAGCCTATGTCCGGTACATACAAGTTAGTCTATTTATTTCACAAAGCGATTAACTGTGTAGTTCCTTCAGCATTTTAGGAACGTTATTTTCCATTCTAAATCGTAATAACACATACCTTGCTGCTTCCCACAGACGCTATATTTTCATGGTCAAAATGTCCATTGCAGGCAAGATATGTCCTCAAAGTATTCAAAACATAAATTTAATAAGGTTTTCAAAGTTCTCTATAATCTTAAATAATGCTCGATCGAATAGGAAAAATTAACGAAACACTCGACTGGCTTGAGCTTTACTTACAACACGAAAAAAGTTGTGGAGTGAATTACTTGTGGAACGTGCATGAAGAAAACCGGAGATTTAGAGTCGGTGAAGAAGGGGTAATGACTGGATAAGGGCTAAGAAAAACTCCCTACTTGAACTGTACGAGTGGGGTGTTTACGTAGCTTTGGACATGAAGAATGGATGGACGTGAGCAGAAGGACAGCAATGGCTCATGACGTGAATATGATCCGTGATAAAGATAGATGATTCTAAGTGAAAAAAGATCTGGAAGGAGAAAGACGTAGTTTAAAGTAGAAAATATAATAGGAACCATGAATGAGTATGAGACCAAAGTTGGATGGGAGAATAGAAAGGAATGGAGAAGCATCATATGTGAACCTAGCTTACTTACCATGATAAGGAACTTGGTGATTCTTATATGTGCGCAGGCTGACCATATCCCATCAGGCTGTAAATTTGGACATTAGTTGCTAGACATTTCACTTCAGTAGAACACGATGAAAACGGACAAAGTTTTTGGCTCGATCTTTCTCGAGGGATGTTTTCTTTACTTCAACACAGATATCATTTCAAAGAATCCCTGGTTCTGGAAAGTATTATTTTAACCAAAAATATAGTACCCCTAGTTCTTGATTTTTTTCAATTCTTAATCCTTACGGCAATGAAATTTAAAATGTTGACAGTGTTTTCTGTTTTGGTAGCACTCTTTCACTTGATCCAGAACCGAAGTTTTAACTCCCGATATTTTGCTGTTGTAAAAAATCTTTGCCAAAGGCTTAAACGGGACAGTACATATGTACTTTTGATGGACGGGTGGGATATGTCATTTCGCAAGTAGGCTATCACTGGGGATTGAACCCGGGACCACTTTCATCCTTGAACGCGCTGCCCATATATTCAGGAACCTACCCAGATTTCGTGCTGATATCTTCACGTATAGAATTTCTCCACAGTAATGGTCTTACTAGAAGGAAGAAGATGTACGGTCCGCTTTTATAGAACATCTCAGTCCTGGATGACATAATAGCGAAAGGGATGTACAACGTCGAGAAAGGCAGAATAGCTTCAATTTGTTCCTTTTGCCATTCCGGGAAGATAAAATTCGTCAGAAGAAACTTTGAGGACGTTATCTACTAAATGCCCATCTACTTCGCGTCACCTCGTTCCTCCCACCATTCTCCCTTCTCATTTTCTCTAGCAAAGTGCCTCGTAATCTTCACTCCATCCTCGTCCCTTCTTTAACAATTTCCCCCCCATTTTCCTTATCATTTTCTCCTTCGTTTTCCCTCTCCTTCCTCGACTCGGCCGTAATAATGTATGAGACGTAATGGAGGTCTCCGTGCGAAGGATCTTCTTTCTAGACTTTGCCTCCATTTCGTCCTCTTATCTATACTTATGCTTTCTTCTCCTCTTCCTCATCTCGTCCTTTCTCGTTCGTCTCACTTAAAAACTACCTTCGGTCCCTCCCGTTTTAATGATAGACGTCTCTTTCTCTTGTTCTCCACTCTCGTTCCTTATTGCTCAATTTTTTCTCTAACTGGATTCGGAAACTCGGAGAAGGGTGTAATGTTTCACGGTTGGCTTTCTAAGCTTTTCACGAGCTGCTATTTGTAACCTTGGCTTTAGAATTACAATCTCGTGTGAAGTAGGGTTAGGTTCTCTATGCTTTCCCAACAACTGTTCATGTGTTCTTGTGTCGTCTGACCGTTTATTCTGGTGTCTCTCTTCTTTGAATACGCTGTTGATTAGGTTCACGAATTTTGATTCCAACACAGCGCTTATGTGTACAATATTTCACCAAACATTCCTTTCATTTCATATTCCTCAGATTTTCTTCCTACGAAAATTTGATACCCAACAAGGTACCAGATTGTATTTTAGATTAAATCTTTCTTGTACATTAAACTTGGTTAGTAGAAATGCAGTAATACCTCGACTCAAGTGAACTCGAAGTAATTTTTCGGTACATGCATCAAGACCGTTTCTGGAAACAACGGAAAGCCCAGATTACCGATAAACGTCAATAAGTTATATATCTGAAAATGTTCTTAAATACACTGGAATAGGTAGGTTAAGTCCATAAAAATTAATCAACATTTTCTTCAAATGTAGTTAATGAATATTATATTCATGTATGTTTATGGATATATCATACTTTCAAATGTTTCTTTTTGTGAATTGAAAAGTAGAATTTTTGCCCAAAGATTTGGCAGAGGTATAGAGTCTTACCAGGCCAGCACTCGAACCCGGATCACAGGGGGTCCAATGCTGAAAAAAAATTTTTTGTGATCACGAAAGCATTGCTTTCGAAATGCGCATTAGGGATTCTGAATACCTGGTGACCGCTAAGCGATTATCCGTTTCCCAGGAATCGCCCTAGACGGTTGCCGCTGTCGGCGTTTGGAGAACCTTTGTCTCTTAATATAACAACCTCTCTGGTGTGGGGGTCGAACCCACGCTCCTTCTCGAAGACAAGAACCCATGTCTGGCCCCTTGACCACTTGTTCAACTCGTTTTAAAGCCATGAAATCCCAAATCCAAGCGTTTTAATTCTTAAATCCCTCGCGTACTCGGCCAACGTTTTTTTCCTTACCTTGCCTCCTTCATGATAATTTAAAGCTCGACCGACGTTAATTTGGAGCGAAACATCTCGCGCACTGCGTAAGGGCCTGTTTTTTTCTCCTGCGAAAACTTTCACGGGTTTAACGACCGGAAGTTGCTTAACTCGGGTCCGTGTTTGCCTCCCTTACATTTCCGAAATGCTACTTGAGCCTCGAGGCAAAACAGGTAACTAATGAGCCATTTCTCGTGTTTTCTCTTCCCCAAGATGAGGATTTTAATCACCGCCGTCGGTACACTATCTCAAAATCATCTCCCGATGTCTTCCGAATACTTTCAGGTCTCCTCGAAGAACTTTCTGAGTACACGCCCACTTAATTTTTGTTTCGTATATGCCTTTCAAGCTTCAATTAGTGGAAGTTATTCTCGGTTTTCTTTACTTTACGCCTTCGGTATGCTGTTCATCTTCACCGCTAATAATCATTATTTATTTCGTCATAATAAATTCATTTAGGCAGACATAATCAGTAATGAATAGATGACTTGTCGAAGTAAAACGACACGAGAGAGGTAGCAAAATAGATTATAATTAAAAATGGAAACATGATAAATACATACAAAGTCATTCAAATTGCCCTAGTTAGATTAAAATACAAAAAAATGACCCTGAGCGAATACATTAAATAAGATTATATTGCATACAATGGAATGACATAAAGTTGCACACCATTAAAATACATAACGTGAAATTACGGAATCATTCACGCATGTGATTCGCATTGGAAATTTTTCATTGGAAAGTTGCAGTCAGTTATAAAAATATCATATGTATCATAATTTACGATATATCAAAATTTACTGAAATATTAAATATTACCTGATCTACCTGATATTTCATATGACCAAATTTACTCTTCTCTCTCTCTTCTTGTTAGACGAATTAAGGGGTGGGATAAGTTACCGGGAATTGAAGGAGAGGGAACTGGATAGGGAAGTGGGGGCACATGAACCTACCGAAAGGTAGAACACTTATATACTTTTCTATCTCTTCTAATCTTCCTTTCATTCGTCTTATAAAGAAGGTAAAAGTGAGAGTAGATATTTTTCCTTTTCCACAAATATTTTACGAATACGACCACGTTTCAGCCATCATCAAATGACCAGAGAACAAATGTGAAAGCACATGTACCAGTAAAGGAGAGGGGCGGAGGGATGGTTAAGAGAAGAATATCCTCTTATATCTTCTTTCTCCTTAACCCATCTCACTTCTTACTCTTTCTCTCAAGTCTTCTCCAACATCCTTTCCATGAACTTCCTTCTCTTTCACCTCTCAACTGGATAAAAATTACCCAAACTTTTGTTACCCCCTCTTTCTCGCGTGAACATTTTTTCAATTTTTTCAACTTCCGCTCCCTCGGAATAATTTAAACGTAATGCACTTGTTTGTTCCTTCCTTGCCCGCATTACTTTTTTTTTCTTTCGAGTTTCTTCCGTCAGGTAGCGCCACGTTATTTATTAAAGCGCGAACAGGAGGTCATAAAACCTAATAAACGTTCCGAATATTATTTCTTCGTTATTCCAGAATTAGAGGCCGCTTTCCCGCGAAGTTTTTCCGTCGAAATGTGCCCGTCTTTATATCCGAAGCGGTGCTTACGCGTTGGAGTGCTGAAAGTTGTCGAGGTAACTGCTGCTTGCATGACAGCGAACGGTTATTGGGCATATCATCTGAGGTTAGCTTCAAAGCATTTTATATAGGGTTGTTACTCGCTGATTGGTAGATGAAATGGTATCAGAGGTTATTGGTAGAAGCACCACTCAGGTACCTGAAAACGTTTATAATGAGGAGAGAAGATGTACTTTTTTCACAAAATAAATTTTCATTAATGAAAAAACGCATAAAGGTTTAGACGAGTAATCGTCATTACTATGGAAATACTCTTCAAAACCTGGTAATGTTTCTTCGTTAAAGAAAAACTATTTTTCTTTTCAACATCTCTCTTCATTCTACGTGATGAATTTCCAAAACTTTTCGCCTCTTACTGTGAAATTAAACCCTGGAAATTTTTTAGCGAGCCAGGATGTGAATAAATATCAATTTCATTCGCTAAAATCATTAAAATTCTCTCCGATAAACTATCGTAAGATTGGGTTCTTCATAGTCAATTGGAGAGGATTTTTATATTTATGCTTAGATCTTCTCGAATATGCACTAAAATTATACTAATCATAATTATAAGAAATGAAAATACGCCTTCTAAGATAATAAAATCAAATTATATCATTGTTGCCTGTATATTAACGTATGACTGAAGATATAAAACGAGTATATGCAAGGATAAAATTATAAATTAGTTATCAATAAAAATTTGTAAAGAAAGATATCTCGTCGTAATCGTTTTTAATGTCTCGATATATTTGTTCCTCAATCAAAGCACATTAAAACAGCTACTTAATCTAATGTATGTACGCTAGGGTGGATCGAAAAAACTTTTTTTTCGAAATCGGTATGCGGCTAGTGCTTAAAGTTTGTGGTTGGTGGTCCTTATAAACCATGAGAAATTTCAGCTCGATCGGAATATGTCCTGAGGCTGCGAAATTTAGTCGAAATTTTCAATTTTTGTGAAAAAATGTCAAAAATTCGCAATTTTTTCTGATGATTTTTCGATGTTTCTGAAGTGATTTAATGGCAAAATATTACATGTATTGCTTGTATGTTGCTTAGTGATTAACAATTTACTGAGTTTGAATGAGGAAAATTGATTTCTTAGTTCGCCAAAATTTGTCAAAAAACGCCAAATATACAGAGATGTTACGGATGTTGGGTAGGCAATAACCTGCTGCAGTAACTCGACCCCACCGACTTAAATTTATGAAGAATGATAAGATAGTGGGAAAAGAAGTAATTTTCAGCTCTTATTTTATTGAATAATAGACTACCCAGCACTCACCACGAGGGGGTGGTTGCAATCGAGTGCCGACCTCTCACCCACCTAGGTAGGCTGTCCCATTTGGGCTTTGAAGTCTGCTTTTGTACCAAACCTCAATAATATTTTTCTGCTCTTCAATCTAAGTCTAATTTAGTCATCTCGGGATTCATAACTACATACAACAGTTGATGTAGCAGTTATATCCTTGACGCACCGTTCCTCTCCCTAGATACGGCACGGCAGGTAAAACAGTCTGCAGTTTTCCTAGGGATTCATCTCTTCCAGTAGCGATGTCTCCTAAGTCTTCATTTGTTAGTAAGCGTGCTACTGGAGGTGATGTTATTTCTTCTTTTCCCCAGTGCACTAAATCTGTATAATCTTTGGCTTAAAAGTTGATCACTGGGGGTGCAAACTTTCTAATGGAGTTAACTGGTTGGCAATGGCTTTTTCTAGCTTTCAGGATCTTCTTTGCAGCGTTTTTACGCACATTTCAGCGACTATCTAAACATACCAACTCGAATGTTTTCTGGATGCCCCCAGAAAGCATGATTTCGAAGATGATCATAGAGATAAATCTTTAGCAACGTTAGCAATGTCTTTCAAGGAGATTTCCTGTCCAAAGTAACTTTTTTTTTCGCTTGAACGTAATTAAAACACCGAATGACACTCAAAAAGTTGGTAACTGCTTTTCATTAGATCCTCCGATTCCCCTAAAATATCGAATATCGCTGACTTCATCTGCCCTCAAGGCTATGGTGGCATTTTTACTGAGTATTGTCCAGCACACTATGAAACACAAATATTTCCTGTTTTCACAGCTATCAATACACAGATTTGCAAGATTCAACAGTAGTTTTAGACACGCCTATTGCAATAACACATGTGTTACGTAGACTTATAACTCGCGCAAACCGCCACGTTTCAGTGCTCTGTCCGGAGAGACTGACACCCACACTGGTAGTGTCAATATTGCAACCACCTCCTCGCTAGTACTTGATTATTCGATTAACTAAGAGCTGCAAATTACTTCATTTCCTACTAACTTATCATTCTTCATAAATTTAAGTCGGTGGGGTCGAGTTACTGCAGCAGGTTATTGCCTACCCAACATCCGTAACATCTCTGTATATTTGGCGTTTTTTGACAAATTTTGGCGAACTAAGAAATCAATTTTCCTCATTCAAACTCAGTAAATTGTTAATCACTAAGCAACATACAAGCAATACATGTAATATTTTGCCATTAAATCACTTCAGAAACATCGAAAAATCATCAGAAAAAATTGCGAATTTTTGACATTTTTTCACAAAAATTGAAAATTTCGACTAAATTTCGCAGCCTCAGGACATATTCCGATCGAGCTGAAATTTCTCATGGTTTATAAGGACCACCAACCACAAACTTTAAGCACTAGCCGCATACCGATTTCGAAAAAAAAGTTTTTTCGATCCACCCTAATGTACGCTCCATCAAAAAATTAACTTACCTAAAAAAGCAATTTTCACTAAAATTTCGATTTTTGGAGCTACTTGATCAAGCTCAAGATGAACTCTGTTAGAGTCGTGCTTTTGCACACTTACTATTGAACCTAAAAGGCAACTTTTCCAACCTATTACGTTTCCGACGCTGAAAAATTTTGTTATTCGATACTCCCTATTGGGCAGCCCTTACCTGTGGGCTGACCTACGAAATCGGTAAAATCTCATTTCTTTTCTCCGAGCCCATCCCCTCTCTCTCTTCCAGCATTTAGTCCAGTCCCTTCCGCGGTGGCGATTCCCCCAAAATATTTAAGCTCCGTTAAAAAGGAGAATCCCCTCTCTCGCTCCGTTAATATTTGATTCGTTTACTGAACCTCTCCATCTGGCTATAATTAAAGCTCTTATCACGCCCAACTGGATAAAACCAAAGGATCGCTGAAGAACCTCTTACTCTTCTGACAGCACTTCCAAGTGGATGAAAAGGTCTTGCATTTTTCAGAGGAGCCGACTCCACGCCTTGAGGCTTTCCCCGGCTAACCTATAGCGCACGAGTCGACGTGAATCATGGATTAAGAATACTTAAGGACCGCTATTTAATCACCTTTCCCATTAAATCTCTCCGGTGACCTCTCTCCGTTCGACCGTCACTCAACCGTATTCCCCCTCTCGCTCAGAATTTATCTTATCTAAACTGTAATTTGTTTTCACTCGATCCACGTGAAGGGCTATCTAACATTAGAAAAGCTCTTATTAAGAAAGCAGGAAACAATGGCCTAGATTTTGATAAATAAGTAAAGAATTCACAGTCTCCAGCGATTTCTTGTGGAAATGTGCCATAATGAACAAGAAAAATTTGTACTTTTTCCACAAATTCTTATTATAAGATCATCTCCGAATCTCCGAAACTAGTCGTGTTTTACTGTCTTTTATTGTTCATAATAAAAATTTGTGGAAAAAGTAAAAATTGTTCTTGTTCATTAAGAAGCTATCTTGAGGCTTGATTGCTTGAATTTCACTTAATTTTGCAGCTAGGACTCCGTTATGATATACTCTACGCAAACAGTAAAAAAAAACGTTAAATTTTTCATCGCGTGAGAAATCTAACTATTGTTAAAAATTTGTTTAAACTACTTTAATTACATGGTATAAGTTGGAAATGGGCTCGGGAATCGGCGACATGCTCAAATTATCATTACGAGACTGAAAAACACGGATAAGCCAAACTTAATTTAGTAATAAATATCTTTGAAATTCTTGTTTTATCAAGGAGATATGTCGAATGTAGTTTCACAGACCACACGTGACTAATTAAGCATTAATACGTCTCTCTGGAAATGGATGTTCTCTCTCTGGATTAGTGTTTCTTTTTGGCTTCTAATTTAACATGCGCGTACCAATTATCATCATCATAATGTTTCCGTCCTTGGAACAGGTTTCAATGGAACTATTGTCTCCGGGCGTTTCTATCCCATGCATCTTGTTTCATTTTTTGGTAGCTCTTCCTTCTCTTTAGCTCCGTCAACATTCTAAATCTTCTTCTCCCTCTTTCTCTCTTCCCATTAATCTTTCCTTCAATTATCCTCTTCTGCAGGCAGTCCTTTCTTAGGATGTGACCTATACAACTCGCCTTCCTTTTCTTTAAATTTTTCATAATATTTCGCTTTTCCCCAATCCTCCTCAGTAGCTCTTTGTTTCCCAACTTGTCTACCCAACGTATCCTCTCCATAAAACCTACGGAATGGCGAATGACTTTGTGGTAGTCCATGACGAAAGGAAAACAGGAAAAACCTTTCACAAGAAACTATTTCCTTATTTATCAACCAAGCACAAACACAAAGAGTAACAGAACTCACGACTTGTTTCGATGCTTGAGCATCATTTTCAAGTAACTTGGCATGTATGTGCTTGAAAATGATTGAGACATGTCGTGAATTCTGTTCTTCTGTGTTGTTGTGCTTGGTTAATAATTTAGGAAATTGTTTCTTGTGAGAAGTTTTTCCTGTTTTCCTTTACCCTCTCCATCCTTCCCCATAGCTACATCTCAAAACTTACTAAGTGTTTCTCTTCCTTCTTCTTCAAAGTCCGTGTTTCCGAAACAAACAGAACAATACTACATATCAAACACTTGGCGAATCTTTTCCTTAGTTCTATTTTGATGTTTGTAGCAGTCAAAGGTTAAACTAGTATAAATAAACTAGCACCAATCATAAGCTAGTATATTATTCATGGATTATATTCATTATATGGATATCAAATTTTGAAGAACATAAGTCGAATAAAAAAATGTATTGAGGCTAAAAGCAAATTATATTATTCAAATGTTATTCTCGATTCGGTTTTCAAGGAGCAGATAGGCTCATTAAGCTACTGAGAAGATCCATGCATCTATTATTGATAAAGGAGTGTAAAAATCCGCATAACACCGTTGCGATTATGATCATGTATAATTCTTGATACAAGCATGGGTATATTTGGTTTTGGGTATTCCAAGGCTTTGGTAATACGACGATATTTGTTTCTTTCTAATGTTTATCTATTTTCATTTGTTCAATTTCAAAAAAGAACAGTTCGCTTTCATTTGTTGACAAGCGGGTCAATAGCGGGTACGACCAAATACGCCCAATAAAGGAGTTAGTTTACATATGTGTTGCATTTTCAAGATCAAGGAGGAGAGGCAATAAGATACTTTTCAGTGCCAGGATGGAAAGGAAAGCAGTTTGGGGGAATTGTTAGCAAAACGATGTGTGCGTTACGATCGGCACATCGTTCACCATGTGAACTTACAACTGTATTATTTAATGAGTTTTTTATATTTCTCTTTATCATTTTTCATGGTGTCTGGTATCTTGTTATGAGTATATGGTTTTCATTTATTTTTTCTCTTGAAAGAACATTGACGAACTTGTTAAATGATAGTTAATTTTTTTATTTTATTTTATTTTTTATTTCTTTTTTCTGTATTCATACTAGTTTTTTGCCATTTTTATTTATGACATTCTGTATTTTCAGTGTTTTTTTATCTCTTATCTCACATTATCCTTTTTACTAACTGTTATTCTTTTATGGACTATTTCTATATGCAGTTTGAAGTGTAAATATGTTCCTTTCTTTTTGATTCCAGCCTTTTCTATAAATTTCAGTTTTTTATCTATCTGTAGGTTTCGCAGGTTTTTCACACCCTCTTCTGGGCTGTTTTCCTGCTGTGGGCTATTTTTCCTATCCTAGGTTTTTAAGCCCACAATATAAATTTCTTCCGTGCACTTTTTTTCTGCTATCTCTTTCTTACAAATTGACGAAGGGTTAGATGTAAGAAGAGACTATTCAGTCTCAATCTCGCCCGAATAAAGACGTTTTATTATTATTATTATTTCTGACTCACTCAGAGACAGTCTTTGTAAATTTCACGCATACATTCGAAAAATGAATATTCATCGTGATTTCAAAGTAATAAAGCCACAAAATATCGTTTTCGTTGAGTAAATATAAATTCCCCTCCACTCTTTAGTCGCATCGATTGTTCTATGTTTCCTTGAGAGTCCAGAGTATTTCAAAGATTACGGTATTCATCGACTTCTCTGTCCCCGGTAAGATTCTTAGGGAAGTTCAGATATTATACAATTTTGATTTTGGCTGTGTATTCTCGCCGAAATAAAAATAGTATGATAGATAGAAATTTTTATTTCACCGTTGAGAATCAACGGGTGCTTCAGTTGGTATCTAATACAATTAGCCTGAAGCGGGTATTCTGTCGTATGTATTTTTTAAATAAACAGCCCCTTCTAATGTCAAATTTTTGTCAGAAATTTTCGTATAATCCATGCCTTTTGTAGGTTCAATTTTAATGCGGATAGCAGATAACAAGTAACACAGGAATTCGACATAAAAAAATACGCTATCCCGGGCCATTTCTACGTACATTTTCCACCAAAGAGCTCCGAATAGATCGCATCCAAATAACCTCAGTATCAAAAGTGGAGAATCGGAGTTCATCAGACAACATGCGGCCTCTCATGGCGCTCTATGATTTCAGCGATCGCACAATTTTTATATATTGTTTTCAATTTCTCCTTCATTTTTACTTCTCGTCATCTTTTATGTAATTTATTCCTTGCTTACGATTTTTTATAGTGGTTTTACTTCTATGTAATGCTAGGTTTTCTCCCTATTGACTTCTTTCGTTAATTACTGTTGACAGTAGGTTGACTTGGACAGCTGTGAACTTTTCCTAAGGTCCTTTTTTGTGCCCAAATATTAAGTTTTTCATTCAATTACGATTGAGTTACGTTGTATTTTAGCTTCGTAATTATATTTATTTTACATTGCCGATAGTACATTATCTTATGTACTATAGAAAGCTTTGAAGTGACTGTCTTGGCCCACACGAATGCTTCACTTCGCTACTTTTCTTCTCTTGTTCACGGCTGAAATCATATTGAAAATAATTTTAAGTCACGTCAATATCTAACGAAAAAAAATTTCCCAACCAAAACCCTAAGATGAGAATTCATTTTCTGCAATTTTGTGCTGTTCAATTATAGACAACACATTTCAAGCGTGATGTGACTCAGGGGACCTTTGGACGAAAAAAGTTTCCCAGCCCTCGCCTAAGTAATGTGGGTCAAGAAGGAATCAGAAAATAAACCAACCAAACCGACGGCTCTCTCCCATTTCCGGGGAAACCTTACCATTTTTTCCCGGCCTTTCCCTTCCCTAGGAATTAATAACGTCGGCGTGAGGATGAATTTATCAATAGATCCCTATCTCTCGTCCCCCGATATCGCTTAAGAGTATCCCGCTGACACCCCTGGATCGCTAGGATACGCAGGTGCGGCAATTGGGAAAAAGGGCGTGGATGTGACGTCACGGGAAGGACCGAAAAAGAGGAGATTTGGATGAAAGAGGAAACGGCGGGGGGAGGTAGCGCCGCGCTTTCCGAGCGGCGGGAGCACAAATCACTTTTTACTCCCGTGTCCAGAGCTCCCTCATCCATAATTCTTGCCCTCACAGTTCCACCTATGTCCAGGAAACTACCACATTCACCGTTTCCCCCTTTGCGTCCCAGCTATCTCGTTAATCTTATCTTTAAACGTGTTACGCTCACTTCTGTTACGTCCCTTTTTTCAAAATTTTTGAAACGTCCGAAGGAATGATCTCTCGAGTGATGTTTGCCGCACAGTTCTGCCAATTCCGTCTCGCGATCAAAAGTAGCGACCGATTATTTTAAAACAAACCGCGTGTTTTTATGCGTTTTCGGTTCCGAGAAATAGAATCGGAGGTGATAAGACTCTCGAATGCACCACGTGTGGGTGTTGGTGGAATGCTTTCAGGATTCGCAACACTTAAAACGGACCCTTGAAGGCCGTTTCGTTATTGATTATGGCAATATTTGCCCCCCCTTGATGATGAGAGCTAAGTTCTTGAAATTCGCATCGAGCAATTCTGAAAACTGGAGACCACGTGGGTGATAACCCTTTTCCGAGAGGTTACCCCCGACGGTTGGCCGATATTCAGCGCTTGCGGAATTCCAGTGTCTCTTACTCTCTTTCTCTCTTACTTAATTTAGGCCTTGGTCAAGCTCGCCTGACGATCTGGTGATTTAAACCTCAATTTGATTGCTTTAATCTTTTTAATATGTCGTTTTCAATTTAGGAGACATCCTTGAATTATGCCACACTTACTGGAGAGGTGAGAATCTGGGTATGTATGACATTCTGTGATATGGGAGGATTTGCAACATCAAATATGATATAAATGAACATGACTTCGTTTCATTTGTTTCAATGGGATAAATAATAGAAGAAATAAAAAGAAACTCGGCGTTTAATGAACTAAGAGACAAAGGTTCTCCAAGCGCCGACAGCGGCAACCGTCTAGGGCGATTCCCGGGAAACGGATAATCGCTTAGTGGTCACCAGTTATTCAGAATCCCTGATGCGCATTTCGGAAACAATGCTTACATCTTCATAGGGGGTCCAATGCTGAATGAGATTCTGAATCACTGGTGATTAGGGAATCACCCTAGACGGTTGCCGCTGTCGGCGCTTGGAGAACCTTTGTCTCTTAGGGATGAATAATGTTATAGAGGACGTGAATTTGGGGACGAAAATACGTGATGAGGGGATAAATACGATTGGTTTTGTAGATTATATCGTAATTCTGACAGAAAATGAGGGGAATCTGAGGACTATGTTAAAACTAATGGAGGGAAATTGGAGGAGAGAATATTAAATGAAGCTTAAACAAAACTAATGGTATGTGACAGACCAAAAAAGCTGAATTTACGGTAACAATGCATGATGAAATATTGAATTTAGGAATCTCTGAAGCAGGGGAACTAAAAACAGGGAAGCAAAATTAGAAGTAAGAAAAAGAACAAGAAACGCCCTTTCACAACGAATAACATCAGGTTGTGCTAAAAGGAAAATTTTGGGAATTTTGGTAAAAACTTTACATGGAGTTTTGCCCCATATGGACATGAAATGTGAACCGTTAGAAAGAAGGGGATAATGAGGCTTAATTCCTTTGAAAAGTGATGTGTTAAAGCTCTAGTATCCAGAATGATACCCTAAATTGGTTGGAAGAGAATTAGAAATGAAGAAGTTTATCGGAGAACGGGAGTTAGCAGTGCCATCTGGAAGTATATAAGAAACAGGAGGATAAAGTTTAAAGGACATATTTCTACGCCATGAGGTCACGGAAATATCAGAGAGAGTGACGGAGAGAAAGTAATATAGAAGAAAACCAAGTCTCAGGCATATACAACTATCCTGGAAGCTTTTAACTGCATCAAATACAGGAATTTGAAGAAAATTAGGAAATAAAGTAGACTGAAACACTCCTGTAGACTGATCTACAGATTTTACGCTGAAGGTGAAGATTGAATGTGGTGATGGAATGAGGTTGTTGATCATTATGTTTATTCGATAATAAGTGAGAGTTAAATTTTATTTCATTCCCTTTCTGCTTTATTTATAATACGGTGGAATATTTTTTATTAAAGATTATCCTTGACAGAGCACTGGGGCTCTCCGGGGCCTTAAACGATATATACACAAACTGGGGTATGAATGAAAATATATAGGGTAAATGTATATGAAGGAAAATCTTCTGCATAGTTTTTGCAATTGCCGCCGCAGTCAGGAATCATCTCTTTAAAATCCAATAGCAGCGAATGTTGTCTTTAAATGTAATATTTGAGAAATTGAGCACTTATGCCGTTCTTTAAAAACTGAATCGCTAAAATTGTGTTAGTTAGGGAAGACGAGAGCCATCACAAAGTTGCAAATCCAATTGAAATCGTGCAATCCTCGATTCAATCCACGAGGAAGCCGCTGCTAGAACACTATTGTTCCGTCAGCGGTGTATGTTTCTTTTGCTTTTTGTAACTTTCTTTCCAGCGCTTCTCCCTCCACGTGTTCCTTTCATCTTTTTCTCACGCTTTTTGAGCCTCCGCCGGCTTTTGAAGTTACTGTTTTGCTTCCTTGCAATCCGCAGCTGTATATTTCTCTTATCTCTTGGAATTCCTCCTTTTTTGTACGTTTCACGCTCCCTTTCATTCTCTCCTTTCCTTTGCCTCGCTCTGTCTTCGTTTGGAAAAAGGCCTCGTGTTTCTACTTTGTGGTGATAACATCCGAACCAAGCCAGCCTACAGGAATTAAATGCTGAGGAGCCACTTTTAGATAGCATCTCATACGAGCGCCGCTAAAAGTCGAATAAAGTGAGCCTACAAAAAGACGCGGGTAATAAATAAAGGGTTAATGTTTGGCATACAAATGATATGCTCGCGTACAGCACGCGACTCGAGTCGTGTCTTACTTAGAATGGGTTTTTGGAGGAAATTTAATGTGAAATGAAAGATCTGGTGCTTAATTTGGAATATTGCAGATAGGGTGACCACACGTCCGGGTTTCAGGGGAAATGTCCTGTTTTAGACGAGACTTCCTCGGGCGTCCTCGGATTTTAAAACTTTGACATCCTTTCTCCAAGTTCTTCTGTTTATAATTTAAGATTTAAATACACTTGACAACTTGGCATCCTCTGTATTCATTTAAGCAATAAACATGTTAATTTTTCAAAAATATCAAATTATTTTCGGTTTATCTATATTATTAATTCATATTATTGATAATTCAAATGAATTTTATAATTTTAGTCACTAAATTAGTAAAAATAACTCAGATGTCGTCATTTTGGCGAAGGAAAAGTCCTGGTTTTTCTTTCCAGTGTCCTAGTTTCTCTAAAATAAATATTGCAGAAAAAGATTTTTCTCTCTAGAGGGTTGGAAATATCATATGTGTAAATATATCCGAAGTGTGAACTTTTGAAATTGTAAGCAATTTAGTTTCTTACTGCTAGTTTCAATGCTTTACATCCTGAGGCAATTCCTCTTTATTTTAGTCCATGTATGTTTTAGAAAATAAATGGTTATGTAAGGGATACTTTTAAGCTTCCTTCGGTGTTGAATCAAGAAATTCAATTACAGAAACATTACGGAAATATTCTGTGGTAGAGAAGAGGTATTAAAATACATCATTTTTCTTAAAAAACAACAAAAAGTTCTGTTAAAGATCCCCCAGAAAATTGTTAGATGCAGAAAGCTGAAGGAATATAAGGGAAAGTTGGAGAAGATATTAGATATGCTTATCCTCGTCTCCGACTTAATAACTGAATGCACATTACAGTATATATTAATTTACATATTATACATAAGCCATACGTATATAAAACACTGTTCATTCATAAAGACTTACTGTTTATTAAAGTCATCTTCATTCGATGGACAAACTACGAAACAAATAAATATATATGATCCATCAACAATATTGATATAAGAAAAAATAAGGATGGCAGATGTACATGTACATTTTTATGATGTATATTTTCATGATGGATTTCCAAAATATCTCGGCCACCTCCGTCGATTTTTTAAATATTAATATATACAAATATAATAATTAGAAGTTAAAATTTTATTTGAAATGATTTCCGCTAGTAGATCTTGGAACCTCCTTTCTATCAATACGTAAGAATAGAAGATTTCAATGAATGTTAATAGCTGATATTTAACCGTTCTAATCCGTTCACGGATCTTTAATTATTTTACCACTCTGACAACACGGGTTACACTTATTCCTTCCCCAACCAATTCAATTTTCACTCGCATTCCTTCACGAATTTCCTTCCGCGAGAATTTCAAAAGCCGTCATAAAACGAGAAACCAGTTGCGTTCCTCACAAAACTTTTTATGCATTTTTACCTGCGCGGGGAAAAAAAATATTTTGCACTCGCTGACCCCTTTCGGCCAATGAGCACGCTTCGTTCATTCGCCGTAAAGTCACCTCACCCCCACTCTCTGACTTATGTTTCCTTTCTCATTACAAGAACCCATGACCCATTCCCATAACGAATTGGCCCTTTAGCTCTACCGATGGCCGCCGCGTCACATAGTGCACTCCTCTCGCTGCACACGATTTTTCAACGGCAGTCACCCGCCGCTGAGTTATGGCAAATGCGCGGTTTTCATATTCTTTTGTCGTGCGACCGAAGAAAAAAGACCACCGGGATATTTTCCGCGTATTCCGAAAGAGTCGAAGGAAAGGGAGGACGCATATGCTCGGTTTTCATTCGGAATTAACGGCGGTGAGCAGTGCACTTTGCTCTCTCGGAGATCGGGAAAATTTAGCCGGACAGAATTAAATTCGAGAGGTGAATGCGTTCAAACGCCGGAATCATCGTGTTACCATCTGGGCGTACGCTGCGGAGATTTTAATTTCCAGTCGGATTCGAGGGCTTTGTGTGCACGCTTCTCAAATATTTCGTCCTTAAGAATGTAGAGGAATGAGCAGGAGGAATGACCTATTCCCCACGCAGTTTTAAATTTATTTTAATTATATTTTTCATCGTTTCGTTAATTTATTTCACTTATTTTTTAATTTATTTTTTATTTGTTAATTTCATTAATATATTTAATATACTTATTTTATTTATTTATTTCAGTAATTTTGCATTTATTTATTACGTTTAATAATATATATCATTTAATACTTTTATTGATTTATTTCATTTATTTTTTAATTTCATTTATTTGTTTATTTCATTAATATATATGTTATTTATTTCATATGTTTATTTCTTTTATTTAATTTTTATTGATTCTTTCATTTATTTATTTAGTTTATTTTTTAATTCATTTATTTTATTAATTTATTTCATTAATTTTTAATTAATTTATTTAATTTATTTTTTATTTATTTATTTAGTTTTTCATTTATTTGTTTCATTCAATAATATATATCATTTAATAATTTTATTGATTTATTTCATTTCTTTCACATATTTATTTCATTCCCGTGTTACATTTATCTATATAATTTATTCATTTCTTTTGTTTTCGTTTTTAAATTTATCGCTCAAAACCGAAATTTCTTCAAAATGTTTTAATTTCTTAATATGCCCCCTGCAGAGTATAAAACCCACTTCGCGCGTCTGGCGACCACAGATTTTATTTGGGCAACCTCGGAAATATTTCAAACCATTGAATTTTTTCAATGTATATTACTTTTTTAATTTTTCATGACCCTTAGAACCGGTGCTAAGCAAGTTAGGTCGTGATTATTTAAAATTCATGCGACTGTATTTTTATTCTTAATGAATAAGTATTTCGAGTGGATAAAGCCCAGAATATCACTGTATGTCTCAATATCCCTGATAGGAAGTGGAGTCGAGGTTCACGGGGACATTGAAAAATATTTAGGAGTGTTTCTACACTCAATGTAGCAGATGCAAAATTTGGATTCGGAACTGGCTTTTTAAGTATCAGTCTTATAAATTTTTTCTACAGATGTGTATGATTCGTAAGAATTCGTTTTCTGTAATACGAATACTCTCTATCAAAATATTGGGAAATCTTTTGAAGTTTTTAAGAATATGAAACCTAAGGGCGGCGAATTTTTCTGATTTTATTATAGCAGCTGGCTTTCTTATCCTTAACTTTCGGATATTTCATCCGGTTTCAATTTAGTTGAAGTTTCTTATTTAGTATTTGTCGGGGCCGATTTCAGTACTACTGAGAAACCTGTTTTATTACCCAAGTATCATTTTGGTGTAAATAAATGTTGCTTTATATAATTATGCCCAGGTCAAGTAGATAATTATAATAAAAACTCGATTCTCTCCAGAACGAGAAAAATCTAAAGAAATCAAACTTTGTCCTCCTCCTTAGCATGACCATTTTAATGTTGAGATTAGGTACTTTTGTGAGATGAATAAGATCTAAGCATTAAACTGTATATATACTCAATTTTAAGTTCTGTTTTCCTGCATCATTTTTGATCCTTTTTTTACAATTTTTACTGTGCAAGTTCTACTTTCGAAGATTTTTAATAGTTATGTACATTAGCTTACAACTTAGTTGTTTGTGTTAAATACATGTCCAATTTAAATTTAAACCAATTATAATTTTTCGTTGGCGAATTTGGAGAAACATATTAGTATGCTTATTCCTGCCAGCTTTCCATGATTCGCAAAAAATACTATGTAAAACTCATGAGAAATCTTTGAGTGCTCCAGAAAGAAGGAAACCAATTGTAACCTTTCATTGACAAATTTGGAGAAACATACTAGTATGCTTATTCCTGCCAGCTGTCCATAATTCGCTAAATGATACTATGTAACACTCATGAGAAATCTTTGAGTGCTCCAGAAAAAAAGGAAACCAATTGTGACCTTTCATTGACAAATTTTGAGAAACACATTAGAATGCTTATTTCTTCCAATCCAAGATTCTATGTCCATGATTCGCAAAAAAATAATATGTAAAACTTACGAGAAATATGCTCCAGAAAAAGAGCCCCATAAGATTTGCTTAAGAGCTGCGGGTTGGGGTCTCCAACATAAAGGATTCCAATCCTGTTCTACTCACAAAAACTTTCCAATTTCTTGCTTGGCTTAGAGAAGACACCAGCCCGTAAAACCTATACAAGACCCGCACAGAGCAACAGCCTTTAAGGCTGAATAGATCCCAGGATGATTCTAAACTCACTCGAGCATCCCGATCTCCTTTTTTTAAGTCGAGGCCGGTTGCTATTTTTACCGCATCGATCCGTATGTTGGTCATGAACCATAACTCACAGGTCCGACAAGAAAGTGCAGGGAAAAGCACTAGATTTCGTATTACGAATACAGATAGAGAGGTCTAGCTCCGGGTGATGGGTCTTTCGGGACAGAGTATGCGAGTTTTTTCAGAACTTATGCGGTTTAAGGTCCTAAGAACGGGTTCTGAGAATAAAGATCCGCTCACTGAGGTTGTTGATGGATATTGGGGCCGCAGAATGGGGCTCAAGAAAAAATTTTGCCTCTATTGAACTATAATATCTCTGACTTCTACTCAAGCTTTGACCCCACTCTGTTGATGCGCAGTATGGAGTTAAATATTAAGAAGTAGAGTTTGAAACGAATTGCACATTGAGAGATGTTACGTTTCTACCCTATATAGCAGGTTTCTCGTACAGCTTTGGCTTAAGAAAATGCAATTTTTTAATCGTTAATTTATTTATTTATCAAAGATTCATATACAGCGGTGCCACCAGTTTAAAGTGAATTCCAAAAAATCAAACTTAAACAAATATACGTAACAATATGAAATAAGAAAATCAACAAATAAAACTAAAAATAAGACAAAATATATACACAAATACAAACTAGGGAAATTATTTACAAGGATCTTTATACAAGCATTCTTTCAAGAATGCATCAAGTGAAAGCCTGAAAGGGTCTTTGGAGGGAGAAAGGGAATTTAAAAGATTAGGGAGTCTGTATAATAGGGAACGTTGCGCGATGGATAGTCTAATTCTAGGGACATGTAAAAGAGGAGTTAGTCTGGTTGCCCTAGCTGGAACATGATAACTAAATAATGAAATTATTTCAGGGAATAATTCATAGTCTTGAAGAAATAATGACCTAAGTTTAGAAGAAATAACTTGATTTGGAGAGATAACTTGGATCAAAAGAAATGGCTTGTATTATACGAAATATCTTGGAGTAACCCTCTGAATTAACATATTATGGGGTATCCACATCCATAATCTGTTTGGACGAGCACTAAAGAAACTTGACTTTGTCATGATAATAGTCGATGGGAGCGGTGAAGAAATTCGCCTGTAATGTTACTTTTTCGCTATTTAGTATGCATATAGCGTATAAGACCCTATCGAAAAGTGTTGTATCTGCTAATTAGGAAAGGAACAACGGAGGGCAAAATGTTTTGTAAAAATTGCTACGACGAATGGTGAAAGTAACTCAGATGCTTCAGGACACAGGATGGGAATCTTCAGAAGAAAGAAGATTCAATTAAAGATTTAATTCATTTAATAATTTGGAGGTGGCACGTTCTTAGGAACGTCAAAGGAAATTTAAAGTAGATTTAGATATACTATCATCAAAGCATTGTCATTTTGATATTATTAACAGGAGTGCTATTTTCTTACACCTCAACCTGAGAGAGAAAAAATTATTACTGCGGCATGCATTATTCTTACATGATGAACTACAATTAAGTTCTTGAGATATGCCTGACGTTCACTTTAGTCGGAATAAAAACCCTCCAAGAACTCTCTAAGGTAACATCTTACCAAAGTCTTGTCAATATACCCAACATCTGCAGGATTATAAAGAGTTGATAGAGTAACGATTATAAATAAATAATCTTATTCTGCATTCAAATAGCATTGAGAACTTTAAACTAAGCAGATAAATATAACATCTTACAAATATAGGTAATATTTCAATAAATTACCAACGTTCATATTGATAAATCCCGAAGTGATTTAAATAGCTCCCTAACTGACAGATGATACCAAATTTCTTCCCCTTTAGGCATCGTCAAGTATCCAACACGAAGATTTCTTAAATGTACCAACACGTTCAAATGTAAGAGCTTGTCCCCTCGAAATCAATTAGTTGGTGCTTCTTCGAAAACTTTTGTTACAGAGACATCTATTGCCTTGTTGGTGAAAGCGGTGAAGGACCACCAACGGCCGTTGTTTGCCCTTTCAACTTCCGCAAAAAAGGCCGCTCTTAGCCCCGGGGAGACGAAGGATATGTCCTCTGTCGGGACTTTTGGAAAGCTAATCCTTCGTTCTTCTCGAGAGCTGTCCTCTCTCAACTTTCTCTTGCCAAAATCGAGTCGCGACCCAGCACTCGAAGGATAAACAATCGAACCATTGTTGGTGTATCACTCTCTTGTTTATGAATACGCAAGTCTCATAAGGAAACCTAACTCGGTGTGACTAAACAGGACAAAGACAAAATTCTAGAGAGAAGGAAACCACAATTTTTGTCCCTAAATTTGTCAAAAGATAAAAGAATTAAGTCGAGACTTTCTAGTACGGTCACATACCATCTGCATGATTAATTTAAGTCCCAAACAATATAAGAATATACCTTTTGTATCCAGATATTTTTTTCAGATAAGTATAATATAATATATAGTATAATATCCAGATAAGTTTTGCGGCCTGATTTTCAAGCGGTCAGTTTTGAGTGCTGCTATTCAGGGATAAATAACCTGGGTCGATGTTTTTATTAGAAAAAGCCTAAATTAGGTATATTATTACAAAGCAAAAATATGAATATTGTGATTTATGGAGAAAGTAAGGCAGGTAAAAATATATTATTTAAGACCGGAGAAGACTTGCCGTACAATAGCAAACACTCAGGTAATAACAACAACGTGAGGGAGTATGTAATGGTCTGTGTAACCAAAACTTATCTTTACTTCTTCCATCTTTCTTTCTATGTATTTGCAGAAAAGTGTAGGCCAAAATGTACATATAATTATATGCACATAAAATTATATGCTAGAGATGGATACACTTATGATAAGACATAACACAAAAATCTAGGGTTTACTTTCACTGGAGCTACGAGAAATACTCTGGATTTTCTGGACAAATTCAAGTAGTCGGCTTCTGAGATAAAATATTACTCAGAATTATACGGTAGTTATTAATATAAACAATATATGATGTATTTATAACTCTAGTAATAATAATTTCCTGTCTCTAGTACTACTCTAGTAATAATTTCCTTTTTACAAGGATGTAATTCGATAAAAATAAACTACGATCAGAATAAAAACTTAAAGGATAAAGTTTAAGATTCATCTGAGAGACGAATACGGCCTATAAAAGGCCAAATTTTGGAACAAAAATACCTCTGAATTCGCCTGAGGCGTCGCGAAAACCAATTCTTGAAAAGGCAGAAAGACACTACTTCTCGATCGAATCGACTCACAATCCCCCACATCAAAAGTCTCAACCCCTGTTCCTTTCCCTTGCAAAGGCGCCCCTTCACATCTCGACAATTACCAATGTCAAGCCTCCGTCGCAGCTTCAAACGCCACCGATAAATTAGGCGCTCGTCACCCCACAAAAACTCCGGGAAGACGATCCGAGAGCGATACTTTCCGATGCAAAAAAAAGTGGGCGAGGCAAAACCGTCGGGGAAAGAAGGCGCTCTCAGACTAACAAGGCTATGAAACCCTTGACAACCGAAGTCACGTCGAGAAAAAAACGGGGTTTTTTCATCTCCGGTAATATAACGGCTTCCCTTCTGCGGTGGAATACTTAATCTTCATGAACGCCTCGTTTTTTATGAGCGCCTTTGCTTCTCGCCATTTTGCTTTCCGAATGAGAGATTCCTCCGCCCGCTTCCGAGAACCTTTTAGGCGTCCCTCCCCCTTTGGAACCCTGGAAGAGTCCCCGGGGCGAGAGAGCGAAAACAGATACGGGGAAGGGAGAAAATATAATAAAAAAAGAGGTTGAAATAAAACATGGGATGTTTCCGAGATAAAAAAACGACGCAGCATCGGATTCGCAAAATGAAAACCCCGTGTTTTATTGAGTTCCTGACGGAGATCTTTCGCTACGTCGGTGCGCGGATGTTTCTTTTCTTACTCTTTTGTCTCTGTTTACTGGCTCACTGGTGCTGTGTGCGGGAGTATTGCTTATGGGGCAGCTAGAACCTCGTCCGAATGCATTATGATGCATGCTTTGGAGAATTGCTTCTTTTGATATTTATAATTTCTGGCTTTGGGAAACGAACAATGAGACATTGCTGATAACCAACACTTACTTCAGTATGAATATATCTCATGTTATCCTTTTTACGAACCGTTATTCTTTTATGGATTATTTCTATATTCAGTTTGAAGTGTAAATATGTTCCTTGCTTTTTGATTCCAGCCTTTTCTATAAATTTCAGTTTCTTATCTATCTGTAGGTTTCGCAGGTTTTTCACACCCTCTTCTGGGGTGTTTTCCTGCTGTGGGCTATTTTTCCTATCCTAGGTTGTTAAGCCCACAATATAAATTTCTTCCGTGCACTTTTTTCTGCTATCTCTATATTACAAATTGACGAAGGGTTAGATGTAAGAAGAGACTATTCAGTCTTAATCTCGCCCGAATAAAGACGTTTTATTATTATTATTATTAATATATGAATGAAAATAAGTTCAAATGAAGAAAAGCTTAATTTTTCCCATTGAATCCTTCTCAGAAATTCTTCACAGGTTTTCGATACATTGGTAAAGACCGACATTTCACCAACAATCTCAGTTACCTTTTTCTAGGATTATTTGATGATTTCAATGATTTCCTTGAAAATGGCAACTGAGGCTGTTGCCATAACGTCGGTCTTTACCATCACGGTTGAGAATAATTTCTGAGAAGTTCAAATTAGGTCACCTACGACTGCAGGACTAATGTATAAAATATGTACAATTATTGTTTGGAAAAGAATTTTTACATATCCCTCGGCTAGTTATTTACATATCCTAAAAAACTTATCCAATCTAACCCAATACGTAATAACGATTTTCACCTGTTTCCGAGATCCTGGGTTACCGATAACGAAGACACTCTTATATATGCATTCGTATAGTTTTCTGGATTAAGTAAAAATACTAGAATCCCTTATTTTTGGGCAATGAATTAATCATTCCGTAACAAAACAGTTCAATCTTAATCAGTACATAACAGCTCAGTCTTAATATTTCAGAAGGTGTTCATAATTTTCATTAATCCACTACATTGAGACCTCAGATATTGATTATGGTCGTTCCAAAAACATATTTGTTAGCATAAATCCTAATTTTTACGATAATGAAACATAATGGGAGAATGGTCCTTGCCCACAAAGTCTCCCGAATGGCTTGAGAGAAAGTTCCGGCGAGATAGCTCAACAGACAGAGCACCCGACCGGCAATCTGGAGATTTAACCCGGGTTCGATTCCCTTTCCCGTCGGACTTTTTTCAAGTCTATTCTTCCATTAGATAATGGTAGAAATTGAAGAAAATTCTATTGCCAACCCGCAAAGGAAAACGAGCAGCGACCATATTGGTGCAATCAGTCCTGAATCTTAAAATGATACATAATGCATAAATTATATATGCATTTCAATCTATTTTCACAGTGAACCACGCACCACAATTCCGTCACAACACCGTGTAGAGAAACGAATACATTACCCCGCACCCAAACGAATAATCGAAAACCACTCGAAATCATTTTCCGCCACAATATTCCTTCTTATAAAAAAATCCGAACGGCAGAAAAAAACCAGCCTGACAGAGGATGAAATTTATTAACCTTAAAAATATGAGAGGATGAAATTTTCCCGGACGAGAGAATAAAGATTAAAAAGAAAGGGGCTCGGGGAGATCGGGTTTCGGAGGTAATTGGCATCGAAAAAGGAAAAGTCAGATAAGGGACGGGATACAAGGGTTTTGGAGATAAGCAGAATAAGGGTAAAAGGGATATATTCGGACGGACGGGCGGGCGGGAAGGACGTGATATGGGCACTGTAATAAATAGGGAAGAGGTCTTCGAATGAGAGAAGAGATGGACCCTGGAATCCTGGAATTCGGAGAGAGAGGAAGACAGGGTTGCTATAGAAAAGGAAGGTTGGGTGAGAGAAAGACAAGGAGAATGGAAAGATAAAAGAGAAGGACGGAGGAAAATAGGTGAGAGAATGAACAGGATGAAAGACGTGAGATACAAGACACTACATAAGAGTCCATCTTCGTAAAGTATGAATAACATTATCTATATGTTTCGTACCAATTTAAACATCTCTTATTATGCAAAAAGAGTAGTGCGAGAGTGTTCTGCAAATAATTTAAAATATTTACTTAAAATATGTGAGGATGATCGTAGGTTAATTTAACACAAGCTCTTCAAAATGAAAATCAAAGGTGATACTTCCAGGTTAACTATATAATCATTTATTAACATTTAGCGAACAAAATAAAACCTAAAGAGAGCAAGAAAAAACACATTAAATTCTACATATATGTATTTATGAGCAACAAGTTTCATCTACAAAACATAATCAGGCCCTGATAATATGAATAGATTATATCTTATATAAATAAATATATATATGAAAAGAATATGTTTTCATTAACGTAACTAGTAACTCATAAACACAGGAATTTACTGTTTTTTTACTTGCATCATGGCGCTATTCTATAATGTTAGGCTGGAACATATCAATTTTATATATGAAAACGAGATTTGACAAAGAAAATAAAGTTAAGTCAATTATAAAGGTAGAGAAAAAAATAGATAAGATGCACCAATTGTCATACTTTCTAGGGATATACGAGTAAAATGCAAAGTTTGGGAAAAGGATAACATAAGTCAAATAAGTATTCACGCAAAAATAAAATATTGGTCTATATTATGAATATTTTCACTCTCTCCAAAAACATTCACTGGAAACATCTTCCAAAAATTTAAGTAGCTTTTTATTTAAATTTTTAAGACCTAAGCTGTATAGCTAAGTTATCTTAGCTTGTATTTCTAGTAAGAATTGTTTATCGTTGACTAATACATTTATTTAACTCAAAGGGGTGAAAATAATACCACGCCTACCATCAGTTTAAATAACCTGGATTTAATTTAGTCTTCAAGGCTAATATAATCCTCATGATTTCCTTAGGTGTAAAATAAATTATGCTTACTGCAAAAGTTAAATCGGTCGCTCATGTGGCTCAATATCACCGGAAGAGTTTTTATAAAAATTTAATTTATTTGTACTTGAATAACAAGTGTTTTTTGGGAATTTTTCCTTCTCCTAATATTTATTCCAAAAAACCTATCAGAATAATACAATATCTGCTAATGTTAATAACTATTGCTGCCCAATAAGCTTAATATTCATGAATCTCATTAATAGGTATGAAGAAATATATAGCTTTCGTTGTCCTTTGTAAGGTATTACTTCCTCAAGAAAAAAATGTATCTTAATCTCAGTATTGCGTTACACGGTTATTTAGACCCCATATTTCTTTCAATGTACATATGTAACGTAATTCTTCCTGAATTTCAGCATAATAATCCTGGGATATCATTTGAGGTGAAAATTTCGAATGCCGAGCTCTGTATCCTGATGCTTAGGCAAAACAATGCTGTTGAGTAACGCGGGTTGCGGAGTTTTAGGCTTTGAGTCATGCCTGTTGCCACTATATCTTGGCCAATCCGATATAATTCCGCTGAAGTTTGAGTACTGCTAATGTGCTTCGACAGCTCTTTTCTAGCAAAAGTGCTGCTTCGGAGGATATGCAAATAATTTCGAATCTGTCCCAACACAAACATTAATTTTTTTACGCTGGCGGCGCTACTGTACCTGTATACCTAAGGAGCCTGCTCCAAATGTATCATATGTTGCTATCCTTGTATATTATTTCTAAACATCCGTATACGGCGAACAGCGCTTTTCTCCCTTCACACACCATCAAACCTATAAATGGTACTCTATTATAAAGAGAAAGATTCCCGCGTCCTGCTAAAAATAGACCAGCAAATTAAAACTGCATCCTTTGCTCAAAAACTCGAGTTAAAAGTTGAGTTTGTGCATAGATTTTCGTAGCTGGATTCGTAGATGTCGGTACGAAGGAGGTATATCAAAATAGGCACTGGTATAGAATATGAAGGTGTGTTTTTAGGTATGTTTTCATGTTTGTGTATTCGTTTTTGGTGATTGGAGTGTTTGTTGAAATATACTGGGTGGAGAAATAGAGTATCAGCGTTCATATGCCAAATTTTCGCACGAGGAAACTAGAATATTATTGTTAGAATCACACTAAAATTTGCAATCTGTCACGTGCAAAAAATTTGCACATTTGGTCACTGGGATGCATGCAATTTAATAGAAAGAAAGCGGCATTTTGAATTATGTGACATTGTAAGCTGTCTTAAAGTGACACAAACCTTCATATTCGGCAATGTTCGGCAACGATTGTCGTTCTCCTCTCAAAAGATGCAAGTTTATGCCGGTTTATTAAAATGTTGTTAAGGTTGCGTACGACTACATGAAGTATACTATCGTTTATGGAAGCTATAATATTACTAGCGAAAACTGTTTCCATCACAGTTCCGACGATAAATATCACTGCCAAATGAAAATAAACTATTTATTTACCACAACAAACGTAACCAAGAAAACAATAAACTCCTAAGATGACAATGCCTATATCTATACATTCAGTAGCGAAACACAAAAATTCAGATATTAACTCCATTTTTTGACCAAATGATGCATTTTTAATTTTTGATCAATTTTTAGCAGGAACCTGGAAACTTTCTCTTTGAAATGGTCGGTCACTTATATGTTTTGAGTGTGAAGGGAGAAAAGCGCCGGTCACCGAAAAGAGATGTTTAGTAATAGTTAGTTAAAATAGTTTAAATAATACATGACACGATGGGTGAGGAAATTTCCGACAGAGTATGAGAACGAAGCTAGGAAGGGAAATATTGGGGGAATAACTGAGGCGAGAAGCCACCTTCAATGAAGAGATGAATATTGAGTTTGCGTGGGGAAAAGGTGAAATGCGAGATGTAACGAGGACTGAGGCGAGTGAAGGAAACAAATGCCGGGAGATTTGCGGAGGTAGTCGGCGATGCTCCTGGACGAAAATAGGGCAGGGGAAATTGGATAACAAGAGGGCAAGTTTGAATGAGAATGTAATGGAGAGACGCGCCCAGAGTTTTGAAGTTCAGCTGGGATTTTTTGGCCCAACGGAAAATCGATGCTTTGCTTCGATCAATGTTCCCATCTGTGATTTCCAACATTATTTCGATATTTATCATTCCATCGTAACTTTGATGCTTAAAGTTTGTTTATTTTACAAACGCCTGTTAAGTATGTTGATAGATAGGGATTTGCGATTAATTTCCGAAAGGATGGTTTGCTTATGTGAGCAAATATAATGGATAGTGTGTTAAGTAGTTTTATGTATGCAAGTTCCCACATTCAGCTGCGAAAAGATATAGTTCGAAACCGGTCGCCAGAATAGAAATCTTTGGTGGGTGACCTGGGTTTGAGTCCCAGCCAGGTTACAATTGTTCACTTCTTGTATAACCTTAAAAATCTTTACATGGAATTTTAGCATAGTTATTCACATACATGCCTACATTACATGTAGGAAAAATCTTCTCCAATGATATCTTAAAAGGAAAATCTAACTTTGTGGGAAAAGACTCATAAATATGGGAGATAAGTTCCCTCGAGAAAGCTGATATATAAAATATTAAACACAAATAAATTCGGTAACTAAAGAAAGTATATAAAATAAAACAATGCGATTCGATAAAAAAAATGCAAAAGGAAAAATTAGTTCTTTTCAGAAACTATCATGTTAAGCGCATTACTTGATCTTAAAGCTATCATTTTAAAAAATTCGTAAAGAATGTAAAAGAACAACTAGCTGAGTCATATATCCATAAAGAATACATCCAAGAATGTGAATCAATGTCAAAATAACATATCAAGGGACTTTATAACCTCTTATCGTGTTTTTTGGATTGATTCTTCAATCTACTAAAATTTGACTTAACTCAAGGCTGAGATACATATTTTCCAAGTCATACCTTTTCCTTGCTGTATTTTATTGCCTTTAATTCACTCTTTCTATATTCAAATTTATTTGACAATAGATAGTATTTGGAATAATTTTAATCCCGGTATAGTCTTTACAAAGACTTAATGTTATTTATTCTTAGCTCCACTATTTGGCAGCAGATGACACTGCGTCACAATTTTTATTAATTTCCTCGCCTATAAGGTGTAATGATATCATATTGATGGATGGTTTAAGTCCTGGTAAATTAGATATTTATTATCTCTTACTAATTATCCGGAATTGGTTCGAGCCCCACCTTTGTTAGAGTAAGAGTAAATGTTTGGGTTTATGCACCATATTGTCTCCCTTAGTAATTAGCAGTCGTAAAATATATATACTTTTTAATTATTTATGTTAACACGATCAATCCATTTGCTAAATCTAACACTTCAAGATATTTTATTTATACTCTTGATATCATATAGATCTTAATATAAAAATAAGAAAGTTTTATCATTGTCATTAAAACACAGTTTGTTACTAAATATAGCGTATATTCCAATAGTGTATAATACAGAACTAAAATTTCATAGGTCGACTTACTTAAAGTGATGTTAATCACTAGCAATACAATATTGATATTTTTCTGCCGTATTTAAAATTACCATCATCGAAATTGAGCCCCTTCTTAAAGAAATATTTCCGCAATCAACATTATGAGACATAACCACATATATCACATAAGATTGTGACCATGTTGTCATAGAAGTAGATTTCCTCTCAGGAAACAAAAATGTTCGATATTTGCCACGTGAGATTTGTTTCAATTGCCTCCTTTCTCCATTATTCCATTCGTAGGCATTCGCCCCTCTAATCCCCTCCATCTCTCTTTCAGAGTTATCCTTTCCCTCGGTCAGGTTCCTCATCGCCAACTTTTCCTAAACTTTCCTTCTCACCACTTTCCGACATCGTCCCATTGCTCATTCAACTCCCGCTCCATAAACATCTTCCCCTTTCCTTCATACTTAAGCGGGGATAGTAAAACTCTCACAAGACATAAAAATCTACTTAAAGGTGGTCCTTCCCGAAACCACTCACGCAGGCTGCGCCGGACCGTGATAAGAAGGGATATCGATTGAGCCAACAACCGCTTATAGATTCCTAAGTCGGGATTTTATGGATTATCGTGGAGCTTAAGGACATGGAGACTCTTATAATATAGAAAAAAAGGAGTTTGGATGAAGAGTAGACTCTCACAATTACGGATGTGTGTGTGCGTTCGGTAAGAAAAAATTTCCGCGCTCATAGCCGGTAAAATGGATCAGAAAGTTACCTAAGGGAATGGATTTTGAAAGTTTACTGGTTATATTGTAAGGAAGGTAACGTTTGGTCAGTGTTCTTGAAATGATTCTTTGTGAAGATGAACGAAGTATCTGTATTCAAAATGTAATGAAAAGAATGAAAGATATTGATATAACTAAAAATTGAAAATAATTGAATCCCGGAGGAATGAGAAATTAACTTTTCACTCATTTCAGCCCGTATTGGAAAGGGGTAAAAATGGAATGGTGATGCATGATTCTGAAAAATGAAGAAATTATACACCTTTACTGAAGACTAATGCCCAATTTTTTGATTTCCTTCGTTTTGCCAAGGAATGATTCTGGTTTGGCTTTTCAGCGTTGCGTAGAATTCTTCTTGGGAAGTTATGTAAGTCATTTCACCCTGCGAAAATGATTTTTTCTCCAGAAATAAGGAGCTTCTGAAGTAAAAGCGTCTCTAACTGTTAATATTGTAACCCGTGCTTTATGTCTACGATCCAAAAAATGTACTCAAGAAGCGTTGTATTGTTTCTGGAAGCGCATGACCTGGAAAAACAAATTACACGAAGCTTTAACCCGATGTCACATGGTTGAGGTGAGGAGCGTATCGGTTTTGCTTGGAAAAGGATCATTGGTAGACCAAAGTAGTACGGTTTCTGCGTACTCGAGCTAATTTCAAGGTATTGCACTCACGGTAGTGCATCCTAAACTTCATCCTTGAATGGCTTGCCTGTGTCTCATTAAATAAGCTGCACAGTACTTTCGTCATCTCCTTATAATATTCAGATAGATAAAGTAGAGAAAAATATGCATATACCGGAGTATTTTTACAATTAAATCCCCCTATACCAGGGATGGTCAACCTATGGCAGATGAAAAGGGGAATTGTATGATAATTGACACATTCCGTTCAGAAAAAAATTACGCGCGTTCTTATGAGAGTATTTTCAGTCCTTCATAATCAAACTCGATGCTTTGGACATACAAATATCAAAATATAATATCCCATTGGACCTTTAAATATCTAAATCTCATAATTCTATCCTGTCAGGAAAAGCGTGAAATTGATGCTCGAAAATAGCTTCCATATATGTATATTTTCATATGGGAGCTACTGACATTGGATAAATGAATATATATAAATATATACACCTCGGTGATCATCATATGAGATTATAGAGAATGGCGCATTGCTGTAACTTATATTGAATCTCAAATTAAAAGAGTATGATTGACGAATGTGTTGTGAAAGATTGGCCAACTCTGCATTAAACGGCGAGATATCTGGTTTTTTACTGGAATATTTTTTATTGAGCAGAAAACGAATGTCGTCTTTTTACGATACAACTGAATTCCGCAGCACAACGTCTCGGAACGACTTCTTTCAAGTGTTTTTTCCTCCGTTAGGTTCAAAGTGGTGAAGTAAGAAATAATATAAAGAAAGAACATTTTTGCTGTATTACAAGGAATTTATTTCCTTATTCCATAGAAAAACTTAAATAAGTTGCAATCTCAGGTACTTAAGTTACGAAAGCTCGATTAAAATGATTTTTAACGCATTGGTTTGTTCATTGGCTTCATGTTGGCAAGAAATTTCATCACCCTATATTTCGAGAATGTTTTAAAAAAGCAGATTTAGTTTAGTTACTTCCATTGAAAGCTGGGGATCCTAATCAGTGGAAATAAAATTAATCCTCTTTTATTATGTCAACTTTTATAGTCACACTTGAGTAAAACGCAATTCTATACATACATTTTGATGTTACTGAAATCGGCGTTCTTTTGCTTGGATGATATCCCAAGTCAAAGATTAGTGTGTGTTATTTTAAGGGTCGAAGCCTCAGTGACTCCATTGATCAAATTAATTTGAATAATTCTCCCGGAAATTGCAAGGGATGCAACCTCTCGACAACCAGTCAAACGCACACAAATTCCGCTCCTTGATCAGCTCTCCTCTCACGGGGCGGAGGAATTAGTGGAATGTGGAGAGGGTTTAAAGAGAATTCAAGGGTAGGAAAGATGAATGAGAGACGGCAAATTGGGGTGCCAAGTAAACGGAGCTAAGAGTAAACATGGCTCCGCGACGACACTGTCCCCCTGGCGCGGATCGGAATAATTAATGAGCGCGGGAAAAATATTAGCGATGGTAAGATGGCGACGGAGCGCATTCCGAATATCACGTGGAACGGAATGATGGATCTGAAGCATGGACGAGGTCGCATCCTCGAAGGCATTTACCGGAAGGGCATCTACATTCACTCGGTTTAACATTCAGGTCGCGTTCCTACCGAAATTTCCCTGACAGCGTCCGATATCTCTCGTTTAATTCCCTGCGATCGGAAATGCCTAAGATCGATATGAAGGCTTTTTGTACGTGTTGGATTAACCCTTCGATAAGGATTAAGGATGGTAAGAAAAGGAACACATCGAGAGATGGCATGACTCGGAAGAGAAGTGCCCACCAAAAGTTAGTGCACTTTTCTTTTGAGCTGCAGCAGGACAGCCAATGTTTAGTGGCTGCAAAGATTTTTATTGTTAATTTGAAGATAGTGTGTTAAATGAAAAAGTGAATGCTAGTATTTTTTCACTTTCTTTAGGAGTCACACTTCCAATCCATCCGCGAACCGATGGGAATGTATTTATTATTTTAACTCTGATATGACGCAAGATCAACCCGAAAGCCTAACCTTTTTAGGCTTTATATTGGATTGATCTTTTAGATTTTGGATATTTATTTTCCTTTTTAAGATTATACGAAGGTTTCGTTACTTTCCTAGGCTCCTATAAAGGCAGTAATTCAATAGTCGTTAGTTGCATTCTTGATTATACTAGTCGAAAATTTGTGCAAGATTTAAGATAAATAATGATAAATTTAGATGAGTTACTTGAAGTTCATCTAACGGTGATTTACTTCACTCTGAATTCAAGGAAAGAGTTAAGAAAAGCCCATTTGATCAAGTTTAGAAAAAATCAAAACGATAACATTTTAATGGTTCATTTACAGCAACCGATATTGACATTGATCTTTCGGAACAGAAAATGATTTTAGTTTATTTATAGAAATAACTGCAGTTAATTCACTGAATTGATTTCACTGTAGCAAGCAAACTGTTTTGATTTGAAAACACGTTGTTGTCGGGTGTTGATGAATAGCTGCTGTCGGCCTATTTTCATCTGATTCAGTCAAATACCAATATCACAGGGAAGCTATGGATTTAATTAAGTTCTTTAGATGACAAATTTAGCCATCATTACCAGAAACTAGCTGGTGTTACTAGAAACATTAGTTCAGTTATTCCTTTATTTTTGCATAAGTTAAGTAAGATGCTTCTTGTAATATTTCCTTAGTGTAAAATTTCATAATCAAAAAATTTTTTAACGAACGGAGGTAGTGTTTTAATAATTCGTAAATGATACGTGAGAATGCGTGTTGATTCAGAATAATGAAAAACAATTCCACCATGTACTATAATATTAAAATGTAATGAATCCGAGTCTACTACGGATAAAAACCAGTCTTTATCATCACATGCGAAGACCACTTGCTTTACTTTCATAATTTGCTAATTTACGTAAAATTGGGTACATCCGTTGCGAAGCTACCTAATGTTTGCTGCAGTTACAAGGCACTACTCCACGTGATTGCATTCCAAGCATTCCTTCGTCTGTAATTTTCTCTGAGAAACTTTCCCATAACCCGACAATTCGAGATAAAAAGTGTCTTACACTTAGGGCGTGGAAGGACAAGTTTCTTTCTTCGAGGAGACTTATTCTTCTGAACTCTGACTGACAAACTGGCAAGGACTTTCTTACCCTCTCTCCTATCCTTTTTCCCAGGACTTTTATCTCCCATGTGCACTTTCACCTTTTCTTTCCACATTAACTTCCCCTAACCTACAAACTTTGCGGGTTTTACTGATTGGCTACTGCTGCAATTTTATCTTCGACCTCTTTCCACTACACACGTACAAAAATCGCCTAGCAATAAGTAAAAGTAATTTGAAATAACCGCATTTTATCAATCTTTTATGCGTTTCATTAGAAGTACTTCACTTAATTTTCGTTATATATATATATATATATATATATATATATATATATATATATATATATATATATATATATATATATATATATATATATATATGGTAAAAGCTTACATTTTCTCAATTGCACATGATATATATATGTGAGCAATATGCGAAAAATATAGTTAATCATGGTAACAAGTAGCTGAAATTCTGAATTAATAAGGTTTACATAAAGATTTAGCAAGCTGCTAGTGTTGCTAGTGCTCTTAGTAATTGGCAATTAGTACATAAAATGTTTAATATTTGTCTATTATTCATTATTTTCTGTTTCTTACAACCGTTGGAATTATATAAAAACGCAGTGAACCACCGTTATCAAAATGTAAATCGTTTCTCTTTGAGACGTACCGCATCATATCTTGTTGGCATTGATTCTAAAAGATACATGGTGCTAATGGATAACTTAAGATTGTTTGATGGCGAATCATTCTTACTTTACAATCAGTGAGAGTTTATTCTCCGTTCACCAATAGCCTTCGCTATATTCTTCTGTAAGCATTTTCATTTCACCTCCACCATCTGAGCTCCCATTCTCTACCTTCCGACTTTCTCCCAATCCTCAGCATCCTCCTTCAGAAATTCATATACCTCCGTATATGAATGAATTTTCTACTCACCTGCGCCTTATGCCCTCAGCTTTATGAACCGGAGGGTGCAACTTCCAATGCCCTTTCACTCCCTTCCACTATTCCAGACGGAGAGGAACAAAACCTTGGACGAAGCTATGCTTCCTGATCCAATGGACGGATAACCAATATCCCCCTACGCCCCACTGAAGATACAGCTGCAGGTGAATTACTTGACGACGGTCAGGCTTCCGTTATCAATTCTTCCTCAACGCTTCATCACCGTCGGGACCCGATATTTTTACCTGTTCTTTTATTTTGGAATTTGGTGGAATAGTTTCCTTTGAAACCGAGTTGAACCGAACACGAAGGAAATCGTCCAGTTTGTATCATATTAATGCGAAAGAAATGCTGTAATTATAAACATATAGCTTCGTTTATCCTTCTTACGTACTAAAATAAAATGCGAATAATGTGAAATAATTTATATTGCACTCCACGAGGAAAGAAGTGTTTTAACCATTGATAACTAATAATGCATACATGTAAACGTATGAAGACATGGCGTTGGAGCACGAGACAAATGTTATATGAAAGTTTTTATAAACTCCTTGGTGAAATTCTGAGATTACATAATGTATTACATAGCATGCTTTCGAAATCTTAAGTTATTCATTTATTCAATATTCATGTCAGATCAGCCAGCCCTCTGTGTTTACAGATCGACTAAAATTCTTCAATGGATTTATATATGAGTGTTCTACCTTTCGGTAGTTTCATGTGCCTTCACACAGTGCCCACTCCTTCACTTCCCAGTAACTCTTCCCATCCCTTTAGTCATCTAACATCTTTTGTCTTAATCTTCCCCTCTGTCTTTTCTCAAGCGTTCTTCCATCACTTTCTCCAGCAATCCTTCCCCTTTCAAAATTTAACTCACCCATTTCTTCGTCTATTTCAAATTACTTCAATCGTCTATCTCTTCTCCCCAATCATCTCTAGCACCTCCTTAGTTTTTCTATCGACTCAGCTTACTTTCTCCATTCTACGCAATACCCATATCACGAAAGCCTCTAATTCTTTGATATCCTCCTTTCTCAGGGTCCAAGTTTCACGCACTCCACAGAAAGGATTTTTACTAATTTTTCCCTGAATCATGAATGGATGTGAAACTAAAATTGTTGAACTTTCCTCACTTAACAAATCCGGTGTGAATCTATATACTTCATGACAAAACTGTTACCATATTCGTCTTTTTATTTATTTCATCCGTAATAATGCCTTGAAATAATACATCAGAAAATATGGTTCGGCGAATGGTTCGGACGCGATATAATGTAGCTCAAATTATTCCAATTTAAATAAAAATTGGAATAAATTTTTAGAAAGGAACAGAGGAAATAATAGGGAGAGTAACTCTCGTTACTTCGAAAGGAACAAGAACTTTAGGTGGTTTCCGAATTCAGAAATCTGAAACATTCTGGAGGTATTACTCCGAGGTAAATTTCAATCTGTAACTCCTCGGCCGGGAAAATATTCTCCAATGCAGTTTTCGAACGAAATAAAATAGAATGATAACAAAAGAGGTCGGGATATTTCGCTGATAACGAAATCCTCGTATTTACTATTCCTTTAAAACTCATCTGCCGAGATTTTCTCTCGTTTCTGCTTTTTACTTCATTTTCTTTCGCGTCATCCTCTTCCATTTGACTTTCAATCTCCTTTCCCGTCCCTTTTGCCCTTAATTCAATTTTCTCGACGAATATATCTTATCTCAAACAACTCCCTCAGGACTGGCGTTCATCAGGCGACCCGTTTGGGAGACTTCATTCGGCGAAATTTGTTTCTTCTTCTTTATGATTCTCTCGGATATTCCGTAGCTTCAAAGTTCAAGGTTCGATAATTTAACGATGGGTCATCCAGTCCCTGAGAAAATAAACCCATGCAGGAATGCTTTATGTGATTTTTCATCGCTACCTCGTTGTATGCATCGAGAAGTTATGCGTAAAATTCGAAATTGAGTTGAGAGATGTTTACCCGAAAATACTTCCACTCACGTATACATTAATACTACTCTTCTGATGCTTATGCATAAAACGACCCGACGCATAAAGAGAAGGAAATGAAATGTACAAAAGTGGTGAAGGAGTAGGGGATCATAAGCCCTGCCATATGATTCTTTCATTTATACAAATAAACACCCTGTCATCGGTCGATCAGATGCGGCAAGAGAATTCCAAGAAAGAATAAACCAAAAAATCCGACGGGGAATCGAACCCGGGTCTCACAACCATCTTCCGGATGGCTTGAGGGTATGCTCTGGAGGGATAACTCAACGGACAAAGCACCAGACCGCCACTTAGGAGACCCGGGTTCGATTCCCGCTCCCTTCTGCCGTTTATCAAGTCTATTCTTCCTAGGGATTTTTCCTTGGTGCACGCCATCTCGTGCTAAGATACCTCTACCCATTTCCGTGACAAAACAAAACAAAATCATTTAAGATAACGTAGCTACGTATTTATCTCAGTTGAAGACATTTTCAATACGCTCGTTATGTGCTTGCTGTGCGTTACTATAGTTAATTCAAAATGCGACAACAAAAAGACAGATATAATTGATGTATAGAAGGAATTGGAAGCTTCATACAGTACATCTGTTTATTTTCTCGTTACTTTACTTTGGCTCAAAATGAAGCCTAGTAGAATAAGGTCCGTTTCTTTCCTCTCCAACTGACGGAATCCATCTCTTATCTCTTCTTTCGACACCACATCAACCAGAAAGGTACTGTCGCTTCATTTCTCCCACGATTTCAAAGGCGAATGAATCTGAAAATGGATTTTGGTAAAATAGCCTAGCTCGATTTTCGGAGGAAGGGAGAAATGAAGACATCGAGGCTTATGATGAGACCAGTGAATTCCCCCGTTCAAAAATTGCGGAACCAAATTTACCATATTTATAAATATCTGGTCCATCTTGATTTTCAAAAGTAGAAATAATCCCTCTCAAATTTTAAATAACAATCATTATATAAACGGGAGCTATAAATATGAACGGAAAGCCTAAAAATAAGTTGGAAATTATAGAATAAATGGTAATTTTTCCACATAAATTTATTTGTACGACTATATGACGGTCCTCCGTTTAAACTAGTCGTACAAATAAATTAATGTGGAATTTTTTAAAATAAATTATTTTAATAATTTTTCTATAAAATTTATTAAAATAAAATTTAAAATAATATTTCCTATGATGGATTTCCACCACATCTCGCCGGACTCTGTGAATTTTAAAAATAATTTGATAAAGTTATGTTAAATATAATATGGGGAAATTACCTGATTACCTAAAACACTGAAGCATCAGATAACCAAGAAGTATTCTTGCTGTTTAGTACATTTTAAATCAAAAAATACAATTTTAAAGTATCTACAGCATAGAAAGTTAGTTTATTAATATAAATTTCTTGATCTCGTTTTTCAAAACGCCTATCTTTCCCATATATCCTCATGAGAATCGAGTTCAACAATGTTCTTTGTCGCCAAAGGGATGGGTTGTTCACATCAGCAAAATTACACAAATTTTTGATCACTTTAGTCCGAACTCTCAGAATTTCGACTCAAAAACGATATTCTATGAACAGAATAAGAAGTTTTGTTAAATTTATTTTATTTTGGTATGTCTTGATTCTGTAGATTGATTATTACTAATTTAATTCTGCAAAAGAAAAAATGTCCATAATCGATCAAAATGAACTTTACGTTCATTTCTTATGAGAGCATATTTGAGTCGTCTATAGTCAAACCAAGGACATTTTTGGTAGAAAAATATCAATGTTTGTTTGGTCGCAAATCGTCTTATGAATTCCCAAATTTAATATTTCTGTCTCGTCGGGAACTGCGTGAATTTGATTAATGTTCCAATATATCTCTCGTGTATTTCTTAGGGGAGTTACTGATATCGGATGGATAAATCACTCATCGGCGATTATTGTATCAGATGAAAAGAAAAAGTAGAAATTTTTCATGGTAGTTGCTATTTACGGACAAATCCTCTGGTGTTTAACAGACCGAGTGAAAACCGCCTTATGTACTGGATCAGCGTGTGCTGATTATTCTGCTGTTGCGATGCAGCGATATTTATGTACCATTTAAACATTTGTCTGAATTTTGGGCTAAGGGAACAATGGAAAATTTTGTTCGAGAAAAGTTTTCCAGCCCCTTCCTGTTAACGCAATGATTTTCCGAGCAAGTAAAAATTGTAAAGAATTTAAATTTTACATTTACATGATTGATTAAACATTGTAATTTTAACGTATTTATGTTGTTATTTAGACTGAATGAATTTTGCGTGTCGCATTCGGGAGGCTTTCCCACTAGGATGCCAGGCATTACTGTGTTTCTCTCATTATCGACTACCACTTGGCCTATCGCCAAATTATAGTTGGAAATATAACGAATATAAAATCTTTGGAGGAATCCGTCCGTCTCTTAACAGACGCTTTATCATCGGAGAAAGGGACTGGTGAAAGAAAGGGAAGATGGATACCGGAGAACTCATTAAGAGTGAATCAAAGGGAACTCTGGGAAGGAAGTTTATTGGAAATAAATAAGCGCAGAGTCACCCAACGTTTTCCCAACTCAACCTCCTTGGCCCCAACTTGAATCTCTTGCATATTCTCCCTTCTTTTGTGCACGTAACCTTCCACCGTCTCTTCTAGTTCCCGATCTTTATTTTGCATCATCTTTCCTCCCTCCTCGAGCAGAATAGAAACAGACTAAGTCCCCGTGTCCCGAAAGACCACTCGGATAGAGAAAGTTTGCATCTTCGTCGTGGAAGACGTCGCAAACCCGAAAGTTAAATTGCGCGCTGTGATTTATGAGTCGCAAGTTAAATACAACTGCGGTACTGAAGCTATAAGGGGGCAGTTAAGTATGACGACTGCATTAACGATTATCTACCCCACGGAAAGTTCATTTTCCATTTCAACACAATTACCATCACTCCTCGATATTTTCCTCCCTACGTATCTCTCAGCATCTTTTACAGCTACATGAACACTATCTCTCTTCACCCCAGCACCACCCCGTCCATAGATTTCTTTATTACTCCATCATATCCCAATATGCGAATCGCCCATTTCCTCTGCCTTTTATTTCTTCAATGTGATTCTTTTCGTCCTACCACTTTCAGAACTTACTATTTTGTTTTGCCATCAATTCAACTCACTTTTTCTGTTTCGTGTCATGTTCATAACGAACGGGCCACCGCTCTCAATATCCTCCTTTTTTTCGAAACCATGTTTCACACCCTTGCATTGAAAAGCCACGGACTTATTTGTCTTTTCCTTTCCTGACATCTTTTTTTTTCGGAATCTATAATCTTCAGAACCCTTGAAAGTTTCCTTTGTCACAGCTATTTCTTTAGCTTTGATTGCACAGCTTCCATCCAATGTTGAGAATAGAATGGTACAAAAACTAGGAAAATGAAGATCAAGCAGAATTTTTTTTTGATTGATATAAAAAGAGATGCATGGATTGTGACTCTCCTGATTCTATCCGGTTGATATTTAACATAATGCGTAGATATTATCTTCGAAATTATATCATTAGATTTGGCTCAGGAAAATAATATGCTGAAGTTTTTTCTCTCTTTTAACTCCTGTTATGTTATTTCTATGAAAAAAATTAGCTCGTTATGCCAGAACAAATTCTTGTATCAATCTCCCATCCTGTTTTGTGTGGAGGTTAGCGAGTTATTTCTCTTTTGAAACGCCTTCTAGAGAGAAACATCTTGGAATTTCAAGTGCGTTATAGCAACAGAAGATTGCAAAATAGAAAGCGGTACGAGATTGATCGCCTTGTTCGGAATAATAGTCTCCAAGATACCAAATATTCGTTGCCATTGCAGTATACCATTTTGTTATATAAATATGTTTATAAACTCGGAAATTATCAAAGAAAGCCATGACATATCGAAGAAAGTTATGTAAAAATCAAAATTTTTAAATTATCCTTCAGCGTATCCTATAGCATCGATTCTGGACGCTTCTGAGGAAATCAGAAACTCTATGTAGTTTTCTATGTAGACTGATCGAGAATTACCTCGTGAGGCATTTCAATATGCGAAAATTGCTTCAAGTTACACAAACCTGTATATATCGTAGATCCATTCTTTCCGAAGTGTCAAGTCGTGCTTAGCTGAAACTATTTTGTACTTGAACTTCATTTCCGAACATTCTTTCAGTTGTCAACCGTGATATGTTTACGTGTTGAATTGGGTGATGAAGTCACCGTACTTTTGCGTCGACTTCGTCCACTATTTCCGACAATTTTTGCGGGCGACATTCCGCGGAAGCACGGTGTCCTAGGCGTTGTATATTTATAAGCACTTCATTTCCACCGTGTCAGGGTTGGTGTCAATTTGCTCCCGGATGAAAAGAGATTGAAGGCGCCCGTCCGACGGGTAAGGGTCACTCGAAAAGTGACATCGAACGACTGCCAATGTCACTTCTTCCTCCAGATGTCTTCAGCAGAGGAAATAAATGGAGAGAAGGGCTGATGGAGAGAGTGAATGGAAAGCGAAGACCCTCTCGTATAATGAGGGACCTTTTTCTCCCGCAGCTTCTTACTGAAGTCCACCCCATTCTTCTTGCTTCGTCCCCCAATCACTTTCCAACTCCTTTCACTTCCTCGTTTCCGCATGAAAATTTTCCGACGGAAGTTATTATAAGTAGCGCAGGGGAACGAGTACGTACAAGAACATATCAAGTACGTCGTTTACTCAACATTATAAGATAACCAGGGATACATTTAGCATTTAGCTTAATGTATCCCTGTAATAACTCGATTTAGCTTAATTTATCCCCCCTCGATGATGGAGGTGTAGTCTCCGAAATGTGCATTGGGAGTTTCTGAAAACTGGTAACCGCAGCTAGTGATAATCCCTCTCTGAGGAATTGCGCCCGACGGTCACCGGAATTCGACGATTGGAGAATTCCTGCTTCTCTTATTCATTGACAGCTGATTTCCATTTCTTTTCTTTACTCAACATAACATTAAGTAAATTTTGCTTTTCTTGAAATAGATTCATTATGAAATTGTAACAACAGCTGCTGGATGATTCCCGCAAATTGGAATAGAGGTCTGCGTACTCTTAGTCGGACGATGGTTTGAGTTTTATTTCGTGGAACATTTTAAAATCTCAAACTCCACGCTCTGCTTTAAATTCTCGTGAAGCTTCCATACAATTCTGTGGAAAATATTGTACTAGAGTTTTTTCTCCCTAACCCAAGACTCCGGTTATAATATTTCTATGAGAAAAATTAGCTCGTTATGCCAGAATAAATTCTTTCGTCCATCTCCAATCTTGTTACATAAATATGTATTACAAAGTATGTTAATTTTCATTATTTCTCAATCACAGATTAATTGATTAGGGATGATGGCCGGCGTAATCAGGATTATTATTAATTAGCTTATTATTATTTTTGAAATACCCTCGAATATTGGATTTTGAGATTATAGACAAACCCGTTCCCAGTAACGACTATTTGACTATGCGATTATTGAATGTAAGCTAATGCCTTTTCTCATAAGAACTTATTAATATATAAATTAAAGAACTTAGAGTGTACTTAATTGACGCTCCGTAATAAATTTATTCGAAAAGAAAGAGTTGCGGCAGAATTACCCGTAAATAATAAATGGAATAAACATAAATGTAGTCGGAAAAATTGAATATCTTAGGATAAATCTTACTAATAACTTAAACTGGAGCACTCATATCCGAAATAACTGCTTTGATGACAATGAAAAGTTCGGCTTTATGAAGCATATTGTCGGTAGATGCGATGAGGTTAGAGAGCGATGTTATTTCTCCTTGGTCAGGCCCCATCTTGAATACGCGGCAAATATATGGAATTCGGCGGATAAAACGGATACCCGTGAACTCGAGAAAGTTCAGCGAAATACGATACGTTTTGTTCAATAATGCTATAAGAAAAAGTCAAGCATTGCGAAGATGCTCTCAGATGCAGGTTGGGAATCATTGAAAGAAAGGAGATTAGAAGCTAGGATGCGATTGCTTGACAAATTTGGAGAAAGTATGTTTACAGAGAACGTAATGGATATTATGCCCCTGCTACTTCGGCCGATCCGATAAAGAGAATAAAATAAGAGAAATAGACGCTAGAAAAATCGTTTTAAGAACTCCGCGAACTCCGCGAACGATACGCAATAATGAGAGGCTAAAAAAGTATCTCAATCTTTCGGCTTTTACACCCTCTGCCACACGCCGGAAGGCTGCTTTCAGGGTATTTATGTAGTTTTAGATGAACACAATGAGAATTTAGAACTTATTAAAGTCATAATTATTCATAACAACGTAACTGTCCACGTATGTTTTCGTAAAATAGAAGGGTTTTGGCATTAATGTGTTACCTGAAATTGCTTTTGTTAATTATGGATACTAATTATATAATATAATTATGGATACTGTAATTATATCCTTTTCCTCGAAATTAGAGTTTTCTTTGAAATAAATTGAAGCGAGAAACTTTAAGATTTGAAGCTTTGATCCGAACCAAAAAATTCGGAGGGACATTTTCTCCTCCCTTGAATTCCAAAATAACGAGGTATTGCTGCATCCATCTTTGCATATCTTTGCGGCCGATTTCCGATAGCGAACGAACTCCGATGGTGGCCGAGAACTCACATCTGGTACTAAACTCCCTTAATACCTCAGGCATTGAAATTCGGTGAAGAGGAGTGCCTAACGATGCAAACATCTCCGCTGTTATGTTTTCTCCGTTAGAGTTAGGACGCCGGGATTGTGCCGCGAAACCTTCGTCAGAGGGCAGATCCTAACTTCCCTTTCACCGCAAGCGAAGATACATCACGCCAAGGGCTATAGTCAGGGCCCCTTATTCACTTGTTTTTCGCTTTCGGACGTCGAATCTCTTCCTCCTCCCATGGAAGTTTCTCTCGCCCGCTTGTTCACTCTCATAACCACTAATGTATCGCAGGTCTGAGTGGACCAGAATCCTAGAAGCGGAACGTTCGTTAAAAGAATCCTTTTTCGAATATTGGATCCTTCGGAGTTGGCGAACTAATGACGCAGCGGTGACCGCATAAACCGAGGGAATCCTTTGAGGCCGTTTAATGGACATTTGTGCCGTCGAAAATCATCCGATGTTGCCCCAAAGCGAGAGGGGCATAAACTACTCTGACATGCATTTCGCCAAGTGGTTAGGGATGTCCCGAAAATAGCTCATCAGCGCTGAGTGTTTGAGGCAGTTATTATAAGAGAGCAGACTGGTCGAAGAGCAACGTTTACATATAAGCGTTCATGTACCCTCGCACTCCCTATGAAATGCCCTTGCTTTCACTTCTTAGTAACTCATCCCACTCCTTAAGCCATCCAACATCTTTATTCTTTGTCTTCCCCTCTGTCTTTTCTCTAATATTCTTCCCCGATCGCTCTCTTCAAAGAAAGAACTTCAAAGAATCTACCAAATTCTTTCATTAGTAAGCAAGAGTGAATTTTGAAAAATTTTGGCCAGTTTTGATATCTTGCGTAAGCCTACATTAGGGTGCACCAACAAAAGTATTTGCTAACCGTATCCGTATTTGTTAGCAATTGGTTGTTCAACCGTGCAAAAATACGAGATCTTATTTTGCTGAGAAATTCGTTCGTTGGTCAGTTCTTTGGTTCATAAATGTTCGTTATTCATCGATTCCCTATTGCTATACCATGAATAATATCTACTGCAAAAATTAATATCCGCGGAATGTCTTAATTTTTTATTGATTTTGATTCATTTTATTCTTGATGATAGATATTCTCCGCGATAACTCTCCTGTTTTTTTTAACTCGCATTTTCGATGGGCCTTTGTTCTAATTATGCACATCGCTATTTATCTTCAACGCCGCTTACCATTCCGTCTAAGGCCAACTCGTTATGTCCCCAGAAAATCATGCATAGCTGTGGGGATCGCTACGCATTCCAACAAAATACACAGTTCCCACGGCGCGAATTCAATATCAGCACTGAGTTAATCGTGTGATACATTCCGCAGGTTTCACTCAACGTACTCCGTCCTCATATTCACCGCCAAACAATGAAACGCAATTACCACACGTCAGACTTCCACATCACACCGTCATCGATGGAATGGAAAATGACGTTTCACAAGCGATCAAACGCGTGCATTCGCATTCTTCGCACACCTCTTTCTTCGAAATCTGATTAAACACGAAGAATTAAAAGTATACTGGTTCCACATTTGAACAAATATTGGGGCTCAATTCGTCTGAAGTAATTTGTTAGCAAGATCAACTCATCGAAGATTGAGGTTGAGCGATATATGACTCGATCGCGGAAAGTTCAAGTATAGCGCAACTAAAATATGTATCAAAATCCACGGAGGCGGCGGAAATGTTGTGGAAATTGAACTTCATAATAATAATAATATATTTCTTTTTATACTTCATAATAATAATAATTTATTTACTTCTGCTGCATTTAGTATAAGCTGTATTCTGATTCTGTGAAATTTCTCTCGTTTCCATCAGACGGCGGGCGAATATCGTGAGGAATACGATCTCAGACGAGGGGGCGAATACTCTCGTTTTCACGGCTACACTTACGACGGTGTGTGGGCGATCGCATTGGCCATTCAGCACGTATCCAGAAGGTTACTCCACCGAACGAATCCCGTTACGAGCAGCGCAGCGCCAGGGCTACCACCGAAGAGGCTTAAGAGTGTGGCCGGCGACTTCCGCTACAGAGATCCGGTATGGGAAGAACTGTTCATAGAAGCATTGAGGAACACCAGTTTCGAAGGAGTAACCGTAAGTAAAAATAAGTGTTCTACCTTTCGGTAGGTTCATGTGCCCCCAGATTCCCTATTCAGTTCCCTCTCCTTCAATTCCCGGTAACTTATCCCACCCCTTAATTCGTCTAACAACTTCTGTCTTTGTCTTCCCCTTTGTCTTTTCCCTAGCATTCTTCCCTCGATCACTTTCTTCAGTAATTCTTCTCCTCTTGGTATTTCTGTCGATTTCTAATTACTTCAACTATTACCCTCTTCTCCCCAACCATCTCTAGCACCACCTCGTTTGTTTTTCTATCGACCCAGCTTACTGTCTTCATTCCACGCCATACCCACATCTCGAAAGCCTCTAATCTTTTAACATCCTCTTTTCTTAACGTCCACGTTCCACACCCATAAACGTAAGTAATTCATCGTTATCTCAACTCGCGACGAAACCCCGGAATTTTTCTTTGGGATCTCTCGAAGCAAATAATATAAATACAGTTCGAGTCGGAGATCACCTATTGTAACAGTCGCCAACCTTTCGGACCTCTTTTTACTTTATTTTTCGGTTCGGGTCTCAGATTGTTCTGTCATTGCCTTTACTATGTGCCACGGTACAATGTGTCCCGCGGGAAGGGGTGAGTGTAACGCAGAGGATTTGACGGTAGATCGAAAAATTTGGCGACGCACTTTAAGTTTCTATGCGTAACTCGGAGTCGTGAAAGATTTTTAAAATTTTTGCACTATAAGCACCTGTAAATGTGAAAAAGGTCTCCACAGAACTAATAATGCTTGCAAGTTTCAACAGTTTTTTACCATCGATCATATGGTTGGTGAGTTACAGCAATAGATCCACGGAATGAATAGTCAATCGCAGTTGAGGTGAAATTGTTTAGTGTCAGTTGTTTTTTAATCAATTAAATAAATTCTGCGGTAGTTTTGTTTGTTGGTTGCCGCAAAAAATTCTTCGATTGATACAAAAGATTCTATTCCTCACCTTAGTAATTTAAGACCATATTACAGCCTTGACGAGGTAAAACCTTACATTTGTTTTCCTTTTCCAGGGACCCGTACGATTTTACGACAACGAACGAAAAGCAGGGATCCTCCTGAAGCAATTCCAAGGTAAGAATAATTTGCGTCTACTCAAACAAGGTATTTGAGGTACATACAAAAACATTATATGTTAGATATTTAAGCATCGCAAATTCGAATTTATTCAATCATGTACATGTGTATCTTTATTCGGGATGTATACTATAAATAACAATCCATAAATATTATTTTCGATTCATATATATCTTATTCATTAAAAATTATATTTAATAAATATTGTATTCTTGTGTTTCAACTTCAAGGATAAAACGCTATATTTACCTATCTGTTCATACGCCTAATTGGATGAATAATACAGATGCGCTAAATAATAATAATGTGCTACATCAAATTTAGGAGCTTTTTTCTCGATACGAATGAAAATTCACCTTGCTAGTGACAAACAAAGGACTCGAAAGACCCATGAAGTCAGAAGTGGTTGAAGGAACAACGAACCAAGCCTATAGGTAGCAAAATAAAAGAAAAAGAAACTTGAAAGCAAAAATAAAATTAAGGAAGAATTTCAATCCAAATATTTGGTTCATTTTCATCCCAGTCGTGAAAACATTCCTCAATAACAATAATTTAATAATAGTAACGCAAATTTAATCTATCTTGAAGTAAACTTTGAGAGAGATTGAAATTTTCGCCTAATGAAGACTACTTAGAAAAGTTTTAGAGGAAAACTATATAACATTACGCATTGCACTCTTATCTTCCCTGATAACTTGTTATTCGGAATTTTTTAAGCCAAAATATTCAACTTGTCTTCAACAAATCTTTTTACCACGATGAAAGGCATATCTACTTTCAACTGGCTGCCCCGTACGAAAATTTTGCCCAACTAAATTAAAAGTAATTGATTTATGCGGGGCGATGCGCTTTATAGGTATGTTTTAGCGTTTAGGTATAGGTGTGTTTAGGTATTCGTTTGTAGTGACTGGAATGCTAGCTAAAATGTAATTTGGTGGGGAAATAGAGTATCAGTGTCCGTTTCGATATACCTCTTTTGTATCGATAGATATGCTAGCGGGAAGCAGGAAACTTTCTCTTTGAAATTGTGTTCCATTTACATGTTTTGATAGAGTGTGAACTGAGAAAAGCGCTGGTTACCGAAAACGGATGTTTAGAAATAATAAATAAAGATTTTAAGACACTCAACCTTGTATCTTGTATTATTGCATTGTAAATTTTGTATCTTCAGATGGGCAGGAAGTGAAGATCGGTGAATTTGATGCGGCCACGGGACATCTGGAGATTGGTCCTCAACCAGGAGCTGTTCCCGACCCTAAGGGTGGCATGGATGTGGTGTACCCTGTGAAATGGAGGGGTGGAGGAGGACCACCTAAGGATCGAACTTTGGTCCTCACAGAACAAGGAAAAGTACATCTGCCTATCTTTGTGTGCCTGGCTGCAGCATCTATTATTGGGATCCTAATGGCCGCCTGTTTTCTTGCCATCAACATAAAATATAGACATCAAAGGTGAAAAATATTAGTACAGTTATTAAAAACTATTTACGTACTATAATAAATAAATCTCTTATCTTCACAATAGAAAATCTCTAGTAGCTTTAATAATTATCTGGATCTGATGATGCTCATTTTCATTGATGGATGTGGATTATTCTTTTGAAAGTGTTTATTTTAGCTTATGTTGTCTTATTCAGCAAAAGATTGAATTTGAAAGCTAGAGCTATTTACAAGAAGTAGCTATATTTTGATAATATCTAATATTAGATTGAAAAGAAAATATAGATCATAGTGCTATTTGTAATTAAATATGGTACCTTTGAAAACTTAATTTCTTGGCTTGTGATATTTATATATGATTTTGCAACTGAACTTGTTCACAGTTCAAATATCAAGTTAATAATCTTCATAAAAGTATTTGGGTTATAGAACCAATTTCTTTAAGCTATGTATTAATAGTTATTAAAATTTATATTATTTCACTTTACTCATCAATAGCATATGACTAAGCTGAAGAATGACACATCTAACAAGGTTCTTTTGATTAATTAAATCATTATATTACTACTAAATTGAAAATTCTAAACAAGAATTCAAATCAATTGATTGAGAAATGCCACAGGAAATCTTGCACACATTAAAGCTTTGTCATAATATTCCTTAATTCTTTATACTCCATTTTGCAATATAGACATAGTAAATAACATATTATAATTTACAAATACAAATAAAACAACAATAAGCAGTATACACTGAGTTAAAAAGATACTAAATCTAAAGAAATAAAAATTTACCCAGTATTGCATTAATTTAAGAATAATTCCAAAGTGTATATTGTTATTCTAAACTTATCTATCTATGCTGCAATATCTACTGATGGCTACTTGAACATGTATGCATAGTGTATTGTGTTTATATAGTCAGCTAGTATGTATAATATCTTCTCTTACATTATGCATGCGATTATCTCACATTCTGCATACTAATAGACAGAAGCAATGGAATATGTTATAGAACAAGTAGCCAATAGCAGATGGTGCAGCATGGTAGTGTGTTTATAGCAAAATTACCCTAAAATATTGCACACAATATGAGTTTTTATTAAGAATAAATGCTTATTAAATAACTTAAAATCAAACTACTTTTGAGTGTTCAATTTCAACATAATACTTCCATACAAACATGGAAGTAGGATGATTAAAGTAAGACTTAATAATTTATATAGGTAATTATTCTCTTTACATAGGTATATAAAGATGTCCAGCCCTCATCTAAACAATCTCATTATTATTGGATGCATCCTCACGTATTTGTCTGTGGTCTTCCTTGGCCTTGACTCACGCCTAACCTCTGAGTCATTTTTCCCCATAATCTGTACATCAAGAGCGTGGCTTCTCATGGCAGGTTTCTCACTGGCATTCGGTTCCATGTTCTCTAAGACTTGGCGAGTTCACTCAATTTTTACAGATGTCAAGCTCAACAAGAAGGTAATACTGAATTCTTCCTTTCATCCTTATACATGTCTCACATTTGAAAAACTTATTTACTCTCAATATCCCTTTGAAAATAAAAAATAGTAAAAATGAAACAGGCACTGGCTGACTTTCTCAAACTGCCACATTTTGTTTCAAATTTTTATGAACTACATTAATTGATAAGGTTAATGAGTTATTTTTTGTCCATTTATGGATACTTAGTTTGCCTAAAAAATTCCTAATCTTAATATTTATTGCTCATGAAGTGATGTCTCATGATTTATTCATTCATTGATTCATAAACTTTGACTAAAAATTTAACAAAACATCAATTTAGATTAAAATTTGATTTTTATACCTCTCTTTTCCAGGTAATTAAAGATTACCAGCTGTTCATGGTGGTAGGAGTTTTGTTAGTTATAGATTTAGCAATAATGACGACATGGCAAATAACTGCCCCATTTTACAGGGAAACCAAGAAGATGGATCCATATGTAAGTGTTACTTGTCCTTGCTAAGTTGAATATATTTTTATTTGAAACTTTTCTGTCATTATGTTGGAAATAAATTTTATTACCTTAAAGAGTTATTGTTTAAGTGACAGAATTGAAAATAATTCTGAAAATATTTTATGATAAACTTTAATAAAAACTTTTACTTTTTTCAGCCTCATCCTTCAAGTGAAGATATATTAATCATTCCAGAGAATGAATACTGTCAGAGCGGAAACATGACAGTTTTTGTAGGTTCCATTTATGCCTACAAAGGATTACTACTGGTAACTTTCTTTTGATTATTTCAATTTAATTTCTCTTTTAATTAAGCCTCAATTTTGGCATTGATTGCCTTCTTCAACTTACCATTGTTAGAGCATTGGAGCAATACATAAATCTTTTCAACTAATTAATATTTGTTTTTATATTAAAGTATGATTTGCTCACTCATCATGAAAACAAATGATAATATTACTGTACAAATTGGCATAGAAGTGCATACATTCTATGTGGAACCAAATTCTTTTTGATTTCTTTGAAGCAACCAAAACCATATGTAAAAATTAATACCAACTAATCTGAATTTATGATCTTGTGGGAGCTAAATAACACACATACTTTACAGTTACTTTTTAGTTTTGAATATCCCAAAAAGGTGCTAGATAAATAGAAGATAATAGAAGCCTTAATTCTTCTATCTTCCTTCATATTTTATAGTTAATATTATCTTTTATGACAATCTCAGCAGTCTATCTTGAATACATAATATCTATCACATGTGCTTAAACAACAACATCAAAATCATTCTAGTCTACTTATAAATAATGAACTTCTCCAATCAGTTAATCTAATTCACTATAATAGTTATCTAGTTTGGTTTGGTGTAATATGACCTTCAAAATCATAATGAGTTACTTAAGAGCAAAATTCTCCAGTATCCATTCTTTGATATTAGAAATGATTTAGTGTATCTAAAATTGACTATTAGGTGTGATATTTTGAATTTAATGGATTGAAATTCGGATATATTCCAGCATACGTTCTGTAAAGATATGTTAATTAGATTTTGAGATGATTTTTATAGCTTCTTATTTCAGCATAAACTTATTCAGTACCCAATGCAAAATACACATTCATCTTATTCTGAAGACTTTTTATAAGAAAATAATGTTAACGTTAACTTCTGTCTGAATGATCATGACTCAGTCTCACAAGAAAGTTATTCAAATACACTAAAATTTTGATGGAAACTGAATCAAATGAAACTGTTGCAGTTGATTAGAGATCTTGGCCAGATAATAATGAATGACTGCATTTTAAAGATTTGGTAAAATGTTTGCAAGTACGTTTTCATATTACTTTCATGTTATTTTAATCTCTTGCATAGATTAAATATACCTAAGATTATCTTTCACATGAGTGACTCATCTTTAGAAAAGAGGTAAAGCATGACAATGATTTTTATTGGTCCATGCAGAGTATCAAATGCAGAGCAATGCCTTGTTTGCCCCTAAATGAAAATGCTTTTAGAATACTGAAGATTCAAAAATGGACTTTGGATTATTTGCTTGTCATGTGTGCATTTAATAGCTTACTCATTCATCATTTTTATCTTTCTAGATATTTGGTGCTTTTCTTGCCTGGGAGACAAGATACGTTAGTATTCCGGCTCTGAATGATTCTCGTCTGGTTGGCCTCTCAGTATACAACTGCGTCATCTTCTGTATAGCAGGTGCTGCAGTTTCATTTGTCCTTTCAGATCATCAGGATGCCTCATTCCTCATTGTTTCCATTTTCATCCTTTTCTGCACAACTGGAACTCTCTGTCTTGTCTTTGTGCCTAAGGTAAATTTTAATTTTCTTTCAAAAAAATTACACATACTTAAAAATTAGTAAAAATCAACATGATTTGGAGATGGATGGTAATGGATTTTTGTCTTTATTACTTGGGAATCATCAATCTCTTTATTACTATGTCAATCAAGCTCCTCAAACTTATTTCAAGTATTGATAGCAAAGGTTAAATTTTAGCCATTTTGTAGCATGTCCCATTGGTACTAACGTGGAAGAAATCAACAGTTTTCATCCATAATATTATTTTGCATATATTATTCAGGATATGAATTCACATACCTTTAATCATTGTTATAGCATAGGTTTATCATGCTAAAATTTCTAATTATATGCTATATGTTTTCATGGATGCATTATAACCTTTGAATGAACATTAACTTTTAACCTTGCAATTAAATTTCTCATTAATACCATCGATCCAGAGCAAAAATGTCATTAAAGAGGAAATATGCATGATATTTCAATTTTTTAATTCATACTCATTTGAATATATCCAGAAAATGCTAATGCATGTATAAAGTATTATATTATTTTCCTGAAGTGATATCCTGAGAGTAGGAGAAATAATGCTGATCCTGATTTATCGAAATTATGTGGTTAAACAGTAAAGTTTTAACTTAAGAGTAAGTTGAAGGTTAGAGGATAATAAACAAAACATTTCAATGCCTGATTATTAATGCCATCATAAATAATAACTAACATTCACATCTAATAAAATTGTTATTCATCTCTATTCTTCTCATTGTCACATTTTGAGAGATATGAGCTCTATTTTAGTGAAGTAAAACATATTTTGTGTCCTCCTTTAGCTAATAGAGTTGAAAAGGAACCCTCAAGGTAGCATGGAAAAGAGAATACGAGCTACATTACGTCCAATGTCAAAGAAAGGTAGTGGAGGTGGGGGAGGATTTGGGGGTGGAGGGGGAGGGGGAGGAGCAGGGACATTGGGAAGCAGACGGAGAGATTCTGATGAGCCATCAGATGCCGGTGAGAGACTCAGAGAGATATCAGAGGAAAATGCAAGGAAGAGAAGGCTGCTAAGAGAACGGGATGCAGAAATACAGGTAATAAACAATAATTTGCTTGCGAATAAAAACTGGAACAATTTATTAATATATACAGAATCCACAAATAAATTACAAATAGGCAACCTAGGTTTCATAGCATCGCTCCATCATGATGGATTATTTGTGGATCCTGTATATATTAATAAATTGTTCCAGTTTTATTTTTGCATTATGGAGTTCCACCATATTAAGGCCTCTACCATCCAAATAATTTGCTTGTGCAGAAGTCTAAAAAGCAACATTAATCAATACTGTCATATTCAAAATACTGTCATATTCAATATACTGTCAAAGTAAAAAATACTGAAAATTATAATGGACGTCATATTTGCCCAAAAGAAAATTATTTAGAATGTGATCAAATAGAACATTGAAGAGCTAAAATAATATCTCTTAAGGTGACTTATTTTTTAGAGAATAAAAATCTTTCAGATGACAGTGGTCACGTCTCTTTGCAGTCAAAAATTAATAGATGATGCTGTATTCTTGAATATATGCTTTTATGCATTGATTGAATTATAGTTACTACTTGTTCACTAAAGTAATGGTTCATATACTAGTTACTACTCTTTAAACAATGATAGATAATGAGATGTATTGCCTGGGTATGTCGTAATTCATAGAAATTTATGCTAAATTGTCTTGCTCATGAGATGTTATTTAGATAATTATTTTTTGACATTGAGATGAAGCTAATTGCTATTTCCTCAGCCCTTATTTTCAGCATTTGATTTTTATGTCACTCCTCCAAAACTTTAGTTTCTCATCTTGTATGACTTTTAAATGGTTCGTACAAGGATTACTTCTCAGTTGGTACTGGGCTACAGTAAACTCTTACATTATATTTTTCAAGTTATTCATGAGGATAATTCTGTTTTAATCTATGTTTATTTTATATAATGTATTGCCATGCATGTGATGACAAAAGTAACTTCACTATTTCTATAAAATATTTTTCGGTATTTTGCAGGCTTTAGTTTCAAAATTGGGTGGTCCAGATGCAACAAAAGATATAATAGGTACAATGGATATTGGTACAGTGGATAGGCTTACAGTTCCTCGGCATGACTCAGTCATGAAAAGAGAAGGTAACAGCTTAACTTAGAGCTAAATTTGTAGTATTATTGTCATTCTCACTTCCAAAGTGAAAATTTAATACCCTGAATATATAAAAAGTAAGACCATGTTAATGTCATTTCATCGATAATGATTAATATTCTAAAATAATTCTTCTATTATGTTATTGATGTGAACTGATAACTAATTATAAGTAATTTCAGAATTCACTATCTTAAGAATTCTGTTTAAATTGGGTAATTCATGGATTGTCTTCAATGCAACTGGTATGACTAAAAGATATTATATTATATATGAATATTTGTTGTCTATTTTTTCACAACATGTTTGTTTCTTGCAAAATATTTCTTAATACTTCTATGAATAACTGTATGTGTAAAGAAAATGTCTTTTCATATTCATACATACGAGTTCCTTATATTCATATTTTCATCAAAAATGCAAATTGTTCCTTTGTCAAATTTATAGAAACCTGATAATGAAACATTTGAGTGCTGTTATGTTGTTGAAAACTTGTATGAAAGTAAACTTTTTTCTATTTCCAAGCAGCACCATCTGGGACAGAAACAACTGATATAAGCTCTCTTTGTTCCATCAATTCTTCTGTTGACGGTGAATATGTGAACTTGTCAGTAGACACCCCATCTCAACGGTAAGAGCTCCAATTAAAATCACTTAATTCAAGTGTATGCAGATTTTTGATCTGAAGGTTTATTCACTTTATTAATATTATTCAGTATACAGTAGCAGTCCACTATAATGAGTAAGGCATACAATAAGTTGCATTATAGCAAGTGTTAGTATAGAGAGTGTTTATATAGAGTGTTATAGCGCCTTGCATTCAAGAGGATAAGCATTTAGTATTCGGCTATAATGAGTATGCTTTATAATGAGTGCTTTTCCATTATTTGTCAGCTCTTCTACTGTATATCACCTGTATTTTAGATTTGATTTGAATTTATTCATCACGAATAATTTAAATTCAACTTGTACAGCATGAAACTCTTAGATATTTGGATCATAATACTCACTTTTGCCCTAAATATTTCTCAGTCTATTGTTCCCTTTTTCCTCTCATACTTATGGATTTAATTAGCATTAAGATATGAAATCCTTGTTCATCATGAACCAAAAGAACTAAAAATTAATTGACTGTCCTAGGAGAGTTATTGGATTTGATCTGAATATCCTTGATTTAAAATATTTGTCAGCATTTTTTGGTACAGAAATATATGACAGTGCTTTGCATACTATTATACTATATATAAAATCTGTGAAGCAATGCTTGCATTCATTCCAGATTACAGCTTCCTTGGATTTTTCTGCTCGGTTGGTTGGTTGAAAATCAGAATGTAATGTTTCAACAATTTCTTAGTTACAAGAAAAATGGCAAGATATATGAATTCGCATGTATGAATATTATAAATTTCTTCAACCAAAATATGATAAAGTATTTGCAATTTTCACGATTTGTACTGCAACACTAAAGAAATATCAATCCTTTAATGAAGAGTATCAGCATCTAATCAAGTGAAAAGCATTTCATCGAGTATACCTAGTGGAAATAGATATTAATATATGCATATATTTTCTAATTTTTATGGTACTTTCTCTCATTGAATAAATATAAACTTCATCAGAAATGAGAACCAGGATAAATTTTAAATCTGAATGATCTTTCTGATTTTAATTATGGTAGTGAGTGTAGGATGCAACTATCTTTCCTTTTTTATCAATTAATTGATGTTTCTTTGGTGTTAACAGTCAATGAATCAACAATACCATTTCATGTTAATTTATTTTGCAGCAAAAAGACCACATTCTCCAAGTTGCCAACAATATCTGCATCAAAAGAGACTGTAGCACTTTCTAACGACCAACGTGCAAATGAAATGGACCCTGGGAGAGTAATGGATACCACACCTGAAGAAACAGAAGAGGATGGCAGAGGAAGAGATGATGATTACCATGGTGATCCTATGCTATCACAATGCATATCCACTTGCAGTCTCCATCCATCACAGCCTCAAACTCCAATCTCTAAAGTTGTGTCCTTCAGTGATACTGCTCCTCCTCCAGCTCAAGCTTCATCAAGGTATGGATATATTTAATCTATAAATCTTTCAGCAAATGTTCACCTAAATTTTTACACCATAAATATCACACACTGTATTCATTGCATTACAAATTGCTATTTTGGTAGTTCATTGAATTAACAGGAAATATTTAAACAGTACACTCTGGAGCTGCTAACAAAGGCTTGAATAATTCAAAATTATAAACAATAGATCCAGGAGCAAGAACTTTTTCAGCTATATCAAATTAAAGGAAGCATATAACTTAGCCAATGTCATTAATATTTCTCTTTCACTTAAAAAACTGTTTGACAAACTGGAAAAAAAGGGGTGCCTTATCAGTTCTATCTATATGCATATTGTAATCAGGTTTAAATTTAAAACATTTTTATCTTGAATTCTATTTTGATTGAATCAAATAAATCAATGCTTCCAAGTTATAAATTCTTCTCTGCAAAAATGGTTATATTAAGTTATTCCACTTTGTGTAGATTTTTTTATGCTTTATTCCCTTCAAGATCATGGGAAGACTAATTTTGAACAAATTATCAGTATAACTATCAAATTTCAAATATTTTACATTATCAAAAAATGATAAATTTTGAATAAATCTAGCAATATGTAAAATGATATAGCCTTTTTGGTGTTATAAATTTGAAAGTCATCCTATAAAATTTATTGAAATTTTCTGAGGAATCTATTTTAGATGATAACTCTTAAAAACACACTGAATTTTAGAAATTTAAATGCCTTTGGAATAGTTTTTTGATATTTAAGGGAGTATTAAGTAAATTGTTTATTTATTTTATTAAGCTTTCATGTTTAAAGTTCAGTAGATAACATTTAAAGAGAAGTCTTTTACTTAATTTTATTTTGCTTTTGTCCTAGAAAATTATATTTTTGTCTATTAAAGATTAGATTTATAAAAAACTTATCTTTTTATACTACCTTTTCAACTGTTCAAGAAATGAAGAAATCTTAAAAATACTTTTGCTATTATCTGTTCTTAACCATACATGTTATCACTTATTCTTCTTTTTGATTCTTTGATTTGTATTCTTAATTATTTAATATTTGTTTTGAAAGAGTTAGTTTCTCTCTAATGGAATAGTTCAAACATTCTATTTCATTTTATAGTATACATATTATCTTCATTTATCCTAACATGTAATACAATTATGTTTTTTCAATCTTGTGGAATTTCAGCACACATTGATTACTTATAACTTTTTTCCAGATAATATTTAAAGGTTTATCTGCACCAGTGTAGAAAGTAGATCCTTAGACTTCAAAGGAAAAACAAGACATTAAATTGCAGACAAATTGAAAACTTTTGTATTCAATTAAACCATTCTCAAAACAAGAGATTTATTGCTCTTCAAAAACTTAAATTATCCTCCATAAAAATTACCTTTCAAAAGATGAAAGTTTATTTCTTGATAAAAATTGTTATTTTCAGGAATGACGAGCAGGCCTTCTCTCTCCCAATTTAGGTGAGGCTGTGGTAATTGAAATGTTCAGTTAATGAGAGTCTCTGTTGTGATATTATGTGGAAGTGGCGTTTTATGTCAATATTTTACTTTCCAATTTTTCTAAGCTGTGGATGTTTGAATTTAATGTCTTGGTTTTCTATTTTAGAAATGCCTTATCTTTTGTGTTTGCCAGATTTTGTAGCTGTAATGAATGTGTTGTTATAGTATCTCAATTTATTTTACTGCTGTCCTTCTTATCTGGAAACCAAGGTGCTTATGTTATATATAATGTTATGTATAATGACTGTTTTCTTACTCAAATCAATGTTTTAGTGTGGATACAAGTTATTTAATTTTTGTCTGATAAATGTTTCCTTATAATAGCAAAAGACTCAAGAAATATCTGCATTTTTGATGACCAAATTTTATCTTGTCTTATGAAAGATATTTCAGTGGACATACAACATTGTCATCTCTATCTCATTTGCAATCACCATTTGATGTCTATGACTGCTAATCTTGATTTGCTCTTTGACAAGAGATAATTCCTCAATTTTATCCTATAGATATATTTCCATAATTTTCCAAAAAGTGAAAAGAATCTAGAAAGTCCACCATCCAAATATTTGCTACAATTTTACTATTAGGTAGATACTGCTATTCCTTTTTAAAATAAATTTTGAAATTAAAATAAAAAATTTTAGGCTTCAGTAATCAGATTTTTCATTAATCTCTATAAGCTAGAAATATTAGCATATTTCTGTGTAAATCTACATAGATCCAATCTCTCAAATAAAGAGGAATAAAAAACACAAATTTGAAATAATTACTTTTCCCAGTTCAGTTTACAATTAAAATTACAATGAATGCAAAAAAATGAAATCTAAAGCAATCTAACATTTGGACCAAGAAAATATATCAGATTATACAGTATACAGGTATGATTAAATATTCCCAACTTTACAAAAGGATAAAAATACCCTTTAGAAAACTTAGCTAAGTGAACTTAAATAATTTGGTAGAAGAATATAATCATATGGCAACTATATGCAAATAGGGCATGAGGAACCAAATTACTTCAAGAATTTGCCTTCTCTTTTGTATTGTAATGATCTGGCACACATTTTCCAGTTTGCCACTAAAAGTCTTAATAAAGGCAGATAGAAGCTGATGATGACCATCACTTAGAAGATTAAACATTTAATTATATATTAAAAGAATATTTTCTATGCAGTATGTATGTAAATGTCTTTCTTAGCTAATAATTTTAGAATTTAAAAAATTCTCACTTTGGATTTTTGAAAAAAGGAGTAAGTAAAGTAAGGAGAAAGTAAAAAAAAGCCACCAATAAGCATAGATATTGAAGTACAAATTCCTCCAAATAGCCAAGCTGATAGCACATTTGCCAACAGTGAAAGCAGTCCCAGGATTGACTCCTATTCAAAGGGATTTAGACCTATAAACATTGGGAAGCTATCTGAAATAGGAAGCAAATCCAAATGGTCTAGAAAACCCAACATAGTGATATGCGAATTAATGTGCTGATCATGAATCGAATGCCAATCAAATCAAATAATCATAAATGCCATTTGGCTATGCCACAACCATCATAGAGATGCTGAAAAAGGACTTAACTATTGAAGAAAATATAAAGAAGACAATAATAGGATATATGAGAAAACAAAATACAAGAAATACATTAAATAAATTAAATGGAATGCATAAATTAATTTTGGTCCTGATCATGCAGCTTAAAACAAAAAATTCAATCACCTCAACTTCCCAGTAATTTTGACAGGAGGATTTTATCTTCTTACCAAACGAGACTTTAAGATTTCAAATCATCCATATTGATCAGAGAAAAGATCGCTATCTTTAAAGTCAAGAGTAACTCTATAGATTCTTCAATCATATCAGTGCATATCTTCCTCAAATAATGAAGGCAAGAGATCTGAGAGTAATAAATTCATTAAGAAGAGTTCTGAACCATTCAGTGGCGAAGAATTCTCACAAAAGTTGAAGACTGGCATGTAGGAATTTCCAACCTTGCTGATCACTATATTACTTCGATTTTCTATTGCCCATATTCAGTACCCTCTATTCATTTTGATAAGAATGAAATTAGAAAGTATATCATGCATACTCAATGACAGGTGAGAAAGAAAGCGCTAACATGGAATAACCTAAATATTTTGTAAACATAATATAATTAATATACATTTAATATATAGCTTATTAATATACTACTTATCATACCCCATAGACAAGCTTTCTTACTAACTGTAGGTAGTAAGATGGATAGAAGGTACCTTGCAGAGATAGAATAAGAAAAATGATTAATGTTGAATATTTACTCTTAGAATTGAAAATAGTTCTGGTGAGAGACTCATCTTATTATTTAAGTCATGGTAAATTAACTCTTCAAGGACCAAAAAGAATATGTATGTAAATAAATTTTGGTAATAGGAAAAGATTCCAGCTAAATACCACACTGTTAGTTTCAGCAATCATGCAAAATAAACCCAAACTTATGTACATGCTGGCATAATTACAGATATACAATACTTATAACTTCCAAAATTATGGCTGAAGAAGATGAGAAGTATAATGACAAATAAAGTTGGGCAGATTGAAACAAATTACAGAGGATTATGTAAAATATAAAGTATTAAATAACTTTCATGAAGAAAATAGTCAAAATTACTAAGGAAACTGGAGGAGAAGACTAAGATTTGATTATACATAAAAAATAAGAGTAGGAAACATTCTGGACATTGTTGCAAATGGATTCCAGAATGAAGAAAGTTAGCAATGACCACATACTAAGTTAAGGCATAAACAGAGAAGTTGAAGATGAAGAAAGAAGAATGAAGAAAGTTGGCAATGACCACATACTAAGTTAATACATAAACAGAGAAGTTTAGAATGAAATAAGAATCGAATCATTGAAAAATATTTAATAAATATAACAATGGAAAAGGAGACAAAGACTCTGAGATTTTCAGAAAAGGTTCAGGATTCTCATAATTGAAATGCTTAGGAATATCAAAATAAACCATTTCTATTAGTCATTTGGGAAATCTCCAAAGATGAATCAATGAGCATTTGGAAATTTATTAGTGTATAACAAAACATCGAAGAATCAGGGTAGCAAGGCATTTTCTAAGTTAATCACTCTTTAACTAAAGAATAATCATCGCTGTTTACTTTTAGTTGTCTAGTTTGATTCATAATTTAGCTGCTGATGTAACAATATCCCCAATTAATTAATAATTAATTTTCAGAGAAATTTATTCTCACATTTATGCAAAATCAATGGCTTTAGTAGAAGAGTGCTTAAAAAGATAATTTATGATAAATGAAGACAATCATGATCTCAGAGATAACAAATATAAATAAAGATCAGCCAAGTTTAAGTCCATTTGAAATATGGAAATGACTTAAAATGGTCCAAAAGATGGAAATATCAGAGTCAATCAGAGATCTGAATATACTTCTTGAACATTGAATTCTTGGTGGTCATTAATGTAGATAACAACCTCTTTTAAAATCAAAGAATAACCTCCTTAGCTAACCTTAAATTCTTTAAGCATAGAAACAATTTGGAGCTTGGATGCAGAGGAATTCAGGATTGAAAATTGATTTCAATGATAGAATATAGGATAAAAAATTGATCCACATATTTCTATTTTCTTAATTCTCTATTACTTTATGATGGCAAATAAGTATTCTTCTTTTTGAAATATTTTAAACAGCATGTTTGAGTATACTTTCCTCATAAGGATTGAATGATGAATATCTATGTGAAGTCAAATGATTATGTTAGGAGAATGTTTATGTGACTGTTTTGCAAGTTATAAAATACAGTTTCATGTACAAACTGTTGCTGCTTTCATTTGATCAAAAAATTTTATGAATTCTTCTGATAATTTCCTACGTTGTTTCTTAAATTTTTGTCTTCTAAAGTTATCAGTTTTTTTGGGTTGATGTCATTTTTGTGAACTATGTGTTCTTCCTACATATATGAGTGGGTAGTATAAATTTTAAGTAACTATTATATGATTCTAATATAAAAATGAGTTATTGTTTGGAATTCATCTAATTTCATCTTGTAATAAGATATCGTAACGTAAAACTTTTAATGAATGTACATCATATAACCATGATTTTGTTTGACCTTTAGAAGTAAAGTATTCCAGTGAAAACTTTGTTGCTCTCTGAATAAATGTCAGATGATGCATGCTAGAGTTCAATAATTATGCTAATTTAAAGTCTTTAAAAAAGGAAATTTCTGGTGTTTTCATATTTACTACATCAATTGTTCTTCTTTCTGGAAACTCAGGTTTCCCCAACATTCCATCTCTTCCGGACGGCGTTCAAGTGCAGCTCCAACATTGATGAGTGAATCACATCTCCAGCAAGGTCGCACTAAATCTACATCTGCAACTAGACACCAACGTCGTACAAGTGTTCCATTTACAATAATCCCAAGCCAAATGCCACCTCAGGTGGTGGACCAATCAAATCTTGATCCCTTACCACCTGACTTCACACCTCCTGTGCCAGCAGAGTTTGCAAACCCTGTGCTTTTGGAAGAGGAAAAGGAGAGAGAACACGAGCAGCAACATGTGGAGGCTACTCAATCTTTAAGGCATCAGACACATTTCCCAGCCATTGAAACTCATAGAATACCAACATACCCAATAGAAACGGGTTTCTCTCATCCACCTCCTCCTCCCTCCTTTTCCAATCCCTCTATACTGGATGATCCGTACATAAGAGACAAAGGGCATGCAGACATGTATGCTGGACTGAGTGGTAGGAGGGGAAGTGGGAGAATTCTGGACGGTAGGCAAGGAGTGTATGTTGGTAGCAAAAGGGACAGCGGGCATGTCTCAGATGATGGCTTAGATAGTGGAGGATATGGAAGTAAAGGTGCTTCTTCGCCGAATGTATCCAGAGCTATACAGGATGTAGGTGAGTAAAAGTTACTTCAATGCCATCTATATAACTCATTCTTCATAAAACTTTCCCAATTTCTCCACACAATTAATGTCTGCTAAAATACTGACATGTGTATGAGGGGCATCTAAAAAGTAAGTTTTCCAATTATACATAAAATAAAACCTCTGCTTCAAACTTGAAAAAGGAATTATTTATCTGTATTCATTTCTTAATTTTCAACATAATCTCCTTCTTTTGCAAAGCATTTTGGATACACAGCAGTAGCCTCTTTATTCAAATATCCCATAAATCTCAAATCCCTGTTTTGTTTTTTTCTGTCAAAGAGTTAAAATTCAGAGGTAGTTACACACAATTTACTGTATAGTTGTAATGTCTATCCGAATAGTTTATTATTGTTAACCAGTGTGCATTGTAGGAAGACAAAAAATTAATGAAAATGAGCACAAGTCAGACTTATAGCAACCTGTCATGCAAATGTGATTAACTGTGTTCATTGATCAACACTTTAGCCTAGATGAAAACCTCACCAATCTTCCTATAATGTTTGAGATTAGCATATAGTCACTTGTATTATAGATAAGCTGCATTATTCAAAATGTTTTACAAGGTTGCTATTCAAAGACAACAAACAGCAAAGCATAAAAGTTGCTTGAACATGTTTTCTAGTCAAACCTGAAGGATACTCACTGTTTTCTCAGATAATCTTCTAATCTTAGATATCGCCAATCTTATTGCCAAATATATTGCCAATGTTAAAAAAACTGAGAAGGGAACTAGGTTAGGCAAGAATTTTGGTCAGAGAATGGTGTTAAATTAGGAGAAAGAAGTTTTGTATCAGGAAAATTAACTATTCAAAATAAATAGCCAAGTTTTATTTCTTTGAAAGAAGTAAATGAATTTTTGTTATATTTAATTTTTATCTTGTTTACATTTTAACTACACACCATTAATGAATTATGTAATAAAAATGTAGTATTAATTTATAAAGTTGTTGATTGCTTGTTATCTAATCATATACGATTATTTGAAAGCAATATGCAGTTATAACTGAATCATGAGGAAAAATAATTAATTTCCTTTATAAGAAACTTATATTTAGGAGTAATCAGAAATTGAAGTAAAAAATCTATTTATCATTTAACATAACACAAGAAATGCAAACAAACAAAAAATATTTTGGAATTTTTGCATTTTGTACTACAAACTCAAATGCTACCAATTACTATGAAGTGAAATAATTCAGCATCCATAAATTGCCTCTACTAAGATGATGTGTTGCAACAGAAAAATGGAAATAAATGCATTTTGTAATGATGCCACATCAGCTTCATGCTGCATAGCTCATAATTTATAACAAATATTCCTTTTTTGGAATACATCCTCAATCGTTAAGATGTCTTCACTGAAAATAAATTGTCAAATATCTATGCTTTATATACTGTTGTGGGGAGTGGGTAGCAACTCTAGGCCAGCACTTAAGAAAATGTTATTTAGAATTATGATACATTTTTGTCTTATCGAAAACTTTCCTTGCACTTTTTTTCTGTGGTTAACTTAAAGTTTACCCTCACTTCTCAAATGAAATGTAAGTTGTTCAAGCTTTGATTTTGACTATTGGAGCAACATTCAGGCAGTATTTTATGCTTATACCACTTGGTCTAACCTAAAAAAGTCTTTCATCTAACACTTCTCAAAGTACAAGTAATACTCTGCTGCAAACCGTGATGTTGAAATGTGTTTGCGTTAACACATATACCCAATCAAAGATTTGTAAATCAATCACTACATTATACATGCATAGTGGTTTAGTTTTATGGTAACTTTTCTTAGATTGCATAGCTAACAATGGCTTTCATTTCACAGAGGAAGATGTGACCATGATTCAGCGTTCTGTTTCTGAGCGTAGCCGAGAGAGGGCAGCTGGGTCTCTACGTGGTCAAAGTAGTACTATACCTTTGGGACATGTTCAAAGCACTCCTGATGTGGCCCGTCTATGCCATCGTCACCAGGCCACAAAGTGCTGTCCTCATGGACCAGGGGTGACACCTGGTCATCACCATCAGAACCACAATAACAATAGAGGGATGAACAATAATGGTTCTAGTGATGCAGATCTCGACTTAGCCATTCTTCCCATATTTCAAAAGCTCTTAAGTGAGCGTCATAAGAGTAGGAGAGGAGGAGGGGGAAGTTCAGGGAGTGGTGGGACTTCATATTCAATTGCATCGTGCCCAAACATTTCTATCAAGTGTGACATAGTTGAGTATCTGTGATTTGTTGTGTTTCTCATTCCATTAAATACTTTCGTCTTTCAATTTGTTGCCCTAGTGAGAAGAAAAGTGTGTTACAAGGAAATGGTGTAAACAGACAACAGCTTTTAAAATGATTTTTTTTCTGTGGAGGTGAACTGGATCCACTTGACAAGAAAGAAACAGGATGAGTTTGAATATGCTTAGTTTCTAGTAGCTAGAAGAGAAAAAAGAGAGACTCTTAATGTACTTAAGAGAATCAGTCTCTTTTGTTGTGTTTGTGTGAATGAATCAGCTAGAGCTAGAATTGTTGCTTTACAATTTCAAAACTTAAAACAAAAGCAAGAATTCCATGCTCTCTTTTTGTTAGATCGAGAAAATTCAAAGTAACAAATGAAGAAATTGTTACGAATGCTCAAAATGGCAAAAGGGACAACCCCTTCAGAAGAACCTGTTAGCAATATCAGGAGCTCAAAAGTTAAAAACAGAAGGAACCTATTGAAGTATGGTTTATTGTTTAAAATGAAGACTCCACCCCAGGTAGCACAAATGTTTAGTGTTGGGTGGAAATATGAACAGAAAGTAATCTTTCTGTGAGGGTCAGTAGAATAGATCCTGGTGATAGGAAGAAAACAAAGGAAAGCAAATCCTCAGGTAAGAATCTGGTCTGTAAGCTAAGTATTGCAGTGGAAGCTGATTGTTTTCCTGAGCTTTGTTTATGTTGAACGATTAAGCATTCTCCTCTATAACATATCAAACAAAGATGTTCCATTCCTTGAATTTGATGTCTTTTGGGGTACATAAATAGTGTATCTTTTGCTGTCTTGTTCTGTATAATCTTTCCTAAACATTTTCTGCATGAAGAAAGCAACCAAAAGGACTGCAATTTGGTATGTGTTACTTTTTCGACCACCCATGATGAAATTGCAATAACTCATCCTATTTAATTTTTTTATGAAATGTATTAACTTATATTTATAGCAGCCAGCCACTTTATTTTCATCAAAAACTTTTGAAAAGAATATCTCAAATAAAATCATCCATATAAAGCCAAATATTCTTCATTAATATTTTGAGTTGAAATATTCTGTGGACATACTCAAGTTATGATTGAATCACGTTTAAGCACGATTACTTTGTAATCTTAAAATTTGACCAAAACTTTCTCTTGCATTATTAAATTGCCCCCATGAGAAGTGTATCGAAAGATCAGAAATATGTTATCAAGCAGGCAATGTTTTAAGTATGAAAAGTAATTCAACTCATGATTTATTTATAAAAGTTGACTCGAAGTTCTTATCAGTTGAGAAATAATATTCTTCTATTAAACATCCTTAACACAATATTTTAACATCAAGGAATGTAAATGTGGAGTATTCTTTTAAAATGAATCACATTGAATCAATTATCTCTCTTTATTTTAAATGTATTTATTTGACTAGATTTTCATAATTTTCTTTAGCATTTATGATTACATAATATTTCATAATTTCTAATGGCTATTCAGTGACACCCTGAATTTTAATACCAGATATGATCACTGAGGAATTTTATTATAAATTTGTCTGGTTTGCATGGGTGGTTAGTAGTGTTGAGTCCAACCCTTGGTGTGAGTATAGAAGAACATTAAACAAATACATTTATTTGGTGAGAATGTTTAGAATTAACTTTTATTTCTAAATATCCTGATGGTGATGTTGCCAGATTCTGTAAAAATGTTCAAATTAAATGTAATGCTTCTGTTATTAGAATGCAAAGACTAACAAAGCACATTATAGTGGAATGGTACTCAAGGAAGCCTCTGGTGCATTTTTGTGTATGAAAAACCTTGCTCAAATACATCTTGAAAGAATTTTTATCAAAATGCATCAATGGTAGTAACAGATGTACTCATATTATAAATTTCAAAACTTGTTTCTGAGGTGGCTCAATTTGGTGTTTATGTCTTTTGTTAGTTAAGTGTCTTAAACTGATAAGGAAAAAAGCAAACAGTGCATCAATTTTCCATGAGGACATCTGAAAAATTAAAGGGCAGTTAAAACAAAATCCTGGTTCATATGATGAGCTCAGAAAAAGGGTCCTAATTTCATCTATAAGTAAGACAAGATTAGGTGATGGTTGTTTAACAGGTTTTATTCATTGAAACTCCATGGAGCTGAGTAAAAATTTGACATCAATAAAAAGAACTTCTATACTGAAGATGATCTTCAGAATATTAAGTTTCTGAGCATCATCTATAAGCAGATTAAAAAATAATACTGTTATTTTCTATCATGGCATTTATTTGAATTTTCATTGTATATTTTAGTATACTCATTATTTCATTGGTCATCAATCAGCTTCCATAATGTGTTCTATGTATCTAAAAGCACAGTAATACTTTAAACTTTTGGAGCACTTCAATTTCAATATCACATAAGATTAAATCGAAACTAAATTTCATAAAATTTATTTAAAGAGGCAGCTTCTCAAATTTCATTGGGAGTTCATAAATTGTTTGCGCAAGAAAGGCTCTATGAAGTCATAAGGTTAGGTAATTTCAGTTGGCTGTTTATCAAAAGACATTAGGTGTAATGTTGTTCAAAGCAATGGCATATAGTATGTTTTCTAACAAAAAATAAGCATTCTAGGTTTAACTTTCTCGTAAGAAAGCTATCCTCTCATTTCTTTACAGAACTTCAAATTGGAATCTATATTTTAATTCTATGTGAAATGAAATTTATGATTTTGTATTATTTTAATTCTTCATTACTTTGGGACTGAATTAAGAAGAACGTCAATACTTGCATTTCCTTCTTAAAAGTATTCATTTACCTTTCATGTCACTAATTTCTGTTTTATTTCATTGAAAATGTTTCTTTAATCTAAAGAAGAAATTTTATCAAACAAAAAAGTAAGTTAACTATCTCTATGTCATCAACTACACATAAAAATGTTGATAAATATAGAATGGAGAGATATTTAATGAAAATTGTTGAATTTGTTCCTGTTGTTGCCATGAGTTGCTTTAAAATAAGTAAAGAATGTTAAATGTTAATTCTATACTTTGTTAGGAGATGCAAATGACAAATCAGAGACCTTTATTTAAAGATATATGAATTATCAAAAATATGTGTCAATTAGAAATTATGATGAACTGTTCTTGATCCACCTTGTTTCTGAGGGCTGAAATTTATGTCAAATCTTGTTAATATGTTCAGAATGTTACTAAGGTATTTAAAAACTGTCCAAAACAACAGTACACTTTAATCAGAATTTGAGCAGCTAATCATCTTCATTAAAGTGTTGTATGCCTGGGAATAATGAAATATTGAATTTATAATAAATAATTTTTTAATCAAATCCTGTGGTTTAATTGATGTGAATTAGAATGTTATTCCAATATTATAATCAGTTTATTTAAACCCCATACAAATCATAATAATGTTTTTTTTTCGTGTCTTTTTTCAATTAATTATGAGGTTCATTGTATATTTAGAAACTTTTCAAATATTATCTACATCTACATATGTACCCTGCAAGCCGCCTTTCGGCGTGTGGCAGGGGGTGCAAGCACCATGATTCTATTTTCTTAGTCGATTATTTTCGCGTATTGTTCTCGGAAAAAATGAATTCTTGAATCGACTGGTTCTAGCATCTATTTCTCTGATCTTTCTCGCGGTATCAGAACGGCCTATATAGCAAGGAGGGCGCATAATATCGTCTACATCTTCTATGAATATATATTGAATTCTATAAATATAACAATAGAACTTACAATATATATATCATCATGAATTAATTTCAATCCAGCATCAGATGTAGGCCTCCCCAAGTATTTTGCAATTCTCTATGTTTGAGCTTCTTATTGCCATGTTGCTTAGTGATATATCTGCTCCATCTATCCCGTTTAAGGAAATTTGTTCATTCAAGTAGTGGCCATCTCAGTTATATAAATATCATGCCTCCGGGATAATCCTCGATGCATGCACCTTCTGATCTGAATGAACACTTTCATGGCATTCCCTCATATAAGTGTTATTTATATTTTGGGTCAAGCAAGACTTTATTTCCCATTCTATTTGTTGCATTCAACTTTCTCTTTCCACGTTTAAATGTACATCAAAGGATTTCATGAACATAAATTTTAATAAAATGAAAGCGTTACTTCTGCAAATAATCAATCCTCAGATTCTTCTTTAAATTATGTGAAAATTAATATATACAATCCTATGATGACTAAACTCAGAGAGTATCCTACTTAACTAGCAGTCTGAAACGCAATGAAGTGATTATTCTACGTAGTAAAATAACAAAAAAGGAAATATTCAAAATCCTTGAAGACAGACAATATTATATTGCTTCAACTTACTTCAAAAGACAAAGCTAACAAGATGACATAATGAGTTTGATACACAGAGCATATTCTGAGATTTGGAAACAACTTACTCGAAAAAAAATTTACCAATTCATTTACTTATCAATCCATTCTTATTTAACATAAAAAATGAGGTCATGGGTACATACATAGACTTCAATGGGAGATATCACGCATAGAAATTATTGTACATGGAAAAATAAAATATTGGAGTAACTGTTTTAAAATATCAAACCATTGATTATCATATGAAGTTTTTCTTCAGTTAGGTAGGTATTTCGACTCTAAAGGCAGAGTATCACGTGGCGATGCCATTCCACATTGATAGCGGGAAAATTGGGGAATCACTTCAAAAATTTAGGGAGTGCGCAATAAGGAAGCTGAAGTGCGAAATGTTGCGATGAGGGTACATTGGGTGCGCTGGCGCCGCTGAGGCGGATGTCGGTGAACAAGTGTCTAAGCGCCAAAAACTTACTGGTGACGCGTGTCACCTTGGCTTCGTGGTTTGAGCATTATGCACTTGAAGAATCCTTCTAATTAATGAAGATTCGTTGGTTTGGCTAAGCTAGAGTAATCTAGAAGGTATGTAAACCAACTTTTACTAACAAAATTTATTAATACTTAAGGAATTTTATTATGCAAACTTGATTGTAATGAAATCTTTCAAGCCTCTAGAAGTCGGTGAAGAGCATCTTTTTTTGACAGGCGTATCGTAAACCGTTATAACTGTCTTATTATAAGTCAATGTGATTTCTTTCGTTCGTAAATTAAGTTGTTTTTAAAGTTGATAAAAATTTGGTTTAGTTCAGCTTTCGGCGAGGAGTTCATTACAGGGAATCATTTCACTACATTTCTTACAAACCTCATTCAGTATCACTAATTGTCATGCCCATTTTAGATACATTATTTTCCACTTAAATTTTGGATGAATTAATTTATTTTTAGTTGAAATTGTTAGCGTATTGGACAGAAGTAGTTCTATACTCGTGTATGCAACTTTCGACGTAAATTCATTGAATGGGGGTCCATTCTTTGCATTATATTCATAAACTATTTTGAATTTCATAAATTAGGAAGTTATATTTATGCTGTTAATTTCCCATATCATGTCGATTATTATGAAATCTGTGCATGGATTCACCTTTTATCGTATTGTGGCACATTTTGAGTTAATTAGGAGTTGATTGGGGTCGTAAAACGGTTTTATACCTTGAATTTATGCTATGAGGGTTCAAATTTATTGGCTTCGAGCCATCGAGTAACTTAAGATTGAAATAATTTCTGATATACCAGTTAACATGCGTAATCCGTTAGCTCATCCTTTTGATCCATTTTGAATATGAATGAAATAATCTTAACGGTGTGAATTGTAAATAATTCCTATTTACTTTCATCAAAATGATATTATGAATACCTTAAAGTAATGTTTTTAAAACTATTAAAATAAGAGGTTACACAGAAGAATAGGAAAATAACATTTTACGTTAATGCTCTTTCTATATAATCAGCTTTCCACGGCTCTTGAATTGCTCCCTGGATTATTTTTGCATCTGCGAAATGAGTAATGCCGTTTAACTTGAATGTTGTTCTGAATCTTAAGTTTTCTAATGCTAGTCCTAATTTCTTGTAGATGAAATTTTATAAATATTAGAATACCCAAATTTATATTGTTGGTCATTATTCAAGCCACTTCTAAAAGTAATCAGGTTCATCTTCTTCAATTTTAGTGCGCTTCAGGTTACGAAAACATAGAAGATATCTGTCTCATTTCCACTATTTGTTTAGGAGTAAAAGAAATCAGCCTTTCACACCAAAGGAGATCATGGGAGAAACAGTGGATAAGAAATTTCAAGAAACCATAATGCATGGTGCTGCTCACTGACAAATTGGGATGTACACACATAAAGTAGGGAATATTTAATTCTTTCATGATGAAAACATTGAGGAAAACCATCAAAATATATACTCTTGGGAAATAATTTGGTATTTAAAAAGTAAACATTGATTTCATTAAATATATGAAATAATGCCTATTTTTCCTGCTTGTGAATTACTGCACCTCAATAAATCCCATGTTTTTAGTATTTAATTGAAATTGGTTCAGGCAATACTTACTACAAGCAGTAAAGCACTACTTAACCCAGGGAAGATTCAATCAATTACTAAGTAACTTAATTTAAAAAGATGCAATACAAATTTCACTCTGAATATTCTTTTTAATGTACTCCAGGCATTGAAGTCCAAGATAACATTTAAAGAGCTTTTTAGTGCACCATCGGGTAATTTCTGTATTTCATTGTAATATTTTGTACTGAGAAAGTTTATTTTAGCTTCTTTGACTGAGATGTATTTTTATAGCACATTTTCTGCCAGTATGCTACGAGTTAAATTTTTATGTCTTTCTTAACAGGTTCCTTTGAGCTGTTTCCATATCAAGTATCTTCATCATGCTGACTTCTCCCTGCATTCTCAGTCATATCCTGAAAGGATAATGGAATAAACATATAGAGGTATCCAAATCCAATGAAGTACAAAACAGCAAAAGGTAAATTAGTTATTGAATAAAACAAAATTACATTTAAAACACAAGATATCACAATAGTAAATAAATATCAATAGTTTTGTTTACATCATAAAATACAATCAATATCATAGAAAGCAAGAATGAAAGTAAAATATATCACAAAAATTAATGAGTAAAAGACATAAAATATTAGGAAATATTAAAAAATTATATTATATAAATGAAGATTATTAAAAAGTTTAAATAATTCAACATTTCAATACATTTGATACAAAATATAATCATTTCTTTTTAAACATAATGTGAATTGAAATAATCATGGAGAACAATTCTCTCTGGAGTGAGAAATGTATTCTTGGATTTAGATCATCCTTGTTAACGAATGTATTTCTGTTGACTTCCTTTATTTTTTGCAGAAAACCTGAAATAACCACATTGTCTCAAATCAGCACACTGCATGTCCTTGGTATTATATATCCAGCTCTTCATCATTGAACACTACATATCTACTTGAAAAGAACACATTTCATATGGCCTTTTCATCGCCATCAGACAAGTGCCCAGACATTCACCAAACTTTATTTCAATCTGTTCTTGACTGACTCTACATTGGGTTGTTGGGTTTAGATCATCCTATTCAACGAATGTACTTTTGTTGACTTCCTTTATTTTTTCACAGAATCCCCTTTCACATTATGGGTTCCACATGTTACAGAATTGAATCCTACACCCACAATTGAACTTAAGCATTCCGTGAAGTCCTACACGGGTTCCATGCAGTCGAATACATGTTCCTCACAATTACAGGTAGATAATGGAGTGCTCATTGTTTGTTGGATCGAAAAGCTGTTCCTGTTAGTACTATCTTTCATAAAATATATAAGGAAAAGTTGAATTACTTATCTCATTCTTATGTATTTTCTGGAGTGAAGTAGGGCAATTGATGGGATTTATGGTAGAAGCAGCAGAAACACAGAAATCTGCACCATGAACACCATGTAAATCGTTGTCCTTTACATACACAAATGCTATGAGGCATGTCATCTGGGAAACAAAATTTTCAGACTTAATGAAATAACTTTCTCGATTCGGCAAGTTTGGAAGCATACCAAGCATATTGTTTCATATCTTTGAAGCAAGGTGAAGATAGCTGGTTATGTATTAGGGAATGTATTTTTATTTTCTCTTGTAATAGAGGTACAGATTTGGGATGAACTGCTTCACTTTGCGATAAAAATATAAATCACATGGCTGTCACAACTGGGTATATTTTGTGAGAACGGTCTTAAGTATACGTGTTGGCATATTGACTTCATCAAGAAGCATTTCATCGTAAATTGATGGATAAGTTTGGCCACTCCATGAGTCATCGGCAAACAGAAAACAATTGGATTTCACGTAAGGTATCACTACATTTTCCAAAAATGTTTTAAAAATATCTGTTGATAATTTCCCTATCTTTGAACATGTTTAAAAAACATTTTTAAATTTAAACGATATAGATTCAGGAGTATTTTGTGGTAATTCTTAATATTAAAAGTATTAAAACGCTCCATTTGATTGATCTTTTACTAAACTACACAGAACAACTTACATATGACCACGGTTTCATAGAGTGGCTACTTCATCAGGTCCACCTTTCCTTTGTCACAATGTCACAATTTCTCTAACTGTTTCCAAATACTTAGGAACACACAATTTAAAATAAGAATGTAAATGTTCAACAAACTGCTCCGATACACGGTTGACTTCAAGAGCCACACAATATGTGAGCAAGTTAAAACAAGTCTGTAATATACATAGCACATCACCCCTCTTGATAACTCCCCTCTCCTCCAAGGCCAAGGTCATAAAAAAACAGCATCTGGGTTTTGCCTTACTGCGCCTGGGACCTACGGAACACGCAACACATGAAACTTATAATTCTCAAGATAAGTGGATATCCTGGACACGTATAGGTTATTCTAATATACGCGTCCGGTTGGTACTGACCTTGAAACAAATTGTGACCTTTGCCCCAAGATACGTTGGCAGTTGTGTAGTCCGTCGGGAAATACGACCTTGATATATCGCGGTTGCCAATGTAGACGTGGATATTTCCTTTCAGGTCCTCAGGTCTACTAATAATAGTGTTTTGGCAACATAAGGAATAACGCAGGTTGGCCTTAACAATTTTATTATAACAACTTACATTAGGACATCCAGCAAGTTGTGACCCAGGGACTAGTCTTGCCGACACGTGGGAATGTGCACAATGTTCCACGGGGGGCCCTCACCAATGGCGAGAGATCATGACTCACTCACGGGCAGATGGTGGAGTTGGTATAGCAGGCACACTGGCCACATCAAAGACTCTCAGGTGGATTGGGCAAGACAACTGAGGGGTTGGTCTTGCAAACAGGCTCCTTGGTGTTTTGAACATCTGAATGAATTCTATCAAGAACCCCTTTCACCCTTTCTCCATAATTATTGGGAAACTTGGCATGCTTCATTTCCCCCTGGATACAAGCATCACAATTTCGTTGCATCGCTCCCATGGCATTGATGAATGGTATCTTCTTCAAGGTTGTATCATTATGGTGTCCAAGACGTGCAAGCCATGTTGAGAATGTCACCCTGGAAGCCATTGTACGTCCCTTGAATTCTGATCTTAAGCTGTTTATTGCCATTCCACCTTCAGTCGTGAGGTAGTAAAGCCTACCTACTCGGTGGGCTTTGAACAGTTGTTTCTCTCCCTCCAGTATCTTTCCTTCCCGATTCAATGCAACAATTTTGAGTCCCTTTTTTTCCAAAACTTTCTTAATAGTAGAAGAGTTTCACAGCACAGCACTTATCACTTCACTAACATCACTCAACACATAACAAGCATTGGGGGAAGCACGCAATGGCCGTCTGATAGGTGGCGGTTAGCCTGAAGGAGACCTGCTATCCAAACGAGTGTCACCTGTACCTCTAGTGGGAGATTTGCACTGTTTCAAGGGTGGTTTCTACCTCCATAAGGGCCGCCAGTGCTTTACCACTCTAAAATTGTGCCACCTATACCATGGGTGGGGGTATTGCAGCAAATGCTAAACGTGGCTTGGGCTCTGCGATTCCCTTCTAGCGGCTAGGGACTTGGAAGGAAACCGACAATGCAAGTGACACTTTTCACCAACTTTCAGTCAAGGTTATCCCTAATGATGCCAAAAGTATGGTGTTCTACCACGCCCCCTCATTTCAATTATCTTAACAGTAATTAATCATTGCTGCATGGCAGCATTAACTTCTGTAATTATCTCCCTGAGCTGGTTGGCTACATATTTTCCAAAAGTGGCATCAATGTGCTCCAATTGTAACTCTGACACATGCTTACAAAAGTGTCTACGGTTGCCATACTTATTAATCCAGAGGGTTCTTGGAGTGAATATGTCCTCTTCTTCCTAGGCCTTGGTGGTGGCATCTATCTTGTAGGTGTGTCAGGGGGGGGGGGGCATTGGGAGATTGAAGACCATCCTCAATAAAAACTATCTCCATTGAAGGAGCTTTCTCTGACATATACCTCTAGTTCCCTTAGAGCATTTTCTTTGAACTTATCCATGAAAAAGTCAGCAATAGCTGGTGAACGAAGGGATCCCATTGGTACACCCTCGGACTGTTTGTACAACTTTCCATTGTATACTAAATAAATCAAAGTGAGTCTGTGGTGGAATTGTTTTATGATGCCTCCCTCAAAGTGCTCCTTTAGAAGGCTATTCGAATCTTGAATTAGTAATTCAAGAAAAGGGATTCCAAGTAACAAATTACTAGAATGATGTTTAAAATCTAGTTTGAGATGGGTGAATACTTTTTGATATACCTGTGGGTATATGTTTTAAATCTTGGTGATTGGTGTCTCCATCGCTCCACTCGATGACATGATAATTCTTCGTGGTCCACTGATCTTCACTTTATTTCTTCTTTCTTGGGGAAATAGTGATCTGATGGACCTTGGGTTGATCGATCTGCGTTTGTGTCCTGTGACACTTCACATTACAGATGGAAATTTCTTTTATGATGAAACCTTTCCCATGTTGATATATTGATGAGTTTATCTTCATTGTTGCAACAGTGCTGGAACTGTTTTTGTGATATTTTCTGGTTAATATTTTCATACGGAAATTATACTGCGTGTCCAGATCCCAGAAATTCTCCAGGAATTTTTGTTGGATTTCCTCTAAGGACTGAGGGAATGGATAAAGGGTGTTTCCCCAAGTTTTTGCATTGCCCCGCAGCATCTGATAGAACAATTGTGACTGTATAGTCTCCAACACGGTCACCAACGAGAAATAATTTTCCATAGTCCTTAAAAAGGCGATTGGATGTTCATCATTAAGTGTGGAAAAAGTCGGCAGGGTCTTGGGGGGATTATGTCCTCTTCTGAAGTATATTAGAATCTTGAATTGGTAATTCATAAAAAGGGATTCCAAGAAACAAATTGCTAGAATGTTGTTCGATCCTATTTTGAGATGGGTGAATACTTTTTGATATACTTGTTGGTATATGTTTTAAATCCTGGTGATTCCATTCGACGTATATGAAGTTGTGCCCTGTCACACTTCACATTACAGATGGAAATTTCTTTTACGATGAAACCTTTCCCTTGTTGAAATCCTTGAAAATCACCGCAAGTATTTGACAGTAAAATATGGAACTACAGTATTATGGAAACTACTAATCTCTTTCTCATGGAAAATTAAAATACATTCAAAGTTAAATTTATTTTTTGAGTAAAACAAATCAGGTGACTTACAACCGAAATACACATGCAGTATATTGCCAGTACTTCCCTTGTTTAACAAAAGTTGCCAACAAATCATTGTCACCATCAGAAGTATGAGTATATTTTTTACATTTCCGATATATATACATAACTATTTTCCTTGGCAGTTCTCTTCTGAAGCTCACATTATTATAAATAGACCCTCCTCCAGTAACTATATCATCAGGAATACCAGCAGCATCATAATACCTAGTAAAATACACACCTACTTGAGGATGTTAAGTACGATGCACGTTATATTTATCATCTGGCAATGCAACTGCAGAATTCACATCCTGCGTTATCAAATCTGAAGCTGACTTCTTTAATTCGTTGTCCTTCAGGCTATCATCAAAGTATACTGAATATGAGCAATAATGAGATATTCTGTATCAGCATGCATTTTAGGTGAATATTGATAAAAAATAGTTCACACTTAATTGTTCATGTCCTGTGTCTCGAGAATCACTATAGGTCACTATACACTACATACAAAAAAAAACTATCAAAAGTTCCTAAGTCATATAATATTATTACACTTAATCTCCTCGTGAGGGAGAAAATTCCTGCCCAGCCAGCCTGAGCCTCTTCCGAAGCATATTTATCTCCCTCATCTTCTGGCTGTGCCTCCGCCTGGATGATCAGATGTTTCTGGGGACCCTTGGTTCAGGAGGCGGCATAGTCGGGGGAGTCACCCTTTCAAGCATCTTTCCTGGTGTGGGTGGTGCCTCTTTGGTCCCTTCCCCTGGAATGGAGTCGCCGAAACACGCCATCAGGTTGCGACGCACCCTCTCCGGCAGTGGGTCGAGATAATCTCTCCTGGAATGTAACTTCCCATGAGTGTAGGAGTGCTCTGGTATTCGGAGGAGCTCCAGATGGGCCTCGATCACAACCTCCGGCAAGGTAGTGTCTGCACAACACAGAACCCCACTGAGCATTAAACAAAGAATCATCCCACTTGTGACCACATGTTGTTGAATGATAAGCAAAATACATATTTGAAAATGACACATCCTTTTCCGTTATCTTAAGAACAGGGGTAAAACGTAAACGTGAAATGCTAAATTTAGGAGAGTTCAAATAAGTCCTCAGTCGACGACGAAACATCAATGCATTCGACCTCTGTGGACGCTTATGCTTCCTCCAGTTCGCCTTAATCTCCCGTAAGAGGATCGGTTTCTTCTCGTAATACGGTTCATCGCACTGAACTACCATTAAATGACAGAGAAGTGCATCATCAGAAATCTTCATTTCATTGGAAACAAAAATCACAGGCATATGCCATTCAATAACTTGACTAGACGTAAATTTCTGAGGAGCTCCAAAGGTAACCCTTCCAAAAGTCTTTTTAACATAGAAATGCAACGATACTGAATATCAAATTCCTCAAAAACAATGACTTCGTGATAGTTAACATCTAAATCCCCAAAAGCAAATTTGCAGGTGTCTGGATAATACACAAAACACATATTTTCCTTACCAATTAATTTCTGAATGAAAGTTGATTTACTGCAATTCTTTTCCCCGAATAAATACAAATTCTTCCTTTTATGTTACCAGCCACTTACCTTCTCATTCCACCAGTTAGTAACTAAATCAGTCCAAGGGCAATATGATAAACAGTACTACTTAAACCCACAGAATTTCCTACCCTTAGATTTTTGGACCTCAGAGAACGGACATTGAAAATATTTATGGTTAAAACTATGTTCAAATACAAAAGGGTCTTTGTAACAATATGTAGACTTACGAGAAGCCCAAGCATTAGCTCTGTAGTATACATTCAACTTGCTGTGAGACACGTTCGTAAGAAGATGAATATCCTCCTTCGAGCAGTACTTCAAAGCGTTCCGTTCCGAAGGACACTTTTGAATATCTAAACAACAATTATAGTCAAACACTAAATTGAAGTAGTCGTGCAACTCAGTTAAAAGAAAAGGTTCAAACGTCTTCAAATACACATGCAAATGCGTGTAGTAGTCTTTAGGTCCTCCTCTCTTAAGAGCGACAATGTAACTGACGCTTGGAGGAAGTAACTCTAAAATATCTTGGTCATGGAGTTACCCTCATATGAACGGTTATATACATATGTATAACGTTACGTTGCAAATGCATGGTTTTGTTGATTAACGATAAGAAGTGCGTCAAAAGAAGATTTAGATCTCAAGAAGAATTTCTTGAGATTATATCCTTAATCTGTTGACAGTTCTATTTCTCCTTTGAAACTCCATGCACAATATCTTCTTAAGGATGGCATCCTCCCACGCTGCCTTATTTCCATGACCTTAAAGGTAATTAATCATCACAGGATGCTGCATGGCAGCATTAACTACTGTAGCTTATCTCCCTGAGCTGGTTGGCTACATATTTTCCAAAAGTGGCCTCAGTGTGTCCCAATTGTGACACTGCCACCTGCTTACAAAGGCCCCCAAGAGCTACGGGTTCCACTCTTATTAACCCAGAGGGTTCTTGGGGGGATTATGTCCTCTTCTGAAGTATATTAGAATCTTGAATTGGTAATTCATAAAAAGGGATTCCAAGTAACAAATTGCTAGAATGTTGTTCAATCCTATTTTGAGATAGGTGAATACTTTTTGATATACTTGTCGGTATATGTTTTAAATCTTGGTGATTGGTGTCTCCATCACTCCACTCGATAATATGATAATTCTTCGTGGTCCACTGATCTTCACTTTAATTCCTCTTGGGGAAATAGTGATCTGATGGACCTTGCGGTTTGTTGCCCTGATTTTGGGTCCTATGACAATTCACATTACAGATGGAAATTTCTTTTACGATGAAACCTTTCCCTTGTTGAAATCCTTGAAAATCACCGTAAGTATTTGACAGTAAAATATGGAACTATAATACTATGGAAAGTATTACTCTCTTTCTCATAGAATGATAAAATACATTGAAGTTAAATTAATTTTTTGAATCAAACAAATCATTTGACAAAATCGATATGCATATGTGGTATATTGCCAGTATTTCCCTTGTTTAACAAAAGTTTTCAACAAATCATTGTCACCATCAGAAGTATGAGTATGATTTTTACATTTCGGATATATATATACATAACAATTTTCCTTGGCAGTTCTCTTCTGAAGCTCACATTATTATAAATAGACCCTCCTCCAGTAACTATATCATCAGGAATACCAGCAGCATCATAATACCTAGTAAAATACACACCAACTTGAGGATGTTGAGTACGATGTACGTTATATGTATCAACTATCAATGCAACATTCACATCCTGCGTTATCAACTCTGAAGCAGACTTCTTTAATTCCTCGTCCTTAAGGCTATCATCAAAGTATACTGAATATGAGTAATAATGAGATATTCTGTATCAGCATGCATTTTAGGTGAATAGTGGTGTGAGTGGGTTGGGATGTATTCGGTCTATGGTTGCTCCCCATCAAAGACCGAGCTCTTCCTTCAGGCAGTGGATCAGTGACAAGGCCCTCTACTCCTGTTTGCCTTGCCGGATTTTCCCGGGTTTTGTGTCCCATTGAGCCTCTACCCTTCTCAGGAACACCTTTGGGTCGATTCCCTTCCATCTGAGAAAGACGGCCGCCTCCTTGACTTTGACTATCTCCTGAATAGTGAAGACAAACACCCCATTGGGTATTTCGGTCATGGCGAGGGCGTCATTGTCGGGGATCCTTGTGAATCCTTTTTGATATACTTATGGGTATATGTTTTAAATATTGGTGACTGGTGTCTCCGTCGCTCCACCCGATAACATGATAATTCTTCATGGTCCACTGATCTTCACTTTATTTCTTCTTTCTTGAGGAAATAGTTATCTGATGGACCTTGGGTTGATCGATCTGCGTTTGTGTCCCGTGACACTTCACATTACAGATGGAAATTTATTTTATGATGAAACCTTTCCCATGTTGATATATTGATGAGTTTATCATCATTGTCGCAACAGTGCCGGAATTGTTTTTGTGATATTTTCTGGTTAATATTTTGTCACCTCTCCGGCTAGCCTAAGGCGGCAATGGTGGCGCGGCGGACTAGCTTCCCCCTGGGGGCGCGTTCGCATGCCGCGGAGGGAACGACGGGGCCGTAGTTGCAATGAATATTTTTTGTTTTGTTTGTCTTTTTCTCTTGGAAAGAAAACTATTTATTCATTTTCTAAAGGTTACAAAAGTTATTTACACTGGGCCAAACAGGACCCGAATGACTCGTGGATCACGCCGGTCCAGGGGGACCTCCTGGGTTCCCTCGTAGGCAGGCGGGGGCGTCATTACTTCTGTCAGTCGCCAGGCGGGTGTCGAGTCCGGTCCTCGTGGCGGCGGGGTTTTCAGCGGACTCAGCTGTGGCGGTGGCTGCGGGGAGGCCTCTGCGAAGATCCGCTCGAGCTGGGCGTTGAGTCGGCGGAGCCTTCGGTCCTCTCGCCTTCTGACCCGTGGCATCACCTCCCTCCTCACTTTTTCCGTAGGGTCGGTGCAGCACGGAGTTTAGGTTCACTCAGTCGGCACCGCACCGCCCTACCAAAAACGTTCCTTCCCGGCGGAGTTTTGCCCTCGAACAGCCGGGGTGTGACGGGGAGCTTTGCGCTCGATCGCCGACGGCGTGGGGGTTTTTCTCGGGACCGCGACACACGAGGAGTTTTGCCACTCAATCATCGTGTGCCGTTTCCCGACCCCAACTCCCTTTGCCTGTTCAGGGCCCGACCTTTATACTCGGGCGCCAAGGATCGGGGGCCAATCAGGGTGCGCCCCTTGAAGCATGGGCGGAGAAGGGTCCCTTTACCCCAGGCTGTTTAAGGTTCGGCCGCTCGCCCCTCTGTGCGAGTTTTTTGGGCATTTAAAAAATCCTTCACTCCCGCAGGGTAACATCCACTCTCCAGTCGATGGTCGAAAATTAGCGTCGAGATAAGGTCCACATCATTCAAAGTACACAAGAACAACAAAAGAAAACACAAAAATATCCACCCAAAACACAATTGCAAAAAAAAAAAATATGATACCCTTCACTGCACTCGGGTTGTCCATAGTTTTGGTTCCCTTCCTGGGGAAGTTACACAAAATAGTATCAAAATACACAACACTTCCTCCCGTTTTCTTTTCCTTGGTCCTCGCCGGGGGAGTGGAAATTATACATAATAACCAAGAAATAAAAACACACACCTCCCTGTTCGTTTTGTTTTGTCCTTGTCTAGGGAGGGAGAATCACACTGCACAAATCTGTTAATACACCAACACTACCCCTTCTCACCACGTGTTAACACTTCTGATGGTCTTGTGGTGCGGAGTTCCCTTCTTCCTCTTGCCGACGCCGGACCCAAGCTCAGGTCGGGTAGGCTCCCTGCCTTCGGTCCACGACTCCTTTCTCCCTGGACACTCATTGAGTCGGTGGGGGTCGCGGGTCGGTCCTGTGTGGTGCCGGCCGGAGGTCGTCGACGTGCACCTTCTGTCTCACCCCATTCTCCTGGCGTATCCACGCCGCCGTGGGCCCTGCCAGCTCATCCACCATGTGGGGCCCGGTCCACCTTGGCGCAAATCCTGCGTGGAATCTTTGTGCGGCGTTTGACAAGGGATGGTTTCGCACCAATACCTGGTCGCCCACCTTAAACTGGGGCGGCCGCGCAGTTTCGCTCCTTCCCAGGTACCGCTGGTGGTACTTTCGTTGGTTCGCCCTCACATTTTCTTCCCTTACCACTGGGGCTTCGGGTGGTGGTACATCCTCCTGGGGTAGCTTCTCGAACTCCCACTCCCCGGGGCCCTTTATGTTTCTCCCCAGAAGTACCTCTGAGGGGGAGTAACTGGTGGCGGCATTTCTTCTACGCCGCATGGAGAACAGTATCGCGGGGACGCGCCTATCCCAGTCCTGGTGTCGACCCTCCAGGCTGAGCCGCATTCCCTTCTTAATTCTTTTCTCATTTCCTGAATCTCAGATGTTATCTCTTCAAGCTTGGCCTCCTCTTTTTCTTCTTCTTCTTTAGAAATATTGATCATGTCTTCTCTTATTTTATTATTGCTTTTCTTAATCTTTTTAAATTCTTCTCTCATTACTTCTATTAATCTCCTGGTTTCTCCGTTCCGTGGGGTTTGCTCGGGGATGGTACGTTGGGGTGGTCCAGGGCTTGACTCCCCATCTCGTGCAGCCTCCTCTCCAGAGGTTGCTGGAAAATTGTTTCCCATTGTCGGACAGTATTCGGGAGGGGTATCCCCAATGTGCAAACACCTCTGCTTCCAGAGTCCGGACGATGCTGGGCGTTTCTGCGTTTCCCATCGGGAAGGCTTCCGTCCAGCGGGAGAACATGTCCGTCACCACCAGGAGGCTTGACTTCCCCCTCGGGGAGCGAGGGTAAGGACCCATGAGGTCCACCGCGATGACTTCCCAGGGCCGCTCCGTTTTGTGCGGACAGAGGGGTCCCTTCTCTTGCGGAATTCCCTTCTTCCGCAGGTTGCAGTGGGAACAGCTTCGCACATAGTGTCTGACCTCCCAGGGCGCGGTTCCCCAATCGTACCCTTGATTCAGGGCTTCCAGGGTAGCTTCGACGCCGGGATGAACTTCCGTAGGGTTGTCGTGGTACCGCCGTATGATTTCCTGCCGTAGAGGGGAAGGGACGAACAGTCTCCAGGGTTTCCCTTTCGACCTGCGAAAATACACTATTTCTCCTTCCACCTTGTACCGTTCTCATAGCCTTTTCACGCCTGGTTCCTGCGTGCATAGACCCTCTACCCTTCTTCGGAGATCGATAGTGTCCGGGTCTGTTGCTTGTGCCTCCTGGACCCTGCCGAACAATTCGTTCGGGTCGGTAACCTAGGTGACCTGCGGGGGAAGTAGCCTCTCGAGATCCGGTTGGAGATTCGCCCGCGTGTCCTGGGGAGCTCGAGACAGGGCGTCCGGGAGCTCATTTTCTTTCCCGGGACAGTGTTCCACCCGGAAATTGTACTCTTGCAGTAGGAGGGCCCATCGAGTTAATTTGGCCTGGCTGTCCTTCATCTCCTTCAGCCATCTGGATAAAAGACAAAGTTTTTATTGCGCCTCTCTATTAACCGATTCACGAAACTGCTTTTACCAACGTTTTTGGGGCCGTACAAATATAACATCTGCCTTTTATGTTTCCAAGGTCCGATTACACTATTCCACCACAACGTGGCTTCAATCGTCCAATTACAACGTACAACCTCAATCGGACGAAAACCTTGAAAAGCTTTCTCAATCTCTTTCCGAAACTCGTCATGGTAACTCTGAAAGTACTTATATGTAAACCTATGCTCAACAACGAACGAATCAGTAAACTTAAAAATCGGAGTATTACTTGCCCAAACAAAAGCTTTATAATTAATATTCAACTTAGTTGCACTAATGTTAGTTATCAATCCTTTGTCCTTCTTACTTATATATTTCAATGTCGAACGCTCACTTCTCACAGCTTGTAAGTCCAAATGACAGTCCTCGAAAATACAACTAAAATATGACACTAATTCCAGTAAGAGAAAACCTTCTTCGTTGCGGAAGAAAGCGTGAGCGTGGCTCCAGCACGATAACCCTCCTCGCTCAAGAGCTATACAATAACTGACGCAAGGAGGCAACAAAGCAAGAATATCTTCCCTAAATTCAACATCTGGTGCAGCGGGGGGTGTCACAGTTAGAAGAAACAAGTGCGACGCCTTTGCACGGCGACGCTTACCCCTTCCCCCTCCCCCGGTGCAACCTCCCGTGTCGCGAAACATGTGCAAACAAGAATGACCTAGGGGACTTAGTCTCTGGAAGTAGGGCCTTATCCCGTACGCGCTAGAAGGGTGTTCTAGATCTAGCGCATACGCGATTACCACTCGCTGCAGTGCCTATGGTCTCCGTCTTCACAATCACAGTCCGTGCGGCGCAAGGATTGCGGATTACCAAGATGCTGCAGCAGATGCACCATTTCATGAACGTTCAGCTCAAGTACACCGTACCACATGGCGACCATCATTAGACAACACTGCCGAACGTCCCATTGGCCTCCTTATAAATGTAACGTCCCATACGACGTGGCTGACCACTTAAATACATGTATTCACTTAAAATTAAATCATACACATAATATTTCAAGCGACAGTTGCATTGGTTACGTTCTATGTAATAAAAAAGGTCGATTATCCTCCTTTTGTTTTTGGGATCTGTTCGCTGCCCGAATTTACCCCAAAGGGAGTTCAATGAAAGTTTTGCAATGCAGCGAAAACCTTGATTTCGTTCCATTTTAGTGGCGTCCAAATCTATGCCTTCCCGTTCTTGGAATGATTTAATAAAATCCTCCCTTTCTGCTTCCGTTTTGCACGATTCAGGCCAACCTCTGGCTTCCTGTTTTAATTTAAGGAAACTATTAATGTATCCAGAAAACAACCCACCATCGTTTGACTATCATTTCCCCCACTGAATATAACCCTCACATCATCACTCCAAAAATCTCCCCCATCCTTCCACCGTACTTCGCATAGCCCCAGAATGTTAATGTTAGACCTCTTCATTTCTAACTTTACGTTTTCTAACTTCCATTTCCTGAGCATCGTTCTGACGTTCCAGGTCCCTACCCTTATTTGGGGGTTAAAACAAATCAAAGTCTTCTTTCCAATTTGTCTTAGGAAAGCATTTTTATCATCTCTCCAATTATAATGCGACATCTCCTCCTCTGTGAATACAAGATATCTTTTGGGTAGGAACACTTTTCCTAACATCGCTCCACTCTCATCCTGAACTTGAGCCACAACACATTCGCCATTCTTGGTGTCCACCTTTTCGAATTTTAACACTTTGTAGTAGGCTAAAGGAACCAGCTCTTCTCTGTCTACAAAGAAGTTCACATTAATTTGGTAAATTTTTTCTCGAAGAACCTAGAAACAAGAAAATAATAAAATTAATACCACAACTTCTAACGTTTGGGGGAATAAGAATGGTGAGGCGGAGTATAAAGAAAAGTATCCAACCTTATCCATGTTAGCAGATTGTGACAACATGAGTGTTAGCAGATTGCGGCGATGGTGTCGACGTCTACGATGAGTGTGGCAGGAACATTCGGTAGGGAGTGGTAGCAGCTTTCACGATGAGTATGCGGCAGCAACGTTCAACAGACAGTGCAGCAGTAGAAGTGGAGTTCGCTAGGAGTGGCAGCGTTCTAATAGTCACATTTTATCTCTCCCTCATCAGTATTCCTGCCGCATATCCTTTCTTGATATCAGCTTCCTTTTCTTTCGTTTCCTGTTTTTAATTAAGGGGCTCTTGCTTTGTCAAGTTTCACAATACTTAGAATTGTATTTGAACTGTATTCACTCGTTTCACCGTCTTAATGTCTACACAAATATATGACACAGTTGGAATCGAGTGATCAGTGTAACAACACCTGCCTAATTCAGTTTTAGGTAAGATATCGGCACAACCACCATCATCATCTTGATCAATTTTGTCACATACAGCAACAACTTGAGGTTTACAATCAGGTATTATCACTTCTTCGATGGGTATACGTTGGAAACTTTTCGTTTTTTCTTAAGCCTGGGTAGTCATCAACGATAGAGTACATATCCACCCATATTGTAAAAAATTTACAGTTACTAGTCTTATCAATCATAAATCTTTCGATATGATGACCGGTTTCATCGGAAAATCCGGTAAATAACACAACGTCACCTGAGAGACTCATGCGATGATTCATATAAGTAATATAGCACACCATAGGGCTGTCAAACACAAGAGAAAATGCTAAATCCTTTCTCCCAGAATCGAAACAATATTTCGGGATGTTGACGACATATACGTCTGGGAAACGTTTCATTTTCTGACAAATTCGTCTATGATCGCCTACAGTTACAGTGTTCTCATAAAAGGAATACATGGCGAGTTTTTTTCTCTCTCACTTAACAAACAATATTTTCCTTATTTTACGGACACTTCTGATACACTATTTTTTAAAAAATTCACTTCAGCAACAATTTTTTTATAACATAAACAATTTCTTATAAGTTTTTGGTTTTATACAGTTTGCTAAAGCACATGAAAATCGCCCATCTGAATGTTCAGGCAGAAGGCAACCTCCAAACCAACCCAAAGATTTTAAGCGAACCCCCTGGAGTTTGCACACTTTTCTTCGTAGGATAGACTCCAAAAATTTAGCTTTTTCAGAACCTTTGACGTAAATAACATCAAAACGTCCAATGTAGCAGTAAATTATTTGATTGAGGGAAGAATAATCAACTTCCCCAATAGACTTACCGAGTCCGTGCAAGTTGTTAGTCAACCAAACATTCTCCTTAAAATGGTACAGCGAATCGTTCGGACACTTGAATAACCACACATGTTCTCTATCCTCGCCGATATCTATAGCTGCCAATTCTCTGACGATGAATTCTTTACCGTACCCTCGGAAGCCTTGAAAATCCACGATGCACTCTAGGAACATCGCTAGTAAACTTTGAAGTTGAAGTCGTCCAAACCGGTCTTGGTTGTTTCATGCGGTAGTTCGACGGAAACCTTCAATCCTATGGTTACAGACTGAACATTTCCATTTTCCTCCCCACCGTTCTTTTCTGAATCTTCCAAGCTTTTCACAGATTCTTCAGTGACGCTGTGCTCTCCATTACCCCTCGACTCCTCACTCCTTCTCTTCCGTATGGATCGTCTTTTGGGTTGTCTTTCAGGTTCTTTCGTGGTTTCACCTCCACCGATGTCCTCGGACTTCTCCTCCTCCTTCAGAGTCTTCACCACTTCTTCTTCAGAGTTCTCTTCCTTAATAGGAATGGAATCTGCTGTAGATTTGACCTCACTCTCTCCAGTCGACATATCATCCACGTGGAAGCTCTCCCCCCGGTATCTTTTCATACACCTTGCGCAACCGCTGCAAATCTGTGATGATGAAAGCGGATGTAATTAGCTAATGAAACGTATGTAATACTGAAAACTTTCTATGCGATAAGTTAATCATGAAAGAATATGAAGTGCGAGAGTAAAGAAATGTGCAACTTCACTCTCACAAGTCGACCAGCTAACTGCATGCAAATATTTCCTCGAGGTCTTTTATACATTCTGATTTCTAGGCAAATCTACGATAAGAAAGAAACCGGATGTGGAAGTCGCAGCCCAAGGAAAAAAATTATACAAGAAAAGAAAATAAAGGAGGAGAAAAGGGAGGATATTAAAAAACTTAAAATTAGCAAACTGAATTCTGCAGTTTCTTGCGAATCTGCGTTATTGAATCACATAAGAAGTCAGAGTTCGTTCTGGACACAAACAAATTGGCTTCCCTTGTGATTCGTGGGATTGGAGAAAACTTGTATGGGTTAACTCTGCTGTGGGGTTCATGAAACACAGGTGTGCTCCTTAATCTGCGTCGTGGCACAGACACCCCAAAGAGATTTGTTAACAGAGGACAGTCAATATTGTCAGTGAAGACCTTTTTTGAGAAAAGGACATCAGCTGCCTTTCCACTGGATCGAAGAAGGGGAAGGTTTAGTTTCTCACCGAACTGAGGATATTTTTCTTCCGCATATAGCCAGTTTGATCTAAAACAGATCCACTTGATGAACCACTGTTGAATTTTTCGATGCAGCTCACTTGCTTCTTATGGTGGGGATTCCAAGATACACTAGCATATTCTATGACTGGCCTGACGATGCTGCAATAGGTTTTAACTGTAGTTGGCAATGAAATATTTGTTCTGGAATTCCTTTAAATAAAACTGAGGAGTCTATATGCTTTATTGCTTATTTTGCTGACATGGCAGTAAAAGTTGAGTTTGGTATCGAGAGTTACACCAAGGTCGTTAATAGTTTCAACACGCTGAATCAAGATGCTATTCAGGGTGTACGGAAATTTCAGAATATTTTTTTTAAGGGAGAATGATATTATTTTACATTTTGGGATATTGAGGGATAGTTTCCAATTTAGTGACCACTGATAGATGTTATGTATTTCATTCTGTAAGGAATTACAATCAATGCTTGTGAGGATGGGAAGGGAAATTTTTAGATCAGCGTAGAGGGAGGAGTCAACTTATATGAGAGAGAAGATCATTGATGTATATATTGAAAAGGAAAGGTCCCAGAATCGATCCTTGAGGCGCACTCCAGAAGTGACTTTGGTATATGAGGAACATGCGCCTGAAACTACCACTTTTTGGTGTCTATCTGAGAGATAACTGATAAAGAAATTCAGTAGATCGCCTGTCATACCAAAGGCTGCCAGTTTGTGAACCAGTAGATCATGTCTGACCGAGTCGAGGTTTTTCTGAAGTCAAAGTATATGGTATCTGTTTGATTACCATTGTGAATCGTATTGGCTACGTTATTTACGTGTAGAACTAAGTTTGTCCGAGTAGATCGGCCTGGAAGAAATCCATGTTGTTGTTCAGCAAAGCTAGTTTTGAACTCACACATAAGTTTTTTATGGAGCATTTTTTCGAAAATTTTTGAGAATATTGGCATAAGCAATATTGGTCTGTAATTTGAGACATATTTCGATCCACTTTTTTGAATTGGGATTACGAAAGAATTCTTCTGCATCGAAGGGAATATTTGGGTTTGTAACATTGTAACTTTCGGCTAGTATTTCTTCATTAAAAACAGATGAATTAAGCCACGTTTCCGTAATGCACAAAACATCAAAATCACAATCACTAAATGTAACATTAAAAGTGCCACGTCCTCCCTAACACCAATCCTTAAGACTGAGCTGCTCCCTAGAGGAGACCCCTCCTTTAAATACCATTCCCAGCCAATATGCTGCACTATTCACCGACAATACACGTAACCCAACTTATGATGTCCCAACACCTACACTGCACTCAGCCATTATAAACACCAGTATACACAATATTTCACAGCACTATGGTAATTTAATTTAATTTATGGGTTAAATTGGGACTAAGTGTTCCCATTTTCCATTTAACCCATGGGTTACATGCGGGATTTTCAAATTACAAATTTTTAAATAATACAAAAATTTACCAAAATATCATAAATACAAAAATGCAATGGGGAAATATTAAACACTAATAATAGGGAATCGAGGGGATAAACTGTTAAACTTAAAACTGGGGTGAGCTTAACCCTAGTGGCATCAATGTCTTTCATCGTAGTGGCATGTGCCATTATCCCGTCAGGCTGCAGGAAGACAATTTTGCCATCCTGTGTCCATGCATTTTGCGGGCCCACCAAGTCCTTTGAAGCATTCAATACTGCTTGCTCAATCTCATGAGTGATTCTGTTATGAGGATTCCTGATCCCTTCAAGGAATACGCAACCATATGTTTTTCCTGTCATGTTAAGACAGGAATTTCACGGTAATTGGCCGTGGTTTGTCCTTTGGTTTATTGTAGGGTGGACCAACGTGATGCGCCCAACCTATATGATTTGCATCAATGGATGTCTTGATCTTGTCTCCAAGGAGAGCAATACCATTTCAGCTGTTCTTCCAGGATGCCGTGGACTAGGAGACAGTTCCTAAATACTGCTCCAAGACATCTAGCCATTCCTCGAAGGCGTCACTGTGTTCAATGAAAATTTCTCGTTGAAAGAAGCCTCGAATGAGGAAAATCTTTTCTTGATTGAAGGAAGGAAGGCCGTGTTTTTCAGTGATGTCACTTTGGCCTGCTGCAGTTCTTCTTTAAAGACAGAGTACATCATCTCCATCTCAGCAACGGCTTTCTTGATAGAGGCATTCTCCACCTCCTAGTTTCCTTACTCAAGTCAAAATATACCGTGAATGAGTATGTATAGAGTGATGTAATTTATCAATTCAAAAGATGTTCTACAGTTAGATTTGGTATATAAATAATGGTAATTTAATTGCTAGCTGTTGGAACTGTAGAACACTTCTTTCAATGATGGCAATCTAAGGCATTATTCTTTTTCTGTAGTGTTTTCAGGATAGACTTGTTAAAATCTTCTGGCCACTTTCCTTTGTCATAAATTTTCCTACATAAATCATAGAATTGCTTCTTACCCTTTCCCCCCAGATTCTTAAGAAATTCTACTGGAATCTGTCCCACAGTGCTCTATCAAGTTCACTATCTAGTATACTCGGTCCAACATCGTCTTCCTCTATTTCTTGTATACTTTCTATCTTTATGTGGGTAGGCTTCATGTCTGTGGAATACAATTCTGTGTCATACTCTTTCCATCGTCCCCTTATGCTAGCTGGCTCCCTTAAGACGTTTCCCGTTTTTTTTTTTCATTAAATCATTGATTACTTTATTTTTTTCCTTTAGTTCATCCCTTAATTAATAATAATAATAATTAACAGACAACAGGTTAACAGGAAACAGACTGATGTTGATGATTTTTGATAATAATGTGTTTTCTACCATAAATGGTAGCAAATTTGATGGGGAATTGACAATATTTAGGTATCACACCAGCGGTAAAATAGTCTGTAATATCATGCAGTCTTTCAATTAAATTTCTTATTTCCTCACTAGTAAGAGTAAAAAAAATTTTACTAGAAGCACAAACACTAACAAATTTATTACAAACACCACTTTCTGGTCTCCAACAAACTGTAACAGTTTTGGTAGCATTAGTGTTTAAATTATATGTTGTAGGTAGATAAATTTGATTGATAATGCACTTTTCCTACACTTTTTCCTTTTAACTTGTTGACTAAAAGAAAAGTCCTGGAATGGATTTGATGAAGGAGTAGGATGTATTCATCGAGAAGGTTTTAACACTTCACAATGGTTGGGTGCTGCTGCTAATTGTTGTTCTAATTTTCTAAGTCGTTTTTCCTCAGCGTTCACACCGAAAATATGAGAGGGAAGTTTAAATTTAGGACGACATGTTCCGGCAGCAGAATGGAGTTACCCTCATATGAACAGTTATATACATATGTATTACGTATCATTGCAAATGCATGGTTTTGTTGATTAACGATAGGAAGTGCGTCAAAAGAAGATTTAGATCTCAAGAAGAATTTCTTGAGCTTATATCCTTAATCTGTTGACAGTTCTATTTCTCCTTTGAAACTCCATGCACAATATCTTCTTAAGGATGGCGTCCTCCCACGCTGCCTTATTTCCATGACCTTAAAGGTAATTAATCATCACAGGATGCTGCATGGAAGCATTAACTACTGTAGCTTATCTCCCTGAGCTGGTTGGCTACATATTTTCCAAAAGTGGCCTCAGTGTGTCCCAATTGTGACACTGCCACCTGCTTACAAAGGCCCCCAAGAGCTACGGGTTCCACTCTTATTAACCCAGAGGGTTCTTGAGGGGATTATGTCCTCTTCTGAAGTATATTAGAATCTTGAATTGGTAATTCATAAAAAGGGATTCCAAGTAACAAATTGCTAGAATGTTGTTCGATCCTATTTTGAGATGGGTGAATACTTTTTGATATACTTGTCGGTATACGTTTTAAATCTTGGTGATTGGTGTCTCCATCACTCCACTCGATAACATGATAATTCTTCGTGGTCCACAGATCTTCACTTTATTTCTTCTTTCTTGGGGAAATAGTGATCTGATGGACCTTGCATTCGACTTATTTGAAGTTGTGCCCTGTCACACTTCACATTACAGAGGGAAATTTCTTTTATGATGAAACCTTTCCCATGTTGATATATTGATGAGTTTATCATCATTGGAAAGGAACTATGAAAGATTTGTACTTTTACCACAAAATATTTATTTTAACAAAAACAACCACTACACGACCGGTTTCAAAGATTAATCTTCATCTTCTGGTGAAGAAACTCTCAAAACAAACACTTAAATACTGGCTAGTAGAGGAAACGGAAGGGGGAGGTGAAGAAGGGATGGGGGGAAGGAGGGAGGGTATGGGAGTTAGAGACAGAGAAGGTAAAGGGTATGAAAGGACAGAATTTATCAGCGGGGAGTGAGAGGGGAAAAGGTGCTCGTTTACTAGGGAATATTTGGAAGAATGGGTAAGTCTGCGAATTTCAAGTTGCTCCAAGAAATTGAGTTGGCGGCCTTTGGTTTCGATATGAAGGATTTCTGGGATAAAATCTGAGGAATGGTTGTTTTCTAAGAGGTGTTTCGAGAAATGAGACACAAAAGAGTTATTTCAAAAGCACCTGAAATGCTCTTTGGTTCTGATGGAAAAGCTGCGGGAGGTCTGGCCGACGTACACAGAATTGCAATCCCTGCATTTTAAAAGGTAAATACCTGCTTCTCTTGGGGGTTGTGATTATCTTTTCCATTGCAGAAAATTGTTGAGAGGAGTTTTGAAGGAAGCCTTAAATTTATCTTTGGGGAGAAGATGGGACAATTGGAGGGATAAAGGATCAATAAAAGTAAGTTTTACCCATTTATAATTTACGGAATCTTTAGCGGGGGAGAAAATTTGGTTAATGGCAGAGGTTCTGAGTTTACGGGCCAGAAGTTTATCAATAATATGGATAGGATAACCGTTTTTTGAAGCCATGTATTTAATTATGCTTAATTCCTTTTGAAAATCCAAAGCTGAAAGGGGGATAGTAACCAGTCTCTTGATGAGGGAATGGAAGGCCGCCAGTTTGTGTGAGAAATGATGATTAGAAGCGAAAGGAATTACATGGTCCATATATGAAGGCTTCCGGAAAATAGAAAATTGAAATTTGTTATTTAGAAGAGAAATGGTGAGGTCCAGAAAGTTAAGGGTGCGGTTAGTTTCTAATTCTTGGGTGAAATGGATGGAAAGATGTAGGGAGTTAAGGAAATTTAGAAAATTATCTAGCTGTCTAGTGGTACCACTCCAAACACAGAACACATCGTCCACATACCTGTACCAGCCTTTAACATTTTTCACTAAATCAGATGCTGAATTAAACAGTTTGCATTCTAGGTGGTTCATAAATATGTCTGCCAAAATAGGGGATAAAGGAGATCCCATAAAGAGACCCTCTTTCTGCTGTTAAAACTCACCGTTAAACATAAAAAAGTTTTGCTGCGTACATAATTTTACAATAGAGGAAATATCTGCACTTAACATAGGATCAATATCTGATTTGAGCAATAAATGTTCTAAGATATAAATGGTTTCAGTAACCGGTATACTAGTAAACAAATTTGAAACATCAAATGACACCAATTTGGCGTTTGGAGGAAGAGGGAAGTCTTTTAATTTATCACACAAGTCCACAGAGTTCTTAATCGAATAGTTTGGGCATAGCACTAACAAATTTTGCAGTATATTGTTCATTTTGTGGGCTAATTTTTGGCAAGGGGAGGAGACACTAGAGACCACCGGACATATTGGAATATTCACTTTATGGACTTTTGGAAGCCCATAAAACCTCGGTGGGAGCGGATTAGAATTGATGGAACAGAAAACTTTATTCTTAGGAATTAATAAAGAGTCCGCTAGAGCACTTTTCACCCGCTTTTGGAAGGATGGGGTGGGGTCACTGGGGAGTTTCACTATTGCAGTAGTATCAATAAAATCCATACACTTAGATATGTAATCACTCCTGTCCATTATCACCATGCAGTTTCCTTTGTCCGCCTTGGAAATTACAAGGTCTTCAGATTTGACTGCTTCCTTGATTCTCTTCACAAACGTAGAAAACGGCGGGGGAAAGGGGAAGCTTCGCTCATATGTGTTGAAATAAGTTTAGCACAATCGTACTTAACGGAAGAATGTTCACGGTGGAGGGCTGAATCACAGTCGCTGGCTAAATCGATGTAATCTCGGTGACGAGTTGGGAGATTTGGAGAATATTTAAGGCCTAATTCCAAGAATTGATTCTCTTCTTTTGTGAAAGAGTAATTTGAGATATTGAGGACTCTTTCATGAAACACGTGCGGTACTGTAGAAAATACTGCTGACTTATCTACCGCTGTCATTTTCTCAGATTTTAGTGTCCTTAGCTTCTTTTTCAGGGAAGATAATTTCCTTGAGAAAACATCCGAAGTCAGTTGACGGATTTTATCGTTAAGAAGGTGCCATTCGCATACGTGAAGCGTATTTGAAAGATGCATATGCAAGAGAAACAAGTAATGGGAAATATTGTTAAGCTTTGCATACCAGTAGCGTATTTCTTCCTTCAGCCATCTGTTCTTGACGTGGTCCAGCACTCTCCGTCCGGTGGGTGTGTTGATCAGGCATCTGATGTTCACTTTAATGTAATTTGGTATCAGGTCCATCTTCAGGCACTGGGTGTTGAAAAAGATGTGGAGGCTAGCTAGTCGTAGTTTGATGGATAGCTTCTGATATAGTTTCTCATCATTGTCGCAACAGTGCCGGAACTGTTTTTGTGATATTTTCTGGTTAATATTTTCATACGGAAATTATACTGCATGTCCAGATCCCAGAAATTCTCCAGGAATTTTCATTGGATTTCCTCTAAGGACTGAGGGAACGGAAAAAGGGTGTTTCCCCAAGTTTTTGCATTGCCCCGCAGCATCTGATAGAACAATTGTGACTGTATAGTCTCCAACACGGTCACCAACAAGAAATAATTTTCCATAGTCCTTAAAAAGGCGATTGGATGTTCATCATTAAGTGTGGAAAAAGTCGGCAGGGTCAAGGAAGGTACAGGAGCAGATATGGCCGTGGTGGTCCTCCCACCCTCTTTCAATGTCACCACTTCTGCTTCCAGGGCTCCCAATCTCTTATCACACGCGTATCTGAATTCGTTGGTGCGTTTCTGCCTGGCCACGAGTTCCTCATGGGTAGTTCCCAGGGCGTCTGCCCTTGCCTTCAGGATATTTGACTCGGACTTTACCAGGGCTTGACATTCAGATCGCAAGCTCCCCACTATGACATTCATCTCGTGCACACACCTCTTTTCCACACAGGTTAATTTTTCTTCGACTCTCAGGATTTCCATTTTCACTTCGGTAAACATGGTTTTCATTTCTTTTTGCATCCGTAAATTACTTGCCTCCAGCTCATCACGAATCTCTAGCTTATTCGCCTTCAACTCCTCACGAATCTCCTTCATCAATGATAGGATGATATTTATGTCTTGGGATTCGGTTCGGCTGGCCTAACGCTCACCATCGTCTTTTTCATGGTCGGCGTCCGACTCAGCCCCACCCGCACGAACTTCTTCCTTCGGATTAGTGTCCGATTCCAGTTGCCAATACGGCGTTGTCGCCTGTACAACATTGAAATGATTTCTTATTGCTAAATCCTCTCCTAAAGTATCGAAATTAGAAACACAAATTACTAAAACTTAGAATTTCATAGAATAGAGAGGGCTTGCACCTTGCTTCTACCATGCAGAAGCGGCCCCAAATGGAGAGTCCCTTGGCTAGGAGTTTGGCGATGGTGGGTTGGTGGGAGGAGATGATGCGAAGAAAACTAGTGGGGGTGTTGGTTGCGGGGGAGATGATCCGTCTGCACCTGGTGAATTTGAGGCCGGTGTTGCGTAGCTCCGCTTCTACTTCGGCCTCTTCAATGTCGAGGTGGATCCCCTTGATGACAGCTGAAAATGAATTATTTTTCATAACTTTTAACAACCATTATGTACTAATGAGACATGAGGTTGTATATGCACGTGAGGAACTGTTATGTATGCATCATATATTTTAATGTTAGATGATGATCCATCATCTTCCAAGATAAAAGGATTAGTATCTGCTAAACTTAATTTGATACCTACGGCAATTTTCGGAATTAAGAGTCACTCCTGATTTTATCGAATTTATATCAGTTCCACCATCTATAACCCATCCGCTGCATATTAAATGTGTGTTGGAAGAGTTTTATGATGCCTCCCTCAAAGTGCTCCTTTAGAAGGCTATTGAAGTCTTGAATTGCTAATTAAAGAAAGGGATTCCAAGTAACAAATTGCTAGAATGTTGTTCGATCCTATTTTGAGATGGGTGAATACTTTTTGATATACTTGTGGGTATATGTTTTAAATCTTGGTGATTGGTGTCTCCATCGCTCCACTCGATAACATGATAATTCTTTGTGGTCCAAAGATCTTCACTTTATTTCTTCTTTCTTGAGGAAATTGTGATTTGATGGACCTTGCATTTGGTTGCCCTGATTTTGGCTCCTGTGACAATTCACATTACAGATGGAAATTTCTTTTACGATGAAACCTTTCCCATGTTGACATATTGATGAGTTTATCATCATTCCTCTTAATATATACATTTTTGAATTCTAGTTGATTATATTCTTCACAGTCTTGTTTTGTGAATTTGTATGTGGATGGGATAAAAAATTTTTCCCACCCGAGATTGTGGCCATAACCCCAAAACCAAATCTGGTTTTGAGGTATGTTAAACTCTCGCAAATATAGTTTATACCAACTTTCAAGTCTTCTTTTTTAATGAATTGCGACGGTCTGTACCCATCTTCTATTTTTTGCTTCAGTTTGTTAAGGATCTGTGGAGAAATATACAATTTAGACTTGTAAAATTTGGAAATGATGATGATTAATGTGATATGTGAGATTGAAAAATTAACATGAGTAAGAGAGAATAGAAATTTACATAATTTAAATCAGGTGGCTCCATATCAGGAATATCTTTTGTTAGTTCATCTAATAAATTAATAACAGATGTATCTGATGTTTCATCGGGCAGATTACAGATATCCTTTACAAGTTCCTCCAATTGGGTATTTGTAGATCTTCAATGAAATTGGTAAATAATGCCTCATCATCGAAAATTAAAAATTCGTCCCTCAACGGGCCGCTAGGTAATAATTGATCATTTTCGAAATTGGGTATATCCTCATGACATTCAAGCTGAATGGGGAAAGAGAAATAAAAAAATAATTTATAGGATGTATTTGGAAATGTTATACTTACATCAGCCGAGCTTTTGCTCCTTTTACTTATATGCACCGAGACTAGTTCCTCACAGTCTTCGCAAACATCCACAGGACTCCCGCTCTTCTTACTAAACATTTTATTTCACATCATGAAGGCACCATTAAAAATGCATTGGCCCGTGTATTTTAAAGGGGAGAAATTTTGGCGCGGTTGCGACATGTCCATAAAAACATTAACTTCGTCAATGTTCCTTCAAAAATTTTCAGTATACTGTCAAAGTGATTCCTCACATAATATGGTTACTAATTTAAGGTAAATTGAAGAAATAAATGCAAGGAAAAAGAAATAGTAACATTTCTAAGAAAAGCGGGGTTTTTTTCCGCTTCCATTCCAACGAGTGCCATTAATTCCCTAATTCAAGTAACAGAATGAAAACGCGCCAGATTCTGTATAAAATCAACTCCTTTTCCATGGTATCATTACTTTTACATGAAATATACATCTAATCAAATTATCAACAGAAATACATGACAAAGTCGTGTGTTTTTGGCAAAATGCATTGAAAAAAGTAGTCTGCTGGCGGTTTTCGTTCATTAAGCCTAAGGAAAAACTTCCAGCGGGAAAGTTTCCGATAAAATAATGAATTTATTTTCTAATCGAACAATAATCCTTTCAGTTGTCTAACAACAGCGGGAAAGCAATTTTTCTTTCAGCGCTGACGCATTTTGCGGCGCTGTCCGCGAGCATTCGAGCGGGTGTCTCTACGATGCGCTAAAACCTATTGTTGTATCGATCATTTGTCACAATAACTTTCCTTTACTGAACAATTAGTACTTAAATGGTGAAATATCTTTGAATCATTCAAATGCAAGTTAGTTTTCTATCTATTCCTTTTTTCGGAATAACTGAGCGATGTTACTTCGCTACGGCTTCCACAGTAGCTGATGAGATAAATACTGAGTTTCCATGAATATCTGCTGCGGCTGAACTTTGCATATTATTTAATTCCCATTAATAGCATATGTATCAAAAGTATGTTCTGTGAGAATACTGTATGATATGGCTATTTTTAATTATTCTATTGTGAATTTTTGGAAGCACGTACATACTCATACTGGCATAATTCTCTAAAATGTATTAATAATTAACAGAAGAAACATAAATTTCAGGTTTTATCGCACATGCTTCATACCTTATGAGTTTAATTTTAATTAATGACTGCGATATGATAATTATTATATGAGTCTTTTAAAATTTAAAACTAAATTGAAGTTAAAAACAAAATATTGTATTTACCGTTGATGCAGCCACAGTTATTCGTCATCAGATCCTGAGAACTCCGCAATTCCTTCCATAAAATTTTGACTTAACCCTGATGGACCTGGCTTTGACAATGATTCCTCAGTACTAGACTGGCTACTTAGGTTATCTGACGAACTGCTGCTATTTGTCATCCTGATGATTAGTGGTTCTACATCATCTTGTAGCTCGTCACCCTTCCACATTTCCTGCTCGATATTCTGTATATGTTTATCATAATTGGCCCAGTTCTCCCTTGAGATGTTGTTAAATGCAGAGTCAATTAAAGGTAGCATGTCTTTGGCCGAAAAGGTCACATTGTGTGAGGCTATGTGTCTCTTTAATTGACTCCATACCAATTCAATGGCATTTAGTTTGCAATGATAAGGTGGAATTCGACAAACGATTATGTTATTTTCTTTGGCTGCCTCGTCTACCTCATAAAAACTAAATTTGTCTCGCATCGAGTTTATTATACCTAAGAGTTCTACCTTTAAGCTATTTTCGGGAAAAGCTATTCCTTTTGAGTTAAGCCATGATTGCATCTCAGACTTATTGCTCGAAGATGTGGGGATTTTTTCTTTCCTTCTGGAATGATACGTAGCATTGTCCATCACAACTACGGAACCACTCATAATGTTCGGTAGCAACTTGGTTTTGAACCACTCCTCGAATCTTTTGCTGTCCATTTCATCATGGTAATCCCCTGAGTTCTTTTTTGCTACGAAAACTAATTTGCAATTTTCTACGAAACCATGAGCACTTCCTGCATGCACAATTACATAGCGAGATCCCCTACCTCTTGGTGCTTTCAAGCCAGTAGAAAGGCCTGCTAAAAGTGCTTGTCTTTTCGTCTTTACGCTAGGATCTGTCCAAACTTTTGACACAGTATGCCCTGCATTTACCCAAGTTTCGTCCACATAGATAATATCTCGGCCTTCTTGGCAAAACTTTCTTATTTTTCTTAAATATGAATGTCTCATTGCTATTATATCACTCCTCTCTATAAGCAAGGCTTTATTCTTCCTTTTCTCGAACAGAAAACCAATTTCTTTAATCAGCCTCCAAAATGTTATCCGTTAAAATTAGGAAGTGTCTCGTCATTATTCACTACTTCTAAAACAGATCTGATTGTGAGTGGAATGTTTCTAAAAAAGAAAGAATGAACATGACGACGAATAGCACTCCTAACCATCTGATCGTACTTCATTTCTCGACTGCTAGAGTACACAACACTAGTTTTACGCACTTTTCTTGGAGTCTGAAGTTCTCCCATAGCACTTTCTTTCTCAATTCTGTACAAAGTTCTTCTGCTGATGTTAGTAGCTTTGCACGTTCTCTGTGCAATATTCCTTTCGCTTTCTTCCGGGAAAATTTTATGTGGGTATATATTTTATACTTGTGGGTATATGTTTTAAATCTTGGTGATTGGTGTCTCCATCGCTCCACTCGATAACATGATAATTCTTTGTGGTCCACTGATCTTCACTTTATTTCTTCTTTCTTGAGGAAATTGTGATCTGATGGACCTTGCATTTGGTTGCCCTGATTTTGGCTCCTGTGACAATTCACATTACAGATGGAAATTTCTTTTACGATGAAACCTTTCCCATGTTGACATATTGATGAGTTTATCATCATTCCTCTTAATATATACATTTTTGAATTCTAGTTGATTATATTCTTCACAGTCTTGTTTTGTGAATTTGTATGTGGATGGGATAAAAAATTTTTCCCACCCGAGATTGTGGCCATAACCCCAAAACCAAATCTGGTTTTGAGGTATGTTAAACTCTCGCAAAGATAGTTTATACCAACTTTCAAGTCTTCTTTTTTAATGAATTGCGACGGTCTGTACCCATCTTCTATTTTTTGCTTCAGTTTGTTAAGGATCTGTAGAGAAATATACAATTCAGACTTGTAAAATTTGGAAATGATGATGATTAATGTGATATGTGAGATTGAAAAATTAACATGAGTAAGAGAGAATAGAAATTTACATAATTGAAATCAGGTGGCTCCATATCAGGAATATCTTTTGTTAGTTCATCTAATAAATTAATAATAGATGTATCTGATGTTTCATCGGGCAGATTACAGATATCCTTTACAAGTTCCTCTAATTGGGTATTTGTAGATCTTCAATGAAATTGGTAAATAATGCCTCATCATCGAAAATTAAAAATTCGTCCATCAACGGGCCGCTAGGTAATAATTGATCATTTTCGAAATTGGGCATATCCTCATGACATTCAAGCTGAATGGGGAAAGAGAAATAAAAAAATAATTTATAGGATGTATTTGGAAATGTTATACTTACATCAGCCGAGCTATTGCTCCTTTTACTTATATGCACCGAGACTAGTTCCTCACAGTCTTCGCAAACATCCACAGGACTCCCACTCCTCTTACTACTACTCATGGTGTTGAGACTGAAGACTGAGGTTGAGACTGGTTCTTAGTTCTGATGGTTTCTCCGCTTGTTGCTCCGTCGAAGTGTATGTTCTAGCCATCTCGAGGGCTAGTATTTATGCGGATTTAATATCAAGAAATGATTTTTCTAGAAGTGGATATTTTTGAGAAAGGTGGATAATGGAGTATTTCCATAGCAGTTTGTGGTTAAGTAAACTTATCTTCAGGGAATATGCTACTTCTAATTCGATATTCATCAGGTGTACTCTGTTTTAAGTCAATGAACAAGTAACCATGCGGTTTTGAAGTCGTATCTCTGTAAGCATCTTGAATGAATAAAGGATTTTCAGGGTGAATTTGTCTTGCAAGGTGAAATATCTGGCTTTTATACCGAGGATTTTTAAAACACACGATGTAGTGAGAGTTTAAGGAGATGTCTCTACAGCCTTTGCCTTGATGAAACAAATTTTGCGTTATTAAAATTACGCTCAAGTTCCAATAATGTGCACCTTTCGTAAATAAATTAACTGTAGAAGAATCGATTTCCATCATCAAATCATCGAGACATATCAGACGGTGAACTCCTGTATCAGTAGCCAGCTCATTTAAATCTGGAACGCCTTGATGAAATTTTACTTTAGGATTCAATCTTAATTTAGATGGAATCGATTGAAATTCAGAATAACACCAAATTATGCTCTCAAACTTTATGTTTACTAAGGAATCTATCGAGCCTATCAACTTTTCCATCCATACTGACTTACCGCTCATTGTTTGACCGCCAACGGTCATAGTAAAAGGAGCGCTCAGGGGGAGAGGCATATTGCAAATGAAGATAAATTCATGTGATTTTGGTATATATATTATATAATATTAAAATTTTGTACTCTATCTTCAACAACACCTGAGAGGTTACTTCCTACTTAGTCGTAATAGTCGTGATCAGGTGGCTGTGTCGTGCGATTGCTGTTATCAATAGGATGCGTGTGAAAATAGGTATGATCCTGAATTGATTGTGCGCAATCATCCATCTCCTGCTCAGGTCTTGCAGAATAGTCATGATCCTGCAATGTTCTGCGTTGATCTGAGAGGTTACTTCCTACTTCCACAGCAACACTTATAGAAGGGAGAATTGTGCCAATAAATACCACAGTCGTCGAAGTAATTTGGCTCCCCCATCTAGTTACATATCATCTCGTAATCATCGTCCCCATCCACCTCAACCACATCCATATTGTTAGATCTGTACGTCAAGGGAAAAGGTAATATTGTAAATGAAAATTTTAAACGACAATGTTATATATAAAATGTATATATATTCGTTTGAGGAATAACAAAAGTACTAAAATAATTAGAATGGAGAAGTGAAGGAGAAGAAGAAGAACATGAGCATGTTATTGATACGCTGTAAAAATGATAATAATTTATTTATAAAAATAACAGCTTTCTGGCGACTTTATTTTTCTCCTCCCGTTGGGTTTTCTTCTTCTTCTTATCTCCACTATCCTCCCGTTCATTATTCCATTCCTCGGGCAGAATATCCCAATAAAATTTGGTTAGTTTCGATCTATAACAATAACAGGAACAGTGATAAGAGAGATCAATTTCAGCCTTAGTAACAGTTAACAACCATAACAACAACAACAACATTTGATGTAATAATAACATAAATAAATACAGAGATATATAAATAAATAAATGAATAAATAAATAAATATATAGATAAATACATAAATGAATAAATAAATACATATATAAATAGATAAATAAATACATAAATAATTAAAATATAAGTTAAACTACATCTTTGTACCCAAACGGGAGAGTATCAAATCGCCCTACTCGCCTCCTTTTTGTATACACCATACGATATTTTTTACGTTCATCCTTCGTAATAACTGTATGGTCCTTTGTACGCCGGATTTGCTTTGGTATCACCACATCGATCGGTCCTGCATCATTTAACACAATATTTCTTAACCCATCAAAACAAACCACACTATCATATATCATTTATTATCAAACCCATCTATCTTAATGCCTTTGGCCTTGCATATATTTTTAGTGTTAGCAGGATCTCCACCACACGCAACTTTAAATGCATAGCTTTTAGGTCCTCCGGATACAAATTCCGTTATGTAGCTCCCTGACCCGTGACATGCTAATTCATCGGTCATATCCCCCAGGTATGGCCCAATTGGCGGAGACCAATCACCCTCTTTTTGCACATAAATTACGCTATCTGTGTCCCAATACAGGGCTCTCTACCCCAATTTCTCCAGGTATTCATATGAAACCAACCACGCCTGCGCTGTGGTATAGCAGGCAATGGGGATACTTGTATTTGCGGAGGGTTTTAATGATTCCTTTTCCATAAGGGAATTTACAAATAGCACATCACCAACAGGTAAAATACCTCTTACATCAAAGTTTGGGTCGGTCCATAATTTGACAAGTTCTTGAAAACTGCTGACGATGGTTGTTTTTGGGAGATCTATTCGCTGCCCAAATTTACCCCAAAGGGAGTTCAATGAAAGTTTTGCAATGCAGCGAAAACCTTGATTTCGTTCCATTTTAGTGGCATCCAAATCTATGCCTTCCCATTCTTGGAATGATTTAATAAAATCCTCCCTTTCTGCTTCCCTTTTGCACGATTCAGGCCAACCACTGGCTTCCTGTTTTAATTTAAGGAAACTATTATTGTATCCAGAAAACAACCCACCATCGTTTGACTATCATTTCCCCCACTGAATATAACCCTCACATCATCGCTCCAAAAATCTCCCCCATCCTTCCACCGTACTTCGCATAGCCCCAGAATGTTAATGTTGGACCTCTTCATTTCTAACTTTACGTTTTCTAACTTCCATTTCCTGAGCATCGTTCTGACGTTCCAGGCCCCTACCCTTATTTGGGGGTTAAAACAAATCAAAGTCTTCTTCCCAATTTGTCTTAGGAAAGCAATTTTATCATCTCTCCCATTATAATGCAACATCTCCTCCTCTGTGAATACAAGATATCTTTTGGGTAGGAACACTTTTCCTAACGTCGCTCCACTCTCATCCTGAACTTGAGCCACAACACATTCGCCATTCTTGGTGTCCACCTTTTCGAATTTTAACACTTTGTAGTAGGCTAAAGAAACCAGATCTTCTCTGTCTACGAAGAAGTTTGCATTAATTTGCGAAATTTTTTCTCGAAGAACCTAGAAACAAGAAAATAATAAAATTAATACCACAACTTCTAACGTTTGGGGGAATAAGAATGGTGAGGCGGAGTATAAAGAAAAGTATCCAACCTTATCCATGTTAGCAGATTGTGACAACATGAGTGTTAGCAGATTGTGGCGATGGTGTCGACGTCTACAATGAGTGTGGCAGCAACGTTCGGTAGGGAGTGGTAGCAGCTTTCACGATGAGTATGCGGCAGCAACGTTCAACAGACAGTGCAGCAGTAGAAGTGGCGTTCGCTAGGAGTGGCAGCGTTCTTATAGTCACATCTTATCTCTCCCTCATCAGTATTCCTGCCGCATAACCTTTCTTGATATTAGGTTCCTTTCTCGATTTCAACTTCCTTTTCTTTCGTTTCCTGTTTTTAATTTAATTAAGGGGCTCTTGCTTTGTCAAGTTTCACAGTACTTGGAATTGTATTTGAATTGTATTCACTTGTTTCACCGTCTCCTCTCTTCTCTCTCTTCTGGTTCCTATCAGTTCCGGATCTTGGCGACCATCTGGGCTGTGTTGTTCCTGTCACTTGCGGCTCGATATAACTCTGTTGAAGTTTTAGAGGTCCATGTTCTGATATTCTTAAGCCAAGATATTATTCTCCGGCCAACGCTTCTCTTTCCTGGTATCTTCCCTTGCAAGATGGTCTGAAGGAGATGGTATTTGTTGTTATTCCGCATTATGTTTCCCAGGTACTGGATCTTTTTTGCTTTCACGGTGGCCAATACTTCTTTCTCTTTCTTCATTCTTCTTAGAATTTCGACATTTGTGACATGTGCTGTCCACGGTACTCTTAACATTCTCCTGTACAACCACATCTCAAAAGCTTCCAACCGTTTACTTAACGATTCCGTCAGAGTCCATGTTTCAATGCCATAGAAGAGAGTGGAGAACACATAGCAGCTTAGAAGTCTGATCTTCGTCGTCATTGCTAACCCGTGATTCTTGAAAAGATTACTCATCTTGTTGAAGACAGCCCTGGCTTTTCCAATCCGGGTCTTCACCTCATCGGAAGGATCCCATTGGTCATTTATGGTGGTGCCGAGATATGTGTATTTATGTACTTTTTCAATTCGAGCAGCGACCTCGGGCATGAAGATGTAAGTATGGTATTTCCTAAATATCCTTTTAAATATTTTCTATTTATTTCTCTTTCTCTATTCAGCTTTTATGTCATGAAGAAATGCCCGATTTTAATAATGAGAAATTAGAGTCTAGCGGACCATCGAGAGATGAATATATTATCTTCTCCGAGATGGCATTGTCTATCAATTTCTTAGAAGATCCGGTAAAAATTTCTAAATTATTTTCTTTCTATTCAGTTTTGTGAAGAATAGAAAATCTCCATATCCATCGCCTCTTTTTTATGAAGATCAATATATACCATTTATTTATATAATTATACTAGTTGTGATGGTTGGAATATACACTGAAATCATCTTTTCTAAAGTAAATAAATTTTGAAAAATTTTAGTGGAAGCCCTGTTGATGTGAGTATTTCTCTTTCTTTTTTCTCATTTCAATTTTGTTGACATTAGCATCTTAGAAATTTTTGATCACCTTAGTTGACATAATATTCTGAAATAGAAATTATGCTCTTACTATTACATAGTTAATCTGTCTTGAGAAGATGCCATCATTTCGAAATGAGAGAGAGAAATCGATTCGTCCCTCACGGGAAGAATTCTATTTTGCTGACATTAGCGTCTTAGAAATTTTTGATATGGAGGTGATTACTTAGTCGACTTCTGAAATTATGCTCTTTAGAACTGTCTTAAAAAACTTTCCTTTTTTCAGGTGATGGCTCAGGTAGTTAAAAAGGGTAATCTCATGCAAAATTACCTGAAAAAAGAAGACCTGGAGGAAAATAAGGAATACTTGATACACGGTTTAGACAAGGTTATGACAAAATTTGGCTTACAAACAGTAGCCGTATTAGATCATGGGATGGTATTTTTACCAAAATGTTATAAATTCACAGAACAGCATTGTGAGGAATATACCAAAAATAAGTCATTGAAAAAAGTCAAAAATAAAATAATTCTCACAATAGATGTATAAAGAAAAAATAAAAAAAAAATTTAAAGATATCTTTTATTCATCCTTTCCAGCTATGCGAATGCTGTGGATTCTTTCACAGGGGAGAATGTCCAACACCACACCTATGTGAACGATGTGGGCTAACCTACATTGGTGGATACCGACATAGATGTCCACCAATAACTAGGTGTCCTGAACACCATATCTGCAGACATAATTCAATTTTTTGTCAATGCTTTAAATGTTGGAAAGAGCCTGCTCAATGCCCATATTTTTTGAATAATAAAAAAATATCATCAATCAATTCTTTTTACTGTGTTACCTAGGTTCGAACCCAGGTAGCTCATTGGTGAGCACTAAACTTTGGAATGACAAGTTCAAAGATCAGGGTTCGACTGGGAAAATCTTTTTGAAAAAATAATATTTATTTACCTTTTTTATTTCATAAAAATCGTCACCATTTTTCTAAAATTTTTCCAAACCTTATGACTTTTTTAACCATCAAAATCCTCAAGCCCAGGTAGCTCAGTTGGTAGAGCGTTAGACTGAAGTCTGAAGGACCAGGGTTCAACTCCCTGTCTGGACAAATCTTTTTTTGAAAAATAACCTCATTCACCTCTCAAAAATCGTTAGGAGGGCATTTTTTTTACTAAAAATCTAAAAATAGACCTTATCTTATCAATCAATCTTATCTTATCAATCAATCAATCAATCTTATCAATCAATCTTATCAATCAATCTTAGATTAGATCAAAGATAAGATGCGCCAGAACCCCCACACTTTTATCTTATCAATCAATCTTATCTTATCATCAATCTTAGATTAGATCAAAGATAAGATGCGCCAGAACCCCCATATCTCCTCTACTCGCATCCATGTTGAAAATCTTAGACGCTACATTACACGTAACACACTATGCTATTAGCCCGAGGGTTCTGATGGCGAATACTAAAGTCTTAACAGACACATCTAATGCAATTTACCCATATAAACAAGTGGAAGTAAAATCGTTCACGGTTCCTGCAGGGAGTAAGTCGATAAGTCATGATAATGTAATTTTAGGCATCCTTTCAACCACGTTACTTTTTGCTATGGTCGATAATGATGCATACGTGGGTAAACGAAGTAAAAATCCATTCGCTTTTGCACATTACTCTTTAACTGATTTCTCTCTCTTCGTTGACAGAGCTCAAATTCCTATGCATGGGTTATCGATGAATTTTAATTCGCAAAAGTATTGGACTCGTGCGTACAAGTCCTTATTCTCAGGATTAGGGATACGTCATGCTGATAAAGGAAGTCAGGTGACACTGGAAATGTTTGCACATGGTTTTTTCATTCTAGCCTTTGATTTAACACCTCATTTAGCAGCAGATGGAGAACACGTCTTGCAAAGAAAGGTTCTGTACGAATCGATGCTAAATTCAAAATGGAACTACCTAACACCATTACTTGCTTAGTGTATGCAGTACATAATGCGGCGTTTGAAATGGACGTGTCCAGAAACGTTTTGATGGTTTCACCGTAAGCGAAATGGAACCTGTTAGGAAAACGAGAAATAGAAGAATTTTAACAATATTCGCTACAGACGGTCATTTAGTAAGAAAATCTGATTTTAAGAAATTATTCGAATCATACATTGAAAAATACGCGTATTTAAAATACGAATTTGTTAGTAATAGGAGCGGAACACATTTCACTACTTGCCCATGGAGTGATGGTGAGAAAAGAAGCGGACCTGATACTTTCTTTTGCGATCATTTTGATTTCGAATCAAAACGTTTAGTCGACATTATAGAGAAGTTTGAATCATGAATACTTTCAATATACAGCGCGTCCTTGGCAGCGATCCTCGCACTAGTCACTCTTTTCGTGGTGTTTTTCCATTTGATAAATTACCCGAGCCTGATAGAGGTTTATACATTGTAAATTTAGATCCATCACGAAAACCCGGTAGTCATTGGGTCGCGATACATGTTTCAAACAAACAGAGTGCGGAGTATTTTGATTCGTACGGGAACCCCCCTTTCATTTCGTCGATTTTGAGATTTTTGCAAAGATTCAAAGTGACATATAACACCAAACAACTTCAGAGTTTTAATTCGGACATTTGCGGAGAATATTGCTGTGTGTACACATTGAGTAAATCGTTAGGACATACCCTCCATAAATTCCTCACACAATTCCACAATACCATCCCTCATCGCAACGACTGCTGCTTGCTGAGACTGTTTCATCACAACTTCCCGATGGAGAAGGTGAGAGTGGGGCGGAGGTGTCATCTCAGAGCGCAAAGTTGCTGTTTGAGAATAAATAGAGAGTGCGCAAGAAGGAAGTGATCATTCGAGAAGAAGATGCGAATCGTGGCGGAAGTTTGTTTTTCAAAGGAGGGGGTGACGGAACTTGCTGCTGTAAATGTGGACTCTAACCAACTATTCTGGGGGAGTTTTAAACGGCATGGGAAGCTTGCTGTTGGGGGAATAAAGCTAAAACTTCAGGATCCAATGCGCTGTGACGATACATTGTTCGACCGCAGATTTATTTCTCACGTCGAACTTCTACCCACTCTGGAGGCGAAAATCGAAGGTGCAACAGCTCTCTACGCTTATCACAAGAAAGTCTGTGAATTCCTCACCAATCTTACCGGGTGTACATTCATTTCCTTGAAAAAGGAGTTGCACTGCTCCCCACCAAACAAATGCTCTTTCCCATCCTTTTCCTGTCTCAACCCATGTCATAAACTGCGTAATAGTGTTTGCGCACTCCGAAACGCCCACACCCTTTCCCAATGGTTTCATTACCATCAACTCAAGTCAGATGTTGATCCTTGTCAATCTCACGATTGTGAACCCATCCCTCCTCCGGCATCCTCTTAAGCAAGAAATTTTCTGATCGTGAGCCAGTCGTCATGCAGTTGTTGGAGGGGGAGGAGACTACTCTACCCATCAAGAGAAAAAGACCTGCAAGCAGTTTTCCTAGGACCTTTTCCAGCTATAATAATCTTGTGCTCCAAACAGTGTACTATTTAAATAGTGTAAAATCGAAAAGTGTGTGTATTGGATTTGATCCGAGCAGAAACTTTGAAGCGGTCGTGCAATTTACTCAAACAAATAAGAAAAGTAGTATTGTAATCTCTAAGTCTGAATGGGCTACTATTGTTACTCAAAAACAGCTAGTTAACGACTTTTTTTCAACTGGTGCAAAGGAACGATTACCTTTTCGTTGGGTTTCCTATGCAACTTATTTTGGACGCAGACATCTATTGTTCAAAAACAGAGAGGGTGGGTCATTTAACGTTAATTCTGAGGAATGGGACTACCTCATTAAGCTTTCAGAATTGATAACTCCATCTATTGATTTATTGAAAAACGAAAGCATTAACCTTCAAAAATTTCTTGCCAACTCTTCCATCACACCAAGCAATAGCAAACTCAATTTTCAGAGATTAAAGATCGAATTATCGATTATTCTCTGAGTATGTATGTGTGTGTGTGTGGGAGGTTGACCGCTGGCGCGGAATTAATTTTCTCGTAAGTCAATCACCTACTTTGATGAACTCTCATCCTCTGGCATTGGGTCTGAAAACCTTGTAAGTTGTGAGTTTATCAGAATGAGTGCGATAATCGAGTTTCAAGGTTTCCTTGGGAGTGATGGAGAGTACATTACTAAAGAACTGGCAATACACAATGTGCAAAACAAATGCTGCAATACGTGGCTTTTTAAATCACCGCCATCTACGCACGTCACGAAGGATAATGCTTGGTTAAAAAAGAATTACCATGGGTTAGATGAACATTCTGGAGACATTGAGTATTCTGAATTGAGGGAAATATTACGGATATATAGGACAAATCACTTTAAACATTTGTTTACTAAAGGAGCTCAGAAATCCTCCTTTCTCAGTAGTCTATTGCCAAGGGGGGTGAACGTGATAAATCTGGAGCTTTATGGTTGCCCTTCGTTAAAAAAGCTAGAAACAGAGGAGGGTTGTTTAGTAGAACCACACATAAAAGGTAATGCAATGCAATGCAATTATGCAATGCAATTACAATGCGCTAGAAAAAACTGTCGAAAACTGGCTAATTGGTGTGTGAAAAATAATATTTGTTAATAGTAATCATGTATTTAAACTTTAATAAATTGTAAAAAGGTTGAATCTGTGTATTATTTCCATTCTTATATCCTATAAAATAAAAACGCATTTTTTTACAAACTCGAAATTTTATTCACTTTAGTATACATATATTTCATCTTCAAATGCGAGATTTGAGCGAGGGGGTGCTGTACCCCATAGAGAGGCTGTTAGCAGCTGAGACCAAGTATGGAGGCCTCTTGGCAGAAATTGTGTATGACGGGGGGATGCGGAAAATATATCTCCTTAAATATTTTCAGTTGAATAAAAGGGAGATAGAAGATTACAATGCAGATTCGCGGAAGCAGAATCTGCATGTAGTAAAGAAAAATAATAGTATTGTTTTACAATAAATATTTAATAATGATTGCTTGTATTTAATTTTTCAAAATATAATAAACTCGCTGACTTTTGTAAGAGCTTATATATTGTCAGAAGAGGGGTGGGATGCAAGTCTGGACCTGTCCGTTACCTGCTTCGATTTAAAGAGGGGTGGAAAGGGGTAGAAATGGGTGAAATACCTATCCGGAGCTATATGCATCGCTTTACTCATTCCCACTTTTCTCGAAAACTATGTACGTCAGCGGGGTGGGGGTGGGTGGAGGGGATGCGGAAAAGATTGAGGAAGGTTGTAGGCGTTGATTGGACATTCTATGGTCGTTCATTACACTGTAATTGGCAAAGTTCCAAGAATTGTGCCAGAACCGTTAAATTATGCTACTAATAATCAACTTCCCCAATAGACTTACCGAGTCCGTGCAAGTTGTTAGTCAACCAAACATTCTCCTTAAAATGGTACAGCGAATCGTTCGGACACTTGAACAACCACAAGTGTTCTCTATCCTCGCCGATATCTATAGCTGCCAATTCTCTGACGATGAATTCCTTACCGTATCCTCGGAAGCCTTGAAAATCCACGATGCACTCTAGGATCATCGCTAGTAAACTTTGAAGTTGAAGTCGTCCAAACCGGTCTTGGTTGTTTCATGCGGTAGTTCGACGGAACCTTCAATCCTATGGTTACAGACTGAACATTTCCATTTTCCTCCCCACCGTTCTTTTCTGAATCTTCCAAGCTTTACACAGATTCTTCAGTGACGCTGTGCTTTCCATTATCCCTCGACTCCTCACTCCTTCTCTTCCGTATGGATCGTCTTTTGGGCTGTCTTTTGGGTTGTCTTTCAGGTTCTTTCGTGGTTTCACTTCCACCGACGTCCTCGGACTTCTCCTCCTACTTCAGAGTCTTCGCCACTTCTTCTTCAGAATTCTCTTCCTTAATAGGAATGGAATCTGCTGTAGATTTGACCTCACTCTCTCCAGTCGACATATCATCCACGTGGAAGCTCTCCCCCCGGTATCTTTTCATACACCTTGCGCAACCGCTGCAAATCTGTGATGATGAAAGTGGATGTAATTAGCTAATGAATTGTATGTAATACTGAAAACTTTCTATGCGATAAGTTAATCATGAAAGAATATGAAGTGCGAGAGTAAAAAAATGTGCAACTTCACTCTCACAAGTCGACCAGCTAACTGCATGCAAAGATTTCGTTGAGGCGTCTTTTATACACTCTGATTGCTAGGCAAATCTACGATAAGAAAGAAACCAGATGTGGAAGTCGCAGCCCAAGGAAAAAAATTATGATGCAATTCCACGATAAGAAAGAAACAGGATGTAATTAGCTGAATACGTGATTGTGGAAGTTGCAGCATAAGGAAAAAAATTACGATTCAATTTAAAAAAAATCATACTATTTTTTCACAAAGTATAATTATAAAAAAGATTGCACTTACCTGTTCATCAACTTCCTGTATTTATCGATGATTTGTGAAGAAATGTAGTCTCTCCTTCTCTTCAGAATGAAGCAGATGCAAGTGTCTGGACCGCATCTCGTCTCATCTTTTGCCCAGACGCAGGTTGATACATGTTCTTCTCCTCTTCCGTTAATGATGTATGTTAACTGCGTCGTATCTTTTATGTATGATTCGATGGTATGTCTATCTCCCTCGAAGAGCACAGCATCATGTTCTTTCAGGAAGGATAAAATCTCGGCTCTATCTCTCTCCATGAGTGTTGCCCCAGCACGATTTGATTCGCACAGTCTCGAGTGAGGAGTATTTATACACAGATAACATTTCAGTGGTTGAAATAATTATGAGAGGGATTTTTTTTTTGCTCGAGATAACTTAGAGCAGCATGACTGAGCGTTTGGATGACAGGTTCGAACACGCTCGACATCTCGTCCAAACTCTTTTTGAAGCAAATGTACGAGTCTGCAATCATTTAAATCAGGACATCGTGTAAACTGTGAGAGGTAGTCGTGGAGGGTGCGTCCCGTACATACTTGTGTTGTTGGGTAAGGATTTTGTGGAATGACGACCGGGGTGGCCTTACCACCATCCCTGCCGGGCACAACAATCTCCCTAGTGGGCTGAGTCCCGTTTTTGCCAGGTACAATATCAATATTTTGGCACATCATGTTCATGGGATAGATAGTCGAGGTGGTCTCCCCTTGCCTTCCTCAACAGTGTTTTTAACGTGACACCATCACTCATGTAGGCTGCCCCACTGGGGTACAGACGCCTTTGCAGCCGCCTCACTGAGGTACAGATGCTGCGTGGACTACCTTTCGTCTGGCCCCTACCTATTGACCTTTCTGGCATGAGTGACCCTACCAGGAACAAAGTTCCAGCCAGTATAGCTCTCTAGGTCATAGGAACACGCAAGCCCCTTCACCACATCAAGGTGTAGTCCGTAGAAGGGGGAAATCCTTGAAAATCACCATAAATATTTGACAGAAAAATATGGAACTACAATACTATGGAAAGTATTATTCTCTTTCTCATGGAATGATAAAATACATTGAAGTTAAATTAATTTTTTGAATCAAACAAATCATTTGACAAAATCGATATGCATATGTGGTATATTGCCAGTATTTCCCTTGTTTAACAAAAGTTTTCACAAATCATTGTCACCATCAGAAGTATGAGTATGATTTTTACATTTCGGGTATATATACATAACAATTTTCCTTGGGAGTTCTCTTCTGAAGCTCACATTATCATAATTAGACTGTCCTCCAGTAACTATATCATCAGCAATACCAGTAGCATCATAATACCTAGTCAAAGACACACCAACTTGAGGATGTTGAGTACGATACACCTTATATGTATCAACTGGTAATGCAACTGCAGAGTTCACATCCTGCGTTATCAATTCTGTATTGTAATCATAATAATAATAATAATTTATTAAACACATACAGGATACATTCCCACTAAGTTGTGTTATATTAAACATAAATAAAATTAAAGAAATCGAAAGGGAAAAAAAAGAAACATATTATATACAAAAAGAGGGATAAGATGAAATTAAAGGAGGAGCTGTAAACGGGTGACAAAGAAAACAAAGGAGGAGAAAAGGGAGGATATTAAAAAACTTAAAATTAGCAAACTGAATTCTGCAGTTTCTTGCGAATCTGCGTTATTGAATCACATAAGAAGTCAGAGTTCGTTCTGGACACAAACAAATTGGCTTCCCTTGTGATTCGTGGGATTGGAGAAAACTTGTATGGGTTAACTCTGCTGTGGGGTTCATGAAACACAGGTGTGCTCCTTAATCTGCGATGTGGCACAGGCACCCCAAGGAGATTTGTTAACTGAGGACAGTCAATATTGTCAGTGAAGACCTTTTTTGAGAAAAGGACATCAGCTGCCTTTCCACTGGATCAAAGAAGGGGAAGGTTTAGTTTCTCACCGAACTGAGGATATTTTTCTTCCGCATATAGCCAGTTTGATCTAAAACAGATCCACTTGATGAACCACTGTTGAATTTTTCGATGCAGCTCACTTGCTTCTTATGCTGGGGATTCCAAGATACACTAGCATATTCTATGACTGGCATGACGATGCAGCAATAGGTTTTAACTATAGTTGGCAATGAAATATTTGTTCTGGAATTCCTTTTAATAAAACTGAGGAGTCTATAAGCTTTATTGCTTATTTTGCTGACATGGCAGTTAAAGTTGAGTTTGGTATCGAGAGTTACACCAAGGTCGTTAATAGTTTCAACATGCTGAATCAAGATGCTATTCAGGGTGTATGGAAATTTCAGAATATTTTTTTTAAGGGAGAATGATATTATTTTATATTTTGGGATATTGAGGGATAGTTTCCAATTTAGTGACCACTGATAGATGTTATGTATTTCATTCTGTAAGGAATTACAATCAACTATTGTGAGGATGGGAAGGGAAATTTTTAGATCAGCGTAGAGGGAGGAGTCATAACTTATACGAGAGAGAAGATCATTGATGTATATATTGAAAAGGAAAGGTCCCAGAATCGATCCTTGAGGCGCACTCCAGAAGTGACTTTGGTATATGAGGAACATGCGCCTGAAACTACCACTTTTTGGTGTCTATCTGAGAGATAACTGATAAAGAAATTCAGTAGATCACCTGTCATACCAAAGGCTGCCAGTTTGTGAAGGAGTAGATCATGTCTGACCGAGTCGAAGGCTTTCTGAAGTCAAAGTATATGGTATCTGTTTGATTACCATTGTGAATCGTAGTGGCTACGTTATTTACGTGTAGAACTAAGTTTTTCTGAGTAGATCGGCCTGGAAGAAATCCATGTTGTTGTTCAGCAAAGCTAGTTTTGAACTCGCACAAGTTTTTTATGGAGCATTTTTTCGAAAATTTTTGAGAATATCGGCATAAGCAATATTGGTCTGTAATTTGAGACATATTTCGATCCACTTTTGTGAATTGGGATTATGAAAGAATTCTTCTGCATCGAAGGGAATATTTGGGTTTGTAACATTGTATTTTTCGGCTAGTATTTCTTCGTTAAAAACAGATGAATTAAGCCACATTTCCGTAATGCACAAAACATCAAAATCACAATCACTAAATGTAACATTAAAAGTGCCACGTCCTCCCTAACACCAATCCTTACGACTGAGCTGCTCCCTAGAGGAGACCCCTACTTTAAATACCATTCCCAGCCAATGTGCTGCACTATTCTGCACTATGCTGCACTATTCACCGGAAACATACCCAACTGTAATACACGTAACCCAACTTATGATGTCCCAACACCTACACTGCACTCAGCCATTATATACACCAGTATACACTATATTTCACAGCACTATGGTATTTAATTTAATTAATGGGGGAAATTGGGACTAAGTAGACCCATTTTCCATTTAACCCATGGGTTACATGCGGGATTTTCAAATTAAAAATTTTTAGATAATACAAAAATTTACCAAAATATAATAAATACAAAAATTTAATGGGGAAATATTAAACACTAATAATAGGAAATTGAGGGGATAAACTGTTTTTGCTGCTGCATTGGGTACTGCCTCTAAATATAATCGGTGTCCATTAATGGCCTCGTCACTTTTTCGTGTTGGTTCTCTTCTGGTCTTTTGCTCCTTATGGCAAGTTTCTGGATTTTTCACAAGTCCGTTGTCCAATTTCTTTGCAATGCTTAGTTACGGTGTTTTCTCTTGAGTGCATTGCTGGGGGTGAGGTTAACCCTAGTGGCATCAATGTCTTTCATCGTAGTGGCATGTGCCATTATCCCGTCAGGCTGCAGGAAGACAATTTTGCCATCCTGTGTCCATGCATTTTGCGGGCCCACCAAGTCCTTTGAAGCATTCAATACTGCTTGCTCAATCTCATGAGTGATTCTGTTATGAGGATTCCTGATCCCTTCAAGGAATACGCAACCATATGTTTTTCCTGTCATGTTAAGACAGGAATTTCACGGTAATTGGTCGTGGTTTGTCCTTTGGTTTATTGAGGGGTGGACCAACATGATGTGCCCAACCAATGTAATTTGCATCAATGGAGATGCTGGTCTTGTCTCCAAGGATAGCAATACCATTTCAGCTGTTCTTCCAGCATGCCGTGGACTAGGAGACAGTTCCTCCGGAAATACTGCTCCAAGGCATCTAGCCATTCCTCGAAGGCGTCACTGTGTTCAATGAAAATTTCTCGTTGAAAGAAGCCTCGAATGAGGAAAATCTTTCCTTGATTGAAGGAAGGAAGGCCTTGTTTTTCAGTGATGTCACTTTGGCCTGCTGCAGTTCTTCTTTAAAGACAGAGTACATCATCTCCATCTCAGCAACGGCTTTCTTGAAAGAGGCGTTCTCCACCTCCTAGTTTCCTTACTCAAAATATACCGTGAATGAGTATGTATAGAGTGATGTAATTTATCAATTCAAAAGATGTTCTACAGTTAGATTTGGTAAATAAACAATGGTAATTTAATTGCTAGCCCTTGGAACTGTAGAACACCTCTTTCAATCCTGGCAATCTAAGGCATTATTCTTTTTCCGTAGTGGAATCAGGATAGACTTGTTAAAATCTTCTGGCCACTTTCCTTTGTCATAAATTTTCCTACGTAAATCATAGAATTGCTTCTTACCCTTTCCCCCCAGATTCTTAAGAAATTCTACTGGAATCTCGTCCACACCTGTTGCTTTCTTCCCCTTCATGTCCTGCAGTGCTCTATCAAGTTCACTATCTAGTATACTCGACCCAACATTGTCTTCCTCTATTTCTTGTATACTTTCTAACTTTATGTGGGTAGGCTTCATGTCTGTGGAATACAATTCCGTGACATACTCTTTCCATCGTCCCCTTATGCTAGCTGGCTCCCTTAAGATGTTTCCCTTGTTATCCCTAATAGTGGCCATTTTATTACTAATTTTATTCCCCGTTAATAGTTTTACTTTTCTGTATAATAGGTCGACCCTCCCACTTTCAGCCATCTTCTCTATTTCGTTACACTGTCCCTTCCACCACAATTCTCTAGCTCTGTTTGTTTCCCTCCTCAGTTCTTTGTTCAGTGCCCTGTACATTCTACAGCCGTGTTCTGTGTTAACACTTTTCCATTTCCTTCTTTTCTCCATTTCATTTATTATTTCAACCGTCACCCATGGTTTCCTAATTTTGCTTTGGCTGACCCTTCCCAATGGTTCTTTGGGCACTATCCTTGATGCTGGTTTTGATAGTAAACACATTAACAATATTAAAATTAATAAAATAAAACAATCTAGGTTGATGAAAAACATTGTTCTCTCACATTATTAATATTGGTGCCACCTCCTCCCTATCACCAATCCTTACAACTGAGCCGCTCCCTAGAAGAGACCCCTCCTTATATACCATTCCCAGCCAATATGGCGGCGTGGGGGCTTAATTAAAGAAGAGGGCCTCCTGAGAGTGCCTGTCAGCCGGATTGGCTTTGGTAGGGACGTGGCGCCAAAGCACAAGGTGCGCTTTATTTCTTAAAACACAGAATAGGTACAATTTGCGAACAAGATGGTTTTTAAACACAATACCTTTCCCCTTATGTAAGGAGAACATTGCAACCAGGGAATCAGTAAACATTTGGATAACATAATTACACAAAGATAAGTCATTAAATGTTTCAATTACAAATTTGAGTGCTTCTAGGCACGCCATTGTCTCCATTAGATTTATATGGTAAAAATGGTTGAACTTAGAAGCTTTGGTTATCCCCCATTTGGGAATAACAAATGCAATCGTTTGCGGTGTCGCATCCCTGTACACTTTTAAATTACTATCCCACAATCCGAGCTTCACTTCTCTACGAAGAATATTTTCCCTTCGTAAACAAAATTTAGCCATTCTATCCACGACAAAAGCCCCGCAAATCTCTCCGTATCTTTACAGGATAGGCACGGTAACAAATCCAAGTAAGACATTATTCTCTCTCTCATCCACGCATTGTGTTATTCATAAGTGTCCTTAATCACAAACCGCGGGAGATCCAGTATATACACTGCCCAACTTATGTATCCGGCTGCTTTGAGTAATTCAGTGGTCTTGAGTCTCAGGATCAGGTTGATTATCAGGTGTAGGTTTGGTTAGGGTTTGGTCCATGGTGTTGATGTCTACCCCCAAGTAGGTTATCCTAGTGCAGGGATCCAATTGACACTTGTCTAGTGTCAAAGTGATGCCCAAGTCGTGGGTTAGGGAGGAAAAATATCATTGGCCATTTGTCGAGACAGGTCCAGCACCACTAGGAGCCAGTTTTCAAGATATGGTACCATAAGCACCTCGTAAAGGGTGCGTATTTCCTTAGCCACCTCCTTGGCAAAGCATTTTACAACAACGCAATATTTTACATTAGATTTTTTTCTGTGGAAGTGTAAGATGCATTTTACTTCTATTCTTTTTAATTACACTTCTTACTATTTTATTCTTCATTTTCTCAACCGAAATTTTTCTTTCAGGTGACTTGATGAGGCAGGTTCTTCTATTTCAACTGAAGGTGACAATTTTAGGGTATCTCTTATTTGTAAGATAAATATGCTAATTTTGTACAATTATTCATTTTTTGATGTTTTGGTGCTGTAAGTCATTTTCTGTTTTAATTAAATGCATTACAAAAACAAACGGCTGTGTATTTTTTCCTTGGCAAATAGATAATCATCTTATATTTAAAGTTTGTATGTGTGTTTGTTTGTATGTTCTGATAAAGCTTGGTAACCAGAAGTTGCACTAAATTCAAACTTAGGTTAAATTTAAATGTACTCCCTGTGCAGATAATAGACTGATTTTCATTTACCTAAGTAAATAAGACAAGAAAAAGTGTTCTTATAAGAAATGCACGCATATCACACATTTATCAGTATGTTTTCTATAGTAGAATTAAATTAAAAATCATAGCTGTATGAAATCAAATAAGCTCCAAAAGAAAGAAAATTCAATAAATATTCTTAGTTTGGTTATTAAATATTGTTATTGAGTCAAAATGGTGAGAATTCAGTTGAAATAAAATTTTGAGACTAAATAACACTCTTGACTCTAACCTTGACATATATGATTTTCGAAGCCTGCATTTTCCCATAAGTGTACATGAGGAATTTTGGTCTATATGAAACTAATGGTTAGAATGAATGATAGGAAATATTGATGCAAGGATATATTCTAATATTTTAGCAGCTTCAGTTATGCATAACTTACCATCAATTTATATGGAATTGGTGTGGTACATACTTATCAGTGTTTACTTGTTGAGAATCAAAAAAATTTATGCTAATTTATATTGTAATTTTAATGTGGGTTTATTTTCATCGAAAACTCGAGAACGAGAAGTTGTAAAACTTGAAAATGTGAAGATTATGAAAATTTGTTGTCTAATGAATAGAATTTTTAACTATAATATTGGTACTAGTTTTGATTACCTGGTGAGTTGAAGCATAATGTAGCCTAATGAACATTTTAAAAGTATATTTTAATCACATTAAGGCTCTATTTTTCTTTCAGATTTTAATTTAAAAGAATCATCGTTTGAATTTGAGACAAGTTTCATAAGAATTTTTTTCATATTCATAATATGATATTCAAGCATAAAATACTTTTAAAACCTATAGTGATGCTTTTATGAAACTTAAAAATATATTTTAGTTTAAATTAATGAAGTCTAGTTGGTTATTAATTGCGTTTTTCTAAGATTGTAAAAGAAAATTAATTAATGTTTGAAAGAAGATAAAGCATCACTTTCTTTTCAGAATGTGATGCTTTATGAATTTCATAGAATAGTATAGAGGGTGTTTCTGTTTTCAACTCATCTTAAAGAATAATCCAATTGTGGGCCATAGTAACAATTGGGAATTTATCTATTATTTCATAGAGCAAATGAGATGAAGTTACAAAGGTGTGACATTCTATATCTTATGCAAAGAAATTCATCAAGATTGCATTATAATCTATAGTTTAAAAATGTTAAAATTTTAAAATCATTAAACCATTTGAGACATAATTAGTATGGTAGTTATGAATATTCATTTCCCCATTGAGAATCAGTGGGTACTTCAGCTATTTGATCATAAACTAATTTTTAATATGTGCAATGTGTCTTTGTAATAATGATAAGGTTCTGGGTTCACCAATAAAAAAAATTTAAGCAGTAATGTATGGAATACATGTACACTTGATTTTTAATTAAGATCATTCTATTCAATACTGAAAATATTATAGTACCATAGAAATTATGAGATTAATATCCCAAGGATTGGTCTTAGTGCACATTTCATGTATTTATAATCAACAATACTTCAAGCCTGGAGTAAGATATTGGAAAGGAACTTTCACTAAAAGTATATTTCTTACCTACTTAAATGCGTAGTCTCAGGTGGTGATGTTATACTTTTAGGTAATTAAAACATAGAATACTCAGTGTTGACTAAATAATTTGTTCCCGTTAGCTTCAATATTTTTATCCTGAAAAGGAATTATAAGCGTTATGGTAAACTATAGTATGTTAGAAATCTATGTAAACCAACATATAGTAGTACTAAAAAATTTTCAGCTTTGATAGTGGAACCATTTCACTAAATTAGCAGTAGGAATGATAACAATAAACAAGGAATGATTTTTGGAAAATTAAATGAAATATTTTTAAACAATAAGCTTTAAAATATGACTTTTCCGGAATTATATCCTTGTTATATTGAGATATATTGGAATAATTTTCATTTTTTTAATTTTAATTTATCTCGGAAAGTGAAATTTTACAACTGTTTCTCCCCCTGAAATGTGGAGTAGACAAAACCACCACTTCATGGCTCAAGTGTGTTTCACATTTCATTTGCCAACCATTCTTTCCATAACTATTAATTATTGACTTAATTATATAAAAATAATAAAATTATAGCACAAGTTTGCTAGGACTAAATGCAGTGGAAACAAAGTTTCAAATCTGTCTCACTAGTAGCATAATTAACGAAGTTCAGGATTATTTCTTTTGTTTGAGGTGTTAGAAATCATGAAACCAGTCTTGAACTGAGGATGCAATCTTACCAAGTATAGAATTGTATCTGTAAATGCACCTTATCAGCACTTGTTATATCATATACTTTTATATCCCTTAGCAAAATCTGATAAATCTACCCTGGTGTAGTGGTGTGTGCTTTAATTCATAATTTAAGTCCATTTTTTTATTTATGGTAAGGTATGAAATGATCGCTGTTGAGACAACTTCATAAATGCACTACTATTTTGAAGATTAAGTGGTCAAAGGTGATGTCTTCAGTGGACCCAAGTTAAAGTCTAACTTTTCATGGAATAACATGCTGATTTATTTTTAAGCTGGGCTCATCAACTTGAATTTAAAGGTTTGCCACTCAGTCATTTGACAGAAGTTTGAAGAAGTTTATTATGGATAATTTAATTTTCCATTAAATACAACAGATTGGTAACTACTTAAGATGTAAGCTTTAAAAGAAATATTTCATAGTCAAATTGCCTTGCCTCACGAGATAACATTTCTTTTTATTTGCATATCACTGTTTCTGCAAATTAGAATTACCTTGTCAAGTTCAAGCTTAGAAAAACTTATACATAGTTACAATTCAAATTTCATTACTCATGGAAATGTAAATTTAAGTTTATGTGAAAGTTAAATTTTACAATCGATTTAAAAAGAGCATAAATGATTCTAACAAAGTATTAAATCACTTTCTTTTCCTTATAATTGTAAACTTTTAAAAATAGTTTTTCTATTTCTTTTCATTCCATTTTAAATTTTTTTCAGATGCTTTATATATATTTGCTTATAATATATTCCTTTGCCTTTGTTTGCTCAACTTTTGTTTGATTTCTTTTTTGTTTTTTTTTCAAGATTTTACATTATTTAACTTCATATTTTTATGAAAGGATACTTCTTACATAGGGCTTGTATTCAAACAAATTGGTTTCATAAAATTTTAAGTTTTTATTATTTGAAGTCTCTTAGTTTTTTCAAGTTAGCTTTTTAAATTATTGTAGCATCAATTTTGGTGATTTGAATATCTCATGTTTCACTATCTTGATAGCTCTTCATATCTTGATTTTGTAACTTGAATTTTTTGTGGATAATTTTTCTATGGCTTTCATTCCATTTAAAACTTTTAAGATTTTGCTTGATTTCTTTATTGAATATTGTGAACATGTATTTGAAAATTTTGTGCCAATTTTTTTATTTTCACATGAATGTCACTTGTAATTTTTTTCAGGAAAAGGTAGAAAGGAGACAACATTTGTGGTGTTAAGAATATTTTATTGTAGTTGAGAATACATTGTGTAATTTTAAATTGTAAAATCACTTGTGAAAAAAGCATTGTATTGAAAAAAAAGTAAATAAAGAAAATTGCTATAATTTTTTTGTGAATTCAATTCGCTCTTGGAAAAGTTTCTGGCATGATAATTACTCCTTACCCTTCTTATATTGACTTTTAGCTCTAATTCATTATTAAATTTGAAAATGAACCCTACTACTGCTACTCGTCTTGCAGTTATAAGTTAAATGGAATTATGGAAATCTCTGCAATGCATGTTGAATATTTTACTCATGACCTGTCGTCATCAGGTGTCTTGAGGTGCTTCCCACGTCTAAAATGAGTTTTTCTTATTACAGGCCGGTTTCGGTTTTCGTGTTCAGCAGCGGCGAAATGTGTCGTTTGTAAAATATTCTGTAAAGGTTTTCTGCAGTCTAAAACGGACTACACGAAGTAAACCCGAAACCTTACTGTGAATAGAATTGCCGACCGACGCGGTAGGGGTCCCCAGAGTGGGTACGTCGTCCTTACCTGTATCCTTTCAAAATGAAAAGGGATTTCGACCAACCAAGCACGTGTTTAACACATCCACTGGAATTTAATAATTTTAATATCCGAAATTGTCGGGCAAATTTGGTTTATTCTATAAAACTATCTTTCCACAATTAGGCGCGATATGGTCAGTTCAGAACTTAGAAAATGCAATGAATTTTCTTCAGAATGATTAGTAATGCTTGCTCATCACCGTCACTCATTTCAACCTGTGAGTGGTATATATACCTAGGCTATTATAGCCATGGTTGTACTCGCTTCGGCGGTACATATACTAAAATTGGAACGATACAGAGAAGATTAGCATGGCCCCTGCGCAAGGATGACACGCAAAATCGTGAAGCGTTCCACATTTTTTAATCATTTTAATGACGAAACATTAATGCTTCCTCAAATTAACTATATGCACCTTTGCAGGAATGCGAATCTTTGCCTTAAGACTGTCATATTTGTTCCATTTTTAAAGTTAATGACTTAAGTGCCGTTGTGATGCCAAACCGTGGAGTGAGATGCTGATATTATATACTTCATTGCATTAAATATGGGATTAAGATGTTACAATTGACGTAAATGGTAAACATCATGACTAAAAGATATAGTCCACATTATTTGCTCTGAAGACTCAAGTATATTAAGTGAAGTGATGTCACAAGTATGGTGCCATCAGAGTTCCGTGTGACAAAAAATTCTGTAGCTTGCCACTGTGAGCCTTTTTGTCATAGATTCGCAACCTCTGTTCTATCATTTTGAAGAATAGGTTCTATATGGAGTCTCTATGTCTAGGCTCTGATTATTTGAAAACTTCATTGTAAATACTATCATTTCATGACATTCTTATCACATTTTTCGGTTTTGTAATTTATTTTTATTCTTTGGCCATTCTTTTGCCGGCAGTCCTGTTTTTTTTGGATGGTTAAGTTGGATACATTCAAAGAAACAAGAGATACATTATTTATAATATTGGGACTCTTACTGAATTCAGGCGGCTGATATATGTATTGGAGAATAGACGGGAAAGAATTCAAGATATAATCGGAAGTGAATTCAGTGAGGTACGATATTAAGGTGATTATTGTGGTTCTGAAAGAAACAGCCGATTAAATTCACCGAATTACAAATTAAGGAAGATTAGGGTGAAACATAACGTCAGAAAACTGAAATAATGAGATTTACCAAAGGTTGAGAGCTATTTTAATGATCAAGTTTAATTGGGTTAAACTAGAACAGATGGGTGAATTTCCTTTATGGGAAATTATTCTTTTTGTAATTTCCTCAGATGAGGTTAGCAAAACAGCCCGTCAGTCATCATCTGCACACATACAAATTACTCAAGATTTATTTTTGAACCACCAAAACTTAGAAGAAAATTATTTATGTGGAACATAATTATAGAAAATTTTGAATGTGCGGCCCAATTTATAGGTCAACAAAATCTTTCTTGTTCTTCCCGTGAAAAGAACTTGTCGCTAGAGAAAGTGAGATGAATGTTAAAATTTCCATTTATCATTTGTTTTGGGACTATGTCTTGAATAGAACTTTAGTTTTTGATTTTTATATCCGAGAGCGTTGCTAGCCGTGGCAGCTGCAGTCACGGAGGTGGCCGTAGGACGCTGCGATAAACCTTATGCTACTAATCACGTGGGAGCGAAATCGAGAAAAACCAGCAAAAATTAATAGTAGATTTTAGCGAAGTTTTCGTGCTCATAAATCAAATTCCTTTTTTTGGATAACTTACACGAGTTATCCTACATGCAAGTTATTATTAGCTAAATGACGGATAATCTCGCAATGCTTTTTCACATGAATAATTATTGACAGTGTACAACATGAATGGCAAACATCGGGCAGGCCGTCAGATGTAGCGATACGAAATGAATCTACGCTAGTGGGTAAGTTACGGTGGATTCTGATTTCTAGTCTCCATCAAGAGAAATAATTTGGATGATTGGAGAGATTTCTGTAAAATAAAAGTAAAGAAATAAAAGAAATTAGCTGATAGCATCCCAATATTTTAAAATATCTGAAGATAAGTATGGAATATAATTTATATAGGACCGCTGATGTTAAACTATACTTTGCATAAAGTTGAAAAACCCATTAAATTGGTATTTGAACCGAAAGATGAGCTTAGTTGAGAAAAATGCCTCAATCTGGGAGGCAAGAAATGCTAAAATTTATTGCTCATTTCTAGATGTCTCCTTGTAAATCTGGGAGTCTTTCTTCGTGTATTCTTCTCCGTGTATATAAAGGTCGTAGAAAAGTAACTTTCGTATTTCCCGCTATGAAAAAAATTATCGTTGCTCTACTGTCTCATTCAGAGCACGCGATGGCGCGTTTTATGTCAGAATCATGTGACAACTGGTAGAGTTCGGTCGTGGAAGGTATGCACTCTCTCTAATGTCATGAGTTCCATATTTTATAATTGAAATATCATTCTATATCATATTATCATACCGCTCTTTGTAAAATAATCATTGTCGAAGAATAATTGCTGAAATAATAAGAACCGTTGAATCAACGAGATACCTTGCGTGTACCTTTCATTATCTGACCATGACATGTGCTTCTTATTTCATGGCTTTTGAATTCGTTGTTTCGTTCAGTAGATTTTTATTTGTCGAATTAAGCGCTCAACAGACTATGCCAAGTAAATTGTACAGGTTCAATCAAGGTGATAGATGCGATCAATCTATTCATTCGACTCCATTAAATCCAGTTAACACATGTCAAATTTTTGGTAATTAATGATATATACTTGGTTAAGCTTAATCAAAAGACCTTTGTCCTTAATTATTATTAATGTGTAATCATTGTTTCGCAGTGAATCCACGTGTCAAAGGAATCTGGTGTGTGTCCCATGGCCATCCTAGTACGTTACTCTTTCGGAGAGAGAGAATTGTGCAGAAATTGACAATTTCGGTTTCGTCAAGCCTTTGTCTGTCCTGTGTTCATCTCAGACACTCATGTGTCAATAGTAAGATATTGTTTGGATGAAATGAAATGCTTTCGGGATAACCAGCATTGGTAACATAGAATTTGGACGACCCAGTGATGCAGTAAAAGCAAGCAAGCATGGTTAATGATTTTGAGGTCCAGCCGGCGGCATAAGAAGCTCTTCTTTAAGCCCTGGATGGGCGTAAGTAAACAATTTTTTGAACAAATTCCACTTTACACTCTTTCTTTGTGAAATGTATTATGGAAATCGCACCTTCTATGAATCAGTTTTTTCTTTCAGAATAACGTTAGTGGCAGCAATTTTCTCTCTTCCTGTTGCATCTTTGACTTACTCGTCTCATTTTTCCATTTTTTTTCGTAAAAGCATTATTTCTTAACGTTGGAGGGCAGGGTATCAATTCTTAGATATATAGTGATTCATTTTATCATCCTCATTATTACACACTGCTATGGCTTAGAATCTTCTAGTGATGCCCTTCTGCTCCTGTTCTCTTGAAAAGTCAATAAATTTGGCCATATTGGTAGATTATCCTAATTTTAAATTTGATTTCTTCTGTAGATTATCGTATTTCACTCATAATTCTGTCTTTGTTAGGAGAGTGCTAGTTCTGTATGATCCAGGATTTCTTGAAATTTTTTGTTTGACTTCAGTGGTTCAGTTTCCTATTCAAGCTAATGTCATCTTATTCGCATAATCTATTATTTGCTATGAAAATATCACTTAATACATAAAATCTCACCTCTGATTGAACTTCAGGTTTGAGTTTTTTCATCATATTTTCCTTTTTCTATTTAATACCATTGAACTCTTGTCTTTCTTATTAAAGATTAGTAAGTTGTTGTTTTGTTGTCAACAGAATTTAATTCTGCTGTTTTTCTCCATTCTAATTTACAGTCATTGATTTTGACTTTACCTAATCACGTCCATTAATTGCAGGCTGATTATACTTCACCTTTATTGTCTTTGAACCTCTATCTTAGCACGTATGAGGTAAATTTTCATGAGCATCATCTTGTGGAACCATTTCTCAAAGCATTCATTAAAATTCTTTGAATTTCTACATTAAATTAAAAATTTTATTATGAACAGTTTCTTGCATTTCCATTATGTGAGGCGGATGAAGTGAATAAATTTCAGCTAAATTTTTCATTGTGAAAGATGGCAGTGAGATGGAAAAAAGGGAATAGTAAACTTCAAATAGAATAAGCAGGCTATAAAAATAAATCAGTAAAGGGAATTTCACAAGGGAACTTCATCAAAGCATATGACCTTGGGAACTTAGAAGTTTTGCACGGAGACATTCAGTGTGTTCTTTACTCATTATTTTGAATGCATTGTATTTTTTATCTCTGGTCAGTTTTTTTAAATCATCTATTTTAAAATTTCATCTGAGTTCTTGGTAGATCTTTTCTTAGGCATGTTTTTTTAAATTCGTGTGTACTTTTTCTTTGTTCTTTCAGTATACCGTTTCCTTTTAAATCTTATTCTATTTTATATTTTGACATTATGGAGCTATTAGAAAAGTGTTCGAACAAATAGTGGTCCGATTGCATTCCAGAAAAGAGAGTTATTTTTGCATTTGGAACTCTTACTTAAGTATTATATACTCAATTACTGTTACGTGTTGGTGTTTTAATTTTGAAATTCAAGCCCATTTCATCAATTTTCCTTATAATTGCTTGTGTTTGTGATCAGGATTCTTAGATGCGTTTATGTATGTTATTTCGTTATGTTCATTTATTTATGTTAGAATACTTTAAATTCCCCTTGTGTAGGAAGTATATTTTAGAAGAATGATTTCAATACATTTAATGAGTCCCTTATGGATTGATTCATATATGAATCTATAACTAGCTGCAGTTTTAAAAATTTTATTTTATAAACAATTTGAAGTGCAAGATCTTAATATTAATTTCCTTAAGGCAAAAGATTTCCTGTGAATGCAATTAGTGAAAGAAGTTGATAGATTTAGGTTAACAAAATGCTTAAGAAACGAATGACCTTGGGAACATTAAAGGAGTAATTCAGCTTTTAGATTATTCATATTCTTATTTTCTTCACTACTTGAAACATTTTACCCAATTATATACTACTTTCCATACATTTAATCATAGTCTAAAATCTTTTCATTTTTGTTTGTGAAAATTTAATTTTCATTTTCTTGAATTTCATAGCAACTAGCCATTCATGTTCATTTCTACAGAGCTATTAGGAAATTATTCTGGGCCAATAGAGTTCTAGATGAAAGAGGTTTTCTTTCATAATGAATTTTTATTTCTTAATTTTTTTATGATTTTCTGTTTTTAACTTCAAAATTTAAGACCATTCATTCTGTAACACAGGTGTCTACATTTTGGTTTGCTAGGTATTGATTCATTTACTGCTTATTTATTTTACTTTCATGAAAAAGATTATTTTGTAGGTTGAATTTATTCTTTTATTCATTCCAAAATATTTTTATTACTTGTATACATTTTGTATGTTTTAGACAAATTACCTATCTTTTCAACAATTCTCTTTTGTATTGAAATTGGCGACTTTTTAATGACTTACTTTTCGAAAAACAATCATTATTTTTATTCATCATGCATTTTGCGAACAGTGCAAAGTACAATATATAAGTGTTAGCCTCTGAATGCAAAATTTTTCATGATCACAAGTGATTGTTTAAGGAATAGGACTAATGTAAATGAAACTGGAAAGAAATGAATCGTCACTAGAGCATTGAATAATTAATGCTTGTAGATCGTTTTCAATAGTTTCTTCTCTTATTATGTTTTGTAGGCTGTATTACATTCTTTCCTATACCTTTTTGGAGTTCAGAATTTTCTTCTTCTTTGGATTAAATTTTATTTCACTGTCCATCATCTTGAAACTATTATCTTTTCATACAGTGAATGTATAATGCAATAATTATTCTTTTTTTCTCCCTCAACTATGGTATTGTGTCAATTTATTAAGCAGTTTCATCCAAATATTAGAAATGGTCGCATTTCATTTACATTTACTTCTTGACAAATTAAAGGTGTCTTATAATTAGATATTCTTCAGTTGTGAAAATATTTTGGATGGGGTGATTGTTTTATCATTTTACTCTGTATGGCATTATTGTATTTTTATGGGAAATTTTTATGAAGGGAAACCTTAGCGAAGCAAATGACCTTGGGAACTTAGAAGTTTTCCGCACAGAGAGACCATGCATTCAGATATGCAATGCAGTCTTTCTCATAATGCTTGAATGCAAAGTATATTTTATCTTTGGTCAGTTTTTGATAAATCAGTTATTTCAATGAACTATTTCCTTTTAAGTCTTATTCTGAATTTTACTTTTGAGTCCTTGATTCTGGATTATATTGCTTAATGAAGAGGTGTAAGAAAGTTAAAAGAAATTTCCTTTAAGGTAGGAAATTGGATTTATTCCATGGAAGCGAAAAATCCTTTGTTTGTACTTAGATATGATCAACTGAGGTTTTTGAGAAATAAGTGACATTGGAAATTCTGAATTAGTTTGTCTCAAAGATCTCTAGGCATGTTTTCTTCCTTGCATGTAATATTTAGCTGAATATCTTTATTTATATATTTATAGTTTCTTTAAACTTCTGTCCTCAATTTTTCAAATATTTTCTTGAATATTATCTCAATTTGCATTGCAGAGCCATTATAAAAGCATTTCAACAAATGGTAGGCCGATTTAATTCTAAAAGAAAGAGATTTTTTTGCATTGAGAACTCTCAATTCGACAATTGTGCTATAACTATTTTCCAGTATTACTTGTGTTGTAATTCTTATTTATTGATATTTTAATTTTAAAATTCAAGACCATTTGTTTATAAATGCATGCGTTTGGGATCAGGATATTTGGATGCATTTACATTACATTAGTTAACTTTATTTATTTCAGAATACTTTAAATTCTGTTCACATAGAATGCGTGTGTTAGAAAGATGATTTCATTGAATTCTTACGTGAATTTACAATTAGCTGAATTTCTAAGACACGTCTTTTAACTATTGTGTATTTTGTAAGCAATTTGAGGAGCATGGTCTTGAAATGAATTTCCTATAGGCAAAATTTCCTTTGAGTGTAGTTGATGAAGCGAATAGATTTGGGGACTTCAGAAATGAATGGTCTTGAAAACATCTAATACTTTTAGCTTACAGATGATGATGCAAATTCTGCGTTATCATCACCACTTGTCAAATTTTTTCCAGTTAAACATTACATTCCATACATTTCATCAAAGTCTTAAACACTATCATCTTTGTTTATTTAAGTATAATTTAATCTCATAAATTTTCTTGGTGTTTCCCATTTATGTTCATTGCTACAGAGCTATTAAGAAAGCATTCTGGGCCAATTGAGTTCTAGAAGAATAAGGTTTTCTTTCATTGTGAATTTTTATTTCTTTAATATTTTAAAGTTTTTTTTGTTTTTTACCACAAAATTTAAGGTCACACCTTCTGTAATAAAAATGTCTGCACTTTAGTTGGCCAAGTATTTTAGTTCTGCGAAAAAGATTATTTTTATGCGTTAATTGTATTATTTTCTTTTTCCTAGAATATTTTTACTTCCTGTTTATTTTGCGCACATTATAGGAAGATGATTTTATTCAGAATGCAAAAGTTTTCATGAGTGCAAGTGATTGTTTAAGGAATAAGATTTATGTAACTGAAACTGCAAAGAAATGAATCATCAATAGTACATTGAATAATTAACATTTGTAGATAATGATTATTATTCAATTCAATAGTTTTTTTTCTTATAAAGGTTTTTTAGGCTGTAATACATATTTCATTATACCTTATGGAGTTCAGTATGTTCCTTTTAGCTGGAAAAATTTATTTAGCGATCCTAAATTTTGGAACTATCTATTCACGTATTATTTGCATTATGTGATAATTATTCTTTTTTTCTCTTTCACTACTGTGTGTTTGTCAATTTATTAAGCAGTTGCATTCAAATATTAGTAATACTCCAAAAAACTGCATGTCTAAAATTCATCTTGTTAAATGGGCTCAATTATAGAATCCACATAAATGACGAGAGATGAATGACATCTTAATTATTGAATTAATTGATTAATTAGTGAAAGCTTGAATTTAAAATTTAAGGAAATTACATCTTTTACTCAGACAATCACTGCAAATCATATTTAAACCTCCTGAAACATGCCAAAAGGTGGCTTGCAGGGTATTTATGTAGATGTAAACAAATTTTGACCTTAATTTTATCTTTCATACTTGATGTATTTATATATATTGTTGTTAATTTGCTTTGCTATTGACCTTTGTATGTTAAGTTATTGAATAAAGAAGTTGATGTTAATTAATATCAAATTAGTAATAATATTAGTTACTGTGATACTTGCTCAAAGCTAGCTGGTGATCTTGCGTGTAGTTGACCATAAATGGGTTTCCTGTGAATGCATAGAAATTTTTATAGTTGAGTGCATAGTGAGATTGAATTTAAATTCAAGATTTTAATTAAATTAAAGTCTTTTAGCATTTGAAATATTAGGATATATTTGCTGCTTTAAATTTTGACCATCAAAAGCTGTTCTTAAGATTGGTAAACATTTGCAACTTTTTCAAAAGGAAAGATTTTTTCTCAGAAACATTTGTAAGTGGGTTGTTAATACTCTTCATTTGCTCAGACCTTTTATTAGTGTAGCCAGTTTGTATTAACATATTATTGCTGCTTGGTCTATAATTGAACCTGAAAAGTAATTTTGATTATTGTAGTTAGTTCTTACATTAGCATAGGAGGAATGATGATGGTTTTCTTTCATATCAATGCAAAATATTTTAACCTAATAGTTGTTCTACAACTTTAGCCATAGTTAAGATTTAAGACTATTACAAAAGAGTCCGCTGAAGAGGTAACAAGAAAAAAGCAATTGATAATGTAATTAAAAGCTTTCATTTTGTTAATGCATTCACTGACAAGATTGGATTTGTAAGGATTGTGTATGTTGAGTGAATTCATGAGTTTTGATGGTAAAAGTAATAGAAATATCTCGGAGATATAGTTTGTTTAAATTAAATTCTATTTGCATAGAAAGATGAGAATCCTAAATGCTTAGCTGTTTCTTAATTCTTTTAATTGATTCTTCGTAATTCTTAGCTGATTCTTGGGTAACCTTGGGCTTAGTCGCACAACTTAATGTGCTATGTTAAAATTTATATCCATCATTTCTTAGAGTAAATTATATGCTGGGTCTTTAGATGTTCCATTCATCTCTAATCTTATTACCGAGAGTAAGTAATTTCTAAGTGTTTATTATAATTGTAGAGTTTTAACATGTTATATTTTTTCATGTACAGGACTGATAGAAACTATGCAAGTGCAGCATTGTGAAAGACAAAGTACCTATCTGTGAAGTATCAACTTTTAGCAGACCTAAGTTACAAGGCAGCCAACTTTCCATGTAGAAACATGCTGGTTTTTGAAGTTTTGCATATGAAGTTTGAAAAGGTATTTTAATTCTTATGATAAAATTTCTATTCATCTTTGATTTGTTTTAATTGGAATTTCATTTCAATATCTTTATGCAACTGTGAATGGCAATTTTATTTTGAAGCAAAATTGAAGTTGCATTTAAAGTTTAAAATATAATTCTTTTTATCCATTAGTTGATTGTTGTGAAATATTTTCTTTGAATAGAATTTTTTATTTCAACATCATTATGTATGCAAATGAATGTAATTTTTTATTTTTAGGCCAAGTTTAAAATTGTATTTCTTTGTAATTGAATTGACAAAGGCATAAACGTTCAAGTCCAACAACTTGAAATATATCTCCAAGTCCAACTTGAGGGCATGGTGAAATATTCCAAGTCCAAAAACACTTGCTTCTGATAGAAATAAGTGTTTTGGACTTGGAATATTTCCACTTACTTGGAAGTTTTAAATTGTATTTCGTTGTAATTGAATTGACAAATGCATAAATGTTGTAATAAAGTATTTATCCAAATGTACAATGTTTTAATTTCAGCATGCAGAAGTTCAAGTCCAGCATCTTGGAAAATTTTCAAAGTCCAACTTGAGAACACGGCATAATATTCTAAGTCCAAAACAGAAGTCTTGAGTAAGACTTCTGTTCTAGACTTAGAATATTATGCAGTGTTCTCAAGTTGGACTTTGAAAATTTTCCAAGATGCTGGACTCCTGCAAGACGCAACTCCTGCATGCAGATGAAAATCCCTGGAAAAATCCTAAGTCCAAATTAGACCTTGAAAAACTTTTCTATCTCGAACAGTCAAAGGAAAGACTTTCGAGATAGTCTCCGCCCTGATGAGCCTTCTTTTTCCGTGAGGAATTTCAATCCACAAAATATTTTGGTAAAAATTCCTTTATTCACTTTTTCAATTTACATTTCATTTTGAATATCAAAATTACATAAATTGGTTTACAATTGAGAAATACAAAATAGTTACATTTCAGTTTACAATATCACATGGTTCATCTCAGAATACAAATTTCAGTTTACAGATAAGAGAAATGTTATAAATTCAATAATTATACAGTAATGGAACAAATTAGGTTATTTTGACCACAATATTCACTTTCTGCCTGAAATAAATATGAAATTAGCAAAAATTAAGCAGATCAACAAAATTGAAATACAAATTTAAGTAAAAAAAAGATAATGAAATTTTCTATAGAAATCTGAAATTGCTATTAGAAATTAGCTAAATTTTGCAGCAAGAAATCACCATCATTATTCATATATCCAAGTAAAAGAAATAATATATGCATTTCATGCAGCAAATTTAAGCAAAAAATCTTATTTAATCATCTCTAATTTGCATATTTTCTCAAATCTATTAATATGGATAAAATTGAGTGAAGATTGCAAGTTCAAGAATGAAAAATGCAAAGTAAAAAAGAAAAATCATGGCTAGAAAAGTCTATAAAAATGCAGCTTTAAATATAAAAAAAATATATTTTAAAGATCTGCTGGATGAAAAATAGTTCATTATTCTGAAAAAAAAAAGCTTACCCTTAAGTTATCTACACATCTGTTATATGCTGATCAGAGACTGGTAACATTTTTTATATTATGATATTGCAAAGAAAGACATTTTCCAATTTCAAAGCATTTTATTGACACATCAAATTATTTCACAGAATAAAAACATGAAGCAACATTCATATTTGATAATACCTTAAGGTTATACACAGATCAAAATTACCAAATTTAAAAATCTTATATTTCAGACAATGCCAAAAATCCAAAAACAGAAAATAAATGAATTATGAAAGTATCTACAAAGATGAAAAAATTGAAAAACAGAAAACAAAAATTACAAATGTACCTACAGAGATTAGAAAAAAAAAAATATTACTCACCGGCACAGAAGAGCTGCTGGATGAATTTAGATTTCTGAAATAAAGTTTACCATCGCTTAAAGTGCTCTACAGACATGCTGTTATGAGACCAGTAACAATCTTCAAGAATTTTAAAGAAATAAAAGACATGCCAATTGTAAAGTATTTTATTGTTCCATTAGAAATAAATCCACTACAAAAACATACTTTTTAGATCACATTAAATACCTTAGAAACACTCTCACAGTTTAATGGAAATCACTTTCAACTCTACAATTCTCAAAAGTAAGACTGCCTGAAAAACAAATACTTTATGCATACAGATACCTAGAAATGGGAAGGAATAATACCTTTTCAAGTTCAGAATACCTTCACAACTAAATAAGGATTTTCCTATTCAATCCGTTAACAGAAACTAGAAAATGCTACGGATATCAAATTGATGCAGCTTAAAATTTGATTCCCATGAAGAACATCTCTAATTGACGGAATGGTAGGAGAAAAAATAAATTGTACTCTTTAACTACTGCTCCTCCAGCAATACGGATTTTAGCAACAGGCATGGATAGATACGTGCGGCAAGGGCAGATAACAAACATCCCTCTTGGTACGGGTCATTAACAGTTACCCTAAAAAGAATTCAAATTCTAAGTATTACGCTACGGAATTTGATCCTCGGTAACAAGATTTTTTTGGAAAGTAGCTTTGATTAAAACCCATTCTTTAAGCCTTCTTAATTGACATCCCTAAAAGGTTGAGCTTTGTTAGCAGCAATATTTTACTAAGGGAGTGATCATCCAAAGAAAGTACGTCCCGTCCTCTCATAGGACAATTAACGAAATCTACAATCTTCCGATCTACTAGATGGGGAAATAACTCGCTACATTCGGATTCGCTACATTCGGATTTCAAACTCTATGAAGCACTGAGGAAAATTTTAACAGTCACCGAAATTTCTCATTTACGCAGTAAATCTATTTGCTATTACGCTCAAAACTGTGCCGACTAATATAATTTTACTCTACATTAAATATACTTGCTCTTCAATATACGTATATCTTGTAGAAACTGATTTTTGTCAATTGTCAAAAAAAAAAATCTTCAAATCCGATATTCTAAGTATTACTACGGAATTTGATCCTCAGTAACAATAGAAATTTTTTTTTTTTTAAGTAGCTTTGATTAAAACCCATTGCCTTCTTAATTGACATCCCTGAAAGGTTGAGCTTTGTTAGAAGCAATGTTTTTTTAAGGGAGTGATCGTCCAAAGAAAGAACGTCCCGTCCTCTCATGGGACATGAAATTTTCTGCTTGTTAACGAAATATACAATTTTACGATCTACTAGATAAATGGGGAAATGACTCTGAAATCAGATTGTATGTGTATGAAGCAATAAGGAAAATTGTAACAGTCACCAAAATTTCTCATTTACGCAGTAAACCCCGATCCGAAACAATTGCTCTTACGCTCAAAACTGTGCTGAGTAATAGAATTTCATTCTACATTTAATTTACTTGCTCTTCAATATGCATCTTGTAGAAACTGATTTTTGGCAATTAATGATCCATTTCAACGTGGGGATAAAGAAACTGACTACAGGAATTCGCAAGGCGAAATAGGAAATGAAATACAAAATTAGTTTTCGCCCTCTGGAAAAAATTTATTTCGACCACCGAATATCATCCCCAGTTATACGCTGCAACTCTAGCATTGATAATGAGAAGGAATTTGCAGGATTCTCGGTTAACTTTTTTTTCTTTCGAAAAGAAATCTGCCGTTTAGGCACTCAACGGTATAACTAGATTGATATCAAGATATGAGCTGATAGCAAAACCTTTCCGTTCCTATAAACAACTTTGCTAGAGAACAAAGTAGGAGAAATTTAAGCTTACGCGGGTAAAAAACAAATTTTCAATTTCTTTAATACAATTTTTGAAAGAAGCAAATAATACAGGTATTAAAGAAAGCAAATTGCCGACTGATGACTACATTATTCTCTACAGATTAAAGAAAGGTGCAACTTTACGGCAACTGAGAGTTAAATTTAAGTTTGAGAACGACAGAAACTAGGGAGTACAGAAATTCATCTGCAAGACGAAATTGGAATGGATAATTCTGAGACTAAATTTAGTTTGCCTCATTGGAAAAACATTTCGGCTACCGAGTAATATCCGGACTATAGAGATTATCGAAAGATTCCCACCAACATTTGTGAAAAATATCATTGGAACATTCATTGCAGAATTTCAGAATTGAAAAAATACCGGTCTCAATATCATATTCATTAAATGAGCAATCAACGCAACTAACATTTTCAGCAATCTTAGATTTTTTAGAAGCACTCAACTCTTTAGGAACAACATTACGCAATATAACCGAATATCCCAAGGGAAGACTATGTTGGGCACATAAATTCAACCCGCACTACGAGGTGAAGTTTGAAAATTAAAGTTTGTCAATTATCAACGGAAGGTCTTAGCTTTCGGTATTTATCTGGTAGAAATGTTTACAAATATCTACAATGGTTAAGTTCGCGGTTCATAAGAGAACTATTGACAAAATTTTCCCATATTAATAGAAATCAGGTGAAATTTCATTCGATCAAAGAAAGGTTGCGCTAATTTACATAGCATTACACATTTGAAAGAATCAGGAAAGTTACTGCCGAAAGAAAATCAAATAATTCAAATTTATCCTCCCATGCGACGCGGAAATTTCTGAACGCTAACTCCTATTAAAGAAAAAATTAATTTGCTGCTAACAAAGATCAACCTTACGGGGATGTCAATTAAGGCGGCAATGGGTACGACTAAAGCAATTTTCCAGAACATTCTACTCTTGTTAATGATGAAATTTGTGTATAATCCAGCCTGAAGGCCTAATTTAAAAGAAATTGTTAATTTAAGAATTTAAATTTATCACCGTGACTACTTTGTTAATAATTTTCAAAAGCAAATTTATTAACGCAATTTAAGTTTACGCAAACGCAAGTTCTACCAACGCATTAACACTTGAGAACAGCATCGCCTATTAAAAAATAAACTAAAATTTTAATTAGACCACATCAATTTCGCGTTAATTTACGTATGACACCTTTGGAAATAAGCTGATACGAAAAATGTACCGCTGACGCTGGTGGAAATTCTTACAAATAACTACAATGGTTAAGTTCGCGGTTCATAAGAGAACTAATGACAAAAATTTTTCATGTTACTAGAAATCAGGTGAAATCTTAATTTTATTCGACCAAAGCAAGGTTGCGCTAATTTACATATGATTACACTTTTTTGAAAGAATAAGGAAAGTTTCTGCCAAAGGAAAATGCTGCTGACAACTATGTGGAAATTACAAACTTCAGAAAATCAGCCAGCCGTGGCTTGTCAATTTTTGAAAGTCCATTTAAGACATAAGATTTTCTAGGATCACTGTCCCACCGAAAATAAACCTTAACAATCCGATTCCACCGAGCGTTTTCCCAATTATCTAAGATATCTTAAGATTCGTCAGTAAATAAGAAATTTCCGCGGGAGGATAAATTTGAACGCTAACTCCTTTAACAGAAAAAATTAATTTGCTACTGACAAAGATCAACCTTACGGGGATGTCAATTAAGGAGGCAATGGGTACAACCAAACCAATTTTCCAAAAAATGCTACTCTTGTCAATAACGAAATGAGCGGCTATATAATCATCCCAAAGGTCCAATTCAAAAGATTCATTTATTATCACCAATACTACTTTAAGTTAATAATTTTCAAAATCAAATTTAGTAACGCAATTTTATGTTTTCGCAATCGCAAGTTTTACCAACGCAAAATGCATTAACACTTGAGAGAATAGCATCGCCTATTAGAAAAACGAAACATTTTAATTAGATCACAGCAATTTCGCGCTAATTTGAGTATGGCACCTTTTGAAATAAGCTGATACGAAAAATGTTCCGCTGACGCGGTGTAGAAATTGTAATACTAGAAAAATCGGCCCGCCGTGTCTTACGAATGTAAAAAAAAGATTATACCAATTAGAAAGAAGATAGGATCACTGTCCTACCGAAAGTAAACAAAAATATACTGCACTTAACGCAACTCTTTAAAGGGTTCATTTATTACCACCGAATCTGCTTTATATTAAAATATTTTCGAGACCAAATTTAAAAACTCTATTTTACGAAAGTTTTCCGTCACGCAAAACAGCTACCTCAGAGACTAACACCGCTTATTTAGAATAATAAAAGAAATCCATCCTACCTTTGCTGTCTTCTTCTGCAATGCTGCCGTGGTGCTGGAATCTTCTATTGATGATCCATTTTGAATGAGGAGAGACTTTGCTGTGCCGAGAAGCTCTAAGTCAGGCGATGCACTGAGAGAGCGGCGAAGTCGTTTGATGCACGGAGAGAAGGTCCAAGTGGGATGATGCACAGAGAGAAGGTCTGAGTGGGATGATGCACGGAGAGAAGTTCGAAGTCCGGTGATGCACTGAGAGATCACACAAGTCTGGTGCTGAATCCCAGGTTATTCTTTCGAAAGCAGAGGAAGTGATCTTCTTGGGCTTTCTTCCACATCAGTAGGCTCAGATGTCTTTCGACGAATCAGCTGAACGAAGACTTGATAAAGTTGTTCCCAGCGGACAATGAGACGTTCAAAGTACCTGGACCCTGGATAAAGCTTGAGAGAGAATCTCTCAAAGCTCCTGGAATTCAGGAATTTCGCGGCATGCTGAAAATGACAAAAGTATTAGATATCACATAAAAATACATTGTTACATGTTTTACACAAAAAAAGATTAAAAACTACCCGTTGGTATCAGGTCAAAATCTCATTATATAAAACATTCTATTCACAATAAATACCATTTAGGAACTGCGGGAACTCCTCTTGGAAATAGCTCCGGCTGTTGAAAATCTTGACATAGCAAGTCTTGTGGAATAGAGATCTTAAAACACCCCTCGAACTAGTCTCGTGGATTGAAGTTAAAAGAAGCATTCTCTCTGAAATGAAGTCTTCGAAAATTCAAACATAGGAAAATTTTAAATTATAAAAACTTTAGCCAATCTTCTCACTATCACCAATTCCGAAGACTAATGATCACAATTAAAATGGAAAACTGACTTCAAAATTAAACATTAAAGAGCTACAAACATTTATAAATCTAGAAAACCACTTCGAGAATTAACTCTAACAACTTACGGTCAAGATCTACTAGAATTCGTCGAGGTGCAAGTCTCCGCTAGCTCTGTCGCGAAATCTTCCAAGCAGCATGACGGTCTCGCTGTGAATGATTTGCCTCTACTCGGGCCTCGGCTTTTATTCACTATTGCCCCCTCAACCAAACTGCTTTTCGCCCCTCCATGCCCCCACCTCCCTCCCGAAGGAATAGGAATGACGAAGAGAAAGGGTAAAGATGGATATCATGACTATTCTCCCATTTTCTACCTTCCTCCTTCTCGAGATTCTCTAGCAGTTAAAATGACCCTATGCTCGAACTTCAATCGAATGGAAAAGGCACGAGTATGAAAATGTAAAGACTCAATTCTATACCCTCGTTCAAACTTAAACTCGGTGTCTTTCGCTCTAATTGAGCTAGTTTAGTGGTGTCGCTAAATGTCAATTTTTTCGCAGTACACTTAATAATACTCGCGTGTAGTGCTGTGGCACACAGTTTGGAATACAATTCTCCATAGAGTGCGAAAACTCCAAAACACAGAGAAAGAAGAAATCGCTAGATATAACAACGGCAACCTATAAATTTGCAACTATAATTTAATTCTGAAATTCAAGAAAGTCATGGAGTAAGATGAAATAGCTACCACAAAAGATTAAATTTTTCGTAATCTTCAAATGATAGATGTATCCGAAGGCGGAGTTCATTCATTTTTTCCGTAATCACTCTTGTGAATGCGAAGAAAATTGTCTTTAGCTTTCATGATGTCATCATCACTTTCTGCTTAAGGTTCAGTCTTCTGCTTAAGTTCAGTTCAGGTTTTTGTTGTTATTCTATATATTATAGTTACTTTTCACGAAGTATTAATGTTGGCAAGATTACCTTTTAAAAATATTAATAAATAGATAAATATTAAATAAATAAATATTAAGTAAATATTAATAAAAATTTTTCGAATCTCAAAGTTGAAATTTATACTGAAGTATTATATAATAAAGACCTTTATTGTGTGCAATTTTCATATTTTTATCTGGTCCCTCGACCAAGATATTGGAAGTTGAAATTTGAAAAAAAAATTCAAAAATGTGTTTTTTATAAATGAATATTTTTCGAACGGTAATCTTTCCAACATTGATACTTTGCCAAAAGTAACAATAAAATATGGTGTAACAGCCCAAAAAATATTAAGGCTGAGAAATTGTTCCTTCTTTGAAAAGTTTCTCGTCAAAAGTTGAATTTTGTTCATTTTTGACCAATGACTTTCAGGTGTTAAAAATGTTTAAAAAGTACATACAGTTTGGTAATTATGATTTTATTTCATAGGCCAGAGTGTATTGAAATCAATGCAACTTATTTGGAAGTCCTAGGGTCACCCATTGCTGAATAATTGAAGAGTTTGTAGATACCTGCAAATGGCTGTTAACTATTGTTTTTACTAAAATAACACAGAAATACTAAACTAGAGATTTTCACTCTACAAGGCGTTGACTATGCACAATTGGATATTTTTTAAAACTCCCCGTATGCAGAAAATATTTCAGATTCTGAAATATTACCTAGTTTTTAGGCTAAAACTGGAGACATATATAAGACGTTTTCGACAAACCTTTGTTACTATTTATTTAATATATGTTTTATGTAAGTGCCTAAAACAGAACGAGAATAGAAGCTCATTCAAAAGGTGTTCGAAACCCAAGAATTTCCCAAATTGCTGCGGTGCCTTGAGTCGAAAGCACCTCCGAATTCTACGTGTTTATTTAATAATTACAGAGGAACAAAAAGTGAAGTACTATTTGCCATCGCAGATGAAGACTACTGTTTTCGATACATAGATTAAATCATGGTAGATTAAATGACAGCACTACATTCAACAATTCCACCTTAAAGATTGCTCTTGAGCAAATACTTATGAATTGGCCAAGAGGAGGACTTTGCGTTACTGATTATTTATTTCATCCTTACATAGATCCTTACACTTCCAATGGATGAAATGCTATTCAACTTCAGATTATCAAGGGCAAGGCGTAGGCTCGGTTTGTCAAATATTGCCGCCTAAGGCGAGCGCAATTTTTGCCGTCCTTTCGAAAATCAACGGGATAATAGAGAAAGAAGGAAAGATAAAATAAAAAAACACAAATAAAAATATGATGGTTGTATTGAGTTACCCAACCTTAATATGTATATCACTGAATATATATTCTGCGGCTAATATCTTTCAGTTTACATGATTACAAGTTAACTTGCTCGAAACCGGACCATTTAAAATATATAATCTGGTGATGCAGTCCAATAGTGTTTTCTTTAAACTGATAATAGATGAGTTCCACCATATATCGCCAGAAGTCATTCGAAGTGCTAATATGGTGCTACCGGCGATACTTTACTGGAAGCTGTTTCTGAGGCAGAGGCTCATTTCCCTGACGATATACTTTAAATCAGATGCCCGAAACTTGCAATTTTTTCCAGCTGTGTTGTTAAGAAACAAGAACGGAAACAGTGAGCGACCCACACTGCAAAACATCGGGTTAAATCGGCGGGGATTAAGAGCAAGCTTCGTATGCAGTACTCTGAAACCTATTCCATTATCTCTTCCTCCAAACTTTCTTCCATTCTTCATAACGTGGAAGATTTCGTAAGACAATAAGCCAAAAATCACTACGGTTAAGAAACGTAAAGTTCTTAAACTTAAAAAAGTATTTAAACTAGTTTTTCCGGTGAATTACTTAACCTGTACCCGAGAAAAACTCACCCCATCAATTTCACGATAGGTTTCTTATCTTATCGAAGCAACAATTCGGTGAGAGTGAAATGGATTTTGTGAGTAAATGTTTGAAATTTAACCCCCCACCCACGCTCTATTTCTGCATTCATTGAATTAGCTATTGATTGTGAAGCTGCGGCCTCCAGCCACTCCTTAATAAAACATAAGAGTTCCCATGCTTTATCATTTCTCCTTTCTTCCATTCCTCGTCTCACTTCGAGAGAATTATTCAACTTGCGGATTCTACAGAACATCAAGAAAAACGTCAGTATAGCCGAACCTCATTCCTCCACTTCTCCTCCAGACCATTTCGTCCATTTTTTCAAATTAAAATTTGTTGACTATTTACCAAATTACGAAATTCTTTCCCCCTAAAAAAAACATAATTATTCATAAATTTAAGTCGGTGGGGTCGAGTTATTGCAGCAGGTTATTGCCTACCCAACATCCGTGACATCTCTGTATAATTGGCGTTTTCTGACAAATTTTGGCGAACTAAGAAACCAATTTTCCTCATTCAAACTCAGTAAATTGTTAATTACTAAGCAACATACAAGCAATACATGTAATATTTTGCCATTAAATCACTTCAGAAACATCGAAAAATCATCAGAAAAAATTGCAAATTTTTGACATTTTTTCACAAAAATTTAAAATTTTGACTAAAATTCGCAGCCTCAGGACATAATCCGATCGAGCTGAAATTTCTTTTTATAAGGACCACCAACCACAAACTTTAAGCATTAGCCGCATACCGATTTCGAAAAAAAAAGTTTTTTCGATCCACCTAAATGAGGAGTAACGTAAGCTCTTACTGTACTCGCTGAGTCGGAATGATACCACATGAGCAAGCCCCCGTAAGTGCAGCCCAATCACTTAATGAACAATTCTTTTTACATCATTTGATAAAGACTAGCCAAAGCTTTTATTAAGTACTCATATCTCAGTTACTTTCTAGTATCACAGCTATAAACTACACTTAAACTATGTGTGGGAAAGTCACACTTTCTCTATCCCGTTGAGAATGACGAATGAGAAATATTTCATTCATCAAAGAATAGTAACAGAAACGTTACGACATAAATATATAATCATTTTAATGACAAAATTCTCATTCTGTTCCCATTTGGTCTTTCCACCGTTGAATTAGAAAATATTTCATCGTTTTAGCGTGATTTCGAAATGATTTCCGTTTGACGTAGAGAGGCATGGAACAGGTATAAACTGGGGGAGGAGAAGTCAGGTGATAGTTCCTCGGAAAGGGAGACCCTTCTTCGAGGATTGAGGCATAATGACCATTCTCACCCTTACACCGAACAATTAGATTTTGACGAGGGATGTTTGACTTATAGGAGCGTAGTATGCGTGGAGGAGTCCGGTCGAGTGTCTAGGTATTTTAAAATGGAAAGAAGGAGCGCTACAGAGATAAGAACAACCCACACAGGTGTATGAGAGGCTCGAAGTCATATACAGGGGGAGGTTGTTATGAAACTACGGATTGAAGAAGTAAATAAGTAGAAAATATTACGTCAGCAATATCTTAGTCTCAGCGGCTACAATTAGAAATATTTTTATAAAACCCATGGTATTCCTGAATGACGAACTCAAATATTACACTGATGAACAATATTAGGAATTTAGAAATAAGAGTATCAAGAATTCAGCAGTATTAAGAACTGAGAAATTATTTCCAGTTTAATTGGATTCCACCAACAATAAAATAATAAGAAATCAATTCGACAGTTGTTAGTGCGCGCGTCAACCTTTAAATGTTCCTTTGAAAGCACCTGATCTTAATAAATGCATAATTCCCAAATGTATCAAAATGATACCAGTAGAAAGAAGAATATCTATTTTTCTTGCCACGTAGGAAAAAAAGTCAGTGGTAAACTCAGGGAAACGATCGTAGGTGAGTCTTTAACAGATTTATCTGAGGATAGGATAGGAATAATCACTAGCATTGTTAGGTAGAGTTCAAAAGATAAGTATTATGAATGACAGTTAACCTTTGCCTTACGTAATTTGCACCTTACGTAAGGATATCCCAGGGTCTTCAGATCAGCCTACGATCAGCACTAATATCACACATACTCCGCTCCTTAAAATCACCAGCGCATGATAAAAATCTGAGAGGATCACCGTAGTTCATTTTTAACTTGCAAGACTATACCACGTATAAGACTTCCGCTAGTAAATTCACTATCGAGACATATGAATAACTTCGCTGCATCTTCTTTAACATCGAACATATCAGTGAAGATGAAAAAAAATTTATGTTATTCCTAAAAATTATCAAGTACCGTCCGATATTGACCTATAACCGTTAATCAAATCAACCTATTCATAACCTATTCTCCTCAACTTTGCGATCGGGTTTGAAAGTTATGGTGATTGGGGCGAATTCATTGTCAGTGAAAATTATGTGTTTGAGAAGTCCCATCTACCATAGCTTTCCTCTTCATTCAAATATCCAGTCAATACATCCATATCCATCGATATTCCATTAAACGATCGAAACGATTCAAATAATCACGTATCTGCCAATCACAGACTGGCATGGAACACGTACGTGCTACCGCAAATGAACTTGAAAAGAACTTCAATGGAACATGATTATAAACGTTATGGTTTTCTTCTCCGCTAATTTTACAAAAGTTGTCGCTGTATTAAAACTGCGATCACAAGGGTTTAATTTTTTTCGGAATTTTTCTGAACATCTTAGTACTGAGAATCATAGTTAGTATTCCGTTTATAAAATGGCAACTGCAATCACTACTGTCTCTGGCTATCCGTTTCTGCGAAGGAAAGATGACCTTTATTCTAAAAAAATTCATATGGGCAACTTACACAAATCAAGACTCCTATCATATCTCTCACTAAACGTATGAGACTATAAGGAAGACTGGAATATAGTCATCAGATCAACCGATTCGTCAGTGGGGTGCGGCTTAGGTAAGTTAAACTGATAAATCATAAGAGCAGAGGTGATGGGCACCCATCTCGATCATCGACATCACAGGACCTGAAAACTTAATTTTCCGGAAAAAAATTTCTTGTAACAGGATTCGAATCAATGAGGATAATCTTCGGAATTTCAGGAACACTTCGGAACTGACAAACCAAACAGTCTAACCACTCGGCCATTCTGATTTTAAGAGTTGCCGAAGGAAATAAGTTACAAATACACAGCAGATAACAAATATTCGCAAACTGAACTGGTTAAGAAATTCATAGGAAGTTTAATATAAACGAAAATGAATTAATTGAATTGATATGTTGATAATGAAATATAAACGTAAATGAATATAATCTCTATATTCACAGACTGCACCAAAGTTGGTCGAAGAATTAGAGCGGCAATCTTCTTATTAATTTCTAATTAGTTGATTTTCTTCATGAATACCCTAGCATGCCTCATAAAAAATCATGATGTAATCCTCTAATGAAACGTCAATACTAATTCACCGGGCTCTTCATTCCAAAGGAAGAGAGACCTCAACTCTGGTGAAAATTAATATAATCAACTCTTAGGTAAGTCGGTGAAGTAATATCCATCCTCTAATATCCAATATAATCGAGTGGGTAAGAAATCAGATTAAAATTGAAGGGGGGCTGGGAAAGGACATTCCTCATGCTGTGTTCGACTCTCGGAAATCGCTACGGGTTAAAAACTTTAATAGTTTGAAAAGTCATGTTATCCATTAGATTTTTGCCTGGAGTTGGATGGAGTATCTTTTATTTTAAGATCGAGCGACGCACGCCTGAGAGGCTTGTCTCCAGATATCGGGGAGAAACAGGATAAGAACTTAGAAGAGAGAAGCAGCGAGAAAAAAGGTTCCTAACCGCATGGTATTCATGATCTTGATTCAATGATCGACGCAAATATCAAACTAATCGACCACTTTTCAACAGTATTAAGACTTTAATAATAATTTCCCGTTCAATTAGATGCCGCCAACTCTAAAAGATTCCTTAAGAAATATTTCTTAAATATTATACCAGTCACAGAAAAGGAACAGTCTGTGCAGCGTCAGCTATAAAATTGTCTAATTATCATGAATCCATCTTTACATATATGGCAGCTATTTTAATCGGGGATTATATTTCAATTCAATTTTTCTAGTCGGACGTGAAAGAATGGAAATAATCGCCTAAAACCTTCTTAAATACGCTGGAAAAAATCTTTCATACCATTCCAATTTCAAGTAACCATGTGATATTTGTTTTCAAAGGGGTTTGAGACGTCTTTTTTAGTTTCAGATAGATTTTTGATAATATAATCCTGTATAAACTTCAAGTATTTTAAATTTAAATATATACAGATAAGCCACATTTCAATTAAATACATTGGAGATCAAATTTCTGTCAGCACAATTCAACCTGTTCCGTTAGCAGAACTATGAATTGGAATGAAATTAGAGGATCGAGAAAACTCTCCATGAATAATCATTTCCAAAATTTTTCTCTGTCTCAGGTAAGTGTTATTCGCAACAATTAGCCACACCTGACTCTTGGGAGTTTCACTCAGGCCAATTGGTTATATTTTATTGAGATGCACGTCGATTCTGTTCTGACGGGCAGCGAGGAATTTTCACGTTAAGGAGCGTAGGGGAGGAATCCTTCATTTTGAACTACAAAATAAGGAGAGGTAAATAGATGTAAAGATCCTCATGCCCGTGCATGAAAGGCTAGAAGATAAAATTAGAATTCGCTATGAAACAACGGATGAAATAAGTAAACAATAAGAAAATATTTCGACGCCGATATCTTAGTAAGAAAGACAACCTTTTCAAATGCTTATTAAAAGTACTAAATTTTTATAAATGCTTTTCAAGAGAGGCTGACTAAGCAAGACGAGGAAAGGTGTGTTACCTCACTGAGACAAAATACTACCGTAGAAACAAGTCCACGTAAGTGCGGCACAATTATCCTATGAATAGTGCTCTCCGAATCATTAAATAGGGACAAGCCAAGGTTTTTGCTAATATTAATCATCACTCATGCATCAGTAACTCTCATAGCATCACAGGTATAAACTATGATTAGGTAATTTGAATGAAAGTCACACTGCATCTATCCTGCACCAAAAGACGAATTAAAAACAATTCACTCATCAAAAAATGATGACAGAAACGTTCCGACGTGAATATATGAAACGTTTTAATGACAAAAGGTTCTTCCTATTTTGGCAATGCCGCTCTTAATTTAGAGAATAACTCATCTTTTTAGCATGTCGAAACAATTTCCTTTCGACGTGGAGGGACATTCAGCAGGTGTAAACTGGGAGAGGAGGGGGCTGTTGGTAGCTCTTCAGAAAGGGAGATTCTTCATGAGGCATTACACCATTCCAACCCTTACATGGAGCATTTGATTTTGATGGGCATTGGGGAAGTTTGAAGTTTGACCTCTAGCATCATGCAGTGAGGTAATCTCTGACCGCATTCCTCGGTGTTTTGCAGTAGAAACGACGGAGGAGTACACAGTCATAAACAACCTCACACTCGTGTATGAAAGCGTCGATGATGTAATCAATGGGAAGTCCTTAAGTAACTATGGATTAAAGAACTAACAAATGAGAAAATAATTCCAGAGGAATATCTTTGTGTGAGCGGCAACCATGATTCTCTGAAAGCACTTTTATAAATGCACCGCTCTAAAACTCATGAAAATGGTACCAGTACACAGTAGAACATTTTTCCTGCCACGTAGTAAAATCTCAAGCCGCACGATCGCAAGTGAGTTTTCATTCTTTTTTCTGAGGGTACAAAGGAATAAAGCGAGGAACCTCTAAGATTTTCCCGCACAATTACGTGTTTTACTGGGAGTCAATACATTCTCTCTGACGATAAAAATCGATATCCTAAAAGCACAGAAATTTACCGTGGAAAATTAAGGGTTTTATTTCCCGGGAAAAGATTCACATCGCATTCAACGAATTCCAGAAAAATTTCATTTAGAGCATATCGAACGAAATTATTAACCTCTAATATTCATTTGAGGTTGTATGATTCTCGATGGAAGAGAAAACCAAGTTAAATGTATCACATTTGGAGCGCTGTATTAGATTAGCATCTTCTAAAGAGTGGGACTTTAACGCAGATATGTAGAGGATGGCTGAAACAGCTCGGAGACAGATGCACTAGAGATAACACAGTGAGGTTATCGAGCGAGTAGCGTTAATATTCCGTCATTATAATGGGAAAATAGAGCTAAGACTAATGGGTTTTCTGGCGAAATGAGAATTGAAAAAATAAGCAATATGAATGACGCCTCTTCTTGTCGATGATTTGCAGCTAATGGAACGTTCCCTAATGAACATTTGGACAACTTCGACCTACTATAGCACGCAGCATCTATATCATTCATATTCCGCTCATTAAAATCACCATGCGGATTATAAGAATTACAAAACAAAATATTCGCAATATGATTTAATTGATGTGCTTGTTATTAGCAACGTAGAGCTTATTTTACATGTTGTTCATGGCGAAATGCCAAAGACAATGAATGCGATAAAAACCTTTTTCTTACCTTCCCAATTTCGAGTAATCATGTGATATTGGTTTGCATAAGCTCGCAGAAGTTTTTTTAGAACATTTTTCCTGCGTAGGAAAATCTCAAGCCGCACGATCGCAAGTGAATTTTCATTCGTTTCGCCGAGGATAAAAACGAAAAAAGCGATAAGATTTTCCCGTAAAATAACGTGTTTTACCGGGAGCCTTCTTCTTCTTTATTTTGGATATATTCCCGTGTCTGAGGTACATTCTATGGTTATCAAAAACGATATACCATCTGTTGGGATCACTCACAAGACTTGAGGTTCTGTAAGTGGAACTTAAGTAGCCTGATTCCGAATCATTTTATTACGTATAATTTTATTCAGTATATTTTAATTGATTATATTCCATAAAATTCAACTCCTAGGAATATCATGGAATAAAGAACTAGCCATGGAACTTTAATCTGAAAACATTCGGACAAGCCGTAAGAGTTGTTTCATCCAAACAATCTAGACATTGATGTTATGCTTTTAAATGGGCTCTTTCTCTATGTCATTCAAACCAGGATATCTTTGTGCTGGTGATAATCAAGTTTTGTGTCTCGTTAGAATTTTCACATAAAAATTATTCGCTAAGTTTCATCTTTGTATGTACAGCGGTGGAGGAAATTAAAAGATGATTTGCCTGGTGCCAGTTGCGATTTTAATGGATACTCTTAGAAACTCAACGCATTAAGTAAGAAAAATTGGAAACACTACTGAAAACATCGTCAACTGGGTATATTAAAAAATCAAAATCAGATATCATTTATGTCGGAGCCTAGAACTTCCTCAAATGTCCTCTCTTTCGAACTCTTTTTCTTAAATCCATGGCGAAAAACTTATGTCCGTCTCCTTCATTTCGAAATTTCTCTTTTACAGATGATTATCATACTAATAAAAAAGTGGTTAAAAATAGATAATAATTTTTAGCAAAATCTGATATATGCTGAAATCTTTCTAATTCCTATTCAGAGAAAAGTTAATAATTCACTGTGGTCTTTCGTGGAGTACTTTCTGATTGATTATTGCCTTTTCGTAAGGAGAATTAAAATGAAGCAGTCGTCGGAATGAATACTGAAATACAAGCTAAGAATAGAGTGTAATACAGTGAGGCAATTTAAAGATATGTATTGTGACTACGGAATAAAAATTTTCACCTCTAAAATCCCGTAGATTATGGAAATTCTATTATATTTCAATTGTAAAATATATATCTACATACACATACTTCACACCATCTTTGTCCTAGTGTATACGAGATTTTTATCCGTAGGGGATATACTTACTTGAAAATAAATTACCGAAATGAAAATAAATGCGCTTGAATAAATACTGTATATTTTCGGCCCGTTATTCCGACTGATTTTAAATCTTGTAATGTGGAGCTCGGTGACCAGTTGGTCATTGTGTAAGTAAATGACAAATTTGGGGTTTTAGCATGATATAAAAACAATTTTTCAACCGCCGTACAGGGGCATGGAGGAAGTATTAACTGGGGAAGGAGAGTTAGCATTTCCTCAGGAAGGGAAAACCTTCGCGGAATTAGTCATCGCCACCATTCGCACACTTACGTCGAGAATGGTATTTCAGAGAAGGATTGCGGAGTTTTGACTATTTTATGGATACAATACACAGTGGAGGGGTTACATATGAACAACCTCACATTGTGAACTCAAACACTACAGTTTACATCCACTCCTTCTAAAGTTTTCCTCTCTATTTCTATTCACTTACACAAAACTTTTTATGTATGTAATATTATTGACGAAAGGTTAGATGGAAGAAGAGACTTTTCAGTCTCAATCTCGCCTTAATAAAGACTTTAGAGACAACAGTGAAAGGCTAGAAATCAATGAGGAGTCGCTTTGAAGCTATCGATTTAGGTTAATAAGTTAATAATAAGATAATAAATCGACAGATTATTACAGAATCTTACTGCGAGTATTAAGACAGAATATTACTGCAAGCAGCAACCTCCTAAAATGCTTCTATAAAATCACTTTATTTTTAAAAATATCTCACTTATTTTTATAAACATGAATGAAATGAAAACTCGTACCAATGAAAATGGTACTAGTAAAATATGGAGCCATCGTGCCACGTATAAAAAAGGTGAATTTTAAACTTCAGCCGCACGATTCACGGTGAGTCTTAAATACAATAAATAGTTGAGGGTATGAAACGAGTAATGCGTGAGACTCGAAGACTTTCCCTTTACGAATATGTGTTCTACTCGTAATGAATATGTACTCTCTCATTTATATCATCGATTCCCTTCTAAGCACAGAAATGCATGGTAGAAAATAAAGGATAAATAATCCCCGAGGAATTATTTCCATTATTTTCGATGTATTTCACATTTCAGTAAAGCTTTATTTAGAACATTTAGGTGGGAATGCTTAGCCTCCGATACTCATTTGAAGGGCAGTGGTTTTGAATGGAAGAAGGAGAGGAAAAAAGAACCAACTACGTCATACGGCATTCTTAGTGCTCCTTCAAACCCCAGGTAATAGAAGAGCAAGTTAAATATGTCAATCTAGGAGTGCTGTATTAGATTAGCTTCTTTGGAAAAGTGGTAGGTTAAAGCAGGTATGCAGAGGACGGTTGAAATAGCTCGGACAGGTGCTATGGAGATAACGCAGTGAGGATCCTTCGCATATTCCGTCATTGTTATGGGAAAACAGACCGAAGACTAATGTGTTTTTCTGGAGTATGAGAATTTTAAAGATAAGCAGCTCGAACAAAGGCTCCTATGGTCGACTATTTACAGCTTACGTAACGATGCCCCATCGACTTTCGGTCATCTTTGACCTACTATACCACACAACATATCCCGCTCGTTGAAATCACCAACGGATGATTAAATATTACAATCCAATACAAAATTTGGCAATGATAACACGATAACATTTAGAGGATGCAAATAATTTATATTAGTTCTTAGGTGATCGAAATTATAGAAAAGTAGAAGAAAATTTTCCTTCTTTATTTCTTCCGTGGAAAAACAATTCAGATAAATCTTGTGATTAATATTCGGATTTTAAATCATCGAAGATCTTCACACGGATGTTAAACTCGTATCTCTTAACGTATAATAGCGATCTTGCAAGATTGACTCAGATAATATATTAAGGATGCCATAGTATTTTCCGCATTTGAGTAATCTTTTAGCGAGCTTTAGTCAAGATCAGAATGTTTTCGATACATTTCAACATCGGTTATCTTTCTATTTTTACTTTTCTAAGATTTATTCTTTGAATGCGAATTGCCTTGCAATACCTTAAAGCTAACGAGAACGCTCGCCTCTTTTAGAATCGGTGAATTATGTCGGAGACAAACTAACTCAGTTCCCAACTAACTCAGTTCCCAAATCGAATTTTAGATAATCTGGAATTGAATAAAGGTAAAGATGTTGAAAGCTAGTTGCATACATCTAAGACTCGAATGTCGAATGGAAAAGCACCTTATGTAATGGAATAAATGAACCGCTGGCACTTATGTTTTATCTTTAAGGCCTTACAGATTCGAGATCATCATTCATAGACTCAATTCAATCATTCTGGTTATTTGGAAATTACTTCTTATCTATAGCAACGTAAGTAACCTTACTTCTTCAATAAATATAAAGAGTATTTCCAGATTAAACCACAGATAGAAAAGCAAGGTAGAAATTAAGTGAAGGATGATAAGAAGACAACGTTTAAGAGTTAAGAGAGAATGCTTTGGAGTGAATAATGAAAAAAATTTAGTATCACAAATATACCAAAGTATATAAAATGAAGATAAGATGAAAGCGAGATGGCCTGATTCCGCGAAGGTCAGTGGAGGTTGTTGCTTGCTCCATTACACCTTATTTATAACTTAATAAATAAGCTAATAAATTTATCAGTGAGAAATCTGAATAATTTCGTTGCAACTTTGCCCGTTACAAAACTTTCAATGAAGATGAAAAGAAAACTTTTCTTGATCGATGTCGAAATACAAAAAAGTTAATCTGATCATCAGTTAATTTATTCATTGCCTATCGTTCTCACTTTGCAATCGGATTTGTTGAAAACTAAATGATATGCCAGCCTATTCGCTGAGGATATATATAAGTATCCTACCTTTCGGTAGGTTCATGTGCCCCCACATTCCCTATTTAATTCCCCATTTCAATTTCTGGTAATTCATCCCACCCCTTAATTGGTCTAACAACTTTTTCCTTTGTCTTCCCCTCTGTCTTTTCCCTAGCATTCTTCCCTCGATCGCTTTCCTCAGCAATCCTTCTCCTCTCAATATTTGACCCACTCATTTCTTTTGTTGATTTCTAATCTTGCTAATTCTTGCTAATTCGCTGAGGATACGACTTGAATAATACGGGAAACTTTATGTTTCCATTACGAAAACGTGTTTTGCTGGGAGTGAATAAATTCTTTCTGACGTTATAATACCATCTATTCAAAGTATAGAAATACACTGTGGAAAATAGAGGATATATATTACCCGGGAAAGGATTCCCATTATCTTTAACGAATTTCAGTAAAATGTGATTTAGAACATATCGGTGGAAATGATTAGCCTCCTAAGTTCATTTTGAGGGGGTGTGATATTGAATAGAAAGAGGAGAGGAAAAATAAAACCCATTCACGTCATACGGCATTCCTAGTGCTCCTTCGAAAACAAGACCCCAACTAAGGGGAAACCAAGTTAAAATGTATCACTTTTGGAGTGCTGTATTAGATTAGCTTCTTTGGAAAAGTTATGGGTTGAAGTTGGTATGCAGAGAACGGTTGAAATAGCTCCGAGACAGGTGCATTGGAGATAAGGCAGTAAGAATACAAAGCGAAGAACGTTAAACGACATTGTGATGGGTGTCATAGCGATAATACTAGTAGATCTTTTTGGAGTAATGAGAATTTTAAAGATAAGCAGTATGAATGACGCCTTGTCGATGATTTTCAACTTGCTTAATCGTACCCCATCGTCTAAAGGAATGCCTAGGCCTATTACACCAAGCAACATATTATGTATCCCGCTCGTTAAAATCGACAGCGGATGATGAAAATTACAATCCAAAAGACTGGCAGAGTGATATATTTCATGTGATTGCGATCGCCTAAGTAGATTTGATATTACATCTTGTATATTGCCGAGTGACAGAGATGAAATCGAGTACCGAAGAAGACTAGTTAAACAATCGCGATTTATGGTTGAGACACAAAATTTCTACGATGCTAATAAAAGACACTGATAACTAAAAATCGATACATGAGGAGGTAGAACAATCGAATTTCCTCGTTTATTTGTTTCACCAAAATATTATTAGATCTTGGGAATAATTTACTGATGCATTAGAAATCATCGGATATTTTCATACGGACTACAATATATTCACAATTGAGCAAACATAACATGACATTTATATTATGAAGGATGCTATAGTTTTTGTATTGAATACGTATTTTCGCGAGGTTGTTTCACATCTCTCAAAACCTTCTTTTACTTATATCTTCCAAATTTCAGACAATCCTGTAATATTGGATCGCTCTTAAAAGTCATTTTTTAGTTGCTGAGAGACATTTGATGATAAAATTCTGAATGAGTAAGTAGTATTTTAAATTTAGGAATATGTAGATAAGCTTCATTTCTGTTTAATACATTGAAGGTTAAGTTTATGTCGGGAGATTTCAACGTTGAACGTGACTAGAGCTATTACTTCCAAAGGGATTAACAGATCGAGAAAATATCTCCATAAATGCTGAGTTTTTTAATTTTCATATGTATTAGATATGTGTCATTCTCAACGAGAAGCAATTCCTAACACTTTGGGTCATTGGTTTCTTGGTTTCGATTCACGTTCATTCTGTTCTGGTAAAAACTTTCACGAGTGATTGAAGAATTTTGACCTTTAGGAGCCTACAGGTACGTGGTGGAGGAAGCGTCAGACCACCGGCCTTGGTATTTTGCAGTACAAACGACAGAGAGGTGCATACTACGTATATGGTTATGAACAATTTTACACTCGTGCATGAAGGTCCGATGATATAATCAATGGGCAGTCGTTATAAAACTAAGGATTAAAGAAGTAAATAATGAGAAAATAATTCGACAGCAATATCATAGTACGAGCGGCAACATTTCCAAATTATTTTCTAAAATCACTCAAACTTTGCAAATGCAACACTCGCTATCTTATGAAAATGCTATCAGTAAAAAGTAGAACAAATTTTTACTTACTACGTAGGGAAAAAACAATCATAAACTAAAGCCGCACGATTTACGGTGAATGTTCAGTATATTTCGCTGAATGTAAAAAATGATACTGATTCGATGACTTTCCAACTACGAAAACGTGTTTTACTGGGAATGCAAATATACTCCCTGGCGCTTGGATAGTTTACGTCAAAAATAGAAATGCTCATATAAAAGATAAATATTATCCAAGGAAAGTTTCCCATCACATTCAATGAATTTCAGTTAAATTTTATTTAGAGCATATCCGTGGAAATGTTTATTTGGTGGGGTGTGATACTGAATGGAAGAGAGAAAAAATTAACCCATTTTTCAGACATACGGCATTCTTTTTCCTGCATTCTTCGTTTTCACTTGACCCCAGGTAAGTAAAAACGAAGTTAAAATACGTCAATCTTGGAGTGCTGTATTAGATAAGCTTCTTTGGAAAAGTGGGAGGTTAAAGCTGGTATGCAGAGGATGGTTGGAATAGCTTGAGACAGGTGGATTGGAGATAACGCAGTAAGAATACAAAGCGAAGAACGTTAACATCCCTCGCATATTCCGTCATTGGGCAAAAGGACCTAAGACTAATGGGTTTTTCTGGAGTAATGGGGATTTAAAAGATAAACAGTATGAAAGAGAGCATTCCCGTCGATTTACACGGCTTTCGTAACGATACCATACGTCTTTAGATACTTCCGACCACCACGAGCATCTATATGATTCATATTCAGTTAAAATCCAGATGATGCAAATCCACCCCCAGACGATGATAAAAATTACAGTCCCAAAGCTCGGCAATGTTATTTTATTGATGCTCTTGTGATCGGCAATGTAGATTGAATTTAGCTTTTCATATGTTGCGGAAGTAAAAGAGATCGACCAGAGTCCCAAAAATTACTGGTTTGACTATCACGTAATTTTCCTGTTGAGTTAAAGTATAGCATTTCGAGGAAGAAATTAATTTATATCAAAATCGAAACATTCGTAAAGTAGAAAAGTCCAATTTCCTCGTTTATTTCTACAACACAAAAGAATAATTCACATGAATCTAGCGAATATTTTTCGAATTCTAAAGTAATCATCGGAATTTTCACGCAGACTACAAACTCCTATCTTGACACTCATGAAAAAAAATTTTGACACCATTAGCGTATTAAGGATTTCATATTATGTTTCGCATTAAAAAACATCATATAATGAGCTTTCTTCAAGATCAGAATATTTGGACCATATTTCAGCGTATTTTACCTTCTAAATATTTATTTTTACAAAAATTATTATCTTAAGTGGAAATTTGGATAACACTGCAATTCTTGATAGCAAATTAAACCACTCCCCCTTTTTGGAATCGGTGAATAGGGTCGTAACTCAGATAATACGGAATTAAATTAAAAGAAAGACTCCGAAAGATAGTCCACGACCATTTATTTATATATTTCTAAGACTTGATTCTCTCAGAGAAACAACCTAAATATAAGAATAAAAGAACCACTGGTACTTTTATTTTATCTTTCGTACCCTGTAGATTCGAGAAGAATATTTCTAAACGTACATCACTTCAGTAGAGCTTAATATTTGGAAACAAACCATTCTATCTCGTAAAGTCCTTGACTTTCTAATTTCGCAATGGCCTGTCAACTGGAAGGGTGGCTATTCTCCCGTTTAAAGAAGTGGGCATGTTTTGTTAGAGAAAAGGAATCGGAAGGTTACAATCGTCATTTAACAGCAGTAAAATTTTATAAACAATCCTTTTTCAACTTTTCAATCCCCTTTTAATGATTTAATTAAAACAGACGATACGAGCGCGACAGGGCGTATGGGATGAAAATAAATTAAATGGTAATTTTAAACATAGTTAATAATGGCAGCTATATCCATTCACGCAGGAACCACTTTCTCGGTTGCGATAGCAAGGCAAATACAATATCATCAAGAATTATGATATGTATTTCCAGATTAAACTACAGATACAATGGGCAGATGGAAATTGAGTGAAGGGTGGAGGAGGTAGACAAGGTTTAAGAGGTGGGAAACAATATTTTAGGGTAAACAAGAAGAAAACTTTTACAAACTTACACTAGCGACGTAAATACAATGAAGATAAGCTGAAGGCGAGATGGCCAAAATCCGCGAAGATTATTGTGGGGTGGCTGTAACTTGCATGACAATACCTCTAATACAACTTCGATTAATAAATTCATCAGCGGGAAATTTGATATTGCATCATTGTCCGCATCGAAAATTTTAATGATGACGAACTTAATTGATAGGAAAAAATAATCTCGAAACAGGATTCGAAGCACTGAGGATGTTTTAGAAAATCTCGGATAAGTTGAACAATGAATCAAACACGCTAACCACTCGACCACTCTGACGTTAAGTTCTTTTTAAAGAAATGAGTTATTTATATACTGGTGTGAAAAACGTATTCGCAAACTGATCAGGGAAAAAATTCATAGAAAAATAAATATAATGATTTTTATCTCCGTAAGAGCAGACTACACAACATTTTCGTGCAGTATTAAAACGTCGGTCATACGAGCTTAACTCAGTCCATTTCTTTCTGAAAAACTTAGTATGCCTGTTATAAATCATTATGTATTTCTCCTATGAAATGGCAACTGCCGTCAATACTGGGGACTAGGGCAATCCGTTTCAACGGAAGAAAGATGACCATTATTTGATGAAAAATGTATAAAATCAACTTTTATATACGTAAGAATTTGAAGAAGCATATATCCTCTAATATATTAACATCAATGTCTCACTGAGGATTGTTCTGGCAAAGAATTTATTCGATACAGTATTGAGGCTCTGGCGATGGAAACTTGTCTAGATCTACCAAAAAACCTGAGGAATGTTTCAAGTTGAATCCAGTGGGAAAGAAAGCAAGTTGAAATTAGTGGAAGGGATGAGGGACATGAAAGGGGCTCATATTATGTCCTTAGAGACCCTCGGTGATTGTTGCGGGTTAAAAACTCCGTATTTCGCCAAGTCATGTTCTCTATTAATAATTGCGCAAGGAGTAGGCGTAACATGTATTTTTTGAGTGAGTGATGAACGCCGGAGGGGCTAGTATCGTTGTATTGGGGAGAAACGGGAAAATAACTAAGGAGAAAGAAAAAGAAAACCAATTTTTGTTAACCGCACGACACTCTTCAATGATTGAAACGAATATGAAACTAATCAAAAACTTTTCATGGGTATTGAAAATTGAGAAATCATTCCTCGTTGAATTAGATTCCACCACCTCTAAAAGATTACTGAACATCAGGGGGAACGTAAAGGTATGCCAGTTATTGTGAGCTTAACTTTACTGTGTGCTGTGCAACGATTAAAATTATTGCCTAATGCACTTAATATATCTTTATCAAATTCATATTCCAACTGTTTTAATTGTGTTTTATACTTCTTATCAATTTTTCGAGTCACGCGTGAATGAATGGAAAGTATACTCTGAAAATACTTTAATACTTTCCCAATTTTAAGTAATCCTGTGATATTGGACTCACAGACATCATTTTTTAGTTCCAGAGAGATGACTGATGATACAATCCTCTTTACACATGAAGTATTTAAAGTAAGAAATATGTAACTAAGCTATATTTTAACGTTATGCTTTGAAGGTAAACTTTCTACCGGCGCACTTCAACCTTTCTCGTAACCATAACTATTGTTTGGGATGAAATTAGAGGATCGAGAAAATCTCTCCATAGATAATCTTATTCAAATTTTCCCTGTATCTCTAGTACGTGTCATTTGCAATACTATAGTAATATAACTTATAACCATACCTAACCCTTTTCCTATCCTATACTGAGAGACAAATGAAAAATATTTGGCTATCAAAAAATGACGACAGAAACGTTAGGAGATTTTAATACAATTAATTTTAGTACATGGGTGGTCTGAAAAGTTTCTGACATTTCGCCATTTCTCGACATGTTTTCTGAAAATTTCTGAAAAATCTGGGGTCGGAAACTTTCCAGAGCACCCTCATACATACGTTTTAATGACAAGATTTGAATATTTTCCCATTTTGGCCCCGCCACTCTTAAATTAGAAAATAGTTAATCCGTTTAGCATGTTATCGAAACTATTTTCCATTCGGAATAGGAGCATGTAAGAGGAGAGGGTAGCTTAATATATACAATGTTAAGCCAATATAAAATTATGAATTAAAGAAGCAAGTAATAAGAAAATAATTATATCTTAGTACGAGCGTTAACCTTCTCAAACACTTCTTCAAAAATTAATTTTTTTGCAAATGCACCACTCGCGTCTCTTATAAAAACGGTATCAGAATAAAGTAAAACATCAATTTTTCTTGCTACGTAGGTAAGAGGTCAATCGTAAACCCTTTGCCGGTGACTCTTCAATGCATTTCGCTGAAGGCACAAAACGAATAATACGAGTGTCCTCTACTACTTTTCCACCACGAAAACGTGTTTAACTGGGAGTGCAAATATACTCTCTGACGTTTAAAATCGATTTGGTCTAACCACAGAAATTCATAGTAGAAAATGAAGGATAAATATCACGCGGGGAAGTATTTCTACTGTGTTCATTGTATTTGACATTACGGTTAAGTTTTATTTTGAACATATGGGTGGGAATGCTTATTTGATGGGCAGTGATTTTGAATGGAGAATAAGAGGAAAAATAGAGCCAATTACGTCACACATTCCTAGGGCTCCTTCCAACCCCAGGTTATGGAAAAGCAAGTTAAAATACATCACTCTTGGAGTGTTGTATTAGATTAGCTTCTTTGGAAAAGAGCTTCGGAGGTTAAAACAGGTATGCAGAGCATGGCTGGAATAGCTCAGAGGCAGGTTCATAACGCAGTAAGGATATCAAGCGAAGAAGGTTTAACGACACTGTAATGGAGGATCAAAGATAAGACAAGAAGGGAGTAATGAGAATTTTAAAGATAAGCTATATGAATGACGGCTCTTCTTGTCGATTATTTGCAGCTCAAGTTACAATAACCCATCGTCTTGAGGTCAGCCTCGACAAATTGTACCACAGTACCTATGTCATTCATATGCCACTCATTAAAATCACCAGCGAATGACAAAAATTTCAATCCAAAACATTGCCAATGTGATTGTGATCGGCAATTTATATTTCATTTTACTTGTTGCATATTGTGGAAGTAACAGAGTTGCTGAGTTCCGGAGATTACAGGTTTATCAATATAAAGAATAAAATTTTGAGGCAAATAATGGACGTTTACTTAAAAGTCGACGTTACCGAAAAGTAGGAAAATCGAATATCCTCATTCAGTAGCATTAAAAAAATAACTCGCATAAATCTTGCGAGCAATGTTCGAATTTTATAGTTAAACTCCGAGATTTTCACACGGACTCTAAAAAGGTATCTTCACGGTCATGCAAACCAATCCTGACATTAGCAATATATTAAGGATGTTATATTGTCTTTGCATTGAAAAAATTTTCTTTTACCGATTGTTTCAAAATCAGATTATTAGAATTATATTTTAATGTAAGTTATCTTTTAATTCTTACTTCCAAAAGATTTATTACTGTAAGTGCAAATATGAATTGCCTTTCAATACTTGGTAGTAAACGAGAATCGTCGTTTTTAAGATCGGATCGGTTCGGAGGTGGACTCTCAATTCACACTTAACTACAATTCCTTAATTTTTAGTCAGGAATCCAACTAAGGTAAAGCTTTTAAACGCTTGTCTGTCCGCGGCAATCCATTTGCGAAAATCTAAGACTCGGTTGTAGGTGAAAAACAAAATTAATAAAAGTATAAAAGAACGTCTTGCACATTTTTTTATCTTTTACCTTACGAGTATCCATTCTTCCTAGTAAAGTTTACATCATTCCCTTTCTAATTCCGCAAAGGCGTAAACGGCGTGGTTTAATAATACTATACCACTAAAAGAAATTTAATGGGCAGGTATTTTAAGCAGAAAGAAATCTAACAGTTACAATCTTCGTTTAAAACGGTACAATTTTCAAGAATACTCCTGTCATACACGTTTCTATCCCCTTTTAATGACACAATGAAAGCAAAAATTCAAGCTGGTTGGGAAGATAATACATAAAATGGCAATTTAATGTACAATAGCGTGCATTACAGCAATTTTCCCTCACACAAGAACCACTTTCTCGTTAGCGATAGCTACGCATAAATCCTACCTTCATCAATAAATGAGTAGTATTTCCAGAGTAAATTATAGAGAGAAAGAGCAGATATTAAATGAAGGGCTGAGGAAGCAGACCACGTTTAAGAAGTAGGAAAAAAGGTTAGGGTCAAACATGAAAGAAATTGCTCATCCTCACTCTACCGAAGGAATGACAATGAAGGTAAGATGTAGGCGAGATGGCCAAACTCCGCGAAGAGAATCACTAATGGTTGTTTGGAACATAAACGAGTATACCATGAACTTAGCTTCGGGTAATAAATTCATGAGTGAAGAATCTAAATAAGTTCTTCATCTTGTATCATGTATCTTCATCCGCATCGAATATTTTAATTAATATGAAAGGAAAAGTTCGCATTATTCCTTAAAATGTCTATAATATGTCTATAAAAGTTAATCAGGCCCTCTATTCAGTATTTAACATCACTTTGCAACCGAGTTTGATGAAAACTTAAAAATAATGAGCTCTATTCAGCGTCCTTAAAAACCATAGTTTTTGAGAAGTCAAATTTACCAGAGATTAACTCTTTGAGTAATTCGATTACACCGTATATACATCGATATTCTATTAAATAGACGAAATTATCGAATCATAATGAATTCTGCAAATCACAGATAGACTGGCATGGAACACGTATTTAATATCGCAAATTGAATTTGAATAAAAATTCAATGGAACATAAATATAAATGTAGTGGTTTTAATCTCTGCTATTACTCGCTACACAAAAAATTGTTGCAGAATTAAAGTGTATCACACGGTTTTTACTGAAAGTCTTAGTACGACTGTTAAGAATCATTATGTATTCCACTCATAAAATGCCAACTGCCGTAAATGCGTGTCTCGGGCTGTCCGTTTCAACTGAAGAAAGTTTATATTCGATCAATTAAAAATTAATGTAATGAACATTTATGAATGTGTGAGTAGAATTATACATCCCTGAATAAATTTCTCTCCTTTAATTTATGAAGATTGTTATGGGATGAATTTTATTTGATATTTTATTGCCTTCCTGGCGATGGAAACTTTTCTTGCCCTATCTAAAGACCTTAGGATTATTTCCGGTTTAAACGAGGTTGTAAGAAAACAGGTTGTGGAAATGGTTGGGGGATGGGAAAAGGCTCATTCCATGTCCTAGGCGACCTCAGAAATCAATGCGGGCTTTCGTAGTTTGCAAAGTTTTGTCATCTATTACATTTATGCTAAGAGTTGGCGTATCTTGTATTAATAATAATGTAATATTTTCGGTACATTTTCCCGACTAGATTATATCGTGTAATAGTGGTGGGAGCCCACATGCTAAATGACCTCAGCTGTCGATGCACTTTTCACAATACCACTACTATTTTCAATTATGTTACAATCAAGGAGATGTATTATATTGACGTTTGACTTCCATAAATCTAGTATCCAAATTAAAATTTTGAAAAGCAGTTTAAAACCACACATCGGTTTGTTGGGAAATTTCATGATTGAAATTAATTACTAATAAAGAATTGACCGTGCAGCTGCCTGACACATATGACCGGCATAAGAAGGGCTCGAATTCCGCCCACGTCCGACGATTTTTACATTATTTCTCTCACATTTGGCAAATGAACAATTAGAAGTTGTTGAAACGACTGACAGATCTGAGAACGTGTGTATTTACCGGAAGAATGAAATTAGTCATGAAAAACCTTCATTTGATCAGGATTCGAAACCAAATCTTCTAATTATTATCTAAGGGAGAAAGTCAGTTGCATCACCAAACCATCTTATTTCAAATTTATTCTCAGCGGAAGTTTACATCCCTTTATCTTTGCACCCGTACTCGTGTCTATAAACCAAGTCATTTTCAATGTGCCAATTTTTTTCAATTTCAATCTTATGACATTCACGTTATTTGAAACCGTAGGGAAAGGGAATAGCAAGAGATTTTCAGCAGCATAACAACAGAAAGCGGTGGAGAACCGAATTCTTCACATTGGCAAAGATCTTCCCAATCAAAAATTATTATTTTCCTTTTCGCAAGGGTTGTATGGTCGACTGACTGAAGTCTATAATGAAGCGATTATTAATTCTGTTAGATTAATTCAGCCTAATTCGGAATGGATTAAAGAAACGGATGCAGAACGTAGTCTACAGGTTATTTTTCGGCTTCTCGACCGCGATACCTCTTCTGCCAAAGATTCGGGGACCAGTCGTTCAGCTCACTGGAAAGAAGTAGCTGTTGACTCTGACCATGAGTTACAGGTATTTGACGGGGCCTCATGATTCTCCAAAGCGCAATGAACCTTTCTCTTACAGTGCAATAATTCGAAAACATATGCGTCATTCGCATCAAGCCACTTCTAACCCGAGGGAAAGTCACTATTATGAAAGTCCAGCTTATCAGTGGCCAATACTACTTCATTGAGGGAATGGCTCAACTCGCCGCCGCCAGCTCGCCGCCGCCGACTCGCCGCCGCCGACTCGCCGCCGCCAACTCGCCGCGGGCATTTTTTAAATACGTTTAGAACTATGAAATTACTCGTTCTTCCCAAGGGTTTTAATTATCTAGCAATATCATAGAAAGAAGAAACTAAGAGATCTGCTAAATTTTACGGTAAGACCATAGCACCACTTCATAGAAGCAATTAATCCTTGATGGTTTCGTGGGGTCGATATAACCCCAGGCGATATACTTCCTTTGATAAAACATAAGCTATTTAAGATATTTATATGCCAATTTTTTACTTATATAAATAATTTTGCACTACATTTATGACATGATAGTTTCGTTAATTTTGAGAAACGAAAGGTATGCAATTAATGCGGTGGACTACTAGAATTTTACTATATAATGATATGACGAACCAGTTTTGTCAATTCCACTGATAAAAAGCACTTAATTTTAGCAGTTAACAAATTTATGAATTTAATAAATTAAATGATTATTTAATAAACATAATAATCGTATTTTTTTGGGCGAGATTGAGACTAAAAGTTTCTTCCTCCGTCTAACCGATGAACCCTAAAAATGAGATTGAGACTAAAAGTTTCTTCCTCCGTCTAACCGATGAACCCTAAAAATCAAATCATGCTGATCACCAACTAAAAATAATTTCCGAAACAAATATTTTGGCCTATATTTCTATCTCTCCGTAATATTTTTATATTATATAAATATAACTATTCTGCTTACTTTAAACATTCAGAATCACAGTTTTCAAATTAATAAAAATAATTTTTTAAATATTTTCTCAATGTTTAAATCAGGACAAACGCAATTACGAAAAAAAACATTTAATACGAGAAATCGATTCTTATAATATATTTCACATTATAATAAATAAACATTTATATTTCATTATTGACGAGTAAGATTATGGTAAATTTTACTTCTTTATTACATTCGAGATTTGATTATTTTCCGCATTAATTGTCTCATAGAAATGTATCCTTATCTCATTTCTGCTTTCCAACCAAAGGTGCAGTAAACTGAATAAAAATATCGAAAACGGTTGTAAATAATAATAGTTATATATTTATTAAAAATTGTTGTCAACAATTAATATTTTTAAAATTCAATTACAAAATGGGGTATCAGTTCCCAAAGGCAAGATTATGCCGATAGACCTACCACTGTAGTGCATCGTAGAGCATGTATTAATAAAATAATATATTTTATGGGTTGGTAACAATGATAAGGAGTGATTTTACGATGTTTAATATTACTAATCGATTTCCGTGGTTGAAAACCATTAAATAGAATGTTCGATATATTTCTGTATGAAACTTACAGTTAGGGGGTTTCGACCATGGCAGATCGTTCATAGCACGTTTCAAAATTCCAGTCAGTATGGAGAACTTACAGGGGAATAACTCAATGTAATTTGCCGTAAGTGAAGAAGTTAGCCTCGCGCAGGTTCGCCTTTACATGGAGCTACGGATTCGTACGGGTATAATTAAGATTCGTAGTTTACATTTATCGATTCAAACAAAACATTTATCAAGTTCAAAGCAAAAATTAAATGAATTGCCGATCACCCGTGAACATTTTTGAAACTGCCATCACTCTCTTACAATCCAACATAAAATGCTGATTTTTTCTTCAATTGCTCACTGTATCATCTGAGTGCATAAACATTACATAAGATTAATTTCAGAGTAACCACATCTTAGTAAAAAATTATTTAGTTAGAACGTAACTCAAGAAAAAATCGTCGTGCAGTCCAATTTATACGTCGCCTGAAAGTTTTTTGTTTCTCACGTGAGGAAGAACTTGTCTCAAGAGAAATCGAGATAAATGTTGTAATTTTCATTTGCAGTTTGTTTTGATGCGATATCTTGAACAGAACTTTAGTTTTTGACTTTTATATCAAAGAGCGTATTCCGCTTCGGGCCTCGAATCGCCGGGGCTTCGGAACCTATAATGCAAAATACTCGTATATGCAAGATATGGTGTTCATTATTTTTCTGTTACTTACCAATGAGTTATGTTATGTATAGGCGCTTAAAAAGTATTGAAATACTGTTTGAAAATTATTCAAATTTATTTTTGGAAATCTGGTGAAACTGCCAAATTTGCTTACTTTTGATTGCTTAAAATTAACTAAATTCTCAGATTATCTTAAGACGGTAAAAAACTTTTCAAAACAAAATTTGGTTAAAATATCTTGATTATTTTTTGTTTTACCGAGGGAATTACACCACCTGGGGTCCCATTCATACCACGAGACTAATTAAGGGTTAATTACGTTTACTGTATTACGTAAAGATCAATTAGGAAGGAATATCTTTCTGTGAAATCTTTTTATGAAAAGTTGATTTGTATGTAATTATCAGTTGGTATGCATGATCTGATTTTGTTCTTTACATGGTACTTACAAATGAATTAGTTAATATAAGGGCACTTAAAAACCATGATCTGTTAATTATATAATTATTTACATTTATTTCGTAGATATGGTAACAATACTAAAATGTAATGCATTTTATCGGTTAAATCAACAAAATTGATTCGTCATAGCATTGTATAGCAAAATTCTGGTTATATTTTAACTCACTTAAATATTACTTTTCATTTTGCACCTGATATTTACTGCTGAATTACTTTGTAGATCACCGCTAAAAATAAATAATATGCTTATTAAATAATTATTTAAATTGATTTTTGTAATTTGTTAACACCGCATTAATTGCATACCTTTCGTTTCTCAAAATTAACGAAACTATCATGTCATAAATGTAGTGCAAAATTATTTATATAAGTAAAAAATTGGCATATAAATATCTTAAATAGCTTATGTTTTATCAAAGGAAGTATATCGCCTGGGGTTATATCGACCCCACGAAACCATCAAGGATTAATTGCTTCTATGAAGTGGTGCTATGGTCTTACCGTAAAATTTAGCAGATCTCTTAGTTTCTTCTTTCTATGATATTGCTAGATAATTAAAACCCTTGGGAAGAACGAGTAATTTCATAGTTCTAAACGTATTTAAAAAATGCCCGCGGCGAGTTGTCCCCGCGGCGAGTTGGCGGCGGCGAGTCGGCGGCGGCGAGCTGGCGGCGGCGAGTTGTCCTAGACCCCTTCATTGAGGTTCACGTCGATGGACAGAGAAGACTTCAAAAGCAAAGTAGCGTTTAAAGCATTCAAAGATCAGAAATATTCGCATTTTCTTAGATTATAAACGACCAGAACCGCCCTTAGCGTTTTGCGCCCCGGGCGAGGGCGCCCCTTGATTCTCTTATTTTGAATATAAATTGATTTTGAATATTCCAAAAATATATTCAGTGATGAAATTTCATTATTCTTGGACTCTCAAAGAAATACACTAATAATAGACAAAATGCATTGTTTGATTTTGAGAGGAAAACACCGTAATCTATATCGCTATAGATGCTGGGTTTATAGCAATCGAATCGTTAATTAAAATCGTAATCGATGTTGATTGAAAATTAGCTGCACATGTTCAACATTTTAGTAGCATTGTTAAAAGTGTATGGAAGGCTAAAGTCATTTCGCATATGTAGGCTCCCATCGGGATTCGAACATGTAACCACTTTCACCGAAGTCAAACGCGCTGCCCACTTGGCTATCTGGTAGTTTCACGTTCAAATGCCAAAATTCTTGGAGGTGATCACAGACAAATCACGTAACCCAGATGCAATAGTCTGTACAGAGCCCAGACCTCATTCCCATCGAAAATATTTGGGATTCAAGTTGAGGAAGATGCGGGGCAGAACATTTAGGCCCCAAAATGTAGATGAGTTGCGGTAATTGGTATAGAAAGAATTGGAAAGAAATTGTTTCAGATTGTGTGTGATGTGGTTAACTCCATGTCTGTGAGGCTTAATCACGTAGAGGTTGAAAGGAGATGGATTTATTATTAATCTGGTAAGAATCCTCCAATATTTTTCTCGATATCTTTCTTAATAAAAGGTCGAATGATAATAACAATAATTCTCGATTATTAACATGGTGCTCATGTGCAAAATGTTCCTGAGTGCGAGAGAATTACTAATGCACATAATTTCTTTTTACTCGTTCTAAATTACGCAGTGTTATTCCCCCTCTTCTAAAATCATGAAAATTCAGCAGTATTAATATAATTATGAGATAATTATATGGCCGAGCTTAACTTCTCTTCATAATCATGTATGTGTAGGACTTCATCGGATATGATTTGATATTGCACTTTCCAAGGTTTGGTTCCTTTGAGTATTCATCGAACTTCGGGTTTGGACATCTATATAGGCATATGATCATATAATATGCTGATGATAAGTAATTATTGCTTTGTATCCGAAAGAAAAGATGATTTTAAATATATCTTCACTTTCACTTGGGAAGATGAACCATTACTAGCCAAAATATTACAGGTGAATGTATAACAGAATGTTGCTACTCATAAAAATAGGTTGCATAATTTTTCAATCCTCAAAATTGTTCTCAATAGAAATTTCAAGGTATTTACAAAATTATACCTAGTTGTTATTAAAAAGAACCATTTAATTATGCGTGAAAAGTGTAACTGTGGAACATGAGCATAAAGGCAATCTTAAACTCCATTATTAAATTCATGAATCATAAATTCTCAAAATATGACTGACTGAATGATCTAAATAACATGCCATTAAGCATTTTGAAAATAAATAGCGAAGTTTATATCTCGGAACTGAATATTTATATTCAGCTTTGGTATCAGCAAACAATTTTCACTGACATTTACTGTTAGCAGTACTTAAGACCTGAAAATAGTCATGTCAATTCCTATTCAAACATTAACTGCTGAAATCCAATGCTTGGAAGAATTAAACGCACGAACTAAAATTAATTTTATCAAAAAGACTCTTGTAATACCTTATGCTATGGAATATTAAACTGCTCCAGAGAAAATATGAAGGTATAGTTTAAAATAGTATTGAATAGATTTTACATATTGCAAAAATAGCCTCTTATCCTGGTGCTCTCTGTGCTCACTTTCACTATGTAAATTCTCTTTGTGAGAATTCTTTGCCACCAAGTTTCTAGAATTTTGAAAGGAAATTTGCAAGTCATTACCAAAACATGTTAAATTTTGTTGAGCACCATCTTCCCCATACAGTCGGTATTAGAATAACATTTTCCACAGCTATTAAAATCACGGCGATTTTATACTGCTGGTGATGGAGATAAAAATAATGTTGAAGAAAATTTCTAAAGCAAAGGTAGTGTGGAAACTTAGACAACCTGGAGAAACTGTGAAAAGAAAGTTGAGAGATGTACTAACAATTGGAATAATTGAATACTAGAAATAACAGAAGTTTAATCTGGAAAAGATTAAGGGACTCATTGACAAGGACAGCAGAGAAAGGAGTACTTGGAAGGTCCTAGTGAAAAGAAACTGTAGATAACAATATACTAATAGAAGAAAATGTGAGAGAGCTATATAAAAACAAAATTGTAGTAAAAATAGAACAATATACTGTAAATCAAAGATCAAGCTAAGAAGAGAAACGTAAGAGCCTCAAGAAAAATTTTTGAAAGAGAAATGGATTATATTGAAGACTTAGTAAGGAAAGGGCAGTCTGATTTGATGTAAAATGGTGAGAAACTTTACAGGAGATAACCAAGGTTGAAAATGTGAGCAATTGCAATAAAAGATGAAAAAGTGATATATAAGGAAAGAGATGTAGGTAAAGATGGAAAGAGTAAATGAAGGATTTTTACAAAGCAAGTAAGTGACTGGAGTATATTGTCATTGAGAAGATTCAGATAGCAGAGAAAATGCTGATGATCAAATGTCTGATTGTAATTGATTGAATATAATAATCTCATTTATTTACTAAGGTGCTTCTCAGTAAAGGCTTTTATATAAATTACTTTTCATCAAGACCCAAAAACTGATCTTAACATTCTTACTAACTTATGGGAGGGTTATGGAGGAGAACCTCTTGTTAAACATTGTAAACTAGATTATAAACAGGAATTTAAATATTAGTTAATAAATACATTATCACATTAGTTGAATAAAATGCCTGTGATTTAATCCCCTAGTTCAACCTCAAAGATCAGATGATTATGAATTATTTCATGATGTTGTCTCCTATAATACTCATGTAAATAATGAAAATTTTGAAAATGCATCCAAATATGTAATGAGAAGGAGCACATCCTGCAATAGTAAATTCAGATGAGTAAGCTGCTACTGTAAAAATATTATTGTTAAAAATTATTCATCTGCATTTGCTTGCATTGTGTTCAACATAATTTTTGTAATACAAATTATATATTAATGTTATAAATCTTAATTTAGTTTCTCTCCTTTCACAGCTTTATAATAGTAAATAATGATATATATTAAATTTTCTTATGCCTCTTAATGAAACTGGTTATCAGAATGAGGGGGTGGACAACATAAGGGGCCAAACCAATAGTTTTGCATTCACTTTAATTCTAATCGTTTATTTAGCTAAGAACAATGCAATTTCAATCATTATTTTTTCCAGAAATGATGAACGAAAGATAAGTTTTTGAGATATTATACCAAGCACTTGGATGTCCACTATTCAATATATTTCAAATATTTTAAAACCAAATGTTTCATGAAGAATGAATATCTTTCTTGTATAAACAGTAATAACTAACCTTATGTATCATTTTCCATTTCATCTCATTTTTGTCATTCTTGAACTATTTTTCAGAAATATTGCAAATGATTCCTAACAAATTTGGATATCTCTGTATTAAAATACTTCTATCAACATATCTTATGCCCTTCATTTATTCCAATTTCCATAATCTACTCACTCTGAAATATCTAAGATTCTGTGTGTGTACTTTCTTTTTTAGTGACTCAAGAATTTCAAAAATATTAAATAGCTCTTTTTGCTGAAGAATAAAAGACAAATGCATTGATATCATACAAGACTGTATTAACGTTTCAGAAATATGTGAATGCAATTTCCAAGTTGTTGAAAATAACCTAAAATGAATTATTATCCTAGATTGATCTCCAATGCGTTGATTGCATAATCATAGAGGCTTATGCTTGGAATGCTTCTGAAAATTTAAATCTAATCAGAACGTTATTAGGTTAATTTGTTAATATACTTACCTAAAATATATGGATCTTTTTCTCAGTGTATTTTCATTCTGGCTTTCTTAAACTGCATTTTCTGCTGAAACAATGAGCGAGAGAAAACTTAATGCATTCGCTGATTCCATAATTTTACAGTTATTTTTGGAAATAGACATGTTCCATGACATGGCGAATAGTTTTAGTTCAATACTATCTTATCCTATTCCAAGAGCATTTCGAGATTTTTGTTAAATAAATTGCTGCATTACGTCTAATAAAAATCTAAATCTTAATTCTGTAACTTTTGATACGAATGGAATGAGAAGTGCAAGAATTCCACCAAATTACTCATTACACGACTGTGTAGCTGATTATATTTTGGAGAGTATTATTAATGGGTGCAATAGACACGATCGGTTGAACCCATCGACGACCTTTACGAAACCAAAACAATTTTAATCTATAATATTCCGGACTAACAGTGGACACCATAAATACAATTCTATATTCAATAACAAAGATATCAACACATACTATAGTAGAAATGGTATCTTCTCGTCTATAGGATGAGAAAATTAGATTCACTCAGAGAAATTTACCTTTTGAAAACGAATCATCATCAACTTTGATGCTAACTTTCATACTGAAAGTACATACAAAGATCTTAGAGGAAGGAACATATTTAATTCGTTTTTCAATTCAATTCAAAATAAGCTTTGAAAGCTTATATTTCCTCCGTCATTGAATGAATATCTACGGTGAAAAGAGGTCTTTCTATGGTAGACATTCATACGATAGAAATAATATGTGTTAAGATGAACTTGGCATTCCGTAGTACATGTATGTACGGTAAGTACAAAACAATTTATGATAACCTGGCGTAACCCAGTAAGATTTGGTGACCCCAAGCTAAGCCGCCAGCGTCTGCTGAAACAATTAGCCCGTAGAATCGAACTAATTTTACACAAAACTGAGGTCGATCACAAATTAAAAACGGCTATTTTGTAGTACGTAGGAAGATGGACGCTTCAATTTACGTTTCTTGGGGCATGGCGGTCATCATAGTTTCAATCTAGCACGTATTTGCTTGTAGTGAAAGATTCAATGTTTCTTTCACTTTATCTATAGTTTTGAAGGTTTTTATAATGAATACTGTTGTAATACCTTGGAGGCAAATAATAAGAAAATACGGAAGCCTTCATCACATTGGTCATTGGAAAATATTTAATTTTCTGTAAGTAATCTTATTTCGTAGATAATTCTTTTTATCTACAAATTACTGAGAGATTAAGCGTCCGTTTAAATAGTTGACGAACCAAAGGAAGAAAAAATGAAAAGATAAAAATTAAATAGAACCTTCACCTATGTATATATTTATAACTTAAGGCAGCTTCATAAATTATATTTCATAGCAATATAACAAACCCAGTATATTCTGTGGTAAGTTATCAAAAATTTATTCGATGATGTATTATGTACAGATATTATAGTACAAACCGTGAAATCGAAAACATTGGTACAAAGGAAGTGCAAGCATAAAGGCAAAGTGTAGAATTAAAAGTAATGGCAAGTTGATTTACTTATTCTTTTGTATGTAAACCAATCTTTTATTAAGACTGGACACATTAGTATTGGCTAGTGTTTTTTCCAAGTTCTGTCCCATTGGTGGAAATCTGGCACAATAACTGTTACCAGATCACAACACTATATGTGTCTACAATCTACAGCAAAGATGGAAAGCTACAAGTGCCCATTGTTGAACCAACATAAAAGCTTTGACAAGTTCAATCAGTGTGCTCTGGCAAATGTTCATCATCAATAACACCATGTGTCTGGATTTTAACTACCCAAAATAGGGCCACATCATCAGTACATGTCTGGCAATAGTAAAGGCTTTCAATTTGCAGTTATAAACACCGTAATTATCAGATTTCATTGTATCGTTGTTTTATTTTATGTACATTTGTCTGTGTATATACATAATTATATATTTATTCTCTTTTATATAAACAACTAAAGATACAAATTGGTTGCGCAGCCCATCACACATCACACCTTATATAAGCAGTCAATTTTTATCAAGAAACTAAATGCATTCTTCTGTTTCTTCTTCTTTTTCTGGTAGAATATTTGTTGCAAGAAAAGACAAGATTGCTAGAGCCATTTTTATGGATGTTGACAAATTTCCTGGAAGAAATGTTTCAATTTAAAGCTTTTTGCACCAAGCTCTACCATATGCCACAAAAGGGGTATAAAATGCACAGACCTATCGAAAAGTTAACAAAATGCCTCATGATGCAGGCACGCAGACCAGCTCCAACAAAGGATAAACCAGGCGCCAACAACTCCCCAATCACCATGACCGCACACACCTCTTGCAGCCAAAGCAGGGCTTCCAAAACTAATCCATTCAAAGCCTCCAACAACATGGTGTAATGATTATCATGCTATAACACTGTTAAAATTCTTCAATTTTGCAATTAGGTGAGAATTTCCGCAGGGGAGGAAATACGTAAATTATCTACAATATTTTCTTCATTCCATAGCATTCTCAAGTCATTCATCCCACATTCTGTACATCTAGTCACTGTTTAGAAACAGCGTTAGTCACAGAAAAAGAAAATATAGATGCTACAGTTATGTAAGCTCAAAAAGCATCCATGAACCTCTTATAATTCAAGTCAACTTTGCAACAGTCAAATCACAGGCATTTATAGTTAGCTTTATATATACTTTTTTTGTAAGTTTATGTATATTTCCTTGGGACATAAAAGCCAGTAATCCAGAGGGTAATATAATATTCTTTATTTTGAGCAACAACTTTTAAAGCCCATGCCATAAAACAAATCATGGCATTCAGTGTTCTTAAGAGCATATAACCAGTTTGTGCACCAGTATTTACAGGTTTAAAGTGAACATGTCTGTATGTGCCAGTGGTTTTTTTTATTTATGTCTTTTGTTCGGTGGTAATGTAATGATATAAATGAGTGCATGTTTGATGTGTTTGAGTGTAAATGTGTCGAATGAGAGATGATATTTTTAAATGTGTTCAAATGGAAATGAGTATTTTTTTAATACTTATGTGCTGGTATGCATGCCATTTTGTCGAATGACCTGTTCTTCACAAAGATTTCTTGGCATAAATGCATGATTATTTGTCATTTTATTGATAAAATTCAATGCAGTATACACAGACATGCATTTTAGTAATGGTAGCAAAGGGAGAAGTCCAATACCTGCACATAATGCCTGATGAATGTGGTTTAAGGAACCAGATTTAGTCGGACTTATTGAAATATTACTACTTTTCGCTGGAAAACAAGCAATCACAATTTTATCGTCGTCCTTCTCGTGGTCCACTTTGTGATTACAACTACTTGTGAAAGCTGTGACACAAAGGATTACTTTCATTTAAGCCAAAATTTTTACGATTTTTATAAATGCATAAGTTTTTAAAAGTTTTAAAACAATAATGATTTGAATTTTCATCACCACAGGCCTTTTTTAATTCCACTTTTGATGGAGTTAAAAAAAATCCCTCAGTAATGTCATGAGATGTAATTAACAACTTGTTACAGAGGTTCAAATCCCTTCCCAAATATAACGGCATCCTCACTGAAGAGACAAGATTCCTGTCCAATGAATGTATTCCTGTGCAATACGGATACTCGACAGAATGTTGGAGATTACCCAGCTATGGCATGACTGGTAGAGGGTTGACGGTTATTGGGCATCCCCGATCACCACTATCCCACCGCACAAAATTCAGCGCTCTCAATCAACTTTCTCTCCCACTCTTTCTCTCTCTCGCACTTGCATCAATTTCCTAGCAATCTGAAGATGCACATCTCACACCTGGTTTTCCCCCCACTCCCATTTTGAAACTTTTGACCTGGTCTTGTTCTAAAGGGAGGGATGCCAAAACTAGGCACAGTGTGATAAAGTTGAATTTCTTTAGAAACCTCTTTGTGTGTTCTAAGGACACAAGATTACATATCTTAACAGTTGAGCTTATATATTTTCCCCTCAGCTGAATTTCACCACAGGTTTAAATTTTTTTTGTTGGCTTTCTGTTCACTGGGCACATATATTCCAGGATTGGATTCAACAAATACAAACGTATGAATGGTCTTCTTACTGAAAAGCAAACATTTTAACAACTTAACATCTGATTGAAGGGAACTTTAGAAAAAGAGGAATGACACGAAGGAGTGTGACTTTGATCATGGATATCCAGAACTGTGTTGGGCTCCACGAATGACAAGGGGGAAGAATGAAGAGCACAACAAGTTGCAAAGATACCACACAAGCAAGCGTCAGATCATCCTTTTCATTCATATGAGAATCCAAATTCAAGCAGTAAATAGGAGTAATGGACATCACAAAGTAATGACAGTATACCAGGCATGAAAATATCTTAGTAAAAACTTCATTAACATGGTTTTCTTCAACAAACAAGCAATATGGATGAAAGACAAGAACAGTTATGTAAAACCTCTACTAAGCATTATTTTTTCAAATATCAACCCAATATTTATTATATGTACAGAAATTACTCCCCAAACTAAGCCACACCTAATCCATGAGAGATCATTTATTCTCCTTACAATGAAGCAAAATTTTTATTGGTTTTTAAATGAGTCGATAAAAGTTCAACAAATGAAAAGAATCAATACAAAAATACTATGAAAAATGTATCCATCTCGATTTGATGTGCCTTAGTTGAATATTTCAAACTGAAGGGTGATTCATATCCTGAGGATAGCTAAGATAAGAGTTCTTGGTGGGTTTTCAATCCACTCTTGATGGATATCAATGCATACACAACAATATATTAAAAACCTTAAAATATATCTCAGGAGTACATAACCTGTACGTTTGTAAAAAATTGCATTAACACACCTAAAAAAAGCTTCTCAATTAATGTATTGTGCATATCATAGTTGTGCTGTTGATGAAGTGGAAGCAGAACCATTACATTAATTTGGCAGTTAGATGAAAATGAAAAATAAATTGATTCAAGGGAAACAAATAGTATTTTTGGTAGAACTCTATACTTCAGCTTTCCCCAGACAAGCAGTGGATAATTAGGATATAGCCAACTCAATCATTGCATTCTTTCACATGGTTTTGCGTATGTACAGAATACAAAGACATTTCTCATTAAAGAAATGGTGTAGAAAAATAACAAGTGAAAAACCATCACAAGAGCATGAACAGAACAACATATGTATGTTACATTATTTTGTCACTCCCAAAAACTAGTAACATGCATTTGTTACTTCAGATGCCTCTTTGAGCCAAGTTTAATAGTCATTCGTCAAAGCAAGAGGCCCAACGATATCAGCAAAATTAATATAAAAAATAACCGATGTGGCAAATTCATCCCGTTTCACATTAACAGAGAATTTGTGATAATGGCAGAGGACAGGATGAATGATCCCTTGAAAAGCACTTAACTTCCCTCAATCAAACACATGTTAGCGTAATGATCAGTGGGTACTTTACCCCTCCCTTTCCTCACACTTGTTTAAACTCCATCATTTGGAAATTTTTGGGAATGGACCGAAAAGAGTGGCAAAGATCACTCCTATCTCACTACCCAGCGTGTTTTTTAGGGAACACCACTCCCCATCTCCTCACCTGCCTCCACTTTGCTCTGTCAACAGCTATGTTAGTACAGCTCCCCTTTCTCAACCTTTCTTCATCCACATTACGCACGTGGATGAAAACTCACTTTTTACTCTCCTCACCTAATAAGTGATCCACTTCGTTATGGCAGTAGCACCCCTGAGAGCCTGAAAAAATCAATACCCCACATCTCCCACCACCAGTTTAAATATTTGGTCATATCCCCATCACCCAGAGAAAAAACATGTTTCTTACATATTAAATATTTTTCTTGAGCGTCAAACGTTCGCTCCTTGGGTGAGAGCGACCTGCCTGGTTTCCACAGGGAGGCCAGAGTTGCTCTCAGAGGGGAGTTGGCAGTGGGGATCACAATAATGGTGCGTGGTGCATTGTGTTGGGAGGCAGGGGTTCATCAGGGGCACAACGGGTGTAGGGAGCTGGGACTGCTGCTTCGGCTGCTACTATTGCTGCTGCTGGTGCTGTAAGTGAGCCGCGGCAATAATGGCGGGCACTGCCGGCGACGGAAGAGGCAAGCTGGAGGTGGGGCGGTGCTCCCCGCGCATCAGACATCAGCTGAGCGCGAAGTTAGGCTGGGTGAGCGGGAGTGAATCACTACACGGTGGCCATTTTTTGTGACAAAACCATCACTCTCTATGAGGACGGCAGTCTGCTGCTGTTGCTGTTGCCCAGAACTTCTATTTCCAGGGGTACTGCCACCGCGAGCGCCATCTTCTTCCTCTCCATCCTCCTCTTGGATGTCTCCAGAGGTGACCCTTGACGGACCTCCTCCTCCACCACTTCTTATGCTGCCGCCGCCACTGCCACCTCCTCCACTGGCTCCATCACTGGATTGCAGACCACGCTCCCGAAGACTCTTGTGCTTCCGCCACGCATTTTGAATAAGGCGAGCACAATACTCTTCTCTCTGTCGCCAGAGGGTAGACGAGACTGGCTCGTAGCCTACCTCGTCGGGACGGGCCTGGACCTCACCCAATTCGGCAGATTCCTCGATAGGATTACCCTTTCGAGCAAAGAAGTCTTTCGTGAGAGCATCCAGGATGTCCACACAGAACATGAGGTCTCCCTTGCATATAGGAATGTCCATTGACACAATCTTGTACTTGTTTGGCTTGTGAATTTGAAGAGGAGGTTCAAGAACATCCAAAAAGTCTGATAGTTGATCGTAGCGGATGTACTGCGTACCATCAGGGTCAAATTGTTGCCATATTTCATAATACATATCGTAGTCATCATCGGTCAAACCTTCTTGCACATCCTCTGTTGCCTGTGAATAGTTCTCCAAAATGACAGCAATATACATGTTGATGACAATAAGAAAGCTTATGACCAGGTAAGATAAGAGGAAGGTGATGCCAATCGTGCTTGAACCACAGTTCCCTGGAAAACCCATCTCATTGTCAGGTGGATCACAGTCTTCCTCATTAATTATACCATCAAGTACTCCATCCCAGCCAGCTGAGGTGGACATCTGAAAGAGCAAGATCATGGACTGGCCAAAAGTTTTGAAATTGTAGACGTCGTCCAATCCACTTTTATCCTTCACATGCATAAAGAAGGACATTCCAAAGATGGCAAATATGAACATGACCAGGAAAAGCAGCAAGCAAATATTGAAGAGGGCTGGTAAGGACATAGCAAGCGCAAATAGAAGAGTCCTAATGCCCTTAGCTCCCTTCACCAATCTCAAGACTCGCCCCACTTTTGCTACCCTTACTACTCGGAGCAGTGTTGGGGACACAAAATACTTCTCTATCAAATCACTCAACACCAACCCTGTAAAAGTAAGAAGAACTGGATAAATATTTGTTTTTGAAACATGCGTCCATATTTAAATATCACATATAATATTCTTATTAGCCAAAGATTCAAGGAATATCAATACCTATGGCAAATTACACTCATCAAAAGAGCCACTTACCTAAGATTGACAAAATCACCACTACAAAGTCAAATAGGTTCCATGGTTCTTTGAAATAATGATAACGAAGAGCAAATATTTTCATTAAGCATTCACTGCTAAATATAACAATGAATATCATATTGAGATAATCTAAAACAGTGCTAAAGGTTTCCGTTTGTTGATAGTGATCCAAGGTCATAGTGAGCATGTTGAAGCCAATAAACAGCATGATGATCATATCAAACTTCTTGTTTGTAACAATTTCAAATACAATAGCTTGAGGTTTCCACTAATTGGGGAAAATGAATGTGAATTAGTTAACATTGCTTTGGAATGAGAAACATATTCTACGTGGATATGGAAAAACTGCTTACCCTAGGTCTTGGTATAGCTTTGAGAGGTTTCTTGGATCCCATTTTCTTCATAGCATTGTAGTATTTCTTCTGATCCTCTGTCATGAACATTTCCAGAGATCCTCCTGCGTATAGTCAAAAACAATTCTGATTTATGATTCTTTACAAAAAGGCAATAAGGAAACTACTTTCATGAAGAAAATACTTATCTTTTTCTTTTGTTCATTGAAATTGTCAATGATTACTCCTATGAACAGGTTCAAGGTGAAGAAAGAACCAAAAATAATGAAGAATACGAAGTACAGATACATGTAGATATTTGTTTCTCTTATTGGTTGCTTCCCAACCTGTTAGAAATTGAAAGAATTTTATCAGTTTTTTGATGGATATATAAATGGTATTGCTTACTTGGATGACATACGTACCTCTCTAGAGTCTATGGCATCATTCATGATTTGTATCCATCCTTTGAAAGTGGCCACTTGAAATAGAGAAAGATATGCCTTCCCAACATGATCGAAGTTCATAGGTGAGTTTTCCCAGGTATAATTTTCTGCTATGCAAGCATTATAATCAGCTATGATTTCATGATTGAGGGTGGTTTTGTTTTGGTCAACACACTGTAAAACAAGAGAATCATGATTAATTTTAGCAGAAAAGAGAAGCATTATCATTATTTGGTATGAATGAATGCCATACTTTCTTCAAAACTTAGAGATAATTTACATCATAGGTTAATTGAAGGAAATTTAACCTTACACCTAATTTTAAACTTGACTTAATGCGGTGAATATTTTGCTAAAATCTCTCGATAACTATACATATGTATTATGAGATACATGTTTGTTTTGCATGATTCCCAGACATTAGAGCTAATTTTTGTATGTTTATCCATTAGTGAAAGGCTCCAGAGCATATCATGCCTAGCTATTAAGTTTAGATATTAGTACTTTTCAGCATTAATGTTGAATATTTTCATTTACTCATTAGTAGCAATGACCAAAAGTATTTTGGTGCCCTAAGCAATCTTTTAGTGACATTGCAGTTATTCTAAACTGTATGGTTTGATAATATCAATATGATGAACTATACACAAAATAATTTTTAAATAATTTAAATTGATCTGAGCTATATCATGCATAAAATAGTTAACCTTTCAATTTTTACCCAAAAATTATATTTTTGGCTTTAAAATCATTAAGTCAAAAAAATACAGTTATGATATATACAGGAAACTAATTATTTAACTAATTTTCCATAAAGCCCCAATACCATATTCTGTCAACAAATCACTTATATCGGGGGCTTACAAAGCTTAGAAAATGTTACATTTAATTGTGAGTCTCTCAGTTTTTTTAAAACAGCATTTCAAAACAGTAACTTGTTGGGCAGAGGAGTAAACACCTTCTCACAACAACTGTCTCCAGATAGTAATTTTTTCTTCATGAAAAAATCAAAGAAACTAATTAATAAATAACTGCCCATTACAGCATGATAATAATGGTGTCTATAATGCCAACTTTCAATGGATCTTGAGTTAATTAACTTTTGTAGATATGAACAAAGAAATCAATACTCTAGGTAAAAAGAAACCTTAAGTTTCTGCAAACTTCAATGTTTTATTTCAATATGTTGCTGAACCTTGAATATGTCATTCAGGTAGCAATTACCTTGAAATATTTCCCTGCAAAAAGCTGGACTCCCATGATGGCAAAAATCAACCAAAATATAAGGCAGACGAGCAGTACATTGAAAATGCTGGGAATGGCTTGGACCAGAGCATTCACTACAACCTATAAGAAAGGAAAGGTATTAGTAAGACATTTATGAGGGAGTACAGAATCACTGATATATATTTTATATCATCTTTGCAGTCTGCATTTTTAAACATGCAGAAAGATGAAGGCCATGCACTTCCGTTGACTTTATATTCTCATTTTGATATCTTAAATTGTTTCTATTACCGATTTCACAAACAGATCCATGCAAATTCTAAGACCATTCCCTAAAAAATATATATTTATTTTGCCACTAACTCTAATAATTTTTTCCATGAAAATCTCAAAATTTGGCCGTGAAAGAGCAAAAAAGCTAGCAAGTGGTAGCACATGATCATTTAAAGCTGCTATGCTAAAAGTAGCCTCAGTAAGAGAATCATGTGATTTGACAATGTATTTCCTTTGGATCCTATTTTATACCCAAATAAATTAAGAAGAATAGGAATAACCTTGACAGAAAATTTGAATGCAAATTTAGTCTCTGAGTTCAGCGATCACTTGGGATATTGAGCAACTCATTGGATTACATGGGAATTTCTATAATCTTTGGTCTGTTAATGGGCTTGGATGTTTTAGTACATCAAAAGGAAAGTATTATTTTTAATTATATATGATAAAAATCAAAAAATAGAACTGAAAGGTTAAAAGTATACGTGATATGCAAAAATCATAATTGATAAAAGACATTAATCTTGGAGTAAATTAACACAAGAAAATAAAGCCCATTTTACATCATTTATGCATTAGTAATAAATACTGGAGGACTATGAATGAAATGAAATAAAATTATTTACCTCACTGAATTAAGGACAACAGAGTGCATTTGAATTTTACAGCCAATAAAACTGAGTTGAATGACTTCATAAATAATTAATTGACTAATCAATAATTCTAAAACCAAAATTTCAAATCCTGTTAATTAATTCATTGATTTACAACAGTTCTCACTAAGCTGTATCATTAAAATAATAACCACCAGAACTCATGGAATCAATAGATTAAAGTACGCGTGGAAATGCATTTTAATCCAGCTAACTTTATTTTGAAATGTAAGCAGACATGCAAAGAAAATCAGTACCAGAAAATTCAAAGATATGGTGATATATGACACAATTCTCAAATTTTTACTAATGAGCAAGTGTGTTATAACTGATGTAAGTCTCATAATGAGAACTTAAATGCTATTATCTCAAATTATTGTTATAAAAGAACAGGAGAAATCTATAATATATTTTTTAAAGATTAAATTAACTGGAAGAATAATCTTAATAAATTTATGGCTATGATCTCAGTATTTTATAACTTAAAAGGTGATTTCTGATGGAAATATACTTACTCTTAATACCTTACCGATTTTACTTATTAGCTTTAAATATGAGCTAACATATCTAGGAACCCCTTGCTGAAGTTCTTATCTAGACATTTTATCACTGCTTATGGCTGTCAGTAACAAATAACACACACATTTACATTGATAACAAAACAGATTGAGGGAATATTGGGTTATATGATGCAAGCTTAACATTTCAGAATAGAGAACAAGCCAGGAAAAACAGATTTACAGGTGTTTTATTTTCTGGTTACGACATGTAAGTAGCTAATGCTTTAGAGTAATCACAGAACACACTTGCTACAGAGTGACTAAGAGGAATATTGGAAATATGTTACACTACATATGTTTCACTAACATTCATGCTAGTAATGAGTTACACATAAGCAGTAGGTTGCAACAAGAAACTGGAAGGTAAAGCTAAGAGATACAAAGAGAAGATGTATAGCATGAAACACTAAAGGATTAGATTAGTGAAAGACTAGGGAAAGCATGCAAGGAGACACAATCGCAGCTTTACTATTTCTGAAGAATTCTAATCCCAAAGTCTCAAGGTTGCCTTACAAGGAGATTAGCCTCAAAAGGTAACAAGGACTCCAGGAGGTCATCAGATTCAAAGCGTGTAGAAATCATTTACTTTAAACCTATTAAATCTATTATATTCGAGTTAGTGCAATAGCAATGCTGATATAAATAGGCTTATAAGAACTTCCTAATTGCTCAAAATTTCATACAAGCTTCAAAATTTCAACAAATATTGCAATCATAATAATCAATGGAGGTTGTGATTTAAGTCCAGCCTTTTTATTTCAAGTGGATGTGAAATATTTAGCCCTAGGATGCACTCATGGACTTTGGAAGAATACCTATTAGCTGTATATGTCAATATTATAAGCATATGAAGAGAAAAACATCAAATGCTTGCCTCAAGAAGGATGTCTTGCAAGAGTAAACTTTTTGTGTTAATCCCTGCTCTCCTTTGAATTAACCTGACAATAATCTAATGAGAAAGATCTTTCACAAAGTAATATTTTCCTTTTAATATTCAAACTATTTATCTTAAAACATGAATGATGAAGTTCCCTTACTATACTTAATTACTTACTAAATAATAAACAATAATGTAATGAATTAAACCATCTCACATGTACTTCCATAATTTCTGTAGTATTTAGTTTGATTTTTTGTCTTCCATGCATCCAAGGGTTAAAGTGAAAAAAATACTTTTCCAAGACTACATAAGTTGTGATAAGAAATAAGCATGCTGACTCGAGCTTGGCCTTTGGTACGCATTGTATTCTAAGAATGGGGCAGGTGATTTCTTTCCTGATGAAATGCTAAAGCACGCCCTTTATGGACGAGCCAATCGCTCGGCTCCTCCAAGGCACCCCGAGACTGGGTACATACCCTCATCCCCTGCATTCTAGACATAGCCCTAAGAGGCCTAAGGGCTCTGAGAGTCCTCATTGTTTTGAAGGCTTGAATGCCTCCTGCCCCCACCAAGGATGCTACGAAGTTTATGAGGGACACCTGGAGTAAAGATGAAGTTAAGACAGAATGAAGGAAGCACGTCAGTGGGCCACAACACTACACAATGGTAGGAACCTACTAAGGACATCATCACCACATTATGCAGTCATAGAAAAAATTCATTTTCTGTCGATGTTTTTAGAGAAATTTTTTAATTTAAAAACATCCTCTGCTATAGCAATCAGATGAAGTGACTGCAGCTACAAAAAGCTTTCAGTAGTTACAACCTGGCATTGAATAGATATGAATCTGCATGATAATGGTGATGAGCAAACCATTGGTCTAATGAGAGCCTCAGGGTTTGCGGAGGAATCTAGCCTCCTATCCTTTCTTTTCCCACCCTACAGAGTTGTACCGATGAGACACCAAACAATTAACAGCATTCGAGGGAAATCTCTCCCCAGGCTCCTGAAATAAACACACAAAGCTTTTGGATAGGGCCACAGTGAGCACGACAACAAACCATGATGGGCATGGCTAAGTAAGAAAAAAAAAGACCAAGCGGGCAATAATAGGACAGTATGAAAGAGAGAGAGTAAGAAAGAGGGACACAATAATAGGGGACAGGTTGAGGAAGTATACTGGTATCAATATGGGATCGACACACCCGTTGCAGCTGTTTCTTTCTCCCATTCCTTCCCATCACACGGCTGTACTTACTCTCATGCCTTCCCAGCGCGAGACAGCCCTGAGAGGTCTTAGAGCTCGGAGAGTTCGCATGGAACGGAATGCAGGTATATCGGCAGCGCCGGCCCATATGGCCGCAAGGTTAATCAGAGACAGCTACGTGATATCAGGAGGGAAATTCATTAATTATAACCTTGATTAAAGATGTGTGGTGACCCATCACTTGACGGCGGCTTGTCCCAGTGACATTGTGTTGAACTCTCAACACGTACTCTGGAATACATTCACCATCGGGGCAGAGTCTTTTCCTTCTCCTGGTGGAACCCTCTGGAACCATCAAGTGAAAATATGTGCTTTGCAAAAAATTTGGGAATATTCCACCAGGGGTAGGAAAAGACTTGGCCTTGATGGGGATAGTATTTTCAGCGTACGTGTTGAGAGTTCAACTTAATGCCATTGAGCCAAGCCACCATTGAGATACGGGTCGCCACAGATGGAAAAGAACTTAAATAAAATTCCTGGTAGGTTATAAAACAAGTTTTCTGAGCTTTGCTGCAGAAAATTTGAAAGACTAATGAATCATCATGATTACTGAAATGATGAAAAAATTCTGTCTGCTCATAAAAAAGCTGTTATAGAATCCAATATGAAGTAATGGATTTTTAAATTATTGATAAACATGTATGAATTTATGCATCAAAATCTTTTTGTTAAAATGTATTAAGTCATCTCACAAAAGCTTCCTCTTTAATCATAGATTGTGGTTCGCAAAAATTATGAATGATTTGGATTCAAATGGAGTGGCGCTTGACGATGTATTTCTGGAAAAGAGACCTGCTAAATCATTATCAATGAATATTTTCATTAAAATTTCAAAAATTTACAGATTTATCAATAAGAAAATGACCACAATGACAATTAATATCATAATTATGTTCCATATGAGCATTAATTTGTTTACAAGGGTATTTGTAAATGGAGGTTGCCATTATGTTTTCAAATTGAATGAGGCATCCAAATAATTCTTGGTTTTTAATGAGTTATCTTTATAGTATTTATTTTTAATGTAATAATAAAACAATTCTTATATTATGGAAGGATAAACTGATTGACATATTAACTTTAGTACAGAAATGTAACAATTTCTACATTCACTGTCAGGAAAATCAAAGATAGTAACTTACATTAACCTGCCACAGACCTTACTTTATGATATTGGCTCCGAGTCTGTATCCACAGTAGCTATAAGCTACATGATATTTCAAAATCAACAATGAGGATAGTGTCAATGGAGGTTATCAAAATAATACATTGCTAAGAGCAATACCCGAAGAGGCAAGAGAGATTAAAGAAATAAAAATTAAGATGATAAAATGGGTTATTATTACAAAGTAACTCAATCTCCTTTTGGTGGTAAGAAGTAAAAGTCAGTAGAGTTAACATATTCAATAAAATATCTGCTCTACTCGCTAAGTGGCTGATTTATGGCAAGAGCTAAAATAGTTTCTATGCTACATAAGGAAAAAGTTTCTGCTGCATCTTGACTTCTGCAATCTGAGTTGATAAAAAAAACAAAGAGAGTGTCGCTTTCAAGTTAATAAAGAACATTTTAATTAATAATGGTTGACACAGAACTAAAATTCTACTGATTTTGAACTTATAAATACAGAGAACTAAATTATAACATTCTTCTAAGTATAGATTTATGGACTTTGTTCATTGTCTGCAGTTTAAATGGTATAAACATTCATCTTAAAACATCTATCTTATATGAATGCCTTCCTTGCAATTATTTACTGCACTAGAAAACAATGAGCATAATCCAACATCCATTTACTACTTAAATGCATTGCTACTATAAACAGAAATCTACTACGCATGATTGGGAATTGTCAAAATGCTGATTTTATCTATACTAAATATAAGATAGAAAATCAAAAAATTATCCCTAAATCTAAAAGGATTCAACATTATTCTTATGTTTATAAAAATGAGCTACATAAAATAGTCTAATGCTGTTAAAAAATCTTTACCAATTCTAGTTGTTCTTTTGATAATAGTAGGAACAAATATATCAATAAATTATGAAGCAATTCTACCCAAATTTAACTTCAAAATAATCAGGGTAAATGAATTAAAGAAAATTTCATATGCTTCCCATATTATAAATTTTGAAAAAAATTTTCACGATTGAAGTGTATCAATAACTACATTTGTTTTCTGTGTTTTAACCATTACAGTTTGACTTGAGGTTTCTCAAGATGTCTATTGTACATCATTTTTCAACATATATTAGACCCAATGAATTTCAAATTTGATTGAATATAATTGAAATTCCTTTATTTTCATTGGATATCAATATCTTCATTTTGAAAAATGGTTTATTTAATTACTTAAAAAAATTAATTTGAAAAATTAATGCATAGATACACCAAGTAAAGGAATTCTAACTTACCATAACAATAATAAAATCCAGCCAGCACCATGCATTTGTAAAATATTTCTTGAAACCTAGAGCTAACCATTTGATTAACATCTCCAGGAAGAAAATCACAGTGAATATTCTGTCCATGTAATAGAGGATATCTTGTAAAATTGGACGATGCTGAAGATGGACATCCTCCAAGGCCTGAAATGCAGATATTAATAAGAGATGATTTTCTCTAAATTAAATCAAAAATTAAATTAACTGTATCCAATTAAGAAGTTATGCTCAATTATCTTCAAAGTTATTTCTTTAGTATCACTTCATGAATAAAAATTTATTGAAAAACTAGAATTTATTTCAACATTTAGTAACAGAATTTAACAGAAAACTCCAATATATCCAGGAAAAATTCAAAGTTGGTAATTTTTACTTCAATCTTAAATTAGCACATATTTTAATAATAGTATTTCATTGAGTTTTTCTTAAATTAAAAGAAAAACTAGTGAAAGATAAGGAAGGAGGCCAGTTGAATTTTGGCAAATGCTTACCAATGCCAAACTACTGAGAAGAATCATAGTGATAACAGCAGTTTCAAAGTATTTGTTCTCAATAAGCTGGAATGTTTTAAGTCGAAGGTTAGCCCATCCTTGCCAGAAAGGTGCATTATCATCTCCAGCCAAGAAAGGAAATCGTTTGTAACAGTGATCTGGACAGCACTCAGCTGGAGTATCTTCATTTTCTCCCTCTATGATGATGTCACCACCTTCCATTTGAATACCATCTACATCATCCTCTCCTTCATTTTCTTCCTCTCCATCTTCTAGTTCTGAAAGGTAATGTGAACATTAGGTGAACTTCGGTTGATTTAAATCATATTCCATAGCAATAATAATTTAGGGATAAGTAATTGGAATAAGAGAATATTTAGCTAAAATAGTTCAAACACTACCTAACAAGAAGCAAGCTTGAGAAAATTTACCAAGTCTACATCCTTAAATCTAGCCTCAATCTGGGAGTGCCACAAGGATCTACTCCTATGGGTTCTATGTTTTTTTAATACTCTTTCACATTCATATTAAAGAGGTAGCCATCTTACAGGGAACCTTTGTATACACAAAAGATAAAATTTTAAGATGCCAGTTTCGGAGCTGAGGAAAAGATATTACCCAGGAGTAATACGAAAATCCATAGAAATTGCCTGACAGCCAACAAACATCAATTGGGATGAGGGTTACCTTCCACCCAGTTAGGAAAACAAAGTTCTCCAACTGGCTAATCACAGAAATAATGCTATCAACCAATCCTACAGCAGTAGGGAGACAATTAAGACCTATGTAAGACTAATTACAAAGGCTCTCAGTATATTCTGAATATGCCTGATGGAATTCATGAGAAACTGTTGTTTAACTGAATCCTACTTTGAAGTGATAACCCTGAATCTCAAGTGGAATCACTTTGCAATCAACACCACAGAAATTTTTTAAACAACCATGGAATTTCATTGAAAACTTCAAATTATTCTTTCCTGACAAGAAGTTTCTTAAAAATGGTACAAACTGTGGTGTCATTGTACCTAATTCATATCAAATCATAATTTCATAACGAAAAGGGCATGGAAATTATGACATAATACATATTAGGAAGTACTTAAGTTACTTGAGGAGCTACATAAGTTGGAAGTTATCACCTGTCCTTTAATATGGATCTGAAAAATTATTCACCTTCATCCTGTTCTAAATCTTCTTTGCTGGCATCTCTCTTTTCCTCTCCTTCCATAGTCTCAGCACTACCCTTATGACTGTCATCCTTAAAAGGCCTATTGTTATGGCTTCCATAGGATTTATTGCTGAAAGAATTCATGAACAGTGGTTTAGACATTTACAGAAAACATTTCTAGAAACATATTTTGTCAATTATCATTGAAAAGTTCTACCATAAAATACTGCATTCTTAAAAATATGACAAACAATTTTACCTTGCAGCATCATCGTCTGGTATCCTTTTCATTAAATCATTCTCTATTCTGTTGTCTGGATGACTTGTTATGGAATTCCCAATGAATTTGGTGTTGTTCATGGCTAACTTTCCTTTCTTTAGTTTGTTCTTCAAGTCTCCTTTAAGAGAAATTTACTAGGAGTTACTTTTAAAATTACAATATTCTTCAAACGTTGAGGGCTTTTAGATTCTCAGACTAGGTCAGATATTGAACTTATTTGGGAAATTTCTTTGTAGTGCAAGATTGTTAGTAATTAACTAAGTTAATAAGAAAACAAATTGAGCAAGTCATGATACTCTCTGTAAATCAGCTATGAATGGTACTGAATAAGTGAAGAAAAAATATATTTTTAGGATTTAATTGCAGTGAAATGTTAGTTAATTTTACTAGTTCCTTAAATAAATAAGATAAATCTACGTAGATAGATCAGTTATTTGTCCAGCTCATCTCAATCTCTCTAAGAGCAGCAAGTGTATTATTTAGATAGATTTTCTAATTGTAATTATAGTTAAATATATGTGTATGCATGTGTATTTGCATGTATATCAAGCATGAGAAATATTTATTTTTTAGTCCATGTAATGCTCATTAGTAAAAAAATACAATCCCAACAAAGTATTTTGGTTCATGGAGATGGTATATTCACTTCATTTACCAACACATTTTTGGTGGAGTTGAGAAAAATAAGGAGTTACAAATTACAATTAAGGCTCTATATCTAAATTACATCAAAGGCTCACCATGAATGGTGAATTCCATGCCATCACCAATTGCAACTTCATGCTGAGTCAGATCTTTTGGACTCTTCTTATCCCGAAAAATAATACCATCAGCCAATATTTCTTCTGTGTTTAGATCTAAATCTGGGTCACGTTCATGAGCATCTAGATATAAATTAAAAAGTCTAAAATCAGTAGTATTTAACAATATAGAATAACATCAAAAAATCATTATATCAGCAAAATATATTTTAAGAATTCCTTAATTCAATAGATCCAATCAGTTATTTTTGTTAATAATAATAATAATAATTAACAATTACGATTGAGCCAATAAAAAGTTAGAAATGTAAATTGCTTAATTTCTGAAGCAACAGAAAATAATGAAACTATTATGATGACAAAAACTAAGAGAAACATCATATAATCAAAGGATAATTTTCTGAGATTCAAACACTAATTCTTACAATGAAATTATTGAAACAATTGATTCAGTTATCAAGCTACTAGAGAGTGCTAAATTCTAGTAGTGGTTTGGATAGAAAGGGAATAGTATTTCAGATTTGAATAGATCAAGTTTGTGCCCCAAACTATCCATGCAATATTGTGAATGATAGACCATTCCAGTAAGAGTAAGAGCTGACATGCTGTAAGATACATTTCTAGAGAGTTTAATTATGTCCTTATTGGTGCAAATTGGATAATTTTAGGATTTGATTATGTCATTCATAAGCATGCTTATTTTTAGTATGTTTATTGAAAGAAGAGAAAGGAAGTTAGTTTTATTAATTAAAACCTATTCATTCCTGGCAAATATGACTGAGAAGATAAGTTATCATACTATTTTCATGGGGTCCAGGATTAACTTACTCAGGCAGTGAGCATTCCAACTTAATGTCATGCTAGTGGAAAATATCTAAAAAATTACAGAGACAGATCTCATTTATTTATATTAATTAAACTCTTGGTTAAGAAATACTGAAAGCCAAAAGATATACATGATTCATCCATAAATATTTTGTTACATACTTGATTGTAATATGCTCTAATTGAAAATATTTATATTGGCAGCTCAGCTTAGAGTAATATTTTCATAAATAAGCATAAAAATTGATCCAAGAAATACAATGTCACAGGTATCATTCTAGAATTCAGTATTTATCTTATTCAAATTTCCTGATTGAAATGAAACTAAATTATATTTAGATATCAACCTCATGTAACTAATCTCATAGGGAACCAATTAATACAAAAACTGTTACAATATGCTAATTTGACTTTTGATGATTTGTTTTAATTTTAAAATAAAATTCACATTGATTATTTTAGTAAATGAGGTATTTCTGGAAATGAATAATATTATCTTGAGGGTGAGTGCATGAAATACCCCTTATATCCCACTCACGAGATAAAATTCAATATCAATTCAGGACATAAATGAATGCAAACAATGCATGTCATTTTATACTTACAAGTTTTTTTAATCCTTAATGCTGCATAGTTGCAAATTTTTAAAGGTATACTTTTAAATAACCTCATTTTAATTTTATATAATTATTCATAAACAATATAAGTTAATTGGATACTATGAGAAAGATGAAAGGAGAAAATACTCGTATGCTTCTGTATTTTTATAAATCATTTGTGATAAACTTAAAGATGGGAGTGAAGTATCATAATATTTCATTTAATATGAGAGCTAAGCTTCCAATGAATTAATCTTAATCAATTAACTCCAGATTCTTGGCATGAATGAAAATGGGTCAAAAATATTTTCATGAGATTGGTTTTCAAATTAAAAGTTTGTCTTTGCTCAAGATCATAATGAAGATATGTAAATAAGAAAATAAAATAACAAGCTAACTTATATCTATAAAATCACCACTGTATTGTGAATATTTTCTGACTAAAGAGTGAAAAGACTGTGTGAGTGGATAGTTAAAATAATAGAAAGAGGAGGAAATAGCATCCAAGTTATAAATTTCACTCCAGATATTATAAGTTGCTGATGACTGAAAATTTAGTGTAATGAAAATATGGATGAATGAAGATGAATCTGTATCAGCAGAAAATTTAGCAAAATACTTAGACGAACAAGTACATGCATGCATTTATTAGGAATGTAGTGAAATTTTAGTTTGGAAATTCTAAAAAATATTGATATACAAAAGTGAACCCACAAGAAAATTAATTTATTTGTTTCATGAAGCTGCAGATTTGAAAATAAGGTTTTTATTATTCCCTTGAAAGAATTATCATCACAGATTGTGTATGATACAAATATGATACCATGCGAACCTAATTCATGTCCTCTACATTTAGACAAGTGCAAGTTCTTGCAACAAACTAGGGGAAAATTTAAGAAGATAGATTTCACGAACAGAAAGTAGCCACAAACAAACATTACTTTCATTAAATACAATGAGGAAACATGCAATATATTTTTAATCAATTTAGCAGATGATAGACAGGAATACATTGAATGATGGCAGTTATGAAAGTGAATGCCAATGGAATAACACAAGTGAATACAAACCTAAAGGAGATTCCAAGATGTATATATTTCTTCCATATGCTTAGTGAATAGTGCAAATATAAGATTTTCTAAATATTAAGAAACAAATGGCGGACATAAAATAACTTAAGCTCATAATACAATTCAATATTAGCTGTAAATATAAATTTTCACATATTCTTATCTTTAGTACAAAATGATGAAAAGTTTGCATCAATTATCCTTTTTCAAACCCACAAAAGGAGGAGATGAAAGGAAGGTACCAGCAATTAAAAGATGATGATGATAAAATTATGAGTGATGATGAATTACACCAGAAAGCTTGGTCCTATGACATGAATTTGATGAGGACAAAAACTCGTAAGGATGCAATCACTGTGTGAAGGGAAATGAAAAATGAAATCAGATGCACTTTCATTTATATTTTTATCATATGTCATATATATTGTTTTCCATTATATTGTAACCTTCTCTGTAAATAGTGTTTAATTGGTTAAAAAGTTAATTCTTAAAATTCAGACTCTCAAAGATATTTGTGAATTTTATAGATTTAATATGGAATATGCAACTTAAGCTTATTGTCAACAAAATTCTTTCTCCCTTTTTAAATAATAGAACTAACTTTTGAATGATAATCGAATTTAAAAATTTGTTATGAATTGCATCCATCTGAGTTTTTGTTCTTTTCAACTCATCAGGTTTCTACTTTTCATTTTTCCTAGATGATATCTGTGACTCAGAAAGTAAGTCATTCTAAATATTTCAAGATAAAAGAAACTCATCAATGTATGAGTATATCTCAGATCAGGAAATGAAGGTTGCTCTAAAAAGTTAGTAAACAATAAGAGACTTTGAATGCTACTTAAAATTGCCAATTTCATAATAAAACTTACTTCAATAACTCTAGTTTGTTATTAAAGCTATGTCACACTAGATGACTCTTCCACAGGGAATTCAAAATTAGCTTTAAGTTTACCATGACTTCACAAACACATATACTACATGGTCATTCTATTTCAAAATTCAGCATAAACTATAGCTGTGAAATTAATGAAATTTATGATACTATTTTCCAATTGGAATGAAAGTAGGGTAAATTAATTCTTCTAAACATACAAGTACTATTAAATTAATAAGAATTGCAAATATGCAATTTTCTATTTCCATGAAGTCTCATTCTGATTTAATGCAAGATTTTTCCATTACGAAAATTAATAAAGAATATTCTCATTAAATAATTCAAAGTGAAAATTCCATTCTTTTACTGCTATAAAAACAATCCAATTATAAAGAAATTTCTGATTGCAACTGAAACAAGAAAATGGAATATCTTTGGCTTTAATAATTAATGTTGATAACTTAACTCATAAAATTTAATCTCCGTATCTAATATGAGCCAAACCATACATAATATGGTAATAATTAGAACATACATTTGAATTAATTCAGAAACAAAGAAAATTCTAATGACATTATTCAAAATGAATAATAATAGCAACAGTATGCTTAATGCACAGAGACTGTGCATTAGATTGATTCTGGATTACTTTAATTGTACAATATAGCAAGTTATCTTTCATCTTATCTAAAATCAATAATTCAATAGATTATAATTGATTTTTTAAGTATAAAGTAATTTTTACTTTTGAATTCTGATCAAACCGTCATTTACATCCTTTTGATATTTTGTATGACCATGATAAAACAAAATTCATTATCGAATCACCTACTTCCATGAAAATGGATGAAGAGTAAATGTTACATGCAAATTTTATTCCAATGCAAGACTTATTTCATCTAGGGATAACAATAAAAATTTCAGTAAGTATAGCATTTGATGAAATCAACATCAAAATTATTGTTAACTCCTCTGTACTTATAGCTAATTTTCATTCCATAAAATGTGTTAATTATGTATGGAAATTTGTATAAAAAGGTGCATGGTCCAAAAGAGTATATCCAACAGTGAAATAATCAGCAAAATTAGCTTCATGAAAATAAAATAAGCAGCAATGATTTTTTGGTGCCGAAATGATATATTAACAAAAATTATAAAAATTATGCTACAAAAGTCTACAAAACTAAAAGCTAAACTAGAGCAACATTCAAAACATGACACACAAGGACAAGCAAACTGATTGGATATAAACCTTCTTTCCAACTGGAGGAGGGTCCCTCACCTGGCGTCTGATCTGAAATCTGATTGGTTAGTTTGGCACGCATCAACTTGGCCAGGGTTAATAAGTTACGCTTTATCCAGTTAATGAAGCGGCCAATTCTATCAAAAGCTTCTGCTATCTTGTTGGTGTCATTATCTGCTGCAGGAGCAGACAAGTTAGAGGAACCAAAATTGCTCAAGAGCAAGGCCAAGAAGAGATTCAGCACCTGAAATAGTAAGTGAGCGGTAATTTTAGATGAAATAATGAGCTTTTATTACCTGTTTTGCATCTTCTAAAATGGCTAGTAGTGAATTGAGTTAAATGTGAACAAAATAAATGGAACAATATTATTTATTACTCATAATTTTTATTTAAAGCGAGGCTGAAGCCATCTAAGGATAAAACTTAATTTAATTAATTTTATAATGGAAAAATTCATCAGGTGTATCATAAAAAACAACATAACTCAGAATGAAACACTTCATTATGTGCTAAACTGTAAAATAGAATTAATTACAACATCCATTTTTCTAAAACTATTTATAAGTGATATCTTTCATAAATGTTCTACATCTACATCTACATGAATACCCTGCAAGCCGCCTTTCGGCGTGTGGCAGGGGGTGTAAACACCAATCGATTGAGCCACCACATTTGAAATGTTGATCAAAGGTTATCTTTAGAGTCATTTTCTGTTTTTTAATTAACTTGTCTGTAATTTAAGGGTAATTGTCTTTTATTAGCCTATCTATTAAATAAGTAGTATAAGATGAGAAAGTAAATATTAGATGAGAATACTAGATCTAACAGGATCAAATACTTTTGCAATCTCAGATACTTTATCCGAATGAGCCAAATGAATGCTTCATTTATTTATTGCTCAGGAAAATGCTTTATTATTCCAATCATTAAGTTATCCAATTAAATCAAATTATCCCTTAAATTAGCCTCTTTTTGCCTGGATATTCCTTTCACTAGCTCTCATTACAGAATGGTAGCCCTTAAAATCAACAAATAGCAATACTTGGGATTTTCCAATATTTTTCTGTCATAAACTCTTTGCAAAAGTTATGCTATTTGTTACAGTTTATTGCAATAATATATTAAACATAAAACAGTATTATACTCAGAAGCTCTCCTGAGACTTAAATAATCAAAGTGACAACACTCAACAACAGCAGGTTCATTGAATACTCACAACTAAGTTGCCTATAACAACAGTGGCCAAGAAGAATGGGATGCAAGACCAGTCACCAACAAGCATACAATCCCACATTGACTCAATCCATTCTCCACACAGCACTCGAAAGACGATCATGAAGGAATGCATAAAATCCGTGAAATTCCAACGAGGAAGGTCTCCATCCGGGAATTTGTCAACATTATCTGAAAAGTGTGCGCAGTTTTTGAGTGAGAAGAACAAAATTGTATTTAGAGTTACAGAAGAAGCATTCAGTAACAACATTTTAACAGGTTCTGATAAAAGATTAATTACCTGTATAATTCTTTCCAAACAACTGCATCCCCATCACAGCAAAGATAAATATAATGATGCAGAGCACAAAGGTTAAGTTACCTAAAGCACCTACTGTTCTACCCATGATTGAAATTAAAAGATTGAGGGTTGGCCATGATTTAGCCAATTTAAAAACTCTCAGCTGTGGAAAGCAAGGGAAAGGAATATTGAATTAGTTATATAGAAAATATTGTATCAAAATAAAAAGTTATACATTTAAGTGATACATACCAATCTGAATGATCTTAAAACTGAAAGACCTTGAACACCTTCCAACCCCAATTCCAACAATGAAAGAGCAACAATGATAAAATCAAAAATATTCCAGCCTTCTTGGAAATAGTACTTCGGACTCATTGCGATTAACTTCATAGTGGCTTCAATAGCAAATGTTGCAGTAAAGAACTAGAAAATAAAAAGGTGATGCATTAAAACATATTTTGAGATTAAGTAAACCAACCTCTCTTGTTTTATAATTTTAAACTTAAAAATATACAACACTGAATAACGTAAATTCAAACTTATTATGAAAAGAGATTTACATTACATTTTATTTAATATTACTAATTCCTTTTTAAATATACTCACGAAAGGATTTGGCTTTAGTTCCTTTCAAATAGTTAAATTTGTTGAAATACCTTTTTCCACTTCCTTAATAAACCGTTATGATTTATTGTATATCATTTTAGAAATTTTCTCATAAATGCAATTTTCATTTCATAACTTCAATTCACAGTATATTTAATTCTATTCATTACTATATTTTGAAACATGATTTTATAATATATTGATAGTTGTTTCAAAATTCTTACTTGCTTTAATTAAAATTCTTGACATGCTTTTATACATAAGACAATTAATAACTAGTGGATACCAAGAAAATGTAAAAACTGAAGCAAGTTTATGCAGGCTAAGATATTTACTGTATTCGATAGCATATAAAAGGTACCAGCATATAAGATGCTCTATTTCAGTTGAGCTAACTCAAAACAAGTTCTGATAGCACTGTTAAAAATTACATTATAATCCCATCTACTCTTCAGTTTCAGTGTTCTCATATTTTATTATAACAATATAATCACTTTGATCATGACAGCTCAACTTCTGAATTGCAGCAAGAAATGCAGAAGTGAGTGAAAAATTCACAGACTAGATGAATTATTCTCAAATTTTTCTTTCTTTTTACACTAGAAATAAGATATCCCATACTAAAATAGGTTATGATGAAGAAGAGCCTCCTTGTCAGGGATATAGATTATATACAGTTGATGTACAGTTTCACAAATTGAAGATTTTATATCGAGAATGAAAATTTGTGAATACTTTTTAAGAATATGGAATAGTATATTTGAGGCACCATTTTAAAAATTTGATAGATCACTAAAACTGGAGAGCAAAGAACATTAAAGAGTATTTCAGATAAAAGAATGGAAGACTTGTTTTCATAAAATTAATTGATTTGGAGGAACAGTTATAACACAGTAATGAACTCACAAAGTAAGTTCAAATATCTATTTTCACTTAAGTCTTGTAACTTCTAAATGTTGAACTATACCCTAAGAATGTAAACTTGCCTGTCACGTAACAAAGTTCCACTCCATTCTATCTTCCTATCCAAAATAATCTGAATTTTCTGCGGGACTAAGAACTCTCAATGTAACAACCCAACAAATACTTTAATTACAAATTACCTAATCAGACCTTGATACTCAACAGGAAGCAATATTAGTTAGCTTCATTTGAATCATTCATTCTGCCACCTAATATAATTTGAAATTGATTTAAAGTCAACTCCTCTGATGGATGACTGGGAATTTTTTACCTACCATCCTGCTTTCTACATTACTTTTACTGAGATGGTGAAGACTTCAAAGACCTAGCTAAGATATCAGCCATTCATGCTGGCAAGAAAGTAAAATTTTCAGTTTGCCATCCTAGTGTTTATTTTAGATGTATATGTCTAGTATAGCATATACTTCATTGTATTTTGTAGCATATGAATTTTATTTTATATTCTGAAAGTTCACTGTTTACTTGTATGTTTATTGTATTCTTGATATTTGATCATTTTTATTTTTTTACATTTTATTGCAACTTTGAATTCTTTTCTAATTTTGACATTTTGGCATTTCATTTAAATATTTTACTAAAGATTTGACTTTTTGGATATTCAAAACACTTGATTACGACAGACAACATAGAATTATGGTTTCAATACTGTATTTCAATTACTTGTTATTGGTTTGTAAATTGTTGGTTCTACTACATACATCTTTTTCTTCGACTCAAGGTATTAACCTGTGTGTTATGCATGAAATACTTGCAATGTTTTCTCCTTTGAAACCGTATGTATTTCTTATTCATGTATTTATCTAACATCTGTATTGGATGGAAGACGAGGCTGGCTCAATTTTACCTGATAAATAAAATCATTACAAGCTAAACTAGTGGAAGCTTTGAAAAATCATCAAGCAACCATAAAAATTCCTTAAAATTTAGAATTCCCCCCTTTGCTGATTGTCCACAAAATTATGGTTACTCACATTCCTTCCCTCTTCTCATTCTCTATTGGAGAAGAAAGAGAAAGAAAAGAGATATATCTTTGGCACCATAAGAGCTTTTTAACTTGGAAAATAATTTCTCCATTCTCAGATTGTCCATGCTCACCTACCAACCTAGTCTTTACCTACCCTTTCTCTACATCTCCTCAAAGTGCAAAACTTCATTTTTGCCTTCTACCCCTATTGTATTACATATTATTTTCTCCCTTTCCCTTGATTTCTTGTTTACAACTATGCAGCTTGATTAGCTCTCCTGTTCTGAGGATGATGCAGCATTGCAAGAAATGGTTAACCAGCTTTTTCTTCCCTTGCTGTGACACTGTATGAGTTCTGCACTACAATATTTGCATGCCCATTTTTAATGATGATAAGATAAGCTAGCTGTTGAAAACAGTAGCTATGCAACTACTTTTTGTAAAATTCTACTTCTGTTTCTCAAATGATTGTTTTGTCTTTTCTACTTAACATCATACTGTAGATGAACATATTTGGGAAGCTACTGCTGCCTTTGTTTTATGCTAATTTAGATGGGGCCACTTTCATTTAACATAATTTTGCAGGAATATTTTGTAGTGGAACACATTATAACTACAAAGAATGTGTGAACTTTGTGAAAACAAATTCTCGTATAATTCTTAAGAATAGAAAAAAATAAGCAATATACTTACATAATTTCCACTTTTCAGTGCTCTCTCCATATCCTTATTCATATCATGATGATCCAAGGCCATAAACAGTGTATTGACTACTATACATAATGTAATAAACAGTTCAACAAATGGATCAAAAACTATCAATGCTACGATTTCCTGGAACTTAAGCCATGGCCAACAGCAGTCCCAGACACAAAATATATCTATGCCTTTGATGCAAATCGCCAGCAGTTTTTCTTTTAATTTTGGACCTTCATCATCCTCATCTGTAGGAAAATAATAAGTGGAAACTGTAGGGTGTATTAGTAATGGTCCTTCAAACAGCTTTGGGAGTTTTCATAATGTATAACAGTTGGCTGATTGACACATTGTGTCACTCACCCATTGCAACCTTCTCCTCTCCATGTGGTAAAGCTAAGTGTAATAAGCATTTAGCTTGGAAAAATAAATTACTTAGCAGAATTTAAGCAAAGAGGTGATAGAGAGAGCAGAGAGGTAGCTAGGAGAGGGACAAAATTTCTGAAATGCTTTCTGTAATGAATTTTGCAAATGAAATGTAAACAAAATGTGTACTAGCAAACAAATGTGCTTCATATATTTATTGTTGAACCAAATCTGCATCATGATTTACTAAAGGGTATATTTTTCTGATTTTGCATGTTTAATTGACAATAAATATATCAGGTAAGCAGTGCAAATATTTGGCTTGGCTTAAAATGCCTAAAGTAAATGGAAATTATGGAAAACATTCCATATGCCAGCATGTGTCATGTGCATAGAGGTTAGCATAAAAATTCTTTCACTGGTTATGCCTTTAACTGCAAAAAGCATCATTTACCAGGATAAGTATCATAAAAATTTCATTCAGTATAGTATTTATTTTATTAGATTATGCTATGCCTAATGATGGGTGCATTCTGCTATTAAATCATCAATGAATGATGTTTGACATCTACTCTTTTAAAATTAAGACCGTAAAAACTGATTTTCTGAATTTAAAAATCTATTCATTAAACATAACAGAAATTTTAGCTTGTGTAACCAGCCATACTGAATATGCAACTAGATACTATCCTAGCTTAATCATTCTGCAACATAAAGGGAAATTTATCGGAGAGAAACTAGGTTAGTATCTGCTCTACTGGTATCTGAAAAGTAAGCAGCTTCCAGGATAACCATCTGAAACAATTTCCCTTTTGTGCAGAAAGCATTTATGGTCAAGTGTCAACAAAGGTCAGATTTACCTTTAAACCGATTAGGCAAATTGAATTTGCATGTGTAAAGATAAAAGAATATTGATATAAATTTCTATGTGATAGTAAAAGAAAATATGGCTACTAGAAAAACTACTGATTATTTTATTATCTTAACAAATTCAACTCAATTATTTTATTAGGTCTCAAACATGCATTATTTGCAAATTATTATAATGATTTAATAACTTCTCCTCAAATGAATCAAATGCATAGCTATGTTTCTACCATAGTCTTTCCATTCATGGAATAATTTTTTAAGGACTACAAAGTCTCTTATTTCCATATTTAAAGAAAGCCTACAGGATTAGGAGGTATTGGGAGAAAGTTCAATGAATCCTTAAAATAATTTGAAATTGCAAATTGCATAAAAGATAGATATATGAAAAGTAAAAATTTAACGGAACTCTCATTTTAATTAAAATACAAATATTGATGAAGTTTAGGTTATTGTTATGATTCTGATTAATTTTAAATAAAGATGAATCATATCACTTTTGAGATGAAAAACATGATTATTTCAATTAAGAATGATTATCGGACATGTTGTCCTTATAATTGTGAATTATAGGTAGGCCTTGCCATAAAGCATTTTGAGCTTCTGAGGATCAAACAAATTTATTTAATCATGGGAAAGGAAGGAATAATCACCACAGCAAAATAATGGCATCACCTACATATTTACAAGGCATTAAACTAGAGATACTAGTTCTGGTTAAGCTCATCATATGTAACTATTTTCATACTTTACTTATTATCAACTAAACTGATTTTTAAGTTGTTAATAAATAGTTTTAAGTCTAAAATGTACTGGGATGCTAAAATGGATAAAATGTAGACCAAAGTTTTGTAAATTAAATACAGATACCTCAAAAGTTTTTGCTAATATTTTCTGAAACTATGAATAAAGATTTGAAATGAGGAGCTGAATTTTTCAAACCCATTCTATAAGTTATTTATGCTCTTGATCTAGATGGAAATATGTGGTGTGAAAGATAAATGGAAGAATTAAGGAATTTAAATTCTCAATGAAAATCATTAAATTGAAAATTTTCTCCATTTTGAACAATAAATTGATTATTTAACAACTTAACAGTATTATGTTATTTAAAATTGGAATTTTAGAGAAAGGTACAGATTATGCTATTTAGTTAGTAGAATAGTAAATTTTGACTTGCTATCATCTTTTAAAAGTAATACTTTATAGAAAGAGTACGGATAAAATATTACAACTTCTGTAGATTTATAGCGTCTTTAGAAAAAGTATTAAAATATCTATGAGGTTATAAATTTACATCTATCATCATCATAATATATTTATCAATGTGTAAACTCTAATTAGAAATTTCTGATTTAAAACTCATTCTTTTAATGTTTTTAATTCCCTATATGATTTGTTATCAGAATTTGATATTTTGTAAAATATAGGACAAGATTAAAAAATGATGCAATGAAAATAAACTTGGCAGCAAACATGATTGATAGAGATTATGTGATTAGATCATGTATTAACATATTCTGACAATAGGGACTTGTATTTAGGATTCTGATTTCAAAATTATTTATCCTTGACATAATATTTTTATAATTAATGGTAGATACAATGTGATATAGCACTGAGAATATCAGGATCTTTTCTGAAAGGGTAAACAGCTTCACACAATAGAAAATGGACCAACTGCATACACCTGCAAAAGATACACTGAAAGAGAAAAGAGTGGCTGCTCACAAATCACCAACAGCTGCAAAAGAAATCTAACTCTAAGATTTACAAAAATTCACAATCTCAAAAATCTATTTAATACTTTTTAATACTGAAGCTTTTGACCAGTAAGTTAAATAAGTCTAATTATAAGTTTCTTTTACCATCACACTTTAAGACACTTGACCATTTTTGCCAATTTGTAATCATGAAAGTTATAGCTAGCTAACTTACATTTTCTGACATATTTATTAGCAGGCAACACAGATTCATGCAAAAGCATTTTCTAAGATGTAAGACCATGCAGAAACTATGACTGCACACCTATTTACAAATCAAAGTTAAATTTACAGAGACTACAGTTTTAGAATCATGCAAACAGATAATTTAAAACTTGATGCTAAGTTAGAGTGTTCATAGAAAAGCAGAGAAGTGAAAAGAATGGATATTGTGAATATAAATACTAGAAACTATTTCATATTTCAGTGAAGTGAAATTTCAACTAATGGAATTGTTTTAATAAATTGAAAAGATAAATAAGAATATCAAATTATCAAATGTTATAGATTCTCAGACTTGGAGAATTTATTTAACTATAATATTAAGCAGTTTGTCAAAAATCATGGTATACAGACTGGGATAGTATTAAGTATAACTGCATATTATTCAAAGCAAAGTGAATGCTAGTTTTATTTATTTAAATATTCATTGCAGATATGTAAGAAATGCATCAATCAAAGCTCAAAGTAGCGTAAGCAATATTGTAAATCATATCAATCATGGGAAAGCAGGAGCAGATTGGTTTGTATATAGCAAGATTCAGATATCTACCCACATCATTGATCTGGAAGAACATGATTATGGAGATAGGATGAAGAACCTGTTATGACTTGATCAAAATATTTTGATCATGGCGTAAAGCTGATTTAGGACCATTGAATTACATTAAGAATTATCATTAAATCTCTGTTACTAATAAAACAAAACACACATCAGAATGATTGAGAAACAAATATACAGAAAGATGAATGTTCTTAGGAGGTCAGAACATGATAATGCAAGATAAATAATGATTTAAAATCCTTTCTTTATTAAAATTTTTAAACACAGATTTATTAATTTATATATTTTCCATTGAGGATTAAATCTAATCCACAAGGACTTAAAATAATATTTCAATGGTAGAACACTATATCCTGATGATTATTAGAATTTTCAGCACAGTCATACCTATGTAAATAACATGTGAACTTAAGATTTGAAGATCACTGATGATGTTTCATGGAATTGTTATGACATTTTGTGTTAATCTATAGTTCATTCTTTATTTTGTTTATGAATTGCTGGTTAAAATTATCACTTATTTAAGATAATGACTCATTTCATAGAAAAATTAATAATGTGGCCAAACAAAAGGATAAGTTTCAATGTCAGAACCATAATTTGAAAAATGGAAAGGAAAATAGAAGAAAATTAGTTGTAATGAGCCAATGCTAGATTTAGAAAAGAAATAGCTTAATTATTTCTCAATGATTTGAGATTGTTTAATTTGTCCAAGAAATTTTCAGGGAAAAATAGTATAATTGCAAGACTTGTATTTTATATTGCTTGTAAATGAGTTATTTTGGTGAAATAGATTATAATTAGGAAAAATGAGTTATGATAAATGCAAAAAAGATAATCAATGATTACCAGCCAATATACATAATTCAAAGAAGAATTATTCTTTTTTTACTTTAATATGAACTTATTTATTGCTTTTTAATGATAAATTTAGGATAGGAACAGAAAAACCTTAAAAATCAAAGGAAAATCAACTTGGAAATCTGAGATGTTTATGATAAATTTCCATTTACCTTTTAAAGGTCATCGCCATTTTAACCACATTTTTGTAATATATCTGAAGAACTTTAAAATTAAAACTTAAAAAAATTATATATGAGGAAGAATTGTGTTTAAATGTTATTTATAATATGTAAAATTTGATAATTTATTTAAAAATTGATTACTGACCACCAACAAATTCATTTACTTAAATTTAACGATTATGAAATGTAGGTACTGATTTATAATGCTGTAAGGGCAAAACTGCCTTTTGTTTATATCTCTCATCAAATTTGTCCAGAATAACTTAATGCAGTCTGATATAGTTATTCCTTGTCCGAACCAAACTCTTTCTTATTCATCAATTCCAGAGCTTTAAAGCTTTTGCTTAATTCTATTGGGAAAGAAAATATATTTATGAAATATTGATAAACAATGAAAACATAACAAGTAATGAGAGACAGAGTTCTTTGTAAGAGTGAACTACAGAGAGTGAGTCTAAAAGATTCTAATCAAAGAAGACTTATTACAGAGATAGTGTTCTAAAACAAACGCTAAATACCGACAGAGATTACTATGTATTGTATACTAACATCATGTGAAGATAACTAAGTTTTACGAATCTATTTTCTTGAATAGAGGCTGTATAAAAGGCAATGTGGTTAGTGTTTGAACAAGAGGTAATGAAAGGAAATTGATTACAAATAAATTTGACATAGAAAATTTTTTGCAAATTTTCAATTTTTATAGTAATTAAATACTATTACTATTCTTTTCATTTTCATTCATGGCAACTCACAGGCAGTACCTTAGGGAACTACACTGACATTGCTACAATATCAACAAGTTAACCATCATGTCTGAACTTAGGCCAAACCTTGTTTTACTTGTACTTGGTAATGTTAAAGATAATCACTTCCTTATTAAGTGGGAATGACCAGGACAATAGAGAACTATTTATTTCTGAAATTTTACTTCTAATCCTATATTCAGAGGTGAGATTGAGCTAGTTTGCATTATTTCACACAATGAGATTCTTAGAATTCCTGAGTTCCCTGAATAAGGTGATGATGATTACTTTGTTAAAGAGTGTAGCCCATGGTTGCATAAGCAAAAGGGATAAGAACCTGTTCCTAAAATTTTTGAATCCTACCGCTATCTATATTATCAGATGAATAATAAGGTAACAATGCAAATTTAAGTTTGTGAATCAGATTACTTTCGAATAAGACAGATGAAAGCTGCCTTAATTATTTTGAAAACAGTCTATTACTTGAAGGTATTCTTATTCCCTGTTCTACTGGTATTTGCACTTGAAAGAATTAACACATTTATAATTTAAATGTTTTTTAAAGAGATGTCAAAATATCTAATGATATTTGAATCTGATGAGGGTGTACAATGTACATTTTACCTATTGTGGTCATCAAGCAAATTTATTTTATTTAATGTAGTTTCTTGAGATGTTTACCAACTTTGGTTAAAAAAATTCACTGAATAAAACAACTTCAGGCAAATCACAATATCTTTAGCAGAGATAATATAAAAGATATAATAGAAACCACAAAGATATGATGAGCAAGGATTGATTGACTGAGGTATCTTCTTAACTGCTTAATCCATAACTATATAGTCATATATGCACCCGCTGTTCTGAATTAATTCTTCGGTTTTCTAGCCAAATTTTGTTTGAGTTTAACCATACATATATAACTTGCCATTTTAAGAATGACTTTATTCTAGAATTCTTTCCATTTTGTTTAAGTTAACACTGCACCATGAGTTACCATTCATTAATAACACCTATTCCATTCATTAACTTTTGTTCATTTTTGTGTCTGTGTGTGTTTGAAAGATTGAAACATTGCAATTAACACCGACACATAGAGACAACAACAAACATCCATCTATGAAAAATTTTATGATACTTACCACCTTGTTCACTAGCAGCACTTTGTCTCCCAGCAGCCTGCTCAATAATGTCATTGAGCACCATAACATCTATGAGATAAATAAGGAAGAAAATTTTAATATTGTATCACCCTAAATCTTATCATTTATTATCAGTTATTTACTACTCAGGAGTAGATTCAAAGGATTTTCTTTGAACATAAGTTAAATAACAGAACAGAATTCTCATGTTTTAGTCCATGAAAATCTTATGTGGCATATTCAATGTCATTTTACTTGCTTAATAAACAATAGTTATTTGAAACATTTTAATTCCAATTAAAATTTTTTGAATTTATATTTATTTTAATTTTCAATAATTGAATGAATTTTAAAATTTTTATTTCACTTTAATAACAGTGATTTTGTGCAAGATTACATTAACAAAATGAGTAGCACTTCTAATAATTGATGAACTTACATAGTTTGCAACATTAAAGAAAGTGACTCAACTAGTTTTGATGCATCACCATAAATTTTAATAATACTAAGAGATATTTATGTATCGCTGTCAAGCTATTTCACAACTACTATGCCTAAATAGATTTGGCTATGGCAATACTCCCTCACTATGCAGTAGATAAGAACTGATGAATGAACAGAGATTTTATAGTAGGCTGTATTATGTCATATATTTATCATGGATACCACATTAAATACAAACAAGAGTTCTTCATCTTTCTTTCTTGGAATAAATTGCCAATGGAACATTATCTGACATAAACAAATTTCAATACTGCATAGCTCTTTCCCCGATGTTCTGGATAGTTGAAAATGAGTCTATAAATACATATGCTGAGAGTATTTGTATATTAAAGCCTGCTAGGTGTGGCTGCCAAGTTTATACAGTTAAGAGGAATACATAGTAAAATGGTGTTTTCCATTCTCCTTCAGTTATCTGTAATCACCTGAATGCATATTAAAAGCTTATACTATCTACTTTTACCTTTTTTGGCTTACATAACTTTCAGACAAATCACAATATATTTACAGCTGAGATAAATTAGCCTAGATCCAAATGAAACATTAGTTACAAGAAATTATACAAACCTTTCATATCAACAACAGTTTGGTGTTGTACTGGTTCAATGAAAGGGTTGTCTTGGTGTTGCTTTGTTTTTGTACCTCCATCCTCACTGTCCAAAGATGATTCCTGAAGAAATATAATTCAAGTCTTAGTGCAAAGGCCATTGATGAACTAAATATATAAGTGATTGGTTCAAGGGAAAAGCAGTTTGCAATTATTAAAATTTTTTTAGTTGTAACTTTTCAGTGACACATGCTGTTTGTTGACTTAAATTTTTAGAAAACATTCAATCCAAAGTTTTTTGTTGAATATATTATTTCCACAAAACAAAAGCAGTTCTTTCTTTGAAGAATATTAGTACAGATAGAACTTTTTACAGAAATTGCAGAAAAATCTTATCGTTATTGTTGAAGTATTAGAAAGTATTTAGAGCAGATTTAAACCCTTGAGAAGTTGGAAGAAAATAGTGATATGAGAATAAATTGAAGCAGGTTTAGGCTAGTTGCAATTAAAAATTATCATCATGCGACAAACTTGAGCATAAGCAGAAAATAAGCAGGGGACCAGGGTAATTTGAACTGGGTAAATTTGAAAACAATGCGCTGAGACTTTCTTACAAGCCTATATATTAATTAATGACTCAAAAACTTTATGTGGAAACTGTATTAAATGTTCACAAAGAGATTTCAACAATGAAATATATTGTTTTAATTGAGAGGAAATAGTATCACATCCTTAACTGAGGCTAACTAGCAACTTTAAATTTCTTTCAGTTACTCACAGAATCTTTGTCTATATATTGTAAGGTGATTCCTGGACCAAATATTTCTCTTATTATGCTGTCTATTAGATCACTATTTCCCCCAATGAGAGTTTCACTCCCACTCAACCATGGAAGAACATTTAGGAACTGGTCACTCTCAAACTAATGGATAAAAAAGTTGAGAATTTTCTAACACATAAAGCAATGATTCATAGAAAACACATGCACATGAAATCATGCCAAAACTCATCCAAATGCCATCACAATAAAAAATAGGAATGTGATAGGAAATAAAATAACTGAAGACATAACCAAATCCCAAATTCATGCTCATTTGCATACTTTAAAGTTATATGATTCACTCAATATAGCAGCCAAAATTATTCTAAAAGTTAAATTTGATTTGTCTTAATTTAAGAATGTTATATATACACATTCAATTACTTGCAACTTAAAATATAATTAGCTGAAAGTACAAAAAAAATCCCAAGAATGAAATTTCTAATGTTTTTAATTCTCTAAGTAATGGTCAAATTGAATGAAAGCATCATCCGTTATCATAACAAGAAAGGCTGAAATATACGAAAAGTTATTTAAGTACAGATGAATATAATACTTGAGCATTTTTATTTCTTGCTTTCAACAAATAAAATTACTAATTCAATAACCATAGTTTAAGTAAGAATTAATTGAAAGATGTTAAAATAAATCCCTAGTGAATTTTTCTAAAGTACCCCTTTACCAGGGATGAGAAATTCATACAAAATTATTACAGAAATCTCTAGTCTGAATCTACCATATAAACATTATATTTACTATTATTTATTAATAATAATAAGTTAGTTATGGAGATTTATTGAATATCCATAATAAACAACAATATCTTATCAAAACATGGCATAGGTAAATGAAAAGTTTTAAGTATTATTATGATTGTAAGTAATAATCATAAAGTAAAGAAAGCATTCCAAACATATAACCATCATGTAATAGGATTTTCATTATTTAATAAATTAAGGAGCTAGTAATATTTAAACAATGACCCTTTCAATTTTGAGTGCAAAAAGACTTTAAAAAGATCACTGGTAATCCAAATTTCTTCGTAACCTAATTCTCTTAATGAGAAAAAAAGACAAATTTCATTTAAAGAATGTCTTTCCTATGATATTAAAATTGCAAAAGAAAACAGCAATTTAACTGAATCTAAAATGAATGCATCCATGCACATGCCTGACCAACTTTTATCATGCTTGCTAGAAATGCTGAGAGATGCAAATGTTATGATAGTTCTAATCAAATTTTTAGAAAATTGGACGACTACAACAGAAAGGTTACAGAGAGATTAAACAACACAATATTGATCAGTAAACTGGGATGCATGATTCAATATGATGCATGAAAAATACCACTTTCTCTTTTCAAAAATAATACTTCATAGAACTTCACATGCTTAAAATTTATGATCCAGATATTATTTGATTAACTGAATTAAAAATAATATATCATGCTGTAGTGCGTGCATTGTGTTGAGTTTTTTTATGGCACCTTGTTGGTTTACACGGCGATTCCATTCTACTAAAGAATCTAAAGAGAAAAATCAAACACTGCTATCAATGGCTAACCACTATAAGCCAAAATGATCATCTCACTACAATAAAGTGAATCAGGATTTAATGTTGGGCGGAACGAATTGTTATTAAATCTGAAAACTACTTATTGTTAGTGAAGTGGAATTTAAAAACTTCAAGTCCATCAAAAGCATTCTTAGCAATGAAAAACTATTCCAGAGGGCGTAACCCCAGTGAATAATGGGCCAATTAGTGCCACCCTTGCTTAGTTTAATTTTTATGGTAATTTCAGGGCCATTTAATGCAGTTGTTGGTCACCTCCGGAACGTAGTTGGTTGGGTTCCGGGAACGCCCTCGCAAGAGACGGCTCTCCTTGGTCATTGGGACTCCTCCCCCGACTACTGCCCCCTTTCCCCCTGCTCCCAGCCCCCCAGCACCACCACCGTTGAGAACCAGCAGGTCCCCATGTGAAGTGTAGGAGATGCGCGAGGCGTGCGACGTGTAGGATGAATGGCGTGACGAGGAAGCGTTGCCTCCGAGGAGGCTGGCATAAACTGGTACCACAATGGCACCATTTTCCTCCGACATGGGGGTTACCGCATTCGAATCGTCAGCATATGGAAGGTGCTCCTGAGCATCAAGGTATGTTGACAGCACTAGAGGCTTGCGATCGCCTCCAAAACGACGGCCGTTGCTTCCACCGCTGGCTCCTCCGACTGCACCACGCAAGGTGAACTGATGACTACCCCTTGAGCCTCTTCGGATGTTGAACGGAGAGCCAGGTAAACTTAAGCTAGCCTTTTAGGAGAGAAAGTTAGTAGAGATTTGTGAGATTGAAAATCGGCCACTCTGCAGGAAATCAAAATGTTTGAGATTTGTGAGTGAGTTTGACTCGTTTCTTGCATTGCTCAAGTCATTGAAATCATCATAGAACGTCAGAAAAAGATGACTGACATAAGTTGGAATATCTGTGGAATATGGTAACCATGCATCTTTATGAATATAATTACACAAAGAGAAAATTTGAAAGACAAATTATGATATCTGTAAAAGATTTTTCCAATTATTTAATCTCACAGAAGATATATTACCTTTCATGAGCATTACAACAATTCCACAATTACTGGTATTTTTCTGAATGTTATCAAGATTATTGAGCAAAACAGTCATGCATGCAATTTCTTCATTTACACAACAAAAGCACATTCAAATCTTCGCTACATAACACATTTGGCCAGTTGTATGGACATGTTTAAAATCAAACATTTAATGCAAATTTATGATAAGTAAATTTTTAAAAATGTATATCATAACTGTTTCCACAAATCAATAAAACATTCATCATAAGAAAAAGAAAAAAAAAACATTAGCCAAATCCACAAAAATATAAAAATATAATACCTTACTGCTGTATCCTTGCATCTGTCCTTGTTTCATCTAATTATGCAACATTCAAATTAGTACATTATTAATTGAATGGAATCAGTAATAATTACTTTAAATGTAGAATGGTGCATTTGCCAATATCTTATTTTTAATACTAATAATATTTATATGATAATACATATGAGTTTTGTAATCTGAGCAGAAAAATGATGAATATTGGATTGTATGAATTTTATTATGATTTGAAATTAACTATGCAATATACTATACAAACATGTACTTAAATATTTATAAATCATTAATTTCAAAATTTTTAACCTCATCAAGTCATTTCAGGCAATGAATGAAAGAGAGATAAGATGATTACTTTTATCATCTTCAACTCCTATAATTTTTAAAGGAGTTTTTAAGAATTTGCTCATGCTAAGATACAGTGATGGGTAAATTAAAAAAGCTCCTTACTCAATGGTAATTTATAATAATGTTTAGACACAATTTTCATGACAGGTGAAGAGTTTGGCAACTTTTTGAGAAATTGAATTCTTTGCTGTTTCCATCTTAATGACTTTGAGATTTAAGAAATTTTATGTTTAGAGAAGCATTCCTTTTGTGATAAGAGAAGCAATACCTTTTTCCCATAAATAATCTATTTTATTCATGAATTTAATGCAGAGATACACATGATCTGAATAATTTGATCATGCTGCAGTTGGAAGTTGAAAAAAACCTAAGAAATAGATGGTACAAAGAAGGATGAAAGTTATTGTTATTCAACTGATTTTTTATCACATCAGTGTTCACTAACTTATTTTCAATTTATATTTTTGTTTTCTGTAGTTGATACTGAAAATTTTACTTGGTATATCACAGAACTTTTTCCACAAAATGCCTGAATGAATAAGAATATTTAAGACAGTGCTTTGAATTATATTACTTGTATAATAATATTACATACATGGTAGATATGATGAGCATCTGAAGATTCAAATTGGTACCCATTCAAATTTTTGAGTATTTTTTCAACTTATCCCTTTTTTCTCTTATATTAATATATCTTTCCATAAAAATCTGAAGGCAAATCAAAAGCAAGACACATTCATACACATTCCTCTTTTACATATAATTTTCTGGCTGATACTACCTTATTAAAACAAGATTAATGTTTCTATGACTGTAGAAGGTATTTTCTCAAAACTCTCTCCAAATGAAAACTTTTAAATATATAATATTAATCACATTAAAATTTATTGTGAAATTAAAGCATTTAAAATAAAACTCACAATTATTAATCATTCATATCCAATGCAGATAAATACTTGAGAATGTTAATATGTTAATGCTAAGATTTGAAAACCATCCAGATTTGCCATTATAGACATTAAACTATTTGGCATGAATATGAATTTTAATTTCAAACATTAACTGACTATGAATCAAGCTAGCATTAGCAATCAAATTCCACACATCTGTTAGGACAAGAAAAGAGAATGGAATGATAAAGTATCAACTTAAATGTTGCTTCATCAAAGTAACACTAAGAAAATAGAAAATTTCATGAAAATTTGAGGATTATTCCAAAAGCTTTATACTTCTCAAAGGTCAATGTAAAACAAAATTCTTTCTGGAGGATTTTTCATCCTGCTCATCTTTTAGATGATTCAAGGTATGACAGATGCAAAATGAGTTTTGGCACACATACCTTCATTAGACTGTCCTGGTAAGCAAAAGTAAACTGGCTTTTAGTTCCATAATTCGAAACTGTGTACTGACAGGGAACCTTAGAAAAAAAAGAGAAATACCGCCTACAAGAACTCTTATATTTGTCATTTATTATAGAAATCATTAAAGATATTAACCCTTCTTTAAACTGTAATTTTGCTGCATGAAATATGTAAAAAATTTAATGATAAAACAGCAATTTTTGCATTTCATTTGATGTTAAAATTAATATGTAATTAGCTGATATTTTTTGAAATTTATGCTTTTTCAAACATGACGAATATATTGAAGCTTGAACAATGCTGAACATTCAGGAAGGCAATGGACAGCAGCAGTGAAGAAATTTAAAAATTATCAAAATTAATCAATAAAAGTAGGATATTTATTTTCTGGTATTACGTGAGCACAAGCATTTTCAACAAATCTACACACATATCATGCTTAGCGAAGGTGTAAATCTGGTTATTAGTATGTTTTATAAGTATGACAGTTAACACAAATCTCAAAAGAAACACAATAAAAGCTTCTCCAACTCTCAAGAATACTAAAAATTGATAATTACAAGATAAGGTAATATTCTTGGAATACAGTCATGAAAGAAAATGGGACAAGGTAGAAAACGAAAGCTAGAGTGTGATCACCTCTTATTTCAGCACCACTATTACAGTGATCCATTTCTCAAAATTCAATGTTAAAAAAAGAAAAACAGTTCATCCTCTTTACATTAGTTACTTGCTTTGTAGTTAACCATGCATTTAGAACCAGCAGATGCACCATTCTACACACCAACAGCAATTATCAATAGAATGTTGAAGGAAACAACAGCTATAACAAGAATGACAGTCATATTAGAAAGGAAAGCATCACAGTTCAAAACATTACCCATACAAAGAGCTAAATGAGTAGAACATTTAAATAAAAATAATATTTCATGAAAAGAAATAGAACAGCAAGAGTTTCACTACGGTATACACATATTTGAACAGTATCAAATAGCTACTAGGATATTACTAAGTATAGGAAGTTCACAACAGTTAACATCTAACAATTTTATCAGTTACACAATTTGAAGAGAAAACTATTTATGTTAAAAGGCACAGGAATCATCGGCAAAATTTTCATTAAACTCATGTTTTTGCAAAAATAAAGTCATAAATAAATTATGAGACAGGTAGGAGATGATTTAAATTTCTATATGGAGAATTTAAAAGATACTCAAATGACTCGGAGAGAAATAAATCAGGATACTGAGATGATATTTCATGACGTACATTAAGAATAAGAATTTTTATTGGAAGAACAAACCAAAGGAAAAGGAACCAAAGGACCTTGGGGTAAACATAAATTTAGGACTCATTTCATTAGAATGAAGTATGAATTCTTGTAATCTTTAATAATTTAGTTCCACCATAAAGACTGTCTGGTCTCCTAGAATCTATATATCCATATTTATCATCATAAAGTATAACCTCAATTGCCAGATTTTTAACACTTATCATAATGAAATATTTTAATGATTCTGTATGGGTATGTTGTATAATTGATTGATGATTAGTAACTATCTTGATTTTTGATAAGAAATTTCAATTTTCAATATTTCAATTGCCATTTACTTTTGGGTTCACAGGGAGGAGATGAACATTTAAATGTATTTGATAAGAAGTTATAATAGAAATAATTATCTTATTTCACTCATATACTCAGCGCTGTCAGATGTTTCAATCTTCCTGATCATCAGATTTTTTTATGTAAAAAATTTAATAACATTATGTAATACTGTAAAGTAATGTATTTAGAATACAGATCTGGTAACATTTGGGGAAAGTACACATGAAAGTGTAACAGAAAAGTATGTGTATGTATGTATATAGTGCCAATCTGTACTTATTTCAAAATATCCCTAATGACTGCTAGAGTATTTTGAGAAAATTTTAATTTTATTTTTGATACTGAAGTTTATTTTCCAAAATCCTAGGATTTTGTGATATTGCTACTTCTACAGCCATGCAAAATGAAATAAAATTTTTGTTAAGTTCATGTTGCACTATCATAAACATATACATTCAGTTTCTACACCGCCGTACTAAACCGATAGACTTACTATACCGATAGAACTCAGGATGGAACTAAATCTGATTATTAGTACTCTCTAATGAGTGATCTAAATAAGCAAGTTCTAATACTCATTTGATTTCTGGACTTACTTGATACCTAATAATGGAGACAAGCAGAAGAAATGCATTGACCTACTGATTTGTTACCTAATAAAAATGTAAAATGGTTTAATCTAAATCTTGTGCTGTATCAATCAGAGGAAAAAAGAAAATTGAAATTTAAAAAGGCTCAAACAAGAGACAAAAAATAATGATAAATTAGTACTTGAATATACAGTTGATACCTATTATATTCCTTCTATTATATACTGTGAATCCATTATCAGAGAATTAAGAAGAAAGAAAAAATTTGTTTCATTGTTGCATTGAAGTAAGGTAATTAAAAGTAAGATATACCATTATCAGAGCAGTAATAAATATGAGACATGACATCAATCTAAATTCTAAGGAGTGTGATTATGTCACAGAACAAAATTGTAAATTTGTTTGATGATTGTAGAAGTTATATTTATATGTTCCTTGATATTATATGTATCTTGGTATGGCACCAGAATTAGACATAAGCAACAATATTCCTTACATTCCTTGCATTCTTAGACTTCATAAATATTAAACAAAACTAGAGTGCTAAATGCCATGAATATTAAGTGCTGCCAAATTATCATGGAATTCTGAAAATTGGAACAAAAATCTGGTGTTATTCACAAGAAATTTAGCTACATGATTTCATTTCCTCAGTTTATAATATCCTATGATCTCAAAATATTATGTTTTTTTAAGAAATTCCTTAAAAATTAAAAAATATTAAAATGTTCTCAACAATAAATTCAGAGAGGAATGCAGATTATTCCTGGCCCTATTCTATGATTGGTTGCAAAAAATAGCAAAATATAACTCACCAGCCAATAGTGCTAAAATGGAGATGTCCAGACATTGAAATACACCATTTATAGTAGAATGAGACTTTGAAAATACAATGGATTATACTAGGATGAATTTTATGATATAATGTCAAAAATAGGAAGTTCTAAATATTTCAGCCTGTATGGCAAAATTTTGAAAGAATATTATCAGAGGCATTTTTCACAGTGACTATCGGTATTGAAAGAGGCAGTGATCTAAACATTAGTTTTATAAACTGAAAAAACAAGTTGTGATAATTATCAGTCTGTGAAAATGATCAGTATTTATTGAAATGAATGTGATGTAGATGATAACTACAGCATGTGATGAAAGGGTTACCGTAACATGCCGGGACATCTCAACTATACATCTGTTTAACATAAGTAATGTATCACAAAGCACAGTTATGAAAAAACAGAGAAATGTTTTATCAAAAAGGTGTTCATAATGCAGTGACAAAGTAGTGTTCACCATTTTCTTAGCTTGCTTACCTTCCTCACTTTTCCATTAGTTCGCCCTCTATGCTCACTTATAGAATCTCCCCCCTCTGATTTGATACTCATTTTCTCCTTGTTGTTGTCATCATTGCCTTTCTCTTGACCAACAAATAACTCATAACTATGGCATGAAAAATCAGAGGGGGACTTCACCACATTCTCTACACCAGCGGCTGCAGCAGCTGCGGCAGCCGCTGCTGCAGCATTTTTGTTTTCTTTAGCTAATGCAGCTTCTTCAGCCTCCTACAAGAAGGAGAAATAAGGATTAATGGATATAAATCTGGAGCATTTATGCTGAAAAACATGAAGTCAATCACAGTATATGTTTCGCATCCTTATCCAAATATTTAAACCTTTTATTTTCTATACAAGTGCTATCACATGCAACGCCTTCAATGATGAATTTCTTGCATGGAAATATAAATCTGAGATATAGACACCCTTATAGTTGTTTTTAGTGGTAAAAGTAGTCATTGGAATCATCTTAGAGTTGTATGCAAATGCCTCAACTTCAATGAGAACAGACATTCAAACTGTTCCTGTGAAACTCCCATTACATTATATAAGAAATATACTGTAATGGGAAATTTTCGAACGCTCCATGTTCACAATCTGCACATACATTGCATCTAAAATATAAGTGCTAAACCTGTACTTTTGCCTATTTGAACATTTCCTACAGCCTTGTATTCACTTTCTGAAACAAATATACATAACTAATTATTTCTTACTAATATACCTAATGATTCTAGGTTAAAATTAAAGAGGAAAATATTCTTATTTATATAATTATTCTGATCGGTCAATGAATTCATTTCCTCATATAAAATTTAACTATTTAAATGTAGGCAATGCAAGAATGGCTTCACGATTTTTATCATGCACAGTAAATGCAAAATGTGGCCTTCTGATGGAAGCCTGGAAAACCCAACGAGGTGGTTTGGAAGTCGATACATCGTTCCCTATTCACCAGCTGTAATGTCTTGCCCATTCAACGGTTTGTATGTGTCCTTGCCACTGACTTATTTTGTTATTAATTATATTGCAAAAATACTTTAAACTTACTCTTATTGCTTCCTCTTCAGCAGCTTCTTCTTCCTCAGCTTTCTTCTGTAACTCATCATATGACATGGCTACAATAGCCAATATCAAGTTAACTAGATAAAATGACCCAAGGAATATAATAACAATAAAAAACAGCATATGCCATGGACCAGCTGATCTCAAAACCTGGAAAATAATTTATTTGAGATTGTAGATAGTTCTGAAGAAGAATGAAAGATTTTTAATGACACTGTATGTTATTCGGGTATCACATAGAGTACTCGAAATTTTAAATTGTTGAAAGTTGATTTGATGTTTGTTTGAAAGAACTCATGATTTTAGATTGCATATAGTTAAGTTCATTTCCATGATACTCACTAACTGATAAAGATTTTCCCAGTAGTCTTGAGTCATGAGTCTGAAAGCTGATAGGAAAGCCCAACCAAAAGTGTCGAAACTTGTATACCCATAATTAGGGTTCTTTCCGAAACCTTGAAGGCATGTATAACCTGGTTTACATTGACTGAAATAAAGCAAACAGAGATCAATGTAAAACATTTCTCAAAAGATAAAAGAGAGTATATGCTTTAAGTCAGGCAAGTGAATATATTTACCCAGCTCCTGATGAATTACCGCACAGTATATAATCCCCATTTTCACCATACCAATTAGCTGTAAAGATAAAAATAGTTCATTTTATTACCTTAGTTTCATTCAACTACCACAATAAATTACTATTACAAAATCTAAAATTGCAATTTTCATCTGGGACCAATCTATTTTTAGATCTGAAGCTTTGAGTCAATTACATCATTGCAAATGAGATTGTTTTCTTGAAAGGATATCAGAGAGAAAGATGTATGAATGGGTTATCAATTACACTGATAAGCAGAGTTTACAGCAAAGAATGACGTACACAGTTGGATATTTTGCTGAGCTCAATAGTTTATAATTTTAAACGACAGATTTATCAAAAATAAGAGTTGATATAGAGAAAAGTTCCTTACTACTATTTTTGACAAACGCATGCCAGTTCTCATGAGTCAAATTTCCCCATGATCCATCGTTTGGAAAGTTTTTAATGCATTTCTGTGTCAGGACTCCCATGTATATCTGGAGACCCAATAAGGCAAACACTGACAGGGAGAACATTGTCAAGATGATCACATCACGCAGATTTTTAACAGACTCTATGACGGCTCCAACGATGGTCTTCAGTCCTATAAGCGAAGGAAAATGGTGAGAATGTATTATGTTAATTAGAATTATAGACTGTACATATTAAGGTTAAATTTTTCAGATAAAATTATTATATATTAATTTAAAATTTCATTATAGAAAATCCCATAAAATCCGACAAGAAGATCTGTACAGCTATAAGTTGAAATTAGAATTATGCCTAATGACTTTTGCAGTGATTTATTAGTTATAAAAATTATTTTGGTAGAATAAAAAATTCTAAATCCAGTCTCCACTTCTGATGACAAATTATTCAGCTGATTTCAATCACAATTCTAATAATTTCCATGCTCCTCCAAGTAAAGGACAGTTTTCATTAATGGAAAGATTGTCATAATAAGCTATTGATTCCTGCAATAATAAGGGAATACTTTATAGTAATGGTAATGGGAATACATGGAAATTTGCAAAAATGACAAGAAAACCAAAATATCAGAATTTGATTTTTAAATATAAAGCTATAAATGAAAATAGAACTCAGTCACTATCTGAGCTTAAGGCCAATAAAGAGAATTTATTAAATCAGGATTTAGAAATATTAGTGGAACTTAAAGCAAGAACACCTGAATATGCCAAACATCAATGAATAAGTCAGCTGGAAAAGAGCAAGGTGTAATAACTTGAGCTGGTGAGTTTTATGATTTTAAATGGTTATTTACGATATTTTATAATCACATAAATCATTTCATATCATAGAGGGAATGTTGATGACTTATATCTGAAGTAAAATTAACAGAATGTAGATATTATTCATCAATAACAATGGTTTTCTCTCATTCTTTACAATTGTGAAGACATTTTATTATCAGGACAGAGTAATTATTCCAAATGTGGGATAGTTTTACTAGCTATAAGTAGTATTATCCCAAGAATTATCTAAAACAAAAATTTGTTAAGTAATGTAAAACATTGTAAGAATGGAGGAAAATTAGTGAAGAATCAAAGAAATACCAGCAGACACTTTAATGAACTGATCTTTGAATAAAATCTTGAAAGATTTCTATAACCTTAAAATGTCTAATTTATTGCAAGAAATATTTCACTAACTCTTACATTAGATAAATTTGATCAATTTAAACTACATATCATATAATTTTTAATGAATATTATTTTTAGCATAAGATTCAAATCTTTTCTTATCTTAAATATGATATTTGAATAAAAGAAATGATTTTACAAATACATTCAGAGAACATCTATAAGGTCGGTAAGATTTAGCTAAAATTTATGGTTATAATAACCATAATTCCAAGTAAATGTATGTACTCTATAAATATGCAATACCATATAAGCATGACTAGTAAGCAAAGTTATTGTCTAAGGAAGAGATGTGAAATATCCTTAAAATGGTATTCAACAATTAGGAATAATCTGACATTGAAATGAAAATAAATCAAACTTTAATTAATTCAAGTTATTGCTTCAATTTTAAGTTTCTCAAGAAAATATGGGCTAGCCTAAATATATATATAAATATAAAATATTAAAGCCTATAATTATGGGATATAGAATAGTTTCAGTAATACTTTCACTAAAGTTTACTGGATATATACAGGATTGATAACTGATGTCTGGCCTTATCTATTAGCATCTGTTAATGAAGTGTAATTAGCCTTATCCTGAGAAGAAATGATTTTAAGTCTATGTCTAAAGCTACCATCTAGTAAGTACTAAGAGATGACAGTATAAAATCTGAACTAATATAGTCACTTTACTACTATGAAAAACTAATGGACATTTACTCAAAGTTTTCAACAATAGAGCATGCAAAAGATATTCTTCTAAAATAATCAGTAAGATTCCTATATCTAAAAATATTCTTACTCTAGTAGAGACATGATAAAAACTTACATATGTTCTTGGCTTATAAATTACAGCCATAAATCTCCACTAATGGGGATGAAATACTGCTAACTTAATTTTTTGGATGATAGAAATTCATATTCACAGGTATCCACTTTACCCAGAAAAATTAACGAATTAACAGGTTCAAAAATATCTGCACAAATTGTTGTTGTAAATAAAAAATAAAGATTTAGAGATACAGGGATGGGAATTTGAAGCATGAGAAATGTACAGTTTTAAAAACATCTTGGTTAATCTCTTTTTGTAGCATCATTTTCTGCAGGATTGACTACCAAATTAAGTGCTACAAAAATTATGAACATCACCACCAGGGGCTATTGAACTACTAGCTCTAGTTTCATCCTGAAATTCTCAATAATTATTGCAATGGATCATTTTTACCATTTAATATCAACTTACCAGGGACAATGGCTACAGTCTTCAAAGCTCGGAGAACCCTAAAAGTTCGCAGGGCTGCCAAGTTGCCCAGATCGATTCCCATAGTTACGTAACTGCAAACAGGATCGTTTTGAATCACTATCTCAAATACATTCCTCAGATTCGTTCATTAGTCTGGTTTTAATAGCTAAGGAAATAAGCTGATTTATGCAACAGAAAAACTCTGACTTGAAGTTCCATAGGTCTCCATTTTAGCCTTAGAAAAACGCTATTCAAAATTATTGATATTAACATCAATGCTCTGTTAAATAATACCATTGATACTCCTATGAATTTCACAAATAATCTACTAGTAGTGTAGGGTGATTTGAGAATCATGACATGATCATATATTTGTATGCATGACACTATCTATAAATTAAAACATCAAACATATTAAAATAATCTAAGCGTAATAAATCTACTTAGTGTGCACTATGATGTTTTCAATATAGCTTATTCTGCACAAAGATTATTATTTTTATGGTGTTAGGTACAGAAAGCAAAGGATAAAATTATCTATTTCCTCTAAACAAACATCAATAGTTATTTAACAGCAACATCATGTAAGGTACTCTAAAAATCTATATTAGTCAAAGTTTACTGTCAAAACATGAACATAGCTTATCACATTTATAAGAAACCACAAGAAATCTACATGTATTCAACAATTTCTCTCAGAAAAATATTTAAAATTGTTTATAATAGTATTTCTTTTCAATTATCTAAAGATTATTGTAAAATACAATATCTGACAATTAAAGAGCGAATCCAGTTAGGGTTTATTAAATTTATTGTAATGACTACTCCTACAAGAGAGCCGCCTAATCTATTGAGTATTATGTAGTTAAATTAGCCAATGGAAGTCCATCATGACAAGAAATTGAACTTATGTCTCAAAATAATTTTAATTTTCAATTTGGGGCATCATTATATCAATTGAGAAGAAAAATCACATAAGCAATTTTATTTTTATGATAACTAGAATTTCTTTTTTGAGATCACAAGGAAATATTCAAAGAGAATTTGAAAATTCACTGAAAAAATGTGTTACTTGTAAGTTTATAGAAATGTGAAGCTAAATTTCTGGTATTAGCAGGAAGATATTTCTCCAAAACAAGTATGTGAACTGCTAAGAATAAATAATGGCTGGAATTCATATGGACTTCCAAATGGCATGCCAATAATACTCTGATAGTTCAAATAACTGTGTACCTACACAGAAAATTACTCATCTACGGTATGCTAGCTCTATTTCTTATGAGCTTGCTACCAAAAACAACTACTCACGCTAAAGCTATTACTACGAAGTCCAGCCAGTTCCATGCATCTCTAAGGTATGTAAATGGTTGAAGTATGAACCCTCGTGCCATCACCTTTACAGCAGACTCAAAGGTGTAGATGCCAGTAAAAATTACTCTGGAAGAGAAGGCTTTAGATTAGACTACTCTTCTATAACATCAACAAGAACCACAGAAGAAAAATATCTCTTGAGGTTCTAATTTCATGGAAATGCAATTCCAATCCCTTCTTTGATGGTCAAGTCTGCCCTATGCCATTAATAAAGGGGATGGCATAAATTTATCTAAACAACAAATTAACACTCATCCATTAAAACTAGTGATGGGTCGATTAATTGGAATATGAACTTTTTTGGGTATCAAAAATAAAGACTTTCCGATTCCAAAATGATTCTGTAGAATTTTTTGTTTGAAACTCACCCTCCCAACACTGATACTGACGATAATTAGATGAATGCTTACTGATTTTAACAATTGATAAAACTAAATTTTAAAGATTATAATAACAACTAGTGGTTAATGTGAATTAATTTTACTTATTGTTGCTAAAAAAGAAATCTTATTATACTGAATTATTGATTCTTTATATTCTTGAAATATACTCATTTATACTGAATTCTCATACCTTCCATAGCATCTATCAACTCTTGTTTGCTTCAGTTTCAAAATAAAATTTTCAATTTTTACATCTTTGTTGTTATCATAATTGTTGACTCACCCACTTAATATTATTCTTCAAGTTAATAATCATTATTGAATTTGGGTGGTAATATGAAATAAATTATTATTAAATAATAAATAAAATGATCTCAAATTGTTGTACTGCTGGGTTTCAATCTTTCATAAATTTTCTAGAAAATCTATTACAGGTTTAATTTCCTTATGAGAAATAACAGATTTTCATGGTGTGGAATCACCAGATTTTTCATAAGCAGGATATTCTACTCTATTTCATAAGCTTTTTATTAATTATTTAAACAATTTCTTCCAAATATCTTTGTTTATTAAGTATTTGTTTTCCAAATTGACAGTAGCAAAGGAGAATTAATTTCAATCATTGACAGAATCGGAAGTTTAGAGAAATATCAGGAATTTTATTGGAATTGGTAAAAATTTTGCTATCGTCCCATCACTAATCAAATCATAAGGAGTAGCTGATTTCAAGAACAGAGAAAGACAAAAATCCCTGGTTACATCGTAAATGTTTAGAATAATAGTAATGAATCTATTTCTAACCCAAATTCAATGTTTATCTACAAAGCAGCCAGAAAAAATTTACTCGAAATAGATAAAATTTACATAATTATATTTTCAAAAAGATTTTTATGAACATGACAATACAGCTTCTTGCATTATGTATAAAGAACAACCCACCAGGAGTTATCTATGCTCTCTACACACAAATTACATATTTAAGATATTCCTACACAATAGTAAGCTAAAAATTCTAATTCAAGATAAAAGAGCCCATTCAGAAAAATGTTATTTAAGGGCATTGGAATAATTTACAGTTGAGTTTAACTTTTATGCCAAAAATCAAGTACTTAAATTTAGAAAAATTTCAAAGAAATCTACCGAGTAATTTTTTAAAACAGTATCATGATTTACAAAATTACCTGGTTTATCATCACACTTAAAATTATAGAAGAATGAAATAATGTTTCTATTTATAGAGAAGAAGTAGATACGTTATATTAAATTGAAGAAAATAGATAGAATTTGGCTGTTAGCATTTCCAGGAATTGGAGAAAAACGTGCCAGCTTTAATTCCACTGCCAAATCAATCTCTGAACCATTTACTCACTCTGTGGATTCGATGGTTGGAGTGGTCGGCATGATCATGAGAATACAGTTGACCAAAATAGTTGTGATGATAAAAAGGGAGAACAGAGGATGCACCAAGATGTAAATGGCGACTCGGCGAATAGGGTTGAATGGATCTAAAATCCACAAGGCATCAGTGGCACTAAACCGGAAGATGTCTTTTCCTTTGCTGATTACAACAAAGGTCTGTAAAGAAATTTTTAGATTGACATCATCAAAATAACATTAAAAATAAGAGATGGGATGCAACCAAATATAAACAGTCACTTCACAACTAAAGGAGACAGCAAAATTAAAATTAAATAAAAACTGAACTGGAATCGAGGCAGATCTCAATTGTCACAGGCTCATGTCTGCAGAGTTCATTCTTTTTTGGAGAATGGAATGATGCCTTAATTTTCACAATAATGGTACATAATTGTCAAGAATGGTTTCTAGACAATAGTAATGCAAACCATTATGTGAATTAAAACATAAAAGTTGTAATTTAACTTTAGAATGATCGAAAGAGTCCGTGAAATGGTTGATGAAATTAAACAACCAGGAAGAAAAAACATACAAGGAGGACTCCAATGATGAGCATGGTGAAATGTAATATTTAATACCAATGAAGAAAATAAATAAATATTTAAACAGTATACCTAAGAATGACATTTCAGTCCTCATACAGATTTGCCTAAAATTACTTAAGCATTCGAAAGTTGTGCCTTAACTGTGATTGGCTAAAAGTACATAATCACTTGGGTTATCATTTCCTCTTTCTGTTCAATTTAAGAATAGGTATCCTATTTGCTGGAGTATCAGAGTATACATCTGGGTTTTTAACATACACATGGTAACAATTACAATGTATTGAGAATGAAAGTGACTTTTACTCAGGTTGACTGCAAAAGAATTTTCTATGATCATAACATAAGGCATTTACTTTAAAATAACGTGCCATTGAATGTAATGCACACCCCAAAATTCGAGTGAATCATTTGCCCAAAAAACTCACGCACACCTCACGGTACTCATCCATGCCAAACCTTCTAAATTGTATGAGGAAATTATAGAAATAAACAAGATAAATGCTCACTCAAGTGCACACATTAAGCAACTGCCGATAAAAATATATTTATGTGCAAACACTAGTTTAATATTTATATCTATCATTATGTTATAACATCGATATTATTTAGGTGCGCATAGTCATTATTTAAAATTGGCTAATTAAAAACCTTGTTGGGCTTATCGATTCCCTATAAATTAAAAACTATCAGCTGACTTTTAAGTCTGGAGTATACAGGGTCATACCTTTTACAGGCAAAACATAAATAGCACATGGGTGCAATTATCTAATAGTTTCCTGTGATTTAAAGTTATCAATGACCTTATAATTTAATGTGTTTGAAAGTCAAAAAACTCCAGCACACCCTATTTCTATTTAAACAGAAATTATATACCTTACAAAATTTTACATCCTTGGAGAAAATTTATTTACTGTTTAACCCTAAGAAAATACCTCTTATGTTAAGGGTTGCCTCTGACTTGTTTCTTTAAACAGAAAATAAATTGCACAGACAATTCTCTTTAAGAATTCAAATTTGTCTAGAGATACTTTGATTTGATTAAGATGTGTAATAGATTAATTGATTCTATTTGTGAGCAACTTCTGCACATTTTGACAACATTTAATTTATTTCTGCAAAGTTTTTCAGGAATAATAAGAGCAAAACCTTGCACCTTTTACAGCTTTTTGTACCTTGTACCCAAGTGACCAGAAATCCATGTCCTCTTTAGGGATTTATTTACTAATTTACCCCAACCATGCAGGAGATACCATTTTTTGGTTTCCTTATTGTTCTTACAGTGTCATCCCTTCAAAACTACTCACTCTTTGGTTATGGTAATAGCCGTCAATATCTTCAATAGGTGTGGCTGCTAGCTCAGGGGGATATCCGCTTTGCAGCCGAACCGGGAGCGGCACGCCCTGCTCCAGGGTCGGGTCCGGCTGTGGGCCTTCATCTTCGTCCTCGTCATCATACCGAACCTATTAGTATTCCAAAAATATCGTGTTATACCAGGTCGATCAATAGGGTGGATCTCTCAGGATTCAAGAATTTCAAACATTAAAAAAGGAGAAAAACATCTAGAGGACAGCTATCTCTGGACAAAATTTAACAGCAAACTAAAATGAAATGTATAATTTAGAAATACTGGCCCACTCATATGTCAATTTACATATTAACAAGATTTTCAGTAGCAATTAATCACAAAATTTTGAGAGCATTCAAAGAGTTTCAGAAGACAAAACAACTAACATTGAAATTTCAAATTAGTAAAGCAAAAATATATCAGTTTAAAATTGTTATTTTATTTTCAATCAAATAAAAATTAAACAAAATGCGAGGTTTTTCATGAAAATTTGCAATCATGCATAGCAGATGGCTGGAAAAGTGCATGACAAAAGTTTTAAGATTATTCAGTGAATTGATAACAAAATTAAGGCAGTGGCCAGCCTCTTGCTACATTCAAAAGTCTTTTTTCACCACAGCAGGTATGGTCATTGGCTGAAAAAAAAGTTGTGTTTTTGAATTTAAGCTAAGCTATAACAATAGACTTGTACTGATACAATCAATTAAATCAGCATATAAAATCTGAGTTGGTGAGCACGAGAAACTCAATAAAATCACTGACATTTCATTTTCAGCATGTTTTTTCCTACAGTCTGATCAATTGCAGATCTGGAAAAACATTTTGAATGAGCATGAGATCATAAGCACTAAGTAAATACTATAAATAGCAAATTTCACCAATCCCTTCTGGCATGCCTCCTTATCTATAAATACAGATGTCAATGAACTGGCATATCTTTCTAGAATCAGGAGTGTGCCAGGAGAGTGGGTAGCGGGGTGATTATTTTTGGCTTTCACCCATGCATTGAAATGTTTGTAAATGTTCCAAGGTTTTTCTTTGTAATTAGACTAGTATCATATTATCCCTTTTGGATAGTTCATTAAAAACTTACAAGTTTAAGAGAATGGTATCTTAGACAGGTACAAATTTGAGATCTTCCTTGCTAAGGTGAATTTACCATTTCTTTATTTTATTACACCAAGCTCTTAATGTGCAGCCTTTTTATCGTTTCTACTTTTTAGCGCAGTGCACTACTTTAATGCAACTACAGAAACAATTACTTACTATGTCATATTGGCCTTAAAGTTCTATCATCTCACTGCACATGGGCAACCAAAAATTTGGTTACAGAAATTCCATTGATTTGAAGCAAGTGTACTACGAACATTTTTGTTGCCCATTATTACAGTGATAAAATCTACTGTAACCACGAGAGAATTCTATAAGACTTTTAAACCTAACAACTTTTGTAAGTAACTACATCCACTGAAATATATAAATAGAGCCTATGACAGGTCTTGGCTATTTCTCTGACTGAGACGGCAGGACCTCACATAGGTATAGGCCAAGATACCTTTCAACTAGTTTAGTAATTTACACAAAGCCATTCCTAGTAATTTTTTCATCTGCTCTTCTCAGCTGTCTACAGTGGCAATATATACATAGAAATAAAACATGCAGAATATTTTCTCATCCTTTAGGTCAACAATATCTCTGAAAAGATATGTCTATATATAATGTATCTAAATTACTCTCATATTTCTCCTCTGTGCACGATGAGAGATGCATAAGGTCTTTATAATTTTCTCTAGAGAGGCTCAGCAAAATGAATAATTCGTGCACAAGAAAAGGGCAGCCTTTGCTCAGCAAGTAAAGCAATCAAACACACCTATTTCAGGGTGCATTTAGGGTCAGACACTTGGAAAGGCAGAAGTAAGATGCAGGGTGGACAAGCAAGCCAGTGTTCATAAAAGGGGTAGAGAAGTGTTATTTAGAAAAAGTCTTACTTCTTTTTTCTTTTTCTTCCGTCCAAAACCCTGCAATTGAGAACGGAAGATGTAGATTGAAGTCCACAAAGACAGCACAACATAGACTCAGATTCGAAAATATTACAAGAGAAATAAAGGAGGTGATATTTTGTCTATTTTCTGAATGGACTACAGGAGCGATATGAAAGAAATGTGGTGAGATATGGAGAAGAGTGAAGTAATAGTTCAAAGTAACAGGAAAATTAACTGATAAAATGATGAAGGGAAATATTTGATGAAAGATGAGACAGGGGACATGAAGTAATCCATCATTTAAACATAGAAAATACAAAAAGTTGGGAAACATGTATCACATATATAGCAATACTTTGTGGGTCACAAAAATGCACAATATCTAAAAACATGCACACATAAAGGAGAGGCTGAATACATTTGTAAAATTTTAATACACCATAATTCATGAGATAGTACATAAATGTGGAATAAAACAGTTATATAAATCTCTTTGAGATCATACTATTCTAATGGGTCATTATTGGACGCAATTTTTACTAAATATCAAACCTGCAGATTGGGTCTACTCACAATAAGCATTTGGCACACATAGTAAATAAGCACATTGATCATAATGGCAGGTAGAAAACCACCTTACAAGGATAAGAAAAACAGTAATTTAAAGGTATTAGAGCATCTGGCTCATTACTTGAGGAAATAATTTGATAGAATTATGAAAATTTAGGGCACAGTAATAATTACATGCAGTTTAAGAAATTTTACTTCATGCTTAGAAGTATCTAAAATGTTATATTATCTACATTTGTCTTCATGTATTGTAAATTTCTTCTTGTTATTTCATTTTCTTAGCAGAATATGTCATTCCCTGTGTTGATTTAACTTCTTGTTGAGGATATTTATGATAAAATAAGTACTGAATTCTCTTATAAAAATTCTAGAATGTCTACATAAACAGAACTCAACTGAATTATTCTTATTCTTCCACTTGATATTTTGGCCTAATGTAGGTAAACTTGTAGATACTTTGGTAAGTAATGATTGGAGAAAGGCAGATTCTGATATATTAGTAACTCTTTGGCATTAGGCAAACAGAAAAATATGAATTCCTAGGTATAAGAAGATATTCCTGATGTAGAATATGACAACTTTAGCAAATGGATATTTAAGAGGCATTAGCTATATAATTCTCACAAGTTACAATGAGTTTCATATATTTTGTGGGATTGAAATAAATGTAGCTTAAGTAATTTAAAAGTATATCACCTTATGGAATGAAGGTTTTTGCAGGGGTATTTATAAGTGGTGCTTGTTTCCAGTATCCTCTACATGTAGAGCACATTAAAGTTTGACCCTACACCCATGATGCAGAGGGATTCATTAGGAGTAGAGTGAAATAGCTGCTTATTCAAAATTTGATTTTAAAAAGCTACTTTCACTTCACTTCTGAAGAATCTCTCAGCAACTTGAGTGAAATTTCAACCCATAATATGTTCTCTATGCAGAGAAGTTCAGAAAAAAACACAATTTATATAACACCACCATCAAGTATATTACATTCATTAAAATTGACATGAGGTGTATTTTGACCATACTTTGAAACATAAAAATGAGCATTACTCCAAGACTATTCCACTTCAACCACCACGACAAGATAATGTTATAGGCATTATAGTTATCAAAGGCTTGTATTCTCAGTTCTCATGACACTATTCTTCAGCTATATTTTACGTTTTATTGTTTAATATTCAAGCATTTTTACTGATTGATGACATATTCTTGATTTCAGTGGAATGTATTTTAATGACATTCAGATGGAATGTGAAATAAATTTACAAATTGAGGTTCATTATAAAGCCTTGTTTTCATTATTTTAGATCATCATTGGGAAATACTTAACAAGCCTATATTTTCCAAATATTCAACAAAATATTGGGCATACCAGCATTTTAAAAGCAAAGCAAGCCATGAGTACAGTCTCACAATGATCATTCAGTTCATTCCACAGAGAAACTTTTATGTAGAGGATGTCATCCAAAGAACGCGTCCTGCAAAATTTCATTTCCAAGATAAACTTTTAATTAAATACTATTAGCTGTTTTTCACCTTCTACTACAAATGTAAAAAAGACTTCCATTGCTTAAGCTTAAACCTTACCTATTTATATATGTTATTTTACAAAATATTTATCCTTACTAGAAGAATTTGAACCTTTTTGATACTGAAAATACTATTTTTGTTAAGCTGCACCTAGCAAAAAAATATATTATTGGAATTACAAGAAAATTATTAATAAAATATGATTTCTCTACAAGGAACAAGCACAAAAAAGTCTGATATGGCCAGGAATTGAATCCAGATCCCCAATACCCAGTTGGTTGCTCTAGTCATTTAACAATCTATCCAGATACTTGGATTTTCTAGCCAGATAGCTTAATGGACACAGCAACTGACTAGCAGTTGGAGGATCAGAGGTTGAGTCTTGGTACTGTCAAACTTTTTTATGCTTATTTCTCCTCAGGAATCTTCCTAGATGTACACCTTAATGGGCAAAGTCAGCTTTATCCCATTTCCTTATGATTTCATCATATTGTCTTTGACAGATGAGGTTTGGTTAACTGTCACCTTAAAAATATGTCCCTAAATTTACAGAATTATAGATATTAATAAATTAACTATCTTAAATATTTTTACTTATAATTTATTGTGAAAGGCTGATGAAGCTTTGAATCAACACTGATCACTCTTCATAATGAAATACAGGATTTTCTTTGTATAGTTAATTTACATATTTCTATGATATGTATTCACACTACAGAAGGCTTCCAACTTGTTCTATACTATCAAAGAATATTGAAATTTTAATTTTTTATTATTTCATGCTCAAATCTGAAAATTATCATTATACAAGATTTCGTGATATTTAATATAACTTAAACTGCTTTCATTCTTTTTAGAGAATTATAAATATGACAAATCGCTGCCTAATTTAGAAGAAACAGCTTGACTAAAGCTCATAGTTTAGTAACTTTGCAGCTTCAACACTAAAAGATTCATGGGTAAATAAAAATAGATTAATCGTTATTATCTATTAAGAAGAGAATTTCTTCTTATTCTAAAAGGGAACTATTTTAAAAATACTGTAAGTGAAAAACAAAATTAGGTATCAACTATGAAAGAAATTATGAAATACAGAATAAAATTCACTGTAAATGCTATTTATTATATAAGGCTAAAATATAAAGCTCAATAGAAAAGCAATTTCCTATACCATCATATCCTTTTTTTTTTAATGCTCTATGCAACCTAAGAATCAAAGAAGTGTTTACCAGGTAAGACAATAGAGCAGACAACTCTGGAATTAAGAATCCCTGAAAAAAATTGTTAAATAATTAAAGTATTGTGAATTTGTGATATGAATTTAATCAATGATATGCAACGCATGCTTATTCAGTTAATTTGACTGAAATAGAATAAAACTGATAATTGATGAAGTATTGATTGTGAGAAATAAGTTTGAAAAATTCATGCTGTCTTGAATAGTAGCCAACATCTTAGAGTTAACACCTTGACCATTGGATGAACAGAATATATAAGACTGGTGTATGAAGTAAGCAATAAAAGTTTTATTGTGAAATTCAGAAGTATTGGTGATGTGAGTAATTGTTAATACTGAGTAAACATAATTTCAGGATTTGAAACAAAACAGTTACTTCATTTGGACAAGCTATCCTTCACTTCATTAAAAAAATTTCATTTACAATTATCGTAGCTTTACAATATCCAGTTGAGAAAATGAATAAATATATACAATTAATATATCATATGTACATAGAGTTCTAAAGAGAAAGATCAAGAAATACCTATAATTTGTTATTAAGCATTTTCTTTAAGCTATTGCATATTTATTAGGATGTAAAAACACAGTCATTAAAATTTTCTCTTGAAATTCACTAGATTATTAATCTTAGGCAATTTAAATTCAGTATGAATGTGATTGCTTTCATATTTAAGAAAACTATAAATTTGAACTTGGATATTCATTAATCCATTCGCGCAGGATGTTTTAACGACGACAAAGGAAATTCAGTAATGAGGTTTAATTTAAGAAACAGGAATATTTAACGGAGAAACTAAAATTACTTTGACCCATGGTTTGTTTGCTGATAAGATAACGGCGTTTTTTCTTCGGTAGATTAAGTGACATTTATTTCTTATTTTATAAGCAGCAAACCATTTGCATTTGAAACAATGTTCGAGATTGTCATTGTCATTCACAAAGTAAAAAGCTGGCTCGAACAACAAAATTCCCTTTCATCAATTCTCTCGTCTGAGAATGAACATTGGCCATTAAAGTTACGAAATAATAGAAACATGTAAAAATGTTGTGAAATGTATCACGATTAAAATAATGATAACAACAATAGAAACATGTAAAACATGTTGTAAAATGTTGGCCATTAAAGTTACGAAGTTACTGAGACGTGTAAAAATGTTATAAAATGTAAAAAATGAAAATAATAGTCAAAATAATCGAAACACGTAAAACATGTAAAATGTTGGTTAAAGATACAAAATAACCGAAACAATTTTTTCAACATCCGCGGCGACCACAAGATCACGCGTTAATAAGCAGAGAATATCGGACAAATATTTGGAAAGCTGAAGCTGAGTTCCACCTACAATTCCGCCGTCCCAAAAGAATCCTCATCGGTTACTGAAACGAAACCAATCAAAGCGAAGCGTCTCGACACAAATCGTCACGCACATCAAACGGAAAAAAGCGCGGATTTGTCCGCAGTTGACCGTGCCACAATACTTGCCTCTCCTTCAGCTCTTTTCTTCTCAAGCTCCTTCTGCTTGGCATACTCCTCCGCGATGCGAGCCTCGATAGCGGCGAGAGACTCCCGCGTGAACGGACGGAACAAGCACCGTTCTTCCTCTGATGCACTTTCCGAATCTTCGGACATTTTCCTTGTCCTCCCCCTCGCTCCACCTCCCTCCTCCGCCTATCGACCACTCCCCCTGACCGCCACCGGCCCAGCTTTCCCCACCCCTTTCACACCCTTGTTCTCCCCACCCTCCCCTCTTCTCCTATGCTAATCAGATGAACTCGGGACTATCCCTCTCATCGCCGTACGGCGCCGCGGTGTCCTGCACAATGGAGAAATCAAAGCAATGAACAAACAGAAAAAATCACTAACACAACCGGGGTAATTGTCACAAAAAACTCGATTGTTTACATTCATTTGGTGTTCCCATTTCACGATGCTGTAAAAGAATAAAGAGCGAGATGCAATGCAACCTTACAATGCTAATAAACTGGTTGCCCCGTGCGAAAATTTCGCAGACGGACACTGTAACTCAATTTCCCCACCCTGATTCATTTCAACAAGCACTCCAATCACTATAAACGAATACACAAACACTAAAACTTACTGAAAGAAAGAAAAAGGAACTCGGCGTTCAATGACTAAGAGACAAAGGTTTCTCCAAGCGCCGACAGCGGCAACCGTCGAGGGCAATTCCTCGGAAAAAGATTATCACCCAGGCGGCCACCAGTTATTCAGAAATCCCGAAATTTCTGGTATTTCTGTCGGAACTTGAAGAAACCTTTGTCTCTCTTACTAAAACTTACCTTAAAAATACACCTTCAAGCATTTAAAATCACTTTCAATTTAGTTGGACGAAATTTTCGCACGGGGCAACTACTAGTAGTAGTTATAATATAGGTAAGTATTAGTTTTTGCATCGGGCCGTACCAACTCCTAATCCTCTCCAGTCCTTGAGGAAATCTCGTTTTACCCTTCCAAAAAATATTAATGACTCTAAAGCAAGTAAAATCTAGTTTTCCAGTACAGTGCACACATGTTTTTTTCGCTACTTCAACGGCGTAAATATACAAGTCATATTATTATTATTTACTTACAATGCAGAATGAATTGCGGAAAAATGGTGATCTTTGCAATCAATTTTGTTAAATTATTATTCTGAAAACGAAAGTTAACTCAATTACAATATTTTCTGAGTAATTTCGCCTAGATGATAATCCATTGTGTTGGATGACCGAAAAGCTATCCTAATCCTAATGCTTAATCTTGCATCACCTCTTTATAAACGTTTAGAAATAAAATCTTTATAATTCTTTTATTAAAACACTTCAGAAGTACTTCAGTTGAGTTGCTATCACTTTTTTTCAGTTTCTATGGATTTTCAATATATAATGAAGATCACATGTACACATTTTTTCTTGTCCTTGAGAGGATTTGTCTTCGCTTCCGTAGAAAAGATTGGAATGAAAAGCTTCACATCTAAATGTTCATTTTTAAAATTTTCTCAACCCCTCACTTGTTACACATGGTATAAAGTAAATAATAAATAAGTGATATACCTTTCCATAGCTTCATGAGCCCCCACATTCCCTATTTAATTCCTTTTCCTTCAATTCCTGGTAACTTATCCCACCCCTTAATTCGTCTAATAACTTTTGTCTTTGTCTTCCCCTCTGTCTTTTCCCAAGCATTCTTCCCTTGATCGCTTTCTTCAGTAATCCCTCCCCTCTCAATATTTGACCCCCCATTTCTTTTGTCTATTTCAAATTACTTCAATCATTACCCTTTTCTCCCCAACCATCTCTAGAACCTCCTCGTTCGTTTTTCTATCGACCCAGCTTACTTTCTCCATTCTACGCCATACCCACATCTCAAAAGCCTCTAATCTTTTAATATCCTCTTTCCTTAACGGCCACGTTTCACACCCAAATAATATTACACTCCGTATCAAGGATTTTACTAATCTTTTCGATTCCTTTATCAAGGCCATCGTGATCAGTTCCCTTCGCTTCATGAATGCTTCTTTCGCTAATCCTTGTTCTAATCTCTATTGAGCACCTTCCATCCTTAGAAAGTATGCTGCCCAAGTATGGAAATTGACCTACTTGTTCTAGCTTGGTTAGTTTTTATAAAATGAATGAGTAAACGATATGAAGTTTAAGCTTGTGTATTTTCCTCAAATTTGTGTTTTAAATTTATATATCTTACTCAACCAGTAAGTACTACATTACAGACGCTTTAATTTTGGAAAATCTCACTAATGTTATATGAAACTAATTTGTTATTTAGCCCATAAAACTGCATGGAAGTAGTATCCTTATGAAATGAATGAAACGAAATGCCCCATGAAGTTCTTGGTAACTGGTGATTAAATGAGAGACTAATTCGTTCCGTGGGATGGAGACAGTTAGTGCAATTCATTTAAGGTCATAATCAAATAAAGATCTGCTGATGAGCCGTTTCCCCTCGACTAATTAACGAATGAACGAATAAAATCTTTCGTAGTCAAGTAGTCCGTGAGCAAAAGAAGAGTATCTCAGTAAATGAGATTTCTATAATCATCAACAAGATAATTATATATAGAATTGATCTTACAGCATTCAGGTTTATTTAAATTTGGGATGTATGATTTGTTTACTTCCTTTGTAGCATTTTTCTGTGCTTGACTCCCTATAACATTCGAAATATACGGTAAAGTTAAAGCTTATGTCCACACATGTTTGTTATGAGCATCAGAGCATCATTTTACCGGGATAAGTATCTTCTTCTATAGCAAGACATACACAAAGAGATACAGAACTGATTCTCCCTATTATGTCGATGGTACTTGGAATGAAAGTTGCTAATATTTCATGAGTTTGTAATCCTTATAAAGGGTAATAATATTTAATGCTCAGAGAGAGAAATAGTGGTTAAACGGTGGATGGTGCAGTGAAACCGGAAATTAACTGAAATTATGCGTTTTCATTCAGCCGTGGTAAAAACGGAGAAGAAAGATTCGATTTTTTGATCCACCTAAACGTAGAATACATCTTTCATAGCGGTCAAGAAGCTTTTCTTTCAGACCACATTGCTAATCATATCTCATTTTTCTTCGATGCTCCTGATTTAGGAAATTCAAAATATATTCAACTACATCGTGTGATTCTCCTGCAATATTCAAGAAGGTCAGCGCCCGCCCCCTCATGAAATTCTCACCTCCGTGGACATACCGTTTCTTAACTTTGTGGTTAACGGAAATTGGAAGTTACCGGCATATTAATCTAGGTGATAATTAGAAAAGATACAGTAGTGTTTCCTAACAATTTGGCAACGACACATTGAGGTAGTTTTTCGAGAAGACAAACCAGCATATCTTTTATTCAGCCGTGGCTGAAAACAGAGAAGAAACATTCGATTTTCTGGTCCGGCGAAGCATAGGAACCCGGGACCTCAGTGCTGTTATGCTAGCACACTAACCCCTATAGCGCCAAGGTCTGCAATGGGGGGAGACCGTATTCTGATCGAACTACGGCGGCTTTTGGGAGCGGACCAGAAAACTGAATGTGGGGGGAATGCTGGATGACCCACCGGAGCAGCGGCGTCGGCAGCATCGGAGGGTGTAGTGTTGCTCTGTGGGGCAGACGGAGGCCACCTCCAGGATCAGGCCATCGCTCGGGTGCATCAGGAGGCGGTGGTGAAGGTGGAGGGGAAGGAAGGGTGTGGGCTAGGGGAGGGGGAGGGGGGGACGAGGGGCAAGGGATCGGATACAGGTCCAGCGAGGCCTCCACGAAGGCTGACGTGCTTACACCTGGAACAAGACGGAAACTGCATTGGTCTTTCCGAAGGGTTCTCGAAGTACAGAATCACGCAATTTTTCTCCACATTTGGGTTTCGCTATACCAGGGCAGTGATGCATGCATGGACGACAAATGAGGCAGCTCTGTAACCGTCTGTGGTCGTCATTTTCCCTTGTCTTACATACATGCATGCATACATTTATTACTCACACTTTTCCCTTCAGGGGTAAGCACGAATATGGCCTCATCTACTCACAGTACTTTTCCGTTCTTTCTTATTCTTCCATTAAATACAGAGTCGAAATCAGGGCATCAAAACGACATTCAACAGAAAACAGAAACCGAAAAACGTCATGTATGGAGTGTAAATGTCATGGCCGTAGTGTAACTGAATCTGAACCGGAAAATTATAACTCTTGGACTTGGACCGAAACCGTTACTTACGGTTCGTATACATGTTGGAGAGTTCGCATCACAGAAAAAAATTGTGTCTTACCCTAAAGAATTTTATTATAAATCCCGTTTTGACCGAGACTATCTCTGTTTCAATATTTGGTTCCGGAAATTTTCCTCTATTCGCGGTTGGATGGAAAAACTCGATAAAAGAATATAATGTGAGATTCTGAGATTTCAATTATAGAAATTATTTCAATTCATACTTTCATGATGTTTTCACACCGTAAGGACTTAAAAGAATATGAAATTGACTCAGACTAAGTTTTATGGCAATACCCTTGTTTCGCCCGGTTTTGACCGTATCAGAATTCGATAAGTCCCGGTTTTTATCATTAGAATATGGAAACCATACTCATATTCAAAGCGGTATACCTATCGTTACCACTCTCACTACATTGTAAGCGGCGGGTTTCACCTTCCTCACAACTTTCACGAGACAATATTCAGCATTCTTCCCTACAACACGGCATCCGTTGAGTAGCATCAGTCTAACAAGTTTTCTCTAATACTCGATTTCATCCAGTTATAAAAGGTCCAGTCAGAGAAAATTTCTCAGAAGGATTGTAATATTTAATGCTCAGAGAGAGAAAAATAGTAGTTAACCGGTGGCTGGTGGAGTGAAACCGGAAATTAACTGAAATTTTGGTTTTCGCTCATCCGTGGCAAAAACAGAGAAGGAAAAGTTCGATTTTTTCGTAGAATACATCTTTCATAATGGTCACGCAGCTTTTCTTTCTGACCACATTCATGATAATCTTTCATTTTTCTTCACTACTTTTCTTGCTCCTGTAGTAGCACATTGAAGATATATATAACTAAATTATGCGATTTTCCTTCAATATTCAACAAGGCCAGTTTCAGCGCCAGTACACACATGAAATTCTCACCTCCCTGGACAGATCGACGTGTTTCATACCGTTTCTTTCTTTTGCAGTAAACATAAAATGAAAGTACTGGCATAATAATCAAGGTTTTCATTTGAGAAGATACAATAGTATCTGCTTTAAATTTGACAAAGACACATTGAGGTAATTTTTGAAAATACGAAGAAAAACCAGCATATCTGGCGATCGTTTTACAAGTAACATCTCGATTTCCTCCGGTACTTGATACTGGTACTAATTATTCTCATAGCAGTGCGACAGTAAATAATTTTCAATGAAGAGTCAACGCTGAAAATCCTCAAGTCTATTGAGGCGTGAATAAAGCTATCGTGAGGTGAATGGACTGCTATATAGCACTGTATAGTCGATTTTAGCAAGTAAAAGTGAGCTATTTAAAACTACCAGGACTGACAAGATAAGGTAAGGATTAATGGTTACCTAAATCGCAAGAAACTTAAATCGGTTCACCGGTGGAGGTTTTATCACATTAATTCTAATTATAAGTCATATATGAAATATAAACCTCGATAACATCGCGATTTACGCTCGCGGAAACTCGCATGTATCAACAGTTAAAAATTATCATTTAAAAACATAAGAAATACAATAGATAGTAGTAGTAATTTTAAGATTACTTTAACAACTGAGGTCATTTCACACCTATGGGTCCCCACAGGGAATCGAACTCGGGACCGCTTTCACCAAAGATGAACGCACTATCCACCTCTCTAACTGGGAGCCCGATATGCGATACGGTGCTCATGGATAGCATCAATGGGCTAGTGAAGGCAAATCAGATTCATAAATAAATAGATAAGTGCTATGTATAGATAATCAGAGAAAAACAATTAACAGGTAATAAAATAAGCTCGATTATCATAGGTTGGTAATAAGTATGGAATTCAAAATTCCCGGCTGTAAAACTATCCAAGATAGTCAGTGACCATATATTTAGGTTTATGTTGCCTCACAAATTAGTAAAAAGTTGGAATAAAATAATCATTTATTAATAATTAAGAAAATAAAATTTAAAAACCTTTTTCAACAAATGATTCTGACATGGACTAATGAAATATTTTATTAAAATCATTTAAAAACAATCTATGGTGAATCAATTTCAGTTTAGGATTACTCTTGAAAATTTCGTGTCTTCAGATTTGATTTTCATCACTGCGTCACTGATAAAGTAAAATTTTTATTCTGCTCTAATTAAAACGTAACAAATTACGACACTCTCAGAAGAACCAGAATGAGAAAAAGGGGATGAAAGCCTATTGAGACAAATACTTATCGCTGCTCAGCCTCACCCTTTATACCTATTGTTTGAAGCAATTATTCATTTTAGAATGAAACGCGGTTTTCACTACACGATACTCCGTCAAATACTGTGAGTAGTCTACTAATTGTACAGCGGCCATAAATATCGAGTACATGACTTCTTGATATTCGAACTCGGATTCCTAGCATAAGTGATCTAGAAAAAACTCATTAATGGAGCGTCTTCTTGTATGGAGGCATGAACTAAAGCAAAGAGAGTATAAGAGAACCTTAGAGGAATCCAATTCAATTCGTTAAAATGGTAAAGAAGAATGATGAAAATAAAATTATCAGAACACATATCTAAGGAAGAGGTACTCCTGGAAGTGAAAGGAAAGGGAAGTCTAAGGAAGATTTTATTATTTAAAATTCAAAATTATTACGAAACGAAATTAACGGGATACACGATGACGGTGCAATGGCCCTTTAAAATAGGGAATAAAATCAGAACCGAAACGAAAACCTAAACAGAAACAAAACCAATATTTCTGCCGGAGTGAAAACCGAGCCTCAACCGAGAGAAATAAAATTCTTGAACCTGAACCGAAAACAGTGATTTATTCCGTTCTAATATTATGCTCCCAAAAGTGCGCAATGTACTTAAGCTTAGTTGGAATAAGGTTCTTCTGAACGTATGTAACTACGACTTGCAACTAACTGTACCTAGCTTTTACTCTAAAACTTTGTGTAATGTAGCGTAAATGGAAAAATAAGCTAGAAATTATTTTTAAAATATATCAGGATATTATTCTTTATTCATATCACGCCATACCCATATCTTATAGGCTTTTGAGATGTGGGTATGGCGTAGAATGTAGAAAGTAAGCTGGGTCGATAGAAAAACAAACGAGGAGGTGCTAGAGATGGTTGGGGAGAAAAGGGTAATGATTGAAATAATTAGAAATCGACAAAAGAAATGGGTGGGTCAAATATTGAGAGGAGAGGGACTGTTGAAGAAAGCGATCGAGGGAAGAATGCTAGGGAAAAGACAGAGGGGAAGACAAAGACAGAAGTTATTAGACGAATTAAGGGGTGGGATGAGTTCCCAAGAAGTGAAGGAAAGGGCACTGTATTGGAAATGTGAGGGCACATGAACCTACCGAAAGGTAGAACACTTATATATATCAGGATATATCAATGCAATAGTCTGAGCGAAACAAACGGTTGGAACCGATCTGGCGTTAGTAGACGAAGCCGTAACTGAACCGAAATTAGGAATTTCCGGAGAAAAAACCAGAGCGAAAAATATTTCGGTTCGATACTCTGCTTTGAAGAGTAAGGAATTGTGTAAGGGAGGGATAAGTAAAAAGAAGGAATGAAGGAGCCTAGTTTGAATTACTGGAGATGGCGTTGGTGGGTCAAGTCAGGGATCATAAGGGAACGGAGCGATTGGTTGCGATGGGATTGATCCTACGATTAATGGGATGGTTAGACCACCAATTTTCGGATTGGTGACTCTTGATAGTGATGAGCAGGAGATGGGTGCAAGAAGCCACTGTAGGACCTCACGAGAAAATCTGATAAATATCAACCCTAAAACAGTTTTCAAATGCTAAAAGCTAAAGCCGATACCGTAGTTATGCAATCCAGTCCTTTACGAGGAAGAATAGACTTAAAAAATGTCCGATGGGACCGGGAATCGAATCCGGGTCTTCCGGCGAGATAATTCAACGGACAGAGCACCCGTCCGGCAATCGGGAGACCCGGGTTCGATTTCCGGTCCCGTCGGACTTTTTTCAAGTCTATTCTTCCTTGGGATTTTTCTTTGGTGCACGCCCTAACGTGCAAAAATCACCTTCACCCTTTCCTTCAGTCCTTCTCGAGAAAATAAATTCATACGACTTATAATACGTGAATTATAATCAGCGATATTAAAATTGAGGAGTGGGGATTTTTCTAAGGATCGATGAATATGCAATGACTTGTTGAAAGAGAAGAATACTGAAATTTTAACTATTCGATTCCGTCCCGTTAAGTTCGATTACTTTACGGATGGTAAAATTCTATTACCATAATTCGCAAAACAGGATCCTTTATAAGGGATAATTTTACAAAGAAGATAAAAGGTGCTTTGAGGAATGATGAGGTAGGTCGAGAACATTTTAGCTTGAATCACAATTGCGTACGAAGAAATAAATCAAGTATATATTAGGTGCCAAAAGTTTAATCTTTGAATGAGGAGTAAACATCAGAATTCCAATAGAGGAAGAAGTAGTAAGCAGAAGAAAATTTTAGGAAGTCGGGGAGTATTTTGTTTGTTTTAATAAAAATCATACACCGCAAGAAATAGCTAAACAATTTGATTAAATGAACTGAACTCAAAGCAAGATTATGATAATGTCCAATGAAAAAGCGTATACTCCTCTAATATTGTTATTAGATTGCTATTGTTATTAGATTGTTATTGTTATTGGACATATTAAACGAGTAACTACTAAGTTAGTTTTTTAAATAAAGTTGTGCATTTAATAGCGGTAGTTAATCTATGGACACTTAATAAAACAGCAACGCGCACAAAGATAACAAATAGCTTATTCGCGTTGGATGAACATGTATTTCGCGTTGGATGAACATGTTCCTCTGCAAACTTTTTAAAAATAGCAATACATATCGCATACTTTGTTACGTGTTCTTTTAGAACAGCTTTTAGCCATTAACGTTTTGTTTAAAGAGCAAATTTGCTAAATGATACAGTTGCTTTGTTGATTATATAGCCCTGGAATTTGTAAATATATTGCATTCTTCGTATAAGATGCATTGGAATAATTTCTAGAATTTCCTGCATAGCAACCGACCACCCAACCGAATCCAACACAGCTAATTACGAGCTCTAAAAAAGATCCGACAGAAAAGAATGCATTCTATACAAAAATAATAAAATTTAATTACTGGGTCATTGTGATGGTGACGCATGCACATTTATATCCTTTGCCGAAACTTACATCTAAAGTTGCGATCTTCTCTGTGAATATGTTCCTGTGAGCGAAACTCTTTTTAGGGAATCATTCGATGTAAAGCTATAAATGTGACGATGTTGTAATGGCAAAGAAAGTTTTGAAACGAAAACACTGTACAGGGAGAATTATTTAGAGCAAAAATGGTCTGTGGCGAAATCACTGATGCGAAAATATTTTCTGGGGTTTCAACGCTAATTTTCTGGATCCACTACTATACGCCGAAAAGCGGCCTGCAGAGTACTTATGTAGATTCAGAAGTTAGGATTCGGTAGCAATAAGTGACTTGAGGCAAATTTCTCATTGATTCGATATCATACGAATCTGCAGCACGATGATTGCGTTATATGACTAAATGTCGACTGAGTACAATTCGGTCGGGGTATTTGCAGAACCAAATCTTTTACGAAAATAAACCCTAAGGGAGGTAAGCATGTGACCAAAGAAGTTGAACTTCATCAAGCTACTCATAGGAGCTTTTACAAATGGGATTTTACTATAAGTATCAGTAATTAATAGTGCTTGGACAGCTTAGATAATTTCGTACGTGGGGGAATAAAAACCAGAGACCGCATGCTCCGAAGGCGGACGCACAACTCACTTGGCTCCACGAGCCCACGTAAATGTATTTTTGCCAAGTGTACTTCGAAGGATAGAGAATCTACCAATCAAAACTCAAAGTAAAAATTAATTTGTAGATTTAAAGATAAAAGAAAATAGAAGAAAGAAAAAGAACTCATAGGGGGTCCAATGCTGAATATTGGACCCCCTATGAAGATGGAAGCATTTTTTCCGAAATGCGCATCGGGATTCTGAATAACTGGTGACCGCTAAGCGATTATCCGTTTCCCTGGAATCGCCCTAGACGGTTGCCGCTGTCGGCGCTTGGAGAACCTTTGTCTCTTAGATAAAAAAAATGTTACATAACAAATCAGACACTGATGTAAAAATTTAGTTACTACTCTTTATCGCTTAAGTTTCCTCAACACACCCTCGGACGTAGTTAATGATACACGATTTCTTCCATTTTGTGACGAAATAGATTTTCGCTCACCCTAAATTGATTGCATATTCAACAATTTAATCAGAATCATTAACAGAGACAAAACGAAAAAAATCAGATCTCACGAGATCTGAATGGAAGGAGCTGAAAAATTTTGTCGGAATAGAGTTACAAGCTAAACGAAATCGCGATCAAAATGAAATTGCAACGAACATCTCGAAATCGAGCGATAAACTTAAGCTTATCTCGAAAGCAAAGCTGTAAAGGAGATTTCAAGCCGTACAGACGTGCCAAACACGATTACAACCAAATGCAACGCTTTAACGTGGAGTGGGTTAATAGCGCTCACTACTTTTATAGAGACAAATTGAAAGGATTCAATGGCTTAAGAGAGTGGCTATTTGAAATTTCATAGGCTTCTTAGTCATGCGGGTGAAGAATTTACTGAGGATTGCGCGGGAGAGCATATCTAAACCACCGGGGACTGACAAGCGTGATATATTAGTGTAATGGCGAGTGTATGTGTATTTTTAATGGGGATAACATATTTTATTGCGTATTTTTGTCATTTTAGTGTATTATATACGTGTGTATTTATGATTGGGGTCGCTTTATCAGAGAATGTGCTCATATTCACAGAGTGTCTCTGCTAACGAGTAACCATACCAACCTAGGATTCAGGTGGTGAATATATTTTTAATGTTTTTCTTTAGCATTACGAATACGGATTAAGCTAGCGAATATTATAGAGGATGCACAGGCATGTGCTCGGGCACAAAGATCCAGAACCATGAAAAAGTATTTACCGCCAACTATCGTCTACATTGAAAAGAAAGCGGTAGTTTAGTTTGTGGTAATGTATGTACGTTGATTCTTCCTATCATACCATGATGAAATAAATACTTTTCTTATGTCTCTTTTGGCAAAAGATAGAGGAAATGTATTTTTAGTTCACTTTTGTTTCAGTCTTGCCCTAAATAAAGTCTTTTATTATTATTATTATTATTATTGCTCATGGCTGTGATTATATGAAAGCTACTGAAGCATAAATGATGCTCATTATTGGTCAATCCTTCTTCAAAGCTACGAAGTCTTTTTCATATGTTCTTTGTACTGCACTTACGTGCTCTCTTTCTATGGTAAGATGGCTTAAACAAGGACTAACTGCCTAGTGCTCATCTAGCCCAATAAGCTCTTTCAGCTAATGATGCAGAGGACAAGGATCCAGCAAGCCCTAGGGCTGATGACCTTGCAGATATGCATCTGTACTTTAGGATATGGCAACTTATGGGAAACAGAATTTCGGATAACGAACAAGTGTCCGGAAGAAAATTGTTTTCACAGGCCCAGTGATCACAACAGGAATACCATGCCTTCTTCCCTTTCAAAAGGAAGATTCACTCCTACAACGAAGTAAATTATGAGCCAGGTTGTACAAACATGTAATCCTTATTTACATAGATAATGATTATGAGTTTCCTTTGAACTTCATTTAATTTTTCCAAGGTAATAAACGCAGCAAAGATAACTCTAATTGCAGATAGACGATTCAACATTTCCTGTACTAAAAATAGCCTGATTGAAATTTGAATTTTCTCCTTTCAACTAATTTACGTGAAATCGAATTTGGTTTCCCTACGTTATTTTCCTCGATGGAAAAATTGATACATTCATAAGTTTAAATCGTTACACTGACTTTTATACGACTTCGTTGCAAATGAGATGCTCAAGAGTACAGTGTTTGGCAAGAAAGTGTTGTAACAGGGTAGAGGGGATATAGGACTCCCAAATGTTTCGGTTACCGTACTCCTTTGGATATAACATAAACCATTCCGTAACCCCAAATTGTCACATTAAGAAATAAATATTTAAATTATCCACGCTGCCAACATGGAATATAACGAATATTTTGCTAAACAGTGCCGATATGAAGTATTTAACAACTGAACCAACTACTTCAGTAACTTTAATGGCTGACTTTTTATCCTGATTTACATTTACATTTACTTTTAAACCCTGCAAACCGCCACTGGCGCATGGCAAGGGGTGTAAAACACCTAGAACCCTATCTACCCTTGACAGCTATTACTTCGGTTTCTCTATTACTTCGCGGAATAAATGACTAGAAATAACTATCTGTCCTGGCAACTAATTCCCGGTAACGCTTCATCGTTTCGTCTCGAAGATCACGTACGCTACTAACTGGTATGACAATACCAACTACCTCCTCCCCGAGATCCATAGTGATAAACTTATTAAAAAGCTTCCCACGGTAATCAAGTCTTCTATCACCAGGCGAATCCCAACCGAGGGATTCTATCATAGCTGAAACACTGCTGTCAAATCTGAAATCTCCCTTAACAAAGCAGCAACACCTTAGGATTCTACTAGCTAAACTTTGCATTCTATTCGCTTTAACTACTACGTTTTGAATATGTTCTTTGAAGGAAAAACTACTACTGAGCGTAATACCTAAATATTTATGATTCCTCACGAATTATGATTCAACTACTATTCACAGCGCAGTTCCTATAACCTCTTAACCACCCTTTTGTACACCCAAAGGAGTGTCAATTCCTCGGATTACGAACCCCTGGTGTTGAGCGTAGTTACTACTGTCGCATATAAAAAAGCAACGCCCCAGGTTGTGGTAAACGAGTATCCCCGAAAATGTATAGGATTTACAAGAGATAACGTGTCTGTTATTACACAATGACGGAGGAGAATTTTTCCAAAGTGGTACATTTGGAGTGGTGAGTAAGAATGATGAAATAATGATAAGAATGACGAAATAATTATAAGGATAATCATAAAGTTAATCAGGTATAAAAATCAGGAGTAATGAAAGTACAAGACACAAAATCGGATCGATATTTGAGCAAACACGTAAGGCTCGAGAAATGGCTTACATAGCTATCACTTTTATTCATATTCAAAAATACTGAAATAATTTTACGAAGCTTTAAAAAGTAAACTGGATGAAAATAATTTCTTGTACTGATGTATTGGTGAATTTGCATTCCTTTGGTCACAAGGGAGAATAGTAGATGTCACAGATTAAATTCTTTTGAATCTATAGAAGGTCTAGAGTACATAATATGTGCACGAGACTATCACTAAAGATAAATCTCATGTTATTTTAAACAACTTACCTTGTTATTATAACACTATTTGAGAAAGCCATTTTCACGGGAAAAAAAGACTGCGGAAAATCAAATAATTTCTTGAAATTCAGGTTAAAGACGGAGTTTTCCACTTTATGAACTTGTCAAACAGGTAAATTAAAATTTGAGCGCTGAATTTCTTTCTAAATAACCCCCAAAATACGATTAAGTCATACAAATACAAACCTCTAACGAAGGATTTAGGAAGTACCGAATGTTTAAGTGCATATCTTTTCGGAAAGTGAACTTTCTTTTATTTGCCAATGATGTAATTTTCTCCTATACATTTATTATAACTTATAATTTATACTCTTTTTCTTTTGATTCAATTTGGCAGACATGATTTCATATTCCGATTGATCGATTAACTCTATCGAGTAACTGAATAAGATTAAGTCAAATTTTAAAAGTTCCGAGATTATAAACTAGGATGAAACTTTCCGAGGCATCTTTTAATTCATGCACTGCGAGTTTCTTTCGGTATTTATCAGAAAAAGAAGGAAGGATGAAGTAAAAGATGACTAGAGAGGAAGGGATAGAGTTGGGTGGGAAGTGACGCAGTGTTGTCTCCCTATGCGGCCTATTGTGGCGACGCCCTGGTGGAGGTGGCGCCCGATGGAACTAGTTCTCGGAATTCTTCCACATGATTTTACCGTAAACCTCTCTCTCTCTTTCTCGCACACGCTTTAGCACGCTGCGTCACATTTGCAGAAAAAAGCTGCATGCGATGACAGACGATCTCCAAATCCCTTCTGTAGGATTTTGCAGTTTTTATATCGTGAAAGTGAAAAACTCATTATCCAGATAGCGAAGTTAACTCCAGCGTTAGCGCGAAACCTTAAGCATTATAATAATAAATTCATTGAATCAGCTCTCGATAATAAATTTCGGCAACAGTTAACAGTTAAAAGTGTGAGATGAATGCGAGAAACAAAATATAATCCGTTAACTGATAAAGTCCGATTTTCGAATTAAACTTCAATTCAGAAACAGTAAGTATCGCAATAAAAGATTTAAAATTAGGCCATTCAGAATTCAATACCTAACAACCTAATAATCACTACCTCTACTACAGCTCACTAACTGAAAAATTTGAATGATTTGCGCATTTCAAATGGTGACGGTAAATTTCGTATACATACATATTTAGCAATGAAAATTTCTACTTACCTTGTCGGTCTTATTTGGCATATCAATACGAAGTCCTTATATATATGTATCCGAGATGAAGATATCTGAAAATAAAAAAAATTAAATCAGTTTTCGGGTAGAGAAAAGCAAGCAATTTATAATGAATCATAGTTATATCTTAACCTTCCTGAAATGAATCCCACGTAATGTTTAGATAGAAATTCCTATTTCATCAGGTAATTCACTTAGGCGAAGTAAAAGAAAAAATGCATTTTTAAGTAAAAGGATCGATTCCGGAAAAACTTGAAAACTAATAAAAATTATTATTGAATGAAAAGGAAATCGTCAATATCGTTAGTTAGGTTCTTTATATGCATCAATGACCGCACTAATTTGTCAAAAACTGATAATGTAGGAGTATCTGGTTAACGTCAATACGTAAATACAGCTGAACTGTGACTTTCAGATGGATTTTTTTATAGACAATCGATCTTTAACTGATAAATATCCTTATATCATGTCTTAAACAGATTAATTTGTAATATTATCCACTTTTATACTATGAGAGTCAAACAATAATCGCTTGATGATGGATGGTTCGTTTGATTGACTTTTAGATAAAGCAAATTTGACTTCCATCGCAGTGAAAATGTCCGCTGTTGAATTTAGCACGGTAATTTTACGGATAAACTGTAGTTGAGTTGCAATGCAAAAGAATTGGATTAAACAATAACGTGAACTTCAGGTAGTTAACTATTTTCTGTCTATTACATCAGGAAAGCTTACTCAGCTCATCCTGTTGGATATAAAGTAAAGAGTGAAATGTTACAATAAGGGGAAAATAATTCGAATTGCTTTCCCTAATGAGCATAGAGGCGTATAAATAAATATCCGTCGTCATCGAAAAGGTCACATCGATATCGGTATCTCTGATTTTCTTGACTGCTGAAAACATGATGTTTCGAAAATATTTTTGCTTCTCTACCGACTTCATTTTCTAGTAGCAAGTTTAACATCGGATCACAGAATGACATGAAAGATGGTCAGACGAAGTTGGGCAAATTGAACGAGCAAATGAACTAATATATTGCGACATACAAGAGGAATTTCCATTTCATTGTCCTTAGATATTAAGAAAGAGATTGCAGAAATAGATAAAAATCCCTAGGTTCCCTGACTTCGAAAAAGATTTACTTTCTTATCTATGTAACTCAAACATTGCGAGAGTAAGAGTGAGGTAAAGAACATCGAATGACAAGAGATGCCAAATTCTTTTTGAAAATATCGCTGGATTTACCTAAACAGTAACTAAAAACTCTCATATTTCCTTAAAAAAACATGTCCCTAAAAAGTTAAAAATGATAACTCCTTGAATTTTATTAAAATCAAATCTCTTCAGATATTAAATTAATCAAATGGATAGTATGTATTGTAAGACTTATCAAATGAAAGTGATTCTACTTTGATTTCTATATATAAGAACAACATGCTATACCATGGAACGTAGAAGGGAGTACAAGTAACAGAAAATGTTGGGTGGTGTAAAGTTACCGCTGAAATAGGAAAAAGTCGTTCAAAGATGTAAAAAGTAGCTGTATCTAGCGACAGAATTCCTTAATTCGCATTACGTGGCTAAAATGCATCTCGATCATTACAAAGTAGAAAAGAAGATTACGGGTCAATTTAGTTGTATTTTAGTGGCTGCAATACCCGCCTGTAATGAAAAAATTTTCATTCGAATTCATCAGAGTCATGTCGATATTTTTCATTACTGATTTTCCTTTGGAATTAAGAACGTATCGTTTACGATGTAATTATCGAAGACCACTCAAGACTAGAATTCTTAATTCGTTCACATTTAAGTTACCTCAAGCTGTGAGAGACTTCATAGATATCCTTGATAATTTTATCAGAAGGTAAGAAAGAACGACTTTAGAGTTGCGAAATATGAGTAATTCTTTCTTGGAGAGAAAGGAAAGAGATGCCTGATGTAGACTTAAACCTTGCAGACTTTCCACCTCAAATCATTTTAGTTACCAACAAACTCCAACTATTATGCTATTCTTACCTACTCCTACGAGTGTGATGCTTTTGATGGGAGAATATTTCCCGGAGAAGGATATACGTTGAGTTTTCATCTTCGACAGAATAATTATTATATTACAACACCGATATTCTTCTTACACGAATAGCTATCATAATTCACATCAACTGTAACTGTTAAAATTTAATATTTAAACTTTTATAATTAATATAATAATCGAATTCTTAACAAATTTAGAGAAAGCACGTTTTCCCATGACGCAGTTGATATTGTGCGACCCCCTGTCACTTCGGCCGATACGATAATGAGAGCAAAATAAGAGAAATAGACGCTAGAACAAGTCGTTTTAAGAATTCATTCTTTCCGCGAACAATACGTGATAGTAATAGGCTAAAAAATAGCACAATCGTTTGGTGTTTACACCCCCTGCCACACGCCGAAAGGCGGCTTGCAGGATATTCATGTAGATGTAGATACTAATTCATATCAATGGGGAAATCATGCCGGAGGAACTTACGAACTCTCTAATTAAAGAGTTTATCCATAATAATTCAGAATGACCGAAATAAATATAAGTATCATAAAATTAACGTTGGATGAATACAAAAGCGGAAGATTTTTGATCTGGAGGCTACTAAAGTTAGAAATAACAGGGTTTGGGTTAGCACAATTTGCTTATTCCTAAATTTCCTCAGTCGAAAACGTAAACGTATGCATTGAATTCCTCGGTCTTGATATTTCCGAAGCCCAAGGCCAGAAGATCGCAGATAGCTTGACGTGCACAATGTGATCTGACGTGTGTCGTCCGACCGAGATGTCAATTCGTAGCAATGCCCCAAGTCGGAGCTAAAACTCAATTTGGCTGAGCGTGTCCGTTGATTACGACCTCAAATAAATGACATACTTTCAAGACACGAGGAAATACTGCGGGATATTTCCATCATTGAGCAAAAGTGGCCAAAAATAATTTAAATCCAATGAGAAAATAAAGGCGTATGATCATAAGGTAAGCTTTTTCTAATGCTCGACTAATGAGAACGATTTTCAAACAGTTCCGAGAAATTTTCAAGCATGAAACTACTTAAAGATAATGTTTACATATAATGAATAAGAATAACATATAAAACGAACTCTCATAGAAATTCCATAGAAGCATGCTTTATATTTGTCTATGTTATCTTGATAATCATAGTAATATACTACTGTTATAATTCGTATTGAAAATTTCCATAGGTCCAATCGGTTTTTTTAATCGGTGTCTGTTGGCATACATTTGTTTTGGTGATCTTAAAAAACTCCCTTTTGGAATTTTTTATCGGTTCACATTTTGAAGAAAATTCACAAGCATTGACTCCCTGCTTTTCCGGTGACATGATTTAAACTGAATATAAAGAAAAAATGACAAATTAATGCTAGCTTTTTCTTAATGTACTTACTGTAGTACACAACACAAGTTTACAGTAATCTAATATGCTGTTAAACTAGGCTTAAGTTTTCGTAAAACGCATATTCTCTATTTAAAAGTTAAAAGTTTGCGCTATGATTAAACATGGGGTAAATGAACTACATCAATAGCATCAAAAGTTATAAATATCATTCCTCATGAATAATTTTTCACAGGAGAACTACTGTATACTGTATAGTCTTGTGGAATCTTGTACAAGTTGTTTCTTCCTCTGTGTTGTAAATTGAAGATGAAGTTCCACCAAGTTAATCTTGAATCGATTTCTTTTCAAAGGAGATTGTAAACTTCTCTTCTATATCTCTTCAACTTTTCTTTAACTTAAGTTTCATGCAAAAGAGAAATTCTTCATCAATTAATTATAATGATTAAGCGGCTGTTGTATGACTGGAAGCATTCAGGTCTTTTTTTCGATGCTTTAAGTTAAATTTTAACTATAAATTGATGTAATAGTACCTCTTGGTATTTCTAATATTAATCTTAAATCCTTATATTAAATATCTTCTCATAATATTCTTAAATATACGTTCTCTTAAGCAAAAGCGACTTCGTTTTTCTCACATAGGCAATTTTATTTGAATAGTTGTTCAATTGTATTTCTATTGGAAACAGCAGCTGTATGCTAAATTAATTTCTTCGGCAGATTGTTTTCAGAGACGATTCTGCGTCGTTAAAATACACTTAAATCTTTCCCATGATATTTTGAGCTTTCACAAGTCTGATTCTTGTCTTTATTTAATACCACAGATGCCATAGGATAGAGAGAAAGATATAGTTCCGTGATAAAATTTCCAATTAGGCTACCATTTGGAGGATGAGGATTAATTCAAGTAATGAGATACACACCGGAATCAGCTCATAATCTGCCGTTTTCATCCTAAACCGTCGAATCGATAAGTTTGATTGTCTAGGGGTAAGCGTCAAGAATCATTTTCAAAATCCCAGATATAAACATGACCTATATCTCAAGCTATGCCGACTGACTACAGAGCGCATTTACCTGCTTATCAACAAAAGTTCCTAGCTTAGAGTTGAATGATGCTGAATCGATACGTGAGGTTTCAATTGCGACGTTAGAATGGTATAAATAGGAACTCTCACATCAAAATAGAAAAGCAAAGTTCATCTTAGCTTAGAATTTTCTCTTGATATAGAGTTTCATTTACTCTTCCGACCGGGCTAAGAGATACTTACACTACATATATAGCACGAAAATACTCTCTATGGGAAATGAATGTATTGGAAGCTTTGAGTGAAATATCCAAATTTTCGAGCACTCATATCCAAATTAAGATTTCAAAGCTTACGAAAACTTCCCTTATATAATTATTTGGTTGAGGCCGCTGGGAGATAGAGTTTTGATGCCATATTTTAGTGAAGAGCCCTACCGTTCTTGGAATTGCAGCGCTGAGTAAAATAGTATGTAGTAAAGTTATGTTCTTTGGATTCCTCATATACAAGGAGAGCATTCATTGCCTCCAATAATGCCATAACGCTCATAACATCATAACGCTCCGAAATGTTTTGTATTCTAAGCAGTGACTCAAAGAACTGGAAATCGCTTTCCTAAAATTCTCTAAAACGTTCTTTCCCGAAGTGCAAGAAAGAAATCCTTGAGAATCGAAGGGAAACCTCTCCCCTGCGGAACCGAAAACTTTTTAAAGGAAGCGATCGTGGTATGCAAGTGTAAAAAGCTCTAACGTCATACTTAAGAAAGAAAATTGAGTTGAAGACGGGAAAGAATTCCGACGGAGATCTCGTTGAGAAAGAAACTTCACGGTAAGTTACATAAACGTCTGTCATACTTCTTGAGCAGAATTGTTTCGTTATGCACACACGTTATCAGAAATTAAGCGACCCTTCTATATTGAAACACCGGTCAAAATGGTTATTTTAGAGGCAAACCGAATGGTTCCTCAGCAAACATCCCCGGAATCGGCAAACGGATGCTTCGGTTGATGTTCTCGCCGAAGAAACACAAATAATCACACCGAGATGGATATACCAATTCTTGCTCACACATAAATGCGTATGGCAGAATTTTCGCAGTGTTTGTTTATCTTAAGATTTGGGAACCGCTTATTTTCTTTTCCGCTAACGAATGTGAATATGAGACTTTGTCAGTCGATATTTCACCGCGTAATCAATTGATATGCGTGAAATTCTCTTGTGAATTTTCCTTCTTATGCGGCGTCAAGTGTAAAATATTTCATACTACATGACCACAAGAAAGAAGTACATAAGAATTATAATTTTTTCAGGCTTATGATGACCCTTATAGGGTATTCTATGCATGGTAGGACCGGGTAATGTTTAAATGCTGATTGAACTCAGGTTAATTTCAGTTCCCACCGGGAATCGAACCCGGGACCGCCCACTTTTTTCAACTCTCATATATCCTTCTCTATTACATACATACAAAAGTACTATTGTTAAAAGTACTTCGACAGCTGAGGTCATTTTACACGTGAGCCACCATCGGGAATCGAACCCGGGACCGCTTTCCCTTAAGGCTACCTCTTCGCCCACTAGGCTATCCGGGAGCCTATGACCTTTCGAAAACCCAAAGTGGTGTCAGTTCAGGACGTTCAGGTTTCAACCTTCCAAGTAGAGTAAAATGAAAAGTATGCTGTGTTAAAACGTGGATATAAAAACGAGAAAGAGGTCGATGAAGTGGAAGTGTATGGAATGTATTTTCGTATGGGTCAGAAATGGATACGATTAGGAGAAAAGACCCAAAGAGAATAGAGGCATTTCGGTCGTGGAGCTGGAAGGAGATTGAAGGAAAACATTGTGATGATTAAATAAGAAATGAAAGGCTTTGCGGGGTGCTAGAGAGAGGTCAGGATATCGATAGGGACAATTAAAAAGCGGCAGCAAATTGGAGCGGACACCTTTCGAGGCATGAAAGTATATTGAAAACCGCAGCGGGCGGGTGGTGGGGGAAGTCAGAAAGGAGGAAAATAGAACAAAGACTCTGGACCACTTGAAAGAAAGAGCAAATTAAAGAGCAAGGCGTTGTAAAAGGGAATTTATTACATATAGGACCCTCCGATGAAAAGCCATAATTCAGACGATGACGCCGTTGTCTCTTCGTACACAAAATCACCCCGAACGCTTGCAGAATTGCGGGTTCCGGAAAAGAAAGAAATGCCCGAATATCAACCTCCTTTCACCGTGAAACCCATCGATTTTTGTGCCTTGAGACATCCACGGGCACCCGAATCGTCGACTCCCAACTCCCGGACGCTCATCCTACCAAATGCTTCAGATATATGCGCGATTAGCGGCCATTTCTCCCTCTCCACACCTCGCCCACTCCCTCCCCATCATCCCTTTCTGCACAACTATTCCTCGGCTGCTATTACAACCAATACTCTCACTGAGAGCCCGTCCGCGGCACATCCTTCGGAGCGCTTACTCGGCGTTGCAGGGGACTCCAAGTATTGATTTCGGAGTTCGCGCGAGGGAGGGGAGCTAGAAAGGGAGGGAAAGAGTGGGGAAAATGAGGCCGATGGGGGGGAGTCGGGCATGGTGGTTGTTGGCTAGAAAGACGGGGGAGTGGGTTATTTGTTGGTGATGGTTGCATACCCCTGCAGGATGCTCCTTCCCACACAACCTTCACCGACTTATTCCCCTGTTCCAACCCCTCTTGGCAGTGTCCCAAAGGGAAGGGGGGGATAAAAGGGGGGGAGTAAAGGGAGTTTAAGTGTTTACAACCGGTTTCCAGGGCGACCGGTTTTGCTAGACTTTATGGCAGTAAACGTGACAAGTTTTATGTCCGGATTAGTTGTGCATTAGGGGGGGTGTCCGGGAGGGTGCTATCGGTCGGGTTTTAATTACGCAGTTCTGAAAGGGGATCCGAGATGCACAAATTGGGAGTGTTGAAGGGGAATGTTTTCAGCAGTCGTTCTTTTAGGTCTTTGTGTTAGGATGGCGAGGACGGCATCTCAAGATTTTTAGCCTCAACCGCGGCACGTGATAAAGTTGCATGATTTTTAATTTCGTGGAGCGCGGAAGCGATCCCTTACCGTACTCGGGAAGTGAAAAATTATTCGATGGATGAATAGGTCCTCGGATTATTCGTTTCATTCATGGAAAGAGGGGCGATTAAAATTAATTACGTAATAATTACGGGAACAGTTGTGTGTGTCGATCGCTCGAATTTGGATGATTACAAAATCCTCCCGCTAATGAAGTTTCCCGGGATGAATTGCCTATATTATAAATTAATCTTCGACGGATATAAGAGGTGGTAAAACGCATTAAAAGTATAGCGTTCATCTATTGAGAAATTTCCGGAAACAGTGGAAAGAAGAAATCTGGAATTAAGGACATTGTATTCTTTCTAGATACTTAAGTGATACATTTACCAGATACTTGAATCAGTTCGAGTGCAGACATTGGAAAATGTATCCTACGGATAAAGAAAAGTAATACGGAATATAATTCTTAGCGGTTGCAACATTCTTTTGTGAGCGGAACTCCGAAATTCACTGATGAACGAAAAATAAATCAATCAGGAAAATACATTGGATAAACATGAGAGAATTTTGGATGATTTGAAGAGACAGACTTACTTTCAACCCGGGTAATGAAAGTATGGGTACACTAGTTACAATAAGGATAGAAATTCTAAGGGTGCGGCAAAAATTCCGCTTGAGAAGTTCGCAATTAAGTTTTTAAAAGCCGACTGGATCTCAAAACACATTTTTCGGAAAAGCTGAAAAAAAAAAAATTCAGATTTTTCTAAACACAAATAAGAACAAGGAAGTCAATTTCCGTTTGAACTACTGTGCGTATTTGCGGCATAATTTTGAAATACGGCTTCTCTAAATGATGGAGCGATAGAATATTTAGTTACCTATAACCATAGCTATTTATAATGGAAAATATGAGGAAGCTTAATCAAAGGAGGATCAAATAGAACTTTTCGGAAATCAATCGCGAAAACTTTATCTGCTGGCGAATATAAGGTGAAAGAACAGAGCAAAATATCGGAAATGTGCGAGGATTAATGAAGTGGAAAGAACGAGAATATTGAAGCAGAAACGACGGCTATAAAACCTATTTCGGAAAGACCCTTAAACGAAAGCTCGGAATGTAAGTTTGAAATTCATTTTCTCGCAGAAATGGCTCTAAACCTATGAGGACGGTCCATATTCGTGGTATTATGCCATCGATATCGTAGCTTAAGGTAGAGGTTATGGAGAGCTTAAAGAATGAGACCCTATTACATTTCTATTTTAGTTTTTATTTTCCGTTTTTCTTTATAAATTACGTTCGATACGCCTTATTTCGTTGAGGCATATTTCATGCGTTTAGCTTTGAGTTGGTATTTTTGTGATGATCAGACTATATAGGATGAATGAATTAATTCTAACAACTTTGTAAAGTTAAGAATGTCTAGGATTCATAGCACAGCTTTTTAGTCATGTTCATTTTATCGAACGAATTTTACGAATACGATTTTTAGATTGGGTAACTGAAGAGCATGCACAGTATCATGGCGTAAGTCATTGTCATAATGTTTTTGTATTGAATTAACTTTTAATGCGTATTTAAAATGTAAAATGATGCAATTACAACCGTTGTAATCGGATGAAAGCCAGTGTATTTAAATGACATACGTGTCAAACCCTTTTTTATGATAGTTTTTGTTATTGTATCCCTTATAAAGTTTATGTATAGCTTTGACAGAGACACTAATGTTGATTTTTCTTGAATTGATTGTTAACACGATGTTGTGCTTGTTTATATTGTTACCTTGGAAATCATTTAGACAAGAAATGTTTCTGTTTTGAGAACGCAAAAATTTATTTGAAATGTTTCCGTTTGAAATGCAATTTTAAACCATCTACCGGATATAAGATTTAATTATTTATAAACGAATACTGTTGAAGTCCGATTTTCAAAGATAATTAATGCTTTTCTTACAATGAAATTTCGGCTATATTTCCTATATACATTTTTTATGAACCTATCCTTCCCATACATTTGTATGAGATTTGATTTCAACTATCGCCTTATTCCTCTGGAGGACGGTTTATTCATAACCACTAAATCATGCAAATGTTTCGTAATATTTGCTCAAATTTTCGCAATTCCGAATCGTGAACGATATTCCACGATCTAAAAAGTAACTGTTCGATTTCCTTTCTTTAGGTACTCATCTCGATTTCGTAGAACCATTATTTATAATTAAATTCTCTAAAGTACAAAAGTCTGCAATCTTCTGTCCGTTATTAAAAAGTCTGCAGTCGATCGAAGTGAATTTACCTGCATTTCTCACGAAAATGATTTCTGGCCTCCAGAGTCGAAATCAGGATACTTTCCTACACATACGATCGATATAATTACGTGGATTATAATAATTATGATTCTATTGGAAGTGAATATGAAAAACTGAACACCGCGGAAAAGGAAAGGGTTAGACCACGGCAGAGAAGAGAACGGGACACGATAAAAAGAGATAGATAGTGAGGTTATAAATGCCATCGAGGATTCCAGACATTCGAATGGGGCGACTGTTGCAGCTTGCCTTGCGCAGTCCTGCGACAACCGGTTCAACAGCATTGCGTGAGCGGAGCCTCCCCTCTTCACTCCACCTCCCCCCCTCACTGCGGAAGGCGTGCGTGCGTGCAAGAATAAGCGTCAACGCCTTTTCGCGGGAAGGCACGGAACGAAAGAAAAAACCCTGTGGCTTGCGTGTGTTTGTGTCGGGGGCCCTTGTGCTAGAAAATAACATGGGAGTCGCTTTGCAAAGTCAAAGGGAGATGAAAGGGTAATGTTGGATAAAGGTATAGTGACTTCAATTGGGTACCACCTTAGCCTATGCGACGGGGGTTTTACTATATCATTGCGTCTCATTTCTGATGCGGTTCTGAGTTTCGGCGGGTTTCGCGTGGTCGGTCGGTCAACGCGTGAGAACTTCCGTAAAGTTTGAGGACGGAGAATCAGTATGTATTTCCGCGTGAAGATAAAATCGCTGCTTCGGCAACGGGGGCAGCGGAATTTGTTTTTACAGTGCGTGTAAAATGGAGGAATTAAGTTCCGCTTCCTTGGGGGCATAAAAAGAGCGGTGTGACTGAATTTAAACTTTGGTGGCGTGTAAAGCACCTGCGATTCCCATGAGGTTTTACAGCCCCGTAAAAATGTAGCCGTTCGGAATCCTGTATGTTGGGTTTTCAGCGGGAATGTGAGGCTGGTTTCATTACGGGATGTAGATCATTCTGGGATCACCTTGTTTGGCCGAAGCTCATTTTGTCGACAGTTTATTTGTTCGACCTCAGTTGACCGATGTGAAGGTTCGTCGACAACTTTTCACTTGGTCAGTCGGCATCTAATGTGAATGAAATTCAAAATAATGTTGCGGAAGGGTAGTTAAAATCTTTCTGAACTATCAATGCTAAAATTTAGTCAAATTATTTCAAACATATCACTGTAAAATTTTAATTTTTTATAAATTACTAATCAAATTATTAATTAATTTATCAATTTAAGTTACTAATTAATTAAATTACTAATTTACAATAATCTTTTATCATAATATTATCATGCCAAATTATTGTAGATATATGACATTGGCACATTATTATAGATCATTGGTGGTGTAGGTCCACAGAAATGTCGACGAATCGAGATGTCAGAAAATCGAGGTGTCGGTATACAGAGATGTCGATCAATCGACGTCGTCCAAACGAGCTGTCGGTAAAGTGGGCATCGGTCACACGTGATGGATCTGTTAACTTCGCGGGGATCAAATGGTCGATATCAGGCCCAGTAGATAATGGAGATGTTGGAGCCTTGATTGCAATAAAACGCAGAGAAAAGCCTCAAGTCGTTATCCTAGACGAATTGACATTTCCTGCTTTCACGTCCGCGCCTTAATCCTTGGCCAATGCAGAGCGAGTAAGAATTGTGCGTTATGCAGCTATTGGAGGAAGGCGAGTTCCTGGCGCCTTGGAACTAGAGCAAATCTACGAGAGAGTTCCAACAGAAAAAAGCCGTTCCCGGACATAGATATTTGTTATTCAACTTGGGTATCGTATCTGGCAACTACTGCATCGTACATGCAGATAGAAAATGGAGAAAAAGGAAAGAAGATAACCAGTTAATAGTAGCTCTAATGAAGAATTATAAACAAAATAGCATTATTTAATCCTCAAAGTCGATGTAAACACTTCATCGGCAGTAAGCAGAACAGAAGATCATTTTGGGTATTTTATGTTTTATGTCCCAAACTATCGGCTGATATAATAATAGGAAAATATAGGAAGAATCTTCTTACTCTCTCACTCACCTTTCTTCTTGGATATATATGCTACGGTATTTTGTTTCCAGCCACCTGACTGTGATGTGAGTACGCCAAAACCTTGTCATGTGATATAGAGCACTAACACCTTTTCTTATTTTTACTATGAAGATGGATTCCCGCCAGATATCTCCTACGTAAATTAATTTTAAATATAGGATGCTCTAAAATAGACTATTTAACGAATGGCGGAGTGCACGAAAGGAAGCTTTCAATGAAAGTAGAAGTTAGTAGTTAAAATGTAATAATATTTCCATAATACACTGGCTGACAGGTTTTTATTTATTAAGAATAAAACAGTTTAGAATGCAGCACTGAATGTTGTAAAACGTGAAATGGTTATTTACAGGTACCATTCTCGAATCAGAGGAATTTTTAATCACAAAGTCTCCTATTTACAGCGGATTTCGGAGTTATATTCAACGTCGGAAGGATATATACAGGAAGAGAATGATCAAGAGCTTCGAATATATGTTGACGACACAATTAGTTTCAAATAATCTCTTTGTAAAATTCTACTTTTTTCCCTTTTTTCTCCTTTTTTTGCTTTTTTTGTGTTTTTCTTCGCTAAAAATATAGTAGAATTTTAAAAATTGATTGTATATTTTTTCCTTTAATGGATTTCTACAAAGTTACGACAAACTCAATTGATCATATATTAAAATAATCTGTCAAACAAGCTCTTGATATCTATCCACCAAGAAATCGGGTATAAAGAATGTTTTTGGTATGAGCTTAAATAGAGTGCTTTCGGTTCACTTCTTCGATTCATTATGAAATATCACCATTTGAATGCCAAAATTATCGAGTCTGTAGATAGGAATATTTTCAATCGTCGTCAGGAAAATTTACGAAGGTATACAGAACTCTATATCTGGAAGGTAACCCAATCACTGAATGACTCTATACCTTTCACTACTGGGTCTAAATTCGGAGAAGATAATCACATTCTCCTCCTGAATCACCGAGGGAAGATTGAATCCGTTTCCGCGCTCGATTGGGTCCTCCTTCTGTTTCTCATCATTTTCCTTATAATAACAACTTCGATTTCCGCAGTCTTAAGAAACTGCGAGTTATTAGCGGAACCGTAATTATACAAACACGAACGATTTTGAAAATTTTGGGGTTAAATACATGTGCAATACTTCAATAATGTGGGGTAAAAGCAAACACAATATCTACAATCAATTTTATTCTATCTTTTACTTTATTTGTATTGTATTTCACTTGTACTTTTATTTGTATTTATACTTGTATTTTTATTTGCATTATTGGTTAAATGTAAGATGGGACTGTCCAGTCCCAATTTCGCCAATAAAGACGTTTGTATGTATGTATGTATGTATGTACAATCAAAGATGTGAAATTTACTAACACAAAAACAAATTTTTAAAGCTTAATATAGAGTTACGAAGATACATATCGGAGGAAGATGAAAGGTCCAACGATACGATAAAATCTTGAAGGGGTCTAAAACAAGAACAAAGAGAGCTAGTTAACGCTATAACTTTGTTTGTTTAAAATGAATACAGTTATTAGAGCTACCCTTCAAAAAATGCCCCATTTGATTTCATACATGTCTGCCTACGTTCCTTCCACAGGACAAAGTATTTTGGCAGGTCATTTTCCGTGATGCTGGACAGGTGTAACGTCAGACTCGCCCGAACCTCTTCTATCGTTGAAGAATGAGTCCCTTTTAGAGTGGACTTTATTTTTGGGAGTAGCAAAACATTGCGGGATTTCTAAATTAGAAGGATATGAAATGCGTACAAATATGGTGATGTCGAAAATTGCTTGATTAAGTTTCGATGGCAGGGACGTTTCCCTGGTGCAAGATCTACTTATTACACAACTCAGGCCGCTTTTTTCTCATTTGTATTCCCTATTTTTCCAAAACCTCTTCATAATGTTAGTAGCTTACTATTTTACCACTAAAAATCTATTCTGCTATAACGATTTCCTTAATATTAAAGAAAACGTTGAGTATTGCCTTGAACTAAGAACGACTCATCTACTGCGCTCTCGGGAAAGATGATGTTTCCTAATGCTTGGAATATTTTTTATAATTATAATAGATTCTTTATTCCACTTTGTCACAAAATACAATAATAATAAAAATAATTTTTTTCATTGAAAACCTTAAGGTCCCCCTGAGCTAGAGAAAGGCTCGTCAGGAAGTTCCACGTTTAGCATAGAAAATAACACATACAATTAAAGATACAAGAAATTAACCGTCTACATTTATAACTAACAACCAATTAATTCATTCAATTATTTCAATACTGCAATACAAAATCCTTATCACAGTTACAATAGCAATAAAATTACAATTAATAATAGTGCAATATGCATCAATCATATATCGATTTAATAATAATATCCACGTCTTATCAACTGTAATGTCACCATTAAAACAACTGAAATCTAAATTGTTAAGTTTTACATGGACCATTATGTTGATCCTTTTTTTCCTTTCTAGGATTCCATGATAGAGAATAATAACATGTCCTCACTGAAATGCATTTCTAATGCAATTGAGTTGAGCGATCAATTTGAAACGTGTCATCCTGTTGGAATACACTTCAAAGACAATAGCAATGTGTTAGACAATTATAGTACAGTAGATCTTCAGTATTACATCATTATCGTAATCTTTCTGACAGACCTTGTAAACATAGATGACTGCGTACGCAAAGGACGTATTTATATCGAAAAATGATGGTGAGTTTATGAAAAGAGTCCATGAAGTATACTTAAGCGCATCAGAGAGGAATATGCAAAGTAGATAATGTAGCAAATACTAAGAAACAAGGAGAAATCCAGCAAAAGCGGCTCTAGGTGCATTACTCTGAAATTGCCAACCATGTATAAACGATACGAATTTCACTCTCTGATACTAATCATACCCACAAAAATGTTTATTCAGATTTCTTGAATTGAATTCTCTATAGTAGGAAATGATTAATAGGGAAATGATAATAGGGAATAATTCCCTATATAAAATATACTCAGATACTGAATTATCGAACAAAAGGGAAATTTCGAAAAAGTGGTAGTATTGTTAAAAGTGCTTCGACAGCTGAGGTCATTTTGTACGTGGGCTCCCACCAATTTCAAAAAGGTGTTAAATTCTGTAACCAGGATGTGAATACAAATGCTCAGAAGATACATAGCGATAGTTCAATATCTCCATTACCCTGAAGTAACACTCTACATAAGAGATAGAGGCGCGTCTTGCATAGCATTTTATAAAGTTTGACTTGTTTCATTACCTCCATTTTCATCTCACAACGAATTGAGGAAGAGAAACATGAACGCGTATTACCTGAATATCAAGAGATATGGTCTGTGGGGACATTTTAATTGAGAAAGCGGCCCAAGTCTGTTAAATGATCGATTGACCTGCAAGTAAACAATGATGAGAGAACGGTGTGCTAGGGCAATAGTGGGTGGTCGTAGATATTCGTGTCTAATTTCCCAGGAGACACTGAGTTAAGAGCATCCGACGCGTTTCCATAAATATAACCCAATAGTATTCATTACTAGGAGAGATAATCAGGTACCCAATCGATGGGGTGCCTACCGAGTCTATTAGGTATGTGGGTTCACGAACGAAGTGTAATAAGCTTGTAAAAGAGTGTTAACTTTTTCCAATGAACATCTTTTATCCCTCAACCGAATTACTTTATCTACTTACCCACATTACGGGAAATTATAATTGAAACCCATCCGATTGATATATCATAAGAACTGGAAAAATACAATGGGTTGCAAACAAAAACACAGACCTCAAGATAAAAGGACGCAATAATTTTCGTACATTCAAGATTATAAAAATAAATTGTACCGGTATATATTAACAGTGGTTTAAGTTTAAACATTATGAGCTATTTTAATCAATATATTTTAATATATTACGGATATCGACAAACTTTATCTGTCTGCAGAGGGTGACTGAACCTGTGCAATCGTTTGCGATATAAATGTATATATTTTTGCTATCCAAAATATTTATTAATAAAATTTTTCATTTACCTCGTAGAAAAGCAATCGCATATTTCAGTTAATTTTGTCTTTTCTATTCTGAAATAACATATACAACTACTGAGATACTCTGAATAAGACATTCATTTCCACCACTTTTAATCTACGAGGTACTCAAAGCTGCAATTTAACTCAAATCAACATTCGCTTTATATAGATATGAATACATTTTGAAAATTAAAGTCTGTGTCCACCCTTTCAGGGACATACTCTAGCTAGACGGCATTCACCGTGGGTGACACGTGGTCAGCAAATGGACTGCCAAGCCGCCGTATTCGGCTTAATATAGAGATAAACAGATAACGAAACTTTTTAGATATATTCCTTTCGTTAGATTTAAATCCGACATTTAAAGAGCCTGTCAATTGACATTACTCTCAATGGATGTATATGTTGCTCATATTTTTTAAGATGTAAAATAACGATGATGGATATTGTCAGATTTAGTTCAGATGATCTAGATAACCGAGTAGAGAATCAAATTTGACCGAGAAAATTTCGCCCGGTTATGATCGGGAGTGTTAGACATATTTCGTTTACTCGCAAGGATTTGACACAGCAAGTCAGGCATAAATGCTTACTGAAAAAAGTTTTAATGTTAATGATGCAAGGTTGATAAAAAATTTGCATTCCAATCAAGGGATATAATTTTAGAGGAAGATGACACTATGGGAACAGAAAGAAGAAGAAAAGTAAAAAATGTTGCTGCTCAACGATAAAATTATCCATAATGGTTGCCTAATCACTGATGCTAAATCATTTTGTGATTCTAAGTGATTCTAAGAAACAAGGGCCAACGGTAAATTTATGAAATCGCATATTAAAACAGATGCGAGTGTCGAATTCTAGGCGATTACTGCTTTTAGAGAGAACCGCACTAATAGTTGACTCATTCTAAAGAAAATGCGATAAAACAATAACAAAGGTCAGAATGCTGAGAATAGGTAAAAGAAAACCTGGTTTAAGTATTAGAATGCATAAGAAACCAATGGAGCAAAGTAGAAAAACCAATGCAGAGGCATTGTGATTGCAAAAAAAGGAGATTCTTGATGGAGACTGGTTCTAGAATAACCAAAGTGGTTTCCTGTAGAAAGAGGATTACGTCACAAAATGATATGAAGGAAAACCTTAAGAAGTAGCTAGTGGAAAACTTAGAGTAGTATCATTATATGTATATATGAAGAGTAGAGACATAACACAAGAAAAATCGAGAAATATACATCAGTTTACATCAGAAATACACGTCATATAATTCAGTCATCCTAGAATTGTTATGTTTCCATGAAGAAAAGCTTTGAGATTAACTGGAGATAGAAGATTAGAAATTAAGAGAAAATACTAAGAATGAGTAGAGAAGAAAATAATAGGATTGCTAATTAATAACTAATTGGAAAAAATCCGACCATATTCTTAGATATCAAGATGATGAAATCAAGATGTACACATTTACACTTAGATTATGAAAAGTCAGATACGATTTGAACGCTCGATTCATCAAGAACCTTTGATACATTCAAAACAAATATTTCCTATTCCTGCAAGAGGCTGAATAAAAACTAGGAGGGAATATCTCGTATTTCGTCAACATATTACCGCTAAAGGTTTAATTTTTCAGTTGTGCGTAAGGATGTTCTTCTCGATATTTTTCGTTATTTTTCATGCTTCCCCTGATAAGAGATAAATAAAATAATATATTTAAAGGGTTAAATATAAGTATTTAATGAGATAAATTTTATCTAAACATATGAGTATTTATTTTCTTTGCTCATTTCTTTAAATAACGATGAAACGGTTATATATTAGTTGGTGGTATGACAAAAATGCTTTTTGAAAAGTGTAAATTTACCAGATTAATAGCATTTAGCAAAGATATTTCTAACTCTTATTTTATTAGAGGTTTAAAATTAAAGACAAAGAAGGCATTTATTTGCTGATAATTATTGAATTAATTAAATTATTTTAATTTATGCAGAAAGTTTGTACGCGGAATTTTTTCATAATGATAAATGCCATAGTTAATAATTTTCAATCCCTGGACGAATAAAAAGAATTTTATGGATCTCAGAAAAGGATGCATATTCTAAAACTGGAATATCCTGAGGCCTAAATTACCTAAATTATCTTGGAGTAACGTACAGAGATTATGAAGGTAATGTGACGGCGTACACTCTAGATTCCGCGCACCATACAAACTTTGAAGATAAAAGAAGTGAAGTACTCATGTTCGAGATCACTTAATAGAAAGAATAACAGACCAGATAGCCTTATCAAATACATCAATCAAACCCTGCTTTCACCGTGGTAGAGTATAATACTCACTGTCCCACCGATATCTACGCAGGTAAATATCGAACCATATGCGGCCCATACGACGGTTTGACGCATACGACGAAATTGTACGAAAAATCTCGCAGAACATTTTCAAGGGTATAATTACAAGGGAGAACATTCGAAAACGATTTCGGGCGATTATTAATGCAGCGTGGGAAGGAAAGAAGTTATCGACGCACAGGCGTCTCGATCCATCTCGCACGGTTCTTTTCGATTAGGATCGAGTCGAGAAAGGGTGTGCCCCAGTGGGCTTCGTGACTTGCGGCCGTCCGGTAAGATATGCAATGTGGGCCCACGAAGAGGCAAGAAAGGCTAGCGTAATGCGGAGGGAAAGAGAGCGAAGGAAAACTCAAGGACGCTCGCAAACCGTCGCAAGAGTTTCGTGTGTGTTTCTTCTAAATCGATAGGGGAAATCGAATTCTTTGCCGGTACACAAAGCCGGTCGCTCGAGTGGTCGTTTTATGGACGACTTAAGCGGCTGGTGAAGCAAAGTGGCGAGCGATTCACTTATTGGTGTGCGTTCCTTAGAAAGATATGGATTATCCTCATATCGAATTATCGTTGTCACATTTCACCAGGTTGAATTTATTTGAGCATGTGATACGCATGGAGTTTTCATGTTATCTCATCCCCCGATGATATCGTAATTTTTGTATTTCGGATTCAGCAATTAAAAATGAATATGCGCTTCGAAAGAATAGAAATTCACACTTTATGATTACATAAAAAACTAAGTCAGTTATTATACTATTTAAGCGACATTTAATTAATTTTTCATTTTCTAAAAATGCTAAGCCGTCTTATTTTAATTATAGAATTTTTACTTGGTAGAAGGATTTTTTGTTGAATTTTCACTTGTTTTTGTCCTCGCTTAAGTCCCAAATATTTTCTTTATTTTATATTAAATGTTAAGGTTTTAAGTTAATAGTATAGATAAAGATAAAGTTCGCATCACTTAATTATAAGCCATGAAAAAGTCAATATAGAAGAACAAGTCAAATTGTTATTTATAGTTGATGACAAAAACTGTTTGGTGAGAATATTTTCGTACAAGTTAGCAAGATTATTATGATAATCACCATATTAATGTAGAGATCAATCTGCACAACTATTTGAATCTAAATTATTACCAGTTTTGGTCGCCATTAGGAAATAGAAGCCGAAGCACACAAAAGAAGTTAGTTTGGGAAGATACGTTATCTAAACAATAATAGTTTAACAATCAGATTAATTGCATTTTTACTTAATAAAAATATAGAAGAAAAGCATCATGAATCTGAGTATCGGACTCAAGACAAAATTATTCAACCAGCGTGATTTACAATATTTAGAAAATCTTTTTGTGCCATTTTGTTGTAATTCTATGAAGCTTGGAATTCCATAGAAAACAAATTCTTTAATAATAAATTCATTTTCAATATGAAACTTTAAACCATATCATATCCTAGATAAGAATATCAAAGTTACTATATGTATTTATATATGTTTATATATATTTATATGTTTGCATATATTTATATATATTTATATGTTTATTTATATATTATATATCGTAAATTTATTATAATATGTAAGATTCAAATTTGTTTCATGCCACGACGGCGATATGTTTTTCAATATTCATTTACATGATCTTACACGATTATACAACCTTTCCACTAAGTTCGAAAATGAGTATACTTGAAGAATTGATGGATTTTTTGGGTATGACTACTGTTTAAGAATAAGGCAACAAAACATTTGAAGCAAATTCCTGGAAGTTTACATAAAAATCTGTTAAGAGGAGGAATAATGATAATTTTAGTTTTTGATGAAAGTAATAATATAATAACGTAGGCTGGTTTTATCTGACAAGAATAGAGCTAATAGCTTGAGAACGGTATTACACTATCTCGAAGTAAAAGAGAGTAACACTCCATCAATTCCAGTGTTCAATACGGCCTTTTTCGATTCCTTAAATGTTATTTTATTATTTTGTTTCTATATTTCATTCACCAGTTCCACCAGAAATTATACGGGAATCATTCTCCCAGTTTCCTTTAGTGATTAAGTCCGTTTTCATCCATATGATTTTAATGTAGGAACACTCAAATAATCATGAGCAAAGCACAACGCAAGTGCGGCTTGATGATCTCACTCACAGGCTTTAAAAAGGCAGTTCCCTATGCAGGTGGATTCAGAGGGTGCGCGCCGTAAATTTAGGCTTCCCGCAATGCACATGTGTACCACTGGGCGCATAAGATTCAGTCGAGACCGACGAGAATTCGGAACAATCGACCAACTGGATATTACGTATTACTATTACTCGTGGTGGAAAGCCTAGAGTAGCTCTGTTTTTAGTTATTACTAGTTTCCCCGTACGAATATTCTGCAAACGGACATTTTTACTCGATTTCCCCACTCGAATACATCAACTAATACTCCAATCGCTATAAACGAATACAAAACACCTAAAAAATCCTTATAAAAACACACCTTCATATTCTGTATCAGTCTTCGTTTTGATATACCTCGTTTTTATCAATAGATATCGATATATACGCATCCAGTTACGAAAATGTATGGGCAAATTTCAATTTTAACTCGATTATTTGACCAGATATTGCACTTTTCATTTTCTGGTCTATTTTTCGCAGGAAGCGGGATAATTTCAATTTCAGATGGCGTCTTTTATATATTTTGATGGATTGAGAAGGAAAAAAGTCCGAAAACGGATTTTTAGAAATAATATGTAAGGGTAATTAGCTAAGTGGTAGTTATTTGGATCCTAGTCCAGGTGGCAACCATATAAACAGGTCATATTATTTCAATCAAAACACTGAAATATCACAATCTGAAGGGAGACTATGAATCTCAATCATAATATTTATCTTTATATAATTATATTATTTATATAATATAATTATCACTTGTGCATTTTCATTATCCCTTCTGTTTCATTACAATTACTTTAAAATCATATTCTTTTTACCCAATTATTTTTCTTTAATTTCTTTTTCACTCAATTCATAATGACACAGCGTAATAGGGGAAGATTTTTGAGAACTCACCCGGATAAAATATCCCATCCCTCAATGAAGACTGTGTGAGTGGTATATAAATTCCAGGATTCCGTGAAAATAATTGAAGCGTATGAAATTGGGATAGGCATTCTCAGTCGTGGAAGTGATGGATACTGCAAAGCGAGTAATTGAACGAAATTACAGATACGAGGATTCTTATTTCTGAGCAGCAAAAGGTTGCGGAATATGTTTATTTTGAAGAGGACCTCTGAACTGATTTCCCGCAATGCCTTGAATAACCAAATCGACACCTTCATCTAGCCATCGCCAAATAGAAATATTGACCAGGAAATCTGCCTCCGTGTCATTCAAGAAATGAAATAAAAACTTTCAGTACTATTTATAGCTGAAAGTATACCCTCTCCTATAAAAAAATCTCTTTCGAATTTTCTGGAAAGATTTTATATCCTGAAATCCACGAATTTAGTTTTATAGCGTCGCATTTAGATATTCTTCGATCTTACTTTTGGGACACTGCGCGAAAAAGATAATGCTGCAAACTTGGCAACAAAGAGAGATAATTTCATACAATTTTTTTTTGTTTTTCGTTCAATGATGATAAAATACCGAATTGTCACTGTACGTAAATCATGAATCAGAGGAAGAGCTGAAACCCCATTCGTACGACGTATTTAATCACAAAGTTAGGTTCATACTGGTCACAATGGTTGAAAGATGAACCTGCATTGATTATCATTGAGTACATTTTTGAATCAGTTGTATATTTCTGCTGCAAATTATTTACCGTACGACCCACCAGACGGAACAGTACGATTGGCGAGTAAAATTTAAGCAGCTTACGAATCAAACTCTCAATTACACCGCTGAGTAGCTTTCTTGAAACACAAACGAAGGCAACAAGGCAAAACATCAATGTCTTCCCCGCATCGATCGATGATTTTTTGGAAGTAGGTCAACATCGTAAATTCTAGCGATGGAATCAGAAATCAATTCCGCAAATATCTAGGCGTATTTTCCTTGAGCCAGGCTTGGCATTTATATCTTATGCTTGAGGTAGTCAGCCATTCCCGAAAAAAAATTGACGCTCGCCTACTCATACCTTGCCGATTTGTCCAGCACCGCGTTTGTTATTTGGTAACCATGGAAACGCCGAAAAGGTCACGACGTTTTGCGACGCATTTGAAAGGGAACGCTATCCGTCATATGTGTTCGGCGAGGAAATGTAATCGTTGGGTCATTATGAAAAGTAGAAAGGAAAGAGAGACTTGGATTCTCGGTTTGAGAGCCACGCGGTTTTGAGCCAGCCCGTTCGCGAAATGCGAATGCGATGATGCACGCATGAAATAATCGCTTAGGAAGAATTCTCTCGTGCGAAAACTTGAATCAAAAAGACGCCTTATTCCCTTCATCACTGAGTTATTTCACATATTGACAGCCGAAACATTTTATTCATCCTCCGTTCAAAGCGACCAGAAGAGCATGAAATATAAGTTATTCAAGTGATTCTATCAGAAGTGGGCTATAAGTCACGATGCTAGCTTAACATTACTGGATTCTATGGTTTGCATCAATGCTGAATAGAACCTTGTGAGTTGATAATTGCAATTAATTTCATGAGTGATCTACAAACTAAAATCTCCGATAAAAAGTGATATTTATTATCATCGGCAGTTTAAACTAATATTATTAAACGTTTAATATTTTAAATTGATTATCATCTATGATAGAAGAAAGCATTCGTAGATTTAATGAGGAATTTTTAGCTTTTATCCATCCCGCAAAGCTATCTAAAATTGCTGTTTGCCTGATTTAAATCATTGTTATATAAAGTCCCAATTAAATGAACAACGTTCAGTAAATTTAAATTTAGTCATCTAAATTAGTTATTCAGCATAGCTGAATCGCAATATTCGGCAATTTTCACTACTTAACTCACTTTCTATCTATTGTACTTCTATGAATACCTTCGTATTACAATTCCCGAATGATAAACCTACTTCAATGAATTTCGATACTTATTTGACGAAAGTTTTCGTACTGCTGTTTTCGCATTTGAAAGTTTTGAAATAAGATTCACGTAGGCAGGCTAAACTTGGTGGAAGTACGACACAGTAGTGTTTTTTATAGCATAATGTTCTTATGCCTTACGTTATGTTATTGTTATATTTTATCTGATATTATGTTTGCGTATTTTAAGATGTTGTGGAAAACTAAAAACATCGTAACATAGTTACGGAATTTTTAAACAATTAATGTTTTTAGTATACGACGACTTCTGGTTGAGTCAAGATCTTTGAAAGTTATTTAATTATCTCTCCACACGAATTTATTTATCCATTTTAACACGAATGAGTCTTATGTACGAAACGAAACAATTTCTTGCTCGAAATGTATGCCTTATACGAAATCATCCGAATTAGAAGAAGATTTTTGTCCACGGCGTACTGTAATGGTATCATTTTCTGCAATCTCTTTCATTCGATATTGTGTATTATTATTTCGATGACATTTTTCGAACATTCGATTTTCTTAAGCGTATGTATAGTATATGGTCTTAAATACCTGCATCTTGAGGTCTGCCATCTAAAATTAGCGACAACGTTGACCGGGAATGAGACGAAAGAACGAATCTCCTCCTCACAAGAAAGCATTCTTTTATAAAGCTCCTAAGCACCAAGAAAATAACCATCCATAAACGGAATATTTCCAACATTTTTTTACTACCCTGATAAAATCCAGAGTGAATTAGTGCCTGGCTCTAGGTCACAGTTACTTTTTCAAGTTATCGAATCTTCTGCAGTACGCAAGTCTACTTTCGAATGCGGACGGCGCTGTTTTTCAGGCAGCCGTGTCTCCATTAGGACGCTATCGCGTGTCGATCTCTCCTTCATTTACCCTTATATCTCCATATCTTTCTCTCAAATCCCGAAATGAAAACAGTGGATTGAGGAAGGGAATAGGGAAAAAGAAATAGGAGGGAATGAGAGAGAACGGCCGACTAAATGATGAAACTTTTTGTTGGATTGTCTGGCTATTTTAGCGGCGGTGAGGGTTCGGGCGATTGAGGTCTATTATTTCGTAGGAAAGCGGGTGATCTCCTCGCTGTAAATGATTAGAGTTAAGATATAAGCATATCACGAGGAATGGAGTGGAGATCATGCTCGGGTAATTATCCGGGAGATACGAATGTCATTTTCTCTTTCCCTTCGAATAAAGATTACCATTAATACCATGTCACCTGGATAAACTACAAAAAAGGGATTATGACACACGTAATGAGTGGAAAATTAAATTCTACTCCAACCTTGTTTATAGTCGAAAGATGGCTATGCAAGAGATACTAATGTTGGTGATACTAATATACATAATAAACGTCTAGTAATATACTACCGTTCTTTTTCATTTTCTTTTAGGATCAGCGAGATTGTTCAATTTGGAACACCTAAATTGACGGTCTTTTCGAAAGAAAGAGAGATTTTAGGATTCATTTATATTAAAATATGTTATACATGTTTTAAATATGATAAATCTGCAACTCATGTTATTTTCCTTTGCATAGATATTTTATTTTAATTTTTACCGTTTTATTCCACGAATCTAATATTTCGTCTTGTTAAGTTTTGGTGAATTTGTTTTGTTTTTGTCGAGTAGGGTGATGCTTCAGTTTAATCAGTGATTATAACAGTTTGTAATCCATCATATAGGCCTTGCGCTGCGTATAGATTTACTTTGAAACAAATCATTCCGTATATATTACATATGAACGATACAAGCACCTAATAAAAATTGGTAGAGAAATAGATACGGGAACGCCATTTGGATAGAATAAATGACATCAGTAACTTCTAACTCAAGAGTTCAATGGATGAGAAGAGTTCAAGAAGTAGACCAAAGAAAAGAAGCAACAGAAACGTCATCAAGCACCTAGAGGTGACACGGCAAGGAGAAGCTCACTATAAAGAAAATAGGGAAACACTCAAAGACCGAATTGAAAGTGTGGTGATGACAATATATAAGAAAGTGACGTTTAATACATCATTCTTAAGATACCCTCTTCTGAAAATACGACAGAAATATATATCACCAAAAACCCTGGAGCACATTAAAAAAATTAACATGCATACAGTATGAAAATTTTCTATCCTTACCATATTTTAACATCATTATTTTTAGATCGCATCACCGAAGGGCCGTAATGCATGGGTTGATAACCGATGTAAAACCCAAACGCTCAACGTCAACCGCTAAAGCATCGATGTTAATCTTTCACTTTACTCTCAACAGCGAATGCGATCCCTAATTTTAAATGACACCCCGATCGTAAAATTTCAATCCCAAACGATGAGGCGATATAGCGATAAAAATTTGAGCGACGGATGAATCAATTGCCTCGACGACGGAGAGAAAGAAGAGTCATGTAGGACATCAGAAAGCTGTGAACGGACAACAAATTGGAGTGAGTCGGGAGAGAAAGGGCTTTGCAACATCAAGAAGTGATCAGCTAAAAGGCTTCATATTAATGACATCCGTCGCGAATCGTTCGATAAATCCTTTTCTTCTCCTTTAAAACCATTCGACGCGGAGGTGTGCCGTGATTACGTTGCACCAAAGCAAAACCCCTGGATAAAATTCTTTGATCCACAAATTGATGTAGGATTATATAGAAGCAGATAAAAGGAGAAGATGGTGATAACGAATTGCGTCCCGCTACTTTTAGAATATTTTAGTTTCTACACCCTGCTTCCATTTCTTGATGAATGGATTACTTTTCATTAGGATATTAAAGGACGGAGAGTAATAATCTTTCATTTACTTTTGTCAGTCTTCTCGTGGCTGTGATATTATGAGAGGTCATTATTTATTTTTATTTACTGCAGTTTGACAGCAGGTGGCGGTCCCAAACATGTCAATTCACATGACGGATTTAGGTGAGATATGGTGGAAATCACACACACATTTGTGTGTGATCATATCAACTCACACCTACATACTTAATGACGCTAACACACTCCACAGTACCTTCTACGAGAGGTTTTATACATTACAATTCCAAAATAATATCAGAATATTTACGAACGAAATTAGATTACGCTTTTTAACAACAAGACTAAATTTAGAGAACATCCCCCTAGTACTCCCCTGATATATTTGCACCACATATATTCCATAATTTCTGTTACTATATAGTCAAATTGTACATCGTTCCTTTGATAATTACTATATTACTCCATCTATTTCTCAATCATCACACTAACATATTAATTAACACATAAATCCACAACCACTACAACAGATAGTAGTATATAGATTTAAAAGTCACCCTAAATAACTGATCAAAAGCCTCACATTCATACAAATACATTTTTATAATGACTTAACTCATCTATGTCTAGAATCTTTCATTGTTTTAGGAAGCGCTTGAAGGCTTACTAGCCGAGTATTATTGACTGGTATTAATGGTTGATCTATGGTATTTTCCTCACTCCTAAGTGAATGCTAAGAAATTGTCATTCACATGGTCAATGAGCTGCACATACAATCTTAATTCCACTATATGGCAAGATGTAAACTACCTCACTCCTCATCTTCCTTAGAAACCCTGATTCCTTCTCCAAGACTTTTCTAGATATTATTGGAGGGTTAGAGTATCCTATCGACCTCTCAGCTGAGTACTCCACAGACAATTTGTATAATAGAAATTCACTTCTCATATTGCTATTCCCTCTCCTGAACTTTATCAGCTATTGGTGGAGGGATCAATCCTACTTTCTAGCTGAATACTGTACTGTTTGAACGTAGACGCTAAAGGAGATTATGGTATAAGAAGGAAGGAGAAATTTATGGAGATTGGAGAAGGGGAAATAGAGTTCCGTGTCGCAATGCCATGCGTACGAGCGTGATGTTTGAAAAAGGGGTTGTGTCTTTCAGACACGGAAGCATATTGCTGCCGTTCTAAATTAAAGGTTCTTCCAGTTTTTTTGCAATGCTAAACTCTAGAAAATGTATCCAGAATATATCATCTATCTAATGGATTACCTATTGTTGCATTTTATATCTACGTACTTTCATTCTGGATGGTTCCTTTACATCGATGGTGTCCGTATGAATGGTACAGTATTCTTCTAGGATTGCACTGAATGGATTTTATATGACATTTTTCTCTATTTAAGTGCTACGTATATCCTTCTGCCATTTCTTTTAATATTGTGTCATCTTTAACTACTGTGTAGACATAAAGAAAAACGTGGTGATAAAATTAACTGAAGGATTATAGTGGAAGAAAGTCGCACATACACATACCAGAAACCTTAAAGTTTATATTTTAATAACCCGGGATACTTTTTTTAAGCTAAAGGGAGTAGCTGTTCCGAACTATTCTAACGTGGTCAAAACGTAATGGATTTAGTCAGGAGGTATTGATTAATATAAATAATATAAATAACACCGCATAAGGAAGAATCTCCTCTCGGGTGGAAGGGATATCACATATATTCTTTTGAAAGGCCTTCACGGTTATAACGCCATTCCAGTTTATCGTCCCTTAAGCCTTAAATAAAATGGGATGTCACTAAGAAGAATCTATAAAAGAAGAATGATTGGGTTTCAAAAGATTCTATTGCCATGTCCATCAATGGACAGTTAGATTAAATTTAAGATTCCATCCGATTTCATTCCTACTGGCCGTATACGCTCTAATTTTTAATTTATCCAATTTGTAATTTTTTGGAACGAAACCTGAAAGAGGGAGAAAATCAGAGATCGAGTAGAGTAGTACGAGTATCAAAATCAGATAATGCATCGCACCAAAGTGAGAAAAAAAAACAATACGGATCTGGTCGCACGTTTGAACTGAAATGACCCTTCTTACTTAATACTTCATACACGTAATTTGCAACTCTTGTACTCTAAACGAAAGACTGGCACGAGAGGGTCTTTGAAAAAAATACGATAATGTATCTGAATGGTGTACCTTCTACTCTAAAAATTTGAAATTCTTTATTATTTATAATTATAATTCTTGTCTGTGTTTTCTTAGAACCCGCGACTATAATATCCTTTTGGTTACCACAAAAAGGAAAAATTGAAAATTTTATATATTTATAAATATGCGTGTATTTTTATGAAGTGTTTTTATGCGTGTTTTTTATGAACGGAATGTAATAACCCTTACACGACTCAACGTTCGCCCTGAAAATATAAAGGATAAAAAAGGATAAACTTCCGTCGATACAGGGAATCGAACCCGGATCTCCCACTTTTTGCACGAATGCTACAACATTATACCTCCTAATGCATGTTTATGCCCATTGCCAGAAGTCAAGTGAGATTTTTGAACTTTATATCGAGCTCCCATATTACTATTAATGTGTGCTGATTTAATTTCAATAATAATCACCGAAAAGATATCTACCAAAAAAGAAGTCCCGAGCAAGGTTCATTTATTTCTTAATCCACAAAGATTCAGCCATGGAAGAATCACAGTGAGGGAACCAACAACGAAGGAAGACATTCATTCATCCCCAAACCGGAAAACACCCGGTTACCCGAGACTCGAACCAGGGACGCGAGCATGCCAACCGTAATATAACGACAGATGTAAAACGTAAAAAATTTCGTAAAAAGGAAACAACCAACGCTCTTTTGGCAACGCCAGAGAGAAAGGAAGCATTCTCTCGAGCAGCCCCAGGATCCCGATGATGCAAATGTACCTTGTTAGAATGAACTCGTCATCTCCGCGGGAGACTAAACTGAAAATAAAACAAGTCAGATATTGAGGGCGAAATCGTTCTCTCGCAGATTTAAATGCGGCCGTAAATGCTTAACGTTTCTGCCAGAGATCCCGTGAAAGGCGAGGGCTGAAAAGAGGCCCGGAGGTGATCCTGAGAGGGAGGTTTCAAGTAGCGAAAGGGGGGAGGGGCGAGGTGGGGGGACGCCGTTTCCGGTAACGGTTTTTCGGCAGAAAGAGAGAGCGAGAGAGAGAGATTCCGAGAGAAACGATCGAAATATTGGTTGTGGAACAGCACCGCCTGGCGTCGAAAGGGAGAAGAAAAGAATTCCGCGGCTCCTTCGCCTCCACGAATTAAAAACACGCCCCTTAAACCGATTCGAGGAAAGGGACTATTTCGGACGGAATGCGTGTCCTCGTGCGGGTCTGCTTATGTGAATCGAAGGGTGCGGATCCCCGCTCGTAGATTTGCTTGGGGGAATATTATGAGAACCTCTCTTGACGTCTTAGGAATGACGGAGTCTGTTATTCTGGCCTCCCACTCTGAGGGGAATCTGTGAATCGGTCCAGGCAATCCAAGTGGAGGTATTTGTATGTATAAAAAGATGTGAATACGGTTAAAGCGGGAAGAGAAGGTATAAGAAATTGATTTGTAAGAAAAGGTTCTGGGTGTCTGAAGATGAGAAGATATGGAAACCGGTAGCATTGAAATAACTTATCGGTAGAATTACTCTGTTCTTGTTTTTCATTTCATTTGAACATTTATCGTAAGTTTCACCATGGTATTGCTGGTTTTGTTTATTTATTTTTATGTGTTTACTTTACAGCATGATCGTCAATTATAGTGAAAGCAATAACAATTAAAACTGACGTACACATACGACCATTCCCTAACCAGAAAAATCTGATTAGCCGGGATTTGAACCCGGGACTACAGTGGTACCGCGGTCGATAGCGGAGTTAATTTAGTTAATTACAAGGAGTTGACAGGAATGTCACTTGCCTGAAGATGAGGTGATATCCATCATATACCATAATACCCTCAATAATAATAATAATAATGAGGTATACAATAATTTAATATTTATAAAAATTTAGAAAGAGCAACTTCGAAACCGGTAGCATTGAAATACATTATCAGTGGAATTAGTCAGTTCTTGTTTTTTATTTCATTTAAACATAAATAAGTTCCGTCACGTATCGCTGGATTTAATTGAAATTGGGAGTTGACAGGAATGGTACGAAGGGGAGGAGTCAGCTAGAGCGATCATCGTCTGAGAAGAAACACGAATGTGATTAAAGAGGGGTCTAAGAAAAGTTGAAGTGTTCAAGCTAATAAATCAACTTAAAGAGGGTTAATTGCCTTAGAAACTTGATAGAAGAACAGAAAAAGGGAACTATGGAGAGCTCGGTATAGTAAAAAATGACCTAAACTTTAATGAATATCGAAAGCAAAACACTAAAGATGATAGATTTTATGTAATAAATGAAAATTTTATTTACTGTTAGGAATTTAGAATAAGGATAATTGCGAGGGATCCTGGATAGCCACGATGGCGGCGTGTTCGACTTTGATGATAGCGGTCTCGGGTTCGATTCCGGTAGGGAGTCCACGATCTAAATGACCGCCGCTGTTGAAGCACTTTTAATTATACTACGACTTCTATTTCTAGGAAAATTTTATACCTTTTCTTCTAAAGCTTCAAAGACGTGGAATAGCTTAAAGATAGATCTTCGCACAGCTAGGATAGTTGGGAAAAGAAAAATTATTATTATATATCATCCCAATACAGCCTAGGTGTCTTTTTCTTTCTTTCTTGCGGATGGATCCTATGCCATATTTTGGAGGGCCATCTACTCTCTTCCATCATTCACATAGCAGCTAAGTCTTTTGGCTTCTATGGTATTCACTACATTTTCATCGAATTCCATTATCTCCCTTACTATTTCATTTTTCTTTATCTAACTTTGTAATACCGCAGCTTTGCGTTACGTAATTCATTTCCATTTCTCTTCGTTTTTCTCTATTCCTTTCACTTCTCACACTTTGTATATTTTTTCTACACGTTTTTTGTATTTTCATTCTATACTATACGTTGTAACTGTCTCCTTGCTACTTTTCCGTTCGTAATTCCTGCTTTGATGAATTGTGTTTGAATACGGAGCAAATTTTCCGAAGGAATTAGGATTAAATTTAATACATCGGACACGGATTTTAAAAGTCTGAAAAAGTCTGCTAAGAATGTTATTTTATCCATAATAAAAATAATAAAAGGGAAACTAATGTTTGAAAATAAATAAATAAGCAATAAATAAACGGTTTTATGAATCATAAAAAAGGCGATGAGTAAATTTCTCAAAATGAATCAGACCTTCCTTCCAATTAGTGTCGCATACTTACATACGTGGAATTAGTGGATTTAGTAACATTCACTTAATAATTTGGTAAAGGTAAAAATTGTAGTTTAAAAGGTTGATCTTAATGGTATAACGGAGATTTGGACTTCAAAGTGAAGTATACCAAATTGCGACTAGACTTGAATTGGACAAGTAAGTAATTAAGCAAGAAAAATTACCGAAGAAATTCCGGAATGACTTCGGTACGTCTGTGAAACATGTAAATTTGCTTTCATTCAATTCAGCAGAATTAAACAAAAATAGAAGTAGAAAAATAAAATAAAAACGTTAGTTTTTCTTGGAAGAATTTGATTGCAGATTTTAACAGGAAAAACTCATTCTTAATTCGAATTTTTACTTAGCATCGTTGGCCGAAAAGAAACTTTGGACGGTATACGAGATGTATACATCCTTGATTTATTAAGTTAATTGAATCAAAATAATACATCAAGTAGCCACTTAAATTGGTTTCTCATGCTCTATAAAATATAAATTCTATGCTAAAGTCTTTAAATATAAACTATATCTACGTTTATAACTATAACTAAATACCCAATAACTATATATATATATATAAATTAAAAATAAATATTCTTATCCATTAATTAAATCTTCTTTCAAAAATGGACTTACAAAGACTTGCGAACTTTTACTTCGGAAATTTCTTACTCTCTATATTTCAGCCCATATATGAAGAAAGATTCCCTCCTAGAAAACAAACGATAAAAATCAAAGCGCGAGAACTTCGAACCGAAGTGAAGGCAACAAGGCGATCCTTAAGCCCTGGAATTCGCCATTTCATCGGAGACTAGTATCGCTGGAGCTGCTGAAACCGCCTTGATTCCGGCTCAGTTCACGGGTGACTTTTCTTAGTTACTCCCTTCAGACGTCGTGAAACTAAACAGTGACTCGGGCGACTCCCAATCTTCGACTCAGCGGCCATTTTGAAGAAGCCTGTGCGTATGCTGACAGCGTTTGTTTCCAACTACGCTTCCGTAAATGGCCCGTAATAACCCCTCGCGTGATCCTCTACCATTTAATCCCACGGAATACGAAACATAAAAGTACGCGTTATTTGACTAACGTCGGTAACGTGTACGTTTCATTTCACTAAAAACAGAAGGAAAGCCATTTCGTTCGAAAGATTCTTTCGAAAAATCGATGAAAAAGGCTACGGGAACGAGCCGTCTTAGATTTCGCTAATGGTTCTACAGAAAGGCGTTCGCTATTTGCAGCATATTGCGCCGAGAGTATATTTTAGGAAAAATCACGCGGTAATGGGGAGGAAATCTGTGTTAGCTGTGTTCTGAGTGAGTGGTAAGAAGATAGCTCCCCTTATTCTGATTGGCTCCAAGGGGGTATTAAGGGACAAAATATGGCCAATTCCATAAATGGAAAAGGAAGATCCTCATGCGTCTCAGGGGTTCTCTCAAAAGAATAAAATAGATGGCCTGGAGTTATTTACTTCAGTCTGCGAGCTGAAGGCGTTTTGTTTCGACTCAGTAAATATTGTTATACATACTCCTGAGATGATATCACTTTAACTCTCTTGAAATACGTCTCCGAAATATCCCTCTAAACAATAAGTGAATTACGCTGATTGGGAAAAAATTATCATACAGAGTTCGCTAAACATATATACTCTCTCGAGAAACAGAAAATCTCGTATAAATATTTTGGAATTACATATAAAGATTCGTAATGAGATTTACAAAATGGAACTTTTCTTCTCTACGATTGCAAAGGGTGCTACGATAGGTAATTCTTTTAAGGCATTATCGGTACGGTAAACTGCTGTGTGGCCATAGTCAGATTTTCCATAGCTATATCTTACATTAATTATACTTATAATTGTTCAAAGGTTAACAGTCAACGTATTAAGCACACAATTTTCTTTTCCAGGATTATTTACGTGATTATTTTGTGAGAAAGATGAGAAAATTTCTTTAAGAAAATAATAATTTTTTAAGAATCCTTACGTTCCTTAGCGGATTGTTTCTCTACCAGAGTCTTTGTAGGAAAAAGGTCTTCATAAAATTTTGATGATACGTTGATTTTTGGTAGTCAGAGTGACTGTTTATAAAAGAGAATTTTGAGAAAGTCGCATTATGAAATGATAGCAATTTAAGATGTAAAAAACATTGAATGATAAGAAGAAAACTTTTAACTGTATGAAATTCTTGTTGTGTTTTCAAAGTATTACTAAATTAAAATAATTTATCATGTGCCCAAGGAGAAATAGGCCGGTTTAAAATGCCTCGAAAATTCTAATTACTACCTCTGTAGTGAAATGAGAATTTCTAGGTTTTCCGTACAATATTTACTGAGATTGAAATATGAATTTCGATCCCGGTAGGAGCCCACGTGCCAACTGACTTTACTTTAGTTGTCGAAGCACTTTTCATCAAACCGCAACTACTCATTTAAGTACAATGTATGAGTTGCAGCGATGTCTTATTTATACGGGGATAATTTTCCGATTCCTACGATACAATTACATATGTATGTATGAAAAATAAGAATTTTGCAATTATTTTCGGCTGTTTGAACCTGGAGAATCAACAATTCATAACAACATATTGTAATGGCGGCAGAAAATAAATTAGAAAAATTCCTCATATTGAAGATGACAGTGACAGTTATGACAGTATTCAGATTTATGAAAAGAATAATCGGTCTCTAATAGTATTTAACTAAAGCACTGAAAAAACACTGTTATTATCCTCTTCGTACATGCAATCGTATTTTCACTTCGCTTCACTTGTCCTCAGCTTCACGACATATTTATTACAGACGCCTGTATTAATTAATTTACGAAACTTTTTCCCTACATTATATACCAGGATTTTCCAACCAATCGTCTGAAAGGTCACATTAAAAATTTCATCGAACACTCTGGTCAATGAGGACCCGTCAACCTCTCAAGGCGATGGTACCAACCCAGATTTTCGAGGGATTGGCTTTATTATCTTGTGACTTTAGCACCGCTAACTTCTCTACCACGGCATTGCTTAATGTTCAGAGTACGGTTGTAAGTTGAAGGAAGATTTAAAGTCATTTATTATTAATTAGATGTAAAGATACATGTACTGATGAGTGGGGTTGGGAAATTTGGCCGCCATTCTTAAGGTTGTAAATTAGAATACCACAATTACCACCAAATTACTCCCTTTACTACATTCTCTTCTTCAGGCATTTCACAATTTTGAGCAAAAAGCACACACACGTGAGAAAAATCCAAAGTACAACTTTGATCGCACTCAGAATAACAAGGTATTCGGAAAACAAATGAAGTTTTACTCAAAGGAGGATAATGTTAACCAATAATTGTAATGTAAATTGTGCAAACTTCTCGACATTCTACACCTTTTTTTATCTGTAAGAATACATGATTCTGAGATAGAAATTGCTACACTAAAATTCGAGAATAATTGCGGGCAGGTTTAAAAGCTTCAGCAAGCATATTTTGGCCAGCAATCTACGTTCGAAAACCCCGTTGAATACAAATATAGGCCTCCATTTCAACAATTTCGATATGCACGACGTTTATTCGTTATCAATGCTTAGTTTTAGGGTACAAAGGTTTAAGTTGAGGAAGAGGAAAAGATAACGAATGTGGTAATATGAAATGGGAACGAAAAGGTTAAGATTATGAATGTTTCCCTAAAAATCATATATGGCAGTAGCTGATAGTCTCATGTGGTGACGTGTTTAAGCATGAAATACGTAGGGGATTGATTTTTTGGATTCGAGGAATAAGAATAATGTGTTTTATTTGTCAAGGAGGAAAAGATTTTAAGTAAGACACTTTTGCAGAGGAAGAAATACTCAAAGGAGGGTGATGCCACCTTTTTTTTAATTTCAAAGTGTTTGAATCTTTTTTCTCCTTCCGAGAGAGCTGATCTGGCGTACGTTCTATGTGAATAAAACTGAAGGAAAAGAAGTTTCGAATATTGGATTTGTGATCTAATCGGTCCGCTATTCACTTGTTAGAAGAATATTGTATCTCAGTTTGTATGGTCCTTGCGAAAGCGTAACCTTCCCTGTGGCAGTTTCAGAGGGAGAAATTCGTTTATTTTTGGGGGGTGGCGTAAATATTCAAATAGGTTCAGCGGTTGTCCCGAGGAACGGCAATTACATGTTCACTTTGCTCCTTGTACTGTCTTAGTACAGTTACAGTACTTCTTCGGTGTTTGAAACTCTAATTGCTTTTTGGTATCGTTACGCCTTTTTACGTCGTTCAGGGAAAAATTTCAAGGGAATTTCCGTTCTATCGTCATCTCATCCAGTAGTTGTCCTAAATTGACTAAAACGTGACCTGAGCTTAAATTTCTTCTGATTTGGATACTAATGAAATTCTCATACCTCTGTACTTCTTATTATCTTCATGTATGTGACTTTACGGTCACAATTCACCATGTAAAATTACAATCTATTACGTATGGTGAACGCATATTCTAAGCCTTAATGTACACTAATTGAATTTTGAATTGAGTATCCTCTAAGAATTTGTAAAGATATATCTGTTAATCGAAAAGATGCGTCCAAATGAGATTTTGAGGGGTTTCCCTCCAGTCTTTAGAAAAATGCAAATAATAATAATCAAAGTAATATTAGGAATTATGCTTTCTTCGTCCGTTACCACCCGGTCTAATGATAAAATTGCAACGTAATACAAATAAATAATGAAAATTGGTCAATTTGATAAAACGCTACCACATTCTATCGCTGCACAAAATTACAAATTTTAGGGAAATGAAAGTGAATTAATAAACTTGCAAGAAGATGTAAGAGCTTCTTACGAAATCGGTCGCGAAATAAAATCTATGGAAAATTACTAAGTTTATTAATTTATTATGGCTTACCACAAAGTTACGCCTGAGCATATTTATTTTATTAGAAATAAAAGTGAATAATAACGTTTTCCTCATCATCACGAACACACCCCTCTTTCCCCTGCAGAAAAAACCATCATACAAATTTCTCTAGTAATCTCCTATCTAATTGCAAAAGTGTATCATCGCTGGGTGTTTTGCCAGCCGAATCGAGGATCCATTAAAAATCGAGTGTGAAACAGAATGGATGTTATCGGCCGCTTACATCATCGTCAACTCCTTATCGATGAGATGAGCCGAGGTCCATTTAGGGAAACGAGACCTGTTTACAATGAGTACTTTATCTTCGCTCTTCGGATGATAAAATTGGATGGGTGCGTTAAGTGTTAAGTTTGGCGAGGCTTTCGTGAAATATAGGATTTTTTCGAGAGATAACGAAGTTTCTGCGAGTGAATGAGACCACGGCACACACTCATGGGCCGAGGGTGCCACTCAGCCTTTTTGAGAGGAGAACGCAAATCGATAGAAAGGAGGGCTTCTCAGATAAGGTATCTCTTCTCACCGTCCTGGCCATTTGATGCTATTCCTCAAGGAAAGTGATATGTGAAAGAAATTGAGCGGGAGGCGTCGGAAGATTAGGGGAAGAGAAATGCGCGTTTGTGGAACGCCCTCGTCAAATGGCTATTGTTATTAAAAAGCTTTCGTTTTTCAATCATAGAAAAAGGCGGCGATGAAAGAAGAATTTTGGAGAAATTTTGAAATGATTCGTGAGTCAAGGAGAGGCAGGTGTGAGTTTCACACTCAATGGAAATTCAAAGTAAAGATGACTTAACTAATATGCGTTATCCTATAAATCAAATTGATTTCGGTCATTTTTGACGGGGTATAGACTAGATTAAATATAAAAATCCATGTTACAAAGGCCACAATGATATATTGAGTAAAGCTCACCTCACACTGTCAATATTATTGACTCAATATTATTGAAGCAATATATTGCCAAAAATGGGGACCCGTACAAATCAATAATATTGATAAATATTATGTCAGGCATATCTATCATCTCAGGAAGTGTTAAAAAATATTTAAAATCGCCGTAATATATTTTGCGTGTGAGAATTTTGTTTCAACCTGGAGCCACGGTGACTTTTGTGACATTTATTTAATTATTAATACAGAAAACTGCGTCTTCTCGGATAACCATTTTTTTAACCAGAAAATGCCTCAAAAACATTTCCAAAATGTCTCCTTATGGGAAAGATCGGATTTTTTGGGACATTCTGGTATCGAACACATGATAGCCAAGAAAGATTTTCCTTTTCTCTTTTGATCCCATCTATAAGTGTATTGACCTTGAATTTATAAAAATTATTTCATGATTATGTGTAAATGTGTATATATCGCGATTAACCACATAAATATAAAATTAATGTTTCGAAAAAATATGAAATAAATAATGAAATATAATTGTGTACATATACAATTTCGATAAGAAAAAAGAGAATAAAGGATATCGAAATTGGATCCTCCACTAGTCTAGTAGCAGCTCTAAACACTGAGCTGGTTCATTTAGAAAAAAATGAGAATGAATAACTCTGGATTCTGAATTATTGGTAACTCTGCAATGCAATGATGCAAATCTATACGTTAATGAGCGTGATGCTTGTTGAATGAAAACAACTAAAGGTTGGTTAAAAATAATCACAGAAAATGAAAAATTTTAAGTTAGGAAATCAATCGGATGAATACTAAGCAGGTTTCTCTCCTGCTTCATTAACATTACGAGAGCCAGCTAAAATGACAGTCTTTGCTTATTCGCGAAGAAAAAGGCCACAAAGACGATGTATTTCACTTTGGTATGAGTGGTCTAAAGGTGATGTTTGGGAACCACAAAGGAATTCATGATCCGTTAACTTCATTAAAAATACCATTGGAAAATTTTTCAATGACATTAAAAAAGGATTCTTTGCAGTTAAGGCGACTGCAGGAGAAGCTATGTCAACACCACAAATATCAAATTCAACTTGATTGCACCACACTGGAAGGTAAATGAGCTTCACAATAGTCTTATTCAGAGGAAACTGGTGACAAAAAAACGGACAATAACAAACATCGATTAACACGAAGTTCAGTATTTTACAACTTTCAATGAGTATCCGAATTATAGATTATCTTTGAATTAGACATTTTTAGAATTTCTTAATTCTTGATCAATTGCTAACAATTTAACTGCATAATAATACCACTAGCTCAAGTAAATCTTTGATCAATTGAGTTTGCCGTAACTTTTTAGAACTCCATTACAGGAAAAATACAATCACTTTGTAAAATTCTACCATTTTAATTATACATGCATATTTTCTCAAGTAAATCTCATAATATAACCAATATAAAAACACGTATAAAACCTCACTTATTCTCAGGATAATACATAAACAGTACTTCACCAACGTCAAATATGACAGAGATACGATTTCTTCATTATTTCCCAACCAGTACATCGATATCCTCCCATGAATATCACCGTGTTATCACGTCGCCAAACAGCACGAAAAGTCAACAAAGGTAATACGTTGAGGATGTCGTGCACCGAAATGGAGACTTTTCGATGATGAATGAGAAGACGCTGGGCACAAACTTTACCAAGTAATTGCCTAAAGGTAGCCGTAAGCTATTCCGAAGGAAAAATCCCCTCCCAGTATATCATCTTGAGATGCTGAAAAGGCACGGCATGAATCGGTTAGAGATGAGCGAGGAATAACCGCAGCTGAGTTAATTAAAATGGAATAGGAAGAGAACTAAAACGACTCCCACTCCACCGAAGAAAATGACGGAATGTTAATTATACCCGCGGCCTCCGAGTAACTGGGTAATTGGATGGGCGACGGGAGATAAAAAGGAAGATTCATCCATAGGTGACATTATAAAAAATAATATATGGGCGAAATGGAAGATTTCTCACTACCTTGGGGATACTAATTACGCGTTAGCTGCGATAATGCGCTGTAAGGAAGGAAACTAAGCAGAAATGAAGCATGTAGATAGATGTGGTCAAGGGAATGACGAAGCAGAGCCAAAATTTTACATCCAGTAAATACAATATATAGGAGGATTGGATTCACATAGGAGATTTTGTCAATGGCTTCTACACATTTTGTTTATGAGAGTACATGATCGTCGATTACTTATTAATTGCTAATATTAGGTGATGTGAATCCTCATCATCTATGCGTACACAAGGGTACTGCGGGAAGAAAATGAGTCGAGAAAAGTCGGAAGGATAACTTTTTCCTGATATCAATCAGTGAGCGTATTATTTTAACTAAACTAAAATATCATACGAATTATAATACTCATTTCGAACAAAATATTATTGAAATATAGATCCGTTCATCATATTAAGTGAATATTATGCCATTTAATGATATATATCATCATAAAATAAAATGAGTAAGATTATACTAAAATTTAAATATCTTCACATAAAGATTTTTGCAGAGAAGTCGAAACTTATTATAATAAACTAACGAATAAGAATATTAAGACGTAAGTTTCGAAAATTCAAGAATATTGCCATTGACAGGACAAGAATGCCGATGGTCAAGTATGGAGCATGCACAGATATAATATATAGAAATATAAATATACAGTAAAAAATATATGCCGCTTGATAGACACACTCCTATTTAGGGTTGCTAAATTTGATTTACTCTTTTCATACACTTTTTTGATAAAAACAAAGAAAAGGCGAATGTTTACAAGCCACAGTATCTATTTCAAAAGAGCATGGTCAAATATTATACAGTCTTCTCCTGATGATGACACTAAAAGTCGAAACCGTGGTCATTCGAAATAACTATTGTGGATAATAGAAGTTTGCCTTTTCCTTTCCCTTCATGGAGTCCTACCAAGAAGTCTCGGCCCAAGCAGGGGATTTAGTTTTCTGATACTCATTTCAAAACATTTCAAGAGAAAAGAGATTTTATAAGACCGTTTCCGAAAGGAAAATAATTGTATAACCCTCACTTTGTGTGGAAACTTACTTTTCAAAACGAATTTCCTCTTCGGTTTCCGAGCAGTCAGAGTACTAAGGAAGAGGTTCTATTATGAATGGGATAGAAACGGCTATTGTCTCAGATGCCCTGAGATGTTACGTCTCCTTAGAACATAAAAATCGGAAGCCTTCCTTTCTCGCTTTCATTTTCAAGATTCCTCGACGTCGTTAAATATTTTCCTCATTTGAGTCTCATCTCTCGGATCCCTTTACTTTTCCCGTCTCGTGCTTCCTCAATTAGAACCACTTAATGGGAATTTTCAGCGGCCTTTTAAGCCTGAGAATTTTTCCCTGAAATCTTTATAAACTCGATATTTAAGCCCTGTGATCTCCCGCCACCGAAAATCTCTCTCTACCCCTTTTCTCTCTCCATTCCTACATCCCTTCAAAGCATTCGCTACCTTTTTTGTGATCGTTAAGGAATCCGATTAGCGTTAGTCGAGATCGCTTTAAACGTCAATTTTAACCGTGATACACATCAAAGCTCGCGTTGGAAAATTCACAGAAAAAAAGGAACCGTAGGTGCGGACGTTGGTTTCCGAAGGAGAAACGCCGAAATTCAATTGAGAGACTAGTTATAATCAAAGAGACAACTATACAAGGTCACTTAGGGAGGCACGTGCATTGAGTGTGATAAAACTGAGTGTGGTGTAGAATGGAAGAAGACAAATCGATTGAAAGATAAACTGAGAGGTGCTAAAGGTGGAAGAGAGGGTTTTAATTGAAGTAATTAAGCGGCGGCTGAAGAAACGGGTGCGTCGATTGAAAGGAAAGAGAGATCACCGAAAGAAGTAGGTAATTAAACGTAGAATGCAAGGGCAAAGACAGATGGGAAGATAATTGCAAAAGATGATACAGTGTATAAAGGGCGGTGACCAAGAAACCAAGAAACGAAAGAATATTGAATTCGAACAGGTATTATCAAGCCACATTGACCTAACGAAAGGTTAGATTAATATACTTAGTTATGTATGCATTTTTTGTGTATTTTGTGTGTATGCATTTACATACACGTATGTAAACTTCGAGAAATAAAAAATAACACTGAATCAAATAAGACCACACACAAAAGAAACTAACAACACAAATACATCGTTTTTATACGAGTTCTTTATAGATTTATTTCAATAAATTATGGTTATAGCTATATATACCTTATGATGCCAAAGTATCAACGAAACCGGTCTTATTCTTATAAATTTTATGGAACAAGAAAAAACTTTGTGGATTCCTTTAGAATAAAAGTCTGTTTCAAGAACGCCACCCGCAGTTATCGCTGTAGAAGACTGGAAAAGCTAACGAATTTTTAGGCGTCTAGAATTGTATCTCCATCTGTATATCTCCACCATCAAAAACTACAGAGTTTGATAGTGGATATTTTAAAATAGCAGATTTAACTGTATTTACACCAATCAATATGACAAGTCAATCAAGATAGGTATGGTAACCGTTATTGACCAACCCAAGGTTACATTCACTGGCCAACCTAATATTTCTTCTTTTGAAAAAATTAATATTGGCTGAAAGACAGCGAATCATTCGTCTCTTAGTTATTGCTCACCGTCGGGTGGGTTTAGATATAATATCTAAGCAATTATTGGAAAAGATTATGAACTACAGAAACCTCACCCCACATGTTGTCTTTATAATAAGGTCTTTATTAAGGCGATATTGAGACTGAAAAGTCTCTTCTTCCATCTAATCTTTTGTCAATGATATTACATACATACATTTTTTTGTGTAGAAGAATAGAAAGAGAGGAAAACTTTAGAAGGAGTTGGTGTAAAAAAAACTTAGGTGATATCTTAGGAATAAAGATCCACTGCAGGAAAACATCCGCAAAGAAAAACCAGTGCAAACCTACTGATAGTACATGCTAAAAGATATAATAGAAAACTGTGTATGACTTGGAAATTACAAAAGCAGTACTATAACGAATTCACAAAAACGATAATAAAATAAAATCAGAAAAAGGAAAAATTGCAATAGTAAACAATCTACATCTACATCTACATCTGTACCCTGCAAGCCGCCTTTCGGCGTGTGGCAGGGGGTGCAAGCACCAGGACTCTATTTGCCCAGTCGATTATTTTCGCGTATTGTTCTGGGAAAAAAAGAATTCTTGAATCGACTGGTTTTAGCATCTATTTCTCTGATCTTTCTCGCTGGATCAGAACGGCCTATATAGCAAGGAGGGCGCATAATCTCGGCTACATCTTCTATGAACGTGCTCTGTCTGAATTTATCAAGTAATTTAAATCTCTGATTGAGCCTTCTTTCTTCTAAAGATTCCCATCCTGCCTCCTGAAGCATCCGAGTAACACTTACCGATTTATCATAGCAATTTTTTACAAAGCGTATTGCCTTTCGTTGTATCTTTTCTATCTCGCGAATACAACACTTTTCAGCAGGGTCCCATACACTGCATGCGTACTCGAGGTGAGGCCTAACTAGCGCAAAGTAACATCGCTCGCGGACTTATTCTTCGCTTTTACCGACTATTCTTTTGACGAAGCCTAGTTTCTTAAGAGCTCGCCCACATATGTTATGGATGTGGGGAGGTGAGGATAAAATATTGTCTTGTAATCCTTTTCCAAACCGATCAGCAGTAGAAGGTATGAGGTTACCGAACATATCTATCAGGAAGTCCAAAACTTTTATCTATCATGCGCAATTGAATCGCAGTTTCGATCACCATCGCTGCTAACTAATGTGATTTCAGCATCTCGTAAACGCTACCGAGGTGTGAGAAGACTATAGCATTTTCCTATTACTTTTACTATTTTTACTGTACTAAATCACCGCACGATAAGAACGAGTAAAGTGATAGTTTATAGAGCAATGAATGAACGATTCAAGAGGAAAAAATGCCTTTGGTCGCTCAGCTGCAGTTCTATAACATTAACGCTGCTACTATGAATTTTTTGTAAAGATTGGGATTAATCTTCTATGAAAAATAAAATGACAATTGAGGTGAATTTCCAATAAGTATAGCTTTCAGAACATAAATATGTCCCTCGATCGGAAGAAGTCCAATACAATATACGAATATTTTCTCTGGAATATTATCACAATACTCACGTACTCAATAATAATAATCACGTAATCATTAAATCTATCTCATTAGCCAGGGAGAAAAAGTGACAATTGCGGTGAATTTCCCATAAATGACTATTACGGTGAATTTCCAATAAAAATAGCTTTAAGAACATATATTAGTCTCTCTATTGGAAGAATTCCTATACAACTACTATATTATAAACGTTGCTACTAAGCATTTTTAGCATTGCTCGAGATTAATGCAATCAGCTATAACCTAGGCTTTACTTCACAACGAAAGACATCATTAGATTTCCAGTATTCTAAAGGACACACAATATTTCGCTCGGGTATTCTCATCTAGGTGACGCCGCGAATTCAAAACTAGAGACAAAAATAGCGACATTTCGTCGCAGAACATCGAGTGCTGCGAGCGTGTGTTTGCGGATAAAGAGGCAATCGAGTGAAAATCAAACCGCAGTAGGAAAAAAGCTGTGGAAACAAGAGAGAAATAGCCGATAGGAATAAACATGGCTAGGAGCGTTACTGCGTCGGAGGAAGGAAAGGGTGTGGCTGAAAAGGACGGTGAGATATGAGTGAAAACGGGTTGTCGGACGGATTAGACGAAAGGCGGAGAGAAAGACGTTGACAGATTTGTGCCCACTGTTTGAATGGATGTCGGACGGATTTCCGAGAAAGAAACCGAAAAGGGAGCTTTTCCCTTCCACGCTGGAAACAGACGCATATTTATAGGTGAATTTCTTTTTTCGCTGAGTGCACGTTTCCAGATATCGCATGCCGAAAGGCGCGAATTCCACCGATTCTGGAGTAAGCGATGCGGATCCCTGGAAATATTTTCGTGGAGTACATGCAATACCCCTTTATTCGATGGAACGAAACCAAGTTTTATGAGTTCAATGCACTGCGTTCACCAAAAGTAATTCGCAATTAAGAATTTCCTTCGGTAACGAGCATTCCGCTCGATCGGGTTTCTCAGATGTTTGGAACGAATCAAAAGTCACGAAGCGATTCAAGCTGAGATAATGCCTATCACGGAATGAAGTCAACGTTTCACTCGGCATTTAAGTAAAAAAAGTCATGATGTGTGTCTTGAAAAGATAATTAAAATAATACATGATTATTCAAGGATAAGCAGAAGGGAATGTATCGACAAGACTGGGACTCTAACCCAGGACTTTCACTTTTTGCATAAATATATTTATCCTTGGATTGTAAAGCGGAAACCTCTTCGTGCAAACGTATCATCTATCTGTAACCCTCATGAAATTTTATTTTATTATAACAAAAAAATTACCGGTTAAAAAAGTACAGCCGTAAGAAATTTGTAAAACGACTCTTTTTCTATAAAAAAAGAACTTAAGAAGTAGGATGATAGATTTTTTTAATACCTTACAAATTTTCCGAGTAAGCAAAAATTTTCCGCAGTTTTTCGAGCACTGATAAATAATGCGGGTCCGGATGATGAAATCGAGAACGAACGCGTATCTATGAATGGGTAAAAATTATTAATGGTGTTGAAAACGAACGCTTCCCATACCTACTCCCTACTACCGAAGTTTGGAAGTTACGTGGCAAAGGTAACAATAATTATGGACTCAATAATGTTATATGATAATAACAATGATAACGATTTGAACTCGAGAAAAATTCCCACTTCGGTGATCCTGGAAAAAATCTTCCTTATACGAGGAATTACAGATTGCAGTTTTGAAAACCAAATAATGCAGGGCAAAGTGACAGAGGAGAGCTCAGAGCAAAATGTTTGTCATATGTAAAAATCAAATCGCTATCGCACAAAAGGAAACTCAAAGTGGTGATGATTGCCTGACCCAAATACCTAAATACCAAAGTAATTAGTAATGAGTGACGGAAAATTAAATTTGGGATTAGAACAGAAGTTTGATAAATAATAAGACATTTCAGAGCAAATTTGAACTTTTAATATTATAATGCGACAGAGATCGAAATGTATAGTATACACATATGTGGAAGAGTCAATTAATCTTATTGTATCATTATATTAATGATAATATATTATCATCAGTTCTTTTCGACAAGATCGAGATGCACCAGGGATATTATACATTCATTCGGAAATAAATACCTCGATATGAGATTCAAGCAAGTTGCGCTTTGCGCAAAGCTAATCACTACCCAATCAAAATAGATTTTTATGAATGGAGAAACCAGATCCAATAAAGCGAGCTATTTTATGTGCCCTCCTTCATTAATAAAGCTAGCATGCTTATTCATGCAGTCTTGCAGAGCTAATAAAATTCAGAAATGGATCAATTACCGATTCAAGCAAACGGGTGTTAACTAGACCCAGCACCCGTTTCACTTAATGGGATTACATCATCTCAAACTCATCCATATTCAAATTGTTATGTGAACTTTCGTACTTGGGAAGACTTCGGAATAAGCATCCACGATTACAGGGCATTCTCCTATTCCAATAATTGACATGTCCGTAGAATTAACCGCGATGACGGCTATGTTAATGCTTCCTCATCGACACATGATGGAGTGGGTGATGCATATCGAACAAATCCATGTCAAATAATCCAAATTAAGATTTGAAATTCCTTGAATTCATTACCACGGTGACTTAAATGATGATTACTCATAACAAGTTAAATACGGAGGGGAATGTCGAGGCGTTTTCATGTATGTCTTGTAAGTGGGAATAAACAATGTAAGTCGAATATTTGGCGTTGACGTTTCATTTAATGTCAACGCCATAAATAATAAATGAAAATATATGATCGCCAAACGTCTGCCGTAGTCACGTAAGCAGAAAAGAATGGCGTGTCAAGGCAATTAAATTACTCGTACGTAATCGGAGAATACATGAAGATGTTTATCCTACAAGAGTACATACGTCAGTTTCACCTCTAATAATACAGCATGATGCCATTAAATTATTTTATCGAGCTTCACACCCTTGTAAATTGTGAAAGCGATTTGATTACCCTTCCAAGAGACCTCTAACGTTATACTTATTTAAAAGATCAATTCAGCGAGCAGTTTAATGGCAATTCGAAGATGTAATCGAAAAATGTATACCCTCTTCATATGATATTCGTGAATTTTAAGTAAAAGTAATTAACTACTTCGATTGTTGAGTGGAACCGGATAAGTATGATGTTTAATTTATGAATCGTATACGAATGTCACAGGTTGAATCAAACGACATAAGTTTCTTATGACCAGTTTTGGTACACTATAAGCTATCATCTGGCCTGCCAAAGTTCAAAGTGAACCAAAGTGCACTAAAAACTCTCAAAACAGAAGTTGAGAAATCTCTGTGTAAAACCACTATTCTATAGACTAATCATAATTATTAGCCTACCATAATTCAACTATGTAATGTTATCCAGTATATTATTTCATGCTACTCCAGCTGAGGTCATAAGAAACCACTTATAGGTCCCCAGAGGAATCGAACCTGGGATGCTCACTAAAGTCTACAATGGCTATCCGAAAGTCCAAAATTTTATCTATCTTGCGCGATTGAATTGCAGTTTCCGAGAACCATTGCTACCAGTAACTTTCCAAATGTGATTTCAGCATCTCGTAAATGCTATTGAGGTGTGAGAAGGCTATAGTATTTTCCTATTACTTTTACTGTATTCACTGTACTAAAAGACCACACGATAAAAACAAGTAAAATGATAGTTTAGAGAGGAATAAATGAAGGATTCAAGAGGAAAGAAATGCCTTCTTGGTCGCTCAACTGCAGATCTATAACGTAAACATTGCTGCTTCGGATTTTTTGCAAAGCTTGAGATTAATCTTGTGTGAAGAATAAAATGACAATTGCGGTGAATTTTCCATCAAAATGGCTTTAAGATCATACATATGTCCCTCAATTGGAATAAGTCCTATAAAATATATGAATATTTTCTCTGGAATGTTATCACAATACAATCACGTAACCATTAAACCTATATCATTATCTAGGGAGAAAGAGATATGAAAAATATCGACATGACAGGGATACGAACCCAGGTTTATTTGTTTCTCCTTCGGTTTTCCTGCCGCATTGTGTAAAGTTACAACCCTTACAAAGGTTACAAAGTTACAACCAACCTCCGGTTACCTTACCCTCATCCTAAGTCATTAAATCGATACTAACCTACGTACACGATGTACGTAACCTATGTACATGATGCAACAAAATGTCACTTGGAATCTGAAAAACGCAGCCAACTTTCGACCGACCAAGCTAGGGATAGAACGTAGAACTCACATGGAAATCAGTGGGTACTTTCACTAGGCTTAAACGTCGAAGATATTAACTCTGAATTTCTGATTCGATACAGCATTCGGACTAACTCACAGTTTATGACTTTCTTCAGCTGAATAAACGCATAGATTGATGTCATGTAGACTATTTATGGCGGCAAATGTGTTTGGTATGCTCCGCATAAAATTTGGGTAGTACGTAACTTCTAACCTGCATTTTCACACAAGCTGTATTCAGTAATTTCCTGATTGTCAGAGAGGAAATGTTAAGATCGGCAAGGGACTCTGCTGAATGGAATCGAGAACCAAATCGTGTGAAGAGAAAGGCTCGTTGTAACAAAGCAAGTGAAATCGATGGGGTACGCGTGAGATATTTCGTATCGTTTTCCTTTAGGGATTATGACACCACAATACGGATTAAACTAACTCCCTAGAGATAAGCCATCGAGAATGCAAAACCTCCACCGTCATTGCACGGATAGTTGAGTGATATGCATGTTATAATGCAAGAAGTTATACGGGAGTGTCGGTATGAGTGCGGGTGATTACAGTTCTCTGAAACCATTTCAGGGCCAACGCGGTGTATGACGCGTCAAAAACACTTCACGGCGTAAAAAATACGAATTCTAAAAATTTTGTGGCCATGAAAGACTTCCACATGAAATATAAATCGTGTTAATACAAACTGTTTATGGTGATTTTTACCTGAAAAATAATCTTAGTTGACGTATTCTACAAGTTGTCCTGCCCTGATTAACCTGCCCTATTACCTGCCTTATTACTCGTGTAAAGTCTATGTAAGACTATGATATTTCAAGGCCTTGACGCTTTCACCATCATTCAAGATTCTTTTCATTGAAATTTCTGCAAGATAGCTTACCAGTACAGCATCCTAAGAATGTTACGGATGTGAATCCAATACTTGATAATATATTTTTCGTTGAAATGCGTTTGCTGTCTTTAAGCATTATGTAATCATTCACTATAATTGCTGTATGCATTTTTTTTTCTTTCTGCATGCATTAATTTCGTATTTCAAGAAATCGTGGCCCAGATATTAATAAATATAACTTTCTTGAATCGCACGCCTCTGAAAATCTGGACGAAAAATCGGTTTCTTCATCAAAGGAAGAAATTATTACTAATCCAGCCAATTTTAACAAGAAAATCGATACAGAGATTTCTAAACCACAATTCAAGTAACGGCCGAATACTGCCAAGCTGTTAATTCATTCGAACAGTTTACAAAATACTTTTAGTGAAGATCTTTCATTTATGTTTCGTAATCCTCAGATCACACTGATATAAATGAGCGTGGTTATCGAAATACGTATGAATCTTAAGTTTGGGGTTACCATTCAGATTAAGTCATTCAATTCAATCGATCCGATCACACATTAGTTGCGGCAGTTAATCGTGTATAGAGACCAATAGTCGTTTAATTATATAGTGGGAAAAACACATACATATATATCGCAAGAATTATTTATGCATCTTCTTCACTCTTTTTCTGTTCTTTCTACAGGAAAGAATCCAGTAATGATCAAATCCATATCTGTAATGCAGATTTTGCTTCAATCCAGGATTAAATTTATAATTATGAAACGATGACAGATTCAATGTATCAATTTTTCTACCGAATTTAATCTTCGTTTTTATCCTGAATAACCATGACGGATAAACACTTAAAAGTTGTAGAAACGTAAACCGATTAACATGAAAAGGGATAACACCGAATATCGTTCATTATGAAGGGCAGCCTTTGCCCCTTCCGCCCTCTTTAACTTTCATTGATTCGGTTAATGCGAAATTTATTACTTGAAACGTTAGCTAACACGAAAATATTTTACGGTACCACCACAAAACTCCGATTAATACGAAATTGCAATTACGGCAGGAACATCATACCATATTTAGACCGAGTTCAAATTTTTTCATCAACTAAAAAAAAAATAAATATTTTTAGCGCCGATTTTACGCAGTTAATTTTTTTCAGTCAATCGGTTAAAAGTGAATTCAATCAAAAATTTACACTTCGATTAAACGAATTGTACGTAATTTCATTTTTAGATTGTATTTACACCTGTGTTATTTTTTGTTGATTTGCTTCTATTGTTATTTCATGCAAGGATGCATATTTACTTAAAATTTGTTGTTTGCATTCGCTGTAAATTGGCTTCATAGCTGTATCTGAATCTTTAAGTAAATAAATTAATACCAGAGACGGTGAATGGAACATGGAACTCAACAGGAGGGATAGCGAGAAATTCGGTTAACGCAAGACATTTCGCGTTCACCGATTCCCACCGCATTTCACCCACGGAAGAGAACAACCAGAGTCGGCGAGAAAATTTTCTTCGCTCCCAAAAATAATCTCGACTCGGAGAAGTAGCGGTAAATCAATTAACCTCGGCGACAGTTCGCTCCGAGTCCGACATCTGTAGAACGATCGGGCAAAAAAAAGAACCATCGAGTAAATAAGTCCGCGAAAGACGATCAACCGAAAAAAAATCACGCTGGCCAACCGTCATTTATTCTACCCACCCGAAGAAACTTCTGGAGATTGTAAAAAGGGAGTCCGAGGCTGCTGGGACGCTTAAGAAGGGCAAGGGGAAATTAAGGGAAGAGGGGAAACTCTGGGCAATCGACCCGCCCCCGACTCGAGCGCCGCCATCTGAGATGGCTGCGAACTTCTGGCGTCGCATGTTGAGGATGCGACACGGGCTTGGTAGTGCACTAAAGAAGTAAGGAAAGAGGGGCAGAGAAGGAAGGGGAGCTGAAATGCCGAGGAAAGATGGAATGGGAAACTTTATCTGGGGCATGGGGATATCGCATAGGAAGGCAAAGGGTATCCCCGAGATCAGTGACATTTCGAGGGACTGCTATGAGAGTGAATATTCTGACCATGCGGATTCGACTGCGCTTCCTATGATTTTCGCTTTTTACTGCCGCTGCGGCAAACGGTTCGTGAGACATTTATTAATTCGCCGAGGTGGGCTCTTTTGTTTTATTAAGATGGCAGCTCACGTGAGGATGGAATTTTCCGCTGGCGGAAGTCTGGGATCGAGGATTTTCCCGACGTGGATCGATTTTTTCGGGCCGCTGATGTTGATGAGTGGCGAGAAGCTGAAATGAAATTTATGCTCGAGGCGCAGATGTAGGGGAGAATATTTTAAAAAGAGACGGGTCGTTCCATAAAAGTTTAATCCGTTAAAGACTGGCCATGTTAACGAAGATTTTCCCCCGTTTTTCGGACTCGGCTAACGAATTCTTCCTGGGAAATGTGTGATCGCGAAAAAGTCTGAATCGACTAAATTAAAATGTTTAATCTTCCATTCTTACTCATTAGTGAAAGCAGGTGGTAGTTTATGGCGGTTTTTGAAAAGAGAAAAAAGAAAAAAATAATTTGAAATCTGATTTCTCGAAATATCAACTGAAAAGTAAATTTATCTATAATATGGAACCTAGTAAATACTTCAAGATAGTCCACTTCTAAATCAAAATTTACTCCTGATTTGAACCTTTCATATGTTGATGACCATTCACAAATTTATTTGGCAAATTTTATTTATCTTAGGATCGATGTTTGTAAATTCTATCACTGTAAATAGGCAGATGAAGAAGGAGTCGAATTGATCGAAACTAGCTTTAGGATATTTATGGTTTCACATAGTATCATAGGATTGATTCTTAAATCTTAAATTGATCTATCGATTTGCGACCAACGAAAAGAGGTTGGGATGCTTATTTAAAGATCTAGTTGTGTAAGATAAGATTCCACTATCGTACCACTACAGAGTAAAAGACTAAGTGCGTATATAGGCCATTCACATTACTATAGGTTGATCTCTACTATTTCATCCATAGAATTATTAACTAATCATACCTGGGTGTGCGAGATGTCGCTCCGGTGCTCAATTGTTATCCAAGGCGTGCGCCGTGGTTTGCATCAAATCCGTTATTATGTACATGTAGTCACATTTCCAACTGCAAAGGAATAAACGAAACATTAATAAACATCACACTTAATTCATTTTAGCTAATAATTGTATTTATCAAAAAATAGACTAATCCTAATTACCGTACTACCATACCGTCTACCGTATTTCAACTATTTAACGATTGGACCCCCTGTGATCATGAAAGCATTGCATTCGAAATGCGCATTAGGGAATTTTGAGTAACTGGTTGCCGCCAGACGATTATCCTATTCCGGAAAATTGCCCTGGACGGTGGCCGCTGCCGGCGATTGGAGAAACCTTTGTCTCTTATTTAACATTATCCCAATGCATTATTTTATTAACCTGATATACCAGCTGTGGCTACAACATGTGGGCCCCAGTAAGAATCGAACCCGGAACGATCACTAAGAGCAAACATGGCTATCCGGGAGTCCAAAATAAAGCGCCTTCGAATAGCCAAGGGGGTAGGGCGTCCGCCATCAATAAAAGCGGACAACCAACGATATTCAAAACAACGTACACATGTATCATATAAATAAAATAACTACAGCAGCTGAAAACATAAAGTTAACACTCTCATTCTTAACCCATAAACTTATAACTTACTTAAAGAAATAAATAAGAAAGTGTACTTTATATATTTCCGATAAAATGAAGCCTAGTTATATTTTATGTATTTCCAATACTTTTGATGACACACATAAAATTTTCATTGTATTCATCAATTTCTCGACCATTTACACGTATATATAAAGTGTTCTACCTTTTGGTAGGTTCATATTCCCCCACATTCCCTATTCAGTTCCCTCTCCTTCAATTCCCGGTAACTTATCCCACCCCTTAATTCGTCTAACAACTTCTGTCTTTGTCTTCCCCTCTGCATTTACACGTAACGGCATTTATTGATAAATGCTGGTGCTATGCACTATGTGTCTCTTTCATTCAAAGCACATGAAACTACTTATTATCTAACCCAAGTATTACTGCCACCACCAACCCGAATTCTGTCCCGTAGCACATACATTCAATGTAAGGAATATAATGATTGGATTCTTCATTATTCGTACAAATGTCACACTACAGAGTTGAAATGGTTAAGGATACCTTACATATTACAAGAACAATCAACAAATAACACATAACAAAATAGATACAATAAAATACTTTCACGAGTGGCGAAATTTGCAAGCCCTTAACTTGTAGCGCTCTCAAGAAAGTTTTGTTTTGACATTTATATCACGCTACAGAACGCTTACAATTCTCAGGATCTAGAAGATATAGGACTACTTCAAAGTATGAGGCTCAAAATTCATCCTTCACCAAGTTAAAAGGTTACTAAACATACGCGTAGCGCCACTCAGGAGAATCGGAGAAGGTTGACCATTAAGATTAAGGTTAAAATATTTTGATGGTGACACATGCGTCGGTTTCAAGAGAGATGAATTCGTCTTCGTCCGACCCAAAAGGTCAGAAAGAACAAACAGTCGATCTTCTGCAAGGGAAAAGGTCATCCTAACCGGTGACTAAATTACATCGATGCAAGTATACACCGAAAGAGCATTGATCTTGACGCAACTTTAAAAAAATAAAAGTAAGGTGGAAATAATTCCCAATTAGCAAAGAATAGTTTCTTTCAGATTTAAGTGATTCACAGATCCGATTCTGAGGTGACATGCGCCATCGTAATTAAAGAAATAAAATTGTGTTTTTCATAAAAAGTGTGGTAAGTATGATTTGCACGGAATGACAAATGAAAACAATCATGTAAACAATATTTCGATAGCAATAGAATTTAAATTGACGATAATTAAATCAATCAATACCAATCAAGTTTTTATGTGTGTATCTTTCTCGGGTTTCTGGTCGACATCTCTGCTGAGTACCAATCTATATGTTATAGTTTTAGCTGTGAATTGATGTCTCCGGATTACATACACTAATTAAAATATATTGCTGTCTTTACCATGAATATTAAATAATTGCTTAACAATATTTATAACTTCAAATAACAAAAAAATCATACGAAATAATCTACTACTACTTACTAACTATATCTGCAGAAATAATATTTGTCAATCGTTATTTCAATCATTCCAAAATTGTTAAAGTATTTTAGAACAATGCTTTCTGTTATAGTTTGAAGTAATAAATTTACTCATTTAAGATTGCGTTGCCCATAATGAAGTAACATTCTTGAATCCCTTTAAATGAACCGATATCCTGATAAAGGATTCGAGGAATCAGAAGATATGTCAAAGGTTATCGTTCTGCATAACATCAATATTCCATCCATCTCTTGGGAAATCGCATTTACTAGAGCTATCATCTTCTGTGGGATGTGAAAGAACTAGCTCTGAAGATACCACTATGAAAAGAAATCAATTGGTAGTAATTAAATTTGTGGTTATATTGTACCTTTCTCACTCATTTCGGAATCGCATCCTATGTTTCTATAAGTATTTTTGTAAAAACAGACTTAGACACGTCCTGGGCAACGTGTTTGTAACTATCAAAAGTGGAGGAAGGAAATAAGTTTATCACTACAGATCTATAGTAGATATATAGTATCTATACTACACTACAGATATATAGTATCTATACATCACGAATCAAGCGATGGTTAAATAGTTTAAACACACCAAATGACTGCTTGGATAATCCATTTGTAAACCACCGAACGCAAGCCTTTGAATCCTGCCCATTTCCTCCATTTTTCGACAGCGTGCGAAACCATTTCAAAAGCGCAATTGTTATCCTAATTTTGAGGGATGGTTTTCATCGCATCGAAACCGCTATGTGGTGAGAGAAGAGGATACCGGGGCTTAAAGGGACTTGGAGGTTAGTAAATGACTCTTCAAGAGTCCTTCACCTATATGGACGTACGCAGCTGTTGGGGAGAGCCAGAAGGACTTAGTGGACGAGGTCATAGCCGCGGACGTTTCCCTAAAGGACCCACAGAGTCAATGGTCAACAGTTCGCCCCTCTCCCCTAAGCTTGGGCTCAGGTGAGGGGAGCCGTGATGTCCGCTATTGGAAAAAAAAGGAAACGAGGAAAAAGAAGATTGTGGTTTGTTGTTTACCCTTTGGGGTCAAAGCGTTTCTACGATGTCGCAACTGTGTCAGGAATTTCAAAGGTTAGCGACATAGGCTTTTCTGTCGGAAAAAGCGGAATCAGACACGTGTCTGGAAAACGCATTTTTACCTGGATAACGAATTATTTGTAGTAAGTTCAACTCGAGTTTTAATCTTCATCCTCTAGTAAATCCAATCCTATGCAGAAATCATCCTGGTGACCCCTACCGATTTATCGCGGCGAATCTTAATGAAATTTGCGTAGTCTTGCTTGACTTCCTTTGAGACACAAATTTTTGAATCCACAACTTAATTGAAAAGCAAGCTAACTTAAACCCGAAAGTAATTCACGTAGAAAAGATCATGTGTTATTTCTTGTCCCAATATTTCCTTTTTTCTGTGTAAAAGCAATCATAGCCAAATCTACTGGTTCTATATCGAATCTGTACTCATAATTACGATTGTAAACAAAGTAAACCCTTACAAAAACTAATTTAAGAAATATGTTTGGACTTTCCTTTGAGAAGGAAGTATGAAATAACGGGATTAATAGGAATGTCTAATAGGCGATGAAAAATTTGACTTAAAAAATGTAACCTGGTTCATAGGAATACAGTTACTAGTAAAATGTCACTAGTAAAATGATATTTAACTATTTCACCTCATCTTGAATGTGCCAGCGTTACTAATTCTTAGTATTTAGCATTTTAGTTAGCGTAGGACATGATTTCTACTTTCTAGGACATAAAGAAGCAATTTTATTTCGACAGAATCTCATTGGAAAGCGTAAAATAAAAGTAATGGATAAAATATTGCAGTAAAAACATCTATGATGGCACACTTTTAGTGTTTAATGAAAGTGGAAACCACATTTTCGATCCAATAAATAGCTAAGATATACATTTGGCAGTCGAAGCTATGAAATAATTGCAGAGAGTTTTGTAAGAATAGAGAATGTGTAATACACTACAAGAGATATCATCATCTATTATAAATTTAATAATTTAGCTCTCTATCACAATAACACGTCTGTAAGATAATGTTTTGAAGAAAAACAAATCTACTTAATTCCGTCTTGTTAGTTCGGACGGTAGTTCAATTTTCGGGACTGACTTAAATAAGCTTTGCATTGATTAGCGAACTTAATTTACAAAGGAGAGAATCTTTAAGGAGAATATCAAATTTGGATACCCTAATTCAATTAACAAGCCTCCGATTGACATTCAGTACGTGTCAGAGCAACGTGTTGCCATATCTGTGAATTTATACGCCTTTGGAGGGCACTTGATTTACAAAACTCCCGAGCGCCATGTGGATACAAAGTTGGGAGATTTAAATTGATGGATACCATTATATTAGGCTGAATTATACGAAATTTAACAGGTAATTATTCAAATATCATTGATAGGTGTCATATATGAGGCATATATTTTAACCTTTCGCAGATGAAAATAAAATGACACAACCAGTCTCTTCCTACCTCTAATTAAGCGTGCAAAACTGGATGAATTAGTTAAAATTTTGGTGAATTTAGCACAATTTTTCCAACATTGACACTTCCAAGCTAAGAAATGTAATAAAGCTATCACCGATGCGGTTGATTATACAAATTATTAATTTTGATGTTTGGAAGTAAACAAAGCTCCAGTGATGCAATAATTTGGGGGACTTAACTCTGATGTCGCTCATAATATTACCTCAAGTTTAGAAAGGAAACAGAAAAAAGATACAGTAAATTAAGAGAGAGTGATGTGAAGAAATCTTAAGGTATTGTGGGTTCATAAAACGCTAGGGGCTAACTACAGTTATTTACGCTTCAAGAGTTCTTATTATTGTCCCAATAATTAGGATATACTTGAATATTTTAAATGTGATGTAAAAATAATTTAAATGTGAAATAAAAAAATGTGATAACAAAATCATAAGGTCAGATATTTGATAGGCTTTTCCTAACTCAGGGTAAATGCCAGGCAGTCGGTATGTGCCCTTTCTACCAATGCCTACTTAAGTTACTAAAGGTATATACATACAGAGATTACTAAAAATGCAGCTATAACTTCCACTTCCTTATCTAGTGTTTTCGTAGCATGTTAATTACCCACGAAACGAGACTTGAACCTCTCTGAAGTATCAGAATCCATTGATGTTAACCTGCGCAACTTACGCAACAAATGTAGTTTGGATCTGAAAAACACAGCATAATTTTGACCGACAAAGTAGGGTTCTGTGGGTCCTTTTACAATGATTAAACGTCGAAAAGATTATCTTTGAATTTCTGATTCGATACAGCATTCGGACTAACTCACTCAGGCTCATGACTTTCTTCAACTGGATAAGCGTATAAATTGATATCATCTGGACTATGGTGGCGTATGTGTTTGGTATGACGAAGGGCCTTGATAAAGGAATCGGGAAAAGATTGGTAAAATCTTAGGTTTGGAGTCTAATGTTGTACGGGTGTGAAACGTGGACGTTAAGAAAAGAGGATATTAAAAGATTAGAGGCTTTTGAGATGTGGGTATGGCGTAGAATGGAAAAAGTAAGCTGGGTCGATAGAAAAACGAACGAAAAGGTGCTGGAGATGGTTGGGTAGAAAAGGGTAACAATTGAAGTAATTAGAAATCGATGAAAGAAATGGGTGAGTCAAATATTGGGAGGGGGATTGGGATTACTGAAGAAAGCGATCGAGGGAAGAATGTTAGGGAAAAGACAGAGGGGAAGACAAAGACGAAAGTTGTTAGACGAATTAAGGGGTGGGATAAGTTACCGGGAATTGAAGGAGAGAGAACTAAGTAGGGAACTACGTAACTTAGATATATGCCCTGCATAAAATTTTGGCGCACATAACTTAACGCAGAGAAAAGGCGTGGGATGAAGGAAGAGCTGTAGAAAGGGAAAACTGGGTCGCAGCTCTTCCCGTGGGAACTGACGGACAGATGATCTGACAAGGAAAACACGGCCAGAGCGACCACACCTAAATGATACACGCGAAAGATGGGACACACACAAGGACGCTAAATCCGTGACTAAGTTGGATTTATATAGAAAGTTATGCCTCGATATTATTATGTAACAATCCTGTTAAATGGCAAATTAGATATTGTGCTACAAATTAGAGAAAGGGGTTTTCGCAATCTTAGACTGATTTTTCTGCGAACGATATAAGAGAGTAATGGGTTAAAAAAATTAACTTTAAAGTGCATTTCTGAGGTATGTATCCTCGGTCACACGTCGAAAGGTAGCTGACAGGAAACAAACGCAGAAATAAATGTAGTAGCGGGACTAATTTATTTTCAAATCTTCATCACTAATATTTCGAGGAGGTACCACTACTTATATTACTTCATAATAATACTTCCTAAAAGTAAAATAAGATGTAGAGATCTAATTATTTTTTATTAATTATATAATCAATTGTAATTATTACTTGTATTATCTAGGAAGATGACGATTGAAATTAAATTTCTAAACGGAGAAAGAAAGCAGTAAATTTTAATATATCAAAGTTAATTCATAGTTTTCGAACTATTTTATTCGAAATGATTTCGAGTAGCTCATCGCGAGAAAATTAGCCACGGCTGAGGAAAAGTAGATTCTACATTTTCAAGCCAAGTATTCATAAAAATTACTTCTATGAGGAAGTATTAGTTGCAGGCTAAATCTTCCAGCAATGCTGTTTGTACACTATCAGCCTGGTGAAATATTTTCATTGTTAGTTTTAATCAATCGTAACTTTCATCGACAATTTAGTTTTGAGATTCCACCTTCGCCGTATTTAATGATGAAATCGATGACAACTCTCAGTAAGTTTGGCTCCATTGTTTTACACCTCAGAATTCTATCGCACTAATCTAGAGTCACAAGATGCTATTGCTCATGAATTGGTCATTTTGATGCAACAGATGAAAAGATAAGTAGAGGAGTATGCGAATGCTCAAAAGAGCGAAGTAAACAAAAAGTATGTAATCGGTTTGGTAAAGTCAATTATCAACCATGGCTTCAGACAGCTAGCAAAAGAGGAATTTTCCTAAGAGATCTGCAATCATAGAGGCATCAATACTTGAATGAAGATGAGCAGTGGAAAAGGCTCAAATAAAATATAAAAAGGTAGAATTGCTACGTTACTTAATAGGGAATGTCATGAAATAGTAAACGACGCATAAAATGTAAAAGATATAATCTATAGCTTCGGCCGAGATGTGGTGGAAATACTATACATTACTGAATACAGATTTTTACTTTTCCACAAAAAGTTTTTATTCAAGAACTACCGTTAACTAAAACGTCACCTCTCCTACCCAAGGAAACATTTGGGGTAGGAGAGGTGACGTTTTAGTTAACGGTAGTTCTTGAATAAAAAATTTTTGTGGAAAAGTAAAAATCTGTATTCAGTAATGTAAAAAATGTCTTTAAAATGTCTTAAAAGACAAAAATTGAGTTCGCGGCGATTATTACCTGAGGGCTACTGAAGACAATTCCTTGTTTTATTTAAGATCGCTTGATCGATAGTCCATTTGAACGACTTCCTTAGATATATGTCTTCTTTGAGGCATATTTACTATCGTTTTTTTTAAATTTAACCACAAACATTTGTTACTAAGAGACAAAGGTTCTCCAAGCGCCGAAGACCCCCATGAAGATGGAAGCATTGTTTCCGAAATGCGCATCGGGATTCTGAATAACTGGTGACCGCTGAGCGATTATCCGTTTCCCGGGAATCGCCCTAGACGGTTGCCGCTGTCGGCGCTTGGAGAACCTTTGTCTCTTAGTACAACTTATCTAGATTGACAGAAACAAGATATGGAGCTGTCGGTAAAAGGAGGTATCAGAGAAAGGCGTTCGACGTGGTGGACTGTCGAGCAAATGGGAGGTAGACTCATCTGTACTGCTGGCAAGGCAGTAGCCCAACACGTGGGCAAAGCAGCGAGTGAATGATGCACAAGATGGAGAGAGAGAGACGTAAAGATAAATGAGCGCAGTGGACGCCGTGGGAATATGAGAAGAGGGCGGGGTCGGCGACCCTGAAGCGCGTCCGAGGAGCCGCCCCGAAAACCGAACGAGCCCTGGGCGACACCCCGCATCCCGTAGGACCGATTGAAAGGGTGGGGAATTCCCCGAGTGATGAAGGAGTAAATACGGCGGGAAATTGTTAAGGCGAAATGCGTGGTCATGGAAGGGCGGGAACCAGCCCAAGGATACGAGATCGATGGCAATATTTCGCGCGTGTTTAACAAAGATCCCGGCGGATCAATATCTCGTCATTTTTAACCCTTTCCTTTCTTCGCTTCCCACGCTGGGGATTTCACAAAGAGTGAGGTTCCCAAAGTTCTCTCCCGAGAAGTTTTCTCTCCGCGATAAATAATCCCGCGCCCTAGATGCATCCTGGGATGAGAGAGGATGTGGAATTTCGCTTTGGAATTACCATTTATTCATACGCTCACCCATATCACTTACGTAAGTGACGGGGATATTTTTATACCTCGTGAATATGAATGGGGAATGGGAGAATGTTCGTTAAAGAGAGCACGTTCGTGCGGGAACGTACTTATCCTTGCATATTGTATACATCTTTTTGCATATGAAGATTTGGTACTGTCGTCATCGCTTTTGTTCCAGATTATATTATTCCGTAAATTTTTCTTGATTATGAAAAGCTTTTGGGATTTTAGATAAACAGACCAATGTGGTGGTGTTTACCTATAGGTGAGTCGCATAATATTCAACTGCACTATTTGTTTCTTATATGAAATATAATGCTTTTATGCATCGGTTGTCTATGTTTGTTCTATCTATCTATTTATGCACATATCCTCTATATACGGCTAGATTTATATTTCAGTTAGTACTAAAAAAAATATTTCCTGAGATTATTTAATGTTTTAATCACTCTTTAATCAATCAACGGTGAAAATCAAATCACCTCAATCAATCAAAAGTGAAAATATAAACATCTCTCATTGTAAACGTGCTGTTCTTTAATTATCAATTTCAATTCTTATTGAGGTATAAAAACGCATGGCTTACGGTGCTCACAAAGGAGTGAAAGAATCGTAGGATACAATGGTCAATAAGGAACTATTCATCAACTGCTAGTTCTCCAAAGCACATGACTTATTTATTCGAACCTCGCGGCGCAATTTTTTCAAAGAGAATGATATATAAAAGTGAGATTACGTCCTGAAAATAGAGCGGGAATCCAAAAGCTTCCTTGGGGCATAAATGTGTGTTGCAGGACATCGGTTGAAGGGCTTTGCAATAGGGATTATCACGCGAGATTTGCAGCTAAATTTAGCAGTCGCTAGTCTCAGCGTTGTAAACAGAAATACGAAAGCACAGAATTACTTCCTTCCGTCTCAAATTAAATGAATAACAAATTAATGTTATTCTAAATAAATTCTACAAATATACCGCTGAGTATATTTGTAGCATTTATCAAGAAATTATTATATCTTAAGAAAGGTCGAAAAGTAAGTGATTAGATAAAAGTAAATATTAGAAGAAATTGTACACCGTTATACGAAGTTAAAAGGTATTTCAGCATTAAATTCGAACCCTGTTATTGTCATTCCCACAACTAGCAAACAATTCTGTTGCCTCACAGTCGAGATGAACGGTAATTTTTTATAAATGATTTTGCAACGTGCATTATCGCAGCCGTATTTCACCTTTAAATGTTCTCAACTCCAATTCTCAGATGGCTGATTTCCAGAATTCCATGGGGCGAAAGGTGGTAATTTTCCTTACACAACAAAGAATACATAGCTAATTGGGATAAAATTCAAATCGATCCAAGAAATGATTTGTTATGACGTTTTTTGATCAATTTTTCTTCTTTTTCTAACGAATATCTCTTTAGGCCTGATAGTTGAGACATTGCCACAATCGCATGAAAGATCCAAGAGAAAATATCCAGAAAATATAAATACATGCCAAATAGTTTGGATTGACACCGTTTAATAAATTGGACTTCAAAGTATCGTTGCAGGGAAAATATGGTGAAAGCCCTCAACGTTTAAATTAACGATATGGAAATTTCCTTTATCGAAAGACCCCAAGCAAAACTAATGGGCCAAATTCAAATCATGCTTTCATAGCCTTTCGCAGCCCATCGTCTCATGGAAAAGTAAATTTATCCGTAATGCACAATAAATTAGCACGTTTTTCAAATTAATTTGACTTGAACAAATACTAGAAGAAAGAAAAAAGGAACTCGGCGGTCAATGAAATAAGAGACAAAGCTATGAAATTCAGCATTGGACCCCCAATGAAGATGGAAGCATTGTTTCCGAAATGCGCATCGGGATTCTGAATAACTGGTGACCGCTAAGCGATTATCCGTTTCCCGGGAATCGCCCTTAGACGGTCGCCGCTGTCGGCGCTTGGAGAACCTTTGTCTCTTACTTAATTTGAACAAATACGTTAATGAGAAAAAAGAGTTGATGAAATTCCGAGTGTGCTTTAGACCTCATACTAGCATCGAATACAAATTATTATCTTTAAATAATTTTATCAATATTACTTTAGACATTTTACGATTTCTTACAATTTTTGAACGAGGTAAACGAAAATCTTGATGTATCTTGCTCTTATATAAAAGATAAAATGAAGAAATATTTGTGAAGTTAAATTTTACCTATGAATCCTTGGAGCATAGATAATTGATATCTACACAACGCTTTTATCAAACCAATGATAAGAGAGTTTGACTATTTTTTTTAAAGATCGTCCGTGGATTTTGGCGGAAATTTTCCAGAATATGTCATGTACTCGTATACTCCCAAGCAGGCTAGATCAAAATATTATTTAATACTGTAGCATAGGTTCAGACAATACCGAAGGTCGTAGCAGTACCATAATTTAATTTCGATTTAAATTCTCAATGAAATAATAACTGAACATTACAATGTTTCTTCTTTTTCTCTTTCAATCCTTGAGTTGGTTAGCAGACCTCCATTCATCTCTTTACTCAGCTTTCCGTTTTATTTCTTAGTATGTTCGGCATTGCATATCTCTCATGATTTGACTCACATAGTCTAAATGGGGTCTTGCTCTACAATTTGTACCCTCAAATTTTCCTTCCATTATTCTTTTAACTTGACTATCGTGACGTAGTAAATGTCCAATAAGTTATTACTGTGCCAGATTGGCCGAGTGGTTAGAGTGACTGGTTCAAATTTCCAAAGATTAATCCAAAAGTTTATCCTCAGTGGTTCGAATCCTGTTCAGGGAAAAATTATTACTTATAAATATATAAATGTTGTACTAAAATTTATTTTAAACATTGCGCTAATAACTTATACGTACAATATTTATAAGCCGTAAATCTTAATATCGATGAGAGTCTAATAAACGTTCAAATGATGCTGATTATTCTATACAATACATAAACAATCGAGAACCATAAATTTTAAATGAATTGTCTCCTGCGCTAAAAGAAATGAAGAAAACGATGAATCGAACGCCGGAACAGAGCGCGGGCATCCTACCGCAAGTTTACACGAAGAAATATATCTTCGTTAATTCCGAACAAGAGGCTCAGAGGTTTGAGTTTCTTAATTCGGGGTTGAAGTCTCCTGTCGACATCATTCGTAATGGCATGAAAACATATCCATCCGTAGATCAAACCAAAAACCAAAGGTTCGATTCTCATCCTACGCTTCATCATTAACTACAAGAAGATAGGCGATGAGACAACTATAGTAGGCGCGATGAGGAGTGAGGAAGAAACTCAGCCCCTTCACCATTAGCTGCCGAAAATTTTAAAGAGGGGACGAGGACACTTCGTCCAACGCATGAAGAAACTACGTAAGTCTTATGGCCCCGTGTGTTACTTACGGGGGAATAGCGCGAGGTTTTTCAACTTTTGCATAGAAAAAGGAAGTTAGGGATAATTGGTTAGAAGCATAGAATAAAACTGGTTTCTGATAGAACAGTACGAACAACGCGCGCCATTCTCCCATAAGGAAATCAGAGTGTCATAAAATTTACGTGGTCTCTTCACAACGTTGGACGAAGTATAGATAAGACGAGGAATACTTTTCAGTTTTTGACAGGATTTTTATCTGTCCTGCAACTATTTTTAACACTTGGTTTTAACTATTTATATATTTATTTATTGACTTTATCCACTTATTTATCTATTTACACTTTTAATCTTTCTATTGACTTATTTGTACTTAGAATTAGTCAGGTTGTTGACTGATTGTATTTGACTTTACTTGAGTTACTAACATGCTGCTGAGCAGTCGTTGACCAAGACGCAAATAACCATTAAGGTTGACGCGCCTTAAAAAACTACTACTACTACCCAATACTTTGCTGCCGATTTTCTCACTGATAGGAACGAGATACGATTAACGCTTTACATAGCATTCGAGGATAGAGCAATATCATTGACAAACTGGGACCAAGAAAAAGATAGAGTGATCGCCTCTCAACGTGCCAACCGTGGACTTTCTCGAGACCCATCCACTGCGGCGAGATCGAAATTATGGAGATATGAGAAAGAGAGTCTTCTACGGGCAGATTAAAGCGGAGCTGAGCAGAAAACAAAAAAGGCTTCCCCCGACAGGAAATCAAACTCTTCGAATACCCTCGATGCCACAGATCCATCAGGACAAATTGAGTCTCCTTCCTTTGTGATCGGAACGCTCGCTACCCCATTTACAATTCGTTGAGTATGCTTCTGGGCGAACCGAATCCACATCCCTTTCCCTTCTTCGGATTAAAGATCAGGTGCGTATTGAAACATGTGGCTGGGGTGTGAGGGGATCGATGGATGCAATATGAACGAGGCCGATGAGAAAGAAGGAGGTCGACGGAAAGAAAGGCTATAGAATGGCGAGATATTCGCAGATAAAAATATCAGTGCGGAGGGAAGCGCTCCTTAAGGGATGCGATCGAAGGGATGGGAGAAACGAACGGGGAAATGAGTGAAGGATGGAAATAGACGGGAAAGAAAGGCGGGAGAAAGGGTTGGATGAAAGGTGGATAGGAGTGTAAGTGGTCTCCGGAACGAATCCTGAGGCAGGCATCCGTATTCAGAGTCAGAGTGAGGAAGATTGGAAATGGGGAGAGAGTGAGGGAATAAAGGGGAAACGGAGAGGATTTTTGGAACCAACTTCTGACGGCCTAGAAGAGGTGTGGGCGAAATTTTTATTCTTCGAGGATAGTAGTCTTTGGGAGTACCTTTCGGCCGACCGTATATTTGTTTATTTTTATTTCAATTATATCAAATACAAAAATACCATTCACGGAAAATATAACATACACTTATCAAAGTATATATAATGCTTGAGATAGCCAAAATATTACATCATTAAATCTTGTCCGGCTATATATAACTAAAATTTAAATTAATCAATCGTATAAAAAGACATTACATAAACTAAATATTATAAAACTATTTCTTAAATAACTTTAGAACCCGTTTAGTAAATCTAAAACGAAAGTTTTTTTAAACCCATATTAAAATTTGAAGATTAAAAATTCCAAGGAAAAACAGTATTAAAATGTCTGACGGGGCTCGAACCTGGGATCTTCCTCTATCCGGGAGGCAGCTTTAGCCTGCTACACTATCCGGCCAAAACAATATCTCGTACCGCTTTTGCTACATGCGGTTTCGTTCGGCAATGCGGCATCGTCCACAGCCACGACCTAATAAAGGCACCTTATGAAGGCACCGTCCATACAAAGTTGTGTTAAGGAGAAATCCCATAAGGAAACACACAGGGAAAAGTGTTCCAGAATCCTGGGTTCGAGCCTCAGTACCATCATACGTTTTAAGTCAGATTTTCCTCGGGATTTTTCCTGCGGGCACGCCATTATATGAATAGATAATTTACTCATTTTCTTTTAAATTACGATCGATGGATGCGGCCGTGATGTTGTGAAACGTCATAATTATACTTAGTTAGAGATAGATTTGTACTTAGTACTTGTAAAGTACAAATATATCTCTGACTAACTAAAATCCTTTTAAATTCTTTGCTAAACGTTATTAATGAATTATAGCACCGTGAATAGTCTCAATATCAGGTGGTTGAATAAAGAATAGGTTATGGGTTATATTTCCGGTCCCGTTGGACTTATATCAAGTCTATTCTGCCTTGGGAGGTGGTTGAATGTAAAGTGAAGTGAATCCACGCCATAAAAGATTCCGTAGTGTATTCGGATTCGAATAAAATATTGCAGGAAAACACCTGTAGTATCTGTATGGACATAAAATAAAGCAACAAAGGAATCAGAAATAGCAGATGTAGCCTTATTAAGTAATAATCGTTATAATTGTAAGTAACTAATCTTAGTAAAGTAAGTAAACTGGGCCCAGTTGGAGACCAGATTTTCTAGGGGACAAAGAAATTCTCTGCTATATTATTCCAGAAAAACACCAGAAAAATCCTCCTTGGAAAGAAGTCATACTTCACATTAGGAATATAAAGATTCTAGCGGATCACAAAGTTGTACTTACATTGCAGTAGAAAGGATAAAAATGACATAAAGACTTGTACGATAAATTTCGGAGTATATAAAGATAGCGGATCACAAAGTTGTGCGTGCATTGCAGTAGAAAATATAAAAATCGCATAAAGATATGCACGAAAAACTTAGGAGTAAATGTGAATTCTGAATTACAAAAATAACAGCGACTGAGTTTATGCCATCTTTTATTGAATACTCAATAAAAATGAAGTAATTTTGAAATACGACATAAAATTAGTTTTAGAGTGCACGGGTGCGATTTTTATGCCTATCATAAGAGGGCTGTGTAATTTAAACTTTTTCGGGATTGAGGGAAAGTAAAGATACAGGACATTAATTCAAAAACGGTGAAAAAGAAGCTCTTGTTTTAGTGAATAGCGCACAGAAAGTTATAGACGAAAATGTAATGGAGAAAGGGAATAAAATTAGAGTAAAGGGATACACAGAGTAGCAATACTAAAAGAAGAGATTGGTGGACTTAAAAGCTAACAGGATGAAGAGAAAGAAACGCAGGATGAACAAGGAACAAGGAAAATGGAACTAATACAACCCTATATAATGGCTTAAGTACATAGTACTTAAGTACATGTACTAAGAGAAAGATGGTTAAAATTTGAAAGCATTGCCATTAGTAGAAAATAAAGTACATATGGCAAAGACATGAATGTAGATGGAATAATAATAATAATCATTTAATAGTAAGCTGTGAAATCCTTGAAGAGTGAAATATGACGAAAAAATCAGTAGAAATTTGTCGTCCTAAGGAAAAGATCAAATGGAATTCCGATAAAATGTAACGCAACATAAGTTTACGGTACTAAAAAGCTATCTAAAGGAAAATAACTTTTATAATTTTTATAAATGAATATGTATAAATTTTACAGCTAGTTGGCTAAGGGGAAAGGCGGTCTTGACAAATGGGGGAGGGGCTATATAAGAAAATTTCCTTACGAGCTCTTCTCCAATAAACTTTAAAATGCAATTTTATCGTGTTAAATAAAGTAGATGTATAGTGGTTGCGGGAAAACTTCACAATCTGATTTTCAAGCTCCTTGTTCAGATGGGTAACAACGCGCTACATAAGAGATGCCTGATGGTCTTGCAAGCAAATTCTTATGAGGCCGAATGCTATTTATGGCCTTCTCAATGGGAAAAGGTTCCACCCCTGTCCTAGTCAGATCTTAGACAAATTGCCATTACCATAAACAAAGGGGTACGCAATCGTCCCCTTCACTCTTACCTCTGGATTTTCCAATGAAGTAATAATGAAAGAAAAGATTATAAATGATTAAAATATTAGAGAGTAAGAACGGAAGCAAGCGAAAATGAAAAACTGATAAAAATATAGGAAAGACTAGTTGCCCCTCGCCCAACTAAATTGACGGTAATTGGTTTATACGCGTAGGTGTGTTTTAGGGTATTTTTATAGTGTTCGTGCATTCGTTTGTAGTGAATGAAGAGTTTGTTAAAATGTATTTGGGTGTGGAAATGGAACATCAGTGTCTGTTTCGAAATACCTCGCTTTTATAGATAGATATCGATATTCACGTGTCCAGTAACGAAACCCAATAGGTAAATTCAGATTTAACTCAATTATTTTACCAAATGGTGCATTTTTAACTTTTAGTCTATTTTTTGTAGGAACCGGTAAACTTTCTCTTTAAAATGGTATGTCATTTATATGTTTTGATGAAGTATAAAGAGAAAAAAAGCTGGTCACCGATAACGGATGTTTAGAAATAACATCTAAAGATAGAAGTTGCAGAGTACAACCTTTGGCATCCGGAAATATGAACTCAACGTGATTGCACCAGTGCATGGCAAGGTTGGAATAGAGAACTATCAAAACACTAAGAACGTATAAATTGCAGAAACCATACGAAAGAAAATTTATGCACGTATTTCCATAGAAGAATTGCTAAATAAACAAGCGATTACATCAACAAGGGCATTCAGAACTCAATAGATGAAAAAAACGGTATAAATTGCGGAAACTATACGAAAGAAAACTTATGCACGTATTTTGGATGAGGAATCTCTACTACAAAATTTTATGTCCTAATAAGGAACAGATTTCATCTATTTACATATTCATTTTTACTTCATTTTAACATTTTTATCCGGAATCTATTAGATTATTGACAGGTCTTTCAGGTTTCATGTTTTCTGGTTTCAGGAAATTCATAATTTTAAACCAACAATTTAAAATAAATAGATATAAGCTCGTATGGTACAGGCGCAAATCGCCCCGTAGTTGAGGCGCCCAAACCTAATACTACTACTACTAGAAAATTTCTATATTAGACTACATCGACAGGGATACTCAGACCTCAATAGCTTTACATCTCATCTCCAGCGAGAGAAGATGCCCCACTTACATTCTACCGGAATTAAAGAAGAACAAATAGAAAACGATAGAGAAGAACATGGATGAAGTGAAAGAGCCTTGCAGGAGGCACCCTGAAGGGAATGAATTTTAAAGAAGGAAGCGAAAAGAGGGAAGGAGAGGAAGGATGCAGTGGAAACGGGAAATAAATCGAAGGGCGAACGCTGGAGATGGAAAAAGGCGATCCCTGGAAGCGAGAGAGAGATTCGGGAAAGCAGGGTGAAAGAAGGGGTAAAGAGGAGTGGGGAAATAGATAAGTTAAGGGCGCAGCACTAAGGCGCGGATCGATGGCCAAGAGGAGGCTAAAGAGGGAGAAAGAGAATGGGCAGAGAAAGAGGGGTCGGATATGGTAGCATAGGAAGAGATATGCTTAGGAGAAACATTGTGAAAAAACAACGTAATTAGAAAGAGTAGAGAGAAAGTTGGGGGATGGGAATGGGGGGGAGATGGGGGGGATCTCACGCAACCCACGCTTTCATCCCGGTGCACGTGTACTCGGGCAGACGATTCCCTCCCCGCGCCTCTTCCTTCAGGACTCCTCCCAGGCACTTTCATAATGCTCCCGCAATGCTGTCTCTCCCTAACTTTCGGTTTCCATCCACGCATACCCTCTCCTCGATGCTTTTCATATTCTTCCACATTATCTCCCCCCTCTCTGCTTCTTGATGTGCCCTTTTGCATCCTCGTTTTCGTCTTGGGTGATTTCCCGTTGGAGAGAGGCTCGTTCGAATGCGGTGCCCCCGAAGTTTGTGTCACCCGTGCGGGTTTTTGTACATTCGGATCGCTCCCATCGATTAGCTCTTCGTGGAATTGTTGCGAATCACGTTGCGAGGAGAACGTTCCCGAGGAAGCGTCGATACGTACAACGGCACGATATGTATGCATTCAGAACGGAAACGTTATCAAAAAGAAATAATTACAGATAATAATACCACGAATATGAAAGTTTGAAACTAAAGCTTCGCTGACTCTTATGTTCGAAGAATTTATCGAAACTGCGAGAGAAACTTTTCAAATGAGTTAGGATATTATCTAAATCAGGAGTTCGCAGCCATTTGGGTATCTCCTTTAGCATTTACTCCCATAACCCATATTCGATACAATGGGAGATGAATTTTAAAGTTCGTGGTGTACATTGACACAGGTGTAGACACCTAAAGGTGCGACTTACAGAAAATAATATAATTAATTTAATATAATCGTCACAAACAACTTTTTCTCGTAACCTCTGAATTTATTATCCGAATACGTGAAATAATAAAAATTTCAAATTTATATATGACCTCGTATGGTGAAAAGATTAATTCTAAGAATTGTATCAGTTAAAATCGACTAAGCTGTTTACTGATAGATGTTTTTTAGAATTTATTTTTATTATTTATTATTTATTTTATTTTCATTTAGGTTTTTATCTCTTAATTTAATTATTTGTATTTCAAAAGTTCTTTTTCATTTTATTTTTATACATAAATATTTCTATTGGTTGTATGTCTATAACTTATACGTATACCTATTATCAGTTCAATTTGCCTACATAGTTATAAGTAAAACTTTGTTAATTCTACGTTGGGTAATTTGAAATATCGACGCATTCTAAGTCATGATAATTCCGCGGAAACACCGTAGGATTCAGTACACTTCTAAGCTCCGATGGTTCCTCATTTGGACGTAACTTCGATTCGATTTCTTCAAATCTATAACGAGCTAAAGTAGGTTAACGCTTATTCGTTATGAAAAACCTACCTTCCGTCCTTATTTATAACGTACAAAATATATATTTGTAACTCTCGTTTTCGAGACTACCTTGCTTACTTTTCATTTCTTAATGCCCTATTGCATCGGTTCTTGAGCATTAGTTGGCTGAGGATCACTATTACTCTATTTCTTAGTTTCGCGAATCCTCAAAATTTTGCGCTTTCATAAACATATTGAGATTTTATTTATGTTTAAAATTTTATGAAAGAGATTAAATTGAGACAGTTAAGTAGGAAACGTTTGATAATAAAATTCTTTCGTCGATTTAATAAGCAGGAAAAAAACAAAATTACAGAAAGTAGCGAGTCTGAATACGACATCAATTAGGATAAGTATCGATATTCACAGACCACTTCTGATTATTCCATTATAGATGTAAGAGGAGACTTTATAGTATCAATCTCGCCCTAAATAAAGTCCTTTATTATTATTATAGGCCCATAATTTGGGATTCGCTGTCCTAACGTTTTGTCACCGTAATGGTGAACACGAGTAACACTAAAAACAGTATAATTTGGAATAAAAATTAGTGTAATTTACAAAAAAGCATCCTAAGAGAGTCACCGGCACATTTCTGACGTTTGATGCTATTCTTATCGTATCATATGTATTACAAAATATCTTAAGATATTCCATCCGCGTGAACTGTGACAGTCATTAGAGTTTTCGATATCCACTCTTCCTTTCCATCTCCTCCTTGGAATTCCTTTCCCATTTCCGTCGACCTTATTTATTCCTCCATTTCCCCACATTCTTCCAGAGAAAGGTGAAAAGGAGGGATTCGTATTTTTTATTTCAATCGAAAAAGGAAAACCTCTTTAAGGTTTGAAGAGAAAGTGTGAAAGTTCACCACCGAAATACCTCTCCGCAACCAGTTCTATAGCCATTGCAATATGATTATGTGGACATGGAACAATTAAGGCTCTGGATTAACAGCGCATTTCGGGCTAGATTCTCATGGTTCAAACTAGTTACAGTACAAGATATACAAATAAAATTGTAATGCTGAAAAATTCACTCGCAGCTTTATATAGTTATTTTTTATTGCTACTGCTTATTACTTTCTCTTTTTTTGGACAGAAATTTATATAAACGCTCTATTAACATCAATGCAGCCTGCAGTGCATGAACAACGAGCGAAATCGAATGCTATTGAATTTTAATTTATACTGCCAAATTCTGATTTTGCGCTATCAGAAAAATTCAGAAGAGAAATTTACCTCAGAACGATTCACAAATTTATGTGAACTTAAATCCAACTCTCCAGAAGGAACGTAAAATCACAATATACGTTTTTTTACTCAGAGTAGACTCACCGTATTCCACTGTCAACATTTTAAGTGTTTCGGAGCACTTTATTCCATTTTTTACACAAAATTTGATGCAAATTCTTTGATCCATTTTTTTGAGAGCAGAAAATCGCCGAGCACATCAAAATACGTCTAACCTTTATCTCTGTCAAAAACGAACTAAACATGCTATACACTTGAAAATTTGTACAGATGTTCGGGACAAGTGTACCAACGTGACGCAAAAAAATCGAAAATAGAACGGACGTAGCCCGCGAATTTGAAAAGTCACCTTACTTTTTGAACACACCTCGTAGTTCTGAAAGGTATACATCCTCAAATATGGAATAAACTAATATCATTTCATGGATCACGGACTGCGGTGCTTTCGAAAATACATCTTCTCCTTAGAGTCATTCCTACTCATCGAACATGAATTTGTAATTTGAAAGCGGGCCCCCAAAAAGCCATGTTCGACTTTAGTGAAAACGTTCCCAGGTTCGATTTCCTGAGGGGGCCCACGTGCATAACGACCTTAGATATCGAGCACTCTTAAAACTGCTTTTACAAATTGAAAGTTTGGCGATTTATCAGTATTCACTTCATTAACTGTATCGTAAATCCAAGAAAATATTTTAACCTTAACTGATATTTTCCATTTGACCTCAAACGGAGTCATTAATCTCCTGAAGTTCTGAATGCAATCGATGCGACTTAGTCTTGCGTGGTAGAACGCTATAGAGACGGAAAAAAATACTTCCCACAACAGTTATATATAAATAATCTGTGTGAACTACGAATTATTTTCATTTCCTTCCACCGATGATCTCATGATTTCTCCAATATTAACACAAATGGGCACTCGAGACTCTACTCAACCCCTCATTTATTGAAAATGATTCCGTAACCCTCGATATTTGACCATCTGAATTTATCCATAAAAATTTAATATTATACATCAATATCATTTATGTGGAAACTAAAAAAACATTAAAACAAAAACTGTTTTTAACTACTTACACACTATAAAAATATTATTAATGAGGATCATGTATGAGCTACATTTTATTTTATTTTCATTTGTATTTATACATGTATTTTTATTTGCATTTTTGGTTAAATGTAAGATGGGACTGTCCAGTCCCAATTTCGCCAATAAAGACGCTTGTATGTATGAACATTTCACTTTGAATAAAATATGTAGGCAAATAACATATACCTAATTCTGCGCGCTGATTTTTCAGAAGAGAAGATCAATACTTCTACGTCAGGTGGTTTAAAAACATACAAATTTCCTCATGCACAGGGAGATAAACGTAAAACGAAATTCTTAGATAGCATCAAAGTAAAAAGAGTGGGGATGCGTAATATAATCGAAGATGAACCTTAAGATATTTTATAAAATACGTATTACACTCGCGTAGGAGCAATTGGTTATATTCTAAAAGACATATCCATGTAGAGCAAATGATTCAGAAAACGGGATGAAATATACCTCCTTACGAGTCTGTTGAGCTAAAGTATGTTTCCGTATTTCTGTGTAACAGCTAAACAGGGTTTATACCCAAAAAGAAAAAAAATAATGTGATAGGAAGTAATAAACAGCTTTCACAAATTCAACTAATCACATCAGCTGAATGAATATATGAAAGCCGATTCCCAAAAAAACATTACTGTTTCCGCAATTCTTCGATTAGGCGAACATAGTTCAGGCATATGTGTGAATTGTACTACTTTTGTGGGGGATAAGATATAGATTTAAAGAATTCCTTCAGTTTTACTGGTGGCCGAGGGCTCACGCTGTTACCGGTTCAAAAACCACAGAAAGAGCAATACCTAGCTAATCACCTAATACTAATACCACTCTTAGTATTCTTCCACCCTTAGAGATGCTAAATGGGCTATTGAAATATGTATCATGTTCTTCTCAGAAAGACGGGTTTTCCATAGTTCTTATTATGTCTCTATTTTTGGTTACAGGGCTAATTCTCGACAACCTACATAGGAGCAAAAGAGCTTAAGGAAAGTTTCAAAAGCATTAGGTTTTGTAATATGTTAGGTATTGTGATATATAAGGTGTTGTAATATGTATAATTGTGATAATTACGCTGCCACCAGGCATTAGTCTAACTACGGCGGAAATTCCTAAATAAATAGATAAAAACTTATTTTAATAACAGCCAAATCTACTTCTGCCTTATGTTCTCTTTCTTAGTTGTTTTAACTTCTTAAGCTATTATTGGAGGAGACAAATTTCAAGTTGCATATTATATGCATCATTATATTATTTATCTTATTATTATTATTTATTATGGGGGGTATAAATTTGGATTAGCATATTAGGTTTTCTTTTAACATACGATCGGGAGGAGGGGAGAAAAGTTTTCGTTGCATAATACTTCAGTTAAAGACAGAGAAAAAACGTAGATATGTAAGAATAAGAATATTTATGTACTTAACATTATTTTTATTATTCATAATTTATTATTAGCATAAATCGAAAAACTGATGAGAGAGCAGAAAGTAGCGGGGTGGCACTGCGACCAGAAATGACGATAAAAATATCGATCGCCCGGAGATGAGCAACTAGGATACATTAAGTATTCTTCGCGTATCCAACCACACAGCTAAGGCAACAATTGATCCGAATTGGAATCACCCGTTCGTGTATACTCAGGAGGATTTCCCTTGGCAAATTTTCCACCCAATCGATTCCTCTTGCTGGATCGCCGTCAGTGTTTAACTCCCCTCTAGCTGAGTCTAGGGCTCGATTCAATTATAATCGCAAGGACGGGTGGCTCTACAACACCCTTCCCCCAGCATAATATCCCTGAATCGAGATGGATAAATCTAATTTCGAGCACTTGATCCGAAGCCGTTGCGCCCGAGGCAAGAGATTAAAAAAAAATCCCCGCTCATTTTTGTTACGAAAATCATACTTGCATCGCGTATCTCCCGTATTAAAAAAATAAAAACCCAGCTGAAAAAATTCGAAAAAGAGGAATCGTACACAATCGGATCGCGGAATTGCATTCAGAGAAAAAATTCGCGATGGGACGGCGCCCGAAAAAGTTTCATTGACGCAAAAATGAGTATCGAATTCACCCATCCGAGCGTCCGCGATGAGTTTAGCCGTACAATGTGCGAAGAGGAAGACAAAAAAATCCAGGGGGATAAAAACCGAAGCTCTTTTGTCTAGCATTGGGGCGTTAATGGAGTCCCTTGTTGAGCACGGGGGAATCTCTTTCCGTTGAGCTGGAAGCTCACAGCTACAGAGAAACGGCGGAGTGAGAAAGCTGGAATAGGGGGCAATCGGAGACCGGGAAAAAACCGAAGTATTGGCTTAGAGATGAAAGCGTTCGATAAGCGCTGGGAATATTGACCATTTTTTTAGTGCGAGTTGATCCTGCGAGGCTTTGGCTCCAGTTACAGAAATTGCTGAAGACCCAATAGGCCTCTGAATTCCCTGTCGTTGGTTTAAAAGAGTTGGAAAAAGGTTGGTTGGAGTAAACGGATACTGCTTCAGGGATCTTCCATAACATATTGCACTCATTCGTGGATAATAATAATGAAGCGAGTTTATTCGAGAGAGATGGAGACTAGTTAGTCTCTTTATACATCTAACCATTCATGAAGCGAAGGGAATTGATGACAAAGGGACTTGATAAAGGAATCAGGAAGAGATTGGTAAAATCCTTTGTGTGGAGTGTAATGTTGTACGGGTGTGAAACGTGGACTTTAAGAAAAGAGGATATTAAAAGATTAGAGACTTTTGAGATGTGGGTATGGCGTAGAATGGAGGAAGTTAGTTGGGTCGATAGAAAAACGAACAAGGAGGTGCTAGAGATGGTTGGGGAGAAAAGAGTAATGATTGAAGTAATTAGAAATAGACAAAAGAAATGGGTGGGTCAAATATTGAGAGGAGAGGGTTTATTGAAGAAAGCGATTGAGGGAAGAATCCTAGGGAAAAGACAGAGGGGAAGACAAATACATAAGTTATTAGACGATTTAAGGGGTGGGATAAGTTACCGGGAATTGAAGGAGAGGGAACTGAATAGGGAATGTGGGGGCACATGAACCTACCGAAAGGTAGAGCACTTTATATATATACATATAACTCTTCGTCAATAAATATAAAATTCGAAAGTAAGAGATGGCTTGAATTAAGAGCACAGAATAAAATTACTTTGTTGGCGTCAAAAAATAAGCTTGTGCTTAGGAAAAAATATATCGCAGCAGGAAGACATCCGAAAGAAAGAGGTCGAGTAAAACCTACGAAACCTGCAGATAGTTAAATAATTTCAAGGGAAAGGTAGTTTGGGAATTCTGAATGCCGATACTACAATACAGATAAACTTTAAATAAACAGCGAATACAAACGTTTGCATTAAAAATGAGCAGATAGGGAGCATTATGAAGTACAAAAATCAAGTCTCAAGATAGGTTAGTATGAAAAATAGCTCTAAAAAACTAAAATGAATGAAAAAGGAAATTATATAAGTCACTTTTAGTAGCCAACTTTGTCAGTTTTAATTGAAAGAAATTCATTGATATTTTGATAATGCTAGAGAAAGAGCATCAAAAATATAAGCAAAATAGCGCTAAAAAACTAAAATGAATGAAAAAGGAAATTATATAAGTCACTTATAGTCGCCAACTTTGTCAGTTTTAATTGAAAGAATTTCATTGATATTTTGTTAATACTAGAGAAAGAGCATCAAAGATATAAGCGAAAATTCTTTTGAGGATTCACAACCAGCTATGTAAGCATCATATTTCATTTGGAATTACACAATTGCTGACAAAAACGAACGATTCCATCGTAAAAACATCTCTTTTAATATAGATCCTAAAAAACAGCGGAACCCTTAAATAGCGTTTCGGTTAGTTAAAATTTTATTCCGAGCGAAACGGAAGGATAATTGTCGGAAAGATTATTTGTTGAACCTAAAACGTTATTATCAGCAAATAACACGCATGAATAATTGGAGAGCATTCATTATACAAAGGGATGAAACTCACTAGAGTTGTTCGTTGCTGATAACTGACAAGAGATTGGCTAACGGAAAGAAAAGGTTGAACCTTGAGGAGGAATAATAGGGCCATCAAATCAGGATCCGGAGCAAGAATGGGGATGGGCTGATTAACATAGGAAGAAAGGGAAGAGAGACAAAAGATATGAGAGAAGAGGGCTACATAAATGATGGAGGGAAGAAGGACTGAGAATGGGAAGAAAGAATTCCCGAAGGCTCATGGTCCGACTCGGAGAGAAGTAATCTGAGAATAGAAAGAAGACTCAAAGATCCTAATTCGATACTACTACCAGAAAATAATCTCTAAGGCAGTCTTGAATTGTTTAGAAAGCTGTAAACTCAATGTACTAAAAGTTTAGTCTCTCTAATCCGAAATGCTCAGGCCTAGATAATTTCAGAATTCGGAAATTTCCGGATTTTGGAGTACACGATTAGGTGGAGTTTACGGGTAAAAATCGAACTTTCAAATAAACTAATTTTTATTCCTCTCAAAGATATGAATGAGATGGAACAAACAAAGAATGAAATCGTGTATTCATTTGTCAAAGGAGATGATGAGCAAGAACTGAATCATCAAGAGGTGAAGGGAACACATGTTGGATGGAGTTTCGAAATATTTACTTTAGTGATATTTGCCTTATTACTGAAGGTTTTTGTGTTTAAAGTATTTCTCTTATCTTGTATATTGGTAAAGGTGCTATGGAAGTTGCTCATATTATCCAAAGATAAAAAACAATGTACTGTGATAATGTGAGAAACGAAGAAGTATTTAGAAGAGGTTAAAACAAAATGGAGCATCATCCGAAAAAGAAGAACCAGATGGATTGGACATACCTTGAGACACAAAGGATTTGTTAAGAACAAACTTGAAGGCAAAATAGAAGGAAAATCATCAAGAGGAAGACCAAGGGACGAATATATTAGCCAAATAAAGAGAGATATAGGAAAGAAGAGATATCAGGATGTAGTAGCGTTAGCACTAGAGAGAGAGGAATGGAGGATTGCAGTCAACCAATCAATGAATTGAATAACTGATGATGGTGATAAATTTAACATCAACAGACGACTATTAAATGATGAAAGTTAAAAGTAAGAACAACCGAAATTTCAAAATATGACTCTTTTAAATAGCAATTCTCAGAAAATATGGAAAAGAATGTTTTTTAATCTTAAGAATTTTACTGTGTTTTTCAAATAAAACTCAGCTACAAAGACATTGAAATTGTGCAATAAATATTCTGTTTTGGAATTCCCGAAATTTTCAGCTTTTCGAAAGATAAATGGGCAATGTTGAGAGGTCATAATAAGTGAGACAGTTACGCATTAAAAATATTCATCTGTAAATATATTGGGAAAAGGCCAGATATACTATCAATTAAAATGAATCGTTGATTACAAAATTTGAGCTTTATGTTACCACTATTTTTTAATAGATAGAGAATACATTGGAAAACCGATATGTTACAAATGAGCGGGGAAAATGACAAGAACATCAGTAGAAGAGGATAAAAGAATGGAAGACTGATGCATGGGTAGAGTGACGCGGTGGAAGTATTCGATGGAAGAAATAACTATTCTTACCTCAGGGTGATATAAGTGTTATAACAAGATGAAGGCAAGGCAGAAAATTTTCCACAGAATTCCGAGATAAAAGGAAGCACTTCAGACGTACATCTGGCGTAAAAGTTAAGGGTACTCACTAACACGCACCTGGGATAACGCAGTGTTTTATTGCTGAACCTGCAACCTTACGAAATATAACTGCAAGTGGCCCTCATTCTTATAATGCCCGATTCCATCTAACGACGTCAGACATCATAAAGGGGGCGTGCTTGGAATCCCGGAAGCTTACAATACAGCTACCACATTTATATAAACCCTGTGGAGAGTGCAGTAAAACTCATCATCGGCATTCAAAAAGGGTTCCCGATAGAGCTGTAAGGTTTCTGATAATCGTGCTGAATCTAAATATTTAACTGGCATCCGAAGTTCATTAAAGGATACTACCAAAAAGGCTTCAGTGTTTGAAGTAACAAAATATGACTAATGGACTGAGAAATTGTGTGACAAGGCAAAATAGTGAATATGATTTTTAAAAAGGATCGTTTACCGAGCATACCTTAAATAGGAAAGATTCCCATTTGATGAAAGAAATGTTGAAAAACATGATTGAAGAAAACGACGGAGCTTTATGGAAAAGCAAATGAAAAAGGAAATTTAAGATATTAGTAAGGGATAGGACAGCTAGTTTACATTTCGATATCATTGTAAAAAGTCTACTCCAAAGGAGTAACTACTTTTAATTACCAAAACATCTATCCAGCAATCCAGTGGGCGGATATAATTAACAGACGCTAGATGTGATTTACGGAATTCATGCTGAAGAGGATTAAAGACGCAATAAAAAGAAAGACTTGAACCAGAAAAGTATGAAAATAATCACTTGATGATATATTTTATCCGTTTTCACAATCACTCCGCAATAATGTGAAGATAACAAAGACGTTTTCTTCCATGAAAGTAAGTTAAGCAAGTAGAATACATTTGGAAGATCTATATAAGAACTCAATTTCTAGATATAAGCTCAAACTCTGTACTTTTATTGCATTGTTTTCACTATCATGTTTACTTCATTATTTTTACGTAATATGCAGAATTTATTGGCTATTTTAGTATAATCAGTGTAGCGTATTCCGGTTGTGTTTCACAGGAGAAGATGTAAAGATAAATAAATAAATAAGTTGATGGGACTGTTAGCTTCTTCAAACATCCATACTGGCTTGAGTATGGTCTAATGAGATTTATTTAGGACTTTTTCGGGCATTTACGTAAAGAGGGCCTGATGATTAAATTCTATCGCTGTAGGTTAAGTAATAAAATATAGAAAAATTAAGAAGCAAAAGAGAGGGATTGCGTGGCAAAATTAGCGGAAGTTGAATAGAAACAAAATAGCGGAGAGACATGAGCAAAAGATGTAAAACTAAGGAAAGGCCACACAATTAATTATCGTAGAGTAATTCATAGCGTTGTTAGTTTGATAGCGAGAAAAAGATAAATAAACAATCATTATTTGGACGAAATTGAGAAAAAATATCCTTATCCATCCAACCCGTCATCATACGGATATGAATTTGAGAGAGAGAAAGTTGAGAGAAAATAAATAACAATTAGGATATGAAAAGAACCTTAGAGATACTTCGAGAAAATTTACCCACAGAACGAAAACATCCACTACGAATGAGATGCTTAAAGCCAGTTCAAACCTACAAATGGTAACATCTAAAAGTGAGAAGGAAACGAGGATGAGAAATTGTAAAATGTAGCAGTGATACACTGAAATTGGTATCAAAGCAATTACAGTATATTCTTGGAATCGCACAAAGGAGAAGGGTATTCGATGTGCGAGCAGAATACGAAAAAAGGAGAGGGAATTAAGGGATAGGAGGCGGCAAATGGTGGACTCTGAAGAGAAGAAAATGAGGGAAACACGGGGAAATGAGGGAGAGAATAGATTAATTTGAAAGCAGATCGGCGAGAGAGGAGAATTCTTACGCAACAAAGCTAAAATTAGGAAGAGGAATTAAATGGAGATTGGCTCAAGTATTTAACGCGGGTAGAAATGTGACAGCTCATTCAGCTCTTTGACTATCAAACGAATTCCCTCGAAAAATTTCTCCTTCGAGAATTACGCCTGATTGATATCGTCATTAATTAATCCATATATTACTTCCAAACGTTTAAGTTTTTAATTTTGTGATTAATCACCATTAAGAAGATCGTAAACCTTGCTCAGCAACATAAATTTATCGACATATATTTATTGCAATGCATGTCCTAGTGGAATTTTATCGACTCGACTTAAAATAATTTGTAAAGCTGGTAAACAATATCCTTATTGTTACATTAATTTCTGCATAAAATTGTAAAAATGCTTGGAAAGGAATTTCAGACATTTAATTCCATTGGTTAGCATAAATAATCAAGCCTATACTTTATCCTCTCCCCAAATATGCTAACATGTAATCCAAAGTTAACAATCAAGTGATTTTTTGGCAGCTGTTTCAATTTTTAGACGTGTCAGACTTTTATTCGTCGCTCCTAATCTTCGGTGGTAATAATTTACAACAAATTAGCTCATTCAGTCCACGAATACACATTTAAATATTTGCATAGATTTTGCAGATTTTTATTACACCTTCCATGAATACATATGATAGCTTTAATTGGAAAGAATACCTCAGCAATGTGGTAAGCTATCATTCGACTTAGAAATAGAATTTACGAATCTCAAGCAGTAATTGAGTCTAATGTATAATAAGTACTAGCTTATTGCTGGTAAATAAATTTTATGGCGATACAGAAATAAAATGTCAATAGAGGGAGAAGACAGCTGAGATAAAAAAAAACTGATTCCTGTAGCTTGAAGAAATATTTCTGGTTTCGAAACAATTCTAAAAACGAAGAGAATCAAAAATATTTCAGTTAATTTCCTCAAAACGCTTAGTAGGGTAATTTTAAAAGTGCTTCAACAGCAAGTCATTTAGCAGGTGGTCCTGCAACGGGAATCGAACCCAAGACCGCCTTCACTAATGTTGAACGCGTTGCCCAAGCTCCCATAAATCTCTCTTTTACTTTTCTAATTATCATAGCGTTCTTTCAGAAGTAAAATTTTCGCCATTCAAACTTAATAATAATATCTAAAAAAGGAAATCATCCTAGTACCGACAGAAATTAGCGAGAGACAAATACACCCACGGAAAAAGTATTAATTCGATCATCTCATTTCATGCTTGTATAGAATCATAAAGCATGGTTATGCCATTCACATACTGAAGGCAAGTCACCGAGAAGGTGAAATCAACTTTTTAAGAGCAATGATCCATGCTGAAAAAGAATTTTACAAAACCATCATCCCCTGCGATAGTTAGCTGCACGGTAAACTTATTCCAACATGGAAGATCAAATACCATTTCAGGAACAAAAAAGTGTGCAGGTTCGTGGTCCTTTTGTACTTCGCACCGAGCTTTGAGTCCCCGCATGCGATGCCCTACTTCTAACACAATGAATTCATGTTCACGTGAAGCAGTTCTTGTTAGCAAACCGTAAAAGAAAGGACAAATTGGCATGTAAAATTGAATACGCCCCTTTTACGGATCGTCTCGCTCAAGACGCCACGTAAGCGGAAATCATAATTCTTCAATAGTCGATGAAATGAGACCATCAGAGGCTATAAAAACGAGGATGAGGAAAGTATCACGTGGTGATACAAACAGTGAACAAAGGAAAAAAAGACATGAGGTCCGCACCGACGTCGTGAAAGAGAGGGGTTCTTTTATGTGTCAAGACGGGAAAAGAATCAAAGGAAGACGAGAGAAAAGGAAAATGTACGAGCAGAATTCCGGCGCGGAATGTACGGAAAGGATAAAGAAACAGACGGAAGGCGTGTGAGGAGAAATGAGACAAAAAACTTAATGACATAGCGTCCGATGGAAGAAAAATTTGATGCGGAGAAATTTCAGAAGTACTAGAGAAGGACACGCTTTTTCCCCTTTCCACTGCGGATACGCGTGTCGCGTTCTATTAAAGGTTCCAAAAAGAAAATGGCCGCATACGAGGAAGTAATGCCTTTGAAAACAAGTCCAAATTGCTTAGGAACCATGACTCAGATAAGTATCAAGAGCATGAATGCTTCTACACTTGATAAACGAGCTGTAAACACAAGCCTATCTTCGGACAAGGTAGAATAAGATAGAAACCAGTGATTTAGCCAACAAATATTTATCAATCCAAAACCACAATTAAAAAAGAAATAACAGCACGATTCAGGTTTCAATGACTATCTATGACTGTTACCGCAATTAACACTGAAAACTAGATATTACTATGAAATTGTATGATTTTGGAGAAGGTTTGATGAAACAGGTAAATGAATAGATTACAATAATCGTACTTGGAAAATGATTCAACTTTAGCAAAGGTTAACAAAATATGAAGATTTCAGTCTAAAAATTTTTATTGATCAAAGAATTTCTAAGTCGAGAGGAAATCTACATGTAGCGATAAACTATTGCAGCCATAGTACTATTATTTCTTGGTAACGATACGGATAGTTTAACAACGATGAAGTAAATATCAACTATAAAGTTGTACTTCTTGTAAAGGTATGCTGATAAAAGTCAAAGAAAGATTCTTTGATTTTTACTGCCGAACTTATGATGTTGGCTCATTCTGGATTTTACACGGTCAAGAAACTGAATGGCAAATGGTTATATAAGCTAAATCGTCTTAAAATTAAATCTATATGAAGAAAATGCTTCATTTCGCATTTAAATACTTTATTTTATTTTTAATTTAACTATTTCGTTGCACTTAGTTACTATTATTTTAATGATAAACCGTTCGATAGGGAGGAGTGGCAACTCATATTTCTATTTTTGTTTTCTGAGGACATAGAAAATGAGAAATATGAGCTTTACTCTGGAAAAAAAACGATTAAATCCGATTTGTTTAACAATTCGGGAATTACTTATAGCTTACTTTAAAGCACTTACTTGCTTAAAAGCACATCACCCAATATTTATTCTTATTAAATAAGAAATTTAGTATCGGAGATCACACCTAACAGGACTGATTGTTGAGTAAGTTCAATGTATATTAATTCAGTCGCTTACACATATTAGTTTATCGATTTTAAAGCCGAACTTTAACACCTCAAGACTTAAGTAAAAGCATAAAATGTCGCTCTGCGTAGGTAATCTGTAAACTTCCGACAGCTACCTTATCTCTCCCATCTATCGAAGCCCTTAAATCCATTCCTTGACACCTGTGCTTAATTCTGATACCACATTCACTAACTAAAATCACCCGAACCATGAACTTCTTAGCTCCAACGCCGTGCTTGGGAGTTTATGCTAGTACACCACCGATACCGTATACATCAGGCGATTTATGAATAGGCGGCAGTCCAAGATCTGTTGATAGAAAACAGGATTCTGGTTCCAAGCGTGCGGATAACAAAGCCAATCTGAGACGTGGAACAATCGATCAACGGAAGGAGAGGCAGTCCTCACGTTAGCGCGAATCGCTTTAATCCCTCAGATTGTTTCCAACCAAATCGTATAAGGAAGACAAACAGCCTCCCAAGCAAGGGAGCGGTACACTTCGATTCTAAACTCCGGTATTTTCGTTAACCCTCCATGCGGCAAAAAATTGGCATACTATTATATAAATAAAAGGACGGTAAAGAAAGATGAGGGTTGAGGAATAAGGGAAAGGAAGAATTGATGGAAATAAAGAAAAGAAAGGTTCGTAAGCCCGATGATGCTTCTTGCGGAAAAATATGCCCTACTAGAAGTAAATAAAAAGAGGGCAAAAAAGTTGAGGAGGAAATGGGGAAATGGAGAATAGATATAAGATGAAAATAAAGAAATAAGTGGAGAAGCAAAGGTTGAAGACTACGAAAGGGAAGACTATGTAGACAAAATCTCTCTTTCCAGAAGTATACGACATTCCTAAAGTAAAATAAAGAATGGAAGAGTAAGATAAACCACAGAAAAATAGTACATACGAGTATATGCATAAAAACATACGACGGATGACTTAGGTTCCAGTGCTACTCAACGATGAATTAAAAACCTGAAAAACCCACGATGACATCGAAAAGAGCATAGCAAGCAAACCATACGAGAAGAATTACAAATACTAATAACAAAATTAGTGGAGCAATATAATAAGACAATAAAAATCATATTTTCATTTATCGAATTTCAGTACAATAAAACCACTCACAATTAAACCTTCCTCAACCAACACAAACAACGATTCCCTAACAAAGATATAGGATAGTCTGAGAGTTGTAAATTAAACTAAAGAGTCATAGCAGCTTAAACGTTAGAGAAGTTTTTGGAAACGAGCAATGGCATAAAAAATAAGAAAGATTATCAAAAATTCGATACATACATAGTGTTTAGACAGCACTGATAACGGTATAATGATACGAAAGAATTATAGCAAGTTACACAACCATGCAGGGACTGCAAAGAGAGCATAAATCCATAGTTAAATGTAATGTGACAAGGAAATATGTGTGAAAAACATGTGGAAATGATAAAGATTAAAATACGAGAAAGAGATGGGTAAAGAAAACCTCTGGGAAGCACAATGCAGAATGTAGAAGCGCTGAAATGATAGACCGACAGCTATGGGAAAGGAAAGATATTAATAAGGATACATCTAGGGTACTCGAGAGTCTCCATCGATACCATATCGAGAGAGGAAAAGAAGAACGGAGAAGCTGAAACATGCCTTATAGAGCGAGAGAATTAACGGGAATTAGAACAAGAAGAAACTGAGAATAAAAAAGGGAGGAAAGACTGCCAGAAAAATTCTAGCGGAAAGATGATGAATCACTTAAACGAGAATTAAAATAAACACTCGGAAGATTAAAAGTGTACTTACATAAACAGCCCATAATGGCCGTGAAAGAACGGGTGGAAGACGAGAGAGGGTTCGGGAAAACAAAACGATAAAGGGAGGAAGGAGAATGATGAAGGGGAGGGAGAGATGGTTTGGCAGTGAGGATAGGGAAGAGGGGGAGGCTGCGGCATGCGAAGAGTTGGGAGTGAAAGGAAGACGATACCGCATAACGGAGGGGAAGGGAAAGGGAAAGGAAGGGGAAGAAAATTGGGAGGGTTTTCGGAGAAGGGAGTTCCAGCATAGCATGACATATATTCGCCACTGCTATCCAAACCTCGTATTCCAATTTCCCTGTCCGTACGGCACTTTTAAAAAGAACTCGATAAAATCCCTCGTGAAGTCCGCTCTTTTTCAAAACAGCGCGAGACTAGATGAGGTTAAGCAAACCCGAGTTCTGCGTCCGTAATTTTTGAAACGGTTAGGGATGGGATGGGATGGAATCTGAATAATAGAGAAAAGATTGTTTGTGTCCCCTTCGTGATCCGAGAAATGGAATTTAAAGCGATGCTTTTACGCTATGAGAATGAAATCAACGAAATCATATTGACCATGGATGAATCAGATGATTTGTGCCAAATGATCCATTTCGAAGACTAACCTACAGATCGCATGCGGATGTTTCTTATAAATTATGAAATTTGTAATGAATTGCACGGAAGACATTTCGCTAACAAAAGGACTTTAGCACTCAACTATACCAAATTACCTTTCACAATGCCAGGTATTTCTACTTTCAAGTTTTGGAAACTATAATCCTATCAAAGTCTTTGTGTTACAAATAAATTTAAATAAACTTAAATAGCTCAAAAACTGACATCAAAAGTGAACTTAGAGATAAACAACCAACGGTTCCTAAATGCAAACAAAATATCAATATTCCTTCGATAAAATACATGATTTGGCTCGGAACCGCTAGAGAAAACTTTCACGCACTGATTTAATAGACTTTAAGCCTGAATCAATGATATTGGATGACTTAAAGAAGTGGATAAATTCAAAAAGTAAATTGATGAAGATGAATAAGGCGAAATTTTATGTAAAGCCCCTCGGTATAATCTGAAGTATGAGATATAGAATGGGAAGGAGTAATAATCATAGCGGGGAATACCTGTAAATGAATATGAAAATCTAGATATATCAAAACAAATATTGCAAAAGTGTACTATTGAGTAAGTATCGACGAATCAGAGGGTAATATGAAGCGAAAAATGCTATAGAACTGTACAGTATATTGTATAATATAGAGGAAAACTCAAGGGTAGCTCTAACATGAACTAAGGGCAATATCTTTGGGATTTTACCAAATAGAGTTGTATAATTAGGAAAGAAACAGGAACACCAATACATTCTTATACAGAGATAGTTATTTAGGGCTTTTAGAGCCGCTATCTACCTGCTTCTGCTCGTTGCAATCAAACATTCATAGCAATTGTTGACTATTTGGATTGCAATAATTTTTCAGATAAAAGATTTTGTAATATTCTGCTTAACTGAAAAATACCTTATTAAGATACACTTTAATCTTCCTAACTATAATATGATTGTAAAAACGTTTAGGGAACACTGGTGAACTATTTTCAAATTCAAGGGGTTCATTGTTTTTTAAAAAGACCACTGGTTGAGAAATATAGGTATATAGAAAGCTTATAGCACTTCCACAAGTAACAAGTAATATCTAGAGAATAGCTATTTCTTTATGGTTTAATAGTGGAGAATCAGACAAGGTAAACAATGGGTAGTACCATGTGACGGTAACCCAACGTTAACCCCTGCGGTAATCTTTCTGGAACTGTACTCTTCCGAGCTAGATTTTGTCCACTGCGCAAAAGCCGTAATCTTTAGCGAGACCATCCCCAAAATAGAAGACTTGGAAGAAAGTAGAGCAAGTCTGGAAGAAAAAATAAACGAGGAAGATATGCAGCGATAAATTTAAGAAATTTTGATGTCTTTCCTACGGATTGTACGGGAGGTGCGATAGTGTTCCAATTAAGGGAAGGATATAGCCGTAGGTATCTGGATGAGAGAGAGCGACAGTTGACCTGGAAGAGGAAGGCAGATAAATCGAATTCCACAGAAGCTAAGTCGTAAGCCACAGTCCGAAGAGAACGTTCAATACTTCTTTTTCAACTAATGCTATGAGGGGAACACAGAATTTAGCAGTCCAAACAGTATTATCTCCGATTATACAGAAAATAACATTAGCGATACCTAAGAAGACAAGCTCTATCCTGAAAAGTATTTCTCATGATTGGTTTTATCGATAAAGGGGCTGAGGCTGACAATATAAATAAAATATATTGAGAAATATATACTTAACACTTAGATTTGCGGAGGAATGGATAATCGTAAATGATAGCCGAGCACTTCTACATCAGGACCGAAACCGATCCGAAAAATTCATAGTTATTCCATTATAACTACCCATTCATTTACTCGTTTATTAATTCCTAAATATAATTTTACTAAGTTTGGAGTTGACAGAGGAAGTCGTAACAGATAGATATATATTGAAATAAAGTTGAATAATATATTGAAATAAATTATTGACTTTTAAGTTTATCTTAGCTAGCATTACGATATTCGTTTATTTAATGTCACAAACTGTATCCTACAGTTTCATTTAATCCAATATGATTCAAAAAAGCCAAGCATTGTAAAAATATTTCAAAATAAAACAATACTTAAATTTTCGGAGCTTAAGGGTGGTCTGAAAAGTTTCCGACCCCAGATTTTTCAGAAACCTTCGGAAAATTTTCAGAAAACATGTCGAGAAATGGCGGAATTTCGGTAACTTTTCAGACCACCCATGTAAAACGCCGGTTAAACCTTGATCGCTGGAGAAAAACCGGAACTGATCCGAAATTTGCGTTCCTCATCGAACCGAAGTAAAAACCAAAACAAAAATATTTCGGTTAGAAGTATTTCTGTTCTATTTACAAAGTGAGCTGGGATCCTCTTTCAGGAAAGCTCTCGACCAACCGCTACTCGGCGCCGCGTTGGAGTTATAGCGCCAACCAACTGAGAGGTAGAGAATCCAGTCACAAAAAAGCTAATAATCGCCTTAAAATATCACATCGAAAATGTGTCACAAAAGTAACCAATCCGATAGAAAATACGCTGAAGATACGACGACGAAGATTGAATTGGTGCCTTTCACCCTATCTTACGCATCGGAAAAAATTGTTGAGTTTCTTGAAAATGCATGCGAGATTTATGACGATAGGAACAAATAAGAAGTGCACCTTTGGAAATAAACCTTAGATCCAAAGGCAATAAAAATATTTGGTGGAAATACGGTGAACTACCATATCCCCAATGTATCCCATAGTATGATTTTGGTTGTCTTGTATAATACAAGAATGGAAATTAAATAAAAGTGAAACATCGATAGAGTAAGATTAGGGGATGAAATGGGGAGATCTTTGAAACATCTACTCTATTTTCAACAATCAAAGAAAAGTATAATATATAGAGAAGAACATAAAAGTAACTATAGGAGGAACAAGAACTCAACATGGTTGATATATGTTCGTAGATTTAGAGAAGAAATTCTATTGAAAATCGATGAAATTAGTGATAAAATAATATATTACTCGTGTAATACAGCTAGCACTAAAGATGGGTGAAACAGAGGCAATGTTGTCACAATAATATGAACACACATAAAAACGTTGCCTATTATAACTCAAAAGAGTGTAAATTCACCAAATATGGGGTTAAATATTGAGTTAGGGGATCTGGTAAGAGAAGATCCCTTTAACTTATCTTAAATGAAGAGAAAACAATTTTTATGCATAATAAACATTGGAGTCTCTTTATTTATTGCTGGTCCGTTTATTATCGTTCGGAGGGATATAAACACGAGGAAAAGGGGTAGGGTAAAGAACCCGTAAAAGTCTTCGAAGGGTCTATTTATGAAACCCTTAGGGCTGATATAAGATTCTAAGTGTCGATTCCGGGCGATGAGTAGAAACCTTTTATATCTTATGTCCGTGTTTGCTAAAATTTTACCAGGTCAATGGGAAAAGTTAAGAACTTCTTTCCCAATAACCCTTGAGATGAATACATGTATATTTACCGTAACTTGAATGTTTTAATAAATCAAACCTGGTGTTTCTGCTCAACTTGGACGAATTATAGTTATCAAAATATTGAAATAAACTAAAAAAGATGAGAGAAGAGAGGAATATTATAAGATGTTACATGTATTTAGATCATCGATTCAAAAATTAATATTCACATGTTGTGTTTTTCATGCCTATTTTTCGAATATTCTTTTTTACACAGTTATTATGGCATTTAATTTCGGGAAATAGAAAGAAATATGAAAAGAATTAAGATAGAATGACAAAAAAGAAAGCAATTGTATCTTGAGAAAGTATTCGAGAGAGGTAGGGTAACTGATATGACATATTCAACCGAAGTTCTCAGATAGTGCCAAAAATTAATCTAGGATCCCAAAGCACAACTCTAAGATCAATCCTACCGAGAGATAGAAACCATGATTAAAAGTGGGAATGAGGTGCAAATGGAATATCCTTTCCATAAACTTACGAATCAATCTTAAATTACGTTCTAACAGCATGAATCATACTTGCATAATTTAAGCCTAATAATGAGTGGAACTTTACTGTCATCGATGCTTAAGTAGAATACCCTTCTCAAGTAGCCTTAATCCATAATTCATACTAAGAATATTGAATAACAAGGGGGAATGGGTTTCAGAAGATAAGCCACGGAAAGTTTTAGGCTGAGATTCCAATCCTTAAACCACCGAAAATTGATGGAACTGAGGAAACCGTATTCCTTAATAAGAGAACTTCTTATCATGAGGTTTATGAATATACATCTCTGCCTGATTCGACACACTTTAGATGCAGAGAATATTGCTGGAAAGATATCTATCTATGACTTTCCATGTTTGATTAGGTTTAATAAGATAAAATACGTATTACCCTTATGATGTATCCTTGATATTACTGTCTTATTCTTCATAAATATACATACTACGACTGCGAAAAAAATTAAACCTAGCCATTTCTGAAAAACAAGCCACTTATAACTAGTTATACGGAAATTACTCACATTGTGTTAGAATTTTTATGATATAAAGGTGTTGATATACATTATGCCTAAGAAATCAACAAGTGAAGGTTTAATTTTGAGTAAATATTTTGCAGATATTCTTTAAAATCAAAGATATGGTCTGTTAGAAAAGCGGACCAGAGAAGAATAGAAGCCTTCGAAAGCTGGTGCTGGAGGAGAATGTTGAAGATCAAATGGACAGATAAGGTGATAAACGAAGAATTATAAAGAAGAATAGAAGAGGTTAAAACAAAATGGAGCATCATTTGGAGAAGAAGAACTAGATGGATTGGACATATCTTGAGACAACGGATTTGTTAGGAACGTACTTGAAGGCAAAATAGAAGGAAAAGCACCAAGAGTAAGACCAAGGGACGAATATAGAAGCTAAATAAAGAGATATATAGGAAAGAAGAGATGTCAGGATGTAATAGAGTTAGCATTAGATAGAGAGGAATGGAGGACTGCAGTCAACCAATCTATGGATTGAATGACCGATGATGATGATTCTTTCGAACTGACATTCGTAAATTTTCTCGTAAATATTTCTGCTCTAAGAATCGTTCTCCATAAATAGAAACAATATTTTTGCGAGAGGGTTGAATATATTTTGAGACTCCAAGAAATGCAAAAAAAAAATTAAGAACCACTGGTTATAAAAAAAAATCAATGGTTCATAACCGTGCAGATTTCCGCCGTGCCCTGGAGATCGGAAATATTCCGCAAAGTCACGCCGTTACAATCGATACGAACAAACTGGTCATCAAAAAAGATCGATCAGGAGCCGTGTTCGATAATTGTTATCGAGGAATCGAAGCGTGAAGTTCAGCGAATCCATTGGTGTGCTCACTCGTACTCAAACAGCGTATTTCGGAACATGAGGAAGGGCTTCCTCTCAACGCGAAATCCTTAGTGTACTCCATACTCCCAGCTCATCACCAATATTGTTCTTTTTTATTTCCATGGAAACGTCCATCGGAGGGGAAAATTTTCCAAATTTAGCGCGCGGGATGATATTGAAGATAAACAAACCAATGCGAGAGAAACTCAGTGCCGATTAAAGGAAAATGTTTCAGACTGTCGGTGAATTTCTGCGCAGTACTTGCATGAGTTCTAGTGATGACGGTATCGAAGATTACTTGTGGGTAATCATCGACAAAAAGACAATAAAAATTTTGGTGAGAAAATCGAACGATAAAAATGTACGTTTTTGTATCAACAGGGTCATTAGGAATCAGTTCCGGCGCTAACATCCGAATTGGATTTCTCAAGGTAAATAATATTGTTGTTTTTTAAACGAAAGGAAGAAACATAACTATTATGAACAAAAATAATGGATTTTCAATATATGAAATCCACGCAGTCCTGAAGTTCTCGTACTTTTATCACGGGACATTAAACATTCTTATGAAATTTAAAATTCATCCACTTCGAATCCCTTAACATTGATTTTCATTATCACTTCACTTCATCACATATCACCATCACTTGATCGTAACTAAATTCCTTGAATAGACCAGATAATTTTAATAGATACCAACTCTCATATTCTTCAAAGCTTACCTTCCAATATACGAGAGAAATTTATTAAAGAGATGCAATCCAGTCGTACAGTCAAAATACACACGAATTCAACGCCTGTATTTTCTAACTACGCAACTTTTTCCAGCGCATTCACGGGCATGGAAAATAATTTAACCTGTGTATAAGCTAAGTATGAATCACGAAAAGAAATCTTTTACTTCAAATAAATATATCACGCTGATAATATATTTTTGTAGTTTTCAATGCTTATACTTTTCTGATTTATCAATAAAATTAAAATGAACTTAACCTGTAATTGTTAAAGAAAAATTTGGGTGGTTACCTTTAGGGTCTAATTATTGCGGGAATGTAAAATAATCCTGCTGCGTTGCTCTCTGACTTGTCTTGATATCCTGGGTTTCAGCAATAACTTCAACCAAGAACTTTTCTAATTCACTTACTTATTGCAATCGATAGGATAACCATTAAATTCAATACATTGTATATTTTTCTTAAGAAAGCGAATCAATTAAATCTTCCGTGGAATACATTTCTAAGCATTTCGTAATAAACGGGTAATTTTCGAAGCATTCGATGCTAGGATAATTTCATATAGAGGATACTAGGATAATTAATTAATTAATATTGTATAAGGATATTAGGATAATTTCATACATTTCCTATAACCTGATATTTGCGTCTTGGGCCTCCGATTTTTGAATTTCCCTCCCAATTCGCCGCAGCGTAAAACGGAGCTTGTATATCAACACCGTTAAAATTACCCACGGACGCAGCAAAGAAACAGATCCGCACATATCGTGATCGGAATCATCCACACTTTTCCCGACTACACCTCATACAGATCCACGGAAGATACGGATACATCCGCATTCGGACCCGCGGAGCGAGAAGACAAGAAAAAATCCAAAAACAATAGACCCGCTAAGAATCGAGGGAGCGAAAACCCTCAAAATTATTAAGGGACTCCGAGCGGATTGAGACGAGAAAATTTCGGAACCTATTCACCGCTCGGGTAACAGGTTCAACGCTCCGCAGCTAAGAAAAGATTCGTATACGAGAGAGAGAAGTCCGCACGGAGAAATTATCCGAAGGGAAGGGTGAGACGCATTCTCTTTTTTTTTAGGTCCGCAAAACGAGAGCTGAGGACGAAATGGGCCGTCGTTCAATTTTTCCCCTCCCAAATCCACAGCCTCACGCATCCTGCCGGTCGATAGGTATGCACTGCGCCAACGACCTCCGGCCATCCCAGCCCACCCCACCGCTTCCCTTGCTTTTCCCCACCTTTTCAAGACCTCTCTTTAGCCGAGAAACAAGTCTTCCACCACTCTTACCTTCTCTTTCTTAATCTCTTCCCCTTTCGACCCATTTCTATTCCAATTTTTCCCTCGGAATCGCTCCGCCTCTCCTTCCCATTTTGTTTTTATGCGTCTTCCTCCCCCGTTCTGTTTTTCTAAATCTTTCCCTCCCGGTTGGCATTTCCCTTCTTGATGTCTCTCTTAATTTCCTTTCGATTTTTCCTCGCTGATTCCGACGCCGTTCACGATTCTGTTAAGCCTCATCGACTGGGTTGATGTGGATGGATCGAATAATCAAAAACAGGGACGATATGTAAGGCCTATAAGTCAACGTATATTGATCACTAGTGATCATGAAGGAGTTCTACCATGTCTCACCTAAACCAGTCTTGTTCAATGTATATTATAAAGAAAACAATAGATTTCCATAGACTAATACCGTACTTACTCATACTAGTAAAAACAAACACGTCGGTACTAAAGATGGTTGGAGAGAAGAGGGTGTTAATTGAAGTAATTAGAAATCGGAAAAGGAAATGGATGAGCCAAATTTGGGAGAGGGATTGCTGAGAAAGCGATGGAGGGAGGAATGCTTGGGAAAAGGAAGACAAAAAAGATGTTAGATGACCTAAGGGATGGGATGAATTACCAAGAAGTGAAAAAGGGCACTGTATAGGGAATGTGAGGGCACATGAACCTACCGAAAGGTAAAACAATAATTTATACCTATATCATAACCATACACGTACTGCAGAGGTGTCAAGTAAATCATATTTTCCCAAAAATAATCCTTTGTGCAATGAAGAATAAGTCTGTTTTACTGACACCGTACTATCCTCATATTCTGTCGCAATCAACCTAAACACTACATGGTCGAAGTAGTTCACTTTATATATTTGTATGCAAGAAATGTGTGTACGTTTCGTACTAGATACTGCAGTTCCCATGCGAGCAATATTGAACAGTATGTAATACATAATTTAAAATCTGGTTGCGGTGAAGATTTCATCAATACCCGTATTCCGATGTTTGTGTGCATGATCTGAATTCGCAGGGTGTGGACACAACGGAAGAATCCGTACCGCAGACGATGCGGTTACGTGTAAGACTGCATTCTGTTTCCATCAATATCTATCTACTCCGTAGCGAATATCACTAAACCTATTTTAACTTTCACTCCTACTCCTTTTTGACCTCTTCCGTTGAATCACTCAAATATTTCCCCTCCCGTTCTCAACCACCGCCCATTTTATTTTTTCCGAGCCAGTTCTCGATCTACATTTCAAAATCTCGTTTTCTCAGTCTCACTTGATCTTCCTCTCAGCCTCATGCTCGGTCTCTCTCTTAAATTCCTCTCAATCTCTTCCTCGATCCCTGACACGGTCTCTGTAGATTTCCGTCTCTGGATAGGCCTATCCGTTTTCTCAATCTCTTTCTTTACATATCTCTTCGCCTTCCTCTCTCTAACACTATCTAGCTCCACCTTTCTCGATTTTCCGATGTGTCAATATAAATACTAATATCCTTATCCATTACATTATCAATAGGTCTCTTAAAGTCCGCGTCTTTAGCTCGCCAGAGACTCCTGGATAGCCATGTGGGCAGTGCGTTCGAAAGCGGTCCCGGGTTCGATTCCCAGTAGGAGCTCACGTGTAAATGATCTTAGCTGTTGAACGCTTTTAACAATACTACTACTACATTACCTCGCCAAGTCGATCTTTCTTTCGATGTGTATTTTCGATATCTATCCATTCCATGCTCTATCATTTAAAGCGATATATCGAACTATCGAATTACATGCCGATATATCGATATCTCGACTTCCCTGTCGATTATCGATATCTAGACCGATTCTGCGATTAATCGAGATATTCATTTCGATATTCTGCATTTTCAAACACTACACTATTTTAAATATATCTCCCTCTATCTTCATTAACCTAATGATTCCTCAACGTCCCTTTCCATCCATTTCTATCCCAACTCCCATGTTCTCACGATCAAAACTCGATATTTCGATATCTCGATCTTTATCTCGACATTTCAATCACCTGCTCTCTACCTCGATCTCGTTTACTGTGACGCAATATTCATATTCTTTTTCGGCCTCTTCACCTCCCGATCGTACAACTACTCTACTCCTACATCGATATCAGTTTCAAAGATTATCGCAATATTCATCTCGATCCTCGTTCTCTCGATTCATATCTCGATATCCTTGTAAACTTTCCTCTATAGTCCATTCCTTTCTCAGCCACGATGCCCTCGTCACACCAAAGCTTCTCTCCCTATCTTTTCTCCCCCATTTTGTCCTCATCCATAAATCTCAGTTTTTGCCCTACAGTCTATATCTCTCCCTCGTTCTCTTCCCCCATTTTTCCCGCGCCCCACACTTATTTATTCCCTTTTCATCTTCTCCTTCTCCCTCATCCATTACCTACATTCCGGCATCAGATTTTGTTCTTAAAGCTAACGTATCAAGAAGTTTGATCTTTAATTTTGAATCTTTTCTGAAATACTCGCTGCTCCTGTATGTTATTCTTCCATCACTACATCTACATCTAGCTTCATCTACATATGCAGGCCGCCTTTTGGAGTGTGGCAGGGATTGCATGCACCAAGACTCTACTTTCCTAATCGATTACTTTTGCGTATCATTCCCGTTAAAAATGATCCTGAATCCTCTTGATCTGGCAACTATTTCCCTTATCTTTCTCGCAGTACGGAAACGGCCTATCTAAGAAAGAAGACGAATAATATCAACTACATCTTCTATGAAAGTACTCTCTCTGAATTTGAGTAATTTAGATCTGTGATTGAACCTCCTTTCTTCCAAGAATTCTCATCCTGCAACCTAAAGAATCCAAGTAATGCTCACCAATTTGTGATACCGAATCTTTACAAAACGTATTGCCTTTCGTTGTTCCTTTTCTATTTCGCGAATACTACCTTGATAACACAATCCATCTGACACCATGTACAACTCTGAACTGTTCTCTCCTTCCACTTCATCTCACTTTCAAGGAGTACTTTCAAAAAGTTTATGGTATAGATACCAAAACGTACGTACTATTCATAGATATGTGTGAGACAATGTGATTATAATGATTTTTTCCGTCACAGATCCTGAATAAATAACTATGATCGTAAATATTCGCAGAATAGATCATAGGTTAATACTCCTCATACTTTTCCTATATCTGTTGATAGCAAAATGTTATTCTTCTGGCAAAATGTTATTCATCCACCTACATAAGCTGTTTAGACTAAATAACAGCATTTTACGATGCATCGACGAACTGTAAGAAAAACTAATCCGATATTGCTCGGTAAATGAAAGCTTTCCCTTTCAGAGTTCGAATAATGACTGCGAGACAGTGAGAAGTTTTTGACAGATGTAGCAAGTTCGTTCTCAAGTTGCTGGAAAATCTTTTGGATTGCTTTATTATCAAACTCGGCTTGAGGTGGTACACAAAACGGTGCTTAAGGAAAGAATCCTATCTTTTCAAAGAGAGAATATTTATTGGTTTACCATGTGTAATAGTTGGGAAGAGTCTGGTTCTTTAGTTTTGGTCAATCATAAATTGCAACAGAAAGGGAAAAGCGATCGGGTCAAAGGCTGAACGATATGATTCATACGTAAGGAAAGACGATATGATTCATAAGTAATCGAGCGTTAAAATAGCCTAGAAATCTCGTAGAAAAAAGTCGATAAAATTAATTTTACAGGTTAAATATAATAACAAGGATATTTTGTACAAAAAGGAGAATAAAAATACAAAGGAAAAGAGGCTCATAAATGTTTCACTTTTGGTTGGATTGAAAAGATGCATATTTTCTTTCCATTAAAAGTTGCTTTTTGACATTTATTACACAGTAATTCCGAGAGCTGACATGAATTATCTTTTAGCAACGATTCACTACTACTGCAGTTTTAATGCTGATTTAAAATCTCAAATAGATGCAAAGGTAATAAGACATATGCATTCGGAATAGTTACCACAATCAAGGCGTATTTACTTCCTTCCGATGATTATGCGCATGAATATTTATGGAAATCACTTTTAAGTATTTTTGTACAGAATATGTGACTCAGCTTGACGGAAATATAGAAGCTTTACCTCTTTCACTCCAAAATACCGGATTCATTTCTCTGCGGTTCTTTTCACCTAAAATCCGGATTGTGGCAAGGGGCAGATACCGTAACCACTCAATCTCTCCTTAATTTTCCTTCCACTGGATCTCACCTAGACCTCGCTTAATGAATATAATGTGTTCAACCGCATCTCTATGTTGCTAACACAAGCTCTCTTTCATGGCAGACTTTTAGCAGCTTAAGGACACCATGAATTCTTCCTTTTTTCCGTCTCTCTACCATCACTTCCAAAGTGAATCCGTCATAAAACGACATTACGTCTAATTTTTAAATTAGATATTTTAAATGTCCTTCCTTATGAAAATGCGAATATTTTAAAACGTCCTTCCTTATGAAAATTCACTGATTTTTACTCCGGTAAACTCAATCTTTGATTTGCATCATTAACGTAAATGACTACTTTTTTTCCAAAAATTGAGGACCTATTTTATATTTAAGTACATGAGTCCGGAAAATTTTTATTGATTTAATGAAAGTAAACGTATTGGTCTCACAAATTCTGCGTTAATTTTGAATTCATTTCCATCAAATTAAAATTAGTTAAAACGTAAATAAATCGTTTCATAATCCTATGAAAAATATATTACAATTTACTCATTGTAAGAGTACTCTATTAAAAGATAACTCTATCAATATTTTACTCTGAAAATAAGTACATGAGTAAGTGAAGCTATTAAAAGTCGCATGAGTTGTGGTATGTGTTATACACATCATGATAATTGAATGTTTCAATTTGCTCTACAATAAAAAGCTTGTAGAATTACCATATGTAAGGTCAGTTTACAACTTTCCTTTCGTCGAAAATACTACATCATTCAAAATACTGATGTCTTACTTTACTCAATGATTTAACTAAAAACCATGAACCAATGGCTTAGAGCGTGAATATAAAACAATAAAAAGGTATCAGAATCAATTGACAGAAATATTTTAATGGGTGAAATAAAAACCGCATGGACGGCCGCAGATAAACCTATCTGGCCGCATATTAATCCACCAAGCCACATTTGAATAGTGTATTGACGATATTTGTATCCTTCAACATCAAAACCATACTGAGGAAGAGGAATTTTAAAACGAATAAAGTAAAGGAGAATATTTTCCATTCTTTCGATATGACAAACATGAATTATAGGCCTTGAACTTTAAAAAGAAACAAACGAGAGAAAAAGGGGGCGCATGTTGCCCGAAGGCCGCACATCCCCCATGGGTTAGGATACACAGAAATCCTACAAAGGGTGAATAATAAGCAGCCGATATTACCCCAAAAATCAGAAAAAAATGAGGGAGACGGCAAATTTAGCTTTTCGAAACTTTGAAAATTCATAGCTATCTCACACGTTCATGGGCGAGGATTACGTAACTCTGAAATTCTCGCCCACACAGAGGAAGATTACAAAATAGCCTCCCAACCAGGACATGCTTTTGGATACGTAACAACGGAGCGATTGGGAGAGTTGCCAGAGAATGCTCGGATCAATGGAAGCTTTGTACCGAATGCATTCCCCTTTTTTAGCCTCCTGTAGAAAAAATCATTCCGCCAACGAAATCGGAAAAAATGTGATGGAACCATGCGATAGAATATGAAGAGGGGGCCAAAATCTTCTCCATTCTTTTCGTAATTGGAGCGTTAGATGGGGAGTGCGTATGAATGAGCCTCTCCCAGGGTGTATCGTTGCGAGATACAATGAGTAAACAAAGGGCTTAGTGTGGAAATATTTTCACGTCATTCCGGTATTCTCGAGGAAAATGAAATTCTTTTAGGTGGAATATTGTATATGAAAAAATTTGTAACATCAAACTCAAATGAATACAAACCCAGTCTGACATCAGTAAATAATAACCGAACGTTAACCTTATAATTTGATGTCTTCAACCATACAGTTACTACTCGACGATATAGGATAAAGGATATCATATGGTGCATCGAAACTGATCTTTCTTAAAAGTAAATAGAATTACGCGTAAACTACAATTTTTTATACGGATAAACTGAGAACTGTCCTTTCCTGTCATTTGAACGCACCATCGTATTTCCTTAAGAATTCAGGCCTAAATAATTTATAACATGAATTAAACCAGGTACATCGTAGGTAGAGATAGCATTACTTAACAATATCGCTGTATTAACCTTTCAAATTCGCTAGGTTTTGACTAACTAGTCCATTAAAGATTCACAAACGTAGGGAAGGTCTCACATGACCAATTTCTTTTATATTTAGTAAATTCGGTATCTTATTAAGATTCAGCTACCACCTATTAATAGCTAACTAAGCTTTCTTTAATTTGATCCTGTTTTCTGAAATATAGTTGCATAGATATAATGTACCAACTCCAGCTGATATATTTTTATCAAATGGATAACTCTATGCACCAGAAGTGGGGAATCTGCGGCCACATGTGGTATTTTAGACCCTTCCTGAAAACAATTCCCTAATGTTTATAATTTTGTTTCCCAATCTAGCTCATGAAGCTAACTTAAGATGAAATGGAAAATATTCTATTTCAGTCCTATGCGCGAATAAATTCATTAACTTATGCACGATTTTAATGTCAAACTAAGTGAATTTCGTCAACATGCAACTCAACAGCGACATGATGGTTTCATATGGAGCCTTTCTTATGCAGTACGAGTATTCGTAGATTGGTAAATATGGCATTCCGATGGAGAAAGGGGAAAACACATATAGTAACACGTTTGGTAGACAAGTAACAAATACCTCTCGCTGGATTTATATTTTCTCAAGAAAAGAGCAAGGTTTCAAAAAAAAACAATAAACGTGATTTTTCAATGATTAAACGAGAGTGGCGAAACCATTCATTCACGAACTGCGCATTTGGATACAAAATCATTTATTTGAATGTTTGGTTACAAAGCAGACGGTACTGGTGATACTGTGGCCACCGCAAGCTTTTCTGAGAAAAGTTCTCGAGGTTCGACTCTAACAGTGTAATTTTACGAAATATTTTTAAGAAATAATTCAATTGTGTACAGTGTCAACTTTTGGATAGCAAAGTGATAATTTCAGAAATATCGCGTTAGAAGAAAGGAAAAAGGAACTCAGCTTTCAATGAACTAAGAGACAAAGGTCCTCCAAGCGCCGACAGCGGAAACCGTCTAGGGCGATTCCCGGGAAACGGATAATCGCTTAGCGGTCACCAGTTATTCAGAATCCCTAATGCGCATTTCGAAAGCAATGCTTTCATGATCACAGGGGGTTCAATGCTGAATAACTGGTGACCGCTAAGCGATTATCCGTTTCCCGGGAATCGCCCTAGACGGTTTCCGCTGTCGGCGCTTGGAGAACCTTTGTCTCTTAGTAAATATCGCGTTGTTAAAATTTTGAAAATAGCCTAATTTTGGATATCCTAACGAGATGTAATCCATAAAACTATCCCACCCTTTGTTTACTTGTCATTCAGTTGGACTTTTTCCTCAAATCTGAAATTGCTTACTTAAGCCAACAGTAATCCTGCGGTTTCTCCTCCATCCGAAAACGATATCCGAGACGACCCGAGAATAATTAGCGCGCGAGAAATGTTTCCATCTCGAGATTTTAATTCGTAGATCCGGAAAATGACAAATAACCGTTCCTCTTAAAAATCCCAGACCCTCGAAAAATTCCCTTTCTGCGAATAGCGCTCGATCTTTGGAGTGTCTCCGGGGCAGGTTTGGACAAACAGCCATTGCAACCGACCCGCTCTAGAAACACAAATACAAAACAGAGGTTTTCGTCGAATGTTTGAGCCGAAGCAGAGAGAATATGTAAAACATTCAACTTTGAAGCGTTTTATGGACCCAAATGCTCGAAAAGAACGATGGAAAAAGCGAAAGGGGAAATGGAGAAAGAAAGACAAGTAGCCGGAAGGGAGAGATCGAGAAGAATACCGGGAAGGCAGGAGAGAAAGAAAAGAGAAAAGAAAACAGACATCCGAAAATGATTGTTCGCCATATATCTACAACCCGAGATACAATAACAAGCAGTTGAAACCGCAGGAAGGAGAGAAAGAGGGATGAAGAAAAATATTATCAGTTACTGTATGAAAGAATAAAAGCTTGAAGCTGGTGTCCGAGCATTTAATCCCCCTTGAGAATAAGGACATAGTCTCCGAAATCCGCATTGGGACCTACTCAAAAAGCTGGTAATCCGCAGCCTTTATCCTTTCAAGGAATTGACGCCTGACGGTCACCGGCATATCGGCGATTGAAGAGTTTTTCGATAGTTACTGTATGCATTTCTTGGAGAAGAAAAAAAACTTACAAACATAAAATCTGAATGGATTAAGGGTCTAAGATTATTGCCAATGAAAGAGAAATACTTAGGAAAAGAGTTGTTATTCACCCCCATTAGCAAGCTTCTAAACCCCCCTGTATAGTAGTATTATTATTGAAAGTGCTTCGACAGCTGAGGTCATTTTGCACGTGGACTCCCACCGGGAATCGAACCTGGTCCACTTTCACCAAAGTCGAACGCTGCCTACGTGGCTATCTAGGAGCTCTCCACCAATATAATTATATATAATATCAATAGAACTATACTACATTTTCACATCTGGACCTGTTATCCAATGACCCTTTCTTGTGTTGTTATTTTCATCATCCATGAACATTTAAATCAGTAAATAATGAAGATGTACGCAGAAAAGTCAAACAGGTAGACATTTCCTTGAGTAGTGTTCTTTCTTGGGATAGTGAGGCAATAGAATAGGAATAGCAGAAGCGATGGAAGCTTTCCTGAAGCGAATATAATTGAAGGCGAAGAGCCATGGCGAGAAAATAAGGAAAAGAAAGGTTAACTCATGTGTGAATATGAAACGAGGGCTTTGATAACTCATTCCGTGATTTTACTCAATTTTTCTCGAATAAGCCTCTACCTTCTCCTTATGTTTCACTGTTAGGCAAATTTTGGCTTTTGACTTATTTTCCAAATAGCACCTCCATGTCTCGAGAGGAGATTCAGGAAAGATTACAAACATTTCAACCTTAAAATTTACTACTTAATGGGGAGTTGAAGAATTGGAAAGTCTTAAATACAAATAAAATGAACGAATAACTGTAATTACTAAAAGTATACAAATGAAAATTCTTTAAATATAAGGTGGATGAGATAATAATGAGAGAAGAGCAGGATTCGTTATGATTTTTGGGGAAAAATTAAAGCTTGCAAACAAATTCCCAAGGAAATGGAATTGACAAAGGAGAAAGGGCTGAGGTAAAAGAGATATAGTTTTCTGACATCATCATGTTAGAGGTAGTAGCAGTAAAGAAGTTGAAGAATTTAAAAGGTAATAAAACAGGAGGTTGTAAAACAACGCAGAGAAAGAAAAAAGTAGATGATCCAAGGAGGAAACTCCTAGAAATTAATGGGCGTGAATGGTGAGCAGTCAAAGAGAATATCTGTTCCAAACTTTCTCACATACGCGCCAACTCTATGCATTGCGCAAAACTGCGCTTTAATGCAAAGAAGTCCATCACGCGACATTAAAACTTGTGTGGTAACTGTGAGACGGGACTTAGCTTTCTGCGAAGTTATTTGATGCTATGAAACTTTCTTAGGGAAGAGAATAATGAAGGCCAAATGGTACCAACGGAGAAACTAAGTCACCCATTTTGAGGAACCAGATTCATCCTATTGTAATTTTATCCAGAAAGAACAAACATGAGAGATGTTAGATGACTTAAGGGGTGAAATGAGCTATCAAGAAATGAAAATAAGGGCACTGCATGGGGAATGTGAGGGCACATGAACATTCCGAAAGGTAGAACACTCACATATGGAACAAATATAAGAATAAAGGGAATATTACGAAAATACATTACATGTCAATTTACTGAATCGCAACAACCGTGAAGTGAACTACTACTGAGGGCATAGAAGTTTGGGGCACCTATGAGGAAAGGTATTTAACTTGGCATAATTAGGCGTATACCTGAATACACAAAATTAGCAGAGGTAAAATAGGTTAACATGACAGGGATACGAACTCAGATATTCCATTTCTCCGGTGTTTTGGGATTTATTAGGGTAGTCATCATCCCTTTTACTTTTAATGCAACCTGAAAACGAAGTGAGGTTGGTTAATATGTGGTAGCACAGGAGCCAGAATTCTCAACTGGAAAGTGGAACTGGGTTTGCGTCCCGGTTATGTCGGCATTTTCACTTCCGTTTACCCTCAGAATCAGTTTGTTTATTATATGATCCAATAATATCCATTATTGACAACTTACATTGAAATAATTCGATTTGGCGGACTCTTTTCAGTTGCTTCAAAGGTCCTTGGTCTTTAGCTATGGCTGTAATTTTACTTCGGTATAGGTGTTGTATCTGTTTGGATTCCTTTTTATATTATAAAGACGATGCAGCTCAGCTTAACGGAAATAATTTTCGAATATCTCGATATTTTGAGGTAGGCATTTCATGGACCTAGCATAATTTTGTATATGTAATTTTTATCTCACGGTTTTCATGTTATAAAACATAATTAGTGAAAATTGATATAGCATCGCCGTTTACACGGAAAACAACAAAAGTCGTCTTCATGGCGGTAGTTGTTCTCCATTTCATTTCACACGAATCAGCGCAATATATGTTGATGTAAGTCTATACTATTAAGACTGAGGTTGGAACGTAATCCTCCGGTACCTAAATGCTAAGAATATGACTCACAGAAAGAAGTTAAGACGGACAGATTGATTGATCTGACCTTTAATTGAAAAGGTTACGGCGAGGTAACTCACTGCCACTCAATCATTCCACTGCTTTATAAACCTAGGGTAATATAAACGACAACATTAGGGTAGAACAGCCGTATGAATAACACTTTTAATAGCATTCAGTAGAGAGAGACCAAAATGTATGCCATTATTCAGCAACGAAGTACCTTGGCAGATTTCAAATTATCACGGCCGTGAACATAGTAGGGATAAAAGTGAAGTAAATATAAATTTTATCTATCTTGCACTAAAAGACAAATGAAAAAGATTCCAACGCTAAGGTACGTTAGCAAGAACTTGTTATATGGCATTTAAATAAACGGAATATTGATCCGTTCTTACCACATTGTGTATATCTTACTACATGAAATTTGCCTCATGAAAATTTAAATAAGCTTAAAATTCAATTATAAGTTTTAAATTAAATAAAATTAATATGATCTAGCTTAACTTGGTGGAATTCAACGCACATGTTGACAGAAATGAATACTTAAAATCAATGAATTCCACACCAGGTTTATATGTTACTTAGTTTCGTCAACGAGTTTTACATCCTTAGTTTCAGAAGAAATTAGTCGGCAAATAAACCTGCCGTAGAATTTACTAACAGAAGAATTAATAATTTACTACTAGAAGTATCAATTCTTTCAACATGTAAAATTTTTAAGTTCATGGGTAGACCGCGACGTATCTCCAATTGAAAAAGTACCTCGTGATAAGGGTTCGGCAGTCCTGATCAACAATAATTTCCCGCATCTTCCATAGGAAGTGGAAGTAAACAAGGGCGAGATACGGGAAAAGAGGCAATGCATGAAGAAACGTATTTTTCGGGAAGGCAGTGTTCTGAGTGTTGTGCTTGAATGCCCAAAGGGCAAGGGGGAGTGGAGGGGAAAAGGGCAGAGAGGATGTTCCCTCCCTCTTCTTCATAGGCCCTCACTAATTGAAAGAGAGAGTGGGTGGGAGTGTGGTCTCCTCACGAAGGAAGGGAATCTGATAGCGCAGACGGGGACTAATATAGTTTACAGCAGGGAAAGGGAAATGCGATGGAGAAATATTAATAATTGAGGTGTGCGGAAGGAGACAGAGAGGTTGTAAAACTAGTTTATCGCGAAACAATAGGGCCACCCGAACGAGGAATGAGAGGAGAAAGAAAAACAGGAAGATTGGTGCGTGGATGGAAAGGATTGTTTGTCGCATAAAAAGTTATGAAAAGGGAGGAATGAATAAATGCGAAGGAAAAGAATTATGAAAAAGAAAAGGAACTCAGTGGATGCGTATATGTTACTCTCAATAGCCGAATTCGGGCATTGTCCGAGATTTTTACTCACTCCGGGGAGTGGGTATTTCCATTTTCTCAATACTCGAATAGTTTACGATTGTCAGGTATTGTTTCGGATTAACTCTGGATGGGTTGGGTTTGGTTAGGTTGGGGACTGGGTTATGAATTTTATTTTAAATTAACCTACTCAAATTATGAGTTGACATTGCTGTATCGATAAACTCGTACGAAATTTCAATCATCATTTGCATGAGTTAATTTCAAAAGCAATTCAAATTACAACACCCTGCCCGCAATCCTACCGAACTCGAACCAACTGAAAAATGAAAGCTTCCTTCGAATATTATGAAAATAGTAATACCTGCTCCGTGATGTATGCAAAATTTTCGGATAGTGCCCGAATTTGGCAATTGAGAATGAAATGCGATCAGAAATTATTACACTGATCCGTGAGACAAGGGGCTCCAGACGTTTCGCCTTTTCGGCATTTGTTCCAGATTAAACATTTCCGGGACACAACATTCCTCGAAACTTACATTAATGTCTGGAATGAATCATTATTTTTGATTGATTTGAAGCACTTATTAATCGATGGGGGCACTTTATTATCACTTAACTCTGTTCAAAATTTTATAGTAACGTTCGGTAAAATCACAATTGAGATTCACTTCGTTAAACATTAGAAGTCTTAGCCTAAATACCATCATTCAAGGCGTTAATTGTATTTCCATGCAAGAAAATATTTTGGTATAAATAGTCCGACATTACTTTGCAGTGATTCTAGCACATTTAAATAAACACCCCTAACTAAAATGAATGGCACTTATCCCGATCATGTCCCGGATTTTCGTCCTAGTTTGGTAACATCGTTCACGGTTTGCGGACCCTTTCAAATCAATTTCCAATTCCCCGATTCAAATATTATATAAATTTACGATTGTGAGAGTTGTTTACTTACTTTGTATGTACACTGTAGTTGATTTGTACTCGCTTCCAGCTCCGTAGAACTTCCTTATCATTTTAAGGAATACCTAATGCTTTGCATTCAAATTTGAAACCGTTTACGTGGATATTAATGAACAAATAGTCACGATTAACTCGGCCATAATATGATACACGCTTTCATGAAAAGAAGGGAGCTGATGACAAAGGGACTTGATAAAGGAATCAGGAAGAGATTTGTAAAATCCTTGGTGTGGAGTGTAATGTTGTGTGGGTGTGAAACGTGGATGTTAAGAAAAGTGGATGTCAAAAGATTGGAGGTTTTTGAGATGTGGGTATGGCGTAGAATGGAGAAAGTAAGTTGGGTCGATAGAAAAACGAACGAGGAGGTTCTAGAGATGGTTGGGGAGAAAAGAGTAATGATTGATGTAATAAAAAATAGACAAAAGAAATGGGTGGGTCAAATATTGAGAGGGGAGGGATTGTTAAAGAAAGCGATCGAGGGAAGAATGCTAGGGAAAAGACAGAGGGGAAGACAAAGACAAAAGTTATTAGACGAATTAAGGGGTGGGATAAGTTACCGGGAATTGAAGGAGAGGGAATTAAATAGGGAATGTGGGGGCACATGAACCTACCGAAAGGTAGAACACTTTATATAATATGATACACACCCGCAACGACGTTACAGCAAACATATTTATTTTGCACTAATTTGCCATGCTTAATAAACAATAATTCTCTATGCGATTTTCATGCTGATTCGATATAATAAAGAACAGACTACCACATGGAAAGATCGATAGCGTATTTATTATTTTTGTCTTTATTAGTAATATAAGCAATGCTTTTCGATCACCAACTACCATTAAGATATACAAGCGGAAATAATCAATTGCGTTGTTACTAGGTAAAATACGATTAAAGGGCACACAGCAATCGATACCAAGCGATGATAAGCTATTTAATCATTACCGTATTGCCTACAATATTTTTGCTAGCAAAACTTGAGACTAACGGCTTAACGGACTAACGGTTTTAACGGCTAACGAACACACTTATTTTGTGTTTTCACTACATTTTGAGATAATCAAAAAATCATCACGAACTAAGAAAAGAATTTTTCGTTATTTAGAATCTTACATCCTCTCTCGTTCATTCCCCTCATCGCCGAATTCCTTTTATTTGCACCATGACATTTATATTCTTCTCCGCGACGTGATGTTTGGCATTTCGGCTTCATTTCCCTTTCACCAGGAATTAAAAATATCAGTTTTTCAATTCAAATTCCATTGAGAGTAGAATTTTTCCACTGAGGCTTAAAGGGTGATACAGAAGAGGAATCAATGTGTCCAAACATGATAATATATGCGAAGCGCGGTGTGAAAGAAGTCGAGAATTCGACGCAGGTTCTGCCGAACGCCCAAGAGGTTTTATGCGTGTAAATTTGTCCTGTTCGAACTCGGATAGGGCTCTATAACGGACTCGCTAAAAGCATTCTCGGGAAAACCCGCCCACACACTTCAAACTGTTTTGCCTACCTCTTTTACCTTGTTACCCGGACAAAGTTTCCTAGGTTGGGAAATCCTGGTCGTCTACCTATACATATTGAATTTCGGTGAGTTCACTTATTTATCAGGTGAAGACACGCGAGCAATAAAAAAAATTCGGGAGCTTTTATATTTATAAATTACGTCTGAACGCTCTTCGAAGATGGTAGGTTAAGATTAAGGCTTTTTATTATAGGCCGTAAAGATATGGAATGAGGTATGGCTGGGTGTTATGTACCTAATATTGGCTATAGTACTACTCAGAATTCACCTCTGGTACTCATTTCTATGGGGCTAGTCGAAAATAAATCTTCGAGAAAGACCGATCAGGCCTAGAGGGACTGGGTCACGAATTTACTGGGGATTGAACTCCAGCCGTTTGCATAGCATGCCTATAGTAAGTTCTCTTCATCCAAGGTAGCTCTTATACCCAATTAATTATATAACACAGCAATTCCGAAGAAAAAACAGGTATGAAAAAATTTCTGAAAGGATCGGGACTTGATTCCAGTTCTACCATTCGCCGGGACTCTTTCCAATTAAGCTATCTTGACAGAGGTTAGTAGGTAAGAACGAGTGGTTCGTCCGACTATGCGGCATCGACCACGGCCAAAGTTCTCTATGAGATACCAGAATAACGAAGTGATTGCAAGAGAAATCTCCTTAAAGGATAACATAAGGAAGGTATAAGGAAGACGGCACGCTGAGGTAGGTGTCTAGGCTAATTATCCAGGCAAAACGGACATGGATAAAGTCTGAGAGGGCTGGATTGACCGGGGTCATCAGACCACGCTGCGTGGTCAGACGAAAAACTCACCCGTGCCTACAAAGTTCTGACAAGATAGCTTAATTGGAAAGAGTGGCCGACCGGTAAGATAATATTCGGACTCGAGTCCTGGTCCTGTCAAACTTTTTTCATGTCCATTTTGCATGGGAATTATCTCAGGCCTTGCACTTAACGTGCAAAGTTATCCTCATTCTTTTACATGAATCACAGTTATGTTTTCAGATTGAGGTAACCAAATGGCGACAAGAAAGCCTATTACAAACGATAAATGTTGCCAATATTTCTCAATGTATCCATTGAAAAATCGAGAAGAGGACAAAAGGTGCTTTGCGAAAAGAAACAATAAACAATGTTGCAGACGAAGAATTCTTGTGAATTATATCGTCCTTTATGAGAAGGATCATGAGGAAGTGTATCTGAAGGTTATGAGAAAGAATATCTCAAGATGATATCACAGTATTCATCCAAATCGTGAATGATGACTTCTTGATAAACTTGGAAAGTGAACTCGAATCAAACAATCCTTTCACTTAATTCGATGGATATCAACCCATATACTTTTGCAATCATTGTAATTGCAACAATGTACTCATGCTATGCGTAAACAATTTAAAAACCTAGCTTTTCATTTTATTATTAAAATTTTTTGCGTTAATTTTCTCCGTTATTTGTATAGTATGTTATCAATCTGTTATCTATTATGTTTAATCGTTATTAAAAATAACTCTTGCATAAATTTGTTACCTCAACTCCTTAAAAATTATTTAAAGTAAACTTGTCAAATAGTAGAAAGGAAAAAGGAACTCGGACCCCCTGTGATCATGAAAGCATTGCTTTCGAAATGCGCATTAGGGATTCTGAATAACTGGTGACCGCTAAGCGATTATCCGTTTCCTGGGAATCGCCCTAGACGGTTGCCGCTGTCGGCGCTTGGAGAACCTTTGTCTCTTAGTCTTATGTCAAATAGTATTAATGTAAAAGTTCTATCTTTAAAGTTTTTAACCATTATTATTTAAATTCCATTAAAATATCGACATATTTCAGTGATATTCAAGTATTGCGGAGGTCGCGGTAATAGAAGAAAGATTATATGCGATGAGGCGGAAAGCCTTTTCGCAGTAATTACATTTGGTACTCTTTGTAGAAGATATACGACGGTGTGTGAGGTGGTATTTCATTTTCAAAGAGGTAAATGGTATTGTGATATTGGTGGTATTTTAAGTTCAGAGTGCTTCAATGTTAGTTATGGCTTGTTAAGGCACCCACAAATAATTTATGGTTAAAATTTCACACCCGAGGCTTTCGCTTCAATAGCCTGGCTTATCAAGAACGTTACCGCAATATATATTTTTCTGTATTATTGATAATGACATAAGTCAAAGATTTTAATATAAAAACAGCAATCCAATAAGCCTGAAAAATCCATCGTTGAGGATACCAGTAAATTAGCATCAGAAAAATTCTTCTAATATTCTTATCTAAAATTAATCTAGATGGAAATTAATATGCAGAATTACAAAAGAACGAAATCAGCTTAAAACTATTGAAGAAAATATATATCATTATATCTACATCTACTATCTACCGAAAAAAGGTAATCATTATAATTACATTACTATGGTTAAAATGTTTTATGATTTTTAATTAAAAGCTCAACTACGGGGCAAAAAGGTTCAGAGATAACATTAGAAACGCCATTTCACTCCTCAATGTCTTTGTTATAGTGAGGATTTAAGATATTACACTATCCAACTTCAGTTTATGAGAAGCTATTTTGCGGTAGTGAATTAAAGAAAACATGCAAGATCGTATTTAATGGAATAATTGCTCTCCAGATGAATACTTTAACACTTTTCAATTAATATTTCCGATGATACAGGTCATTGACGATTAATCTGATATTCAAGGTATGTAAGCCGAAAAATATTTCCGCTGTTATTGAGGTCATTGACGATTAATTTGTCGCTCGAGAATAATTTAAGTATTTCAGCCGAAAATCAAGTAATAGGTGTCTACTTAGACTTAAGGCATTTATTTAATTACTTAATAATTCAGTCTAAATCATGAATAAAATTTCGTATTATTACCATCCGAGATTATTATATTGTTTGCAATAAAAAGTGATGACAAATAAATCCGGAATACTCTAAATGAATCTTGAAAGAGATCCTCGCCAGTAATGAAGGGAGGTGCAGATTTCCTCGGCAGAGACTGAGCAATCACTGCTAGATCTTATTAAAATGCAGCCGAGTAAGTACTTAAGAGGATACTAATGAGCATCAAAATTCGAGGAAAAGATTCCTCTCTCAAACTCGCGTAACAGCAAGTACTCACGAAGGTTTAGAAACAGTACAATATTTGTTTGCGAAAGAAAATTAATGTCGCAGTTTTGTACATTTTCACTATAGTCTAATTCAAAATTGGGAGTTGGGATAAAAACGCTCTAGATGGAAAGAAAAATTTGGAACAGTAGTGGAGTTATTTTATAAGTGCTCGGTTCCCTGAGTTAATTTTGATGACATTATTATGAGAATTACTTTTTTCGTGCCCTATGAATTATGAAGGCATCTTAAGAACGAAGGCAAGTTAAGACCGTACTAAGAATAATCTTATTATGAGCACTAATACCCAATAGCGAAAATAAGCGGGTGGTAAGTATTAATAAATTAATGAAAGATAATAATATTATGACAAGGTAGATGTAGATGACAGAAATTTTAATTAGTGCAACATCCAGTGGGGTGAATTAAGGAAAGATATTAATATCTTTTCGCTTCATTAGTAAATTGAAAAAATGCTCCAGCTTATTAATTAACTAAATGTAAAAAAGGGAAAAGAGTGAATGCCGAGCACTACCTCTCTTCTCGTTGATTAAATCGATCAGCCATAAGGAAGTTGGAGTGAAAATGGTTCTTTTTAATTCATAACTGAACCTTCCTTTTTTAATAAACGAGATAAAAAAATGTGTTTACTCACCAAATTTTTACGAATGTGTCTTTCTTGAAATTCCGGATCTGAAATAGAAAGCTTTATGTTATAAAATGGACTCATAATTACAAATTAGACAGTAATAAACATTAATATATGTAAATTATACACAGAAATAAAGCTATGATACACAACAGAGATATTGCTACTATTATTTTCCTAAATATTAATAAGTTACACTACATTTTAATTAAATTTTCATTTAATTTTAGTAAAGTTTAAATTTTATTTCTTATTACGATAAAAAAATACTTAAAGGTAGATACTTCAGAAATTTCTGGGATCGTATTGAAGACCTGTTATGCCTCTCAGAGATAATCAGCAGATAATGTTTACTAATAACATTTATGTCCTATTAAAAGTCTCGTCAGCTCTATTAGAAATCCATAAAATTTATTGGGAAAATACACTAACTAATTGCTTCAGAAAATACCAAAAATACTCGATAAACTTCATTTTAAAAAATGAAGTGGAAATATTTTAATGGAATAAATTTTGAACCAAAGATAAAATCTAAAAAAATAAACATTATCATAGCAAATATACGATAATTCAGAAGTCAGAAAGCTATCGAGTATTTTTACGAATATAAATGGAATTCATTCATGAATAAATTAATCTCTCCCACACATACGAAAGAACTATAAATTTGCTTAATTTAAACCTCAGAAGTAGACCAAAATCTCTGTCATTGATGTCACTTCGGCATGTAAACAAGGCCTTAGACTAAACAAAAATATAGACCATGATGGAACTCGTGAAAGAAGTTCATTGCCTCTTCGGGCACAAAACTAACTCGATAAAACACGTGAAGAATCCGTAAGGCTTCTAAAGAAAATAATCCTTTGGAAATCTCGACATTAAAATAGCCACCCTTGAAACTACAAATCACACCGATTACTACTCTTCGGCAAAACCATTCGAAAATTTCAACTTTGGCGAGAAGCACCAAAAAATCGGATTGAAGACGCTGGACGAAGCATCTTCCAGCAAAAATAGACCGCGAAAGCATGTAAGAAGCCCCCCAAGTACCACCACGTCGCTTAAGTTGTGCCACGGGGTGGGTGAATGAAGCCTTTTTCCACCAATACTCGAGTTTCATTGTTATTCTTGGTTCCCATTTAATTCCACGCCGATGGGAGTCAAAAGGTCTTTGCTTCCTGGAGTCTTTAGTAGCGGAAGACCTGTATGTGAGATGGCAACATCAGCTGTTGTAAGTGGGAAGGTTAATGGCCTGAGTAGGCGGTTTTATAGGAAAGACAGTATGTAACGTGGGGGGAGAAGGGGTAGTGAGATTGCGTTTAGGTTCCGGAGTAGAGATGTTAGTTAAGGCAGCTCTCCCTGGGGTAAATGGATCGGAGAGCTATTAATGGGAGGTGGCATGAGGATGAAGGAGCCTCCGACGAAACATCTAATTCCTATGATAGGTGAATGTACTCAAACACCTTCGAGATCTGTGGCAGACGTGGTAAGTTTATGTCCTTCCATCAATTCAGTTAGCGTGCGAAAAATTATTTCAATCTCGTATCACGTAGCATGGAATACATACTTATGATTTTTCAATTGAATTAAATTCATATGAAGATAAACTACACTAAACTGGATACATAAGACATGTTTCAGATATCATCAAGTTTTTCATCAATGTCTTCGGGTATAAAAATGTATTTTCCATGTTATGATGGAGCTTCACTGAAGAGTGATCTTATTTAATTCATTCATACATTATTTCAAGAAACACTGGATGGTTGGGAAATTGAGACAGTAACCCTAGACCATGTATGATAATTTCAAACAATGGAATTACGCTTTGAGAATTAATACAGAATTAAAATCATCAAAAGCATGACAATGACTATAACCTAGCTGTTTTCGACAAATTCTAGTATAATGCAAAGAAAAAGCCTCTTGGACATAATATCCTCATTAATATATACGAGCTTGCTCCATTGTTGGTTTGGTAAACATACATAGGATTACTGTTCTCTTGAGATAAGAACACGGGACTCATGACATTTTGATTAAAGTAAGACAGGTACATAGCTGTAAAACTTAATCTGAGTTAATTTCATGTTTTTTGAAACACTGTGTGAGTCTAGCGTTACCTTTTTTTGTAAAAACTTTCGTGTAAAAGATTTCTCTCATTGAAATCTCACTATCTTACATCGCATCCTTTCTAGGAGGCATTCCTTCAAAGCTGATTAGCAAATAATTGACTGGGACTGCGTTAAAAACGGGACGTAAGGTAAAGCCTATTCCTACATACACGTCTGTGTCTACATACGCTCATATAATCCTCTTTAAATATCATTTCTCCTTTTTCTAAAGTATTTCTCAAAATAGTTGTAACTTTGATTGACAGTTTTGATTGGCACTCAATAAAATTCACCCCATAATAACACTTCAAATGCTTGCAGATCCTGCGGAAACATAACCGCAGATTTTTTTCCATTTTAACATAAAATTTTCAGGGATTGTAAACGTTTAAATAAAAATTATAATTTTTAACCACACGAAAAACTGAAAGGGCGCCAAAATTATTTGCGTATCCATTAATGTAAATCATTCGAAAAAGTGTTCGTTTCCGTAGTATTAAACAATTCAGTGAATATTATAAACTATATTGTAACTAAGTAAACTTCTACCTCTAGGTAAATTAATTAAACTAAATTCGTCCAAAAGACTAAGAGATTTCCGAATTTCTCACAACTCAGTAAATCCAATGATTATTTTTTCCATATTTAAGGGCCACTTGGACCGAAGTGTCCAGCGGAGTTATTCTTTTAACTTACGGCACTCATGCGTGAGAAATTCGATAAGGAGACCAATCCAAAGCGTTCATTCCAAAGTTCCCCTGTTAATGCGGCACTGCACCCTGATCAATAGGGATAACTCCCCCGCGTCGTCCTACGGCATACATGCGACATTTGCTACAGATATCGATATTCTCCACTTGGAGGATGGTGCATATGTTTTTACCCACGACTAATATGAACCTCACTCTTAATCTATATTTCAAAATCATAACTTCTCTTCATATACAATTGAATATAGTAGCCAAGAGGTCTCTTTTGTCTCGTATCATAATGAACATTTAACATGGAGGTTAAGTTTAAAATTTAGTTTAACTCTAACAAACTGTACTGCAATCGATGGTAAAGCCTTAACCGGTAGTTAAAATGAAAGTTTCCTCAACTACCAGATTGAAAGAAATTCAAATCTTAACCATAGGGTTAACTGCAATATATTATGAATGCAAACAATCAATATGGTAGATAATTATCAGTGAAAACCTCATTAATGCAGTGAATAGTTTAAAAATACACTCCATGTCTTTAATTAGTAGTTAAAATTAACCTTCAGGCTGTGATATACTTGTAGATATGTATAGACATCAGAATGTTCTCTAGAGTACAGAATAAGAATTGAACAATTTACTCAGTGTCTACAAGTTAAAAAACAGCACGTTGTTAGCCATTTCCCTTTCACATGGAGAAATGGTTACGACAAAAAAGTGTTAATAATGCGAGACTACAATATTACTACATGACTACTAGTGCATGACAACCGGGAATACAGCTGTTAGATATTAAGATGAAACCTTAAGGTGTAGAAAAATATAAAAAGTATCGGCTGAATGCCCGTCTGGATTCCAAAGCTCTTCATTGCACCTCGATTCCTCTTATATATAACCAGCTTTATTGAGAAAATTACGAGGAATGCTGAATGTGAGCATTATGAATTTCTTTATTAAACATCAAATAACTCAGGCAAATTTGTGACTGTTTAGTATTTCATACGTTCGAAAGAGTTTGTCAGAAAAAATGACCTGAAGAGTTAAAAAAAACAGCCAAATTTTAAGTTTATCCATGGGCTAGATAAAAACATTGATTAAAGATTAATATCAGTCACATTTGTTAAAAAGTTTTCTTCAAATTGCTCCATGTTCGCACAAGCATCGGTCCCAGCCTTATTTCCTAAAATACATAATAATTCGTATGTAAACATATTAATTCGAATTTAGATGATAAAACCTAAAACTAATGTTAATCTGTTTGATATCAGATTGAACATCTTTGATATATTACATACGGTTGATAAAGGGGCTATTGGAAAGTTTAAAGGCTAAGGAGCGATGAAATTCCAACTTCGAAGTGAATACAAAGAAGTACACCGAAATTTATTTCACAGTATTTCAGAGGACGGTGTATTTATGAAAAGAGAGAGATGTACTCGTAAGCAGGCCGATAGGTGAATTTCAGTTACAACTGTAGATTTACCTCTCGGCTAACTACACCATTATCGCCGGAGCTAGATTTTATCTCCCCACTGCTGTCATCCACAGATGACTGATTCAGACAAGTGAGAGGATATGAAGAGTACAAAGAGATACAACGCAGGATGTATTTTTTGATCACCCCGTTCATCCTCATGTATCAATAACTATCCTATTTCGGCCGGAACCTCATAAATACTAGCGGTAACTTCCTCTTCCGTATTTTATATAAAATAGGATTCTCGCAATCGGACTATCTGTTTGAACTAGATGATGAACAAAAGAACGTCCAGAGTTGAAAAATAAAGCGATATGTAGCATGCGATATATTACGTCTGATATTAAGTTTTCAAAGCGAACATCTAAACCAGAGATGATGAAACATCTTTCGAAAGTTCGCAGGTTAAAATTATCAGATTTCATACGAACCCTTCTGGGTGATTAAATCATTGGATCGTGCTATACCTGAGTGTTAGCTACCTTTAAGTATTCGGACATCGAAATTAAAAGATATAAAACCAATTTAATTGCTGTATAAACTAAAAGACGAAATTTACTTTATTCATCGGATTCAAAAACTGACACTGGGAATAAACGACTTAAATACGATACGACTGGGGTAGCTCACCCAGGGACAATATAAACATTATTTTCTAGAATAAACACCGAACCCGGCGCGGAAACTTAAAATTCTTGAAGCGTAACCGAAAACCCTAATTTGTTCCCTTCCGAATTTCGGTCCAAAACAATATACTTTTATTTCACTTAAGTGCGATTGGAGGAATCTATACTGAATATGCGTAAAATAGACTCGCAACTAATGAGAGAAAAGTTTTACATTTACATTTATAAGTTCCAAAATTTTATCTGTATATTTCTTTAGTATCGCAGGTTTTATCCTAAAATTGAATCCTAAATTTTATCCTAAATTTAGGACAAAATTTTACCCTAAAATTTTATCCTAAATTACACAAAAATCAATAACTTTTAGAAGGATACGATAATATTGTGGTCTGAGCGAAAGAAAGCAGTTCGACGTTGTCAAAAGGGAAGTCAAAAAGGGGGTCAAAAACGAAGTCGTAACTGAACCGGACTTTGAATCGAATCGAAGCGAAAATTGGAGACACAAATATTACCGTTCGGTATCCTTGTTGAAGGAGAGAGGCCTTCTATTTTAAGTGGGCTACTGGATCCCCAAGTCTAAATAAGAAAAATTTTTAATCTGCCATACGTCATTTAAGAAAAGATGCATATATTGCTCTTAATCGTAGAATGTATCAATTAATATTTTACTTGAAGTCTTGGAAATTCTCAATTACAACAGGGGAAAAGAAGCATGAATACATCTAAAAACACGTTTTCGACGCTATAAGGTGGTCTAACTAAACAAAACAATGTTAAAGGTTAGAAAACGCAAAGACAAAAGTTAAACAATACGTCATATGCATAAACCGATAAAGTTAGAATCCAAAGATTTTAATGGAGGTGAAAACCATAAGATCCCAACGCATAATCACGATTGTTTAAATATAATTAGCCAAGACAAGGTTAAAACGAGAAGAGGATGGAGCGATGAATTATATATAAATATAAATCACAGGGAATTCCTCGATGAAATAACTACAAACATTACGTGAAATTTGAATAATCTCGAGACAAATGATCACATATAAGGCTAACATAAACATCACTACGCGTAAAAAGGGAACCGACATTGTTAAAAGTGAGAGGCGGTTATGGGATTAGACAAATGTTTTATTTTTGCCACATTATGTAATGTATTCTTGAGTGAAGCAAAAAGGAAAATAAACGATTTCGAAGCAATTAAAAGTGTTCAATAAGAGAAGTGAACGAGCATTGGACCCCCTATGAAAATGGAAGCATTGTTTCCGAAATGCGCATCGGGATTCTGAATAACTGGTGACCACTGAGCGATTATCTGTTTCCCGGGAATCGCCCTAGACGGTTGCCGCTGTCGGCGCTTGGCCTTTGTATCTTAATACAAGTAAACGCTTGTACATGGAAGTCATTCTTTCCACGAAATATACGCGATAACGACAAGCAATGGATGTAGTTCAAAGACTCGATGTTTACAGCCCCTACCACCACACAAAAGGCAGAGTACTATATTAATAGAAGATATAACTAAATATTATTGTGATTCCTAACAGCCAAGAATATGATTCTTTGCATGAACTGTGATATCTCGTGTCCAGTAAGCGCTTCTGCATTATATAATTCTATGTGAATAGTGTTTACTGATGCGAGTAATTGCCTGGTATGATGTCTGTAGGGGTTTTCGTCCGGATGAAGTAGAATACCACGTCGTTTGTAATACTCCTCATTTATGGCTACCATTTGGCCCAGTTGCCAAACTATAATCCAGTACTCAACTCAAATAGTAACTCAATGGGTTTGAGGATATTAGAGGAAGATGGAGAAACACTCTAGGTGTAACAAATCCGGCAGTTATATGTATAAAAATTTTAATGGAATGAATTAGAGTAAATATTTAATAATTCAATTATTAATTATACCAATACTTTGAAAGAGATCACATATCTCTACTGTCAGTCTCTCACTTTCCCTTATTCGTCTAATCTAGCGCACTGAAATTATAATTATCAGGATCACCGAAAGGGACTCTTTGTAGCTAGAACTTTTCCACAGTCAATGAAGTGAAAACAGTGGTGACTGATACATGACTAGACCGTGGCAGTGCATACACGGATTGATAGTCAAACAAAAGATTTGTTTTCTCAGGTAATCGAAGCACTTTGGGACAAGCATAGGGTGCATGAAATAAACATGGAAGGAAAAATGCTGTGAAAGCGTTGACAATTTTACATTTGTATACATCTGTATTTTCTTAATGAAAAAAGGTTTAAGGTTAATTTTTGACTCGACCTCGCACTTAACCGAAGTTTTCGCGATTTCACGTTGCAAACCTTAAAATGCAGTATAAATAAGAATCAAAATTGAAATTTTATTTTTCATAGTTGCTCTCCCAGTTTCGTGGGGGGATCATTTGTAATCAAACTTCTCAAAAGAAAGTAAGGTCTGCAACAGAACAAAAAATTAAACTTAACGTTATTTCATGGAAATTAATACCATCGGTTAGCCATGACGAGGTTCTATTTAGAATCAGGGATAAAAGAAAAACACGGTATAATATCGTGAATAGAATATGCGAACTTATGGGTTCAGCAATATATTCATGAAAGAACTATAAAAGATACACTGGAGGTCTACATTGACAGAAGATACAGAGGAAGACTGTTCATACAGCAAATAATAAATTACGTCCATTGCAATCCCTACGAAGAAATGAAGCTGAAGACACAACAGCGGTTCATATGGAGAACAGCTACAAACCAATCTACTGATTGAAGACTGAAGAAGAAGAAGAAGGCTATCATTTGATACACAAATATACAAATTTATATACATATACATACATGGGTGGTCTGAAAAGTTTCCGACATTTCGCCATTTCTCGAAATGTTTTCTGAAGGTTTCTGAAAAATCTGGGGTCGGGAACTTTTCAGACTCGTATACGACAGTGATTATTATAGTAATTGATTATGAGCTTATAAAAATGAGCGCCGCTTCAGAGCACGTAAAAACGTTGCAGTAGCCAGTTACAAACACGGCTAAAATCCCCGATTCTCAGCATACGACTCGACGAAGAGATTCCCCGCCCATATCGATCTCGGGATGACCAAACGGCAGAAATACGGACGAATTATCCTTTTTCGCTTCTCTTTACGATTCGGTTTATCTCCTTCCCATCCGAGTGCGAAAGTAATTTGCACCCCTTCATTTACCTGCCACTTAACGTTTCATTAACGCTCCGTTTGACGTTTTAACGAACGCCATTGTGCGATGAATGCCTTCGGAAGTTTGAGTTCCGAGAATTATCTCCCCACAGCTTGCGAATGTGTTCGGAGATTAAAATAGCTCCGCGCATTTACTGCTTTGGAGGGAAAATGTTTTGAGTTATTCGGCTATAGAGAGGATTCGGAGGGAGAGATATTATGAAATGCGAAAACTAATTGAGGGCTTTGAGTCGCGATTTATTTTGGCCTCAAACTTTAATTGAGACTTCAGCGGGCCGTTCTCCACATGCTGAAAACATTTAAATATATCTCTGACCGACTCCCTTTGTTTTGGTGAATTAAGGATCGATGTAGCGGATAAAGCATTGGGATAAGCTACTTGCTTAAATGGCTTCTTTATACGGTAACAACCATGTTTACTATAAAATCTATGCCTAAGTTATAGATCGAAATATCCAACTTAAATGAATATTATTTTTATTTCACAAATAAAAATATAAAAGTAAAATTTGTGTGTACTTAAATGTGTATATATTTTATTTCACTGATAAAAATATAATAACAAATTTTGCAATCCTACCAAATTTGAAAAACAAAATACAATAGCGATTTCGGATCGTTCGGCCATCCTCAGGCGATTTCTTGGCGAAATAAAAATAATATTAATTTAAATATGATATTCCACGAGGTAAAACCTGAGCTAATTGAGTTTATATCCAACTTACTATTCTGCCATGAACTTTTTGGGAATTTTTGTGGTATATTGTCAAATATAAGCTAAATCGTATTCCTTATTTACTTCCTTAGCGTCTTACATCCGTAAAATTCATCTTAGCCAACATTTATGATAAAAATGCTAGGGTATATACAAACCTATACGTTCCAATAAATATACTTTCATATTGAGGATTCTTAACATGCGAGCTAAAACAAAAATACTTGGGATATAACTGGGCTCTTGAAGAGATTGGAAAATAAATTTTTGTTCTTATTTTGATATTTTAATACTACTTACACAGAAAAAGTGAAAATGACATTAAAAAGGGAAGATTTCACACATGAAAAACATCACAAGCAAAATAATTAATGTGAAAGAATAGAAGGTAAGTAATCTAGTAATGAAATAGTTGAAAAATTAAAAATACTTTCAATTCTCAATGATTAAATGATGAATTAATAATGAAATATTCTGCGGATTTCATTCATTGGAAGCTGACTCATTCAAATGAAATATAATGAAATTAAAATTAAATTCAGTAATTATTGCTAATTATATACATATGCGTATCAATAACATTACAATTATTATTTTAATTAACATTCCAATGTTTCAAGGCCACATAGGCAGGTTATTGTAAAAGATGTCGCTTGTATCAAGTGATATTCATTTCCATCAGACACAAATAGAATTCATAGCGTTATTTCTCAGAATATTAAGGAATTCGAGGTTTCTCTAACTTCTTTTCTACGATACTTGGGGATTGAGTCGAAATTCTCACAAGGAAATAAAATCATCTGAGTTGTGTTGAATGAAATAAATTTTAGAGCAATCCTGACAGAGTTTTAACCCCTAATAAAAGTAGAATAGAATACGACTTTATCGAGGATGAGATTGAGGCTATTAAGTCCCATCTTATACATACCCATGGAATAATGGAACAATAAGAAGCTAATCTTAATATATATCAGAAAAATCTTTTAATGCTGATATGTGCATACATATTCAGTTTGACGCCATAATTATGTGCAAAGTACAGCCGATAAGCAAAGCTATTTGAGATGCCTACATGAAGGGGCCAATACAAAGAAATAGTTTAAATTTCATCAGCATCCTTTTGATGAGTACTGTGATATTAGGAAAAAATAGCTATGAGCATTCGGTATAATATAAACAACTTCTGAAAGATCATTGGGGTACCGAAAATATGATTAAATCAAAGAATCAAAATCAATTGAATCAAATCAAATATTTTCAACGCACGAGGTGGAAAGTTACAGCAAAATTATTGAAGCATTAAGAAATGAAATCTATAATGCTAAATGCTGTTTACGGATATAAACATTTAGGTCAAGCCAGAACTTACAACTGCCCAAAAGTGAAGTTCATAAAACATCTAACTTTACTTTAAGATGGAAGGTAAAGTAGCTGAACAAACAAGAAACTTCCTTTCTAACTAATTCTCTCCCGGCCAAGAAGATATCGAGGGTAAATAGGCCGCAACAGAATAATGAAGCAGGTATGAATTATTCAACGTAATTCCATTATGTATTTAATAAACATGCAAAAATCCTTTCTTTTTTTTCAGGCTATCTAATTAATCACATTTTGACGAAGAAATATGTGAAAGCAGATTAAAAAGAAAAATTTTCTTTAGATACTCTCCATGGAATTTTTTTGCGTAGCGTATCGAATAAAATACACATTTTTAATCACTGAATCCATAATTTGCAGATTCTGACAAAGAGAGTTGTCAAATGGAAACTTTGTATCAGAGAATTATCATTCAGTGGAAATACTGTAAGCCATATTTTCCAGCTGAAGAAATTATGATACTATCATTTCCTCTATCATATCTTGATGAATGGAATATTTTATAGTTGGTCCTCTGGTACAAAATAGAGTAGTTTTTCATTTCTAGTATTTTGGCATGGGGAGGATAGCAAGGGCTAAGTCCTTTTCTCCTCATTTTCTTAGTAAGCCTCATTCCTTCTAAATATTTAATAGCAACTAACTACATGATCCTGCTTTTCTTTCATGCTTACTGCTGAAAGTGATTATATGATATCTTTTAAATTTCTATCCAGAAAATAAAGTTTAGAGACCTATATTTCCTTGTACACAGTTTAAATACGAATAATTTATAATGATGTTATTGATGAAAATGACCAAGGAATATTGTCAACGTGGTTAATTATTGCACTAACCTTGTAACCATGAAACTACAATCAAATTGGGAATGGTAAGCAGAAAATTCCATAACTAACTTAGTTATGTTATAGTTTTAACTATTGATAATTAGGAGCCTAGTACATAGCCTATAGCCTGGCTAGTTAAGGAATATCGAGATGCCATGAAGAGCTTTGGAATGCAGACGGGAATTTAGCCGTTATTTATTATATTTTTATTCTTCTACACCTTAAAGCTAGTATAGGTAAAGCTGTTATTATAATGGAACTAATTTTGTTATTGCTATCTCCCATGCGTTGCCAAATACTGAAATATCCATAAGAACCGTAAACAAACATCCACTTCCCTCAACAGTTAAAAATAAATGGTCTGAATAGGTGTTGAAAGATTTGCCGATATTCGGCGCTTGGAGAATTCCTTTGTCTCTTATAGAACCCGTGTTGTTTCGATGACTTCGGGATACTTTGAAAATGCGAAAAGTCTGAGCAACTTAATTTGTCATCTTAAACGTATATTTAAGCCGCCACGATAAACAACGAAAAAGGTCGTGAGTCGATGAATTTGTGAACAGCACCACAAAGAGCTATCACTTGCATACCCAAGGTTGAGAGCGAACGGGGCACAAAATCCACAAAGATCATTATCGATAGAAAGTAGTCTGAGAAAAAAATCTCCTAAAATTTCTCCAATATTCAATTTGGAGCGTCAAATTTGATCATCCGACTTCGGAGACCTCCTTCACGGGGTGAGAGAGTGTCGTCCTTCTGGCAAGGGCCTCCTTTGAGCCCAAGGACATAAGTTCTTTATGCGAGCCCCCGACTCGAGAGATGCTCAAAAGATGTTTGCCTTTTTTTATTTCAGAACTTTTAGCCGGCGCAAAAATCGGTTTCCCCCACTTCCGCCGATCGAGGGCACTTATCAAATCCCTCTGCGGCGTTATTCTTCTGGAGGGAGGGATCGATCGACAGAAATAGACCGGCGAAGAAGTGCACGACGACTTCCTTCGAAAAATGAGACGAATGCACGCGAGATTGCGTCGATCGGGATTACCTTTTCTTTCCGATTTCTTGCGCCATTTCGTGAAACTCACGCCGGGACTTCGGTTTGTCGACAGTGCGTTTGGCCGACCACGCTTTGCAGATGCACGGTGGGGTTATGGGATTATCATTATTATTACTATTAGATGGCCCGTGCGAAAATTTCGCCCAACCAAATTGATAATAACTAATTTATAAGCGAAGTTGTCTTTTATGTATGTTTCAGTGTTTCCGTATTCCTTTGTGGTGATTGGAATATTTGTTAAAATGTATTTGGGGAATTCCCTCAACTAAATTGAAAGCACTTAATTCATACGCGAAGATGTGTTTTAGGTATGTTTTAGAGTTTGTGTATTCGTTTCTAGTGACTGGAGAGTTTGTTGAAATGTAACTGGGTGGAAAAATAGCATCAGTTCCCGTTTCAATATATCTTTGTATTGAAATCTACATATCCAGTAACGAAACTGATTTCATTAGCTCACCCAAATACATTTAATCAAACATTCCAACAAAAAAGTAGCATACAAACAACAACAAAAAATAACAAAAACAATACAAACGAATACGCAAACACTAAAACACACCAAAAAGTTCACATCTTCATATTTTGTATCAGTGTCCGTTTCGATATACCTCGATTGCCAATATCTTCACATCCAGTAACGAAACAGTGATTATTATGATCCTGCAGTTAGACTGTTGTCAGGTAACAGCCATTAATATTGTCAAGTAACACAGAACACACGCAAACACTTCACGATTTCTTAAAATAGTAGGCGAATAAGTACCAACACTCCAAAACAACGTCATATAAATACAAACAGGACATACAAAAAAGTAACTTGAGTTAATCGATGTATCATATAAGGCCATGACATATCAAAAGGCCCACCGAAGTTAAAATTCCCGACTCAAAGGGCCATTTTAGTATTTCGGCCAGTTTGATGCGATTTCGGCCGACTGTGCGATGATACGTTTACCAGAAAGCTTAGATATTTCTGTCATCGACACTGTTAAAGTTTTAAAAATATTGGATTAATTTTGACGGGTTGATTCTCACGAACCGACGCAATCACTGAAAAAGTATAAATGAGGTGACTAGATGGATAGCTTTTTATTAGGAAATGTTGTAATTTGAGAGATTTGGCATTCTCTCAAGCTTGTAGAGTACTACTTAATTAGTGATTATTACACAATTCTGAAATATTCTTTAAGAATCAACGAAGAGTTTCATTAGATTAATAGATATATGTGACGAAATACTTGTTGCCCACATGTTTAAATCAAATTAATATCAAAATTATGAGTAAAATTCAAATGTAAATTTCACGAAAAGCTTTTGAAAAGAACGTTCATAATTATTTTGACAATGATACTAATGTAAATACCTTAGAAAGCTTCGTAACAAGCGATGTGACATTTAAAGAAATCGAAATTAGCCTGCTATAGTCGAACCTCAATAGCTATCAAGTACCCTAAGTGGGACGTATACCACCATTGGAAATCACTCCTTTAGTTGAGCTCCACAAGCAAAAATCCTGGATGCGCGCCCGAACGGATGAACGCAGTCGTATCTTTCGTTTTCTGTCCTACCCGCTTGACCCACCGCAGCATGAATACTGCTCTGCGATCTGGCATCCTCACGGGGCAGGACTAGTGGCCAATTTAATAGAGTTACAGCGTATCGCGGCTTAACTCTTCAATGGAGATTTTATACCCGATCGCGCTGTTTCTGGGACGATAAAATGCCCCGTTTTACATCGCTGCTGGAAAGAATACTCGACTATGGGAAATTTTCCGTAAAACCCATTGCGGCTAAAACGATTCCGCTATGAATTTCTTCGTTCTGTAATAGTAGAAAAAATCGATTTCTGGTCACCACAGAATTTTATATATCCCTTGGATTTCGTAAGCTTACTTTTTCGGGCCTTTTTCAGCAACCGCAAACTAAATTATCGATCTATTTTCATTCGTGTATTACCTGTACGTGTCAGAGAGTATTTTGTAACTGTTTTATCACTTTAAATTCTTAATATACACGCCTTTGCGCTGCAAGTTGGTGAATGCAAGTTATATTTGCAGAACTATATATCCTTGCCGGCATATCCGAGATAATAGGAAAAACAAAATAACTAGTAATGAAGTAAAGTAATCCATGAGGGTTTTAAAGCTTTCACTAAATTACAATGGCAAGAATGAAATGGCCATGGTTTAGTATTTTAAACCCTCATGGACTTTTTCATATGTTAAGAATTACCGCAAAGTATACCTTGACTCTGTATCGTTGAAGTAGAGTAGCTTCAGTAGTTTTAGCCTCTCTGGACGTAAATGTTTTACTAAACCAAAATTTTAAACTTTTTACCGCAGATGTTCTGTATATATGTCCTTTCATTTAATTTATTTGAGAGTTCAATTCAGAGTCATTCAAATGAATCAACTGATTCTACGAGTGTCATAAAAATTTGCAGTAAAATCTTAAGTAATTGATTTCCTCCATTGTTAATTATTTAAATTATCGAGTATTTTTTTACTTATTTTCTTACACTGAACTATGTTTGCCACTTTCTGAGCCATTTCTTATCGTTAATTAAGTGGTTAAGACATTAACATACATTGACAGCATTATACAATGGAATTCGTAATATATTCCGCGTACGACTATAAGAGCTAGCAGACAATTAAGCAAAAACTGTCCGCGAGCCTCGTAATTTTTACATGACATTACATTCGGAATGAGAACAACATTTTTTTCCGAGTCGGAGAATATTAAATCCATCACAAGAGCGAAAGGTCCGCTACATCACGGAAAGTCACGCCATTCCGTTCTTCCCAAAGAGCGCAAAATAAATTCCGAGTGAAAATTCTCGTTATCGATTTCATTCGTTATGTCCTAATGGGTACTTAGCACGCAGAAAAATGTCTCGAAATCCACGGCGCTTGATCTTCGTACACAGTTTTGCATGAGGCTTCCCAGAATTCGTTCCGCCGAAATTTCTCGGAAAATAAGCTATTACAATGGTCGTTTAAGTTGAGATATTAGTGCTTGTGGGTGTGGTCCTCTTTTCAATGGAGGTCGAAACTTTTCAAGAGGCGTATGTGGAAAGGATGACTCATCCGAAAGAGGGAAATTATGCGGGTCATAATGAAAGTAAAAGCAGCTCATCCTAATTACCCCGATGTGAAAATAATGGAGGTAAATGAACAACGACTTTCAAAGACTGATTCCACGAATTAATTTTTTCCGCCACTTGAAAAGTTCACGATTTCCGACCTGACGATCGATGTTTCGTTGGAAAAGTTTATTAGAACCTAAAAAAACGAGTGGAGAAAATTTATGATGCATGCGCGGATTATTATTAATGATGCTAAATCCATCCCGTAACTTTCTAAAAAGATATTGCTAAAGATTAAGGGTTCTTTTCGAAAGAAGGTTTCTTTTTTAGTGAATAACAAATGTGACGAGCTTTAATACCGGAGGCTATAATAAATTTATGGCGTGGGTTTGCGCTACGACGCTAAATGAAGTATTCGAAAGTCGTAAAAAAATCGATGCGGAAGACTTTGCCGAGTGGAAAACTATGACGAGGAAAAGTAGAAATAAAATAACCCTATGATTTCCAGATATATTGGAAATAGGTAAAGTGACATATTAGTGGTAGCTGGTAAAATGTTATTTTATTTCTATTTTTACCTCTTTGAAGATGGAATGTATGTGTAGAAATCAAGGAATGGATAGACTAAAGTTACTGGTTCTACGTCTAAACATATATGTACATATATAAATGTGTATGTATATGTATAAATATGTATTTATATGTATAAATATATATATGTGTATCATAATCAGCCATTCGCAATCCGATGTCGGATGTAGGCCTCTCCAAGCGCTTTCCAATTCTCTCTATTCTGAGCTTCTCTTTGCCAAGTGACTCCTAAGCGTATGAATAAATATATATGAGTAAATATGTATCCCTGCTGACGTGCGGTTGTCGCGTTATTCGTACAAATATAAACGGATTCACGATATAAAGGAGATGTTAGTCATCGCAAAACAGGGCCCGATATAGGGAATTCTTAGGTATAGGAACCAACTGCGAGATACGAGATTCTTATTCAAACGACTATATCTGCTTAGTTGAAGATGATTCCGCGAGATTCACCATTTCGAACCATTCCACAACGGTCTTTAGTTGACCAATTCACGAATAACCACCAATCGAGAACCGATTCATCGAGGAAATCAACGAACCCACCTCGTGGCCGCCGAAGTAAACGAATCCGAAAATAACAAACTTCCTAATTAATCATACCCCTTCCGTCCTGACCAAGTAAACAACCGAGAGAAATAGACATCGCCCGGAGACTCGTCACGATAGACAAATATTTTTAATGGCTCCCGAAAAGAGCGGAACCTGCTTTAATGACGAAAACCATCATCTTAACCCCTTCCTCCATTTCTGCGGGAGTCACGCTACCTATACCTCCCTCCAGGAAGTACACCACCGCAGCGGCGGGGAAAATTAAAAAAACGCGAAAAAACAGGCCGGCGGAGAATCGGAATTGGGTTCCCTTTTATATGAGCTTTAATGGGAGTGGCCCAGAAGCGTGGGTTTTGCAGAAGATGGCCGCGACTCACGTGCGTGTGGACGGATCGTGACTGTTGCAAGCCCCCCCGTTCCCCCCCGACCTACCGGGATTCCATCCACTTCAACGCGGCGACGTTCCCCCCTCACTTCACTCCATCCCACTAGAGGCGCCAGTATCGACCGGAGGGCCTGCAGAGGAGCTGAAGGAGGGAGGTCAGGGGAGAAGTTCCCGATGTCGCATCACTGGAAACCAACCCAAGCACGGAGGGGAAGAAGAGGGAAACACGGACTGCAAAAAGGTCTTTTCCAGAGGGGAAAACGGCTTTTGGGCCGCATGCGGCCTTTCAGGGCTTCGACGCGGCCTCGTCGCCCCTTATTTCGTTTCCAGATTTCGCTCACTACGTCTGCAAAATGGTCTATTCCAGAGGGGGAAACGATGGGCTATAAGCCGCATGCGGCTTTCAATGCGGTCACTACTTTGTTTCTCTCTGAATCAATTGCATGCGTTAAATTATTTTATTTCCAAATTTTTTAATAATTTTTTTTTGATTCTGTGTCTGCAGAAAGTCTATTCCAGAAATGGGGAAACAACGGCCTAAAGGCCGCATGCGGTCTTCAATGCGGCCTCTTCGACCCTTTCTGAAACAAATGTACGCGTTTAATTATTCGTTCTCAATCTAGTTCACTACGTCAGATGAACTTAAATGGAAATTTCAAGGATGAGGAGCGAAAAATATCGACAAGACAGGGACTCGAACTCAAGTCATACATTTTCCGTAGTGAGTGGAATTAACTGAAGTGGATATTGGTTACAGGATTTTCTCTACCATTAGAGAAGGGGTGGGAATCTTTCTTCTTTGAAGGTCGCACATAATATTGGCCACATAAGAAACCAACAGGCCGCATGTAAGAAGAGTATTTCCCACATTCAAGTAGTTTAACTAAAAGGAAAATGAATTTAATTGCTAAATGAGTCTCGTTCAATAATTTTCATTTTATCTTCACTGGGCCTAATAAATGATATTGGGAGGGAACATTATTAGCATAATTGCTTCAGCATATATTATAAATTGCATATTTGCACGATGCAAAATTATAGCATAATTTGTTTCAGGAAGTGTGGATGAGGCCGCAAATAACGTTCAAAAGTTTCCCACCTCTGGGTTAGAACTTCTTTCCGAAAAAAGGAATACACTGTTTCTAATGCCAGTCATATCATTGAACATTTCTATTTCTCCATTTTTTAAGGCTCGCGCCAATACGTATTTAGATTTCCCGATTTCTGTTTCAAGCAGTAAATATTATAATTCTGATATTGGGTGTAGAGGCTAGATTCGTTTCCCCTCTTTGTTAAACTACTTTAATGAAGGCATTGCGCCAATAAATTGAAACATGATGGCTTCATGTCCTTTTTGACGGTTTCATTTGCGAACGAATGTTACATGCGGCTTTTCGATGAAGAAAGGTTTATCGGCCTATTCCCACTCCCAAAAAAGCCGCCGTGATCAAAATATCACCCATCCCCTCTATCGATCCCAGTATATTTTCTGTCATTTTATTCCGGCACCTTCTTATTACGTTATTTTCGCTTTCGTGTGACTATTCAAACGTCAAAAAGGAGCGCGAAAAGATTTCGGGTCAAAAAAGTTCGCATTCTCCGAGAATCGTGACCGGGGTTCGAATCCCGGTGGGAGGGTCTCACATCCCATGCCGCAGCGGCGCGCGGTATCGAATTCCTTTCTTAAACTGTCTTCACATATATTTTTGGAAAATTAGCCATAATTTAACACGAAAGAGGCTAATCGTTGGACTTCGTATCACCAAAAAGACAGCGAAACTGCATTCGGGGATTCCACTGCGGTGAGCCGGACCGCGCCGCGCTTACGAAAAATCCAACAAATTCCCAAGTTGGCATCTGAATTGAAACATTTTCTTCGGATTCCATATCTAGATACCTGTGAATACGACGTGGTATAGGAGAGTCGATGCATGAAAGCCGTTTATCTATTTGAATTCCTTATTTTATCTCGAAAATTGACCGAAAAAAGTGTCCGCCATTTTTGATGCTTTAAATGAGCAAAAACTCATTTTTGAAAGCGATAACTGCAACCTATCAAAAGATTAAGAATTGTTGTAGATCAATGCAACGTTGTATATTCCCACACTATTTTTAAACGTAACAGCAAACTTGAACGTTTATCCGAAAAATCCGAGACTGCCCATTTCTGTGGAAATTGTTCAAGTTCAAGACGGCATCTATCTTTTTAATGCGTTAAGATATCGAAAAAAGATAAACGGTAACATAAAATTCGATCATTTTATCATAACAGCGCGAAGTTTCAAGTCCTCTACTCCAAACCACCATTTTTGGCCTCTTGGCCAGCCTTTTTCGATTCTAGCCCAATATGCGGCGTAAAATTTGCTCTTCCCCGGGGTATTTGTTACAAAAGACAAATTATTGCACCAAGGTTACGCCGTGGCACTGGAATCGATCCGCTATGTTTCAAATGCTGGAGAAATGGCGCCCCGCCGTTTGAAAGGGATTCCGCCGAGACGAGGGCGCCGAAATGTTTGCGTTCATCCTCACCGAGTTTACTTCTCTCGAGGAAAAATCTTACCGATGAGTAATGCTCGTACGTTTCCGAGTGCTTGGCTGTTCGATCCTTACCGCTGCTGCTCCGCTAACCTATTTCCCATGCGAAATGTTTTCGCTTACCTAGAGGATTGTTTTTGATGCATCTGTCTGTCTGCTAAGTCATCAGCCCTCGTTCCCGAATAAAAAACCAAAATTTTTGGGAAGGTCAAAATTACTAGGCCATATGAGGAGTGAGGCGGTTTGCCCTTTTCCACACTGAGCAAGATAAGTGGAACGTGTTTGATGCGTATTAATCATTTCGATTCTTTGAAAAAGGCGCTTCTCAGCCAAAGCTTTGATGCGAGTTTTCTCTCGTCTCGCTCAATCAGGTTCGAGGTTAGGTGGAAGAGAGGCCCACTCGGGCCTAACCTCGCCTAATAAAGGGTCTATTAAATTAAATTAAATTAATCATTGAAAAAGAAAGATTCTTATGACGGCGGTGCAAATAGAAATATAATCTAATTAATGATACAATAATAGATCAATTTTCTAACTACGTCTAATTGACTAAATACGGTAGGTTTACAGAAACAAGTGCTCAATCTTCGCGTGAAAATGGTAGTCTATCTTTTTTCGGTCGATTTGGCCCCTGACCCACTTCTCGCACGTAAATTTGGCGCAAAGACTTAAGAAGTACCTCTAAGAGTCGGAATTCTATTCTAAGATGCGATGGTGACTTTAAGAATATTTAGGAATCCAAAAATTATTCTAAATCACGTTTATTTTAACTTCGCCTTCTAATTTGAATTATTCTTTTTGATGTATATAAATAAAAATGTATATTTCTTGATTATTTTGATGATTTTATATATATGATACATAAAGCAAATATTTATACCATAGCCTACTTTTTTAATAAGCAATTTTGGATTATAACTTAAATATTACTAGAACGGTAGCTAACTGCATTTAGTTGCACTGAATGCTTGATATAATTCCACACACATATGTTAAGCTTGTATTCACTTCCTGTTCTCTCAAATTAAGCTAGGAGTCCCTAAATACCTCTATTAGATTCGAAATATTCGGTCTCTCTTACAAGGAATGAGACAAAATGCACTACTGATGTACTAAAATTTACATGGGTGATAATCTACTAATTTCCAATATAATTTTAAAAAGAAAGTGATAAGGATGCATTTTTTTCTCATAATATGATCCGTATGGAATACCGACCCGTAATGACATGTCTGAAATATTTCAGCGTCTTGTAAAGTTTAAGAATAAGAAGTACTTCTCTTTCTTCAATTTTATTATAATTAAAAAGCTTCCTGCAAATGAAACCTACCTTTATAATCCTTTAATTACCAGATCATTTACTGAAACTTCTGGTATTGTATGTAAAAGCTATTTTCTAAGCATATATACTATATTTAAGTTGAATTTCCTTCGTACTACTTTTTTTCCGAATATTTAATGATTTTACTGCATTCGTGGGCGAAAAAAGTCAAGCTTTCTAATGAAACGCCATATGAACTACAGAAAAATATTACTTCTTCTATCAAAAAATAATAAGAATAAATTTTTTTAATGCTTTTTCCTAAATGAGGCATAAACGTTTTTAAAGAGGGTTTGATATAGAAGGACAGCAAAGTCAGTCACACATTCCGGGCATCACACAAAATATCTACGACTTAACGAGGATAACTCGACGAGGATAACTACTATTTCTTACACATTCATTCCACACACTAAATTTCCCGAAGACCTAACCTAACACTTCGCTATTTATTGGTCGAGTATAAATCCCATCGGCTACGATAATTTCTAAATATAATCCTACTTGCCATTCTTAAGAATGCAAATAGAGCTCCGTGGTTTATAAACGGGCATTCGAGATACAAGATAAAGGGATGTTTTGTGGCTACGAAAGCCTTAGTGGAGCAACTTCCTACAGAGATAAGATCCAGGGTCGTGAATTAGCAAGAGTCGGCCACGGTAACCGTTAAACTGATCCAAATGGCGAATGCAGAAACCGTGCCAAAATCGCAGGGATCTTGGAGGCTAAATACATCTTCTTTTACATTTATCTATACACTGCACTATCACATTATGTCAGTGTCTAGGTTAATTATTTTATAAAAAGTTCCGGAAGGCGAAAATAAAATTGATACAGTGCCTGTTTACTAGACTGGTTAAATCAATTATTTCTGCCTTGTACTGTATATTTTTGTTAAAATGAGAAAATTAAGTATTTATTCCTTTACATTTAATTTCAAAACAGCGTATGATGCTTCTATTTCAAAAGTTTCTTATAAAATGACAGACGAATCTAAGACCTTGTCGATCCATCATAGAAAACGTCAGCGAATCTCTTAAGACGGCATAGTAAGATTTTATCAAAATTTTACAAAATAAATAATGCTTCAATCGTTCAGGCTATGAGATGATTTGAATGTGTTTTTGTATGAGAAAATGCCAAATTGTAGAAATAACGTCATTTGAAATAATGCAAATCTGGAGAGCATTACAGAATCCTTCAAAACAAAGTAATGAAATTGCAGAAATCAGGAATAGATTTGATCAAACTTCGTCTTCAAATAGTTTTCTAATTAATTCTCAAACATTTTTATCACTCGCTAATTTAGTAATTCGTCGCTGAATTTAGCAACATTTCTTTTAGCATTGCATCTTGCATGCTATCTAAAATGTTCTGTTACGTAAACCCTCCTCTAAGTACTAGCAGCATTACATCTTCGCCTTACTAATAAATCAAATTGCATAACTGTGGAAACAAAGGCAAAGTTCACATTATACAATCATATTAAACATTCGCTGAATTGATATTATATTTATAAAAACGAAATGAAGTCACTTAATATGAAATTAATATTTAGTGTCGAACTTTCCCTCAGTTTAGCTACTGTTTAGCTAATTTTCAGGGCTCTTCTAGAGACATTGTAAAAAATTAATAAATTAATTGGCACCCTCTAGCACACTCGCTCATATTGTTGTACAAGGTCAATGTGCTTTAATGTTCCTTGCCTCTGCTAATAAATATTCTTCGCTTGGAAATTATCTTTCCAAATCATCTTTCCTACCTCTCATCTCTTTTTTCTCATCAATAAAATTAAATGCATTCTATCATTTCATGAATTGCACATAAACTAAACCACCTTCAGAGACAAGATATTTCGATTTATTCACCAAATGTTGCCATAATTTGATTCACTTACTTTCTACAATTCTAATCATTCACACATCAAGGAGCATCAAAGTTCTCCATGACTAATTTCTTATACTACACCACAAATTAAAGATACACGACCTAGGTTTCGTGGCGAAGCCACATCATCAGGTCCTGATGACCTAGGTCGTGTATCTTTAATTTGTGGTGTAGTATAAGAAATTAGTCATGGAGAACTTTGTTGTCACGCACTACCACCAAGTGAGACCTGAGACTGTGATGTTTATCAAGGAGCATCTTGCTAACGCTTACCGTTTTATCTGCTTATTTAAGGGCATATTTCTCCGATGAGGTTTGGGAATTTACTTATGGCTTAAAAATTATAGGTAATGAAGGTAAACTTTTTTCGTAATATATTTATTTTTGGATGATTCTCCTACAGCAGGGGTGAACCTATGGCTCATCTTAAGTGCCATGCGATCCCAAACGGTAGTATTACTATTATGTACTCAATCGAATAAATAATCAAAATTCGAAGTAAATACAAGAGGATTTCGTCAATTAAAGTCGGCAGAAAATCGCCATCGTCATGATATCGTCATAATAAACGTAATATATAGATATAAGATAATATAAACATCTTATTCCATGGTTTGGCACCGCATTGGCACTAGAGTCATATATTTGATCAAATATGATTCTCTTCCGACAAAAGTTCGCCATAGCTGGAGTAGGGGCGTAAGCCAAATGTCAAGAGCAGCGCATGAATATGCCACTACTCAAAACTGGGACTCCTACGTTTGTTGCTTTTCCTGCTTCCCCTCCTATTCCGGCATATCAAAGCACCTTATTGTTATATAGAATGAAAAGACTTCTTAAGCCATTAGGTAGGGAGCAGAGAGCTTACAAGAGAGCAAGGACTCAGTAAGATCTGCCGCACTGAGAGGAACCTGATACATATTTAGATGGAAATGCTATCATCCTCAGAGGTAGAAAAACACTTATTTTATTAAAACTATTATTTAAGAATGCTACTCTCTTGACTCTAAAGATGATAGATAGGCTGTTGAAGTACTTTTTTTTCTTCAGAAAACGGTTTTTCTAGGGCTCCCCGATAGCCGTGTTGGCAGCTCGTTCGACTTCAATGAAAGCGGTCTCGGGTTCGATTCCCGGTGGGATCCCACGTGCTAAATGACCTCAGCTGTCGAAGCACTTATCACAAAACTACTACTACCAATAACGAGTTTCTACAGTTATTGCTGTGTTCTTTGAACACTTAAACTCCCTATATCCTGTCTAAAGAGTTCAGGAGCATTTCAAATCTCTAATTTAACAACATTAATGTCAATTTTATTACTTACAGCTAACTTATTGTTACTAAAGACACCCTAATTTTAATTTCTGTGGGCTCTCGGACCTTTACTGTATTGTAAAGAGGATGAACCGCAACGGTGAACACCACAGTAAAATCTGCATTCCGATATTATCCGATCACACGTGTTGGAGTAACCATTACCCTTACGATACAAACTCTTTCACCTTTGAAATTAGCGAAAAGGGGGGTTCTACCTTTGGTGGGTAACGAAATCAAGGATCGAAGCAAGGGAGCCCCTAACTCCGTTACCGGAATTACCGGGGAGGCGGATGAAGAGGTCCCAGCATTTCCCACGTACCTCCCGGACGGATCGATGGTCACCGCTGGGCGAATTAATGGTTTGTCAAACACATGCCCTCCTCAACCGTCAACTTTGCATTGCGATAGGTGGCAAATTTAAGGGGAGTAAGATGGGAAAGAGACGAGGGATTAATAACGCCGCCCTTACGCTTTCGATCGCCGGTGTTATTTTAACCCGGCCTTCTCCGTGAGGGAGGCAATGAAAAAAAAAGCCCGTCTCGCTCTTCCGACATAGGTGAGAGAGGAAACCTCGACACCGAGGGCTTTCGTGGAAAGGAACGAGAGGAGAGTCTTGAGGTATGGAGGTCAGCTCCTTGACAGCTCTACCACACTCGGCGGAGATCTTATTTTTCTCCTTTGCGGAATTACGTACCGTGGGATTGAAGAACCGAATTGTTCTGCGGTTTTGAGGGTGGTTTTGGCGAGGGAAAGTTTTCGGTAGTAAAGACACTACCCTTCTGAAATTCGTTTTTCTGCAAAATAATTGAATCTTACGGCAAATTTTCATGCATCTTTACAATTTTTGGGGGTTTCCAGCATGAATCGCTAAGTGTGCTGCAAAAATAAAATACGGCAGCGACCTTAGCCCTCCACAAAGAAACATTTCAGGGGCAGGACATACTTCATTTAAGGAAAATACGTTTAAAGGGTACATTATTTAATGATCCCACATGCTATAACGGAATATTCGGTCAATATCGTTGGTAATAATGTTTTATTCTGTATTCTTGCTTATGAATTTTCCCGTAACACTTCTTCTCTTTGTCTATTAAATAATATATTTGATCTATGTTCTTTTAGTTTTGTTTGTGCCTCATCGACAACAAAACCTACCTAAACAACCAATATGATAGCTATTTCTTCTCAATTTTTATTTTTATTCATTAAACCATCATCCTATTCAACTTTACACGAATACAAAATTATTCATGCGCCAATGTAATTAGTTCACCTCCGTAATTAAATTTTCGGAAAACATAAATTAACTAATATTCATGAACAAATAATTAAATTTGCTAAATTGCGGATCGGTAAAATAAATGTAAATTTAAATTTTCTGATCAGATGGTATTCCAAAATTTTAAAAGATAATAAAATTAATAATTGTCAGTTCTATACAATATGGAGAGTTTAATTTCAAATATCAAATGCGATATTCTATTTCGAATGCATTCTGATAGGAAGAAATGGATGAAGAAATTTTGACACTAGGCCTATCATGTACAGCTTCATTTAATTGCATTACCTTCATTGATTTCATCATAATAAACTCAACATAAGGGAAGAATTAGCGGACTATTGTACGGAATAAATAAATCAGTAAAATTTAAAGGTGATGAAGATATTCACGTCTACTTTTGTCCCTCCTTTGAAAAATGTCTTGCACAATATCTTCATCTTTTCTTTGATTGCGAGAGATCCTCAAATTATAAAACCAAAACTTTAATGCGCTTGAAAAACTTGAAAGCTTTGACTGCCTTTGATGTCTCAACGTCTTAGCTTCATAAAATCAGATCGTTAAAGTAGAAGAACAAAGTTTCAAAGAATCTTCACGTAGTAAAGGACAGAAGAAGTTTAATGACCTTCCATCTTCCTCTTTCAAAGCAAACAATTCAAGCTCATTGAAATATCGATTCCATGAACTCTTACAAGCAGAAAATAATTTACCAAAAAAATAATAATTTAAGTCAAAATTTATTTAAAAGATTTAATTCCTATTTTCTTGGAATTTTTACTTCATTTTCTTACCTCTAGAGTGTTAGATGGTTAGTTATTGGAATTGTCCAGCCATTGTCATTCTTAATAAAGCGATTTCAATATTTTTGTAAGGAAATGCATGTGTGTGCAGTAAACATTCTATTGCAGATACCTCCAATAACATCAAAAATGCAAATAAACCTAGACAGCCACACTGTTTTACTAGTGAGAATGGATAATATAAGCTATAGTTGAGCCAATTTCGATATTTTTTATTGAAAATTAAAGCGTATTCATCCATAAAAACGCTTAGTTTTCGAATCCGTATTCATTAAATCTGAAAAACGGAAATAAAATCTTCGTCGGACGAAAATTATTGGCTGCGATATAATAATCTCAATAGTGTACTCATATACTCTAAGACGTTTTCAATACCTATACAACATTTACACCACTTCTAAAGGCAAGCAAGCTAGAGCGCTTCTGTATCCGAAACTTTTTCAATACTTTATTTCCCTTACAATTCAATTGTCGAACAATTAAAAAACCTTCGTGTATCTTGCTTCGAACACGCGCAATAATATGTCTAGATCAATGGTTATTTAATTTAAGTTGGCTGCTTTTGCTCGTTCTTTTGTTTCGCGGACCCTCAAAATTGAATTCTTTAATATACATATTGAGATTTTTTTAAGATTTCAAGTTCCATCAAGAAGATACAATTAATTACGAAAATTTGAGCATAAAAATACTTAATCTGATTTACTCAACACTCAAAAATAACAAAATTACATGATGTCGCATCGTAGAACACTCAATTCATTAGGACAAGCATTTATTCTCACGAAGCTCTTCGAATCATTCCGCGGGCCCTAGTTTGAGAATCGCAGATACAGACAATAATATCACGTTCAGAAGTTGAACCCAAGATAAATCATACTATTGTAGGGTAATTCTTTCCAACCATATGTCTCTATAGCAACTTATTTGATTTAGCTATGTAAAAGGCAAAGATATCTCTCAAGATGATACTCGACGAAAGACCGATAAAAATGTTCTTTCGTTGGATATTTCCGAGAGAAAGAAAGGAAGAAAAGAGGCTAGCGAACCGTTGGAGCTTAAATTGAAAGAAAAGGTCTTGGGCCTATTTGAGTCTGGGTAGAGTGCTCGCTCACTAAGGATTCACCTCAATGTTCAGGGACACAATAGGGGAGGCATATCCTTAGGCCACTCTTACATGGGTCCAAAGACTATCCCTGTGCCCTCTAGCAGGGAGTGGAGAAGTTAATTTCTGGGGCCACAGAGTTTGGGCCCTTCGGGGTCGAAATGGGCCCTGTGAACTTTCGTATATGTTCCTAGGTCCGAGAGGGGCCCTGCGCGGAAAGATCGGAACACTATTTTTGGGGCCCCTAAGTTGAGGCCTATAGGAAATGGTCCCACGATCTTCGGATAGATTAACGAGTTTCGTATATCGATTACGAATAACAACTGCTTGAAAAACATGTCATTTATACGAGGGTGGTCTGAAAAGTTTCCGACCCCAGATTTTTCAGAAATCTTCAGATAATTTTCAGAAAACATGTCGAGAAATGGCAAAATATCGGAAACTTTTCAGACCGCAATTTCGCCATTTCTCGACATATTTTCTGAAATTTTCTGAAAAATCTGGGGTCGGAAACTTTTCAGGCCACCCATGCACAAGAATTTGATTAATATACATCAGATTACATGCAACCCTCAATTCGTTACATTTGTAAGCCCATTTTCAGCAAAAGGAATCAACACGTGTATGCGTGTAAACATATCGAAAAGGAATTGAGCAAACAAAGACACTTTATGCAGACACAAGCGCCCCTCACCGCATTTTCAGAATAACTGCACGGAACACCGAGGCTTTGGGCTCATATTTTCAGCTTAAGCACGATTCGAGCGATCCCCATCGTGAAAACCGCACGATGAATCGCACCGCTGAATTACACGAAGATTAAGCGATGGATCGGTGTACTAAGATGACAAGTGCCGGTGTATCATACTCCGATGCTTTCCACGGCCAGAGTTTTTCGCCTTCCTCGTCCTTTCTGCTAGCGGCGTTCCGGGCGAAGAAGTGGCTCTATTTACGTCATCGCTGAGCCCCAATCGAAGTTTTACAGGACTCGAGGACTCAGAAAAGGAGAGTGGTCTAAATTCGTAGCTTCGATCCGCACCTGAATAGTTTAGAGTTGACCTCAAATTCTCCCGAAGCGCAATACACTGAAGAAGTAGTTGTCGAAGCAAAGAAAACTTTTTCTAGCGGAACGGCTTGTGGAAGCTAATTGTCTCAGAGATATATTATTCATTTCCATCTCGTTCTCACGCCACCGTTTATTTCCTTCTGTGCGTTGACTTTTCACGAGAGGTCACTTTGCTTGAATAAATACGAGGGTGGTCTGAAAAGTTTCCGACCCCAGATTTTTCGGAAATCCTCAGAAATTTTCAGAAAACATGTCGAGAAATGGCGAAATGTCGGAAACTTTTCAGACCACTCATGTTGCTCGCAATTGAAAATTGATATAGGAATATAACAATATAGGAATTGAAGTCACAGAAAAGATTTCCATAGTTGAAAACCTTCTTCTTACTTTCCGATATATCAGCATTTTCTTTACTCTTAGTTATCCTAAAGTTGTTCTACGTTTGACAGAAATAAACCTTTGATTTTCGATATATTTTCTACGATTAAATTTTGATTTTAATCGATTTCATTGTGAAAAATCAAAGATATGTTAGAAGGATATAAAAAAAATAACGTTCATGTTTCAGAATTATATATGGAGCGTATAGTTGACGGAAAAGAAGAAATCTTCAGAAAATTTTCAGAAAACATGTCGAGAAATGGCGAAATGTCGGAAACTTTTCAGACCACCCATGTACATCATTCCCACCATGAGATTTTCAAGAGGAATCACACTGATACCTAGGGTAACGAATATAATTTTCCCCGGAAATCTTCGTAAGCCAATACGAAGTATTCCATGTTATCCCAAATCCTAACATAACCCATAACAAATGCCAAAATACCAGTGATTAATGTGTAATGGAGAAGTCCTTATTTTTGTTGTTCTTTAATTTTCGTGCATGAGGAAGTAAGCGTACATTTACCAAAGCATTCGTTAGCCTATTTGTGTTTGTTATTTGAGTCCGAAAACAGCGAAAAAGCTCCGTAAGCTGATGAATTAGTTTGCAGAGTTCTTCGCTACCTATTTGCTGGACGACAAATAATACCACAAAATTCTGGAAAAGATCGAATAAAACGGTCAAGATGATAGGAATAGGGGTCATTGAACGCCTCAATAATCTATATTGGGAAGTAGTAGCACATAAATACTAAAAGGGCGTTAGCTACCTCTATTCACGACTGAGCAGTTGATTATAGGTAATACTTTATCCGGGCATTTCCAGTCGTATGATTGTGCATAAATTTCTGCGTATGTTACGAGTTACCGAATTTCTGAATTTATGATTTAGAAATTGCCTTAGAACAGACTCAAATTACCGTCTACCATTAGATACTGATTTTATGATATGGTTTATGAGCTCAATGCTCCATCAACAGAAATTAACGAATACATTTCTGGTCAAAAAAGTCAAGTTTTGGTCAAAAACAATTATTCAAGACGAAACTGAATCCGAAATACCTATCATAGCTTACAGTCGAGAAATAAGCAGACAAAGAAATTATAGAATAAATATGGAACACGATGGCAAAAACGACGATCGCCTCTCCGTATTATTTATTCAAAATGATCGGAAGAATTTTCTACAAGGGGCGAAGTGATAAGATCGATTGACTCCTTGGATCTCTGCAGAAGAATCTGTTACAAGTTCCGATTGATTTCCATGATAGAATTATGAAGCGATTGAATTGAACCTTAATCCTGAAAGAAAATCACCTGCACATAATGTGCTTCAGCAGGAAGACTACGATCTTATCTAGAGAAAACTGAATCATTTTCATTAAAACAGATCTTACAGTTGAATTTGTTATATTAATATCTTTTAATGATCCCATATGTATGCATTAATTATTGGATGTTCTGATTTCTGGCACTATACAATATTTACGTTCGGATACAAAGAAATATGACTGTTTTCAGAGAATCGATTCTGTTTACCCTATTTTCCATTTACTTTATTCGGTAGCTGAATGCGCCACTGACGTTCAAGAAATTCACTATGCTACGGATTAGAAACAACGTGATTTGGATGTACTGGAGAAGAGTTGTAGCAATCGTTTGTTTCATCAAGCTGATTTGGATACAAAAATACATAAGAGTCCTTTAGCGGATTTTAGCGACTGATTCATAAAACTCATTTCCCCATAGATGAATCAATACATCTCCCATTACAAATATTCTTTACATAAACAGATTAACCTTTTGAATAAAAAACATCCGCCGATTTTGGCGACAGATCAGTTAGCATGCTACCCTTCTAATACTGGTGTCCTTAGTTTGAATACCGCTAATACGTAATTTTTTATTAAGATACAGGTACTTCCAGGATATTATTTTTTCAAATTTATTAAAACTGATATGGTTCTGTTTTCATTTCAGAATCATCCAACCATAAACTCCTAATAGCTATCTGATCTCTAAGCTTCTTGAATCTACATACGAATCGATACGTGTTCTTACCGCTAAAAGTATATAAGAAAGCTACTGATATCACATCTAATTGAAGACAGAGCCAGAAATCCTCTCGTCCAGTTTTCTGCGGACCAACGCAGTAAAAAGTGAGCCAAGTCTCAGAACCAAGGACATGCATGTGATTTCGTAAAGGGTAAAAAGTGTGCCATCTCACGAAACACGGCAAGAACAAAGCGATTTGCACAAAAGGTGGAGCACATAGAGGAAGAAGGTCGATGGGTAGTGGATTATGGGGCAGAGAGCGAAATGGGGCTGAATTCCCACTCCAAGGGTCACAGTCTTGGCCCCAATTCTCTCTTTTCGCCTTTTATAGAGCCAGTTCGCCCCAATTTTAATATCGAGACCCTCCCACCGCTACGTCCGATAGCTTACGGAGATTAGTAATTTCATAAAAACCTGAGGGAAACCGATGTTTAAATGGCAAAGGTCGAATTTTCACACTCGATTTCGTTAGGGCAGGATTTATTGTCCGCTTACAAACGACTGAATTAAGGGCTAAGGTTTTAGTGATTCGTCTTTCGTTATTACTGATACCGAGGTGAATAATTATATAATACATGCATGAATCTTCTACCTCTAGGTGTATTCTGTTGTTCAAACTGATACAGTAAAAACTGCTTGTCTTGCTTATGGTATGTAATACAACCACAGAACAGGTAAAAAAAATATTCCACAATTAACCAGCGAAATAATTGTGTTATTTTTCTATTATGAGGGTATGACATGAGAATTGTAGAGTTTTCATGGGTCTTACAAAAAGATAGAATCGCTACGAAATATCATGTACTCATTACAATTTGACTTTTTACTAGATTTCCGTCACTAACACTATATGTCGAAGAACAATCCCATGGTATTAACGCTACTTTAAAATTTTATGCGAAGCAACTTTTCTAAATTGGAAAATTTATTGGATTCTACTATAATTATAACTGGAAAATATATGGATAAAATTGTAAAAATAAAGAATCTAGAAAACATAACATTAATTCCCTGAGCAATATCATCGGGTACATGGAAAAATGTACGTTTATAAGAAGTTCGGAGACACACAAAATCCTAAAACTAACATGTATTTTCGATCATCAACTACATGGAAAATTGATTCATGATACCATATTAATCCGTTAAATTTGCCTTATCTCAGTGTCGCTCCCGATTCCATACAAACACTTTATAATTTAATTTTAGAAAAGGAGAAACGAAAATTCGACTACACGCCTATTCCTTTCGGAAATCACTGACATCTGATAAATACACAGGACGGTAGCATATATACGATACCATACGATTATTATAATGGCCAATCACTGAGCCTAAATGAGAAACTTCTTATAGACCTCCTGAAAGTGAACGAGAGAAGTCTGTAAGCTGAAAACAAAGCGATGAAAAATTCATGGGTGCCTCAACGTTTTGAGTTTTTAAGGGTGTAGAACAGAGCTATATATCACGTTTTTCGTCTCAAACTCTCTACGGGGATGAAAAATTGACGTCTTCTTCTAATATGCAAATTATCGACGCACGCTTGGGCTCTTGGCCTCCTTGGACGAAATCCGTGTCCATCGGTCGTTATCCCAAAAGGGAAAATGAGGAATAGGGGAAACGCTTTCGCGTTTGACATTTAAAAGAGAGTAGATTGTCCTGAGATCGGCCCAAATGTTTCGCCTAATTAATTGGTAGTATTTCGTGTAAATCTCTGATAAGAAACACAAAGCTGATTGCAGCAAATAAGTACATACATTGCGCCGGAAAATTGTTTTCGTAACGTATTAAATAATGCATTACATATTTAATAATGCTTTATATCATATGAATATAATCGAAAAACTCAGTGTCTAATGAGGAATAATTATGATTGAATTCTGAACAATTGAAACGCGGAATGCATCCTTAATTCGCAAAAGTTATCATTTATCAACGACCCAGTGGACTTGACAATTCGATGCGTTTAAACTTAAACTTGAAAAGGCGTTAATCCGTAAATCTTTAATTACTTCACGGCTGTAGAGTTGGCATCGATTTTGTACGGAGTGGGAGTTGGCGACGAATAATTTTCACCCACTCCATCTCACGTATTTGAGAGCATTAAGGAAAGTGGATTTATTGTGGATGTTATTCTTTTTCTAATATTAAATTTTCAACAGATTTGTAGATGTTATTATCAACTTAACACTATTCTGTGTATAACTGTGTTGTATTCGGATTGTTTGCTTTAATCTATTTTGTATGCTTCATTTTGTACACATGATACACATTTAAAATATTTTTAGAACATTTAGAAGATATTTTAAAAATTAGAAAATATTTTAAAAAATCACTTGATTGATAATTCTAATATAGTCTAGTTCTCTATCATTAGCCACTCTGATATCTTTGTTTAGCAGGCAAAGATAAGGAATAAAAAACTGTCAAGTGGGGTCGGAGTCTAAAACCCACTTCATAGCCCTGAATTACGCCTCGTTTTATTAGAATTTTAAAATTGTTGAATCGATAAATAGGCGATGAAAAACAAAATATTGTAGGCTATATCCTATTCGTTCTGGTGATATTTTAGTGCATGTGCGAGCCTTCCCAAAACAATCATTGGCCGAAAATGTCCCTGTTTGCTAAATCTGAAAGACAGTGTCATAATTCTTAGTTGGCATGGTCAGCTGTGCAATGATACCAGTTAAAGGTTCATGATATGAAAAATTTGCCATTAGGACCCAGATGAGTGATTAATTTTTCATTTTTAAAGAAATGCTATTGTTATAGAAAAAATATGTTAAAAAATACTCTGATTGAAATTGAAATAGATTGAAATCTAGTTTCAGGAGACCTTTTATTAGAGAGAATAGTATTATCAAAATATAAATGAGCTATCTATCAGTCCTATTATTCACCTATTTAGACCGAAGTTTAGAAGTTTAAAATTTCGAAGGAGGGACATAAGATAAGAATGTCGGATGCTGATATTAAGTATGTCAAATCCTCTTGCAGAGCAAGAAACAGATATTAGGAAGAAAACAAGTGAAACAACGGTAGAAATAAGAGCAAGAGGCTTCATTAGCATTGTTTTCAGCAAAGTATCTAAAAGAATTTACGAACTTTAGATGGAATCGCGAAAACCGAGATAATAGCGAAGGCTTGCGAGAGCATAAATGAGAACTGAGAAAGAAATAGAAAGTGGATTAAAGGCTTCATTCGCCCACTCATACAACAGATCGAATCAGATATACCTCTCTATTATTTTCTCCTATGTTGATTGAATCAATCTCTTCCTTTTCCATGTGGCAAAGCTGGCGCGCTCCTAAAAACCGTGCCAACTGAACTGGCTGGAGCTTTCTTTCTCTTGAGGTCAAGTTAAAGGTCAAAAGGTGATCAACAGGGGACTGTGGCATGTGTCAACCGACTCTTATAGAGACATTTATCCACATTTATTTGTCTTATGGGATAAAGTATTTTAGAGGTACGTTGTGACAAAAAGTACCGTTGAAATGATAGATAATACAGCCACACCTGCTGTACCTTAGACATTATTTACGTAAGATTGTAACTCGCGCTAGTAGGCAAAGTTACCTTTGAACTAATTAAGTGATAGGAATAACCCTCCAGTCTTCTAATTCAGTATTTGAGGAAGAATAAAGTACACTACATACAAAACTGAAACTTTTAGCCCCAATTTCGGAAATCGTTACATTACCGAAATACGACAATGAGGATCGATCATTTTGAATGAAATCGCTGTGCATTTTACGTTGACATTCAAATCGCAATATTAAAATTTTCTTGGAAACTTACTACCTTTAATCAGAATATATATCTCAAAGCAATTTCGATGGATACTTCACGATAATTAGCAATAGTATCATAGAATAAATCCACTGAAATGTCCAAGAAATCAGCGGTACGCTTCATTATTGGATGACTCCAGATTGGTGCAATGGTTGTGAACATGGATTCTTAAATGTACGGAATCAAATATGCATTTAACTCTGCAACAAAACGTTGTAGAATGTAAGGATAGAACATACAAAGTAACCAGGACAAAGTTTTGGAAGGAGATTTAGAAAACAAGCAAAGCAATGCCTCGATTAACTAGTAGTAAGCAGGCTAACGAATTTTTTGGTAGACGAAAACTTTTCTGGACTTTTTCTGGATTGTAGAAAGACCTAGGAAAACAATTTACATTTCTAAGCAGATGAAGGTTCGAACTAGGAGTCAATGATACTTCTCCATTGATCGTATAGGATTTTCCATTTTCCTATATGAATGGCTCTATTCTTGCAGTCATTAAAATATCTAAATAGAAACCGAACTCAGTTTAACTTGGTTGATTCGAAGGCTATACACTGCTATTTATCTTACTTCTACTACTTTTCGTAGATTGCGATCAATTATGCGACTACTTGATCATTTGTTTAGAAATCTATAAAATATCTGTTAGTCTTATTAGTTTTAAATAACTGAGGCGAGTGTAATTGTTGATTCAGCTGCCGAGGTGAACAAAATTAGGAAATTTTTATACCCCGAAGCAACGATTGTGACAACAAAAACTTAAATGATAGCAAAGCAAAAGTTGTTTTCACTAAAAATCTATGCGTTTTATCTAAACTTTCGCGATTTCAGGTCAAAAATACATACACTAGAAACTAATCGATTACATAAACAAGAACCTATTTACTTTCTCAAGCTTCATCTCATTATTTTTTTCGTCAATTATTTGTAATTCTATTTTACCAAAGAAAAAGGATTGCACCGGACTGAAAATTCAACTTAAAAATGCATTTCTTTTGGAAGTTACTGAAGTCGAGTAGATAAATACATAGATGGCAACGATCATTTTATTTGATGGAAAATACCAATTCTTTAACAATAGTGAGCCTTCGAAAGCCAGGTGAGTAACACGTCCGCTAAGGCGAAAGCGGTCCCGGGTTCGATTCCGGTAAGGGCCATGAAGTTGACCCATCATCAAGAAAATATTGGGAATCCACCTGAATTTATAGGTAGCGGGTCCGAGCTGTCTAGAAAAACTAAATACGGGAGTCGATGCGCTGACCAAGTATCACCCGATGTGATTAATGCCACTTTGCTTGGGTATATTCCTCAAAGAGATTCCGCACCAAGGACTTTATTAACCTAAACGTGACAGATTGATGTTTTGCCCTGGTTATAGGAATTTTGGGATACTAAAGCCTCACGGCAACGTCCAGCAAACGAAGATTTCGGCGAACGAATAATCTTCTTCATCCGAGATACCACTAAACCAACATCTCATATTATAAAACTCTCAAAAGGTTTATGGAAGACAATAACATGTTCATAAAGCAACAAAAATATGCAAGCACAAATCCTTCCGACACGTCAATTTTCCCAAGCATTGTCCTCGGGGGAACCAGCTCTAAAAATGTAAAATTATCTTTTCAAAATATTGAAGGCCTAATGAGGGAAATCTCGGGGGGCTTTTCATGAATCCGTAAATAATCCAGGAGGGCGAGAATAGGAACGGCTCTCCGAGTGCTTCCCTAAAAGAGACAAATGAAGGCCGGAATCCGCTGCTACTCTTCCGCATTCAGAGCGTTGGAGGGGGCGTCTCTTGGAAGTGACTAAAGCAAGGGGAGAAGGAAAGAGAAGAGAGCGAAGACATTCTGAGAGAGAAGAAAAGGAGGAAGTGAGAGAAAGACTGAATCAAGACCAAAGGAGAACATATCAGCACGACTGTACCTTCCACCATTCGACTCTTCATCCAAAAAAAAAAAAAAATATATATATATATATATATATATATATATATATATATATATATATATATATATATATATATATAAAGTGTTCTACCTTTCGGTAGGTTCATGTGCTGCCACATACCCCATTTAATTCCTTCTTCAATTCCCGGTAACTTATCCCACCCCTTAATTCGTCTAACAATTTCTGTCTTTGTCTTCCCCTCCTTCAGGTATTCACCGATTTCTTAACAAAACGGATCCTTCATGGAATTTTTCGATGCTATTTGGCTATACACTTTCACTATACTCTAGTTTAATAATGCCTTGTGAAAGTTGACTGATAATAGAAGAAGAAAAACATGACAACCTATAGGTGTATATTATCCGATCAAGTAATATCTTTCAACATGATAGTTTCACTATTAAAATAAGTCTTGAACTGAAGCAAATAAGGCTTGGTAAAATTTGCCAAAATGAAGAAGCAATGTTTAGTAGATTCAAATTTAGATTGGGATTCTGGTGAAAAATAATCTTAGAAAGAAGTTACATAATCAGTTTCATTAAAAAATAATATGAAAATTTTTCTCCAGCAGCTACGTCTGTTCAGATAAGAACAGTAAATGAAGAAGGTATATAAGAAAGAGAGAAACATTTTCAAAACTCTTTAACCAAAACAATAGGTAGGACCAATGAGGAATGCCAAATCCTTTTGTCAAACCGAAAAATTGCTAAGAATATAAAAGTTACGTAATACTGGAGAGAGTAAATTTAGATGTACGAGTATAAAACAGGCGGAGACCGAATTACAGCAGCACTGGATCACTGCAATGCATCAAAATTATGGTGGTAATATTATTCTAACTGATCCAATGAAGTATTCGGCTGAGTTAAAGGAGAAACTATTTCAATACATTTTTTCTGGTGGCTAAGATGGCCTGTACCCATTATCGATGCAAAAATAATCAATTCAAGACATCAGAGAAAGATCCATAGACACTAAGTGTATAAGTAATCATGTAATTACGTAAGCAGAATCAGAGAAACAGTATAACAACGGGCGGTCAGCAATCCAACCACATCGCATGTGTATATGCAATCCTTCAAGTAGTTAAAGAATCCAAATATTCAGTAAGGACACATCCTGTTGTATTGTCCGTACCTTCGCCAAATATCATCTCATTAGTTAACATCTGCACCCCACATAAGATTCGTGTCAAAACACTTGCAACACGAAGGAGCAACAACATGATAAGCTTATTGGCAAAATGATCTATGTTATGAATGAGAATTTTTAGTATGAAAAGAGTCATATATAGTTAAAAATGGTTTTATTGGGTGAATTCTCAACCTATAAGTCTCTTCGTTCCAGAAAATCAGAAAGTTTCAAATTCGAGACCAAACACATATCTGCGCGAGATAAAAATGTAAAATATAACGAGGAAAAATGTTACTTATACGTAAAAAATCGATATTGAATCAACAATATAGGAGTTAAAATCACATAAAAGACAGTTTCAAATATGAAAACCATCGACTAGGAGATTAGGGGAGTGAAAACCCACCCAAACGTACACGGAGAAAAAGTAACTGCGGCATAGAAGATTATAGAAATTACAACAGTTACCACAGTACCGCAAATATACCCCAATGCGAGATAGAAAGACCCGTCGCCAGACACGTACTCCCGGATGAATTCTTTCAGATGTAATTAGAATAGAACAGAATAGATTTTATTAACGGGGCTGGCCCTTTACAAAGGATTAGATAAAGTTAAAAATTGATATCAAAAGTATAAAAAGAAACATTTAAATACAACAATATATATCTCGTGTTCAGCTAAAAATATTTAACACAATAAAAGGAAAAATAAAAAGTATATAAAAATAATAATATAAATGTTTTAATAAAAAAGTTTTAGCTCTCGAAATGGGAACCTAAAAAATAAAACATAGACAAATGCATTACTATTTAGGGCCATGATAAATTATCCTATACACTACATAATGGCCACAAAATTTAAATAATAATAATAATAATAAGACTATATTTAGGGGGAGATTGAGACTATAAAGTCTCCTCTTACATCTAACCCTTTGTCATATAAGATTAAAAAAGAGATAGCTTGAAAAAACAGAACAGAGAAGAAGACTAATTTGTGGATTTAAAAACCTAAGCTAAGTGCTTAGGAAAAAATTTCCACTGCAGGAAAACACCCTCAAGAAGGGGGGTGTGAAAAACCTGCGAAACCTACGGATAGGAAAGCTAAGATTAGGAAAATAACATAAAAACAGATTATAAAACACAAGAAGACATACCAAAAATATAAAAAAAAACAAAGAACAAAAAGTTACATATAGTATACATTCAGTGTCGTTATGATGCATAGTTAATATGATGTAAATAAATAATAATGAACAAATTAATATAATAAATAATGAACAAACTACGTGACAGTCGTTATGTGCCATCAAACACATGACAATTACAAGTCGAAGTGGCATAATATGAGGGAGAGAGGGGTGGAAGGGGAGGGCGAGCGGAGGTGACGTCACGAGCGGCTCTGCGAGTAGCATTGCGGTAAAAGCGGATCCATGGAAACGGATCGGATTTTCAGATATACGTCCGTATCAAGCAGTGGAGTTAAGGAGCCCCCCGTTCCTCACGCACCCTTTCTTTCCTACGAGGGCGTCTCCCCTTCGTGTACCCCTCCCCCCTGAAACCCTAGGGTCAGCACACACGCGACAGCCTATCTGGCGGCAGCGTTTGCGGACGTCGACGACACCGCAGACTACGGTCCCCCACTGCACCATGAGACACGCAACATATGCGCAAGTCGACACACTAATGCTACGCGTAGGAACGCATACTAGTTGCTGCGTACGGCTGTCAATGGAATCTCCTACACGTATAAATAAATAAGAAAGATTTCGGTAAATAGCCATATACAGAACCGTCAAATAATGGAATGAACTACCTGAAGACATACTTAAACTCTGCCACCTGGTTTATATCTACCTGCAGATTGATTCTAATAATAATAATAATTCTTGAGAGGGAGGGGAGTATTGTACGTTAAAAATTGTATAAAGGAGTGGAAATCACAGAAAAGATATTTCCATAGCGAGAAAATGTGAAAGAACGGTGAAGTGTACACGGAGAAAAAGAAATTGCGGAAGAAAAGGTTACAGAAATCACAACAGTTACCGCAAAGAACCTCCAATGTACACGACTAAAAGATGCGTCGATAGACAAGTAATCCTGAATGACTTTTTTCAGATGTAATTACAATAAATGGATTTTAGAATCACTTTGCGGTATATCACGACCAAAAGAGAAACGGGAAGAACTTTACCACAGGAATTAGTTTCATATGGAGAAATTATTCCTGTTTTTTGTCTTTTCGTCTGTAATTACGAGTTGTGGTAGAATCATTTTGGAGGGAGGGGAAGCTTGATATACATTTCTTATATTGGGGGCCCAACATTCTTATACTCTCTCGGAACATTAATTTATAAGTTAACTAAATAGCAATCATTAAACTTTTAGTAATTCCTTTTTCGGATTTCTTAAAACGACCGGTTTCGGCCGTCGTCTACAGGTAGATCTTACACACTAGATTATTCCGTCGGTATCAAAATTTTCACTCATTTTCTGATAAATCAGCATTGTCTTCGTTTTTTTCCTAATTTTGCTTTGTGTTTGATTCAAGCTTTGAAGAATATAAAATAAATTGACTTTCATATTTCAGAATTTGACTTGGGGCGTATAGTTGGCAAAGAAAATAATTCAACAGGCTGCAGAACTTAAATTTTTAATTTGTATACTTAGGGTAGCTACTAAAGATAGAAAAACCAAAGATGAATAGGTTTAATAGTAGAGGAAATTGATAGAAAAACAATGCAGATGACAGACTTTGCGGTATGTCCGCACAGACCATAAGAACTTCCAAGAGAAGGACGGTGAGAAGGCTTAATACATAGAATTGAAGAATATCGATATGATTAAGAAGGATGAAAGGCAAAGAACTGAAGAATTTGAAAGAAGTTAGTCTACACTTCTATTCAAAAGTAATCGTTTTTGGATTGAGGGAATGAGATTTCAATCGCACGATGCTATATTTTGTCTGTAGAGTCATTAATGTATGATGTTCTAGTAAATTTGCGTTTTTATCGAATTCATTACATACATAAAGCTTGAAGACGTAGAAATCCATGATATATAATATTTACAACTAATTCTTACCAATGCTAACACTTATTTGTTAGCATAAGTAAGAAGAGTGCTGAGTGTTGAGATTTTCTCTCCATTGGGGAGAGGATTCCAACTGGATACTTTATACCTTCCTCATAATTTTCCGCCCACTTTCTCAATTACGTAAATCAGCGACTCGGAGACTAATGCATGAAATTAAGACGAATGAACAGGAGCATAATGTGGGGTTACCGCAAAGAATTAGTGAGAGCAGATAGCTGATACGAAGGAGGAAATCCAACTGGATAGGTCAACGTCTGTGAAGAAATTAATGATCAATGATGAGAACGGAGGAAGGAAAGGGAGATCGATGGGTCGGTAAGGGTTTCAGCTAATAGGTGAGATTAGAAGGAAGAAAAAAAACAGAGATTTGGAAGATATCGAGAAGAGAGTAAATGATATGGGACAATAGTGGACTCAAACATAATAGGCTGCTTCGGACAGATAGGCAAGATAAAATAGTAATGATGCGAATAAAATTTATATACTGTACTGCGTAACAACTGAGCACTTTCTTCTTGTGCATTTACACTAACCGTTGATGCTCCCTTTAGATTCATTGCCAACTTACCATTAAGATAAACGAAGAAATGGTAATCAGTTATGTCATTACGACCTATTTACAGAATAAAACTTAATGTAGGAGAATCCTAATTTCAGATCCAAATACTAAAGACATATCAGAACAATGCATTTTTCCATTACGGAGGCTCCTGTATAATTTTACCGTTTTTAATACTAAATAGCATTTTCATTGCTTTACCAATAATGGGAGTAAAAGCACTGACAAAGACTTCATGCCGTAACGATCTTCGATGAATATTTAAATATTTAGAATGCATCGTCAATCTCAATTTTTTATTGAAATAATACTCAAAGTAAGAATAAATGTTCACATTTTAGGGCGGATTAAAATGAAAATCCTCACGTTTACTATTAAGGATTAGGATGGAAACTTCTATTAAAATTATACAAAAGAATTAGCAACTAGGGTTGTATGGAACTGATTACAGTTCAGTTGCATGTTATACAGCCTTCTTTCAAAAATAATGCCCGATGCCACTCAATTAAAGCGGTCATAACTTAATGTCAACATGTAAATTGAATAACAACACGACATTCTTCCTCATTTGAAGTGTACGATTGAATTTCCTAAAACTTCAGTAATTCTGACTCGTCAAAATCGTTCGCCGAACGCCCGACGACAACTAAAAAAAGGTCAGTTTACAAGTAAATATCGACACATTTTCTTTCCTTAAAATGTATTTCATTTATTCTATCGTTCGATTCTTTCCCGCATGAATGACGATTAACACAATGCAGATGGGGCAATCGCAAATCTAGCGCGTAAGCTGATTTTCATGGAAACCATTTCGTGTTCAACTATACTGAAGGGCTCAGCCGTATGAACGGACCGAGCGTGCATTCCGTGATAAGTTATACTTAAGCTAGCAGTATTCTCCTTGAGTGCGTTTTCTTCAAATACAGCATACTCCCCTCCCCATTTTTACCATGCTCAATATTTCTGAGTCAACTAAAAATATCCTTCGATTCTAAATGTAGGTAGGACTTATCAAAATTATTCGGCCCATGGATTGTGCTAGATATGGTAATCGAATCTTAAAAGTCGATATATATATATATATATATATATATATATCATCATCATCATCATCATCAGCCATTTTCAATCCGATGTCGGATGTAGGCCTCCCCAAGCGCTTTCCAATTCTCTCTGTTCTGAGCTTCTCTTTGCCATGTCACACCTAAGTACTTAATGATGTCTCTGTTCCATCGGTCCTTTGGTCTTCTTCTTGGTCTCTTCACATCTCTTGGTGTCCAGTTCAGAACCGCTCTTGTCCAACGGTTGTCGTTTCTTCTCGCCACATGGCCTGCCCACATCCATTTCAGTGATCTTACTTTATCTATGATGTCTGTCACTCCGGTCTTCATCCTCACCCAGCTGTTGCGTTTCCTGTCTCTTCTTGTGATCCCAAGCATACACCTTTCCATACTTCTTTGCGTTGTCTGAAGTCGCTGGGTTATTGCTGCGTTTAACACCCAGGTTTCACTTCCATATGTCAACACTGGTAGAATGCATATATATATATATATATATATATATATATATATATATATATATATATATATATATATATATATATATATATATATATATATGTATATACTCATTTCCGAAGATGAAGATTGTCGATAAAGACGAATTTAGTATTCGTATAATGTTTTCGGCCGATGCTATTCCTATTGCGAAATCTTACCGGTAAGATCAGGATCCCATTGGGAATGAAAACAAAAACGCATTCATCTAAAGGCGGACGCTCTATCAATTGAGATAAGCTGAAGATCCCAATTGTTCGCTACAAATCTAGATGTAATTAGATAAACACCTTTGAAACCATAATTTAACGGAAAATATGTACAGCTTTATCAAGATTTCCTGGACTAGGAGGTTATTCCAAGAAAAACTGTTTAATTACTTCATTTATATAGAAAATGGCGATTTTGAAGTACTTACGCACGATAGACACATGCTGATATCCATGCAATGAGCAAGATTTCACAATTTCAAAAAGCTTGAAACTCATAGAATGAATCTGTTTCACTCAACTGGAAGCAACTTTTTGGAAGACCAATATAAAATTTATCGTTTACCTAAATTTTATCCGCAAAACTTTCAAATACTTACTGAATAGTTTCTTCCAATCTACTATTTTTTCCAAAATTTTGATAAAATATCGATATAGTAAATGTAGCTGAGAGACTATATGCAATAAGAATACTCTCGGAGCTAATCATAAAAACCCATTGTGACTTGTCACCGAAAAGTACACAACGCACGAAAAAATATCAAAAGCGTAAAATGTATTGATTTAAATTAATCGCTGAAAAACTTTATTGGTGAAACCGGTTAAGTTTCAATAATAATAAAAACATGTCGAATTTAAAGTGGTATAAACGTATCGATTCTTCCACGGAACATAAAATCTTTCATATATATTAGTAAACCTGGACAAAATACGACTTAATTTCCCTCACCATTATCTTCAAAGACGCTTTTCCACATGCGTCACAAAGGAAGAAAACGAGGAGATGCAAATGGAAAGGAAATGTGTAAACAGATGGCGACTTTGGGCCACGAACCCCCTTCGTTGCAAAGGAAAGGACTCTTGAAATATGGAACGGCGATGTATTTGTAATGGGAGAGTGGAGCGATGGGAAGGAGATGCCGTCCGTGTTTCCAATCCATAAATCAACAAAAGGCGTTGGCGGGAATGATGTCATAACCGCTGACGTGTCTTTTTGCATGCTACATAATTAATATCTAAAACACTGGGAAAGTGGAAGAGTCGTGGAAACAACGAGGTGGGTGATAATGGTAATGAAATAATGTTCGAAGGTGTTAAAATCGCACATGTATTTAAAATCAACACGCATGTTACAATCTGCTCGAGAAAAATTACCGTGTGATGATATGAAGGAGTCTTAATTGGACTTAATTTAGTCTCTGAGCATATCCTGCCAGTAGGTAACTTTTATTTTTCTTCTGAATTGCTGCGATAACTCTTATCCTCCTATAGGAAACTAAGTTTCTCTAATATGCAGAAACAACATCTAAAATAAACTATACGATTGGGAACAGCTTTTTTGTGTCCATAGATACAAAGCTTTGACGGTAAAATCCTTATTTATTATTTCTCTTTGATAAATAGCCTCTAATTGGCGCTTGTCAAAGCTAAGTGGCTTACTAATAGCCGGTGATTTGTTAATCAACCTACTTGATTACCCAAGGATTTTATTTAATAGATTTATACAGCTAATATTCGAAAACATACATTTTCGAGGTCACTCGATGTATAAAACCGTGTTTTCATTACGTTGATTTTTATTATTACTTTGCTAACTCAAGCATAAGAAAATAAAATAAATTATTCTAAAATTGGAAAGCGCTTGGAGAGGCCTACATCTGACGTCGGATTGAAAATGGCTGATGATAATGATGATCAAAAACATTCTATAAACGCACGGTTTTTGCAAAGAAAGAAATGCAGGGTAAAAGAAATGTTTAAATCTAGTCAAGGGTCATTATGGTGGAATGATCATTATGCTAGTTTACCTACACCAAGGTGCTGGGTTCGAGTCTCAGAAGACCAGAAATCCCCTAGTCAGGGAAAAGATGTCTGTAGTTGTCCATTTTTAGGTTCTTCACTGTAATTTTCCAATGAATTATGTTCGTGGGAACATTGGGGAATGAATAAATAAACTGCTAACCTTGGCAATACTACACTCTGAATATAAAAGTAGAAGCTGAAATAGAATGTTATGTCATTACAAATGAACCAATACCAAATAGACTGAAATAATTCTCACGCAATATAACTAAAATCGAAAAGGGACGAAAAAGAAATACTCGAGCCAGTTCAAAACTTGCATGAAATATTAGGTAACTTTGGGGCGGTCTCAAACGGAGAAAAGCGGCAAACTTCTGAAACGTATTCGAAAGATGTTTCAAGATAATCCGCTGAAAAATTGAGGCAATTTCTTTTGCATGCAAATGATATCGGATAACGTCACCTCACGTGTTCGGATGAAAAAATTCATTTTCTTTTATTCCTTCCCGAGAGTAATTCCTGAGGAAACTTCGAAATGGTCGCAACTTTCCCAAGAAGGTCCCTGTCGTGCGTCGATTCCAATGCTGACAATTATCTGAGATTAGATTCCTATTATTACAAACATATATATCATTTTCGGATTGAACAACGCCGATGAATAATAAGATCCTCGTGTATATTAAAAAGAGAGCTAATAGCTACATAATTTGTAAGAATACATGAGCGGCTTTCTGTTTTTTAATAGAATACTCGACTTAAAAGGAGAAAAGCGTGACCTCCAAAATTCGTCATAAAAATATGTAAGCATACCCTGATATGACAGTTTATCAACAACATATCTCAGACTGAGGTAAGACTGAGATGATCACATCAACATCCACGTTTAGACATTTTCAAACCGAGATGCAATCTCGGGTTGCTGATCTTTCCCTAAACACATTTTTATACTGAATGAATTGCTAATGTTATTTCAGCTACTTGCTTTCGGAGGAAGGCTAGTTTCTGATGAAATTATGTAACTGAAATTATGAACCGAAAAATATCTTAGAATTTATTTATCTACGTTAAGAAACGGTTATTAGCTAAACGATCTTAAAAAGACGTTTTCCATCCAATAATCGTAGACATTTACGCCCGCACAATGAGATGGTAGAAAAACAGAGTGAAGTGAAAGGAGAAATTGAAGTTAAAAATGTTCTCCTCGAAATTCTACCAATTCCTTTTTTATATCGACTCTTTTTGACGTTTGGCCTTTCTCTAAATTATCTCTAATGACCGAAATCAGCAATGATTACAAAATAAATTCGAAATCGAAATAGTTTCGCATTCCTTTCTTAACCTTTCCATACAGAAGTAATTAACTTAGGCATCGATTATTACGGTAACCCAGATAATACGACGTATCATAAGGTATTAAAATAGTGCAATGAGGAAGTATTAACATCCATCACTTGTATTCTTTTCGATCAGAAATGATATCAAACAGAAACATCAGACGCAATTATATCGGAATTTTAGTAAGGTTTTCCCACTCTTATAAATTTTTGCGAGATACGATAATTATCTTATTTTCTTCTTGTAACATATATCAAAACTTTCATGATTAAATCATCCGTTAAGTCTCCTCTCCTCAAAAACTTATTCTCAAATGAATAATATTAAAGTCCCGAAACAAAAGTTGTACTAAGTGACTCCGAAACAGGCCGGAGAAAATAACTAAAAGTATTATTTTTCTTTTCCCCACCTCCCATAGCTCCATCTCACGCACAAGTGTTTTATCAAGACATCCCCTCCATCAAATCCCCTTTTATCCCATATTTTACCCAGCCCAAATCTCCCTTTCTCTCATACACAAACTGCGCTTAAACTCAATAATGAATCTGCAGTGGAATTTTTCCGTGCCTGACAAAGCCGCAGTGTCCATTCCCTCAGTGTATACGACATGAGTGGATGTACGCGATCATTGCAATAATGCGGATGAGGAAATGGGCCACGATGCATGTATAAAAGGGGGGGAACAAAACCAAATCAACATCGTCGTGTAAATGAGTCGAGTGGTTAAATGACAGAGGGTGAATAGGAAGTGCCGTGAAGAGTTTAGCGAGCTCTTGATGATAAGATATAAGAGGGTTTCAATGGTATGGGAGGGGAAGGTGAAATATGCAGGCGAAATGAACAAAGTTCCAAAAAAGGCCGACAACTCCTTGAAGGGAAAGGTTGCCTCGATCCGCAACTCCGCCTCCTGCCGTATTACCTGCAGTGGCGCTGTGCCTCCAAGATTATTCCGAAAAGGAGTCTGCGCAGGCGCGAGCGATTCGTAGGAACGAATCAGGAAGGAGAAGAGCGGGGCTATAAATTTTTCATATCTGCCCCGACTTTTATTTCCTTATGCTCCGTTCCCTATCATAGGAGGCGAGAGCACTTAAGTATGCATGTGCAACTACTCTTGGCGGGCCGCTAGAATGCGATAAGTATAGCCCTCATCGTATTTGAATTCTTGAAGAAAAGAGTAAGGCGAATTATGTTCGTGAATTTCTCCGCCAGCTGTCACACTCCGGTCATCGCATCTCCACGTTTATAATTGGCTATGCTGGACATTGGTAGATTCCAAATAAAAACGGATTTTCCTCCGTCATTGATTAAGAATGCACGCATTGCGTCAATATCGTGTATATACGCAAAGCTTTCCAAGGCGTGACAACTTTCCCTATTATCGTGTATGATAATGCAAACAAAATTATAGCAAAGATACTGAATTCCTTCAAAACTTTGAAATTTCCCAATGTGCAGACAGTCTCATCTTTAAAATTTTCAGGGATGAATGCAGACTGGAGAAAAATAAGTTTTTTTCCTCGTGCTCTGGGGATAGAAGGATTTCGTCGAACTTCAAAAAACATGGAAAATTATGCCAAAGACAAAATTAACTACTTGCATTAGTAAAATATAGAAAAATATATTGTCAATACCTAATCAACGAAATGGCAAAATTACTTATAAAATAAATGACGAAATTAAACTGAGCATTCTCGGACAATGAGCTGAATAGTTGACTTAGAGAACCAGAGAACTACTAGTTAATCGATAAAACATGAATTCATAGAATTGAGCTCTTTGTTCGTGTACGTTGGGAATACATTTGTTTTCAAATTACCAAGATAGAATTTTCCGCCTAAAGCTATAAAATACAGTTACATGGACGATATCGTATTTAGAGCACTATTTTCAGGAATTCCGTGATGAAAATGAAATCCTTCCGTGAAGATCCAGAGGCAGATAATTCTACGAAAAGAAACGAAAATACAGCATCATGGTCTTAGGATTCGCAGTTTTATACTCTAGTTAAAATATGGACGACAGTAAGGTTTTTATTCTGGATTCAAAATTCTTTTGCGTGCGATTTTTCTCCATGTCGAATCCTCGATATTTTGTCATTTCCTTTAAAATTCGCTTGGAATCTTTGTCAATATTACATCTCTACTCGAAAGTGCACGTCGTCCACACCAAGTGAACAGTTTCCAAAACATGCCACGCCCACCTAAAGCGTATGCTTACGTAATCTCCCGGAAGACAACAGAATCCCAGAGTTCAGATACGGCATGGACAACTGAATTCCTTGTTTACACGGAAGGCACGAGCGAAACAGGACAATATTCGCCATATACGGTGAAAATAACAACCTTGCTCCCTTCGCACCCTGCTTTACGAATGTATGGCAAAAGATGTCCTGAGCTCTAAGGTACCGAACTTTAAAAAATACAGCGGAAACAGAGCTCAATTCAATTATTTTTCACGTTTCATACGATTCTCGAAGCAGGATTGGCCTCAAAGACTAGCACCTATTGGTTAGAATAGCAAATAAAAACTTGCGCGACTTCATAATTTTTCGTCCTCCAAAGTTCTTTCCAATTATAGAAATACTATAAATTTTAGATTCCCATAGTTAACATTACATTTCAAGACTAACATCAAGCTAATGACATAATAATAAATGGTTTGCGAAAAAAGGTTAAAATCCTTCATCTTTGGACCTTTTTAAGCAATGGAAAATACGTTCATCTGGTAAATACCATATTCTGAAGAAAAATAAAATACATTGAGGATCTTTGCTGCTTCCATTTACACCAGTTCCGCTATTTTTTAATATCTCATATTAACCAGCTGTAACCTGCTGAGAATGCTGAGAATTATATACAAATAATCTGGAGAATATTTTGTTTCTATTGATAATAACATTCCATAATGTTTTCCTTTAATAGGCTTATTAGGGGAATTATTAGAAGGTGACATTGAGTTTCCCCAAACTTACTTAATTTCGGATTGAAACTCCATTCAGAAGTCGAGAGCGACCATAGTTATCAAAATATTAGAAATTGGAAAACAAGTGAAGAATTCAATAGAAAGCGGAAAGAATGACATTGAACTACCTTTTTCAGTAATAATTACATGACAGGGAAAAATTCAGTTAAGAAAAGGCGAATGAAAAATTTAGGGTGTAAACATTTTACTTTGTAAGTACCAAGATTTGAAAAATAGAATCAAAAACAGAAAACTATTGAAGAACAGTATTGAAATCTTCCTATGATTGTTAATTATTAGGAATTTTCGGAATATTTTTAAGGCATTAGTTACAAAGAGAAAACGAATATTTGTTATTATGATATCAAGAAGGAAGTCAAATATTTAAGGGATGTAGGTATAGTAATTAACGATAATCAATTCAATATGGGAAATATAATCGAATATGTATTGTATGCCACATAATATTTGGCACATCTGCAATTTCGAAATGACCGAAAGAAACTACTTCGATCGTCTTCCGAAAAGAAATTTAGGCAATGTGATTCGTTCCTTTATTTCTAGGAAAATGACGAAATATAACTCATATCAAAATAAATTATAGAGTGACACCGATGTTGAAAAATTTTTACTGGCACGTTATATACTGGCAATAAGAACCGAAAAACGAATATGCTATGCAAAATATTTTTGATACTGAACTCATTACCATCACTTCTTCCAAACACTAATTCAAACACTTGAAAATGTAAGAAATAGAAGATAATCAAGGCCGAAACGATGATAAAAACTTCGTAAATTAATTCCTCTCAGAATCCAAAATTTGTAAATATCATCTCATCAATCGATTGCTAAAGCTAGAAGTAAATACGTAGCGTGGAAAGCCTCCATTGGGTCATGCATCCGTTGAGAATCATTTCATTCTTTCCTGCCGCACTAATTACTCTCTTTGAAGCGGAATATCGATGTAGGTTAATTAGAAATGGTTTCAAACAGATTTGTATAGCTTAAATTACTTTTGGATCATGTTTCGCAAAGTTTACGCCGAAAACTCATCCAGAATCTATCAAACTTTTTGTTATAATGGATTACATGATACTGTGAGAATGTAATCATGAATATCTGTGGTCACAAACAACTTTTCTCACTTCAATTTTGCATCTCAGAAGAATGTGTGATGTCCACTAAATCAGGAGAGAGAAATGCAGCTTTGAACGCAAGAATGAAACGACGTTTTATATAGCAGATAAGAAACAAAAATTACCCATAGAGAATAAAACCGGCTATGAGAATCAAAGAAAGTAGAGCACTGGAAATTATCCAATATCTGAATGCATATATGTTTGTTGCAAAGCCGTGGGGATTAATTCATCACTCATCACTTACTGTGATCATTCTTTGTTTGAAGTTGAAAGCTCTATTTCAAGGTGGGAAAAATTTCACCCTCATCTGATTTGATTCGAATTCTAGGATGCAACATAGAATGAAATCTCAACCATTCTATAAGAACTATACGTGGATGACCATTTCATCTATACATTGATGTTTCATTAAGACGGATGATATATCAACGTTATAAGGTCACTTTTACTTAATTTGGATATAATTCCCGCTTCATATTTATTATTTCTTCTTCTGTTTACTGACATCACTAACTATACAGATACGATTTCTGTTCCTATGATCCTCTAAATTTGTTCTATTGAACCGATTTCCGGTAATTGCACCACAAATTTTCCTTTAGATAAGTAAAAAGTGTATCACACTATGCTCTAGTACTCATGCTGACCACTGTTTTGTCAATTTTTGCTAAAAGTTTAAACATCTTGCCTGTGCTCAGTAGAATTCCGAAAAGGATAAGTGGGATATTTTAAATAAAATATCAATTTAAATCCTAAAGCGTTCGAAGAGTAAGAGACAAGATTTTTCCTTCACCTAATCACTTCTACGATGTTAAACATCCTAAGCATTAGTTACACAGAAAATATAAGAATTGGTTATCGAAAGAGGCATGAAAGCTCCTTTCCAAAACCAAATATAAAAGCCAAAATAATGACTATTTGTCAACCCTTTATGTTTTCGTTTGCATGTACTCTCTTCACTACACTCGCAAGAATTTAGGAAGTACTTTTTACCATATACTAAGACAAGAAAATCTATAAGCATCCAATCAACTCCTATTCGCTACTCCAGTATTTCAGCTGGAAAAGAAAGTTTCTAAAAGCACCGAGAGCGACCTCACACTCCTTTGTCAACATTCGGAAAACGTGCTGCGTTAATTATTCTGCAACAAGCGCTCCTCAAAAGAAAAATCACTTTTCTCGGGGAGGATTAAAACAAGTTTCACCGTGTCTTTACGTAAAAAGAATCGGTTTATCGACTTTCTTCCATCCGCATTGCTCCCTCTCTCCAGCCGAGGGAAAAGAAATATCCGTCTATGAATTGTCCCAAATTTTTTTTAAGCCTCGGGCATTAGTTTCGCTGGAATTAATTCGTAGCGTAACATTTCTATCCCTTATGAACACGGCCGAGATATCGGAAAATCGAACCCATAGGACTTGGGCAAATAAAACGGTGTATTTCATAAGCGAGACAAACAGATATTCTCTCATTTCGAACTGATATGTAACTTTATTATCCTCTATAACACTTTAAGAAAGAGACAGACCCCAAACTTTATCCCATAAGAAACTGAGAATTCAATGAAAGAACACATTTAACTTGATTTGCTTCTTTTACGTTATCTCTTTGTAGCTGATATATCGGAAATAGTTTTAAGGACCGCTCACTTTTTTAAGCTACGCTCCATTTATTTCATAGAATCTCTTGCAAAAAGTTTCACAATTACGGAAAACAAATGAAAGAATGATAATTTTTAGAATTGGAAGAAACTAAACCCGAATATGTATATTCGATATTTGTCATAATATCTCTAAAATAGTTTTCAATGCATCATCCTAAAACTTTTTACGATTTTTTAAAGCCTTGATCACAGTCCCGTATTCTTCTTGTGTTCCTTTACTTAATAAGAGTAAATGACAATCGATTTTTTTCAGAAAAGCTGAGTTATGAATAAAATTATACGTGGAGAAGAGAAAGGTATCAAACTTTGCATTACAACAGTGCAGTATGAAAATCCAAAGAGAAACACGTGTGAAAAATTATCGATATGACTGAGAATCGAACCCAGATCCCCTACTTCCCGAGTAGGTCTTCTAATCACGAATCCGAGTAAATTCGGATTCAGCAATACAAAGTACCTATTTTTATGTGAATTTAAGTGAATTCTGGTGAAAAATATATTTTACGCTGAAATCATAAAAACTTTCTATAGTAATTTATAAATTTAATATATTCAATTTTAAAGATTTTCTTCCGTTCTCTTTCATTAATGCGACTAACTTTCTTTTATAGATGACGACAATTTCCTTTTCATCAACTCGACTGCTCTCTCAGTTTCGATAGAAATTCGATTCGATACGATACTCCAGTCAAATCGACATCCCTGGCTCGATACAAAATGTCGACGAAGTTCCATTCAAAACAGATGAGGCAAATCACACATCGAATGAGAATAAATCTTTTTTCACGCAAATTATCCAAAATGGCGACGTCATCAGAGTCTCTATATCGCGTCCACTATCGAGAATCGATTAAGGAGCGCTTTGGTTACTTGAAACACATGATGACTCCCGGAGTTCTATACACGCCCCAATAATACACGACTTTCCCCTCAGTGTTCATTATCTTCGACTTTTTACTTCTCGTGTTCCTTCCCCCAGTGCAAAAATCGCCTCTTCCGCAACGTTGTTGAGGCATCTAAATAAAACAGATACGTTGCGACAGAAAAAGCGCTTACTCCCCGTCGTGCGCATGAGCGGGCGAATCGGCTGCGATGCATACACTTTCACTACTGACGTCGTCTATGTAACTGGAAGGCACATGGGGAAGACTAGAGGGAATAGATACATGAAGGAAGATTATTTGTTTCGAATACCCGGAGGATTTATTTGTATGAATTAAATGTGAAATTGCTGGGAAAGAATGCTAGGAATGTTCCTAAAAAAATCGATTCTTTTCAATTTATTATTTCTCTTTAAAAATAATTTTATAATTAATAAATATCCTACTGCCAGTAATACCTTCCTCATGAAATTAATAATATATTCGATAATAATTTAAATATATATTTAAATTTAATGACTAAACAGAGATATCTGCATGAAGCATACAAGTTAAGCTGCATAGATGTACGAATACTATTGATAAGGCTGCAATTAAAACTCTACAGCTAAATATGAAAAACCAAGATTCTAAATTTATAAAACTACCTTCGTTCAAAATGGGCAACACGAATGAATGTGTTTTCCATCTAAAGAGTACTTATAATCCTTATTGTTTGCATTTCACAGATTATCTCTACACATACCAGTGCATCTAGCCGAAGAATGTGAATCCCAATGATTCTGTACCTTCGAATAAGAAATAATCCATAGTTTGTTTTTCAAAGATGTTTCTTTGTAATTATATAACTAAACTGGGAAATCATAAATTATTTAATAATTAATTTTCCATTATTTTCCCCATGCCTATATTAACATTCACATCCATCAAACTAGCTGTATTTCTTGACTTTAAACACGATTCTAGTAAAATTATGATTGATTTCTATATTATAATCTATATTTTAAGAAAATATTCACGTTCATTCAGATCCAAAAATGATTTTTAATAACAGCTCCAAAAGCTTGTAGCAAAAATTGTTGCAATTGCAACGATCATGTTTGGAGTAAAATTTCATAAGTCATGAAAATAGTAACCCCCTCAGTAAATTTTGCGTCAGAAAAATTCTTATCTTTAAATATTATGTATTAGAAGTAACTATATCCCTTCATATTCAATTAAAAAATTACCGGAAGAGTAAAAATTCCATTGACATTATTAACAGTTCCAGGTTGACCAATACTTTCAGCACGACACGAAGAATTCTGGGGAAATATTCTGCACATTCACATTTATTTGCTGAGTCATATAGTGACAGCCTTCAAAGGCTTCCCATATCACGTTTGATAGATAATCTAGCCAACTACAACAATACTGAGACTAACCTAATAAATAGGTATAACAAACGCCCTGTCTTGACTGGGGTTCTACTTGTTTAAACTCATGGCTCCAGCGATATTTCAAATCGTCCCATTTTAAGGACAAGCTCCGAGGAAGAAAGTCAAGGAATTATAAGATATTTAAATGAGAGAAATTATTTATACGCGATCCTGTGATAATTTAGTGAACCGCACACGCTCTCAGTGCTTTAGAAGCATGTAAAATCAGCTAAGATATGAAAATAACGATATAGACCGTTTAGATGTGCCATTTCGAGTCGTAAGCTATTGGTAAATGGTTGATGGGTACTGAAGTATGTACAAAAAGGTTTTGAGGATTAAAATGTGACGTAATTAAAATATTGAACAAGTGAAAAAAAGTGGAGCCTTAGTTACACGTAACACATACATCACAAGCTTGGGAATTTACATTAGATGTGTGAATTATTAAATCTTATATTATCAAGCTCGACTTTGTGGAATAATAAATGAAATATATAAATGAAAGAATATACGCATATGAACTTCCATCGACATATTTTTAGGCGTCTAGTTTTGTCAATAAACTTATTGTTAGATATTCAAGCTCAGAAGATGTTAATGATTAGTTTCGTCAATGAATTGAAATCTTCTGAGCCTGAAGATGTAAATTCATTGACGAGATTAATCGCCTTAAAAAATACATCTGTGGAAGTCACTAAGCGTGCATTGTGCTGCAAGTGCATGCTGAATATATACTGCATCCCTTTACGTATCCAACAGAAAATTATGCACTCCTGCTATACTTATGACTCTTCTCTATGTCAAAAACAACAGCCACAGGTTTACTATGCGTTCTAATATTCACTCATCTAATACCCTCAATAAAATTCCATTCGTATACCTCATCATCGTCTTACTAAAACCGCAAACAGCCTTAACTATTCAATAATTAAATTCTATGACAAGTTACCCGCTATTGTAAGAAACGCACAGTTATTTAAATTTAAAATAATATTCAAGAATGGCTCTTAGCCAACCCTCTCTATTCTGTTACCGAATTTCTTAGCAAGAAAGTGAGCATTGTTGTGTAAATACCTGTATGTTTTCACTTGTATATTGATAAGTGTTTTATTTTCTTTGTCTCTCATTGTCTTTGTATTGTTTGAATTTTGTCTGACGATGTCTATACATGATTTTACTTGGTCAAACGACTGATAAATCTCATTATTATCATTAAATCGTTTCATTTATTATTATTTTTGCTTATTAATACGATAATGTATTTAAGTATTTAATAGACAAGTATTTATAAAAAAAGCTTTCCGATATGTGTAAGAAGAATGGCAACCTTGCTCATGAACATGATAATTAAAGTATGAAATAATTAAGATTTTATATTTGAAGCAAGTAAAGTTACCCAAGCCTTTTTATGTAGATGATAATTCATCTAAGAATTCAATACAGAAGCATTTGGAAGCTTTTTGGTATATATTAGAAGAATGACAACCATACTAACGAACATGACTACCGTTCTAAGAATTTAATACACAAGTATTCATGAGAAACCTTTCGTCATGTATTAGAAGAATAAATCTAATTTTAATGTAAATTTTATTTTAAATGTAATAATAATGAGGGTAGTACATAGTTGTAACATTTTTTATTATAATATATCTATTAAGAAAATTGTATGTGTAATCTATAAAATATTATATTAAATTGTAAATTTTATGTAAATGTTAACTTAGATGTGACATTAATGAGGGTTTTATATACATGTAACTTTTTATTATAAAATATTTAATAATAAATTGTATGATATGAGTAATGCATAACAATATTTATTGTTGATTATATTGAGCGTTTTATATGATGATCTGACTTGTCCTATACATGTATTCCATGTCCTTGGACCAATAAAAATATTATTATTATTAATCATTCGTGGACGCGGGTGGAAACACCGCGCGCCCTGCCGTGCGTGCCGCGAAGCACGCCTCATTATTGTGGGTACATTTTCGAGGGGAGAAAGGGGGGCTTTTTGGAGTGGGGTCGTGTAGGTGAAAGAGGGAAGAGCTGGAGAAATGAGGAGGGAGGCGAGGGGAACTGCATTGCGGGTTGGCTGAGACTGAATCGCCCTCCGTCGCCTGCTCTCTGAGACGTCCGCCTTCCGAAGGCACCGCCCAGATCCCCACCCCACTCTCTTCGATCCCTGTTCCCCTCTTTCCCCTGGGACACTCGACCTTTCCCCGTCCTCTTTAGCATGTTCCCAGAAAAACTTATTCCCTCATCGTTTTGTCCCTATGTATCCGTTTGTAGACCCGTATACTCGACATTTATGGGTGCATTTATGTTGGGCTCCGCCGAAAAAGGCTCGGAAGTGGACGTTTCCCCGGTGGAAAAGGGCGGATGAAAACAATTCCTCAGCTGCAACTATTCCAGACTTATGGGAATTCATATGCGGTCTGGCGTTTTTCTATTGACCGAGAGGATACAATAGACTCAGCTATGTAGCAATAACGTAATCACGATCCCTCCTTCTCTAAAACTGTATTGATAGCAAAGCAAAAGTTGTTTCCATTAAAAATCGACGTGTTTATGTATCTGAACTTTCCCGATTTCAGGTCAAAAATACATATATACGAAATTAATCGATTATACAAACAAGAACCTATTGCCCCCTCACGCTTCATCTCCTAATAATTTTCGTCAATAATTCCTAATTCAATTTTATTAAGGAAAAAGGTTTGCACCGAACTAAGAATTCAACTTATAAATTTATTTCTTTTGGAAGTTACTGACATCGAGTAGATAAATACATAGATGACAATTATCATCTTATTTGACGGAAAATATCAATTCTTACACAATAGTCGAAAGCCAGGTGGTAGTAGTATCGTACCTAGCCAGAATGCTATAGTATGAGCAACTTATTAGTCAAGTGCATAACAACTTTTTAGCACTCAATTAGGAGTTAGCAAAGAAAATACCATCAATCAGCCATTGATACATCTCTAGCTTTCATATTATCACAGCCATGAGAAGGCTGACAAGGTAATGTAAGATACATTTTTCTCTGTACTGACATATCCTAATGAAAAATAATCCATTCATCTTGAAATGCAAGCAGGAATATAGTAGAAACTAAATTAGCAGTATTGCTAAAAGTGCCTCGACAGCCTAGGTCATTTCGCACGTCCCACCGAGAATCAAACCCGGGTCCACTTTCTTCAAAGTCGAACGCGCTGCCCACTTGGCTATCAGGGAACCCAGCTATGTAGGGTTCCTATTTCAGTTACAGGGTACTTCGGCACTCGGTATTCTCCACGCATTTTCAAGTGCTAGAGTATCCGGGTATTATTACCCGGATATTCGATTCTTATCCGAAGAAACGAAACAGCAAAGCGAACGTCATCATCTCTTGGGAGATCATCGAATGAATTGAAGCTGTAAGACTACACGAAGTGCTGAAAAGTAGAGCTGCAAAAAGGAGAAGCTCACAAGGATATATTAATGAGTCAAATAGTAATTCTCAAGGGAAAGATTAACGAATGAAATTTTTTTAAAAATGTAAAATATGTCAAAGAACATCGCGTTACTTCCTGTATACTCGGCTAGCAGTGACTGTATTGCGGAGTTGCCTATACACACATTATCAATATTCAATTATTTATTGCAGCGAAACTAAGGCCCATTCAGACGAATGCCGCTACAGTTTTTCATTACACCACTTTCTGCGTTACCACAAAAAGTTTCATCAAAATCCCCGGACAAAACCGAGAGTCTCTACTTGTAAGGATTGGTCTCAATTTTATTTTTGTATTGTATCAATGGAATTTCTCATTCACTCCACAAAATTTGAAACTAAAGCACGAACCAAAATTCTAATTGGTAATCTGACTAGCCTCTACTCAGGATAGATAAAGTTCAAATGATTGCGAAGACAAGAAAGAAGTACTGAAAAGTGCTACGCAAGTTACAAAAGTGTACTCAATAGTTTACCTGGTTAAACAAACATACCGGTAAATCGTGAAGAAAGCAGTTAGTTGTAAATACTTATTGTGAATTTTCTATTGCAGCTGACCTGAGCCTCTATTAGAGACTCTGAGCAGCTCTGCTGAATGTAGCTTATTTGTATCCCTGAGCGACAAATGATTTTGAAGCACAAATGCTTATAGCGGACTTCTTGTAAAGCTATCATCACTATAGTTACGATAACCGAAACCTAGCTGTCAGATATAACGAGTTAAATTCGTCGGATGATGGCTGTACTTCTTATGCAACTACATCTTAATGAACGGAATATTATATACTTTTAATAAATGGTAGAGGAAATCGTATCTCATTTACTGCTGTATCAGTCTCACTCATGGCTGTGGTCATGTGAAAGCTACTGAGGTATAACCTAAGTCCTTATTGAATGCTATTAAATCGTTATTCATAGGGTCATTGCATTTTCGTGGACCATTTTTTCTTATACCAAGTATTCTGGCTCAGTGAAGAAACCAATGGAAAACTATCTTATTCCTGATCTTACTTAGTAATATCATCTCCAATGCTTTTGGTAACTATTGGTGGGGTTGAGTTTCTGATCAGCCTTCGTGCTGATTATCTTATAAACTGATGTATTGTATAGGGAACAAGACCTCTCCGATCCATAATATCACATTTCCCCGAATTATAAAAGGAGAAATGTTATGTTATACACGTTTATTAGAATAGATTACATCGGATATTAACATAGCTTTTAGAATGGTTTGTATCATATATGCAATGATAAGTCATGATGACTATTTCAAAAGAATTTTCACACTCAAAAATATCATTAGGCCAGCGATGTTTGTATCCTCTGTCATGCACTGTAAATTAACTACGAGGGAACTGTTTTAGATGTAAATATTCCACGACAGAATCATTAGAAGAAAATTCGTAGAAAACACAATGTGAAGTCATTAAGTAAAACTTATGTAATAAATGAGTTTGATATATTTACTGAAAAATTGCACTCGAATGGACCTCACTCTCATGGAATGAATTTTTCTTGTATTTAACATTTGATGTATCAATCCTTTACCAATATATTAAGTAAATATCATCATTATTATTATTATTATTACATACAATGATAATACATTAATTAAATGACCATGTAAAACTTTCACTAGATTAAATTCAGTGGAATTTTATGTAACCAGAATTCTTAATGCAGTGAATTTCAAGTCTCAATGAATTTCAATCACGATGGCAAAAGTACTGCAATTAACAGAAATGCTTTTAATGAGGTTCTGCTCCACAAAACTGAACCAAACTAAATTTCGGAAAGAGCTTTATTTAATGATAAAAAAACAGCAAAGGTGCATCTAAATATACGAATGTAATAGAGCTATCGACGGAAAGATAAAACTTTCATTCTTGCTGAATTGAAGTACCTCGTCGTCAACTACTAAGACGATAAATGTTTCCATAGATAACGTACGTTTCCAATATCCATAAAAATACTGGAAATTAGAAATCATAAATGCAGAGACTCTCAAGCGTAATTTTTTCAATGTCATTGTTTACGTTGGTATATGGCATAGACTCCTTCGATATGCTTATTTATCTTTGTGATGACTAAGGCGAATGACTAAAAATTATTTAGTGTTTGTTTTCACAAATCGAGACTAAGTTCGTAGCTCAAATTCAATCGATCCTTTTTAATTACCGGGAAAGCCGTTCTTATCGAGTATGCTCTGTTTAAGGTGTTTCATGTTTCGAGTATGTTGTGTTTAAGGCGTATAATTCATAGGATCAATTTGCAGCATTTAGGTAGACTTATTCCGTTATCAGCATTCTAGTTCAGTGACGAAAGCGATGGAAACTACCTCATATTGCGAAATGTTCTTCATTCCCAATCCAAAGTATTTCGCAGCTTATGGTGGAGGTTTTGAGAAACTAACTAGCCTTCATCATGACTGATGACCTTACTAAAAGAATCCGCCTTGCTTTCCTAAGTTTTAATCTATTTGAGCCCCAACCTTTCTCGCAAGTATCAAAGCGAGCAAAAATTTAAAGGCATCGGCAGAAAAGGGAATAAAACTCCAGGTCTTTTCCACTTTTCTTGTTTTCAACTTCGCTGAAGGAAAACAATATCCCCCTATTTGTCTAGATGTCTCTGAAACATCAATGAATGATCACCTGCACAGCGCAGAGGCGTCGTAAAGTATACACTTAGAGGAGGAAATAAATAATGTAAAGGCATAGAATGATACGTCTTCTGTTTTCCTTGGAGTCCACTCCACTGTTTGCGAACGTGTTGTATTTGTCTTTGGAGGCTTTATACGGTTCACGACTTCCGTCGACGTCGCTTTATGGGGAGGGAAGGGGGCGATTTTCGCAGTTTTTTTTTTTTTTTGTCGGAGAAGTAGAAAGGATATCGACTGCCGATTCGAGACGATGATTCTTTCCTTCGATTTTTTTTCTTTATTTCCTGACTCAAAAAAATAGTGGACACGAACGCCAATCTCGCGGCGTGGAAATTTTTTCCGACGGATTTTTATCGGAATGTACACAAAATTATTGCTTCGGCTCTGCCCTCCGAAATAATCGGTTATATAATACTCGAGACGCATTTGTGTACGAATGTTCGGATCATGACTCATGAACGTGGCTATAATTGCGAACGTTATCCAGCTCTAAAAATACACTGGAAATCTCTTCAAATTTGCAACCGGAATTTTCCGAAATGACCAGTTGGAGCTCCTTTATTTTATCATGTGTATCTGATACAAGATATGTGAGTCTTTTTGTAAAACTGTTCCCAACTAACGACCCGCGGACTAGACGTGGCCTTTTAACCACTTCCATGTGGCCCGCTTGAAAATTATTTCCTATAATTTTGATAGGGTTTCCCCTTAAGTTTTATAAATCAATTCTAAAAGCAAATCTTAAGCGAAATCGATAAAAGCGAAATCTTCTATAACAAGTGAGAATTGTGATAATTTTTATATTTAACAGTTAAATTAACAACTTTCGGTGGAATAATAATATTTGAAATCATAGGGAATAGCGGTCTGCAAAGCCACATAGATAATGTAATCCACCGAATGTAAAATCTTATACACACCTGCTCTAGAATGAAAAGAAAAATATAAATATCACAATTAAATTGGTGAGCAAATGATAGTCTTCAATAATTAGCCGATTAAGTAAAAATCTTTTGAAATTTTTCTGTGATAAAAAGCAGCAATACATCACCCATCACATTGTGTAACTAAATTTTATTATTTTATCTTCCGAATTCATTTCCTAATTAGTTTTTACCTTACACTAATCTGAATAACTTTAAATTATGCTCTTATATGTAACAGATGGATTCGTATAGTTTTTAGTATGTGAACAGAACCTTTACGTTATTTCCCTCCGAGGAAGTATATTAGCAGCTATTTAATTTGTAATTATCCGAGATTAAGTATTAATATTTCGACATACGCTAGTAGTATTATAGTAGAGAAAGTAAAAATCCAGAAAAGGTTTTTTTGTATTGTTACAAAAACATTCTAACCCGCAGTTGATAAAAAAAGCCAAAAAAATAATTCTCGTATTTGAAATTTTTGACATTTCTTGCTGTTATATTTAACACTTATAATTAAATATCAGATGGAGAATTTTCGCGAGAAACAAAATTTTAGGTAGACTGCCCATGTACATTGAAAAACTGAAAATGTATAATGCATTTCATGGGGCTGTGACGTTTTACATATTTCAAATCCCTTCCTGTTTAAGAAATTGGTATAGTTTACGTAGGTCTGCCTTTAAGGTTAATGTTTCTGAATGTTGGACCAAACAAACCTATTTATGGATGGTTTTCATCTCCCAAAAATTGTGATCCAAAGATTCTCTATGTCTTTGATATGTGATCTTTATCCTCTACCCTAATAGTATTACTATTAACCCTTCCCTTTTTCTTCTTATGGAGCTAGAGATTTCTTTCTCCATTGATTTCTCTGCTTTTAGATTTATATTTGAGCTGTCTAGTGCCAATTATGAATAAAAAATACTTCCGAAAAATAGAGTCTGGATCAAACAATGTTGATCTTACTTCCTGGGATAATATTCCTAACCAGTATTTTTCTCTACCCACCTAACTACCTTTCCCCTTGCACTCAAAAGTCATGCACTTCTTTGAGTAATCCATCTCCTCTCAATATTTGACCCACCCGCTTTAACCAATGCTCTACCACTTCAGTTAGATCCCTATTCATTCCCAACCTTTCTAAGACTTCCTCGTTTATTTTTTCGTGAGCTACGCCGATTTTCAAAATCTAATAATCATTATTAACTGACTCAAATTATCACTCAAACAATGTCTTTTTCCCAATTAACAGACCAGCACATATGATAATAGTAATTATTTCTGTTACACATATATCTATATGCATAAAAGAAATATGCATATAAATCTATATGCATTATTTTATATACATTTAAACTAAAATCTCTTAATCATTCCAGATCCGCCCAACCGTCTTCTACAGAAAATAAACTCAAACATGAAATCATGTTCAGAAAACCAATCTCAGGACACCAATAAAATTTCATTCATCGCAGTATTCACAGATGAATAATGATTTGCAGCATTCTGCGAAAAAAAGCTGAAACAGTTCTTTCCTTTGGTTCTATCTGCTTTAACTTCTGAAATTTATTGGAATGCCTCATAAAAAAATGAGACTTCTAACGTTTCATCCCATCATACCTGCAAGTTGCTATGGCAACCATTAATTCCGGCGTCTGCCTCTACGTGGGCTTCCAGAGAAAAACACTTCTTTCCCAAAAGAGAAATATAACTTCGATTTTCGTTTTCATTCGTTATCGTCGAACCAATATACTTTATCATTCCACGCTCGAACTATAGTGAATCGTTTAAAATTACAGAAAATTCTTCTTCACGAATCCTTACACATCCCTGGATATCGTGAAATTTAACAACATTTCGTTGAATACTTAAAGATCTCCCATAACCTTGATGTGGCTGAAAACTTCAAAACCTTAGAAGAATTGAGACATATTATTCGGTTGCATATATTCTTAATCTCCAAATTCTCGGGAAATTATCGACTGCAATGAAAATATTTTTATGAACGATTATAGCTGATTTCAGAGAGTAGAGAACCATCAGTATAGGGTTAGAACAAGACAAAATTACGACGACATTTTCTATAGCATTAAATGAGACGAAGGAAATAAATAAAATAATTTGGTAATTATTCCATCAGGTGTACTTAACACCACCGATTTCAGATATTGTAAACCTGATGATGATTAAATATAACTTAAAATCAGTGTTGTTTTCTTAATCGGGTGGAATTTTCATGCAGCTATTTCATTTAATCTGTAATTGAATTTTTTACACTTAAATGTTCATCCACCAACTACAAAAAACCAATGCTGTGTAGTTTTAACCTTAGTAATTATTAAATTTATTCAATAATTAACTGCATACAAACTTAATATCGACGTAATGTATTCTCCTTCACATCCCCAAAAAAATCATGCTATATATTTTACGCTTTCAGTCAATAATTGTTCTCGATAGTATTCAATTGAATCATAATTATTTCATTCTTCTTACTTAAGCATTAGTTTCATTGATACATATATTTCTCAATGATGATTTCGATAAAATTTATTTCCGACAATTTCCTACCTTAGGAAAAGTTGTTGAGTAACAAAATAGAAGTGGCTGGCTTCTAATAAAGAAAGGAAATTTTGTCGAAAAGGAAAATTTTAAGGAACCTGAAAATACCAAATGAGACTATCGCTTGAGTATCGCAATGCTGTTCGATCTCTCCTTTTTAAAATTTATTCCAACTCTAAACTTTTTAATCCTACGTAATCAGCTTACCGTACTATCCTCAAAAATCCTTCCCTAACTTTGATCGAATGTTTTTCTCCCGAAATCTATTACGAAGGAACAGAAAACTTCGCGTCGGGATCAACATGGATCATCGAAGCCGTCACCCGGAGCCTCTTTGCATATGAAACTGACATCGAAGTTTTATTTCAGGACCTACGCCACCTGCGCTCTCGGTATAAACTTAACAAAGACATTCTGAGAAACCCGCATCCACTTTTCACGCTGGAAGGTACAAACGTTTGACGTTTAAGGGTCAAAAGTCCCATTTTTCATCTTCTGAGCTCACACGTACGTCGTCTACTCCCGGGGGATGAAAAAGTAACGGTTTAATTCCTTGAGGGCTGAAATATATCATCCATTCATGATATGCGGTTTCACTTTCGTCTCCAGAAGTCTGTAATTAATGAGCGCATAAGAGAATCGGCGATTAATTAATTGAGATTAAAGCTTACGTGTTCCAACCAGATCAGCAAAGCAGGAGAGTATGTTTGTCTCGAAATGCTCATTAATGAAAAGGAGGAAATCTTTTTCGCTGGAGTGAATTCATCTATCTTTCAGCTATGAAGGTAATGTACAAAAGTTCAGCGAATAGCTACATTATAGATATACATACAATCGATATAGCTCTCCTTCCTAGTTATGATAACATACAATTCAAGATAGGATAAAAATGTGTATAATTAACGTCCGATTATCCGTAGGTGGATTATCCGTGCATGATTTTTTACTCTACGTCGATATTTTCCGCCGTCTGATTTATGAAGAAATGAAACACAAAAAAATATATAAGTATTTTTGCGTTCTAATACAAGCAGGAACTACGTAAGACCTTACCTATTTTATCAGTGAGAATGAGACTACAATGGCAATATCACTGTTAAAAATCCGCGAGTGAAAAACCCTTAATTAGTCCATGAATCAATTCCTTATCAACGTTAATAATGAAAGTTATAAGTAATAAAAGTGGAAGTTTGGATTACTCCTGTTTTCCGATTATATATTTCGTGGATTCTTTCCCCATACTTTGCACGGATAATCGATAGTTAATGTTTACTGAAATAGTATACTCATTCAATGCGATAGAGTAAATTCATAAATGTCACGCTATAAAAAATGCACTGTATGGAACATAGCGAGTTACTTAATATTTTTGTACAGTATCATTCCTTCATTTTTATTTATCAATAATATCATTGATCATTATAGCAAACTGAATAACCATCATCAAAAAGTACATTAAGATACCTTGAGTTCGACGTACAAATAAATGCACTCAAATTAATAATTACTCGTATAAATCTCAACGAATTCTTAATTAAATTACTCTTAACATATTTATCCAATACCTTCTTTTCTCGAAGTGTGTGTACATTTTTGCGCAATATGTGTTAATTAGTAAGGTCTATTTGTTTAACACAGCTAGGAAAACTTTCCGTCGGAAGGCCGTATAGTACATTGTCTGCCGCATAAGAAACAATTAGACCTATTAAACTGCGTATTTCCTAAACTCACCTAATTTAACTTCAAAATTCTGCACGAGAAAACAAATTCATTCGCTATGTGAACTAAAACAGAACATTTTACATCGAATTTTCTCTAGGTGTCACAAAGGAAATGGGAAAGCTAAACGATTTACATAGTACTATTTTTTACGAATAGACACAAATGCCGCATTTGTCCCCAGGCCCTCATGTTCCGAACCTCTTGTCAAATGCATATTAATCCCACTCATCATATGAGCACGATTAATCACGGAAAGCAATAAAAGCTCGCGAACATTCCATCCCAGCTCGCTCACTAACGATTCCTCCCATAAAATGGACAGAGAACTCAATTTTTGATATCATTCGCGATGGAAAAAAAAAGTTTCCCGGCATTCGAGTCACTTAAACGCCGAGATGCTTGAGCTGAGCTCTCGGGATTCATGGCGTGCACGTTTAATGGGATTTTTTATATTCCGACGAGAGGTCTTTCTCAGTCCCCGTGAACGCGTTGAATTCTTTGGAAAGAGCCAGCGGGCTGTAACCCGACATGCACTCGCATTTTGCAACTTCCACATTCTCTCGATCGCGGAAGTCCTGCACTCTGCCCCGGGGGCCGCAGTAAACAAAAGAGAGCCAACTCGCTTCCCGACGACGCTTCGTCTCCGCGATTTTCATCTGATGAGCCTACGACAAACGCCCTACGTCGAGCATCTTTTGAGGGCCTGCCATCCCGTTCACGGCTATGCTTAATTTGGCCTTTTATGAGGAAATCCGTACGACAGGAAGGAATGAGGAACATAATCTCTCATGTTCCCGATGTCGTCTTCGCTTGGATATTTTGCATTTGTAGGATGGAGGACGATGCGACTGAATGAATCAAAAACACTGTAATTTCCACACTATATATTATGAAGACTAACGTTTTCTTCTTTCTTTTCTAATCTTTCTTTGTATATAAGCGTTTACATTTTCAGTATTTTTGACCTGACGATGGATTTGTGCTGAAAACGTCAATCTTTATAATATATAGTGTGGAAATTACTAAGTTTTTTTGATTTATTCCTGATGCCGTTCCACGAAGTACGGTCAGAGATGATTGATTATATGACGATACAAATTTACTTACTTTTACCACCGTTTTAGCCTTAATAAAAATACAAAAATATTAATTATATACCAAAATAATCAACAAAAAGGTAACTGCTGACACATTAAGATCTATTCGCAAAATGTGAAAACTTTGGATAACTTTCGAAGGATCGACGAGATAAAATTTAAATAAGAAATATCGATGAAAATTCATTCGCGGGATAATTTCATTTACATGCTCTGGATATTTCAATGAATTATGTTGCCTTGAGAGGAATAAATGTATAGAATAAGCAATCGGCCTCGCTTGTCGTTGTAATAGTATGAAAACTGCTGGGGTTTCAAAGATGACTTTCATTTTGGTTATGCCGTATTGAATGCTACGAAAATAATAATACGTAAGACCATTATACTGTAATAACATGGACTTGTACCTATCATAAGATTTGGAATGGGCGAAGAAAGCAATCTCTTCATTCCTAATTTCGCCAAGTAAGCGTCATTCTTTCTCCAAGGCATTTTCAGCAAATACTGGCGGGATAGAGGATCCATACGGTGTTCAGGCTGAAAAATAGACTATGCATTTCGACTATACTTGGTTAAATTATGAAGCGAAATTGTATTATGGAACAAGGAGAAAGGCAGAATATATATGGATATTGGAGAAAATGAGAACGAGTTCTGTTTTTTAACATACCAAATGAAATCCAGCGGTTCGCGATCGTCTGGAAGGCCACACGATCCAATAATTGTATGAATAGATATAAATCTGTAACTTCACTATCAAAATGGTATAAAATAAAATTTATTTCGCCTAAGGTTGACTCTTGTTCTTTTTTAAACAAATATTTTCTATTAAAAGCCTTCTAAGAGCTCTAACGCCTCGGGATACTAAAATTCATTTCTTCGTTGGAGAAGAGATGGGCACTGGCGGATCTAGGGTGGGGGAAGAAGGGGCAACGCCCCCTTTTAAAACTTTGCTAAGCAAGTGAGTTGTTAAGGGTATGACAAGGAGCTCAAGCTAAAAAATAGCTAAGATTGCTTATGTATATTGGATTTTTTTGTTACAAAGTGATATTTAAATCAATCCATGGAAGGATTCGAAGCATTATTCATATCAAAGAAAGCAAAATATTATTGTTATTTAAGACAAATACCTAAGATAATTGTGTAAAATCGCCCCTATCCATTTTCAAGTTTCTACAGGCGCCCCTAGATACTGGAGAGATATGAGTAACAGATAAAATAGTTTTCAACCTGTTTTAAGATTCTCTGTAGGAACTGAACCGTCGTTGAATGTTTGTAACTTCGAATTTCGCCCATAAAGCTTCGACATCATCTTACAAATGTTCATACGAAATAAGGTTTTTTCATGATGAAGGAGAGGTGAATTACGGTTAAGGTTTTACGAAATGGAACTTGTAATCTCTTGTATCGTAAACTAGCCATCAGCTTAGACCTGATTAAGAAAATTATTACCCAACAAGGAATGACGAGTATGTATTTGAAGTCGTAAATGAAAAATTCATTATTTTATCCTCCATGTAAAACAGTTTAATTTATCCCCTTTTCTCATATCAACGATACAATACTTAATTTATCTTCCTAAACAATCTTTTGCAGTAAACTACTTCTTTATGATCTTGAGTGCACACTGCACCAGCATTCGATGAAAATTTGTGAAAATGTTCAATGATAGACCGTAAATTCTTTTACAAACATTTTTAGATAGTTATAATTATACCTCAGTGGCTGAGAACTACTTAAATCACAAATAAACGTTTAAAAGATTTTAAGAACATCACCTGAAGACAAAAAAAGTTTATCATTTTTATGCCCAGGTATCTCCATCAATATGGTAATAAAGATTAAAAGTTATAATTCTAAATATATAAAACGATCTACCAGATAATACACTCAAACTTAAAACACTGACAGAATGAAGACAAATATGAAAATACCTTTTGGAAAGACTTATAAACTGAAGGATCAATCTGAGAACCTCATGAAGAGCCAGAATAGGCTCTGAGGGATTCAAATGGTTATTTTTTTAATACTGTTTGTTTAGGCTTAGCTAAGTGATATAAAAATTATAACTTTTGCATATTTTAGGACTACTAGGTTTCGTGAGACAATCACTGGCAGACTTTCGTATTCCGTTTATTAAAATTTCAATAAATTGTAAATGTCATCATAAAATTTTTTTGGTCACTATTACTATTGTCGTCATTAATTTTTATTGCTATCATTTTGATTGCTTTGATATAACTGGCGAGGAAAGGGTTTAGAATACGAGAGCTGAATTCGGTAATCCATTACAAGTAGCTCTACTCACTTAGAGATGCGAAGGTCGACACCCTCTTAGGAATCGATTCAAGTTTATTCGCCCACAACATCCGTGATTTCACGCAACGAAAAGGATAGGACTCAGTCCATTTCGCGTCCTAGTGAGTAATTATTTGAGCAATTACATCCCGACACATCTTCTGAGGATAGGTAAGGATTCATCACCGTGTAAAGAAAGCATTAGCAAGACTCCACCGCGATAAATCAAGGACTCGATCAACTCCTCCCCTAAGGTTTCCTGCGGTCATAAAAAGCGGGGACCAACATTTTATGGCCTCGTTAAAAGATATTTCGAATTGTGCTCCCAAATAAGCTAGCTTTCCACTTGGTTTCCTTACCATCTGAATCGGCACGTACGCTGGGAGACGCGGGCATGCGTACAAAATCGGAATGACGGCCATTTTAAAAATCAACCTCTCGTCAAAACATCTATCTCCCTCGGGGAATGATTTTTCGGCAGATCCGCATTAATAAATCGACGCGTGCTAACGAAATGCAGGAAGTGGAATTTACTCCTACGGATGTATATCGCGGCGAGTGCTTCACACCCGAGTACTGCAGAGAACAAGGCAAAAATTGCGGGGGTTATCAAAAGCCATTTCGGTTTCTGTACTCAGAAAATAGTAATAATTAAGAAATTAATATCAGCCTGCCGACATCGTCACATTTACAGTATTTGAGGTGATCTAAGACCCCTGATAGCCAAGTGGGTAACCCGTTCGCCCTGGTGAGAGTGGTTTCGGGTTCGATTCTCGGTGGGAGTACATGTGTAATAAATCACCTCAACACCCGAGGCAATTTTAAAACTACCAGTACGATCACTTTTGCTTGGAAATTCATAAGGGAATGAAATGGTTCTGAATGACAATCGAGGGTGAAAATGGAATATTTAAGAATTAAATTTATCCACATCCTTTGTTTATAAATTGAAATATAGCAAACAACCTTAACGTAATCAAGTTAAGATATATTCATAATTTGTTTTTAGATCGGAAAGCTATCGAAAAGTCAACACGACATTACCTAAATTATAATTAACCAAAGATTTTCTACGACAATAACATTAATAATGACAAATATCATCGTAATTATCACAATTAATAATAATAATAATCAGAAATTTCAATGAAAATTAATAAAAAAATTGTTAACAATAACAATCAGAACTTTCAATGAAAATGCTTTCGCTAGATGATTCCACTCATAAACTGAGAATGATTTAATTAAACTGAGGCACTCGGAGTAACTTGAATGCCTAGAAGATGCAATCTAGCTTAAGTCGATGATCTTGTTTACGATTATATCTTTTTACGATAATATCTTTTCTCATGGAAGTCCGGGAAGGAAAGAACATCATCTTAGATTCGTGCAACTAAGATAGGTATTGTTACTGAGGTGTTTTGGACATACTCACGACCTTTTTTATTATTGTTGTGATATGGATAAAAATCCTTTGACAGTTGAGGTCATTTCGCCTACATGAGCACCCACCGGGAATAAAACCCAAAATTTATTTTTCAATAAAGGTGCACGTGCTACCCACTTGGTCATCAGGCAGCTGGGGAAACTCTTTATCCGAGGATAATCATGCCGTAGATATATTTCAAGGTACATTGAAACTAAATTCTCGCAACCATATCTTGATAAATTGAGTATTTTCTTGTCCTCTGATATAAAATATTTCCTAGAGTTCCTTGTATCATTTCCATTCATAGAATTCTGCCTCAGTAAGGAAAGCAAGGGTGAACTACTTCAATTCTCATTTTATAAGTGAAGCAATCCCTTCAAAAACGTAAGAAATGATACAGGAAGTGGTTGCGTTCCTAAAAATGCTTCGACAGCTGAGATTATTTCGCACATATGGGTCCCTACCGGAAACTTTTTCTTCAAAGGTGAACGCGCTACCAACTTGGATATCCGGGGGCTCTTTGTATTATTGGAACATGTTTACCTCTTACCGAGAAAGAAACGAAAAATCCACAAACTTCGAGCGAATGCTGTGATTATTCGCTCAAAAGTCTTCAAACTTGTATATTTTGTAAATTAATTTTTCCCTGAGGTGAGGGTTTTCTGTAGAATTCTACTCGTAAACTTTTCAAAGACTGTTTAAAATTATTCACTTAATTCACAAGGTTTACCCCTACTAAAAATAAAGATTTCTATTCAATAAAGTGGATTAATAACCATTCTATCATCGAGTTATAAACCAAAATTCCTTCAGTAAGCCGCCTGAATCGATATCCTGGGGTCTTTAAAAAACCACCAAACAAAATTTAGATTTCCTGTTTCCTGTTTTATCTATCAGATAGGTACAATGAATCTAAGGAGACAAAAGGAATTCCTGCAGACATTCTGTATAATAATCAATTTAAGAGAAAGAAAAAATAAGAGAGAAAAAAAGCGTTAATACATTAATCATATATATGGTTTACGTCCATATGTAGAAATATCCCCTAATAACATTATATTATATTTAGTATTTTGAATTTCATATGATTCATATTTCAACTTGATAAAAATTAAACTCCGTTGCTGTCGCTAGATATGCCGCAATACATTATGTATCTCTTATCATAATAATGCGTTGATAGAGATAGTCGATATAATTAATTATCGATAATGAAAGTGTCATTAAATTAGGTAATAAAACATATTTGGAAAGAAAATCTTACTAAAATAATAAATAAAATTATGACTTAATGGGCTCAGTATTATCGCAAAAATATTTCATTAGTTATACTCGTGGAAAAAAATATCGATGCATATTGATAATTATTTTATGCGGTGACATACCATTATTAATTGCTTTGCAGATTGTCTTTCCCAGCTTAGATGTAATTAGAACTAAACACCTAATGTAATACAGCATATTAAATCGATAATGCGTCCTTAATTATTATGCACAAATAAATCTCGACTGATTATGATGTAAACTGTGACTTATTTGATTTGAAATTTGAAGTAATTACAATTCGATTAATTAATGTGTGTACGAAAGTTTCGGTCTCCATTTTTATTATTGAATCGGTACTTGATTTTTTAAAATCAGGGATAGTTTACTCATTTCTTATTCTGCATCACCTACCAATATAGATACTTAAATCGACTGATATAACTGCTGGTAATTACCTCAGATATCAGTTATCATCATGTCATATCACCTAATTTATTTCTAATTTATCACGATTAAAACATTGCGAAAGTGAATCGTACAGCTCTGTTTATCACATAAAATATTCAAGTTCAAATTCAGCATTGAATTAATAATTAATATGCAATAATTATCAACATGTTATATTTAGTAAACAAAGGTAACCTCGCATCAAAATGTTATATGGTGTTTGGTTCCATTTGACTAGTAAATTGAGGACTGAATTAGTACTGTTATAAACGCAAGGTAAGAGATTGCACCAAAAATTGAATGATACGCATTGAATCCAACAGAACCTCATTTCACTCCAATGCGACACTAACGTTTCGCAACATTACGTAAGATTTCCTAGCTGTTTACGGGTCGGAGAAAGAAAATTGCTCTCAATCAATTCAACCTCTGCGGGTATGCCCAACGGTCATTGACGGGTGTGTTACCCCTCTAACCCTTTCCCCTTCCCCTTAAGGGAAGTTCCTTCCTTCTCCCTTTACGCGGCAGCACCGATCGATAAAACAACGAGGGGATTTCGGAGGAGCACTCGCCCGCCATCTATGAACGACTCTCGCAACCCAACCCTATGCCCTTCTGACCCACTATCCTCACCCAGGGTTCTTCCACTGCTTGTCTTTTTAGGGCGTTCGGGAAGGACATGTCGCCCCCTTTCCATGGAGGGTTATGCTACGCCAAGATTCCTTTGATCCTCTGCAGGGGGTTAAGTTACCGAGAGATGAATCCTGCGCCCGAGTTAAGGAGATGCTAAATTGATCATAGCTGAATGACGATTAAGCGACGTTTTAATGGGCTGAGCCTATGGTGTGCTGCGAGAGTAAGGAATGCGTTTATCGCATTAACTAGCTAACTATGCGGCAAGGAAGTTTTGCATGTTTCATATATGTAAATGATCTGATATATTTTTCTTCAGATATCAATCCATCCTGAATGAGCTAACGTTGATTCATGACTACTTTATGCACCGGAATAATAAAATTTTCTCAGAGACTATTCATAAAGCGCGAAGTTCACTATTGTAAATGAGTGAATGTAAAACTTCAAAATATCAACCAACAAGAAAGATAATAATATCAAATAATATAATAATAATAGAAATATAATAATATATCATAATAGGTTGGATTTCTCGGAACAACATTATAAAAATGTGAAGAATTTATATTTATTCAATAACTTTGTAATTTCCAAAGTATTTTTATTCAGTTGATCGGTTTAGAATATAATATATCGTAGAAATTACTAAGTCGTTCTCCACTTATTTGTAACAAAAGACACTTTAAAAGTCTTAAAATCGTATAAAATCGAACGCTAGAATAGTTTCTCCTAGCTGAAAAATCTTCCCGGGAACCAATATTTTTGCGCATTCAGAAATCAAATGTACTGTTTATTTAGCGAATGTTTTACACTAATATAACTTACAATTAAGATAAAACGCTTATAGATCACTACCTGAGATTAGGCATTGAAATGCATAAGATGTGCATAGCCTGTTGAATAATTCTTCACGGAAAAGAAAAAACTCCGCCACCTTAAAACCTTGAAGCCACATATAATTTCAAAGGGCAAAAACTTCTATTCAAACGCCTATTTATTTGATAATTTATTCTAATAATTAATCTATAAATAGATAAAAGAGACAATTTTCAAACCCTTCTAAAGTTAAACTAAGTCGTTTGATGATATTTCAACCTACAAGAAGAAGTTTGTGAGCGTAATTGCTCTTCTCCGTTATTGTTTCTATATTTCACATGGATACAGGAAATAGAACTAAAATTAGAAGTTGTAATTACCTTTACGATAGGTAAATATAATCCTAATGAGGATAAATTAAGCATTGCACTCAACATACCTTCTAAAAATTACAAAGTAAAACCCTTTGCTATTAGATTTTTTTCAAATGGATAGAAGCAAGCTTCTTAGACATTAATTTCAACAATTTACCAATTTACTGCGGATATGCAAGGGTTGAGATAAAAAATTAAAATGGATTATTCTTTCTACGGCCCCATTTGTCTTCACTTAGGCGAGACGATGAGCACCAGGGCAAAAAGATGCGCTAGAATGACTCATTGCAGACATTCATGTCTCCCTAGGAATTCCCTATTGCACACCAGTGGGAAGAAACGCGATCAATGAGAGAAAAGTAACGCATTCTTGCTGCACTAAATATGCTTTAGACGTATTATCACGCCTACTACAGCAAATTTCATCAATCATAATTCAAAACTCGCATATGCATGATAATAACACGATATATGCACATGTACTGCATTAAATCAAATTTGGAAAAATGGGTACATTTCGAAAGAAATTAAGGCACAACTAATGGCGTCTCTTTCTTAAAATCTTTGAAAATAATCAGATGTTTTCTAGTAAATATCGGTGAGGGATCTGGTACGATTCCCTCACCATTTGAAACACTCCTATAATTACTGATAAGAAAAGAAGGAATACATTGTTTCATTTAAAACAGTTCAGTGTTATTCAAAATGGTTTGAGGAGAGCTGTTTAGATTTGATATCGCTGGAAATATAGCCAACAAACTCAGCTCTCATATATTTAGAGAAATAATAAACTCATATATTTCCTTCGGAAAGGATTCTGCTTGATACAAAAGCATTCACGAATTTAATTAATTAACAACGAATAAATTAAACTGTAATAAAAACACATAATGAAATTTAATATTCCAGAAAACGAAAGCACTATTAATGAACTCGAAATGACAGACTATAGGATTGACACTCTCATCAAAATGTGCCATCGATATAAACGAAGAAGGAGCAGAAACCAACTGAAATTCTTATCTATTCCAAAGAATGGGAAGAAATGCATAGATATTCATAAATTACTGAGGTTGAATACAATGGCGATGGTGACATTTGAAACTATATCGACTAAAAAATCTCAAAAATAGCTTCACGAAACAACTGATAGATCCAGAAAGCATCACTGAAGAATTTATCATATTCGAAATCTATAAATGTTCTAGCTGAGGACAAATAACAAACCCTTACTTCCCGAAAAAATAACGAGATAATGAGAGAATCTCCAAAGCTGCATAACAATAATAGTGCAATAGTAGTAGTAATAATAATATTAATAATTAAATAATAATATTGAAATACCATATTGGATATTACAACTCAATCATAACAATAATATGATAAGATAATAATGATAGGAGTATAATTAGTTCTAAATTAGTAGTTAAATTGGTCGCAAATCGTACCATTCAAAACAAAACAGAACAGATTAGTTGTCAGTTTTACAATCCATTCTCTATGACCTCTTTTCCCGTCCACCTAATTCACTTCCATCATCAAGGAAATAAAAAATCCGAAGCTGAGAAAATACCCGCAGACAATAATTAATAATGGCATATGGTGTATTAAAACGAGTGGGGAAATATCGGCACGGAATGTAAGAAGGAATCCTAGAACTGTCAATAATTTCATAGCGGGAAACGAGATCGTAAATGCACTCAGCAGCTGTAGTTTCCGGTCTTTCCCCACCATTATCATGTTACAGGGAATGCGGCCACACCTAACTCCTTTCACTTGGCCAGAGCGTCCTCTTCCCTGCGAAAGACAGACACTGCCTGGCACCAAACGTCACCGCGGAAATTTGGATGAGGACGAAAAAGCTTCCTTTTATTATATGTTAAAAGACTGTCAACAGCGAGAGTTCCTCTGAAAACGGAGAATGATTCTTTGCCGTGAATTGTCTCACGTCGATATCAAAGATAGGTTCGCGGAGAGACTAAAATCGTGGCTAGGGTTTCCGGGCTAAAGTTCCTCCCCGCCTATTCTCGGGAAATCTCTAGAAAAGTTGGCCGGGAATTTCAGAAAATCATTCCCTAAGACCAGGAATGCCATCACAGGAGAAGAAATAAATACTCTCGACGAAAATGATAATATTTACTGGCTATCAATAGCTGCATCGACTGCTTACTCTGTACCATTCTTATAGATCACATTTCAATGAGATATACATATTTTGATAACACCTGAAATGATATTGCTCACCAGTGCTGTAGTGATATCCAAGGGTAAACAGAAGTTGAATGTATAGACGTGACCGGGACTCGAACTCAGGTCTTCCACTTCCCGGGCAGATAGTTCAGTGCTTAGGATATATATCCGGGAAGTGAAAGAATTGGGTTCGAGTCATAGTCATATCGATATTTCTCCTTTCTGTTTGACATGAAGTTCTTAAGATCTGCGCCTCTACGTGTTAAGTAAATACGTCTACCATATATGCTTCCGCACCATTCTTGCCTGATGAAGAAGGAACGCTTTGAAACCTAGATTGTATATTATCAATGCGTGCAAAAATATACTTTGTTTACTTTATTCTTCAATTTGCGTAAGCCTATTATCGGAGTTTTTCACCATCTCTGAAACAGTGCCTGGATGAGAACTCCCACTCTCATTATGGCTTACAATTAACTATTATAAGGGTATATTTTCCATAATCAACGAAAATTAAATGCAATGAATTATTCCATTAAATACAATGCTGTAAAAGATAGTCTCAAGAGTTCTAGGGATTCATGACCATCCGTTTTCCATTCCAGATCATTTCTACACGTCGAGAATTCGGAAAAAAATCTGTAAAATTCAGTACGATGACAAATAACACCCCCTGCCTCGTTAAAAATATTCCCTCGCCCAGTATTTGTTGTAATCTAAGACATCAACCACGCCTTGAAGAGAATCTTAATAGCGAAACTGAAAAATTACTGGGAAGCGTAGAAGACATTTCAGGATACCTTGATATCTTTGATAAGGTTTTAATGTGCAAAAAACTCAGCTGGATTTCCGGCTGAGAGCTGTCCCTGGGGTCCTGCTTTGAATGTAATTGAGGATGTTTTATTAAAGGGAGAGCTTTTACGTTCCCACATTTTCCGAGATTTAGCAGCTAAAAAATTCTCATCAGGAGTAATTTCGCTAGGTAGTTGCCTTCAAATATGTAAACCATTATTTCGCCACTAATTGCGCGATTATTTAGTAAACTGTAAATGGAAATTTCCTGCTACTAACTGTTCCAATAAAATTATGCATTATTGATGTAGAAAATGGTAGCGTATAAAGCGAGCGAGATTTCAAAGACACATTTTTACCCGAAGTAAATGTGAAACATTCATTGATTTCTTCTGTTAAGCAAAATTTACATCTAACCTTCCATTTTTCCTTAAAAATATAAACATTGCTCGCTTAAAATTTCTTTCTAAGTTTTGTTATTAAGCGATTACATAACGCGTTTTATTTGTTGTTATAACAATAATTCCCCACTATCTAGAAAGCATAAATTATATCTGAAATTAAATATATATATATATATATATATATATATATATATATATATATCTAAATTATACTGCAATTTTTACGAGTATACCTAGAGTTATACCAGTTAAGTGAAGTAATCTGCTGCGACACGAAAAAATTTTGATCGAACCATTTCTGATTCTCCTAGAATCTCAATTTATCCATATCTTATTGCGATTACAGACCACGATCAACAGAAATGAACGACTAATATATCGAACAGATGCGAAGAAACAGCTATACCATCAGATTCGTTCTCAACAGATGCATTTTCATGGCGAGGATTCCCTGCGCTCATTAACCACATCCGTTTGTGCACCATTAGTTTCTTCCCTTCGCATTGAGTTTCATGCGTCGATTCCGGCGACTGTAAGAAGATAAACGGAGGGAAGTTTCTTGCCTTGGCTGCATCTTCTCCATTGGAAATGGGATTGCCGCTAATTCGATTGCTAATGCTCGCCCCTTTGCTCTGCCTTCCAAAGCCGTTCTCTCTCACCCAATTCGATATTTATTGCGCGTTCAGTTTCCTTCGCACCTCCCATTTATTCGATTTACAATAAATGATAAAACTACAATGATAAGGTGAATGGATATACTCCTTGCAAATAAATGAACATATCAGAAAGCAGTGTCTAGGAAAGTGATATATCCATCACCTGAAAAATGTGATGGAAGATTTATGTATGAAATTGAGATCTTTAGGATACTTGAATTCAAGCTTATGCTTTCGGTAATAGTTTCTGTTATCAGTTATCTGAGTGATCTGATCTGAATCTGTTATCTAATAATTTTTCATGAATAATTTAATTCATATTTCGAATTATATTAATATTATCATTAACGAATTGATACCTTAAGTAATGAAATCAAATGAAATATTTAATACTCGAGTGTCACTTAACAATTTACTGTAACTTTTACAGTTCGAAATTAAAAATGCAAGGTTTATGTGAATTCATGAATAAAGTAATATCTAATTCAATATCTGCATTAATGTTTGAATCGATAGCTACGAATAATATATTGTATCTCGTTCTTAAAGACTTACGAATACCAAAACACAGAGTATAGATTGCTCATAAGTTGAAAAGATCTATTGATTTGAATTCTGACGTGACCACAAACGAGAATATCTACGTACGGAGAAGACGGAAAATTTTTAAGCCTCTTCGAGAGTGATAAATAGTAACCAATTGGAATAAATGGTGCTTAAGATTAGTCTGCCACAGCTTGGTGACAACAGCAAAAATAAATTTTTGATGAATAAATATCTTGATATAACGTAAGAATCGAGGAGTCGATGAGATTGGTCAACTAAATTACATGGATTTTGCCTATCTGTCCGAAATTTTATTTTAAGGATGATTAGAAGATATTTTGAACAAAAGTTTTTACTCGGTTTCGAAGCAATTATACTACTAAAAAAACTTAATTATTCTCAATTTCAGTCAAAATTTTTACGACGATTTCATCTTTGATAAAACTTAGAATTACGATTGGCTTATGAGATAAAAATTATGAAATTACTTCTAAAATACTATAAAAAAAGCACCGTCAATAAACGTGAAAAAAATCTTCTCGGGTATTTGGTTTGCGTACAGTTTACCTCATCACTTTCCTCCATACATATCTTTAACCTCGATATACACAAAGAAGTATGGAAGCAGATTTTAGTCGCCTTAATGTTGAAGACATTAGGGCTCATTATGCAAATAAGTGTTTCAAATTCTCTCGCGCAAAGCGTTGCCAGCGGGTTAAGGCGTTATTGAAATACCGAGCTACTTCCGAAGACACGCCGCATGGTTGACTTATAAAGCATTTAATAGAAGCAAAAATTTCCGCACTCGAAATCCTTTGATAGGGCACCGATGCATGTTAAACTAGTTTTTAATTCGAGTGCTACTTGCTTCAAGGGCATGTTCTGATTAAGGAGCTTGAATTACACCACAAAATCCAAACAAGAAAAATGAGTATCACACCCAAATTACTTGATGCGAATTGTTATAAGCTGTCTTAAATTAAATCATACCAATAACATTTCAATTTAGCATGTGTTTTTTCATTAATTAACCAGTAAATTTACTGAAAACAAAAGAAAAGATTGATTCGAAAAATAAGCCTGTACGTACCTAATTGAATGAGCGAATTATTTCTTTATAATTTCAGCAATAAATTATCTTCTTCCACCAACAGTCGCTGTAAATGCCCACAATTCTGCAAAAGAACGGTATTTTAAAGATTTCATGATTCAGCCATCGGCTAAATTAAGTTATAAAAATATTTGAAAACATCAAAGCAGAATATGCTGATATAAACTGTGAAGCAATAGTTCGAAAAAAGTTGAAAAAATAGAAATCTTTGAGGAAGAGCAAAGCACTGCAATAAAATTCAAAATTGTATATACTCATTGATGTTGTGATCATTTTATTCACTCCAAATATTTGCTGACGTTTTCCTGCTTTATGGAAACTGATTTTAATACATACTTTAAATACTGGTTTATCGTATATTAGATGTCAGTTCTATTCAAATATCAAAGCTGATGTCGAATTTAATCACCTAATAATTATAATATTGTAGATACCTCCAATATAACTGTTGTGTATAGACCTTCATCACTCACTGGAATTTCCCTCAATAGGAATTCATTTTTTATTCTTATATTTTTCAATTATTCTTCAGCTATAATTGTTTTATGTAATATTTAAAAGTGGAACGAATTAATTCCATCAATTCCAAATTATTAACTTGTTTGTTCCTCCAGTCCATCAAATAATTCATACGAGATATATTTATATACATTCATGCACGGGTATCTAACCTCGGATCACACGCATCTCCAACTAAAATTAATATTCAATAAAATCGAGTTGGCTAATTTAACGAGTGGAGCCTTCTTCTCGATAATTATTCATGGACACAGTAACAAAGTTCCTCGTTTTGTTTGCTAAGTTCACCGACCACGTATCCCGAGCGTAGAAGGAAATTAAGTAGGAATCTCTTGTACGGCACGTTAATTGGATCTGACATTTCAAAATGCTGAGAGTTCATCCTGAGCAGAGTAAACATCGCAGTTCACTCTACAAGGTAGGCGTTTGAGGCTACGGTTTGATAACTACGTAAGCCCAAGGACCTTAACCTAAAGAGTTTCGGCGGGGCATGGTGTCGACCAGTAGGAGGACGTCACAATCAGTCACAATCAATTACAGGCGTGATGGGAAGAGCGCAAATTAGTGTAAATCAAAGAGTAGTGAATTACCGTAATGTACAAAAATAACTGAATTTTGACAAACTGATAACTGATGAGGATAAAAAGGTTCGATGAGGTACAAAGTGAAAAGGAAGGTATTGATGAAGACAAAATGAAGCTATGGAGTACATAAGTAAGAGAACTGAGCAAACGGAGAAATATAAACACCAAAAATAAATCATTATCGTATTTTAGGATCGCTTTCTAAATACGTTTAAGATTAATAACCTATTAATCATGAGTAAATGACTTGCTGCTCTTTAATTATCATTCCTGTCACTAATATTTCTATTCACTACGTTACAGTAGAAGTATGTCGTCCAAAGACGTTCAAAATTGACAACTCAATATTCAAAAATTGTATTCTTTATAACTGAACTAACATTTTAAACACTTCTTTGATATCTCCAGTTTTGTGCTACAGTTTAATTAAAAATAGTGTTACTTAAAAGTTACTAATACAAAAGAACCTTTCAGATGGATTATAATATTCAATTCCTAGAGAAAAAAAATTAAGCCTGTTGAAATGAAACTGAACGGAAGAGAAAATTTGGCGTCTTCATTAAACCGGAGCGAAAACCGTAACGAAAATAAGTACTATTCAGTGTCCTGATTCTAGAATTGCACTGAAACAATCAACGAGAAGAAAACTGCAACCAAGAAGAAAAAATCACGGTATCCCAAGGAATATGTCACAATACAAATCAGCCGAAGATTAACCATATATTATCCCCTTAAACGTAGACAACCCGTCCGTTTACTTAGAGACCCATAGAAATAATTTCTACATCCCTCACTGCTTAATCTCTCAGTGCCATACCCCTCGCGTTTCAGTTACTCGCAATTGGAAATAGGCTAGAATATGTCTTTGACGGGAATGGCATCTTTTGGTCTGAAAGCGAAGAAGATAATTCCAAACGGACGCACAGCTCGAGGCCGTGTTTGTTTCCGTAGTCACTCAACAACGAACCCAATTCCGATGGTCCGTCCTTCTAACACGCCCTATCCAATTCATACTCTCATCGACCGGCGTCAAACAAAGAAAAAAGAAGAAACGCCCTCCAACACATCCCTGATCCAGTAGGGATCTAATCCATCGCAATTAATGATTTACGATCATTCTCGCCAGCATGCCCCGAAGAGATAATTTCAAGGACGTGTATGAAAGGAGGTATCGCATGAGCTGGACAATTTTCCACACGGGGATCGTTCAGGAAGAACATGGAAAGGATGTTGACAGAAGTTGAACTTTGAAACGAGCTAGAACTTCTCTACGACTTAAGTTTGCAGCTTATACCACGTGAGGAATGTATTTTGTGGAGCAAAAGATAACCAATTTTTTAGAAAGGACAAGTTTTTATTTTCAAAAAAGAAAAACTTTGAGAGAACAGCAAAATATATGAGAAATCGACATTTTTTGATTGCTAAAAATAGAGATTTATTATTCAAATATTTCAGTTACAAATTATAGCTAGATATCTGAGTCTCAATTTTGTGCCCCCTTAAGTATGCGAGCACAAAATTTCCGTAATTCTCATTTCAAAATGGTTATTTCTTATCCCTGATTACTGGTGAAAGAAAGATAATTTTAACACATTTTATCTACATTTTAGACTTTAGCGATGTGTGGGACCAGGTATTTTTCATTAGCAGTACATTTCATCCCCCCACTTTATTTACTTTTGAAAAATTACATTCTTTTTCTATGACCAATTCTGAAGGAATAGGCTAATATAATAACCCTTTATTGCTGCATGCATCTGTACGGATTGATATTACCTCAAAGCTTTCCAACTTTGGTTAAAGATACATATTAAAATGTATGTACATGCAGAAAATTTCAGAATCAATAAAGATTTGGATTGATCGAAACTCAGAGAATTATTATTTCATCTCGACGACGCCGCAAGACGTATTCTGCAGATGCCTGCAATGTAGCGTGTGTGCTGCATTGCACATACCATTTGTCTCATCCATTTACCAGAAGCAGAGGAGTTCTTAATCAAAAGATAAATTTTTCAGCAATTATAGTAGTGGTACTTCATCCTCTCAATTCATTTACTAAAACCATTACTAAACTTACACCACTGAAAAGCTTTCTTAAGCTATTTTGCTAATTATTCACAAGTTTCAGCGGACTCATCATTCTTTGGGTAAATTAAGTAAAATTCGAATCTAAGAAATAAACTCATTAATAGCTTTACGTGAAGCTTGCCTTGATAAATTACGATCTTGCATTGCAAACATACTTTTTTCAACGACTGAAAGTGAATCTAACAAGTAAATTTCCCTAATACAACTGACAGCATCGATTTGAGTTGAGCTCCCGAATAGCCAAGCGGGTAACGCGTACAACTTCGGTAAAAGTGGTCTCTGGTTCGATTCCCGGTGGGAACCAATAAGTTAAATGAACTCAGATGACAAAGCAGTACTAAAAATTTTAATACAGTTTCCCGCGGCTACTTGAGATCGAAGGCGTATAATAATTATATCTATCTTTTAACTATGACTCGGGTTATAAATTGGCACGCTTCAGACTATTGCTACCATGTAACGTTTGTTTACTGTTTTGTGAAGAGTGGATGCATCTTTTCTTTCACATCTTTTAGCTATCAAGTTGGTTTACAGAGGGATTTCCACAAAATTCCTTACTTAAACTTTTTCCTTGGTATATTATTCCGTACTTTTCATTCACGCCCTCTAACGTTCCTTCCTCTATTTATATTGAAACCTCTAGTATTCAGGTTATATATTATATCTTATAGACAACATTTAATTATACTAATATTCTATTAAGCTGCGGGGTTTCCGGATAGCTATGGGGGCAGCGCGTTCGAATTTTTTGGAATCGGTCCGGGGTTCGATTCTTAGAAGGAACCCACGAATGAAATTACCTCAGCTATAGGGTTGGTATTTAATATTATCTCAGCTACAGGGTTGGTATTTAATATTACTATTATTTAATATTACCAACCCTATAGCTGAGGTAATTTCACTCGTACTATGACCCTTATAGGATCGGTATTTAATAATAGTATTTAATTTATTTTTGGTATTTACTTTGGTATTTAATAATACCAACCCTACCTAAAGTATGCCACATTATTTTCAATCGAGATAGGTTAGACGGAGAAAAAATGCATCAGTCTTAATTTCCCTTCAAGAAAGTCTATTGTTGTTATTATTATGAAATACGTTCATCAATATCAGGATATGATCATGATCTGTCGTTCTTTGTATTTACCCAACCCTCGCGTAAAACAGATATGGCGCTCGGAAAGAATAACTTTTACGCGCCCCGTAAAACACACGAGATTGATTCCGCGGTTGGTATAACCTCTCGAATCGAGAAACATCACGTGCGCCGAAATAGAGATTGACACACTTTCCGAAAGCCCTTATCACTCAATTGAACCTCCTCTTTGGCGGCTTCCCTACGACTATCCTCTGGAACGCCGTTCCGTGGGATGAAGAGACGTACGTAATCGCGGATGAAGGCGCAATAATTATGGCAACAAATCCACCACAAATGGAATCCTCCGTTAGGAAAACTTGAAACGACCGTCTAGGGGGAGATCATAAAATTCCAAGGCGTCACTTTGCTTTGGCGCCGTCCTCCTTACAACCTTAACTCCTTTTATCGATTCTGCTACAGGACTGACAGGAAGGCGACGGAGGAGTACGATTCTGAGCTTTTCCAGGGGAGGACGGAATTATTCCGGAGATATTGGATGTGTGATGTCACTCGATCGTAAATTCGGCGCTCCTAGAAATGACGAGCCTTTTGGGCTTTTCACGCGAAATATTTGAGAATTCAAATATCCGCCGGTGTATTATCCCGTAACGATGAAGTCCTTGGCAAAATTTTAGCTCTGCATTTAGATTTGTGAGATTCTTACAAAGGGGCTTAGGTAAATTAACCTACTTAACATACTCTAGTATGAAACATGGAATAATTTCCTAAGCAAAATGGAGAATTTTCCCCAAGAAAGAGTCCCCTGGAGTAGGCAACGCGGTCGAATTTAGTGTAAGCTGTCCCAGGTTTGAGTCCCGATGGGGGCACACTTTTAAAAATGTCTCAAATTAACCTCAGCTATCAAAGAAGTGCCAGAAATAGAATCATCATCAAAAAAGGGAACAGTTATTCGCATGATATTGTGGTGGCGCGTAAATTCAAATTTTGTAAAAGCTATCCTGGGTTTGACTCCCGGTGGGTCATATGTACGAAAATACCACATCTATCGAGGTAACTTTGGCAATACTACTACTATTTTATGTTTTATAAGGATAAATACACGGAATTACTAATGCTTATATCATATCACTGCATTCAAATACAACAGTTAATAAGGGTTTCGAAAGGGTTCTAAGACCAAGAAGTAGAAAACAACATCTTCCATTAGTGAAACGTTACAAAGGGAAATTTTCTGATTCTTTCAGAAAAAATTATCTCAAGCAAAATAATTTATTTCGTATGAATACCGAAAGGTATTTTAATGGGTGGGTAATCGACTTTTATTTTATTAGATTGAAATAGTGCTCAACCGAAACACAATTCGAAATGCCTCTCTTTCCAAGAACATGAATGATTAAATATAAACGAAGAATATACATTAGCAATGAAAAAGAGACAAATGAGAGGAAAAGTAAGATGAAAGCATAATTTAAGCAATTCGTTTGCCTACAAATATATTCCAACTTATACAAGGCGAGAACAAGTTCTGAAGCAATGGTAGCGAATTCGATATTCGTAATATAAAGAAAAGAAAAAGCAGAAAGGAAAACAAAAGCCTAAGGAATCCTCTACTTAAACGAAATGAGAGGAATAATGATTTGAATGAATGATAATCTCAACAAGTTTGCAAACATCAATCAAAATCTCTGAGTTTTTTCGATAACCTTCAAGCTGAATTTAGCACTGAAATAAAAAATCATTAGATTTACCTTTACTAAACTCATAAGCACGACTTTTTGAGAAAATATATCGGTGAAATCCTCTGGAGTAACTTCATTACGCTCTGTGAGGCGGGGGTAACATCAAAGGATGTTCAAGAATGTTATTTTCCCCACTTCAGAAAGAGTGCTAATTAAATCCCGACTCAGAAACTTAAGGAAGTTTAGAGGACAGAGAAAAATCGCCCGGTGTTTTAGAAACGTCACAACCTTTGAAGTTATGACGCTGCAACGGAATTCAATTCACCATGTGCATCCTTAATTACAATACAGAGTTTTTCTGCGAAAATCAACGTTTAACGCGAAACTTTAATGATTAGTAAATAAAGACCAAATTTGGTATAGTTCCGTTGGGATTACTGGATACTCATCGCGAAGCATAAATGTGGACTGAAGACAGTTTCTCCTGGATTCCATCACACATCTACAAGTCAAAGACGACTTGGAAATCTAATATCCAAAAACAAATTTTATTCACTGGGATAAGGGAAATAATGTTTATATTTTCAAGTATAAGCATGGGGCTGAAAACCCAAATCCTCACAAACTTTTCGAGAGAGCTATAGAGACCTGAAGTCGCAGTATACATATTAACGTAAGCAAAATTATGCCGATTGCAAATTCTTGACATAGGAATCGAAGACCAGTTTCGATGTTTAAGCAAGAGAGTCTTTAGTTATTCTTTCAGTTTCGACGTTGTAAAATCATTCTCTGTGGATCAGTTATTTGCATCTCTTGGGAATCAGTTTGGCAACGTAAAGTAACGTTCACGTAGCACGCCGAAATATTGGCTAACTTAGTCTTATTGAACGATCTACTAGTTAACTCAGGTAGCCTCCCAATTTTTCCACGATACTGTAGCAATATCATGATCCAACCGGAGGTCGGACTCTCTGTGCAAGCTTTCACCGTAGGAGAACGTACAATCCAACTGGCAACAGGATCGATTTGATATTGTATTTTAAATGGAATGATATTTAATAGTATGTAACATAATCCTATTTGATTTCGTTGTTATACATAGGTTTTTATATCGTTGTAACTTATGTCATTACTCCATTTTTATTATTTTTTATCATTATTTTTTATTTTTTTGTATTTTTACTTATATATTTTTTACTTTACTTTTTGTACTTTTCTCTATCATTTTTGAATTTTAAAAATTATTTTATTTATTATATGTTTTCACTGTGTTTTCGCGGTTTTTTTCGCCCCCCTTCTTGTGTGGGTGTTTTCCTGCACCGTGGGTTTTTTCTCTATCAACCTTCAGTTATGGAGATTTTTTCCCACGAATCAAATCTTTCTATTTCGTTTTTATCTCTTAGTATTATTTTACACCTTGATAACCATGTATCTTCATACGAGGTTAGGTGGAAGAGAGGCTCACTCGGGCCTAACCTCGCCTAATAAAGGGTCCAATAATAATAATAAGTAAATACATGTGTATCTAGTATGACAGCGTTGCCAATGTAGTTCGACCAAAGTTATTACTAATTACAATAATCTGATAAAAGTGATAATTCGTTTTCCCTGAGCATTTCATCCTTTCAGTTGGGCAACCCTCTTTACACGTCATTCCGAATCATCTCTGAAAACCCCATGGGTAAGATTTCCTACGTCAAGGGTTGAGTATCCATATTTGATCGATCCGAAGGTTTTAGGCGCTGGTCTCTATGTGCTAATCAACCCGGAAGTGACGATTTGATGCCGTTTGAGCCGTTCATCTACGACGATCGCAACTTAATTGACTCTAATTCGATCTTCCAATCAACCTGGCTTGAAGTGCTAAAAATCCCCTCGGCGGATTCCGAAGATGGAGACTTTCGCTTTCCCCTTTTCGCCGGCAGATGGGAAATAATTGGACCAACTTCTGAGGCGGAGCATCCCGAAAATATTAACCTCATATTCCGAGGTGGATTACCCGTATGGAATAGGGCTTTGCGGTCAGAAAACTTTTCCCCATCGCCACTCCAAATCGGGTTCGGCCCCCTGAAAACATGCCATTATAAACTTTTCGACCCATTAATTTCCACGGGATTCCCGTTTCACTAAACGCCCCTCGCGCAAGGCGGATCTGCAAACGGAGGGTCTTTATTGGATGAAGTTTGATAAATGCACTTTACACACTTGAGTACAACAAAGGTATTTAGCGTGGGATGTTTATTCACACGGTTTACCTCGAGCAAACAGGATTTGCGGCGAGGGGAAGCGAAGAAAAGATGGGGAAAAGGCGAGTACGTACGGGAATGGTGACAGGTTCAAGAAGTCGTAAAGTAGCGAAGTACCGAGGTCAGGTTGAATAAAAAGGCATTCCCCTTAAGTCCTACAGAGGCCGCATCCGTTCGCTACTTTCTTAAAATATCTCCCACGCTTCCTTTCTTGGAAGCCGAACAAGACCTCCTTTGAGGACATTAGTACGACTTCAATTTCATTCCCAGAGATTTCGCTTTATCCATGGCGGAAGGGAGAGGTATTTTAAACTGCACTCCCTGTAGAGGGAAAGGAGTTTTTAAGGTACAGCATTCAAGTTGTGACACATGAAAGATTAAGTGGTCTTTTATGCGCGATTGATTAGCGAATATTTCCGATTTTCGATCGAGCTCACGCCGACAGCAACGCTGGAGTTCTATGATATAGTACCGCTATACAACTCTCACGAAAGAAAGCTAAAATGCAGTCAGTATTTAACGACCGAGATTTTTCAAAGATCTCGAGCTTTTATGCCTCTAATATCCGTCGCGGTGGAAATTTAAGCCGAAGATTAAAAATAAAACGATCAATCAAGAGAAATTTAGAAAAATCGATAGAGCGAAACCGTAGTAATTCGTGGTGAAACGGAGAGTTCATTATAATAAAAAGTCACAATCTCTTCCTCGAAATTAAATTTTCGAAATTATGATAAATTGCTTGAAATTTCTTTCGAAATTATGAAAATAGAATTATACATTAAGAACTTCATTTTATGCGTTATCAGTTAGCGAATGAACTCATATAAATATCTGCATATATTAAACTCGTATAATAGCGATGACTTAAAATTTTCGAATTTAATTTTCATCCGCGTCAAAGAGAGTGGCATCAAAAATTTACGAAATATAATTATTTTTAATATTTTAAATAGGATGCACTTAAGTACCTTGTCCACGTTACAACAAAATACCTCACTAAAGAAAACAAAGAAACCCACATTAGATCGTTCAAAGCGAGAGAATATAATAGCTGATAGAGAATAGTTAACTCGAAAATCGGGACTTCTGGTTACACTTTGCATTCACTTCCAGTTTGGCTATAAAGACACAGAAATTTACTCTCAATGAATAAATTGGTTGCAATTTGATACGGCAAAGTCCTCCGTCTCGAGATGGGTGTCGATAAATAAGAAGGAACGAATTTCTCGAGCTTCTTGGCAGTGATTTTCTCAGCCGAAGACTTCTCACTCAGCCACTGCGGCCGTGAAAAACCTCGCACGATTTCATGGGCGACATAGGAAGCCAAGTAATCTTTTAAGTGGGTCACTTACGAAACTCGGAAAATGGAGGTCGATATGAATTTTAAAAATAAATCCTGCGGATATAGCTACATTCTCGTCATGTTGACTCGTACCTAGACGTTTATTTAAGATTCTAATATTTTTTGCTCCCTTCTTTCTCGTCAAACCTAACGTTTTAAGTTTTTAATCCTCTGTAGACAATCGGTGTACCCGCGAATTAGAAAAGGTACAGCGGAAGGCGTTTGTTGTTATAAAAACTCGATTCGCTAAATTGGCAAGCGTTAGAAAAACTCATCGATATCGGATGGGAATTCTTGGGAGAAAAAAGATAAAAACTTGGATTGAATTTTCTCGAAAATTAAGGGGAAATGAGAACCGGCCGCAGTTGCAGAGTGGTTAGCGTGCTAGCGGTTCAACCCAAGGTCCCCGGTTCGAGGTTGTATTTCATGGATAGAGAATGGTTAAGTGTATTCGTCAATAATAATTATTAAAATGGATATCCCCGTTTCCATTAAAGAAGTTATTACAATTCTAAAAATATGTGGGAAATATTCTTTATACTGCCACCAATTACTTTCAGATAGTGCATGAAAAATCTAGGAAATAAATAGGACTAGTTGTTTCAAATAATTTTTTTACCACTAAGAAGACGCGGCAGTAACCATTTCAGGAAATAAATTAAAAGGTACACCACACCCAACAACCCGCTGAAAGGTAGCATTGTTAGCTTAGAGTACGTAAATGTAGGAATGGTCATGTAAAAGTTTCATTATCATTACAAATAGACGATTAAAAAAATTACCTCTCTTGAAACCGCTCGAAAACTTTAACTTTCTAGAGAGAAATTTGCTCCTTGTCTTGCAGATAGCGTTTTCTTCGGTAGAACCAAGTTTTCTCATTTTGCGATTCATAATAAATCAGTGGTTTTCGAGCTAAGGGGCGTGCCCTCTCAAGAGGATCAGACAGTTGAGGAGGGCGTCCTCTTATTGCAATATCCCGCAAGACGGGAAATCGAATTTCATTCCTGGTAGGAAGTGATAACAAATAAAATACATAGCAGGCTATACATTTAAGCTTAACAGAGTAAATTAAGCTCAAGTAATCCTAACATGGCGAAATAAGGCGTTAAGACGTATTTTAAGAGTAAAAGAAGTTCGGGAAAATGTCTGAATCTAACACAAAAAACACATTCCTTAATGAACATTTTCATAGAGTTAACACCCAACTCGTAAAAATGTACTTATTTCATGGCAGTAACTTCACGTTCTCTGAAGAATCTTAACCCCCACTTTTCATTACCAATGAAGTCTTCGGAATTAGTGGCAAACTGGCACGGAATTGAAAGTTTTCGTTTGACTTCAGTTAAATGAAATCTAGACGCAAAAGATCAATTAGGTGAAAAAAATCCATGTTTTATTATCCCTGTTTTCTTCAATCAAGAAAAATTGATGATTTCTAAATCGGCAAGTGAAATATTAACTCGCCTGCGTAGAATCGAATGTTTCGGCTAATCAACTCAGAAATATTTCGTAAATTTAATTGGCTGAAGGAAACGCAATCTGCTGCATTTCACCAATGATCAGCAAGGAACATGAGATTATGAGGCAGAGAATCTTTCGAGATTACTTCACAGGGAATCCTTAATAATGTGGTACTGCGCACATGCAACATCCTTCAACTAAATGTCCTTGAATGCTCGGAAACGTGTCTATGCGACATCTGTAAATTACTCATTAGAGGTATCAGCCTACAGTGTTATGGAACCCAAAGCTACTTTTCTCCAGGTATATTCCCGTGCTTTAATAGGTTGCAGTTAGCAAATGTATGAAGCCTTAAAATAACGACGCATGCTAATTTAAAAGAGCAGAAGGATGTAAGCTTTTAAATACTCCCTTACTGAGAGTTTCAATACTCAATTAACCCTGTATATGAACCTTACAAGTCCAATGAATGTGATTTTATTTTTGTTTCTTAATTCTCGATAATATTTCTAGGTATTTTCACACCAGTTACCAGTATCACTTCTTATATAATTACGCAGAATAGAGCTGAGATCAATTTTAATTTATTAGAATTTCACAAAAACCATCTTTAAGAAATAAAAACCAAAAGAAAAAGAAATTAATTCCTTTTTAAAGGTGATTTATAATGCAGAGTTTGAACTAATTTATTCTATTAATCTACGTATCTTCATTGATAATTGATCAGCGGCATGTTAATCAAGATCATTTGGTTGTGGAACGTGACGTACATAAATCAAAATATATACTTTTTTAAATTTTCCTAAAAATTAAAAATAATAATCTGCCCAATTTTCAAGAAATCCTTTGTTCGTGGAAATTTCTCTGAATTATAAATTATCTGCGTGGCATGTTCTTTTCCGAGAGAGATATTAGCAGATTAATCCGTGTTTTCGTTGTCGTTTTTGAGCAAAATTCATTGACCAGTATTACCTCCAGAAAGATCAATACAGTATAGGTTTTTTATCAAGATAAATTAACTAAACAATCTATCGGCAATACGTAGTTTACTAGTAGAGTTAGAGTCCGTTTTAATTCATCCATCTTAAATGTAGATGTTTTATAAATAACATTTATCAATATGTACTTATATTTGTCGCTTTCCATTTTTTATACATATTCGACTTATTTAAAAGCTTCAAGATATTTCTTTTATTTCAAACATTAACTTTATAAAAAATTTATTTAAAAATCAAGTGTTACCTTGCATGTTTGAGCAATAATTTATAGAAAATAAAATTGATCAGTGCAGAAAAATATGTAGTTTAGTACCATACCTAAGAACTGTAAATTTATACTTCCAAGTCCCTAATGTTTCCTCTTCTTCTAAGAAAAGCTCACGCATGCTAATCTAATCCGAATGTGTTTTCGTCACGAAAGCCCGTTTCTATAGTTACGAAATCGAATTCATTCAACGCAACTGGAAAAGCTGATCGCAGGATATGGCCCTCGATTCAATGGAAGAAAGGAACGAACGAATAATACGTTCGTGTCTGAAAAAAATTTTCTTATTTTTTATTAAAATTTAAACTTCTTAATGCTTCCGATGAAAAGTTAGGTTGCTACAAGTTTAAAAGTAATTCCAGTTTTCCCCACTATATTCAAGGGTGAGGATATCTGATTCTTTGAGTCAACATACTGCTTCTTACAAGTTCTTCCACATTGCTCGGTCATTTATAGCTATAAATCGTTGGGGTGCGTGACTGTAGCTATTTTAAGGAATAATTAAACATTCGGGAACAAATAAAAAAGAGTGAAGAATAAGATATCGAATAAATGAAAACTATTAACATAGCAATTGTAACACAACATGACTGAAAATGGTAACGTTTAGTAGCAATATGTAAATTTATCCACCAATATTTAAATACCATTGCTTTCAAAAACCATCAGAACAGAAATGTTTAATAACTGTAATAAACCTCGCGTTAACATTCCTTTTTAAACCATCGAAATAAATTTGATTCACAAAGCATTCAGCTGTTTCAATGACATTTTCAATGGAGCAAAGGGATAGATTAAACAGAGTGAGGCCGCTAGGAAAACGAAAGCTGAGATTTCGCTTAGGGTCTGTTAAAGTGCTTAGCTCGCTCTCATGATACCAGAGACGCGGTTCATTGCGCTAATTAATTGCTCTTTATTGAAGAATTGGGCGGCTGAGACTTCACCCCATGGCTGTGAAATGCCGTAGGATTCACTTAAGCGGTCTTCAGAGGATTTTGGCTTGAAATATTCAGCTGCGTATGGAAAGGCGAAGGGCGGAACTGTGCTGTTGGTGGCGGATAGGGTAAACAAATATTAACCTTGGAATGTGAGGAGAATATGATTTGTCTGTCACCGACTGATATTTGGAATGCTCCTTTCTCTGAGCTACAACCTTGTGGTGGTTGGGAACTCTTTCTCCTACATTGCTGTTGCTCTTTTTGAGAATAGCCGTGCAGAAATGATTAGATGAAATGAATTAGAAGAATAGAGTGAATAAGGAGTCATGAAGTATAGGACACTAATTAAGGAGAGACTAGAAAAGGATATGAAGAAAAGAGAGGTAAAATCCTTAGTCGGGAGTGTTTCGCTATTTGGGTGTGAAATGTAGGCAAAGGTATGGAAAGATCTCAAAAGAAGGTTAGGTGGCATAAAACCAGAGTTGAGAGAAAAGAAAACGAAATGTAAATATGCTTGATATGGTGTGAAAGATAGGGTTTAAATTCATGAAATTAAATAGAGATCGAGGAAATGAGTGGTTCGAATAAGGAATAATTGCTCGACTGAAGAGAAGATGCAAGGAGAAAAGCAATGATAAACATTTTTTGACATAAGGGAAAGTTTAGTAATCAAAAAACGAAAGAGAGGGGATACAATAGGGAATTTTATGTCGTATGACCAACTGAAAATTGAAACAGCCATTTGCGTATTTGAAATTACATATAAGCCTAAAATCATTCAGAAATGGTCGGAACCGGGTAAAGAATTGAATTTTCAGGAACTAAATAAATGAAAAACAAAACTCCAATGACCTTATAGCTACACCCTGTACGTTTTTAGACCTATAAAAGCCGGTAATTCCTTATGGTTACTAGAGCTCGAAATATTTCACGAGGTAGGTTTGCTCATCTATCTCTTTTATGCGGTTTATTCTAAAAGTTCGCCATTTTCTATAGATTTTAAGGTAAAGCGTGTGTTTTGAGACCTTTTACATGTATTCCTGACAAGAGGGGAGAGAAAACAACAATGTTCGAAAGATTACCAACCGTCGAAGATAGAAATCACTTCAACAAGACTTCCAATCCATCAATGCGTTGATAGTGAACGTCAGCCGAGCGTTGCAGTCACTAGACGTTTCCTCTAATTTTAGATATCATAAATTGAGGAAAAGAGCATTTCGAGGGTGAGAGCGATATTTCTGGAAAACGTTGCAAATAAAATACCCAAGAATAACGATCTCCTCCCTTAATAATTGACAAAATAGAAATTCTGGATTCCCCACTCGTCTTCCCTGCTATCCAGCCATCCGTTATCTCCAAGGAAGACTTGCTCGTTCGGATGAATAATTGAAAGCCATTCAGAAATCGTGCGCAAGAGAAGAAAGCGTTGCTTTACATGATAGAACACTCTGAATATCGTTCCTTTTGACAATGATGCATCTATATAAAGAAATCTTTAACCTTCATTCGATTTCTTCTCTTATATTAAAAATAGTAGTCAGCAGAATCATCCTATTCCAATATAGCAATAGCAAAATTTTGGAAAACCAGTGACCTTTCAGATTTATTTGATCGAAATTTTTATTAATACCATTCAAACTCCAAGGATCTATCCAAGCTATTCTTTCACTACTTTATAGTGGTTTCGTATGTCACATAAATGAAACATAAGACATTATTTGATTTGACGATAAATATTACCATAGGACATGCATGTACAAGAAGCTATTCGATAACATACAAAAATCACCATCAAATTTTCATAAACCTCAGTGGTATTCCAGTTATAATTACATAACATATACCTTTTTATTTTCAACTATTAGATATGCTATCTTTCAATCCCGTCAAATTGTTGTCTTTCTCTTCTCACAAAAAAAAGAATGAAACTGTAGTGCAGATCTGATGGTTTTTACGAAATCAGTGTTCCATTTATTCCCTTTCAGTAATTTACTCTTTTGAATTGAATCCGATTACCCTCAATTTACAAGCAAAACAGGAGCGTAAATAAAACAAAAAAACCTTAATTGCAAAGAAATTCTTTTCCTTATGCGTTTAAATAAAACTCCTTTAAATTAATATTTTGCTATAACTACTCATGTATGAGGAAGGTAAATGCACAGATGATATAGTGTTTTATCTTATTTAACTGTTTATTTTAGGAAAGGTTAATAGAATTCCTATACGACTATGAGCCAAAACTAACGAATAAAAGCCAATTCACCGGGAAAATGTATCGAAAAATAAATCCTCCTGTAATTTTAACGAGAAACAAAAGTTGTTTCATAAGCGTTCTGATTTATAGACATAATGATATGAACTTAATATCTAATTCAGAAATGAAAGTATTATCTCAATCTGAAATAGAATTTTCTGTGAATTCCTACATAAAATGTTATAATCCTCTTAACAGGTAACCTAGATCATTTCATACACATTTAAATATAAAAAACCATTAGCAGATCTACAGCTTCGACTAAATTTATAAATACATAAAGAAGAAAGAAAAAGGTTGAAATATTTTGCTCTTTGTTTTGATGAGTGAAAAACGGCGATCAATTGGTTTGCTGAATGAAATGCTATAAATTAGCCTTCGAAGGAAAATTATAATCAATAAAATCATATTTGAGTATTTAAACGCTAAATTGCAATCTCTGTCAAATTAGAAATGAAAACCAAACGAAAATAAGGTCTGAAACAGTAAAAAATAAGATGTAAAAATTGATAAAATACAAAAATAGATTTTTCGAAAGAAAATTTCATGTAGCTGAAGCTTTAGCTTCAGAGGTAGCAGAGATGCAATATCGGATGAATTTTTTCTATCTCCCCGATTCATATCCATTAAGATTTCTCGTCAAACACTTTATAAAATTATACAATTAACCTAAAAATCAATATATATGGAACGAATGAGAGAAAATGAACTTTTAATTCGCCGATGTCAAAATTCCGAAGTTTCCACGAAGTCACTTTTAGACCTAAAGTCCATGCTGATGTGAAGAATATAGGATACTGATAATACGACATAATGATTTCTAACTGATCCACAGATATATTGCTCCTTTTCAACAATATTTTACATTTCGATTGTCAATTTCACAAATAGCGGAGCTGAGCCTAATAGAGCGGACCCCAAGGCTAAATGTTTTGCTGGTCGAAAAGAAAACAGATTTTTACGTGTCGAAACCGCGCTTCCTGATCGTTTTTTATCTGTCCCACAATCCTCTCCGATTTGGCTTCCTCACGGCACTCTTCTTTTTAAGGGCTCCTCTCGACGATATGGAAGATGGAATTGTAAACACACACTTATCAATCTCTTCCACTGCACTCTGGGATTATTCTCTCCATTGAGCGATCCCGGATACTTCGTAAGTGCACTCATTAAGAAAATACCTTTCTTTCCACTTACTTGCAGAGGCTTTGAGGACGGAAAAAATATTGGGAGAGAACTGATGAAGGCGAAAAGTACTCTTCTTGATTGCGCTTGCAATTAGTGATTCCTTTTGAAGTGTTATTCATTGGGTCTTTGTCCCACGCTTACGAGGACGTTTTCCACTCAGTAATCTGGCTCAGTGAGAAAAGTAAAGGCAAACTGCCTTACTCATCATCTTGCCTAAAATCAATTAAATTGCCTAATTTATAATCTTAAAGTTATTCACGATGTAAAAACCAAAATAACAAGGAAATCGTCTTGAAAAATTAAAGAAGGCTTTGATTTGATACCGGTGGAACTTGAGATATATTGATGTAATATTTTTATAACTTTACCCTTTCACTTTTTGAAACAATTTACGTAAAATAGTCTCTAATTCGCCAAGAAATTAATTTTACGGTTATTCTTGCATATGATATACATTTCTGAAATATGATTACTGAAATATAATCAATATTTCTGAAATCCTTGCCTTGTTTGAACATGACCGCAGTGCAAGCTTAGGTAAAAATTGTAATTATATAGGACTGCATTAAATGAAATTTGCTTATCATTTCGTTCATAATTACATTCTGATGAATATGCCTTGAATGAAGTGCACAGGAGGGGCGGAGTAATTTATTTAAGTGACCAGCACATCATTACGAATAAACATTGGATAAAATACGTAGGAGAAGGTAATTAGAAAAAGCTTCTAAATTAGCACGCGAATCTCTCTAATTTCTCCCAGTTCTATTACAGCACCGCGCAATGGAAGCATGGCTCTATATGGTTACGCAATATGAGGAGAATCCTCTGCCATCTCTTCCTTTTCTCCTCCCGAACCGTAGAGAGAAAGAGGCAAGGGTTCAGTGCGCATGCGCCAGTCACTGCCGTCAATTTCCCTTCCCCTGCCCACCCCCCGACCTCCATTCCTTCAAGAACGGGGACCCACCATCTTATATTCACGAATCCAACACGCCCACATTGCCTGAATTGCAGGAGTGCGTCATAGCGCCATGCAGATGAACCGTGACAGCGCGAGCACCACGCAACGTCGATTTCAACTGTTTCCACGACCTTTCTCCGCGACCTTTCATCTAATATGCACCCATACATAAATATTTTACGCCCTCGCTAGATGTTACACCCAGGATTTACTCTCGGTAATGTATTCGTGACATAAGTGTCCGTTGACTCTTTATCCTGTTGACATCTATTAATAACTTCCGTAGGGAGGATTTTTGGAGGTTACATTTACAGATATAACCTCCGAATTTCCCGTTGCGTATGAATGATGTGTTCAAATTAGGTCCTCCGATGGCTCGGCTACCTATTAGCTCGGCTCCGCACGGATAAAAGCGATCGAATATAACTTTCCGCTAAGGGAACGGTTTGACTGTAGAGCTACGCCGGCTGGTATCGGAGTTCTGTTGGGACGAACAAAACTCGAAGATACGGCAAATGGTTTCGGCCTTAATTATGTGGCAATTCATAACCCAGCAAAAATTGGCAGCTATTCTTTACTAGACCACAAGAAATAAACCTGGCGACCGCAGTTACAAAATACTGCATCACCGTTAGGGCATGCAGGAAGGGTCAATGTTAGTGTAACACGTCGGAACCGTAGTCACTAATTATTTCTCGTCGCGTAGTAAAGAATAACTGCCCATTCTTTGTAACACTTCGAAAATAATCACTGAATTCACTAGAAATAGTGAATAGTGTGAAAGAGTGAATAGAAATATTTCGTCTACGTTCCACACCTCCAACCTCTAACAAATCCACAGAATTTCCATTTTCGTATCTAAATTTTCGTATCCTTACGAGTCGTGCCACTCTTAAGTTGTGACTTTCACAAGTCAACCTTTAGAAAGGCTAGGAAGGATCCTGCGACGATACTCAAGCAGTACCCGAATAATCGACAAGCACGGAATTTCCCTTGGTTTACACAAGGATTCTCGTAAAATTTTGCTTTTAAAATACTGAATTCTGTTACGTTACGTACATACAATCCCTTGCGGGTCCCCGATGGGGTAAACTGGAATACCCCAGAAACCCCTCAAAGACGGTAGAAATATTAATATTAAATAGTATATTTTTAATGTTGAATGTTTTGTATAGAAAAAAATGAAAACAATCATGCCTACATAATCATTTCGACAACTTTATCCACTGATTTCGAGAACGATCAATCAAAACGATTTGGGAGTAAAAAAATGGTCGACACATTATATTTCGCTAATGTAACAAAAAGTCTCGACTCAAACTACTCGTACGCTACCTTAATGACAAAACACTTCTAAGCGTCAACCTAAAGTACTTGCTGTACTGCCCCAACTCCAGAGCTACTTCCCAAAGAACCCAAGAAAAACCCTAACCCCCTACGAAAGATAAGTGAATGTTAACGATTTCGTTATTGATATCAAAATCTAAAATCGGAACATGAAAATGAGAATACCAAGGAGAACAACAAGGACCTAAAGCGCTACACTATTTCCTCGAGTAATAAATTACTAATATTAATGACGGCGCTGACAATGTGTGACCGCTATTCAGTTGAGGAACTTCGGCACCCTATACAAAGACTAGTCAAAAAAAGTTTACTTAAGTAGCAAATGAAAACGAATGTCCATCTCGTAGATGTGTCTATATACTTAAGTCGAGCTTAACAGCTAATTCGAATTAAAGGATACCAGGAAGTAATTATAAAATAATCGTCATAGCACGGAAGAATGATTCATAATCTTCACACTTAAACCTTGGCCTTATAATGTTAACTAGCATCCGATGAAAAAATCCACCTTAAAAATTCTAATCATCCATAAGTTTTTTTACGATGGTAGTTTTGACAAAATTTCAAGTCTCTCATGATATGTCAACTAATGTTTGAATATGAGGGTTTGAAAAATAAAAGTAAATAGTATAACAAACTCTGAAGCTAATTCAAAGTGTGCCATGAAATGATCACACTACAAATATTTCGTAAAATAACCCTTCCTGGTTAATTTTCCAGTGAATTTTTACGCGCGTGTTGATTTATCTCTAGTTTTCAGAAACATCAGTGGAGAATGGAAAATATATCTTATGCAAACAACAACTCGTAAGGAGGTTAATCTTTGTTTTCGAAACAACAGTTCCCAAGAAATACGAAAATCAGACAAATATAGCATATGAGCTTACGCCAGCAGAGGTCAGGAAATACCATCAACAGCTCCCCCAATACGCAGAAAGAAGCCACAAAAGGGAAAGAGATTACGATTCACGCACCTTTACACTCGATTGTTCCGATACTGAGGATCAAGCTTTTGCTTCCCCAAGATTGATGACCTTCGATAATCTTTACTTAAACTTGACCCATCCAGAAGCGAAAATTAAGCATTCAATTAACTCTTTAGCCGACTCACTCGCTCGGTAACCTATGTTCCCCGTGAGTTCACTGTTCTGAAAGCCTTAAATTGAGTGAAAAGTCATAACTAGAGTTTTCTACGAATATAATATGGAAAGAGTTTCTAGCTGTATATTTAAAAAAATCAGAATGCGTACATAGTAATTTTTCTTGTTGCGATCACCGCAGTTCTAACTAATTTGAAGCTGAGAGCTTCCATTAATTCCCTAATTCACCAAGAAACTGAGTAATTAAATAGGTTTAAAGATTACAAATGGTTCACTAAAAAATGCTTCTATTCTGGTAAATACACAGACTTTAGGATTGTATCCCTCCGGCAAACTCAGAACGCTGTAGAACGTCGAAATTTACGTAAATTCCCATTCTTTCCTTCCATTATTTAAGCAGCATTATTTCCCATTTGAAATTTCTGTATCCTTTTCATAATTAATTTATTTTCGGATTATAAAACGAACGCTGATTAATCAAAGGGGAAAGAAGTAAATACTTGAGTCATTAATTTCACGAAATTTTTTTAGCTCTAAAACGTTAAAATACAAAAAGAAAAATTTCAAGTACTTGAATGAAAGCAAGAACTCTCCAGCGTAACGAATCGATTTCTAAAAGTAATTATGAGCTTTTCTGTCGTTTGAGATGATATTCATTCCAGTGGAAGCTGTATTTCATGGCAAGACAAGGTCAAGAACCTTCCCAAACAATGAATAAATTTTTTTCTAATCAATCCACGAAACACATTATGTCAAAACGATATTCTTTTTAGTTACGTAAGATTAAATACAGAGGGGATCTCGACTTCAAGCGCGGAATATTTGAGCTAGATCTCTACTATATACATTCAAGAATTGCGCTATAGTAATAGGTATTATAAGGAAACACAGTTAAATCTAAACAAATAAAGAATCCTCATCGATCCATAGCATAGCATACATCTCTAACCCGTTCGCTATTTTCCACGTACTTGAGAAAGGAATATTTACCTCACCTGGGGTTGTTGGATGATATAAAATGAGGAATGAGTTGCAAAGAAGTAAAACGGCAGCATGTCATGAGGGAAATTTTGCGATATATACTAGTGAAGTAGCAGACTCGTGTTTTGTGTAACAGTGTTCCCAGTCAAAAGACATTCTAGATATACATGGCTTTGAATATCGGCGAAAGTTCCGGATAACTCATACATCAAAGTCATGAGCACGTGTTCTGTCATTGAAGGACTACGTTGAAAATAATTCTATTTGTAAAAACGGAATGAAGGTTTATCATTAAAATGCGTGTGACGATGTATCTTACATCAAAGAAGCTAATATATGCATCATATTCTTAATGTTAGCGTTGAATATATTAAGGTTTGCGTTGAATAAAAATTTTCTCTCAGAAAATATATCGATGGAAAAGACTAAAAACTCAATTAATGGGAGAATGAAAGTAAGATATTTTTTACAGAAATAAAATAATTTTAAACGCGAACTGGAAGATTAAGCATGGTGGATGTTATTCTATCTTTTGTAGCACTAAGCTTAAAAGGTATTTCATATAAAAATGACTATTTAGCTTGCCTTTGGAAACGGTCATCAAAAACATCAGACATGGATGAAAGGGAAAATATTTCCAAACTGACAGTGATATATATTTTCTGCAAAAATCATAATCTTTTATCAAACTTATATTTACATGACAATTCTTATTTGTATGTCTTTCAGTCTTAGAATACTTTGTCGTACATATCTCAATAAATGCTTCGATGAGAGTTAGTGAAATATGTGCATCATTGACATTTTCAGGGACCATTGATTATGCTGGAACTCATAAAATTATGCTGTTCAAGGAATTTTTGAGTTACTCCGTAATTTTCAGTTCGTTATGTACTTCATGTAACATAATCGCATTTGAACAATCTCTACCTACACATGTATAAAAAAGAATGTCAATATGAACTTTTGATTCCTCTCAAAGAATTACCTTTACTGACTAAGAATGTAGAGAAAATAAATATAATCCGAAATCCCTCGGCATTCATTTCAAGTTCTACCGCTTAAACCGAATGCTTTTATGAAGATTAGAAGGTAGTTAGATAGAATATTCGTGAGACCCTCACCTAGATAAAAGATTTTTTTAAATAAACCGTAGCAGTTACTTTTACTTCATAAACCTATATAAAGGAAATTCTATCGGTTATGACTCCAAAAAAAGGAGAAATACGCTGACGTAGTTATGTCGACATACAAAAATAAGTGTTCCATTGGAGAAGGATGAATCAAAATTCGTAAATCACTATTTAATGTAACCTGTGGAAGAGAGATAACCAAAGAAAGAATCAAGAAAATTAAGGTATTCCTAAAAAACATAAAACGCAACAGTGTAGCTGTTTTTATTTTCATAAATCGAGCAAATTTAAAACAGTCGGGTCGACTTGAGATCTCACAAAGATCCTACCTGAAGCCAGCGTGGTGTTCTTACAGCTCTAAACCCTTAAGATTAGAAGTCAAAATAGCGTGAACATGCATTGGAATCAGTTGTAAAATTCAGTACTGAAAATATGAAGCGTTCATTGCATCCTGTACAGCATGGTGTGAGATATAATTCTCGACAAACGTAGCAGCTTTCTTTCCAGAAAAAGGCAAGCGAGAGAGAGAGAGAATTGGTACCTATGCGCAATAAAAAGACAGCCAGTAAAAGCGAAGCGTCAGCATAGCCTGTTAGTTTGTCGTGCTTGACGCAGCATCTGTTGCGACTGCAAAGGGTCGGTGACCCAAGCGTGATTTTTCCCATGGCTTCACTTCAATATACTGCGGTAAACGTACCTCTCCCCAAGTCCTCGTCTTCCCCTGCCCTCCTTGCTTCTGGTCAAAACCTCCTGACAGCACTCTTCCCCATTCCCACACCAACCCCTCCTAATTGTCCAGCGAGGGGGAGCGTGCCACAGGAGGCGTTCCCATAGAAACCATGAATGAAATTTCTTCGTAGACCCCCTTCTCCCCGGCCCGTTTAACAATTAACTCGCTCCGACCCATTTCCACTGCACCATTGGGACCTAATTTTTCGATGCAGCCGCGGTCTTCCTTCGCGAAATTTCTTGCGGAATGTACCGGTACGGATGAGGACTTGTCCAACAAGTGACTTGTGCTCCAAGAATCACCGGCTGATCATTAGGGGCTTGAATAATAATTTGGGACGATCGGAAGATCGTGGGGGAGAAACCGGGGCGAGATGAGATTCTCGAATACCCGTGTTTTTCTCTGAGAGATGGGGAAGATTTGGCTGATTCTCTCCAACGCCGCGATCGAGAGCGGATTATTTCAGCAGTAATTACTTCAAAAGGGTCGAGATTTTTCAACTAGGTCAGCCTTTCCTCTCCAGCTGCGGATTTTCTTACGAAAGCCGTTGGAAGGGTCTTGCGAAAATGAGCCAATCCGGACTCGCTAGAATGATAAAATTATTGGGTAACTTTTGGAATTTCTAGGCGAGGAGGAATTTTACGGTGTTCTAAAATTCCACGCAATGTTTTAGGCGTAGAAAACTCTTTCTAAACACTAAATTCTCACTATTTTCAATTAAAAAACCAACACGAGTAATAATGATTTTCGATGATTATTTTACGAGTCAACAACACAAAGTTTACACCAAAAAATATGATATACTACTTAACCGATATTGAAAGCGGTCAGAATCAATATAAAAATTTAAATACGAGTGAAATTTTACAAAATACGAGTAAAATTTTAAGAATACGAGTAAAATTCTGCCAATCGGAAACAAATTTTACTATGTTGATATTCCTGTTTTTCTAAAGATTTTTGAATGGATACGTTTTCGAACTCTAATATATCTATCCTAAAACAACTGAAGGTGTAAAAACCGACTGATTGATTTAGCCAAAATATTTCGATGATGAATTCCAATGGATAGTGAACACTTAAAAACGATATTCTACGTTTTGGAACGATCGGCTTATGTATTTGGTAGATTTAACTCCCTGCTGAAACGTGGAAACATTTGCAATAAATAACCCACTTGAAACCCAAGTTCCTCGCAAAAAAATGTGAACGATCAGGTAATCCGCACACTTATGCTCCGAGGGCAAAATTTCAGGAATGGCTTCACAGAACCTCCGAACCCCCAGCGAAAAAACCCGCTGCAAGCGAGCCCATAATTATCGATGTCTTTCGAAAACGAAAATCTGTCCATTATCGAACGCATTCCCGCGTGACGTAGCCAGTGACGCAGGCCCTTCTATTTACATCCAGAAGTGCGATGCTCAAAGCCGATTTCCAGGTAAACATTAATTGATAACTTGGTGCACCCGCCATAACATAGCAGTCCCACTCACGTGACCGGATAGAAAAAGAGGGAGGCGCGATTCCCTCGCGTAGAAACCACGCCTCCCACAGCCTCGAAATTTAGGAGAGCCTTTCCTCCAATGAGACCCCGACACTTATCTATTCTTCGCGCCGGGAGATAGACACGCGGCTGTCACTTTGATGACAAAAGGGACAACTCTCTTCGCCGCTCCTTCCTACTCCCGCTCTTTTGTCCACATCTCGAGCAGCTATTCAAAGAGACACTCCAACTCATTCAACATCGTCATTATTGACCGTTTTCTGGCCCTTAGCTTAAGCGTTTTACTTGACGACGGGTTGAAACATTTCAATACGAAAAATTTTGCGCTCGTGTTTGCCCTCGTCTCTCTCTCCCTCCGACGATTCATAAAATATGGAGAACGGATTACTTCTCGTCAGTTATTCGCCTCTTTCCTTGTCGCGAAGGAATAGCGGAGCACTTAAACGCTGTAGATTAGTTTTCGGAAAGTAAACTCCTATGCAAGAGCGATTGCATCTACGGCAGCGGAGGGCTGATTTTACGTATCTCAAATTGAGAAGTAGCAGCAAGGGAAGATGTTGTCAGTACACCATATTTCTTTCCTAAATATTACACCGAGACTGAAAAATATTATGAATTTTGTTTACAATAGTACCTAAATAAGATGATTTTCTGCCTATTTGCTCACGGTAATTTTGGAAATACTTCGATAAACTCAAGAGACAAAAATAATTTGATAATACATATAGAAAAATAATCTGATTGAATACTTTTTAAGTGTCTCCACAAGATTGAGGGGTACACTAATCTATTAATAATGGAAAATCACTACAGAAACGAATGAAATTTTAAAAATGATTGATATCGACTTTTTCTAAACTGAATGGTATATTTCATTACACCGTCGGGTATCCGCGTTTGAAATCATTTTACAAAAATCGTGACCATCCTGGTTAAAACCGCTAGCTCTATTACGAATCTGCATTAAAACGGGGATTAGCGAACGTTTCCCATCGAGAATCACTTTTCCTACCATTACTGGTCGTGAAATTCGCAACAAACCGACAGAAACCGTCGCTTTCCACAACGAGGAGGGATAAAAATTTCGAATTCAGCCCCGCATGCTATCGATTCTAATCCGAAAGGTGCGCGGACAACGACGGGCGAGAAAACTTCCACAGTCCAGCAGGTAGAGGAATGAAAAAAAGAAAAAACCGCCAAAACAACCGTCCGAATCAAAGGACACTGGCGCATAGGGAAGAAAAAAACTGGGTCGAAAAAATGCGGCAGTGCCAAATTGAGAGTCGAAAATCCCCCCACGAGCGCGATCCCAATCCCCAATTTCCCTTCACCTAACGATACACATCCTCACAAATTATTACCCCTCATGGAGTTTGTGTCCACCGCGAAAAAGTTGGCAAGCGTGATGAAAAACCCGCAGTTTTCACACCTACCAACCTCCTTGGAGCATTAAAGTGACTGTATTCCTGCAGTCGTAGTCCCGAACGCCATAGCCGCAACGTTCCTACCCCCTCCATCTTACCCCCTGACCCCCTTGTCCTTAACCCCTTCCCCCCCTGCGCCCTTCGCATCCCTCCTACCCCACCGCTACCCGCGGCGGCCTACGGCCTCGGGATCAATATGGAGGCCCCACCCCCAAACACACTGCATGCAGTCCTCTCTTTGCCCCAGTACGATCCAAAACTGCCCCTTTTTAACACCCCCACCCCACTGTTCCACCGAATCCTCCTCCTTTTTTTGGTAAGTCCACACATCGCGGTACCGAAGAAGGTTAAAAGGGCAGCAGGGGGGAAAGGAAGGGGTCGCTGAAGACTGGCGCTCCTAATTCGGTGCGCCCGTCCTCCTGGGATGGAAAGGAGGTTGAAGGAAAAGTAATCGATCTCTCCATTCAGTACCCTTGCGAATGTCTTTTCCCCAAAATTCTCCCCTTGCAAAGGTTCTTCTAACCTTCTAAACTCTTCAACCACCCTCACCTTCGGTTACCTTTGGAAAGGTCCCCGCGGGAACGAACCACGATCGAATTTTCTCAAAATTCCGCGCTAACGCTTCCAATAAAAAGCGCTTTGCCGCCTGAGCGGGTGAGCCGTAAATATTTTCTCGATATACGACGGATAAAACCATCAAACGGCAACGTACTAACCAATGCGTTAGTTAACCATGGCTTTTTAAGCTGAAATCCCCATCCGGTTCGTTTTCGGACGTACTTCGGAAATCCAACTCCAATATAGACTTCCTCCTGTCGAACATTACCAAAAGCATCACAAGCGCATTCCAGAAGAAATAAAAAGTTCGCCAACAGCGGTGTAGTTTTGCGCAAAATCTGAGCTCACCAAGCGCCGACAAATGAAGCTTGATTGAATCCAAATCCCAAACGTCACTTGCGAAAATTACGCTGCGCCGAAAAAAAAAATGCGTGCACATTCCAACTCTTCCCGATCCGCACCATAAGTTGAAGCAAGCGGTAAATAAATAACAGCACCTTGTTTACGGTCTAAATACGTCCATTGCGGCCCCAAATTGCGAGGGACACCGATCCCATCAGCCAATCGCGTGCCGACGAACGGAGAGAAAAAAGCCCGTGGAGAATAAAAATACTGCGGTACCATTCCGGGAGGTGGGAAGGGGGGTCGGATCCGAAATCCGGTTTTTCCGGATGCCGGAATCCGCCGGGCAAAAGGGATGAATGGACGTCGATTCAGCAATCGATGGAGGGGAGGAAGGAGCGGGGACAGGCGAAAGAAGAAGAGGCGAAAAGAAAGAACCTTTTGAGTGACCACTTCCAAACTGTTGGAAAATCCAACGCACCGAAAGCACCCACACGCGTACCAGTAAAGAAACACCGCACACAGCACACGCAAGCTTTTCTTAGAAAACGGAGCCTTTTGAAGCGGAATTCAGCGGGAAAAAATGTTTAGAGAAGCTTCGCTCGTACATCTCTCTTACTCACCTCTTTTGTGTAACAGCGCGGGACGGAGACGATGTTGTTTCTGATATTGTTTGAGTGAAATAGCCTCGACGCCGAGGTGTCCGGAGGACCAGTTGACCTCTCTCCACCAACCACCAACAAAAAACCACCAACCACAACCAACACCAGATGAGAGGCGATGCGTTAACAAAATAAAAAAGAAAAACCCTCCCTTCCTCTCCCTCCTTGCGGGAGATGTACGTAATATTTCCTATCTCTCACACACCACCAAAATATCACTCCACCACTCTCTCAGTAAGATTGGATCTCTTATGTACGCTACAAAATTCGCCGCGTGCCACAGTCCAGTCACGCTCTTTTGGATATTGTATTCATTCGTTCAGGAGAGGGCTCTCCCAACCCATGTATGTCCATCCCCTAACCCCGCCAGTGGCAAGCGGCTCACCCGGTGCTGTAGGCCAAACCTCCGGGCCGTAAGCCACGCACGAGGAGCCACCCAAGTGCCTCCTTGCCCTCCCCCTCTGTCCCCTGGCCGTTGTTAGAGAGCCGTGCCACCAGCGCGGCTAATGCTCCAAAGTCAACTGGAGGCGCTATCGACCGCTGAGGGATAGAGGGGGTGAGGGGGGTGTGAAGGGAAGGTACCGGGGAGGGTGCCGGTGGGTGGTCGGAGGGGTGGCCCCGTCTCAGATACGCAAGGTGGGGTGGGGAAGTAGGGGAGGGAAGAGGAGAGCGAGGGGGGCATTCCGCTGTCACAAGGCGCCGGCGCCAAGCGATTCTCCGCCTAGCGTCCCTCTCCTCCGACGCGGGCAAGATTCGACTCGAAACAGACGCCCTCGAAATTCAATGCGGCGCTCAATGGGGATAGTCGAATGGAGCTAGCGAGGGCTAGGAGGGTGGTCTTTTGTGGCCGATGTGGATTTATAGGACGTTTTCCTTGGCCTGCAAAGAGACCTTTTGTTGATACGGTCCTTTTTCCTACACCTGTGCTGACATGCTAAAGAGGGCCGAATCAATGGAGAGTTGTTTCCCGTGAAATGGAAGACTTCCAGAAAATCGAATCCGTATGCAGGACGTTACGGGAGGCCTGACCTTTTGTCTGTAATAAACACTTTGCCGTAGAGAAATATATACTACCTCAACAATCCTACCCTACCTTTCACCGTGATCAACAGACGTCGTGAACTTGAACTATACAAACTTGCACAAAGAAACGGTCTAACGGGAACATTCATCACTGATTCCAAATTAATAAATCTACTAATCTACGTCAAATACTGCAGCGAATAATGAGAGATAAACATTCTGTCGGTTTCAACTACTGTATTATCAACATAGAATCAAACCAAATAACTTCTGACTACAGGGAGGCCGTTTCCTTTGATTCAGACTTAAGTATCCAAAGACGACAGTAAGAATTTTGAAATTTGCTTTCCTGGCACTGAAATTTGCTGGAGCACAAAAGCAAATCTTCGAGTTTTGCAACCGGGATGAATCGGGAATTTTCTCTGAAGGGGAAAGGGGTAGAGTTGGCGTTTCCAGTCGTACAAATATCCAGAATTTTTTCTCTCTTTGCTTCCCCATTCCACGCCGGGAGGTCGTGACGCACTGCGAAACGCATGACCCGGATGCAAGCAAAGCACGAACACCTACTTCTGGGAACTTCCTCTTCTTTTTAGAACGAGAAATTCCCCAAATCCGTTAATAGGGAGGGCTTAGTACGTGTTTGGTATCGATATATAAATTTATACTCAAAATGGGTGGTTTTTTTCCCTTCTAAGTACCGATTATGGTTAATGAATACTTCCAAAATGGATGAACGAAGGATTTCGGAAATAAATTATCAATATGTAGATATACTCTGTCTCAATGTATAAATATACTCCGACTCGATATATAAATAAACTCCGTCTCAAAATGGATGGTTGTTTCCAACCTAAGTACCAATTCTGGGTAAATAAATACTTCCAAAAGGAAGGACTGGAAATACATTTGGGTGTTAATCCTAATTTCATGACATATCATTGTAACGATAAAAGAATATTTAGGAGGGGTCATAAAATCAAAACGTCTCTTGGTGGATTTTTAAACTAGCGCAAATAATGAAAGCATACATGCAGTCAGGGCCGGGCATCTAAAAAAGGAGATCCGGGTGCAAATGCCAACATTCCCCTTCTCCGCTTCCTCTGACTGATAATGGATGTAAAAATTCTTACAAATTTATTTTGCTATAAAAAAAGAAAGAACTATCCTTGCAGAATGGGGTCTTCTCAAACTGGAGGCCCGGATGTTAGGGCATCTACACAACCCCCTCTTGGCCAGCCCTCTATAGAGTTCAGTAAGATAAGATGCGTTAAGTATAAAGGATGATGAGGTCATATATAATTACGATTAAAATTTTTAAGAAAGGTTAAAGACTAGCTAAGAACATCTATATCTACTTAGAAATGAATTTTTAAATCAGCATTGGCTAAAGAGCTACATCTTACTTTCTAGCTGATAAAATATCCTATTAACTCTACAATTTATTTATAACTAAAGTTAAATACAGTTTCGAATAAATATAAATTTTCTGGACACCTCTTTACTCAACTAATATGAAGAGGTATATATTTTTTGGACAATTTAAAAAGTCGAAAAAGAAATATCACAATAAATATTTCTTATCGGTAGCAGATCTTTTAAATCATAGAATCATTTGCAGCACAGGTTGTATTAATAATAGCATATAATTCCAAGACTGTAATCATCAAACATTCTAGATTGTTCAATAGCAAGATTGTGAGCTTGGATTTCATTATCCTGAAACTATCCTTTAAACTTAAAATGTGTGATAAGACATTTGATAAATAATTCTAAATTACTGGGAATTGCCATAACAAAGCCAAAAACAGTAACATGTCATTCATTGTGTCATCGTCATATTCTTCGCATGACAAACATAACAAATTTATATGCAGAATTTGCTATTTATTCCGTGACTAAAATATTTCTAATTTATTAAATTAATTATTAAACTGAAAGAAATAATTCTTTAATTTTAATAAATAATTTAATGTTAAAGTGTGAGAAGTTAATCAACAAATGCATTGTGCGACACGCATCACACCAGACAGCTAGGGTGGAAGAATAATGTAATAACCAATTACTCGACTAAAGCGTGCAAAAAACGATGCATATTCCGTGAATCCGCTGCCCTTGAGGAAAATTAATTCTAATGAGAGAATTTTAAATGATTTTTTCCGGGCAAAAAGGTGGACCCGAGCTAACAATGAATAATTTATGAGTTTTCCAATACCACTTGGGCATTCCTCTAGAAGAGTACCACAATCCTCCAGAATTTTCCTTTATCTTCCATATAACTTATTCCTAAAATGGTAATATGTAACATTTCTTAGGGCAACGGTTGGTTGTAAATAAAAAGATATTCAGCGCCTACTAAAAGCTATAAAAATATCAATTTATAGGAAAACAATACAAAATTCAATAGACGTCTTCATTCCGACAAGATTAAATCAGGAAATATTCTAATCTTTCCCAGGTATTTCACAATTCCAACACGATTACTCAAGGAAACGGGTCGATAAAATTTTCTTTTGCTTCGCAGTATGAAGGAGATAAGTAACTTTTCCAAGAAACTGTATACAAATAAATTTCGTCAATATTCCTACATCTTCAAACTTTCTTCCAAACTAGCATGACTATTATCGGAATAAAAAAATGCCTAATCTCATAATCGAAAGCCGTATTTCTTGAGAGATATCCTAAAACTGATATCCGTTTTTCGATCGAAACAAATTTTTTAACACAGTTAAAACGCTTCATCATGAAATGAAACAGTCCTTATTCGTAAAAAATAATGGGAAAATTAGATTGCTAAAGAAAGCAATGGAGGGAAAAGACAGAAGGGAAGGAAAAAAATATGTTAGATGAATTAAGAGGTGGGATGAGTTAGAGAAGGGGAAGGCATTGAATAAGAAACTTAAGGGCAGGTGAAGCTATCACAAGGTAGAACATTCATATATATAACGGGAAAAGGTTAAAATAATTAAATCGGTTGATGAACTCTTTACTCGTTAATTTTTGGTTGCATTCATCATCTTATGCCCTAAAATTGCAGCTAAGAAAAGGAAGCTGATTTGCTCTATGTAAAAATAACTGAATCAACAAATATTTTTGTGTTTTCTATTTTAATAAAATTTGCTATGTTTGTCAACGAAAGAAATTGTTGTGAAATATACGCTAACAACGGGCTAAAAAAGTAGCTCAGTCGTTCGGTGTTTACACCCCCTGCCATGTGCCGAAAGATGGCTTGCAGGGTATCTATGCAGATTTAGATGAGGTATTTTTATAACAATTATTTTTCAGGGGATATCTCATCCTTAATTAATAGTATCTATTTTAAGTGTAAAAGTCTTTTGATAAACTATGATCTACTAAGAAAATTTAATTGGGAAGCCCCAATCTTCAAATCCATGGTGTCACGGAACTAAAGTGAGTAAAAAACCTCGAAGAAGAGTATCTTCCGAATAGAAACTGTCACATGACAGTGATTCAGAAATATAATTGCTTTTTATTCTTTTGAAACTTCATCAATTGGTAAATTTTATATCTTTCTAGGCTATGAGTTGCGAAAAGACCTTAAATACAATTTCCTTTACTTTCGGTTGATAATGAGAATGTGGAACCAAGGATAGTAATCTATGAGTGTGACGAATTCGTCCACTTCAACCAAGAGAGAAAAATTCGCTAACATTACTTAAGCAGAAAATTTTCGCATCGATTTTTAAGTTCATTTCCCCCAGAATTCGTAAAATTTCCTAATATGACAGGCATTCATCGCAGAATTTCCCTCGCCGAAGAACCATGCCTTTTCCGGACAAATGGCACACTTTCCCACGAGAAAATCTATCTAGAACGAGGCCACGTTAGTGTACAAATGTCGCTTTTCCTAATATTAAACTTAAGGAGGGTAAATTGATTTTCCTTGCGATCTTATGCTCTAACACAGTGATTCCCAATAGGGCAATATCACCCCCTAGGAGCGTTGGTATAATCTTGGGGGTTATGACGCCAAATAATTTTATCCAAATACCAGTCATTTTTCTTTCCCAGTCTAATGTTACTGGATTCGGGCATTAATCAAACATCAATAAATTTTCATGCATTGATATCCAATTCTAATTTGAAAAACCTAACGGAAGAAAGGGTGATTCTAATTCCTAAAATGTGTTTCTAATGAGGAGATTCCACAGAAATGTGCAGCTGAGGATTATAACTTGGCCGATTTGCGTAAGATTGACTGTTCTTCATAAAATAAACCCAGATTAAACTAAGCAGAAACTAAATGAACGAAATTATAAGCAGAAAGAAGATAGGAATTTAAAATTTTTGAAAATATTTCAATATTTAGTGAAATTCGAAAAATTAATGTATTGGATCAGAGCATGAGAAATGAAATATTTAATAAATTGAAAAATAAAACTTCGAAATTGATTTCACATAAGTAATGGCATTTCTTCAATGAAATGCCTAAAATTTAAAATTTTTTATTCATCTGCGCAGTTTTGAAACTTTATGCATGAAATTCTGCAGTTGGAAACTGAAATCAAAATTTGAGCGAACTGTGCGCTAAAGCTTTTTCCATTTTTAAGGCGTTTCTGCGAATCATACAATGTATGTACATACATACGTAACAGTACGTGTTCACTAGCTATTGCCAGCAAATAAGAAGCTGCTGCTTCTTCTACATTCCCCCAAAATATTTGTTCAATATTTTGCGACATTAAATTTTGTAGATAGCTGAATTTCACCATTTTGACTCCGGTATGACTATGTCCGAGTATAATGTATCATGGCATCTTTTTTTTTAAATTTGGCCAAGTATATTGAAATATGAGTCAAATTCAATTGGAAATTTTCAAAATCATAAGAAGATATGTGAAATACCATATACAGAGTATTTTCTTGCATGATGCAGCTCTAACGAAAAATCATATTGAATAAAGTCTTTTACAAGAGAAGATTGCACTATCTCAAGTCGATACAATAGGAATGAAATGAGGAATAGCTAGGAGGAGTTGGGGCGGAAGTAAATTCCGATGACGTATAGAAGAATAGCCGTATTATCATCATCTTCGGTCATGGTCCAACATCTCAAATCATCGGTATGATCAAAGAAGTCAAAGAAATACTTCTAGACTGAGAAGAATTGAGTAATAAGAGACTTAAGCTAAAACACTAGCTTTGGAAGAATAAAAATTCGTTAATATTGTAAGAAAGAATCCGAAAATATTGAACTATGAGTAGTTAGGTATAAAAGGTCATTGTGGACCTGCAGACAAGTCAAAGAATAAGTCTACATCTACGTCCACATTTGCACTCAGCAAGCTGTCTTTTGGCGTGAAGTAGGAGTGACTGCACCATTCAGAGTACTATTTTACTTGTCTGATGCTGCCGTATATCGTCCATGGAAAAATTTTCGTTTTAATATTTTAAATTTGAAGGAATATATCTATTACCCTACTTTTCTCGTGATACCTGCGATGCGTGTTCTCAAGAAAGTACTTGAATTTTTATGCACCATCCTCTCTATTGTGCGAAGGTAACCGCAAAACAAGAATACTCTAAGGGTTACCTATATTTTCATTTTTCCTTCCTTATTTCTAGGTGAAATGCCCATTAATTCTTGACGTAGAAATAACAATAGTAAATACCATACTAATCGGGACTTTCTGTACTTGGAAGAAAACCTTAGACAGTAAATGCAACGAATAGGAGGCGGAAGCAAAAGGACATTTAGTCAGTTCATTCTTTCGAAATCACATTGACAATTAACTTCCGTCTGTATGTGAGAATATGGAAACGAATGATTCACACTCGGAGGTAAAAATAATGACAGAGGTATTGATCAATTAATGTAAGTAGTGGTTTCAAAAAGAATACATATGTTAATCCGCACGGTAATCCAAGCACTAACTACAGTACAAACTGTTCTTAATAATGTTTTTGGCTGAAATTTTCCCAAAATCCTTTTAATGTATACCCTTTTCTTTCCCTACATTGATAAATATCTATTTTTCTCGCCTCCTAGAAGGTGATGGTACAATTGATAATCAACACACTGTCCATGGGCAAAATCCAACTGTCACACTCCTAATTGGTCGTAAGTTTGAAAAGTTCTTTTGACCTAGAGATTTCTCATCGTAGCTAATAATGCTAAAATCTAAGAAAATATTCTCCTCTTCACAAATTCCTACCATTATTATTAATTGGCCTTATTCTTGTGTGAAAAATTATGAGCTCGGATTCAACGATCATTTTGGTCGTCAAGGGAACGCGTTGTATATAACCACAGAATCTTGTAAGTTTTTCGTATATTTTATTATAATCTCGTAATTTTGAATCGAAAAAAATATTTCAAGATCAAAATAATATTTATTCATTTTTCCTTCTTTGATGCTCGATTTCAAACGATTTTCATTTCTAATTTAATGCCCGTAAAATGAACCCTTTAGTTGTTTAAGAGGTTCGAAAAATCTAAGCTCACAATCAGATACGCAGGTTACCGTCGGGCCTGTTCCTCGAAAGGATCGCGGAAACCACGGATTATTAACGGATGTAAGAAGGACCCAATGCGCTTTTCAGATTACATCTCTATCCTCAGGAGGGGTTGATGCTTAATGAAAAGAAAGTGTAGTGTGTGGGGTTTTTAAACGTTTATCGTGGGATATGACCGGGTGGTTTTTTTGGTATGACGTAAGGGAAGAGGGTGGAGAGAGAAGTCCGTCTTCAGAAAAGAGTATAATGAAGAAGCTGGAATGAGCCCATGGTCACAATACATGAGTTTTCCTTTGTTTTGATATATGAAGACGCTTTCATAAGCATCTAAATTGGAGTTTTCTGTACGGGTTTCTTTAATTTTAGGTTGTCCCTTGCTGTTGTTGAAAATCGCTGACGGATTTGTCGCTGGTGTTATGTCAATTCGTCTCTTTTGGCAGCCGTTTTGTTCATCCCGCTATAGGAACTCACTCCATGGTTGATATTAAACTCTTAAAAACGGACATTCTGGGTCATACTCTTTTGCTCCAATACCTTTCCTTCGATATTCTTTTAATGAACTCATCAAGTCTGAACATATGCCCAGCGAATTTTGGTTTTTTATTCTGGAGTGAATTGTTTGAAGAAGCGTTCTACTTTCTCTCAATATTTCCTGAACTTGTCCAATTGTTTTTCTCATGAACCACTTACTTTTGTCACTCTTCTCTAGGACAACATTTTTGCCCCCACGAGCCTATCTTCCTATTTATCCAAGATCCATGTTACTATATTCTTTGTTATAAATATCCATGTTACTACATGCTCTATACAAAAGTTCTTATTTTTCTCTTTGATTCAATTGAGAAACGGTTATTTACTAAGATGTTATCCCCTAAATAAACCCCACAGACAATAAAAGTCGATAAATGTGAACTTTACGTATATTTCGCATGGTAACGCTCTTGGGTCCAACCGGAGACAATTAGGTAGATAAAAGGTAGCATATCATCGTGCAGGAATCGCATGTAACAACCTTTAATATTTGAAAGTATGCTTCTCTACTTGAATTTAAGGCAAATATACACTCCTGCAAACTTCCTGATTTACTTATAAAATTTAAACGGAAGTGTCCATCGTCAAACGAATCATTTTAGTCTGCTAATGAACGAACTCGTTTGAAACCAATAGCGTTAATAAATCCTTTGTAGAAATTTGCATAGTTTATTTTACCATGCTTCCTGATTAGGTTTAGATGGAATGAAATTTATTGTCTTCATTTTTACCTAAGATTTTGGCAAAATTAAATTGATTATTGTCGTCATTTTTACCTTGTACTCCAAAAGATTCCCACCATGGGGCTGAATTCACCCTGGTTACCTCACTGGTTTATCGTCGCAATTTAAAGCGAAATGTACGACGTCATGCTAGACCTTTTCCAACCCACAACGCTTGTATGCAGAGTCCCACGTGCTACACGCAAACCACCCACGGTATCATGCCAATAAGTACGGCGATTTCAAATCTCTATGGAAGACAGATAAAAATATTCGACGGAAGAAAAAAAAGGCCAACTTTCATGGGATTTATCCATTCGAAGGAGTCCTACCTCCAAGACGCGGAGTCCCTTGCAGTCGATTCTATGACAATATTTGTTCGGAGACTAACAAAAGGCTCAAGGGTATCGAGCAAACCAAAAGATTTATCACTTCACTCCATGCTTGTACATGGTGGAAAAACGCTCGGCTCCGAAAATAAAGTTTTTCGTGAGATGGAACATTAAATTACGCAGTAGTTTTAAGGCAAATCCTAACCCCCTGATCCCTCAGGGCTGTCGGGCAGCCTGCCAGCGGTGACCCATTAAGGACACTCAGTCACTGTAATATTACTCTGGAGCCAGGGCCGGCCAAATTAAACAACCTTCGCGACCCGTTTAGGCGCCAACGGTTCATGCCATCCACGAAAGTAGGTTAGATACGGATTTCTGTCTTTTTCGGAATGCGAAGTGATTCGGATTTGAATTTTCGAAGAGGGACAAATAATTTCCGCTGCCGCTCCTCTCGCTCATCGGAAATGACGACGAAGAACAAATAAACTCTCGGGTTTCTTAAGGAATCGTTCAAATTTCCTCTCAATATTGATGCGAAATCTTAAAGGAAAGCATGCATTACGCAGTACAATTGCTCTGTACATATGTTTATCGAATAGGAAGAAGACAAACAAAAATAGCAAACCGCGAAATTCTTTTGGTCAGGATATTTACGAAAACAAGCAATCATTCACGATCTGCATTATTTACTAAAGTACTAGTGGACAGGAAAAGCAATTAGGTAATGCAGGCAATGAATTGCTAGTAAGGTGAAGCAATGCGTAAGATTCAGGAAATACGCTTAAGTGCAATTTAAGGGAAAGATGGCTTCTTTTCTTCGCAAACTACGCCATAAGATAAGGCCATGAAACTATAAAAGCATACCTTACAATAAATTAATAGCAAAAATCAATAATTGAGTGGAAAGTATTTCCAGCACAGCAAATTATCTGTTTCTCTTTAAAAGACCTCCATTCTTCTCACATAAAAATCAGGTATGGGAATGAAAAGTTATAAGTTTAAATAAATGTTTCTATTCACAATAAATTGTGTCTATGAAAATTGCGTAATAATCCGTTCATGCGATTTGAGCCATGAAAATGACTACATGAATCTGCATTATTTAAATCTACATATATACACTGCAAATATCTTATCGGGGAGTGGTCGGTTAAGCAAAAACCAAACATTTAGTGTTAATCTAACTCAACTTATGACAAAAAAACTTCCATTTAGCGTGAACTCACACTAAAAGACATTACAGGAGGTTAAAGTCGTTTTTAAAAACTCTCTTATAAATGATGAATGGAGAATGAATTGAACTGTACGAAAATACTGTTTTTATTAACGAGAAAAAATCGTGATCGTATCTCCTTAGAAAGTGATTCTATTCATATTTCTCAAAAGCAATGAATGGCTACGGGTAACATTGAATTTTCATTCAGTATAAAGGGCCTATCAGTAAAAATGTTAAAGAAAAGTTTCATAAACGAGCAGCACTTGATATAAATTATATCTGACCTGTTTGCATGAAAGGCTGTCATTGAAAACGTCGCTTCTGCATGGAAGCTGTGTTCGAAACCGTATCGAGTGTTAAGTTAAACCAATTTCTTGAGTGCTCTCCTGTTCTGCAATCGATATTTAAAATTTTAGAACGATTTTCATTGCGAAAACCTGAAGAAATAACGCAATTGTAAAACAGAGTAAATTTGGTTGAATATTCTGTTGAACGATTTCAGAAAGGAATTTAGAACCTTGAGAATAGAGATATATTAAAAGATGTACACCTCGTAAACCAATTTAGAGATTGAACGTACAAAATGGAAGCAATGCACTCGTTCAATATAACAGCGTGATAACTATCACCTAGCTAAATATCTCCTTAATCATCTAAATAATCCTATTTATCTCAATGTAGTATTAGCTACCACCAAAGAAAATAAAAAGATGAACTTACCGTCATTGCATAAAGATAGCCATATCTTAAGATCCAAAGAACTTCAAGAGACACACAATCACTTGGTATCACGGTTCACAAAACACGCAAAATACAGAAGCTGAATCGTATTCCAATACGTTTCGCCAAATTTTCATTCACTTTAAATGTATAAGTTCCCTTAAAGCACTATTTAAGCAGAAGCGCTTCAAGAACCTGCAATAACGATCTACCGAAATTTAATTAATATACCTACTCTACATTAAAATAAGAATCTTTCCACAAATATTCCAAAAATAATCAACCTCCGATGCACATCTCTTTTTGGATAGTACACACTACGTTCATCACTAAACTTAATTCACTAAAACAGTTTAAAAACACGTCTAAATTAAGAGAACTGTCTCATCGCCATAACTGAATAGCGCAAAAGTAAAGAGAAAATTAAAATTATGGAAACACTTCACTTTTTAAAACACTTCACAAATAATTGTCAGTGACTCTCTCCTTGTCACCCGAACATCAGGTCGTTTCAGAAGAAACTAAAATATGGGTTAGTCTTTCGATAGATGAGAATATGAAGTTCTAGCAACGCTATTCATAGCCTCTCAAGGACACCTTACAATCGTCTGAATTTTTTATGTAACGGCTTGTCCAAAGGATTCGTCTACATTGGTTTTCTTATGAGAAGGTTAGAGTGAAAGACGATACCCGTAAGTAGTGCAGGAATGAAATCTAAAATTTTTGAAAACTAGAGATTCATGATAGAAGGAAAATAGAACCCTGAAAAAAATTTCTAAAGGCATATTTGTGGAAACTAGTACACTAAATTGGCAATATCTTTGCGGAACTGTACTGTAAAATTCGTAAAATTATGCTTCTACCACATTTACTATTCCACACAAAAAATGCAATTAATGTAGGTTTTTTAGTTTCCTAGGCGTCGCATGAAATGCGTTAGATACTAAAGTTAGGGCACTTTAAATCAATAAATAGATCAACTTCAGGAAGTTGATTTGCCTGAAGGTGAGAGAAAGGAGACGCTAACTAATGCCAGCATCATCTTATGTAAGACATGATAAATTACACTCTGTAAGTTATTTTAAGACTCAAAGACAAAAGGATGCGGATTTGAGCATAAATATGACTAATTTATCTTTATATGAAAATCAAGATGCTCTTCATCTACATACGTACCCTGCATCCGCCTTTTGGCGTGTGGCAGGGGGTTCAAGCATCATGACTATTTTCCTAGCCGATTATTTTCGCGTAGCGTTCTCGGAAAAAAATGAATTCTTAAATCTACTTGTTCTGTTCATCTATTTCTCTTATCTTTTTCGCGGTATCAGAACGGCCTATATAACAAGGAGGACGCATAATATCGGCTACATCTTCTATGAAGGTACTCTGTCTGAATTTATCATGTAAATTAAATCTCTGATTGAGCCTTCTTACTTCCAAAGATTTCCATCCTACCTCCTGAAGCATCTGAGTAACACTTACCAATTTTATACAAAACGTATTGCCTTTCGTTGTATCTTTTCTATCTCGCGAATACAACACTTTTTAGCAGGGTCCCATGCACTGCATGCTCACAATGCACACTCGAGGTGAGGCCTAACTAGCGCAAAGTAACATCACAGTTGTTAGTTTAAGATGCTAGTTTACGTTGAATCTTCCGAAAATATTTCAAGGTCATTTAGAACAGTGAATGTTGAATACGATACATAAATGACTTACGATAAATTAATTTAAATAAACATTTCGTGAATTTTGTAAATAAATTTCGTGAATTTTGTAAATAAATTTCGTGAATTTTGTAAATTAATTTCGTGAGTTTTTGTAAAATTTTCCATAACAGAAACGGTTAGAATTTTTCTCATTGATATTGCATAAATTATAAAATTAGCGTTACAAACTTCATTTGTAGGATTATTATTGCAAACAAAAAGAGCTCGTATCTATGTACGAGTATTTATAATATTCATATAAGAGTAACTATAACATTTTCAAAGGATTGCGTATTTCCTGTGGCCAGTGTCCGGCCACGGGTCCCCTTTGGGGAAAGTTGTTAACAGACATGCACTTAACTACCCAAACATGCAAAAACTGCAAAAATGCCTCTGTACATTCAAATACAAATAACTGTATCCTTCGCCTCATTTTTTCAGGAAATGCGTTCTTGAATTGATATTCAAAAGGAGTCGAGTAATGATGATTTGCGTCTTTACAGCGGTGTTTTGCCACTTCACAGCAGTGATTACCACGTGATTTCGCTGCTACTGGATTGAAAGGACGGTCGCGGTCATTACTTATCTATACACATTTTATATTGCGTTTCAAAATCGGAAGTCATTATCAATTTGATTCAATTACAAACGACCTTCGTGAATACCAATATGGAAGCATAACCATGCAAAATACACTTCATTGCTAATCTTCAGATGGCGCAATGAAAGAGGAAAAGACTATCCTCGATTCTAAATATTGTTCTATGTAATTCGCGTCGACTTTCAAGCATTCATAAACATAATGATGAAACTATGATTTTAGGGAATTGGTTGTCAATATTGACGACGATGCATCGGTAGAAATCAAAGAAATAGCAGGCATAGTCATCAAAACGTCATGATTTCTAATGAAAAGTGCCGCTGGGCACCAAGACCAAGGGCATTGCGGCTATTTTCCCACTGTTTGCATACTCAACGAAGACGGAGAAGGTATAGACAAGAGGAAAACTGCAAATTTGTTTTTCTATGCATATTTACGGTACACAGGTAATCAGAGATTTGAAATAGTTTACTGAAGGTGAAAGAGATGCATATGTGAGGTAACGCCTTAGATCGAAGGTATAGGATCTGTAATTCAAAATTAAACTTAGAATTATAAACTCCAATGGCAATCGCAATTGATGTAAACAATCCGAGTATTTTGGAATGCTACTTTCTCTTCCTTAACGTATAAAATTGAGGATCTAATACTGATGAATTTAATTGAGATATGAGCGGTGACTATGATAAAACCAGTTATTCTTGTGTTTTCGATAAGGTAAATATCAGGTGTTTCGATTTGGAAATTATGAAGGGTAACTTATAGCTTTAGATATAATTAATTTCACTGCAAAACAAATTGATTGATCGATAGCTATTTTTGTAAAAAGTACGACCTACTGAGAGAATTTTTTTAATCAAGCAATTTTGGTGAATTTATAATACTTTTTGATTCTGATTTACTAATTTTTCGAACAAAATGAATTCAAGCCTTCGTTGGTGGGAAACTGTCAAATTAAAATTTGTGCTGTGAATTACGTTATATTAAAAAAATTAATGAGTAAACGTACACATTTAGTTACGATACCTAAATTACTATACTAACGCATATTTCTAACTAAACATATCAATTTAAACCTTTTCGAAAAAGGGATTCATAAGGAGGGAAATAGAAAGAAAATGCGCGAATTAAATAAACATAAAATTTAAGAGAGAGTTGCAGAACGTACTCCGCAAAAATATCTAGCGTCATTTTGTAGGAGGAAAATAGATTCACCAGACCGCTCAATAGCGAAAAATACAAATATGGATATATAGCATAGACTCTTATTCCTGAAACCATAGATCGAAAATAATTCAAATTATATTTGCTGATGATATTCTCTGTCACTATCAGATCAGTCAAATATCACTTAAGTTTGTAATGGTGTACCCATGCGAATTATTCATTCATACTAATCTAAATTGAAGTTTATGTAAGAACAAAATATTTTGCGTAGGATGAAAAAATCATAGTAGTAGCGAATTTCCTCAAAATATTTAAATGCCTTAAAATACACGAGCATACATATATTGTGCCTTTTGGAACCATCGATAATAAAGCAGCACACAAGATCCTCTACCGTACAGTTGCCAGCTAATTATTAAATCACAGTTTATATCACCACATAATAGGATGAATATATTAAAAAGTGAGACATAAAATGAGAGACTTACGTGAAGGAGAACCGCATACACAAGCAACTAGAACTGGAATGGAAGGCGCAAGTTCAAAGTCATGGTCCGTAAGCCTTGTGGCGAATCAGCTGAATGGAAATATCGCCGGATGTGAAGAGGTCATGCATCCCTTTGCACCTATGGAGATAGCAAGCAAGGATTAGGAAAGTGGGATGAGATAGGCTAGAAAGAGGCAGTGGGGTTAGAAGTCTTCTGGGATAAAGTGAGAAAGACGTATGAGATGGAGGGGGGACTCCCCACACAAGACTGAATGGAGAAGCATTACGTAGAAGGATTATAGCGTATAAATAGGAAATGTTGAAATGCGTATCGATATCAAAACAGAATGGAGAATGAATACTTTTGGAGAATTCTTTGTTTTTTTCCCAGATGGAAAAGTAATTTTGACGAAAACTTATGACGTTGCTCAATTCAATGGGATTATATGAGGAAAGGAAAGATACATTATTAAATAATGAAATAGACCGAACTATTTAGAGCGAATTGCGTCATAAAATGATCAATTTTACACCGGCTAAGTTAAGTATTTAAGAAAATCAGATTATATTTATTTTTTACTTAGAACCCATATACGAAAATCTCAACACGCCACATTAAATCAAGGCATAAAACTGAAGTATTTCTAATGATATGTCTTATAATTTATTATATATAATAATTCTTGTCATTATTATTACTTGGATTAATGATAACGCTTTCATTCATCCAAGTTATCACGTGAACGACATTACATAACCACCTAGAGCATAAGTAGCTATCATTTCTTCAGACAAAAACAATAAAAACTTTCGAAAATCTCAGTTATAATAATGCAAAAATAATCCTTATTTTAAAATATATAAATAAACATCCTCTCAAAGAATATGTGATTTTGTAAAAATATTTCTAATGCACACTATTGAAATCAGTTTCTCATACAGAGTTTTTGGATCAAGTGGTCGACATCGCAGACCCAGAAATTTGAAAACTATTTAGTAGAAGATTATATACAAATAGGAGAGATGGGTTACAGAGGTTTCCAAGGAACACACAACATAAATGTAAGTCAAATTATACGAATAAAAAGAGACCTCCAAACTAAGAAATGGTAAATATGTAGGGCTCCCGGAGGTGCCATGTAAGCAGCGCGTCCGACTTTAGTGAAAGCGGTCCCGGGTTCAATTCCCGGTAGTAGCCCACGTGCAAAATGGGCTTAGCTGTCGAAGCACTTTAAAGTATGACTACTACTACTAAATATGAATTTTTCTAGTTTACCTCCAACAAAGAGGTGTGGAAATGTAAATATTTGTGGTTGCCTTCTCTAGCCAGGTAAACGAGTTTTCATCAACGTGATCCTTCGAAGGTCGGTAGTAAGTCACTTAATTTCCGTATTATGAAATTCTAGGCAAGAAGCAATCACTCCCTCAATTCCCATCAGCTAACATTCCATTTCTTCGAGCGAGTGACAACGGGCTGAGTGACTTTTTTATTTCGTGCACAACACTACGCCTACGAGGAGATTCCGACTATTTGGTCGGCTCTATCTCTGCTATAAATTTGAGGCAAGTCTATCATTTCAAGGTATGTGTGAGATGACTATGAATTAAAAATCTCTCATGGGAGCACTAACAGATTGAGCTTATTATATGTATTATTACTTATTATACTTAGCAGAAAAGTAAAATATCTCATACCCTTCTCAATAGTAGGGAACTTTCAGAGCAACTAGTAGATTGGAAAAATTCACAGCCTGGGAAAAATCGATGAAATATGGATACCTTAAACAAGACAGACTAGTAAATAGACAGATGAAGATGAAATTTTGAATAAATCAAATCTTCTATCTTGTTATTTTAAATCTTATTCGCAGTGATTGGTAACGAAATCTGTTACCAGGTCTCTATGCGTGCTGTAAGTAAAGATTATTCCAGGTATTAACTCTACGATCTTATACTTTAAGTATAGTTCACAGAAAGATTTACATATAAAGGAACAGATCGTAAGTATACACGATTCATTTCATAAAAGAGAAAAACACTCCACTTACAGTAATCCTTTAGTTGACTGAAGTTTTGGAAGCTTGATTAAGTTTCGGATAAGCTTGATCCGAATATAAGTGTTTCCCAAAGATTTATCACTCTGTATGATTGTATTCGAGGTCTTGAAGTCCTTTTATTTGATTAGGTCTACTTTTAATTCTCCTAATATTCTCCTAAAAAAATCTTTCCATAGTTTCACTGTCATCCAAAAACTAATTATAGGTAAAATATTAAATTACATCAATCCGTGAAACTAAATCTTTTCACATTGGTGGGACTGGGTTGTCCTTATCCAAGTAAGGACACAGAATGTGGGACCTGAAATCGACTAAGTTAGGAAACCCTGCACTAGAGGCTGGGATTGATGAATTGAACATTTACCCAACGATCTTATCATTTATATACTGATTTAGAATTTACTGAAGCAATTAGATAATTTGACTTTATGAGTCTAGACTGCAGCATGCGATTAGGAGCTTTCATTTTCATAACAATTCACTATAATAGTTGCTTTCATTACTTTATTTACTACCATAATCATCATCCCACATCGATTTAAAACCGCATTTACGATAGCTCTTCTCACAATATTGCCGACATTGAAACTGTTTCCAAGAAATATTTTCATCTTCGGTTTCCAGAATGTTTACTCAAAACAAACCGAGAGATCCATTTCTCAATTCATGCAAAAACTTCCAGCGAATAAATAATCAGATTAGAAGAAAATATGATAAGGAAGCCGAGGGATAGGATACCGATATGAGTTTCCCAATAGCTAGCCTGGTCATGACCCAATAGCCGCGCTTGAACCATAAACTAAAGTTCTACTGCGTACAAATGAACGAGGCATTTGGTATGTAAACGAGTATTTAGTAAAGCATTCTCGATCGGAACCCTTTGATCAAATTAATTTTTGGGTATAATTTCACCTTAATTTCCTCAATTAACACGCACATAGAATAATATCGGAGGAGCATGAGATAAGTATGCATAATTCCGATTCTGTTCAATCAGTACTTAAGAGCTATATATAAGGGTTCTACCTTTCGGTAGGTTCATGTGCCCCCAACAAGAGCAATAAGGAAATTTCGCTTGTGATAGAGATATCGCTACAAATTACAATGCATCTTTCTGCATCTTTAATTTCGGTAAAAGAGGAAAAATTGAACGAAGTAAAATATGATATATCAGTAATAAGTTATCAAATAATGATAAGCTTAAGAAGAAATTTCTTGAAGAATAATGACGGTAAACCTACTATTTCGGACTTCTACATCTACATAAATGCCCTGAAAGCCCCCTTTCGACGTGTGGCAGGGGGTGTAAACACCGAACGATTGAGCTACTTTTTTAGCCTGTTCGCGTATTGTTCGCGGAAAGAATGAGTCCTTAAAACGACTTGTTATAGCGTCTATTTCTCTCATTTTTTTTCATTTTCGGATCGGCCGAAGTAGCAGGGAGGTCGCATAATATAAATCACGTCCTCAGTAAACGTGCTTTCTCTGAATTTTTCAAGCAATCGCAACCTAGGTTCTAATCTCCTTTCTTTCAATGATCCCCAACCTATGTCTGAGAGCATCTTCGTAACGCTTGCCTTTTTCTCGTAGCATTAACAAAACGTATCGCTTTGCACTGAACTTTCTCGAGTTCACGGGTACCCGTTTCATCCGCTGGATCCCATAGACTTGCCGTGTATTCAAGATGGGGCTTGACCAAGGAGAAATGACATCGCTCTCTATAATCTTCTCATTACATCTACCGACAATGCGCTTCATAAATCCGAACTTTTTACTTGATTTACCGCAGATTTTTCGGATATGAGTGCTCCAGTTAAAGTTTTTATTCCAAGATATTCAACTTTTTCGACTTCATTTATGTTTATTCCATTTATTATGTACAGGTGATTGTGACGCAACTCTTTCTTTTCGAAGAAATTAACTATAGAGCATTTACTCAAAAATTAACCTTAGCACCTTTCTTAAACCTTCACTTCGTGGTAACTCTCCATAATGAGAGTGAAAAAAACAACTTTAACTTGCGACCACAGAAATTTAATCTTCTAATTTTAAACCTAGGTTTCGACGATTATGAGGTCGCTAATCGTCAAGACCTAGGTCGAGGAAGATTTAAGGTCTGCGGTAACGTGAAAGTAGTGTTTACATTCCTCTCTCATGATGATAACGCTATAATGTAATATTTATTCCTTACAGCTTGGGAAATTTGGCTACTCGCGTCTAATAAAACGCATTTAATGCTAAGAAAAACATGCTTATAAATGGAATGAATACAAGACTTCTCTAATTCCACAAATAATTATTATTGGAATTATTTTTGTTTTTCATGTAATTTAGAAATGGATAAGTGTCATCACGTATCGTTGGATTTAGTTGATGCTAATATAATCTACGTACTGATTTACATAAAATATATACTAATGAAATCATTTAAGAAATAAATACCATCATTAAATGTTTGATATACATATTTTAGGTTTAAGGAAGTTTAAATGTTACTGATTCATCCTACCCACATTTAAAATTATTCTTCTCCTCTTGAAGTTGTGCAGATTTTAAACGGGATTATTCAAGTAAGAAAACATTCCAAGTTGTTACAGAAAGAAAAAAATTCTGAAATTCTCAACCACGCGGAGATTTATATCTAAAAACTTATTTATATCAACGGAAGGACTTCGGTATGGATTCGATAAAAATCCTTTGTCGAGAGGGAATGACCTAAATGCGATCCAATGCGAAGAGATTTTGGCACTGAAAATGATTCTCGACCTGAGGAAATCAACACGTTACGGAGTCGAGAAAGATCTCTTCACCGTTTCTTCAAAACAAGGAATCTCCAAAATGGTGATTATTCTACATTGAAATACAATTCTGACGGTTTAAAACCTTCTTCTTCAAATGCGCTAGCCGTTGAAGTAAAATGTGCTTTTTTTTGTTCTACTGAAGAACGTACACAAAATTTTAATAAATCTTTGTTTAAACTTCGAAAATATTAAGTGAAGATATAACCGCTATAGCTTATCGATGTATTTTATTTTGTTTCAATTTTTTTATCTGCTATTTAACTCTATTATATTACATATTGCCTTTGTATTTTTACTACGTTCTCTCGGTTTTTTCACTCCCTTCTCTGTGGTTATTTTCCCACAATGTAGGTTTATTTTTTTCTCAACCTGATGTGACAAAGAATTTTCTTCCATTCGATATGCAAAAATAATTCCAGAAATTTTCAGATGATAACTTTGAACAATATACAAGAATTAACTAAAATAAATGGATACAGAACGAAAAATCTCATTTATGAAGGTAAAATCGAGAGAAAATAGGTCCATCTAAAATAGAGACATCCAACTCAGTCCATTCTATGCAGTCAAATGGTAAACTATTTTTTGCACATTCCATTAAACGTTTCTATGAATTTATATTCTAAGCTGGACAACTGAAGTGGGAAAAAAAACAAATATTTAGTAGAATCTACTCTGAACGTCAAAACGTTATCCTCACTTAAAATTTTACTCATGGTACTAAGATGATGGAATGAATGGTCTGTACTATTTCAGTACAATAAACTCTCGATTATCTGGGCTTATGAGTAAGGAGAGGAGATTATCTGGAGTAAGGATAAACGAATATTCAAAAAATACAGATAATCCATACTTCCCTCTTTTTCTTACGATTTTTATAATTTATACAGATGAAGAATATATTACCATTTGCACACAAACCCTTTATTTTTCATTGTTTCATGGACTCTGAGAGATCTCTTATAACCGATCGTGGATCTTTATATAGCAGCAATAATATCATTTTTATTCCCAATGCTCAGTAGAAAAGGTCTTGACTAAGTCCTGTTAGTATTAGAACATAGAAACACTAGTGTTTTTAAAGTTTCATTTTTTTAGAAAGACCGGGGAAAATACGGGTTAAATTATCATACACAGATAATCCGCATAAAAGATGGTCCACCCCGGATAATCGAGGACTCACTGAATTTTTAAATCACCGAAATAAATAATAAAACAATGGTTTATGATGGTGATATTTGAAGTACAGAGTACTACGTTACATACGGCCCGCGAAGTCATGATGGAAGCTAATGCGGCTCACGGAAAGTAAATCCTAGAGGATCCTTAGTCTATATCTTTGGCTAGCATATATACAATAAGTATATCAAGTTCAATAATTTCGACTTTTCTCACCTGCACCGAATAAAAAAACAAAATAGCATAACAAAATTGGTAAATCAGAACATTCATTGAAAGAATGAAAATGTGATACGAAATATTACTATCGAAGTTCGAGATTGAATGAATCCCTTATTTATTGATCTCATGAGTCGAACTAAGAAAGAAAAATTCGAATATTTGAATAACTGCCTCGTTGAAGGGAATTTGTGACTGAAAGGATGGTGAAAGATACATAATAAGTTTCTTAAGCAAACATCTACATCAAGGACCTTCCATCTCGTTAGAGGTTCTTCATTTAAACCTTAACCTTATGCTGCGGAAACATTTGAAATGGCGGGCGACGCACACATTAAGCAATGCGCACCTTGCAGAGATAGGCACCGCTAAAAATCAATTCAGTGAACATCAAGAGATGTCGTTACGGAGGACCTTTCACAGAGACCCAAAGTACTCTAAGAGTTGTTGGCGGTCTCAATGACGATTATACGAGAAGATAATCGAGATATTCATTGAGTCACATGTTCCTGACATCCTGTAAACGTATAAGCGTCAAGCGCATTAATTTTTGTATTGAAATACCGCGTGGACTACTAAATATTTAAAAAATGGGCACAATATTTTACAATATATTAAAAATTTAACATAAATTTGAGAGTAAGCCAACATGTCCACGATAGATTTTTGAAAGCATTGCCATAAAAATAAATTATTCTGCTTGAATAATAGTGAGCCATTTTAAGATTATGTAATCGATATGAAAAGCTTTTGCGGAGCACAGTTTCCCGTAAATGTGTTAAAGCTGTCTTCATTAAAGCAATGAATGCCAATCACGAGTGCTTCAACTGACATAAAATTTCAAGATCGTGTTAGAATGTTAGAGGCACTGCCTTCTGATTTTTAAGATGGTTTATTTCGCTTATGGCTCTTTTTTCAACTTCGAATTAACTGTTATCACAGCATAGGGGATAATATCAGCGTAAATTCAAACTGGTGAAAATCCCTTCTGGGTATAACCATTGTCGTTTTTTCTAACTTACGGGTGAGTAAAAGACTGATTCAAACGTAAAATGCACAAAATACTTGCACTAAAATAACTCCATTAGCGAGAAAGTATTTATACCCTCTTGGGAGGATATCACTAATGGGATTTCTTCCTTAGATATATCCTTTCAACAAGAGGTTTAAGTCCATTAACTAGAAAAAGCTCAGTAGCTAACAATACAATCCTATCCTAAAGATTGATAACAGAAGCGTTAAAACAAATTATGGTAAGAATACATCCGAAAAACCCAAGCGTTACATTTGGTATGAATATAACTCTCTATGGATTAAATTAACGATTTCCGAACATCAGCAATACTTAAAAATAGAGCGAAGTCAATTACATGCGGTCCACGGAGCATTTATAGAAGCAAATGCGGCCCAATGGAGGTAAAAGCAGTGGAACATCCCTCTAATTTAAACGATGAGAGACTATGTTCGTGGACACACAACTCGCGCTAACCGCAATTAATCCCTTCGAATGACGCTTCCCTCTGCAGAACGACTCAAAAACTTTCGCAGCCTTTTCTCGGTGCTCTGGTCGTTGAGCTCGACCATCGATTTGCAGGACAAAGGAGAACATCAATAAGGGAATTTCGAGCCGTGCGAGACTTTGGCCCAACTTAAAAATACACCGGCTGATGCGAGGGAGACATTAATGGTACGGCACAGACCATGGGTGCTTGATGACATAATTTTCTGGAGCGGTAAGGAGACGGGAGGGAATGTAGGCCACTGACATTACAAACGAACTAAAAACCGCGGAAAGGGCCGCGGAAACTATCGCCCTTGACCCACTTGGAAGCAGATGTACGTGCGCAAACTGGGTAACGAATCAAGACCCAGTTCGAACTCGAACCAAGAATTACTCGGGAGCCAGAGGTGAGGAGCGACATAATTCCCTTCAAGAAAGTGACTTCCCAATTAGTGAAGGTCACCGAGAATTTTGAAGTGAATCTACTCCGGGATGCGAAAGATCGTTAAATTCGAGCTACGTGATTGAGGCTCGGGGTGCGTTATTTAGAACTGGGACGAACGTGGAAAATCGATTTTCGGTTGTTTGCGAAATGCAAGTCAAGGAGTACTTAGTTCGTTAAACCCTAAAGAATGAGAATAACGAATTGGGGGTTTCGACCGGAGTGAAATATTATCTCCGAATGTGATGATGGCCCTTACCCTGCAGGCCTCGGTGGCTTAGGGGTATCCGCGCCCCCCAAGTAATCCAGAGGTGCCAGGTTCGAATCCTTGTTAGGGTATGGTTATCCTCGTACGCAAGAATATATTTGTGTTCAAGGCTAGGACGATAGGTTAGTTGTAAGAATGTCCTTATTATCATTAAAACTCGTCCATAAGAAATAATATTATTATTTGCACTTCGGATGGAAGTAAAGTTCCCGAATTTTGCCATTAATTCTCAAATCTAAAACTTTTTCGAGTTTTAGAGATTCTAAAAATCGTCTTAGATTCACGGTCTAAAAACATGATCGTCATCCAGGAACCGCAGAGAAGAATTACTTTCATTGTAACGTCTACAGCTAAGATTTAGTTTCCCTAATGCCAGTGAACTATCCTTTTTGTAAGCAGTCATTAACGCTCCTATTGCCATCCATCAACATGACGGTGGGCCATGATAAATAAAGAACATGCTTTTTATGACGCCTTGTTTTGATAAAGAATTATTATAAACCACACATACTATCAATTAATTCAAAAATATTGTTGCACCGCATGTCCAGAAGTGTTGGAACGCGTACCATGGCAAGTAGCATGAGTCTTAGAATCGCGGTATTACTTTTCCCTATACTTGGCGTCTAAAACTTGGGTGCGCCTTAGATTCGAGAATATGCCTCACGAGTTAAAAATTAGTTCAGAATGAAGCAACTTAACTTAAAAGCAAAGATAACTTCCCATTAGTGGTTTAACTACGGCATTAAAATGATGTAGCTGGAAAGTAAAAATTAATTTCAGTTGTATTCGAAAACGATACGCCTTATTACTTTATTACACCAAGATAAGCAAGGAAAATGGAGCAATTTTTGAAAACCTCTTATCACGCGAATGCAGAAACAAAAAAACGTATAAAAATATTGCCCAAGAATAGGAGGAGATTTTCCATTTTGTTTTTCAACATCGCAGGTTGCCCGTGGTATAAAAATATTTTAACATAAGATGAGAATCTTCGGCATTAGATTCCCCTTAAATAAAATCGAATATTATTTCTATCATTGTTAACAAAAGAGAACCTGAAGTCTTTCATTTGTTCAATAACTTTATAAATATTGCCCTACGCTTTCATAAGCTTCCTAAACATAAATTTCCATCTAAAATTAAAGGAAAATCCTAATAAAAATCCGAAAAAAAACTTAAAAATTAAAACCTACAGTTCAACATATCCTAAAGAAACCAAAACCCGAATCATAAATTAAGCAATATCTGCAAAAAAAATATGTTGAGCAGGTAACTCCTTTCAAAAATTATTCGAAAAAATCAGGTTCCAGGCATTTAAACCTTAGTGTATCAAGGATTTCTTCATAAAGACTTAGCTTTTGTATTACATTAATGACTTAAAACGTTTCATGAACTTTCGAAGTGTTTTCTCATAAATTAAATACAGTTCATGATTTTATGTTTGAGGGTTTATGATTGAAAGTTTATGATGATGAAACTATTTAGTATTCTTTTCTTTGACCGAAAAGAGGTTCATACATGCATTAATTAATTAATTATAATAAAAGGGGAATGGGGACCATTAAATTGTAACATTGTTAAACTAATTTTGCATTTTTTTGTAAATTTACAAAAAAAATGTCATAGGCATTATTAAATCACATCATTCACAATCCATATAAAGTCTTGAATACAATAATAACATACTCCTTGCATATTTAGCCAGATTCATCATGAATATATGCTGCTTAGATAAGAGACTATTTTTTTTAAACTAAAGAATTGATCAAGATTTTCACTTTTTGATAAATCCTTAACTGAAGTATACAGTCAAACAGTATTTACAACATATGCTTATATTTAGCAAATATAAGAGCATATACTTCATATATATATTGAAATTCCATAAAAAATAAGGCTCCTGGATAGCTAAGTGGGTAGCATGTCTGCTCATGGTGAAAGCTGTCCCCAATTTGTTCCTGAAGGTGGACTTGGAAGCAAAATAACCTCAGCTGTTAAAGCACTTTTAAAATTGCTAAAAAATACTTCATAAAAAAAGTGGTCATAGATTATGTCAATCATGAAATGTCAATTAATACTTGCTATTTCTTTGGAGATTGTTAGGGGTGAGACCCTATTGATAGTTAAGATGCTAGTAAAAATAAAATGCCTACACTAATTTTGATGAATATATCAGGTCAACTACAAAATATGAGCATCAAATCACTCAGAAGAAAATATAAGGTGCCTGATCTACAGCCATCATAATTCTGAATACATCCTGCATTAATAGAACTTTAACTGTTATGAGGAAATAACTAATGTTAATTTACCTAGTTATTTAGCATTTCTTACAAGGATTCCATCAGTTCAAGCAAATTAGGCTCGTTTTATATACCGAGATTTATCAAGGTTAAGTTTTATATACATGACAAAGAATTTTAATATTTAGGAGCATTATGTTTTCTAGAAATAGGACAAACTACATACATACCTATATATTGCATTGATACCTATTATTATCCAAAATTCCACTTACCCAAAATCTTCAGTGATATGCAAAATCATAATGGCACATTTTAAAACAATTTTCTATTTTTTAAAATCATGGAATGTACTAAACAAAAGAGCTTAGGGAATGCATGAATATCACTCATTACTTGAGATTTTTCAGTGAAGCAATGAGTGGTACTAGTCATTACTTGAATTTACACCTATCATATTTCTTTCAAATTAAGTATAAATTAAATCATATGTATAATATAAGCTCACCTAGTCAGATAATCCTCAAATATATTTTCTCTAACTGTTAATGCATGGTCCTGTTCTCTAGAACAGAGGATGGAATACGTCCCTAATTTCTTCAATAATATAGATCTGATATCTTGCACAGAGGATGTCTTCAAACAGAAGAGGAGACTTGAAACTATCATGCTGATGGTTACCATTGCTGTCTTTTGTTTTCTTTCCATTTTATTTCTCTCTTAATTCTGTGCTGTTAAAAACATACTACTTCTGAATTTCATAATTCTGATTTCTTCTCACTGGGGATCAAATAAAAGTAATTTAAGAAACAAAGGTAGAAATATGAGGTGCTAATTGGTATAAAAATATTTAACTAAAATTTGAAATTGGAACATGAGTAATGATATCTCTAAGGTAATTAAAATTCATAATTATTAAGTCTTGGATGTTTCCAAAAACAATGGAAACTTGTTTCATGACTGATTGGCCCCCATCAGGAGCTACTGGAAAATATTGGCTATCCACAGGCTACTATACTTAACTATTCCTATTTGAGTCTTATACACTGACTTCCAGTTAGTTAAACTCTTTAGTAGCATTTGAGTAGATGAAGTTAACTTACTCACTTTAACTATTTAACTTTTTTTTTAAATAAAATTTTAATACCATATTCAAATGGGTAAAAATATAATTTGAATAATAACTAGATAACAATATGCTCTAAACCAAAACTATAAGTGTTGATCATAAACATGTATTATTAATGTTCAAAATCCTGCTTAAAATATTATCATGTAGTTTATAATATTTCATTCACTGGCATAGGCTGAAATCTAAAATTTTCGATGTTTTTATTAAGGTATAAGGGTAATTTGGGAGAAATTGGGACAATACATCTCTTTACAAATAATTAAGTAAACAATCACTCTTCTAGGGAGAATACTACCTACTATTAAGGAACTTTTACTTTGTTTCTGAATACAATGCTTAATATGATACAACAAAAATCGAGCAAACAATACATTTTGCAACTAGTATGACTAATGAAACAAATAAAAAGTGAAATTAATAAATACTTCAACTCCTTAGCATTTGCTGATGGCATATGAAGATACAATAACTAATGTTCAGGAAAACCAAAACCAGGGGAACAAAATTCTGAAACTTTTTAGCTGAAAGTTAATAAAAGGAATACAGGCAATAAAGAAACCTAGAAAATGGGGAAATGTAATTTTTAACTAATAAATTAAGTATTACAAACTGAGGAACAGGTTACTGACCACTGCTGTCATTTTACAACAAGGCTTAGATTCCTGGGAGGGTAAAAATAAAATCAAGCCTCAAGTTTCTACATTAAAAAAGGAAGATCCCATGGAAGAAAATGACACTAAAATTTGCTAAAGCAACCATCTAAAATGCTTAATTTGTATATACTGAATCATACCCCATATAAATCTGTATACTGGCTGGTAAATACATCAGTAAAATGCAGCTGGGTGAAATATAGTTCTTAACAACAATGGAACAATAAAAGAGTAACAAGGCAAAATACAAGAGCAAAGGAGAGATTAAGAAAATACATAAACATTTGAACATAAAATATCATTAACTAAACAGTCAGAACCCCCTGCCACATGCCGAAAGGCGGCTTGCAGGGTATTCATGTAGATGTAAATAATCCAGAATGGGATGATATGGACAATTAATGAGGATGGGATGAAAATATCAAAGATATAGTTGGAAGAGGAAATACTAGGAAGAGAAGACTATACCAATGAAGAATTGGATCAACCAAATAAACAAGATATCCATTTGAGATAGAGCCCTTAGAATAAATAAAACATCATCAGATTTGCCTACATAGGAGCAGGTATACTGAAAAGGGAGAAAACTGATGATGAAGACTCATGAATTTCCACTACGAAGATGAAGTTTTATTTCGAGAATACTGAAGCAGAACATGAAGTTGAAATTTTTCTTAACAGTATCATTTCTTAGCTTACTTAAGGAATTTTTAAGCGAAGTAATACACACAATTCAGCCATATTTAGGAAGGAATCTAGTCAATCTGAATAATCAAGTTGCAGTAGGAAACATATTGGTTAAAAAATAACAAAAGTTACCAGATCATTTCATGGAAGTTAACTCCTTTAAGTGTAGCCTCAGAGAGCAAATTAGACTAAGAAAATATGAGCATCAACCCTTAGCAAACATTCTGATTTCTTTCTACCTTGAGGCAAATTATGTAAACTCTTCACATTCAGAATATTTAGAGTAAAAGTTTTGATGAAATTGTAATGTGGTTCAACCTAAAGATCAAGAAACAAATAAAAATATCAATTCAAATTCAAACTTAATGTCAATTGCCTGTGAGACACCAGAAAATATTCTTTTCCAAAACCTTGAAACTTTATTTTCAGACATGCCAAAATATATTATGTTCTTTTCCAGTTCCCAATTATAAACTTTCACGCCTAATATAACATGGTAAAATTGAGATAAATGTAAAAACCAAACTATCAAAATAGTAATAATAAGAAAAAAATAAAGGAGAAACCAATCAATAATCTTACTTATAAGAAAAGTTTGACCTTTTAATCTTCTAAACCAAAAATTCAGATCACAGAGAAACTTCATGGGTGATAAATTTTACTACGTCTTTAAGCTAAAAATTAAGATGGACTAACACAAAATAATACAAGAAAAAATGCAAATGGTTTTCTAGGCTGCTCTAAGTTTATTTCTAGTTATAAATAATATCTAAATAGAGAAGTTTGGGCAACAAAGATTAAAGTAGCTCAGATCTAGTTAGGTTAAAACAGATTATGAAACTTAAATAATGATAATTATGACAATGAAATTATATATATTAATAATATGAACAATTTTCCTCAGAATCACGCATAAGTTGGAGGATAAAATAAGAAACAATTATTCATGCCAGCAATTTCATTCCCATATACATTTTTACAATAGTAAGTTCTTCACTGGAAGAAAAACTGAGCAAACAGTTTCATATTCTTATAAGATCTTCATTTGAGGTTCATAAAATGAGTGTAGGATAAACAAGAGGGATACAACAAGAACATTGAATTCATATTTAATTTTTTATAAACATAAGGTTTAGCCTATGAGAAGCAATTTAAAAAATTGAGCCACTGACAATCAAAGATTGAAAAATGTTGTCAACCACTTTTCTCATAGATTACCAAGCCTATAAAGTAAATAATTTGTGAGAAAATAATACAAATTTCATGATATGTTTGCTTAAAATTACGATAAAAGTTTTAGGGTAAGGAAACATATTTTAACAAATAGTTCAGATACATATTTATATAAAGAAACTAATATATCTAATACCATATATACATGCCAAAGATAATTTTCTGATTTAATACCATATGTACACATCAAAGATAATTTCCACTTTAATAATTATATACAACAGCACCTGCCAATTGGAGCTATAGTTCAGATTGGTACCCTTTGAATCACAGAATAGTCATAAAAATAAAGTCATAGGAAATCGTCTTTTAAGTGAGATCACTTTAAGTAAGGCATTTTCATACGTTCCTATTAATGGATGTGCATTCCTTATAAATCCTGCTTTCAAATGTTACAAAACAACAAACGAAAGCCATGTTTGTCAGATGCAGAGTGAGCAAATTGTAGCTCATAAAGAACATATATCCCATATTAAATCACAAGTCAATTATATCACATCTTAATATCATACTTATCATCTACTAAGAAATAGTTCATCTTTTTTAGATGAAAAGCCTCTAAGAATAATGTATACACCTCCTATGAGAATGAGAAGTGCAGGAAGACCTAAACCTATACTTATGACTAGAATGACCAGAAGGGACAGTTCTTCCTCTAATGGATATCCATATCCCACAAGCAAAGTCCTGAAAAATAGCAACAAGAATTAGCTACTGATTCATTGTAACTTCACAAATTAATTAACTTCTAAGCATTATGTTTTACAACATGTTGGAGATCAACTATCGAGTATTTACATGATAATTGATCTCCAACATGTTAAAGAAAATGTACTGATCTGAAAGAATATTGGGTAAATAATTGTAAAACAGTCACTCTTGGTGCATAAAATATAAAATTGTACCTATCAGCCATTCATCTTTTAATACATTTATAATCTAATTAGTTAGTTATTGAAAGAAAATGTTGTACTTTTATCAGTAAACATCTGAAATTGTTTTCATTCTATTTAGTTTTTACAAATTAAATCAATAGCTTTTCAAAATTAATCATTTTGAAGTATAATTGCTGTGTAAATTCACATAAAGGAGAATACATTTCTGCCTTAAAGATGATTGTAGATTTTAGTGCCGTTAATATTATTGTTTTATTTCTGCATTTCATAATAGCATCGAGAAGTGTATAAAATACTCCACTAACTGCCTCTAAGTATTCATCAGTTTTCAGGTCATGTCTGAGTGGGAAAAAATCAAGGAAAATCAACATTACATTGTTGATAAAAGAATATCCATTACTGAAACAATTTGATGAAAAAACCTAAACCTTTAGAGAGAATGTATTTCCGCAGAAAATAATGTCACATTCCAAAGTAAGCACCCTCTTTTAGGAATTATTTCTTACGGCAGAGTACCAAAAAAAAAGAAAATATATTTAACTTTAAGGTTTTTTTCTATAAACTTAAGGATAAGCTTTGCAATTCTGCAACTTCCCTTTAAAAATGATCCACTCAAAGAATTCTACTTGGAAATAGTAAGACAAAGTATAAAAGAAATATACTAGAGTCAGCATTGAAAATAACATTACTTCTTGGACAAATTTATAACTCATAATTCTTATAGCAGAAAAACTTAAAGGAAAATGGCCATGCAATGAAAGTTTAAAAGACATTCTTGATTTAAAATAATTTCAAATTTTGAAATCCTGTATTTCTAAGAATGTTGGAATCATTCATTATTTATTGTCTAATTGGTGCTTAATAAAAACAAACTAATAAGTCAAATTAATATAATCATTTCAATTGGAATTTAAAAATAAATGCCTTTTTTTCCTTCAATTCAATGCAAAACAGTACCAAAGCTCTTCAATTCTTATCATTAACATTTACTCTTCGGTGGTTAACGTTTCTAAGTCTGAACTTTAGGTAAGAATGAAATTACCCACATTTGATGAGACAGTGGCTATATTAAATTATTTCTTTAATTATGACACAGAAGTATCACCTCTATTAACTTTTATGAGAAGCAACATTGATAATGCTGATTGATTATTAAGGTGGCCATCTCTTGAAACACAAACATATATAAGATAAAAGAAATATTATCAAAGTTCATAAAATTTCACAACATATAAAGTGCTTTCCATTCAGCAACACAAGTTAATACAAGTTAACTTTTGTTGAGGTGTTTGAATTTTTTGTGTTGCTGGCATCAGTCAACACATACAACACATGTTGATTCTGGCTAAAAGGTGATTTGACTGGAGTTAGAAAGAAGTTTAGTATTGTCATCTGCGGAATTTCCACTTTAGAAGTAACCCTGTACGATTCTGCTCAAATGTTATCAAAAAGGCCAAAACATGCGAAAGATAACAAACCAAAAGTTGGTACAATTAAACACAAAGTAATATTAACTGCATAAATTAAAATTGCTTTCCTTTGAGATGTAATGGGTAAATAGAATGAAATGAAAACTAACAAAGCCTAACCTGACCAAACTCTACTATTTATAAATTTGTGAACTCCACCATAAGAAATAACAAAATATGGAAAGCAACTCAAAAAATGGTACCATGCCATTACATTTAATTCAAACAAAAACACAACCAGTTGCAATGAGTGAACATTTTCCACCAGAAGATGATTAACCAGTCAATTTTATGTTTAGAACTAAACATCGAGGAAAAAGTGCCATTTTTTAGTTTCTTTCCATTCTGGATTTTCAACACACACCACCAAATTCAGTGAAGTTTAACAGAACCTATTTTTAATGTATTAAGATACCTAAAGTAATGAAATTCATTACTTATTCGTTCTACAAAGTTTTTGAAGTCTTTGCAGACTGTTTATCATTATAGCGAATTTTCTTGATTTACAGGAAAATGCCTCCTTTAGGAAAAGAATAATATTATATTCATCATACACTGTAATCTTAATATTATAGTAGATAATAAACAATTATTCATGTTCTCTAAAAAAGCAATAATTATCTCAATGCTTATCTAAGAATAAGTACCTGTATATGTACAGGTATTAATAAGCTAAGAAGTAATCCATATTCATATAAACTTTCTTAAAGGTCGCTACATCCTCAATCCAAAAATGATTTATGCACTAGGTTTCTCCTTTCAATAATTTTTGGAAAATATTAAAAGGAAATGAGACACTCTGCAATTTCCTAATCATTTCATGCCTACAAACAAACTACCTAGATGCATAATTTTTGCCTATAGAAGTAAAACTGTCTCATTCAGCAATTAGAGTTGCCTTCAGTTAACACACAAAACTTGACAAGAGTTTGGGATGAATGGAAAGCACTCAATTCTTCATACAGGAATAAGTATTTTGGTCAAATTACTATTTACCCTTATGTATTATTTCTAACCATCCGTTTTCTAAAGGGAAAGTTTCTTACTTCATGCTGAAAATAAACCAACAAATGAAAATGCACTATTTGGTCAAAAAATCAAGATGAAAATTTGAATTTTCCCATAGCTTTTTGTTACTGGATGTGTAGATATATGAAGGTATGCTTTAGTGTTTGTGTACTTGTTTTTAGTGATTCGAGTATTTGTTGCAATGTATTTGTGAGGGGAAATGGAGTATCATTGTCTGTCTGCACGGGGCAACTAGTAGATTCTTATAATTATTTCATAAAAAAAACAATTCTATATTCATAAACAATATACATGCACATATGAATATAGAAAATTAAAGTAGGTCACTCATGGAACTTGTTACTCTGAGTAATCTGGTAATGAACCCGTGCTCCTCTTACAAATATCAGACTATTATAACTAAACAATATATTTGCTACCCAAGCGAGAAAATTCTCAATACCAAACCTGAGCATGGGGAAAATTGTATCAAGCAATGACTTTGGTTTAACTTGCATAGAAATGTAGATCTGTCAAATTCTGTTAATAAACTTAAATCAGATGAATATCTTAATTTTGGTAAATTTGTTTTAGGTTTAAATTTGGGGTTAAAACTTACCATGTAGTAAAATTATTTTTGCCATAGAATCCATCTTGTTTGTAACCAAAGGAAACATTTGTAGCCTGGACAAGATAATCATCAACCTTGTATCCATGAAAACTATAAATTACTGTGTTATTCAGGGCTTTTGAGTGATCTATGACATCTTCCATTGTATACACATTAACTTCAGTAGAGTTCACTATATCTCTTATTTCAGAAGTATAGGAAACTTTCCGCCAGAGAAGCCAACCACCTCCTTCACCATCTGCACTGGCATGTGGTGATACCAAGTCATTCAGCTGAAAGTGAGACATATCAGTGATGAAAAAAAGGAAATTTATTGCATTAGCAAAAATAGAAGAAAGATAATACTCTGAATAGTATTCTATGCATAAAAAACATAAAACAAAAAAATATGTAAACCATGTATGTAAATAAATTAATCTGTATAGTCAGTGGAATGTGAAAGATTAATAACCCTTATTTAATGATTCAATTAATAGAACACATCAACATATTAGAATTATACTGTCAAAAATTTTTTTGTCACACTTCTATAGTTGACCTTTTAATATTTATAAAAGTGCTTTAATAGCAAAGGTCATTTTGCACAAATACGCTCCCATGAAGAATTGAACCCGGGACTGCTTTCACTGAAATTGAACATATTGCAAAATTGACTGTCACAATATTCACCAATATCATTATCGCCTGTTTATAAAATGAAGGATATTTCAACATCATTTCATCACTGTTCTTCTTTTGAAAGAAGCTCAAAGAAATACTAGCAATCACCGATTGGATGATTAAACAGAATAAGAAATTTTTGGATATCTACATAATGTATATTTTGGAATGCTATACATTTTGAATTGGCATTTGTAATTATAACTCAAATTTTCTGGTACCAATGATAATTAGATCGATACTTTGGAAAACTAAAATTTATAGCTCTAAAAGATAACCAATCAAGGTTTGGTTAAAATTAACAATATAGGTTTTGCATTTCCTTTCCTTTTAAAATCATACATTAAGTTGTATATCTCAAAAATAACATATATTAACATTCTTCATTTCATAGTATTCAAATTTAAATAAATACTACAAATAATGTACATGATTTTATAAGGAACTTCTTAAAATTTAACTACAAAACAAACAAGGAATGACAGTACAATTTTTGAAAAAACTTAAATCTAAACTGTTCACTTAAAATGTTATTAAAATCAAATAATATTTCCCTTGGTTGGACACAATAGCCAATGATATAAACAAATAATTTTTATTCTTGTAATCATAGTAAATTTAGAGTTATCCTCTAAGATAAAATTCAAAATAAATTATATTAATGAAAGAAGCCTATAGCAAAATCCTTTCATGGTAAAGTTGATATTATCAAATGTCTGTAATTTCTCAATAGTTTTGATTACCTGAAATATTTGGTTAACATAATAGAAATAATTAGACCTGAAATAGTTTTGATTACCTTATAATTCACTTTTGAGCTTAAATGTAAATATATTTAAATTTTGCTTATGAAATCATAAGAGGAAGCTAATGCTTACAGAAACATCATTCTAGCAAAAACTGCAAAGTTCTGTATTTTTTAAACCCAAAGGTGAAAACTTAATAATAAATTTATGACTCTGTTTTAATCCAAGTTCCAATTAAATATTTCAATCCAAAGGGTATTATACCAAAGATTTTTTGACAGAGCAATTTTTCAAATTATAAGAAAGCACTTTAACAAAAAATTTAATTAACCCAACAACCCGTGAAAACTTTCCTTTCTAGTTAATGACGTTTCAGGCTCCCTTAGGACATGATTGTAAAGGTTTACTTATTACTTAAAGTAAGTTAGTTTTTACTTACAGTGAATACACCAGGTGTGTGTTCATCATCTAGACTTTTACGAGTGATTATTTTAAAAGTTCCATTATCCTTATTATCTTGACTAAAAAATACTAATCCAAACGCAAATCTTGAAGAATTAAATTTGGGAGTGGTCTCAAAATTGTTGATAGATATGTCTAGTTGACTGGAATTCGATGAATGAAAAAGGTGCGGCAATTCTTCCCCATGATTCTTAGAGCCATAAGGCCTAACCTGAAATTAATATGACATTTTACATAAACGTCAAAGAACATGGTATCTATTAAAATATTGACCTAGATTATGATTTTGACAATTCACTAACCAAAATGTCTATACTACCACTCCTAGGTCCGTTAGATGATCTCATCTTTAAGTAGGGATCACTGCTGTTGGTGTTGAGATCAACTAACTGCCACTGAAACTCATTCGTAGCAAATGAAACGACATTCGCATCATCGACATCCGTCATCACTCCTGTATCGTTCATATCGTTGAACTCCCAAATCTAGGATAAAACATAACGCCGGAGTTTAATTGTATTATCTTCTACAGGAAACTGCATTAATTTCTTAAAATAATCGCATGTACCTTGTCGAAGATTACTCCAAAAGTATACTGTGGTTCTTCGGAAAACTTGACCGATATCCCATTAGTACCCCATATGAAGTCATACCATGATATTTTTAAACTGGCATTATTGGACGTTTGAGCCAGAAGGACACTAGGTTTATTTGTGAAATCCCATAAATAATGAAGGGTATCGTTTGGCCCAACAGCTTGTACATGAAGGAATGTAAAATCATCGCAGTTATCCTCACATCCTGGATTTTTGTCTGCTGTTATCTAAAAAAATACAATATTCGTTACTAGTGAATTGCAGTCATGCCTGGATGAATCACTGACCATATCAACCTGGGGTGACTCTTCAGAAATAATAATTTACAAAATTACCTTTCTTTCAAACCCATAAGACAATGACACTTCCAAAAATATCAAAAACTTAAGCAAAATTGCAACCAAGGTTTTAGAAGAAGTCCTATATAAGGGAACTCCGTACATCTTGCTGTGTACACAACAATAACAACGTCTCAACTCTCTTCCATTCCATTCAATTCCCACACACGCATTGGCTGGACCTATGCTTTCTTAGTCATCAATTTCGTGATGCAACAGCTGCCCTCCTGCGGCAGTTTTACTCGTTCTACCTCACGGTTGTGGAAACTTATGGAAAATATGGTTCACCCCATGACATTTAATATATTTAAGTCAAATTGGGTAAATTGAATACGATATAATGAGGCAATGAGAATTAAATGACACAGTAATTATTTAGCGAATTATTTCGACAAAGTTGCTTTCGCAGTTCCTTTCTACTCTATAGTTTCGTAGATAACAAAAGCGAAACTTTTCATCGCTTTCATCAACATTTCTGCTAGCCGTCAGAAAGTTGCGTGGCTAACACCGCAAAACCCGCAAACGCTGTTGTTATTGTCAGATACTTGAAGTAAAGTCGGGATCTTTACTTGTTCCGAAACTAGTGGTAGCTACATATTCAAATGATCAAGAAGTATATTACAAAACCATCAGTCATTGTATCAATTGCCATGTTGGCGATTTAAATACTTTAAATCGAGTTTCAAGTGAGTTATTACGCTATGTCTATTCAAAATTTAAGCTCAATTTGTCCTGATAAATTATTCGAAGAATGTTCCGTTGCCGAAGTGCAGGCGACGCAAATGAAGTTGAAAGTAGAGGTCGAAAGAAAACGTGAAGAATTGCGGACACTTGTTGGGTACGTCCAAAGTGATAGAGTGAACCATTGTTTTAGATGTTCTATTCACTCGTTTGCTCGTATTTGAGTAATTTTATTATATATCTCATCTTATTTGAATAATAAATTACTGCTGTTGTTGTATTTTCTAGTGAAAGATACAGAGACCTAATTGAAGCCGCTGATACCATCAGCGCAATGAAAAATAACTCTGAAAAAATAATTACTCATATTGAAAGTATGAGTGCCAAATGTTTTGAACTACAAGATAAACATCTTCTAGGATTCAAGTTGGATACATCATCTTCTTGCGCAGAAAGGTAATTTTAATGCTTTGTAACATTTGCAATTCCTTTGTCAAATTTATTTTGCATATTTATGTTTATTTCTTGCCTTTAAAGGAATAAAAATAGAAAACCCTATGTTATGATGGGCGCCCAGTTAAAACTGTTGATGGATATTCCTGAAAAAATATGGGCAGCTATGGATGAGGAGGATTATCTTTTGGCAGCCCAGTTATATCTCCTGGCAAGGCATATAAATACTAGTAAGTAATTCATAATTTGTTGAAAATTGCTTGTAAAACTAGGAAATGCTGACTCAATTACTATTTGCCTTTTAGGCCTGCAGTATAGTAGCGGAGAAGAATACATAGATTCTAAGAAAGTTTTGCAGTGGTTTCCTGTCCTGACTCGACAATGGAACACCATAAGCCTTTTTAGGAATTCTATTTTGACTGGGTGCAGAGAAAAACTGAAGATTGTGGACTTAAATATTGAAGTAATTTCTTAATTTTTTCTGTTTCTGTAAATTTATATCTTTAAAAACATGAAAGTTCGAAGTATTTCTGTATATCATCCCACAGAAAACATTTCGTAGTTAGTCATTATCGTTTTTGTTTCTTCCATTACTATACTTATATTTTAAATAATTTATTATAATAGTTATAAATTATAATTTTGACAGACAGCATCCAGTTGCCTAGCCACTGATTTGCTGTTGGAAGGCTGCTCACTAGCAGTAGTGGAGCAAATGTTCCTGAATTTAAGAATGGAGAGTCTTCATCGAATTCTCGAGTACGACCACCAAACAAGCATAAAGGAACAAATCTGTTTAAGCCTAAAGTTGTTGGCACAAACGCTGCATTTTCGCCATGCTTGCTTTATTGGTAAGGTTTTCAAAGCCAGTTTTGTAATCATGCATCATACCGATGCTTAGCGAGAATTAATTTTAGTCCGGATTGCTTGTTAAGGGCAAATTTTTGCAAAACCATTTTTCCTATACTTCAGCCTATGTTTGAAGGATAAGATTCATTCTGTGATTCCAATCTATGGTCAAAGTCAATTTATATTGTTCACAAATATCAGAGAATTGGCAATGCACAATTGAAATACCACCCAATAAAAGCCTTGATATCATGATTGAAACTCAGCTGCTGCAGATTTCATTTTCCAGCATTTTATAAATACTATGATAATGGTTGTTAGAATTATCCTACTGTATCTAATCAACTTTGACATTATCCTGTTTAAATACTGCCTGGTATATATTTGCTTATTTTCATTAATGAACCCTTTTTTGTGTTTATGTAGATGAAAATGATGATTCTGACTCTCCTGGCAACCTGGTTACTAAGAAACTCTTGGCAATAGTGGGTGATGATGCACCCAGATCCATAGCTTTATTGAATTTACAAAATGAATCAATTTATAAATACATTCCTGAGATAATTAAGCAATTTCAGTAAGTATTTATTGATAGTAACAACAGGATTTTCATTCAGTTTAATCCTAACATGTTAAGCATAGTACTTCTATGAATTATATTTTATTTCTTCTAACAAATCTTATGAGGAAGTTTCTTAACGTATCTTTTATATGGTGTCATCGAAAAATTATTTTTCATTCCTTCAGTATGTTGCATGTATGCATGTGTATACGTAAATTTGAGATAATCTTTTCTCAGATAGTTTTCTGTTTAATGTGTCAGTTTTTGATATTTGTTTTATTTAGTAATAATTCTCCATCTAGTTCCTGCTATAAATGATTGCCTGAGTGTGGTCAGTAATATATTCATGTTTTTTGAAAGTTTTTAGGCTCCATTCTTGGTGGGAGCCATGATATTGAATCACAATCACGAAAATATTTGAAGCTACCTGAGTTAATGTATAGAAGTCTAGGTAGTTCCAACTAGATAAATCAGTAAAGCAGATTATTCATGCAGTTCTTAAAGTCACCCTCTACAAGAGCTGTCTACCTTGGTTTTAGTGATAATGGGCAGTTGGATCATAGTTGAAAAGGATTACAAGGAGTAATACTATGCTTTTCTTTCAAACAGGCCATCCTGGTCATCTGAATCAGTGTACAATTCAAGAGGTAGCACCGAGCATATATTGGGCCCCTGGCTGAATTCCGTTAAAGAATTCTTGAAGAATAATTTAGTTGGACTGTTGCAGTTTGTCACATCCATCAAAGTGAGCTTTATTTATGAATTATGCTCATTGAATCATAAAAGTATTGTTGAGTTTCCACGTTATTTTTGAAATCTTATAAACTGAGGCTTGACTATCAGTTTCAGTTATATCTTTTTAAGTGATATAACTATTGTATTAATTTTTTAATGAATTTGATGTTCAGTTTGCTGTATTAAATGAGGTTTTATTTCATTCAAGTTTCTCTCTTGTGACATAATGCCCTATTCCTTCATCTACAATTGCTTAATGGTACCAAAATACTTCTTTATCATTTATTTTCCTGCATCTGTGTTCCTAAAATTCATTTTCTTAGGATATGTTAAGTGAATGACTGAAAGTTGTACTCATTATTGTATTACATGTTCAAATTGCTTCTCTTATTCCAAAGTTCTAAAAAGATGCTTTTGTGGTCCATGGCTCCTTTTCAAAATGTTTCCTAGCTAATTTTAAGAATATCAGTCTGCATTGCATGAAATACCTTTACATGCTACTACAAAATCTAGTGGGATTGTTTACTTTCTGATTGGCTAACAGATGCCATCATCAATTTTAAATTTTAAAATGGTCTTCCTCATAGTATTAAGTTAACAAACAGAAAAGTTAATAAGTTAACAAAATAAAAAGTTTTATTTTAAAATATGCTTTGCATTGCATCAATGAATTCATAAAATTTTGACTTCTTTCTTTAATATTAAGTTTTTTATTGAGTATAACTTTTATCCCATTTCTTCTGTTATATTTTGTACTTTTTGCTACTTCTAATTTGTGAAACTATCATTTGATGTGTCTTATATATGTATTATATATCTTTGGATGAATACAATTCTTACAGGGGCTGTATTCAATTAGAGAAGGTGCTTGGGAAGTACTGAGTGAAAATCAGTACAAAATTCCTCAGTGTACTGAAGAAGTTGGCATTGAAGGCGGAGGACTATGGGAGGTTCTTTTTCGTCCTTTAGTCACCAACCGTGTAACTGATTTAATCTCGCTAAGCTTGGAGAGGGCTCTGTCAGAATTGAAGTCTGCACTTCAGGATGCAGCCTTGATTGCCAATGGAAACAAGAGGTTTGTTGCATTTTTAATTCTAAAAACATTCCAAACGATATCAAAATAATTTTGCACTCAAGAGACATCCTAGTTCATGATATGTCCTGAATCATATCACCGCAGGGATTATATGAAGTTTATTTTCTTGTTTTACAATTTAGTGGCAAAGTCAAGGATGTATGTTTATCTCGTGATCATAACGTAATGTTTTTCAGCAAATTTTGTTATGTTGTTCTTGTAGTTTTTTATTTATTTTCCTCAATATTAAGGATTAGATGTAAGAAGAGATTCAATCTTGCCCTAATAAAGTCCTATATTATTATTATTATGTTTAGTGGTTCCTCCAACAAGTCTGAGCAAAACCTCTACTGGTACATTTGGAAGGAATGGCCTGATGATCTTCACATACTTGAAACTCACCAAATCAGTGCTGTTGAATCTGATAAAAGAATCAATGACTGGATGCTAACCTCTTCAAGATCTCAGAAAACTCCTGGAGGTAAATTCATCTCCTTTAGAATAGAAATCCATTTTGTTGGTTTTAGGAAGACATGAGTGATATTTCATGTATTTTATTTCTTTTAGGTTTGGAAATGAAAGCTAAGGGGTATTCTCCATTGGTACAGAAGTTGTGTCACAACTTTGACAGTCATCTTGAGTTGCTTTTGGAGGACTTCTTATGGTACATCAGTGATAAAGATACACCTCTCAGAGTGACTCCCTTATATCCCTTCAACAAATATGTAGACAAATCAGAATTGAAGCAGCACCTGCAAACAAAGACATTTGAATGTATAAAAAAGTGAGTATGAAGTTGAAGTCTCTTATTAACTCTCCCATAAACCTGTTTCTAGTCATTTCCAAAAGTAAGTTTCTTGAAATCCAACAATTAAAAGTTATTTTTACATCATTTAAAAATTAACTTTTCTATTTTACCCTGTTAACTCTATTCACTACCTTAAATAGCATTAATATTTTAACAATGCCTTGACAATTTTGATGAAATTATAAATAAGAATATATTTTATGCCCTTTTTTTAGAAGTAAACTTCTCTAGATGATTGTGATCTGATAAACAACCTAAAGGGTTACCGAATCAGAAGTTTAGTTGTTATAATTTTTGTTTACTTTTATATGTTACATATATAACTGAAATAAATAATTCCTTGTATTTAATGAAGGACATCTTCAATTTTAAAATTTTAATAACTTTTTGTGGTTTCAACAAAATTTAATTTTTAAGTCTCAGAAAATCATCTCTGTGAATGTTGTTTGAGAAAAGTTTGAAAGAGAAAAAAGTTTGTTGTAGCTGGAACTTTTTCTTTGCATTTGAATTGTATTACTTCAAGTATAGAACAAAATATATATAAACTTCTCTGGAGTACTTGAAGTATACTTCTATGAAGTATAATACTCATATTTTGGATTATTTTTTCTTCCTCATTTCCTCCAATTATTGCATGGATGAAAGCCTATGAAAATGAAGCTAAGTTGTAAGGAAAGAAAAGTATTCCAATTTTAACAAGAAGAAAAAAACATGTCTGTAAATTCATACATTTGAAATACCTTCAGGTTTTTAATTTGAATCTTACTGAAATTTTACATTAATTATTTCATTAATTTTAATTTTAGTATGGTGGCATATGTTGAAAAGGACTTGCTAGTCAAATTTTCTGAAGATAAAGAAAATGGAAGTGAAGCGAGTTCAGTATTATTAGGAAGATTCCTGATGGGAGTTTCAGAGCTATGTCCCCAACTGCAGAAATGTATGTGTCCATCCAGTATAGGGGATAGTAAGGTGAGTGATATTAACAAAAAGGAAATCTTTATACTGTTTTTGTAAAAGGATACTGTGATTTTCCTCCAACAGACCAAAAATCCATCTACTGGATGAACTATTTTTAAAAAGTAAATTTGATGAATTTTATGATTAATTTATAAACATATATCTAAAAATATACTTTGAGTAACCTTTATGTATCTGTTGTGAAGTTGCAACATTTATGTACATAAATTTCATTAAAGACTTTCCTGTTTGAACAAAATCAATGTAACCATTGGAAAAATAGTTTGTTTATTTTCAACAATTTTTACTGAATTCAAACATGACTGGTGAATAATATCTACTTGTTAAAATTCCCTGCTGTTTCAGAGTGTTGGATATGCTGGCACTTACACCAGAACAGTCCCCGAATCCAATACTTGGATAGAAGCTTGCCGTCTTCTTAGTGATCTGAGCATAAATTGTCTAAGGATATGTAAAAGAGCTGCTGGTCAGAGGATACGTAATACTATAAAGACATCATTGGAAGTTCCTCTTACTTCTGTGAAACTCCTATCTCACATTCCTGTAAGTCCATTAAAGTCCATGCCATCACCTTGTGAGCATGTAAAGTAACAGATTCAAATATTTTGTGTTTTATAATTTTAAGTACATTCTTCTGCATATATTTAAGATTATTTATTAATTTCATGGCTCATAAAGATTTACATATGATTCACTATTTTTTATTTCATTTCATAGAAAGGACTACTTATTTACCTTATTAAGGATAGATTAATGATCATTCCTTTAATATCACAAAACTTGAGAGAAATGTTTAAAGCTTAATCATTAAAATTGAAAATTTCAATGTTATTAAATAGTGAATTTAAAGCACCAAAAGAGCCTTCAAAGTTAATTGAGCTTTAGAGATGGAATGTAATGGTTTTCATTTTATGCAACACCATTGTGCCTATAACTTTGAAATTTTCTCTCTTTAGGCTTGGGACCAAGTTACTATTGAAGAAGGCACAGACGAGGGGCAAAGCATTAGATCTACCATAAGAGTGCCTTCCCATCCAAGTTTTCCCTTACAGTCCATTTTGTTCTTAGCAAGTGAAGAGATAAATAAACTAACTCCACATACATTGCCAAGGTATGCTATGAAAAAATAATTTTACTGAGATATTTTTTCACTTTTATAGGAGCTTCTGTGGATTTATATGATATATTAACCTTGACAAAATTAATCCAAAGATTAAAGATAATTTACTAGTTAAGAAATACTGAAATAAAAGAACTAAAGGTGTATCATTCGTACAATGTATTATATACAAAGCTTTTATAGACAATGAAATGAATGAAATATATTTGAAACATGACATAAAATAAGTATATAATATCCCTACAAATCATACAACTGCAAAAAAACATCAAAAATAGATTTATTAAATAACATGGATTCTAGTGATTATAAGTATTGTCAATAATTTTGTTAAAAATCAACTTAAGTTTATATCCTTCGATGGAAATGTAATTTTTACTTAGCACATGAAGTTGTGCGACTAACCCAAGGTTATACAAGAAGTCAAAAATTGCGACTTGGCCGGGACTCGAACCAGGGTCTCCCACTTTCTGGGCAGGTATTCTATCCATTAAACTACCGTACCGTTTACAGAAGTGAATCTACGCGGCTCGGTAGTTTAATGGATAGAATACCTGCCCGGAAAGTGGGAGACCCGGGTTCGAGTCCCGGCCAAGTCGCAATTTTTCACTTCTTGTATAACCTTTATATCCTTCTTCTTTGTGACAAACAAAAGCAATTTAATGTTTTTTTATAAGTAATACAAAAAATAAAAAATACTGTCTATACATAGAGGTTGATTAAATCTTTAAACTTCAAGATGATACATAACTAAGCTCAAAGTTCTCATTATTTAGAGCATTAATGAGTAGTTCCTAAATATATGAAACTGGAAATTCATTTCAAAGCTACATAATTTCCTTAATCCTTTAATTAAAAGTCTTAACCTCTAATATTATTCTTTGTAATTTTCCAGGAAAATACATCAAGAATTGATTGAAGATATGGTCCAGTGTCTTCTTGAAAATTTTGAGCCTCTTTTTGCACTTGAAAGCATACCACAAGTCCAAGCATTACAGTTTTATTTTGATTTAGAGTACATAAATTTCCTACTACTTACTAGAGAAAATAAGGTAATGTATCTTTTTGTTTGTGACTTCACATTTTATTCTGTATTAATGCAAAAAAAATTTCTGATTTATGCTCTATGTCTTTTAGGTTCTCTCAGAGAAGGTGCATAGAATCTGTGATAAACTAAAAACATTTATAGATCCCTTTGATTATGATGTGTTTTCTCCTTATATTCATAAGAACATCAAAGCAAGTGTGAGAAAAACCCAGGTAATGTAATCCTGAGAACTTTTACTTATAAATAATATAAATTTTAATATTTTTAAAGTTTACATTCACTTTGAGGACTTCATTTGTACCTTTTATTTTCAGTTTTCTACTTTAAAAGGTTTACTGGCATTGTGTTTCATACTTTCCTTTTTTCCTCCATCAGTAGAATGTTGAAGAATATCTTATTGTTATTAACTGGAGAATTTCAAGGAAATGTAACATACTTCAGCTTGTCTTGAGCCAAGTGAAATATTGAAATATTATCTAATATTTTCATATGACATTTTTCTGTCATATCTATTAGTTATTCAATCCTAGTAGCATGCTATTGTTATTAAAATATCTTAAAGTATTTAATTCTCGTGTAGTATCAGTCATTGTTGAAAGACAGTATTGTTGTCTACAAAAGTACCTGTACTGTAAACTCTTCTATTTTTAAAACTTTCAGATTCTCACACATCTATCCATGTACAGGATAAACAATTAGGGAAACATTTTGCATTGTTATTTTACTCCTCTTTTAGTCTGAAACAATTCTGCTCAACTTTCATTCCCACTCAAGCTTTAATTTACTTCTTACGGTAACTTTATAAATTCAGCTTACTCAACATATAACCTACTCAAATGTAATTTAGGTACTAATACATTTCTTTGAAGATTTTCACTGTAAATTTTTACTCAAAAGATGAAAGAAAATTTCAAATTTTTAACTAAGTACACTGTACTGTATGTACTGTTTAACTGTACTTTATGTTCAATTTTCTTGTAATTGTCACTTAAATGAATCATTGCCTAAATGAAGTAATTTATTTTTGTACTCTCTTTCAGACCTTATTTGGTGTAACTCTTTCTCAGGATAAACTCCTGTCTTTGTCAAGGAGTACATCACAAATGAATGATATGATTCCAGAATCTAAGGATCCATCTATAATGCCAATGTGTTCTCCCACCGTTCCTTCATTTCCATTATTACCTCTTTCCCATTCTGGTAATCTACTTTTAAGTCCTGGAAGAGAGAGAATTAAACTCACTCCATCCACTGATAAACAGGTGAGGAGATTATAATAATTAAGTTCCACTTTTTCAAATTAAGACAAAAAGACAAATTAAAAGTATAATTAATAACTTGTGCAAAGTTTTCTTTGAGCTTTACTAAACCTTTATCCTGTATATTGCCTCTACTATTTTATGGATCGAAAGATGTTTAATGAGGAATATGTGATATTATATAGGCCTCATTATTTTCTATGATGTATAATACTTTATATTATTAAAATATAATTTGCTGGAAGACTAATTATGATTGTTTGTTGATTAATGGTTAATATAACTTTCCATCTATATTCATGTCACTTATATATCACTTTTTTTAATCTTTCATTCCTGATCATTTTATATATAGTATAGTTATTCCTATTTGTATATAAGGTAAAGAATAAGTGAAATTGTGATTTATACAAACAGTAAAACCTGTTTAAGACACTATCCCACTCAACATGGGATTTTATCCAGGTACTGGTCCCTTTCACATGGTAAAAATATCACTTATGACTGATGTACGCTCCAACTCATCTTTAGATTGGTTCCTAGTGAATTTTTTCTCCCTAATAACTAATTTTGTGAGAATAAAATTAATCTTGTGAAGCGGAGCAATTTCCATCTCACTGTCGGAGTGGATAATAACTCTGTGATAAAGTGAGATCTTCTTTATCACTTTTGTCTCACAATCAAAGCTGAACATTAGATTAAATATTGGTGATGTTTCCTTTCATCACAATCTTAAGAAGTAAAGGTATAAAAAAAAACAGAAAATGAATGTTTCATGGGATGTTAAGCAGTGAGGTTGTTGGTGAGATCCTGATGCCCTCTCACTATTACTATGTAAATAATTTGTTACTCTTCTTTAATTGTCAATCTGATGGAAACTTTCATTTTAGAGTGAAAAGTGACCAAAATTAAGTAACTAAGGCTATCTTTGTGCAAATAGCAGAATATTTTTTTAAAAATATGATGTGATGCAATCACCATTGCACAACCTGGTTATAACACTAACCTGCTGAGGACACTGTTTTCACTAGGTACCCTGAAAACAGTCTTAACTGGGTTTTACTGTTTTTCTGATGATTTGTGACTTATTCCTATTTACTTCCTTAATCTTAAACTATTTACATCTTCAACTTTCATTAATTATTATTTCTTCAAATGAATTGCTAAATCAATCCATGGTGACCTTCTTTGAAAAATCTGTTTAACCAATTTAGTTTCTCCAATGAATTTCTCTTTAATTTCAGCCAAAGAAAAGCTCCAAATCACCCCAGGTGCAAACAACTTCACAGCAGCAGAAAAAAGGAGCTACGGATCAGTCAACTACTAGTGGAATCATTGCTAGATCAGGTGCCTTCTTTGGTGCTATGGGCTCAGACTGGTTTTGAAATCCCTAATTATTTTTGAACTGTTATTTTTAAGAAACTAAATGAAGGCTCAGACACCCTGTGTTAGTTTAAGGTTGTGTGGGTGAGTTTTGAAATTTGTATGTGCCTTAAGCAAAGAAATCCAAGCAATCATTTACCCTCATCTCAGTTTTTTCATCTATCGTTTATAACCAAATACTGGATCTACTTTATGAACCTTTATTTTCATATTCTACCTTTGTTCAAATGGTTTTGTTATGTGATAGGAAATGATTTGATAAATGTTAATAATTATTACTAACAAGGAGTCTACACACCGTCGGACGCGATTTAAGTGGTAAGACTCGGTAATTTGATAGATATCGAGTCAAGATTGACGAATCACCCCCAATGTTGGGTTTTATCTGTGATAGTTTTCACGGAAAATGAACTTAAAGTTTAAGCAAAATCGTCAGCAATTTTATAATGCTAAGGGTAGCGAGTTTCGCCAGAGGAGCGCCTGGCGTAGTGGCATGGTGGCTGCTTCCGAAGTCATTATTGTCGGGTTCGAGCCCATCCTCCAAAAAAATTTTTTCTCTTTTTTTCTTTAACGTAGTCTTTCGTAATCTTAATCTATATCTGTTTTCTTCTTTTGGTGAATTTTAAACTTATTTTCCGGAAGTTATAGAATTTTTTCCACGGTGAGTCACCCATTTCTCCAAATTAAGCGCAAATACTTCTGTCCGCATATATAAGCGTGCTTGTGAATCCTAATTCCTGAAATTTGAAAATTACAATACTAGAAAGGAAACGCAGAGAAGATGTTCCCGGACGTGATTCCATGCCAGTGAACTGAAATTTTGCACATTTCAATTATTATCGATCATTTAAATACATAACTGACTTCCCAAAGAAAGGATATGATTTAATAATAAACTTACCGGTTATGCGATAGATCAAAACAGTTTTTCTTCAGGTCCAAGACGAAAGGAAAGCAGACGATACTAGAGCTCCGATACTTCCGAAAGACGGCATAAAACTAAATATGTAGAGACATCGCTCTCTACAGTGCGTTCAGAGGGAGTTGGTAAGTGTCAGGTAGTGCAATAAAAGTTGCCGTTAGAACGAGCAGCTGGATGTAGGAGAGGTTTGAAAATAGTCCTCTGCATTTCCTTTCTAGTATTGTAATTTTCAAATTTCAGGAATTAGGATTCACAAGCACGCTTATATATGCGGACAGAAGTATTTGCGCTTAATTTGAAGAAATGGGTGACTCACCGCGGAAAAAATTCTATAACTTCCGGAAAATAAGTTTAAAATTCACCAAAAGAAGAAAACAGATATAGATTAAGATTACGAAAGACTACGTTAAAGAAAAAAAGAGAAAAAAATTTTTTCGGCAGATGGGCTCGAACCCGACAAAAATGTCATTTTCATTTCAAAAGTTAATTTTCCGTGAAAACTATCACAGATAAAACCCAACTTTTGGGGTGATTTGTCAATATTGACTCGATATCTATCACATTACCGAGTCTTACCACTTAAATCGCGTCCGACGGTGTGTAGACTCCTTGTAAGATAATGTTAAATTCTTTACATAAAAATTTTTATGATTGAAAGCCTGTTGACTTGTTTTAAAACTGTATATAATGTGTACAAACCTATTTGTGTAAATTTGTAACTTATCATATTAAAGTATTTTTCATTGTTAGAATATGTTTTTACCAGTTAATGTTTTAGTATGTGTACTTGATACTTGTTTGGAAATAAATAAATTTTAATCTAAGATTGAACAGGATTTCACAGTTTATAGAGAACTTGTTTATTATTTAAGAAATAATATGTCATGTGTAAATTATCACCAAAGAGGAAAGGATATTCAGCAATTTCAAATACTAGAAATATTTAATTTTCTCATAAAAGTCACCACCTGTTTTTAAAATTTAGCTCCACTAACTTTTAACACGAAATAAATTCATCATCTCTTTTTAAGAATCTTTTTCTTCATAAGTTGGGTGATGAAAAGAAAAAAAATAATTATTCAATATTGCAAATGTCTTACATAAATATGTTATGCAGATGCAAATAATTCCAACTCGATCAGTATGAAAGGAAATGAAATTAAATTATGAATTTCATTGAAAAGTCAAACAAATTTGTTTAAATTGGTTTTTATTTTGTTATAATCTGATTACAGATAATATAATGTACATTTTTTATCACAAATGTGAATATATATGCATTGATTATACAATATCATCATTCTTAAAATATTAAATGGCAGATGATGTCTGCATCATGAATATAATTTCAGTGTTATTTTATATCTCAATTTCACAAATAAATTCCAATTACAAGGGACATCGTTAAAACCTAAGGAGGATCAAAGTATACACAGTACTCATTTCCATGGTAATTATCCTGTTCTCCTGGCATCCATTTTTTATATCCAAGTTCATTTAATGAAGTTCCTGTCGAAAAATTAAACATGCATTTTCAAATAATCTCAAATATAAATGAATGAAAAAAATAATTTCTCCATCAACTCACCCAAAATGGATTGGAATGATCTGTTTTTGTGGGGATTGTGGATCCCAACCCATATGCGATAATGTTCATTTTTCCTTATTAATTTACTAAACTCATCTGCTTCCTTCTCTGAATCTATGACACCTAGATGAGTTCCTTCGTTTTCGCAGTTTCTAACTGCATTTTGGAAATCTGCTCCTTCATAATGAAACTTATAAAAACCCAGTCCTTCAATATATTCATATCCTTTTCTTAGCAGTGTTACTACAAAAGAAAAGATATCAATATTAAAAATTTAATATAATTAATTAAAAAATGCAATGTTTTCATATTGTTTTTGTCATAGAAATCCTGCAAAAGAAATTGAATCAATAATAATAAAATTAATTGTGATTAAATTCAACAAATGCATTCATACAAAACTTATATACACGTTATATCATCAACACCCTTTCGTCTCGACTAGAGGTCATTAACATAGAATGCAACTGCACCTTTGAAATTCGATACAATGACATTTATAAAAACATGGTCATTCTATATATATATATATATATTGGTATCCTTTTACTTGGGGACATTCTACAAAAGAAATTATATCAATAAAAAGAAAATAATTATGATTAAATCAGTGTGATAAATTCTGATTAAAAGAAAGGCATTTATACAAACATTAAATATACAACTCATGAAAAACATATTTAAATATGTTTATTTACCATTGAATTTAATATGTTAAAAAGTCAAGACTTAAAATGATTTAAGAAAAATAAATTAGAGAATATTTCAGTAGCAATAAAAAGAATTAACCATTAAATTCCAAACAATGTGTATCAATGGTAACAGTTAAGCATATGACAATGCATATCAAGATAATAAATTTGAATTACTCCATATTTTTTGAGATTCTGTATTCTAAGTACTATAATAAATTAAATTACAAATGAATGACTAAGATCTATTTTATAAGAATTTTAATTTTTACACACACACACACAGACGTTAAAACACTTGAGAATTAAATTAAAATTTGATTAAAAATTGCAATTGCATCAAATTACAATTGCATCAATTACATCAAAAGGTAATTGCATTACCTTTTGATGTGAAGGCTCTAAATTTCTGATTCCCATCTTCCTGGGATGATAGTTTCCTTCTCATCTCATCATTAGCTAACTGCAGTTCTCTGACTTCTTCTTCCACTAAATTCAGGCATTAGAAAAAGAAGGTTAGAGGTACAATTAAAAAAATACCATTTATAATGCAAACTTCATTCAATCCCTGATAAGTATATGTTAGAAATATCTATTAGAAATCAAACCCACATCTGCATGCAAATCACAATAGCTTGAGAATAGCTAATGTTGATTCTCAGTGTTATGCAAACAAATATAATTACCAATGAATTTCGAAATTATCTACCCTTGGAAAAATAGTAGATAGCAAAGTAGGAAAAGAAATGAGGAGTTACATATATACTCATACTGATATACTACCATGATATGTGACATAAAATACTTAAAGTGGTGAAGCATGGTACGTACACCCCCTGCCACATGCCACAAGCAACTTGCAGGATACAAATAATGTGTTAGATTTACTCAACACTATATAGTTTAATTATATCTAAATAGGAATGGCAAAGTAAAGCAGATTAAAAGAAATCGCAAAATCTTTGTTCCCTGAAATTCTGTGCAAATCAATCCTGCAAATTGTTCATAATTATAAATGCTAAAATTTCAGATTATCATTGCGTCCTATTAACATATCCTATCATTCATTCTAATTATTACTTTAATATTGACCTTAAACTGTGTATTCTTAGGTAAAAATGCATAAGCTCGGCTTTTACAATCGCATTGGTTGTCAAGGGGACTCGCTGTTTATAGCCTCAAAATTTCACAAAATTTCAGTTTACTTTACCTAAATTCTTTCCCTTTTGATTTGATAGCAATATTTCATGATCAAATTAAGATTGTTTATCCATTTTTCTTTCTTGGGATGCTTGTTACATTTTATGTGGCTATTATATCTAATTTAATTTTGCAAAAGAAAAGTTGCCTACAACCAATAAAATTTCCCAATTTTCAGTCTTTTGATTTTTCAGCTTTTAATTCTTGGTTTCTCATTTTATTTTATGGTATAAACCACCCCTGAATTAGAGCAAACAATACAAAAAATTATTCAAATCGGTTTAAGTGAGACTAACAAACTTGATATTTAATCCCCTATATTTATAGATATATGCAGAAAATTCTATACATAATTGATATTGAAATCAACTACACTGTGCTTCAATAAAAATGACAGAATTATAGATGGAATGTCGTTTATACAGCCAGATCACATTCTATTTCTAGATTGTTAAAATACTTCAAGAGGAAACTAAAATTTGATTGAAAATTGATGGAATGCAATTACCTTTTGATTTTGTGGACCTCAATTCCTGAATCTTATCTGCCTGGGATGACAAATTACTTCTCATTTCCTCATTAGCTAACTGCAGTTCTCTGACTTCTTCTACCACTAAATTCAGACATTGGAAAAAGATGGTTAGAGGTACAGTGAAAAAAATACCATTTGCAGTGCAAACATCATTCAATCCCTGATAAGTATATGTTAGAAATATCTATTAGAAATTGTCTCAGAGTAAAGTTACCAATAATCTTGTCTTTCATAAAACGGAATTTTAAATTAGAATCATTTCAATAAAACGTTAAAATTTATTTGGATAAGTATAGCTTATATATATATATATATATATATATGAAAGTCAAGATTATTGATAACTTTACTCTGAGACAATTTCTAATAGATATTTCTAACATATACTTATCAGGGATTGAATGATGTTTGCACTGCAAATGGTATTTTTTTCACTGTACCTCTAACCATCTTTTTCCAATGTCTGAATTTAGTGGTAGAAGAAGTCAGAGAACTGCAGTTAGCTAATGAGGAAATGAGAAGTAATTTGTCATCCCAGGCAGATGAGATTCAGGAATTGAGGTCCACAAAATCAAAAGGTAATTGCATTCCATCAATTTTCAATCAAATTTTAGTTTCCTCTTGAAGTATTTTAACAATCTAGAAATAGAATGTGATCTGGCTGTATAAACGACATTCCATCTATAATTCTGTCATTTTTATTGAAGCACAGTGTAGTTGATTTCAATATCAATTATGTATAGAATTTTCATAGCTAGTGTATGTATGTATATATATATATATATATATATATATATATATATATATATATATATATATATACATACATACATACATACACCAGCTAAATAATCAGTTAATTCTCAACAGGAAATTAAAAATGTCTATGTATTACATTAATCATGTCTGGTATGACATCATAACTCATATTTAAATTTTTTACATATACCCTAGAAAATTAATTCCTCTGTATGATAGAGAGTATCATTCATTGAATATTCCATCTTGTTACACCCATAAGTTCTTTGGTCTATGTTATAAAAGAAAAAGTTTCTCAAATTATACTCTAGACCTGAAATTGATGATTTTAAAAAATAGTTTTTAACAGAAAAGTATTCTATCATTTATTTTCATAATTCAGGCTTTGAGGCTAGCTATCATGAGTTTCATACCAAAAGGTCCCAAAAATTGGACTTCTCCTATAAGAATGCATTGTGCAGATTTTTAAAAATTACTTTAGGCACTTATCGGTAAGATAGAGGAACCATATTTCTTAGCTTAAAGTTGAGGTAGTTTTCTATAGTACCAATGGAGGATATAATACCAAATGATCTTGAGTTCGACACCAAGTGGGTGCAAAATTCTCCGGTATAAAATGCATGACGATCAATTTTGACAATTATTTTGACTTTCTCTCTGATAACCGGGATTGATATAAAATGGGATGCACATAGAGGTAATTCATAAGTATTATATATACTGTTTGCCATTCCTCTGATGGTTCTTGGTTCTACGCCTGAGCATCATTTCTATTCTACCATACATTTCAAAGAGGGATAGCGTAATCTAATTTTAGCACCTTCCCGGTAAGATATTGAATTGAAATTTTTTAACATGTCAGAATGGCTGATCTAATATTTACATGCACTTTTGTTGCACAATTAGGTCCTTAGTTTGACCCCAGGCAGGTTTTTGCACAAACTTTTCAAAATTGATTTGAGGCATTACTTGGTACGATGCTGCATTCAACTGATTGCTTGCAGTATGCAAGCAAATTTACTTGTAATGTACAAGGGTGGTTTGAAAAGTTTCTGACCCCAGATTTTTTTCAGAAATCTTCAGAAAACTTTCAGAGATTTTCAGAAAACATGTCGAGAAATGGCAAAATGTCTGAAACTTTTAAGACCACCCATGTATATAGGTTTAACTGGAATTAACTGAAATTAACTATATAAATTTATTTATATAGTTAAGTTTATATTTTTAACTGAACTTAACTAAATAAATAGATATATTGAAGTGATATACACTGTGCTACAACAAATAGCACAGAATTAGAGATGGAATGTCACTAATTAATCCAGTTAATATTCTATTTCTAGATTGTTAAAATACTTCAAGAGGAAACTAAAATTTGATTGAAAATTGATGGAATGCAATTACCTTTTGATTTTGTGGACCTCAATTTCTGAATCTCATCTGCCTGGGATGAAAAATTACTTCTCATTTCCTCATTAGCTAACTGCAGTTCTCTGACTTCTTCTTCCACTAAATTCAGACATTAGAAAAAGTATGTTAGAGGTACAATTAAAAAAAAATACCATTTATATTTCAAACATCATTCAATCCCTGATAAGTATATGTTAGAAATATCTATTAGAAATTGTATCAGAGCAAAGTTATCAATAATCTTGTCTTTCATAAACAGGGATTTTTAATTTATAATCATTTCATTAATGCATTATATTTTAATTGACTAAATTTAGCTAAATTATGTATATGGAATCTCAAGCTGAAAACTCATTAATTCTCAATAGGGGATTAAAAATCTCTATCTCTATGTATCATATTAATCATTCTGGTATGACATTATAACTCATATTTAAATTTTTTAGATTGATATCCCCTCTCAATTAATTTCTTATTCATTAATTAATTCCTCTGCATGATAGCATCCATTGAATATTCCATCTTTTTTCACCTATATGCATTTGGTCTATGTTATGAGAATTAAAGTTTCTCAATTTATACTCTGGACCTCAAATGAAGAATTTTTAAATAGTTGGAAACAGAAATGCCTTTTATTAGTTATTTTATGATGTTAGTGAATAAAATACCTTTTGATTTGAAGGACCTCAATTCCTCAATGATGATACTTAATGTCTGTATCTCAGCTTCCACGAACGCAAACTTCTTTGTGAACTCTTCATTAGCTAACTGCAGTTCCTTGACTTCTATATCCTTTGAGGACTGACATCTATTTAACTTTTCAACATATTTCATTTCCTCAAATGAGGAGTTATTAACACTGCTGTTGACTCTGTAACCTATGTTAGAAAAAAAGTTGGAGACAGTGAGATAAGTATTATTTCCTGTGCAAAATTTGTTGAATCCACATTAATTATGGATTAGAAATATCCATCAGAAATTTTCTGAGAGCAATTTAACAAACATTCTCATCTTTCATAATACAGGGAATTTTAATTGATAATCATTTTCTTATTGCATTATATAAAAATTGGCAAAGTCTAGCTGATTTAGGGAAACTATTAAATTATTGTGCCCCACCATTCCCTGCAATTTGATCATATCTCCAAATTATTATTAAAACTAAATGAATCACTTAAATTACTGAATCACTATTGATACCAGAATGATCATTACCTCTCATATACCCCTTGGCTTGGCATCTCACTATAAAGCTAGCATTATTCAGCATTGTACTCGTAGCGTTGTCATGCCCAAGTTGAGAGCTGATTGAATTGTTTATCAATAGAACTAATGTTAAAAAATAATATGCTGTGGAGTTCATGTTGAAAAGAATTGTTGAATGCAGAGTTAGAAGAATTCGTTGTCGAGAATATCTGTAAAAATTAAGACGACATTTATTGGACACAATTAATTATTTAAATGTTGTAAATGATGCAACTTGTTATCAGTAAGTCTATTAAATAAATTCCAGGTTGACTTTTTCACATTTGAATATTAAACATATTTTTTGTGAGAAATAGTACGTAAGGTACGTAAGATTACTTAAGCCATTACTTACCTTTCGAGCTTTCTGTACTTCTGGAATCTTCTTCCTTTGGAGGTAACACAAGTGATGGTCAGGAGCAAGCTTCACTCTGATGCAAGGGAAGACGCCAGCGATGTATTTAACCGTCGAAAATAACAAGAAAAATGTGAAAACACCAATCACGGAGACTTAAGCGAGGATTTGCGCATCTGGATGTGTCACAGCCAGCAAAAGAAAAAAGAAACTAAGGCAGATGCTTGGGGGAGAGCATATTCATGTGCGTCATAGGGGTCAGAGGTTATCTCCATGGACTTTGTGGTCTCACGTCCTGCTCGGAGAACGAGAGGCCCACTGAACGAATGCTCTTTTCCTTCCTCAAAAGAAGACTTTTAAAAATCGCGTTTTTCCTTGTCGAATTTCCGATAAAACTCTGCGATGTTATTCTTTGTCTCGAATACCTTCCCGGTATAATTTCGGGCAAAATAGGAATGCGAATATACTATTTAGGAACATCCCTTGTTGAATATTTGTGCTTCCTTTTCTTTAACAATAAGAGCTTTTAAAATGTGAAATATTCTTTGCAAGTTAACAGTGATGCAGCATATGGTTGTTGAAGAGAAGGAAATGTACTGAATCTAATATTTATCATCAGAATTTCACGAAAACTCTAAATATATTTACTACAAAGATCGGCCGATATACTTAATATTTGAGTTGATTCTTTACATATGGAGTCGTTGATTATATGGAAATAAAACTGTAAATAATTAGCTTGATTACACTTCACCTAGTGGTATGAAATGTTGTTTTATATGGATAATTATTCCAAGCATTTCTATTTTACCATTCTGATCCCTAGAATAATTAGAGTTGTCACGATATAATTAAACAGTTGAACTGATTAATGCAAACTTATATACCCTGCCTTATCTATTTATGGATTACGAAAGCATTAAACACTGATTTTCACTAAAATACGAAATAATAATACTATTATCCACGGATTTATATTTAAGTAAATACTGTAAAGAATTTCTTAATTACTGCTGTCATAGGTTCGATACGAAAAGGTCCCAAAAATCGCAATTCTCCCATAAGAATGCATTGCGCGGATTTTCTAAAAATTATTTTCATACATTTATCGGTAAGATAGGGTAACCAAAGTCCCAGAGGTAAAGGCTGAGGTAGTCTTCTAAAACACCAGTGGAAGAAATGTTACAATATAGTTGTGAGTTTGACTCCAGGTGGGTGCAAATTTGTTCTATAAGAAATGCATGGCTTCAATTTTTGAAAAATTTTTTAAAAGCCGTACCGAGAAGTTGGATTGGTGAAACCCGGAATGTTAACAGAAGCATTTAAAGACATTATTTTATGAATTTTATTGTTTCTCTAGTTGTCCTTGGTTCGATGCCAGAGTGTCATTTTTAATCTACCATGCATTTCAAATGGGGATAACGGAATCTTATTTTAAATTTTAAAAAAATTATTTTGAGGCATTTATCGGTAAAATAGAGGAACGAAAATCTCGGAGCTTAGAGATGTCGTAGTCTTCTATAGTACCAATGGAAGAGATATTACCAAATTACCGTGTGTTCGACGCCAGGTGGGTGCGAAATTCTAATGTGTAAAATGCAATATGGTAAATTTTGACAATTATTTTGAATGCTTTCCGTATAACTGGAAATGATATAACACGGATGGTACATAGAGGTGATTCATAACTTTCGTATACGCAGTACGCCGTTTCTCTAAGGGTTTTTGATTAGATGCCAGAGCGTCAACTCTATTCGACCATGCATTTCAAACGGGGAAAACGGAATCTTATTTTTGGACCTTCACGATAAAATCTTGAGTTGAAAATTTGGAACTAGGTCAGAATGGCACTTATCTTACATTAATATACTATACTCTCTCAAAAAAGGTTCTTGAGTTCGACGTCAGTTGGCCTTTCGGGCGCATTTTTGGAAATTATTTTGGGGCATTCTTGGTGAGATAGAGTAATTAAAATCACTGCGTTTGGAGATGAAGTTGTCTTCTATAGTAAGAGAAGAATTACGTCTACATAAATACCATGTCCGGATAAAGGACGATACATTTTTTATTACGAAATTATTTCTGCGTAACGTAGGAATGCATTTCAAAAACAATGCATTATGATGCATGTATATTTTAAGGCTATTTTGAGGAATATGAATGTAAGTAATACTCATCCGGTTAAGACGCTTTCCGGGCGACCAAAAGACCTCAGTGGGAGCGTGTTAAACAGGTTTTCATATCATGAGTCCTGGAAGAGAGAGAATTAAACTCACTCCATCCACTGATAAACAGGTAAGGAGATTATAATAAATATGTTCCACTTTTTCAAATGAAGACAAAAGAACTAATAAAAGTATAATTGATAATTTGTGAAAAGTTTTCACTAAGCTTTACTAAACCTTTATCCTGTATATTGCCACTACTATTTGATCTTTATGATCGAAAGATGTTTAGTAAAGAATATGTGATATTATATAGGCCTCATATATTTCTGTGATGTGATGATAGTTCGGATGATTAAAAGATAATTTGCTGGAAGGCTATTTATGATCGTTCGTAGATTAATAGTTAATATCATTTTTCCTCTATTTTCTTTTTAATCTTTCATTCCTGATCATTTTATGTATAGTGTAGTTCTTCCTATTTGTATATAAGGTAAAGAATGACTAAAATTGTGATTAATACATACAGTAAAACCTGCTTAAGACGCAATCCCACTTGATATGGGATTTTCTCCAGATACTGATGCCTTTTACACCAAGCATGTGGTAAAAATTCACTTATGACTCTGATTTTTCCTGAATTCAGATGTATTGCAACCCACTTCAGCCAATTTTTTGCCTCATTCGATAGACCAAAGTTATTTTTCATCATGTGTCATCCTCTTATTCTTCACCTCAACTTTAGATTAGTTACTAATCAATTTTTCCTTCGTAATAACTAATTCTGTGAGAATAAAATTAATCTATTGAAGCAGAACAATCTCCATCTCACTGTCGGAGTGGATAATAACTCTGAGATAAAGTGAGATCTTCTTTATTGCTTTTGTCTCGCAATCAAAGCTGAACATTGAACTCATCAAAGAAACTCTGAACTGCATCAAAGAGTAAATGTGATTATAACAGAAGTGTAATTGTGATAATTTCTTTACTCTTATTCTCCTACTCTTAAATTCAAACTCAGCAAAAATATGAAATCTCAACGCAAAACTTCCATAGATAATTCATGCTCAATACAAGTGAATTTTGGGACCAAATAAGGTTGCATTTCCAATATATCCAGTACAGAAAACTTGAGGAAGGCAAGAAATTGCAGAAACTTGAGTCTCTGAGGAAGGAAAGCTGTTTGAAAAGTATATGTATATTATGAGATTGTGGGTCAATTGAGATGTTGATTAATTTAAATATTTTTGAAGATAAAAAATCTGGATCCTTCTTCCATGATAGAGACGTCTAGAGGTACACGCAAAAACGTCGAAGCTGAGCTTCCTCTCCTTCCATGGTGGAACTCTTTAGCTATGGTATACAGCAATAGTTTAAAATTTTAATGGGCGCGATCGAAAAATAGTAGGATGGATATAATGAAGGGAATTTTTCTGCTATTATCAACGAGATTGTTGATGAAAATATTCAACTCTAAGAAACGCTTCCAATGCAAAGAATGCGTCCTTCTTTTTGTAAGCTTGAAGTGCGCGGCTTAAACAAAGAAATGCTGAAAACGAATTCGGTGCATAATTTAATGATCTTCTTTAGTCTGCTAGATTTCAACCTTCTATTCGCTTAAAATAAGTTAAAAATATAGTAGGACGAACTAAAGGCGATCGCTTACTATTCTGATATAAAATGTGAACCTAAGGATTGAGGTTTGGCGTAATCGTAACTCAAGTCTTCCGTAACATCATCATAAGTTAAAATTTTAAACATTCAGAAATTTAACGCAGGCCGTGTATCTTCGTAAAATATGATACCTGACCGTTGGCTTCAAGAGATTTTGATTTTGGAAGTTGAATTTGCACATTTTGTGCAACAAAGGTAATAAAGATACTGTCCACTCGAGAAAAATATGCTTCGAAACTATCATGCAAGGTTTTTCACTTCGTTGCAGATGTTCTTGCTTGGAAAAATTCTTCAGCCTTGTAAACATAGTCACAGATCCAGGGAATGCGGTACTATATTTGTATGCGGGCATAGCAGTTTTGTGCGGACCATTCAGCACCTTATCTTCAAATTTGATTTTAGTGGGAAGCATAATTAATTGGTCAGCTACGGAATTAAAATGGTAACTTATCAAGTTCATCATATTTTGTTTAAGTCACGAAAATACTGTTTGCAGAAAACAGTAACACATGGTATCAAATTCGTGTGTAATATTTGATTTACTCTAGAAAGTCTTTTTGAGAGAAGGAGATTATCAGAAAAAGGATACCTCTAGTCTTTTCAATTAGACATGAATGGATACAATCTTTTTGGAAGCTTTCCTCCAGCTCTGAACTTCATTCCAATGTGTTTAGGAATATTAATGAGAATTTCAAATAATCGAACGATTTTTTAAACATACGCACATGCCACTTTCTAAAATATCTGCTTACAGGTTACTGAGAGGAGATAGACCTTACTGGTGGATAAAAGAGGTTGAGAAAACTGTTCCTGGGTTGCCATCTCTTCATCAAACACACGATACTTGCATTGCAAATCCTGGAAATCCGTCGAATCATGTAATGTTGGTGGCGGGAATCATGTTTGTTTTATTTAATACCTTATTTCCTTTAACTGGAGCCTCTGACAAGAAATCATTAGACAATGCAAATGAAACTTCATGTTCATGCAGGTGAGGATGCTGAATCACCCACTTTTAGCATTAAGAAGAGAATTGCTTATGACATCTCTTGACCTAATATGTGATATTCATCAATTACACAGGAAAAAAATCGGATTATGGGCCTTGTATATTATAATTTTAATTGTTGTGATGTTTTCCCGAATCTATAATGCTTCACACTTTCCACATCAGTGTGTTCTGGGAGCTATTTTAGGTAAGTAACAAAATTTTTATTCACCGATCTCTGATTGAATTGCTTCTTAAGGTGTTTAAAATAATTGAATCCAGTGTCTTGGATCACTCAGAGATGTTTAATTTGAAACCATTCAGCTTCATGAGTGAAGGATAAAATACTGTAAAATAGACAACCAGCTTAAGGAAGTGATTGATTGCTGTGAGATTGGTGTGAATTGAAGTTAGTAATGAATAAATAAAGCGAAATAAAAGTATGAAAGGGTAATTCAAGAATTGTGGGATGATCCATGTATGGTTCAGATTTATGCATTATACCACAGATTCAATTCTGGTAAATGTTGTTTGTATTATTATAAATCATGATTGTCATGATTTTTAGAGTTGCATGTATGTTATCAAAATAAGTTCTCTATATTGTTAGTGGTTGATTACCAATTTCATGTTAAGAGCATTGGAGATATTATTAAAAAATACCTCCAATATCAAAGTGTACTGTAACTGTCAGTCCTTGTTGGAACTATTTTCTGCAACTAATATTGATTCAATTACCTAGGAGTAGCAGTATCCAACACTCTTGCTGTCCACTGGAACTCTGTTTTGCTGAAGAGGGGGAAAACTTACAAAATATTCCTCTTTGCTATTTTACCATTAGTTTTAGCTGTTGTATCATATTGGTTACAGAAGGCCATCGGTATTGATCCACAGCTTGCTGTTCGTTTAGCATTTAAGTGGTGCTTCTCCCCTATGGAAATTGATGTAAATACTACTTCAATATATTTGTTGACTAATAGTTGTGGTTCCCTACTTGGAATTGTACTTGCATTATTTTTTCAAAGGTTAGCTAGTATTTTGATAAGTGGCCAGTCAGTTGAAGAAAAAGCAATAAATGAATCAGGTGTGAAATCCTTTCTGAAAGAGAAGATTAAACCTCCTTATGTAGCCAATGCTATTGGAACTTTACTCACTTCATATGTTTTGATTCAACTAAAGAAAGACATCCCAACTGATAAAGTACTACTGTTTTACTTTTACCAACTCCTCATTAATGCTGGAGCTACTTTCATGTTTTTAGGTTTTGTTCCAGTTTGTTCAATAGTATTGGGTAGGAAAATGAAAATTAAACTATGTTAGCATTTAATCTTGTGGTAGCATGCAAGCAATTTGATCAGTAAAAACCCTGTTGTGAATGAAAACTTAGGCAAACATCAAATTTTATCACTGCTGTTCATGGATGGTTCACTTTCCCTTGTTTATGGACATTTCTCATACTAATTGATAACTGGATCATCTCTTGAAAAATCTCCATCTCTACTAACTCAATATCTTTCCCTGTATCACTTTCGTTAGTGATTCATTCTGTCTCAGTATTTTTGTCATTTTACTCTCTTATCCCATTTTTTCATGTTGCATTTCTGATATTCTAAGTACAAATTTGACTTTCTGTAATTTATGATGTAGCAGTTAACCAGATGAAATTTTCTCTAGAATAGAGATTCTGTCTAGCTCAAGTAAATTTGACATTTTAATAGACTTATGATTTCCTATTTAGCATGGCTTCCAATATATATACATGTAAGATCAATTTATTCCGCATTCTTTAATGAAAATAGTAGGGTTCCTAGATAGCCAATTGAGTGGTGCATTCAACTTTTGGGATTGTGGATCTTCCGGTGAGGGCCCTTATTCAGAAAATGACCTCAGCTATCAAAATAATTATCAATACTACTACGATTAATAATATAGTAATGGAATTATTTTAAAGAAAAGGTGGCATGTACAACAAAGAATAAAATATTCCATGAGAATGCTAAGCATGCTGGTAAGCTACTTGTGAGAATATTTATAAAGGAAAAGTGCCATATATAGTCAAATTCTGGATGGTTTTTCCTTTCTCAGCTCTTCTTAAAATATTTTACTTCTTAAATCTTCTAAAGTATATCCTGTCTTATACCTACTAATTTAATATAAAAGGTACTGTGATAGAGCTTAGATTCATTCACTACGGCTTTCACTCAGGAGTTCCTGCTCAATTTTTAAGAATTTAAAAGTATCGAGAAGAATTTTTATAATACCTTTGCAAGGTAAAGATAGCCCTGCATACTGTTACAATACCTCTCTCCTTCAATCTGAAGGCTGGAGACAACAAAAATATATTGTCAGAATCTCAAATTAAGAACTGAGTAAATGATTTGTAAAAGGTAACACGTTTCCTTCCTTTTTGCAATCTTGTCTGATTTATAATTCCATCCAAGAAGCAATCCATTGTGATTTAGTAAGATCCCCATATTGTAGATGGGTAAGCATAGCATGTTGCTATTAGTACAAGTTAACATATCTAGAATTTAAGCTCATAATGTGTATGAGGAATCGCTAATATTAATTATTAGACACTAGGAAGTATGACAGGTGTATCTTATGCAATTCATTTTTATTAAATCTAGTCAGTTGAACAATAAATAATTCTGATATAGGTTTTACAAACAGCTTTGAGCCATTATAAAAAAAAATGTTGTGACATCTCCTTTCTTTTTGCTGCCATTTCAAGAAACAGGTTATATAGTCCTAAGTATACATATATTATATATGTATACTTAGGATTTCGTTTCAGGTTCATACCAGAAAAAGTTTTTTTGTATGATACATAAGTACAATCTTTTTTACAATATGTTGTTGTTTTACACCAACATCTAATATTTATGATTCCTTGCATTTATATGGCGGCTGAATTTAATGATGATCAATGCCTGTTTTGAAAACTAACATTTTATACATGGTGCAATATTCAAGATGGCCTTTAAAATAATAAGTCTCTACATGATGTAAAAACTTGAACTGATTGTGGATATATGAGTAATTGAATAATATGAAGGGTAAGGATGAGGGACTTTTAAAATTTGTCCATTTCTGTTCAGAGTAATCTTTTTATGTTAGATTCATGAAACTCCAGGTAAACCTAAGGCCTTATAGCAGACTAAATGATTTTGATTTCAACATAATATTGCTTTATATCCTATATCTATGTCTTTAATATTATTTTAGAATTAAACTTATTTTTAACTAAAATATTATTTCATTACCTAGAACACACAATTGCATTTATCTAATGTTTAATTAATATATTTTATTTATTCCATTGATATTAATCTGAGTACATAATATTTGTTTTTTACTTTATTTAATTTAAAAGTTCATTGTCAGATATTTTTATATATTTTATTTATCCTCTACATTAACGATAATTTTATATTATTTTAGGAGTTGCTGGGCTTATTTTCAAGTCATTGTTAAAATAATAACCTGGAATAAAATCATCCTAGCTTGTAGCGAGTAATGTTGCAGGTTAAAGAAATGCCTTAAAATGTATTTCAAATACTTCATCAAGTTTGTAACAGGGTACCTATTTAATATTTTCTCCTTTTTAATTTTATATCTATTTTACCAATAAATCTATGGAATATTGTGATAAGTAAAGTCAGATATTGCTGCAGTTGTATTATAATTCAGAATGATGAATTATATTCCTGTAAATGTGCTTTGAGTACATTAACTTTAAGGAAACAGTTGTCATACATTGCTTGAATATTCTGATTTGCACCTCTTCTTACTCTGTCTCTATATCATTATTTATTACTTCTTTCTTGTTTGATGCAAGTATTAAATAAAATTATGCTTACTAATGAAATTCATTGTTATTTTTGATGAAAACCCATTAAAGATAAACTTTTATTCTTTCTCCACCCATATAAAATTTTTTGCATTTAATTCATAATGAAAGGAACTACGCCAAGTATTTTTGTCTCCTCAAATCATCAAAGTAAGATATAGATTATGCCAATTGGTCTCATCTATTACAAATGTGTTAACTTTTGTGTCATTACACCATTATTTTATCTCCCAATTATAGCAGAGTTTGGTCAGTTGACCTATGAGATAATTACATGATAAAACTTATTTAATGAAATAGCTATTACCTTAACATATAGAATTAATCTATATATATGTTTAATTCCATTATGATTTTCTAAAGAACACTAAATTTTCTTGTAGGTATCTATACATGTCATATATAAAAAATTATGGCAATTGATATAGAATGGAAACTAGATTTGCAATGAGCTGTGAGCAAATCACTGAAGCACCTCAGAAACACTGCAAAATATTTTATTTAACTACAGATGGTTATTTTCAAGATAACTTTTATTCGTATTATATAATATCTCCAGCAATGTCTTTCAAAGGACATTATTACATAAAGGACATAAAGTTTATACTTTAGCAAAAGCTATCAAAATTTATAATGTATTATGTATTTTATTTACTCTCGAATGCAAAATAAGGATTTTTGAATCAAAAGGTTGTCTTTCTGTCTGTATGTTGCTGAAACTAGAGAAAATATTCAGCTATCAAAGTTAAATAATCTGAAAGGAAGCAAGCCTTGTTACAAAATGATGCCTATTATTTATGAGGAGAAAATAAGAGAAATGCATTGAAAGTTTATTTTTATTTGGATGGTTGCAGAAAGAAAGGAAAGGATAGTTCAAATTGAGAGATTCATTAGTTGGAAAATGAAAATTTATAAAATAACATGGATAGGAAAAAATAATCAAGGAAGTTAATCATAAATGATTACTTTCTAATACAGGGAATGGAGCAGTCATTTAATAAAATTTAATAAAAGTGACAACATCACTTTGATAGCACATCTGTACCTCTATTCCTCAACATCTACCAAGTTATTCTATGATCTTGGCATTAATATTTAGAACCATAACTACACAGAAATATTGTACACCCTTCTAAAACATTGAGATAAATCTCGGCAGAAGAAAAAATAAAATGGAATTCATAAGAAAAATCTGGTGAGGATAAGAATATCCACATCAGTAGCTGCCAACATAGTTCTTAGCTGACTAGTGGACAAGTTTTCAGGTAGGTGGTGAGTATTTCCTAGATGATAAAAAGGGATCATGGCATTTATAAGACAGTGTTAAAAAAATTTGAATGGCTATATTATGTAAATTAATTGTACCAATACACATTATAATTATTTACATTAATAAAATTATTTCCATGAGCGCTAAATTAAATTATTGATACAATAGGGAAATAAAAATTAACAAGGTAGTTAACAGATGAAGCGACCTCTGATCAATATGTTTAATTCATAGTTCAGAAGCTCTCACATTTATTGTTCATTCATACCAGGGATTATTTTTGTAAGAAAAAAATGAGTTCGATTCTCATAGTAAAATATAAGAAATGATTCTGCGGTCTTTTTCTCAAATAATAGATTTTTTATTTTCTGGCCCCTTTTTCCAGCAGGTTGTCATTTGATGGTTTTATAATTGATAAATTATTCCTAAGGTTTACTACATTCCTTTCTTTGAAACATTTTCAGAATACTGTATTTTTCCTCCAAAAGCATCTTTTATAAGTTCGCATTGAATTTAAATCAATTCTTTTAGCCGTTAGCACTATCCCTTGAGAGTCGTCCATTTCTATTGAAATTACCGGGCACATTACAATCATACCTCTGCCCTCTATGGACGAAAAACATAATTATGGGAGGTCAATAGGTGAAGGCAAACGTTTTGTAGACGGATTGTGATGAACGATAACCGAAAAGACTCGGTATATTTATTCAAGCTTTTATTATTACTAGTAAGTAGGATTAGTTTAGGAGTTATGTAAAGATAGTGATTCGATGCCTCACCCTGCTCGCGGCGCTTTAATGCGTTGGTTAATCGGCACCTTTTATGTATTGAACTGACTGTTACCAGTCATATGGAGCCTGGCGCCATTGATCAAGATCTATGTCGGATTCATTTCCTTATTAACAAAAAACATTTGAATGTGTCACTTGATTATATCAGCGGTACGAGTTTATGAGTGTATGGGTGGTGTACACTTTAGGCTTTCAATGATGGCTCACGGAATGATATCTCGAGCATTGGAGGACTAAATCAGTGAGATGTGAAATAAGAAGTATTTAATATGCCGTTTTTGGCATATACTCGAATTTATTTTCCAATTGGCTGTGACATGTCAGTGTGATTAACTCGTCGCTGGAGTAATGCTGAAGTCTTGGAGATGAAGATTTACGTGAATTTTCTATTGTTGAGCTTCGCCTGCAAAATCAGTGGTATGAAATTAGCTTCCAAATTTTAGTTGTTGTTGCTTGCATCGCTGTGCTATCTAAAAGAAAAATGGCTTGAATCACCTTTGTTATGTGTTTAGAGTTGCTTTCCTCTTGTTGAAATAGATGTTTTTCTACTGTTAGATTTCGTCTACGCTTCGAACGGGGAATGCACGGATTTACATGGAAGAACAATACTTCCTGGTTTACATTTTGTACCAGGACCTGATACATGTACCCTTTGTGTTTGTGAAAATGGCAATCCGAAATGGTGCAAAGCGGTTCTTTGCTCTCCACCACAGGTATGTTAGCAATATGAGCTTATCAAATTTGACATCAGATGAAAACTAAAAACGATCTCCTAACTTATCACCTTGTCAATTCTTTTATTTCATTCTCAGACGATCTTAGATTGAAATGTTTTACTCTTTTTGTAATTATAAAGAAACACTGGTCATAATATTTATTCATAATATATATCTATGAAGTATTGAATTTAATAACCGTGTCTTTGACACCCTGTTTATTTCTCTTTCAAAAACTTATTTGTAATACCCCTCATGCTTAAAGGTGAAAGGATTTGTTTCTGTTGCTATGCAAAATATCAAGGCATATTTTCCTAGAACTTTCATTTATATAGCTTAAATGAAAAATAGCAGAAATTTGTTTTGGTAATGTATAAAGATTGTGGTAAAGTTATTTAGTGATTTTTTCTAGACTCCATTATAATATGGTAATCAATATTCAATCTGTATGGGATTAAATGTGTCCTTGCTTAAACATTATATTTTGGATACTAATTCTTCTGTTTAATCTCTTATTTATGAGGAAATTGAATAAAATGATCACAATAGGTGTATGTAATGAAGCACTGCATGAATGCACAAAGTTTATTCTTAAAAATATAAAACTTCCCACAAATTTGGACAATGTAAAATTTTACATTTGATTGACTTTGTGACAAAAATACCTTGATGAAACTCATAAATTTTAATGCTAAGCTGTTGTTTTTCTTTACTTGAAATATATATGTTACAGTCCTTCTTACCACAGTGCTGGCTGAAATGTAAATGCAGAAAATGTTTCTGAAGTGCAATTGTTTCATCTTTGAAAAATCATTGGCATTTCTTTGTTTTGGTGAGAAATAAAAAGGTTTTCTTTTTCAGGAGTGTACTTCATTTCGTCTTGGGAACTCTTGCTGTGAATTCATTTGCCTAGATGACACTTTACCGAAAACAACGTCAGATGGTACCGGAAATGAAAATGGTGCAGAGTTTGGCCTACGTCTTATAGCTAGTGCTGTTACTGCCATCTTGTGTTTGTCACTGCTCTTTTTCTTAATTCATCGTTTAAGGCAAAGAAAGATAAGGGGTAAGTGATATTTTCCTACCAAGACTTTTGCTATTTTCATCCTTTTGGAAATAGATGTTTTTATAATTGAATAGAATTAGTGTTTCGTACTTTTTTCTGGAGATTCTAATATCGTTGTTTTCTGTTTATATTTTGTGTGAATCGTATCATGTCCATATCTATTGGAAAAGTTATTTCTCCGATCAAATTAATTTACTCTGTGTTGCAACCTTTGCAACAACTTGTTGTCTTCCTAGGATATAACAAACTTTCTTTGTTCTATCTAATGAGTTTTACAAAAATGAGTGTACACACCGCTCAGTTTTAAGGAGACAATCATAAAGAGCTTGAAATCGTAATGTATATAATGATGTATGCAATGGTTTATTGGTAAAGTTCAAAATCAGGCCAAGGGAGTGTCTAAATAAATGTGGTAATTTGACTATTTGATCTTCAGGTGAAAGAAAAGTGGCCTTAGTAAATTTACTTTTTTCAGAATGATCATGTTAGTAATAAAATGATTAAATCTTCTCTCAGGTAATATCCCCTGTTTAACCCCAGCTAATTCTGTGAAAAGGTTCAATATCTGATAGTATGCTAAGACTAACAGATAGCTGTTTTGTGAATTGATGTTACACAAAATATTTGGTAATTTTAATATTTTTATGCATGATTTAGTTCACTTTTATAATTAGAAGCATAAGCTATTGGAGATTTTAATTCTCTAACATTACGTAGTACAAAATGTTCTGTGACTACGTAAAACTGATGATGCAATATAATTGTGTCACATATCTTTCATATTTTATTTTGTTCACTAGAAGTAGTTTATTCTTTATTTAAATCTTTATCAATTCGGGTTAGTTATTGCCAAACCTTTGTCTCCACTTACTGGCTTTTTAACTGTAACGTATTTTTGTTATTTGTGGAAGTTTTTGAAGAAAGCTTGTTTGCTAGCTGTCATTAGCAAAGTAGAGCATTTTTGCCCACTTGTTTTTATTACTTCTAAAAATCCCTAAATTAAAAGAATTAATTTCTAACCTTTTTTATTTCAAGTATTTACTTTAAAGAATTGCAGAAATTTCTCAATTGAGAAAAATGACTGCAGTAAAAGTTTTCTTTTTGAAGGCTGTTAAATTTTGCACCAATTCCATTCAAATCTTTTTTGTAATTTTTTCTCTATATTTTATGCAATGTTTAAGATAATTTTAAATTTTTTTCAGGTCGCCAGAATCGACAGCTGACTGAAGACCAAAGAAGTCTGGGTAGCATAGGGTATATAGCAGGTAGTTTAGGCTATTTGCCAGGCAGCATTGGTTACCTAAGCAATCAGGATCATATAGAGTTTCATTATGAAGAACCTCCCGCCCATTATCCGTTATGGAAGCCCCCTGGAAATTATTTCCCTAGAGGTGAGGCACCACCTCCGTATGAAGAAGCAGTGGCTGCAGCAAGAGCCGAAGCGATCGCAGCAGCCTCTTCCCTCTGTGATCGACCTAGTGGACCAGGAAATCAGACAAATGGAAGGTCTCGACATAGAGAGCAAGAGATGCAGTTGACAGAAGTAATCTTTGGTGTGCCCATGAGTGTAGGGAGCACGTCAGGATGTTGTAGTGGATCAAATACCATGATAAGCTCTGTAGACATTGATACCAGAGGATCTGTTACTGGTGCAGAGGAGGCAATTCGTTCTGATGCATTTTACGAAGACGTGGCAGTCCTTCCGTCTTCTTCGGTAGATGGAGTGATGGCATCAGCACTGCATGAAGGTTCCTCTTCGGTCTCCTCTCACCCCTCGGTGCATGTCTCTGGTGTACTTACGACACCATCCTCTTCTTCAGCTGCCACTCTGGTGGCTTCAGGAAACCTGGGAGTGATGAATGATTTGAACAAGAGTACGTGCAGTTGCCCTGATGATAATGATGACTATCGCAGTGAATGTGAGAACTGCAAGAGTGCTCATGGCAGTAGGTACCTGGATCAGTTGGAACCAAATATTGCTCCTCATGAGACCATGACTCTACAACGTCGGCCTGTAAACAATCCTCAAAATGCTGCCCATGGTTACACGACGAGTCTTACCCTGCCCAGTCAGAGCAGGCGATTGCGGTATGTAATGAATAATGACTATCAATCATGGTAATTAATTTTACATTAGCAGATATACCCTAGTTACCTATATTATTATAACTAAATCACAATCCTGTATGCTATAATCAAAAGTGTGCTATACCATAGGAAGGCAGTTACTTTAACCATCTCTCTAAATAGACATTTAACATGGGTTTACATTCTAGATTTACATTTCTAGGTTTACATTGCACTTTAAAGTTAAAACTGGTATATCATTTTCTTTTCTGAATTTACATCTTATTATCACTGTACTGAGTTTTTACTATACATCCTGTCTCTTAACTGATCAATGATTAGGTTTAATAATTTCCCAAAAAATCCTCTTAATTCTTAGCTCTTTTTATAAAGTCTTATTCAATGTTGTAAAATTATTTTGCGACTCTCAACTCTTCTATCCTCTATCTTTTCTGTGGTCACAATTTTGGTTACTTATATCTAGAAAGTACTCTATTTTTACTTGCTACTATTTCTTCTAGTCTTATAATTTCTCTTATCACAAGTAACAGAAAATTCCTATTTTTAAGAGGTGATATAACCGTTTCTTTCTAGAAACTTTCCTGGATTGAGTATGGCTTTTCCACAAAATTCATGTCTCTTCTTCATTCGCTGGAATTCTATGTTTCTGTTTCCTATTTTATTGATTGTTTACATAAGTTCCTAACACTTACATGAACACATCTTGTACTTTTTAATTCGTAACTTTATGTTAGATCTATTGCTGCTTTGTGAATTTATAGATATGCTTTTTTTAATTTTAGGCTCAAAATTTTTTAATCCAAAGCAGCGAATAATTTTATAGAAAATAAGAAAGTTTTAGTGTAGGATATTGGAAAATAAATTTCCTGGAAGATATTTTCCATTAAGTCCCAGTTGAATTTCCAAAACTATTTTGCAGAGATCGGTCATGTATAGTGTAAGCCGATTCTAGGTATTGCGCTAATGCACCATGTTGGAATCAACATTATTTATCTACCTATTGTAATATTTCCTCGCACATAATGGAGAAAAATGTATCAAAAGAGTATCTTTAAAAATTTCATGCATTGATTCTTTACCTTCTTCTTAGATGGATTTGACTAAGGTTAGATGAGAGAGATTGGTCAAATTCTTTCAAATTAATGAAGAATTCTTTCACAGATTCAAGTTACACTTCATGAGGTAAAGAAGTTAATCAAATTAAGAATAGCAATTCTTATTTGGATACAGAATCTTTCAGTATCAGGATCAGAAACTTGGTGTGTATAATATTCAGTTACTTGAAAAAGCTCATTTTGGTGTTAATGACCGTTTGATCTAAAGATAAGAGCAGTTTTGACTTGTATATACTTTGGTTTTTTGGAGAGAAAGAATGGCTGTTGTAATATACTTGAAATTCTAGACACTAAAATACTGTCAATCTTTTGCTTAAACTGAGGTCTTTTTCTCACTGACCCTCTTGTGTTTGTTTTGACTAGTTTAATTCTTTCTTTCTACTTAGTAATGTCTACCAACAATTGTAATATATGTGAACTCCTTCATAATACCACTATTGCTTATTGTAAATAATTTGCATGCTAATTTTAGCTGAAAGGTGAAGGAACATAGCTAACTTCTGTAGCTTGAATCCTTCTGTCTTGCATGTTTTCTCTTCCTGTAAGTTTGCGAGCAAAGGTTTCTTTTGACATTTTTGTTTAGACTACCATCTCTCCAAGGAGGTACTGCATCTTCTTCTGTCCATGCTGCTCAAGAGAAGTGGTTCTGTAGCATACCAGCTGCTTCTTCAACTTCTTCCACTTCATCAGAAGAAGAATAAGCAATTTCTTCTTCCTGGCCTAATGTAAGATCTAAATTTTCTCTCTTGGGATAGGATACTAGTTCCCTATGGGTATTTTGATGGCATGTTTTACATAGAGTTCAATTTTTAAATTTTAACACTTCGTTTATTTTCTTTTGTGTATAATATTTATCTTCAAAACAAAAATTATAGAACTACATTATTATTAGATTAGATAACTGTGGGAATTATATAATGGGAAGGCTCCTCTCTTTTTCCTTCACACCGAAGAGTTTGATGAATTTACTGCTACTGTATTTTGTGGCATAGTTGTTGCATTTCTTTTTTTCATTGTTTAACTGGAAAATTGATGCATCTTTTAAGGTTGTGATTGAAGTTTATTCCCCGATGTCTAGACATTCTTCTGGAAACTAAAAATATATTTCCAAATGCTTATTGGGCTATTATATCAACTTCAGGAAGAACAACAGCAGACTAATATTGAAAAGAGATCTACAAAATTGTTTGTAAATACTACAGAAGACATTATTTTATTTGTTTTAACATGTAATACTGCTGAAGTTAGTCTCTAGGGCAGGTGGTGACGATAATTTGAACAACTAACACTAAAAATGTTGAAAAATGTTATGCATTTAATAACCCTATCCATTAACTACAATAGTTTACAAACTATGCTAATTTATAACTAAAACAGCTATCTTTTACAATATAGTCTACTGGTAATACATACAGCCTGTGTGTTTAACAATTTGCTCAAAAAATTCCCCCTTTCATATACATTACAGAATTTCAGTTAGAGTATATTAATAAAAGGGAAAAAGACATTCCTTGTGACTTAAAGAAAATGCTATAGGAAAAGATTAGGCCTATATTTGCAATAGCCTGCAAGAGAACATTTGCCACTGAGCTATTCTGCTTGAGTAGGTAATCATCATTTGGAAAAGTTGATGCTTTAATCAATTTTTTATTGTTATGACTATTGGTATTTGTAAAAATTTGTTCTGTTTATTCTAGCTCCAAATGAAGGGTGTTTAATTCAACTAGTGTAAATATGAATCCTTTTCTGCTTTAATGTAATGTGCTGTATAAGATACACCAGCACATTAGACTTATGTGCTGATGCATCTCATACACTATAAAGTACTGTTAATTAGATTTCCTCATGTAGCACTAGTTTCATGGGTTATTTCATCACTATTTCCAGCATGATGCCTTCTTTCATTATCAATAATATAAGTAACAATCTTTTAATTTTTAGTTTATCATGTTTCCAAAACTTTTAAACAAAAATATTTCTTTTCCTATTACTCTGTTGACTTTATAGTATATGCTTATTATTATGCTTTAATTGTTAAATGCTGGAAGTTAAATTTAGCTGAGATCTTAATAATACATGTAGAGAAGCTCTTTACTCATTTTGGAGAGAGAGGCATACCTAATTTTACAAATTTGCTCTTTCCAAACTATTGTTTGGGAAGAGTTGGGTTGTGGGAAACTTGGTATGTCTAATTCAAGTAAATGTTGCCTGCATACTGCAAGCTAAAAAGTGATAAATATCTACCAAAACCCAAGTCACCTCAGTGTATTTTTAATGGGAAATTTAACCTGGCCAGGCTTGGAGCTATTTTGGTAGATTTCCTTGCACATTGTGTTGTGGAGGCAAAAATTCTTCTATGTATGATAAAAACCATACTACAACAGTGTAGTGTGCAAGATTTAGAAATCTTTCTTAACTCAGAAAAATCTCAGGTGCCCATTTTCTCCTAGAGAATTTTATTCCAGTGAATTTTGAATGGAAAGTATTTTTTCTAAAAGGATGCAAAGTTGTGGAGGCTCTAGGATGGTTTCATCTCTTTATTGGCTCCCAAAGTTACTTGGCTTTAATATTTTTAAAATATATGTTAATGACATGAGTTTTTTATATTTAGTTTGACCTTTTAAAGTTTCATAAAATTTGGTTTTATGATTAACATATTTATGCTATCATAATGTTGTGAAACCCAATTAAATATACTCCTGAGTAAAATATATCCTAGCTTTTGCCCGTTTCTCATGGGATACATAGTACGCTGTTTGAGTTGCTCTGCTAACTGCATATAAGTTAGATTTTTCCTCGTCCCCAGATGTACTGCAACTTGCTTTAGTTGATCATCCACCTCATTTGAGATAGTATACATTATTTGAATCTCTATCTCTTTTTTGCTTCATATCTAAAGGGGTTCCTTTAGATATGAAGCAAGCTGAATGGCTAATAATGAGAGAAGAAAATTAAGATATTTAAAAACCAAACAATCTCTCTACTAGAGCTGATTCTTGGTCTTCTAGATTAAGAAAACGTTTCCATCAATCTTGTCTCAGGGGAGAAACTTAGATCAAAAATCCACTTGGCAGTTATACTTTTCATTGCAAACCATTGGAATGAACCAGAGTGGCAGTATGCTGTCTGGAGATAGTATTAGAGACTTACTCTGTAACAGCTTCTCATCACTGCTGTTAATTGATTCATTTCCATAATTTTCTAAGTTTTCAGTGTTTAAATTGTTTAAATTTTGTTTTAAGTACTGCCCAAATGAAGTAAGAAAGGTCTCTTTATCCAAAATGCTGACAATCCTTCAAAAAGATGAAAAGGCACCCTCATCTTACACTGTAATAGTTGGCAGATTCTCTAGTTATTATATAATCTGCAAATAAAGCAGACTTACTTAAAAATTAAAGCCAAAATACCCTTCTCTGTGGTTTCCTAATTAGTGTGAAATTTAAATTCATCATTCCAATAATATTCTGATTAAAATGTTATCTGACCTTTTACTCAGTTTTCAGTCAGTCCTCAGGAGAATGTCTTTAGCAGAGTTTACTGTCTATAGTAAAAAGAAATGCTTAGAATTTTAATTATAACATTTTAATTTATTAATATATCATAAATTTTATCTATAACTTTTAGAATAAAGGTGTCTAATGAAACAATGAAGTTATAAGATGAACGTGAAAGTAATGTTTGTCTGTCTGGTATTTTCAGATAAAGTTTTGTTTAATAATGTCAATTAAGAGAATTTTAAAATTGTAGACTCATCAATATAAATATTTTAAAGCTCCTGCACAAGTGTTTCTCTTTAATTATTGTGTAGTTTGTGAATTACTTGCATAGTAATATTAATATTTCATAATTAGTGTAGTTGGTGGTGGTTTTCATTTACTGTTTCTGATTCTCATCTCTAACTTTTTCTTTCAGGAAGGATATTTCAGCTGAAAGAGAACCATATTCATTCCATGCCAGAAGTGAAGGTTTTAGTAAATGTGTTGGTAATTCACCCAATCCCTCTTCAATGTAGTTGACTTAAATAGGATGTATAATATTACACATGACTTTTTCCTTTCTGCCTATCTAAGAGGCCCTGGAAAAGTGGTGTTGGTGAGTCACTGCCTAAGTGTGCAAATCTCATGAGTATGTGGTGTTGGATGATGTTGTTGCAGGTATTACTCATTTTGTGTGATAGCGGATGAATATTTTTAGGGTAAATGGAAAAGTATGATTGTTGAGATTTACAAGTTGTGAATGTGCATATTGTTGAAGCTCAAGTTTAAAACTTGTTGGTTTGGGGAAAAAACTTACAGTTCCAAACATTTACTTATATTAGCTGTGTACGTAAAGTGTTTTTATTAAGGTAATAATACCTTCCCAGCTTTTGATTTCATTATTGCTAATCAGAATATCTTCATGACAAATAAGATTACCAGGTGTATTTGAGAATATTGTATGGCTTTTAAGTTATGACAGTTTTTATATGCAATTTTTCTGGAATTTCTGTATTTATATATTTATTTATTTATTCAGTTCCCTTTTCTGTTTCAAAATATCTATAATTTATAAAATTTGCAATTTCTTTCTGCTTCTCAAAATCCCAGAAGTACTCCCGAGAGAAAATTTGTTGTATTATTTTTTGGTTTATTCCATGTAGAGTTCAATTAAAATCATTATTCCATCTGTGGACTTTGAATCAAACTTTTTCAATAGCTGATTATTTTCAGGGAAAAAACATGATACCCTAAACATGGAAGCATTTCTTGCAGCTGTCATTTTCTATCACTATACTGCTATTCTATAACTACAGCAGCTTACTACTTTGTTGTGCTTGTGTTTAGTGTGAAGTGTAATCAGCAAAATTCCCTTATGCTCATCCTTTATGATATACAATGATTTTTTTAAAGCAAGCTTCTGTTTATCATGAAATTTAATGATGCTTTTAAATGGTTATTTTGCTTTTATATACTTCTATTACTCATGATTTGATAAAACCATTCTTGTGTCATTTGCACATTTTCATACACACAAAACATAGGGTGCATGTCTTTTTTGAATAACTTTTACTTTTTATACTCTCTGTTAAAATTGAATCAATCTTTTTATAATTAATTTGATGATAATTATTTATACATCTTATCTGATATTAAGAAGTTTTTTATTTATTTCTGAAGCACAGTCTTACAGTGCTCTCTGAAATATATTTACTCTTTATTGTAAATTTTACTTTACTCTACAAGCTATATTTCTCGTAAATTGCGTTTCTATTGTCTAATACTAGGTTTTAATTTTGCAGATGTGTTTTGAAAACCATCTGATTCATGTAATAGAAGGGTTAAAATCTAGTAATATTTTTTTATGAATTTCAGCTTTTTTCTTTTGATAGTCTCATCTGTTAAAAAAATTACTGTACTTATCATTCTGCTTCTGCTATTTCATATTTCTTTACAGATCTAACATGTATTTAGATTTTAATTATTACCGTTTGATTTTACAACAATTGCATTAATAGCTACTTAGTAATAGATAACACAATTTAAGGTTTACCTAAAATTTTATTTTCACATATAAGAAAGGCAAGTAAATTATGATATGTATTCATTTGATCACTTTGTTTTACAAGTTAGTAAGGAAGAAATAATTTGTATCTTCTTCTAATCTTAGATTGTTTTATTTTAAATTTTCAAATATCGATATTCTGATTGGAAACTCCCCTGTTAGAAAAGAAACAAAAAGTGATAGGTGAAATGAGATTATTGTCCAGGTTATGGAGACTGGCATAACATTAGTTTTCTTATACTTGATAAACAAAAGCCTGAAACCAAGCTTCTCTGAATACTTTAATAATATTATCACATTAGGATTCAAATTAAAACTGTTTTTGAATTTCTTACAGAAAGTTTATGGCATTTATCATGGCCTACGAATGATTCATCAGATTGGTAGTTAAAATCATTTAGGTCCTTGGTCTTTTAATTTCTGAATTTAACACATTTTATAAACTACCTTTTCATATTTAAAAGTCCATTGAAAGATAATTTTGCTGTTATCAGTTGCTGATAGAATGAATTTTTAAATATTATATTGAACTAGTTAGAGAGAGAGAGTCAACAGTGTACAGTTTATTGGGGCCAAATACTTATTTTCCATCAATTTGTACGTAAATCACCATTAGACGGTTAAGTGAGTTTCATCTGATATTTTTCATATCTGTCACTGGAGCATTTTCAATTTATTCGGCAACATTCCACTTAATTTAATAATTTCAGTTGTGACATGATTGAGAATATCTTTCATGCCAAACAAATTTACACCCGAGCTCCTCATTTCTCGTTTATTAAATGATATTTTTCAGAATTTGGGTGTTGTTTTGTTTCAAGCAGTGACAAATTACAATGTCATTGCACAATTGCATATTTGTAAGAGAATTTATGGTTTTCTAGACGTCTCAATTTCAATAAAACAAGATAATGAGCATTAATGAATCTATTACTTAAATAGTCATTATAGCAGTTAGGATCTTGTTGAATATATGCATTCTCACTGTATTGTTATTTAACTATTTCAGTGGTTGTAGGCACATGACCAGTGTGGAACACTGTCTGTGGTAGCTGGTTCCAACCATTTTGTACATTTCATTCATTGACCAGCTCTGGCAATCTTAAAATTTTCTTTCATTGTAGCATAACTCATGAAAATTCATAAGGATGTCTTGTAATTTTGCAAAATATTAATTTTCATTTATTCAATATAGCAAATGGGTCAATGTATACTCAAGAGTATTTCTTTAGATCTCTTTCTTTAGAATTATATCATAAAAACTTCAGTTTTATTTTAAGAATTTAAGACGTTTCTGAAGTTTAGCCTAGTGACTTAAGTCCATGCGATTCTTAATTCATTGTGATTGCATTAAAATTTTTCATGACATTCATTGTGTTTATTAGGGCACTATAGTATTTTTAAAAACTGATTTCATGTCGGAATCTTTCTTTGATCCAATGTTGAGTAAATCTTGACTTAAAGGAGTATCTTGTGAAAAAATGTTCATTCCTTTCATTGTAGTTTTCATTAAAGTATACACCTATCTTCCCATCTATTCATTACTCACTACACAATTTCTTCTACATCTACAACTTATCTATAGCTGAATTTTTTACCTTGTGTCAATCTTTTGTCCCTCTTCTTTCTCAAGCTGCAAAAATCAAAATTCTTCCTTCTCCAGCCATTTTCAGGTGTTCTTACATTTAATGCATTCTATTATTTGCTTTTATTCTTAAATTGTATGATTTCCTGTTTTTCCTCTTTCACAAAGAGTGAAAATGAAAATTCTCTTGATTATTTTTGGAATTGCAATCTACCTTTGGTAGTGTTGGATACATTTTTTTAAGAGAAATGATTTTGGTCAGCAGACTTGTGTATTTAGTACAATATATAGCTCTTTATGACAAGATCTCAGCTTTGTATCTTATAGACGTCTGACTAGTCCGCTAATGGCTTGTTGAGGAAAATTTAGGTGGAAGAGATATTTAAATCTTTTTTTTGTGGTGTTAATGTATTTACGGGCCATGGGAGATAGGTAATTACAGTCATTTGTCAATGCAATTTCTTCATAACAGTAAGATATTTTGACTACTTAGTATTACCACAGCTATGCATTTATTTAACCATCTAAGTTTGTTGAACTAAAATGTGATTCTTGTCAACATCAGAAAGTCAGTTTGAATGTATCTGAGTGTATTATTACCGTTGAGTTGAAAATGGCACTAACATGATGTTTTCAAAGCCATAAATGTGTACATATTTAAAATTTATGGTTTGGAATGCATTACTATTTTGACTGATTTACATTCTCTCTTGTATTAGATTTAATAGCCTCAACGAATCAAATTTATATGTTTTCGATAATTTTATGCTTATTTTTGTCTTCTTGGCATAAGTAAAGAGTGAATGGCTAATAATTCATTGATGCCACTGTGGTAAAATAGCACATATTATGACATTTAAACTTGTCTATTGCCACTATTTTGCATTTAAAAAATATTTGGATTTCAAATCTACCTCATTTTCTTCATTTTCTTGCGTATGGATTCTTTTTAAGATATTTTTGTCTGAATGTTTCTGACCTATAGTATTGAATGTTTTGGAATCAAGATATCTTTCTTGAAACATTTTGAATGATAGTTCCTAAATTGTAAGTTAAGAGAGTGTTAAAATATTTGTATGGATATTTTTAATCAAGTTTTCACATCCTACTATAACCTGATATAGTTCAATATAACTGTGTTTGAGGAGTTGCATACTTTTTAATACAGAGAAGTTCTCAGGTGTTAGATTTGGATTGTTTTTTGGAATTGTGTGGCATGCTTTTTGTAACTTAAATCAGCTACCATTTTTTAAAGAAAAAATGCTGCAATGAGCATTGTTTTGTCAAAAGATATAATATCATTTATTGAAAACTTAGATCTTATTAAAATTCTATGCTTAGGCCAATGTAGCATTACTAAAAAATTTTTAATTAGTATGCCTCACATCTTAAATTGATTTTAAATGACCATTTTCATGTTTTATGGTGGCTCATTTAATTATTATTTTGTGCCTAAGAATGCTAAATTGAAAAATAGATTGAATGGCCTAGATTCATGTGATGGGCTTACTGATTAATGGACAGAGTAAATGGCAATAGATAAGAAATAATTCATCCTGTTTATCATATCTGAAGTTACTTTTTATTCAAATATAATAAGCCAAACTTATCTTATGATAATTTTATCGAGTAGAAAATATACTTCTAATAACTTTCTTATGGGGATTCTAAAACTGAAGATAGAACTATATAATCTCAGATTTTAAGACAGTTTTTTGAAAATGAAGTCTTCAATTACTTTTTCTATAAGTAGGCACTTAGTTTAAATCTGAAAGTGCTAGAAAAGTAAGTTTTGAACGTATAAAATTAATTTTCACCCGGTCTTTGGATTCATTTTCATTAATTGGAATATTATTAGAAAAGGATGTATCCTTGACTGAGTAAACATTGAGTAACATTTTAATTTTATTTGAAAATATTTCTTAATACTTATTATTTTCATAATAAAATTAATAAATGCAGAACATGGGATAAACATTTTTTGCTTATGATTTTAAAATTTCTTTTAAAATAATATGAAGATAAACTTTTATGCATTCTTCATATTTATATAATAAACGCAAAGCTCCTACCATCACCCAGTATTAAGACTTTGAATTTAACTTACATTCTAAATATAATAAATGTAAGTCAGCAGCTTATTCAGGACCAATAAGTGTGATCTATAGTTTGATGTAATTTCTTTGAAGCAAATGATTTAACTTACATACAATACACCTGGTAATCTTATTGAAAACTATATTTTGGGTGAGAAATGCTGATATTAAATAGATTATTTTTGTGTGAAATGAATGTCTTTTTATATATAAATATGTGTAGATGTGCAAACCTGATATGCCTCAGGCAACATATTGTGTGTTCATTCGTGGATCATGACTTAGTAATATTATGGACATGGTGATAATAGCCATGGTGACTTCACTAAACAAGTATTGTATTTAAATTCTGGGCCTAGATGTTTACAGCTTACTAGGCCATAAGAATATTGGCCAATAGAGAATTATTCTTTTCAGCCAGTAACACAAGCATTTGTGGCATCTCACTGCCTCATCATGTTTGCCAGTGCACTCTTTGCTTTATTTTCTGGTTTTTTAAAATGTTTATCAGATGAATTCTTTACGCACCATTTTAGTGCTATAAATTACATGCTGTTTTGTCTATATTGTTTATATCATCTATTTTGCCTTTATTCAGTATTTTTCCTTGTCCTTAGTATTGATCCTGACCTGCATATTAGTAATTGTTTCAGGAAATTATTTTTATAAATTATGTAAAGTATTGCAGGCAGCTTTGTAAGAAAATTTGAATTTTATTGAGTTTAATTTCTACATATTAGTGCAGTGAAACATCTCTAAATTATTTTTGCTGTTCCTCTCTTAATTGATTCCAGCTTGGAATCAAAAAAAGTAGAAATTTTGAATTTCAAACTTCCACATCAATTTTGTGGTTATAACAATCTTTTTCTTAATTACTATATAGTTGTTGCATGGCAGGTGTAAGATGTTGATTACTTGAAAAAGTTTAAATGTTTACTTGTGAAACAAGGGACCTCCTTTAATAACTCAAGTTAATTATTATATTTCCCTAATAAAAATTTATGTAATATCTCACGTTACCATTAACAGAGGAATTGTAATACATAGTCAGATACAACTTGGCTTTCATGAACTTGGGTATTCAGTGTCAGATAAATACGGTTAATTATGATTGATGGTTCAGCTTGTTAGAGAAGTTGTTGTGATAAATCTTCTAGGTTTTTCCTTTACCTCTGTTACTTCCTCTTTTCACAAATGATTGAATTACTTTCAGCTCCTTGAATTTGTTATTATTATTCAGAGCATAATTGAATGCTTTTAAAGAGTACCATTATATTATCAAGGACTATTATCTTTTACTTCTTTATTATACATGGTTTTAAAGATGAGTGCTCTCTTATCTTAAGAATCTGCTATTTTGAGGATGACATGAAAGCTAAAATTGTGTGTTTTTATATAAACTGAGTTTCTCAAGATATAGTTTATTGTAAAGGAAGAATAGACATTTTCAATTTATTTTTACATATTAAAATTATTACTTGTGATTGCAAGTTTAAAATTACCATGTAGCTTTAATTCTTCTTATTTGGCAGTCTGTTAACTAAATCCCTAGTGCTTAACAAATTTAAGTTTTGGATATTTAAATTGAGATTGAAAAATACTTTTGGATTAACTATATTGTGAAGTTCCGGATGCAAACTTCATGCAAATGTTTTTGTATTTTTTGTAAATATTTTATCATACTTTATGATGTGGAGTTTATTTACGTAGAAAACGGCTAAAAGCAATAAGACGTGGTCTTTTGTGAATTATGATAAAGCACAATTTATGAATATACTTAATTGATCAGATATTTAGATTTTAGTTTTCTTAAGCTGATATCAGAGAAAACTTTGCTAAATTACTCAATTGATGTTATCAATGCTTTCATGGAAACTTTACATTGGTAAAAGAAGTAGCAGTAATTATGTGTAAATTCTGTTGAAATCACATTCGAATCATATCACGTTTGAATGGCTGTTAACTAGCTTTCTTAAAGGTGCTTGCTTCTATTATAACTTAAATCTGTTGCTGCCAGTGGTGAATTTTTGTAAGATAAATTTCAAAACATCGTTTTCAAAAGTTAGTTTTATGATAGTCATATTTTCTTGATCCTACCAGAGTTTTCTGATGGTCTCATAGATGGTGTTTTACTATATTATGAATATAATTCTGCAAGGTATATAATTGATGTTACTACAGGTAATGAATGAAGTTAAATAGAACGATGATCATAGAGGTAATATTTCTTTTGATTTCAAAATTTTTAGAAGAAATTCAATTGCACCATAGATGTTTCTATCTTAGAAAATTTTGACCTTACTGTGGATAAAGTAACCTTTTTGCACTCAAAATCAATGAGAAAAATTTTCACTTAACTGTATTGCCATTTTCCTTATATTTGTAATGTATGAGTTAACAGTTCCATTTCAAGTAATTGTTTCTTATATAGTATATATCAGTTTGGTTACACGGAAAAGTATTAATTTATGTTTGAAATGCAATAAATTACATGGGAAATTGCTCAAATCATAGTTTGTGAAACCAATTTATTCAATTGCAAACTCAGTAGTTATGCTACAATAACAGAAATTTTCATGGAATGGGCTATTAAATTGTTTTTATATAAAACTATAAATGTGAGAACTATGTGACTTATGAGACCAGAAAAAATTGAGGTGAAGGAGAAGAAGTGTTAAGGCTCATATTCACGTATACATTTTCCATAATTTCAATTTATATATGTTTATGAGATGTTGTGATGATGGTATTGTTATCAATGTGAAAGCACAATTTACTTTTTAATCTGAGCCACTTGTACACTTGAATCAGAAATGGTTTTTTGATAGTCTTCCTTGGTAAAAATTTTCCTATAACATTATGGAATCATGTAAGCAAGACTTTATGTAAAGAAGGCAATGTTTTTAAGAATTTTGTTTATTCAAAGGCAGTTACATTGTAACGAATTGCATTATGCTTTAAAACCAAGCTTGCTCTAGGGTATGAATTGAATGAATGAGTTTAATTTGTGTGTAAGGTTAATCATGTTAATGGTGAACCTCTGAATGGTCTTCAATTTTATTTTATTTGAAGCTTATTTTAATATTGTAAATGATTTAGTTATTAATCTACTGCAATGTAACCAAAGAATTTTCATTAAAGATGATTTACACTGCCAAAATATGCCATGTGGTTTTTCATTAGCAGTTTATTGAATTGAAAATTACAACATTAAATTATTGAATTGAAAAATCTTTCCTATTAATCTTAGGATCTGTTTGAAATATCAGGATTTATACCTGATTTATCCTATATTTTTCGTACTTGTCATTGCAGAGTTGAATTGTCTGAATATTAAAAAAAATTGAGTAATTTTAATCCATTTGAATATCAGTCAAAATCAATCAGATCACGGGTCTCTTCCTGTCAATGTATCAGAATCATTAGTAAATTTCAACTAATAAATTCTTGGTTTTTAACTACATTCAGATAATAATTGTCATCAATCAAATATATGAATATTTCACAATCCGTGAAATATGAATGATGGTGAAAATACTCTTTTGGGGAATCAATAAAAACTGTATTCACCTATGAAAATTTTGGCTATATTTTATCCATATACCCCAATTCTCAGTTTTTTATAATGTATTTTCTGTAATGTGGTACTAAAAAACTAACAAATAATGTTTCAGTGTATTAAATTCAAATTGGATTTGTTGCATAGTAATAGTTACAAAAGTGACAAAATAAAGATTATTTCTGTTTTATCATTCATTTCCCTCTGCATGAAATTGCCAAGAAATAAAAGTGCTGTTAAAAGTTTGTTAGCTTTCAATGATATGAGACAGCAATGGTCTGTTCATGATATTTTTGTGCATGAAGAATAGCATGAAAGATATTGTATGAGAACAGAGATTAACTAACATTAAATTATGACATTTGATAGCTTAATTCTTGGTAAATATATTTGCTGTTATTCTGTAACTTTTGCTTCTTATAACTAAATCTTAACTGAATGTTATATCTCAAAAGGTTATATAATTTGGTACCATTTAATTTGTGTCTTACTGGACTCATATGATGGTCATTGACTAATGTTCTTTTCAAATTCAGTGAAAAAATCTTGTGAAGTTTATATTGAACTGGGGAAATTAGAATTACAGTCTTCACAATGTAGTTGGTCACTACTGTGACAGAAGTCTTTTAGTGGCTTCTAGACTTTTTTATAGATAAAAATTTATGCTCTTTCTACTACTGTGAGTATTATGATCTTGTAAATGTGAAGAATCTCCTGGAATTAGTTTTTCTTTACTGCTGGGTGTCTCACTAATAGGAATTATGTTCCTGTATTGTGGAAGTAGAGCAATTTGATGTCATAATATTTTATTTTCTATTTGGTTCTATATTTCCTCATTTCAAATAAATCCATTGATAGTTTTACTGCTATACAGCACTATATATTCATAAATATTATGTATAAACTCTTCGCACCTGGGTGGGACTTAGCTACCTTGAGGACATGGAAGGTGGGGCATGAGAACATTAAGGTCGAGAAACACTCTCTTAGATAATTCTTTGCTGATTCATATGTAATATGCTGTCAACCTAACAAAATCCATGTTAATTTTCAATTTAGAAGCCATATTATATTGCCATTAAATGCCGACATTATCTATATTGTGTCACTACTTCATTTTGTCATAATAATAATCAAGAGACTAGTTCTGTACATATCTGAAGTGCATTTTAATTTGTTGTTTAGGAAAAAACAATATTATTCTAAGGTATATTGATGGTGATAATTTGTCTATAATTTTACTACTTAATTCTTGCCTCATGCTAGTCTTCTCATAACTGACATATGCTCATTATCAGGGCTCTTCAATGGTATTTTTTGGCAAACTTGAATTAATGTGATAGTTTCCATGTATTTATTATGCATAGACCTGCCTCTCTTAGTGGTTTTTAGCTAATATCCCTCTGTACTAACCATGATACATCCTCTTTCAGTGACCTCTAGATTGGACCACAGTTATTGGTAATTGTAATTTACAAGCTATGACTTTTTATTGATTTAAATTTAAATCAGTTTTCTTTTTTTCACCAATTAAGAGTGAATATTAATTTTGATTATTACAAAGAATATGTATTCTTGGAAAATGTAACTGATCAAAATTTTTTTGATGTTGGATATTAAATCTGCATATTTGGGAACATTATATTTTATCGGATGCAATTTAATCTGCAGAATTAATTTGAAGCATATTCAATGGTGCTCTTTAACAATTTGCTGAGGTTATCCATGAATTTTTAAATAATAATGGTAAGAATATTAAAATGTCATTTATTCCTAGTTTTGTTAAGCTTCTTTACGCGTTTTACTTTTAAATAAACAAAGCAATAAGTTTGACATTGAAAAATCAATTTACATTCATTTGCAAAGTAATTAAATCATATTTATTTTAGAAGTGTAATAATGTTAGTATACTCAAGGTTAATTTATTTAATGACCAACTCCATTAAAGTTTTTGCAGATGTGGAATTAATTGGTAGGAAAAAAGGAGTACACCCATAATACTTATTTAGTTATTTCCTCAGACATTCAAATTTGCTGATTGTCCAGTGTTTGGAACCAGAATTCATAATTTATACATGTAGTAAAGTGGTTAATAATATATGACTTACAAATACAATACAAATGTGTAAGTTAGCTCATAATTTATTATCAGGCAAAATTTAAGGCTGAGGTGATAAACTTCTTGGCTGGGCTAATCTTTCAATTCTTTTCTTATCAGGAGGACGTTTCTTCCCCTTTCCTTTTGACTCCTCATCCTTATTTGCTGGTCTGATATAAAAATATGAAATGTTAAATAATAAAATTAGAATGCATATTTACAGCTGTAAATATTGAAAAGAATGAAACAGTGAAAAAGGTTTTCCTTGAAAAAGTGAAAAAGGTAAAATTGATGAAATAGTTAGTTTTGCTAATTAACTATAGAAAGGATATTTCAATGTTTTCTTAAATTACAATGAGGTTCTTTAATTTACTAATTATAATTTATATTAAATTAGCCATGTTTGTGTTAAGTCGACAAAAATATATTCCCAATGTATCATTGACTATGGAGTACTATTTCATTTTCAGGTGTATTTAACAAAAGATTTGTATGTAAACAAATAAATTACAAATTAAACAATATTTAGCAAGACAGATTTGATCCAAAATTTTATTGTGAAATTAAAAGTTGCATTTTGCAGTGCATGATTAATATAGCAAACAATAGTTGGACTCGATTTTTATTTCTTTGATGATATCCTAAGGGATGCCAATAATTTTCTTAATTGTACTATTTAGAGCTTTCCCCATCCCTGGATCTTTCAGTTGAGGGATGATAAAGTATCTCAAGATTAATATATGTAGATACACTATTCATTTACCCAGCTCTTGGTTTTGCTAATTCTTCAATCCTTTTCATATCAGGACCTCTATCTTGTTCTTCATCGCTCATTTCTCGTTTCTTGCTAGCTGGTGATCTGTAAAAGTAAATGATTAATTTGTGATTGAAGTGATGAATTGCATGTGAATGAAATGGCATGAGATAATTTATAATTTTAACATAACAATGTTTTAAGTACATTTTAAGTAACAAGTCATGAGGAAGGTTGTATCTCCCTATTTAGTTTTATGGTATGACAATTCGGAGAATAACAGGAATGGGGAATGAAAATCAAGCATATGTAGGATTCAACCTTTAAAATTGAAGGATAAACAGAAGTGAAAAATAAAGACGTGACTGGGACTCAAACTCAGGGATTCTAACCACTGAATTACCAGGCTGTATCAATTTCACTTCTTTTAAAGGATGAGTTTTAGATAGGTAGGCAGTGCTCCATATGGTGGCACCAACAGCCACCATAGATACTCATTAAGGAAACATAACTGTAAAGTGATGTTTTTGAGTAAATCAACTTGAAGGAAATTAGCAAGAATGAATTATTTCAGTGGTTAGAATACCTGCCTGGTAAGACTTAGGTTTGAGTCCAAGTTATGTTGTTTTTTTCACTTTTGTTTATCCTTCCATAAAAGGTAAAATTTTTGATTACATTAATATTTGTACAAAACACATTAGAATTTGCTAAACCATTCTACATAGATAAAAAATTAGAATTTTCAAGTATCCATCAAAAAACCATTGTTTATCAAAAACATTGTATACTGTTTACTTGGCAAAAAATATGGCATTATCAATTGTCTTAAGATTAATCAATGAAGATTTAACTGTAAGTGCTTACTTAGATCTTGGCTTAGCCAAATTTTCAATTCTATCCATATCAGGACCTCTATCTTGTTTATTTTCTGGTGACTGGCCATCTGGTGATCTGTATTAGTAAATAGTTAATTTGAGAAAGGAATGATAAATATTGTTAGAACAAAATTACAATTAGGTCATTTAAAGCTTTAATGTAAAGATTTTATGGGTTTAACCCATTTACAATTGGGTAGCAAATTGTAAGAAAGGTTTTTTCATATCATTTAAACTTATTACTCTTTACATTCATTACATACTTTTACTTTCGTTGACTCCCAACAGACATGCATAACTAAAATTTTAGTTCTAAAAATATGCAGAAGGATAAAATGTTTTTATTTTACTACCTTATTCTTGGCTTAGCCAAATCTGCTAGTCTGTTCATATCTGGTGCATGATCATTATGGGAAGGCTCCTCAATGGTGTTATCAAGACTGGTAAAGAATGCTTTTTGTCATTAATAAAAAGTTCGTGCAATATTTTCCATATATAATACATAGACCTGCCTTTTATTTAGGCATTTCTCCAATATTCCCTTACATCACATAACATTAAAATCTCTTTAGTAACCTATTTTCCAGCATAAAGTAATTGGTATTTGTAATTTTAAAGCCGAAGCCTTTTATTAGATTTGAATCTAAGCCAATTTCGACGATCAAAATTTATGAAAATAAGGTGAAGTAGAGAAAGATGGATGCCAATGATGATAATGATACTAACAATATGTATTTAGGAAAATGTAACTGATCAAAATTATTTGAAGTGATGAATTTAATGTGTGTTTGGAAACACGACTCCTATTTTATTTCAGGTGTCATTAACATAACTGATACTGAGATAGTTTTACTGCTATACAGCACTATATATTCATAAATATTATGTATAAACTCTTCGCACCTTGGTGGGACTTAGCTACCTTGAGGACATGGAAGGTGGGGCATGAGAACATTAAGGTCGAGAAACACTCTCTTAGATAATTCTTTGCTGATTCATATGTAATATGCTGTCAACCTAACAAAATCCATGTTAATTTTCAATTTAGAATTACTATTTCATAATCAACTGTAATTTAAATAGTATTTTATATGCACATTGCAATTTAAATTATACTCTGCAAAATAAAGGTGAAAGGAGAATTTACTTTGATCCAACTAGAACTTGAATAGCTCCAAATTTATTCCTCTGCTATCTTTTTTATTCTCATTGATAACCAATTCATTAATATGATCCAGGAAAAATATGATAGTCATTCTATAAATACGATCCATCAAATATCACTGTGTAAACAAATAAAATAAAAGTTCATCAAAAATGATTCCATGTTAAAAATATCAGGTTAAAATGTTGGAGTTTTCTTTTTTATTAGCAATAATCAGTCAAATACTAAAGTTTGAAGACACTAAGCACTATGCCTTCATGTTAAAATTTGCAAATGTTTGAAAAATATGACGTAAAAGATAATATTTATAATTAGAGTTATCTTTGTATAAAACAATAGAAGTTGGTGACTCATTTCTAAACAGAAGATTACATATGATTCTGGTGAAATTAATAGTACTAAAAGGTCACCAAGGCCTCCTTTCCCCACCCCTTGGATCTGCTAACATGCAGTTATGAAGCATTTTATGAGTAATCTATGAGGACATGCTGAACTTATTTACCCATGTCTAGGTTTCGTATTACGTATTCTTTTTAATATGTATTATTTAGTGTCTTATGATCAAATAATGAAAATTTCTCAGTAATTGTTTACTTAAGTCTTGGTTTTGCCAAATCTTCAATCCTTTGCATATCAGGGTTTCTGCCTTTCTCGTGATGTTTAATTTCTGCTGTCTCACTATCAGGTGATCTGTATTGGTAAGAATTTATGTGAGAATTCAATAATAAATCTTGTTAGAACAAAATTGCATAAGGTATTTTAATAATTGAATGTAATGATTCTATGATTAAATATTGGGTAGCAAATAATTAGAAAGGTTTTTTATCATGTGACATAATTGGTAATTATTTGGTTACAGTTATATTTTTGCAAAACAAAATAGAAATTGCTAACCTATTCCAAACAGATGAAAAAGAGACATTTTGTATAACCATCACAAATCTATCACTCAGTTCAATGATGCTGTTCACATAAACAAGCATATTGTATTGTGTCTTAAGATTAATCAATGAAAATTTCTCAATATTTACTTAAGTCTTGGTTTTGCCAAATCTTCAATCCTTTTCATATCAGGATTTCTATCTTGTTCATGATGTTTAATTTCTGGTGCCTGGTTCACTTCACAGTGATTTTTACCCATGTCTGGTGATCTGTATTGATAAGAAGTTAATGTGAGAATGTAATGATAAATCTTGTTAGAGCAAAATTGCATGAGGTAATTTGAATGTAATGATTCTATAAGTAAATGTTGGGTAGCAAATCATAAGAAAGGTTTTTCATATCATTTAGTTTTATGTTTGAATATTTACTTTATATTTACGTTTAATCAAATGAAACAATATAATCTTATTATTTTAGTTCTAAGGAACATTCATTTTACTACCTTATTCTTGGCTTAGCCAGTTCTGTTAGTCTTTTCATATCAGACTCATGTTCATTATCATCATGCTCTTCAATGTTGTTGTCAGGTGGACTTGTAAAGAATGTTTGCTGTTATTAATAAAATATTTATGATATACTTCACATATTTTATGGATCTGCTGTTTTCTAGTGTTTATTTAATATCCTCTTGTATCTTATAATATGAAAATTCCTAAATTTCTAGCATCCATTGAGGGCAGATTACTTTATGATCGGATGACTTTATTTTTGCTACTCAATCAGTTTTTGAGCACCTGCTAATTTTCATAGATTCTAGTAAACTTATAACTTACTAAAGAGTCATGATTTCTGAATCAGGAATATGTAAGATTTATAATAATAAAGGTAATGTGTTAGAAAATTGAACTTGGATTAAAGAAGTTGTCTTTCCACCCCATGATATTTTAAACATTTTAGCAGCATTTAAGGAAATGCAACCATTCCTTTTATTCATCTGAATTTCAAAAATTTTGTATGAACCTTGGTCTTCTTTGTTTGAATAAATATTTTTTTTAATGCAAAGAAAGACTCAAAAGTTTCTCCCTTTAATTTAAAAAGGTCTTTAAAATGATATCATTACATAGAATGATTGAATTTTTCATTCTTATTGTTTTCCTTTGCTAATAGATCATTATATTATAGACAAAGGAAAGGATATTTTTTTACAAAATCATGATAATTCCCCTATTGATAATAAATGTTACATTTGAAAAATTACCTTGCTTTTGGTTGAGCTAGGTCTGCTATCCTCTCCATATTGGGGGCATGTCTTTTTGTATTTGACATTGTTATTTTTTTTCTGCAAGAGTTTCTTTTGATTTAAAAATAATTTTTAAATTACATGAAATTCAACTATAATTATGATGAAGATATCTAAAAAAATAAATGTACAATAATTTACAGCTGTAATTAGTTGAATGGGAAACCAAGCAGTACCTAAAATTGATAGACCTCTTCAGATCATCCAAAAAATAACGAAAGCCTCCTAATATCAATAAGTTGCATGCAAAATATGATTCAAAGTTCATTTGAGCTATAAAATTTTTATTTTGTTTCTGTTTTATTGATTTATCATGTAATTATTGAATGAATACTATATTACAGTGTTCATGCACTAAGGATGCAACCAAATGTGAAGAAGTTAGGTGAAGAGGAAAGTGAGAGGGTAGGTAGGAGGAAACTCACCATCGCCAGCTGATGAACTGGCGAGAGCTTTTAACAGCTTGCCAAACTGTAAATGCCCATCTCTTTTACCTACCTCCTTATTTTTGAATTCTAGGATTGACTCATTGACAAAAACAAGTAAACAGTCACGTTTGTTCTCAGAGCACTACTATTCATGACAGATATTAGAATATTCTGCATATCATTTAAGAGTAAGAAATATCTAAATTAATGAACTTCTGTTAACTACATATAAAGTCCATGGTGTGACATCCCTTTGAAGGATAAGGTCTAGCCAGTTGGCATTCATTGTGGGTGACACATGGTTAGTGCATCAACCTCCAAACCTATATATTTGGCTTTTCAAGAATGGAGGAACTAGGGCATTAAGGGCTAACTATGAATTAGGGCATTTTTTCAAATAAACACTCACATAAAATATTTGAAGGTAAATTTCAAGTTGTATTGCCTAAGTAAATCACTTAGGTCTGATAAACTGAGCCGTTTGTAGATTTAATCAAGCTAATAGGATCAAAGCATGAATCAGCTAAAATGAAAAAATGTGGAATAAGTAACTGCTCATGGTTGACTCAAAGAACAACTGAAAAAGGAAAGTTGAACAATTTCAAAACTTACCATCCCAACCTTAATACCTTGAATAAAAATTAACTGTATATTCTTTCCTGAGCTTTCTTATCCTTTTGTTAAAGCTAACGAGAGATTTGTCTTTCTTGTAGAAAAGAGATGAAGATAGTTTACTGATAACTATTATATATTTACATATATAATGACTGAAAAGCTTTGTAATTAGAGACAGAAACCAAACCTCCAGTATATGCCCTTTTATTAGTAGTATATTTACTTTGAAGATGGATATCTTTTGGAATTAATTTGAAATAAGATTATTATATTTAGTTCCAAAATAATATTTTTAATGGAATATTTTACTACAATTTTTGCTACAAGTGACTAATGACATTATAATTATATAAGTTAGCTTTCTGAAAATTTTGATGGATGAACTGGCAATTTGAATGATTATTTTAATATCTGGTGACTGTATCCTTGGTAACTAAAACAATGGCTCATCTGTAACCTGTGTAAATAATCATGTATTTAAGGAATTTTCTACTGGTATAATATGAATTTTTTGGTAATGTTCTGATGATATTTTTTCTTTTCCCATGGAAATATTTTTAGACTTTTGTAGTCAAACAATTTTATTTAAAGAATTAGAATTCCATGGCCACTTTATATTTAAAGTTGAAGGTTAAATTAAGTTTTGATTATATTATAAATGAAATTTTGGCAGTTAAAATACTAGGTCGGTAAGGGCTGACCAAATGAAATCTTGGTCTTACTTCAAGAGTTTGGCGAAGGCATATGAGGAGAGGATATACTCAATAAGTTGTTCTCTTTGAAAGATATTTAAAGTACTTTATTGTCAATAAAAATTACATACAATGTAACCTTTCCATCTTATACTAAAAAGAGATACAACGAAACACAATTTATCCTAACAAGCTATTAAAATTATTGTATCCAAGCATTTAAGGTTTAAATGAGATTAATTTGCAGAATAAAATATTTGCGGCAAACATATAACTATAAGTAACTATATTTTTGGTATTAGAATTAAATTAAAGCAACAAATGAATCAGTGGATGTGATCATTTAGATAAATATATGCAACATTATATATGTAACTAGGCTTGTAATTCTATCAGCTATTGTTTTTTATTCATCATCTTCGTCCAAACATTCAAATACAGTAGCTCCAGAAACATCAGTCAATTCTTTGCTTGTGAATGTGGAAACTAACTTAATTGAGCCAGAAAAGTAGGGCACAAGTGTCTTCTCCAACCTTATAGTTTCCAATGGCTGAATGTCCCTGGAAATGAGATTGAATAATGTGAATATTAAATTTTTTACTAAAATATTAAGAAAGAACAGGGTATGAATAAATATTCTATTTGAAAAACACAGAATTTTGATAAAAGTTTTAATCATTATTGCCATAAAAGTTTTACTCTAATATGCAATAATCACCATGCCTGATTACTTTCTCAAATTTACTAAAATTTAAAGCAACACTAGAAGTTAAAAAACAACAATTAATTAAAAGCAATGAGGGTTGAGATGATACTGCTTTGTAGCAGTCATAAAAAGTGCCTTTACCATTTTAATTGTAAGTTGTTGCAAATTAAACTCACTTTTACAACAGTAATTATGTACTCATGATAGTTTTTGCATTCAATCTGCTACAAATATTCTATTTCAAAATGAAAGATGGTTTACCTGTGCTCTATAGACAGGGCCTTCACCAATCCAGGCCCATCAAGATAGAACTTGCAGTTTTGCAGATTCATTTTGAGGGGATTCTTCAAGGTGAAAGTTAGACTTACTGGCTTACCAACTGTGATAGTTTTGGGTCCCTGAAAAGAATAAAGTTTGCAGGAAAATAATTGAATGAATTTGAAGTTTGAGAGCACTTATACAGAGTTATTTGTAAAGTTATGTATAGCAAAACTTGTCTAACTTGATTATGGATAAGCATTATTGTAAACAATTTCTCACACAATAATGTGAAGCATATTAATATTATTCTTGGCATGGATTAGCTGTTTCCTTGATGAAAAGAAACTTGGTAACCTTTGAAGCTGATCTTCTAGTTAAGTGCTGTTGGCTAACTTTGAACGTAGATATGAATGAAATTTAAAGACCTCTTTTTACTAAATTATGAACTGAAGAATTTGTGAAAACTAAAAGAATAGATTAATATCTAATTTTGAGCATTAAGATGCAAAACAAGATTCCTTGTTGGAGAAAAGTTCACATTTTCTACCAAGATTCCTTTCTTGAAAAGTGGGTTGTTTACCCTTCTCATTTACTGAGTTATTATATTCTTAATATTGTCACTAACTGCTGTATTATATAAGTAATTTGATGTAAAAGGAAATGCAAGATATAACATAGTAAAGTTTCTGTATTTGTAAATCTTAATTATATACGGAATATTTTGTAATTTTTGTATCACATGCGTGTAAATAAAAAATATTGACATTAAAAATTCATAGAAAAATGATTTCTTTCATTTTCCTTTTTAATAATAAAATTGCATTCCTTTATCTAATACAAATTTTGCAGCATAGTTTAAATTTAGGAGAAGTAAAAGTTAGCTTATAAATAGGAACATTGAAAGAAACAATTTCATTGGAAATGCCTCAATTAAAAGCATGCTTTTGAAATGTTTAGATAAAAAAAACACATGAATTTTTTAATACCTTTTCACAACAGCATATTAGTCAAATGCATCTATCATTTTCTCATACATTACTTGGTTTACACTGAATAATTTTTCATTATTAAAATATATATAAAAATTCCAATCTCTTGCATAGATGAATCATCTGTTTAGTTGAGAAGTATCTTGGATATTATCTCATGGTATAGAATGGTTTTAATTCTGTTTGTAAACAGTGGAGCAACATAGTTATACCTTACAGCAGGATTAATATCTTGGTTGAGTTATTGCATTAGGTGAAAATAATGAATTGGCAAATCCAACATTAAAACCCTATCTCTGAGACCTTGACATAAGAGATTCTTTCAAATGATTCCATGAATTTTTCTTAAAGAAATAATTTTTGAATCAAAAACAGTAGCAACAAGCCAGCAATTTATTACCAAAATCATATCAGTAGGCAAGATTTGTTAATGGGGGATTCAAGGGATGGAGAACATACAAGAGTGCCTACAATGTAATAATTAGAGTAATTCCATTCTTCAAAATCTAGAATTTCAGTAGGTAAGCGAAACAGTCTCTTTCTTTAACCATTATCCAAGATTGGATAATGTACTGGTTGAGATATAAAATTTTGGAAATGGGATAAAAGGCTCTTTAAAATAGGATGCAAATGTTATAATCATGGAGAGATACCCAAACTCCTTTGAAAAGCAAAATTGAATGCATTAATAGAAGAACAATTGCTATTCTGTCATATGCTTCTGAGGATCTTTTCCATATAGTAGAGATATAGTCAAAAAGAAGGTGGAAGAAAATGTTGCAGAATATCGATTTGGTTTCTGGGAAGATAAAAGAATGAGAAAAACTATCCTTGTACTGCACTTGATTCTAGAAAGGAGGGTAGAAATGAACAGAAAAGTTTTCCTTACTTTCATAATTTTGAAAAAGGCCTTTGAAATACATAGGAAATTTATGTTTGAAACTATGTGGAGAATAGAAACAGATTACAATGACAGGAGACTTATATTACAGTTTTCCAAGACCAAACCAATTAAATTGAAGGAAAGGGATCTTAGACAGAAGCAAAGATTAGAAAAGGAGTAAAACAAAGATGTCTATACTTTAACCATATCTCTTTAACTTATGCATTGAAGAGGCTACAGAGACAAGGAAGGAGATGACTAAAGGTATAAAGGTTAACAGAAGATACACCGCATTAGGTTTACAGATGATATTTAAATAGTAAATTTAATGATAGGGAAATCAAGGATAAGCAAAGTAGAAAGGTTCTTGGGAGCATAATTACAAGAGATGACAGACGCACCTCTGCAGTCTGCAAATTAATGAAAGCTCGGAAAATGGAGAGGCTGGGTAATATAGAGAGAATGATGTAAAAATGCGTAACCGAAAGAATTTTGACGGAAAATTTTTACCACACAAAGAGAAAGGACGAGCCATGGATAGATGGTGTTACTGCAAACCTGCAATTAAGATGTACTAGTTTCCCCGTGCGAAAATTTCGCACAAATCGTAAGTAATTGATTTATACGCGAAGGTGTGTTTTTTAGGTATGATTTAGGGTTTATTTATTCGTTTCCAGTGATTAGGGCGTTTGCTGAAATGATTTTCGGTCGGTAGATAGTATCAGCGTTCGTTTCGATATACTTCGTTTGTATCGATAGTTATCGTATCTGTACATTCAAAAACGAAACTCTATGGGCAAATTCGGATTTTAAGTCGATTGGTGCGTTTTTCATTTTTTGTTTTATTGTAGTGGAAATATTAGTTGAAGGGAAAATTCTCCTTAAAATGCTGTGTTATTTATTTGTTTGATGGGGAGTGAAGGAAAATAAGCGCTATCCATCGCAAAAGGATATTTAGAAATAACATATAACGATGATTGAGGGATGGATGAGAAGAGCTAAAGATAAAGAAGATTAAAGGCAGATTTTGGAGGACGCCAAGGCCCACCAAGGGCTGTAGCATCATGAAGAGAAAGAGATAATTATGGTAACTGAATTTACCATATTATATTTTTCAGTTATTATGTTTTACATAATGGGTAAATCCCTGTTTATAATAAATGTCTTATTTTAATGGGTTATAATACTGACATAGTAATGAAGAAGGAAGGAAATGGCTTTTTTTTATTTTAAATTAGCAATCCTTGGAACTCAAGGCATTAATATAAAAGAAAAATTTTATACCTGGATATCAATGCTTGGCTTAAGAACTTGAAAGTCGTCTTCCTCTGCCCAAGTCTGTCTGGTTTCTGTCACAGTTGCAATGGCATACACCTTCATGATACAATATTCCACCAGTTTACCCAGATAATCATCTGGAGTCACGGAGAGACTAAGTTTCTCCGCTAAAATTGGGAAAAAGAGAGACAATTCTTTAGAAACTTAATTAATTGATATATTTTAAGTGTATTTGACTAATAATAGTGTAAGTAAAACTTGAAGAGAAAGTTAAATGAAATAGAAATGAGGGTTAACAGTGTTTACTTAACACTGTGGCAGAGAAAGATTGTGTGCTTTTTAGATCACCTCATAAATTAATGAAATATAGTTATTTATGACATTATTATTAACATGTGGTATAATTCAGCATATAAGATCTGAAAGCCACTTACAGTTACCAGCTCGTATTTTGAAAGTTCCAGATGCTCTTTTAACACAGTGTGCCTTGATTCCAGTGTAGAAAACACTTCCAGCTGACAGAACTGCTTGTACATTGCGATCTTCTTTGGCTTTATTCTGGGAAAAGAAAATATATCAGGTTAAGATAAATTGATCTCAAATGTTAGATCTATCTTTTCTTGGAAGGGTTTGGAGAAGATAATGTGGCAACATAAAATAAATAAAGTACTTTTCACATTTGTAAATTTAAGAATGTGAAAGCTAAGTTAATATTTATAGTATAACTGCATTACTGACACCCAAACATTTCATTTTGTTGTTCATTATCACTGAATTATATTAAAACATTCTGTTAAGTTGTAGAAAAATATGAGAAATTTCATGTATGTATCAGGAAAGGAACAAATGTGTTTAGTTAGGGTTAGCTTCTTGAAAGTTACTCGTATGGTGGTGACATGGATTACTGACTGTGGTTTGGGAACTCTTTCTCTTTGCCCTTGTCCTCAATACCGTTTGTGCACCTTTCATCTTTGGCGATGTTCGGTATAGCTGCCATTAATAAGTTATTAGAAGCGCCAGATTGTGTCATCAAATTTAGGGTCCTGTATACATCATATGTGTATATAATCTTTCATATTCAAAATAGCATATATTAGGCTAATTTATATCATTTAATAATTTGGCTATTATAATAATTCGAAAAATATTTGAATAATAAAATACTAATATTGATTATTTTTAAATTAAAATGTTATTTAAAATTATTAATAAATATATCCATATGCATAAATAATCACCTGTATTCTCTGTATATGTGTAATTTTACATTATCTTAAAATATGTAAAATTATTATTTCGCACTTGCCTACATATGCTCTGTAGATATTACAACTTTACTATTAATCGAAAGTCGTCCTAAAGCTCAGCAATCTTAGAAAAAGGATAGCCTATGGTCGCCCAGTTATAAAATAGGCCTCTGTTATCAACTTCCTTCCGCTTTTGAGGTTTACCATTTCTAACGATGTGGTCGTCTTTGCACTTTTACGCACCTCAACATTCACGGTAACCTTGAAGCTTTCTCCGATGGCCACTCTCTCAATATCTTCCAAATCAAATGTGACATCTTCGCTCGCTGCGCTGGGTAAGGAGTAGAATCTCTTGGCCCTCTCCGTTCCACGGACTGCGTTCATTAGAGAAAGCCTCTCAGCTTCTGTGCCTGTTTGTGCGAAAAATAATCCGGATTTTCTTTTAGAAGCACAAGATTGGTACTACTTCACGGTGACCAAAATTCTTGTACGTCACTTCCTACCATTTCGCAACTATTTATCGATTGATGTTATGGAGATCTGATATTCTTATACGTCTCCAACAATGTGTGAGTGACGAATTGTCTAGTAAATTTAATTTGATTCCTACCCTACTAATGAAGAGACGCTACTGAGGACCTATTTTATATGGAAAGTCAACAGCAACTACTGCAAAAAACGCGCCCCTTAACAATTTGTGTAAGGCATAACAATCTATATAAAAAACTTCATCAGCATAAGGCTAAGGAGCTTTATCATAAGTTGTAAAAATCTTTGTCGAGGCTTAGGATGATTTAATTATGTTATGTAGAAATTTATTTTATTCATTTTTGTATTATTGTTTTGTTGAATTTGTAATAGTTTCTGATCCCACCATTTAGATATGATACCATGTTGGGTGAACTTTAAATACAATGAAGGAAAAGAAAGATTACTTCCTCCGAACCCTTCCTTTCCGCACCCTTTATGGAGAGTCTTAGGAGAGGTAAGAATAGTTAGGCTGTTGCAAAGTAACGTGGCCGACTTAGAGAACCCTTAGGAAGTGCTTTATGACAGAATATTTTATTTTCTAGGATAAATTTAATAAAAAATTGTCTTTAACATTCAAATTTAAAAATGTTAACGTAGAAATAGTATGTAGTATATCCATTCTGGATTTCAATAAGTCCCTTTTCTAACATCGCTTTCTTCAGAAGTATACTCAATAGTAAAAACTTCGACATCCAAAATTTTGATATTATTTTGATATTAATGAATTTTATCAATATTTAATAATAATCGGGAGTATTATTCCGTACCTATAATTTTGAACGTCAGTGATATTCTTTCTTTTTTCCTATTTTAACTGTTCTCGCAGTGATAAAATATTAGTGAAATATGTTGGGAAACTGCCAAATTCCACACATTCATTCGCGGAAAACGCTCTTAAGTCCGTAAGATTGATTGGCAAACATAAATTGATTAATATCTCTCAACAGAAACTTTTTAAAAATACAAATAAAGAATTCGCTGTCCAGACTCACCCTCTTTGGCTTTGTATTGGTCTGTTATGTCTTCTAAATCCTTGTCACCATTAGGATCAAAGATCCACGGAGCTTTAGTGAGAACCACACGACCAATGCTGAGGACAAAAATAATGAGTATTAACATCGCGTTTCGAAGGAGTATTAAAGGTAGCGAAAGGATGCTTTTAGATTCATACTTACTGATACTTATGGCATTCGATTTTCTCGTAACCCAGTTCGCTCTCTGGATCCTCCTTCCATCGAATCAAGTCCGCATTCACTTCAGCGAGTACGAATGGAACATCATAATTATAGCTTACTGCACCCGCTTTTACAGCTTCCAGTGACGCAGGTCCACATTGATAGAACCCTATTTATTTACATGATGGAAGAGCATTTCGCTGGATATAATCCGTTTGTTGTAAAAATAAATCCGTTCGCTTCTTTAACATAACCTTATCTGTATAAATTTTATGTTTTATTTTACTTCTCCGTTGTCGTATTCTATTTATTTTATGTTACCCGAAGGTCTTCGTAGAATTCGGATGGTTTTGAGTGAGGTAATATTTAGACAAAAAGGTTTATTCATAATGTATTATTGAAAAAAGAAATAGTTTTAATTATTTATCACCTCTGGGAGATATTGCTAAACTTTTCTCTTTATCTAGCTATTCCATTACCTTAAACCTTAACTTAATGAAACCGATAGTTACACATTTTCTTTCATGAGCCAAGATATATAAATTATAAATATAAATATTGTATGTACAAAATAATAAAAACCTATTAACTTACTGTTGTACTATTGATAGAATATTTACTAAAAATTAAAATATGGATTATTTTCTGAATTATGAAGTACTGTAGGTATGAATTAAGATGTGTATCTTTTCGGATCTTTTTTGGGATCCCTCAGATAATTTGTAAGAGAAAGCGGACCAAATAAATTAATAATTGCCGATTCAGCGTAAAGTGTACTTAGCAAATGCATTATTATCATTATTACGAGCATTATTATGACATTTTTAAAATTTAGAAATGCATTTAAAAAAATGTGATTATTGCGAGCATTATAATGACATGATCACTGCAAATAGATTCATAATCTCGTGGCAGTGATCATTGAGGATTGATGAAATGTGAAAATTCCCTTTTTACCATAAGGCTTTTGTACCTTTAAGTATTTGTGAATGCATAGAATTTACAAGGTACGAATACAGATGGCTTTTCGTCCCTCTCCGTCATCACCGTTAATTTTCAGTTTCATATACGCTTGCTCACTCACCCTCGCTGGTTTCTTGAGGGGTGGCATCAATGGCTTGCCACCCTCCGTATCCCCTGGGCAAATCAGGTCTTGCCATCCATACGTCGTTCCAAACGTGATAGTTCCAAATCGAATCTTCTCCCATTGGGTTGGTGGGGTCATCGATCTCCTCGTTTTCCCGATTGTAATATTTGTCCACGGTCAGGGAGGCGTTGGCGTCGTGGGCCGACACGAGGTTCGAAACAACGCGGGATGGAATCCCCAAGGCGCGGCACACTGACAAATATCCAAGGAAATATGAATTTGCAGCAGTGGAAGAGTGAAATTTTGAAACAGCTCGGGATTTTCCCCAACGAATACACCCGCGGCGAGAACATTTTTAAAGCGGAGGTAAAAGGATAGCCTTTTTGCTTTCCCTTTTCAGTCGTCTTTAACATGTGTTGAATATAATATCAATATAAGTCTTAGCCCAAGATTTCGTTAGTTTCCCGAGGCATTTCTGTGTTATGCGACTATGACTTGTATTGATGATTCTTACGGAGGATAATATAATAGCCTTTTTGCTACCCCTTTTCAGTCGTCTTTAAAATATAAGTGTTGAACATTATATCAATATTAAAATCTTAGCCCGGGAATTGGTTAGTACGTTAAAATTTTCCTGAGGTATTGCTGTGTTATGCAACTGCGAATTGTATTGATGATTCTTGCGTAGGATAATTTTTGATCGATCATCTTTAGTAGCTATAAGTTTTAGCTTTCATTAAGTCATATACTAGTAGTAATTATTAGATAAGATGCAAACTTGTTTACGGAAGTAAGGGGTTGTAGAATATATGATTTACGCAAGTATATAAAGCACGCTCAGGTAAATTTCTATAATATTATAAAAAATAATATAATATAATTTCTATAATATAATTTTTATAATATAATTTCTATAATATAAATTCTGTGATATAAAACTCTCAATAAATAATATCTACAAATGGGAAAAGAAGTTGCGTCCTGAATGGTGGGTCATAGAGGATACGGCTCTTTTTCCCTCAAAATTCATTAAGAACCTTTCTGATCTCGAGAATCTCCGAAATCTAGACACAATACCTTCCAATTATTTTCTGACTCATAACGAAAGAAGGGTTTTTAGTTGCTCAAGGTGAATGTAAAATTGCGCAAAAAATGAAGTAAATTTGTAATTTTACCCGTGGTCACAACTCCAGAAAAGACCCAGCATTGTCCATAGCAAACTTCCTTTTTAGTTCGGAGGTACTCCTGGAGAATCGGTACGGATCCAGTCCACGCGGATGGTGATGTGCCGTCTTGATACTTTCCGTCCCATCTGCCCATCAGTACTCCTTGATCATCATTGGAATTTACCTGAAAATGGAGTCCTATTTATATAACTTAATTTTCTAAAAACGCGAAATATAGCGATGCCTTTGAGTCTGAGCTTAATACTACGTTCCAACCCCGTTCGAGTTCAAATTCCAAGACATTTTTCCCCTTTGAAATGTCAGAAACCGGGTTAATCCTCTCCTGGGTCCCACGAACTCGAATTGAAAAAAATGATTTCAACAGAAACTGTGGTTAGTTTTGAGATTAAATACCCATAAAAATAATATAAAAACGTGAATTAATTAGATTTTAGGCGCGTTCGACTCTGATGAAAGCGGTCCCGGGTTCGATACCCAGAGGGAGCCCACGTGCGAAATGACCTAAGCTGTCGAAGAACTTTTAGCAATACTACTAATACTAATAATTAGATTTAAATATTTATCTCAGAATGAGATCACCAGTTATTTCTCTATTAGAGATTAGAGCTATTTCTCATTAATCGAAGCTAGGAGGAATATTTTCATCTTCCATACTTTTTAATGTCATTTCATCAGTGTTTTAACCCCTTTCTCCTCATCGGCTGCTTTGATAGCTTCTTTATTTTTCGTAATCGTACGAACATTTATGCATCCCGTACATATTCTCAATATCAGTCACAGATATATGAAGTTCTCCAAAAGTTCCCGAAAAAAAATGTTCTGGCCCGATAGCTTAGTTTGCTGAAGTAACCCCCCGGATAGAGGAAGATCCCGGTCCCGTTAGACTCTTTTCCTTATTCATTCCCCGTGTTTTCTTGGGATTTTTCCTGGGTGCACCCCCTTAGGTGCAAAAATACCCCAACCTAAGGTTACCCTCTTTTACAAAAAGAAAACTTCTCCACCAGCCCCCTTAGCGCTTGTACGATATTTTGATTTTAGTCAAAAGTTTGACTGCTTGGAGAAACCCTCGGAGGCCTAACATAGCCCTCTGCTGGCCACTCGGAGGTCAGGAAGGGAAAGGTCGTTTCAGGTACTCACGATTTTCGAAATGGCGCGAACCAATCTAATAGGGTTTCCTCTATTTGCGTCCACAACGTTCGTCCTTCCCAACATGAGCATGCAAGCCGGAAGGACGCTCTCGTCGAACTGGCCGAAGACCCAGTGACGACCTCTAGCAGACCCGTAAGGGCCAACCCAGATCTTCCCAATGTCGTTGAGCACGTACTCGTCCAGGAGGTGCTCGTCGCTCATGTAGACAACGTCACCTATTCAGACAAGCACATTTTAGTATTTTTGAGACTTTCAGCAGGAAAGGATTCCTACCAAAATCCCTACCTTACTTGGATATTTTTATTGCGAGTAACTCCTCGATTTAAATCAGTTTTCTTTGATTGATTCGAATAGGACCAGCTTCATGGTTTCCATTCGACTTAAAGTATCGGCTCAAGCGGGAGTCACAATTTTTATTTCATTACGATGGCGCTCCATTAAGACAGGAAAAATCGTATTAATTATCTACAGTTTTACAGTTTAGTTTTCTGAATCCTTTGAATTGTTGAAGGATTCCTGAAGTCTACCTTATAGCATAATTATTAGAAATTTAATGGGTGGTAGGTGAAATACTAGTTTATAAATACTAGCATTGAAATGGTTTTACGTATATTTATGCTTGGTGTTAAAGGAAAAACTACGAGATCCATTTCTTACGGTGGATAATGAACTGTAACCTTTTTTACTCTTTCCACAGGGAGATATTCAAATTGCGGAACTCCTTCATAAGGATCCTTGGATCAATGGATTTATGCAGGAGGATAGGTAAGACAATTTTCCCAATTTGAATCTGGTACCGGTTTACCTTCATTATCACAATATTAGTTTTTAGATTAATTAATTTAATACGTGGATGAATATTGTTGGCGGAGAAATGATACAGAGCGTTGTATCGGTCTCAGCCTCGGAATTTTTCGAAAACAATCTTTAAAGAAAGCACAACTGAAAGAATTACTTCATTCATCACTGCTTGATTTTTGAATGATAGGGTTTATTCTTGTTATAATCAGGCCATGAAATTTTTATATTTTACCTGCATATTTCGGTCACATGACTATCTGAAAAATTTTAAACGAATCCAATTTTTTTTTACCTTTTCTCCATGGATTGAAAAGAATGAACATCTTTTCCGGGTGCTTGAAAAGTCTAGTTCTGCCGGCCGTATCTTTGAGCTTGGTTTCTAATTCCAACGTCCACATCCCAACCGGAGCGTCGATTGGGCTTTGAATCTGAAAAAAGCAATTAACAAATATCATTTCAACTTTATTCATGGGTGTATTCTAAAGATTATCGAATGGGCATGATTATATAAAAATAGCAATGTTTTTTCCTGTTATTGCGTCCAAACATTCAATCGATCATAGAGAAGAGACCAGTTTACAGCATTGAGAATTAATTTTGATTATCTGTTTTTTTTTTCGGGGAAAACTTCGACTTAACTACTGAGGAAGTTGAAGCCTATTTCTGGCTTTGGGTCCTCAGGTAGTCAAATGGGTAATTCACTTCCTTGTGCGAAAACGGTCGTGGGTTGAACTCCCATTAAATTTCTGCGCGCCAGAATGTTGACTCACGGAAGAGGAACACCAGATTTGTGGGGAACGGATTCGCTCGAGACTTTCAGGGCACATTCCTTGCTTGAAAGTTGTGGACACTTGTCCAGCCGTTCAACTCAATGGGCCTTTGTTTATGAAAAGATAGCAACTGAAAATTGGAGCAAGGCAACCACGCCTTGCAAGTGCATTGCCATAAAGATCTCGAGATTTTCCACTTAGGAATTTTTTTCTTCTATTTTTTTACTGATAAATTATCTTTGTGACAATAAATTTCATCTTATTAAAAGCCAAGCATTTTGTACCTTTTATTTAGCATTTATTGTAATAGACAAAACAATAGTCTCGAGCGATTCCATTCCCGCAAACCTGGTGTTCTCCTTGTCAGTATCGTAAAACGATCGGGAAATTGAGGTAGGTATGTACATCTCAGTCATCAAAGGTTGTTTCTGCTTTAATTTGAATAACTTAAGTTTGCCATGAATGAGAAATACACGAATACCATTAAAATGTCCTGATTTTACTGATAATCGTCATAGGATCGTCGTATAAACGTTTATTTTCCTTATGCAAAGAAATGGTGATAATTTAGAGTCACTCTCGCCCAATTAAAAACGTTATTTATTTCGTTAATTTTGGAAATATTTAGCTCCATAAATTCAAGGCATTTACTACTGATTAAGGGCTCCTCATAGCCATGAGGGCAGGGCGTTTGACTCAAGTGAAAGCTGTTTGAATCCCGGTGGCAGCCCAAGTGCGAAATGACCTCAGAATTTTCAACAATAATACTATATCATTATGTATATTATTACCATCGAAAGTATAAGTATAGTTATAAAATTATTAAATATTAAACTGGGAGCGATTTCACTGTTGATTAAATTTTAAGTTGGTCTTCGCATTTGAAAGATATTATGACAGGTTTGGCGAAATTGTATTTTGAGCTTATCAATATTCATTAATTCTCGGAGTTCTTTTCAAGTTACACACTGCGAAAAATTTATTCCAAATGCTACGGTATAGTATCAACATGGTATTTATTAGATGCAAAGGTTTCGCAAAGGAGAACGAAGCATACATCGTGGGATGGTGAGAATGCGAATTTAGGTGGGCTAGGGCAGAAAAAGAAAGAAAATAAAATCCCTTCGATTCGAATCTTCATTCCTCATGTTGATTGGGCGCTTGGTTGGAAGAGGCTAATTAATTTATGAGGACATCGAACCTTTAGGTATGTAAATTTAACGTCGACTTACCTCGATTGTAACGGAGTCTGCATCTCTTTCTTTTAGAATAGCTTCCCATCGTTCCGGTGGCTCGTCAGAGAAGCTGCTTTTGTTCGGATTCACGTCAGCTACTCCCTTAGTTCCTTTAACGGTATGCGGGGTTTGTCCTGAAACAAGTTTGATGAGGAAAGGAAATGATAACTAAGTTTTGCGTAAGAAGGGTTGTTGAACCTACAGTCCTGTTTTTGCGGTCGGAAATTAGAAGACGAATAGATGCTATTCACTCGATTGTTGGAATTTTGGATCCGGATTTCGGTAAGAAAGAATATAGTTTGCGATTATTTTACAAATCATGCTAATCATATTGCCGTTTTTAGCCGGAATTACATCAAAATTTCGGCGCGTGTTGAAATTGAAGTTTAGTATTTTACCGAATCTCAGTTATCTCGTGTTTATCAATGCATTTTGTATCAATGTTTTAGTAGGAATTTTACGGTACATACTGTAAAAGCAAGTGATTTGCTGTATTTACTACTTTCTTCTTTAAGTAAACCGCAGGTGAATTCTATTATTTATAATTATCTTTTTTTAGGATAAGAAATGAAGTCGAGTAACATTTAAGGAATAATACAAAAGCTTGCACAACTGGAAAAATAACTAAATATATATTTTTCATAAGATATTATAATAGCTATCAATTGTAGAATTCTTAATATTACAGAATTAATTCTTCATATTGATTCTTTACACAATTCTTCAAGTTAAATATATTATTCATTTCAATTAAATCAGAAATTACCATATACTCAATAGTCTCGGTCGTGATGTGGTGGAAATAACTAATTGAAAGCTGATGTTTACTTTTCCACATAATGTTTTATTTGCGAACTACCGGTTTCGGTGTATAACCATCATCAGGTTCGAACAGACTGAATCGTAAACATCAGCTTTCAAGAAATTACAATATTGAATGCAATAGAAATGTTTCTTTAGGTATATGTACATACAATTTTATTTTGCAAAAAATTATAATTTAAGTCAGTACCTACGTGATTTCCTTAGTGCGGATTCAAAATGAAGGAAATGGATGCGAATTAAAGCAGAATGTTCGCGAGATGTTAGTTAAGATAAATGGAACACCGCGATAATTACCGAAGTTGAAGACTACGCGGATGTTGTCTATATCGGGGTCATAAGCTCTTCCTACAAGACGAATCTTGAACGTGAACGGCTGTCCTCGTCTCAGAATTGTTTTCGGAGGCTCCAAATGAACTGCTTCGTATCTATTAGTGTGATGCGCCTTTGCATTTTCACGAGGGTTGAGATGAACCCACTCCACCAGTAGAGCTGGAAGAAACAAGGTAGCTCTTAATCATGCCTCAGGAACAAAGAAAACAAATGTCATCTCTCCATTAATAATGTATTTAGCTCATCAAGGAAGCTAAGAAGGAATAGCGTATGGAAACATCATTGAGTGTTTCTATCTAATTTTAAGTAATCAGTAGTTTTATTTTACATACCAGTAGATTTATGTTATTTATTACCTGCTTTGGCCATATTTATTCGAAGTCCTCTTGGTTACTTCAAATTAAAATCCACTTGTAGTCTCCTAGGATTGAAACAGATTGACTTATGAAAATTAATGTTCATAAATAAAGCAAGTGGATCAACTGATAAAGGATAAGAAAAAGTGAAAATTGTCTATTTGGGTGGAACTCGCACGCAGTCTTCCAACATCCAGGCGATTTCTAAGAACTGACAATGAGAGTTCAAAATGTGAAAGACCCAGGTTCGAGTCCCTATAACGTCGGAAATTTCACTTCCGTTTGTATGTGCGCTTTAAGATGCACGCATAATCGTGCTAAGTTAAATACCGTTAGCCTTATTATGTAAATCGCTGAATCACTTGATTGATGTTTCAAAATTTCACCTCTAGTTTTGTGGTTAAGAATTCTTCAAGAAAATAAATCACTTTATCGTATACTCTATTTGTCATCTGTCGATTAACTGATACAACCCTACTAGCTAACTGATGTGTATCGTAACACCTTGATTCCTGGGATTCAGGAATGCAGCTCCGCTTACATATCATTTTTAAAATTTAATTTTTTAAAAGGTTCCTAATTTTTCAAGGCAATATTTGGATATTCATTAACATAAATTTCAACAACTATGTTTATTTAGATGATGTCAGTGTCATTACTCTAATGATCATCATCATTGAATATTAAAACCAAGAGAATAGATCGGTTAATAGAAAGCAAATGCACGGTAATAATCGGTGTTTATTATTGGTTGCGATTGGGAATTTTTATTTGAAATTAATGTTACGAAGATTTTAACAGAAAACTTCTTAATACGTATAATTTTTACGATTGCTTAAATATTTCCGCTCGCGATGAATTCTTGAGAAAACTGAACGATTTACCGTAATAAGCAATTTTTCATCTGTACAGTGAGAAACCCCGCAGATTGTTGTTGAACCCCACGGTTGGCTCTCGTCTCGGGACGGCCCTTACTTTGATATAAATAAAGCTATTGTATTCAATGTTCCATATTAATTTAATTTGGGTAAGAAAAAGTACTTATTCATGCACTTGAGAGAATTGCAACTATGTTGGTGATTCACCTGAAATGAAGGACGACCAAGAAATTCTAAGAATTCTAAAAGAATCTAACCCTCGGTAAATGACCCCTGGTTTCTGATTTAATTTAGAAGTGTCTTATCATTTAAGATTAGTGGAAAATTACTTACTGCGGTAATGGAAAGATATTTCTGGGTTGTGCATGTATCTCCACTTCCCTTATTAATTAGTCGCATGATAAGAATTTTCCGGGTTTCGGAAGACCGTCTCATTTGTTATCTGTCAAAGTTGTGTTCATAGTCAACACTTTTTGTGATTTTGGGAGGTCGATCCTTGGAAAATCAAGGAAGGATTTCGGAAAGCAGAGTTTAGAAGTGAAGTTGTTCTAACTAAGCGATTTGCAATATCGCACGTTAAATGATATGGATAACTAACGATTAGACCAAGCACCGAAAGAATCGATGTATCTGAAATACATATATGTTGTTTTAACCTCCGAAATTAAAAATAATTCGCGTAAAATTTCAATAGAGACTTGGTGTTTAGCAATGAGAGTCTCTTTATTTGCGAAAGCAAATTCATAAATATTTCTCTAAGATGAAATTATGTTTAGCAAATCGGCATGTAAATATTACTAGGTATCGATATTTCATATCCGAAATGCTGGGATTGGAAAATAAACATGAGGAAAAAGTCATATTAACGTATACAAAATAACTATACATTAATTGAAAATAGTTATAATTAGCGTTGCAATTCTAATTAAAGGAAACATCTCTAGCAATCATTTCAAGACTATTGCTTATCTATTTTATTGTATGAGAAAGATGGTTGATTTTTTCTCAAGAGATTAAATATTATATTATCTTACTTAATTTGATATCAATTAGATTATATCTGAAATAAGATTTAATAATTATTGTCTAAAGTAGTAGTAGTTATATTGTTAAAAGTGTCTCGATAGGTGAGATAATTTCACATGTATGGGTTCACATCGAGAATTTAACCTGGGAAAAGGTCACTAAAGACGTACACACTAACTTCTTGGCTACATGAAAGCTTTTTTATATAAAATACGCAATTAAATTTGATTTGCATCTCCTAATATTCCAGCGAAAACTTACAAAAACATTTCACCGATGTAAATAAATCACTGTATTTTGATTCAAAATCGTAGGTAAGCCCCAATGTCTAGGGCGAATCACATCTTTCCTTGCACGATGAATAATATAATTAAACTATAGAAAGGGAATAAAAATAAGTTGTAACTATTGCAACGCAGCCTCAAAACCTAAGGAGTAACAATCGCGCACACCTTAATCGATTAACCTCCAAGTACATAAGAAAGCAATTAAATAGAAGACGTGACAGTTCAACGTTGCAGGGAATCTACTAATGAGAGAAGTGTTTAACCTATTGCGGAGACGTATAAAAAGGTCGGCTTACCTTTACTGCAGGTCCTCGGCGGCGACAAGCAAGGACTCCTCTCAAAGAGATTTTGAGACTCCTCCCTTTTGGCTGCTATTAGTGTGCTTTTGTAGTGCAGGAAACGGCCAGGGCATCCGGGCGGTGCGAAGAAGCAGGAAGCGCTCCCCACTCCAATTTCGGTTAGACTTAATAACGAAGCACCCTGATACGACGCCCTACGAATTAGATAAAAGAATGCTACTGGAATTTCTGCGGTGGAATCTTATCGTTTCTGTTCCATTTACAAAAGTAGGGATTTCTAGTTTGCGTGCGAAATTTTTAAGGTGCATTCACCCCGATTTTCTGTATGTCTTTGTTTTGGGTAAGGTTGGATTTTTTTCCACAAAAACTTCTGCCCGATCCGACGTGATGGCATGAAATTATTAGCTTCCGCAATCAAGATAATGAATGAAGTACGAATTGATTTGCAATTGAATTGAATGTTATCCGATATGAATGATTTTCCATCCTTGTTTCTCTTTTTTTACTCGAATTTCTTAGAAATTGTGGTGTTAGTTGAAATTGCCTCATTTGCTTAGGAAACATTTAGAGAAAATTTGCTTATAAATTTATCTTTGATTTGAAATATCTCACCTCAACTTATTTTGAATGAAGCGTATTTTTAAAAAGTTTTATGTTGTGGTTTAAGTAACGTTGTAAGGAATTTCTACGATTTATCTTGAAATTTCGCCATTTCATTCAAACAATCTAGAAAACGGATCATAATGGAAAGCATGAACTCATTTGAGAAGTAACTCCTATGAGATAACCTTAATTTTTAATACATTAGCGAGTATAACTTAATGAACTTCACTGTTATCTATGCTGATGTTACACTCATAGATAACATTCACATTTGTGGTCTTCTCTTCCTCTACTCGAAAAAATTGTGTACTTGCTCTATCTAGCGAGTAAAAGGGTAAGATTCGCTTTAAGACGATGTTCTCTTTACAACGGAGCTTTAGAAGGTAAGCCGCGAGATAAGCAAAGCATGACTGTGCTGAATTTATCATCAGAAGTGACGAAAATCTTTGTTGAGAGAGAAAATCTTCTGGGGAATAGATTGAAGCCCGACCAAGGATTGGAGCTTTAAGATCGTCCCCGGGGGAAGTAGGTTCCATAATCTCATTCCCGGCCATCCTAATATTGAAGCCTTCGTTTGAAAAGTCATGTAATTGGAGGTACCAAGGTTTTTAGAAAGCTAGGACGAATCATATATTTCAAAGGAAATGTCATGAACGAATACTTAAATGCAACATTTTCTTTTCACGTAATCAGTACTCCTTTCAATATACTTTTCTGAAATATTTATACTGTATTCGATACGGAAAGAGTTACTGGACAGTAATTAAGCTATAAATGTACCGCTCTTCGGCCTAATTTAAACTTATGGAAAGAAATAAGTTCATAGTACACCGTCCCAAACCACTTTTCTTTAAACTCACTCGTAATGTTTTTCCAACCTTCCTAGGATTTATGAATCATTCCTTTCATTGCTTGTCCGAATTGATTCGACAGTACCCACAGATCTTGGTAGGAAGAGCGGTCCTGTAGTATTTTGGTGAAGTAATATTACCCTAATATCATATTTTCGTGGTTCATCCCATATCATTATAGTCAATATTTACATGCAAGCTCATCCCGGTCGCACAAAATACAATCTATCGGTTCATTTTTTTTAAACTTATGGTATTATAAAAAATACATGGGTGGTCAGAAAAGTTTCCGATATTTCGACATTTTTCGACATGTTTTCTGAAAATTTCTAAAAATTTTCTTAAGATTTCTGAAAATGGGGTCGTAAACTTTTCATACCACCCTCGTATATTAGCTACCCGTGCAGTCAAAATGACGGCAGCATTAACTATCCAGAATACTGATTAGATTTATAGATACCAGAAAGCTGCACTACTATTATTTATATATTTGAATGCAAACGAATTTGCCTCGGATTTGATTTATTCCCCGGCGAAAACTGTAACCTATCTTGATAGTGAGCTTATCTTCAATTTTGGATTCGAAAGTGTCATTCATTTGTCTCTTCGTAATTAATCGGATATTTCTCACTTTTCTCGATTTTCATTGAGGGGAACATATGTGTGTATAGTGCAGAGAGTTAATTGAGGTAGTTTGGAGCAACTCATGTAGCATCCAAAGTTTTATTGATTGTAACGTAAAAATGTAATAATTTTGCTTGATAAATTTGATCTAGATAAATTTTGCGAAAGAAAAACGGTCTGAAGCAAAACGAAAATCAACTTTACCTGTATTTCCTACTAGTTAATTTGTTATCGGATTAAAAAAATATATATTAAGGTGATTATCGTTTGAAGTGACTATCATATGAGATGATTATCATATATATGTCAGGATTTAGTAAAAAATATAATTTTGGAAAACTAAAATTTTACCCCACGCTTTTAACTCTGAGAATATGTATAATCTATCATGTATTAAAGATTTACCTCCCGAAACATTAATAACTGTGGATCTCTTTAACATCAATATCTCGCCGATAGTTGCAGGCTCTAGAACTCCATCCCAGTCCGAAGTAGTTAGTCATTTCAGGAATTAATTTTTCGTGAAATTACGGCAGGAAAGAATGGCCGGTGCATTCAGAGGAACTTCTTTCATATAAGCGTATTCTAAACAAAGAAACGGTGGAATAAAAATATTTTCCCAAGCGGGAGAACCAGGTCGTTATCCTTTAAATGGCGTACACGTTGTGATAATCTTTGCTGCATTTCGTCCGGGCGTCCTTTCTCATCGAATGCATTTCTGGAGCGGAAACCTCGGGTCAGAAAGGCGCCTCTGAGGTTGGGACCCTCATTACCTCTTTGTTTCTCTCCTTAAAAGTTTTCGCACGGTGGAATTTAATTGGGCCGCACTGGAGCTCTCCGAGCATGAGCCTATGCCACTTAACGGCGGAGGTCCCGTGATAAGTGAAACCAAAAACGATAAGGACTTCCAGAGAATTAAAAGAGAGAATTGTGTCAGCGTGCACGTGAAACGTTTATTTCTGCTTCCGTCGGATTCAGCCGATTCTTTTCGAGGCGGATCAAAAGTTTTGTAGCAGTTACGGTTAGCACCGTTTGTTTTGATCCATCAAAATTATGGAGGAGCGCCATAGTATCTATATGATCTATTCACTGACCTATGATACTTGAATTTAAGAAGCTTGATGATTCCATCAAAGGATATGGGTATTCATGTCGTATGGTTTGCAGTAGAAATCAAGGTGCCCTATGTGGTGAATAGGAAATTCTTTTAGATTGAATGTACTGTTGTTTGGTTCGTAGAGTTACGTGTCGCTCTTAAAGTTTGCGGAAGCAATCCTTACTGAGTCTGGATGAATCCAAGTAAAATACCGACAATATTATCGATTATTATTGTTGTAATTATGTAACTTATTGATCCGTGTGAAAGTTTCGCCCAACTAAATTGAAAGTAATTGATTCATACGCGATGTATTTTTAGGTATGTTTTAGTGTTATGTATTCGATTGTATAGAGCGGAGTGTTTGTTGAAATATATTTGGGTGGGGAAATCAGTGTCCGTTTCGGTATACCTCGTTCGTATTGATAGAGATCGATATCTACACATCCAGTAACGAGACTCTATGGGCTAATTCCAATTTTAGTTCGATTTTCTGACCAAATGGTGCCTTTTTTATTTGATGGTCTATTTTAGAATATATATCAGTGGGAAGCGGGAAACTTTTTCTTTTAAATAGTGTTTCATTCACATGTTTTGATTAAAGGAAGAAAAGCGCTGGTCACCGAAAACGGATGTTTTATTAAAATTTAGAAATTATATTTAGAGATAATGAAAAATTTTGACAGATTTGTGGTGAGGTATAACTTTTGTAATTGATAATGAGTATTTTCCGGTAATTATTTGACATTTTAGTGGTAAATATTCCTGTATCATTATATCGGTTACAGAGAAAAACATGAATTACCTCACACAAATTGATTGGAATGCATTAGATAGAATTGTAAAACATTATTACTTATTATTCGACTGGTGAGGTCTTACAGGATGGGCAGAGGGAATTTTAAGAAACAAAAATAAGGAAGATGATTCCTTTTTGTGTAAAAGAATAAATAAAAAAAATTCAACTGAAATGCAATATATACCCTTTATTAAGATAAATATTTTACATATAGTTCAATTAATATGCATCTATCTGTTTCTCATAATTAGTACCAGAAATGGAAGATTTAAACATTTAACATAATGTGACAATATTTAGTATTTTATAAGGATTAAGCTTCGATGCATTTTATAACGATGGTTCCTCGTACATCTTGCAGCTCCTTACTAGTGAATGTTGCCACCAGTGGGAATGACCCTGTTTTGTTTGCTTTAAAGGTGGTTTCCATGCTTATTTCTCCAAGCGCTTTCGTAGCCCTGTAATGAAAATTAAGCACTTTTAACCTCATCTACATCAATGAAACTGAGGCAATAACTCATTTGAGCCTAACATAAGAACATTTTGAGTAGTCATAAGCAATCGCAAGACTGACTCAAAAAAGCTTTTGCAATATTGAGCAGAAAGCAACCTTCGATGATAAAAATAAACTTACTAGGTTCTCCATGATATGCGTTAACATTGATATTTTTTTTCTTAAAGTTGTCAAGTCTTCATTGCAAATATCTTTGTACTCTCTCTTAAGAAGGGAATAGCTGATTTAATTCTCGTGATTGGTCGGGTAATTTGCTTAAGGCAATATTAGATCAGTGGTAGATTCAAGAGATATTTTTGTATGAATAAAAAGTGAGTAGAGAAACGAAATCTCAAGGCGTAAATTTATTATGAAATGTGGTTTTTCAAACGGTATTAGTTACGTAACTGATGATGATGCTTTAACTGGCGTTAGTAACAAATGTTCTTACTTGGGAAGTACTGAAGAGGGCCTAATGAGACCTGGAGCGCTGATGTGGAATTTTGCATTGGTGAGATCTTGGTTCAACGGGTTAGTGAATTGCAGCTTCATTGATGTCTCCTCGCCTTTCTTTATCTCTTCGGGAACCTTAGTAAGATAAAAAGGGCTTAGGTTAGATTTAAGTCACCCTCAGTGTCACATTCGTGAAATTATAACTATTTCCAAGCATAATAAAAACGTTATAAAATGAAATGATAATGTAAGTAAAACATATAGGTGGGTTAGGTTGGGTGGGGGATATGCAATATTTTCTATGTAATTTTTCCTAACACATATACTACAGATTTTTACAAATTAGGGGTTCAGCAGTCGTGAGTTATCTATATCAGACTTATCAGACATAGTTATTACCGTAATATTTATGCGTGGCTTGATGATTTGCAGATCGTCTTCAGCAAACCAAGTCAGATTAGTTTCAGGCACAAAGGCAGTGGCTCTTATTTTCACCATACCTTGTCCCACCAATTTATCCAGGTATTCTTCTGGTTTGATGGTGATGGAGATGTTTGTTTCTGAAATTGAAAATTCTTGTATTGGATAACCAGCAATTTCAAATGTCATTGCCATCTGATTCTGTTGAATATTTAGTTTTGTATACATCGTCGCAGGAATCCAGACTGATTGATCAAATTGTTCCTAAATAGAAGCTAGCTTCCATTTGATGTTTTAAATTAAGTCTCATATCTGTAATACAAGTATTCTGATATTGGATGCTTTATTGAGAAAATGGATCTTTGCTATGACTTTTCCAAAGGAATAAACCAGTTTTGTTATAGTACACCAATTGCGACAATTTTATTATTTTTTAATATAGAGATTCATAATCACAGTATTTTATTGCTTATCAGAATTAATGCCCCTTACATTCACGCATCGGATTGAATAATATATTATTTAAAAAAATCTCTTTCCCTAAATTGTTGATTTTTCAATGTGTAATACTTACCTTTATTGGCCTTCACCAAGTATTCCTCTTCCGATTCCTTGATTAACTTTCCTTTTATGCCGTTGTAGTAAATGCTTTCAACCTGCAACCAAACCTGTATTTTCTGGTCTTCGCTGGATTTATTCTAGGTGATTTAAAAGAATATTTGAATTAGAATGACCTCCATTTTATCAATATGAATATTAATTCCTACAAGATACATAAGTTGGAATATATTTGATAAATATATAGCATTAAAAATGTTGAATTGTGGCGTTGTCTAACTCGAAACCTTATATTCGTGATTGCAGAAAAATCTTTTCTTTCTTAATTTCTTGCTACTTTTCTTCCAGGAAATATAGTATTCTGCTATACATCCCGCAAAAGCTGATAGCAATTGCATAGTGAACGAACTTTGAAAAACTCCACTTTTTAAAACGAGTACTTGGCGGGGCTTGGATTGTTACATTGCACTCCGGTTTTTATATATGATTCTCGATCTCTCCGTACTTTACCCCTTTCAAAACATCTTTATCCTTTGCAAACTCTCCTTATTTCGTACTTTCAATTTTTCTACTGCGCATTTCAATGCCATATGCTTCTATTTAAGGTTGTTGTTATGTGCCTATGCAATTTCTTCAATGCTTACACGATTGCCATATGTTACTGGTAACGGGTAAATTATCAAACCCACCGCTCTTAATATTTTTTAAAAGTATGTATTCCTTCCTATTGTTGATTTTCGGAACATTTTTCCCTCTTTTAGCTTATTTTCAATTGGATTCGGTGTTGTTGGGCGTAAAAGATGCAAATTATATGAACGATAAAGCATTGCAATTTGTCGAAAACATTTGAATCTGTTAAAATGTTTTAATTATATTACCTTATCTTATTACCTACTTGACAGGTATAAAAGTTATTGAAATATTATTATGATGAGCCAAAGATAATCTATGATAAATTTAAGAAATTATATTTAAATTTCATGCTAGAGTCTGTTAATATTGGTTTATTGCAAAAGGGGGTAGATAATGAAAAAAATTATTTTAAATCTCTGTCACAGCAAAGTCAGTGGGAAATATACTCAGCTGATACTCACTACAACTTTCACTTGGGCTTCAAAGTTTTTCCCGAGGGAAACTTGCTCGTTTTCGATAAGATCGAAGAGAAGTTTTTGGTCTGAAATGCTTGGAAGGCTCAGCAGGCGTCTCCCATCTGTACTTCTTGCCACTGCACTTAGGTAGCAGGCTCTCTCCTCAGGAGTACCTAAGAAAATTGAAGTAAATTTCAATAATGGTAGACTTACTACTACCTGAGAAGGGTTATATTTGGTTTTCCGATCCATATTGATCTACATACGTAAATATTTACTAACAGTGAAATCTCGATTATCCGAGATAATGATTGGGAAAGGATGTAAGAAATATAAAAAGAGGATAATCTGTACTATTACCTTTACATTATAATTATTTATATATTAATTCTCTAATTGATACATTATTATTATATTTATATATATAACCTTCACTTATAATTTTCATAGCACAGATAGGCCCTTTGATCAACAATCTTTGATTGTTTCATGGTCCCAATGGCCGGCACGATTTCAAATTATTCAAAATTATTTGGCTCGAATTATTTATTTCTAAGCGCACACACACATCAGTTGATATTTTTCTAAACACGAATGCTCCAATTCACTTGAATATTATTTCTAAGATATTGGCGAATAACGAAACAAATCGTTTGGTGAAAAATCTTTTGTAATAAATTCGAATAGTTTCTATTTTAAATAAAATTATATTTCCTAAAATTAATAGCCCCATCTCAAATACCTTCAGCATGCTTGTATTGATTCATTATGTCTTCTCTGTCACTCTCGCCGTTGGGATCATATTTTCCAGGTTTCTTCGTGAAAAGAGCATGCCCGACGCTGTAAAATAATGTTAATAAGTTATTGTTATTTTCATACCACATTAAAAATTGCACAAGGTAGCTTAAGTTCCACCCTCATGAGTGAGGATAGAGAGTACTTTACATCACAGAGTAGAAACACTGACCATTTGGATTACGTACTTAGCATGCTGAAGTTAAAAAATAACTCAGAGGCAATTTTCGTTTAGCGCAACTGGTGTAGACTATGAGCATCATCGGGAAAATAATACAAGGAAACTGAGAGAAATTTTTGCATGACTGTTTTTATGGTAATGAATGGGTGATGGTATGTCATGTCGTTTGTCGTCTGGGGTTAAAGAAATCTAATCTTTAACCCAGAAGTTGGTCTTCAAAACTCAACTTTCATCTCAACCCCAAACTAACTAACGAATTGGTATACTATGACCCCTCTCCTTTGACTATCATCAAAACTAAACAGTTAAGAATTATTTTTTCTCTATATCCGTTTCTAGTTAACCTGATGATGAACTAGAAAGGAGAAAAAAGGAACTCGGCGGTCAATGAACTAAGAGATAAAGGTTCTCTCCAAGCGCCGAACGCGGCGACCGTCTAAGGGGGATTCCCGGGAAACGGATAATCGTTTAGCGGTCCCAGTTATTCAGAATCCCGATGTACATTTCGGAAACAATGCTTCCATCTTCATGGGGGGTCCAATGCTGAAATGCTGAAATTGTTTCCGAAATGTACATCGGGATTCTGAATAACTGGGACCGCTAAACGATTATCCGTTTCCCAGGAATCGCCCTTAGACGGTCGCCGCGTTCGGCGCTTGGAGAACCTTTATCTCTTAACTGATGATGAACGTTATGGCTAAATAACATCTGTGGAAAATTAGGAGAACTGCCTTTGAGTTGCTTTAGATGGGTTTCACTATGTTAGGCCAGAATTAAGGAACTTGATGATTTTTAGCTATTTATAGCTTCGAAATGAGTTGGACGTACATAAATTTGCATATGTATCAAACTAATACTCACCCCCGCTTGTAATGTTCAATCTTCTGGTACCCCGTCTCGGACTCCGGATCCTCTTTGAGATGCAGAATGTCAGCGTTCACTTCGGCGAGGAGAAATGGTACATCGTATTTGAGATCGATCTTACCGTGTAGAATGGCTTCAACCGGAGCGGGACCGCATTGGAAATATCCTGCGTAGTGAATAATAGTGATTTTCAAACACAAGGAAAAGGGTTAAAGGTGACTTTGCACGTAAAGTTGTGCAACTAGGGAAAGTTCCGAGAAATTGACATGAAAAAAGTAGCCTATGTAGGCTACTTTTTTCATGTCAATTTCTCGGAAGGGGAGGAAGCATAATATCGGACGGATAACATCTTCTGAAACCATACTCCCTCCTTATTTTTTACTAAATTAAGTATGTATTTTATCAAAATTCTCACTTTTTCGAATCGGAAAGAATATTCCACGGCCGAAATGAAAATTCACATTCAATTTCCATTCTTTTGATGCTTGTCTATCTTACGAATGTCTTTCTAACTTTATTTTTATAAAGAAATGAAGGCTGAAAACGATAAAAGTTAGCTTAGTATGTATTCTTTACGTAAATTTGAGTGATTTTAGTTCGAAAGCGGCAAAATAAGCGAATTAAACTGAGACAGTACTTTCTTCCTCAAAGCATATATATGCAACGTTTGAAAAAAATAGCGCAAGCAGTATGTACTCCATACTAAAGCGGAAATACTAACACATCCACAGAATACTGCTATATAGATAGATGGTTTAAATATAGAAATAAATGTATCGCACTTACCTTCGCTCCTTTCTTGGGGAGTAGCGTCAATGGCTTGCCATCCCCCGTAACCCTTCGGAAGATCGGGTCTAGCCATCCAGACATCGTTCCAAACGTGATAATTCCATATGGATTCCTTTTTCCCAGGCGATGTAATTGGTTTGTGGTTCTTATCGAAGTAAAACTCTATAGTGCAGGAGCCGTTGTTGTCGTGAGCTGATTCGAAATTTGTGTTGGTTCGGCACGGTATCCCTAGAGCTCGGCAAACTTGAATAAAGGATACGAATGTTATTGATTTTAGTTGATTATAAAATTATATTCTAACATTTAATGAATAAGCTACATTATTTGAGAATTTTGGTGAAAAAAAATCCTAAGGGCAGCAGAATTATTTTTATCAGTCAAAATCTTCTTAGTTGATGGAGAATTGAAAGGCATATACGAATATACTGTTCTTTTAATGGACCTATAGGTAAATTGAGTGAAAATTATAACAAAACTTAAGACGACAATTTTTCGATCTCCTAGAATGACTTGTGTGTCAAATAAGAAATTAAACTGGTAAAATTTTAATGGCGAATATGTGGCAAAATTTTGGCGAAAATTTCACCATCAAAATCACTCACGTTTGGTGGTCTGAGTCTCAGTAAAAATAGTTACCAAAGTGGAAAAATGACAACTTTCGATCGAAATGGACTTATCTTCTATAATAGTAAGCTTCTGAGTCCTTACGAAAAAGTAAAAAATTCGACTTTTGACCACAAAAAGGGGCTCTCTAGACCATTGCTTGCCGTTAGATTTTCTAATAAGTATTTCGAAAACTAAGTTCTCAAGAGATGAATATCACTGTTTACAGCTTTTGAAATATTTAAACTCTGGTGCTTTTACACGCTCAGTTTCTTATTCTTTTAATACATAATTCTTGGTTTGCTTGCGATTTAGCTCTTCTTACACTGTTGTACTGCGAAAGATACTCACTGGTCGTGACAAGGGCAGCAAAAACCCAGCACTGTCCCCATTTGACCCCCGAGTTAGTTTGAAGGTATTCTTCAAGGATGGCTATAGAACCGGTCCAGGACAGCGGTGAGGTTCCTTCGGTCACTTTACCCCAATTGCCGAGAAGCAATCCTCCGTCACTGTCATTAGCATTCACCTTGAGTAGCATTAGAAGGAAATAAATAGCATGTTTATGTAAGCAAAATTGAGGCTTATGAGTCTCCTCGCTTACGGGCTTAGCCGCTCACTTAATTCGATCGCATAAGAAAGGCCATATGTGTAACTATCAGACCTCTCTTAATTATTATTATTTACATATGCTGCGGTTTGACTATTGTCAGGTGGTAGCCCTTATACATTTCCCAGTGAAATTACACAACATACATCAACACAATACACAGTCTCGAGTACTAGAAATCCCACGAGTACCAAAGTTCACAAAACAGCATCACTATAACCACGAACAGTCCTAGAATATACACAAAAAACAGTAAAGCTCAACATATAGATCATCACCCCAGATATCCACTTATTACCAGCTCATTTAGGGCCCATAAATCCCACAATCAGTTACCACGCAGTTTTCATCTGTTCTTTGAATATGTCAATTACTCAAAATATTGATAAAAACAGGTAAATCAACATCAATAATATTTCATCCAATACAAAAAACGACAATATTTGTGAAAAAAGGTTGTGTATTACATAAATTCAAAGATTTTAGCACCGATGTTCATTGTTCGAAAAAATTTATTCGCCTATCAGATTCAAAGAGTATATTCTACATTTGCCTTTCTCCGAAAGTCATTCGCGAGGTTGAGAAACAAAATTATTAAAATACTGGGCATTTTTTTCATAAAGTCATCAAAAGACTGCAGGACACCTTCATCTGATCTTATATATTATCAGCTTACGTATACACAAGAGATGTAATTTGTAAACTATAATAACAGTAATGTAAATTGAAGAAAGAATAGGAAAATAATAATAGTGCTAACTAAATGATGTCAAAACAGATTGTCTCATGAAATGACTCAAATAACTAATACTACAAATATGCACTATAGATAATGCTGACTAATAAACCCTTTCGTATTATGCATTAAGAATGAAATGAAGAAACATATTCAATTCGAGGAAGACCACTTGTAAAAAGTGAAATCAATTCAGAGCAAACATAAAAAGTGCAATAATGGAGATAATTAGTAATAACACGATTGAAGTCATTGAGAATCATTACAAATCAAACATCAATTGATGTTTGAAATCAAAACATCCGAGAAACATTTATATCAATACAATTCGTATTATTCAAAATTGCTATCACTAGAAATGGTCAATGTGGAAGACAAAGGAGAAATATTTACTCTTGGTTTATACTCACGAGCTTGGATATAGTCCGCACAACCTTGATGGGGTCTCCTCTGTCTGATTCAGGTACATTTTTTAGAATAGTCATACAAACAGGAAGGACACATTCATCGAATTGCCCGTACACCCAAGGATTTCCGGTCGCGTCTTTAACTTTGGTTCCTCTCCATATCTTTCCCACATCGCACAAGACATATTCATTCAGAAGTTCTGTTTCACTCATGTGGACCAGATCATCTGTGAGGAGAGGAAGATCATCAAAATTAGTTTTCCATTTGAAGGCATTGATATCAATCAGAGTGCAATGAAAGATATAAGCTTATAAACTATTATGAATCTTACCTTCCATCCATGGATTGAATAGCAACCATACGCTGTCTGGGGCTGAATATAATTCCTTAATCCCCTCTGACGTCTCAGCCTCAATGTGAAAGTTCCATAAGCTAACTGGGGTGTCACTCGGGCTGTTAACCTTGAATTTAAGTAAAGATATGTTCAAGTAGATTAAGTCAAAGATTTAAATCGTGTTAATTTATTTATAAAGCATTAGCAGAATTACCGAGGTGTGAATTAATTTGATTTCGAACGTGAAATTTTCTCTTGCCCTTGGTTTAAATTTATCCAACTAAAATACTCACACAAGAAAGAAAATCCCTAATCAAATCATCAAAACCATACGTAATAGGCTAATAGTAATTGCAATACACCCACCAAGCCCTTTACTGCAACAAGGGCTTTCTTTACTTACCACGACGAAAAGGCAATTTTCCTCCAACTTTTCAACAACTGCATCCCAGCCAGTCGGTTTATTATCTGCATCTGTTTTTTCGAATTTAATCTTAGCTATACCCTTCGTTCCTTGTTCTACATTTGGGCTGGAACCTGAAATAAGACTTTATATTAGTAAAAAACTAATTGACCCACGTGAAAATATCGCCTAAATAAATTGAAATCAATTGATTTATACCCGAAAATGTTTATTTAGGTATGTTTTACTCTGTCTATATTCGTTTGTAGTGATTAGAGTGTTGATTGAAATATATTTTGGTAGGGAAATAGAGTATCAGTGTCCGTTTCGATACACCTCGTTTGTATCGACAGATATCAATATCTACCCATCCAGTTACGAAACTCAATGGGAAAATTCAAATTTTATTTTCGACCGAATTGTTCATATCACAGTTTTTGGTCCATTTTTATCAGGAACCAGGAAACGTTTCTCTTTGAAATGTTGAGTAATTTATATGTTTTGATAGAGTATAGAGGGAGAAAAGCGATGATCACCGATAACGGATGTTTAGAAAAATTTAATGAAGATTGAGTAATGAAATTAAGCTACATCAGGTAGATTATGTAGCATACATTGCACATAAAGGTATGCACCTAGGAAAAATGCCAATCAAAATGTCTGACATTTTTATATTCAGGTTCGAGTACGGTTAGAACTTAATTTCCTTCACTTATTTCTCCATGAGTAACATGTTAAGCTATAGCCAAATTGTACAAGGTCAGATTTGGAAAAAAAGACAATCATTTCTAGATGAGAAAAGAAAACTTTAATCGCAATCATGGCGATTAAAGTGTATGATTGAAGTTTGATTTCAAGTACGCTCATTAGAGTCCTAGATATCATTAAATAGATTACCTAGGGTGAAGACAATGCAGGGATTGCACTTTTCGATGATTTCCTTCGATCCTTTCAGATTTATTTTCACCGTAAACGGCTGTCCTCTACGTAGAACCACTTTCAGATTTCCTTCTTTCGGTAGTTCGAAGCTGTCCGTTCGATGCTTGGCTTCATTCTCATCGCACAGGAAATTCACGGACTCCACCGCTAATACTTTGGGAAAACATTTGAAAATTATTTTCATTCATCGTTTGAAAATATTTATCTGTGAGGGGAGTTCACAAGTAAAGTTAGCATTACTTTGTTCGATAATCACGTGAGAAACTCTAACTTATTTCGTAGTAAAAATATATTTGATATTATGATAATTTAATGTATTTAAAAACTTATGAGGTATAAAGGCGAATGTCAAAGATGTGAAGCTAAGATGATAAGAGCACCACTACGTATTTCAAATTTTATGTTAATGAGTGTTTTATGAGAAGAAGAAAACACAGACATAGAAAGTGACACTCTTACTTATATCGATATTAATAACTTAAAAAATGATGCAAAGAATCAATATTAACGCATTAGCGACAACGTATGCTATTGAGATAAAATGATCAATTTTATGTTGTTATGTAGGAAGAATTCATGAACCATATAAGATATTTGTCTTACCTTTAGGCTGACTCATCCTTAGCTATTTTGCTTTTCTTCTAGTACTTCAGTGGCCTAGGAAATAAAAAAACACTGCTTATTAATTATAGATAATTATAAACCTTTATATTAAAAAAACTAAAATCATGCTTAAATAACACGGCACGTATAAGGACTATTAATTTTATAAATATATTCAACTATTCTAACTCCTCCAGAATTAAATTTCAGCGCTCGTTAGTATTCTATGAAGAGAAATAACTTAAAGCTCTGACATTGACTATGCCAGCCTGAACTATAGTTCGAGTTGAATTTTGTGGAAAATGGAAGGTTTCTTTCCTGATGATATTAAAATTGTCCTCCTCCTTCTCCAATCCAGTTATTTATCTAGAACTATTCTATTAAACTCTGTTTTATGCATGTGTTTAAATGTAACATTTACCTCTTTTAGATCTATCCCAAACTGTTGGATGGTGTTGATATAATGCTGCCTTTCAAGGAAGATGTTCCTTCATATTACGTATAAGAGGAAATGTTGAGAGAATGTCTCTGTCATGTGGTCGGAAAACGCACCTATTAAATACTAATTATTTGCATTTCCGTCAGGCGGAGAAGCTTCAGATAAGGGATTACATCAGGCCTATTTATGTAAGATACTGAGTTCAGTTTTATGATCTTATTTTTGCCGCCGATTTGCAATACATAACATCCCTATTATTACCTCTCATTTATAAACTATACCCTTGGAGCAATTTTGATTCAAAATATTTTTAGCTCCTTAATTCAAACAATTGTGAATTAGTTATTATGTCGTGAAGGATCCATGTTACTCTTTATTTCCTCGTCGGAAATAGAAAGATGATTTAAGATTGTACTCTTTATTTTGGAGTTTGTATCCTACACGAATTTACGAGAATCGCTTAAGAGAACTTAGTAAAAATACTGGCCCGATAAATTCGAGTAGTATAGGACTTCATAGGTAAAGAAAAGCAAAGAATGTATGTGTTTAAGTGGTATTGCAGGAGAATCATATAAATATATGCTGGATGAAGTAAAGGTGTGTGTAGAGTATGATATAAATAGAGTATGACATAATAAAGAATGTATGAAAGGAAAAGCTGTGACCCAATTCCACAACAAGAAGGGATAAATTAGATGATTCTTAATATGAAGTATGATTTTCATTCGATCACTCTCCTTATGTTTCTTGTCTAATAAGACATTTCATTCTAGGAATTTTCTAATAGGGAAAATGTTTTCCTATCTCCGTTGGAATTGAGTCATATGAAACATTTAGAAAAGTTTCCTGCTGAGATAAAAAGTAGAACGGACATTGCTAATAGAATATACTCAAGAAAGAGGAAGTTCCTACTTTCCTGAGTTGAAATCTTGTTCTTGAGCTTAGAACAAATTTCTCTCTTTAGATAGTTTCATCTCTTTAATCCGGCTATTTTATTTAGGAAAAATGACAAAGTTGACGTATTCAAAGAAATTTTAAATATTTTTCTACGTATTCATAATGTTTTTTATTGTTAGGAAAATCCAGATACAAATCTTCGTCGAGTGAACGAATTTCTGAAGATCAGTCGCATATTTGCCTTCTCGTGAATCTAAATTTTTCCCTCAACTCTGTGTTATATTGAAATATTTAGATTTATTTTAAACGCGCTGCCCATTAGGATATGTAGGAGCCCAAAATTGAAATTTTATACACAAAAACGGATTCATACACAATGTAAAGTGAAAAATAACGTTTTCCTGTTTTTTTCACTTTATTTTTCGTTTGGCATCATTAGTAACATTTGATGGAAAAATTATTTAAATACAAGTATTTGTTTCAGGGCTAATTGACTGAAATAATTTACTAAAAGGCCGCAATGAGCTTTCAAAAGGCCACATGTGGCTGTAGGGTCCACGTTTCTGCCCTAGGCTATTTCATCAGTCCAATTCCTCCTCTTAATTTCCCTCCTCCCTTTAGATAGATGCAGAAGTGTCAGAAAAAAGTTGAGATAGCAATAGCACAAATATTTACGGTAGAATACAGTATTGATTGAAAAGGTGTAAATTTTAAAATTGTCTGTGCTTAAAACTTTTGTAGCAACTAAAGTTTGGACACATTTTGTCCATGAGCATTATCTTTCAGGAAAATGAATCGGTAAATGTACTGTCATGTTGTATGAAAACTTTTGAGATAACAGAATTATTACGTGTTAAGTGTTAAAAAGTATCAGATTTTATATCCTTTTTAGTTCTCTGTCACGATTTTCCTCCAATGCTTTTATCGGCTAAAGATATTATTATTAGTATTACTATAGATGGACCAGATTAAGTATCCGTAAATATCCTGAAGCATCCACATCTGTATATATTTATGAATCATAGAATTGCAATGAGAGTTTGAAATAATTGTTCAGAGATTAGAGTACTTTATAACAGAATACGCAACGCCAATATCAGATTAAAAAAAAGTAAAATAAACCAAGACTGGAAGCCCCTTAAATTTGAGGCCTTTGACTTCAGCCCCTCAAACCTATAGATGAATGCGGTCCTGATCACAAATCATTCAAAATTTAAATATTCTGTTGCAAATTCAATAAATCGTGATATCAAAGTAATTTTTTATCTCGCCCGCAATAAATTGGTGTTTTATTTATATTCTACTTTACCTGATTCATTCCAAAATGTAATTCCACTTCATATCAGTTTTTCATTTTAAAACTAATTTTCGGATGAAATATGTTAAAGTGTTCTGGGCGAGCAGATTGAGTTTGGTGCGTGGGCCTTCGCCGCTTTTTATCACGGAATTTTTTTCTAAACGAATGACATTCATAAATGAATGTAATTTTTGCTACCGATTTTTTAACTTAACGCTCAAACTCCTCCGCTCACCTATTAAAGCCTGGAAAAATTCGCGACACATATATTCACAAAAATTATTCCCCTTGACGTCGGCAATATTTCTGCTCACCATCATTTTGCTTCACATAGTATGCGCGAACACGAATGTGTCGTGCGAAGGAGTTCTCATGCATAACATTATTATTTTTTTACTTATAAACACGTTAAAATGATAATTAAACTGTTAATGGAATGATGTATATTAAGCTAAACTTAAACAGTGCAGAATTAGCAGGCATAATAGAGGAAATTTATGTCACTCTGCTTCTATAATATATAATTTAAGAACTAAATGATAGAAGAATACTTAGTAATAGGACTACTTAGAGGTTGGGAACCTGAAGCCTTCAGGCCACATATGGCCTTTTCGAACGAACGTTGACCCTTTTAGTTATATCAGAAAACAAATATTCCTATTTAAAGAAATTTATTTCTTAATATTGTTGACAATGCCTTGAAAATGAAGCAGAAAATGTTTTTTTTTTTTAAAGTATACTCAGCAATTAAAATCATTCTCTTACAAAATATCATTGTTGAACTATCTGAACGTAGGCAATTTGCAACACAAGGGTGGCCTGATGGCTGAGGTTTCTCTTACAAGAAGGAATGTTTAATGCGACCTTCCGATGAAAGGTTCCCTATTCTTGAGTTAGGGTGACCATACGTCCTGTTTTGGTTGGGAAAGTTCCGTTTTCAATTCGATGGGTAATGTTCAGTTCCATGCTTGTTATAAGCTGATTCTTTAAGACCGTAATCGATTTCTTATGGTCAAGTAAGTTAATCGAAACGCAAGCTATAAAAATTGTGCCTAATCATGTTTCGAAACAATTAGAATATTGAATCAGAAGATCAAATCCCGTTATTTTTCTTGAATATAATTCAGATTATACTTCGTCCAACGTCATCAAAAGACAACGTAAATCTTAAGGCCCCGAGTATTACTTTCGGTGGAATAGCGCGAGCTGTTGCGACTTTTGCGTAGGAAGAGAAAGTTGGCGATGATTGATTTAGATGACATTCAGCTTAGAGTAAAATTGATTTCTTATATAACAGTACGAAGAGTGCCATTCTCCCGTAAGGAATACACTGTGCCATAAGATTCACGTAACCTTTTCATGATGTTAGACGAAGCATAAAACTTGAAGGAGAATGAATCTTCCCCAAATTTGATTTTACCGAGAATATAAGTTAGGAGATGATCGAGGATTATTACAATTTCAAAATGCAGATAAGTTCAAGACTGTTTACAATAATGTACACTTGAAAACGTAAAAATAAAGATAAAATGAAAAATATCTTATTTCTGTTTGGTGATGGTGAAGGTATAGTGAAATTGAAATTTCATGAATTATGTGATATTAAATTAAATCTCAGAAGGCTACATTTTATCATACCTACTCCAGAGAAGTAATAGTCAATGGTAAACGGGGGACACTTTGTCGCTATGAAATTGCAAAAGATATTCAAAAATGTTGTAACGAATGAATAGAGTTAATTTTCTATGAAATAATTCTCGTTGATTCAAACCAGTCCTCGAATTAGGGGGGAGAAATGTAAACAAATGTACCATGAAAATGGCATGCTTTATTAAGGAAATTTAACATAATGTAACTATGTAATATTCTTAACACCATACATAAAGGAAAGAACGATTCGTTAGTTATCTTTTGGCATAAAAATATTCTAATTATACTCTCCCAGTTTTGCTCATGGCAGTGGCAATAATAAGTACTAAGGTATGAGTGATTCTTGATCATTATAATAATCTTAATCCTTTTTCGATGGATATTAATAGAACTCTTATCCTACAGTACACTTTCATGGACACTTTCCACTCAAAGAATTCTGCCTTGAGGAAAGCAATAAAAAGCTATTTCATCTCTCATCTCACCTGATAAACCTCATTTCCTCTCCAAAGAATTGCGTGGCTTATGGTGGAAGTTCTACCCAGCTTTTAAACAAATGAAGTTACAGAGGTAACTCAATGCTATTCACTTAGCTATAAGGTGATATAGGTGATAGAAATGTGAAATTAAAAGATTCACCATTCATTCTTCTGTGACTAAAGTTTGCCTATTATTATATAAATAACGATTCCCAAGGTAAAGCTGAGAGATTTTGAATTATATCAAGTGTTTCACAATTAAATTCTTATCGACATATTCTACCCCTTACCTTACATTATTATACTTAGATTTCAAGTGAAGTGAATCACAATACTCGTATATCTCCTTGTTCGAGTGATCATACTTACCTTCCGATTCTATGTAATGCCGGCTTATTATGTGAAAAAGTACGAAGAACCCCGTATCTATTAATCTCCAGCCAGAAATTCACCCATTTTTGTTGCGATGTCATCTTAACACTGTTGAGTTACAGCCTTATAAATTCGGCAGAAATAGTGCAGATTCGTGTCGTCTGCCCTCATGAAAACTGCAAATAAAGAAATAAGTATTCAACCGAAGAATGTTCTCACTGCTATACTTTGACGTACTCTTCGAAAGAAATATCCGATCGAAAACTGAGTTTCTAATGCAAAAACATACTTTCACAATCACGATATTCCACAGCACTTAGCACATGCTAAACACCCACTGCAATTCCATCAGATAACACTATCCTAAGTATTCTAAAACAACTTACCGATCACAGAAAGTTAAGATTTGAAGTCCAAAGAAGCATGGACGATCTCTTCTAAAGGTTTTCACGAGGTCTTAACGTTTTTCCGCCGTTTTGAAAAGGATTATGGTACACAAAATTCTGACGAACGAAACCTGTTCTTCACGTGGCCTTGGTACAACTCAGGTTTTGTCTCTCTAAGTGAATTGTGTACAAGATGGTGCCGTTTATATTTCCCTGTGAATTTCAAATATAACTAAGAGTGAAATGGATTTTGTCTAGTGAAAATTTAGTGATTTACTTGAAGACAGCATGAGTGCGAATCGAAGGATTGCTGTGTCTGTAGTGTCATTACTTTTTCCAAGTAAGGAGCACTCGTAATGGTGACGGTAGCAAGACATTGTTCTTGAAATCGTTTGTACAGAAGAAGCTATTTTGTAGGTTTCGAAGAGCGGTGGAGAAGTTTTAAATGGGGAATTTCTTTGCAGTTTGGCAATTAACGTCTGTTTAAAGAGCATTTGGAGGTGAGTGAGCATTCATGTATCCGGACATAATTTTCCGAATATAAGAAATAACCAAGAGAAATTCCAGTGGTTATAAATTTATTGAAATATTCCTGGGGAAATTAGTTGAAACCCTATCATATGATAGTGTTATATGACGTGTCAAAAGGTACTCGAAGGCTACCGACGAGCATACTATTTAGGGAATTAAATTGTGGCATTTCATTAACTTTATTTGCAAACCAAGACATTTTCAGGCATTTAATAATGAATACGAAATACAATGTATTACAGTGTTCACACCAGAGGTATTTCTTTGGATCTTCCCGAAAGAAATATCTTATATTCGTTTTCTTCTGCCCCCGCTGCATGTCTTTAAAGTACTCATTTAACTTCAGTCCTTTTCCGTTTGAGCGATCAATTTAGGTTTTTCAGCTGACAGAAAAACTCGCTCTTCTATCGTTCCTTTTTAATAACACCCTATGATTTTAAAGCATTGTTTATAAAAGAAAAAAAAGATCGAAAGATCTTGATAACAACGTCATAGGTTATTTTTGTTCTCAAATGCCGTTTCATTGCTATCTTCATTAAATTCAGTGACTTGAATAGGATTAAACATTGCTTTAATCAATTTTTATTGTATGAAATATATTTTTATTAATAATATATAAACTTGAATTCCGTTGTCATTTATAAAATCTCATTATTAGTTGTATTGTCATACTAGATGGTAAATATAAAAAGGCTGAATATTTGTTGCATTTCAATTAAACGTAGTTATTGTATTAATTATTTGTAAATTTATGGTGTCGTTTCAAGAATCGAATAATTAAATTCACTAACTTTCTCATACCATTCCTTGAACATACGTCATAATTACGTCACACACGACTATCACCTATTTTACGTCGAGTTTAAGTGTAGCATTGTAGAAGTCCGTAATTTTTCTGGTAAATTTAAAATTAAATTTAAATAATGTTTAATCAATAAAAATTTAATTTAATGCTAATTAATAATAATTAATTAATAACAAATTTTACCGGTAGGGGGAAAAGAGGGGGGTTGACGGAAAAGGTAACAGCGACGACCAATCAGATCTCACCGTTTTTGTAAACCGTTGATTTTTTAGGTTAAATATTTAGTTAATTTTGAAACATCGCCTTGTCAAGATGCATCGAAGATTTTTTTTCGAAAAAACCGTTAGAATTTTTTCAAGTGCGGAAGATTCGAAATCGACTAACCATGAAGTGCTTTTCATGTGTAACGTAATATATTTGCAACTTTTTGAATCCTAACGCGATTAATAAGTAAATTAACGGAACGTAGGTCGATTCTTGGCGTCAATACATCCGTGGCGTATCTTCGGGATTTCTTCAGTATTGGTAAGTAGCATAAATTAGTCTTAGTCAAACTATTTATAAAATTTAACGTTTCTATGCTATAGTTATTATATTAAGCTGTTGATTTTTGTATATGTAATTATTGACAGGAAATTATCTTAGTAACTATATTTATTCGTAACGTACGATATTCTTCTGAGTAGCTGCGAATCATACTTTTGCATCACTCATAATTTATGTGATTATCGAAACCTTATTATTGAGCATGAATTCCAGCTGCGGACGTCTAATTTTATTATATATCTGATTCTGGATGATATTTTAGATATGAAGCCACGAGTCTCAAGTTTTGAAGACGCTATCTGAAGAAAGTAAAAAATATTGCTTCGAAACTTTTCCGCGAACGATTACAATCATCCAATATTGCTTGTTTAAATCTAGAAACGAGTTTCCGTGACAGTTTTGTACTTGTTTTAGTCTTAGTTTACGTTTGATTAATTATTTATGATTAATTTTGGTTAATTATTAATGCGATTTATACGATTAATTATAAGCTTTACGATTTAGTATTAATTTTATGGGTAATATTTTGACGAATTTTACGATTATTTCTTACGATTTTAAGACCTACGATTCATTTTTAATTAATGTAATTACATTATTTCTTTGTTTAAATGAGATTCCAATTCCATCTCAACGTGTATTATAGGTATAATTTTGATTGAAAACTCATAACTGAATAAGTCGTTTTATTCGTAATTAGGCAACCCTATGATTTATTGATCAGAAAGACTTCCTCAAATCACAATTAAAAGATTAAGTTGCATCATAGGTGGAAAAAAATCTAATTACATGCTATAGGATTATATTGTTGGTTGAGTAATATATGAGAAAAATGTTTGAGATTATGAGCTTATTTTTAAACGGAATTTGTAACGGATTTAGCATCTGAATTTGAAAATTCGTATTTGGATCAACATTTAGCATTTTTAATTCATTTTATAATAGATTCATTTATAAGCTACATCTGATTTAAAAAATTTAAGTTAACACTTATATATGTTATCAGTACGGAAGTTAGTAAGAAGCTTCTCGTTGCTGATATGTAGGCAAATCCATTACAAAGTTTCTTGTTCGATAGTGATATAATAGTAATGCTTACATTGTAATTCAGTGGTTAACGATACTTTTACAGGAAGATTGGTATTGAATTTTAATGTGTAATTGAATATACATTATTTTCAAACATTTTGTCTTGGTTTACTAATGAGACCCTATTTATTCTTCATAAGTATTTGGTTTTCATACTTACTTCAGTTCATAACTTCCGGTAACTGTAGCATGTGTTACAGGTGTTACCATCTTTTAATTTTCTCGTGTTTATCAATCAATTGAATAAAATATGAAAACAATCTATTGTTAACTATGTGGAATAGGATATTTTTAATATGATCGTAAACAAAATCCTAATTTGAATCATCATCTTTGGCTACTGCTTGTTCTTGTTTATAAAAAACAATATTACTTCAGATTATATACGCTATTCGTAAAGAATTAATACGGAGTTTCTATTTTTCCAGATTGTGACTTTCTATTCTTGTTGGAACACTTTTAAATCTGTGATCGCGGGAAGGAACTGAAGAGGTCAAGGATAACCGGAGAACAATAAGTGGTGAGTTTTTCAATAACAATTAATAGTAATTAATTTAATACATGATAATCTCTATTTTGTGTGCTTTATTTTGAATTCAGAATATCTGAGTACTATGGTTAAAGGTTGACGTTAAATCTGATGAAACTAAGCGTTGCATTAGTCTTTTCTTTCTCTTATAACTTTCATGTTATATTAATCCTAAAAGGCAAAATAATTCAGATGGGAAATCGGTTAACCTGAAGACGATTTCTTGACGTCGATGAAAAAGTTCCATAACTATTTATTTACTAAAATTAATTGACTTTTAGTGATTTCTCTTTAGGAAATTAAACGAAATTATTTGTACTAATTCAATAAAGAAGTAATTGAAACAGCCCATAATTTTTCCCATCATTTCCCAATTATATCACGATTAGTATTCATGTGTTCAGTTTTCAAAAAAAATTAATAAATATCAACTTACGATACTTATGGATTGCGTTTAATATTCCTATTTAAAGAATTCAAATTGCGTTTCAAGTCATTCGCTGAATACGAAACTCGTTTACCGTGGTCTATTTATATTAACCCGCTAGATAGGGCGTTAACTAATTTCAGAAATTTGTTTGTTAATACCCAGGAGTCCAATATTATAGCCACTGACTCTGCAAACAGTGTTAATAAATCCTGAAACCCTTTAACCTTAGAAATATCCGATGTAGCAATCATAAGTCTAAAGGAATCGGAACATTCACTAAATTTTCATCTTCGGTTTCATGAAAAATCGGTAACTTTTATCCATTTTGGTTTTAGTCATTTGATCTAAAATAAGTCGACCCTACAAATAAGGATTTGTATATATTTCTCATAGTTATTGATCCTCTTTTGGTTTCGGACGACTGATTATTCCAAATAAATCATATGACTAGCGAAGGCTGAATTGATACAAAACTGTGCTCCCTTTAGTCGATTATCTCTTGGAAAATAAGGACATTAGATGGATATATAATACAGATTTTTAAATATATTGGAGGTGGCGATCATTAGAAAAGATCATTTCCTATTTCTCAGGTATTCGCATGTAGGTTTTTCATACACATCATCTGTTTCGGCGACACTTGGACTTTCGTTCTTTTCTTTGGTTCGCTTTTTGCATCTCCTGCCAGTCACTTGTTTCCCCTTATTCACATCCTCTTAGACTCGGGGAACTTTTCCTTTCGCCTTTGTTTACACTAATTGAAAACGAGAGGTTAGCGTAGTATACATTGATGATATAAGAATAACGACTTTGCTATTATCCCAAGGACAGATCGACCGTTGCTTTCACTGTTAAGGTATTCGCAAATGGAATAGCCTTGTTTTCGCTGAACTTCGAGGCTACGCTTAAGTTTAAGCCCATTCTAATTTTCGTAAACAAACTAGGTAAACTTTGTAGTATCCTAGTTTCTCCAATCTGTCCATAAAAAATTCCTTGGGCTTTAATGTAGTACCTTTCACTTATTACATGCTATACGCTTAAAAATGCTGTTTCCTCCTTCACCATTCGCTAGGTTTTAACACAATTTGGCATAGCGTCAACGCGATGAGGTTTCCTACCCGTATATTTGCCGTGTATAGTATACCGGATTTTTTTATCGTTAATTTTCACTTCAAATAGAATTCGAATCTAATTAATTACTACGACTATTAATTCGAATCTGACTAATATCCATTTCGAAGCATGATATGATTTTCCGTTTGTTATTCGTAAAATTCATGAACAGGAGTTCAAATTCTAATTTTCTTTTGCTTATCATCGTCATTTGCTAAATAAATTTTCAAATTTTTAATGAAAACAATTTTAGATCAGATATATTTTCATAATTGCCGTCTGTTTCATGAGTAAACGAGTTTTGCTTAGTGGCCTTCTTATATTGAATATTCCTTAAAAATATCATGATTGCCTAAGACCAGATTGACATCAGACGTAAGTTAAGGCTCTATACTTTCCTCAGACAAGGGATCGCCAGGAAATTTCTGAGAAAATTTTCTTCATCATAGAAATGTTTCTCCTCAAACGACTCACATATTGTATTCTAATACTTTAATTCACTTGGTTTTCTTCTCGAAAATGTTTAAGTGGAATATTTATAACGTTTGCTGGAATCAATGTGTGAGCACTATGTAAGCCTTGTGCAGTAAGCTCAGGAATGTGTGTTGTAATTATGAAAAGAAAATTCCTTTGATGTAATACACTAAGAATATTAAAATCCTTTTCATAATTTTCGACGCACTGATGTTCTAGATACAACTGAGAACGGCCATGTGTACTATATTGAATAGATAAACAGGACAGGCTGACTTCAGTCACGAATTTCCACCGTCAAACTTGTGAACCATTTGATGTTTTGCAGATATTGATTAGGATTTATTTAGAATTTAGGCAGTTTTGGAATACGCCAAATTCAGACATAATGGAATTGTGAAACTCAAATAATTGGCAGGGTAGTCGAGTTTCTCCTAAACTGGGTTCTTGAAGAGCTGTCCTAAATATCTTCGTATTACTTCAATTAATTTCTTACTGATATTTATAAGTAAAGAGTATCACAATATTAGAAATTTAGGTACAAATTGAATAGATTCGTGGGTATATAAGGAGAACTATATCTATTAATGAATTTATTCTCTTTTCCTACAGGAATATTCATCATCATCAACTCCTGTAGACGTGAGTACTATTTTCTTTTCTTTTATGTTCAGATTAATACATGCTTAAGTTCCTCAAGTTCATCAAACACCTCTTTATTTAAGATGATATTCATGCAATTAATGCGCTTTTAGTAGTAGTTACCTTTTTAACCTTACCTCTAAGCGCCAGTTTTCGTATTCTGATTCAATCATTCTCTGAATTTTGTGAAAAGACAAGAATTTAACGATCAAATCAACTAATGTTTTTTACTTTAAATTACTTCTTTAATCCTCTACTTGATCGGAAGATCGTTGCAGCCAGATCAACATTAAATTATGTAAAAAGTTTTCGAACATTTGGCAGTAGTTTTCTTAGGAAGTGCGCAATGGATGTATTAACCACCTGCTCTGTAGGGGGCGTGGGGAAGGCATTCCTCACAAACCTAGCCTACTTTTAGGCCTACAGACGCAGGCATCTATTTCAGGGGCCTTTCTTTCACCTTCTTCTGCAGGGGTGAGGTAACTAAGCACTCACTTCTCACCTGCTCGTTCTTTCTGTCTATGAGGTCGGAGCTTGTCCTTGAAGTTGTGGCAGGGGGCCCTCTAGGCATAGAGGTGAACCCTATAGCACGTCACAACGGCCTGGAGGGTCCACTTCTTAGGGCTTTATAGATTGTCCCCCCAATCCCTCCCTTCCCTCCCTCGTCGGAGAACCAGCAGGAGCGATGGTGTGCCGCACCGAGGAGTAAGTTTTGGTGTTGGTTAAAGTAGAGAGCGTGTGAGAAGAACCAGGTGGAGTTTAAAAATGTTACAAAAATAAGAAAGGTCACTTAGAAATATCTTCTCAGTGGTTTAAATTTTCTTCTGAAGTTCGCATTTACGAATCTTTTAAAATATAATCACTGGAGGGAATTCTTAAGATATTAATAATTTGATGATAAAATTTTGAAATCGAAAATATTGACGGAGTCTGGGTATTGAGAATATTTTCAGAACTTTTAGTGATACATGAATACACCTCACCATAAGAACATTTTCAAATTCGCCATTTTTTTTACATATTTCTAAGAGAAAATTTTTAATATTTCTTAAGAGAATATCGTAGCTTTATTTACACACACTGCACACGATCGCAACATTAAACTTAATGGCGATGGGTTTTTGTGATTCTTATTTTTCAGTAAAAATTAAAATTGGAAATATAGTTTTCCTTCCGATGTTCATAACACACGGCAAGAAACTATAAACTTAGATTTTCACACATATGTGTACAGTACATCTTCACTGTTAAGGTAATGAATTCACGCATATTCGGGTACTAGTTAATTGTTAAACAGTCACATCTACATGAATACCCTGAAAGCCGCCTTTCGGCGTGTGGCAGGGGCAAACTTAAAATTTAAGTTTGAGTTAAGAGTTAAAAGTTTAAGAGTTAAATAGAAAATTCATAATTGCAGTCTTAATCTTCTTAACTTGGCTTGCATTTACCGGCCGAGTTAACCTTCCTGTTTAATAGATACGTGCAGAACTGCTTGTTTACGTGGAAAATCACGATGTCACGTGATTTCAGTTAGCATATTCCATTCTTCAAGAATCATTTAGCATTGTAGATATGAAATGTAGAACGATTCAATGAAAACAAATGTAAGTGTTGATCTTTCTGCATACTTATACATAAATGCTTATAAACGTTCGGAAATCGTTAAAAATAATACTTATGCTTGGATGCAGGATAAGTACGTGTAAAATAGGAGCTTTTAGTTCTTCGTAATGCCTCTGAAATATTTTACCCGAGGAAACCGTGTGCTTATATAGAAAATCTTTGGTCCTCGTCGGATTAACCGATACAATTCCGAGGTGGTCGGTTAATAGGGATTATACTTTAAAATATTTCATGGAGAAACGTTGAAACTGGTATCAGTCAACTGATTGATCTATGTATATACTTATACCCGAAAAGAGTGTAAAATAGATTCAATATTTCTTAGAGATGACACACCTTTATAAGAGTGATAATTAAAGTTTGTTTTATGTGATACTCGAGATATTTTCACGCGAGCTGTTAAATAAGCACCGTAGATTCCTATTCTTATGGAATGAACATATCAGCCATCAAAGAATTGTTGGGAAAGAACTGTTTCCAGCAAATGATCTATTGATTCTTGATACTATCAGTCACTTGAGTCTTGAGAATTAAGAAATTGATGTTATGGTTATGGATGTTTTTGCTCGTATTTTGCTGTGTATACTTAGGTTGATATTTTCATGCGATAGCTCTTTAATAAATACCGTAGATTCCCATTCTTACGGAAAGAAAGCATTACATGTCGATCATTGAAGAATTATCGAGAAAGAACCGATTCTTATTAGCGACCTATTTATTCTTGTTAATATCATTTTCTTAATTCTTGAGATTAAAGACATCGATGTTATGGTTATATAGCTCGCATTTCGCCGCGGATACTTAAGGAAGCATCGAAGTTGATTGTTCCAACTAATGAACTAGAAATCCAAGCAGTCCGGAAAGGAAAATCCGGCAGATCTGCATCTCAGAATGTAATAAGACGTCTACGGACTAATAGCAAGGCCGATTTTGCAACTTACGTCATTATATTCCTGTATTTCAAGCGCATAACTTCCCGCGTGCATTTGCCTCTCGGATTTTGCCTTGTTTGTCTGTTTCCAAACGTGCATTGGAAGTGGATGGCCGACCTTTACGTCCTCGCTAATGCAGCGGCCGATATTCGGCGGTTTACGGCCTCGCCCTTCCGCCATTATCCGTCGTCCAACTAAATGTTTACCCTCGTTCCTCGAATGATGGCCCCTTACGAACTCTTCTGTTTTCCCCTCTTTCAAGGCGCAATTCCGACTTCGTCATAAATTAAACTTTTATATCTGCTCTCGTTTCTCCTCGTCTTCTCTGCGAGTCTGCCTTTTCCATCCCTTTGTTCTCCTTACAACTGTTTCTTCCCTTTTTTACGACCTGTAATTTTTAGTTCGGAAAGGGAATGGAGCTCTTTCTCCCCGTCCCCTTGTCGAAGCAGTTTTTCCTTCCTGGGCAAATAATGGTGCTGTCGGAATCATTTTTCGTCTGATAGATTTTTTTATCGACGGAATTAAATCTGTCGCGTTTCTCAATCTGGGATTCTTCGGCAATAAGTTTCCATTTTGGTTTTTGTGACGGGGATTCTTAGAAGACTTATAAGGGAATGATTGGTGAAACAGAGTCAGGGTCGGTTCTAGGGTATCAAACCGTGATATTTTTTAGTTTTACTAGTTTTAGACTAGTTTAGACTAGTTTTTTTGCCATTTTCATTTATGACATTCTGTATATTCAGTGTTTTTTATCTCTTATATCATGTTTCCTTTTTATTAACTGTTATTCTTTTATGGATTATTTCTATATGCAGTTTGAAGTGTAAATATGTTCCTTGCTTTTTGATTCCAGCCTTTTCTATAAATTTCAGTTTCTTATCTATCTGTAGGTATCGCAGGTTTTTCACACCCTCTTCTGGGGTGTTTTCTTGCTGTGGGCTATTTTTCCTATCCTAGGTTTTTAAGCCCACAATATAAATTACTTCCGTGCACTTTTTTTGCTCTCTCTTTCTTACAAATTGACGAAGGGTTAGATGTAAGAAGAGACTATTCAGTCTCAATCTCGCCCGAATAAAGACGTTTTATTATTATTATTTTTACTATTGGTTTTAGCTTCCGTTAAATAAGCAAATATCGAACCCGATTTCAATCCTTCTTCAAACTTCAAACCAGTTTTATAATATAATATGCTTTTGAAAGTTTTCCTCATATTTTTAACCTGTTTTATTAACAATGAATTGCATTAATTCTTAGAGTAAAACTTAGGAAAGTTAGATGAAAGTCGAATTTACACATGTTAAGTTAACCTTCCTTCAGTCAGACTCATGCACTAAAATGTGTATCGTTTGGAAAATCGGAACAGAATAAATATCGGGTTTCGGCTTAAATTACGGGAAAAATATCGGTTCTTTTGTTTTGGTTTTTGGTTCAGTTCTTGTTTGATGTCCAGGCTGTTTGGAGAGCGTTTTTAAAAGGCATTAATACCTTCCTAACCTTTTCATTGACGTACCATTGGTAAAAATATCTATTCGGAATTGCTCACTGTATTGATGAATGATAAATGGTGTAAATTTTTCTTATGAATAAATACCTGATTGTCAGCGGTAATATTTAAGCAATCATAAAAATAATGCGTGTTAGGAAGTTTTTGGTAAAATACGCAAAAATAATAATTCGAATAGTTCGAAAAAAGTTTAGGTTAGTTCCGTAAAAATCGGTAAAAACACCATGATTTTATTGGATCTATATCACTGGTGGGAAAATTCAGCTCAGCTCTCAATCAACAGTTCAAGGAGCTAATAGCCGATAATCACCCGTTTAACCGAGCTCATACGAGAACGATAATCATTGCCCGATTAATAACAGACCCGTTTAGGTTTAGACAATTCGGTTGAAATTCCAGAGGAGAGTGAGATCCAAAATCACGTGTATTACAATCATCGGTTGCGGAAAGAATTCGCTCGGCCGCACATGAGTGTGAGATGAATGTGGAATGCGAATGGGAATGAATGTTTGGCGGCTATTCCGCGTATTGTTTCGAATCGCAGTTCTGGGAAGAGAAAGTTTCGACATGTCCCGGGAACGTGATATTGGCACCAGAGAAAGGAATTCTGGGAATATTGTGGATGGACATTTTGCGGTCAGGCCTTAAGTGCTCGCGACTGTTTTAGATCCGCGGAAGGGATTGTAAATTACCGGTAAGCGTAATGTTCACGTGGGTGGATTCAGGTATCCTCATCTCTTATACTACCAGGGGTCAGGGTGGTGTACGTATACGAAGGTGGTCTGAAACGTTTCCCCCCGATTTTTCAGAAATCTTCAGAAAATTTTCAGAAATATGCCGAGAAATGGCGAAATGTCGGAAACTTTTCAGACCACCCATGTACATAATTATTTTTTGTAACGCATTCCAAAACGAGCTTATTCAGGGGACTGAGAGATGAGATTACACAAGAAAGAAGTACGGTAGATATGAAGGCGATTAGAGAAATAGATTTTGTTCTGGGGAAACGTGTATGACGTTCGTGAGAGAGAAATTGTGAATGGCTTTACTTAAGTGCTACTATAAAATGCAGTTTCCGTTATGGACGTGCGAGTATAACACTTTTGCGATAATGAGATAACCGTATTGATGAATGGAATATTTTCATGTCTTTTGATTTACAATAGGGTAAGATAAATCATTCACTTTTTCCTCTGTCTTGATACACAGGTGGTCCTCTGAAAATATGCTCAGTCAATATATGAGATTGTGTGTATCTTATTAACTTCGGAAAATAACAGTTGTTAATCAAAAGGGCATTAATTGAATATGGAAACATAAGAAACAGGCGAATAAGGAACAAAGAAACACAGCTTTCTTGTCAAATATAAAAGAAAGGCACTGAAGCATGAACTTTGCTGTTAATGGCATTAATTTTGGTCACTTCCTTCTCAGTCCTATGAAAAGAGTTATTCATAGGGTAATTGTGCTACACTTGTGTGGACTCTAAGCATTGTGGCTCAGTGAGAAAAGCTGGAGCATTTTACTTCTCATCTTGCCCAGCCGGTTCTCTCTTTCTTTAACGCTTTCGATAACTAATAGAAGAGAGGATCCAAGCTTTGGGAATGATGATATTATATAAGAGCTTTGAAAAAGTAATTGTATACCTGTAAAACACACTTGATCAGCTAGCGTAGTTAGAGAAAACGGCTTCTCCTTTAAGTTATCAAATCTTAATTAAAGAAACCTTTAACTTTGAAGAATACAAATGTCCTTAATTATAATCTGAATATCGCCTTATATCTCTAAGGCAAGTTGAAATATTTCAAAGAATAATTTAAATCCTTTTGTCAATTCCAAAGAATGATTCGTAACGTTCCTTATCTTCCCTAATGCTACGTGTCTGAATAGCAGAGGCAAACAATGATGCTTCAAATTTACATCACGGAAACATTTTTGGCTGATTAAGACAACGTTCACGTCCGTTGCGGTGCGCGGAAAATCACACTCCTAACCGTGGTAGCAGTGTTTTGTTTACAAATGATCGAACTGGGTCCTTTGCCTCGTGTGTAGAGAACACTCAACGGATAGAGGTGGAAGGGGTAGAAAACGCTCTAGGGCATTAACCTTCTGCTAGGCATGAGGCAGAAAGGGTGCTTTGGCATAGTGAAACTATCTGCGCTTGCTCATAACATCGAGAAACTTGTGAAGACACGAAGGTTGACTAGTAAATGATTAGGAAAATTCTGTAGAAATTTCGGTGAAGATAAAAAGCCTCAGTGTATGAAACTACCTCACCTTTATAATTCATTCTTGCCCAGTAATTTATGGTTCATTTGAGCGCAGAAAATATAAGGCTTCTCGATAAAACCATAAAACTAGTGGAGGAGTCAGACATCCTTCGCTGGTCAAAATTCACCCTCCTAAGCTGATGGAGGATTGTCCCTTACTTACAAAAGAGAGAGATTCCCTTCGTGAAGACCCAATTATCACTATAATCACTGCAAAAATTCCGTATCCGTATTCAGGAACAACTAAAGGATTACGTTTCAACGGCAGTCGTTCCTAACTGCCTTAACTATGCAAAGTGATTGGGGTTTTTTATTAGTATTCGTTAACCCAAGATTTGGCTTAGATTCATTCTTCATTTGAACATCTTTCACGAATTTATTCACTAAATCCCCAACCACAATCATAGCAAAAATCGCGAGATAGTGTAAAGAAATGGAATAATTATGTTTAAGAATTCAGTTTTTTAAATTTCATGCCCAACTTTTATCTCGAAAACGGCCGAACATCTTTGACAGTTCCGATCTAGTAAGAAAAAAATAAGACTCGGCTAATAATGCATCATACGCTTAAAATCGCTCGCATAGTCATGTTTTCGGCTTCGGAAGTGAATTGAGGGGTCTGGAAACAATGGGAAGTCCAGGATTGTCGTTGTTTTCAGACTCTGGTCTCAACGCTGGTTCGAACCCCAATAGATACAGCTTTAGGAAGGTTTCTAACCCTTAAATTCCCTTCCCTGCAAAAATATGGTAAATGATCCAGACCGATAGGGAGTGCTTCCTGTAAAGATCTATTTTGAAAGAGCTTCCTCCTTAGTTAAGAGCTGCGGAAAATCTCCTTCCTGGCTGCCAAACCTGTGTTATCCGGATTTGATGCATATTTTATTTATTCGAATATTTATTGATCATTTAACTGCCAGATAGCATGAAAACTCACTCAACAATAATTCCGATACTCGTTAAATACTCAGTGCCTTCATATTGCTGTATCATATTACAATACAGGAATCGAATTTATTTATACTCAAACGCTGAGCAAGGAAGTCAAGCAGCGCAAGCTAGGTTCAAGAGCTTTCTAAATCCCTTATTCGACGGTTACATTTTTGAAAATTGGTTATATACTTCCCTAATATCTTATTCATATTGATTGTAAAATGTCACGTCTCAGTGGATATCAATAGTGCAGGGAAATGCGTCTTCCTTTAGAATTTTAGGAACCTCCCTATCGAATTGAAATTGTTGAGCTGGATATACACTTAGGAAGGAAGGAGGCATTGTTATTTAATATTGGAAAATCCAGGCTTGATACTAATAAAAAATGTGTAAATGAATTTAATGAAAAAATATATGGTGTAAAATGAATTCAGCTTTTATCGCACGTTTATAGAAAGAAATTATGCGTAACTACTCCTTGTTTAATATATTCATCCATTTTGAGTAAAGCATGTTTCCTACTAGAGTAAGATTCACTGTACTTTTTCTTGCACCTCGCTCTAGATATTAAAGGAGTGCTAAATTTACTTTGACGGAAATGTGGAAGAAAGTGTTTGTGCAACGCTTTCCTTTTCCTCTCTCGCAGAGAGCCGAAAACTCGAACTCAGAATGTGTGCTCCGCGATTTCGTTGATTAGCTTCGTTACTCCGGTCTTCGCTTGAATTTGGAATCGACGGACCAAAATCCGTTCTGATATCCAACCAGAAGAACCGAGTTGCAGTTTTCTCGGTATATTAGGCTCTCAAGTTTACTTATCCTATTTTCAATACTTCGATAGTGTTTTTTGAACCGATGATGATAATAAAAAATAGTTATCACCAACCAAACGAGCCTGGTCTAGCGCTTTCCAATAGATTCTTGTTGTGACTTCATACTATTTTATCTATGATTTTCATCCAAATTTTGCGGTTTACTAACTCGCGATTTTTAATAAAATCATTATATGGATAAAGTAAATGAAGTGGTATAGGTGTAATCCACAGTAATGTAAAAATAGCTAAATCTGAGACCGGTTATTTTTTTTTACTTATTTTATTAATTAGAATTCGCCGTTCACCAAAGCACATGAAATTTAGTAAAATCAGTCTATTCATTAAATAAGTGAAAAAATAGGTTCCATAAAAAATGAAATAAAATAAGTCAAAGTCACCGATTTATTTTTTTTACTTATTTAATTAATTAAAACCAGGATATTTATACTAGATATCGCTAAACCAAGTTCTTAAGTATCGGGGAAAAACAGGGGTGGGAACCTTTTTCATCAGAATTCCGAATGTTTAGTACTTTTGTTGAATGTTTTTACTTTTCCTATTCAGTTATGTATTTCCACCACATCTCGGCCGAAGCTATAGATTATACTTAAGGGTTACTTGGCAAAGAGAAGCTCAGAATACAGAGAATTGGAAAGCGCTTGGGGAGGCCTACGTCCGACATTAGATTGAAAATGGCTGATGATGATGGTATCTTATTAGGATGCTTCAAGGTGAAATTCAGAAAACACGGATATTGGCCAGGTTTTACGAATAGAATTTATCTTGCGTCTGCAGTGCTCCTAATATGGATTAGTATCTAGGAAGAGAATTGAAGTCAGAATGAAAAATTCTTTCCCGTTGGATAGCCATCTCTTTCTCTTTCATCGTGGCCGTTCAATATATATCCGTCCGTCATTTACGGGGTCTTAAGACATTGTCTGTCTGAGGGATCACTCGGTGGTTTCCTCTCCTCACCTGCTTTCCTCCATTTTCTTCCTCTCCCTTTAACTTTCAATTTCCTTCGCCCACTCACCATTCATCTCGTGATCCGCCGGAATCGCCGTCTTTCCACGCCTCGATGATTTCTTCTTCATCCCATATCATCTGCCATCTCGTGGTAAGCTGTAGAACCCTCGCTCTTCTCATTCTCTCACCTTATATATTCATATTCCGTCCTCATTACCCAAGAGGTATTCTTTGGGTGTTTTATATCTTTCCCTCCTGCGCACCCAAATTACCGTATGCTTATCAGGGATGATTTGAAACTTTTCCCCCTTGTTGTAATACTCTACTGTAAATTACGCCTTCTCCAAATAATTTAATGAAACAAGAAGTGGATTTTGTGTGCGAAAATTCCTTGGGGTTTTCTTCATGGTATTGTACATTATCTATTCCTAGTTTCGTTGAAGTTTTTAAGCGGATTATAACCAGATATCACTAAATAAGATTCATTTTGTTTCCTCATCATTTTTCCGTTTCTAAAATTATCGTAGACTCACAATTTATAGTTTTCTTTCATATTGTCGAGTAAGGCTTAAAGAATAGAAAAATGAAGGCTTGTGGATTTTCGGATATTATTTTTCGCTTATTTTCGTTGAATCTTACAGGGGTTTACACAGTAATACTCCCATTTAAAGTTACAAAAGAAACAGATAACTTTATTTGCTTATTAATTCTGATCATATGTTTTAATCTGTTGGCTTAATTATTTCCTATAGTTTCTGATTTATTTCGCCGAACCGTCTGACTAATTAGTTATTGTTCTGATAACATCTTATAGATCAATTTATAACTTATGTCATAGTAAAATATAAGATTTTAGTAAGTATTAGTGGGGTCTGCCAATCACAAGAAATAGAACAGTCAAAATCTAATCCTTTTGACGCAATGAAGGAAATAATTAAAATTAAATTAAGAGATGGTTGTCATCATAACTCCTAAAATGAAGATGAACATTCAAAATAAAATGGTAAATAGTATTAAACTTATTCACAAAAGTCACTATTTTGCCAACAGCGATATTAATGTAGAAATAACCAGATAATATCGGTCTCAATTTAGCGATCCTCTCTCCATAATGATTCACTGCTGCGTCAGTTTTAAATGTATCATTGCCCTACATTCTCTTTATTAGCTGTTATTATTCCATAGATCCCGTAATTACAGTAATTTATGCACATACTCAATATGTTGAGTAGGTACAGTTACGATCACGTACTTGACATCATATTGTGTCGAATAATATTCAAACCAAAAGAAAATTCATAGAAAATCTAATAGTTAATAAAAGTAATGTAGTTTAATTCAGTCATTGATACTCATGAAAAGAAATCAATACAATACAAGAAGTACATAGTCAAGGAACAACTCATAGACATCCTGGCAAGAAAATGGGAGGACTTAAACTCCGCTTGTAATGAGCTTAATTTCGCATTTCCGCATCCAGCGGCATCCTCAGTGATTTTGCAAGCACTAGCTGTGCTACAAGAAGGAAAAGAAACATCGCATCCTCAGGATAAATCACCGACACGTGATCGAGCGCGCGCATTCGATTTATGCCCCTAACAAAGTCCATCTCTCACGCCCCCTTGTTTCACCTCATTTTTCCCCGGTCGAGAGAGAGAAAAAATAAGCCTCTTCATCGGATAGCACCGCGGGAAGAGCGGAATGCTCTCCAAGAGAGCGATAAAGAGAGAATAATAAGCGATATTTCTCTTCGCTTATTTTCCGACCTCCCCGACGTAATGGGCAACGCAACGGCTTCGGGTGGGCGATGCCAAAAAGTTTCGGGGATTTGGGTCGATGACTCGGGCGCGGAATAAGAGCGTTCCGGAAAAAGGGGAAAGACCGAATAATCCGGTCTCATTTTATTCTGGAGTGGAGCACACGTCGGCGGGGGAGGCTCTTCCGCCCAATGATTCGGAAAAGAGATACTACTACGGGAGTCGCCCGTAAGAGATATGGGCGAAACGTTGGAGTCGCGGCGCCTTTAAAACAACTTGGGGTTATATCTTGCAGGTTTTATTCGGGAGTTGCGCGTCATAAGAATTCGGCGTGTCTCGCGGTCGGTTCACCCTCAAAGGGATATGCGGATACTTATAAAATATGCTGAATTATTTTTGGGGGAATAGAATTATTTTGGATTTTTCCGGGAGTTTTTTAGGATGGAATGAAAGAGGTCTGAGGAAATGTTAGCCATTTAAGGTCCGCCTCCTCGCGAGGAATAAGGAAATGCAGGATTTAATTAGACGAGGTCCTCTTTTTCCTATTTACTCAGGTTATGTAGATTTAATAGTCGTAGTCAGAGATGTTTCTAGGAACCGCGGGGTATTATATACTATAATATGTAACGTTATTAACATATAATATGAGCATATTTATTATACATTCATAGCGAAAAACAAATTTTACTGAAAGAGAGAGAATCAGTATATACAAAGTAAAGTAGTGATATGATCAACTTTAGGATTTTAGAATATGTGCGTTTAAAATATTAGGATACAAAATAACTAGGAAAAACATAAAGCATTGCTTATAAATATGCATTTACATATATGCTCATAAATTATGCGTATAAATAATAAATACGTGACGTAGAATTAATAAATACATTAAAAAAATAGAAATATTAACTAGTTCTATTTAATACATATTTTAAAATTATGTAATTACTTGTAACGTTGAAATAAATATACAATTTATTCGAAAATTTTAAGCAAAGTTAATATAACGGAAGTAAGTTATAGTATGATGTAATGTCATTGTTGAACAGTTATAATTCTTAGTTAAAATAGTAGAACTGAAACAAATTACTTCATACACATTTCCTGGAATTAGTATTAGAGTCTAAAGTACTTCCTTGTAAGCTCTCTTCCTTACTAAGGATATCTATTTTTACGAATTTCCGCAACTTAATTCAGAAAAATTTTCATTAATATAATTAGAGCGTCTTCCGTGGAGTAAAAGTTTTTCACGCAGCTTAAGATAAGGCTGCTGCTCCCTAGTATTCTTATTTGAGATTCTTTTCCGGGGACATGAATTTCCCGGAAACTTTGCTTCCTTGGCTACGAAAGAACTTTAGAAATCTTCTCGTTAGAAGTGATTTATTTCAAGTCTAATAATTTTCCGCTTGCCTTCGAGGAATGAATTAATAAGTGAGTAATTAGCATCCCGCGAGTGATTCTCGGATTTCTTTTATTGGGTCATTCTAAAGATTTCCCAGTTTTAATTAATGTCGAGATTCGAAAAATGTGCAATTTAGTTCTGTGGACGTGACTATATCGTTTTAGAGTTGTTTTCAAAAAGAGATATTTAAAAATATATTCCTTCTGACCATCCTGGCGAAATAGTAAACATCAGGAAGTGAACGAACTTAAAACATCGTAGTCTCAATTTAGGATGAAGGGGTTTATGAACATAATTTGAAATGAATCCTTCAAAGGGCTTTGGAGTGCGTAACGTTGGCCCTTTTTTGCTTTTCCGCCAAGGCGTTTGTTTGAAGTAACTTCTCAAGTCGTCTGAAGATCTTATGCATGAGAGATAGTCATTTTCTTAGTCAGTGAATTTACCAGCTGCATTTGGTAGTCAAGCTCATTTTTTTTGCTTCTATTACTCCCATCTTCATTGCAGCTTCGAGCCGTCTCTTTCGAAATACATTGGGGCGGTTTGTTTGATGCAGTTTATTTGCGTTCGCACGGGTTCAATGCACGGTTCGTAAAAGTTGGATGTACGTACTTTCGGTTTGTTAGTTCTAACAAGAGGTTGTTCTATGTAGCTAAACAAGCTGAAGCTTAAGCGCCGAAGAGTACGGAACGGCCTGTGGTCTTTTTCTGACTGCTATTGCTCTTCGAACGGTGCTAGGAAGGGGTCTTAGCAGTTTGAAAGAGCCTCCGGGCAAGGCATTTGGTGCAGAAAAAAGACAATGCATTTCACCGCTTACTCGTGAAGTTCATTCTCGTTTTATAGCGATCTGTGTGTCGACAAATATTCTTCACTTCTACACTATCCATAATTAACTACCGTGAGAAATTGTAGTATGACTTGCAATACGTTAGCATGTTTGCATGCTTACATAAGCTTCTCTAAGGAGCTATGCATTTTCTGTCCCTAGTGTTCAACATTTAATGAGGTTAATTTGTATATAGATTACTGAAGAAATACAAATCTTTTTTTAATTAGCTTTATCTTTGTTCATAAGCCGATTCGAGGAAGGGTAGCTATAGATTATCATCTCAATATGCCTAAACGGGATCAAAGAAAATTCTGTTCTATTATATACATTTGGAACCTTGAATTGAAAAAATTAAAAGCACGGCTTGCTATTTACGAATTTTGGATATTCTAGAGGAATGTATGGATACAAAATTTAATATAATCTCTTAGAGGGAAATATAATTCTTCGAAATTCTATTGTCCATCACAGCTTCACATCGAAGTGTAGAAATTCCAAGAATTTCTATTATTGTTTTAAAAATTTTACCCAGCGTAACTGACCTCTGCATTTTCATTGGGACTTACCTATTTGATTACTTACAGGGTGAAAGGTATTTCAGCCAAGGAACGATTCGACCAAGGAAAGTTCATCAAGAAGAATCCAAACCCCAGAAAACCGTTTTGAAAATCCATTTTGAAAAATATTATAATAAATATTCCTCTAGCAATGTATCTCTTGGAAAACATCATTTGGTTAAATGTCTTGGAATGAAAAATTTCTCTGGTTGAATCCCTCATTGGGTGAAACGTCGTTACGTGGTTCCTTACTCGCTTTTGGTTCAGAGACCTCAGTTGTTAGTAGCGACTTTTACATTTATAACCATGGTTGATTCACTTTCCCTATCTTTTATAATTTTCTCAATTGATTTCTTGCAAGACTTACTTACAACGAAAAGATAACTAACTAATCTACGGTGATCAATGTATTAAATTATTTTGAATCTCTAAGGTGATGGAACTATACTTTACTTTACCAATATGTGCGATTCATCGTTAACTTACCTTTGTTCCTTATTACCCTTTGTACAATATGCTGCATTATAATAATAATAAAAAGACTTTATTTAGGGCGAGATTGAGACTATAAGGTCTCCTCTTACATCTAACCCTTCGTCATATAAGATTAAAAAAGAGATAGCTTGAAAAAACAGAACAGAGAAGAATACTAATTTGTAGATTTAAAAACCTAAGCTAAGTGCTTAGGAAAAAATTTCCACTGCAGGAAAACACCCTCAAGAAGGGGGTGTGAAGAACCTGCGAAACCTACAGATAGGAAAGCTAAGATTAGGGAAATAACATAGAAACAGATTATAACACAAAAAGACATACCAAAAATATACAAAACAAAAAAGAACAAAAAGTTACATACATACATTCAGTGTCGTTACCATTATCGTACTTTACTTAAAATTTGCTACCTGTAACTTCATTTACTCTCATTCTATAATACATCAATTATAAAAATCCATTCTATAATATATCAATTATAATAATCCATCCATAGATTATACCATCATGGTGAAATGAATCCTCCGTACACCGTTCCTCACTCCTTTTAGTAATGTTAAGGATATAGTCACTTTTATGATAATCTTCAGCCCTCATTTTTATCCATGATCACTGTTTTCCTCCAGTCCCTTAACATTTTCATCTCACATCATAGATTTTATCAAAAATTTCAGCTCCCTTCTATTTTCGTTTCCTCGGATATCCATCTCTTTCATTTTTTGTTTCCCTTCACTCGTCCCACACGAATCCAAATTCCCTACTTTTCGATGAAATAATAAAAGGAAACTGTTGGCAGTCGGAAGACGCTTTGTTTCCTCCCTTTTTCTGACTCGGAATATTCATATTGAATTATAAAAGTAGCGGTGGAACGTCATCGACGGAAGTCGATCTAGTATTAGAATCCCAGATTTTGAAAGGGGAAAGGGATTCTCGGACTGGCAATTTTCGGTCGCATAACGCGCTTGAGATTCCTCTTAAATTAACCATCGATACTTTCTCCGATAAAAATTTTATCCTAGAGGACCTACGTGGTGGATAATTCGAAATCCTATCTCGAATCTCTGGGATGAGGAATTTAGTACGGCTGAGTTTTGGGATCGAGCTCCATAAAGTTAAAAAAAGTTAATGGGATCACGTTCATTTCTCCACAACTAATAAATTCATCTCTTATTAATACGTGGCTAAATTATAATTTACTTTTTTTAAAAAAGCGCATGTTTAAGGAAAATGGGATGGGTATGAGATGTACGTCTTAAGACGTATTTCCCTTTAATTTTTTATAAAAGCACTTATCATGTTACACATAGTGTTTGCTGTACCCTTTCATTAGTACTACACAAGCATAAAACATTATTTGCCGATGAATCGCTGAGATTAGGGACGAGTTTCGTGACCTTGGAATTTCAATGTAATTTCATATAAGATCATCATCGCGTATTTAGTTATTTATTGGTTGTCAGTGACTCTGACAAGAAATGAATTGAGAAAACGATAAACATTGATTCTGCACTTCTCAAGGAGATAGAGGTTTGAAATTATAGGATACATGTGAGGATCTGGTTGGATGTAACGTCTGTCGTAACTTTTATATAGATATTACTCCACTTACTAGTAGAATAATATCTTTACTTTTCACTTTCAAAATAAAATTATTGAATACAAATTGATTAAGCTTTTTTTGTCATTCTACTAATATTTTTTGAGCTTTTAAATCCACCATGATTGATGTTTATAAACATTTATAGTAAGAATAGGTTTTGAATTTTTATTATTTCTAATAATAATTTTAGGTAATGTTCTGTCATTCTTGACTGGGCAATATCTATTTTGTTTTGATCTCTTCTGAATTATTTGTTCGCGGGAATATGCATGGGCATCTTAAAACAGACTTTCTCCGAAATAAACCTTCATTGGCCATAAAATTCTTTAACCGAGACATCACATTATTTAAAACTAAACAAGTATGGAAGAGATAGCAGTTATTCTTCTCATGATTCTTTAATTTGGCTTAAATTCATGATTTCCCCTTGTAGAAAATATTTTGCACGGTCTTTACCTCTTTCATTCTCATGCACAGAAGATGCTTTTAGAAATCAGAAAAAATCTCCTTTACTAGTCTTTCTGTAGCACAAAATTTACTCTGATGACGTACAATTGTGTATAGGGTAAAATTTGAGTTCCTTTTTCACTTAAAAATATCATTAATTGGCTCTTTTCAGTCCATCTCTAGGACCGTCCACATCCTGTTTAAATTAAGACCTATTCACTCTTGAGGAGGAGTATTTTGAGAAGGACCTGTGTAGATCGTAAGAGTTCTTGGAAATTCTAATCATCCATCCTTAACGCTTATATGAGCTGAATCTCCTATCTTCGTATCATTATTATGACAACAAGTCCTCTGCCCCTGTTGAATTTCATAAAAGAAGCCAGTGTCTTTTTTAAGGATTTATGCTAATTTATTGTACACTGCTAGAATTTATAGCAGTGATACCTTAATTTAATTACACTGCGCACAGTGAAACTATTTTAGTTTACAAATTAAATTTCTGCGAAGTTTTGAATGTTTAACTACCTTTGGCACAGAATATATAATAATGCATGTTTTATTCAAGTTTGCTTGATCTTCGTTAATTGATGTGACGTTATGAAAGCCACTGAGGTGTGAACGATTCCAAAAAAGATATTTATCCTGGTCGATCATTATTAAATTCTATAGATAGTGTTCTTGTACTGTCAGTGACCATACGTTCGTGTTATATCTCACGCAATTCTGGCTCCGCGAGTAAAGCAAGGGCAAACTACCTCATCCCTCATCTTACTTGGAATGCCTGACCTATTCTGCAAATCATTTGGTTGCTTAGATCGATGGGTTGGATTTCCGAAAGTCGAAAAATATGTATTGCATTAAAAACCAATATATCACGTAATGTATCACATAATTAAGCTAAACTTTCCTAATTATGTAAGAATGATCCATATCAAAGGTGAGCAATGCCCTAAATGGCCACATGCTGCCTTTTAGAACGTTTTATGCTTATAGTCAATTAGTAAAAATTTCTCTCATTTAAATAATTTAGTCTCCCTATTTCGCTAATGATGCCTCATAAAAGTAGGACGGAAAATATCAACTTTTAGTTAACTCGGCGAAATAACTCGATTTCTCAACATTCTTTCTCCAACTAACGAACTGGGTACATTCTGCGTACTTGCTCGTATTTCAAATTGATTCCAAGTCACATATACGGTCATAAGGTGCTGTACAGCCCATCAAAAGATGTGGATAAGTGGTTGATCTTGGGCATTACTCGGAAGTACTGGAGACATCAGTGTTCATTAATGAAATTTTTTCGCTATTAAATTCTAAGATTATATTAAAACATATCATTATTATTAGTGATATTATCATCATATCTGACTGTCTTTCTTTTCTAATCTCAGTCGAGGCCAAGGCCTTCGAAATACACGATTAGGAGTATACCTCTCAGTCGATATCTATTTTTTAACTTAATCTTTCTGAGAAACGAATTCAAACATATAACTATTGAAGCATAACAGACATTAGGATGTGGGTACCGGGTGCGTAGCAACTTAAGGGAAGTTGGTTGCATATGCAAGAGTTAAAAATATTGGTCGTATCTTCAGGTAGTCTTACACAGGACGTCGTCGGGGATCATCTGTAATTTCTGTTGAAATATTTGAATTTGGGCATCTCGCAAATCAACAACGGCTTGATGGCTTCAAATATAGCGACGGAATGGTAAATACGGTATTTTTCTATACATTCACAGTACATACATAGGTTCTATATGGTCACATCATAAGACATATTTATTGGCCATTTTCTCATGTGCGATTGTATGGATCCGTGAAATCATATGTATACATTCATGCAAAATTTCTCAAGGTTACCCATTAGTATTGGTACAATAAGTTCACCAAGCTAGGTGTCAATGACTTTGTATTTTAGAAAATCACGACTTTAATTCCTCGACGTTTCATCCAGTTTATGTGCATAGCATAAGATATCTTTATTAACCATTTCCTTATACATGATTATATGGATCCGTAGAATCTCATGCCTTCAGTTATACAAAATTTCTCAAGGTTACCCATTGGCATTGGTAAATATGTTCATCAAACTAGGTGTCAATGACTTCGTATTTTTAGAAAATCACGACTTTCATTCCTCGTTCACCCGGTTTTCAATTTTAATATTTTAAGTACCCGCAGTGTTAATTTCGGCGTAACGCGAAAGAAGTAATTGGAGGGGTTTAAAAAACGTCACATTCAAGAGATCCCTCCGACTTAAATAATTTGTAGTGCGAGATCGCTTCGGCGGATGAATACGCACCCCTCACTCGCTTACGCATTTCGCCGGCGTACGGAAAAAAATGGAAACAATAAACTCGGCAACAAACTAGCAGCGCTCCGGTGCACACAGGAATTAAAATATCCCCATTTCTTCATCCGCGCATTTCGCAACTTTTTTGTCACCCGCCATCCATAATCCGTGGGACGAAACGCAAAGAAATGATAGCGGCGCGAGGTGCGTTTTTTGTCGTATTTCTTTTGTTTTTCATTTACATCGACTCATCTGGACGGGTTTCGCTCCCGCCTTTCCCAATTTTCAACGCGGGAAAGTAATGTTTATCTCTCCTGCGTGCGGTCTTCTCGGATAAAAATACCGCGTCATTTTTTACTTTGATAAAACGGGGAAAGGCGTAATGGAGCGTGAGAGCTTCCGGCAATACGCGTCGACAGTATACGAAAGCATTTGCGAGCCGAAAGGGCTTAGCGACGCGAAAAAAGTTGGTCGTCTTATCGTCATCCCGCAATCAGCGGGGTTTTTCTCTTAATTATGGAGACGTAATTAACATGGATGTTAAACGGAGCGGTATCTCCGAAATATTGGGGAAGTTTCTCTCGAATTCTCCATGCACAGGTGTGCTTCACTTAACGAAGTATCGGTTCACGAAACTCGCGATTTACGGGTTAACTTGCAGGTGAATCCAAATACGTTTATCGTAATAATTCTTCTCAATTTATTCTCAGTCCGCGGTAGGGAATGAAGTGAAACATCTAAATAGGATAAAAACGTTTATTATATTCCATGAAAAAAGGTGAAAATCTTAATTTTTTCCTTCCATAGTTAGTTTGTCTGTCTGAATAAATTAAAATATCATACGCCAACGATGGCATAGGCTGATAGTAGAATGGTTATTAAACAAATACGTAAAATTCTTATGCCATCTTCCATTACCCATCTTGCGACATATTTTACTTTTACTTATTAAGTTATGGATAGTATATTTTTCTTACGAGTTTGGTTTTTGACTTTGAATACAATCCTATATTTTTAGTCACATCCGATGGATGTCTTAATAAACCGAGTTTCTTGAAAGTAAAACAGGGTATTGTGTTAAATTTTTTCTCTACAGACGTTGTATGGTTTATTTCTTGAGGTACTAATTTTTTCACGAATAAAAATCATTTCTTGTTCAAGTTGAGAAATATTCATTAATTCAAACACAAAAATTTTCCTTCATTTAATTACAAAATCTATGTCAAGCCAAATATATGCATATCATTTCAATATAGCTCTAAAGACATGCGAGATAGAATAATGAAATCCATTTTTTTCAGTCTTTATCAAATGACTTAAAATGTGTTACTCACATGGACATTATGCTAAATTAAGTGAAATTTGACCTCGCACTGTATTATACCTCAATGTTGTACGAGTGTGAAACGTGAACGTTGAGAAAGGAGGATGTCAAAAGATTAGAGGCTTTTGAGATGTGGGTATGGCGTAGAAAGGAGAAAGTAAGTTGGGTCGATATAAAAACGAACAAGGAGGCTCTAGAGATGGTTGGAGAGAAAAGTGTAATGATTGAAGTAATTAGAAATCGACAAAATAAATGGGTGGGTAAAGTATTGAGAGGAGTGGGATTATTGAAGAAAGTGATTGAGGGAAGAGGAAAAGACAAAGACAGAATTTGTTAGACGAATTAAGAGGTGGGATAAGTTACCGGGAATTGAAGGAGAGGGAACTGAATAGGGAAGTGGGGGCATATGAACCTATCGAAAGGTAGAACACTAATATATATCATACATCAATGGGTGAAAGAAGGGCCTACTCCTCATCTTATCTATTCGTAAATTCCCATTTTTAAGAATTTTTGTAGAGGTTGAGGATTCGAACAGCCTTAAGGATGGTTATTTCACAGATAAACATTCAGCTTGTTTCGTTAAGAACAAAATTTCTGAGTATGTTTGAGGAAAATGGTGCGCTTTCAATTATTCAGCTGAACAGCTATGCCAATCCAAGGAAGCCGTTGTTTACAAGAACACGAGGTGAGGTAGGTATTTCTATAGGTTATCGGAAAGGGTTTCAACCGTAATTTTCCTGGAAATGAGTTGAGATTCTCGGCGTCGAAATGCTCGGAAAGAGATCTGTTGAAGCCTGCTGAATTCTCAGAATCGACGGAGATGTTGTAGAATTCCAGGTCTTCTTTGCCTTTAGGAATCGAGATTTATGCAAAAGCAACTCGATATCACAGTGATATTTTTAAGCCTTTACGTTTTTATCCGCATATCTCTTACATTTTTGCTTTTAGACGAACGGTGGAAGAGGTGAAAGGCCGTTCTTTGAATTCCTGCTGTGAATTCATTTCGAATCTTATCCTTCTCTGCCGCTTCTCTTATGGGCTAACCATTTTGGAATACTCTTTTGCTATTGTTTTTGGTATTGTGGTTGATGAGTTGTTTAAATGTATATAACATGAACACCATCTCTTTCTAAGCAAAGATATTTTATACCCACCCGTCACTATTTATGTGAATCATTATTGAGATAAGGCTGAAACATCCTATACGATCTCTATCTTCACAGATGTTAGGGAAAGTTAATATGAAAAATGGAGTCTTAAGATTTTATGAATGGATCTTTAACTATTACTGTTATTCGAGACAACGTGAGGAATTTTTAAAATTTCACTTCCGAACCATCTAAGAATTTCTAAAATTAGGTCTAGAAATCTCTTCATGACTACATCTCCTATTACTTTTTAAATACCATTTTGTTGTAATAATCGTAGTAGATGTATAGCGATAGAGGTAAAATTCACAGTCTTATTTTAATTATGCTTTCTCCAAGGATTATATTCATTGTAGACAGTCATAAAAGGGACGATCACCTAAAAGATTTTTTATTGTTGTATAATATATGTATTTTTGTCGATTACTCATCAACTGTTAATTTTTAGCTTAGAGAGAATTCAGAGTTAGCGGACAATGTAATCTATATTATACGACCCCCATGCTATTTAGGCTGATCCGACAATAAGCGTGAAGTAAGAGAAATAGATGCTTGTACAAGTCGTTTGTTTCCGCGAACGATTGCAGATAACAAAAAGCTAAAGAAGTAGCTCTAACGTCTTGTGTTTACTCCCCTGCTATACGCTGAAAGGCAGCTTACTGTGTATTCACGTAGAAGTTGAAAATTCTAAAAGAAGGGGATCTTAAAATAAAGATGTAAATAAAGATATACACTTAGAACACCTCTGAAATATAAAATTATTAAATCGTCATGTTATTGAAAATGAACCAACTATTGTTACTCAAATTTCATTTTTTATTTCCTAAATATTATCTACCGCGATTAATTGACTGAGAGAGATTAGATAAGGGTTCTATAAAAATAAAAACTAGAAAGAGATTTTCGCTCGCGGTTGCCGAAAAGCAATTTGCACCCAAATTTAATCGCGATATAAAACAAATACAGCAATAAACTTAGTGCTGTTAACGCATGAGTCATAAATTCGGAGGCGAGTCCTCAAACAAAGGGAAGGGTGCCTGTGTTAGTTGGTTTAATTATCCGCAGACGTTTCTAGAAGAGAGAAAATGCGAGAGGACTGTATTACATAATTCGAAAATCCCCTCACTCGCGCCATTTCCGTAATTCAATTTGTCTAGACCGGCTCCGTGCACCGCGGCTGCAGATAATTGCACCGAGAAATAGGACATACTCCAATTCCTTCTGTGTAGTGCCACCATCACGTACGTCGGGCCTAAGCTATTGACAAAGAAATGGAAAAATAGATGGGAAAGCGACCGCAATTTCTCCAAATGACGGTAAGAAAATATATAAAGGACGTCATAGGCGCCTGCCAAATACAGTGGCATTTAATTCAACTCTCCTTTTGTGAACGGTGGTCGTTTTTATGAGAGGAAGCAATTAAAGTGCATGCTACTTTTTTCTGGAATCGCGGAATTGGTGTCGTATTTTATACGAGCCAATAAAATCTACTGAAGTAGATCGTGAGCTAAACATAGATTATGATTAAATAGTCACTAACCACTTAGTCGCGTATATGTGATTGTATGTTTGATGGAATGTTGATTATTTTTCGGATTCAGTGGCTTTTTATCTCTTCCCTAACAGAAGGATGTTTTTGTAAACATCTAATCGAAATTTCTGTATACAAATTAGAGAAATAATGAGTAATGTAGCAAGGATAAAAAAGCTCACGAAATAAATTATCTGATTTAATGTAGCGTTAGTTGTTATTGTAGATTAAGTTCAAGGCCATGCAAAAAACTATGCTGAAGCTCAATGTTTTCTTAATACTGGGACTAGCCGCGTGCATGCACCCTCTGGGTGCAGTTGTTTGGTCTATACCAGACATCTGGACTATGAGCATGTACTATCATTCATTTATAATCATTACTTTCATATGGGAATATCAATCATAGTGTATTCTTATGGAAAAACGCAATACCTCGGTTTCAACAATCGCATCCGTCGTCAAGGGGACTCGTTGTTTATAGCCTCAAAATTTAACGAAATTTCCGTTTATTTTAACCGAATTCTCGCCATTTCGACCCGATAACGATATTTCACGACCAAAATAAGAATCTTTATTCATTTCTCTTTCTTTTGGTGCTTATCTCGAGTTCGTAAGACTATGGTTTCTAATTTAATTTTGCAAAAGAAATGTAGCCTGCAACCGATAAAAGTGAAGTTTACGTGCATTTCTTATGAGAACGGTTTTTCTTATGGGAAAACGCAATACCTCGGTTTCAACAATCGTATCCGTCGTCAAGGGGACTCGTTGTTTACAGCCTCAAAATTTAACGAAATTTCCGTTTATTTTAACCGAATTCTCGCCACTTCGACCCGATAACGATATTTCACGACCAAAATAAGAATCTTTATTCATTTTTCTTTCTTTTGGTGCTTATCTCGAGTTCGTAAGCCTATTGTTTCTAATTTAATTTTGCAAAAGAAATGTAGCCTGCAACCGATAAAAGTGAGGTTTACGTGCATTTCTTATGGGAACGGTTTTTCTTCTCTGGGTTCGAACTGGGGCCGTTCAGGTAAAAGAAAATTTTGCCACATTGTAGGGTGCAGCAGTCTACATCGAATGCACGTTTCAGCATCGCTCTAGCTCTTGGCGTTGGCGAGAAAAACGCTTTTTGTAGACAGACGGACCGACAGACAGACCGACAGAGAGACCGACAGACAGACACCGTTACGTTTTTAATATATATAGATATAGATTTGTATCCAAACAAGATTGGATCTTGAGAATCAACTTAGCGGTTTCAGTGAAATATAGTTCATAAACTTTTTTGGAGCAAATACCAAAATTTTAATAAGAGATATAAAAGCTGAAGCTTATTCACCGATTATCAGAGAGGTTTTGCTCAGATTTCTAGAAAACTTTACATTCACACATAATCGTACAAGAAAATATTGGTTAGGTTTAAAAAACGTTGGTCAATTCTCTTTTACATATAGCTAATTTAGATTCGAGGTGGTATTTTTTAAATGCCTCGACTTTAAGATCAATTCGCGCACGTGGAATTCACCTGGAGTCGAACCCGGGATCATTTTCACGAAGTTAGAATGCGTTGCCCACTTGGCTATCTGGGACACTACGTAATTTAAATTTATTTAATAGATTTTATATGAGAAGGTTGAGTGGGTAGAAAGTAAGTACATAATTCAGGAAAAGAAGGTGATAGGTAAAATATAACGGGATATGTTCATATTTTGTACATTATTTAACGTGATACGCATTTAAAATAAATCAGTTCTCTTGCCAACAATGCGTGAGTTTTGTTACGTATTTAAAGTAAAACAGTTTTCGTAACAACAATTCGTGAACTTAGTTTTTTTGATCTATTCTACATGAACTATACTATCCGAATAACTAGTATCAGCCAAATATCCCACAGATCTTGATGGATCAAACGGAGTAATGGGTGGTTATGAAGCTCCCTTTCAGTAGTACTAATGGCCTATCGTCTATTAAGCGGAAAACTGTCTTATCAAGAATAAATCTTGGTCCCAATGGATTACCCTAAAGATTGGTTTCACTGTATTTGATATAAGCAAAGTTTGTGTTTCGGCTCATCATTTAAGTTTTAAATACAATTACCCCCCGTATTCAAGGATCCACCTCATTCCAGCTCCCCTTGAAAATTCTCGCTTTGTATTTTTTTTTAAAACCTCATCGCCGCTTCCACGGATAGCTCAGGTCCTCTTTTCTGCTCACGGTCAGATAAAGTTGTGGTCACATAAATATTTCAGAGTGGCGGGCGCTAGGTGAAGACGAATGGATAACATAACTCCACTTCGGCGTGAAAGATTTATGCGTTGATTCCTTCCATTTATGTCTCTTTTTCCTCTTTATTTACTTCCCTTGGCGCGAATCCACATGGAGACGCTTTTCTCTCTACTGCGTTCACTGGAAAAACTTCAGAAATTTTGACTTGGAATGATGAGCTGGAATATATCTCGCATCGGTTTTATTGCACCGTAGACTCGTGAATGTGTTTGGAAAGTGAGTTATCTGTGAATATCTGCCTAGATTTTTCTGTTCCTAAGCGTTGGCTGTCCATATCGGGCCGGGTTTAAATTCGTCGACAGGAATTGTCTAATTATTTGAATTTCGTATGGTTATATCCATAAAGTTCGAAAAATAAAGCTTTTTTGGAACTTTATATGGTTATATAATATCCAGATACATCAAATCATATTGTACTCGTAATGCATGTGACACTATAGATAATCTACCATTTTATTTAGTTTAGGATTTTTTCTTTTGATACATTTCGGTCAAGCTAAGGAATTTTATTTCTGAACTTATTCATTCGGTGAGCTTAAACATTATGAAAATCTATAAAATACGTACGTGTCAGCTTAATGTATGCTCATGTATACATAACAGCTTAACATAGAGATATAGAACTATCAATTAACACGGAACTTTCATTTAATGATTAAGGTAAAACCTTGGATGTGTAATTTCCTGCCAATGGGAGGTTTTTGGAGGGTTTGTCCTCCCGTCTTTGGGCGAATGCCAGGCAATGTCAAAAGTTATTAATTATGCTAAATATCATTCGAGCGTTGCCACCTGGCTGGGCCAAATTGCAGCGTAAAATATACGAACAAATATTTTTAGGCTTTGAAAAGGTACAAGCACAATATCAATAAATTCATTGATAGGAGGATGAGAATAAGGAAACCATTTGATGAATAATACTTTGCGGAATCACTTACAACGCATTGAATATTAAGAGAATCCGAAATTTGATGGCTCTAAACGATGGAATATTGATTTTTCTGAGAACAAAAACTCCCGTGAATATCCGATCAAGTTTATGTACCATTTATTTCTATAGTTAGGCGTATTGTAATATTCGTATCTGGCATCTCTTCATATGATGAAGCGTATCATATCAGGGCTTATAATAGCGCTTTAACGCTCAAAAGTTTTCCTTGTCCTTTGCTCTACAAGGTACTAAATAGCTACTTTATTCTGCTGAAAAGGTCCACCTTCTATGACATGATACTGCGTATATAAATATTTTTGAGTTATCGATAATAATTCCCAGTAATTTAACAAAACACTTATTGTGCATAAATTTGTTACTAGATGAAGGAAATTACTGCGATTCAAAAATGGACTTAGAACATGCATGAGAAAGAAAATCCTTTGAAAGAACATGCACATTTCGAGAAAATACAGGTGGCTAAATATCTTTCCTCTTTAAGGGTCAAGATTAACGGTTAGCATACTTTAGTGCCAAGAAAATCCTCACACGGTTAAATTATATCTAAAATAATTATTCCATGAATAAAACGGATATTTAGAGACCTCGAAAAGCTATCACTGGGACATTGAGAAGATGCGATATCATTTCGTTACATCTAGAGACCCTCGATACGTGTGAAATGGAAGATCATGAAGGGTGAAAGGAACAGCTATTGTAGGAAAAGTGTTTAATATCGTATTAGTAAACTGTTTGAGTGTGAGGTACACTGCTATTGTAGTATTTTACAAGTATTTCTATGTGATTGTGGGAATTCTGCACTCGTATTTCGTCTTCCCACGGCGATAAATTCTTCTCCGCTTTTTCATTCGTATTCTTTGCAGAGCATAGTGCGAAACTGAATCTCTTGTCGGCTCTCAGTTTCTGGTCCCAAACATATTTATAATCTCGTTCAGTGTCTTGCGTAGGGGCAGTAAAAGTCGTTTGTGGTTTCCCTATATTTTTTCAAAGCCGCCACGAGGATTATTCTTGGGGTTTGCATACGAAATGCAGGACGTACCATATAATCTCCGTGTATGGCTCACCACGTATTTTTTCATTCGTTCAAATTTTCCACAGGGGAGACAAACGTTCCCAAAGTTTTGGCGAAAGTAAGGTTTCATTTCCTTGTATTTTGTTCTGCCTCGTCGTTTTTTGTGAAATACACGCTGCTGAAGGAAAATGCGGCTTTCCTTTTCGAGAAATGGATGTGAAATCTGGTATGAAAGGAAAGCCTACGGAATTTTATTCTTTCTTCTTGTGTTCGAATAAGATTTTCTGGTTATTTTATTTATTTATATTTTATATCATTAGAAGCATATAATAGAAATATGAGACTAAAATTAATTTTTTGTTTAGCAGAATGATAAATTTTGTTCACTAAGAGGAAAAATCCTTTTAGTTAGTTATATTTTCAGTTTAATGTTTAGCGTTTTAAATATCGAAAAATATACTTAATTAAATAGAAGGGCAAGGAAGTTTTTCGTCATAAGATTACATGAAGTTAAAGACTTTATTAGGATATACGTAAATAATCAACTAAATTGTTGGATGAGATACATGTTTGTTAACAGAAAAATTTTCAATCTGGAATGAAAAATCACTAAAAATTGCATCTTGCATATGGAGTATGCAAAAGTGTACAAAATCTCAAATTATCATTAAGAAGTGTACGTTTTGGAAGATATGCTTAGTAATCGTCCCGTAATATATTTAATTTACAATACTTAGCTTACTTAGAAGCTTGTATGTGGTTCCTAAGAATTATCCTAAATCTTAGAATATTACGCTTAGAAATGTTTTTCATTAAAGCACAGAATTTAAATCTGGTTCAATTTTAGAGTTCTAGTCTCCTCCTCTATTTACTTGGAAAGAGCTATGTTTTGTATCCATAAATTTAATAATGAGTTTGATCTTCCTTATAATTTAATGTTGATGTTTTCATGGTCTACTTTGTTTTCTCAGTCTTTAATGGGAATGTATTGCTATCGCTTTGTAATTTGACCTAAGATCCTGTAGCGTAGAGGCGGGGAACTTCACCTTTACCTGTAGTCCATATTTTCTCTCCGATAACGTATCTAAGAGCTGACCTCCATCCATCGTATAGCCTAGACAAGAAATTGAGAGTAAATGTATCCGATTAATGCAATAAATGATGAATTGCCTTCACTAAAACTCGTTTGAAATTGATAGAATTGCAATGATACAATCGGTTTGTTTAATTATTTTGCACGTATGCCAAAATTAACGTTTTAAAGTTTCATAGCAAGTATTGCTTGCAAGTAAGGTATTGGAAAATAAATTGTAAACATTAAAATTAAAGTTATCATTAATATTAATAGTCAGATATAAGATTGCAACTAAGTAGTTTATAATAAAAACCGACAAATTTTTCCTTGAAATGCGGGGGAAATTTATCGATTAAATCATTAGTCATTATGTGGAAATGAATCTATTGAAATCAAATCCTTATAAAAATTAAAAATATGCTTATTTTGAGACTTTGAGAACGACTTATTCAACTGTTTCTCAGTACTCATCGAGATAAAGGGTTTATATTGTACTTAATAAACCTATTTTTTTATGGTGAAAACCGTTGCAGTTAAGGATTTTTTTTGAACGCTCGGGAAAAGGCAAATACAACTGTTCTTTAAGGCATGGAATGGTTAGCGGTGTGAATTTGAGAGTATATAACGATCAGTGTACGGCAAAGTGAGAAAAGCTGCGCGAGTAAAGCCAAAGGAGCTAATATCACTCGAATTTAAGTAGTGAAAAGGCCAGGGAGTGAGCCAAGTGGTAAATTACGTCCAGGAACGATTTATTAGGAACCTTAAAGGACTTTGTTGGTACAAGAACCTTATTTTTTGTGCCACCATGAGAAGTAATGTTAGGGAACGCCTCATTGATTCGGGGAGGAAATTAATGTAGGAAACTAGTGGCAAAGTAGATTGTATTACAGTGATTAATATGGTATGTTTTTCTCAGTGGAGTTTCCTTCCCTACGAATCGTTGAACCGCTGACTACTGCTTGAAATCCGATATTGAAGTAGAGAATGTACGTACAATACTTTCACAAAATATGTAGATAGAATGGACAAAACCGAGTGATTTTGATAAGTATACAGGTTTTTTGGATATTTCTTAATTTATTTATAGCATTAAATTTCGGTATAATTACAAAGTTGAGAAAAATCGAGGTAGATTTTGTGGAATATCTTTTGTTATGGAGTAACAATAAACGGAATTTTATTAACTTAAAAAGGATTTAACTAAATTCAACCACTGTGATTTAAATTGAAGTGAGAATACACGAAGGTAATAAATGTACAGAGTTATAGGATGATTTATTATTATTTTAAAAATCCGCAGATATTCAATGGCAGGATAGTTTTCAAATCGTTCTTTTAAGAATATCAAGTTACTTTTGAATTGTATTAATTCATTTAGTTGTTCTAATTTGTGAAACGATCATGCTAATACTAATTATTAAAATCAAAAGAAAGAACATGAAGTGCTATTTACATTTATATAGGGAGAGGTTTAATGTATGTTAAACTGTAACGAAAAAACTACTTATGAAAGAGACTATAAACAGAAACGTTGGTTCAAACTTTCTTTGCCGGATCAGATTTATATATTCTCCAATGGTAATTAAGGCAAAAACTGATAATGGGATCTAATTATTTATTCATACCTCAGTTTGGATGAAGGTTAAAAACCGGAGAATTGTGCTGAATTTTCTTCAGTTGTTAGTTGAAATGGATTCAGGAACATCCGTTTATTTTTAGGTAATCATTTGGGAATGATTTATTAACAGCGTCCAATTTTCCCAAAAGTTTCGGTCTTAATTATTTGCATCCCTCAGATCCCTCTGTATCAGGAATAGGAATTTCCATTTTCTGATGAATGGACGGACTCATCATACATTAAAACTTGATGATTTCATTTCGTCGCTTTTTTATGTCCTCGAAGAAACTTGTTCGGGACCTTCCCAACTTTAAATTATTAATCACGAGACTCGGTCCCAGAGAACGGATTTCTAATTATGTGATTTATTTCCACTCAGGAGCTATTACCGAGTTCTCATTATTTGTTCTATAAATTAAATTCTTGCTGTAACAGAGGCGTGAAATAGGGCTCGAATATCTTAAAGGAGTTGCTTCCTTAAGTGTACTTTGGGCGGGGTTTTTCGGAGCGGAAAATTTTTCGCCATAGTCTTTCTCGTTCCTGAGGTCCTTAAAAGAATGTCATGTTAGTTTTTTTTTAAGCTAGAGTTTGTGTGGTGTTGTGAGTTTTGAATGTTGACGTGAATGTTTTACATTGTTTTCAACGCTGAATTACGTTACGGTGTCATGAGCATTATGTTCTTGCGTGTATGCAATGGTAAGATGAAATTGTTCACAAGAAGCAATAGTGAAAATTCAAATATATTGGTAGAAAATTAAAAGGGAAATTTTTTCATAGCGAAATAAGGTTTAATGTGTGACCTTTTGATTCGTTATACAGATATAGACTGGTCTTATTTCTATTGATGGTCTGTCAGAAATTGAGCACCAAAATCGTATATTTTCACACATAAAGCGCTTTTTAAATTATCAAAAGAGCTAGAAAATTATAGTGCGTTCAGCTTTTATAGTCAGCAATAATGGTTTTAATGGGAATTAATTCCTACATATTTTTCTCCGTATCTCAAAAAAGCTTCATTCTAGGTCGTACATATGTGGTGATTCTTTATCTTACGACTAAAATCACAGTTCATAATTTTATTAGAAGATTTTAATTTCAGTTTTCGGCTATCAAAAACAGAACGCAGAAGAGGAGATTTATACCGGAATATAACGGAAAAAAGAAATTAATTGTTATTAAATCTCCACTGGTAATTAGCTTATTGTAGGAACATGCCTTCTACAAACTATGTATGTAGTTGCATAGAAAATTTATTCGAAAAAAGGCCATACATACTATGAGCAATGTGTAGGATAAGCCTTCCCAATCTTAGACTCAAACACATTATTATTATAATTTCGCCAACTTTTTCGATTTCAGCATATTCCTTAGAATCAGTTCTTTGTATGAGATGTGCAGATTTGAAGTTAATTAAAATTCCAATATCCATTTTATGCATTCTATATCCATTATTTTACTCTCGATAGCTGTAAATAAGTTTTTATAAGTCAAGTAGATTCGAGATTCGAGCGAAAATACCCCAAGTTGTGTTAAAAGTTGTACCTTGATAACTGAAGGATTTCATTTTCCATCTCATATATTGAAGTACTTTATTTTCCACATCGTATGTAGGGACGCAATGCTTCATTTTCCATCAATTTTTCAGCCTTTTCACATGGAAAAAAGACCTCCAATTCTCCCGTTTACGTCTCATTTAAAATTTAAGTCTCCGGCATTCGCTCATTAATACACGCGAAAATTACGTGATGATCTCAGAAGACCCTCACATCCCGTTCACTCGCGCAGCAGGCCTTTATTTATTTCTCCCTCACACGAGTCGGGCAGTGGCTTAGTCATTAACACTTAAAGTAATTGAAAATTAATTTAACTCCCGAAAAAATTGGGGCAGACGTTTGAGCGAAGAGGCGTCGCAGCTTCGAGTGCGATCCAATTAAAGCAGGGAATAGGAATTTAAAAAAGCAGGAATAACGCCCGGGGAAGATTCGCGCAATGCTTTTAGCCCTCGCTTTGGCAGAGATGCGGAATTTATTAAAAATACATCTCATTCTTTCGGATCGCAATTAAACATTTTGGGCAGCGCTCTTTGTAGCTTCGGAAAATCCTTCCCGATTCCCATCGACGACGAAATAAAATGAATTTATATTTGAAAGTGATGCCCAACACCTGTGCTCGTCACGGATGAGAGAAATTAGGCCGTTTGCATCGTCCATGCGGCTTGCGTAATTGGAAAAAAACTCTCCGCACGTTGGAAATTACATAGCGATTGTCTCGTGATCAATTCCGCGGGTAAATAAAACGCGGAATCATTTCGTTTTCATGATCCCAATAGCGTTTATTCACTCATAGAGGGTGTCGATGGAAAGAGACGCGTTGGATTTAATTTCTTTTTGTTATATTGGGAATCGGTCATAATTAGCGTGAGAAGCGCCGTTTTTTCGTCACGTATATCAACAGACCCTTCCGCATCGTTTGCATTCGGTAGTGTGAAAGCGTCATTGTGACTGAAATTTTTGTTTATAATTATCGAGAGACGGATTCCCTCGAATGGGTTGATGCTCTCAGGTTGTTCAAACTTTTCGTCCGCAGGGCCATGTTTGGAATTTCATCAAACACTGGCCAATGGAGACCTCTTAAATTAGAATTCACCTTTTTCTCGTGCAAGTACAGTGAACTCTCGATTATCCGGGTTTATGATTGGAGGAGGAAGCAGGAATGATCGGAAAACACGGATAATCCAAACTTAAACCTTTACTTAATTTTACTTAACTTTCTTATAACATTGAAAATGTATGTAAATAAGCAATTAATCATGAAGAATTCTGAATCATGATATTAATCAGGATATAGACGAAATTCAATGCCTTAGAATGCTTGTTTTGCGTGATATGAAAATTTTGTGGTTGAATAGAGTTATGTTGGAGATATTATGATATGGAGAATGGCCGGAGATTATTCAGATTGCAATATAGATAAACAAGATCGAACGCGCTAGCCACTTTGCGATCCGGGATCTTTGATATCTAAATATATTTAAATTAATGGATCTCGGATAGCCAGACAGTCAACACTTTATCTTTTGTGAAAGCGGTCCCTGGTTCGATTCCCGGTGGGGTATGTGGGAGTTTTCTATATGTGCGAAACGACCTTAGCTGTCGAAGCGTTAAAAATACTACTACATAGAAACGAATAATAAAAACACTTGCATTAAGTAGTAAAGGTGGTAAAACGCTACAGAGTGTCAAAAACATTTCCGTTCTTAAAGCCTCTTTAAAATTTCAGTTCCCCTAAAAATTCGGTTTGGCTCTGAAGTGTCTTTGTCGAGAGTACGTTGGCCGATATTCATGAGCGCAAGAGCAAAGGATTTTTTTCAAGTTCGTCGGAACAAAACTTTGAAGTCTTTTTTATTTTTAAACTCCCGAGTGAAGTAGAAGAGTTCTTGCTTCAAATTTACTGTTATCCTTGCTGAAAACGTTTTCCGCAGACGTGATGGCCGAATCAAAGAAAATTGTTCGCATTGAGGGAAAAATTCATTCGCTCCAGATTTCGAACGTCATACATTTTAGATACCGACTTAGGATTGCGATTTTATAAACTTCCAGTGTAATTAATTTGAAGGCGTTGGCGCTTTTAATTCTGTTCCGCGGGAGTGCTTCCATTTATCGTTTCCTATCTAGAATATTAAATTCCACTACCAATGCAAGCTTAGTTTATTTACTTACTCAAATGAAGACGATGCGCATCTACAGAAACAATGGGTGAAATGTGCTCTGAATTACTGTTATAAAAATATTGCGATTAAGTTCTTCAATTATTATCTTTCCAGTCGGTAGCGCTCGATGATTTTTTCATTTTACGAGATTGAAATTGGTGCTGTTCGCTTTTGTTCTATGGAGTCTTACGTTACGCACATGTACGTGTGCAAGAAATGTTCATTTTCCTTTGATGCGAGAGTGCTTTAGTGTTTGATATCTAAAAATATTGTAGCGTATGTAGAAAATAATACAGCAGACACTTTTGTCCATAACTTGATGGCCTAAAATCTGCTTGTTCGATGTCCGAAACCTTTACTATGGAAATATTTTGTCAATACAACGATATCGTTATGCATAGAAGGCCATTATTTAAGCTTTAGATATTTACGTTATCTTCAGTTAAATCATAATATTTCAACTGGAAATAATATATCATCCCGAATCATAAGCAGTTTGGTATTTATTGTCATTTATCAATAAGTTTTGTATGTTTTGTAATTTTGTTTTGTATGAGGTAGTTAGATAAATTTTACGGATTACCAAGCTCTCACTTCATCTTAGCACTAAGAAAACCGAGTGGGTTCTTCTTTAATTTATCCTTATAAATATGAAAACTCATAAAAATTCACAAATTCAAAAAAACTGAATCTCTATATTTTAATTTTACGGAATAAGTATAGCAGAGAAGTTCTACGTAGTAATCCATTGATCCGATAAAACAATAAGAAAACGCTTGCTTCAGGACCGGATATTTTCTAGCTCTAATATTATCAGAATATTCACTTCAACGAAATGCAAATATTTACAGCAGAAGAGTTTGAAGGAGAGTTCCGATTCTTTTTGGAAGTAGAAAAACAAATAAGAATAAAAACGCTTATCGGACATAAATGAGGTTACCACATCGTTTTGAAATAATATGTAACTTACATAGGAATTGATGGTGGAGATTTTATTTCCGAGAATGAAAAGTGATTGATATAAACACAAAGTAAGCATGCAGATAATGATTATAACAGTCTTATCATGAAGAATGTCGGAGTGTAAAATCCAAAGAGTTTGCGGGCGTATTTGGAGCCTCTTCATGATGGAGATCATACTTTTTTGCGTTCCTTACCATTGTTAGGTTAGATATTAGTCAAATACTAACTCAGTACCACCCTTGTGAAAAATTGTATCTACTTAAATAAGCATGTTGAAATCCTTATGTGAACTTATAAAACGTTCTATAATATTATAAAATGTCGAACCCCAGTGATAACTATGAAGGATTGGTTAGATCGATAGGTGGGATATGCAAACGATTTCACTATTTCCCTAACACAAATCGTTGACCTATATCGAACCCGTTCCCACTTATGTAAAGGGATTGCATTTTTATTTCTCACATTTTATTCGAATCCATTAACTCGCACCTTAATTGATCACCGTTAATGCTGCAAATTAAACATTTCCGACGCAAATAACGTTTCGACTCCGACAGATAAATCAGCTTTAACCATAATAGGAAATTCTCTTTAATGCGAGTATTTCGTTTAATCTGGAAGCACTCCGCAGCAGTCACGGCTTTCCGCCCTACTCCCATGCGTAGCGCGAATTGGGTCGTGTAGAACATTCAAATCGGAAAGCCGACCTTGGAGAACTGCTTTCCTATTTAATTCCAACACGGAGAGACGCAAGGAGTTCCGAGACTAACCTTTATGCGCTCCGGATATACCGCGTTTCATTTGAAGTCCCTCTTCTTTTTTTCCAGAGGCACGCGGTAATTTGGAAAATGTTTAGCTAACGGTCTTGCGTTTTGAAGGGAAGGTCAAGCGACGTCCGAGTACCAAAAGCTAAGGTTGTTTCAAAGGGGTTTCAGCAATTACGCTCCACCTACATGCATGGTGCGGCGTTAGGAGACACGGATGATCCGGGCGTATTCGGAATCCTAATGGATAACCCTCTCCTGTGTCCGTGGAAACATTCCAATGCCCAAGGGAACGCAACAGGAGATTTTATCGGGAGACAATATCGAACTGAAAATATAGCCCCGTAATATATTGGTGCAAGCTAAAAGGGTCTAGCCATTAGGGAAATACAAACATGCATGGAAGTAATATGCGAGGGGCAAATAAACATGGGGAACGAAGTCCTGGTTGCATCCTTTCAGTTCCAATTTTGACGGATATCAGATGCAACTATTCCTTCCATTTCCCGTAATTTGTTGTGCTGCACGGGGGTACGTTTTGGTGTACGTTTTTTAAATACTCGTATCAGATACATTTTCTTTCATGCTAGCAAAAATGCAAAAACTTAGTGTTTGGAGTCGTTTGCGTATTTTCGGATCCATATATGAAATAGCTTCTAAGCTACTTAAATTTTACTAAAAATCGGCAATTATAATCTTTTCGTCCATTTTTGTATGAAAATAGTTCACAGTAACATTTCATAGGGAATTTTTTTCTGAAGTTGGAAATTTTTATTTGAAAACTACAGCAACGATTCTTCTTAATGAATCGATTTTAATGATTGTCTCTCGGCATTCTTGATCAACTGTATAGTTTCGATTATTTTATGCTTTTATGACTTCGATTTTATTTCATTTTTTATACTTGTGTCTGTAAGTCATAGGAAGCAATAATTAGTGATGTGTGAATCGTGTGTTTCGAATTCGAATCGAGTTAACTAAATCTTTGATTAGCACAAGGTATTTGGTCCGTTTGTCTCTCCGAATTTTCCTACTTGAGGTTCGAATTTTCTTCGTCTTCTCCTTCGTCTACAAAAATAGCAATGCCAATTTATAGTGAGGAAAAGATTTTAGATTGATATCATTTCGTAATTACAATCATCATGATAAATAAATAAGCTTTGCTTAGAGCCGTACTCATGTAATGTTTACCTTATAAATTTCGCCTGTAAAATTGATAAAAATGACAAAAAATAACAATTAAGTATAATTTTCCACCACTTAAATCTACATCCAATTTTATCAGATTCAAGTTTTGTAGATGTTGATCTGAGTCAACATTTTTTTAGAACCAAAAAGTAATTTCATTTGATTCGAAATTCCGAATATTCTCACACCTCTAGCGATAACACAATGGTTGATGGCTCCAATTCTCCTCTAAAGGCTCATTAACACTCCACATTTTTATAACTCCCAATATAAATCATAGGTATTGTTGTGTTAATTTTACTATTTGTTTTAGCGGAAATTCTGCACGAGTTTCTCGGAAAGTCACATCTCCTTTTGGGGATCTCTTAAAGAATAATCTTACTAAAATTCAAATCAGCTAATCTAATGGAAACCCTGCGTAGTAGGTTAGAAAATTAAACTTTGCTCGAAAAGTTTGAAAGTGTTCAGTTTCTTTGTTGTTGTATGGAACTATCCGCAAGGGGATTAAAGAAAAATTCTCAAATAATCTTATCTGGGAAATTTAATTTTGTTGGTGGATGAGAGCCTGTAAATGTTACATAATCATATCTGTGAAATTTCATTTTCTTGGTGGAAGAGAGTTACCTGAAAATGTCCACAATTCAAAAGTTATTTTTTGTATTTCTCTTATTCTCGTACAAGATGTATATCGTACATCGTTGATGTAGTTCATCGATTAGATTCATTTGAATGTTGAAAGAACTTCTTATTTAAGGCAGGTTCCAGTAAAAGCCGAATTCATCATTGATATCTTTGGATCTCGCGTATTCGAGTAAAACTCTCTTGGAATATCTTTAGTTTATCTTGGACCCATAAATGTAACCCTACTTCAATTATCGATTAATTTAAATCGTTTAAAGAGGTTATCGTAACACATGGATATTTTAGTTAAAACCCTTTAAGAGGGTCATTCCGTACAAAAAAAAACTATTTTGGAAAATCGACTATTCTTTGTTGCTAATATTTTAGTATTCCGTGTTTATATTTCTTATAATGTCACCTCATGCGTAATATTCGTGTTCGTCTAGCTGTAAAAGCAAGGACTTTATAGATCTGTGTATAATCGTGAAAAAGCATGCCATGAAAATGCTATAGAAAAAAATTAACTCTAAAATACTTATTCGCAAATAAGTGGAGACCTAGGTACTTTGGTCCTTTAGACCACGGACGAAGGATGAGTGGGGTTTAGGAAGAGCAAATATAATTTGAGAACATTTTTAGCCCGAACAGATGGAATTTTTTTAGGTCAAACTATATTAGCATACGCGAAAGGTCAATGTCACGTCATTTTTGCAGCTGTAGATATTAAAGCAATATCAGCACATTTTTAGCGAACAGTCACGACTTATTTTATTGTATTTTAAGTTAGAGGAAGACATATAAGAAAATTTCAACGATAAAACATCCAGCAAAAGGCCATCCTTTTTGTATATGTTGAAAAGTCTTTCTTTGATTTGCTTGCATATTTTCATAAAGCTATAAAATACTCCGGTATTCCTTTGTGTTATTTGCAGTGCACTTTAGTATCAAACTCCGAATATCTGTGCAAGAGATGGAAGCTTTTTTGTCGCTATATTTTTGCGTTGTTATTTTCCGCATAGATGCACATTCAAATAGCTCTTTCAGCTTTTACAGTGCCTTTTCCATTATATTTCAAGCAGTTATTTCTGAAAAATGTTACATTCGACGTGGAATATATAACCGAAGGCACAAAAATTTGTAAAAAAATAACATTAATATTGAATTCTACTTTAGTGCACGGTTTCTCTGCATGTAACATACTTGGAACCAAATGTAACTCTTAATTTGTAAAATTAACGTAGTAGAAGTGTATGGAGTAAACTAAAATTAATGTTCTATTAAGATAATAATATGCATAGGAGTATGATGCGATTAATAACTGCAAATATAGAATGTATAGTAGTAAGTAATAAGGATTTGTAATAGCAAATAGTAAAGATATAGATTTATTTCAATAAAATATATAATTAATAGTAACAAATAAGGTATGTTTTGGTACGGTTCAAGGTTTATATTTGTAAATATCGTTTAATATTACTAGCGTCTAATTTTACATTCCATTTTTATGATTTATGCGAACTATTGCAGAAGAAATTTTAATTGATATATAGACCTTTAGATGCATATTCATGTTTGTTTTGTGACCAGCAATTGGCGGAGATTCTTCTCAAAAGGTATTGAATTTAAGCAACAAAGACCGATTTATCGCTTTTCATGACGCGGATTTTTTTTTCAGCAAATTCCGCAAAAGTATTCGGAGAAACGCGCATTCATTCAGCGTCAATGAAGGATATACGAGTTGTCGAAGTCGCTGTCGGTCATTAATTTCGATGATGGACTTTCAGATCATTTTTTCGAGTAAATTGAACATATTGGGTGACTTATTAGGGGGCTTTAACTGGATCTGAGCATTATATCATGTTTGCTGATTCTGCTCGTCGAGGAGTCGTTATTCTTCGCGGGAGACCTTTCGAATATTTGGATATTAAAATTGAAACACGATGAAGTGAATAGGATTATTATCATTGTTTGTGGAATCGAAGTATAAAGACACGGCAACTTTAGCTATCAGTACTCAAATTAAGACTATTTGAAATAAGCGTGGCTCGGTAGTTCAGTGGATAGAATACCTGCCCGGAAAGTGGGAGACCCGGGTTCGAGTCCCGGCCAAGTCACAATTTTTCACTTCTTGTATAACCTTATAATATTTGAAATAAAGTTAGCACTTTCATATGGCGTGATGAATATATATGATTTAAATCACTTTGGACTTGATTTCGAGGTTTTCATATTAAAACACGATAAATAACACAAATTTGTCTTTATTCTACAAATAAGAATTTTACGTGTTAAAAACGTATTTACTACAAGTTAAAGTCAATAAAGCCAAAATCATGTGTGTAAGTAATTCAACTATTATTCATTGATATAATTTAATTAATAGCATACGAAGTATAATTACTATATATTTTGTATACTTCTCCTAATTGCACATATTAGTCAACCTAATTATACCAAAGTAAAACGTATATGTTGGGGAATATTGGAACTGAAATAAAAAATAAAAGCTCTCTTTTTTGGTTTGGGTTCAAGAATATCATTTTTAGGTTCATATTCGACTCTTACTTCAGGAAAATAACAGATTTCAGGTTTCGGTTCTGTTTCGGTTCGGTGCCATGATTTACAGATTTTCAGTTCTCAAGATGATCAGTTAGTTATTGTAAAAGGAATGTGCAGCATTAATGAAAAAACGCTTATGGAAATCCTCGGTAGACATACTATCGACAGAATTCGCTTTTAGAAGGGAGTTTAAGACTCGAGGAAAAATGGATAATCGGCAAAGGATTTTCATAGTTCAAATATATCATATACTCGACATTAATTATAATTAGTGGATCCCACTATTTTTGAAGCTTTTGCCTAAGAGGAAAAATTGTCATTCGGCTTTATTATTGAATCATTTTTTAGAGTTCTCAGAAGTTAAGAATTGAGGATTTTAAAAAAGGTCTTCAATTATGTCTGTTTCCGGCTGTAAATTAATACAAAGCAATTTTAAGGGATAATAAGCAATTGAATGGATAAATTTTGTATTCCTTTTGCGGAATGCGGACGAAGTACTCGTTTTACTATTACTATTACTAATATATTGCTACAGTTTGACAGTAGTCAGGTGGCGCCCACAAACATCGTTAAATTATAAACTCTTTTACACTTATATTATTAAATTTGACATTCCTAAATAACATCACTATATTGTCAAAGAGGATAAGGTCACTTTTTTACAACAAAATATTATACATTTAAAAATATCTTTAAAATAATACCCCAAAGCCCCTCTCAATTCATTTTCATAATATTTTAACACATCTAAGTTTAAAATATTTAATTGATTTAGGTGGGTAGCTTTAATCGGTTTCGGTTATAACCGGGTTAAATTAATGAGTAGATCGGTGCATTTCCTTCTTTCTTTTCTACCAATTCTTTCATTCGACCTACTGCCAATGCATCCGTTAACTTCACAAACCGAGAAAGACCTCCATTTCACACCTTCCTTTATAAGTTCCCACCTTGAAAAACCTATTTGTGCTCCAAATCGCGAATAGCGTCAAACGTTGTGCGTTTTCGATGTCCATCTTTCACTTCTCTATCTCAAGCCTGCGGATTTCGCTCACGGTGAAGGATCATTCAATTTCCGTTTATCCGCCTTGAACTGAGCTCCTCAGCATAAAGGGAGCATGCCATGGCGTCATCGTTTATAAGCCTTTTTTATTCCCTCTCTGCCCTACATTCATACTCGAGGCATGTGCGTGTCAAGTCGTCGTCGCCTGTTAAATTCAATCCGTCTTGAGAATCCCGGATCGTGATTCGCGCAGTTACGCTAGACAGGCGCAACATGCTAGTGATGAAAACGAATGCGCATGCATTCGGTGTCGCTCATGCAAATGCGTCTATTTTCCCCTATGGGTTTTCGAGTGTTCTTCATAGCTGTCTTAACTGGGAAATTGTTTTTTTTAACTCGGATATGATGGAGTTGACTGTGAGTGGTAAGGGGAGTAGTTTGAAGTGTCATAAATTTCACAGTGTTTTGCTGTACAGTGGAACATCAGTAACCTTAACCTCGATAAATCGAATCTATATATCTCAGGCTTAAATAACTCGAACCTCGATTACTCGAACCTCGATTACTCGAACACCGATTACTCGAACATCGATTACTCGAACCACTATAACTTGAACCTTGGTAACTCGAACATCGATAAATCGAACCTCTATAACTTGAAGTTCGATAATGCGATACTTAAAATTCTGCCTAAGTTGAAGAAAAAGTTTCTCCTTTCGAAAAAAACTTCGATCAGTCGAAGAGTTTTCCATTTTTAACTCGACTTTTTTAGCCGATCTTCTCGAGTCAAGATGACCTTTGTAAGTCGAAGTGTAGGCGGACTGACCATTATACCTCGAATTATTCGGGTGCACAGCCAAATAGTTACGGTTGTGCTTATTTATTGTGCAGATTGATTTTAAGTCACAAGAGATTCATACCTTTATAGAAAAGAGAAAAGGTCTGAAACTAATCGATGAAGTTGTAATTTTTACGAAAGCTGCGAACAGGATGGATAATTACATTTATGACGTTTGATCCTGCTACATGGAACATTATCATTTGCTTTTGGATACGTGATAGAAAAGTGTTAAAACCAGCCTTCGGACTGAAGAATGTACATGAATTCACGACGTAGATTATTGTAGTAGATTATTATTATTGTTATTTGACTCTGTGGACGGAGTTAGGCCAGTATGACCTCTCTTCCACCCAACCTTTCTTCACAAATATTCTAAAAAATATTCAAAATTAACAAACAATTAGTATCTGCGGTAAATCTAGAAAATAAAATCTAAATACAAATACAATTTAAAAATCTAATATGGACTAGATGGAAGATAAATAAGAACATACACAGTTTCAAACTCTAATAACAATTATATAATATATAAAAAAAGTTGGCTTGTGGGAAAAACCTCTCAACTGAGGGTTACGCAGAAAAATCCACGATGCGGGAAAACGCCCACGCAACGAGAGCTAAACATCGTGAAATCACAGAAGGAATAAAAAAGACACAATTTTTCATATTAATTAGAGTTGAACATACGGGCATCGTCCGGTGTGATGGTAAGCCTGCATTTCCTAGTCAGATTACAAGAGACATACTGTAAAAGGATTAGATTGATTATGTTTTATGAAAACGATATGTTTTGATGCCATACGGATCGTAACAAACTATTAAAAATGTTTGTTTAAGGCACCATCAGCAGAGATATAATAAAGTTTCACGGAGATATTCATAGAGCATCTCAATACGGAGAAAGCTGGAATGCTTTCAAGCATTGTTAACTCACGCTCCAGTAAGTAGCCAACGGCCCCTTACCTCTCCGCGATGGCTCAAAAATCGTCGAATAAGGGTACTCGTTTCCATACAAACGCACGTTATTTATTCTCATTCAGCACGCATGCGTTGTTTCCGTGAAACTGATTTAAACGGCGGGGGATGGGGAAGCAGCGAGATTGGTCGACGGGATCTAATCTTCTCCGCAATAGTCGTAGGCGTGTCTGCCTTCGCAGAGAGGAGAGATTCAGGCCGAGAATAAACAAAAAATCGTCAAAATTATGGCGACAGTCTCTCGCTACTTTGTCGCAAGAAGTTCTCATTTCGTTCGGGATTTGTTGGAGGACACTCTTCCGATTTACGCAGTTGACGGCGCTTCTTTTAATCATGCTCAGTCGTAGCTGGAGTACTAAATCGCATGTTTTCCTTCCGTAATTCCGAGAGGGTTTCATTTTCGGCGCAGATAAGCTCTTCACGATCCTTGATATTCGGTTTACGGAGATCGATCTGGTTCCAAATGCAGCCGATTTATATGCATCTCTTCAAAAGAGTTTTTCCGTGAGTTTTTGGGATTGATGGATGCTAGGGATGGAAGGTGATTCTTCGGTTCCAGATTACTTATTATTAACAATAATTATTGATAAATTTATTAATATTATTTATTGGTGATTATAAGGTGATTCTTTGGTTCCAGAATATTCATACTTAAAAATAATTACTTATGAATATATTAATATTATTTATTTCTAAAATATAATCTAGTTGGGGTAGCTGTAGTACATACTTTGGCATTCTTGTGAAGCAAACCGTTAAGTACATAAATTGTCATTGAAAATAAAGCAATTAAACAGGTGTCCCATTTTCGGCATTTGGGATGCGATATAAAATGTGAGGAGAAAGATATTGTAAATTAAATTAACATATTCCAGAAGACATGTGGGAAAACTAAACTAAAATTTTTAAAGGACTACCCAGAAATAAACTTATATACAATTTTATAAAATAATGACAGTTCCTACTGGCTCGGAATGTTGGGCAGCAAAAAAAGAAATAAGAAGAATACAGTCATAAGGAATGAAATATACCAGGTTAGACAAATTAAATAATACATCTACAACAAGGTATTTAGCATTTTTTAAATAAGTTAGAAGAGTGCAAAATTAGGTAGAAAGAGGCACTCTGAATGCTCAAGGGAGGACATCGAATGCAGACTGTGGAGTATAAGCCTTTTAGTAGAAATGCCAGAAAAGCAATGATGAGATGTTAAAATGAAGTCTGAGCTGGCTTTAAGCCCAAATCAGGAAAGAAGCAAGTATGACATCTTTTCTCTTGTCGCTCTTTTATATAACCATAAAAGGTGTAGATCTTATCTTTATACACTCCGCGATTAGGTTTCTGAAAAACGTTGATATTCAAGTTCTACTTGCACAGTATTTATGTACTTATTTTTAAAATAATTCTTAAAATTTATTATAAAAAGCCACTGAATCTTTACTAAAAAACAACAGCTTTTTGCGTGCAGCCAGTTCTTCCTCGTTTAAATGATTTTTGACAACGGTTTTTGAATGATGACACTGTTTCTGTAGTGTCATCATTAGTGTATCAAAGAAATATTTTTGATATTTGAAATTACATGAAATATTAATAGTTCATATCAGCAAAAGCTCATTCGTGGATAGGAACAAAGAAGTTAACTGTATCATATTAATTTCAATCAAATTTACTGTCCTAGCTGATGATTGTAAAAACTATAAAATTCAGAGAAAAGAACTAATTTTGCTAATCGATGGGTAAACAGAAAGTAGCTTTCTTTTGAAGATTTTAAGTTCACTTACGAAATTCAGGTGCCGTATATGAATAAAAATACTTGATTGAATCTCCCATGCTTTTATTAGGGATCACATAATTCTTCGATGCAGGCAATGAAAAAGTCTCCCTGAAGACACCTGTTCCCCTCGCATTCGATAACCACTCATCTCGGAGCATAATAATCTATCTCTGTCCCATTTTACGGATATTTCCTCATTTAAATTACAAATACACCTCGAGAGATCAGAAATCCCCATTCAACAGCAGCAGATTCCAGCAATCTAATTGTCTCAAAGCACTCAGCGCCGCAAAGAAAACTTCCGCACGAGATCACAGATAAACTTTTTAAGTTATGGAGACGTATCCCACAAGTTACTCGAAAATTTCAAACAGCTGCCTTAAATGTTTCGGAACTTCCGAATATCCCTCGCGCGCATAAATTATTCCCCACGCTCCATTACAAATGTCGGCACAGTTTTATTTCTTCGCTAGGAAACAGCATAATGTACAGCGTGTACGAAACACTGGCCTCACGTCATTGCCTGACTTTCCGTTTCTCCAGCACCGCCTCTAACTCCTCCAAACTTCTTGATTTATGGATATCATTCAGACCGCGAAGATTACGTTTTCTTCTTAGAGGCATGGCTTCATTTTGTTAGGCTCTGGACGAGCAAGTTTGTGGGCGTATTCTTGACGTAGCTATCTCCCGCTTGTAACCACGGACGTATCGCCTCCGAGGCAGAGGAAGTCTTCCCATTGTCCGCGACAAGGACGGGGAACGTTCGTTTTAATTTTGATACCAACGCGGTCTTATTAATTTCCTCAAATTCTAAAAACGGACCAAGAATGGGATGAGAACGACATCCCGAGAACAATTGGCTCGGAGTGCATCTTTCATCCTTCTGCGATGATTTCTATTTTGGGATCGCGGGAAAAAGTTTAATTAGACCCCGTTCTGAAGCGTCGTCAAGTCTTACTTTTACGTACGTAAGACTTGCGTGGGTATTTGCAGAGATAATTAGTTCATGACGTGTGATAGACAGCTTAGATTGTGGAGAAATTTGGAAAAGTTGCAGTTTTCATCCTATAATGCGCCTTTCGTTTGCAGACTGTTTCATGTAAAACTTTTGAGTCGATAAGTGATGGAACTCTGTTGTAACCGTAGCGTTGTTAGATTTTCCACCGGTTTCGTAAGCGATCTCACATCGTAAAGTTGAAAAAGAATGTAATTGGACGGAGAATGCCTTAAGACTTGTTCCGAGATATTCCCGGTCAAATATTTTGCGTCGATGAGGGAGAAAAGATATTCCCAGAGTGAAATGGATGCGAATATGAAAGCGGTTATGGGTACATCACATTCACATTTTCTTAAGGTGAAATAATCCGAAGTTTGGCAACGTAGAATTTATCATGGGTCAAAATACAATTTTTACGATAGTGGCAAGTAGAAAGGATCAAAAACGGCAGTATCCCTGAGAGGAATGAGAATTTATAGAGAAAATAATAAATAAGAAGATAAACTGACCCGAAGAAGACTCGAAATTCCCGGGAAAAGAGTTTGACTCCGAGAAAATAAAGCAGTCTCGGAGAAAATTCAACCGTTTTGGAAAATAAAACAGCATCCTTATACATTATTTTTAAACATCTGTTTTCGATGACCAGCGCTTTTCTCCTTTCACACTTCATCAAAACATATAAATGACACACCATTTGAAGGAGAAAGTTTTCCGCTTCCTGCTAAAAATAGGCCAGCAACAAATAAAAAATGCATAATTTGGTAAAAAATTGAGTTAAAATTTGAATTTACCCATAGACTTTCTTTACTGAATGTGTAGATATGTATCGATAAAAAGTTTCATTATTCATCTGCAAAATTTTCGCACGGAACTAAAATTCGGAGTATCTTTGATCACACTAAAATTATACGACCGTTCCGAACGAACGATTGTCATGGAGAATATATAGAATGTTCCGAAGAAATCATTGACAGTCCCGAAGGAAAAATCTCAGAGGAAACGGAAAGCATTTAAATAAACCGTAGGTGGTGGTGCATCCTTAAATAGATTTAACACAGATTTTCGCAGTATTTAAGGAATATCTTTCCAGCTTCACCTCCTCGAGCATTGTCCACATCCCACTTCTCTTCTTCCTGCTTGCACCTCCTCTCCCATTTTCCACTCGGACGTAATTAACGGCCTTTCTGCGGGAGTTGACGTTCTCTGGGATAACCAATTAGTCCCACTACGAGAATCTCGTAGCGCCTACTCTATCTCTTTTGTCTAACTTCGGCAAAGGGAGCTCTTCCCCTATCCTTTCTTATTTCTTTACGCCTCTCTCTCTCTCTGACTTATTCTTCCCGCGAACAACGTCCTCGTTTTGTTCTACAACTCTCTCTCTGACGTGAGACTTGGTTACTCGCGACAGATCATCTCCTTGTCCCTTACATTTAAAGGAGGCCGCGAGCCACCCGTGGTGCGCTGTGTAGTGAAGAGGCAACTTCTGCAAGAAATTCTACTAAAGGAGCGCTTCCGTGAAAAGTTGTAGTAAAGATGAATCCCGAGTAGGAAGTTTTACATATCTTGAAATCATCATTTGTTTCATATCTTTTCATATCTCAAGATATGAAACAATTGCTGGTTGTCTTCTCTTTGAAGTGTAGGGGATATGGGTTATTGCCGTTATGTTTCGCCCTGTGATTCCTGACTACTAATTATATAAATCGATGATTCTATTTCATTCCACATCTTCCTACTTTTGCTGTATACTGTAAAAGCCGTTTAAGAAACTTTTCATGGGAGACAATGAAAGGCGAGTTATGAGCAGGTTAGCATTTTAACCGGAATTTTATAAATTTTTATTTATTTTATATTAGAAAACGCTATGAAAGGGTTATTTTCTTCTTGGTTATTTTTGGTCTTCAATTAGTTCCTTAATTCTTAAAAACTAAAAAGAATCTTCTTTAGCTTGCTTTACTTGCTACAACTGTGAAATTGTAGAGATTCTGCGAAGTATTTTTGTGTAGTTCTTGTTGTATTTTCGTCATATCATTTTTAGGAATGGTCCTCAAAAGTTCGTACAAAGACAACACTTTACTTTGTTACCCTTGGTCCTTTTTCACTCTATAACGAGGCAAATTATATAGATCCACAATGAGGGAAAAATAATGTGAACAATTTTCGGTATATTAACTGAGGTGGAGAACTGGCTATAGCGGGTAGCAATGGATTTGGGTATTGGAAAAATCCACGTTATAAGTGGGTAGCAGAGCGTCTTTAGCGGTATTTCTGCAATGTGTTTTGTATGGAAGGGACCAGTACCGAGAGAGAACCGCATATTCAGCGGAAACGTTTTAAATGGGTTATAGTTTTGGGAAAGAAAGAATCCCTTTTGTTTTTAAGATGTTAAGCAGTATAATCAATGTGCTCTAGCTTTACTTGGTGGAACGCCATAATGAAAGAATGAATAAGCAGTTATTTAAACATTAAAGAGCCAAAACACTTCCCTTGTGTTTTAGAATGTAAAAGAAGTAAAATCTAAAATATTCTGGTTATGGCGTTATCCCTCTTTTGACGTGCTACTTATTTGTTACCCTGTAAAGCGATTTGGCCGGGTTTTACTGCATAAAATATCTTCCTCATCGTATATAACATCATATATTAGATCATATTATAGGATCTGTCGGATTACATGAGACCACTGCGCACTTGGTGAATAACGAAGCAACTTTTATATAAGAGCTAAGATAAGCTAACAGAGCGCGTCTCGATTCGAAAGGAAACGGTTAACATGACTATCCTTTTATATTGCTCCATTTTCGCTTTCCATCTCGAATTCTTCCATTATTATTCCTGCAGGAATTCGGACTTTCTCTCGAGTCGAGAAATTCCTCCTCGGCCTCAGCATATCCACACGAATTTCGAAACACTTCTCGCCTCCGAAGGGAGCTCCACTTTTCCCTTCTTTTACTCCTCATTCATTTCCTCCGTTCTTGGTCAACCTTATTTTTTATCCTATTCGCCGAAGGGGTTTGTTTTCTTTCTGGTGTCCAGCATTCCCTCTTCCTTTCACACAATTTTTCTCTCTTTCGCCCTATCTAACCTCATTCCCCTAATCCACGAATTCTCTTCCTTTTCCTAACCCGTTTCTTTTTTCCGCCGTCACTGTTTCTCTTTCCGCAAATTCCTGCACGTGCGTCGCATTCACCACCTATTTTTACGCTATTGCGTCTCTAATTTTATATAAATGCTCCTGTCGTTCTGGGTTTATTCCATCTCACGCCATTGTTCCAGCGCTAAGTTTATTTTTAGCTTATTTAACATTTTAACAGTTTGGGTATTTTTAATGAAATTAATTCTTATTTCGAAGTATCTATCCAACTCATATCGGTAGCCGTGTTAATTTTCAATTTAACATCTATTATAAAATAAAAAGCTTCATATTCAAGCTAAGTATTCTTTAACCATCCAACCTTTAGCCTTCCATCACCTGTCCTTGTTTTATCCCGTAGAGTATTATCTCTCTGTCCGGATTGTAATTATATTCTTATTTGCACAACAAATTCTTAAATAATAATGACCTTCAAAATTGCATATAAATAATGTATTGTGGCAGATTCTTTCTACGGAGATATCATAATGCTCTCAAATTCATGGGAATATAAATGAAACATCAATCATCTTATAGGCTATATTAATTCACTAGTGACTAACTAATAAGGAATAATCAATGATAAAAAATTCCAAACTATAGAAACTGAAAAAACCTTGAACAGATTTGAACCAGAGTAATGACATTCATCATAGAATAAATTTTATACTATCACTGTGCATAGTAATTCTGTAAATATAATACGTATAAAGGTTTAAAGGATTACAATTTAAGTCTTCTGCATTCGGTATTTAATCACATTAAGAGAAATTATAGATGTATGATACATATAACATTAACAGTACAAAATTATAGAATTAATCAATACAATTACAGGTTATATTATAAAGTACTTATAATAGAATACGTATTATAAATTTTATCATTATATATTGTATTAAAATTCAATATATAATGATAAAATTATAAAATACAAAATTTACAACATTATTCCATTAATTACAAGCTGCTAAATTATTACATAAATATTAGTAAAACCGTCATACACCTTAAAATTTTTTACACAAATTCATTCAGAATCACAAGCTAATTAATGCTATACTTTAAGCCTCAAAATCACAGAATTAAAAGCAATAAAGTAAATTTAAATACTATGTTATTTACGTGCGTTAAATTAGATGTAGTATGGGTGTATTACTCGGCTCGATAATCTAAAATTGTATTGCATAATGTATAATCATTTGCTACATAATGATAGTTTAATATTGTCATCTTTGCCTCTATAGTAACCGTTGTTTAGTAGTCAAATCCCAATTTTAGTTTGGCAACAGCTTTACACCATCTAGCCGCCCCATTCACATTCTTTCCCGCTGTCATTTTGCCTATGAAATTGTTTCTCTTTTCCCTACGCCTGGATGCGACGCTCCATTTCGTCCTCTTTATTCTCCTCTTTAACCTCTCAGCCTATTTATCCCGTTTCCTTCCATTTCCCACCTCTGATCCCCATCTTTTCATTTCCCCATCCGAATACACGGATTCTCATTTTTCCACTCTCGCTTTTAAAAAACTCCTCCTCATTCTCTTTTTGCTCGCATTTGCTCTTTCCTTCCCATCCCACGCCTCTCTCTCGTTTTATCTCTCGCTTGGATACTGTGGAGTGGATGCACGGGGAAAAGGGGCGGGTTTTTCGGCCGCTTTACTCAAGACGGCGTATGCGGTGGGTGGATGGGGAAGAGCAGAAGGGATTCTAAGGGAGGGAGTATAGAAAAAAGTAGAGTAGGCCGATGATGGTTATGTCATATAATAATCACCGTTGTGCATATATTTATGCTAGCGAATTTCCATGTCGAAAATGACGGGACTAAATTTAACTTATAAAAAAGTACAACTATTGTACATTTATAATGCTTCTGAATACTCAAGGATACAAGAATAACATTAAACGATCTCTAATTTTAAATTTCCCTCCTCAGGAAGCTGAATGAAGCTATTAATATAAATGTGCGCCCAACCAATAGCTCGATAATGTTTTATTGAACCTAAAACGATAAATGGGAAACCCACATCAGAGAATCTTCTTTGTACATTTGTACTGCTTCTTTGTTGTACACCTTACTTCGTTTTGATGGTTAGTAAAAAAATATCGCGTTTCATTCACACAGTAAGCTTCTTACTTATTTGGAAGGAGATATTTTCCATGATTTAAGCAACGAAAGCATTTATTCTTTGAAATTTTATTCACAGATTACAATTTTAAAGCATCTATAGCATAGAAGGCTGTACTATTTGCTGATATATTTTGCTGAATTTCGATTTCCAAAGTTAACTAATACTTTCGTTACCATTAATTGTTGGTTTTCCTTTCCCGTACTTTTCGTATACTCCTATTTTTTCCATTTATTCTTACATTTAATATTTTACTCACGCATTTTTTACGGAAGTTACTTACTTTGGATGGATAAAGATATAAATGTATACACACAAGTAATTATTATATAAGATATTTATATGTAAGTCTAAAATATCCTTGATTCCACTCGAGACTATTCGAAAATGCTCTCATAAAAAATACCCGTAAAGTTAATCGATTCCGTGCTTTTTTATTTTGGGGGATTAAATAAGAACTAATAGTCCTACAAGATCGAAGCAAGTACCAAAACAAAGGATATAGAATAAAGTTTCTTATTTTGATTGCGATATTTCGTTTTCGAGTCGAAATTGCGAGAATTTGGACAAAAACTGCGAAAGAATTGTAAAAATTTTGCTGGTATGAACAACCCGTCCCAGTAACACAGATTCTCATAAGAATATATGGTAAGATAGGTCCATATGAAATATATAAGGAGAAAAGAGTTAAACACACAGCAAATATGATTTACATATGCGTACATAGTCTAGATGAGTATATAAATTTGGATTTAAATTAGATATAATATACGCTAACTATGGGTCCAGTCAAGATAAAAGTATAGTAGTAGCTACTCATTATGCTCTCAGTCAATACGTAAATAGCTCAGTATTAATTTACTGAAGATTATGCTAGATATTTCATATTAACATACAAATTTATTCCGAATATTTTCTGTTTATTAAAGAATCTGATAGATAGTAATACACTGCAGATGAAATAAGGAAAAATGTAAATGTGAAAGGGAATGGAAAGGTATAGGAGAGAGGAAAATTTAGTATATGAAAATAAGTTGGTAGAAGTCGAGGAAATAAATACGGGCGTAAAGGTGAGAGAGGATCTTAGATAGGAAGAAAAAGCACGGAACGCTATGATACTGGGAGGAAGGGAAGTAGTGAAATGAATGGTTGGATTGGATTCGGAGGGAGGCTGGCGATAAGGGAGAAGATGAAGTCGGGTGCATCTCCGGGAAAAACAACGTTAAGGAAAAGGGAATTGGAGGATTTCGGACGGAGAGCGTGTTTGGCGAGAAGCAAATGGGGAAAGTGGAAAATGGGCATTGAAGTCGGAGATGGAAGAACGAAAAGTTTGGGCGTAAGGCTGAAAAGAGGAGTTAGGCGAACAGTTGTGAACGGAGGGCTGAAAATTCTCTCGAAATGAAGCCATATTGCAGATGTTGGAATCATACTTCGTGAAATTTCCGATGGGATTCCTTTGAGCGGATTTTTGTTTGGAAATTGTCTTCTCGAGTCTTAGCTGGCCATTTAAACGTATGGTGCTGCGAAAGAAAGCTCAATGATTATTTTATTATAATTATGATATAGATGTTCAAATTAGGCGGAAATCAGGAGGTAACGTTATCATAAAATTTATAAACAGCATAATTAATTTTAATGCAACATATATAATAATTATATGTATTATTTATTAATAAATATATAATATATAATAATTATAATTATTAATAAATTATACATATAATTACTATATATGTAGTGCATTAAAAATTAGCAAAGCCATTCAACATTAAACTGAAAACCAAGCCTCTCTCTAGATATTGTACGTTATCAAAATTAACTATGTAGAATATTATACTGATGTTTTCCGCAATATTAAAGTGATCAATGGCACCATATTATTATAATAGCACTATTATTACAATATAAGCGATATCGATTTTTACTATTTATTTTTCACAACGAACGGTTAATATTCCACTACGAAAAGACAGTAACGTTATGCCGATGTGTTACTTCAAGCGCTCAAGATCTTTATTGCGTGAGAAGCATAAAATTTTCCTGTACTTGGCAATTTATTTCTTATTTGAATATTTGTTATAATTTTAAAGTATAAAGATATATTTGGTATACACAACATTGTAAAATCGAAATTCGCGTAGTCTTGCCCCGTATTGGACCCACGGTGTAAGGTAATGTCCTTCATGAAAAGAAAATCTCCGTACTAGCATAAGCTTTTTAATGAGACAATTGACCATGGGGCAAAACTTGTTAATCTATAAATATGGATGAGCAATAAGCAGTTCAGAAAAAGATTTGTATGGAGAGATGTTTTAACAAAAAATCAACGAAATTAGTATATATTAAAAATAGTTTCATTCTAAAATATTGACGAAATACTGAACGAGAGAATGGTAGACATATAATATAGAAAGAAAAATGTAAAATAAAAACTGCAATTTTGTACATACATCTGATGAGATGACGGAGATATATGCTTGTCAACGGATTTCGATGATTAAAGGATAGATTTGAAACGAAAATGTGAGAAGCATTGCTTTCATAAGAAAGAGGTGGATGACGGGAGCGAGAGAATTCGATTATGAATTGAAGTGATGGTGATGAAGGAATGAGGAAGGAAAATGGACGAGAGAAATTGAAGAGCATGAAAATATTATGATAAGGAGGAGGAGGAATAGAGATCTGATGAAATGTGGAGAAGATTTAGGAAAGGAAATAGAGGGAGATTGTGATAGCAGAGAACAGTGAAAATGTGGAACGATGACATCACAGATATGGAGTGAAACGTTTCACTTGGGAAACCCTGTGACGTGTATTCAATAAGCATTTCAGAGATTACTCTTTGAGGCCATGAAGACTGTAACTGTGTTCAGCGATTTTCTAATAATCTACTATAAAAATCGTTGCATACGTATTTATAATTTGTGTATTTATTTATCTGATAAACAGCCGACAGACCTATGGTTTGGCAGGACCCTTATGATGTAACTTTTACTTTTCTTCTTTTGTTTGAGAATGAATAATAGACTTGTGTTTCTTTCTCTGTATGATTATTTGTAAATCTCAGTTTATGTATTTGTATATTTCCCCTTTCTTTCATGTTATTATTTGTGAGTAGTTCCTCTGTGATATGCAATCTCTCTTTTTTCTCTAATTCTTTGTATGTATATACATACATCTATATTTTTTTCTCTTCCTATTATATGGTTATCTGTAATTATTTAATATTAATAAAAGTTGAATTAATTATTTAAATTAATGTTACTAACTTGCCGTAGAGAATACTTGTAAATTTCCCTTATCGGCTGGTGCACACCTTTTTTCTTCGTTAAATTTATTTAAGGATGATCGTCTAAGTAGAGATGAACTATAGGAGAGAGAAATTATTGGAGATTCTAATTTTCATCATCATATCTCTTTTCTATATACAATCGCGAATTTTTTATGAATACTTCGACTCTTTTTATGAAATGCGAAAAAACTTTAAAAAGATTTGCGTTGCTACCAATGAAATTTTGGTTGTACCTAAAATAATTCACACAATATTCTCCTCTTATGTAGCTACATCATAGATATCCCGTATTTACTGTTACTACATTGTCATAGTTTACATCACACAATTGCTAAACCACGTATATATTCATCAGATTGTCAATCATTACCCTTAAACATTTAAAAAATTATATATTCACTCAACTATTTTAGTAGAAACTCTAACATCTAACTCTAATTAAAGGGAAGAGTTGTTTTAATGTAGCGAATGTTATCTTATCTTGCTCTATTTAGCTTTGAGTGAGTAGTCAGCCGGGAGTAATTCTTGAGGCACGATTGAGTGCTATTATATAAACCCAGAGATAAAACCTTTGAATATTTTCCTTCAGTTATCTCATCGACAAGTATAATAACTTGAAGTGCACGTAAAAAGAAGACAACGCTCTCCTTTACAAAAACTATTCGAGGCATGTTGTCCTCTGAGAGAGTTCAGCGTCTTTGCCGCTTTTCATCACAGCCCTGCTCGAATGGACCCCTGTTACGAACGGAAAAAAACTAGGTCACGAATCTTTATGAAGAAACGAATACGAAAAATGTAAGGACAGAAGAAAGTCCGTTTCATGTCCGTTAATTGTAATGTACTAAAGATACATAATGCCCAAGATGATAAAAATTCGGCAGGATTAAAGTTGAACGCACTTGTGTCTCCAAATCAAACTCTCTGTGAGGAGTAGCGGGAATTTAACTGTTGTAGTTCAGAAATCCCGAGAAAATTCCTTGGCTGTTAATGTGCCAAATGTGCTATGCAAGGAACTTTCCCTTTATTTCCTTGGAGAATGGAGAGGAGCTTGGAAAGTTGGGAGGGAAGTAGTTGTAATTTTATGGGCGACGCAGTCTAACAATGTTTTTTGCCATAAAAAGGATTGTTTCTGTTACTCTCAGGGCTCTGAAATACGCTTAAAACTTATCTTTTACATAAAAAGATCCATTTAAGGAAAGTCTCGGAAAGGCATTAATTTTTAAAAGCATGGATGATTGCATGAGGGTGGTTTTCCGGATCTCTTTCCGGGCCGCGTAAGTCTTTTTGGAGCATCAATCGCAATTGTGCATGTTCTCGATAAGTTTTAAATGGATGAATTACCGACAAAAGGCAAAAAACAAACTATGTCCTCTCGACTAACAGTGGGACAGATTAAAAAAGGTGGCCACGAGGTTAACAATGAATATTTTGAGTATGGGACTTGTATCTTTGCGTAGCTATTATAGAGGAATTGAATTTTATGTTTCTGTTTTAACGTTTTAAAAAGATGCAGGGTGTCAAAAAATTATTTTCAAAGAAAACGGCAGTATCAGATTTTTGTAGAAACATTCACGTTTGCTGCTACTTGGAGTCTTCTGAAAGTAATTGTTGGAAAAAATCAGTGATTTTGTAAAATTCTTTCTTCTTTTTATGTTTTGCAATTTCAGCTCTCGGATAGTCTTTGCTCATTTAAATCAACAAAATTACAGGCACAGTTTTTCGCCAATTATCGATATAAAGTAAAACAAATAGGAAAACGGCGCCTCACTATAAAATATTTAATACTTCGTCAATTTTTGAGGTTCCCATCCTACTGCGCGACCCTCAATTTTTCTTGTACTTTATTTTTACACTTAACGTTTCGTTTTTTTAATAAATTACGAAATCTCTATTTTTATAGTAAAAGAAGATAGGCCGGAGTGAAAACAATAGAAGTCCGAATCGGTGAAGTAAAATTATAAAATGTCTCTCACAGATTTAGAAACACTAAGTATAACAACGTGACGATATCAATACAACGCAAAGGTTTCAAAAGGTCAGTCCCGTAATGAAAATGACCATAAATATTACTTACGCGAAAGAGCATTACTTTTATCCACGAAAACCTGCAATTCAAAAAAGAAATAATCTTTCTTGAATGGTAGGTAATCATATTACGTCATATTCTAATTCAAGTTTTGTGTTGAAATCGTCTTTATAATCCCAAAGCTCCTTCCCGTAGCTCGCGTAGGATACATTGGACTTAATAATCTTCCAAAAGAGAAATTCATATGCAAATTTCTTAAATCGCATCTTATTTATGCTACAGAAAGGATTAAAAAAACTCTTTACAGCTTCTTTGCATGCTAAGTGAGCATGCACTTTGACACTTCCTTAGGTAAAGGTCATAAACATCCGTGCGTTTCTCTGCATGATAATATGGTATGACCGATAACCACTAGCTTTTAACTTCAGATAGCATTTTCGCCTTAAAACGTTCGCTTTATTGAAAATTTACCTTTACCAGCGCTGAATTCACTTACGGCATTATCCTCGGAATCACTTTAGTATGCAAGTGGCGTATCATACTTAGATAAGAGGTTAGAGCAGTGGGAGCCAACTTTTTTTTTTTTACTTCTACTGTCGATCTTTTGTAACTATCGTCTACCGTTTTGCCTTTGTCTGTAATATGGTTTCTGTACCATTTGGATAATTTAATTTAATGCTCATGGCAATAATTTTAGTAAATTTATTTATTTAAATAATAATTTTATTTGTCGATAAATTTAAATAATACAAACATTCCAATTTTAACCATGCTATATCAATTTTATTGCCTACCGTGATATCAACTTTATTACGAACTGAGTTAGAGTAAACCTCTAGTTTTTCCTATTAGGAATAGATACAGTTCGTAAGTTTTAGGGAACCTTCAGCTCTCGAGTAAATTAGTGCTGATAAATATGTTTCAGTACAATCAATTATTTTATGATGGAATTCTAATTAAAATTCAACCGGAAGATTCATTGATTGATGTAAAAAAATTGTAAATCCCTCTCATAAGGGTTTCAAAAATCGATATCCGAAGGACACTCTGCGTTACTAATCTCTCATTTCCGGCGTCTGAGACCTTCACCTCCATGATATGTAGACTTATTTCCTCAATTAACATGATTCCATGTATTTATTAATGTATGGGCGCTTATATTTCTGTTTATTAAACTATTTATATTCAAAAGACTCAGACCGAGTCGTTTGCTGAAGAAACTCGTGATTGTAGGCACCAAAATTAATGTAAAATTTTTCGAAATTACTGTTGTATTCCACTTGTGATTTTATATAAATTTTGATGCATAAGTGCCGGTTTTAAACTTAAAAAGTTACTTATTGTTGTATTCCAATTCTGATTTTGTATCAATATTGGTGCATAGATGTCGGTTTTCCCTTAACGTCACCATGTTTTTGCTTAAAAATTATAGGTACCACATGAATTTTCACCACAGGCAGTGAAATTTGGATTTTATCCCTCTCTAAATTTGTGAATTACATAAGCAAATAGCTGAAAATTCGTCGGGTACACACTATTTGGAAATCAGCTCGAGCTGATCCAAATGACCTAAAATAAAATAAAATGACTTCCGAACATAGTGTACCTGACGATGATATTTATGTTTGAAACTGGTCGTTAGAAAAAAAGTGGAAACTTCTAAGTATTGTTTTTACTTAATTTTAGATGACGCTCCGCAAAGTAAGGCCGGAACATTTGTTTCTGATGATGATAGTTATGATCTAAACTAGTCGTTAGAAAAATGTGGAAAATAATAAATATTTTTTACTTAGTATTAGACGGCGTTCCGCAGAGTTAGGCCAGAACATTTGTTGTTTATAATAATAATAGTTTCCACTTTTTATAGCTCGTATTAAAACACATTTAATAAGCTCCCGCGCACTTGAACGATAGTGCTTTACTTTTACGAAAACTTAGTACTGGCAATATTTTTTACGGGTTGCAACACGGAGCAAGACAAGAAACTCTACATTTTCGCAGAATCTAGACTACGAAGCGTCGAGCATTAGGATTGGGCGGGGGTAGATTAATGAACGGCCGTTTTGAATAGAGTTAATCTTCAACGAGGAGTGTCTCACAATGGCGGATCGGTGCACGGTATCCGTCAAAAGGGCCCCATTGTACGACTCCGGTTTTAACGACTAGGCCAAGTCTCCGAATTCCCCAAATGGTTCACTCGATTAAAAAAAAAGGAAAGGCTTTCGGCGCGCTAGAAGCTCCATTCCTCGTGGAAAGTCTTTGCGGCGTCGAAGGATTGGAACTGCGCCGCTATTTCGTCGGATTCCCCAAGAGCGTCCGAATCCCATTCTCCCCGTAAGAGAAACTTCGTGGAGCGAAAAGAAAAATAATCGTCTCATTAATTGAAACGCTTTGAAGTAATAGCGGGGCGAAAGAAGCGGGGAAAAAATCGTCACTTCCCTCCGGCGTGAAAGGAAGAAAAAATCGGGTCGATTTCCTTATTCGCCGTTTATAAAAATTGCGGAATCCCTCATTTGGCGTCTCTTCTCTGAAAGTCTCCTCTCGGCCAATGAGAGGACGTGAGGGATGAGGAGGATTCGGCGGGGAAGGCGATTAATTGGATCAAAGAAAAAGCCGGAATGAGGGGAAAAAATTGTGAGGTTGAGGGATGGAAGGATTTCGGGAGATGGAAGGCTTATAAAAAAGGGAGATAAAGAGGGGAATAAAAGGGATAAGTGGAGAGAAAAATGGAAGGTGTGTGCGTAGGCAATTAATTGAATTGCCGATCACCCCCCGACTGTTACACGATGGTAATTTGGGGAATTTTTCTACTCGTTTAGGCTCGCACGCCTCTTATCTTAATCTCGTATTGTTGCGGTGCCATATTCTTCTGTTTTTTCAACGCCAGTAGCTGTATTCGTTTATATGTCGTACGTTTGGCTATTGAAATAAATTGACAATAATAATAATTGACTGTAGGCATCTTAAAAAACGTAAAATATTAGCGGAATAGCGAAATCATGAATAAAGCAATTAATTTAATATCAATGTGGTCTTTTATATTCAATAAAAGTAATATTTGTAACTGCGGTAAAATATTATTTATTTTCCGAAAAATGATAATTGTATTTTGAAAAAGCGAACGCCAGGTTTTTAGTGAAAACAATTTACGCAACCATGGTAAATAAATTCATTTAAGTTTTTAAAAATGATATATGTTTTTTGCAAAATGAATATGCCGGCCTTTTAATGAAAACAATATGTAACTGCAACAGAGAATTAATTTTTGAAAAACGATACGTGCATTAATTAAATAATTTCATTATAATTTTTTGATTACACTAATCCTATTAAAAATTCTTGGACAGTTTTTCATAACATTTAGCTGATAAGACAAAGGAAATTATTTCGCCCACACAAAATATGGTGGTATGTAAAAGTACCGTAACAGCTCAGATATCATATAGTATTTAAATCGATCAATTATACAACATTTCCAAACATTGAAAAGTATTAAATAAGTCCTTCTCCCTTTGTTTTGTACAGTACATAAACTTAGGATTACCGAACCCTAGCCCTACTAAGAAAAAGATTTCGTTTTGAAACAAACGCCACATTCACGTTGTTATCAGGTATAATCTTCATCCAGATTTTGTTAATAGGATCTGCACCTAACATACATATAACTAAAAGAAAATATCCCAAATATTCTACTTGTATGCGTGATATTTTAGTTCCTCAAAATTCCTGGTGGGGAAATAGAGACGTCGAAAAGTACCTCACTGCGGAATAGAGGTGTCGGGAAAACGTTCGATTCGCCTTCTACAGTGGGACGTTTAGTAATTTCTGAATCCGTATCATGAATCAATATAATTCAATATAATTCGAAGATTTATCGATTTTGATTGAAGCATTTACTTTTCGAATCAATTAACCTCTCTTTGAATGATTAAATATGGGAGAATTAGATTTAATCCTACTATATGTCCAATCGAATGCATTCCCTATGAATAGAAACCTCAAATTCAAATAAAATACTAAGAGATCTTTTATTAAATTTAATTTTCTTATTTCAATTTTTTTTACCTTTTTAAGGATCCAAAATGAGTCTGAAATCGCATTTAGGAATATTTGTATCCATTCGAAGGATGTTTTTCTTTAAACTAAAAGCTCGATTCATAATTTCTTACTAAGTTCAAAAAGTGACTTGGAGGTTGCTTGCGTACTTAAAATATCTTTTGTTTTTTTTAGTATTCTTATATTGATCAACGAGTTGTAATTCGAGCATCTTTCGGTCTTAAAATCTATATCGCAGAATGTAATCTATATAGAGTGATGTTTATATTGGAAAACTTTTCTATAAATGTTTTCTCTGTTATTTATAACACCGATGAAAGCTATTTTCTGTTGAGAAAGTCCTTCGGATGAGATCAACTCTGGAAGAGCGGATCAGATTACCGACGGAAGCTTTTCGAAAAATTCATCAGTGTAAAACTCTTCGATGAAGTAAATGACTTTAGAATTTCCGTTACCCATGATTGCGGACGAGCGAAATCGACGAAGTGTTTCTAGGATATAATTGCCAGTTGGGATATTGGTACTTCTTGCTTATTTTCCTGGAGAACATTAGAGGAGCCAGCAGATTATTGCTACAAATACTGATGTCAATGCAGACCCTCCAATGAATCTTAGGGTAATGTGAAAATTTTCATTGAATATGATTAGTGAACTTATGATTCAGTGCATCAAAATCAGCAATAATTCCTCAGAATATTGGGTTACTGATATTCTCTATTTCGTCTTTTCATGTAATACATTCTATATTTCTCTCCATTGCCATTTCCACCCTTGCCCTCTATTTTGTCTTATTATTGTTATTTTGCTGTATAACTTCGTATTTTTTGTTATTATTTTGAAAAAGTATGTTTGGCTGAAAAAAGACAAATATGGAGGTGCTAAGGAGTTTCAGGAGGAGAGGGTTTTAACTGAAGTAATGAAGAGTCAGCAGAGGAAATGGGTTGGTGAAATATTTCTAAAGAAAGCAATTGAAGGAAGAATCTTAGGGAAACGACAAAGGGAGATAGAAAAGGTGTTCGATTTCTTAAAGCGTAGGATAAGTTTGTAAGAAACTAAGGAATAGGCAATGAATAGGAAATATTAAGGCACATGAAATGACCGAAAGGCCATTTATAAATGTATTATTTTCTCCCGATATCCCATTTAGGTCTTAAATTATGAAGATTCTTTGTTATTGCCTGGAGAAAATTAAGTTAAAATGAGTTCATAAAGTTCATTTCTTCTTTTCCAGTATTTTTTGGTAAACTTTCATAAACCTATTCTTTGAAAGAATATTTATTTCCTCTTCCTATGAAATCCTAATCATCCATCGTATATCCCAAGGTTCTATTAACTTCGATTTTGTTTGTTTTTACATTCTTACTCTGTTAACATGCCACCTCAATATTCATTCTCAATATTAAATTTAAAAGAGATATAATCAGTTGCTATACTTGGCTGCTCATATGTTAAGACACATACAAAAGACTATTATCAACTTTTACTGGAAGAATGAGAAAAATTCTGAATTTTATTTATTTTATTAGGGAGTACACTTTTGACTGAGATAGAATATTGCATGAGTATACACGATAATTAAATGTGATAATATTTTTATGTTTTCAATTCTTTAGCTTGGGAAATCCATTCCACAGATAGTGAAAATTCTTATTGGAGATTGCTATGCATTTAAACATCAGATATTAATGAAGGAACTGATAAATATTAGGAGATTTTATTTTATCAGTTTTCATCAACCAGTAATATCGACGCTTGATAGTAATAATACTATGCATTACGTGTAAAAAAGCACAGCTTATCTAATGGCTGCGCGCAACTGTTTAAATGAAATTTACTTTTAAGGAGAAAGGGAGTTGATGAGGTATTCGAGAATAGCGCACTACATAGAAAGTGAAAGGATGAGGGAGGGAAGGGATGCAGGTAATTGAGGATTGGATAGGAAAAAGGAGGAATGAAGTAGGGAAGTTTGAGCGAGAGATTTGAGTTAGAGAGTAGGGAAACGTAGTTCCAGAAGAGAGAGTGTGATCCAAGTTTTCCTTCATTCCAAAGCTGTTTGTCGTTACAGAAATCGAATTTTAATGACAAATTGATGAGTGGATTCATTAATAGTTAATAAATAGCACGGGGAGTGTTAGAAAGGAATAAGACATTTTTAGCATTATATATTCGAATGCCGGAACTTCATCATATTCAAAATTATGTAAACAGTTCATTTGCTGATACTGTTTTACGAACTGAATAGATGATGTGTTTACTAAAAGTAGTCTATGCCTAACCAGATAGAGCCAGTGTGTGACGTTTTCTTTTTAAGTGAAGGTGTTGCTGAGTTCATGTGCTTTTTTTTCACATTTATTTCTTTATAAATATACCACTGCTTTATACTGCATGATTTTCAAGCTAGATTTTGTGATACAACAGGTATATATTTCAGGAAGTTTTTCTTTGGTCTATCATCTTTGTAAATTGCGATGCTCATCTGCCTTTACCCTCGAATATCACTCAAAACTAAATCTTCAGTTAGGTAATTTGTACAATATTTGCCTTCTTAAAAATTGTTTAAAGTTACTTTTAATGAAGAATTTTAAAAGCGCCATCTTTGTAATAAAACTGTCATTTGAATAGTCCGAAGATTGCGATAAGGAATATGTAAATAATAAATATGTAGAACATCATCAGCGAATTCAATGGAATACTGAATGAAGGGACGATTGATGTAACAGAAATTGGAAAATGAGGAAAATAGTGGGAGGCAGAGCCCTATGCGAGGGCAGAAATGAGGCTAGTGTAGGATTTGTTGGATCCAAAAAGAGATTAGTTGCGTCAGGTTTTAAATCGACTCTGTAAGTCTCTCGAAACCTCTTTGAGATTAAAGCTTAAGACTTCCTAGATTGCTTTATTGTTTACCCTACTCTTTTCTATGCTGTATCTCTAGAAGCGGGAATGGCAGTAGATCCAGGTGTATTTTTTATAATGTTTGAATTTTCTGAAAAAATTGTACGGGAATATATAACAGATAATTCAGTACATGTAAAATGGAAATGGAATTTGTAACCTTTTAATTTTAGGAGATCAAGAATACACAAAGTGACTTTTAGTTTAAAATACTCGTTTGCGTATGAAATCTCATTTAAGCATTTTCACAAACAAATGATTTTTTTATGCAAAGATTATTAAATTAGTGAATCTTCATTAGGAAATAAAGTAAATAATATCATCAAAAACGTTGTTTTTAGCTTTTAATTCTATATTTCATCCTTTTAAAGATCTTGAACGAGAGAATATAATAGCTTACTATCATTTATTAATTTAAACAGGATATTTCACTCCACCAAATACCGTAAAAGATATTTTGGTTAATACAAAACTTTAGGTTGTTTTAGCAACATAAATTGCACACTATTTGATATAATCGTATGAGATGATTTACACCAGATTCATTTGATAAGAATATATCTCAAAATCTAAGATCTCCCAACAACAGGAATAATTTTTTCATTAATAATAAAATTTATTGAGCAAATTTTTAGCGGAAATTATATTAGAAATAACAGCTAAAATCTCAGTTGCATAAGGTTTAATTTCTGAAAAAATTTAAATTCAAAATCTTCAAATTATATTGACTACTCAATTGAAATGACCATCTCATTTCTTCATTTTTCCACTCTCTATAATTCAGATGCGAATTCGCAAAACAAGTAGTTTTTGGAGTAAATCTCCCTTCTTGAGAACTGAAAGGGATTATTTTGTATTGAAGACGTCCTCTATTGCTGGTCCATTTTTCATATTCCCTAAAAGTTTTAATCTTATTCATTTTTAAAATTTGCATCAGTCCTCCGTCGCAGACAAAGATTTATTCGATGCAATTCTGCGATTCTCATTCAAATTCGTCGTGATTATTTATTAGTGTAATCCACGGACGATCGCGGATGTGCGTGAAACCACTCCAAGGATAAGCTTTGACGTAAGATACAGCTGCTGCAAAGTTCCGCGGTGTTTACTAAAATCCAAAATTCTCCATCCTTTTCAAAGGGGATAAACAAGAGTTCGAAAAAAATTAGAATTTGGGCGAAGAATATTTCGGTCGATCGAATCGAATCAGCTCAGAGGGATTTTTCCACCGCGTAAAAAAACATAATCCCAGCAATTTCTCATTCGAAAGATTTCAATGCTCTTCTTCTGGAACGGGGACGGAATTTACTCCGCATTCCATTGTCACCGAGTAACGAATAAACTTGATTTGTGCACCGGTTGAATGTTTTCCGAGGCAACTTATCACGGGCGCATTTTATTGGGCGGGAAGCGGAAGTTCGGAGCGCGCCCATGCGGCGAGAACAATCAAGTCTTCGGAATCGGAAATGACTTATTTTTAAGATGGAGGAGACACGCGGAAGCGGCGCGGTGCTCGATAAGCCCCCGGCGGAATTGGAGCAACGTTCGCGCGCTAAATTAAACTAGTTCGGGTTCATTTCGCTATCTCATATTTCGTTCATTCCCGCATGGGCGGGCAGTAACACATAAAGCCCAGCAGTTCCATCTGCCACAGATTTGGTGTGGAGGCTCGAAACTCGATTTTATCGCGCTTCGCTAGCGAGGCTCGCTCAAACGTGTGGTGGCGATTTTGCGCGGTACTTTCTCTCTAAACACAACGAGTTGTGATATCGTACAGTTTCTAGAATGAGTGGCAAGGCAGCTGATAAATATACATGGTCGTTTGGAAAATTGCTTTGTGCTCGAATCTCCGGGTATTTTGAGTGTTCCAATGCGCTAATGTGTTCTTTAGGGTCATTCACGACAGTTTTCCTCAGTCGGACTTTTCTTTAGTAATTTTTTTGTGTCTGGTGGCCATTGCTGGTGCAAAAATTGGGTAGTATGTATTATATTATTATGTAATATAATATGTGAACTGCAATGAAGAAATTGATGCATATGGGGAGTTTAATCGATTTCTACCATTCCCAAGAGGCACAATTTAATTAACGTGAAATAAATAAACGAGTCTGCAATCAAACAGCTTCATCAAGTGAAATTGAGCCTAAGATGTCACATCTTGCTATTAATTGATTTTCAATCAGAGTACTCAAAAGTATAAAGAATCTATCCACATTTGCATTAATATCCCGTAAGCTGCGTTTGTGGCAGGTGAAATGGATTCCATACTTAAATTTATTGTAGGCTAGGAAAAGCGTTCGTTATATTATTTAATTTATAAAGGAAAAATATTTAACAGGAAAAAGCAATGATGGGGTACAGGGGTAATTTCGCTAAGTTAACGAGACACAAGATAGTAATCCCAACTCGACTATGTATGTTCGTGCTCACTTTTTGTTGCCGTCGGCTTCATAGATATGCAGAGACGAATGTTGAAGTCTTAGGAAATAAATAAAATTGCAAATTTAGTTTCTGAAATTAACTAAGTTCTATATATAAGTTTCTAAATTCTATAAAATTCTACATACATTTCTAAATTCTATAAAATTCTATGTAAATTTCTAAATTCTATAAAATTCTATGTAAATTTCTAAATTCTATAAAATTCTATGTAAATTTCTAAATTCTATAAAATTCTATATAAATTTCTAAGCCCGGGATCCCGAAAAAGTCAAACTAAATTCCAGGAAATCGGGCTGTTGAGTTTAAAATCGGTCTAAGAAATTGCCTTGAGAATAGGAGTTACATGGAACCATATGAAAGATTCAAGTCTTCTGATGTGGTCACACATGCTAGACCTCTCCTTAATGCCGTTCGGACTTAACAAATGCATCTTTCCGTGTACCTTTGACCTTTAACCGGTGGTCCAGCAATACTCTTCTCCTACATTATTACAGGAAATGCACCCTTTGATGCTCCCCAGGTGCAGAAACCAATGCCTCTTTTTTGGGTATTTTAAAGAAATACTAAGATATAGTGATTTCAATAATGAATTCTATTATATATTTGTAATTTCAGAGTCATGACTGACGCAATTATATTTTTCATCTATTTTATTTTCTTTTAAACTTTATTTCACAACACTTTGTTATTAAATATCAGATGATTAAATATCTATATCCTTCACCAAAATAATTGACTTACGTTATTCTTATTTGTGCGAGGCTTCAACAGGAAATAGAATTTATCTGGTTAGAGATCAATTAAGAATTTGAGAACGAGTGGAATGTGCTTCACTTTATCGTTGATTTGATTCAGAATTTTAATCGTGGGAAATTCCAAGGATACCAGGGTCGGCAATATTGTCATCGCGGGATTGTTGAAAATCCAGGAAATGACAAGCACTAGCTGACGCATTGGGATGATAAAAGCAATATATTCCCCAACACCAATTAAGAATACCTTTTGCGTATTAAATTGGCAAAATTAATACATCTAAAGAAAAAGGAAAAAAATTGCAATTGCTTCCACAAAAGATTTCAAAAGTAAATCATTTACGATGGAATGACATGCTTGTGGATTAAAAGGAGAGATTAGTTTTAAAATCAACACGCATTCACTCCGATCCGCCATTTCCTCATTAGCGCATTCCCCACGGAACCATTTATCTGTAATATCCTGCATACCCGATGCAGAAACAGTTTGCAATATTTAAATATTCAAACGCTGGGAGATGCAAATTTAAATAGCTTTAAGTGCATGATGAAAATCACTTTGATCTTTCAACGGAAATCCGCCTCGTCCGGATCATTCCCATGATGCATTCCCTGAATTCCTCCCATGTCGACATTTATTATTCCCTCTTCATTAAGATTTTCGTGCAAGAGGTCTACGGGACTGTAATTACTTTCGAGTGAGAATTCCTCATCCATATTCCAATCGATACTTTCAATTAGGTAGATTGCGCTTCGCTTTGTAAATGCGGCGATTCATCTCAGGCGTGCTCGAATTCACTCCGTTGTCCCCAGTATTACGGATGTATTAAAGACATACATGTACTAGAGTCAGAAGGACGGAGTAGTTATTTGAATTTGTCGTTCATTCTAGAAAAGTAATTTGTATCATTATCGGAGTGGGTTTTAAATACACAGGTAAACAAAGTCCTGATGGTATTTCCCACTTGGTGGTAATTTTTGTATCCTTCTTTCGAATATTGTACGTTGTAGATATTTCAATCTATCCTCTGCTCTTGTTGCAAGCAAATGCATTATTTAAAAATTTATTATTTGAAATAGTATAAGTACTATAAGCTTCGTCGTGATTTGTTGACCTTCCCCGGGACCGATACATTAGCCGTGAAGGCCTACCAGGATCCCTGAAAAACTTGTGTGATGGATAAGGGATATAATTCATAAGGGAAAATGGTTGATATTTTAAAATTTGTATACATTGTTAGCTTTTATATGAGATGTATTACTCGTCAGGAAGGTATCTATTTTAAAATGGCGTATTGGTATAGCTGGAAGAGATCTGAATTGTAATGGATGTTTTCCTCTGATATTGTTTCTCACGAGGTAAAGTTAGGCTTTTTACGAGATAAAACCTCCCGTAAGGGCCTCTTTTGAATAATTAACTATTCGGTAAACTGTGTAAAAATTATGATTTCCTTTCTTTCAATTTAATTCTAAATTCTTATCCAGAGCCCGATGTATTGTTTATTCTGTGCAAGGAGGCGTTGCAAGATAGGAATTTGACAGCATGTAGCATATACTGCACCATATTGGCCCCTTACATTCCACAATGTATGAAAGATCACGGTATAGAATTCACTTTTGTTTAATATATTTTATTGGAAGAAATATAGTACTGTGAGGTTTATCTTTGTGGATACATTAGCTGAGCCCATTAGCCTTGTTCTAAAAGATATCGCGCGACAACGTTCGCTTGATGATAATTCTTTCGTAATATGTAAGCGCTAAAGTGTATTCACGAAATGTTTACCGTGTTTCTCGCGCAGTTATTAAATTTGGTGCTCAATCAAATGTGCGCTTTACTTGTTTATACTGCGTATTCACAAAGTTACCGCTTCCATGGTGGAGTATTTCCACCCTGAAAGGCCTGACATGTCCACATCCAGTGCAGCGAAAAGGACTTCGGCTGCGGGTGTACAATTGGAATAAGAAAAAGTATGAATTCCAGTGCCCTCTAAGAGCGTGGCTCGAGTACGTTGTCAGTGAGAGGTGCTCGCGATGACAGAGTGATATATTTGGCTGTGGAACAGGTGAGGGAGACTGTTTTCGTCCACATAAAACTAGATCCCAGCATCCCTCACCTGCTACTCTCGGGATCTTGCCACTCCAAATGCATAGCAATTTACCTCTACACTCTTTACCTCTTTTGGCGAATTTATTCTGCGCCTAGGAACTCTATTTAGGTACGCGGTCGTTCCTCCTCTGGATTCCTGCTTGCCGAACTTACTTCGGCCAACTTGAGGCCTTCATTCCCCTATCGAACCGGTGCTAACGACTTGTTCTGCGATTAAGAGAAAGCTGATTAAATTAGAACTTTTACCCCAACTTGGCTCAGCGTTTCTTAATTGAACGTTCGTAGTTCCTGGGAAATCGTGATCCTATTTACTCCCGCTAGAAGGGGAGGAATAGGAAATTAGACATTTACTCAAAACTGCTTCCAAATACCCAGTCAATGGTGATGTATGTATTTTTGATTAAAAATAAAACAAATTGTCGATTTTATTGCTCCGTTTGCGTGAATTCTATCTTCCACAGAATTTTTTATTTTCCTTTATAATTTGTCTGTATTTAATAAATATCTGCTGGCACTATCTCATTTTCGGCAGAGAATATGAATGCTCATCTTTTTCTAATTTAAAATGCTCAGTCGTATACATCGTTGTTTAACGGAAATTAAACGCTCAATTTCCCAGCTCTAAGCTGGACAGAAATATTGTACTGAATGTATAGATAGAAAAAACTCGCGGAACCTTATAGCTGACTAGTTTTTGTTCTTCCTTACAATTGTTTCATCGATATATATTTCCCTTCATTTTTTCCATTCTTCATGCTTTGTTCCAAAAATAATGCAGTTAAACGTTTTAAAGAGGGTTTTCGAGCATTTCAACTCATTCATCAGGTTATTTGCAAATTTACTTGGCAGTAAAGATAAATCATTTATTAGTCTAGCTGCAATAAGATATTATATGGGGGGTGAATTATTTCAATTTTTACCCATCTCTGGGCGGCAAGTAAATTATCATGAAAACGAGCTGTGTCATTATTGACACAAAAGAGGTTTAAGTTGCAAATTTTCAGATTTTCGTTATTTAAACGATAAATTGAGCCATGTAATCTCCATATAAAATTCACAATAATCAATATCTATAGTGCAGTTTTGAATACTAAAGTTGAATGATTACAAATTATTAATAAAAACTGGCCGCTGGTTAGCTTACGAATTAGTTTAGTGTCCCTTAAAAATGCATTGTGCGAAGGCGCATAGGTTAGAGGGAAGGGATGGAAAGTAGGGTTGAGAGATGGTAAAATAGGAAGATATAAGAACCACGCACTGTAACTGAGGAAGGATTCCATATAGACATCTGTGTTAAACACTTAGGGCAAGCAAACTTAAAATACTTGCCTTTCAGGACTCAAGAATAACAAACACAGCTAAAGAAATTGAAATATTCGTTTCAAATTTCTAAATATTTAGAATTTTGTCTCGCTGATAGTATGATTTGAGCCTAAAAATGAAATTCTTACTTCAATTTAGATATTTTGGGCGTATTTTAGCTGGCGGTTGTTTATCTTTCATCACTTTAATAAGGGAGTCGGTTTACACATGGAATGACTTAGCTGTGTTTGTTAATTAAAATCGTCTCTCCAATATTTCTCCAACTGAAATAGTATGCGGAATTCATATATGATTATCAAAACGCTGAAATGAATTATCTTCTCTCTACTATATAAATAAAGTGCTGTAAGTGAAGCTAAAGATAGTAACATAATCCCACAGAAACTTGATGAAGGCAATCTTTAAACTTACACCACGTATGATAGCTGTGTATAAAACATAGTAAAAATTAGGAGAATGCGTTGAATTATTGTAAAATGACTTCAAACGAAGAATAACTGGATAGACTTTATTTGTATTTTGGCATCAGGAGCACTGCAGTTTGTTCATACAAAGATTTTCGGCGTCCTTTCGGCAAAAAACGCGGATATATAAGTAGTATTTGGAGTTCAAATCCATCGGAAGGGATGAAAAACAGTTTCGATATGTTTTTAAGTGGGAAGCAATTACTGTAAATAGAGTTAGAGAATGGTACCGCAAGTTTCTGGCCACGGTTAATCTTCTGAAAGGGCATATCGGGGTCCGGACAAATATCTTCGTTATATATAAGGCCAAGGTGAGGAGACCAGGTATAATGCTTATTTTGTAGTCCTAAGCAATCAATTCACCGGAATTCAATCTGTTGGATTTCTTTTTGAGGAGTTACGATGAGGATGCAATTGACGCAGCTATATTGCAAGATCCTAATTATCATTAACTGTGAAAGCAATCAGAACCATTACTATGAATGAAGTAAGTCAACCAGATAAAAATGAAGTACAGACTAGATATATTGCGTGTAGCATAGAAATTTCCTTTAAAAAACTTGAAGCATTTTATGAGTCATAGGAAATGAATTCACTATATATTTTTTATATAAAGAACTCACTGTATTTTTATATACTAACGAATCTAATTATACAATTTTTACTTTTTCCTGATAACAATACGGAATTAATGCGTCTCAATAAGGACCCTATGTATCTCTTTGTTATCACTAAGAGCTCGTTATCTAGTAGAAGCCCTTAACGTCAATCTACAAGCACTTCACTACGTTTAGGAGAGGCATCAGTAGGCCGCTCCAACCGCTAATTCCACGGCACTTTTTATTCGAGCACCAATCCATAAGCAAAGGAGAAAAACATTCAGAGCGACAATTAGCGCAATTGCTCTCCGGGAGTTGGTCGAAAATTGAGCGAATGCGGAGAGAGTGAAAGAGATGGAAAGGGCACACACGCACGCAGAGGCGCATTGGATCCGAACTGTTTTTCAAGAGCCGTAAAAAGGAAAAAAGTTAAGCGGGGTGAGGAGGGACAAGTCGCGGCGGTCGGGGAATTTCTCCCTCCCGAACGGGTGTAAATTTAGTAAACTTTATTTATGGGAGAATTCATTCGCTCTAAACGAAAAAAAGCTCGCTTGTAATTAATTGAATCACCTTCACAGGCCATACGCTCTATGGAATTTCCCCTCTTTCTTTCTTCCTCTCTCCTGCTTTTCCCTCGGGATTTTTTCCCGCCCAATCCGACGTTTCCTCTCCCAAAAACCATCCCTAATGGTCCCTTATCCAGCCTCCGTCTTCCTCCCACGTTCCTCTTTCAACCTTTCTCCTCTTGCATCGTCCTCCCAGCGTCATTCTCAATCATTTCCTTTGATGCCCTAATTAATGCTCTTCCAAATCGGAGTTCATTCACTTCGCCGCATTCTGCGTCTATTTTTTCCCGCGCAGCCCACTTTTCAAAGGTTCCTTTAACGTGGTTTCGTACTCGTCGCTCGGCTCTATCCGCATTTATCTTCCGTTTTCTTTTCCGAGGAAACGCGGGGTTTTCTGAAAAAAAGCGTCGTTGAGGTCTTTAAGCGGCGCGTATTGTTTTGAACGTTTCGGCAACGTTTCGAGATTTTGGGTTGGAAATTTACTACGCGGCGGTGAAATGCAAGGGAAAGTTATGAATGCTTGCGCGATGTCGAATATTGCCGTGTGAAATTGAGTGAGTCATGATTCGCTTGTGTAGGGAAGGAATCGTTTTGTGGTATTCAGGAATGGATGGGTCCACGATAAAGAAATAATGATGTGAATGGTGATTCAAGAACTATTTAACCTATCGTTGAATCCAAAGGTTCTCCATCATGCACATCTTGCCTCCTTCATCTTTGTAGAATTCAGGGAGCTGCGAGATTCATTGGATCAAAAATTATCCTGCAGGCTATATACAGTCAGTAACGTACAGTTTGAGTGAGATTTACTCGTAATTTTGTAGTTTAAAAATTCTTACTAGACTGCATAGATTAATATCGATATCACCGCATATAGTTTATATTATTATAGTCAATTAGTTTATATATATATATATATTATAGTCAATTAGAAAATCTTAGAAAGGAAAAAAGTGAATATGTCAAAATTTTAAAACGATTACTTAAGACAAATCATGTTTTCCTCTATAGGAGAGTGGATCATTATTACTTGGTATCCTTTTATCATTTTGAAATATTTAGAGTACATTCAGTTTAGATCTACCTAGAACAATTACCTCCTTTCCTCGGATGTTGGATTTAGAGACTACAACGTCCTTTTTTCCTTTATGCTGTTGCATTAAATTGACGGAAATAGTGAGTATTCGTAGTTATTATTTTACGAACCACAACAATGTTGATACACAATGTCATGCATCCTAAAAATTCTATCTCAAAATATTTTGACAATTACATCTCCACAATTCTCATTTCTTCCATTTTCAACCAGTTAAAAAATTATAACTTGAGGTTTTATCATGATAATTCCAGCTAATTTTCAGATTTCAAAATTTTGTTTACTGTTCTGCTAAGCATGGCGCATTTATTCCTTGTGGTTGTTAATGTTATTTTTGCGTATCATTTTTTTTCCTGGAAATTTTATGTGGATGATATTAGCTGCTTTTCCTGGTGGCATATTATTTCGGGATGTACGAGTATAAGTTCTGTTTGCCTCGGGGTCCCTAATGTTTGGAAATTTTGTCAATTAATTCTGAGTTGCTAAACGATACGTTGCCCTTTGTTGACTATCTCATTTCTACCTTTTTCTTCCAAATCTACCTTTACATTAATGTGACGTTTATTTCGGATATCCATAGGGTAAATTAATAAAACCCTTATTTTAAAAAATTGATAAACGTTATGTGTTATAAAAAAGGGAAGCGAAACGAAAAAAATCTTTCGTAAATTTAAAACCACTGTACTGCACTTTTAAGTCAGAGTAAAAAATGCACAATTGCTGACCATGTGTTTGTGCACATCAAAGAGATCAAGATAGTGTGTGCCTTGACTTTGACTTACAGTGGTCTCGAGAAGATCGGGTAGAAATTCGAATTATCTGTAGTAAATTCTTGGACTGGTCAAGGTTTACTTAAGGCTGAGACATTTTCTTCGGCTTACAGAGGTTTACGAGTTATTGAGGTTCGAATTATCAAGGTTCGAGTTATCAGCGTGATTTACGGACGTTCGCGTACTCTAATGTAAAAAGAGGTTTGTAAAATTTTGATTCGTATGGCAATCCCGTGGAACCTATTTACCGGATCAATCAAGGATTAGGTGTGTTCCTTTTGCAACAATGGACTCCCTTTAGCAGGCATCCATGAGAGAACATCTTAAAGATTAGAAAAGGTGGTTTCAATCATGATATGGGCTAGAAAGCCAAGCATTTAGCAATAATTTTATTCATACGGCACTTTCGTGGAACCTATTCACCGTTAAAATCAAGGACTTAGGTATATTCCTTTTGCAACGATGGGCTTTTTTAGCTAGGCACCTAACGAGAGAATGCGTTATGGATGATTATGGCAGATGATTTTTCCACATAAGCTATCGAGCTAGTATAGCCAACATGCTGTTTTGGGGGACTTTTTTGATAAGGGCGCGTGATATCGTTGTCGTTGTTGGATAAAGCAACCACCCAGAAAGTGGAAGATCCGGGTTCGAGTCCCGGTCCTTTCAGTCTTTATTATACGAGGGTGGTCTGAAAAGTTTCCGACTCTAGATTTTTCAGAAATCTTCAGAAAATTTTCAGACATTTTCAGAAAAAATGTCGAGAAATGGCGAAATGTTGGAAACTAGACCACCCATGTATTTATATACATTATATATTTCAGTCCGTTTATCCTTAGGAATTTTCCTAGGTGCACGACTTAATGTGCAATATCTCCTTAAACTCTTTTCCATTATAAAAAAAATTCGCACCGCCGCACTGCTTAAACGCCGCCTTTTCATGCCTCGTACTCCACTGCAATCTATCACTTTCCCTATCCACCGCGCACTCATTTGCGGCGCTTTAATCACGGCCAGAATTCGATCTTTCCCTCCTTATCCCCCACTTCCATTCATCACACTCCGCCTCTTTGCTCTCTTCCTAATTTCCAAAAACATTCACTTTCCCCGTTCCGCGCCTCCTCCCGTCCTCTGATAATTGCTTCCTGCTAAAGCAGGGAATCGCGGGAAGGGGAAGAAACCGCTGGGGATATCCCGCTCTCAGAAAGCTCTCCTGCAAATCTGCCGCTATCGCATCGGGGAATGGAAAACTACCCACGCACGCATCCGAACGCACGCGGGCACATACGCACACGCTTCGACGTCCACCGAAAAAGGTGGCGCGGAGATCCCTCACGTAACGACGTTAATTCGTTGCGAAAGTGTGAGTTTAGGGTACAAGTCCTTGGGCGGATGTCGAAATAAAACCGAAAAAATCTTTCTGGGGATTCGAATCCACATGGTTGATGCTCCGAGAAGCGGTACACACCGTGGGGAAAAGTCTTAATTAAAGCGTGTATTATTCAAAACGTCATCGATTGGTGGCGCGTATTTTTAAAGGCTGGGATACAAATTGTCGCGCGTGAGCGTTTAAATTTGGGACGGATATGGACGCTGAATTTTTAAACGAGTTTATGTTTAACTGTTTGTAGAGGATCAAATCGATCTCGAAATATATAAAAAAACTTCCCTACTTACGCGTTTAAATTGAAGTTAGAAATGTAAAAACCATAGAATAAATTGGTGGTGAAGTTGTTAGAATTATAGTTTTAAATTTACGATGTGTTTGATTTAATTTGAGATCCAAATATTTTAATGCGTTAGTTTCATGTTGTTAACATTTATGTTATATGAAATGCAGGTATGAATCATAAAACTAGGAATTAAATATAATATGTGAAGTCACTAGCATCAATATTTTTAATTCTCGATTTGTTCTGACTTACAGTTGGAGAGAGATCGAAATATTTTAATTTTCTTAATATTCGTCGTAATATGTCCTTAACCAGAATTCTTCAACTTACTTGTAGAAATGAATAATTTCTACGGTAGTTTGTCATTATCTACGGCATTCACGTCCTAGGATTGCTTATTATCGTCGTCGTGAAGGTTGTATTAAGTTTGTATAGCTTCGCTCATTTATCTTAACTCTATCGTGAGAATCATTTTTCCAATTCTTTATTGAAAAAATCCTGAAATTAGACAAGAGTTGTTAGAATTATGTTTTAGTATCACCGCACATTTTTGCCGATTTAAGTTATAAGTAGTTTGTAAAAAAATATTCCAAAAAATATTGAATGTAAAATGCTATCTTATAATTAAACGTGAAAAATATGTTGTTGATTTCCATTGTGTTATATTTCGAGGAACAATATATGAGGGGCTATGTAAAATAATTTCAAGAGTTTTGTATACCCAAGATGGACAGTATAATATGTAATGGGGTATTTCTTTTCTATTCCTGATCCAAGCCTTGTGAGAAACACGTTTTTCTTATGTTTATGTTGTCAAAACCTAACGATTGAGAGGTGAGCGATTTTATACGAAGGCTTAATACTTCCTATTAAGTTTTTAGCACGCGGTAGGGTAAAAATTATTTTAAAACTGTATACATTTTTAAATTATACAGAAACTTCAAGAAGAAATTAATTAAGGAAAGTGTTCGTTTTAATCTTAATTAAAGGGAAATCACTCTCCATATTCAAATAACTTCCCGTTTCTTGAAACATGAGTTACGATGTATATTTTTCTCATTTTTTAAGGTAAAATTATTCCTTCCTTAATTATTCCTTACTTAATTAATGCTCCTCAATTGAGTATCCTCAAATGAATGCAGAGAATCCTGAAGTACGTGAAAATTGGAATTAGTTCCTGGGTGTCTCATGTCATTGTTTTGCAAACGAATCGACGTTTCTGATGAAATTATTTTTCTGAAAGATATAAGTATTTATTATATTAGTTCAAACCTTGAGGCAGCGAAGGTTCCAGCTGAAAGGAAGGCTCGATAAACGGAATATTTAAAAGAAAGTATACTGAGAGTCAGAAGTATAATTTCCAGAACAGAAGAAATTATAGGTCTTTACATTTTCTGTAACTATCTACTTCATACTGTTCACCATTATTTTTAAAGGAAAATCGGAAGTTATGGAAGATAATCAGTGTATAAGGTGAACAGTACATGTTCGAATATTGAATTGCAAATGGCCCTTCTTGATTTTTATGTTATCTATTCATTGCTGTCTTAAATTACCATCCTAAAATTATCATTCTAATATTGCTATCCTTAAATTGCTATCCTAAAATTACAATCCTAAAATTACTATCGTAAAATTGCTATTCTAAAATTAATATCCTAGAATTACTATCCAAAAAGAAATAGACGTATCTACTAAGGAGGGTAATTCGCTCTGATTAACCTTCGATAGCCGAAATCATCTTATATGATTTTCTTCAATTGGGTCTCGAATTACTCGTAAAAGCAGCTCAGAGGTTACACACTATTTTAATCTGAACCTTATGTGTTCGGCCGCTTGTGAGTTATATTTTGCCAAATTTCATTAATGAAAATCCATTAAAAGATTCATAATCCGGATTAGGTGAGCTACATATAAATCTTCGTTAACAGACACATTAGCCGGTTCACTCTTTAGTCTCCATATCAGTGAACTTGTATACAGGAGCGCTAACAACATAGTCTTTTCAGGTGTGAAAAATATTCGTTATTCCGCACGTATCGATCAGTATCCGTCGCCAGCTGGATGCTCTCTTCATTAGTCTTTTTGATGGGCACTTAATATTCCTCGTTTCGAATCCTCTACTTTCTCTCATTTGCCTCGGATTCCCTCCTTTAACATCTTCCCTCAACAGTTTAAAATCCTCTCTCGAATCCACTCTCCTCGTCTCTCCATTTCAATATTAACTGTCCATTCATCGCCTTCATCGGCTAATTACCTCTTCAATAAGAATCCTCTCCCCATTCATTTTTCACCCCTTCGAACTTTCTCTTCTCTCAGGCGGATTTTTCATCCGAGAGATTTCCCATCCGAGGGATGGGATTCCATATTCTTCGGTAGGATCTCGATAGACGAGTGAATGTCGAACGATTCTTTCGGATGGATTATCTAAGATAATCCGAGGCAGCCCAACCACCGCTTTCAGCTCGGATCCCATCGAAAGTTTGCTCCCTTTAACCTAGAAACTATGTAGAGGTAGATTAGCGAGGTTACCCTACGTAATTGAGATGTCGACGCTGAAATTCACCTGTTCTTGTGTTTGTTAATCGTGAAGAAGTAGTCATGTGGTTGAATTGAATGGGTGGAATTCATTACTGTGCACGTGGAGATAATGTTTATTATCTTACCAAGGAATTAAAAAAATACTTTGTAAATTTCATGGAGTATAAATTTATTCTATGCGTTTGTTTAGTTTGGTTTAGAAGTAGACACCTTCAGGCAGTTTTATTTCGGAGTTGTTTTACTTAGTTACAACTTCGTGCAAGTTAGAACTCTGTGTAACACTGCCTGAAGATGTATACTTGTAGACGAAACTAGTCGCATGGAATAAATTTACTTTTTTTGGAAATCATTAAGGAATTTTCTAGTTTCTTAGTATGGTTACCTACTATAAAGTTGAGCTTTATTCATTATCTCATTTACCAGGGGTAGCTAAATCTAATGCCGCCGCCATAGAAAGATCGGATATATTCCTACGGTTAGCTTCAAGTAGATGCTTATGAGCTGAACGGAGTAAAAAACGATATCCTCTGAAACAAATTAAGTAAAAAGAGATAAGAAAATCTCAAATTCAGTTCGTATAATTTTGTAGTTCAATTTTAAATTGAAATGAACCTGAAGTCAGTGTGAATTATATGATTTTATTATGGCTGTGCAAAATTATATGATTTTATTATGGCTGTGTAATATACACCAAAATCGTCAAGGGGAACTGTGAAGGATTTGGGTAATGGTCATAGGGCCACTCGGTATGTTTCATTTCTTGGCCAAAATCCCACATCTCCTCTGCAGAACACATGTACGTTATACCTCTGCTAGGAAGTGTTTCTGCATATGATGATACACCTACCATCCCCTTGTGAAATGCGGACTCGAGGAACTTCGCTCGGAAGATTCTAAAGTTAGACTGTAAACTTCACAGCGGCGAAGAGGCGTCATTGGTGGTAACATTTACTACTTGAGACAGTGAAGAGTAGCACGTGCCCCACTGTTCTCAATTGTCATCTTCGTTTAAGTGGGTGAAGCTTGTGAAGATAAGGAGACGTAGGAGAGGAGTGATGTACGCTATTATGTAGTTTAAAATTTAATTTTTATAATTTTATTCACGATGAAATTCTTCTAAGACTCAGAGTTCAGCTGCGGCAATTTTATGTGATAGGAATACAAGCTACAATGGTGATATATTAAATCGATATTGGTAGGCGTGACTTAGTGGAAAGCCATAATACAATGAAAGTAAAGACTTGGTACTTTTTCACACTGAATTTACTTTCGCCAGAAGATGTAAGTGAACTTACGAAACCGGTCGCACAATAAATTCAGTGGAAAAGTACCAAGTCTTTGCTTTCATAGTAAGGTGATATGTTTATTTGTATATAAGGACTGATATAACCTACAGTTTGATAAAAGTTCAAAAAAACTGACCAAAGCAGACAGTATAATGTGGATGAATTTGTTCGTGAAAAACATTCATTTGAGTTATATTTTTATATCTTTGCATTATCATATATTTAGTATATTTTCTGAATTAGTATTTTATATATTACGTGATTTAGTAGTAAAATTATTGAAATATGTGTTAATTAATAAATCAAACGCACGGAATGTTTGTAATACGGTTATCATATAACCTGATTTAGGGATGTGCAAGTATTAAAATAAGAACGCATTATATTCTTCATTAATAATTCACAACCACTCAATACTCAGTAGAATGTATCGTAAGCGAATCATTTTATTTTTTAAAGCATGGAATTTTGTAATAATATATCTCCTTTGACCTTCTAAGATCTTTCCTTCAAGAGTGTTTAGAAATATCAGTTTTCCTATTCATGGGATATACATATGATTGGTTAGAGAGAAAATTGCAGTACGCAGACCTTTCTTTGATCTTCTTAAATTTATGGAATCCATACTCAAATCATTTTGTGAACTCTCAGCATGTACGTTTTGGAATTAAAGGTTAGCGTTTGCAAAGGCAATAAAAATAATACCATCCCTACAGAGGTATCTACTTTTCTTAAACTACTTTTGTGTTGATTTCAAACTCTTCTTGAGGTAGATCTTGTTTTTGCCTGGACAAAAAGGCATAACAGGTTGAACTGTTCAAATACAAAGGAGAATCAGTTGAATAATATATTTAGTTTCTCAACTCTGAAAGGTAAAAGCAAAATGCGGTCACACATTTCGTACCGAGCGGTTCTCTTGCAAACGGAGGGTGACACAGAAATGAAGGTAACTGTATCAACATTTCGAAAGTTTTACGTTCATAACTTGGCGTAACTTGGAAAAGTAGTTTGTGTTTTGGTCACTATCTTGTTTGCAAACCGCGATTACACTAGGTGAAATATCGAAAATGGCATTGTCCACTATAGAATGTTCTCGTTCGCGATGGCTTGATATAATAAATAATTTAACATCGTATGATTTCATTGGAAGGAAGATTGGTGTCCGATCATAAAAATAACCTTACAATTGAATTCAGAACGTATTGATGGAAAATTTAAATAGAGATCACAGGCTTCATAAATGGGAAAATAAGGAATGAAACTGTTTTAAAACTAAATAAGGGTGTTTTGAGGAATTATGTAGATTTAAGTGACTTTAAAGTATCGAATATTTGATACGTAACTTTTTTTGGAAATTTAAAACGTTTTTCAAATAATATCTTGTTCTTCATTATACAGCGCTGAACATTATACTTTAATTACTTAAATTGCTTAATTTTTGTGTAGTATTCTTTTTGGAATTTTGTGGATATTGAAAATTGATATTAGATTACAAATTTGATATTGCAGTTTTAATATACGATCAATGTGGTAGTATAATTGTAGTAAGAACATTGGGCATTTCACCTTACGACGGTTTTCTCAGAAAGTTAAAAAGATGTTTTGATGACTGAATTACAGTCTCCCATATCGAATAGAAATTCAGATATTAAAGAAATTAATAAAGTGAACTTTCGATTTACGGGATTGCAGTGAGAAGATGCATAAATAATCAGAAAATACAAATTTATTTTTATTTTTCATAATGGACTCGTTTACTCGATCGCTGCAATAATGTCAATGTAGTCGTTTTCCTTCAGTTCCATTGCTGCTTGTGCTAGAAAGCGGGAATACTTACATATTCTTTGATTTGAATTTTGTTAGAAAGACCCGTAAAACATCTACAAAGAGTAAAATATCATACACGGATTACTCGCAAACCGCATAATCCGCCCTTGTACAATAACTGAAACTAAGGGTTTTGAAGTACAACTCATGCAACTTTGGTAATATTCGAAGTATTAGACAGAAGGATTACAGCAGAGATCTATCAAAGTTGATCATTTTTCAACAACTCTTGGAAATGTAATTCAACCTTTTTTCTTCCACTCGCTGCAAACGAAATAAACGTAGGCCGGCAAGGAGTATTTTATTAATCGCAAAGTTCTGCAATATCCCTCCCACTAAAAGATATCATGAAGGATAATCCTCCGTCGGAAATTGCGTCATTACATTTTTGGAAATGTTTCAAAAAGTAGAAGTTCGGTCGTGTTCGGGAATCACGGATCGGATTTAGCGATGGAAACCGCCATGACTGAGAAGTGTGGAGATTATTTTTCCCGTGGCGTGTGTTCTGTATCTGAGAGATCCAATATCGCTCCAAGCGTGATTATTTATTTACTTTTTGCTTCGTTTGCCGTAGTGCTCATCTTGATAAATCGAACGCTTGGCGGCGTCGGTTTCTTTTTACAAAACTGACGCGGCGGATTTTTTTTCGCGCGGTGTTGGGAAGAAAATATGACGCCAGGGATGTCGTTTTTCTTCTTTGTTTCCGCTGAAATTCATCCAAAGCCCTCAAAACACGAATAACTTGGCACTAAGCTACGAATGTGTGGGTTCCTGGCCGGTGTTGGTATCGAGGTTTTCTGCAGTGGTGACGGACGTGTACTGATGATTTTTATCGTGCTCTGAAAGGCCCTCTCAAGCCTGAAAAATGGTATTAGCGCGTGTTCTTTTGACCATTCGGGGAACATAAATGCGGTGGAAATTAATAAAATTGACGTGTTTGCTTGTGAAAGCGACCGGATATTTTTATGACTGTAGTTATCGGCAATAATACCAGGATAAAATGTATAAAATATCGTTTTCCTTAGAGTTCATGGTGTTTTAAATATTTTGGATGTCTTTCCTTTTATTATCATATGTCGTAATATTGGAGGATTTTATATTAAAAATTTTATTTTTTTATGCACTTCAACAACTGCAGGTCATGGCGGAATATCTATATTCTATTATGGTAAAGAGGACTTTAGTAAGTGTACTGTTTGTTTTTTCTTTCGTTATATACGTTTACTTACTGTTAGTAATTTAAGGTAAAGGGGAAAAACACGAGAATTACCTCGATGCTAACAAAAGTTCTTCAGTAGGTGTACAATAGTAGCAGGATGTTTTTATGGAAGTTGAACAATATATACGCGATATTTACGCAGCATTCATAAAATATTTTAGTCTTTAAGGATATAGGATGATTCATATCGATATCTTTATTTGAAGAAATTCGAGAATAACCAGGAGACATTTTGAAATATTTTAATTTTGAATAATTGAATTTTATTCTTAGACTTGTGATAATATTTCAAAACGAAAATGGTCTGAATTTTATTCGCTATGGTAGTACTTTGGAATTATTTTGCAGAGAGTGTAAGAATTCGAGAAAATAAAAAGCTCTATGCATTGTTTCTCGATCTTATGATTAAAATTCCGATTTGTAGTTACACTGGAAAAATGCAACTATAGTAAAATTAATCTTCTCAAATAATGATTGGTGGAATTCTATCATAAAATCATTTATTGTTATCAGTTTAAAAATTATTGCTGTAAATGATTTTGTGTTCAACTTAGTTTCAGCCATAATACATAAGAGTTAAGAGGTTCTCCAAGCGCATGCGGAAGCATTGTTTCCGAAATGCGCATCGGGATTCTGAATAACTGGTGATCGCCGAGCGATTATCCATTTCCCGGGAATCGGCCTTGACTGTTGCCGCTGTCGGCGCTTGGAGAACCCCTGTAGTTCATTGAACGCCGAGTTCCTTTTTCTTTCTTCTACCTTAATACTTACTAGAAAAAAACGGAAAGCATGCTGATTAAGTAACATTTAATCTCAATTATGGAGAAGTATAATAGATTTTGAGATTATATTGCTGCCTCGACCGTTACTGTTATTTGGATCCTTTATTATAAGTCAGGTTTAAAAAGAAATGAAATTGCTATCAGAAAACAAATCACATTTCTTTTAAATAACAGAGTAAAATCTACATCTACATCTACATATGTACCCTGCAAGCCGCCTTTCGTCGTGTGGCAGGGGGCGCAAGCACCATGACTCTATTTGCCTAGTCAATTATTTTCGCGTATTGTTCTCGGAAAAAAGAATTCTTGAATCGACTGGTTTTAGCATCTATTTCTCTGATCTTTCTTGCTGTATCAGAACGGCCTATATAGCAAAGAGGGCGCATAATATCGGCTACATCTTCTATGAACGTACTCTGTGTGAATTTATCTAGTAATTTAAATCTCTGATTGAGCCTTCTTTCTTCTAAAGATTCCCATCCTGCCTCCTAAAGCATCTGAGTAACACTTACCGATTTATCATAGCAATTTTTTACAAAATACCAACCAATATACAAAAAGAGTACATTCATACGTTGCAAAAGAAGAGCGTTAGCAAGCACGTAAAAGTTATAGCAAGGAAATAAAATTATTTCAGAAGTCAAATCATTTAAAAATGTATATTATAATAATATAATTTATAGTATTTTTGTCATAGATGGTCCGAATTTGGTGATACTGAAGAGAAACGCCACGTCTCAGGGTATTCTTTCATTGTGGGGAAATTAAATCGTCGTGATTTACTTCTGACGCAAAGTTGACGGAATTCTGACTACTTAGCAAAAGCACGCATATGGGAGGGATTCCAGATGTACATCAAGTGTCGCGTGGGCGCATTCGTCATCGCTTGATGTAGCAGATCGTTTTATCTCCAGCGGTTCCATTGCCGAGCGTAATCTGGTTTTAAAATTGACGCGGGGTTAATTAACGGGAGGACGTTAATTCAACGCCCTTCGATCGAATCGGCCGTATTTCGGGCAGCGCATTTTTCCTTTCTCCAAATTAATTGACAGCTCCTATAAAGACTTGCTGTTCCCGTTTTCATATGACGGTGCGATGTGCTTATATTGTGGGAGCGAATCTTTTCGCCACGTCAATCAAAGGAGCGGAGCGTAACGATTTTCGGTGCATTAGAGTTGGGAGAGTAATACTTTAGGCTTCTCGGAGCGGTTGACAGACTTAATTCTCTTCCCATTCTGTGACTTGCTGAATTGAGGAAATGAAGGATGGCTAATGCATTTGAAGTGGCGTGCCGGAAACGCAGTATGATAAATTATGTAGCAGGACGAAGACCCCCGAAGGTTTTTTTCGTTTAAGTAGGTAGGTAGGTTTTAAATGAGTCCCATAGAAGTCTATAATAACCTACTAACACAATTTCGCGCTTTCGTTCTTCCTCATACCATACATAATAAATGACCCTTTTAACCTACATTAATTATTATTTATTATTAGACGCTCTATGAATTTTGTATAGAAATGAATATGGAATGACTCTTTATACTATTATTTTCTGTATTATTATATAGTAAATCTCATTTCGTTTATATCTATTTCATCCAATAACCATTTCCAATACTTGGCTGCACTTAATGACTTACTTTACTATTCATGTACTACATACATGTACTTATCAACTCCGTATTTATATTTTCTTGTCACGCCCTTTCACATCTTTAACCCGTTACTATTGGTAGGTTTGCATATGTTTTTCTCACTCTTCTTATTTGTAATTGTTTTACTCCAGTGGAATCTGTCAGGTTTTTATATGTCCACATTTTGTTCTGATTCCTCAAACTATCACTTTAAGATTATTAATAGTTACACGAATTATGATGATGAGTTACATCAGAGAACGCCAATCTACTTGACCTTACGCCCAATTATTGGTATTTAACCCCTAACGTTGTAATCTTGTTATTTGTGGGACTTTCCTATTAGTTCAAAGACCTAGTTGATGGCTAGTGAAAACAATTTAAGTAAATTTATTTATGATAATAATGTTTGTTGAGACCATCAATTACCGTAATACAACCATTGAATTTTTCACATTGCAGTATCGATGTCATTATTCATTTATTATCCCTTTTATCGGCTAGTAAATACTCACCACCCACCTGAAAACTTCCCAACTAGTGGGCGGTATGAACCAGGTTGTCGACCCCTGGGTTGATGCAAGAGGAAACTTTTGGTTTAACTCACGCCCAAATGAAGACGTTTTATTATTACTATTATCACATGAGAATAACGCGGTTTCAACCGCGAGGTGAATGACTTGCTGTAGGAGGTTCATGCTCGTAGATAAACCCTTCGCTGATTCATAGAGAATAAGCGCCATGAATTCATTTATATTAAGTTTGAACCGCGCATTTCATTAATGCGATCGTCATTTTCGCGAGACACTCGTATTGGCTATAGGAATAATTAGGATAAAATTTGTCTTGCGTTAAATTTTATCACCATTACCACGAGTGTTATTAAAGTCGGTTCACATACGAATTCATGCGGAGGTTTGTCACAAATGAAATTCATTGAGAATTAAACGTCATAATGTTCGATTACATAAAAGAATACGTAACTTAATATCAAGATGATATTAAAAGGACGATTAATAAGTTCAAAAATTGTACATTTTATCGATAAAGACGTTAAAGTCAATATTAAAATTTGTTTTACATTTTAATTTGATTATTTACATTACTGTATCTTGACTTAAATTTTCATGTATTAATCATTTGATGGAAATTAAAAATACAGGATATGAATGGAGAATGTATTACAATGGAGAAAATAGTTTAAAAAGACCTTAGGGAAGCCGGAAAAGATATAAATATTTATGGATAATTCTTAAATGTAAGATGAAAGAATATTCATCAGAACAAATATTTCTTATAATTCATTCGCATCGACCGTTTTGGGCGCTAATGAAATTTTATTACTTTGAAAAATTTTATGGGTTTGGCATTGCTTAATAAGCCTCTGTATCTTATGGAAAACGCACATTGCAAGATATTATGTTGGTTTGTAGTTTACATAATTATTCAATATAGATTCTAAAACTCCTGCTTTTTTCCTTATCCTTCTTTAGATCCCTATTTGAGGTAAAATTGCCCTTTTATAATCTTTCGTGTATTTTCTGTTTTGTGATTTTCCGCTAATTGGAAAATCTCGTTCAAAGAGATTGATACTTCACCTCGCGTGCCCTTAGATTAGTTATTTCATCGAATTTAATCATTAACCTCTCTCAAGCCAATACGCTGGGAAGCAGATTTAGTCGATAAACTCTTATTTTGTTTTCTCTCCTCATCAAGCCTTGATTTATTGGCATTCTGACGTGACAGCGTAAAACATACATAATAGCGCCAAATCTCGCAGTACGTTATAATTCTTCTCTAAGCACACGTCGAAATGTTACCATCCCATTGATTTTACGTCCAGCCTTCTAATACATTGCACGTGGCAGGTAAATCCAATTTCAGCAGTTTAAAGAGTTTGGATAAGGCTGACTCGCGCCTTTGACAGGCAATTGTTTGCGAACTTGAAATTGTAATCGTTTATCTCCTGACGAGTATTTTGAATGCAGATAAGTAGATGATAAATTAGTCAATTTACTGCTAATTTTAATTCCCTTCTGCTTTAACAGCAGAGACTCCGAAAACCATCAATAAAATGATTTTGAAAATTTCTAATGAAAATTTTATTGATGTTTTTCGGAGTCTCTGCTGTTAACTTAGTAACCATCAGCAGCCAACCATTTTATTTTATCCCTTCTGCTTGATTTTATCTAATTTTCTTTCCTCTGAATTGATTTTTTCAAATGGAGAGAAATTTTTGATTTTGAATTCATTAAGCGAAGTAACCAAGGCTTTGGATGTCAAGTAATCTTCAAAAATTTAAAGAAAAATTGAATTCTTTTTGGGAATTTCTCTTGATATTGAGCATGATTTATCGATCTTATAATGTTTTGAAATATGTGACAGGTATGTATGTGAGTTCATTGATTGTAAGATAGAGGGTATTGAGTTTCCTCTTACACCTATACCTTTGTTTTCTTATGATAGGGTAACGATAGGTTAAGGAAAAGAAGCAATTAGTAAGAGGAAAACTAACTGCGTGATTAAAAAGACTAAATAGAGTACTTAGTAAAATATCTCCATCTCAGGAAAACACACGCAAGAGTACGAGAAAGCTGCTGAACATACTGATATTATTAGGTAAATTTTGAAGGAAAGTTGAAAGGAATTAATTTCTTAAACTTGATAAGAAAACATTAAAATTAAGATGGAAAATATAATATTAATGCTTCCTCGAATTTGCAGATGTATTGTTAACTTAGTTAATATTGTAGGCGTTCTAAATGTTATTTTAAAGCCGCATAACTATTTTCTGAGCACTCAGTAATTGTTGAGAAATTCGGAACCCCTCAGCTCCATTTTTCGTGAATGTCTTTATAACATATCTCATTCAGATTGGTATACCCAGATAAATGAATTTAATGCGCCATTTAAGGAATAAAAATCACAAATTTTTAATTCACATTTTTTAGCAGTCCTTATTCGCTCTATAGTCTAAGTGTTCATAGCAATATTTTGGTAAAAGATTAAAAAGTTCTGATGGAATAATATTCACACAAGTCATTAATGGAGTAGAACTGTAGTGGTAGTAGGGAAGGACATGAAATGGTCCTACGACTCAAACACGGACGTATTTTATTACGGTCGTAAAGATTTTTAAATGCATTGCATGAAATAACATTTCGCGCACTGCCTCATATTCCTATTCAAGCTATACTCTTTCAAACATGAAAATGAATCAGAGACAATCGCGTGAGTTTCCCTCTAAAAACTTCGGAATTACTTTTGAAATCTCCTCCGAAACCAGACTACGCTGGGTCATTGACTTCCGATATTACCGGCGTCATAAACGTTGCATTTCAAGCCAAGAAGAAATTCAAAGGAATTCCTGGGGAATCCTTAATGTGCTTCCTTTTATAAGTGGAATCTTTCATGCTTCGAAGGAGGGAATCTCATCAATCATTCATTATTGAAATCGTACCAAAGAGATGCTGCTATTTCCCACTACTCATCCTCTTCGCCTGGAGGTGCCTTAATTCCTGAATTCCGCGCATTTCTTTTCAGTGCCGTTGATAGAAAGAACTGTTTACTTTCCTTCAGTTTCTTAAGTGATGAATATCCTATAGTATAGGGTGGCCGTTTGTAAGGGAAGTTCCGCTGAATACCGATCTTTAATAAGGATAATGACAGCTGCATCAATAAATCTTTCTCTTACGAAAAATTATTGCGGAGTATTTCACATGAGAATCTTTCATAAATGAAGCAATGAACTGCTGAGTATTGAGTTTTTCTCTGAAGTATTTGGCCTCTCACAATAATTTCAATTGAAGAGGTATGTAGATACTCATTCGGAAGTCTGATTGAGTAGTCAAAAAGTGAAGAGGAAAAAATCTCTTTAGTGTTACATGCATAATTTTCTTTTTATAACTGCAATTTTGAAAGAGTGGTGTCGCCTGGAAACAAATTTTGGTATCCGTTAGAGATGGCATGAGCGTATAATGCTAACAACAAAAGTAACGGTCAATTAGTTATCAAATTTTCTTGAATTTCTCACGAATATGTAATATATCGTATGTAAAATAGTGAAATAATGTTTGTATATGAGAATTTTTATGCGTGTATTAATACTTTTGAACCAGAGGTCACAAAGCTTTAAATGTTTGCTGCTGTGTGGAGCGTAGACTACGTAGATAAAAACCTTCTTTTCATTGAAAAACAATCTCAGATTAAGACTCTTAATTATGCGGAAGGTTTTCCATCATTAAATTCCATTAAATCCGATTATAATTTTCACCAAAATTCCATTACATTTCATTCCTCATAGAACCAGAGTGCTAGGAGTGGAAACGAAAGGTCAGCACGATAACCTAATGAATAACACAGTGTAGCTTTCTATAAAATGATAAATCTAGTATCATTTATACCTCAATAACTTTCATGTTATCATGACGATAAGCAAAACTAAGGCCAAGTGAATGAAAGATTTATTTTTCTACACCACTTATCTGAAGAAAAATGAAATACATTATATGCAGTCAAAGGACTTTAAATACTAAATATCAAGATATGGTTGCAGAGGCCAGAAAGTTCTTACGCATTTGAAAACCATTCACTCGCAACTAAATTCGCATCGGAATAATGCCGCTGTTCATTTTATGATGCACGATAAAGTCTGCAATACCATTACGTTTTTCCCTCCCCAATCCACGAGGAAAGAACACGAGCCGTCGCCAATAAACACCACGAAGTTAAAGCCATTTGATTTACGGGCGTTTATAAGTAGAGGGACGGTCTCAAATGCGGATTTTCAAGTAGAAAATCATGGAACATTATACGAAAAGGTCCATTGCTGGGAGACTAATGGGCGAGGAATTGGGGAAATAAATGGCAGGAGATAAAGCCACCATTGGCGTCGTCTTCTACGGATGTACTTGCACCAAGCGGACTCATTGCCTTCCTAACTGTTACTTCCCTTTTTCTGCATCGCGCCATTCTATAGATCGCGCGCATTAAGACTCGGGCTTTCCAAGGGAGTTTTTTTTTCCTCTTTCCTGCGATTGACTGACCACGTTCGTGAGATGGGGATTGCTTCTTCCTCTATCTCCTCTACAGCTATTTCTCTAATCGGATATTCTCCTCCTCCCGCACGTCTCCTTCGCCAATTTTCTCTCTCCCTTTCCTGATTTGACACTCTTCCATCTGTTTTGACCTTTGGCTTTTTCATCTTTCCCTTTTCGTGTCCTGCGGCGATGTTCTATGAGTTCCAGCAGTCTTTTCAATTCTAAATCCTTGCTCTTTGAAGTTACGTCTATTCATGAGTGGCACGTCTTCCTTTGTCTTTGATAATGAATAGAGAATAGTTTTCATTTAGTTTTGTTTTCCTCATGGATTTGTTAATTCGAAAGTTGCCGGGGTATGAAAGTTACCGAGCACTGACATTAATTCAGGTCAATCTTCGTTCACTTCCAGGAAGATTGTTATTCGTGAAGTCATTTTGGTGCACTAACGGAGGCTTTTATCACTTAAAGCACTTTGCTTCACTGAGGAGAGGGAGCAATATCACTCCTCATCTTGCCTAAGAAGCCTCATTCCATCTTTAGGGCTTCCTATAGTTAATGGGGAAGAGGATGTGGATCTAACTACCCTTCGTGCTGATGACATTCGTGATGAGAAGCAAAAGAAATTAAATTGAGATAACTGAACAGTATTTGTTTTATGGATCGATTAATTTTATTATAATTTTATCATAAAAGACGTTTTATATATAACAAATTCATAAATATTTCCTAAGCTATATTCAGATCAATTTTAAAAAATATTTCAAGAAAATACTTCGGATTATTTTCAAGTTATCTTTGCCCATTTATATTAATACTTCACGATGAATAATAAAATAAGTCACGTATAATTATTTTTATGACGAAAAATTCATCATAAATTGACGTATATGTTATATGTGCATTCATTATGTAATAATTTCATCGAGTATTCAAGTGTAAGTTTTTTTGTCTATAAAAATATTCATATATGTGTAATATTTATATTTACATACAATTGCATATTTTATATATATTTGCACAAATGTGGTTTTATTATGGTATTTGTAATATATGATTTATAAATGTTAAATTATTGTAGTTATGTTTTGACATAGATATATAATAATGTATTGACGATTGATAATAATCTATTCTGTATTCCATTTAGTAAGTGATAAATGTGTTGTATGACTCTGCCAGCAGCGGTTATGTTGTAGTAATAATTCCATCCATTCTATCTCCTACATGTTCTCGCTCAATTTCTTATTATATTTTGTTCCTTTATGTCCATCTTATTCGCCTTACTCCTCCATTTTATTCCGTAGCCGTATTATTATCAGTTTTCCTTTTATTTCCTTTCCTATTCCCGACCCTCTTTTTATCCTCCCGCCTCATTTCCCGTATGACAGAGTCCGTTCAACCAGTTAATGCCGAGGCTATATTGTAAATTTCCTCTCTCTGCATCGTGCCTTTCTTAATATTTTTTTAAGACCCATAGGAAGCGAAGCCTTGAGAATATAGATCGAAATAAATCCCAAGGTCAGAGGATGCGTACGATGGAAGTTGTTCGAGGAAATTGTACTTTATACCGTTACCTTTTTATCCCCTTCTGCCTGGCGCAAGTAAAGCTCTTTGTGGCTCTTACGCGAAGCTGTTACTCGTCCACTTATCTTTCACGGAATACGTTTCTAGGCCAATCGCTCTTTTGATAGGATTCCTTCTCGGTTTCTAAAGTCTTTTTCAATCCTGTTCTCAAGGGAGGCTCAAAACTTATTTCACCTGTCGATATCGAGATGACAGGTGGTAAGCCACTGCGGTTTCATACACAGTGCTGGCTGCGGAAGCCAACTTTAAGCCTTTTCAAAAGTGTATGAGTTGTGTCGACAACTGTAATAAAGAAATACATTCTGGGAATTCGAAGAGTATAGAAAATCATTTATGAGGATATTTTCCGGAAGGGTTTCATGTCAAAAGAAGATTCACGACTGCTCGAACAGTATTTCACAACAAGTGTAACTAATCTTTAGTAGTTGATCTTTTTATGCATTCAAAATATCTCTACGATTTTACAAAGCTTTATTGTTGTCTATGACTTCGTAGTGGGCATAAAAATATCATCAATGTTGGAATAATAGAGGAAATATTAATTTTTATTCGTTTGCTGTTCATTAGAAAACACTTTTTTACTTTGTACTGAATGCTTAGACATCCTAAAATGTAAACTAGTTTTAATAGAATATTTTAGAGGTTAGGATTTGGATTGGAGATTGGTCTAAGAATTTACCATAGATAACTTAAATTTTTGCCGACCTTCTCGGGATATGAACATCTCTATTAATTGAAGTCGATTTAGGGGGCGGCTAGAATTTTTTGAGTGCACAAGCATAGAATAAGTTATAGTGTTTAATTTGTTATATATATTTTTACTTCGATTTATTAGCAGAGCGCAGTTATTTTAACGTGATTTTTTTATAATTTTTCCAATATGTTTAGTTTTCCTATTGTAACATCAGGTAACTTTACCTGTTAATATAAGTACATATGTTATTAATTTAATGTATCTCCTATCATGGGCAGATGTTTTGTTTTTTAACGTTCATCGTTAATGTGGCTTGCAGTTTACTTGTGTTTTTTTACAAACCTCCACTACTTACGTCTTTATTTTCCCCTTTTTTAAGTTAAGACACGATACGAATTGTCTTATTTTTTAAATATCAACTATATTGTGACATACCAACGGGCGCAGTATAAGAAAACCTCGATAATTTAAGTTTCTCGTGCAGTAAAGTACCAGGCTCGGATGCTTCAGGAGACTGAAGATAGAAGGTTCAATCAAAGAATTAATTTGCTTAATAAATTCAGAGAGAAGTTCGTTGAAGATCTATTCGATATTATGCGTTCATTTCAAGTTCAGAGAAATAGATGATAGAACCAGTCGATACAATAATTCATTTTATGAACCATACGCCAAAGTAATCGATTAGGAATATAGGGCCACATCCCGTAAGGCGACTTGCAGGATATGTATATAAATGTAGGAACCTCGGTAGCTCGAAACCTCGCTTCTTGAGATTCGAGTTATCGAGCTGTATTAAGTGATTGGGAAGGATTTAGGAAAATCAAACTCTCATTACCGAAGTTAAGGCAAACATATCTTATCCCTTTTCTCCCCAATTCAAGATATTAGCCGGGTGGGACAGAGAGGCGATTATTGCATTTTGAGCTGTCACTTGACGGAAAGCACGTCTCAATCCGTTCCGATCGAGAGGCACCCCTCTCTCCCAATCTGTCCAAGGGGTTTTTTAATCCAAAAGTCTTTTAACTTAGACGCAGGAAAAAAGTCGGGCGAGAGAGGATTAGAGAGAAGAAGGAATGGGATGCAGGTGGACGGGACGTCTTCGGATTGCGGAGAACAAGGGAAAAGTCCCGCTTCGGAGGCGGCAAAACTCTCTCCAAATCTTCCTCCCCGGAACCGAAAAAGATTGGAATAAAATAAAAAGGCGAGGGAGGCGAAACTGAGGATTCCTTCACGCCGCCCGCCTTTCTCTCTCTCGCCTCTTACCTCCAAATGATAAATAACCTCCTGAGGGAAAAGAAGGGATGCCTGGATAAGGGCACGGAGGTTTAAGGGGGGATAAAGGAGGGTCGGGAGGTCAGACCCTTCCCCGCGGAATGGGGGAGAGCTCGGTATCGTTCGTTTTTATTTGTTGTGTCCCCGAGTGTGTGGGTGGCGTCGCCTTAGAGTGGTTGGTCTTTTTATATATCCTTCCCCAAACGGAGGAGGACTTTGCATTATCAGCGGCTATATTAAGAAAATAAATCCGAGTTGGAAAATGGGCCAAGAGTGGGAAGGATGGCGGAGGTGGGGTCTGCGGACTCCGCTACCGCTGGTGGCGTTACTGCTATTATTTTTGGCACTTTTGGAGCATTGGCGAGTTGAATTTTCCCTAGGGGAGGGAAGAACTTTTTTTGTTGGGAATGATGCGGTGAGGTATTTTTTGGGTTTCACCATCCAGCGAAAAGCCACGTTTTTAGTGTTTGTCCTAATTAAAAGTGTACCTCATATAAAAAGTATCTTAGTAATTCATATATCAGACTTGAGGTCAGTATTCTGTTTTCAGTGTTATCAATATAACTCATTTTAAGTAAAAAATGTGCAGCAATTGTATGGAATTCCTTGGTTGTAGTCTCCAACAGCGAGCTCGAGATAGTACTGAGCATGGTGACAAAGTTTATAAAAATACTCGCTAACACAATTTGAGAAGCTGCAAATGAAGAAAGGTTATTGCGATTACTAATTAAATTCAGAGAAATTAAATTTATAGAAGACGCTATTAATGCTATACAACCCTCTTTCTACTCATTCCCTATCGATAAAAGTGTGAAATTTGATGGAAGAGTTTCTGCTATCATATATTGATGAATATATAATTTTTTTGTCTTCTGCGAAAGGATAAATAAAATGTTCCTTTGATTTATTTTGTTTATTATCATACTCTTCCACTTAGCTGTTATTAAATGAAAGCCACCAAAAAATGATTGATGCTGATTCATTTTGTTGTCTTTATTGAACGATAAGAAAAATTACTCATAGATTCATTGTAACGCATTTTTGTTGACGTTTTCGTCTTTAGCATTCTAAATGACTGAGGATAGTCAGAGCAGTACCTCACCCCTCATCTTGCCTAGCCACCTCTTCTCGTCTTCAAAGCTCTTTGAAGAGCATAAAGTTCGAACTAGTTGCTGATGACTGTATGCTTTTCAAGCAAGTTCGTTCTGCAAACAAGCCGCAAAGGCAATAAAGAAAGGAACTAATTGCTTGGTGTTCACACCTACACGGTGATGAAGCACCTCTGCGTCGAATCTAAACGTGAACGAATTCAATTAGTAATCAAAGAATTCTCAGTCGAATTCAATCAAAGATCGTTTAAAGTGAAAGTTGCTTGTATTCAGCGATTCTTGAATAATTGCTGTCAATGTAATTAAACAAGAGCAATTGCCGGAAAGACAAATTTTCTCCTCCGAATAAGATGTGATTGTGACAATATATCTGAAAGAATAGTCGATTAACCTTCACTTTGCTAATGTATGACTTGGAGAGTATGAATGTAGATTTGAAACTGAATATAAATATTTTTGAGAGGAATTATACAATCACTGTTACATCTCAGTGTACTACAAACGACACTTTAATCTGACTTTAAACGACTTTTGGCTTTAATAGATACTGTTTCAGTCTCTGCGAAAGTGGACTACTAAAAAAGAAATTTTAGAGGATTAATTTGTAGCAGAAATAATATTGCGTAACATAGATTTCGATGAGTTGTGGGGAAGAGATCTGCCTTGCTCTCATAAGGCGCCTGAAACACAGGCAGTCAGCATCGCAGAAGTGTATGGTAGGTTGCGGTTTTGCAGGGGCTAAGCATTCCCGTAACCCTCTATTCTAGGAAACATTTTTCACACGCGTGAGTTCTAAAGGAGGATAGTCACGCTTATAAAATATAAAACAATTAATAATTCACATATAATAATTAACATATTCAAAAGAAACAACTTCATTTTTACAGGCGCTATTATACGTCAGGGAAAATCGTTAACAATTTTAATGATTCCATTTTCATTCTTTTTCTATAAGTAGATGTTTTCCATATGTAAACTAATCTGTTAATTATATATTTAAATTTTAATTGAGGATGCACTCTAATGAAAGATTTTTCTCAGTATTGAGGCAAGATGCGGTTACCAAATAAAATTATGTACGACTTTAATTAAGAAATTAATATTTCTTAATTTAAAAAGTTTAAATGTTTAAAAATGGTAAGGACTCATCACCAACGGAAATTAATAAATACCGATAAATATAATGAGCGATATGATGAGATTACTGCTTCTAAAGCTGTGGAAACGCTAATCATACCATAAGATATAAAAAAGTACCAAGGTCACGAATGGAATATCATAAATAATGAAGAGAATTGAGGAGAATGTTAGTATGCTTTCAGAAATTGTTTGGCAGTAGCTCCTTCAGTCATATCTCTTAATCCTCGATACATTCTTTATTGATGATCTTTCTTTTCCTCTTTCATATCTCATAATTCATCTTCGGTCTTCTTGTTCTATCGTCGTATGGTTTCATCTTTTTGCGGATAATCTCGATCCAGTCCGGTCGAAACGTTTTCCGCATCTAATCAGTATCATTTGTAGACTTTCCTTTCTCTTCTATTTGAAGGATTTCATCTTTCATTCGATGTACTTTTTTCGCTTTTTTGGATTTGTACATTTCCTTTCTATGTAACCTTCCCTTATTCACAGCTATAATTTTCAATTTCCTTATCAGTTTTTTGAAGAATTATATCCCAACCGCGGCTAAACTGTTAGAATGGCAAACTATATCGAAGCCTTTGAAATACTATTCAAAATTCCATCGTGACTATATAACTTATATTTCGCTTTAAAGCATTGATTACGATGGTTAATAAACGTCGTTCTTTTTGGATATAAAGATATATTGCTTCTTTTAAAACGGAATTTAAGTATTTGTATTAGTTTATTAAATTCACTTATTTTATGTGTGTAGATATTGGTTTATGTTACATTCATTTTGGAATTGGATTATTTAAAACTTTCGGAGGAATCTCTTTACCGATACATACTTCGATTAATTTTATCATTTTCATGACATTAATTTCACTAAGTTTTCCTGTTCTCGATAAAATTTTGAATTAATTTTTACTTCCTTATTGGTAAGTTTGAATCTTAATTTTATGTTCATCATTGTTATTAATTCAATAAATGTTGTTCATAGGTATATGTTTAACATAAATTCCATTAACACAATACATTCTCTATTATTATTTGAAGAACTCTGAATTCCTTTCAATGATTAATTTATTTTACATTTTATCATAAGTACAAGAATAGTTTCAAAATGTATACAAAATTGGCGCCAGTAGTAATGGAAGTACAAGGATAATGCTATCTACACGTTTAAGAGATGAGTAATTATTCTTTAGAAATAACGTAATAAATCAAACGTCTTGTTGAAAATCTATTTAAAGTCAGAGGCAAAGGAAATGTCTCACTTTAATTGCGTATTTTTCCTCACTTATTGCTACGTAACCGAAGTGACTGCCCTCCCAAAAAATCCGGATTCATTGAAACTTCGTAGAGGCAGCAAAAATAGAAGAAAGAGCTCTAGGGAAGGGAGGATGTAATGGGAGTGTTTCTCATGACAGGAACTAGGCCTCTGTAGAAGACAGGCGCTCTCATCTGCCAGAGAGAGAATTGGGGAAAAAGAAAAGTCTCTCTTAATGCTTCCTCGAATGAATGGAAATTGCACACAGAGTGAAAATAAAAGGAATCGTAATTTGCACGTCTTATCCTTCAGCACTCCACTACTTACGTGTCATCTGAATCGAACGCTTCGGATGCTAATCCCGAGAATTAAATTCCACGCCCAGCGAATAATCGTGTCACGAAGCTGGTTAAAAACGGTCTCTCGTCTTCTCAGAGACATACATGCGATTTCAGTGTTCGGGTTGCTTTGAAGCGCCAAATATTTACGGCAGATGCTTGAATTATACTGCCAATCAGGGGGATGTTCAATGGACGTCTTAGTCAAACCGTCAAACCGTCAACTGAAATTAGATGCATTTTGGAAATCTTTAATTTAATTTGAGATGTGGTTTGTGATGATATTTTTATATATGTCTTACCAGTTGCATTTTCTGAATGAACATTCATATCCGTACGTTTCATCCAAAGGCATCTGACCTAAAAAGATGGTTCGCCCAATTAAGGTTTTATTCTGACCTAGGTCTTTCTATATAATTCTAGCCTCAAACTATCGTCCCGTAGTGTTTGCCCGATTAAGGTTCTTCTTCCTGTTCTTTCTCTAAGTTAGCCCAATCATACTTATTAATATGTATGAAGCATTTCATAATGAATCTAGAGATTAATGCAGATGCTGGTAGTATTCAATCTTCCCTCCTGTGTTAAATATTTAATTTGATCATGTTATTAAGGAACGAGACGAGGAAGAAAAATTTTAAATGTTTTTTCTGTGCCTTACATAGGTTCCATCACAAATATTTATAATTTTAACTGGAAGTTCCTATATCATTTTAAATTTAATGGATAAATTCATTTCATCTCTTACATATACGGTTCTTATAAAATCTTTAGAATTTTCAGAGGTAATAAAGGTTGTACTTTTAACCAATCAAGCGTTTTAGTCGTTCAAATTTTGTCATGAGGATGTAATTAGAATTCTGAGAATAGCTAAATCTTAATTCCAATGCAAGCTTTCAGCTTTAGAATTTTCCGATATTTTAGAAAAGACTGAAGTGGATTTAATAAAACAGTTTACATCGACACGATCCCTCACATATCTTTCAATCGGTTACTTTGTATGAGCCTTCTTCATATGCTTATCTCATGCAGGTTGATCCATATTTTAATATATTGCATGAACATCTGTATACATCTTGGCTCATTGGTAGGCAGACATTTCTTTACGCATTATTTTTTTTTTGCTTTAGTACCTTGTATTCGAGGGTTCAACGCACACTTATACGACCTGGTATTTTTATGAAAACACGTCCAATTTTTATCGTTACAGTGGAAACAGGAAAATAAAAGTAGGATTTCTTCGAAATTATTATTCATAGCATAATAAACCACAATTTGCGACCATTTTCAATTTTATTTATCCGTAATTTGATCCGTAAATCTAGGCATAAGGTGATTGTAAGTACATGAAAAGTTTGAACTTTGCAGGATTGCTTTGTTTGTAATTCTCAAATTGCATTAGAGTATGTGGTCCACCAAAGATTTGGAGATTACTGATGTCTACGACGTTATTAATTATTATAATTAAATTAGTGCATTAAAATTCATGCCGAAGAGATTACATTATTTCCCTGAATTAACTAGAATCTTCATATATATAATTTTTTGAATTAGCACTCATAAGCTTTCAAGGACAATAGAAAGTGTAACGATTCTCTTGTGGCGGCAGAACAGCTCGGTCGATTTACTCCCTCTCACTCATTCCGTTTTTTAAGCCACTGCTCTTAATAAATATTTACATCTCTCTCCAGCGTTTCTTCCATTTTCTCAATCGCTGGGTCAAAAAATTAGTTCGCTGCCTCAAGAAAACGTTCGGAAAAGCAACGTTTTTCGTTTTCCTTGACCTTTTGTCCGTCATCAAAATCCGCATAATTCAAAACGAAAAAATCGCGGATGAACCGCTTGTAGCCATAGCAAATGTCACACATTCGGGCGTCCTGGGATCGTTAAAAGAAGTTCGTGTCCTCCAAAGTGGATTTTCAATCCGTTCTTGGTCGGCCCGGGAAAGAAATAAAAAAAGCATTCCTCACCTTGAATAATGCATGACTCCGCGATTGCGGTAATTTAGTTCTTATCTCGTTTCGAACTTCGGCGCAGGTGACTTGGAATTCCGACAGGATATTCGGACGGCTCAATGTTTGTTCGCTCCAAATTTGTCGGCTATGCGGCAAAGAGCGCGCGGAAAGAGCCATCCCCGCCTCTTGTTTGCATTCCTAGGAGCATTAAGGCTCCGGGAGTTTTCGGAATCCGTAAAGCTAATCCGGTAGTTCAGCCCTCCCCGTCCCAAAAATCAAACGGGCCCACCGCGTGGGCATGCGGAAGATTTGTCGTGCGTGTGTGCGTAGTTCCCTCGGGGTGCTGAAGAGGGCGCTTGGCGTTTGTTGCGTGTGGGCGGGAACGAAATATGCGTCCAGGAGCGCGGATTTATTCGTCGAGCTGTCTGGGTGTTAATCTAAGCCGCGTAAGGCGTAGGGAACGTGCGAAACCCCTTTGGGCTGGGGTGCCACAAGGTCCACGTACACGCCCCTCCTCCTTTCTCGTTCCGCTAACCAGATGGTTTCCCCCTTTTCGTCACCTCTCACCGTGGACGCATCCATCTTGAAAGCTGCCACAGAATCCATTTCGTTCCCCTATTCCATCCTAACAAGTACCATTTATTTCATTTTCACCGTGTTACGCCTTCTCTTTCAGCGGCGATTTCAGCTGTAGCGTGTATCCACGTGTGCGGAATTAAAATGCTGTGTTATATTCTGAATGATGGCCTTGTGTAAATTAAAGGAATTCGATTGTACACTTTATGCTACTCGTTGTCACTTTGTAAATATATTGTAGAAATGTAAGCATATTATGGATATATCACCCTCAGGTGAATGCTATACTATATTGGTTGCATTTTATATTTTCTCCAACTTACGTTTTTGCGTTACTGATATCCTGCATGTTATTTTTTTAACTGATACTTTTCTGGATGTTTGCTTTTGTCGTATTCTGCATTTTCTCTTGAGCTTACTTATTTTCCCTAATTTATTTTTCCTAATTCTATATCTTTATAATAATTTTATGTTTTACATCAATACGGGGATTTCTTTTTCAATTTTTCGCTCACCCCTTCATATCTTATATTTTAATGATTTTTGTTTCGTTTAATTAATGGAAGTAAGTGAAGATGCTAGCTCAATTGGAATTTTTTATAATCTGCGTTTTCTTCTTCGCTTACTTATAAGGGTTATATGTAAGAAAGGACTATCCAGTCTCAATCTCGCCCGGAAAAAGACGTATTATTATTATTAATTATTTTTTTCCTCCTGATTCTATATGTTTATAACAATCCTATGTTTTACAAAAATATGGGGATTTTTTGTTCTATTTTTCCCTCACCCCTTTATTTCTTATATTTTAATATTTTGTATCATTTGATTAATGGATTTAAGTTATAGAGGAGTTACATACACCCTCATGACCCTAACCCCTCGAATAAATCATCCATCTTTGGAGGAATGGAGAGATAGAATTACGAATTACTCATGTTAATATTATTTGCAATGCAAGTTATTTATGGAAGTAAATAAATTCCTGATTTTACAGAACTCAAATGTAGTTGCCTAATTCTTTATATCTTCATGCTGCGTATGTTTGAAGAGATTATCTTATAGTTGAAACCACTACTGGTTTCTGGAATCACTATGAATATGTTGAATTTCACTAATTGCTTACTTGCTTAATTGCTTATTAGAAAAATACTCGAACGTTGGTGGAACAGAATGTAGAAGCGATCAGTGTTGGCAGTTTCAATATATATTTTTTATTAGTTACTAAGAATTATCTTTCGATTCCCTTAGCACAGTTAGAAAGGAATACAAAATACAGCAGTCGAAATTAACCGATTAATACATTATATTCCCACAACGGTTATGTATGAAAGAACTATTATCTTTATAAATTATATAGCAGATATTCATAATACCTTTTTTAAAATAGTGACACTAATAATCTCTTACCGCAGAGGATTAATTATTTCGCAGTTTTACACCATTAACAAAAAGAAATTTTATTCTTCCTATTTTATGCAATAGAAAATAATACATTTTGTTTAGATTGAGTTTCCCTAACTTTATAAATAATGGAGAGATGGAACAAATGAAAGAAACATAATAGTTTTATCCTAAAACCAATACATATCACAAATATTCTGCAATAGAAGTACGGTGACCATATGTCTTTTATCTCAAAGAATGGACCTATTCTTCATAGCTTTGTCCTTTAAGTTTATTGATTTTCTTAACCTTGTCTTTTAATGTAATAATGTGTTTGTCTGGTTATTACTCATTTCTTTAGTCAAAATATATTACATATACTATACATTGATAATGGAATTTGGTTATATTCTTTTTTGATAATTTTGAGAATAATTCACGATTTAATTTTTAATTTCAATTTCTACAATACAAAACACACAAAACTTAACGAAATATCTGAAACTTAAAATTATCCATTATTATGACGATTAATATTTGGTTTGGCATTCAATTTACCGTGTGTTTACTTTTATCGTTCCTTTATTTCACCAGGAAGATATGGTCACCCTAAATGCAAGACGCGTAGCCGATAAAATCTGCACAAAAAATCCCTTTTGGTACTCCCTTGCTAATGTTTCTTTCATCAACGCCTTTTCCTCTCCTTTTCATATCAGTCTCAATCCCTTTCATCACCTCTTTTAATCCTCGACCCATCTCCCATCAGTTTATTTCGTATTAGTTGCCTTTTTGTTTGCTCGGGTTTGTTTGATCTTTGATTTTTCTCTCCTTTTGTTTGCTTTTTTCTCCCTTCATCTGTTTTTGTTCTCTGCGCTTTCCTTTGTTCCTCTCCCTTTTATTTTCCTTCTAAGGCCTATTCCGTTGTTTGTGGTGGGCCTAGTTCGAAGGGAAGGTTCTTCCCACACAGGATTTTTATTACGTTCACCATTGTGCTCTTATCTTCTACGGGCCTTCCTTCACTGCCAATAGGTTGACTTTTTTTTACTTCCTCGCTTGAAGCGTGTTACGATTGTGCTACGAAACAAAAGTTCTTCTTCTTTATGGTACACCTTTTCCGATGCTCGTACTTACTTTAAGAGTTGAAGATAAGTTTTACGGAAGGAATGGAATCTCGTGTTTGGTCAACATATGTTTGTTTGTTAAGTTATAGTATTCCAGTAAAGTTGGCTAAATGCTATGGTGAGTTAGACGATAACAAGACGTCACAACGGAACCGAAAGAAAAACCCAAGAAATGCTCTGATCTAGTCATTTATATATTTATTTTATCCAACTATTTAAATTGGTCTTTGCTATTTACCTATAGATATTAACCATTTATGACTTTTAAAGCTTTTAAATGAATTTTACTGATTCTATTTACCAACAGTACACATACTCCATATGTATATGTGTATATGCATTTATGTATATCTGTTTTGTCAAGCATTGGCGCAAATAATCTAATGGTTGAGGCGCCTCATACTTATGCTACTACTACTAGAAAACCGTATTCCTGGGTTAAAACCGAACTCTTTTATTTATCTTTAATATATCTGTTGGCTGTGACATATTTTTCTATACACCAATTGTCATGAGATCCCAGCTAATTGGAAATCTTGAAGAGAAAATTGTTGTGAAAAAACGGGTTAAAATTTTCATTAAGTATCGTTTATCCATTGTATATGGAAGTAATAAGGTTTTTCTAGAAATGTTACATATCTGGTGTTACTTTGGATAATTTTTAAAAGTTAATTTCCAATGCTGTTTTCAATGGATTGATATGCCGCAGTGGATACAAATTCTCGACTTATGCAATGCAATTCGCCGTCTACTAATTGGTATATAATACGATTTACCAACTTTGTTGTGATAAACCTTTTTGAAAATGTTTTAAAACTATACATAATATATTATGTAAAATAATGTTATAGCTTTATATTAATTTGAAATTTTTCTACTTCACCATTTTTTTAAATTTTCAGTAAATACAATTAGTGAATCATAAAATAGCTTTTTGTCTTCCTGATTCCTAAATTTCACAAATTCCTGGACCTCAATATCTCTATTGATTGATTAATGAGATGCTCCCTTTAATTGTTTTTTTACTATCATTAACACTATTTAATCCACATCGAAAAAGCTGATGGCATGAATTTGTTTTATCGGAATTATTGGAAATGATCCGCTAATTGTTGAGTTATGCCCTTCGTGAAACATTGGTTAATTGAGATAATTAAGCAGGGTAGATTAATTTTTTCCATATCCTATTCATGAGCGATTGAGTTATTGGCATATCGACACAATCATGAGGTACAGAGGAACAAATTAAAAGTGCATTTTACAATGGGAAATCAAGCTTTTTGTTTCATAAAACATTTTTGCTTAATTTATATCGGACGATTGTTTGAAAATCATAAAAATAAAGTTTATTAATTTCACTGTGGAAGAATAGGAATATTTGTGAAGGGAAACCTTGAATGCTATGGGATTTGAACAATATTTTTATATCTACATACAAGCCGCCTTTCTCCTCTCTTTTTATGTATATGGAAGTCTCCGGCAGGGGTTAGATAGTAATATTGGAACGTAATAGAATGTTTTACCGATTCCATACAATTATCTATACCTATTCCTGCAATGATTAAAATTCATTATTTTTAGTTACTTTCTTTGGGAAACAAATACTTAATGGACGAAGTAAATTTATCAATAATTTTTTAAAATGAAATTTTTAATACAAAAGCTTATAAAGTAGGAAACGCTTTTATTTGAAAATTTGGATAAATAATGAAGCAATATAGTTCCTTTCATTGTTTAAATATTTTTTCACTTAATTTATTCAAATTACGTATATGATATTTAAATTTCGAAATTCAGGATAAAAATTTGAGTTCACTTTATTTTTATAATACATAATTTGAGTCAGAGTTATAAATTAACATTCAATGAGTGAATGAGAACATTGTTAAAGTGAGTTTTAGAGAGAAAATCTTATTTAAAACTGAAGTACAGTATAAGTAATGGATTTGTTTCTTTTTTAAAAGTTTGCTTTTTAAACGCTGTAAGATATCGTTTTAGAATCGGGAATTAAGTCTAAAATTTTCACATAAATATTTGCGTAAACCATAATTTAATTCGTTGTTCTATTAATATCGTTTTTCGTGTGCGGAAAATGTCTTTGAAACGACATTTTTAAGTATCAGTATCGCTATTTTCGATTGCTGTATCTGATAGGGAAACACAATTGAGTGTACACACAATGCCTATCACGTCTTCCGAGAACACATCATTTCTGAATAATTAGCTCAGGTTTGCTGCCCAGGTGCCTAGAATTCAATCTATCAATCTAATCAATTCTATAGTAACGATTCCCTTCCTATATCTAGGAGAATTATGATCACATTCATCTTTTCATGAATAAACTCTATTCTAATTGCATGGATTTAAGCTTGCTCTAAGGTATCAATGTAGAGCAGCATTGGAAATTTATTTTTAATGTTTACTAATTATATAACTTAAATTGTCGATACTGGGAATACGTTCTCAAGAAACCACCTTTAACAAAACTGATTATTTCCTTTATTAAATACTATTCTATATAATACTAATTATGAATAATTTTCTGTTTTTATATTTACATGTTGTGTAAATTCTTCATTGTAGCATATTATTATTATTTATTCGTATTCCTTTTTTACATTCCTTTGTATTTACGTGTGAGAACTGTAACATTTTTTGCTATCTTTTTGCTTATATAAGTATCCTTCAAAGCAGAGTAAATAATTTATAGATTATTAAGCATCATTACTGTTTCCGTTTTAATTTTCATGTTATTCTAAATATTTCCTTCGTATATTAAACAAAAAACTCATGTGAAAATTTCTCTAGAATGAAAATAAATGTTTTTATGCTCATTGTATTTGATCTATTATGGATATTCACATAGTTCAGGATTCATCCATATTTCCCTCATACCATTAATTTAAACGCGCACTTCCTGATCTTCTCCGCTCACCATCGCTCCGGTTTTAGCATTCGCCGGCGAGATAATTTGGCACCGTTTCCTTCAAGGACAATTTACTCCATCTCTTCTGATCACCCTCGATGTAAATACGTCTTTTGCACACTTCCCCGTCGGCCTTCCGATTCGCATTCCAACATCAACTCCCTTCAAATTTCTTATTTGCTCTTCCATTTACGGCTCGACTTCATCTTCCGCTCGCGAGTAAACAGCGCCGATTTTTTTCCCTTGGGAGTTTTCCGCGCTCGCCACCCTCGAGAAGCGGCGCTTCGTTAATCCCTCCGAATTAAAAGAGGAGCTGCATCACGCGTACAAACGAGCCTTCCTGAGGTGGAGGAGGATTAGCGGGGACGATAAATATTTATACGAGCACGCGTCCGTATTTTACACGCGAAAATAACACAACGGCGCGATTTTTTAATTAGTGATATTTCGGCTTTGTTAGCGATGGCCGCGAACGGGAAAAAAAGCGTTTTCCCGTCCGTACGGAATTTTAGCTTCATTAATTTTAAACGAGTTTCCCTTTGATGAGTATCGGATGGATTCCACTTTGAAGATGAAACGGAAGTAAAATTGCTTATAATTTTATTCGGACGCTGTACGTGGCAATTTGGGTTGGCGAAAATGGCGCGAAATGCTTAATCGATGAATAAATGAGGGCGGGTTAGTTATTATGGCGAATTTGCTCCAAATATCGTTCCGGATGAGTGGGGGAGAGAGTGGAGTGGGGTGCCTTACAAAATGGTATTGATATTGCATCGCTACATGTTATTTTCTTTGCCCTGATTTTCAATGAATTTAGCTAGCAATTTCTTTACATGGAAACATACATAAGCGATGCTATTAAAGTCGTGGGAAATAATTATGAGGTTCAAGAATTCAGGAGGATATTTTGGTTGTTTCCTTATTCACCCTTTCAGTATTATTGCCGGAAATTCAAGTACGTTTATATATTAATCTCTTTGAAAATTTCGATAACAGCGGGGAACGAAAATTGGAATTGGACTTTTGATGAGTTTGAGAGTAATGAGAGATTGAAAACACTCCATTAATCGTTTTCGGGCAAGCGTTAAGTATTAAGTTTTGAGTTCTTTTGATGCATCCAATTCTGTCAAATCTATATAGATGGGTGCTTAAAATGCTCATGATATCATAAATAAATAATAAGGCAGAAGAAAGAATAGTATTAAGTAGAAAGAATATTATTAAGGTAGAAATTATAAGAGATTCCGTTAAATATGGAAAACAGCCTTTGGTAGGTTAGAAATTTGTTGAGGAAAACATCGGCTAATATCAAAGTTACCTAGAGTGTTTTACTTCTCTTTAAGTTCATGTAACATGAAACTCTCCTTTTAACGCCTTCAACTTTACTTTTTGATAGCTAGCCCATCCTTATATAAAGATTATGAAATCCGTCATTGGCTTTCTCACTGCCTTTTTCTATGCATTCTTACTTTGATTTTTATTGTTAGTGACCCATTTCATTCCATTAGATTCCACTATATATCATACCGCCATTTTATCTTCCTACACTACCTTTCTTCACTCAAAGCCTTATACCTCTTCCACCATCTCCAGTACTTCTTCAGTTTTCTCATCAAAGTAACTTTGGATTAATGCTGATTTTCCGTCTTTTAATGTTCCATTATTCTCTTCCATTAATTAAAGAGATAGAACGGAAATGCATTGAGATTATTTTTATTCGAAGATGAACTCGCAGTAATCTGAATAGGAACATGAGGAAGCGTCGTCAAATTTCGACTTAGCATGCTTCGGAGCACAACTTGCGCATGATTTCGTAATACTTGAAAATGCATTTGGAACTGATGTAAGTCGCAGCTAAAGTTTGCTTCACACTTCGCCGAATTTCGGCTCGAGGCACAATAGTTGCAAATCAGTCCGCAGTAGGATTCACGGCGTATACAACTCAATTATTCTAATAACGAAATTCACCAGAGCAGTAATGCTATTTAAGCAGAGGTCGAAGAGGAAGTTGTCGTTGCTGACTATGGCATATATCGGTTATATACTAAATAATAACCGCGGGCCACATGCGGCCGGAAATAATTCACTCTGCGACCCGCAATGTTTCGGAAATTATTTTCATTTATGAAAATTAGTAATTATTTAAAATTTGATTGGATGGCAGTGATAAAAATTGACTGCTAAAAAGAAATCTAAGGATTATTCACCTCTTATCCGACTTCAAAACACAAAATATCGAAAATTCCAACATATGGCTTGTGGTGTATAAAATAAGATATTTTTAGCCTTAAATAATCCCCTATTCCATACCATTTTCGTGATAGTATCCCGCTCCTTTATCATTGGCACGTTCTTTTACCGTAAAGGAATATTGGAAAAAAATAAATAAAAATTTGGTCGCCCATCACCATATAAAGCTTTGTTAGCTTATTTACTATAGTAAGGGAAAGGCTTAACACAAATTGGTGTGGACTCCAACAAGAGAGTAACTCCTAAAAGTTCAAACTTTCAGAATGTTTGCTTTATATATTTATGATGATAGTTAACCATTCCTTGTAGGTCTGTCTACTAACATTTTCCGCCTTTTACTTTCCTCTATTTTTTCGTTCATGAATCCTAGTTCCTGTTTTTTTCTTTTAGAAGCCTTATTTTATACTTCGTATACATTTAGTCTTTTTTACGATTATCCTAAAGTCCATTAATTTATGAATTAATGCATTCACTAGTAATTTCAATCCCCACATGCAATCACATTAAATAGACTTGTTGTCTACTCATTCTTTAGGAATCTAAATGTACTAGAATGAAATATGATGAAGATATATTGAATTAAAATGCTGAAGACCAAACATATTATAAATCACGTAATCATTAGTGGACAGTCGGTATTGATACAAATAACGATTTCCAACTCAATTACATATAAAGGTAAAATAATGACATCAATTTCAACATACCTCCTCAACATTCCTCAAACTACGTTGGTTATTAATAATGAATTTTCTTAGTATTTTTTTCTGATTTTAATACTTAATTTTAATTTTTAAAATTTTTTTCTGATATTTATATCGCATCCGCTAGTTACTACTACTAGAGTTTCTCCCAGGGGATCGAAGCGTTAAATTTTACGTTCAGGTTTTCACTCCGTTTTAAGGAAAAGAGTTAACGTCAATTAAATTCCGGTTTTACTCCTTCTTCGAAAATAATTCGGACAGATTGGAACGTTTTTATGTCTCCGGTCATTGCAATATTAGTATGTTCTTTTGAAAGTCTTTTATATTTTTTCTTGCCTTTTTCATTTAACCTACATTACAATACATGTTAGATTAAACTAAGACGTTGTTAGCTGTAAGTCAAATTTACGCATGTTTAGTAAAATGCGAATTGTCCAGAATCAATAATAGGAACGGAATGAATATAGGTTGTCGGTTCCAGTTCGGGTTCAGCAATATCATTTTTCGGTTCGTGTACGGTTTTCACTCCGGTAAAGTCTACGATTCTTTCCGATTTCGGTTTCTGGTTCGTTTCCGATTAAATGCACTAGTTACACCCCAAAGAGTAACCACGGTACGGAAAATATTTGTTTTTTTTTTCAATACATTTGGCTATAACATTGGTGCATCAGTAGTGCCCGCCCCTCTTACTTGATAGGCAGTACGTCATATTGATTTTTCCAATTCAAGGGTGTATATGTTCTTGCTCCAGACCACAAGAGGTTAAGAATATAGACGTAAATGCGCTGACACAACAATTCACCAAAATCCATCAACGGAAAGCCACACGAAAACTCGTTTAACTCATAGCTGGAGACCACCGAAGAAATCAGAATACGTGGAATTCCCTTTCGCTCCCATTCATAAAGGTGTTCATTCGACGTCGCTCGTTAATCACAAGAAAGCGCTTTCCTCGCCTTTAGTCGCGCGGGAATATATCTCGCGAAACAGATGAATAACTGCGCCGAGCCACGGGTTGACCCACCGAAGAAGGGAAAATATATATCAGAAAAGTTAATATTCTTCCATTGTGCGGGTCTACGCGATAATTGTCCATATAAAAATAAAAAGGGACCCTTTTCCGAAGCTCTGTTTGCAGTCATCCTGATGTTTCCATCTCCGAAACTGTCTTCTCAGCCCCGTTATGAAAATAAAGGTGAGTTACGACTCTTCCCACATCCGCTAGTGTCGCTGCGGTGGGCGTTTTATCTCGCGGGGCCCTCATCCCTCTTCGGAGCCATCTAGCGGCGCCTATTGTGTTCCCCGTGGTCCTTACCAAGGCATTCTGCATTGTTTACCCCGCGATGGGACGATCCACACCTCTTTTTTGTTACATGCCTCGCGGTCGTAAATAATATTTCAGTCGGCCACCGAATAAAGAGTACAATGAATGAAGGGAACAGAAATATGCCGAGTCTTCACCCCTGACTATGGTGTACCCCGGTGGAGAATTCTTGGGCGAAATATCATGTTTTTCTCTCGCACTTTATTATAGAGAACTCTTTTTTGCGGCGTTTGCCAAAAACGGGGGTTAAACTCAAATTCGCGCGGTGTTCCAGGATTAAATCGGTCGTAGTTTCGATCATGGGTTGCGGTTTGCATTGCCGTTGTAATTAGCGGTGGAATAGTTTGCCAGGGATGGGGAGATGTAGTTTTAAATACGGCGTTTTTACTATCATGGGCGAAATATGCATTTTGCTTCTGCTGATCGTTTCTCTCGATAGCGGAAGCGTTCTAACAATCTCTTGATTCAAAATATGGCATTTGGTTTGCTGCAAAAATTAATTTCGTTTCGAAGCGGCTATTTTCAGGAGGCAAAAACGGTGTTTTTCCGTACATGAAGCAATTATAGATATGTATCTATGGAATCACCGATCCAAATTTATTCCCGTGATTCGATAGCGAGAGAGGGAGAGAGAGTGGAAGTGTTCACAAATTCATTAACGCTTTGCGAAATCAAAAGGCCTGCGACGTAGTTTTGCCTGTGCCTTTAACCTTTGATCTCCTTTAAGAGTGAAAACATATTACGGACGTCACTGTTTATATGCATGATAAATTTTTATAAGTGATGCTCAATTTTTTTTAGGATTATCTCTGCGTAGCGCAGGTTTATGTAAAAACGGTATAAGTGCCAGTGCGGAGTATTTCTGTAACATAAAATTTTTTAAATACGATGTTTATTTTCACACGACATTTGGCATTCCTATGAACCAGTAGTATGGCGTATAAATTTATACTATGAAGGTAAAATGTCATAAAAATGATAAAATGTTAGAAAATCATAAAAAATTAAACTATTTATCCGTACCAATGCTAAGAAGATTTAAAACAGTTTGGAATTCACTATCATTGGAACCAAAATCCTTCTGAGAATATCCCACGATGATTACAAGTTCATTAAGCACAGAGTAATATACATAATGCACACAACGTTACCATCTACATGAATTTTTGGTACTAAAAGATTTCATTTCTTTATTATACACATATCACACCCGAAGGAAGAGTGACTGGATAGTACTATAATGGTGGATAGAGTAAGCTTACCTAATGATTAAACTAAGAAAAATTATAGGATCTCTATTTATTTCAGTAAAAGAGCAGGTGATGAATGATTTTGAAAATCTAAATCTAAATCTGCAAACAGAACACAGAAAACTAGACATAAGATATATTTCACAATATTTTACAAATATTCACTAGTTAAAAGGTAAATAAGAGCACACAAATAGCGTACATGTTACCTTCCGATGGACAATTTCCTTCGAATCGTCACCCTATTCCTTTATTTAAAATTTCCATGTAGTTTCACATTAAGGCAAAGCGGTTGGCGATTATCATGATCACAGATCCAATAATCCATCATAATGCGGCATGTTGGAATCGCAAGTATTCCTCCAATGGTGCAGAAAGCAGGGTAAAGGGACCCCCCGAAAGTTTTCCATCCCTTTGCGCTAGTTAACCTCCTTGTGGAATAAACATGGAAAAAGGGAGCCGCGTTGAATTTCTTCCGAGCGCAAAAAGAGAGATGTTCTTTGAGTCCAATTTTTAAGGTAAATAACTGGGCACTTAGGGTCTTAAGTGAGGGAAACACGGCCTCAAGTTCCATTCCGACTTGCGCTCGGCATTTTTTTTTATCGACTGAAAGTCCTTCCGCGAATCCGTCGAGGGGCTTGAAAAGTTGCGCCGGGAAAAGCAACAAAAAGTCCTCAGAAGAAAGAATCTCTCGCGAAATTCTCGTCCGGCGCACTCAATTCTGAACTTACACGTGTTGGAATTTCATTTTTGACGCTAGTACCTTTGACCTTTTTCTACTTCTTCGCGCATGTAAAGCATGCCCTTGTTTCGCGAGATGAAAGAACTCTTTCACGCCCTAGAGAGTGCTTCCTGTTTGGATCAAATTGAATTCTGCGCCGTTTAAAACTGTTTGCGAGCGAGGGAAACGCGCTCAAATATATATATCAACGCCCAGAATTTCTAACGATATGTCATCGCTGTTGCATTTTTAATAATGTTTCACGTCTATTTAAATTTTCGAGTTTTTGCTGTTGTGTTTGCTTTATTCATGATTCATATTTGCTGAAATTTGATGCAGAGGTTCATATCAAAGACGTAAAAGGTGCTGTACGAATTATTTTTTTCTCTTTATTTCTATAAATGACTAAAGATCGTCTAAAGCTGAATAAGAATCGTGGTGAATGGAAGAAATGAAATTTGTAGATAAATGGGTACCAATGAAATGATACTATGCATAAAAAAGCAGGTAAATTGATAATTCCAGGACTTAAAAAGAATAATTAGATAAGAGTGTGTAAGAGTTAAATGCGTATTTACTGCACGTTATTATTCTGTATTCAAGACTTAGAGGATCGGTTTTTTAATATCAGTATCGATCGCTCGAGAAAATCCGGTCGTGTATCAGTGGTAGTAAGTGGTCTTTAACATTTTTCCATAAATAATTTAAAATCGTTGAAACGTGATTTCAAAGCTTTCATAATTTTTATTTATGGTATAGCTTTAACTTCAACTTATCCCAGTTAGACTTAATTGAAATTTAGTAAGGAAATGGGTTAAGGGTAAGAAGTGTTAAGTACCGGTCTTGCCATACTTTTTCAAATCCGTTTTTCCTTGAAATGCAGTAATAAATGATATTTCATTTCCCTTTTGTTTAATTTTTGTTAGTAGTGTATTTTAAATGGAGCGCAAAAAGTAGTATGAAATTATATCGTGACGGAATTTTTATAAGTTACCTCTCTGTAGTATGACTTTACCAATGAAGGGACAATAACCCTCCAAAAAGCGTCATTGGTGGATATCAAATACATGAAAAGTAATAATAAGGAAGTTTATTCGATTGCCATTAGCTCTTTACCCGATCAGAACATTCATTACTCCTCTATATTCATCTCTTTTGTAATTGTCGAGGAAAGAGTTTTGAAGAGTAGTTCTTCATTAAAGTGTGAAACATTCAAAAGGTTTTATTTTTAGTTCCCTTTTGTTTCCTTCGTTTTCTAAGATTCTGAGGTTTAATGATAAATAAAATGGTATGAGGCATAAAAATATAAATACTTCTTATTTAGTCGAATAAATCGATGAACCTATTGTCATTAATTATATCGATGCTGTTTTCATAAAATTTATGTTTTTGTGGAAATATTTCATGCGGGACACGTAATTCGTAAATGCAATCTAGTACTTGAAGGAGATATGTGTATAGATCAAAAGATATTTGAGTTTTCCAAATTTTGATTTTAGTATGATGCCATTATCATTGGAAGCGAATAATCAAGAACATTATATGTGCTTTAAGTAAATTTCAGAGCATTTCAAAAGCTCACATACGGCTTGATATGACACTGGAGGACATGATGATAAAGTCAGAAAAGAATAATCAAACTTTTTTTTCATAAGCCATTCCAGCCGAGTAATCGCGTAAAAGAATGGAATTTTAATGGAAAACCCCGTTTGAGATGCTAAGCTGATGGAGTAACGCGATAACCTTAGTCTACTAATCCAATGTACTTACTTTTCTTCATTTTATTATCAAATGGAAAGGGAGTCTGAAACACTTTCATTCCCTATTTTATCGCTCCATTTCCAAATCGTACCGAGATAACAGACATTCCGCAGTAGAATAAATTAGACTTCATTTTCGATGGGAATGAAAATATATGACTCGCTTTTATGTTGCCGCATCTGAAAGAAATTTCTAATTTAAAAACTTTTCCAAGAGGAGAATTTATCGTCGCTATGACAGCTCACTTGTTGTTGACAGTGGAGAGGGACCGTTGGGAAATGCGCCATCTTAAAAAAGGGGAATCTACAATAGCAGTGATTTCTCTGTGATCTGCGACGGAGTCTTTATGTTCGAAAGAATGCCTTTCTATTCCGCTTTTCTTCTGTCGTCTAAAATGTTATTCGGGAATCTTCCGGATGAAAATGCCCTGTTTCTTCGCAAAGAACGCTTCTCAATCAACGGAATGTGTGGAATATTTCATATCTGATTTCTCTTACATCGGAGAAATTTTATTTAGCTTTCCTTTTCAATAGAATTCTGAAATTTGATCTGCGCGTTATAGTTGAAGTTTAGTTCAAATGACTGAGGCATTATGTTGAAAAATACGGAAACGATGTATTGGAAAATATTTTAGAAATTTTTCTCTTAATCTCATTTCCGTTTGGATAAGTATGACTTTCAACGTGTCTCTAACATTTTGTATTTTTCTAAATAAAATAAAAACTCTTCCTTAGGATTTATTATTTTTAAATAGGCGACTAGTTTCGTCGATACGTCATTTTCAGTCACGAAAGAAAAGGAAGTACAAGAATATATGTATACAGAAGAGAGGATGTTAATGGTAGTAATATTACATTCCGTGGAAGTTACTAAGTGTTTTTATTTTATTTGGTATGGCTTCCTTCCACAAATTAGAGCTTGGTCATATCAGATTCATATTGTATTTTACCTACAGTTATGTTTTAGTATCTATACCTCTATATGTGGAAATGACTAGAAAATGTAGTTGCATCGATTCCGCACCATTGGTCTCTAGACATTTTTCAGTGGAAACATGAAGTTATGCCAGCAGTGGGGATGTTTCTATTCCCCTTCATAATACCTTCTATTCCCTTTCATATAAATTACAATACTTTATCAGTTTATGAAGCGTAAAACAAATCCTATGGAAAATATAGGTCATTCAGAGTGTCGAAGTGGACTGAATCGAAATTCGAAACCGAAATACGTAATTTTTTTCGGGAGTGAAAACCGAACCCAAACCGACTAAATAATATCCTTGAACCTGAATTGAAACCGAAACCGTTATTTTCCCGTTTCGATAATAGTCGATTTGCATTCTTATCAAGCGTTACAGTATTTACGTTCAAATAAGATATACAAATATAGTCAAATAACAAAAATTTTAATTTTAACAAATTAATTTATTCTATGATTTTTTATAATAATGGTTTTATTCTAATTTTTTTTAAAAACGAATCCTATTTAAGAATCAAATATGATATAAGACTTGCTTAGGAATTTTTTAATCTAAGCTAAAAGAAAATTAAACAGTCTGAATCTATTTGGTTGTTGCTGCCATAGTGAAACCAAAACCGAACCGAAATTTTGCGTTGAACTGAAGGAAACCATAATAATTACAGTTATTAGTTCTGGTTGTCTGGAATAAACTACTAGCGGAGACAGAGCCGAATGGAAATCATAAAATTTCTTGAATTCGTCACCTCAATCCATACTGAAATCTGGGCCTTATTTCAGGAAAATATCATAAAAGATTTCCTTAATTCAATTTAACGTGCCCCCATTGTTATTTAAAAGAACGACCTGATTTCATGAAGTGAAAAGTGAAGCGAAAAATATATTCGTCTGTTAATTTCGGAGTATCAAATTAGAGTTCCTGTAACTCCTCAGTATCGTAATTAGACTCCGTAAAGAAAACACCATCACTCTTTAAGGTGAAACAGGAAGAAATTTCCAACGTCGCTAAGTGCCCGAGCGAACACTCGAGAGAAAGAAAGGCGCAAGACAGTGGAACCAGGAGACAAACAGGGCGTGAGTTATACTGCATACAGGAACGTGGATTTTTCCTTCTATGGAAGAGAAAGAGCCGAAGTTTAGGGAAATTTACGGCTCTCCTGAAAAACGTTGGTTCCCTGATGTGGAAGAGGAGTGAGGCGGGCGAGATGTATCTTCTCTGGAAGTGAGATAGCCAAACGGGAGGGGGAGATGGTGAATGGACCATTTTTAGCTGCCCGAACCGCTTGTTTTCCACCCTTTTCCCCGACACCAGAAAACTTCTCCTTGGATCCCTAAGGGACCACCCTTATGGTATGTATACAGAGCACTTGAGATTGTAAGTTGTTGGTGACGCGCAGCAATAGGGGGAGGGATATCTCGAAAGAGATAGAACTTATTAAAATAAAGGAGTGAACGATGGAACGATCTATTGCGGAGATTTCAGCTGGAGGCTCCCTCAAAACAGATGCGAATTTCTTAAAGTATTAGCATACGCATTAGGTTTACTGAAGAAGTCACGAAGGTTGTTTTGGTATTTATTTTGGGGTTTTTATCAATGCTATTTTTTTCAGTGTAATTTTATATCAAAAATATCGATCGCCCCCAGTTTGCTGATTGAAGAAGCTGGCTCCTTTTGTTACATTCATGGTTCTGAGATGCTTATCAATATTTTATATTATGCTTCGTTCAACATCATGAAGAGACCACATAAATTTTATGGTCCCGTGTATTGCGTATACAGAATGTGGTGCGAACTGTTGCCACTTTTGCGAATAAAGAGAAAGTTGATGATGATTGACTTTGAAGACATTCAGCAAAGAATAAACTGATTTCAGGAATGGTTGTATTCTAGAATGTAATTTTTTAGAGTTGGTGGTAGTAGTTTGATCATCGTAATCGGCTTTTCTGTTTTCCTTGAACAAAAATTCGTTCATAATATCCTTGGGCCTCCATTATTGCTCATTTCTTTAGAATTTAGAAGGTATTCTAACAGTTGATAACCTTTACTAATGATCGCTCTGTAGCCCTCGAATGTCTCTCTATTGATCGTGTCAAAAATGTATGGATTTATGTATTGCATTTACTTAATATAATTAATACTTAATATTATATACTAAATATTAATTTATGTATTGTATTTACTTAACTTATGCATATAAAATTTGCGATCATCTCTCGATCATCATGAGTGCGGGAAAAGAGTTATTTTGCACTGTAATTCAATAGGATGTATTGTTATACCTCGGAAAAGATAATTTGATCTGGTGTCACTTTCCTTAGCCTAAATGCTATTTCCCATGTAGTGCATGAATAAATATCCATTAACACTGTGGCCGAACCTATATCCGTGATCAGAACTTCAAAAAGTGAAAAGGTCCTCCTTAACTGAATAATTAGTGAGAACGATTATTTGCTTTCCGAGATATCGCTGTTGCAAATGGGACATTTTATTGACATTTTTTATTTATTTGATTTTTATTATTATTGACAGATATTGGTTAAATCCTCTTCCATTACTCGTGAGGTTGAAAAGTGCCTATACAAGACGGGTTGATCAAGACACTTAGGGCGGCTTAAGACATTTTCGTATCTCCAACTGACTAAATATTCCATTAATTTCCATTGTATTCTATATGTGCATGTTCATCAGCATGACCACTGTTGAATGACCAATTTTGAGTTCGTCATTTGGTTTCAGTGGTTAAATAACAACCAATTTTTGTAAATGAAGTTTTTTTACGCATTGCAGACCTCAAGGTAAACTGTGGTGGCCCGAAATACGTGACCGTATTTTATGCAGACCATTACATCTCTTAGTTCAACGTCTTCAACTTCGCAGTTCTGACGGGCTCCCAAAATTTCCCTACGTGTGTACCTTAAAGGTTTGAGTGCTTAATTTTTAATGACGCTTGGTTATTCTTGTAAGTTTGATGAGCTTAAACACATAGTAGCGGAGAAACTGCCCACGTCTCTTTCGTAGAGATGATGGAGATATGGTGATTATCTGCATTACGGGTTACTTATGTCAAGAGTAAGGCTAGTCTTATACTGTAGCGCACTTTATTTATTTTTTCTTGAATTTAGGTTTACTACGAGGAAATGTGGATCGAATAATACGTTTCTACCAAAAAATTCTGATAATTATGCCAATAGTTATTCTGAGAAAGTAATTGCTATTCCTATGCTCCATTACTAGGGCATGCTCATTGTAAGTCATAAAAGCGAATCAGTATAGTAATATAATCTGAAAATTAAAGCATACGTAAAGAACTCATAAAAAAGAAACATTATGTTTGATTTAAAAAAATCTTAGAAATACATAATAAAAGCTGTGTTGTATTCCATGCTAAGTTATATTCTAAGCTAGAATAAAACGATATATTTAGAGTTTCAGAGAATTCAGGCACCACTACTGTATAAATATAGTTCAATTTATATAAAAAATATTTTTTCCATTATAAAAACGCATTTGCGCACCAACTTTTTACGGGCGTTGACGTAAGAGCCCTGAAAGGAGAACTTATACAAGAGAAAAGGGAATTTTTACATGGTCGCTCGGCCGTTATTGTTTTGTTAATCTTAGCTTCGTTACATGAGGGTTTATTATCATACACATACATTTAGTATGTTTTGCAATAGCTGGGGACGTCATCATAAAAAACTGTGCATAAATAAATAACAAATTGATCAAGCGTAGGCTATCCTAAGTTTTTTTGGACAAGGTTTTCTGCGTAACTAAAAGGAACGCCAAGTAGAAAAATTCCCTTACTATTTTTAATATACTTAATATTTCTACCGTTAATTATTTTATTAATTTTACACGTTAACGAAGAACGTTATTTCTAGTAATTGCGAAGGAGGTATTTCAAGGTTTTCCTCACTTGCCATCATATGCAAATATTTAAAACTAAAATCTCTCTCTATAAACACTGTCATTATTTCCACTTCGGTAGCGGTCATACTAGAGAGGTGAAACTTAATGACGGCGATATAAAAATATTCCAGGAGAGCGTTGAAGGAATTTCGCGTTTAATGCCAGGTCTGCGTTAGAAATATGGAGAAACGTCAAAATTTCGGGAGGAAATGAGACGAGGAGAGGGGAAAACGTTTTTATATCAAGGGCGAAATGGAAAATTTTGATCCCCTCTTACGCGGAGACCCGCTTGAAATAATACCGAAGAGGAAGAGATAGGTCGGGAAATAAAGTGCATGTAAAAAAATAAAGGGATGGCAGGCGATTGAGGAGGCTCAATGTGGTCATTGGTATGGGACAGAGCAAGCTCTGAATGAGGCTGAGGTTCGAGAGATGTATGGAAAGGTTGTGAGAACGTTAGGGGATGAAGGAGAAAATAAGTGGAAATGTGGAAGAAAATTAAGAAGATGAGAAATGGGGGGAAAAGGGTTGATGTGGAAAGAAGATGGGTGAGAAGGGTTAGAGAAACTTGAATGGGGAGAGCGATGGGGAGTGTGAGGCGAAATATTTTTAAGAGGGAGTGAGAACGATGCAAGAGTTGAATGGGTAAGAATTTGGGCGTCTGCCGGAGAGGAATTTTTTTCCCTTTTGAATGGTTGGCAGCTCAGACGGGCTGCAGAATGAGTCTTTCTTTAGAGGTATTTACAGGCATACTTGGAGGCTCTGAGATTCTTCAAAATATGCCTCCGGGTACTTATTGAGTTCTAAAGTCGATCTTTTTTTCGGAGGTATTCCCTATCTTCGCTCCTTCCTCGTACCCTTTCCTTCTTTACTCTTTCGCCTTCCAGCCTCCGTTCACCTCAGTATCTACGTAAGGTATCTTTTTATCCTCGAGTTTCACTCTCTATGGAGGTCTTTGTCTTTTATTTTGTTATTGTTCAGGTAGAACCTCGATAAGTTTTTGCTAGCCTCTTTCTAACTTAATACTTATGTTGGAACGCAAAGTAGTCATGAAGTATTTAATGAAAAATTGTTATGCTCTTTTCTTTTATGGTGTTACGTCTTACAAAATTTTTGAGGGAAACATTATCGACTCCCATTCTATAGAGTATTCGCTGTAAGGGTGTGAAACGTAGACCCTGAGTGAGACTAGAATGCGGTGATGGGAAGCTTTGAGGTTTTGTAGAAGATAATGAACACAGTTACAATACATTTGGGCTTGTTTCAAATTTTGGACGTGATATTTGCATGACATTGTACCTGAAATTCATTATATGCTTCCGTTTACGTATTTTTTAGTCTTATGATGTCAGGTACATCTTAACTCTATACGGATTGGTTATAAATCAAATTCGTAACCGATGAATATCAATAATTCTAGGTGTAAAAGGACAGCCTGACAGGACCAGAATTCTTCTGTTTTTTTTTCTGAATGGTAGAGTAGTACCCGCAATGCGGTTGACCCGGGTTTGAGTCCCGATCCTTTCAGATTTTTTTTCCGTTTTTTTTCACCCTTTCCATGTTTAGAATTCTTTATAATCAATTGTACAAATAACACGACTTTACATTATAATGAGTTTCCTTAAATAAACTTTGTTATTTTGAAAATTTTACGCAACCAACGATTATAACGTAATATTAAAATATAAAATTATAATTATGTACTTGGTTATAATTATATAATATAATTACAATGAACAAACGTATAACGTATGTAACAAAGAAAAACAGAAGTGAAAAATAGCGCTAGGACTGGGACTCACTCTCATTAGAACATCCATAAAAGAAGACCTGGGTTCGAGTCGCAGTCATTTCCCTTTGTTCTAATTCTGCTTTATCTTCTACTTGAAAGGCGTATACTTTCCTTGTGGAAAATTGAACATCTTTCAGTCATCTAATTAAGGTATGCGGCTTGTTTTCGTAGCATTTTCCCGGTATCTCCTCCTTTTTTTCCTTTCCAAATATCAGTCACTCATTTGCCTAATTTCAAACTTCTGTCTCTGTCTTTTGCTTTCAAAATGTGTATTTCCCTACATCCGCCTTCTCTTGCTTTTAGTCTCAGCTTCTCTGTATCTATTTGGATGTTTTATTTGCTTTTCCGTAACCTTTCATCTTTCAATCTCCTCACTACCCCTCCATATCTTTTTGTTGTATTCCTTAAGATAAGCTTTTTACCATTATCTACTTTCTATTTCTCCCCAGTAGCTCTTCTCTTATATTTAATTCCTTTAACTTCCATCAAATCTTCCTTATGATAGTGATGTAGTTTTTCACTGACTAATTTGTCTCACAATCTAGTATTATCTAAATCTTTGAGCAAATCTATTCGGGAATTACTTATGGGTATTATTTCACATGGAAAGGTGACCGAAAAATCTCAACCAACTACGTTGGAGATGTCACTAGTTACTGATTTGTTAAAGGGAAAAAATTGTTCAAATACTCTAATATATAAAAGTCAACGTTTCCAACGTTAAGATGGGTGATTCATTCAAGCTCTTTAAGCTTACATGGCATTATTACTCTTTAGATTGTATCTTAAACCAAATAAATTGTGTTATTAATATTTGGATATACAATCATTTATCCATCATCGTTGCCTTTTTTACTTTTTGAATTGTCTTATAGCTATCCAAATTAACATAGCTGAGATAGGTTAGATTAATAGCCATAAAGAAATGACAATCCTTAAAATTTGAGCTCCAAAAAGTTTTATTTCTTCAGTTTCTTATTAACTGTTCCCAAGAAACAAACTTTAAGTATTCAATATAGATAAAAAAAAGCAGTATCCGCATTTCCATGGGGTGGTAATAGCATTTTGGTAATAGTCCAATTACCCAGTAAATCGTTACTCCTAAAGTCACTAATTAATAACTTTATAAGCAAGGTCATAACTAAGACATACAAAATTGAAAAAAGGAGGACTCAACTAGGTTGCTTGAGAAACATCTGGAATCACCAGAAGGGTGAGAACATCATAATTAACTTGATTTTTCTTTCTGTAGGACGGATATTTAGGACCAAGCCCTTAAAAATTACATTTACATTAAACATTTCATGTAATTATTTCACAAAGAGAAACTTTTTGTCTTTTTGGTACACTGTCCTATCCTCTTCAACTCACATCCCTCTCTTACCACCATTCCCAACTTACCCGCAATTCTCGCTCTTTACATTTCCTCGTCTTTTCCTCCGAATCTTCATTTCCCTCATCCTCAAAGTGTCTCACAAAATGTTCGACGCGCTCGCTCTTACTGCGATTAAGAGAGCCGTTCATAATGGCCGCGGTGCTCTTTTTGTTTCCTCGAAAGTTTTCTCAGTCTTCGCTGTATGGTCAACGTGAATTGTGAGTTTCAGCGAGGGCTTCTGCAAGAAAATGAGTAATTCTTTCCATTAACGTGAAGAGCGACCACGAGGAATTCTATGAATAACTAAAACCTTTTCGAGAGTCTCAAGATATTAGCCCTTAAGGACTCAGATCGCTTATCTTTCTTTTATAGCTCGGTATAGAAACTTTAAGTGATTCCCGGCCCTCTTTGTGTCGAATTATTATGGCGATGTACTTAAATCATTGCGACGATTCAAAGGGTAAAATACAGTTAGACTCTCTAGGAGGTAAAGTGATCCTTCCTGTATAGATATTTCCTATTTTTATTCCGGATTTCTTCTTCTTTTTTGTTCAAAAACTGCGGTGACTTGTCGAGTTGTTTAAACGTCCCACAGTGTTGCATGGTTGCCGCAGTCAAAGATGCTGTATTGAGAGCAAAGTGGTCTTGGATTAAAGTTATCTTATCTCTTCATATCTGATGCCCGACGTTATCTGTCTCGTAGCCGTGCATAATGAAGTATTGAATGATAAAGGGAAATTAATTTTAACGGATCTTATTTAGAACATCGATAGAAATATTTGTGTTTATCAGCCTTTATGACTCTATTGTAATTTGAAAAATACTATGTGACGATGACTGGCGATGTTATCGTGTAATCAGAGTATTTTGGGGTTTCTTTTACAAGGTGAGGAATTAACATAAAATTAAAATTGATGGCAAATGTCTCAATGTCTCCAGTACTACTCTCAAAACTATTGATTGCAGGGTAACTGTGGACTAGGAAAAATCAAGATCTTCATTAATATATTCAAAAAGCATGTCACTTACAGCGATGTCTGAGGTATAGACTGCTATCGGTAATACCTTCCAAAAAAGCGAGCAGTATAAAAATTTTCACGGATAGTTATTGAAGTTGTTTGGGGGGTTATGATTAAATTCTCGAAGTTCAGCACTAAAGTACAATATATAAGAGAAAATCTACCAGCATTTGTGTCAAAAGATTAGTTCTACCAGTATTTTCGTGCGAATAATCAAGAAATTTAAATCATTTTTCCTTATAAGCTCTAAAATTAATTCACTGAGCTCATCAAAGATATTCACAACAGTTAAGCTTCATTTAATTGGATAGCGAGAAAAAAATTGTTACAACATATTTTTAGAATCGCGGAATTACAGAAAAAGGAAGTTTAATCGAATTTAACTTTTTCCCAAAATATCTTCTCTCATCCCTAATTTGTGATTCCTAAACGCTTAAAAATGGAAGGGAAATTTCTCAAAACGTTTCTTAACAGGCAAGTTGAGATAATTTTCATATAGAATCAGCTGTCTTTAAAAAAGAAATACGAGCTAATATTGGTGCATTCAAAATCCAACAAAAAGGACGAACAAGTACTGTAAGTGTAATTAAATATGTACATACATAAGCAATATGTAAAAATATATTTATATATAATGGTGTATGATTCGCTACCGAGAAGCGTACTGAGGTAAAAATTCGTTTATTACAATGTGAATGTACGATATGATGGGAGTCTGGAAGAGGTAAGGGAAAGGAGAGAGACTTTGAGTTTAGGGTAGAATTGGAGGTGCGTGGGTTGGAGAATAAATGTGCAAAAGCTTAGGAATTGGTGAGGTGTCGATGACTGATATGGGCTAAAAAGCTCGATAATGGTCTAAAAATTCAGGAAATATTTCATAGTGTTTAAGCAGGTGTGCCCAATGTGTGTTTCTAAATGTAAATAGACATATCCCATATCATGGAGGAATAATTAGAAATTATCTAAGAGTATCCAGTAGAGGTGAGTGGTAAAGCGATTTTTTTCCTTCAGTATAAGTAATATTCCATGGTTTTTGGGGTTTCCAGACTCCATTTTTTACATTAAATTCAGTCCTAACTCAATGATTCCTTCGCAAAGTACAGCTGTTTTATAATCACTGATACGGTTGCAATTTACGAAATGGTAACCTAGGGATTGCAAAGGAAAATTAACCATTCATCAAAAGGTGTGCGCCATGGAAATCCACAAAATAAAAGGCGGTGAAAAATCATCTCTAGAATAGTACCATGTAAATGTATTCCTTGCTAATACTAATTTTATGAGAATCAAATCAAGATATCGCGAAGCAGAACAATCTTTACCCCCTTCTCGGAGCCGATACAAATTCTGAGGTAGAGGTAGATCTTCTTTATTACTATTTCTCTCCTTCAAAGCAGAACGTTAGATTAAAAATTCACTTGGCCGTGTTTCCTTTCGTCGGAATCTCAACTCGAAAAACACATGGAATAAACCGGGAAGGGAGTGCAGTGTTTTGTGAGCTATTGTGTATAGTTCTGGAGAGATTGTCGCATAATAAATAACATAAAAATTCGTTTTTCTTCCCTAATCGTGTATCTGGTGAAGACTGCTTCATTGGAAAATGAAAACTGACCACAAATAAGTAAGTAAAACACTTTCTTTCTGCAATAAGCAGACCATTCTTCAAAAGATGATCTAAGACAATATAATTACACAACCCGGTTATAACGCCCTCCCGCTTAAGAAACTGTTTTCACTTGGTCCCCTGAAAAGCCTCTTAACCAGGTTATACCATTTTTCAGAGAACGCTCCTTAGTAGAAAGCCTCTTCTTTTCCCAACGCGTCGAATTTTTGTAATCCCCATTCTATCCCAAATACGACTGTCGGATCCCATACCGCTACCCACCTTCCTCTCCCGGAATAATCCCTTCGATCTTCCCCAGGAAAAAAGATGATACCTGAACACATGCCGAATGGCCTCCTCTTCCCTCCCATATTATCAAATCGAATATAAAAAGGTCTCTCTTAAAATACACCACTTAAGCCGGGAGTGGGCGGGGAGATGAGTAACTTTCGCTGATGGAAGGGAATCCGATGGAGAAGGAGAAACAAGTCGTAAACAAGGATGGGTATGGAAGGATTTAAGAACCTCTTCCTCCAGAATGGGGTGCAGATTATCCCGGGAAGAAGGAACGGCAGCTTGCTTATGTATGCGCAGGGGAAATGCCGTAAATTCGATCGGAAGAGAAAAAATTGCTTCCGTAGTATTGATGAAAAGAGTGGATCGCGGATGGATATCTTAGGGGAGGCGGAGGAATACATTTCTAGACAATGCGATTCGGAGAATGACGGCAATTGTGTTCGGGCCTTATTATTCTAGGAGCGGATTTCTTCTTTTATTCCATCTCCGCGGAGGAACTCGGTCGTCTATCTAATTTGCATACCTTTTCATCAAATTTATTTTCAGTCCCTCGATTCCTTAAAGGGATGCAGCTTTTATGCACCGCAATGGGCGCAGTATATACGAGATTCGCGTTTTCTCGTTAGGGGCAGCGGGTGGGGATTATTGATGTCTTTTCTCTCCCGAATTACCTGTACACACCTCTTCCCAAGCACGAATACATGCATCGCCGCTGTACGGAGGATTCACGGGCGTAATTACTCGAGAAAAGTGCGAATGGCAATGAAATGTTACGTTTTGTGGTGGAACTATGTCGTAGCATTTTTAGGAACCCTAATAATCAGTGGGTACTGCGTATTGTTGAGGTAATTCTCGGAGCTGGAGAAAAAATATGTTATTTAAGTTGAAGTGCTATTATGCTCTAGTTGGGCCAAGAGAGTTATTCCTGAAAAGAATGTTTTGAATTGCAGTACAAGTAATGATCCGTCCTCATTTCATTGCAGGCTCAATGATCTAAACTAAGAGCCCTCCATGTTTCGTAGACCGTGACCCACTTTTAAAAATATAATCATTTTACGACCCACTCAACCAGTCAAGTGGTGGAATAAATAAATAAACAAAGTCTCTATTTGGGCTAGATTGAGACTCAACAGTCTCCACTTACATCCATCCAATCTTCAGTATGATATAAATAAAGAGGACTGAAGAGGAGTATTTAAAATATGGTTTATATTTTCAATGTTTCGACTTTATGCATTTTGTTAAGCAATATTAATGTAGAGACAAAATATCCTGACCCACCGGGGACTCGGAGTTCTCTTGTGATTCGAGAACCAATAATTATCATTTTTATAATTTGTATTTGGTGTCGGCAAACTTTTGAGACAAGAGGGACAAACTTAAATCTCATTAAAAAATTCTTTTAGAATTATGTGAGAGCCAAGACAGCTTGCCTAGTCTTACGAATAAGTAAGAATTCAATTAATATTATAAAATGTTGTTCATGAATTAAGTTTCTCATGAAATGATGTTCACAACTATGTGACCATTTATATAAATGAATTTCAGAAGTAATATTTACTAAAATTGCCAATATAATTTCTATAATTATTATCACATTAATATTAAAACCGATGAAATTCGTTGATATGTAATAGAAAGCGAATTAATTCTATTAATCGACAATTATTATTGGTTGTGATCAATCAATTCATGATTTTTTAAATTTAAAATTAATTCAAGAATATTTTAATTTATTATTAATTAATTAATTTTTCTGACACACATTATTTATACGATTAATTAAGTATTTCCGCTTACAATTCAATGCAAATTCTAAAGAAAACTCTTAACCATTTACCTTTTTTTCTGTACAGTGAGCTATACCGCTCAGATTTTTATGATTCGTTTGTCAATGAAAAGATAACGAAGGTATCTGTGTCTTATGTAAACCTTGGACTCACGTTATACATACACTCGAGAGACTGGAATGTATGACTTGATGCCGTCCTATTTTATTTCGAAGTCGTATTTTCAGAGTACTTTCTTGTACAATATTATGGCGACGAGTACCCTTTTGTTTATTATTAATTCAAAGAGTTAAGGTGAATAATATTATTCATACTTATTCATACATTCATTACTTTATGATTCAATGCTTCTGTCGTGTTTTTCAACGGAGGAAAGAATTCTGTATGTCAGATCAACGATCTCAACTACGACTTACTTAGTCTTTTCTCGATTAACGACTGTTATCCCTTCCAGGATTAGCGTTGTTGATCAAAATCGTCGCTATCCGAGGTGCATTTCCCGCAAATTTAATGATCGAATTATTTCTTCTGTCTTCTCCCTTCAACCATAGTACACATAAAATATGTAGATAAAATTCATTTTAATGTTTTCTTGAGAGTTATGTTGATATCCGCCAACCATCGATGAGGCGTCGTTAACCAAGGCCTGCGTCGTTACCTAAGATATTTATTGATTGCTGGTATTCGTCGTTAATCAAGTACGCCGATGACTTAGGCCATCGTAAACTAAGTTACAATCTAGTAAGGATATCTCCAAAAATATGTTACGGCTGACTCTCGGGTTAGTTCTTATTTTCAAGGAAACACTAATATTAAGCAATACCATTAATAGCCCTCCAGTTTATGATGAATTCCATTGAATATGTGCAATGAATTGTACGGATATAATCAATCAATGTCTTAGGTGAAGGTTTTTTTGGTATTTGTTCTTGGGCATTTGGGTACCTTAAACCTCGACATTGTGTAAGGTAGACTAAGGCTGCAAATACAAACTTGGGGAATATTCGACTGAGGTTAGACCACCATTATGTTTTGCCGAGAAGAAAATTCTTCCAAAAATAATTCGTTCCGAGTTTGGGAATGGAGATATCTTTGTAAAGGGTTTCTAAATGCTTCCCCATAATGGAGGTCGGGCGTTAAAGATGCTTGAGTTATCGAATCGCTGGTGCAAGTTGCATTTCGTTTTCCGTCTGGTTCCATTAACGTAAGAGTTGGATCCTGTGTACCATCGGTAATATTTGGTTTCCAAGCATTTCCGCGAGAGATGAGAGCTGGGCGTATTTGGAAAGGATGACGTAGGCAGTAAGGGAAAAGGCATGCATGCAAATGGAAGCTGTTGGGTCGCTAGGGACAACATACTGGAAGGCGTGGGCTTGCAGAAATTAGATACTGCCCTCTCTAGAGTCGATCCGAAAACATTTCCGATATCATCCGTACGCGGACGACTGTTTTCCAAATGGTCGCTAATACAGATTCGAACGGCAAACCGAATCCTTCGTGGAAAGCCGAATTTTTCGTAATGGGAAGGGCGGGATAATTTAGAGAGGTTGATTCACAATGCAAATAGCTTTATTGGGCAAAATTGAGGATAGCAGTTCCCGTCTTTCATTCCACCGAAATTTGGAATCGATATCAGAAAAATGTATCATTCAGGTTGGTTATACACGGTGAAGTTGTGTTAGCAATTTAGAAAGATAACTAATAGTAAGGTACATAATTTTTTGTGTTGTACATGAAAGTACGAGGGTGGTCTGAAAAGTTTCGGATCCCAGATTTTACAGAAATCTTCAGAAAATTTTCTGAAAACATGTCGAGAAATGGCGAAATGTCGGAAAATTTTCAGACCACGCATGTATATTATTAATTGAGTGGGAGATTGAGACTATAAATATCCTCTTACTTTGACCCCTAGGTTAATTTAGGTGGAGGTAAAGATAGAGAGAAGTAAAGCAATAAAAAGATCTGTGGATTAAAAAAACACGAGTAAATCAAATCCAACCGAGATGACCTTTGCGTATTAAAATAATATATTTTCATGATGTAAAGCAAGAGTTTAATCATCACAAAGTGAAGGAGGAAGTATTAAATTGGAAATTTTATTCCAGAGTAGCTCTCAGTAAAGGTTCACCAAAATACGAAGCTTTCAATCTGTAATGTTTATCTTGGAAAGAGTTTCGTAACCTTCCATCCCGTTAGTTTTTATTTCTTTTTAACAAATTGAGCGATAAAGGGAAATTTTGCGAGGATATGTAAAGAACTAAAAGAATTCAAACTTAACAAAATAACGAAAGGAAATGTGGAACTTTCATGAAGGATCTGAAGCAATGTAAGCAAACAAACGTAATCTCGAGTTTGATATTCAAATAGTAGTTTCAACTGTTTTCTTCGTAAATAATCTCACCCGTTAGGGATGATAACTCATGATACAACAGTGTTTGAGAGCAAAGAGACAATTATAGGCCAGGAATAGAGGGATTTCAGGCATTTATACCAACGAAGAGTTAGACATTGAATATTTCAGTGCTTAAATCAGTTATGTATTTACGTACACATAAGTGTTCTATCTTTTGTTAGGTTCATTTGCCAAGATATTACATGTACAAAACCCTTACATTCGCTTCTTGATAATTCATTCCACCCTATCATCTAACATATTTTATCTTTGACTTCCCCTCTTTTTTCCATAACACTCTTCCTTCCATTGCTTTCTTGTTCAATTCCTCTCTTCTTAACGTTTAACCCATCGATTTTTTGCGTCTATGTTTAATTAATTCAAATCAATTCCTTTCTTTTCCAAATATCTTTAGCGTCTCTATGTTGATTATTATTATTAACTTATGTTGATTATTATTATTAACTTAACTTAATTTTTTCATTTTACGCCATTCTATTATATTTTCCCTTCAATTCCATATCCAAATTCCACATTCCATATCTTGAATGTGCCTCCAATCTCATTGAGTTCCTCATTTCTTAAGGCCCACGTTACACAAATTGAATTTATACAGGTTACATGCAACTTAAAGGAAAATGCTTTCCTAGAATTCGTCGCATCATTTTGTTGAAATTTATTTTACAAACTCAGCATTTTGCGTTAAGTGTCCACTTAACGGTTCAATAACTTAAATTTATTTTTATCTTTACATTTGATCTTTGATCTCTACTATATTATCATTATTTATCTATCATATTTTATATATCATAATTATTTTTCAATGGTATTATTTTTTATGTTTCATCTTCAACTCTTTCTAGGCCATATTATTGTCGTCGTATGCTAGAGATATGGCGTCTTTAATACTTCAAAGATTCATGTATTTTTCATTGTCATTCACAGCGATCAAATCTTGAGTGCAGGAGAGGGAAGGTTTACCGTGTATACATATCCTTATGACAATTGTGACAGAAGTATAGAAAGAGTACTTGATTACTATATGATTTTCATTATGGCTTCGATTTTTGAGAATCGCTTCAGAGGTAAGAAACCGTAGTGCAAGTACTCCCGAATGTTTGCCGGTTAAGCACAAACGCAATCAAAGTCACCATTACGGACGTTGATACCCCCAAAACTTCACAATTTCACTTCTGATTCCATTCGTTACTTCATTCATATGCACGCGTGATGCGGACGCAAAAGTAAGTGGCGGCGGAGGATTTTTGGTGCCTATGAAATGAACTCGAGCAAACTTTGCGCTGAAACATAAGCCGGCTCTCTCGACCCACATAGGCCCATTTCAGTCGCAGACAACTTTTTCAAACAGCCATCTGCTTGTTTCTGTTTTACGCTTTCAGCCATTTAAACGCCGACAATTTTTGCCGATCTCTTTTTCTGCGCCGTAAAAATGTCCAACTACGTTTCGCCCCGTCACAAAGGGACTTTAACATTTTATAGCCGCTTCGAATTACACTCGGATTTTCCATTTCAACTTAGGTAGTTTATAATTTAAAACACAGACGCCGTCGGCGATGTAGTAGCGAATAAGTTCAAAGGAGTTCTTCAGCGTCTGCTCCCCAAGTCGGACGCATCCTAGCTTCAATTGTTTTGATATGTGCCTGCTTCAAAGGAGTTGCTGCAAGCGGGAGAATATTATATTCCTAGAGCTCTAACGAATTCGTTTTCGGGGTCAAGAAAGAAGCTCGTTATATATGCTAGGGAATGAATTGTTTAGGGGTAGTTAGATACACAAGTGTGGTATTTGTAAGGGTTGTTTTCCGGTGTTGACTTGGTAACAAATGTCGTTAGACCGATGATGGAATTGAACTCAAATCAACTCATGAAGTTGTGCGAATAACCCAAGGTTTTACGAGAAGTGAAAAATTGTGACTTGATTGGGACTCCAATTTACAGAAGTGAAGATGTGTGGCTTGGTAGTTCAGTGGTTAGAAAACCTGCCTGGGAAGTGGGAGACCTGGAATTTCAGCCCTATATTTTTATGGAAAAACTCAATCTAATACGTCGAACAATATAGTAATTTAGAAAACGATGCGATAAATTTTAAGCTACCCGTCTATACTGTTTATAATTACTGAGTTGCTTCAGTTTCGAATGGGAACAAATCAACCATAAATAATTTGGTTAAAATTTGGATACAGGACCGTAGTTGCGTATTTGTATACCCGGCTAACAGAATGTGGAACCATGTTATCTCTAACCTATAATTGGTTTCAAAGATTGTACCTCAAATGTAAAATAGTGATTTTGTTGGGACTCGAACCTAGGGCAGGTATTCTAACCATTGAACTACCAAGCCATATCATATTCACTTTTGTAAACGGGAGCTTTTATGAGGAGAAGTCTACGGAAGTGAGGAAGATGCGGCTTGGTAGTTCAGTGGTTAGATTACCTGCACTGAAAGCGGGAGACCTGGTTTTGAGTCCCGGTCTAGTTACAATTTTTCACTTCTCAGCCAATTTTGTCATTAGACCGTTTTGGATATATTGGTAAATATTACAATCATCGAGCCTTGCTCGGAAGGCTTCTTAATGTACAGTGATTATTCATAACGTAAAACACCACTTTGAGGTCTTTAGATAGAAAAATGTATTTCTTTCAACCAGGCTATGTAACTGCTATGTTTTTCGTTAGGTTTTTTCTTCCGTACAACGAAGAAAAAAAAATTGGTTCAGTTCTCAATTTGCTCCCTACATCAAGGTTGTGAACCGGTTCGAATCGAATTTTTCTCGCTTCGATCATTGTAATATAATATCTCCCTGAATGTTTGGTTGATTATTACTGGCTTCTGAATGTTTGCTTATTATTTACCTAACTTACATTACCGTGAACGGATAAGATGAAATTTCCGTTCCGTTCTGCTTTTTCCCTATAACTCTTCCCTGAATTTCTCTCTTTAGTATATTGTATCTTCTCAGTATCAGATCCACCTATTTTCACTGTCGATATTGAATTACTTCAAATAAAACCCTCTCTTCCCCAGCCATTCCCATAACCTTTATCATGAGTTCTCACCCCGAACGAGAACGGAGATTATTTACGAAGAAAACAGTTGAAATTACTATGTGAATATCAAACTCGAGATTACGTTTGTTTGCTTACATTGCTCCAGATCTCTCATGAAAGTTCCACATTTTCCTTTGTTATTTTGTAGTGTGTATATTCTTCCAGTTTTTTACATTTCCTCGCAAAATTTCCCTTTATAAATTAAAATGTCACTTAATTTGTTGAATGAAAATAAAACCGAATAAGGCTACGAAATTCTTTCCAAGATAAATATTGAATATTGAACGCTTCGTATTTTGATAAACCTTTCTTGCGGGCTACTCTGTAAAAAAATTCTATCTTAATGCCGTGTTTGTTTTTCTATCAGCGCATGTTTATCTCTGATATGTCAAATTCGTTCCGCGATTTAAATACCGAAGAGATTCGGGTTTAAACTCCACGTGAATAAATGAGGAAGTTTTATTTACGTGAAAAACTAATTCTGAAAGCTTGTAAGAAATGAGTAGTTTCCCCGTGTGAAATTTTCGCCCCACTTAACTGAAAGTAATTGGTTTTTACGCTAAAGTATGTTTTTAGTACGTTTTTGGTATGTTTTAGTGTTTGGGTATTCGTTTGTACTGATCGGAGTGATTCCGAAATCAGTTTGAGCGAGAGTGTAATTTTCCGGTGACCGGTTTATTAAAATTTTCTTATGGTTTCTATATTTATTTAATTTATAATATTTTTTTGAAAAAATTGTTTCGATCATTTAAAGACGGAGAATAAATGTCACTGCTCTATGAGAAAACTATTTATTTATCACAAGAAATATAACAAAGTGAACAATAAACTCCAAAATGGCAACGCTGAGATCTAGGCATCCAGTAACGAAACTCAAAAAATTCAAATTTTAACTCGATATTTTGACCAAATAGTGTATTTTTTATCGGTCATTCTATTTTCAACAAGAACCCGAAAAGTTTTTTTTCTTTAAAATGTTGCGTCATTTATATTTTATGATGGAGTATGAAATGAGAAAAGCGCTGGTCAGCGAAAACGGATGCATAGAAATAATCTATAAGGATTGTTGCTAAACGCTACGTGTAAATATTAAGGTGATTCGGCTTGAGTCTTTCCGAACCAGAAAGAAATTACGCTCTTCGATTCCCATAAATGTTTCGTCAAAGTTCAGTGCTTTAAGAGGGATGAGGAAGGAGATTGTCTGAAAGGTTTAACACACTAGCATATTCTCGACTTCTCCCCATAATCCACTGCTGTTGTGCCCCTTTTGCGGCATGGATTCCTTCCTGTCATGCTCCGTTCAACGTATTTTAGGCTCCGGAGACATTTGCGTCGTTTTAAAGCCAAGCTCCTCGTTTTTCCCTCGTAGCAGTTGCGTTGCTTATGCATAAGTCATCTCTTTCCTGGATTCGTTGTTCCACGACATGGCAATGCACGAGTGCACCGTGACCTACTCACGAGGTATCGATCACTTAAGCGTTAAAGACCGAATGAATTGCGCGTATTTCTGAGGTCACGACTGCGAAGAAATGCGAGAATTAATGGTTTTTGGGTGTCGCTTCAGGAGTGTCCTTCGCACGACGCCTATCCTACCAGCATGCGTCGAAGCTATTATGAGAAGTGTTACAGTTTAAATTATCATTTGGGCTTTCGAAAAGCGACCAAGAACAAGAAGCTAAACATATTTTTAATAGTCGTCATCCTTTGCAGTGCTCTTGCACCATATTTACGGCACATTTCGTATTTTTTCGTATTTATTAGAGGAAATTTCGTAGGCTGGATTCAACAGTCTCATGTCTCGAGGAGGGTTTCTAACAGTAATTATTTTTACATTAACATTTACATTAGTACCCCAGGAGATGCCGTATGGCTTGTTGGAGGGGGTGTGAAAACACCGAAATCGCTAGTTAATTATTTTATTTAGATGCCCAATACTGTCAGGAAAGAACAGCCAGAAATAGCTATCTGTTTTCGCTATAATCTCGCGAAATTTCTTTGACGTCTGCCCTCAAAAATTATGTTCACTAAATACGGGAATTTTTGTTCCGGTTTTGCTTTGATTCAATAAAAACTCCGAATTACGGTTCGGTTCCGGTTTCTCTCCGGCAGATACCGTCTTACCGGTTCGAACCGAACTTTTTCACTCCGGTAAATAATTCCCCCGCAAAGTTTATATTATGCGGGGGAATACTTTATACTTTAAATATATTGATATATAGCTAGGTTTATGTTATCCATGACCCTTATAGTGGAATTTATTTTAGTTAAATAAGTACTAAAGTAGCCTTACTAAAGGAAATAATCGAAAATTAGTTCAGTTATCACAATTTAAATGTTAGTAAATTGTTGCCATAGATACATATTTTCATTAAATAGAACTTTATTATGATTGCTGAAATTAGACACTGAGTATTTTTTGAAAATGGTAACAAGTTAGAGACAATTTAATACAAATAGGGAATATTTGGAGAATGTTTGAGGACGGACGTTTTGATGTATGTTGTAAAAAAATGTAAAGTGTAATTTTCACATGCATATCCCCGATTGTTTCTTGGTGTTAATGAGTTATTTGCAAGTCGATAGTTATGAGTGTATGTTGAACTTTTGCCATCAGAGCGAAGTAATAATTTCGATGTTTATTTAAAATAATAATAACATAGGGGACAAGGAGGCGGATAAATCAGTATTTTAATAACCATGTTATACATACAATGTTTATTTATAATAATAATGACATAGGGTATCAGGGGCGGAAACTAATGAATTTTAAGAATGATTCTTGAATCAATAAGGTTGAGAAGCACTGGCCTATAACACCAAGGGCAGCAATAACGAGGCATTAGTGTCACATATTTTTGAATTCATCCCTTTCTCAATTTTAGCAGGATCTCAGGAGATCCGCAAGTGCTGTGCAATTTTTCTGAGCCGTTCCGCAGTGATACCCTCATGTGACCTCCTTAAGGAAACTCATAGCTGAGTGAGCGCGTGAGTGGGATTGGATGTTACTCGCATGGAGCGGCTGTTTGCAGCATCTTAGGCAAGATCCATAAATAATGCGGCGCAGCATAAGTTGCGGCGGGGTCTTTTGTTGAGTGCATCCCTCTTCCTGTTGCTTCCTCAAGGTCTTTGCGTGTTTATTTCGCGTCCTCTCTGAGAAGAATCCGACAGGAAATGGAACCCTCTTTAAATCTCTTTCGGTGCCACTTGGAAGTGAATGTTCTCCGAGGATCGTTCGCGATGTGTGTGTAAACACGATGCAAATTACTTCTGCTTGTTGATTGTTGCTATCTGGAAGGAAATCGCGTCACAATACTGTATTCTAGCGATATAATGAGAAATACTTTCGTCGTTTATATTTAGTAATAAATTTTACGCTGTGGATAGGTTAATAATATTGTATATCCATCCTCGTTAACTCACAAATTTTGGAATAAGATAATAATTACATTGGAGTTCAAAATATAATAATATAATGATGGCTGTTAACGAACTTGAGTTCGATTGAAAATTTATTGGTAATTGTGCGATTTAAATTAATATACTCAATGCTTAACCCAAATGTTCTGTTGTAATCCATAAGCTATCTGAAAAGCAACGAAATGGCAATGGAATTACGTGGAATGAAAATGGAAATACAGTAGTGAAAACGGTTATTGTTAAACAGTTATTGTAAACACGATGCAAATTACTTCTCCTTTGTTGATTGTTGCTATCCGTAGTTGAAGGAAACCGATACGCGTTACGTTACAGTATTCTAGTGATAAAATGAGGAATACTTTCCTTTATTATTATTTTTTATACATTTTACGCTGTTGTTAGGTCAATAGCGTTGTACGTGCATCCTCAGTAATGCAAAAATTTTGGAATACGATACTAATTACCGTGACATTCAAAATATGAAGTAATGTAGTTAAAGAATTGGAGTATAATTGAAAATTTATCGGTAAATTTGAAATCTCATATTAATTTACATTTCAGTCACAAATTAAGTTAATTGTACTGAACCAAAACGTTCTATTGTCATCTATTACATACCTGAAAAGTTACGACATCACAGTAGAATTATTGAGGAATGGAAATGGGAATTGTTACAGTATTTGCAACAGTTATTATTACGTTACAAATCAGATTCCATATTCCTATAGACCTGATGGTCTATAGAAAAATTGACATCTCAGTTTTTATTTTGACTTGTATTTAAAAAGATAGAGATAGTCATAATATATTTATTATGCTTTTATTAGGAAATTGGGGTCACTAACTTAAGTTAACGATTAAATTATATTTACATATTACCATTTCCAAATGTTCCAGCCATGCAGGGGTGTAACCAAACGGTGAGGAGATTATCCAAATCCTTTCAAATCTTCCGATGAAAATTGAATAATTCAACGGTATAAGGGAAAATATGACCTCACGATGGAAACGCGCCTGAAGAGCTTTACTATATGTAATTACCATAAACAAATTACTTATGTTTTGACATTACACAGCCTTGCTTGCTGAATATGTAGGGATTAACACACGTTTTTGCCAAGGTATTTTTCATCTTATTTTCGTTTTCTTTTGTTATTTTTCCTTTTTACTAACTTATTGCTTTAATACTAATGAAAAATAGTACACTTATAATGGTCCCGTTAAATAATCCTCGTAAGTACGATTTATTCATTTAGGGTGTTTGAATAAGCTTTAAATGTTTAAAATAAGAATAATAATATTCAGCGAACGGAAAGTAATTTTCATTCCAATGATTTAGAATTTCCTAATCATAAATAGAGATTTCCATCGAAAATTTAATGCTAATCACTTGGTACTTCATAGTAAACTACAGTATTAACCTGCAAACCGTAGATGTATAGTCCTTCTCATCCGACTGGCAACTTAATTGATACCTCATAAAATCTGGCATAAAATTAAAATTGTTGAACTAACTAAGAGTGAAAAATAATCTACTAGATGTTTGTTCCTTTCCATCGAGACTGGCAACTTAGCAACTCAGTGCTATTTTTTCATTTGAGTCAAAAATTATTCTGAAAACGGCATGACCCTTTTATTCAAATGATTTAGGATTTCCCAATCTTAAATAGCGATTGCCTTCGGAAAACTAGGTACTTCGTGGTTAACTACTATAATAACCTGCAAACCGTAGATGTATAGTCCTTCTCATCCTACTGGTAACTTTAGATAACGACGTGTTTCAATCCTTGAGTCTCTCTTCCTGAGCGATCGGTCAATCCTCCGTACTCATCCCTCGTCCTTTCCCGGAATTACCGGTGCTCTTACGCCCTCTTGTTTCTCCATTTTCCTCTTCGGATCCTTCCCTTTCATGCGGACCGCGCTATTGCCTTCTCAGCGATTTTCCCTATGCTCTGCGATGGACTTTTCCTTACGGCGGAATCTGTTGCCTAGGTTACCACTCTGGGAGGGACTTTCCGGCCATAATAGGAGCCGGGCGATGGGGCCTCTGTCACGTGGAGGAAATTTTCGATTTGATCGGTCAGACGGCAACTCTTTTGCTACATCGAACCCTTTTTGAGGTTGGGCTCCGACCTCGAGAAAGGAGCTGAAGGAATCGGGGAGAAATTAATTTCGATTTTCTGACCTCGTTTGATATTGCAGGAAAGGAACAGGAGGGGTTTTGAATGCGTTTTAAACGGTGATGAACTTGAAGATTTGGAAGGGAATGTTTACTCAAAGGGTTATCTTTTTACTCTACCGTGGTTTTGCTCGATTATAATAATAATAATAAAGGACTTTATTTAGGGCGAGATTGAGACTATAAAGTCTCTTCTTACATCTAGCTCTTCTTCATATAAATTTAAAAAAAGAGATAGCATGAAAAAACAGATCTTAGAAGAAGGCTAATTTGTGGATTTAAAAACCTAAGCTAAGTGCTTAGAAAAAAAATTGCACAGCAAGAAAACACCCTCAAGAAGGGGTGTGTGAAAAACCTGCGAAACCTACAGATAGGAAAACTAAGATTATTGAAATCACATGAAAACAGATATTAAAACAAAAGAAGACATACCAAAAATATCGTACAAAACAAAAAAGAATAAATAGTTACATATATACATTAAGTGTCGTTAAGATACCTATTTATATAAAAATGATAATAGGAAGAAATTATAGGATAATTATAATATCGTATGTATTTCGTATCGATATTTTATTAAGAGACAAAGGTTCTCTAAGCGCCGAACGCGGCGACCATCTAAGGGCGATTCCCGGGAAACGGGTAATCGTTTAGCGGTCACCAGTTATTCAGAATTTTATGTCAGTGGTTAAATTTTAATGTGTTATAATTTTCCTTTACTACATTAGTTCCCTGATAGCTGCTCTTAAGCAGGTGAAGGGACTTGTATCAGGACATTCTCCTCTTTCGGACGTTTCTACATCTACATATATACTCTGCAAGCCACTTTTAGGCGTTGGACAGGGGATGCATGCATCATAACTCTACATAATTTCTTGATTACTCTCGCGTATCGGACTCGGTAGAAATGAATTCTTTAATTGACGGGTTCTAGTATATATTTCTGTGATTCTCTCTTTCTCGCAGTATTAGAACGGATATTAGAATACTTTTTATAAATGGACATTATTTCTAACATAAATGCATCATCCTATTTGGGTTGTAAGGAACCAGCGGCATTTACGTTTTTTCTCTAATTCTAATTTTACGTAATTTTTCTCTCCTTTTCTTTATCTTTTTACTAATGCCTGTTAAAATAAAATAGGATATACCTAAAAGCTTAACAATTGAATTCGTTAGATAACTAGATCACTGAACTCAGTATTCTTGCATAATTCACAATACGAAAAAGGTCGATTGGTTGTGAAGTGTAGGAATTCAACGTGCGGGGGTATAGTTGACAAAAATTAAGGAAAAATGTGCTGTAGCTTGATAGCACACCTAATGTTCTTGATTCAAAAGGCGTTACTTGATCCGCTAAATTAATGGGATTGGTAATAAGTCATTAATTAAGTTTATTATTATTGATTAAGATTATTGGAATCCTTTTTTTTTCAAAGTATTATGGCATGCAATGAGCGTAGATTTGGTGGACGTGATATAAAATTATCCCTGGCGGAAGAATGCTGTGAATATCAAAAATAACTTGAAAAGCACGGAGATTATCTCGAAAAGTAAAGTAGAAAATGAAGATAATGTAGAACTATTTTTTGTTTTGAAATAGAATTTACATGTTCTATATCACAGAAGAACGTCAACGTCATTACGGAGATATGCTATTAATATATAAATATATCCCTCACAATTATTTTTCTCAATGTCAAGCTTGCTATCCAAATTAATCTGTGGACTTTTTTAAAATGCCAATTAACTTTTGATAACTACACCTTTCCTTAAGCAAGTGAAAGTCCGTCAACTAGTGAGGCCATGGCATCATTCCCATGCCAATTATTGAAGAACGATGGGGTTACAGGTTGAGGTAATTTTTTCCTCATTTTTTGACGTGTTAATTAGGCAAAGCTTAAGGAAAAGGGAATAGACGGAGAGGAAAAGAGAGAAAGAAAGATACTAAAAGGTGGATGAGAATGATTAGGAGCTGATGGGTAATTAAAGCGATGGAGGGAAGGCCCTTTAAGGAAAGGAGATGGGTTTTTAGAAAAGCTATTTTTAGACGAGGGACTACTAAGCCATTTATAATCGCCTGAATACTTTAACCAACGAATCTATACCATATCGTCATTTCATATTTTCGTTTGTATCCAAAACGGAATATGTTACGGTATTTTTATAGTATATATAGCATTATAAGCAATTATATAGGTGAATTTACCTAGAAAACAAAGTCAATGAGATATGGAACGCGGCTATTATGAAGAACAAGATATACCCTTTTTTCACGATGGCAAATTTTATTTTCGTTCAACGTATGACTTTAACGTCGCACAATTTTTATTTGAATATACAGACTTGGTCAGGTTATAAAATACGGCTAAAGGGGAGTAAATTTTTTCTTGATATTTTGGAAATAAAAGTATAATACTTATATTCTATATAATACTTCTTATTTGTTTTCATTAATACATTTATACCTCTTCTATTCTCTTTCTTCTAATTGAATATAAGTTCATTTCAGCCTTCGCCGTGTTTTTCCCCTTTTTCAGCGTGCTATTTATTATTTTATAAAATTATCTCTCAGTAGTGATCCAGAACAAATTAAACGATTTTCTTTAGAAACCTATAGGAACCTACGTTTTGGCTAATGAATGTTATTCCGGAACGAAATACCTTAGTTAGCTGAGGTGTTTCGGGTAATAACCGCAAAAATGCATATAGCCCATATATTTCCTCTTAAATGTGCCGGTTTCACTCCATCCGTCTCGGGACTCTTTATGTATACAAATGTATCTTCGTATCCCAAGGAAAATATGGATGCGTATCATGGAACTTGAAAAAAGTCTGACAGGACCGGAAATCGAACCCGGGTCTCCCAATTACCGAGTGGTAGCTCTGACAATTAAGCTATTTCGAGGAAGGATTCTAATCAGCTATTCGGTAAGGCGATTTTGATACCCGGATTTGATTCCCTGTTTCATCTAACTTTTTTAAGTCTATTCTTCCTTGGGATTTTCCTGATTACACGCCATCTCGTTCTAACTAACTATTTCCTTGTATTTGCGTAGATTTATGAGGAATTATTGGCAGAATTTCTTATGTGAGTGTACTCAGGTACCAACCCTCCCTTTCGAGCTCATTAAAAGTCAAGAGCTGACAGATAGGTCAATACTTAACGCGTATAAGCGTGGATCTTTCCGGCCGTGGGTGAGCATCATCCGGGCAGATCCCCTATTGTTCGTACCTAAATATTTGACCAGAAAGGGCGTTTTACTTTCCCTCACGTATTTCATCTTTCCGGGAATAATTTTTTCAAACGGATCCGTATCTCAAATCCGGCCTCTCCGAACGCGGGATAAATACGTTTGACCGATCGCCATCAATCGATGCGTTATATTTTTTTTCGGATCTGTAACCAGTGGTGCGTTTCGGATACAAGGGCATCTGCTCGATTTATGGAATATTCGAGGAGCGTTCCTTTTCTCGGGAAGAGGAGGAATGGCCCTTTGAGTGCGTGGTACTGCTTTATCGCGAAATATTTCTTCGTTTGGAAGGAATTTTCATGCGAGGATCCCCGACCGAGGTCGCCCGACCAAAAAATACGGAGATTCTCCTTTTCCTCGTACGGATGGGTCTCGAGAGGGAAGGTGGGAAAGAAATCGAGTGTTTGAACGGCGGAGTGGAAACGTGTACGGACATTTTTTAAGATTAAAGACGCCCTTTTCCTCATTCTTTTCGCGATGCCTGAGCCTCTTTTGTTTACGCAACTTTCGATCGATTCTCGTCGATCTTTTCGTACTTATTCCCCACCTTGAGGTTCTTCTTAAGGGTTTGGTTTGCGAGGGGATTATTTTGTTTTAGACCGCATCTGAGAGCCAATACACAATGTCTGAGCCCTTTCCTAAGAATCATGAGGTGTTTTTAGACAGGTTACGCAGATTGTGACATGCTATTCAGTTGTAAAACTACTTATTTTTAGAATTTAATTGTAGTTTTTTATTATTTAAATGTTAAGGTTACTATCGGACTTGTGTTCAAACTTATTCTTATATCCAATGACTAATTTATTATAATGGTTATTAGATTACTTACATCTTGGGATTTTATTTAGAACTAAGAAGTTAGTTGTTAGTATATAAATGTGGAGGACTTGGGTCCCAACCACAATTGATGTAGTAATAATAAATGAGTGATACAAAAGGATTACAAATCTTAGTTACTGGAATATGAATTTAGTTATAATTTAAATTGTAATCGTATTTCAATTGCTGATTTTATACTTGCCTTTTTGTTTTCAATATGCCCACTTCAGTATTCTAATCTGTACTACTTGTAAACAAATTAATGTGATCATTCATTGTAATGGTAAACTCTGCCACCTGGTATTTACCTATCTTTAGAGCAATTGTAATAATTACAATACAAGATAAGCGCTTATGGAACTTGCAGAGATCTATAATTCAGATTCTTAAATTGTCTCCCGCCGATCAATGTTTACATTTAATTATTTAATTCACAAATAAATTTTGAAATGAGAATACCATGAGGCAGTGAATGATAGTTATTTCTTTACTAATATTTTGTATTTTACAACGGATTAATTAAATAATGGATGCTATAAGCAACGATGGAATAGTCTTTGATAGTTTCGACATTTCAAAAATTATTCTACTATACCATGAAAAGGTTTCTAATAGTAGTTATTCCATGTACTCCCGTGGTGCATCGATTTTCATAGGCTCGTATGGTTGGAAAAAACAAGGAAAGAATTTTGTAAATGATGTCATATAATCTCCTGAATTGCTAAAATATTACAGCTGCTGAAATATTATAACTGTTTTGATATTCTGTCAACAGATATTCATCTGAATATGTTTCTTTATAAGTGAGACTACATGTAATATGTGGAATCACATACAGTACCACATAACATACAGTATCTTATGAAGAAATTGTATAATAGAACCAGGAATACTTTAGGAAAAAATATCGAAGTGTAATATTGCATTTTTCTTCTTACGATTCCTTAAATTTTGTTATTATGTGTCGTCGGAAAGTGAGTGAAATTAATTGATAAATTTTTTCAATGCATTTATTATGGAAGGATACTTGCATCAGATTAGTAAATATATAAAAAAATATATATCCAACATAGAGCTGAAGTTATAATACAATTTATCGCATATTCTTTTCACATAGAACGAATGTTAATTGCCTGATGTTTTCGATGCCCAAAATGGACAATTTGAGTTCAAAATCCGCTGACCAAAGGTTAAGGTCACTTGCTTATCTCCCTTTTTTTTAGCAGAGCCGTTTCATAATATAGAATTTTGGAAAGAACGATATGAAAATGCTTCATTATTCAGTAACATTATCTTTGGGATGCTAGAATTCTGATATCCGTTATTTGTAGATGATATTCTGTCATGATGAAATATCATAGTGGAAAGTGAGTCTTGTCAACAACAAATAATGAGGATGTATTTCTTTTAAAGGAATTGTTTATTCAGAATACGACCGGTTTCGGTCTTGAGGTTTTGTTTGAGTAAGAGAATGATATTTAAGGGAAATGTATTGAAAAATATGAATTACACAAGTAGGGTTTTACACAAATTATCACTTTTTTACTAATCTATAATTATTAAAAGGGAAATTATTGAGGTTTCGAATATATTTCGCCGTAGCTTCCAAAGAAAGCAGTTTCAAACACCATTTTGGAAAAATATTATTTATTACATTAAAACTATACATTAATTTCCGAGAAAGATTATGGTATTAGTTCATAAAGCGATTTTTGGCAGGTAATAGTCTTTTGGTAGTGTTTTTAGGTGGGGGTTTTGGTTTCTTTTTCTTTCCTTTCCCCCTTTTTCATAAGTCTCAATTTACTTGATTCTTCTACAATCCATATTCCTTTCCCTATGTATAGGAGCGGTCCGGTTCATGGGAGTACCATAGTCTTATTAGGGTATACTGAACAAACATTCATTATTTACGGGCTGACGTTACTAGCTAGTGCAGCCTGTTTGAAATTGTCGCTAATTGCTCTGATGACAGGAAATGTCTTTCCTGATACCCCTTGAAAATCATCCAAGTCCATTAGGAAGATTTGGGCTCCTCCAAGGTTCTTTTCTAGGACGTAATTCACCTGAAATCGATAAAAAAGCATTCATACAGCTGTGAGAAAGGTATAATTTGAATTGGTTGTACTCAGCCTCAAGTTAATGAAGAATGCAAAATACAGTGCCTTAATTCGAAATCGCATCGAGAACGTCAAAATTTTGAAAAGACTTAGTGACTTAATCGGGACTCGAATCTGGATCTTATACTTGCAAGTCGGTGCCCTTTTTCCATTCTTCGTTATTAAAAAATGATTAATCATTATATAATAGTAAGAGTCAAATTCAAGAGATTTAAAGTGATCCAAAGTAATAGAAAAAACTCCCTTTTTACTGTTGAAAATTCATGTATTAATGGGTGGTCTGAAAAGTTTCTGACATTTCGCCATTTCTCGACATGTTTTCTGAAAATTTCTGAACATTTTCGGAATATTTCTGAAAAATCTGGGGTCTGAAACGTTTCAGACCACCCTCATATATCAAAATAGATGATAGGGAAAATCGAGAAATAAACCTCCGTAAAACTCCTATATTTCCTTGGACAATTTTAACATTTCTCTATTACATTATGAATCTACTTATGCCTAAATTGTATGTTTGGGTAAATACAAAAGATCATAAGTTTGTTGAAACAGCGTTCGACACCTTCCCTTACCTTAGTAGCGATTGATTTCTCATCCTCATATGTCATCCATTTGCCAGTTTTGCTGTACGCGTACGGGCAGTTAGATTCCTCATCTCGAGTGATGGTCCATTCCTCAGTGGTATCATTTAATCTTTCTGTTACCTACGGCAAATTAATGTGCTGTGTCTGAATCATTTTGACATAAGTTCTAAAACAGCATGTCTGTATTTCATTCGTATCACCGATTCATTCAAATTCACAGATTTCTCCGTAATTGACGATTTCAAAGATGTTTAAGAGTAGAGGATTTTGTACTAATAATACTCTTGACTTTACCTCTCTATAGGTAATGGTGAAGTCTTCTTTATGATGCAAAGGGTGAGTTCCTGCTCCATAGATGCTGGCTCCAACTCCCGTTTGTTTTTGATCCATGAGTGTAAAGATAAAGCCGAAGGTAGGGATGGTGATTAGCAACTTGCTTGCAGGGAATCCTTCCGCTATGTATCTATCCAGCGTCGTTCTCTGCATTAAAGATTATTTTAAGTATAAAGAAACCCGGATTTATCTAAATTTTAGAGCTGTATTGCTCTAGAAGCCTTAGTTGCACGCACCCAATTATAAGAATGCAGCGAGTGGCTTAGGAATTTCGAATATCCGCCTGGTATTGGTTTGCCGCGATTTACACATGCATGCTTGCAATTTGAGTTCTGTATTACCCGAATTTCTGCGTAAGCTATTTAATGGTTGATTTTTTTCTTACCGGAACTGAAGAAAATTAGGATTTATTCACAGTTGAATCGGGTATTTAGTTCACTAGGTAACGTGTTACTCTTTAACTTATATAACCTATTGCTCTAATAATAAATTAAGAATCTTGGTAATTTTACGCTGATTTTTATTAGAATTTCTTACGAAATCAATCTTTCTGATAAAAATCAGTGGAAAATTTCCAAGATTCTTAATTTATTGTTTTGGCTTTCCACAAAGTTACGCCTGATCATATTAATTTTACTATTGTTCTAATATTCAGCTATCATCTCTTTATGACATCGAATCTTTATATGTATTCTTGGGGTATCTGTGTTTGGATCGATCAATGAGGGTTAAGGTAATTAATCTAAAGATTAATAATTTAATCTCCGTATTCGGGAAAATTTTTCCTATTTAATGTGGAAACCGATCACACTACTTGATACTTATTTATGTATGTACTTATATGTATAACTTAGTATGATTGCTAATTTATTAATCTATTTAAATTTCGATTAAATTACATCCATCATGAGACTTTAAACTTGAATTTTCATTTACTGTTGAACTTTTACTTCCATAGACCATAGCAAAAAAGTACCATTGTGTTAAAAATAATTTACATTTACAGTATAGTGTGATGAAAAGCTATGTTCATCACACTATATTGTGTAAATTATTATAAATTTGAATAATTTTTTAACTTTCAAAATCGTGATGCTGTATCTATTTTTAAAGCCAATTTTATTTAAATTCTGCAAGGTATGTTTAAAAGCGAAATCAATTGTAGATAATTTTCAACTCGCTACGTACAATTAGGCTCGTCGGTGCAATGAGTCTAGTGGTATTCGATGTACTCAACCAGTTTCCAACTAGCATAGTAACGAAGGAGCTGCACCTGAATGAATATAGAGAAAGAATACAATTAAAGATTAAATCTATTAATTACCTTTACGATGATAGTACACATTTTCTTCATTTATTCATGCAATCCTTTCTTTTAACCATTAGTTCCTTATATGCCCAAGTTTTCAGTCGTTTCTATGAAACTAGCTTCATAATTTTTTACATTTCTCGGGGTTCATAGTAATTAATTGTTATGGAGATGCTATTTTTTTCTTAGAGAATATTTTGATTGGAAACATAAGGGTGTACACCCAGAATAAATTCCAAAGACGGACGGACTTGAAAAAAGCCTGACAGGACCGGGAATCGAAGGATAAAGGAAGATCTTGAGTTGGATTCCCGGTCCCGTAAGACCTTTTTCTATTCCGATTGTCCTTGGGATTAACCTATAGGGATTTGTTCGAAAGAATAAGGAACTTCACGTGATTCAAACCTAAAAGTAGCCTCCCCATAAATTCTTGTTCCTGAAGACAAGAAAGATAAGATGTATTAGAAGTGTGATTTTACGTTCTTATCATCTGTTTTATCAGATTTTTGAAATTTTAAGCTCTACTTTTCCAAGCTAAGAGTGGAAGACGGCGGTCAGGATCCCACCAAATCCCGCCCATTTCATCTATCCATCAGCAGGCATTGTCTATCAATTTAGTAACAGATTTGGCAAAAAACGAATTAACCAAGTATCTAGTTCTTCTTGCGGTTCAGGTACGCTCTTCAGAATCATGAATTGCGGAAATTTACTTCGAAAGAACGATTTGGACCTAAAATTATAATGAAATCCAAAATAATTCCGCATGATATATCTTAGAGCTCCCAAAATGCATTCAACCTTGCTTCTAACAGAAGAATATACTTCTCGGTCGATGTGTTAAATCCCTAACGAGGTTGCTTCTAGGGGACTGAGGCAGTATTGGTCGATGTTGAATACAAATTCGTAGAAGTCAATGGATATATACCTTCCGAATAGGCATTATACATGCGATTCATAGAACATACGATTAACGTAGTGATATTTTTGTGTTTTTCTTAACGAAGTATAAACTTAGCAAATTCCAAATATTTACCTATAGATGCTTTCAAAAGCTGGATTCGGAGAACTTAAGTCAAAGTTATCTGTAGTCATAGTGGACAAGGTATAACCATGCTTATCGAATTCAGCCTGTATTTCACAGATGAATGTATAGAAGCCGTCCTGGAATAGATCGAAATTCCACAATTGAATTGAATCTGTGTGATAAGTTAGAATGAATAAATGAGAAAATATACTTCTATTGAAATTATCAATCATGTGTGAAATTAGTATAGAATATTGTAAATTATATGAAATATGGTTAATCAACATTAAATGGATCATAATATGTCGAAAATCATACTCTTAAAAGCTTCTTTAATTATCTGAAAACATTACTAACAGGTGTTTACCTGATAGTATACTTATTACTAAATTTGGCCATGTAAAATATTTCAAATGTGAGTTCAGTAATATCAGAAAATACGTTAACTAACCGTTACGTCAATCATTGGAGATGGAAAGAAGGTCATTCCGTCGAATCTGGTTTCATTAAGCAATTCAACCGCACTATTAATAATTTTAGCTCTTCTGTCAGCAGTCTCTTGTACCTGAAAGGGGAATCGTTGTTATCGAACCTGAAAAATGTCATTTTTTTATAATAGTTACTTATTGATAGATACTTCTAATAGTTACTCTTGTGACGCAGAGTAATATATAAATAAGTGTTCTTCCTTTCGGTAGGTTTATGTTCCCCCACATTCCCTATTCAGTTCCCTCTCCTTCAATTCCAGGTAACTTATCCCACCCCTTAATTCGTCTAATTACTTCTGTCTTTGTCTTCCCTTCTGTCTTTTCCCTACCATTCTTCCCTCGATCGCTTTCTTCAGTAATCCCTCTCCTCTCATTATTTGACCCACCCATTTCTTTCGTCGATTTCTCATTACTCCAATTATTACCCTTTTCTCCCCAATCAGGGAAAGGCAGAGGAATAGAAGAGAGTTAAATCATTGTGGGATAGCACTGCTTTATAGAGGGTCGTTTGTGCAATATTTTTCTAAAATAAATTACGGCGTTTTGGAGTTGGGCCCAAAAGATTGATAGTGCTCTGAGAAATATTTATGCATTTATTATGCATCGCTTTCCTGGTTTGTTATCTCATTTGGTAGCAGCGTACTGCATTATGCAATAGTGTCTTGCAGTGAGATTATGATACCCGAATATTCGCGTGATATGTCATTGAAGAAATTTAGCTGTGGGTATAATATTGAGTGGCTGAGACCAATAAATTTGAGTTACCAGCAAATTAAGGATTATTCACGGCAATGGTTTCCCCAATACTCAGGATCTATATAAATACTCGTATGTGAGTTATTCGAACATATTAAATATGGAAGGTGCCAGAGCGGCAGAGCTTCATCAAAATTTTATGCGTTATATATAAAGCACAAGAATCGTATTTATAAGTTTTCAAGTTTGACAATTATCATTTCTGGACTATGATCGTTCATTGCATACCCAAGAATACTTACCCATGTCATGTTTTGAGGAGAAATGAATAGTAGCAGCTTCAGGTTAGGATTTGCCACCTTAAGCGTCCTCAGTCTTTCACTGTAGCCTTTAGTAAAAACGAGTGAAAAGTTATAGAAAAATTAACTGAAAGCATGAAAAGGTAAATATGAATATGATTGATGGATGGAAAGGAGGGGCAAATATTTTGGGTGCTATAAATTGCGGAGTAGTTTGAAAAGGATCGAAATAAAGACATTTTAAAAAGGGAATTTTAGATTGAATGAATGCAAAATCTGTGATGATAATGTTCTTTACCAACACTTTTATCTTCATTATTTAGTCCGATTTTTCTATATAGTGTGATGTAACGAATTGTATACTGTTTAGTTAAATTTTTAGTTTTTGTAACTTCGTTGGTTGGGAGAAAGACGGAAATCAGAAGAGTCTTAAAATGTGGGAGTGGAATGGAAAAGATAAGTCTGGCAGATGGAAAAGCAAAAGTGGAGGTGCTAGAATTGATGGGAGAATAGAGGTGCTTTTGATTGCAGTAAAAAGACGGGAGTGGAGGCAATGCATGGTGGTCAGAGTTCTCTAAGGAAAGCAATTGAGATTTAGGACGCATAGTAATGTGAGAAGGGCATTGTTATTAAATGAATAATTATAATAAATTTATTGTACTCTGGGCATTTAAAGTATCGTAATAGCAAGAAAGAGAATAAAAATCGAAAATGGCAGCGCACATGAGCAATACATAAGTGTAATTAATGAAAATAATGCAAGAATACAATTTGAAATTGGTTAGAAGTAAGATTTTTCGTTCGATGAACGTACCGAGGGATACATAAATATGATTTTAAAAAATGTGATCATTAGTTATTTTCATCTAAGCTTAGAAACGTGAGACATAAAATTACAGATGAAGCTAAATTTGGATATTTTTATGAAATAATAGTTCACCACTCTAATATAATATTACAACCAGAATTACACGACCCAGTTATAACGCCATCCCTCTTAAGACGCGGTTTTCACTCGGTTTCCAGAAAACGTCTAAAACGGATATCACTGTATATTTTAATTATTTGTTTTGATCGTTAGATGTAGCATTTCGAGAATATGTATTCCTTTTTCAATATGAAAATGTTACTCACTTGCTCCCCCAGTCGGATGTGTATCAACTCGAGGATTAAGGAAGACTTTCTCTTGTTCGGTGTCTACTCCACCAGCCACATATACAATGTGGGTGCATAAGGAGGCGTCTATATCCTCCGGATATAAGTTTTTATTTTCAGGATGTTTCAGACCACCGTATAAACACACTACTCTTTTTGGTTCTGCAGTCAAGTCGCTTCCTGTATCAGAGAAATGAGCTTTAGATGATAGAAATCTGTTTTAATTTTTACCTCGTCATTATCATACCGAAATCAACTGACCCTTAATCGAAGAGAACATCTGCAGGATAGTTAGAAGAATCAGTGTTGTTGTATACATGATTGCTTAAAAAAGGGTGGTCTCTTTTAGAAAAGGAAATGATGTTGATAATATTAGAGACCGTATAAGAACTTGGTGAAGTTTCTCTCCTGAAATAGAGATAATTATTTATGTTAGGAAAAATCTACTCTGTTGTGTATGTCGACAATTGTATCATGTTTATTTCGCTAGCGTGAAAGAACTGTCAATATTTTGGAATAAATATGTGTACTGAATTAATTGTTTAATGTTGTTCATTTATAATATAAATTTTTATACAATAGTTACATTATATTCGAGGTTTCAGTTCCATATTTTTTCATTAATGTCTTCTGAGCAGATATCGATAAACAACTCGCAAAAGAAGATGGTGTATATTGCATTATGTGCAAAAATAGACATTTCACAATCTAAACAATATATTTTGATACTAGTAATAGAAAAGGCTATGGAATGGTTCCGAGTTTGTCTTACAGATAAATGATTCCAGATGGGAGTCCGTATATGCAAAATGATTTCTGCTGTCGAAAAACTTTTGGTGATGTTACCAAATCTTCTGTTGTGTTTTGATAAATGTAGTGCTGTATAATATCCAACGCTGAATTTACAACGCCTATATGATTACATATCGGTGTATTTTATTTCTTAAAGATATTCTTATGGCCGGGTATTGTTCACGGGAATATTAGATAAAGTCCAATGCATCACCGCGTATGGAAATTAGCAACTGCATACGATCAATAAACTGTTAAAAGTACTTGCATAGATCAATAAACTCCCTTAATTCAATCCAATGTAACCTAGGTTATTGTTTACAAAAACTCACCTGCTTCGAAATGATGCGAATCAGCTGTTGGAAACGTCTCAGTTGAATTCTCTGCTGCCGACGTATTGCAACTGCATCCGCTTGCTTCACTATCTTAACTTAACGCAAGTCCACTATATTTATATGTCATTCGAGATAGATAAGTACGCAGTTACGATTGAAGAGAGTAACGACTGCTTTGCATTTCACATTCGCTTTATCAAATGACCTTCTTCGAATTATCATAAGGTTTACGATAGATCACGGAATTCCAATTCAAGATATCCAACGTTAAAGCAGGCCGAATCCAAGAAGAAGAGGATTTATTAGACATAATCTAGTAAGTACATAGTATCAAACGCTGACCCACTCTTCAGGATAAGAGAATGAAATTCAGCTTGATAAAAAGGTAAAACTGTTATTGCATCCATCATAAAGGGAATGGCCTCGATAATTTCTCCATTTAAAAATCGTTTCAATGTGGTGAAAAATTTGCTGTTAGTATTTCTCCCGCATTCGAGATGCATAATGTCAAGAGTATTTTGATTGGAAAAGCACAGAAAGACAGATGTAAAAGATTTAATATACCTTGCAAATTGCAAAATATTACATCTGAAAACATGTGATGAATTTGTCTAAGTTAAAAACGAAGAACATAAAAAAAATGATATTTTTGATTAATTGAAATCCAAGAATGTGTGTACATCTTTAAAGCTGCGACATTGCTAAATGTGGAAATATGGGACGTACCAATGAGATCGGAATTAAGTGATATTTGTCATTTTAACGACAGAAATGTTACCCACTTCTTAGTCGATTTTGCATTTACGAATATTATGAAATTTGAAGATATTAAATGATTTTCATTTCTTTTTATTAGAAAGGATGTAAATTTCTGGAGATGGGTAGCACATTTAAATATGAGATGAAATTAAAAAGTTTTATTTTACAATTAGAAACTCATATTTGGTGCAATAAAATCCTCACAATAGTCAATGAAATGTGATGCATAGAGTCAAAGGATATAAATCAAAGTATATCAGTAAAGAGGCAAAATCAGCAGTGTTTTTATAACATTCTTTTTGATTCTACCATTAAATCATATATCCTTATAAATGAGTTGTAGCATGTATTTTCTCGTCACAACGTTGCTAATTATATGTTCTCCAATTAATTTTCTCCATTAATTATATTTTTAATCTCTCTTGGTTCATTTAAATGAATTATCACCTTAGTTTATAAAAGTAAGTAAGAATGTTGCAAGATACTCAAGGAAAATTGTTCAATAATAGGTATCTGTTAAAAAGGCGAATGCCAACGGTCAAGGAAGATGATAGAAATTTTTGCAGATAAAATATACTCACATAATAATAATAAAACGTCTTTATTCGGGCGTGATTGAGACTGAATAGTCTCTTCTTACATCTAACCCTTCGTCAATTTGTAAGAAAGAGATAGCAGAAAAAAAGTGCACGGAAGAAATTTATATTGTGGGCTTAAAAACCTAGGATAAGAAAAATAGCCCACAGCAGGGAAACACCCCAGAAGAGGTTGTGAAAAACCTGCGAAACCTACAGATAGATAAGAAACTGAAATTTATAGAAAAGGCTGGAATCAGAAAGCAAGCAGCATATATAACACTTCAAACTGCATATAGAAATAATCCATAAAAGAATAACAGTTAATAAAAAGGAAAACATGAGGTAAGAGATAAGAGAACACTGAATATACAGAAAGTCATAAGTGAAAATGGCAAAAAAACTAGTATGAATACAGAAAAAAAATTAAAAATTCACTATCATTTAACAACTTTGTCAATGTTCTTTCGAAGTGAAAAAAATGAAAAACCATATATTCATAACAAGATACCAGATGCCATGGAAAATAATACAAATATAAGATATCTCATAAGAAATATTAAGTTATCTTGTACTATTAATTAAATTTAATTGCGATGTATTTTTGACGGTAGCATTTTCTGATTAAGTTTAAAAAATTTAATTAGCAGAATGAATACGTTATTCTGCCGAATCAACTTTAATTAAAAGAAAATCCGCTATGATATTTATCTATCTGTTTTGGAGATGAGTTTTTCTAACATTGTAGAGATATGATGCGATTATCTTCTTCATTTGATAATATAAATATATAGTTTTGCTTGTATAGATTGGTAATGTGCATACAGTCAGAAATTCATTGTCAAGTAGTGGCCATCTGCAATGATAAGTAAGTTTTTATTCTGATGGTTTCAGTGTTTTACACTGTGTTCAGTGCGAGAGAATGATATTTAAGGAAAGGTCTTGATAAAATCTTGAAATTACACAAGTGATAAACATTATTTAATTTCATTGATGATATACATTAATGGTAAATTATTCGGGCTTGAAATGTATTCCATCGTAGTTTCGGAAAAAACTATTTCAGATCGACTTCTTCGCTGAAATAATAATTTTTTGTGTTACAGTTCTGTTACTCATTTCATTCATACGTACGTTTATGAAACAGTCTTAATAAACAAATTCCGATTAGGAATAATCTTATTTATCATTAAATTAATAAGTAAGACTAATTTGAATAAATCATTAATAAAATAATAAAGAATAATTATAAAAGTAGTTTATAGCGGGATTAGGTTTGCTCTTTCTTGAAATTCACCCGTTTTCCAATAGCCTCAAGTTTTTGTCTTTGAGTCTTTTCCCTCTTACGTTTCTTTCCCTGTAAATTGATACTCAGTGCATGGGAGTGTCATAGGCTTAGTGAGGTATACTCAACAAACATTATTTACGGGTTGACATTGCTAGCTCGTGCACCCTTTTTGAAAGTGTCACTAACTGCTCTGATGATAGGGAACGTCTTTCCCGATACCCCTTGGAAGTCATCCATCTCCAAACTGAAGATTGTGGCTCCTCCAAGGTTCTTTTCTAGGACGTATCGAGCCTGAAATTGATAGATATTTACACAGGCGTTAGAAATGTCTAATGTCAATTGGTTGTGCTCAGCATAAAACTTTAAAAGAATGCAAAATCTGATGTTTTCCTACGGAGTTTTTGTCAAACAGGATGAATTTTGGGGAAGCAATAGAATAAGAATAATTCCAGAAACACTTCCCAGGTGGTTGCTCTAACCATTTCTTGGTATTAAGAAATGATTATACCAATACACTGTGATTAACCAAGCTCCTACGATTCGAGGTGATCCGCTAAAAAGGGAAATACTTCCTTTTCGAACAAAACTCCTTGAGAGAATGCTTTTAATAGACCACAATAAAATGAATAAAACAATATTTTATAGTGGTCAAGTAAAAGGATTCTCTCATGGAATTTTTTAATATTAATAAGTACCACAAAGTTTCAACTGACTGTTTCGTATACTCCTTTTTCTACCTTGGAATATATATAGTGTTTTACCTTTCGGTAGGTTCATGTGTCCCCACATTCCCCATTTATCTCCCTCTCCTTCAATTCCCGGGAATTTATCTCAGCCCTTAATTCGTCTAACAACTTCTGTCTTTGTCTTCCCCTCTGTCTTTTCCCTAGCATTCTTCCCTCGATCACATGCATTCCTAAATATATATCAAAGCAAATTTCAGGAATCATTAAAACCAAGCACCTCATATTTTTTCATCAGTAAACGGCGGTTCTAATGTTCTAGAATAAATTATTAATCTACTGGGACATAGTTTTCAGATTTTGGATGAGTATTATGGTTGTTATATGATTCAACGTTGGTTGAAAGGTTCGATGTCTTCCCTTACCTTAGTAGCTGCTGATATTCCGTCCTCATATGATACCCATTTTCCTGCCTTGCTGTACGCATACGGGGAGTTAGATTCTTCCTCTCGATTGATGGTCCAACCCTCATCCGTATCATTCAATCTTTTCACCAGCTGCGGAAAATGTATCAGTATCATTTGTTAGTGCTAACTATATTCTTTGGAGTAATATTTCTGTATCTGAACAGTAACACATTTGCAATTAAGACAATGTTACGTTCTACGTTTAAATCCAATAATGAGAAGCGTGGATACCCTGGTGTGTTTTGTAAATTTTGATTTTCTCGTATTGAAAGAGGTCAATTTTAGTAGCTAGTAGGAAATGAATAAAATTTTTGACAACTCGAAAATCCAAGCCAAAACTGATGAAGTTCATGAAAACTTAGTTGAAGCCGTCGATATTTTTGAAAAAGTCAATATTCTTGAGAAAATATTTATTCGAAAATGTCTTTAAAGCATCAAGGCACCATTTCATTTTGTGGCGTGTGAAAAAGCAATAGATCAAATAGCTCTTAAGCTCAATCGCTGCTTTGTTTAATTATAAAGATTGTAGAGGAAGTGAAAAAGAGTGACTTAAATGGGACACCAAGCCAGATATCCTACTTACGGGGCACAACACCTACCCGGATAGGGGAGACGGGTTCGAGTCCCCGAAAATCACTATTTTTTCACTTCTTATATACCCTAAAGTAAAGACGCACACTTTCTTGTGCATAGTTAAACTTTATTTCAATCATTAATCATGGAGAATGTTGCTCTATAATTGTGAATCATACCTGGCCATAGAAAATGGTGTAGCCATCCATAGCTTCCATGTCATCATTTCCTGCACCACTGACGTCGGCTCCCAACCCCGTTTTTTCTGGATCAGTTAGAGTAACAATCCGACCAAAGGAAGGTATGGCGATGACCAATTTGTTGGCAGGAAATCCTCTCTCAATATATGCATCCACCAAAGCTTTCTGCAATGGAAAGTAAAGCTAATAAAAAGAATAGAAGCACGTTTAAGATAGAATGATCCGAAAAACAACAGTTGCTTCCTTTATTGCTTTCTCTTTGATCACTCTCTCCCACTGAAATTTAGGGCTGAAATTCTATCCCCGTGTTATATGCGTATGCTACTATCTATTTATTAATTTTACATATAAAATCTTTTTAACAGAATAATTTTGTTTATTAGTTTAATAATTATGAGTAGTTTCATTTTATCTGTCTTTTCATATCCTGTTCCAGTAGTTGAATTTAAGCATCTTCAGCAGATTTAAAATCGTTGTTGCAAAAAACTTTCGTCAGGTGTTTTAATTTAAACAATGCAAGATTTGTATGATAGGGTGTGACTTATTTGAATGCCATGAAAGAGAAGAGGGTATGCGGCTTTGTAGTTTGTACATTAAACCAGAGGAAGCTACAAGGTTGTGTATTAGCTTTATTTAAAAGTAGTTTTCAAGCTAATTCAATTATTTTAATTTAGCTACCTACGGTTTGGCTAATCGGGGCGAAAATTCTGGTGGCATTTATTCTGGTTGTCCAGTTTTCGAGTAGAAGATTTATGAAGGAACTGCACCTGAATGAAGTATAAAAGTATATGTTAATGGAAAATCTAAGTATTATTTTTATAGAGCAAATATTGTTTTAGTTAGAGATTATTTAGAAAACATACAAAGAAACTGAAGATCCTAAATATTTACCTAGACATCCTTTCTATCACTGGATCTAGCGCCTTTGATTCAAGGTGATTTATAGCCAAAGATGATACGATATAACCGTACTTATCGAATTCAGCTTTCATATCACAGAAGAATGTAGCATAGTCCTCCTAAAACAGACGGTATCTCTTTAATTAAATCGAATCCCATTGATTAAATTAAGTAATTAACATAGGAAAGGCGCATGCACAGTTCTAGTTAACTAATCCAGAATTTGTTATCCGATAACATAGTCATTGATAATTTATATATTTTATGTATATAAAGTATTAAAGTATCACACATAGTTGTGGAAATCAATCACATTTTTAACAACTCGAAAATCCAAGCCAAAACTGATGAAGTTCATGAAAGCTTAGTTGGAGCTGTCGATATTTTCGAAGAAGCATTCATTTTTTGAAAAAATATTTATTCGAAATTGTCTTTAAAGCATCAAGTCACCATGTCACTTTGTGGCGTGTGAAAAGCAATAGATCAAATAGTTCTTAGAAGTAGAATGATGATTTAATTGCAAATTTGACACACACGAGTGCTTACCATAAGGTATACAAATTTAGAATTTACATTAATATCGTAAAATACGTTTACTAACCATTTCATCTTCTCTAGGAGATTTCACAAAGTCCAAACCGTCAAATCTGGTCGCATTAAGCAGTTTAATCGCACTTTGAATTATTTTAGCACTTCTCTCTTCGGTCTCACGTATCTGAAGGAAGAAACATTGCCAGTGAAAATAGAAGTTTTTATTTTTTCATCGGGAACCATAATTACGTGTGAAGTCTGGGATGAAAAAACGTTCAAACCGACTTCAAATGCCATTGCTTTAACGAGGCTCATTACTATAAAATCATTATATCAAGACTTTTAGAAAAATTTCCCCAAAAAAATGTTGAAACTTGGTGAATGATGTAGCTATATCGTTCATCTCTTTCCTATTTTGTTAACTCAATTGTTTACGGTTAATTAATTTTTTTAACCGTCCCATACATTAAAAATGCACTATCCGAAGAATCTAATGTTAAATAATTGGATATAATTCCTCTGTAAGAGACATTAGATGAGCAAAGTTAGAACAAATCTGTAAGCATTTACCTTGAGTTACGCATAAAGTATTATTTATGGCATTAGTATCTCCAAAATTTAGGATCAGAGTTATAATTCTATAGTGTATCAATTCTTTGAAGATATTTTTAGGTAAAAATTTGATGCAAGAGTTCTTATTTCATAATAATTGATGCTCTTTCTATGAGCAGCAAGAGTCGAATTTTCTGTCTTCAAAAGTAGCCTTTCAGATTGACTATCATAATTTAACTTTAATGTCACATCGCGCAAACAAGATCACTTACCCACGTTACGTTCTCAGGAGAAACGAACAGTAGCAACTTCAAGTTAGGGTTTGCCTCTTTAAGCTTCACCAGTCTTTGGGTGTATCCTTAAAAAATCACAAAAATTAAGCTAAAAATGAATAAAAATTAAGAAAAAGGAATGCATCATGCCATTTCATTACTTTGGGAAGAAATTTACTCATTCATAAGAGCCAAATTTTGTCCCAATATTCGAAGAAGATCAAGCGGGAATATTTAGAAAGAAGCTAAATTACAAAGGACAGGGCCGTGTGCGTTTCGTGGTCGGTAACTTCAGCTTTAAATGATAAAAGTGTTAGTTTGGGATGAAAATAAACACCAGAAGAAAAAGGTAACGTTTACTGAAAAGAGAAGACTTTATTGATGATTAGGTTTGACCGGGAAAAACAAGGATAGGTGCCCAGTTCTCTTATTTAGTTAGTAATAATTCTTGGAAGGAAAAAGGCACAGAGGGATTCCGGGGCGCTTTTGAAGGACCTTTCTCCCAAGAGACATTTCACCGTTGCTCATTTAACCAAAAAGTATAGTTTACTAAAATAAATTTCAAAAGCGAGTGATCAGTGGAAAATGGTAGACACAATGTTTAAAATTAGGTATGGATTCATTTCTAACGATGTTTATTTTAGTTTCGATCAAAAAGGTAAAATTTTATTCCAATAGCTTTTGTGAGTGCATACAATGGATAAGTGATAGAAAGCAAATTGGAGTCGTATTCGATAATACATTTTTGTATTTTATTTTTTCCTGCCCCAATTTCTTCGTCCCCGTAGACTGTTTGTTTAGTACCACAAAAATAGAAAATATTCGTAATATTTTTCTCATTAATTGCATCCTTTATTCGTTTACTATCTTAGTAATCAGGCAGTACCAATGTAATTCTGATATCTCTTCTTCTTTTACGGTAACACTTTGTTTATAATTTATCATTTATCTTCGCTTTGTAAAATATACTAGTACATGGTACCTGTGTGTGAAATGTCTCGAGAATAATATCTCCTGGTTGTAAAGCTTAAGATGAAATGACTGATGACTTATGATTAAATGACTTGTCTCACTCATTAAAATGAAGTACACATTCCAAAAATATTCTAAAATGGAAAACTCACTCACTTGCTCCTCCCATATTCACGTCTAGCAATGGTTTAATGTTGACTTCCTCGACTTCGTTGTTTATTTCCCCGTGCATATAAACAATATGGGTGCACATGGAAGCGTCGATATCCTCCGGGTATAAGTTACTTATTTCTTTAATTGTCAGGCCACCGTAGTAACAGATAACTTTCTTTTCATCAGTAGAGAGGTCGCTCCCTGAATCAAAAGAAATGAGCTTTAGATGATAGAAATCAGTTTTAATTTTTATAACTTGTCAGCATTATTCTGCAATCAACTCACCCTTAACGGAAGACAACATCTGCAGGATAGTTAGCAGAATCAATGTTCTTGTATACATGATTGCTTTAAAAAGTGAGGTCTCTTAGTAAAAAGAATACTGTAAATGCTGACTATATTGAAGACTATTTAAGCAAAGTATGACTCCTAAAATAAAGGTTTTAATACTGGAGAAATATTGATAACATTGTTCATCGTGATAGATATATTAGTTTTACAATATATTCCTCAACTGATGAATTTACATCTAGTTGTGAAAATATATCGACGAAAATTATGCTGCTCAGATTCAGAAGTTCATTTCATACGATTCACTTTCATTTCCATAAGGTAGAGTTAATTCAAATTTTTCATTCTATATTTTTTAATGCCTTCTAAGCAATTCTGAACAACTTGCAAAAGAAGAGGATATTTAGATCAAATAAATAAAAAAATCATACTAAATTAAAATCCAAGTTAACAGCTTTAAATCAAAAACACAAAACTCAATCACTCAACAACATAGTTACAATACTAATTATCTTACAAATGGCTACACTTAACTACAGTACGACAACAACGCTAGTCCCCAAAAAGTTACAACACTCAAACACAATATTTTCACAATACCAATTACCTTAAAATTTACAATGACCAAATACAACCCAATCATTTTGGCAATCTCCACAAAACAATACATATTTTCTCACAAACAAAACTATTTACATTGATGAAATACGTCTTCCCACCAAACATTGCCCTTCAGTCGCACAGGTTTTTTCAGGAAATCCATGACTTTTAACAAAACACTCGAATCAATCGTGTAAATTAAAATATTCTTTGCAAAAACTCACTCTTTTCGGAATCCAACCAGCTTTCGAAAACGGCTCAGCGTCCGAGGTCTCTCAACTGGGCGTCTTGAGAGTGTGTTTATTTCACCACGTCATTTAAGGTCATTTGAGATAGGAAATAAAGCTTTGGAGAGAGTGCCGAATAGTCGTTAGCGATTCTTCTTTATCAAACGACCGTTACTTATTCGAATCTTCACAAAAAACGATCGATGGCTAAATGGGTGATTGAACGGAAGGGCAACAGAACTGATAATGTGAACTTATGAATTTGCCCATCAAGAATGACGGAAACAAATTTTACGTCTTTATTAAGTAGGATTATTAATGTGTACTCCATAACTTTCTGAATGAAGAAAAGCGATGATCAACGTGTTCCCTTTATGTATACACTTATGTTGGAATGGGAAATAACAAATAGAAACGGAACGACTATAAAATAACTTTGTGTAATAGCATCGCTCAACATATTACAGTGCATGAGTATTACCAAAATGTCACAACAGAGACTTTTTAATGTGGCTCATCTTTTACAAGAAATCTCCGAAGCAAATTTCAATTTTATCTTTAATTTTTATTATCGTTTTAGTTTATTGACTATCTATCTTGAAATCTCCTCACCTCCTTGATCGTGACATGGTTTAACGTCCTTAATTCCATCTCTATTCTTATGGGAGAATGCAATAGGTCAGGTTCAACAAATATCCTGCCCAGATGGTAGACCGTATGTTTATAAGTACAATATTAGTCAATCCTTTCATTTATTTAATCTGATTCTTCCAAATTTTGAATTCAGAAGAATATCACAGGGCCTAGATAAAATATTTATTCGATTTTTCTTTTTTTGGAATATTTTGATTTCGTCGAATAAATTTTCTAATTTAAGGAATAAAATAAACAAAGAAAGCAAATGAACAAAATTTGTTCAATCTAATTTGGCCTCTGGTGGCCAATTTCTTGATTGAAACAACATTACTGTGATAAGCAACGTTGAGAATTTCACAAATACAGTGTTATTGAGAACTAAACAAATGAACTAAAACATAAATTGAAATTTCTCTTCTGTTCTGAAATAGATTGAGACTTGATTAATTGCTTGTTTTCCGTTGCCATAAATAGTCAAATTGTGTTCAAACTCCGCTGAACATGGGCTGAAGTTAGTTTCTTATCTTCTTAGGTTTACGCTGTTTCATTATCTAGAACTGCGTAAAAATGATGATGAAATGCTTCGTTATTCAGCAAAAATATAGTTCGGATTTTGGAATCGTGGATCTCTATTTCTTTTAGAATGAATACCGTAAAGATAGTATGATAAAATATCGTTGTCGAGAAGTATTTCTAGTACATATCTTTTATCTTTATACCATTAAAACATAGGATGGTTGTTTAATTCATGAGAATTAAGTTTATGTAGGAGCAGTTCTTTACCTTATATGGTTGTTTTTATAATCGGAAAGTTGTTTTTATTAACCTGGATGAGCAAATCTTACTTCACCTTAAATTAGTAACTGTTTCAAACATAGAAAATAATTTCTAAGGTATGTCAAATCAAAGGTGTCCATGTTGTCGAAATAAATCTTTGATTTTTACATTAATTCACGACAGTGATTATATATTAGGCACTGAAAAATAAGTAGTTTTAGTCACTCACTTTTCAGAAATATTTAGAATATTTGCAGAAAAATTTTGATTATCTATATATTATTATCATTTTAATTCTTACATCAACATCTACATCTACATATGCACCCTGCAAGCCGCCTTTGGCGTGTGGCAGGGGGTGCAAGCACCATAACTCTATTTTCCTAGTGGATTATTTTCGCGTATTGTTCTCGGAAAAAATGAATTCTTGAATCGACTGGTTTTAGCATCTATTCGCTGTATCAGAACGGCCTATATAGCAAGGAGGGCACATAATATCGGCTACATCTTCTATGAACGTGCTCTATCTGAATTTATCTAGTAATTTAAATCTCTGATTGAGCCTTCTTTCTTCTAAAGATTCCCATCCTGCCTCCTGAAGCATCGGAGTTACACTTACCGATTTCTCATAGCAATTTTTTACAAAGCGTATTGCCTTTCGTTGTATCTTTTCTATCTCGTGAATACAACACTTTTCAGCTGGGTCCCATACACTGCATGCATACTCGAGGTGAGGCCTAAGTTACATTGCTAGAATATTTTTGCGAAGTTATTATTTATTAAACATTTTCACTGTAGGTGATATGAAGTGCTACGCGTGTGATTGCGTTTGAGTAGCTTTCATGATAAAGCATCGTTGTAGGAATTTTTTCGATGTACAATGATATTATGCAGACTGCTACCTAAGCTACTTAGGAGTGAAAAGTCCGTTACTGTTCTCCCGCACTGATGTGAAACTAATAGGGTCCATCGGTCAGACTGGTGATATGCTTACAATCAGAGAATCACACTTAGGTAATGTAGATTCCGATTCTGTTTGAACGAAGGAATGATTTTTAAAAGGAGGATTACGAGAAAACTTCAAAGTCATACAATTGATATCCATCATTTATTTTTTTACTGATACATCTTGAAACTGTTACGGTTTAAATGTCTCTCGTCATAGCCTTGAAGCAAAAGTGCTCGAGGGCAACGCTTTTGGGAATATAATATAAATTTTAGTTAAAATTATACAATCGTTTCATTCCATAATGAAGGTAATTACACTACCAAATTAATGAATTTTGATTATGAACAGATTTTGAGAACTGTTTCTGAATGGTTAGGTTGTTATGCCTTCACATTCCTCTGTTTTGAAGAAGTATCACTTTTCCTGAGTCCACTTGATCCCATGTTTCTTCCCCTTTGAGATATAACGTGCATTGGAGTGGCACAGGATCAGTCAGGTATACTCAACAAACAATTATTTACGGGTTAACATTGCCAGCTTGTGCAGCCTGTTTGAAAGTGTCGCTAACTGCTCTGATGATTGGGAACGTCTTTCCTGTTATCACTTCAAAGTCATCCATTTCCATGGTGAAGAAACGAGCTCCTCCAAGGTTGTTTTCCAGGATATAACGAGCCTTAAATTGAAAGAAGAACGATTATATTGATGTTAGAAATGTATAGTGACAATTGGTTTCAGTCACACTTTTACTAACTTACTTTTTAAAGAATTATCCCTCTTAAATACATCTGTAAAATTATATGAATAGAAGCACACCGTGCTTGCGGTTGTATATATTAATATCATTATTTATTTATTATTATTTTTCTTCCAAAGGAGCCAGGAAAAGATTGGTAAAATCCTTCGCGTGGAGTGTAATGTTTTACGGGTGTGAAATGTGGACGTTAAGAAAAGAGGATGTCAAAAGACTGGAGGCATTTGAGATGTGGGTATGGCGTAGAAAGGAGAAAGTAAGTTGAGTCGATAGAAAAACGAACGGGGAGGTTCTTGAGATGGTTGGGGAGAAAAGCTTAATGACTGAAGTAATTAGAAATTGATAAAAGAAACGGACGGGTCAAATATTGAGAGGAGAAGGATTATTGAAGAAAGCGATCGAGGGAAGAAAGCTAGGGAAAAGACAGAGGGGAAGACAAAGAAAGTGTTAGACGAATTTAGGGGTGGAATAAGTTACCGGGAATTGAAGGAGAGGGAATTAAATAGGGAATGTGGGGGCACATGAACCTACCGAAAGGTAGAACACTTACATATATTTTTCTTCCAATAGTAAGAAGCAACTTCTTCTATATTTTATTATGGTTTTACTAATATATAAATAGTAGGTTGCAGATATATATGAAAGATATATAGTTTACCTTAGTTACTGATGAAGCTACATCATCATATGACATCCACGTTCCATCTTCATTGTAACCGTATGGGACATTAGATTCCTCATCGCGGCTTATGATCCATCCCTCAGTCGTATCATTTAATCTTCTTGCCACCTATGGGATATATATTAGTATAATGTAATAACACTAAATGTTTTGTAAATGCTATTTCCGTAACTTAGAACTGTACCTGGACATAGGCAATAGTGTAGCCATCTGAATATTCATCTGGATCATATCCTGGGCCACTGATGCTTGCTCCCACGCCTGTTTGGGTTATGTCTGCGAGAGTATAGATGCTCCCAAATGTTGGTATGGTAAGGAGCAACTTGTTTGCCTGGTATCCTTTTTCGATAGCCTTATTTACTGTCTCTCTCTGAAATGAGCATTTTATATATAATAGGAATAGTAGCACGGCTACGATTGGGCGTTATTGTTAATAAGGAATGGGTAATGGGTGATTTTGCACGTTAGGGCGTGCACCCAGGAAAATTCCCTAGGAAGAATAGACTTGAAAAAAGTCTGACGGGACCGGGAATCGAACCCGGGTCTCCCGATTGCCGGTCTGGTGCTCTGTCCGTTGAGCTATCTCGCCGGAACACTCTCTAAAGCCATCCGGGAGTTATTGTTAATGTTAAAAGTGCCTGCAGCTACGATAAACGTAGTGAATTAGTTTGGTGATTCCGTAGTACCACCTGCTATTAGCTTGGCCAGATATTCACATGCTAGCCTGCAAGTGTGGTACTAGTAGATCCCTATTTCTAGCGTTAATTATTTTATGGTTGATTCGTTTCTTATCTATAACCGAAGTAATTTTGGAATTATCTACAGTTGATACGAATATTTAACAATGTATCGTGTCATTTTCTTAATCACCACATTGCTCGGCGTATTGCACCCACTTTTAAATATTATGGGCTGAAATCCTTACAGTATTGTACACTTTTCTATTTAAACTCGAAAATTGCAGGTTACATTTTACGTATCTTTTCATATGTTACAATTTTTCGACTCCAATCTTCTTCTTTTCTAGTCATGATAATATGAATGTTTTATTATTTGACTTTTTAATATTTGCGCAAGGTTTATTTTCTAGTTAAATTTTTCTAGAAAATTTTAATCTTGCTACTTACGATTGAATTCAGGGGTGCCAATATCCTGGTGGTATTCATCATGGACGAGTCTTCCAGGAGAAGGGAAATGAAGGAGCTGCACCTATATTAAGGCAAAAGAGATAATTATTGTGGAGACCAATGTTTAAGCCCTTATCCTTTGGTTCTTTCATATTCCACTTCCATACTACACAATAACCGAAGAAAAACTTTTATCGGAATTATAAAGTTCGTTTTAAATTTATAATCTACCGTTTATTGTCTGTCTGAAGAATGAAAAAATATTTCTAAAAGTTCATTTTATACACGCTATTGTTTTGCGGGATACGAGCATTTACTTCGTTTATAGGGTACTGAATGGAAATTGTTGAAATATATTATTTCGTACCTGTTGTACTAATATAATAATAATAATTTATTTGCGTCACAATAACATCCATTACAATAAACAGAAATCGTTCTGCTCTGAATTGGTGACATGTCCATAGCGTACTTAAACCTAAGAAAGCATGAAATTTTTTTCAATTTTATAAAGATTCAACATATATAAAATAATTTCTTTCATTTAAATGAAAACTCTAACTACACAGATATATATAACAGCAAAAATATTTTATCAATTTAGATACACTTTTGAAACATATTTACTCAAACCTCTTGTCATCTAAAAATTCCTCCACTGAGTAGTAGCACTTTATTGATAATAATTTATATAATTTTTCTTTAAAATATTTTATGTTTTTCCATATTTTTCTTTGAAAATGTTTGGGATTTTATTATACAGATTTATTTCCATGTAGTATGGGGTCTTTTCATACATTGTCAGTCTATGTTTAGGATAATCTATATTGTTTTTTCGTCTGGTATCATAAATGTGGTTGTGTTCGTCCTCAAAATCTTTTATGTATAAAATATATATTACTTTGGATTTATAGAAAAACGAATATTCGATTCATTTTACCGCGAAAATTTGATTGATTTGTAGTACGCTGTTGAAAACAGACTTGGGATAAAGGTGGTAGATAATCTCTGAATGCAATTCTTAATATTGGCTTAAGAATAATTATTATCGATTAGGAGTTCAACTCTGCTGCTAATATTAGATGATACATTACGACCGATGTGTAAAGGAACGATGAAGGGGATTGATGCATTACTAGTGAAGGAGCAACACTTTTGTGCGTGATACTCAAGTAATATATAACCACACCTGAAAATATATGAAAAGAACCCATATTACATGGGAATAAAACAGTACCAAATGTTTTCAAAGAAAAATATGGAAAATACAAAAAAACTTTTAAAGAAAACTTATATAAATTATTATCAAAAAAGTGCTACTACTCCGAAGAGGAATTTTTTAGATGACCAGAGTTTTGAGTAAATATGTTTCAAAAGTATCTAAATTGATAAAATATTTTTGCTGTTATATATATCTGTGTAATTAGAGTTTTCATTTAAATGTAAGAATTTTTTTTATATATGTTGAATCTTTATAAAATTGAAAAAAGATTCATGCTTTCTTACGATTAAGTACGATTATAGACATGTCATCAATCCAGGGCAGAATGATTTCTGTTTATTGAGTTGGATGTTATTCTGACGCAAATAAATTTTTATTATTATTTATACTTAACGTAAGCGATGCATATAACAAGATAATCGCGTCAGTAGCTTTTTTTCTGATGTTTCTTTAATATAGAGATAGTTTGGCATAGTCCAAATATTTACCTTGACATTCTTTGAATCTCTTGTTTCACAGTATTTGGCTCAACGCCTCCTGTAGCCGAAGTTGACACGATATAACCATACTTAGCGAATTCAGCATTCATTTCACAGATGAATGTGGCATAGCTATCCTAAAATAGAAGTAATACTATTAATCAATTTGAATATTATTATTCATATCAAATGAGTCATTAAATTAGGAAATGCTCTCTTATCCTTTTACTGAGGCAATCCAGAATTTGTCATTAGATCACATTTACATATATTATTATTCTAAGCTGCGAGTTGACTTTCGCCAGGTGGCAGCATCTTACATAGTCATGATACACAAACTATTTTTACAATACAAGAATGAACTATTTAAACAATACAAGGAAAAACTATTTACAAAATACAAGACAAATATATTTATGAGTACACAAATGAAGATCACATACACAGCACTACATCACATATATATTATAACTACCTTAATACCCTCACCCATACAAGCCAACATTAAGTAAATCTATAAATGAGTTTTCAAGTAACATTTTTCAGGGTTCCTGATAGGCCTTCACGGCTACCCATGAAATGAACTACACAATTTACATGAATTGTGATAGTGATAATGACATTGAAAGTGTCAATTAGAGTTGTACAGTAAATTGAAATGTAAAATTTATGATTAAGTAGCTTTGAACCAGATTCAGAAAAGTGATAACCATCAGTTTAGCAAATTTAGGATTTTCTTACGGGAATATCAGACGTACACACTAACCATTTGATCATCTTGAGGATTTGCTTCCATGTCCAGTCCGTCAAATCTGCTGGCTTTAAGCAACGCAACCGCACTTTGAATTAGTCTAGCCCTTTTCGCAGGAACGTTAAGCATCTGAAAAAGGAAGAATGTTATTAGAAATCGATAAGCTTATTTTTAATCTGGATCAAAAACTCGTGCGAAGCAAATAAAGGGAGAGAGTAAAGAAAGGGATAATAAAGGAGATTCGACTTTGATCCGTGTTCTAACACTCAAGTATACATACCCATTTTACGCTATTCATGTAAACGCATAGAAGCAACTTCAGGTTAGGATTTGCCTCTTTTAGCTTCGCCAGCCTTTCAGTGTAACCTTAAATAAAAATAAATGAATGCAAATTTGGGAATGAATGTATAAAACGAGTAAATAATTGAGTTTAAAAATAAATGAAAATTATTTGAGTGTGGGTGTGGGTTTTTTACACCCAAATCTCGAGAATCACATATTGAAAAAAAACATAAAAACATAAGGTTATACAAGAAGTGAAAAATTTTGACTTGGCTGGGACTCGAACCCAGGTCTCCCACTTTCCGTGCAGGTATTCTATCCATTGAACTACCGAGCCGCTATATCTCACTTCTGTAATCGGGAACTTATGGTTATACAACTTAATGTGATAAGTTAAAATTCAATTCCATCGTTTAGACATAAAAATATGCTATGAAAATTAGTCTCCTTACAACGAATATGATTTTTATTGATAATATTGTTCCCTAGTTCGATTCCAGGCGAGTCAAGACTTAATGTAAAGTGATGAATGCAATTTGAGTTCATTTTGATCGTTTTCACGGTATATTTCTATAGCAGGTTTAGATTTAAAGGAATCATCGTACAAACTTTAGACAGGTTTCATGTGAAGTATATTCAATCAAGACAAATATTCTGAACGGTCAGTTTTATAATTTTCTGGATCGAGAGTTAAGGTGTACTTCAGATAAAATTCTTTTAATTATCAATCTTACGAATCCGATTTTTGAGACGAATATCGTTTTGACATAGATGTATAAAATGTCTTAAAAGCCATTGATTACTCTTGTTGAGAAAGTTAAAGAAATTAAAATACATTGCATTTTTTAAAGGTGTTGGAAAATTATTTTTTAAAATTATGTGTTAATTTATCAATTTCATAGAATGCTAGTTGGAGGGTGTTTTTTTAACTTTTTGTAAAGAATCCACAAATCGAGGTACACAGTAACGATTGTGATGCTTCACCTTATATATTATATACCAAAATGAAGTAAGATAATTTATTCAACGGGTGATAAAGTCTATCATGCATAGAAGAATTCATCGAGAGGTCCACGAAGAAAGGTTATCTTACAATAGTTACGAAAAATGGTATGTATGTAATGTATCACTTACTTTCTCCCCCTGACGGATGCACATTGGGTGCAGATTGGATGATTATTTCCTCAGTTTCCTTCTTTACAGCACCGTGTAGAAAAACAATATGGGTGCATATCGAGGTGTCCATATCCTCAGGGGATAAGGTCTTTTTTGAAGTGTTAATAGCGGCAAAATAGCACACTGTCTTTTTTTCATCAGCAGTGTTTTCGCTTCCTGAATCAATAAGAATGGTCTTAGTTGATAGAAATTAATTTTAAATACCCTCCTCTCAGGATTAAATCGCAATTTACTCACCCTTAATAGAATTGAACATCTGGAGAATTGTTAGTAGAAGTAGTATTCTTACATACATGACTGCTTTGGAGAGTAATTTCTGCGTAAAGAAATCTTAGATTTTGATGACATAAGACTATCTAAGAAGTTGGCGATTATTACTCCTGTAATAGAGGTTTAAAGGATTAATGTTTATTGGAAAAAATATTTTTAACGTTGTTTATGGTGACAAATCATTCATGAAGCGAAGGGAATTGATGACAAAGGGACTGGATAAAGGAATCAGGAAGATTGGTAAAATCCTTGGTGTGGAGTGTAATGGTGTACGGGTGTGAAAAATGGACGTTAAGAAAAGAGGATGTCAAAAGATTGGAGGCTTTTGAGATGTGGGTATGGCGTAGAATGGAGAAAGTAAGTTGAGTCGATAGAAAAACGAATGAGGAGGTTCTGGAGATGGTTGGGGAGAAAAGAGTAATGATTGAAGTGATTAAAAATAGACAAAAGAAATGGGTGGGTCAAATATTGAGAGGAGAGGGATTATTGAAGAAAGCGATCGAGGGAAGAATGCTAGGCAAAACACAAAGGGGAAGACAAAGACAAAAAGTGTTAGACGAATTAAGGGGTGGGATAAGTTACCGGGAATTAAAGGAGAGGGAATTAAATAGGGAATGTGGGGGCACGTAAACCTACCGAAGAATAGAACACTTTATATACTGTATGGTGACAAATGTATCAAGCTTGCGGAGCCCTCATTGATGTGATATGAAATTCGGCAGCCCTTGGTTGTACTAAATATATGCTCAATTATCTGGCACACTGGTTCTATAGATTTTTATGTAACCCTGTGTGCATACGTAAGATTATTTAATCCATCATTGCCTGAGCTGCTCTGATATTCATCTCGCTAAATGATTTGTATAGATTGAGTACTGATTAGATGATTAAATATTGAAATGTATTAATCGCAATAAGAAATTAGGCTGATATTGCAGCTGCGCTTGGTTTATTGCAATGTTAATTCTGTATAATATTCGGTGTTTAATGTTCACATATGAGTACATAGAAATAAATTCATGCGCTGTTACATCAATCGCGCTGCAGATAGCTATAGAATTCCAGTAATAGATTTTTCATGATTTTATTTACATGCTTTGATTTGTAAAAAAATTAGGTAAACAATCATATAATTTCGTTTGTTCACGGAAATTATAAAAGAATATAAGAGCATATATAAATAATATAATTAAATGGCATGACATTATTCAATAGCTAAAATTTTAAGAAATATTTTCGTAAACATTGAGGTAAATTCGTTGCCATGACTTTTATTGCCGTAATTTTAAAGAAATATTTGCGTAAACAATTACGTAGAAATGGTTGCCATGGCGTCGTTAATTACTGACATTAAAAAAATATGAAGTATATTTAAAACTATAAAAAATTCTTTCCGAAAATTGCTCGTTAGGAGTAGGATCACATTTGAAGTTTACGCGCTACTCCCAAATGATTTATCACGTTCTTTTCTATATTATGCTCTAGGTATCATACTTCTTCTGCCCCGAGAAGGAATTTAAGTAGATACCAAGGGGCTGAATGGGATGTTACCTAATATGATAATTAGAAACTGCTAATATATATAGCTGATGCGTTACAGAAACAGTCATGTAAATGTAATATGCGTTTGCAAAAACTCACTTGATCCGGAATCCAACCAGTTGTAAAATGCGATCCGGCAGAATTTTCTATGGCCGAGATCTCGCAACTGGACGTCTTCAGAGCTTGTTTCTTTTATCCAATAACCATTCCCCATACCAGTCTTCACAAAAAACTAAGGATTGCCAAATAGGCGATCGAATCGAAGGACAACTAAAATGATTATATAAAATGATGAATTCATCTGTCAACATTGACAGAAATGTATTTTACGTGTTTATAAATGTGGAATTATGAAGACTATCTTTGTAAGCAACATTGAGTATATTTTGTCATAAATACTGGCTTATGGAGAAATTCACCAAGGATTAAATTTAAAGTTAAACTATCTCTTATGTTAAAAGAATTAACGTTTATTTAATTGCTTGTTATTTGTCATTAGCTAGATATATTAGTGTTCAGGCTCCGCTTAGCAAACGCTGGAGTTAGTTTCTTATCTTCTTAAGATAGCTGTTTAAGCTATTTCATTATCTAAAAAATGATATTGGAATGCTCCATTATTCATCCAAAAATATGTTTCGAATGCTGGAATGGTCTCTTTTAATCATGGAATCAATACTGTGAAGATAGGAAGGTGAAATAAAATTTAAAAGGTATTTCTACTCTACTCACGTTGAAACTTGGATTCTCAGTAGTTCTCCAATTTTTCGGTCGAATCTAGATAGTTCAGTTTTGATTTAACTGAATCATGTCGATGGTTTCAAATGCTTAGTGTTCACCAAGAAAATATTACCTCGATTCATCGCTATTGAATAGGTAGATTAGTTTCAAGTTAATTGATTATAATTCTCGCTATTAAACCTTCTTATTTATTTTGTATCATGTCCACGCTGAAAGCTGGGAGAAAGATGCGGAGTTTTCATTCAGAGCCAGTTATTTATACGTTTTAGTCTACCACGATCAATATTTTAAAATAAATCAATTAATTCCAACAAGGACCACGATACCCAGGCGGCAATATTGGTAAGAAACTTGGTTAGCGCATCGATTCCAACACAGTCTGTCAGTGACTGAATATGACCGAACCCGCTAACTCTGAGTATGTAAGTTATCCATATTCATAACAATCATGGCTTATTTGGTATTATTCTAAATGCATTATCTAAGGAGGCAATGTTTCGCCAAATCAAGCCCATTACCTTCTAACCTCTCCGATTATTCATTAATAACAAGTAATATGACTAAAATATATTCCTTTGTGAAGATGTTAATTAATACGAATTTCCACTGCAGGTGGAATATAATGCTCCGCATATCATTAGGTTTGAGAAGTAGTCATGAGAAACTTTGTTGTAATAATTTTCTTAATGCACATTACTATTATAGAGATTGTTACCTAAGCTACTATAGAGTGAAGTCCGTCACTACACTTCCCCTTTGATGTAAAATAAATGAGGTAGGTGAATTAAATTAGTTATATGCGTACATTCAGCAAAAGAAGAAGAAAAGCACACAACTAGTTTCGGTCCTGTTCCAGCGAGAGAAAGATAAAAAAAAACTTAAGAGAGATGGAAATTACACAAGTGATAACCTTTATTTACTTTTATTGCTGATGTACAAGGACGTTGAGTGACACCTTTGGTAAAATAATATTTTTTAATTGAATTATAAAATCAATCAATTCCTGAGGAAGCTTATTGCACTACCTCATTCACGAATTCTGTTTACAAAATTTTATAAAAAGTACAACATTTTTTAGCCATTTTTGGGGAGCTAGGTTGTGCATCTTCCATCTTCAGAAGCCTCAGTTTTCCTGAGTCCCCATGATCCCATATTTCTTTCCCAATGAATTTGGAGATCTGATGTGAATTGGAGTGGCATAGGATCAGTCAGGTATACTCAACAAACATTAATTATTTACGGGCTAATATTGCCTGTTTGCAGCCTGTTTGAAAGTGTCGCTAACTGCTCTGATGATAGGGAATGTCTTTCCAGATATCCCTTCAAAGTCATCCATTTCTATGGAAAAGAATCGGGCTCCTCCAAGGTTCTTTTCCAGAATGTATCGAGCCTGGAATTGATAGGAGAATTATAAAATGAATCATTGTATTTTTTATTGTACTCACACTCCGCCTCTTTAAGGAATTCCGAATTTGAGAATTCCTTCCCACGAAGTCACGATGAGCAAAATAACTTATGAGGTGATTCATAAAAAATATCCTGACATTATGGGGTCTCAAACCGGATATTTTACGAGGGTGGTCTGAAAAGTTTCCGACCCCAGATTTTTCAGAAATCTTCAGAAAATTTTCGGAAATTTTCAGAAAACATGTCGGGGAATGACGAAATGTCGGTAACTTTTCTGACCACATATGTATATGCCGAGTGTATTTTTATACTCTATCTATTATATATAGCTAACTCTCCGGATATACCTATATATATATATATATTTATAGGGGATACGAATTCTGACCATGTTCCACAAGCGCCATCGACGTCAGATTTTTTCGACGTACTGGCCGTACACTCTAGACGCCAGAATAATGCAGACTTCGACGCTAGCTATCATGAGTTCGATGCCAGAAATTCCCAAAAATCGCAATTTTCCCATAAGAATGCATTGCGTGGATTTTTGAAAATTATTTTGAGGCACTTATCGTTAAGATAGAGTAACCAAAATTTCGGAGGTTGAAGTTGAGGTAGTCTTCTATGCTTCTCATGGAAAAAATGTAGCCAAATGACAGTGAGTTCGACGCCAGGTGGATGCAAAATTCGTCCATAAGAAATGCATTGCGGAAATCTTTTTAAATGCCTTCAGATAAGCTGGAAAGATAAAACCCGGAATGGTGACAGAGGCGTGGGACCTTCCCGATAAGATATTGAATCGAAACTTTGGAACAAGTAAGGATGGCACTTATCTAATATTATTTTGCTGTCTTCTCTCACGATCGGGTTCTTAGTTCGTCGCCAGGCGGTCTTTGGCGCGAAGTTTTAAATTTGAACTGAGGCAGTACTTGGTATGATACTGTATTCAACGGATAGCTTGCAGTATGCAAGCAACTTTTACTCGTATTTTATATGCTCCAACCAGTTATCATTATTAAGATATGATTAATAAATAAATCACTTAGCGAGCTCCCGCAATTCGATCTTGTTCGTGAAATATTGACATTTTCTCCTTATTCTACCCTTGAAAACGTATAAAATATATGAAAGCAGATGACTTGAAACACACAATGCCTACGTTAATAAATATCTATAGTATAATTTGTTAATACTAGTATTCTTTCTTCAGTAAATAGCTATCATATCCACATTTCATTATGATTATACTAATATCTAAATATTGGGTTGGTTGATTATAAAAAATAAAATTTTTATGTACTCTCTCATACCTTAATTGCTAATGATGTCTCATCCTCATACGATACCCATTTGCCATCTTTATTGTACGCGTACAGAGAGTTAGTGTCGTCATTGCGGCTTATGACCCATCCTTCAGTGGTATCATTGAACCTTTTTGCAAGCTAAGAAAAAAGATTTTGGTAGTATGCAATAACACATAATGTATATACTATGGTATTACTGTATTTTATCAGTTAAAGATATGCAATAAAATTATTCTTAAGTCGAATAGTTAAACTCATGAAAATCATGGATACGAAATCAGCTGCGCATATCACTCTTTAGGAGAACCAATGTTAAAGTTTACTGATTCAAAGCGTAAATAATTATTGTATCTCGTAGTTTATAATAGAATTTAAATAAATCAGAAAACTATTTCAATGAGATAAAAATCACCTAAAGGGATAAATTTGGGCTACTTAGAACTATTGCTTCGAAAATTGCTTTGTTTTGTTGGAAAAACCATTTCATTAATGATTAAGGAATTGAAATTGGTCAAAGTGTTCTCATGTTGTGTGAAGAGTAATGAATTTTTACATCGCTATTACAATCAATTGTCCTTTTATTCGAAATTCAGTCAATTAGATTCTAAATTCAAATAATTCAGTACATTCGACTGGAAGTGAAAATGCACGATTGATATATCAGTAGAAAAATTTTATCATACCTGGACATAGAAAATAGTGTAGCCATCTGATAATTCCCAGTCACTATTACCTGGGCCGCTGACTCTTGCTCCCAATCCAGTTTCAGTTGGATCCATAAGGGTAAATATCAATCCGAAGGTAGGAATGCCTATCAGCAACTTGTTTGCCTGGTATCCTTTCTGAATGTATCTATCTACCATCGCCCTCTGCAATGACGAGTGTTTCACATATAAAAAAGTATGGCTGAGTTAAAACTTACAATATAATAACCGGTGGTATCTGCGTTGCAGAGGAAAATATTAATAATTATAATAACAAATCATCTTTATTCTGGTGAGATTAAGACTAGAAAGTCTCTTCTTACATGTAACCCTTCGTCAATTTGTATGAAAGAGATGGAATAAAAAAATGAACGGAAAAAATTATATTGTGGGTTTAAAAACCTACGTGGGTGCATAGGAAAAACAACCCTCAGCAGGGAAACACTCACGAGAAGAGGGATGTGAAAAGCCTGCGAAACCTACAGATAGAATAACTGAGTTTTTACGGAAATAGCAGGCATCTAAAAGGAAGTAATGCATGTGCACTTTGAATTACAGATAAAATGGAAATACATCTATATAAAAGAATAAGAGTTAAAACAAACAGGAAAAGAACATTATGAGAAAAAACACTGGCTACACATGTATGTCATATATGAAAAATTTCAATGAAGGCATAGAAATGAATACAGAAGAAAATTAGAAATTCACTTGCAGTTATCAACTTAGTAAATGTTCATTTAAAAATATAAATAATAATAATAAAATATATTAAAGATTAATAAAATCCTTGGTGTGGAGTGTAATGTTGTACGGGTGTGAAACGTGGACTTCAAGAGAAAGGGGTATTAAAGGATTAGAGGATTTTGAGGTGAGGGTATGGAGTAGAATGGAGAAAGTAAGCTGGATCGATAAAAAAACGAACGAGGAGGTTCCTGAGATGTTTGGGGAGAAAAGAGTAATGATTGATGTAATTAAAAACAGACAAAAGAAATGAGTGGGTTAAATATTGAGAGGAGAGGGATTACTGAAGAAAGCGATCGAGGGAAGAAGGGAACTTGTTTATTTTCGATTAATTACAGATCAGTAAATTTACCTATCTTTTATGTTACAATATTTCGACTTAATAGATTTTATATTACAGTCGTGGTGATGCAAATATTTTATGATTCGATTTAATTTTATTGGTAGACGGTTTATCGTCATGCCAAATCGACTGCAGATAATTTTCGTTTCTCTACTTACTGTTAGATTGAGAGGTCCTAAAATCCCAGTAGTGTTCAATAAACTTGGGCGAAAATCCAGTTGAAGAGAAACGAATGAGCTGCATCTAAATTAAAGTAAAAAAGAAATGATTATTATGGGAGCCATAGTATTAAATCGGATCCATTTTTCCATATCGACCTCATCAGTTATCGAACAACAACTTCTATCGTGATCAAATAGGTAGTTATAAATTTATCATGTATGTTTTATAATGTACGGCCAGTAAAAAGATTTCAAATCCTAATAGATTTTCAGAAGACGACTTAATTTGTAATTAGGTTTCAACTCGGTATGCGTAAGACGCGGTTTATTGGAAATATTATTTCATGAAGTGCTAAATTTTTGAAAAGCATGGGATAGGCTTCTATATCATAATTTTTAAACAAATTAAAATTAGTGGCTTGAAGAAGTAATACAGTGGATAAAGGTCTTTTACCGGCAGAAAAGAATTTGTAATGTAACTAATATTTATTTTGTTCTGGGGGAAACCAATTAGAGCAAGAAGAAAATACAGAAAACTAATACAGAATAGTGCAATAAAGGAAATAGGAATTTCTAGAAATTTTTACAGGATGGAATTAAATCCAATCAGGTTAAAGTGAAACCAGGCGTCTCGCAAGTGAGCGATATTATGGTCACTAAATATACATTTAGTATATATATGGGTTAATACATATATTTACCATAGAGAGACGACCTAAATCATCAATTTGATATAGTAGTAATGCTGAGATATTTTCTGAGAAGACGGTATTTGTGAAATTAGAAGTAGAGATTCCTATTAAACAATTATGGCATCAGTAGTTTCTCTGATGTTTATTACCATTTTCTTGGCATTGTCCAAATAATTACCTCGATATCCTTTGAATCGCTGGTTTCACATTAATTGATTCAAAGTCATCTGTGGCCAAAGTTGACACGGTATAACCATACTTAGCGAATTCAGCATGCATTTCACAGATGAATGTGGCGTAGCTATCCTAAAATAGGGGTAATCTTATAAATTAAATCGAATTTTACTAATCAAATCAATTAGTACTAATCAAACCCATAGTAACCATTCAGCTTCTTCATAAATACCATTTCAGCTTCTGAAGGATATGCTTTTATATACAATCCGTCAAATCTGCTGGCATTAAGCAATGTAACCGCACTTTGAATTAGGTTATTACTTCTCTCAGGTTTCTTGTGTATCTGGAAAATAATAATCGGTATTCAACCACAAATCTTATTTCTTAATCCGGAACCATATCTTTTGTGAAGCAAATAAAGAGAAAAGAATAGAGAGAGAAGGAAAAAGTTGATTTGATCCCAGTTTGCTAACACAGAAGTAAACTCACCCATTTTATATCAGTAATGAAAACGTGTAGAATCAACTTCAGGTTAGGATTTGCCTCTTTAAGCTTCTCCAGTCTTTCAGAATAACCTTAGGTAAAAATGTAGAAATATTAGGAAAAGATATTTTAGAAATCAGCAAAGGATTGAGTATAAACTTAAGTGAAAATTATTTTCATATATATGAAATATATAGTGTTATTTTAGGTAAAAATAAAGCATGAAGTAAGGAAATGCACAAAGGAATTTCATTTCTTTGGAAATAAATGTACTTGGTGGTAAGAACCATATTTATTCCTGTAGTCGAACAAGATCCGCATGATACTTTTAGAGATATTGTATATCACATGATTGAGGTTTCAACGTAGCAAATACAAGTACTAGTATTTATATTTATTTTATAGGATATTGTACCTAATGTAGATTTCCTTAAGATTTGTTAAAAGAATGTAAATTATGAGCATAGTTATACACTATAAAGAAGGATTATAATGAGCAGGATTAGAATTTAGACCCACTGACGCACACCGAAAAATATAGATATAGAATTCAAATTGACTGATCATGGAACGGCTATTGAAAAGGAAGTATTAGAGCCAATGAGCCTGCTCAAATGTTTCACGCTTACTTAGGAGGCCTAACATTACAGTTCTACTAAGCTTTCCTTATGTTTAAAAAAATATAAATCATTCAATGCTTCTGTTGATATGCAATCTTACTTGTTATGATGGAGCATTCAAAAATGTACCAATATGGAAGCAATTATTAAAATATGTAGGTTGGTCAGCAAAATAAAAAACACATTGTAAATTCCACAGAAATATATCGAATGCAACTAGTTTCGTCAATTTGACATCCTGATTGACGAAACTAGTTGCATTCAATATATTTCTGAGGAATTTACAGTATGTTTTTTATTTTACTAATGGCACCGTTCCACAAAGTTAGGTTTGTCCATGTCAGTTATATGTAAGTTTGTATTTTCCACAAGATACGCTTTATTGGACGACCAGTTTCGATATAGATCCATTCTGGGTAAGGATAGAAAAACAGATTTTTTAAGGTTTCACGTAATTATGAGGGTTAAGTGAGAAAGAGTTATTATGTATATTGTAGCTATAAACAATATTAGTTAACTAAGAGACAGAGGTTCTCCAAACGCCGACAGCGGCAACCGTCGAGGGCAATTCCTGGGAAAAGGATAATCGCTCGACGGTCACCAGTTATTCAGAATCCCGATGCGCATTTCGGAAACAAAGCTTCCATCTTCATAGGGGGTCCAATGCTGAATCGATAAAAAATATCTGGTGGAAAACACGAAGTTCCATCTTGTCGTTTATTAAAAGGGGGTCCAGGAAGTAAGGCTATCTTACAATAGTTACGAAAAATGAAAATATTACTCACTTGCTCCCCCTGACGGATGCTCGTTGTAATGAGATGGGATGAAGACTTCCTCAGTTGCCTTTCTGATTCCACCGTGCATATAAACTATGTGGGTGCATATTGAGCTGTCAATATCCTCCGGGGATAAGGTCTTTGTTTTTGTAGTTTTTAGAGCGCCGTAGTAGCACAGTACCTTTTTCTCATCCGCGGTGTTTTCGGTTCCTGAATAAATAAGAATAATCTTAGTTGTTAGAAATTCTTTTTAATCATCATCTTGTCAGGATTAAATCACAATATACTCGCCAGTGATGGAAGAGAATATCTGCAGGATCGTTAGTAGCAGTAGTATTTTTGTATACATGATTACTTTTAGAGGAGTTTTCTTTTTATTTAAAGGAAATCCAAGATATGGATGATGTTAGAGACTATCAAAGGAGTAGGCGAATCAGTCCTTCTAAAATGGAGGTAATTTAATTTTATTGGTGAAAAATACCGCTGACATTGTTTATGGTTATAAATGTATTACGTTTATATGTACCGAACCTCACAACGTGAACGATCTCCTGCCCTTGAAAGAAAAGGGGATGGACCTCGGAATTGACGAGGGAATCAGCAATTAGGTATAGGGAAGGGGTGACCCACACTCATATTCCGGACCACTACACTTAGGATATATCTCTCGCGTAATATGATTGCTAGTAATTTGTGAATAATATTGAGTACTAAATCAATGTTCATGTGATTTTTTCTCCGGTTTTAAAGATTTATGTGTAATATGAAGATTTCAATCACGAGTACGAACTATTTAAACGAGGTTTACATAAGATTTTACCATCCATTAATGTCTTCTGAGCTATTATTAATAATCATTTCGCAATAGTAATTTTTGTAGATTGAATACAGTTAAGATGTTTGAATATTGAACTATATAGATTGCAATAAGAAGATAATCCTGAAATCACATTGAACGTCGAACATATTACATAATTAAAATGCTGTATAATGTTCATTGTTTACATATTCGTAAATAGAATTTATGTTGTGTTCCATTAATAGACATTTATCTTTAATAACTTGTTATGAGTAGGATAATAGTTGAATTTAACGCGCTACCACTACGTAATTTATTACGTTGTTTCCTATGACTTATGCATCATGCTTCTACAGCCACTAGAAGGAATTAAAGTAGGCTTGCAAGAAGCTGAATGATTATCTTATGCTATCTTATGAGACACTGCGTACCTATATTGTTAAAATCTCATATAAATACTATTTAAATGTTAAATGCTTTGATTAAACTCACCAGTTCCGGAATTCAAGCAGCTATTGAAAACGGCACAGCTGAATTCTCTATAGCCGAGATCCCGCAACTGGACGTCTTCAGAGTTTTTTTTTATTTTACATGGTCTTTAAAGGTTACTTGAGATAAGAGAGCAGGCTTTGGAGAGAGAGCTAAATAGTTTTTTTTGCGTTTCCCTTCGCCCTTATTAAACGACTGCTTCTTATTCAAATCTTCACAAAAATTAAGGATAACTAAATGGGCGATCGAAGCGAAGGAAAACTAAACTGGTTATATAAACTAACGAATTCGCCCGTCGAGATTGACGGAAAAAATTACGTATTTTTAGATGTACTATATAAGCATCATTGTTTAAGGTAGAAACTGTATACAAAAATAATTCATTCTCTTGTTGAAACTTTGATAATTATAAGTTCTCCAAGTGTATTGTCTCGTGTATACATCAAAGTTGATTCAATTGAATCTTGTCGATGGTTTTGAATACTTAATAAATGTGCTGCCAGATCGTCAACAAATTATTACCTCAATTCGTCGCTATGAAATATATACAAAACTGTCAAATTAGGTGATGACAATTCTCCCTAGTGAACTATACTATTTTTCTTGTATCGCGTTCACGCATTAAGTTGGGAAAAGGATATTTATTTTGCCATTAGTGTCAGTTATTGGATTGGGTTGGTATAAGATAATATCTTAAAATAAATCATTCATTTTTACTAACCAGACGTTATTGGTGGGAATGGTAGCTGTCGCATCGATTCTTACACAATTTTTTGGTGGCAGAATGACCGAATCCTCTACTTCTTAATATATATATTTATCCATAAGTATTACAATAATGTCTGATTTGGTATTATTCCAAGTGCATATATCTAAGCCGGTAATACTTTGCCAAAGGCTAACGCATAACCTACTAGTCTCTCCGGGGGTTTTTACTAATAAATTATGTTACTAAAATATTCTCTTTTGTCAATCTATTATTAAATGGGAATTAGTACTGAAGCTGATAAATAGTACGTTTACATTTGAGAAAAACTCATGATAAAACATCATTGTAGAATTTTCTTAACGTACATTCGTTTTGACGCAGATTGTTAGCTAAGCTACTTTAGAGAGATGAGAAACAAATGGGGTTGGTAATTTAGAATTGTGATATGCTTACAAATAACAAGTCTATTGTAGGTTATGTAGATTCAACGAAAGAATTCTGTGAATCTGCTTATGGTACGATATTGTTTGAACGAGAGAAAGATTTTTAAAGAAGGGAATATGAGAAAATTCGAAATTATACGATGGATAACCATCACTCATTTTTATTACTGATATGTATTGCGGTAATTGGAAACTTTTAAAATTTCTATCGTCCTAGCTTCAAAACAAAGCTGTTGGAGAGATACAGTTTTGGTGAAATCAAATTTTTAGTCGAAATTTTGTAATCGTTTTATTCCCATGAAAACTTTTACACCGTACATCATAAGTCTCCAAATATTTAATAAAATTTTGAAAGTCTTTTCCGGAAGTGGTTTTGGTAGCTATTTATTGGAATTCCTCAGTTTTTCAGAAGCCTCAGTTTTCTTGAATCCAGTTGATCCAACATTTCTTTCCATATAAATCGGAGCTGTGATGTAAATGGAAGTACCATGGGCTTAGCAGGGTTCGCTCAACCAATATTAAAATTTATGGGCTGATATTTCTAGCTCATGCACCCTGCTTGAAAGTGTCGCTAACTGCTCTGATGATAGGGAATGTCTTTCCTGTTACCCCTTCGAAGTCATCCATTTCCATGAGGAAGAATCGGGCTCCTCCAAGGTTCTTTTCTATGATGTAACGAGCCTGTAATTAATAGAGGAAAATTTTTATAGATGTCAGAACTGTATACTGTCAATTGTACTCAAACTACTTTTTTTTAGGGAATTCTAAATTTGAGAAAGCATTTCTACGATGTTACGACGTGCGATTATATCTTTGGAAGAAATAAGGAAAGAAATTAGCCTGACGTTGACAGGTATCTAGCCCGGTTGTTTCACATGCTTAATAATTGCTCTAACCAGCTATCATTTTAAAGAAATGATTAACCAAGTATATCATTAGAAAATCTCCAGCAATTCGATGAGTCCATGATATATTGATGTTCTCTTCTTTGTCCACCCATGGAAATTTATCCGTAAATAATGTATGATCACAGATAACTGGAAGCATTCCATGCCCGCGTTTATAGATATTTATTATGCTGTTTATTTACTATTAATATGATGTTTTTAGTAAATGGCAACTTCTTCTATATATTAGTATAATTCTACTGATGTCTAAGTAGTAGGTTGGAGAGATATGTAACATAAAAGTATAGGTACTTTCTCTTACCTTATTTGCTGATGATACTGCATCATCATACGATATCCATATGCCATCTTTATTGTACCCGTACGGAGCGTTAGAATCGTCATCGCGGTTGATGACCCATCTCTCACTCGTATCATTCAGCCTTCTTGCAAGCTATGGGAAATATAACAGCATTAATTAATAATTTTAATATCTGATTAGGAAATGACATATGTGTTTTAGCTACGAAAAATATATCATTAGATAATCAAATCAATGAAATACCTAACCCAAGAAAAACATGGATATGGCATTTACTATGATATTAGGTGTCTAAAAACATTCATAAACCCTCTTTAGAAGAAACAATGTGAAGGTTATCTGATTCACAACCAAACGGGATCGTATTTTTAACTTCATATCATAGTTGATGACGGGTTAGTAACTTTTATAGAAATTAGTCAGAAAATTATCACAACAGATGTAATTCACGGAAAGTTTTCTTGTTTGAAATACCTTTTTTCATTATTGATCAAAGGATAGTAGCGGGTCACCGTTATCTTTTGTTTTGTGAATAGTTGATTAATTTGATATTACAATCAGTTTTTCTTTTATTTATCACTGATCCTTGGCGGTGATTCAATACTAAATTCTTTTGTGCATTGTTAGTATACAAATCGTCTGTGATTCAGCTCTTGCCTTTAGTTTACAAAGAAGATTGCAATTTTCATAATTAAAGATGCTTTTAAAATATATAAATAATTTAAGTTTCTGTTTAACTAACTGATTCAATTAGTCTCCGTTAAAATGAATGCATACTTTAACATATGAAATACGACAAATAAATCACACAGTAGACCATACCTGACTAAAGTATATGGTGTATCCATCTGAAAATTCGGATCTTGGAACTCCTGGGCCACTGACACTTGCTCCTATTCCCCTCTCTTTTGGATCTCTCAGAGTGAAGATCATTGCGAAGGTAGGGATGGAGATCATCAACTTGTTCGCTGGGTATCCTCTCTGGATATATCTATCCACCATCGCCCTCTACAATGACGAGCATTTTATGTATAAAAGGAATGGATGCAAGTTGAGATAATGTAAAAATATTGGTTTGTGAATCACATATAAAACGTAGTTACAAGCACTTTTTAAGTCTCGGTGGCAAATTCTTAGGAACTTCAAGTGATGGAAATGAATTCAAATTTAACACATGAAGCTGTGTGACTAATCCAAAGTTGTGCGAAATGTGAAAATACAGTGACTTGACTGGGACTCGAACCCAGGTCTCCCACTTTCCGGGGAGGTATTCTAAACTACTGAACTACCAAGTCACACCAATCTCACATCTGTAAGATTCTGCTCATGAAAGCTCCGTTTACTAAAGTGAAGATGATGTGGCTTGGTAGCTCAGTGCCCGGAAAATGGGAGACCTGGGTTTGAGTCCCAGTCAAGTCACTATTTTTCATTTCTCGCACAATCTTAGAAACAAGTTATAGGCTTGGAGACACCATAGTTCCACCGTCCATTGGACGGATATTAAAATATGTAACTACGGTCCTGTATCCAAATTTTAACGCAATTACTTTATGGTTGATTTTTTCCCATCCAAAACTGAAGCAACCTAGGAATTATTGACAGTATAGACGATTAGCTTACGATTTATCGTATCATTTTCATATTTGCCATATTTTTCGACGTATTAGATTGTCTTTTTCTATAAAAATGTAGTGCTAAAATTCTGACAGTGTGTTCTTTTCTATTAAAACTTAGTAACTTGCAGGTCAAATTTATTTTACTAATATTCTCATATATTTTAAAATTTTGACTTAAAACATTTCCTTATATACTCGTGATAATATAATTTTCTCATTAAATTTAACTAAAATTGTGGAAGATTTATTTTCAAGCTATATCAATCGCAGAATATTGTCATCTCGCTACTTACGGTTACACTGAGACGTCCAAAAATACTGGTGGTATTCAATATGGGTGAGTCGTGTTCCAGGAGAAGAGAAATGAAGGAGCTGCACCTATATTAAGGCAGAAAAGGAAATAATTATTGTAAAAAAACAAAGTATTACCTTGTTTCCCATTTTAATTCCATAATGCACTCTTTAATAATCGAAGAATAACTGTTATAGTAAAATAGGTTTTCTAAAAAGCTGTAAATTCATTGTTAAGGATCTACTTGGTATTCTCAAGACTAAATCTCGCGATTTATTGGCAATATTAGCTCACATGGTGCTCAATTTTTTAAATACATGAGATAAGCTCCTATATTATAAATGTTTATTTAAATTAAAACTACCGGCTATCGTTGATGAATAATAAAGTGGATTAGGTACTTTTTCTTACCTAGAACAGCGTGTAGCAATATTCATATTATTTTGTTCTGGAAGATGCCAACAAGAACAAGAATAAAATAAAATAAACTTTCAGCTTATAGATAAATTGAAACTATACAGTGCAATGAAAAAAGAACTCGTACAAATTTTTACAGGAGGGAATTATTTCCATCGAATTTAAATGACAACATGCGTCCCACAGGGTAGCATCATTATTATATTATTCCAGCCATATTGATAGTAATGTTAGGATGTTTTCTGAAAAGACGTGACATTCCGTGATGTACAAAGTTGAGGTTTACATTAACCTTGTAGAATTTTTTGGGGTGGAATTATGCAATGGTACGAATATTGGTAGTCGAACGTTCTGCAATTAATTTCTTTAAAAGAAAGTCTGTTGCTAGTAGTATTCAGCAAATATATACTTTCCGTAAGCAATCCATATAACATACTATTAGGGCATCAGTATTCCCCTTATGTTTTCTTATCATATCAATGTATTGGATTATTCCAAATATTTACCTTGATATCCTTTGAATCACTGGTTTCACAGGACTTGGTTTAGCGTCTTCTTCTTCTGTAGCCAAAGTTGACACGGTGTAACCGTACTTAGCGAATTCATCATGCATTTCACAGATGAATGTAGCGTAGTTATCCTGAAATAGAGGTAATCCTATCAATTAAACTGAATCTTATTAATCAATTCAATTGAGTTATTGAATGAGAAATCCCATCTTATACTTTTATTGAGGTAGTATAGAGTTTATCATTTGATCACATTAACTATTACGTGAAGTATGATTATAAATGTACATGCTCTTAGAGAGTGATGTACTACATTGAAATCAATGACAGTTGTCTCGTATATTGTAATATTTAAATCGTAATATTTAGATGTGAATCTCACTCAGAAGAGTGCCTGCCATCAGCTTAGAATATTTAAGATTTAATGTGAGAAATTTCAGAAAATGCATACGAACCATTTCATCGTTTGAAGGATTTGCTTCTATGTACATCCCGTCAAATCTGCTGGCATTAAGCAACGCAACCGCACTGTGAATTATCTTTGCACTTCTCTCAGGATTCTGATGTATCTGGAGAAGAAAAATCGTCATTGTAAATCTTATTTCTTAAACCTGAACAGTAAAGGGTGCGAAAGAAAGAATAGAAATAAAAAACGAGAGAGAGAAGGAAGCAGTTGATTTGAGTTTGCTCACAGAAGTATACTCACCCACTTTATATCACTAAGGTGAGAGTATAGAATCAACTTCAGGTTAGGATTTCTCTCTTTAAGCTTCGCCAGTCTTTCAGAGTAAGCTTAGGAAAAAATAAGTAGAAAAATTGTTATTAGATATTTTAGAAATTAGGAAATAATCTAATATAAAATTAAGAGAAAACTATTTTTATATTTACAAAAATATAGATTTATTTTGGGAGAAAAGCATGAAGCAATTTAATTACTTTGGAAATGAATATCCGTTGTAAAAAGAACCATATTCATTGCAATACATGAAGACGCTGTACTAGAATAATTTTAGATACAGAGCACTATCACATAGGCGTGGTTAACGCAATCGTTAGGCATGCGATATCATTATATATCATATTTTTGATAAAAGGTGGCAATACACATTTAATACTTGTATTTACGCCATGATCGTGCATTACAATATCATATAGACAATTTTTATATGGAATTATTGGAAATTAGATGCATATGTTATGAAGTAATTAAGGAATGCGGAGTATAAAGTTATTCTTTTTAATCTGGAATATGTTATATCTTAGCCTATGAACATGTTCAGAGGTGCAACGCTTAACTAGTAGAGCTGACTTTATAGCTGTACTAAAATTTAAAAGAGTTTTTAAAAATATAATATTTTTATGGATTCAGCTGATGTATCGTTACTATTTTATCTTACTTGTTGCGATGGAGAATTCCAGAAATATTGTAAAATGTAAACAATTGATGAAAGGATGGCACTTCGTAGTTTCCGCAGGTTATTCTTATTGGCAGACCAGTTACAATATATTGCCATCCTCAGTTAAGGATACAGAAAAACAATGAATTCATTCGCTTGTACTTAGCTTTTATAGTAATGAGAAGAGGGGTTAGGGAAATTTAGTTATCCACAAAATTAAGTACAAGCCTAACAAATTTCTATTTTTCTGAGTATAATAACAATTCTATTGCGAAAAACACGATCTTTCCGTTTATTAAATAGCGTTCCAAAAAGCAAAGTTATCTCACAAAAATATCTGGTGGAAAACACGAAGTTCCATCTTTCGTTTATTAAATTGTGGTCCAGGGAGTAAGGCTATCTTACAATAGTTACGAAAAATGAAAATATTACTCACTTGCTCCTCCTGATGGATGCACATTCGATGGAGATCGAATGATAACTTCCTCAGTTTCCTTTTCTATATTTCCGTGTAGAAATACAATGTGGGTGCATATCGAGGGGTCCATATCCGCAGGGGATAAGGTCTTCGTTTCTGAAGTCTTTAGAGCGCCATAGTAGCAAACTACCTTTTTCTCCTCCGCTGTACTCCCCGAATAAATAAGAATGATTTTAGTTGATATGTATTACTTTTAATTATCGTCATATCAGGACATTACTGTAATATACTTACCCTTAATGGAAGAGAATATCTGCAAGATGGTTAATAGAAACAGTATTTTTGTATACATGATTGCTTTTGAAGGAGATATCCTTTTGTGTAAAGGATATCCAAGATATTGATGATATTAGAGACTATTTGAGGAGTTGGCAAAAGTCCCCCTGAAATAGAGATAATAAAATTATATTGTACAAATATTGCTGAACTTCTCTTTTACTATAAGTACTTATAACAACTTCTTCATGAGTAAAAACTTCTGAAAAACATATGAAGTCAAACTTATTAGATCTGGTCAATTGATGCTATAGATCTTTATGCAGCGAATGGGGATGTATTCGAATTTTTCATGCCTGATTTTAGCATGAATACCTTCTGAGCAGTTAATGATTTTAACGTGTATAGATTGAACACTTATTCGATATTTAAATCTTGAAATATATCGTTTGTGATAAACAGAGGCTTAGCTGAAAACTGCTTTTATGTTCTGTAGTATGTAGAATGCTGAGTAGTTTTCATATGGAACATTCACATATTCTTAGAAATGCATGCATATAAATTTCTGTCTATTATCATGTCTGCAGAATGCTGCAGACATGGTAATAGACAGAAATTTCTACTCAAGTTCCTTGTTACGAGTAAGATCACATTTGAAGTTTGAAGCACTACCCCTATATGATTTCCTTATATCTTTGTATCCCATTCTATGCCCTAGATATCATATCTAAACTAAAGGAGACTTCAAACAAGCTCAATAATGTTACTTCATATTAGGATTAGAAACTGCGTACATATATCGTTGACCTGTTACAGTAACAGGTAACAGTTACAGTAACAGTAACAGTTACATACATATAAATGTAATATCCTTTGCGTAAACTCACCCGTCCCGGAATCCAACCAGCTATCGAAAACGGCACAGCTGAATTCTCTACGGCAGAGATCTCGCAACTGGACGTCTTCACGGCTTGTTTCTTTTTTCCCTGCCTTTAAAGGTCATTCGAGATAGGAAGGTTCCGATTGGGAATGTACTGGTTTTTTCGGGTGTTACGTTCGCTTTATCAAAGTTCCGTTACTTATTTGAATCTTCCCAAAAAATAACGATGTCTTAATGGGCGATCGAATGGAAGGTTAACAAAACTGATAAATGTATACACTATAGAACTCCCTTATCTAGAATGACGGTAATAATTTTGACTTTTTTTGAAATGTGAAGCTAGATAGCGTATAATATTATTGTTTACATAAGAACCTTCTGAATATTCAGAAATGATATTCATCCGTTTCTTCCTATAAATGTCATGATGGAATCTGAAGTAAGAACTTTTTATGGAACTCCTAAAAACCGATTATATAAAATTTTATTGAACGTCATAAAATATGAAAATAACCTGAAGACACACCATAGAAACTTCTGGCCTATATGTGGTAATGATTTCCTAATCGTTCCTTTTTCTTTCCATATTTTGCTAATTACATTAATGTTTAATTGCTTCCTAACAATATATCAGTAAGAAATATTAGTTAACTGTATTAGCGAATCAAAATATTTAAAAAATATTAGTCAATCTATAGTAAAATATTTACACAAATTTCTTGTTCATAGTAAGATTACAGTTAAAGCACACGTAGTAGGCCTATGTTATCAGATATCGCGATATTTTATGTTATTAGTTGAAGATAATAGTTTTACGTCCGCGAGTAGGAGACGAACTTAAAGGACACCAAAAGAAAGAGCTCAAAAAAGTTGTATAAATATAATTTCCTTTGCAAAAACTCACCCGTTCCAACCAGGTGCTGAATACAGCTCTGCTGAATCCTCTGCAGATGAGGCTTCGCAACTGAAATTCTTCACAGCTTCCTTTCCTTTCCCTCAGCTTTTGAAGGTCATGGAAAGCACGCGGATCCGATTGGGCTGTGTCTAATAGCTCATCACGAGTTCATGGCCATGCCGCGGGCGTTTTCCTCACGTGTGCAAATTTAAATCAACCGCACGACTGATTTGCAAACATAATAACGTAGTGGGAATACAACGGTGGAAAAAAACGTGTAAGCATTAAAGTTTTGATTGCTTTTTGGATTTTTTCAGCTCAAAAAATCTCTTGAGGTGTCAGAGGTGCACTTATAATAAATGCACGTGAAGTTCATTTGCATCGTTTATAAACTTTTTATCTTCTGTAGATTTCAATTTAAATGATCTAAAGAAATGAAGACAAGAAGCACAATAAAGAAAACCGAGCAAAAATAAGATGAAGATTTGGTCGTGGAATATCGTTTCCCGATAAGAAATTGGGGACTAAGAGTAAGAAATTCGAAAAAAATGACGAAAAATTTGTGTTTTTTTAAACCCCGTTCCCGTCACGACAAAGGTTGTTGTTAAACCCACGATTTATTATTCAATATCCTTTTTTATTCACTATTCCATAGTAATACACGGAAAACTTATGCCCATCTTTGTATATAATTAATCTGTGACGGCTATCGGACAACCATATGGGTAGCACGTTTGATTTCGAAGAAAGCGGTCCTTGGTTCGGTTCCCTGTGGGAACTCACGTGCGAAATGACCTCAGCTGTCGAAGCATTTAAAAATGGGGGCGAGTACGTACATTGGATAGATATGGTAAACAGAATTTACACCGAGTCGAACACACCTGTTTTTAAAGTATTCTGTCTGTTACCGCATCACGCCAAAAATATCCAACGGATTTTGATGAAATTTGACAGACTGATAAGTGTATGTTCACGAGTGACACGATATATACATTTTATCCCATGCATACTTCGACCAGAAATGGACCATTATGTTCAGAGATATGTAGAAGGCGGAGGGGAAATGGAAAGTGGTAGGGGTAGGGGAAGTAGGGGATCTATTTTCTTCTAAAACTCTATGACTAAGCGTTATGTAACTTGTAAAACGTACCGATGAAAGCATATTTCTTTAAAAGGTTATTTCTGAGTTCTGAAGAAACAATATCACTAAACATGAAAATTCAGTATGTTTCCATCGGAAATAATTTACACATCAGCATCGACTTTGAATCACCATGGATAAACACCGCAATTAGAAAACAGTAACTACGCAATAAATAGCACCATTAATATATTTATTATATATTATACCATGAGTTCTCATATATGAGTATGTGACGGATAGCTTAACAGTAAATGAAAAAGTAAAATGTATATAAAATATGAAAAATAAGTTCATCATTATAAGTGAAGACTTCTCTTCTGTTCCTCTAAAGTAGTTATTCCTAATTGCTTAACATTTCCGATGTCCTACATAGTGAATTGGTGTTCAAAATCCACTGACCGAAGGCTGAGGTCAGTATCTTATCTTCTTAGGCATTAGTCATCTCTTGAGAATAGAAGATTTCCTTATCGTCTTTTACGAAATTATATCTTAAGTAACAGGATAAATTGAATGCTGGACAGTGATCTCTATTAAAATTGGATTGAATACCGTGAAGTTGACATGATAAAATTTTGTAATTTGAAGTATGTTCCACGTACGTCTTTTATTTATATACATAATAGAGAGGATATTTAATACACGGAATATACATTAATATACACGAAGCATTTTTTAGTTTCTGCGGACATTAATAGGGTTTGAAATTTGTTTTTAATGAGATGTATTCACAAATATTACCCCAACTGAATTAGTAACGTTTTTAAATGTTATATTTAATATATCTTTCCTGTACGTCAAACCAAAGTTTTTCTCTGTCTTAACAAAGCCTAACCTTTAATATTTAATCATCAAATTTAAACCAACTATTAGATTATAACCAGTAGTTTTTTCATCTAACTTAGGTATTATCACTATCGAAGAGTATTTTGGGACAACTGTTGATTGTACGGTAATCTTGAAATCACACCATTCTTTAATTGCCTCTATAGTTTTGCTCAGAAACTTAGAATTATCTTCTTTGTTTGTCTCAATAGGTAAGAAAACTGTCATGATTGCGCTTATAATCGCATTTATTATGGTCATATCTGGCTCAGAAATGTTCGGAAATCATTCTATTAAAGATGAGGTACTGAGTTAGAAAGCAAGCTATCTCTATAGAGTAAACATCTCTATAGAGTAATATATATATAAATATCTCTAGTGAGTAAACCTTATTGAACAATAATCTGTTTATTATTTACCATGAAATCAAGAATCTTGATGAAGGAATTATATCGTTTACTCCCTGATAAAACTTTGATGTAATTGAATTTTGAATGTTATCCGAGCGTTTGGGATCATGTATATAAAATGGTTCATTTTATTGAATCAACTCGGAGGTTTTAAATGCTCAAGTTTAGTATGTCCGAAGATTCCAAAAAATTAATTGAATTACATTACTATTAAATTATGTCAATAATTACCAAGCTGTATAATAACAATTTTAGGAAGTGAAAAAATATTTCAGCGGTTGTCTCCTCTGACGAGAATGATGAACTATGAATCGCGAGATGAAATATTTTATTTCACCGAAAATGTTTTATCTTCGCATAGAGTCATCGTTTTTTCTCAACCCGATGAATAAATGAATAATGTTAGGAAATAATTAATGGGATGTAATTGTTCTGCACTTTTTCGCATATTTCACCTGTCAGTTAAATGCCCATATGACATAAATTAGTGTGTCAGCTTTACACCACAACGTGAAATACCTTTACAGTCGAAAATTTCCAGTAAATTGATTGACAAGAAAATCAATATGCGTGCTATATTTTTGGGTCTGAAACAAGCATATCATTTAAATATTAATTTTTCAATATATTTAGTTCTCACAAAAGCATTGCACTTACGAAAATATGGAATATGTTTTGAATTCGGTAGGATTATGGAAAGAGTTGTTAAAAATCAATCGACAGTCAATCACGTTTTTTGACTGGTGCTTTTTTTAATTTGCCTTTTGAAAGCGCTTTAACAAAGCATATGTATTATACATTATTAAAAACAAAATTAAAGTACTTTTTAAAAATTTTCGCCTCATACATATAGATTTTCAAATTTAATCCCTCTGACAGATCATCTAAGTGAATGATTGCTATATTTCCAGTAATTGATTTCATGTATATTATTTTAGTCATGGCACCACTTTTGTATTACAATTAATTTTTTATTTGTACTTTTCTCCATGTGATAGTTTTCTTTTGTGTGTTTTAGCTTCTAACTACCGTTGGATTTTCGAAAGTTTTTAATCCCTTTTTTGTGAATGTTTTTCTGTTGTGGACATTTATTCCTAGGGTTATACTTTAGTGGTAGCTTTATTTACGTCCTGTCCTTCTTACGTTTTTCCACTTCTTTCTATTTATCTATGCATTATTTATTTGTTTCATTAAGATCATTGAAGACAAGTTAGAAAAAGATACTTTTAAGATCAATCTCGCCTCAGTGAAAAACTTTTAAGTTTTTTTTCTGAAATTAGTCAAAAGAATATGTTTATCTCTTCAGATTATATCGTTACCCGTAAAGTTTCTTCATAACAATCAACCTTTAAGTTTAAGGGATAAAAATTAAAATTGAAGGAATAATTTCCAATATTTTTCCACGAGGAATAACTTATTATATAAAAAATTCACAAGTCCTACTGGATCACTAGGTTGCAAGGCCTTGATCGATATTAATGGCTAGTGTGTTTCCCCGTCAAAAATGACGGCACTAAATTTTAGTTTAAAAATTGTTCAATTTCGGGTACTGCTAACTTTAGATTTCAAGTTTCATCAATGCATTTATAAGAAGTTTTACTAATGCTTTCCTCGCCAGTAAATTTAGACTTTTCTCCACACATTTCATAAGGGCTCATCCTCGTATGAGAGTCGAGTTCAACAATCTCCTTAGTCGTCAGAGGTACAGGTTGTTAGTAATCGAAAAACTGTAAAGGTTCTCGTGTTATTCGTCGGAATTTCGATTCGTAAGCGATGTTTACAATACTAAATAAAATACCTTTATTCACCCGCCTTTCTCTTGCTACTGGTCTCGATATTGTTGGACCATTATTTATAATTTAGTTTAAAAAGAGAGTCCTTAGTCAATTTTATTGAACTTATTCATATCTTATGAGAATATTTTCGAATCGTCCAGTCGAAACCATGATACTTTAGGTAAAAAATATTGATATGTAATAATTCATTGTTTCATTAACTAATTTCTACGTTTCACAATATCATCTCGTAGGGAAATGTCCTAAAATTATCCACAAAAATTTACTTAGCGTACTTCTTACGGGATTTAATTTACATTGGAGAAATAAATATATAAATGTATGCTCAATGGAGATTATTATGTAAGATAATGTACGCAAGTAAATGCAAGAATTTAGTAATACCAAATTCCACATGGAAATCAAGGAGATATAGGGTTTATAATATGTTTCAACTTTGCTCGGCAGTTAAAATCACGAGAGGGTTACATCAATGTTGATGCATTTTCGCGGAACAACGACCTCCAAGGATTCTTCTCCACGGTTCTCTTTCACATTCCCCAGTATTCACTTCAGAATTATTTCCCGCTCGCGAAATCAAGCGTGGAACATCCCCTCTTGCAATTCTTAGGAACATCCCCCTCAATTGTTATCCGAACCGAATTCAGCCATAATTCAGCTTCCATTTCCCAGCAATGACTGAGTAACGATGTAGGAAACGTAGCTCCAGACCCGATTTCATATTTCAAAAAATAAACGGCGAGAATTTTCATTTCCCATCCGCCGAAATCCTTATCGGGATCTTAAAATATCCTTTTTCTCCGCTAGTTCATTCGGACGCGAACCCCATTCGAAAATATTGCGTAGGCCATTAAAATCCTCGTACGGATCAAGCCCTCACCTTTTCTCCGATCCAACTCCCATGCACCTCTCCCCCAGCACCACTTTTATCTTGCCCTCCCGAGCATCACGCACCGATGCTTCCAATATCCCTTTCTTTCAGCTTCCTCTTTTATCCACTGCCGCGCCTTTCTCTACAGCTCTGGTCAGCCGTCTTCCATTTCTCATGTTCCTTAAATCCCCGATGAATGTTTCCCATTCTTTCCGACTCTCCATTCTTTCTGTATTCTCCCCGTCGTTTATCATCTACGGCCGATTTTGTTCTCTCTCTCTCTTATCCGAACCCTTCCGCGTATTGCTTTTGGGGGAAAAAGGTAGATCGGAATCGCAAGAGGGCAAGGGTGGTGTATATCGAAATTGTGGTGGTAGTATTTTTAAAAGCGTTTCGAAGTCGAGGAATTTTCGCACATAAGAGCCTTAAGATGCTTCAATGTTGCCGTTCCGTTAGACTTTTCCATGCCTAAATATTGCTTATTAAATACATGGGTGGTCTGAAAAGTTTCTGACATTTCGCCATTTCTCGACATTTTTTCTGAATATTTTCTGAGGATTTCTGAAAAATCCGGGACGGAAACTTTCCAGACCTCCCTCGTATCATTAGAAAATGTAAAATTATATAAATCGCAATGAATTCTTTATTAAATATCGTAAAAATGACAATTTATGTACAGGAATCAATCAAATTTCGATGAATTAAATGAATACTTACTCCACTTCATATGTTTTTATGCATGATTATAATGAATTAAAATGATTTCACAATCATTACGGTATTAAATTGACGCAATCTTAACTGTTTACCGTCGCTTAGATGCCAGTTTGACTGATTGCCGAGTAGAAATTGTTGTTGTTTTGAGTTTATCGATCTAAATTGTTATCTCGGTGAACTTCGGGGTTCCTTGGAAATTTAAATCATATAAATATTTTGCTCGAAAACTCGTAAAAATATTTTAAACACCCATTAATGTAGCCCTTATTTTTGCGTGTAGCAAGTTCAGGAGTTTTTAGCCACATGTCATTGCTTTTTGGTCAAAGGTAAGGCTGCGAATATTGTAAATGATCGTTATCCAGTGGTGATAAAACATACAACTATAATAGTACAAAGGGAATGGGGAGAAGTAGGAAGTCATAATTATGCATTTTTTATGTATTAAGCACGTGCGCATTATCAATCTAGGTGACCTAGATAAAAATTATTACTATATAAGTTAACGTCCTCTTCATATACTCCTACCACAGAAGTAGTATTGTTAAAAGTGCTTCGATAGCTCAGGTCATTTCTAACATAAGGGCACCAACCGGGAATTCGGTTATATAAACTTATAGAGCGAATTCTGCTTACTAGTAAAAAATATTGAAGTGTAGTAATACATGAAAAATTGAACTGTTTAAATGAACAGATAATCTCCACCATATGTTGTGATGAGTTAAGATAAATAAATTGTTTAGTTATTCATAGATATTGTTCGATGGTTTTGATGTGTTTGAGACCGGATGGTGGTTTTGTAACGCTCAAACCGGTAATCTTGAGAATTATGATAGTGTGGAATAGTAGATTAAATGAAATATTACATTTATTTCATTTCAAAGAAGGATACAAATCTGATAGAAATTTTAAATTTTACGAAGATTGAAATTAGGCAACATTGAAGGAATACTTTTGTAGGAATTTCTATCACTCGGAATTACATAACAGACATATTTTTTATGGTACCTACTACATACATAAGTAAATTTTGGAAAATACACATAAAAACGAAATATAAACATAAATTATAGCGAGAAAATAAAGAAATAGAAAAAGTTGAAAGGAAAAAGATTTTTCTTAAATAAAAACCCGTTTATGGAAATAGTTTTCTGAAAATAACTTTTCCTATAATCGAGAAATTAATTATATTCATCAAGAGTAGAGAATCATCTTTACGCTTTGGAAAACTAATGTGAGGATGTAGATGTATTTTTGTGATATTTATTATTTTCTCATAGTGTATTCCTGCAAATTCCACTTTTTTGATTTGATTTTATAATATTATTATTATTTTGTAATTTCGTTGTAATGTTTTATCTTATGTTTTCATCATATTTATTATTTCCTCATTGTTTACTATTGCAATTTTTTTCTGATTTTATTTTATCATTATTTTTGTAATTTCTTTATAGTGCTGTAATTTCCAATTGATACACGGTTTTCTATTATATCTTCTAGCATGTACTATCAGTAGGTTTTCGTAGGTTTTTCACACCCCTTCTTTGCGGGGGTTTTCCTGCAGTTGATCTTCTTTCCTAAGATATCATCTTAGGCTTTTTACATCCACTCCTTTTAAAGTTTTCCTCTCTATTTCTATTCATCTACACAAAACTTTTTATGTATGTAATATCATTGACGAAAGGTTTGATGGAAGAAGATACTTTTCAGTCTCAATCACGCTTTAATAAAGACCTTATAGACCTTATGTATTAAACCGTTTATGTTTCTTAACATTTGGTGTCGGTATTCCAAAATAAAAGGCCCTTTTTAAATTATAGAGATAAAAATAATGTTTATCCACACACATTTCTTTCCCTCCGAATGAATGAAGATCGTTAACCGTGATTTTACTTTCTACGGGCTCTTTGTCGTAATACAACGTGGACTGGACGATAGAGTTCTGAAAGGGAACATTCCTAAACACCAATTTTTCCTGTTTTATTTCTCCCGCTCCTCCCAAGCGTCACGCGCCGATGGCCCCAATATCGCTCTCCATGTGTTGCCCAATCCAGTTTCTGAAGGTCGCTCCCGGTCATCCAACTTCTCCCTTAATCTTTTCAGTTATCTCCCTCTCCTCTCATTTATCACCGCTTCTTTCCTTCATCCATGAAAATCATCCTTTCCGAACCACACCATTTATCGTTCGTTATTTTCGCTGATTGAATCGAGGTCGCCGCCCAACGTTTGCGATGTCTCCGTTGCACGTCACGTTCGAAAATAATTCTTAATTTCACTAAATAAGTGAATTGTCTTCGTTATGCTATATTTGGACATTAGGAAATGTCCATCAGGGCTTCTTTACCGATATATTGTTGCTTGGAAAATGAAGAAATTGTTTGTGATTTCACTACTGACTTGATTATAATGAAGAAGTTATCGAACCCTTTCCCCCTTCCTGTAATGTATTTATTAATAGAATTAAAAAGGCTCTGTAAATAAAAATAATTACCTGGTTAAAATAAAAAGATTACCTTGTTCAATATATTTTCAATATTTTCATAAGGAATTGTTCAATATGTACTATAAAATATGAGATTTTTTTTTATACCAACAAAAATGTACTCGTTTTACCCACTTATTTGTAAATTATTGTAAGTAGTTAATACATGTAAGATGTAACATTTTAAAACGAATGAAATTTTTCTTTATGTAATAATTTTAATAACTTATCAAGATATTGTTTTTCTCTATCGTTGTAATTTAAAATTTGTAATTTTTATTTACGTTTCATTGCGTTGTATTGATTCGTATTATATTGTGAAGCTCTGCCTTCGAGAGGTTTTTGGTGGGTTTTTCTCCCGACTAGAGTGAATACCAGGCAGGGTATTTAAATTATGTATTTCCCCTCAAATAATGACTACCACCAACTAGTTGTAGTCTGTCAACAATAAATAAATAATTAAATTATGCAGTTGGGCAAAGTATAAGACAATTTATAGAGGTTTCAATTATTATATATTTACGATTTAATTCAATATTGATACTCAAGGTCATTTTATTATCATATGAGTATTTTCGGAAAGTTTACAACCAAACAGAATGAAGGGTTAATATTTTTTCAATTTATTAATCAACAAATCTGATTGCCAAAAATTGAAAAATAATAAATGAGTTTTGAATGTTAACTTTTATAATTCCAAATGGCAAGACATACATCGTGTTTTTACAATACATATTCATGCATAGAAACGTATTAGCCATTTTATTGGTTATCAGTTATCATCAAAACCCTGGCAAAGAATAATTTTATAATATTCAAATAAACATAAAAATGAATATTTTAAATATTTATCGACCAACACTCCACGCAACTTGGCTTAGAATTGTCAAATGTATATAATAATGAATATTAGTATATTATTAGTAGAATCTTTCATCGTTGGCCACAGTTCATGTTGTGAGATAATGAAGGCGAAGAAAACTGCAATTTACACAAGATTTAATTTAAAACAAAACACAAACGACTAGGTTCGGCTAAATCGCCATTTTCAGGCATAAGGTTCATAAAAATTTTGAAGAAAGGATGAGGAGAGGGAAAGGGTTCCAAAAGTTAATTTCTTAGTTTAGATCGTTAACTAAAAATGTAACGGTAATCTTGGTATCACTGATTTGTACATTCCTAAGATAAGTAGAAGAATACGGTAATATTTAAAAATTTTGTTGGAAAATCCTCTAACATCAAACCATCGTAAATGGATTTAAGGTAATGGAAAGCATAAATAAGTAAATAGATAATCGAATTGGATATTTATTGCACAAAGGGTGAAATGCTGTTTCGAAAAATTTTCAACACGATAGGGCTGTAGACAAAGTAGGAAAAAGAATTTTTTAAAGTTATGAATTTTATTTAAGAACTATGAAGATGACTTAGAGAAATGTTGGAAAGTAATACCGTTTGTCTTTCTGCTTTCTCGAATGCTACCAATCGAAACTCTTCTTTCCTTTCAACGTTCGGGTTGTTGGTTCAAGAGATGTTATTTTATTTTGGAGAGCATTGAAGCGCTGAGAGTTGGAAGAGGGAATCTTATTCAAATGATTATTTTGGCATAACTTTCTTTCTTGGACTTAGCCCGATGCATGATAATTTTTGGCTGACGTTTTGAAGTTGGTTCTCCTTCCGAAACTTCTTCCAACTTCTCATCTCATTCCGGATTCCTCCCGCACGCACATCTTTTCAAACTATCCATTTTCTTCGGCTCCCTTTCTCTTTATTTCTTCGAAAGATTTTACGTTTATTTCATCAGTCTTTACTCTACTTGGTAAATTACGTATTCCATTTTTGGGTCTGTTTATCTTATTCGTCTTCTTGCATCGGGCATGATGGGATCCACCATTGATTCATACCCAAGGCTTCAAACCGAACCAAAACCGAAAAAACCGTTATTTTTACCGGAAAGGAAACTAAATTCGAACCGAAAATTAAAGTATTTGAACCGAAATCGGAATATATCTCCGTTCCAATTATCGATTCGCAATTAAGTATAACAGTAGTTATATGTAGCAAATATATACGAAAATATACATATAAATAACATTGTTTTAACAGGAGAAATGATCCTTGAGAGTTTATGCCCATCAACGTTCTTCTCGTCATTCATTTCCTAACAATTCTTTTCCCATTGCATTTTCTTTATTAACCTTCTATTGCAAAGATTTTTCCCTGCACCATAACCTATTCTTTTTTATTCATGATCAATCTTCGAAAATATAATAACGACACATGAGGTTAGGTAGTCGAGAGGCACACTTGGGACTAACCTCTCCAATAAAAATTCTATCTATCAATCATCACTGTTTACTATCACTTATTGTGTATTCTTAAAATTTACATTGAGGATATTGCTGAGATTTATAAGGTATTATATAGAAAATATTTATTCGTGTGTTTTGCTTAAAAGTATCTTTTGCAAATTAAAAAAAATCCTTATAAAATTATTCATCTGAATAATTTTATGGAACTGAATTTATTCATTTCCATGTTTCTTTTTCCTTCCTATAAGTTGTGTAAGCCTGATGTTAATAATGGAATAGAAGCAAGGCCGATGGGCTGGAAAATTTGCTCATATTGAATTAACTTTGAAAGCGTTACCGAGATATATTCTTAAAACTTTGTTGTTAAAAGATAATTTGGGATTTCTTTCACTATCATATCTTAAACTTATACGGAGGCAAATTTAGGACAAATATAACAATAGTCATTCACTCATATACTATCATAACATTTAATCATATCATTTACTTTTCGCAGATGTATAAGTGTTTTACCCTTCGGTAGGTTCATATAACCCCACATTCCCTATTTAATTCCCTCTCATTTAATTCCTAGTAACTCATCCCACCCCTAAATTCATCCAACATCTTTTGTCTTTGTCTTCCCCTCTGTCTCTTCCCTCGATCGCTCTCTTCAGCAATCCCTCTCCTCTCAATATTTGACCCACCCATTGCCTATGTCGATTTATAATTACTTCAATTAACACCCTCTTCTCCCCAACCATCTCTAGCACCTCCTCGTATGATTTTCTATTTTTAAAGATATAATATGGAAATTTCAGATAAGGAGCCGCGCTCAAATGATGTCATAGGATGTTTGATCCCCCTGACTTCCGTCACAAATCGTCCTAGGAAACTGCAAACCCTATATGATACGGTATCGCAGATTTTCAAAATATCCTTATCAAAAGATTATGAGATTAAGTAAATACGCCCCTTAGGGGTAGCCAGAGAAATTTTCTTGCACCGCTTTTTATACGAAAAATATGGAGCTATAGCTAAAATGCGTATCTCCCGGAAGAACTCTCGATTTACAGCACAATGCGAACAGGCATCGTACAAGTTCTAGTGTGATCGTGAGGATGCGAGCGCAAAACACGAAAAAATAACGTGCGTATGAGATGTATCGGACGTGACATAAAACGTGAATAAAAAACACGGCAAAGGCCAACTTCCTCATCACGGAGGGTTTCCGGAAAGCATGTAAGAGACAGTTTTTGAAATCTATTCAGTACCGTTCTGATGTCTTTTGTCCTAGTATCCTGGCAATTGTTTACTCGTCCATTTATGCAGATATTACGCGATAAAATCCCTTCTCTGAAAAAGGCCGCTCTTTTCCCGGGGATTGTTTGCTGCCTTTTCCGCAATTCCCGGAATTCAACGACTAGTCGCGATAGCTAGGATGTTACCCAACCGTCCGCTATTCACTTGTTCTCTCTTTCTCTGCCCACGTGTCGCTATAGCAACAATACCACAGACAGGCGATAGATTAAGCACAATATGTGTGTATGGATGTACATATCATAGAGATACCCATTTGATTTACGTAAATAGTTATCAGAAACATTTTGGCCAGTTTTTTAATTTGATGTAAGCTGAATTTCCAAACTTTATGCTGTGCATTCAAAATATAGTCACCTTTAAGATTTCTCCAATTACTATTTTTATGAGCTGATGTTTTACTGGAAGTTTTAAAAAAAATACTGACATGAGGTCATTAATCTATGCTTCCTGTTGAGCTTTAATTTCCAGCATTTGTGTAAAGAACGGCTTTTTGATGAGGTATTAACAGTGGGAAATGCTGATGAGATATCGAAACTTGTTATGCAGAAAAGAATGCCTGTACTTTGCGATATCGAAATATACTTTACAGCAACGAATGCCTGTAAAAAACGAAACCTTTCCTATTTTATAGGAACAACTAATTCGTAATGGGAGACCGACGTCAAGTATCTCGATACAATCTTCAAGAAGTACTTTGCTGTAGCCTAAGGCCTCTATCCTCTACCACCAGATCTCTTATTTATTATATAGACTCGGGGAAAAAATCTAACCTTCCTAGGAAAATTACTAGACAATTTTAAATCTTATTATGCATGAATGTAGAATGAATGCGTGTTAAAAGAAAAAATTCTCCGTTTTTATTCATAATACCTTGTGAACAACTGACGTTTACCTTCATAATGTATCTAGGTAATATGTAGTATTCAGTCCCGAGATGGTCAGAGGGATTATAGTATAACGTATGCAAGAAATGCTTTTATGCTTAATCACCTCACATTTTTTGCTTGGCGTGGACTTTATATATTTGGATATTTTCACCCTGAAACGTTCATTTATTCACAAAATTCGCGATCCGACTCCATCGAATCTACACTTCATGCCTCATTCGCCATCTCCTTCCCTTTGTGCAACATCTCCATCACGGTCATTCCTTTCGAATTCCCATTCATTTTCGCACCGCCCAATTTTCCATAAATCGCCATCGGATACAAAATTGCCCGTCCCCACCGATTTTCGACCAATTTCTCCATCGCTCCGCATCATCCGCAATTATTTCATCACACAACCTTTTGTCTCTCCCCCATTAAACTTTTATCTCCTTTTTCCACCATTAGTATTCTCCCTCTTCTCCTTCGACCTCTTTCAATCCCATCTTCCAGACCCTCTCTCTCTCTCTCCCTTTCATGCCCAAACTTCTTCCCCTCTCACCCCAGCGACTCTCTCTCCAGATAGGAAATTGACCACTGGGGACCTTAAAGGGTGGACCAAAATTGAACCCACCCAGGGGACAGAATGAAGAGCTGCTTACGCCAGAAGGATGGCGGTATTGTAGGGAATAGGGGAGCGACGATAAAGGAGGGAGGAAGAAGGAGGTTAGAAAGAGAAGAAAAATTTGGGTGAAAGAGTGAGAGAATAGGGAGGGTTAAAGGGAAGGGCGTGCGGGATAAAGGGGAAGATCTAATGAAGTAATGGAGGGAATTGGTGAAAGGGAGTGAATTATGAAAGAAGGTAAGGAGAAAAGGAGTGACGGAGAATGTAGGGATTATTTACTAGGGAAGATTGGAAGGGAAAGTATTCCAGTGGATGAGGTGACCAGAAGTCTCTAATGAAGGCTTGTTTTTGGTTAACAAGAGGTGAGGTTGGTCCTATAATTAACGAATTTAACCAACCACACATCCATGTTATTTACTTTAATTTCTCGTTGATTGCTTCACACCATAAAATTTTTACAAGTCGTTTTCGTATATTGTGGAAGTAAATAGAATTTTGGTGAATTTTTTCCCAGATTTATTTTCTGCGTCCGATACCTTTTATAATTTATCTTCAAGGTTGAAGAGAAGCCAGAGAAAATTCTCTTTCTAAAAAAGTTCTATGGCGTGGAGATTGAACTTATCAGAATTGATTACATTAAATCTCCTTATTAGTAAACTGGAAGATGCTTATTATCTATCATTATTTCCCTATTGTTCCATAAGAAATCAGTTTTTCTCCATGATGTATTTCCATATGTAATATACTGCTTTTTTAGAATTTTAATCGACCCCAAAGGGTTTAAAAGATATTGCTAGCGGTCAATTCACGGTCTGGAGTAGATTGGATGCATGTCGAAAAATAAATTTAAAATATAATGATGCAGTGTTAAGAAAGAGGAACTAACATACATATTACCTACAGCAACATTAATTTGAAAGATTGACTTTTCACTGAACACATGGAAGATTATGAGCGTCTCCAAGTTCACAGATGTCGCTATTATCCATTCCACTTAAAATGGTGTCCTGAAGAAGGTAATTTATTTTGCATCTCCTCCTCAGTGGTGAATATAAATTAAAGTAGGTATAATTTGGGTTCCAGTTTTTCAGTTCCGGTTTTCATTTGTTTCGGTTTTTATTTCGGTTCCGGTTTTCATTTCAGTTTCGGTTTTCATTTCAGTTTTGGTTTTCATTTCGGTTCCAGTTAATATTTCGGTTCCAATTTTAATCTCGGAACCAGTTTTCATTTCAATTACGGTTTACCTTCCAGTTTCGGTTTCCATTTCGGTTTGGGCTTTAATTTCGGTTTGAATTTTCATTTCGTTTCCGGTTCGATCCCTCGAAACACCCCGAAGCACATCTTACAGCGCACGCACCCGGCGAAGGTCACGGAAACGCCCTCGAGACACAAAGCTAATCTTCATACGGTTTGATGCTTTAACTCCCATTCTCCGCATGTTAGGAGGAAAAAACTCTTCCCTCCGGAGTCTCCTCCACAGCCGGCACAATGGAAAGCGGCGGCCATAATAAATGAGGAGGTGCGTGCGCGTGAAAAGCGGAGGAAATTCGAAGACGTAGAGCTCCTTTAAACGGAAGGGCCGGCATTACAAAGGAGGCGAAAGGACACTCGAGGGGAGTTTGTTAAGGGAGGGGAAACGCAGCTGAGTGAGCAGGGGATGAAGAAGTTTGATTAAGGGAAGAAAGTTGGATGTAAGAAAAGGTGTAGGAGAGGGACAAAAAGAGACGGGCAGTACGTCGTAATGGGGGTCATTAAATGGAAAGGGACGCTGTAAGGAAATCGGAAGAGACGACGTCGCCGGTGTAAGGGCGCCGCTCCCGAGAAATGGCTTTATTTTGACTAATGCGGAAGGATAACGCTGCAAAACATGCATGCGATCAGTCGTGCGTGAGTGCGAAGTGTTCGTTATTTCCAAGGTCAGGACCAGGAAATGTCTCTGAAACATCCGGTTTCGGTTGCTAGCAAAAATATTCGATTACTGTTGTTCTGCAGAGAACCGGAGATGTAGTCTTTTCTTCGTAGACCACTGCAAAACATATTGTCGTGTAAGTATACACTTTAAGCAAGGAAAGGAGATTTTCCACAAGATGGCGTGTACCCATAGAAAAATCCCAATGAGGAATATGCTTGAAAATTGTCCGCAGGGACCGGGAATCGAACCTGAGTCCCCTAATAACTGGTAGGATCCTCTTTCCGTTAAGCTATGGGAGACCAAGGTTCGAACCCGGTACCGTCGGACTTTTTACAAGTATATTCTTCCTTGGGATTTATAAACTTTAAGAAATTTCAACTTGCTCGTAAAAACTATCGTTTTCCTTTTCTCAACATTGAATCTAAAATCAGATCTAAATGTTATGTATCAAGTAAACCTTTTTCTAAAACGGAATACATACGCGTATATATGAACTTCATCTCAAGGGCAAACAGAAACTGAATATACGTTATAAGTTCAATAGCAATCTTACTAAGTTTATCCAGTATAATTATAAGCAAAACAAAAACAAAAAGTAACACCTACTATGAAATACACAGATAGGGATATTGCAAGTTACGAGGTAGAATTCATTATTTTTAAAGACATTTTTTAAGCGTTGGTGATATAGAAAAATCCACGCCAAACCTAAAAATTCTGATATCTTCCTTAAGCAGGTCGTTCATTAAAGTTTCTGTGAAAACTAAAAAAGTCCAAAAAAATATGTCTTCCACTTGACATAAATATCACTTAAATTATTATTTGGTAATTTTTAGGAATTTTTTTTACAATTTTATGTTTGAATAAATTCAAACAACTTTCATTCGTAATTTTTTCGTTACTATGCTCGTACGATTCTTCCACATAAGAAACGATCAGATCACATTGACTGTCTCGTTGCCTGTATTCAAATATTTTCACATCATAATTTTGTGATGGATATCAGAATAACACAGATCAGACCCAGGTAGAGTATTTTAAATTTTATTTCTACCTAAAGCTACATTCGAGATCGGAAACCAAATTCATTTAAATTCGTGAACTTCTTTCGAAATGAGGCAAAAAGGTCGCTATACTATGTCTATTACTTGACATTAATATGACTTAAATTATTATTTGGCAATTTTTAACGATTTAATGTTAAAATAAATTAAACAACTTCCCTTGAAACCTCTTTTGTCGGAGTCGGGTACGAATCGTCCACATAAGAAACGATGAGGCCAGTTATGATACCATCAGGTCACATTGGAGTGGATTCTTGCCTCTACTCAAATACTTTTACATCGTAATTTTGCGATTGAAATTAAAATAAACGCAAATAAGGCTTAGGAAGAACATTTTTCATTTTATTTCTATCTGAATCTTCACTGGAGATCGGAAACCAAATTCATTTAGATTCGTGTATTTCTTTCGAAATGAGGAAGATAGCTTGCACTGAACACCAATAAATGCCCCAGCTTCCCCATCCCTGATAGACAACCCTAACGAAAAAAATACGACCAACAATTGACATTTCACCACGTACATCTTGTGCCCATCTCGTGAAGCAGGAAACGAAAGCATCGGAACGACTTTAAAAAAATTCGCACAGTGGATCGGAAATAAAAAAAGGAAATTAATGAAAACGGGGGACCGAACCATAGAAAATGAGCACGATCGTAATGTTGTAGTCTGAATAGGTATCAGTCAGTCCGAGAGGGGGCTCAAGAAAGAGATGGGGAACAATGGCCCAGGATGAATGGAGACCTCTGCGAAACAAACAGGCAGGAGAGGGTCGCGCGATAGCACACTGCACTAAGCCTATTTTCCTGTACAAATGTCCGATCGTCATTTTCTCCTCTCTCTACCCTTTCGACCACATCCTTTTCCATCTCTTCCACGGAAAAATGGCCATTCGTTCGATCCTTTGCCACCACGTGGCGCGCGGGATGCGAAGGGTTTTTAAGGTCATCCTTCCCTTCTTTTTTTCTTCCTCCATTGTTTTTATTACCATGGCAACCCCTTCTCCCAAATCCCTGCTGACCCTTCCACAGAGTTGTTTCCGCAGGAGACAGAGAAGGGAATAAAAAAGGGCCTCTCTTTTTAAAGCTTTTCAATTTGAGTATGTTTGTTTGGGCGATAGGCGTTTCATTTCATTGATATGCTACGCTTTTCGGGGTGTTTTGTACATTTTTCATGGGGATCGATGTTTTGGTCGCAGTAGGAGGAAATGTGTTTTTTCTCGGCCCGTAATTTTGTTTCCTATGCGGAGGATTAATTCTTCTCGGTTTGCGTCGAGAGTATTGAATTCATTGGTGGGAATTGCGAGCGATGAGGTGGAGAAATTTCGTTGGCGCATTTTGGAAACTAATGAATTTCATTGCTCATCGACGCTCATTTCAAAGATGTTTCGTTTATCGTGATGAAATTAGGGTTTTGTAAAATTTTTGCGTGAATTGCCATTAATGGGGCTGATAATTATCGGCTGCTTAGCTGAATTTAGGAAGGTTTTCGCAAATCAGTTTCAGGATATCTAATCAGATAAGTTTCAGGATCATCTATATGTAATGAAAGGAGCAAGAAAACTTTTTGTTATTATAAATATTGCAAGTCCATCTAAAGAAGGCTGTTTCTTGGATTAGAAATGTTTGGTAGATGTAAAGAAGGCTACTTTTGAAGGTAAAAATGTTTGGAAATATTTTTTTTTCTTGAAAATCGGCAAATACAGAAACCGATCGATTTTTCTATGTTTTATCCATTTTTATTGCTTATTTTTGTAATTTTTGGCTTATCATTTACTTGCAAATCAGTATATCGGTAATCAACTAAATCGCTTTAAAATTCACAGTCTCAGGCCTTGTCTTGTGGAAATATTCCATAATGAGCAAGAACAATTTGTACTTTTTCCACAAATTATTATTATTATAAACAATAAAAGACACTAAAACACACACGACTAGTTTCGGAGATTGATCTTCATCATCAAGTGACTTAGCAAAACCGTTAAGCATTATATAAACAATTAAGATGATGGAGATCAATCTCCGAAACTAGTCGTGTGTGTTTTACTGTCTTTTATTGTTTATAATAAAAATAATTTGTGGAAAAAGTACAAATTGTTCTTGCTCATTATTAAATTGCTTTAATTATCTATTTCTTTATTTGAATGGGACTTGAAGTAGATCGTACATTTTCAACGTGTAAGGAGGCATAATTATCCCTCTTCGATACGGTTTAGAAATGGAAAGCGTAACCCTTTCCCTCAAACAAGCCATCCGACATTCATCAAGTTGATTTGAGAAAGTTGAAACCAATCACAACTTCACGTGCTCTCAATGCGATACGACGCTTTCAAACAAGAACCTCTCGTAGACCTTTTCCTCTCCTGAAATCGTACCTCCATAAGCCACGCGGAACATCATTTCATTTTCATCCACCCTCACGTTTTAAATCAACGACTCCGGATATTAAAACATTTTCCGCGAATATTAAACTCCCAGGCCATCCTCGACGGCCAGTCGAGACGCACAATTTCATCTGCGAGAGCATTACCTTGATTTCGACGAGGAACGGAAAGTCAAGCAGGGACTCCAGAGGCAAATATGATTTTCTGCTAGATAAGTTACCAGAGGCTTAGCGGAGAGTCTCGGGAAGAACAACAAACGCGGAGGAATATATTAAAACAGAGAGTCTCGAATGGATGTTTGAAGCGTTTTGACCTCATGGCGACTAAGGGAGTCCAAGGACAAGTATTATTTTTCCACCAATCGTCCTAAGTGCGGTGGGACTCCGGAGAGGAAGAATTTTACCGGAATAACGCGAAACTGACAAGTGGATAGCTCTGGTTTTAAAAGTATAATATATACGCTCCGCCAAAAAATATAACGGTCGTAAAGAGCAGAAATTTATTACCATACCGATGCTGTCTGAAACAAGAGGAGAGGGGAGCTAGGAAAAGTTTCGCTCGGGATAAAAATTCCGGAATATTTAAAAGGATGAATTAGTCATACAGCTTCTGGTCCGAGATAACGCTCCGGATCATTATAATAACATTAGGATTTAAGGTTTCATGGATCTTGTTCCGTACCGGAGCGATTTCTGGAATTCTTTATTGCCCGCTCCGAGATGTCATTTGGATGGAATTATGTCGGCACATAAATCTGAATATCTGGAGAGATAAGCGCTCGGTGAATATCCGCCGGAGTATAAGGTCCAGGGGATACGGGAAGGGTGGGTTGGAAAAGTTTTAAAGGGAAATCAATCAAGGGGTTTGATTGATTCCCACTTCATGACGCGGCGGAAGATTTCTGTCGTTTAACAGATAATTTCGGAATACATTTCTGCGGCGGGATTCGATATAGAGATTCCGCTCGTGGAATAAATCTGAATTTTGGGGAATGCCGAATTCGGATGGGAAATTTATGAACTAGCGATGCCCGGGAATGTTTGTTTTCGTAATTAAAAATAAATGGGATTTCTATTCGCGAGAACGTCTTAATTTGATGGAGTTTTTGAGAGCTCGCCCGTAACGCAAATATTTTTACTGTCTAAAGGTTTAATTATCTTATAATTATTATTTATTGATTGAGGAGGAAATAACTTCGCAAAGATTTATTTTGACTGGCAACCGATTTTAGACCATTTGTTCATTATCAAACACAGAGTTATAAAAATTATCTGATGATTGACAAATACTCCGAAACCGATTGCCTGTCAAAATAAATCCGTAAAGTGGAACTTTGCAAAGTTATTTCCTACTCAATCGCAAGGATGGAGTTGCACGAAGTAAAAGCTTCATTGGTTGATTTTAATTATTATTTAATTATTATAATAAACCTCATAAATCATTTTATTTAAAATCTTTCGGCTAAGAAAATTAGCGGGAGTTAAAGTTTTGAAACCAACTATTCTTTCAAACGAAATGATAAACTTAATTTCTATTTATGAAGTAATTCTGAGAGATGGATAACGTAAAGATAGATTAATATAATTAAGCTATTCGAATAATACGCCAGGTGGGTGCGAAATTCTCCCCTTTAAAATACATTGCGGCTATTTTTAAGAATGTTTTTGAATCGATTCCCGATAACATACACAATTAATACCCGTCATATAATTAGAGTTTACAAGTATATTTCATCATACTCACAGTTCACCATCTCTCCAATTATCCTTCGTTCGATGCCAAAGTACCATTTTGCATTCTGCCATATATTATAATGCCGATGTATATCCGCCATATTGTTTCAATCGCAATGCATCATGGATGTGTTTACAACCATGATGCATTGCGATTAAGCATCATTGTAAGATTCAAAGCCAAGGTGATCGTTGAACTACGTCAATCAAGATTGTAAATACCACGAAAGTCTTGAATGCGGATTACAATACGGTTAGTGAAAGATAATAGGTAAACTATATATTAAATAGATACAATATATATCCAGGCTTCATTATATTTCTTCAAATAGCTTTCTCAATTATAGCGACTGGTAATGAACCTGTAAATTGCGAGAAGTAAAGCAGCAGTGAATCTTGCTTACCCATTCCCTGCCTCAAAAAGTAAACACGTTCAAGTTTATGCACATTATTACTACAAAGGATTATTAGCATAATAATAATAATATGTGTTTATGGCAATATATTACATCCCGTATATTATGTACATAAATAAACTGATGTCTATAAGTAAACATATTGTTGTCAGTGTGTTTTTCGTCGAGTTAATTTACATCTTCGTCGCAGAAGTTATATTTTCTATATTTCGTTTTTTTCGGAGCCCAGTTAACTGGATATGTATAATAATACGAGTACATATAATATTTAAATAGGTATTTATCCGTGTTTTTCCCCCGTTGACAATCAACGAGCAGTTCAGCTCGTGTTTATTAATTTTTTGCCATACTATTTACAAGTAGTATCATTAACGCATATGATTGTGAATCTTATGTTCTTAATATACACAAAATAACAAACTTTCGTATATACTAAGCTTTTTCTGACAAAGGATTCTAGTGTCTTGATACATATTGTTTATATTACTTACTTTAGTAATTGGTATTGTTTACAAAGTTGATATCTCTCTCACATTCTTTTACTCTTTCCAATAAATTTCGCAGGTTTTTCTCACACCCTCTCTCCGCGGATGTTTCTCTGCAGTAGATATATTTTTTCTGTGATTAAATTATATTAGTTTTTTCTCCAAAAAGCCATTCTTAGCTTCCTTATATTTTTATTGACACCTTTAATATTAACAAATCTGTAGTAGTAGTAGCATTATCTCTGTTCAGTTATACTAGGCATGTCTCTAATATTCCATAATTCTTTGCAGTTGTTGGAGTACGCAACCCATCTGCCCAACGCCTTGAGTTACAGGATCAACATCGATGGACAATTTGGTAAGTAATCCAGTGATACTTGTTAATTAAATGACATTCAGGGACCCTAATTTATGTGATGTGATAGAAGTTTTTCAATTAATTATTAAGGAATAGAGGAAGATGTTTCTGACATGGTATTAAGAAAACTCAGCTTAATTTCCCTATCTTCCTACTACGAATACGTGCCAATCACTCCGAGAAAATTATCGCCATAGGAAAGTTTTACTTTTCCAGGAATCATAATTTTACGGCGTCTTTTTGAAAGTGCTTCGGGCGATACAGGAATAATCAGTATCCTTATCACAAAAGGTTCAAGAAAGTTTGCGCTGGAATGGGAAAAAAAGATTTTAACTTTGGAATTTGTTGCTTGCGGTTCCCAAGCGGTGGATGGGGGAGTTTTACGAGCTTGAGTTATATCTGGATCGAGTCGGATAATTCCTCAAATTCGACGAAAATATATTCCCTGACGTAGATTTGTATTGGAGAAAAGCTAGATACCTGGTTCCTATTTTCAGATATCCTGAGGTGCAGATTATTATTAGATACGAATAGTTTTATCTGATGGATCATCAGTTGTTAATAATGATTAGCATGTTTATTTGGAATAATATCGCTCTTTACTTTAGTAAACATGCAGAATCTTACTGAATAGAGTAATTATTTATTTTTATTTATTTATCAAAGATTCACATACAGCGGTGCCGCCAGTATAAAGTGAATTCCAAAAAACAAACTTAAACAAATATACATAACAATATGAAATAAGAAAATCAACAAATAAAACTAAAAATAAGACAAATATATATACACAAATACAAACTAAATAACTTCTTTACAAGGATATTTATACAAGCATTCTTTCAAGAATGCATCAAGTGAAAGCCTGAAAGGGTCTATGGAGGGAGGAAGGGAATTTAAAAGATTAGGAAGTCTGTGTGATAGGGAACGTTGCGCGATGGATAGTGTAAATCTAGGGACATGTAAAATATGTATACTCGGTTATCCTTAATAAAGTTGTTCGTGTTCATTTACTGAAGTTTAATATTAAAGGGGTATCCTCATGTACTAAATTATGACTGAAACGGAATAACTGTAAATTAATTCTTTGTTTTAGCGAAAGTTCAAAAACGTACTTAGTTATTTTGTAAAGACTCAGGTGCATAGATTATCCTTAAATGTAAATGAAACTAAATAAAGATTCTGGATGCATATCATAGCTGCGGGGTAGTAAATTACCAGGTAAGAGAAGCATATTGTTAAGCCTCAACAACTGTTAAGTTAAACAAACAGCATTTTGAATAAAAGTATATGGAATAATAGACACTAAACATCTGGCATCCCTTCTAGCTAATCTGAATACTCATTATTTACTTAAGAAATTTCAAACCTTGCGGAAAAGTTCGATAATTTTCCATTTTTGCAACGTCTTTCTACGAAGTCACGCCATTGATTTTGTTAAATTTAATGTTTAGAATTAAAAGCAAGAATACAAAAACAACAGAAATATTTGAGTTTATGAGTTGGTATTCGTAAACCATTCGGGGTTAAGGAACAGTAATCATGACAGGGATCTCATTTAATTAATTTTTAATCATATTGAATTTTCAAAGATATTTGTCAAACGACATCTTAAATCTCCATACTCACATACTAAGCTCAAAATTTTTCGTGGGTTTCGTGGTTTCGTTTGCGATCAGATGATATTTTTACATAATTGTAATTAAATGGGAAAATTACATGCCATTGACATTCTGATTTTGCGTTCTATAAAAATGATACGTAGAGACGCTGTTTAAAATCTCCTTAAACCCAGAGGATGAGCTCAGTGTATCGACAATAATTTTGTATTTCATACAAAAAGATACCATTATCACAATCCAAGCACTCAATGCTAGTTTCTTGGTGAAATAACAGAGAGTCCTATCGTACCAGCGACCCTAACTACTGGTTAGAGCGAACTGGATCCATTGGTATCACCCCGTGCGAATACCACGACGTAAATCATGGGATGCAAATAGGACTATAATTCATCTCCACGCATCGTGGATATTGACCCAAATGTTGTTTAGTAGACCGTAATAAGTAATATTAATTGGGAAAGGGTTCACTTTGGCTCGCCGCATTTCCTCAATGCATCTTCTCTCTTTCGACCTTGTCTCAATCGTTACGCCCCATATTTCATCACATTTCCGGATAAGACTTTGTGGGCATGTGGAACACGAGAGAAGAATAAGTACCTTTAGAACTGCAAGAGGCTTCTCGGTGAGTCCGGGAGAAAGTAAGGGCGCAGTAAAGTTTAAAGCAAGAGTCCTGCGTCACGAGTCTCCCTCAATCGGAATGATAAAGGGGAAAGGTAATGGATAGGAAACTTTGCCGGGGAATAAAACTATTTGGTACCCAAATAGGGCACTGAATTCCAGTCCGTTTTAAGACTGGAGAGAACGATTGCCTACAAATATTGAGTACTCGCTCGAGTACCTCTCGAGAGGAAATTTCTTCCCTTGCCCATTTACTTTTATGTTTACTGCTCATTTGGAGAACTGCCTCATTGACCCCAGAAAGAACTTGAGGAGGCCTGTCGTTTTTGTTCATGGCGGAACTCGGTGAAGTTTGTGACATTCCGGAGTATTTTTATCATCGCGTAAGGGTTCTTTCTTTAAAATGAGGTAAATGGCCCCTTTCTGCCGCCGACCTGGCTAGTGCATAGGTGAGGGACTTTCGTACTTTATTGTCCCTCAATGCCCCACTAACTCTACCTCTGCAAACAAGTTCGGATATTTCTATGGTTTTGTTTGTTGGTCCTATCTATTACGGCATGTGAAAGAATTCAGTAGTGTTTACTAAGCGTTAAGACTTGTTTTCTCATACGATACCTATGTTGGAGTGTTTACTTATACCTAGAATTGTTGTAATATTTACAACTATCCTGATTCTCGTAGCTATAGTACATACGATGAACACGATTCTTATGCGGATTGATTTTCTCACACGAGGTCTGAAGATGAGAAATGTATCCTCAACAAAAATCGTACAGATCGTCCAAGATGAGTTTGGTTTGTTATATAAATGTTTCATTCTTGATGTATACCTTAGTTATTCTATCTCATGAGAGGTAAACTAATGGTTTGCAGTGATCTTTGTTATAATGCTGCTTTATGTTAATTATCGGTTGTTGATCGCATTGCTCAGACACATCCTACGAATATAATTATGTATTTTGAATTACTAATCGTTCAAAATAGATTCATTCCAATCGGTTTTATACACGCACCTACACTCAAGGATTTAATCAGGCTATGGAACATATTAATGTGTATGTGCATTCATTTCAGATCCATAATTTTATCTTTATTACTGCCTTAATTTCACACATAATGTTGCTGCTTTAATTTGATTGAATTAATTAGAATGCTGGAGCGTAAACGAGCTATCACTGATTCAAAAGTATCTGTTTATGATAATTCTTCAAATTTACCTGCAATAGTACGTAAGGCACGGATTGTTAGCCTTCTTTACGTGTTCGAAATATCATCAAGATTATTAATTCGGATAATTGATATTTTCCGAAATTAAATATATTTCAAAGATAAACTTATATTAAATTTTATGGATTTTAACTCTAGCTTGACCTATTAATGGCCCGCGTATGTGTGGAAAAAGGAAACTGATTCATTAAGATTAGGAAACCCTGAATCATAACTATAAAACGTGCATGTTTGGTTGATCAGCATTCCAAATCTTTTTTAAATTATACGCTAAAAGCAAAAACTATGTTAATACCATTATCGTGATATTTGACCTTCTGATAATCAAAAGATTAGCGTGTAATATCGAATTTTTTAGCGTTGAAAATTCATGACTTAGATCGAAAATTCATTGTGACCCCTTTCAAGGTGTATCTTCAACATTTTTGAACTTTTCTTCATTACGAATTATCGGTTATAAATGGGTCTCTATTAAGGCATTTCAGTTATTGGTAAGAAATCGATGGTCAAAAGGTAGAGAGGGATTTTTATAGATTTTTAAGTAGAAATTATCGATTTATTATCGATATATTATTGTATTATCGATATATCGATCATATTGAATCAAATATCATGTCCATATATCGATCAATTCGATATCACGATTCGATATTCGATAGCGATACATCGAAACCGAAATGTCGTCATTTGCCTCCATTCCCTTTTCTTATCTTTCTCACCTTCTTTTCCGCCACCTACATCTTCCCTTCTCCATCCCAGATGACGTCATCCTTTCACCCCTAAACCCCGGATTTTTTCCCCGCATTCAAAGTCCTATTCGACGTGGAATAAAAAAACCGACGAAAGTTCTCGGCGAAAAAAGGAATGAAGTTAGCAGGAAAGGAAAGAAGGGGGAAAAGGATAACAGGTTATAAAAAGCGAAGGAGTGTGCGGGGTAGGGGTGGAATTAAGGAAGGCGTTTGGAGTAGAAGGGATGGCTACCGTTTGCCCAAAGGAAGCTGCGGCCGATATCGGGAAGTGGGAGGAAGAGGGATCCCCTCTCAACGGCCCTTCAAAGGAGCAGAATTTCGGCGCTAAGTTTTTCGGTTGCCAATTTTCTTTTTATTCGCTTTCCTTTGTACGACTGTTCAGATGAAAGAAATGATGGAAATGTACGTTCCGACGGTCTCAAAGCTTCGGCGATTTCACGTACGGCCGACCTTGGAATCGCGTTTTATGGGGAGAAAGCGAGTGGCCGAATTTGATAATCACTTTCACCGGTCGGTAGACGCAAGTTGGAGTGTTTTCCAAGCAGACGCTACTCCGCGAGTGCTTACAAATGTAAACAGGAATGTGATGAGCGGAGGAGATGCCAGACGTGTTTGGTGTATGATCAGCTCTATAGAGAGAAGCCGTGGCTATGAGAAATATTGGATGTGTCAGGTTAACTATCAAGGATATTGGTTTATTCCTCTGCCATAATGTTATCTTCGAAAGTTGAAATTGTCTGATTATGGAGTCCCGCTACGACTAGTTACCGATATCTATGAAATTCACGGAGGCCGAAATTTTTAGGAATTCCGACATAGTCGAAAAATTGTTAAATTAAGCGAAGTTGTTAAAATAACAGCAAAGTAACTTTTCCTTTCCACACAATGGTTTCAATGGCGACTAGTTTCAGCTAGGTAATAGCCACATCATCAATCTTCATACCTATGAAATCTCGCTACCTGTACCTATGGGATTTCTCTACGACTACTCGAACGACTGCGGAAAAGTGTACATTAGAAACTGACAGGAGCGGGATTCAAATCCGAATCTTCCACTTTCTGGTAGGATACACTAAACAATTAAGCTATCCAGTCTAAACATCAAGACGTGTAGTTTTTCTGTAGTAATATGCATTTCTTTGTTGACTTTGTATCTATTATCTTTCTCATTCTGTATCTTTCTTTGTACTTAAATAATTCAGGATTTAGAAAAAAATCAATGATATATTTGATGTATCGCAATGTATAGTTGTGTAGGATGTTTTTATATCTCAGTGATTTTGATTTCCACTTTTTTTAAAGTCGATTCCCTCGCGTCCATAAATAAAACATATTTAGATACTCAGAGTAAATATTTAAAAATTACGAATAATTTTTTTTCTACCAAAAGTGTGAGAAAATTTTCATTCGGGTGAATGCAAAAGCTGATCAAGACACGGAAAGATTCAATCTTCAGCATGTTTCCCTTTTACTTTTTAAATGAAGCGTAGTTTCTACGCAATGGCATCTAAATTTGGAAACAAGGCATCAAAGAAAAGTATCATTATAAATTTAATTTTGTCAATGATCGAATAATAGTTTTACCGGAAATGGTTGATTACTCATAATCAAAGTTAAAACTAGAATTAAATGTTAAAATCGTTATGAGGAAATTATATTTAAAAGAAAAATTTTCTTGAAAACTTAGGACGATTATAAATGATCAGTAGCTTTCACTTAGTTTTACTCAATTATCTTAACGATAGAGGCAGAGAGACAATGAAAATATGCACCCGCTGCCACACGCATAAAGGCGACATGGAGGGTACATGTGTAGATGTAGAAAACAAAGTAAGAAAAAATCGTTAACACAAAAAACAGTGGGAGGCGCTTTCGTTATTTTAAGTCGTTGACTTTCATTCAATATTTCGAAGCAAAATTTCGTTGCCTCTCTCCGAAGACGTATCTGGCTTGGAGGGTAGACAGCCCTAAACGTGTCTCGTGCTTCCTCACTAAGTTCAGCGTCGGAAAAATAGGTCTGGGTACAGCCCGATCAGCCGATTTTCCCATTCTCGTTCGGAGACATTCATCTTGCGAAGCCACGTCCGAAATTCTTGCCATCCTTCCACCAAGTTGACCCCAGCAGACCCCCATTCTCCCTTCTTCCAATTCCCTCTTTAGATTATCTCCACCCTCCCTTGCCCGTTTATTTCCTTCTGCGTATCTTTTTCGCCGTCCCTCCCACCGTCTTCATTCTTTTCCTCTTCTTCGCTTTCGTGGATCTTTGTGGGGCATCTCCCACGCCAAGTGCCCGGGTATTTTGGGTCGGATTCGGGATATACTTTTGGATATTTATGCATTTGTGACGATAATACATCACAAGTGGACAGCTGTACGGTGGTAGCGTCATAGAAGTGAAATAATTAATTCAAAGTTTAATACAGTAATTGATACAGTGATGGATACTATGCTTAAAATGGTCAATAATCATAATAATGGTCAATAAAATAATGACCAATACAAGAATTTTATATTAATAATAATAAACAACTAGTTGCTCCGTGAGAAAATTTCGCAGTCGGACACCGATACTCTATTTCCTCACCCAAATATATTTCAACAAACACTCCTATCACTACAAACACTTAAGATACCTAAAAAACACACCTTCATATTCTGTGTCAGTATCCGTTTCGATATACCTCGTTTGTATCGATAGATCGCGATATCTCCACATCCATCTCTGTGGGTAAATTTAAATCTAACTCCTTTTTTTATACCCGACTCCTTCCACATTTCATCGGTTATATTCAAATTTATCGGAATCTGTTTCAGAGATTTCACTTCCTTTTCATCTTTATAACTATACCGCAATATATAATAATGCCTCATTTAATTTTAAAGGACTTTTGACTTATAAGAAAGGAGTGAGATCAAGGCAACTTGTTCCATTCCGCAATGCCTCCACTCAAAAAAGTGTTTGGTAGTATAATTTCTTGGAGGCAAATTTTTTACTTTGTAATAATGACTTCTTCATAAAATAATTTGATTTTTCAATTTGATTTTAAGATACATTCCAGCCTTTATTGCTTGCTATTATTTATAAACGCTACCTAGCCTGTTGAGTTTCCTCCTCTCTAACGATTCCCATCTCACATTTATGTTCCGGACGGAGCGTCAAATGTTACAATTCGATTAATGTCTTTACGTACATACAATAGGTGAAAATGTTTGTCTTGGTGTCATGTGCTAGTCGTCAGCTTCGTGAGAACGATGAGCATCGTCCGCGGAGAAAAGTAACACCCAAGCGACCACTCAGATCAGTGTTTCCCAACCTCTTTGGACTCGAATTCCACTTTTCGCATCCTCAATCGTCGTGGTTACTTAATAGGTTAAAGCAACCACCCGGAAAGTGGGAGATCCGGGTTCGAGTCCCGGCTACGGTCGACTTTTTCTCATTCATTTCTATATCTAACATTACGTATGTGCATCATGCGTTTTTCATCTATCACATACGCCCTCAAAGCAACCAAGTCCCAAAAAGCCCATTTTACTAATTGATGTAATTCCATTATTGCGATTATTTAGCTCGTTGATAAATAGAAGTGAAACCAATGGAAGATATACTTGCAATTACGTAATAAATTTTAAAACTGAAAAGCAAAACGTTAAGATTATATAGGATAATAATTGGATTGTGATCACCCAATGATTTTCGAGGAAGACCAAAAGCAGAGCATTGGTTGTGCTTCTGAATGAATTAGGATAGTTTATAGGAAAATTAACTGGTGAAAAGCTTTACATTGTCTCGGAGATTCCACAAAGGATCGCAGATAGACATAAATGCATGTAAATTAAGTTGTTATTTTACATCGGTAAATTTCAAGCGATTTAAGCGCCCGAATATATGATACGTGAATTCATTCAATGAAAAAAAACTAATGTATTGCTTCATTTTTTTGTTTTCTGTATGATTCTTACCCTCTCTCGGTTCAAAACACTTCTGTGAGGGTCTACTTCGAGGGTCAGTAATAGTGAAATAAGCATCAGTGAGACTTATTTACGGCTAATCTTCCAATTACAAACGAACCTGGAATATGTGTGATAGTCCATGAGTTTTTCATATCCGGTTATTCTCGGTAATTTTCGTAATAAAAAGTTTCATTTCATTTTTTACCCCTCACTGTAAAATTGTGCTGCAAAAAGAAAATTGTGCCAAACATAATTTACATTTATTCCATTTTCAAGCTGCTCTCACATTTGCATGCACAAGCACTTAAATTTCAGCAACTCTGAAATTTGATAAATGAAAATCACGGTTTCCATTCCGCTCCAGCTTTCTTGATGGCCTTTGAAATCGTGGCTGACATAAACAGGCCCTCCGTTATTAGTCTTCTATCACCTCCACTTGGGCAATAAAAACTAGCTTCGGCAAGCATTCTGAGAGTCCGTATTTGAGTAAATATTTCGGAAATCGATTGAGTTAGTAACGTCGATATTTCTGGGTCGGTTTGGTTGTGTCCTCAGTCTGTTTAGTCAGAGTCGATATCAGAGGGCCTCTGTAAACATGCTGTACTTCCTGGAAGAACTTCAGGTCAAGCACTTCACAGTTTTTGATTCTCTCTTGGTGTCTTTCTTTACGTTTCTGTGGGAATTAAATTCGTGGAATGGAGGAGGACGTAAGTTGTGTTTACTCGTATAATTGTAGAGCTCGTTTTTGGGAATTGGCTGAGGCCATAAAATTATTAAAATTGTTGCCCTTGTCGCTAAAAATGCCGGCAATATACCGAAGCAATTAATGTTCTCTAATTAATTTTGTGTATCCTTGCCCTCATCCTTAGATAGTGTAATTAAATATTCAAACAATACGCTGAAATTCTCAGAAATATATTTTTATGCCGAGTGGTAAACTAGAGATATAACATAACTGGCTAGCGATACTGATAAATTAATTCTCAAAATAAATGTCAGTTATGAGAATCAGTCTGTTATGAGAATCAGGTCTGTAAAGTATACTTTTTCACTGAATAATAACTCATTCGAAAAAAATTCCCGATAAAATTTTGACACATTTTTTGTTTCATAATAAATATTCCCTTTTACTTCTTAATCCCTATCTTTTTTGGTTTAGGTCTTAAAAGATTTCTTTTGAGAATTTAGGTAAATTTTAATCGAGCGCAAAATATTGATGTTCACGTTTTGCTCTTAGATATTACTCAATCATTGATATAGGAAGGGTGTCTGTATGGTATTTTGCTTGTTCAATAATGGATAAATAATGCATCAGTATGCAAGTGAATTTCTTTCTACGTTCGCCCCCAATCTCCCTGTTTATCGTTTTCATTTCCCCAAGAGTTTACACTCCCTTATTTTGCCTTATCGTCCGAATTCCCGTTCACCCCTTAAGATCGCCTCTTTAATTTTCCCTTATCCTTCCCGTTTCTTCTCCATTCGTTTCTTTGTGTCTTGTATAGCTTTCTCTATCTCGCAAGGAGCGCTCCCTTATCCTCTCTATTTTCCCATGTCCTTCCTTTATCTTCCCATATCTTTCGCTTTTATTTCCTTCGTCTCTTCCCGCGCTAATCTCCTCTCCTTCTCCTAATCTCCATCTCACTCCGAACAATTTTTCCCATCCCCGTTCTCCCGTACCAACACGAAAATCCCCCTCACTTTTCCCCCTTCGTCCTACTCCGTTTTATCCCTCAGACGGGGGTTGTAGAGAGGCAATTCTTTTTCGCCTTGTGCCTATCTTTCCCTTCACACTTCGTCGCCCGGTGAAGGGAAGGTCCTTCCAACCACTAGCCTCTCCTATGACCGAATGCCTTCCTCTTCTTCTACTTTCCATTTTATCCTATACTTTCATTCCAGTTTCCTCTCTACACCCCAATCCAGCCTAGACTTTTTTCACGAATCTCTAGACCAAGGGAGAAATCCTTTTAATAAAATTAATCATAATGATAAAATCGATATTGGTAGGTGTAACTACTTGGAAAGCCATAATACAATGAAAGCAAAGACTAAGTACTTTTCCACACTGAATATATAATGCGACCGGTAAGGTCTGAGTGAACTTACGTAACCGGTCTCATAATAAATTCAGTGTGGAAAAGTAGTAAGTCTTTGCTTTCATTATATTTTAATTTTTTTTTTAATTTTACACATCAAAGTGTCTTACCTTATTAAATTGCATCCATAAAGTTTACAAATAATCATATAATCGGACGAGAAAAAGATATAAATGTATGTACATACATACAAAGAATTAGGGAAAAAAAGAAATATTACATGGATTGTATATCACAGAGAAACTGCTCACATGAAAGGGAAAATATATAAATGCAGAAACTGAGATTTACAAATAATCATACAGAGGAAGAAATAAAAGTCTATTATTCATTTTCAAACAAAAGAAGAAAAGAAAATAAAAGTAGAAGTTACGTCATAAGGGTCCTGCCAAACCATATTAACCATTCTGACTTATTAGTTCAAACGATATTTAGTGGAACTGATTAATGATTAAACGCGAAAAAATCAAGATCTGATAAGTCCATAAATTATTAAATTAAATTGTGGACATAGTCAGATTTAGGTTTTTTTTCTCATTCATAATCATAATATTACTATAATATAGCCCCGTGCAAAAATTTCGCTCAGCTACATTGAAAGTAACGTATTTACACCCCAATGTGTGTTTCAGTGTTAGAGTATTCGTTTACAGTGATTGGAGGTTTGTTATAATTTATTTCGAGGGGAAGTTATATCCCTTTCAATATCCGTTTCGATATACAAGTACTTAGTTTGCATCGAAAGATATCGATATCTACACATCCAGTGTCAAAAATCGGGACAAATCCAAATTTAATTCGGTCTTTTAGTCAAAAGATACATTTATCATTTGTTGGTTTGCCTTTAAAATGGTCTATAATTTAAATATGTTTTATGGAGTGTGAAGGGAGAAAAGCGCTGGACACCGAAACAGGATATTTAGAAATAATATATAAGGATATTATTTAGGTTCATTCGCCAATGAATAAAAACCAACAAATCAGGTGGAACCAACATATTAATTAAAATTAAACCACGAAATATATATATCGAATAAACAACATGGCTTCATGCATTGCATCATCTCGCCATAAATATCTGATAATGATGCTATACATGGAAACTATAGTCGTGCCTTCGACACAGTTTTGTTGTTTAATAATTTAGTACTAATAAATCTGTTTATTATTCCTGATTTATAATAGAATTGTGTAGGCATTCATCACCAGGTGAATGTCTGCACCATCGATGCTAAAAGCCAACATTAAAAAAAATAGTTTGTCATGGGTAGACATTCCGCAAAAGCTCACGGCACTCGAATGCGTAGAACGGAAATTGATTTTGTATTCAAAGGAATAGACCAAGAGGGAATTGAGGTTGAGCTGCGCTATGGAATACATTGTAAAATTAATGTAAATAACCGCAAGCAACCCTTTACAGGGACCCTTATTAGGGTACACCCTTAATAAGGTAATTCATTCTCTGCGCAGTACCAGGAGCTTTTGCGAACCCTCAACACGAACGCGGTCATTCATTAAATAAAAGGTATATTTCCTTGCTTAAATGGCCTCGTATTTAGAATTCAGACATTTAATACAATTCAAGTGAGTATTAAAAACAGTCGCTAGATTGCTCATGAAAAGTCGGGGGAAAAAGAAAGGAAATTTTTTAACATTACCTTTTCTTTCACTGTCTACTTGATCTTGTGATATTTCTTTCGTAGAATACACTCAAACATGGGGCTTTTAATGCTGTTTTGTATTTTTGATAACCAGCCATAACTAGTATATACATAATCACTATGGTGGTTAAGAAAAATGTATGGATACAGTGAAATGAACGCTGCCGAGTCAATTTCAGTATATATTTTCAGTACATATCCATTTTCTATCAATTCTATGCAGTGTTATCAGCTGTCTCTCAGATGATGGCATAATGAACGTTATGTCTTACTCCCCATCAATGATTTAACCCAAACATTCTTTATTTATCTATATCTGCTTCTCGCCTCTTTTCCTTTACCATCTCGACATCTTCCCTCCGCCATTTGTCCCTTCCCTTCTCCATATCAAACCCTTTCCCGCCATATCTTTATGGTCCCCTAACTCCCCCTTTGCCCATTATTTTGTCGCTTTCATAAGCTTAACTGCCCACCGCTAAAAGAGATTGCTCTCTTTTCCTTAAAGCGAAAATGCTCCTGTTACTGGAAGGCAGCTTCACTTGAGCTAAGGGATAGAGACTTGGCACCCTTTAACCTCAAAACCGGGTTGTCCTCATTCCCTAAGAAGATGCGGAAATAGCGTTATTTGTTTTTCTACATGTTGCTTCTCCATGTACAGATTGTGGCGGTCATCCCTTTCTTCATAAAATTAATTTTTCTCATGCTGCAGTGAATCTTAGTAACTTAAGCTTGTCTTCACGAGGAAATCTGGATATTTTTATCCCGTTTTAACGGCTTTTCATTTAATGTAGTGCTCATTAATGTTTATACTTTGTCTTCCGTTTAGAGTAATGCTGTCTTATAGTTAACAGCAATTTTAAAGGATTGCCTATCTCTCACATACAAGTGTTGAAATTGACAGTAAATTGTAAAATTTTTCTTCGTATTTATTTATTTTCACGTTAAAATTCAGCTTTCTGGTTAAGTGGAAATACTCAAGGGCATACTTAACAATATTTTAAATTTCCTAGAATTTGCCCAAATGCAGAAGGGAAATATATAAAATCCTCCTTTAGGCTCTGCATTAACACATTAAAAAGTAATAAATAATTAGAGTAGATGTCATTCTAGATTATCTGTATAAACGCATGCATAATGGTTATATTTTGACGACGAATTAAAAATGTACAATAAAACGCAAAAAAAAATTACCGAAGATTTAAGTTTTCACAATTGGAATTGGTATGAGACAATCGCCAAATTAAGCGTTCGCTTCCCTAATATTCATGCCAACGGATGAATATTACATTATATCTGCTTCTAATTAACTTCCTTGATTTTTAAATTATGATCGCCTTGTCCAGAATAAAGAGAGAATTTAAACCTGGCACGCAGTTTATTTCGGCCTTCTTCCGCGTTTCATGCATAAAATTCGATTGAGGAATAAGTTAATGCCGTTCTTTAGAAAAACATTGAATCAAAGAAACGAGTCTTAATCTGAAACATATTTTCCAATGCTGTTTACAACTATTCCCCTACGTTCAACAAGTTTTTCGATATCTCGTCCATAGAAATTCTCTGGTCTTGACTACATATATTCGTCCGACCAGGCTCTCAATTCCACCTCACCATTGAACCAAACTACGCAAATAGTTGGTAAGCGATCGGAAAAGATGAAAATCCGATAGAGTCAAGTCCGATGAATATGGCAGGACTTCTCAATGGAGCTTTTGGGTAGAGCTTTTGGATAGCCGTTTTCGTCATATTGCCTATGTGAGGATGAAGTTGCAAAAGAACGCCGTGACATTAGGTCGCTTTACCATTTGCTTAACCGTTTTAATTGTTGAGTCGATGGGTTTTGGAATGTAGAGGTATGAATTGACAGTCTGGTTGTTTGCAAGAAGTTCATGATGAATTAGACTTTTGCTCGCGGTGCTTGTTTATTTGCCATTATTTTGGCTGTATCTTGTTTACGTAAACATACCATTTTTCGTCGCCCTTAACGACTCGGTAAGAAAATATTTGTTTCCGACTACGAGAAGCCTTATGACGGGCAAGCAAACCGGTGGAAATCGTGGAATGTTGAGGTTCTTTTTACGCCCAAAGCATGTGGATCACGTGCTCCCAGTTTCTGAACTTTTCCCACAGCATGAAGGTGGTTTACTGCAGTCTTGTGATCACTTTTCAATCTTTTAGCTGACTATCTGCTCGAATTATGTGGATTTTCGTGAAGAAGCTAGCTTAATTGATCTTCATCAAACCCAACGGGACGGCTGGAACGTGCCGCATTCTTAGTGTTAAAATTACTGTTTTCGAGGCAAGAAAACCAACATCAACAACGTTATTTCTGGCACTTTATCCTTTCCATACACAGAAAATATATCGGAAGTAGCTTCGGAGACTTTCTCATATTTCCATCCGCTATTAAAAGAAAGTGAAAGAAATACCCATATTTATCGAGTTGACAGTTCATTTTAAGGGCCAATAAAGAAAATATTTTCTCAAAATGAGAATCATAAAACTAGCTTGTATATGAAAAATTTCGCTTTCGAGTGACATTATATTTTCTAAAATATTCTTTTCGGTAGCAGTGTCCAAATTTAAAATAAACGGCAAGGATTTCTACGACGACTGAACTTAACATATCCCGGCTAATCTAAATGTCTTCCTTGTGAGCTATAGCGATTACTAATCCAACCTAGTATTTTGTTTATCCTATCGTCATACCTGTGTTTGCCGAATAAGTAGCTACTCGCCTTTGAGTTTCTTAATAAGGCTCGTATAGACCGTGTCATCGTATGATTTTAAGCCTGAAAATTCTCACTTTTATTTATTTATGTTGGTTTCAAATGAGAGAGTGCTGTTCATTGTATAAGGGTTATACTCGTAAGATTTTATAGCGTCTTTGGAAATAATGTGAGATTTTTCAATATTATTTTTGTTCTATGAAAGAACAATCTTTACATAATGAAAAATAATCATTTCAGTTTTTATATTATGCACATTTGTTCAAGACAATACTGTAAATAAACGTTACACTGCTGGCTTAATATACATTATCATTCTGAAAACTTTCGGTAGCAGTGATAAATATGTTTCGTAGTTTTGAATAATAAAGTAATATTTGATTTTTTTTCGTTATATTGTTGTTATAAAAACAGTAAATGCATTTTCTTCCGGTTGTCTTCTAGTTTTTTTCTAGTTGACCTAGAGGCTAACAATATGTACCGTTCCGTTTTTCTCGAATGTATTATTGTCCTAGAGACCTGATAATGCTTATGCCTTTCTTCTTAAAATGAAATAATGGTCTGAAACGTTGCATTGCAATTTTTGAGGTTTCTTCTTTTAAGCTATTTTACCAAACCAAGGGTAAAGTCGAGTGCTAACCTTTGAATGCATTCTGTATCGTCATATATCTTTTTAGAAAATATTTCTTAGAGATAGGCCAAAAGCCGGAAGGAAAGACCATATACAATAATTACCATTTACAATAATTTTACACGTAGGCGATCAGACATTACCAAACAAAAACTTATAATAAGATCATAATAAATTAGAAACAATTATTTAATTATCACGAGCAATTACATGATAAAACTGAAGGATAAGAATTATTTTTATATGGTAAAATTAATTAATACGAAAAATATCAGTAGAGACAAAAGAGATATTCATGTAAATAATGGAAAGAAATGTTGAGTAAGCTAAATTTAATGGTCCCTACTAATTAAGGAGGATAAATGTGCCTTAAAGTATGTACATTCACTACTAAAATTGTGTTCTTGTATACGAGTTTTTACTTCATTGAATCCTTTCTCCATCATTTTATTGGGAAATGGTCGTTTCGCCGCAGATTTCTCTCCGTTGAAATCCATTTTGTAAATATTAGCTTGCGCCTTTCCTTTGAAGCTGGAATTAATAAACTCTGTACCCTGGGGCGATGGAAATAAGGATTGGGGCCATTGAATATCAAAATATGCCAGTTTATGAAGCACGGCAGGATAATATTTCTTTAACAATGGCGGCAAATCGCATTAAGATAAAGAGTTAATTTCGAAAATGCCGATGTGAAGAGTGACTTTTATCAATGGCTCAATATCTTTTACCAAGAAGCGATTGATTTTTTCGCGTTTTAAAGTCAAATAATTTTGATTTTATCCCTATTCACCGTTCACTGTAAAAAATTATTATACTTTCATTAACCTAAATGTGAGATTTGTTGGATATTTTTGCTTTGTTCTATCTAGGAAATAGATTCAACTCTTTTTAGTTGTATTCATATCTGTTTTCTTTGATATTTTCACAAATTAAGCCTCTCTACTTCTTACGCTGCCTTTTTTTTTATCTCCAACGTACGAATCCTTCCTTTTTTGTATTTTCAATTATTTATTTTTGTCACTTCTTCTCTTAAAACAGTTTTTCAAGATCGTTTTGGATATTTTAATTAAGTTTTTTTTCTAATTCAGATTTAAAACTAATTGAAGGTCTGCATCTTTTAACCTTTTGCCATCCATGGTCTTCGCTTGTAATTATTGTTATTTTATATATTTCATTTTTTTAATCCTTACATATAGAGGTAATTAATGAACTGAAAATGGTGTAACGTATGCTGTAGGTATAAGAATAATTGTAAAGTTGGGTTGCCATATCTTTGTGTTGTTTAATAAATGTTTGTCCTTTGTAGACACAGACATGTCCAATATTTTTCCTATAAATGCTCGTTTTCAGGTATACCATAAATGGAATAATATCTGTGCAATTATCTATTAAGATATAGCCAAACTGTAGTAAAGAAATTTTTATAATCGCACAAGTTTTTTACACGTGTGGGTATATTTTCCACTTAATCAGCTTCATTAGTTACACACTTAAGGGAATTTACGAAAACACAAAACGAGGGTTGCCTAAAAAATTAAAAATCAAAAAAATGAATACGAAAATTATAAAAATAGAAATATTTTAAGATATGTTATCTAAATAAATACCGTATTTAGAAACCGTTAATGATAATAATTTGTTATTAATAATATGTCAATGATAAAATTCTGTTCATAATTATAATCCGTTAATAATCCGCTTCTTCTTGGGAAAAATAAATATAAAAAACAGAACTTCGCGATTGACAAGGTGAAGATATTTGGGATTCCCTTTAAAATAGATGAATCAGCTTATTCATCACACAGTCACCAGTTGCCCAATTAATTCTTCGTTAACCTGAAGAAACGGCTTCTATATCGGCCACCTAAAGGGTAATAATTTAATTTGGAATTTTTTTGGATCAAAATCACCAAAGACGACCGCACAAACACCAGGAATCCTTCCTCCGGAACATTAATTATGAGCGCCCAAGCGGCAGCAATCTCCTTGTATCGCCCCCGTTTGGGCAAACTCCCCCCCTCTGGCGGCAGTCCATCGAGGAAAGGGTAATCGTGATCAGTGTGCCGGCGGACCAATGGTGGAGGACTCCCAGAAGATCGTTATGACCAGGTCGAACGTTTGCATTTCAAACGGAATATTGGAATTCTGATGGGAGGCCAATGCTCATCCTTGTGATTAATAGCAGTTCGGCTTCGTCCGATCCCTATTACAATCCGTCTTCCCCCTAATACTCCGGCACCGGTTCCAAACCGCAAAGAAACGCCTCTTGCGGGGGAATGCCTTATCTCGGGCGATTCCTCTCCCTGTACAATTTCAGCGGAAGCGGGACATGCAATTTCCAGAAATTCTCCAGTCTGCCGTTTCCTAGCTCATCTTGTCCTAGCTGCCGAGTAAATATCTCCTGTTTGGTCCTCTATTATGGATGGTTTTATCGGATTCGTCTCTGTTTAAAGTGCCCACGTCGGATTCAGAGGGGGATGCGGGAGTATTAACGCCTGTGTCCGGAACTGAAATCTGGCTGAATACGGGGGTGTTATCGGATAAGCGGGATCTACGCTTTGGATTGGATCTATTAGTCACGGAGTTTTATCGGATCATCGATTTCTAATAGAACTCTTCAGGGAAATATTACAAAAAAGGATCTACATATTCACGAGGTCAAGGATAACTTTAGCTATAAAAATCTTTGGAGAGGAAATGAGGCTTACTATGCGAGATAAAGAGTGAGGTAGCTTTATCACTGAGCAGGAATACTGCAGATTGAACTGTTGCGCTTAAGTGCAGCATATCTTGTTTCAGGCTGTAGATAGTAATTTATCTTTAATTTACTTTCGTATCAGTATTGTTAAAAGTTGTAATAATCTGAAAATCCTGAAAGTTGAATCTGTTTGATTGATGGAAGATATACACTGTTAGAATATATCATCTTGATTACCCAAATGCGATGGATCAAATGGAAAGTGATGGGGTACGGTCATGAAAAATGTTTGTTGGGACTCGAACCCCGATCTCTCAATTGTCGGTCGATTTCTCCTTATTTCTCCTCCCATGTCTTAATTTCCAAAGCCACTTTTAATACATTTCCTTGGAAAGATGAGGTTTTGAGAGAGCGTCATAATTTAGATTTCAGATTTTTCGATTTTCCATTCTCGAATTTTTTCGATTGCTATTTCATTTTTAACATAAAAAGAGTGAATAAAAACTTTTTAAATATACACCTGAAAAAATTCTACAGGAAAAATTGGCGTGGGATACGTCTAACTGAACCGGTGAGGTCTGAGGACGGTGACTCATAGAGGGCGTTAGCTGAGGATAATGCTGCAAAGTGTGTTGCACCGCTTCGCTAATGCTTTCAAGGTCTACCTAATCGGTATGTCTAAATTTTCTGGTTACATAGACAACTTGGCTAGAGCATCCGCCCAGGAAGGGGAAGATCTGGCCTCAAGTTCCGCTTCTGTTTGGAATTTTTAATTCCTGCTTTTCCTTGGGAATTCATTTTGAAATTTTTATAATATAGCAGATTGACCTACGTAGTAATTAATTTGGATGCAATGTAAGTTTTCTATCATAGCTGTTCCCTACTGGTTTACTGGTGTGAAGTTATAGGGAACCCGACATTGTTTGAATATAGATTACCTAACCAGGCCTTCCTACTGTCAGAAAAAAATCATATGAAAGAATGTAGATTGCTCCTTATTCGGTGCTTTTCTTGGATGCGGAAGAAATGCATGGTATCTTTAGGCTGAAATCTAGGCTCTGCTAAATTAAATTTTGCGAAAAATATTCCCAAGAAATTGTGCTTCTGGAATTGTTCTGTCACTCCTTTACTCCTGCATTAAGCCCGCTACTTTTTTATCTCATATATTGCATATCGAAGATAATTAGAAAATAATTGGGGAATAATACATACTTACTCTAATATATATTCTAACAATTCTGTCAACGTTAAATAATGCAGCATAGAAAATGAAAATGCTTTATTGAATTTTAATCGCGTTTAAATCCGAAGTTACTTAATCACTTCCGCAGTGCAAAATATATTAAACCTTAAATATTAATCTTTCAAAAGATACCCTCAAATGGTAATTGAATCATTCAAATTTCACCGGATTTAAACCGGACATAAATACAATAAAGACATATCTTTAACAAAAATATATCTTTCAATCAATCTTTCACCTTTTACTCCCAGAAATGAAAAAAAGAACTGAACATTTAGAGGAATGCTCTAAAATGGATAGAGCGAGAAAGGACTAAAGTACGTTTTTGGTGATTTTGAAAGACTGGCATTAAATACAATATCACTCAGAGAATTTCGAAACAAGGGAAGGTATTCTAAACTTTCTGAGAAAGTTTCTTTTCGTTGGGCTAGGAATAGGCGTTAAGTTTAAATTTTAAATCTTTTAGTCATGCAAATCCTTCCCTTCATAAGAAAAAGTTGGATTTCCTTGTAGGATAGGATATTACTGTATTTGTTCGTAACATTTTGATTTTCCTTTCTATCGATGTTTAAGAATTTCTATATCACAAATCGCGCAATTTAGTGTATATGGTGTTGCATTTAAACAATCAAAGAAATTTGTTTAATTTTCTTTCTATTTCGCCAAACAAACTACGTAGCTAACAAGGAGGTTTCTTAATATGTTTCTCATAATTACCTATCATGTTTCCCCTAGGATAACCCCTAGAATGTTCCTAATACAAATCATAATCCCTGGAAATAGATAGGTGGACAGATATCTTCGTCAGTCATTTGAAATTTATAACGTACATATTGAATTATGTAATAATGATTGTCTGTAAAGTATTTAGTCCGAGGTTCGGTTAGTCAATTCCAGGCTATATCTAGGCTAAAAGCCGAGGCTAAAAATTGGATAAGTAAAATAAATCACTCTACTACGTGTATAAATAGAAAGAATATGTATATAAATTTTGACTAACAAAATTGAATATTTTCAAACCAAGATACCTTTAAACAATCCTTAAGGATTTGAAAAACGTGCATCTTTGTAATTAATTTGGATATATTCATATTAATCTTCTTATAAATATAACTAATCTGCTTTTGGTTTACGTTAATGCTCGCTCATTTTGTCTTCCAATATTTTTTATCTTCTGTGGAAGTTTATTTGAAAATATGGCGTCCTATATTAAAATGAAATTAATAAATAAGCTTCAAAAATTGTTAAAATAAGTTCCTATATTTTTTTTCTAAAAAAATCAATTACGATTTTGTAGAAATTAATCTTAACGGTCAACATTGATCAAGCTTGCCCATTATAGCAAAGATTTATTAATTTTAATCTTTTTTATTCAAATTATCAATTATGGATGATTAAATTCAACCCATTCAACAGTTATACGATAATCTAATTAATTATAATTGAGTTACAAATTATTCACCTGAAATAATATTCACATTTATTAATATATATAAACATTATAATTATATTTAAATATTGCTTCTGGTGAGTATTTAGCACTCAATTACAACGGATTTGATTATCATCTAATTGTTGAACGGATTAAAATTAATCTTCTATAATTAATAAATTGGATAATCAAATCTTGCTTTTCGGCCTGACCGATGTATTTAACTTATTTATTTTTCGAAATCAATCAAAATTTAACGCGATCATAATTTGAAACGATGGAACAGTGTATCTGATTATCACGTTTAATTATTCTCTCAAGAATTTCCACCACTTGGAAATCGCGTTTTTATTTCAAAGGAATTCTTCCACAACAGCTCACATCACTCCACTGATTTCGAGTGTCTTTGTGTCAATTGCGCTCATATGATTGCGCAAAATAATTTTAATAGGTTATAGTAATGTTGTGAAATACTGTGTAATGGGTAGTAGTCATATAGGGACTTCTGGAAAAGTAGGGGATTGCATGGCAGTGTGATGTACGGTGGGGTTTCTACCCCGTGACCGCTACGGTAACCGAGAAGGCCTGTCATGAAATCCGAAAAAACAGAAAAAAAAACAGTTACAAATAATATTATAAGTTAATTATTTAGTTGTAAGGTAAATAGATGTATGGAATCATGTGGGATTTATATGCTTATCATATTTTTATGTTTATCATAGTATGTATTTTTTGTTAATGTTTATCACTGATATGTATTTAAGTAGGTATAAAAAACTGCCACCAGGCTTTCAGCCCAAAATCCCCGAAGAGGAGAGAATTATCTCCGTGAGATAATCTCAGGCCGGAATCTCACAATGAGAAGGAAGCAATTCTCCTGCCGGATAAGGGATAGAAAAGAGGAAAAGGGAGGACAGGGAAAAAGTTGACAGCTGCGTGGGAGAATATGGTTTCCAGGTATTGGAGGCATCAGCGGAATTCGGGAGAGAGAGAGAAAGAAAGATCCATTGATCACTTTAAGAGCAGTTTTCTCGATGGAGCTCGAAAGAATGGAATCTTGATGGAACCCAAAGTGGGAGGAGGGAAAAGATTGCTCCGGAAAATATTAAAAGGATGGGGAATAAAAAGTGAGCAACTTGCCATCCTCTTTTTTCCTTGTCTCTTTCACCGGCACCGAAACTTCTAGCGAGTGAAGGGTGTGTTAAATATTTCGTTTTCCTTCGGAAGGCGACGAAGAAGTATCAGACCATCTCTGGAACGCTCCGTCTTCGATTCCTGTTAATACTGCACGTTTACTCAAGTGGATCTAGTTCATCCTCTATTTCATTCTTGATTTTGGATGTTGAAGAAGATAAAAACATGATAGGAGAATAAGAAGGGTGACCACTCCATAGAATATTTATAAGTTGCTGGTGAATTTTATTGTCAACGAGGCTTATTTTTCTACTGAATAGATACTGTACTATTATCTGAATAAGCTCTGAGGATAAATGGACGTGAAAAAAGTCTACGAAATCGGAATTCGAACCCTTTTCTCCTACTGTAATGATTACTGCCATAACAATTGTGTTATTTCTAAGATTGGTTTCACACCGTTATTCAGAAAACGTCTGCGAGAGTTAGCTCAATGCTTAGAGCAACTACCGGCAATTTAATGACCCAGATTCGAGTCCCGGTTTCTTAAGGTTTTTACGAGTCTGTTTCTCCTTTGAAACTCTTCTTAGTGCACACCTTATTAATTGTCACATGAATATAACGTTTGTCATGCTACTTAAAAAAATCATGATTTAGCCTCAGCAATCACGAATTGCTGAAACAGAGGATCATCAGCAATAAGTTAATAATGAAAATCTTTTCACGATTCTTAACTCCTGATGCCTGCAAGCTCGGTAATATTTCAGGACAGATTAATTGGATATTTCCCAACATAGGTAGTCGTAAATCTTTCATTAGCATTTTATTATTTTTAATTTTATGTTATTTCGGAATAGCTAGATTTAAGATGGTTAATTACTGTGCCAAAATTAACTTTGTGGATTATTGGGAAAATATACAAGCATCTCTTGACCGTGAATCACGTATTTGAGTAATATTTGTCTATTTTTGTGGATTATTCATGGAATTTAGGTCATGAAAATATTTGTGTAATATTTTTAAAATGAGGGAAGAAAATATATTGGTGTTATAATTTGGAAATAAGTCTACCAAATTAAATTTAACAATCGCGAACTGTATACTTGATCACGCATGGTTTTTCAGTTGTCGTAAACTAATTTTGTAACGCTTCAAAGTCCATTAATTTATAATTTTGATTGCAGAAACATGTATTTTTTGGTTTCTTAAAGTTGAATCATGAGTAATCCCAATCGAGTTCTTTGTAATCAATTAATTCGTTTCAACCTGATCTGCCGATAATATTGAGTAAATATTCTACTTAACTCCACACGGTTGATTTATGAATTAATGAGAAATCTCAAACGAATTCTTTGTAATCAATTAATACGTTTTAGCCTGATCCATTGATAGAATTATCTCCCTTAAATTAATAAAATGTTTCTACTTAACTCCTCGTGGCTGATTTGTTAATTAATGAGAAATCCCAATCGGATTCTTTCTAATCGAGTAATTCGTTTCAACCCGATCTATCGATAAAATTATCTTCCTCATATACTTATATATACTTATATACTTATATAACTTCACATCGTTAATATATGAATGCCGATGCTATTCGTTCGACTCGGTAACGCCAACGAATCACGTGGGTGAGCAAGAGAACATCTCTACACGGTGAATCGACTCCCCAAAAATCAAAAGTGAGTGGGCTGTTTAGAATTTCGGGAACGTACCTTTTTCCCTCCCCGGTCATTTGTCTTGCGTCGCCGGGGCGATCGCGGAATCGGGAACACAAAAAAGGGAACGATAATAATTGCTGTGGAGTTCCATCGATCCCCACTGCTGCATCCGATGAAGCGTGCGCGAAACCAAGTGGGCAAAAAATCTCCATTCTCTGCCTTCCGCCGGTAACGGTGTCGAAGTTCCGGGGGAATGAACAAGATGAGTGTGGGTGGCAGTGTATCAGAGGCGGCATTGTGTGTTTCCCCACGTGGGTGGATATCTCGCATCTTCGAATTAAAGCCGCGATAGTAAACTGCGACGTGAGTGGGAAGGGAAAAAGTTGATGGGCTGCCGTCTCCAAAGCTGGAGCCAAACGTCGCTTTTTTCCTAAGGAATTTTATGCGGTTTCATAAACCCCCGGGGCTGGATGAAAGGATTCAGCCTTTGATGTATTCGTCAGGAGTTGTTGGAATATATATGAGATCGATATGATACGTAGTTCCGGGAAAGATATCGTAAAATGCCAAAAATGTCTTCCGAGTCCCCGGCGGTGGGTCGCTAAGAGACCGGTTCTTTCTCCGAGATGTATGTTGTTTGTAACCCACTTTGGGAATAATTTTTTTTGATTGGAAATGCGGAAGAATTCTTTTGTGAATGACGTTGTTTGAAATTTGTCGGCTATCGGTTTCGGTAGTCGAAATTCCTCGGCTCATTTTTTGGATGTAAATGGAATTGAATGGCTTTATTTTTGGGTGTTTTTTTCTGTCCTATTTTTCTCTGTATTTCTTTTCGCCCATAAATTAGAAAACGAGAGCTTTTCTTATTTCAGTAAAAGGGAGGCTGCGTTGAATGGAAGATGAAATGTAAATCAACCAGGGAAATTAATGTATGTTAACGGAACGTAGAATTGTGGAAGTTAATGTATCACTAGGCGTTGAATTTCAACAAGTTCTGACATCATCGGTCATTCTATCCATGGATTGGTTTACTTAGTCCTACTTTCCTCTTTCTCTAGTGCTAACTCTACTACATCCTCATAATCTCTTCTTTCCTATATCTCTCTTTAATTGAATTATCTCTCGTTAATTGGTATATTTATTCGTCTCTTGGTCTTCCTCTTGGTACTTTTCCTTCTATTGTGCCTCAAAATATGTCCAATCCATCTAGTTCCTTTTTTCCAGATGATTCTCCATATTGACATTCTGTAGTAAATTTATTAGTTACGAAGCCTAGGTAGCGTTTATATATATTTTATGGTGCCGTAATAATATATATTTTACTGTTTAATGACGTATATAGGCCGAAAAACACAACGTAAGCAGACTACGTCAATGGGACGTCGGTCTTTTTCCACGAAGAGAACGAAAGAATCGGCGGTGGGCGATTCTAAGAATCACCCACCTCAAATGAGAAGGCGCAGATCCAGAAGTGCTAAAATTACCGGAAACGGAAAGATTTAAATCTTTAATCGTTTTTAAGGTCATATATTCCAATCCATCAAGAACGTTTGATATTTCGTTCTCACTTCCTTGTAAAAACAAGCTAAACGATAAACACGTCCGAACCTTTTCCTGTAAGGTCATTTTTAATCGTAATTTTGGTCCGTTCAATAAACCGTCAAATACAGTATGTTTTAATATATTATACAAACAATTCCAACATATTTTTACCTATGTATTCATAAAACATGTATATTGTTCAAATTAACTTGAGATTAAGCATAAATATCGGAGACTGTTGTTATTAAGAAGGATAAAAGTATTCTTGGGAAATTATGGGAAGTATTGTATGGCGTTTCTTATTTAAATATTTTGAAATTTTATGTAAATACATTAAATTGATCGGAGTTGTACGATCGTATTATGAGTGTCTAAGGAATCGAGATTATTTGAAGAACTATAAAATTTGGCTATGAATACATTTTCTTACCATTGTATTAGCACGAAATATTTCGAATGAAGGAGCGTCATTTAATCCATGATATTAACAGAAAAACCCTAATAGGAAATAAATTCCCCTTAAATCCGTCGTAAACGAATACTTTGCATTACTGCTTTCCGAATAGCATAATGGAAACCGTTACTGCAAAATACGAATGGAGGAATTGCACTCAACAATATCTTGTTGTAAGATTTAATTTACATTTTACCTCTCCGATTAGAGCGTTTGATATTCTATATAGCTTAAATTAGGAAATATCATTAAATGCACGAATTATCTTGGCCTGTAAAGACACCATAATTAATTAATCATAACTATTCAGTCGTTAGTTCAAAATCGCCGTTGCTTGTTCGATACATTACTTGCTACGAAATGTACAGATTACTTCCTTGCTTTTACGGATGCTAACTCCTGTCCCTTGAACCGTTTCTAAATTCAGCATATTATTATAGGGAACAGCTCCTGGATGATCGGACATTTTTAAAATCTAAAAATAATTCCTTCGTATCATGACAAATTCTGAAAAAAGACTAACTTGTAAACCACTGTTCAAAAAGTACAGGATTCTTACCCTCTCATCATTATATATATATGAGTTAATGAAATTTGCACTTAAGTATTTTTCAACCCTAACAAAATACTTGCCAAACTACCAGCATAATACCAGAAATAAACAGCTGTTCAATTATCCCATACACAGGTTGAAATTATATGAGCATTTCCCCATTTACATGGGAATAAAAATATTTAAAAATCTGCCGACTACACTTAGGGAAAAATTTCATGTAGATTTTAAAATTTTTTTGACAGAATCAAAAAATATGTTAATAGAAAAATGTGTGTATTCAATTGACGAATTTTTTACTATGTAATATAGAAGGTATGTAATAAGTATTTCATGTTATTTTATTATTTATGATATTGCATAATATTGTGTATTATATGCATAAGTATTTTATGTGGTACGTATGTATTCTGTGTAAAACTTTTTTTGTCTGACGAGACATCAATTCATCATCATTGTTTTTATCAATGTATATAATATGAATGTATCGTTTCAATAAATGACTATGACTATGACTAATAACAAATTTTCGCAGCAAAAAATCAATTTCTTTTAGAATTTGGAAGGATTCTTTTATCTTGATAGCTATGAGTATATATAATCCTACAATACGTATGGCTGTGCTGGCTGTATTCGTGGCGCCACACACGGTACTATCGCTTTCAGACTCTTTCACTTCATAAACGCGAAAGATGATAGGGGTCGCAGTGTGTTTTATCGGTACGGTACTCATCCGAGTGTGAATCGAAACGCGTCAATGGACACGCTCAAGAATGTCTTTGGATTTGTCTCCTCTCGTATCCTTCACTTCTGAAGTCTCGACCGTTACGATAATCTTTTCCGGCAGAAGATACGGACGGGAAAACAGCAATTTACCGCACTCCGCGGGTATTCCATCCCATCGAGATGAGATTTCCTCCCTACGAGGATGTGTTGCGGATCGAGAGGGTGCGGGAACTATATTTCAAAGGTTTCATCGAGAAGATTTCGTGCGGTAGAGGGGAGATGTGGTGGTGGGTATTGGGCGTGCAAGTAGAACAGATAGAGGGGTATCATAGGTGGGTAGATGGTAGGAAGGCATTGAATCGGAATCTGATTGGTACGGAGGGATACGAGTTGGTGTACAAGGGGATAGCAACGGGTGGTGTGAGATATGGAATTCGTCGCTTGGGATACACATAGGGGATTTTCGCCGTGGATAGGGACTAGAAGTGAGAAAGGAATAATCTTTAATAAAATTAAACTCATTGTAGCATCCCGATGATATCCGTTTTCTGGCCAAAACCGGTGTTTATTTAAATCTGTTGAAAAGTACGGAGGAATGTTGGTTTTATTCTAAAAGTTAGAAAAATTATTAAGAAATAGAAAGGAGGCTTTACAAAGGTAAAAGTAGATAAATCAATTTAGAGAAATAAATCAAGTGAGATTTTCGTTGAATTAAACTTTTCATGTACTGTGTAACAAGCATAATATCGAGGTTAAAGTAACAGGGAAAATTGCTGAATCTTAAAGAGGGAAAATTGCGAATTCGTAAGTGGGAAAATTGTTTCAATGCAGTAATCATTGACCTAATTTCATGTATAAAAAAGAATCAAAAAATCCATTTTACACCTTCTTTATATTTGACAAGGAATTTTCGTAGGACTCTTAAATTCTTTGAGTTACCTCCGCACTTCCCTATGTGTCTTTTAGTTCCCGTTAGAGCAACAAGCAATTAATGAAGAGGAAAAGCTTCTCTGAGTCATCTTTTTGAGAATAGCTGGTTCCTATGCTTTTAAGATTCTTGAAATACCTTATTTATTTTTGTTAATAACCAGACCATCTATTTATATCTTCCTGCTACTTTTCCCTATGCCTTCCCTTCCATGATTTTCCTTGAATCAGTGAACCCTTTTTCAACTTACTTTCAGCGACCCTTAAACTATCCACCTTGCCGTTATTTTTGATACCCTTACCCCTATTATCTGATAGATAAAGTTTTTCTGGGTTGTTGGATTCCTGGGTGAAGATTCTTAGAAATTTTACAGTAGTAGTATTGTTTAATATGTATTGTTCCTAAATATTTAGTATTCTCAAATATGTAATACTTTTAAAAGTACTTCGATTGCTTAGGTCATGTTTCATAGATACGCTTCCACAGGGAATGGAACCAAGGACTACTTTCATAAAAGGCACCCGCGCAACCCACTTGGCTATTCGGGTGCCCCCGGGGGTAAAATTTGTCAGGGTACAAAGTTTCTTAAGTGAGCTGTCTAAAGCCAAACAGTCTCTTGGGTGAAATGCCCCCGATTTCCTCATCTCTTGAGTTTCCTTCTTTAGAATGCCCTACTAAAAGTCGGCTGTATGCGTGTCTCCCGTCTGTACAGAATGAAGGGTAAGGTGTAATATGTGGTGGAGAGCCAAGGGAAAGTGATAAGACTAATCCATTGGTCTGTTAGCCCATCGGAAAACCACACACCTCTCTACATGTATATACCATTCGGTAGATTCATGTGCCCTTGAATTCTCTATATAGTGCTCCCTCTTTCACTTCTTGGTACCTCATTGTATCCTTTAACTTGTATCATCATATTTTAATTGTATCATCTAACTTTTTTGTCTTTGTCTTCCCTCTGTCTTTCTCTAGCTTTCTTTCCTCTATCGGTTTCTTCAGCAATCCCTCTCCTCTCAGTATCTGACCCGCCTACTTCCTTTGTCGACTTCTAATTACTTCATATAATGCCCTCTTTTTTCCAAACTATCTTTAGCAACTCCTTTGTTTTGCTATCAACCCAGATAACTTGATTTAATTTACCTAATATGTCAGTCAGAGTAAATTCATAAGAGATGAAACCGATATTATGCGCCCTCCTTGTTATATAGGCCATTCTGATACGTGAGAAAGATCAGAGAAGCAGATGCTAGAACCAGTCGATTCAAGAGTTCATTTTTTCCAAGAACGATACGCGAAAATAATCGAATAGGAAAGTAGAGTCTTGCACCCTCTGCCACATGACGTGGCTTGCAGGGTACGTAGATATAGATGTAGATGTTACTTTATTGATTCTACGCCGTGCCCATATCTCAAATACTTCAAATCTTTTAATATATTCTTTCCTTGAGGTCCAAGTTTCACACCCATACAACATAACATCCACACCAAGGATTTTACAAATCTTTTCCTGTTTCTTTTATCAAGACCCTTGGTAAATGCTCTGCATAAAGTCCTTGAAAGGTAGACTCGCCCAGAGCGAAATTTCACTTCTGCGCAGGAATCCTAACCCTTCAACCGAATCATATTGCGCATCGCAGTGCCATGTGCTTTTGCAAAATCATAACATCGCAAAGTTTTTGGGTGGAAGGGGAATTTTCGAAAGGAATAACGTAACACACTCTCGGTGGGGTAGATTGCGGGGTTAAGGGGGGGCGTTAGAAAAGTACTGCTGCGGTCATTGTCTCTTTATGGTCTCCCAAATTTCTCTTACTCAGGGAGCAAAGGCCTCTCCTTTGTCCTCACTTATTCCCCTGTCTTCCTCAAGTCTGTCCGATGTTCATTTTTTCCACAAAATGGGAACAAAGGAAGGGGACGAGGCGAGGACGGGAAGGGACATGCGAAACATGGGGAGTTGCCGAAAGGAAATGGGCTCGATTTCTCCGACTGCCTCGCGAGTCGCGCTGATAAACGTCTTTAATGGCTTCGTGTATGGGTGAATAATTGCCCGGCTTCGGTAGAAAGAATGGCGGCAGGGATTTTTTCCGGGGAAGATGGAGGGAGCTTATTCTTTTTTAGATCGAGCGTAAATTAAGGGAAATTTTTACTTCGGTTTCGGTTTTTCCGCCTTTGTATTTCCATCCATCGCTCACTTCCCGTTTTCTAAGGTCTCTCTTTTTCCCCTCTGCTCTCCTTTTTCATTTCGCCCGTGCCATTCTCTCTCTCCATTTGGGATATTTTTCTTTTCTTGCGTGCGCACGTTCGGGAAGTTAGAGTCCATTTGATGCATCGGTTGCCTTTCTCTATGCACACGGAATTAAGGAATCGTATGAAGGAAGGGAATAGCTATAAGGAAAAAGAATTTGACGTTTAGAATAATATGGTAATGATTTTGTAATGTAAAACATAATTCAATTTATTGTAATCGAACATCATAGAGACTCAAATTTAACTGAAACAAAAATTTTGCCTACCATCATTCTTTCGTAAATTGATGACAAGAAAATTAACTGAAATTCATCTATTGGTATGTGCATTAAGCTTACATACAGAAGACCAGCACGAAGCTTAAGCTCATCGTCTCGACCATTTTAAGTTGCTTCGGGGAATTAAGGCAAGATGAGGAATGCGGTATTTCTCTTTGCTTTATCTCGCTGTGTCAATGTACCAAGAATTGGAAAACCGAATAGTGATAAAAAAAAGAACACTGACAAACCAGAGCAACGGTGCTCTACGCATATGCCCCCCCGAATAATGGGATGAAAAATATTGGCGATGTATATTAAAAAAAACAAAAGTTACTGTATATATTTCAATGATATTTTGACTATATGAGTTTTTCCATAAAATGTTACGAATTCAATGAATATTGTTAGAAGTAAAGTAAATTTGCTGAGTTTCCAAATACATTAAAAATAATGTTAAAATTTACAATATGAAATTTTTAAACTTTTTCAGCTATATCGCATAAATTGAATCGCACAATTAATACCACAACAATGATAGCAATTTAATTAGAAAGTTAAATTTAAAAATAAATGTCTTGGTTGAGTTCTCAAAATCTGTTCTTTATCTTTTTCGGTAGAAACATATGTTCTGTTTTCTCATGGAGTATTTAGCATGGATTGGTAAATTAATTACCTTATAACTCCATGTAAACCTGAATACACAGTCACATCGAATTTCATGTTTCCCTGCTGTTCAATTACTCTTTAAAATGCGTGGATATCCATCATCATTATCGATCTAGTGCTGGCAAAAAAGGTATTTTAAGGTCATTGCCCCTTCTAAAAATTCGCCCTGTTTTATAGCAATACCGCAGTCTGGTATAGGACAATCTAAACTAAAAATAAAATTATATATTTCCTATGTGGACCAGGAATGATTTTACTTTGCGATAATAGTTGTTGCGATGTAGTGATCCTGCTTTATTTATCACTCTAAAGTAGTTTGTTTTAGTGGGTGAAAAGAGAGAAATGCGTAAGCTATTCCTCATGCGGGAACCCTCCCGACTCGTGTTTTAAAGACATTTTATCGAGCTCCTGATTTTTGAATTAACTCGATTATATCGCGAATCTGCCCATAAATTTCATCACGGATGCTCCAGCGAGCAGGCAGGAAAACGGAGGGAATAAATTGTTAAGCGATTTTCCCCAGCACTTCCCTTTGATTAAAATCGAACTTATTCCCTTTAATCGGCTCTCCATAGAATCGATCTGATGTGCCCAGCGGGAGTTCCGAAGATCCTCACACTCATTTCTTCCTGCAGGAGACCAATTAGTTTAATAGTTTTCCTCTCCAGCGCAATTTTATATGAATAAATATCGCTTTCGGCGGTGTGTTTCGATCTTTACCCTCTGAACATTTATTGAATAAACCAAACTCCGAGGTACATTACGCCTCAATTTATCGGTTTCGAATTGCGCCTATACAATACAATAACAACTTCTTTATTGAGAGAAGAAATTCTCGCTTATATTAACTTAATCTTGGATTTGCTTAACCACCTTCCACTTAACTATTGTCAGAACGTAATGCAATAAACGTAAAAATTCTGTTTTTAAACAAAAATATAAACTATGATATATACACATATCTAAGAAGTAAGGTGTCAAGAGAAAGGTTATAAGAAAATATGGTTTCATGGAGGAAAAAAATTGTCAAAGAAAAGAAATATCCACTGCCGGAAAATTCTAACGAAAATAAGAGGGAAGAAATTATAAATAACAATACCATATAATGCACCAATATTAAGTGGTAAAATGAAAAACAAGTTTCTCATATTATGACTTGTAGCTGAATAAGTAGTATAGTGATACACCGGCTTACGGAAGTTATGAATTCCGGATAACGTCGATAAGCCTTCCTTAGCTGAAATGATAGTTCTCATTAATATTAAAATCCTAAGATATTCATATTCACCACCAAATTCTACTTTTTTTATCGCTAGTGAATGAGGAAGGGCAATAGCAATTTTTAATATGATCATTTCTGAGTTTTTCTTGTATGCATGCATGCGCGAGCATCTCCCAAAACAAAATTCTAAAATTTCCCCTATATTTATGCTTCTGAATTCTTTATACTATTATTATTTTTACTATTGCTACAATTACTTACTATTTATTACAGTTTAATGTACAGAAAATATTGTCTTTCATGACGGTACGGGTATCTTGTCACTGTATAATGTTTCCGGGTATGCCAGCGAGAAAGCTAATTTGTGTAATATGTAATTTTATCCTAATCATTAAAAAATCTTGACGTAAGAGCAGCTCCTGCTTCTTCGGTATTTTCGGTAAATATTTTAGACTTTATATCTCTGCAGGGTTGTTATTGGAAATCTTCCAAGGCCAATCACCATTTCCTTCTCCGGCTTTTCCCTATTCGAAGAGCTGATCTTGGTCATTAGTCGACGGATTGGATTCAAACAAAAGGCGCACTTTCATTTTCCCGATTCCCTCTAGGTTTCCCATTTCCGCTTTCTTCCTCCCTCTCCTCATTTATTTTGTCTTCACTCCATTCTTCTTAAGGGAAACTCTGCGGGTCCTTCTGCTCTCTTTTACGTGCGGTCTCTGTCAGTCCATCCGCATGGAGTGAGTCGGGACTAAGGGATCGCTTTCGATGAAACTTCTCAACGGAAACTTTGAGGTATTGGGTGGGCGAAGCTGATGAAATAATAGTTTTCGAAATTTTTTGCGTGTGAGAATAGAATTTCGGCTTGGATTCAGTTTCTTTTGTGAAATTATGGGCCTATATCGTATTCTTCAATTTTGGTCGCCATGTTATAGTGCAGAGAAACTATTTTCTATTGTCTCCTTTATTATCTTTGATATTTTTTATTTCTATTTTGTTATTTCATACAAGAATTCATTAATATATCTAATTATTTATTTATCAGTTTAAAATTTATTGTTAAAATTGTCATTTTAAGATGGTTGGGTTTATTTGTATTTGAGTTTTATGGTATGTCACATTTATAATGCTTATTAATTTATAATTATTTACTGCTTCACTTCGATGGAAAAATACACAATACAATATAAAAAGTCTTTATTAATGGGCTAAATCCGTACTAGATAATCCCATCATCCATTTAGTCCTCGTCAGAATGTAATGCGAAGTTTACAAAAGAGGAATGATGGGATTATTCATTTCCTATAATAAATAATTCCTATAATAAATTAAATACTTCAGTTTTAGACCCGAAAGATAAAGATGATTCTATAAATAGATTTAAAAAATCTTGGGTTTAATCGGAGGAGACCTGAAAAGATTAGAATTAGATGCTGGTGTTTATTGTAAAACAGTAAAGTAATTGAAAATTTAAAAAATATAATTGCGTGATAAAAACTGCGTGAAAGATGAAATAAATAAATTTACACATATACTCACTTTAGGGAAACGAGATAAAATAACGAAGAAAATTCTGTTAAGTTGTATTAAAAATACTCGAGCTTTGTAGTTCAACTCATAAAACTGTTAAATTGTATAAGAGACAGAAACTTTCTACTCGGATATTATTATAATATGGATTTAAGTACTCCTTAAGCTGTCAGCAAGTAGAAGCAGTGTTATGCTAGGTTACTTCAAATAACCCCGGGAAACTCTGGTTGCTCTTGCCGACAGCTCAAAGAGTGATTAAATGTTAAATTTCATCGAATATCATTTTTACTTTCCCTTGTGAATGTATATTCATATCGGTATAAGCTGAATCTGACATACCGTAACAAATAATTTTTCTAGACCAAAGCAATGTGATTAACGATTACTTCAATGCCGCGTCAGTGGAAAAACTTTCGGTTTTAATCTTAATTCTTTGATTCTTTTCTGAAAATAACAGACCTCTACATTTAGACGTATCATATCAAAATGGGTTTCAAGTAGAAAAATTTTCTATTCTTTCTTATTGGATTACTTTAATTCTTCTAAGTTCTATGTTTCACCAAACTAAGCTAATAAAAATTCGATTCAGAAATTTCCGCCAACCCTTGAGTAGTTTTTTCAGGCAAGGTTTATTCAGTGTGAGCCTTTTATTCGTCAGTATTTAATTTCCGATACATGGTACCCATGAGAAAACAAATATTTGGATCTCTGGTTGAATAAGAGTTTTTCAGCCCGAGTTCATTTGCAGCAGCTCTATATATTCCCTCTTTTCTTTACCTTCCTTCCTGTTTTTGTCACGCAAACATATGGGGGAGGAAAATTTTGGAGGATATTTTTACATGAGGTTATCTTACGATTTTGAAGATTTCTTTTTATAGAAAGGTGGTATTTTTAGTATATCTATATAATGGTCAATCTATTCTTAATTTTATAATATATTCTTATATTTATAATCTATTCTTAATTTTGTTATTTCTTTCGCTATCATCTTCGACGTCAATGGGGAATTCTACTGGCTACATTAGAATCTAGATAGTACGAAATATCGATTAACACGTAGTACAGGTTTTTTCCCTTCCGTCTCCCACATCTCATCATTTCAATTATATATTATTTTAATGCTAAACGCTTCATTGAAACAAAAAGCTATCACGAGAACATCTAATGCAAAATAACAGCAGGGAAAACATTTCCCCACATTTCTTCGGAAAACAGAAGACAATTATCTCGTGAATTCTGTCAACATAAATATTATCTCATTTTAAATAACGTAAACATTTTGTTCATAGGTTTAACAAAATTTATAAATAGGTGGGTGTAGTCATTATTATATTTTTCAGTTCACTGGTGAAAAGTTTATTCGAAAAAATTAACGTAAACTTATGATGATTTTAGATTTAAGGGACTATAATTATTCCTAACTCGTGAACTCACAGAGCGTTAGCTAGAAATTCGGTTAATACGATATTCGATCATCGATTCTCTAGGTTGGCCCACTAACTCGATTTCCACGCTTACCGGTGGCGGTGCCCCAACGATTTGCGTACTACCATGTTCCAACTCCAGGGTACCGGGTTCGAATCCCGGCTAACCGAATTTTTCTCGTTAGGGAATGGTCGTATGTGTTTGTCTGCTGTTGTCTCCTCTCCTGTAATTTTCCACAAGTGAATGCTTGAGTGTGAGTGAGTACAATAACTAGATAGATTTACCTATTGTTCGTGGGACGTCTTTTGTCAATCTATAAACTCATTTTTCCCATCTTCTTTACTCATCTTTCTTGGCTCATATCTTTCCGCAACTCCCTTCATCCCTCACGTTGTTTACCGTACGAATTTTTCATGTTTCCTTCCCTTTTCCCTCCCTCCCATCAGCAGAATGCTCATCGTTCCTCCATCGACCAACTTTCTATTCCTCCATTTCCTTCACTCTCCTCGGATTTTTCGCTTCTTCCCCACCAAATCCCATCACCTCGTCCAATTTCCGCCATTCCCTTTCACAAACTCTAACTTTTACTCCCTACTTTTCACTGTCACCCCATTCTCTCCCACCCTATTTTCCTTAACCACCTCTTTCTGCGCCCTCTTTCTTTTCTCCATCGTCCCGCATTCCCTTCCTAAGAAGCTGTCAGCCTCCTTCTTCGTTATATGTTGAGACAGCCCCCCTTTTTTTCCTCGGAGAATTCGATGGGCATACCAATCGGGAACGGAATGCCACCCTAAACCCGATCCCTTAATATTTCCCGATCATCAGCGGGTGAGAATGTTTAATTATTCCCGCATTTTTCCATAAGGAGTTTTATGCATATTTCTCGTGGGATAGTGGAATATTCGGATGAAGTGGAGGAAGTGAATTGAGGGAGGAAATTGAGTATTGCTTTATAGGCTTGAAAAGGGCTGAAGATTAATTGAAAGGATTACTTATTTATATACGGGATCGCTATTTTGGGCACAGCTCCCAAAAAGAGCGGAAATTTTAGCAGAAAACGTTATCGGTTCGATACAGGTCACCCACCTCAGCGTAGCAAATAGGGAAAATGGTTACTGTATTATTTAATCTCAAGAATTTTCTTTCTTAAAAGCTGGGTTGGGTAGGATAGGCGCGATATGTTTATTTAATTTAAATTATTATATATTTTTATATTATATTGTATTATTTTTTACTACATTAATTTTTTAAAATTTAATCGTAAGTTTCCTTACTGTGGTCAGTATCGTGTAAAATCATTTTCAGAATCATTCTTTCTAAGAACGATTCATGATAGTAAAAAGTGAAAGAAACAAGTTGATTGCTCGATGTTCATAAATATCTTCTTCACGCCGATAGCTGGCTTACCGAGAATTGGTATAGGTTTGGATCATGTTTTAACGATTAGTTGGAGGGATAAAGGTAATTGAGTCATCGGAACTTAATTCCTTGAAAAAAATAGATCAACACATTTTTGGAAAGCCAAAGATCGAACAAGTTCTACGTTAAAAAATATGTTATTTCAGATTTAAATGCTCTATTCTCTTAAGTCTCTCAATGATTTCGATATCTTTAAATATCGTCGAAATTTTGAACCAGCCGTAATCATCTAAATTTAAAAAGAATCTTCATGAATTAGTAAAACTGAATGATATACTGTGTTATTATGACTTATCAACCAGAATTAATTTTTGAGGAAGTCTCATAATCCGCTCTATCATCAAATTATTGTAAATCCAAATCAATAGCAGAAGAGAATTAAAACACTAAATAATTCTCTGTATCAAATTATATTCTGCACATATAAAACAAACGAAAAATAATTAAGGCTCAGATAATAGTAATATGTTATTCACTATACTTAACTAAGATATGTAACGATAAAAAATTCAACAGAATTATATTAAAATAATTTTTAGTTAGTGAATTATCCGTACAACATTACTTTCTTCTTCGATATTATTTTGTGAAACGTATCGCTCACTGATAAACGAGCATGACAATATTATGCAATCCTTTCTTAGTTTTACCACCGATTAAAAAGACAGATGCCCTTTTCTTCGGCAGTTTGAAATAAAACAATCATACCGTTGGATTTTGGGCTGCTCAAATCGAAGCGTTTTGTACAGTAAAAATTACGTCCCAACCTTAGGAATTCAAATCATCGTAAATGTTGAAAATGAAATGCCCATCGGGTTGTGTATTACGCCCACTAAAAGAGAGGATAAATAGGTAACTTTCCGGATTTGCCAAGCGCTTTTGTTTTCCTCTCTCAATCGAGGGAATGCCAAAATTAATCCGAAATTTCTATTTGATATGGATTCTTCCCTTTGACATTCGACGGGAAATTCCGGTACGAAATCGTCTCTTATTTTGCATGCGGAGGCACGGTCATTTTGGGATTATCCGAGTCCGTGAACGTGTGATTTCCTTTTATTAAGATATTTGGGCAGATTAAAACTTCCGCGATACATTTATTCTCGCGGATTCATTCTGATCTCCCGAGGCTAGTCGGAGAGAAGATACAATGGCCCTTTGTGTTAAAATATAAGCCGATTGCATGGATAAAAGAGGATATAGATATTCAAAACGCGTATTTCATGATCAGAATGGGTGTTTTGCGTAACGATCGCAGTGGAATCGGAAATTTGTCTATTTGGCGAATATCCCGGATAAATTTTCCTAGTTTCGAATAGTCGTGTTATTATAACACAGGAATCGTATCGAGTAAAGGCTGTATAGAGTGATCCTATACTCTTTCCTCATTTTTTAGTGGTTTTTTTTATCTCTACAGAGAGTCAATACGATTGCATGTCTACATTCTCGAAATAATTCTCTGTTAGCATAGAAATTAATTCCGCGTTCTATTAGCAAAATAACTATTTTCGGTTGTGATTTCACTCGATTTTACACTTAAAATATTGAAGCTATAGTTTACGAACAATCTATCTACATTCGTATCTATCAATAGTCTATATCATATCTAAATTCGTGCAACATGTATAAATATTTCGACTTGATCAATCCTGCATGGGTGTTTGACTTTGAGAAATAGTCAAAATCAAAGAACATACATTTTTGTCAAATAATTAATATGCCTATAGGAAATTCATTTTGATTATCTCGATCAAATAAAACTATATGTCTAGATTGAACGGGCGCAGAAATGCTTAGTTCGTGAATTACATTAAATTTTAAACATTTCAAATACAAAGTCGAGTGAAATAGTGGTTCAAATAATTATTTCATGACAGTTATTTTTATCACTAAAAAACTTCAGACATGGTGAATATAACTTCTGTAATATGTTGCATTGCGTAAATGTTTTTCTTATACCACATCATGTTTTTCATCGAGCGTTTGTCACAATATTATTCAACGAAATGTATTTATAAATTAAATATATATTGATTGATAATTATATTGAGTTGATGGAGGAGGATATTGTGTTTGTTTTGAAATGATTTGATGAGTTTTGTAAATGTGTCCCTCATCAGTTTAAAAGCAACAAAAATTGAATGGATAACATTTATATGTATGAAGTTTCGATGAAATATCAAAATCAGTTCCTAAAGTCTACTTTTCCGTTAATCAGAATGAATGCAAATATTCAATCAGGCATACGATTTAACTTCTCATTGGTTACTCAAATATTTTCCCATTATGATTGAACACAGAGAGAGTATATTGCACTAAAAGAAACGTTTATTTAAATAATTTTAATCACCGACGTTGTTTTTAGTTTTGTGTCATAGTAGCTATGATTGACATTTCGATAATTAATTGACTATAACATCTCCACATTATCAGTATGACTTCGCTATTCTATCCGTAAATGTACCAACTTTTTATCTGATATTCTTCTTTAGCAAACATAAGCCTGCTTTTTCATCTAAGTACCCGCCGTAATTTCCTTTCCGCTCTTTCACAATAAGAGAGGCATTAGTGTCACTAGTTAATCTTTTATTAAATTTTGTTCAATAATCGTTCGATATTATTAGAATACCTAAAAAATAGATGACCTCTAGAAGATCGTTTCACATCAAGGATAAATTCTCAATTACTTATATGAATATCTACTATATAAAAAGCTACGCTTACATAAGTACGATTCAGATGTGCACCGATAATTGGTAAGCGACCCTATATAGGTTCTCTACTAGCTTACGAATGGCGCATGCATTTTTAAAAATAAACATAATTAAAAATATATATAAATTTATCATAGTGGCATGTATTGTTTCGAGTGGTCGTGGTATTGTTTAAAGTCCTTCGACAACTGAGGTCATTTCGCACGTGGTCTCCCACCGAGAAATGAGCCCGGGACCGCTTTCACCAAAGGCGAACGCACTACCTACATGGCCTCCATGAGATCATATTGTTTCGATTAAAAATAAAAAAGACACATTTTTTATTTAACATTCGACCTTATCACGTTTTGGCAATTTCTCCAATACTTATAGCTGTCTTTAAGGCATGTAAAATATTGCAGTATAAATTTCCTCTAATTCACTCCACGTAGTTAAATATGAGTACAATTAGAGGTTAGAAAAAATATACGGAGAAGATTTTTAAAACTCGGTGAACCCCTTGGTATGGTAGGCGCATGTTTTTGATTAGCTCCTCGAGAAAATTACTCATTTTTACGACGTCGTAACTAGACCTGATATACTGTAGGTGGGATAGAAAGAGAGGAGCATTTAGGCGTCCCACGTTGGAAAAGAAGTCCTCGAAAATCAAATTTGCTCGGTGGCAACTCGTAATTGGAGGGAGTGAAGTTGGTGGCGAAGATGTCTGGATTGAGTTAAGGGCGAAAGGAGCTTCAGCTTGATTGACAAAATAAAGGCGGCGACTCGTCTTTTTTCTTCGTTACCCACCGATATAATTCACTCACCAGGTTGAGGAAATGCTAATGCTCGCCAACGAGGAAAAAACGGGCTCCTAGTACAGAATTTTACGGGGCGATTACTAAAATGTACGGGCGTCGGGAATAGTTCACGTTAAATGTAAGCCAAATATAAAAATGCCATTGGTGCAGGAACGAGCAGTATTAGTGAATTACTCTACGTAAGTGTTGGATGAGTTGGGTTGAGGATAACTAATCGGAAAAGCAGTGGTGTTTCTGGTGATGATTAGTAAAGTGCGTTTCATGATGTGTTTTCTATGAGATTAGTAGAATTTTACTCGCATCATCTTTTAACGTCGCCAAAAATTCAATTTTTACGAAACTTTAGTATAAAAGCAAAGTTTTTATAGGTTTTAATAGAAATATACGGCAAAATGTCGTGAAATTTTCTCCGAAAACTTAATGAAGCGATCCAAAACATTTACTTCGGAAAAGTGATTTTCTCATGTAGCATGCCTGTCACGGTGTTCTTTGTTTTAATAGTAATTAAGCACGAATTGTATGACTCATTATATAAAGTTATGCTAAAAAATATAAAATTTTTCCCTAGGCAAATATTTGAATTTTAAAAAATTTGGCTACACCGTTTAAATCACATACCTTTTACCTAAATCGATGAAACGCTAACTTTAATTAAGAGGCTAAGTTACCCGAAATATTCGGAAATAGCTGAAGTATCTTCAACAATTTTTGTTTTATTCGAGGGAATATATTGGGTAGGGTCATGTTGACGCCTCACTGTTATTGAACTTCATGAAATAGATCTTTTTTTGGATGTAACATTCCCAGCATAACTTTCTTCTATTTGAACTCTAATCTATGGCTAATTACATTTCTTTCTAAATCATAATTATTTAAAATTACTATGAAAGTGGACGATTGCAAACTAATCTCTTCAACTCCAACTTAACCTCATTTACCATTAGTATCTCAAGCGCTGAGGACACCATTGTGAACGGATGTACCGTTTATAATCTATTTATCCAAAAACGATGACTCTCTCGTATTTGCCGATTCGTTTTTCTCCTTCTATCATCCCACTCGCAATATATATAATTGCCATTAGGAACATGAGATTTTTAAGTTAAATATAATGGAGTTAATTTTATCGCAATATGGTAATGTTCTTGTCCTTTGATGGATAGGCTTAAGTGACATTTGTTCCATTTATACTCCATCCTCTCTCTTCTTAATCTGTCCTTTGAAGGAAATTAATTGGTATTATCAATAGAGACTTCATTAATATTATTTCAATGTATGAAAGTAAAAATAAAATTTCAGAGCTAGGCAAGGGCTTTGAAGGTGTTCTTTAGAGTATTACTATTCTATCAAAGATGTATATCGGATTAGGTACAAATTGCCCTTTAAAGGAAAGGATTGATGAACTAGCTAACAAAGGAAATATAAATGCCTGTTATCATCTATATTTGTGTCTAGAGCATATATTACGGTATAACTATAATATAAATGAAAATTAAATAATTATATGACATTTACTTCACCAGTAGCAAAATGGATAAAATAATATGTCGGACATACTCTACGTTTATACGTATTTTCATTTGGTTACCTTGTGCTATGTATAATAGAAACAGTTATAAATGGAGAAACGATGTTTATTTATAGAAAGTGATAAAATTTGATTACGAAAGAGTTTGTTAGTATGCTTATCGTCTCATTTTTTAACGTTTGATTTCTTACTTTTTTTACGACACATCGGTTCATGATAATTTTGCAATGTAAATTCTTGATAAATATCTTACAAATGAAAACATTGTTCTAATCATTGCTGCATTGGTGAATGGGACTTTTTAGGAAAAAACTGTTGAGTTACATACTTAATCATTCTGTACAATTTACTTAAAAAGTAGGTATTTAAATTAAGTTTAAATCGTCAGTCTTCATCGCAGATGACTTGAGGAATTAGCCTGTCTTTCCCGCTTTCTTTCATATGAGACATGAAAGAATATATTTTATTATATTAGAAGTATACAAAACTAATAAGAAGTGTTTCTAAATCAGTTCGATTACTCGAAATTTTGGGAGATTTTATCAACAGTAAGCAACAGATGTATATATTTCTGTGGTATATGTTCAAAGATTATCATGTATTGCATGGTTATCAGTAGAATTTTATAAAGTCATTCTTTAGGCATCCTGCTTATATTCATAGATACAGATTCCACGATGATGGATGTTAATATAAAGGACTATCATTATATTTGATCTCGCATAATGATCGCATCTATATAATAGTAGTTTTAAATTTCCAAATAGGTTAAATTTAGTTCCGTCATCCTAGACGAGGGAGCTCTCTAGTCTCTACCCTTATTTGTAATGGAACTGACGGGTTATGTAACTAGATCCTAGAAACCCATCGAAAGATTTAATGTCTTAAGGCGTAACTCGGAGGAATTTCCCCGTAATAACGCAAGAGAAACAGTCTTAGTCAACGTTCGCAACTCCGTAACTAAACCCGTTTTACACAACAAATTGTTTGCGGTTTACAAAGCGATGTTTACGGTGTTTCTTTTGTTTCGAATCCCTCGAATAGAAATAATCCTCCTTACCATGTCATAGCAAACTATCGCACGGACTTTTTGAGTGTTCTTTCTCATCTATTGAATAGGAATTATTTACCGTTACACGCTCTTCAATTAGTTATACTTTCGGATGAGGAAGGTCTTGGGAAGTTTCCGCATAAATTCCGCTAGATTCGTCTCAAAGCGTTCTGCCTGCCGGAGAAATGTTTCCTCGTTACATCAGTTCCTCCGTTGTCTCTAATATCAAAGGAAGGTTTCAATTCCTCCATTTTCTGCTACGGGGAGGCTGGCTCGAAAGTATTGCGAGTAATACATCTTCCAAGTACGCTCTAATTAGCCATCCCGAGTTTTCCTTTGAATTGAAGATTCCACTAGAAATCGTCAAGTTTCAAGATGCGATTACATTTTATTCCGCGAGCGCAGAACGCAAACATTTTCGCTTTTATAAGGGGATTTAGCGACCTTGGTAAACGGAGCCCTTCAAAGGCAGTATTAAAGGCTTCCAATTGGAGTAATTACCAAAGGTATGCAATATAATTCTACGGCAGAGTGGCTCCTTTGTCGTCGGAAATTAAGGAAGCGCGTGCCTTTTGCGTTATTATTTTATTCGGTATGATTCGGATATGAAGAATTACTTGCTTTCTTCTTAGTTGATTAAGGTCTGATGGAGTTTAAGCTTAGTTTTTTCAGGGATTCCAAGAAATTTATACGGAAAATTTGGTCTCGTTTCGGGAAAGTTGGTATAGTTTTAAGTTTGAAGGATTGTAACAAATCCGTGGTTAATTTACTGAAGACAGGTAATTATAGAATCCACAGCTTCGGCCGTGACTTCGTGGTAAGTCGCCATCAGGAAAAAATGAAAGTCGAACTTTTACCAACCACAAATAATTTTATTTCGTAACGACCATGGTTTCGACTCATGGAGTCATCTTCAGGATCTTCTGAAGATGACTCCATGAGTCGAAACCATGGTCGTTACGAAATAAAATTATTTGTGGTTGGTAAAAGTTCGACTTTCATTTTTTCCTGACAGGTAATTAGTTCAAGATATGAGATTTTGCTCTAGGAAATATTCTATCTTTCTCACGAAGACGTGAAAATTTTCATTGGCGTTTACAGTTTCGAAATTCAGTTTCGTTGTAGGTTACCTTGATAATGACAGTAAAGTTAGAATTATTGCTTGCAAGAGAGTTATATTTAGTTTTGTGTTACACTGCCTGTTAGTGCCTACACTGTTACGACTCAGGGTAAGAGAAATAAGTAGCTTTGGGAGTATATTTCTTTCTCATTTTTTCCACCATTTTTTTGGCTGGAGCAAGAATTACTGAGAGCGTTTAGTTTACGGAGCTGCGCTACTATCGCAAGGTAAGTTTTAACTTGGATATTTTCTGATTTTGTTCATTCAAACGATGAAGTAAACCATTTTATCTCACTATTTCTCACAGTTAATAAAGCGCAAAATCATTAATGGATTTGTAAAAATTAAAGATAAATGTTTGGCTTTTTTTAGAAACATTGAGTGCTCGACTAATTAGTTGGGAGGCACTTAAAAAACTATTGAGTGACCACGTAGCTTATAGGGAGTGCTCGGGAGTGACTTTGATTATATCGGACGTGAGGCTCTAAGTTTCTGTTTTAATATGTAAGATTTTTCATTGGAATCGAGTAGAAATACTTTAAAACGGATACACTTCCAACTTAGTTTCAGTATGTTCTTATTTATTGTCTCAAATGGCATTATTCCCTATTCTCAGTTGAAGAAAATGAAAGCTTAAAAATCATGTTAATCTTCTACTCTTTTGTTATTAATTCGTTCAAGCATGTAAAAAGTTTTGCTTCACTGATTTTTGGTTATGATTAATTAACAATAGCCTGAATATATGGAGATATTGCACAAATTTAAAGAAGCTATCAGGATGATGATGCGACGCGTCTAAACCTACGTTGCGGAATAAAGCATTTTAGTGTAGGTAAAAGTTATTATCTATTCATTTCTGTACTTGTATTTATCCTTTGATTGATATGTTTTACTTGGATATAATCCTGGTAAATTGAAGTGATACTTTTCCCAAAAAATATCGTATCAACCTAGCTTTACTTCAGATTAGCTTCAGATTACTACCGAAGCAATGCAAATAATTCTCAGCTAAGAAATAAATGCAGTTGGTTAAAGATTAATATATTCTTTTATCCGAATCAGCTGCTTTATTGTCTCCTCGTTGATTTTATATAGGTGATTAATTTCAGATTTTCCATAAAAGTGTGCTGTACTACGCTTACTTATGACCCTAATCTTTATGTAATTTTTTTTGCGAATTTTAGGAGATGAGGTTGGACTGATGAGATGATTATGAATCTTTGCTTTGCATATGATGAAACGCTAATGAACGGTCCCGGGGCTACAGGAAATTTTTGATTTAAATTTCCCGCATCTCTCATCAGTTTCAATCACGATATTGAAATCATAAGGAAATGTTTGCCTTTTCCCCGTACGAGAAAGGTCAAGGGGCGAGTAGCCACTAGGATTGATGACAAAATAATGTGGCCCTATAGCTGTTTGTTTACGGACTTGTAAACTGATGAAAATCTGAAAGGTTTTCCTATTAACGTACTTCGTTTCCTCATTCGGGGAAATAATTTTGGAACGATCATTTCAAAATGCTTGCGGTGTTTTGAATATTAAGGGAATGAAAACTCACCCAATATTGTTTTACAGGTTTAATACACAATCTAATCGTTTTAATTTCAAAATATAAATTTAACGAAGTATCGTATATAGCGGTAGATTTCGTTTTCACGATGGTGGCCAAAGTAAAATTTTAATATAGTTAATAAAATAAGTGAAACCTTAGCGAATTCATAATTTTCAAGTGTAGAATAGCAAAGGACGTAAAATGGTGTTTTGGGTAAAATTAATCATGATAAATCAGAATTGATTAGGTAGTTCATGAGTATGTGAAAAGACTGCTAAGGACCAGGAAAACTTTGCACGTGTTTCTGAACAAGGAACTGTGCTCAAAAGAGACTAATATTTAATTCGTCAAAGGAAATGATTTTTGTGAGCGTAGTGGTAGTAGACATTTGGTTTTAGGCAGTAAGTAAAACTGTTCCAAAAGTCGTAATTGAAGGTCACCATATTGCTACTCCAAGGATTGCCATTTCCAGGTAACAGATAGCGCTGGGAAATTCCATTGATACACGTGCCTCATAGAAGACCAGACATTTACTTTGACAACTAAGTTGCTATTATTAGAGGATGAATTAAAGGTTGATGCAATGATATACTACAAAATGATGAAGAAAATGGTTTACATTTCATTAATATTGTTTCCGTGCGTTACATGAAACTCGCAGAAATTATACAAGGAGTAAATTAAGCTGTAGAAAATGGAATTGAAGAAATAGGGAATGATTGGCTATTGTTTTTTTATCTGGATGTATGAGTTTTAGAAAATGGATTCATAATTAATTTTAAAATATATCTAAAAATGCCTCCAACAAACAGGCGTTTTATTATTAATATTAATAATCATAACGATATTAATACGTTAATAACCAACATTTAAAAAAATTACAGGAAAAAGGGTTAAGGTATCTTTGTGCTTCACCAAGGAAAAATCCCAAGGAATAACGGACTTAAAAATAGTCGGGATCGGGAATTGAACCCGGGTCCTTCTAAGAAAAGTAAGCTATCAGGTCCGAACATTTTATTATATAGCTTAGAGAACTTTTTAGACATGGGCAAATGCGGTTTCGTCCGGTTAATTGGATAAAGCAGCCTCCCGGATAAAGAAAAATCCTGGGTTCGAATCCCGGTCCCGTCAGTCTTTTTTGAAGACAGTTTTTCCTTGCGATTAACGATATGTTTCGTGAATTCATGAATTTCAATGATTTAAAAAGCTACGCCGACCCATAATGTTTTGGTTATTCTTCCCAGCTGTTGTATGATCTGCCTGTAATATAAATTAGTAGGACTCCTCCATATTTGAAAACAAAGTAGGCTAACGAAACCCATCACGAAAATGAATTTTCAATCAGAGTTTTGCAAATCTCGAATTTTCAATCGCTCAAATCTCATAGCTCATAAATTCAATTAGAATTTTACATCGCCGTTCAGTCATTCCATACCTCATTTTCAGTTTTCCGCTACGGAACTCACGGACATACATCGGCCCATGTAGATCTCTTTCATTCTCTTTCATAAACTCGTTGAACGAGCATGGACGAAAACTTGTTTACCGTGTTCTGCCTCCTCTCCCTCCCTTCTCCATGTTTGTTTCAATTAAGGGCCGGTAAATTGCTTCTTGGAATCGATTGTTACAGGAATAACATTTTGATTCATCGCGGAAATTCTTTCATGCTCTGTGATTTCCATTACATATTCGCGTTATTTTTGTATTGCCGTAAGCTGGGACGGACCGATTAAGCTTTCAAATTTTAGGGTCCACGCATTAATGGTAAAGATTCAGATGTATGTGAATCATTTCGAAAAGGAGTTCCGAGAAATCATGAAATTAATTTATCCTAAAAATAGACGTAATTATTGCGGAAGTTTCCGCGATAATGATTTTGTTCCAGGGTAGTTAAAATGCTTATTTTCCGTAATCAAACTTAATGTACTACTATCGAGTTAGAAACCTATAAATTAGCTGCTGTGTCTTCGATTAATTTGTTTAGGAAGGATTTTTGTCAAGCGGATATGAATCTTAAACTTAAATTAATTGTAATGTCCCAAGGAAGAATAGACTAGAATAGATAGAATAGAATAGAAAAAAGTCCGACGGGACCGGAAATCGAACCTGGGTTTCCCGATTGCCGGTCGGGTGCTCTGTCCGTTGAGCTATCTCGCCGGACCCGGGTTCGATTCCCGGTCCTGTCGGACTTTTTTCAAGTCTATTCTTCCTTGGGATTTTTCATGGGTGCACGCCCTAACGTGCAAAATCACTCTTTACCCATTCCTTGTTTAATTGTAATGAATAAATTAAACTTACTAAACTCAGTGAACCTGAATCAAACTAAATGGAAAATTAGGTAAATTTATTTAATTACTTTTATATACGTAATTTTATTGAATTAATTGTAAATAATCAATAATGATGAATTATTTCACAATATTTACTTAGGCAACTTGATAATATCTGCTATTTTTGTTGCCAAGAAAAAACAGGTATCGATGTAGAATAAAAAAAACCAGAAATTCAGTGGAAGATTGCAAAGAAAAGTTAACTGTGTGGCATAAAAAATTTAATATTGATACGATTTTGGAACCTTGGGTTCTTTCCGAGTCAGAATGAAGTGACTCATGAGGGAGTACTCGGCTTTCTAATAATAAGAATTGTAAAAATACAAGAAACAGAAAATCTTACACAATCCTTACATAAATCCTTACATAATATAATGGGGAAAATAGACCTTTGTAAAATTTGTGTGTAAGAAAATGAGAGTTACAAACCCAGATAACATACAAAAAATGTTTATAACTACACAAATTATAAGGTCATAATAATTGAAAATTTATTAACAGCTGTACAAACGAGTATTATACTTTTAAATAGTTAATTAGGACTTCCCACGCTGGTTTTTTGCAACCATTATGCTTTTTGGGTCTTTAATTTATAATCAAATTTATTAAAAATAGAAAGCTTAGCGAAAGGTTAACAGGAAAGACTTTCATCTATAGTTAGAATTATGGAATTTTGAAGATCCTAACTGGATGAATAACCGCATGCTTTCGGGCAGATTCGGAAGGAAATTTCGCATGACCTTTAGAGGAAGTTCAGAGGTGATGTGGCAATTCCTTTGATAAACCATATCTCTGTTACAGTCATATCATCATAGTCAAAACAAGCCTGAGATGAAACTAGTTGAAAGGTACATTTCTCTATACCCTGTACCAAAAGCCAAATTAAAAATATTTTGTTCATCAAGATTCGGTGACAGAGATCACGATGATAAGTTTTACGTAAAGTAATTGAAGATTTTCCATCATCACACTGTATCTAATTTCCAGTGTTTGAAATATTAAGGATATCATTGCCCTCAGCTAGGTATTCTTGTAAGCAGTCGCTAATTCTAATCTCCCATGCCGTGTGTCCTGATAATTGATGTGATAGAGAGGGAATCGCCGATGATATATTCGAAATTTGCAAACGTAGAGAGGTTGGTTTTATTTACAAGAATCAGTGAAATAATTATCGTCGCTGTTTATTTTGAATTTAATGAAAATAATAATAAAATTGCTCTCCGTTCACATTCCTCTCCGAACAGTCGTATATTGTTAATCGGAGAAAAGAGATGATTATAATTATAATTATGATTATATGATACAATTGTCTGTGTGATTATAATTGTAATGTTCTCAACCGTTATTCTGTTTAAATATTACATTGATGTTAAGCATGAAGCTAAATGTGATAGCTAAATAGGATATGGTGAAAAATTAGTTACGGTATGTTATTAGCTTACATAATGGTTAAAAAAATCGCGTCCATACTCTATATAATCAGTTGATAATTTTCAGTTACATCTCATAAAGCACTAAACAGGTATTTCCAATTTCCTTTCATATGATTTGGAACAAATTTTATTTTTACGGTTTCCTATTTCGATAATTCTGGTTCTTTTATTTTAATAATTAACTATTTATTGCCTTTTCAATGTTTTGCATTAAAGATTACAGGCAGGATCCCTCTAACCTCTCTTCATATTCGAGCTTATTTTTTGTGGCAACGCATTTTGTCACCGTTATGTATTCTTTATTAAGGATATGTATCAATCTTCCGTCACTATAATTTACTCCATTTCCTTTCTTAAGAATCTTTTACCCTCTACATCACGGGTCGTCAATTTGATATCCCTGAATTAGATCCACCCAGTAAAAACCGGTAGACTTCGAAGTGGAAACACTACATAATACTTTCAGTTGTAGCAACTCCGTGATAAAGCACCAATCAAGATGTAGTCAAACTAAAGGAAAGACATTTTCCAATTAATTTACAAAAAGTAGCAGCTCTGATCTGCATTCGGGCGAATCGAGGCTTCCCAGGTTCGTAAGTGAGTCTCCCCTGACCTAGAGAACGTTCCCATTGGTCCTCTGCAGAACAAAGGAAAGGAGGATGTCTTCTGAACGCCTCAGGTAATATAGAGCGCGTCGGAGTCATCGGGTCAAGGGGAAGAATCAGCTCTCTGACGTCGTACAGGAGAGTTACGTTTGACACTGAGGCTGACGGGGTTGAGTAGAGGAAAAGCTGTTTATTGCGCTCCTTTGAGGAATGACTTTCGAGCCGTTTCGAATAATTTTCTGCAGTATTTGAAGGGGAAACTTGCATCTTTCTGTTGTAAGGGTAAAGTGAGAGTTTCAAAATCTTTGGATGTCTTTTGAAGAAGCAGAAAAAAATTTTCTGGGCTAGGAATTTATTCCTCAGGATCTTTATTTGTTGATTTTGTGGAAAAACTGAATAAGTTTGCAAGGATGAAAATAATTTTCCTGGTTTTCAACGCTTTTTGGAAAAGGAAAGATATCGATCATTTTTTCCAGGGGTTGTTAGATATTCGGAACTTGGACCTTAGGCCCATTTTAAAGGATCGTAATTTGATTTAGAGTGGATAAGTTTAACCTTTCAGGTGGAACTTAATGGAGAATATCCATGTTAAGGAAAAGAATAATAAAAAATCTGTACTATCCACCAACTCCAGCCTGATGAAGTTTTTTTTACCTTGATATCAGTCGTGTTTTACTTTAGTGAAATAACTTTAATTATTCATTTAATTTAAACAGAAAGAACGCGTTAATTTGAGGCACAATAAGAAATATATGCGTGAAATACGAGTGAAATGAGTGAAGTTCAAGTAAAATAGCAAAATAACATCGAATAACAAAATTTACATTGAAAATTTAAATATAGAACGGATAGTCAACCTGATAAGTTAAGAAGCATTATACACACCCATAATTTTTAGTAAATTTTATTCCTAAAATTTTAGAGGAACTCTCCGTAAAGAGTCTACTTTTACGCCAAATAATTTCCACTTCAGTTATGGGAAAACCTGTGTTTTGTATGTCTTATATGTAATGTGACAAATGTTTTCTTAATCCCTGATGATGCAAGTACAGTTACCAGTAGCGAATAAAAGCCCCTGTGGAAAAATACGAACATTTTCTTCTCTACACGTGTTATATTCTTTCTTGTGTTTAAAGAGGAAATTCGTCCTCTGATCGTCTCTGAAAGGTTGCTATAATCTCAAATGAATCTATTTTCGATACCTTATCGTAGTAGTTTTTCGTAAATATATCCTCTCATCGCATTCATGAAGCGAAGGGAACTGATGACAAAGGGACTTGATAAAGGAATCAGGAAGAGATTGGTAAAATCCTTGGTGTGGAGTGTAATGTTGTACGGGTGTGAAACGTGGACGTTGAGAAAAGAGGATGTCAAAAGATTGGAGGCTTTTGAAATGTGGGTATGGCGTGGAATGGAGAACGTTAGTTCGGTGGATAGAAAAACGAACGAGGAGGTTCTAGAAATGGTTGGGAAGAAAAGAGTAATGGCTGAAGTAATTAGAAATCGACAAAAGAAAAGGGTGGGACAACTATTGAGATGGGAGGGATTGTTGAAGAAAGCGATCGAGGAAAGAATGCTAGGGAAAAGACAGAGGGGAAGACAAAGACAGAAGTTGTTAGACGAATTAAGGTGTGGGATAAGTTACCGGGAATTGAAGGAGAAGGAAATAAATAGGGAACGTGGAGGCACATGAACCTACCGAAAGGTAGAACACTTTATATATATCCTCTCATCGAACTTAAATCTTAGGGAAGTTCAGCATTATTTTCCTCCAGATCACATTTACAGCACCAAGAAAATCTCTTTAGCTACACAAAGCAGGAAATCGAGCTCTGTTTCCCTTACGATTCCTATTTTCCCATTTAAGTCTAAGAATTCCCTCTGTGGACCGCCGAAGGATATTTTCGAAGAAAACAACCGAGACCCATCTAGTGATACGTTTCCTCTGTTAACAGCTGAATGCAATCTCGAAAATGTCTAAGAATATTCGTCAAATGCTTTGTATTTCCGAATTCGTTTCCCCGAGCTATGTTTTCCCAAACGGGTCCCGAGCATCTTTAGAAAAAGTCGTTAATTCTTTAGGTAATTTGTATTACGTGGTGTCCTAACTTTCCAATTGAGGAATCTTGAAATTTCGTAACTCAAATATATGGATATGGCATTTCTTGTTACTAGTCTCTCTTTGAATACTCCTATCCATTAAATATTTTATCTTTAAGTATATATATATATATATATATATATATATATATATATATATATATATATATATATATATATATATATATACATATATTTGATATTTTCCAGTGATATTCTGAGAAATAGCATTCTAAAAATCACTGAGAAATATTACTACAATATATAGAGTGATTGAAGGGGAAATAACGTAGCAAAGTTATTTCCTCTTTAATCGTAAGGATGAAGCTCCACATAGTAATAGCTTCATTAGTTGGTTTTATTAATTACAATATGTATGGATAAAATATGATAGCATTAGATTTCTTCATGAATTGTTCTTCAATAAAATTTTATCAGTTGGTTTGGTAACTCCTTTAATGTCTTTATTTTTTTCTACATTTTCAGGCACGACTCAGTGGTACGACTCCATAAAGTGAAGATATGATAAGGTAAGTATTTTTAGTAGTATCACTAAAAATATTTTATTCCTCCCTCCGGGTTTCAACACTTCGCGGTAGATAAGATTTAACATAAGTCTCTAGGAGTTTATGGATTATAATGATTGTATTTCAACACATCGCAGTAAATAAGATTTAATGTAAGTCGCTTGGAGTTTCTGAGTTATAATGATTGCACAAACGATAGGATGTGAATACGAAGTAAGATTGGTGTAAACGGAGGCCTTAAGGAGTTAGATGCATTACTAGAGTACAACAAAATAATTTTTTTAAGTTTACTTAAGTATCATCATAACCAGTATCAATTAGCATAATCCTTGTATTATTTCAAACACTGCCACCTGGTTTTCAACCTCTCTGTAGCGTTAAATTTAACAATAGAAATCCGTCTCTTGAATGATAGGTCCTTAAATCAAAAGTCTTGGGTGGATTGTCTGTGGGTGAAAATTCCCCTGAGCAATACATTTTTGGGCGAATTGTCAACAGGGCGAAACGTCTTTGGGCGAACCATCAATCGGACGAAATGTCTTTAAATGAAACGTCTCTCCTGGATGAACATCACAGAACCGGTGGGCCAACCCCTGCTCTGGCCCCTCCTCACCAGCCTCCAATATGGACGTGGTTCCAGCATATCATTCCATCCTTATTCTTTGGGAGCTCTTGAATAGAATTTCAATTAACTTATCCATCATTCTGCATAGCATATCTGCATTTTATTCTTGAAAATTCCCCCAAAGTTTCCTCGAGAGGACGCATAAAGGGACGTGATTACGGCGTCCACTTCCCGAATGAAAACAAGTGATTGCACTTCCTTCATTGCCTCGTTTCTTACGATAGCACCGATTCTTCTCATGCAAAGATGCAAACGAAAGAGCCACGAAACGGGCCGCATGTGTGCCTAGAGACGGATCTCTTTATTTGAAGGGCAAGTAGGAATTCAATTACAAGATACGTTTGGTCGAAATTAGGTCAGCCCTTGGGTACCTTTGCATTTATCTCCCCTTCCGGACAAGCATGAAGGAATGCCTCAATCTCCCTAGAAAACTTAATTTATTCCCTAGCAAAGGCACGCTCGAATGTTTATCTCTGAAGAATTAGGGGATAACTCGTAGGGACATTTATCGCAGACTAGGAGAGTTTTAATTTGTTTGGAAATGGGATACGGAGGCGATATCCTTCAACTTTTAATTGAAAACAGGCAAGAGGAAAAAAGCGACCAGAAAGTTAGAGATCGGTTCCTTCGAGGTTTTCAGTGCTCTAGGCTTAAGGAATGTGTTTACGTTTCTTCTGTTTGGTGGCGTGGAATAAAGTAATTGAACGCAGTGATATTTGTTCACTGACTACACAAGTATTTAGATTGCGATGTTTGGGCGCATGAATTCACCGAAATGTTCAACATTTATGCTGCTGATAATTTGATTTCCTCGACTTTTCCTTATTTAATGTGTTTTGTTATAAATCTCATCATGATGCACCACCTGACGTTTTCGAAAAAGACGAATTTCTACCAATCCTGATTCTCCATTATATCTTCTTACTCAGAGTATCGCCTCTTTAAGAACGAATGCGGTTTAACCTAACGGAAAGAAACTGCTCTTATTTGAGGCCTATTTTTTCTATTTTCTAAATTTCAATATTTTAATTCTTAAAAATTAATCTTATGGAATAAACAAATCAGAAATTACGAAAAGAAGTTGTAATATGACGTCAAACTCCGAAAACTCTTAGAGAAAGTTGAGCTTTTTTTGATGTGCATGTAATTTGTGGGAATGATTTTATTTCACTTTGTGCTAGATTTTATTAAGTAAACGGAATTTAAGAAGTAACCTGTATAAAGTCTTATTAGTCGAAATAATGTATATATTGCAGCTTAAGCACAGCGATTACATAACAAAGATATGAATCAATCTCCAAACTTCTGCGCTCAGCTGACAGTTAATAGGTGGAAAGTTATGATTCAAACAGGTTAACATAATCTTTATGTTCCTTAGTGCGACTGTTTATGCATGTATATATTTTTATCACTTTCTTGTTGTTTAGTATATATACTTTCTTTAAACCTGTGTAATCTCTAGATTTGTATCTGGAATGACAGAACAGAAATAATTACAAGTTATACCTTTGTAAATAATTATCTTCGGAATAATATATGAAAAATTGGACACTGATAAATTAGACATTGACATGTCAAGTGGGATTGAATATTATTTCTTACGTAAAAAATATATACGTTTCCTTAAAAAAGATATACAATCTAAATGGTTAAAAACCAAGTTGACAAATAAACGGAATTGGAACGCTTTCGAGAAATTCAGAAAAAGTATTTCAGAAGAAGATGAAAACATGGCCACTCTTTTACGAGGAGAGTAAAGAGGTTTTTGCTTGGATGTTTCTTTAAAATAAAATCTCGAAAGTGTCCCTTGGGTCCGTTTATTTTCCCTCTCATTTCTTCCAGCATGTTTCCCATTTAAGGAGTTACCTCTTCTTTCTCAACCTTATTTTCTCCACCCTAATGTTCCAAATTGCATAATTTATTCTTTCATGGGTACACGAAAGAAAACATTTTTTAATACCAACTTCTCCCTAAACACATTATTTAGTGCGTGTTTTCACTACCCTCAACGTTGAATCAGTTTTAGTCTTTCTCTATGATAATTTCTAGGGGTCACTTAAATAGCGCCATTTTTCTTTGCTATACTACCGTGATTTTGTGTGCTCTATGAAAGACATGTCCTTATTACTAAATTGTGAAACTTACTTCTTCACTGAAACTGTTCATTGCTTGAGAATTTTCATTTCTGTCAATTTCTCTCAACCTGCTCAGTATATAATCTAATCTATCCTTTATTACTTCTCATTATCTAATTTTCTTTTGATTTTATCTAAAGGTTTAGCACACATTTTTGTCTCTCTTTCATTACTTCAATATTTCATTGTTGTTCAACATTTCCTCGTTTATATATTCCTCATTTTATTTCTTTTGTTTCATTCTATTATATTATACTGCTACTCTCTTGTACTTTAAATTTAACATTTACTCTTATCTTCTATTATTAAAAATCTCTTATTATCCGTGTATTTTAAATGAAGACACACATATGTTTTCTTTTTCTGTTGCTAATTATGTTACCTGTCTTTTCTGTTTACTTTTATGCAAACGATCCTGTTTATAATTATATTTTGTGTGTGGAAGTGTATTTGCATAGTTTTTTTTATCTCTCAAGTATGTCTAAATCTGCTTCTTCCTTAAAATTTATTTAACTACATGCAGGTTTCGCCAATTTGTTTTTACTTATCAAGAGGCAAATTAAAGTTATCCCTTGCGTGGGTATAGTTACTGAGCTAGGTAATCGATTGTTATTGAGAAAGAGGAAATATAAGAATCCTTTCCAAGCCATATTCATGTTTTAATGTTGATTCTTAATATGGAAGTATCTGATTACAGAAACAAATAACTTAAAAAATCATGCGTTTAATTTAAAATTCAAAGAAATGTTGTCGCATATGTAAATGATACAAATATAAGTTGGAGGTTACTACTTATAGTATTCTAATAAAACCAGTGTTCTTTAGTATTTTCTTCAGCTGATACCATCAACGTATTAGATATTGCAAACTTTAGAAATGTGTAAGATAGGATGAGTTGATAGGTATCCACCCGGAAATATTTAGGAAAATATAACCTGAGACAGAATAACCTTTCAATGCATGAACCAGTGAGCGAGGACCAAAATAAACCTAAATTATAGCTATACAAATATTTTATTAAGTGAATTGAGTGTCTGTTGCATTTAAACGCAAATAATAAAGCAAAGATTAAGCAGAAAATTTTATAGTAACATTTTAAACGAAATTTACTTTCTTATCATACAGAAAGATTTAAACCCCAATTAAATTACCCGTCAAATATATGCAGCTCTACTCTTTTACGCGATCAATTAAGAAAGTACTTCTAGTCCGACTAAACACGAGCGAAACTAACGAAAATTCTTTCCTTCGTTTCGGACGCAAGATAGGTTCTCGAACGCCAACTTTAAATTCCCGTATTTAAGAACAGCACCGTAGTGGAAAATCGCACTCCAAGGAATATTTCCATCAGTAAACTCTCGGAAATGAGTTACACAAGACGAGTTTCTTTTACTCTCCTTCCCACTGTCAATATTGCTCTTTCTTTCCCTCCCTGCTTTTCTTTCCCTCCGTTTTCTTACTCCTCTCGCCTCTCCCGATCTTTATCTTCCTCATCTCTTCTCAAGGCTATCCAAACCTCCCTCTTTTTAAGGCTACCTCTAATTTCGACTTGTACGTCTCCTCTAGCAGCGTCCGTCTCTCTCTTTCCCTCCCCATCACTCCATTCCCTTCCGTCCTTGTTGCTTAACAACTGGGAGTATCGAGCCGTTGCTAATGCAGTGGGTGTTTGTGGGGACGTGGAGCCTGGCTTAACGAACTGCAATGAACGAGGGGCCCGACTCATCCCGCACACACACGTAGTGGGACACACTCATACTCCTCCCGTACGGGTCACAAAGTCTCCCCACGGGCGTAAAAAACCTCATGGGGAGGCGTTAAAGAGGACGGTGGCTCCTTGTCCAAGTCGGCGCTAACCAGAATATGAAAGATGGGCCAAAGCGGGATTAAGCGGTTATCACCTCGCGAAGCACCCGGTGTTTGTTTCCCCCGCGCAATTTGCCGTTTTGTTTCTCATCCCTCACGCCCTTTTTCCGAAAACGGAACTGTATCTCACGCGGGAAGGAGCTCCAAAGGAACGGCGCAAATTTTTTCCCAAAGTGTTTAGGAAGCTATTGAGTTTTCTATTTTGTGCCATGTGTGGGATGTGAAAAGGGCTCTCTCGCGAGTCACAAGAGGACTTAGATGATTAAAAAATGTTGCACTATTTTTACGTTTTATAGCCGCTGAATGAGGACGTCAAAAGGAGTGTCATGATTAAGCGAACCGATTGCAAAGTAGGCTGAAAAATAAATGCCCAAACGCCCTGGGGATGTGTCATAAATCATCCCTCCATGATGGGAAGAAAACGTCATTTCTTTAAATGGCTTTATAAAGAATAATCCCCAACCTTTCCCACTAAAATATACCGTTGCTTTAATGCGAATTCGTAATTTTTAATTATGAATAGGCCGAATCCCGTCCAGTTGAAAACTAGCCATTCTCCATCAGTGAAGTGTAATATTTTCGCTTGCATTTTTCGAGAGATGTTTTCATTCATGTAAATATTATTTGTAGGAATTCTTGGCCATTTTTGTCTATGAAAAACCAGAGATAATGTATGTACCCAAGTTCCTGTGCGCAAATGAACTATCTCATCAGTAATCTTTAATGTTGAAATTTGATATCTTTGGAAGATAAGGTTCACCTTAATCTCGACAGATTTTTGAAAAAGTAAACATTACTTATCAAAAAATATTTGATTAAATTTTAAAGAATTTTATCGAACTTTTTCACTTGATTTGCAGCAGAAGGTTTTAATTCTCTTTATTATGAAATGCAATTTCTTAACAAAAATCATAATATTTTGCGAAAGCTTTAACGGTACAAAGTACATTTTTGAACGGAAAAGAAGTGTTTGAGACAGGATAGCTGAAATAGTTAGCTCAACTTTAAGTAACTTTCAAGGATAAGTGATGTACTGCTACTTTGAAAATGTATTTTAGTAACATGTTTTGTAAGTACAAAGCTGAAGTGGTTCCAAAAATAAGCAAAAATTGGTGAAATGAAGAATCACATAAGTAAGGAAAAATTAATATTCGGTTATAATCAATTCTAAAATACATTGCACTAAATATAAGAATTTTCACGTTTTTCAGCTAAAAGTCTCGGTGAGAATCGCTAAATCGTTATTCATTAACACTTGATGGTTGGGATGACTTAACTGGGAAACAATTTCATTCCCTTACCTTTTTTAAATAAATCCGTCTTTGTTTCTTGTGAAATAGTTAATTTAAAAAAAATGAAATGTAACTACTTTATTTAGTATATTTAATAAAAAAGAATATATCTTTACTGTCGCATTGGTGTGAGCTTACCTGTGATAGAAAAGATGGAAATAATTGTAACTACTCAAATTTAATATTTGTATTCGATTTAATTTACATACGTCAAAAATCGCGTGAAATAGCTGAAAGAGCAAAAAAAAGTAAACGTATCTGATAGAATGTGGGCGTTGATTTATTTTCTCAATATACTGGATTTCAAATTTACTATCACATAGGGTAGAAAATGACGTAGTTCGTAGTTATCAACGTCGTTATCACCGTTAGCGTTAGAAATGCTGAAATGAGCTTTCTATATATTCGGGAGTATCCCGCGGCGATTGCATCGAAAATTACATTAAATTATCGTTTGCTCGTCGTGCAATCCCCGTGCTGCGTCCTATATCGACTTTCGATTAACACAAATGGTGTCATGGTCTTGTTTACATCGGAAGGGTTCATATTCCTCGGCGCCATTTTGCATCGGGACAGGAGTCCGTTATCGCCTTTCCGCTGAATTTCCGATCTCCAAATGTGAAGCTTCCAAAATTCGTTTCCATTCCGCTAAATGTGAGGAAGCTGAAATATTTTGCGGAATAAGTACTCCCTCATCATTTTCCCTGCTCTCTCCTCACTCTGTTTCCGAGCTCTTAGACTTGCTTTAAATTTAAGCAGAAAAATAAATTGAATTAAAGATTTATTGAAAGATTGATTGGAGATCCTATCTTTTGATCGACAGACACTTGGCCGACACTCACTTGATCGACACCCACTTGACCGACAGTGTATCCTGACGAACAAAATTACTGACTAGGACCATGCGATAAGGGTTTTGGAATGTTATTAATTTATTTTATTTGTATAGATATGACTACAAGTAGGCACCTGGCCTGTGGTAGTCATTATTTGGGGGAGGGAAATACATAAAATAAATACCTTGCTTGGTATTCACCCTATTCGAGAAGAAAACCCCCCAAAACCTCCCGAAGGCAGAGCGTCACAATACAGTAAAATTTTAATAAATTTAAAAATACAGATTTTAAAATTTCAACGACAATGAAAATCAATATCCTTAAAATTTATTAAAATTATTACATAATAAAAGATTTCATTCATTTTAAAATAATACATCTTATAAGTATTAACTAATTGCAATGATTTACAGATAAGTAGGTAATAAATACAAGTTATGGAATTAAAATTTTGTTATTAGCTATAAAATACAGAGATTAACTGTCTAACATGGAGTAACGATACCATTTCGATAGTCGTGACAGGCGGTCGATGAGTGAATCCTAATGGATAATATCGACAGTTGACGTCGACAATGGCAGAAAATTCGTAATTAAAGAAATTTAAATGCATTTATAAAAGACGACGACGATATATGTTCCTCGTAGAAAAGTGTTCAAGAGATCGATGATTTAAAACAAAGAGATAAATATATAATGTACCCCTATGAAAAATCTCAGATGTATTCCCTGGTAAAGGGTGAAAGGTAACTTTACACTTTAAGGCATATACCTTGACAAATTCTCATAGGAAAATATGAAAATGGAAATATAAGTATAAAATATTAAAGAAAATACTTTCTCCAGAAGAAACTGACATGAAAAATGTACGACAGGATCGGTACACCATACTGAGCATTTTCTCTAATCAACTACACAGGCATGCTGTTTTGGGAGACTTCGTTTAAATCTTGAATTTTTTGGCAAGACAGCTTAATTACTTAGACCAGCCGCCCGGCAAGTGGAATAACCGGATCTGAGTCCCATTTCTATCAGATATTTCTCATGCAGATTTTCGCTTGGGAATATATTATACCTATTACGTTGCACTTAATTTTACATATTCATATAATATATAGAACATTAAGTATCATCTCTGAGTCTAATGTCTTATTTTCACAGTTCGTTTAGTCAACATTAAATACTAAGTACTAGGCTATGTTAATAATATCGTTAATTAATATAACAATAATATCCAGTATTTAATGTAAAAAAGGACAAAACTGTAAGGTAAACGATTCTCGGTGTAAAGTGTTCGGTCAAGTATATTGTCAAGCAACAGACAATACGTCAGTCGAGGTTACACATTTGATTCAAGTAATCTGTCTAGCAACATACTGTCTTTAATAGAGAAAGACTCATTTAATATCTGCAGTTAGGGTAGAAGAGAAAGATTAATTTTACTCGTCGAAATTGTGTCAAAAAACAATTAAAATATAAATAAAAGTATCGATATTTAGTCTCTGGAAGTTTTATGCAGCTATCATTTTTCAGCCGAGTGATTTTTCATTTACGGCGTTCTTCATTTTTTAAAGGCAGCTGATAATTGCAATTAGTTCTTTATTAATTTTACTGTCAGTTATGCAGGCACGTAATTGCTGTTTGCTTCTTTTAATTATCGAAACGCGATAATGAAATTTTCCCGGAACTGAACCTTCTGTAGCGAACTGTTTAAAATTGTTTGCGCTTTTTCCCGGTGAATTATTTCGATATCGTGACAAGCACCGTGCGAAAGATGTACTTCATTTCCTAAAATCATGGTATCGAATTTTGTATCGGACTCTTATTCATCATTGTTAACTCACTGGGTGAATTTCCTTAATAAGACCTTCGATTTATCTATGGATATCTATCTCCTATTCAAGAAACGTGGAAGAGAATTTAATTACCATACTTTACGAGGCACAATTAGTGATGCTTTATCGGCAGATGCGTCTAGGTTGAATTTATGATGAGCCGGTAATTATTATACTATTTTCCATACAAAGTAGACTAGGAATCATTTTATCAGAGGTATTATAATTACCCATTAGATATTTTGAGGTATATTTTCTGATTCTATTTTCGCGTGATTTTTTCATCTCTCAAACATAATGTCATTTCATTGACTGTCACCTTAATAATGTTCATAAATCTGAAAATTTAACTTTTACTATTTATAAATCTAGACGCTAATGTCCATAGCATGGTTCGCGGAATAATTTAATGATCAAAGTGATTTGATTTCCTTATATTATTGGTTATAATACGATATTAAATACGTAATTGAATTATCGAAGTAAAAATCTAGTGAATGCAACTCAAGGAATCTATGAAGGTTAACGTTTGTTGAATTCTTGCAAAGAAATACGTAATACATCAACTGTAAACAGCGCTACATTAAATTAAGGCCTACAGTTTGTGCTTTAAGGAAAATATCATTTGTACGACCGTTCATTTTTTGTGGGAATACTTTTCCCTGTGCTTTCGAAACCTTTAGGTATTGCTAACCATACTATAAAATACGGCAGATTAGCTATTCTTACTATTTAAAAAGATTTTTCACTTCTCCTTATTCAACAATTTTTTAGTGTTTGTCTCTAACCTTGAAATTAATTTTTTAGCATTATTTGCTTTATATATTGATGAATTAATGCCAATGCCAAATATTGTCTAAATGCAAAGCTTTTTCTTAAATTAATTACTGATGTTTTTTCATCTCCGTCCCCTTTAACATGCCGTGGTGATTTTAAATCTCAATTCATTTAAGCTCGTTACCGGAGAAAGGTTTTATTTTTGATTTTCCTTTCCTTTAGTAGATAAGTTATGGCACACAATTTGGTACATCAGTATAATGCATTACTAGGATTTCAGTATTTTAGCGTATATGCAATTACATAATTTTTTATAACTGTATACTATACAAATATATTAAATTTTCACCATTTGACGATGATCATCATACAATATTTATCCTTTTAACTTCATTATTCTATAATTCTCTTTAATGTTGGAAAATAACATCTATTTGTGTAAATGCCTGACCTTAAAGAACTCCAGCTTTTAGGTGCTGATATCATTATTATTATTTACCCTCTGAATCCTTTGAAATAATATTTCAGTGCATTCTTTACATGTTTTCTTTAAATCGTGAAGCATCTCCCCGTATGAGAAACGGCCGCTTTTGTTTCGGAGAATTACATCGTTACCTTTACGTGGCATCTTATAATTATCCCCGAATTTTGCCCAATTTCTCTGAGGTCCCGCAGTGAGTGTGTTGGTCGCCTCATTGCATGTCGCCCAAAACCCTACTTCTTCTTCTTCCCTTCGCCCGCCTCGTTTGACCCTTTCCTCAATTAGGCGTCACTTGGCACAGCCCTCGTATTCGCAGTCCTGAATTCCGCTTCGACAAGCGCCGGAATGGTTCGTAGGTGAGAGGAAACGGTTCAGAAACGAACTCCGAAACGAAAGCGGTTTCGCTGTATGCAAAGGAAGGCTCGAGAGGAATAAATTTGCAGGAAGCTCATTTATTTCTACCGATGGTCTTCCAAGGTCGAAGTCGATTTGACAAATTTAATTCTCCAAAGAATTTTCTCCAAATTCTCCAAGAAAAGGCGCCCTGCCTTTTCTCATTCTTACCCACCCAAGCGTTACTTATGTGCTTTTTGCGGATTATTTTGTTATTTTTATCTTTGATTGATGTATTTGGGTCTATTTATCTAATTTTGTTATCCGACTCGTTTTATGTTCAATTACATGCAGTAACCAATATTCGGTAAACTTCAGCTTTGAATATTAATATCGAATTTCAATTATAGCTGTGACTATACGAAATGAATTTTGTCATCTTGAAAGAAATTGCACGGAGTTACACACGGAATGATATTCAAACTTAAGGCTGAGGTATTCGATTGAATTCTTCTTGATAGGCGAGAGAAATGAACGATATGAAGGCAAAGTATTTAATATTTCTCTTGAAATAAAGTCTTGAAAAGTTATTGAACGATACGCAGCTATAGATTTTTTAAACTAAAGTAAATATATCCTAAAGAGCGTAAGAGAATTTCTGGAAGAACTTATCCAGAGTGATGTCATTCACAACTTTGGAGCAGACTTATATAAGGTAATGGACATCGTAATAGGTTTTCAAATGTATGTACTACTCCGCAATTAGTGATAGTCAGTTAGGATGTGTAGATACTTGTATTGATGCTATTGCAAATAGTAATGAATGCATTGGCTTAAGTAATATTCATTTATAACGATAGATATAAGAACCTTAAAATCAAAGCGCAATTTGTCCAAAAGTGCAACATTTGTGATATAGAGATAATGATATATGTTTTTACGTATTGAAGTTAGACATCACTACCACAATATAATTATATATATTGTTGTAGAGATGTTGGAATGAACATCACAAAACTATCTGTATTGCAAATTAGGAGTTTTTGAACAAACTGAGTTTTAATCCTAAGCTCCTAATATGCACGTGGAACGTTTTAGTAAGCAAGGAACTTTAAGCCATATTCATTACAAGTAGAAGACCGAAAGTCAGAAGCCGCACAAGGGCCATAAGCATCTCTCCATCGCAATGAGAGCGAGGCAATCGAATCCCGCGAACGAATTTCACACATCGCCCGTAACCTCGAATCACTGCGCAATTCTCGGCATCTTCAAATGCAGCCGTTGCAACGGTTAACGAGCAGCGACCAGGTTCGCATGCACTTTTCTCTTTCCGTGCAATAAACGCAGCAGTTGGCTTCTTCCCCGGGGAGAGGAGCTGCTCCGAATTTGCTCTGGCAAGGTCGATTACCCTGTCACAGCCTGAGGCGTGAAGATTGCAGGGCGCTTATTATTCACGCCCTGGCGAATGTTGTGCCTGCGCCTTTGTTGCAGCCAGCCCGCAACGTGCCATCGATCCTTCTATTTTCTTTTTAAAAGGATTGCACTCTGGGTGAAGGAGATCGATTTTTTTTACTTTGGAGGAGAATGGGGGGAAAACGAATGTAGTTTTGGATGATGGAAGGAAAGTTGAATCGATGTGACGGTAGGCGTAAGATGGTGTGGTCAAGTGGTGATGGAATGAGCTTTTGGCACGTTTCCTTTGGCTGTCCTCTCGACTGAGCTTTCAATAACGCTTAGGAGAGGTGTAAATCAGGGTACTTTGCTGGGCTGAAAGGGGAGATAGAAAGAATAGATTTTATTTGTTGCTAATTTACGTCTTATATGAAATCGTACATGGAAACCAGTAGCATTGGAAAGATTTATCGGCAAATATGCTTTTGCTGACCTTTCGACTGAACTACTGATAATGTTAAGGAAGGGGATGCATCAAGGTACACTAATAGGACCATTTTATTTACAGAAAAAATTATATAGATATACCTTATAGATAATTCACATCTGATATGAAATAATAAGCAGCCACTCAGTTAAAAACAATTCTAAAGAATAACACAACATTCCCGACAATTATTACAGAGTTATTAATTGTTGGGTAGGCCACTATAGGATGATGAATGCTTGACAAGTAAGTAGTTAACCATTCATGACTGAGGGGATTATTCTCATAGTTTTAGTTCTAATCCTGGTTGAAATTTGGAATATGTCTTAAATTCGTTGACTTTAATCACATCTTTTTTCCATTTTTCCGAAATGATCGCTTTGTCTTGAAAATACGTTCTGCTACATGTTTACTTTTTAAACTTTTCCTTCATAGATTGAATTCCCCTATCTATTTTTGCTGCAGACATGTTTTCTATAGATGTTCTGTAAGATTTACCTTTCATTCCGTCGTATTATTATCATATGGGATGTAATAACATTGTATACATCTGGAGTATCCAACTTATTATTGAGGTGAGCAATCATCTACCAAGTTGAATTCATAAGAACCGCTCTACATTTCGTTATTATCATACAAATTCTGTTAATAATTTTTTTCAGTTTTTAATGTTTATTTAAAGACAAAAATTTTATAAAATTTTTAATATAAATCAATTTGCTTTGTTCCACTATCAATTAAAAAATACGACAAATGATAATGTATAACCAATGACTAATACAAACGAAATTTACAGAGGTAAGAAGATTGAACGACCGTACGCAATAAATTATAATCGACAGTAAATATGATAGAGTTTATTATACTAAATCCTTAATTTTTCGGTGCATGCGCTCCTAAAGTAATGACGTACTTTGCAGATACGTACGCATACTCATGTTAAGATAGGTACGTTAAGCACCCAAAGGAATTTTACTTTCAAGAGAGGAGAAGGGCATACTTTCTACCCAGCTATGTGGGACAATTATGCCCTTGGGACGTTCTCCTTAGTAACAATCGTTAAAAGACGAGTCACAGTGTGTCAGCGGCTAATCCAACAAGTCGACAATGAGCACTTTGGAGACTGTTTTAGCAGATGTTGCGTGTACTGCACGAAAGACCGGACAGGAACGGCAAATAAATTTCGAAGAGGAGCAGGTGCCTCTGCGGGTTACGTGGTGGGGAGTGATTCGGTCTTAGTGAAAGTAAATGCAAAGGGGCGCATAGGTCAAGCGAGTTTCTCGCACGGATGCGATCCTGAGGACTTTAGGGTTGGGTGTGGGTCAGGACATTTCCTTCTCCAAAGGATGACCGCTAGATTTGGTTTGACGGTTAAGGGATATCAGGAGAGATTTGGGTTGGGAGGTGGTTGATGGTTTCAGAATAGAGTTAGTGGTGCGTCTCGGACCAACATGGATTCCCTGCTGAAATGTAGAATAGGAGGAACGTGGATGCTGCGGCTAATTTATATCCTTAGGTGTAATACCACAAGTCTGATCGTCCTATCTAAAGTATTGAGGATTCTTCTGTCGTAGAAATACACGAGTAACTATGTTATGTTACTACAGGGTAGTAAGTTTATTGTTTGAGACGTATATTGACTTTTATTGACTCTCGTGCTCGAACCAATTACCCAAAGTATGTTTTTATCATACATTATATTACATTGCTTCAATATTTCACTACGAAATGTTTTTGATTCAACAAGATATGCAAAGGCAAACGAGTGTCCTTCCACGTTAAGTAATTTACGACTAAAATTATTTTGTCTTACTCTTCTAATTATTTTGCATAATTGAATCAATAATTTTTAAATTAAGCCTCAATTTTGCAATTTATGGTTTATTTTTTAAAAACAATACATCTACTGTATAAATTTGAAATGAAGCGCTGCCTTCGATATAATTGACGAACAGTTATCGTTAATGTGCTGTCATTGTTTCACTTCGGTCAGGGTTTACTCCTTTAGGTTCAAACTATACGAAATGTAAAATGTAAATGTATGGTTGGAACCTAAAGGAGTAAACCTTCACCAAAGTGGAACAATGACAGCACATTAACGATAACTGTTTGTCAATTGTATCAAAGGCAGCGCTTCATTTCAAATTTATACTATAAATGTATTGTTTTTTTTAACCCATTTGATTCGGTGGATACTCGATGTATACCCTTTAAAAGAACTGCATCGGTCAAAAATTAAAGCTGATTATAATGTCGAATATCCGCATTGGTGATCATGAAAGTCAACTCATATTTAGTAACGATTCGGCCAACGTTAAGTACATTTAATGTTTCAAATGACGTTTCATATTACTTTTAGATAGACTAATTTTCATTCGTCAATAATATTTAAATGTTTAGATATAACTAATTGGTTAACAAAATTTAAATTTACATTTACATTTAGACCCTGCAAACCGCCACTGGCGCATGGCAGGGGACCATAAGAATCATTGACATAAGATATTTCTTGGAAGATAGAGAGCGGAAGTTTGGCTTAGAGTTTTAGAAACAGTCCTCCTCTGTTGTTATGCATACGTCATTCTGTCTCTTCTGGTCAAGGAAATTTTCGTTGAGAAAAGTTTGTCTTCCACGACGACTCTCTGACACACATGGTCGTTGTCCAGTAAGTGACATCTGGACACTTTTTCCTGACAATCTCAAATCTGGTTATGAGAACACTGACGCACAGACATCGAAATTCTCGTTGCATACATTTGTTCAATGTACCACATCTTCATGAATTTGAATGAATGAACATTTTGATTTACCTTTTGGTAGTAAATAAAGGAAAATGTTTCTCTCATTTAATTCTTTCTCAGTCTTTCTCATGTCCTTATCAATATGAGAGCCGCTATAGTATAGGTATAAGATAATAGCATTAATTGAAGTTTATTCTTATGGAAACTTGCGAAGAGAGTCTCCCTTATAGTAATTGAGCTTCACATATGTATACTTACTCCACATTTAGCATTCTAGTTTGGCAAGGAAATCAAAGGCACAGTAACTCACTTCTCATCATGTTTAGTTAGTATCTTTCCCTCTACTATATCTTGGTAGGTAATAGAAATAGGGAAGTTTCCAAACGGCCTTCGGACTGAAGACTTAAGAGACAAAATTTTAACAATGGGTTTTATTGCGGCTAAAGCCTCGGCGAAACTTGTAACTTAGTCGTCAAGGGGACTGATTGCTTACAACATAAAACTAAAGAATAGAGATTCTAGAGAATATCGTCTCATTTATAATTCTGCATTTATGAATAGATTACAATATTCCGTAAACTAAATGAAAACCTTAACCTGATTCAATTGATTTTTGTTTTAGCCTTTACTTTCTAAAATTATGTTTTCTGATACCATTTCGTTATAGAAATAAACCCTACAGCCGATAAAAATAAAGTTTATGTGTATTTCTCATGGGAACGGATTGACTATTTCAGGGTCGAACCAAGGACCTTAAGGTAATAAAATGTAGCCTATAGTGTGGGCCTCGGGATAACCGCATGGACAACGCGTTCAGATTAAATGAAATTGGTTTCAGGTTCGATTTCTGGGGGAGTTTCACTTGCAAAATGACGTCAGTTGTCGAAGCACTTTTAAAAATACTAGTGGTAGTATTATTTACGCAAGGAGGACATGTAAAATCTTCTAAAGCTTTAAAGCCGTGCAGCAACTGGTTCTCTAGTTTTAAGCGAAAAATACTCCTCTCAGAAAAGATATACGGATTACAATGATTGACACACTACCAAGCGCTATAATATAGATTTATTTATTTACTGGTTGATCCCTATAGATACACGGGTAAAATGAGGCTTGAGGATTGAATCAAACGCTTAGAATCATTCGTAAGTTATCCAAGCTTGAAAACTCTAGTATCATCCAGATGTAAAATTTGATCGATATGGTTTCGACTCCCTCCGAGAAACAAAAGTTTTAACTTGTCTGAAAAATTTCTTTAATCCACTTCCAATGTAGGGATTAACTAGAAGTAGAGGAGATATTTCCCCGCAAGAATAACTTGTTTGTTTCTTTTTTCACTTCCTCGAAGAGTTCTCGGGGGTTGGGCGAAACATAGTCCCGCAATATGGGGAACCCAACCGAGTGTCAGCTCCTTCCACTGATCTGTCAATCTTGCTAAAAGTTCGCATCTACTTAACAATTCTTTTCCCCCTTTCTCGGAAAATTCCGAAAGAGTGGGGGGACTCTCCTTATTTTTCGTCATTCATTTTCCTTTATTTTTTGTTCTACTTTCTCGGCGAACTCTCGAAAAGTTTTTTTCTGGATAATTTCTTCGTCGTGTCCCCTGATCTTCTCCTCGGGCCCAGAAAACATATTTTTACGCAACTTTAAAACGGGGATCCGAGAAAAGACGGTCTCCCCTTTTCAGCGTTCATCCCTTTATTCCTTGTCCCGGCCGATATTTCTCTGTCAAGTGGAATAATAGGACATTCACGTGAAACTTTTTAATGGTTCTCAGTTTGCCGGAGTGCTTGGGATACAAATTGGAATTTTTTCCCCCTCAACGGCTCCTCCACGATAAATAAGAAGCAAATATTTCGGAATGAATCATTCCGTTTAATAAGTATCGGGATTTGTTTTTTTTTGGAAGAGGTGAAGAAAGGTATACTTAGAGTGTCGTATTTTAGGGTGGGAATATTTGAGTTAAGATGTTCATGATATGTACTCACCTTTGTCTGAACGACTGAAATGTCTTATTCGATTTTCTTTATTTTATTCTTGTATCGATTTCGTAGAACTATTATCACTGATTTAATTGTGCTAAAGAAAAAGTCTTAAATCGATCAAAAGGAACATTACTTGCATATCTTATGAGAGCATTTTTGAGCCTTCCTGAGCCTAACTAGGGGTACTTTTGGTAGTAACATATTGATATGTCTTATAAAAATAATCCTCTAATGAATCCCCGAATTTCATATTTTTATCTCCCAGAGAAATGAAATTAATGTTCCAAATTTCATCCCTGTATTTCTTATACATATGCGTTGCTGACATCGGATAAATAAATATATATAAAGATATGAATATATATACAATTGTGATTGTTGTATAAGATGCAATGAGAATGTCGATGCCTACAGTTTCCTCATAACCAGATTTGAGATTGTCAGGAAAAAACTGTCCAGATGTCACTTATTGGACAACGACCAAGTGTGTCAGAAACCTTGAACAGTCGTCCTGGAGGAAAAAGTTTTCGAACTCTCAACTAAAATCTCGTTGACCAAAAGAGACAGAATGTCATATGCATAACAACAGAGGAAGACTTTTCCCAAAACTCTAATAAAATTATTAATGTTCATAATATGTAATTTTTATTCGTAAACATATAACAGACTCGAAATTATAATATTGTAATGTAAGGATTATTGTTCATCGTAAGTCAGCTTACGTTATATTAATTTGCATTCAGAAAATTATGAGTTTATTAATTGAAGTTATTTTCTGGAATAACCTCCATATGGGTTCTACTACCATATCCAGATGTTTGGAATAATTTTAATTTTTCTTTAGGTACAAGATAAATAAAAATGTATCTTTCATTTTCAGTCTTGCTCATGGCTGTGATGATATGAAAGCTATGGAGGTATTAATGACGCTGAAAAAGAGCATTGATTAAGGTCTCTCCTTGTGGAATGCTACGCAAAGTGTTACTCGTGCAGTCATTCTGCTTCACTTAGAAGGACTTGTTCCACTTCTATCATTCTGACTCAGCTAGGAAAGCAAGGGAGCACTACTCCTTATTTTCGTGCGGGAATGGGGTTCAAACTAGCCTCCAGGCAGAAGACTGTACATAAATATCCTCCTTGAGTATTCGATCAATTTCTTTTATATTAATGCTTTCTAATGGAGTACCAAGTGATCAGTGTTACTTATGTCTTTTACTGTTATTTTTATTTGAATTTTCTGTTAGGATTCCAAATTCAAGTTGTAATCGCACGTTATCCGTGATTAACAATATCAATTGATTTTTGAATTAATTATACGATGCCGGCTGAACATATTGCATCTAGTTAAAAATAGGCAGTAGTACAAACTTTTTCCTTCAATATTTAAGAGGGATATATTCACAATTTATTGAAAATTTTATTTGCAATGATTTTGGGTTACTTTTGTTGTAATGTTAACCATAGGTGGAGTACTCCCAATTCCTGCACATAAATAAACGAAAATGCTCAGGGAATAAATGAATTTTAAGGTGAAATATCATCATTTTTGTAATTTTGCATTTTGCGATTTTTTTCCCAGAAACATTACCCCAGCAATTTTATAAATGTTAACAATCCTTACGATATAAATATTTACTATAAAAATGTTTTGAAATTTGCTAGATTTGAATTTTACTGTGTAGTTGAGACACGTCGGCCAATATTTCAATTCTCTGTATTTTACTACCGATTTTTATATAAAAGATCACAGTTTCTGGTGAAGGGAAATAACGGGACGAAGTTAATTTTCTCACGATATGGAAAGGACAGATGAACAGCAAATAGGACTATCCCTGAATAAACCGGACATTTCTATTCTTTTCGTGGAGTCCCTATCTATAAATGTAATTTTATGTATTATTTCTTAACATCTATTTTTGGTAACCGGCGCATCTCTCCCTTCACTCTCTATCAACACATATAAATGTCTGATCATTTGCAAGAGAAAGTTTCCCGGTTCCTGCTAAAAATAGACCGATGAATCGAGATGAAATGTGAATTTTGAAGTTGAAAGCTGAATGAGTTTCGTTACTGTAGGATATCGCCGCTGTCACGTTTGAATTTATCGTTTACTTGGTTATGTTTTCTGTGGTAAATACCAAGGCTTCTCATCGAACAGTGATATTTATTCTCGGTATTAAACTAATCGGAAAAGTTTTTGCAACGAGAACTGAAGACCTCAACGTCGTACGCAACCATAAGAACATTTTAATAATCCGGCCACCTTTTATCTTTTTAGAGCAAAACGATTTCTTCCTTCAAACTACATCAAATCATATGAATGACACACCATATTAAAGGGAAAGTTTTCCGCTTTCTGCTAAAAATAGAACAAAAAATTAAAAATTCACCATTTGATCAAAATATGGTGTTAAAATTTGAATTTTTCCATAGAGATTCGTTATTGGATGTATATATATACGAGGGTGGTCTGAAAAGTTTCCGACCCCAGATTGTTCAGATATCTTCAGAAAATTTTCAGAAATTTTCCGAAAACATGTTGAGAAATGGCGAAATGTCGGAAACTTTTCAGACCACCCATGTATATCGGTATCTAACATTACGAATGAGGTATACCTATACGGACCCTAATACTGAATATAACGGTGTGTTTTTTTGTAGGTATTTTTAGTGTTTGTGTATTTGTTTTTAGTATTTGTTGAAATGAATTCGGTTTGGAAATTAGAGTATCAGTGTCCATCTCCGATATTTTTACACAGGGCAGCTAGTGCCATTATATTTACAAATTTTATATGTCATGCATATAGATACTTGTATAGCCTTGATAGATACAGACAACTATTGTGCACCATATTATATTTTATACTTCATATTGTTTAATCAGGATGGGTTTGGGGTGGTGTTTAGGTTAGGTCAATGAGAGAACGAGGCGATTGGATACGACTCTCAGAGTTGCATAAAATAATTTCTCGTGTAACCCCGACGACGAATGTTTAAATACAGTGGCAAATCCGAACATTTGCATGTCGAAGCGTTGTCTCTCGAAAGTTAGTTTCAGAACGGTTCTTAGAATTTCTCTCTCGAATGCCCTTTGTCTCCTGGATGAAGAGCCACGGTAAATCAGTCCCCACTTAGCCCCGTCGAATGGGACATCAGCACGCTTGAGTAACGTGCACCTCGAGACAGTTCCCCGAACTGTTCAACGCTGGAAGACGTTAATTCCGAAATATTGCCGAGCACAATAGAATTCTTACGGTTCGGAGATGGAAGGAGAGGAAAAGGATTTTGCGAGTGCTGGTGAAAGTAATGGGAGTCGCATACTGCCTTTGTCATGGCCATGTCATCATCGTCATCATCATCATCACCGTAGTCATCTTGGACTGAATGAGGGGTGAGGAGGGCAGTATGTAGTAGAGAGTCCTCTGAAGGATGAATGGAATGGCGGGTCCGAAAGGTTTGAGGAAATCGACTTTGCCTTTTTAATGGGAGGACCATTAGAGATATGCTATGGAGAGAACGGTTTGTTTGCCCGGTCGGGAAAGATGCGTGCTCTTAATGGGGGTTGGTAATCAGCTCGAGGTCCCGGGAATCGGCTATTAATTGAGTATTGTTTTTGAAGTGCTCGGCATCGATTCGGTGGTGATACTTGGCTGCTTTTTTCATAAGCTTTTTTTGCACTAAAATATATAAATTGTATCCTACCAGTACAAATCGGTTAAATTGCCCATTATTATTATTAATTGAGTATTGTTTTCGACGTGCGTGTTGATTCAGCGCTAATACGTGGTTGTTTTCTCGCTTTTTGTACAAACAATAATAAATTATATCTGACAATATCTTGTATCTAATAAATAAATTGTATCTCACCGGTGCAGATCGAGAAAACTGCCCTTTAATATTTTTAATATCGAAATAATAAAGATTGTCAAGAAGTCAAGATACTAATAACTCGTACTTTTTCCGAAAAATTTAATTTTCCTCCTTGCAAGCAGGTTCATGACCGTTTTCTCCATCTTCAAGTGGCAAGCAATTTACCAACAAGTCCTAAGTGGCAAAATGAGTAAGGTGGGAAGAGAGTGTGGCGTACGAGGGTAAAAAAGAGGACACATTTGGGACTGGGAAATGGGTTTCATGGAATGTAAGAAACTAGAGATGAGGGAGGACTCGGGTTTTGCAGGAAAGATGGAGTGAAGGAGTTGGGAGTGAAAAGGGAAGAGATGCTCACACTCTGAAGATACTTATGATTACTAATGATATGAAATTTATCAAATTTTTCTGGGTGGCATGGCGGTCAAGGAATATATCTCCCTCAGATGGCTGAGGTTTAATATCCAGCTATGGAATATAGTCGACGGAGTAGGACGAGATAATGTGGAAATCCATCATTAAGTTACTGCACAGATATATGTTTTCATTTTCACTTTTCCAATAAATCGATTAATATGACCACCAGTTTTGATGTTACTTCACAATATTCAAGTCCCAACATCTGATACCGTATAATATATCTAGTCTTGTATCCTGAAGATGTTTTTCCAGCCAACATTATAGAGTTTGTTCCTTCTGTTCAGTAGGTTTTGCCTTCTGTACCCCAAAGACGATAATGCGTATGTATAACTCATTATTATCGAATTTCAATGATAACTGATGTGCATAAAATACTTGCATTTATAGACAGTTCTCAAAATAGCTGTAATTTGCCGTATAATACAAAATAACAAAAAAGTTTTTATTGGTTGAAGTTTGGATTCGACTATATAAATTTATAATAAGGATAACAGAAAGATGTTTTAACGTTGCATATTCATGTCGTGCATCTGAAAATCTAAGAGAGAGTACATACGAAATGATATCGACATTATTAGATTTCAAACTAATTCCTTCCACTGAGAAAGTGACGTTCTTCTATCTAAGCATCACTTTTTATGGTTACAAGGAATCCTCTTAATGGATTGGAATTGGTTCAGTGGTTATACAATCTGATAAGTTCCGGTTTCACATCCAGTCATGTCAATCAATTTAACATTCATCTGTCATTTGGTTCGTTTATTAGTTACGTGGGTATGTGTTGCTTTTCAGTTTTATTTTACACTCTCGCAGCACTTTTTAAAGCTCGTGATAGGCTATCGAAGCGGTCCCCGAGCCCACGCAATTTGTACCGAGGGAATTTTGTAATTCTCTTACTTTTTTTCTTTGGTACGATTAGCAACCTTTCTTTTTATTAGTAGTTAAAAATGCTTGTCCGACCAATGAACCTCGATAAGACCGTTTTACATTTTTCTTTAGTGGATGGGAGTACGCGATATAATGCGAGCTAAAACATCGTACTCTCTGAATTTAAGGCAAATGAGAAATTTTACGGTGATAGATTGAGAATAAACTAGGGTATTTTGTGATAGAAGAAAGAAACGAAAGAATTCAACGGTATTAATATAAACAATCAACTGAAAATGAATATCTGAGGTACGTGTTATTTTCGCATCTATTGTTTGCTAACTTATCTTTATAATTTGTTTATTCAGCGTAAAGTAATACTTTGTTTCTGCTTAAATCAAAGTGTACATACATATCTGTTGTAATTGATCTCGAAAACGTGTAACGGTATTTGATGTAATCTGGAATTAGCTACAACGATTTCTTTTGTAATAATTTGCCTTCTTCGGTGTTAAGTGCTGCAGCCCCTCAATTGCAAAATTTTTAGAAGATTCCACGAATAATTTAAAATTAAATACATAAACTACCAGTTTAAACATACATCACACCATCATCAGTTAAGATGATGAGCAAAACGTCGACTTACATGAAAAGAAGTTGAGCGTAGGCTATGCATCGGTAACACTAAAAGTGGTCTATTCTGGGTGTAAGCCCCTGATTAAAGGCAACCCACCGTGCATGCGTGTATCGCGGGCGTGCAAAGATCGAGGCGCACTTGACCTTGATTCTATTAAGAGACAAAGGTTCTCCAAGCGCCGAACGCGGCGACCGTCTAAGGGCGATTCCCGGGAAACGGATAATCGTTTAGCGGTCCCAGTTCTTCAGAATCCCGTACATTTCGGAAACAATGCTTCCATCTTCATAGAGGGTCCAATGCTGAAGAACTGGGACCGCTAAACGATTATCCGTTTCCCGGGAATCGCCCTTAGACGGTCGCCGCGTTCGGCGCTTGGAGAACCTTTGTCTCTTACTACATATATACTTACGATATGTTGGAGCCATACCGGTATGGGATCACCGAGAGAAATACAAAAAAGAACGTTCTTAGCTTAAATGGCTTCGTCTGAAAGAAAGGAAATCATTCCTAAAATTTTATCAAGGTATGGTAATCCATGATTTAAGCATCAAAAGTTTACTAATGTTTTGAAGCATAAAAAGGATTTAGTTTCATTAGATGATGTTACTTAAGTATAAAAGTGTTGAAGTATAAAATGATGAGATTCTGCACTTTTCAATTTGGTAGATATTCACAAAAATTCGAATGATCTCTCAGACCACGAAACATCTGCAGTTTGTACTAATATATCCTATTCCATTTTTTATTATTTTTTTGCGACCAAGATTCTTATCTTCAGAAAAATTTGGAGATAATAATAATAAAATTCAATATCAACCTTTTTACTTCCATAGATGCACAGTTTTCGTCATTTATTACTTATAAAAGTAAAGAAAGCCTATCGCTCAGGAATTCTGCGTAATATGGGAATTATTTTTAAACCATTTATGAGACACTAAATCTCCGCAGAGGATTTTCTGCAGTCTCCAAGTAAATTTAATATGCTGCTTTGTTCCAAGAAAATCTCCTTGCTTCATATAGCGATAATAATTGGGCTGTTTTTCTTGATCCGATAAGAATGTGAATTCTTGGAAACCGGATCGAAGAAGGATAAATGGCTGCAAGCCATCCAAATTTCAATTTGGTTTCATGTATAGGTGGGTGGTTTCACTCATAAAGATATCAGGGAAATCAAAAGATCAGTCTTTGCCCTTTAACTGTCGGTACATACAGAAACATATGATCGAATTAATCCATTTTTGGAGAGAATATACTTACAAACATTGAAAGATTAACTGCTCCTTTGATGTGGTTTCGCCAATGTATTAATCTTGTCAACCACTTTCTCTGTCGATATAGAAAATATATATACACTGGAGAGAATGAGTAATGGTGAAAGAAAAATTGTTTTTTCTGTATTTGTAGGAGCATAAATGGGATAATTTAATGACCCCCCCCCCAACGACCCACCCAGCCCAACCAGCATGCTTGTTAAAGTAGTTCAATTGAATAGTTAAATTGAATAGTTCAATTAGTGCCGCTGAGATCATGGGTGACCTATATCAAACTTAAGCATTTAATGTTTTTCTTATATCATAGCTCATAAAAATGTATACCTTATATACCCTTTTTTATTCGTACGCCCTAACAAGGGTTAGGGTGATGTTTTTACGAGATGGCGTGCACCCTTGGGGACTTTTTCAAGTGTTGATCACTGCTAAAGCGGTCATGAAGAATTTCTCGCTATTCCTCATTTTACCAATCAGCAAACCCCTCCATTATTTCTTCTTATGAAGGATCTATACTTATTTATAAAAGATCTATACTCTTTACAAGCGATGAAGAGCATAAGTTTCTTCATGAGTGATGGAGCGAAATATTTCAGATCGTCAAAATTCATCCATAGCTACTCATCTTACTTTTTTGTTTTTGGTACATGTTGATGTAAAAATAAGAGCGGCTCGTTTCTCATGAAATGAAGCGTCTCTTGTGTTGTGTTCTTATTTTCCGCTCAATGTGGAATTCTTAAGTGACGTCCAATCTCACACACTTTCTTACTTTAAGAGAAGTTCTTCATGGTTTTTCTCATAAAAATTCAGCTTCTTTTTCTTTTTTTCTTTTCCTGCATTTTCATCCCCTCATCTACCTTAACTTTTCCCGCCAGTCTTCATTACATTATTTCTTGAAGTACTTGTGACTGGATGGTTTATTTTGTCTGCCTTATTTGGGAACTCAGTCCACATTTTCGGAGGGCAAGAATGTCAAGAATTTAAATCAAACATTATTAATCACCCGTAAGCATATCTCAGCAACGTGATGCGATGAAATTAAGCTAATTTTTAAGATTGCTTTCATTTTTAAATAAATTGGCTTATTCTGAAATCAGGATAAATTAGGAAGTTTAGGGAAATGCAAGCAGCTTTTGCTATGTTTAATTAACTTTTAAATCCAACATATCCGATTCGTTGCAATTGAATGTTTTAAATGTAAAGGAAAAGTACAAAATTAGCAGCTTCTAGTGTCGCGAACTTGAAAGGCTCTGGGGATGTATTTCCCACGACTCTTAAACACCCAAAAATATTTATCCGTCTTTTATGCTGGTTAAACGTCTGTAACTCTCACCCATCCTTCCACGAGCATTCATCCCCAAGACAAGTGAGCCAGCTCAACCGTCTGCAGTGAACTCAACCGTTGAGCGCATCTTCTTACTCGCACTGCACTCTGGCCGCCCACTTCATCTCAAACCATCCCTCCATTGTCAATTTATCTTTGCGTCCAAGTAAAATATATTCTGCTGATGACGTGAACACCTGACGAAATGATATGTTGAACCCTGTTCTGTTTCCTTTGTCGTGAGGTAAATTCTAAGTCTTTTTCCGCTGTGATAATAACGGAAGTAATAAAAGGTGATACATCCAATTATAATAGCAACGGAAATAATACGATGTGAATGTAATTAATAATGTATATGAGTGTTATACCTTTCAGTAGGTTAATGTGTCCTCACATTCCCTATATTCACTTCTTGCTAACTTGTCATCTTTTGTCTTTGTCTTCCCCACTGTCTTTCCCTAGCATTCTTCCCTCGATTGCCTCTTTCAGTAATCCTTCTCTCGATTTTTGACATCAATCGTGATACCCTCTCCACTGCTGTTAAAACAATATTTATTCTTCCCTAATCGTCTCTTTTATAAAAACTGCTTGATTGTTGAGTAAAAACGACCAAAATTAAGTAACGAAAACTCTCTCTTTGGGCTAAAAATTGGCCATAAAAAAATGCACTGTAACCAATGCTAGAGAACCCGGAAATTACGCTATCTAGTTGAAGACTAAATTTTCACATGGTCTCTCAAAAAGCGTCTTAACTGGGTCTTACTCTATACAGAGAAAGACCCGGTTAACTTCGTAACCATATGGTAGCGTTTCGGCAATGACGCCGCAGAGATACAAATTAAAAATAACATCTTACTGTTTTTTATGTATCGGCGGTTTCAAAATACACATTACCGCAATCGTTTTGTAGGAAAATAATTTTAATGAGTCCTTAATGAGGACTCAGTTACTGTTGCTCCTGTTTATAACGAGGATATCATAATAAAAGGAGCAATTTCATCGTTCACCTCGCTCATGATAAAAAATACTCAGCAGTTTCTTTATTTCTTTTAATAAGAGATGCATAAATTCTTCGAAATTTGCCCATTATTTTGGAAACTGCCAATTTTGATAGGATGCCGATAACCGAGCTCTCTCTTCTAATTGCTAAATAATGAGCCGATAGTTGTACTCGGAAAAATTACACCGTTACACGTTGGACTAGAATCGAAAAAAGCTGGTCAAGAGGATGGAGTATTTTTTTATGCGTGGGATTTGAAATCTCTCATATATTTTCAGAAAAAATTGAATTTTACGTTTATGTTTACTATATGAAGTTATTTGTACGCGTTAAAAATTGAGTACTTAAAATTTGACCTATTTCTTAGAGAAGGTGGGTAGTAGAGGGTAGTCTTGGATTATGAGGAGAAACATTCAAGTTAGCTGTTAAGTAGAGGCTTTTGATGGAAAAATTCGGTAAAAATAACGATTCGGTATTCTTGTAAGATTCCTCATATTTCCCACAGTAATTAGCGAGTATGGAGCTGTAAGCAAAGATAATTAGGACACGACTGTCGATGAATTTGAGGTTAAAAACACTCCGTTAGTCGTTTCTCGAGGCCGGTATCTTTGAAGTACCGAAGTCCCGGGGAAGTCCGGGATTACCAATTTCAAGGAATCACCATATCTGCATTTTGATAGCCATTCTGTCATTCTCGGGGGTTAAACGCAGACGATAGAATGGTTATCAAAATGCAGATTCAATGATTCCTACAAGTATGCAATCCCGGCCTTCCCGGTTCTTCGGTACCTCAAAGATGCAGTTTCCGACAAACGACCAACGGAGCGTTAACAACCTCTAATAAAATAAAGATATACCTTTATTGAAAGAAAGAAAAAGTATCTCGGCGTTCAATGAATGAAATGAAACGGAATTTCCGTTCCCCACCTTCTTCCCGTACGTCACAACAAAAATATAAACCCACATAAAACCCCTCCCACGAAAAACCGTTACAAATACCTCACACTCCACTCTTTCTTCTCATTCAGCATTGGATCCCCCGTGATCATGGAAGCTTAGCTTCCGAAATGCGCATTGGGATTTCTGAATAACTGGTGGCCTCCCGGGCAATTATCTTTTTCCGAGGAATTGCCCTCGACCATATACCTTTATTTTTAATACGTGTCGCTGCTTTTAAAAGAAACGCGTCATCCTTTCCGACGGCTTAAAGACGGAGGGATTCAGCCGAGAATCGAGTAATGACGATGGCAGAAGGAGAGGGGCGTTGAGATAGGCAAGGTATAGGAAATGAATACAGGAGAGAGAAGGAAACCAAAGGAAGAAGATATGGGGCTGAGAACAAGAAGTAGGTCATGCAGAAGAAGACGGGTGAGAGAGGTGTTATTGTTGTCTGAGAAGGCGACATCAAAGCGCGGCCTTGATGAACGAGTAATGGTCTGAATCATCCTAAGAAACTTCGGGATCGCGTGTTAATTAAAAAGAAGGAAAAATATGGGGGGAAATGAACCGGAGGCTTCCGCCTAAAGAGATGCTCCACCAGTGATAAAGGAGATGGAGCGTTAATGAAAAAGAGGGGTGAATTTTTACTCGAGTTCCTTCTCAGTTGTCCGTGAATCGAATTTTAATTCTTTTTCTCGTGATTTATCAGGTCTTATTTTGAGTTCAAGAGGATTTTTAACGATGGTGACGAATACGAATTCGTAAAAAAATATTTACTTAGTGATTTATAAGTTTTACATGGGATGATAATTTCTCTAACTTATGTGGTAAGAGTGACCGTTACCTCAAGCGTCTTAAAAGTTTCCGCTTCCAATCATTTAAAAAAATATATAAAAATATTCCTCTCTTTGACTACGGCGTCACTACTCTATCGAAGTCTACGGATGACGTACTAGTGAGCTTCAAAATGTTCAGAACTCTTGTGTATGTTGTTTACTTGCGATCCTACGAAGTTAGACTACATCTCGGCTCACTGTAAACAGTTATCTTTCCTTATGTTGAAAAGCGGAAGAAAGATTCATTTCTTCACTTTTATTTTTCATTACTCGTATCAGCGTATCGCATCATCTATCATCTTCGTTCTTTAGCATGAAGAATGCTCATGATCATGGGAAACCACCCAATAGAAATACCAGTTCATATATTTGAAATTTATAATAAATCATTGTATATCTTTGTCTGTGTATATTTTGTAAAATAAAAGTGATTAGAAATGAAAAAAATAGCAAAAAATAAAAAAGGGGTTTTGCTTACGGAAGTGACTGACTTCAGATAAATATATACACAACAATGATTATTATCGTAGATGAATAGTCAATACGTTATGTATTTTAATTTTAAGGAAACGAAAAACTTGCTTTTATTAACATCGGTTTTCTAAGTAGTGCGACCAGTAAGTACTTTCGAGTTTAGTAGGTGCAGTTATGATGTACTAGCTGAAGTGCCCGATGATTCATAACAAGGATATAAAAACCAGTTAATACCGTAGTAATTGGGGCTTCGTTGGCTCTCAAGAAAGCGTTAGATAGACGATGATTTGATGAAAATTCTCAATGAGGAGATGAACTTTGATAAATACCGAACGAACTGCAGCTTACTGAACTTAAGAACGATAAATAGGAAAAATAGATCGTGGATACTGCTAATGAGCACTACAAATAGGTATTTACTGAACAAAAACACATTTAATCGCTTCATTATTTTGAGATTAAGTTGAAGGTTTGCTTAGGAAAGTACGATTGGAATGTGCATTTAAGAATACGAGCTGAGAATAGAAAAGAAAGACAGAAACTGGGCAAATTAGGACCTGAAAGTTTTAGCATCTAAATCCATATGGTTAGCATGAATATAATTTCCTTATGGATTTCTTTTGTGCATCGTTTGTGAAAAATGAATCATCGAAGTTACTAGACCTAGTTTCCCTAATTTTTGTCACAGTTTTAAAGTGGACTATGTATCAAAGAAGACGCAAAATATCCGGAAAATATTCCAAAAACGTACTTTCCTGACATTTTTTATTGTATAATAAGCCTGAGTTTGAGTACCTGTATCCTGCTTTCTGAAGCATCTGGGTTACGCTTTCTAATTTTTTGTAGCATTTATTTCAATACATTGCCTTTCGCTGTACCTTTTCTAATTCACTAATACTTCACTTGTTAGCAGAGTCTCATTAATTACATGAATACTCTAAGTGAGACATTAGTAGCTGAAAGTAATATCTTCCGTGGGATTTTTCATTGCTTCCACCGAATACCCTTTTGCCGAAGTCGAGTTTCTTATTTGCTCGTCCACATATATTATGGATGGGCGTACTTCATCTTCAGTTGTTCGTGAGGGAAATATATACGGTGAAAAATATTTATGAAATATAATATGCATCATGTACAAAAGGTTGAGGTTTCTATACATTGGTCCAGCAATGTGATCCGTCTACGAAATTAATTGAAATCTTATATAGCGGCGAAATTGAATACTTCCGAAGGCGGAAAATCGGATTCATCTACGTCCGTAGCGGATTTCGAAAACGTGAACCCGAAACTCGCGTAATCGGAAATAACAACAGTATTTGGCCTTTCCGAAATTAAGGACCTCTCAAACAATGCGGTAATTTGCGCACCAGCGTGTTCCTCTTGCGAGAGTCTCAACTTCCGGTATTCGCCGTCCATTTGGATTTCCGCGTCCGCCGTAATTGTCTCCGTTCCTTTTGGATGCATCCTACCTATTTTTCTATTCGGAAAGCAAAACACTTTTAGAATCCTTTTCCTCGTTGTTTTCGGAGATTTTTGGGCGTACTTAAAGTAATTATATAAATAAAGTTTATTTTTTATTTATTTTATATATTTAATCTTGAAGGGTGAGTTTTGAAAGGAGTAATATTTATTTTTACAGCCAGAAAATCACCTCTTAATGAAGGAAAGCATATTTTCCCATGTTTTATGACGAAAACTAATGTTTTGCAATTAAATGTCTACTTTTTACCTTCCAGATATTCTTTACCTATTCCGTTAACGTTTTTCAATTACATATATGTTAGGTCGACTTCAGTATCATTAATATATAGATCGTTTTAGCTACATATCGGGTACAATTTCTCATCCTCAACCACAAGCGTCATTAACTTGGCATATGTCGTATAGAAGCTGACCGGAAACCACAAGAAAAAGATATCGAACATATCTATTCTAGGTGCAATCCTAGAAAGTGAAGAATTCTGATTTTTTCATAAGAAAACATTGTGCGGATTTGGGCAATTTTAAAAATTTTTACTTGTAATATGGAGATTTACGAATCGAAATATTGCTAGTAGTTTTGCTTCTGTAGCGTAAATTGATAAGACATCTAAATGCGTAAACGGTTGTCTATTGGCGTTATTTATGCTCAAATTTTGCATAGACAAAAGTTTGTTGGTGTCGAATATCATGTACGTGTCTAATATTTTAGAGTAAGGAACATAACTTGATGGTCCATAACGGATCCGCGGTACGGAGAGTGAAAGGTCACCTTGTTAGCTTGAAATTCATAATTATAAATAGTTGTAATATTGAGGTAATTGATAAATTCTTTTGTATTTTCAGGGCAGCAATATGAGTTAACCACATCTCCTCGGATTGAAATAAAAGCGGACTGCCACTCCTTACCACAGATCTTTTTTGCGGTAATAAGAATTTCTTCCCCTCTACAAGCAAGTACAAGGAAGCAAGTGGAAATGTGGCCAAAGTAGCGGTTACCTGTAAGCCTAACCTTTCGCATTTCATTCACGAAGTTCTATCACTAAGTATCTCTTTCTTACTCTCCTGTTTCTTTCTGAATTTCACTTCTATGATATGCAGCTATTCAAGTCTCCTTCCGCTATAACGCTAGAAAATTTTTTCTTAAAATGGAATTCATAAATTAATTAGATTTTATGAAGAAATTATTTTATATATTGCTATTGCCTGTGCCGACAACATTTCTTTAGCTGTCATGGATGTGTACATTTTGGAAATCCCAATCCAAAGGAGCATTTCGAAGTCAGTAGCCTATAATAAGTTTCTATTTACTACTTTCCAAAATATATAATTTTATAAAACAAGGAATGGGTTAAGGTGACTTAGCACAAGATGGCGTGTACCCAGGAAAATTCCAAGGTAGAATAGTAACCGGGTTCGATTCCCGGTCCCGTCGGACTTTTTTCATGTCTATTCTTCCTTGGGTATAATGTTATATTTTTATTCGCTAAAACACTTCTATAATGGTTCTAGTTTAGTTCTGTTCGTTTAAAATTTACCTTTCTTCACTGAGACTTCTTATCAGAATTCTTGTCTACAGAATCTCTCTCGCTCCTTTCATTTGTTCTTCTTGACCTTTTCCTCGTATAATAAACGCAGGCTACATTTTCCGGGAGTACCCAGTTACACGTCTTCGTATTTCCCTTCATCTTCCTTTGTGCCTCTTTCATCCTTTATTTCTCTTCCACCCACCTACTCTTCACGTACCCTTCTCATCCTTTCCTTTCAGATCCTTTTCCCCCCATTTTCATCTCGTTTATTTTACAAGCATTTTCGCTATCATCCGTTTCATCTTCTCTCCAACACTTTCCTTCTTCTCCGTTACATTGAATGCCTCTTCGTTTCCGAGCGATATGTAATACGCTTGGTATGCTGAGCTATTCGGGGCTCAGTGGTGTAATATTTAACTCGGTGTATTGTATCACGGAGAGCTCTTTTCCCCGAACCCTTCCATCTGTTTAAACTATTGTTGATCTAGCCATTCATTTTGGTTGATGATGAAGACTGTCTTAGAAATATTCGTCGTAGTTGATAATGTTGTTTTGTGGTTTTGAAATGAGTGAATTCGTTTTAAAATTTGTCTCGTTGATATGAAATACCAGTGAATAAAGGTTCATAACATCTGTTGAATTCTGGATAATTAAATATGTATTATATTTATTTTTATGTAATTTGTTTTTATTTAATTTTTTAATTAAATTTATTTTTATGTGATTTATTTTTATATAATTTATTTTTATTTCAGTTACCTTTATTTATTTTTATTTAATTTATTCTTATTTAATTTATCTTTATTTATTTATTTTTATTTTAACCTTTTATTAAATTTTCAAATAGTACAGATTAGTATACTCGTATTTATGGTGAATGTATAAGAAAATAGAAAATTAAATTAATCGTAAGAAAAACTAAATGTAGAAGTAAGTAATTTGGAAAAGTGAGAGGAATCTGATGATTTACTTGGTGTGATTCAATCGCATACGGTTAAATGTCTTCTTGGATAATGAAAAGGGATACACATATAGTGAAAGGAAATTAAATAAAGATAGCAACCGAGAGAAAAGTTTTAATAGGTGGAAGTAAAGAGGTAAAACGAGTGGACCTGTGGTTATAGAACTCGAAAAGTAAGACAGAAGTTAGGACTGGACTGTCAGAAGTGTTAAGAACAGAATACAAAAGGGATATATCTTTTCCAGTACTACTAGAAGCCTGGCGGAGAGATGGAACACGAGATTTTATAAGAGACAAAAGCTTGTAACTCTGTCTAAAATGGAAGAATTTGAAGAAAAATGAGGGAAGGAAAGGAAGAATTCTAAATCATTTTATTTTATATAAATTTATATTAAATATTTATGCACGAAATACTCCTTTGGTTCCTGAAAGATTCATGCCTAAAATTTTAAGTTACCAACATATATCTTGGTGAGCTTCTGTTACAAGGAGCTCGCCTCATACCGAAATGCTTTCAGGAAACTGAAATTTATAATCGGTATTGTACTAAAAAATTCGTTTCCTATTCAAAATATTTAGTAGCGATTCGAACATTTCAAGGATGTGTTTTAGTTTTTTGTCTTTACGATTTCCCTTTGAGAATATCAGTTTCCTGAATTTTTTGCGTTGGGAAGGGATAAAATATGCATGAAAGTCCTTTTGGCTTAGCAGTACATTGGTACATGGACATGGAGACGTAAGGCAGGGTTAACTTCCTATCCTTTTATTCCCTTTGTTCATCTTTTATCTTCGATTTGAGTGCTTTTTTTCTCTCTCTCTCAATCACAATCTTGCGTCGTCTGATTCCTATCTATCAAATATATCTCTCAACCATTTTATCACATTTGCTCTCTCTGAGTTATTTCCCCTCTCCAGGTTCATATTTGCTGAGCTGGTGATTCTTTATTTCCTTAATATCTAAGCTATAGCGTTCTTCCCCAGCTTTTACTCTCCAGTTTGCTTTCTTTGATTCAGAAGGTACACCTCTTTATAGAACCAAAGGATGGTTTTGTGAGTACAATTTAGATTTTTCTTCTTTTAAGGAGGGTTTTTCCGCGTAATTCGAAGTATTATTGCTAGAAATGTATTAGCATTATTTGTGCAGAATTTGTATTACTCTAATTTCCTTCATAGATCATGAATGTCTCTCTGTGGTACATTTGTAACCAAGATAATTAGTTTCGTAAGCCGGAACGTGATTTCTCGTAGGTTCTTTAGATACTCGTTATATTCGTTCTGGATGCTGCCACTATAATGAGTTGTGAAATACATTATGGTTTACTTTATGGTAGAATCAAACATCGGTTCCATCAAATGGTTTACTCGATGGGGAGGTGAAAAACCGAATAGAATTCTTCAGTCGTTCAGAACGCTGAAGATAGAGTGAAAATTCGAAACGATTCATTCGAATTATTCGATGGAGAAAGAACAGTCAAATTACATGATCTTTTTCACTCGCTTGTTCCCATCTCTACACGCATCCACTAAAATATTCGTTAGACGAGTCCAAAAACAGCGAAAAAATCTTCACTCAGCAAAAAAAGTGTTTAGCCGGATTACTTGTTAGCTGTGGTATCCCTGTAGTTTAAATACATTTAATCAAGCGTAAGCGTTTGAGTAATTGGTATATAATAATCCTAAGGTAGTAATTTTAAAGTCCTTAGTATTTTCTTTGGCTGTCGCAAAATAAATACTAATGGAATATGAATGGTACTGAGAAATGACATTTAGTCTATCTTATCGAATGCTATGAGGTATTCCACTTAAAGTCATTGCTGCAATTATGTTGTCCTTCCCTAATTTTAAATTACTGACGCATTGACAAAACAAAGGCAAGTGACCTCACTCCTCATCTCTTTTCATATGCCTAATTCCCTCTCCAGTGTTTTTGGAGCCATTGGCTCAGAAGTTGAGGTTCTAAACGACTTTCGGCTTGGAGACTGTACAGAAGATAAACTACGTCACTTCTAATCTTTCCTAGTAAGCTTCGTTCCCTCATTAGAGCTTGGCTGCTATTGGTTGACGTTCTTCGTCTCGGAAAATGTATAAAGAAACGAATAGATAGCAAAGCGGGAAAAAATCACTATAGGGTAAAAATCTCCTGCTAGTGTCATTCGACATGTCTTAATGTAAATGATCGTTCGTCAAAAAGGGTATTTCGGTGGAAATATAATGAATGCAAGATACAAAGATCTGCTATCACGTTCCATAGACGTCACGTTTTCCTTTGCACATTTGTGATTTTCGATTAAATACGAAATTGTTAACACGAAGGTAAATATAATTTCATAAAGATAAGATAATTCATTATCATCGTATGCTCATCTCTGATTAACACTATTCTTAGATTGAGGGTGTGTTGATAAATGAAAATTGGAAACTAAAATTTCTAAGCCTTATTAGAATGAGATCTACGTCTCCTGTACGATACCTAATGGGAATCAGTTGTTATATGTATAAAGTGTTCTACCTTTCGGTAGGTTCCTCGTTCATTTTTCTATCGACCCAACTTACTTTCTCCATTCTACGCCATACCCACATCTCAAAAGCCTCCAGTCTATTGACATCCTCTTTTCTTAACGTCCACGTTTCACACCCGTACAACATTACACTCCACACCAATGATTTTACCAATCTTTTCCTGATTCCTTTATCAAGTCCCTTTGTCATCAGTTCCCTTCGTTTCATGAAAGCTTCTTTTGCTAATGCTATCCTTTTTCTAATTTCTGTCGAACATCTTCCATCCTTAGAAAGAAGGCTGTCCAAGTATGGAAATTGATCTCTTTGCTCTAGTTTTTCCCCATCCACCCTTATGGTTAATTTAGCATTCTTTTCCTTTGAAAACCTCATAATCTTAGTTTTTCTTACATATATTTTCATCCCAAACTCCTTTGCTTTATCATTTAGTGCATTAACTAGGATTTACAAACCCTTTTCCGAATCGCACACAATAGCTTTATCGTCTGCATATCTTACTGACTTCACTACTTCCCCACTAACCTTTATTCCCTTATCTATTTCATCCCAAGCTTCTTTGATCATTTCTTCTGCAAATAAATTGTTATAAAGTGTAATAATGCAGTTTTTAACCTATTGCTTCCAGTACTGGTACGAGTATCAACACATAATAGTAACACATTCAAGATTAAGTTTTACCTCTTCAAGATACCGTTCTGATACGTTTTAAAGTGGCAAAGAAAACGATAATGGACTCTTAAATGACAGCGTAATGATACATGTGCGTTTTTCATATGATAAGACATCTTATGTCCAAAGATACATTACATCCTGCGTAGGCACACTACAAATATATTGATCAATCTCCCGAACTCTGACGAAAGAAATTATCTTGGCCCATCCTTTGAAATTATCGATTTTCCTTTCTCGCGAATTCGGTATCTGTGGCCTCCTTTATATTAAGTTTTCGTTGCGTAGAAAGCCAATGGTTTTGGTTGGCCATGAACAATCATCCGCATTAATATTGCATCGATAACTTTTATAACGACAGGGATAACCTCGAAAGATGGGTCTCAACAGCCATTGTAATATGAGAGTGACCTCAGCTTCAAGAGCACTTCCCCTTGAAAATTTCCCTCTTCTTTCCTTCTTGATCAGCCTTACTCCAGCTTTATCATCTATATCATATTCTACGTCCAGATTATTATGTGTAGACGGAGCATGGACTGTACATACTTCGTGTGATAGTAGGATTAATGTTTTGATATCCAAAAGATGGATCATAATGCTCCAAAAATACTCAAGGATGATAAAAATAAGCATTCCGTGTCTCTTACATTTTTAACGTTTCCTAAAGGATTTGAGTAGAAAGGAGAAAGTATGTTGGGTCGATAGAAAAAAGAACGAGGAGATTCTAGAGATGGTTGGGGAAAAAAGAGTAATGATTGAAGTAATTAAAAATAGACAAAAGAAATGGGTGGGTCAAATATTGAGAGGAGAGGGATTATTGAAGAAAGCGATCGAGGGAAGAATGCTAGGGAAAAGACAGAGGGGAAGACAAAGACAGAAGTTGTTAGACGAATTAAAGGGTGGGATAAGTTACCGGGAATTGAAGGAGAGGGAATTAAATAGGGAATTTGGGGGCACATGAACCTACCAGAAAGGTGGAACACTTTATATATAAAGGATTTGAAGTAAATTATAACTCACTTACAGTCTTTTACACTTGTAAACACTTATTATCTTTACATCTTCCCCACTGAGAGACAATCCTGCCATTATTTAACAGTGTATATCTTCTGATGCTCAGTATTTCTATGGTGAAGAGGTATTTATAGTAGTATTCATGAACAACCTAACATATTGCTATTGTTGCAAGTACTGGGTAACGTAAGCAGTAAGAAGTTTGAATTGGAATAACGGTCTCATTTATCTCCATTGTTCGTATTTTTGCTGACAATGGAGGTAATTTCTTTTACATTTCGACATGAATTATTGTTTCAGATATCTAAAGATTCTTAGAAAACCTCCATAAACGCTATGGCAGCCTTTTTATCATTCAATTACTTCAATTTTTATAGATATATATCATCGTGCTTTTTTCTTACTTTTCCCTTAACAAATTATGCCCGTTTCCTAGATTTATCAGTCATTCCGGAATGTTTAAGAGTTAAATTTCATTAGAAAGAGAAGGAACAGTTTTCATAAGAGAAAAATTTGAAACCATTTTTTATTTAATTTTACCCCTGCGTTCGTAATGCTCAAATTAGCTGCGTAGATAAATCTGAGAAGATAATTTTCAAGTAAAAGTAGAGGTAATAGTGCGAAGCCAGTCGGGGGGAATTACAAAAATAGCCCGGGAAAGCAAGTCGGCGAAACGTGAGCTCGGTAACTGCTGGAGACCCGGACATAAAACTGAATGGTTGGGTGAGAAGGAAGCTAACCAATGGGATGATGCGCAGACTTACTAATGAACTTGTCTGGTCGGAAGGGTTCAGGAAGGAAGAAAACCAACCAAAGGTCGTGGAAACAATGTAACTTGTCCTCTTCGTTTGGTCAATTGAATCACCTCTTTAACTTATCAAGAGAAGGATGTCTTGTCTTCGAAATTAATGCCCAAGGAAAACGGAGTTAGATTAATACAAATTTCTAATATTATAGGCTAATGATAGAGTAATGTTAGGCTGTATAATCTCTCTCAACCGGGTTGGATTGTCGTTTTTTTTTTTAACTGACGTGTAACAACATTATCAATGCACTTATTCATTTCATCGGAGAGAAATATTTCCAATATTTATCCGATATTTTTCGGTCATGCCTCGTGGAGCGCCATGGAAATATTTAAATCAAATTACAAATCGTAACTTTCTCAAACGTTTCATTTTCCCTTAAAGAAAGATAAGTTTCTGGCGGTCATTTTCAGGTACACCTGAGAAGTAAGAAGTGTTTTGAAGATATCCATTAGCAGACATATATGAATAGCAGAATTTAATATATTCGTCAAACGAAATTACGATCTAAAAATTTTTTCAATTATTTTGAGTCTGAGATTTTTCCAAGAACATTGGTAATGAGAAAGCACCGTTAAAAAATTGATGATTGGAGATGGTCAAGAGATAATGATTTTTCAAGAGATCTTCATGTCATCTTCGATTCATTACTCAGAAATAAATCAACGGAACGTTAGGGCAAAATTGGAACGAAATGTTGAAATTCTACTGCTATGAAGTATGACAAAACCGAATTTTGAAAAATCATAAATTTAGTGAACTAGATCATTGATGACGAAAGGGGAAATTTGAGAAATTTTCTATGTCCTTACTCTCGTCGGGTTCCCACAGTAACCTTAAACATAGGAGAACTTCCCGATGATTTGAAAAGGTCATCCGTTATTCATGAAAGAGGAGCACCCTCCAGAACGGAGCAAATATAGTCTCACATATTGAAGGAGTCATCTGCGAAGCGGGTAAAAAACAATCTATATCTACGCCAGTAAGTTTTGGAAATTGTTGGTTTAAAATACAGATAGAAAAAAGGTCACAGTTTAGGATGTGATCCACGGTCAATTTTTTGTGGGTAATACGGGTTCGAATCCCAGAGAGAGCAGAACTTTTCTGTTGCGATTATTTTTCTAAATTTTGGTAGTTACGATGATAAAATTTTCCTCACTGATTTTCTTCGGAGAATAACTTATTTATATTAATATTTCATCAGCCTCGTTTGCTTTTGTCCAAAATGCCTACATCTTAGGCTAGAACTATGCGATATACATTGTTTTTCTTCAATAAAGCTTCTCTTTTATGAAAACATTGGGAAGTTTTGATGCTTCAGGTTACTGAGAAGGATTATCGATTGCTACTATATACAAATTATCATAAGGAATAAGAATGGGTAATAACTATTGTATTGTAGCTTTAGAAACTAAAGAAAGAGAAGTGAAAAATATCAACGTAACTGGGAATCGACGACAGGTCTCCCACTTTCTAGAAGACATGGGTTCAAGTCCCAGCCAAGTCGATATTTTTCACTCCTGTTTCTCCTTGGGATTATATTCATATAATCTGGAAACATGCAAATCATTAACTTCTTGCTTGGAGCTGCGTATGAAATACTATACTGCTAATAACCTGCTACTCCTAGGCATTCGTTAGGCGCAATTATTTTCTGAAAATTGAAATGGAGTAAAGATTATTCTCAAAGAGAATTCTCGTACTGATCTTATTTCTAGTGAACTAAAATTGCTGAAAGAAAAATTTACCTGAGAGTAAATTGAGAGTAAGTCCCTAAGGGATCTATTGGTTATTAACCATTCTGTACTAAAGGAATTATTAATGATGGCCTATTTAAAAGAGTAATCAATATTTCTTCGATAGCATCAAAGCAATTTACACTGTTTTTCAACGGAAAATTGTCTATGTTAAACGCCCCGAGAAAATGATTGGAACCAGAAAAAATTAATCTGGTATTCCTCTCTATCTTTATATATCCTTTCATATTAGGTTTGGACAACAAGGAAAATATTCAGCCAACAAGCAAACAGTTCCCGAACCGAAAACTAGTTTTCGGGTGAGCGGATCCGTATAGTAAAAGTAGAATATTTGTAACCGCATCCCATTTCGTATTCAACAGGTTAAGTCATACATATTTTCGCCATACACCCCGCCTCAAAAAGTAGAAGGAAAACTCCTCCGCCCGAATACATTCCGTATCACCCAATATTTTTACCCCCGGCCGTATGATAATCGCGCTGCAGCCGCGTTTTCATGCATCGGCCGATAACTTCTTCCTTTTTCTGACCAGCGTCCGCGATCAGCGCCCGAAATTTATGTACATAATTATCCTCATCGACGGCATTACATGCATAAGTTACGGCGCAGGCCGCGGCCGAATTTTCGCTTCTTAATACGAACGAGATTCGTGCCTCTCTGACCCACTTCCCACTTTTCCACGATATAAAGCCCGTCCCTCCCATGCATAAAGGCAACAGCATTCGGCGTCAATACACATTCGATTCCATCTGCCGGTTTTGTCTCCGGGGATTGTTTTGCTCCGAAGGAAAGAGCGAAGAGATTTTTGGGGGGTTGGAATCCTTAACAGGACGGGAAAACTCGTTTCGCTGGAGAGTTTCATTCGGCAGGCCGGTAGGCGGCGTTGCGTAACAACTGATTCCGAGAGCGGCTGTGTACACGCGTGGCTGTATCCTTTGTCTGGTGGAGTGTATCTTTCCAAGGACCAGCCGAAAGGTGCACCTGCGCTCACGAGATTACAAAGAGGGATGGAAGGTGTAGGAAAGGAGGGAAGATGAAAGAGAGTGGGTGAAGGAGATGGTGAGGAATGGGAGAGGATGAGGAATGTTCGATAGGGGAGATATTGACTTTTAAACGGATATTTGGGGTAAAGTTTGACCCCACAATTTTACTCACTTCGGTTTTTTGCTATATATTTTTCTATTACCTTCGCGTTTCATTTATCAGTAAAATTCGGTTGGAACGTTTTTTAGGGAACCAATTAAGAGAAGCGGAATAGCACAATAACTGAGATGACGTCTTGCATGTTAATAAATAATGCAGAGATGATTCTTCGCTCTTTTATTTTTTAAGATAGTATTTTATTTGAAAATAATTTTCTATTTTGGAGATTTTGCGTGAAAATTAAATAGATACATCACAAGTACAAGAATTGCTTTAAACTTTGAGAGAGGTCCCTATGCTAATTGAAAAGAAAATGAATCATGTTTACCTTTATTATAAAATAGTTCTAGTTTATGCAATAATATTGTCAAATTTCGTTTTCCTTTTACCAAATGAGAGAAATAAAGGAACTGAAAGCTCTACGAATGAGGAATTTCAGATAATGTAAAGAATTTTCGGTTTATTAAATGAGATAGAGCTTTGTATATAGTAGGTTGCAGTGCGTTTTGGGAAGGGAAATATTAGCTAATTGGATGGCAGAGCGTCTTAAGTGGTATCTTTACCATGTGGAGGTGGAGGAAAGGAGGGAAGATGAAAGAGAGTGGGTGAAGGAGATGGTGAGGAATGGAGGAGGATGAGGAATGTTCGATTGGGGAGATATTGACTTTTAAACGGGCATTTGGGGTTAAGTTTGACCCCACAATTTGATTCACGTCGTTTCTTACTCTATATTTGTCTGTTACTTTCACACAACACTTATTCGGTAAATCCCGGTTAAAACGCTTTTCAGGAGATCAAATATACAAGTTTGGTCACTAACCAAGAAGGTCAACAAACATCTAAATAAACCAGACGTCCTTTCGGGCTGACATCTTTTGTTGATATCATATAAATTGTTCAATTCTATTATTATTTTGTTGATATTCCATTATAAGTCAGCGCTTAGATCTAACTACGCGTTATTTACAGTATGCATAGTAGTTGGGTATTCTCCAATTATAGATTTTGTGACATATTCAGAAGCGTGGATAAAAATTCATCTCAAATTCTACGTTTCTCTTTTTAGTCGTATTGCATAACGAAATTATTTGGAGAATAAATTAACTTATATATGTGCCTTAATAATTCGGATGATACATATTTTATATTATTATCTGAGGAGTGTATGAAATCAACATATTTTGGCTGTGCCTCGTTAGGGCCCTTAAGCCACTTTTCAGGGGAACAACTGAAAACGCTGGATCAAGGATATAACCAGGATACGACAACGCTAAATTTTTTCACGTTAATAAATTATGCAGAGATATTTTTTCGCTCCTTCTTTTAAAGAGATTGGTAATAAGATTGATACACCACAGGAAAAAGAATTGCTTTGCACTTTTATAAAGGCGCTTACACTTACTGAAACAAAAAGGAGTCTTTGCTGTTTGCTTCCTTACATATTAAGGCTCGTTTATGCAAACATTTTGTTAAATTTCGTTTTCTTTATTACCAAATGACGGAAATAAATGTACTTAAAGTTCTGAAAGTTCTGAAAGAGGCAATGCATATAAAGCAAACAATTTTCGGTCAATTAAATAAGGTGAAAAATTGGCTGTGGTGCATCCGGGGATGGGAATTGTTGGCTAAATTATTGGTGTCAGAGCGTCTAAAATGTTATCTTTATCATGTCTTTCATGTGAAAGGGAAGGGAAAAAACCGCGCATTAAGCGGGATAGCGTCTTATGTTAAAGTAAAATGAAATATATACTCCCAGTGATTTAGTAGAAACAAAAATATTTGGACTTAACCCCACAATCAAATATATTTCTGGGCACACTACACTCCTCATTCTCATCTGATCGTGAAACATGCAAAATATTACGTTGTATTTCTTTCTTGTAGCGGTTTATTTCCACTGAATGATATCTTATCAATAAGTGAAAGAATGGGAATTAGCTACGGAGTTTTAGGGCTCATGCACATGGCAAAAAAGGTTTGGCTTTTGGTGGATGAATGGATTATGGTACACTCCAGCAAAAATTTTTAGAAACGTATTCTATAAAAGCTAAGTGAATGGATGGACACAATGAAAGGCATGATGGAAGTCAAGAAAAATAACGCATTCGTTTCCACACAGGACCAAAACGCCCATAGCTATCAACTATTCTCTATTCACAGCCCAGGCTTTCTTCCCTCGGGCATTTATCTCCTTATTCTAACAACCCCATCTCCTTATCGGTTACATTATCCATCGCTTTCCGTTCTTTCCCTCACCCAGCCTATCGTCTAACTCAAGCCTAATACACACATTTGCACTTCATCTTCTCCTGATCCTACAGATTACACCCCTCATCTCCTGCGCTATTTCTCTGTGACCTCACATTCACCCTAAGTCTTCTAACATTTCATCCATTTTTCTCATATCCATCCACTCTTTTATACCGCTTACCCTAAATTTTATCCGCTTCTCTTTCATGGCTGTTATATTCTACTCTTCGCTTCTTCAAAAGATAGAGCAAGAAGATTAACAGAAGGTTTCTCAAAAGCTTATGGGACTTGCGCAGTGAACGTATTATGGTTTGAAGAGTGAAATTTTCGAAGGCGGTTTTAGTAGCTCTTTCATAGCATTTTGCCTGTCTCTATTTCTTCTCAGTCAACTCCGCCAAAAAGGATTTATCCTTCGTTCTGCGCGTTGTAGTACGGTGAACTTTTGTGTGAAGTATATTGTACTACATTACTGTTCCTATTTCATGTCCATTTCATTTAGCTAACCTGATCTACTAAGAAAGACTAAAGAGATAAACTTTAATGAGATATAATATTCAAATAAAGTCAGTATGGTTGATTTAACGCTAATGATAGTTTCATTTTACATCCCTTAAGTTAGTCCAAACTAGTTGCCCCGGGAGAAAATTATGCCTAACTAAATTAAATAATTAATAAATAAGCGAATGTGTGTTTTTAGTTATGCTTTATTGTTTCTAATTTCGTTTGTAGGGATTGGAATGTTTGTTGAAATGTATTTGGTTGTGGATATAGAGTATCTGTTTCCGTCTAACAACTAATAACTCATAAAAGAAATTATACCGTTTCTATCAACGAATTCAAATTTTAACTACTTTTTTAACCAAATGGCTAATTTTTAATTTGTTCGTCTATTTTTAGTAGGATGCGGGAAACTTCATCTTTAAAATGGTGTTTCATTTATATGCTTTGATGGAGTATGAAGAGAGAAATTCACTATTTAACGAAAACGGATGTTTAGATATATTAGTATAGATGCTATTTGCTTTTACAAGGCTGGTTGGATATTCATCCTATTGATCAGTAACTAGCTTAAGTCTTAGAGAGTGGATAAAGAGACAATTTATTCCGAGAAGTGAAGTAATCTGCCTTTGCTTTCTTCCCTTAGCCCGGATGTTATTACTGAAACAAGTCGATGTAAATGCAGCATAATGGCTTCAGGAAAATTTATTTTCGTAAGATTTGATAAGATGTGATGAAAATGAACCCCGTTATTTAGGACCACTTAAACCTCAGTTTTTCAAAATGTTTTAGCCATGAGCAATGTTGAGACAAAAATCAATGAAAAATGCACTCTTTCTTATCCTGTGACGGAAGACTGGTGGAAAATGCTCCATTCGTTAAGTAACGGAAGCGTATAAATATATTTATCGACTCATTGTTTAACTCGCGAAAAATTGTGATAATTCACAATCAGCCCATTTAAATAAACATCACAGTATCAGGTCTCACTTGGTGGTAGTGTCTGACAAAAAAGTTCTCCATGACAAATTTCTTATACTACACCACAAGATATCTTGTATTATCTTGTGGTGTAGTATAAGAAATTTGTCATGGAGAACTTTTTTAGCCCATTTAAATGTTTAAATCAGTCCATCAACGAAAAAGGAAAAAATGCGAAGAATATTTATGACATACCTCAGCTGAACGATTAAGTATTAACTTCCTTGAACCTTGCCATTATCATGTATATCAGTATGCAAAAATCTTTTCTATAATATGTGCAGACTCTGTTTGATCACAGTACTCTAAATCACATTACGTTATATGTATTTCCCGAAAGCTCTTCGGATATTTAAATATTCTCTTTGCGCTTCGAATTCGAGATGCAGAGTCTCAACATTCTCACAGGCATACGTTGCCTTTAGAAAAGCTTCTCCATGAAAATTTCCTTCAATTTGCGAGATAAACATGGGTCGTGTTTCTTGTCCGTTTTCTCGGTGAGCGCTTAAAAGCATTAAATCCAAGAGTCACGTAGGAACGATTCAATGAATATTCCGTAAAGGTATCCCATGCTTTACTCAGGTTAAAGGAAGCCCTTCCGCTAAGAGAAATAACAACTGAAAAAACGGTGAACAAAAATCCGGGGCTCCGTTCCATCACTGGAAGAGAAGTCGTTTCGTATGAAGCCTCTGTTTCCTCGAACCCCATTCAAGTCCCAAGATAAGATGACAAGCTAATGGAAATAAAAACATTAGGAATTTGTTGGGTTTAGGGCTGGAGGGAGGCGAAAGATAAGTTTGCGTTCTAGGAAGACGCTGAAATAAAAGGTGATGCCGATATTATCATAAGGTTCGTCTTGGGAGCAGGTACTTCCATCTATGTCTAATGCCTTAGGAAACGTTACTTCTCTGCGTTGTCTCAAGGTTTATCCAGTCAGATCAAGCGATTTCTTAGAATACTATGAGATCCGCTATGAAAATTTGTTTTCTATCCCCAAGGATATTGGATACGGTTTGAAGAAGCAGAGAATCTCGAAGAAATCGGAATTTTGACAGGGATGAATGGTATAAATCATTTACTGTTTCTAAAATTGCATGTCTTTGTTTCATTATTAAAATGGCTTTATTCAGAATATATCGACTTTCGTAACAGTATAACACGATTATATCATCTACCAGACTTAATGTTGCCACCAGACTAACAGTCTATCTGCAACAATGTACTTAATAATAATAATAATAATCTAGTACGAAAAGTGTCTGTTAGATCCAGTATCAACTTATTTAGGATAAAAGCTGAATTTGTAGCCTTTAGGCAAAGGAAATACTCCTACATTTTGCATGTGATCGCCGCGCTGCAACTTAAAAATCATGAATTAATTTGACCTTGTAAAAGTTATGTAAAATGCTTTAACTGTAGCAAAAATTTACCAAAACACAGGGGGAAATCTTAGTTTTGTTAAAGCATTTTTTTTCGTCATTTTATATTATTATAACATTTAAATTTAAAGCAAATTTACGAAATAGTTAGCGAGCCACTCACTTTAGCTTGTTGTTATTGCGTATCGATCGTGGAAAAAATGAGTTCTTAAATAACTTATCTCAGAATATATTTTTATATGTGATTGTAATTAGCATAGGAGGTCGCAAATACCGATCATGCTCCGCGTAAGTAAATTTCTCTTATTTATTAAGCAATATAGCAATCAGCCTAGCTTCTAATCTCCTTTGTTTTGAAAACTGCCAACTTGTATCTGCAAGCATTTTCGCAACTTTTTATTTTTAGGAAAACTTATCGCCTTGAATTGCACTTTATTGGGTGCGCAGATACATATTTATCCATAAAATCCCATATGCTTGCCGCAGATTCCAGATGGGACGTGACCAAGTTGAAATAACATAGCACTCTAACATTTCCATCGCATCTACAGACTTTGCGTTTTATAAAATCTCGTTTTTTAATTTCTTTACCGTTTAGATTTCGGATAAGTGTTTAAGTTTAAATTATTTGTTAGAGTGATCCCGAGATATTCAACTGAATTGACTAAATCATATTTACATTTATATATACTCTATTGATTTTGCATGGGTGATTCTGACGCAATAATTTCTTTTCGTTAGTTAGTGCGATAATGGCTATCTAGATGTTTTAGATCCTCTGAAAATGGTTTTTAATCCAACGCTGAAAATCAGTGAAAAATGGCACACCTACCCCAAGTCGATGTATGGAAGTTAAGCGAGACACTTGATTTCCTTGATGAATGAGGCATTTAAAATCATCTGCCTCTCTTTGATATCTATAGTTTCAATTTTCGACTCAGCCTTCTCTATAATTTTTCCTCCTTCGTTACTAAAGCACCTCTTTCGTCCTCAGGAATGGTTTTGCGAATCCTTCTCGCGGCGGAAAGGGTGACCCCATAGTCCTTTCTGCGACTTCCGGATGAAAAAAATGAACTGACCTATAAAAGATCCCAGTTATGTGCAGCGACGTTCTGGGTCTTCGCGATTCAGCACTCTTCCCTCGATGACTCGATTACAGACTCTTACATCTTCATAGCCTTGAGGCAGTAAACTCTGTGTAGTTAGTATGTAGGATAGCGTACGACCACGGTATGAGACGAGACATAAGAAGTCGAAGAATGATTTTAATACTAGGGAACTCCTTCAGCTATCCAATGCATTTTTATTCGAACTAAAATACATTTAATTTAGATCTTATGCAATATTATTCTTGCATAGTATAAATGTTAAGGGTATAGAGACTAACTATAATATAAAATTAGCATAACTATAAAACTAATATTAGGTGTTATCTATCATCCGTGCATATTATTTCTAAACTTCTGTTATCAGTGACCAGCACTTTTATTCCTTCACACTCCATCGAATCATAAAATTGACATACCATTTTTAAGAGAAATGTTCCCACTTTCTGCTAAAATAGACGAAAAAGTGAAAAATGAAGCATCAACGAATGAAGTTCTAAATCTAATTCACCCATAGATTTTTAATGTTAGATTTATGGATATATATTTCTATCGATACAAATGAGGTATATTGAAGCGGAGAATGATACAAAACATGAAGGTGTTTTATAAGTACGTCTTAGTGTTAAGGTTTTCGTTTTCTGACTGTTTTGACAGTCAAATTAATGCGCCTGCCTTTTATTTTACGCGATAACAAATTTCTTAAATTCCGGATCCAAATTGATTCGCCCATGTATACCTCAGACATTATACAGAGGTTAATAAAGTCGGTGCATTTATAAAAGGCAAGTGTGTATATTATAAATATCTTAAACGAAAAGAAAAATATCCCGTTCAGTGGCCACGATCGCAGCATAACCGGAGAAGCCAAAATAAACGGCAACGTCATAGCTGCAAATGATTAGCTGCTTAGAAACTTAGCTTCAGGTATCTAATTGTATGTTTCTTAATTGATACCACCCCATTTTCGAAGAAAATTTACGAATTTATTCTAGATGAAGTTTAATGGAAATATTATGCCTGAATAATACGAGGGTGGTCTGAAAACTTTCCGACCCAAGATTTTTCAGAAATCTTCAGAAAAATTTCAGAAATTTTCGGAAAACATGTCGATAAATGTCGGAAACTTATCAGACCAGTCAGGTACATATCATCATAGTTCTATCGAAATAAATACAATGTCTTGCGTTGATAAATAACAACAGCAATGTAGTGTAACTTTTACTTCTCGAATGATGAACCTCTAGCTTAAGTTTCTTCTAAATTTATAATGTGATTTACGTCACAGTTCTGTGTCTTCGTGAAAATAGAGGTCGAATGACATCTTAGATCTTCAAAAATCAGGATCGTAGTTGATGCATGCTTTCTTTAAATTTAATCTTCTTCGTGAATTCACTCCGGTGGAAAATTGTTTCCATCGAGATATACCCAAACCGAGCAGCAATGCGATTCAACATGTCACCAAAATCATTCCATTAGTTTTTCGAATGAAAACAATGCAGAGAGCTTTGGATCGGTTTTCACAACCTAACGAACTCCACAACCGGTGGAATCAGAATTTAATAGCAGTTTTCTGCCGGATTCTCGACTCATTTCGAGGAATTTCGAATTTAGCTACGTTTTTCCAATGAAACGGGCACGCAGCCTTATTCATCGTGTCACTGGTGCGCCTTCCTTTGAGTCTCTCTCCTTTTCTCCTCTGATATCTTGTTCCGACTCCACTCCCGACTTGAATCAACTCTGCACCAATCTGAATTGTTAATGCAACACTCAGACACACGTACCTGTTGAGAGAAAAGTCGGGGAATCCGCATTTCAAGAAACAAAATAAAAACCGTCGGCGCACTGTATCCTGGTTTAGTTAGCCCGGTTCCGGTGGGCTAGCCGCATAAACTTGCGAGCTTTTTCTTGGCCTCGGCTTTCGGGTTAAAAGATAGTCCCCCAAACCCCTCGTTTTTCGCATTTGAGTATTTTTATACTTTCGTGCCGTACCGATGAATTATTCAAATTTCGGCTTAGGTCTTTTGAGGCATGATGCATTCTATTCATGACGATTTCCTCGTGGTTACTTTGTGGTTTTGTGTTTCGATTTTTAACAATTTGAAGCTTCGTATTTGTGGAAAAAGGTTCATATTCCATTGCTCGCTGTAACTGATTCCCCCAAGGGCATATTTTGAACATATGCAAGAGTAATAATCAATCTGAGACGGTCTGACTTCGTGAGAAAAGGAATACAAAATAAGAATGAACATAAATTTCACATTTATTGCACATTTAATTGCACATTTACAAATATTAGAACTACGTGTACAATAGAGAATTAGTAATTATTGGGAAACAAAAATAGTAATTAGTTGAGAATAAATATGACAATTTCGGTCCTCCTGAGCCAGCTTGTGGCTCATCAGGAGGTGCCAGGTTATGTTAAAATAATAGCATATTGAAAAATTTAAGTAGAAATAAAGAAAAAGAAAAGATGATTTTTGAGCTCTAAGAATAGCAAACATATAGAAATTTCAATATATACAAGCATAAAATATCAGTAGTATATTGTACATATACATAAAATGGGAAGAGATATAACAATAGATCTCCTCATAATGTGGAAATATCATTCAACCTTTCGGTAGATTCATGTGCCCTAATATTCCATACGTAATACACGATCTCCTTCTAGAATATTTTTCCATTCGGATCATCTAATGAGTTTTACCAATGTCTTCCCTTCTGCTCTTTTGTATTGTGTTTCATTCTTTTCAATCCGTCCCCTTTCTGTGATAAGCATCGAATAGTAAGTATAAGGGTTTTGTAGTTCTGTTTGATAGTAGGATTTATATTTTCCTCCCAAAGAAAGACATATTATTCCATACATCCTAGGGTAAATCAGGTTTGAATATTGTCCTCTTTTTTGGTTATAGAGTTCTTTATAATATTATCATGTAATAAGAAAATTTTATAAAACTTCAATATAGTAAAATAATATCTTCATAGCCCTGAATGCCTAGAAAGGTACATGTACTTATCATATGTGGTAAAGGATATTACGTGCCTTTGCAGGAGTTTTAACCATAGAGTTACAATAGCGGTAAGATATTTCACAATCGGATACCCAATAATATTATCCCTTTTTGAAGTAGCATGACTCAAAATATCTGTCAAAAATACCTTCTCGAATAAAATTGACATTTCGTACATATTTTTATCGGTTTGTACGTGTAAAATCATCTTTATGGTCCTTTAGTTTTGTTTCTTCATTCGAGCATTTAATTTTCATTATCTGAATTCGTACGAAGTTTCCTGGAATACATTTATGCACGGAGCTCAGCGAAGTGAAATCTTTCAACGTATTTATGGACGGGTGTCACTTGGTGAGATCTACCGCCGTTCCCAACGTCCTTCAGATGAACACAGCCCTATCAGAGCGTGTTAATTTGACGCTATTTCCCACTACAGATATCAGTTCATCCGTCCATTACACTCGGATAACAGACATAAATGAGGAAGCCTCATTTTCCATCAGTTATTAGCCTCGTTTTTCTGAATTAAAGGATTCCACGAAGGAATCCAACGACCTTTCTACGTTATCTGTAATGACTTACAAAGATTTGTGATTCACGTAATGACTTTCCAGATAAGACCCCCCGATTTTTATTCATCCGAAAGAGTGTTACATCCGTGTTTCTTGTTTCGCGCACTTGAGAGGTGGTCAGTTTTCTTACGGATGATTAGTAAGTGTCATTATGTTGTGTGGTTTTTGATATTCAGACTAAAATATCATTCATACGTAATCTTCCTCAATATTTCTATTCACTCTCATTTTTTAGTGCAGTGTTAATTGAAAAGTTGTCTCCGTATACTAAAATTCATTCCCAATAAAGTCGAGGTTATAATTCTTTCTATCCAAGAACATCTACAATTGAAATCGTGAGTCAGAACCTCATTTATAAGGTCACAATTATTTAAAGCTAGCTGGAGTGCCCCCCAACGGGAAAATAGAAGTAGGCAGCATTACTGTAGTCAATAATATTTCTTAAGTAGAGAATCTAGCATCTAAATAAATAAAAATTAATTTGTAATTCCAACAGGATATGAATATATTTAATGCGACCCGCTTTGCAAAGAAGATAGATGTCTACTTGTAGACGAAACTAGCCGCATCAGATAAATTTATATTCTGTGGAAATTACAAAGTAATTCTTCATTTATTTAATATGGCTCCCTCTCACAAGGTTGAGGTGGCCACAGCAGATATAATCTAAACTCTCTCTTATGTTAGCTTCAATCAGTGGAAAAGGTTCTTATATTACAAAGAGAAAATTTTTGATCTTTCCGAAATTGTCATAATTTGGAACCGAAGCATTTTAATGAAAGATACGAACATGAAATTTCACAGAATTTATTTCTTATGAAAATTGCACTAAGTTTGTACGATGATTCTTTTCAATTTAATTTTGCAATTCAAATTGAGCTTTCAAAGGTTTTTAATCAAGTTTACGCGAATACGGGAACCCTTAGCCTGGAATATAACCTGGTACCAATAAATATATAGAAAGAAGTATATTATTTGTAAAAGGTCGAGTTTTTAACATACGCAAGCATTGTAACTTTCATCTCCTGGTTCTAGAATTTTACGCGAAAATTCACACATACACACTCAGGATCCAAATTATAATATAGAGTAGCTGAACGTTGATTATCAACGGGTAGCGAAAATTAATGAGTACTGTACTTAATGCTGATTCGTTAAATCTCACGAAAGCAAGTGATGACTTTTTCTATTTTCAAGAAAATAATACACTGTTCATCTTCAAAGGAGGTTTAAAGTGAAATTTGATTAACTAAATTCATAGCTCAGGAAAAATCCCAAGGAAAACTGGACGTGAAAATACTTGACAACACCGGTACTCGAACCCAGGTCTTTCACTTTCCCGTCATATGCTTTAACCCATTAAGATATCTAGACGTCGGTTTGGCTTTCCTACAAATTCTTCCATAAAGTTCTTGCTAATGTTTAAATTACTATAGTATCCGCCAGAAAGTGGAAGACCCAGGTTCGAGTCCCTGTCAAATCAGACTTTCTTCCGATTTTTTCTGGGATCATTCATCTAATTTTCAGCATCAATCTTTAATGCGATTCCTTTCCTAGACCATTAGGCCTCTTTTATTCCCTCTATATCAAGCAGACTTTAAAATTCGCTTGGAAGTCTCCTTTATACTGCTTTAAAACACCAATCTCTTTCTCCTCGTTTGTGACTGGTTTTAAAAAAAGAAAGCGAGATTCTTTCCGCAGAACTCAATTTATTTTCGTTCCCATCTCGTCAATATTAACTCTACCAGGTACCGTTGGCAGCAACAACTTTTTCCCCTGGATACTTTACTCTCCATCAACCATTAATGCCCCACGTCCCGGCTCTCTCGACTCGTCTGCCGGTTCTCTTGCTTTGGAGGGCTACTCGAAAAGTTGTCCACTTGGGCCATTTTGCTGAATAACCCCCGAAGATCAGGATCGGCTCGTAAATAGCCGAGGAAATCTCTTCAAAAAGGAGGACCACGTGAAAAATAAAGGCTTTCGATAAAAGGGGAGCGGTGTCAAGTACTTTTCTTATCTTTGTAGCGCGCCGGACTGCTTTTATGTATTAAATCGTATTTCCGCGCTGCGAAGCGAGCTTAGAGAGACTTGCGAATGACGTTATTTGAATACGGCGTTCTCTATTCCCTGCGATGATGATTTTTAGAGAAATATATTTTTTTCCATGTTCAAAATTCAGCTCTGTCGTTTTCTAGATGAACAAAGCAAGGATTGAATTGGAACTAATATGGTGTATTATTATCCTCGGATATATCTTTGGTACATAAATTGATAAAACAAGTAAGATATTATGTTATTCCTCAGTATTAGTTATCTTTAAGGTAAGTTGAAAGAAAGATATTATATCCTTTTTATTGTAACTCATCTTTAGTAAGAGAAATTTACACTAACCATTAATTATAATAATATAATAGATTAAATATAAAACCTAAGGATTTAATACTTTACAGCTATTTTCTCGGCCGGTTCCAAAAATTTTTTAAAGTCCAGTGAGGATTTTTTAACATATAGCCACATCGATAGTAATATTTTATCTTAAGGTTCTACATAAAAATGTTTTCTACGTGTTTTTTAAACGTCGCACAAGATTTAGTCCTCAGTTTCAAAATTTGTCCTTATTTTTAAGCAGACCGATTTTATCTTAAACTGAAGTTTCGTAAAGACAAGGAATCAGTACTAAAACCAGCAGTTTATTCCATCATCACTACTCGAATCGTTTCAAAGTAGATCCACATTCTCTTATCAGCTGCAATTACTTATTCATCCGCATATTTTACTAATGACACCGGATATTTGCCAGTGTAGGAAAACCTATAGGATCATAACCTGGTATCTCTAGAAAATCTCTAGAAAATTGCTGATTATTAAAAAGTAATTTTTCAATTTTTCAGGCAGGTAATCAGGTCAATGCTTGTGAAAACCCTTTCATTGTAGTATAGGTAATGGGTTCACTGATCCTGGTATCGATTGAAGAGACAGCTAAGCATGGTAAGCCATCATATTTCGAACCTTAATAAGAGAGCTCGGGTCACCTATTAGGAAAATTGCAATTTTACCCTATCATGGCTGCTTTTTCACCAAATTATTAACATGTTCCAGATTCAAGTTTGGGCCCATTCTACCTCTGGCTTTTTGCTTAGTACTTGTGTTTATTTTAAAGTCAAAATAGGTCAGAAAGGGCGCTCTCCATTTAAGTCTAATGTACTTCGCCATGATGGTAATAATGGTTCAAATGGAGATGATCTTTTCAGTTCTATTATCGTAAGTAATTTACCTCCGCGATTATCATTTTTGAACATCGCTATTCATCTGATATGGTATTTAAGGGATTAAGGTCATTTGGAATTATAGATTCTATAGATATATATACGAGTATATCCGTTTTTGGGACGATTCGTCGCCGTTGTTTCGCCGCGAGCCTCTTTTTGCCGCGGCAAATTCGCCACCATGGTTTCTTAAGGAATTTATATATTTCTTGTAGAATGATAGGGATCGTGAATGCGCAGGTATTTTTAAATCTAAGGGTGACCGAAAATCCCCCGGTGACCGAAAATAAAGTCATAGAGAAAAACACGATTAAATTCCAAGAAAAAGACGGAATTATAAGTTCGTCGGAACCAGGTATCGAACCCGGTATCTTTCTCTATCCGGGAGGCTTCCTTATCCAAGTAAGCTATCCGATCAGATGATTTTCTTAGACTGTTTCGGGCATAATGTAGGCAAGGGCATGTGTGGTTCTGTCCGCCTTTTCGGAATCGTCCACGCCACGACCTCATGGAGGCATCGGTCAAACAAAGTGATGTTGAGAAGGACCCCTTAAGGAAATAAAAGGAAATGGATTTAGATACCTTTACAAAAAGGCGTGAACCCTGGAAAATCCCAAGGAAAAATGGGCTTAATAAAGTCTGACGGACCGGAATCGAACCGGGATCTTCCTTATGTGCAAAGGTTCTTAAACCCTCCTTAAGGAAAGTGAAATATAGAGATATGACTGGGACTCGAACTCAGGTCTCCCACAATCCGGGCAGATGTTCTAACCGGTAAACTACTATGCCATGTGAAATCCATTTGTGTTAAGAAGTGAAGAGTGGGTAGGGAAAATTGGAGACTTGGGTTCGATTCCCAGTCATGTCGCTGTTTTGTATCACTTTTATCTCTTCGTAAACCCCTTTCAGAATCGCTCACAGTCGCTTTGTCGTCTGCATATCTTACTATCTTCAATACTTCCTTCCATACACTGACTTTCACTCATTTCATTCTAAGCTTCTTACGCCTTATCTACATATAAGAGTTACTAATTCTTGTACGTAAATAAATTTAGAACTTAATTAATGGGTTGAAGTTTTTTTTTGAATATCCTCCTCCTTGAGTAACAGCTGGACGAATTTAGCTCACGACTTACTGGTGACGCTGTGTTTCATTTTAAATTATATGCAGGGTCAATATTGAAGACATCATCTAGGAGCGCATTTAAAGAGAGGTAATAAATCACTCTATTATTACGGAATGTCACGACGTGTTCAAAGCACGGCGTCTCTCCCATCAGCTGAAGGCTAAGCCATTCGACTAAAGCGCACTGCGCATAAATACCTCGCCGAGATGTCCGCTCCATAATTCCTAAGCACATTAATTTCCAAATCCAGTTCCATTATGAAAGCGTAAAAATCATTCGGCGCCGAGGATAAAATGCGTGTCCCGCTGCGGAGCCTTTCTGGCAAACACAGCCCGCTCATTTCGAAAACCTGCACTGCAGCGACTAGTGCAACAACGGAGATTCAACGCATGAATTATTCATGTAGGACGCCGATGACACGGAGTCTGGTTTTGTAGTAGAAAAATAAATGATAAAAAGACGCGGCCGAAAGCCCGATAAAAAATGCACGCTCCCGGAGCCAACACTTCCAAATAAATGTTAGTAATAGCCTTTTTTTCTTCTCTGCGAATTCGCGCGATGGGATATGCGGAATTGTAAGTGGAAATACGTGGATTAGGACGGCGCCGATGGACTTTGAACTCTCGTTACTAGAAAAGCAGGAGGGAATGGATCGGAAAATATACGTGACATTCGTCCGCGCATGCATGCTTTTTTATATTTCCAACTTCCGAACGTTTGAGCGAAACCTTTTAACGAAGTTTCTCGGCGCACGATGGATCCATTTAAAAATAGCGGAGCCAAATGCGGTGCAGCATCTGAAATGAGCCTTTGTCGAATTCTAGGAATTTTTCCTGTCATCTTTGTTCGGTAGAGTGGAGGGTTTTTGGGAGCTATTATAATAGCGGGTCCTGCTATTATGAGTCCGGATTAACGTGCGTGAATTTTAATTGTATCGTGCATTGGAAAGATCGTCATTATGTTTCTCTTTGATGGTAATCAACGCTTATCGGTGTGAAAAAGAGTTTGTAGTTAGTTATTACAGCGATGAAAATTATCGTTTACATTTTCGGCATGATCTGCTGCAGTAAATGGTAATGTTTTCCGTGCCAATTTACAACGTCCATCTATCCTAGATTACCTCACTGATCATCAGGGGCGTAGCCAGGATTTGCCTTTGGAATGGGTTTGGGATGATTAAGGGGACATAAACTTTTCTATCTATCTAGGAGCGTAATAACTTGTAGATAAAAATTTAATCGAAATGAAAAGAGATGGACGATTGTATTATTAGCATCGTTTTTACCCGGTCCTGCAACATTTATATGTACGCATTGCATATTTCACAGAATTCAGGTTCATTCTGGGTTTTTCGTGTCTTGTGCAAACCTTTATTCGTTGATTGATTGTGTTTCAAGTGTTGTGGGTGGCCATCTTGATCATCGACGTTACAGGACCGGAAAACTTAATTTCTGGAAAAAAATGTCTTTAAGCAGGATTTGAACGCCTGAGGATAAACATTTGGATGTATTGTAAACAGGAATAGATATTCTAACCACTAAGCCATTTTGTTGTAATTGCAGTTGATAGTAACGTCATGTTAAGTCGATGATGACGTTCCTAATAAGTATAAAATAATTAATAATTACTATAATTATTACTACACAGTAGCAATTATAGTAATTGCGCACTTAAGATAATTATTAAATTAATATTAATATTCTTTTATTATTTTCAAGCATTCGCAAATATATTTTTTTTCGTTAATTTATTTTTTCGCCCAGATCAAAGTCAGGGCAATAACAGATTTCAAGTTACGTGTGATCTTTTTACGATTTCAAATTCAATCCTTTTAATCAAAATTATGGTGTGAGATTTTTTTTCGTTTATAAGGCCAAAAAAACTCAAATCAACTTATTTGGGTTTATTTAGTCAAAATTCCTTTCCTCACGTGCATTTCCAATTTTTATATATAAAAGTACATGCAAGCGCTACTCTGGTGCCGACTGATTCAAATTCAGCCTCCATTAAAAAAAAATTCCCTCTCCTTTTCTGTGTAGTTTCACTCGACGCTAAGCAAAGAGAGATTTCCAATTTTAAGAACGGGTAATTTTAGAATGATTTTCACCGAACACACAGCAAAAGATTTGCTTATTTTACTCGCGATGGAATCTGTCAAATAGCATTGCCAGAGAAATTTTTAGCAGCCGTTCCTGAAGCAGTTGCGTAGCGTAAAGCAAGGTTTCCCAAATTACGTTTCAAAGAACGTCAATGAGTGTTCCGAGAAAAATCAAGAAATTTGATTTCATTTGCCTGAGATTTTAATTGCTGATCCAATTTGAGAGATATTTTAAGCTCAGGGGGTTTCTCCTTTTGCGTTTGATTTTGCTGGAGAATCTTGCTGCTCAGAAAAATAACGTCGGAGTTCCCATAAAATTTCATACTTTGACTAGTATGGACGGAGGAAAAATTTGGACGTGAGGTGAAAGAGGCCAAGCCTTAAAATATGAACACAATTAAGAAATATTCTTCTTCACCTTACGTTTCTGTATGATATTGAAGTTGAATTGAAATTTCATTTTCTGTGAAATAATATAGCAATCAAGCGGACTAGTGCCAGCCTCTCCTTCCCAAAAGATTTATCAATATACCTAATTTACAATTAAGTAACTACCAAATATATGGTGTATCACACTTAAACTTGCCAAAATTTAACTTCACATATTCACTCTTAAGATATACGTTGGAAGAGCTGGACACGGTTTTACTCCAGTCGCACACATAGTACGTTTTGTGGTCATTTTGATGTAGTTATTCTTGCGTAACAAAAAAGATATCGAGGATAAAATATTGTTCATCCGTGCTAAAGCTTGGCAATAATTAGAAATTAATAAAATTTCAAAGGCCCTTGAGAGCTCCGCGTAATTTCTTACTCAAATGTTGCTGATATCTTTAGCTGTTAAATCCTTAAACTATTAATTTCGTTTCACCTACGTACATACTTCTCTCATCATAGGTTTCATGTGACATTATTTGTATCATTTTTCGCGCCTTAAATTAAGAATAATGAGATAGTTAGCACCGCGTTCCCAACCAAGCACTTGTGATATATGTAGACTCGAAATATCATACATTCAAATGCACGTTATTTCTGGTCATTTTTTCCGCGAAATATTAGAGAATCCAACATCAGTAAAGGGTAGATAGGGTTTTCAGTGTTTTACACCCCCTGCCGTGGACAATTGGCGGTTTGTAGGGTTAAAATGTGAAGGTAAATTCGTCTTCTAACTCGAAGTAGGTACGTGTGTCCTGAAAGCGTTCGTTTTGCATATGTTTATTATTGTTAACCAATCCCTGCTTTTTTACCATCCTACAAGGAAAGAGGAAAATTGAATTCTTAGAATGCCGAAAATGGAAACAGATTTTAATCAAACACTTCAAAAGAGTTTGGGTATCAAAAAGTAGATGGCTGTTAAACAGATTATCTCTGTCTGCTTCTATTCATAAAGAAATGCAATCTTGCTTTTACTCATTTGGACGTTAAGTATAATTTTTATTTCCTCATACGTAACGACTTATTTTGGAAACTTGGTAATTCAGAAATACAAACGAATGAACTCGTTGATATGAAAGCCTCCATCCAAACGTTTGCGAAGACTTTATAAAAAGACAGTGATGTAATCATTTACATGTATTTAAAAAATTTCCTTCAGAATCTCAGATTCTATGACGCGGTAATGGTAATATTTATTGAAGAATATTACTCGTAGTATATGATTAACAATAAAGTTTTTGTTCGAGCGACCAATAATGCAAAATGAAAATCTTCTCGTAGTAGATTTAAAAACACTCGGATAGTAAAGATGTATGAATATGGATGTGGAAGTTAAATAAATTCCTTTCTTCTGTGAAATTAGTATAAAGAATACATTTATTACACAAAAATAGCATAATATAAGAACCCCAAATACTCATCAAAAATCACTCGATTTTGATTTTCGATGGGTTTTAATGATGGAATTTTGGGTTTTTACTTCATCATATAGTAACATATTCATCAGCGGCATATTCCGTTATTCTACACAAGAATTGGTTTTCATTACACGTATTTCTCATGTATCATCTCATCAATCCCCTTCGGCAAGCGAAACAGCAACCTAGTATATTGACAAAGCTCCTTCATAATTTAACTAAGAGAGGGTTTAGTTAGTTCAGTTGAAATGCATTCCGTCATGGATAGGTATAATTATCTATATCTATCCTCAAAGCCACCTTTCACTATGTGGCAGAGGATGTGCATACGCCATGAATCTACTTCCCTATTAGATTACTTTCGCCAAGCCATATGGCATATTATATATTTCGCCTATAATAATATTAGAATGTTCAGAGCAAAAACATCCGGTTAGAACCGGTTCGAAGTCGGTTGAAAGAGCGAAATCGGAATCGAACCGTAATTTAGCACTTTCGTTGAATCGGAAAGAGAACCGGATATAGTATGCTACGGTTGGATGCCCTGCTAAACGATAAGGAGATGATGAATGGTATAGAATGGATTTGCCATAATACATGAAATTTAAGCTTAATTCATAAAAGAGTAGACGGCAGTTATCAGATGAAAAATAATATCTCGTACGCAGAAAGACGTAGAATTTTGGCAGATTGGATGCAACCGTGGAGTCGGACGATCCTGGTATAAGAATTTTCCCTTAGCTGAGAGATATAATTGGTAAAACTTTCGTACATAGCTACGGTTTCCGTGATGTACTACGGGTAACGCAATGTAGACTGTGGGCGGGTGTAATATCATCTAAACTAGCCTAATTAAACTTGGAACGTAGTCGAAGCAAAACTAGCAAGCACAATTACACTGCGCAACTGACGTTTATAATATGATTAACAGTTTAGGAAGCTATTCTGCATACTGTGTTTAAGCTTATTGTTTGACATGTAAGTAGAATGGAGTAAAGATGTACTTTTTCAACAAAATTTTTAGTAAAGGCAAAAAAATGGTAATTTCAACGATTAATCGTCATAATCACGGTTTAGAAGATTATTCGTTGAAAATAGCCGTGTGTTTATTATGTTATAATTTTAGGGAAGACTAAAACGTGTTCTCATCATTTTTATGGTGAATTTCCACAGGAAACGGCCATTAACTGTGGTTCTATTTTCGTGCGTCAAATTAGATTCATGTCTGAATTCCACTGAAATGCACAATGACACTTCGGACAGCGAGTGACCCTGATCTTGAATTCATCCTGAATCGGACTCAGAGATGGAAAAACTCTTGATTGGGCAGGACATACTTAGAGGATTTGTAGTTTCCGGAATAGTTTAACGGTTAATCGAGACGAATAGCTCAATAAAGGACAGGTTTTTAAAATTTTTTTCATAATATTTTAGTACGATACTGTTTTTGCTGCATTGATACTTTTTCATGTAAATAAGGAATAAGTTACCAGCACTGTATACCAAATGATTTCTTCATAATCGAATCAAATTATGTGAGAAGGTAGTAAATGATATATGTTTTTTACCGATATTAGTATGGTAATGTGTTAGAAATTTTTATGTCTACTTATCAATTCGAAACCCCTTGAATGATACATTTTTGTCTACGAGTTACTAACGAAGCTGATCTTGAAGCGAATCATATTTATGAATCGAGACATCGCTTTATTTCTTTTGCCAATTTTATAAATAAAATTCACAGAGTCCGGCGAGATGTGGTGGAAATCTATCATAAGAAATGAAAGAATAAATGGTCCTTTTTCCACATAAATTATGTGGAATTGATTATGTGGAATTAATTATGTGGGACAAGCACCATTCTTTCATTTCCAACTTTACAAAGTTAACCCTTACATTTAAGTTAACATATCACTTTAAGAATCGGAAACATAGACATGAGACTTTTCCCAAGAATCGCAGATCAACTTGCGTTAACATACCAAACACATTCCATTTGTGAGGAAAGTAGTCAGTACAAACCTATGAGCTCCTTTCTGTACTTACTAAATAGGCAACGTTTTCCTCGTTTTACAGAGATGCGTTCTCCTTTAGGGGTAGCAGGTGTTTCTCTTTCTTTCATTTCATTCCATTCCAGTGAAAGAGTTGGCCTTAACTACTTCCTTCACTCGGCTATGCATTTCTAATCATCTGGGGAGGATTTCCACATGCGGCTCGCGTAGGAATTGCGTTTTGATTCATCGTCTGCCTTATTATGCGCTAAAGGACAAATATTTAACCAAAGGACGTCATACTCTTTTTCTTTTACGGTAAATGGGCAACGTGATGAGAAAATTTCCCTCGGATCATTTCCTTAAAAATTAAAATGTAACAATACGGGTGTCTGTTATCCTCGCGAAAAGCTGTCAGAGGAAGTTGATTGATTCATTTTATGTTTCATGAAACGGCTATATATTTATATTGATTCATTTCTTATTTAGTGAAACGGCTATATGTTTAATTTAGACAAAAAGCGTTCGATTGAATAAATAAATAAATTTGGTCTTTATTTTGGGCGAAATTGAGACTACATAGTCTTCTCTTCCATTTCGCTTATAGAAAATGTATCAAAATAATAATTAAATTTTAATTCATATTAATAGAGAAAAGATGAATTTGCTCAACATGGCAAAAGAGTGAAGTTTCTTTCAATATACTCCGGAAATTATAATTTCAAGTTACGTAGGTGGATAAAGAAACAATTTTGTATACTTCTACTCTTAATGATTCATATTAATTTTACAAGAGTTTTCTCAGGAAAAAGTTTTTCGGTGTCTCGTCTGGTATGTTTGCTTAGTAAGTTCGTGAGACGTTTGGATTTTTAGTCTGAGTTTAATCCATTTTAAAAGAATATCGCAAAGAATGGAATTCCATGCTAAAAACGGTTCGTCACTGTTATTTTTATCATGCATTATGGGACTAACGGTAGTTTTTGATTGAATAGATTCATGTCTTCTTCCCCATTCCTATCACTTATGGGATCGGCTGGTGATTTTTGATGATCATGATTAATTTAAATTAAGTACTGGTTTTTATTGCCGGGTGACCTTCCTGCTACCAACTCTGAATAGGAATTGAATAGTAGCATGTGTATGCATATGAATGCACACACAAAGAATCGAATTTTCATTGGCCTACTTTCTTCAGTATATTTGGAAATAAAACATTATCATTAATTCAGAGTACTCCTTTTAGTCATATGCCATATATAGTATAGTCGGGGCATACTGTAGTGTTTAAAATATCATAATTATTCTCTATTGAACATAGAATACGGTCACTGAGAGAGATCTCTCATATTAATGAAAGATAATCTCATAAATGGCAGTTAAACTCTATAGCATCAATAGTGTTGAAATTTAAAGATTCGAGATTTAGTCATAAACTGATTCGTTGTGGGATTTGTGGGAATTATATTTCCCTTTATTGTGATTATCATGTATCGGCTCATTAATCAACTCATTAAGGCATTGTATCATATTGTTTACATACAAACGAGATTGGTAATACGCTATTTAAACCCCCATCTCTGATTTGCGCTATATCGAATGAGATAATTAAGGATTTTAAAATTCGAATTTAAAAGATTACGCGAATCATAACTTTATTTTTGGTGAACGTCATTGAGATTACAAATGACATCGGTTATTTAACATTTTTGTAAATAATGAATTAAATATTCAACATGTTGTTAAATTACGAGAATTTCTTTAAAAATATGATTAAAAGGGTTTTTCCATTTTTAATTATATCGCAAAAAAAACTCAGAATTCATGCATCACAGGTATATGGTCGGTTTTATATTGGGAATGGTTCAACATTCTTTTTTTTCCACTTTTCCATAGACGCACATCTTTGAGAGTTTGTGCTAGTCACCGGATTCATAAAATTATATGAATTATTTACTGCTGAATGTTGCATACAAAATTCCACAATGAGTTGCTCTTTATAATGGTATTAACATGAGATATCTTAATAATGATTGAAATATGAGTGTCGGCTGAACAATTGGGCACGTTAGTAATAAAGCGCTGCTTGGTTTCTCAGCAAATCATGCATTATATACTTTATTGTATGTATTTCAAACTATTGGATTTCGAATACACGAAGAATAATGCGAACTCAACAAAAAATAACATAGTTAAAACGTAACAACTCTGATAAATCACACTATATATTTGCTTTCAACAGACTGGGTAGTGTATAATAAAGCACTACTACGTAAAGATTTAACGTGCTTTAAAAACGTCGGTTACCGCAAAAATGGGCGTGGAACATTTTGAGGTTACACTCTTAAATCAGTCAGAAATCGATCAAACAGAAGAAAAAATTTTTTACCCTTTGCAAACTCATCCCTTTCATTTTTTACCACGAACCCCTGCCGAAATTTTGAACATTTTGCTCTCAGCAAAAAAGTAACGGTAAAAACCGGGGAGAACCAAGATTGTGGTTTCAAAAAGGCAATGCGTTATATGGCCATGATGGTTGGTGACCGAGTAAAAATGAAGAAAACCTTTGGAGATGGGATCAGGAAGGGTATAAAATGTAAAAAATATGGGAAAAAAGTTACGGAGGATGCCCCCAAGGGGCTTGAGTTCGAACTCACAGCTTCCAAAAATGACAAGGCGTCAGAGGAGGTAGGAAAATACGGGAAGCTACGTTTTTCGGAAATACAGTAACAGAAACGAAGGTGGGTTGATGATTAAAGCAATTGGAAATTAGCCATATCAGTTGGAAATTAGCCGTATCATCAATTCCGACGGAACTCGGGGTTGAATTAGTAGAAATACCTTCCCGTATTTTCCTATCTTGAGAATGTTGTCGAATCCTTTCAGCTAATTTGTTAGAAATTAAAAAATAACGTAATTGTCAAAACTATTATCATGAGTAGGAAACTTAAAATTTTTGTAAAATGTAAAAATCTATAAATCATAAAACAATTGCTTATTCCACTCCGTTTCGTTCTCAATACATATTTTACGAATGATGATTGGAGGATGGGTTTCAAAGACTGCGTAAATACATTTTGCAAAAAACTATCTGCAAGGAAGAGACACAGGGATTCTCCAAGCGCCGAAGCCGGCAAACCGTCAGGGGCAAATCCTCGGAAAAAGGTCATCACCCACGTGGTCGCCAGTTTTCAAAAGTACCCAATGCGCATTTCAAGAGCTAAGCTCCCATCAGCATGAATGAGCACTCAGCTTCAGCATTTGATCCCTGAAGTGAACTGGCGACCACGTGGGTGATAACCTTTTTCCGAGGAATTGCGCCAGACGGTTTGCCGATTTCGGTGCTTGGAGAATTCCTGTGCCTCTTTCTCATTGAACGCCGAGTTCCTTTTCTTTTTTTCAACTATCTCCAATTTGTGTCATTCTAAATTCCGTGTAATGTTATGTAGATGGAGACAAGTGGAAAAAATGTAACAAAATTTCAGAAAGGTATAACGTTACAATGATCTGAGTGATAAAATCGCTTCTAACCGGTTCACATTGGAAAAGGAAGAAAATCGGAAGTGAACCGAAATTTGTGTTTTTCTTAAGTCGAAGATAAAACCGAAAGGAAATACATTACGGTCCAACACCCTATCAGAGACGACGAAGTGTATATCCATGTAACGCTGCTTGCGAGGTATATCGAGCTGAAAAGAGAATATGTTGGGAAATAAATGTATGTTTTCCCAAATTTTTGGTTTCTCCTTTGTTAGGTCGGGTACTTCTGGGACGACCCTCGTATTTGCTACTTCGATATAGTACAATTCCGAAGCATGAGTCCCCTTCCTAAACCTTAACAACGAGAAACGACCCGAGCACCGCGCAGAAGCATAGCGAATTCATTTCCTCGCAATTTTTCGTGTTTATTGCCATACGATCAGCAAGCGACCCACATAACGACGTAGGGCGGGTCCGCATAAAAATAATAACCCTTGGCTTAGGGACGGAATAGATGGAATGGCTAGATTAACTCTCCTCCCATTCCGCAGGATTGATTAAGACCTTCCACCGCAATCGGGAGATAAAGTGAATTCGGATGGCTCATAAAGAGTAGGAAATGAGGCAATTGCTGTAAACAAGGGGCAGACATGGAAGGGAAGATGGATTGAGGTGGGAGGAGTTTTTAAGGGATTTACAGAGTGAGTGACGGATGTGAGTGATCTGGCGAGAAGTGGAGGAAAGGAAAGGGGATAATTTTCAGGATAGAGGAAAAAAAGTGGGGGATTCTGTGACGGGAGTGGTCGTTTTAACTTGTCGCAGAAACTGTCTCGATTGCGCATTAACAAAAGCTAAAGTCTTGCCTCTGACGCGAAGAGTTTTTTAGTCATTAAAAGCGGCGTATTTTTTCCCGTCCAGGCGGGAAAATGCTGAGAGGATTAGAGTAACGTAATTTCGGTTATGACGTACGAGGCTTTTTGTGGCATTTAATGTAGTGGAGTTGTACTTTTATGACGTTGAGCAGTCGGGCTATAGCTGTTTTCTCGGCCTATTTCTTAGAACGGGAATGAGTTAGGTAGTCCCTTGCAGTTTTGAGATTTCGTTATTTTTGTGCCCACGGGCTCTGTGGATTGAGGAAAAGAAGATGGAAGTAGTTTTAGTTCATGGGCACATCAACGCATAGTCTAAGCTCTATGTATTACGTGGTGAAATCACTGCTGGGATGAATTTCGTTATTGAATTACGAAAGTAGTTACGTCAACGGCGTTGAATAAACGGTATGCGAATGATTGTTTGTAAGTAGAGAAACCAATTATGATTTTTAAACTGTCCTTGAAAAGTATGTTTAAGGTCACTAAAATGAGAAAGCATATGTCGTTGCATAGAATTTAAAATAATACAACTTAAATTCGCTTCTATAAATATAATATCTGCGAATTCGCGAATACCTGTATTCGAATATCTATATTCGCGAATTACATTATTTACGTCTAGAATATAACATTGGTCTTTAACGTAGTGATATTTTTATTTATGCTTTAGCCAAAAATTTATGCCATAATGCAACTTCCCAAGTAGAGGGCGTAAATTTCGCTAAAACAGGAAAAGATATGCTAACGTAGAGAAATTTCGCAATATTTAGCGAAAAAATTGCTAAGTTTTCTATAACATCTCTAAGATGTATGGAGCACGGAGAGTTATATGTTCTGAAGGAAGTAAAAGGAAATGAAAATTTGAATTAGAACGAGAAGGAAAAACATTACCTTAACCCCCTCCGATAAGTCTTTTTCCTGAGTGAACTCTCCCATACCAAAAGTAGTCTACTGTATATTTATCTTGCAGTTAGCTTTCGCGATGGGTGTAAAAAGATACCTCTACCTCTTTGAAAGACTTTTACGAGCAGACCACGCCATGGGCTTCGTGACACATCTTATCAGTACCGCTAGCCTTGCATTATTAGTCAACTGTTACAGCAGTACATTTTTTCGCATATTTGCGGAGGTTAGGTTATCATAAAGCTTAATTTAAGTCTTTGGAGATAAATAAGTGGCTAAATGGATGACGAAACTTCATATTATAATAAGCACTGAAGGATAATTTTCTTATTTTTAGCTTGATTATCTTTTTGGTCGGAACACAATACAGAATTAACAACTTTCGCTCAAGCAATATTTATCTTTAGTCTGAATTTATGAATCGATTTAGCAGAATGAAGTAGAACTGTGGGGAATTATCTAATGCTTGTATTCCTATATTAGGGTGAATGTCAATAAAAAATCAGCGTTTGGAAGCTATCAATTCGAAAATAACCCTAAGGCGTCCAATCCTTGAGAAAGATTTTAAGTTTTACTGCCAATGTTAGATATGCATTGCGTTGTTTAATAATACAGATAAGTATGTTATTAGCTCTTTGTGTAATATTAAGGGGATTGCGATATACAGCAACTGAAGTACTGAGTGCTCAATCATTAGAATATTAAATTTTCGAGATTACATAATTCGAATATTCGAGATATTCGCAATATATCAATACAAAGTATCAAACGTATTAAATTTTGATAAAAGTATATCATAAAGCTCCATATAAATTCAAATATTAAATATATTTATTCTAGATTTTGTTCCAGTATAATGAAAACTCGACATTTTGATTCTTTTTCTCTTAGTCAGCTTTCGTAAAACCGGTTTCAAACCATTGCACCCTTGCAATCCATATTGATTCCTATAAGAAAATTAGAGAGGATTTAAGTATTAGGACTTTTTCAGGAGTTTTTTTTTCATCGGCATTTCCGTGATATTATGTATTCGTTATAGAGCTTATAGTCTGTGAGCTGTCATTCTGCGATTTGTTTAGTTTTGGGCGAAATCAGACGACTCCATTATTTTTCAACGAGATCCTTTATTTCTGCATCTCACATCACCATCTCCCGCAACAACGACTGACTCCCAACGAACTTAGTGTCATCTCCCGTCAACCCCATCGCGAGACCAGTTCCTTATATCCGACTTGCTGCACACATCATCCGTCCTATTCCCTCCATTTCCTGCACGTGCAGCCCCGACGTGCGTACATCGCGGTTTCAAACACACATTGTTTCCTCCATCTCCTCCAGGCGTGATCCGCACTTCGTCCACTGCAATACTCGCTAAACTGCAAGTATGCAACTCGCACGTTCCGGTCACCTTGAGATTTACACGTGGAGGAAATGCTGTATACAAGGAAAACAAACGGAAGTCCACTTTAATTACTATTTTTAATTTTTATTGGTATTGTGTTAGGAAAAGTTAATATTTTTTTTAATTGCAGCACGAGTTTCATGACTCAGCGTGATCGTAACTTCATAATTATTTTTTTGAGTAATTTTTCGTTGTGAATGAGTAATAGTTAGGGTCCTAACATTCAGTAGATTCAACTATTCTTCCCTTTCTAAAGGATTAAAAACAAATATTATTTAAGTATTTAAATATGAATAGTAATTTTCGCGAACTTTGGCTATTTATTGTGACGACTGATTTCCTCGCAATAAATTCTAAGTATATAAAAAATAGTGTTTTTTTAGTTCTTTAGTATGGCTCCATTCCGCAAAGTTGTTTGGACACATCGTATTTACTCTTCCCTTTCTTCAATTCTTGATAACATATTCCTCTCTTACTGTCATCTAATATCTTTTGCCCTTGTTTTCCCCTCCGTCTTTTTTTTCGCATCTAATGTTCAAGTATTTCTGTCAGTAATCCCTGTAAACATTTGGCCAATACATTTATTCTGCCGTCGTTTAATTACTTCAGTGGAAATTTTCCCTTCCTCACCATCTCCAGCACTCTGAATGTTCGTTTTACTACAAACTCAAAGTAACTGTTTATACTCCACGCCGCACCTACACCTCGAAGGAAGGAAAATTCATTTCCTTCAATTAAGGGAAATCTATTTTCGTTTTCGCTTCTCGACATTATCCTGCTTTCTCAAGTTCTGCACTGGTCTTTTGCCTCTAAAACGAAAAGTACTCCTTGCAAAGTATTGTAACAATTTCAATGATGTTGTGAGTATACATTATAGTTTTTTAATATAAAAAGATTCACATGGAACTTAATATTGAATGCTAGTTACAAACATTTCGGGGAATTGTTAATTAATATGCCCATCTTACGTCATTTAGAATTATGAATTTATTGGATATAAGAATACATATGCATTTGAAAATATTATAAAGTTCGAAAAGAAAAAATTTAATTCTCTGATAGGAGTGTAGTATATAGTAACGTAGAAAGTCCTATTGTAACTCAATTATCGACGAACAAGCGACATCTGTTCTTATTTTATCATGATATCGTCATAAATGCAGGATCAGGTGGCAATGGATATACTTTACAAAACATACATTCAATTAATTAGTAAGAAAACTTTTGTACTTTTTCCACAAATTAATTTTATTATAAACAAAAAACAATACAGTCTTTTGTTTATAATAAAATTAATTTGTGGAAAAAGTACAAAAGTTTTCTTACTAATTATGGAATATTTCCACAAGACAACGCCTGAAACTGTGAATTTTATACATTCAATTATTTAATCTCTGAGTCTCTGAGTTTGTAAAAAAGTTTTCGAGCAGCGAAGAAATCATGCAGCCGGAAACTAAATTCAGATAGTTCAAGAGAAACCAAAGGAATGATATTCAGAAATTCATTTCCCTCAACTCGCAAATTCCGTTTTCCTTTTGGAACCACTATGAAATCGCTCATAAATCGAAACAAGCCCGCTGCTTTTTCGAACATCTGAATCGCGAGACCAAAAGGTAACAAATACGCGGCTTAGGAAGCACGACTGCCAAACGAAGAAGCTCCAGTTAGAGAAACAGATTGGGTACGGAGCGTAAACTTCTTCTCACTCGCGTTAGGATAAAAAGGCAGTCGCATGTGCTCCCAGCCGAAGGTATACAGGGAAATGGGAGGAGTCGGCAGCGGGGAAAACCCTCTGGGAGTTAATCTTGATGCATGGTCACAGCATTCGAGATAAGCGAGCAAAGAGAACCTCCTCTCGCCGTCGGTGGGAGTGAGAAAGAAGGGAATATGTTGGAGACGAGTGAGTTAGCATGCAAGTGGGAGGTGAGGTAATGGTATAGAGGAGAGAGAGGTTAGCGCAAGAACTTCATGGAGGGACCGTAATGGAGGAAAAGGAAGAAAATTAAATTGAACGGAGGAGATGGATAGGGTGGGATGAGAAGGGTTGAAATAGGAAGGCGGGGATGAGTGGAATGAAAGGGAATAGTATGGGAAAAAGGATCCGAGACACTTTGTTACTTAAGGTGAGACTCACTCATTGACCTAGTGACTGATTAACAACAGAAAGTCTTTTATGAATTGAAATCTAGGTATTCAGGCGTTACATTGTGAAAAGCTATTAGAGTAATAAAGAAATAAACTTGTAATTTACCACAATATTTTTCATTAACCTTCTATTCCAGAAGATGCTTCTCTGGAAGCGGAACCGGTCGTTAATAAAAAAATAGTGTGGAAAATTACAAGTTTACTTCTTTATTACTTTTTATGAAGTGTTTCATAGGTTTGCATATAGATGTATTTATAGCGATCATCCCATAACAACATTCATAATGAAAGAATTAAATCATGAAAGGCAAGCGCAGAAGTCATGGTTTTACTTAGTGGGGATTTATTACTGGCATAAAAAAGAAGTGATACATTTTATTATTATTTCCTCATTATTTAGTATTGCAATTTTTTCTTTGTCTGATTTTATTTTATTATTATTTTTTATAATTTTTTTATAGTACTGCTTTTGTAATTTCCAATTCATACACATTTTTCTATTATATCTTTAAGCATTTATTATCAGTATGTTTGCGCAGGTTTTTCACACCCCCCTTCTTTGCGGGTGTTTTTCTTCAGTGGATCTTTATTCCTAAGATATCACCTTAGGTTTTTTTTACATCCACTCCTAAAATTTTCCTCTCTATTTCTTTTCACCTACACAAAAATATATCTGTATATAATATCATTGACGAAAGGTTAGATGGAAGAAAAGACTTTTCAGTTTCAGTCTCGCCTTAACAAAGACCTCATAGACATTATTACTATCCATTATACTTATCGTGCAAAAATGGACACATTCTAGAATTACGACTTTATCGTTAACTCTATGTGGTACATCACAGTCTTATTAGCATTGAAGGATCTATTCATAGAAAAGGTTCATCATGATTACTTGTATGGATTTAAGATTCATCAACTACGTTATGTAAAATATCGGCATGGGTTACGTATATTCATAGGATATAATAATATTTCGATCCTTTCTTACTATCTCCGAAATCCATCCAGAATATGGTTACGAGAGTTTGACGTAGAAAAATATAATTTTCTATGATATTTTCGTTGGTTTGGTTATATTCATTTTTTATTCTATTATATGTTTAATTTGTTGATTTTCCACGATTTTATTGATATTTTTGTTCTTTATTATTATTTTCAATCATCAGCAGTAATTGGCTTTGTGCTGTATGTTGATGTTTGTAAATAAATAAATAAATTATTGCGTTCATTCACTCTTCAGGGAACTGTCATTTATCTTACGCTAGCGAATTACTTCTTTCACAAAGTAACATTTAACCTCTTTCCAAAATAGTTCTGTTTCGAAATCTGCAGGTCACTCACTTTTTTCATCGGCCGATACTATTTCCATTCTCTCATCAGTAGAACATACTTCTGTAATATCCCACACAGTCAATTTCTCTCCCAAATAATTGCTGAAACATTAACGCTCCTTCCCAAGCCATTATGCTAACGAATTGTGCCATCTCTAGTTAACGTGACGCAAACTCCATTACGAGGAGATAATCAGTTTATTTAAAATAAAATTATGGAAAATCGGTTATTTGGTAATGAAGCAAAAGCGCATTATCTCTCAGGTGAACTCAGAAGCATTAACTAAATGAACCAATTTATTTCATAGCCCGTGCCCAGGAGGTATTATCGAGAATGTTTTATATTTGGGCATTTATTGTTCTAGCGGAGGTAAATATCAATCGTAAAATTAACATTTCACGGTAAACACAGTATGGAGGTAATCATCATTACATGGTTTCAGCGAACATCGTCAAGAGCCCCGTAATTATCCGCGCAGTCAATCAATCGTTTTACATTACGTTTACTTCATGTTTATACTCCCAGTTCGATAAAAACGCATTTCCGATGGCTGAGCACGGATGACGTCCACGCCGCTGTTCCGACGAATCCACCTCGTCTATTGTCTAAAATGAATTCGGAATTAATCCATTACCAAGTAAATAGAATGGAATGCGGATCGGGGCGCTCTAATATTCGAAATTGTTATCTGCTCTTGTTCCGATCACTTTTAGGATAAGCCATTGCATTCACCGAGTCCGCGACTAGGTATTTTTGATCGATCTACGCGAGTCCGCGGCACAAAAGGTTCCCATAGGCAGTAAATTACTGCACGTTCGGTCAGACGTGAGTTTAATTCAAACCCAATTCAGTGTGATGAAATTATCAGTTTGGATATGCATGCTTTTTTTTCCGAGTCGGATTCAATTTGTTTGGTTTCAAAGGCACGAGAAGTGCGGCTGAATGCCTAAGCTATGCAGATCAACGAATGTATGGCAATGTAATTAAGGAAATTCGCTCATGATCCTTTGTCAGCAATGGTGCACTAATTTGGCTGGATGTGCAGAGATTAATAAAGTAGATGACAGTATATCGCGGCCCGTGTTTGGATGATACTAATCCAAAGAGTAAAGCTCGCCATATCTCGCTACGGATTGCAATCTTTCGGGCAAGAATCAGGAGGGAGAGAGAACTGTTGCACCCGCATTTCATTCATACACAGAATGAACCAAATTTCTGATTTTTTAAATGAAAGGTATCCCACCTATGGAATGCAAACAAATTCTTCTGAGAATTCTTACGATTGGTAGGTGTCTAGGCTGGCCAGGTGTACCACTTTTTCATGTAAATACAGAGTGATCCATTTACTGAACTGAATGTATGATCCACCGATCTTGAAAATTTATAATGGGATAAGAGAAACCCTTAATGTTGTACGGGTGTGAAACGTGGATGTTAAGGAAGGAGGATATTAAAAGATTAGAGGCTTTTGAGATATGGGTATGGCGTAGAATGGAGAAGGTAAGCTGGATCGATAGAAAAACAAACGAGGAGGTGCTACAGATGGTTGGAGAGAAGAGGTTGTTAATTGAAGTAATTAGAAATCGACAAAAGAAATGGGTGGGTCGAATATTGAGAGGAGAGGGATTATTGAAGAAAGTGATCGAGGGAAGAATGGTAGGGAAAAGACAGAGGGGAAGACAAAGACAGAAGTTGTTAGACGAATTAAGGGGTGGGATAAGTTACCGGGAATTGAAGGAGAGGGAACTGAATAGGGAATGTGGGGGCACATGAACCTACAGAAAGGTAGGTTCACTAATTAAGGTTCACTAATTAAGGTTCACTAATAAAAAAAAGAGAAACCCTATTTTTATGGTTTGCGTATTATATATGCATATTAGTATACATTAGTTGGTAAGTGTTGATAAATGCAAACTTCGTGGTACCAAACATCATAGAATCAATTGTTATAATTTAATTTCCTCTACGCCCAAACTTAAGAATTTCGAAACTAACTTCTCCATCTAACATTAGAGAAATCATCCCCATGCATGATTGTAATCACGCGATCCTCTCTGATGTTGTACAAATTTTCTACATCTTTATTCATCATTGATACAAAAAAATATACCCAGAACACCTTCAACAACAACATACTCAATAGGCGCTTTTAACCCCGACTTCCTGAATTTCGAAATGATAATTTTGCTGTTTGTTATAATTTGTGTTGAATATTTCGTCAGCATCCTGTGATCATGTGCATCTTGCGTTTGAATAACCCAACCAATCTAAATTGTTGCTATTTATACTCGGTCCTATTTAGAATGAATTTTGGATTTAATTAGGGAAAAAATGGCTTTAAATTAACTGTGATGATGACATAGAGCGGTCAATACACTGTAAACGGTATTTCCTGGAACGTTTCTAAGCAAGTGGTCGAGATACAAAATGATAATTCCTGGAAAACGGCTGATGGTGCATTTTGGAATGTATTGCGTTGCATGAGAATTCAAGAAGAAATTGTTACAACTAAGCCATATTTATGATCGCGTGGCATATGCTAAGACCGTTGAAAACACTTTAGGAAGGGAAAACTACAGTGCCATTCTGAGGATTTTAGAGGATGATTAGAAGTTAACAGAGGAAGCAACGCCCATAGAGTGTCTCGCGGATTAATAATCCCTCCTTTTCTACTTACACAACTCAACTCGATTCCTCATATCTTCGCTTGCTTCCCAGTCTCCGTGAAATTCTCATATTTGTGTTTCATTTACAAACCTTATGGTGGTGATACTCGTCAGGAGTATTTATTTCTATTTAGGAGTATATACTATTGATTTCAGGAAGCCTTTTGCGACCCTTTTATCTTGAAATTTATTTTTATATGAGTTAATTAATTAATAATTAATGAGTATTATACCTATATAAATTTAACCTAAACATATTCAAAGGTACTACTAGAGATTATTTCCGAAGAATTTTTGTACGCAAAGTAAGATCAAGAGGCCTGTAAGGTATCGGCGAACCTCTTCCGTATTCATTTTTTGCCAATACTTCCAAATAGAGTAAAATCCACATAAGACGCTATCCCGCTTAATACGCGGTTTTTTCCCAATCCCTGTCCCTTTTGCACGAAACGCATTGTATAAATAAGCTTATAAATATGCTTAAGATCCTTGCTTTCTGCTTGAGACTCAGATTTTCCCTCCTTATATGCACTGCAGCCAAATGTAGCCAATTTTAAAGGCATTTAAAATGAAGCATTTTTTTCCGTTACTTACAGAATCTACTATTTTAAAAGAAGCACTTATATTGTTATTGGTTTACCCAATCGGTTTTCATTACCTTTCCATAAATCCTTTCCCTTATACCATTAAAGGTAATGGAACAAACTAAGGTTAGGAAAAAATAATTTCAGTATACAGGTATTAATAGTTTCTAAACGTTAATGAAAAGGTTTGAAAAGAAAAAAGCCCCCTCGTGGAGGTGGAGAGTTCCTTTTAGAGTATACCAGCTGGATAAAGACAAAATTATAGGATGGGAGGTTTCTATTTCATCTTCCAACCGATGTTTCTACTTTATATCCATCTCTTACATAGGAAACTTAAAAATTTTCCAAATATGGACACCAGACAATCACATTTCAGAGATAGATATGCAATGTCGTTCGAGTTTCTCAATATGAGATTGTTCGGTTTAGTGTAAGGCTTCAATAGATATTATAATGGAAACCACTCGAGCCATATAACTGAACTCGGTGTTTCTGGGTGAGGGTATATCAATATTAGAAGTCTTTCGTATGTTTCTCTTCCACTTGTGATGCTTTCAGATGAAAGGTTCGCTATAGAGAGGGTTAATTCCAATTGTTACGCCTCTTTTTCCAGAGTGAACATTTCTGCCTTCTCTCCTAATTGAGGTTGGATGCCCTTAAATAGTGCACGAACTCATGCGCTGAATACGTATATGATACCTTTAGCACTCGATGGAAATGCATCACTCCATCCACTCATAGATACCCGCGTATATATTTTCCAGAATTTTCCGAAAAGTCTCGGTGAAAAAAAATGTGATGCGTTTTTGAATTTTGGAACAATAGAATTGCACTTCGCTTCTCAAATGGTAATTCTAGGATATCGATCAGACATAGGACTGGCAAACTGTCCCAGTCGCTAACCAATCTCAATGCGACGCAGAACAACGGGGGTTATTTTTTGCGCCGCTTTAAGAGTTGCGCCGAACTTGTAAAAATGAATGGATTAACGCTGGATTGATTTTGGGAGAAGTCGCCGTGCTAGCTGGGCCTCTATCACTCAAGTGCCTTAACAGTTTTTACCCATGTTCACCCGATCAGTAAATATCTATAGCTCGTTGGAAAACAAAAAGTAGATTCTCGATGAATTTGATACCATATAGATGTTTAAATGACTATATCGCCATAACTGATTAATTTTTGGAAACTATATAAACTTTTATATAAACTATGGAAATTCACTCCCTTCTTTGATAAAGCAAGGGAGTTTGGAATGAAAATTAATGCAAGAATTAAATTACATAATGAGATTTACTAATGGGACGTATTTAATGAATTTGAAAAAAATGGAAAATCGTACGAAATCTTAACATCTGGATTCGAACCCGCATCTTTCCAAAAATGGCAGTAGTTTATCTGGAGCTTTATAGATTGTACTAATCTAATACTACACAGGAAATGTTTAGATTATCTTTGACATTAGGACAGCTAGTAACTAACGTTGAATAATGTAGACCCAAATCATCTAACCATTCAAATATGTAATTAATGTCATCCACCAGAAAGCCTATTGCTTACTCATAGCTTGCTCTACATTTTGATGTTTGCAAATTAATGAATAGCACACATGATAATCTTCGGTGGTGTAACTAATTATGCAAGCAACTATCATTCAAGGTTGAACTGTTCGACTGCATGAACATTCATATGCTTCCGCTGCAAGAATCAGCCAAATGTTTAGCTGCATACCTTCATATCCTCTTAAAATTTAGACAAATTATCTTTCATAGCCTCATAACATAAAAACTCATCATAAATATGAGAACAGCATATACACCTACAGAACATAGGTACAAATTGTATTAAACATTTTGAAATTTTTTTGAACCTACCCTGAAATGTGTCCCATCCTTATTTGTGAAGTACAGCATATCTTTCTCGTTTATGTTCAGTCTAACAGACACAAGTTAATGCTCGATAAATTTGATATCAGTACACGAAGCATAAGAAAAAGTAAATAACATAGTACGCACATTTCGTTACACCTCTCTTTAAATATAGCGCAAGAAATGCACGTACGTATGTATCCCCTTTACGTTTTCCTGACTCCGATACTTCAAAAATTGGTTAGCTACGCTCCATATAAATTTATTGCGTCCTCTTATCTGTTGTGCACTTTACTGCTGCCTCTATCCTTGTTATTTTTTGGCACTATCCACATATCTCGTTTCTTAACCCCTTCATCTCTCCTCCTCTATCCAACGTCCGTAAATGTTGAGACTCTTCGTATTTTTTATAGAAGCGCTAACTCATGGGTATTCCTTATTCAGTCTCGGGATTTTTATTTATTTTTCCTCTTTTTCCCCATTTTATCTCCTTTCTCCACCAGATAGACCTATATGTTACCCTCCTACTCTTTGTGCTTCATAGAATTCTTGCTCGGTATATCTTCCTCAGACCTGTCCGTGCTTTTCCATTTTACTCTACTCGCTACCCCAGGATTTTATCTAGCGCTAGAAATGATGGTATATTCGAAAGAACTTTGTTGATGGAGCAAATATGTTTCAAGTCATCCATGGAGTTGTTGTGTGATTGTTTCATCATATGCCTGACAACCCTGGAGTTATCAAATATGCCAAATTTAAAATGGGCAAAATTTTCTCTGAACATGAAAAAAATTACTCATACATAAAACTAAAAATATTTTAATGAAATGTAATCTAGAATTTGATATAAAATATTATACTCTCTTTAGGATTAAGCCACTTGATTCTTTTTCTGTTGGTGAATCTCTTTCTTTTCGTGAGAAATCAATCTTTCAACTCTGTTGCAAGATATGATGCATATCTTTTTCTCCTTAATACTTACTGTATAGATAACTCTTAACATACAATTTCCCTTGACCTCTGGTCCACTCCCGATCTCGCATCGTCTCCTGGCAATAACATATAAATCCCTGAGGATCGATTAAATTTAATAAGAAAAGCAGTAGACGTATTATACCCAGCAAAGTGGAATTGACAGAGGCTGATATCTTATAGATCATAAGGAGATAATGATAGACAAGGAGCATCTCCTTGTTAACAGATAAGTCGCTTTCACATACATACTTAACTCTGCTTGTTCTTCCCCATCAATTAGTTTCAAAAATGGAGTAAAGATCTATTTGTTTAAATAGTGACAATATTTGCGGAATTTTATTTTATAAATATGATAACTTAGTTTAACTTATTTGATTTAGTATCTTAGAATTATTATTATGGGATTTTAATCTCTTTTTTCATATTTTTATTTCCTTTTTGATTATTTTCACATACCCAGCATTAATTCTGCAAAGCGATTGTAATTTTTGCGGCACAAGTTTTCTTTATTCGTGAATGAAGAATCGGTTATCCAAGTAGGATTTATTCTTTAAGGGGAACCTATGTCCCTCGTGTTTTATTGTCTGTGATATGTACCAATGATCTTATACTGGGAACGAAATAAAATATAATAATAATTGTCAATGTTTACAAAAAATATGCGTTGAGATTTTAAAAAATCTTTAGATTCCAAAAATGACGCTATTTTCCCTTCAAAAAATATTAATCTGATGTATTAATAGGAGCTTTTTAGTTTTTGTAGAGAAAAAAATCCTTACTTGGAAGAGCAGTGAAAAAATTTGCCTCATTCGTGTTCCGTTTGCATTCCATTGGTATCCCTTATGCATCCCGTTTTACTGATATGTGATGTTTCGTTTTCAACGCGATGGTCAGCGTACGAACCACGTACATTCCCCCACGCACTTTATTCCACTCCCTCCGCATCTGCGTCACATCCAGTGCAATTCCAATGACATTTCGACTCGGTCAAAGCAAGTGAGCGCTCCGGCGATTCGATTCTCGGAAATAGACGTCCTCTCGAAGCGACCCAAGTGAATGGAAACTATTTTTATCGCTATACATTGTTTTCTTTATCGATTCCCCGATAAACTGAAGGACGTAAAAGTCGAATTATCCCTATTTTATGTTTTGGCTCCGAGGGTATCCATTGGTAAACCATCTCTTTTATCCCAGTAGTACTCAAAATCCGAAGATCACCCGGGAATCTATCTCGTGCTCAACATCGATTTTACCATATAAACTATTGTTGGGAAGGTATATCGAGATGATAGTCCTGAATCACATCTCTTCACTGCCTCATACGTAATTGACTTTCGAGAGGAATCTCTTTGCTATTTTTCTTACATTTGGACTTCTTAAGTGCGCTCACTAAAATTTTTACTTCGAGTCAGGGGAATCAAGTTTACATCATTCAGCAGTTACCATTCTGGTCCCTTAAAGGTAAAACGTATTACATTGTTCCGCTAAAAGTCAACTATGAAAGTAAATGCGATGAGAGGTTGTTTGTGTAATTAATTTTAATACGTATCAAGTACTTTATTTCCCAAGGGAGTTCGCATTTAACAGATTAAATTAGTCCTTTTAATTCTTGTCCTTATATATGGCATGTTTTTTAACATATTACTGAACGATTCTTAAAGGTGTGCATAACAATCTAACTTGCTCCAGAACTTATTCAACAATTATTGTGAATCTCTAATGACACTGTTCTTAGTTTCTAATTTCTTTCGTAAATTATCAAAAAAATTTTCGATTACTGGTGGGGGCCTGTAAGTGCAAAGTGACCTTAGCTGTCAAAGTACTACTACTAGTAAACTGGATTATGACGTACCAGACTACACGTCATGTACGCATCGTATGAATATTTGAATAATGTTAGTCATCTAGTAAAGTATTCGCGGTGGAAATTCATTCTCCTTCATCTACTTTAACCATTTAACTTATGACAGCTTTAAACTTTAAAAACTTGAAAATTCTGGGTAAAGTAATGGAGACCTTTTTTTTCTCCAATTTGGGGCAGACTCAGTTGAACGCTATGATGAGGTAGAAGAAACTCACTGTGATTTCCACTGGATTGGAAATTATCCAGGTGGAAATTAAAATGTATTTCACAGAATCAGGCGATATATTAGGAAAATCCATAATGGAAGGAAACACGGAAAATTGTACTATTCCACGATATTAAGTTTAGTGTGCAAATGTTCGGGTTTCTTTCCTTAGCTGTACCAGTTTCTTTTGTGAAATAGAGATTCATAGTGGCTTACAACATGACATGTGGCTTTTACTGATTATGAATTTCGGAAGTTTTGAAGTAAACCAATCATTTCCTATTCTGGTTTTGGTTATCGATATATTTCTAGTAAAGATGAAATAAATGATCTCTCTCAGTAGTGAATATCACAGTCGCAAGTAGCCTATCTAATAACTAGATTAAAGGCAATACGTTCGTAGAGGTAGTATTCTCAGGATCTCATGAATTAAAGCAGTATCGAATTAGTGGGTGAGGCATGAAAATGACGTAAACGTCTTCAAATCCTCCTATTTTGTGACCCAATAGACATCTCCTAACGTAAGTTATGTCCGTTCTCTGCTCAGAGCCCTTTCTATCTAATCCCTTCTCTTGTGAACCCCCTATTTAGTATGCCATAATGCGTTGGAATACCGGTAGGGAAAGCATGAGCTAGATATAAACTTTCCGCTCATACTTTGGAATTTTAAGGTTCTAAGCTTTTATGAGCCAGTTATCAAGCCGTTCGCATTGCTGAAGACTGAATTACGCTTGTTTCTTCATTGCAGTCTTCAGTAAACATCGAGATCTACGAAGGAAGGCGGTAATGATGATAACTCAATCTTAGGTATCAACTGATTCTGTGAGTACATTTTTTCACTTACATTCTACTAGTGCATTTTAAGATTGAGATATTAAGAAGTGAATTAACTTAAGACCAAGTTAATCTTACAAGAAATAAAATCAACGTTTTTCAGAGAATATGTGGGGTAGTAAGAACTTTAAAGGTGGTACAAGAAAATAAACCCAGAATCCCTCTCCTCTCAATATTTGACTCACCCATTTCCTCTGTGGATTTAATTTCTTTAATCAAAACCCTACCTTCTCTAGTATATCCGCGTTTGTTTTTCCACCAACTTAACTTAATTTGGCATTCTTCGTCACACCTATATTTTGAAGGCCAATCCAACCTTTTGATGTCCTTTTCTACGATCAATGTTTCATACCCATACAGCAAAATGGTACACACCAAGGAGTTTACTGTACTTTTCCTTTATCTAGACTAGAGGTAAGGAGCTACATGCGGCCTTTTCGAGCATAAGAAATTTCCCCTTTTTCCAATCAAAGGACTCTAATTAAAATTGCTTCATTTTCCAGTCTTGTTGATTATACTAATTGAAAATAAATTCTAACTATTACCTGGAGGCAAATGAATTCGTTACCTCGTGTGGAATTTTGACCTTGAACTATTTAAACGTAGGCAATACGCAACTCAAGTGCTGCCTGATAGTTTCTAATGCAGCCGAATGGTACAGAGACATATGCGGCCCCAGACAAAAAAAAAGGTTCTGATCTAGACTTGTCATGATCAATTTCCATCATATCACAAAAGCTTCCTTGGCCTATGCTATCATTTTCCTCAGCCGTGCATCTTTTATACCTATAATGAAGACTACCCAAGTATGAGGATTGCATTACATATTTTAACTTTTGTCCATCCACCCTGATCGTTATCTTAGTTATTCTTTCCTACAGTAAACCTTATCACTTTAGTTTCTTGATGTTTATTTTTATCCAAAATCCCCAGGTCTGATCGATCATGTTTATATTATATTCTAATTATTCATATTTCATAAATTTAGAATCACATGTTAGGAGGACTGTATTACCACAGTTGATTTTTTGAATCGATCTGCATTGGAGAAAAATGTTATGGTAAAATACCTTATTCGTTATTATAATTACTATAACTTTGCTCTCTTGCCATTGTACGACAGATTTTCAGAAAGTGGAGGACTTAGATTGTAACTCTAGTCTCTTCTATATCTTAAAAATATCCTTGGGTTTTTAGACACATGCCTAAGTATTTAAATTTCCTTGAAACTTGCTATTTAGAATATAAAGGCAAGAGCTTTCTCTCATCAATTCGCTCATCAGTTTTATGAGTAATCTTACAGTTCAGAGATCACTAAAACTCAACATCATCACGGGCACATCGGTTGAATTTGATCTTACAGGTTTTAATCACACTTTAATAGATCTTTGTTATTTTAGATTCCTAAGTATTCTTTCCTAAGATTATGTTAGACTTCCTTTTATCTCATTCATTCGAAGAGAAAATAAAAATCCATTTTTGTGATCTACATAAGTAGCTCTAGGTAGAGATTTATCTTCCACGTGGAAGAAGCACGGAATTACTGTTCTATTTGCGCACATAATCCGCAAGCAGGAAACTTCGCGTTTTACTGCGATCAATTGAAAGTAGTATAAAAACATCCTTGCATTTCATCCTCCTTGGTTTGAGGATTAGAGGATCCCTATTTCGAAACCTGATTTTTCTTTTCACTCATGCCATCTCTCTTGCATTTCATTCTAAGTAGTTCATATCCACCTGATAAGTGTCCTAAATGAAATGATATGGAAATAGGTAAAGTTCCTAGGTTGCAATAAAATGATATAGTTTATAACTCGTAAACTTTTTATTTGAAAAAACGTCGAATCTGAAATTAGGATGGCGATGGAAGATCTGGGACACACAACTGAAATTTTTTCAGGTAAATAAGATTATAATCTATTAATTAACAATTTTGGATATGAATATCATACTAGGGGTTAAATCTCGTATTTCATAATGTACGGAACTCTTTTAAGAAAAGGCTTGACTTCCCTGATCCATAATATTCTAAGTTATGATAATTAGATCTTTTTCTCTGACACCAGCTGCTAATGTGAACGAGAAAGGTTCATCTCTGGAATCCTAAAATTTTGATAATAAAATTTTTAAGATAAAATTTTGATGATAAAATTTTGTTACCATCGAGAGAAAAATGATAATATGAGTGACTATCAGATAGCGAAATAATCTTCTCTATCATTATTTTGCAACTGTTCCAGGGCATTTAACCTTGAGGAATTCTACCCAGATACATTGCATACAAAACTTTAAATTTAAGGATTACTCACCCAAGGATCAATTTTATCTTTCTCTGCTATTTAAAAAGCCACAGTTATTTTAAGAAGCTTATATTCTTTTTATTTTCGCGCATTATCTTGTTTACGCTTTACTTTGTTTTTTTCAAAACACCATTTGGTGGAATACTCTTGGGTATAATATCCCTTGGGTGTAACATCCTTCGGGTAAAATATCTTTCAGGTTATATTTCCGGGTGAAAATTCCCCGTGTTTTCCTTGGGCGAACTTTCTCTTGGATAAAACAACCATGGGTGAAACGTCTCTAGGGTGTAAAGCTTAGGGCGAAAGATCCGGACGCCTGATATAGGATATTTATGACGACTAATAGTGGGTTTAAGTGGTTCACCGCATCCGTTCAGCAAACCTCATTATTGGTTCATTAGGCTTTTAGAGCCGTCTCTTTAAGTTTGAGAAGTCCTCACAGCTTAGATAGCAGTAAGGATAGATCCAATCACGCGAACCGATCAAATTGAATGGGCAAAGAGGTTTTTGGACACTCGTGTATATAAAGCAGTTCGATTAGAGCGTATATGATACAGTGAGATTTGCTTAAGCTTGATTTCCTGTCTGCTGGGCGTGAAGCGACTGGAAAGCATTATCAGGAAGCGCTATTTTGTAACTACCGTGTAGATTTATCGCGTTTTCGAAAAGGCTTTTAGGCTTCATCCTTAGAGCTAATGGATCTGAGCAGGGTGGCGATCGGCCAACTTAGTATAAGAGGATACTCATACACTGAAAGCTATTTCCTAGCCTATACTTAAGTAGGAGCTTCTCTTATGTTTGAGATTATCTGTGATCGACTCCACAATGCAAAGGTCCACTTGTAAGCAGCCGCTATGGGAAAATTGAATGATTTGAGGTATCAATTTCTACCATATCCGGCACATTCTCCGGATTAAGCTTCTAGCGACTATTTACTGTTTCCAAAGATATAAAAATGGCTCTATAGGAAAAGATTTGGCTTAAATTATGAAATTATTGCTAAAGTAATGCATATTTTGAGGTCCTCGACATGTCCTAGTATATGGGAGCGATAAAGAAACAGCAGAAACGTCGGAAAAAGTGTATGGCTAAAAGTAGACAACGTTGAAATATAGGATGTATTTTTGTTGAAAAACCTGTGTTTTATTTGAAAGTCAGAGACTTATTGACACATTCTCGCTCTATGATGTATAATTATATCATGATATATAATAATAATTATTATATTTATGTAATCAACTGTTGAAGCCATCGCTTAGTGAAACTTCATCTCAGGAATAGAAGAAAGTTAACATGTTACTTTTTTATTCAAAGCATTTATTGAAGCAACTAATTTCCATTCACAGATTAAAGATTGAGAGCTAAATGTGACGTGGCGGAATGCATTTTCCAAGATGATGAAGCTAGTCGAATTAGAGATTAATTGCTCTAATAGTTTTTAGTAAAATTTGAAAAAGTTATTTCCTTTCTAATCCTATTAAATTTATAAATATTTCTTTACATGATTGTAAAGAAATGTGTTACCAAAAATATACTATAGCGGTGAATTTAGGTCAGACAGTGGACAGGAGCAACCCATTTTGGCAATCAATTTAAATGCACGGAAATAAATAAAGCGAAATTTGAGATACAATTATTCATTTATAATCCCAATAAAATTTTGGTTTAGATAATGGCTATGGGTATATATATGCTGCTATTTATTTCAAATCAGTTGCACCAACTATCATAGGGCTAGCAAATTACGTCATTCATTTTCTCTCTCAGCAGTCTCTTGAGAAACTTACGCAACTTCATTTGCCTTCAGTCAGATCTTTTTCCCTTTGAATGAATCATTAGAAGTGCGAGAATCCAAAGAAACATCGGTCTAAATTTTATTCAGCCGTTCCATCCATTGTTTACAGAACAACGAGCTGAACTCTTTCCTGTTTGGGAGTTCGCTTTGTCTTATCAGGAAAACTGCGGAAACCTCTTATTTCTCGCCTTCAACTCGCTACTTTTTTATACGACTTCTTTTAGTTCCTTTTCCCTTCAGAATCCATCACAGTTTAATTTCGTCAACCAATTTCCTCTCCGTAATAAATCCTTATTGATTTTCCTTCCTTATCTACAAAGTTCTTTCCATCGACGCCGAGCCCTTACCTCAATGGATGATTTTATCTTCCCTTTTCAAATTACTGTCCGTAGAGTCATCTAGATTGAGGAAGAACGGGAAAATGATGAGGCCGATACAACTCTCACTCATCCTGCGAGATAAACTTGAATTAATACATTAAACTTAATTTCGATGAGTAAGATTCTGTTAAATACGTAGCATTTGAAAGGATAATTGTTTAAAAATTCAGAGTTATACTCATACGTGTTAAATTTTTTAATAAATTTCATATTATTATTAAACATTATTACTGCCGTAAGACACTATGTCAGGTGGTGACGTTATACAAAAACTATCTCAAACGAATTACAGAGTTCTACACACAGAAATTCAAAGCATTGATACATACTCGTCCTGCTACATACAATAATTCGTAATTTAAATAGTTACAATTTACAAATTAATCCACAACCACTACAGCATGTACATAGATTTAACAATCACCCAGAACATTTCATCAAAAGCGTCACATTTATACAAATACATTTTATGCGTACAAAAATTAGTAACTTACAAATATGCTTATGTTAGAATGATCTTGTGAGTTATACAAAACCTTTTGTAGACTGTACCCAAACAAGTGGAGATCAGTAAAACAACACTGAAAAGTGGTCTATATCTCAATTCAAGGCCCAATGTCACAAACCTGCGTTATTATCGTAAAAATCTATTCATTAATACAGTTTCCTGTTTCGCTATGTCCAAGAATCGATCGAGGACTCCCTTTTTTATACAGCCAAGAATGGTGAAGCAAATGGAAGGGAAAAATTCAACAAAATAGTGATAGTTATATATAAATCAATAATAGATTGATTATTGAAATATTTAACGAGGAATATACATCAATATTTTCATACCATAGCATTGGTAAAAAATTAAAGATATTAAAATGAAAAAAAAATTAAGGCTTAAGCGAAAATAAAATCCACAAGGTGATTCGAAAGGCGGACCCATTAGATCACAATTAATGTATTTTAATAATATTCATAACCTGCTCTGGCGATACATAATTAAAGCTTTATAAAATCTTGATATACGATGAATATCATGGTTACTTTATGTAATGTCAGTGTTTTTTAAATCCAATAAAACAAAAACTACCTGCGTTTAGATTAAAGCTCGAATTCGTTCCACGAACATGGGTAAAATTAATTAATTATAACGGGAGTGACTAAGAATTTAAGTTAATACGAATAATTTATTTTCTTTCTATAATGGGAGTGCCTTAATAATCATTTTTTATCTGGTGCACTTAAATTATTATTTTTTAATAACGAGAAGAGCCCTCTTTTTACTTAGATGGTCACTCAGTTTTTGTCTACAATCTAATGTTGTATTTTTAAATTATTTTACACCAAGCTTGCCTCCTACCTCCCGTGTTTTTTTTTTAACTGTAACATCCTCATATGTACATCTTCAGATTTCTCGAAGTCGTATCTTTCAATTGAGTTTCTTCTGTTATTTTTTCATATATTCTAGAGTATCGTTGAAAAACCCTAGAGTTATCATACACAATTATAAGCAATTAACAGCGTTATGAAAGGGAATGAGGCTTGATTGGCAAGATGAGGAGTAAGATACGTCTTTGTTTCCACAAAGATTCACATCTTTCAACGGATTTTATATTGGGATTCATTTCCACGTCTTAAAGTATTCCATTAAAATGGTCTTGCGCTATCTTTTTCCGCTAAATTTGAGAGTACAAGTTCTTTAAATATGAAAGTTTTAATTATCCTTAGTAGCTTCATAGTGGGAGGAGACCCGGAAGTCAGCTTGCCGAAGATGGAGGGTTGGAATCATTAATAAAGAAGATGGATAATCAAGGGAAAAGGATCTCAGGAATGATGTATGCGCTGAACAGGAGTAAGGGTTTTGAGAAGGGGAAGAAATTGAGGATATTTACGTTGTGGGAGTGATAATCATACACGAGTTCACGTATTTATCCTCACCACGAAAATCAGATCTTAATACATTGCTTCTTAACTGCAGCTTTGTCTTTGCAATCCTATATTGCCCGCGTCAACTGATAAACTTGAAAAGTGATGCCTATTAGATTATCTGCAAAATAAGGAGTGATTCATTGTTTGAGAAGTGTTTCCCAATTGGTGTGCGGTGACTGAGCCCTAGCTTCCACCTATGATTCACTTGGCGAAATATTTTTAGTTTAGGTGGATTCAACAGCGAGTTTTAATCTCCTTCATCAAACTATTTGAAGAAAGCAAAGTTCAAAGTTCAACTTCCCCATTCAAATATCATGAGGGGTCTTAAAAACGTAGATCAACGGAAGGAACTAGAAGGTTGATTTTATTTGTGTACACTAATATTTTAAATAACCATATCATCATTTCACAACTCTCGAAGTTTATTAGCATTTGCGTGTTCGTGTTTGGTCGTTTATTGAAACATTTACTTTATGAGATAGAAGTTCTTCTCCCTATTCTAAATTAATTTACTCATAAAATATTATCACGAAGCAGCCTTGGATATAGTAAAGTTGAGAGAAAATTCTCCATAAATAAGATTAAACGCTTTGAAAGATCCCTACGTAAGGCATCGATTGGAAATTTTACCGTATAATCGTCGATGGCATAAGGCATTTTTAGAAACAATAATTCCTTCGGAGAATCCCAAGCTAACGTTACCGCCTGAATGGTTTCATATGAAGTAACGTTATCACATGCTTCTTAAAGTTTTATTCGCAAACTACGCAATTCTGTTAATGCATGCGGGGCATATTCTGAAAAGTCTTTCAGTATTTTCGAACTTCATCGCAACAAGATCATACCATATTTTTAACTTTCCTCTTCAACAACTTCATGGCTTGGCAAACTTGAAAAGTAATTTTAAAATTATGTAACCAAAAAATTCCTGGTCTTACTAATAGACTATAACAATCGACGCATTTCTGTCGCTTTCCATTTTCCTTTCATTCAATTTTCAAGACAACCCGTTAATTTCGGGACACCTGTATTATGATTATAATTATTCGTCAATACCTGCAATAATATTGCACATGCAACCTAGTCTATTTATTTTTCTTTTTTTTCTAGTGTATCCCACCCAAGAATCTTCAACATATCAGTGAAACTGCCCTTTTTCGAATATATCTATTACGTATCGAGCTGTTTTTCTCTAGGCTTTTTCTATTTTATTTATTCGACAACATTGATAAGGATCCCACATGGTCACAGTTGTTGCAAATTCAAGAAGTGATGCATATCCCTTTTTTTTCGCTTTTCTGCTAAATCCCTTTAATTCCCTCATCTCTTAATGCAGAATTTTGTAGGCCTTCGCTACGATTAGATTTGCTTTTCCCAGTTAAGATTTTTTTCGAATGTGATACCGTAATACTTGCAGTGGTCGGAAGTTTTTGTTAAACCATTCGGGTAATAAATGTGGGAAAACGGTGATTTATTATTTTTAGAGGTGACGCACCTTTTCTTGTTAAATATCGTATCGCTACTTATTGCATAAACTCTACAATCGAATCTGAGAATACTGCGATATATTTTTATCGCGCATCTATTTTCGCTGTATAAAGATCCTTGTTGCGCAGGGAGATTATAAATGTATTAAAGAAGAACACAAGCACGAGTGTATGTACCCAGAAATGCAATGCTGAAGATAATGCTATATAATTTCATTTTTTCGTCGTTGCTTAAATATCCTTGATACGCAAGAAAGAACCCGAAGAGATTATAAACCTATTAAAGAACAACAGAATTGTATGTACCCAGAACTGCAATACTGAGGATAATATTGTATATTTTCATTTTTCTTTTCGTTGTTGCTTCAAGATCACTTTCACGCAAGGAAGAATGCAAATAGATTATAAATCTATTAAAGAACAACACAAGCACGAGTGTATGTACCCAGAACTGCAATGCGGAAGATAATGCTATATAACTTCAATGTTATTTTCGTTGATGCTTAAAGATCCTTGATATATAAGGAAGAATCCGAAGAGTTTATAAATCTATTAACAGAACAAGACGCAATCACGAGCGCACCCAGAACCGCGCACCAACGAAAGCAAACAGCCTTACGATCGAGGAATCGCACGCATTCGCTCGAACGCAAAGGCAAACGAACGCACAGTCTCTCCCGCCTCGGGTGGAATTGCTTTGATTATCTTGTATAACCGCATCTCTAAACACGCCGCGTATGTGAGACCATACTTAGACTCCCTCCGCAGCATACGTCTCCTCTACCTTTTGAGGGTTATGAGGTGACAAATCAAGCCGTTAGTGGTTTCGGAATGAGGAGAGAATAGAAAAGGAAGGGGACGTGGAGGGAAGAAAATAGGGAATTTCATTGTATACAAATTGCTCATTCTGGTTTGGATACGAGACCATCTATATGGAAAGTGGGATAATGTTTGTGGAAGGAGGCGCTCTGATCGCTGTATTCCGACTATATTAGAAAAGAGAATGGATAAGGAGAATGCGAAGCGCTTTGAGGTCCCACGGGTGAAATTTCTATCTAATCCGCTCTTTACCCCCCCGTCTGCATTCATATTCGATGCAAATACGGCGGGAAATTTTCGGAGGTTTGTTCTGTTATGTCTGGCTTACGCCGGGGTGGAACGAATTGTTTTGGAAGCTTTAAATTTATAAGTAGGGCCCGGTTCGGAAATGATTTACCCTGGAAGAAGACCAAAGCAGCAGGAAGCGTTTATGCTTGAACTCTTGCAAAATGATCGTAGTTTATTTACTAAATGAGACACTTGGTTTTTTTCCACTTTAAAATTTACCAAGTGGGTCATTCTGCAATGACTTTCCACGAATTCACTCTCTCCAATATTGATTTTATTATTTACTGAAATTAAAATTTTAGTAAATATGTCACAAAACGTCTATTGAACGAAAAATATAAGTGATGAACTACTAAGAATTTGAGAGGGAAGAAATTTAAACATTCGTGTGATCTATCAAGAAATCTAAGGATAAACAGAAATGAATAATATTGACGTGACCCTGACGCGAATTCAGGTCTCCCAAGTATCTCTTACCCTTATGTTGCAATTATTTATTTTATTTTATTGTTATATTTATTATATGAAATAAATTCCTTTGTAAGTCGGCTACCTCGATGAGGACCTCTGGTGATGGTTGGTGCCAATATGTAGAGCACCAATTGTCTTGTTCACAAGCGATCCCTTTAACTCAGTGGCATTGATTCAGCATCGTAGATAATTAGTTAGAATATCTTTGAAATAAATAAAACACAATACCTGATTCTTTCCACAAAATCCTCAGAGTCATCTTATGCCTTTCATGTCGTTCACACGTGAATAAGTTCCTCCAGGTATCGCTGGAATAGTGTAATTAAATTGAATTAGCTTATAATACTGTCTTGGAAAAAGGGAGACCTGGGTTCGAGTCCCAGCCATGCAATATTTTTCACTTTTGGATTTCCCTGGATCCTAACGCTTCCTCGGAGCAAAGTTCACCGCCTTTTACTCATCTTTGGAAAGGAAAGTAAACAATCATTTTAGATGCAGAAAAGCTATAAACCAAGCCAATTCCCTTTCTTGAGTTATATTATTTCTTAGAGAGACTGAAAAAAATGGAACGGGCTTGGAAGAAAAATTTAAGTATTAAGGAAGCTTTCACGAAGACACTGTAACTTATGACGGAGGTCCTAGAAAGGGGAGTGAAATACGGTTTTTGAAGATTTGAAACGTGGACCCCAAGAACGGAAGCATGAAAATATTGGAAGTCTTTGAAAAGCTACTTTGGACAAGTATGGGAATATTAAGTTAAGTTGATGGAAAATAAACGAAGAGGAGGTGGATGATGTGGGAGAAGAAAGTTTTTATTAGAAGTTACGAAGCAGAAGCAGAGAAAATTGAAATCTAAAATTTCTGGAGGGGAAGGATAGTTAAAAAAGCAATTGAAAGGAGCACATAAGAGATGAGATTGTGGGGGAGACAAGTTTGATATTGTTGGATAATTCCAAGGACGGGGTTCTTTATCAAGATACAAAGGATGTGGTGTATAGTAGGGCATCGTAAGGCGCGTCGATCTACTGACAGGTATAAGATTTATGTATGTACGTATACAATTAATGTAGAAGCTCTAGTAAGAACGATGTTGTCAAAATGTACTTGGTGGCAGACAAAAGATCGTTCAGTGATAGTAAGTAATTAACGATGATGTACGTGGAACTTTTTGTCTTTAAAGATTTATAACTTTGACTTAAGGTATTAAACTGATTCATGATTGAATTCACCTTCAACGGAACATAAAATAATTGTTTCCATATGTTACACATCGTTAAGTGTGTCTATATGAAGCTCCAAAGTTATTCTCGAGCAGCTTCTAATGATAGTTCTGGAAAAAAGAAAACGAAATTCGGCTGTTAATAAATTAGAGATGTGAAAAGCTCCCCAATAATCATTTGCTGTTATATAGGCGTTATGTTTCTCTCCCATACGCTAGTCCGCATACCAAAAATCGGCTGTCAGATCGTTTTTCAAACTTTTAATTCGTTTGATTAATTTTAAATTCTGAGTCTGTGATATTAAATAATTATAGAATATCATGAAACACTTATGTTATGAAATAGCTGCGTAAGGCGGGAATTTACTGTTGATGTCTAAAAAAAAAAGTTGAGAAATATGTTAAAGGAAGTTTATTTTAGTAACCCAAGTTTCCTGCGGTTATTCAGAGAATTTGAGTCAGTGTGAATGAATAAGAGCTGGTGAAATGACTGCAAGATCCTCTACGTTTGTGGATGATGAAGAGGTAGAAGAGAATACAGGAGCCGAAGGGAGAGAGAGAGAGTGCGGTGTGGAAGAGGGGATAGGAAATAAGAGGGGATAGAATTTATTCAGGTTAGAAGATTGAATGAGTAAGTGGCTGCCGCCTCAACTTCCTCTCTGCCCGTTGGAGTGTCGAAATCCTTGATACGATGAAGTAAATTATAACCTAAAGGCGCTGAAATTCCGGAATTCATTGTTCACGAGAACGTTCCGCGTCCCGAATTTTTTCATTCCTTCCCTGAAATATTGTTATAGTTCCTCACGCTTTTCTTGGCTCTTTAGGAAAAATATCCCTCTTTTTAAAAACTTGGTTCGCAAAATAGCCCCATGCTGTTATCCTTATCTTCGGTTCCGTTCTTGAATTACCGTTCTCCTTTCATAATGCACCGGTTTAACTAGGGTATAAATCCTACTGCTTGGATCTGCACGTAGTTTTATGGAGCTTTATTATCTTTAGAATTTCTGTTCAGGAATTTTAGTGCATTATAAAAAGTGTTCGATTCCTTTGTTGTCAACGAAAAAGAGTCAAAAGTCAGTTTCGTTCCGAGTGATAACATTGAACATATAATTCAGCTCACCTAATTCGATTTGGGTTTCTATATCCCTTATCAAAAGTATATGCAATATCAGAATCTTTTAGAAAAGCGTCCGTTTATTATAATTATGTTTAAAGTTGGCTGCTTGAAGGAAGTGAATGAGTCCGAAGCTAAATGTATAGAACGAGTTTATGACAAAATGCATTAACATATACGAAGTAGGTATGCGAAGTAAAAGATAAATGAGAATTGAGAATAAACGAGACCTATTACCAGCTTACCCTTGTATGTTATATTATGACGGTCATACATGGGTGTTCTGAAAAGTTTCTGACATTTCGCCATTTCTCGACATGTTTTCTGAAAATGTTCTGAAGATTTCTGAAAAATCTGAGGTCGGAAACTTTTCGGATCACCCTCGTACATTTGTGGATCTAAAACGGTACACTTTCATCCTCCAACTTGACAACTTTGTACTACTAATAACTTGACTAATATGGCATAATTTTTCACATCTGTTTCTCCTTAGATAGTATGCGTCCACAGTGATTAGAGGCCTCTCTTAGCAGCCATAGCGAGAAAACTTACCGAAATATATCCTAGCAGAAGATATTGCTTTTTCTCTGTTTTTTATCCCCATGTAAGAATATCGCAGGAGGCTATGTGGAAGAAAGGCACACTCGAACCTAACCTCTCCTAATATAGGATCGAATAATACTAATAGGAGTGAGTGATTCAAGATATCTAATATGTAGTTAATAAGATATTGGAACCTCAAAAGAAAAGAAATTGAAATTGGACTTGGTTAATGAATAAGAGATAGAAAGTTTCCTTGTAAGCCGAATACGTCAATGAAGCGTCGGGCCTCTTCCTCAAATAGAGATAGAAGTCAAAAGTTCATTACGTATGGAGATTTGCGACCTCTTATAGAAATTTTATAAATCAAAACATCAAAAATATAGTAATATATAGGTATAGGAAGGAGATTAATTGAATGGTCATCGCCGATCGGTGACTAATACGGATACTTTAGTAGATATAGTATATTGAAAAGATTTAAAGGGTTTAAAAATTCATTTTGTCGATCAACGTTCGGCTTAAAGAACCCTGCCTTACCTTTCAGTTTATTTCCGAAACAGAATCTTGAAGTGTCAACTGCGGCGGAATATACATCGAAATTTTGAGAGGCAAAATATGTGTCAGGAGAACCTTGAATTTTCACACTTTGATGCCCCTCTTGGGATTCCCTAAAAAAATAACAACATCGCTCTCTTAAACTTTGGAGTAAAATTTCCGTGAAGGAAGATAAAAAGGGGACAAAATGGACCGCGAGTGGAAGAACGCACCGCAAAACTACTGAAATTTTGGATGATAAAGCGCCGTTCAACAATCTTTAAAGCGGATTCGAGAACCGGGAAGTAGGCCATAAACAAACTTGGAGATTTGTATTGGGGAAGGAAACTTGAAAAATTCGAAGCACCTTCCGCACTCCAGTAAAATAAGGAGTTTCCGAGTTGGGAGTTTCTTTCATAATCGATGGAAAAGCAAATTTTTGGGGAAAGGAGAGCATTCCACTTCTAGGGAGTCTTTTATGGGAGTTTTGCTTTGCACGTGTCATTATTAAGTAACAAGATTAACGTTTGAGTGTACTGTAGGTGAATTGTAGCAATTGAATCCGAAAATAGTATGAACTAGTTACCCCGTACGAAAATTTCTCTCAAGTAAATTGAAATGTATAGTAAAATTCACAGTCGCAGGCGTTGGCTTGTGGAAATATTCCATAATGAGCAAGAAAAAATTGTACTTTTTCCGCAAATTATTTTTATTAAAAACAAAATTAAAACTTTTACTGTCTTTTATTTTTATAACAAAAATAATTTGTGGAAAAAGTACAAATTGTTCTTGCTCATTATGAAATATATAGATTTATGCGCGAAGGTAGGCTTTTTAGTTATGTTTTAGTTTTTGTATATTCGTTTACTGTGATTTGAGTGTTTGTTGAAATGTATTTTGGGGGAATAGAGTATCAATGTCCGTTTTGACTCGTTAGTATAGATATATATCGACATCTGCAGATCCAGTGACGAAACTCTCTGGGCAAATTCAAATTTCAACCCGCATTTTTTATCCAAATGATGCATTTTTCGTTTGTTGGTCTATTATTGCAGGAATCGGGAGAGTTTATCTTAAAAATCGTGTATAATTTATATGTTTTGATTGAGAGTGAAGAGAGAAAATCGCTGGATAGAGAAAACAGATGTTTAAAAATAATCTCTAAAGATTTCTCTTATCTTTTTCAAATTTTAACCAACCTAAGCTATGGATACAACCTAAGATATGATAAATCCTCACTGGAATATTCTTCCTTTATCAGAAACGTAAATTCAACGTATATCTAAATTTTCCCAAAGTTTGAATTCTGCGTCAATTTTCAGGGAACAAATTAAGCTTGGATTTCCTATGAAACTGCCCTTTATGCTTAATAGCTCGGTAGGCGTTCCCTAAAACACAGCGAGAGGCTGGAAAAGCTCGTGTGAATTCTCGCTTTGAGGTAGCGAAACCAAAGAAATGCGCTTTATGAATGCATGCGGAATAGCTCAAAAGTGGGTACTATTTGCGTTCTACTGAAATTGAAACCGAAAACTTTGATAATTAGGTACAATGGAAAGCAATGAGTGTGGTAGAAAGTTATTTCCGAGAATTACTTTGATTTACTTCTCAAAAAGTAAAAGCTTTTTTTTAAATCTCGATATAATTTATTGATTCCTAAGCTATGCTTCTTCTTTGGAATGATAAAAGAGGTACATTTTCAATTAACAACCTACCACATAAAACGCTACGCCCACGTATAATTCAGTTGTGCTCCAATAGATGGCAAGCGAGATCTCATGTACGTTCCCCACTAATTGGGAGCAGATGCGGTCGTATGCGCTTTTCCAATACACGTGTCATTGTCCAAAATTGAAATAAAATTATTTAACGTAGTTCCATATACCGCTTTTATAAAAAATTATACATTATTAATTACATTAAATTACATACATTACATTAAATTATACATTATTTTTTGGCTATTACGTCAATATTTCAGCTTATTTTGACAGAATCTTAAATTATATCCAGTAATTTTAGTAAGTTTGATAGATAAAAATTATTTAAATGAAATAACAATTTAACTAAAAAACGTATTTTTGATCGTTAGTTCAAGGATAACGGCAAGATAATCTGACATGATGCTATTTTTCAACACTGAAATAAACGTAAGATGTGATTCTTATATAATCCACCTTAACTGACAAGAACAATTGAAACGAATCATTCTAACTTATAAACGTCTTCAGATCCGTTTCATAGATATTTTCTTGCATATCGGTATCCTAAGATATTAGCTAAATTTAATAAGAAATAATCACAAGTAATACACATTTCCTTTTACTTATGTTTAATAGGTTTAATGTAAGTCGGCACTTTATTCCTGATTTGGCCTGTATTAATAATGTCGTATGTATGTATATTTACATCAGATAATGGTAGTCTCCAGTTACAATCCTAATCAGTAGTAAACGAAACAAAATATTAAACGCACTTTTTAACGTATTAATTTCTTTAAGTTCGTGTTACAAATATCTTCTTGAATTTTCTTCTTGAACGATTGTAATCAGCACATCGGTGTGCTAGGTCATTAGTTAAACTTTTTAAGAAATAATCACAAGTAATACACGTATTACTTTTATATACGGTTAAGTTGCTATTTATATATACTATTCTGTATATATCAATATACTATTCAGTCCTAATTTGGCCTGTAATGATATAGTTGTACGTATGTATGTATATTTACATCAGATGCATCGTAGCCTCCAGCTATAATCCTAAATCAGCAGTGATGGAAGATGTTGTAGGGGTATCTCAAATGCAACTAACCATTCACCATCCAGATAATAATTCTCCCCGTAGAGTCACGAAAAAATGATAGCCCCCGCCGGATATTTTATTCCCGTCCTATAACTCAACGCGCCCCGCGAATTTCGGACAATACTCACAAATTTTCCCTCCCCAATGATTTCCGCGACCACCCGACAGCCGATCCTTCCAAGCTGCCCCATAAACCGAACTCCGAAGTGAATGACGTTTGATATTTCGCCCCGTAGCAATCCATTCCAATCTCTTAGTCCCCCTAAACTTCCTCTGTATCGGCAATTCATTCCCCGGAACCCACCTTCCAACTTACCCAACCCTTCCCCCCAGAACGTCACTCCAATTCGTGGGGGAACCCATTCCCAAATCACACAGTCACTTTCTGAACGAGAGATTCCGATCAATGCATCCCTCCCATCGCCATTTTAGTTGGGACGTTAGATTATTCATGAACGTGGGAAAGGTTCCGGCCGCACTAATATTTACAGACGGAGATGCTATGATGATACGTTTACCAATATATCAAGCGGGGAGAGTGAGAAAGAGGTTTTTCGGGTGACACGAGGGAGGTGGGGAGGAAGGTAAACTTTGGAAACATCCGTATCGCCGGGAAATGCAGCTCCCCAAACGATTCCGCCCTCACAATTGGAGTAATGTGGGATAACGGGCCTCACTTGCACCGTCCATCACGGCGCGACTGACCTTAGAGAGTGACTTCTGTTCGCTTTTATAGCCGGGGTGTTTGATGACTGCCGAGGCTCAAAAACGTATTATTATTATTATTATTATTAAAGATAACACTGCGAGTTAGCCAACTGGCTAGGTGGCAGCGAATGTAAAGTTTACAAAAAATTACAGTATTATACATCATAATTACAGCACAATCAGATGTCATAAATACACCAACATGGAAATAATGAATACGCTATAAAAACAACATCAAAAATATGATACAGAATGCTTGAACAGAAATCACAGTTCAGTTTTCTGAAAATTAATACATACATACATGCATTATATAGCCATGAGAAAAGAAAAAAAAACAGAACACAACACACAGAACTTAAGAATTAAAGCATATCGTCACTTTTACAAACAACCATATAATACAAAGGACAAAAGATAACAATTCTCCCTCTTCTTATTTAATTAATCTGCGAAATCTACTTTTGAACTCTCTTCTATTTTTTGGTAAGGGTTTGAAGACCTCTTCAGGCAACATATTCCATTCTTTAACACCTCTATTTATAAAGGAATAGTTCGCGACGTCTGTTCTTTGTTTCCTCAGTTTTAACTTCTGTAAATGATCCCCTCTGTATTCTATATTATCCTCCTGTATTCTGTAAATATACCCCTAAAGCTATGATAGTACCGATATTATTGCAAATGATGAAATGAAGCGGAATTATTCTGACTCACACCAACACACGAAGATGAGGGGATGAATGGTAGACACCCTCGAGAAAGAGGGCGCTTTCCGATGTTCGCAACCCTTGCTGACGATCAGCTGTTTGCGTATAGTTACCCAATTCTACCCTCCCATTTTCTTAAGCATATTTTCAAGGAGAAACGGAGATTAAGTCTGAGAGGACCTAGTCGTGAACCTTGATTTTCCTATCGCCACTCGGTTGCTGTGACTATTAAGCTATTCGGCTAGGACATTAAAACACCATTCGGGAGGCAACGTAGGCAAGGGTTTCGTCCGACTGGGCTGTATCCTCAACGCTCTTATTGAGGCACTGATCATATTATTCATTTCCAACCATTAGCAATATTTATATATTCCTACCAGGAACCCTGAAAAATCTTACATTAGTTAAAATGTTTTTTAATGAAGGAATTTCGATTTACTTAAGTCAATTATCAGCAGGATATCAGCTAATTATGATCTAATTTTAGAGCCAAAATCCATCACATATAATTTATTTCAATAAATGCTTTGTTTACATTACATTTTTCTGAATAATTTTACTATTAAATTCATTTTATGCAAAACCTTTTTACGATTTTATCTTATACTGTAATCTATCATTGACTGGCAACACAATATATGGATACTCAACTGCTGAAAATCTTATTCACGAGTCATAATTGGTTCTAAAATATGATCAGCAACCTCCGCCCTCACTTCCACTAACTTATAGCTATTGATGATTGTGATGATGGTTCAAATTTTAGTATTAAAGCTTTCGTAAAAAGGAATTTGTTTCAACAACAAGTTTCGGTGTATGATAGGAATACAGATGTAACAAAATGTACGAATAGGGTTCTTGAGAAGATTGTCTTTTGTATATATCGGCACGTTTCCAAATCGTGGTAATCAGGAGAAGAACGGATGGAATATAATCCAATGTTTACAGAGTAGAAACAGAAGTGCTTTGAAGGGGTGGTGAGCATGTGATGAGGATTATCAATGGACGGGGTGAGATCTAATTAATGCTCGTAAGGGGGAAAGGGAAGAGGAAGACTGGAAGTGGCATGGTTAGGTCGTGTAAGAATGCGATCGATAATGCGAATGAGTGGTTGACACCCAGATAAACCCAGCTTTCCAAAATCAGGGATATCTGAATTTATCTTTAAAAAAATTGTCGTATATTTTTTTAGCAAAGATTTTTCATATTTTATATTAGATGACCGCAGATGAATTAAGTCAGACGTAGGGAAATAATGGAAACGTGATATTCCACGTTTGTTTGATTTGATGAAAGCAAGCATGCTAAACTATTCTACATCTTTCATTCAGGTATTCGCACTACTGCTATTCCTAACTGAATATCTCATATCACGAACATTACTTCAGCACATGCGAAATTTCATATATCGCAGATAATAGAAATTGGCATTATATACAATATTTCCCATAATAAGTTTAATGCTATATTTATTATCAAAACTGAGGTTTACAGCTTTAATATGCTTTCTAATCTCGAATCATTAATCGTATAAATGTATTTGGAGGATATGAAAGTATAATTTAGAAAAAATATAGTTTTCGTTATTTACTTATCTCAGATCATTTATATCTTAGAGCTTTCCTAGACAAAATCACAAAATAGTATAAAATGGACATGAATACTATGCTAATGGATATCTCCAAGAATTCCAGCGTCACGATTTAAAATTTGAATTCTTTGGTGTAAGGTGGAAGCTTTTCTTATTTCTCCTTCAACTCTTTGGACAAGTTTTAAAAATACCAATAAGATAATAATTATGTTTAACAAATATGGTATAAAATGCTCATTAGTATATAATCTGGGCATTATTGGAAATGAGAATTGATCCTTGGACAAACTTTAAATTCTTCCATAAAATTCAAATAATTCATTTTGAGTTTTTTAAATTTTTACTCTGCATGGTAGATTACCCGTTACAAACTTGTAAATACAGAAGACAGCCTCAGATTCAATAGGATGTACGAATGTGAGCTAAAATATTACCAATGGGGTAACGTTAAGCAATTCTCAACGGAACAGTCTGAATATGACACATAGCATTTCAATTTATCGATGAAATATTAATTAGTGACTAGGAGAAGCCTTTTCATAATAACTGATAATTAATATCTATGGTATACATTTCTCCTATATTTAAACTTGCACTCAATGAAGGAATTTATTTATTTTGTAAGGAATGAGTAAAATCTCTGTATAACATAAGTACATGATTATAAATACTGAAGTCCGGAGGCTAACTAACTGTAGGTAAGCTTCAAAGCTTGTTTTTTCAAAGCTTCATTCTTCAGTTTATGTTTTGTACCTTTAGGAAAAATCAGATTCAGATCTCAGATTCACATAGGTAATAACTCCAACACCTGAAATCGCGAAGCTGATTCCTCTCTTTTGTAGCTATTTCCTCGTGTACTTCCATGTGGAAGTCATCGTGCGATAGCGGAGGACCAGAACAATACAGCTTATAGAACTTTGAAATGAGCGTAAATCTTTTAACTTCATTCACTCCATATTTGGATCAACCAATTACCGAGTTGATAACAATGGAAATTCCTGGATATCCGTGTTTAGTTCACTACAATTTTAAGTGATAGCGAGCGAGTTCAAAAACGGGTCACGGTGCTTAAATTAACGGGAAAAGGTCTTTTAATTGAAACAGGGGTCATACGTATTGTGCGCAAGAGTATGTTTGCCGAAGTAATGGGAATTCTTTTCGGGCTGTTCTGCGGTAGAATTTGCGGATAATGAAATTGCAAGTCACTGGGAATTGAATAGCTGCACGTGTTCATCACTATGGCATTCGGAGCGACTGTTTCAATCCGAAATTTCTCCGGCAGCAGCAAGCTCTTTTTTTATTTGCAGGTGCATTCTCGGAGAATTAATTATTCTAAACATGCCTGGCGGAAACAAACGCCTCTTGCCCCGATGCGAAACTTCATTTCCATGCGTTTTCAAGAAAAATGCCGATCGCTCCTATGGAACAAATTTATCGCACCTAGATGAAGAAGAGGTTCCGAATTAGAATGCAGCTGAAATTTTTCTAAATTTTAAAAAGGTTCCTGAAAAACGCAGTACGAAATAGTTTAATTTCGAATTCGTTCATTGCTTTGATATAATTGGAAGTTTTTTATTTGAAAATTCTTTATAGCACTGCTTTTGTAATTTTCTATTCTTACACAGTTTTCTATTATATCTTTCAGCATATCAATTCAATATCTGTACTATCAGTAGGTTTGCGCAGGTTTTTCACACCCCCCTTCTCTGTGGGTGTTTTCCCTGCAGTGGATCTTTTATTCCTAAGATATCACCTTATTTTTTTTTAAATACACTCATTCTAAATTTTTCCTCTCTATTTCTCTATTCACCAACACAAAACTTTTTATGTATGTAACATTATTGACGAATGCTGAGATAGAAGAAGAGACTTTTCAGTCTCAATCTCGCCTGAATAAAGACCTTAAGACCTTTACTGCTTTCTCGTATTGCTGACTCTTTCCTGTCACTTTAATCGTGTGGTTATTGTTGCTAGTGCTCTATCCCTATAATCCCGGGTTCAAATCCCGGTTAACTGAATTTTCCTGTTATAAGATAGTTGGTTGTGCATGTATTTTAAAGGTAATACCTAGACTGGCCTAGGTAGAATGAAATTCACCTAATAAAGACATTATTATTACTTGCTCAGTTTTTATTTCGTGAATATTCAGTCCATTTTGTGATTTTTAGAGATTTATTTCACCTTCTAGTTAGCCAGTCTAAATCATCAGAGAATGAAGTAACCTTAAATTCTGATATTTAGTGAGGAAGGGATGGGTTGGGAAGAGTATGGAGGTGGAAGGCATGGCAAAATTTTTTAATGATAAGATAATAATAATAGTAATAATAGAACGTCTTTATTCGGGCGAGATTGAGACTGAATAGTCTCTTCTTACATCTAACTCTTCGTCAATTTGTAAGCAAGAGATAGCAGAAGAAAAGTGCACGGAAGAAATTTATATTGTGGGCTTAAAAACCTAGGATAGGATAAATACCCCACAGCAGGAAAACACCCCAGAAGAGGGCGTGAAAAACCTTCAAAACCTACAGATAGATAAGAAACTGAAATTTATAGAAAAGGCTTGAATCTAAAAGCAAGGAACATATTTACACTTCAAACTGCATATAGAAGTAATCCATAAAAGAATAACAGTTAGTAAAAAGGATAATATGAGATAAGAGATAGGAGGAATGAGGGGTTGAAGAGTTTTCACTCGTTGGCGAAGTTCCCTCTGATTTGAGGAAAAACCTAACTCCATCGTTTTACGTTATTTTATGTAAAAATACCTTTAGATGACGCGAATTGACTCTTTCTCACCCGAGTTAGTTCCCCTCATTTAATTCGGAATTGGGTTCACGAGGGTTTGAATGGAACACGCAGTTTGGTATGTGCTTCAAATGATCGTACGCTAGTTCAAATTTAATTCACGAATGCGTTTACCCGAATAGGCAATATGTGGAACTAAATAACCTCTTTCACCATTTTGGTGTAAACAAATTGAGAAATAGAAAGGAATAAATTCTACATTGGAATATCCTATTAAATCAGCTAATGGCTCAAAGAGATCAACCGTTTGTTTTATTTTTATATATCGTGGAAAACTTTATTATGATTTTCCAATAGTAAAAATGTAAATAAATGAATACGAAATATTTCACTGGCTTTGTATGTTATGTTTGGGAACGTATGATAATTTCATGAAACGTTGGCATAATATTATTGACCTTAATATATCACATAAAAATTTTCACAATATTTATTTCATGTATCATTGACAAAAATTAATTATTGCTTACAAAAACTGCAATATCTAATTTGTATTATTTAACATATACTGTCATATACACAGAAGTAACGTATGACCCTGCCTCTATTTGATTACCACCTACACACTGATTTACAAATAATAATAAAGGAATTATAATAAAGTCTTCGAACACGTAGCTTATGATTTCTTATAGTTGAAATTCGTTGAAAGTAAGGCAAAAGTAAGGAACAAAAGATTAACATGTAGAACACTTGTAAAAATCCCTGCCACTCAATAAAATACTTGTGATTTTGTTATTTTAGATTTATAAATAATATAATATCCAAGGGCGAATACATTTTTATGATAATAATTATTTCACCTATATTTTTTATTATTTTAAACGAACCTATATCAATTTTGATCGTGTGCCTCTGTGATCGTGAATGATGGCTGTAGGATAAAAATATCCCAGTGCATTTTTTATTTCGGTTTTATTCTGGTTTCCGTGTATCTTAAGGAAAAAAGATCGAAACAGTATACGAGAAAACGACGGATGTAGTTTTGAGACTGCTTTATTGGGCTGTTTGTGCAGGGAAGCTTCCATTGTATGGGTTTTGTGAGAGGAAAAGCCATGAAAAATAAAAGAAAGAGGAAACTGACGCTAAATGTAAGACGACATTTGACGCTGAGAATGCAGGAAAGGAAGACAAATGGAGTCAGATAAAGTGAGATTCTTTAAAGAGAGTAAGGCATGCAAGATAAATGAAAGGGGGTGAGTCTTAGGCGCTGATGGGAAGAAAATGGAGGGATCAAATACAGGAAGATGTTATCTTTATAAATGTGAAATTGATGAATTTGGCCCAGAAGCGTATATTTTGCCATCCTTGGCTTCTGATTGTGTTCATGAAATTAACTTCTCCCTCAGAGATATTTCTGTCTTCTAATCTATTGCGATTTTCTTTGGGAATCTCGAAGAACTTGAGAATCCTTTTCGACTCAATCAAGACTTCATATAAGCTGTCGGTAAAGGATATAATTTTATACACTTGGCTACGTTTCTGTGATTCCAATTAATGAGTTTTTTTGTGAAAATCATTCAGTTTTGCCCGAACGTGAATATGGAATCCATATTGCAGTGAATGAACCTTGGCTTACAAATCAACTGTGGGTTGAGGCAGTTATAGAGATATACTTTCCTTTATCAAAGGTAAATGTTGAAGTAATTCCATACCATTCGCAATGAGCCGAAATTTTAGTTTCGTTTGTATTTAAATTGAGATGCGTTTCGATCATTTACATTTATAATTACTTGTATAATACTTATAATTATTACATTTTATTTAATTAACATGAAGTTGTAAACTCTGAAATGAAAATACGGATGCTTTAATTTAAATTTACTATCCAGGTAGGAATCAACGGATGAATATTAAAAGTACTGAAATAATTCAAAATTATCTTATAAAATACAAGAGAATATAAATTCAGAAATTAGGTAATGAGGTAGAAAGTGAGGTATATAAGTATTGGTAGTGAAGTGAAAACCTTACATTGTGGAGAATTGGGGTCAGTATGTCGTAAGATGACATCTCTCTTTTGGGTCAGCCTATGCTATCGTGGGATCCTCCATTAGTATTATTCACTTCGTTAGATCTCCGCAAAGGTTCGATAGAGGGTCACCCACCATTCTTCGGAGATTCAAAAGCAGTCTGCATGCGTGTGGGCGAACATTGGATCTAGGCCACGGGATGATTCGTAGAGATGAAGCGATGCGGTCGCAGTGCTGTCCGCGATCTGAGTCACAGATGCTATGGGATCAAAAGCGTTAATTTACCGGTTAATGAGGACGGGAATGCTTATATCATCTGCAAGCCGCACCTCGGTTAGCCGTGTATTCTTCGACTCATGTCTCTTGAAAAACATAACAAATAAAATATAACAAACTGGGACTGAAAGGGACTTAAACTTGCGTATGACATACCCGTAGAATAGATACATTGTAGCCTAGTATAGAGTACATCTGATGGCCTTTACATGTATGTTATTTGGATAATTTTTATCTATGAATGATAGGAAGGTTATTTTGTTACTGTTATGTTAATTATTTTTACTACTGTACGAAATTTATAAACTGAATTGTTAACCCATTATTGAATACATTATGAGAGTCGATTAATAATATTTTTTGAGTTCAATTAGTAGATCATAAATAGCAATCAAGGTCAATTTAACACTTTAAATCACCTTATTAGCATTGTTAGTATGACTGCCTGTCAAAATCCTTTAATAATTTATTATCGTTACGTGAATCTGAAGAAAAGCAATAAGAAACATATGTCACTTGCCAAAACATCGGCGAGTCAACTTATATTCGACGCATGATAATCTAAAATATCAGCAGTTGTATTTTTGCTTTCAAGGAATTAGGTTACGTTGCGTCATCTTGAGAATCTTACTAGTAATATATTAATTGCAAAAGTTGTTGCTTTCGGTTTTCTAATCATAAAACCCTATAGAACTATTAGGTAAACTATTGAGTAACCGTCATTCCTAATGAAGATATTATACCATGGGTACTCCAGTTCTCCCTTGAGTTTGCTATCCGTTTTTCGTTTACCGCCCAAAGTTAATTCGATTGCCCTCTATGTATATTGGTTATGGGTATTGCTGAAATTTAAAAGCTTTCAACGCCACTATTGGATTTCGTAAGCGATTGTGGTAACAAGTTTGACATGGAGACAACGGATAACTTTATAATGTGAGGATTAATTTCAACACTGCAATAAGCCCATTTGGAAATCTCCTTACGTGCACTGGATAGCAAGTAAAACATTAAATTACGGATACGGATATTTAATATATCTTGTTGTTGCCGGATAATGGAAACTAATTCTACCAGTTAGGCTCTACAACACTTTTAATAATTCGCAGGTCTCGTATAACGTTTTTCGCCTTATTTTTTAGAAATAAATCATCGGTCAGAGCTCTGTTTTCCTTTGGAATGAAGTATGAGTTTGTCTAACTTTCAAGTGAAGATTTTTAGATAAAATTACGTCATTTCTCTTCAACGTTATCAAGTTCAAGAATAGAAAACTTGATCAAACTTTAAATAAAAAATATCTGCTGGGCCGCATGTAGTTCGTTGATGGCGCGTGAAGTTCTTTAACCTCTCTTTCCCGCTTTTACATGCACGTTATAGTGTAAACCCAGATAGAACCCATTCTATGAAAAAAGACATGTTTCGAGATAACCAAAACTGGGGAAATTCGTAAGCTCGTCACAACACCCAAGTATTAGAGCGAAGATTAATACTTCCCCTCAACGAAGGCATTAACTTCAATTTTAGCATGATCGCCCCTTTTCATCTTTCGTTACATTAGATATAGGAGATTATGAAACGCGGACATAGGGGGGACGAGACTGAAAATCAGATCCTGGTCTCTTTAATCCGAATATGGAAGTGGATTCGATAGGAAGGCACATTGGCCCCTTAGCGGTAGGCAAAATGATGCAAAGCCGTGCGTTGCGGTTTGACGCAATCCCAGGGTGATTGATGTAACACGTTTCTTCGTTCCCGGTGACCGTCGCTCCATCAGTTTCCGACGCCGGATTGTGATTGGAGGATAGATTCGCCCCTCAATTTCCCCTCCTAAACCCTCACACACACAAAATCCCTCTCCACATAACCTCCGAAGCTCCTTGCCCCACCATCCTTCATGAATATTCTCCGAATTTTAAGCTTTTATTCCGCGGATTTTAGGAAGTCGGGCCGCAGCGATAACACCGCGCGCAGCCCGTGAATTTTTCTTTTATTTATTACCGATGCCGGTTTAATTCTCTATCGGATAAAATCTGAGGCTATGACACTCGGCCAATAATGATGATGAATGAGTTTTTTGAAGAGTTCGAGGAAGAGGGAGGGAATCGGTTGACCCCTGACTTTAATAGCTGCGTGGTTATCCCCCCACGAAGCGTGCTGGAAACGCTGATGCAGCTCACGGCTTCATTTCGGCCACTTTTGACGGCTGGAAATTCGCAATTTCAATCGGATAACTTGGCGGCCGAAAAATGGGATGTTTGGAAAGTGAGGCCGTCGATGTGAGCGGGGCGTTTCGCATTTTCCACATCCAATCATCGCTAATAAGTTTACTCGGCTCGATGTTTTGAAATCGGGAGTGGAGAGAGCAATGTGCTCGGTCGTATTAATTTTGAAAGTTCTTCCGTCTTCATTCCAGCTGATGTTAACCTTGTGACAACTGGTGCTAACAATGCCGATAAAAGTGAAAATTTTCCAATTTTATCGATATATTGAACATAACTTCGTTTCAGTTTTACGGGAAAGACTTCATTTAAATAACTAACAGAACAAACGTAGCTAATTGAGAGATACGTATATATATTTCCTATCACTGTTTGTTATAGTATACGCTGATATAAAAGGTTAAGATGAAAGCAAATAGCAATGTTATTGATGAAACACTTCGACAGCTTAGGTCATTTCACACATATTGACTCCCGTCGGGAATCGAACCCGGAACTTTCACCGCTATAAATTCAGATGGTGTATAATTGTAGAAACTGCGGTTACTTCTCAGTTTACTTTTCATATCCTAACAATATTGTTATGTATCTTACTCACAAGAAAGCCTTACAATAATAATTATAATAAATATTACTTATTAATGGGAACGATCGCAACCCTCTGAATCCTTCAACGGTACTTAGAAAAATTGATTTTTATCGGATTAGTAATCAAATTATAAAGTTACGTATGTCGAATAATAGCTACTGTTCTTTTATAGGTGAGATAGATCAAGAATTAAAGCACCCACTTCGGAAGGTGGGAATTTCATATTCGGTCCCCGGTTTCGTCATTTTCTCTTTGTTTATGCTTTGGATTGTTTTTGGGAGCACATCCAGAAATTTAAAATACATATGCCATGATTTGCAAAGATCAGAGGTCCGGTTTAAATCCTTCGAGATATTTTTCTCAATCCTGACGACCATATATTGAGAAATACAAGAGGATGATTTGATTACGATTCCGGAGGGGATGCTATTTTTTAAAATAAAATATAATGAAAAAAATATGCTAATATTGATGTCGATAATGCTAAACTCTGAAAGAGGTATGATTCCAAAAAAATATGAATGGTAAATCAAATTAGAAATATGAAAATGAAATGATATTTCTAGGTAGACTGTTTGTCAGGCTAAATCGTTCATATAAACTATGCATTAGTATCTATCGACGTATTATGTCGCAGAAAGCGTCTTAATTTAATTCCAACACAATTAGCGTGATACGAATCAACTTGAACTCAAATACAATAAAAGGCCTTTGTTTTAAAATTTAATTTCCTTAGATGAAATGGAGTTGATCAGTTGACACCATAGCTTTGAAAATTTATATCACAATAAAATATTATCAGGAAAATCATTGACAGTTTTAATATACACTGATATTTTCGTAGTAATACTTAAATTAAAGAGTTGGTAACCGAGAAACATATGAGCTTCATCCATGTGGTACCTATATATCTCAAAACAAGGGTTTCTCCATAGGTCTTTTTCTTCCAAGGAATAAAAAAATATTACAACTTAATATCAGGTTTTAAATAGTATTTCAGGGAGGAAATTTTCAAGTTGATTACTTAACTACCCGATTAACGTGGAGACTCGAGTATTCTGATAGCTCAGAAGTTGTTAAATGACTACATCTTATAGCGAAGAGTTATTATTATTATCATAAAACGTTTAATTTTCAACCGTATTTTTGGGAGAAATATTTCAAAAACAAATACTTAACTACCAGAGTAACTTTGAAATTCGAGTAATCTGGGTTCTCTAGTTTAAATGTGGCTAATTGTTATCTTATAGCGAAAGAATATTATTGTTGTGAAATATTTTTTTAAATAGTACTTCTGCGAGAAAAGATTCAAATTTCATTGATTGACTATCCGATTAACTAGGAAACTCCAGTATTCTGATTAGTTCAGATGTTGTTAAATGACTACATCTTATAGCGAAAAGTCATTATTATTATCATAAAACGTTTAATTTTTATAAATTTATTTTTATTTTTGGAGAAATATTTCAAAATTTATTTTTGGGAGAAATATTTCAAAAACAAACACTTAACTACCAGAGTAAATGTTTCAAAAACAAACACAACTACCAGAGAAACTCGAGTAATCTGGGTTCTCTAGTTTAAATGTGGCTAATTGTTATCTTATAGCGAAAGAATATTATTGTTGTGAAATATTTATTTAAATAGTATTTCTGCGAGAAAAGATTCAAATCTCATTAATTGACTATCCGATCAACTTGGAAACTCGTGTATTCTGATTAGTTCAGCCGTGGATAAACGTCAACATTTTGTAGCGATAAAATTTTTAGTTTATCTCCGCCGCATAAAAACAAACTCTGGCGCGTGAAGGATGCGAGATCCACAACGAAAACGACGTCAGGGCAATTGATACAGGGGCGATCACGGGCATTAATGGCATTAGCGGCGCATTGCAGATGGAATCACGTGATTAGCATTCCTGCGGACTCTTTCTCGCAAATGTATCCTTTATTTGTTTTCATCAGACGCCAAGTCGCGCGCAAATTATTTTGCATCGAACCCGCCAATTACCTTAACCGCTTCGCTCCGATACGCTTCTCGCTTTTCGCATAATATTTCCCGCGCGGGGCGAAATAGCACTTCTTTTGTCCTGGACTCGGATTGGATGAGCATAAAAGCCACTTCAAAAGATTACAGCTGGAAATAATCCCGGCTCTTGACAGAGGAGTGTTTTACCGCGCTATTTTAAAGCGGAAGTCCTGATTTTTATTATGCCCCCATTTGCCCCCTAGACAAGGGGCTTTCCTCGTGATTAGTCGGAGGAGATGCAGTTAATTTCGTCGTCAGAGCGGGATTATTATGCGGGAAAAGTCAGAATTCTGGCGGGCGCGAGTCGTTACGGTTGACGTGCGCAAGGTTTGGGTCGCTCGCGGAAACGTCCGAGCTTTAATGAGATTCTTTCGACTGCTTTTGGATCGATGGGTACGTTTGTTTTGCGTTATCGAGCGTTAATCTTGAGTTGATACAATCAGTGAAATATGCTGCCGGTGTGGTGAGAAAAATTTTCCTGAGCGCGAAGAGGAAATTGGATGAAAAATATCTGTACAGGGTTCATTTTTATTGTTCCATTAACTATGTTGAGCTAATGTCATATTTGTTGCATTGATTATTTGCGATATCTTCGAGCTAGAACTTAAAATTAATCTAGTTGATTCGATGTTCATTTTAGATACGATCACCACTTAAATCGAGCTAAATGTATCGTGCGGTCTATCTTGAAGCTGAAAATGAAATGTAGTTTATGTTGATAACGAAAAGAGTAACTTATGTTTTGTTGGTTTCCATATTGGAATAGGTCCCCTTGACGTAATCTTAAGTACGAAGATATTTCACAAAAATAAAAATTTATTCGATGAGAATGAGTAGATTACTGTATAGTAGATATATGCTCAGAATTCAGGCGTGTAATACAATACGTTGCATCTGTCTTCGATTACATAGGCTATATGCAATGCACGTTTAGTTTGAATTACCAGATTATTCTCAGTAGAGTGATTTTGAGATACTTGAGATCAGAGGTAGACTTATGGTAACAAATTCGTATAGTGTGTTTCAAGGTAAACAGCTAAGAGGAACCCAATATTTGATCATAGCATAATTTAGTGCTAGAGAAGTTATAGGGTAATTATAAATGTGATGGGCATTAGAAAGTTTTCTGTTTAAACAGTCTTTTCGTAAAAATGATTAAAAATTTAATTTTGTGTATGAAGTTTCTTTAAAGAATCGTTATATTTTATTCATTTTAACATCAAAGCGATGTTAATTAGAGTAATAATAAAGGAATTATATTATTCGATATTACTTTTGAAATTAAATCAATGAATACCAAAGTTTTATATCTTAAAAACGGGATATTTTTTCTTTCAATTAGAATTATGTGAAGAGTTTATATACAGGAAGTGTGTATTAATGTCAGCCCGTAGCGCGGATACACCTCGGACGGTATTGCTAAATATACACGCGAAGAAATATGCAGTGGCTCAAAGAGGAATAACACAACGAGTTTCCTTATTAAGGCACATGCCTCTTTGATCAGCAATGATACATGTTTGTGTCATTGACATACTATACTTAATAGTATGTTAATGACACAAAGCGTGTCTCATATTCTACTCTCGTCTACGGAGAGGAAATATTATCTAGGTAAAAGCCGACGCGATGCAAAATTATAGCTTTCATTCAACGCTACGGGAGCTCGCAATGTCAAAATGCAAGGTGTCTGATTATTGCGTAGTTTTTTGAAAAGGTGCAGTATCATTCCCTTCAATCTTACACTGGTATCCCAAGCGCGCATCTTCTGTCATAGGAAACAAAGGAAGCTACGAAAACAGAGGCCTCTAAATACCTAACGAAAGAAAATTATCCTGGGTGAAGAATGGAATCCGTAAAATTACTCTTTTAAAACCCACGGCTCTTGGAAAACGTAAATTTAAGGACGAATAGTTAGCATTTACATTTACTTGGGTCGAACGTGTGCCGAGTTTTTAATTTTTTAAAGTTGAATTTCTCTTCCAGTTTTCCATTAATGAAAATAATCGTGGTTCATTCTCGCCCTGAATCGGAATGTATTTTATTATTCTAGATTTGGCATTAGAATACATTTGGGTAGAACATATATTTTGTGAAAATTTTGCTCATTATTGGAATTTCAGATACTTTGATAGGAGGTTTTTGGTAATCACGTTGCTGAGAGATTTTGCCAAATTACTTTTGAGAAATATTTTTCTTAAAGTTCCTTCTTTGTCCAAAGAATAAACTGTCACTAAGCTATGGTGTTTTTGGGACGGAGATTATAATACTGTTTCATTTATGGAGGCTCTATTACACAAAGCCTAGCTTCATTTTGGAAAACCTCGTCATCATCTTTCACGTTTCCGCTATTAATTAAGTGTTAAGGGAAAAGTATCAAAGAAGACCCTATCTTTATGATTATATCTTCTTGGCAACATTGGGCCAAAAAAGACTTTCTTTCGTTCGACCTCTGAAATCATCCAATGATAATGAACTATGACATTTAAGCAATCAACTTAGCTTCCGCATAGCCAAGTGGGCAGCGTGTTCGATTCGATGGAAATAGTTATAGGTCCTATTTTCGGTGGGAGTCCACGTTATAGAAGACCTTAGCTGTGAAAGCACTTTTTGAATAACTATTATCCAACTATTAAATAATAATTCAATTGTTTGAAATTATATTCTGAACTCAAGCAACATTTTAATAGACTCTAATACATATAAACAGCAAACAAATATAATTTGGTACTTCAAGCTTTAAACTAATAGAAAGACTAAACGACTAATAAAAGAATAATTAAATAATAGAAGAATAAATATAAACTAATAGATGTAGAATAGGTAATAGATTCAAATCAACTGAGTGATTCAGGTTTTCGGGAAAATATTCTCAACAGAGGGTTTACGGAAAAAAACCCACAATGCGGGATAAGGCTCACTTAGAAAGGGGGCAAATAAAGCCCATGATAACAGAAAGGTTATATATACACTATTACTAATGAGGAATGCAAAGGTGATACATGATGTATCAGTATTTATGTCCTTCTTTGGATATAAACAGATGTAAGTCTGTAAAGGGAAAGATAGAGAGAGATAGAATTAGATACAAAAGATAATTATCTACTGAGTCGAATATATGCAATATGTGATTGAATCAACTCAAATTACCTTCAGATAACCACTCATATTTATGCTTTTAATCACTTCGCTCGATTCTGTCTACTCCAATTCTGACACTGACTGACGGACTGTCCCTACGCCCATTCTGACATCGCTGAGTAGAAACACATTGGTGGTCACGAATCTTAAATTTGATCATCAACCATCAGAACCCAATATGTCCTTTTATATTTGGCGTTATGCATTGACTAACAGACTCGATTTTCACGCCTATATCTTGATTGATTCACCACATATGAAACCGTTCTTTATCAAAGTCAATCTCTCCGGAGCGATCCGATGATTCGGAAATTTTGTGAATCGTTAATGAGGTCATAAATACAGCGAAACGTTCGCTATCGGATTCTACGCATGTAAAATCCATTGCGGCTTCAAAGCCCCAAACTCTTTCACCGCGAACTACCTCCGGCTCCTCGAATATTGAATACAAGAGCTGTTTTTGTATGAAAAATTCAGAGGAGCGCCTTTGAATGAAACATGGAAATCCAGAGTGTTGTTTCGTCGGATGTTCTCAGGTAGATAACGGCTTCATCGGAAGGGGAGACGGCATATTTTGTCGGATAGCAGAAACTGCGCTGGGCGAGGGACCGTTTTTCAAGCAAATGGAATCACAAACGAGAAACGAAGAAAAGTAAACGATAGGTTTTGCAAAATTTTTGGGGAATGACTTATCAATCAGCTAACCTCTCGTATCTAGATCATTTACTTGAGATTGATACGTTTATTATGCAATTTCCGGAATCATGCAGCAGATATACATTGTGAAAAGGTGATATTATAATAGTATTGTTAAAAGAGATTCGACGCCTGAGATCATTTCGCAAGTGGGTTCCCATCGGGATTCGAACCCGGGATTGCTTTTATAGAATTCGAACTCGTTGCCCGCATGGCCATCTGGGAGCCAAAATGGTGAGGTGATTGGTAGTCAAAGCTCAAAGTAGACTGATGTTAACAGCATACTAAATGAGATATTTTGGAGTCGCTTTCAAGACTAACTTTTATAATGGAGACCAACAGCTGTAACATGTGTAGACCAGCACTTGAATATGTCATAATCGTGAAGAGAATTTTTTGAATCGTTAATGAGTCGGTAGGAGTAATGAAAAGGTCCATTAGAGATAATATATTTCGATAATCGGATCTCTAGTAGTGTAGTAGTAAGTTGTAGTATATGGCTACATACACTACAGATACTACAACTTGTACTCCATAAATTAGGTCATACGGAAAGATTTGCTGTTATTAAAATTTGCGAAAGTAATAATTCTCCGATTGAAAAATGCTGATATATCCTTTAATGAGTTGACATTCCCAATTCCAGTCATCCGAACATTGGCAAAATGTTCTTTCAGGCCTCAATATGACCTTGTAACAATTTGAAACCGGTCACCATTTTAAATCATTTCTCCGTAATTTCATCGTGCTCCCTAGACAAGTTCCTTCGTAAATTAGCGCGTTTTTTAATCTAAAAGTTGGAACGATGATTGTGTAAACGTTACTAAGTTGCTTCTTAGTATAGGGCGGTAACTGCTAAAAATATTTGAATACAATTTTAGTTTGTCTTTGAGATAATAAGTTCTCGGAATAAGAGAATTTATACTTCCTTTTTGTAATATATGTTGCTCAAATGCTGGAGTAATCGTTCGGGACATGCATGATAGAACTAGCCGCCTCAACGATATGTTCATCCGTAGTTGATGCCTCACAGTAACGGATCATAGACAAACATTCTGCCACGCGCTGACATAAGACTAGTAGGAAACATGCGTAAGCATAGTAAAATTTTGTGCTCGAATATAGAACTTTATTTTATTCCTTAGTATTCATCAGCTTATATAGTTAAATTAGGCGTTATGCTCTAACGTATTCATAATAGCCCTTATTTCCGTTTCATCTCTATATTTTCCACGTAGGATGTTAACATCACTCCCAAAATAGGAGCGACTCCCACGCAATGCAGCCTTGTCTTCGTTGTAAACGGCAGTAGACCACGCTTTCCAAAATCATCCTCAAATTGTAATAGCCGCGAGTGCATCTTTGAAAGCGCATTAGGGGATCCAGTAACATGTTTTCACTTTGCCAGTCTAGTGGTTGGAAATCGGATTCATCCACGTGGTAGCTTCCACGTGGAAAATTGAGTAGACCGAATCAAGGCTAAATATATCGTGTCTGTTTTCTTTGGTGTAACATTGACATCATGTGCTTCCTATTATAACTTTATCCACGAAATAAAAGGGATGTCTGAAATAGCATTTATATTTCAAAGTAGTTTACATGTTTATCTTTGGGTAGTATTAAATTTACTTTTATTTCATTTCTACATTATTTTGTAATTTTCGTCCCCCATGACTTCTGTTATTGCTTTAGAGGTATTATAGACTTAGAATAGTCATCACTTAAATTTATTGGTATTATTTCAGCTAAAGTGCTTTAGACTATCAGCTTATGCAGATTTACGACTATGTTTAAATTGAAAATAAATTTATACATAATTTTCTTCTTAGTATTCCTATGTCACAAGAATGTCTTATTACTGGCTTTTAAGGAATAGTAAGCTGCAATATAAAGTTTTCATACGCGTATAATCCTTACATACTTTCTCTTATCATTCTCTTTGCATTTGATTTCTTGAAAACCGTGAGGAATACAAAATCTCTAAAACGGTGAAGTCACAGTTATATTTACTATACGTTTTTCCTATGTCATGATTTAATGATGAAGATGACATTCAAACTACTACCTTCCCTCAGCATATATTGAAATAATTCAAACTTTATGCTTTGAACTTCCTTTGACTTCCTATGTTTTCCTTACGTAAAGGTATTATTAGAGTCCCGGCATTTCTTGGCTATTTTGGAAGGCTTCCAAGGCAGTTGCAAAATTGAATCAAGTTCACCATTTACTGGGTAAACATCATCTATCTTCTTGGAGATTGTTTAAACAAAACATATCTTTCACAATGCATATCTTATTCAAGAAATTTGCGCATGTCTGTAGTGTAATGTAATATTTTAAGTCATTTGGGACATTTTTGTAGCTTATGTTACTTGTCTGAGTATTCTAGTATTATCTCGAGTTATAATCTATCTATCCCGGAAGGGGTCAAAAAACCAAAAAACCTGTGCAAAATGTTCTTATGGGGAATTTTAAAATTTTGATACCTCCGGGGATCGAACCCACGATAGCTGGAGTCAATATTTGACTTTCTTTGGCGATTGTCTGTATTAGGGAATATATTCCGAGTCAACGACGCTTGTGAATAAGATCTTGTGTACTTTTTTTATTTTATTCAGTGGAGAATCGTCTACATATAATACATTTATGTAGCTTGCTTCAGGAACTAGGAAGATAATTTTCGAACTTCATTTCCGTTATGATAATGCGAAAACAAAATCGTGCGACATTTTCCTATAGCCGCAGCTGAAAGGAGAGGGAGGTATTTGTGCCGGCGACCAACAGATGGCCCAGTTAAAGGGGACGAAGAATGACACGGAACATGCATTACAGGTGAAAGAGGGTGCGCATCTCTTCAAAGTATGCATGGACGTGATGGGATTGAATCAGACAGTCTGCAAACACCAGCAACGTTTTTTGCCACCTCTGCAGCGAGGTTTTTGTTCGAAGCGAAGAGTGACGCTTTTTAGAACGTTGCGAGAAACAAAAAAGTTCTTCATAGAAGTTACTTCTCCGAAATTGAGGTTATAAAGAAATTCATAGGAAAAACTGCGGTTGAACCTGTATTACACTATGAAGGCGATCCTTCTAAAATACTCTCTGAAGCTTATAATATGGGAGATCTATAGAAATTTCGATTGCCTTTAATATATATATATGATTTTTTGCTTTATTATTAAAGTTATTCTAGCTCATCCGCTGCCGATTGTTTCTTAGATGGTACTCGTCATACCTACATAATGAATGAACATATAATGGTACAGAACATATTTTATATTTTGCTTGATAACCTGAAGTTTAATAAGAAAAGATTGGTGATGTAAATTCACGAGATCTTCTCCATTACTTTATTCTAAATTTCAAGCTAAGCAAGTTTCTATGCGATCTCAAATACCGAGTATCACTATAATACTCAGAAGGATGCAGAAGTTCTGCGTAATTGTTATAAAACATTTGTCTCACGCATTCAGGATGAGAAAAATCTCTGTATTTGTATGAATGTTCTTGTGGACATGTATTCTATGTCTTTAACCCCCGCTAAATTTCCTTTTGGTATTAATTTTACCTTAAATGGGATGACAATCCGTTACTAAGTGGAATTGGTTTGGAATGTTATATTTCATTTCATTGTGGATTGTGTTTAGCTTATTTTCTTTGTCTTTTTATTTACGTGGTCGAAGTAAAGTATATTATTATTGCTTCAATTTTTGTTATTATAATCTATATTACTAATGTAATTTTATCGTTTATTACTTTATTTTATTATTATTTTTGTTACCTTTATTGTTATCTTTTCTATTATTTTTTACCTTTATTATATTACAATTGATATTATCACCTATTTTAATATCTGTATTTTTTGCTATACCTAGTTTTAAAGAAATTAAAATATTAATTGAGTGTAATTAAAAGAGATAGTTAGTTATAAAAAATCAAATTTTATAACTTGTTTTGTGTGACTAAATATTATTATTATATTTGGTTATATCTAACTTAACGGAGTTCTAAACGGTAACGGTTGATTTTATCAATACTATAATAAAAAAGTAACGCCTCGTGAGCGAACAGCAATCGCAATCAATAAAAGTAAGGATAATTATTTCAGTAATGGTATTGGCAGTAATGGATACGATCCTAATGGATCAGATGTCTTCGTTCAATCTATTCGATGAAAAATCTACGAGTTGATGAGACAGCTCGTAATCGTCACATGAATCTTCCTCTTCTTTATCCATCCTGCAAAGCATCCCTCTTTGGTGGGGCGGTAAAATAATCTCCCCTCCAATTTATATATCTCATCTCCTCCCGATGCGGAATCTTTATTGCTTTCATCCCAGGCTCATTTGCGGCACGCAATCTGTACGTAGAGTAGCAAATGCTGCAGCTGGCGCCGTCTTCCGCTCGACGCGACGAACCTTGCTCCATTGTCGGTTCCCCTTCTCCGTAGACCGCGTTGGCGGCTGGAGAGGATTACCAAAGAGCATTCTGGGTATTCCGCGGAAGAGTCCTTTGTTGGTTCTCACTTTGGTTTAAACCGCCTCCCCTTTCAATGCAAAATACAACCAAACAATCCGACCGCGAGGCAGGAAATTAAAGTCCCCGGCGGAGTCCCTTTTGTACATACGTGTCGAAGCGACCACACAACTTCCCACCATAAAGGAATGCCTTTTTTTATTTCGGGTTTTATTTTCTTTTCGACGCCCTGCGCGGAGTGCTTTTTTGCTAAGGAAACTCGGAACTTGCGCGCTTTCTATATCTTTTGTCCCTCCCGATATTTCCGTTGTCCCGCGGCGTCGCGCAACAGCTTGTTTATTTTCCCCCGGTTTGTTTCTACGGCTTTCGCAGCGTGTGGTTTCTTCTTGTGACGCATTTGCCGCTCTCTCCGATACGAAACGGGTTTTCCGATGAATTCCTCGCAGATCGGTACGTTTAAGGGTTTCTTTTACGGATGGGTATTTGTTACACTTGCTCCCATCAAGCTTTTCGGAACCCTTTCCGCGATATAATGGGGAAAGGATTGGTTTTCGAACGTCTAGATGTGTGATGAGATTACTATGCGAAGGCTTGAGAGTTTTCTCACTCTGGTTGGATTTTCTTCTGCAAATTTATTCATATTTAATTCTTGTTGCTACTGTAAGTTTTGCAGGTTATACACTTGCAATTTTTCTAGGAGTTTTCTTGCAGGGTTTTAATTTCAGTTTTAGTTAGTCCTGAGTTTAGTTTTAGTCTTGAGAAAGTACTTAAGTATTTTATAAGCCCTAAGAATATTCTTTCTTGTGCTTTTCTTTCCCTAAAATCCTTTTCGAATCTGCAAGGACATAGGTTTAGGTGTATAAAGAGACATGTCTCAAACTCCCCTTAAATTAAAGACAGTTATTATTATTATTATCTGTTTCGGCGATAGTCTTTCACTAGGCGGTTGAAGTGAAAACCGTAAGGATATCTATGAAAGGTAAGGTATAAAATTAAATGCAAAATAGAGAATTTATTCTCTATCTTGCATTAAATAAGATCATTTTAGTGTCCAATTATTTTATCAACGAAAGTTAGTTGTCATTTGTGGATACTTTCAACTTTTAAAATATGTTACGCTCGAGCATTTTCTTCTCGCGTTGCATGGTGTTTGAGACTTATTTGAGACATATTTAACTTGAGTTTTCGTATTAACTCACTCGATGTTATGAAATTTGATGGAGATTCCACATTAAAGTTTTATTCTTAAGAGTTGTATGCCTTATTTCCAACTCTTACACATGATGCCAAACAGTAATTATCAAGGTTCATGTAATTTCGTATTGATTTAATTCCATATTTAGCGTTTTAATTTTTTCTTAGATAGTTCCAAGATTGTATTTTATAAATCCAGGAAAAATTCTCCTTTCTATTCCTTTTTCGTATATTTTTTTCCTAAAAATCCTTTTCAATCTATAAAGACAAATGGTTGGATGTAAGAAAAGATTTACAAATCTTCTCTTTTTTGTCGGTGATTTCTTGTATGGTTTTAGTTTTTCCCGGGAAATTACTTATTTTTTTATTACTGCAAACGAAATTCTCTATTTCCCATAAATCCGTAATGGTGATGGGCTTTAACATGTTGGTTTAAGTGGAAACTGTAAGGATATTTGCTCTTCAGAAGGAAAGGTATAATGTTAGCTTCTACACCAGACTTTATTCTATATTCTGCTTCAAATAGATCCTTTTACCGTCCCTTCATTTCATAACAGAACGTTAATTATCATTTGTGGAAACTTTAAATTTTTTAAGTATGTTACTCTCAAACATTTACTCCTGGCGTTGCATTTTGCTTAAGATTCGAGTTTAACTTGACATGAGCTTTCATATTTCATATTTTTCATACTCGATGTTCAAAACATTGATTATAATCTACCTTCAAGTTTTTTATTAAGACTTGTATGCCTTATTTCCATCTCGTACACATGATACCGAACAGTAATTATCAAGCTTCATTTAATTTAGTATTCATTTCATTCCATATTTAGTATTCAGTACCCTATTTACTCATTCAGAACTACACGCGTAATTATAACAAATATATTCATTAGTACTAGAATGCAGATAGCGACTTATCTTTTCCTAGTACACAATACGCCCATTCTTGCATACATGCTACCATTACTCGTTATTCGACCTATAAAATAATAATAATATTCCCATGCTATTACAAGTAATAGGATCGCTGATGAATTAAATGGACACATTAACGGTCAATGCTTTGTAACGGGAACAATATATCAATCAAAGTAGATTTAATACAGATGATTGGTTTAATTTGTAATAGACTCTCTTTAGGAATGATATTAACTGTAAATTCGTTCTGTTATTTTTTATTTAACGATTTACTTGTAATAAATTGTTAACCAGTGATCAAAGCTACATAAAATCGTAGATATTTCTAGGGCGGAATTCCCAACTTTTAAAATGAATCTATTATCCCTTGTGTCTAATGGAATATACTCGTCGATTGTAATCTATGCACGAAATTCTAAAAGGCTGTTTTTATTCTCTTATTTCAAAGGTTTCCGTGACAGAAAGAGAGGTCATACGTGATTGTATAGTGGAACGGAAGTTCTAAAAGATTCCCATAAAATTTTACTTTATTGCCATAGATCTCCCTCCTAAGTCCGCAAATATATTGACATTACAATTCCGAGATTATGAATTTAAGTAGTCGGATTCAAACTCAGTTTTAACTGACACAATTGCTTTAAAATTATACTTCATTGTCCCATGGCGATTCCACACGGTTATTCTGTCTATCTTACTATGTGATCTTTTAATTATCTTATTAAATAAATTTGGAATAGTTTCAGATCAGGTCCCGTGAAATAACGAGATAAATATATTTGGAAAAAATAGATGATTAAGTTAATAAATTTTAAATTAAATATTTAAAATTTCCACTAATAAAAATATATTAATTAAGAAATAAAAGTATAATAATAGTAAGTCATAATATTATACAATTATTTATTTAATATTATATTGTTATTTTATAATTACTTATGTATGTTATTATTAGATTTTACATCCGTAACTTAAAATATATTAATTCTCTCTTGTCCAAAATTATTTACATCATAAATTCATACATATATAATGAGAATTTCATTAAAATTAAAATTTGAAAATTTCATCCAATTCCATTTTTATATCAACAATGCAAGCAATTTGCTATTATAATACCTATATATCTACCAATGAATGAGTGTAAGTTTCTATCATCAATAAAGTCAGACTTCTCCAAGCACTGTGGGTGACTCGCGTAACAGAGTCACACTCCATTAAAATTCGGTCTCATTCCCTCTCCAATCTTCATCCTTTCGGCTCCATCTCCAGCCTCCTAGAACCTTCATCTTCCCCAAACACATCCGAATACATATATTCCACCATCTTTCACCCCGTTTGTCTCCCCTTATTTTTCCCTTTCATTTCCTGGTCCACCTTCACACCTCGGATCAATTCCGCGAGCCGAAAACTTTCTCAGCTCCTCAGCCATAATATCAGCATCACACTCTCCATCCTCTTATAACTTTTCCTCTTAGAGTCTCCGCGCCGTTAACTTAGTTCCTCGACCCTGCTCAAACTCATCAAACCTCGGATCCCATCCAATTCGGTTCAATACGACCGATGCATAGCCCCTCACGCTCACCTTTAGCCGTTCCCCGCTCTTCTTCATAAGCCCTTAAAACTTATTGCCACTTCATTTCCACCCTTTACCGCATAATTCCCAGACACCCATCACATTCCCTTCCAACAAACCCGAAACTCCTTGCTATCTGTCTAATCTCGCCTCCCGTCCTTACCTCGCTGATCTTCTTCCCTCATCTCTGAAATCTTCGCTTCTTCTACTAGTCGTAGATTTCAAGAATTTCGTCGGAATTCTCCCATTGATGATGTTATTCGCTGATGACTCTATCAGAGAAAATCTGTGATGACGGAATATCATCTTCAGTGTCTTGAATCATTTTTACTTTTGTGTTCTTAGCTATTTCACTACCCGAATTTTTTTGCGCGGTTTTTACTTCATCGTGGATTATTTATCCAAATTCTTGATCTAAGTTTGTGTTTTAATATAGTTTTCCTGTTTCTAAGTTCATTATATTGGATTTCTGTCGTTGTAACTTAAACTCGATATGAAATTACTTTAAAGTTATCTGGAGGAGAAACCAGCACGAGTTAACATCACCTTTGGGAGATGTTAAGTATTACGACATAAGTGCTTGCTACTTTCCTGATATATTATTGCATTTCAATGGGAATTACTTTATTCTATCGCCTTTTTTAATCATTGCTAGAACTCAGACCTTGCTAAATTGAATTCCTTCTGTTAGAATTTCTTATCTTTTCAGTTCAGTTTCAGATACATTTCGGAATTTTTCAAAATATATTGAATTAGATTTCAGTTCCTCCATATTTTGTAGTGAAAGGTTTTATTTATTTTTTAAAATCTATTCCACGTCCACAATTTTAAGCTACGCGTAGGATTTCGGTGAAGTTTTGTCAGTTACACTGGTCTCGTCGTAAAATTCCTTTAGCAATCCTTAAGAACAATTCCTTTACCTTCAGGCACATATTACATAACATTATGATAGAAAAATTTAATTGGAAAATTAGGATATTGCGTTTGATTCTAACTTCATGCTGCATAGTATATATCATGGGATTAGTATATATGGTGTATCCATTACTTGTATTTCTTAATCATCAGTCCTTTTTTCAAACGTCACATTTATCACCTCCGAGTGTTTCCCAAGGAAACTTCTGTTATAGTTCTTCCTCTAAGACATAGAAATTGTTAGAGCTAAGAAATTCCTTTAAATTAACATTTCTGGGAATAATTCGTGCTTGGAGAAATTAATTTACTAGAGAGCGCTTGGCTCAGGGTTATACATTGCGCCTTGCTTGTATGCTGTTTGTAAGATAGCAGGTCACTGCAGGTTGCAGCACTCGAGGGGTACCGCCCCGTTGGTTGCCTATGAATCAGGATACCTCCGGACTTGACAGGTGAAAGAATGAGTCGGTTATTATTTTACATTATCATACATTTGAACCCCTTCAATTGCCTACAATTCTGCAGACACAGTAAGGTGTGCATGTGGAATTGTTAAATAATATAATCTGTATCAATAATGATATCAATATTCACATGTATAATTACAGAAACACATTAAGCATAACACATGTGTAACTATATCCTTTATTACTAACAAAGGAGAATCCATTCCAACAATTCACTGAAAATGGAGTTTATTTGAATATGATGTCATTCATACAGAGTAATAGACTGTAATGTAAAACCCTGTTTGGTTCATCCGAAACAATTATTCTTTCAAAATCCTCGAGATTTTCCTTGTTTCTTTCTCTACTTACCTTGCATAAGTATTTATTAACATGGACTATGTTATTATTACTATGGAAACATATTGATGGTTCTGTTTCCACCTTATGCAGCCTTTCAAAAATACTTAAAAATGATTTCTTGCACGGTAAGTTTTTCATATTTTTAAAGTTTAAAATTGCCTTAGTTATATTAGAAAATAATAGAAACTGAAACAACGGTATCCCTTATTGAACGATCACCTCCCGCACGTAAATTAGGTTTATCGCATCCGTAAACAGATTTTTCGGCCCAGAATCCCCACGATGAAGCGCGGAACGAGGAGCGTATCATATGCGAAACGAGTGAAACATTTTCGCTTGACCTCTGGTCAAATCTCGTTTACTCGAAACTTGGCACCGATACAGCTGGGGGCAATTAGAGGACGTTCAACCCTTCAACTCAATAAGCGAGTGCATCATTGCACGGTGGGGGCTGCGGCAGTTTGGAGGTGTGCCTCAGTTTAGGGCTTTAAGCGGTCTGCAGGAACAGTTAAAACATGGGGAGTCGGGAGACTTATCGTAAAAAGATGAGGAAGGCGCAAGGAAGGGCGGACGGGGAAGAGGTGAAAGGTTTGCCAAGAAACGTGATTAGAATGTTTATGCATATTTAAGTACTCTCTTATAATTATCACTCCGGCCGTTTTCCTCTGTTAGATCCCCGCTTTCATTAAATCTTGGCGTTGCTTTCCTCGTGTTTTCCGAAGCGGCCTTCTTTGATTCAGCTCTCAGTCTGCATTTTAAATAATTAGCTGCTTTGAGAGAGAGGCTTGGCTGTAAATTGAATTTAATCATGTAGAGTGTGTTCGGAGAGAATGTATCTAATCGACGGTGTTAAAAATGGATGAGGGCTGTCAAAGAATGAGTTTACGCGCTAATGAATAAGTTTGCGTCACGTTGAAAATGTAATGTTTTTAGAAAAGTTTTCCCGTCTTCCTGGCGGATTTTATTTCCTTACTGCGAGGAAATCTCATTAATATGGCTGAATTTAGAGATATGAAAGCACTCATTAGGCGTAGAGAAATCATTCATATGTTTCATTCCTATCACCGTTACAATTCTCTTAAGAATACAGCATAGAAACTCAAAATAACTGTATTTAGTGACAGAAAAGTGAATAAAGTGTGATCCCTAGTTCTTAGAATGCTGACATCTGCAAATGTTTACAACATTCCCTCTTGAAAGAAAATGCTTCTATGGGAATTCACCTTTATTGATTTCCTATTGAGCATTTTTTCCTATTACATTCCTTCTTTTTACGTTTATAATAATTATATTATCATATGTTTATTTGTAGTTCTTAAGTGATTTTAGCAGGGCCTTTGAAACTCAACAATTTGTAAAACTCGAGAACATGAGTGTGTCTGCCGACGAGATTCATTAATAATAGTTTAAAGATGACTTTCAGAGAGAAATCTTATAACCTTTTACACTAAAATGTTGAAACTGGTTGAATACATTGACGTCAGTTTTAGATCTGTCTTAGGAAATGTTTGAGCATTCTTCCACAGCAAATACGATACTTTTGTTAGATCCTATGAAGACTTTGTTTGATATTCGTGATATTATTAATTAAATTGATTCATGTGCAAAATTAATAGAGATACATTAATATTGTTTCTTTTTTGCTAAATGTGATCATTCGAAACCTTGAGGAGCACATGCGCTATGAAAATCTTGCAACAGATGTCGGCTCTAAACTTGATCCGTTTAAAAAAAAAATGCTCTTTTTTTCTGAGAAACCTTTTGAATTCTTTTATTTCCTTATTTGTACTCCATGTTTGTCATCTGAAGGAATGTTTGAATTTTAAATCTAAATTTTCTTCAGTTGTCCCTAAAATCAGGTTTCGAAAGAACAGCTAGGTTGCCATGTCCTAGATTTTAGACATCAAGCTGAAATCTTTGGAAAATGAATCCTTGCATCGTTAAATATCTATTTAAAGAAGCTCGAAAAGCTATGGCACGGGCGTATATAGTAATATACGGCATTTTTTATTACCATTAAAATAAAAGCCAATAACGTACTAATGAAAGCTTACTGAAGCATAATAACTTAATTCTCTTAGTTCCAAGGATGCCAGATTAAACCGATAACTATGTAAATATAATGGTAATAGATAACTTAATTGTGAGTAAATCTTTCCGTTCAACCTTAGGTTTTCAAACGTTGATGAAATAAATATTTCACCACATTAAAGGTTCATTGGACAAATCCTTTTTATTATCTTCAGTTTATTTAATGAATGTACGCATCTTCCCATACATATCATCATAATTTTGCATATATGTATATAATGTGTTTTTCTATGGTATAAATATAAATGTTAATGATGCTTTATTTTCCCTGTGCAAATTGATCCCTTGAGGGATGGGTCGTATACTTTAAAACCCTCTCAGTTAGATACTGCGTCTATCAATTTGAAATGGAAATGAACTAATATTTCTGCTATATTTCTCCCAACCTGGCCTCAGAGAAGGGTAAATTTCTGCGCGCTCGAACTGTTTCGATTCAACTTTGTTTTTGGCTGAATTTCACGCCCCAATACGTCGAGTGCTAATCAAATACACGTGTCGGTGGGATGACCGAAGAAAGCCTCTGTTTGTTTTTGAAGAGACGCCTCCATAATGCGTTTCGATACGCATTTGCCTCTCGAGGTTTGACACAAGTAGAACATTACCATGAATGCTATCATTGTCCCAAGTGTGGAGCCCTAAGCGGTCAGCCTTTCAGCTTAATTTGCATACATAAGCCTTCCACTCGAATCTCTCTCATGCCGTATCTCTTTGTTTCTCTTTGGATTCACTCTTATGAAGATCATTCTCGAAGTCGATTGGCCATTCAGTGCACTTTATTATCTTCTTCCTTTAGTAATGTATTACCTATACTTTGATAATTCCTGGTTCAGCTTAAAACATGGTATTAAAGGAACTTTTGGAGAATGAGATAAACAAAGTCTCATAACGGAGTATCTATGATGATATGAGAGTTACCTTAAATCCAGTGATACTATTTTATTTCTGTAGGAGAAAGGACCTAATTTTTATTTCATCATTTCATTTTTCCCTCTGTATACTTTAATATTCACATTTTTAATGGATATGATATTCTTTGAATTAATCTTAACTTTACTAGAATTTCCAGTTCTTGCATTAAAAATCTCATTTATTTTCGCTTTTCTTTACTTAGTATAGATTTTATTTACATATGCCATAAATCTTAACACCTATACAGAGACTCTTTTGAAAATAACCTCAAGTGTCATACACTTTTTCAGCTTGTACGCGCTGAGTTACTGAAGAGAACAGGCGATAGTTATTGTTTATAGCTCAGTATTCTAAAGGATAAATCTGTTTTTATTCGATTTCATGTCTTAATTTTAATTTTAGGTTTTCATGTGTTAAAGAAAAGGGTTAAAGGTAGACGAATACTTATAAAAACTCGAAAATCACGTTCATGATTATTTAATTCATCTGATTTTATTGCTGAAGAAGAAGGATATGAGTAGGACAATTCTAGAAAATTTCGCGGAAACGATACATTCTGGGTTCCCCCAATTGATAACCAAATTGGTAGCGCATTTGCTTATGCTGAAGGTGTTCCCGGATTCGATTTTCTATGGGAACCCATACTTGCTATATAACCTCAGCTGTTGAGACATTTTTAACAGCACTTCTATCAATAATAGATATAATAGCTAAACATTTTGAAATTATTTTAGTAAATACTTTCCGTATATGAGTTTATAATAACACCCATAATTTTAGTGGAACTTTTCTTGAGGTCCTACCTGCCCTTTTTCATGATGAAAAAACCTTTTTATATAAATAGTTAATTACTTCAATTTTGATGAGGATCCCTAGTCTTTCCTTCGAACGCAGATACAGTCGACAGTCTCTCTAGTACTCTCAAAACCAATTATCCTCCTTGATTAAGCATGGAAAATTCGGCAATCATCAAAATTTCTTTAGCATAAACTGATTAATGATAAACATTTATCGAAGCCTCTCCACTCTCTCTTTAGCCATTTGAGAGCTTCTAAGCAATCGTTTCACGTTATCCAGTAGCTCCGCATTTCTTTCACAATCTCATCCTCTCTCCCCATCTCGTTAGCATCTTTCTGCATATCCTCTTAACTCAGTTCCATCCTCCCAAAACCTTTCTAATTCTCCCGAATCCCATATCGCTCAAATCTCCATCCTCTCCTTCTCTAAGTGTGCCCATTTATTTCATCCCATCATCCATCTTTTCCTTCCTCGCCCATTCCTCACCTACTCCTCGAATTAAAATCCGCTCCCTCTCTCTCAAAACATTTCAGGAGACCACTTCGCATCAGCTCTTCCAAACGACAGGGGAGTCGTTGAAGATGGGAGATAAAGGTGATGAGGGGGATGTGTTCTTTAGGAGGTGTAGGGGTCTTGAAAAAGCTCCCGGCACTGCGATGCGCGGTATGGAAAATAGTTTTGGATGGAGGGAAATCGGCACTTGACCGAAAGTTCGGAATGAATGATTTAGTAGCTACTCCCCTGGTGGACACTTATCTGAAATAGTGAAAATTTTCTAACAAGAAAGTCTACCCATGATCGGATACAAACAGTTAGCTATTGTTGTAGAAGACTAAAGGCTCATAATTGAGGGTTACGGTCTAAAGTTCTTTGTGGGTGGATTTACTAACCTCTTTCTCACCAATTTTTAGATAAAAAAATTGACATTTACAGGGGAATATTTATTAGAGAGAGTGAAGAACTTCGTGTAATTCAAACACTACATAAATAGCATAACATGCCATTGAAGTACTGCATGACAAAATTAGTTTCGATGAAGAGAAGGAACAAGCAATGGTTTTAGTACGTCTCGTGCAATGTTTCCCAAAATATCTTTCTATTTCATCCAACTGAACTAGATTTTTGGGTCATCATATTTATAGTAATGTTACCGTTAGTAATAATACCAAGCAAGGTCAACATGTATAATTATTCTCAATAGACCTGGTGAATTTGATCCATTACAAGGTAAAATGAATCCTTAAATATGTTTTGAACTTTAATGATACTCGAATGGCTTTGAAGGTGAACAGATGAGACGTATGCAAAATTATCTTGAAATGGATGTAGAAAACGTTCTTATTATCTTCTCGACAGACCATCCAAATAGTGAAAACTTTTGGTTTAAGAGCCTTTTGCTTATTGTTTAGAATAAAATTACAAAAGATGCAGAATACTTTGGATTCATCACAGGCAATTGAAAAGAGTATTTAAACGTACATTACGGTTACCAGCAGATTTTATCCAATTACCTAAGCTCAAAATATAGGAAATCAGACAGGATGGGCTTCAAAGAATACGTAATAGTCTCAGAAACGTTTTTCACAACTGAAAAATTTTTCTACAAAATTTTCATTCACCACAGACCAGCATGGTTTCTACTAGCGAACAGACGAATGTACGCCTGGCTATACAATTCGAGGTGCAAATACATAATGCACGTGAACGTATGAAAATTGTAAGTCTATAAGGGGGTAGGTAGTTTCCTTGAGATGGATGGGAGTGAAAATCCGGCCCTTCGATCACCACGCAAGTGCATTAAGTTTCCGCGGAGCCTATAGCCGCTTTATATACTTGGAGTACGCTCTCAAAGCTGCAGCATCTCGAGTGGATAAGAGGCGTCCCTCTCTCAGATTCCTCTCGGAGATTCTCCTCCTTCTGGTATTGCCTCCTGAGGCCATTGCGGCCGTCGCTCCCAAAGTGCGAGCCGTTTGTGATGTTGACCGCGCCTCAGGAAACCATTTCTTCTCCCTTTTGTTTTTTATTATCGCCGAGTCTTCTCATAACATCACCTCGTCTCGACCCTTTGACGATCTCTTTCCTTCTTTTTACACCGGGTCTTCCTGTGAGTGAAAAAACGCTCCTTCCCGACGTTTGAGGCAAATGTTATGACAGGAGGAAAGGGACGTCCTAATGAGTTTCTTTCTCGCCGGGAAGAATATATTATTTTATAATTACTTCCTAAAAGGATGGGAGTTCCCGAGATGTAAATTAGTCCAAATGAAATTTAGTCGTCGGACAATATTTGCTTGTTGACTTTCTTTCCTTCTCCCCCGACGCTGAGATGGAAAAATTTCCGAAGTTTTCGGCTTTGAAACGAAGCGCTTGAACACGTCTAGGCATGGATTAATCTCTTAAGATGGTTAAAGTTCATCTTTTAGCGATTTTTATTCCCAGAATAAGCATCCGAACTTGAACGTTTGGGAGGAAATGAATGGTTCTTCAAGTCTATCTTCATATTCGTAGAGAATAGAATTTTGTGTCTCAGTAGTTTTTTTCCATGACTATAAGTTTTTAGTCTTGCAAGTGAATTACATTTTTTCCCTGAATTAGTTTCCATTTGTATAATCTTCATAGAGAATTTTCGATAGATTTAATTTTATTTATAAGATTACTTCTCAGTTTTTACCAAGGAAAAATTCATCTCATTTATTGATTACTTCTGGTTCAGAAAATGATCGAAGTTTTAGTCAAATGTAAACTTTTAGAGATATACGTATATCGAAAACTCGTATAACGAAAAGTGTATGCTTGTTGCTTAAAGAAAATAAAAATATTAAAATGTAACTGCAAAACTTTTCGCAGATGAATTTCATGTGTAAACTTTACTTTTTCAAGGGGTACTTTCTGCCCGTATTTCATTATACTTTATCAATACATTTATAGCGGATATGTTATATAGTAATTGATACTCATGATTAATTCGTAATTTATTTAAAATTGTATTCGTAATTAGTTCGTAATGATCATTTACAATTATAGCACAACTGTAACATAATCCGGTGTAGATGATCGATTTCAAGTGATTAAAAATTGTTATAGAATGTAAAAAACAAAGTATTACCAAGATATCAAATTTAGGCTGGGTAAATAAAGTTTAAAGTAACACTTGCAAATTTCCCTTCGTTTACGTCTCGCCAAGTAATACATTCATCAGCTAATGCCTCAGAAAAGATCGCCTTAAAAAAGAAAAAAAAACCAATAAAATTACTTTTCATCCCAAAACTAACAGGTGAAAAGCTTAATGGCAAAGTTAACTTCCTCGCTCCCAATGATTATACGTATATTTATCTTCGAATGGCAAGGAGCGTCGATCTCTCTCCGTTCAAAGTTTCCGGAAAGGGAAAGCAGATAGGAAGAAAGTTAGCGAGACGGGTGTGAGAAGGGATAATTGTCGAGCACGATCCAAAGGGACAGGAGGCAGTTGGAAGCGAGACAGCGACCTTAGTTCCTCGAACAGTAATTCTGATGCCGTGTCATTCGGCGCCCTGGGAATCGGAGAATGGAGATATGTCGCAGAAAGAAGAAAGGAAGCCAAAGGGGAAGGGAAGGGTTTGTCGGATGTTTTAGATAGGTCGAAGGGGAGGAATCCCTTACTTTTACGACCGTGTAAGAGGGTGTAGGCGGGTGGGTAAGGAATAGCCCTATAAGGGGCTGTTGGGTGGGGGTGGAGGTTTTATGGCCCCACTTAAAGATCCTGCGAGAGACTGGCTCAAGTTTGTGCGAAGATAACGTAACAATGGGTTAAGGCAATGCTCTTTGCTCCGCTTGACGTGTCCTGCCAAGCCTACAGTTATTTCCATATTTAGTGATTTGCTGATTTATTGGGAAACTAAATGGGTGAAGCGGGGCCTGAAACTAAAGAGGGAATCTTAATCTAAAGGATAAAACTGAGCGGTTCCTTGCTTCGTGAAATGCTGTGAAATACTTAGGTACTGTATGAAGGTGCGCTGAAAAAGAAGCTTCTTGATTCTTGTATTCATTTATCTTTGTCTATCTCTACTGAACTCTACTAAATTATTTAGCCACAATTAGATTAATACAAGTTACCCTAAGCTTTCAGACGAGTGAGAAGTTCCTTCAGACGTAATTCAAAATAGATGAAATTAAAAATAAAGTTTGAGGCGAAATAGGTGGCCATTGATCACCAAAGGTTTACAAATATGGGGGATTGAAAACTCTTTCTTTGGAGTGTAAAATTGTACCTCGTAAGAATATTTTACATTCATGCACACTGTTAGATGTGATTGACGCTTACTCCTCTCTACCTCTTCTGATTATAAAAGCTTACAAAAATTTCATGAATTGTTAATGTGAAGTAATACTCCAATTATATATCAATAATTAAGTAACTGATTCAGCAGTTGAACGCATTCCATAAGAACCTTTTATACTAGGTAACAACTGATCATCATTCAATACTTAAAATATGTACATTTAAAATTGCTAAATCAATTTATATATTGAATATTCGTGTCATTTTTAAATAAGTCGACATTAAATAAAATAATTTTTATCTTTCCCTTGATTTGATGGGGCTATTTTTTTTATTTGGCCATTCTTGAGTTTGAGTTACATCGTAATGTTTCAAGGATTTGATGATGAGAAGAATTTTATCCAATGCATTTCAATTTTACCTAAATCTATTCTTTAATCTCACCTTATTTATATTTCAAAATTTAATTTTATTGATTTGAATAGGAGGTTCGAGTATATTTTCACATATATGAAGCAGGTGAGCATGATTTGAGCTCAATACTTACTGCTGACGAGCGTCGAAGTATTGTAAATCGTAATGAAGTAGAAATCTGTTCACCGCCGATCAAACACTGCGGTGATATTGCTTTTCTCTCACGAGGAGATGTCGATGGAACAGATATCAAAGAAACTGCTGCAAATAAGCGAAGTTGATTCTCTGTGAGTGGAAATTCCTTCCGAATCACTCGCCAGTTCGAACAGGTTTTCTACGTGAATTGGGGAAATTGCCTGTGTTGTCTTCTCAACAGAGAGGCTCTCATGGGATATACGTCGATTAAAAGAACGATGCACGAAATGACTTAGTTTTGACGAAAGCTTTTTCTGCGAAATTACATAATCTATTGAATCACTTTTAGAAACTCGATGTAAATTTATAAATCGAGGGTGTTAAAATAATAAAGAGCTACTTTATTTTGTTAACTAAGATTTATCAAGGAAGACAGGAGGACGTTAAAGGAGGAGACTTGGAGTGACAGGTTTTGCTTATTGATTGGTTATCATTCTTGGCTCCGCGTGCGTCTATAAGTATTTTATCACTACTGCGGGCTCTATCTTCAATAAACGTTTTCGATAAGCAATGTTATTGATTACATATTTGAAGTGATTTATAGTCGACTGTTTATTTTTAATGCGTGTGGAATTCTTAGTTCGCTTATTTTAAGTACAATACTGGAAGATCATGATGTGATTGCCTTATTTGCGATAATCCGAGAGGATCTGCAAATCGTGAGATGAGAATCATTATAGTATACGATGAATAGCTTAAACATTGTCATCCTACTATAGTAAACCATTTTCCACATTTTACCGGTGGTTTACGTAGTCGTCACTACTACTAAAACCAAGGTATCAGATTCGAGTCCCACCTGATCGCGTTTTTCCAGAGTAGGGCATGGGTATTAATATTCGTCCAGGTTCTCTGTAACTTAGTAGTAATTCCTGAATGTGAATTTCAGGTTAAATAAGTAGAAACTAATATCTTGCAAAAATAATGAGTCTCTATTAGTAAAAGGGACACCAGGGATAGTTTAATAGGATGTCACACATAATGAAGGTAACCCTTCGCAGGACAAGGACCAATTTCCTAATGCACATTTATCTACCTTTTCCATCGCGAAACAATATAGTCCGTTGTCTGGGATTCACTCGCGTAACCAATTTCGTTTAGCACCATCATATCAAACGTCACTTTTTCCACATTAACACAGATGGCTAAAAGCCCTCTCACGTCCGTCTGACAATCCATCGACCTCACAGATTACCAACGTCACGAGAAGGAAAAAATCGCATCGCGATTGTAGATCAAAATTCGCCATTAAATAGATAAGGCACGTCCCATAAGCCGACGGACCATTTCGTTCTTTTTTTAATTAAAAAAAGCCTAGTTCGCGGGGCTTCGCACATCGCTTGCTCTCCGCCATCAAGCGGTCAATGAAAATGCTAGAGAGATGAGGAGATAAATGGAAATTGGGTGTTAGAGAGGATGGAGAGGAATGGTGTATCCCCGGTGGACATTTCGCAAATTTTCCCTCTCTTCGCATTATTATAAGCAGATTTCGTTGATTTTGATGCTGACGCCTTGATTCTTTTCCTTGGCTTTAATCGTGCGCTGAAAGCATTTCAGGAAGTAGGGTGACAGAAAGGGAGTGAGGTAATTTATTCATTTCGTTTGATAGCAACCAATGGAAGCGATCGCTTTAAGCCATACAGAAGGAAGTGTATATCGCAGGAACGATTTCCAATGGAAAATGCAGAGATACGGCTATCAGAACGATATTAATATAGAAATAAATTCAAACGGTTTAAGAACTCCACATGAAAACGTTTTACTAAACCATACAATATTATAAAGTTCTTGTATGTTAATAATTATCACAAAATTACGACATCTCGTTCGGAATAATTTATTAATAGGGTTAATTTATTTTTGGAGTATATTTCTATATCGATATGTTCTTCATACACAACCTCACATACATAATTACACCCCAAAATGATTAACTGACGTGGCTATCCCTTTGTAGTATCCCACCGCAAATAAGCACTGATAAAAGGTTGTACCTAAAAAAACAAGGTCTCGGGTTTATTTACTTCGCACATTCGAAAAAATGTGCGGAAAAAGAAACTTATATCGATGTTTAGCGTCATCCTCAAGGCAAAAAGGAACTCGAAGGCATCTCATATAAATCAGATTAGGTGATAGTGCTAGCAATGGAACTTGACTTAACGGAGTAAACCATAAAATTACTCTCTTCCGTCATCTAACCCTTTTCCTAGGAAAATTAACTTAAGGAGTTATATATTGAACCAATTATTATTACGGAAAAAGAGAATGAACATATGAACACTTCGACAGGGACAGAACATATTCGATAGAGATAAGAAAAAGAAGTATGAACCATCAACGGAGCTAGGGGGGAGCGAAAAGAGGAATCGTACTCCCCCCGGTGACTTTTTAGTACTCAAAATTTGCCTAAGATTTGACAAGGAACTTGAGTTGAAATCAGATTGTGAAGTTTTTCCTCGATCACTATACATCTGCTAAATTTATCACGACAAATTGGCATATAAAAGCTAATTGGAAATGATTTCCTAAGAAAATTGTCTTAAATGACTCCCCTCCTTGCCAAGTACCGCTCCTCCTTGGCCAATTCTACATCCGCCCGTAGTATAAACCTGAAGTATCGACCTTAATTTGCGAAACCTTTTCTTCCCTTCCCCTAACCCAGCAACTTTTGGGTATGGGGTCGGTCCTTGTATTTTCTTCTCTCTTCCTCAATTATCATATCTAATTCCTGCAGTCCCTTCTCCACGCCATCCTTTACTCCACCGTATCTCTTCGTTTGACCGCCTTGTGCCCTCCGTCTTTTTCTTTCTAATGCTAACATATGGAATCTTTCTATTCATCTCTTATTACAAGAACATTTTTATAAATGATCTAACACCGCTTCTATTTCGTAACTTACTCTCTTATATTTACGTCCTTCTCTCCCGTGGACTCAAATTATATCTATGATAATATTGTGAAATATACATGGTTACTTTAAATTGTTAGTAATTGTCTAATGCTATGGGTATCTCATGAGCATTTGTAAAAATTCGGATTTATCATAGCTATCGAAATGAAAATCGGGTGGTACTTAGAAATTGGTAATTCAGGCCTTTGACGGTACCCGCTACCAAAAAGTCACTGATATCAAAAATCGACTGAGTTTTTTCAACCTCTAAACTGGTCTGGCATCTGGTGATGATATACAATTTCTGTTAATGTTCTGATTTTTATATTGTAACATATAATACATGTATAACTATATGTAACCCGTATATCTTGTGTTCGCAAGCTTTATAGTTTTTTATTCTACTAATGTAATTTAATTCATTATTTAATTCACTATTTTCCTCTTTGTTATATTTACGTGTACGCTTCCTATTTATTTTTTATATCTTCTATTTCATTTCTTATTGGTTAAATAAATATATGTAAGTAATAACTTTTTACTTTATTAAGGTAGACTTTTGGCCATACTCAAGTCTGTTATGTATGTGAAAGAAATAAAAATATTTTGTACAACTATTCCTGAATTGATAAAACGTACTAATGCACTTTTTCCGTTTTATTAAACCACCTGGAGTTTTACTAAGTATTTTTATTCTACTCCTAATATGAAATTCCATGGAGCGAAGGGTACATTCCATTATATTTTTATGTATCTATATTTATTCATAACACTAACTGTAATTTCATTTATTACAGGCACCGAGAAAGAAAACTGCCAGTGCTACAAGACTACGTGTGACCGCCTTTTTAAGGTGAGTTTCGTTCTTATTCTTCTTCAAATCATGTTCTAGTAAAATATCTTAGCATAATAGATAAAGATACGTAACTAAACCTACATAAAAGCATAACATGCATAAATACGAAAGCAGGATATAAATGTTTAGGAGACGTACAGTTGTTCTTCACTCGAGACAAGCGTTTGATGACGGAAGATTGTGTAACTAACAGCACATCGCTATTAGATAGAGAGCGGATATGGAATGATACGAGGGTAGAAGGGAGTCAGATAAGCGAGACTGGGGGAAATAAAGGACATTTTGAAGAGGAAAAGGGGAGAGTTGGGATGGAAGAGTGTGGCGTGTGTTAATTTTCGCGCGACCGACGCAATCCATCCGAGTCAGCCATTCTCCGTATGCAGATTTATCGACAGGGCATGCCGATATATATAAGTAAGCTCCCTAACATAAATTGCGTTCCTTCCGAATTTAATTCGAGTCGGTGTCCCTCACTGCGTGCTTCAGTCCATGTATCAATCATCCTTTCCTGCCATCTATCTTTGGCACATTTCTATAGAGGGATTTTTAACTCATTTTTCCTTTGAGTAAGTATGTGAGATATTCATGTACAGTAGTACCTATGTTTACAAACGGATTTTTTGCAGAAGTATACGAGAATCGATCTTTATTCCAGCTGCTTTATGATCTTTAGAAGCGAAGTAAGATTCATTCAGACTTAAAAAATATTTTCAATAATGTTGTACTAAGCATTAATTTTATTTCTCTTATTTCTCTCATTTCTCTTATTATTAATTTCTATTAATTAACTCTATGAGATTTATTTAGTTTTTCAATGTATTAAATAATACAGCTGAATTATAATAGAATTGTTTCCCCATCCGAAAATTTCGCTCAACTAAATTGAATGCAATTGATTTATACGCAAAAGTGTGTTTTTTAGGTCTTTAATGGTGTTTGTGTATTTGTTTTTGTGATTGGAGTGTTTGTTGAAATGTATTTGAGTGGGGAAACATCATCGTCCGTTTCGATATATCTCGGTTGTATCCATAAATACCGATATCTACACATCCAGTAACGGAACTCTACTTGCAAGTTCAATATTTAACTCGATTTTTGATCAAATGGTAAATTTTTAAATAATGGTCTATCTTTAGCAGGAAGCAGAAAACATTCTCTTTAAAATGATACATTATTTATGTGCTTTGATGGTATGGAAGGGAAAAAAGCGCCGGTCACCGAAAGCGGATGTTTCGAAATAATTTCTAAAGAAGAAAACGAAGAGGAAAATTGAATTGTTGGAATCCTGACTAGGTTTGGCTATATATGTTGATTCCTTCAAGTTATATAGAGTGTTCTATATAGTTACATATCCCTCTCAGTTTAATTCTACAACTCTTTCATACTTCAATGTTTTACCTCTATCGAATACTCTATTTCGGATCGGATTATCGGTTGTATTAGTTTCTATTTCATCATCATTCTGTTAATTTATAGTTATTTTTCCTTTTATCATAGATTATTTTTCTCTATCGTATATATAATATTTTGAATCTACAATGAATGTCTTCCTCTATATTCTGCTTTTGCTTTAATTGCTGAATTTCCGCTAGTATCTGACTGTACGCACACTTTTCTACATGTGCTTTCTATAGGCTTGCACCACTTTCTAATCCCCATCTTAAGTTTCTCCAGCAGTAACCCACCTTCCTTGTCATCGCCCATGCATTTAAAAGAGGCACCGCAACACCACATCGCGATTCCAGCTAATCTCTTACCGATGCATTCACTCCTCTCGTCATCAATTCCCAACCCCCATCAAGTTCTCATTTTCAACTAAACAGCGGCAGTTCTAATGAATAAACTATGATAATCGTTCCATTTTCTTTCAATACAACGAGCGATATCCTCCCCCCGGCGCTTGAATTTCAACGAGTCTCACTCCACTTATCCGGACGATTTCATATTCCGCGTAAGCCGTGGGGCCCATTTGCCGCCAGGAGCAAAATCTTCATATTGCACTGTGCCCTGAATTTAAAACGCCCGGGAGGGATGCCGTCATCGCCCATATAATTCTGATATGCGGCGTCGTGGCCGTTGAACGCAGGTCTCTGGAAAGTCATTGAGTGTATCTGCGGCGCGTGTCGGAGACGCGGAGGACTCCCGATTAGGGGAGTTGTGAGGAATGGGGAAGCGGGCCCTAAATTCGGAAGGGAGCGTGAGAAATGGAGAGGCCTGCTCTAGATTAAGGAAAGAGGAACTGTGGGCAAGAAGCCGAGGGGTGAATTAGAGGGAATCTTGGCTGTGTTTGCGGATGAGGAGGTGTAACAGAGGAACGCGGATCTGATTAGTCTGTACGATTTATTGAATGACGGGTGTTTATTAATGTCGTGGGTGTAAGATCGTTTGTGGGTGGTCTGTTGAAAATGTCTCTCGATTAAAATTTTGGGGGTTGGTGAAGGTGTTTCTAAAAGCGGAAGAATATAGACAGGCAGACAGAGTACCTCATTTGGAGAAATAGGGGCTAGGAAGTCCCATATTCTATTTAAACCATACGATTACAACATAGGAGAAAATAGACAAGATAATTAAAAATAAGTTAAAATATAGGACAAAAGAAAACGTCCATTAGCGCAGGAAATTTACAAGTTTATAATTATCTCATAAAAACATGTTAAAATAGAAAATAGATTTTTTTTTAATAGTAAGTTGTCGCATTACCGAAATGGTAATGCAATATTAGGTAGTAATTTACAAATACGGGTTCTAAACGGTACATTAATTGTAATTATTAAAGTATTTAAATTTATTATCAGGTATATATTTAAAGAGATATTTTGATCATAAATTCTGATATTACTCTGTAGATAACGTTGCGCGAATCGTTCTACTCTAGAAATATTCTTATTCAAAGGAGATATTTTAATCCCTCCTATTAAAAGTATGTCCATAATAAGAATAGAAAATATTTTATATTTCACTATTTACATAGATGGGAACTTTCATTGATTTCTCATCTTGAATCAAACCCTTGATTCTTGATTTGCAAATTACAAGGAAATACACGCAAATCTGATGATATCTTCTTTCCCTCAAAGCCATTAAGTACGTTTCTGCTAAATATTTCATATATGTAATCAAGAAAATAATGCAAATTTCTAAGGAAATAGTACCGAATCTTTGGAAGCTACATTTTTACGTTCGAAATCCAATTCCATAACATCCTTAGGAAAAGAAATATATTTTCTTCCTCCTGAGGCCTGAACTTGAGAGTTAGTCAAGCTCGAAAACGCCTGGTGACATCTCTTGACAGAAAGGTTGCAAGAAGCTCGGTCGTCAACGCTATTGTTTACTTAACAATGACTGTCAGGTATACAAACAAACCAATCAACCGAACCGACGTTTTCCCGACGAAATGCATTCAAGGTTGTCTTGTTTACTTTCCGTTGCAATAAAATTGACTTACTCGAGAGAAAGGTGTATACGCTCAGGCCGAGGAATGCGAAAGACAAACTGCATGCATACGTTTTAAATCAGAGTTTAAGTAGCTAAATTGTTTTGGAAGTAATTACGTAGAGTAATAATAATTATTATCATGATGATTATTTTGCGATTAGGTGATAGACAAATATAAACCTCTACATCCACATCTGTACCCTGTAAGCCGCCTTTCGGCGTGTGGCAGGGGGTGTATGCACTATGACTGCTTTTCTACTCGATTATTTTCGCGTATCGTTCTCGGAAAAATGAATTCTCGAATCGACTGGTTCTATTATCTATTTCGCTGATCTTTCTCGCGGTATCAGATAAAAATTTAGAGAGCTACTATATATACACTTCTATATATAAACACAAAATCGAATTGCACAGAGTACTAAATGCTACGATACTGTGGTAAAAATGTGTCAGATACCTTAATCAAGAGCATGGAATCACTGAGCATGATAAGACAGCTAACGTAATTCCCACTGTGTGATTCCTAGAAAGTAGGTAATCCCGGATTTCCCGTTTCCTACAGATCCTGGTCGACTTTAGTATGAATACCGAATATTTACAAAAATGAAGGGAAAATGTTTCTTGTACATGTTAATACAATTGATATTGTGCCCCAAATTAGGCGAACAAAAATATGCATAGAATTTATCAATGAAGGGAGAGAGACCTAGCATTTGATCAAATGTGTCTATACCAAAAACTTATCTGTGTATCATGTCATAAATCTCAAACAACTATGATTATTACTTAACTATATTTGTAACATTACATGCTGAGAAGGATTCCATCTACAAACACTACATAGGAAAGTATGGCTTAGGTTCGATATCGGTCAACCACGACTTTTTCATTAGGTATGAAAAAGTGCAACTAATTTCAACAAGGATGCTAAAATCGTAGCGCCAAATTTGAAGTATTTTGAAAAACTTTATAAAATACGGTAAAATATAAGTATAACTCCCATGAAAAGAACAATATTTCCTATAAAATTATAATAAAGGAAGCTCTCAACATGTTTTTAGATGGATTGGATTATTTTTTGCAGAATGATGGCGTGGTTGACCAGAATCTGACCTGTTCCGAAGGTACACCTCGGACAAAATAATTCATGATATTCCAACCTACTCTTTAATACCTAATTAGCTTTTGTAACAGTATCGTTTCGTAACTAATGAATGGCATTACATAGATCGATGCCATCGATTGAAAACCTCTTATTAAATTTTATTGGATTTAAATGCCTGATCCGTTCTGAATTTCCAATGGGGTTTAACTTTCTAATCCATCACTATTTAATTAAAGTCGACATCATTGATGTATAAAAATCAATAATTAATAATCAATAACTCAAAGCCGTTGGATTAAACCGATGCGAATTCTCGATGGGATGGATATCATTATCCTATTTTTCGCTTATACGACCCCTGAATTAAGAGCGACCAAGCTTTGAAACAAACATCTTGAGAGTAACAATTCCTGCACCACGTAACAAATCCCACGGGGAAGGCTTTCTCCTTTATTGCAACTTGTACCGGACTAGTCGGGGAAGAGGTGAAAATGTAAGGAACGAAACTAAGTAAAGGTGGATGGGATAAAAGGGACGAGGGAAAGGAAAGAAGGGGAGTTCGCGGGAGAACGAAGGAATACAAATCGCAACATTTCTGCTCTCACAGCCGGGGCGATTAGGCCTCCAGTCTCTTTGCTCCTTTGCCCCCATTTCGTCCCCCGGGGAGGCAAGGGGAATTCGCGGAATTGGAGTGCAGGATAAGTTTGCGAGGAGGTGCTGGGAGATATATATGGGCAAAGGATGCGAGGGGTGTGTCTCTTTAATGAAGGCGGATTGGAGTGAATGAGATGGAGGGAAGGATCATATCCGGGAAAACAAAGAAAGGGTGAAACAGGGGCGAAGGTGGGGTAGATTAAGGGGTGATTTAGGATGAAGAAAGTGGAGTTGATGTGTAGAAGGACGAGGTTAGTTTTTTTCGGGAAACAATGAGGGGGAATGAGAGGAAGGTTGGGAAATGTGGGGGATTGGATGGAAGGGATGATTGGAGGGGTGCCAGAGTAAAGGAGTGGAATTAGAATAGCGGAAGAAGAAGGAATGGGGAATGACAGCGTGTCAAAATGAGGAAGGTGCAAGAATGTAGGTAAAGGTAGTATTCGCTGGGCTACATTTGCTGCGTAAGATTCTGCGCTCGGATACTTGGGTATGATTCAAATGTGCGCCAGTAAATAGCAAACAGGCTCCTATGTACAAACTGAAATATGGCGCGAACCTATATATTTTCAGTTAAATTACTTTGCTTACCATAGTTACCTATAATGTTTTGTTAAAACTAAAATTCACTAAAAGTTAAAACCAAGCGTTAATTTATATGCATATTCTATCAAGATGTTATGAATAGTTGGTGGCATGCAGTACGATATATGTAACTGCACATACATCTCTGTTATGGTACAGCAATTATCTCTATACCTAAAAGATGAACGCTGTTTCACTTAGCGTTATACCGCTTTAAACTACCATCGAGATATTGGCAGTCTTTATATTAGATCGTCGTCCGTCTCGTATAGGTAAATTGTAAATTATTAACTATGGAAGAGTAGTAGTTAGTGAAAAAGTACACGTTTCAATAAAAATCACTCACAAAACTTTGATCAGTCACACAAATGTGTTTTAGATGATTGAGGAAGATAGCTTCAAAGAATATTGTTTCCTAAGTTAGCCTTTGTGAGACGATTCCCATGTTTTCTATCCTCCTCGCTTTTGGTAAAATTTTGTTGTGAATTAAGGATCCACCATTTTGCTATATGAGGTATGAAAATATTTTTCTGTGATCATTGGAGTATTATAAAGGATAAAATACATATGTATAAGATTTAATGTTACGTAATTTTAACCCGATAATTTTTATCATATTGGTTCAGCATCGGGTTGAAGTAGAAACTTTTCGCAAACAATAAAACGCCGGAATTTTTAACAAACTTTGTTTAGATTTATTCGTAATATAGTTTGATTGCGGAGGATTTAACTTAAATTATTTGCATAGTTTCAAGCTAAATCCAAAAATGACCTTGCTAAGTTTCTAAATCCACACTCGAAGAAAAAAAAATTTAGTATTTTTCAGATTTAGTAGACACTAGCTCACTCTACTACGTATCTATATCTCATGTTCTCTGATTCCTGTTATATACTCAGTATTACATCTTCTGTTTTAATATTTCTCCATAAATGATCGTTTTTATCCCTTTCCCTCGCTCTCTAGAGAACGACTAGTATGAAGGATGAAATACATATGTATAAGATTTAATGTTACGTAATTTTGACCCGATGATTTTTACTGCATTGGTTCAGCGTCGACAGATGGACAATTTTGCGAACAATCGAACGCCGATTTTTTTTCCAAAATGAGTTATATTTGTCCGTAATTTTAGGACATAATAGGATTTTACTTTCTAGGATATTAATTTTTAGGATTTTACTTTTTAGGGCTTAAATAGGATTAAACATAAATGACTCCCAGAGTTATAAGCTAAATTTATCCAAGAATGACCTTGCGAAAATTCTAAATCCGCATTCAAAACAAAAAATTCTGTTTTTCCTTATTATTTTTTTAATATTTCTTTATTAGTTATTTTTTCGACTGACCCACCCTGCTATATCTCACATTCTCTAAAGAGCGTCCTACTAAATACTCAGTATTACATCTTCTGCTTTAATATTTCTCCATTAACGCTCGTTTTTATCCCTTTCCCTCGCTCTCTAGAGAGCGGCTAGTATGACCTTTCCCGTTCTTATACCTGCCCTAGTAAATGGAGAAGAAAGAATGATAACATGGGCAGTGGTAAAGGGTGTAAAGGGTACCAGGGAATGAGAATTGCTAAGGGGTATTGAGAAGATTGACTCGGTTAGAAGCGAAGGGATATGAGGGGAGAATTCACGGCTAAAAAAGCGTCAAAAGAAATGCGGAGTGGAATTAGAAACGGTTGCCTGACTTTAATGCAGCTGCGAGACTCATTTGATTTAACGGCCTCTCGTTTAATTGGTTAAAAACCATGAATACCAAGTAAAAGTGAGAAAAAGTTGCTCGGATATGCAAATTTGATTCCCTTTTCCCGGCCTTCGTATGCAAAGGTAATCTCAGAATGTATGTACGCTCGCTGTGTGTAATGGTTATGGAGTGACTGAGAGCAAACCCTGACAAATCTCGAACAAGCGACACTTTATCAGCTGCAGTATATAAGTTTGCGGAAGAACGGAAATTTCGTTTCGTTAAATCAATGGAAACTCAGGCGTGCGGTGTAATTAAAATGTCAGGACCTAAGTGGCTGAATGTTAACGTAGTGTTAGCGAGAAGAGTTATTCCTGGACCGATTCACCCCGAGGAGGAACTAAGTTCTGATGAATAAGTTTCTGTTTTAGTATCCCTCGTATTTTTCATCTTTCTCTCTTTTGTGATTCGAAGAAGTTTCAATGTCAAATGCCATCGAAGACTATGTAATGAAAAAGCGACGACAATGGGTTGAGGGCGACTGAGCGGAAATCCAATTAATTATGAATGACATCAAGTTTGAAGTTAACCGCTAATAAAGATGCTATTACGATAACAAAGTTTTAGCCAACCAGAAATAGAATATTCAGAAAAACAAGGGAACGATTTGCCTCGTTTTTGTAATTTCGTGCCCAAGGAACGTATTTATTCATCAGTGAATTCTAGGAATATATCTATTTAACTAAGAGACAAAGGTTCTCCAAGCGCCGACTGCGGCAACCGTCTAGGGCGATTCCCGGGAAAAGGATAATCGCTTAGCGGTCACCAGTTATCCAGAATCCCTGATGCGCATTTCGTAAACAATGCTTCCATCTTCAGCATTGGACCCCCATGAAGATGGAAGCATTGTTTCCGAAATGCGCATCAGGGATTCTGAATAACTGGTGACCGCTAAGCGATTATCCGTTTCCCGGGAATCGCCCTAGACGGTTGCCGCTGTCGGCGCTTGGAGAACCTTTGTCTCTTAGTTAATTGAACGCCGAGTTCCTTTTTTCTTTCTTCTACATATCTATTTACTTAAAATTTTCACTACGACTTGGCCTTTAGTTCAGGTGGCAGCGCTTGAAGGGAGAATTACATATTAATTTAAAAAATTCTTGAAATAAGCCCAATTTCTGGAAGTAAACCCCTCTAAAAACTCTCTAAGGCATCAAATCACAAATTACATAATATACTAATTCAATTTTTTCTAATTTGAATTCAATCTTTTTTAATTTGAATTTTACGCTACGCCCGGTAGGTTAGGACTAAATCCCTTATCATCTAAACTTAAAGAAATATTCAATAATATATACGAAATAATAATGCGAAGTTTATATAAAAATTCAATAATAATCTCCTTCGCCTTTGTCTTCCATTTGTTTCTTACATTGCATGTTACCATATATTATTTTCTTAATTAACCCATCCAATATTTAGATCAACCATTTCCATTCGATTGCAATATTTAAAATCTCTTTCCCAATCAGCTCTAGTAATTTTGTTAAAAGTGCTTCGACAACGGAGATTATTTCTGCACGTGTGATTTCATCGGGAATCACACGTGCAGAACTCGGGATCGCTTTCGTCCAGATGGAATACATAATCCTCTCTAGCTCCTCGTTTGTGTTTCTAACAAAAACATCAACTCACTTCTCCAATCTAAACCACACGGCATATCTCGAAGGCTTCCAATTTTTCAATGTCTATTTTTTTTTACTTTGGCCGACGTTTCACACCCATACAGCAAAACAATCCGTACCCATAATTTTACTAATCTTCACTGCTTTCATAATCAAGATTTCTCGTCATGAGTTCGCTTTGCACCTAGGACGCTTCCAGCTCATTGTATTCTTTTTCGGACATCATCCATCATGTGCATGTTCCATCCCAAAAAATAAAATACATGACTCAAATAAGGGAAATGATAGGCCAGTTATAGCTTACCTTATCCACCTCATAATTAACTTATCTATCTTACTTTTGGTTTATTACATTACTGTGGTGTCTATCATCTTTATTGTCTCCCAAAATCTCTTTCTTTATTATTGCAGCTTTGTCGTTCTCATATCGTTCTGACTTTACATCTTCTTAACCAGCTACCACTCTGAACAAACTCGGCGGAACGGCGATTCCCTTTGTAGTATTCTATGAGGAAATGGTGAATATAAATAAACACTTTTCAATAAGAAACAGATGGTATCTATTCAAAATCACTGTGAACAACACTACAGAAAAACTAGTTTTTTTCTGTAGTGTTGTGCAAAGTGATTTTGAATAAATAACACCAGTTTTTTGAAAAGTGGTTATTTTTATCCACCATTTCAATTACCACTCCTTTATCTATGTTGTCCTAAGGTTCTTTCATCACTTAACATATACATCTGAAAAGGTACTAGAGATATGGGACATCCTTCCTCCCCTTCCTAACTCTAGGGAGAAGATTGAAGATTAAACGAGACTTGTTAACGATTCTAAATTAAACGACTTTAAACACCATTACCCACTTCTGACCGTTTAAAGCAGATTTAAAGGGAACGAAACGTGGAATAGAAGCACAAATCCAAACCCTTTGACGGATTCGAAGGCAAAGGCAGGCGGCGCATGCGGAACGACGTAATATACGAAACGAGGAAAGTTAGGGTCTCCGGAAAAAAGGCAGCAAAGAAAGAGAGTGAAAGGACGGAGCGAAAACGCGAAATGGGTGCATATTAAAATCGGAAGCTGCATTCGGAGGGAAAGTTTCCCGCGACGGGATCCGAAGACGTATTGGGGCAAAAATGGAGGTCTTTCGTTGCGACGCAATGTAAAGGGAAATGAAACGTAACGAGATCGGCACGAAAGGGGAGATAAACTTAATTAGGGCACACGAGACTCGCGGAATGAGTTTCGCGGGATACTTTACCGCCGCGATAACCGTTGATTACGGTTTTTTTCGCGTTGGAATTGGGATATTTATCACTGGTAGGCGTAGTTAAAAGAATCCTGCGTCGGAGGATAGAAAAGGGTGTGCGTGAATGCCCTGCGTGGATTCTTCCGCGGCGGTCTTCCTGTGGATTTCTGACCCACATTCTGTGCTTTCCGATTGAGGAATGGCTGCGACTGTGGCGTTTTAATCGCGTGGACTGTTTGCTCCAATTGGAGAGAGTAATTAGATTTTCCCTGAAAGCTTTTAAGGTGAACATACTTCTATGGCTATGAGGGTAGAGAATATTTATGGTGAAATTCGTTTAGAGCACTTCCGTTTAAGACGCTATTTTCCTTTATACGCTCTTTTCTCACGATCTCAGTCTCTTTCACTCGTGAAACGTGTTAAAGATACAGTTTCGGATGCTCGACTAGCCGTTTACGCTAGCACTGTAATACAGTTTAAAAGATCATACGCCTCATTCAGTAAACCAAAAAGTGTTCACATTGTCTGAATCGTTTCGAAGATTCGTTCTTTTTCTTTACTATCAGGATCCGAAGGCGCATCATATGATGCTGCTTTAAACATTTAGAAAATTTTAATTTTTCTGTTTTCTGGACAATTTATTGTTCTTATTAGGACTGTAATGTATATTTTTAATCTTTCAAGTAACTGGAGACTCCTATGTAGCCTAATTAATTCATTATTGTCTCTACGCGATATGGTATTGGGTTCGATGTCTTTTATACAATTCTTTCCCAGTATGTATTTACAGAATGAAGAGAATTCAGCTGTAAAATTACATATCAATTCCTCATTAAATCATTAATATTCATCACTAAATACATCATCAGGTCAACTATTTTATGAGAAATATATTAAGAAATAATATAAGTCTGTAATCACTATGATAGTGGTGGTTAATCAGAAACCTTTCATATTTGAAAGAGTGAAGGAGCTGCTTGCCAAAGTGGTGCTACAACTTACGTGGGATGCGGATATCATATATAATATTACGTCAATAATGAGCTTATGAAGTTATTGCTGAACGAACAGCTTATTAAAGAAGGAATCCTAATTAATTTATCATAATTAATATCTTAATCTAGTGTCTACTTAAGGCTAACGTTGGGATTTTCCTCACGTATTTGAGCATATTCCAAGCAATGTTAAAAATTAATAATTATATTACGCTCCCTTTGAACCAACTAACCTGATTAGAAAGCCAAATTGCAAGGCTATGAATAAATAATTAATAATATTAACTTTAGCGTAAGATTTACTTTTGATTAATTTTGAATTTAACATTAATTCACGGTAAATTTTTTCGTGAGTTTACTTTTTATTACACATCTCTTTTACACGCAAAACAACAGTGGAGGTTTAGATTATCCACAGTGAGAATGACGATGTAACAGTGACAGTAAAGCATTATTAGCAAAGAAAACAGCAGGCCATAAGCGATAAAATGTACCCACGTAAATTTATCGGCAATTCAACAGCGTTAACAGCAACCAGTACACAATACACGCAGTTTCACGGAGACGAGATCGCCCGACAAAATCGTTGTATAGGAGAAGGCAACGCTTCCCGCCGAAAATATCTAAAAAATATTCGCCTGTATCTCTCTGGAAACCGGGGCTTATGATTCTTAATAACCACCCGCATGCGAGCTACTTGTTTCATTAAAATCCCCGCTGTGGGGATGGAGAGGACAAGGATTTAAAAAGCGCTACAAACTACTTTCACGAGTTTATTCCGCATGCAATCACGCTAATCAACTCCGAATTCAGAACACGGAAATCATTTTGCGTGTCCGCCCGCGAGAAAACATAAAAGCAATAAACAAGGCCGAATACCAAGCAGAGGCATTTTTCCCCTCCCCGCGAAACTCGTGTCCCTAACGTGAATAAATGTCGTTGTACGGGAGACTTATGCCCACCGAATGCAGTAGGCCTTCATTCCGATGGAGGTTCCCGCCGTTCGCTGCAGAGTGCGTGGGTGTCGTCGCATTGGCGCGACCGATGTGATCCCTTGCAAGTAGGCATAACGCCCACGTGTTACCATTGAAAGATCAATGGGATTTTAATGAGGTGCTTCATTAACTGAGACCCACACTCCTAAACGAGGTTAAATTTCGGGGAATGTTCCGAAAATCTTCTACATCTACATGAATACCCTGCAAGCCGCCCTTCGGCGTGTGGCAGGGGGTGTGAACACCAATCGATTGAGCTACTTTTTTAGCCTATTACTATCGCGTATTGTTCGCGGAAAGAAGGAATTCAAGGAAGGAGACAAATTTTTGAAGATAAATCTTAAAATTACAAGCCATTGTCATCGGACATCCCAAGTTATTAAAACGAATTATTGGAAATATTAATGCAAACCTCTTGAACGATTTTGAGATCCCATTCTGTAACGCTCTTAATAATATCGGTGTTTGCATAAACATCTGAGGGGATGGATGGAAGAATAAACCGACTTCTTCTAGCGTCTATTTCTCTTATTTTGCTCTCATTGTCGGATCGGCCGAAGTAACAGGGGGGTCGCATAATATCAAGTACGTCATGGGAAAACGTGCATTCTCTAAATTTGTTAAGAAGTCGCAACCTCGCTTCTAACCGCCTTTCTTTCAATGATGCCCAACCTGTATCTGAGAGCATCTTCGTGACGCTTATCTTTTTCTCGTAGCATTTTTTAACGAAACGTATCGCTTTGCGTTGAATTTTCTCAAGTTCGCGGGTACCCGTTTCATCCGCTGGGTCCCATATACTTGGCGCTTTCCCGTCTTGTGAAAGTTACGCGAATAAGAATGGTTATGTTGGTTCAAAGTAGAGGGCATACATAATCCATGCAGCTTTATGCAGTTTTACAGTAGACTTTTGTTGTTCCAAAATTCTTGCGAGTGATACACAAATAAGAATATTTGTACTGTTCAAAGTAGAGAAAATTCAAAAACCGTACTGCTTTATGGGTATTTTATTAAATAGTATGCAAATATGCGTTGAAATTCCATGACTTGCTTGAGTAAAATTGAAAGTGAAGAACAATTAATTACAGTTTGTGTGCGCGTTCGCAAAAATTGGAAATAATTAAATATATATCTTTGGTTTACTTAAAAATTGATGGAATTAGCGCAAACAATGAATTGATTATTAAATATGTTATTAAATCTTTTACGATGAATTCATCTCCGGATTAATATTCGGTATGAATTAGAATTATTTTCGTTTTAATGTTCTTTTTTAACAGATTTGAATCTCCGTTCCATTTTTTACGATATTTTTTTATGTTTAAACATATCTTATCTGATAGTTTAGCAACTTTTTCTTTAAAATCTCTAATATAACTGGATTTCGATCCAACCTTATCTAATTAAAAATCTACTCGGTTAATTAAATCTTGAAGGAAATTTACATAAGAAGTTTAAGTCAAAGTTTATACTTCAATGGACGGAGTCAAAAAAAAATGATACGCACCAGTTTGACTTTGTAAGAAGAAGATAACTGGAACCGAACCGATGTTTGTTTGATCACCGAACCGGAGTAAAAAGCGGAACGAAAATGATTACTGTCCAAGTCCCTGAAGTCAACGCATACGGGAGCAAAACGGAAAGAATGAATAGCAAATGCAGGCTACCGCGAGGAGTTGTATTGAAGTGCATTGGTGAAAGAGTCCGCCAGAGTGAGGTATACCTCTCCATCCCAGGGGATGCGCTGAAATTTCCACGCAGGTTGTGTTAGTGTTTGCAGGTGGCATTGTGATGAACATAGCAGTTACATGTTGATATTAATGCCTCATTAACTTCCGCATGAAAAGATCCCAGGTTAGTAGCGGTCCTTTCACAGCAATATCCATTAGCCGAGACATTTATTTAAGTAACTCTTCCAATCATCTCAGAACGAACACCAATTCGCAGATTCAAAAAAAAAACCTCAGCTCCGAGAATCTGCAAAAGCCCCCGGAGACTGCAATCCCCAATAGAAGAGGGAGAGCTGAAAAATACGACGCAGCGCGTATGCGAGGGCAGAAGTCACATTCCGGTAAGTGCCCTCGGTTCCTTTTTATACGGGAAAAAAGACCTTCTTCCCCTTCCACTTACGACATCTCCTCTCTTTCTCAACCCCTCGTTATAATGGCGGGAAACAACCCCTGCAACCTCTCCTACACAAGGGGGACTCTGTTTCCATGGACCGCGTTTAAGTACAAGGGAAAGAACATTTCTTGGTCGGTCTCCGAGGACTCGGAGATGTTCCTCTTTTTCCCTTTTGAGCATCACGCACTTTTCAAACGCTCCTTCCGCTCGGATTGGATGTCCGTCATTAACTTTGATGTCTCTTTAAGGAGATGTAATCCGTTGAGGTTGAGATATGGAAGAGGAAGACGGAGGGATTTTCGCTCAAGATTCCCTTCCTGTTATTTTTTGCCCTTTTAAAACGCTGGGAGTGAAAGTGGGGAGGAAAATTGAAACTTGGGATTCGAAGGAAAATAGAGGGAATGAAATTTGTGGAGAGGGGTGTTACGGAATGGATTAGCAATTTTAATTTAGGATATTTTAGGGGTGCTGAGGAGGGGAGGGCGATGCGATTCAAAAGTGCAGGAGCGATAAGGATCTCTCAAGGGAAATGGTTTGGACGTTGGGATTAGAGGAAAACGTTTCTGAGCTTTTCCAGAGCTACTGCGAAGCTCCAAGTTCGTAGCGAATGTCATACGTTTTCTCCTTAATCACCTTAAGCGCATATTGAACGCAGCTCGATTTGACTGCTCGATCCCGGTTTCTACATAAGAAAATGATTGGTGCTTGCTGATTCTATTAGGAAATATATTCATATAGTTGCTGTTGGACCTTTTTCCGGAATCGCAGTAATCGCTGTTGTTTATCAAAAATTAATATTCTTCTGCGTACTATCTTAGTCCATTACATTGTACGGCTCGAACTATCTTGGTTTGTATGATGAAAATACACACCCAGTTACTACTTTGACTTATTTTATATTTTACACTGTTTACCGTAAGGTCATGGACACGAACGTACATGGCAAAAACACATAATTCTTTGAGTAAATAAAAATGTGAAAGAAAAGAAAATTTACTATCGTTATGACATTATTTTGTTTGTTATTCTTAACAATTGGTATCCATTATCTTCTAAATATGTTTTCATTTTTCATTTTACTCATCCGTTCAGCTTGACTGCTGAATACTTATAAAACATTCAACATATCGCATTCCAAAAAAGTAAATTTTTATGATTATCAGCACTTATATTCGGATCCGATCTTTTATCCTATTTGCACATTGTATAATTTAAATTATTACAAATCAAAGTGCGAAATTTTTAGCATTAATTGATGCATCGTATATTCTCAAATAATTCAATTCCTTTGCATGTATCAAAACGCTGACAGATGTGGCTAGTGAATTTTTTGATCAATAATCGGAATGTTAATTTGATTGCTGTTCAATTAACCTAATTTCAATTTCATGGAAACTCTACCTGATAAAATTATTTAGCATACAAAAACAGATCTTCGAGTAAATAATAAATAAATGCTGCGAAGAGCACCTAATTGGAGAATTGTATGGAAAACATTGATAAGGAAAATAGAAATGTAATGGGAACAAATTCAGGGACAATTTCTACTATTAAGGTTTGCTGGGTATATTTAAACATGCCTCTATATTCCTATTATTCATAAAAATTTCGATAGGAATAAAAAGTATCGTACGTTTAAACAAAATATATCTAATGACTTCTGGTATTAATTCCAACCTATTACTCGATTATTTAAATAACTATCACTTCAAATGTATTCCAAACAGAGGATTGAAACTCTACTTTTTCATTTTAGACATGTTTCTAATTATCATAATCCAATATTCCCTCTGTCGTTGCTTAGAGTTAGTAGTGATTACTTTGACTAGTGATTTAACTTTATTTCAAATCAAGAATCTAAGCAAATATAAACCAATTTTTTTTTCATCCTCATCGCCTTCAATTTTAAATTAGCTCATATTAAACGAATCATAATATAGAGATGGTTTACCGATGGGTTTACCAAAATCACAGATCTTAGAAGTTTATGGCTTATTTCGCATGTATACTGGAAGTTTCGGGGCCGCAAATAGATTATAATATAAATAATCTATGCTTTAAAGATAACTGTCTTAGAATTATTTGTTTGATATGACTTTGTGTCAAGTACAAAAGCAAAATTAGATAGTAGCGTGAGTTCTGAAAGATGAAAAATTGACTTTTTGATAATGTTTCGTGTTAGTTATCTGATTTTCGACAGTGTCCTTCCATCTTAATATTCACTGTCGATATCAATACAGAAAAAGTATTTATAACCTAAGGAACTTGAATCAAAATATATATAATAATATCAAAATAAATAGACTGTACTATAGATTAGGAAACATGTATTTTACACGTAAGGTGTATAGAACAATTCTATATATCCGGATATTCAGTTTTCCCTTCGGCTGCTTTATCTATCGATCTATCTTGATTGAACGTTCAGACTAAATTTTGAAAATTGCGATGAATTTTGTCACGAGTTCTAACTATCTAACATAAACGCATATATAAGTAAAAGTCTACCATACCAAGAAGAATGAGGGGATCAACTTTGTTCCGGTCACTAGTGAATTTTCATGAACAAGTTCCCGAAAAAGTAGCCGATATTATGCGCCTTCGCTAGTCTATATAAGACAAAAGATGTATATTAGTATATAAGATACTAAGAGAAAGAACGGAGAATTAGATGCTGGAACAGTCGATTAAGGAATTAATTTTTTCGCGAAAGCAATCGATTAGGGAAGTAAAGTCATTTCATATGCCGAAGGGTTGCTTTCAGAGTACGCTCATTCATTAATCAGGTATCATCGTTATACGAATCTTTAGTCATTTTCAAGTCTAGAAAACTGCGGATGGAGCTTCATCACCCGAAAATTCGTAAATAATAGTCGCTAGTAATAGAAAGCCATTAGTAACAATCACTAAGGAAAATAGGAGCAAATTTCCTCAATCCTCATTTTGCCTTATGAGCCTCATTCTTCTATCTAGGTAGATAAAGATTTTACTTTACAAACAGTAATGGTAAGTTTATCGGTTGGAGTTGGATTCTTTCTGATAGCCATGTGGGCAGAGCGTAGCGACTTCGGTAAAATCGTTCCTGGGTTCGATTCCCGGTGGGACCTCACATACGGAAAATTATCTCAGATGTCGAAACAATTTTAGCAATGCTACCATTAAGGGACAAAGATTCTCCAAGCGCCGACAGCGGCAACCGTCTAGGGCGATTCCCAGGAAACGGATAATCGCTCAGCGGACACCAGTTATTCAGAATCCTGATGCACATTTCGGAAACAATGCTTCCATCTTCATAGGGGGGGGGGGTCCAATGCTGAATGAGGATTATGAAGATGGAAGCATTGTTTCCGAAATGCGCATCGGGATTCTGAATAACTGGTGACCGCTGAGCGATTATCCGTTTCCCGGGAATCGCCGTAGACGGTTTCCGCTGTCGGCGCTTGGAAAATCTTTGTCTCTTAGTTCATTGAACGCCGAGTTCCTTTTTTCTCTCTTCTAATGCTACCATTGTTTATGCGTAGATTTCCGTTCAGTAGATCTCTGTCCATCATCGTCACCATTGTTTTTGGTCAATCCAAAGCAGTTTCTTATCTTTTATCCCTCTCTTTTATTTTACTTGGCGACCCCCAGAATTCCATCTCCCCAAAGTCTTTCCTTCCCTCCGATCTGGAGTAAAGAGACCCCGATCACACACCTTTGGTGGCATCAGCCCTCGAAAGCGATGGAAGGATTCCAGAGGGAGGGTCTGAATGGTGGGCGAGACCTGCTCTCCATCTGTCTTCATAAAACGGTCTTGCTAGACAAGCCTTCTTTTGCTAACCCTATGGAAATGGCAGCGTCGATGTTTGGATGGGAAAGAAGTGAGAGATCAACCCCTCAGGAAAAAAATATATCCGCCCCCATCCAAATGGGATCGAGCCCTTTTTTCGTCATCTAAACCATAGACTTTTTTATTCTCCCGGTGCCGTTTCATCTGCACTCTTTGAAGGGTAGCATGCGGCTCGGAGAATTCCGATATGGAAGTACCCGCCCCGCGTCTTCTTTCATAAAACTCTTTCCACGGTGACTGCGTAGCGCTCCCCACAAAACTGGAGATCCACTGAGATTGATGGAGCTTTTACGAGCATTCCGTTTCGAGAACTCGGACCCAAATATTTAGTGAGAACAGTAAAGGAATACAGCGGAAACGAACGAATTGTACGAATACTTGCAGGTGCGAGCGTTAATGCCTCCGATGACAAGGATTATTCGTTCCATTATCTTATCCCTTCAACCAACGATATTATCATTAATAAATGAAACAATTGACAATATCTTCCACAGATATATTTTCCAAGGCAAGTAGTAACTAGTATTAGCTAGTTTTGCCAATTAATTCATATCTTCCCTAAGGATTTCAGTCGTCTTTTGAGTGATTCTCAAATAGACGGTGATTCCGAACTTTTCGTATGAAGAAATCATTTGGACTTAAATTATATAAGAAATCATGATAACTTAGTACATAAGGGCACTCAGGGAAAATCTCAAGGATTCTTTTTTCAATGCCCATTTTTCCTGGGGTTAAATTGTTTACTTTTGCATACATACACACAATGGTTCCATCCAAAACAAAACATTACCCAAATATGGACTCAGCAAAAGATGTTAATATTAATAACAATTTATTGGTCCATTCAGAATATTCCTTAGCCTAAGAAAATAGTCTGTGGGGTCTAAGTATTTCCGTACATTAATTAATGCATTTAACTGTAGCAAATAATTTTTCAAACAGTATATTAGATAATAAAGAAATAGAAATAAATATATGAAAGTATATATTAAATTAAAAATTCAATGAAATCCTGTACAGATCCAACGACTCAATATAGAGTTCACCGGTTTCGGCGTATTACACCTTGATCAGAACTAAACACTGTAGCACAAGATATATATGCAAAGTATAAGTGCGAGGAATGTGTGGGAGTGTCATTGTGGTAGAAAATTTAGATATAATAATAAAAAATAATTAATAATGTTTGGAGGTGGGAGGAGATGGCAAGTGTAGGAAAAGAGTCATTAGAAGTGATGAGCGGTTCTGGACATAATGGAATATGGAATCTGTACAGTCTTGATTAAATTTTTAATTTAAATTCGAGGTCCCATCGGGAATCACTCGTTACATTCAAATGCACGCATATTGAAATACATTCATAAATCATCATTAGGTTGGGAAAAGGAAAATTTAGGGCGATAAATTTAAAAAAATAATTTTTAATAAAACTCGGTTCGCTGTTTTACTGATTCTCGAAATAATTTAATTAGTTTCGAGCTGATGAACGTAAAATTTAAGATAACGTACGGAAAAAAACCTTGAGAATTTCACCTATATTGTTAAGAACCCGGATGTTTCCCGTAATCTCGGAAGCCGGAAAAATTTCTTCTGAATCGAAAGAGAAAGTCATCTTAGATTGATGCAGACTGGGTAAAATAAAATGTAACTGGGAACTGTAAATTCAGATTCTGAATAAGTGAGTGAGAAAAAGTGCAAAATTACGGAAATAAGTTTTCCTATCCCTATGCATGTTATCAAAACCCCCTGCTGTGATTATGGTGTATGTAGCTATCCCTGTTTTAATATATAGTATGATTTTATGTAAATATATCTCGGAAGGAGACTTGCAGGGTATTATTTAGAAACATGGTCATGATATTCAAGTAAAAGCATATTACATAATATTGATCAGTGGGAGGGCATATGACTATAGGGTTATTTCTATATTTCCTAGATATGGCATAACAGTGTAACAGTGACGTAGACTGAATGATGTATGAATCCCCTGAGACGCATTGGAAGATGGGTTGCAGCATAATTAGATGTTCTCATTCACATAGGTGATAGATGTGAGCCTAGAGATCTGTGTGAAAGATTCTATCCACCCTTAAATGTTAATGGAAATATTATATAAAAATAATGGTTACATAAGTGAAGTACACTGAGATAATTACTGTAGTAAAAGAGAATGAATTCTATATCGAAAGTAAAACTTCAAAATTCGGATGGAATCTGAGTGATTTAATGTAAATCGTTATTTATTTTATGAACTACAGTGGGGAGTCTCTACATTTTCTAGAATTATTTCAAGCATGTATAAAATTGCATCATCATCATAAGAGCGGCATAAAATTATGCTAAATCGAATCACCAATAATACCACACTCCAACCGTCATGCCTCCTCAGCTATATTCCTTAAACGATTCATTTCAATGTGAAATGTTATTTCTATTCTATAGCATAGTTGCAGAATTATCGATTTTTTCTCCATATCAAACGACTTTCCTCTTCTTTTAGCTTTTTCTTCTGTTTTTGCGAATATATCAAAATCAGTCGATTAATAAATATAGAATTGCACTTTGGAGATATAGGGAAAATTGCATATCGAATATGTGCATTACGCAATTACCAAACTGATATTATACCTATAAAGGAAAACTACGTTATTATTTCTTTTATATTACCATTTTCTCATTTAAGCAACTTATTAACTACTTCTCAGGATTTACCTCGAGATATTAAACATAATTAATTGGCATCCAAGTTCTGTTATACTTCACCAGTTATATCTACCATTGAACTATCGTTCAAATACCGTTCAAACATTATTCACTATCGTAATTATACACGAACGATTGAGAACTCACTAGTTACAATTTCCACTATTCGTCACTTCATCTCGAAATCGAGGTATGATTCAGTTAATTAATTAAGAAGAAAGCAGAGCAACACATGGAACGGAAACTCGGGGTTTCAAATTAAGCAACGGATCTGAAATTGGAAGCAGTTGGAATGAAACCCTTGCGAGACGTTCTCCCAATAAAGTAAACAGAGTTAAAAATGGGGACTTTAGGTAGATAATTAAATAAATGAAAATGGAACAGCAGAGGGCGTAAGTTGGCATTTTTTTCTTGAGGTGGGCGTTAGAATAGTATGGCCAAGGTTGGCAAAATATATGAAAAATGTGAAGTTCCGTTCTGACAATAAACAGAAGAGTGGGTGACCCAGAAAAAGATAAAAGGAAATCATACTTCTTTATTTTGTTTTCCTTGATCTTTTGTATCAATATCCTAGGCCATGTAAGAGGGTAGCCGCAGGAATATTAATTGAATGATTAAAAAAATGGGAGCTTAATACAATTAATTTTTGCACTTGCTATAGAACACTCGTTAACATATGAAACCAAGCTATACTCTTACCATGCGATGCTCTGCTGTATTAGAATCTCCATAAACATCAGAATGTATCAAAGCTTTCAATACTGTAGTGGGAAACTTCATGTCACAAGAATACGAATCCATAATGAATATATAGGCAAATATCTATTAATATATAATATAACCATGTGTCCCGTTAACATATGTCCCGTTTTTCCCGGGACAGTTCCGTGTCCGGCTCTTTCGTCCAGTCCAAATCGTCTAGATTTGTACTTGGTCTCGTTAAAGCTTCCTCAAAAATATGTGATTTCTTAGTGAAATTCAAAGTAAAAATACAAAGAAATGAAAATTCAGGGTTCTCTGAGTTAAAATAAACGTTATATTAAAATACAACAGGTAATTAAGTATTCTCGCGATAAATTTTATCATCATGAGGGTTATTAAATAACAAAAATTCTAAGGCGGGATAGTAGTGAGAAAGGTTAGCTTCCAAATATAACATATTTCACCGTTAGAATTTTAAATTCCTTGTGATTTACACATCACTTGTTCACAAATACTAGGGTTACTTTATCCCTAACAAAGATGAAATTTCCATCAATAAAATTAGTAAGAACACACATGACAGGTTTAGGTGAGATATGGTAGAACTCCTTCATGATAACACGCAAAGAAAAGCTCACTAGGTAGAAAGTTGGAGTAGGCAATATATTTAACTCAAAACTCATATATTTAAACCATATAACGGTATTTGTGTACGGGCTTGCGTTATAGCACTCGTATTTGTTTAAGTTCACAAGTATCATTATTGAATTATTGATAACTTTATCACAATCTTGCTTATTAGTCCTCGTTCAGCTTTAATCTGTTTCGACCAGCCATAAATTTACTTCAGAAACCGATGTAACAGATAAACGTAATTAGATTCCGGCAAAACCGTACACCACGATCAAAATATCCCTTATTTTATGGCCCGAGTACGTTTCCTTAAGCGGCCAGAATCAGCAGCAGTCGGATTAAATCGCTCCGCCCATTAACTTCACCACCGAAATCCCAGCACGATTCGGTTACCATCCCCTCTCCGGCTGCACCCAACTGCAAGAAACCCTTATTAGTATAACCGTGGAAAAAAGTGCGATACAAGAGCACCGGATGAAGAAGATAGCCCGTCCCTTTTTCGTGCGCGGATATCGCAGCAATATCAATATTCCACAGTAAAACAGTCGAGTGCCATCGACGGCGCAAAAATTATCCCGCAGGGCCATAAATCTCCAGACATCCGACTGTAGCGATGCGTAGGGCAAAAAAGAAGCAAATATCTCACGCTCTCCGTGCCAAAGAGGGCGGAATAAAAAATATTACGCGCAGTTTACTCCCATCCGAGCAAAACATTGCCCCTCGAGATTCTCGCCGAGGTTGCGCGACCCCTTACTACATGAGATTCCCTTCCTCCTGAACCTCCCTCTCAGACTCCTGGTCTTCCGCAAAGCGGAATATTTCTGAAAACTCCAAATCAGTTACGCTTCGGAGATTTCACGGCTGGGATAAAGTGCCTTCTCTGATCTATTTAACGGAGGGAGAGATAAGGGCATAAATCATAGGGATCTCGCTAGGGGAAGTTCTCCCTCCTGTCGCCCGTTCCCACTTCGATTATTTTCAATGGATTTCTTCGGAAATTGTCGAAGGGATTCCCCCCTCAAATTTTTCTCATTCTTTTTGCTCCCTCCCAGCATTCCTTCCTTCAAATCCATTCCGTGATTCTTCTATTATATCGTTCGTAATCCCTCAGTATTGCTCGCATTATAGATTTATAGACTCTTATTGATTCTTTTCCACCCTTCGCCCACCTATTACTTGATTCTTCTATTAAATTATTTGTTGTCCCCCAATATAGCTCGCACTATAAATTTATAGAGTGGCATCGATTCATTTCTGGCCATGTGTATCAATTTAATATCTATCTGGTTCCCAGTCAGGCCGTACGTGATTTTCTCACCCTTTTCAATATAATTTATCATGTATTTATGGATAACTTGCAATAACCACCCCTGTGTATGTCAAAATGATTTTGTTTGACTTTTGGCAAATAATTTTATCTGTTGTGGATAGTAGTACCCTTTTATTGATTAATCCTTTTGTTCAGAACAAATAAAAACACTACAAATTTTCAAATATTTTGGTACTGAAGTTTGAAGAGCATTGGTTCGTGTGTATGTATTTAGATAAACAATTTGTGAATAAAATACGGAAGGAATTTTTGGTTATACACCGGAATATCGGAATATCATTTTCAAAGGTATGTTACATAGATAGAGTAATAGATCATTTATATTCCCTGCACATCAGCTGTAAATAATTTGCTCAGAAAATTTGCCCATATGAAAACATAGTCGGTTAAAACGAGGATTACTCGTTGTAAAAATTCAGGTATATTTTCTGCATAGTTCTTTCTAAATATTTCTTTCTATGTAGACCTTATGTTTCTCCACTGATAAAAATGAAGCAGTTTATGGATATTATTCGCTCCATTATCGGAAAAAGATCTTCTCTCAGGATAACAATTTTACAAATTCATACTACCTGTTTCATTCATTGAGTGAAAGGGGATGCGTCACCTGTTCAGCCTATTTTATCATCTTAACACTACTGAGAAGTTGCTTCTCAGAAAAAGATGAATGTTGAATGCACTGATTCTTCTTCATCGTTCACTGTATTTCTCAGCGCCTGTCTTTATCATATAGAATCTTGGTCAGTCTCAGTTCCAGAGGAAGGTATGGTTGCAACAAACTACACCTTTTATCCGCTTTTTGAGCATTTTATGATTGGTAAAGGGATTGAGGGCTGGCTGACTGCAATAGGACCATTGTGGTAGTGGGTGCCACAAAGTGGATTCAGTAGACGCTTTTTCTACCGAAGCTTAATGAAACACGGAGTGACACTGCTCTATGAAATTATTGCTTTGCAGTATTAACCCAGGAAGTGGAATACATGGGATAGAAACGTATTTAATTGTGGCTTTTTTCTCCCGTACCTTGAGCATTTTCTGATCGTTTTGTTTGGTTACTGCTTCAATTTTTTCAATGGAAACTCGTGGAAGATACTCATTCGGATAGACGTCTAAGTGCTGGAACGAATGTTTAACTGGTATTAAATCAAGGTGCTGTGGCAAAACTTTGTGTTTCGCCATCATAAACAAAGGAAAAAAACCTAATATTTTCCTCTGAATTAATACTTATTCTACTAACCTAAATACTAGTTCAGTGTAAAATACTATATTTGTTATGTTTGTTCGGATTTGATTTATTAAATGGCACTTCACTGCATTTCCATGCATCAACGCGAATCCTGTTTGTTGATATTTCTTCGGTTTCTTTCCCATTTCTTTCTTACTTCTCTGGCTTCCCTACACCCCAACTTCCTACCCTCACCACTTCCCGCCTCCTTCCTTCCCATTTCATCTCCATCCCCACAATATTCCACCCTCCATCTCTCTTCCCATTCCTCTTCCCACCCCTCTGCCATTCCATCTTCACCCCTCACTTTTTTCTCCGTCCAAGGGGAACTGTTGGATATAGAACTGAAAGCAAAGAGGGGGACCTTCTGTCAGATCTTTTATCCGCACCCCACCTCTCACCCACACTCCTTATTCTTGACTCCCAATACATCTAACATCATCCCCATCCTGCCCATTGGAGGGCCTCCTCTTGGATTTCCGACTTCTTTCCCCCGTTATCCGTTAGCCAACCGCCGCCGCACATTTTCAACTCCCGCGAAATGTCTTTTGGTTTCCATCATCGCTTTCCGGTTCGTAACGGAAGTATCTGCAGGGTAAGGATTAGGTAGAGCACCCATTGGTCTCTTTGCGCGTGTATTCAAGATTGATGTTTATAAGGCAAGCTTCAATCCAATGAAATGTGTATGAAATCAGCTATATTTTTAAAATTCACGGAGGCCGTAATTTTGCGGAGTTCCGACATAATCGAAGAATTTTGGCCAAGGAAGCTCATTCTACTTGGTAGCCATTGTATACTGTTTGCAATTGCCTGAGCAGGAAAAGCATTTATATATCGAAGAATAAAAAAAGAAACTTTTAAAAGACAATAGTAACATTTACTTTCCACGCAAAGTTTTTCAGGGGCGACTAGTTTCGGCCAGTAGTAGTAGCCCCTTGAAGGGCTTAAAGATGGCTATCATTAGGAAAGTAAAAGTTACTTTGTTGTGTCTTAAAACTTTGTTTTATTTATTAAATAATAAAATACTTCCGGGTAATATACAGCGTCACGGGTTAAAATAACACAACGTTTCGCCCACTCTACGGCCGGCTTTTTCAGGTGAAGTGAAGGCTAATTCTTCGGTGGCTCTCCTTTTATCTGTTTCTGCCTTTCACTGTCTGTTTTTAAAATCCGTTTTCATGTAGTGGAGAGGGGGTAACCGGTTTGTTTTATTTAACAATTCTTTGAGCAATATTTTTGCCTTTCCTTTCCATTTTTTGATGTCACAAATATTCAGGTGATTGCAAACGGTAAATAATGTCCACTAATTAGAATGAGATTCTTTGGTGAAATTCTCTCTTAACTATCTTAGAAAACAGGTTAGCCGCGTCCTCCTTGATCCTTTCGAGTAATTGGCGCCGGACGGTCACCGGCATATCAGCGATTGCAGAGTTGTTCGAAACTCTTATCCGAACCTCTTACACACTTAAGTAAACCTTGTATGTTAACTATATCTTATTTATGTTTGCGTGGGATTTATAAGTATGTTAACTATTTCTCATTTATTTTTGTGTGGAACCTTAAAAGGCCTTGAAACAAAAATTTCTTATAAACGGTCTGTCGAATGTCTTTGCTACGACCCGGAGAGAATGAGTTGACATAAGTTGAATTGCATGCTAATTCCACATTAACTCTTGTGCAAGGATATGAATTTCTTGTTTTCAAATTTTAGACGAACATAATTACAAACAACAAAGATACAAATGCGTAATAGATATAAATATGCGTATAAATGTGCCTATAAAATTATGCGTATTTCTCATTAATTGGCTTTGTATATTTTATCCGATATTCTTTACCTTCCATACATTAGTTTCCAGTCAAAATTTTGTGTCCGACCACTCAGCCACTGTTGAAGTGTCACGGAAATTAGTAAGACAAAAGCGGCCTCAATGTTGGCTTCAGCTTTCTCTACTGCGCAGCCAGAATAAGCGCTCTACCTTATCCTTTCTCTATGGAAGTATCCCGCGATGAAGCCGTGGGGGTAATTTGGCGGGAATTTTCAGCTCCGCATGGAGACGTGGCGCTGCCGTCGGGAAAACGACGCCCCAATTAAACCGCGCCGAAGGATTTCGCGCGGGAAAGGAGGCAGTCCTCGCTTCATTTCATTTGCCTATGACTCGGAATCGAAGCGGATTGATGTTTAGATTTCGGTACTCGAAAAACCACTCGGAAAAATTGGGAGCGGTGCTATGGGATGGGAGTCGTCACGGAGTGGGGTGGATTCGACTTAATCCAGAAGGCGGTAATAAATGGGAATCTTCCTTCGACGGAGCGTTCGATTCCTCCAGCTATCGATCCGCGATTTTTTTTGTTCCTTCTGAGTTAGACACCGTCTTATTTCTCCTTACTTGGCTGGCAGAGGGAGCGCCGGGAGGAGAAATGGATCTTAAGGTCAGCAATGTCCTCTTGGGGAGGTAGGAATTTCATCTGTCAATATATACCAGACGGTGTTCTATAGCAGTGCGAGTGGGCAAGGAGCGGTAAAAGCACACATTATGGACCCATCCATCAATCTTGCAGACATATTAAAAATTTAGGGCCAGAAATTTTTAAAACTTTGTATTACTCACGTGTAGGCTACATGTACATCAACTTAAAGAAACTATTCCATATTCAACTCATTAGCGACGCGGAGTTCATTACAGCGAATCAGCTAAGTGAAAGGTTAGTTGGAAAGTTATTTCAGAGAATTTATCCCTGGTTTTTCCAAAGATAATACGAAGCATTTTTAGTATTCCATTTCCTTTTCCTTCATATACGATAAAATGCTCTTAGAAGCTTCCCCTATTTTTGTTTCCATTATTATTATCATTATATTCGACACAATGGATCATTTTTGTTTTTAAAGTAGAATTTACGACTCATATAACTTCAAAAGTAATATCCATATACGCATTCAAACAATTATTATTTATTCAAATTTAGATAATATCAGCCTTCTGCTATATTCATCATTCATTGAACATATTATTACTTGTCTCAATTTTTCCTAATATACCGCTGTTTGAATACGGAAATTAAACGCTTATGTCGTTAAACCCTGATTTGTTGAGGTTGCACCCTCTAGGTACGTTGAAACTTCGAACAATTGGATCGCCAACTAGTAATCCATAAGGATTAATTTTATTCTCATCTTTCAGCCCAAGCTTAATTTCGCGGATTTTAAGGTTTCTTGGAGCTCTTTTTCACCAACAACTCATAAATCTGACCTCAATTACACCTTATCCAGATTGGAAATCCGATTTTCCACATCTCCGGTGCAATCCGTAATAATAGTTCCAATTCACCTATTCATACAAAATGCAATTTTAGCAATCCCCTTTAAATTATATCACTTATCTCTCGGGCATAACTATCTTTTGGATTTTTTCTATTACCACGTCCGTACCAATAGTCATTTCATTCATTCCCGAATTTTATCCCCGGCTTTCTGAATTCTTCGTATGGACTCGAGTTCTGTCTGATAATCCTCATCAGACACTTAATCCCACCCATTTCAAAATGCTTTAACTCCCTAATTAAAAAAGACCTCGGCTGCGAGAGACAATCCTTTCGTTACTTGCAGAGAGAGTATTTTTTTGCTTTCCCATTATCCCGAGTCCACGTCTTCCCGTGATATCTCAAACACATACAATCCCTTCGCAAGCGAGAGGAAAGAATTAACCTTATCCTTGTAAACAGAGAACGTTTCATTAATTCACTTTTTTTCTCATATCACTGCTCTGGCTGAGAGAAATGCAAGTAGAGAGGATATGCGGATATTACGGAAGATTGCGCATAATTATCCGCAGAATTTTCGCAAGGAAAAGTTTTTTGTAAGTGAATGTGTGATCATCTCTAAGTTTATCTTGTTGTCATCGAGGAGTAGGATTGTTATATAGCACCCAATCCATGATAAGTGATATTATATACCAGCTTAAGTGATATTATTCCAGCAACATGTGGAACCCACTTGGATGTCTCAAATTAAATAAAATGCATTACACAAACATCACCTTCTTTCGATGCTTATTGAATTTGAAAGGCAGCTCGAGTCACTCCTGAGACATCAAGTAGAATTTTCAAACGCCGAATCTTAGTTTAGAATTTTAAATCCGTAATGTTCAGGAATACAAATATTTCGATTTTATTTACTGTATTAATAATTAGATAAAACTCTTTGCGAGATGACTCCAAAACCGTCAAGGTTTGACGGTTTTGGAGTCATCTCGCAAAGAGTTTTACTAACAACCGTGTCTCTCCTTTTCCTTCCAATAATTAGATAGTTTTGAAAAACGTTAGAAAGAGATCCTCATCATAAAGTAAATCTCTTCCTAGACAGGTTTCCGAAGGCGTCGAGTATTTTCAACACATCCCCATCCTTTGCCTGTTTATTCATTTATCGATAACCTTGATTCCTCTTCAGATTCGTCAGTATATCTCCCTTTCCTGCATTTTAATTTTATTTCTACTTTCATGATGCTTGACAATAGGCATTAACCTCTCTTGATGTATACCATACTAAATTCTTTCCTCTTCGTAGCTGTATTTGCCATTGATCTCTTCTCTTCCATCCATTCTAGCATTTGATCATTCCTCACTATATGTGATATAATTCTACATAATATAAATTCTATGTTTCTTTATTAATCTGAGAGAGATATGAATATGAAAATGAAAACTCCCACGAGTAAATTCTTGCTCCCACTTAGTGTCTCATTTATTTTAGATAGCTCTCCTTCTTAATTGCTTGAATCGAATTCATTTTTGAGGAGCGAGCAAAAGGAAAGCCATGATATTAAAAACCACAGGAACGTATAGCGTTATAGAAATTTTCTCGCAAATTTAAGGCTTTGGGTAAATTAAAACTCATTAAAATTTTATCATATAAATTATGCATATCATAATCAATCATTTCCGTCGCGTTAATTTTGATTTTTAATTGAAATATTTTTCATGAAGAGGCACGCATTACAGTATTTTTTTGATTCCGTTGCTTATTAGTGTGATAACAGTATTCAATTATCTGTATGAGTGTAATCATATAGACGAATGCATATATCCTCGAACGGATCCACGTTTGCTACCTCATTATGAGGATTTTAATTACAGCTAGACACCAATCACTCATAATGCATTCCATTCTTCACCTTTTTATTTAGCTGTGCGTTGTTTCGGTAAGGATGGAGCATTGTTTCCCGAATAATTTTTTCCGGAAAGACAAAGCTTGGAGAATCGTGTCCTTCGTTACACGTAAATGACTCAATATTGGTGTATTCACCTTCTTTAATCAACGCATTCAGCCAACGCGCTTTTCTGTGGGGGAAGCTTGTGATTAAAGGGGAAGACGTACCTTTAAATCCTTAATTACTGAGAATCATTTTGCAAACGTTCCTTCAAATGTGAAATTTTTATGCCGCATAGCAAATCAATGAACACAGGTGAAACACATCACTAATTGAATGTCTAGAGTTTTGTAAATATGGTTTGCGAATGAGCGGATTCATAGTTAAGCAATCTAGGTGCTAGTTTAGTATCTCAAACATTTGATTTCAATTATGTTTAGTACCTTCAGTAACATAATTCTTTAAATGTTTATAAAGGTATACTGCATTCACGAGTCCTTGCTTTTTTACGTGAAGGAAAATCTTTTATATGCTTAGTAAGTATTCTTAATCCTTTTCTTTAGTATGCTTAAATCCTTCTACCTGAAGAAGCCAATGGCAAGGTTGGTGAAACGTCGGTTTTTGTTCTTTAGAACGCTGTGAGTAGACGTTTTTATCAATAGAACAGCTACGCAGCGAAAGCCTCAAAGCCAAGTATGCATAATATTGTTACAGAATTTATAACACGATTCACATCTTGATATTATTTTAAGTCTATCAATTACTCATTGTAATTGACGTTAACAACTAAGACTTCATTACTTGTGTTTATTTAAGCCTTGGTAAGGCGACTGAGTATGAACTTGAATGTGACATAGGCTAAGTCAATGATCCTTTTGGTTTAGTATTGCATTATAAATTTTATCCGATATGTATTTGAGAACCGTCTATAGTAATATAAGAAATGTGCATATTTATTTCAGATAGTTCCTAAATGCGTTCTCGATCTGTTCTTTCCTCTTTTAGCCCTTGATAGCCTAAGATTGCACCTGAAAATGTATTTGACACTACATAATTTTATACTACCATATCTTGATGAGTAGAATATATTTGGCTGTCTTTCTATCTAGAATAAATAACATTTATCTTTTACTTACTTTTGTCTCAGTCTCGTTCACGGCTGTGATGCTATGAAAGCTACTGAGGTCTGAGTGATGCTAAATAATTGCATTCATTAAGGTCTTAAGGGATGCCACGAGCAGTGTTACTCGCAGAGTTATTGTGGTTCACTCAGGTGGATTTGTTCCACACATAGCATTCTGGCTCGGTGAGGAAAGCAAGGGCAAACTACTTTACTCCTCATCTTAGCTAATGGTAGAGGGAATAGCTTTTAGGCCTTCGAGCTGTATACTTCACCTTACTCAAGGCTTCGTTTGGGGTCGATTTGGGCTGAAGTTATCGCAATAGTTACATTCATATCCTTATATTAATTCAAACAAATCTCACGTATTTTTGTAGCTTCACATCTTTACGTGTATTTCCCTAACATTCAAAGGTAGTTGAAAGTAAGGCTTAAAGACCATTAAGCTAACAATATGCATTCTCCCTTTGTTCTTAGTTAACTATACAAATAATGCATTGTCATATTATTATTATTAACTACATTGTTGCAAGTAGACTGCTTATCTGGTGGCAAAAACTACATTAATTTTTACAAACATCAATTAAACAACTGAGGATAAACTATATAATACCCTCACAAGATTAAATACTTAAACACTGAAATAAAATAAAAATACTGGGGAATTACCATTGTGATTATGTTGTATTTAGATTTTAAATTTTGTGAGGGAATTGGTATTGTATTTAAGTGCTATAACTTTTCAGGGAACTAGTGTTGTAGTAGTAGAACTGTATTTGAGTTTTTTTTCATTGTAAGGGAATTAGTAATGGAGTTGGGAAATATGTTTTATCTTGTAAAGTAATTGTATAATAATCAACTAGCCATATCACTGACTGTTGATTATTATTTGTATACTTATAATCCTACAAAAGGACTAAAAAAATCTATAACAGTTTGATGTCATATATTATCGATCTTCAAACACAGAGATTAAAACGAAAATGATTTTACAGAATTAATTTTACCACCCCATTTTCACATGAGATGTTAATTTGTGGATAATTCAGCAAATGGGAGTAGGAAAAAAGTTTTACCCACCAAATTAATAACAGTGCAAATGAGTGAGTAAACATATGGTATCGTTTTGAAAATATTTAGCTTCTCTTATCTGCAAAATTGCATTCTTATGAAGTCACATTCATCGTGCCTGTTTAGTACTTTGTAAAATATCCACGAATGTGTTTGGCTTTGGGAGGAATTGAAAAATTCGGTTACGGGCGAACTAAATGCATTTCGGAATTCCATTTTAATGAAAGAAAATAACGATGATGATGTTACAGCGAGCAAGTTTATTTTATGTCGCATATCAAATACGAACTTAAAATTTTTCGATCTATTAAAAGGTTTCTGTTTACCTATACTTTACCCTTTCCGTTCTGTTGCATTTCAATTCAGCGATTCGGAAGTTTTTTGGCACATTGACAGCGCTACCCCAAACATACGTTTCAGCGAACGTGCATAAATTAAAAACACACATGAGTTTTTGAGGCACCAAGCAAGGGAAATATTACAACTAACATCATAATGGCGCTTCTAGTATATTTATAAAGTTGAATGGCATCCCCTATCGTAACTGAGGGGGTATAAGATAAATAGCTTAGTATTAATTATTACTCAAAAGGAGAACGTTCTCTATGTTGAACACAGATTCGATAGAGACTAACAGGATATTTTCTTGCTCTAGACTAATAGATATTAATCTGATCGTTCTACTCATTTGGTCTTGGCCTATGGAAAATTTGGGGAAACATCGGACAACTATGATATGCACATACCATGCCAAAAGTTACATTCCCCAATAGTAAAATATTTTTTCCATTTGTTCACAAATAACTTATTTTAGTTTTTAGCTTAATGTAATTTAGGACATTCCATATCTCTTGCGTTAACTTTCATTCAATTATATATCAGGTTGTAAAATCAGCATCCATTATCTACCTATAGAGATTGACAACTACATACGGATAAAATCATAATACGATACTAAACCAAAAAGCATAATCGACTTAGTCATATTTTATATCGTAAGGTCCCCAAAGAAAAACCACCTGGTAAAGTGACATATAGATCATGGCTATCATTGGTTCGTTCCCAGAAGGCCCTGGGTTCCCGATTTTTCTCATAGAAACACATTGTGCAGTGGATTGTGCAATTAAAAGAATACTAAAAAGGCACCTCCGAAGAAAAATCAATTATTATGAAGCCAGGAAGGTGCAAATATGTCTCATAAAACATAAATTGTGGAGAATGTTAGAAATGTTCAAAGCAGTTCCGAAATTATGGATGACTAACACTTGGTATGGCAACTTAGTGCTTGTTTTACTTAAATATGCACCTTGGATATTTTCAAAATAACCATAGTTTGACATCAGGTGGATGTGACACATCTCTCATTAATAAGCAGGTAATTTATTTTATAAATATTTATCACAGAGTGAAAGAAATCTCTTAAATGAAATCGCGTCTGAACTTTACAAACAGTGAAAATCACGGTTGATGGAAATACTTTTTTATCCGTGTGTCATTGTTAATCCGAAGACATATTAGTCGTTACGATTTTACCATTTTTACGTTGTGGTTATCTGGATTTCATACAGATACCATAAAAATCTCCGGTGAATAGATGATTGGTTTACACACAATTCTTATACAGTGTTTTTGAACGGATTCCATAACCGATCGCTCCCGATATTCTATATATTGTAAGATAAAGATAGAGAGCCGAATATCTCCTGGAAACATATTTTTTAATTCCACAGCGTCTTTACCACATGTCCTCAAAATACTATCGATGTAATCCCTTCCTTCCCCCTCGTTCACATCACTCGAAACCTCGCCTTCCAAAAATTACTTCCTTCCCTTAATTTAATGCCCCTTCTCTTCCCTCCCTTACCTCTCCTTATCTCTCCACCACCTCCCCAACTCCTCCCATTACCTCCGTCCCCTCTTCCATTTCTTTTATGTATTTCTTTGCCTGACGTTGCTATCTTTCTCCCTCCCTCGCTAAGGGAACGTGACCCTGAAGTGGCGAGGGTCCTGATTTGGTCCATTCATCGTCTTACCACCGTCCGACCCCTTGTTCTTAGCCATTTCCTCCCTCTTCTTTTTTTCGAGTTAATTTGAGGGGAATGTTCTCCTTCCTTGTACTGCTGGCGTGTGCTTAATGTTCCACGAGGAATTAGGAGAACTTGATCAAAGGCATATCTCAGGGAGAGAGATCTGCGAAATTTATTCTTTTCTTTATGTGGAATAAAGGGGAGAATTGAAAGGATATTTTATGCTTGCACTTGAATGAGATGTGCCCTAAATGGAGCTAACAAAATAAAATGTCTTTATGGTTCTTTATGTGCGATTGGTAATGTTAAAACTAAAATCGTATTTGATGAATTGATAAGGGCCTTTCGATTTGCTGATGAAAATGCATGATTGAAAATAATAAGACTTTTTCGGTAAAGCAGATAAATATTTCGAACTTCAGTATCAAATTAACTCATAGCACATTTTTTCCGGAATTATCCTTGCAATGTAATCTTTGAAATGCACCAGAAGGAGTATTCGTACTACTGATAACATTTCACTGTTTAGTTCTATTCAGATAAACATGGTCAAGTCATAGTAAGTAAAACAACTTATTTATAGCTTGCTAAGTTTATTAATTTCCTTTCGATTAAATATCTATGATTTACCTGTTCTCGTTTTATCCCATGAGTGAATGTTTTCCCACAACAAGATCTTTTCTTTAATAAGATTCATTTACGGAGTTAATATCCCCTATAAATGTTTCCTGTTATTGCTGTGCATATGTAGAGTATCGACAAGGAAGTCAAGTAGAAGAATACCCCATTATACCCTCACGATGTATATGAAAACCGAATCAATAAATGTCGGCTAATGCATCACTGTGTAAATGACGAAATAAATGCTATTCTTAAGATGAATGTTTGGGAATATTATCGGATATTGCGCTCCCTGGAAAGAAAAGAACTTCGAAGTATTATAACTGGATGGTCACTAATAATTTTTATCCAAAACACTTATCACTGAAGATAGAAAGGTGTAAAATGTGGGTTCTTAAATCCGTACTTCGTTTCACTTCTACAGCGCACTGCTGGTGTAGTGGTATCATGCAAGATTCCCATTCTTGCGACCCGGGTTCGATTCCCGGGCAGTGCAAGTTTTTTTCTATCAACATTTTCATAGAATAACATTATGATTCGTTCATATTTATCATTCGCCGTGAATTTTTATTAGAAATCATTTCTTACCCTAATCAAACATCAGTAAGCGTATCATGATCATCCTTATTCGCTGTCGAATATGATTTATCAAATTTAAAGATATTGGTAGTCTTTGAAAAATATGACGCATTATTTAGTCAAGAGAGAATTCTATCGCTGAATATTTTTTCGATATTTATAGGTTAATACTGGCGTTTTTGGCACTTGCTATCTTTGTAAATACATGTCTTTTTTCGTGAGGAAAGCGCTCAATAATTGAAATATATGAAATCTGATTCGAATCTAAAAGAACTGAGGGACAAAATTTGCTGAAAATTCTCGAAAATCAATATCCTATTTATCGAATGAAGAAGTGTTATACAATAAACAAGGCTGGCACCTATGCATGCCGCATCCATTGTTGCGGAACGACGAAATCTGAGTAACGACTAATTTAATAGCTCCAGATTTTATTTATAAATTTAAATAATAAGTAAGTTGGATGGATCCTTTATAATAGAATCCATATCATCTTTAAATAGAATCCGTATCATCCACAATTCACATCTCCCTCTAAGTGTCTTTATTGATGATTTTCGGAGAAAGGTATTATCTGCGTCCCATACTGTTTTATTAAAGCATCCTTCGTCATGTTTATTTTGGTCCTTCCATCCTCTATGTCTGACAACACGTGTCTTTCTTTCTCTCCCAATCATCCTATTAGCTATCCCTCCAATGACACGTTCAGTTTGTCTGTTTGCCATATTTATTTTCATTTGGCTATTATGATCCATTATGCATCTGCCTTCTCCCACATCCCTTAGAACTCTATATTCACTCTTTCCATGCATACATCTATCCACACTTAGAAAATATTTCTCCCCTTGCCATTTTGTAATCTCATGCTAGGGGTTTTATGAAAAAGCCCTCCACACAGAACTAGTCTAATTATTCATGATGAAATGAAAATAGAACAAATATACACATAATGAGATAATTTAAAGGTAGGAAAGGTAATTTATTTAAAATCTATACAAACAACAGGACGTAAAAACATTGTTATAAGGTCAATTAAAATGAAATTATTGAGAATCCCCATATTCATATGTAATCTTCATGTGTCCACATTATCGTTTATCTACCTGCGGCGATCGTATGTAATAATATAATAATTTACGCACAGGGAAAGCAAATATACGCATTTTATACGCATACGTGCAAACGCATCCATAAATAATGGATATTCCGAAAACGGCGGATGATGAGACTAAGTGAGTTCTCACGAGATCAAGAGCCGATCTTAAAAATCTCGTAAATCAAGCGGAACGTGACAACCATATTGCGGGCAGCGATTCAATCTGGCAAAGCCACTTCGACCATTAGAACCAGAGGAGAAAAATATTCCAACAGTTGTCTTAATATTCCCGCCGCGTCTTTGACTTTCAAATAGTAATGGTCGCAGACATGATAATCCGGCAGCTTGTATAACGTTCCATTTCAGCTCGCTAAGCGTGGAATATGAAACTTCTCCCCACGACATTTCACACACCCCCCTCGCCAATCCCTCCGGGTAATCCCCATTCAACCCTCTCCTCTTCCGAACGGCATTACCCTCGTGCCCCTTGGCTCACTCCCTCTTGCCCTTTCTTCGGCGCCACCCCTTTCGAGGACCCCCACAGCGCGAATACGAGGGGACTCCGCTGCCATCTGCACCGTTCACTTCGTTTTCATGCTTTGCTTGCCTTCTCCGCGACCCTCTTGCACTTCTAATCTCCTCGCCTCTAATTTATATCATACCGTTTTCTCTCTCTCTCCGTTCCCTCTTTCTCTAATTTCCACTTCATTGTCTCGGCGCGAAAGGGAGATTCGCAGACTCTCTGCGTCTTCTTAGGGTCGATTTTTGCGTGGTCTCCCCAGTGGGATCGTGTCTGAGGGGGTTCTGTAAGACGTAACCAGATTTGTGCGTTGGTAGGAAAGTGTGTGCTTCGTTAGCTATGGGGAACGTGACGATTGTAGGTTATGGGTGTCGAAATCAATGTGCTCTTTAGTATTATTTATTTATGGTTGTCTATTTTATTTATTTTAATTATATAATTGTATTTATTTATTTAATTATTTGTAAGTGATCAGTTAACAATAATTAATAATTCCATTTATTTATTTAAAATAACATGCTTTATTTATTTCATTTTTTATTTATTTTTTTATTATTTATTTTTATATTTTATTTATTTATTAGTAATTACCTAACAATAATTAATCATTTCATTTATGTATAATTAATTATTTGCTTTATTTATTTATTATAGTTATTTTATTTATCACTCATTAGTTTTTATTTATTTTTTTGCTGCAGTTTGTCGTTAGGTATCAGCCCCAAAAATTGTCAGTATCACTTAAAATACAAGCACAGTCCACAATTCCCTAAATTGGACGTCTCATGCAGATTCCGAAATAAAATCAATCCGTTTATTAACAGGATTAGAATTCACCAAAAACACCAATAAGATATCACTTATAGAAGTATACCGATCAGTTTATAATCAAACTTAATATGTGATAAAAAGAAAAGCTATGATGTTCACACGTTCCGTCAATGTTATTGGGGTACAATACTAGATTTCAGGATTCCCCTCTGAGTTTGTGCATCAGAATAAATATCTTGGTAGATCGCTATAAATGTCTTTGAGGGTTACACTTAGCAGTAGTTAATTGCTCAAACAAAAAGATAGAGATACAATAGGAAAGGAGAATAGAGTGCAAAAATGAATCAGTAGAACTGTGAGGGATACCCACTGAAAGCCAAAGAAATAGAAATTCATTTTTCCCGTATTCGTCCTCTTAGACCTTGTCATAGTATAATATACAATTTATGAAATGGATTCATGTTTTTAATGAGAATAAAAGCTACTTTATATATTTAGATGTCTAACAAGTACAGTGTTGACAGAGAGAAAAGACGGAAAGAAAGATTTTTCCAAAAAAGCTGTGATATTTTTCATCTCGTGAAAATATTTCCAGTGCCGAGAAACACCAACAGAGAGGAGGAGGTGTCGAAAACCTGTAAAAGGTGTATCAAAGGGTGAAAGAAAGGGAGAGATCAAGACAAAGTGGATAGTAAAAATCACATAAGTAAATAATAGATGCATATCTGTTATTTACTTTTATTCATATATGAGAACTTAAGCATTCTCTGCCGTTGAAAATTAAACACCGAAGAAATTTCTTCCTTTAATGCATATGATCCACAGAATCATTTATGATACGATAAAATGTACGCATTCTTTAATAAGAATTCTTCGGAAAACGTACCGGAAATTTACATTGCGTAATATTATAATTTTCAGACAATATTAGCATCACTACACGTTTGAGAAAGGCGGGCAATGAGGAAAATTTTAATGATCTGTTTGTTGAGGATGGAAATCCTTTTACTCATTTTCCCGGCCTAAGTATTTTTCCCTCGGCAAACGGAACCACTACCGCTGTTTAATTTCGCATATCTCTTTCCGCATATCTTGCTTGCCATCTGCAAAGCGAGAGCCCTTTCGCTCCAACCCATTTCTCTTAATTTATTTCCCTTGTCTCTCCGATACTCCCTTCGCCACCTCTTCCTTTTATCTCTCCCTCACTACATCTCTCTCCCCAATGCAATTTATTTTTATCCCAAAAATGGAACTCGCCTCCTTTTGGTCTACATAAAAATGGAGTCTATTCCATTTAGAGCAAATGAGAGGAATCTCATCGAGATCCTACTTCCGATGGAACAATACGCTTACGTCGTAGATTATTTTTTGAACGGATTCGGGTTACAGATGTTCGAGAACAGTTCGCCGAATCTCAGATGATGCCGCAAGCATCTAGCATCATATTCAAGGGGCAAACTAGAGATACACAGAGGTTTGGAAATGCTTTCTGAAGGTTACATAACAATTGAAAACATATGAGAGGGATTACCAAATGTTGGAATAGGAGCTTTCAAACCTAAGGTAGCATCGAGAGTTAAATGGTATTATTAACCTTCCTTCTGGTTATTACTAAATAAATCTTGGAATATATCTTTGAATTAAAGTTGACGCATATTAAATCAAATTTCAACTTTTCGTATTTAATTAGTTTTTATTTTATACACCCAGCTTGTTGCTTTGCCCTTTCAGTACCAAATAATGTAAATAATGTTGCTATAAGGGTAAGCCTGCTAGCCTAGCTACACTGAGGTCCCGGGATCGAATGCTGGTTTCGTATTTAATAGTATTAGTCATGGAATGGGTAATGGGTGGTTTTGCACGTTAGGGCGTGCACCCAGGAAAATTCCCAAGGAAGAATAGACTTGAAAAAAGTCCGAGTTCCCGGTCCCGTCGGACTTTTTTCAAGTCTATTCTTCCTTAGTATTAGTCATGTAATCTAAAGGGTGAATCTTAAGAGTGAATCATTGGATTAATTTTGTTTCATCCATTATTGTTAATATTATTAAGTACTATCTTTTTTCAATACCTCATTATAGACATTCTTTATATTGGCTCGTATTAAAAGATAATGATACAAAATTCGCAGAGGTCTAAAGAAGGGAGCTTACCGCCTAATTATTTTAATCCAGCTTCGATATTTGAATTCTTCTTATTCTTTCTCTCATTTACCACACCCAATGAAAACGAAATGGAAAATTTCATATTTTTTTATCCTCCCCTTGCGAACTTTGTGATATTTATGTCTTAATATATGAATTATAGAAACACGAACTCCGCAACTGCGACCCAATGGCTTTATGCATAGCCTTCCGATACTCTTCTCAAACGTTCAACGGAGATGGACTCGATGAAGTACGAATAATTTACTGCGAAAATTAATTGCTATTCTAGAGGAAAATATTAACTTTAGCATAAGGAATTTGACGAAACATAGGAAGCAACTTTTCATTGAAAATTATGGCTGAAAGAATGACCCCGCGTATTATATGCGAAGGTTTGTACTTCTTTATCATACCACTCGTTTCCGTAATATTTTATAAGGTGCGAACATGCTATTAAACGACCATGATAGATTGAAATATTCATATTAAAAAACGCAACCTGGAAACGGAAATTTAAAAATTAAACGGAACTATAACTTAAGTTTCAGCAGTCCGTTAAAACCTTTTCCTGGAGCTTTCCTTACTGAAATGAGAGTGTCTAATACGCCAGTGCGTTCATATACAGCCAGATACGGTAACTTGAGAATAACAGGCTTAAAAAAATATGGAAGAAATCTGATCTTTAAGGGCAAGCGGAAGTGAGGAAGACATGCTCGGGCAGTGGAAGACCTGGGTTCCAATCCCAGTAATAGATATTTTTTCTTCAATTTATCCTTTGGTTCTTAGGCGCACGATTAAGTATGGAGAGAAAATAATCATCTTATCTTGTCTGATCTTTAAATCCGATTTTACGAAGAAGCAGAAGCAGCAAGAAACGTGGGGAAGATCTACCATAAGCTGGAGCAACCAGAAATAGTAAACAACTCAATTCAATAGATAAGGAAGCGGCTCATGATGTCTATGAATGGAACATTCCCTTTATAGCCGTGTAACATGCTGGAGTACTTCAAGAAGATTAGAATCGATGTGATGGGGGGTTCTGGCATAGAATGACGGAAACAAGATGGCCAGTCTACGCGACCAGCAAAATCCTACGAAGAATGATTGGAGAGAACCCATAGAAAGCATTGGTAGGAAGAAGTAGGGAGCTAGTTTGAGTCATTCTTATTGTAATCAACAGTGGTTTACTCATTTCTATTATAGAAATGAACAGAGACGGAATGGTAGGGAGACTAAGATAAATTACGAAGGACGAGAGATGGAAGATATCAATGGAAAGAAACAGGAAGAAGAAGGACGTTGGCAGGAAGCTGGGAATCTTAGGAGTCCACAGTCTAATGATGCGATTCATCACCAACTCTTATGGCGTAAAGGAAATTTAATGGATTTTGTAACGAGCATTGGATTGGATATCGTCAAATTTTGTCACTTGGTTATGAAGGGTATAAGAAGTAAGAAAATTATTCTCATTCACATCAATGAAAACAGTTAATATGTTGTTAATTAATTTCTGAATGAAAATGAATGCCGAATAGGGGACTCAAGAAAAGAAATAAGTACACATACGTCGAATATTTTATTTTAGAAATATGTGTCTCATTATTACGGAATGTTGTAGTTCAAGGCAAACGATATTATTAGTAAAAACGTTCTCAGAAAGATAAGAACTCTATTAGGATTTATTTAAAAATATTTTATATTTCTGAGCAGAAATTTTACTGCAACTTCTATACCAATGTTTTTAAAGAAGTATTCTTGGACTTTTCTAATGTCACGAAACATTTAAGGCTTCTTTAATTCCTCTATGACTGTTTTATGCACTAATTTAGTGAACTTCCGTTGTCAACTTAATTTCCATAAATTGTTTTATTGCTTATGATTGAAATATTTATGATAATTAGAGTTACTATATGCATGTAAATATACGCATGTATTTGTCTTTTAAACTTGGCTCTGACCGTAATGAATGACTAAATAAATAAATAAATTTCTAATAATCCGCTAGGATAATGATTGATATTGGTTTGTATCGTAACAGCACAAAAAAGGGGATTTTTTAATATGCATCCGCATATGTTAAATAGAAATATATCCTCTATCACAATTTGAGGAAAACTTATTAGTCAAACTACGCAGTTAAGCAGTTTGAAGCGATTCTCATTCTACCTCTCCCACGATTATCACTTACGGAGCGTTATCAGAACGGGTTTAAGTCGCCCGGGAATAAGATTCATAGAGCAATATCCACGGAGATACGCCGCGCGCCCCCAAAAAAAATAGCCTCCAAATCGAAAGATCCCGAACCAACAATATTTCTTGGAGAGACGTACTCGGCCAAGTGAGCGGACCCTCGCAAAATGGGGAAAAGATAGGAGGAGGAGGATGGGGATGACCCTCACTATATCATCACACCATCTCCTTTCGCGTGTATTTTTTCCCATCTCACACCTCCGCTCAATTATTCCCTCACGCTTCACTGCGCGCAAACGTATCTCCCTCCGTAGCCAAGGAGTTTCTGGCTTTCCCATTCCCTACCCAGTTTCCTCAGCGTCCATCTCGGCCCTCCCCAGACGCCCAGCTATCGACCCTCGATACCCCGCTTTCACGGCCATTAAAAGGGATACCATATAGTATATATGGCCCCATCCGTAGATTCCGCTATCTTTTTAAAGATTCATCTTCCGCCCGCTCCTAGCGCCGTGTCGATATTGGGTTCATGGTGAGCTGGAGGGATCGATTGGCTTGGAGAAGGTCGTGGAAGGGACAAAATACGTGGGGGAGCCGGGCGATGAAATACACGGGAATAAATTAAACGAAGTCGCGGGTTGATATGAAGGAATGGCGGGGTTTACTCCCACTTTTGGGGAGTGTATCAGGGCATACGGACGGGTCGGACTATCTTTGCGTTGGGGTGTCCGAAAGATTTAAGGAGATGGATCTGGGAGTTCTTTTCGAAGAGGGTGTGAATTCACAGAGGGTTTTGGAAGGAAGCATATTTCAGAGGTTTTTTCCAGTGTGTTCCGACGTATTAATATGCAAGCATTTTTCGTCTTAGTACGCTATATTTTCAAGGGTTTACTTGCATGTAAGACGTGCACGACTTCTATCCTCATATGGCGCAACTTCATAAAATTAGGGAAATAATTTCAGTTTCGTTCTTATTGTTTTAACCAGTTTTTACAGCTTCTTATCTTTTTTATTATATCTCTCTAAAAAAGACATCCTGTTTGATCTATCATAGAATAGTTATAAGGATGGTCATTATATTAATATATTTTGATGGTCATCAAATTGAAAACAGATTATCGTGAAATATAAAAGTAAATTCACCTTTCTGATAATTTTCAACTGCATTTTTGTATAGGGCTTGGAAAAATATTAAATTTTCATCCTGAATTGTGGTAAATATATTCAAAGGATAGTTATAACGCATAAGGTGAACTTTCATTGTAATTATCACAGGATGTGCTAGCTAAAATTTTAGTCCAGAAGGAAATATTTTGAACTAGAGATTTTTACTGCCTTAAAGGTTAAATCTACCCATATTTTCTTCGAGAGTTATGACAAATATTCTCAATAGCTCTGTACCGTTCAACATTTTAAAATAGAGAAGTGAATAGATCTTTATCAGTTACATTATAAGTATTCCTCAACTTTCCAAAACATTTTATTCCGTGGTTTTGTACTATTCCTATGTGTCCAAGATTCGTTTATAATGTATGTTATCAGTATATATGTTACAAACGCGCCATACTTGCCTGGATTGATCCTTCGGCATTAAGTAACTGTAAATTATGAATTATATTCCTGATTTTTAAGTAAATGATTAAGTTTTGATCAAATCTTGGATCCAGAGAGGCTCAAAGATACTCAAGCCAGTAAATTGGAAAGAAATGCGTTAAAATGTTAAATTAGATGCCAAATCCCTCTATATTTTATCATATATATATATTTATGAAAATAACTGGTATTGATTGACGAGGAGTAATGCTTTGTGGGGGATGATGTAAAGCTGTGTTTAGATTTGTTGGACGTGATGGGAATTGTGGATTACCGTATATACAATAGATGTGAGCAGAGTTTGCTTTGCATAAGAGCTTTGCTACCGCACGGTTAACCACTTGTGACGTGACTCTAATGTAAATAGATGTAGTAATAATAATAAGACAAAAAATCAATTGCTAAATTTACTCCACTTTAATCTAAAATGTGTTTGACTCAAATAATTATAACAAGTAAATTTTTATTTTTGATCCGGAACCTAGAAAATCTAAGAATTTGCTATGCAATCATGGTATCTCAGACAGGTCTTAAACATGTATGTTTTCTGCCTCAGGGTTGAATCATATTTTTATTTATGGGAAAGCTTGATACAACCATCACTCCTAACTTAAGGGAACTTATGGTTATTGCAAGTAGGAAATTGCTATACATGGAGAATTTAAACTGAAAGACAGAATTATAAAAATTATTGTAGCTTTCCTTACCACGTATTTTCACCAAAGTTGTAACTTATACTTTTGAGGGATAGGTAAATGTTATGGAGGATTTAAATTCTACGCTTCGTGCTGTTATAAATAATATCTTCTAATAACTAAAATTTACATAAAATTGGTGTACAAGAACGGAACAAGTTGCGGAGAAAATATTTGAGTTACTCTTCGGCAGAGGGTTATATCAAAATATGCAGCTACCTCCACTCATGAATTCTTTGGAGAGAGCGCAGGATTTTGGGTACAGAAGATAAAGAGAATGGACGCAGTGGTGATTCATTTTGCTCCTGGGGATGGCTGCGAACTGCTCGGCTTATAGAGCCGGGAAAATAAAAACGCGGAATTTCGCATTGGGGGTCATATCTCTGTTTCCACATGTAGAAATATGGGATTGTTAAAATTGCAGTCAGGGTGTGGTGCGATCGTCCATAAGAATTTTAAAGACATAGATCAGAATATACCTCTCTGCATATCATTCTATATGTAGCAGTAGATGTGTGGTTTTTCATTTAGATATATTTGTTAATTCATGTATATAGCTTATGTTATAGCTCATATTATGTTATAGCTCACGTTATGTTAAGCTCATGTTATGTTGTAGCTCATGTTATGTTATAGCTCATGTTATGTTGTAGCTCATGTTATGTTATAGCTCATGTTATGTTGTAGCTCATGTTATGTTATAGCTCATGTTATAGCTTAGTTTCTTAATTCGCCAGAATAGGAAGCATAAATGATTTCTAATGTCTTTCATACTAGTTCCACTCATAAATGAAGTAGATTATTAAAGCGTATGTCAAAAGATAAATTTTGCATGAAGGATTAAATTACATTTTCAAAATTAAAGAGAATAAATTTAAATTTTTGTTGTATATAGAAGGTATCGTTAGTTGAATAACTACAGGATGTAAACTATTAGGTTATACATCCGTTTTTGTATTGTATAGACGCATCAACGCATCTGGCAATGAATCTTATATTTACAAAATATTCTAAATTAAGTAAGAACTTTACTTTATGTTCTATTTTTATGGCAATGAAATCTTATGCTCCGTTATAATTTTATTGTATTTATCAACAGCAATTGCAATTAAACTATCCACTAATTTATTTTTCTCCCTCTTTCATTTTCTCCTGTAACTTTAATAGGTTTTTCGCTTCTCCTCTTCTCTCAAGGTGTTTTCCTGCTTTTTTCTGTAAAAAAGAATCAGTCTTTTCGCTTCCACGAAACCATTCTTTTCTTCTAATTTCCTTTTCATTGCCACCTTCTGCCTTTTACTTCCATTCGAGAAACTTCGATTCTATATCATTTTACTGACCCTTCCTTACCTAAAAATATGCCTGACTTAAATGTAAATCAATACGTTTTGTTTTGACGATAGAAGGCAAATTTAATATTGCATATGTATATCATGGAACTCCTGAACTGATATAAAAGTAAATTAGCTTCATCATTTAAATTGAAATATAATAACGTATTTTTTACATTGTAACAAATATTTGGCTAAATTTTTCTGGGTTAATCTAGCGATATTTAAGAAAATAAATGGCATCCCCACCAGTTCTCAAAGCTGAAGGCTGAAACCTTATTTGCTGCCCTTACAATGACCGACTGTAAAGAGCGAGTTTTTTTTCATATGCATGAACATCTAGCCTAGGGATCTTGTGTTGCACAGAGCTTATCTAAACGTAAACTCGTTTTGAGGAGTTCGACTTCGGACAACAATATTTACAAATTCGATCCCTTCATTACAAGTAGAGATAAAAGTATAAGGAGCGATTTTAAGAAAAATACGTGAGTAAGAATGGAAAAACATGGAAAAACATCGCCGATCACGGAAATATTTCCCGTAACTCTCCCTCATCACGGGACTGCATTTCCAGAAATTACCGGCATCTGAACGAATCTACATTACTTTCGTGTCAAAGTGCTCGGGTATCTCCTCCGATATTCCACCCGGGGATGAATCGATACGGGCCTAAGCGATCGCGTAATTCGCCCCACCCGGACATATTTCGTGATCCGGCGTTTTTCTAGTTCCCGTCACCTAATGGTAGACATTTAGGCCCCAACGGGACGCAAAACACCACCCATTATGGAGGGAATTATAAAAGTTGCCCCGTTTCCTTCCCGATCGGGTACCTCGCGTCCGAGCGGCGACTTTATCTCGTTTTAGTATTCCTGCGGAGGTTTCCTAATCCTCGGTTACGACTCTATCTCCAAATCTTCTCCTTCCCTAGAGATATGGAGTTTCCTTCCATCCACGCAACGTCCCTTCCCTCGACAAAGCCTTCTCTCCCGCGGCGAAAACTGCCGTCACTCCTCCCCACAATTCCTTTCCGAAACCCAAACTTCCGTCGCATCCTAGGCCTTAACTCCTGATCTCAACCCGCACATCCACCGGACCCTACCGCGTGCATGTAAGAAGATTGATTTTTATTTCTAGAAAGGGACACCGCAGCCAAAGGTTTTTTTCTTTTCGAGGGTGTACTCAAGGTGCGTCTGCCTCTTTTTTGCGGGATCCCCGTGGCGTTAAGCCGGTGGAAACATTCCCGCACTCTTTTTCAAGTCCACTTTCACCCACGTGTCGATTTAGACGCTTCGTTACCCTCTTCCGCCACAGGGAATGGAAAGCTCCCAGATTTGCATTGCTTTCCAGCTCTTCCTCCGGCTCGTTTTTTGTTGTTTTCTATGCGAACGTCGGCCGGTGAAAGTATAGCGGCGCAAAAAACAATAGCCGGAACGGAACGCCTCCAAATCGGTTCATATGGCTTCTTTAACCCTTTTGCCCTCATGGGAATAATGTAGGTGTCCCCGGAGTAATTTCATCAAGTGGTAATAATCGGATTACGCATCCGAATATTGGTTTTCTGGAGCTGTTTTAGCCATATCGCTCTGCAAATGTTATATTTCTTAAGGATATTTGTTAGTTTTAAATTGATCACAGCGTAATTTTAATTTTACATGTTTTTTCAACGCGTTGACATCATCATGTCAATGTACTGGCATCAAATTGATCATGTGAAATCAAAAATCTGCTGAGGGATCTACGAAATAATTTTTTATCAAAATTTAATGAGAAATTATAAAAGAACACATGTATGTTTACTACCGCTCTTTTTCTAAAATACAATAAATCAATAGTAAAATATGTAAAGAGATGGATTTTTTTCTAAGTGTTAGTCGGTTTGAAAATTAAAACATCGGTGGTAAAGGTGTAAAAGTTCTCTTATAATGTCTCATTACCATTTGAAAAGAAAACCAATTCGTAAATCCCTCAGCAGATTGTTAATTTCACATGATCAATGATCCCAATACGTTGACGATGTAAGCATATGGAGCTATTTCTTCCCATTACCATGGGCTCCCACGAAGTAATATCTCATATTTACATTTACATACATTTACATTTACATAAGGACCCTGCTAACCGCCACTGGCGCATGGCAGGGGGTGTGAAACACCGAAAACCTATCTACCTTTGACTGCTGTTGGCTTCTCTAATACTTCGCGGAAAAAATGACCAGAAATAACTATCTGTCCTGGCAACTATTTCCCTGTAACGCTTCGTCGTTTTGTCTCGAAGATCACGTATGCTACAAACTGTTATGACAATATCAACTACCTCCTCCATGAGATCCGTAGTGATAAATTTATGAAAAAGCTTCCTACGGTAATCAAGTCTTCTATCACTAAGCGAATCCCAACCGAGGGATTCTATCATAGCTGAAACACTGCTGTCAAAACTGAAATCTCCCTTAACAAATCTAGCTGCCCTACGTTGAACCATCTCAAGGCTGGAAGTTAATCCCACTTCGTGCGGATCCCAAATCGCGCAGCAGTACTCAAGGAGAGGTCGAATTAGGGAGAAGTACGCTATTTCTTTTACTCTCCATGAGCAACCCCTAAGGATTCTACCAGCTAAACTTTGCATCCTATTCGCTTTACCTACTACGTTTTGAATATGCTCTTTACAGGAAAAATTACTACTGAGCGTAATACCAAGATATTTATGATGCTTCACGAACTGCAACGGATATCCTGAAATATTATACGGTATGCGAGAAACATTAGCGGAACGTGTAAAATTCATGGCTACACACTTCTTTACATTCAAATCTAACTGCCAATTCCTGCACCAACCAGAAATAAGATTCAGATCGTTCTGTAAGCAAACAATGTCATCTGCGCTTGTAATATCTCTATAAATAACAGCATCATCTGCAAATAGCCTAACCTTACATCGAACATTATCCACCATATCGTTGATATAAATTAGGAACAGAAGAGGACCTAATACACTACCCTGCGGAACACCGGATGTGACGTAAACCTCATCAGAAAAAATTCCGTCCAACGCAACTCGCTGCGATCTGTTTCCTAGAAAATATTTTATCCACTCAATAACTTGCTGATTAATCCCATAAGCCATCAATTTATGAATTACTTTTACATGTGAAACTCTATCAAAAGCTTTTCTAAAATCTAAAAATATGGCATCCGTGCTAATACCCTTATCAGCAGCCTTAACTAAATCGTTCACAAAAAGGGCTAACTGGCTATCGCATGACCTACCCTTACGAAAACCGTGTTGACATTCACTAAATTGAGGAAATACATCCAAATTATAAAAGTTCCGATACTCAGTCAGAGAAGTCTAAAATCTCTAAACGTGTACGCGCTAAGAGAACACCGTATTGACCTTCTATTGCTGGTTCTCTGAAATCCTTTCATTTTAAAGATCGAAGTGTAAATTAGACGGAACACTGTTGAATAAATATTGTTTTAAATAATGAATAAAAATCGATGGAATAAAACGGCTCCTTGGATACTTGTCCTCGATAGCTGATCTGAAGTATCTTGATTCTGAGCAGAAAAGTAAACCTATCGATGGAAATATTTAACCAACCCAACCAAAGATCTTATTCATATCCATTTTCTCGTAATAGCTATGTGACCTTTACTAACATATGATTATATCTTTATGTGATATCCGAAAGGCTCATAGCATTTGACTATGCCAACTTGGTGTTCATATTTTAGATAATCGAGATCGATTTATCACAACTTAGAGGGAAAATAATTGAATATTGAAATTGACAACGTCAGTTCCCCCGCAGCGAAGCTCTTTTTACTAAATCTAGGACGACATCTGTCGCCTCAGAATAGAAAACCTTTGTAACGCAGTTCTCGTAAGCGGGTCGGAAATTTCGGGCTTGGTAGCAAAGCTAAAGGGGGAAAGGTGATGCGAAATGTGATCTGTTTTAGATCAACCTTTATTTCATTCCTTTTTACTTACTTACATTTAGTCACGTATTCAATTCACTGAAATACTAGTACCATAGCCTTATTTTTTTCGATACAACCAAATCATTTGTTATTCAATTTGGAGAAAACCCGTGCTTACCTTTGCCTATACAGTGTTAAATGTTGCTTAAGAACGGCTTATTTGAGAAATGCCTCCGACGGTTGCAATATTAATTATTCTTTAGTAAATTCATAGTAACCACAATTATTATTTTGCAATTTTGATTCGTTGTTCCCATTAAGCCTCGGTGTAAAAAGGACTGTCTATATTTTTCGGAATATGATTGAGATTATTCTTTGGAAATATCCCTCTACAATTAAACGGATATTGCTACCTAACAAAGTATAGAACATATTGTAAACTTTCTCCCACTTCCTCTCAAGAAGATTAATTCTTACCGTTATCGAGAAAATACCGAAAGTTTCAAAAGGAAGAGTTGAGGAAGTGCTGGAGATGGAGCGATAATGGAAATTACTTATTTGCGGAAGTGAATAACGTTGAACGACTACGAGAGTTTATTCGATCTCAAAATTTTGTTCTCTGGTGCCCTCTTCATGTTTCAGAAAATTTGGAAATAGTAAACGTAGTAAATTTATCTCTTGATTGGATACCTATTACGATAATAGTATTGATTTGGATTAATATACACATGAAAAGGTGCGAGAAATTTTTGTCAAATTTATCAGCGTGTACAGTAAAAATTATATAATTTTAAATACAACTAAGACCAGAAATTTTAAAACCGTATTTATGAGGATATGATTTGACGATTTTGAACTCAAAGTGAGTGTATTACCTTTATATTTCCTAATTAAAGGAGCAGTAGCGTTTAAGAAATATCACTTCCAGAATTGTCCAGAATTCTTTTGATGACGTATTGTTAGCAAATAATGGTTATGAAAGAATGTTACCAAACATTTTTTATCCTTATAATTAATACGTTTGTCATATTTTCAAAGAAATCCAATTTGATTTCATCCGTTTACTTTAAAATCCAATAATCTTATAAGATATAAATTTGAGTAGTTAAGCTTCATAAAATGAAAATGATTATTTGCTTTCAGTTATGATTTTGAAGAATAAAGAATGGTGAGAAATGTATTGCCTTATAATGTTGGTCACTGGAAAAATTCAACATCAATTCAGTAATTTCTACATTATTAATTCTTTTTTTCAACATCAATTTGATATGTTCTGAAGAGTGAACGTAAGGAACGAATTCCGTGAAGAGGGAGAGTAATCGTCTCTATATTAATAAAATCATTTTCGAAGCATAATCCACAATTCCTTCACCGTACATTTTTTGCGGCCACATTATTACGGGATGAATAGCGATGTTTCTGTCGTTCTCTTATTACCCCCCTTCTCCGGCCCCACTCACAATGGATTTGTCGAGAATTCCTCTCCAAAGAATGGGAAACCCATTTGCCGTGTCTCCTTCACTCCGCGATCTTTGGAAATCTGAGAATTTCTTGCAAAGCAGTTGTTTCCATCTTGATCTCTCCTTTTCGGGGAAAGAGGACCTCCCGTCCCCCCCGCCCTCTTCCGTCTCATTAAGTATTCACAACCGTTGCTATCGCCTCCAAGAAAAAACCGCATGAAAGGGGCGCTGCGTGAAAAAGGACGTTCCATTCTGCATCCTCCTTTCCTTCCGCCTCTCCGTTACCTATCTTCTCCTTAAAAATCCACGTCCTTTTATCCCAGAAGCCATTTTTTTCCTTTTCGCTGGCTTTATGCGCTACAAAGAGAGCGTATGAAGCGAAGGAGGAAGAGATGAAGTTTTAACGAGCGACGGGGAAAATTCGTCGCACATTTTTGCTACCAGTTGTAAATATTGGGAAGTGGTTCCACAGGGTTCAGTGTTGGGGACACCATTCTTTGCGGTAATTTTCATCCAGTGAATAGCGGAAAACGGCCGAAATTCGTGTCTGGTAATACACTGGAGGTATTCATCCGTACTCGGTTTCGTCTGTTCCCTTACATTCGGCTTGATCGATAAACATTCAAGAATGATTGTCGTGTTTCCATTGGCTACTTAGCTGTCTATGGTAGTGCGTAACGACGATTCTTTCCAAATGTGTGTTAGTGTCTTGATAAGTATTGTTTTGAAAAAAGAGAAATGAAAGAAGATAAAAAGGAGGAAAGAGAGAAAAATAAAGAAATAAGAGATGAAAAAAGGAAGGAGAGGAAGATGAGAGTAAGATGAAATTTAAAAAAGGAAAGAAAGACATGCCTGTTAAGGTTACATGAGAACTTTAATAATGCTACTTGTAATCCTCACGCAAGATTATTACATGGTAAAAGTAATGAGGCATGCCTTGATTTTGTGAATAATCAACTTAGTTGGATCTGCTAAAGCAAACAATCCAGGTTCGAGTCCTGTGTTGGAGATCCATATATATGATTGAATTTTCGACTAATTATCTACCTGGAAACCAAGTGAGAATCATTCAATTCTCTATTGATTTCTCAAGCAACTTAGAGAAAGAAATTCGTCCTTTTCATGATTTATAGGCTTGCTCATTAATTTACGAAAAATTTTATGAGTTGAAATATTTATTAACGATACCCAGTACTATACATGATACAAGAGAAGTACTTATATTAATCATATTAATTGTGACTTAAGTTCTTATTTGTGAATTATCTCCTTAGTAGTGTTAAAGTTTTTTTTCTAATGTTTAATGGTTGGATAATAGCTAAGGTTCCTAAAAATAGAAATATATACACATTCAATTATAAATCTCAATTCTTGCCGAAAATATCACATTACAATATTTTTCCAACTTTTTGAATGGAAAATATTTGGTTTCATTTTTCTAGATATTGGGCGAAAAACATAATTTGTATTTATGTTCCTATTAACTTATGCTAGGGTGCTTCTCATAACCTCAGCTATTCCTATTATTCCGATTTAGCCAGAGACATAATCTAGCATACGAACAAGATATCGCACGATTGACCTATAAAGACACATTTGCAAGGAATGGAATGAACTTCAGAGTATGGGCTCTAGCCCTCGACAGTGGAATCGACTTAAGTTTACGGAAACAAAGTTTCCCAGAACTTTGCAAAACTTCATCAACATTGGTTGCCATGGAACTGGTGTAGATTGTGAGGACAAGGAGACATTTCTTCCTTGCTGGTTGTGGTGCAAGTCTTCAGCTGAATAATTCAGGGGCTATTACAAGTATTGTAAAGCATTAGGTTTCGCATTCCAAGTTTAAGTCAACTTATATGGCATTAGGCATGTAACCCCTGAAGGTAACTGGATCTCTAACATCTCTGTGAACTTCTCCGTAAAGTTTTGCCGGAGAAGTTGTGGCATCGTTTTGATTTGGCATTGACAAAACCATCAAAGTTAGCTTTGAATGGCTTGTTTAATTATGGACGACTCCGATATCTCTCAGGAACTTTAGCTCCAAAAATTAGCTAAAATAAGAATTGCTATCAAATTGACAATGTAGAAAATTTTGTTATGTTGCACAGTAAGGGAGTTAGGATAGCCTTATACCACTTCCCAGAATAATTCGGAATTCTTTTGAAGACGTAAGGATAGAAGTTAGCTGGGAGAGAGTATTACCTAAATATTTTGATTCTCATAATTATTACCCCTGGTATATCCTCAAATGAATTTGATTGATTCTTTTAGTTAAAAATCCACTAATCTCATAAGATATGAATTAGATGGTTTTTGTCTTTGTCTTCCCCTTTATCTTTTCCCTAGCATTCTTCCTTCGATCGCTTTCTTCAGTAAACCCTCTCCTCTCAATATTTGACCCACCCCTTTCCTTTGTCGATTTCTAATTGATTCTAAATTTGAATTGATTGAATTGATTTCTAAATTTCAATTAATAATCTTCTCCCCGACCATTTCTAGCACCTCCTCGTTCGTTTTTCCATCAACTCTATATGAAGATATAAATATGTATATATGCGTAGTAAAATTATGTGCATTATACACGAAGATGATAATTGAAATGTTAAATATGTAATTTATAAATGCTTAAATTGTCATTTCTGGGAACCTCAACGATTTGTGGCTCTCTTCCTCCTTACAAATACCAGTTTAGGTCGGCAAAATTATATATTAACTCGTCAGCTGTCGATGACAGTTGATTTTATAGACGAGATAGGCTTTCCCCAAAGCTTAATTAAAATCTTTCCACACTTTGCATATCGACCCGTTTCGATACGCTTCCGAAGTGCATTTCCCACGTATCGGAAGGAGCGCCGAATTTGACATCGGGCATAATTTTCATATCGCATGGAGCCGGGCAATCAATAGCCATCGGTGTCTCTCGACGATACACGAGAAAAACCGGAGGGCGGTTTAGTATCCAGCCGCACGCAACGGGCGCCGTCAGGAGCGCGGAGGAAAACAAATGAATCATTCCTGGCGCAATGATTAAGAGGCGGGATGAAGGAGAGGATTTTGGCTGCGAGATCCCTACCTCTCCGTCCTAGAGAACGTGAGAGCCGTCAAAAGAATCCCCGATAAAAAAATCCCTTTCAGAAAAAGGAATCGAAGTGGTCGAAATAAACGAACAGCGAGGTAGGGAGGGTGTTTTCGCGAGTCCTCTCGAGACTTGGATATACACAGACTGCACAATGAAGAGCGCTCGTTACACCGTATATCTGTGTGTGCAGTGCATAAGAAGGGGGAAAAGACTGGTGCTGAAGGGGGCTTGAAGTGAGAGGAGTACTTGGTGTAAGAGGAGGGATGGGGATCGCCTTTCCCCCGTATCTCTCCCTAAACCCTTTCACCGTAGTCTTCAGGGTTACCAACTGAATCTAAGTTTACGAAATCTTCGGAAGAATAGGTAACCATCACACTATGAACATGCTATCTATCATATAATCCGAGTAGTGTAGCTCTTTTTCCTGGTATCTGGCCTATCTCGGCGAACAGCGGGCTGGAATCGAAAAAAGCTGGCCAAAAATACGACAGTGGTTTTTTTGAGCTAGGACTTTGAAACTTCGCATGACTCTTTTTACAAAAATTATGCATTCAACTGTCCAAGCGATTTTAGTTGATTCCTGCGCATTTAAATTATACCGGGGTAAAAGTTGACCAGATTTCGCGAAATACGCCAGTCTTCGATCTTTTGCGAAATTCTTCAACTTCAAGCCGGTGCTAAACCCATATGAAGAAAACAATCGGCTAAAATAAATTATTGTTATTCTATTATGTTATTCATACTCTTTCATACTGATCGATTTTAATGGTCACAGTTGAATATTTGTGCACGTTACGTAGCAAAAGGGCGGACCCTTGATTTAGAGCAAATTTTCGCCTAAAGCGAGGAAAATAGTAAAAGTGGAAATTGATGGACCCAGAACAACTCATACCTTACTATTCTGTGATGTTTCTTGAAGAGGAGCCTCAATTTAGTCTAGTTTTTCTTTGTAGGAAATGGTTGAAATTGTTTCTAATGGATGTTTTGATATCTCCTGTAATTGTTTGTTAAAGAAACGGAGAATAAATAAATAGGTATATTCACCCACGTCCAACCCTTCTAGCTGCCTATAGGGACTTATACACAAGTACCAGAATATGGCAGGAAATCTCTCCGAGATCCAGAATTTAACGTAATTTGATAGAAGATAGATATATTAGCTACATATATTAAGGGTTAGATGTAAGAGGAGACTATTCAGTCTCAATCTCGCCCGAATAAAGACGTTTTATTATTATTATTATTATTATATTGATGCAGTATTATCAAATGTACAAAAATTAAAATAAAAATTTTGAGAATGTTTTTTTGTAATTTATTAAGCGATATTGCAATAAATGACCCACAGTTTATGTCCAGATGCACAATAAACACCACAGCAGTGAAAGCTCTGTGTGGACAGAAGCATATCCAAGCAGTGTTCAGAGGGTGATAGGGTAATATGGGGTCAACCCATCGACTTCCCCTTACTGGCTTTTCAAGACCGACTGCATCCGCTGCCTACTTATTCAGTTAATCCTTAATTATTTAATTATGATGGGTTAACATCCTGTCCCCCACCGAGAATCGAACGCGGAATCATTTACACCGAACGCAAACTCCCCATCATCCTGTGTATGCGGGCGTCGCCTTTCAGAGAATACAGAACGTTTCTATATTATATCACCTATCTTAGACGATGTTGAGAAATTTCACTTAATCATGCTCATTTTTAACTGTAAATTTCATGATTTGGTATCATTTTCCTCATTATCCTTTTTTTTATATCAAAATTCTCAGGTCTTCGATATTTCATCATTTCTCCTTTCCTAGTGTCATCTCTTTTCTTTATTTATTCTTTAGTTATTTTCTGTTATTTATTACCAAATTTTTTAATCTTTAATTTTATATCGTGAATTTACATTTTATTTTCTATTATTGAAGATTTTTTTTATCTTGATTTACCCTTTTTCTGTGAGATTTTTCTGTGAACGTTTTCCATTTATTATTAGCTCAACAGTTATTGTTTTATCCTTTATCTTTTGGATGTCTTATCGTGCCTTTACCTTAAAATTTAGTTCAATATCGCAGGTTTTGCAGTATTTTCACACCTCCCATTTTACGGGTGTTTTTCTGCCGTGATGTATTTTTTAGGCTTTTATGCCCACATAGTAATTTTTATACATAACCTAATTGCTTAGATGTGATTTTATTTATTCAGTTTTGTTTATCGTCACCTATAGTTGGCCTCGTGCTCTTTATTGATACTTGTTTTAATAAAAGAAAAAAAACTCGGATGTTAAAGAATGAGAGAACCAAGATTCTCCAGACGCCGTATGCCAGAGACCGCCGGGCAATTCGTTAGAAAAGGATTATCACAAGGTGCGGTCACCGATTTTCAGAAACTCCTTGGTGATAATCCTTTTCTGAGGAACTGCTTGGCGGTCGCTGGCATACGGCGTCTCTCAAATGTTTTAATATATAAATAAATTAATTAAAATTGAAACTCGGCTGTTTCTTTCCGATTTCCGAAGCCAATTTCTTCCCTCTCAAACCGCAGTATGCTGATAAATTTTAATATGTACAATTTTTATCCCGGCGACAGCATATCCTTACTCTCCGAAGTAGCAGTTTCTAACTGTTGGCACGCCTTCTTCTTTCCTTAGCCTTTCCGGTACTATTTGCACCCCCTTATACTCCAGTCTTCACTCCCTGGCTTCTTGTACGCTGCTTTCACTTGAACCGTCTTGTTCACGCACGGTTGGAATCTTTGATTCTCCCATCTTCCTCTTTCACCCCATACTTTTCCCGTTCGCTTCGATGCCCACAGGCGAAGTTGACGCACAAATTGTCACGGACCCCGAATGTTGTTGCGTTGGCATGTTACTACCGAAATAATTCATCAGACGCACGTTTATGACGCCTGGGGAAAGTGGAGACGGGTTATATCTCCGCGAAATGAAAGGAAGGAAAATAACTCGAGGAAAAAGTGCGCACGACTTTGTAAACGGTGGTATAATATTCCGTTGCAGATTACGCTCGGATTTATTTTGAATTTAATGGATGTTAATGGTTAATTACATGGAAGGGAACGTAATTTATAATGTTGTGAAACTAGGAAAGCAGGAATGAAGATATGAGTTAAGTTTTATAAATGTGCCTTTTTCTTTCTTTTCGAAAGGTAATGCGATGCAGGTTTCGAATTTCCAAGGAAATTAAGGTAAATATTTTGTTATTGAATAGGTGATCAACTCGCAGTGATCAAATTAACTTGGAGCTCCTTTATGTAATTCCCATAATTTTATGCTAATATGAAGCTGTTAGTGGCTCTCGAAATGCTGTTTCCGCAAATATTGTTATAGTATAAAGTAGCATTTAGTATGTGAAATAATTTACGCATAAAGGTCACGGGATAATTAAGGGGAATCGTAGATAAATTATTCACTAGCACGGAGCTGTTGAATCTATTTTTGGCCTATTTTATTCTCATGTTTTATCTTACATAAAAGCATCCTCTATATGGGTTATTTTTTAATCAACCGCAGTTTACCTATTTCATGCTTTTTATTTTCTTCTTAGTAACCTATCCCACTCTTAAATTCACCTTTTATATTTTAATAAATTAATATTATACTAGCCGCGTTCATGCACCCTCTGGGTGCAGTTGTTTGGTCTGGACCAGACATCTAGACTAAGAACATGTACTATCATTCATTTTTAATCATTACTTTCATATGGGAATATCAATCATAGTGTATTCTTATGGAAAAAGGCAATACCTCGGTTTCAACAATCGCATCCGTTGTCAAGGGGACTCGTTGTTTATAGCCTCAAAATTTCACGAAATTTCCGTTTATTTTAACCGAATTCTCGCCATTTCGACCCGATAACGATATTTCACGACCAAAATAAGAATCTTTATTTATTTCTCTTTCTTTTGGTGCTTATCTCGACTTCGTATGACTATGGTTTCTAATTTAATTTTGCAAAAGTAATGAAGCCTGCAACCGATAAAAGTGTGGTTTACGTGCATTTCTTATGGAAACGGTTTTTCTTCTCTGGGTTCGAACTGGGGCCGTTCGGGTAAAAGAAAATTTCGCCACATTGTAGGGTGCAGCAGTCTACATCGAATGCACGTTTCAGCATCGCTCTAGCTCTTGGCATTGGCGAGAAAAACGCTTTTTGTAGACAGACGGACCGACAGACAGACAGACAGACAGACACCGTTACGTTTTTAATATATATAGATAGATAGATTCGCGTTGGCGAGAAAAACGCTTTTTGTAGACAGACAGACAGACAGACAGACACCTTTACGTTTTTAATATATATAGATGAATATATTATCTTAATAAATAAATTTAAAAGAAACATAAGGAAAATATCCTAAGGAAGAATCATCTTACAAATTTGAGGAAAGAAAATCTAAGATGATTCCTTTCATTATTCTGGATTCTAGATTTTCATTCAAATTATAATAAGTTTGAAAATATTACAATTATTATATATCATAAAATATGCAAATAAATTTTCATTTAGGATAACATTTTCATTGATCCAAGCTAAGTGAGAGATGTTAGATTCTCCTCTGCACAAGTTATTACCTAATATGTTATCTACTGCTTATTTATATATCCCCGTTGAGAATCAACGGGCGCCTCAGCTAGTTATAAATATTTTATCTTTGTCTCCTCTCAATATTTGACACACCCACTTCCTTTCCCATTATTCAATTTTTTCAATGAAAAACTTCTTCTTTCTAATCGTCTGTCTATACAGCACCTCCGTGTTTATTTTTCTATCAATTCAGCTTACCTTTTCCATTTTACGCCACTCCTACATCTCGAAGGCTCCTAATCTTTTGAGGTCCTTTTTTCTTTGAGTCCTCATTTTACATCCATAAAGGAAAACACTCCACATCAAGGATTTCACCCATCATTCCCAGATACCTTTAAAAAAACCTCAACGTACCAGACTAGTTTCTACAACATTCAAATAATGAAGTTAAACTTATGGCGTTTTAAATATGAGTGACCATCTATGACACTAAGATAGGCTAAATGCGTCAACAAGGAGTTCAGTGAACTTGAAATTCGGTCAACACAAATTTCATAGGTTGTTGGTGACCCACATTTTGCGTTAACTGATTTCCACTATATTTGTAAAGAAAATCGTGTACCGCGACCACGAGATGGAAAATTTGGAAATTCAACAACAGTGCCTCACGTTGTTAACCTTCGGTTCCGAAATCCGTTTTCGGAGTATGTTTTATGCATCTCACGTCCCGATTTCAATATTTCGCGGTGCAGTAGTCTCTTTACGAAACACGATGCGCGAATAGAGGATGAGAGGTCTAAGGATCTCGGAGATGAGTGCCTGCATCCTTTATTTTTGTCTTCCTTTCTTCCCCGTTCACCCTCCCCTTTCGATCTCCAACGGTGCATGTCACACACGCATCGGCACACTCTTTGATACCACTCTCTCTCCGTTTTACTCTCTAGAGCAGTTTTACTTCTTCCTCATCGCCCCCTGACGAAGTGATAAATATTTGCAAGGAATATACGTCCTGAGGGTTCCGAGTCAACTGGGCGTGAGGACGAATCGGCGTGAGACAATAGGCGTAAATCGATTATTTGTGAGGACAACTCGGCGAAATGCTTAACTAATTATGATTGTACTATCAATAGCATCATGCATTTGTGGTAGGAATCCGTAACTTAAGGAAATGAAAATATGAGACTTTTTCCCGTACCACAGGAATAATTTATTCAGCTAGGTTTCGACGCTTCATATACATCTACATCTACATATGAACCCTGCAAGCCGCCTTTCGGTGTGTGGCAGGGGGTGCAAGCACCAAACACCAAAAACCATGACGCTTCACGTCATCATCAGGCAATCAAGTAAATTATTCCTGTAGTACGGCTAAAAGTATCATCTTTTCATTTCTTTAAGTTAATAGTGGTAAGGTAAGATATAGATTTTAAAAAGAAAACATATCATACACGAAGAAAACGTGTTTCAGTTAGTATCAAACATTATGATCTTAATATTATTATATGGATTACATAATTTTGTTCATTTTTTACTCTACAACAAAGCAGCTTTCCTCAGTTGAAGGAAATTAAACAATTAAAGAAGGATAAGGGTTTTTAATTCTGTTGTGTTGAAGTGGTGAGAGTGCATCTCTCAAAAACTACACTCAACAGCCTACAAAACACTGCAGTCCCTCATTGGTTTATTCCGTATTTTTTCAACTTGAGATTGTGACAAAAGAAAACACCTCCAAAGAATTCATAATCTAAAGTTCTGCTTTGATTGTGAGGCAAAAGTGATCTTATTCTTCCTCACTGTTCGTATCCGCTCCGACATTGGGTTGGAGATTGTTCCGCTTCGTGCCCTCTTAATTTTTATTTTCACAACATCAGTCATTCCATCGAATAAAATCGCAAGGAACCGTTTTACAGATAAAGCGGAGCGTGAGAAGACGACACTGATGATGTAAGAAAGATTTTGGGTATCGAATGAGGCAAACTATTGGCTAAAGTGAAACTTGGAATCGTAAAAATCCGTGTCTCAAGTGGGAACCAGGGCGTCTCAAGCGGTATTTTTAACATTTGTTTCATGTGAAAGGGACTGGGGCCTGAAGAAAATCGCAGATTAGGCGGAAGAACGTCTTAAGCGGGAGCTAATAAACTGATTTTACTGTAAATGGTTAATTTGTCGCCAAGTTGGACGTCGAGCATCATTACGCCGAGTTTTCCTCACGACCAACTTCCTCATGCCGAGTTGTCCTTTTGACGAGTTGTCTTACGTCGAAATGTCCTCAGGCAGAGCTATCCTACTCTCAGTTATCCTTACGACAAGTTTTCCTTCAGAGTATTGTCTTCATGACCAGTTGTCCTATTCCGAGTTGTCACCGAACCGTTTCAGGGTTACTTTTTGGAGATTTGAGTGGGCGTTAATGCCGCCTCGTTGTGCTTATCGATTTCTCGACTTAGTTTCTCTCTCCTGGAATATCTCGTTCAAGGGCGTGGTTCCGCAAAACTGGGCCAATCAGGATTTTACCAAAACATTTTATCAGAAGCATCAGATCAGAATCGAACCGAAAACCAGAACTGGAGAAACATAACTTTTACCGCAGTGGAAACCTGACCAGAACCGAAAAAGTTAAAATTCTTGAACCCGAACGGGAACCGAAAAAAGCTACTCATTCCGTTCTGATTTGCAATTCCAAACCATACAAATTTCTTTTAAGAATACTTGGAGGAAGGTTTACTATATATATATATATAAAAGCATCTAGTAAATTGCTATTACTATCCTTCATTCAAAAATTTGCAAGTCAAGCAATGCAAAAGAGTAACTCTAGAAATACTTAAGCAAATTTTCGGAAGGATTTACTGTTTCAGTGGTTGGAGAAGAGAATATAAGTTTGAATAGGTTCAACGTCAGCATATGGATCAAAACCGGAACTGAACCTAATATGCATTTCCGTTAAACCGGAGCGGAAATCGGAGCATATAGTACATCTTACGGTTCGATACCCTGGGTGAAAGAGCTAGTAACGATGTTCAGTCGACATTCATTCTATTATAAATTCTCTTGGTGACCTTTTGAATATGATTATTATTCAGTTGAAAATCGTAGAACTCGAAATTAGGTGAGGTTTTGGGCTTTCGGATTGCCAAGAACGTAACGCGTACCCCTTCGGTAAATTCGGTCCCGGGTTCGATTCCCGGTGTGAGCCCACGTATGTTAAATGATCTCTGCTGTCGAAGCACTTTCAACACTACCACAGTTGTGATGGCGGGGAATGTATTCATCGAGACCGCCACGGTAACCATGAAGAACCATCAGGAAACCTGAGAAATGAAATTATGCTAGAATAGAAAACTTAAAGCGCTATTTCCACGTTATTTATGACTAAAGTGAGTTTGGGAATGAATGTTTTGCTTGATTAAGAAATTATGAGTGTATTATGTAATAAGCACTTTCTGCGCTTATGAATACCGTGATGATGTTTTAATGAAATTTGTAATGCATGATTTATGAAATTATATGGTAATTCAATCCATAACACTATTTCGCAACACGTACCAGAATAATTTACTATCAATTGGAATTAATGATCGGACCTGTCCTGCTATAATACATTACATCGTTGGGTAACAGTTGTAGCTAAATGTATTAATTTTTCCATTATGCATGATTTAGTTGATAGATAATTACAATATTGAATGGAGGAGGGCTTAGTGAAACAGCTTATCGCACATTAAATCTTTCTGTATTAATCTGGCATGAAAGAATCGATGGTATGGAAAGTTTTAAAAGGTTTTGATTCTCAGTTCTGTCTTTCAATACTTTCGGTTAAATTTTCAAATCATGAAACGTCCGAAGTTGAATATACCTGTAAAAATTTGTTTAAGAATCTCATTTCAATTTCAACCTCATTATTTTTTCGAGATTTATTCGATATTTAGAGATCATGACCATGAACTACTTCAATCAAGAAACATTTCCATCTTATAAAAGTGCTTCCAAATTGCTCGAGTTTTTAGACCATGGCAATCATATAATATTTTCTTGATCTTCTTTCTCAACTGCATACTCTATGCATTTTTATTAAACGAGGAAGCTTTCCAACGATAAAATATATTATTCCAATGAGTTGAGAGCGCTTAAAGCAATCGTAACTTGAAAACAGTTTCAACATTTTGGCGTGACTTCCAGATCAGCGAAAATTCTACCTTACTAGTCTCTTCTGTTCCTGATAGTATTTTTTCCACACAATTTTCATTAAACTTTATATTTTATCGACTAAAGTTGAGGAGGTTCTTTGCTGTGGTGAATATTTTAAGTACCTACGGAAGCATTTCCTGCGTTTCGGAATTAAGTCACTTATAACAAAATAATACTGTACCTCTTCATGGTTTTTACAAATCTTTAGCTTGTTTACCAATCAAGATTAGATTACTTTAGTGCTCGAAGATACAAAGGAATTAGCACACGGTGCTTGATGTGGAAACAGCTCCTTATGCTATTCAAATTTACATCTTTTTCATTTCTTCGTTTTCATGTAAATCACTTCTAGGTGCAAAAGTTTATCCTTCCTCGGAGACTCAAAAGATGAGAGTTCCCATGAAGCGGATGTTTGCGTTTGAGCAATGAATACGCTCTGGTATTATAATTCTTCGCCGAAGTTGGAGCCATGACTATGTATATCGAAAGCCTAGATGATGCTTCTCCCGTAAGAAAAGCAAACATCACTCCTCCAGCGATGCGACGGCTCACCTTAATTTCTCTCTCAAACCGTGGAGAAACTTCTCCGAATTAATCGCATTTAATTTTTTCCCCTCCATTCCGCCGGAGAGTACTCCGTATTGGTTCTAAAATTACCTGTGTTTCAGTACTTTGGTGGAGAGATTTTCGCTACCGAAGTTTCCGAGCTGGAATCGAGAGAGCATTAAGTTATGCTGCTCACTTGGTCTTTCCTTTCTGTCTTGGCGAATGCAACTTTAAGCCGGGGCGTCGATGGTTTTCAAGATGAGCAGCCTTTAAAGGAAGCATCATAATGGGAGTTCACTCCACGTCACGCCGCGTCACGTCAAAGTGATGAAATTGTGGCTGGCAATGTAGGGTTGATCTGTTACCGTAGGTGGGACTTCAAGCTGGATTACGTCTCTTCAAAGTTCACGATTGTGACGGCGTGTGTGGAATACTCGGCTACGAGTCACTTCACCGAATGCGGTCTCTCATGCTACCGTGATAGCGGGAATAAAAGTCTTCGTACGCTTCCACAGCTATCGTAACTTGGAGGATGGAATAAGCTCGACTTGGGGTTTGAGGATCTGATAATCTCTAACTTTCTTCGGATTAGAATCAGCAGTGATGACATTAATTATTCGCCTCTGTTGTGAGGAAATTAAAGCTATTTCCTTCCTTTGCTTGTAACCTTCCCTCTCTATGTATATATATAATAAGAGGTATTCTTGTAATAATCAGGCCTTAACTTCCATCACATGTACTTATTTGTAACACACCGCGGAACCAGCGTTATGGAGTAGACTGACTCCAAGAAATTACGTTTTAAATTCTGTATTAGCAAAACTTATTTTGCGAGATTATTTTAGAAATTGAATTAAAGTGCTATTCATAAAGAATAATTTCCAAATATAAGATGCCTTATAAATCGTAATCAGAAGCGAAGATATAGATACTACTCCAATAGAAAATGTCACTTGTTCTCATTTATTTGAAGGTTTCTTTTTCTATATATCCAAAGCAGCCTCTTGTAACGAAAATATAGCTTTTTGTGTTCTGGCTGTCTCTTTTGTTGATTTGATGTAAGGAATGCCAACAGAAATTTGTGAGGTGATGGTATAAGAGATCGAAATTAAAATACAGAATCCGGATCGAATATTAGAAATAAGAAGATAACTCTTTGTTACACGCACATGAACTTCAACGAGGGAATCATAGATATCCACTTACATATTTGATTGCAGTTTTTGTTGTTCGCATTCCATCTTAATCCACTCTTAATAATGTATAATATCTTATTGTCTTACAAGTTATGTGTAACCAATTTCATTTTAGATAAGATTATAGTTAATTATGTCGATAGAAATACAAACGCTGAAGTGCTGGTAATGGTTCGTTATACAAATTATAGTATAAATTAAATTCAAAGTGACACTTTTAAAACCTAAAGCTTAATTTAAATATCTCCAAAATATAGATGATATTCATGCTAGTTACAAAATTTGTTCATGTCAGCAGAACTTGCAACAAGAACTATAGAATTCTGTCATCATAAAGTTTCCATTGACATTCTGAAAGCATTTCTCCCCCAGCGATTGATTCAGACAAATGGTCTTACCCTTTGAATGACTCTGCCGATTTGTGGCATTTCCGCAGTTTGACCCCATGGAACGCACTGACACTGAGAACTCTATATTCAAAAACCCGCTGAGTAATTTTGGCTCTTTTAGACACTCGAAATTCAAACGATACTGCCATAGGATCCCTTTCTCACAACTTGGGCAATCGGTTCCACAATGCAGGGGCGAACACTGAAAGGAATAAGAGCTGAATTCCTGAACTACGAATGCGGGGTATTTATGAGCTCGGAGAGCGATTTATATTGTCTTTTCGTAAACGCTACATTCGAATGCGGGAAAGAGAGACTGCGAAAGAGGATTAATGGAAGACCTATGACAGAGTCGATGGAAATGACCTGTGGAATGTTGCAGCTAAATATGGAACGCTTGATAGATTTATCAGAGTAAGTGGTTTAGCGAGTATCTGAAATGAAGTTAGGGATTCGTATTGTTTACGTCGCTTCTTTTGCAAAGCGTTTCGGCAATAAATCAATAGTTTCCACCAAGGCGTGGTGAATGCATATCGTATAACGTTTCCTCTATCGATGAAGTGTCGAATTAGAACGACTTATATCGCAATTATCAGAGGGTAAGATTTTTACCAGATAAGTGAAACAAATGGAAATACTTAAGCAGCCTAGGTACAACAATAGACGTACATCTGGTAATTTAGTTAGATGAAGACTGAGATTATTGAATAAGATTCATCATCATCTATGTTTTTCAAGGATTAACTCTCATATGTTTATTTCAGATGTATTTGGTATTGGAGAACCTAAACTAAAGCCAATTGTTTCGGTGAACCAGTAAATTTCACACATCTGGGAGTGAAATTAATATTTCGCCGACCTGTGTCATGGAAACCCAATGCACTAGCACCGCTCACCACTGCATCTGCATCTGAAGGTAAGATGCCACATTTTTGTATGTGTAATCTGTAGAAAACTATCAAGAATTGTTTCCTGATTGATGCACAAGTTTTAAATCAGTGCAGAATTTTTCACATTTTTAATGCAAAATACTCGCACTAAGTTTCATGTACAATTGTCGATAATTGTAAGAAGAAACTTAAAAGCCTCAATTTCGTCGTCAATATTTTTTTCTTATTACTAGAGGAATTAAATAATATTTAGTAATTTAGAAAAATTAAATTTGTGAAAGGAGGACTTAAAATTGACCATGATAATTCTCAATAACGTTTCCTTTGACATCCGAAAAATTTAATAATACATACGTTTTATTGATGAATGTGACTTTGGGAGACTCACAACGTTAAAGAAAAGTTGCGTTTACTAATTGACCCAGTAAAAACCTCGGAGCCAAATACATACGTTTCTTTATGTTACCTTACTTACGAAGTGATATCCATCATGTTAGTAAGGCCATTGTAATTTTATTTTCTACCATTACTAATCTTTTAATCAAACTGATAAGATAATTTTAAAAAAGATATTGATTAGAAGAGAAATGAACGAGCATAATCAAATGAGTTGAGCATACGGATTATGGTGATCGGAACGGTAAATGGCATATTTCGAGCACAAATTTTAACGATGAACATTTGGCACTAACACTGATATTAGGGCAAATTTTATGTCTGGTCGTAGAATTTGAGGAGAAGTGTAAATCTGGAGCACGGTTTACACCCGCCAAGTACCGCTACTCGATACGCAAGAAGCATTAGTGATGAATCAATGATCTGATCTCTAACGAGATGATTGGGAGGTGTAGTAATGAAAATACTAGGCAGTGATTATGGGAAACTTTGGTTTACAAAGGCGTTGCATAGCTTCGATAGCTTCTATTAACGAAGATTCACTGCATTAGCAGATGCTTGTATGGCATAATTTGTGATAAGAACTTCGCTATTTAGATTGTTACTTCCGCGTTGGCAAGAAGATTTTCTTGCCAACGCCAAACTTTTGTCTCGTAGCACCTTGTGGGGATTATCACTACAAGACTCCAGAAATTAATTAGAAATTGAACATGCCTACTGATAGAATTTCAAACAAAAATTCTATAATCATGTCTATAAAATATACAATAGACGAGAAAATATATAATATGTGGAGGGAATTGATTATTGGTCGAATTATATTAAGATATACACATAGCTATGATTAATGAATATTTTACTCACGATTTTGACAAACTTTCGCGTTAAACCCCAACTTAAGCTGAACAATCGTCTCATTTGATATATGAATATTATTTTTGTATTCTTAAACACTCTTCTAGGATTTTAGAGAAGGCATTATAAGTAATTATAAAAGTAGCGGTTATATTATCCTTATCAAAGTTACTCTTATCAATGTTTTATCGATATTGACGAAGGTAAAAACGTGAAATTATTTGTTTATGAAACCCTTAAACTCAGTGCTCCCCAACTTTATATTTCCATTGGAAAACTTATTTGTTGACCCATATCTTGAGAAACACCTCACGGAGTTTGTAAGTTTCAGTGTAAAGAAAAAATAAAGGAAAAACTGAACGCGGAGAAAAAATCTTTGCAATATCATAACGATTTTCTATCTGTAATATATTCCACCCGAAGACAGGTTTAAATCTCATCTCCCATACCAAGTGCTACCAAGAGCTACGATAAGGGAATGAGGTATGAAAGGTAAGACGAGGAGTGAGGTAGTTTTCCCTTGTCTTCCTCACCATAAATGCTATAAGCAGATCAAGTTCATGCAAATGAATCACCATATCTCTACGAGTAACACATTCCGTAGAATTCCATAAGAAAATTTAATCTAAGAAATTATTTAGAATCACCCATACCTCAATAGATTTCATATCATTATAGTATTAGAGGAAACTTAGAGGAAGGAAAATTAAAGATATTTTTTCCATGCCCTCTACAGAAAGACAAATGAGAAATGTTCCTTTCAACAAATATCTCTATTAAACGAAAAATATTTCCGTCTTGTAATTCTAAATTAGAATACGTATCTATTACATATTATAGGCCACACCGAGAACTTAGCCATGGCATATTAACTTTCCGCGGAATACCGGTAGGGAAGCAATGATTTAAGGGACAACCCAAGAATATTTTTGTGACAATATAATCTTCGAAGGTTTTCTGGCACCTGCCAGGGTAGAGATGCGAAAAAAAGGGAGGATAAAACTTGAATCGAGGAAACAAAAAGGACGTCAAAGTCTGCAGCAGCTTTCTTTAACGCCTCAAGATTGGAGATGAGTCAAAGTGGAAGGAGAAATTTTCATCAGGTAATTTAAGAGGGGAGTGTCGCGAGAAATTATCGGAGAGACCTGCCTTCGGTGGTTAAAAGGGAAGATTGTTGGCTCGAGTCAACCACGAGCGCAAGAAAATTTTATACCCCTTAAAACGTTAGTCCCGTCGAGTATTAACGTCACCTCCGCGGAGAGCGGCAGTTAAATTTTTAGCTATGCAATCTTGGAGCTTTAAATATGAAGGAGGGAAAATTATTTGGAGCGGAGGGCCCATAACATGCAATCTATTCTCCTGTAGCGACAACTCACTCCACATGCGCGCTTCCTATATAACGTCCTCTCTCTTAGGCAGCTTGTTTCCGAAGACAGCCTCGCGTGAGTCGCTATCTTAATCTCCTTGTTAGCTCGCGGACAGCGTTTTGATAACTCGACACCGTTCTCGCTTAGTGCTGTTATTAAAAAGGGTTGAGATTTTTTATACGAGCGACGCCGTTGAAAACGGAGACCGAAATCAAAGTCAGTAGCTATTAAAGTTGACGAGTGGGAAAGAATTTTGTCCCGACGAGGGGAATGACAGCGGAGATAACTCGGTGTCATTTGATAAACAGATCAAGGAAGTGAGCTGGCGAAATCTGCCCATAGAGTGGTTCGGAGTCGGGAAGTCTATCGGTTTCACGGTAAACACGGAGGGATCACGATCTGCCAGGAGTACGTGGGAGTGCACGCCGTGATGCCCCCTTTGTTTTAGAGCTGTCATCCGGGATCGAATCGCATGCACATTTACGACCCGCAAGATCGCTGTGCATCCTGCCGTACCGTCGCGAGAGCTCTCGTAACAACCAAGGCTTTGATTTAATTGCGGATTTGATGTCGTCTCGGAAGATGATGTTATGATACACGATGCACAGGACCTGATTGGGTTAATAAATTACATAAGAATGCAATTGAAAGTGTTTAGGTATCACGTTTGACAAAAACCTGAACTAGGAAAACACAAATTTACCATATCAAAGACTTACAAAATGCTGCATTACGTGGATTACCCTGAACTGGGAAAAACTAATAAATTTAATTATGGTGAAGGCGTAAAAAATGCTGCATTACGTGGATTTTTCGCATGAATTACTTAGTTGCTTTATTTGTAATTGTTTTATTGTATTAATGATGTTTATAACTGTGTACAAATATATAAATAGGAGAAAAATGCCACCGGGCTCACAGCCTATCTGCCACTAAAATGATGATGATAGTAATAATGATAGTAAAAAATCAGAGAAAGCAAGATCGTAGAAGATATTCCGGATATTATGCGTCTACATTATATCTGACGTTTTGATACTGCGAGAAAGATGGGACAGATATACTACAATCGGTGGATTCAAGAATTAGTTTTTTTCCGAGAACGATACGCGAAAGTAATCCATTGGGAAGGTTTCATGGTGTATGTACCTCCTGCCACACGCCGAAGGGCGGCTTGCATTGTGCAATACATGATACATATGTAAATGTAGATGTAATATTTACTTTACACAGGTGAGCAGAAATTTCTCCACGATATGTAACAGGCATCAGGAATCTCTTGTAAACTCATACTCATAAATCTAACCTTGTTACAAATTTCATGAATATGCTTTTATAAACACGTGCATTTTGCCATTAGCCAAAATATTCTGCGGTGAAAAAACATTCATTAGACATTATAATGGTTAAAATACATTCAGGATTATTCAAAGATTTAATCATCTCAAACTCTATTCGTACTAATGCGAAACGATTAATCAGTTATTGGAATTTGCTCGCATATTTTAACAGTCTATTAACATATATTATATCTGAATGTAAAATCAACAAAAAGGAGCTATTTTATGCTTGATACTTTGTATCGATTTCCGTGTTCTTTTCCTTTTGTGACTATGTAATGTACAACGCGCTAAAACAGTTTCCAAATCGCGAATCTACAAAAAAGAATTCACAATCTTCTCCTCGAAAATGAGAATTTTCTGGTTTAATCTATTGGAATTTAGTACGAAGTCACGATGGAAATTTCCAACTCTTCCTTTTCGGGAAAAATTCATCAAATTCTATTTCAAGCACGGCTCAAAATCATATTACAGGGAGAATTCGGGCTAAGAAGCAAGAAATATAATGGCATGTTCATATACAAGAAGGATATCTTTGAGTTAGAGCAAGAAAGTAATGAATAAGCATGGTACTCCAATTGCATCCTATTGCTAAGAGATTTATGTTCCTGAGATAGCTTCAAAAGGGATTCAGGAAGTTCAGGATTACTTGGAAAGGTAATATCTATTAATATAGAGCTACGCTTCATGTCTATACGAGAAGTAGCCGAAATCCTTGAGTGATCTTTTGAGTGAAATATGCAGAACTTTTCATGAAAACTCTCTTGAAATCACTTGCTAACCTTATTTGATTATGTTGCTTATTCTATTTTCTTTCAGAGGAAAAGCCGTAAGGGTAAAAGTTTCCATTACTTACAGTCGACTAAATGTTTGATTCCTACGAATGAGATGTTGCTTACTTTATTCAGTTTTTTTATGTTGGGCATAATTTCGGGTACATGTAAATGTTTTAAACTTCAGTTTCGTTATTTTAATCCCTAAATCATCCTTTGAATTAGTTATAATTAGTCATAAGTTCAAAAGGTAACCTAATACGAATGGATTGCAGATGCCAATTTCAAAATGGGCATTCATTTATTATTAGGTTTAAATGCACATTAGTTGGAGATTGATTAATTGTAAATTGTTTTTGGGAAAATATTTATGCATTCAAATTTTTACAGTAAGAAAAAAAATATTGTGTATGTTAAATATAAAATATCGTACCTTACCAACAGAACGTCTTAGAATTTCACCATCTTGAAGAGAAAACAGCGTCTTTTATGTAATATACCAAGAAACTGGATGGTTTTACAGTATAAGCGCACTAATATCATAGTTTAATAATTTATTCGTTTATTTATTCCCTCATTTATTCTTTGTCGCAGTTCGACCGGCATCAATCAGTAGCTAATTAACCTTATATTCAAAACAATACAGTCTGTAACGTTTGAAAATTCTTGTACATATGATCAGTTTAACGTAACATCAATCTATTTAGGTACAATATTATAATAATAACAAAATAGATACAGATTAGCTTTATGCAATAATTTAGCTCCCATATATAACCCTTGGAAATATATTGCATTTACTTTTAAGAATGTCATAGTTGCCGTTATATATAAAGCTATCGCATAGTTATTACTTTACATAATTATATTTCTGAGGTATGCACATACCAATTCATCAACATCTCGTCATCATACGTAAAAATTAGTGCATTAAAATAGCTGAAATATTCAAACCCGGCTCTCACTTTATCTCTGCTGTGATTCCATCGAATGCAAAGACAAAAACAATATCCATTTCTATCCTTTGTACTTTTGTCGCATTGAATATTAACAGTCGTGGGCAAAATCAAGGTTAAATTATAGCCCGACTCAGCATTTGCTCTTCGCCCCAACGTATATTGCGGGAAAATGAACGTTTTTCCTCTCATATCCCCCCACAGATGCAGTTATGAGAAACTTCCTAGTCGATTCCTATTAGAGATGCGTCGAACTAGCGAAAAACAAGGAGAATTAATGGACGTCGAATTGAAAGCAATAGATTACATTTTCAATTGCCGTGGGGCAGGCTGTGCGTTGCTAGTATCTCACGAGAGGCTTTTTGCTCCGCTTTCGAGGGAAAAAAGCGCATAAGGGTGATTGGAGTTTACGTGGCGTGATAGATGATGGCCCATATCCACAGCAGTTGCGCCATATGCATGTAATGGGATTTTTGTGACCTTGGCATCTGTGGGATATATCGACAAGAAGCTTAACCAAGTGATACTAACGACGCTCCACGGAGATCGATATCCCGCACGCTTTATTCCTGCAATATTTTATCGAGGGCTTTCCTTGTTTATCTTTTTATCTCACCAAGGGTGCGCGTAAAAGTGCTTCACATAGGATGATTATTACTGCTTGCTTACTTTACCCATGCTGTTTGTTGATGGCTCGTTTAGTTTTCTTTTCTAGTGCAGCATATGTTTAATTACGGCCGGGTTGCTGTTTGATTTTTTTTATATTCCAAACACATAAATTGATGTTGTCAGAATCTAATCCTCGCTGAAGTATTCCGAAGATTAGGTGGTGTGGATCCCGATATCGGTATTCATACATTATGAGTTACATTATAATTAATATTATATAAATTATGATATAAATTTGTTCCCCGTCAGTAATGGCGAATGAAGCCTATAAATAATAATACCTAATAAAATTCATGATTTATTAACACTGAAATTATTTAGAAATATCAATCATAATATTTTATCGTAAGAATTTAAAGATAAAAATGTTTGCGAAATTTATAAAGTATGGCTTAATCGAATATTATTGAATATCATGCATCGCGTGAGACTGCTTCTTCTTTTTACCACTAATTTTTACAGAATTCTTTCTCTTTTCCCTCACTGATAAATATCTTGATGTTTTATCACCTCCTTGATCGTGATAACGCAATGTATTGCTATCCACGGGCGAAAGCACTTCCTTTGAGAAACACGCATACGTGGTCATAAATTATTCTCCGTTTAATATAAGAACAAAGGAGGGAATCACAGGAAATTGCCTCTCCTTCAAAACGACTAATACTATCAACGGGCCGAAATTACTAAGTTATTCTTGCGATGAATGCCTGATTTTGGCTTTTAAATCAACTAAGTCGTTGGTATAACTTTTAGTTGGTATTCACAAAATTTTACAAAAATCACTTATTTCATTTCTATTCTCGCAATTTTAAGTTGAAAACCAAATTAAATTACCAAAATATTAATTTTCTTTGAATTTTATTCTTTTGAGACTTGCATCGATTTCGTAGGACTGTTGTTTCAGCGATCATTCCGCAAAACTAAAAGCAATAACGAAAAAGAAGTGTGGCAATCGATCAAAATTATTTTAATCTCTTTTCTACTGTGAATTAAAATTCCTTTGTTCGATTTGTTTTTTTTTCTTTAACGTGGAAATGAAGATTTACGCTTCTCTAACTCATTTTCTTTTGTTTAGATTGTAAACACATAAGCACAGTAGACTTTGTAATAGAACCCATTTTGAGCCTTTCCTGTCAGTTGAACGACTATCCTTATTTAAAAATAATATATTTACAAATTTCTGAGAGCAACTATGAAGTATTAGAGCAACTTTTGAAAATTTAAGGCTTTGAAAGGTAATTTCCTTCCAGATATAAGCTCAATTTTGTTCCATGAAATTTTCACATTAACAGTAAGAATAATATTTCCAAGGGAAGGAGTTAAATATACAAAACTTATTTTTGCTCCGTCTCTTTTCACATTCCATTCACAGAACTCACCTTTTGTGCGGGGTATTTGTTTAATAAATATCCGAGGATGTTTGTCAATCAAATTGCTATGATACCTCAAGAAAGGGAGCAACACTGTGACGTATTTCCCCGCTCAGCGTTTCGAATATCGCCGGATTCCCGAAGCATCCATATCACCGCACGAGAAAGTCCGTTTATTAAAATCACCTTTGATGCATCGAATATTGTAACCCGCCGGCGGAGACGACCGAAACTTCGATGCCTTTTTATCCCATAGTAAGTTTCGCTCAGACTCGGGAAGATAACCTCGTTACCAACTCCAGGCGTTTCATGTGATGCTAATTCCCCATTCACTCCATTCATCCGCTTCTTTCGCCGGAAAAAAGGAGCCTGGATGAATCGATTATCAGTTTTTTCCTCCATGAGATGGATGGTTTTACAGTATGAGCGAACTAATATCATGGTTTAATAATTTATTTGTTTATTTATTCACTCATTGATCCTTTGCTGCAGTTTGGCATCAATCTATAGCTAATAACCCTTATATAAAAAACAATATTCTATAATCTTTAACGTTTGAAAAGTGCTGTAAATATGATCAGTTTAACGTAACATACTATACCTATTTGGGTACAATAAATAAAATAGATACACCATAGCTTTATGCAATAATTTAGATCCCATAGATAACTATTAGATACTAAATCTACTGCATTACCTGAAGAGGCCTTCAAGCCCTTACCTAAATCAGTTAAAGATTTTAAGCTTAGATGTATTAAAATATTATAAAAATGTATTGAGAGGGGGTTTGGGATTTTGTTTTTTTTTGTTAAATGCATCCTTTTTTGTTTTAAAAAAGTGACCTTATCCTGTTGGACTATATGATGTTATTTAGGAATCTTAAATTTAAAAATTAGAGAGTAAAAAGGGGTTGCATTTTAACGATGTTTGTGGCTGCCACCTGACAAATGTCAAATTGTTGCGATAATAATAATAATAATTTACTTTTGTAAATATGTCATATTTACGGTTATATATACAGCTATCGCATAGTTATTACATTACATAATTATATTTCTAAGTTACATACCGATTCATAAACTTCTCGTAATCACACTTATAAAAAGTGAATTAGAGCAGCTAAAATATTCAAGCCCGGCTCTCACCCCATCTCTGGGAATCGATTATCAATTTTTTCCTCCGCACGTCCCATTCCTCGAGAATGTTTCCACGGGGGCCCCGAAACCCCAGCGACGGTGCATTTCAGATTTGGGATGAGATGGGGGTGGGGCAGGAAAGGACCGATCCATCACTCCACCGCAGGCCCCCGTCGCGGGAGCCCCACGCGTATACACACGCCCGTGCTTCAACTCCCTTCGGAGATGATCACTCATGCCCCACCCCCTCAACAAGGGCCTTCCTTCATCGGGCCAGAAGTCTTCCTCGCACGCCACTCCCGCTTTGCTGCCCCCGGGGAAGGGACTGCCGTGGAGAAACTCTCCTCCAAGTTTCGTCCCACCTCGGACCTCTTCTCCTTTCACTCCAGCCGTTTTGTTGCTGCACCGCTTTTCAACCCTTCTTTGATTTTATTACTCAGTCAGGCGCTTCCTTCCATACTCCGCGCGCCTTAATTCCACTTCCTGTGGCCCCTTTCACTTTTTGAGCCCACTTTCACTTCCCGTGTCCCTTTACGTTTTGTGCATCTCGTTGCTGCGCGTCCATCATCTTCCTTTCTTTCTATCATCACACATTTCCGTTTCTGTCACACCTTCACACCTTTCACACCATTATACTATCTCCGACTCCTTTCACTTTTTGAGTCCACTTTCATTTCCTGCGTCCCTTTACGTTTTGTGGATCTTTCCTCGTTGTACATCCTTCATCATCCTTTTCCTTTCTTTCATTTGGTATTTTCTTTTCTCTCACAATTATTTCTCTTCCTGCGACTCCTTTCACTTCGTTTTCTTACTTTCTCTTTTTCACCCCTTCAATTCTTTGCATCTCCTTTCAACCAATTACTCATTGCTGCAACTCCTTCACTCTCTTGTTTGTTGGCATTACTTTTCTTTTTCCTTTTCCTTTTCACTCTCTTTCCCTCCTTTCACTTTACATTTTACTTTCACATTTTACCCCTAAAATTTTGTGCATCTCTTTTTACATCTTCTTCTATATATCTTTCACCTTCTTCTTTGTTGGCGTTACTTTCGTCTGATATTTCCTTTTCACTTTCTTTCACTTTTCTACCCCTTAAATTCCCTGCACCTCCTTTTACCCCATCTATCATTGCTGTATCTCCTTTTCACCATATTCTCTGTAGACATTACTTTCCTCTGTTATTTCCTTTTCATACTCTCTTTCATACTTTATACATTAAATTTTCTGCACCTTCTTTTACCCCTTCTCTCATTGCTGCACCTCCTTTTCGCCCTCTTCTCTGTAGGCGTTACTTTCTTCTGCATTTTCCTTCCCACTCCTTCTTCTTCCTTTAGTTTCCTACGGCTTTTTTTTCATTTTCTGCTCTCCCTATCATTCACAGCGCACCCTAGTCCATCCTACTTCCACCTGACCCCTTTCTTTCTCTCTCTCCTGCATTCCGTCCGTCCTTCTCTTTCCTTCTCCAAACTCTTCTTCCTCTCGTCTTCATAACTCGCTTTCAACTTTCTGCTTCCGTAACTCTCTCCTCACCCTTCCCAATCTCTTCCGCTTTGCCCCCTCAATCTTGCACCCTCATTCATCCCTCCACTGCTTTCATCCACTCATCCTCTTTCACTTCACTACTTCCTCCCATTCCCAGCTTCCTTTCCTCGTCCTCCTTTCACCCAAATAGCTCCTTTCACTTCTTTATCCTACATTTATCTCTCCGCTTCCTTCCCTCGGAGTGCAGTTTCTCTCTCCTCAGCATTTCCTTTCATACGAATCTCCTCTTTCTGTCTCATTACCTTCTTCCTCTAATCTCTTCGTTGTGTTTTGCTTTTCTCATGCGATTTATTTCTTCCGCCATATGCTTTCAATTTACTCGCATCCGTTCCTTTGCCCACTTTCGATATCGCCCCCCTTTTCATTGATCTTCGCAATAGTCTTGCCTTCACGTATCGATTATCGTGTTCCGCTCATTATGTTAGGTACTATATATTTTCCCACCAATGTCAATGTTGTTCCTTCCATTACTTCGATATCCTTGAAACTATTCTATCTTTGCATATAACTACTAAGCATTCGTCTTCGGTAACCAGTGCTTATCTCGCTCCAGGCTCCATCAACACATGAAAATTATACAATGAAAGCATAGACCTAGTACCTTTTCACACTGAAAGTAAGTCTTTAAAGTACTAAGTCTTTGCTTTCATTGTATTATGGCTTTCCACGAAGTCACACCTACCAATATCGATTCTATGAAAATTATACATCATTTGTAAGAGAACGTTCCCACTAAAAATAGACCAAAGAATGAAAAATGGAACATTTGATCAAAATATGGAATTAAACTTTGTATTTTGCCCATAGAGTCTCGTTACTGAATGTGTAAATATCCACATCTATCGATACAAACAAGGTATATTGGAACAAACATCTATATTCTGTTTCCACACCCAAATAAGTTTCACCAAACACTCCAATCAGTACAAACGAATGCTTAAAAAAATAAATAAATACACATCTATGCGTATAAAATCATTTATTTTCAATTAGAAGGGCGACGTTTACCCACCGGGCAACTACCTAGTTATTTTGATATTTTAGCTCCCTATTCTTTCTTTTAGTTGGATTCAATGGTACTTTGCCATATACAAATTTCTCCCATATTTATTCTATCATAAAACAATTATTTTCTAACCTTCTTTGAAAATTCAGTCGCACCAAGTTAAGTTATAGTTATAAGGTCTCTATTAAGGCGAGATTGAGACTGAAAAGTCTCTTCTTCCATCTAACCTTTCGTCAATGAAATGATATACATAAAAAGTTTTGTGTAGGTGGATAGAAATAGATAAGGTTTTCGTACACTTCCACCTTATCCTTAAGATTACCCTATATGCCAAAGGTTCCATACTAGAGCCCTCCTTGCAGCTGGCTGCGCGCCTGGGCAGCCGTGAAATAATTTATTAAGTAATCCCAACTAATATGTGGGGATTCTACTATTAATTGAAAGTTTTAAAGTTTACAACTTTAGCTTTTCCAAACGCATTTACGATTATGCATAAAATGAATTGTATAGTAGAATTACTTAGTTCGTTTCGTGACTTAATTGATTAAAATCGGGGAAGTTGTAACTTAACACTCTTCCTCGGCAATAGTGGCATAGGTCCGTAAACTTAGCGCCAGCGGTTTTGCTGTCCAAGGATAGAAAGGAATGCGAGAAGACTAATCTCTCTGCTTGAGTAGTACTGACTCTACCTTTACCACTAAACCTTGGAAATACGGAACCCTTGTCTAGGAGATGCGTAGAGTGGTAGATAAATAATTAAGTATACTAATTATTCAAATATTTCCGACGTTACTGTTGAAACAAAATTTTTCTGATATTCCATATCGTTACTGTTATGTATACCATTTCCGACTATTTAAGCCGAGAAATTTAGTAGTTTGGAGGTATTTCTATAAAGACTGCGGAAACCGGGTAATTTGCTCAAGAGACATAAAAAGACGGCAGCAAAATAGATTTCAAAACCGCAGTTCAAAATCTTTCCAATTTCTCTGTCTTTATACAGAGATTATACTTATTCACCTATTGCTACCCTTTTTACGAATCATATCAGTCCTTTTTACTTCTCTGCATTTTATATTAGTTGCTTTTAAGATATAATGTTTCTTCCTTTTTACATTCTTCCAAAACTTTCCCCATATATTATCCATCTTTTCCCGGTTTCACTCTAGATTCGTTATTCTTGTTCTATTTGTCAATTTGGATAGACATTTTTGAGGTCGAGAACCAACCAAGAATTAAAAGTAAAAAATCGATATTGTTAGTCGTAGAAAGCCATAATAAAATAAAAGCAAAGATTTAATACTTATTTTTTAATTAAGAATTACAAGGTTCATATATAATCGTTGCATGGATATTCCGGAGGTTAGGAACCAACTGAGGATAGCAAGATTCACACATTTCCTAATCCATTTAATTACGCATCTCTTCGCCTCTCAACCAGTCCGTCAACTCCATCATTTCCCCCCTATCTTCCGTGCATAATTTCCTATATCTTCCCCACTCCTTTTCATACGCTCCCCTTATCTTAACCCCGCACAATCTTTCATACTTATTTCTTTTCGCTCTTTCTTTCCCATCACCCCCTTTCACCTCCGCTTGAACCCTCTTCTAGCAGTTGGGGTTTATATGTTTCGGAAGCAGGGAGATGGCCAGAGACGGGGGAGTGTGCCCCGAGGGGCAAGGGGGTCTTAAGGGGAGGCACGTCATCAAGGGAACGCTCCTGTCAACTTCCTTTCGGCCGTTCCAGACGCACGCTTCAACCTAATGTATTTGTTGCGTGACGTGAGCTAGGGGTTGAAGAACGAAAGCGGGGGAACACCTCTAGATCGTGGGGTGCCTCTTTGTTGCTTCGAATTAGATCCTCAAATGAGCTGATAAGTGCTGCATGAAGGTGGAAGTGACCGAGACGTGGTTTTTTATAACAGTTTTTTAAGCATGGGGATGCGCGTGGATTAATAAAACGTTTGGAGGATTAGATTCTAACTCAAATAAAACGTATTTATTTATGCTGCAAGTAGAATTTCTTCTGGTGGCAGCCCCAACCATCATCAAGAGACAACATAGTTACAACCCCAATCCCTGCACAGGACGTTACACAGATAAATATCCCACACTTAACATTACTACCCACACAGTACTCAATCACAATACACATTATTCAAATATCACTACACTACATCAGGACTTTACACACACACCTTGTCACCCCCACCATAACATTTAAACCACCTATAACCCCTAATTATAAAAACTACAGTTCACTGTCACACTCTGATGCTTTTAAGTCCAAATTGTCAATCGTTTTCATATCGTCACTTTTACAAACAATCAAATAATACAAAAGATAACAATTCTCCCTCCTCTTACTTAATTAATCTACAACATCTACTTTTGTCTACAACATATACTTTTGATGAGTATGCAAATGCATTAGCGGCTACTCCAAATGCAGCAATTCTAGGAATATCAAAAGAGAAGGGCGCCTTTTCTTTGTGATAAAATTAAGTACTCCTTATTTGAATTGTAAAATAACTCTAGAAATTTCAATAATGAAAGGTTTGTTTAAGAAGAAAAGAATTTTCCTTTTTATCTTCTCTGTGATAAAATGTACTATCTTAATGTTATTACAAAAAGATAGTATCCATCTTGAAATGAAAACAAAAAATCTTGATTGAAGTTGATATCTTCAGGTATAAATCTCTTTGATGATAGATATTGCATCAATAATCTACTGTGGAGGTACTTAGTGCTTTCACTTCAAAATGAATGCTGTAGAATTCCTCCAATTGATGACTGAGCGTTTTAATTTGACTAAAAATTATAATTAAAAATAAAGAGAAGTAGCCCTTTTTAAAGCTTATTAAAATATTACGTATCTCACAGACTTAAATACAACGACAGAAGTTAATAAAATTACCCGTAGAATACTCATATAGTATTCTCAGTTTTCCTACTTCTCAGTCTACTTACGGATGTTTACTGATTATTTCCTCAAATTCAGTCAAATTTCGCAAACTTAACCTTTTTAAGAAGGTAAAGAAAAGAATGCGAGTATCAAACAACTGGCAGTAGAGGGTTCGAGTCGAAATAAGATAGTTCGGAATAACACTCGTAATATATGAATGTCAGTATCATTTTCTTGTACGAAATTAAATTAGAAACAATAGCAGTATGAAATTGAGAGAAGCGCCGTGTAAAGGATAATTCAAAACGTAATATCACTTTAGTCGTGAAACTTCGCTTATGATATTAAATTTTGATGAAATAATATCCTGAACAACCCATTCCATTGACAACCGATGCTTGTTGAGACGAAGCTCATTCATTTTCCCATAAGAATACATGGGGAATTCATCCTCATTAAGAATTGATGGCAAGGAGATGATAGTGTTTTTCATACCAAGAATATTGCTGCAAATGAAAAAAATAAAGAGGTTTTGTGACTTTTGGTTTCAAATAATACTTGACAAGATAAGGTCATATTTTTAATCATCAATACTTATTTTTTTTAGAAATGACTACAGTATTTATGTACTTGCTGAAGGAGATAGATACGATGATCTTACGCAGCTTTTATTTCCATTTTCTCTTGGTTCAAAATACTCGTTGATTCGTATTTGCCACAGTACTCGTAGTAGCTATTAGCCTTTTATATCATTGTCCTCAATAATTTATGCTCATAATTAGGAGAGTAAACTAGTGTAAATAAAGTAAATCTTTAATACGAAGTGCATTGAGAAACTAATTTACAACATAATTTATTAAGATTTCCTAAAAAAAGATGAATGAAATCATGGGATTCATGAGATTATATAATTTATCTATGATGATTCGTAGTTACAGAAGTGTCAAGCTCGGTCTTAAGCGACTTTAAATAACTCTCATAAGAAATGCATCTAAAATTCGTTTCCTATTTTGCAGTCTTCCGTTATTTAAAAAAATTAATAAAAGTATTGGTTGACGATATCTTGATAAATGGTTCAATAAGAGAATTAGAATGGCGGCTCTTACTTCCGCTGATTCCTAGATTCAAATTGGCGAGACTTTTGATAAAGCAGACATATCGTTCTTTTCTGTGAAGGTTTTTGATCATGAACTATCACCGTGATCATGACGATGGATAAATGCGATCTCTTGCCTTCTTATATAAGAATAAGCCGAGAATTAAGGGCCATATCAAAAATAAATTAAAATATTAAAGACTTACCATTCATGCGTTCTCGATAAGAAGGATCATATGTATTCCGTGATAGATAAACATATTTTAATAAATTAAGGTCTGTCATTTTAGCCGTGGGAGTTCAATATTAAGAATATGTGCGTTGGGTGTCACAGGATATTCGATTAGGAATATAGGATACAGGATAAGTTCGATTCTAAGCAACTTGAAGTTACTTCTCATAAAAAATACATGTTAAATTTGTTTCCTTTCTTGCAGTCTTCCGTTATTTTGCAAAATTAAATTAAAAATATTGGTCAACGATACCTTGATAAATGGCTGAAGAAGAGAATTATAATAACGACTCTTATTTTTGCAGTGGAATTAGAGATTCTTTGATTCAAATTGGCTAGACTTTTGATAAAACAGACTTATTATTCTTTGTGTCTAGGTTTGTGTTTGTAAAAAAAACCATCAAGATTATCAAGACGTTCTTTGAATCCGATCTCTTGACTTTTTCCATAAGAATACAGGTAAAACTTAGGATCATATAAAAATTAAAATATTAAAGAATTACAATTCACGTATTCTCGGTTAGAAGGATAGTAAGCGAAGGGAACTGATGACAAAGGGACTTGATAAAGGAGTCAGGAAGAGATTGGTAAAATCCTTGGTGTGGAGCGTAATGTTGTACGGGTGTGAAACGTGGACGTTAAGAAAAGAGGATGTCAAAAGATTGGAGGCTTTTGAGATGTGGGTATGGCGCAGAATGGAGAAAGTTAGTTGGGTCGATAGAAAAACGAACGAGGAGGTTCTAGAGATGGTTGGAGAGAAAAGAGTAATGATTGAAGTAATTAAAAATAGACAAAAGAAATGGGTGGGTCAAATATTGAGAGGGGAGGGATTGTTGAAGAAAGCGATCGAGGGAAGAATGCTAAGGAAAAGAGAGGGGAAGACAAAGACAGAAGTTGTTAGACGAATTAAGGGGTGGGATAAGTTATCGGGAATTGAAGGAGAGGGAATTAAATAGGGAATGTGGGGGCACATGAACCTACCGAAAGGTAGAACACTTTATATATGTGCGTTAGGTTTCAAAGGATTTTAATCTGTTTCCTCTGTTAAAAAGTACTGAGTGGTTGAACTTTGTGACTTATTTATATCAGAGAGTTCTGATCTGGACATTATTTGTCCTCGTGTGTATTTCACTCTGCTGTGAGCGTTTCAAGATGATGCCGATTGTGATTAAAAATCGATTTCCCAAACATCTAATTAACTGGGCCCGAGTTCGCATGACCCGTTCAGCTTGGATGGAATATCGCGTGAGGCGAGATGAAAAATCGTCGTAATGATCGATTCGTATCTTGTTCTTCTTGTGTCAAGATAACTTACTGTTCATATAAAACACTTAAATATTTTTGATCTTAATGCTCCCATGTTTCTCACTTATCTCGAAGGGAGCCACTTTATGTTAAAGGCAGAATAAATAAAGCAGAATTCATTTCCACTGATTGTAAAAATTACTCATTCTGTTCCCGAAGAGACAATGTCAAATGAATTTATGTAAAATGTATTTACAAATATGTCATTACTGAATCTATTAGAAACTTCAAGCCTAGTGCGAAAATTTTTAATTTCGGCTTTTAAACTGTAGATACTGATATAGTCCTTGGAATCATGGAGATTGTCTATAACTATCAATTTTGGTTTTCAGATAGGAAATTTATCTTACCAAATGAACAGTATTACACTATTGAAGCTTGAGAATATTAATTTTTTCGCTCCTCTAGTTTGTATGACTTTTTTATATTGTGTTTTCTTAGAATTTCTCTCACTGATTTAATGTGATAAATGGAATTCTAAGAAAACACAATATAAAAAAGTCATAGGTGACTTAATCCTTTTTGATAGCAAAAATCATGTTTTTCAAGTCAACATTAATGAACGCAAAGATATAGTTTGAAATAATCCAACTTCCTGTAATATCTAATTGAAAATAGTATTTTAAGACCCAAATATGGATCTATGTTCAATTTACCTTCTTTTGGCACCCGTCTCGTTTTCATCGGAACATTATTTCTATTTTATTTTTTCAAAAGAATAAAAGACAATGGATAAAAATGAGTTATACATACATTTCTTTTGGAAGATTTCGAGTCATCTGGAGTTGAGGTAAGGACAGCTTTGGCAAAATATATCGATATGTATAGTCTTTTGACCTTCTAATGAATCCTACATTCCATCTCTTGTTGTGAAGTGCGTAAAATTCATTTCAATGAATGTAATACTTTTCTTATGGGAATTGATGATATCGGATGGAAAGATTAGTACATACACGGCATTAAACATTAGATACTTTTGAGAAATGAATTTAAGTTCTGCAGTACACCATGAGTTACATGTGATTCGTGTATTTTTAAAATTCTGATAGAAGTAAAAAAATGTTCAGGTATATTAGAAGATCAAACGCCGTAGTAACCATTAACCTAAAATAGGTGGAACAACCTTCTAAAATTTCCCGGAGGAAGCTTGTCGTACAATTATGACTAACATAGGTCTCATCTAGAGCATGAGTTGAGTAAATGGGTCCCAGCAGACAAGTCTTGTATCAACGAGTTAGAAGAGGTCCAGCGGGACAGGAAAAGCCAGTAACAAGTTTCCACAGCTCGATAAGCAACACCAATATGTTTCCTGACATAGATGGAAATATTTAGGAGACAAAGATTGTAACATCGTCAAAAAAAACTGAATAAATATAAATAGAGCTTTCTTGGGAGACATAGTGAATGTTATTCGTTCATCCTGCTGAACTGTACTGACGGATTAAAGTATGAGTGGATAAAGAAACTAGAACCAATCGGTTCACAATTTCGTTTCCTTGTACGAAGGACGTAAAAACCAACAAGAATAGGTTTAAAATATCATGCACCTTTTGGTATAGGTTTTAATGTGGCCCAGGAGTTATTTAAAACAATGTTGACGCAGCTGTTGAAAATAATCCTATAATTTATTTATTTAAGTATATCGCTGCAATTAGGCCATGCGGTAGCGATATAATCTTATCTTACACAATCTTACGATCTCTTAGCACATGCATATAGTTTAAACTATTTATGAAAAGAAATTGTTTTCTTGAAGATTCTTGGAACTTTGTGTTACTCATTGATATTTCTTTATAGAGATATGTTTCGATAGCTGTATGTTCTCTTTTTCATCAAAATATTTAGTGCGTTTACCTCACAATAACACATGAAATATATATTTTTGACTTAAGACCAGTTCGAGATGCTAGCAGGGGTTCAGAATGTAACCTTTAGTCGGGGAGTTACTGCATGTATAATTTGTGTAAATATATTAATAACTATTAATTTTTTTTCTTGACTGTATGTATCATCTATACTCACATAAATTGCCACTTTTGGCGTATTTGCGATAGGCTGACAATCCCTATTCTAATGAAGAGTTTAAATTATTCCATTCTTCGTTTAAAATTTGGTTTCATATTTATTTTCATCTCTCTCTGACGAACAAAATTTTCTCGAATTAAACTAACAAACTCAATCTACGGAGTATTCGTTCGTGAACTCCGCATCACAGTTCTTTAATGTGAAATCTACCGGCATAATCGGCGAGCGTAGAGGTCACTACCCTTCTATCATAGGAATTAACTTTTCGTCCAGAAACTCGCCGGGATGATTTACTCCCTCGCAAGGGTGAATAGAATACCTCCGAAGTTACCTCAAGGACTGGAAAGAAAGGATATACGTAGGGATGCATTATCCTTGGGATGGGCCGAAGAGGGGATGACATTTAGAAAGGCGCGGAAAATGACTCAACTTTCAAAACTGAGTGGGAAAGTTCCAAGTCGCGTATATCTTGATTTCATACACCGAGTCGACGCAGTACTTTTTATACCAAAGTGCGAGGTTTATCTTTGAAATATATCGTCTCATTCCATTCAGTGGCCTTTAGAAAATAGTGATAAACCACCAGAGAAACTTTTTGGAGTCAATAATAACTTGCGCGCGATTAATGCGGTAATAAGTGCAAAGTTTTATGGTGCACGTTGAAAATCATGCGATGATACTTCATAAGGTGTTCTATCGAAAGGGTTTTGAGCGCTCTTAATAACTTTATTTCGTATAATTTCTCATGGCGTTCTATATATATGATTTTCGCCTATTTTCATAGCCTTTTTTCGTTTAATTTCGATTTGAAGGCTCCATAATGAAGAATTAAATAAGAAACTTAAATTTTCTTTTTCCTTTACGAAAATATAAGAGTTATAATATCAAATTTTCAAAATTTACGTATTATAAAGTGTTAAATATCAATTAATTCAGAGTCACGTAAGTTATCTCCTTATCCTGATAATTTTTACGTTCTCAATTTGCAGCTTTTTTCCTAGTTATAATCTGGCTTCACGTCAATTAATGAATGGTTTTTTTATTCATTTTTCATTAATCAACGCTTACTTAGTTAAATAGAAAATGGATCCTTCTAGTCTTTGGTTTGCTCATTCAGTGCATTTTCTAACGCATTTTATTTACCCCATCGCAAAAACTGAACCGTAGCTATTATTTTCACCAAACTTTGGAAAACTAATCTTTATAGCTTCAGTTTTCTATCATGATTTTTTTAAATTTGGGAGGGTTTTTAAATTTTGAAAATCAATGTTTGAGTAACCAGATATTTTTACAAATTTCATATGTTAAATTTAGTCTCGTCATTTTTGACGGGGGAATTCCCTAATCTTATGATAAAAATACCGTCCCATCCTAAGCTTCATAAATCAGCAATAAAGAATCCTATACCTACTGAATTAAAATCTATAACGCTTAAGAAAAAGAATCCGCAGCATGAACCACTTCTAAATACCCTCAAAGAGAAATGTGCAGAAACGTGCACAAACCTACTTAATATTAAAAAAAAATTATAACTTGATCATTCCCCCGGAAGAAAAAACAATCGTTTAAATAGAAAACTCAAATAATAAATGTAAAATGTGAACTGAAAATCAAAGCACGACAGATAAAATCAACCAGATTTAAGTACATGGCGGAATGAAAGGAAGTTCTCTAGAAGATCAACGAACTCTGCCTCATCCGAATCGGCACCCTCTTTAAGCAATCATCAGAAGCATCTTTGTGTCACGTTTTCCAAGGCAGTCTGCATTCTCCTCTTCCATTTCACTTGCATAGGCACGCGTATTTCACAGTCGCAAAGGCAATCGCATGCATTTTAGAAGCCTCTAGACGGGGATCCATAAAACTGTCGTAACTAACTCGCAACTAGACTCCCGTTCTCATGCCGCTTTACTGCCTTTGTTTCGCGCCAAGGAGTTGGTGCTTCGCTCTGATTAACTTTATGCCGGAATTTTAGAGGCGGATCGGATGCTGAGGAATCGACCCCCCCTCACCTCTGCTACCTAGCGGCGTGCAGAGCAAACAGACAGTGGAAGTCTATGGCCCGCAATCGGCGTTTTCCCTTGGTTAGGGAGTATGACGGGGAAGATGTTTTGAGGTGAGAGGGTAGAGTTGTAGAGGGTTATTTAGCATGCTTACTTCATGGCTAGAAAATTAGAGGATTGAGTAATGCATTTCATTATTTACCCTAATTTTCCGGACTCGACATCTCGGGATATTTACCGAAAATTTTACCAAAGATTTTAACTAAAATTTTACTGAAAATTTTTCCTTCACGCCCTGATTGGCGAAGATAAGCTTGAGCTGCGATAAGCATTTCTCAAATCAGAGCATCCAAACGGTTTTTTCCTCTACGACCGTTGAAGTAGTATATCCTTCTGAAAGCCAATTTAATATGTTTAACTCAGATGTAAGGAACCCTTTTCTTCGGAAGGCCACATTTAATACTCCATATCATCAAATGGCCATTTCTGAAACGATCAAGCCACTATAAATACATATGTGGCCTACCTCAACTTTGTGGAAAAGAGTCATTAAAGAATTATAAAATCTACGGAAAGAAATTTTCCCGCTAATAAATGAAAAATGCACCATTTGGTTTGAATCACCTAATTTTAAAATTTAAATTTGCCTAAAGAGCTTTGTCACTAGATATATCAGTATCTGTGGATAAAATCAAGGAATATCAAAGCTAATACAGAATATAAAGTTGTGTTTTTTTAGATGTTTTCGTTTTTGTGTATTCGTTTTGCGTGGCTGAAGCGTTTACTGAAATGTATTTGGGTGAGAAAATAGAATATCTGTGCCCGTGAACGAAATTTTCGCGTGGGCCAACTAGTAATGTACATGTGTAAATTCTATAAGTCGTCGAATTCTTGAAACACTTTCTCCAGAGTACCTTTGTATCCCTTAGGTGATAACTCGATAACCTGGATACTTGAAAACCCGAATAAATTGGACTCCCAACCCTCCAACCCTTCCACCTCGCGCCCCGCAGAGAAAACACAGAACGGCATTCAAAGTCCCGCCAACGGAAGGAAATCGGCCTATTCCCTCGGCGTATGACGGGGAGAACTTTTGAGGAAGTCGAGATGGTGGGAGATGTTGCAACAACCTCACGGATTAAGTTCCGAATGCATACATCACGGCGGAAGACAGATAACAGCGGGAACGCCTTGGGATCCGACTTCGCCCGCATACACTTTGGCGTCGCGGGACGGACATGTTTACGGCTATCCCGTAGGATTCAAAGGCAGCCGCCTTGTGTCAGAAGTAAGGGATTGAAAATTCAGTTGTTGAGCGGGATGTGTCGGAGGTTGCCATGTCCACGGGTTGATGGAGACTGTTATTGTTCTCAGAGCGACAGGGATTCGGTTATAAGAGGGTTCATCTGGGAGAAAGTTATCGGATTTACATCCCTCATGTTTAATCAGATTCCGCTTTCAAGGGTGAGGAACACAGAACTTCTCGTGCTGTAATGCCTCTCTCCGTTTTCGTTCCAATTCCTTCTTACATTTCAAGCACTGGACGACTTCAAACTTAGGTAAACTTGCTGAGGATTTGTGATTTATGCGTTTGGTATTTGTTTAATTTCCTAACTTCGTAAAAGCCTGTGAAATGAATGGAAAAAACTGTACATCCCCATACTCGCTTTCCATCAATTTCCCTCAGAAATCTGTGGAAAAAGTACTATTTCTTTTCAATGTATTTCACATGATGGATTTCCACAGTATCTCGCCTGACTCTGTGAATTTTATTCTTTGGCCTTTTTCATCATGAAGTATCCCATAGGAAAGAGGTTATTTTTGAGAGATTATCTCGAGATGTTGTACTTGAAGAGATTTAATTATTTGTATTAAATATCACTTGATGTCGATGATTCTATATCGTGTAACCTTAGAAGCGCTACAAAGAATATTTTAAATTATAGTCAGGCAGATGTTAATAAAATTGACATTACATATGTAACCTGCAAATCGCCGTAAGACGTGGATGTATATTCTGACCTTCTAATTTCTCTCCCTTTACATGCGTATCCTTTTCAGCTCTTTCACTTACCCTTATAGCATTCTTCATTTTTATTGATTTTTAGAAAGCTTAAGTTTCATATTTACTTATCCTTTCAACACTTCCTGTAGTTTTCTTATACGATGAAATGTCCGATAATGAGAATAAAATATGAGAAGTGGACTAGATCAAGCAGCTTTCATCACTCGTTCTTTCCGAAAACAGTTCCAATTATAACAATCTAAAAAGTAGCTCATTCGTCCTGAGTATACCCTACTACCACACGCCGAAAGGTGGCTTACAGGGTATTTATGTAGACATATTGTATCTTTCTTACACCAGTGCCACTCCCAGAAATCTTTCATTTTTTCCTCTTTAATGTTAAGAATCGTAGGTTATACGTATTGACACTCTGACAGTGAGAAAATCTGTGGGTTGTGGGAATCTCACATGCACTTGTACTTGCTTCTAGGAAAAGACCGATTCTTAAATGAAAGGAAACATACAAACGTTGCTATTTTCGACGAACAATTTTTAGACGAAGTCCAAAAGTATCTAGTATCAATTTGAGACAACATTTGTTAACGGATACGATTCCAGCTATTAAATTCTTCGGAGGATTACAAGTTCAAAGTCGTCCTCACGCGATGTGACTCACATTTAACATTTTGCTCCATATTTCTCTTTACGTGCGTATCCCAAATATGGCTGAAATACTGGTTTGGCACACTTCCCATTGTATACTGAGACTTAAAATTGCAGAGGGATATGTTTCCAGAGCTTGCATCGTTCATTTCAAGCACTTAATGTACGATGCCCGTTCCAATCATCTTTTTTCCCCATCAAAAATTGTATAGCTTTTCATATTTTACATATCTGCTTTTAAATTAGTTTCCATGCTTTTCCTGAAATATTCAGCGCTTCCAGGCTGACTTCTGTGAATTAAACTCAATAAAAATCGCAGGGCATTTCCATGAGTATATTATCAAGGAAAGAGAATAAATGTGGGAACGTTCATAATTCAGTTAACTATAATATTTTCAGTAACTTATAATGCGTTGAATAAATAAATATGAGCAAATCTATATAATAATGATTTCAGGAAGTATAAAATGATAGCAGTGGTATTGTTTAAAGCTGTTCATCATTTGAGGTCATTTTGCTCATAGGCTCTCACCGGGATTCGAACCTGGTGTAAATTGTTCGCTTTCCTGGTAACGGACGAACTATTCAAACGAGGAATTTAATTTTATCAAAAGAAACATATTTATTGTGCTTGAGTAAAAAAATAAGACACAAATACTTTGCACCTGTGTCATAAGTCTTTTTGTATTCTTCAAGTTTATAGAGTGAAACATTCGATTTTAATGATCTAGAAGCAACGGTTGAAGTTGAGGATGTACGTAGAACTTAGAAAATATATTCTTAGTCAAAGATCACAAAAATAATTGACAACTTCTATGTGAATTTTTTTGTAATTCTATTTATAAAAATTTAGAACATTCGTGGATTTTTTAATTCAACATCAGAATGGATTTGTTTCTTTTCGAATGACTTCCATGATTTTATTTTAAATTTCGTAAGGTTTTCAATTTATAATGCGAAAATTCATTATGGTTTTTTAAATTTTTCTGAGGTTTTATTAATTTATATGATATGTAATATATGTTCAAGCTACAAATATGAATACATTTAAAATGAATATTATATGAATTTTGTGGAATTCCCATAGTTGTTGACAGTAATCCCATACTAGTCAAATGATTATCCTTGTTTAGTAATAAATGTTTATAAATTCTATTCATAATTTTACGTAATTATAATTAGTTCAAATAATAATGTTAGTAGTTGAAGTTTAGTTTTACGTTTTCCTTAAAAGAATAAATCTATACATTTTAGATCATATCAGTGGATCGATATAATCTTTGGAACTCTTTTTTTCAAACTAAATGATCGATGCGGCAATTTTTTAAAAGCTCAACTCACACAGAAATTAATTATTTTAACTTCTGTAGGGTTAAGTTTATGTTTCTTGAGAAAGAATAATGGCTTTAAGAAGGAAACATACTTCTAGAGTGAGAGCACTACCAGCATAAAAAAAGCAACTGTGATATATATCTACCCTAAGTAGGCATATACACTCCGAATTCTTCGCACTTGAGAAATGTGCAGTCCTTAATTCACATGTTTTGGAGTGAAACCCGTTTGATGTATAAATGTGCTCCACGTTTCTTTCGGCCTGATTCCCCAAATAGCTCCTCTCTGCATCGGTGAAGTGGCATCCGAAAATCATGGGCAAATAAAGCAAAAAGTAGATCTTTGATAATGGATTTCGTGCGTCACATACTGAGCGATGATCCACTTGGAATTATCGCAGTAGACGGGCGCGTGACTAGTGGAAAGGAAGGAAAATAGAATTTCGTATCGCTATGAGCGACATTCTGGAAAGATTTTCACGGCTGGCTTCACTGACAATAGCCGTTTACTGTCAATTTCCATATCGTGGATGAGAGGTTTTCCTAGAAATGCAGTCGTTGGATGATTCGGATACATACGATAGCGCTTGGAATGAGAGAAAGAATCTTAACCTTGGATTATCTTGATTAGCTTTATACATACACCGGTGGTCACTACCTCCCAAGAGCAGGCGATTTGATTTTTTAATATGAATGCTTAAATAATATAAATGGGTACTGACATAGCAGTGTGAAAAAATTCCGAATGGCTAAATTATGAAAATTAATTGTATTATTAAAAATTATTATAATAAATACCTTTACTTGGATTTATTAACATAATTTATACCGTGCTATACTTAATACACAATTAGAGAAAAGGAGAATGGATTTAATTTGGAATCAATACATCTTGTGTATTTAACATAAAAATGCTTTAGCTTTTTAAGCAATTTATAAGTATGATTATATATACTGCTTCATATATTATGGTTATTCCTAGGCAATTTATCTTTTCAATGTATACCAGCCTTGAATATCAATACAAGAATAATATACTCGTGAGGAAAAGTTTTTCCCAAAATAAGGAATCAGTCTGTGAGATTTTCCCTTTAATTCAAAAATAAAATGGATCCCGATGTTTAAGAAGAGTATCAAACATTATTACTACTCTTCGACGATCGACCATAATGATGTTCCTCTACCTCACCCATAATACCCATTTTATTTCTCAGGGTCCGCATGATGATTAATTTTCTTACGAAAGAAAAGCAGTTTCAAAATTGATTCACTGGAATTAAGGTTAAGACATGATATAGGGTTAATTTCGTGGCGCGACATCCCATTGAGAAATAAGCAATAGCCAGTACATTCAGCACAAAAACTCCTACGCCGCCGTATTCGGCTTTCCGTGAGCGGAAAACCATACTATTCCACGTGAAAAATGAAAACTTGGATGATGATCTTCAAATCCAAAAGATATTCCTGTCCGCATAGCCATGTGGGCAGCACGTTTGACTTTGATGAAAGCAAACCTGGGTTCGATACCCGATGAGAGCCAACGTGCAAAATTATCTCAGCTATTGAAGTACTTTTAACAATACTACTACTGTCAATTATGCCTGCCATACTCACTATCGGTTTTGCGAAATGTATACCATCATCAATTACCTCACTCGATCTTTTCGATCATGAATGTCTTTACTACAAAAACAATTAAATCACAAGATTAAATTAAAGAGGAAAGACTGAAATTCGATGAAAGTAGTAGAAGGATCTATTAAATGAAGGAATTCCCTTTGAAGGACGTATGTGCGTAGAATGCAAGATATTTATCCTCCGGCCGCGCTGATGTTCCCTCGTCGCTTGCGTTAGAAAGAAACGAGCCGAAAACTCCGGAGTTAGATAAATTACACGCGTAAGCTTTTGTGAAAAAAATTCCGCGGAGGCAGGCCGCCCGAAATTGCCCGTCTTTAAACGAGAATCCGCCTTTTCTTAAAGGAATGTTTGTGAGAGCCATTTCGGAGATATGAGAGGGAGGTGGGTAAACTCAAGGGGGCTGGCCTCTGGGGAAACCATCGCATCCAACTTCTTCCTCAATCCATCTTCCTCGAGAGCGACACTTCTTAATGCCAGTCACACCGGAGGGAGACGGTCTTAAGCTTAGAATTCCTAGCAGAGAGAGAGAGAGAGAGGGAGTCAAAGAAAAAGAGATGAACTGTGACATTTGAAGCTAATGATAATTTGATATCCCTCCTCCACATTCGGGTGAGAATTTGAAGATTGTCGAGTTCTCGATATTATTCCCCTCTTCATGAACTAGCATCATCCCCATGAGTAATGCGCGCTCAGATGGGGTCTCGTTTTAATTATTTAGGCCTCTTCGGATGACATCTCGGGAATGAACCCGTGAGGAATATTTCCGCTCATGAGGAGCTACGTACGTCGGGGACGGAGCGTCATTTCCTTTGTCAAAGAGGCTTCGAAACAGGTCAATAGTATTTTATTACGCATCAAAGAGTTTTACTTGAGAGCAGTTTCCGAGTTGGGGGTCGAGTAAATACGGGAACATGCTCTTGATGCTACTAGCAGTAAATAAGTCATTGAACACAAGTATGCCTTAAACCCGCCGCAGGTCGCTTTATAATATCTGAGTTACACAACACTTTTTGTAGCGCTACTTTGTTTTATGTTTTCGGATGAAATCTAATTTCCATAAATTAGTCACAAACCTGCCATCTTGCAGAGTACATAAATCAGTACTTTTGGTCTAAAAAATCTTTGAGATGAATTGTTACTGTTGATAAAAGAGCTCTAAAGTTGATTTTTAAGTCTCCATTGGCTTAAACACTTTTTATTTTTTAAACAACGCAATAATAATCGTAAATATCTTCCATATACTTTGTTAATTCCGATATGAGAATTTGAACGTTGATTCTCAAAAAAACTCCATTGCTTATAAGAGTTTTTATTCTTTAAACAATGAAAATATGATAGCACATGCAAATAACCAGCAATTTATCCTTCAGATATATCTTAGAGTTAAAGTATGGAATATATGCTAATTACATCGATTGAACATTTAATTATTAATATATAAATAGATGACTAACCTTTAAAATCCTACGTGTAATCTATTTCACGATTCCGTGACCCTCATACTCTCAGAAAAGCAAAGATATCGAACTCGAAATTTAAACTTCAACTTTAAATTATTGATTATCCCCTTGTTTACTAAAAGCCATGTTTCTTGTGCCGAATAGAAAACACCAAGAAGTAAATCTTAGAGTTATTGGGAAGTTTTCCGGAACAAAATGCCAATATGTTTCTCAACGAATTCAATCATGGAAGCCTTAACTTTGTAGAACTTCGTGCAAGGAGGCATGGTGAATGGACTATGTTTTAGTTCTACAAGAAAAGGAATTTTTTCTCGTGGAACTTAGGTCGCTTCACCATGCATCCTAATATTCTATTCATTCGTGGAAATTACAATGTCACACCTCTTCCAACTTCAAAAGTATTTTACTCATTTAATTTACTTTCTTATACTTATCTTGTGTTATATTAAATGTTCGACAACTTTATTTTATTTATCTCTCAATAAGAAGAACCTATTATTAAACATTAATAAATAACATTGAACGAAAAGCTACCACACTTCAATGAACGATGTGTAAATTCGAAAGCGGTTAATATTTCCGCATTTCTTTAAATGATGAAATGTTAGATATGTCTTACTTATAGATTTGAATTGAGCCAAACGCTGCAGTGCCCCTGTGTCATCATAGAGGATAGAAAAAGTGGAATCATCAGAAGCCTAAGGACTTGATTTCGTAGTAATTTCTTTCGGTTGTTACCTAATCCTTTTCTTAACCTCATAAAAATATTGTGGCATTGTTTTATTTTTAACTATTTTACGAACTGCATTGTTTTATAATACCCTTAGTACATTCCATTATTTAAAGTCACTAATGGAAACCATAGGAAATAATTCTATTTTGCTCGCGTTGTAAGAATAATCTCATTCCAGGATTTCTCTCTGCGGTTTTCCTCGATCTGACGTTTAAAATTACGATTCATTGCTTACATTAGAGGATTACAGCTACAAATTCCACCTATCTAACTAACTTGAAAGCTGAAACGCAGTATAGAAGAATCTTTAGTAATAATCAGGATGCTGCGGGCTTTATCTGCTTGAAAAGTCTGAGAAGTAACGCAGTTTCCTCCTAGATGAAAGTCATTAGTGGAATTAGTTTCCTGCTAAAATAACTTCAGTTCGAAATCCTTAAGTATGAGATCAATAGAGGAAAGCTTGACTATCAAAAGATCAGTAGCAAAGTGATGTATCTTCAAAATAACAGATGCAAAATTCCACTGATAAACATCAAGAATTTTAATCTAGTTAGAGTCAAACTGCCACTGTATTTCCGATAAAACAAGCGCGAGTTGTACTTTGGATTATAATGAAAGGATAATTTAAGTATAATTATTCTCTGTTTCAACTAAGAAAATTTGATCTAAAGCAATATATATTTATAATAAATTTCAGCTAAAGTAAGACACTGGGTTAGGGTGTGACGCTGTATACAACAATTACCTCAAACAATACTAAAGAGTTCTACTCGTAAAAATTCAAGGCATTGGTACATACGCGTCCTGAATACAATAATTCATAATTTTAATAGCTTTAATTTCATATTAATCTACAACTATTAAAGTATGTATATGGATTTAAAAATCGAGTAAAACGAGAAATCAAAAGCTTCTCATTTATACAAATATAATGTTATAATACCTTTACTCGTATCTGTCCAAACGCTTTTTATTTTTGGTAATGGCTTCAAGTTCTCTTCAGATAGCATGTTCCATTTCTTTACTACTCTATTAAGAAACGAGTATTAAGTCGCAGACCTTTGTTTCCTATATAATAATAGTAGATGTATACTATCCATATATGACAAGGCAAAAGCTCCCAAAAATCATCAAAAATCAAAGCATTTGAATGTTGAAAGTTTTTGGGTGCTTTGACTATTTCATAACACAATCATTAGCGGCCCACTCTATTATTCTGCATCCATAGTCATTGTATACTGTATAAATTGTAGATGTATAATAATAATTACCGACCTCATTTTCGTATACCGGGAATCTTAATTAGAATTAAAATTATCGCAGGAATATGTACTTCAATCGCGAAATCGAGCTCCATCCAAGAAGGGACCAAATCGTTAATTACTCGAAGCTTCATAAATATTCAGCACTCCTATTTGGGAGCGGCCTTATCAAGGTGGGTCCTTCACCCGGAGAAATTCTCCCTCCCGAAGTCACTTTTCTAATCAAAAATCCGCGGAAAAACGAAGAAACCCAGAGCAAATAGATTTACCTCGGCAAACAAACTTAGGACTCGGGAAAAAATTCGGCGGCGGATCATAAATTATTCCAGAAATAGGTCCGCAATCAAACGCTTAATCTGTTATTTCCACGATCCGGCGGGCAATCCGATTAATTCCGTCTCCAGATGATCGATTGAACTTGAAATCTCATTACTCTCGGGAGGGTCATGTTTCAACAAGACAAACACGTTTTGAATCCGAATCCGGAGCACAAAAATCGAGGAAGTGTGTTTATGCAAGGGAAGACGGGAAGACGAAACCGTTGGAGAAGCAGCATTCGGATATCTTTCGCTCGGAATGATGGATGGCCAGAAAGCCGCTGACCACTCGAGAAGGATGGAAGGTCAGAGGGGAAGGGAAGCCCTAAACAGTTGATTTCCATTCGGTGCGTCCGGGAATCAAGAAGTGCACTCTTTGATGCTATGCGGGCCTTATCTCTGGATGCCGGGAACTATGGGGATTTGTTTGGTCGCGAGAGAGACGATGAAGAGGGCCGAATTGGGAAGTGGAGGAACGAGAGGAAGCGAAAGAGTTGCCGACGTTTATCGGAATAGAAGTTCTCTGGGAAAGATTTCCCGGGCCGCTGCTTATTCAAGAGGGAAAAGGGACTCTCGAAATGGCTTTACCCGAATTAGTGTGTATCTTTTCCTTCGTTTGTAGGCCTGTGTGCGCTTGCGAGTAAATACGTGCGAATCAGTATGCGTGTATACATAAGTACGTCTTCTGTTAATTATTGTTTGTTTAAATTCATTTCGTTTTTATTTCTTTATAAAATTACTTCGTTTATATAATGTTTTGGAGATTTATTTGTTTATTTCTGTCTTAAATTTATTTGTATACAGTTACTTTTATTACTTAGTTTTATTTGTAATAATTATTTATTTATACTCTTGTCATATATTTGTTTTGTACAGCTATACAGAAAAGCGGAAATAGGCATTCAGTCAGAGAATGAATTATATATGCTAAAATATTTTTAAAATTGCCTTATTTTCGGCGATAATAATTAATCTCTTTCTAAATCTGATTATTCGACCTATGAAACTTAGAAGAAAGAGATGGCTTGAAAAAGCTATTAAGAACAAAATTACAAAAATATGAATGCTATAAAAAGATACTATAATTTTTAATACTAGATTTAGAGTACAATTAGGTTTAGAAATCAAAATTAAAATCACAAAGAAGAACTGAATATAATACAGATAGGAAAATAGGATTGTCAGAAGGAATTAAATTTGAATTTTTGTAACCCATGTATAGGTAAAAGACGGTGAACCTTAAGAAAATAGCAATTTTTATCATCCAGCAAGATTAAAAATAAATCATGTCTAGTGATATTTCTAAAGTATCCGTAAAAGAAGCTCGCAAAGATGGATAATTCTATTTCGAGATATTTCTTAATCGGTGTACACAGAAGAAGGCAGTGGTGAACCTAAATTTATTTATTTATTTATTTATTTATTTATTTATTCTTAAACACTACAAGTAGGCACCAGGCCAGGTGGTAGTATCAAAGGGGAAAAGAAGAATAAAATACCCTGCCTGGTATTCACCCTAGTCGGGAGGAAAAACCCCCAAAACCTCCCGAAGGCAGTACATCATCATACAACAGAAAATATAATTACAAGATACAGATATAATTACTAGATAAAATATAATTGCAATATATAACTACAAACCTTTTCATTCTATTAACAAATGCTTTACAGGAAGGAGGAAAAGGTCATTAACTTATTCAAGAATTCGTTCATGATATTTTTAGCCAGATCGTGCTATTATAACGAAAAGTTATTTTGACCAAAGATGTCGATACTCAAGATTAGTAGAAAGAGAAAACTCAATAATCGATGTATATATTTATTTGAGTAGCTAAGAATATTATTTCCATTCGATAAAAGACAGGGGAAGCGAAGGTTAGGAAAGATGGAACTCTTGCTAAATTATTCATTAGACTCAAGAAGGATTAACGGAAGTGAAAATGTCCGACTTGAAGATGGGGGAAGCGATAATGTAAGACTAGTTCCCCTAATCTTAGAATAATTCAGACACAAGTTTTGATACATTACGTTGACCTTACGGTTCCTTTTAACTCACTAGATAGACACTCAAGTCACGAAAGAAGTTACCTCTCTTCATATTTTCATCATTATAAACTAGGGGTCGCCGACCTTTTTCTTCGCATTACGCCTACCACTTGTTACTTACCGCCCACCTTTGTACAATATAATTCCTCGTCTCATTAACTTAATTTAGCGCTAACAGAAATTATTTAAGTAAATTTGTTCATCATAGAAGTGATTATTGAGACGATTAATTTACATCAAAAAGCCCTTCTAATTTTTTCACATGGATACATCAATTTAATTAGCCTTTTATCTTTCCTTTTTAACATCTTTAGTTGCTCACCTCCCACGCAAAAACTTAAATAGCCCACTAATAGGCGGCAGAGACCAGGTTAGCGACCTTTCATTTCAACGGATCAAATAGCAAAGAGTAAATTAAGAAAATTTGGAAATCTCCACCATCTCTATGGTAAAATTTTTAAGTTAATATGTTTAATGAAAAAATAGAAAAATCCTTCACGGTAATTGTACCGTCCGGGATGATTATATGTCTTTGTGCCAGTTTTTTGTCTTTATTTAACGATAAAGTCTCAGGACTCTCTCTCAGGTTCAAAATTAGAATTATGGTTTATAGTAGTAACAATGTTCATACGGTTTGATTAATCACAGTTAAGTAGATTTTGATTCACTATAATTCTTAATCCCATTGCTGAAAGCACATGTTCAAATATTCTCAATAAGTGGTCAGAATGGAAGGTTGAAAATGGGGCATTGTTTGCCTAATGAGATTAACAAAAGTGCTCTACAATTACTTACTTGATGTAAACCCCTGGAAATACCATCATCATCACAGTCAGTGTTCTACTTTTCGATAGGATAATGTGCCGTAATTTCCCCTATTCAATGCTCTTTCTATCTCATTAAGGTATTCTACCCTTTAAATGTGCCTTAATTTTCCCTATTCCCTCTTTCTATCTTGTTATGTCATCCTAAAACTCCTATATCCTTAAATTATCCAACATCTCTTGTCTTTTGTCTTTCCTTTGCATTCTACCTTCAATTACTCTCCACAGCAATCCCTCTCTTCTCTATATTTAAAAATTTAATATTTATATATGTCACCAACTTACCCTGCTTATAGCTGCATTACTTCAATTAAAACCCCGTCCTCCCGAACTATCTTTATCACCTCTGTGTTTATTATTCTATCATCCCAACTTACTTTTTCTAATCTACGCCATGCATAAATCTCAAAAGCCTCCAATATTTTGATTTCCTCTATTCTTAAGAATCAATTTTAACACCGATCTTAGCCCGTTTTTAAAATACTATACAATTTGGACTAACATCAATCTGGTGAAGTATCCGTAGAGTAATATGTATAGTGTGTGAACCTACTTGGGGGTAAAAAGTGTTGGATGTGGTATCTGTGAGTGAAAAGCACCCTGAATAAACTTTCCTTGAGAGAATATAGTGAAGCACTGATGGTAAAATATAATGGATTGAAGAAAACAGCAAATCAACAAGAACATGAGTATACCAAATGCGCATTTCATAAAAAAAGAACATCTTTAAATATTAATTTCTCTGAGAGGACATTATCAGTATACCATTTGAGTTTACCTCTGCCCCTGATGATGTTCTCTTAGAGAACGAAATGCCTATTGGGTTCACTCACGTTTTTAATATTTTCTTGGTTTTTTCAATACATTATCTTTGAATGAACCGTCTCTTGGGTTGAGCTCCTACTGCGAAATGCTCATGATTTCCACGATTGGGATAGTATGGAAATAATGAATCAGAATCTAGCTGGATCAAACTAATCATCTGCTCAATTAACAGTCGCACTATTAATTAGTTACATATTAAACAGTCGGCTTCTACGACTCTGTTTCATCTTTACAATAAGGCATTATTGACTGTAATGATATCATAAACTGTCCCTCATATAAGTTTCATTTCATCTCTACCATTTCATTTCACTACCACTGTTTCCGTCGCCCTGTTGTCCTCCGAGTCGACAGTCTCATGAGTGACCGTGAACCTCTTTCGACTTTGCGGAATAAAACCATTCTAGATTTGTGTTGGAGAAAGGACGAGGAAGGGCTGGGGAAAACATAAGATAAAAAACCTCCCAAGGAAAGGAAAGCGGCAGATAGAGAGGTGCAAAATGGGAGAGAGCAGAGGGAAAGTTTCAGAGAACTAAATATCAGATTCAAGCGGGTGACAGAGAGGGTGGTAAATCAGGATATTTTATTTCGCCGGGATGGAGGAGCGAGGAAATTCTTCTTACGACGCTCGCGATTCCCACTGTTTTTTCCGTCGGAATAAAGTTTCCCTCCAAACCCTTTGCGTTAAAGAAGATATCTCTTTTTCCGAGAGACGACCGCAATGTCAATAAGACGAGAATCTGGATGGCATCTCGTAACTTTTCCCGTCCCCGCGGCCTTGAGTCTCTCGCATGCGTTCCCCTTCGGTAATATATGGTCTCGCGCGGGAGAAGATCCCCCTTTTTTATACATATTTCCCCGTTTATTTTATCTCGCTCCCTTCTGCGAGATGTCCCGCCGAGACCGACTTGCAAATATAGAGTTTTCGTATTCTTCCGCGCGGTTCTCTTCTTCCCCGTCGCGTCTGTTATTTATCGCTCTATTCTTCTTTCCCTTCGCTTTTCATATCAAATCGTATCCTCGGAAGGAACGGAAGTGTAGATGCCCGCGGGCTTGTTTGAGGAAAGCGGGAAAATCAGGATTGTGTTTTTCGTAATTTTTCCCCGAACGTTCCTTAAAGCACTTGATGCTCGAGGGATATCTTTTTATGTCTTTCATAACGCCTCGAGAAAGCTGTGAGGAGTAATGTGCCAAGGTCAATCCGATGCTTACTTTGAAGATTTTCGCCACTCCCGCTTCGTTCTAATCCCGCCGTTGTTACATCTTGAGGGTGAAATTCTGTATTCTCTCCGATTTTATGATTTTTTCTTGTAATTTTTAACTCTTCGCAGCTCACAGGCTTATCCTGGATGAATATTCATATGCCTTTCTCTAGAGAAATATGTGTAAGTTATCACTGCGCATTTGAATAATTTATGATTTACCGATAATTACTTGTAATTAACTCGCAATATACCATTGTAAATGTTGCATCTGTGCTACCGATTCGGTAGTATTATCAGTAGTAAATCAGTAATAAATGAGGAAAGAAAGAACTCCCTTTCAAAGTAATATGAGCCCTCTAAGGAACGTAGGTGGTTAAACGGACTTACATGACTTAAAATGTTAATTCCAAGTAATTTATTATTTGTATAATCTTTCATATTACACGCATTACGAGGGTGGTCTGAAAAGATCCCGACCCCAGATTTTTCAGAAATTTTCAGAAAACATGTCGAGAAATGGCGAAATGTCGGAAACTTTTCAGACAACCCATGTATATTGCTTACGTTTTCTCATTGTGTCTATTTTCAAAAGCCACGTTCAACACATACGGACTCCCATATGAATTCGAAAGCAAGACCGCTCACGCCCAATATGAACATACTACCTCAAGTATTTACAGCCCTCCTTTTTTTCATTTTTATATTCATGGCGATTTTAATTCTCTCAGACTGTTTTATGTTTGGACGAAAATAAAAATACTATGGGCGTTCAGTTGGCTTAGTTAAGCCATGATTATTTGGTTAGAGTATTAATTAAGGATTTCAGATTATCTTGATATTTATAGAAAAATAATCATTTAAAAGTGTTGTGGCCTTCAAAGTGAGCATTATCGTGAGGTTGTTCATTAGAAATTAAAGCAAAAGTTTCCAAATTACACCGCAAATACTGAGCTCACAAAAAATAGGTGGGTGGCATTTAAAAAGAAACTTTGGCTCCACCGAGGAGCTTACTTGAAGAACCCTGTTTAAAATCGATCATGGGGAATCAGAAATGTCAATTTTTAAGCCCTGATTTTCCGTGTCTTTTTAAAGCTTTCCTTCAAAAGTTTTGAGTATTCTGAAACGCATAAATATTCAACGTATTTGTTAGATGAATGATGGCAAAGTGTGAGGGCGAAAGATCCATTTGAATTTGAATCTGAGGATCTTCTTTATTTAACTTAAGATGCATTCCTCTCATCCAACTGTGAAAGATATAATGAATTCGTCTGAAATCAGCGTTCTTGATTTCAGTTCTTCTCATTGATGATTTAATACTATTTCAACTTAAGAGCCATCGAAACTTGATTTAGAAAGTTAAAACATTATGAATACGTGAGAAAAACTTTTTGACTAAACTAGCATACAATGGTGGAGGACTAAGGATAAAAAAAAAGAGAATCAGCTATAGCGCAAAGATTAAGCATCTAACTCCCCTTGATGATGGAGGCATAGTCTCCGAAATGCGCATTGGGAATTTCTGAAAATCGGTGACCGCACCTGGAGATGATCCTTTTCTGAGGAATTGCCCGACGGTCGCAGGCATACGGCGTTTAAGGAATTCTCGGTTCTCTTAGCCATTGTACAGTTTATTATACTCATGTGTGTGTTGTGTGAGAGACAGTCAGTAGAAAACGAAAGTACGATATGCATATACATTGTGCATGAAATATAGGGGATATTAATGGATGTGTCAGAGGTAGTGTAAAAAGGTCTTCCTTATATCCTTAAAGCTTCCTTATAATACCTTTATAAATTATAAGTGTAATCAGCTTGTTTCCCTGAAATAAATATTCTGATGGGCATTTATATACGTCGTTTCCTCATCAGTCCTCGGCAAAATACGCAGTTCCTCCCAAACCGTATATCCACTGTCCCATCATGTAAATACGTGCCAGATTTCATCTCAGGATATTACTTCATTACTCAGTTTGCCCACAAACATTTTCCGATCCCACTCGTCTAGAAGGTGGACAAACAAGAGAGGCCTTTCTTCTAGCTCCGAATCGTAAACCATCATCCCTTTCACTTTCCAACCAAACTTTCACGGAATCCCTCTCACGAAGATGGAAAAGATGACGTCGCCCAGTCTCTACTCTGCACACATGAATGGTAATGGATCAAAAGGGAAAGCTCTCGCATAACTTCCGAAAATCACGAAGTTATTCCTCAGAGGAAGAGGAAAATCCGTCAAACTATTCATAAGATCATTACAGGTACAAGAGTCGCTGATCAAATTGTTGCAGCAATTTTGGGTACCGTAAGAACAAGCAGCGCTCATACATCCTTTCGCCATTTAGCTGCTAAGACCGTGCCTCGCATATTCGCTTCCAAACTGCAAGGACGTATATTTGAATGTCTCTCAGGGATGCCGGATTTGGGAAAGTTCTTTGTGTGATTCCAAAATAGCACACGGCAGTCCTTCGTATTTTTCTGTGGAAACGAATTTCGGTAGGGAATACGAAAAACTGCCCTCTGTTACTTTAGAATTTGATGATGTTCCTCAAAGTTTGGCCGGATCATGTGGAGTTTATTGTTTTTGTAAATTATTTCGTTTCGTCACGAGCACCAACATCTTTTCATTCATCCTTTCAATGCTATACATCTTAATAAATTTCAAAATACTGCAGTTAGTTTCGGTTTCTCATTATCAAGGAATTTTTTCAATAAATGGGTGGGAAATAACTTAGCAAAACTCCAGTTTGAAAAATTTATTATCTGCGACCGGTTTCGGACGTTAACGTTATCGTTGTTTCCCACCCATTTACAAGGATGGAGTTCCAAAAAGTTAAGCCTTCTCTGATAGATTGTTTTTAATATTTCCTCTTATTAAAAATGTAAATTATGCTTTTAAACCAACTCGGGTGATCACAGGCTATTTTGTTCGAATTACAGTAGCGTTAGATAGAACAAAGAAATAGGAATTTACCGATTCAGTCAACAGAACATGCTTTTTTCCATCAACCCAAATTATTTTTCCATCCTACGCTGCACTCAAATCTCAGAGGCTTCCGATATTTTGATGTCTTCTTTTCATAAGCTCTAGGTTTTACATCCATCCACTGCCGTTTTGAAAATATAATAAGATTTTGATAAACATCCATCATGTGAAGTATACCTAGAGTAAAATGTGTTATTCAAGGAATTTACCAATATATTCTCGATTTCTTTAGTGAGACATTTAGACATAAGTTACCCGTAGCAGCTATATATTGCACGTAAAAGTATCTACCAATATCATATGCATTAAGGAATCGAGATATATCTCAATAGATTCGAGGAATGTGAGTAAGCAGATAAAGGTGGAAGGGAATAAAGGAAGGAATGTTTATAAATGCTCCGTATAAACGGTATGTTAACGCAGCAAGTAGAAGAAATGAAGGATAAACGAAAGAGAATGGAAGAGAATGAAGATGGGAGTAGTTTGCTTTACACAGAATTACGATGCAGCTTAACAAGAATGAAAAGAATGGATGCGGAGATCTGGAAAACCGATATACGGAAAAGAGAATGTAGTCTTACATTCGGATAGGAAAAACTGGGTTGATGATTTGACATAGCAGCAAAATAATGCAAGACTTTGATGAAGCAAATTTTTTTTACAAAACCTATGCACATGAAGCACGTATTTTCTCGGTAAATTTTCCCCACGATATCAAAGCTATAGAAATGAAGGCCTATGCTCTAAAAGGATATTAATCGTCCAATTTCCCTTTGGATTTAAACTTCCTCATTCGAGCTCCGCATACAATCATGAGATTATGTGATTACGTCGGGATGGAAATTAAACAGTGGAAATATGACGTGGATATGAATTTTTTATCCGAGAGTTAAAACACACTTTTTATGAGATGTTTTATTTTATCACATGCTATCTAAGAACAGCTTTGCCTTATGCAGAACTCATAGAGATTTTACAGAACAGACAAATATAAAATTATTTAATCACTACTGAATTAAGGTATTTATGCTTAAATTGTACCATACGAATAGTAACTTTTTTTAAGAAATTAAACTACTTGTCGTGCAGGGGTTTTAAGGAAAGGAAGTAAAAAAATATAACATCAACATATATAGGACCCAGAATTTATAGTTGCAAAACGCTGTTGGTATGCATCAGAAGATACGCAGTCCGAGAATTAATTTACATCGGGTATAGATTTTATATTCCATATGTTATTTTATTACAACTGATATTTTGTCGCAGGAACGATTAAAAATATCTTATTCGAGTAAATTGGCTCGAAATATTTCGCTGTGGATTCTATTTGAAGAATTTTATTTTTTATGGAATCTTATTCGAGTACTTAAGAAATAGTGGTGGAAGATGAAAAGTAGCTTATCTGTTCTGAACTTCGTAATGCTCTTATTAATTAACTATTCATTGTTAAACTTATGCCACTCAATTTTTCATGAAATCGAGGTAGAAAAGAATTACGAATAAATACGTTTCATCATTCATTCGTATGACGTCATTTGCAGCGGATCATTCAGAAATTTCCTCCAGTCTTATTCCAGGACCACTTCTACAAGATAAGGCCCCCACCCCTAATGCAGGAAAGTGGTCGGAAGGACCGCAGTAGGTAGAAAACGAGGTGGTAATGCCCGTGCTGAAGATAAGGGCTCGGTTAAGCGGTCGACGGCAAAGGATTGATGAAACGCCGTTGTAGAGGGGCGTGCAACAAGGGTCGGGAGGGATAATAAAGGTTGTATAGTAGGTGCGGAGCTCTTAATACATCTAGATCACTAAGTACAAGTGTTGGGGCAAGGAGGTTTGTAACTCTTGAGTTAGCGGGTTGGTCCTCACGGACGTGTGGTCCGAGTATGCTGGCACGGCGTATGGGTCAGGGTATAAGGTTAGGAGGTCAGGAAGGGGTGGGATTGATGCAGCGGTCAGGGGTGGGAGACCGCAATAGAAGGAAGGGAACATGGCCTCCCTATGCATTATGAATGGGGGCGATCGTTAACATATTGGGAGTCTCTCGAGGGATGATGATGGGTGGCGAAAGAGATGGGTGTCACGTGATCTGACAGGCGTTTAAGGGCGTGCGGAACGAAGGGTGTTGGAGTTAAGATGAGCAAGTGAAAAGGGGATACATTTGGAGAGTGATGACTTTGTGTTTTTTGGTGGTTGACGTGTTGGTGGTTTTGAGATTAGAGGGATGTTTCCCGGGTTCTTTACGATACCGGGATTCTGAAAGTTACGTTGACCCATCCCGGGATACCGAGAAAAATTGTAGGGATTGACTATTGTGCATACGAGGGTGGTCAGAAAAGTTTTCGACCCCAGATTTATCAGAAATCTTCAAAAAATTTTCAGAAATCTTTAAAAAATTTTCAGAAATCTTCAAAAAATTTTAGAAATTATCAGAAAAAACGTCGAGAGATGGCGAAATGTCGGAAACTTTTCAGACCACCCATGTACTTATGTCGTTTTTTAATTACAATTTTTTATTGAATAGTTATCATATTTTAATTTTATAATTGCGTTGCATTGTAATTACTGCGTATAAAAGCAGGGTAATGATTAAATAAATAGTATATGTTTTCCGGGTTTTACTGTAATCAGGAAGTTAGATTAACCCGTCTCTGAATCACGAGAAGAATTGTCGAGATTAATTATTTCACTTATATTGCTTGGTAATTACAATTTTTATTGTATTTTAATTGTATAGTTGTATTACATCTTAAGTATCATTATCAGACCAGGATAATGATTAAATAAATAATATATTCACCAGTATTCATAGTTACTAACGATCGATCGCATATAATTTCAATACATATTGGTTAACCTACCATTAATTGAACGTTATAAATTTATTACAAAATTATAAAATTATGGAAACGTTTTAACTGCTAGATTCTCTTATTTAATATGTAATGATTTCTTAAGAATAAGAAGAGATCCAAATTCATGGATAAGATAGTATGTATCCTAAATTTGGAAATTAATCTTAATATTTTCAATTTTCTAGGGAAAAGTTCAGATTATACAGCAATATTGCAAGGGTATGAATAATATGCAACACAAATTGTACGTATCACTTTAGATCGCCGATTCTTATTTTGTCGAGAGAATACATTTAACACATAAAATGTCTTTTTTTATCAAAAAAACTAATTTTGTTCTGCGAACGCTGCGACGATTATGAAAACGATTTTCGATCTCTAAAAGTTACCACCACGTTGAATAGATTTCTGATGGGCCGTCTGATAGCATAGTGATTAGCCCGGTAGCATTTCAGGAAAGAGATCCTGGTTCGATTTCCTGTGGAGGACAATGTGTGCGAAATGACGTCCATATAAATCAATTTAAAACAATTACTGCTATGATTTCTTCTAGGCTATACTACAGTCTTACCAAAGGGTATTGCAGTACACAGTATATTCGATTTTTGATAGGTTGAATTATTATGTAAATTGGCTTGAAAGGTATTGAAATAAATATACTTCGGGAATAGACCCTCAGAAGCTTGACTTTAAATCCGGCAAGTTTTTATAGAACATCTCAGTCTTATAAGTTACAGGAAAAACATATGTTACAGGAAAAGTTACAGGAAAAGCACTATGAATGCATAAAAACGTTCTGTTCAATAATAACGGTAAGTAACACACAAATATTTGATATCTTGAAAGAATTCGGGCAATAAAACCCGGTTAGTGCATACAAAATGGAAGTAACCTGGCGAAGTTTTATCTCTGAAATCCCAGGAAAGTCAGGGAAGAATGAAACGAAAAAATACTGCAATAGTAGGCCAACAAAGTTAAGTTCCAATAACTCACAAAAGAGCCAACGAATTAAAGGGAACTATTTGTGAAGGATTCAAAGAAAACGCTACTGCACCGTTTCGATCAAAGCACTCATGAATCCTCCTCGGCTACAATCAGACCAGAGATCGCAAGATATTAAGTGCGGCAGAGATGAGAGTAAGTGTATAATGGTTTCGCTTCTCTGAAAGGAGTAAGAATTCTTGCTCAGGATAAGGAAACCGTCTGAGTGTGGAGATCCACTCCGCTCCTTTCGGAAGACTGAGTTAATTGCCGCTGATAGCTCGTCTTTTCGTCTCCCTTCCCAAAGTTTCCGGCCTTCCCTCATCTCTCCTCCGTTCATCCTAACTTTTCTGCTTTATCTTCGAGGAGAAAGAATGGCTTATTAGTCTCAATTTCTCTTTAATAAGACGCTGAGTTTCGCATCCGATTCTCTTTAACGTCGTGATGGGCGTAAAATGTCTTTCGTGAGTCCTTTAAAGTAGCGTTCTCTCTTTGCGTTGCCATTTAGTTAGGTTGATGAAATAAGATACATTGAAATTTCTTTCAGAATGCATAGTAATGGCGTGATTTACAATGAAATTTCATAGTTTTATTCCAAGTCCTCTGAGACGCCTTATTAGCGCATATAAATAATTAGGACTCTCTTTTGGCAGCTTTAGTCTTAGTTTTAGTTTTAGTCTTTCAGACCTCTCTTACGTATATAACAGCATAAAGGAGGGATTGGAACCCGAGGCCTCAGTTTTTCTATGCTAGCTCGCTAATACCTACGTTACCGGAATCGGAAAAAATATTAATGTTATGTTTTTTCATTTCTCATTGCTGGTAGATGGATTGTCCCTTTATTTACGATGTTAGGCCCATGTGGGCCTTTCTTCTACTTTACTTCATATGTCATTATAATATTCACAAAGAAAAATTTAAAATGGAAGATAAATGTTACAGTGTGGGATGAAATCTTTTCAACTGAAGATTGAAAAATATAATATGCAAATTGCGATAAGTAATAGGTCTAGTTTGTCTGAAAGTATGTAAATGCAATTAAAATTATTATGAAAAAACATCCCTGCATAACCTTTTCATCGCATCTACCGACAATAAACCTTAAAAAATGTGCTCTACCACAGATTTTTCTAATGTGTGTGCTCCAGTTGATGTTAATTGTGAGGGTTATCCCAAGATATTGAACTGATTCGACTGTATTTATATTTTCTCTATTTATTATGTACAGGCAATTCTAACGCAACAGTTTGTTTTCGAATAAATCAAATGTGGAGCATATTGAGCTCTAGTTATTATCTTTCGTACCACCTTTTAACAATATCTAATTGTTAGATATAGAAATACGATCACATTCGTTTGATATTTCTTTACATGTGACAGAGTCATCCGTAAATATTCTCACATTTCTATCTTCCTCTTTGTTCTAATTTGATTTATATCAGAAGAGAAGAGGTACAATTATAATGGGCCGTGGTAGCACTAGTACTATCGTTCCCGTTCTTAGAGAAAACCCTTGACTCGGTAGATACAGATGATGCGGATTATGAGAAATTACAATTTGTAAAAGAATCTTTTATAAATTTGCATTAGCTTTAGAGTTACAGGATGACGAGAGGTAAATCCATCTCACACTATTCCTAGTAGATCCATGTTTATGATAATATATACTTAACTAATGACATCGCTACATCAACTCATGCAACCTCCTTGCATTTACCCATCCTTTATTTACATCACTAATTGGAGCAATAGAAAGTTCAGCATCAATTTCTTTCTGTACGTTATGACGTATATTATTTTATCCTTCTTCGCAAAAACTTGTTCTTTGGTATAGATAATATAATATCTTTCTACTTTTTCCCAGTTATCTTCTTCAATTTCCCTTTCAGGATTCCTTATTCTTATTTCTTATCCTCGGCAAATTTAGACCCTTCTTGATACCTTTCATTCCCAAACTTGCGCACTAATCCACTGTCTCTTTCAATTCCGAATTCTTATCCTTCCCTTGGAAGTTCTCTTACTTTGCGGGAAAAACTGTGATTATAAGTTTCCCCGAAAGGATTATATTTCATAAATATTCAGTGCCTCGCGTCATCACCTCATTAGTATTAATTCATCCTTCTTTGAACGAGTTTCCGAATTTTATTTAATTTATTTAAGGCCGGCTTTCGGAAGAAAGTGAACGCTATTCTCGGGATTTTTCATTTTTCGTTTCGGTTTCCTCAATACAGAGATATTGATCTTCGCATTTTTCCTTAAAGGTTCTGTGGAACTTCTGTTGACTGTGTTAAGAATTTCAAAATAAACCTCATAATATAATTGGTAACGTATAGCGCCTCTGCGTAAACAATATAAAGTGCGGATATTTACTCAAAGTCTATATATCAGCGATTCACCACTTCATGACAGCGTATATCTTATGCAAAAGAATTAAATTCAGACTCATTTAGACAGATTATAGTATTTCAAATTTTTTCTCGCTTTCTTGTGAGTATTTTGCGGAAACAATTGTATTATAACGGGATAGCTAATTTTAATAATAAAATCTTCGTAAAGGTATGGGATGTCTTCGATTGAAAAATTGACTTAAGGATATCGTTCCATGATTTAAAAGGGATGCCTGACGATTAGAAATTGAACTTTAAAATTTAAACAAAATTTTAATTTGTGGCAATTTTATCACATCTGTTACGTGCTTTAAATTTTATAGAAGAAATGAAACTTCAGAATACGATAACTGTGTTATGATGTGAAAATAATCGAGCGTAACGCAGTGTTCTATTAAGGAAACAGCGACGATTTTCGATACCCAGTTTACTATTGTAACTCCATGATCGCATTGAAGTTCATTTTTCAGATGAATTGTCAAGCAAATAAGTAGTTTTCTTTCCTTGCCTCTATACAGAAGATTTCTAATTAAAAAGTCGCCCATTTCGAAAGTCGCTTTAAAATTCATTTTCAAAACCCTATGTGTTGATTCCGGGCTCTTACACTAACGCTATATTTCGGATGCATTATTTACATTCTGTATAGATTCCTGTAATTGTCGAACTAATTGTGAATTTTATGAACGGAATTACAATAACTTTATGTGTAAATATGATATTGTATATCGTAGGTTAAGTATATCAATTACTGTATAGTTAATTTTACTTTTAATCATGTTTGTATGTGAAATATTTAAAACTTAAGTCACCATTTTGAAATTTTTAATATTTTGTAAACAAATTATGCATAATGTTGTATGACGACTTGCATAGGGAGGATTTAGGGAGGTTTTTCTCCTTACTAGGGTGTATAACATGCATACGATATATTCTTATTTTTCTACTTCTTCTTCAAATGAAAAGTACCTGGCATATTGCCCACCTGTGCTCACAACACAAATAAATAAATAAAATAAATAATGCTAGCGAAGCCAACGAAGTAGGCTCAGATTGTCCTTGTAAAATCATGTTATTTATTATATTTATGCCCTTAAATCATATCTGTATAAAAATTGGTAAAAATACCATAACGGGAACTTCCGCTGTATATATGAATAAGTCAGAAGACGTTTCGCTTTTCTTATTTATCAAATGCAGTAAGAAAGTGTATCTTTTGTAAAATTGCCAAAAACTGTCTTCTGCATGCATAGAGGTTCATATATCTGCTTATATCTGTATAGTAGGAGAGTTATAGATACGGAAAGCTTGCGCATAAAATTAAGATGAGTTAGTGAATGACGTATCGATATGTGGGCGTTAAAAGACTAAGATAACCTTTCTTGGGAATATTCCTAAGTCTATTATATAGCTAAATAAGCTGTTTAATGCCGATATTTCCAGGCTTGGTCGGAAGAAACTGTTTTCAACCAAAGCGCCAAAAACATAATACTTGGGCATGCAGTAAAAGTCAAAGGCGCGGAATTTTTTATGTTCCTTTAGTTATTAACTGTATGCACTTTTCAGTATATGTAATTCAGGTGTAAAATTTATGCACCTTTTGTTTCTTATCCTTTTGTGTGGATTTCGCATTGGGAAACAGAAACACGCAACTCACATGAGTATACACCTTCACGGTAACGTAGTACATACGCAAATTTACGCTCATGAGCACAAACAACCGCACAAACTCTCATGCTTATGCATACAGATGTATGCGTGTACAAGCAAACACACAAACAAGGTAGGCTATCTTTGTGATCGTCCGGAAAAGTAGGCTAAAATTATACCTGGAAAAATCTGTCGAGGGTTGTGTGAAGAAGCTATTATATTCTGTTAAAAGTGAAGTATAAACAGTTGGAGTTGTTGAGAAATTTTACGTTAAATTTGATGATTTAGCTCGTGCTAATTCTATCTAGGTAAGACAGTATGATGTTAAATTTTAGATCATTATTTGAATATTAAATACAAATAAAGTTTTATTTCTTCTTTATGCATGAAAAATTAAGCCCGTGATTTGGAAATATCGTAATGAGAACATTTTTTCAAAACAGACGCTATTCTGTTTTGGAGACGCCAGTATTTTATGTATGCCATTGAGTTTTAAGCCTAAATAGAATAAAATTTTTTTTCGATTCTTGCATTTTCGGTTTTTAATGTACTTATTTTTGGAGGAATGATGATGAAGTGGTTCATTATCACATTATTTCTTCATACAAACAGCGAGATTACCGGTATAACAGAATGATCGCCATCATCAAGTACCAAACACTTTACCAACTGCATATAGCATACAGGTAAAGAGTTTATTGCATGATTTTGTCTATCATTAGCCGAAATCCTTCATACTTCTGTTTATAAGAAGGACATAAATTTGTGGATAAAGTAGCAACCTTAGTCTCCTCTCAGTTACTACGTTACTTGATAGATTTCCGCAATAGCTCTCCTGATACTGTAAAGTATACTAAGTTAGTGATTTTCAAATACGAGTCAAGTTATTAGTTTATCATATATCTGAATTTAGTTGTAATAGAGGAAATTCATAGGTAAAATCTTGAGAGGAAAGGGATTTTTAATGTAAATCATTAGACGAAATCTGTCATATTACTGTTTATGGGAAGGAAATAAATTTGTGGATAAAGTAACAACCTTAGTTTCGTATGAGCTACTCCATAGATTTCCGCAATACCTCCTCTGATACTAGTAGCTGAAGTATACTAAATTAGTAATTCGCAGATACGGGTCTAGTTCTTAGTTTATCCTCTTTCTAAATTTAGCAGCAGTAGAGGAAATTCATCTTGGGAGGAAAGGGATTTTTAATGTAATCTAACGTCGGATACAAGGGAAAAGACGGGATGAGAAATCCAAAAGATCTTAGACTGTAAAAAGTACGGACTAAGTAACCGAGAGACCAAAGTAAATTCATTGAATATGAAACTACGGATCATTACTTAGACACTTAGTTCCTTCGAGTACCTGAATGCATTTCTTCAGCATTCCATCATATTCCCACAGTCAATAATCTATTCCATTATTTTCGGGAGAGCTCTCCGCGAATCATTCTTCACCACTCCCAGCGTAATGTTATTTGATCGAAGCCTCTCCTATGTTGACACGCAAGAAAACAATGCTCCTCCATTCTGAGAGAGCAAAGTCGAGGGGATGCTAGGCCGAAACTTTTCGTAAATAAACCGAATACATTTCTCGGAAATGAATTCCGGCCCCCAGAAGTGTTTTCGGATGGAAACTCCCCGCGAAAGAATCTCCACGAGGCGGAGTGAAACATAAAAAAATATCGGAGCGAGTGGGATCACGCACCGGCCTCCCCATTCAATACCTGCACCACCGCTGCAATCGATCCGAAGAGATTCCGAATAAAGGAAGCGAGGATAACGTTGTTTATTCTGAGGTGAGTTTCGATACGACATTCTCCCGAAAACGGAAGGGTGGTCAAAGAAGGGACGATATCCTTTATTTCCCCCACTTTCCCAAACCGCATTTTTTAACCCCCGCGCTGGGAACAAGTGGACCCGAAGATGGCTTGGAGATATAATGGAAATCGATGGCTAAATAGATCAGAGATGCTCAAAGCAAGGGCCCGCTGTGGTTTATGGTGGTGGGTATTGGAAAACGCGTGCGTTTTCTGCCTGTGTGCGTGATATAGGATAGAGAGGTATAAAACCCCTTCGGAGGGGAAAATAATGAAAAGGGGCTCTGAGGATTCGGATCCTCTCCATTTTTTCGAGGGGTCACTCGACGCAGAAGCCCGAGTACGCGCGCATTACGCGAATTCGTTGTTACAAATGTTTAGTGTTACTGTTTCGAATGATTGCCCCTTTGAGTCTTTATTGGGATCTGGAAGCTTTGATTAATTTTTCCGCGCCTCTGAATTTTCGCGGGTTATTAAAGAGCGGGGAAACACTCGAGGTATGGGATACACTGGATGGAGCTAATGAAAGCGGTTACCCCAGTTTTTCCAGTGGGTGATGATGGGGTATGATGGATGGATTGACCCTTATTGGCGAGGTTAGGCTCATGAAGGACACTCCTCCACCTGATCTCGTACGTTATAATAATATATACAATGGTTGATTACGAGGAAAAAGAAAGAGTACTGAGTTGGGAAAACATCTATGCAACGGAAGGCTCCCTAAGAAACATCCATGTAGTAGGAAAACACCCACAGAGGAAGGGGTGATAATATCCTCGCAAACACAGTGGAAAAATGGAAAAGTATATGATATCATAAATGTATATAGGAAAATACAAAGGGAAAATAAAAAGTGGTAGTTCAAATTAGATAAGCATAAAACATAGGAAAAGAAACTAAGTTTAAAAGAGTCGAGTGGTTAAAATCCAAATACAATTACAAATCTTAACATATCTAAGTATAGTAAATTTAACTTAATCAACAGCATGGGAGAATCAATTTTCGTCTATTTTGCCCCACACCCATAGCCTGATGGCCCTTTTATATGTCCGCGAACTCACATTATAAAACAAGATGCGTAGTTTATATTTAAAAATTTCAAGTGAGCAGGCTTTGGTTACTTTTATACATAGTATAATTCGTCTCAATTGTTTACATGGAATCATATGTACTACTTTTTATCTAACTAATCAAATCAAGTGATATTTACTGGAACTTATTCTTACTTTCATTCAGAAGAATAATCAAAAATTGAATACTGTCTAAAATTTGCTGTGTTGACCTGATAATAAGGTATGATCCTCGAAAATTGTCATCTGCGTTTTCTTATCCGTGGGTGTAAAATTTTTAAGGAGAGACATAAGTGAAAAATAGCAAAATGACTTGGACTCGAACCCAGGTCTCCCACTTAACGAGCAGTTATTATAATGACTGATCTACGTGCAGCCTAAGTTCCAGTTTCGTTAAAGGGATCTTTAGAAAATATAGTTTACAGGTTAGAATGCCTCCCCGAAAAGTGGGAGACCTGGGTTCGAGTCCCGGTCCTGTCACTATTTTTCACTTATGATTCTCCTTGGGTTTTCAGAAGCACCGATTATCGTTTTTGGCAATACCTTTCCCTGATCCGTGAATAATTTTTTCCTTTTGAATTTATGCACATTTTTCTCTACTGTGGCGTTTAAAATTAAGTAATTTGTCGGAACAATAAATAATTGTTCGGTAAATAGGTAGGTTACGACTGTAATTGGTTTTCAACGCTCTCGATAAAAATTAAAAGAGGTATTGAATGAAATAAAGAATAACTTGGTAATTTCCACAGAATATACTTCAGGACGACTAGTTTCGGCTGAACGCCATCATCAGGTCCCACCCAGAAAACTGGGAAGAAGCTAGATGCGTGGGAGGCTATAGAAATCATGTGCGCTGAAAACCTCACAAGTGAAATAACCTTCATGTACCCTACCCCTCTCCTCACCCTTCCCTCAAAAATCCCCAGGTATATAAATGCTGTTGCTTTCCCTGTATAACTGACCTGATGATGGCGTTCAGCCGAAAATAGTCATCCTGAAATATATTCTGTGGAAATTACCAAGTTATTCTTTATTTCATTCGATGAAATGGCTTTCCAGGAAGTACGGCCAAAAACGACTGATTATATTAAAAGAGGTAAATTTTGAGACCGAACATTACGAGAAAGTCCTATCCCTCGTAGCGAATGGAGCTTTCGAAAATTGTCTTTGCCCAAAGGCAAAAAGCGCATGTCGTATGCTGTATATATTCCACGCGGTATTTTCGATCAATCAGCATCCCTTATTTATAACCACTCACGAGCGATAATCTGCCGTCCCACTCCTGCGCTATTTAAACGCTCGGAATCGGAAAGAGAATCGAAAACAGAGAGTTTCCCATCGCCAGACGGATTAGAAAAAAAAGCGACGAACCTCGCGCGTATTACTTTTTCAAACTCTGGTTTTTCGATAAAAGAACCTTAATTATATTTCCGGATTTTCCACCTGATTGAGTGCCAGAGCGCGCTAAATGGAATTTTTCCAATGTGCCGAGGATGGCGTTGAGGGAATATAAACAAAAGCAGAGATACGAATTCCTCGGATTACTGCGAAACAATAAATTATTTATTCAGCGGGATTTTCCGGAGCGAATCGCGAGGCTGTAAAAGTGCTTTCTCCCCGCGCCCAGCGTAGCTCATCTTTGCTGCTACGCCATATTTTCCTCGAAAGAACTCTTGCTACGAAGCGGTACGTACGTTACAAAGCGTTTGTCGCCGTATCTTGCCGATATAATTTTGTGAGAAACGCCGTAAAAAGTGCAGCTTTTCCTTGAAACGTCCGCTGACATTAGAAACGCTGCAACCAGGATAACAAACTGGATATAACCTTGGCGGAAAACCATGGGATAAATAAATGTATCAGAGCATCTTCACTCCAGGACATAATAAATAATAATGACATAGTACTTATTTTGCAGGAAATCTTTTCTCATGTATAATAAAGCACATTTATTGCCTGTGTATTGATGTAAAGATGCCCTGATTTGGTTATTTATCCACATAATATATATTTTGACACTTGATTTTACAGAACTATTTATGCTTGAAAATTGCTAAAATTTAGTATCATTAATTATTAGTTCTTGGTGAGCTGATGTAATATTCTTATATAGTGAATATAGTTTCTAGTTATTCATAGGTTGAGTTAAATATATTCAAATATATGCTGGTCTTTAATTTGCTTAGATTTATAGCGAACACAATAAAACCTTATCCTTTGCAAGGAACGCGTTCAGAATATCTCTCTATTTTCGTAATTTTGACAGTAAGAAGTTGATTGTGATTCCGAAATTTAAAAATCCACTTTCCAATAGCTCTTTTTTAGCCGGATATCTAAGATTAAATTTGGTTGGTGTGCCGCAAAATACTCTCACGACCTACCAGGGTGCCAAGGCTAAAACAGACAAACACTGATTTACAGTAACTCTTGAAAGAATGCCAGAGACTGGAGCTCGGTTGAACAAAACCGGAGACTGGAGATCCGGCATTTCTCTTAAATTGCGCCGAAGCGTAAGAGTGGCTGCTCGTTTCAGTTTACAGCTTCCCAAGTGAATTTTTTTCATATTTATTTTCATCCTATTTTGGATATTAAAAATGAGATACATGGCACATTTGAAGGACGAGCGAGCAAACTTAATTGTAAGACATCGTTCGTACGAATGGTTTCAAATCCCTCATTCAGCAGCGCCGAATTTCTCCGATTCTAGATACATATTTTTACCGATTCGGATATGTTTTATCGCTCTGAATTGTTTTCCCCTTTTATGGAATTTCCTTTCTTTTTGCTTCCCTTCAAACGATGCCCGTGTTTGCGAGACATTCTCTCCGCTCCAATGCCCCGCTTTGCTGGCCACTTCTATCGCGACCCGATTTCCCTTTCCTTTTGCATAAATCACTTTCTTTCTCTCTCTCTCTGCCATTTTTTCGCATTCGTCTCCGCTTCGTTCTTCGCTCCCTTTTCAACTCCCTAACCCTCATCGTTTGCTTTGGTTTTCCTTCGCATTCAGGGTTTTCATTTCCACCGATTCGTTCCCCTTCTCTTTTTTTCGATCCGTTTTGATTTCCCTTTTTTCATCCCATCAACACCTAGAGATGAGTGTTTGTTTCTCGTTGCTTTCAGACATGGTGTGTCACGTCGATTTTCACATTGGGGCAAACATCTTTCGCTTATGAATATTAATTAAGTTCCTATCCTAATACGTCGGTTGAGTTTAAAGGTGGAACTCTGTGATTCAGGAGTGAATTTTCCCCTGCCATGCGCCAGTGGCGGTTTGCAGGGTCTATATGTAAATGTAAATGTGAATATTGAACGAAGTGATTAATTATCACTCACTTTTAAATACATTCGGCAACAGTAAATACTTTGTTTTGATTATTTTATTTAATATAAATAATAAAGTTGCTCTCGCAGTAAATCTGTAAATAATGAGCAAGAACAATTTGTACTTTTTCACAAATTATTATTATAATATAATATTATGATTTGTGGAAAAAGTACAAATTGTTCTTGCTCATTATGGAATATTTCCACAAGAAAACGCATGAGATTGTGAATTTTAAATCTGTAAAGTTTAAAGGAATTCTTCCCACTCTGTGATTTAGGAATGTATATTAAAAGAAATGGTTAATTTTTACACACTATTAAATACATTGGACTGAAGTAAATAATTTGTTTGGCCGGTTCCTCTATGAGGCCGTGGCATGGACGATGTCTCACAACAGGACGAAACCATACTTGCTCTTGCTTTTTTAAGTCCCTAAATGGTTTCAGAAAATGTTCCGGCTTGATAGCTCACTCGATTAAAGCAGTATCCCAGATAGAGGAAGACCCGGGTTCGATCCCATTCCAAGTTCCTTTTTTCTGAGTGCACACTCATATATTCAAAATAATCCTAAGCCTCTTCCCTATACCAACAATGCAATGAAAAGCGAGAGGTTCACATGATGAATTCAGATGATCAAATGAAGGACAGAAGGCCACAGAAGTGGTGCTATCTAAGACGGATCCTCCAGAGCATACCGTGTCCTATCATGGCTTCAGAAACCGCAGAAGAGGTAGTTTTGTCATGGGGGCTTAATTGACTAGATCAAGGAGGGGAAATTTTTATCCGAAGGCCACATAACCATTTATAATCACCGCCACCGCTGAGTAGCGTGTTTCCTACTTTTTAAGTATTTCAGCATCTGAATTGAATGTATTTATGATAAAGTAAATCCATTCTCTTATAAATAATAAATAAATATTCTATTTTGGTTCGCTCAGAGTACTGAAATAGAAGATTTAAAAAAAATTGTTTTCACTTGGCGGCAAGAGCTAGATACGAAACGAAATTATTTAACTACGGGCATATATTTCAGAAAATGACCAAAATGCTTCTGCGAGCAAACAAACATTTGGAATGAAAGTCGCTGGTTCCTCAACTCTGTACTAGAGCACTGTAGTAAAGTACTGTACAACCGCATTGGTAGAGGGAGATCTGGGTTCATATCCCAGCTACAGCTTGCAACCTTCATTTATTCATATTTGGCCGAGTTTAAAATTAGAGATATGCTAGTAATGAAAAGTAATCTAAGATTTTGCTTATTCAAAGCAAAGGTTTCGTGACATCATGACTGGTGTCGGTGATTTTGTATGTACTTTCAATGTTTGCATACTCTAATGGTGGGTTGATAATATCGTTTCTTAAATTAATATCTTCATTCAATTCATTCTGTTCGTATTTTTACATCGACTAGCATAATTTTCTTCTGTTTACTTTCTGACAGCTTCCGATGAAGTGTTTGATAATGAAACACCATCTATAGTAACGTTTTATATGAATATATCACCATTATCTGTCTAGCTGTACTCGTGTCCGGTCAATCTTTCTTCTGTGTTTCATATATATGACTGATTTTTTCTAATACAATGATATTCATAATTAAATAATCCTTCTCTGTAATTCATATTGAAGTACTCTAGAACAACTTTCTTTGGGATTTATATCTGTATTCTCAATCTGTCTGTGATATACTATGCAGAATGAATGGAAATCTTCCACCAATTTTATACAAAGATATTGCTTTTCATTCCATTTAATTGTGTTCTTCAGGTAACCCCTTTAAATTTCCCTCTCATCTTTAATTTTCAAGTCTTCTGCCTAAAGTTTACTTATATTTTTGCACTCCATCTCTAATATTATATGTAATTTAGAATTCTGAAGTGGAATTTGCAAGGGACAGTAACGCAGGAGGAATGATCGTGACCTTTTTTAACTCACAATGAGCAGAGTTTCTCTTTGTTTAAGTTAAAGCCGTTTTTACGGTCTTCCATAGAGAGGTTTACGTTTGACCTTGGCCAATGGGAGCGAGGCTCATCCAAGCCAGCAGAATCTCGATTGCTCGATATTTCCAATCGCTGGAAATATATCAATGGCTCGAACTGCTTCCCGCTGCTCCATGAAAGGTTACCTTCGTATCTTTTTTATGGTTTTCTTTTACGCGGTTCATTCGAAGCAATTTTATTGTAACGGATCCGGGTCACCCTTCCACGCAGCTCATATTTTTTGTGCTTTTTGGAATGCCCTTCCTTTCCATTCTTTAAATTTATTCTGATGTAATTCTATAGGCAAATAAATAATCGTTGCCGATATGAATCGTACATTAATTTATTGTGTTGGTTTCATTATTGCGAAGGTATCGATTTTGTCAACAACTCACTCTTTGGAAAATGTTTCACTCTTAAATTAATTCTTTATTAGAGGGAATTATATATAACAGCAGTGAGAGAGGATTCTTTAAAAGAGATTTTTGTGAAGTAAGATAAGATGACCATTTAGAAGCCAAAATAAACCTACTCTTTTATATGAGAGATATATATTTCTGCGAAAATAGCAGCAAAATGTACTATAATAGAAGTGGGGAACTTTTTTAATTACCTAAAATCCGCATATTGTGTACCAAGAAAATGCTCACGACATACTTAACTTGATAACTGCATTAAGGTCGAAATTTTAAAAAAACTGTAAAATTAGGTAGATGGATCTTTTGAAATTTGGAGAATGGAAGGGAAAATTCACCTAACTTTATCTACTGATTGTTATCTCTGGTGTATTTTGAGCCAAAAAATCATGCACAGGAATGTAGTTAAGGTTATAGACGATAGCTATGAAGTTGCGAGCTTCATTAATGCAATGCAACGCAAATAAGCGGAGTGTGGAAGTCCTTTGTATATAATAAAGAAGACATTTTAATTATGAGTTTTATGATGATTGGCTTCATGAAAATCCCAGGAAAACCTCCTTTAATTGTGCTCCAGTATGATATTCTATCAGAGTTGACCGCTTTAGATTACTTCTAATCTGTAGATAACTTCTTAGATGATCTTTTCTATATATTTTAGCCTCTACTCTGTGTTAGGTATCTCTAAATCTAATTTTCTCGCATAGTTTGACTATATGAAACTAAGCATTATAGTTCAAAATGATTTGTTATGAACGATAATACCCCGACCTCAATACATTATCACTGACATTATTACCAGCGTTAACGAATACTAATCTGTAATTATGAAGTCGCAGTTGTTATTTCTCTCAATAGCGTTCTACCAAAGAGTCAATATCTTATATAGCGTAACTTTTATCTTTAAAAGTTATAATTGATTATTTCACATTATTGAATTGCAATATACATTGATACATTGATAGAGCGAAGTGAGCTACCATCATTGAAGATCTTTGGTTTATTATTGTAGTGAATAAATATTATTGAAGTGTACAGTACATTGATGAATTGTACACATTGATATTACATTTTTTAATCTTCTTCCATTTTGCTGATAAGCCAGGAACTCAATTATCCATCGAATTTAATATCTCAGCCTGCATGGATATTCGGGAAATTTCCACTTTTCTATAACCGCCATTAAGATTTTTTTTTCATTTTTAATCCTTTTGCTACGCTCAGCAATGTCGTTCGATATTTACGTACGACGTTAGCTGATTGGTGTATTGCATTAATTTCGACGGAATGTTGATGTTAAACTTTTCGTCGCCCTCGGGGAAACTGACCAGGGATTGGGTAAATATTTTCCTTCCGCATCTATCCCATCATTTCTGTTTCTCCCTTCCCGAGATCTCTCTCGGAGCCTCTTTTAGGATCGTTCTTTCCCTCTCCAACCTTTTCCCTTTTCCATCTCCCTGGCACTTTTCCAGAATCTTAATCAGACGCGAGGGAAAGAGTTGGAGCGGGAAGTGGGTTTATAAACTCCGAAGGTTTCAAAGAAAATATGCATAATTAGGGGGAAGAGAAAAATGGAGCGGAATGTCGAAGATGGGTTCGGTTGAAAGTCAATCGAGGTGAACTTTTTTTTTATTTCTCAAGTGTCCTCTTTCCACGGGTCTTGGAGTGCCGCGGGAAATGCCGGAGGGGATCTAAATGTGCGGGGAAAATCGAGAAGTTTTCGGCGACACTTAGCAGAATGATAATCTATTAGAAGATCCAAAAGTACATTGGGTATTTAGAGTAAAACCTCTTTAGAACGCTTTAAGACACTATCTCGCTAAATATGATAGTTTATGGCACTCCCAATCCCTTTAATTTGATAAAAGTACCACTCGAGACGGTTAGTTACTTTATCATAATTTGGACATTTCCCCTCCCCGAATGCATTTCAACCTGTTTTGTCCTATCGTTTCCCTCTTTATAGGCCAAGATTTATTTATCCTATCATCTTGCTGCTCTCTTTCCCCTTTTATCTAATATCATTAATTTTTTCTCTATTAAAGAATTGCTTATTTATAGATTGCATAAGGCTAAACAATACCAACCATATACGGGAAGTAAAGAAGCTGACTATTCTTCAAAAATATGGATATCTTTCTTTCTCTAGTAATCACATACTCAACTGTGGTCAACAAAGCAAACTGAAGATGTCATTACGATTTATGGTGTTATTTAAAACACTTATTTAAAAAATTCTCTGTTGTTTTTCAATGCACAGTAAATAAAACGTTGCCACATCTCACTGAAAATTCTATCCCATCTATAACGAGTTTTCAGTCGATCCACTGAATAACGGGCGTTAGCCACTTTTATTATAAGGGTTTTACTGTATATGGTTAGATGTGGTTCTTAAATATCGTCTATGACATCACATTTAAAAGTGCGCAGTACACTATGCAGTTCACGCGGATAGTTCCATACAATATTTAAGGGTCTTCTATGGCGAGAAACAAACGAGCATTCTCTATGAAGCTCATCTCTATATTTAATTTACATTTAGACGGAAGGGTTACTTGAGGAATTAAGTATTTTTTAATAGAAAATTTGTGGAGGATAGAGTAAAATGTAACTTACCCTTGGTTTCATCTCAGTCATTTTCGCAGCTGTGTTGAAATGAAAGCTACTAAGGTGTAAGTTAAGCTAATTAAGACATTCACTCAGGGCTCTCCTTATTGAATTGAATGCTATGAGAGGTGTCACTCAAAGAACTAATGTACTCATTTACGAGATCTTTTTCTTGTCATACCATTTTTGCTAGGATAGGATAGAAAACATATACTACCTCACTCCTCATCTTCCTTGGTAAATCTCATATCTTCTCTTAAATATTTTGCTAACTTATAGAGGAAGGGATGGAGATATAGTCAACCTTTGAACATTCAGATAAGCTAATTTAAAAAAAATTGAGAAGAAACAATTGGGCAGCTAATTATTATGAAACGTATGAATATTGCTCATATGGGTGCTCCTGGCTAGCCATATGGCCAGCGCGTTCGACTTTAGTAAAAGCAGTTCCGTGTTTTATTCCCGGTCAGAGCTCAAATGCGAAATGATCTAAGCTGTCGAAGTATTTCCATCAATACTATTACCATTGTTCTCACATATCCGACTTCCACATGAAATTTAACGTAAAGAATAATTCGTTTTTCCCCTTTAACTCCGCATATTTAAAAATTTCCCTCTAAATTTAACCTTTCCCTATAAACCATACCGCACTCAACCGAGGAAAAAGATATTCATAATTGCTAGAATGTTTTCTACGTAGCTATCCACCTAAAATACTAAAGTATAAAATTAGAATATAAATTTTACCAAAATTAATGCAAAGTTAATATTTGAAGACTCTAAAATTACCTGACCTTTAAAGGACGAGCATTTATTGCGTGCCCATCTCATTCAGTCAATCAAAATCTCGTGCAAGAGTAACGTTTTAACAATTTTCCGCAGGTTTTGGCCCCTCTTTCTCGTGCCGTGCATAACTTATACACCCGATTGAGACCAGCCTAGAAAAAGGGTTATGAAGGTGATTGTGTCCGACTGAACGGAAATGGACCCGTCACTTTTTCCTTTTTCCACATATTTGGGAAAAGGTTGATGACGTGTTTTTCCAGCTCAGCCGTTAAGTTACTCGATAAAAGCACAGTCGATTTTCAAGTGCATCGCGTCATTGCTTACAGATGCGAATTTAGCGCAAACAGAAAAGGAGAGAAGGATTAAAGCGGTTCGTGAACGGAATATTAGTACCTTTCTAAATCGAATAAACAACTGCTTTTAGAACCAGGGTAGTTATGCTATTGATAGTTTACTATTTCTCCTCTAACATCTTCATGATTTGATGTACATCATAACACCAGATTTCCCTCAATTATAAACTTATAAATAAGTATCTTCAATTCATCCCTCCAAAATTCCAGTGAGTGTGATACTACACGGAATTGGAATATTTAAAATTCAACGACGTTATTTATAGGAAGATTTACAGCTAGAAGCTGACATAACATTTCTATGCATATATATATTGCCAAAAAATATTAGTAAGAGTCTTTGTAAATCAACGCTTCTGAAATGTTGACACTGAATGTCTATATTCATTAGTGAATCTCGTATTCCACTGCATATTTAATTCATAAATGAACTTTAATTTGACTATCTAGAAATTCTGTATTTAGCTCATAATTTAATCTTTAAACATCGATACAATTTATGAGAAAGAATGGTTACGTTTTGAAAAAGTACCTCAGATGTCTGCTCAATTTTTCATATCGAAGATCGTTCCAAAAAATATGTACGGGACACAGATTGTTATTATTTTCAGTTTCGGTTCGTCGAAACTAAAAAAAATCGGTTTGTTTCTGACAAATTTTGGTTTCCTTGTACTTCAACAGAACCTGTTTGAACTGGTATATCCCTCCGATTATTATATACTTCACCCTTTTGAAAGTATACCTGTAGTTTTTCAATTAAGTTTGACCACGTTTTAAAATAAAACTTGTTATATCAAAGAATGAATAATCAAAATGTTTGGTCAGATAGAATTGAATTGAAAGCATTCGTTTTAGTTAGCTATTTCTCCGGAATTCAGGATATCTTCGTTTTACGCTTAAAAAACGATATTGCTTGAAACCTAAATTCGAAACGGATAAAATAACTGTTTACAGTTTTGTTAGTATTCAAGAATTTTTCCAATAGTCTAGTTTTGGTTAGATTTTCTCTGCAGGAAAAGTAGACGATGTTAGGGTATAAGATATCCGTTTTACATAGAAGATAAAATCTTCTCTAATGATTTATTCATCAGGCGCGGAGAAAGTCTAAGACGGACGTTTACTATTCATTGAATTTCTCGATCGATTCCATGTAATATTATTTCAACGATAGGTTGAACACTCATTCAAAGGTTTTTAAGTACACCTAGATCCTGTAAAAACAAATTCGCAGATGAGGAACAAATGGGTTCCGAATCAAGAAAATAATGCAAACAGTCCTACGAAAAATTCATTTTGTTTTCGGAAGATTAGTTTTACCTTTTTCGAAAGAGTTCAATGAGAATGTTCGCGGAAATTGCAATGCAAATTTTAAACTGGTCATCGAACCGACACTCCGATCGACGATCCTGCAGACGTATTTCGAAATGTTATCTTTTGAAGAACGAAAAAAGTGTATGACGACGGAAATTTTATTCGAACCGTTTCGAATGAAATTTACTGAACACTTAAAAATTGCTCTCATTGTCATCCTCCCGGCGTAAATTGTTGGTAAACAGCAATTCATATTATGCCTTAATGAGCTTTTCTGTTGATATGCAAGCATCGGTAAAAAGGTTCTGATTCAATTAGCCCCTACCCAGTCTCAATTACCGCCCTCGTTTGGAAACGAAATTTCATAAGTTATTCGTAATGGACGGATATCAAATTCATCGGAAACAGCTTACATTTGTATTTTCGCGCTAATTATTTCCATCTGCTTGGACAAATTAATTGGGTATGACATTTCCCTGAGAATAAATACTATCAGTGAATTTCCAATTTTTAATGGATTACATATGATGTATCAGTCGTTCTCAATTTGTTTTTCATTGATTTGAGATAAATTTATGAAATATTACGATTTTTACCTTAAATTTAATAATAATCATACACATACGTAAACTATCACTGGATAAGGAATTCTCAAAACATATATCATAGTAAATTGAACACTCTTAAAAGTCCGCTAACATTTAGAATAGACAAAAGATAAAATCCGATGTAAACCGCAGCCGTATGAACTATAAATGCGCCGCGAATGATAAAATATTTTCCCTTTATGAGACATGAAATAGTTAGGAAAAAGCTGATTGATTTCCATTAAGGATTAGGAATGATCATAAATTCTCCACTATCGTCTTTAATTGTTCTTAGCATTTCTCCGTGATGCTTTAGTTCTGTGCGAGAATAATGCTTTTAAATGAAGTAGTTTATTCAGCAGAATTCCATATTGATAGAGCAAGGGATTGAAATTCCAACGTCTCATAAGATAACTTGGATATATTTTACAGTCTGACAATATATCCTGATTATCTAAATTATTGAAGTAAAAAAATTTCTTGCAAATATAAATTAGACTCTCTTAATATAAATTAGATGATTTGACCCTTAAATTCGCTTTTTCGTGACGTTTAATTGCTAATCATTGAATTTAGAGTTGTCTCCATAAAACATCTAATCAAGAGAAACTTATCCCTGTGTGTGATATATGCCCTAAACTCAAGTAATTTTTGCTTGATGTCTTTATCGGTATCTTTATGCAGTGCGCGTCATTATAAAATTTACTGTTGTAGTACTTTGTGGCGCATTTAATTGGTCTTCTTAAGAAGAAGTACCAGTTAATTTCTCTGTCTTCATCTATGCAGTAATCCTATGTATCCACTAGTAACGTAACAGACTATTGTATCAACAGTTTAAGTCCGGATTAATTACATTTGCCATAAACATCACAAAAACGGTCTAAAGCAAAGGACTTTAAGATGAGAAAACTGGGATTGTAATCGTGAGAAAGGAAATGGGAGTGATATGCAGATAAAATAAGGAAAATATCTCTGAGTTGATCCCTAAGTTTAATTTTCACAACAGTTTCGATGCAGATGTGAACTGAAATTTCATAGGCCTATTACAATTCAGCGTAGTACAAACGGTGGTCTCGAAAAAAGGAGCAACTTCGTAGTCTAAGCAGATTATTAGCTATGAGTAACTTTCCCCTGCTGGAATATATTTCCGTATATGGGCTTAAAAACTCAACTGTTGAACTCACAGTCATGTCACTCTACACAGAGGATGGATTCTATGATGATGGCCCATAAAAAGCGTCTCTTTATATTTTACTTCGAGAGTCACGGTGGTATATTACAAAAAGTAGGCGATCCACCCAACCACCGGTATGATCCCTTTTGTTTGCCGAGGGCTAGATGGACTCTATCCTTTATCATGAGTAGATTTACAGCAACTCTCCTTACTTTTCTCCCTTCTTTACTTACATCAGCTTAGGCTATTCCAGTTCTGACTGAAAAATTTTTTCTACACTCCAAATTGATAAAAATGGCATCATTCTGAGTTCCCGGAGACATTTTATTTGATAGAAATATCTATTATAAGTTGGAGAAAAGGCGGATTCAATATTGTAGGGAATGCTTGGTGTGTATCAACGTGTCATCCTGCATTAGCTGATAATGTTGTGATCAATACAAAAATTTTTTATCCTCATATCCAAGGAACGGAAAAATTTCTTAGTACAATAATTCTAAAGAAAAAAATCGCTGTAGCTTTCTCGTAATTTTCAAGAGTTTATTGTAAAATAATTTTATTTAATCTCTCAGAAAATCCCCATAAATTATACCGTCTTTAATTCCTACTACCGATATAATGGATATAAAATAATAAATTGTAGATGACTTTTATTCAAAGAATAGTTTATGCAATTATTTCGACCAATATTTTAGCACAATTTTCGCGAGAAATTTGAATATATATACTTGACTTTGGTCTAAACAAAATAACGCACTAATTGAAATAATTAGTAAATAACTTCTGACTTTTATGTATTTAATTCAAGTTTTCCTTTCACCTGTAATGAAATTAAATTGCAATGACAGGGAATAAACCCTTGGGAGTGGGGTAGCAAAAGAGTACACAGAGGCAGGCAATGAAAAAGACCGAGATTCTGACCGGCGACAAAGAATAAAACCGCTGACTCAAAGCATACGGATAGTTTCACCGACGAGATCCTTGATTCAAAAATCATGGGAGCTTTCCCGTTTAAATCTGGGACGTCTTTTTTCATAGCTAAGCAGTATTTAAAACCCGTCTCCACATTGTGCCATTTTACAGTGAATGTTATAGGGGAGCGATACAAATGCAAAAGGGATTCACAGTCAGACGGCATGAGGGAATGCGGAATGAGTTTTTAAGTGCTGGAGTCTGGTTTGTGCTGCGCTCTTTCCATTCTCCAGCTTCAAATTCCTGTTTTTACGATTCCTCGCATTGCAGTCACCCTCTCATTCCCTTTCTCCTCCATTATTTCGTGCCCCTCGTTTCCTTTCAGTCAAGTAAGTTTTCACCCACATTCTTCCCCATTCATGTTTCGGCTACGGTTGTATATTAAGGTTCTATGTCACCCCTCATATTATTCGATTACATTCATATGCACTAGTTTTTGTTTTAGGGCATCAGCCCTGAACCTAACCGAAAGCCTAAGCCGTAGAAAACGTCATTTCTGCCGGAGTAAAAGTCGCACCCGAACGGAAACATCAAAATTGTGGAATCTAGAACTAAACCGGAAATCTCAGAGACATTTTTTTGCATTCTATCAATGCTGTGTAACTTTGGGAAAAGAGAATTCATTCAGAAACCATGTTGTGTCACGTATTTTTATGTAGACATACGGTTAATCAATCGGCCATACGAGAATAATTATACTGTATATTCGTTACGATAACGTCGTTTTAGTTGTGAATTCTAGAGTGAAATAATCTCTACGTGTTATTTCTAAACATGATTTTCTGTAACCAGCGCTTTATCACTTCACACTCCAACAAAACCTATACTATACGACAAACCATTTTAAAGAAAACGTTTCCCGCTCCCTGCTAAATGCTGACCAGAAAATGAAAAAAGCATCATTTGGTTAAATAATTGAGTTGGAGTTTAAATTTGTTCATAGAGCTTAGTTACTGGATGTTTAGAATCGATATCTGTCTATACAAAGGAGTTATATCGAAACAAACACTGATAGTCTATTTCTCCACAAAAATACATTTCCACAAACAATCCAATCACTAAAAACGAATTCAAAAACACTAAAACATACCTAAAAACACATAAATATCGCATAAATCGATTACTTTCCATTTAGTTGGGTGAAATATTCTCACGGGGTAACTAATATTTTTTCGAAAAACCGAATATCGGCTCGCAACCTCATAAAGCGTAATAATAGTTACAAGTATAAAATGTAGTACGTATAAAATATGCCATAATTTTGCATAATATACGGTGCATTACGACTTTCTATTTATTATTCATATTTTAATAACTGCATTTAAAAATCTCGGGTGTTCAACGATTTCAAAGAACAATTTCTTGTTAGCGTCACCATTACGAGTTCTCCATACTTGAAAAAAGTAATGATATCACAGACACCGTAATTCTTCGATTCACAATCATGCTGTTTTTAAGAAAATCACTGAATGAAGCATTTAATACGCACTACAAAATATCCATTTCACAGTTGGTTGTATGTGAAATTGGCAGGAAAATGTAAAGGCACCATCTTAAATACGATTCACAGAGACAAAGAACGGAGAAGTACGAAGGCCACGTGAAGAACAAGTTTCGTTCGTCAGCATTTTCTATACCATAATCCTTTTCAAAAAGGCGGAAACACCTTAAGTCCTCGTGATAACCTCGAGGAAAGATCGTCCATGTTTCTTAGGACTTCAAAGCTTGATTTTTATATAGGTGAATAGTTTTAGAATGCTTTGGATTTTATCTGATGGAATTACTATTACAGTGTGTTTACCAAGTGCTGTGTGTTGTGGAATATCGTGATAAAGGTGTGCTTGTGCATTAGAAACTCAGTTTTAGTTTCTCGATCGTGATTTCTTTCGAAGAGTGCGTCAAAGTGTAGCGGTGAGAAGTCTTCGGTTGAAGAATGAATGGTAATTTGTGAATCTTCTGATTTCTCATGTCTTTATTTGGGGTTCTGACGAATTCAGGTGTTACAAGAATTTGCTCTACTTCTGCCAACTATGAATTCTGTAACTCAACAGTGTTAAGATGCCATCGCAACCAACATGGAAGTATTGCTGGTTTGAGATTAATGGACATGGCGCTCTTCGTCTATATTCACATATTAGGCCGGCCATATATAGGATAGGAAGGTAAGGATGATTGATCCAGAGGTAGATGTACAGGAATTGTGATTTATTTAAGTTTTGATATGAGTTGGATAATATAAGGTAATGGGCAGAGAATACGATATGAAATTAATTGTGAACTACTTCAATTTACTTCAAAATCTTCACTTCAGCCTGGTTATCTTTTTTATATAATAATAAGTAAATTTTAAAAGCATAGAGTAATGAATGGTAGTTAGTGAATCTTTTGCTTTCACGTTGCTTGAATCTTATTGCTTAATGAAGAACATTGAGTTCTCTCTGCAACTTCATATGTTTTAAGACTGAGGTAATTAGAATAATCTGTAATAAAAGATATCTGACGAATCCATATCTTAATTTATAGTGTCAAGAATAGCAAATCATTACTTTTAGCATTATGTTAAATTTCCTCGATAAAGCATGCCATTTCCTTTGCACGTTTGCTTGCATTTTTGCCCAAATTGCAGACTGGGTTGACTCAATGAGATTTATTTAATATAAATATAATACTATTTATTCGTCATGGCATTTGTATGTCTTCAAGAACTTCATAGTGAAAATGTATTTACTATTGACTATCACCTGTCTTTGGCAGGCGGTGTTAAAATGAAATCTTTCGAGGTTTGATTAATTTTGTATCCATTGTCAACTTGAATGATATGAATAGTGTTATTCATAGTTCTACTTCATGTTTACAACCGTTACATTCTGGCTTATTGAGGAAAGGAAAGACAAAGCACCTCATTCGTTAATTACCACAGTAAGCCTCATTCCTACTGACAACTCATACAAACCTCTATATAACTATCATTATTAAGGCTATGTATGTTCCATTTTGTATGTACTGCTGTGACATATTGTTACTGTAATGCTGAAGTCTTATTTTAATTCTTATTACTTACCATTCAATAGTTATGTTGGTAAATTACTTACTTTTCTATTTCTATTCTAAATGGGGAATTTATCTGTGAATAAATATTTAATAGGGTAAATTCTCTACCAAACACCTTAAGGCTGCTTCCAGTGTATTTTGAATACGTACTTCACAAGGTCATAATGAGGTCGTTTTCCGATTATTTGAGGGAAGAACCTTCCTCCTCAGTCTATCTTCTAAACTTCTTTCTACTTTTCAATGGGCCGTTTTCTATATAATCAAATTAGAGATGTAACGGAATAGATCATGAATAATGTACGTAGAAAAATAACTTTTTTTTCTCACCAAAGGCGTCTACATTATTAAATATGTGGGATTCATTTCTGTTTCTATCATTTGAAAAAAATATCGTAAGTAATAAGCATTTATATATTGTGGCATTGTATCGTGGGAATGTGTTTACTTTTTTGTCTTTATTCTGAGAGTAAATAACTTGTTTACTATAGTCATGACCTCTTACGGTTTTTCTAAGCTTTGGATAAGAGATGTCCCCTAAGATTTCTAGAATAACTAATAAAAAGTCGCAACTTATCTCGAATATAATTAATAGAAATATTCGGAGTAAAGGCTTGGTTTAAATGATTTTTAAATTTTTGATTCAGTTTTATTGTTACCATATGACGTAAAAACATATATACCCAAATCCTTATACCCGTTCTTCCGTTATTCTTGTTTACTTAAGAATCTCCGTAATTCAATAGATTATATATCTTATAATTAGTCTTTCGTGACATAGTTTATAAATTTTATCCTTTATAATCTTTATTTAATAAATTAACGAAAGCAAATTTACGGTATTCGTTATGCTTTTGTTATTTGGATAGTAATGAAACAAGGCCTACAAGATCGCGATACGGGGATCCACTATATATTTATGTAATGAAAATAATGAGCGTAGAAGAAATTCACTCTTCCTAAGAGTTTCAAATTCAATTTCGATTATTTTATACCAATAAATTTTAAATGCTATTTACTAAAAGATTATATAAATTACTAAAGAAATTAAAACTTTCTCCGGTAGGGGGAAAAGAGGGGCGTTGACCAAAAGAGTAACAGCCACCATAACCAATCAGATGTCACCATTTTTGTGAACCGTTGATTTTTGGCGCTAAAACTTTAGTTATTCTAGAAACTTCGCTTGGTGTAGGTGTATTGAAGAATTTTCGTGAAAGTCGTTGAAATTTGAATTTATCGAAGTGCGATTGATTTGAATTTGACTATTTATTTAGTGTGCATTAAGCGTAACGTATTCGATGCGTAACTATTTTAAATTAATGACATTATTAATGAGTAAATTAACGGAAAGGGAGTGTATCTCTACCGTCAAGACATCCGTGGTGCATTTTCGAGATTCTTAACTTTGGTAAGTAAAATAAGTTATTAGATTTGAAGTTAAAGGAGTAACTATCATATTCTGAGTTTAATTAACAATCAATATTGTGAACCTATTTTTCGATTATGATAGATTCTTATGAATAGTTAAGAAACCAATCTGGATGATTCTTCTTTTAAGTGTTTATCTTCTTAGCTTATATTTTCTGAGGATTTCCAGTTATTACGTACGTCAAATTTTATCCCATGTCTAGCCAAGACTGGTACTTGAGAAAAAAATAGATCTTAAATATCCACAGTATTAAGGTGCAGAACAGTTCCCGGCAATATTCATATTATCGGTTGAAACATTCTGACGACCGATATCGTAACGGAAATCTACATTTAAATTTAAGATTAGCATTGAAGTAATTACTTAATTAAACTAACTTCAATATTCTTCTACTTAGATATCCTATTTAAATTTTAATTGCATTAATTAACTTTGTTTCTTTGACTTCCATTCTTAAGGTTCTACTTGTGTTGAATAAATGTTTTTTCTTATATCTCCAGTTTAATCAATGACTAGCAATTGTTTAATTTTCCACAATAATAGTTTTAGCATTAAGTTTGTGTAATTATTTAACTTAATGATAGTACATAACCAATCATGGTCTTGGAAAATACTCGCTCTTATATATGCACAATACAACATTACCCCTGATTATGTACGCTTTTCATTAATGAATTAATCTGGAGTTTCTATTTTTTCAGGTTGTGCCTTTCTTCCCATCTTGGAACTCTTTCATCTGTGATTTTCTCATATGTGATCGCACGAGGGCACTGCAGAGGTCAAGGATAACCGAGGAGCAACAACTGGTGAGTAATTCACAAAAAAATAATTGCAATTAATTTTACAATTAATATTTATTCTGTGTGGTAAATATTTAAATTAGAAAATCTTAGTACTATGGTTTAAGGTCAACTTTCAGTTAAAAGGAGCGTTGCATTGGTCTCTTCTGCCTCCTGTAACTTTCCACTGGCATTAATCCGTGGAGGGCGAAATGAGTGAGACGAAAGAAGTTAACCTTAAAATGGCTTCCTGACGAGGAAAACTATCCTAAATTATTTATTAACGAAAATTCAGTATTTTTTACTGATTTACTCTCCGGAAGAAGAAAAAGCATTATCGGTTGGATTACGTTCAACAAGTAATTTTTCACTCCGAATTTGAAAATCGTTCAATTGTTTCCATTTTCTCAGGTATTCGCAAGTACATTTTCTGTACGCGACAACTGTTTTGACGGCAATTGGGCATTCCTCTCTTTTCTTTCGTTTGCTTTTGGCATTTCCTGTTCCTTTTAGCCTTTGTTTACGTTCAATGAAGATAAGAGGAGCTTTCTTGGGTCGTTTAGGAAAACTTCTCTACTATCCCAAGGACAGGTGACTCTGTTCCTTTCACTATTTAGATATTAGCAGTTGACATATCCTTCCATTCAATGACCTTCGACAATATGGTGTTGTTAAAATTCCTCTCAGTATAATAAAAAAAGTAAACATTATATTTAATACTATCCTAGTTTCTCTTCAAGTCTTTCCGTGAACTATTAAGTATAATAACTATTCATGGGATGTAAGCAAATTTCGCTCACTTATTATTTCCAACGCGCTTGAAAATGCAGAGAAAAGTCCGGATTCTCTAAGGATGTGAAGGTTTTCTATACGTAAATAACCCGTGTTTACACCGGATGTCTTTAACGTGATTGATCGCGTCTAGTAATATTCGAACCAAAATAACTAATATCCGATTCGAAATAAGACACGGTTTGTCCGTTGCTTATTTGTAAACTTCGTAAACAGAAATTTGGATTTCATTCGTCTTTCATTAACGATTTTATAACGATTTCCTTCTAACACTCTAATACTTTCACTCGGTAGTTATTTTTTATGAAAAATTGTTTAGCTAGAAAATTTAAAATGTAAAATAGCAATGTGCCTACATATACTTTGGGCAGGAAGATCAGGAATTCGAATTTTATAATCACTATGATTTTATAATCATTTTATAATCACTTTATAAATACTTCGACGCTCCACCCTAAGAAAATTAAAATCTATTTCTTATTTTCTACAAGGTTATATTCTAGGCTTAAGTAAAAACGGTCGCATGTTTATGTTTGAATAACGAAGTAATAAATGGTTGCTTCAAACGTAAATTTACGAAACTTACATTTGTATTTCACATATATTGGAAGATTTTCATTATTATTAGGATTTAAACATTGCGATCCTTGAAATTCTGCTAAATTCTTTCGCGGATAGAGAGGAATTTAGATTAGATTTGGGAAACTATACGAGTATAAATAATGACTTTCTTCTCCTTGACAACCGGAATCATTGTTATATTAACTTTTGCTAATGAATGATAATCATTTAAACTTATCACCAATTTAAATAAAAATTAAATAGATTCATTAGTTAAGGGTGATAATGGTGACTATATCTAATTATGACTATATTCTCTTTTCGTGCAGGAAAATTCATCATCATCGACTCCTGAATTTGACGTGAGTACTCCGTTTCTTTTCTATTCGGACAGACAAATAATTATTTAATAACATATTAACGCAAATATTTAGCCTACAATAGCAGTAATTTTTTTACATACAAGGCTAAACTCTATTCGAATCTCTGATTTTAATAATCTCTGCTTTTTGTGAAAAGTCGATAAGTTAAATATCAAATTGACTATCAAACTATTACGGCCAATACCTTTTATAACTCTCAAAATGAACTTTGGTTTCCTGCGGCCAGACATAAATTAAATGCTGTAATAAATTTGTCAACAGTTGGCTGAATTATTTTTAAGAAGTGCATCATAAATGTGCTAACCACCTACTCTGTAGGGTGTGTGGGGAAGACATTCCTCACAAACCTAGCCTTCTCTTTGGCCTATAGAGGCAGGCATCTTTTTCAGGGGCCTATCTTTCACCTTCTTCTGCAGGGGTGAGGTAACTAAGCACTCACTTCTCACCTGCTCGTTCTTTCTGTCTATGAGGTCGGAGCTTCTCCTTGAAGTTGTGGCAGGGGGCCCTCTAGGCATAGAGGTGAACCCTATCGCACGTCACAACGGCCTGGGGCGGTCCACTTCTTAGGGTTTTATAGGATGTTCCCCCCAAATCCCCCCTTCCCTCCCTCATCAGCCACGTCACCAGGAGCGACGGTGTGCCAAGTCCAGGAGTAAGTTGTGTTGGTTAAATTTGAGAGCGTGTGGGCAGAACCAGGAAATTTTTTTTTAACTTTAGAAAGATTAAAGAATGGCCAGCTGTCAGCTAGGAGTACAATTAGCTTTTCATTTTTTACCTGTGATACATTTTCACGATATTTTAAAATTACTATCACATGGGAGAATTCTTTAAAAAAAATAGGATCGGTACCCAACTGGAATGGTTAGTTTTTGGGTGGACGCTTTAATCAATTATTCTATCTAGGTTGAACATCTTTATTTTTTTCCACTTTTCCTTGGGAATGGTAACCAAATAGGAATATGCTGGACTAGGAGGAAAATATATATATATATATATATATATTCCTCCTAGGAAATATATATATATATATATATTTTCCTATATATATATATATATATATATATATATATATATATATATATATATATATATATTTTCCTATATATATATATATATATATATATATATAATTATAAATCATATCACTTAACGGTGCTCAACCTCGACTGTTGTTGATGCGGAGCATGTCAGCTGAGAAGGGGACAGGCATATGGCATCGGCTGCTCATTATTATGTTATAATTATGTCATTACTCCATTTTCATTATATTTTTTATTACTACTTTTTTATTTTATTTTTTGTATTTTTGCATATGTATTTTTCGCTTTACTTTGATTTGTGAATTATGGAAATTTATTTTATTTACTATGTGTTTTCACTGTGTTTTCGCGGGTTTTTTTCGCCCCCTTCTTGTGTGGGTGTTTTCCCGCACTGTGGGTTTTTTCTCTATCAACCTTCAGTTATAGAGGTTTTTTTTCCCGCAAATCAAATCTTTCTTTTGGTTTTTTTTCCTCTCTCTTTTTTATTCTCTTATTATTATTTTGAATCTTTATAGCGATGTAACTTCATACGAGGTTAGGTGGAAGAGAGGCCCACTCGGGCCTAACCTCGCCTAATAAAGGGTCTATTAAATTAAATTAAATTAAATTACTCCATTTCTCATTACTCCGATCCTTATCTTTTCGTTTCCTCTTTTAATTTTTCGTTCCCCTCTATCAACTCTTTTACATTCAATTGACTTTTCTGTCTTCTCATTTATCACTGAATTTGCACCCCATTCCAACAAAACATCACCCCTCTTTTCTACTCTGCTGTTTTAGTGCATCCATACTTAAGTGTTTCATAGATTTTGCGTTTCTCCAAGTTATCGTTTATTTCTTAATTATTAAACGCAATAGAATTCTCTCATTCTCCGTTATAGCTATGCTCCTTCATGTCATTCCTTAATACTTGTCCAATCTAGTTAGGCCTCCCTCTCACGTATTAGATCGCAGATCCTTTTCCTTATTTCCTCTTTTCAACGAAATCATTCTCCTTAAAAGTCTTAATTGCGCTCCTCAATATAAAGGGCTCTTCTTATACGTAATTCTTCTCCATATACCAATAGCTATTCATCATAGACGTCGATATGAACCGAAAGCACTCAAAACGTAGTTATAGAAAGCCCTAAGGCAATTTCACGCAAGCCCAGCATAATAATCCTATGATCAACACAATTCATAGCTTTCCGTACATACAAGCGTAAATTAATGTCATTAATCAGTATAAATTAGGGTGTCCCGGCCGAAATTACTGGAACAACATCACAAGTAATCTAAACAATTCTACTATTTTCCACTAAATTTTATATTAAAAAGGACTGAAGTTGTATAACAGACGTAGAATCACATTCCATGTAAGAGGGTATGGTAGCATGATGCCCCAACACCGAAGTTTCTCTTTAAAAATGTTCTTTATTACTTCCACAATATTTAGAGAGTTAGAGAATGTAGTTGTCAATGTATTCCGAGTATTTAAAGTATATGGAACCTGTTGACGAGGATCTTTCATTCAAACATGAATAGAGCTTCTTAAATCGTTATAATTTATTAATCATATTAATTATTCTTTACATAGTATTTAATCCTTAGTTCAATGTAACTTAGCACCTAAGATTTTTAAAGTTTCTCATAATACTTCACGGTTATCGTAGTGGCTCACGAATTCCCCTCCGTACATTACATCTAACATTTCGTTATCGGCTGACTCATTCATCAAATTATTTACTTTACTCATACCCTTAAGGAAATATTTATCATTTATCTGGTACATAAATTTGGCATATACTCGTATATTATAAAAGTGATAATTTGCATCATAAGAAAAAATCACCAATAATTTCAATCACCAGCATATAATTTTCTTCTTTGTGGACCATCGTAATTAATCTTTAATCATCTTAAGTTAAAAAAGCTTGACTTAGTAACTTTTCCCTTTAAACCTCTCCTCTTTATTCACTTCATCATCCGTTTTCCTTGATTCCAGCCTCCCATGTACCCATTCTTCATGTATCCTCTTCCCTCCTAATCTTTCCTCAATCCACCTCTCTCCAGCATAATTTTCCCTCCTCCCCACCCACCTTCATTCATTTACGTTCCTCTGACTCCCCTTCATTCCCCATTCATTCCCCCTCCATCGATAACGACTCGCCTATCGATTGGCCCAAGGGAATGGAATCTCCTCCGCTTTAAGTCTGCCTCCCGTAGTTTTTATCCCACGTGGCCATTTCGGGAGGTGAAATGATACAACATCCTCGAAAATAATGCAGCAAAAAAAGTGAATGGAGAGGATGCGTGGGGATGTGGGGCGAGGGCAAATTAACGATTCTTGGAGGCGTTAACTGGAATTCATTGGGGGCATACAGCCGATATCGTTAGGTTTTTTTTCGGGCGCAGGAGAATGTCCCGCCGTGCTCTGAATAAATAAGCAAGAACGGCGTATCGCTGCCCTTCCCTTTTAATATTGGATTAACTAATGGTCTCGCCGCAGAGGACCTACGGTGTTTGTACTTTTTTTCAAATCAGGACGGAATTAGCCTCGTATGTGTTACTTGCCAGCGAATGGTTTCGGGAGCAAACCGCCGGTGCTGATTCGAAAACATCTCAATCACCGGCTGTTTGGAGGACGTTTTTCAATTTTCTGGGCCTTCGAACCTGCGGTGCCTATTTGGCCTTTTCCCGTCAGGTCGGGCGGAATTAGTTGTGACTTAGCGGAAAAAATAATCAGTTTGCCGGTCCCTCGCGGTATGTTCTGTCGGGGGAAGTAATTGCCGCGTCTACGAAATTTCGAAAAAGTTCCATGCGGCGATGTAAACACGCGATCAAATTATAACGAGGTGGAGAAGTTGGTGTTGAAGCTGACTGAACAGTTGTGGAGTGATTTGCACATTCAGAAAATATTTTCGGAAATTTGTGTGTGTAATGATGATTCGATGAAGTGATACGTGGCTTGGCAAAGGAACGATGTAGACTACGACTATTTGATAACGGTAATTATAGGATATATGTGGTGTTAATGTATTAGAGGGTTACAAGGGGGATGTTGTACAAATTATGGCTTGTTTTTGTTTGAGAGCAATATCGTTTGTAAATATAATGATATTTTTATTATTTATTTATATTTTTATATTTATTTATATAAACTATATATATATATTGATTCCTATATTTATTTATTTTTATTCCCTATGAGACATTATAGTTTTATGGATTGTGGATTGTGTTTGTGCGTTACTGGACTTAGTTAGAGCTGCAACCTGAAGGCAATCAAATTGAAACAAGTGAAAATAAATGAAAGGGACGAAGATTCGAGAAAATTCATATTTTTTAGCCTCGTTCGTTGAATTTCGTATTATCTTTGAAAGGTTGCGCACCGTAGAGTTATATTCATTCATATAATATTGCCTCGTAATTGATTTATCATTGAATTGCACGGCCGCTCAGTCGCGTAGTATTCAAGGAAACTGTGCTAAGAGAATTTACCAAATTATTTTTAAGGAGTAGCATAGAAAGTAGTGGCAGACAATTCTTTGTGGTTTCAATGAAATGATCAAAAGATTCAAAAATCAAATTACGTAAATTTACTTTAATAGATTTGAAATGTGAGAAATTCGTTACATATGATGTATAATTTAAATATATTCGATATAAACTTCCATGTATAAGATAAACATATGTATAATAGTTCATAAATTGTGTGATTTGAAAATACTGAGAAATTAGCCCTTAATCACCAAAATGATGTCGCTTCATTTGTGTGGATTTATGAATAATTTAATAATTTCTTGTTACGTATTGGCAAGTCATTGTCACACATAGTGTGAGTACTAGATGTTGCTAAAACAGCAATAGGGAGGTAAAAGAAAAGAAAAGCTAGATATAGCAAAATCACTAAAATAACAGCTATCGTTATGGGATAGCTCAGAGAGAATCAGAATAATCCATAAATGGAGAAGTCTCGTAGATATTTCATTCACATTTTCCTCGTTTCAACACTGAGAATAAGAATGTTTCGCAGATCATCATTTCCTCTCTTTTTTCACACTAATAAACAAGTGCTAATAACAACACTAGCTTCGCGTTCCCACTAATACGATATATGACTCATGACCAACAGTAAACTGAATAACCAGCTTTCTGTTTGAGAACTTCTCTTTGCATCACCACCCCACTTCAACCGTAACGACGAAACTTTAACCCCCCGCCCTTCTGTTCCTTTTGTAGCCTGTTTTCATTTTCCCAACCGTTATAGTTTGCTGATGATGCCTCAATGCATTCATCGACCTCCCTTTCCATACTGCGAACGTGGTGCACATAAGACCGGCGGTGGATAGCCACCAGCACCGCAAAATCCTTAAGCGCATATTCCGGTTACACGGCCACATCACTTGATGGCGTAGGTTCGGCGGTCGAAACTTTCGTCATGTTTTGCCTTGATGAGATAAAAGTTTTTATTGCCTTTTTGCATCCCTTACCCTTTAGTATCGCGTAATACGGCCACTCGATTCACATATATCGCACACGTAGCTCGGATGGGAAAGATTACTCAGTTTTTACAATCTGTACTCATGGACTTCAAATGCAAGGTTTCCAAAATTTCACGCAAGAATCATGCCTTCATTTTCGGAATGAATATCAAGATTCGGACAATTATTTTAAAATTTATCTTTAAATCAAGCTTCCGATGTTGCTTCCCAGTCAATTGTATTAAACAAATTCCCATTTGAAGTTTGAATACTCTTTTACCTTGTAAAAAAAGAATTATTTTTCACGTTTGGCATTACACAAGTACAGCAAGGTGACTCGAAAGCAGTAAATTAAATTCTTAAAAAGGCGTCTTAGTATTTATTTTTCCTATAAAAGAATCATATACCTGTTGCTGCTTGAATGGTGAATTCCAGTCAATTACATCCTCAAATTCAATAAGCTGAGGCTTAATTTAGGAATTTCATTTTCATATGAGGATAATTTTTGTTTCCGAAGAGTAAAAATATAAAGAAATGAAAGAGATACTTCCACTGATTAAATAATTAATTTTGAGAATTAATCCTTCATCCTTTGAATCCTTTATGCTCAGTAACCTTACGAAAGTGCAAAATATGGCTTTCCTGGTCTTAAAGTATTCAGAATTAACATCACCTGAATTATTCTCAAAGCATTATTCCTCAATAGATAAGCTGTTAAGGTGTCACCCTTTAGGTTATGAAATTCGTTAATGCTGATATTCACTTTCATATATTTTGTCATTTTACTTCAAAGATTTGTTTATTATTCTCACAGCAATACTAACATCATCAATTATTTTGTTTTGGCTCAATTGCCGAATATTACATTACCTTACATATAAATCTCATCTCAAGAAACTCACTGTAGCATACCGCTTTCCTAGTACTGCTTGGTATCCCGTTCATCATAGTTTTTTTGAAAATCTACAATGGCTGGCATTGTATCCATTTCTAAATTCCCTTTAAAGCCATTTTTTCTACCGCGGGTCACTACCCATTATAATATTTTACGCGCGTCACTTTTTCCGAGCAGCGACTTCTATAATAAAAGATAGCCGGCGAATGAATAATGGATATTATTCAAAGCTTTATTATTCAATATTTGGAGTTCCGGGTGAATTCATTATCTTAAGAACGGAGTTTTCGTCCAAAGTAGAGGGACATTATTCTCGAAGCGATCTGGAGAATGTAGAGCAAGTGGGGAATGTATCATACTATAGTTTCCTGATACGGATAAGTTCTTAAAAGAAGAAGAAGAACGCTAGATAACTTCCACAGTAATATTTTAACTCGAACGGTTTCGTCAACGCATTGTCATCTATAGGTTAATATGTACAGAAACCACTTACCCTTTCATCAATCTCATATAGAAGACCTAAATTTCCATACATATTTAATTCATTCATATTCAATTCAAATTATGCTGGGAGAGTTACCAAGTGTTCATTTTTTTCAAGAAGATTGGCATCAAAGTCCACTAAGTCTTGGTTTATCACATCGGTTTTGTTTTTCCTGATGGAATGGCTATCATATCTTGAGCTCATCATCTATTTATTTATTTTACTTTAATGAAGATATTTTATAATATTCTGTCAATATTTACCGTCTAAAGTAACGATTACTCTTTAAAATTCACTGTACTGCATTCCCGTTTTCTTTGTCAATTTAATAGCTGAAAACTGTAATTGAAATCTTCTAATGTAAGCTACGAGCTGTAACTTTAATCGTCAGACCAAGGAACACCACGTATACACCTGGTATGAGGCTATTATTGCAATACAGAGAAAAATACCTAAGATTTCACTCTATATACCTCATCATTTCTGAATCGAAAAACTGGAAATCTTTTTCAATAGCTTCAAATAATATTCAGTATTTATAAAAATTCTTCTAAGGTATTAATGATTCTTAACGTTTTAATGGAATAGTGTGATCTTTATTTCCCTTTCGATGACTTTGAGATGATGGTGAAATTCCATCATGTGCATGAATACTTCTAAAACGTTAATAATGGATGCAGATAGATTCAAAGATTCTTAAATGTAATCCCAAATCCCAGAATTAATCGAAATGCTAAACAGTTCTAAGACGCTAAAGAGACTCCGCATAATTTCGGGGAGAACACTTCTCGCCCGAATTGATTTACTTCCAATCCATTCAAATTCCGCCGAGAAAATCATACCATTCATATGCCCTCGTTCCGAATTTTACCTTCGCAAACTACTCAAGAATTCCTCCCATAAAACTCCCGGTCCTGGGCCGCGTTTCTCCCCATATAAATTTATGCCCTCGGTGCACATCTCGACCAGCACCGCGCCGTATAGGAGAACACTCGCGTCATCGCGAACTGCGGAAGGTGAAGAAGACGAGAAGGGCCCGATCGTAAAAAATATCCGTCCACACCCACTCCAGGGAAAAAATGAACGCGATAAAGGTTGCTTCCCATCGCTCCGTAGATCTTCTCATAGAGCGCTTTACTACACCCCCTGGAGTGGACTCAGACCGGGATAGTGTTTGACATTCACTTGCGAAGTGTGGGTTGATGCCTCCCTTCAATCTCCTATGTGTAAGGTTTAGGCGCCTGGATTAACCATAAGGTTTCCCAGGAAGCGAATCTCTCTCACCTGATTGGTTGGATGCTGCGGAGATGAGGTGAACTTTAAGACGATCAACTTCTTCGCCTCACCACGGTGGGGAGTATACTCGAAGAATTTTCAGCAACCTACGATTACATGTACTCTCAAACTCCCTTTTCGCCGTACGTTCCGTGCTTGAGTAGCCTTGGGGGAAGGAGTTTTCCTCGCCTAACGTTCAATTCTTGGTGAAATTTTGTGGGGGAATATGTGGAAGGACGATGAAAGAATGGTTGTGTCTGAAGTTTCCATTAAACTGTTCGAAAAAGAGAACTTCTTTGTTCTTTGTATACCGAATTGATTTTACGTAGTAAATTTATATTTATATAAGGGTTCCTAATTCATTTCATAAATTAAATTTATTAAAGTGAATTCGTGGAACATATGTCACGATATGTAAGACTTAGATGTTAGTCTAAATTTATAATAGCAATCGTTAATCTTTTCTCGTAATAAAGTATAGATTTAAGGTCCTCAAACAAACAGCTATAGTAACAGTTGAAGGATATGTCCTTAAGTATGTGAAATTCCATTATAATAATAAAATGGCTACATAATAAGCCCTCTACCTATATATTTCAAACCACCAGTTTTGTCTTACATTTATTAGTCGAAACCCTTCGTGTTAAATTAATCCTAAAGAACATTTTGTATAGGATTTTTCTTTATTTAATCTACATCAATTTCTCTGTTTTTACCTCTTTATAGACCATCCTCTTTTAAACTCCCACTTTTACAAATTATTTGAAACTTTTTGCTACTCCTTTGTTGTATTCGTTTATCTTTTTACTTCTACTGTAGTCAAATTTTGGTTTGTGTGAATTAGATGAACAAATGCTACGAAAGTTTACTTTTAGAAAGTAAAAAGTAATTAGAAACACGATCGATGAAAATCCATCGGTGCTTTTATAAGTAAGGTTTGTCGGGGCTCACTAGTTGGAATTGAATTCACAAGATACATTTAAAGAAAATTGGAGAAATTTCAAACTTGCGTAATCACGAGCGTCTTGGATTGGATTTCGCGAGGCAATGCTGCGGAAGCACGCAAGTTGTTTGAAATAACCCAAAAGTACGGTAACTGTGCTTTAATCCTCACCTTACGGATAACAAATTCGAGTCGAGTTTCCTCAGAAGAAACTTAACTCCTGAATTTAGGAACTCAGCATACTCTAATGAACAACATATTCCGCGAAAAGTTTCGAACAGTAAGCGTAATCGTCAAGCAGTTTTCGGTTCGCTGAAGCGCATCTGAGCTTAAGAGTTCGATTTCCAACTGAACATACGATACATATGCTTCATTCAACGAGTTTAAACGGAACTCTTCCGTAGTGAGACGTAGTTGAGATTACCCAATCGTATGTTAGTGCGTAAAAATCCACCTTTCTGCAGGATTAGTTGAATTTCGAGCATTGTTTCCCGCCATAGCATTTCAAAGATAGGCACCGGAAGAAAATCAATCCGGGAACTTCCTCTTGCAAATGGAAGGAAGAAAGGGAAGCCGGAGAAAACGTGTAGGAAGAGAAGATATCTGAGGCAAAGGGCAAAGGATGTTTAGCCCCCATGCATTTCCTTTGCCTCCTTAGCGCCATCAACTTCATACGCTTCCCAAACGGTTAAAAGCGGTTTGCCCCTACGTGTTTGGAATCCTCCGAGACTAATACCCCTTCTACTTCTGCAGCGGAAGCTATTGGATGATTAGGTTTGGTCTGAGGGATCTTCCCTTCCGATGAGATTGGGGTCGCCGTGCCTTTACTGGGTCAGCTGCGGTGTTGACTGTGTTGTTCCCCCGGATTTTGTTTTTCGCTAATTAGTAATTAGCACGACCTCCTCCTCCTCGGATGCTTATGATTGGATGACGTTCCGAATTCGAATAATTGCACAGGAAGGCTTTAAGACTATTGTTTTAAAGGGATGGCGAAGAGATGAGGGCGAAGAACCGAAAACAGAAATCGACGAAATAGTTTTTCGTCGGAATGTATAACGAACCGAAAGCATTAAATTTCTTAAAGCCAAGTTAGTTATGTTGCCTATTATGTATCCCGTTTCTAATTTAAGTTCACAACGATAATATTTTCTTATTTATTATATATTAAGTATGAATGGATAAAGCTATTCAAAGCTGTTCAAAATCTTTTGTAAAAGCATCCAGCAACTGAAATGTATGTTTACGAATAATTATCTAGTGTATATTTTAATTATCAGTTCTTTAGTATTGTAGTTTACATAATAAAGTCTGTATTAATTTTATGCAACTAAAATCGCTGCATACAATAAAATAGCTCACGGAAGGTTTTTTAAATTCCGGAGCGAAAAAATCGGTTCATAACTGGTTCTAAATTGGAAGAGGGATCGAAACCGGTTTTGTGTGTTTTTATCGAACCGCTTACTTGAAAATTTGACGTCTAATCTAAAGATTTCGGAAACAAACAATTACCTTCATAGAAAGAGTGTGGATAGTTCCCGTTGCTGCGCGTTGCCTATATTGAAAAGGTTCACTTTGTGAAACTGCAAAAAAGACGAAATAAGCCCATAAGTAAACGAAAGAGTTTAAGTTAGAAGTTTAAGATAGAAATTGAAACGCATCTAAGATAGAAATTATTCAAATATTCTAGTTTGCTTAAAGAGGTAAAAAATTTCACGAACTCATTTAACACCTGAAAATGAGCGAATCCATCAACATACGAATTAAGTATCACGTATTAATTAGTCTCTATGGTATAATACTCCCTTAGATAATTACGTATGCGTAAAAATATATTTAAATATGTCTTTGCTTTGGGTGCAGTTGTTGTAAATAGTGTAGTCTTTAACAAAATAGTAAATTATCTTCATCGAAAATATTTTCATAATTGTTAGCGATCTAATTGCAGTGGGCGTAATTTTAATTTCTCTGAGTGTATTTGATTCCTCATTCATATTTTCCGGAGCACAAAGGGAAACGAAGGCAAGCAGCCTAAAGACACGAGAGGGTTATTCTTGAATTAAACGTCGGCCCTACCTGTGGCACCAATAATACCGCATAGAGCTCTCCGTAAAATGAAGGAAGCAAGGATCCTTTTAAACGTATGCCTCAATGCTTTCATGATAATTAGTGTCTCGGAAATATTAGGAAGCAATGAGTATTTTTGTCCGGCGCATTCCTACGGAAAATTTTCTCTTACGGAGAAAATAAAAAGGGAGGAAACGTTTGGAAGCAAAAAATCCAAGTGGCCCATTGGTAGTTACGTCATGCTCTCCTGGGGTCCACTAGCGAGGCCAGCTGAGGGTATGTGCTTTAGCATAGTTAAGGCAATGGAAAAGTCGGACGATATTAGCCCGGTGGGAGTAAAATGAACGGACATGCCATTTCAATTCGTACGTCCACACACGTGAATTGCAAAGGAGTATTCGTATGGTTCAACAATCAAGTAATACGAACAGCTTTCATTCAAATATTCAATATTTTTATCCTTTGCAACCGAAACGTTCTCTATGTACGACACGGAATCAGACGTAACCTTGTGGTAATTTATAATTCTGACAAAATCCATGTTGAGGAATCTTTTACTAAACCACAGGAAAAAATTGTTTCTTTTGCGGTTTTCGTAATTTTTCTGTGGTTGAATAAGATTTCTCAATATGAACTTCCTTATTATTTATATGTTCTTATCTTTGCGAAAGTGTTGTCCTTGTTTAGCCTCCGTTGAAATTTATTAGCGTTTGTTCCCAATTTGGCTACTGACGTTGTGTCTGACAACTGCCGAAGTTTGCATTTTACCCATTTGGTACTATGAGGAAGGAAGATAACGTAATAACCTCGGCCTTCACCTAACCTTGCTCAACCATTCATCGTGAAAGGCAATGCACAAACTGTTTTGGTGTCTTCTCGGATTTTGTAAACATACCTGACAATAGGTTTCAACGCCTGAGCGCCATCCTCAGATAAGATAAAATCCCCAAAAACAACAAATATGATACTAAATTAGAGGTATATATTATTTGATTGTAGGGAAAAGGGAGAAAATGGGGTGCATAGAGGGGTAGGTAGGAGTGTATCGTAAGAAACAATTGGGGTTTAATAAGGAATGAGTGACTTTACTCCATGTTGTACGTCGTAGTAAATTTTAGAGGATTTATATAGCTTCAAGAACGGATAATTCATGTCTCTGAAGATAGGTTACAGGATAGGTATACAGGGGAAAGGTTTGAAGTTTTAGAAACGACTAATTTTCAAGGGGCTGTTTGGCAAAATTGGAAATATTTCGAGGATATATTTTGCATTGTATATAGAGGTTGCTCTTTACTTTAGAGACCTGATGTACTCACTATACTTTCAGCTCATCTCAGATGAATAATTACATGGAATCTATTTGATCTAGGGCATACCTTCGTTCATCTTTTTTCGTTAGTTACTTAGAGACATCTAAGCATATATTGTATTGCTACTAAGGACAAGAAAGTAATATGGATAAGGATTTCAAACTTCTGCAGTTACATCATTCATTTAATTAAGTGGATGTTTTCAAACTAGTATTGAAATAAGAAGTGATTTATTATTTATTGCTTCCAAAAGTAAATATCAATTCCACGGCCAGCGCAAATATTCACGTTAAAATACATTTTCGTTGTTATTTTATTTTCAGTATTCCGCGTTTAAAATAAATGAAAAGTATGGAAGTAAATATTCGAGATGGTACAGCGATATCAATGTTATTTATTAAAAAGGTACAAATACAAATATTACATCGATAGGTGTATTAACCAAAAACGTTTTGCGAAGAATTGGTGACTCATATGAATTAAATAAATATAATTCTGAGAGGATATTAGATTATGCTGATATTCTATCGATAATTGCTAACTCTTTTTGAGTTTTTATAACCGTATGACTCACTATGACCGTAAGGAATGAAAGCTTTGCTCTCTCATTCATATATCAAAATTTAGACAATTTTTAAGAGATTGCTCGGGAATGGCTTCATATTTAAATTTATTCTGTTACGAGGATTCAAAAAGATATCTTACGCTGCAAAACGGAAATTATTTGTTTCTTGATGCATAAAGGAGTTAGTCAAATGATGATTATTTTTCACAGAGTATCCAAGATATAAATTTAATTTCTATAAATCTACATGTATTGGGAAATATCAAAGAATTAAAGAGCCCCTTTTAAACTTTTAATTTTGGGTTTATTCCCACATGAAATTTAATGTCAATTTACCATTGTCGTTGGTCGATTTTATCTGAGAAATCTATTTTATCCTACCTTTTTTATTGTATCGTTTTATCACCGAATAGTAACTTTTATTCGCTAGTTATACAAACAGACTCTCGCTTACTAAAAGGCTCTCTACATATCTGTAAAACAACAGAGTGCTTTTAAAATGCGAATGCTTGGGCAAAAAACTGGTGACTTTGAAGCTAAAAAGCTTTCGATGTCACAATTGTTTTGAAAATTTCCATAAAAGACTAGCTCGGCTATGAATACATCAGGCTCAATAGGCGTGTGTGTGAATTTTTATTCGGTCATCAATGAATTAAATATCGTGCGTATAAATCAAGGGCGTTTGCGATCCCTAAATGTTTTTCAAAGGCTAAAATAACTCGGTCACTGCCCGTTGCTTGAGGCACTTTTCATACTGTAACTTGATGCATACGTTTTGAAGTTTTGGAAAGATTCCTTGGTCATTTTCAATATCTATCCCTTAGGAAATTCAATAACATTAATGATGTTAGTAACAAAAGTGTTAATATTATATTTCGAGATGATATAAGTTTTAATCCTTTTTTCTGGAAATGTTTTGGATAGGTATTTGGAATGAAATTTATCGAGGTCTCCTAATCTAATTAAAATTGCTAGTTACCAATCTTTTATTCATTTTCTGATGGCCGGAAAATTATATTAGATAGCAAGAAGAGTTAATCAGTTTTACGAATTATTAGAGCAAGCAAAGCCTTTAATCCTTGGTTCAGGTGTAAAGTATGCCAACATTAAAACCAAAGCTGAATTTCATCAGAAAATTGTATTTGATATTTTTTGTGAATTCGGTTTAATATCTTATCATATACGTGGCGTATATGGGAGTTAGGTCGTCCGAAACAGTCAAATCATTGTTTCTCATGCAGAAATAGAATCCATTTCTAAGTTATGCACTTTTCCTTTCCATTATTTCTCTAGGACTCTTCTCATACACTCAAATTTTACTATGAAAATGACATGAGAAATTGGTTGTGTGAGACTTAAAGCACTTAGAGAAGCCAAAGGCGTTTAAGTCATCCTTTCGAATCTTCAACACCTGAGCGACCAGAAAGCTGAAATTGGGGCAATTTTAAGGGCGGTGAGAAATGGAAAGCAACGTATGGATTTTAGCCGTGGAGATCGATTAAGGCAATTGAGATCATAAGCGTTTCGCTGGAACAATCGAGGTTATGGGGTTTGAGACTGGAAGGTTGGCAGCACCGAGAAGGGCTTCGATTTTTATGGCCCCGCACTTACTCATAACAAGCTTTTATCCTCAATACCTCTGCCATATCGCGGATGCTCACAACGTCAGGGAACGAAGCGCCTCTCTCCTCTTAAAGCAATGCCCCATCCTCACTGACCATAAACCCAGCGATTCCATCCAGTACATCATCCTTAGCCATCCATCCATACATACTGGGACACCTTTATTTATCATATATATCAAGATATAAAGATGTGGTAAGACGTCTGCTTTCAATTGGTTTTCTGTATGGGAAAAATTTAATCTAAATAAACAGTGGTTTTTTGATCAAACGTTTCTCTCTTAGCCGATCAACTCTTTTAAATAGTTACAAGAATTTATATTTTTCATATCTTTATCAACCTATCTTTCTAATTTTTTGTAGTATTTTTGTATATGCTAACATTCTGTTTTTATTACTTGCATTTAATTAATTTATAACCACATTAGTGTGGGTATATTTTAAAAATCATAGCATTCCGCTTTGTGGGTTTTTCGAATGTTCATTTCCATAATATATAAAACGTATCTTTCTAATTTTTGTGTGATATTTTCAGATCAAGTAACATTCTGTTTTTATTAATTAGATGTAATTCATGCTAAACCACATTATTTTGGGTGTATTTTTAGAAATCATAGTATTCCGCTTCCTTTTTGAGATGTTTCACTAAATATGATTAGGCCAAGGTAGCTTTCGTGAGAAGAAGGGAAATGGTGGAGAAATGTCTTGATAAAAGAATCAGGAGAAGTTGAGTAAAATCCTTAGTGTGGAATGGTTTGCTACATGGCTGCGAAACATGGAAGAAAAGAAAAGAACACCCACATCTCAAAGGTTTTCTTTCTTTTAAGAAAGACCTTTGAGATGTGGGTGTGGCGATGAATGAAAAAAGGCTTTGAAATGAAAACAAATATATGCGTCGTTCGCGTAGAGGTTAGCTCACAGCCCAGCAGTCCTGAGGTCTCGGGTTCGAATCTTGATCATTGTGAGGTTAATTACAAGAGTGATTTACTTGAACTAATAACTTGCCTAATATGGACTAGAATATTATTACCCTTATTATTTTAACCAACAACTTAATTAAAATAGAAAGATAGAATCTTAATGGAAAACTAGCGAAACGAACCAAAGTAGTACAGCTCCTATTTTTAATAATTTAAATTAATTTTAAAATTACTTAATAATTAAATCTACAAATGAATGGTTAAATGAAAGAGAAGAGTTTACCGTCTCGATTTCTCCCAGAATATTAAAATTCTGTTTTTTTTACTTATTTTGAGAATAATTAATTAATTCTGGCGAAACTTGGTAGATATCATCCATGCTTAAATGAAATAAAAGAACAGACCTTGACTGTCCACGTAAGTCAACATTTATGTTTATTTCATTCAAATATTTTTGAGATATTCATGAATTAATTGCCGAATTACACAGTCTGTTCTCAAACGGAATTTTCTCAGTTCAGTTTGAATGATTTTATTCGTTCTACTGTAACGGCAACTATTACGAGGAAGTCATCGCGCGGTATAAAAGATAAGTAACGCAAACGATCCCAAAGGAGACGTCAATCATGATAAGGCGCAAATTGAATCGATCCAAAACCGCCAAAAAGTTTCCAGAAAAACCTAATCCAGCCTTTCCGTAGCAATTTTTTCGTCATCAACGCTCTTCATCCTTTCCCTTTTTCACCCGCTGACCTTTTGGAAACGTCCTCATCACCGCCCATCGGATCCATTTCACCACGATTTCAAACGATAATTACCACAATCTCCCCGCGGACAATCTTTTATATTTTCCCCGTATTTCCCTCCGTCCTGCCAGCATTGTTTCTCGCTCTCGGACCGCTGTTTGTCTTTTGTTCCAGCGATCGATTGTTGCGTGCGAACAACTGCTTTTGATCCTTTTGTCCATCGAGAACGACGATCGAGGATTTTGCCCGCTCATTTCTGGATTTGAGTCCCGCGTGAAATTTCGACATCCGCTTTTAAGGGTTGATGCCGTACGTAAGGTTTGCATTGTGCATCCCCCGAGGAAAATTGCCGTTTAATTGCTTATAATTGGTGCCTCAAGATCGCTCGGGTGTTGCGGAGCCCGCATAATTGCCTGCAAATTACGCCCTTTCTGTGGTTCGCAGATGTAGATTTGTCAGTGAGATGATGGGCACGATTGTATTCGAAAGCACTCTTAAGGAATTTGGATTTTTTTCGGGGTTGGGTTGGGTTGGTGATGCAATAAATGTTTTGTAAGAAATCTCTGTCAGTACGGAGAGGCTAGCAATGGGTGGAACTAGGACCTTTCGGTTATAAAACTTGTTAGCTGTACGATAACAATGTTAAAACGACTTCAATAGTTGAGTCCTCTAATAAATCTCTGTCAGTCTAGAGGGTATAGCCATGTGTGGAACTACAATCTTTTAGTTCTAAAATCTATTGGAAGTACGATAATAATATTAAAATGGCTCATTTTGAGGCGAGATTGAGACTAATGAGCCTCCTTCTACATCTAGACCTTCGAAAAATGAAATATACAAGAAGACATAGCTAGAGAAAAAGTTCACAGAAGAAAATTACCTACCATGATCAGTAAACCTAAGATTGCACTTGGAAAAAAATATGCCTCATCATGAAATCACCCGATAAAATGGGCTTTAAGGGTCTAAATTACCTGCAGATTTAGATGGGTGGGGAGAAGTAAGTTTTACGGTGAATGCAAGCTAAAGTAAATCTGAAAGATAGACATAATTTAGATTTACTGTTTCAAAGATAAAACATAGCACATAAGTTTGCATAGAAGAAATCAACTAGAAAAGAACATAATGATATGTAGCACAAAAAGAATATAAATGCATAATCGCATAAAAATATAGATGAGGTTAGATGCTTAATATAATGTGCAAGAAATAAGTAGCATGAAATAAGTTAAAGTAAGAAAAATAAAACAATAGAAAGAAAGAATTATAGAAGAGCAAAGAGAATTTGAAATAATATCAAAATTGATGAAAAGGAAATGAAAAAAAACGAGAGAAATAGTCGTAAGGACACTTTATCTATATACATGACAGTATGCAGAAGGATAGATACTGCATGCTTTTTAAGAATGGAGATCCATCATTCTGAAGAGGCTCATCCATCTTCTGTAAATATAGACAAATTATTAAATATAAATATAAAGGATTTATAGGTTTAATAGCCTAATCTGAAAGTTAATCACTCAATTTACGCATGACCCTATTTTCTAATCACTTCCTTTAAATTCATCACAATGAATCTACCTACATAATGCGTAAAGATTAATGATTTGTTATAACCGTGTGCTTCATAATCAGTTCTTGAGCACACATTTGATAACGAGACGTTAATCCCGGTACTGATTAGCTATACAACAGATTAGAGCTTTCATCGCAGTTATCCGATTAGATTTTGCTTTATATTCCACTGGAATAAGTTCAATAAAACTCAGCATTTATTACCTCCGCATTAGGCATGGGAATATGGGGTATTTTGACAGTTTTCGGTGATAACAAGGGATGAATAATGAGTTCAGGGCACGAATAAAATTTTCGTAGTTTAGCTTTGTGAAGGGTGGATGTAGAAGTCAACCATAAAAATTCTATTTCATTGGCATTTGAATTATCGCTCACAGCATTATGTTATCAAGATCCGAGTGGTAGAAAATTAGGGAATAAAATATTTATCAAGCTTATCGAAAAGGTGGGATTATCTTCGTGAAATACTGTGTCCGACGCAAACAAACGTACATGATTAAGTACTACCTCATTGTATTGTTAATGAGAAGGATTATACGGTGATCTACATGAGTATTTCTCAACCAGTAATCAACGTAGCACTGACGTTTTGCGTTCCCAAGCCAGGTGCTCCACGGTTTAATCTGCTTATTAATGATTTTCGATGCCAAAACATGGGGAGGTTTTCGTTACTATTTTCCAGGGGAAAAATCTCCCTGATCGGCGTTTTGCTCTGAATTTACTGCGATACCTCGGCTAACGAGTGACCCATCTTACAAAAGATCAGTTTAATGAAGATTTTATCGTTCTTTTTACTCTCGGCTATGTAATTTTTGTAATGTTCTACGGGTGTGAAACGTGGACCCTGATAAAGAAGGATATCAAAATATTAGCTTCTGAGATGTAGGTATGGCGTAGAATGGAGAAAGTAAGATGGATCGATAGAAAATTGAACGAGGTGGTGCTAAAGACGGTTGGGAAGGAGAGGGTGTTAATTGAAGTAATTAGAAATCGAAAAAAATGGGAGCGTCAAATGTTATTTTATTTGCCATTCTACCTTCGGAAGATTATCTTACAGTAAAAAAATAGATTTATATTTTTTAAATAATATAAAGTATATCTTGATGCTGATGGTAATTAGTAGTGACGGTACTGAATTTAGTTTTAGCATTGATTTTTACGGCCGGATAGCCCTCGTGGGAATCGAACCCGGGACTAGGTCTAGGTAGACGCGCCTCCAATTAGTCCAAACGGAAACTCGTATAGTAGGCTTTATGTAAAAACGCCTATAGAAACATTACGAAGCATGCCATAAACTCACCGTCTTGAAATGTAGGGGTTCGAGCCTGTCATTTCGGTACCACCAGGGAGTAAGGAAAGGTTGTTCATGGGATGTGGGGCATATTAGGTTAATAAGTGCATTATGCCATTGAAGGATTCGAAAATCAGATTCATCAGCAATTTAACAAGGCTATTACTTGCCCGCACTGTTTGTCAGCTGCATATGCCTGCAAATATTCATGGTAAACATAACATAAAGAATAGGGGATAAGGGTACTCAGGGCCAAAGGAAGGGTAACTAAAAACTTAGGGAACCCTTATTACTGATCATTAAGAACCTTAGGACCGCTTCAAGCATGAAGATCGGTTCATCTTCGTCTTAGCATAGATTACACAACGAAACTTTGCTCCATGATTATTTAGTACCCCAAGGAGAAACGGACCTATGAAAGTCTGACGGGACCGGTAATCGAACCCGGGATCTTCCTTTTTCCGGGAGACTGCTTTGACCAACAAAGCTATCCAATAAGTAAGAGGCAAAGGTTTCTCCAATCGCCGAAAGCGGCCACCGTCCAGGGCAATTCTCCGGAAGAGGATAATCGTCTGGCGGCAACCAGTTACTCAGAATTCCCTAATGCACATTTCGAAAGCAATGCTTTCATGATCACAGGGGATCCAATGCTGAATCATTCAGCATATGTCCGTCATATCCTGTTTCGTCCGATTGTGCGACATCGTCCACGCCACGTCCTCATCCTGGATTCGATTCCCGGTTATTCAGATCAGTTTCTCCTTGGGATTTTTCCTGGGTGCACGCCCTAATGTACAAAATTACCTTTAATCATCTCTTATCATTCAGTACCTTTGATTGATCGCTTCTACATACCTGGAGAGATGCGTGAATCACATCGATATATTTCAACACTTTGATACGATAGCGTCAGCTGTAATCAAGTGGGTGAGGAATAATTCTTTTAACTGGATTATAGGACGCACGAAAATGGATAAAAAACACATGGAAAAAGAACGGATTTTTTTGGGTGGAATTGAACGGAAAGTTGGATGTTTTTCTTTCTACTTTCTGCCAAAAGGGCATCGACGGGATAGATTCATTGTTCCAAACGCAGCCGGTTTCTGACATGTTTTCAAATGTTCCCGTGACACGGAATACCCCTTTCTCATCATCTGCCCCACCTCAACGGCTCCTCCCCCACCGTTTCCCCAGTTCCCACATCCTCCGCGATTCTTCCCCTAACAACGCAAACGACGTCGGGAGCACGTGTATCTCCACAAACATTTCTCCCCATTGACTCCCGCCACCGTAAATGCCCTTTTAGCGTGTTTCCGAAGAATCCCCCGCCTGCGCAGACAGGTTAAGATAATCCTACGCCATCTGCCGTACGGATTCACTTTTTCCTTGTCTACATACATACAAATGCCTTTATTGGCGAAATAGGGAATGGGCAGTCTCATTTAACCAATAATACAAATAAAAATACAAGTATAAATACAAATGAAAATAGAATGAAGGACAATAAAAATGCGAATAAAAGTACAGGTAGGATACAAATAAAAGTACAAGTGAAATACAAATACAAATAAAGTAAAAAATAAAATAAAATGGAAATCGGTTTAATAAAGAGATAACTAAAATATAACCAATGCATGCAATAAGAGAAAAAATAAGGAATAAAAAGGGATGCTCAGTGTAAGGAAGGGTTAAGTTGTAATTTGGCTGTGTCAGTGGAGGTTTGATTTTGGAAGAGGAATCGGTAGTAGCATTTCTTAAATGTCTACGCCCATTGGAAATGTTATTTTTTATTCTGGTATGCCGTTTCGAATTGGTGTTTGCTCGCCCAGGAAATATTTCATCGGTTTAGGATTTGATTTGATTTTTATTAACAGGCATAGAAGTGCCCTTTTTCATTATACACATCATAAATATATATAATGTTTGGACATCAATAATATACATAAAAAATAAAAAATGAATACAATGTAACATCACAACATATATAAACAAACTGATTTAAAGAAACACATAGATAATATATATTGAACATAACAGAGTAAGAGCATTGCATACATATAATAAGCACATTTTAATACAAATAAGATTCAAGAAAAGCAAAACTTTGCATTCATAACATAAGGATAGACTGTAATAACATTTTATATTGGATAAAAATCAAGAAATAAATAAAGCATAATATTATATTTACTCGAATGCAGTCTTGATTTGTAAAATAGTTGTATTAAATATATCTAGTGACGGATCGCCAAAGAAGTCATTACCTAATTGCTGCATTCTTGTAATTGGAGTATAGAATAAAAAATTCCTTTTAAATTTATCTATAACAAATATTTCAGGCAACCTCGTCATATGTTTACGGACTCTTAATTGAATGAGTGATAACAATTTTATGCTGTCATTGTTACCATTCACCAATTTATACAAAAAATTATGCTTGATAAGTTTCTGCGGATGTATAGATGATATTCACGGCTCTCCGATTTCCAATCTTAATTATCATTTTTTTATCAATATTATCTACAGCACTGCCGCAATTAGTCACTAGCACAGTAGGCGACGTCAGTTTTCGCTACAGCAACAAACAATATTACAAGTTTATAATTATTAATAACGGGATATTAAAAACAAACGAGCAAAATCCCATAAACCAACCACAACATATCACGAGGTACATTATTTTACAATTAACTCTTATATAATAAAAAATTTAATAATAGAACGTAAATCTACATAACCCGCAAATGCTATGAGATAATTATCTAAAACAATTTCTCAGAAAGCTTTTAAGTATTCAAAACACAGAATATTAGTTTATACATCACATAGTCTTAAAAAGAGTTTGTTAATTAATTATAAACATACATAACTTTAATTCATTTAATATCAAAACCTCCTGTCAGTATAATTCATTCCATAAGATTCATCAGGGTCCTTGGTTAGAAAAATTAAAGAAAGTAATTTGATACCTGGAAGGAGAATTAGGGACAGACCCAGAGGTTGAATTAAGGAGCCAATCGATTCTGGAAAAGATTCTTCACGAGGAAACCATACTATGTCTAATAAAATTCGTGTAAACTAAGATAATTTTACAATTTTATTCAACAAATAATAGTTTCTCTAGAAAATATTTCATTTTCCATCTATTTTTCTGTCTACCATAATAGTTCGTAGCAAGAAAAATACAGGGAAGTCACTCAGGATTCTTTCAAAATGATTCCTAGCGTGGATCGCTTATTCTTTTGTCTAATTTCACAGAAATCAGGTGTTGGCTACCTAAATTTTCCCTTCTTAGCCCCTTAATTCGCACATAATCCTGCTTGAAACCATCCTACCTTCCTCTTGGATCTTTCAGTCGTCCTGAATTCGCTTTCGAATAATCTCATCCGCCCCTTTATTCTTCTTTGAATTTCTTTCCGCTGCCGGTCACATAATCTTCTTTAAAAATTTCCCTCTCCTCATTCCACGAAGTAATTTTCCGCTCCCCTAATGGCATTCATTAAATTGTTCCTCGAATACATTACGTTTATATTTTCATTTTATCTTGTGGAGGTTTCAGAGTTTCCTTACGCGCCGAAAACAGCGCGCATGTAACGTATTATAATCTAAATTATAAAGTAATTCAACGGAACTTGTTTTTAAAAACCTTTTCGTGACTGTTTGTGTTTTAGTTCTGTCTTTTCATTACCCTATAATTACAATGCATTATTTTATGATAACAAAGACTACGGATGTTAGCTTTGGCGTTTTCTATGGATTATAGTTATATTTTTATTACTTATTGTTTACATAAGTAAGTAATAATTCTTAAGTTAATTTTATTTAACATAGTAGCACTAACGAAGTATACAGAAAAGGTCACCCATGGTGAATTACAGACGGGTAACTATTTTTGTAAGAAATTGACGCCAACTGTGACGTACTTAAATTAATACACGGAGATATTGGATTCGCACAGATAATATCGGCTACATAACCAATCAAACATTCCTTTACCTCCCCTGCAGATTCCAACCCGTTTACGAAACCGTTCGAATAAAATCTCTTGTAAAATCTACGAAATATTTTTTTACAAGATATGCTTATTTAAACCAAATATATATAATAGTGTTCTACCTTTCGGTAGGTTCATATGCCCCCACATTCCCTATTCAGTTCCCTCTCCTTCAATTCCAGGTAACTTATCCCACCCCTTAATTCGTCTAGCAACTTCTTTGTCTTCCCCTCCGTCTTTTCCCTAACATTCTTCCCTCAATTGTTTTCTTCAGCAATCACTCTCCCCTCAATATTTCACTCACCCATTTCTTTTGTCGATTTCTTATTACTTCAATTATCACCCTTTTCTCCCCAACCATCTCTAGCACCTCCTCATTCGTTTTTCTATCGACCCAGCTTACTTTCTCCATTCTACTTTAACTAGATAATTTTCCTTTTTAATTCATCAGAAATTTGTTTATCGGGCGGTTAGTTCATAGTCAATATTAGGTTGAGTCTAGTATATTATCACCATATAAAAGAGCATTAATTTCTCAATCGGATCTTCACCAACTTTCCCACTATAATCGGATCATCGCAGTGAAGCGGGACTCAATTCGCGGCAGCTTGTTTGCCTACGTATTCTCCCCGTCTTTTTCACTCAGCGACCGGAGAACTTGCCCAAAATTACCCCGCTCGTGATCAGCATACGGGTCGAGAGCATGCACCAGAGGTCACAGCCGATGCATTTAGCGACGCACGGGAGATAAGGCGAGTGTCACGAACGGAAGCAGGGAGAAAACGGCGGGATCAGGATGCTTGCAAGTGCATGGAGAGAGCTTCTCACAGTTCTTAGCGGGGCGAAATAACGCATCGCTGCAGTGGCAATCCCTAGGCACGCGCCGACTCCGTGTAGGCATGAGACCCGAATCCGGTTTAATCTCCTTGGCGGAGAGTGGTCAAGCCTTCGGTGTGTGCCCTTGAGCGAGTCGCCCCGAAGGCCTATTAGCAGCGGAGTTTGATGCGATTCGTGCTGCAAATATTTTGCATAAGCATGTTTGCTTCGGAGGGGAATTTTCCCGGTGCCCTTGAGGATGTGTTTGGATGGATGAATTTTTTACCTTTTAACATGCGAGGGCGCAGTAAAATTAATTAAAGTTAATTAAGATTTCCATCGTAAGTCGAGAGGCATCTTGGTAACGACTACCGATTCATTATAGCCATTCTTATGAATACTATATATTATAGTGATGAATTATAGTATATAATATATTACATTATCAATCATAGTATATAAATGTATATACATATTATAATTAATTATAGTTATTCTTGTTATTAAACTTCGACTTGCGCTTTTTCACGGATTTCCATAAACAAATTTTGCTCAAGACTATCTTTGCATATTATTTCTAAACAGCTTTTTTCGGTGACAGGCGCTTTTATCCCTTCATACTCCATCAAAAATAATAAAATAATAATCATTTTAAAGAAAAAGTTTCCCACTTCCTGCTAAAGTTAGACCAACGAGAAAAAATGCACGATTTGGTCAAACAATTGAGTTAAAATTTGAATTAATTTGCTCATGAAATTTCGTTACTGGATGTGAAGACATGGATATCTATATCGAAACGGACACAAATACGCTATTTCCCCACCTTAATACATTTCAACAAACACCCCAATCACTAAAAACTAATATACAGACGCTAAAACATACCTAACACATCTCCGCGTATAAATCAATGGCTTTCAATTTAGTTTGTTTATCCCTTTCCAATCTTACTCTTTCCAGATAAGCAAAAAAATCTTTCTAAATTGAATTCTCATTAAATTCGTGATTGAAAATTGGGGTTCTGAGGTTCAGCTCCTTAGAGGGCTCTGCAAATAGGATGGGCTGCGTCAGATGTATCGCTTACCAAATTCTACTTCAAATCGATCCAATGCTTCCGAAGCCATTAGGAGAAACAGAATTTCCGTGTTGTTGCACGCATCAAAACATTAATGTTGCATAAGGTTATCTATTAGCTTTTCTCCTAAGGGAATTTCCATCATTAGGAAAGGATATGTGAGATAATTTCTTTAATCTAATGTTCATTCTATTTGGATACTCAGGTGAAATTATTAAATCTTCTGGTAACGAACCAAACAAACGAACTGAAGTCTCTTTATACAAGGTTCATGTTTTATATCTTTCAATAATTTTGCTAATTTTATGTCTTAATCGGCAGTTACCAAAGTGATAAAATAGAATTTCTGGTAGAATTAGAAAATAATTCCGGTAAAAACATTATGAATGTGCGAATATAGTATTATTGAAGTTCACTGGTATTTCTAGTACATACATTGATTTTACTTTTTGGAATATCTTTCCACCAGAGCATGTCCTTTTACGTATATTTATTAAATTATCGGAGCTACAAAAATTTTAATATATACCAAAATATTTATTAATAATGATTCCACAAAATTGAACGTAATTAAATATGATCAATTTGGCCAAGATGCATGAGTACGAATTTCTATCATCAAATTGCATCAAATCATCGCCATCTTTCGTGGACTCAAGATAAAAAGCAGACCGCACTCGAATTCATTCCTTTTATAAGTTCAAACAAGCTCATTCACGAACTTCCAAGAAAAACTCCATTAACGCTGGAGTACTTTTCCAGCATTTCATCATCGGAAAAAAAATCAACCTCTCGATAGAAATACAGTACCAATAACTCCCCCGTCTCGAGCACTTAAAAACCTTTTCCTTTGAAACGCCAAGTCCAATTTGGCGTCCGCGGGATGGAAAAACGATAGCTGCATTCATTCCGCTGTGTACACGGGCGAGGCAAGTAAAGCGAAACCGGTAATCACGGGTTTCTAACGCTGCGTCGACGTCTATAATTGGCGGCGCTAATTCCCGCGCGTGTGCGTGCACGGCGCCTCCGTCACGAAACATTCGAAAGGCTCCTTTCCTCGTTTTTCTTTTTTTATTTTCGAATCGCATCGATTTTCTTGTCCCGCTCATTTTTTACGGCGTGCGCGCATCGGCCATAAAGTTAGCGGGAGTGTAAAAACACATTTTATCCCGCCCGCGCTCTGAATTATAAAACAAGCTGTTGATCCATTTGCATCGGTAAGACTGAATAAAAGGGGCGTGGCTCTTTTTTTTATTCGCGAGGCGAAAATGAACGGGTATGGGCGAACAATGCGAGATTTTCTTCTCCCAATTCCCTTCTTTTTTATGCCCGATATATTTTAGGAGGAGTGGTGACTATTCGAAGTGAGCGGATTCAATTACGGGATTCCATCTCGGTCGGGAATGTGTTTCTTGCGATTGAATAGATATGAGTGCCTTTTTCTTCGAAATTTCGATGGGTTTCTCAAATTCGAGAGCCATTGTAGCAAAGACGGGCTTTATGGTGGAGATCGAAACAATGGGTGCTTCAAGGACACCATGAACCAGAGGCCCTCCCTACTGACCTATAGTAAACCCCTACCCACATGCATCACCATTGATATGGACTGACACACATAACTTTAAAATCGTTTTCTAATTTGCTTTTTGAAATCATAACTTCACAAATATTTCATTAGTTCTGCTGGCACTGAATTATCCCGAAAGGTAAAATTCATCATCATAATCGTCACCAATAGCCATTAACTATCAGCAGACCCCATAAATGATAGGAATGAAGCAAAGAAGGAAACAAGGTATTACTTTTAATTAAAAATTCTCCTAAGTCATTTGGAATACTTTAAATTTATGGGTGTGAAACATGGACCTTATTGAAGGAAACCTATTACTTTTGATGAATAAAAATTCATTTGGAATAATTAAAACGTATGAGTGTGAAACTTGGATCTTATGAAATCAGAAAAAGAGGTGGATCTTATGAAATCAAAAAATTAGAGGATAAAGTAATAAAAAAATTAAAGGATATCAAAAGATTAGAGGTTTTCAAGATTCGGGTATGGCTTAGAATGTAAAAATATAAACTAGGTTGATAGAAAAAGAAACAAGGAGGTGCAGGGGACGGTTGGCGAGAACAGAATAGATCACTCTAAAAATATAATAATTCAGCTTAATTTATTATTACCACTCAATATGGAAGAGTTGAATCTCAAGTTCAAGGTCGTGACCATCTAGCATTATCTCAGTTCTTCCAATAGCTTCTCACTTTTATTATCTTTTAAGTTTGGGAAAGGGTTTCAATACATAAAGCATCCATCATCGGCTTCTTTTTTGGGCCACTTATCGGAGATGGACAGTCTCTTCCGATAATAAGAAATGCGTGGCAGGAGGAGAAAGAGGGAAAACTTTTTTGTTAGAAGATTTCGATCAAGGAAGCTATTTTTCAACGGAAAAAATATTTCGAAGGATATATTGATATGCAGAGGAGAAAAAAAGAAATTTCAGGATGTGTTTCAAACAAACAAAATTATGCATAGTCTTTCACTAAAGGAATTCCATCTATGACCAGGGTTGTGCAAATAACGGAGGTGGTGCAAAGTGGGTGAAGTCGGAAAAAGCTGACCAAAAATAATAAAGTGGTTTTTTTGAGTTAGGACTGTGAAACTTCGCATGGCCATTCCTGAATAAATTCTGTAGAAAACTATGCAAGTAATTTCTGTTGATATAGGCGTATTAAAATGGGTTCAAAGTTGAAAAAATCCGCGAAAAATGCCGGTCTTCGATTTTTGTGAAAATTTTTTAAGCTGGTGATGAATCCATATTAAAAACCCTGTGCCACCTTCTCGAGACGAACCCTTGATTTTGAAATATAGTTCTATTTACATGACTTTTGGAAATTGCAACAGAATAATATATCAGAGAATAAAATATGTCTCTCAGTGAGAAACAACCGTGAAAGGGGTTTAATTTCAGGTATGAATATGCATATCTCATATCTCCAGCATGATTTCATGTGCAGACTTTTAATGAATATGTGCGCAAATCAAAAAATGTAAACTGAATGATTTTTAATTTTGGTAACCATCAGTGTCTCTCAGTGTGGAAATTTTTCATCGCCGTTATATATGTTTTCTTTTTTATTGTCTACGTCTTTTATTCAAGATTAAGAAAGAAATATTTCTTAATCTTAAAATTTAGCTATTACTATCAATAGGTTTCGCAGAGTTTCACACTCTCCCCATCTTAATGGTGTTCTCCTTCAGTAGAAATTACTATGTACTGCACAATTTATTTAAATTCACACAGTAGTTTCTTCCTCTTTCTATGCTTTAATTGCATTGTTCTCTATTATAATTACCTCATTCCAAAATAAGAGAGGGATCTATGTGGAGATTATCGTCTCAATGTCGGTCTAAATACGGAATACGAGTCTTCTCTATTATTTTTTTCCGTTCTTGATTTATCTTCATAAAATATGAATTTCTTAAGGAACTCTCCTCGGTATCTGAATTTGAATAACGGAGTCTCTGCATCTCACGTCAAAATAATAGTTGAAGTGTCAGACATTCAGCGTACTCATCAAACTTACGCTCGAGTGATTATTCTTTATTGAGAAACCCGGAAGTCTTAGAGACGCGTCGATCAAAAATATCGCCTCCACCTTCAGGCTTAAATCATCTTTTAATGGTTACCCGATAGTCTCAATAACGAAAAGAAATGACAGGAAGTTAATAGATGAGAATAATATAAAATGATGGCGGCAAGGAAAATTTTCAAGCCATTTTTAATAGAGGAATGTTAGGAGGTCAACGACATCGCTGAGTTTTGATGATCTCATCCCGTTTGAAGTACTTTGTCTCCTGAACAGCTTCTTAAAGCCTACTTTAGCTAATGAAGATAACTCATTCTAACATGAGCATGGATGCGATTCCAATTTTGTTGTACAAATACAGAAAAGACCTGCCCCATTTAAAAATATTTTAGAGCGATTTTTAAAAATGCATGAATTATGTCTATAGGAGGAATCCTTGAACGAAAATACAAAAGAATGATTTCTATTTTCCATATCGCAGATTTTTCTAAGTATGCTTTTCTTTATTTTTTCATATCTGTATGGATAAATAGCACTGAAATGGGTGGAAGAATCCTTTACAGCTTTAAATCCTAAAATTCTAATTGTTCGTCTTTCTCTATCCGAATTTCAATTTTTGATGAAGGATACAAAATGAAGGATATCTACTGAAATGCTCAACTCTTTTACATTATTATACGTCGTTTCGTCTGCGAATGGCTTGCTAATGAAACTCCTTTCTATTCGCATATTTTTCCATCACCATCTTCCTTAAGTGGTGATGTAATTATTCGTAAGTGGGAAAAATTCTGAAAAATGAAGTTGCGTGCTAAGGTTATGGTAGTTAAAAGTAATAAGAGGAGAGTTATTGCTTCGGTGAAGAATAGAATCCCGGTAGTTAGGAATAATAGGAGTTACCTCGAATTTTTCATCATGACCACAAAGACCAAGAATTGAAATTATTCGAAGAAAAACGGTGGTTAACGAGTCCGAGCTTTTTTACGCTGATCATAATAAATTAGACCTCTCCAACAATCTATGATATGAGCTATGTCATAAAATTCAGTAAAAAAACTGAAGTACATTCTAAAAGATACGAAATAGTTACGTTATGAGAGTTACCGAATGCGTTCTCGTTGATATTCATTGTTGATTGATGCAGAATATTTTAGTAGTGCAAGTAATTATAGCATGTTATAGTATTCTCCACATTCTACTCCACTCCACTCGCGACATTTATCTTTATATTCAAAATGCATCACATTTGGAATAACTCTTACTAATAACTTAAACTAGAGCACTTACATCCGAAAACTCTGCGGCAAAGCAAGTAAAAAGCTTAGCTGTATAAAGCGTATTGTCGGTAGATGCAATGAGAAGGTTAGAGAGAGATGTTATTTCTCTTTGGTCAGGCCCCATCTTCGATACGCGGCAAGTATATGGGATCCAGCGAATGAGACGGGTACCCGTGAACTCGAGAAAGTTCAGCGCAAAGCGATACTTTTGTTAAAAAATGCTACGACGAAAAGGCAAGCGTTACGAAGATGCTTGCAAATGCAGGTTGGGAATCATTGAAAGAAAAGAGATTATAAGCTAGGTTGCGACTGCTTGACAAATTTAATGAAAGCACGTTTACCGGTGCCGTTATGGACATTGTGCGACCCCCTGCTACTACGTCTGATAATGAGAATAAATAAAAGAAATAGGTGCTAGAACAAGTCTTTTTAAGGACTTATATTTCCACGAACAATATGCAATAATAAAGGGCTAAAAAGTAGCTCAATCTTTGGTGTTTAGACCCCCTTACACTCACCGAAAGGCTGCTTGTAGAGTATTTATCTAGATGTGGAATAATAATAATTAAAAGTGGGAGTTAGATAGAGAAGAAGGATCCGTGCAGAGTTTAGTAAATCGATTTAGATTAATTTAAACACCTGAGCAAAATGTACCCTTGGATTAATTAAACACGACGGCAATCTTCGGTGTTTACACCCCCTGCCACACGCCGAATGGTAGCTTACAGGGTATTTATGTAGATGTAAATGTAGAAAAAGAATTTCGAAAGGACGTGAAAGAGCGAGAGCTAACTCTAACACCGGAAGAAGAAAGTATATTAGTTCGATAAGAAATACCCGAATATTAAAGAAGCGGGCGAGAGCACAATGCCTTGGGGGACTCCTAACCTCACTTAAGGTAACGCCCACATCCAGACCGCGGTTTATATTTTAATCACACGTGACGTTAATTGCCTCCTTCCTCTTCCTTCCTCCACTTCTCTGTCATGGAAACCACAGCTTCCTCTTCTTCTAAAAAAAAAGAACTGCTTTCATCGTTTCCCTTCCCACTCCACGATTCGCTTCCCTTACTGCGGGTGGAAATTAATTTTCTCACGCATATGAAGACCATATATTTCCTCTTCGCACGCTACCGCTCTTTCTTGTTTTTGCATCGCTTCCTTTCAGCTCCAAAGGCGCCTTCGAAGGTGGAAATTTGTGGCGTCGTAAATTCATAGGTGGAGCATTTGCGAGAGCTTTTCCTTCGGACCGTCCCTACTTTGCGAATACTATAAATAAAAGGGTATCGGATGGATTATAGGCCACTCGATAACTGCCCTTACATTGTAAACGACTTCTATTTATGGCTGGGATAGTGAATTGAATTTCGAAAGATTTCGTGCGCACAGGTAATGCCACGTAAAGCGTGAACTCGTACATTTACGCAGTGGGAGGTCTGTTGATAATGCTTTTGCAAGATCAACCAGAGAGATAGTCAAAATCTAGATATCATTCACGTTTTATCCAAATGTAAGTTAGCTTAAAGGATTGCTTATACGATATTTTAGTTGTTGTTTCTAAGGGATTGAGTCTCTTATTGATCTGCTCGAAAGCCCCAAAACCCCGGAGTTAAATCGAATTAATCATTTCGCTTTTAACAACGGGATGGCGAAGCATAGGAAAATCGTATTTAAAGGTTCTAAAAGCTAAATTATTACTCAATTATTTTAGATTGGATAATCAAACTGCCATGTATAGAATAGTGAGGTTTGTTTGAAGATTACCGTTGTAATGTTAATGTTAAGAGTTGAGAATATTAAGTGCAGCAAAGCGTTGGGTCGACGTACGTCTTACAATAAAGTATTCGTGAGTAAATATTTCGTCAATATAATTCATATGATAAAATTAAAGGCAACACTCTATAACGCAAGTGAGTACATATTTCTGCAACACGTTTCCGTCAAAATGCTAAAAATATCAAATATCATTCGTTTTGCTAAGACTTTACCAACGAATAATCCGCGACAAAGAATTTCACCGTAAGGAACCTCTTGTATACTAATTACTTTCAGAAAAATGCATTTTGCGATTATTGCGCGAAATAATTACTGTTCTGTGGAAATATGCAGTCATAGCTGGCTAATTCTTCACACCTTACAGAAATAATAACGAGATACTGTTAGATAACGGAGCTGTGTTATGATTTACAAGTAATTAAGTAACAAACGTACAAACTTAAGATTTTTTGAAGAACTAAAATGCACCATTATGGCATTCGTGGCTAATAATATAGCTTAAGTTTCTATATATCGACAATAAATTACTCTTGAAAAGTTAAAATTGGGAAGATATCTTGGTCAGGAGTATAGCTTTGACTGAAGTAAAAAGCTGTGTTACGAGCATTTTCCTTTTATTCACTTTATTCGTATTTCTTTGGAAATGTACAAGCCAAAATAAAGTCATCCTTATAGACTTTTCTTGGCGCGAATCAGTTCAACAGAGGTTAGAAGGTCGAGAGTTGAGTTGACTGAATACATTTCTATCTTTATAACTTTCCCGCAAAATTCAATCGACTTCCACGCCGAGTACGAGCAGCATGAGAATATAACCATAGCGCTGGCAATCCTATCCTCTCGGAAAAGACCTCTGAAAGGGAAAGTTGTAGCGTGTAATGGCGCTATCGAGTTCGGAGATTTGGCTGCGAATCATTCTTTAGTTGGGAACATCGCAGGATCAAACGGCGCCACGGAAAATTGCCGGGGAGTGGGTTCGCATACACGGAGAGAGATTTTTGGACGGCGTGCTATGAATGATGATAGGCTGCTAATGTTAGGGGCGCGAGTTCGGAGACTGGCACGAAGGACAGGTGAGGGATCGCTTCTTCCCCCTGGGAAGCGGTTGAAATTTCGAGTGTCGGAAAGGGACAAATCACACATATACAGGCTGTATTTTTATGGAAAGATATGGATTCCTTCCAATATATGGCGCCGACTTATTCCCAATGGTGCCTTTAACTCGATAAGCGTCTGCAGTCGCGCTTCTTGGCTCACCCGTGGGGTCAAGGACAATATACCGCCCACGCTCCGCTGCGTTTATTATGTTTTATGATTCCGCCGATGAATATACCACAGAATTCGTGGGAGATTCTAAGCGCTTTTTGGCCTGCTGAGAATCACCATACTACAACCCAACCCACCACCAAAGTATTAATCAGATATTAATCTTCTTCTAGATTGAGTTTATAGAATCTCAACAAAGCCGTATTTTAGCCGTTATTGCATATTTCCGCAAAACAGAAATTATTTCTCACAATTATTGCGAGTATGATTCATGATTATAAACTGATGAAGTTTTCTGAGAGTACGAGGGTGGTCTGAAAAGTTTCCGACCCCAGATTTTTCAGAAATCTTCAAAAAATTTTCAGAAAACATGTGGAGAAATGGCGAAATGTCGAAAACTTTTCAGACCACCCATGTAAACAGTATGCAAGAGGTTCTTAGCGGAGAAATTCTTTGTCACGGATTATTCGTTGATAAGCTCTTAGAAAAACGAATGATCTTTGATATTTTTAGCATTTTGACGGAAACGTGTTGCAGCAATATGTATTCACTTGCGTGATTTTCTCGTAGCCTAAGAAACCTTCATTTTTTTCGCTAATATTAACTGCAGGAAAGGGGCGTTTGCCGATTCAAAAATCGATGTCATAAATATGATCACCAAACTGAGATCCCTCGAGTAAGAGATACTTATCACAATAAATAATGAAAAAACCTAGTATTAGTCAGTGGAACAATTCTGTACGATTATAAAAGTAAATCCTTGAACGCTATAGTAAAGTATATAGTAAATACTCTGCAAATACTAAGAGATAAAGGTTCTCCAAGCGCCGAAATTGCGGCGACCGTCTAAGGGCGATTACCGGGAAACGGATAATCGTATTAGCGGTCCCAGTTCTTTAGAATCCCGATGTACATTTCGGAAACAATGCTTCCATCTTCATAGGGGGTCCAATGCTGAATGGCATTCATTCATTCAGCATTGGACCCCCTATGAAGATGGAAGCATTGTTTCCGAAATGTACATCGGGATTCTAAAGAACTGGGACCGCTAATACGATTATCCGTTTCCCGGTAATCGCCCTTAGACGGTCGCCGCAATTTCGGCGCTTGGAGAACCTTTATCTCTTAGTTCATTGACCGCCGAGTTCCTTTTTTCTCCTTCTACTCTGCAAATACTTCAGCTAGGTGCTTAATCCTTTACTTACGAAATTTATGCTCATAGGTGAAAATATTTAGAGTGCTTATATGTTGGCAGGAGAGATCATTATCCATATATACCAATGAAGGTTGTACTGAAAACCCCACTTTAATGTACCAGAAATTATAACTACCTGAATCGGAACAAGCTATCACAGTAAACTGTAACTGTAAACAGTAACTGTAATCTAGGATTTATCATCAATTTTAAACCGAGATCGATGGCATTAAGCAAATTTGTTCGATTTTTTTAACTCCATGAAATAGAGGCTCCTATCTGGGAGATAAAAAATCGAAACTGTTGAATATTTGGAAAATGTGAATAATAATTTTAATCATAATGAAATGAATTCAACTTTAAGTGCCGTGGGCTCAAATCTTTCGTCGAAGAATTCGATTGAAAGTAAAATATTCCGTGATTCTTTGTTATCCTGATCTTTAAAGAGATAATGCTGTAACAGCTTTTCGATGTTATTTCCTTATCAAAGGTATCTCGTAATTTAAATTTCCTGCAAATCCCTGGAGGAAGGGGACATGAATTCAACGGCCTTCAATCACAAACATTTTTTCTCATGACTCGCACTTTAATAAGTGCTTCATGGAATATAGAGGATAAAGTTCAACTCTCTCCTTGTAATGACTTTTACTTAACCTTAACCTTAAGCCTTACTCAGCATATTCGGATTTTTATATCACAGATCCTTGTAATCAAATGTACATGTTAAATTTTAATGTAATAAATTTGAATTTTTCCATACGCTATCTTTAACCTTTCATGATATAAAAGAATATGCGATTTTCTTAGCCACTTCTATTTATATTTTTGTAACACGGAATGGTCAAGATTATACATTAAAATACAAAACGTCTTTATGATTGAACGACATTGGGACTAGATGGTTCCATCCTCCATTCAACATTTGTCAAATGTAATATTAACGAAAGGAAAAAAATGGTTTCATCGAAATGAAAAAAACCGTGATATTTTTATCAGAATGGGATATGGCTACATCAATAAAAATACCCACGAAGAAAAAACGGCTGTGAAAAACTTGCGAAATGTTTAGGAAAGAAAAGAAAGAGAGATAGGTTGCAACATAAAGAATAATAAAAACCACAAAACCAAGTTGTATTGACACATACAACTTAATCCGAACATAAGTATTCTTTGTCATTACAAAAAGAACATAAAAGAAACATCTTTTACGTTACTGTATAGCATGAACATTGGATTCACATTCGTTTTTGTTACTCTTATGACAAGTAATTAAAATCATTATAAGTAAATAGAATCATATACTTACAATAAGAGAGAAACCTTTAAATACTTATATTAACTTTCAACTGTCTGATTTTTAGCGATAACCCAAAAGAAGTTTAACACTTATACCTTTAAATTCTGAGAAGTTTCAAAGAATTTTGGGAGTGTGAAAATTTAACGTTCTCATGGAATGTCACTGTCATGTCTTCGATGCCATTATTGCTCAATTTCGGAGAAATTTTGTGTGAGCATTCTGCTAAAAATTCTGAGAAATGTCTCCTGCGGTATCAAGCAAAATACGAGTCATGGAAAAATAGAATATAAAAATTGAGGTATTTCCTTTTATGTGGTTTCAAAATCGAACAATTTCTGAGTTTCCTGGAATGGAAAACAGGCATGAAATTCATGTGGGAGAAATTCAGGTGTATTCCAGGTATAATTGATTATCGAGGAACATTTTTATTAGCGAATATTCCATCAGCCTAAGAATATATTTCGGTTGTAATTTATAGTAGCTAGTGTAGACCATTGTGTTCTACAGAAGAAATATAAAGGAGAATAGCATCTTCTTAAGAAATACTTATCATGAGAAAGAGGAACTATTTATTAAATCCAAGAAACTGATTTATCCTTAAATTATTCCAGGGATATATATGACCAATAGTTAGTATAGATCCTTACGTTGTACTGATGAATATAAAAGAGGACAGCATCTGCTTAAGAAATATTTTTGATGGGAGAGATGAAATATTGTAGTTACTATATACAAGACACTGATTTATCCTTTAAACTATTCCAGGGATATATATAACTATTGGAGAAAAATTTCAAAGAAAATGAGCGTTGGTTTACTTCGGGGAGTGATAGTAGTACTTTAAGTGCTTCGACTTCAAAGGTCATTACGCATGTATAGACCCCTGACGGGAATCGAACTCGTGACCGAATTTACTGAAGTTGAACAAGCGGCATACTTGTCTATCCTGGATCCCTAATCTAGGGGTTTCCAAGCTATCATTCCCAGTGGACCGCATCAGCTGCAATTAAAGCTTCGCGGGCCATAGACTGTTCTTTGTTTCATAGTTTAAATTCAATACTAATTGTAGGTTATCGTAATACATTACTATGTCGTTATATAACAATTCTAGGTATGTTTAGTGGAGCAATTTTTGCGTTTAATGCATATATTTTGGCGTATTAGTAACTTCAAGAGATTTATAAGAAATATTTGTACGGTTTCCTATTTAGAAAGAAAGAAAGAACTTTTTGTACACTTCTTTCTTTGTAATGACCTTCCACTTGGTAACGCCTTCCTCTTAAGTTAGCAAGTATTAACACAGAAGTAACGTTAATTTCCTCTTAAGTTAGCAAGTATTAACGCAGAAAAATCTGTGAAACTTTTAATTTTACTTTTTGATAGCAATCTATTGGAGCTGTACGGAATCTGTGAAAGCGAAACGAAAATTATTTCATATACGAACTAAGTAAATTTAACTTTAATATAAAGAAAGAGAATCGCATGCAGATTGCGTTTAAGTCTTAACGCAATTTTTGTACGGTCTTTGGGAGAAGATTAGAGTGATTATTGAATCTTTACCCTTTCTTTCTCTTTCCAACAACATAATGTTCATTAATCGTCCTTTAAAGTGCATTCAGCTTATCAGCGAAAGAGAAAATACCTTAAATTGTAGCCTTTACAAGGAGAACATCAAAGCAAACGGGAAAAGCACAGCAGATGATTGAGCTGAAATCGCCACAAATAACGACGAATTGATTTCTCTGAATGAAAGGGTGCCTTTTTCATGAATGATTTGAACGTAAATCAAGATTCTTTCATTCTCACGCACTGAGTATCCGATAAGATACTTCTAGATAATTTCACACCACTTTTGGCGCTTATAAAATGGAGTTTTCCCTTCTTACTGTTGTTCGAAGTAATATAGCTCTAATATTACAGGCACACATTTCAATATCTACTCATCTACATCAATAGAAGAATACTGGTATGATTTTTGTGTCGTAGTACGGATTTTCCCCCCTCTAGCTTAAAGATTTAATCGTAAAATCTAGGATATTAAGATTAAATTATTTGATTAAATTAAAGTTAACACTCGATTTTCACCAAACGTTTTCTCCTATTGTTTTTCACTTAACTCGTGAGTACTTACTTGAGAGTTATAACATATCTTGTTGAGGAAACTGAATGAATCAACATTCATTTTTTCAGATGTCAGATTTTAATTAATTTTCTCTAGAATTAGTATATGAGTTGAAAAAAGTTTACTACACTGAAAAAGTGAAAAGTCGAAAAATTATTTACCCATCATATCTCTAGAATATTTATCCGTAAGTAAACTACATCACGTCTTGGATTTGCAGTAAAATTTATAAATCGTTCTAATTCTAACTCTCCTGTTAATACTCAAAATATATTCGCTATTTATATTTATATTATATTTATTTTCTAATATTTTTATTTCTAATATATTTATATCATATTTATTTTCTAATATTTATTTTCTATCTTCTATTTATATTCATTTACTATTAATTATTCAATCATTTAATGAAGGAGAGTTCATGACATTTGGAGGATATCATTCATGATCAACCAAAATGTTTGTTACAGTGAGATCTTTATTCGATATCAATTAGATGTGTTTATATATACATTATATGGACTTTTTGAATATTTTATCGGATTAAAGGCAATTTATTGTTCGTTTGATGTACTATAATGAGGCAAGTGCCGTATCAAATTGTATCACATCATAATTCATTGATTGATACGGAATGTTCCAAATACGAAATCTATCCAAACACATCTCTATGCACATTATTGTAAAAACGGCAGTTAAACCATATCAGCCGAGCACAAAGCGCTGCTGTAATTACTTTGACCTGTTCGTGATATAAAATTTTCATGAGAGTATCTTTTAATGGAAAAATAACTCGATGAATTCTTTCGCGTTTGATTTCAATTCACCACGGTAAACCATGCCGACAGGTCTCGACCTATGCTTGCATAAACACAGAAATCGCTGTTTCGTCCGATTTCTCCAAGAGTTTTGCTAGATAACGAGAGAGTAGACGCAGATAAGTAAGAAACCACTAGGAACGGATACGACCACCCCATTAAGCCCTCCTCTCCACAGGATATTACTATTTCCTGCAATGCTCATTAGTATAAATTTCCAAGCCCCGCGTAGTTCGCCACGGACACCGGATTCCGTTTTCAGTTGAAGAATAAGATTTTAATACGGCCTTCATAACCGGACTTGGATTCCCATTATTTTCAATCCTCTCTCTCTCTCTTTCACTCCAATGCTGCCTTTTCCTTCGTTTTAGTGAATCACGGCACGCGATGTCATTTCACTCACGCACCGCCCCATTCCGTCAATTCCTTTCATTATCAATCCCAATCTTTCCACCCGCAATCTGGGAGGAATTCCTCCCGTTACGACTGCTAACATTTATGTTTTCCCCGAAGTATGACATACAAAATGCGGGGTTTACGGAAATCGGAGACTGATTCGGTGAAGGAAGCCGTTTTTCGTTTGGATCAAACTCTTTTTCCGGTATCGACTTCCGAATCAGGTACGGTTTGGGGTGTAAATTTATCGAGAGAGGTAAAAATTAATGTTTCGCTCATTCGGAATATTTTTCACCGTGGAAATTTTCTTTTTATGAGGGGAATGCTTCATTTAAGCAAACTAAACTTGTTCACTTCTCATATTATATGTTCCAACTCCCTCATTAACTCTTTGTAAGATATCCTTCCTAAATTTTAGCATTGTTCACAGTTGGATTTTTTAATAACTAGTCTAAACGTCTCGGAATGCGAGGTTATTTTCATTCATACAATAAAAGTATCTAAATGAGCATCCTCATTTATAATTCTATTGATTAGAAATGGAGAAGTCATCCAAATAGCTAATGAGTAAACGTTCTCCTTGGGTGAAAGCGGTCCCAGTTTCAATTTATGGGGATGGATCACTTGTGCGAAATTACATCAGCTGTCGATGTGATTTAACCTTAGTACTACAAGTACTGTTAACATGAGTAGAAAGGTAGGCAAAAGTATTATCTTAACTATATGGAGTCACTGGGTTGATATCGGTATGTAAAAGTTGTGTCAAAACATTTTTGGCGAGAGAAAATCGTTTGCTAAAGATACGAGTATAATTGTTATTTATAATATATATTATTATTATATTTTATTGAAAATATAAGCATTTCCCTAATCTCTTATATGAAATAGTCTTGAAATCCAAGTTCCCTAGCTGTACTTCGTGGAACGACATTACGAATGATACACAGTATTTGTGGACATTACTAAGTCTGTGTATCATTTGAAATAGTCTTACTCATCTAGGCAGCTCTTGATTTCACATAACGTGTAATTCTTATAATTCTCCCGATTAGGCCATGCGATTATAAATTTCCATAAATACACTAAGAACTTGTGATGTACTCATATAGAATAAATATCTATCAAAAAGGAAAATTTCTCAATATTTTTATTCATAAAACTTTGGAAACTCACTTCAAGGAGGAGTTACATATGTACTTAAATGTATGCATACGTCGAATTAACCGGCCAACACAACAACCCGTCATATATGAGTCCGAAGGTGGCCGGTTAGGAGGGGTAACGGTGAACTATCAAAATACCACACTTTATAGCTCTGAATGAGAACCATTACTCGAGATACTGGGCGCCTAAACAAGGACAAAAGGTGAGAAATGAAAGGGAAGGAACGAAGATGAAGAGGGAAAGGAAGTGACACGGTGAAGAGAAAGGGAAACCACGACGAGAGGTACGACAACTGAAGGAAACGGGAAGAGGAAGTGAAAGCAAGGGAAGGAGGGAAAGGAGCGATAGAAGCTGGAAATAATGGGAAAGGTTGAGAGGGAAGTTTGTGAGATGGGAAGAAAGAGTGGAGAGGAATAGGAGAAGAGGTGTAGTGGGACGAGTTCGCTTCGGAATTTTGGCGCCGGGGTATTTCCCCAACGAGGAGCATCATGGGATACTCCGCCGCCATCATGCTCCTCCTGATTTATGCCCTTACCGGAAGCCGGCTGCTGCCCCATGGCTGCGAGAGTTTGAGGAGGCCGCTAGCCATTCAGATTGGCCATTCTTCTTCCGAAAAGCCCAACCTTGCATTCATCTGTTTCGCCCGATTCGAACGGCGACGAAATGGGAAAATGAGATTAGGAATGTTGTGATCTGTTGGGTATATATCCTCGACGGGGTCAGAGAGTGTCTTTACTAACTGAGATCGATTTTCTAAAGTTGGTTGCGTCCTGATGCTAAAAGGTGTTTTAAACGGATGATGCTCTAGAACAGAGAGCTCTTTTTGCCTACTATCCACCTTTATACACATGTGACCACATATAGTAGTAATAGTATGAAGATAAGTACTTCGTCAGTTGAGGTGATTTCGCTTCGTACTTATAGGCTCCCATCAATCGAACCCGGGACCGCTTTCATTAAAGTCTAAGGCTCTACTCACTTAGCTGAAGTTAACGGTATAATTGTCTTACCTCCATATTTGAAAGGATTTATTGTAAAAATCACAATAATTTTGTTTTGTCACAAATTTGTCACAACGCATTTACATGAGTGTTTCACAAACGTTTTCATGCTACCACCCCACGGCTCCATACAATTCATATAACCGCTCCCTAACCGTATTAAGAAGGAAATATTTGGGTATGTGAAACAGTGGGTGCTGTAAGACTCGTTCATGAAATTTGCAGAGGTTTATGGTATACTTCGTAAAACGTAACAATACCAATTCCCAAGAAACCACAACATTATTTTACTAAAATAGTCTGCATAGTTAGTTTAGAAAGAAGTCGTTTAATTTACTAAAATTATGTGAAATATGGTTGGCCAACGTATGGCGGATGACTGTCTAGCGTAATAAATCATGGCAATATTAGATATTTTCCATATCATTACATGTATCCTAAAAGAAGCCTAATTACAAATATAAAACTTCGCGCTATTTTCTGAAGAATAATTATTTTATGTTCAAATTGAGGTAATATTGCCGATTTTCTATGCAAAATTTCTGTGATTCATAGGTTTCCCAACAATAGCGACTGCAATAGGCAATGTGTATTACATTGCATAATTTATAGTGATTACTATTATTATACAATACCTTATATTTTATCATTAATATTATTCAATTTACTATTTCTGATATTTATTTTATTCCATGTTATTACTTCATATTGACTTATTACCTATTATTATGCATTAATCCGATAGTGATGGGCTTCCGCATATCCAAGTGGGTAGCATGTTCACCTTTGATGAAAGCGCTCCCGAATTCTATATTATAGTTTATGGTCATCATTATCATAGACAAACAAAAATTTAATAATCGACGCATTAACTAAGAAAAGTTGGCCATCTCAGACGTAATCTTTACTGCTTTCTATCTAGCTTTTTCGGAGTGGCTCAAGAAAAAGAGACTCGTTAGTCCTAATCATGTACCAATATAGTCGTATCCGTCCATCTACCTTTTCGCTATCTCTCCATCGCCCATCTCTCTTTTTCTCTCCTTCCTTCCAAACTTTCTCTTTCCCTCAAACTCTCCGTCAGTCTAACTAGTTCGGAAGAATTAAGCCTCCCTGATACGCCGCAATGGCTTGACATCAATTCTTTGCGAAGGAATCGAACAAAAGCGAGCTGGAAGCAAAAAAAAACTCCGCCAACAAGTGAAGGGGCATAAAAATAAATCGCCTTTAAAATGGCTATATATTTCTCAGGTTTTTCCTTCGAAAAGTTTATTCATCCTCAGGAAAACACAATGGAGTGACGTAAAAACGCAAGAACTGAGTCGATGATCGTTCTGATTGGTGGTCGAGTTCGAGATATCGATCTTAGAGATGTATCGATTATAAAAGATAGCTGTTGAGTAATAAATAAATAAAAGATAGTTCTTGAGTACCTCAACAGAGGTTGAATTGAAGGAATGAATTTCTAAACTCAAATGAATGGATTATTCAATATTTCTACGTGAGTCTTGGTCCATTGATTTTTTTAAACGGGAAAATTAATTTAAAAACTGTTTAAAATAAACAGAATTAAACGTTGGAGATACGGTGATATCTCGGCCAAAAAGTGAAAGGAATGAATTATGGGATATTTCTACGTGAATTTTGGTCTATTGATTTTTTCCAAAACAGGAAAATTAATTTTTATAAGCAGCTAAAAAGGACTAGAATTAAACTTTGGAGATACAAGGATATCTCGGCCAAAGACTTTATCCCAACGGGCGGATTTATGCTATCAGAGACCAGCTGTACTGAGATATAGGTCGAGGTCCTTATTAGGGTTCATCAGGGTAAAATATATCCGTTGTATTAACTCCGGGTTTTCTAGATGAGTTTTGAGAAACGCCAGATAGAGCCAAAAAACGAATACTTCGTGTTTTCCATTATTTTTACTTTTACGATCGGTTTCGATCATAGCGATCATCATCAGACCAATGTTCTAAATCCTGATGTTGATCCGGTCGTCGAAATAAAAATCGTCGAAAATACGAAGTTTTAATTGGTTATACCCGTGGTGATATATAATACATTTCATTGTACAATATAGAAAGTTCACCCACATCACTGTGGCAAGAATGAAAAAATATTGCATTATTAGCAGTATAGCTACAATTTATAATGCTTAGGGAGATGACTTAGATCATGTAGATTAATAATGTATTTTCCACATTTCGTAAGTACGATATGTGTTAAAATTAATATGTTCAACCGTGACTGCGTGGAATTTCACACCAACCATCTAAACATTACCTGAAGATGTTTGTTTCATCACATATTTATAACGCTTATGAGTAAATATTTTATAAACATAGTAATCAATTTATTTATTCAAAGAGCATACAAGCATGTATAAGACATTTCATGTACAAGTAATTTTCATGTGTAGTTATAATTATACTATAATTAATGGTTACAAAAAGACATTAAATTTATATACAGTAACATAATTTTACGCTTTACAGCAATTATATGTTACTTAATTATTCGTTTAACTTATTCATTAATTACGAATATACTAAAAAATCACAATAATTATATTTCATTGCAATTAAAATTAAATTGTTCTTAAAAATATATTTAAATTACACATTTTACGAGGTAACATTTTCAGCAAAGAAAAAATATGCATCGCATTATTTGCGTATTATAAAATATATATTCCACAATACACAAAGGAAGAAGGGCACTAAATTTCGCATTGATGTCATGAGAATAACATCACGTAGAGTGATCAAAGCGTTTCCGTCCATCCAATTGATTAGAAAGTAACGCCCCAAAATATACTCTAACCCAGTCTCTCTCTCTAGTTAAAAATTTTCCCCAATCGCCAACCATCACGTACTTCGCAAACGCTTTTTCCCTCCCGAAACCCTATGATTTATTTATTCAAATCCTTTGAAAGGTATTACTAACCGTTTCCCCTAAAAAGGGACCGTCACTAATTAAAACAGCAGCGTTAGGATCCCCTCTCGTATTTATGCAAATAATTGTCAATTTGAACGCCCAGATCTCCGCCGAGGCTCTCAGTATCCCTTTTTTTTACCCCCAGTACCGAGTAGGGAGAAGGGTTTCCACTTTTTTTTCCAACCCTTCAACCTCCCAATTACCCGCAAAATCAATTAGCGTCTTTCAATTATCCAAAAGGCAAACAAATGCCGGTCATTTTGGCCCCGAGCCAAGGGTTTTTACGCCCCTGGCCGGTTTAGATAGCCCCCGGGGCAAACCTTACGGAGTATCGGAAACCGATTTTCGCTCAAGTGGATCCCACTTCTTCAGCTGCAAAGCACCGGTGATGACGCGGACGCAATACTCTCCGAAGCGCAAGTTGGGGATGAATTAACTAGGTTGCACCCTCCCCGGACAATACTATGCGGAAGCACGGTCAGAACGGCTCTTTTCCGCATGCATTAGCGGGTTGCTGCGTGTCGTGGCTGACCCCGACGTTTGGGCTGAGTTTCGCTGAGTCAAACTGTGAGGACGTCTCGGGAAGAATATTTCTGGTCGGCGGAGTTTAATGGAAAATGTGCCGATGAGTGGTTTAGGTGGCGGAAAATGATCGCCGGGAGGTATGGAGTGGTCAGAGTACGTGGGAGGAGTTTTAATTGAAAAAAATATCGGCGTCCATCTTCCGGAGGCTGCTCATATGTTCCAGAATTAATGGATTTAGATGAATTGCGTCCGCTGACTAGGTTTCCGACGGGTTTCTGACGCGTTTTTGAGTTTAACTCTAGATTCGTCACGCGGTGGCGATTTTATGATGGGATATTGTTATCGTGGATTTTATTCTGCAATATCTCTGAAAATTGCGGCAAAAATATCAGTGCATATTCGGCGTGTTAAAGTAGGTATAAACATTGTATGATATAGCATGTACGAATGAAGCAATCGGGCATATTTCTGAGAAAAGTCATCTTAAATACAGTATACAGTTTATTTATAATAAATATTGTTTATTAATAATAATATTAAATACAGTATATTTTATATAATGTATTTATGTTTTATCAATTTTATTTCTTAGAATGTAATCTTGCATTATTTTATTATTATACTTATTTTATATATCTTATGTTTTTCTTCTTCGCACTTTCTATTGTGACAAAAATTTTACTTATGTATTTTTCTTATGTATTATTCATACGTTTAAAAGAATAATTTTTGATTATATTTCATTACTGTACTTTTTTTACATAATTTTTTAAAATTTTTATATTTATATTTTCATAACATTATTATGTTGTATTATAATATTCTACTGTATTTTCTAATTATAATTGGCATTGTAAAATTCCATTGTAATCGACATTTATATGTAAAATGTTAATGGGATAACTCCCGTAATAAACATATTATTATTATTATTATTATTATTATAGTATCTGTGAATGAATGATCCCGATTGAATTTACTTATACAGAATAATGAATTATAAGGCTCTCTTTAAAAAAAGTGATTGAGAAAGGAATCTTTGAACTTAGCTTTAAATTATGGTATCAGTATCGCTATTATTTCTAGGTAGTGAGTATTTTTAATAGAGCTGCTAGATCTAGATTTGTTAAGGGAGATTTCAGATTTGACAGCAGTGTTTCAGCTATGATAGAATCCCTGGGATTCGCTTAGTGATAGAAGACTTGATAACCGTAGGAAGCTTTTTAATAAATTTATCACCACGGATCTCGGGGAGGAGGTAGTTGATATTGTCATACCAGTTAGTAGCGTAAGTGATCTTCGAGACAAAACAATGAAGCGTTACAGGGAAATAGTTGCCAGGACAGATAGTTATTTCTGGTCATTTTTTCCGCGAAGTATTAGAGAAGCCAACAGCAGTCAAAGGTAGGGTTTTCGGTGTTTCACACCCCCTGCCATGCGCCTTAGGCGGTTTGCAGGGTCTATATGTAAATCGAAATGTTAAAGCGCATCGATAGCTGAGATCATTTTGCACTTATGTGCGCCTACTGGGAATGGAACCTGGGACTGCTTCCACCAAACTTTAACTGAGCACGAATATCACTGGGCTATATACGCTTACAGTTTTGGAGAAAAGGAGAAACATACGCTTGTGATTAGATTTCATGTGGAGTTCCAGCAGATATGTCAAAAGAAGACAAATGTTGTGTTTTCCTTGCTGTCAGAAAATATTCTCATGCATGAAGTGAAGCAAAAAGTTTTGAAATCGGTTGTGCGCTTTTCCGTTCACACAGAATTATCAAAACCATGGCCAAAAAGTCTATTTACTCTGAGAGTTATATAGTAAAAGATGGAAGAAAGATTAAAATCGAGAAGTTTCATTCCTCGTTCTAGTTTGGAAAATTCTTAAAATCGTTCATAAACATTGATGAATCAATGTATATCCAATGAAAGATACTGCGGAAAGTCTTAGTCAGTTATACATTTGATTAATTTATTCATCAACATACGAGAGAAAAATGACGAAATTTTTCCATAGAATGATAGGAAATGACAATCATAGCTTATTGCTAAAATCGACAATTACTCTACTTATTGCATATCATGCCATTGAACCATAATATTTTTCGTTCCAATTTTCGCTCCGGTTAAATATATCAAATATCGGTTCAGGTTTTGCTCCTTCGACCAACGTGAATCCGTTATCGTTTTTACGCGCTTATATTTGTGTTATTGTATTCTTCCGAATGTTTATTTACAACTTATACTATTCTTTCATTTGCATCTAAATAAATGTTCGAATAAAATTGAGCCAACTTTTATTCATGTATTAGACCAACATAGGTAGTCTTATAATTCCTCTAATAATGAAATATAGTTAATTTCAATAATAGTTGTTAAGTAAACTTTTCTTCATTCACACTAAGGTAAGATGTATATTGTTTGAAACAAAAAATCGGTATGGAATAAATTACAATTTTTGGTCTCAGTTTGGTTCAAGAGTTTAATTTCCTTCGTTTCGAGTTCGGTTTTCACTCCGGTAAAAAATAACGATTTTTCGGATTTTGGTTCGGTTCCGTTGTCCTGGTGCATAATAGCCTTCTGATTCTTCTAATCTAATGATAAAATCTAGTGAATTCTAACTAAACATATTAAGTAAACCCTCTTCAATCACACTATGGTAAGATGTCTTCTTCTTCTTCTTTGTTCTTTCTGTCCTAGGACAGGTTTCAACGAAATTTTTGTCTCCACAGCATTCGGTTTTGGGTATCTCTCTTCATCTCGACATATTTCCTTCCTTCTTTGATGTCTGTTAGCATCCCATACTTCCTCCGTCCTCTTCCTCTCTTCCCTTCTATTTTCCCTTCTATTATCACTTTCTGTATTCCGTTCCTCCTTAAAATGTGTCCTATCCAATTTGCCTTCCTTTTTCTAATTTCTTTCAGAATCCTTCTTTCTTCCCCAATCCTCCTCAGTACCTCTTCATTACTAATTTTATCTTTCCAACTAATCTTTTCCAGTCTTCGCCAAAGCCATGTTTCAAAGCTTTCTATGTACTTTTCTTCTCTCTTTTTCAAGGTCCACGTTTCGGCTCCATACAATACAATGCTCCATATGAAGCATTTCGCAAATCTTTTCCTAGTAGCCACATTGATTTTCTTTGCTGTTAGCAGTTTTTTAATTTTATTGAATGCTACTTTTCCTTGCCCAATTCTGCTTTTTAATTCTGCTGTGCAACTACCATTTTGTTCAATTAAACTTCCTAAATACTGGAATGAACTTACTTGTGTTAGCTTTTCTTCTGCTAACCATATATTTAAGGGTCCTTCTGACTTGGATATCCTCATTACTTTTGTTTTCCTTATATTTATCCTCATTCCATATTCTTCGCTCTTATTCCATATCCTTTCCATCATATTTTGAAGTTCTTAAGTAAGGTAAGATGTATATTATTTGAAATATAAAATCGGTATGATTACATTTTTTGATCACAGTTCGGGTTCAAGAATTTAATTTCCTTCGGTTTGGGTTCGGTTCCGTTGTCCTGGTGCATACGTAAGAATGTTGAATTTTTCTCGTTCATTCCTTAAATCAGAAGGCAAATTCGGTTGCCTCTACGATTAAACAAAGCGGACCTTTCCCCCAGATCTCCCTTCTTTCTCTTTCCCTTTAACGATATCATATCTGGAATCTCTTTCTCTCTTTGACCTCCCCAAACCCTTTCATTATCATCCTTCTCTCTCGGGCACCCCGAATATCTCCGAAAACAGCGGAGGCACGTTTTAAGCCATCCCTTCCTGCATTCGGACGCACGTGGGGCCATTAGGTGAGCGTCGCTCATACATACATATACAAGAGATACGAAATCGGAGCGAACTGACCGTCGTTAAGTGGGAATTAGCGCCCGCTGGAGTCCCAAATCCATCGACAACAACTCTTAGCAGCGTTCCTTCGACGTGTCCGATCCACGCTAAACCGTCATATCCATTCCATTATTTAAATCTAAGTGATGGCACGGAGTTTGATACGTGTTAATGAACGAGTGAATAATGAGAAGTGGCCCGAAATTACTTACGCGCTTTTAGTTATCTGTAATCTTTCATGGGTTGCGGATAGACTTCGAATCTCCGGTTTAATCTCGAGGCTTTCTTTGGTGCCGCAAGCAATTAGAGTGAGAATTGCAGAATACAGCTCTGGAACAAGGAGGTCGTTATAAATATCTTGGTTTCCCGCAGGGTCTAGTGCCTTTCCCGCAAGGACCAGTGCCCCATACGCAGTGCATTTTTCTAACTGCTGCCCAACAGATTAGTCCAGCGCCCGCATTTTGTTAAGGGATCTAAAAATCTTTAGGCCTAATTTGTGTAGATTCTTCTATGATAAAATTGTTCGCCATCTGCCGCTAATCTACGTACACACTTTTCACAAAAATACGTTACACGGGGATAACTCTCTGGTGATTACCACACAGTGTTAAAAATGCACATTTGTATATATCTGGCCTGTAAAGAAAAATACATAATTACCATCATTTTTAACAAACCAACGCATGCAATACTATTATGCAATATATACAATACAACGCACGTAAAACTATTCTTCGTTACTATGTAATGCAAGCTTATTCAGAAAAACAAAGTTTTATAGACAAAAATTTCTTGGAAATTATAATGATAGTAGTAATAAGAAATGTACCAATGTAACAACATACAAAAGCATGTAATGAATGAAGTAAAATAATCACTGAATACATTACAAATCATGCATCTAATAACAATAACCACACATACATTTTACAACCATTGTTCATTATCAACAATCACAGATAATGCTAAGCTCTCATATCATTACTTTGACAATAAAATACATTTATTATCCCTTTTAATACATATTTTACATTATAATCTTAATAAAACTGACACCTAACCTAAGTTACATATTCCTTTCATTAAAATATTCATCTGCACTATAAAATCATTTACATAGCGGAACAAATATAGCGGAGTAATCCATTTAAGCCATCAAATTTGAAAAACGCATATTAATCATACTTCACCCACAGACAGAATATTATCATAACAAACCCATTTCTGTTCGACTTTTCCAACAATTATCATTACCTAAGTAACGATAATATACTACCCATCAATACATAATTACAAAATATTGACATCGATCAACAATTATGATAATATAAAACAGAACGAAGCGAAATTCAGTTGTGATTACTTTGTTTAATGTGTTACTTGATGGTAACGCTTACTAATATGTTTTAGTAAAATTAAATGAACGTTTTTCCCCACGAATCTGGAAATTGTCATCATTTTAGTGCAATTTTTAAAATCAAGCAAAATATTACTGATCCCATTCAAAACTTTATTTTCTTTTGACTCAATTTACACTTTATTTATTCAGAGTTACGAGGGATTTCAATGACGTTCACCATGTCATATGAAATAATAAGAAATAATGTTACATGGACGCGTGCATGTTAAATTAATAAAATATATAAGTCATAATTTTTAAATTTGGTACTACTTCATATATATATTTACCATTTATTCATATCTTGTTTAAATGATTGCACTCCTATGCAAATACATTCGCTTAAAATATTTCTCTTCTAAATATCCTCCAATTTAAAAGTATTTACTCCACTATTGTATGATTATTTTCTCATCAAATTTATTTATACTTCTGTAAATCGAAACTACTAGTACACCTGAATATCCAATCATAATACCATCATAGAGTATTACAATTTCGATCCACTCTGTGCTTTTAAACCTCTAATCCTTTCGTTTCCAAGAATTTTAATTAAAAGTATAATATTTTATCGAATAATCACATTGAACATCAATATTTACACAGTACTACATCGAAATTAAATTTCGACTCAATTAAAGTACGTATGTATTTGGATAGTTATAAGATGTATTTGTAAAGGCACGGATAGAGATAAAGCTTGAGCACTTCACCTTCAACGAATATATTTTTAATAAATTGCCTCTTTTCAGAGGAATAAGACTGGATTGATTTCTCTCATTAATTATTATATTTGGAAAACATTTCAGTGAAAATTGGGTTGATAAAAAATGGGTTCTCATCATCTCATTGCATTTTTCCTGATACTCAATTGTATATATACACCCTCTTGTGAATTCATCATTTTTAATATATCGAATGTAAATAAACTCAATGTTTGGACTCCTGGCCATATTAAAAATCCGAGAATTATTACATATTGAGGGGTCTGTTTTCGTTTCCGCTGAGTGCCCTGTTTAATTTACATATAATTATTTTATCTCTAACAAATGCCCAGTTCACGAGTCTTCACGATTGCGAATTCACCCCTTTAAACCTAATCTAAAAATTTTTTCTACTCCAAATCCATGTTCAGAGGTATAATAATCAGTATAAAGGATGGGGAAAATTATCAAGTTACCTTCTTCTCGGATAGCCAAATGGGTAGGGAGTTCGACTTTGACGAAAGCGTTCCAACGATGGAAAATTAAGGAAGAATAAAGAATTCTTAACAAGAGTTGTAAGCTTCAAGACAATGCTCAGCAGCACGCAAAACGCTGCATTCCATTTCTGGTTCATTCGAAAATCAATTATTGTCAACTTTTCTTTTCTATGCTAAAGTCGCAACAGCTAGCGGCATTCTCCCGTAACTAATACACCGGACCATTAGATTTACGTGGTCTCTTCATATTTTTTTACGAGTTCTAAGAAAATCATAAAATAGTAATAATATTTATTTCGTCACAGATACAGTCAGTTGTAAAGAACAAAATCTGTATTGAATAAGGATGTCTTCTAATCAGTTGGCTACAAATTGGCTAAAAGGAAATAAGTTACCAGAGATAGTGTCGCTCTTTTTCCCAAAGTTACATTGGAGCATTAACTTTATGGGGAAATTGTATTACATAAAAGCTAAAAGTATTCCTGGAGATCGCTTATCATTCCTCAATATTGATGTTTTCTGTTTCCTTGATCGCGACTATGAGGGTGGGTCAATAAGTCCATGACTTTTTAAACAAAATACAGGTTTTTAACAAAAATAGACATCTACCTTGGCCTCCTTTTAGCTCTACACACTTTGTCCAATGTTTTTCCTATTTCTTTTCCCTTCCATATGTTGTCGAGGACCTCAAAATTTGCATTATTTTAGCGATGATGTCATAATTTAAGCCAAATCTCTTCCTATCGAACCATTTTTTTATGTTTGGAAACAACTGTAATTGTAAGATGGTCTAGAGTCTATTAGTAACCACCGTAATCCCATCGCGGGAATCTTCCCCGCCCTTCTTATTGTCACAGAAATAACCATTAGAAGCCTTAGACAATCTTTTCCTCCCCATTCAATTAAGCAACATCCGTTACCATTTTTCCCCCTGGATGCCAACGTTTTCCCATCCTTTCTTAATGAAACCAGCATCGTTCTCATTCCATACCCAATTGCACCTTAATATCCCAGTTTCGTCGCCTGTTATGTATGAATTCTTCCTGGATGGCCACATTGGGCGGGGTTAATGATTCGGATAGCATTGCCATGCATGTCTCAGTATCGTCGCGAGTCGGTGGGCCCGATGAGGCCCGGATGGGTGGGCCGCGGCTGCACATTATTGCAAGACGTAAAAAAGGGGCGTGGCAGGAACTGCCCCCAGATTGGATTATTTTGAATCGGGGATCTCGGCGTTTGGTGTTCACTTTATGGTCTCCGAGCTTGTTCCCCTCTCGGAAAGCGGCTAAAAAATCCGGGGAATCAAGCGTAATTACGTTAATAACGTATCGTGAATGGGGAACGCGGATGGAATATGGAATCGCTCCCGTGGATGGTGATGGTCCGATCAAATGTTTGCCGGGGAAATGAAAAAGGATACTTTGGAGTGATTTAAAGTGACATTTTTAGAGTTCTTTCCCGTTCTTTTTTTTTGACTCGTATATGAATGCTTGTCGGCTATGCTATGAGGTGTCGGATTTGAAAATGTCTTCGAATGATGTTTGCTGGTCGGCCATATATAATGTCATCCTCCATTGTTTGAATGTTTAATTAAAAACATAAAACAAATTGGTACTCTCATATAGATTCAAAATTGAATGAATCTTATAATGTACAATAATATTCCTTAACACATAAATAAACAATTAAACGCATGTAATAGTATAAAAAGCAAGACAAGCAAGTGACCCAACTTTACACGAATTCACTTAACAAAAAATTCGCTTTAACACTAGTAGCCATTTGCGAAGGCAAACGTATAGCCGAAACAAATTTTTCGCTTTCATAGAAATTAATATCATTATCCAATGACTGATTATATTAGAATTTTAAATATTCGTTTAACACAATTTCGTTTCGCACGAAATTTTTCAGAACTTATCGTGAAAAGCTATATTGTATATATCGTACATGTATATGTATACTACAGGTAATGAAATGTAATTGAATAAAAGCTGATTGGTATTTCACGAAGTCAGAGCATGGTTACCTATGTGCAAAGTAGGTTATTCATATTTTTCTTAATCCACATATTTCCTGGTTAAGGTAAAAGTGGTGTTAATGTTGCAAGTAAATGTTCATCATTCTATGGAAGGATTTAAATTGTACAAGTACTAAATAAAATAAATCGCACATTGGTATGCAATGAAACCACCCCTTCAGAACATGAAGTCAAAAGTAAATTTTTGAAAATCCTGCATACTTGCACTAAAATCACTTAAATACTTTCTGACGTGAATGCTGTTTCATAATTAAAATGATGTTATTGGGCAAAGTTTATGAGCTGATTTTACTGTCAAACGTGAAAGGACCTCTTTGGGTGCCAGGTTGGTATTTGTTGGCTACAGAAAGGCATGTTGAACATTATTTTCTGAAATATATTTTGCGTTATCTAGATTTAATTTTGGAGATACGATGTGAGAGAAGAACAGTCCGTGAAGCATACACTCCATAACAGTACGCGCTATTTAGCTCGTTGTCGATAGACCACGCTGACGGAGTGAGGCAAGAGAAAAAAATCTCCACGTGCTCCACGTTATCTGAAAAGTTTGACATAGTATGAAACGCATCAAAATGCCAGCAGCGCCATAAAATACTTTACGGCACAATTAAGTTAATAATCTCGTAAAAATTTACGGTTCCTAAGTAAGCATAACGGAGAGAATACCTGAAACTTCTCGACTAACCCATCTTTCATTACATCCTTTGAATTTCTATCGCCGTTACGCCCCCTTGTTCGCCGACGCTCATTTTTTACGCCCCCTCTCGGAATCTGATATCCTCAGTCGTCGCGCATGGAAAAAAACACGGGATCTCGTCATGCGCCGGGGAAGATGAAAAGGCCAACTGGTCCTAGGTGGGGTTATCCCCAACCGAAGGGGATTCGAGTAATGGTAAGAGGATATTCTTCAGCGGCAGAAAAGGAGGAAGAATCATCAAGATAGGGGTGCCGAGATTTCGACCCATGGCATGGGAGGGTTTCCTCCCCGAGACCGGCCGGTCGTATATGGTACGTGCCGACCGACTTTATAGTGAAAAGGGTCGTAAAATATTTTCGTAGTTAGCCTATCAGGAGTCAGGGGGCGCATTTTTGGAGGAATAAATCTGAATGCGTTATCTTCGCCGTTATTTTCTTACGATGTCCGTGTTGAGTCGATCCCCCGAGATGAACCAAAAATCTAACTGTGCGAATCGCGTCGTGAGATTTATTCGTATGTTGACGTATACTTCGATGAAGGGATCGTTCAGAATCAATGAGATGATGCAAAAGATGATCTATAGTTTCGACAGCAGTGCATCAGAGAGGGTCAAAACCCTCGGCTGGGAATCTCTTGAGGATTAAAGGAAAGAATATATAGTATATGCTATTCGAGAAGTTTTTAAGTGGTGATTTACATGATGAAACTCGAGAAATCGTGATTCCCATACTCAGTAAACACAATTTTCGAGGTCAGACATCAAAAAGATTTTGCGTAATTATTGCGAGAACGGATAACTATTTCTGGTCCTTTGTGCCAGACAGTATTTAGTACACAAATCAGATAGCTAATTAGGGAGTTTGATGTTTTCACACTCACTGCCATGCGCCGTTTAGCAGCTTGCGGGGTAATAACGTAAGGTCTTTATTCAGGCGAGATTGAGACTAAAAAGTCTCTTCTTCCATCTAACCTTTCGTCAATAATGTTATATAAATAAAATGTTTTGTGTTGGTGAATAGAGAAATAGAGAGGAAAAATTTAGAATGAGTGGATTTAAAAAAAAACCTAAGGTGATATCTTAGGAAAAAAAGATCCACTGCAGGAAAACACCCGCAAAGAAGGCGGGTGTTTTTCTGGGTGAAAATCCTGCGCAAACCTACTGATAGTACATGCTAAAAGATATAATAGAAAACTATGTAAGAATAGAAAATTACCAGACAGTACTATAAATCAATTGCAAAAATTATGATAAAATAAAATCAGAAAAAGAAAAAAATGCAATATTAAACAACGTAAATAAATATATGATAAAAACATAAGATAAAACATCCAAACTAAAATACAAAAATAATAATAAAATAACAAAATATAATCAAAAAGAGGAAGTTGCAGGAATACATCATGAGAACGTAAATATAAATGATCGAAAGTCATGTATTTGATGTCAAAGTGTAGAGACGTATAAAGTTTTAGGGATGAAATGGGATGCATGAAAAGGTATAAGGAGTAGATGAGAACAAGAAAGAATCAATGGATGATTGAAGCTGTTATACTAAACAAAGCCTCAAGTTGAATTGAGAAAGGTAAATAAGCATTCTACTTAATAAAACATTCCTCTGCGTTGCTATAATTTCAAAGGATCACTCCAACCATCCAAAATAAATCACTTATACAAAATACTACTCGGTATTTATTACATTTTATATTTGCATCGAGATATGACATCCGTCTGCTGTGATGAATGGCATAACAACCATATCTACATACATAGCCTTCAAGCCGCCTTTTGCTGTGTGGCTGGGGGTAAATTCAAATAAAAATTTTAATTGGAGTCATTGGGAGATTTTTATGGGAGAGCAGAGCTCAAGGATAATCAGATCCGAGCCAGAATCCAATTTAAAAGCAAATTGGACGAGGAATATGAAATGTACAAAATTTTCCAAATTCAAGTAACCCATAAAGGAGTGCCATGGTTTTGTACCAAAAAGAATCCTCACAGAATTTTGATCTTTTTAGAGACTTGAAGGCAAATAAATCTATATAATAGAATGAAATTGCATACCTTTTTATATGCATAGAACACGATGTATAAAGGGTTGGTTGTTGAATTGTTAGTAAACCATTTTTTCTCGTTAAACGACAAGTATATCCTCTCCTTCATAGACATATTAACAAAATCTTTGAATCTTAATTTGCTTTAAACCAGAATTCTGTACCTAATTGATCAAAAAATCATTTATTCCGCTAGGCTTTTCTTTATTGTATTGAACAAAACAGAAATTCTACAGGTGGAGTTCAGTTCTCGAGAACTAAGGAATTCGGAGTACAGTTACTCCTGCTAACTCACGTGAATTGATTCCTTGGTGTGTTTGAGTTGGCAAAATTAAGAGAATGCTGTGTATATTCACTTACGGATGCTTAGGATGGAATAAGTTTTCTAGTGATTCATTACCAATTTTAAAAATTATCGCACACAGCACGTTTACTCAGACCTTTTTCATGTGGAAGATGCATATCCGTGATCCTTCTCATTGCTAATCTTACTCTTCCGATTTGATCTCTCTCCACAATAAGAGAGAAGGGAATTAATTGAAAGATACTCGGAAAAAGAGCAGAAATGGCTGAAGACGAAGCCTCAAAAGACGAGGGCTCTCGAGGATTGGAAGCTAAGAAGATATGCCTCATCCTACTTAAGAACGAGCTTATTAAACGAGACCAACGTTTCTTAACCTAGATTTATTATTTAATGTTACTTAGAGCTTTGTCGAGATATAAGCTCTTTTGCCTCGTTATCCACGGCGCATATCTTAATCTTCCGGCATCAAAATAGAAAATTATTTTCTCCTTGTCGCAACTGCAACCTGAAAAGGTCAGAGAGACCGAATAAGATTTGGTAAGGTCAAAGTCATTTTATATGCAGAATATACCTCAATTTTGCAAATTCGTGGTGGTTCCATTTATACTATGGATTTTGATTCCCTTTTTTACACTTACGTTTTTTTTCTTGGATGAATACGCAATAATTCCTTTTCGTTATCTAGTAGTGACTTCTTAGTTGAAACCTTAGACCTTAACGCCGTTTTCTTGCGCTTCTTTTATTTGTGAACAATTAATAAAAAATATTTTAATATTACAATACTGCAATAAATGTATTATTTTGTTGTACATACATTGTATTTTGGTATCTTCATCACAGGACAATGTACAATTTTTTTCATTAAGTGCTTAGTTGTCATGAAATACCACCAAGTAAAGACCGAAACTAGCGTCGCCCATTTTTTTATCATTCGTTCATCCTTACAATTTGACTTTTGAAGTCACCATTATTTGATCTCACTGACTTTGTCAGCTTGAACTTACAGTTAGGAGAGAGTAAATTTTTATTTTGAACTTACAAACAGTCCTGATCAATTTCTTTATGATCGACTAATGTTCCGAATTTGGTATTAGTTTTTATTGTTTCACTGTAGTTATAATGACTCGTGAGAAATTATATCATTAAACGAATTTTTATAATTAATACATGACATCATCCATCAGAAATATAGCATTACTTGATATCTTTAAACATTTTTAAATACATTGACGGGTTATCGGATCTGGGAGTTGAACGGTAAAGGTAAGCTGATTTGATGGAAACACAAACAAGGAAGTGCCAGGGGTAGTGGACGAAGAAGGCTCTGACTGAAAAAAATAATACGGGCAGAGGAAATGTATGGATCAGATATTGTGAGGGATTAGATTGATTAAGGACTCACTTGTCGGATTCAGGGAAAAGGACCAGGGAGTACAGGAACCAAAGTTGTCGGCTAATGAAGGGCAGAGAGAATTTATCAAGAAGTAAAGATATTTGCGGAAATCTAACGCACAGGAACTTATAAGTGGTAGAAAACGTATGTAGATCACAATATTTAATTTAGTTTAGCTTGACGGAATTATTTATTGAATTATATATCATTGGCGAGGTTAGGCCAATGTGGGCCTCTCTTCCACCTAACTTCATGTGTCCTGAAAATATGTACATACATATATACTTCAAAACAAAAGGACCGAGTTATGTGTGTGGGAAAATTTTTGCTACTGAAGGTTGACAAAGAACAAACACATTTCAGGAAAACACCCACAGAGAAGCGGTGAAACAAAAACACAGTAAAAATAACGAACTATTGACAATTACAAAATTTCGTAAATTATATGCATAAATGAATAAATTTACCGAAAAATATACTTGCAAACGAAAAGAAATAATATTTACTAAATCTAAGAGGGAAAGAAATTTTTAAAAATTCACAGACATCAAAATAACATACGCTTTTCATTAATATTCACCAAAAAATAAAAATATAAAGGTCAGCCAGCGGCGTCCGGTGAGCGTTAATGAGATGCATATTAAATATTTGGATAAACCTAGATAAATTGGAATATCCGTTGAATTTTACGCGCAATTTTCTGCGGGAAATATAATTGCAAGAACTGCCGGTTGGCGTTCATCGAAGAAAGAATTGCGGTAACGTCTTGTATAATTCCTTGAATTGTACGTCAGATTTTTAAGCCCCTTCTTAATCTTGATCGATATAGTGTAGCATTTTCTATTTATCTTACAATTGAGAAATGTTAATACCTTAGGGCAGGAAAAGAACATGTCTTTCTTCTTTAACAGGTTCAGTGCTGTCCAAACACGACCGTCGTTTACTCTGGTCTAGACTATTCAAAGAACTATTTCACACATATTCAAATTCACATATTCAAAGAACTATTTCAAAGGCATTCTTCCAGGTACGCTGCCGCATAGCACATCCGTTATCCTTTTCAGTCGTTCTTAAGGCTCTATTGTGGCATAACTTTCGGTAGTTTCGCCGTGCGACCGATATTTTATTTTTGGTCGGACTGGAGACAGCGACCCTCGTCAAAATATAAATATTAAAAATCAACGTAATTTTTTGTCTTCTTTACTCTGCTCGGTTCATTATTATGAATATAAAAAAGCTAAAAATATCTTTTTAATCAGTTAGTCGGAAAGAATTTAAAAAATTCATGGAGCAATGAGTGTGTTAAATGAGGGGATGGAACGAAAATGTTTTCCTAGATTTGTAAAGTATTCCTGATCGAGTTTTCTCAAAGGAAATGTTGTGATAAAAATTGTCCAATAGGATAACCATTTAGTTAAAGCATACCGTATGCTGATAACCTTAAGAAGGGAGTTAGAGAGGATTCATAGTCACCTCTATATCAATATGCCCAAAGTTCTATGAAAGATCATGCCTATGATTAAGAAGTCCAAAAAACTCTCCAGTCGCCGAATATGCCGGTGACCGTCGGCCAAATTCCTCGAAAAGAGCAAGGAAGCAGCGGATTACCGAACTTCTGAGAAACAACCGGGAGGTGGATGATGAAAGGTGGAGAGAATTTATGAGAATGTAAGGATATTTGAAGACATCTAATGCACAGGAACACCCTCTTGGGAAACACCCAAGAGGTGTTTGAAAGAAGGTTGGTAATCCGCGGCTTCCTTGCTGCTTTCAAAGAATTTACCCGATGGTCACCGGAATATTCGGCGAGTTTTTCGAATTTCTTATTCATTAGCAGCCGAGTTCTAATTTCTTCTCTATTAATGTCATCTCGTACATATGATTTAAATATGAATCCCTTATATTCAATCACGACACGAATAATTATATTCCTTACTTTTTACTTATTTTTACCAAATATTTAGCTATGATTCATTAACATCTCAAGATAGTTTTCAAATAAAACTTTCATTAGCTCAGAAACTGAAAAATATTAAGCTATTTTCACGTGCCTAAGGAGTCATAGAAGTGAAAACACGCCGTGGCTGCCACTCGAACCCAGGTCTCTTCAGGTTCTCCTTCCTTGAATATATTCTAACCATCAGTCCACTCACTTTAAAGAAAGCCATACATTCGATATCTCGTCTTTTAAATGAAAGTACACGAGTAAATGATTTAAATGAGTAGTGAGTTACTGAATTTATTACACGCATCGTAGAAAATCGTGCCAGAAATGTAAGGGCAAAATAATTAATACCACGTGTCAGTCGCAGCAGCGCGTGTAAGATTCATTATTAGTCGCTCAAAGGCCCTAATTTGGACTAAATTCGTGTAGAAATGTTTTATTCTGGAATATACAACGAATGAGAAATTGTTATTTTTTCACGCTGCATGGAATTCTACCAGGAAGTCACGGCACAAGCTTCACAAAAACTTTCGAAAGCCGCGTGTTTTCCTCATACCGGCAAAATCCCCTTAGGTGAGCTATCACTAAAGCAAAGAATTCGCTGAGCAAATTCGTTAATTAGTTTAAATAGTGAAATTTCTGTGATAACCTGGTAATTGCCTTAGAGGAGTAAAAAATGCTTAGCTCGTTGGACGATTTCTGAAAGGTCATGTGACAACCTACACGAAGTCAGACCATGGAAGAAAATTACTCTCACGCACATCGTTTTCGTATTTCATATTCTTCAGTTATTAATTCAGTGAATAATTTGATTTTTATTGTGATAATAGGGAATTGTGGGTGGAAAGTAATTCACTACGAGAAAATCGTGTATCATTATAAATCACTACGACTTTTTTCATCATACTATTAATTTCGTAATTTATATTTGATCTTTTTTTCTTTACAATCCATCTCAGCTCACTATAAAGCCAAAAATTCTTCAATACTTGAATGCGACCAATTAATTTTGATAACTGATACTGCTGTGAAAGATTTAATATGATTAAATGTCATATTCCTCTCCTTTCCAATATCTCAAACAATACTATCGGAGTGATATAATAATCTTCTGAATATATTCGCTCAAGAATGATCGAAGTTCTTTATCTGTATATAAGAAGTATCTTTATCCTCTTTAACTTTCCACACAATGTGTCTATTCTTGCGTAGAAATTCAATGAAATAGTTCTCGATCATCAGAAGTTCACATAATTATTTCCAGTTGAAAAGCTTCAATTCTTCCACGTGCAGTTACAATTGCCACGTGTACAGTTTGCTTACGTTCGAACGACAGTATGGATTACTCACAGCTACTTGAATTCACTCGTGTAAAATCATGCACTAAATACATCATCAAGACTGCGAGGTCGCGTCGTACTGTTTGTGTTCACAGAGATTAGGATTGAAGCATTGCAAAATTACCTTGATTTTCCAGCCGATGCGAAGACAAACATCGAACGAGTCGTAATCCGCGTTTACTTGAAAATAAACCGTGAAAAATAAACAAACTCCAGCCAGGATTCGAGTCTTAGCCTCATTATATAGCGTCATACCTGATTTGATTAAATCAAAACATGTAAACATTCATCGCGCAGCAAGGTTCCTCTGAGGATGGAAATTCTCAGAAATGAGGAATCGAGTACGCAAGGTATTAGTTCAGTTACTCCTTGAAATGCTTTTCTTTGTGATTATTTGCTTCGTAATTTTAGTTTACTTTGACTGAACTCCATAACAATTGTTAGAAGAGAAATAGTACCAGCGCTCGTCTCCATATCGAATGCAGAAATTGAGTGACTGAAACGTGGCGTTCGCTCGGTTCATTCCATATCCACTGCACAGAGGTATTCTACCTTTTTTTTAAGACGGCTGAAAATCCCGGCTCTCGGCAGAATATCCTCATTACAATGCGTAATGAACAACGCCAAGCTCAATGAAATCGCGATACTTGGATTTGTGAAAGCAATTAAGCCAGCTCTTCAGATTGTATACGGAGGCACGTTTTAGGTGGATATAATTAATCCTGAAGGAGTTATTCCAGGTATAATTATTGTTTGCCTTGGAAACATAACTGCAAAATTATGTTTTGATTGCGGTCGAAGAACGATAAGGAAAATCGGTCGTGCTTCGGTGTATTTCGAATTCATGTATGTTTATTTATTATTATTACATCTATTTTAGGTGGAGACCAAGTCCTTTGGGAAACAATTTCAGTAGGCTCATATACTGATAACTAATTTTTACAGTAGTCTTACAACCTAATAGCATGTCACAATCTACATAACCTGTCTATTAACATCTTATGAATTTTAGAGAAGGTCTCAAATACTCCCACAGGAAAATTATACCATTCCAAATTAGTTCAATTTAAGAACGAAAATTTTCTTATAATTGTTATTTGAATAATCAATTCCACTTAATGTTTAAGGTCTCTCCTACCAAAAAATGCTGCTTTTCTAACTTCCTTTGATGATTCCCTAAATGAATTAACTCCCGTGTGTACTTTAAAAAGTTCACCTAACCTTTTCTAGCACTTTGGTCTTTCAATTTAATGCTAAAAAGAAATATTCTCATGATAATAGTTCCGAATAGACTTATGAAAAAAATAAAATTCTCATTTCCTTCGGCTAGCAAAATCCATTTGCATACGGAAAAATAATCCACCAAAACAAGGCACGAAATTTGTAAATAAATAAATCTATAGAATAGAGCTATGAGATGTGATGCATTGAAATAATGAATGTCTTATCGGTATGTATTTGGGTGATAATATCCATAAAGAATAACTCATTCGTCTCTTTTTCGAAGATTAGGGATAGTTTTGCCTCTTCGACGCGGAATATCTAGGAAAGTACCAGTAGAACATCTTAAACATAATTTTACCACAATTTACAATCGACGTAAAAAATCAAGCTAGTTAAATTGCTGCTACATTTCTGAGGCTTTATTGTCTCAATGTATTCTTTCATGGCGGACAATTCTCCTATCGTAATCATTCCTCATTTTTACAATACTTAATCCTTCCTTGAAATTGTTCCTTTTTTAACCTTTCGTTTTAAATTCGTTGTGTATAAACGTTTTCGGTAGAAAAGGAGAGGATTAACGACGAAAATTTAATAAAATCCAATCGTAAAACAGCGCACGTAGAAGGTTAACAAAATATATCAATTTCCGATATTCATCAATAGGACTCCCACGAATATTTCCTCCCATACTTCACATCTCAACAACGGTAAATGCCTCGTTCTGAAATGAGCCTTACAAACGCTTCGATAAAGTGAAAAAAATCCGTTCATGAAAAGGGCACGCGCAGAGCCGGAGAAGGAGGAATCAGCCAAGGGCACGTAGGGAAAAAAAGCATTCAGGCGCTATTTAAACACCCCACGGATGAACAAACCTTATCTTTCGAGAGATTTAGAGTAGGGAGGGGTATGACCTTTTTGAGGGACAGAGAGAGAAAGATTCAATGGTAAACAGTCATTAAATCCTATTTGGTCGGCTGAGCAGATTTGCATTGGTGTGCTGCAGGACCTCCGTAATACACTCGAAGTGGAATATATAATTAAATAAGAGCCCCGTTTTCTTTTTCTCCCCGTGCGACCAATCAGGGGGCATTGTGGAGATTCTTTTTTTTTCGGAGGGGTGCGCCCTAAGGAGGGGTTTGGATGGTGTTTCTGGTGATGTGGGAGGGGCAGAACTCCTGGGGGCAGAGGTGAATGATCGGAAAGAACTGTGGAGGACGGTTGGTAATAGGAAGGCTTCTTAAGATGCCCTCGGGAATTTGATTGTTAAGCAGGGGGGAGTTACGATCGTTTTTCTCAAAGGGGGATGACTTTTGCAGTCGGTTGAAGGTTGCTTAACGAGAAGGGAATCAATATTAAGGGGGTGCGATCGTGTTGGAAGGTCACTATAGTCGAACTACGTGATTGCAGCTCTAAGGAGAAAGGGAAGGAATGAATCTGAGCAAGGGTGATGATCAGTTCCATCTGATGTTACGTCAACGTAAGGAGAAATATGGATTGATGTCGGGTTGTTAGTTGGTTGTAAGAGCAGCTTCGCATATACATGCTTGTAAAATGTTTTTTTTTATAGTTTTAAATTTAATCATGAAATCTCACGGCTATGAAAAATTTCTCTCTTTTATTACTCCTCTGCTTTCGCGGGTTTTTTTCGTTTTTCCTTATTGTGTGGGCGTTTTCCCGCATCCTGGCTTTTTCTCCGTAAACCTCCAGTCGAGCAGTTTTTCATAACTACAACCCACACATTCCAACTCTTTTTTCCTTATGTATTTGTATTTCTACTTGAACTTAGCTTGAAACTTGAATGTTGTCGTGATTACCTTTTAGATGGCACATATCTTATTTAAAATATTGATATTTTTTAATGTTTGTCTTTTTGATTTTATTTTTTTTTTGTACTCAGATGTATCAGACCACATTTTTTCGAGTATTTGTAAAGGCTATGTGGAAGAGAGGCCATCTTGGCCAAACCTCACCAAAAGGGTTTAATGATAATAGTGAAATTTTAGACGAAGTGAGGGAAATTTTACTTTCAGTTAAGAATCACTCGTAACCTCCGAGAAGCATCGGCAATACATTAAGAGGAATAAATCGCAAGGACAGAGAATTATATTAAGTCGTTCTTTCCCCAAGCTATTAGAGAACCTAATAGGCTAGATTATTGATGATGGTGTTAATACACTCCCTGCCATACGCCACCAGCGGCTAACGGGATATAAATCTAAAATTTTAATTGGAAACTTCAGCATTACTCTAGAAACTTGCCAAGGGGAATAATTTAAGCTAGTTACTTTTAATCCATTCTTTGTATATGGATTAACAATCCGGTAGCAACAATGCTACTATCGTAGAAAAAAGATAGAAAAAACGGAAATCCTTTTTCATGATCTGGAAGAAAGAAAACAGAATCTTACAACCCACTTATAGTTTAAAAAACAACGTATAGTGGGTCGAGGGTCCAGTCTCATTACTTAAATGCTAGACCACTAGATGATGGACCGAGGCTTGATTCACAATGTGACAGAATTTATAACTTTCCTTAAACATTGTAACTTTCCTTATTTTCTGTTCTTCAACTTCAATATTTCATGCTGAAGTAAGTGAAATTAATCGGTATGCTACTGCGGGGGTTATACGGACTCCAGCCTCAGAAAAGGGTTACGATGACAGTAATTCATACTACAATGGCTCCAAAACCTTCATCTTGCCCTGAATGATGAACGACAGGGTATCATATAAATGTAAATTTTTATCCCGAAGCAAGCGACAAGAATGAGTGACATTTCATCGGCATTGAATCAGCTAATCATGGACACTTTTCGTCGACTCTATGACTGCGACATGGACCCTGAAAGAAGGGTTGAAAGGGAGTAGATAATTAGGTCCTTGAACCATGGGGATCGAGGAACCCCTCGTGAGAGAGATTCCCCTCGCGACCATTGACGTTAGGGTTAACAAAATTGATTTCGAGGACTGAACGTGTTTTTAAATGTCCGGCGATAAAGCATTTATGCAGCAAATAAAATTCATCTTCGCAGAAGGGGGCGTTGATGACAGACGCTATGGAACAAGTTTAGCAAGGCTAGAATCCAATTAAATATTTTCGGTTCGAACTCCTATTCTCGATCAATCGACAGTGTGAGATTTAATAAGGAAGGGTTTTTCGCTTATTGGGTCCACGTATAGTGGGGCCAGATTCTTAACTATACTAATATACTGTAAGATATCTCTTTATGCAAATCATTTCTATGCGATTTTGAAGTTATTTGGTTTGTTTGCCGTCAAAAATTTCTTGGACTAACATTTATACAGGCTTGTTTAAGAAGCTTGCATATATAGAAAGTCTTTTAAACTGTTATTGTATTATGATCATAACTTTGCTGCAGCTTGACTTTTGTCAGGTGTAAGTCCCAAACATTGTGAAGTAATACTTGCACAATACATAAACCCCCCACAGTCCCTTTATCTAGAAGTCTCATGAATATTAACTTCCAAAATAGCATCGCTATTATTATAGACCATATTAGAACAAACAAAAATAACAGCAAGACTTAATTTATAGAAAATCCCCCTGTCATCCCTTCTAATACAATTAGAACACCTTAAAGTGCAATATTAAAGTATTGCAGTTGCCTTGAGTAATTGGGACTTCAAGCCTTGGTGGTGAATTGGTAATTGTGAAAAATACTGACCTACCAACGTCAAAATCCCGAATTCGAGTCCCTACTATTCTGAATTTTCCAATATAAGCTATTGCAGTATGCGTTTGGGATTTTTGCTACATCGTTCTCTTTCTCTAAATGAATATGTCTGATAAATGAATGTTTGCGAGAGAATACAGAAATATTTAAATTAATAATTAGAGTTCTGATTAAAGCAGAGTACGAAGGTGAATAGGCTACTATCTGGTTTGAGCCTCATTAAAGTCGATCGACTTTCTATATTTATTAAATATGATTCTCGATGCTGATTCGTTGGATATAAATATTCTTTTGAGTTGATAATTTTATTCTCTCCAGTATATTTTCAATCCATGGCCGCATAAACTGCGTTTCTTTGATTTTCCGTAATGGAAGCACGTCGTATTCCCGCGAATCAACGTTGAGTTATTAGCTTGATTATGCAGATGGGAAATAACTCGATAATTATGTTCACTTATGAGTAAACGGAGGAAATAGCCGCACGATTTATAAAGAATATATTAACATACGAAAAATTAGTGATCTTCATTTAACAAGCTAAAGAAATATATCCACTCATTTTAGTTTGTGTAAATCAGATTTACGTCAACAAATAAAGCAAAGAAAACCTTTTTCATCAGTTTCCCCATATTTGTCAGTTCTAAAATAACCTTTTAATTATGTGCGTTAGCAGAAGATATCAGAGATTTAGAGAAGATTGATCCACATTATCAAGCAAACAGGAAGCCACCAACGCAGCGAAAATAAGCCTTCCTGTTTGTGTGTAAAAAGAAATTCAGAAGGAAAACGAGCCGCTAATATATTCAATCCTCACCTAAAAGACCTCTGCGATGCCTTTGTCTCCATTTTATGAAAACAATCGCCACCGCATTTCATCACGTCGCGTCGGAATAGGTACGCTGGTGAGTGTTTACACCCAGACATTCATATTCGCACTGGGGAAAGGGGAATCCCGTTCCTCAATATCCCTAACCCTTTTCCGTCTCAACCCCTTTCATCTTCTTTTTAACCCCTCCTTTCACTCTCACACTTCGTTTCACCCTCAAACGTCCTTTCACCCTCAGAACCCCTTTCACCTTTCCGAATCCCAAAAAACCATTCGGGTAACGGACACGCCGTACTCCTTTCCATTTCCTAGCCCGCTCTCCATATCCGGTGCTCTCAAGGTGAACTTAAACCTTTTTTTTAATGAACTGGGCCCAGGAATTAGGTTCGGAGCAAACGTGCTCTCCCCGGCGCACGCACTTAAAAAAAGGACTGGGAAAAGGGGGAGCACACGGTAAGTGTATTAATTTTTTTCCGTCGCCCCCGCTCACGGATGACGCAACGTTTTCCCAGAGACCCCCGTCATTAGGAAGGCCGGCGGTGTGGTGAGGATTCATACGGGGCAATTCCGACCGACGAATCTCTTTGCTGTTTTTTTTTACTTTTTTACCGTCGTCGGTATATGACGGAAGGTAATGCGTGCTCAACTGATTCGACGGGATGGCCTGATTGTGACACAATGAAAGTTTCGTTTCTGTGTCGTGGTCGAGATTGACAGGTTCGATCCGAGAAATCGCTTTCGTTGACTCGATGCCTCCGTGGTAGTTTGTGCCACTCGGGAGGTACACCGTTTTTGAGCGTTCGTTTTCTTAGCTTCGATTAGAACGTCCAAGTCATTTTCTATTGCGATGTCGAATTGATCCACTGGAAATAAATATTCATGCACTTAATCCCAATTTTAATTCTTTTTATCTGGCTATTCGTTCACCTTACCTAGATATTATCTCGATTAAGATGTCAAAGTTATTTTCTGTACTATTATTATTAATATTTGACCCTTTATTAGGCGAGGTTAGGTCCGAGTGGGCCTCTCTTCCATCTATCCTCATATGATGATCCTAGATGAGAATTAAAGAAGTAATATGGAAGAAATATTGTCATGGAATACCACAAAGTGACCCGCCAATCAGTTGATTTTATTAAAGAAGTAAAATCATAGAATAAAACTAACATAAGAGAAGAGGAAAAAACGAAATATTTGATTTTTATTTGAGCTGATTGAGTTGATGAATTCGCATTAATAAATTTTCATCCACTTAATCCCGATTTTAGTTCTTTGAATACGGCTATTCCTCCATCTTATTTCGGCACTATCTCGCTATATCCGGATATAAGCTCGTTTTATTAGGTTATTGGTTCTTTCTATCCGGCTGTCTATTTATCCGGGTTTCTTTTCGCTTCACTTTTTGTTTGAGCGTTTTCCCGTTACTTTTTCATTAAAGGACTCCATACTCCAGTTTTCCGCTTACCGAAATCTTTCACTTTTTTTTTTTGTCTTTTGATTATTTTATTACTGTAGCTTGAAACTAAATCTTTATTTCTTTACCAATAAACCGTTATTATTATTGACTATTAAAACTCTGGAAAGATGGAAACTCAAAGAATTTTAATTTTCCAAAACGCTTAATTTAAACACATAGCACACGAACTGTTTCGACAAGTAATCATCTCGTGTTATTTGTTTAAATTAAACTTTGTGGAAAAGTACAATTTTGAGATAATAATTAATAACATTAATACAATACTTTTGAGATTCTTTCCGTTATGATTTCCGCAGTAAATAGCCTGATTCTATATAGTTTATAAAAATCTGTATTTTCATCCCGATATTACCTTGCCCTTTCCGGCAGTTTTTTATCCGTCTGCATTTCATTCGGATACGAATGCAAATGAATCGAATAATTTGATGAAAATATTACCGTTCGCAGTTTCTGAACGCCTGGTAGTACGAATTTAATGCGAGAAAATAGCTTCGTAATCCTCCATCATCTCTTATCACCTACTCGTCAAGTACCATTTTGAAACCGTTTGATTCAACTTCCGAAATGCCTTCCAAATTAAGGATATCCCATAAATTATACTGCAATACTGAACATCAGAATATTGAAATATAGTATCTCTATTAATCATCACCGTATAAGAAATTTATCTTGGGTATAGTATTTTATGATTTCATCCTTTACTTTATCTACCATTTTATAATAATAATTATAATAAAACGACTTTATTAGAGGGCGAGATTGAGACTTCTCTTACATCTAACCCTTATAATATGAAAGAAGTAAAGAGATTATGGGTTTAAACAAAAGGAAATAATAAAGAGATTTGTTTGCGGGTTAAAAAAACCGAAGTTACTACACTTAGGAAAAAATAGAACCCCGCAGGAAAACGCCCACAGGAAGGGGGGCGTGAAAAACCCGCGAAACCTACAGACAGTAGCATCTAAAAATTTTAAAGAAGAGGGGGAATAAGGAAAAGAGAAGTGACTGCAACATTACTGAAAGGAATTTAAAAAAGCATCATAACTGAACAATGATACGATAGAAAATGAATCATTGCAAGATGATAAAAGAAGTGAGAAAAACATAATACATAGATATTTACAGTATCACCATTGGTTGCGTCAATTTAGCAATAAAAGCAGTAAAAAATCAAATGAATCAATGAAAAAGAATAAACCATAGAAACTGCAGATTACCAAAAATAAAAACCATAGGAAAATCAATACATATAAACACAATACATAGGTATATACAATATCGTCAATGGTTAACATCAATTTAGCTTTTATCGACTCAAAGAAATTATTTCGGAATTAAACACAATTCATATAAAATAGAGATCTATTTGTTCATCTACAGCAGGTCGAACTTAATCAATTTTCTCGTTTATGTTTTGCGTATCTTAAAATATCTGAAAAAGGGACCAATAATGGATATCCGTTCTCGCCAAAATCACGTGGAATTCTTTTGATGTCTTTGTTAGAAAATCGCTTTTCCTGAGAACCCCGAATCACGACGTCGAGTATTTCATCATGTGAATCACTACTTTAAAACTTCTCGAACAGCTTGTGTCTATACTCGGCTTTTCTATCCTTAAAAGCAGAGGGTTTTGATCATCTCCGATATACTGCTATGAAACTAGTATCAAGTTAGAGCAATCTCGCGATTTCTAACGGTATCGACTACTACATTTATACCATTTTTATTTCATTCGATGATCTCATTTTTTTTTTCAAGAAACGAATTTCCAACCAGCATCAGATGAGTGAGACGTAGATTCATTTAGACATTTCTAAGGCGAATTGTGCGCATAGATACGAAATCGAATCGAACTTGCGTTTTCTTATTTCAGTTTAAACACGGTATCTCTTGCTTCAAAAGAGGTAGTTCTGCTTAATTTACAGAAATATCTTTCTCAATAATTTAAAATGAATGGCTATTTTAAAATAAGAGTTTTACATAACGGTTAATGCATGATGGATACAACTGTTAATAGTTATATTTCCAATCACCGAAGGTAAATGAAGTCGAATTTGTGGCTATATTTATAATTTTGTGCCGTCAAAATTTCAAGATCAGATACAGAGTCTTTAGGCATAAGGTCTATGATATTTTGCATCGCATAGAAAATCAAATTTAATAACCTAAAGGTGGATGTACAGTGGGAGAAACAATTATCGCAACACCAATTGGCGTCAGAGCGCGGATTACGCGGGAACTAACTGAAAACACTCTACCGCCGACAATTCGGCAACTCTGAATCGAGCCAGTAAAAACCGCAATATTCAAACTTTTACGATCACCTTTGCGAAATTTCCTAATATTGGCTTTGCCTCATTGCCTTTATTTTTTGCTATTTGTCGTTCAAAGCTTGTCGCAATCAAAATAGTTATCTAGAATGTCATTATAGTACGCTGAGGGATAATGACAAACAAGAGTATTTGATGGTGGAATATCAGACAGTAAATGAAGATTTTGCGGTATTATCTTGCGAATTTAACGGTTAAATACTTTAATACTTTGAATTTTGATGGAAAATAATTCTCGCGAGTAAGATTAACCATTTAAGAAAACAAATACAGAAATCACTAGGATATGTCGTATTCTTACATTTGAATTTTTTCTTCAGCAGTGTAGTTTTCCACGGCATAAGGTATAACAAATATCCTTTCGATAAAATCTAATCTAATCCGTGTGTTGAGGGAGTTTATTCTTTCTCAGTGCTCCTCAGCAATTAACGTATTGACAGGAATTAGTATCACTATTATTAGCTTTTAGGTGGTGGAAACGGTAATCAACATTTTTCAACTCCATCAGGCTGTAGGTAAATGAGATTATGTAATAATTCGTAATAGGGAATAATATTCACGATTAATTTCAACATATTATAAAAGATAGTTACAGTAAGTTAATTGATGAGGATTAATGCAATCGAAAGTAGCTTCATAATGTCTCTTCAATCGTTCAGATTACGTAAAACAAATTAAAGTAGATGCTTAGACTGAGTGATAAATACTCATTAGCATAATTTTAATTGATATCAGAGAAATGCACGACTCTACTACTATACTGTAGCAAGAATCGTTTACTAGATATGAGTCGGATGAATATGGTCATAAGATGCAAAAAGTTTTCAAGAGACCGGGATTTATTTTTCTTATTTCTCCATAGCGATGACTAAAATTTTCGCTTCCAATTTGATAGATCTCGCTTTCTCTACGCTTAAATATTTTCCAAGGCTATTTTCATACTTATATTAAGCGTCAAACGCAACTTTTATTCTATACTTTAATAAACTTAGTATCCACTTTACGGACTGTTCCGGAAAATTCCCGCCCCCCTTTCCCTTCACGAGGACCGACCAGGTAGTTTTAGTGTCGTTTACTACGTAATTTAGCGGTTTAAATGAGAGCGAATTTACGTAGACAAAGTTCTTTTGTAATTCAACAGTAAGAATAGTTACAAACACCCACGTAAATAGGCAAAATGGTATGCATGAGGTTACTTCCAAAAAAAAGAAACAATTGCAACGGTGAAAAGCAATTTCACTTAAAAAAGGATAAGTTTATTCCAAATTTAGGATTTAATGTGCGAACTGAGAAATCTAATAATAATTGTTGTGAATTCCAAGATCTTACGTAATTAAAAAGGCGGCATTCTTTAACATTACGACGAGCACATGCGGGAGAATCATACAAGACAAAAGTTAGTTAGGCGAAGATATTGCTTTAAGCGAGACATTTAAAAGATCCAATCATTGCCATAGGAGGAGATTTTGACATAACGCATCTTAATTGGGATTATCTAAAATCTCTAGCTGCAGCTCTAACACTAGCAGAGAGAAAAAATTTCACAAAAATTAATTCATACTTTTTTGTAGCATGCTATAAATAATGTAAACATGATAAAACTCGAACGACTCGTGCGGGTCAAGGAAACATTTTAGATTAACTATCCACTTCTCTCCGGTAACTACTCTTGATATAGTTAACGATATTTCAGACCATGTTATCATAATGATAGGGATGAAAGTAGTTACGGTTAAATCTCCTTAGCCATAGAGGCAAGTATATTTAATTTGCAAAGCAAATCTTTCAGAAACGAGTTAAGGGTTATATTAACGAGTGCAAGGTTGTTTTTTCACTCTTTGCGAGTGTAAATTCAGTAAGTGATAGTTGGATAGAGTTCCTCCGGAAAATCAAAGAAGGTTTAATTAAATACGTTTCGACTAAAATCGTGCGTAAAGAGCCACGGAGGACGAAGACTAAGTTGCGAGCATTGCATAGAAAGAAGAGAGTCATGCACTGGCGATTGAGAAAACTCAAAACATGCGGAGATAACCATGAGCTCGAAGACAAAATTATAGAGAAGTGCGAAAGCTAGTTAAGGAAGAAGCGTGAAGAGAATACCAGGAATATAGATCTCAAACCCTGTTAGAATCATTAGGAGGCGATCAGAAAGAATTTTGGTCATACGTGCGTGAGACTCGTGGATGTCAGTTTTATGTGCCTAGCCTCACAGCGATGAGGGAATTAACGTAAATAAATCGGAAGATAAGGCTGCCTTAATTAATCGGCACTATCAGAAATGGTTCAATGTAGAAAATAGCCAAGCTAACGATTTCTTCTTGCGTATCGATTCAGAGATGTGTCCCATAGAGATATAAGTTGATGAAAATGAAAATTTATTGCAACAGATTGATAGGAAGAAGACGCTCGGTACCGAAGGTATTTCCGCTATTTTCATAAAAACCTTATGAGATTAGCTTTCTCCTCTTCTCAAGAAATTCTATCGGAAAATAATTAATGAGGGTACGGTCCCAAAGTCGTGGAAAAAAGCAAACATCATTCCTTCGCTTAAGAATGACCAGATGATTATAGATCAATTTCATAGACTTTGTTTTTTTTCAAAATAATGGAGCATATTATAGCAAGCTTTATCATGCACTTTCTTACAAAAAGGTAGCAATCAATCAGAGTCTGTACAGATTCAATAAAGGTAGACCTTGTGGCACGCAACTAGCAATTATTATGAATGATGTATCTAAAGCGTTAGTGCGTTAGCTATCATCCACAAACGTTAATTCCTCACAGTAGGGTTTTCTCAACCTAAAAATGCAAAACTACTGTCTTTGCTCTCACTGTATGTATTCGTTGTCTATCGACGTGAACCTCTATGAAGTAATACTCACCAATAAGCACGTGAAAAGCTACCATTCGTTAGAACCGGTTTGTGAACGGCGAATGGGTTTCCGAAAACCCGGTGCGCTGAAAGAAAAGCCTCATCGTGCTTCCAGAAATCAGCAGTCCCTGTCAAATGCATGTGATTTTAAAATATAAGCCAAAAGACACTTCTTTCCAGTGAACGACTGAGCCTCGAATCCTTGGAAGACGAGGTATTAGCTGAGGCGCGGAAAGCACATTCTTGACAGACGATAGCGAGAGTCAGATCCGAATCCTTCAAGCCAAATGATTTTTTTCGTATTGAATTTCATCCCTATGATAAATCTATATACTCAGAAAAGGATTACATTATGGTATGTAGCAATCATATCTTACATTCGCTCATTTTGCAAATAAAAAAATAGCATAAAAACTCATTTAATGGAAGAAACAAGCGGAAATGGAACTGGAACCCTTCTTTTACCGATCAGACACGTCTGGAAATTGCACAACCAATTCTTACATAGTAGTTAGCTACATTTATGATATTTTCCCACAAATTGAAAACTCAATATTAATTTTTTATTATTAGCTTATATTATTAGGTTAGTAAATCCTCGGCTTACACATTTTATAAAGTCAGAGATCGATAAAATACTTCTCCCTTTTAGAAATTGAGCTTTTTTTCAGATAAACTTCTTAGACTGATAGGATCCCAATAAATAATGACAAATTATTATTATTTGGGAATCTTTTTTCGAACCATCTACTTTTTTCACCTTTTCGCGCCTGTTGTAGTTTTCCCCGGCGGAGAGTATCCCACAAAAACAAACATATGACCTTTATGGACGCGATAGTTTTCCTCACCCAAAAGAATTAATGAACATGATGTGGTATAATGTTTGTTGAAAGGAGGAGCCAGGCCTCTAGGTTAACTACTTTATCCTTTTTGGCCGATAACTGCGGGACTTAAAAACGTTTTTCAGCTTTTGGTTGAGAAAAGCCTAAACTAAATCGAAGACCTTCACGCAAACCTAAATATTATTGCAGTCGATTTGCTAAAGAATCATTTTTTGAACGAAGTGTCAATATGACCATGGAAACGAAAACCTTCTAAATTAACGCTCTTATCATACTTATGTAATGTAGATTCATTTTCTAGGATGTTCTTTACAAATTATAATTAGCATTAACGACCTAGCATTTAATGTAAGGTGCAAGATTGGTTTATTTGCCGAATCGATTTAAAAATAAATAAATGCGTTGCTATGAGTTTCACGGGTTCCAAAAACGTTATTCTGGCACAGTACCAAATTTCGGAACATCCAGTAGAGTTAGTGCATGGCAACAAATACATGGAAGTCAGTTTAGCAGTAACTTATCTTTTAATGAATATATTCGAAATGCGAGAGAAAGTGAGAATAGAGTGCAAAGATCGTAGATAGCTGAGAGAATTTAAGGGAATAATAAGCTATTTCTGTTACACCCATCGAGTGTCAAAGAAATAGCTTATTTTTCTTTTACTCGACCGAGTCTGGAATACTGTTCTGCGGTTTGGAACCGATATTTAGAAGGTTTAGTCTCAGATTTAGAGATGGTCCAGCGTAGAGTTGCTCGTTTCGCTGGAGAAGATTTCAGGTTCGACTGCAGCGTTACGGCTTTACTAGAGTCCCTCGGTTGGAATTCGCTCCAGGTGAGAAGATTTAATAACTGACGGAAGCTCTTCAAAAGCTTCTTCGGTTTACAACTTAAAGACGAAGTAAATGAAATTTTAGTACCAGTAACGACCATTGAAAAATCGTTACAGTAATCACAAAGACAGATAATACCTAATAGAGTAGAATAAGTGATGATGGTGTTATTACACCTCCTACCTCACGCATATGGTAGCTTTCGGGATATACATCTAAATCTAATATCTAAATCTATATTATCGGTATGGAATCACCGCTGAGAACATTGGAAATTGTGAACTCGTGAATTGACCTTGTTGTAGGCGAACAATGATTAATACAACAATGATTAATAAACAAAAGAATGTCAATAGTTCTCAATACTTCTGTTTAAAGTTTAAAAATGAAAAAGATTCACTTGAGCTGTTGGCTGTCCGTCTCTCGACGTGAAGACATCAATGATGTGATAGTAATAACAAGCCTGAGTGAAGCTCCTTGCCTTGCCAAATGACCAGTTTGTTTTTGTGAGTGACGCATAGGCTTTCGAAAACCCGCTGCACTGGAAGCGAAAAGTTCATCGTGCTTCGAGAAATTAGAAAGCCCTGTCAAATAAAACACTTCTTTCTAGCGAAGGACTTCGAATTCGTGGTAGAAGAGGAATTTCCGCTGACACACGAAACATGTTCTTGACCGACAATTAGAATTATCGGCTCCGAATCCTTCAAACCCAATGATTATTTTCCCATACATAAAATACGTTTCTGTATTAAATAATTGGGTCGTCTGTTAGAATGTCCTCACTGACTAAAATACGCTAAAATCATAATGTTATTTGGGAATATTTTTTACGAGTGCAATAACATCTAATTACCTTAGCCCCGTGGTTAGGAAGGAGCTTTGAATTAGGCACAGGATAGTTTCCACTGGGTGACTGTAAACGGGAGGGGTCTAGGACAACTCGCCGCCGCCAGCTCGCCGCCGCCGACTCGCCGCCGCCAACTCGCCGCGGGCCCAACTCGCCGCGCGCCCAACTCGCCGCGGACCCAACTCGCCGCGGGGCCAACTCGCCGCGGACCCAACTCGCCGCGGGGCCAACTCACCGCGAGACCAACTCGCCGCGGGCATTTTTTAAATACGTTTAGAACTATTAAATTACTCGTTCTTCCCAAAGGTTTTAATTATCTAGCAATATCATTGAAAGAAGAAACTAAGAGATCTGCTAAATTTTACGGTAAGACCATAGCTCCACTTCATAGAAGCAATTAATCTTTGTTAACCCTTAATTGGTTTTGTGGGGTCGATATAACACCAGGCGATATACTTCCTTTGATAAAACATAAGCTATTTAAGATATTCATATGCCAATTTTTTACTTATATAAATAATTTTGCACTACATTTATGATCTGATAATTTCGTTAATTTTGAGAAACGAAAGGTATGCAATTAATGCGGTGTTAACTAATTACAAAAATCAATTTAAATAATTATTTAATAAGCATTAACACCGCATTAATTGCATACCTTTCGTTTCTCAAAATTAACGAAATTATCAGATCATAAATGTAGTGCAAAATTATTTATATAAGTAAAAAATTGGCATATGAATATCTTAAATAGCTTATGTTTTATCAAAGGAAGTATATCGCCTGGTGTTATATCGACCCCACAAAACCAATTAAGGGTTAACAAAGATTAATTGCTTCTATGAAGTGGAGCTATGGTCTTACCGTAAAATTTAGCAGATCTCTTAGTTTCTTCTTTCAATGATATTGCTAGATAATTAAAACCTTTGGGAAGAACGAGTAATTTAATAGTTCTAAACGTATTTAAAAAATGCCCGCGGCGAGTTGTCCCCGCGGCAAGTTGGGCCCGCGGCGAGTTGGCCCCGCGGCGAGTTGGGTCCGCGGCGAGTTGGGCGCGCGGCGAGTTGGGTCCGCAGCGAGTTGGGCGCGCGGCGAGTTGGGCCCGCGGCGAGTTGGCGGCGGCGAGTCGGCGGCGGCGAGCTGGCGGCGGCGAGTTGAGCCATTCCCAAACGGGAGGGTCCTTAGTCCAGCTGATAGAAGCACGAAAGGGAAAACTACGCGCCTGCAATTTTTTGAAGTGCTCAATATATGGTCAAAGACTTTCCTCGCGAAGCATCGAAAACTGAATGCATTTCTACGAGAAAACAAATGACGCAATGACCGAGGGCACCGATCTCGCTGATGCAAAATGTAAGAAAAGTCCGATATATGCACAAAATATATTCGGTTTTTATGCAATCCTGTTTGTTTTAACTTTAGAATTGGTATTTTTCCTCTCAGTTCCGGACATACAAAGATTTCACGTATTCTAGGAAACGAATGGTGTAAATAAATTTCTATTAAGAATTTCCTTCGAGTGCAGGACTAAATTATGGAAAAATTATACTCCATTGACAAAATACAAATTTTACTTTGTGCCAATGTGCTATCTCAGTAATTACTCTGACGATTTAACGATTTCAAATCGTTGAATGAAAAACTTTAGACGTGTAATAAAAAATTGCCCTCGGAAAGTCTATCGCAGTAAATGAATATCCAATGTTTGAACTGGACGTATGAAGATTAACATTTATATTAATATACAGTGAGCAGCAATAAGACGTGTGGCCGTGTGAAAAACCAAACTACCTAGATAACTGTCTTATTAGCGCACCTTAATTTATCCAGAAAAAGAGACTAATACAGTTCATCTGTTCTCGCTATAATTTGGTAAAATATATATTTTACTCTCCAGATCGAAAATATCGCGTTCGCTAAAGATAAGAATCACGACGTCGCGTTTTCCCACTCTAACCTAATTCGTCCTTATTTCTACGTTTCAACCGAAGATTATTTACAAATAAAGTCCCAATTATTATCCAAATATTTTTGTGGATGTAAGATTGGAATAGTAATTAATATATCTTTAAACTCTTATTCTATAAATATGATAACTATCTGTGAAAGAGAAATGCTGAGATAAACACGCCGAACTCAAGGAAAGATCGCGCGAAGGATTTAAGAAGAGATCGAAGAGGAGAAATTTTGAGTACGTTATAGGCTCCGACTCAAATATTACCGCTTTTCGAGGCTTTTCTCAATGTTGCCAGTCAGTAGTGTTAAGTAGTTTTCCAAGTAGTTTCTGAGAATTCCGACTGAAGCGCTCGCAAAGTGTTGCGATAATTTATTCCCCCACTGTACATAAAGAAATTCGCCAGTACATTGGCATATCAATAGATTCGTTGCATCCAATCGCAGAATGTTATTTCATCTCTTGTTGAGTAAATTAATTTACGAAATTCTTGTGCTTTATTTCTGCACCTATAAACAAGAGCTGTAAATCTCTCGGTAATTGGTGCTTTCAGATGATGCAAAATACTGGAAACCCACATTTAATTTCTATTATAGAAGTTGGGAAGTTTTTCAAGCTCTCCTCAAAGCGATAATTAATTTTTGGTCCTCAAACGGAAATAAATTTTCCCAACGTGCCATCTCTGCAAGAGTAAAGTTTTTATTGCCCCCTGCAATATAGAAATTGACCTTGTTTTTCGCGGCATTAATTATTTTCCAATAACTCAAGTCGGAGGTTATTTTATTCTTCCGTACCCAAAGCACATCCTTGGCAGAATTTAAAACGTGGAGTTCTTCATTCCGGACTTCTTGATGCATTCGAAAACGAACATCACATCCCGTAATGAGCGCCCAGTGCAACTTTCGACGTCGGGAACGTCCTTTTTCGTGCCTTTTGCTAAACACAAAGATGCTGATTTCTGCACCCATTAAAATCTCACATAATTGAAAGAATTTCATTTGTCGTCGCTATGACGTCAAATACTACGCGGTATGGAATTATATAAAGGCTGTGCTCTCCAATGAAAAGCTTTATTTCCTTTTTTTATGATTCGAACATTATAATGCCGCGCATCGCATTAGGTTTCTATGCTTGTATTCTAACACGTGCATACAAATTCATCAAGGTAATAGAGGAGCGCTTCACGTTGCCAGCGTTTGCCCCTGAAATATTATTTTCACGGGCATTCAAAGCCTCCCAAATGTCAAAATATTGCGTGGAAACAGCGACCTACTTTGGGACGTTGTGACGATATTTGAAAACTTCACATTTAATGCAAATTTCGAAATGTCTTTTCTCTTGAAATATTTCGGCAGCGAAACTTGGTCTATTTGTTCGGTTTCCTGTCGTGTTTTCCGTAAATATAAAACTGTGTAACCTGGATGAAGACTATGAGAAATATTGAAAACTAGGAAATTAAGTATGAAATATTAATGAATTTTGGCGATAAATTCTAATACCATCATTACGGATCCAGCAATCACATGTAAACGAAAACAATAGAAGTAATAATACATACTTGTTTTAACATTTACACATTTCAAAAAAATATAAATAATGTACGATATATATAATGTATAATATATAATAATAAATGTAAAATATAAATATAATATATAATGAAGTATCAGAAATGAAACAAAAAAGGGGAAATAGGTGTACCCCACATGGAAAAGCATGTTTAGAGGTCACCTCAATGTAATTTGCAGCGAATCCTTTAAAAAGAAATCTTCTTGTCTTGAAACGAAAGCAAACAATGTGAGTAATTGTAACATTTTTTCTTCTTTCATCGTAAAAGTGATTTTGTCTCAAGAATGCAGGTTTCTAATTAATATACACAGGATCTACTGAGAGAGGACTGTAACTCTAGATACAGATACGAAACATTTGGCTTAAATACATTGCGAAATCGCTTAGAAGTCTAATTTATTTTATATATTATGCTAAGTAAACTACCCATATATTCGTACCGGAGAAATGAAGATTAATAAACATCAGCGTACCAGCGATGATCGGAGAAATGTTTCATATACGATATGTGGGAGCAAATATCATTAATCTATGTATTTTATATTCGCCATTCCAAACCAAAAAATAAATTATGGATGGATTAAATGGAAAAGAAGGCTTTAAATTCTCAATTTTATCCGCCTCAAAAACATTTATTTTATTATATTCATTTAAATAACCATATGATTAAGCGTTGAAAGCTGCTTCAAGTTAATAAGCACTCTCATACCTTTTCATTTAATAAATGCTTTAATTAATACCATATTTGTTAAAAAATATAAACACAAATTAAAAAATCAAATCTACTTCAGGGTGAACAGCAGAAAATGTACTTAAAAATACTCCTAAGGATAGAAAACGTTCATGAATTTTACTTTAAATTTACCCTAATTTACTAAATTTCCTCTAATTTACCTCTAAGTCCATTTTTCTCCTTATATTCAAATATACAGTTCCATAATAATGTAAATGTTTTGTAATGATTTGGTGAATTTGGTAAAAAAAGTCTTTTTTCATTCATATTTTTTCATCTTTAATAGCTAATTCTACAGTCCCTTTTGTTTTTAGAGCCTTATCTGAGCATAAGTCTCCCTCTTTGTCGTCATGAAATAATTCTGTATCATCCGATATGAATGCAATATATGTGTATTAGAATATAGCTCTTCAGTGTTTCACTAGGTCAACAGTTATCGTGTAGATCGTATGGTAATGACGGTATTTTTTACGCTGATTGCTGTAAATTTATTCTTGCGAAATAACGCACCGACAATAAACACGTATAACACTATTATGATGAAAGATATGTCCTTGAAATTTCCTCCCCCTTCACATCACATGTGTCGAGAAGCTCATAGAGTTGAAGGATCTCGATAAGACCAGTGGTTCTAAATTTTCCAGTGAAAAGAAATCTGCAACCCAAAGAGTGAGCAGTACAGCTTCCAGTATCGTATTTTCTTACCCTCACCAACAGCTTTGATAGAAATCAATGCAATCCAAATACTCCAACCCATCCACTCACCCAGTATAATTTAGTGCGCTACCAAGCTGTAGGGTTTCAGAGAAGGTTTCAAAGCCAATCTATAGAAGTCAGTGTTCCTCCAGCTCTCATTCTCTCGTTCCCTAAGCTATCATCCCTTGGGCCAGCATTTTACCGATTGGGACCTGCCTTTTCATTCTCTTATTTCAAAAACTCCTCTTCCATTACTTAATTCCGCGCTCAAGTAGAGGCATCGGAATTGCGCGTGGCACATGCGCAGACGACCGACAACGCTAAATAAAGGGGGATTAGGCCCAAGTTCGCGCATCCATATGCCAATAGCTTTTCCAATTACACACTTCAATTTTTGCCCGCGATCGAGAAGCGGGATTCCCAAACATGTTTCTCCTTCCCCGACTCGTTTGTTTCCCTACCCACAATTCCGTCGCCCATCATACTTCTCAAACCTCACGGTGTCGTGTTTGACCGCTCCTTCGATTCCAGATTCATTTACCCTCTCCGGAGATCCAATTTCCTTTGAAATGGACGCAAATAAAGATGCTTTTCCCCCTTTGCGTCCGTGAGAGGGTGTTATTGAGGCAGAGGATGAAGATCGGCTTCTTTTCATTTTAATAGAAGGCGGAATTATTGGAGAGGATGGGAAATACGGGCCTTGGAAGAGTTTTTTTTTCGGAATTAATGATGATTCGCCCGATTCTTCAATACCGAGACCCTGTTTAAAAATATACGACTGATTAAGTCTGCCGTCTGGGAACACGGAATTCAGTTGGAGTTTATTTTTTAAATATATTCGTCTAGTATAGTGCAATTATTGCTGTTCTATACTGAAAGTTTTCACTTGTCTACATCTCTCTAAAATTTCAATAAATTTCCTCTGCCTCAAAAATATTATCATATACGAGGGTGGTCTGAAAAGTTTCCGACCCCAGATTTTTCAGAAATCCTCAGAAAATTTTCAGAAAACATGTCAAGAAATGGCGAAATGTCGGAAACTTTTCAGACCACCCATGTATTCATACCTTTTATTATTCATGGACCTGAACTCACAATGTACTCTCATTACCAAAGATCTCATTGGTACTCAATGCTTCGGGATGGACCATGAATTTTCATTTGTTTTATCTTAGCCTCAAGTCGGAGACAATGTTTTAAGACAAATTTAGAATATTATTCAAATTTTCTTCTTATCCACTTTGTCTCGATTTTGTAGGAGCATTATTTTTAGGCTTTATCTTCCAGAGTTCGGAAACCTCCAATAAACGAAAAAGATTTCAGGCACAAAAAATTATTTTCTGATGAATCCATTTAAATCGCTTTGGGGATAAAACTCAGAGCTATTTCTAGTAAATGAAACCTACGTATCTTTATTTTCCGTGTTCAGTTTATTCACCGTAAACAATTTCTTTCTAATATACGTGTTTCCTTTAACACAATCGCGCTTTAATACATCACTTTTTTAATTAAAAGACAACATAAAGTAATAATGAATGATAAAATTTTTATAAATTATCTAAGTGTAATTAAAATACTAGTTTTCACTTATATATATTTGCTAATCTTTTGTGCGCAGTTTGCTTACGTATAGGATATTCTTAGCTAATCGTGGTAGAAAAGGTTTCTCTATATCCCACAAGTCTACCTTTCCTTTTTCGTTTTTTTTCTTAGTATTATTTTATGTTTTTCCTTTATTGATAACCATGTAAAATCTTCACACGAGGTTAGGTGGAAGAGGGGCCCACTCGGGCCTAACCTCGCCAAATAAAGGGTCGAATAATAATAAATATAATTAGTCTAGAGCCACTTTTGCGTGGAATTTACTTAATTTAAACGGTTAAAACTCCCTGTATCTCGCAAAATTTCTGCATTATAATGAACATACCCATAGTTCAATACCTTGTCATTAACCCGTATAACCGATATTTCATACTATAGACGTTTACCCTCAGATATGGAACAGGTATAGAAGTGAGTCATTTAAAGCTGTTCACCCATGAATCTCGATAGACTTAAATAAACCAACAGCTCCTCTATAAACCCTTATTTTCAACGAGCGATTTTCTGGGAAAAGCTGAAAAATGGAGACGTTCCATCACATCAACGGACACTATCGAAAAAACGAACTTTTAATCGTCGTCTACGATCTCGTTTCCTTAAGCTGACAGCTTTGGAACGAATCCATTTTGAAAGTGTTTTTTTTTAATCGCCACGGGTATGATGTCGTTATCACATGCTGTCGACGCCGTACACGGCCGTAATCTACGTCGTAGCTTTCGCATCGTTGGCCTGATCCCTCCGAATAGACGGTTATTAGCGATTGTAATCACGTCACATATTAGAAACAGTTCATCTTGTGAATGACCAGGATGATCGCGATAATGGATCCGATACTATTATCGATCAATCTGCGACGGGATGAGAGACGCTGATGAATTTAGTAGAAATTTTAAAATACGAGCTCCAAGGGAAGTCTTCATCTAACTAAAATTCTGATGGGAGACATTCATCGGGTTGTCTAATGGGCCGGAATAATAATAAAAATTAAAGTATTAATAATTTATTTATTGCAATGCTCACAGGAAATGTTAAATTCTTACAAGATGCTTGTAGAAAAGAAAAGTTACAAAATAAATGCATAAAAATTAAAATTAAAGTAATGATAATGTATTGATTACGATGCTTACAAGAAATATTAAATTCTTACAAGATGCTTGTAAGAAAGAAAAGTCACAAAAGAAATGCACAAAAATGAAATTGAAATGATAATAATTTATTGATTACGATGCTCACAAGAAATATGAAATTCTTACAAGATGCTTGTAGAAAAGAAAAGTTACAAAAGAAACGCTCACATAAGATTCATGTTTCAATTTTCACATATAAAACCATTAGGGTCTTGCAGATTCCTGAGGAGAACTCGTCTGCTTGTGCGAGTTTCACATACAAGTTCGGTGAAAAAATAATAATAATAATGACAATAAATCGTTTTTATTCGGGCGAGATTGAGACTAGAAAGTCTCTTCTTACATCTAACCCTTCGTCAATTTGTATAAAAAAGATGGCATAAAAATTGCACGGAAGAAAGTTATATTGTAGGTTTAAAAACCTAGGTTGGTGCTAAGAAAAATTTTCCCACAGCAGGAAAACATCCACAAGAAGGGGTGTTTGTTTGTTTATTTCTGTAACGGAAACAGTTTTTCCCCAATATATCCGTTTAAATATATTAACGTACACACACAGATATATATCTGGCACATAAAAAACCATTCACGGAAAAATCCGGTGAACCGGGACTCGAACCCGGAACCTCAGTGTAAGAATGTTAGCCCGCTAACCATTCCTTTACCTTTGTCGGCAAACCCCTTATTCACTCACTCAGGTATGTGAAAAACCTGCGAAACATGCAGTTAGAATAGCTAAGATTTTACGGAAATAGCAGACATCTAAAAGGAAGAAATACGAGTACACTTGAAATTGCAGATAAATTAGAAATACATCTATATTAAAAGAATAAGAGTAAAAACACGCAGGAAATTAACAATTTGAGTAAAAAACAGACACGGTATGTCTAAAATGAAAAATTGCAATTAAGCCTTGAAAATGAATACGGAATTATGAATGAATTAAGAATGAAAAACTCACTTGCAATTGTAAACGTTGTCAATGTTCATTCCATATATATATATATATATGATAAAATAATAAAGTCCTCTAATAATACTCGGAAATGAGATGAGGAATGGAAGCGGATATAACTCGGTGCTCATTTCGAGCAGCCGATTCGCAATAGTTTTATTATATACATTTCCTGTATCCAGGTCAGGGGATCGGGGAATAAATACGCATTATGCAAGGTGCAAATGCGGTAATTGTCGTATGACGTGAGTGAAAATGGCGTCGGTCCGACTCATTAACGAGATAATATGGAAAGCTTATTAAAAAATCCGGATTAACGAAGATAAAGTGGAGGCATTTGGCCAGATTCCACTCACGATATTTTTAATGTTGTTTTTCTTATGATGGAAATTCACGAATGATATTAGAATGAGAATTTTTAAAATAAGAAACTAAGAAAACTTTCATAGGGATTAAGCAGGATATCGAATCGTAATGTTTTTTGTGCCGATGCGACCGATAGAAATAACTAACTCCTCTAAAGGTTGATAGTTGTCCGTGCTTAAGTATATCATAAACATATAAAACGGACTTATGTTACAAAGGTTTCACCTCGGTTAGACCTCTCAACCTAAATTTATAGTGATAATAAAGTACATACATATGGCTCCCTCAAGGTAGGAAGTCATCTCTACCTCCTACATCGGTATACACGCCGGATCAAAGGAAAAAAATATCGGTTCAGTTCCGCTTTAACCTTTCCTTCAAACGTCCAACCGGTTCGAATTGTTTTCATTTCGCTCAGACGACTACATCCTCCTGAAAGTTGCAGTTTTTTTAATTACCTTACGTTAGACATTACATATTACTTCTATAAATTTTGGAGTAAAACGTAGTATAAGTTTCATTATTAGTAGTTATATTCTTCGACTTCGACATCTAAGGTGATTTCGCACACGTGTCTCCACTGGAAATCGAACCCGGAACCGCTTTTGTTAAAGTTGAACGTTTTGTCCATTTATCTGCCCAGTTTGTAGCATACGTGATCTTCGAGACAAAACGACGAAGCGTTACGGGGAAATAGTTGCCAGGACAGATAGTTATTTCTGGTCATTTTTTCCGCGAAGTATTAGAGAAGCCAACAGCAGTCAAAGGTAGATAGGTTTTCGGTGTTTCACACCCCCTGCCATGCGCCAGTGGCGGTTAGCAGGGTCCTTATGTAAATGTAAATGTAAATGAAAGCACAATAGTTATCTGGAAGTCGCAGTAATGTTTGTTTGGAAAACGTTCTCCCTATCATGCTTAAGGTAAACCTTGAATTGTTGAAACTAGAAATCTGAACGGAATGAATATCGGTTTCTGGTTTTAGTCCAGGCTTAATTTCATTCATTCATTTCATTTTCTTTGGTACTGGTTCGATTTTTGCTTGGAAAAAATAACTGTTTTTCGGTTCCGGTTTTTGGTTAATTTGTGGTTCGATGACACAGGATTAAGGAACGGACGACAAAAATTGCTAAAAATGTATAAAATATGGCAAATGTTTGGAATTCATAACTGATTTTTGTGACACACTTAGGACTTGGGGAACGAGGGCATAAGAAAATTGAAGAATTGTGAAGTGAAGGTGTAATTACGAAATAATTAGATCCAAAAGAAAATGATTCAACTTATAAAGTAGAAGATTGGAGAGGTTTTGAATAAGGAAACCGATCATAAAGGTAGTGGAAGAGAGAGTTACAGATATTGAGAGGTGATGGTTTTCTAAGAAAGGCATCAGAAAATAGTATGTGAAATAAAGACCCAGAAGAGAACAAGGAGGCATATAGTGAAATAGATGATTCTATTGGTATGTAAACAAAAATTAAGAAAAACCGTACTTATTTGGGATATTCGGATAAAAGAACCAACCAAATGGTAGTGAAATTGTTATGATTCTTTGTTTGCTATTCACATGCTGAAATATTCTATGGAAGTATATCTTTACATAACATGGGGTTAATAAGCGAGGGAAAGTAGTTTTAATTCATAAACACTTTTCTCTATTCTACGAACATCATCAGGAATGACTAAATTCAATTTAACCTCTCTTTCTCTACTTTATTTATCGTGCCGTTAGATTAGTATATATATAGAAATATTGTTATATATTATAGAAATCCGGAAACGCTTCACTAGAGACTCGTAAACATTTCAGATATTTGAAAGTAATTATTTTGAAATTCAAGATTAATTGAAAAAATGAACTTAACAATTTATGAATTGCTTAATTAGACTGATTGGCATTCTATACGCGGGTAGAACTTGGACAAAAAATGCCCAGTAAGCCACGTGCTCAACTTCATAAAATGCTCACTGTTCATCAAGGTCCCAGTGTAATCACAATAATAATACTTGCCAATTTTTTTCGAGAATTACATGATTTCCAGAATTTTTAATTTCAGAAATGACACTGATAATAATCCGTCTGTTCAATAATGGTGAAAATAAAGCACAGAAAATACTTAGATCGCATGTCCGCATGATGTCATGTTTCCAGGAAGTTACGCTGCTACATTTTAATTTAAGATAAAAATAAGCTTTCCTAGGGTCATATTACTCCGTAACATCTCATCAAAACTCAAATAATCTCAAAATACGAAATACAAAATCTCGTATATCCGTGTTTTGTGCATGTATTTTTCCAAGTTGTTTTATTGTGATTTATAACGCGAGAACACAGAGACAGAAGGCCAAATTTTTCTCAAGTTTCGTATAACCATAATGGTAAATTAAATCATACAGTCAAATAGTCATCAAGCCAAATTTAAAAATTTAAAACTACGCTTATTCTCTCTAACGAATAAGAAAGTATTGCAGTATCTATTAATAATCTCATCCATGGATATTTTTCTGGCATTGCAGAAAGATTCACTAAAATGAACAATGTTGTGAAGTACCAAGTAGTGAATACGAAAAAGTTAATTATATAAAAAATCACAAATCATATTAGATTTAAATTATAATAAAAATGATGCACATACGTTTAAAACAGAATCGAATTACACGAAATATTGGTTAATGCGAAGTACGGCACTGACTCGTTCAGTTTGTTATTTTTATTGTATATTACATTTTAACCTTTTATCAAAAAATGGATAACAGGGAAACATAGTTGACTCAAAGATTATTTATGGCCCTGAAAATAAATATCCCTATAAAGTTATTTTTAAAAGACAAATAAGCAGGTATAACTGAATTCCAATATATATAAATATCATCGTTTTCTCTAAAGTTGCCTTGAAATTTTGCCCATAAGCGTTAAACTTATTTTATAAAAAGCTGAATTCGCGGAACTCAATTTCCGGGTTCAAGAAAATTTTTTTTGACTTCATAATTTATTTATGTATTTGTGATGCTTCTCGATGTGGTAGACGATAAATAATTCTGTATTTGGAACTCAAAGCTGGTGCTTACGTTTCCAAAAAAATCGATGAACACGAAACTTTGTGACAACGAAATCTATAGAAGAGTTAAAATTATTTTATAAAAAGCCGAGCTCATATAATTCAATTTCCGGGTTCATGTAAAATATTCTTAATTTAATAATTAATTTATGTATAGATGATGCTTCTCGATATGCAATAATAATAATATTTTGTTGTAAAAAGTGACCTTATCCTGTTTGACAATAAGTGATGTTATTTAGGAATGTGAAATGTAATAATAGAAAAGTGTAGAAGTGTAAGTGTAAAAGAGTGTAATTTAACGATGTTTGTGACTGCCACCTGATTTATCAAACTGCAGCAATATATTAAAAATAATATAGTAGACGATAAATATTCGTATACGTGGTACTCAAAGCAGGTGCTTACGATTGAAAAAAAATCTATTAACACGAAACTTAATGACGTCGAAACGTATCAGTTGTTCCCCTACATTTCGCGTCAACCGATTTCCAGCGCGTACGCCCTCCAGAAAAATCCCAAAAACTAATCACGGATCCGGCCACTGTTGAATCAAACAATTTCACCTCCACAACGGCAAATTAGTCCTCGTGAGCAAGCGGTAATGAGCATAATTGAAATCTCCGCCGGCCGGAGAACAAAGGACCATTTCATCAATCCTTCGCTTCCTCTAATCTTAGCACATCTGAATCTCACCTAGCAACGCCCTCTAATTTCCTCTCCCACACCGAGATTTCCCGAAGCTCGGCAGTGCGTCATGGGATAGCCACTGCCATTGACAGCAGCACAACAACAGATGGCAGTCCCTGGACTCGGTTTCTCTATTAAGGGTCCCCTCACCCCCGCAACCCTGCCAATTGCATTTCTTCCTCCTTGTCCGACCCATAAAGGTCCTCCACCGGGACCTCCTCATCGCCGCAGACCCTCAAAACCAACCCTCATCACTCCTCCTCCGCTAACCCACCCGCCGTACCTCACCCGCCCGACCCCCTTAATTCGACAGCCACGCTCTTTCCCCATCCCGTTCTTTCTCTACAGCGGTAACCATCATATCCCTCGATGACGCAGTCCCCCTACCCGACGTCGAAGCATTCAATTACCCCGTAGATCACTCCGCCGTGACCCCAGATAGAGAGGTCGACGGCGTTATACACTGCCCGTTTATTAACCCGGTGGCTGCGTGTTGTACGACACGGCTATCGTCGATGTAGCTTCGATTGCGGTCTTATGAATGGTTGAGGAAATATCCGGGAGTTCTTTGGACGAAGTGGGACGGTAATCCGAGGTGGGAGTTAAAATTGCAAGGGTTTTTATTAATTCGCGACTCGAAGGAGGGAGGAATGTTGAAAAATTCACGCCACCGAGACCAAGTGTGCCGAATCTGAGGTTCGTAGAGATTCTCTTCGCCGGATAACGGTTTAAAAATCGGAAATTTATGATCGAATGGCAAAAGGTGCAAAGCGATAAAATATAAGGGCCGAGTCGTCTGAATGAGTACGAAAAAATATGTTTATTCACAATCATTCTCATAAATTTGTTGAGATGAGTATGAGGTCGATTGGTTCAGGTGGAATAGCACTGAGAAAAGAAACTTAGTTAATTCCTCACGAGTATTAATATGTAGTTAGAGTAGCATCTTTGGGTGATGATGATGCTACTTCCACGGTTAAACCTACCGAAAATAAAATTTCATTTGGAAGCTTACTAATTTTCTATCCTCCGTGAGATTATGTTACGTTGATGAGTTTTCATGATAGACCTTCATTTTTTCAACACAACCGGTGTTTGTAACTATATTCCCTAGTATCCAGGTGCGCGGAAAGTTTTTTTTGGAATAGCTAACATCCTTCGCCAAGCTATTTATGTTGAATGAAATTAGAAATACCACACCACTAGCGATGGTGTTATCTATCGATGTGTGCTATAATCATATAAAAGACCTAAAGAAAAATGCAAACAGCATTCATACATACCGGATAGCTATTTTTTTGCCTTATTGCACCTTCTAATGCGGATATGTGTATACTAGGGTGGATCGAAAAAACTTTTTTTTCGAAATCGGTATGCGGCTAATGCTTAAAGTTTGTGGTTGGTGGTCCTTATAAAACATGAGAAATTTCAGCTCGATCGGAATATGTCCTGAGGCTGCGAAATTTAGTCGAAATTTTCAATTTTTGTGAAAAAATGTCAAAAATTCGCAATTTTTTCTGATGATTTTTCGATGTTTCTGAAGTGATTTAATGGCAAAATATTACATGTATTGCTTTTATGTTGCTTAGTGATTAACAATTTACTGAGTTTGAATGAGGAAAATTGATTTCTTAGTTCGCCAAAATTTGTCAAAAAACGCCAAATATACAGAGATGTTACGGATGTTGGGTAGGCAATAACCTGCTGCAATAACTCGACCCCACCGACTTAAATTTATGAAGAATGATAAGATAGTGGGAAAAGAAGTAATTTTCAGCTCTTATTTCATTGAATAATAGACTACCCAGCACTCACCACGAGGGGGTGGTTGCAATCGAGTGCCGACCTCTCACCCACCTAGGTAGGCTGTCCCATTTGGGCTTTGAAGTCTGCTTTTGTACCAAACCTCAATAATATTTTTCTGCTCTTCAATCTAAGTCTAATTTAGCCATCTCGGGATTCATAACTACATACAACAGTTGATGTAGCAGTTATATCCTTGACGCACCGTTCCTCTCCCTAGATACGGCACGGCAGGTAAAACAGTCTGCAGTTTTCCTAGGGATTCTTCTCTTCCAGTAGCGATGTCTTCTAAGTCTTCATTTGTTAGTAAGCGTGCTACTGGAGGTTATTTCTTCTTATTTCTTGTTATTTCTTCTTTTCTCCAGTGCACTAAATCTGTATAATCTTTGGCTTAAAAGTTGATCACTGGGGGTGGAAACTTTCTAATGGAGTTAACTGGTTGGCTTTGGCTTTTTCTAGCTTTCAGGATCTTCTTTGCAGCGTTTTTACGTACATTTCAGCGACTATCTAAACATACCAACTCGTATGTTTTCTGGATGCCCCCAGAAAGCATGATTTCGAAGATGATCATAGAGATAAATCTTTAGCAACGTTAGCAATGTCTTTCAAGGAGATTTCCTGTCCAAAGTAACTTTTTTTTCGCTTGAACGTAATTAAAACACCGAATGACACTCAAAAAGTTGGTAACTGCTTTTCATTAGATCCTCCGATTCCCCTAAAATATCGAATATCGCTGACTTTATCTGCCCTCAAGGCTAGGGTGGCATTTTTACGGAGTATTGTCCAGCACACTATGAAACACAAATATTTCCTGTTTTCACAGCTATCAATCCACAGATTTGCAAGATTCAACAGTAGTTTTAGACACGCCTATTGCAATAACACATGTGTTACGTAGACTTATAACTCGCGCAAACCGTCACGTTTCAGTGCTCTGTCCGGAGAGACTGACACCCATACTGGTAGTGTCAATATTGCAACCACCTCCTCGCTAGTACTTGATTATTCGATTAACTAAGAGCTGCAAATTACTTCATTTCCTACTATCTTATCATTCTTCATAAATTTAAGTCGGTGGGGTCGAGTTACTGCAGCAGGTTATTGCCTACCCAACATCCGTAACATCTCTGTATATTTGGCGTTTTTTGACAAATTTTGGCGAACTAAGAAATCAATTTTCCTCATTCAAACTCAGTAAATTGTTAATCACTAAGCAACATAAAAGCAATACATGTAATATTTTGCCATTAAATCACTTCAGAAACATCGAAAAATCATCAGAAAAAATTGCGAATTTTTGACATTTTTTCACAAAAATTGAAAATTTCGACTAAATTTCGCAGCCTCAGGACATATTCCGATCGAGCTGAAATTTCTCATGTTTTATAAGGACCACCAACCACAAACTTTAAGCATTAGCCGCATACCGATTTCGAAAAAAAAGTTTTTTCGATCCACCCTAGTGTATACTTCTAATTTTTGTGTAAAATATATTAAAATTGTACGAATATCACTGCATTCTATGCAGGAGTAACAGTAACAATTTATCGTGATGAGGACCTATACTCATTTATACCCTCTACTGACATTTGTTAAGCTGAATTAAGGCTTTGTCACCGGTCACCAAGAATGAATAGGGACCATTTTCCTGCGAAATTTTCGCTAGCCAAAATTGAGACTTATTTGTGTGATTTTTCTCTGCCCGAAGTGTGCTCTCGTAAAATGAGCAAGTCGTGACGTAAAAAATTTTTAGAAGTGCCTAATATTTGGGAAGGTCCTTTCTGACTACCGAATCCAGATGAAAAAGTAGAGGGAACACGGCAAAGTAAAAACGGCAGAAAGAAACATGTTATTATTAGCACTATTTCTGCGTCTTTTAAAGATTAGCTATCGAATTTTCCCTTTTAATGTATACATGTTTGAATCGGCAAGAATTTTTTTTTTAAATTCTACTTCAAAGTGTTTTCTTGCGAGTTTTATTTATTGTAATCATTATCGAATTAAATTAAAAATTTAAAATATGTAAGAATCTTTTCCTTCTTCATCTTCAATATAATATCTTACTTGGTGTCGAAACCGGGACTGCTTTCACCAAAGGTGAACAGGATACCCACTTGGCCATCTGGCTTCCTAGACGCCAATTGGTAAGCTGCTTTGGTAATTTCTAGCCCAAATTTTGACATTATTATCGGTACATAAAAATTAAAAAGGCATTTTTCTTTTTACTTCATTCCTAGAAATTTTTAATTTTTCACTTATTTTTCCGTGTGATTACAGGTCAACATGGCTCCCAGCTTTGATCGGATATGCACCTCGGACTAGATCTATTCCTGGCATTATGTTTGGTAAGTGAATAATAAAATTAGCAAAAATTGTTTCATTTCCGGCATCGAATCGAGGAATTCAGCTCCACAGATCTGCCTGAAAAAATTGCGAAATTGCATGCAAAATCATCGCGTAAATCGGTTATTTGTTTTGAGGTCCCTCACCTTTTTGTTTCGTTGCATCTTCATAATTGATGTCGAACATTATATGGGCGATCAAATGAAACGATGCACATTAAAGGCTGTTAATACGGCTTCGATTTTTATGTTTGCATAAGCGAAATCGTGTGCGGATTAACTTTTGTCGACGACCGGAACATATAAATAGGCATTAAGGGTGGCTGGGTTCACCATGTGTTAACCCTCTTCGCATATCTGCCGTATCCTCTCAAGTGATTTAACAAGCGATGCTGATTAACGCCGATCTCTGTTAGGTTACGGCGTGCAGAATACGCCTCATAATGCATTCGCTCGACGAATTTACGAGAATTTAAAATACTCCAATAGCTCGATAATAAAAGCGGCGTCGGAGCGGTAAAAATGAGCGAGGGGAAATAAAATGGGAATTATGAGTTTCCCGCGTGTTTAATGCTTCCATTATCACGAAGCTTTTGCAATGCAGCGCTACATCGCCAGTGTGATATTTTTTTGTCGCGAAAAATTGAAAATGATCGTGAATATTCAGCACGGCGAATGGCGGAACGTAAGGTGTTTCTAAATCCAAATTCCTATTCTTTTGTGTTGAGTTTCGAATTTCAGTCTAATTGCCCCGGGCGAAAATTTCGCCCAACTAATTTAAAGGTAATTGATTTATACGCGATTGTTTGTTTTAGGTATGCTTTAGTGTTTGCATATTCGTTTGTAATGGTTGGGGTGTTTTAAAAAAATATTTGTAAGCGCCAAAGCATACCGAAAAACAAACTCATAAATATATCTCTTTTGAATCCATAGATAGCGATTTCTACTCATCCAGTGAGGAAACTCTATGGACAAATTTTAATTCAATTTTTGATCAAATGGTGCATTATTTACTTGTTCGTCTATTTTTAGCAGGAAGCGGGAAACGTTCTATAAAATAAAGTGTCATTTACATTTTTTGATGAGTGAGTGTGATAGGAGGAAAGCGCTGATCGCTGAATATGGACGCTTAGAAATAATATTAAAGACACGCATTTTTGAGTCTTTAGTTATGCCTTCAACGTCTTGCATTCTTTATTTTTTTGCTAGTGAACTTATTTGTTATAATATCGGAAGTAAATTAAACTTGAAATCACCATTTTCTGGGTTCTACTTTGATACTTCTTGCCGTACTTGTCTCGTCCGCTATCCTCCGGTAAATCTATTTAAGAGTACAATTGTGGTAGCCTATGTATAACCTATCCAGTGATCTATCACATTTCTGTAGTCACTTGTAGTGAACAAAATCTGAGTCTCCAACTCAAGTAGCAACCAGTACAGCGAAGAACTTTGCAACAACATCATCTCAACTCATTTAAAATGTATATTCAAATGTGAAAATTAATTGAAATTGGAACCTTGTATTTAGCTTAAATTTACTCTAATCTCTCCTTTATTCTTCTTGTATGCATTCAAAAACCCCACGGCTTTCTTTTTATGCGAATATCTATGTACCTATGTTATAATACCCATCTATGTTATGGACATGTTAAGCTCTCCTTCTTCTTTGCATACGAAACTCACATGCAAAAATCTACATCAATTCCAGTAGTTGCGTGATTGCTATTCAAATTCGTCTCAAGCTGCAAACTTTTGCAGCGTTTGGGCAAAGTTGAGGTGAAGCAACAATAGAAGTATGTTCGCAACTTGCTGTTTTCCATACGCTGCATTGAGTACATTCAAGTGTGAGAATTTATCTAGCATACATAATAGTCTAGAATCTACACATAAATGTAGGAGTAACTACGAGATGCAAATCTGCCCTAATTGCAGCTTCACCCGGTAGCAACAGGCAGAGTTTATCTGCTTAACGGAGGTTCCGAAGAAGAATTCGACGTAACCCGCATCCCTGTGTAAGTTGCTGCTCCCTTGGTCTTAAAAGTAACAATCGCGAATGGGCGATCTCTCATTTGGGTATGTACTACAACTGAATATAATTCTGCATAGGACGAGTAAGTATCTGCATTCATAATAGGAAGTATTCGCATAACATTCATAACAGTGCCCGATAATTCGTTGTAAATTCTTAGTGCCATTATTTCAAAATATAATTTTAGCCGATAAAATTAATTAGCATTATATAGACATTCGGAATTCTTTCGCTTTCTAACATCAATTTCATCAAAACTTTATCATTCCTTTTCATCATCTAGAAAATAATTCCTGATTAAAAATTTAAATCACCCACAAAAATAGGCAGTAGGGACGGGTTGGCGACCCTGCCTTATGAAGGTCTCAAAGGAAAGATTGAGACTAAAAAGTTTCTTCTTCCATCTAACCTGTTGTCCATAATAATTATAAAAACATTATTAATGTGTAAGCAGTAATAGAGTGGAAAAACTTTAGGAGGAGTAGATGGAACACCTAAGGGATTATCTTAGGAAAAAGATCTACAGCAGGAAAAAACCCACAAAAAAGGGAGGGTATGAAAAACCTGCGCAAATATACTGATATTAAATGCTCTGTATCGCATATATATTGAAAGTTACAAAATCACATAATATGGCTTAATTACGTAATATGGAATCAATAAATGGACACATTGCAACCATTCACCAATAAGGAGAAAAAGAATAGAAATAACAAGGAAATTAGCTTTTGAATATACTACAGATATAACGAAATAATAAAATAGAAAAATTAATTAAAAGTAGGAGCATTCAGCAGTACATGTGGAAGATTACACATGAGTGTTCTACCTTTTGGTTGGTTCAAAGGGCCCACCTTCTCCATTTAATATCCACTACTTTATTTCCTGGTAACCCATCCTACCCCTTAGTTCATCTAACAACTTCTCTCTTTGTCTTCCCCTCTGTCTTTTCCCTAGCATTCTTCCCTCGATCGCTTTCTTCAATAATCCCTCTCCTCTCAATACTTGACCCACCCATTTGCTCTGTACATTCTTACCTAACCCAACAACTCGAATACCTATAAGTTTGTTTTTCTATCAACTATGAGAGATTAAGGGAAAAAATAAACAAGTAGTATAGTACGTACGGAGACACCTAAATCTTCCAATGCAAGGAAGATATAATTTCCTTGTGAATCTGCCGTTTCCAGATGGTAAATATCGTTCTGATGTATTGTAATCGGTAAGATAAAAGCGCGTTAACAGACCTCGTACCCCAAACACACTCCTTTCATAAGCAAATGGAATGACGCCACGCATTTCATCCTCAATCGACCTCCGTCGATACACAGAGAAAAAGGGCGCTCAATCTCCCAATATTCCCAAAGAAAGACCATCTCCGACATCCCGTCATCGCTTTATTCCTTCTAATTTCTCTCCTTTTCCCGTGTAACCCCCCGCGTAACATCGGCAGTTCATCCTTTCCAGGATCCGTCCCAACTCTCCCTATTGATCCCCTTAAACTCCCCGTCAACAGAACGCTTTCATCCCTCCTTTTTTCCCTACCGAGAGAATTGGAAACTGCCTACCATAACCCCCAACCCTAATCCGGCGCATTTTTAACGCTAGACCATCCTTCACCCAATCCGGACGCCCACTGTCTGCTCCCTCATCAGAAACAAAACACTCTTCCCGCCCCCTGCGTTGCCACCTGCCCCTTCATCTGCCGCCACCCCTTTTTCTATTTTCCCCGTCTCGATCGTTGATGGAAAGGTAGCGGGTTCGACTTTGGGGGCGGAAACGCTTTTTTTTGCGGTCTGCGAGTCAGAAGTAACTTTCACGGTTGAGCGGGCTTTGTGAAAAAACATCGGGAGAAGTTTCGGCTTTATTAATTTTTCATGTCTCTATCTTCTTCCCCTTCCCGCCGCGACTCTCTCTTTTCCTTATTGCCGCTATTTTTCTGCGAATGCGGTCAAAGGGACTTGGGGAAGCTATTTTTGAAGGCTGATCTCCTCGGTCTTATTTTGCGGTGCTTGTTTGAATGTGCGGGCTTCGACTTTTGTCTCTCTCTGATTATTTTTATATGCTATGCGAGTAGCATTCAACGAAATAGATTTATTGTTTACTTGGAGTGAAAGTATTATTTATTGGGGTTGATTTATCGTATATTTTATGAGTGAATTTAACGGTCCTCATCGGCGAACCTCTTGTTTTGGTGCACAAATCATCAATTTTGTGATTCACATTTTTAACCTCTTTTTTTGAAGTACCTATTTCTTTTTTTTTAACGTTTGGAGTTTTCCAGTGAAGGGAATTCATCAAAATCCTCATAATTTTTTTTCTTTTTATACCAGTGTTATCTTTTCTGGTTTGAGAACATAATATCCTGTATGTTTAAAATTTAGCTACTGCTATCTGGTTTCTTAGGGTTGTTGCACACTTTCTTCTGAAACAGCAAAGGCTTATATGGAAGAGTATAGCAGATTATAGTAGTTAAGGGTCTCAATGGTAGTAGTAATTTATAGTAACCGCCCAAAAATATACACTTGTTTTCTGCTATGTTTCTCTCCACAAAGTCATCCCAAAATATTTTTCCTGTTATTTTCCTCCAATGTTTTCTCCACTCTTAGTAATGCAATCATCTCTCAAAGCCTTAACTTCGTCGAAATTCAAAGTGAAAGAGAATTTAAGATAATAATAATTAACCTTCTATGAAACGGAATGAGTTGAACGTTGCGGGAACACTCTTGCAGATAACTTAAGCTCGAGCACACATCACTCTGAATTCAATATTGATAGGGAATGCATTTCTACTGAATATATTAGCCGGGGTACAAGAGAAAAGATATAGAGGAAGTTAGAGAGAAAAAGTGTGATATAAGGCAAGTAAGTTCTAAATGTAGCTACTGAGGAATGGAACAATCTACCTGCAGAAGTGTTTCAGTTTTCCCAAAAAATGTTAAATGTTTCACCAATGGTAAAAGCAAAATGAATAACATAGATAAGCGTGCCACCACTTAAACGAAATGTAAGACTAGTAAAGGATTGCCTGGTGGGGTGATATACAATCGAACAGGAAAAGTAATGTTGACAAATGGTGTAAATGCTATTTCAATATGATTAGAAATTTAATGCACATTTTAATTATTTAACAGAGTTATTTGTGAGTAATTTACTTTCCAATCTTACTAAAGGTTATATATTCAAAGCTGGGTAAAAGAACATTTTTTAAAATCTAAAAATACTTTTTATAGAATGAATGCTATACCTAATTTCTAAAATCTTACGTATATACCTATAGATTATAAATATCTTCTAGATTAAAGTTATTATTTCATGTATAAATTATGTATTTTTCTTCTTCATATAAAAAATATGTAAATCACAAGACAACAATGCAAAGGTAGAACCCAGTATCATGTAAGGAATGTTATTTGTTATTTAGTTGCTGTAATGTCTTTCTTATGCAATTATTGAATGTAAATTTTTACTATATATAGTCGGACAAGATTAAATTATGTAATCTTTTGGCTATCTAAAGCATTATAAATTATGTTTTATGTTTATTTTATATATATTTTTGTGAATAGTATTTTTGCATATGATGAACGAAATAAATAAATAAATATTTTGTAGTTGGAAGTTGGAGTATAATGTTGCTCATGCTTCGTTATTCTTTAGATACATATTTAATTACTTCTTCATTTTATTCTCTATTAGCTTTAGATCACCTTTTATTCGTACTTTTGGATATGATTTTTTTGACGATGATATTAAAAGTGGGTTAAAGAAAAGAGATTTTAAGACAATTTTACGAAATAAAAGATGCAATTCTATTTAGTTAATTATTTAAATTTAAGATTTTTGAAGAGTTGTTTGAGTCGATTGTGGAACCTACATGCTGTTTTTGTTACTCTAGGTTAATATTTAAATTATAGCTGTTTTTACTTTTAAATTATTGTAGTCATTTGGCGGGGTTGTTCACGTAGCAATTTTTTAATTGTATGCGAAGAACTTCGTAATATTCTTTTAGTTCTTTTTTCGATTTTGAATAATTTTATGTAATGTATATGTGTAACTCGTGTAATTTCAAAGTCGCCACCTGACCCAGCGTCAAACTACGTTGGAAATACATAGTAAATGAATAAGGTGAGCGAATATCAAGAAGTAAGGTAGGAAGTTAAGCGTTCAGTTTGGCTCCCAAACCAACTTCGAGGCAAAAGATTCATGTATATAGGTTTGCATAGTATCTCAGTGTCTCCATCTCGACTGAGTTTCCAACATCCGTTTTCACCACCCATGCTCTCCTTTCCTTCACACCGCACTCTTCATTCTTTCTTTCACCCTTTTTTCCCGCATCTTTTCTACACACCTCACCTCTTTTCCTCTGCTTTACCCCAATCCCTTCCCTTTTGTCCCCGTTTTCCTTCCTGGTTCTTCCTTTTATCCTCCTTTCTTCCTCTCGTCCTGGAGTTCCCAACTTACCTGACAAAGGAACTTGGGTATCCATGCCTAGAGGTGGGAGCCCTCATTCCTTGCAGCTTTGGATGGCTGACTTTCAAAAGGGTCTGGATGACAAAAGAGCAAGTGTATAATATAGCGCACGGGGAAAAGTCAAAATACTCGAGTGTGGTGTCCTGAGTGAAATGTAGTGGATTCCTCAGCATACAGAGCGGACTTAAAGCTATTCAGTGATTTAAAATTAACTCATTGAGGACCGATTTTTTTGGTAATGTTTGCACACGTTTTTCAGATCATCCAAATCATCCTATATATATGGAACAGGATTTTTATAAAAATAAAACTCAAGTTATTGTCAAATATTCATTGTTCCCAAATTGAAACATTGGTACAGATTTTTTGGGTAAAATATTCTGTAGTGTGAAGTGGACAAAAATCGGCCATGTATATTGTACTTTTGCAACTAACACACCTCTATCTGTGAGCAATTCTTTATCTTAATTTTTAGGACTCATTTGTAAAAAGACCCAGTACAGCTAAATTAATTTGTATCGGAAGATAATAAAACTTTAAGCGTAGAATGACTTGAAGTTCTAAGAAACAAACCATAAGAACAGCTTTTCGGTAAATTCACGCAAATAGAAGTTTAAAATATCTATAAAAACATGAAATAGTCGCTTCTTTTTCGGCGAAATAAGCATTGATCTTGGAATATTCATGACGACTGAACTAATAAGCGGTGGGTAGCGTAAAAAGAAGAATAGTACTGTTAAGCACGATTTTATCATGGCGCAAACTCTGTCATTTACTACAAACTGGGAATTGAGAACTGTGGGTCAATTTCTTTAAAAATTAATGAAAGTGCAATACTGAGGAAAGTGAATTATATTTCTTACATAATTAATTTCATACAAGAGTGACTTGTGAACATTTTCGTAACGTTGTATTTCTCGTAAAAAGAGATAGGAGTCCTGAAATGTAAACTAAAAAAAAAATGTAATAAAATTTACTTCAAAAACGTATGTTTATAATGTCAAAGAAGGGACTTATAGTTAATGATCTTCTACAATATTTATTGTAACGCGACCGATTTTGCTACCGTGGAAGCATATTCAGAAAGCGAAACTGATCGCGTTAAAATAAATATAAAAAGAATTGTAAAGTTTCTTGTTCGATACCTTGACTTTCCAAGTGGTCATGACATTGCACATTGTAATCCATAACTTATAGCTGGTATTGAGTATCCAATTATTCCAATACTCCGCATACGGCTGTTTAGGCTGAGTTCAGCACTAACATAAGTCACTTCATCATTTGGCCATTATGGTATTTCAAAATTCTAAGATAACGATGTAAAAAATAGATTTGTTTAAAATATCGAATTTAGTTAAGTAATCAATATATAAAATAAATATTATATTTATAATATAATGAATATTATCAATTGGACTTTTCATCGAGGCAATAAATGTGGTTTCCTCCTATTTTCTTGGAATTTAAGTTTCCTTTAAATATTTTGGTGACACTGGAATATAATATTACACTGATGCGCCTCTTACTCAAGCAGTGACTCTGACTGAATGCACGAGACAGATCTGAAAAAATCCCCCCATATGGAAAACTTCACACAAAGCTAAAGCTGGAAAACAGCTTTATTTAATCACGATAAAACTGAAAGTACCGGGATTAACTTTTGGATGTAGAGAGATTGAGAGGAAAACGTTTCGAAAAGGGAAGAAAATTTAAAAATAATAAAAGAGAACAAGCAACTGGGGAAGTGGGAAGTAAAAGTCACCGTGAGTGATTATTCCACGTGACTTCTTCCCTAAAAACTGGCACAAAGCTACGTTGTGGGAGCATCGTCACGATCTCGCACATTTCGAGAGAATTTGAGCCATTATCATTGTAGCTCGTACTTTTCTATTTAGTTTCTATTATTAGATTGCTAAATGTAGGCCAGATTTTTTTTCACCTACGAATCTTTCAAAATGCTCTTAGGATTAAGGTTGTTCTCTTTTGAGATATCTACTCCCATTTGAATTAGCATATTGTATGCTTACGTCAAACTACCTCCCCATGTAAATTAACCTTTATCTTTTCTTCACTCTTCTCATTGAATGTCCCCACATCTTTCTCCTGTACATATCTGTTGCTGTATATATCTACTCTTACTTCCTTTTTCCATTACGTTCTCCGAGTTGTTCATTGTCCATATCCCAAGTAAGTGCTGTTTTCTCCGAATTTCAACCAGTTATTCATTAGAAGAAAGGAAAAAGGAACTCGGCGTTCAATGAGCTAAGAGACAAAGGTTCTCCAAGCGCCGACAGCGGCCACCGTCTAGGGCGATTCCCGGGAAACGGATAATCGCTTAGAACTGGTGACCGCTAAGAGATTATCCGTTTCCCGGGAATCGCCCTAGACGGTGGCCGCTGTCGGCGCATGGAGAACCTTTGTCTCTTAGTTCAATTATTCATTGTGGAATGTAAACCCCAAATATATTCGGGTGTATCCGTCTAATAACTATCCTATATTACTGTGAAATGTATGTCGCAACAAAGGAAACATCATACCCAACAATTTGAATGCAGCTTGATTTGGCGTTACTCACAAATCATATTTTCAGATTCCCATTCTTTGCATTATCTTCCTGAAATTTGTGGTCGTTCAGTTATTTATGTTTGTGGTTGAAGTAAACTTAAGATCTTTTGGCCTGCAGATTAAAGGTTCCGTAGAAATTATCGCCACAACATAAACGATATGAAAACTCAATAAATATTTTTCCAACATGTGTTTAAAAGTATCAAATAGTAGCGCATAGTAATAAAAACGCTATTTCACTTTTTTATTTGATGACCAAATGATTAACAACAAAGCCAAGAGTGTTTCTGAGAATATTTACCTGCACCCAAAGAACACCAACACACGCCATGCTGAAGAAGAAAAAAACAAGTTCCTTTCTTCTCTCTATCCCTTTAAACACGCTGTTCTTTTAACATTATGTACCTTGAAATCGGTCTAAAATATAAAAGCAATTGTGATATATATAGACTCTAGAGATATAAAGTCTAGCTATCTTTACCTGTTCAACACACTTTAATAGTTAAATACCTCAATTGATTAATCTAACTGGAAATAATGGTGGTAAAGAACTCAAATATAACCATGAAAGTGCTGAAAGCCTCTTTACGAGATAAAATGATCAGAATCCGGTAGCAATCCCGGGAAACAGGGGCGTCAGAATATACGCAAAGCTTCGTATTATTTACTGTTGCTGTTTTGTTACGTCGCTCCTCTTCATCATTTGTTTTGCTACCCTCAGTTTTTACCAATCACCAACATTTCTCCTTCAAACCAGCTGAGCTTTATCTCTTACTTCCCTTCCCGGTACCTTTCTTCGCTTAATCTCCTTCGATTTTTCTTTCTCTCCTTAATTTTCCTGTCCTCCATTCCTTCTATTCTTTATCTCTCCTTTCCTTCCTCCCTTCCCAATATCTGCCCACAGCCACCAACGGCCTTACCTCCCACATTCTGCACTCGGTGGAACGTGGTTCCACGGCAGTTAACAGAATTATAGCTTGTGATTGGTCCAGACGGTCGAGGGAGGGGTTGAGATAGGGATGGGCCAAGGGTGATTTGTGGTGGCGATTCCACGTGTCACCAGCACGGGAGCCAACATCACGTGAACGTTTTATTTCAATACCTTTCCAGATGTCCCAGGAGTTGGTTAACCTTCTGTCCAATTGAATCCCCTACCGAAATGGCGTGGGAGAAAAAATCTTTAGGCGTATAGCTCGGAGTATTGATATGGGGGCTTGTATGACGTGCATGCATGTTAGTGTATGCCGTCATCGGTAATAGTCCTCGTTTCGGTAGGTTCATTCGCCCTAGCATACCCAAATCGATGCGTTTTTTTTATATTCTTGGTGACTAATACGGTCCTTTACATCGTGTGACGTACATATTTTGATTTTGTTTTCTCCTCTGTCTTTTCCCTTTCATCCTTCTTTCAGTTACTTTCTTCGGCAATTGAACCGGAACCGAATCGAAACAGTTATGTTTCCCTTAAGTGAAAACCGATCCGAAAAATTAACGTTCTTGAATCCTAATCGAAACCGAAAACCGATTTCCATTCCTTTCTGATATTTCTTTTTGATTTCCATCAGTTCACAATTGACCGCAGTGTAATTGGAGTGAGGTTAATTTAAAATGTGTAAATTTTACTTTCCAATAAATGCAATTAAGTTTTATTCTTAAATATTTTGTGAATGAGATGGCAAGAAATGATAAAACTAACTTTCAGAGGGATATAATAATTCATTGGGAGTCTTACAATGGGTTATACATTAGCAGACGGAGTATATCCGTGACTGAACCAAATATTAGTTACTTTCGTGGAACCGGATAAAAAATCGGAACGAAAAATATTATGGTTTGACACCATGCCCCCTCTCGGTACTTGATGCAGTCATTTTCTCTGCAGTCGCATTATTACTTCATTCATAATTATCTCTTACACCACCATCTCCAGCATCTCTACGTTTTCGCATCAACTTAACTTATTTTTTCCACTGTATGCTGCGTTCACGTATCGAACGACTTCTAATCTTCTTATGTCCACATTTCTTAAGGTTCATATTTCAGTCTCGTGCAGCTAAACACTTTACACCGTTTTTTACGAATATTTTCCCGATTTCCTTATCAAAGGTCTCTCGTAGCCAGTTCCTTTTGACTAGTGAAATTTTCCTCCCTGACGCTATTCTTCTTCTAACCCTCTCTGTGCACCTTCCATAGCAAAGAGTAACATTACTCAAGTAGGGGAAATGTTTCCCTAGTTATACCTTTTCTCAGATAAGCCTTAATGTTGACTAAGCTTTCTTTCCTTTGTTAAATCTCTTTATCTAATTTTTATGACATCCATTGTTATCCTAATCTCCGTTTGAATCATTTCGTTCATTTAACAGTGCATACATTCATATTTGTGAAGACCTTATGTAAAAATCACTACAGCTTCGTCGTTCGTGTATCATACTCAATGTGTTAATATACTTCCTTACTGAAAAACTGGACAACTCGGGATAATACAAGGTCATCAATTATGAATAATTTTTATGTATTTCTTGACTGGAAGTTTGTCTAATGAAACTCGGTTTGAAAGATTAATTGTAAGAGAAGAGTGTAATTGTATTAGAACAACTATGCCCTAACAAGAAACTTGGACCTATTTATTGTTGGACAAGTACACTAACACTTTCACAATTGTGGCCATTCATGCGCATGAACGATTTTTAGGTGCAGTATTTCACATAAACAAAGCCCGTGTAGTGTCAAATGTCGAATGTGCTCACATTATTTTAGAGCAAAAAACATATCCTTTTAGTCCCGAGAGAATCCATACCATAAACCTGCGAGTATAAGGCCAATCGAAATTAATGAAATCATCGATACTTTATCTATAAATACTGGCATATGACAGCGCAGTCATTATTTTTAATTCAGATTTAGTCAAACTAGTTAAAACTCTGTTCTTCTGAAAACATACACGAAGGCTTGAACTCTTTCAGTAAAACTTTTGCAATTCCAGAATCCTTTATTTGTCATTAAATGAATATAAATTCAATTTCCATGATTGACAGAACCTGCAGACATGCCTTTACGGTCCCGATAACAATTTATAATTAATATAGTTACGTTTTATTCTACGGGAAGAAATTAAATCGATTAATTCCATGAATTGAGGGAAACTTTCGGACGCGAATAGACGCTACGATTGCTGTTTTCGGAGGATGATCGAGTTAAATTTTCCATCCGGTTATTACTGGTGATACAAACAACGAAATTTTACCTTTTGATGAATTCTTGTAAAAGTGGAAGGAAAAGGTAGTAATTCACGCGATTCCTCTTCTGCCTCAATTTCTGGCCGTCGTTATTGATTCAAGCCCACGTTTATGGTAAACGAACCATTTCCACCAAAAATCAACCAACTTCAAAAGCTTCATGAATTTTTTTCAGCCAATCAGCAGAATTGTAACCATACGTTGACTCCGAGAAAACATCGATCCGATTCCGAGTAATTGACTGACTAATGCCAGGAATCACTCGATAACAGGTTTAGGGGATTCCATCTAAAAAGCATCTCATCTCGGATTCCGTGCGCATTCCCGAAACGAGCTTTTCTCGATGAATTCCTTCTCATTCATCTCGATGGTTAAATAAACAATGCTTGTTTCAGGAAATGTTTTTGGAAACACCTTTAGTTGGCCAGATATGCATCGGAGTTCGATTTAGGGGCGAAATTTCGTCTCTCGATAAACCGATACATCAACTTTATCAATAAACAATGAATAGCTACGCATTGCTGCTAATCTTACATTCGGTACAGATGAACATAATAAAAGTCTAGGTTATACAAGAAGTGAAAAATTGCGACTTGGCCGGGACCGAACCCGGGTCTCCCACTTTCCGGGCAGGTATTCTATCCATTAAACTACCGAGCCGCGCAGATTCACTTCTGTAAACGGGAGCTTATATGGGCAAGGTAATGGTGCTCCACTTAGTGGCACCAACCACCACCAGAGGTCCTCGTCGAGGCAGCCACCCAACAAAGCGATATTAGAGAAACCCTCTCGCGGAATTAACACAACGATAGAAAATGTAATTTTTACTTAGCACATGAAGTTGTGCGACTAACCCAAGGTTATACAGGAAGTGAAAAATTGCGACTTGGCCGGGTCGCAATTTTTCACTTCTTGTATAACCTTGGGTTAGTCGCACAACTTCATGTGCTAAGTAAAAATTACATTTTCTATCGTTATAATAAAAGTCGTTTATGACTCACGTATATAACGATATTTCACCTATTATTTTATTTTTTCGTGCGTTACAAAAGAAATCTTGTTCTGGTGGCAAGATTGCAATAATATATACCAGTGATCCTATACAATAATAAAATATTTTACAATAATACTATACCATATACAATGTTATATACAAAACTACATAAAATGTTACGTACAGTACTATATACAATACCTATTATCAATTACAATAACTCAATCAACAATAACAGAAAATATCGAGTAATTCCGTTTTTTGGTATAACTAGAAGAGATTTAGAACGGTGTCACAATCCAGTTTACATCTCTTCTACTTATAGTAATACGTCATTTCAATTTTTATGCCTTCCTCACGAATGAAACATTTTCACATGTAAATCAACTTACTCCATACAAATTTAAATGTTTTAGTTCCTTATTAATCTAATTCCTGGTTAATCGTACAATTTAGTTATTGGTAGGCCCTCACAGCTACCGTAGCGTTCCCAAGAACTAATTCCTTACATAAAATTACTAGGCAATCCTCTACTCCACTTAGTCAACGGTAAGGTCACTCGTCCATACAATATCTAAATATTCTGCATATAATAAGGTAAATTTTCGTTCCTCGTTCGGATTCTTTCCTATGGTCGCCGATGCTAAGTATCACTCATATAACGAGTTGGTTTACGATACGATATCCCCACTTTAGAGAACTATTTCTTGGCCAATTATTACCTCTTCCAGAACGACGTTATCGCTATCTCCGTAACTTAACCGATTCTTCCCACATCGTAAGTTGTTCTCACGCACGGCCATTACTTTAGCCTCCTTAAGAGCGTATACGTGCGGTACTTCTACTACTCGGCAAATACTGCTTTCCAGGTGTTTGCTGCAAAGGGAAACTATTCTTTGTGAATTCTTTAATGCTCCATGAAAATTTTATCAATTTTGAAGTACACACACCTGCATTACGTTATCGACGAAGTTGATGAAAATTAATCCAAAAATACACTACACAATTAAAATTCATTCAACCTAAATTAAAAATAATGCACTAATAATGGAATAATGTAAAGTATATAACTTATCGACTATCTTCATTACTTATCTGCTATTGTGAATTCGCTTTCTAATTTTATATTTCGATGTTTAAATATTTAAAAAGAGGCAGTCTACTGCACAAGAGGGACCTATGGTCTCACATGCAGCTTTTTCTTTGATACCGGATACTAAATATGGCCTTCCTATGGAAAAAGGTCCCCCACCCCTGATGTACATAGTTTAAATTGAGCTTCAGTAATACATGCCAAAGAATTAGCTCTATTGAAGGGATTAGTAAGTACCTACCTCAATTTGGAAAGAATATATCTAAGAATGAACAACATCACCCAATATAAGGAAACATCCAAAATTTCAATTTTCTCAATCATTCTCATGCCTCGGAAATTTGGACGATGTGTAAATGAACGTTTGATTCCTTGCGTTAATTCAGTTTAATTTTAGTCACAGTATTGTAAAAATAGTGAACATAGTGAAAGTGGGATTTAAACATGCTGACATAATCTGGGTTTTGGTCATTGTTATCGAACCCCGAATTCGATCGTAGACGAATCGTCCGCAACGAATTTCGCGCAAAAAATATCTTAAGCTATGGCTCGTTCCAACGGGAGAACGGAATCCGCTGCTCTGATCGTTATTTCTGTACTAATAGGCAAAATGCGTGGGTTATCCGGTATCCGAATGGGGCTAAGGACTTAACGTGTTGCCCAATGGACACTTCATTAACTCGGCCACTATATTGAGAGCTGTAAACCATGAGATAATTGGCCAAATGCTTCTTTACATCTCCTTTTCACCATCGATTTGCGGGGAGATCTCCACAGGTAATGAAATGTGGATCTAAAGTGATTCACCACCCACCGGTTTCGCTCGGAAAATTGATATTTAGAATTGGAGATTTATTCATTTGCAACTTGCGTGCCGTTTGTTCGGAGTCGTGGGATGAAGGAAATAGACACGGAAAAAATCAATTGGGTAGGATATCGGTGCTACCTTAAGTTATGTTTTCGATCAACGTAAAATAGTAGGAAGATAGAAACATAGAATCTCATTTCGGTCGATTTAGTTCTTTTGATATACGATAGAGTGATTTTGTTCTTACTAAGTATATTTTTAAAAATTGTGATTCTGTTGAAAAGTTGATTTTATGAATTTTCGCAGGGAGTGAGGTCTTTCAAATTTCTATTTAATATTTTAAAGACACCATTTGTTCATTATCCCCTAACTTGTGTCGATGTTAACAAGGATTCGTTCCTCATACTTATCTACATTACTTATTAGTTTACAGTCTATGCATCTTTGAATTTGCATATCGTTACTCATATCTTAGTTGATAGTTATGGTGTTAACTTAGGTAATTACATAAATTTCGATTACTCCATCATAAATTAACACTACTTTGAGATAGCTGCTTTGAGGGAGCCGAAAAATAATTTGGGGTAATTTTACGTTCAATCCCAAATGGACGTGGCTATAATAATAAATAATACCATAATATGGTGAAAGTATGTGATTACTTTATTATGCTCTTATTACATCCTTTCTTAGAAAAATGAGTATTTCTCCATTGTTTAATCAAGGGAATACATCTGGAATCAGTTACACTTATTGTAAAAACGAGAATACATACAAATGTATATAAGTTGTATAAATACTCCGTTTTCTTTCTTCCAGCATTACACATGCTTTAGTATTTTAGTTTTAAATGCGTGAGTTTTCCGAGTAGAGTAGCAAGATTTTCTTGTGGGTTTTATAAAATTGTATAGCGTATTAACAACTATAGGATTTAGTCATGAGATAGATAATCAGATCCGGAAATATAGGAACTCATTTTGGATATCGGAGTCGGTGGGATGGGAGAAATGTTTACTTAATTTCCAATAATTAAATTTCAAACAATAACTTAGAAAATTTTTAAAATTCAATCTCCCATTTCTAAAACCAATGATAAATACTTATTAACTTGAATATCTCTAAACTAAAACCTATGGTTCTTAATAACGCTTTAATATAGTATTTAGTATGAATACATTTTACTTGTGTAAAAATGGGATCTTTGAATTTCAGCCCAATTATAAATCTTTCCATAACGTGCGCTTGTTTTACTTTGCTTCAGTTCTAAATAAAATATTTAATTTTCATCCCCATTCCCTTATTAGTTCACTCAATTTATATAACTTTTATATTTATAACAAAAATAACCAAAATCATTGTTATGCTTTAGTGCTTCAATTTAAAAAAATGGATACTCAATAACGGCTAAATACTAATACTAATAATGACTAAAATAATTAACCCTAATCGTTATAGGAATCGGAATCGAGAATCGTATCAGTATTAAAGGTGAAGATTAATATCTGGAATTGTATCGGAATCGTTAAAAATTTCGGTACCGTCCCACCACTAATAGGATTGCTCAAATCAAAGAGAATAATGCAGCGCTAAATCTAATCAACAGGGCTATTGATGCGATCTCTGAATTTAATTCCTTATTGCACGTTTGATGTGAGCTTTTAAAAATCATAGCATAGGAAATCGACACTATTAATCCCCTATACGACCACATGCCATTTTACCAAATATGAATAAGTCTCTCCGTTAGATGTTTTAAAAGACCAATCGTTGAATTTCATGATAAACGAGAAATTCTAGACCAATTGAATACCTGTTTTACGAAGACAACTGAAAGAAAAATTCTTCAACAAAACTTTTTAAGAAACTATAACTTTAAAGAAAAACTTCAACAAATTTTTTTATTGAATTAAATTAATATATAAGTAATGTGCTTTGTAAGTATATACATGAGCAGCTGAAAGGAAAGAAGATATATATAGAGAGGTTATACACACATGGCAATGACACCTCGACAGTGAAAAGAATCAGTGTATAATTGCTCGTAATTTTATATGATTAATTAATTAAATTTAAATCTTTTTCTATTTATTTTCTTAAGATTTCATACAAATTATGAATGATTAACTTGGCATGAATGTGCTATATATATATATATATATATATATATATATATATATATATATATATATATATATACGAGTAAAATTTGCTTGCATACTGCAAGCTAATTGGTAAAAATTTACAATAAGTTCCCCTTACGGGTGTCATCTTCGAAGCTTATCCAGCAAAATTTTTAAAATTGCCGCAATAAATTTCTTACGTTAGAAATTTTCATCCATCTGGCATCGAACTCACGGTCATATGCAACCTTTCTTCCACTGGTTCTATAGAAAACTACTTCAAACGCAAACGCTGTGATTTTGAATAGTCTCCTGCATAAAGAAAGGCCTCAAAACAATTTTTAAAAAATTGCGTAAATGACCGCCTGGCGTCGAACACAGGACCCGTTCGTGAGAGACAATGGCATATGAATGTTAGAGAAGTGCTACTCTGACGTGTTTCAAGGTTTCAATTCAGTATCTTATCGGGAAGGTCCTAAAATAAGATCCGTTATTCCCGTTTGAAATGCATGGTAGAATCGGAATGACGCTCTAGCATCGAACCAAGGACCTCTAGAGAAGCAGTGGACGTCATGAATGAATCTTCTCAAACGCCTCTGTCACCATTCCGGGTTTTATCTTTCCAGTTTATCGGGAAGGCATTTTAAAAAATCGTCCCTGATATCAGCAATGCATTTCTTACGGAGGCATTTCGGACCCACCTGGCGTCGAACACACGGACATTTGGTAACATTTCTTCGTTTGGTACGATGGAAGACCATCTCATCTGTAAACACCGAGATTTTGATTGCTCTATCGCATCGAGAACGGCCTCAAAACAGATTGAAAAAATTCGCGCAAAAGACCGGCTAGCGTCGAACTCAGGACTCTTCCGTGAGAGAAGATAGCAAAATAATATTAGATAAGTGCCATCCTTACTTGTTCCAAAGTTTCGATTCAATATCTTATCGGGAAGGTCCCAAAATGAGATTCCGCTTTCCCCATTTGAAATACATGGAGGAATCGGAATGACCCTCTTGCATCGAACCAAGGACCACTAGACGAACGATGATATTCATGGAAGAAAGTTTTCAAACGCTTCTGTCACCATTCAGGGTTTTATCTTTCCAGCTTATCGGGAAGGATTTTTAAAAAATCATCCAAGATTTCACCAATGCATTTCTTACGGAAGCATTTCGAACCCACCTGGCGTCGAACACACGGTCATTTGCTAACATTTCTTCCTATGATACTATGGAAGACCATCTTATCTGCAAACACCGTAATTTTGATTGCTCTATCGCATCGAGAACGGTCTCAAAACAGATTGCAAATGTTCGCGCTAATGACCGCCTAGCGTCGAACTCAGGACCTTTCTGTGAGAGAAAATAGCGAATTAATATTAGGTAAGTGCCATTATGACTTATTCCAAAGTTTCGATTCAATATCATATCGGGAAGATCCTAAAATAAGATTCCGTTTTCCCCGTTTGAAATGCATGGTGGAATCGGAATGACCCACTTGCATCGAACCAAGGACCACTAGACGAACTGTGAAATTCATGAAAGAAAGTTTTCAAACGCCTCTCTCACACTTCCGGGTTTTATCCTACCAGCTTATCGGGAAGACAATGAAAAAATTTTTCAAAAATTGCAGCAATGCATTTCTTATGGAAGAATTTCGGACCCACCTGGAGTCGAAGTCACGGTCATTTGGCAACATTTCTACCATAAGAACCATAGCAGACTACCTCAGCTTTAACCTCCGAAATTTTGGTTACTCTATCTTAACGATAAGTGCCTCAAAATAATTTTCAAAAATCCGCGCAATGCATTCTTATGGGAAAATTGCGATTTTTGGGAATTTCTGGCATCGAACTCATGATAGCTAGCGTCGATGTCTGCATTATTCTGGCATCTGGAGTGTAGGCCCAGTACGTCGAAAAAATCTGACGTCGATGGCGCTTGTGGAACATGGTCAGAATTCGTATCCCCTATATATATATATATCTATATATATATACGAGTAAAAGTTGCTTGCATACTGCAAGCTAATTGGTAAAAATTTACAATAAGTTCCCCTTACGGGTGTCATCTTCGAAGCTTATCCAGCAAAATTTTTAAAATTGCCGCAATACATTTCTTACGTTAGAAATTTTCATCCATCTGGCATCGAACTCACGGTCATATGCAACCTTTCTTCCACTGGTTCTATAGAAAACTTCTTCAAACGCAAACGCTGTGATTTTGAATAGTCTCCTGCATAAAGAAAGGCCTCAAATCAATTTTTAAAAAATTGCGTAAATGACCGCCTGGCGTCGAACACAGGACCCGTTCGTGAGAGACAATGGCATATGAATGTTAGAGAAGTGCTACTCTGACGTGTTCCAAAGTTTCAATTTAGTATCTTATCGGGAAGGTCCTAAAATAAGATCCGTTATTCCCGTTTGAAATGCATGGTAGAATCGGAATGACGCTCTAGCATCGAACCAAGGACCTCTAGAGAAGCAGTAGACGTCATGAAGGAATCTTCTCAAACGCCTCTGTCACCATTCCGGGTTTTATCTTTCCAGTTTATCTGGAAGGCATTTTAAAAAATCGTCCCTGATATCAGCAATGCATTTCTTAAAGAGGCATTTCGGACCCACCTGGCGTCGAACACACGGACATTTGGTAATATTTCTTCGTTTGGTACGATGGAAGACCATCTCATCTGTAAACACCGAGATTTTGATTGCACTGTCGCATCGAGAACGGCCTCAAAACAGATTGAAAAAATTCGCGCAAAAGACCGGCTAGCGTCGAACTCAGGACTCTTCCGTGAGAGAAGATAGCAAAATAATATTAGATAAGTGCCATCCTTACTTGTTCCAAAGTTTCGATTCAATATCTTATCGGGAAGGTCCCAAAATGAGATTCCGCTTTCCCCGTTTGAAATACATGGAGGAATCGGAATGACCCTCTTGCATCGAACCAAGGACCACTAGACGAACGTTGATATTCTTGGAAGAAAGTTTTCAAACGCTTCTGTCACCATTCAGGGTTTTATCTTTCCAGCTTATCGGGAAGGCATTTAAAAAAATCTTCAAAGATTTCAGCAATGCATTTCTTATGGAAGAATTTTGCACCCACCTGGCGTCGAACTCACGGTCATTTTATAACATTTCTTCCATTCGTAATATAGAAGACTACCTCAACTTCAACCTCCGAGATTTTGGTTCCTCTATCTTAACGATAAGTGCCTCAAAATAATTTTCAAAAATCCGCGCAATGCATTCTTATGGGAAAATTGCGATTTTTGGGAATTTCTGGCATCGAACCCATGATAGCTAGCGTCGATGTCTGCATTATTCTGGCGTCTAGAGTGTAGGGCCAGTACGTCGAAAAAATCTGACGTCGATGGCGCTTGTGGAACATGGTCAGAATTCGTATCCCCTATATCTATATATATATATATATATCTATATCTATTATATATAGCTAACTCTCCGGATATACCTATATAGATATATAGATATATATATATATATATAGATATAGGGGATACGAATTCTGACCATGTTCCACAAGAGCCATCGACGTCAGATTTTTTCGACGTACTGGCCCTACACTCTAGACGCCAGAATAATGCAGACATCTACGCTAGCTATCATGGGTTCGATACCAGAAATTCCCAAAAATCGCAATTTTCCCATAAGAATGCATTGCGCGGATTTTTGAAAATTATTTTGAGGCACTTATCGTTAAGATAGAGGAACCAAAATCTCGGAGGTTGAAGTTGAGGTAGTCTTCTATACTACGAATGGAAGAAATGTTATAAAATGATCGTGAGTTCGACGCCAGGTGGATGCAAAATTCTTCCATAAGAAATGCATTGCTGAAATCTTTGAAGATTTTTTTAAATGCCTTCCCGATAAGCTGGAAAGATAAAACCCTGAATGGTGACTGCAGTGTTTGAAAACTTTCTTCCATGAATATCATCGTTCGTCTAGTGGTCCTTGGTTCGATGAAAGAGGGTCATTCCGATTCCTCCATGTATTTCAAATGGGGAAAGCGGAATCTAATTTTGGGACCTTCCCGATAAGATATTGAATCGAAACTTTGGAACAAGTAAGGATGGCACTTATCTAATATTATTTTGCTATCTTCTCTCACGGAAGAGTCCTGAGTTCGACGCTAGGCGGTCTTTTGGGCGAATTTTTTCAATCTGTTTTGAGGCCGTTCTCGATGCGATCGAGCAATCAAAATCTCGGTGTTTACAGATGAGATGGTCTTCCATCGTACCAAACGAAGAAATGTTACCAAATGTCCGTGTGTTAGACGCCAGGTGGGTCCGAAATGCCTCCGTAAGAAATGCATTGCTGATATAAGGGACGATTTTTTAAAATGCCTTCCCGATAAACTGGAAAGATAAAACCCGGAATGGTGACAGAGGCGTTTGAGAAGATTCCTTCATGACGTCCACTGCTTCTCTAGAGGTCCTTGGTTCGATGCTAGAGCGTCATTCCGATTCTACCATGCATTTCAAACGGGAATAACGGATCTTATTTTAGGACCTTCCCGATAAGATACTGAATTGAAACTTTGAAACACGTCAGAGTAGCACTTCTCTAACATTCATATGCCATTGTCTCTCACGAACGGGTCCTGTGTTCGACGCCAGGCGGTCATTTACGCAATTTTTTAAAAATTGTTTTGAGGCCTTTCTTTATGCAGGAGACTATTCAAAATCACAGCGTTTGCAGTAGTTTTCTATAGAACCAGTGGAAGAAAGGTTGCATATGACCGTGAGTTCGATGCCAGATGGATGAAAATTTCTAACGTAAGAAATGTATTGCGGCAATTTTAAAAATTTTGCTGGATAAGCTTCGAAGATGACACCCGTAAGGGGAACTTATTGTAAATTTTTACCAATTAGCTTGCAGTATGCAAGCAACTTTTACTCGTATCTATATAGGTATATCCGGAGAGTTAGCTATATATAATAGATATATATATATATAGGTATATCCGGAGAGTTAGCTATATATAATAGATATATATATATGTACTATGTATGTATGTACTATTAATAATGCGAATATCATATCTTAAGAGCCCCTATGAACTCTGTAAAAGATGTAATAAGCTTTATTTACTATAATTTTTATCTAACATTTTTTACAAGCATGTATGGGACAAGTAACTGTCATAGGTATTTATAACTATACTAAAACTGGTAATTAGAATCTACATTATATTTAATCACAACTGCATCATTTTATATTTCGTAACAAGTATGTATTGTTCAGATATTACAAATATAGAAAAATAATAAAAAATGACATTTTATTGAAATAACAATGCGTTAAATTTCATCATATTTATATATAAATATTTTTACAGAATATTTTATAATATACTCAAAATGAATGTTTTACATCGAAAAACACATCCACATTTTAATATATCTTTGTGAGAAGTTTTTCATATGATATTCATAATTGTATATTAAACACCAAATGAATTTATATTATTAATATTAATATAATTGGATGCGCTATTACTAATGCTCCAGATGACTCTAAAGAACCTCTGTTAACACTGCTTTCCCGTACGTTACTTAATTTAATCCTCTGATCAATACACTCATTTTTCAGTCAGTTTCCGCAACGAAATTCCACTCGAAAGAGCGAATTTTAATCCACCGTGCAAAAATATAGCGAAACTTCGGAAACATTTTCCGCCCAAAGATTTTCGGCAAAATTCCGAAGTCTCGTCCCTCTCGACGGCAAATCAAAAACGAAATTATAGCCTCCCAGAAAAAAAAACAACAAACGCGCATGGATCTTTCCTGGATTTTTTCACAGAGAGGATGGTAAATTTCCATGATTTATACGCGAATCGAGAGAAAGTCTGAGCGGCTGTGGAGGAATTAATTCCGGAATAATGAGCGAGACGACAAATTCAAATTGTACCCTCCGAGTCGGGAATGGCCGACGAAGGAAATTGATCTGCGGTAAAAAGACACGGAACAAAAGGACCTATCGAAGCACGCGACCTCTGGGCGCTCATTATTGATGGCCGTGTTTTGTCCTTTTTTTGGCGACGTTCAACTGTGTTATACCGCCCGGGCTGGGGAAAAATGACGTGGAGGCCGGAAATCCATGATTAACTGACAATGCTGGAATCGGTGCCAAGGAGCGGCATGAGGGGCATTATTTCAGCGACGTTTTAACCCGTTTCCCATTGTTTTCAATTAGGGCGAGGCTGGTAACGCGTCCCCGCGGTGATTTCTGGCGAAGTTCTGTTTTTTGGGGCTAATGAAGGGAGAGAATTTCCGCGCTACACCTGCCGACACATATTTCACGTATTTTTGCGGGTCGTCACGTTTAGGATGATGGTGCTGGCAGACGCTGGAGCGGAAATATACCCGTGGAATTCTGACAGTAAAAGGAGGGAGTGATATGCATACTCGATGTGTATGACTGTTACGTAAGAGATTGCTGCTCAGCATAATTTATAATACTATGTTTGGTATGAACTCTTTCATTTGCTACCATTTTATTTATTGCTGACGGTAGGGCAGGCTATATTTTGTAAATTATATTTTGTAAATCATAATTTTAGATATACGGTGAAATAGTATAAAAAAAGTAATTTTAAAATGTAAATATCCAAATAAGATACAAAATATTAAATATTTAAACATTAAAATAGTGTAACATCGTACTTTTAAAATATAAATATGCAAATTTAAGACGAATTTTTCAATAATTACAATGCAATTAAACAGTGTAAAATTGTAATTTTAAAATGTAAATATGGTAATTTAGTACGAAAATATCAATATTTAAACGAAAAAATAGTATAAAATAGTTCAAATTATGATTTTAAAATACGAATTTCGAGATAATACACGAATTTTTCATATATTTTGGAAATCATCACGCGCAGGGTTTCCCGATGTAAGCGTCTCATTTTTCATTCAGATGATTGTAAAATTAAATTAAATGAAAAACAAGACTTTATTATTTACTGTAACATTTATTTCTCAAATAACTAGAGAATTAATGTTCTGGTTACTTTGAAACCCTTTTTTTCACTTCATTTAAAGTTGTATCCACAACGTTCCACAACGTATGTCTGGATTTAGTAAAATTACTAGTAAAAAAAATTAAAAATTAATTAAAAAAGTTATTAAAATTTAAAAAATTACTATTAATAGGAAAATTATTTAAAAGCCATTATTAAAAGTATGAATTATTTTTTCGAGAGAATACTCTTTTGTATTTGTAGATTTAGTGTAATAAATATGTATATGTGTAAAGAGGGTATGAATTTTGTTTCATTCTATTCTCTACCTTCCAGATTAAACCTTTATTCATGATCCGACTTCACCTATACTGTGTCGTCCTTGGCCTTCTGTCACTTCCTTTAACTGATTGCTTATATTTTACTGCCTATTTTGAAAATCTCTCCTTCAAAGTTCTTAGATCATGTTCTTTCGAACCACTTTTGTACTCCACCAGCTTATCTGATATCGGTGAAAACCTCAGGTCCTCTCTTATAAATGCATAACTTAGCTTAGCTACCAGCACATTTTCACACCCTCTCAATGCTCGAAGTAATTCATTTCTTATGATTCTAAATCTCTTTACTCCTCTAGTTTTCCTGATAACAATTCTGACTCATGTAACACTGTAGGAACCATCGCTTCATAAATTTTTTTGGGTTCATTTTCTTTGTTTACTTAAGGCTCTTCTTATCGTATCACATATCCTCTGTCAAACGTAAGTTTTATTTTTTATTTAAGTATTTTATTTGCACTTTATGTCAAGTCCTAAATATGGGAAGCAGGGTAAAAGATGAACTTTTAAAAAATTTCAATGTCGAAATAAAAATATCCGCATTTTTAAAAGAGATTCCAAATACACAGATTTGAAATTTTCACTCTATATTTGATTCTCCGTTAGCTTTATCTAACTTCCTCTTTTAGAATTCATTTTAATTTTTATAAAAGCCATGAAAAATTGTGCTTAAAATTTTCGGTGTTATTTACATTTTTTCAAATGGGTTTTAAATATTTATTTTTATGTTTATCCAGTAAAATAAAGATACGCACAAATTTACAGAAAATATCTCATCCTATATTCAATATCAATTATTGAAAATACTATGATTGAAACCAATTTAAAGCTATTTTTTAATCAAATATTTAAAACTATTTTTTGGTAACAAGAATGAAATTGCTGACCAACTGGGATACCTGCTCAATTTTTTAAAGGAGCATTTAGTGATATTAAACCAGAGGACAAGATTTTCATTACTACCAGCTTTTAATTACTGATGATACTAGATAAGCTCCACGGGATTGAGAGAGGTGTAATCAAGCGAGCAAAAAGGGGTCTCTCGTGCAGTAAAGGACTAGTTGGAAGGAAGAAAAAGAAATTTTATCGGCAAATAAATTTAGGGAGAGAACGCTTACTGGAAAAGTCGTAAGTATAATGCGACATTGCAACTTCAGTTGATCCGGTAACGAGTGTCATACAGAGGGAAGGAATGGAAAAAAAGAATCGTTTTAAAAAGACAGTATTTCAACGAAAGATTCATGACACCATAAATCAAAAGGCAGGTGATGTTTATTCAGTCGAGCTGACATAGGGATAGAGCTGTTAATTTGAAAAAGATTTCTTGCATTTCTTAGGAGTATATCTTACATGAATTAAAAGATGAGCAAAGCTTTTCGCATGGTAACTGAAGGACTTTTATGTTGATGGGTCTTCAACTATTGAGCGAATCATCATTCAATATGTATATAGTAATCGATTTTTTTATTCCGAGTTTTAGCTTAGAGGAAAACATAGCTATTAAAAAACTCAAATAAATTATTTTTTATTATTATTTTTTATTTTTTTGTATTTTTACTTATATATTTTTTACTTTACTTTTTGTACTTCTCCATGAGTTTTGAATTTTAAAATTATTTTATTTATTATATGTTTTCACTGTGTTTTCGCGGTTTTTTTTCGCCCCCCTTCTTGTGTGGGTGTTTTCCCGCACTGTGGGTTTTTTCTCTATCAACCTTCAGTTATGGAGATTTTTTCCCTCAAATCAAATCTTTCTTTTTCGTTTTTTTTCTTTCTCTTTTTTTATTCTCGTAGTATTATTTTGAATCTTTATAATCATGTAACTTCATACGAGGTTAGGTGGAAGAGAGGCCCACTCGGGCCTAACCTCGCCCAATAAAGGGTCCAATAAATAAATAAATATTCCAAATTATGCGAAAAAATCTCCCATTACTTTGTTCCCGGCTTCTAAGCTTCTCGTAAACCATAATTACGGGAAACGCGGTCCGATACGGTTATCATTTCATCGCGGAAAATTACGGTGTCTGGTTTTTGTTTAGTTCGCGCATTTCCCTCATAGAGGAAGCGCCCGCGACCCGATAATGACCCCGAATCCGAGCTGCAGAAAGAGAGGCGAAAAAGTTCCCGAATGAATAATTCGCTTCTGGCATCTTGTGCAGTGGAAAAAAGTGAACCAAAATTAATCACGAGTTGGTGAAACGGCAAAAGAGGACGCTTTAAAAGATACTTCCTCCGAAAAGATCATATAAAAATGATGGAGGAGACGTCCGTTTCAAAAACACCCTCCTCCTAACATTTAGTGCGCTGGCATCTAAACGTTTTTCCTCTCTGAAGGTTATGCCCCATTTTCCAGGGAAAGGAAACGCCATTTTGGGCACTTTTTCGTTTTTTAATTCCCCCTCCCCGTTTCCCGCCATTTTCCACCTCCATTGTTTCACGGAATGGCGTCCTCTCGCGTGCGACACTAAAAACTAACTGGTGGACGGTTAATATGCGTTTACGCACAGTTAATACACGCGAAAATTAATACGCGTGTATACCAAGCGTCAACTTCCTTCCGCTGTTTCATTATTAAATGAAAACAAACGATGAACCATCAAAATATTTAAGTGAGCCGAATGTGCATTTCGTTATCCGTGAGAACATCTTCAGGGGCTATGATAGACTTAACAATAAAAGGAATGGCCAGGGAACGGAAAAAGACAATCAACAGGAAAAACAAAAGAAACACAACTGACCGTACCCATAGGAGAGTACAACTATTAATCAAAATCACAGATATTATTCTGTAAAGTATTCCTTTTTTATGCGTGTATTAGTTTTCCCAAGCGTTAAAAACCTGTATTAATGGGAGAAATAAGTTTTGAGTTGGAATAGTAATGCGTGTCCTCCATCATACGTCTGATAATACTGGAATTATCAAACCTACCAGATTTGTTTGCTCTCATGATTTCAATGATATACACAGCTTTACATTTCATCTTTCAGCTTGTACTATCAGTACATTAGCGCAGATTTTCACATCCCCTTCTTTTTGGGTGTTTTCGTACTGAGAAATCTTCTTCTCAAGATAATACCTTAGGTATTTTTACATCTACTCCTTTTTAAGTTTTTCCACTCCATTTCTATCTACACCCTCATTAGTCATCTTTTCATAAATACTATTAACAACAGGTTAGATGGAAGAAGTGACTTTTTAGTCTCAATCTCGCCTCGATAAAGACCTTTAATAAGATTTGAATGCTCTTTAAACCTTTTGATAACTCCTCTTCCTCTAATTTTTCCCAGTGTATTTAAGTCTCCATCCGAACGACTAATTTGCTAAATGTCAGATTTATGTAACCAGTCATCCTTTTCTCTGGCATTTTCAAGTAAAAATTGAGGCCTCTCGAATAGAATATTTTGAGGATCTTTCGTCGGAAATTATACTCTAAATGTTTTTTATTAAAGATAATTAATCCTAGTTTGACACACTGGGTTTCAGTGCACCCCATTATTTAAATTTCATTGAAATATGGAAAACTTTCGTTTCGTTATTATTAACATGTTTCTTCCATTCCCTAATAAATATCATATGAATATTATCTTTATGCAATATAAAATTTGCTTATTTTGACAATAACAGAATTGTTAGTGTTTCACGAAGTTCCATCCCTTCATTCTCCAGAATAAATACCTTATTTTAAGTTGTTCAAAATTGTACTAATTTTTCTTCTGGTATTATATGTTGAGCAAATTCAATTCAATATTTATATGAACAATAAAAGTGTAATGATTTTTTGTAACAATATTTTTTATTTTTTTCCGAAATTTGAAGGTACTATTTTATTTTCTTTATATAATCCATATGCAATCAAAAAGTAAGCTTTAAAATTTTTTCAAGTAAATTTACTCTACAGATTTTTGATACAAAAATATTTGTTTCTGGGGTGCGATGTACCCCAATGTGTCCGGCACGTCACTCCACAAAAGTAAATCAAGTAAGACTTGAAAAATTGTCTATTGCTTATTTCCGTTTAATTAATAAATTAATTAATTTTCGCAACAATTTCTTCCTTCTCTTTCAACCTCCCCACGCCGACCTTATGACGGATGATGACGTTCCCGAATGTCATTGGGTCTCCGCAGTAAATCATCTTGCCACAATGGGCACCATTTCAAAAGGAGAACATTCGGATGAGATGCTCCCCATCCGAATTTTCATTTCCTTTTTCTTCTTTTTTTAAATTTTTGATGAGCGTTGTAACGTATTTTACTCCCGAGACCTTTTTTGGCCTTGCTCCTTCCGCAATTTCCTTTGGAGAGTGACCTTAAATGGACGCGCCTGTCGCTATAATGTCTCTGCGTCCTTTTTCTGCTCCTTTAAGTACGTCTGCTTTATGCCGCATTTCCTCCCTCCTAGTGATTAATCGTAATAGAGTACTGACTTGGAGTGATGCACTATGCCAACCCTTCCGCCTTGTTACAGACGTGCTTGTATACACTAATATCTAGGGTAAAAAAAGATGAATCGTTCATGAATCACCTTCGTAAACTTAAATGTGATTTCCTTTAAGGTACATTATGGTTAAATAGGTATAAATTAGGGCTGTGAACTGTGATCATATTCCAGAAAGAACATGTTTTGTGCCTATAGCGCTATAATATAAATACAAGTAAATTCTCTTTCTAAAAATGAACTCTTATGGAATGGAATTATTTGCCTTCAGGGGTGTTTCAACTCTTTGTTAAATATCATGAGATGTTTTTGGACATGTTATATAGATTGTGAACTATTCTGTTGTAAGACTACTTAATTGTAGCATTTTGAAGTTAGTTATTAGTATATTAGACTATAGGGAAGCCAAAATTTTTACAAACTGTGGTTGTTTGGAACATGTATTTAATTATCATTTAAATTATATTATCATTTTACCTTTTCTCTCCTTACTTGCCCTTTCTGTTTTTACATGCTTCCTCATTAATTGTGCTCTACTCTGTGTGACTTGTAAAAAAAACTTAATAAGATCACCATCTGGTCTATTTCAATCAATAATAATTCAATTTCAAGAGTTAATGTAATAATAATAGTGCTAGGGTGCCTGATATGGCTCCTCTTCACAAAACTGAACCACACCACATCCAAAAGGAAACGCTTTTTTCATTACTTTTGACTCTTCTCTTAGCATAAAATTACGACCATATTATGCCAAAATGAATAGATCTCTTTGAAGTGTTCTTTGTTGTTCGCGGCTCACTTTCTTTCAAAACCTCTCTTCAGCTCGGCCTCTTGTTTGGTTCGTGTGTTTCAGAGTTCCCTATGATTTTCCTCTCTTCAGATTTTGAGACCTAACCCATCCCTTTGTGTAAACTGTTATCTTTGCCTTCTTCCCTACCTTCTTTGCCTTTCAATTTGCTTATCTACTATTATTTTCCCCAAGAGTCCATCCTCTTTTAATTCATCAGCATCTTTTTAACCCCTTGAATTCAACTATGTGATTGGATTTTAATGTATCCGATTGAAATGCAATCTGAGACCCAAACATAGGGCTATGGTGTCATTATTACTTGTACTATTGTATCGTTTAATTGATTATTGTAAATTCTAATTTGTTGAAATTTTTAAAACTGAATTTCATTTGTAAATTGAATTCGCTTCCAAAATTGTAAATTAAACAATGTTGACACTTAAATAAATTTTGCAATTTTTTACGTGTACTTGCACCTCCTGACGAGCAATCTTTTGGCTTAGGAGGGCCATAATGGAAATTGGAGTGCTTCTGATGTTTTGATTTTTACAAAATACTCTCCGTCCATGTATTTTGATTTCGTTATTATCTCCTAACTAAATTTAATTGAATACAAAGTTTAATAACCTATACTATTATTGATATAATATAGGCTGGTAGTCTAAGAGACAAAGGTTCTCCAAGCGCCGACATCGGCAACCGTCTAGGGCGATTCCCGGGAAACGGATAATTGCTCAGTGGTCACCAGTTATTCAGAATCCCGATGTGCATTTCGGAAACAATGCTTCCATCTTCATAGGGGGTCCAATGCTGATTTTTTTTTCTTTCTTATAAGCTTGTAGGTTAATCAATCCTCAAACGAAGTCTACAAATTTTAATAAGATCGTAATTCTGAAGGAAATTGTTAATCATCTGAGACCCGTACCCAGGACTACGGCCTTAAAATTACCTCAACTATTATTACTTTTATCATAGGCTGGTAAGTAAATAATTTCATCCACCGATGACTGCAAGTTTTATAACGATTGAGAAGGGAACTGCTAATGGGATTGCTTAGTTCTCGCGCGCTCTTCGAGAAGAAAATCAAAGTTAAAGTTTCCCCCATTTTAATTAGTAAGCACGGCAACTTTAAATCGGATGCCCAACAAAAAATCCCTACGTAGGTATTTTCACGGTCGGCCCCTCCCATAAAAAAACCCGCCCCCCATAGCGTTCGCGCCGCTCGAATCCGAGCTCTGGGAGGAGAAATGTCGGACATTCGGAGAGAATTGCTCCATCACCTGCGTCATCAGCCTCCCCACAGGTCACTTGGGCAGATAACGCCGCTGCGAGATACGCCTATCTCCGCCAACTCTTCTCGCAGCGATTTCCCAAACAAAAGGTCCGGAGCGTTGGGTGGACAACAGAGATTCGGTAGAGAACAGCATCATCCGGCGAATATCTTTCTAAACATCGCTTTCCGGAAGACGTGGAGAAGATAGTTTGACGACCGATGATAGAAAAGGGGTTTGAGATGGGTGCCAGATAGTCAATAGCGTAAGGGGGCGTTTCCCTTTTCTCCTTGTTTGTTTGTGTCCCGGTTCGGGAGGGAGAAAAGACTAAAGTTTATCCCGCGAAGGGATTAGGGGAAGTTTTCTCCCTCTCCTTTCCCTTTATAAATGTCTCTCCCGCTGCCTTTCACTAGCCTCGCTGCCGAATTTTCCTTTTATTTTCTTTCCAGTTTCACTTTTGTTCTTTCAATTCCCTGCATCACATTAACTCGCTTCCTTTCACGTCCCTTTTGCCATTCCTCGTCAAACGTTTTTTATCGTCTTGAATTTCTCGGATTATTTTAAGTCGCCTTCCGCCGTTGAAAGATAGGCTTACCGAGTTCTTTTCCGTATGTTTGGGTTTCGCTGCCGATTGGATTTTGAGTCCGATGTAGATTTGGGGGGTTTTCGGTCGGAATTTGCAGCGGATGGCGGGGGTTGGTGGTGCTTCCTGAATCTAAGTATGAGGGAAGAGGAACGTGTTCGAGGGGTATGGAGTGAAGAGTGAAGTCTTTCCACGTGGACTATGTTGCAGTCAACACTATCTTTTTAACTGGGCTCTATCTGTGATGAAATAACTAAATTAAATCCTTATAAATCATTTTTAAACATTCGTTTTAGGCAAGCAACCCTTTTCTCCCTTCACGCTCCACCAAAACATAAGTAACACATAATTTAATTGTTGAAATTTTCCCTTGTCCTGCTAAGCGTAGGTAAACAAATGAAAATTGCACCATTTGGTCAAAATATCGAGTAGATATTGGTATATGTCGTTACAAACGAGGTATATCGAAACGAACACTGACACTCTACTTCCCCACCCAGATATATTCAACAACTTCAGTCACCACTAACAAACACAAAAACATTGAAACATACCTTAAAACACACACCTCTTATCAATCCATTACTTTCAATTAGTTCGGGCTATTCGATATTTTCGAATAACCGATTATTGATTCGCATTCTCCGGGTTCTGGGCTCTGCCCGTGATTAATTAACGAAAATTCAGTCAAAGCAAAACATAATTAATTTGTGACAATTTATAAGATAACTAGCTGAATTTTTAATTAATATTTATTAACTCGTGTATACTTCATGCCCAACGACATGAAGAAGTCACGTACATCTAAAGTATTTTCACACTAAGCACATGGTAAAAATACTGCTTACAACGCTCTACTACCCGTTCATAAGGCGAATTCCGTCACAAGATGCACTTCATTTCGCATTAGCCAATCCTCCGCCTTAGTGGACTTCTACTGTCCATCTGGTAAGAATTACTTCATTATGAAGATTGAAAAATTACCAATATTAACTGATAAAAGAAGACGTTATCTTTGTTCGGAAAGCATTCTTAAAAATTATAACCTGATGGCAACCTGTATTAGATAATACTTCTTACTGACTTTCTAGATACAGTATCTACAGCTGTGGCAAATAAAGCAAATTAAATCAGATTCCTTTCATTTTTATGGCGTGACGGACTTAATTAAAACTTAAAGAGCCTTTCCTTCGTTTTCTAATGTAGAGAGACTGTTAAATAGTAATATGCCGGTTATAACCCTACCCAGCCTATAACAAGGTTCTCAGTTTTTCCCTTGAAAAACTGCATAACCAGATTTTGCTGTATTTGTAGATGCTTTGGAAATTGTTTTATTTACAGTATGTGAGGATAAGGTGTCTAGAAGGGATGTACCAGAGAACAATGACAGTTTTCAAAGCACAATTGAGTAAAATACAGAGAAATCCTTACTACGAATTCAAAATAGTTTACCTAAGGTGAACCATGGAAACAAAATTTATTTATTTATTTATTGGACCCTTTATTAGGCGAGGTTAGGCCCGAGTGGGCCTCTCTTCCACCTAACCTCGTATGAAGATACATGGTTATAAAGATTCAAAATAATACTAAGAGAAAAAAAGAGAAAGAAAAAAAAGGAAAAAAGAAAGATTTGATTGATTTGACTCCAAAATGGAGTTAATGTGAGTAAATATAGCTCCTACCTGAACTTAAGATACAATGTAGAAGACAAATTGTAACCGCTTCACTCAAGCGAGAGTTGATTCATGTGACGAACCTCTATGGTGACAAACTTTGGAATGGTGATATTATGGAATACTTTGAAAAAATCCCTAGGAGGCCATTGTTTAGGCGAGATTGTCCGGGGAGAGTCCATTCCAGAAATATTTCCGTCCTTCATAGACATTTCGAGCGTTTCTCAGAAATTTCCAGCTTCGCATACGACCCATACCATTATCTTTTCCCCTATTCCAAAATGCTACTCTTGGGGAATCGTTAAAGCTCGAATGCGTGTCACTTGAATCGGAATCGCTGATCCTTGCAAAAAACATTTCTGATTGCCGTTCCCTCTGGAAGGATACGGACAACGGGGCAATAAGACTTAAGGAAAGGAGAATTGAAGTTCCCAAGAACTCAGGGAAGAACAAGCATTTATCGAGATCAATTCAAACCTAAAGAAGTACGAAAATAAGGCGGTGTTTCTTAAATCTAATGCATGGTTTCCTCTGTTAGAGCTTGATGCTTATTGAGTTTTTGACTATTTTGGGATTCGGAGATAAAAATGTTGTGGATCCCGGAAATATCCCGAGTACATCGATGATGAAATAATACAAATTCTTTTTAAATTGACCTTCAATCACATAAATACAATATTTTGCTCAAATATCTCTCAAATAAAATTATATTATTATTATTGAAGTATTAGAGAAGCCAAATCATTCAAGGGTAGATAGGGTTTTCGGTGTTTTACACCCCCTACCATGTGCCAGTGGCAGTTTGCAGGGTTTGAATATGAATGTAAATATTGTTTCTGTAAAGGCTCTTGTAAAAAAAATTATGATGGTATAAAAATTGAAAAATAAACAATGCATTGATATTATACGACATAATTCATGACCGTAAAAATTTAAGAAATTAAAATAATTCACTATTTTAAATGACTATACCTTATTTAATTACTTTCGCTTGACTTCCAAGAGAAAGGATGAGGGAATTGCTTTCTACATCTGGGAAACGTTAAATGGTGCACTATCTGTAACATCGCTAGAGACCAATGAAATGTAGGAGCAAAGGTCATAGGTCAAAGGGACAATGAAAATATACGAAATGTCAATTCCGAAAGGCTCAGTGGAGAGGTCTAGGATGTGTGGCCTAAACGTAGGACTTAACTCTCTTAAATAGTTTCATGTGTCTCAACTTGTAGTGGCGATTCCTTAGTCCCAATCTCATCTTATGGCAAACCGAGATTTTCGGGTATTTAATTTGACTTACCTGAGAAACGTTTACCTCCGGGACTCTGAGAAAGGCTATAAGAAAACGAACTGTATCTAGATTTTCATGGAAGAGATTCCAAAAATTTCGACTCAAGTCTGGCGATATGAAAACTTCACGGCCTTGATTTCCGTGTGGCAAAGGCCAAGTGTGAGAAATTTTGAACTCGATGGAATGGCTTAGGAGTAAAAGAGTATGAGTGTTGATTTGTGGACGGTGAGACAGACCAATTAACAGATCAAAAACATAGAAAATATGTATATTTAATGATTTTTATACAGAAATGAAATTTTTACTGCTCCTAGGGAATGTTTCACTTCGTTTATTAGCAACATATGCAGTTATCTTTACATGTTTTATCACATAAATTTTATTCCGAAGTGTGCTCAATTATCCAACTCAATAAGGCTGCACTGTCTTATATCCTATTTCTTCTTATATTTGAAATTTTTAGTTTTTAGTATCTTATATAATAAACTCGTCGTGTATCTATTATTTATCAACTTAACGTAGTAAAAATTTTTAGAAGAAACCAATTAAAATGCTTTTTAATTATAGAATATAAAACTGTTATTAGAGAGCAATTATTTTTATTGCTGATTTATGAAAATACTCAGTGTTATCCAATAGTATGTGTACATTAATAATAAGTTAAATTTACCTCCGTCATTTTGGATGGGGGATCTTATTAGCTAATTTATTACACGGATTATTAGAATGCTAATGAGGATTTGTGATGTTCTTTTGCTTTCCTTTCCCAAAAACTCCCTTTTAAATGTTGCTCTTTATAAACTCAGAATGGACCACCCACAATAAGGGTTGAAGTCTAGACTGGTTTCACGTAAATAGGATTTCAGAATAGAATAACGAAGTAGACACAGAGGTGAATGAACTTGCCGATGGCTGAAGGGCAGTGACCTGAGCAATGTCTATTAATTGAAATTCCCGTATTGAAAAGAAGCATTAAGCGAACCAGTGGTGGACGAGAGACATAGATAAGAGGTTTTCTGAAGGGCTCTCAGACCAAATGCCCCTCAGGACTTTTTTGCTGCTAATGAACGTGAATTGATCGAAAAATTCATCTTTTTTTCCTGAAGTGCGGTTCCGGAAATTTTCATTTCCATCTTTTAATAATTTTTAACGGAGCATCCAGTTAACCTTTTCAAAATCCATGCATGCTAGCATATGTATATTATGCGACTATGTTCCTGGATTTTATATATTTCATGTGATGGAATTGTGAAAGAAATCCATATATTTGAAAAATTACTACTGGGATGGAATTTGAAATAACTACGGTAGAGGTAAATGTAAAATAAAGCATCTACAAAGATGTATGATTAAAAAAATTTCAAAAATAAAGGAAATACACGTGGTGTTAGTATCACTTAAGGAGGCCAAATCACTCAATAAGGTTCAATTTTTTACTTCAACGTAAGTGCAGTATTATAATTCCATTCCTCCCGAAGTCAGCAAATCACATTTATTTAAACCTAGCTACAGCGGTTTTCGATCTACCAAATATACAAGTATCGTACATATAATATACAATATATCATACATTTTCCTTCTTCCTGTAAAGGATTCAAAGAACCTCACGTTGCTGACTGTCCTTCGATGAAATTATTAAGTTTTTTTTTCTTTTGAGGCATTAAGTTGCTCTAAAATGAATTTCCTCCACATTGTTATAGAAAGCAAATATTTTGCTACATTCATTAATACAACCACGAGAGGTTTATGTCTTATTTCAAATTTTCGGAAATGGTAAAACCAATCGTTCCCATTATTTTTTGAGTGATAAATTCAAACTTTCTTCCAAATTTCCTGAGCAGCATGTATACAACTGAAACAAATATTTAAAAAGTCGGTAGCAGGTAATTATTTTAATGTTGAATTTCACAAAATTTTCGGTATGGGTGTGTTCAAAAACCTATTGCGAACTATTTATCAGATTGTAACATATTATTTTGGTACCGCTAGAGAGAACAATGAAAGTAAGACAGAACGCTATGTCGAATAATTTCCAATGTCCTTCTATTCCATCGATACCATCTTGCTTCCTTATTTCATTTTCTCCGCATTTCTTCCATCTCCAGCTTTCATTATCCTCCATTCCCATCAAATCATCTAATGTTACCTCTGTTGATTTTTCCCTTATATCTACACAACTCTCCCTACCACTCCATCTCGATTTTGTCCCTTCAGATCTGCACTTAATCAGCTCATCTCCTTCTTCCGCCGGTCATCCTCTCTTTCCTTTGGCGGCCCACGGTTCGGAGCCCTCCCGAGGCACAAAACCCTCTGTTTTCCCCCTCTGGTTGTATCGGATCCCTTATGAAACGATGCAACACCAGAGAACCGTACAGATTCCCCTTTTAATCCATCTCTCTCACTTCCACACTCTATCACTTTCACTTTTGTCGCCGAGGGAAGGGAAACCGTGTGATTTTTCCTTCCTCTTGTGAAGATTACAAAGAAACAAAGGCGTCTCAGTCGGTTCGATCGATTCCTTACTTCTTTTCCCCCAAAATCTTTTCTATCTCTACTTATCGGCTGTAGTCTCTTTTCTCCATTATCCTCCTCCCACGACTCATTAATCTCCTTCACAACTCTCCCCCAATCTCTCTCTCTCTCTCCTTCACTTTCATTTCTTTGTTTCCTCTTTCTTTTAAGTCGTATCTCCCTTTCCTTTTAAGAACTTTCATTCGTTCTCCTCAATTAGCAATCCATTGTGTCCTCAAGTTTTCGCAACTCCCTGCGGTATTGGGTTTTTCTTAGCGGCGGGATATAACTTGCCTTTCCGAGTTTTTACATCGATGATTTGGTGCAGCCGGCCGATGTTTTTTTATATTGGACGAAGTCTGAATGCCAATTGTTATCAATGGTGCCGGAATTTTTTGGACCTCCTAAAGATTTTTAAACGCATGCATATTTCTCTTAACTTCATAATAGAAATAGAAACATTTAGTAGAACTTCACATTTCTTTGAATCATTTTCAGCTTATAATAATAACAATAATAATAATAAAACGTCTTTATCCGGGCGAGATTGAGACTGAAAAGTCTCTTCTTACATCTAACCCTTCGTCAATTTGTAAGACAGAGATAGCAAAAAAAAGTGCACGGAAGAAATTTATATTGTGCGCTTAAAAACCTAGGATAGGAAAAATAGCCCACAGCAGGAAAACACCCTAGAAGAGGGTGTGAAAAACCTGCGAAACCTACAGATACATAAGAAACAAATTTATAGAAGAGGCTGGAATCAAAAACCAAGGTACATATTTACACTTCAAACTGCATATAGAAATAATCCATAAAAAAATAACAGTTAGTAAAAAGGAAAACATGAGATAAGAGATAAAAAACACTGAATATACAGAATGTCATAAATGAAAATGGCAAAAAACTAGTATGAATACAGAAAAAAGGAAAAATAATAAAAAATTCACTATCATTTAACAGCTTAGGGAGTAAACAAGATGGTTATAGACGCTGAGAAGCCGGCGCGATTACTGCTATTGTTTTAATAGATTAGATAAAAAAATTATAAATGTTTGATTAGCGGATTTTGAACTGCGACTCCGTGACAAAATTAACTATGTAGTCCAATAACAGCTTTCAAATTATGATAGAGGAATATGAGAATTATGCAGTAAATCACTGTAAAATTTCTCATAAGATTTAGGGGACTCAAAAAGTCTTTGCCTCATAGGTGAATATTGTCATCATACATTTTTATGTAAAATGAGGTATTTCTTATGTTTTAAGATAAAATATTCATATTATAAATCAATATTATTCCTACATTTAGACAAGAGTTCACCGTTATACATACATAAAGCCCAGCTTTATAGATAGAACAAAAGTCAACATTAAATATACAATAGATAGAGAAGTAATAATCTAATGTCTATATCATTTGATCGAATAGAACCATTTTTCAAGAAAGGAATGCAATGAATAATATTATAATCGTTTGCAGTATCACTACTCTTAGATTGTGAGTATGATCTGTACATAGTTTGATGACTTCTTCTATAGCCAATTTTATCCAACATTCCCAATTAAGAAAAAATTTCCTTGTTGAGTATTCGAGTACACTTCATAAGATATTTGAATATACCTGTGTGCCTGGTATAATGTCTCTTGCGGGGCGGGTGATATAATGGTAACAACTTTCATTAATGATCATTCCATACCACTTCTCTTCATTGGCAAAGCAAAGAAGTTAATTCATAAATTTAGCTGTTTTATATTTAGATACAAATTAAGATAAAACAGTTAACCTCTGTTTATGTATCTATTTATACCAGTCATCTGCTTGACATACATTATTTCAAAGTCCTTCCACCATTGTATTCGCCCTACCATCCTCATTCGATACTTTTGATTTTATCTTTTCTTCTTTCCTGTGTAAGTTAGAGTAAGCTTCCTGAGAACATTTTATTTCCTTGGCCTCTCTCTGCTTCTTCTTCTTCATCGAATTATTATCTCTCGAAAGATTCATGTCTTCCGTTCTTGTTAATTTCGTTCTTCTTCCCAATTAGGCCATTAAGACTTTGTTTCCCGCCTTTTCAATAATTTATTCATTAGCTCTTCTTCCAAAATGTTTCTTTACGCTCACATGAATGTATTTTATAGAATCAATCGCACACTAAATCCTCCTATCCTATAACTTATCTATTTTTTCTTTTTTCTTTTTTTTGCATATATGTTAGTTATAGAATATAACTCAAAACGATAATGTCTAAGTTGATAATATATAAAGTGAAATATTGATCTACTCCATACTCCTAGGGGACAAGCGTTTTAATAGAAGAGGAACTTTATTCTTATATAAAATGTTAGAAATATAATGTAAATATCCACTTCTTGTTTCAGATATTCTTCATTTATACTAAGATTTAAGGGAAGGATAACGCTCTTTTCTTCGAATCTAAAGAGTAATTATTTCACTTACGAAGCCGAAATCGTAAAATCTTCATTAAGGAAATGGCAGCCATTTTATCCCTGAAATATATATGAAACTAACTTAACACTTTAGGGGTATCATTTCAGGAGACTACAGTTCGGACCCTGTTATGGAGAGTTTTCTGAAGGCATAAAGTAAGGTTTGCTTACAAATTGTTCGTTAAGAAGTTGTTTCTTCAATGTAATTAAACATTCAAATGAAAGTCGTAAAAATCGTTCATCAATTGTTTATTATCTTATTTATCACTTGTTAATTCAAATGAAATCTTTTTCATATCTCATTCTTTCTAATTTATATTTATGATTTTAAATTAAAAACTTCCTTCTTGTTTAAGAAGAGTAAAGAGTTTTAAGAGTTTCATTTATTCACAGCTATGTATAAAGAAACGGAAATTCAAGAGTATTTTACGTGCCCACAAGTGAGTACTTCAAAGCAGCTTGATAAAATATTTTCAGGTATTGCCGAGGGCAATATTGAACACCAAGATTCTTTTCAGAAGATCTGAAGGAAATGCGGCTAAGCTTGAGATAAATCAAAAAGTTTCAGTTACATGAAGATTGTATTTCAAATATTTAGATGCTCATTTCTTATTGAGATGAATTTTTCAATTCTTATATTGCTACGAATTCCTAGAATGCTAGTCATTACGTACTATTCATAGCGCACGCGTTTTCATAGCGAAGAAAGAAGACCTTGGCCGTATTCTTTAAACGTAAAAAAATTTTCAAAACTTCAAAGCACGGAAGAAAAGGAATGAAATCTACAAATGAGTAAACAACTCGGTAATTGATGAAAAACGTGGAGGTTATATGTCTGCCTAGCCTGATAGCACGAGGAAAAATAATTCTATCAAAATGTATAAAAAATCTTCATGGAAATAAGGAAAATATGTCGTGCTGAATAGTAAATTCTCTTCCCTTGTAACGATGAAACATCATTCTACGTAAAGTTATAGAGAAAGAGATAGTGCATATGGCAAAAATTCAATGTTAAAAATGTTGTTCAAAAAGTTCAATATTACGACTCCACGATTTGTTAGAATAAATACTAATTTTCCTGGAAGAAACATCTATCAATTGAATAGCGACTCAGGTACTATCAAGTAACTCTAGGAAGCCCTAGGTCATGAAAGAATTCGGCCGAAAGGCATTGTTATACCTTTCAGAAGCCCTAAATAAGCGCAAAGTTTGGAACGAAGATATGGCAACCAGCTGTGAAATCATTAACAAAATCTACCTAGCCGAATTTAGAACGTGAATGTCCGTACATGGGGGAAAGGGGTTGAAGATGCTAAAAAAATATTATTTTTTAGCCTCTTTCATTCAGCAAATTCGTAAGTTTACATTTGTATTTTTTAGATACAGACCCTAGAAGCGGCCAAAGGCAGGGTTAATTTCGAACAGTGACTTAGTATGGTGAAATATATCTAAATATTTTGCTGTCATAACTAAGTTTTGATATGAGAACTCAGTGTCTGGATTAGAAGAAATTTAAGCTTAGGTCACCTCCTGGTCAAGTTGGGTAAGATCGCGAGGCAACTAAAATTCCCATAAATATTTCCCTTAATGCTGAGAAAAGGTAGAACGACTATAACAATGTAATTAGTGTATCCAGTACAACAATGAGTAAAGAATTGATACACCACAAGCAACAAAGTGAACCTATGTATACATACCGCTCCACTGGACATCTGCAGAACATAGTTAAATTTAAAGCCAGCACCCACAGAAAACACTTTCCATCTTTTGTTCTCCCTTTCTCTTGATTGCTTCTCTTTTGTTTCTCTTTCTCCTATATGCCTATATATGATGATTTCAAACATCTATACAAAAATTTATCGAAGAATAATAATCTCAAATACAGAGAATAACTCGGTTGAATCATTACAATCAAAACAACGTGCGAAATTCATATTCTAGATATATACACGAATAAACAGAAAAAATTGAGTTTGGGAAAAAATTCCTCAGCTGTATATTTACGGAGAAAAACCCACGCTGTCACCCAACTCAACCCATGTGGGAAGACGCCTACACAAAAATATGTGGGCGTTTTTTCAGGATGATGTGAAGATATTCCCTCAAATAATTAGTGAGAATCGGGTCTAAAGATAATATAGAATTAGTTGAGGATTTGTTCTCGCGTCAGTTCCGTTCCGGAAATGGGAATAAGGAAGGAAATAAACCAAAAATTTATAATTCTTTCATTTAACCCTCAATTAGTCACTCAGTTTCCGGATGCTAAATTTTTCCTTCCAAATCCAAATAGGAGTGTATTTGTTTTCTTATTAAATATCATATTTACATTTGCTCATTATCCTTTGTGACATCGTCTTTCATATCGTACATGGACGGAAAACACAACGTGGCTCTCATTATTCTCTGTTTAAAAAATTAACCTTTCTCAAACTCCCATCTCATAGCTGCGTGCTGAAATTGGATGCTTTTTCTCCTGCTATTTTATGCATTTGTTTCCCCAACGTCGATTTCCTGTTAATGATGGGAACACGTGTCTTAAATTGGCTGTAATACAAGCTCCTAAACGTATTTTTAAAGGAAGGGAGCTTTGATTTTGTAAAACTATGGGTTATCTTTACACATGCTTCTTATCTTTTTAATTATCGATGTACAATAGTAGTATAACACATCTATCGATAACTCTAAACGAGATCTAAAAATATAACTAGAGATATACAAAACATCCTAAGTTATTTTTCTGAGCATATTTTCTGTTCAACATCAGGCCGATTCTCATCCTGTTGGATAACACTGAGAAATTTGAAAATATAGATATATTTATAATTGGATACTTAATTGGAGAGCTTAGGCTCCTGATGGGCTGTATTTTTCCTATCCTTATATACTGGTCTAATATGTATGTCGATTAATTAGTATAGAACATGAATAATTTGTAAAAATATTTACAACTTAAGGCTGACAAGAAGGTACACGTACCAAGAAAATAACCACAGAGAAGCAGGTAAAAACATGCGGAAAGTGATAAAAAATAGAAAATCCAGAAAAATTGAAAATCAAATGATAATTCATTATCAAAAAATAACAATGTAAATTTTACTTATATTTAATCAATCAAATTTTATCAATAAAATTATAAATAAAAATATTTATAAAACTAAATAATATAATTAAACTTATCAGTGCTAAAGATTTTTTAAAGAATTATAGACCAAACTATATCCGTTAATTGTTAATTAATTTAAGGGCAATTAATTTAAAGCTAAAGGTGCGTTTTCCAAGGGTATTTACAACCTCTGACCTTGGCACTCCCTGCACTGAAACTTTTAACTCCGTAGAAGCTAACCGTGAGAGATTGCCTACGTGCCCTCCTACTGCGGCAACAATCAACGGGAAGTTTTTAATCTAACCAGCAGCAGTATTTCACCCCTGCAAATATCGGACTCTCGCAGAAGAGAGGAAAAAGAAAGGACCCGCGACCCTGAAAACAAACTACAAATCCCACATCGCGTCCTCCCATTCCCTCAGGAATTTCCCGAACCCTTATTTTTTGACTTCTAGCACTTTCTCTCTTCGGCCCGGAGAAACCCTTACGGTAATGGGCTGCCACCTTTACCTTCTCACACCCATGACTCTTACTCCGCCGCGGGAAAAAACGGACGCACCATCCCCTTCATTATTCCTTATTCCTCCTACAGACAACACTTCCTGCCTTCTCTTAGAAAAAAATCCCAGAAACCCACGCGGGGCTCACGCTTTCAGGAGCGTGGCTTCATTTCCAATTACCCTACTCCCTTCTCGGGAAGGAAACGGCTCAGGAAGAACCGAAAGAACGGGACTCCAAAGCGGTCCTTGCGGTTGAATGGGGCGGAGTTTTGTAAGAGTGGCCGCAAGAGGGAAGCACCGAAAGGCGGGAAGGAAGGGCCGGGCCGAGATGAACCGGAAGTCGAATTTATTCCTTTAGAAAAAGGGATGCAGAGGTATCTGTGGGAATGGTTAGGTGTGGTGGAAGGAGAGAGGATGATGATCGAAATTTTAGAAGGTTCTCGCTGTAGGAGTCTAGGAGGAATGATTCCTGATAAGTTTAACCTGGTGTTTATTCTGAAGATTGCCTGGGCGAAAAGGACGTTACAAGATTGGAAAACGTGGTGTGAAGGTAAGCTATTATCCATGAAAGTCGAATGTGAATGAAAGGAAATTGGAAGGAAGTGTGAGAGAGTTCTATTGTGATTTTATTCACCTTTCTGGACTCAGAATGTTTCACATATTTTCATTTCATGTAACCGAGGTTTAACTGTGTGACGATGCAATCTTTGTAAGATGACCACTCTCCCGGAAAAGGGATTGCCGATACGTTATTTGCCTAAATATTTGGTGAGATTTATTCAGAAAAAAACAATAAAACATTCAGAAAACGACTACAATAGTTGTGAAAATTTAAACAATGAAAAATGCGAATCAGAGTAGATCAGTTCTCTGTTATATTCATACGCTTACTCCAGTTAAGTTATTAGTAAGAGTTATCCCAAGAATTTCAACTCTTTTGACTACATATATGTTTATTCCATTTTTTATGTTCTCTGACGTATTCAATCGTGTAGACAAGGAAGAGTCAATTAAATTATGAAATGTTTAATTATCAATTTTTATGAGACGAGAATGATTGGGATAGTAATTTTTATAGAAATATGTGGGAAGAACCTTATCTCAGAGCAAACACTCTTTTCTGCGATTCAATATTATAAATAGTTACTGCGTACCTTGCTTCAGTAATTCTTTCGTCCCAAACATATTTCGCGAAGTGAATGGTGATAAAGGGAGATGAACTTCGCTTACTTATCATTGAACGGAATTACTCTTTTACGTATAAATATCTATATACATCTGTAAAAATATTATAAGGCAGTGACTACAGATATCTAAAAACCTGGTAGAATATAAAATAGGGTAAACTTATAAATGATGTTATCCTTTCGATGACGATTCCGTTTTCTTTCCTTTCATTCTTCTCTGCTAATGAAGGCTCCAGCATTCATTTTACGTCCTTTTAATCGTTGCAAATTTCACTTTGGTAAGACGAAGTTTAGTAAATCATAACGAGGGAGATGCATCAACCATATTCAACTGTGACTAAAAGCGATTCATAACACAAGAAGGATGAAATACAAATTTATTAAATTTTCGCTAACAGTTCAGAAGAATTATAGAAATATTCAGCGCTGCCTTAGAAGTATGATAAGGTGTACTGCAACGATCATTTCTTTGTATGATGTAATAACACAAGGTAGTTCACATTATCCTACTGGAATGAAAATGAAGAAAGTGAATCATAAGACCCTAAGTAAACATTAACAGTACTCAATTCACCAGAAATGTAGACTTTTACGGGTTAGTCGGAAAAATTATATTATATTAATCTTGGGGCTCTATGGTTCTATATTTTATTTTCCTTGTGATTATTAAGTTCCGACATTAATTTAGATAAATAATTCTTATAACAAATTGGATTATTTGCCGCGGTCAAGTATGTTATCTTTTCATTTTTTCTAAGAAATTTAAATAAGCTAGTTTTTGCCGTTCATATTTTCTAGTTGGAGAAAATTAACTATGCATGCATGAAGAGTAGACTTCGGTCATTCTGAGTGATTTTTTTGTCACGATCTGAGACTTAGATACATGGAGGCTGTAATATTTGAAGACCTTATAGTATGTTTCACAAACTTTAATATAAAGGTTCGGAATGTTACATATATGACCGTGCCGTAGTTTCATCAGAGGAAAAAGTTCTGCTCTTCGTGGAGAGTAACCCTCGTCGAAGTCGACTGAATGGAAAAGGTCAAAGACTTCTGTTAACGCAGACTCAGTTGGAAATAGGTGAAGTTTGCTTGATCTGCTGCAGAGTATTGGAAAGGCAAATGGGGGATAGCACAGGTGCCCTTCACCGGAGATCCTTATCGCAAACGATATGAGTAGGAATCGTCAAAGGCCCTCTGTGAATATGGAGTTTGACGGAAATGGAAAACTTTGTACTGCAAATGATGTAGCGGAAAAGGGACAGAGGGAAAGAAAGAGAAGGAAGAAAAAGTATGAAATAGTAAGAAATGGAAAGGGCCTCAGAATCAAAGAATGAATAATGAGAGCGCAAGCAAGCTTTGAAGGTAAAAAGAGGCATAATAGCATAGAAAATTGTTAGATCGAAAGAATTTTCCATGCAATTTCATATAATATTTCCTTTTACCTCTGATAAAAATTTACGTCGATAAATGCATTTGCTGAGTTTGCGTTTAAGCCTTTCCTGTTCACGATACTTTGTTTAATAATTGTGATACACCAGTACATAACTTTCCATTGTTTTCTGCACATGCCACGCTACGATGACTTCACTCGATACCTGCCTTAACTTACTCATCATTTATTGAAGTTGGATCAAAAGTAACCTAGATGGTTTCACCCTCGACTTGATGAAAACCCATAATACCACAAAGTGGATGAATGATTTATTTACCTAATATGTCGCTAAAATCAGTCAAAAAACATCGTAATATCAGTGGTATAGACCATCATCAGGCACGGTTTTTCCCCTTTTCTTCTGTACTAATTGATTCAGCTAACTAAAGGACGCAAAATCTATTTATTTATTTTTGTTTCACATATTGCTAGATTGTCAATTGAAAGTGAAAGCAATAAAAAACAATAGACCACACATACTAACATTCATTAACCAGAAAAGTGCTTTTAGTCAGGGTTCGAACCTGGCACAGTTGTTGGAGCGTTAACATGGTAGAGTTACTTATAGGGTATACCAAAATATAATATAAGATTTATAGGATATATCATAATAGAATATTTATAGTATATAACTTCTATTATATAATATAATAATTATATGTATCTCTAACATCTTTGTGGTATGTCTGATAAATAAATTATTCAGCAAATCTATGTATAAGAAAATATCTAATTATTTAGAAAAAATTTAAATTTGTAACCATTACTAGGTATTTCACTCATCATGAAGCCTGTGAAAGTATATGGAGTTACGATCTTAGAACCGGTCAAAACTATTTATATTGTTTGGGTAATGGATCAATAATTGAACATGATTTCAGTGATTCAGGAATTAACTCAACAGTTCTTCGTAACTTCCAGAAATTTTTGGACTAGAATTTGGACAAAAACATCCCTGGAATTTATGAAGAACGGTTGAGATTATTTCTTACTCTGTCATAATAATTTTCCCTGATATCCGGCCAAGTCATATTGATGATATGATTTCAGTACATGATTCCATCGCATTTTTAGTCGCTGGAAATAAAGATAGCATCTGAGAACGCCACTCTCTCTCTAGGAGCGGGCAGAATCCTAAAGAGAAACTCTCGAGTAGCAAAACGCAGCCAATGTAGGAAGATCATGAGAATGGGGTGGACATCACCCGCTGTGATTCAAGAACTATCACTGCCCGGCTTAGGAATCCCGGAGAAGGAGCGCTGGGAAGTTGCCAAAACTTCGGCCAATATTTCGGATTACGACTTCTTCAAGAATGCAAAGAACTTATTTTAGACGAACAATGGCGATCCTTCTTTTCCTTCATTTTTAATGGCCCCCGAGATTTAGCGATGAGAAACTGAGTGGCGTCAGATATCCGGCCAAATTCCTTTTAAAAGAACACAACGAGATCGTTTCCGACTTTTTAGAACAGCATAACACGATTTGCCTCTTTATTTTCTGGGAGATTGTATCGGATGGCTGGAGACCTTTCACAGAGAAAGGAATGTAAAGGAGTAATATCGAGCAGTGTATTACTTTTTGACCTCGGTGAATCGTTGCATTCCTTCAACTCTTATTTTCAAGCATGGCTACGAAGAGATATTCAAAGACAAAGACTGTCTTATCCTATAAGGAATGATAAGTTTTTTGTACTTTCGCAAAATTATTGTGACCGAATAATTGTCTGGTTTAAAATGTTTTAATTTGAAGACCAAGAACATAAATTTTGCACCACAAAAACACACTCAGTTCTAGAAACAAGAAGTACAACGTTTGCTGGAACTGCAACAAAAATATGTAAGATTTTCATGGTTAAAAAGTAAATTATTTCCGTGGCATTATTCTTGAGAGATAATATAAGGAGAGGGATATTGTAGTTTAACAGAGAAATATGCAATAATTAATCAAATTATTGTGTAGCATTAAGAAACATGGATAATTTAGGTAATTTAGATAGATATTACTTAATAATAATAGGAGGCCTTTGAAACTCCATTTGTGATATTTCCACCCGTTTGATGTTTATATATAAAATAGTCAAAGTTGATAATATTATAAAGAAAAATATAATAATATGAATCAATAAATTGAGATAATTTAATAATTAAATTAAAAATTGTCTTTCGTTCAATGCTTTGTAAGTGCAACTGAAAGCATTTTTTCCCGAGTGTGGTGAGATATTTTATATTGTAAATTAAGTATATAAATAATTATGTGATTAAATTTACTTACTGTGAGTACTCTTTGAAGTTGTAAACTAGACTTCTAAATTCTGTAACTAAACTATATGGCATAATGCATTTGGGAGATTTTTTAGGGGTTTCTTTCCTGTCAATAATGCATACTGTGCAAGCTATTTTATTATTTTTTACCCTTAGGAAAACAATATCTTCAGGCTTATAGCTTATTGGTTGTAATAAATCAATGAGAGTAATAAAGTAATATATATCTTCTTATACTTAACTTGAAATGCTGAATATCATCTCTTATTCCCATAAAAAACTGATTTAAAAGCAGACAATTATTGACACATAAATAATCATCATAATAAGATTATCTACTTTACATTTTCGTAACGTTGATCTTGGATCATTCTGAACGAGACGCTAATGCACTCCATAAAGTTGAATTTACATGAGAAAATTTAGAAACTATGCACGCTACACAATTGGTCTATAAACTCATATACAACTAATAAAGTAATAAAAGGAGAAAAAAGGAACTCGGCGGTCAATGAACTAAGAGATAAAGGTTCTCCAAGCGCCGAAATAGCGGCGACCGTCTAAGGGCGATTCCCGAGAAACGGATAATCGTTTAGAGGTCCCAGTTCTTCAGAATGCATTGGACTCCCCAGGAAGATGGAAGCATTGTTTCCGAAATGTACATCGGGATTCTGAAGAACTGGGACCTCTAAACGATTATCCGTTTCCCGGGAATCGCCCTTAGACGGTCGCCGCTATTTCGGCGCTTGGAGAACCTTTATCTCTTAGTTCTTAATAAAGTAATGTTGCGTAATTAATATAAAAAACATTTAAAGTTGGAGAATAGAATTTTATTTTATTTTCTGTCAACGTTTTTCAAGGTTTTCTGATAAATTTCAGTGAAAACATTGGAATAACGTATTTTTAACGTTGCCGAAGTTAATCTTCTACTGTGTATCGATACCAGTTAATATCCGTTTCAGTTATTCAATATTGAGTGCTAGAAAGTTTTGGATCACTCAGCCCCTGAATATTAATTGAAGATGGTCAATTAGAATTATTCGAAGTAAGACGTTGAGATAGCATTGAAACAATGGGGAACAAATGATAGCTGATTGCGCGTACTTAAAATTTTCATTATTTTCTCCATCTCAACGGAGTGCTCATAAGAAGTGATCTTCAATATCTTAATCCTAACTTGATTAAAACTGAAGGATAATCCTACGCCGTACGTATCATTAGGTCACCGTTTAAAACCGGATTGACTTCGAGAGTAATTGTTAAGAGCCATCATTATAGGATTCTTATCGGGTATTATTAGGTTTTCGTCAGACAATGAAGATTGGAGGGATGGAATCAAATCTTGGATTTCATGATATAAAAGATGAATTTTCATGTAAAATGTCATGGTTTTTTACTCCATGGCTCAGGAGGTGGCATGCCAGACTAGCAACGTCAAGTTATAAGGTTTGGTTATGCATAAATACTGATAATATCGGCCAAGTTATGAGTGTTTGTTTTCGTTTGTTTTCGTTTGATTTCTTTTTCTTACAGTTATTGGCTATTGATTGTTGTTGCTGGGGTTTTCGGTAATAGATAGAAAAATTAATTTAAAAGGTTAAATATCGGAGTTAATATTTTCTTACCTGCAGAATTAAGAGATTGTGAAGCTGTTTAAAAATGATGTAAATAATAAATTAGAGCAACATAAATACATTGGAGAAACATAATCAAGCTGTATATAATAAGCTTGTAAGCTCTTAGTTTAATGATTCCCTGAACTGAACTGAATCAAATATCAGTCATTAAATAAACAAAGACATGAAACCAGTATTATTCGTCATAGTTACCCATACTTAATAAATGGAATAGTCATAAATGTAGCAGAATCAGTTGAGTATCTTGAGGTAACTCTTACCAATAATTTAAATTGGAGCACTCACATTCGTAAAATCTGCGGTAAAGCTAGTAATAAGCTCGGCTTCATAAAGCGTATTGTAGGTAGATGCGAAAGATAGAGAAAGTTAGAGAGCGATGTTATTTCTCCTTGGTCAGGCCCCATCACGAATACGCAGCAAGTATATGGGACCCAGCGGACGAAACGGGTACCCGCGAACTTGAGAAAATTCAACGCAAAGCGATACGTTTCGTTAAAAAATGCTACGAGAAAAAGGTAAGCGTCACGAAGATGCTCTCAGATACAGGTTGGGCATCATTGAAAGAAAGGCGGTTAGAAGATATGTTGCGACTTCTTAACAAATTTAGAGAAAGCACGTTTTCCCATGCATGCAGGGTATTCGTGTAGATGTAGATTCGCTATTTTAAATACATAATAATAGTTTCTCACATTCGATAATGATTTCATTAATCACTTGGGAACATCTCAATATAATAAAATTTTAATTATTAATAAAAACATAATTTTGATGGCAAATATCTCCTTATTCTTCTAATGAAGAAATAGTTAATATTTCCTTGTTATCACTTTCGATTGTTGTTCGTTGCTACGTAATACGAGAAAAAATTTTACAAATACTACCTTTTTTATTTTTAACGAATAGTCGAATGTCTATTCTTTTATTATCACACTTCCTGTAGAAGAATACAATATGACTGGTTTACGAAATTGATATTTTTGTTGGACTTAAATACGTAATGAGCCCTGTTTTGCTGGTTTATACATCTTTAAGTTTGTTCGCGATGAAATAACAAAACAGCTAGATTTTTTTTGTGAAAGGTATGTTTGATCTCTAAACCATCAACCGTTGTGTGGATGCAAGGAGACTCGAACATCACGGCGGCACAGGAGCTCGCGAATCAGTATGTGATATATATTAAATCATCAATCCTCTTTTTTGCGCATCCCTTTGGTTGGTAGTCCGAGAGGAACTGAGTCCTACTCCTCTGTTTACTTCAACCAGGGACATTTTACTAGCATAGCCTTCCCCACACCGATCTGTTTATTTCTAATGTCGGATTCCAGCCGCACTCAAAGGTAATTCTTTAGCCATAGTCCCCCGTATTTCCTCCGGTCGCCTTCTCTTTCTATTTTTCCAACGGTCCCGCCCATGCTCGACGATGTTTACCCCTAGCAATGCGGTCTCCTGCCCACGCGTCTCGCCGACTAAGTGAGATGGCTTCTAAGCTTTGATTAACCCAGTTCTCAATCAAAACACCACCGGAGCCTTGAGGTCACGGCTGCCTGATCCACAGTCACAACCTGTTATACAGAAGGATAAACACGTCCCAGTTCCTTAGTGGTGCAGCAGAAATGTGATCGAGAAGGTAACAGTGACGGAGATTGAAAAGGAATCAACTTAGACACCCTTCGTTCAAAGGGGAGACAGAAAGGGAATGAACGTCGATAATGCAAGCGAGTGATGGTGAGGTGGACTTATTGGTGAGGTTTCTATGAGCCTGAGTCGGAGTCGGAGTCAGCATAAGGGAATTAACGTGAAGAAATTCTGTAAGGGAAATGTTAGAAATTCGCCTGTGAGGGAAAATCGTCATCTTCTTTGCTTCAAAATTGTGATTCAGAAAAGGAATTGAAAAATTACCTTCTGCGGGAATTCGCGATTGAAATGTATTCACTACAGGGAGAGGATTATATCCAGAAGGCAATGCTATGTTTATGAATACCCTGGAAATGTCATCATCATTTATAGAGTCATGGTTAAGTAATCAACATGATGCTTAAAAAAGTTCTAACATTGCATATTTTAATGCTTTTCTTAAGCTTCATCAAATATAATATCGACTGAACAATCCTTTAGTTACTCACTAGCTGTTATTCCAACATGTTCAACCGAGTATAACTCCTATTAGACTTCATTAGATTCGTCTACTATTTCAAAACATTTGAAGAATAAAGAATCAATGAGAGTAGATATATAAAAGAATTATTAGAAATAAAACAATCTTGCGTAATAAAAATCAACAAAAAAATTTCGAGGTTGCTTTTCATAACTTTTAGCTATATAGTTAAGATTCAGTTGGAGGTCCGTGGTAACTCTCATCATTTGCAGTATTTAGTTTTGGAGTATTCATATCTAAATACTTATTATTAGTATAGTAGTATTGTTTAAAGTACTTCGATAGCTGAGGTCATTTCGCACTTGGATAAGTTACTCAGTTGGAATGGTAATCATAGGCTAACTCTGTCTGCTGAATGGAAATGTAAAATTAAATTAGTGATTTATGAGTAATGCACGCTGAGGAGTAAATTATTCTCGGTATGATCAGAATTTAGAAGACAACATTAATATTTAATAAATAATGAATGGCTCTGAACATTTTTCCTTGTGATATTATTTAATAATTGTAACCACCAAAGTACCTATCGACGTGCAAAAATATCTCGAATAGCTCAAATCAAGGGTAAATAATAGGAAATTAATTATTAACCTTTGAATATAATAGAGAGCTCCAGCTTGATTAAAAACTAATGCAACGAACTTCATAACGATTAAAAATATATTATTCATAAAATTTCCTCTTTTTTTCCTATAGAAACGCAGTAAACATTTTTTATTATACTCTGAAATTTACTAATCGATCTTTATAAAACTGAGATTCTGCTTTAAAACCTTTTGAACTTTCGAAAAATCACTAGAGCGTTAAATCCAGGCGTTAGCAATACGTTTGTAAAAAGTCGTTTGAGAAAAATATCCTCCCTTTCTATTTTGAAAGGTACGAATATTTTCGGTTTTCATGAAGGGAATGATCTATATCTTTATAAATACTCGGAATAAAAGGCTTCACTCTCCCATCTTTGGAGGCCATTTGAAAAATCTACTCACTGGTAACGAAGAAGACCCAAAGAGAGAGAGAGAGATGGATTCGGAGAGGAAAAGATAGAGGTTGCAGGAAACGAGAACCAGTTGCGTTTTTGCGTCTGGGATGTATAAAGAAAAGAGGGAGCCTTGATTCAGTACAAACGAGTAGGCAAACCCGGGGGCGAATGGAAGGCATTCTGGTAAGAGGAAGTCAGAATCCCGAATGTATTTCGGATGGCGAGTGGTTTCGGAAAAGGAATTCTACTACCTCCGAATCGGCTAACCTCCGGAATTCTGTCAAATCCTATTTATTTCCTTATTTTTTCCCTCTTCTCCCCACCCCACGCCCCCTTTCAATCCGTCTTTGTCATTTCCATCTCATTTCCTTTCCTTTCCTTTTATTTCTTTAAGTTCAGTCACTCTCTCTCTCTCGCACTTTTGTGTGTTTTCCCGCTGCCCATATTTCTTCCTCATTTCGAGTTCTTTCTTTTCGCTCCTTTGAGGATCGAGAGTTTCTTATTTCGCACTGAGATTAGCTGATAGTCTGCGTTTCCGATAAACGTGTAGTGGATTTCTGGGAATAATTTACATAAAAATATGCTCAGTTTTTTTGGGAAGTGACGTATGTTTTCTATTAACAAAATTAGGTAATTTAAAAAAATAACGCTACACAATGATAGTTGGCTGCACAACTGGAATGATTCCTTATAATTTCCATAATAACTTACGTAAGTAGACCATTTATTATTTATTTATTTATTATAATTTAGACTACGATTAGGCACGAGGCCAGGTGGTAGCCATTTAATATAAACACAACGTTAATGATCCTTCTGCAGGTGTAGAAGAACCTGTGACACTAAGGTAAAATCAGATTTTTACCCAGTTCATTTTTTAGCAAAGAACTATTTTCAGTATTTCAAGAAAAATATCTTTATTTGTCTTAAAAAAACAAAAAAGAAATATTTTTAAAGCGCATATCATTGAGACATCAGCGAGCTTTTGTTAACTGAGTTTTGTAACACATCATCACGAAGTTAGTGATAGATTTTATGTAGTGGGTACTCATTTACAAGAAAGTTAGTTATCTTTGAATAATTTCTTTATAAAGTTACCGTAAATTCTGCAGTTTGAAGAATTATTGGAGGCGCTCCCAGTAAGTCAAGTGGACAACATGTTGACTTTGGTGATAGTAGTACCGGGTTTGAATCCCGGAGGTATTCCCGAAAGGGAATATGGTAAAAGGTATGGTAAGGGAAAAAGGTATGTGCCAAACTACCTCAGAAATCGAATATTTAGAATTATTAGATCATCATTCTCCACGCTACTAAAGTATTTTTCCTCTTTTGTACCAAAATACAATAGGTATCTCATATTAAGATGGAATTGCAGGAAATATAGAGGGTGGTCTGAAAAGTTTCCGACCCCAAATTTTTGAGAAATCTTCAGAAATTTTTCAGAAAACATGTCGAGAAATGGCGAAATGTCGGAAACTTTTCAGACCACCCACGTATATACTGCATCACGTTCTTGTAATAGATATTGTTAATTGCCTGACGATGGATGAGGTCGGTTAGGATACCGTAATAATGATATAACTCGTATTTATTTATTTATTTATTTATTCAATTAACGGGATATACCCTTTGCAAACAAGTGACATAACACTAAAGCACATTATTATTAATTCCAAAAATTATTCTGTATAAATGACAATAATATGGAACAATAAAAAAGATTACAGTATAAAATATGATACATTAAACAATTATAATATACGATATAATACAATCAAAATTACAATATGATATATAATACATTAAAATTTACAGTATAACATATAAAATAATAAAAAATACAGGCAATATATAATACAATAATTCAATGTAACGATACAATAATTCAATCTTAGAATACAATAAGCTTATGACTAATATTCAGCAGGAACTATATTCTTAATTAATGTATGTTACGAATTTAAAATTATTGCATGATATTCCGGTGAATATCTACACATATTAATTTCTGAAGTCACTTTGGCATTTAGTAAGAATTTTAACATACCGTCAGTTATGATTGATGGGGCTTGAAGTAACATCCGCAAGTAACATTCCACTTATTTTCGCATTGATTAGTTAATTGAAAACAAGGTTAAGTGCGGAGAAGCAAAACGGCACGTGTAAGATTTTCGGTTTGATGCAGAATCTGATTTCTTGGGCGAAAGTTCCATGAGCGAGAAGTCGAAAAGTAATAATTACGTTACGGAGGAAGAAGATATAGGTCGCAAAACATACTGTCTGGCAAAACTTCCGTAAAGCCCGATCTCGATAAGTTCCTTAGCTGCAACGAGCTACTTCTTCGTCTGCGGAAACATAGCCTTGAAGTCTCCGTAAAGGTCATCCTCCACTGGTTACGTTTTGCTTCGCGAGTCGACCTTGCAACATACATTCCAAGTAGCGCCTGTGTTTGGCGTTTGGCCCCAAGATTCCGCGTCTTCCCCTGTTTCTGTAAGGTATCAAGATTTATACCAGTTTGCGGAGTGAGGCAGTAGATCAGTGAGGTGTCGCCTAGTTCGTAAAATGAGAACTTTTTGGACCTGAACATTGGGGTTGTACAACCTAATATAAGGTGGCTTAGGTTTTCTGTAGCCAAATGAACTCGTAGGAATAAAACGCAATAATTGACTTGTTAAGTTAGTAATAATAAATGCTAAGTTAAATTAAGTTAGGAATAGTAAAGGCTATAGTGTTTATTTATTAAATTCAAAAGAGAGGAATTAAATTACGAATATTAGTCTGGAAATTTATGAATTATAATACGATATATTTTAATCGTTAATTGATCGCTTCGGGTTATACTGACTTGATAGGTTTTACTTCGATTATATTTGTAATAAAATGATGTCATTTTCAGTCGCTATTCTCTCTAGTCTCTTATTACTTGTCCTTTCATTCATAACGTTTGATTTTCTCAGTGATTAAATGATAGTAGTTCAATGATACTTCGTTACTCTGAAACATATTTTACCCGACAATACCATACTAGACTATTTGGCCTGAGGTGGTCGATTTCTTCATGACAAATGGTGTAATGTTGACTAATTTAATTTAAGATTTATAATAGAAAATTTTATGATGGTGTAAGTTTAGGTTTCCAGTGTAACAAATTTTCAATGCAAAATACTCTTGCTCAGTCGCATTTTTATGATGCTTTTGAGCATAAAACAGGGGCTATTTGTAAATTAAAATATATTAATCTAATAAAATAAATTTCAGTTGTTAGAAGAAGTGGAAGTTATACAAAAGTATCGTGAAAACATTTTTTAATTTTCATTTTATGCATTTCGAGCCATAATGATCCGGCGAAAGTGCCATTTGTGCAAGTTTATGGGTTCGATCAGTTAAGGGTTAAACATCTTTAGCCTAGGTCTCACTCTATAACTCGTAAATGCTAATATCAAAATACAAAGAAGTTTATGCCATGTCTAGCTGCCATTCCCTCAATTTTAAAGCGATTCTATGGCACTAATATTGCTTAAATCCTTAAGAAGTTTATGTGATAACGAATAATAAACAGAAATATTGATAATGGAAGGGGATTAAGCAAGGGAACTGAGGGGAAAGGTTGTCAGAAATGGAGAAAGACGCTGATGATGTAAATAGGAGATACGAAGGCCTTTACTAAAGACTTTAAAAGCCAAATTTTCTGGCGTCGAAAAAATCTAGACTCGAAGAATTGGTCGGGGATCTATAATTTGATTTTTGAGCAAATTAATAAATCATAATGAAATTTTCTGGAAAGCCAGTTACTTCCTTATTTCAAACGTGTTTCATATTATACCAGGAAGAGCCTTTACTGTCTGCCTCCGAAAGACTGAAAGGGATTTTTGGATTGGTCCAGTACATCTCCTTTTATCTTTTGCTAATATTTTATCTTCTTCTCTTTCATCAATATTCTCCACTTTTCCAATTATGAAAGAGGGTATGTTTTTCTTTTTGAGCTTTTAACGATGCCATATCATGAACCTCACTGAAAACAACTCCACGTTACGCACGAATGTCCTCATTGCTTTCCATTTTTTAATTATATATTTTCCATAAATTTATTAATATTTATAGAAAATGTTCCCGCCTGAGAATAATTGTCGGAATCTAGAATTACTGATCCTTAAAAGGGATTTGAATCTATTTATCCATTTTGGGTCAAAATTATATGGGCTCTTGTCAATCTTCGGATAAGAGGTCACATTTCAGTTTATTCTTTTATCCTTCCTTGATTTGCAATTTATTCTTTTTATTATTAATTATTTTATTATTTAATAATTACACGTAGATGACAACATTATTTCCAAGTAAGCACGTTTCTAGTTTCTAAAGTTTTGCTTTCAATTCTTGGTTCAATAAAACCCTTTTATTCGGTAAACTATATTTTTGGTTCGACCAACTATTAGGGGAGAGTAATGTATACAAATTTCGTTTCAACGAAAAAGGCAAAAGATTGGCTACAGCGGGTTAAAGTGAATCTAGGAACGTTAAAACCGTGTTATAAGCGGGTATCAAAGCATCTTAAGCCTTATTTACTTTAAGGAGGAGCGTCTCAAACGGGTTTTAATGTCTTATGTTATTTCTTTAGTCCGTATTACTATGGAATTTTATTAATGCAATACGATGAATGCATGGAGATTTTAGGAGCAGCCTCAATCGCTTCTTATTTCGATAAAATTTGCATTCAGTTATATCCTCCCTGCAAGGCTTCTTTGTAATCATGATCCGAGAATTCCTGCTAGAAAAAGAGGCAAAGGAAAAACCCATGTTAACAGCGAAGTGCTAGGATTAAACGTTCAAGTGTGTTTGTTTTGGAGTCGTGATAAGGTTTTGATCCTCTTTGTGGTGAAGTACCAAAAGATGCAGCTTTAATCCTTTACACAGATAGCTATTGTTTCATTTCTAGGAAACTTACATCCTTGCAAACTACTCGCTTTTTCTCTTCCCTTCGTAATTTTTAGCCTTTCGTGTCTTTAGGGATTGGTATTCATTACACATTCCTAGTTCAGTAAAATTTCGAAGGTCACAGAAACGTGTATTTGACGTCAATTTTCAGAAACATTTTCTCTATATTATTATTATCTCTCTATATTTATATGATTATTTCTCTATATCTACATTAATCAATTTACCGTTTTCAATCAACTGTTAAATTTCTCATATTTCTTTTGGGTATGTTTCATTCTCATGACAATTTTTATCATTTCAATGTTTTATCTATTATTTTTTGTAATATTTATTATTTTCTCATTGTGTGTTCCTGTAACTTCCTACTTTTTGATTTTATTATTATTTTTCTAATTTCGTTTGAATGTTTTATCCCATGTTTTATCATATTTATTATTTCTTCATTGTTTACTATTGCAATTTTTCCTTTTTCTGAATTTATTATTGATTTTGTAATTTCTTTGTAGTACTGCTTTGTTAATTTCCAATTCATACAGTTATCTATTATATCTTTTAGCATGTACTTTCAGTAGGTTTGTGCAGGTTTTTCACACCCCCTTCTTTGCGAGTGTTTTCTTGCAGTGGATCTTTTTTCACAAGATATCACCTTAGGTTGTTTTACATCCTTTCCTCCTAAAGTTTTCCTCTCTGTTTCTATTCTCCTACACAAAACATTTTATGTATATAATATCATTGACGAAAGGCTAGATGGAAGAAGAGACTTTTCAGTCTCCATCTCGCCTAAATAAAGAACTTATATACCTTATTATTATAGTATGAATTTACAGTATGGGAATAAATTGGAGACGCCTATTATTAATTGTAATTCGACCCCCAAGATACCTAATTGTGTTTTATTGAATTTTGTTGTTAAAATCCACATTAGGCTATCATCAGATGCTTGATAATCCCGGATTTCTCGTTGTTTACATTCACTGGTCTCAATGAAGACAATCATGGCTTTAGGAGCATTTTGAAACCTCTAGTATTGATTTGCTGCTGAATTTTAATTCTGACATAATTCTATCTCTGTATCCATAATTACGTATGGTACTTTATTATTATGTTCCACGTTTTACACCCTTAAGAAAAGAGGATATCGAAAGATTTAGAGAGGCTTTTCGAAACGTGAGTATGGTGTAGATGGAAAAAGTAAGCTGGGTTGATACAAAAACAAACGAGGTGCTAGAGATGGTTTGGGAGTAAAGGGTCATAATCGAAGTGATTTAACGTAGACAGAAGAAATGGGTGGAGAAATTATTGAAAGGAAAGGGATTGTTGAAGAAAGTGATAGAGGGAAGAAAGAAGACGGAGGGGAATATAGTATGCATATCGAAAAATAAATATTTATTCTACGAAAAGCGTTGTTTATATTTCCGTAAATGTGTAGCACTAAAATAGATTCATTTATAAAATACGTAAATAAATATATGGGAATAAAATACCTTTGAAAATCCAACTCACTGGATAGTTCTTCATTTGGTGCAACGTAAAAATACAATGATCACCTTAATGGAATTACGAGAAAATGTTTCTGAATTTATAGGCTATGATATATATTTAGGTTGAATTCCCTCTTTTATTTCAGAAGGAATCACTAATCATAACCAAACTATTTTTTTAAACATAGATGTGTTAAAATATTATAAAAATGCATTGAAAGGGAGTTTGGGATATTGTTTTTTAAGATATTGTTGAATGTATAATATTTTGTTGTAAAAATATACCTTATCCAGACAATATAGTGATGTTCTTTAGGAATGTTAAATGTAATAATGTAAGTGTAGAAGGGTTTGTAATTTCACGATGTTTGTGATTGCGACCTAACTACTGTCAAACTATAGTAATATATCAATAATAATAATAATAAGAAATCAGAAGTCCGATGATATTGAGCAGCTTCGGAAGCCATTCGGGCAGAATGCTGCAAACCGGCGGCGTAGTCCAAAAAACATATTCCACCCTTACAATACCACTAACTTCTTCCGCGCGGATCTTAAGAACATTCCGAAGTTTTTTCGTACCATTTATTTACGGGATATCCTCTCTATGGGATTTTACCTTACGTTCAATCTTATGCCGTTCTTATCTTACGCTCAAAGGGCACCTTTTAAAACCTCTCCGTCTTCTCTCTTTTTTCCATCCGAATTTCCTGGTTCACTCGAGGAGGAGACTCTTTAGGCAATATAAAAAGGGACTTTATCTAATCCGTTCCCTTAAGCGAGAAGGATGCCTCTGGTTAACGTTAAACCGCCGGCGTATGAGCGCAAACTTCAATATTTCGCCCGCCTTATTAATATTCTTACATATTATCCAGTGTTTGAGAAAGAATATTAAAGGTTGCGGGACGAGGATTTTTTCTTTCGATAAATAAGTAGCTTACGGGGGAAGGAAAGCCTGGATAAAGGATATTAAATTTTGGGATGCGAAGACGCCCAAGAGTTAGCAGTCGAAATTTTTATCTCGCAGACAAGGGGATGTCTTGCCGTGGAACTGTTCTTTACGGTTAACTCAAAAATAATTCACTTGGGGAAGATTTCCGAATTACACAGTGTTTGAAAATACATCTGCGTGGAGATATTGCCTAAGATATCTGTGCGAGAAGTTATTGTAATCGGATTAGGATATTACGTTCATTGATTCCATTGGGACTCAGTTTAAGATATCCGATGAAAATTTTCAACCGTATTGAAGTTTGAGAGAGTTAACTCATTCGCATATCGTGAACCTCTTTCATGTGAATATGGACTTATTTTTCTTCACGTTTTTTGCCTTTTAGAAAGACAAATCAATGAATCCCCAGCCGATTTTTACACCTATTTGCCAGGAGAGACCTCGCGACATCTAGTTAGGGTACAGTAGCTTTGCCCGACCCTACATACTATAATTGTAGGTGCTGTTAGCATGATTATGGTCAAACCTTCCGGAAACTTTTCCAGATTGAATTTGCTAATAAATCAAGAACGAGCTCCAGCATGGCATATTAAAATAGTATGCATTGGAATATTTACTCGAAGTTTATATTGCGATTCTTCTTACTGAGAGTTATTTAAAAGACAATAATCAATTTCAATAACCTAGCGAAGATAATACCGTAGAAATTTTCGGAGCAGTTATGTCTTCGCTCCGAAAATTCATCAATACGATTTTGGTCTTCGGTTTCAGCATCCAAATTAGTGGTCTCATCAGTCGATATTTATTCTCATACAATACAATACAATTTTTTTTCATACGATGAGGAGGCCTATTTTTGAGGTTTCCCTGACGTCTGTTAATTTTGTTAGCTTCACTGTTTTTTCTCCACTTCAATTCAGATCTCTTTGTAAAAGTATTAATATTTTCGAATAAACATTATAATTATACACGCACATCATTATTTTCTAGATTGTTTGGAGTATGCATGTATGTGTGTTATGTATTTTTACGTATAAAATTAAACTTGCATGGAATGGTAGTAATGAAGTGAAGTGCGATGTTTGATCTTAGATTAGGAAATATATAGATATATTTAATTATAATTGACTAGCATACTATCGCATGTGAGTATGAATATGAATTAAAATTGAAATTAAATTTTACTCGTTCTTAACTGATGGGGAAAAACTGTCTGCCCTAGCATTTGCCTAAGGATGGAGGGAAACCTCTCGGAATAGCTCACTCTGACAAAAATACATCACATATACTTAATCCAACAAATATCAAATATTATCCAACCCCTCGAGCAAAATTCCCGAAAGGAGGAAAATCCTGAAAAAGAAGCTAAAACGCTCTCAGTCCCATCCGTGTTTATGTATGAATACAATTCGCTTAGCTACACCTTGAAGTTTCGCATCTGGGAGGAAATAGCTTGAATATATCTGCAGGAAGTGGATTCCATTGCTCTATTGTTCTTCTCATAAATGAGTATTTACCTGAGTTAGACCTCTCAAGGGAAGAGTACGATCTATGATGTCCATGATTATTTTTTAATGATTATTAACTTCCATCTTCGGTGCCCAGCGCTTTTCTCCCTTCACACTCCATCAAAACATATAAACAACAAAACATTTTATAAAGAAATTCCTGCTTCCTGCTAAAAATAGAAAAACAGATGGAAAACATTAACTTAACGCATCTACGCGACGATTATAAATTTGGAAGCCTACGTGAGTTTTGAACTTTAACAAATAAGAAAAGAAAATTGCATGGTTCATAAGATAGAAGTACAGTTTTCCCATACCAGGGATAATGTTTCACAATACAGGAAATTTTCATGAGCCGTCAGAGGGGACTTATGGATAGCACATCAAATTATAAAACATGACGAATTGTTTGCCAAATAAAACTTCACAGGAATCCGAACCCTTAAGGCAATCAGTCAATTACGCGTATTCAATTAGTGTGTAGAACGACCTGCGGTTCGATTTTGATACGGATAATGCTTCTCGGAATCCATTTAATCCTCGCATATCAGTTTAATATCTGCACAAAAGGATGTTTTTATGCCTATAATCCCACCATAACGCCGTTAAACCTCGATCAATTTTCAATAATCCTTAAGGAATGTGAGCTCTTGAATTACGAGCCGAATGTATGAAAGCGTCAAATTTCAAACCAATTACGGACAGGAAAATAAGCCCAAAAAGCGGGAATATTTTCCGGAGAGGGAAACTTTACAAACACCCTTTATCAAAATATTAGCTCAGTTTCTCGTTTCCTCTGTTTTCATGGGAAGTTTCTTTTCAGGGTTTGGATAAGCCCGCGGTAATGCATAAGGAATCCTCCAAATTCGCAAACTGTATGAATGCCGTAATTTATCTCATCAGCGCTAAGTGCCCGGGTCACTCTGCATGGGCCTGAAAGGTTACCCGAAAGCGTGGGAGATATTTCAGTTGAGGTCGTCCCATTCACGGCATCTGTATATCTTAAAAAGCGATAAGAATCTGGGAGTTGACCCATCATCTCGAGATGGCCCGAGCGATTAAAGTTAGCAAGGTCAGGATGTGGAATGGACTCAAGTTCTTCTTTCAGATTTTTAATGGCTTTTCACCATCCTATCCCCAAAAGCGGAGATTTTTCCTGGGAAAATTTATTAATAAAGTGCCTATTTGCGTATCAACTGTTTGGTTTTTTGGCTATTAATGGTAATAAATTGGATTTTATGCGAATGTAAAAAAGAAGGGTATGCTTGAATGGATGAACTCACTTTACATTAAGGGTAAGGAAATATTAGTTCTGTTGGGCCTGTTTGGAATTCATCCAAACTTTCATAATATGATCGTAAAGTCTAGTTAAGCTAGAGGAGGTTATATAAAAGTCAATATTATTTAATATTTAATAATAGTCAAAACAAAAGCCAAAATATAAACAATAGCTGTCTAAGCATGTTTTCGAATCGCTGTCTGATATGTGAGAAGGATCGCAAAAATATATTGGGAGGACGATATTGAAAAAACAATATGATATTCACTACTAAATGTTATTGCTGTAATAAATGAATAATTCTTGTGAATAATCGCTCAGGCTCTCTTAATATCTTACTCATGGTAAAAAAGGGTGTATCCCTTAATACATGTTGAAGTAAATTTCTCACGAAAACGGATAAAATGTAGAAAGTAAGGAATAATACAATCTTGTAATTTCTACTGAAAATTTTGATATTGAAACTAGTTTCCTTTAATTTTAAAATATTTTGGTCATGCAGACGTCTCTCCCTTCATCCGAATATTTCTAAGCCTCAAAGGAAACTAGCCCTAATTAACATTTCTATTATCTGTGGAAATTACAATGATTTTTCTTTCTAGATATGGCATCTTTCCACAAAGTTCACCTTGAATACATTAGGTATATAAAAGTGCAACTCTTCCATTCAGACTCTAGATTTGAGATTAGAATTCAGCCGACCCATTTTAAAGGGGGGATTTAAATAGAGCAATATTTATAAAGTATACCTTCCTGAGGGCAAGATATATGGAATATCCAGTCTTTCGAATATTCTTCTATGATAGCGGCATATCGTCAGAAAAAGGAATAAAATCTAATCTCCTTCCATTCCAATGCAAATGCTTCGATTCCACCCTCCTTCGTGGATATCAGAGTAATTTTTGTACTTCTTATGAATGCACGGGTATTCAGAGCATGTTTCTGCATAGAATAGGCCACAGTTTCCACCTGCAGGAGATTAAAAATTGAAGAGGGGAAACATTTATCGAAAGGTCATGGATCATAAAAATAGGGTCTGTGTAATATGAACGACTACGTATAATCACGAGTCCCCGAAATCATATTACGAACGAACGAAATTGTGTCTCCAGGGGAAACATTTTTGAGGAAAAAGGCGGGCCATATTTAGATCGCGTTTCCCTTCGCAAGTTCCGGGCATTTGGCATCTACTTAATTGGATTCGATAATTTAGATAACATTCGAGTATGGTAATTTGCAAATTAAAACAAAATCCCGGGTTGGGCTTATTTTGGTAAGGGGTTCACAAGTAAAGGTGAAAGGTCTCTTAAAGAGAAGAGAGTGGGATTCCGATATCGAAATTATATTTTCTACTTTATTTTAAATCCATAGGGAATGAGTGAGCGAGGATATTTTCTGAACGTCCTTAGATGTATCTCAATCATCCAGATCAAAGGTGGAGAACCTACTGCTTTTGGCATTTTGGAGAGTTCAATGCGGCCTTTCCGTTACTTAACTATATATAAGTGTTCTACCTTTCGGTAGGTTCATGTGCCCCCGCATTCCCTATTTAATTCCCTCTCTTTCAATTCCCGGTAACTTATCCCACCCCTTAATTCGTCTAACAACTTCTGGTTACTTAACTAATGATGGTAATGAAATTTGATTTAGCTCAAGGAAGTGTGTGACCTGACCCAAGGTTGTACAAGATGTAATAGTTACTCAACTTGAACTCGAACACTGGTCTCCCACTTAACGAATAGGTATTCCAACCACTGAACTACCAAGCCACGTCCATCTTACTTCTCTAAACGGGAATTTTTTGAGCAAGTGGTGCTCAACGTAGTAGCATCAGCAACCCCCAGAGATCCTAATCGAGGCAACCGACCCATAGAAGGAGAAATCTTCCCGAGTATACCTGCCCGGAAAGTGGTAGACCTGTGTTCGAGTCCCAGTCAAGTCACTATTTCTTTTATTTCTTGTGCAACTTTTAATTAAATAACGTCCATATTTAAATTATTTCGTTTCTTGATCTTGGTAATAACGTCATGGAATATAATACTGGAAAATATTCACTTTTAGCTAACTCAGGGGGTAAATTAGTATTTTCGCTTCTAATTTGCAAAATTATTTGTAAACTATTTTAATGAAGTATTTTAATACAAGCAATACGCTCAAAAATGCCTGATTGTGTCACAAGCGGCACAATGGTTTTTTTATATGGCCGGTTGTACCCGCGGCCTTCCAATGAGATTACCCACCCTAATCTAGATGAAATTCGGTTAACATTGTGTTGCGTTTCATAGGCCCCGTTTTGTGTTTCCATATCATTTACCAGGTACTCGGTTTTCCATCACAATTTTGAGCACTTGAATAGTTGTATAATTTTCTCGAGTGCTCGAGTCGCGTTTGAGAGCTGAAACTACAAATCATCTCTCGCATGATCACGTATCGCTTGAACTATAGATATCCATAGCTTGGCAGTATCGTTGCTAATGTACTGAAAATAGGAATCTATTACAATTTTTTGCAGTAGCAAGATGAATTTCAACAGCTGCTTGTCAATGTAACTAATGATATTTTTGATACGATAGCGGAAAATTTAGCAGCAGAACGAAGAAACTACAAGGGACTTAGCCATAATATGACTTCCTTGGCTACTGAGGTATACCACACATGGTATAGAATAAATGTTAACGGAAAAGGTAAAGTACGTCTAAAAGGTAAGAAGTTGATCTTGCTGGCAAGTAAATAAGCAATATGTCAAAAAGTTGGAGAAAATTTTCTCAATGGAAAACTTTACAACCTAAATGGTAACATCTGGTAATTATATGATGCAAATGTTGCATAAACAAAGACCTAGGAGGTTGAACAAGTGTCTATTATTTTTGAGCAAGTAAATATTCTAATAGCATCGAACTAGTCCTTGTTAAACTCCTGTATGTTCCCTTTATGAGTGTATTTTATTGTAATTCGATTCTCCATTATCTCCACCGCTGTAAAAGCATTTATACCATTACATTTCATTCAATTATGTATAACAAAAGGGATAAAAATGGGTCGAGCTAAAAAATTTAATTTTCATTTTCGCCTCACTATTACGATTAAATTATACATAAATATATACTAGTGAGTGATGTTGATTGATGAGGTCCTCTAGTATCATTTCTCATTGAAGTCAAAAAAAGTTCTAATCATAGAGGCAAAGCACTGCGTTTATTGGAACTATCAGTGGTATAATCTCGTTTTAGTGAAGAAAGCGAGAGAATGCTACCTCACTTCTTCATACTGCATACTTCATCATGCATACTCCGCGTTCCAGTTTTCTAGTCAGTTTAATATAATAAATGCTAACGGATAAGGTAAAATACGTCTATAAGGTAAGAAGTTGAAATTGCTGGCGAGAAAATAAGTAATTGGTAAAAAAATGGAGGAAATATTTATCCTAGTGGAAAACTTTACAACATAAATGGTAATATTACACATCTGATGATTATACGATGCAAATTTTGTATAAATAAAGGAGTCTAACGGTTGAAAAGATGTCTATTAAAGTTAATCTGACTTTACTGTATTTCGTGAAACGACATTCTGAACAAGTAAGAAGAGCAAACTTTGTAACAATCTGTGAAACATACAAAGTTTGCTCTTCTTACTTGCTCAGATGTCTATTATCTTAGAGCAAGTACATATTCTAATAGCATCGACCTAGTCTTTGTTAAACACCTGTATGTTCCATTTATGAGTGTATTTTATTGTGTAATTCGATTCTCTATTATCTACATGTAAATGTATTTATACTTTTAAATCTCATTTCTTGTATAATCGAAGGGATACGTGTCCAGTTAAAAAATGTAATTTTCATTTTCTCTTCAGTGTTACGATTAAATTAGGCGTAAATATGCACGATTGAGTGATGTTGATTAATTAGGTCTACTTGGTTCTCATCTCATCGAATTCAAAGTGAAGTATTAATCTCAGAGTCAAAGCCCTGCGCTTAGTGCAACTATCATTATTATCATTCCGGTTTGGTGAATAAAGCGAGAGAATGCTATCTAACTTCTCAACATGCATACGCTGTGTTCCAGTTTTTCTAGTCACTTTGATGACTGAAGGTATAAATGAAAATATGTATACTTTAAAATGTATTCAATCTTCTGATTTAAGCTATGAATCATAAATTATAGCGTTAGGCCAAGGAGTACCGCATGGAGACTACCTAGAATGAGGCTAGGACGGAAAAAAATGTAGGATTTCATTCCCTCACAATCCATCATCACTGAGTAGAAAAACTTGAACATACTACAGTAAGCCTCGCCCCTTTCCGGGGTTTTGCGTAGAAGAGTGTGTAGTGAAAACTGTTTTAAAATAGTTTTAAAACAATCCTCAAGAGAAGAAATTTTTTTCTTATAGAATATCTATAAATTACATATCTGATGGTATGATGATTATGTGGTATTACTTCAACCGTTTAATAAATAAATTTCCGTTGAAAGTACGCATTTTCAACGAGAAAATCCATAAAGAAGAATGAAGTTGTTTTTGAAAAATTGACACTGATTCAATATTGAATCTTTGATGATAGATGCTGACGAAATATTCAAAACGATCCTTACTTTGCATTGTTTCAAACAATAACTTCTAAAACATTTATCGCGTCGAATAATTAATTTACAAGCATCGAATGTGTTGAGTGAAACAGGGAATTCATCATGCACTCGCAACACCTTGACATCCTGAAGTCTCTTTGACGTTTGATTTGCTGGAAAATATTTTCCTCTGAACTAAATTCTTATCTCATAGAGGAATACCTATAGATGTATAGAAGGTTTCTCGAAATTTCTACCTAATTCCTTGCTAAGGAAGATTAAGAATTTAATGCAAGTCTACATAGGATTTCATCGTGAGATAACAATACGGTATAAGGAATCCATACATCCACTCCTACGCTTTTGGAAATTGAAGCATCATAGAGGATAATTAGGAAACTGAATTCATCAGCATTGAAATTTTATCTTGTTGCATAACTTGCGATTAGAGTATGCTTTAGACATGCAATGCAAGAGAGGTAATGGGTGGAAAATCAAACATCTTACAAAATACGAGAGTAATGAGAAGTTTGAGACACACGCCTATTAAAGAGTAAGTGGCACAATGTAAGACACTCATTAAATGAAGCACTATTAATTGCGTGGAAATGAAGGAATTCCTTTGAAGCTTTGCTAGGTTTACATGAATCAATGAGCGTCTAATTTAAGTTTTTAGTAAACTGAAACGAAGTATTTCGGAAAATCTGCGTTTTAAACCTTGATGATGGGTAAAGTTTCATATTTAATAAAAATGCTCGTGTACGTACATTGTATTTAATCTAAGAGGATTATATGAACATTCTAAACCAGCATTTTCCTTATCAATTTTGTTAAGAATCCTTTGTAACTCGCGGAAGACGTAGCACTAAGAACTTGCTTGGCTTTAAGCCATATAACTTCTCAGTTGAAATCAATCATACGTTTATGAAGATGGAAATGTAATTGGCTCTGTTTTACCTTATTCCATTTAACAATTCTGAAGACTTTCTATATAACCCACCCTTCAAACGGTTTTTAAATATTTGTTCTTAAAAGGTAATCACAGGGTTCTTCGGAAAGCCATTTGGGAAAATGTTTTAAACAAATATCTGCGCTGGAATAGTAGCTTGAAAAACAGCATGGATATAAAATATGAAATATCCACTCCCGAGTGACCGCTTTCCAGGCCATTTTTGTATGAGTTTTTACTCTTCGTCAATGATTTCTGTTGTTTAAAAATATTTCAAACAAGAAAAACAGGTATTTTCGCGTTCTAATACAAACAGAGGTTGCACCAGACCTTTTCTAAAGAGCAGTGCGAATATGAATACTATACTTTGTCGCTGCTAAAACTATTCGCGGTAGATTGAGGAAACCTCTTTATGAGTCCATGAAACAAGCGAAGGTTACTGAGTATGTATGCATACAACAAATAAAGATAATAAATTAATAAACAAGTAAAGACAATAAATTGTCTCCTTACGTGATGATGATCATCTTAAGAAAAAATGTGAGTATTTGGATCATCCATGTTTTTGACTACCAAAGTTGATTATTCATTATGATGTATTATTTATTATAATGTTAGACTAATTAAGGGGTGGGATGAGTTACCAGGAGTCGAAGGAGAGGGAATTAAATAGGGAATGTGGGGGCACATGAACCTACCGAAAGGTAGAGCACATAGACTGTTGGTCATTCGTGTATTCTCATTCCCTCACTATCCCAGATAATCGAGAGTTCAATGTAGAAGAAACCGAAATTTAATTTAGAAAGTAAACGAATCGATGTGTGCTCTTGAATACATGCCGCATCTAAAAAATCTTTGAAATAAGAACAAAGAGCAAATAAACAGCTTTGACATATTGGATTAAAACGCTCAGAAATTTCTATGAGAAGATGAAAGGCAATGAGGAGAGCAATTTAACGAGATATAGAGCCGCAACTTGATCACAGCGGATGGGTAACGGAGCAGGAAGAGGGATTTGAATGCGCGAAATTAGATTATGGCTTGTCGCTTTATAGCTCCCGACAAATAACTGTTTGACAGGTAAGTTGAATTGATAAGACAAAGCCTACAATCGAAATGAGATCCGAAGGTAGCGAAAATAAGCTGAATGCTTGTAACGTGTCAGAAATATCACCTGAAGTATCGGCGACAAAAAACTCTGTGAAATGGTCGTTAAATTATTCCAATGGCATGCATAACTGCGCAATATCTCCCCAGCTGTTGCATAAAGAAACTAGACTAGCTAAATTATGCGTTTTTCTAGTTCAGGGGTGGTGACCTTTTTCGATTGGAAGGCCACATATAGCATTCGGTCACATAAGATAGGCCACATGTGAAATCATCAGGTCAATCTGGTGTTAAAAATTCACAGTTTCATGCGTTGTCTTGTGGAAATATTCCATAATTAGTAAGAAAACTTTTGTACTTTTTCCAAAAATTAATTTTATTATAAACAAAAGACTGTAAAGCACACACGACTAGTTTCGGAGATTGATCTCCATCATCAAGTGAAATCAAATCTCCGAAACTAGTCGTGTGTGCTTTACAGTCTTTTGTTTATAATAAAATTAATTTGTGGAAAAAGTACAAAAGTTTTCTTACTAATTACAATCTGGTGATGTTTTGGCACACATTTATAAAGTTCGGCGTAGAAATTATATATGAGAAAACGATTTCATTCGCTGAGTAATCTGTATGAGAGTTCATTCCATTTTATTTTTCAAAACCACCATTCACAAAACTAGAAAACGGGATTATTTAAATTAGAGTATTTGCTTAAGGAAGTTAGTGATTAAGGTAAATAAGTAAAATATTATTCCATTACAAAATCAGTACAGACAGCATTGAAATATATGAGAAAGTTGGAATGGAGCCCAAAGATACAACTTATTTCGGGGTTGCCATCAAACAAATGAAGGCGGGTGACTGGTGCACATACAGTAATAAAATTGCAAAAACAAACATTAAAAGAGAAGTAGTTAAACATGAAAAGGAAAACGTGCGTTTTTAAAATTATTCGTGAAAAGAGACCAAAAGGGTGATTTTAAATGAGCACCCAAAGAAACCCCTTTTCGGGGTCCACGTTTCACACCCGTAAAGGTGTGAAACGTGGACCCCGAGGCACCAAGGATTTTTAGTATCATTTCTTGGCACCTTATTAATATGTAAGAGAAACAAGATTTATGAAAAAGAACAATTTGTACTTTTTATTCTTCATAATGACGTATTTCCATAAGAAATCGCTAGAGACTGTGAATTTGAAAAAAGATTTCTCCAAACGCCGAATATCGGAAGCCGTCGGGGACAATTCCTCAGAAAGGACCATCAAAACTGGTAGCCGCACCGGGTAATAATCTTGTCTCTCTAATTCATTGACAGCCGAGTTCCTTTTATTTCAATTTATTGATCTATTACACATTTGGGAACACACAGAAGTATTCACTGCCCAAATATTTGGAAAAGCGTATACACGAACATTCTCGAAACGGAAAAATTTCGACAGGAACCAACAGAACAAATAAACCGTATAATTCCGCCATTCAGTCACCACCCACGTATCTTCCCCCGCACAATCAGTGTCGAGCGCGACGGAAACATTTCATCCACAACAGTCTGGCAAAACCCCCGGATTGTCCCAACAGTCGACAAACAAAGCGAGTTCGACCAAAGCATCGAGAAGCTATCGAAATAAAACCCCCATTCACTCCCCTTCCGCGGTTAATTACCCCCATTATAAATCGCACCCCATTCGTCAATTCGGGTTCCGGGGGCTATTAAACCGTGTTTGCATTGAGAGGAAATTGCAAGGTTTCTCCATCGTTTGAACATCGCCCGTTCACACGTGCAGCCCGGCCGGATGGAACGACGCACCTTCGGCAGCTTTGATTTGCTGCGCAAGTGTTAGAACCATAGATAAGGCGCACTTAATGAGAACCTGCGCGCGAATTTTAGACTTCCCCAGCGGTTGACGAGAGATTTTCTCTTCAGTTTCAGGTCCGTTGGTTTTAATGACCCTTGACCGTGTGCCGAAGACCCAAATCCCCCAAGAATGATGAGGGGATCATTATGACCGAGGCCTATGGAACTCGACGTGATTTTGATTTTATCAAGCGTTTAATTCGCATTGTACGGCGATCCGTTGTTGTTTCCCCTTCTCTATTTTTTAACCCGATCGCTTTCGTTTTTCGCGGAGTTTAAAAGTTTCCCTCTACCGGTTTAATTTTTCGATCCTGTTTTTCGTTGCGATTTTGTTTTTGTTTTAGATCTTTTTCCCCGTGTTATTGTTTATCCGGGGGTGATTGCAATAAAGGGATGGGGTGAATTATTTATGTTTAACAATGGAGCGGGGTATGAATAATTGAAAACGTTGCGGGATTTTTAATCCTATGAAAAATTTCTTTTGTGCCGCTGCGGCTGCGGTGGGTGTTTAAAATTCAACAAAATACCGAACGAAATGAGGAAAACTTGTTAGCTTTTGAGGGGGAACTGAATGGAAACCGATGTTAACGAGCTGAACTATCACATGGATAGAAGTAAAGCTGTATACTACAACTCTTTGCAAGGTAATCCGATGGCGATTCTTACTGACACAATGATGCGCCCATAGTAGGCTCATGGAGAGTCATGAGTAACATATAATTCCATATGAACATTATGATATGTTATATGTTTAATTTTGATGGACGTTGCCTTGTTTAAATGGAATAGGAGATGGGAATATTTTACTATTATTATATCTTTAACGGAAAAAGGTTTACCCAATTATATCTGATTAAACATTAACTTACACACACATGACGATCATAGAAACCTAGCCCGGAATAATCCGGTTATCCCGAACTCGAACTCGGGACCACAGTGTTAGAAAGTTAGCACTCTAACCATTCCGCCATCGTGGTCGGTGGAATGTTTCATCTAAATCTGGTTATTATTTCTCTTCAATTTGAGTTTAGCTTGAAAAGAGCAAAAAAGTTGTCTGCTACACCCCAAAAGTTTAAGTAGATTCATAAGTGAGTTCCATTGAAGGCTGAAGCTTAAGTGCTCGTAAACTGCTACACTTACGCTAATGAAACTATTCCTTAGAATATTCATACATACATCAGTACTTGTCATTTCCCGTACATTTCGCAATACCAGGATCCCGGGAATATTCCAGGATGAAAATTGCGTCAAATTTACGGCAAAATGATACGAATTCTGGTCCCTTTCAGATGATTCATTATACTCCAACCAGATAAATTCATTGTCACATCTCTCACAAATGAAAACAAATAAACCATTTTGATAAATGAAGGAAGCTATATTGATCTGTTATGTTTAATAAAAGTGCTTTGAATATACTACATAGAAAATCGGGAGCAGAATGAAATAGATAATAGCGGTAACAGCGTCATTTATGTCTCTAAAAATATATTAGGAGAATTTATTAATGATATCACTGTATTTTAATAATTCTCTTCGTTGACCTTTCCAGAAAGAAAAGAAGTAGGCATTCTTTTTCTGCATTAAAGAGTGCCTTTCTTGTAATATCCCAAAGGAAATTCTACGCTGGGTCAACGGTTGAAGGTCAAATGGACAATAAAATATACACACATTTTAAGTCCGATGCTTTAAGAAGAGACCTAGAATGTTTGGTTGGAACAGAGGACCTGACTCTTTTAAATAATTTCATGTAACTCTGATACTCAAGGAAATTTCTTTACCCTGATATCAGCGCATAACAAACCGGGACTTCCAGGGATATATTTTGACCTTTCCGGGAAACGGTGAATACTTTCTACCTCCAGATACTCCTGGAATACAGGAAATTTAGGATACCGTGACGAAGACCACTAATTAATAATGAAGACCACTAATCGGTGCTTTTATAGATTATCTGCATCTTATAAGGTATGGATCCCTTAATGCCAAATTTGAAAAGCATTCCTCTCTTAAAACACGAATTTTATCTTAAGGCACAGCAGATATCAAAACCTAGGATTTATTAGTTTTTCTCGTATAATAAGATGAGGCTTAAATAGAAACAGATTTCACATATTCACATCGGAATTTATTAGCTATTTATCATTTATTAATTATAATAATTATGAGATATTTTAACATTTTTAGGCATTTTCCAGACAATTCCTTTGAAATCTGTTTTAACTCATAATAATTTAAATTTTCGTTCTGAATTTAAGATTTACTATGCAATAGAGAATAAAAACATCGCAATATCGAGCTTGAGATCTATCTTTGTCATCAATACGTGCAACTCCATTTATTATGTTATACTTATATTTTACATTTAATTGAATTTCTTGACTAAGAAATGGATACATCAGAAATTAAATATTTAGCAACCCAAGAAAACCTCATCTACATTTTTTAGTCTTTAATCCAGCACATTGTTGCAATAGAATAAAGTTAGACTAGGAATCTTATAAAATCTCTATCTACATTGAATTAATTCCTCCTGAATCACTAATGCCAATAGAACAGCCTTCGATCGCCTTCAGTGACCGATAGGGAAGAGAATTTTCCAAACTAAAAACGGAATCAACTAAAAGACATGCGTTGGAGCTATGTTGACTTTATCTTTTTGGACAAAGATATTCTGTGGACAGTCATAAGCAGTGTTGCGTTGCTGTGATATATATATCTGGGTCTGTGTAGGATAAAAGGGCAGCCGCTGGCATTTACCCTGGCTACTGAGGAAAGCCGGAGAAAAAATGGAATCTAGTCCAGGGATTTTCCTCTCTTTACGAATACATTCGCTTCCCATACGTCCCTTCCTCTTTGCGAGCTCCTTATGAACTGGTGTGTCGCTCTCGTAAATAATGCTCAAGAAGACCCAAGTTAATGAGTAAACGGGATCTTTAAAATGTTGCTTTTAAATGTTATTGTCCAAAGTATACCTTCAAAAAAGGTCCGTGAAAATGGAATAGGTCGCCAATTTCTTCTAATCCTTTTTTTGTCTCCTTTCGCTCGATTGTGATTGAAAATGAAAGGAAAAGCGAATCAGAACTAAAATAGAGGTACAAAAAAGAGGGTTTCCGAATAGCCAAGTGGGTAGCGCGGTCGCCTTTTCTGGCTCTGGGAATCTTTCTTATGTATTCAGTAGTAGTAGTTTTGTCAAAATTACTTCCACAGATGTCATTTAGTACGTGTGTTCTCACCGGGAATCGAACCCGGGACCGATTTCTCCAAAGTCGAACGCGCTACCCACATAGCTATCCGGGAGCCCTTATTTATTATTATTTATTATTATCATATACATTATCATATACAGAAAGTTACAAGCAGATAACCAGGCGGTGTTCAGTATTATGCATTCATACATACCAGGTATGTATTCAATATTATATTTATTTTAGCATAAATTATGAACTATTCAGCATTCAGTATCTATGAATTATTACATGTAATTAAGCATAACATCGTGGAAAAGAAAAGGTTTTCAAAGCTCCTTGTTGCATATATGTGTGTTGTACTCAGCATTTCTATCATCAATAGCAGCTAAGACACTCTCTATGGTTGTACATTTAATAATTAATTGGATTGGAAGAAATTTCCCATAGTATGAGGCGATGCAACAGAAAATTACTAGCCGAGGAATCATATTCGCAAAAGGAAACGAACATCCTCTAAACAGGAAATGAAGGAGGGAAGAAAACATGAAAAAATTGTGTACTCCATTTTAAAAAGACATCTCGAAAAGGATTGCGACCCATATAAAAATTCCCTTATTGTGGTTTCGTCTGCAGAATCAGACCGATACTATTCCACAACGACCCAGCAAATTCTTTAGCCGTCCAAGACGTTCAACAATAGGTGCCCGTGGTCTCTCGGGGGAAACAGAGGAACTAAAAGGATTGGAAAATCCGTCCACAGTTTCTCTCCGAGTTTCCTACGATAGAATAATTCTTTTCTTCCCTCATTCGGACCAAACGATCGCTCGTATCAAATGAAATATTCTCGACCCCAGTCGTAGGAATATTAAATGGAATTCAGACGGTATCGAAAAGCGGATGCTGAGTTATTGAATAGATTTACTTTTGAAACTCACCCAGAGATCGATATCCGTTAACTATTCATTCCTCAACCTTGACTCACTTCCAAAGTATGTCTTCTTTTACAGTTTAAAAGATATGATCTCAAGTCATCGAGCTATGAATGATGGTATGTTTCATACATTGAGATTTTAGGTCAAAAGTGAACTTAATCAAAGGATACTAAATTACTTATACGGATTCCATAAAACGTTCTAAGAAACGATAAATTGAATTTCATTAATATGTAAGTTAAATTATGATATATTAGAGAGCAAACTGTGGTTTTTTATTAAGGATACTAAATTACCAATATAGATTCTTTAAAGAAACGTTCTAAGAGAAGATAAATTGAATTTCATAAATATATGAATAAAAATATGCTATTTTTGAGGTTTTAATATAGTTTTTTTATTTAATTGCCAAGGTACTGTAAATGTCAATGGTATGAATTTATATATCCTTAAAAATTATTTTTCTGTTAGGTCAGTAATTATGGTTTTCAATTTTAATAATTCAAATAATTATACGATACCTTCACGATCTATATTTTACCGTGACAGAGTCAACATGAAAATAACTACGGAGTGAAAAATTGATTGAAGCAACTTTTTTGTTTCGTGGATGGATTATTGTCAGTTATGGTTACGTTGAATGAGTTAGAATTATTAATTTTACTGAGTCTTGATCTATATTGAGTCAAAATATTCCCATAAAAATATTCCATAGTTTGTCGATTTAATATATTAGCAACGATTGGAACCACTGCTTAGAAAATGTAGATATTAAAAATTTTATGGGAAAAAAGCGAGAAATAATTTTATTCTTCATATAGGTTGCAGAAAGACTGGAAAATATATGATGAAAACTGAAAAAATATTATGAAACGACGAAAAACATATGAATACATTTTTGTTGCATCCAAGAATTCACTTGCTCTATTCCTATTAATCCTATTATCAATCAATTCTAGTTTTAACACCGATACCCTTAACCGATTCAATCCAAATTACGTCTAACACCCATAAGTAAAGTAAAGTAAAAGTATATTTGTTTTTAACTAACTATCCTGTAATTTAATCCTGAATCTGAAGTTACTGTATCACTCATGTTATTTTATTGTTTTTTTTTGTTAATACGTAGTCTTATATTTTATTTTTCTTCTTTTAAAGCTAAATTGATGTTAACCATTGACGATATTGTATATACCCATGTATTGTGTTTATATGTATTGATTTTCCTATGGTTTTTATTTTTGGTAATCTGCAGTTTCTATGGTTTATTCTTTTTCATTGATTCATTTGATTTTTTACTGCTTTTATTGCTAAATTGACGCAACCAATGGTGATACTGTAAATATCTATGTATTATGTTTTTCTCACTTCTTTTATCATCTTGCAATGATTCTTTTTCTATCATGTCATTGTTCAGTTATGATGCTTTTTTAAATTCCTTTCAGTAATGTTGCAGTCACTTCTCTTTTCCTTATTCCCCCTCTTCTTTAAAATTTTTAGATGCTACTGTCTGTAGGTTTCGCAGGTTTTTCACGCCCCCCTTCCTGTGGGCGTTTTCCTGCAGGGTTCTATTTTTTCCTAAGTGTAGTAACTTAGGTTTTTTTAACCCGCAAACATATCTCTTTATTATTTCCTTTTGATTAAACCCATAATCTATCTCTTTACTTCTTTCATATTATAAGGGTTAGATGTAAGAAGAGGCTTACCAGCCTCAATCTCGCCCTCTAATAAAGTCGTTTATTATTATATATTATATTATTATTATTATATTATAACACCCATTGGCGACCAAACTTTCCCCTTTGAACAAAACACCTCCATCTCATAAGCATTCAAACTCTTGAAGATAACCACCAGCGAACATTTCCCCGCGGGGCATCCCCCCGCATTTTCACGTCAAGCACACAGATTAAGCATCTCCGAAGAAATCCTAAGTTCGATGAAAATTTCACGCCGAGTTAGTCCTTCTCATGCTCCAAAAACATAGGACGCCATCCATCCTCATCGCCACAGTCCTTAAAGGCTTTGTATCAGTTCCCGACCAGAAAATGCATCGCAAGAGGAATAAATCAGAAAATATCCTTTGAAACTCGGAATAGTTTACAGGAGCATAAAAAGGAGGGATAGTCCTTCCACTTGTGCGCGGATGGCGTGTAGTTCCGAGCCTTGAGGCCGACTCACAACGTCGGTTAGGTTGTAGACCACCGTGGCGAAAGGAGGGGAACGTAGAGGAACTAGCATTGTGAGGGAGGATAAAGGATTGTTGGATTAGGGAGAAATATATTAGAGAAGGGTAGGTAAAGAGAGAGAGAGAGCATTATGAAATGCTTACGAGGACAAAAGAGTAGAACGGACTCCTAGCAATAAGAGGGTTATGGAGGGAAAAGGGGATTGAGGTAGGGGGTTGGAAGGAAGGAGGGAGTGGTAAAAAATGAAAGAAAAGGGACACATGCGGAGGGATCCGACTGGTAATCTGCTATGAACGAAAGCTGGGTGGAATATGGAAAAGGGAAAGGATGATAGACACGCGAATTCATTAGGGGTTGAGTGAATACGTAAAGCTTTAAAATCTTATCAAATGCTTAAATATTACGGAGAGGCAGGGAAAGAGTATTATCGTATGAGAAAGAGAGAATAAATGTTCTTGGGATGTAAACATGTTCGGGGAACTGCTTTCGAGACCCGGAGGTGTCTTTGCGTAATCTATTGAGTGCTTGATGCGGATTACAGTGACTGGTTTAAGCATCAAAAACTTTCTATAAATCGATTATAGGGCATTAAAAGATTCTTTTCCAATTACTTTGTCACGGTATAATAATTCCTTTGAAGTTTCTTTGTTGAGAGGAAATTAGAATGGTGAATGGTGTCATGCTATGTTGTCAACTAAAATATGTGTTGCATTGCCATTCCAAAATTGTCAGAAAAAAAGTTACGCACGAGGGTGGATGAAGCAGTAGGGCAATGAAAATTCATGAACAGAATTTATTCTGCAGCCTTATGAACTGATTAGCATTAAAGCATTACAAGGCACTGATCACTTCTTAACATAGCCATCCTGCTTGTTCCAATATATATTCAACGGGCAAACACACTATTATAATCTACACTAGTAATATAAATAAATTTTTAGGGTAACCGAAATAAGTATGTTTGCGAATTAAGATGAATCGGAAGATATATTTTTTTAATATTTCATAACTACCTCTCAAGCAAATATGCATCTACGTCTAAAGTTAATTCCATCTTAATTAATGTAATAAAGTTCTCAATTACGAAGCAGCCAAATTAAACCAGGGATATAGAAACATTTTTGAAATCACGCATCCGTCCAGTGCTAAGATTCTATTGTAAAAGTAAGCATACCGGAAGAGGCTTTAATTTAATACTCTTCGCATAAATTTTTAAAATTAAGTAATATAAAAATGTAGATATTATTGATTTTCGTTTTATTATATTATCACTATTTATCTTACCGCATTATTCTGAGAATACTATTCATTTTATTTCCTTTTCTTTTGTCCGCAAAAACTTAAATCTCTGGATGAGAATGATTTCGACCACACTCGTGGGACCACTACTTTTAAAACTACCATTTTTGTACCATTTTATGAAACTCATAAACATTATAACAAAATTTTATATACTAAATATATAGGATTTTATATTATTTATAATATAATATGTTATAATAATATGTAGATACCTGAAATCAACATTAAGATTTTATCGTGGGGTGAAGCTAGGAACTTCAACTATTCCAATTAATTAGGTTATGTATACCGTTATAAATGAAATTTATGATAAAATAAAGTAAGTATTAATGTACTGACTTAGTGGAAAGAAAACACTTGGGTTCGAATATGGCCCCTATCGACTGATCACGTATCACTTTTGGCTTCTCCGTTTAAAGAATCTCCCCTGTTGAACACTTACATTAAAGAATATATATTTTAGATGCAGGTTCGTATCGATACATTCTATGCATGTATTTAGATACATGCTTCCAAAAGAAGTATCTCACAATCAATGAGAGGCTCTGATACGATCTAAAGGTCACGGCCATCATCAAAGGAGAAGTATATTACTTCTCATTTCCCTTCCCAACTCTCCTCTCTACTTTAAGAGGAAGGAACGAAAAAGGGAATGGCAAACGAAGGAAGGGAGAGGAGAGTGGTTGTTTCTCTGTGTGGTATTGACAGCGGCGAATATGAAGATCTGATCGGCGATGAGTTTGATTGATTGGAATGTTTATTCGTTTCGCCGTCCTTCGATCGGAAGATTAAAAAGTGGCGATGAGAAATAATTCCCTAGGATATGCGGCATTCGATCCTCTAGCTTTATGGCCCACAAGGAGATCGAAAACTTTCTGTAAAAGCTCTCTCATCCCACGCAAGTTTTTGCGCAGAGATGAGTGAAACATGAGTAGCGAGTCCCCTTAAAACTATATCTACCCACTCGAAAAACTCCTGTCTTCGTTTAATTTATTATGGAGTTTCACGAAACGACGCCTTCCTACGTGGATTTTTATGAAAAACTAGGGTCAATTGGTAATAAGGTTACTTTACAGAATCGCATTTTTGGTTTTGCTTCCCACGTTCCTATTAGTCGGAGATAGCCAAGGTCTTTATCAGAATTAAGTTACCGTCAAATTTTTCGTGCTTCCAAGAATAATACCAGGAGCGATAAAAGTCGATGTGACTGAAGAATGGAGGAACTGGATTCGAGTTCCAGTTAAGTCGAAATTTTTCGTTTTTATTCCGTGTTCGCATCAGTTGTAGATAGTCAAGGTGTGTCACAGGATTTCAGTTATCATCAACTCATTCGTGCCTCTTAAAAGAAAAGCGGAAGTGATAAAAGACGATGTGACCGGGACTCAAACCCTGAAAAATGGAAGACCTGGGTTCGAGTCCCAGCTACGTCAATATTTTTCGCTTCTTTTTCTCCTTGGACATTTAGAAATTCCGTTTGGGAGATTTTGTGGGCAAAGGTTTCTAGTTTCGTCCATCTGTGTAGCATCTTTGATAATACGAAGTATACGAAAGGATTATTTGTTGGAATATTTAAGGGCTGCGCAGAAAAATGAGTAAGATGCACGCCTTTACGTGCAAGGTCATCTCTAACTCTCTAACATCTCCTTTTCCAATCAAGATTCTTTGGTGGGACGGAGATGGAAAGGGAGAGGGAGTACTCGTCAGTCGGTTGAGTTTACTTGCGGTAGGGTAAACGATGTAGAGGATTAGGTTAGACTATTCTACGAGAAAGGACTGTAATTTAACTAGTTGCCCCGTGCGAAAATTTCGCAGACAGACATTAATACTCTACTTCCTAACCCAAATTCATTTCAAGAAACGTTCCAATCACTGCAAACGAATACAAGCACTAGACCATACCTAAAAACACAACATATTCTGTATCAGTGTCCCTTTCGATGTACCTCATTTGTATCCATAGTTATCTACATATGCAGAAGCAAAGCTCTAAGGGCATGTTCAAATTTTAACTTCATTTCTTGAACGAATGGTGAAATTTTCATTTGTTGGACTATTATTTGCAGGAAGTGGAAATCTTTCTCTTTAAAATGCCGTGTCGCCTATATATTTAGATGGAATGCTAAGTGGGAAAAGCATTGGTCCCCGGAAACGGATGTTTAGATAAATTTATATAAAGTTTGTACAAATCGTTGTTTACGAACAATATATTTAAACACCTCGCAAAGACCAATGGATTCAAGGTATGAAATCTCAATGTGATTTTTTATTTAGTGACTTTGGATACTGAAACTAGATTTATTTTGCAGGAGGGGAAAACTTTCTTCTTGAAATGGTGTTTCATTTATATATGGATGGAATGTGAAGGGAGAAAAGCGCTGGTCACCAAAAACTGATGTTTCGAAGAAATACATAAAGATTCTCCTAATTTAATATCTTGCTTAGCAAAAGTTACAAAAAAATCTCGATAGACGATCTATAGAAAGTGTATCTTTCCATCCGAAAAAATGTTTACAAAGTGTATTTCTCAAGTCCATTTTTCAACCCCGCTTGAAGTCACACAGCGGGGTGAAGTGCGAGAAGCTCTTACTCCATAATGCTCTTTGTGAGGGAGCAAAACTTATTGCGTGTACTTCCGAAGTCAGCCGAGCACGTTTATTCCCCCGATCCGCTGGAGCGAATGCCCCTCTGACGTACCATTGTCCGCCTCACCATAATGCCCCTCGTAATCCAAGTGCACCCACCTGCTTTGAGATCTCGGCTCTCTGTGTGACCGGAATCTTACATCGAATACACGCATTTCACATAGCACCTGACAAGGAGAGGGTAGACCTCTTGGGGCCAATGACGTTTATCTCCCTGCGTTTTCTTTCGGCTTTCACCCACTGCGGCTATGGCTTGACTAAACAAGGTGGAATCGATTGCATAAATAGGTCAATAAGTATTCCCCACGCTGGAAATGTAAGTGTTTGCGATTTTTAAAGCTGAAGGATGCTATCGCGTGGTTCTAGTATGAATGCTACGTTGGTTATCCTGGAAGATATATTTTAAGTCTTAATGTTACAAAGCAATCTTTTGCACTAAAATTAATATGGTCAATCTTGATTTCGTGAAATTACGCGACTAACTTATTGAAAAGAACTTAGTAACTTCGCTGATTTTTAATTTCACATGTATCATCAACATTATATCGTTATATTATATCATTATATTATATCGTTATACATTCAAGTGAAAGGTTAGACGGAACATGCCAAATAAATATTCTGCTGTCTAATTTACTAAGTTCTTCTCTTTTCAAGATGGTGATTCTTTTCCACTGTTAGAAATGATTCGTAAATAATTTATAACTATTTAAAATAGGTCCGCAGTGCTAACGCTCAGATCCTAAAAAAAAACTAAAACAAATGGTGCATGGGAACCGTTTGTGATTGTAATTTTTTGGAATGTTTACGTTTACCACTACCCTTATAGGTGCATTTACGTCGCTTTTGTGCATTTCTTTATTTCTTATAATATCATTTAATGGCACTCAGTCCCTTATTTCATTAGAAAGGAATTTCAATCCTCGTCATAATCGGTATTTTTAATGATTCAGATATAGGTCGAATGAGAAATCTCAATTTAAGTTTTCATATTATATCCATTTTCCATTATATTTCCATTCATGCTGAGCATATAACTCCACCGTGAGCGTTCTAATCCGAATAAATTAATTTTAATATATCTTTATGCCTATAAATACACACATAATGCGTAATTCCACTATATTAAATATGATTTTATATTTCACAGTGGTAAGCAATATGAGGAGAAAATCCATCATAGAAGATAACGGAAACTATGATTAGCACTTCTCCCAAAACTTTGAAAATCACATAAAAATCCTAAAAATATTCAAAAAATAATTTTCGGAATTTAGATCACATAAATTTAATTTACATCGAAATAGAGGAAAAATTATTGTTTCATATTCCTCTCATGGTGCTCGTTATCGATGAGATGTTGATTCATCTTTAACTCTCCATTATATCAAGAGAGCTAATTGTCAATTTCGAACCGTTAAGTATTCGTAATGATACTTAAAACTCGAAAGAATAAGATCAGTGTCAAACTCCAAATTTCATATTTATTCCGATGATTCTCGTTCATAGTTTTAAGCACAGAATTTCAAGACCCAGAGGGAGGTAATCAAACGAAGCCTGGATACCCTAGGAATGTCACAACAAAACACCTTTGGAATCGAGTGCGTAATATAACACTCTCTCAATGTTTTCACACTATCTCCGAATAGATTTAAGCTCCAGAATTCGGAGCGATGACGAATCGGGGCAAAAATGTTCAATGCAGCCGTAGGTTGCGCGGCTTCGCTTTCTTCCAGATGTAAATGATATCGATCTAGGCTTTTTTGCATCCACGAATAACATAGGCGAAAGTCACCTCGTCAATCCGTCGAGGTAGAGAGAGAGAAAAACATTCGAAACAGTAAAGCGCGCATCTGAAGCACGGGAAAGCTGCGCTGTACGGGGAGGGTTGCGTGCAAAAAGAAAGATCTCAGCCCTACGGAGAGAAAGTAGAAATGTGTAGAGACGAGACACGGGGAAGCTGTATGAAAAATCTTTCTTTTTGCGAGAGAAATTTGACATGTCGCTCGCAGAGAGCTTTGTGAGGTGACACTACGGAAAAACGGTGGACAAAGACGCCCTCCCAAAGACTTATGCACAACTTTTAGGACGCTGAGTTGGGAGGAGGTCTAATTTTTCTACGGTATTTTTTTGCCCCATGAATTGGTAAGATATTCCACGGGCTTAGGCGAAGTTGGGGGAAAAAGTTCTCCGGTTTTTTGAAAAGGACGACGAGAGTGGCTTCTTCTGCTTTAAGACGGATATGTGGAGGTTCACGGATTTATAAAAGGTCCGAGTTGATAACTAGAAGTGAAGGGATGTACGAATTTAGGTTTTTTTATTAAAGACGTCTGAACGTCCCGTGTTTTCTTGAGAGGACTCTGCGAATCATTTTTGTCATGGAATTTTTCGTAAGGATTCTCTTCCTTCTAGGGGCCGTTTAAGCACTCGTTCTCCGAAGTTATTTCGAGATATTCAACCGGTCTACCCACAGAAATATAATTATTACAATTTGATAATATTCAAACCTGTGATAAGGTTCTGGCATGATTCCGAAGTTTAAAATGAAATCTGGTAGTCAATTTTACATTAGTACTGTTAAAAGTGTTTCGACACTGAGGTAATTCCGCACGTAGGCTTTCTCTGGGAATCGATCCCGGGACCTCTTTCACATCGAACACGCTGCCCGAATGGCTGTACAGCAGCCCCATTAATTCTACAAATTATTTAAATTTGTTAGATAGCTGAATAATAAGTGTGTTACTTTCTCAAACAAAAGCAGACATAAAAAAAGTCTTGCAGAAACTGGACTCAGATCCAAATTTTCCATTTGGCGGGTGGATACTTTAACAAATTAAGCTATTTATCCATCTTTTTCTGTATTTCTTTTCTAATCTTTTTGAATTCTTGGTATCCAAGGACGTGTGAGTTCAACCGACCATTCGGCACCCTTCACTGACAGCGGCCTTGATGGAAAAGAAGAACCCCCTTAAGAATAAGGAATAAAAAATATAGGAAAAGTTAAGTTAAGGAAAACATTCAAGATAAAGGGTTCAGATGTTATCTCATATAAAGATGTGCATCTAGGAATAATCTCTAGGAATCTCGCCAGACTATTTTTTCATGTCCTTGTATATTTTACTTTTTTATTTCATTCAGTGTCGTGAAGAATAACTTTTTTATTTTATCTAAAGTTGTAAGATCGGGAGAAAAACATGGACATACTACTCAAATAACAAATCATTGATGTATATATAGTCTGTTTATACATAACGATTACAAATGTATATTCCATCTACACATTGTAAGTATAACTTATCGTGGCATCCAAATAAGGGTATTCTCCACGTCCAAGAACACCAATTCCAGTAAATCCCCATTTCGACGCGATCCTTAAGCACATACCCGCGCTCTGTATCCCAAATTTCCTCCATCCTGACCTTTACGGGAATGGGGATGTAGTTTTATCATTCTTTTAGCCAACGTTTGTTTCTCGGATGACGCTGCATCTTTGGTCGGTTGGATTACAGTTTCAGACTTAGGATTCTTGAGGAGAGGATTGATCTCTCTTGCCGCGAGGTAGTTGAAATCGTAGCCGCTGCTTTGGGTTTTGCTCGCTCTCTAGGGCTTCGAATCCAATGTCGGCCTCTCCAGAAATACGTGATCCTTCCCGAAGGGCCCAACGTAAGATGCGTTGACCGTCCAGCGAGAAATATCTCATTCGTATCGCATACCGAGCAGTGGAGATTGCTGAATTTTTTCAATTTACGTCGGGCAAAGTATTTCGGGCGATTTATTTATTCATGCGATCTAACGGGATGTGGGTTATTGTGTTTCTCTTAGATGAGTTCTGAAAAATTCAATCCGAGTCTTATGCATTCAGAAGTGTTTTACCATTCGGTAGGTTCATATTTCTTAACACTCCGTATTCATTGGTCTTTCTTACCTATTTTAGTGACCACCGTTTTAGTCATCAAACAGCATTCTCAAGAATCAATGTTTTTAAATACTCTCCCATTCCTAGGACATCGAGAGAAACCATCGAATTTCTCTCAGTGTCCGATACGGATTTGTTTGATTATTGAGGAGAAAACTCTATGAATCCACAAAATGATACTCTATTATTGATGAAAGATCTATTACTTATATTTTTCATTCTTTATTTCTTTGTCTATCACTTTTGCATCCTTCTTGTCTGATTTACTTTCTGAGATTTTTTTTCTCGATTTATTATCACTGCTCTTGTCTAACTCATAATAAAGTATGGTTTTGAAGGGGATAACTCAAATATCGGTTTCATTCCGTACTTACGATTTATACGTGCTAGACTAATTCTTTCCGAATATTTTAAAATCATAGTGCGTAGCATTTGAGCTATACATTATATTCCGCGCGATAAGGCACATTTGAACACTCATCTTCAAATTATCAGTCATTGCAGTCATAAAATATAACTGTGAGTATGACAATGATATAAGCTATATCAATTATATGAGTGCCAATTCATTTTCATTGATAGATTTCCTGATGATGCTTCGTATCACGCCATATTGTCCTGTCTGTTCACGTTTTGTGTCCTCTTTTTTACCTTTCTACTTTGAATTTGCGTATCTAAGATAATGGATACTTTCTTAGGCTTACTTATTACTTCCTTATCTTTGTTTCGAAGATGCTCCTTGCATATTTCTTCTAAGTTTTTTAATTTATTACCAAGATATGCAAGACACAAAAAAGGAAAGGGTGACTCTATTAAAAATTTTTAAATGGTTGATTAATTAAGATAAGGTAGAAATTTTATTTTACATAACTAATGACATCAATTTTCAGTGTTTTAATAGCATGTAGATCATAGTTTTTGTAACACATAAGGCAGGACAACGCATTAAATTTTTTGATAACCTCACCACAGACTATTATAAGGACCATTCCTTATTGGAAAAATAATAATTGTTCTTTTTAAGGCTGAGTTTTATGTTATAGATTATGGTTGAATATTTTTGTTCATCGTTCCCTACTTATAACAACGTTCCTTGTGTAATATTCAAGCAAATCTTTGTATTGTAGGCCATCAGAAAATAAATTCGTTGTAAATGGTTGCAACTTGAGAGATAAGAATCGTTTAAAACTTGGGTGATTAAGAAAGAAAGGCAAAAATTCCGAAAATCTCAATCGGAAGAGTTTTTTTCCACGTTCAGGAATAGCATGCAGTGCCCATATGACAGATGTGATGTATAATAGCCACTCAAAAGTTGTTTCATCAATTTTAGATTTGAAGAGCGGGCTGACTTGCAAGAACGAAAGAAATAAAGAAAGAATTTTCTCCTAATAAATCATTTTCGGAGCAAGTCATCTCTTTCGCTCCAAATCGTTTTCTGCATCCGTTCCTGAAGTAAATGATCGGCATTAGGTATTTTGTCGTGAGGGAAAAAGTAGGGAAAAGGTTTGGGGGAGTGGGGAAAGTCACGCAAACCATAATTACCGAAGGAATAAAATCGTTATTCGGCGTGGAATTCTCTTAACCAAGAAAAGAGGCACGCAGGTAAATCGGAGATTCCGGTCAGAGATATTGAATAATGGATGTTCCTCAATTTGTATTTGTGGGGAAAAGTTTCTCTTCCAGATTCCTTGATGCATTACGCGATTAATGAGAGCTGAGAGGAATGGAAGATTTTTCGTTCTCGGGAGTGTAACAAAAGTTATATCCTTAATGTTTAAACCTCTCCAATAAGTACAGTTGAGGCTTTCGAAGTTTAACAATATCGACTAGGTGCTTGGTTACCCTCTCTGTTAATACTGTAATGCTATCAATGAGATTCGGAAAATTTTAGTGAGGTTCTGTAGCATCTTAATATATCTTGCAGGGATCTTCCTCGATTATAAGTAAATTAATGATGGTAAAATATTTGGACGTTGATGAATTATACGATTTTTTTACGACGCAAAGCATTTGATCGCCATTTCTGAGTATAAACCAACTGTTTTTCTTACTATTAATCGTAGCTAAATTTTACAAATATTTTATCCTTTAGAATTTTCTTGAATTATAGCTCACTGCTTTAGATATAAATTAGATGTGCTATTTTGCATGCTTAATGATAATGTTTCATGATTCTGAAATAGAGTCATGATTTTTCTTCCTATATCCATCAACGATCATTGCCGTAGTTGACTTTTTAGACATTTTCAGATTTCCTAAGTTAGTTAAAAAAATAAAATTACTTTTGTTACCAACTTTTATTGCAGTCGTGACATGATGATGAAAACTCTTTCATGAATATTTGCTGTCTCTAGGAAAGAAAAGCAGTTTTATGATTGTATTTTGAATTCAAATAAAATGGAACGCTTTTTGGGCTTTGGGATACAACCCACAAGTCTAATTTACATTGTTCTTCATAAAAAGAATAAATAAAATAATAAAAGTAGTGAATTAAATTTTTCGATCGGAGCAAAATGACTAACTTCCTCCTATCGCTTAAAAATTATATATCCCAATGTGCTCAATATCTCATTAAAAATTGTCATTCCTTGGACCATTTCCTCTACATATCTAGGAGGACGTAAATTAGATGCAATATAAGCAGTGGAAATTCTCCAACATTTACATTGCGGCTACAGCATAGCGAATAATCATTCATATCCTATTAGCTCACCAATCATTTCTTCCGATAAATTCCTACTTCCCCCACCCTTCCTTCAATTAACTAATTTTCCTCCTCTTTCACTTCACCAACTTCACAATGATATGTATGTGTAAGCATGGTTTGTTTCCAGAACTTTTAATGACGTTTTGACGTTGGAATCGGTAAATACCGTAGTGTTAATAAATGTTCGTAGAAACCAGAATAAGCTGCTCAATTCTTTACGAATGAATGATGAGTGATCTTTTAATTTATTGATCAGACGGTAAATTTTCAATTCATGTACACGCGCCGGGAACCTGCGGCTTAGTACTGGTATTTCATCGCGTATTAATAATATATAACTAAAAGTTACGAATCTTAAAGGTGATTTTTAACCGTTTATGTATATATTCAACTGTTCTTTATGATCTCACTCTTGCACTTAAACACTTTAGACTTAGCCCAAATGGAATCCATTTCAAAAAAATTTTATGGCACTAATTCACTGTTTCATTTTCTTCCCTACATATGTATGCAACACATCTCACATTTCGTCCTCGAAATTTCCTGATCTATTCATCCACCTTCAAATTCCCATGTTTCCGAATTCCTATCCGCCTGAATACTCACTCTCGGTAATGGTCTTCAGCTGTCAGGAAAAAATACTCAACCGCTTCCTTTAACCCGTCTTAGCCCATCTGCGCCCGAGAGAACTTTTTAAAAGCGGCCAGTCGATGGTCACGTAAGCGGAACATGATAAGTAACTCCCACACTTATTAAAGTCCGCCTTCTTGTGAAATAAGCTTTGTGAAGCTATGAGTTTCAAGAGTTCTTCTCGCGATTTCGAGCTCAAACTCGGTAATGCCTCAGCGTTTTGTAATCCTAGAGTTACTGAGTGGAGCTCGTTTTCCCCATGGACTTGTTTGGTATTTTCATTCAGTTACACAATAATCGCTCGGAAATCAATGATTTCAGAGATTTCGAAAGACTTAACAAAGGTCATATTTTGGAGTACTTCTTCCTTGTTTTAAAAAGATAGGTCATTAGGTCAAGTTAATATCCTTACCTGTGCGTGAGGAAAAATTGAATTCCACGTTAAATAAAACACTTCAACGATTCTCCATTGAGTTTACAATTTTCTAAAGCATCATTCATCATCTCAGATCACTCATCAGATCACTTCTAATAATTCATTTTTTCTGAATAGTGAATCATACGCAGAAGAGTTACCATTACTTTGCCGTCAATAGGTTGTAAATTGATGACATTAAAACAGAAGTGAATTTTGCGTTATTATTAAAAAAATATAAATGCTGAAACATCAAGGTTTTCGTAATCTTGATCATCGTTCCAAATAATTATCAATTTCATCTCAACATCTTATAAATTTATGTCTGGATGAGCTTATTTGTTTGTGAAAGCTTAACATTTGATTTCCGTTCAGGTGAGTGAACGGTGAAGGTTGCAGCAATTTTTCAAAGGTCGATAGCCAATACGTAAACAAGCATTGCCGTGCATTAGTGTACATCTACCTAAATATGGAAAGTTTACCTAACTATACAGTCACTGGTCGCTGAGCATATGTATTCATTCTGTAGGATTCCCTACCGTATACTATGTTTGAAGCACTAGTCTTGCGCTTTCTGTAATGAGGTACTCTCTTTAATATAGGCTTATTCATAAACTGAAGTTTTAACATTTCGATGACTTCCAGCATCCATGTGCAGTGTATTTGGAGTGTTGGTACAGTTTGAATATGATTTATAATTCATTTTATTATGCCATACGGAGTAGGTAGAGACAAAAATGGTACATCTTAGAAATACAAAATGTTGCTACATCTTAGCATTGGGAGCATTGAATCAGATATTAAAAATTGATGTGGTCAAATTACCACCAGCTGCCCTTTTACGTGTATGATATAAAAAGTAGATACGAATTGTAGATACTTTTCCATTGTTTCATATTATATTTAACTTGGTAACAAACAATTTCAAAAGGTTCCAAGAGAATGAAACATACTTTAATTGAAGTTTTTTTAAGTCTAACTTGAATTAGTGATTAGGCGACCGTATACATAGTGCTAAGCAAGAGCTCTTAGGATTTTTTCATGTCATATTTCATATGAATTGCTTGGGGGCCAAATTTGTCGTGTTCAGGTCAATATATAAAAACTACTCGCTGCAATCCCTAGTGCAGTAACAACCCCGTTTATACAACACAAGTTAAGGCCAAGAATTTTTTTTCAAAGTTTTCTCACAATAAAAGTCTCTAATTCCTCACCCCTCATTTTGCATAATGCACTTCATACCCTTTCCTGGCTTTTGGCAGACAATTAATTATCGGATGAAGATCACAACACCACCACCCATTCGGGCTAATAACTTTGAAGTTAGCGAATTAGTTTCACTTGAAGAACTTGACCTCCTCATGATCGTGATTTGAAAATAATCACTAAGATACTGAAAATACTCTCTCATATTGTCCTTACATAAAAGGCCATAGAAAACCTGAATTTTCGCTCATGCGAGACTTCGGAGAACTCTAAAAAAGACTCACAGACCCACAGCTTTAATCGAAAATTTTCCTAAATCAACTGCGTAAGAGTCGCCCACGGCACCCATTTCAAAACAGTAATTTACGGAAGTACGGGACCAAAAATAAGGAACGTCCATTCCCTTGTATCACCTCACGTCGTAGTTCACCTTCACATTTCTGTGATCTCCGAATGCACCCTGTTTTGTCAACAGTGGCTTGTAGTGTACACGGCCAAGCGAGCCCAACTAGAAAAAGGCTAAGCAGCCTGTGGGGCAGTTTGAGTGCATTATTGAGTGGACTAGCGGACAGAACCGTTTCGGCCGTAATGTTACGGACATAAGAGTCTCCTTTGCTTGCGGTGACGTTGCAAGATCCATTCCATCCGAAATCTATTACATAATTAATAGAGTGCACTCTCGCATAATGGAGAGGTTAGGAAATTTGCTCAAATATACGAGAGTTGGATGAAGTGTTATGAATGAAAATTCCTTTAGATGAGATTCCTGTATACGTGATATTCTCAATCGGTAATATACAAACCCTTACAGCAGGATCATATATGCTTCTTCAGTAACCCATATAATACCTTAGAAAGGCCTCTTATAATGAATAATGCTCTTCTATGTATTATTAATGGTTGATGACTTATTGACAATCGTAATTTTAACATTTTCGAAAGTATATTGACTAATTTGAGCATATTATTTTAAAAGAATAAGTACATCATGGCCAAAATTTAATGAAAATAAAAATAAAAACATGTTTAATTCTTCCAGGAATAATTCATTTTGTGGTTGATTCGAATACTGATTTGTTATAATTTCAGCATGTTTTTAAAGTCAGTTTACCCAAGAATACAGTTTCGAAATTTTTAAAAACTCTATTTCGTTCGGCAGATTTACCCATGAACCAATATTATGCTCATAGTAATTTTAATTTCAGAAAAGGAGTTTTACGGTGATACCAGAACAAGATTTTTAATTTTTCGGGAGAAAAATTTTTAAGTAAGAATGCTGTATTCCATTGAACCCTATGCTTTTGTGTTCCTTTTGTAAAAAATCTCTGTTATAAACAATGAATGGGTAAAGGGTGAATTTGCACGTTACGGCGTGCACCCAAGAAAAATCCCGGCGAGATAGCTCAATGGACAGAGCACCCGACCGGTAATCGGGAGACCCGGGTTCGATTCCCGGTCTTTTCTGACTTTTTTCAAGTCTATTCTTCCTTGGGATCTCTGTAATAAATGAATATAGTTATAAATGCTGTGTTAAAACCCTCAATAGTGGTTGAACTCAAAGTATCAGAGAATTGAAACAAAAATGGAAATCTCTATTAAATGAAGATCCCAATATCTTAAACAATCACGGTATACTAACATACAGAAAGTTATGGAAAACAACCTTAGTATTAATTTCGATTTGCCGATGCCTTAAAAATGCTATAGGTAATGAAATGGAAGTAATAGCAGTACCCTTAATAGCTTTAGTTCTCTCAGTAAGCTTAGGGATATCTAAGGGGACATTTAAAGTAGAAACTTTCAGAAGTTCGAGGCAAGATAAATAGGCGCTTCGAACACAAGCCACGGAAATAGAATCGTTTCAAAGGCTGGAGGATTTATACTGTAGTTCTCCAAGTTTTGTTTATGCCGTGAACTGTCATTGCGACATCAAATACGAGGGTTCAATCCACAAAGGAAATGCACATATTCCTGCTGAAGCTTCCATTCGCCACAACAAATAACCCTAAAGGCGTAACACTTGCCTTAGAAAACTCTTAGTGTTTGAATGTGCTCGGGTCTAACCGAGACTAGAGGTTTGCGGTGAAATAAAGTGCTGATGGAGGAATGAATTTTTTCATGGGTGTTTACTCTGAAAACAATACGTTAATTTCTTCAAGACATACTTATATTGCGTTTTTTGATTCTTACTAACTCCAATATTTTCAGTTGTACTTGCATAGGCTATTTATTTCGTAATAATTTATTTTAAACCACAAATTTCCAAAATAGTACATCATTTGCAAGCCATGCCTTATACTATATCCCATAATTCTAAGCCGAAATCTTTTCAAATTTAATTATTCTTATTATTGGATAGTTATTCATAATTGTGTAGATTCAACGGAATTTCCAGTAGACTTGTGGTATTCCACGAAGAAAGAAATAAATAAAGAAATATTATTATCGAGGAAGTATGATCCTGTTTGAAAATTCTGCAATAAAAGCCAAAATGCAAAGATGGAATTTTTGCAAAGTTATCACAAAAGAATCTATAGTAGTATCCTCGAGACAAAAATTTTCTTGGTACATTTGTCCTTTTCATACTTCGAAATTTAAACTAATTCTCTCGAAAGATCTCTACAGAAAACTTTGTAGCCAAGCTCATCTCGGATTTACATTTGTAAAATAACATATCACCATTCAGCGTCTTGAAAAATCATACCTATATTTAAATATGTACCCTGAAAGCTGCCTTCGGCGTGTAGCAGGGGGTGCATACACCTCTTCTTTCCTAATCGATATCTTTCGCGTATCCTTCTCGGAAAAAAATTGGCTATTGAAACGACTTTCCTAGCATCTATTTCTTTGATCTTTTTGAAAACGGCCTATATAACAAGGAGGACGCATACATAATATCGGCTACATCTATAAACGCACTCTCCCTGAATTTATTAAATAAATAAAATCCCTAATTATTTTTTCTTTAAAAGATTCCCACCCTGCCTCCTGAAGGAATCACAAACTAGTATCAAAGATGAACCATCCATTTTTCCTGCCAACTCATCTCCCATTTGCCATTCATTTCCACCTGGAAAACATCATCAAATCATCCCCAACTGCAGTCTCTAAAACTATAAAAATCTTCCGTCTCTTTGATCCTCTCCGAATTTACCATTAGCTCCCGAATAATCGTTGACCGAAAGGAGGTCAGAAAGGAATCCGTTTGCCTTTGGGGTGATACACAGCCTTCCACTCCATAAGCCTCGAATCCTGTTACAAAGTGAGGACATTCTCGATCCAAAACTCATCCCCGCCGCAGCTTTGCCAATGGTGGCTCGCATATGCATGTGCCCTTCGTTATCTCCGAATCTTAACCTATGACAAGCTCCCTTAACCCTCAGGCGTAGAGTTGCTCTCATCTCCATCTGCATTACAAGACCCTTCTTCCCGCTACCTCAAGTTCACCAGGAAGACACCGACTTTGCTCCCAAAACACTTAGTTTTCCTAAGTCAACCTCGAGAGCTCTCCTCTCGATCGTTAAATGTCTTTTTGCCGCTGCTTTACGAGAGAAGTTCTAGAGCAAGGTATTTTATTATGCATTTAACAATTTTCGTTAAGTTTAGGTAATGTCTGAGGTTCTGTAACTAGAGCGATATGAACATGAAAATTCCGTGGAATAAAATTTATTCTATAAAAATATTTCTTTTAATCCATCTATACGTGAGTGGTCTCCGACACAAAAAGTTTCCGACATTTCGCCATTTCTCGACATGTTTTCTGAAAATTTCTAAACATTTTCTGAAGATTTCTGAAAAATCTGGGGCCGGAAACTTTTCAGACCACCCTCGTACTTAACCAATTAATCATTATCTCTAAATATAATTCTTTAATTTACTCAAAAATTGATTTGAATATTTTTACTATCACTTAGTTCCCAGTGTTTAATTTAACATCAGATGTTTATACTAATGTTCAGAGAATTTTTAATTAGTACATCGTTACTTTGTGGAATAATAATGGAAGTTTTAAAATAATGCAACGATTCTGTATGCATCACGTAATATGGTAATGCATTACGTATGAATTTTTTTATATAAACAGTCCTTATTTTGAATATATATATATATATATATATATATATATATAACATGCAATAATTAAGTCATAAATAGAAAACTCTTTGGTCATTATGGTAACAATAATGAAAGTGCAGATGAAAAAATCGCAAAATAATCGCAATTTAGTATTTGTTTAACAGGATATTCACAATTATGAAATAAAGATATAAAAATGCAAAATATTCACAATGTACTTTTGTTTATCAGGACATTCACAATGTTATAAGAGCTGATATCTAATATATATGGTCATTAAAACCAACATATTCAAAGGATTTAATATCTTAGGGTATCAAATTGTATGATTAATTACTCTAAATCATGTATGATATTGCAAGACGATTGTTAAGAAAAATTTCGGTACATATTTTCACATTTTCAAGGCCTGAATCCCCTAAAAATAAATCCAAGCGACTTCTAAAGCACGTGCCACGGTCACAAATAATAAAATAATGCTTTGTTACCACCTCTCATAGTGTGGCGACAGAATGAACTTGTCCGTGATTTGAATCATAGGTTGCTCGTCAGTCAGAAGCAAAGGACAGAGGAATTTCTATTTTTGATGTCCCGAGGATATCTTCCGTTCCTTTCCATCTCAGGGGGTTATTACTATTTCCCTGAATTAAAAACCTCTGTGAATGAGGAAAAGTGCATTTCCTCGATGCATAATGAATGCATTCAGCCGGGTAATCGCGTGAAAAATTCCTCTGAGGTAAAAATCTGGGTCAGCTAAACACTTCTCGCCTCTCTCACATCCAAATGTTTTTGGCTTTCGTTCAAAACAATGAAACATTTAAAAATTTAAGGCGATGTACGAAAGAGATGAGTTCTGTCATTTTCTCGAGAAGGAATTGAAAATTCTCGACCGTCTGGATTAGCAGAGACTACATGAAACATTAATCGTTTTGATGTAAAACTTTAATTTTCCTCATCGTCTTAACTTCCTTGCTTCCTTACCGGTAAGTTATTCATGAAAATATTTGTAATATTCTGATTTTTATATGTCTTGGATAGTCATGTGGGCAGCGCGTTCAAATGTGATGAAATCGGTCCCTGGTTCGATTCCCAATGGGAGACTACGTGCGAAATTACCTCAGCTTTCGAAGCACTTTTAAAAATGCTACTGCACTACTGCAGATTATTTTGACATTGCAGATTTAAGGAAGACTTACTTATTATGAAACTCCTGAGAGAAGCTTTTCATTCCGAAATTTTCAATGTTGAGTCAGTGAAATGTTTTTTTTCCGAGAGAAAATGTATAGTACCATAAAAATATAGAAAATAACAATTTTCTCCTTTTTCTCACAAATAAGGATTCTAGTCGAATAATTACAGATATCCTAATCTATAGATATTTACACATTTTGGGCTTTCAAGTATAATGTACGCATAAAGCTCACAACGTAACGAAACTAGAGCAGGGATACTATTTCTTAGTTAAGATAATTATGACCATTTTTGCTTTGATGTATATTTTATGTCTCTAGAGATGATTACCCTTGATATAACTGGAATCGTTTCTTCTAGATTATTTGTTATTGTGGTTAAGTCAAATCGATCTAAATCGCAGTATATTTTTTCTTTCTGTCAAAGTTCTTTAAGGAGATATTTGATGCATTGAGGTAGATCATAAACTTTTCTAGAATATTTATTACATAAATGGACTCATATCTTTTGGAGAAGCTCAGGCTTCTTTCAGTGCGAGAACATGCTCACACATTTAAGTATACACGATATTTCAAAACAAAACTTCTTGGATATTCTGCATGATCGTGAATTTGGTACACTCCAAAACTTATCAAGCACGACCTATGTCACATAACCGTATTATCCTTCACTTGACGTCGCTAGAGATTTTTACTTGCTGAGAACACCTAGGTAGGGCATAAATAAGTTGATTAAATCCTCTATTCCCAGAATTCACTCGTATTTTAAAAATATTAAGCGATTAAATAGTATTTTGTGATCATACAGCAATTATCATTAGGTTATCTTTGAGTACTAATGTAGAGTTATATTGTAGATGACTGAACTAAGGAAAGAAATCTATAACTAGGCTGATCACAACGCAGCAGGCAGATAATAGGATATTTCCCCTCAGAACGGTTACATTATCATAACATTTTAGCACTTTTAATTATAATGAAACTGTCTCTGCAAAGAAAAATGCAAGATGTCCCACTGCATGTAGGGATGAAAGAATTTGAGCATTACTTCATTCGGACAACGATATCATATTTAATGATAACAGTTGAAGATGAGGATATAGAGAGAATGTAGTATTTTTTTAAAACTTTTTAGCTAACAGTGATTAAATTAAAGGTGTTAAATCTCTCAGACAAATTTTTATACAATGTTGTTACATGAAGGGAAAACGATACACTGAATCCATTACCAATCTCTTCCTGGCAAGATTTAGATAAAAATCAGTTAATCGGTTTTCATTTACATAATAACCGGTTACAACTTTTACCTGTGAAGGTACCTTACTATTGCATGGGTATCATAACATTTTTCTAGTAATGCGTATCTAAAACATCAGCTAGGTTAAGTTTCTATACCTTATGAAAATACTTTCCTCTCCTATTTTCCAAATACTACCACATTCATGAACCTTTTGCCGCGTCATTGACAAAATGGAATCGAAGCTCCAGTCAGCGTGCGTTTTTGAGGTCAGCTTAAATGCTCAGACTGATGTATCGAAACGAGCGGCGTAGGGAAATATTTGCCATGCGGTTTTCCCCTTTTTATTCCGCGCCAAAGTTCCTCGTAAACTGCCCTCGTGCTAAGCCCTCCCTTATTATTCCCAACGGCCGCTGATTTATGAAGCGTGAAGCCCATTACCGTCGATTTGTTATAACCGTAAGAAATTCTTCACCGAATCACCCACATGAGCTGGTATACGAGTGTCCCCGTGTATATTAGATTAGATTACTTTATTAATACATAACACCTACGACATTTATAGTACCGAGGAAGGAGCTGTTCAGGTTTGTATTTCGTCAGTTATTACATAGGAAAATAATATTAAAACATTTACAATTTCTTTACATTAATAGACGATTATCAATTATATAATACATTATAAGTATATATATATATATATATATATATATATATATATATATATATATATATATATATATATATATATATATATATAACATTTTTACAAAATTTTACATTACAAGACAATTATATATGACATGATAAATAGTATTTTAGATCATATATTTACATTTGCATCTTCAAAAAACTCTTTTACAGAATAATATATATAATAGTGTTCTACCTTTCGGTATGTTTACGTACTCCCACATTCCCTATTTAATTCCCTCTCCTTCAATTCCTGGTAACTCATCCCACCCTTTAATTCGTCTAACAACTTCTGTATTTGTCTTCCCCTCTGTCTTTTCCCTAGCATTCTTTCCTTCATCCTTAACGCCTTTGCTTTATCGTTTAGTGCATTTACTAGGATTTGCAAACCCCTTTCAGAATCGCACACAATAGCCTTGTCGTCGGCATATCTTACCGACTTCACTACTTCCCCACCAACTTTTACTCCATTATCTATTTCATCCCAAGCTTCTTTGATCATTTCTTCTGCATATATGTTAAAACGAGATGGTGATAAAGGACAGCCTTGTCTTACTCCCCTCCCCAACTTTGCCCATTCCGATTCCCCATTAGCAACTCTTACTCGTGCGGTCTGATTTAAATACAAATTTTGCACTAAACGCCTATCTTTCCAATCCAACCCAACTTTCTATAGTATCACCATCAGTTTTGGCCATTGAACTCTATCCTTTTCAAAGTCAACAAAACATACACAAACGTCCCTTTTAAATTCTAAGCTTCGTTCTACGAGAACCCTCATAACCCCAATTGCATCCCTCGTCCCTTTCCCTCTCTGAAAACCGAACTGATCATTTCCTATGAGTCCCTTAGTTTTTCCCTAGATTCTTATGTTTAAGACCCTTAAAATTACTTTTGCCGCATGAGAGATTAAACGAACTGTGCGGAAATCCCGGCATTCTAGGGCATTATTCTTTTTCTGTAACGAAATCAGGATAGACTTAAATCATATTTATAAATAATAATAATATTTAAAATATAAAATAATGATAGAATAATGATAAAATAATGATAAAAATAACGATAAAATAATAATAAAATAATAATAAAATAATAGTAAAATAATAATAAAATAATAATAAAATAATAATAAAATAATAATAAAATAATAATAAAATAATAATAAAATAATAATAAAATAATAATAAAATAATAATAAAATAATAATAAAATAATAATAAAATAATAATAAAATAATAATAAAATAATACACATATAAAATCATATAAAATCATATTTAATTATTAATGGCTCTTTATATTTGTATAAGAATGTTACATGGTCTGCATCTAGTTTTTGTCTCATGACAGTGGTTAATTTGTCGTTTAGTCTTCTGCCCATATCTCTCCAAAGTCAGATCATGCGCAAGAATCAAAGAGACCCATTTATTAGCAACAAATGGGCGTTATAAAGGGGGTAGAATAACATTTCGAGGGCCCACCTTCAAGGGCAACGAGGGTTGAAGCAGTTTCTGCTGCCCCCCATTCTGACTCCTCCTTGGGCGATGGAATGGGGGGTGAGAGTGGTTATGGATGTTGATGGAGACAAGTAGCGCCTCGGACGGCGGGCAGGAGAAGCACCGGTTTCGCGGCTCTTGGCGTTGCGACCATGCGTGCGCTGGAGGGGAAGTGACTCCCTCCCCTCCCTCGCCTCCGCACCCCGCTTTACCCCTCCAAAACGTTCTGCAGTAGCTTCTCGGAGGGAGTCGGTACAAGGTGTCCCATTTGGAAGAAAGTGCCCGTCATATATATTTTTTTCTCGGCGGATGCATCTGCGAGAAATTCGGGAGCGGGTGGATTCGTTCCAGGAGTGCCGTCGAGATCCTCTTCGACGTCGGAAGTGTTAGTCCGATTGTGGTTTTTTTTATTCTCTCCGAGGCCCAATTCGACCGGACCGCTTAGTTTCGTTTTTTTCCTCACCCCCGTGGATTACTGTTTTTGTTTTCTCAACCCCCCCTGGCTGATCGGTCACTTTCCCTCGTGAGGGGGCAGTTGGTTGTCTGGCGTTGATTGTGTTACTTCGGCGGAGAAGGAAGGTTGAGGCCCTTTTGACCGGCGCACGGAGAGTATATACTTTCTCCACCGCCCACAGTGTGAAATACGACGAAACCTGCATATAGACGGTTGTGTGAGTCTTAGGACGTCGTTACTCGAGTGGAAAATTATTAGAATCGCATCTTAGGATAGTCGCGCGAGCTTTTTAACCCGCTTTTTTAACGGAGTTTGTTTCGAGTGGCTTTAGCAGCTCCAAAGAAGTTTTGGAGAGTAATTCTCCGTAGTCGAGTGGAAAAGTTTTTATCAATCTCGCTTCAAAAAATTCCGCTTTGGAGAAATTTTTAGTGTCCAAAAAAAGTGACGTTTTCGGAAGTGTTTGGAGAGTTTGTTTCCATTCCGTGGAGAGGATTTCCGTAGTGCTTCGTCAGCAGGACTCTTTACGTACTTTTTAAGTACTTCTCGATAAGTGTATGTAAATCTTCGCTTCGGTCGGTGTGTAGCGCAAAGTACGTAAACTCGTACGTTGTGATTCTCTCGTATTTATGAAATGTACATACCTGCGGATGTAAGTGCATCTCATCCACCTGTTCTGTGCGAATTGCTGAGAATTCCGTCTTGAAATCTGAGGAAATTTTCTCACCAGCAAAGACTCATTCGTGTGATCAGTGGCTGTTTATATACTACAGCGATTCCGGATATTGGATGAAATACTGAAGTTCATAAGGATACTACGGATCTTAATCAGTTTCCATTCTCGCTATGGTAAGAAATGTAGCTTAAAACATTAAGTTCACCCTTAAATTAAGAGGAAGCCGTTTCTCATCGGATATCCACGTATATCAAACTGTAAGCCTATCCCGCGAATATGAATTCTTCGTTCGGGACATAGGCACGAAGATTGTTAGCCGGGAAACATATCAGCGGAATTAAATTGTGGATTCGTGTGTCGAGCGAAACACTTCGGAAGGACTGGGATTTTACACGGCCTACTATAGGTTCTCGCAGTTTTTTCGTCTTGTTAAGATTTGGAGAGCTGCCGGTGTTGGTTCTTCCGTAAAAGAATACAGCGGGGATCGAAGATTTCAATGTGCAAAGGAAGAAGAAGCGACTGCAAGATGGCTCTTCATATTCCATTGAGGTCTACCCATTTGCTGATGTTCGCGGCGGCTCTGACTTGGATATCTTCGGCAAAAGGTAAAGATCCTGTTCTTAAATTTATCCCTTAAGATCTCCGTGCACTGATGTTGGATTAGGGGGAATACGAGTTCTACTTCTTCTGGAATCGGATTAGAAGATGTTCCTGAGACTATTTTCCGATTTTTTTTTCTGGAAATTTTGCGTTAGGTTCATATCGGGGATTCGGTAGCCTTTTTCTCTTAAGGAGATGTACCTCTTTTGAGTTCTGTTCATTTGATTTGCGTAATTTTTGGTTTTCGAGGGGTTGCATTGCTTTTTAATGAACGGTCCGGCGGAGATGTACTTACGTAGATGACAAGGAAAATAGGATATATTTAGATTATATCTAATGTAATGTAACTTTAGTTGCATATAATTATTTACGTTACATATAAGTGCGTGCGCGGAAAAATCCTATGGTAAAATGGAATCGTAAAAAGTCGGATGGGACCGGGAAATGAAGTCGGGGTCTTACTCAATACGGGAGGTTGCTTTAGCCAACTAAGCTAACCGACCAGAATGTTCGCTCAAACGGTTTTGGGAACTTTTTAGGTAATGGAAAATGTGATTTCCTCCGTGATAATATTCCGTAAGGAAATTACTATAGTAAGCAAAAACAACGAGATTTAAAGGTAGAATTCTCATTATCACATTGCATTTGTGACATTTGAGTTTTGTTAAAACTTGAGTTTACAATTACTAAATTTTTTATTGTGGTCTCATATGATTCGCTTCTCCATTTGGTAGTTGTATTTCGAAATTTAACCAATTTCTGAACTTAGGAATTTTTTCTGGTTTGCAAAGTAATTAACGACCTTAGGAAATAAATGTTGATTATCGACTGAAGAAAAATTGATTCATAAGAAATAGTCTCAGATTTTCACCCGATACTCCTATTAAAGAAGCTTATTGTGGAACGGTGAAAATTGACGGAACTCTAATCTGCGTCATTTGCCTGTATTCCGCCATTAAAACAAACGTTATTTTTCTAAGGGAAAATATCCGCTATTCTATATTAGTATGTAAGCTTTAACGATGGAATGTAGTGCTATGATTTTTATGTTCACCAAAATTTTTCACTATTTGGTAATATTTTCTAATGTGAAGGATAGAGTTACCAAATTTTGCCCCGAAATACCTCCTAGAATATGAATGCGTGTATTTATAATACATATGTTAAATACTTATATTATTACGCATAAATTTACACACGTATATTTATATATTTGAAGATAAGTACGTTCTTACAGTCCCCGAGAATTGTTAAACATTAATGCGGCCCGCTAGATAATAGTTAAAAGGTACTTGTGAAAGAATTACGTATTCCAACGAAACTAATAGTATAAAATGGATATGATTTGAAACTTCGTGGACTCTCATAGCTAAGGCATCTTTGTGATTTATGTCGATTTTATTTTGAATACTAGTTTCGTCAGTGTGTAGGTGACTTCCGATACTTTGAAATATGTTTGAAATAACTATGAAACTATGAATTCTTCAAGGCTATTAGAGCATATTTTTATAATAGAGTGTTGAGCCTAAATGAAATCTTACCAAAGTAATGCTGAAAATTGTGACGTCAGTGTTAGTTTTTCGCCGAATTCAACGAAAAAAGGAAGTGATACTTAATCTAAAGCGTGTGTGATTCGGGATTGAGATTGAAATTTTAAATATGTAAATTTTATTCCATTAGCTGCATGTTGCCTCAGTGACTTCCCCATATTTAGTGAAAATTCTTCCTAAAACCCCGTCCTTGGCTAGCGTATTCGTAAACCGAGCTGAAAATTCAAGGTCATTTTATTAGAAATATAATATGCGTCTTACTAGCTAAGTTATGGGTTGACCACGTCTGGTAGACGATTTGACGTTTTCAGTTTGGATTCCTTATGTAGATGAGTTAGGAATAGGTAAAAGAAATTTCGAGAAGTAAGATCATTTTATTCGAAGCACAGTATGCGTTTTACTGTACTTGCTAACTTCTGGATTGACTTTTCTGGTAGTCGATTTGGCGTTCGAATCGGATACTTAGTGCATGATTTAGGAACAGGTGAAAGAAATTTCGAGAAATAAGTCTGAAACTGTGTGTGCTATAGAGAGAGATTCCTCTCACGACCCAATGAGGCATGGCATATAATGAAGGTATCAGAAATGCGAAGGGAACATGGTTCATTCAAGTGGCAGTGGATGTTTTGAGGAAGGGCTGAATGGTGTGTGCAGGAGAAGAGCCGTCTCAGCGGGCGGTCGTTACGCCGGGTTCGAGCTGTTATCCAAAGAGCGTGGGCCCACCCGAAGAGCCTGTTAGCGTAAGCGCGTCTCAATTAAGAAGCGATTAATAAGGGCTACCGGATACAACCTTCGCAATATTCACGATTTTAGTGGTTCTGATTGCGTCCCGATGTTTTCTGCTCTAATACCGTTACTTTTTGTACCTGAGGTTGGCTTTAAGTGGGCAGGATGGGAGTATTATCGTAAGTTACGTTTACTGATGCATTTGCAAGGTACTTCAAGCTTAGGTTTTGGGTCCTAGAGTATGTTTTGAGTGCAATGTTGCACTTGAATGAAATTTTTCCGTTATGAAGTGGTGCTGAAAGTTGATACCGTAAAGATGTTTTTGCCGCATTCAACGCGATAGAAATTATACTTTATCTAAAGCACGTATTCAGGTTTAATGGCGAAAAGAAGATTCGTAATGATACTTTATGTAAAGCTGGTAATAAATTAATCAGGATAACTGTGAAACTATTTATACTTCAAGGCTACCAATGGAAAAAGGAAATCATGATTTATGTAAAGTTTTTAGTAAATGATTCGAAACTATGAGTACTTCAAGGGTATTAGAGAATGTTTTAAGTAGAATTTTGCACTTAAATGAAATCTTACCAACATTAAGTAGTGCTGAAATTTGTTACCGTAGTGATATTTTTACGGCGCATTCAACGCTAAAGGGAATGATACTTTATCTAAAATATGTATAATTAAGATTTGATTGCGAAAGTATGATCCTTGAACTTCATTTAAATCAATTTTGTCGAATCGTAAATTATTTTTTGATTATTTTGTGCATCGATTTAAGTAATTAATGGTCAATATTTAGCAAATTCAACGAGAGAAATTCCGTAGATTTCATCTTATCTATGTATTGTTATCTACTATATATATACTAGTATATATTTTAGTTACTTATAATATTGCACCGTATTATAAAATGTAAAACCGTGCTGTATCTGAATTGTCTTTTCATTTTTCTTGACTTCGTGTTCCAATTCGAATTTTCTAGAATCGTTGATTATTCTCTAATTTTATGTTAGGAGCAGTATTACCCTATACTAAGTAGAAACCGAATCAAGATTTATACCGCAATGATGTGGTTGTTAGTATCAAGTTCTCAGTTAAAATGGGTTTAAAATCGAATAAGATTAATGTACACGGAAAACTAGAGATCCTCCCAGCGCATCCAAAGATCCGATCCGCGGATCCTCGGTGAAGAATAGCTGGTTTAAGGTGCTCGATTCGCTTTAGATATATGGTATTCGTGTAGGATATTCAAAGAAACCAGCTCTTGCTCAGATGAAACTAAGTTCTACTTGAGGTACTGGGGAACTTGAAAAATATCAGGAGTTGAACCAAAGTGAAGTTAGTATTATTGTTTATTAAAAAATATGGAGAGGATGTTGCTAGTCCCTAAATTTTAAGGTCATGAATGTCTTCAAATATGGTTTCAGGTCTCTAGTTCAAGATTGATTATGGTATTTTTTTCCTTTAATGATACCGTTGTCAAGTTGATTTCCATATTTTTAAATGTTTAGTATATTTACCGGGCTACCAGATAGTCAAGGGAGATAAATAATTCTGTGTGATTGTCATAGTACTTAAGCATTGTGCATGGAAATTTTATTTTTTCCTGCTCAGTACTTTGAAAAATCAACGAAAGTTGAAGCATTGTGCTGAGATTTTAGGATGAAAATGCTAGGGCAAAAATTAGGGAAATTAGCGCATTTGCTTTAGTGAAAGCGGTTCCGGGTTCGATTCCCGGTGTGTTACATATATTCGGAATGGCCTTAGTTCTCGACGAACTTTTAGTCATACAACCGGATATTTTACGGCGTTACTTTCCTAATTCAGAAGGACCTTTTAGGGTTTCTAAATGTTCAATTCTACGCATAAATTTAGATTACGCCTATGCAAAAATTTAGGAACATATCCTAATACTTTCCCCTTTACTTTGTTTTGTAATCTGAAATTTTTTCGAAGAAAGTCTTTTAAGCATTAACTAGTTAATGTAGGATGGTATCCGTTGAATATGGCGTGTAGGAAAAGTGTATTTTAAAGTCGGATAATTTTGTTTGCGTCAACTCAGAAATATTTAGAAGCTATCATAATATCTTCCCACTTTCTTTTTTGATCTGAAAATTTCTCCAAGGAAGTCACTCAAACATTAGTTAGTTAATGTAGGATGATTCATGTTGAATTTGGAGAATAGAAAAAGTGTATTTAAAGTCAGGTAATTTCGTTTAAGTCTATGCAGAAAATTTAGGAAGATATCCTAATACTTTCCCATTTACTTGGCTTTGTAGTCTGAAAATTTTTCGGAGAATGTCATTTAATATTAGCTAGCTAATGTAGGATGGTATCCGTTGAATTCCATATGTAGGAAAAGTTTATTTTAAAGTCAGATTAAATCGTCGGATGAGAGCATTGGTAGCTTCGGACGTAAATAGCAACGAGTACATTTTATTAAACCTGACTCTCCGGGCAGCAGTACACGCTTTTCTGAGCGCTTTATGGTCACAGGTTGCCCTTCAAAAGGTACAAGTCCCTCTTCAGACAGGATACCAGCTCGATCCAACCGTGTTCTCTACATATGCCATGAATATCTGATCAGTTCATGTACTTATGAACATGTATAAATAATCTGTTCATCACATAGACGCTTGAAACATTTCGTGCCGCCTGGAAGTTCTCTGAACTAGATTTCGCATTCGAGTTATTTCGGCCTCATTAAAAGTTGAGCGGTTCTACGCAGTGGAGTTTTACCAAGCGGAGATCATGTGAGTTATTTAAGTTTGCGTGTAGGTGATTTGTGGAATTTATGATTCGAAATTTTTGGGCAATGGTGAATTCGGTTCGGTGAAAGATTTGGTTGTGGTGAATTATTGAAGATTTTATTTTCTAATTAGAAAAATGTAAGCTTGAAACGATTAGAATTTATCGTCTTGTATGTCTTTTAATAGTGGAATGGTTTGTATGTGTTATAGTCGCCCCAAATTTTTCTAAGCATAAGAAAAATTGAAAAGTATTTTTGCTGGTTTTGTGTCTTCATGAGGTGGTTTTTATCCAATCAGATTTCACCTTATGATGGATGATGGACTGAAATGTCGAAGCAGGTGCACATGCTTATAGAATATTTTATGATATTACAACTATAAAATTTTTTAAAGTAGGTATTTACTTAGGCAATACTTCATCGATTTGGCCTGTGTAGTGTAGCCTGAGTTGATAGGAAGGAATTTTATATAATCATTTTCTTTTATCGGGGAGACTTCTGAGGCCTTCTCCTTATTTATTATTTCTAAAGAAGCTTTATCGGTGTCCAGCGCTTTTCTTCCTTCACACTCCATCAAAATATATAAATGGCACACCATTTAAAAGATAAAGTTTTCTGCTTTATACTAAAAGCAGTCCAACAAATGAAAAGTGCACCATTTGGTCAAAATATGGAGCCAAAATTTGAATTTGCCCATAGTTTCATTACTGGAGGTGTAGATGTTCATATTTATTGGTACAAACGAAGTGTATGAGACGTACACTGATACAGAATACAAAGGTACGTTTGTATATTTATGTAAGAGTTCATATATTGATTTATAGTGATTAGAGTTTATATTGAAATATATTTAGGTTGGGAGTATCAGTGTCCACCAGCGAAATTTTCGTACGGAGATACTAGTTTTATATAATGTTATTAAAACCTATTCACTCCTGTGTAATTGACATCATTTTTAATAATTGTGCGCGGCAATGTTATTCTTTCTTGTTCAGGATATTGCAAATTTAACGAATGTTAGAGTTATGCGTTAAAATTTACAGTGGTAATATAAGAAGGTATTCAATTTGTACATGAGGATTTATGTTAAGCTATTTCTCAACTCGTCGATCTTTGTCCACACAATAATAATTCTTCTTCTGATTGTTAATTGCTGAAATTGCTTCTACAATTGGAGGAATCGAGTTAAATTTCACGTAAACCGTTAGCGTGGTGAAGTAGACTTGACTAAGCGCGCTATGCTGATAAATCGCCCTTGATAAAATGCATTACCAATTAATTGATAGCCGTAATCGTTGGCGATAAATTTGCCGGATTCCCACGTAACTAGATAGCAAATACTTTGGTTCCCTTCCTCTACCTATGCAGGTCACAAACGTTTAAAACTATCACCAGGAATGATAGTACGTATTTTCGGGAACCGCAAAAGCTCATTTTATCAGAGAAGTGCTCCGGAATTTCAAGTAGTCGAAACTTCGCATTCCTTTGATGTCCGCGATATTTTCTTGCAGCACCGCTGCGTTTTTTGATCTGAATTGAAACGTTCCTACGAAACTGGAGTATTCTTGTGTGGATTTCTTGAGAACTGCTGGTGATTCCCTTGATTACATTGTTTTATGGGGAAAACTTCTGAAATAGAGTTTTTGTGCAATTTAGAGGACAGTGATGTTCTGACTACCGGAAAGTGGGGATATTTGCATGAAGTCCACCTTCTGTTACAGGGTCACTTCCGCATAAAATGGGAGAGTGATCTCGCCAAATAAAATCAATTCACAGTACCGTAACATGTCAAAGGCCGAAAGCCGCAATGTTGCACCGTTGAAGATTTTTTCTTATACTAAAAATGTGGTGGAAATGTGAAAATTGGTAGGCAAAATTGAGGTTAAAATCTTTGCGAATGAAAATTATACGGTGGCGTTGGATTAGATGATGAGCTTGTAGAGCTGGACTATAGGAACTCTTATTGTATATTTATTTGTCTTTTTTAATTTTCAATAGAAATTTTCCGATACAAGTGATGCATAGTTGTTCTCCGTAAATCTTGTTTAATATATATTAAGGATTATTAATCTTGAACTTTCTCACAAGAACTTTTACACAAATAATGCAAGATTTATGTAACTTTTTAGCATATGATGTAGTTGTGGTAAATATGAAGATTCTTAAAGTGTATATCTAGACAAAGTTTGCTTCATAGTCGAAGTGCAACATTTTGTTAATTTTTGGGTAAATTATGTTATTATTCTTAAGATTAGGATTCTTAAATATATACACAAAATTTACTTCAAAGTCATTTCTTCTGTTTGATAAAAGTTATCGCAATGAAGGATGCATTTGGAAGACACAAGAAGAATCTTGTGTTTTACGAAAGAAAATTTTTTTTCGATGAATTATCGAAAGAAGGACTTACAAAATTGCAGCTTTTATGATGGGTTTAACTTTTACGTAGGCTGAAACTTTTTATGATCAAGGGTACTTCTGGACTGCACTTATATAAAAATACTTAATTTTTCTCTTACGGCAGAATTCTTGCACCGGTGATGGCACTTGTCGATAGTAGTATTTGAAAGTACTGCTATAAAGTAGTAATTGTCGAGAAAATATCAAGTCTATCGTAACGTTTCTAAAATTAAAAATTTTCAATGAGGTAGTCGTTTGTTTAAGTAACAAGAGGCTGATATAACAATTTCATGAGATATTTCACGATCTATGGAATTGCGAATGCTATTTATTTAGTCTTACGAGTATTCAAAGTCATTTTCTCCGTTTGGTTAAAGCTACCGCGACGAAGAATGCATTTAGATGACACAAGAAGTATCTTGTGTTTTCCAAAAGTAAATGTTTTTTCGATGAATTTTCGAAAGAAGTACATTCAAAATTGCAGTTTTATGATAGGTATAAACTTAACGTAGGCTAAAACTTGTTATGATCAAGGGTCAGCTACTTTAGACCCACATATGTGTGAAATATACTGAATTTTTCTTTCTTCTGGGGCATTCTTGCACCGCTGATAAGAAATTAGTATTTGTAGAGGAAATATCAAGCCGTAATGTCTCTGAACTCAATTTTCCCTGAGATAGTCGTTTGTTTAAGAGACAAAAGGTTGATATAACAATTTCATGTGATATTTCATGATCTATGGAATTGCGAATGCTATTTATTTAAACCCTTTTACGAGTCTCGATTTACTCTTACGAGTTTGAAAAAATTTCCGTCTCTTACTTTACTAGGGGATATCAGTACTTTAGAATCTACGGACAGCTGAACGGCTCATGTACGAATGTATCGCATAAGTTAATGATTGAACCAAAAACTGTCTGGGATAATATCGACCTTGGGAAGGTTGAAATGATCACAATAAGAACATAACATCAAGCGATATCTGATCAAAAGTAACGGGGAAGGCATTTAAAGAATTTATGATCCAGAAGTCGATTTCCACGAAGGCAGGTTCGGTATTAAATCTCGACTTCGCCCAATGTCCAAAATCGATTACATTCCCAAAAAAGACACAGTTCTCGGCGATTCTTATTTTCGGATTCGGAACGTTCATTTATTTCAAGTTCAGCCTCCTATACCCCGGAGTAATTCGTTCTTGAAGGGCGGCAGGATTAAACCCCATTGCATCCATCTCTGGAAATCCAGGTCAAAAGATACTGCTCTCTCAAACCCAATAGCGGCACTTTCATCGCGAGAGCACCCGCGGTCCTCTTCACGCTGACCGGACCGCAAAAAATACTTTTATGGGTTAATATGTTTGCCGTCCTGCGCCGGATGATAATCCGGATACCCCTCTCTATGGTTGGCGTTTGCTGAAATTTCGCCCGATTAACGATTTTTCTTCTGTTCGGAGAGGGCTTACGGAGAATGGGTTTTCGGCCGGGATCGCGCCAGGACTGCCCCGGGTGGCCCACCTTGGGGTTGGAGGTGCAATTTTCCCAATCCCGAGGTCAAATAATGTTCAGTATGAAGAATATTACAAAGTAATTCTAGTTTTGTTGGTGTTTTAAATGTGGTGGTTTTGCGTTATTCCCTCTGGTGGAGATATACCTAATTACGTATCGTCTTTTTCCATTAATTTATTTTTTGTTGTTATTATATTGAAATTTGTAAATTATTTGGATTGTATTAATTCGAATCTTTTAATCCTAGTTTTATATATCTGTTAAAGGTGGAAGTGTAGTATTATTCTTCCTTATGGACCAACTCATCATCGTATTCTTTTTCATAATTAATTTTACTACTTTTATTGCGAGATTTTAAAATTGGTTGGATTGAAATTATTCGGCTCTTTTAATCTTACTGATTTATGCTTTATACATATCTAATTTGAATCTCTTCTTATATTTTTGCTGTATAACTTTGTTATATTATATATTGTCTTTTTATTATTTTACTGTGCATTCGCTGATTTTTTTATCACTGTTCTTTGTCGGTTTACCCGCAACTCTGTAGTGTTCTTAGTCTACCTTTGGTTACAAAGTTTTTCCCAAATTGTAGTCTTTTATTTGCTTCTAATTATTCTTTGTATATATTTTAATGTCATATGAGAAAAGATAGAATAAAATTCCATAAGGACCTTAAGCCTCCCGGTTAAAAGTGGGTAGCGTATTCTCCTTTGTTGAAAGCTGTCTCGCGTTCGATTCCCAGTGGGATTTATATGTGCGAAATGGTCTCAGCTGTCGAAGCAAAATACTATATCATTACAAATTATGTTAATTCCAACAGTCAGTTTAGGAAATTGTAAATTCATAGTAATATTGCAAAAATAGGCGCTAAGTCATGCCTTATAGAGGTATATATGCATGATGGATATATGAATATATTTATGCATGGATGGACAGGAGGATGTGAAAAAGTTTGATATGTCACAAGAAATTTCCATAGAAACTTGTATTGAATGAAACACATTGATCCCAAGGAAGAACATTCTTGAAAAAAGTCCGACGGGACCGGAAAAGTTTCCCGAATAGCTTGAGAGAGAAGCGAGATAGCTCAACGGACAGAGCATCAGACTGGCAATTGTGAGACCCAGGTTCGTTTCTCGGTCCCGTCTCTTCTTCTTTCGGATTTGTGCTGGGTGCTCGCAATATCGTGATAAATCACCTAAACATATTCCTAGTTTGAAACACATTGAATTGAAAATACTGAAAACTATTGCATATTTACTTCCCGATGAAGTTTTCCACACTACGACTATTTAGGATTTTCGGCTATGGATTCTTTTAAAATCTAATGGTCAATGGATATAACCACTTCAGCAACGATGCATATTTCCGAAGAAAATAGCGTATTGAGACTCACATTATATAATCTTTTTTTATGGAGCAGTGGTATGTAATAAACTCAGACGAGGTTGAACTTTAACAGCTTCTGACATCAAGAATTTAAAATCTCAATCCCGAGATTTATGTATATCTAACCCTGGAATTTCGGTATTGACAATTTGTATTGGAATCGGGATTAGGGAGCACGGGATTGCAATCTTTAGATTGGAGCCAGAGCGCAAATAACGCACGGATAACCGTCTATTTCGTCGAATTTCGGCCCTGAAAGCAATTGATACCTCGCGAAGATTTACGATAAAAGGCACCCGCGGATTCGCAAAGGCAGTGTAATTTCCAAATTGCGAGTGGTTTTGACCCTAATTTTTTTCCCCGAATCCACGGAACGAAGGAACACGTTGGAGGTTTTGAATTAAGGCCGCGGCGTAACGATCGTACAGAATGGTTTGGGAAATCGCCCGGACTTCGATATGGAAATGGTTATTGCCGTAAAAATTTGTTTCGTTGTCGTTCTTTCGGTGGTTACCTTTCTGGAGACGGTATTTCTGCTGCAATCTACGTATGATTGCGTTTTGGGATATCTCATGAAGGGCTCTATTTCCCTCACAGATAACCTTACGTAAGGAGATTAGGGCAGAGGAAATTTTTATCGTAAACTTTATATGTTTCATTTACAGGGGTGCGGATTTTGAAGTGGAAAATGGACTGTCAGAATATGGTTTTGCCGATGAATTGTATTATGTCCCTCCACCGATAACGCATGGAGGAGGATTCTATTATTGATTCAGCTCTTTCTTTGTGCTCGCAATTAACTGCATTGGATTGGGTTGTGAGGGGCGAGAAATTTTCTCGATATAATGAAGCATGTTAGGCCAGCTCCAAAAAATAAATATTTACATAATGAAATATTTTTATTTAACTAGATATAGTCAATGAACAGTTATGTTTGCAGTGAAATTTCACAATTGAAGGGAAAATAAAGCAAACTACTCTTCCAGGGGGGAATTAGTTCCTTATTATTATACATTACACTGAAAAATACCATAAAATAACTAACTATAAGATATTTTTCAATACTTCAGCATGATCATCAAGGTTGTAAAGAGATCGTTTTGATTATTTCGCTGAAGTGTGATTCCATACATTACATGTGAGGTATTTCCAGAAAGAAATCTCGGCTCATCAGAATTCTGAACTCGGCATAAAAAGCGTTTTCCGTGAGAAAGAGCTTTATAAGTACTAATACATATCAGAGAGATTTACGTGTCGTAAGTAAGGAAGAGAAGACCGAGGAACAGGTAGTGAAATTAGGTAGACAATCTTCCAAAGTGGAGGGTATACAGAGTACGAGCATTATAAGAGAATGTACGCATAGATGTATTGATTAGAATGAGGTGATGTACGTGAGCAGTAGTAGTAATGAATGGAGGAGCAAGGCATAAAAGATAGGTTGCTTGAATTAATATGTAAGACGAGAAAAGCAAGGAAGTTATGACACAAATGAATTTGAAATGTAGATTGAGGCAATGGAGACTTATAACTCAGCTAGCAATCGTTTAAGGTGTTAAATTTCAGAATATTATAGAGCACTAACTTACTCTCCTGAATGGCATTCGATATCGCTCATACCCTTAAATGTCTCTATCTCCAATTGCTATGATAACTCAAGCATCTTTGCATCTCACATTGGGTGCAAGTACCTCGGGAGTGCTTTAGCATCGGTATGAATTCCAATGAGGACACATACGACATCATGATGCGTGATAGTTATCCTCCTCGCAAGCGGAAATTTTGAGGAAAATTTATGAAGTTACGTTACGAAGTATCTCTACTAAAAGAACAGAGTAGTACTACGATGATATGTAATATGGATTGTGTACATCAAAGGGAGAACTTTGATAAATTTGCCTTATGAACGTTGGATGATGATGAATATTAAATTGCAGTAGAACTTACGTGCTAGTTTTTGAGCTCTGATGAATTTTCCTTCCATAAAAATTTCAGAAATAATTATCCTTTACATTAGCTTGGATATCCAAATTGCATTAGCATGTTGAAATTGGTAAGATTTTTTTACAGCTTCAGTTCATTCATCCACGTCGTTTTCAGTAACCGCGATAATCTTTTTTTTTCTATTTGCTGATTTTACGAGAAAATTGTTTTCAATGATGTTATTATTCGGAATTGAAATTTATACAAGCCGAATTCTCGAATTTCTCCATTGAGTTTAAATTCATTTCGCCCAAAAATTTTCAGTCTGCACCAATCATTGTTCTCAAATTTTCGATTCTCGATTTTCAATCTGTAAACTTGATATTGCAAAGCTTTTAGATTGATTGACTGATTTCCATGAACATAGTTTATACAAGATACTCAACAAAATGAAACCAGTGTTATAGCTGTGAGCTCTCACAGATAAATAATACTATAAGGTTTATAATTTATATTTTTTATACTGCTCATATGGGATTTTACAGCGAGGGGGTATTGATTCATTTCTTTTATGCAATTTTTGAGGATTAATATACGAAACATTTGGAATAAGATTTTTTTCAATCTCTTGCACCTTTGGTACCTGATTAGTTAATTTACAATATAATTTCTTTTATTATAAGTCAAGTACTCAAAAAATCGTTCATATTGTTATATATATAATGTTATAATATAATGTTCATTTGTTATAATGTAATGTTCTTACAATGTTCTCAATGTTTATATAGATTTTTACAGTAAGGGGAATTGTTTTATTGCTTTTATGCAATTTTGGAGGATTTGCGTGTGAAATATTTTGAATAAGAAGTTTTTTTCTAATTCTCGCTCTTTAGGTATCTGATGAGTTACTTTTCAATATAATTTATTTTGTTATAATTCGGGTACTTTTTCCCATTTGTAAGTAAACTAGAAGGAAACATAGCATGTAAGTGATTTTCGTTGACTTAGATATCTAAGAGATCGCATATGTCAACTAAAGCATTGATAAAATTTTCGATTTCATTCCGACCCGACCTCGATCTAGATACTGCCGACGTATAATTTTCTCCCAGTATACAGAACCGTAGCATCAGATGTTACGCTTAAACCCAGATATAGTGCGGATGCCCCAAAACCATCCACATAATCATTTAACCATAAGAATCATTAGCAGTGACAACTCCGTACTCTGGTATCCCAACGGCGGCACGGGTTCTGCGGCTTGGATTCCAGCCCCGATTGTCATTTCTCGGGACGATCCTCGTCTATGTTCAGCTCTGACTCAATTAGCGAATTGCGTTAATATTGCACATCTATGCCGTGCGGTATGTCGGTGAATGAAGCATCATTGGAAGTGAAGAGGTTGGAAACGTTAAGCTAAATCCCTCGGCTGTATCCTAGGGTCCATGGGAAAACCCATCGGGAAGATCTTTCCCAGCATCCCTACCTTTCCCCGGTCCACTCCGGTTTTGAGGACGGAATATATCCCAGGATGATACCTGCACTACTTTATCCTTTTCGAGCTGTATATGGGTCTCTTCGGATGTAGAGGTAGGGAAGAATGGTCCATCATCCACCCAGCGCATTACCAAGCTTCCTCGGTCTCCATATCTGAGGAGATAAATCTATTGTGAGCGAAACACGTTTCCTTTTCGAGATTCTACGTAACGATTTCTCACCGTCTTCTCGAAGATTTTTCTCCGCACACATTCCCGGGTCTTTTTTTTCGAAATATGAAGGTGCGGTTTGTTTTTAAAGATGAAATACCCGATGGGAGTCTGAATGTTTTTGCTGGTGTGAATCAGTGGGAAGGGCTTTGTTTAGCATATTTGTTATTCTTTTTTTTTCATCCTTCTCAGTTTTATCTTGCAACTTCCAGGAAATAATGTTTATTTTCGAATGAACTGAATTTTCCAATTTATGTACATATTGTTTTTGAGTTTTCGGTCTCAATTGCTTTTTTGTGCGTTACATATTGTTTCAGAACATAACAAAACTGGTTCTTAAATTCCATATTATTCCGCAGAATTCTAATATTTGATTTTTTTTAATGCTTTCCATATATTTCACCGAGTGATTTAATTCTCAATGCTCTTCTAATTATCTTTTAAAGGTTAATAAAATAAATAGGGTGATTTATACATTTAAAGGTTTCCCTCATCTTTTGATCCTTCAAGTACCGCTATTTTGATAATATATTATTAATTGTGTCTTAAGCGTGAATAGATGTATATTATTTGGATTGTGTAAGATTAAGAATACTAAAAAGTATAATTTTCATTCTTGGCATTCAAAAAAGGATGCATGTTATTCTATGAAGTAGAAAAAGGTGACTTTTGTGGGGATAACTTTAGTCTTATGGTATGTCTGGACTGTGACGTTTCTGGTTTATGCAAAATCCCTGTTAGATACTTCTTATTTTGAATTGATTACCTAACTCTTGCTACCTTTTAACAATACTGACCTATTCTGTACCAGTCTGAATATAAAATAATACATGGAAATGTATATTTGTTCCAGTACAAAATGGAATATTCTTCTCTCAATTTATATCATCATGGAGACGCCCATTAATCCTTCGTCATCACATTTCCAATTTAGTCTGTATTTAACGGAAGTAGTACAATACAAGTGAGTTTTGAAATTAAGAATAAAAAATTAATTATTTCATACTCCGCTCATTAGTACCTGGTATGATAGAACGTCTAATTATGTCGAAATGATAAATGAATTAATTGATTGATTTTAATGGAACAGTTGCATTTTTGAAATGGATATTCGATAATGATGAAATATTTTCACTCATTTCCTTGATATACATTTTTAAATCTTCCCATCGGAAAATGATGAAATGTGATATTAACACAACTCTAGTTATAATTCGTCGTGCATCATCGATACCGGAAAACTATCAACACGGATAACGTTAGCATAATTTCTCGTTTTCAGTTTTTCCTGGTTACAATTAGTCATAATAGATAAACAGTTAAATTAAAGGACGGAGAGTTTGATTTTAATGCTACGGTGGAACCCCTCCCACAATGGGTCTTAAATAAATTAAAATGAAGAACTAAATTGGTTACTGATATCAGTTGTATTTGGAGTACATTTTCAGTTTATCTCATTAGTTATAATAATACGTAAACAACTGCAGAGTTCATGAAAATGTGGTTAGAGCGGTAATTTGTTGCGTGACCTGAATATGTGTATATTGTATCGGACATCAATATCTACGCCCTATTTTTCAGATTAAGCATAGCGTAACACGTAAGAAAATAGAATTGAAATAAAACTGTTAACTCCTAAGTGTGAACATGGCTTACGAAATGCACATTGGGTGATACCCTGTAAATATCCCGACCTTCCTGGTTCTCCGGTACCTAGAAGGTACGCTGGCTCCGACAAACGGCTATTTTCAGCCACTAATAGTATAGGATGTTAAATTTAGAAGATGTGAATGTTCTTTACCAGTTTACATAACTGCACGTATGTTATTCATTATGCTGTGACCAATTTTACCAATTTTAATGCATAAAGATTGAAATAATTTATGGAAACAAGTAAAGAAAACGCCTTAATATTCGGGTTGAAATGAAAATAATATAATAAATAAAAAAATATGATTCCTGCCAACGTATGCAAGCCTTATTTAAGGCTTCATCCTCAAACGTTTAAACTTAAAACAACTTAGTTTAACATTATACACCAGCGAATACGCAGTATCTTGTTGTACCATGTTTTACGTAGTTGGAAAATTAATTGATATAGAAGGAAATGCTTTGATTACAAACTCACTCAGAGATGCTAAACGGAAAATGCATCCTTTGCTTTCCAACTTCGTTACAAACACCCCCGTACTTGGACTAATCGTCCTAATGAGTCCTGACTCATTTATTTCTGCATTTCCTGGAGCACTTCTACATTTGATCTCCGTTGAAGTTGAAATGGCTTTCCGAATCCAGCTATTCTGTTCTATCCCAAATACTTTGCCCTCTTCGGATTAAAAACAAAGAATTTCAAACAAAACGCATTTACGAATTACAAACAGGATTATTTCGCAAACATTAGAAAGCTTTCAAAAGCATTTGCAAAATTTGCGAAAAGCAAATTCTACTAGGAAACAAGAGACCCTTTGTGAAGTATGCACATTCGGTTCATAATAGTTTTATTTCTCCCTCTCCTCAGTGCGTTACAGAAATGTTTTTGTACCGTAATGCGCTAAACTTTGATGGATTGGATTCTCCCGTGTTTGCTAATCCTCCGTACAAATTTTCTGAAGTTGCGTATTTGTTCAGGTTCTTTGAAAAAGTACGGGGCGTGGAGTGTTATTTTTACGCGTCCATCCAGCGATTAAAATCATCTGAAATGTTTCGGAGAGAAACGTGTTCAGAGTACCGTCGCGAATTCAAATACCCAGAGAGAAAAGTTCCGGGTACCGTTCCGATAAGTAAATATTAATTTTGTAACGGAAGTCAAATTTTTGCCTAGCAAACAAAGCTGAGGGTATGTAATTAAGTAGTCAAAGCTCTACTGATGTTTAGTCGAAAATTTGAAATGAGAATCCGGGCTGAATTCTGCCGTCGTACTTCTAATAACATAGTAAGAATATTAACGTTCTGTTTATGTTATCTTTCTATGCTATTTATTATTCTAGTTCTGTCTTCCCTATTAACTGATGTTCCGCCGGGAATAAACTGTTTAGACAATCAATAATCCCAGACAACAAACAACAATATAGCATATCAGCGCAAAATTTTCATTTCGATTTGGAATCAATGGAAAATTGATACATATAAGACAATATTTCCTTTAGTTATGTCCTTAAGGTCTACTACATTGTTAGTATTATATTTTTAAGAGAATACCAACGATCTAGTCTATTTAGACGAAGTTTTCATACTGCCTTGAGAGCAATGCAAAACTTAATCTTCAATACAATCAATGTTGAATCTGAGTATCCAGGGAATACATTTCCATTATCATTGCCAATAACATTCCATCCAATAAATATAAGCGTGATTAATGTTATCCTTTAATAACTGAAATATGTCTTTAATGATAATTTACATTTATGATTGGAGTTTTCATTTCGTAGTAATAATTTAATGCATATAATAATATTGTATAAAAGCATGTTGTATGCAGTACTTTCTATTCAAATTAAAATAAATGTATCCTGATTTTAACTTAGATTATTAAGCGGGCATTAATGTTATTTTTATCATTACACGTGCGATTTTTCTCTATCATTCAGTTAATTTATTTTTCCATTGTATATTGGTGATTGAGGCTCAGATTAAAAGACCATTTTTACAAATATATTTAAGATCGATTTTGTGTTGCTAGCAACGGATTCGTCTTAATCGGCAGTTGAGTAACTTGAGAAATTTTATCAGCCACGCGATCCAGCAATGACCCTTTAATGTAAGCAAATCCTCATTCCGATAAATAATTCTCATTATTTTGCAATTATTTTATGTAAATCTTAAGCTCCAAAAGAACCACGTGTATTATACTAATAGCTAAACATGTCGTTAACACTAAAAATGCTCTCATATAAATCGGGTTTATTTGGAACTAGATCAATAGGTCTATACTCTGAATATCAAGGATGTTGAAGAGGTTATATCCGCCGAAAACGATACCCTCTCGGAGTAACGGAAGGAATACATGCGATATAGGGTTCCAACTACGACTGAATGTGGTTGAATTGGTTTAAATAGGTTGGGCTTAAAAAAAACTCGGCGTAGGACAACTTGGCGTGAGGATATTTCGGTGTAAAGTTTCGGTAAGTTGTCTTACGTCCAGTTGTCTTGCGACGACTTGTCCTCACAATCAGTTTTCCTTCGCCGAATCATTGCAGAAGATATTATAAGAAGCGCTGTGAAGCAGCTGTGGAACTAAGTACTTCTTGCGATAAAGGAGAGTCTGCTGCCATAATTTCGAAAATATCTAGATTATTATTGGCTTCAGTCTCTCCATTTTTGATATGTTGTATGCCAAATACTGGAAACGTGAAATTAGTAATTGCTGCATTAAAAAAATGGTGCATATATTTGGGATTGCTTTATATTTTTTAATTTGAACATTTATGTTGTATCCCTAATCCCTGAAATATAGAATTAGTAATAGAAAATATTTTTGGAAAATGGCGCGTAAATTTGTGATCGTTCCATATTTTCTTTAATTTGAACCTTTTGGTAGAGGCACAAAGGCCATTGTCCCCATATAAATCACTTTTAGAGAGGTTTTCACAAAAAAGATAGTTAAATCTGGAAATCTGGGACATTGCGAAGTGTATCACGCGAAGTTGACGTGAGATGAATACCCGCGAAGTAGCAGCGGGAAGTGTTTTTCCACACACGCCTTCTCACGCACAGGATGGGGTTGGAGGGAATGAGAGAGCATACATTGGCACGCCTCTCAACCACTGAATAATTCAGCGAGGAGCACAGCTTCCAATGAAATCGGTTCCTCTGTTTTGACAGCACGGGACTGCGGAGAAAGTCTCTCAACTCGTAAATAAATAAATGGAGATGATTCAGAGGTAAGATATTAAAAGGGAGGCGGAATATTTGCAAGGAAAATATCGAACTGAATTTTTCTATGAGAAAACGCATTCGATACGAAGTTAATCATTTTTGCGTAAAAGTGGGAATACAAGAGTAAAATTGAATGAAAATTATTTCGTTGCGGAATTTTGACTTTCTTTGAAAAAGCGTTTTTTCGGAAAATCAGATGATATTATTTTGAAAATAGAATTATTTTATTCTTTGTTTGAGTTGAAGTTTTAATTTTACAGTGTTACTCGTACCTCGTCTTCAGAAGATCAAAAAATCTAAAAAGTTGAACGCAAAAAATATCAAACTAACAAAACTAAATAACAAATTTTTGTAAGTATAATTGAATAAATTAAATTGCTTTTCTGTAATTTACTTGCACACGTACATCTAACGAAATGTGTATTAGCAGATTAATTATTTGCTTGAAATTCTGTAAATAGGGAACATTGTTTCATTAGCAGTAATTGTGCTGGAGAGGTTATTCACAAGTCAAAGTAGCTCTATTACTATAGTATATTAATATAGCAGGCAATACATTTCGCAATTTTCTTTCGTAAAATATTTTGTCAGAGCTGAGAATTGCTCGTACAAAATATTCGTATATCCCCCTGCGTGATTTATTGATTATATGTGAAAGCTTATTTCATGTAGATGCATATATATTTCATTGTTTTAGTGCAAACTGAATTACTTCATGTTCGATAATCTAAAAAAAAATTGCCATTAAACGAATGGAAAACGCAAGAGCTTATACAAATAGACGAAAATCGAAAGATGAGTTCAATTAACCCTTAAAAATCTAAGATAATTTATCTCAAACTTATGGTGTTGGTGAAAGATTTTTATTTTACCAAGCCTGAATTGGAATTGCTTACAGTTCCTAGACAACTATTAAGATCTGAAAAAATCTAATTCTATCTAGTAGATGTTTTGCTAAGGAAAAATATACCCGCTTAATCTTTGTTGTGATTTCCGCAGCATACTAAAAATACCGCAAATGTAGAAACAACTGATCCAAAATGATTTTCTAACTGTATTCCTCAATGATCGCCCTATAGAAGTAATTTCCGTGTTTCCTTTAACCTTCGATCATGTTTAGAAGTGGGAAAACACTTGTACAAAACTTCCTGAGTTTAATTACAGTAGAAAATGAAAACACAATATACTGCTGTATTTTTTAGTGTGCCGTCTTGCCCATCGGGTATTCATTAGTTTTATAGGTATAGCCTTGAAACGGCTTACAATTTTCATCGGAACCACAACAAGGAAAAGGTTCACAATTTCTGCTCGAATTGCGGAGTGTTCGAGTGGATCAAAATTCAAGGAATATGCCGGAATTTTTGGGATGAAAGTGAAAGAATAAAGACATTTTCCTTGATACAGTGCTTAAAGTATTCCTATATATGAACGAAAATTGAAAAACTGATTTGCCTGAATACGTTTTACCTCAGGCTCTACAACTACAGGTTCAAATTTCATGATTCGGATCCTAGTTATTAATAATATATCCTAGTTAAAATAATGATCTAGTAATAGAGCATAATACAATAGAAAAGTTATTTATTGTTAAAATTAAAGGCTTTTTTACTTCTTTTGTCTTTCTTCGGGCGACATTGAGACTAGAAAGTCTCTTCTTACATCTAACCCTTCGTCAATTTTTATGAAAGAGCAAGCATAAAAAATGCACGGAAGAAATTTTTACTGTGGTGATGATGATGATATGAAACCTAGGATGATACTTAGTAAAAATAGCCTATGGCAGGAAGACACCCACAAGAAGGGGGTTGTGAAAAACCTGCTGTACATTACGAATAGAATAACTAAGGTTTTACGGAAAAAGCAGGCATCTCAAAGGCAGAAATACATGTGCAATTTACATTGCAGATAAAATGGAAATACATCAACATAAAAAATAAGATTAAAAACAGGATATGAGCATTATGAGAAAACAATGGCTACATAAAATGTCATATAGTCTAATAATGTAATAGTCTCCGTTTCATTTCCATATATGAAACACTTTTCTTCTCTGAAAAATATTACTATATAAATCCATATTCTTAGTAATAATTTTTTATAAAGGTGCTTCCATAAATGATATTTTTGCAGCTTTTCACGGATTATCGATACCAAATGAAGTACATGGGAGGTCTGAAAAGTTTTTCTTCAAAAAAACTTTTTTCTTCAAGAAAACTTCGCTGTTTCTCGACATGTTTTTTGAAAATGTCTGAAAATTTTCTGAAGATTTCTGAAAAATCTGGGGTCGGAAACTTTTCAAACCACCCTCGTAGTTCGCGAAAATTTAATATTGGAACTTTAGTCCGAAAACATGACGTCGTTATTCACTTGGCTATCTAGGGATCTCTGATCCTCCTATCTTCCCCGTCGGTAATTTGTAAGCAATTATGGCTGCATGCAATAAAGCACGGTCATCAGATCTAAATTCAGGTGCCATTAATGACCCCAGGGAAGCAGGCCTCAAAGCTCAATAGGAGAGTAGGATCGCTATTTGTCACGTACTTCATCGGAACGCATTGCCCTTCCACAGCTCTCTGCACACCCTCCACCGAATTGCAATCTCATGGTGAGGTGCGAAAAAGCAGTAGACGGGGCACCTACTATTTAGCCCCCCACAAATCGTCAAATGTCTGACGGCAAACAGTTTTCGGATCGAAATATTGATTGGCTGTTTGTTTATAGAATGAATGTCTCGTTCGGAAAAAATATTAGAATCCACCCCGCCTTGTGCGCGAAATTATCGATGTAGCGGAATATATTTGCATGCAAATGGCGATGAGAGGAGTGCAACTCGGTGTTGATACACGCAACACCCCATCGCTAGCTGAGGCTGTTTATATACAAAGGGGAATGGAGAATATCATGTCGGTGTGGATCCATGAATGAATATCGCGGCGCTTGTGGAACATGACATATTTTCCCAGAATGTTTGCTATATCATGGTATCCACACGGAAGAGCTCCCCCGTGGAGTTTTGTGTTTATTAAGGAGTATTCTATGCGTTTTTTGGATCGATTCATCCACCGGATGCTTCTGCGGGTAGTATTTCTATTAGATCACTTTGGTTATTTACGTTCCGATGGAAAATTCCGGATGTTTTCGCATTCCGGTTCTATGGATAGAGTTTTTGGAGTTGATGGGTGTTTATATTATGGGATCGGATCGGTTTTTGATTGGTGTTTTGGGCACTGAAAGGATAGAAATATGAAGCGAGAGGCTTAATTATTAATCAATCTCTATATAGCAAACGTATCGTATACATTGTGGTTTTATTAGAAATTCCAGAACTAGAAGCAATTAGTTAATATATGACCTTACTTAGAACAAGAACCTAAATGCTAGCCACAGATATAGATAATATTTCATATCCATCCGGATGCACTGAGTATATACTCTATTTATTTTTTGATCGATATTATTATTTATATAACTTATTTCAATGAAAGAGCTTGATTTAAAGGTTCAGTACTGTTTGTCTCTATAACGAAATTATAGAATTTTTGATCAAATTTAAAATCTAAACATAAACTATGAGAATCATGGATAAAATAGAAAGTCATGGAGGTTTTCTAATCAACCGAAATAGGATTAAATCTTAGCTATTTCATATACAATGCTACTAATACCTTCCCTCTGAAAGATTTTGTACTTTGTTGTACTTTAAGAATTTTTGTACGCTGTATTTTTCAAATCCCCCTTCTCTGCGAGCATTTTTCTGATGTGTATACTTTTTCTCATGGTTTTGGTTAAGTATTTAGGTTTATTTAATCTCACAACTAATTTTTACTTATTCAAGTTCAATATAAATTCCTCTAATTATTATTAACTGACTAATTATTACTAATTAACTGACTATTTTACATCGAAGATGCATTAGGTGAAAGAGGAGACTTGAATGTCTCAATCTCCCAAATCAAGGACTTCATTTATTTATATGGCCTGTTTTGATAAAACCTGCTTTAGATAACTTTCCTTAGGCATTCTTAGTATATTTTCTTTCAATTTATTTTCATTTCTGTTAACGTATAGAAAATAGAATGAACGGTTCGTCTCTTAGGTAGACGTATTTTTCAATAGATTTGCCTTGTACGCCCTTGACAGATGGAAGAAATTTAATTTCTATCGATTCTATTTATATTCCTATAGTCCTTTGGTTCTCCCTTTGTTTTTATATGAATTCGCACTAATGTTGATATAAATTTATCCTTCGAGACCTCCCTTAGCTATTTTAGAAGCTAAGTTCTGTAAAGCGAGAAAATAGGAATCCCCAAACCTGTAATAAACAGAAAGAAACGGCTGTTCGAAAAGAATGAGAAAAGGAGGAGATATTTGGAGAGAGTCCCTGCGGTGCAGATACATGAAGTTTCAAAGGGAAATGTTTTGTGTGCCACGGCCGAAATGTATGTACGTCGTCCTGCTTATTTTCGGTCGCTGCGGCTGTTCCTCTGGTTATGAACGGAAGCTGTTTGATGTGATTCAAAAAGCAAACAGTGCCTCGAAAAATGGAAGAGCTCGCTCAGCATGGGGTAATCGAGCTTGATGTTTAATGACAAAGAGGTTCGTTCCGCTTAAAATATTACCTTCTCTTATTTTTAATATCAGAATTCCCAGCGCGGAGTGCCTACATTTTGGTGACCACACGTCAGATCCTGTGGGGCTCACAACGTATACTAGTGTTGGCTCCTCATATTTTTTTTTTGATTTTAATTTTTATCACTGCCGCTGCTGAAGAGTTTTGGAACTTCAATATTCATTTCGAACTTTTTGCTATTGTTTTCTATTGAAAGAAGGCAGGATTTTACGATACCGTTCGTGGCTCGCTAGAATGTTTATGAGCGTCAGAGGAATTTATTTCTGGTGAATTTTAGGTGAAATGACGTGGTGGATTGATTTTTCTATTTATCGCGCTTGTGTACAACTTCACCGATGAAATACCTGCCCCATTTCTAAATAAGTTTCCAATGATGAATGGCATGCTATTTTTTCTTGATTGGTACAGTGTAACGAAACAAGGGAAAGTAATTTATTAGAGCTAAATAACCCATTTGTCGTTTATCAGGCCATGGTTTTTAAGGTAGAAGTCGGTAATCCCCGCCTTGCCCTATTCCTTCGGTACTTGGAAGTCGCGGAACAGATAAATGAATACCGGAGTGTATTATACCGCTGATTCGTTAACATTTGTGTTCCAATTTTCTTTTTTCACATTGATGAGTATTTTTTAATATTTTTTATCCCGAAATATTAACGATGGTCACTAACGATCCTCAAATATTACACATTAGGAACAAAAGTTAAAGATTTATGTAGAATCAGAATTTATTGTAAACCATCGTATGGTCCATGCATAATATTTCGATTGTAATTTTTGTATTCTAATTCAATTGGAATGTAGTATTTTTTTCACCTTAAATCGTTATGAATTTATGTTTAGTGGCTTCTTCTTGCTAAAGGATTTCTACAGTGCTAAATTAACCGATTTTTCATCTGTGAATAGTTCTCTCAACAGAGTTGGGTCACATAAATTCTATATCTAATTATGAATAGCCAATGACATTCTTCGTCCTATATATCATAATAGAACAGCTGTTGGTAATAACTATTCATAGCGTCAACAATAATTAATCGCACCGTATGTCTATATAGTCTTTGCTCGTTAGAACTACATTATTTGGACGTATTTGTAATCGTTATATAAATTTTCACGTAACTTAATTTATTAAAAACAATTTCAGTAAACAGGTGCAAGGTAATTGAGGTTCCCATACACCCGCTGTGGAACGTTTTTGTTCGAAATCGGCAATTACGAATAAATTTACATGGGATACAAGTTAAAATTAATCATTCACGCTCGTAATTAAACAACTCGCTACTGTTTACGGCACTTTACACTAAATGCTGCTCTAAAATTAAACGAATTCAATGCCAAATTAACAACTCATGGAGACAGCGGAGGTGATATTATTTTTATACAAGTTCGGGGGTGTGTCAATTCCAAGTTATTGCTATGATTGCTATGAATACAACTTTTGATGACATTCCTTAGGGAAAAACCAAGATTTATGCATAGAACCACATTCCCATTTAACCTCAAGCTTCAGTAATTTACCTATTACCGCAGTATTAAGTAAGAATGAGACTAACGCAATGAAAATATGCATTTTCCTCTATCATGTTTCAAATATTAAGCAAATGGTACGAAGCAAATAGTATCCCACCGTATTTAGTAGCAGAAATAGAGTATTTTCATCCGTGCATATTTGGAATTGACATTTGCTACGCACCAGTGATACTCTGACAACGCAGTTCGCAAATTTGCTAAAATTGTGTACACACGATTCCCACGATTTCAATATATTCCGGATTTTCCTAAACTGCAGGTTAAATTCTGTCAAAAACAGATGATTGAAACATCTAGTTTCTATTCAAACTAAGTTTTGTATGTACATTTGCACGTTCTGTTACGTCCACCTTCCTTTGCTTAGCAACGTTTGACTTTTTAAAATTGAAAAAGCATAAGGTTCAATTGATAAGAGAATTGCTACATATATTAAATATTTAGTTTGTGAACTATCTGAACTAAAAGGTAGTAGAATGAAAGCTATTTTATTTCTAAAGTCTTCTCAAATATATTTTTTTCTAAATATAGCTACTGTCTTGCTACCTTTTTAGGGTGAATCTAGGAACATTTTCAAAATTAAATTTGCGTTTCTGATTTTTGGTGTCGCCCCATCACTACTATGATTTGAAAGTAATCCGGTCTTTTTTTTAGTTCTGTTGAATAAAATACATTTTCCTATTCTTTCTAATCCTTATATAATTTTTCAATAGCTTCTTCTTCGAACTCTCTGCATAAAAAAACAGACTACCATATGAAACTTCATCACTTTTACCTTTTTCCGCAATTATAAATAAGCCAAATAATGTTATTTGTTCTAATAAGATTATGAATATCTGTAAGGACAGCGCGTTAGACTTTTGCGAAAGCGGTCCCGGGTTCGATTCCCGGTAGTAGCTCAATTGCGAAATGACATCAGCTGTCGAAGTGCTTAAAGAAAACTCCGGCGTGATGCACACCGCAAGTCCTACTTTATAATTTACACTGTCAATAGCGACGTTTATTCACAAACAAATAACGAATCTCACAATTAAGAACCTCCGTTCACTTTCCATAACACCCCAATTAAAACTCTCTCCCATGTTTTTTTCGGTCGATTTCCCTCTTCCAACGTTATCCATCGCTCTTTTGTCTCCTTACGAAGGGATTGACGTAGGCTTTCATCGAGCGGATCGCTAAAATGCATTCGCGCTTTGAAACCCTTCAAATGAGAAACCACCACTCGTAGCATCCGTTCACACCAGCTAGGCTGCAATAGACTTAGGTGCAGATTCGCCACAAAGGATGCGACACGCCCCAAAAATCACCGCATAATGTTTTCCGGGGTTTAAACAGTGGCGCGGATTGGTGCGGCGCTTAAAAATGCTTTTGGTGATGGCGATGCATTGATAATCTTTCACTTTAACGCCGGCCTCCATTCCGCACCGTGCTCCGTGATGTCCCTTTGTAATACTATTAACCCTCTCTCTCTCTACCGCTTACGTTGTTGTACTACTACTACTACTGTACGGAATTCCTTTCGTCGTTTATCGCACCTTTCTTTTGCTCTTAGTATGATGTGTTTCCCATGCTTCTCCTTATTGTATTCACAATTTTATATCCTGTCCTGCTTGTTGCCTACTTATCATTTCTTTTAGTATTTCCTCTTTCCTCTTATCTTAAAGCAGTTAGTCTTGTAGTTTTTACCCTACGGGGGTAAAGTTTTGCATAAGAAAAATTGTAGGTTTGAAATTTTTGACACACAGACAAGTTCTATATTAATTTTGTTTTTATAAATTAAAAATTTTTGTCAAATTTTAAATTTTGAAATCATAATCATAATGATTACATCATTCTATTCTTCTCAGTATGATGTTTTTCCCATAATTACTTCTTTTTTCTTGTTATATTCCCTATTTCATTTTTCATCCTTCTTTACCTCTATTTTTCATTCTCTAGTATTTCCTCGCTTCATCTTAAAGAATGGAATGATTTTCATTTGTGTTCTGCAAAACTATCTTACCTCACGACACCCTAAAGGTTGAGAATTTGTCTTGTGAATCTCAAACGATATTATATTATAGGTTTGCTGTTAAATATTGGGAATATTCACGCCAGATTTTAAATGTTAAAATCGAAATCACAATGAAATAGTTATTTTAAGGATTTCGTCATTGGAGCTTAGAATACATACCTATCGTAGAAGAAGGGGGACCTGGGCTCGAGTCCCAGTAATGTAGATAATTTTTTCTCTTATTGGGACAATAATATTCAATTGTAACTCGATGACAATGCCAGAAGGGTTGTAAACGAGGAGTCAGGCTTCTTCGAATCCAGTATATTTTCGAACGGATAGGAAACCTCGTTATTTTTATAATGGATATATTCAGGTAAATATAAAAGAAATCCTCAAAAATTCACGCATATGCAATGAGACATTACAGAAGATTTTAGTGATATTTAGAGTCTCCATAAAAATACATTACAGGTTCCACCAATTCGGATTGATCCAATTTGACCCATTTTAAATTAACCCTTTCATTCTTTCAGTATCGAAAACTGGATTACTAAAGTCATAGAAGATTTTTAATGGTCTATGAAGTGGCGGCTAAAATTGTACGTCCATTATTTTTTCTACCTCATTAATGATGATATGTACTACATAAACTGTACTTTTTCCTATCTCTCTCATTATTTTGTACAGTTAACTTCGCCGTTTCTTACTCTCATTCTTTCAGGTTTTAATGCTTACTTATAAAGTAGGGATACGGCGCTGCAAGTATGAAAGATTTTGACCTTAATCGGAGTTGGAAGCCGAAACTGCTTTCTTTATAGGCGCAAGTGCTATAAGTTTGGCTTTTCTAGAGCCTCTTTTCCAGTGTATTTCGTCGGTGATCATAATTCTTTCTTTTATTTTCCTCTCTCTTGCCTCTCTTTTTTCCTTCTGTTGACTATCTCTAGTCTATTTAATGGTAACTTAACCGCGGTTGCCTTACATTATTTTCAGTAATTAACTGATTTTTGCACTAGAAAATTGGGAGTGGGGTTAGATGTGTCGACTGAGGACTATGACAAACTTTATCGGCAGCTGATTCATGTGTATGATTTACTGTTTATTACTTTCTTAATTGTTTTATGATATTATTTTTCGATATTTAAAGAAAACTAATTTTAATTAAAAATTTCTCACTGTATTTTCGCGGCTTCCCATCCCTCCTTTAGTGTGGGTGCTTTCCCTCAACGTGGTTTTTCTTTTCCTCAAGCTTTAGTTGTGAAGATTTTTTCTCACAAACTAATATTTAAGTCTTTTTTATATTTCTTTTATTCCACTTTTCTGCTTATAAGTATTATTTTATTTTTTCTCTTTTGTCTCATGTAAGAATAATATACATTAGGTATAACTTGGGCCTAACCTCGCCTAATAAAGGATGATATAATAATAATTTAATAGTATATTTCTGTATTAATTTCATGCTGTTATTTCTGCGTTCATATATGTATACTTTCCTTCAATAGGATCGCTTATTCATACCAAAGCTTACAGATAACTTGAAGGGTAGCTTTCTTTGATTTATCATGATGTCTGAAGGAGTGGAATGAATGAAACTGTAATGTGTTTATGCAGTTAAAGCCATTATTAATTCATACTTTTTATAATACACTATGATGGTATCGGTCGTAATTTGTTTCAGGTTTAATTTCCTACACCCTATATTCTCCATACGATCTCTTTGTAGCTTTCGTTCCTCATGCTTCGGCTTACTTTTTTTATAGCCCTTTATCCGTCTCCTACTCCATTTCCTCTTGCTTTCCACTATCTACTTTCATTTTTTCCTTCCCTTTCTTCCGTTTTGGTTAAGTGGAAGATCATTTACTTCTTATATTTCAATGAGTTTTTCGCATGCTTTGTCCTCCATTATGTCTGCGTGTTCCCACAGTGTTTACCTTTTCTGGGATATCCTTCGGTAAAAAAAGACATTCACCTTATTGAATAGACCACTTAATTTTATCTCTCTCTCATGCTGATGCTACATCTGCAAAGGCTAGGTTAAACAAAGAACTTTACAGAGCGAGAGAGCACAAGAATCTAAAGGACAATGTAATTATAAAACTTTAAAGAAACTGCATTACAGGACACAATTAAAACGATTCTGGTTTCGTGGCTTAATTATGTCTTCAAGTGAATGTTTCCCAGTCAATACCGGTTCAAACACATTTTCCTTTGGCATATTGTGTTTTTATTTATTAATATAAACTATGCATAAGTTAAGGCTGAGACGATCCAGTTTTTAGTATCGCTGGTCTCATCCATATAGCAGCTATGTATTTTAGCCCATATCCTTAGTCTACCTATGCTGAATGTTATTAAAAATTTTTATCATAACTTCGTAAGTTCTAGAGAACAGTTTAAGAGAGTAAAAGGTGCTAAATAAAGACTTCTTTAATTTTATTATCTACCAACCCCTTTTGTAGATACATCAGTTCTATATCCGCATAACTTGTTAGGCATACGTGGGCGTACCGATTTGAGCTCTGCATTTAAGAAATGTATCATTATGTATGACGAAAGGTAGACCTATTAGTTTAACTGTCAAAACAGCAAGGAACCCCTAGTTTTTAGACTATTTGCAGTAATAGTAGTATTTTAAAGCTTCGACAGCTAGGCTCAATTTGCTCATTTAGGCCCTCACTGGGAGTAAGAGACAAAGGTTCTCCAAGCGCCGACAGCGGCAACCGTCTAAGGGCGATTCCCGGGAAACGGATTATCGCTCAGCGGTCACCAGTTATTCAGAATCCCGATGCGCATTTCGGAAACAATGCTTCCATCTTCATGGGGGGTCCAATATCGAACCCGGGACCGCTTCCACAGTCGAAGTCGGACGCGCTTATCATTTGACTATCCGGAAGCCCAAAAATAGTAGGTCAAAGAATTACAAATCATCTCTCGAGTCCTTATAAATGGTAAGACAAAATTCTATAATCGTTTTGATACCTCTTTATGACATAGCGCACCATAAAGTAAGCACACCATCGCACATTTAAGATAATGCTGATACTCCATTCATACGAAGAATCTGACTGTCACCGGAAAAGTGCTGCCATAGGTGGAACTGTCAATCGCTGGCATATATGACGTAATCGATCGGTCGGAAGGTTTTTGGGGTGATTACATGTTCGGAGTACGTTCGGGGAAAGCGATGGGAACTGCTGCGAGAATTGTATGGACGCCAGGATTAGTTGGGTACGTAATATCATTTCACTGGAACTCCCTCATTCGACTCCGGCAAAAATAAAAGGGAACTGGTCTCCATCAAACGTGTTCGTCCGAGATTTTCGTCCTCTCGCACTATATTCGTGGTCATGGAAAAACAAATCCTTTTTCCTCCATGTGGACGAGTGTGGGATTTAATCCAATAAGGGGGACATAATCTAGGGTGGGAGTAAACGTTTTTGTCTTTTATCATGGGTGGGTTTAAAGTCAAGCGATTGGGCGTAGATATTTTTAGTGCGATTATTTCTCGAAATAGCGTTGATCCATTTTTCCTCTATTTTCAGTGGTATACGCCGAGGCAAACCTTTTTGAAATTTTCCCGATTTTTTTAGTATAATCTAATACTATAGTACTAATTGATATTGAAGGGATAAAAATTGTGTTTAAGCTGAAAATTTGTCCGATTTTTATGATTTCATATGCTACGAATAGACTGGTCCGGTGGAAACTCTATGACAGTGAGTACTCAGTACAATCCTATGCTATATTACAAAAATATGTAAATTACTAATCACCAATCACAATAATGTAATTTACAATAATGTAAAATTTTTTATCCGTTAATATTAAAACTCTTCTAATCACACCAATTCTCTTTTTGGCATGAATAAACATAGATCGACTTTATGTCAGTGTACTATCGTTCTATGCTTAAAGTCTGCAGCTATGATGAATTCTATCAAAGTTCTGAGAAAAAAGTTTAAAATGTGTGAAATGTTTATCGTTATAAGAAGTTGGCAGCTTTCAGTTTCCGCTTAGATACTCTTTGAATGGTTTTAGATGTTAAAAATTCTGATCTCAATATATTAAGAAATACCGACAAAGCCATATGTAGCATATCTTTTCAAAATACGGTATTAGGTACTTACAGACTCGGATTGATTTTCTCTGAGATTCCAGTATACAGTTGTGATCAATGATGCGTGAGCGACGGATATCATATGTGATTGAAATCAGGTTATATTTTTAGTAAATTGTTCAAATTTCTTGCTTTTATCTTTTTTATACATGCAAAGATAAATTGAATTAGAACCTAGGCAAAGTTTTTCTCTATGTTTTCTAGTAAAGAATAGTTTAGTCTACAAGATTCCAATTGAACTGTGTTCTATAATAATTTTTATTGAGGTATGAATTATATTAAATTGTTTGAATGCAATTCGGGATTTAAAATTTCAAGCAAGGAAAAGAGCCGCATTGTGCCAGCATCTAATTTTTGCGCCTCATCTTTGCCATCCGGAGTATCTCTCTGAGAAAGAACAACGCGGTATATGAGGCAAAGCGACCCTCAAAGGCTCTCGGAGCAGTTTAAAGATTTCGTTCTCAAGACCTCATCCGTCGTAACCTATTTACACTGCCCCATGTGCTTTTTATCAAAGCTCCTCAGTGCGGAGTACTCCCTCGCTCGGTGCTGCCACCTAGGGGGACATCCGCGAAAGTAGGGGACAAAAAAAGGGAGTCCGTTGCTCTACTTTAGTGGGAATAAAAGGGAGAGAGAGGGTTGGATGTTTTTCAGGGGTGAGATGGAATGGAAAGGGGCCTCCCATTGGTCGGAAAGAGCAAAGGGCCCCGCAGGCCAGTGCTGCACTCGGTGGCGCTTTAAAAAAAAAGCTATAAGGGCCTTTTCTACTCGGAAATCGGCCGCCGTGGCCTTAAAAATGGGAATAAAATTCACTTTTTTTTTCATTCCCATTCTCGCGAAGTGAATTATTATTTTTCGGGATTCCGTTTGTCGCCTTTTTTTGTATTTCCGCTTTGAAAATGTAAGTGGAGATAAATCATGCGAAGCACTCAACTTTTTAAATAGGGTGAAACTATGGGTTTTTTTTACGGGGTGGTTCAAGTGCGCAGAAATTAGTTTGGGAGTTGGAGTTTTTGTTCCGTTTCGCAGGGAATGGGCGACGGGGGAAAAAATTCGGGATTTGGTCGTTTTGTCGAATAACTCGCGGGGCTAGGATTCCGAGGGATGGGTTTTAATGAAAATGTTGCGGAATTAGGAGGTTTAAGGCCTCTATGTCTCAGTAGGACGATTTAATGAGGTATTTGGAGTTCTGAGCGATGCCAAGGATTTAGTCTGATAAAATTGTGTTACTTATTATCCTAACTAAACATAAAATAGATTGTACATTTATTTATTTGATAATATTCCGAGCGTATGAATTTTTATAGTTATTTAGTTGCAATAATTTTACATGGCAATGCTGTTTTTTAGATCATTTATTTATTAAACGATTGAGGAGAAAATAACTGCGAAGTTGGACTTAACTTTACTGTAAAGTGTAACTTTGCAAAACTTCCTCTTCAATTGGATGGATTCCGCGAGAGTTCCGCGAAAAAAAGGTTAATTACTTGGTTTTATTATTTATTTATTTTCAACAAAAACCCATGAAAATCATCACGTTTTATAATGGATTACAAACGGGGAAATAATTAACATATTCAGCAGCGATTGAAAATAGCTGTAAAAAGTCTAGATATACTTAAAACAACACAAATATCACAAGAAAGATGGGTTTTGGTGATAATTTTGCGGAATCAGGAAGTTTAAGGCCTCAATGCCTCAGAAAGACGATTAAATGAGTTATTTGGAGTTCTGAGCGATGCCAAGGATTTAGTCTGAAAAAATTATGTTACTTATTAGCCGAACTAAACATGCAATAAATTGTACATTTTTATTTAATAAAATTAGGAATGAATGAATTTTCACTGTTATTTAATTGCAGCAATTTTATGTGACAATACTGTTTCTTTGTAGTTTATTTATATATTTTAACGATTGTGGAAGAAATAAATGCGAAGTTCGACTTTACCGTAGAGTTGAACTTTGCAAAGTTACTTCCTCCTCAATCGCAAGGATAAAGTTCCACGAAATAAAAGCTTAATAAGTTGATTTTATTATTTAATTATTTTTCAATAAAAACCCATAAAAAGCACGAGGCCTTTATAATGGATTAAAAACAGTAACAAAGTGAAATATTCAACAGCGAGTCAACAATAACAGTAACAAGTCAAAACATACTTAAAAGAATATAAGTATCACAGGAAAGAGAGACCAAAAACAAATAAGTATGAACACTGTACCATAAAAGTAGTAAAATAAAGTAATTAATAATAATAAAAATAATAATAAAGAACTAAGTTAAAGAAGAAACTCACTATGCAAAAGTATCTGAAGACGGAGAATGATATGTTACACTATTTTAGAGATGACATTAGAGGTCAATGAAGGATCGTTTAGAAAGTGACCTTATATTCTACGGTTACTTGTCCACGGCGGTTAAGTGAATGGATATGAATTTTTATTTTAACTGTTGTTATAGCATTAGCGAAAGAAGCATTCATGAAACGAAGGGAACTGATGACTAAGGGACTTGATAAAGGAATCAGGAAAAGATTGGTAAAATCCTTGGTGTGGAGTGTAATGTTGTACGGGTGTGAAACGTGGACGTTAAGAAAAGAGGATGTCAAAAGATTGGAGGCTTTTGAGATGTGGATATGGCGTAGAATGGAGAAAGTTAGTTGGGTCGATAGAAAAACGAACGAGGAGGTTCTAGAGATGGTCGGGGAGAAAAGTGTAATGATTGAAGTAATTAAAAATAGACAAAAGAAATGGGTGGGTCAAATATTGAGAGGAGTGGGATTATTGAAGAAAGCGATCGAGGGAAGAACGCTAGGGAAAAGACAGAGGGGAAGACAAAGAAAGAAGTTATTAGACGAATTAAGGTGTGGGATAAGTTATCGGGAATTGAAGGAGAGGGAATTAAATAGGGAATGTGGGGGCACATGAACCTACAGAAAGGTAGAACACTTTATATATATTAATATAATTTTTATTATTCTTTACCCACTGCATTCTTGCCAGATAACATTTCATGTGAGCTATGCTATGCATGACCTAATTTTATACGAAATTTGTGGAGTATATCGGATAATTGAATAGAGTGGTATCTTGGTTAACGACGGCCTCAGTTGTTAGCGCACATGGTTAACGACGAGTGACTGTAATAAAAAATGTCTCGGATAACGACGCAGGCTTTGGTTTACGACTTCTTATCAATGGGTGGCGGAATGCAATAAAACTTTCGAGAAGTCAAATGAGTTTAATCTACATATTTGACATGCAATTTCAAGCAACTAGACGAAATAAATCTATTATTATTATCTATTTTTGGAAAATCACGTCTTGAATGGACAATTTTGGTTAACGACGATAATCCTGTAATGCATTACCGTCTTTAAACGAGGCAACGCTCTATACTGCATATTTTTGAAACTATTTGATATTATATGGAATTAATTTAGTTCGGAGTTAGTGTATTTTCCATAGTACAGCATAAATCCTTAATATAGTCTTGATCAGATAACAATTCACAGGAACAGAATTCGCAGGAAAGGCAATATATGTTCATTACGTAGCTGTTTAGCCCGATGTATTGGAAACCCTAGGGCTGGATTCAAGCCGATAAATTTGTAGTTTTCACTTATTTTAGGCTGGAAAAACTATTTAGAATTATGGATTTACATGAAGTGAAAAATTGACTTGATCGGGACTCGAACCCAGGTCTCCCACTTTCCGGGCAGGTATTCTATTCTAGTAAGTAGACACCTGTGTTTGAGTCCTACTTATGATAATATTTTACACTGCATGTAACCTTGAGTCAAGTCTCACACATTTTTGTGCTAAGTCAAAATTTGTTACCATCATTTGTATTTAAAATTAATTCCCTGCACATTTTAACTGTCACCAACTCTCAAAAGTGTCACAGTGACAAACAGTTATTGCCATGTAGTAATTGGTACGATGGACGTTTTTACATCATAGACGTAGTATACTTTTTAAAGATATGAGGTAATACCTTACACCATTCCGCTAACCTTTTTCGTAATGTACGCCGTTTAATGTAGCGTAAATTATTTCTCACAGCTGCAATGCATTTAACTAGTTTCCGTTTACAACCTCGGCGCATCCACGTCTAATTTCCTCCAAGTTTCCGCATAAAGAAGTGTCTAACAAAGTTAAAAAAATTCGGCAAATGTATAACTTGACGCCGAGGATGAAAGCGACGGCAAAGTGAACAAAATGAAACCACTGCTCCTGAAGCAGTTCCAGCGTCCTTTGCATCCGCCGTTTGATATGAAAGCTTTGCATTTGGTTTCGTCACAAAGGGAACTGGCGATTGTTCCTCGAGCGAATACAAATGGGTCCATTCTTTCAGAGCCGGTAACGGAAGCGATGGCATCCGTCACTTAATTTTTTCAACTCGCGATTCACAAGTACCAGAGAGAAAAAATCGGGAACAGCTTTCAATAGCGAGATCGACCTTTTTTCCCCAAATGATTCATGGGAATTTTCAATCGAGCGAGAGGTCCAAACGACAGGTTTCCTTTTCCATTCGGAGACGTATGTCATAGGATGCGCGGGCAATCCGGGGGCAACGCGCGACCCACGCTATAGGAATTCGACGGGCTTTTGGTCCGAAAATAACGGCGAGAATGCTTGGGATTCCAACTCGATGTGCATCAATAGCTGATTCTGATTTCGTTATATTCGTTCGGGAATTATTATCGTAGAGATGAACATTTTGGAAGCCTTTGTCGATAGCAATCGTTCTCTGTATTAAACTTTCCACGCGTTATGCATGCAAGAATGGGTGAATTACAGATACACTCGTGCGTTTCCTGGTCAAAAAGTATAGCAATTTGATGTTTTTGAATCTAAACCTACGATAAAATTGATGTGTTCAAGCGTAACCTTGTAGAATTTGATGCAGATGATGCAGAGATAATGTAATGTTAGTATAATTCCACAAAAAATATCTCTCTCTCTCTCTCGTGGAATGGTTGTAAGATTTCATTATTTCTCCATCATGTGGGTCTAAAACTACAAGCTGCCCAGTGCGAAAATTTTGTCCAAATAAATTGAGAGTGATTGATTTATTCGCAAAGGTGCGTTTTTTAGGTGTTTTTTTAGTGTTTGTGTATTCGTTTGTAGTGATTGGACTGTTTGTTGAAATGTATTTGGGTGGGAAAAGAGAGTTTAAGCATCCACTTCGATAAACTTCGTTTGTATCGATATCAACTCATCCAAGAGCGAAACTGTATGGACCAATTCAAATTTCAACTAGACTTTTGAACATATGGTACATACATTTTTCATTTGTTGTTCTATTTTTAATAGGAAGAGAGAAATTTTCTGTTTAATACGGTGTGTCATATGTGTGTATATGCTTTGATGGAGTGTGAAGAGAGAAAATTGCTGTTCACCGAAAACGAAGTTTTAGTAATCATAAGGATTATAGTATACACATGATCTGAATAATCAAAGATAATTCTTCTCTTTTCATAAAGATCTAGGTGAAAAAGTTTAAGGTGTAAACATAAGTGGACCTTCATGAAATAATTTTAAAAATGTCTCCACGGTTTTTGAAATTCTCTCCCTACTCAATGGTTTTTCTTCTCATGTTTGATCCTGCGAAGAAAAATATATACTGCGAAAAAATAGAAGTCCTTTGGAAAATCCTACTGACTAAGTCATCGTCGTTCGAAAGTTTTTTTTTGCGATTTCTTTTCGTAATTTTAAATGATAGAATCGCAAAATATCGCCTCCTTATCGAGAAGACTATCACTACTTACCATTCATTCTATTTGGGCCTTAATTCAGGTGTATCTTTAGGGTAAATTGATGAGCTAGAATTGAGTGACTGACTTGGTCGTTTAAGGGACGAGTTGTTTCCAGTTACGAATTTCACAGTTTTCGTGTATTTTCAAAATATTCGCAATTTACTAGGAAAAACAATGTATCATGACAGAGAGAATAATCTTCTTTTAATTTATCTTCTTTAGGTGCTTGTTTGGATTTAGTACGACTATTTTTTGTAATTGAATGTTGCAAAAAATAAATCCTGCAAGCGATTACAGTAGACTACATGAATTTCCTCGTCTGGGGTCAAAGAAGAGACAGTTAGGTAAATATAAAATGACCCAAGTATTTGCTAGGGAGAACATTTAGTCAATTTTAAAGTTGTACAGACTCTTGTTCTCGAGCTTTAGATGAACACAAACAAACTTTTTGCTTTATTTATAGGATTTTTGTGCGTAATCGGTCAGGCTTATCATAGCATTTCTCAACTTTTCACCTGAAATATCAATTTTATCGTCCCATTTGCACTAATTATGCCCATGCTATATTCTATGCGATATTCTGTTTTAATTGAATTTTGCAAAAGAAATAAGCCCTCCAATTGATAGAAATAGACTTTACATGAATTTCTTATGAAATCCAATTGACTCGTTTAGGGTCAAAGTAGAAACAGTTAGACAAAAACGAAGTGGCTCTAGTACTTGTTACGGGAGAGCATTTAGTCAATTTTACAGTTGAAAGTTGTACAAATTCTGGTTCTCGAGTTTTAGGGGTACACACATAAACGTTTTGCTTTATTTATAGGATTTTTGTGCGTAATTGGTCAGGCTTATCATGGTGTTCGTCAACTTTACACCTGAAATATCAATTTTATCGTCCCATCTGCACTAATTATGTCCATGCTATATTCTATGCGATATTCTGTTTTAATAGGAGAACCGCTTTACGAATATATCCTTTCAGGTTAACGGTGACAGCTTTATTATGGCCGCGCCGTATTTTAATTCAAACTCTAGTCGTTGATTCATTTTTCATGTACATAACGCTGTGCCTTGTGAATCCATTAGCTGGTCAAAAGTGGAGGAAGGAATGGAAAGAAAGAAGAGCGATAAAGTAAGGGAAGAGGAGGAATGGACGCTAAAGCGGGAGGAGACGTAAACGAAAAATAGTGGAAGTTGAGAGAAGATTTTCAGCAAATGCGCTCCCAAAAAAGGCGGACAGGATAACTCGTTTAAATTTCATTTCTTTCTCCGGAAAACGTCCTTTAAAGAAATAAAAGAAATGTAGCGAGGATTAAATTGCGAAACTTACAGAAAAAGGTTTCTCTGTTCTTTTTATGAATATATGAGGCATACATGAACATTTATTCTCCCCTTTACTCAGTGAAATAGCTCGATGGATAAATGTCATAGAAGAAACATTAATTGCAGCACGTATTCATAAGTAAAACTAAACTTCTTATCCGTAATAAGTTTAATATTTGTATACTTTCCATGAAAACTTAAGTAAAACAAGGTATAAATGGATTTCCATTTTCTCCATTTGTGCCCATTGCTTGTTTTAACTGAACTTTAGAATGGATTACCATAACTTCGAAAGATAATTTTATTCCATAAAATTATTTACCAAACATCAAGTAGCACATCTAGCTTTGGTAACATTTTAATAATTGTGTGTTTTTTTCCTATGTCCATTCAACATGAATTAGAGTTATATAAGCCTATTCCTCCCCAGTTATACAAGCCCATTTCCTTATTTTGAATTATTTATATCAAATCAATTCTAGTTCTGCTTCATATCTTGGAGATGGTTTGAGATTGTTGAATATATTGGAATGATCGGAAGGACTTTTTACGTTCATCTTCTATGGTCTAGAAATTCCTTTCCAATTCTTAATCATCTCTAACACTAAACATATATACTTTAACTTACGAATGACGCATGCTTTAAACTGTCTGCATTATGAGTTTTCTTTATAGCGGCAGATTCCACACTTACCACAGTTTTCTTTACTCTTCTAGTTAACCTTAACCTTCATTTCAACCAACAAGTATTGCCTCTTTTTTCTCCGCTGTCATTTTAATTAGTTTCTGTAGCGATTCCCATCTCAAGGTATATCCATTCTATTTCTTTTGCCTTAGATTTTTCTTCGATAAATCCCCTTTTTCTTTCGAGACTTCATCTTTCCCCACACCTTTCTCTTCACATTCTTCACTCTATCCACATCTTGAAGACCTTGAGGAATTTGATCTCCTTTGTAGGATCCACGTTTTTTCGAAACACAGCGAAACAATCCAGGCTACGAACGTTATTTTTCTTATTCTCAAAATTAACCGTATCCTGGATAATCTTTCTATACCCAGAACAAGGAGATGGATTTTCTCGTATCATAAAATTCTGATCTGATGGTATTTTATTTTGGTGAGCGTGTGATTGTTTTGGGACTGGTGGTTTGATTGGGAAAAGTGCCATCTTGATCTATCTATGTTATATTTTACTTAATCAACACTTTTAGTCACATCTGCCTGATATTGTGTAAATCAAAGAAGCTAACGACTTCCACATTGTTTCGCTAATCTTACGTTGGTTCGTATTTTTTCGAAAGAGATATTTTAACCGCATGTATGTGATAATCCTAAGTAGCACAAAGTAACATCGCTCGCAGATTTTTTCATCTCTACTACCGACTATTCTCATAACGAAGCTGAGTATTAAAGTGCTCGCCCACATATGTTACGGATATTGGTAACCCAATTTATGTTATTCTTTAGGTTTACTCCAAGTTATTTCACCGATTCATAGTTATTAAATTTTTCCCCCGGATGATGTACGAACAATCATTGGCAATACCTTTTTCGAAAAGGTTAACTACCAAATATTTTACTACATAATGTTCCAAATACCAGTTATCGTTCCATTGCACGATTCTATCTAAATTCGACAGAGTTAATCAAGTTTTCTATTACCCTATGAATTACCGTGTCGTCTGCAAGCATTTGATAGTAGTACTTTCCTTGGCATTCAGAAAGGAATGATTAAATTTACCATTTTAAGCCATCATTAATAATTCAACAGCTTGCATATTACCACAGCCACGAGCAAAGCTCAGACAGTAAGAGAATGATACACCATCCGCTATCATTTAGCAAACGAGAGATGAAAAATAACTCATCTATCAAGATATGTGTGCGAGTTCTATCGCAACTATAGCCTCCTAGGGATCTCTTTTGCAGAGTTAACCAGAATAACAGCGGATGGTGGAAATCCGATTGGCCGATACCTCCTTCCTAATCCGGGTAAATATACCTAATGTCCGGTCGCAAGCGATGTTCACTTTAGCCTTACCTGAGGCTACCAATATTGGGCCATCAAACGTTAGCAAATCTTCCATTAAGGCAAACGCGGATAGGCACCGTAATGCTCCTCCCACGCATGCAACTCCACCGCACTACATCATCCTTCTTTACCCAGTCGGATCGAACTCCATTCGAGTGTCCATCCAAAGTATATCGACGCGCGTTGGCTCTCTCAAAAGATTTTTCAAAGGCCAACACAAACGCGTTCATTCGGAAGCTTAGTTGGTGGAGTGTGGGTACAGTTTGGAACGGCTGTTTCATTTTTAAATAAACGTCGGGGCGAACGTCAGATCGATGTACGGGTCTGTCACGCGGTTATAGCTTAAGCCTCCCCTGAGTTGGCCGTCATGAAGCTGGATTGTTTAAACACTCGGTCGAGGATCGGTTTTGCGAATTGCGCGTTGCATAGCTGAAGCAAGGTCATGGATTCGCGGAATACATAATCCTCTTGAAGGAAACTTTTAAATGTTTCGCTATTAGTGCTCATTTTACTGTAATCTTTGATTATATCAGTGAATTTTATAGCATGAAAAATGTGTTCGGAACTATACGTAAATCTATGTATCGTTTAATTTTGAGTGTACTTCGGGGCTGTTTTTAAATCTTCCACTAATAAAGTGCAAACTTTACTATGCAATGTTTAATCATATCAGTCAATTTTATTGTATCCAATATAAGACTATACTATTGAAGAAAGCGATCGAGGGAATAATGCTAGGGAAAAGGCAGAGAGGAAGACAAAGACAAAAGTTGTTAGACGAATTAAGGGGTGGGATAAGTTACCGGGAATTGAAGGAGAGGGAATGAAATAGGGAATGTGGGGGCACATGAACCTACCGAAAGGTAGGAAACTTATATAATATAAGACTATACATCTAAGTTTATATTAATTTTGACCGTACTTTGTAGACCCTTGCTCTAGTGGGGACTAAGGTGTTTTCTCACTTAGCAGGTAATAAGCTGCTTTTTCTTAACTGCCCCCGGTTAGACCGTAGATGAGTCAATGCATTTCCATCCGAAATGTAGGTGAAGTTTACTTTTATCGTCTGCAGGATTTATTTCTTTCGTAAATTTCAGTTAGAACAAATAGTCGTATAGAATCTCTTCAAATGAACTAGCAATAGAAGAAGTCAATTTGAATGAGGATTGCTATACTTGTCCTGATATATTTAAAAATCTATTTAAAATTGAGAGGATTATGTGAAAATTCCCGAAAAACTTTGTGAAAATTCGTGCATGCTTATGACCTGTCCCCCTTAAGACCAAGGTATCCATTTAATCAGTGGTCATACATTTTCACACCGGATACACCGGAATTTTGGTGTTTTAAATACCTCTAGAATCTGGAGCAGAGTTGCTTGCTGTCTACATAAAAATAGTTAAGCATCAATACTGTGTCTGTGAAAAAGGTTATTTGATTATTTAATTGATGGAGTAAATTTCGCATTTTCTTTTCACTTGAAGTGATTAGCAAGTTTGACATTCAAAATTATTTAAACGCGAGCATTTGTTGTGGAAGTGACGAATGAAAATTTAGCCAATATTTTATCTGATACTAATTTGCTAAATTTGTTTAATCAAAGCTCTGGGGAGAAAATTAGACAGTCACATGCTTTGTATAAACTTAGAACAGAAACGAATTCTTACTGCAAAACTTGTACATTAATTTGGATCTGTACAAGTTTGAATTAATTAATGTGGATCTGTACAAGTTTTGCAGTGAAAATTCGTTTATGATGAAGTTCCACCAAGTATCGCTTAACCAAATTCTTTATATTTTAGAACAGAAGTTTCTTGAATGCGCGTATGCCTATCAGTAAATCTAAACTATCATAGAACCTTCAGGCAGCGTTCATGAATCAACTGCTTACTGTTTCGTAAACACAGTTTCAATTTCATGAGAATATCCATAGCGTGTATTAATAGGATGGATTCCGAATTCCATTCCAGCTGATTGGACATTTCCGGCCGTATATCGGAATGCGGGCTGCAAAATGGATCGTGCAGCTTTTTTCGACTTCAGTTATCTAGAACATGTAAAATCGCGGAGCTCTTTTTCCCCAGTACTTTTTAAGCTTCGGGCAACCGATAATTATTTAAATTCCCCCAGATTAAAAAAAAGGTATCGGTTTTTGCCGATGAGATTCGTAGCGATTCATGCCGCCGTTATTAAGCGTGGATAATTTGATCGGCTCTTTGTAGTCATTCCAGTCCATGCAAGAGGAATACAATCGCCCAGAAAATCCATTTCATCGAAGACATTAAGCGGTTCGCGATAATTTAGCGGGATTATTTCCATTCCTAATACGGATATAGTCGTTTTTGATAGGTGAATCTAGATCCTGGTTATTTTCTCTTCTATTGTCGAAGCGTTTATATTATGCGGAGTGGCCAGTGTTTCTGTATTTTATTGCGGAATCCATTCAGCCCTGCATTTCAACCTTTATAATCCATAATAGTTATTTGTTTTCGGGTAATATCAGAGTTTGATTTTCACGAGGAATTTAAGGGGAAATGTTTAAGGGCTTAATCTGTTTGGAATCGTATTTCGTCAGCAGATCCGCGATGTAGCATTTTTAAATTTACCGAAGGTAAAGGATAATATGGCAGGGAAATGAGGCAAAATTATTGTGCAAAACACAAAAATTATGTGTAAAAAATAAGATTTTTGCCGTAAACTCAAACACGGAAATGGGATATTCTTTAACTGATCGTAATACGGTGATTTACATCGAATTTCATGGATTATCCATTCATCGTAACTTTTGCAAATATCAGTAGGGCAATTCCTAACTTCTCCAAAGCTTGTAAGCCAATTTTCAAAGGCAGATTATATGTGAGCTAGGCATGCAATAGTCCATAACTTCTATTTCTAGTCTGATTAATGCGGTTAACTAACAATTGTTTCCAAAAAAAACAACGAAAATACAACAAAATATGAGCAAAAAATTTAAATTTTTAGGTAAATCTTTTAACAAGCATTTGAAACTAATCAATAGAAATATCTTCAATAAAAAAGAATTTTAGGTATTGTGACACTATGGTTAACGGCCATTAATATATATTACGACTCCGGGTCTCGAACCAGGACCCACCGATTGACATGTGTATAGTCTTTTCTAAGAGATATCTCAATGTTTAAATTTTCGGTCGGCAAGTGAAAGGTCTGGGTTCGAATCTTGATATCGTCAGAGGTTTTTTACGTCCGCTAATCCACATATTATCCATTTGTATGCGTCAGAACTATAAGATTATAACATCCATGTGCCATAAAGAGTAAAGAATCTTGTTAAATTTTACTGTCAGTAATATCATAATTTTCCCGTGAGAAGGTCATAATTGAGAAGCTGAAAGTATCAGAATAGTCGATCTTTCTTCTTTTGAATGGGAAATTCTATGCCCTTTGATATAATTTTTGATTGAACTCATTTTGCGATGAAAATTTTACTCCTTGTAAAACTGCTCTCTTATTCGAAGAATTTGGTCGAGCATATGAAAGCGCCTGAACATCACTGCTTTCATTGAACATCTCTGGCTTTTGTGTTTTCGAATAGAATGAAGGCAAAGGGGAAAAGTATCAACATGTGAAGCGTTTAAATGAACCATATCCAAAGCAATTTACGTCGCATTGCCCTCTTGCCCGTTTACCGTAATATCTTTTGCATAAACTCCTTTAGCTCTGGCTGTTGCTCATTTTTACGGTTCTCTGGTTTCTTTCTTAAATCCTCAAAGGAAGCAGCCCCTTGCTCACGGGGCAATTTTTGACCGTTAAATCAAGTTTGTTGCATCTACTTTAGCCTCTTCATGGCTGAGGGAATGCTTGCATCAAACTGGGAAGTTGATGAGAAACCTATGCGATGCAAGAGCAAGAGTTTTATTTCCTACGATCAAAGAAGCCTTCGTCAAAGGTTTTCCTCGTGGGCAATTTCCCGTATATCTTCCTCCAGGAGATAGGAATTCGGGCTAAGGAAATAAAGCAATAATAATTTTTCGGGTATTCTTTTCCTCGCCGGTTCTATAAAGGAAATCGCCGGTCACTTATTCCTAACACAATCTTCCGAAACTCGTATTGTTCCGAAGGGAGAATGAGGAACGTTACAAGGCTACTTAAGAGCCTTTGAAATGGAAATGAAATGATAAAAATAAAGGATAAAGGTGCCATTTTATTAAACGGAACTGAGAGAGTTTGATTCCGTGACATTTCTCTCAAGTGGCTAACTATTTCTGAGATAGGGATATTATCCTATTGGAGTTTCGTCCCAGGCAGCCTTTAACAGGGTATCCCAAATCTCTTATTTATGCAAAACCTCGGGAGAAAAAGTAATTTCGCCATCGAATGAAGGAAATAAGCGTTAAAATGACTGTCTTTCCAGCGTGCCCGATCGGAATAATACTCCCGCTTTATCGTAAAGATAACGGAATGCAAAGGTGGTGCGACGATAAAGGAAGTAATACGGGAGATTTGGGGACTCAAATGAGAATAAGATGGGAATAAACAAAGATCGAAAGAGAGAGAGAGAGGTGGTGTTACGATCCCACTTTTAATCTCGAGAAAAAAACCGCGCTTTTTCCACTCGGGGCGATACCCGAAACGAGAAATTCTTCGATATTACCCCACTCCCACATAAGGCGGTCTCACCTTTTTGATTCCTAACGCCTTTTTCGAAATAAAACGATCCCCTCGGAAAAAAATATAAACTTTTGCCACTCGAAAGGGTCTCCTTTCTTTCCCCAGGTCCTCTCTCCCTTCGGATTTTTCTTCAAAGGAGCCATTATCTTCAACCACCCCTTGATCTTTCACGCGTCGCGTTAGTCGCGGTGTACGTGGGAGGGATGACGTAACTTTACTTTCCTTTCTTTGCCTACTTTCGCTACTTCATTATATCCTTATTGATTAGCCTTGCACGACTTAATTTAAAGTTACAAATTACACAGATTAGTTTAAAAGTTCGATATTTTTCTCGTACAAATCAATTTTGATTTAGTAATTTGTTCATTATAATTATATCAACCATAATTATATAATTTTACTCTAATGACATTATTTCGCCCCTAACGTAATATCTGCTGAGAATGGATAATTTATGAAGTAAAATAGAACCTAATAAAAAACTAGTATTAGATACTGTTTCCTGGCTCTTGATGAAGTATTTTTAATTTTGTTGAAGTATTCTTAATCTTAGAACGGAAAAAACGTTTCATATTAGTTAAAAATTGGATATTTTCTGGTACAAATCATTTTTGATTTAGTTATGTGTTCATTATAAATATATAACCGATAATTATGTAATTTTACTATTATGACCTTAATTCACCCCTAACGTAATATCTGCTGATAATGGATAATTTCTGAAGTAAAATAAAACCTAATAAAATATACAAGTATAAGATACCATCCCTTGACTTTTGTTGAAGTATTTTCAATCCTAGAACGGAAAGACGTTTCATATTAGTTATTAATTCGATATTTTCAGATACAAATCTGTTTTAATTTAGTAATATGTTCGTTATAATTATGTCATCATCAATGATGTGATTTTACTCTAATGGCCTTATTTCACACCTAGAGCTTTTCTATAAGCTTAAATTGTATTCTTTTCATAATTTTTGAACATTCTGACCGTTTACTTTTATTTCTTAGCATGAAATCAATTAGCCCTTTGCGAAAATATGAAAGTTCTATGGAGAATGTAAACCGGAGTTCCTTTGATAGAAAAATATCGGTGCAATTCAATGCAAAAGTCGAATATAAAAATATTAATACAAAAAAGTTACCCGATGCACATTTACCTTGAATTGCTTTAATATTGTAATAAGAGAGAGGTTTTAGAAAGATCATCAATCAACCGAAATTAAAATCACTTATAATGAAATAAAATAAATATAAAGGATATTAGTTTTGGACATTGGATTTCGAGAAAAAACACACATTCCTAAATCAGAACATGTATATTTACTTTATTGATTTAATCATTATATGCCTTCGATTCATGAAGTAGGGTGAAAGCTGTACGCATAACAATATGTTAGGCTTAACGTTACTGAAATTAATTGAAAAAGTATGTTCTAACTTACCTCGAAGAGTTCAGATAATTTCTTACAAATATTAATTTCGAATGATTAAGATACCATTCACAATTTATGCATGTAAAACGTGTTTTACCTAAATTGCGTATCATGTACATACTTTAGAAGAAATAACAATTTTAAAGATATTTATTCATCCAGAACACTTTATAATACCGTGATCTGTGAACAGTTTCTTTTGTATGCAAAGTGATTCGTAGGATGGCACATTCAATTTGCGTGGTGCTTCTCTGTTTTAATCGAAGTATTCTTCCTTTTCTTTACCCTTGTTTTCATTCACGAACTAATTTCGAAACTCCGGCGAGAATAAAACTTTTGGAAAATCGTAAAACGCGACGGAGGAGAAGAGGCTGCCCTCTGGCGTTGAAAATAAGAAACAAAACTAACGAAAATAGGATGGAGGAAACCATGTGAGGAAGTTGGGAATGAAAAAAGAATGAGTTTGCAAGAATGGGAGGGAAAGTTAGTTCTCTCCCTCTCCCCACAACATTTACTATTCTCGAGGAAGTTTTTTTGCTTCCCCTTCGAGTCCAAGAGTGTAACAAACACAATTTCCACTTTTTTTTTCGTTAGCATCCCAAAGAAAAGGTTTTCTCAGTACGTGGAGATTCGCATTCATGCGAGCAAAAGCCACGGAAAATAGGAATCGATTTTCGAATCGGTCTGAGATTAAAAAGAGGGAAGCATTTGTGGGAAGTTGGAATGGAGAAATTGACGATGGGGTGTGATTTGGGTGAGAATACAGGTAACGCTCGGGGCGAAAAATTGCCTCTGAATGGGAATAGAGGATTTCGGCATGGGAAAATAAATGCATTCGCCACCTTTTCCGAACGGAGAGCAATACTTGGGAATACGTTAAAAAGCAATCCGTCAGCGGTGGGATTTTCCAGGAAATTAATTCGCATCCATTTTTAAGCCCCTCAGAATTTTGCGTTGCGCGGAAACGCATGGAAGAATTAATCTATCAACTTTTTAAAAATTTCAGTGCCGATCCTGGATGATTGTATCTCTTTCGACTCGACGTGCGACGCCAAACAATTTTGGTGTAAACGGAGAACAACTCTTACGGGTAAATATTTTTCTGTCGGAGATTAATTTCCGGTTCAATATGTGGCCTATGATTGATGGGAATTTGAAAGGAAGCAATTAAGCGTGCGTTGATGTAAATAATGTAAAAACGAAAAGTAACGGAATAGATACACTCTTTATTGGCGAGGTTGTGCCCATGGGGGACTCTCTTACGCCTTACTCCGAGTGTAGTTTTATCATTTACTGACATTAATAGATATAAAAGAAAGATTGGGCTGTGGGAAAATTTTTGAAGCTTGAGGTTGACAAAGAGAAGAACTTATGTTGTGGGAAATCACCAACAATCTTTTGGGGGTGAAAAAAGACTGTATTAAACAAAGGAAATACATGATGTAAATGAGTTATTCAAGACATTTTTTAATCAATTAAAATTGAAGAATAAAATTCATAATACTTGAGTATAGAACAGAGAAAACTGTATTGGAATAGAGAGGCTGAATTGCAAAGAAAATAGCAAAACTTAAAATAGTACCGTAAATATGCGTCAGATGGAGTGATCAGGTTATATTAATTATGATTATATAAAAACAAATAGTAATAATTCCATTTAGAGGCATTTTTACGTAATCAATTCACATTTCGGAAATCTTTTTCATTGTATTTTGTCACTTTTTCCATGTCAATGAAAGAAGACTGATGAAAACCTTGACATAGTAATATTCTTGAGCAATATTCCACCAATCATTACTAAGTATTAGGTAAAAATATTGATTCAATAGTTTGAATTCACAAGTCATATAATGAGTTTTCACTCTTAAAATGATTCGACTATATACCAGCGAGATTAGGTCATACATAGGAAGTTATAGACCGAGCGTGATAATTTAGGTAAGGAAAACGACCCATCTCAATGGCATTGTGGTATCCTTCCTCAACTGGGATGGTTGTAAGCTTATGTCTATTATGGAAGAATACACTTGAAAAGAAGTACGACGGGACCGGGAATCGAACCCTCACGATTGCCGGTTGGGTGCTCTGTCCGTTGAGTTATCTCGCCGGAATATTTCCTCAAGCTATTCGAGATACTTTTGTGGGAATGGATGAAAGTAGCTTGAGAAAATGTTCCGGCGAGATAGCTTAATGGACAGAGCACCCAACCGGCAATCGAGAGACACGGGTTTGGTTCCCGGTTCTGTCGGACTTTTTTCGAGTCTATTTTTCCTTGGGATTATTCCTGGGTGCACGCCATCTCGCGCAAATTCATCCAACCTTGTTTATAGCTATTAGTTGTGAAAGTCATTTTATAAGATAGGTTGTTTTAGGCAATATTTTCGAACTGCATTTAGAGTTTTTATTGTTAATACAACATATCAATGGTTAATTGATATTATTCACTTCATTATACTAATTTAATCATCTAACTGTTAATATTAATTAATCAAAGTCAATTAATATTCAGTTATGTAATTAATAGTCAACACATAAACTTGAAAAAAACTTAAAAAAACGATCAATGCCGCTTTTAATTAATGTGATATAAATTGTTTATGAATCAGTTTACTTGACATTAATCGTTATTACTGTAACTAACACATAGTGAGTTGATTCAGTACCAAGGCAACAATAAATATCTGAAGCTCGTATTTTCAGCTCTCTCGGATGTTTGCTTTTATTTTTTGTACACACTTGCGTTGGAAGCGACACGTAGATAAGCTTAGCTTTGGATGCTTGGTCTTAGTCATAACGTAAAATTATTCTACATTTCTACAAAATGAGAGAAAATCAAAGGATAAAGTTAGTAAAAATTTATGTCTAAAATTACTCTCTACATCACTGGAATAGAATTTTTGCTACCCAGAAGCCGAACTTTACAATTGTAGTATATAAAGACTTGAAGGACCTAAAAAGAATAGAGAGTGGTACTGGGCAAATCCGGAACCCTTCCTAGGATGTTGATGAACCTCGCGAAACCATTTTCTATCCAATTCTGCCTAGAATTGAACCCCATTCCTTTTCCCCAACTTTTTCCACTTCCATTGCTTTATACCATTTCCTCACGCCACGACTTAGTGTCTCGTGGACAGCCTCTCTTTCTTTTCCTGTTAAACTTTGCCTCTAAAACTTGACGTTCAATAAATTCCCTTCCGTTAACTACGTGGGACAGAATGGGTTTTTACGCATCGCAAATCCTACTCATCCTCAAAGAACGCCGAGGCGAAGAGGCCCAAAGTGAGTAATAGGCGGGAATAAAGGAAGAGGAGGCAAAGATGAGAAAAATTTAAGGAGGAGCTGGTAAAGATTGTGTGCCCCTTTCTGTTTGAATTAGGGAAGAAAGGGAGCTCCTAGTTAGAAATTTCGTTGTCATTATAACATGCGTACCATAGTGTGCTCGTTTGTTCGTAAGAGAGGCATGATTATGCTGTTCCTGATGCAAAAGTGTTTCAATAATTTGTACTACGATTTCTTTATTTAATGAATTGGTGTTTCTTAGAAACAAATGTTATCAAAGCTGAATAATGAAAAAAAAATCATTTAAGAGAGAAACTCTTATCTAACGACTGGAATTTCTTTCTTTTACTAAAATTATGTTATATTATTTTACTAAATATTATTATTCAAAATTATGTTATATTATTATACGAAATATTATTATACTAAAATTATGTTATATTATTATACTAAAATTATTTTATAATATTTTTTATATTATATAATTACTAATAAAAGATTAATTTTAACCTTAATTAATGCTTTAAATTTTTACTGAACGAATTAGCGGGTTTTGATTAATTATGAAATTTCCTAATAATAATAGAGATATTTATTTCACTTTTTGTCACAAGATACAATGATAATAATAGTTTTCAATGTAAACTTTAAGGTCCCCCTGAGCCAGACAAAGGCTCGTCAGGAGGTGCCAGGTTTAGCAAAGAAAATAACAAATACAATAAAAGATACAAGAAATTAACCAGTCCCATTCATAACTAACAACCAATTAAATCATTCAATTATTTCATTACTACATTACAAAATCCAATACAAAAATCAAACAAAAATGTTAAAATTAAAGTATACATTCAATAAAAATTAAAAACAGTACAAGAAAAATTGTACATTAATTTATATAAATTTAAATTACAAAGGAATGAGTTTTAACATAGAAATAACATATAAAATTTATAGGGAATAAATTATCCAGTCTTTAATCTTATGCTTTAAACTTCTAAAACTATCAATTTCATGTAAAATTTTAGGCAATGAATTAAAAATCAAAGGTACTATTACTGACATTTATTGTTTGTCATGATTATTAAAATACGATGGCACAACATATCTTATGCTTGTTCTTGTATCCATTTTATGTAGTGAAATATCTAGGCTTTTGTATTTATTAGTATAATAATTTTCTAAAATTATAATGTATTTGTACAATAAGTTGAAAGGTAGTAAACCCAGGTCTTCAGAGCAGTATTTCTTGGTTTCACAAACAGAATTACAATGGTTAGATATATACTTAAACATTTTATTTTGGATTTTGACCAGATTTTTTTGAAGGCTGTGGCAACTCCCCCCCCAAATAATTATGCCATAACGAAGAAGGGATTTGGCAAATGAGGTATAAAAAATCTTTTTTATCTTAATGGGTAAAATATCTTTTATAAAATACATCTATAATAACAGGTAGTAGCAGTAATAGAACTCTTAAATGTACTTTGACATCTGAGGTCATTTTGCACGTACAAGCACCTACCGGGAATCGAACCCGGAACCCCTTTCTTCAGAGACGAATATGCTAACGACTTGGCTATCCAGGAACTCATTAGAAATATTTTTTATTAACTTCGCGAAAAAGTAAAATTGAGGGCTTATATTTAACAAAAACTATAAGGTGATACTGCCAAATATCGTATTCAGTACAATACCAGTAACCAGTGTTTTTTTATATAGTCAGTTAACGTTTAATGGAAATTAATTATGATTTAATTGAATATAAATAATTGGTGTTGAGAAGAATTAAAGGATTAAAGAGTCCGCAGTTAAATAAATGTAATCGTTTAAGTTCCATTGTTCAATCATAGCCTAGATAATGCATTAACTAAATAAATCATTTGTCAGAAAAGTCCGCTGAGAGTATTTGAAGTAGACTCATGCGGTTGATTACTGTTTTGTATATTTCAATCAAGGGAAAAAATTCTGTTTGAAAACCTTTGTGATTTACATAGAAAATAGAACAATTTAATAATTTTAATGGCAATTTGAAATTAGGTGATGAAGAATTAAGGATGAAAATATGAAATTCCTCGCTTATTATGGGAAACAGGAAGTAATTACAACCTAGCTTGGTGATATAAAATTGAATCTAAATATATTCATCCTAAAAAGAATTCAGTCTAAAACGTTGATGATTTTTTCTTAATGGAACATTATTACCGGCTGAAAAGAGAATACGAATTTCAGTTTACCATAAAAATGTGAAGTATAACCATGATTGCTCGAATCTCTGCAGATAGCCTGGTTTAGATGGTATTTTCAGCAGGATAGCATACAAATTTCAATAAAGTGCTCTGAGCAATGATGAACTAAGGTTTATAGCAGTTATGAGAACAGGAGAGAGAGAAAATATTTGAACGATAATTAGTCCCTAAATGTCAGGTGAACATGAAGAATATGATCGCTAGTAATAAACATTCTGTTTTTCCTAGTTATAAATTAAAGGAAAGGATTATGGTGTGATTAGTATAATTGCTATTTAACATTTTCATATTGTATTCGAATTATATAGCAATATAGATGATTATAATTTTATTATTGATTTTGTTTTTATTATTAATTTAACTCATTTAGGTCTCTACATACAGTAGATTAGAATATTATAGTTTAAATGAAATATACAGTTCATTATCCTATGTATAAAGCTATGAATAATTTCTACATTGGCAAATATATCAGTTCAACTCTCATACAGGAGTTAGTAACTGCAATCAATAAAATCCATCTACCATGCGTATTATTACATATAGCTATTCAAAGATGACGAATTACTCTTACTGTTTCTGCACTTTTCCTCCACTGTCTACCTTGTAAAGCATCACTTTGATTACAGAAACTTTCAAAGTTGCAAGGAAATCCATTAATATTAGTGCAGTGTCCCAAAGTCTTCCGTAGTTTCTCCACTCTTGAAATCACCTTATCTAGACTTATCTCTTCGCCTTTTGCTTTGTGGAACAGTAGACGGAATACTCTGGCTGTTGCTACGGCATTAAAATCTTCCGAGGGGAACTTGGGGCTCTCTCCAGCCGTAATGAGATCCAGCGCACAGTGCGATATCCCCGTAGCGGTCTCTCGGTCCAAGGAGCAGGGGTTCGTCGACCGACGCTCGGGTCGTCACGGAAGGACGTCACAGGACGTGAATGGGTAGTAACACGTCTAAAGGAGGCATTTTTTTCGTAAAAGTTTGCTTTTCGGCCCCAGCGTGATCTTTGATCCTTCTCTAGAGATGTGAGTCACGGTTCTGTCACACGTCTAGCTCCATTCATGCGCGTTGCCTACTTGCCTTTATCGGAGGAGAAATTTTGTGAGGTAGGGAATGGAGTACTGAAGATCACAAAAATTTTGGTAGATAAAAATTATAATTTATATGTGTTACTTTTGATATAATACGTCCTAAGAGATTTAGTATTGAAAATTTAGATATGTTATTATAAATTAGATTTGATATTTTTACGGTCTGGTAAGCAACTCTTCTTGAAGAGAATTATTTGTTTAAAATCATGCTGAACACCAATTGCTTTTTCGATTAAAATTTTATATTTTAAATTATATGCCATAAAAACCGATGATAATTTCAGGATGCGTATTTTTCATATTTGTTGAATATTTAAAATTTTTATCACGCTTTTCTATCTTTGCTATCCTTTATTGTTAGTGAATTTAGGGCATTTGCCGTTTGGTGATAAGATCAACAAATACCGCACTTATCTCAAAATGGAATAGCTTCAGGTTATTTATGAAAGAATGAATCCATTTACCCTGTCGGTGTAAGAATACATTGAATCCACTACAGAATGTGTTATTGCATCGAAAATGATATCAGGATTATGTGGTTCGTGGAGTGAAGTGTTTTACTACTATATATGAAAGGGGAACATAGACCTCAAGAAAATAGAACATCAGAAGATAAGAGGCTTTCGAGATGTGGGTATAACGTGGGGCAGAAAAAATGAACCAGGTTCATAGAAAATAAACACGGAGGTGCTAGAAATGGTGGGAAGGAGTTAGGGGGGTTTTATTCTAAGTAATTAAACATCGACAGATAGGTATGACAAATATTGAGAGGAGAGGGATTGTTGACAAAAGTATTTGAGCATGGAATGCAAGGAAAAAGACACGGCAATGTTAGATGATATAAAGGGTGGGATAAGTAACCGAGAAGCTAAGGGCACTGAATATGGAATATTAAGACATGAAATTACTTTCTCATGGATTCATATGCCTTAACCGTCCACTAGAATCCGCTTCAGAATCCATTTCCTCTCCCTTAATGCACCGTTCTCGATCCGATCCGTAAGCTAATGTGCGATCTATATGCCAGGAAATAAGCCAACTTACCCTCTTTTTTAGGGACAATCGTGTATCACTGAGTTATTTAATCTTTGCTACATAAAGTGAGAATCAGTTGTCGACCTCAAAACCATCGAAGATGATCGCTATCGTTACGAAATTTTAGTAAATTAAGATGGAAGGCAGTGATACCTTGGCAAACGAAGACTTTTTCGATGTTTATCGGACTCGGATAACGAATATGGATTAGGCTAACGAATGCTTTAGTGGATGCACGTCAAGGTGGGAAAAAGTGAATGAAAATGATGGCATAATTCGACTCTTTGCTTCTAATGAACAGTTGGATAAACCTTTTCAGTTTTTTCTAATATCCGCTCCCCATCCAGTGAATTATTTGATTTCTCAATATTTATTCTATATCTTTAAATGGTGAGCAGAATCCAGAACGAATTAAATGATTCTCTATAGAAACTTAGTGGAAATCATGTTTCTGTTAACAAAGATCTTTAAATGGTATTCAGCATCCAGAACTAATTAAAAGATTTTCTATAGAAACTTATGGGAAATCAGGTTTTGTTTAAAAAATATTTACTGCTAGTTTCTATGTGCCCAGAACGCGTTATCAACGTTAGTCGAGGTATCACTGTATCTGCAATATCATAAGCGGCACATATGGGTCGGTTAAACTTTCTCCCTATCGTTAATCAACATTTCTCTCCCCTCATTTCCATTTTAATGGACCTGCGGTGGCCACCTATGTGTAAGTTACGACTCTAAAATTGCTCCCACAAGTAGCGACCTAATTTTAGAATTCCTTTCCGAAGGACGAAACGGCACTAAATATCGGAAGGGACTGTTACCATGGCAGTGTTTGCAAAGTTGGAAATTCGGTTAAATGTGTGTCTTTCCCCCTCAGGTTTTAATTAATTTAAAATTGGCCACGTGATAGTCTGTTCGCTGCTAACCTTTCTGATGTTTCTCTGAAAAGTGACCACAGCTGACCTCTCTCTTTCATCGGAGATACAACTTTTTGGAAGCATTAGCGAAATGAACTTGACCCTCTTGGTGAAATTTCTCCATGTTTCGCGCTGAATATTTTCCTTAAAATAAGATTTTGTGTTTATTCTTTTTAGAAAAAGCGGTGATGAGGAATAATTTAGCGTTTTTCGATACTTTTCCTTATACTCTCGCAAATCTTAATATTTTCCTTAAAACTTTTTCATACGTTTACGTTTATTAATTTCTTTTTTAAAGATGTTGAATTACCTCTGAACTATCTAAGGGATTTATTTAAAAACTGACGATCTTATCCTTATAAATTGTAGGAATTTACCATTTAAGAATCCTCATTCTTTTTCTGAAAAATTCTGGAAAAAATATGAGTTTAATAATTTTCCTCAATTTTACAATCTAGCATTGTAGTGATTGAAGTTATGGATTCCCATATTCAGTGATATCCGCGGATTACTTTAATACTGTAATACAGAATAACTCTTAGGGGCTCGTGAGCATTAATGTTCATCCCAATGACTGTTTCGTTTGACTTTCTTATTTACTGTAATTTGTTGAATTTACCAATTACGTAAATTACTTAAGGGATTTTTATGTCCAATATTTCGTAATAAATTTTATTTATATATTAGTGCTTGAGATCTAAATTAAATCCTACTGTGGTTTGAACGCACAAAATTCAGGGAGTCCACGAAGCAAGAAAATGACTAAGAGGGGTTACTTAAAGTTTAAGAACCGCTGACGATAATTTGAGATAGCGTGTTTCATCAGAAGTAAGGCCGGGTCATTTTTTTATCGATTCTTGTTCTCAAGACTCCTTAGGAGTATTTTTATTGCTGAGGCCATTAAGGTAATTCAACACGTGAAAATCGTCATTTTTTCTATATACTATCTTTTATGGCATGGTTTGTATATATGGCAATCAGTTGTTGATAAATCGGAATTAGAAAAAATATGCTTTTAATTACATACAACGCAACTCCAAATCCAAACTTATTTTTCAAGGAAATCCAAAATAGAAAAATACTTGAATAAATTCAAGTTGCATTTAACTTGGAGTTTTCGACAAATTTGTTGAAATAAATGCAAAGAAAATAGCAGTTACTCTAATCTCAAAGTTAGCCACTGACATGCCCTAAAAATGCTCCTTTTCTTTACGCTCTCCGTTCCCTGCCGTTAAAACGAACTACACTGTAATTTCCTCATTTTGGAATAAAATGTACCTGAAGATAATCGTTTTGCTCGAATCCGGTAGTTAAAATGTTTCGGAAAGAAAACGAAGTATTTTTTTACATCTAGATTTTATCTTGTCAAACTTGAAACGGCAAAAATTTGAGAATCTTGGGTTTATTTTTGAGAGTCAGAATGAGAAAAAGTGAGTTACATAAGCTTCTTCTATACTATCCGATTTAATTCCAGTTTCGCCTGTGAGTGACGACTGTACTCTTTTGGTTTATTATTCTTTATAAAAATTCTAATGTGACAGAATTTACTGCAGTTACATAAAAAATGATACAATTCTGGAAAGGATAAAGCAAATTACAGAAAGTAATTTCTCTATCGAAAAAAGGAATGTAGTCATATCAATTTCAATGAATATTCCATGTAGATTAGAAATTCCATTCCAATTAGATATATTCCTTGACACCATGGTTTTCACTAAGTCTCGCCTACCGATATTTTGCTCTTGCATATTGATCTCAACAATAGTCTGTACTGAAAATATGAAAATAAAAAACAACTTCATCATCTAATTGAGACTCTTCATATAACTGAAATGCTCATTCGAAATATTGAAGCACCACAAAGTTTTTATTTGTAAGATTTATATACTGCTTTCTGATGCAATTCATCCTGTTTTGAGTTTTATTTTCAAATATATGGCCATATATTGAATCGAAGCATTAATTTACCAGTTTCACATCCACAAAATTTCCATTTTTTTTATTAATTCCAACTTTTAAGGAAGAAAAATTCCACCCTTAACAATTCACTTGATTTGAATTTGCAGCAATTTTATTTTCTAATCAAACCGAATCTTTATCGCGGGCAATGTTAATTAAATAATTACGCTTTTGCGAAAATGAAATATCGATTCGATGTTTGCAAACGAAGCTCGTCCCCACTCTTTCATACCATTCGGGTTTGTTAATCCGCCGGGATTGATTTTTTACTATAGTTTTTGCCTTCCATTTCATTTCTCAGAATATAAATTGCCCGCCTCTGTTTACTGTATAATTTAATCTCGCACAAATATTATTTTCATTTCTCTACCCGGTGTTTTCTGTTTTAATTGCTTCCTGTCGCATCGAATTATCGTTTGTTTGTACGGAACCGATGTTAATTTTCGTGTCTCTGTAATTTGCATGATGTCTTTATTTTAATCATCCCTATTTACTCTTAGAGGAGTAATTGCCTCACCTACGCAAGCAATTAGGTTGCACTGTTTAAATTCTGGAGTTTTTTTCTCGTAGTTCAAATCAAGAAACTTCGTGCATCTTACGTTTTGTTTAATATTAGAGTAAGCTTTATATACTCGTATGTAAAAGAACGAATGTATCAACGGTGAAAATACACCCAAGGAGAGACAGAAGCAAAAAAGACTAACATTGCTCGGATGTATTCTATTTACAGAGAAAAATTGACACGGTATGGAAATTTAGTGATTAGAACTACTATTTTGAAAGTCGTAGACCTGGGTTCGAGTCCCAGTAATTATGTATTTCTTGATCCTGTTTTCCTTAGCATATTAAGCCACCTCTAAAGAGCAAAGTGCAAAATTACCATGTTATTCCAGAGGAAATGGAATTACTGTACATGAATTAACTTTGTTGAATTTTCGTATAAATTTGATGGAGCGTTTTAATAAACGATCTTCTAATTTATACAATCCTTAACGATCCTTCTAATAAATCATTATTTAATTTCCATTATTATGCTACAGTGAATAATAAATAATGCTAGACACGGCACTAAAGATATTTTTCTATATCGTGCTTTTAATTGCACACTTAAGCGCACAAATTTATTCAAAATAATTCGATAGCATAGATAACAAAAGCCATGAATATTAACCGTCTATTAAAATTCTATTGATAGCAACATAATCATTTATAAATTTGCTTCGTGTATTTTACGAAAAATTGATGACCTTTGCCAATGTTTTCGAAATTTCAAATTCAAAATAACATTCTGTGACAAAAATAAGAATTCTCCAATAAAACTTATATTTTATAATAAAATTAACATTCAGTGATGAAAATAGAACTCTCTGTTAAATGTTATTCTACGTGGTATATCTCTCCCAATTTTTACGCCCGTTATTTCTAATGAAATAATATTAAAAATAATTTTATGATATGTAATATTGTTGTAATTTTTCTGTCGCTGTTTTTCAAGTATGAATTTTTCTATATTCCATATTATTTTGTATTTTGAACGTTCTTGTGACACTATATTATTTTTCTATATTTTCGTATAATGTTTTCATTCATATGCTTTCTTTGTGTAATCTTTCACTTTTTCTTCATCCTTAATTTCCGTGGTTGCTTTCACGCAAAGTTGGATTTGTCTTCGTCAACCTCATGTTGAAATGATTATTTTCCCACCTTTCTTTCTTGGTTTCGATTAAGTTTTGTAAATATTTAAATATACGAGGTTAGGTGGAAAAGAAGCCGACATGGACCTTACCATGCCAATAAAAAGTATATCTATGTATGTAGAAGAAAGGTCAGCAGCGAACTCCAAAGTAAACATGCGTATTTCATTAATTGATATCGGATATACGAATAAAGATATTTATAAAGGCACTTGCGAATGTTTATTATCATATGTATTAGTAATTATGCTATAATTTATGAAAAATATAGTAGTATTATTGCGTATGTACTAGTTGACCCGTGCGAGAATTTCGCTCAACTAAATTGAAAGTAATTAATTTATACGAAAACTGTGCTTTTTTAGGTATGTCTTAGTGTTTATGTGTTCGATTAAAGAGATTGGTTTTTGAAATGCATTTGGGTAGGGATAGAGACAGTGTATTTTTCAATTTACCACGTTTTGTAGATAGATATCCATATCTACATATTTAGTAACGAAATTCTATTTTAAAATTCTAATTTTATCTAAATATTTTTCCAAATGGTGCATTTATTGGTCTATTTTAGGAGGAAGCGGGAAAATTCATTTTTAAAATGGTGTGTCATTTTTATGTTTTGATGAATTGTGAAGGGAGAAAAGCGCTGGTGACCGGAAACGGATTTTTAGAAATAGTATATAAGGATTATAAAATATAATGTTCTTAACTCGGTTGCTATCTACAAGTATGATCAATGTTTTTCTTACGGGAATCTTGTTACCAGGATTTTAAGGAGAAAGGATTGAATAGGGAATGTTTGTGCACTTGAATCTACCGAAAGATAGAAAACTTATATATAGTTTCCGACATCTCACCATTTCTCGACATTTTTCTGAAAATTTATGAAAATTTTCTGAAGATTTCTGAAAAATCTGTGATCGGAAACTTTTCTGACCACTCTTATAGGAATCGTATACTAGCTGCGGATTTACAATTACGTATTTCTAGCAAAATATTCGCATTTGTGTATACAAAAAATGTTTATGAACGTAGCAAAGAATATTGCAACCTAATTATTCAGGCGGCTAATCCTCTGAAATATCCTCGGGCACCGAAATCAGCATAAACACACATAAAAACAAAAATTCACGTTGTTTTTCTTTTCGTTTCCAGACAAATTAACCTCGACAAAGGCCATCTCCGCTCTCATGGAAACCAACAGTCCTCTTTCACCCGTTTCTTCCCATGTTATTTTTGGCACGCCCTCCCACGGGCATTATTCGAATCATTTAGCGATATTTAGGTCGTACGTAGGCTTTGAATACCTCAAGAGACGAATCATTTAGTTTTCTCTTTAGCGCAAAAGCGTTAGAGAGGTCTATTCTGGAATGCCTCTCCAGAGTTTTGTCTGCGGTCAACGCTCTGAAAACTAGGAAATAGAGTAAAACCCGGTTAAGATGCTTTTCGGGGAAGCTAAAACCGCGTCTTTAGCGGGATAGTGTAATATTCGGATTGTGAAATGCTGGTTCTCTTAATAAATTGGATTGCTTATATAGATTCTTATACATAGAGTATATATAATTTTATATAACAGATTATATTTATTTATATATCTATTTATATATAGAGTAATAACTGGTTTAGACACTTCTCAGGGGACCAAGCTAAAACCACGTCATAAGTGGGATAGTATTATAACTGGGTTGTGTAATGATGGTTGCCTTTAATGATATTTTTGAAGAATGAGCTGCTTTTCGCACAAAGAATGTGTCTTAGTTAATTAATTTTGGGCATTTTTCACTCCACAAAGAAATAATTTTCACAAGTTAGACAGTTAGGGAAGAATAACGAATATTTTTAAAGAAAGAGTGAGATTTAATCACAGAGTATTACACCCACAAAACACAGCACTCTTCCGATATGTTTATATATTGAGATTGCGGCAAAAGAAAACACCTATAAGCGAACTTTTAATCTTACGTTCTCTTTGATCACAAGCCAAAAGTGATAAAAAATGTCCTATTCTATCTCACAATTCGTTGCAGCTTGAGGAGAGGGATGGAAAACTTTCTGCTTTTCGAGACCTTAATTTTACTCTCATATAGTTTGTCATTCCAAAGAAGAAATTCGCAAGTAACCATTATAGAGATAAGGCGAAACATGAAAGGAATACACAGATTATATAAAATTACTAGAAATTAAAAACATATACGTCCTTCAATTGAGGCAAAATATTGGCTAAAGCAGGGTTTAGTGCATCTGAGGAAGGGAATAATCCGCGTCTTAAGCGGGAAGTGGGGGCGTTTTAAGCGGTATTCGTAACAAGTGTTTCGTATGAAAGGGCCTGGGATCGGGAGAAATCCGCGTATTAAGCGAGCTAACGTCTGGATAACTGCTGGAGCGTCTTGAACAGGTTTTCCTGGATTTATATTTTAAATATATAATTGCATTGCATGAGAAATCGATTTTCAACATTTCTTTGGATTCATTGTATTCCTTATAACCATGTAATAATTTGTAAATTTCTGATTGCATTGCATGAGGAATCGATTTTCAACATTTATAGGATTCAATGCTTCACTTACAGTCATGTAATATGCATCTCTCAGCAGATGCGGTTGGCAATCCTTAATGTAATGTAATCATCGTTCGTTGCCCATCCGCGCGCCTTTCCCAGCGCGGTTTCAGAACGTAATTTACGATCCAGGATATAAACAAAAGGGGTCACAATTTCTTTCCGCAATTCAGCCCTATTTCATCACGTAGGCATCCAACAAAAGTGGCCTTCCGAACAATGGAGCTGCGTCCCAGAATGTCTGCGAATGCACACAAACCCACCCACGCCGACGCGTCTCTCTCCCGGCACTATATACCGTCCTCCCCCCTTAAATTCGTACCCCCACCTTGTCCACCCACACAACGAAGAGATGTATATTCTATTGCGTGGCCTACGGTGGAGTTGATACTCTCGGAAATTCCCGTGAAAGGGTTTCCCTCTGCCAGGTACCCGTTCCCTTTCTGGATCCAAGTTCCCATAAAATGACGCTACAGCTTCGCAGAGGTTACTTTTGGAAATGAAACCGTGAGGGTGTAAATCATGTAGACGGTGTGTACGGTTTGGTGGAAGGTCAGGTAGAATTAAGTGCTTTAGGTGGAGTTTCACTCGTCGGAGGCCGAAAGTTTTAGGGTAGCGGCGTAAGTTTGTCTCTTTTGCGTCGGAATTTGTCAAGCGGGGAAAAAGGGGATGAATTAATTACGGTTTTTCATAACGTTCATCTCTTAAGCTGTGTGGGGAACAATTTAAAGTTGGTGTGCCTTTGTGTTGGCTGGGAACAATTTCGAGTGCTTTCCGTTCCAGGAATGTGGAAGGTTGTAATTTCGTTCGTGATGTTCTCAACCCGAAAAAAGTACTGATGATTAATTGACAGTATAAATTTCACATGAATTTAATATAAAAACGGCATCTGTGTATAACTTTATACTAAGACGGGTTTGGAATACTATGTCATCATGAGGTAAATTTAGAAAAACGTTTTTCCGGGCACTTTTGGGGTTCCAGGATAGCCACGTGGGTAGCGCATTCGTCTTCGATGAAAGCGGTCCCGATGATTTCTGATGGGAGCTACGTGTAAAATGACCTCAGATATCGAAGCACATTTAACAATACTCTTTTTTGATTTTATTTTTATATTTTATTATTATTTTTGTGTTTTAGTTTGAATGTTCTATCTTATGTTTTTATCACATTTTTTATTTACTTTGTTTACTATTGCATTTTTTTTCTTTTGCTGATTCTATTTTATTATTGTTTTTGTAATTTCTTTGTAGTGAATATAATTTCTTTTACTGCTTTTGTAATTCTCTATTCATACACAGTTTTCTATTATATCTTTTAGCATGTACTATCAGTAGGTTTGCGCAGGTTTTTCACACACCCCTTCTTTGCGGGTGTTTTCCTGCAGTGGATACAGCAGATTATCAAGCGATTGATTCTTTTATAAAATTCTATACCTTTAACTCTCATTATGATTGTGCTTTAGCACAAGTTGTTTGATTCTTAGGATAAAATTCAAATGAAAATTACATATTTGTCGTTCATCGTTTATTAATGACATTGCACAGAGTAAAACAATTTAACTCGGTTAGTAGGATTTTCCCTTTCAAGAAGAATAATCAGTGTATTTTTTCAAAAAAACCAAGAAACATTGTCTACTTAAATAGAAAGTAAAAATGAAATTTATTCGACCTGCAATATCTTTCTTAACTACGTCAACGATGAAATTAAAAATATAAAATTTACCTCGTACATAATCGTAAGAGACATTATCTCGACAAGAAAATGCAGAAGTGAACTTACGGTGTCAAAATATGTTGTTTAGATGCAATCAAATTCAGTAGTGTTGAAAACTTTAAAGCGTCACTCGGGGTAATTGATTCATCATGTTAATATATGAGTACTTATGTAAATTTTTCTTTGAATTTTTATTCACTCTCCCAAATTGTTTCCTTTACTCTTGGAAAATTAATTTATATGTTAATGCAATGCGGGGAAGATGTTACTCGATAAAAATGCATGCGATGAGTTTTCAATTGGACGCTTAAAGGGAGAAAGATTGCAAAATTGATATTTTAATGGATTCATTTCATTAACCCACAAAATGCCGCAGTGACGTTACAATTGTATAATTAAAATCCGTCCTGTATATGTAATTAATCTCTATGGAATCTATTTTTACTCTATTTTAAGTCCTTTCAGGTGAACTAATGGGTAGAAAAATGTTAATTCTTTACTCGGACGACAAACGTGGGTCATTAGTAATTTAATCTTTCATTCTTAGTATGTGGACTAATTTAAAGCTATTAATGCCTCTATTTGATCGTGAAAGTAATTTTGCAATCAACTCCGGACGTTTCCTATTTATTCAATTTGAATCGGTGATGATACTTATGATTTTGAATATTTTAGCGGTTGCGCGCACACTGCCTAATTTACAATTTCTCGAATGTTGAAGGGTGTTAATTAAAACGTCCGCTAAAATGCAAATTACTTTCCGTTACTTTATTTGCTATTATTAGTTTCATGCTTATAAAGACCAATGACTTAATGTGATTATGTAAATCATGCCTTACTCTATAAATTGCGTCAGAATTACAACATAAGTATAGAAACTAGTATGAATGTGCAAGGATTATATCATCGTGTTTACCTTGACTATTAAAGTAATAGTAAAATGCCTTGCACAAGAATGTCCTGTTGATATATTTATGCCTTAATGGTTACAGCATTCGGGTTTTTCGATATATTATTTATAGTTTATATTCTGTAGACAATAGCTCGGAATATGCAGTCATAATGACAATATATCCATTGATTCTTATTCTAATATTTGTTTATTATTTTAAAATTAAATTAAATAATTGCTTTTGAATTTCAATAAAGGATTATCAAGTTCTGGCATAATAATTTTAAATATATTTTATTTGCAAGTACGAGTGTGTAGTAATTATTATTCTTGATCTAATAACTTAAAAATATTTCATATACAACTCTGCAATGAACCCTATTTTCTGCGTTTATTTAAAAGGTTATGCATTTAATCATTAAGAGAATAAGGTTTTAGAGTCGGAAAAAGGAATTTTATTCGTTAATCACGATTGAGGATTTGTTTAACTATTACGGATCACCGTGTATAAAGATAAAATTTAGGAGATGGTTTCCAGAATGATAGGAGTGGGCAAAATGAAGCAGATACATAAACACTACTGGAGTAAAATTCACAGTTTCAGGCGTTGTTTTGTGGAAATATTCCATAATTAGTAAGAAAACTTTTGTACTTTTTCCACAAATTAATTTTATTATAAACAAAAGACTGTAAAGCACACACGACTAGTTTCGGAGATTGATCCTAGAGAGACTTGATGATGGAGATCAATCTCCGAAACTAGTCGTGTGTGCTTTACAGTCTTTTGTTTATAATAAAATTAATTTGTGGAAAAAGTACAAAAGTTTTCTTAATAACTACTGGAGTAGTTGAGATGGAGAGTTTACAACTTACTTCCTGAATGCTGCAGCATATCGACCTCTAAACGAGTCAGCAAGGTTAAACGCTGCTTTACGTCAAATAGAAGGTCAAAGGAATCACGGTTTGCATATACCAAGGGACTCGTCAATAATAAGTTGCTTGGATAGAAACAAAAATACCACGTTGTAATGCACGTATTTACATTACACAATATTGTGATATAAAATGTAATAGATAATATTTTCAAAATGTCTTAAATTAAGACTTTGCTCGATTTGTTTATTATATCAATCGCCAATGTAATTATCTAAAAGAGGAATTAACATCCGATAATTTTAGATATATGTTGCGATTTTATGTTTAAATAGATCGCTAAATGATAAAACAATGCAAGAGTAAGATAACTTATGGTTTCAATCGTCGAATGAAGCATCTACGATGGATAGCCGTTCATATTATTATTATTATTATTATTAATATATTGCTACAGTTTGACATTTGTCAGGTGGCAGCCACAAAAATCGTTAAATTACACACCCTTTTACACTTATAATAATATTATTTGTAACTGTTTTTTTCTGGTTTTTTCGGAGTTCATGACAGGCCTTCTCGGCTACCGTAGCGGTCACGGGGTAGAAACCCCACCGTACATCACCCTGCCATGCAATCCCCTACTTTTCCAGAAGTTCCTATATGACTAATACACATTACACAGTATTTCACAACATAACTATAACATATGAAAGCATTTCCTTTTGAAACATTTTTTATTTTCAGGTAAGGGCCTTAAGAGTGATCCAGGTAACTTATTCCACTCAGAAATACCTCTGTTAAGAAAAGAATATTTGGCTATGTCCGTTCTTTGCATTCTAGCTTTAATTTTAAATTCATGGTAACGTTTTCCGAGGAATTCCGGTTTCTCGACTGAATTTTTAAAACCATCCCACCCATCGGTACCTGCAATTATATTGTAAATACAACATAGTCTATTTATTTTTCTTCGTTTTTCTAGTGTATCCCATCCAAGAATCTTTAGCATATCGGTGACACTGTCCGTTTTTCTGAATCTTCCCATTACATATCGAGCTGCTTTTCTCTGGACTTATGTATGTATTATATTATGTATGTATTATGTAGGTGCTGTAATGAATGAAGCAATAAGATATAGTTTTTAAAGGAAGAATCGCGTGTATTTCTATATAAAAGAATTAGTCTCTTATAAACGTATCATAGTCTCCTGGGTTCGAATCTGGATCTTCCTAGTAATGGAAACAGCTTTAATAGGGCTTTCTATATCTTAGGAATAGAATGTAGTTTGTTTCATACCTCTACATCAAACCGTTTATTTAAATAGAAACACAATGCAAGTTACATTAAAGAATAACATAATTTTACATTTTTCATTAAGCTTCGAATTTGTTTGATTATAGGAAACGTATTGTAGCGAGAATGTCCGCGAGTTCCAATGCTGATAATGGAATATTTTCAAAAGTTAAAATAATATTTAGGTTATTGAATATTGACTTGGTAGGTTTTAGGAGGATGACACGTTTTCTTTCTGTCTGGTAGAAGGTTGACTTAAGTGTTGACATATCGCTGAAAGATGGATCCCCATTGAGTTGAACGTCCGAACCTATGTCATTAGAGCACACATTTAAATTCAGTCTCAGCGGGGAGAATATCCTTCCTGCATTCATTCGTCAGCATCCAGGGTCAGATAGGTCGTCCGGGAGCTCTCGGAAGCTCTATTTGAAGAGGTTAGCCTAGAGAAGTCGGTTTCGCTCCAGGCGAAGTGTCGGACACATTTTTATCTGAGACGCGAATTCTGGTTTTATCTTGCTCAGATTGAGCGCCATCCCAGAATAAAGCGGCGGCGCGTTGAACTAAAAGCGGAGGGAATTCCACGGGTTTTAATAGATGCAAAGTGTTATTACGCTTCAAAGACTGCAAAAGGCGGCGTTTTCATATCAAACATAGATGATATCATACTCGCATTATGGGAACAATGGCTCGCCGTTTCTTTTGTTTTGTTCTCTTATTTGCGTTTTCGTACTTCGTCTGGACTAGAGTCCTTTAATCACGGCGTCAGAGAGGGTTTTTCAGCGTGCATGACTCGAATTTTATGTGGAGTTACTTTGATTTGATCTCTATCTCGGGAAATGTATGCTACATACGCGGAGAAGTGTCAACCTGGGTTTGGAGTGTGAAATGTTCAGCGAAAGTCATGAAGGAAATGGGGAACAAGGATTGCACTGAGAGTGAGCTAGTTCAGACTACTTGCCCCAAGCTAAAGTTTCGCAGACGACTCTGATACTCTATTTCTCCACCCAATTACTTTTCAACAAACACTCTAATCACTACAGCCGAAAACACAAACAGTAAAACGTACCTAAAAACACACCTTCATATTATGTGTCTCGATATAATTTGTTTGTATCGATAGATTGTGGGCAAATTCAAATTTTAACTCAATTTATTGACCGAATGGTGCATTTTTCATTTGTTGGTTTATTTTAGGCAGGATGCGGAAAACTTTCTCATTAAACGGTGTGTCACTGACATGTTTTGATGGAGTGTGAATGGAGAAAAGCGCTGGTCACCTAAAACAAATGTTTATAAGTGACATATAAGGTCTGTGTAAATATAATTTTCATACTGAATCTTTCAATATTACGTTTTTCTACGATAACATGATGAGGAACTTAAAGGAGAGTTGTTTTATGGAAATAAAGTAGGGATATAAAAAAATTAGTGAAGTATATATTAGAAGACGTGACTAATGTATGGGATCCGCATGATAAAATGAGTACCAAAAAGATTGAAAAAGTGCAAAGGAAATCTGCTAGGTATGTGTTAAGGAGTCATAAGAAAAAAGAGAGCTTTACGGAAATGTTAGAGATTCTCGGTTGGGAAAGGTTAGAAAAAAAGGCGGAGAGTAAATCGACTTATAGAAGCATCTTTCAGGTCAGAAACGGAAAAGAGGTATGGATGGAGTTAAAATGCAGAATAGGGGAATCGCATTATGTAGGAGATCATAAACAGAAGTTAACGTTGAGGAATCAACGTAATGATAATCGCACATATAAGTATTCGCTTTTAAATATGTGGTTTAAAGGATGGAGTATTTGCCTGAAGACTTCTTTAGATCCTTACCGAAAAATAAACAAAGTTTAGAAGTAGATGCTGGAGTTAATTGTGAGGTGATTGAGTGAATTACTGTGGAAATTTGCAATTAATATTATATTTGTAAATTAGATGTCTGTGAAGTTAATGAAATATTATGTGGATTACTAGGAATTTTGTTACCTGTAATCAAAAAGATGTATGAAGGATTTTTAATTCGATTACTGTAATAAATAGACATAATTTTTCATCTGCTAAACAGTACTTGCTTGTCAGCAGGTTCCATTTATATTATACTCAATAGTCTCGACCGTGATGTTTTCAATCCATTTATATTAAATGTATATATAAACAAATATTTAGCATAATACACAAAGTATTACTTGCAAACTGTGCCAGAATTACGGCTATTAAATTTTCTGACAGTAAATAAGGCATAAACACATTGCTGATTAATCATGACAAACATATTTGCGTTCAACTTTGGCCTACACATCCTGAGCTATTTAGCTGGAAATTTTACTGAACTTTCTGGCTCGACGCAGGACTTGGATGGCTGCCATATTGAAAATCCACAGAAACGGGGTGGAAAGATATTTTTGCTAAATTCTTCCTATTAAAAGAGAACATTATCATGGTTTGTTTTGTTGTCATTGTATACCAAGAAATTAAGATCTAAATGCTTGCATAAGTTTGCAACGACATTTTAGAAAGTGGCAGTAATCATTCTTAAGTATTAAGTTTTGAGAGTGGGAATCAAGTAATTATTTGAGTAAAAAATTGTAGATTTCTTTTGCATTTCGTCCTTATATTTATCTTTTTATTCGAATTTCATATGTTGAAATCATTCATATTCTTCATTAATTTTGAATCCTTGCGATAATCTCCATAACATACTTCTGAATATGTCTGATAGTATCATTCTCTGATCACATTAGTAGAATACATAAATCTATGGAAGACATTCAGTTAAGGAATTATAATTCTCATTCATTAATAAAATTTATCAACTTAAACTTAAGTTGCGATGGAGATTAAAGATTTTACTAAAACAATGTACGGAAAATAAGGCTATCGAATTCTGGTAATGAGTATCTTACTCTTTTTTCAAACTTCAATCAATAGGAGTCTATTTTATAATTCTAGATCATTTCTATTAAAGGACTAATTATCATGTGAAATATCAATTCTAAAATAATGGTGTCCTAGTTGGATTTATTAGAAAAACATTACTTATGCAAACATTGCCTTGCAAACAATCTTATGCTTGTTATGTCACCGTTCTAGATTTCAATAATTATAAATGTGCAATTTTAAGAAAGAGGCATGTTCATGTATAATTTCAAATGAAACACAGCTTTGAATGAATTTTTATTTCATAGATTCATCTCATTAAAAGAGATACGCCTGAAAGATAAAATAACAAGAAAACTAAATACACTCTATCAGCCCTTCCATCTTAAAGTAATGCTCATTATATAGGTTCACTCGTTAATAGTTAATCAGAAAATTAGTGATAGATTAAGCTTAGGTTTGTTAAAACAGCTGCCGTAGCCAACTAAGCTCACCAGCAATTATCTCAAATGGTCTCTGTTTTCCATTGGGATTTTACCTGTGTGCACACCATTATGTGCAAAGATATCCTAAACCTTTTCCTTAGTTGGAAATTAACTTAAGATAGGATCACAATTTTAGACTTCATAATTAGCTAAGTTTTTTTATACCTTTCGCAAACATTCTTTTCATAATCTGATCCTGTTCCACTCACGCAAGAAGAATTCCGAGAACGAGTAGATTTTTATTAGTAAACAAGCAAAGAATAAACGTTGAATTCCCCCGAATTCGGCTGCACTGGAGCGTGCGACATCTTTTGTGATGGCTTCCGAGTTAATGGACAAAAGAGAGCATTCCAAGAATTTTCCCGCTAGAGAAACAAGGAACTATTATAAAGCCAGGGAAGGAGTTAAAAACGAGGGTGAACCGGTGACAACGAGCTCAAAGCAACTCGGTTGTGTTTTGTGTCTCATTTCGACGAAAATTTTACGGTGCCGGAAGGACCTCTATGCGGGCGAAAGTGAAATGAGCAGTGCCATAATCGTTGCTTTCCGAGCGGATCTTTCGGACAGCGTAATACACTTTGTTTTATTCCCCCGATTCTCGCTGCCTGGAGTAATGGCTGGCGAGAGATGCTTCCCGACTTTTTTCCTCTCATCGCTCCTTTGTTTCGCTTCTGTACGAAAACGTTTCGACCCGGTCAACTTGCCAACTGACCCATTTCCCCTTTCCAGTGGAAGGACGGTCCTAAATCAGTGGGATTTTAAGGCGGGATTGATGAAATGGCAAGTTAATCTTTTCCGCTCCATGGAAGATTGTGTTAATGGTTATTTTTGTTTTCCGGGAGCGAAAGGGACGTCCGGTTACCCCGCGGGAAGGACATCCATTACCTTCCCTTATAGTTTTTCTGGATTGCTCGTTCGCGATGCGTGTGGTATAAAAGATTGTTTTGAGTGCTGTTATAATGTGAGGGATTTAAATAGCATCTACATATGTATTCTATAAGCCTTGTGGTGTGTGGAGGGGGCATTCTACTTTCTTAATCGATTACTTTCGCGTATCGTTCTCGGAAAAAATGAATTCTTGAATCGACTGGTTCTAGCATCTATTTCCCTAATCTTTCTCGCAGTATCACAATGGCCTATGTAACAAGGAGTATGCATAATATCAGCTACATCTTCTACGAACGTACTTCCTCTGAATTCACTAAGTAAATTAAGTTTTTGGTTAAGTCTTCTTTCTTTTAAAGGTTCCCATCCTGCTTCCTAAAGTATTCTTGCTTCCTGTTTTCTGTCTTCCTGCTTCCAGTAATGCTTACTGATTTGTCGAAGCGATTCTTTGCAAAATGTATTGCCTTTCGTTGTATCGTTTCTAATTAGCGATTATAACACATTTCAGAAGGGTAACATACATTGCACGCATACTATAGGTGAGACGTAGCGCAAAGTAACATCGTTTGAGTTACTTAAGTTATTTAACGTAACTTAATATAATATGAATATTTTCATTTATATGTACTAAATGCAATATGAATATTAAAGATGATACGAATACCTAAGATTGAGTGCTTTTGAAATGAATACAAGATGGATATGCATGAAAATGTATACAAAAACACATAAATGTAGAAATTAGTGTCGATAAATGCTAGTTAAAATTAAAATAGCATAAAATCCCTTTTAATAATATGATAAAAGTTTAGATATTACTTGAATTAAACAAACAATATAATCTTAAATTCTTTTATCAATGGAACGTAATGCCATTTAGATTTATATACAAGCAAATCTTTTGTTACGATAAGATAGAGGAATGTATCCGAAACAGAACAAACTGGATAGAATACAAGATATAGCTGAAATAGGCAAACGTAGCGAATAAAAGAAAGAAATAACTAGATCTAGTGAGAAATCTCTTGGCATCTTCATTTGAAACATATATGTAGTGAATGTTTTTATATTGCCATTTAACGATGTTAGGGAGGTCTCATCAATAGGCTAATAAATTGCCTCAAAAATTTAGCTCAATCCTTGAATAACTTACAATCGGTGAATTGGCTCACTTCTGTAAATCGTTATTTATGCAACCAGTTTAGAGTAGATATAGCACGCAGTTTCCAGATTTATAGCAAGCATATCTAGTTATCTTATCCCCAATCACAAATTTCGTGGAGTTAAATGCTTTAGAAAACATAAACAGAATATGAGATTCACGGCCGTGAGTTCTGTAAAGTAAACCACGTTATTCAAATTCCACGGCTGGGAGTGTAATCATCCGGCTCGCTTGGAATCCACCTAATGGCTTAAAAGTTAATTTAGAAGACACGATCTTTCCATTAGGATGCTTTTCATATAGAAAAACAACCTGAGGACTTCGTCCTTGGCTGTTTTTCTTTCATTTATGCAGATCCTGTTACGATTCCATTATTAAATTGCATTTTACTCAGCATTAGCGAAGCGTTTGGAAATCTTTAGTCAGAGATGGAATGCTAATCTGTCATTTCATAAATTGGTTGAAGACGTGATGTAATGTGACGGATGCTGGAAAGAATTTTTATTTGGGTTTTTGTATTGTTTGCGATACATTCCTTGACATTTCTCATATGATTGAAAATAATATCTCGATAAGGTTAAATATTTTTAGGGGTTATTCTTATTTTTGGGTGAAATAATGCACTGAATTCATTGTTGATTTCGTACTTACATAAGGTAGGAAACATACATTACAATAATATTTTCATAGAGTTCAAGAAACAGGATAGTTTAGCTATTTTTGTCTAATCATTCTTTCCAAATCAAGCATAGTAGTTCCTAGTAAGGTCCAGCTAATATTTAAAGAAATGATTACCAAGGAGTATTTTATTTATCTTTAACTCTGGAATATTATGCGTCAAATATATTTCTGTTGAAAGATTTGGTTCTTTCTTGGCATATGATCTGTACGAATTTAAGCATACTTTCTGTTGATCTTTCATGAACCAGAAGATATGAAGTTCGGTAAAAAGTAAAATCATTCAATGAATCTAACGAGCTGTAACTTTGTGGAAAATTATTATTTACATGACTATATGAGTTTTTTTGTTTTAATATTGTTCTTACCTATGAAGTCTAAGGAATAATGTAAATTATTATTTACGTGGGTGAATTAATAATGCCAGCATAATCCTAAAACAAGTAAGAATAGACTCAAAAGAATAAAAATGGGTTTTCATGTAACCAATACGTATGTTACTTGGTTTTGGTAGCGTTTTAAGGAATCACGCTTCATAAATCACACGGACGGAATCACAAGGACGAGTTGAAATAAATCCAATTAGCTTAATTCAATTATTTCTGATGAACAATGTGATCTTTCTCATGCATCAAGGTGACTCAACCTTCTTATATCAATTATAAAAAAACCATTGTGTCCAATTACAATTTTATGTCTCCCAAAAATTAAGAAATAAATGACTTGATATCGCAAGATAAGGAGCATTATGACTTCACAATCTGCCGTCTTAATTTAATGCTCCATGACGTCAGATCCTTATCTATTCGTCTCAAGATAATCGCGAAAAGAGGCTTATTATATAGACCTTAATTCCCTCTTTCTTTCAACTGCTTTCCTCCGCGCAGGATTATTTTTTAATAACCGGCGGAAAAGCCTTTTATTTAATTGTAAAAGGCACTCTCCAGATCCTTTATCTCCGTGATCTCAGAGGCCCGCAGAGATATAAAACCCAAAGGAGAGAAGGCGCGCACAAGTCTTCATTATACTCGTATTTGTACACCTTAGAAAAATAGATACGCATGACCCCGTGTCCAGGAACGCCGCTGTCATAATTACGACCCATTCATCCCCGCTTTCGAAGCCTTTGTGGATATCGCCGTCAAAAACAGTCTCGATGTGGAATTGCGAAAAAAGCAGCGGAACGACAAAGGGAAGGCGGAAAGAGAGACTGGAAAGTTGATACGGAAAAACCAGGCTGCGGGTCTAATCTTCAACGCTGCGGCTTGCGAGCTTCACGTATGAGTAAACAGGAAGAAGTAAGGAAACAAAAGGAAGTCTAGCAGGAAGCGCCGGAGACGATTTATTTCCGCGAGTTTTGTCTTTTTTGTCCCCGCAAATCCCACCTTGGCCGCGCACGGATCTGGGACGTGCATGCGGATGCGAGTGCTCAAAATTTTATTCTCTCGGGATTACCATGCAAAAAAGCCGGGAAACTTTGGGGTATTCGGGTTTCTTTGTGGATGTGGGGTTTGGATTCGGGAAAGGATGGTGGCGTTTTTGACTCGTTTGATGTGGAGGTCATAAATCAGATAATCAATTGTGAATTTGGTTAATTAATTGTCATGAAAAAGTAATTCTCGTTTTTCCACCGAGCCTGTCGTTAAGCTTGGGCGTAAAGCTTGTGACTGAAGTTTGATTGATGATTTCCTGGCTGATTTCGTCAATGAGCGGAACAAATTGATATCGATTTGGCAGTTATACGTTCAATTGCTTTTTAAGCAAGGAGTGGGTGACATTAATTCTGTGAGGCTCTTTTATCATTTTTGAGTATTGCGCTGGTTTTCGTCCATGGAAATTTTGCGCTGTTAATATCGCTAATCAAGCAGTGATTAATTAGTTTTCTGAATGGGTGAGAAATTAATTAAGCCTCATTAGTTTAGAAGAGTATTCTGCTAGAGTCCGGAAGGTGCGATATTATATGTCAATCACTTACTTATTCAACTATGAATATCTGTCAAATTCGTTCTTCACTACTGTCCCGTACTCTTTACGCACATTTTCCATTGCTCATACATATCCAATCCTCTGTGGATATTTATTTATGATTAATTGAAGATATCTAGAAAATTTAAATTCATTCTTTTCTGGAGCCAAGTGTTGATTTAGAAACAACGTAATTATACTTTGCATGAGTTTGCCTTCTACTGATTCTGTTAGCATGTTCGTATTCATTGGTTGAAATTAGATAGAAAGTGTTGAATGTACCAGTTATATTTAAAGAGAAGAGGATCTCAAAGGAATTTTGCTGTTTCTTGCATCCAATATGGAAAGCCGTATAGCAAGCCGAAATCCAGAAATGTATATTTCGAGAATTACAAAAATACGTCACAATTGGACAATTTTTCTATGGCTATGTCACAAAGTTTAAAATAAATATTCGAATGCATCTAGCCTATATACATATATGCTCCTGATATTGCTTTGATGTAGACCTTTGAAATTGTCGTATAGAGATAACATGTAGTGGAGACGATTGCGGTCTAACCTTGCCGTGTGTAGTAATAATGTAAATGGGAATACATATTAAGTTACTCCACCCAGCGTTTGCTCTAAGAAAGAAGAAAAACTCCTTAAAATATACTGAGAGGTTGGAGGCCCACCACTTCAGTAGGACTAAAAGATAAGAAAATAAACTGTTAACATAAAAGGTAGACTGTGGCACTTCACAATACATCATACGTCATACGTACTAAACTACATACAAGCTATATTCTAAATAAGGGATTATCTCAATATTAGCAATGCAATTCTTACATTAGCATATAATAAGAGAGTCCCTCGATCAGATGTCAAAAAGCTTCATACATTGATGCATAAGTTCTTTATGTTTTTTGTGCACACATATGGTTAAGAATAATAGTTTAGATATTTATATCTTCTTCTAACAACACACATTTTTAGTAGGATGTGAAATTGCATGGACGTCGTTAATTGAGAAATCGGTAAAAAAAACTTCGAGATTTATGTTTGTTATTTAATTCATGGAGATACGTACTAAAAGATGAATACCACTCCCAGATGTATATTTTGCGATTTCATCCTTGCGGAAACACTTCTGAATCTTCCAGGATTTCTTGGAATACTGGTATTGGGTTCAGAATCATCCAAACCGCTCCGCACCAAAAAAACTATGTACTGAAAAATCACTCAACAAACGGTAACAGACAAATGGAAGAAAAACTTTTTTACCCTAACATTTTTAGGCGGAGAGAAGTAGGGAATTAGCATAGTGTGCTATCCCCAAGCTTCTCATCTTCCGCCCAAAGATTCCGCGTAAAGGACGCACACTGAAATTCCAACGTTCGAGAGCAAGTCCATCCTTTTTTTCTGGCAGGCTCACTTTTTCCTCGTCGGAAATTTTCCCGCTTTGTTTTTCTTCGAGGGATATGAAATCTTCGTCTCTTTGAAGGACCGCCCTCCATCCTTTTTTAATGAAATGCTCCTTCTCTTGTCTTCTGCCTGTATCCGCGCTCGTTCCCTTCTTCGCAAAGAAAATAAGGCCGGGGAAACTTTTTATTATGAATTAATTGGATACTGTTTGTTTTTTACGCGTTCCTTCGCCTTTGCGGATTAATTGGGGGGCTGTCGTTATCCGCGGCGAAGGACTTTATGATGTTGCGGGACATCTCATCGAAGAGTAACCTCGTCTCTTTCTGGCGTGGAAGAAAAATGAGGAGTTTGCGGTCGAGGTTAGCTTTAATGGGTTAACTAGAAGTTGCCTGTACTTAATCATTAGCATAAAGAAAATATGCATGTCAAGCGGGAAATTACTACATGGCTAGATTTTCTGTCGCGGAGTTCTGTGCGTTTTTTGGATGTTTTAATTTTTGACGGGGTTGAATTTTTTCGCTCATTTATCTCATTTGGAAATTATGTAGGCGTTCTTTTCTGTGTACCGTATGTTTTGAAATCTAACAAGGAAGCAAAGGAAACACGCTTTGTAAATTTGTTTTTTTTCTTCTTTGTATGATGGCACCACAAAGTTAGGCTGAAAAATGTCAATTATATACTAACAAGGGAGGTTTGCATGTTTGAGTCAAAGATTTTGACCACTTTGGTTGGATGTACTTGAAATGTACTCAAGTGAGTAACGCTCTTATTTATTGAAGCTGTCCCGGGTTTGATTTATGTTGGTAGCTCATGTGTGTTAGTAACTGTAGTTGTCGAAGCGCTATGTAAATGATAGTACTAATAATTGTATGGAACGATTGAGAGTAAATGACGGTGAATGTATATCATCAAAGTCCTAAGAAGATTTCATCTTTAAGTTTGTAGATGACACATTTATTTGTAAATACGAAATGCCTTATCTATTATCGTTGGCTGGACTTCTTCGAACAACATGATTAGAGAAATGCTGTAATTTTCACACAATGTCAAGTGGCCTGACTTGAAGAAGGTAATATAGTCGAAACCGATCCTATCTAAAAAATTAAATGTTGTGGAAATTGTAAAGTATTTCTATACCTTTGGCGCTTCTTTTCAGAACTACTAAAGCATCTCTATTTAAATAATGGCATACGTCTATTTTCATGAGCCCCGAATTTCCGTACTTTGAAACCACATCCCTTCCCTTAATCCATTACTATTTTTAACATTTTTCTCCTCTGCAAATTCCTTGTATTTCTATCTTCAATTACGTACAATAGTAATACACATAACACAGGCCAAGATTTAGCTCGATTTTTAACTAAAACGTCTACTCGGAACAGTTTAGAAGGAGAATATGGGATTTTGCTCGGAGGACAAAATTCGTGAGATTCATTTTACATCCAAATTTGTCAGGAAAGATTTTGACGTTTCCCCAAACGTCCTTAATGTATTTCCGAATCAATCCGGATTTCTCATCGAACGAATCCAATTTGTCCCTTGTCTCCATCACAGCGTCCAACCACCCATAAATATTTTCCCAACCTTTCCGAAACACCGGACTTGAACGAATAAGAAATTTATACTCTTCATTTTCTAGTCGCATTATACGCTTTCATTAACTTTAATCCCCTCAGGGTAAATCATTTACGAAAAATGAGAGACGTCCCCCATTCGGGGTGGGATTTTCTCCGTTCTCGAGGGAAATTCCCAGTTTTCAATGAAAAATTGTGTAAGGAAAATGAACCGAATTCTTAAAGAGATGTCAGTGAAAGGAATGAGCTGGATTTTGTTCGGCGAAGACCTGGTTGAAGAAATCCCGTCTTACCTTAAAAGGTATTTACTATAGGTGGATGAGGATATAAGTTTTTTTGCGAGGATCGTCGCTCAAGGAGATGAATGAATGCAGACGAAAGATATCATTGGTCTCAACGTTTCTATTAGGAATAGCGCAGGCATAAATGGATTAGTGTTTTTCCTTCATATACAGCGGTTTTAGTATTGGATGTCTAATCCTTGAGTATAATATGCCTGGAGATAAGCTTACGTAAGGCTTACATAAAGCAAAAGAAACTTTCTAAGGTTTAATACATAGATAAATACAAGAGTCCTTAACCTGTGGATAGCCTCTACCTAGATATCTTCATATATAAAATACCTAAAATCTAGTCCTAAATTTCCTCTCATAAACCTCTTTCCTTCATTTATTGATGGCTAACTATACCTTTAAAATTCAACCAGCAACTTGTCTCTTTCCATTTTTCTGTCATAAGGAAGAAAAATAAGAAACAAAAGCTTAGTAAATTTTCCACACGACTATTGAATAACGGCTGGTTTCGCTACCTTTTTAATTTCTCTGTATTTACGAGAATTCTTTCCTTTAGCAAACACTCCTGAATCAAAATGTGTATAAACTTTTCTTTTGCCTATTAAAAAAGTTACACACATGTTTTCGTAGTGTCAAAGAATCTTAAGCCCTGATGTATTTACGTTTTAGCTTGGTAAACAATTTTCAACCTTACCTTGACCTTTCATTTAAATGATAGATTATACTATCTGATTCGGCTGCTTAAGATATTGCAACTAGAGTTTTTTATCACCTTCCAGATAGAATATCGTTTTTGTATGGAGAACTTCTTCAGTCTTTTTAATAAAGCTTCAATTTTCAAAAATAACGCTCCTGTAAGTCCGCCAAAGAACTAATACCTGAAAACGAATTCTGCTGGCCTACTATGAAATAATATAGTACATTAGTTTATATGAAAGGATTCATTAGTTCAATTATGTAACGACCAAAATTGTATTTTAAACTTTTTTCATACGTTTCCTAAAGTCTCAATATTCTATAGAAAAGCTTAGGTATATTAAAGGATGTTTCTGGAAATGGCTACGGAAGTTATATTGATCCATTTCTGAGCGATACACATCGCGTTTCCAAATTTCAAAATCGCGTGCTACCACAAGAGTTATTATGAATAGAAATTGGCTAGGATATCAACAAACATGTTTACCATCATAAAATAAAAGATATACGATACCAAACAGTGAATTTGATAGTTTTATTCTAGGAAATAGTTTAGGCAGTATTTGAAACCCAAAATAGATATGATGTAATGATTTATATTAAGATTAGCAGGGGCTACTTCCTAATCGATTTAAGGTAATTTTACTCTAGCCGTAAAATATTTAAAAGTATCAGTATTGCAACACTGCGGTGGCGACAATTGATTTGTATAAATTTCGGGTGATTTAACAGTACATAAAAGTATATACATCAATCTACTTGGCTTTAACTAAGTTGAAAATTCCGAACGGAGAATTCATAAGGAAGGAAGAACTGAAGACTCGATTAAGGAAAAGGGATTTAGAGAATCTAATTTATATTTGCATAGTTAACCGTTTCAAAGTAGAAACCCAGCAGCTATAGTTTGCTAAACTAAAGTTAAGGTAGTTAAGTTGGTAGTTGATACATTCTCTTTCTATTGTGGTTTCCTCTTGGTGTGTTACCTTTCTTATGCATATCAGACTGAATGAATAAAACTGGTATCTAATATCTATTAATATAGATTCTAGTACACGGCGTAGTAATGAGACAGATCGCTGAACTCTTAACATTATTATTTCCATTTATTCCAGCGATGGAAAATACATTGAAACTTATGGTATTTAATAAGGAAACATTCTCACTTATCGTGATTCGTTGCTGAAATTTGAAGTTAAATATGTATCGGCCTTGTATTAAAATTTTTGTATGTGTCGTATTAAATTTTATATTTTATATTCCCACTGTAAAAGTAGAAAACAAAACATTCAAAACATATCTGTTAAAAGAGGATAGCATCCGGAGACCAACACAGGCTGACACAACTGCTCGAACTAATAGAAACAGACCACAATGTTAATGTAGAATGGAAAAACATTAAGAATGCTGTTACACAAATATCAATGGAAGTTTTAGATTACAGAATCAAAAAGAAACGAAAAAGAGGTTTAAAAATTTGGAACGAGGAGATAGCAGAAGCCATTGAAGAAAAGAACAAAGCATTCAGAGAACATTTGCAAAAAAGAACAGAGGAATCAAAGGAAAAGTACCACAGCATAAGGAATCATACAAAAACAATAGTGAGAAAGGCGCATATGGAATCATGGGACAGATTTATTAGTGGAATAGAGGATGATCTGCATGGAAGACAAGAAATATCATATAAACTAATGAAACACCTCAACAAGTCAGAGAAGGATACAGCACGGTTGAATGTGATACCAATGGAAGATTGGATAAAACATTATAAGAAATTATGGTATGATCCAGTATTAAAGGAAGTGTTTAAAATGCCAGAAAAATCAGTTGATGTAGACCCTATTGAATTGAAAGAACTAGAAGACGCTCTGAATAAAACAAAGAATAGAAAAGCTGCTGGCATAGATGGAATTGATTCGGAGCTGATAAAGTATGGAGGTAAAATTCTGGAAAGGAGAATGCTACATTTGTACAATATGTGTTGGATAAAACATGAGATCCCGGATGAATGGAGGGTTGCCAAGGTTGTATCACTATTTAAAAAGGGAGACAGAAGTAACCCAGAGAACTACAGAGGCATAAGCCTTCTAAATACGGCATACAAAATATACAGCAGAATAATTAATACTAGGCTACAAGCTATCTCTGATTATGTTTTATTAGAAGAACAAGCTGGCTTCAGAAAAGGAAGATCCTGTATTGACGATGTTTTTGTATTAAAACAAATTATACAAAAACGAAGAGAATTCAACCTAGAGACGCATTTAGCTTTTGTTGATTATGAAAAGGCATTTGATCGTGTTAACAGAAATATGCTGTGGTCAATTATGGAGAGAAGAGGTTTCCCTAAACACTTAATAAAAGTAGTTCAGAGCCTATACAAAAATACCAGAATTGTGATTGATGCTGGAAGACAGATGACTCAAGAAATTATTACTAACCAAGGTGTTAGGCAAGGGTGCAGTATCTCACCTACACTGTTTAATTTATACATAGACGACCTTACAAGGGAATGGAAGAAAGATAATGTAGGTCCAGGTATAGAACTGAGACCCTCTGAGTTTGTAAACACGTTGCTATTCGCTGATGACCAAGTTATTATTCAAGATGATGAAGATAAATTACAAATGGCTGTCTACAAATTACATCAATTAAGCAGCATATATAATCTAAAGATATCAATAACTAAAACGAAAACCATGGCATTTGTAGGAAACAATCCAGTAAGAACCAAAATTAGCATAGGAAGTAAAATACTTGAGCAGGTATCCCATTTCCAATACCTAGGTTGTGATATTACATATGAAGAGGATAAAGATATCACGAATAAAATAAGCAATTTTCAGAGGATCAATGGGACAATCAGAAGAACCTTAAAAGGGAAAACAAGGAGGGATACTCAACTTAAGTTTTACAAGGTGATGGCAGTTCCTGCAATGTTATATGGATCAGAATGCTGGGCAGCAAAGCAAAAAGAGCTTAAACAAATAGAGTCATCGGAAATGCGATTTCTACGGGCAGTGAAAGGATGTACAAGGCTGGATAGAATAAGGAGTTCATCCATACGGGAAGAACTAGGTATAGAGGCGATGTTAGACAAAGTAACAAGCTACAAGAATAGCTGGAGAGAGCATGTCGAACGTATGCCTCAAGAAAGGCTTCCAAAGCAAGCTCTGGAGTACAAGCCATTAGGCAAAAGAAATGTTGGTAGACCAAGGCTTAGATGGTGAAGCCGGAACAGGCAATGTGCCTAATCCTGGAAGGCAGAAGAAGAAGAAGAAGATATTCCCACTGTTCAGATACCGAAGGCAGTTAAACCTCGTTAACTGTCTCGGCCCCCGGCGCCTGCAAAATAGTGGTTATGCCGCCCGCATAACAGTTCTGTATGTCTGGTGGTGGAATTTCACGGGGCAAAAATTTCCTGTCTTCTTTTTAAAATTCGATAATTGCAACGATTTCGATCCATACAATTCATATGAGAGGATATGAATCTTAGGAAACTTTGGTGTATGACTTATTTTGAAGATGAAGCCAACTAGATGATTGCTCCAGTTCCCTCGAATTCTCTAGAGACCTAAATAATCACCTTCCTTAAAATATATTTCAATGCATGAAAATATAGATTACTAGAAAGCAATATTCGAAACATTTAGAACATCTATCATACTTCAAAAATATAAATGATTTAGTATCTTTGAAATAATTCCGCTAAAATTTTGTTAATTGATGACTTATTTAAGTCTGCTTTTATCATTGCATGGATTGATTGAACTTACATGATATTGTATACTTTTTTATAGGTCGTCCGCTTATGTATGTCACTGTGGTTATAATTAGATAATAGTAAGTTATAAGGAGTAATTAGGTAAAATTAATGAGCAGTAATGCTCGGCATAATCCGAAAAGAAATTTTATCTTACCCAATAAACAAGGTAATCCAGGCTACAGAAATGTACAAGAACTGGGTTTCACCATTGTGAAATACGCCTTTAATATTCATGCGATACTGCCACCCCTAAGGCTGTAGTTGTAAACTTGTAAGTAATCCGACCCGCTAATTAATCAAGCAAATGTAGATGTTTCGTGACTTGGTGTACTACTGCTTGCAAGAATGATCCCTTGATTTAACGTTGCCAGCTTCAGTTAGTTACAAATTCAAGCGTGTATGCACCGCGGTATCACATTTCCTAGCGTGTTGCGTTAGTTCTTCATCTATGTAGGTTAAACTTCGTAATGTCTTAATTAGTTTCAGTGTCATCGGTATTTTTAGATTTATCTCAGCATTGTCTCAGCATGAAACTCACGAAACAATGACATCGAATCTACAGAAACATGTTAATAGCCTACTATGTAATGATGGAAATTTTTATTCACTATAGTTGTTTTATCGTTTTAGTGTATTTAAGGGTGTATGAAACTGAGAAAGAAGGATGACTTATTTATACATTGAATTCTCTAAGATTTCACAAGCATTGTTATAGATTCCTATCAGTGGTATAGATTTCTATCAATTTCTATAATGGTCTCTCAATTTTTCTATCTTTACTCCGGTATTTACTTGTTGACAACTTACTCCTCTTTGTCTACAAGTTACTGTGGCTATGTCTTCTCTTCTGTTTTCCTACCCACAATTAAATTCTGTAGGAATCCATCTTCCCTCAATATCCATCCAACTCATATTATCATCTCCGTTTTACCTTTTTAATCAAAACCACTTCCACATATACTACCTTCCAAACTCATTTTAGATATTCAACCCAATTCATTTCGTAGTTAAGTGCCAACCCCACATCTCAAAAGTTTACAGTCCGCTTAAAACCTTTTTGTATACGGTTTAACCTTTATTTAAAAATACAAGACATTAAGAACCATCTAACGTCGAGTGTTTTACAAGTATTCCTGATATTTTCCTGTCCACCCCTCTCAAGAACTTAAGAGCAACTCAAATTTAGCTTCCCCTAGGTTGAATTCAAGAGTTTCAACTCAGAAATAAAATCTTAGAAATAATTGGTGTAAAGACTGTGGCAGTAATCAAAGGATTATTTAAAGCATTCATTAATTTCTATTGATTTTTTAACTGTACTTGAGTCAGGTGTTAGTAATGCTACTTCTTAAACTGTTGTGATTAGATTCACTAGTCGCGGAATGAGAAATGCATGAATGTGGCTGTACACGTTCTAGTATTTTTACGTAATAATTTTTTCATATGAAAATGTTTTTTAATGCTATGTCAATGAGATACATATTTCTACGGTACGATGGATAGATATGTATCGTACGAAAAAAACTACATAAAATATGAAAAATTATATTTAATAATAATTTTAGTACGGGACTACATAAAGACTTAAAGTACGTTAATGACCGGTTTCAGCATAGGTCATACAGGTGATGATGATATGAAATAATGATTCCTGACGAAGGTCATCTGCGTATTTTGTTCTATTTTTTTATCTTTTGAATCCTGTACAGTATTGTTATTAAATATATACTCACCCTGTTTCAATAAGTTACTGTTAATGAAAATTCTTTTAAATTTTTCAATGGCAGATAATCGTGATTGGAATTACTTTTGCGTGCATTTGTATTAATACGCAGTTGAGGATCCCTTTAATATTATACCACCAGTTTATATTCAAGAAAAAGTCAAACATGGCACCCCGTAGTCAAACCTACTCCTCTCCGATCCGGAATTTATTACCAATGCAAATCGAAGGTGCGAATTAGTGAATAGAGTTCCTTTCGAGTTTTCCCCAGCAAAGAAAAATTTTCATCCTCCTCTCACTTTTTCCCACCTCATTTGTAAGCCGAAGATCGGTAAGAATTTCCTGTTATCTCCCACGGATTTCGGCTCCCTCTTTACATTCACTTCGTTTTTGGAATAATTGGCTCCTCCCACACTCTCTAGAACAGACTCTCGAGGCAGCGTACTCCTGCAGAAGGGGCTGTACTGAAGGATGGGCCGAGGATAAGGACCTGGAGGGCGGAAGCTGAGGTTTCCAATCTTTGTCGACCCAAATCTCAGCGACGCAGATGGGGGTATGGACATTTCATCCGAAATCTAGTGGAATAAAAACGTGAAGTGGAAGGGTGTGGTTAAGATGGCTTAAGGAAATGATGCACGTGAAGGGTTCTGGAAGAAATATCTTCTCCGAGGATCTTGATCCAAATTCCTTCCTCGTTCTCTCCGACGAGAATTTTGGGCATTGAATAGCTTTCCTTTCACTCATACCCTGTGATATTTATGACGGCCTACAGCTTGATAACCTCTTCACCGCGTTTTTGGACGTGTGTGTCTAGCGTACTGTTTTCTAAGTTGTTTGCGATGTTATTTTGCTATGATACAAATAGAGGTGGATGGTATTGAATATCAAATGAATAAGAAATTTTAGATTTTGTTAGTTTTCGTTCAAAGTTGACGCTTGAACAGCGTAAGTGATTTCCTAAGAAGAGTATTTCAGAATTTCAAATGAGTGAGTGAAACTTTAACACTTCGGCAAATGTTTGTGTTAAAATATAGAAGAAATTTTTCATGGTCGTGTTCCCTCACGGAATCACGTTTCTGTCTTCGAATTATTTATTTCGTTATTGGTTTTGAAAGGAATTTTTAGGATGTGAAATATCTTCTTAAACTTCTTGTGACTCTTATAACTCATATATATCTATCAATTTTCCTATTGTATGTTTAGCATGAATATATGACATTTAATTCTATTAGATCTGGCCAGACTTTGTAGAAGTACATACTGGAGGAGTAAGAAGTACTTTTTAATTTCCATAGAAATTGTATATTAATGTTTTTGGATTTTATATGAATGTCTGTGGATATTACGGAATACTGCTTTCTCTTTCAACATGAAATTTAATTTAATATATTAACAGAAGAACTTAAAGTCATTTTGTCTGGAAGTTAAGTAAATTTCGTTTATGCTAGCTCATTAACAAGAATACAGTATACAGTCGATATCTTTTATGTATGTGTTGTTTAGGTATCGTTTAGCTTAGATTGCTGCTATTTACTTTGGTTTTGCGAGAGCTGAACCCCAAATCTTACAAATGATGATGCTCATCAAATTTTGATTTAAGTGTAAATCAAGGACTTTGGATCATTTCGATAAAGAGAGCATACTTTCATTTCATTTCGAAAATTTCAGGTTGAATTAGAAATGGAATGCTTTAATTACGAAAGAATTCCCCTCTTGAGTAGTAAGAAATTCATTCTGTGGAAAGAAAACGTCCCAAAATTTACAAAGGATAGTGAGGATAAGATTAAATTTTAGCTCCAATTGTAAGAAAAATTATGACGAATAAGGATAATCTGAGTTGGACCCAAAGATCTTCTATTAAAGGTGAAACATTGGTGGAGCGTAGTATATTTCTCGTCGTAGATTTTTTGCAAGCTGAGTAGTTGAAGTTTCAGTCAAATTTTATATAGAATATAACGTTTATGGAATTGAAATTTGGGTAATATTTTCCTATGAAAAACATATTATGAACATTTTGTTGTAGGCTGATATAAGTTTAATGTTGCTTAGTTTTGCATAAATTAACCTTCAGTTTTGCTGGTGATGTAGAAAATATTTTCCGCTACTCATGCTATTTTCTGCTAATTGAAGAGTATTACACCGGATTTATCTGATGAGGTTTCTTCTATTCAAGCTATAACATAATCTTAACTCTAGTTTATATTAAGTTATCTCCGCCCTAGCTTAATGTAGAGTCTTATATTGGTAAATTGGGATGGATATTCTTCAAATCTTTTAATAAGATTTATAATTCGGGCTTTTTTGCGCCCTCACGACTGATCGATAAAGGAGTTTTTCGGTTCATTTCTTCTCTTGGCCATTTTATGCTTTTATTTCTCAAGGAGTAACTCAGGGTCCTTAACTATTCGTTATTATATTTTTATAATAATTATATATTACCGCCAGAGTATTCCAATCCGATTATGAAGCAGAAATCGTTGGACCATAATAGGAATACTCAAATTCTAAACTTGTACAGAAATCATGCATGGGTATTATGTATTAATTTTTTTTCTTAATCACCCTTCATCTCGATTTCCTTTTGACCTCAAGCATCAAGCACCTCTCTCCTTGCATTTTTGGATTAACATAGCAAGTGGAGGGCGATCGTTAGTGCTATCTTGATTAGCCTCGAGGACGTACCCGATTTTTCCCATCGGAACAGCCGTGCGTGTATCCGTAATTAGTATCTTGTTCAAACATTAATTAGACTTCGGACTCCCGCAGAACGTCGGGGCCCGTCATCGGCTCACGTGGGCCCGAAGCCACCATAACGGCGTTAAGGAAACTGAGTGGATATGGGCAGAAGGGAAAAGGGAAAGGTTAAGTGGAGACGGCGTCGAGGACCAGCGCTCTCTGTTCCCTCATTTTGGCAGGTAAAAAGCACGAAGAGGAGCAGAAATAAATTGGCCTGGGGAGGATAAAAAGAGTGACGTAGGGAAATGAAACGAGTGGAGATGATGATGGGATTGCGGGGGGAAGAATAAGAGCCGAAATGAGATTCAGGCATTTGTTTTAGGAGACAATTAGAGCGAGAGATGAGTTATTTTTTGTGCGTCCGTAATGGAACTGTCGCGACGGTCGTAAGTAAACCGAATCTGGAGTATAACGACGTGGCGTTTGTGTTACGTTCGCGAGTTTATCAACTCTTTTCCCGGATGGGATTCCTTGTTTAACTTTTTCGGGATTCCGAAGAGGTTTTACTCCTTTTTTTGTTCGGAGTTTTAAGGGAGTTGAGGCGGGGAAGATTAATTCTGTGTTTAAGGATGGGACAGTCTGCTTAGAGCCGTTTAATTTGAGAGGACGTTAAAATTTAGGCGGCACAAGGAAGTTTCCGTACTTACTCGCTAAGTAGACGGTTCGGAAGATGGCTTAAAGCTATTTTTTGGGAATTCATATTGGTCTCTTTCTTATCATTTTTTGATACTTAAAATCTGTCTTGATGGAGTAAATTTACTTTTATTTGATGATTTATGCTTTATAATTTTTTCCTCCAATATACATGTAGAATTCGGATTTTTTTTATCAGGATGTCTAAATTATTATCATTTGATACTTAAAATCAGGCTTCCTGGAGTAAATTTTCCTTTATTTGACGATTTATTTTTTGTAATTTTAATAATTTTTTCTCCATTTTACATGCAGAATTCGGATTTTCTTCACGCGTAGAGAAACTGAACCACAAACTGTATGAAACATTATTGATTAAGTATTTTCTTTCGAAGAAATTAGCTACTGAGCTTTGTCCACATGAAGTTTTTAATTGTTCCATAGAGTTAATCTAAATCTGTTTGCCTTCTCTTTCCCCGTTAATTAACTTTTCGTGCGCAAATAAAATATTAATGTGAAAAAGATTCCCATCGTTCTATCATTGGATCAATGTAAATCGATTTAAGCAATAAAATAGAACGTGATTATTATTACTAATTGACCCTTTATTAGTCGAGGTTACGCCCCATTGGGCCTCTCTTCCACGTAACCTCGTATGATGATCTTTTATGGTAATTAGTAAAGGAAATACATAAAATAAAACTAAGAAAAGAGAGGAAAAAAAACGGAAAATGGAAGATCTTCACAACTGAAGGGTGATATAGAAAAAAACCCCAATGCTGGAGAAGCAATACATAAGAACATAAGCGATCTTTATAGAGAGGTAGAGAGTAGACGGAGGTAGAGAATACTAGACATAGGAAAGTTAAGATTAGGCTTTAGGATAGCGTTTCTTGTCCAATACGGAACAGAAAGGATTTTTAAGTATTCCTTCTATTTAACGTCGTTATTAATCCCATGAGAGCAAATGTTTCCTTTGTTTGGATTCCGGTTGATAAAGTTCCTTCGCCGCAATTCGCGGCTGCATTTTCTCAGGAAGATTTGGGAGACTCCTTCCTCGGAAGCAGGCTCCTAAAGATTACTTAACATAAATTGTGAAATGCCTGCGAAGTCAAATACCACTTCACTTTGCATTGGCTAACAACGCTTGCGCTTTCACGGATTGTTGTACTTCGCGCGGTAGATTAGAGATTCAAGAGAGCCTTGCGCTCATAAAGATCCTGCCTAAGCACCTCGGGAGGAGGTGTGTTTGCGCTTACAAGAATCCACCGCGGATAAGAAGATTAATCAATGCATAGGCTGCTCGAGTTGGGCGGATCGATTGTCGGATCTCCAGGCAAAAATGCAATTTCCAGTGGATGAAAGCCCGAAATCCGACGTACCGTGTTTTATCTTCGTATACTGGAGTAGAGTTGAATAATTGGTCAAATTTAGGAACGATTGTACCCAGTATACAGTCGTGATGATGATTTATGGTGTTTACGTACTTGGGAGACGAACGTTCTGCAAGGATGGCTTGAATGTGTTTCTTTGAATGTTTCTATGTGTAGCTGAGTTTCATAGATGTCGGAAGTTCCTTTTCTAGATAAGAAATTTTTAAATAAAATATTGTAATCCTTGTTTGGCACATTGGGGTGTAGTATATTCTTAGCCCACCAATGTCTTCATTTTGTTATGATAAACTTGTTTCTTACATCTTTTAACCACAACCGTGTGAATGTTATTTTTAAACGGTAAAACTGCTTATTTTGATAAGAACAGAATTTTCACTTTTTTACCAAATTACTTCTTTTCATTTTCCAGAATAAATATTTTTTAGATTTTTCAGTAGTATAATATTTTTCTTGTAATACAATATATTGAGCAAACTCGGTTAAGTTAAGCCGTTTTATGAAAAAATATGTGATTTATTTGTGAAAACAGTAAGTTTTCATTTTTTCCGATATTTGAATTTTTTGAAGGAACTTAATTTTATTTTTTCGTTATATGACCCATATTACCTCAAGAGGTAAACTTTTCAGAATTAAGAAAAAATTCAAGTAAAAATATTCAATATACAACAATTTTTATTGCTGGGGTGCGATCCACCCCAGTGTGTCAAGCACATCAATCCACAGAATTGTCTGAAATAAGGTTTAAATTTTTACTTTTCTAGCAATATATCGTAATTTATATTCCGTTATCTATGACAAATACGATCACGATGTAAATCAATGTCTTGATTGGATTTAGTAATGTGGAATGTAGCTATCAGTTTAAAGGGAAGATTTTGCATCTTTCGGACAGGTAAAATATCTTGGGTCTTTTGTTCAGGTAATTCTCATTAATTCACATGCATATACACTACCTCTAGAGAGGTTTACGAAGGTGCTTCCACTCAGCCTTGGGTGAATAGCGGCCAGAGATAATTGCTCTCCTCATAAAATACTTAAGTCGTAAATTTGCACTGTTGTTATCCTGGGCGTTTTCTCGTTTTTTGTACCATTCTGCTCAGAATGGTGGATAATTCTTCAACCGGCGAAAAGAATAATTCTTAGAAAGAGAAAATTTAAAGTTAATATTACTGAGTGGTATGAACCTGTGTTACATTCTCTATACTTTAACGGTTTAGCTGGTATTAATGAAATCAAATATATTTCTAACACTGACATTTATCATCCCTCATCGTGAAATGTAGAATTAAATATTCCTAAAAAGTTTCCTTACACATATCTACGACAAATGAGGTTTCATAAATGAAAATGACTTTCACTGAGATGTTACATGGAAAACATTTATGAGGTGTTTCTGTGCAAATTTCTCCTCCAGTGGATTTAACTGACACGGAAGTTTTTAAACTTTTTTTTTTTATTTTTCAGTAATATCTTTCAAAGTGCATGAGATCCAGAATGTTTATAAGACTTTCTGTCTCCATATAACGTTATGATAGCTAAAAATTCCGGAGTTATATTTTAACGATTTCTCTTGTATTCCACTTCAGATTTTGAGATGGAAATCGCACTAATGACGGTATCTTGTAAACGATTTCGTCCCTATTTATAACTTTCCTTTTGTCTTGCTTAAGGAAAAATTTGCTTACTCTAGTTACACTTCTGAGAGGCTGCTATACTTTTCTTGCCAATACTTGCGGTTGATATTATACATTAGATAAATATATAATACACACTAGGAATATTTAAGATTTTTGAATATGCATTTGTACTTAAATAAATTGTTTCAGGCGGGTTAAAAATAATGCAGATTGATATATTATTGCTTCAAAGGATTAAATCCAAGCATTAGATATTATCCCAATATGAATTAACGGGATTTTTAATCCATGAATTGTGATATGACGACGGTGTAGTAGAACTCCTTTTCGAATTCTTTTTGTATTTCATTGAAGGAATTAGGCCTTCCTGTTCATAATCCATGATGATTTCTCTTTGATGTCTTGTCACGTAATAACGTGTGGTGTAGAATTTCTTTGCAATTCAATTTAGCTTTTGAATCCTTCAGCTGTTATTGAAATTGGATTGGTAATCCCGCTTTGTTACTCATTTCAGAGTATGAATTTGAATATTTAACTTTAGATTTTGCCGTACAGCTATCTGTTTATTGTTTTCAGTTGATGAGTGATAAGCAATCTCAATTGCAAGCTAATTATATCATTAATGATGAAGTCATAACCTTTATTGGAATACATAAAAAGAGAAATAACGATTCGAAAATAGAAAACGGTGTTAAGAAGGAATTTTTAGGGTAAATTTTTTTAAGTCTATCGAAACATTTTCATTAATACATTGTTTGCTGATTTCTCATTTCTTTTCTGATAAAGGAGTATTAATATGATGTTTACCATGTGATACACATAATTTGCTAATAGATATGTTCATTAACCTAATATTCATGGAACTGAACACCTAGTAGCAACATACCCTTGTGCATTAATAGCAATTAAATAGCTTTCTTTCAAAATAAAGTATAGTTTTTAAACATTGAAATACATACCTCGAATTCACGAGGGAACTAATTGGGAGGTAGTTTGCCGGATTATCACAATCTTTTCCTGCATTTCCAGCAAAAATTTTACATTTAAAGGTCATGACATGTATAACGTTTGACACATTAATTCCAGTTGAGCAATCCCAAATGTAAGACAAAATGAGCTCTTTCCGATTTCTCGGAAAATTAACGTTATACAAACATACCGCGAAACAGATAATTTCCGCTAAAATTACAATGGAACCAAATGCAAATTTGAAGTTATATCAAAGTTCGGAGATCGTCATAAAAAATTCAGGTATGTTATTCTTTTTTTCGAAATTCAGTTGACGAGGAATTTAATTGAAGTATTTACGGAATGATTGTATAGAAACGGAACCCGTATCTCTTCATGAATCCATTAGCATTTAAAAATTCGACTTTTTTTTGAAGAATATAGACCTATTCAGCTTATAATGATCATGCATCGGTTTAATTCATCCGCAAAGCTGCGCTATTATCACTTTATAATTTTTGAATACGATAAAATGGATCTCCGATTTTTCAAAGCATTTTTGTCTGTTACACCTTACACATAGAACTAAATATCAAGGCCAATTCGATCAAATGTATTTTCGATTGGTAATGTATGTACCGTTGACTCAAATTTTATAACGGAAGCGTTATATCTGATCTATAAATATGTAGTGTTTATATTAGGGAATGAATATTTTTCATTGAATACAATTCTCCGTTATGTTATTATATGATGTACTATAGAGGTAATTTATTATAGTTTTTTTCCTTTTTAATGTTTATGTATGTGTTTCATATAAAATCGTCTAATCACACTATGCTACTCATATATTTGCTGATGATACCAAGCTTTAATTAATATGAAAGTTAGATAAAATTGTCGATCAATTAGTTAGATCAATGTTTAGATCTTTGGGTAAATAATTTGAAAATATCATATCCAAAATACTGCAATTGGCTGCTTACAAGTAATGTTAATCTAAGAAAATCGTAAATTATTTTATATTCGTATGCATTCAGGAACAATCCCTTGGATTGATAAATATTGAGATCTCGCATTCCTAGTTACCCGTGTGTAAGCCAAACAAGGATTTTTAATTCCCGAAATAATCTCCCTAAATGAGAGGAATTGGAGCGCTCGTTATGACGTAGTAAAAATCTCATCTCCCGAGCCAAGGGAATAAATGGTATCACAATTCATCTCCTTCGTCACATCCGAAGGGAAATCTAAATTATAAGAGTTCGTTAATAACGCGTTCGCCCAGTGCAAATAGATCCACTGTTAGGAGAGACGTTAGTGCAAGAATGGTGTAACAACAGTTAGTTCAGCGTCACAGGGATTCCTCAGGGACTTAGACATTGGAGCGATCGATCTGTTTGCCATTCTATCCAAGAATCCCCGGAGATTTCGCTTGCGGTGCAGCTGATTAATGCATCACAGCCAGTATCAAGTGTGAATCTCACAGCTGACCCCTTATTCTAATACTCGGAGGATCCTCGCTGGATTTCTATGTGTAGGCGTGTTAGCAGATTAAGATTCCAAACATCGCGAGCGGAAAATTTTCCCACCGTTCTCCCATCTTCTTCCCGGTACTTATCCCTGTGTTCATTTCGGCCTAAGTGTGAAAGACAAGCTGACGTGGTTCTTTGTTCAGCATCCGTCCTTTGCTTTACCAGCAGAGTCGAAAGTTCTTCATGCATCGATCGAACGTTTCGCTGAGATTTTTACGTCTTTTTTGTGGAGTACTTTGTAAGTAAGTGATTCTTGAAGGATCAAGTTGATGAGGAACAGATGATGCAGAAATAAACATTGCCAGTACGTGTTTCTCTTTGTGAATGATGTTATACCACAATATTTTTACGATATTTAAAAGAGCGCTTGTTATAACTTTATCAACCAGTTTGTTTTCGCATTGAGCCATACTAAATAGTATTATTTTCATGGTGTTCATCGTGTGTTTGAAAAATAATTTAGTTATATGAAGCCTCGTAAACTCAATTATTTTGTAAACAGGTAGAATTTATTTTAGTTTACAGCTTGATTATCATGCCTATTTAGACCAATATACCTCCTATAACTATAAACTTTAGATTTGAATTTGGTGGGCACGTATACCTGTATCAGTCATGGAATTGGGATATTTTATACCCACCTCTTCATCCTGGTTAAATACATATTAAAGTTTTATTATGGACTATAAACTGATTTCAGTTATGATAAAATAAATACAATAATGTAATTGATAAGAGAACTTTTATGCCTTTACCATAGAGCTTTTTATTGAGCTAACATGTTTTCGACCTCTTAGGTCATCTTAAGTCTAAAAGGTATGTCTAAAAAAGTTCAGTAGTAGAGATATGTGTTCTGTTATCATTTTCATTATAATGGTGACCTACCACCTAGTCGAGGCCGAATTAACACATTCCAAAATATTGTTATTTTCCTTATGGAGAAACTTTACGGCAATGAATAAAGTAGTATAGATGCCGGACTGGAGCCTGAATCTCCCAACTATCGGTAGTATCCAATAAGCTATTTGTTCAGATTGTTCTAACGCCGTTCAGAAGACTGTAGGAACGAGTACTGGTCCCATCAAACTTTTTTCTCATTTATTTACGTTTGAGGTTTGGAATATCTTTGAGAAGTTTCTTTCTTGCATACATTTACGTTCAATCGCTAACTATTATTATGATTCATTTCCTCATACGTTTATTTTTCATTCTTTACAATAAGCTTTACAATGTAAGCTTTTTTTGTTCCATTTGAATGAAGCGATGAAATTGATTTTTCAACTAATTGATTTTAAAAGTATCATTCTATGTTCCGACATACTTCCACTTACCTCTAAAAGGAATTATTACTCAAACAAAATCTGCAAGCGATGAGAAGATTTTGATCAAAAGAATTGAGAAACAATATAAAGTAGGTCATGTATCCGTATTAGATATATTTATGTTACATCATTTCCACAGTCACAGTGGCAAAACTCTTTTATGAATAAAGTTTACTACAGAAATTACGATTCAGCGAAAATAAACCGTTCGCGACGCTTTGCAATGTTATATTGCTTAAAGGCAGGGATTTAGAAGAAGCATTAATTTCTGAGGAGAATGGTACTGTCTCCAGTGCAAGTAAGTTATGGCTGATCCCAGATGTGCGGAGCGTTGTAGAGAAACTATCTCCAAATCCTTTGAATCTTCCGCCGCTAAAGCAAAAACGATTTTCGCAAACAAGATTTACACCTCGTCACGCCACACGAGTGTGAATAAAGTATCTGGCATAACGGATGATATTCTTTCTCAGTTCTGCGTGCCGTGCACTTTGCACGCAGGAAATACGCTTAGCATACAGATCACCTTTATTATGTTAACATGTTTTATAGCAGTAGCAACACATAAAGTGTACCATTACGTCTCCTAATCTGGAAGCCTCTCAGGTTTCGCTTAAATTCTCTTGGTCGTCTGTTTAAGGGAACATATGTCGCTAGCCCGAGCTACATTCCATTAAATTGCCGAGGGACTTTTTATTGCACGTTATTTTCCTGGAGAAACATTCTTCCTTGCTTTCTTTATCTCATTGATCTTAGATTTGGGATATTTATGTGCGATTACGTAGTTTTTTAGTGAGCATGAAGTGCCGTTGACTGTTTATAATTTAGTATTTTGCTCTTTTAAATGTTGGTAATATACTGAGATTATCTCAATATGAATCTTCGCAAAAGAGGATATAAAGTGCTAAAATATTGTAGATATCAATAAAGAAACTAGCCTGCAAAATTCCTAGATTAATCCAAGTGTATATTATAAATCATTCTTTGAGCTTCTACATCTTCAATCCTTTCTTCTTCTTCTTTCTTTTTCATCTACCATATTTGAACATCTCGATTCTACATTATATCATTTTCTCCTTGTGTTTTCTTTATCTTACAATAATTTTATAATTTTTACATGTATATTTATTAAATATATCCGGTGAAGAAAATTGGAAATATCTTACTCAATATATAGAGATCCCATTTGTATTCAAATTAATATCTTCATAAAATAGTAAGATGAGATTTGATAAAATATATTTCATAGAATTTATAGAATTTTCTTATATTGTATAAAAGAATTAAGGGAGATTTATGTAAAAACAGCTTTATTCAAATATTGAATAGTGCTTCGATGCATATTTATCTAATATGCTAACTTTGTACTGAAATTAATTGTATTAGAGCCGAATATCCTCCAGCTGTATTACTAGGAAATGTAACGAACATGTATTTCAAAATGAATTTCGTTGAAAATTTTATAAAACTCATCTAGATAATTAATGGAAAAATATGTAACGGAAACATTGAGTTGACTTCTGATGCTAGTCAGAATGAATTCGGCGAGGATCATCAAGTATCAAATCCTCGATATTTATTCAAAACATTTTACAAGACGGTTCATCATATACGTAAATGTGAATAACTGTATAGCTTTCTCAGATTTAATTGGATCGACTCGCAGAGTTTCCAGCTATCATAATGACCAGCCAACCTATCTCACGAATCAATTTGCGAGATACCAAGTTTCAAGCGGCGTAGAGCTAGAAACATGCTAATCCGCTGGAAATTGGGCACGGAAGATTCTCATTAAAGATGAATGCGCGAGTAATACGGAAGTGTTCCAGGCGAAAGACTAGCGCAAATTCTATTATTCCACCGGGAACAAGTCATAATTGCGCACGTCTTCAAAACGGGGTCCTCGAGCACGGAGTAAGGTCTAATCCGATCTCCAATTAAGAATTACAAGCGGCGACACAAATAGGAACGTCTTTTAATACCGACTCTTCCGAAGCGGTAATCTTCTTCTTACCATTGCGAGAACTGTAATCGCTTTTTCCCTCTATTCCACCATTTTCCATTCCCGATCTTCGCTCCATTCTTACCTCCCAGTTCTTGCGATAGGACGTAACTGCGGCCAAGTATCCGACGTTCTTTCATTATGTCCGTAATCGGCCTATCGAAAGGCAGTTTTCGGTCCGCCTCTATCTTAATGAGAAAAAAGTGTATCGAGAAATGATTTTCCGGGGCGAAAGTGTATTTTTAGAGAGTTCAAGGACATTCGTGAGAAGGCGGGAGTCGGAATACTGTTATTAGGGTGGAATGAAGAGGTCATTTCAACGCAATAAAAAGGGAGATAAGGATTTAAAGTATCTCTCGGAATTATCTCGGGGAATTAAGTCCATATTCATGTTAAAGGAGACAGATATGGCGTCTGAAACGCGACTTAATTCGGGTTCTTTCGCCGGATTCGTATTTATGAAGTGATTTTTTTATTTTATGGAATGGGATTGGAGTAATGATTTTCATTCTGTCGTCTGCGAGTGATAGCAATAAATCTGAATTGTGTCCTGCTCTAGGATATATATTATTTTAGAAGCTTGCACATTCCTCTCCGTGATGGACTTATATTAATACTTTTTTCTTGGATATAGTATTGGGAAAATTCCTACATTATCGGTATTACAGACTATTTGGAGTTGTTCTACAGAAAAATAGCTCCAGTTGAAATCATTTAAGATTTTTTTGGGGTTTACGAGAAAAAGGACAATCCAAGTTCTCCGTTCTGTAGATTATTTAACTTTTGTAGATATAGTTACTTATATGCTATCTGTAGATATTTTATATATACAGATATTTATTTTCTTACAAATTTACAATAAAATACAGAAAGATATCACAAATATATCATCGAAAGCTTGAGGTTTCTCTTTACGTTACACTTTGTTGAAGCAACTGTTATACAGAAACATATGCATTACAAAAAACAAGCCAAAATTAAAACTTAACAAATCGAAGTTATGAAAAATGTAAAAAATAAGAACCAAGTCAAAAATAACAACCAAAGAACATCTCATAATTGTTATAGAATCGTGCAGTTTGTATAAGAGCTCTGCAAATATTAATGAAGTATAAAAAACCTCGTTGTGGATAGTCATTGTGCGAAGATACGTCTGAATATACAATGCTAAGCTAATTTAAGAGTTTGATAGGGCGTGAAACTACTTAAATGAGTCCATATGTAACTACTTAAAATTTAATGAGGAAAATGCCGTTTTTTTCAAGTATATTATTCATACGGTGACGAAACGGTCATTACGTTAAGTAAAAGTTTTGTCGTGAATGGAATATTTTTACGATTTTATTGTAGTAAGTATATATATTCTTGGGCTCCCGAATATCCAAATGAGCATTGCGTTCAACTTTGGTTAAAGCTGTCCCCGGTTCTATTCCCGTTGGGTACTCACGTGCAAAATGATCTCAGCTGTCGAAGCACTTTCAGAATAGAAGTACTATAAATATCCTTCTTAAAACTATCTTCCGAAAGCTCAGCTAGGTCCTGAAAATACGCTTTCAACTTACTATAGCTTCTGCCATTCTTTTATGCAGTCAAGCATTTCTAGCTGTTTTCTTTCTCTTTCATGCTTTCCTTCAATTTTTCCGTCAATTCGTCTTCTTAGAAAGCAATCCCGGCGTAGTATATGCCTCAGCCAAGACGCCTTTCTCTTTTTTATTTCTTTCCGTAGTTTCCTCTCCTCTCTGATATTCATCAGAGCATCCTCGTTTCTCAGTCCATTTCACCTTTAACATTTTTCTCTTCAGCCATATTTCTAAGTATGTACTCTTCCTTTCTAAACATCCAAGTTTCACTGCCATAAAATACCACACTCCAAACAAAACATTTAGCGAATATTTTCCTTATATCTACTAGAATTCTACTTATTAACAGTCCTTTATGTTGTCGTACATTTTTTAGACTATTATAAACAAAAGTATGTTTTGCATATATATGTATTGGCTTTGATTATGACTTTGTAAAGTTTTGGTGTACACTGTATGTTTGGAGGTGGTAAAATGTTGATCGTTGACTTTGTAATTAATCTTTCACGAAGATCATCATAATTTAAGTACACATCTTATTTGAAAAATTAGCTTCTAAAGCCTGGTAAATGCAAAATTTTAAAGTAGGTTTTACTGGATTAAAAATTTAAAAACGTTCTCCTTCTTGTCAAGATATCTAAACAAGTAATAATGCAGCCATCGTTGCCATTATTATATTCAAGGAGTTTCTTCATTTAATAGGCTCAACAGACATATCATGCTGTTACTTTCCTTCTATTTTATGAAAGAAGAAAGTCATGTTCATTAAGGTACATTCTTATTTTGAAACTAAATAATATAGAACTACATCTGCAATCTCATCAGTATTTTCTACGGATTATTATTCCAAAGATGTTTTGAGAACTTGGGTATTTCCTTTTCCATATTTTTATTGGAATTTACAAGTAATTTTCAAGTAAATTTATATTATTCAGAAAGGTTTTTCCTCCATCAATATATCTGACAAATAGATTTTCACATGAAAATGTATAAAATGTACACTGAATAAATTATCCCGCCGTCATTTCAGAAAATTGAATTAGAAACATTTAGTCGTTTCGGTTATCATTCTGAAACACCATGAGAAAATTTATTGCCCTACGGAGTTCAAAATTTTAATCATCATAAATCAAATTAAATCTAATCTTCACATCTGAATATCCATATTCGTTTTCCTTATAATCCGGCTCAGGTGACTTTCGCTGTTTTTAGAGGGATGGATTATCACATAATATTCGTCGAAAATTCTGCTACAACAGTTCTTTATAAGAGTTGATGTTTACATCACAGAGTATTGTAAGGAAGGAATGTTTCATTGCGACTGTCAATGAATCAGGAGTTAAAAACTCTCCATTAGTTGTTAGTCAGGTTAGCATGTTCTAGAACCGTGAATGCCGGGATTAACGACTTCTAGGAGTCACCCTATGCTCATTTCAATAATCATCATCCTCAGGGAATAGACTTAAAATAACTATTCTGATAGATTAAATGTTTAACTCCCGAGGATTATAGAATGGCTATAGAAATGGTTATTCCTATAAGTCACTTATCCCGGCCTTACCCAGCGCTCCGGTACCTAGAAGGCGCTAGCCCCGACCAACGGCTAACGGAGTTTTTTCAGCTCTACATTCTAGAACGCTGTAAATACATACCCGATTAGTTTGTTCGTTCAACAAGTTCTAAAGGCATAAGCGTTTCCTTCATTGAGTAAACGCTTGTCCGGAACTCGCATTTTGCAAGCTCGATAAATACATTCCTACGATTCGCAGCCATTCCCCCTTCGGTCTCGATTTACCTAATGACAAAGGAAGCATTAAATAAGGTACGATCGCTCAGATTTCCTCGGATTTGTTGCGTTTTTAAAACGGGATTTGCGAGAAAGGAACGGTTTTCGTGAGAAAAGGAAGTTTTCGTTTCTCCACCAGTGACCATATTTGGGCTCGGCAGGTCGTAATTCGTCGAAATCACGCGAAACATCTGCAAAATGTTATTCAGATAGTGCTACAAGAACAGGTACCCGCAAAAGAAACTCCAATTTTGGGTTTCTTCTCGTTTTCTTAAGTATCACTCCGAAAAAAGTCCCATTTCGTTTTTCCTTCCTGTATGCTCTGTTTTTCCCCGTACCTTGTATTTATCCGTGTGCAATAGGTGGTATCCATGCAGTTATTTTCCGTGAAATATCGTCGTTAGTCTCCCTTCTGGGTCATTTACCGGTGAAAAGTTCAAAGAATGAGGGAAATTGTTGTGGAAATTTATAATGGACGTGGAAGTTTTGAACTGTACATATTTTTCACGAATTTTTTTACGAAAGAATGATTTTATGCGATTATATCAGATAAATACAGACCTAATACACCAATCGCCGTGACGTTATACCGAAATTTTAAGCTAGTGTATATAACTTGAGCTATTTCCATGTCTCAGGTTGTTTTTCAAATCATTAGAAAATCAACATTAAATCCGGTTTAGATGTTTAGTTATAAAGGGAATAGAATATTTATGAGAAAATGTATTTTAGTTTTTTCGATTGAACGTCGCTAAACTTTTCTCAGCTAAGCTTTTACAGTATTGATTATCAAGTATGACAAGCTGATAATAGGGTCATTTTATGAACACGAATGGTAATTAAACACAGGTGGTATTTCAAAGATGATATCAACAAACAAGGACAGGAATTTTATTTGGGTGACTGAGTGAGTTTCTCTGCGTATTTCGATTCTTAGCTTCTCCGGAATTTCGAATATGCATTCTCTATATGCATTCAAGTTGTAAATACCTATCATACGCGATTTCCTTTCTAGGAGAGACAATATTTGTACTCAATGAATGGGTAATATTCGACGTATTTTCCTGCTGTCTACTTTATTGGTATATTCTATTCAGTTGCAATTTTCCTTCTTAGGAATCCCTTTGGGGATTGCGGAAGGAAATCAATGCTCGACTTTGCGTTCTATCATGGTTCAGTTTGATGCAAAAATATGTTTTCCTTCTTTTATTCAGTTAGTATTATCAATTACTAATATACTTTTATTTCTATTTTCAGGTAAGAAAAACACTTCCTCTTGGTGCCTTACCACTTCGTAACGAAATCAATCTAATTTCCCATACACCAAAGCCGCGAATGAAAGAAAAAGGTCAAACTCAGATATCTCCGAGAGAAGCACTCCAGGCAAGTTAAGTACCTGAATTTTTTAATCTTAAATATACTGTTTCTCTTGCGGTCCTTCGTCATTCTTTTTTTCATTCTTTAAAAATGCGTCACTTCTGTGATGACGTTGAGTAAGACATCGTAAGGTACCGTCTCGCGTATGTCTCAATAAATTGTACAATAGAAAGGTGTTAAAAAATACCGATAACCGTAAAAAAACTTCCTATTTTGTTTATAGGAGTCAAAAATATTTATAAAAGACTCCTTGAATATTCCTTGAAATATGTAGAAGATAAGGGAGAAGTTTGATTCTCTTGCTTTTAAATTCAGCTTTTTTTAAGAGAGTATTCAACTTTTCTCAATGCTCAATGTCTAAGGTCTACGTAACAAAAATTTCACAAGTTTGATTGATTACATAAATGTTTAAATTTCTCCAATCATTGTGAATGGGATCAATAGACCTATTCCATTGATATTGGAGGAAAGAGGCAGCTTTCTAGTGACCTAATAAGTCCTAATCTAAGTTCCAAATCAGTCTCCTAATGCTATATAGGGCAACGTAAAACAACCTTTGCGTATCGGCACATTTTGATTATCTTCATCAGCTTGTTCTATGCAAAATATTTCGGCAGGATATGAAATGCTACCTTTCCGACTATCAGACCTTGTGCGTATGTCAGCCATGTAAAACAAGATCTTGGCTAAATGGTCCACGAATGCTCCACATATTAACCGATGTCGTGTAAAACAAGACCATTTCTCACTTGTCCATAAATGTCCAACCAATTGAGTGGGATCCATTATATGTATTCCATTAACAGAGCGATGTAGACCCTTGGGGCTGGGAAGTCCAATTCATTAGTTTGCAACGCACCTTAGTGCGTTATACGATAAGAAGTATTTCTTTTGAAATAGGTATTGAATCATACCATTACATTAAAGCATCGATCGGGCGCGCCTTATTATGTTACATAAGCAAACAATAGGTATAAATGTTCATTATATTTAAACATATAACTCTCGTTCATTGGTAGAATTATTGCTTTAATTTGTTTCGATAATGTGTTCTATGCATTAGGTTGGCTATTTTTGTCGATAATTTTAAATTAAAATAATTATTCAATCTTGAATTTTATAGCCAAAAAATGTGTAAAGCAAATTCTCAACCGAATCTTAAGAAAATGTTCCATTTTTTTTACTGATCTGAATTATAAATCGCTTTTCCTACTATTCATTTGAATCACTACATCAACCCTATAACATCTATTAATAAAACTTCATTTATTTATTATTTCAATGTACAATAATACAATACATGTAAACTTTGGAAAGTACGAGAGTAAGGAGTTTAAGTTATAGTATGATAATGCTACCTAGAAATATGAAAGATCACATAGAAGTGCTGCCTGTTCAACACACAGTACCTACGTCATTGATTCTGTTGAATTAAATAAACAAGGAGCACCACTGGGCAATAGATCTGTTTAATTAACTGTTAATAAATACTCCAATATCTATACTTATATCTTCGAGTTGCAAAACGGAATTCAAAATCGCAATGAAAAGATACAAAAAGCCTTATATACTTACTTGAAAAATATCTTTAATACCATAAAATTGGCATACTTTATACGTAAGCACGTCCACTCTAGGGTAAGATGTATCAGATAGTAATGTATTAGTTTCCACTTCCGATTAGATGAAATACATGTTAAACCCTTGTACTAATCTTACTTGACGAGGGACAGAGGGTAAAGGGCTCAATTCAATCTATAGGGTTAAAAACTTGAATTTTATGGGAAAATTAATGGTGAGTTTGAAATATATCGCTTTAGGTTTACTTATTATAGAGAAATATATTATAAATTCCCTTTTAATTTATTACCTTTGACTGTTTCTGCAAATGATATCAGATATATCCAGGCATCCGCTATATCTACAATGATAATCTGAATTTCTAACTCCAGCAGAGGGAGCTGTCTCAGTAATTTTTCGGTCTCCTACCCTTGAGTGCTATTTGAAGAGGACTAACATCAATTTGGCTACATATCTACGTAATAATTTTCACATTTAATACGAATTCCCAGTTACCACTGCCACGGATTCAAAACATACTCCGTATAAATTTCAAAAGTAACTCTATGTTCTTTGATAATCTGCTCCATTCTGAGATATCAAGCGTTAGTTGGAGGAGATTCTTAGCAAAGGTTTCTGCTTTATCAGGACGACTTCTAACAAAATGTGCCAGCCTAGATTGGGTCTTATCTTCCTTTCAAATACTGTCCTTATCAGCTGGGTCCCATGCAATAGACGTGCCCCAGATGTTTCCGACGCATAGCCCCATTGTCCTTTGACTTCTCAATGGTTTCCTTCGAATTTATTTGTTACTTTTGTAAATATTGTTCATGCAGTGCTGTTTCAAGAATAGGGTCTCCAACAGCGTGAACTAGGCCCGAAGAATTTTGCCGTAAACGAGAACGCTATAGAAGAATAAGAACGATCTTAAGAATTGCCAGGTTTTGAAATATTCAGCTCTAATAGTGATAAATTTTCTTGAAATATGTGAAATTATTCAGTTACTCATACAAAGATTTTATAGTTTAATAATGTTATTTTTGGGGTCCTTTTTGAATTAACTCTATATGTAATGATTTCATGGCCGATCTTTTAGTCTCTGGACGAGTAATTTACGTAATTTTTCAAGTAATTTGAATATTTCTTGATGAGCATCAAAGGAGTATTTAACTCAGAGAGGTATCTAATATTTATATCATTCCTTCTTTGTAAGGATAATTAGGACGATTTCTATCAGCAGAATCAAAAAATTCCTTTCATACCAAACTCCCAAATTATAAGTATAATCCAATGGAAACTTTTTTTGGTTCATAGCCTAAATTTTTTTTAATAAACCCAATATTACTAAGCAAAATATGGTAAAAATCAATCTAGATATTATATGGCTGGGACCATATCACGGTGTTCATTTTAAGTGTGTCTGTTTTCCATGATTTATCTTCTAATCTGAAAGTATTACGGTTTCCGTACTAATTATCGAACGTCAAGACACCTTACTTCAGTATTTATTGCCTTGAAGCACAAAACAAAACGATTATAAAATTTCTGTTTAAGCATATTTTTTACAGAGATTTCAATCGAATCTTGCTGTTACTGTGATAGCAATATGAGCTATTTTTCAGTTCCAAATACTATCCTAATATATTTCTATCGTGTTTAATATTACCAACCTTCAATCCTTACCCCATTTCCATGAAGTATTTTATCAAAGTATTTAGTTAAATTCCTAACTATTTTAGTAAGTAATGTGTTAATTAAGTGTAGAAATTCAGCAATCATTCTATTTGTTTTCCTTCACTTTTAAAATCCTATCGAGTACCACAAAGCAACAGTAAATTAATGAACTTTTTTTTGAACGTAACTAGATTGGCAAACGCAAAAATAATGTGGATGCATATATATTTTAAGAACGCGGATTTGAATCCACCCAACCCTTAAAATGTTCCGCATCTCGTGAATTATAACTCACTCGCAACGTTAATGTATAATAAATCGCGATTTAATAGTATCGCATCACAAATTCGCCGAATCCATGCCCAGTATTTCGACGAAGCTTATTTACATTTCATTGGTGTCATAACACTTCGTTGCGGAGACACTGCAGATTCCGCCGTCGATCGTTAATGCCCGGCACGTTTTTATCTACCCTAATTCGGAATAAATTAAGCAAATATTCATTTCCATATTAATTATCGAAATTGGAGCTGACATTTATTCACCCAAAGACCTCCATCCCATCCGCCTCCCAGCGTATTCCAAATGGAAGTTTCTTGTAGAACATAACGCGTCTCGATTATCCACGAAATCTCCCAGCCGATCTCCATAAGAGGACTTTTTCCCCAACCCCGATATTCCCTTTTCCCGGTCTCGTTGGCCCATTCCGCCGCGCCCTCATTTTTTGCTTCCCTAGACTTCCGACTTCCCAATTCCCCAAACCCTTCATTGGGCTTCCTCCCAATTTCCTCCCCATTCCTTCCCTTCTGGCCCTCAACTTGGAGGGTCAATGCTTCTCCGGGAGTCAAGCAAAGAAAAGCCAATTTCACCCCCGTGTCGGAGATGTGGGCGCGAAGTGATGGAGTTTGTGCACGTGAGAGGGAGCGAGTGTAAGTGGGCGTGTTTTCGAGAACAAGAAGTCCTTCCCCCGCGGAAACGTATGGTAATGTCGCCGGAACGGGTTTTTATTTCCTGGTTTCGTCCGCGGGAAACTGTGGTCTAGGAAGCCCCCGTCGCTGCCAGCACTTTCAGGGGCTATGAGGCGCGAAGAGTTGGAGCGGTAGTGCGCGGTTGGAGGGGCTGTCGATGACCGGAGAGGATTTATGGGGAAGTTTACTTTCCGATGAGAAGTGGTGCCGCGTGGGGTGTGTGGTACGTGTAAGAAATGCGAAAAATAAGCTAGATGTTGATCTGGGAAACACTAAGGTTAGAAAACTTCATGCCTCGCAACGTAAAGTTCAGTATTTCGGTAATAATGATTCCAAAAATGGAAATCTTTACGATATTCATGGTCATACACATGTATGGAGCATTTGCCTTATTCCATTTTTTGGACTCCAATTTGGCATAAATAAAGGTTTGTTAGTGTCAACGGCAGGACAGATTTAATTTATTATGGAGCAAGGAACATGCTGAGTGAACCCTGACAGTTTCTAGCGGATTCACGTTACGTATATTAGTGCAAAGTCCCCTTATAGGTGAAATTTAGAACTATTAGCCCCTTTTTTATTATTTGTGAATGTGATCTATACTGATCTATACTGAATTCTCAGTTAATTCTATGTTTACACAGCCGCGAAATTCTTTAAATAATAACTTTAAGTGTCCTTTATAGTAGGAATACGCTATATATGAAAAGAATATCAACGTCAGTGGATGATTTTTTTCACCACTGTTTTTGAAACGTTTTATGTTCTTTATCAACTTATTCTTAGTAGGATGCGGCTAAACTATTAAATTATCTGGGATTTATGCGTTCTTTTATCAGTTTTTACTGTGCTTTTTTGCAGTTTTTTGGCAATTATTTTTTTGCCGGGCATATTCATGTTAAAGATAGTTTTTCTTGAGATTGGTTATGGTTTCTAATGTTAACAAACTCATCTGACTGTTTACTTTTCCATCCCTGTTTGAACTAGTCTACGACGAGATTTATTTTATTAGTTATTTTTTTATGTTTTGAAACTGAAATAGGCATGTAACCTGGTGGTGTCAATGATAAAGAAAGTAAATATTTTATTGTTTTATTTTTCAACGATTAAAGGGATTATATTGGCATGATTATTTACCTTTTATATTTATTATATCCTCGAATCATCTGTAATCTTCTGACACGTTTCAACTTCACCTAATCTCTCATTTCGTTACTTTTGAAGATACCCTACCTGTTTCAGAGCAAAATTTAGTAACGTTTACCCTTTGATCGTAGAAATGATGTTTTCAGCCTTACAGTTGTTCTGAAAGAATAGGCCGATCGTTAAAATTCCCACCGTTTGAATTTCGATTATTTTACTGCCGACCATTCGGGAACCAATCCTTTCCAGCGTACCCACTAACGAATCATTTGTGAAGAGCTAAAGTCGTTTTTGAGGAACCGGAACGAGGCATTCTCATCCTCGTATCACAATCATGATTCGGATCGCGGCGATAAAATAGGTGAAGAATCAAGGCCCATTCCTTATTTCTCCAGTGCGGTCTCATCTTGACCCAGAACAATGGCCGTTCTGCCAGGGACATAGCCTTTCTACCCTCCGCATTCTCTCTGTCTTTAGAAGCCATTCACCAGAGGCGTTTAAAGGGATGCCCCATTCACTCCCATTTCTCTTTCACCACCATTATTCAGGATTCTCCCAAACACGTCCTTTCCACTTCAGGCTCATTTTCTTCCTCCCATCGAAGACTCGGTTCTAAATCTCCTCCATTGTTGGAAGAAAGAGGGATTCAGCCCTCGGTCAGCCCGGAGATGGTTCTTACCAAACGTTTCTGGTGTCCATTCTTTCGGCGGGTGGGCTCGCGTGTGGAAATTGTTCTTTGTGTGGGATTCTACGGTTACCTCTCGGGATATGTGTTTTGGGTGGAATAATGGGAAGTGGAATTTGCGAGGGATCCGACGAATATTGCTATTTGAGGTATGGGGTTCGGATTGTAGTCGAATTAGCTCCAGTCGACGCTTTCTCCGATGTAATGGTTTACACTCGGGAAAGGGGAGCAAAAAACTGTAATTTGGGCTGTTTCCATTTATGTGTACGGGTTAGGAAATTTTGATGGGGTGGTTCCGATTGTTTTATTTCGGTTCGGGATTAGTTCTAGTTGGGGCAAAAAAGATCTGATGAACGGGCTTGTAAACGTAGATTTATGCGCCCAACTCTCCTTTCATTTATATCTATTGTAGAGAAGCGTAGGAGGAAATATATTCGGGTTCTACGTTCCACGCTTAATATTTTAAATTCTCGTGCTTATATCTGTATGATAAGGAGGCTCCTGGATAGTCGGATAAGGATGATGGAAATATACCTATCGTTTATATTTACCTACCTTTTTCTTGATAGTAGTATAATGAATTTTGAAGAGTTATGAAAATTCGCTGAAAGCGGTCCCAGGTTCGATTCTCGGTGGGAGCCCACGTGCGAAATGACCTCACATATCGAAACACTTCTAACAATGCTACTACTATGGTAAGCGTATGTGACGAGAACTTTAACTTCGATAGTGATTATTTTTTATCTAAGCCACCTAGATTGATAACGTGCACTTTCTCAACACATAAAAATGCGTAATTATGACTGTCTACCTCTCCCTATTCCCTGCCATTATAATTGTTCGCTTTATCACCGCAAGATAACGATCTTTTACGATACTCGCACTCTTTCCTTTAGGTAAAAAGCAAGAACATATTGCTAACGACTCCTGAACTTGCTACACGCGTAAAAAAGGAAGGCTAAATTTATGAGTGTTTTGATTAATTTTACTAGATTTTTTGGATACAAATTTTCAATGATATACTTTACAAGGGAAGAAGGCATGAAAAAGTCTGACGGAACCTAATTGGTTAAAGCATCTGCTCGGAAGGTGGTAGATCCAGTTATGAATCCCTGTACAGCAAGATTTTTTTCATGTCTGTTTTTCCTTGGAAACCTTCCAAGAAGCATGCCTTTACCTGCAAAATCCCCCATTTTCCCTGATATAAATTTCTTAATATGTGTCTGAATTTGTATAGACGACGGATAAAGATTAGAAAGAAATTTTAATTTCTGAATAGATGTTATATTTCAAATTTCAATTGAAAAAATTACGCTACTCTCGTACTGTGTAACGTTTGTTACTTCAGTTCCTCTAAACTTCAATTTGTTTGTAGTGTAGGAGTTCAATTATTCTCCAAGTAATATTTTTCTTCTAAGATAGATTTCTAATTTACCCAATTTTTTTCCTTGTAGTATTTATTTGTAATTTAGAGAATACGTTTTACTTTTCCAGAAAAATCTTTAATTTCAATCGAATTAAAAGATACTCCATTGAAATTAAACATTTTGTGGAAAATTCATCTGTGGAACATGATGATGACGATCACTAGTGATTTCTGTGTTTATTAAAAACTTTTTTAGAAAAAGTACAATAACCTTTTTTCATACCTTATGACATATTTTCAACCTTGGGCATCACTCTTTATTGTGAAGTATACCAATATCAATCGTTAACTATAGTAACCTCTTAATTAATTACTCTAGATTAACATGACTAAAGATCGATGGCATAAATAATCGACAAAACTAGATAGCGGGCGTATTTCTCATCCGTACAGATTCTGATTTAAGCACAGGATCGTGTATATATCCACCATTTCGGCCATGTTAAACCCAACATGCGTAACTCGGGCGGACGGGATCTAGTCGTCTTCATTTTTATCGCATGTCCCTCGATTACCTGTGTTAAATGAAGCGTCCGGAGCGACCACTCGCAACTCGTCGTCAACTCGCACAAGAAAGGCGCTATCTTTTTAACGACGTTGTATCTCAGGGGCTGACACGTGCGTCACGATTCCCACACTCGCGTGAGCGCTATCTCACGCCAAGTGCGTCATCTCTTCCGTACTTCTCTCCAAACCCTTCTACGTTGCTTACTCAGCAAGATACCGATCTCTCGAATAACGCTTTCTTTTATTTCCTCCGTAAGGTTTTTTCCAAAGGTTTCTGAAAAATGGTGCTTTTTCCCTTCTCTTAAATGTGGATCGGCGCGTGAAATTAAGACCGGAGTGTAAAATGTTGGCTTTCTCGCGATTCCCCGAAAATGGTTTCAAAATGAGGAAGAAGAGTTCGTGAGCTCGGGAAGATGTACAGATGTAAGGTCGGGCGGAGTTTTTCTTTTGTTTGCGTGGTAAATGAGCCGAACTACATCCACTTCAAAGTTGTCTACAAACATTAGTGTTGACGTTAGTGATTTAGGAGCGTGGTGGAAATGCGAAAGGGATAAATAAGCTATTAAACGCGAATGAAGGTCTCTATCTTTAAATCTTTAATCTTCGGGTTGAGGGAGTTAACGGATTTACGGGAAAGAATGGCTAGGAGCATACATTTCTTATAGTCTCTTGGGAGTTGGCTGAGAGAGGTTTTTGTGCACCACATCATAATTATTACCCTTTCTTCCACTGAAGTATTTTCTGCGAGTCGGGCTTAACTAGCTGTCCATATTTCTAGAGATGAAGTGGTTGTGAATGTTCTGTTCGTATCTTTTGTACGTTGCTTACTTAAAAAATATGAACTTGCATATGAACTTACATAATACATAACTTTTTTGGAATGGAAATACATTAATTAAGTATAAGTTCCACACAATGTTAGAATAACTATTATTGTGTGGAACTTATGCTAAGTTACAGTTCTTATAATAGAGTTTCAGATTTTTATATCTCCGTCGATTAGTTTTATAAATATTTTTGACTTGATTAATAATATTTGTTTTTAATCGTTTTTCGGAAACCTTAATTTTTAATCGTTTGCACCTATTTGGTGTATTTCACTTTACATGCTATTTATTTGATGTATCTTCGACTATGAGTGCAGGAATTAAAATTTATTTTACATCTGAAATACGTAAATTAATACAGTCTTCAAGCATAAGTATTGGTCTAAGAGACAAAGGTTCTCCAAGCGCCGACAGCGGCAACCGTCTAGGGCGATTCCCGGGAAACGGATAATCGCTTAGCGGTCACCAGTTATTCAGAATCTCTAATGCGAATTTCGAAAGCAATGCTTTCATGATCACAGAGGGTCCAATGCTGAACCTTCTTATAAGTATTGGTGTTCCATTCACGAAAATATTCAAAAAAAACAGTTCATCAGGTATTATATGAGGACGGATTATGGCTTAGTCCGAGAGTATACCTAGAACAAAATATTTCTATGTAACAACATTATCATCAAGCCAAATTAAACTGCTACGAAACTCCTACCGAAATTTTGCAAGCAAGCAGCATAGAAATCTCTGTTATCGAAGAAGGAACACTAGCTTCTAAAGCTAATACTGGACAATCAATTTTGGCTTACAAGTTAACGACCCAATGACTTGATCTTCTTTAAAGAGATATATTATTTTACCCGTACAGTTTTAAGAACAAAATCGATTTCAGATTGGAAATGCGCAAATGATTTCAATCGCATAATCATAATACAATTTATAATGATGTGATTTTTATTAACAGAAGTAGCAGTTACGAAAAAATTAATTCTCTATCTACTGCTCAATTATTTTGTAATTGATGATCAACACTTATTGATTTTAAAAATTTTGAAACGTTATCTTCTTTCATTGTGGATATTTTCTTTCATTTTTGGTGGAGTATTAATTTATTGTAGTTGGGGAAATGAAAAATTAAAATTCACTCATGGAAAATTACTCTTGCGCAATATGATATATTCCTACGTCATTTATTACGAAGTGAAATGGGTAACTGCACGTTGCTACTAACTGACTTGAAGGCTAAGTTAAATTTTAAGGAGAATGTGAAGTCTCAGTTTCTAGGCTGCAACGCTCTTGTCCAGCTGAGGTAATGAGGTTTGCGAAGCTGTGCTAATCTTGTGTGCCCTTAATCTCCTACCTTCATCCCTTATTAAAGTCTAATACTGTAATCTAAGTTCTTCATATATCTGAGAAAGGTAGCAAAACTTTCCTCAAATCACGAAACCTCAGGGTTAATCGTATTATCGTACAAGAGGATAGCGGTTTTTGAAACTGAGAAATTACATGGGAAAATCAAATTTAGGGAATCATATACGTTAAGCTAAACAGTAGTGAAAATCGTTACTTGATATTTCACCCAAAAAACGTGACAATAGACCATACCAATATATATATTTACCTACACATTTTCATCCAAGGAATGTTATGCTATAATATAAGGGTTATGTTATACTTTGTTTGCATAAATGAATAAATGTTTACGACAGCTGTTCTTATAATAATGCGTAAAGTGAAATTTAATTTATTGCTATAACTCATTCAAATCACGCATTATAATATACGAGGAAGGTATTTTCAGCAATATTCTATATTTAGGGAGTACGCAGCCAGATGCAGGTGGAGGAGATCCCAAAAAACGACATTCATTCCGTTTGTAAACAAATTTATTAATATTATACGTTCGCATTCATTCACATTGCAAATGAAATATTGGCTGAGACAAAATCTTTAACTAAAACCAATGTATGAATTCTGGGTTCAGGTTGTTGTTTATGAAATAATTGTGAATGTGGTGATCAATATTTCAACCCTATTCATAACACAGGATGATAACTTTTATTCGATTGAAATCCCGATATACATGGCATTTTTTATCACCAGAGAAAAATTTAGGAATATTTTTCCCATGAACCATAAAATGTCTTTGTATTAACTGTAGCACAGCGTCCACTTGTTTGCATTGAACGAATTGATATAAATCGAAAGATATAGGTGAGGGTTAAGAGACAAAGGTTCTCCAAGCGCCGACAGCGGCAACCATCTAGGGCGATTCCAGGGAAACGGATAATCGCTCGGCGGTCACCAGTTATACAGAATCCCTATGCGCATTTCGGAAACTATGCTTCCATCTTCCTAGGGGGTCCAATGAGGGATTCTGAATAACTGGTGACCGCCGAACGATTATCCGTTTCCCGGGAATCGCCCTAGACGGTTACCGCTGTCGGCGCTTGGAGAACCTTTGTCTCTTAGTTCATTGAACGCCGAGTTCCTTTTTTCATTCTACTTATAGGTGAGGGGTCAAAGATACTTTTTATGTTAACCGATAGCTCATATTCTCCGTTCCCTTTTTAACCTGTTTCTGAATGCTTTTATAAGTGTATCTTTTCTATTAGTTCCTCATATCGTGATAAGATTACTTTATTACTAAAAACGATCGAAATCTAATAGCAGCAGTCTATTTCAACTCGCATATATACCAGACATAAATCGAGTCTGACTTTGAAGCCATCTTCCTTTAACGATTTCGCGCTCGCTCCGTCTGAAGTAATCCTACATGACCCTCACAAAGGCGGGATGAGAGTTAACGTCCTCAGTCCGAGAGCCAACTTTTGAAATAACACGTGCTGTAGCGTATATCAAGACGCCACCGAGGCGCCTCTCAACCTTCAACAATGGGTTCAGATGCTCATTCTCATTTCTTCGTTACCATCTTCCCCCCTAAAAGGGTCTGGGAGTTATAAAAAAACAGATACAGAACTGGGAAAAACACTGGGAGATTGGCTACACAAGAAAACGCCAGTGTAGTGCATTCTGCACGACAAAAGATTTCGCATGCGAGATGGTTTTTTTTCTCCTTCGTCTTTCCCTCTCCTGCGGACCTCGTTCCTCATTCTTCCCAGAAGGACTCTTTTTATCCACCGATTCCATATTTTCCATTCGATATCACTCTTTCTTTGAGTTTCTTCCATTTGGAATTCTTCCTCCTCTCTTCCCGGAAGAATATTCCATTTTACGATTTTGCTGTGCTTTTCTTTCTTGTGATTCTCTCGCAGAATGTTGGTTTCTCTTTTTATGGCCTTCTCCTTGGCGTTTTTTAAGTTATTTCAATATTTTCCTTTGTTCTTTGTGCTGTTTTTTGGATGAACTTTGTTGTCGCTTTCATTTTCAGGACTGTGCGGATGGAGACAAGCCCCAGCCATTCGTACGTCAGATTCTTAAATGAAATTTGTGCATGTTATTACCTGCCCGGCAAGCGGGAGACCCGGGTTCGAGTCCCGGCCAAGTCGCAATTTTTCACTTCTTGTATAACCTTGTTCGTAACTTCTTAAAGAAATCCACAAAAAGCTCACTTTACGCTTCGTTTAAAGACTTTTTTCTTTTGTAACGTTCATATGTATGGATATTTATCTTAGTAAGAAAATATGTCGTTTACTCTTTTGTCATTTATTCCGATTGGAATTATGAAAATTTTGAAGAATATACTGGTTTCTCAAAATAAATTTCAATTTGACAAAATATTTCCATAAAGTCCAGTGAAAGTATGCAATGGAACCAAAACATTTATGATGTGATTTTCTATATTAAATATTAGATTAAGTAATTATTATAATTAATCTCACTAGTACAAGTAATTAGAGAATGTACCATATACATAGACGATGATAATTAATTTATTCATTTGATTTAACGTCAATCTTAGTACAATAAATCTATTAACAAATTACAAAAATCCAATTACGCGATATTTAAATAAACAAAAACGCGATAAATTATCACACAAATTTAGGTAATTATTAAAGTAATTATAATACTAAATAGTATTATTATTTTCTTGTGGTACAGAAGGAGAAATTTTTCAATCATTAAGTTTATAGTTAATTAATAAGAGTTACCGGAGAAGTGAGTATACAACTGTTTTTTCCTCTGACTCATTTTCAATAATTTCAATTTGCAATCAATAGTTTTGCTTAAATATAGATTGTACGAGTAAAAGTTGCTTGCATACTGCAAGCTATCCGTTGAATACAGTATCATACCAAGTACTGCCTCAGTTCAAATTTAAAACTTCGCGCCAAAGACCGCCTGGCGACGAACTAAGAACCCGATCGTGAGAGAAGACAGCAAAATAATATTAGATAAGTGCCATCCTTACTTGTTCCAAAGTTTCGATTCAATATCTTATCGGGAAGGTCCCACGCCTCTGTCACCATTCCGGGTTTTATCTTTCCAGCTTATCGGGAAGGCATTTAAAAAGATTTCCGCAATGCATTTCTTATGGAAGAATTTTGCATCCACCTGGCGTCGAACTCACTGTCATTTGGCTACATTTTTTCCATGTGAAGCATAGAAGACTACCTCAACTTTAACCTCCGAAATTTTGGTTACTCTATCTTAACGATAAGTGCCTCAAAATAATTTTCAAAAATCCGCGCAATGCATTCTTATGGAAAAATTGCGATTTTTGGGAATTTCTGGCATCGAACTCATGATAGCTAGTGTCGATGTCTGAATTATTCTGGCATCTAGAGTGTGGAGTCAGTTCGTTGTAAAAATCTGAAGTCGACGGCGCTTGTGGAACATGGTCAGAATTCGTATCCCCTATAAATATATAGGTATATCCGGAGAGTTAGCTATATATAATAGATACTATCTAAGATATGAATAAAAGGTAGGATAATCTAATTTTAATATTAATACTTTTGAGAGATGAGTACACAATTATTGACAGAGCGGATGTATTGACCGAAGATTCATCAGCTTCACAGCCAAAGAATTATAATACATTATGGAGTATCTGTGCACGACATTAAGTGACCTATGTAATAGCATTATAATGGATGAAATGATTAAAGAAACCAATTTTGCAGTTGAAATATACGGGGATATTTTTGGATCCACGAAGTATCGGGAAATAATCAGTGTTTACGTAAGACCCTTACGTTGGATCTTTTCATTTGCTATTTCATCATTAGTTAATAATAATTTTAATATTCCATAAATTCAGACACTTGTACGTATTAGATTAGTCAAATCGTACTTATAAATTTTCTATAGATTTCAATCATAAATGAAGATGTAATTTTTTATACATTCAATTGTAAGGCACACATTCACACACTCAGGAAATATCCAAAAGCTAGTACTTACAAAATTTGTACAGTTAAATATTTTTCTTTGATGAATTCATCTATACAGTAATATGTTTTACTAAGTAAAAGTTACTTCGGTTTGTGTTAGATAAGTGCACTATTATCATCCTTCAGAGGACTAGGCAATGTATTCTACACTTTCAAAGCCATTTTCTCTAAGATACTTGCAGTCAGTACGTTGACTAATATTTCTTCTGTTGATTCAATTCTAGCCGGATTTATTTTATTCTCCCTTATATTCACCAAAAAGCTACAAGCAGGGCTGTAAATCTCTCTTTTATACTTTCTTCTGACTTTGTTATACAGTGGGACCGACTAAAGTATGTTTCTCTCCTTTGTGTATACATTTGGTTATGGTTTGTTCCTTTTTATTTACATCTTTTAATATCATATTTTTCTCGGTCCTACATTTTACGCACAAATTCATCCTCTTTCTCCACTCAATGCCCAGCTTTCTTTGCGTATCTGTTTATTTGCCGTAGTGCGACTTACAAATTGAACCTATTTGAAAGGCTTCGGAGAAGGACGGTGGAAATTCTTTTGCAGAGCATAGAGAAGAGGACGTGAGAGAGAAGTCAAAGAGAGAAAGGGGAAATAAAACGGAAAATGATTTATCTCCCGCATTTTCTCCGGGTTTTTTATGTAGCTTTTCTCGAGAGAGTCCTTATAAGTATTCGTCCTTTTCAGTACTTTTTATTCTCAAAATGGCTTTTTCTTGGGCGTTTTTTTCCCTCGAGCGTTACGTCTGCGAGTGGCTCCCCTTTTTATTTTTCGACAGTTGTTTTTGTCGCCGGGAAAACGTTGCGTTTAAAGGGGATTCCTTTCATCGGCAGCAACAAATTTGAAAAGTGCGACTTGCGACAAACGCCGTTGTCTCTCGCGACAGGTGTGATGGAATGGCGAATGCATAAATGGGGATAAATAAATGTCGCAGTTTGTAGGAATCGAGGTGGTTTTGTTCGTGGTGAGACCGTGTTCAGGTTCCGCGGGGTTTTCTTTCCCAAGGTGGCGAATTACCGATACTCTGGAAAGGAGTGGGGTTTTTGCTTTCATCTTAATGCCGTCAAGGATCGGTTGAATATGTGCCCCTTTTTGAACGTAAAAATGGGCTCAAATCAATACTGGAGGCATTGAAAGGGTGGTGAAGGACTGCCACGTCCATTTCTTCAATGAGGTGGGAATTGACGAATTAGCGCTCATGAGCCCAATGCCTAAGTTTTCGCACAGCGTAGTGTATAAGTCCTAATAGTTTCAGTTTGTTCCGGATTATCTCTTTGAACGCAGATCTCTTAGAACAAAAACAATAGTAACAGTAGGTTTTCAAACCATAAATATTCTAGTTCTAGTTTACGCTCTGCTTCAATATTTTTCTGTCATCAGCCTTTGGGCTACATTGATGAAGCTGCCATCCTCCATGCACCAATGCCCAGAACCAATTTCATTACTTCTTGGGATGTCCTGCTCTTCACATCCTGGGAATTCTGATTTATATATTCCAATCCTGTTTCACGTTTTCTTCTCTATATATAAGATTTAGGAATCATAAGGCGGTATTGATCAGTTATGAGAATTAAAAATTTGTTGAGTTTTATTGTCTAATCCGAGAACTCAGTGAAATGAAACGTGTTATTCATGAAATTTTTTAATAGTAGCTCACTAAATTGATAAATTTCTGCAATTGAAAATTTCCGATATCATAAATAGACTCAGGAAACTATTATAGATTACTTTTGAATCATGCATGTACTCTATTGTATCAGTCACTCAAAAATAATTACAGAGAATTACTTTTAAATATTTTGTCAATTATCGTGACATTGATTTCTGTAGACTAGCATGAAATGGACAGGTACTTTTCAACTTTTCAACTTTTTAGGTGATTTTTTCAACTGCTTTGAATTTTAGCTCTGCAATTTGAAGTATTTAAAAATCCAGTAAGTAGTAAAATTGTTAAAAATTTAGAAAAGTAAAAACATTCCCTTTGAGCAGGAGAGAGCTCAATTTAAGCATTTAACTGAAGCCTTGTCATCAAATAAAATTTTACTTTCAGTTAGAAAAATTAACCTCTCCGATAATGCAATTTTTGGAGCTATATGCATTCCGAGTGCACGATGCAAATGAAAGTAGCGAAGCGCTAAAAGCTTCGAAACGAGCTAAAAGAGTGCTAATACAACATCCTCATCAAATTATTGTCATTTACCTAATGGAACCCAATGCGGTGAATGCCGCGTGGGAATCGCATTTCACGAAACCCCTCTTGCAGCAAAACTTTAACTCGGGATTAATGGACCGTACTTGCAATGTTATGCATCATCACCAAACTGTATAGGTGAGGGGACCCGACCCTGCCTCCATCCTGCTTAAGCCTCTTTATTCATCCTTAATGCGATTCCTCGGAAGGGACACAGGAGTTCCATCAGGAGCTCCTGATTTTGTTAAGGCGTTAGGGATCCCTGATAAGGTTAGCTGAGGATTTCAAGGGAGACAGGTCGAAAAAGAAGATTCGTCCCAGAGTGGATTTATAATTCCAATCTTTTTTTGAGAAGGTCTCCTTAGAGGAAGTGTTGACGTAGGAAGTTCCTGACGAAGGAATAAGAGGGTGAATTTATAACTCGGAATCAAATCTCAGCTCAGTATCGCGGACTAAATAAGGGGAGGATGAATTTTATATTGTACGGATTTCGGTGTAAGGAAGTTGTCGGGTCAACGGACCCTTTTCTCAGGGTGAAGTTAGGGATCGGGATTAAGTGAGAAGGAAATTCACGGGTTTTGTGTAGGGACTGGGTTGGAAATCAGGTGACAAAATCCTCGAAAACTTTGTAGACTCTTAAGGTAACGAAGGTATGTTCCGTTTGCAATGTGAGACATTTATGAGCTGAAACTCTGTACATATACAAACTCTGAACAAAGTTTTCTCAATCATATTAGCTGATTTGCTTACTAAAGACGTTATTTTCATTCGCATTTTCAATTCTTTATTGTAGATTTTGAAATGAAAAGTTTCTAAATAACGTGCCGCTTTAGTGATGGGATACGTGTACGAGGGTGTTTTTAGTGTGTTTTTCACTGTATTTTCTCACCAGGTATCGAATCCAGGATCTCATGATTTTCAACTTACTACCCGCTCAGCTATTTCAGACATTTTCATTATTTATTCAATGTTCCTTTCTAATTCTCTCCTCAAAAATTATATTTATGTCGAGAACAGTTTGTTTAAATGAAACGAGTGATCACTCGAAATGATATGCAAGATCAATACGTACTTTCTTTATATGCTAATGAAAAGATTTAATATTTGTAATTTTCAGGAGACTCACTTTTTTAGCTCACAGACTTGTGGAATTCCCTTCGTATTCATTCTGAAGATGTTTGAGTGTGCATGAACTTAAATCTCCTTCTACATTAGTTACATTAATAAAATATTTGCATTCGAACTATTCTGGTGAGAATTGGAATACCTGATTGAGAATTTAACAGAAGTTTACTTAGTCTGTTGCCGTTATCAGTTTAAGTACATATTTTTTCTTTTTATTGTTTCAAATGGAATATACGCCAGAGTATGGCTTTTACAATTCTGGAATAAATTTAGAAGTCCCCGTCCAACCAGACGATTTTGGTTGTATGGAGTATGTAACAGATTCTCTAAATACATGAATATTGAGTTCTGCAGATTATATTTTCTTCCTGTCATTTTTACTCAAATTATTAGGTTTCTCAAGTCAATTCTAAGAAAAGTTTTTTAGGGTGTATAGTATATGAAGGGTTCGTTGGAAATTAGGGTGATACTTAAGCCAATTTTGGAAGTATGTTATTTAAGTAGCAATTTTTAAGTGCTTCGATAGATGAGGTCATTTCGCACGTGAATCTCCACCGAGAATCAAACCCGGGATCTCTTTCCCTGATATCCCTTCTTGTAGGCCCCATATTTGTTCCGAGATGAAACTTTCGACAGTCTCTCCAAGATTGAAATAACAGCAAAAATTGCCAAACAGCACCTTCCTTTGATTAGTAGACAAGCATACGTAGCATTCAATACCTTCATTCAATTTTGATCGCCGTGTTTGATGATACGGAGAATACGTGCAGATCCATCAAGAAACTCGTTTGCAGGGCCACAAAAAAAAGAATCTTCCACGGCCGACAAATTCGTTAGGATGGATGCTCGTTAGCAGATTTATAGATCCAGGTCAACGTTTGCTTCCTCTTTCCTTTTAAGCACAGAGATATTTGAGTACTTGATGCGAGCAGCATCAAAAACCGATATTTTTGGCTCACCGAGATGTGAAATTCTCCACTGGATAATCTCTTCTTTCGCCTGAGTTCATTTCTCTCTCGATTTTGACTCCTCCCGTCAGAGAAGCTTTCCGTTGCAATCATCCCATTCTACTCGCAGATGGGCCAGGATCGCATCGTTAAAGTGACGCGGAAATGCATGTGATCTTACATTTAATCCTCGGGAGAAAAGCAAACCGCCCCGTTTCTTCCGCAAACTTTTCGACCGAAGAGATCGTTATCACTTGGGCAAATGACACATCGGAAAGCATTTTTGTCTCTTTCAAACCCTCCTTTTTGGTCCTGCACACATTGCAGATTTCGGCAAAGATCTCCCAGTGCACTCACCAGTTTTTTTCAATTCGTTCTCTCCATCCATCCCCTCTCTCCCGCAGTCGGCGGAGCTAACTAATGCGGGGAAAAAGCAAATGAAGCACACGGGGCGGGGTGGGAAGCATCCGGACGGCTGCTTGCATTGTTCTTTCCGAGGGATCATTAATCGCTGGCGTTCTTACTCCGCGGATCGGAATATAAAAAAGGAAAATATCCGTTCGCCTTTCTTTGATGTAGAGTGGGTTTCTCTCTTCGTTTTTTTTCCATCCTTTTGTGAGCTTTCGACTGGAAAGAGTTGATGACGTCACGGCAGCGCGTTGACGTGACTGGTTCGAGATGGCAAAGGAGACTTAAGTGTGGAAAAAAGAATCATCCGCCTTGTTGGTATTGTACGGAAAGTAATCAATTGAAAGGAGGATTTTTTATATGAAATGCTACACTTTCAGGTTTATTTTTTTCATCGGAGGCGGCTCAAGAAAGGAAGTGTAGGTAAGGAGGCGTGTGTCGATAGAAGATCGCGCATTTTAAAAGGGCTGAGTTATTAACCGCCGAAGCGAGGGAGTTTTTTTTTCTCGCTCATTTTCCCTGGATAATCTAATAATGCGCGACTACCTTTTTTCGTTCCGGCGTGCTTTTTTGGAACCCCTTTTCATGTTCTTTAGCGCTTCTCTCGAAGCTGCTTTCTGCATTATGGATTGGCGGGAGTTATTTAAGAAGTGGCGTGAAGATTTGAGACAGAAGGACACAAAAAAGGGTTGATAATGTAGGAGCGACATGGGTTTCAGTTTGTCATTTGATGTAATTGTGATTGTTGTGATTCAATTGGCGTTTGATGAGTGTTATTTCTATTTTTGTATGATTGATATGTATCACTCGGCAATTCCTGTTTATTTTTTGATATCATTGAAACAATTATTAAATCATTATATATCGATAATTCTGGCATAAATATGATAATGATGCGTAATTTTCAATGTGATAAGGAGAAAACCATCTTAAAAGGAAAGCACCTGGCAATTACCAGTTGTTACTAGTAATTAATAGTTGTTTTTTTTAATTCTATATGTTTTAGCAACCAGTGGACATCTTAAAGTACCCTACTGATGATGAGAACTCGTTCACGAAACATATCGAATTAAAAATCTACTATCAAATTTACTAATTGGATTCATTTCAAGGTGGCTGCATTGGAATTCCACGAAATTAATATTTACCGTATTAATTTGTATGATAGGAAGGTCTTGCAGTGTTTATTATTCTGCAATTCTTCAAAAGATGATTGAAACGCATAATGTATCAGTTGGATCAATCCTAATCCGTCTTAATAATAGCATTTTCCAATTATTCGGTATATTCTCATGTTTGGAGTTATAGAAGTCTCTCTTTTATTATATCCCCGGATTGTTTTGTATGCATAATTTTTAGGCAATTCACTAACTTATAGGAATTCAAAATTTACTCTATCTCTAAGTTTCTCGATATGAACTTCAAACCTTTCCAAAGCCACCGAAAGCTCTGAAAAGTAAACGATGATCAATAGACAATATGTGGGATGAGTTAATTTCCCCATATTTTTCCGCTTATCCAAATTGCTTTTAGCAGAGAATAACAACGCAAGCTATTTTATTACATGTATGACCTTAAAAAATAATGCATTTCACAAGGTTCACTGAGGAGCTAAAATGAATGACATTTCTATGTATAATTCCGTACTCATGTTTCTAACACTTCGTTTATTAATTATTCTTATTTAATAATATATACGAACTAGATTGACATATACGTACATTACCTTGAACTGGATGTAGAAAGTAACTGGTCCTATGAATTAAGAGAGGGTGGTAGGTACTTCTTCCCCGTGATCCCAGTTACTTCACAAAAAGGAAAATTCATGTAACGGCCTCCTCGGATAATTTTCATGAAACTGCTTCGGTCCATGCAGAGATACATTATCATTATATTCAAATCACGTCCGTCCCTTTACTAATCCGGATGGATAAAAAGATTCGAGGGGTAAGGGTAACTTACGTGAACGCGACGAAAATGGCAAGTATTTCCTTATCGATTATTAGGGTCTTCGGTGACTTGTAAATGAGTTTTATTCGAGTACAAACACTCGCATCTCCTGTGAAACAGATTCATAGGAAATGGAAATCAAGATACTGCAGGGTTCAATAGGATTCTTCAATTTCATTAGCTTTGAATGCACATCGCCTATATCTGTGAAACGTTTGCTGGTGATATGATACTTCACTAATTACGGAATTAAGTTAGAATTCAATGCTTATTTCTATTTCGTTCTCAAGTAGCTTATGAAATCATCCGTATAGGTAAATATCAATATCTATGTAACAGTTTGTATTTTTGTTTAAAATCAGAATTCGTGTTATGATATTGTATTTATTCTGACAAAGGTTGAATAGAAGATGAGAATTTCTGGTCCCAATATCACCCAATAAAGACATTTGTATTGTAGTAAGTATTACTTTCATAATAATTCGAAACTAACATCAAATATGTATTCTGTATTCTGCGGTGATTTTTCCTAGCCACACGATTTTCGTGCAAAGTTAACTTTCACCCTTTCCTTGATATATGTATTCATCTACAATGCTTTCTTAGCTCTAAAATGAAGGGTTTTCGTATTGATTGAGATGTATTAGAAATCGTTTATTACCAACTGCGGATTATTATAGATTGGAATAATGATCCAAAGATTAATGAAAAATCTCTGATAATTTGGTCTTCACCTTAGTTTTTGTATGATATTCAAAGCTATTATTTTATGACATACGTGACAGTCCATCGTATTATAAAATAAATTGAGTCTTCAAGGTTAAACCTTTTGTTTGTTCGATAATCGTGGTCTAAAGCCTCGGATAATATATTATATAAATTGTGATACTAATTGTCGCTAAAGGTTCATTTCACATACATGTTTTAATTGTAATTTTTAGTGAAAGTGAAAGTGAAATTGACGAAAATCAGAAGACAATTGAAATTTTAGGGGCTCTTAAAAGTTGTGAAACGCTATTTGGATGAGCAAATTGAAGCCTTTTCTCTCAATTCGTTTGATGTTTGGATCCAATGATGAACGGGTGGTTTGATCGCACTTCTCCGAAATGTTTGGACGATAATTTTTTACTTTGACCTCCCTTCACATTTCAAATGATATCAAAAGCATCTAATCACGTTTGCTCTCATATGGCCGTTCCTTCCGCTCCGTGAAACACCAGGGGATTTTCCCTTTCGTTCCTAAAAAAGAATTATGTTTCGACTCCAGCGCATCCGAAATCGGGGGATGAAAGGATTGGCCAGAATCTTTTTATCCCCGAAGTCCCGAAATTCATTCAAATCATATCACTAATTTATTTTTACTGAGCTTTCGCATTTTTTCTCTTCAAAGCAATAAACAGGACTTATTGGATATTTTATATCCCCTCCGTATATGGCCTTTTCGTGATCCCCCAGATTAAACACAAGAGAAACTTACGATGCTTTGAAAAATCGTTTTTTCAACTCGAAAGACGATTTGGATGGGGGAATAAAAACAAAAAGCGCCGGCACGGAATTCGAAATTGTTGATTCAGAGCGCAGAAATATTTTACGACAGGCTTGAATGTTTACATTTTCCTTTTGGGTAATAAACAGCGCGGAAATCGACACAAAGGATGTATTGATATATAAAATTTATCTTTCATTTTCGGAAAATACGAGCTATGTCTCTTTCATTTCCAAAAAAAACTCCAATTATTTTTTTCACTGGAAGATGGCGCGAATCGAGAGATTTCCCCTTGGCTATCAGAAAGTTTTTCTAATAGCACTTTTTTATTTGCGAAAATTCGGAAATTTTTTGCTAGTACCAAAAACTCGTGTGAGGATAATGGAATTTATTTATATAGCCAATCTATGTTGTAAAAACCTACTTTGATGTCGAAGTTGGCTCAACGTTAAAGAGGAAATTAACCTACTATAATTTAGAGATACTTCACGATTCCTTTCCCGATTCACTGTAGATTTAATTTCGACTCTATTAGACTAAAGTTTGTTGTAATTGATTCATTCTTACAAGGAGAACCTCATTTGCTCGTGCTTATTAATTTTATGATTTCTAAGGTAACTGATTCATAAATATTTTGCCAATTTATATTTCATATTTATGAGTTACCTTTGCTTATTATTTGCTTTGCTTACCACTTCTTTTACTAATTACACTTTTTCGTCCTAGACTATAAATTCACTTTCCTTGACTATGAATTATTTTTTGATAATGATTTAATTTGAAATTTAAATTTATCATCTTCCTAATAAAATGCTTGAAGATTTAACTGATGTATTTGTGAATTTCATATACACTAGGGCCTCTTCCTTTATCTCACTGAACAAAATTTAGTGCCATTGCATACAAAATTTGACTCTATTGCATATTTTCAAAAGTTGGATGAGTCTTTTTGGTCTACATTTTGCCGAATAGAGTCCTTTTGTCTGATAAAGGAGTCTATGGAAGTAAATAAGGACCAAAGTGTGTTTATTTTTGTGTGTATGGAATACCTATAAGTTCGTTATCGAATTATTTATTCTTAATTCTTAATTGATTTTGAGTGCTTTAACGCTGTATTTCTACATGTAGCCTTACTTTTTGCAATTTTAGTGCTAACGAACCGTTAGTATTGATTTTGTCTCGAAAACGAATATTTAATTTGACCGTGATTTGACCGCGAATAAATATCCTATTCAAGGTTAAAACAAACAGTTTTACATTGAGATATTTTTCACATTCATAAATAATCCATTTGTAACAGTTGCGTAACTCATGGTAGAATAATTTATTAAAATTTACGTACATAGTGTATTTGTCTTTTAAGCATTCAGTCCGAAGGCTAGTTCAATCCTTTAAATGTAGTTTATTTATTGTGATTTTAATGGAAAATGGAGTGAAAATGGAGTAGTAGTGAAAAAGCAGTAAACGCTATGAAGAGGTAGCAAAACAAAGCGAAGAAGACTGTTGCAAAATATCGGGGAACTTTCAAACCACTGGAGTAGACGATTGAGTGAAGAAGAGCCATTCATTACCTCTATTTCGGCCGTATCCGTCATAGCATCGTAGCTAGCAGCGTTCTACGAAGCACGTTTATTATTTAATCCCGTCATGCAGTTTCCATCAGTTTACCCTCAGAAAAAGTAAAAGTCCCCAGTTTTTTTTTTTCGTTCCCGGTGATTTATCGCCGACTGCATATGGGATCGGATCCGGCTAATTCCGCCGCGGGCCCCATACACGTCCTCACAAAAAAGCTCCTCGTAAAGCCAAAAGAGCTAGGAAAAATTGGATTCGTGATCGGAAGGCCAAGCAAAGTGCGTCCCCAGTCGAAATCCTCTTCATTTCCCGCGAGATTCGGAGAGAGCCGCGGAAAAGGAGCGATAATTGACGATCGGCGAGTGCTGGCCGGTGCGGACGTTTAGAGTGACGTAGCTTCGGGAACGTGCATAATTGGCGGGAGTCGAATAGGACAGCGGTAAGAGAGGGTACCAAAGGGAACGGTTTCAGAGGACTGCGGTTTGTTGGATTGGAATCAAAAGGCAGCGGAGAAGGTGGAGAATGCGTCGAATGACGCCACCGTTTCACTCCGACTGCACACAGCGTTTCGTCTCCCTCTCATTCCCTGCATAATTGTCGATATGCCCGATCATCTGGCGGAAAAACCACGGGGCCCTGACCGGCTTTATCCCTCGGTGCACGTCTGTCTTTTGTCTTCGGGAAAAATGCGGCCGATGGGGTTTTGGGCCGTGGTTGGACGGAGTGGAAATCTGGACTGCGGGTAGGTTATGTCGGTCGGCGATGCGAGCAGATGGCTATCCCAATTACGCGTACGACAGCGAAAAAAGCGAATGGGAGAGGGTTCGTTTATTGCGGGAGATGACAATTTTTCCCGAACGGTTTTAATTGTTTTCGATTTAATTAGCGTTAGCTCGGTGTTCGTTTCGCAGCATGGGTTTCGTCATGTATTTTTTCGCGGGATCGGGATGGATGGGCGTATTTTGAAGCGAAATTGCAGCACTTAAACTCCATTAGGTTTTAAATGATTACCGAAATCCCTTTTATGGTCGTGGCGCTGTATTTGCAGTCCGGTTTCTTCCCCAAAAATGGGGTATAATTGCTGGTGACGATTGAATAAATTTGAGTAAATGAGCTTCCTTTTCTGTGCAGGCTGGGTTGAATTTGTTCTCGCGTAGGTGGTGGTCGGAAACGTTGTTACATGTTACATTTATTTTTGCGGAATTAATTATTTGCCTCTCGCGAATTATTTAATGGACCCATTAAAATATAATTCCGCAAAAAGAGAGGAAATCTTATTGAGTTCTGGGAAACGCTAAGGAATTGTTTTATTTGTTTATCTCGCGGGAAAGGCAGCATTTTATTTTTAATATATTTTATTTAAATACCAGATAAAATGAATTTCATAGAATTGGGACTTGATAATTTACAGGTAGCATGTAATCAATAGTGATGCTTTGTCATTTAAAGTCTCTTGTTTCCTTTATTTACTAGACATAGAAGTTGTCCAGCAGTTTTTTGTACTGCTTGAATTTTAATCATCCTATTTTTTTAATATCTCTTTGCTTCCCATATTTAATGAATTGATATCATAATAATTAAATGAATTCTCAGTCATCCGCGTATAAATCCGTATTTTATGAAGCTTTCTGATAGACAGAGGGTATAGAGCATTGCTACAGTATATTTACCGTAAAATATTTGCTACAAAAATATAAACACAATTTTGCATCCCATTTGTAGTAAAGTAAGATGGTATATAATAGATCATTCACCATTTCGGTAATTACATCTAAAGTAATGCAATGGAACCGTTTAACCTGGACCTCTAACTTCATTCTTTTATCGCTATGTAACAAATAATCAGAGAATTGTGAACGAAAATTTTTAAAGCGATGTTCAAAAATGAATTATTTATGTTAGAAAAATAGGTATTTTCTATCTATAATACTGTTCAGCATTTTACTTTTTTACTATTTGCCGTACTCAAAATATAGCGAGTGGGAAAATGTACGCTCGACGTTCTCAAAATATGGGTGTTAAATAAACGAAAGGAATTTACTGCAGCATCGTAAACTATTTTCGAGGCATTTTATCTATCGATATAATCCATTGCTTTATGGAATACAGTCACTAACAAGCTAAATATAAAATTGAACTTTCTCTAAATCCAGAAATACCATTCATTCCAGCGAGATATTTCGTCAACATTTTTAGATTTTGATTCATTGTCTGATCCATGTTAGGATTTCTGTACGACAGCTAAAGCCCTCTTTCTCCAAATGATCTTAAGCCAATTGACATAAGTTTTGAAGCAAAATTATAGAGTATTTTGCAAAAAAAAATAATATTGTTTGATGAAACAGTTCCGAGCATCCAATTCTAGCACTCAACCACCTAAAGATTATAACCAACCTCTTCCAATTCCAACACTCTACCAATTCATCTAATTCTAACACTGTTGGTGAAATACAATGCAATGATACTTAGCTCTTCCTGGGCTTCTAAATTTCCTATTTTCCTACGAAATAAACTTTTGCGACGCATCATAATATAGGTTTGTATAGTTGAATTCTAGTTCAGATTTACACAGAAGAAAGAACGGAGCTCAGAAGGAAATTTTGAATAATACTATAGAAAAGTCTCTTAGAAATGTAGAATTTATGGGAGACTTTGATGTCATATATCTACTAAATATGAGCATAACAGATCTTACCTTACATTTAGTGCTTTCTTGATACCACAGAGGTGCTTGATTGGCAGAGAAAGAAGCTCTAGCCTATGCACGCGATTCACGTTTCCATTCCTTTAGAGAGCTTTTCAATAGCAAAATAAGAAAAACTCTGTTATCAATATTAGTACTATATGTGAAAGTAAATTACAGTTTTTCGTATTTCATTATTGCTTACGTTACGGCATAATTGCGGCCAGAAATGATTGATTACTTTTCAATAGTAGTTGATCGTGGCATTAGTTAAATTATCTTCTCAAATTTTTTGGAATTCGAACCCTCATAGATACTTCCATCGTTCCTAAATCGGGAGCCCACTTCTAAAAAACTGCTTCTATTCCACAAGCCTCTGGATCCATCTCAGAATCCGTCGCAATATCCAATCCTCCCATAGCATTGCCCTCTCTCTGTATCACTTGTACGGGGAAGGAAAAATAGATTTGAAATCGATAGAGTAGACATACGAAGAGGGCAAAGTAGCGTGAAAGGAAATGGGAAATTGGCTGAAAGCGACTAAGCGATAAAAAGGAATAAGAAAATAGAGTGGGGAAAGGATCGGCAAATAAGGTTGAGGAAGAAATGGAGGGCGGAGGTCAGGTGACGTGAGAGAAGGACGATTTTGGGGAGAGGCGAGGAATATTGGATGCCAGAGGAAGAGAGGAATGGCGGCTGGGATGAAGGGGATAGTGCAGAGAGAAGAATGGTGAAAGAGGAAGGAAATTGGATAGAAGTGAGAGAAAGAGAAATAAATTAAGGCCCCGTGAAAACTTGCAACACTCGCAACGTAGACGTATTGGAATAGTCTACTTGTCAGGGGTTTCACGATTTTTGGGTCATTAGTGAATTTGGAGAAATGAGTCGACACCACTGATTCATTTGCGCGATGTGGTGATATTTTTATATGCTACGAGTATTGCTTGCCGTTAATTCGCGCCGTGCTCCGCCTATATTATCCTAAGTTTCTGATATACTAGATTTTCCGATATCCCTTTAAGAAGGCTTATTTTCTCCTGCTGTCTCTCATGGCTTACGAAAAATGTGGCGCGAATTCCAGGGCTTCTGAATACCCATGTGGGCAACGCGTTCGACTTCCATGACAGTGGTCCCGGGTTCGATTCCCGGTAGGAGCCTATGTGTGTAATGACCTCAGCTATCGAAGCACTCCTAACAATAATAATATTGTACGAATGTTGGGCCACAATTCAAATTGATTTTGCTTCGAAAATTCCAAGCTGGACTAAAGGGAATCCTGTCCATCCGAAGCTGACATACGCAATTATGTACAGCTAGTTCCAAAAAAAACTTACCACCTAAGCCGCAACCCGCACAACAGACGTGAAGCTCGATGAGAGCGAGTCTAGAGTTTTCCGCGCATTCTATTGGCTCTTGGAAGGAGAAGCATTCTGACGGCGCCTTTTTAAACCGTTGTGAAACACGTTGAACGTATTTGTACCGTCTTTATTAGCACGAAATCTACTTTAAATTTAGTGTTACATTTTACTATTATGTCAGCAGCATAGTATTAAAAAATGAATGAAAATCGGATCTCCTTATTTCGGCCTCAAATTTCTGCGTAATTCACCTTTTTCTGGAGGCATCGGGTAAACTTACTTTAGATGCTTCAATTATCCAATAAAAAATTATGTCATTACAAGATTAGAAAGGGATTATATTATTACGTTTTTTATGCTCTTGACGCCTACAGGACGATCATTTAAATTTATTTAGAGGAAATTCACGACTATGACTCAAATAGAAAGATGAACGAAAACTCTGGAAGGAGATAAAGAATAATTAGGAATAAGAACACAATCAACTGTATTTCAACTAATTTATATTGCAGAAAAATGCCTTCGAGAAGGGGAGTATGAAAAAACTGCGAAACCTACTGAGGAAAACAAAGATGAAAATAAACTTTATCTGGACGAATACACCGAGAAAGAATAATTTTAAGTCAACCTGGTAGAGAGCTCTGAAAATTAGACCCAAAACATATTACAATAAAGTAAACCAAGTAAATTACGATCAACTACATCAGATAATTACATCAAATATTATAAAAATTTTAAATACCATCAAATCATATGATAGAAAGTAAAATATTAATTGGTGTACTATCATCATTTTCTAAGGTAATTGTTTAAAATTCAAATTTCTAATTTAATATTTTAGAAAATAACATAGATATTAGAATAGTAGCACTCATAATTTAAATACTGAGGGCTACAAAATTTTTTCACGTATCGAATAAAAAATTAATTTACCACGAAATTAACGCCAGCATCTCGTAACACTTTTCCGAAAATATTGTTCATTGCCATTCCCAGAAAAACTATCCCTTTAATTAAATCAAGTTAATGTTCCTTGCAAAATTATGCTGTCCCAAATTTTATATGATGCTAAATCTCTTTCTTGCCCCGTGGTGCAAAATTTGACTCGATTTCTTCGCAGTTGAATTATTCTGCAATACAGAGAAGCATATAATTTGAGCATTAGGTATTTCAGAATGTATGCATCAACATGCCACTCTGTTCTTACTTCCACCAGGCATTCGTGATGACGGTATCAGATGAAGCATTATGATTTTGAGATGAGATTTGGCTGTTTCTGACAAATTCGCGTCTGAGGTTTCACTAATTCTTCCATAGAGAAAGGAGGTCTTTCCTTCCCTCCACCCTGGCCCTAGGCGTATCCCCTATTCATTCCTTTGTTGTTTCTTTTCCTTTTGTTTTGTCCATCGAAAGGTCTTGTCTATTTTCTCAAAGGAACCATAAAACGGCTGATGGGTGAAGGTGAACTCAGCTATGAGAAGAAAACCCCCTTTTCGGCATATTGTGGATGGTCGTATGTATCCGGGGTAGCGAATAGGAAAGCGCTAATGAGGGTTTCCGACCGCACCCCTGCTGAGCAGGTATCTAAGGTTAGGGTATGGTGGCAGCGACCGATCACAAGTAAGGTGGGAAATGGTGGATCCGCGATTTGTAATCTTCGCCGCGGGTATTCCCTTAGGGAATGAAGATATTCAACTCTATTTTTGAGGTAGACGACCTTTCAGGACTTCTTGCAAGGAATACAGTTTAAGATGGTTAAGAAACAACAGTTAGTATGGCAAATCAGAACCTTAAGACTGATTTGCATATTGCATATAAATTCCAGGTTTTTTTATACTTGCATATTGCAGGTTTACACGTTAACACCTGGTTTATTTATATTTACATTAATACCCCGCGATCTGCCGTATGACGTATGTCAGGGGGTGTGAAAACACCCACAACACGATTTCCAATGTTATACTGAAATGATTTTCAGAACTATGCGCTAGGTGAAAGTGAGACTAATGATTAATGATCGCTGCTTCGGTTTCTGAATGCCTCAAGTAAGCTATATAACCCGAATTGATTGAATGGTGCATAATATGTATAATAATTAATAGAAAAATCACTATCAATTATTATGAATGATGGGTAAAAGGAGTCATGGAAGAATAACTTGAGAAATGAACAATGAACTAGAGAAATGCCATCTAATATTTATTCCTTACGCTTACGAGAACCAAATCGTTTAACTTCTCTTATAACATCTATGATACAAAGTTGATAGAGCGTTGAAGATGATCTTACTAGATCGACTAATGTTTCTATTATAATGTCACTAAAATATGAATTGAAACGTAAATACGGAATTGTAGACACTCTGCATATTCAATTTCGCAGAAACTTGAAGATTATACGCCGATTACCGATAAATTACATCTCTTAAGTTAGGTAAGATTTAGAATAAACCATTGGCTTGCATAGATAGTAATACTAATGTTAGCAATTTTTATCAGTTTGAAAAGACCGAAATCTCTTTCCAAAATAAATTGCTGATAAGAAGATGATTTAGCTACTGGCTTAGTTAACTACTCGAACTTTCTTATAGAACTAAAAGGAGGTTGCTATAAAACATTGAACATCGCTATTGTATACAATTTCGGAGATCCTGGGAATAAACTGATGCATCAAAAGGAAATTTCTGAAAGTATGATAAGCCATTGACGTTATATCCTGTATATTTGAATGTTAACCATGTTTGACTAAGATATTACTCAAATTGGATAAATGAGTAGTTTCTCTGGAGGCAGTCATAAACGGAAAAAAATATATGTTCGATGAGAAAATTGAGAAGGTGAGTGAGTGGGTTATATTTTTAAAAGAGGTCGTTGCTCCTACTCAAAGTAACCAATTGGTCGACGAGGAACGCAAGAATTGCCATTACCTATTTATCCAAAAATCTGGAATTAACATACCTCTAACACTTTCGGTTGTTAAATTCATGTGAGTGTATGTATTACTGTTGCCGTCGCTTCTCACTTCCCTATCTCTATCAAAACAGTCCCCCTCTTGAAGTCCTGGTGAATTCATTGCTTTATTCACTTCTTCCAATCACTCCTGTATCTTGCTTTTCAAATTTGTCATGGAATGTGGAGAGATAAAAAGTTTCTCATAGCCAATACATTTTAAATACGAAGGAATATTTTCAATATCACCAAGCGATAAACATGTCGATAGACTAGCCATACCAAACCACCACCCATTCGTCTCAATCATTAAAATTCTGTCGAAAAATATGAGAGTTACGCAGGGCCAGCCATAAACCGAGGGAAGCAAAATTTCAACATGAGCCTCATATGTGCTTCCCCATGTGATATTACAGGGTTGGAATTACAGGTAAAAAGGCCCTGGGAAAAACTATTTCACCAAGTCCCTATTATTTTGCGTATTTTTAACGTTTTCTACATTATAATAATTGTAAACGTTATAATAAACAATTGAAATATAAATAATCTAGGTTGTTTTGTATACATTCAAAATTAATTGAAAAGTTTACATTCATAGCTAACAGTAGCATTCAATGAGCATTATGACCAAACCTCATTCGCACTATCTTTTTGTGTATTTTAGAACTTTTAAAGGTGATAAATATAGCGAGAAGAATGTTTAAGAACGTAATGGTTTGTGACTTCAACGATTTCAAGAGGAATCCACAGGAGAAATCAAGTTTATTTGATTCACACTTCAATGACACCGAAAAAATTAATTAATGAATTCAAAATTAATGTGAAAGATGGTAGTCTTGTATCCGTCATCTTTATTCGTTCAGGAAAATCTATCCTTGCACATTTTCTCTCAATTGATTTGGACGGTATAGTAAATATTCCAACTGCATAGATGATAAAATTAACTGATTTTTTACCGATCGAGTTTTAATTTCGATGCTTATCGAATGAAACAAAATTTATCTAAAATACACAGAGAATGCCTCGAGACTTCATACTACATATTTACTTATAGTATTTTTAAATGTATTTAAAGTAATAGCCTAGATATGGCCATGAGTTTGCCTTACTTTACTTGTGTAGATTGCATTCACACAGGCTGTGATAAAACAGGTGATCGATATGGACTCCTTATGTATATAATTTTAAAGGCTAATAACTGCTCTCTTGAACGATGTATAATATTATCTACTATTATATTATGTAATATAACCCATTATAACCGCAGAGTTTTGCAAGCGAAGGCGTCAAATTCGAGGTCTATATATATTTTTGGTCCGACACCGATTCAAACTGCGCGGAAATTTTCATTCTCCCATCTCAGTCCAAAACATAAGCTCAGAGCGGCTCAAAGGCAGGGTTTGCGAAAATTTCCTTCTTCCTGCTTGTGCCTTTCGTCTCAGACTCGAATTTTATGACAGGAAGGGAAGGGAAGGGGGTTGCCTCGGTATCCTCGGGATAACGGGACCTCGTGTGCTACGGTTCCCTCTTTGCGAGAAGCAAAGCTAGAATATATACTGATTCGTATTAACCATTTTATAATAACTCAATTCTTGCATTACAACATCCATATCATTATAATACTATTCTGCTACGCCAATGCCACCAAACTAAGGATACTAGTAAATCTTTGCAATATCAATAACGCAAATAAATCCATTTCAACTCTGCAAGCGGAGCCAGGACAGAAGCAGACCTCCATGTTTTCCCTCTCTCTCTCTCTCTCTCACTTCTTAAGGCTCGCTTGCAGGAAACTCACTGCCTGTTATGCGGGTTGCGGCTTAGGTGGTAAGTTTTTTTTGGAACTAGCTGTACATTTACATTTAGAGCGTGTTGTGTACCAAAAAGGTGTACGGCAGTGGGTATGAGGGCTGAAAACACTGTTTCCGCGTGCGATATATGATAACGATAAGATTTAAAAAAACTTAAACGTTCGGTGTCCACACCCTTCCCTCATTAACTATCAGATTTGCATATATTATCTGGAAAAAGGAACATAAAAGCTATACACTGTCACTATAATCTTACAAAATCTTTCTGATGCCTGGTTTCATAAATCGCTGTGAGTGGGGATCAATATGTCGCGTATTTCATCATGCAAATCGCTGCGTAAAAATTCTCGAATGGTTATGCCTATGCTCGGTTCATCTTTCCTTAAGAGGTTCCCAGCCGAAGGTTTTGATTACTTCTGATACACTGTTATGTTATGTGTGGTTTCCTTTAACGGAATGTATCGCAGTACGTTATACGCGCTCTAGCATGGAGATGAAACTATTGCCATGTAGAATCTCCACCACAATAGTACTAAAGTACTGACAATGAAGTGAATAATAATCCACCTTTTTGATAAACTGCCGCTGAGAACGCGATAAGACAGCATCAGATTATCTCATTTCTGTATGATTTTTCATTGTAAACAGACACAAATGTTATACAAAAGAAGTCTGTTAGGAAAAGCGAGAAAATAGAGGAAACCCTACACAAAGACCAGAGATGTTTATAGTATAAATGTAGCGTGTAGCTCTCGGGCCATCTGAGAAGAGAATTATTGGATTTAAGTTCATTATCATATAAATATAAATCAGAGTTTCATTTAGTAGTAGTAGTATTTTTAAAATTGCTTCGACAGCTAAGGTCATTTTACGCATGAGACCCCACCGAGAATCGAGCCTGGGGCCTACTTCATTGAATTTAGAATTTAATCCTGCCTTGTAGTTTCCATCGCTTTAAAAACGAAATGGATTTGGATGTCTATTTTCTTAAACCGATTTTCTGCTGAAAATACGTAGCGTTTACCAATATTATTGTAGACTATTTCCCCTCAGTCTAGTCTCAATCCCTCGTTCCTCTCCGTATTGCGCATCCAAATGCCGTAAGCTTTTTTGGAGCCTCTACTAGGAGAATTATCAGAGATGATACCAGCAGTAAAGGGAAAATGTTGAAGAGGGAATAAGGAAAAGTGCGTGGAAGAAATATGAGGAAGGTTATAGTTAGACAGACAGGAAGATGACACCTAAAGGAAAGGAAGAGAAAGAGAAATAGAAGGATGATTAAAGATATGAAGGGAATGTAATATGAGAAGAGGATGGATGAAAAGGATGGACAGAAACACAACGGTTTCATTATGAAGAGGGAGAAATTGAGAAAAAGGGAGAACGCAGGCTGTTATGATAGACAGAGAGGGATTATAATTGTCTTGAGATTGTGGAGTAGATTAAGAAATATATAACTGTGAAAGATAGAGGGAATGAAAAAGAAAAGGGAGACCTTAAAGGAAAGAATATGCTCAATGAGGATTTATCTTGCATATTTCTTTTGAAAAACGTCATTGATACTTAAAGGATCATTTTTCACACGATTAACGTTGTAAGTGAACGTGTAGAGGGTGTGATAGCTTGAAAAAATGTAAGTGTTCTAGTTTTTTGGAGGTTCATGTGCCCTCCCATTCCCTATTCAATATCTTCTCCTTTATTTCCTGGTTACTCATCCTATCCATTTATTAATTTATTTTATATATTCATCCATTTATTCAACATCTTTTGTCTTTTCCCTAAAATTCTTCCCTCGATCACTTTCTTTATCACTGCCTTTTTCCTCGATCCTTTCCTCTCAGTATTTGATCTATCCATTCCCTCTGTCGATGTTGTATTACCTCAATCAACACCCTCTCCTCCTCCACCACGTCTAACACCTCCGCATTTGTTGTTCTATCAATCCAGCTTACTTTTTCCAACCTACGCTGTAACCACTCCTCGATAGTCTCTAATATTTTGATACTTTCTTTTCTTAAAGTCCAAGATTCGCACCCACACAGCAATAAGTTCCACACCAAGGATTTTACTAATTTTTCCTTATTCCTTTATCAAGACCCTTCGTCATCTTTTACTATTGATTCACAAAGAATTCTTCGGCTGCTGCTATCTTTTACTTAACCTCAGCTGAAAATTTTTCATCTCTAGAAAGATAATAATCATAATAAAATGTCTTTATTTGGATGATACAGCATATAAACGCCTCCTTTTCCATTAAAAACATCGTCATATGTTTTAACGTTATAATTGTTGGAGTGAAAGTTTCAAGAGTTTAGACTATCAGGTGAAAAGTAAAACAGTGAAACAGATAGGTACTCCACATTTTTCTACTGTCAATAGTAATTATTGTGGAACCATTTTCTAAGCATAAATACTACAAAATTTAACGACCTATTGTTATTTTGCGAAGGAAATACGTCATTTCTTTATCTTCATAGTAGTAAACTATGTTTTTATTTAGTTTTTCATTGATAATGTAACTTTAAGAAAGGATGTATAAAAACTTCTTTGTTAATATCTATGGATGCGCTCTGTCTTCTCTATAACAAATAACTTTAGTGCCACCCAAAAACTAGTTAAAAACCGGTTATAATCAGAACAATAAAGTCTCCAATTTACAACACAATTCTGAAAAAATCAAGAAATATACGAGACGGAACTTTTAAAGGTGTGACCTCTAAATTAAAGGACGTATGGTCACCGTAATGGTAGCAAACATAGACCTGAAAATAATTCCCTCAATGAGAGGTATTCTTAACTTACAAGGAAATAATAAAGTTTTAATAGTGGTTGCATCAATTGGAATCTGTTGTAAAAGTTGGTCGTTATTTACTATTGAAAGGGCACGAAAAAATGCCTGCGATGAACTAAATGGGACTATGAAAGGACTTCAAACAACCTAAAATCTTGGTACGTTTACCTGTCCTCGCAAGTATTCAAACTTTTTGTGTCTGATGTCGTTAGAAATTGTATTTCTCAGTTTTATACAACAATTCTTGTTGTATAGAGATGAATAAGTTGATCTATTCTTATCTAGAAATTGTTTGTGACTTTAAAGGCCTAACTGAGAGGTAAACAGAACTGTCATACCTAATACGAACTTATTAAAGCAAGTATTACGCTAAAACAGAAGAAGAAAATAATTTTGCCTTCCTTCTTTTTATCCTTTCTCATCCTTCTACATCCTTTTTATATGCTTTAGTAAGAATAAGAAGCTATTTACCTCTGGGCACTATATTCGGGACCAGGGAAGACGAAGTAAAATAAGAGAGAAGCCCTGGTAAAATGGGACGCCTGACAACCTACGTGAAACAAGGATAAACAGATTGAGTTTTAGGGCACACGCCTCCACGTGCAAAGTATTTACGTTTCCCTGATCCTTATGCGAAAGAATACATGTATAGTAAGTCGGGAATAAGCCAAAAAGGTAAAGGGAAGGGTTTACAGAATGGAGTGATTGAAAGAATAGGCAAAGGAAGGGAAAAGAATATGTCAAGGCGTGGGTAAGGCAGTAATCGGGTCGCTGGGCAGAGATCCCTCGTCTACTCTTTCTCCATGGATCGCAGAGAGCGTTTTTCACACTGTTAGCACCGAAAGGGGAGAATATCCTTGGTGCGCAGGTGTCGGTGGTAATCGCGGCCAGAAAGAGGAATGGGTCGAAGGAAAAAGAGAGGATTGCAAAGGGAGAAAGAGTGCTATTGATTGATTAACGCCTTTATTAGGGTGTGATCGAGACTAATGAGACTTCCTCTCTACGCAGTTCTCCGCCATTAAAAAAAGAGCATAAAAAATAAATCAAAAGGAAAGGAGGGTGTGGGCGGGATGAACTATAAAGCTGACTTTATGATAGTTAATTTCCAGGTCGTTAACGTAATGAGTGATGAGTAAGTCTGCCATCCCCGCTGGGTTAGAGGAAAATTGGCAAGAGAAAGTAAGGGTAAAATTAAACTGGGTGAAATATACGGGTAATTTAATGAAATACTTATTATCATTCATGGGAGACAAGATGGCTTCCTTTCGCGTGTCAAATTTAGTTGAGAATAATATTCGCTCGCTACTTATTCGATTTTTACAGATTCAAGTAAAATTCATTGTGATAATTTATGACATTTATAAATCTTAATTAAATGCTTATTATTATTCATGAGACAACAAGATGGCTTCCTTCGCGTACCAATTTTAGATAATATTCGCTATTTATTAGATTTTTACAAGTAAAATTCGTTGTGATAATTTTTTTATACATATAATTCTTCTAATTTTAAGCGTAACAATTATCTTTACCATATGGGAACACCTCCTTAAATATGAGAAAATTAGAAAAGAGAAATAGGATAATATGTTACAAGATAATAAAATCGTATTACTAGAATAAATTGGGACTAGAAAGTCCTATCTTCTATTTACCTCTTCTCAGAATATAGTAAAACTTACACAAAATGAATTCAGATTTAAAAAAACAATGTGAACTAAGGTATATCTATGAAGATTTTTTATAAGGTGATAATTGAAAGGAAATGAGTTAGAAAAGACGTTTTCAAGGTGAAAAGAAAAACTTAAATATATTCATTATGGAAAAAATATATCCACTTCAGGAAAGCACCCACGAAGAGGAAAAGTTGTGAAAAACCTGCGAAATTGTTGCAAAGAGTAAAAGAAAGAGATTAAGATCACATAATTGTGGGCATTAAAAATTACAGACGTAATTAACTTATACCTTATATATCAGAACATAAGTATTCTTTTACATCAAAAGTTGAGTATAAAAAAATTCTCAATTTAATGTATAGTACGAAAATTAGATTCACAGGAAGATACGTTTATGACGCTAGTATAATACAAAAATAAATCGTGGAATCACGAACAAGGTCGTAATTTTTCTGCAAAAATTATTTCAAGATGTACTATCTTGTATAGGAAATCAAAATAAGATATAGAAAAGTGGGAGAAAGTAAGATATTGCGGAGGAAGAAGACCTTAGTCTATTTATCCTTTCCCCCGCGTGGGGGATGTTCTCAAGACCTAATCCTCTTCCTACGGCTTCCGTTTATTTAACCCTTGTTCCGAGAAAAAACAACCACAAGACTTCCACGAGGAGGAAATATAGTTTGGCATCTTCCAATTATTATTACACTCACGTCTTATGAAATCCTATTCTAGGAAATAGCATTAAATACTTATTGTATCGGATTTAGCCTTATCTCTACCGGGATTTCTTTAATTCTAAGAAAAATGGAACTACTGCTATAGAGGATAGAAGGAAATCTATTGAAAATATCGTCCCAGTTTTTGATGTTCAGTCAAACGTACTATATGAGATTTCAAAGGTTTATATCTTCAAAAACTAAATATCTTTGTTCTGCTCTAATGCTGGCTATTTCATTCAGTTACGTTCTGAGATTTTCATCAATGTTGAGGATTTTCTGCCTCATCGGATTGTATAAATTAAATAGTATTGAAATTTATGTTCCAGAGTAATAAGAGAATGCAGGAAAAAAATTCAAGTAATGAAGTGATTTATGTGAGCTCTTCGTAAAAATATCGTATTCTTTCAAAACTATGTAATTATGAAATACCTTCTACGTCTTAACATAATAAATAAATACCTTCGACGTCATTAACTTTTTGAATTCAGGCATAGGGAAAGATTTTGATTGGGTATATATTTTATCGTAAATTCTTGAAAGCAAATTAATCTTAATGAAAGGGACTAGAGTAAAAATAAGAAGTTATTCACTTAGAAATATTTATTGAAATAGGCTCAATACCTTATACTGTAATCCCTTCATTGATATTTTTAATATTTTCCCATCCTTCTTTTAAGAAGAAAAAAATCACTAATGGATAGAATGGTACAAAAGAAATATTATAAAGAAAGACCAATTAAAGGACTAAGGGTTGTGGGATGGCTGAATATCTTCAGTAAACCAATCTTAGAATCGCTAGTCAAGATGCTGTCGTGAATCACAGCAAATCATATCCATGCATAAATACTATATTTCCAAATAAGAGCAAATAGGATCTGGTGAAAGTAACGAAATAGGTATAGTTGGTTGCATACACAAGGGTTAGAATTGCTGGTCTCAACTTTGGATGCTAGTAAGTCGGAGACCATCTGTATTATTCTTAAAAGTGCTTCGTCAGCTAAGGTCGTTTCGCGCAGATGAGCACCTGCCAAATCGAACCCGGGATCAATGGTGAACAGGCTGCCCATGCTCATGTGGCTATCTGGGAACCCTTTTTTACTACTTCTACATCATAAACGTTTTCAGAAGGTCAGTATAAATAGACCTCGTGCGATCCTATCCTATCCTTCCATTAATTTTCCATTACGAACTCTACCACAAGCGTTCCATTGTTCTTCCAGCCTATTTGGGCAATTAATCTATTTAAAATTGGAAACGTTCTCGCGAATAGCACTCGGGAATTCATTCGTCACATCGCGAGAGGCGCGGTTCGAAACCTTTCAATCCAGCGCCGTCCCAAAATCGCATGGAATGGTAATGCTTCGATATGGAATTCGTGACTTTTTCCCCGCGACGAAGCTTACTTCGCCATCCGAATTCTCATTTTCTTCCCAACCCATCCCTCCCGTACTTTTTCTGGCCGATCGGAATGGCGCCAGGGGCAGAGTCGAATCGCGGTCTCATAAAAGGCCCTCCTCGTGAAACCGTGGGGCCCCAGCGCATCTTCAGAGATCGTAAATGTCGGAAAGGGAGTCCCTATGTCCTACTTCGGGTTTGTTCGCGACTTAGGCAAATGTCACCGGACGACATTTCGTATTCAGCGGTGCCTAGATGCCTCTTTCCGAATCCTCTCTACGGTTTTTTTGGGTGGGCGTGTCCCCGTCACATTTCGCTTTCGTTTCGCATCTTTTATTTCCCCGGACCAGCCGAATGACGTTAGGACGGGGAACATCTATATTCCCGCGGCCTTGGATCACGATAGGTTAGTTGCGTGACGGATTTTTTATTTCCACTGGGATTTATTATGACGGCGTCGGAGCAGATTCATTTTTAAGTCGGGTTGTTTCCGCAGCGTGGTAATTATAAATAGGATTCTGAATGGTTTCCGAGTCCTTGACATTTGCTTCCGAAGTACATTCTGGAGGATTTATTAAATTCAGCGGATGTCTTTTGAATTAAACGCTCTTTATGGGATTCCTGAGTAGATGTTTCATTCGAACTGCGGCTCGGGATATGTCGGCGGCGATGGTATTTTATTTCCTATGTGTGACGGTATTTATTTTTTTATATGTTAAGTCGGTTACATTTCGAGTTGGTGGTTTGCTTTATGAAAATGTAATTTACCGTCACTTGCGTTGCGATATTTGTGATTGACGTCTTCAATATCCTCCGGCGCAGAAACTTTGTATGTTTTTCTTTATTTTCATTAATACTTAAAGAGTTATTAAAGATAATTTAGAGCAAATTACTCTTCTTGATCGTTGATAGAGGTAAATCATTGGTAATCGTACAACATGGACGTACTATCTTATTGGATGTTTTCCCTCTGATTCATCATGCTATATTTGATTCCATAGTAATTCTTAAAATGGTTACAAGAAAATTTAAAATAAAAGTTACAATTAGTTAGTTAGTTACGATTACAAGAAAAATAATCGAATTTGTCGCTATATGATTGTTGAATATCCTTTTTACATCATTTATGTCTTTAACAGTTTTTGCTATTTCCATGAGTTATTCAAAATGTATACTGCATTTAGATAAATTACAATTTTTTATGAATATAAATTTCTATGATATATGAACCAATTAGCGTATTAAATAGAGCAGAAGAAATGTAGAGCTAAATGTAGTATTAAAAATATTTTGCGCACGTACATCCAAATGGATCTTTGATAGATAGTAAAAACAGTCCTTCTCGGTTGAAAGTTAAGCCCTCGATTAATTACATATCTTCAGATTTCCCTAAAAATTTCACGTGTATCACTCCTCATTCATTATCTGTCTCAATAAATTTTTAAATAGTTCTGAATTCCATTGGTGGGGTGGCTGTCTAATAATAGTTGAGTCACCGTTTCATATTCAGGAAGAAACAGGTTTGTTGTGTCATAGGATTAGATTGGATTTCGAAATCTAAACTCGCCTTAACTAAGGCTTGATGTGATAAAAAGGAATCCAAATCAGTTGCATTGAGTAAAATCCTCCGGTTACTTAAGGCAAATATTTATCATTTACTTAAGGCATAGATTTGGAAATTGAAATATAGTCATTAATTTTTTATATTATTTTGTTTGTAAACTGAAATTTCATTTAAGGTTACCGCAAAGCACAGTACACCTCTTTATTTCAATTTATCCCTCTTTCTTCCCGCGCCCCTCACAAGGCTGAGATATCTCACATGAAGTTCTCAAGCTCCTGTTAAAGTTCTTGAAGTTTGCGTTCATCGGACAGGGATCACCAGTTAAGGTTAAGGTGAAAGGATCCGTGGAAGTATGAGAAAATAAAGAGAGAGTTTAACCTCTGGGGCTTCTTAGCGCCTTATGCTTTTACGACTTTATCTCATGCGGTTGACTGCTGCTACCAGAGAATCCTATCCTTCAACATAACAAGGAGCTTTGCCCAAGGAAATTTTTGGTCATGATATATTAATAATATCCTCTAACTTACCTATTTGTTCCTCTTACTTTCGAATCAGCGATGAGTGTAATTTTTGATGAATAATAGAAATATTTTTAAGTTAAGGATGGCCAAACTTTGGTGCATCTGATAAGAGGTGCATATTACGCGATTATAAGAGGCGCATCAAATCGAAAGAAATTTCGAAAATCGATTACCAACGCAATGTAATTATTCATTCGCAAATAAAAATACTTACAATTGTAGAATGGTCTACATATGAAACCTAGAGAAATAATTTAGGATGGTTTATTAATATTGTTTATGGCAAATTATTACAATATGTACCGAATCATTGTTTGTATGCCTAATGTCAAACAAAAATGAAGTAACTGACGGATGAACTATAAAATGTTGGTCCCAGTAAAAGTAAATTATGGATTGACTACATTGTAGTGTTTGAGTAACTCGAATATCTTTCCTATGCGAGTAGAATTCTGGGTATATCATGGCGCATAATATTACCTCGGCAGTTTCCTTACATGTGAATCGTGATTTTTGTACTCTCTTTCCTTTACATATCTGAATTCAATCTTATTTTATGTTATTTTTATTTAATGTTAAATAAATTGATTTTTCAAAATCTTGTAATATTCTAGTAATATTGACTCAGAACTTATCTATTAATGGACAGGTTTCTTGATGAGTAACCGTCACCTAATGGAACATCTTCCTGATAACGTTAGTGGCATACACCAACGCAGTTCTCAGCAAACTTTGCATTCCTCATTGCCTCAAAGGTGTCATCCTATACGGATCGTAAATCTCGTTCCTCCAAGATCAACTTCTTCTTTCCCAACGTTTCCTTTGTCCCGAAGTTTCCGGGTTAACCTCCTAACGATTCTCTTACTCCGAGGGGAATTTGGTAACAGAGCCTATCTTATACCCTCATTTAATCAAATACAGTTGTTTGAGGTGAAAGGGTAGCTATTATCTGCACTTATATTCCATAGATAAGTAATTACTTATTTTCATTAGTTTTTGTATCCCGGGCTATATATCAATATGCACAATTATTTCTCCTATTGGTGCATTAGCTTTTCATGACTTTATCAGTGGTACTGGGCCTCTTGAAACCACTTTTCTCTTTTGCATCATATTATTGCATGTAATTATATTTTCACCTTTTTCTATTATATTATGAAACTATTTGCAAAAAAAGCACTAAGGTGATTTATTTAGAAAAGACAAGGATAAACATCTAATGTTTCTGAAAAAGTGAAAGAGATTGAATTCGATTAGTAAGATGATCCACATATTCATCATTTTGCGTGTCTACATTCATATTCATTTCTATATAAAAATTAACTGTACAAAAGCTTGAACGATAAAAACGAGATGCTCCATTTTGAAGGTTTTAAAGTTAATTAAGACTAGATATGGGTATTTCGCTATAAGTATTACATTATGCTTTTCATAGAATTAAGCTCAAAGGCTTACGATATTATAATTTAAATGTTTATAATAATTTGTTTTAGTGTTATCCGTGATAAGTACATATACTGTTTGATTTTAAAAGAAGCACTAGACAGTCATTTAAGTCGCAGTTAAATCTTTCGTGAGATTATTACTATGATTGAAAATACTTATTTTCTTTAGTAATAAGTAAGTCTTAATAAATAGCAGTCGTGCATTTATCAACAGAGGAATAAACTGAAAAAAGTTAAATTTTAGTTTGAATTGAAATTAGGCTTACTTTTTAACAAATCAACTGTTTGGATTGGAAGAAAACGGAAGAACTTGGTGGATAAGTACTCTCAATATTCGAGCAATCAGAATAATAAACGTTAAGTATGGAAGGATATGATGGACTGCTAATTATTTTGTCCTCTTTTATGAATATAGCATCCGTAATAGTATATACATGGATGGTATGAAAAGTTTCCGATATTTTGCCATTTCTCGACATGTTTTCTGAAAATTTCTGAAAAATCTGGGGTCGGAAACTTTTCAGACCACCCTCATATGTATTTGAAAACAGATATCGGAATATTAATAGAAATCTATCTTCTACACTCAGATTTTTTTAAAAGTGACCCTGAAGTCGAACGTACGTAGGAAATGATTTTCCTTATTTTTCATGGGCAAGGTGAAGTTTCTTCGTTCGAATTACTTAGTCACAATACTTTTCGTGCTCCAATGTATATTGGTATATTCGAGCAACGTGAATTTCGAAACTTGCGCCACCATCGAGGATTTCTTCTGCCTAACGCTATGCCTTTTTCCAATCATAAAATAGAGTATATACAGAAATAGAGGAAATGCGTCATTTCGCCTCATTTATGAGGTCGAGGAATGCAGTAAGGCCAGGAAGGAATCGCTCATTTTCCCTCATCCATCAACTCTGCCATCCGCTTACATTTTTGCGCGTTTTTCCCTCTCTTTTTCTCCTTCGCAGTCGGACTTTCACCGCATTGACATAGAATTACTCTTTCCCCGGGGGCAGAAGTCTCCGCACCAAAAGTTGCGGGATTTTGCAGGAGAGATACAGGTGAAGCGGTTTTAGTCGGAGTGCCGTGAAAATGTGGCTCAGTGCCGAGTAACCGTGCCTTAATGGACGAGAAGTTTTTGATGGGAAATCTGTAACGAGGGATTGGATTTTTGAGAGTGAATGAACGTGAATTCAGGTGCGATCGCAATTAAGGACTTCGTAAGTGAACGTTTAATTAAATTGATGACTTAATCATTCGATCACGTGGGAGTTTTATGCATTACGATGCTTAAGTCGTGAATGAGGATGATGAAGGAAAGAAAGGTGATTATATGTTGTTCGTCATGTGCTTCTCAAGCTGTAAATGCAGGGTACGGAGTGGTCATACCGAAGTGATTGATGATTCTCACAAAGCAGGTGTTTCTGCTGACATTACTCGCGCCCAGGTGTTTGCGCAGAAACGGCTGTACTTTGTTGGAACTATTGGTTCTTTGAGTACAAAGCTGGACTTACATTAGTCATAATTAGTAATGAAGATGTACGTACAAAATCCGTCAAAAGAAAATTTCTTTCGTTTGCGTATTTCAATATACTCGTATATTAGATATTGTGAATAGCTTAATGGAAAAATATTTTTGGTATTTTCCTTGGAGCTCTATTAATGAATGAATTAATTAACTAATTAATTGTGAAATGTGATGGATTAAAGGTGCCAGTAACTTTCTCCCAAAGCGTTTCACTCAATAGACGGTTAGCTCTAGGGCTATTTATCATTAGGGACTTTTCATGTGAGAGATTATTTTACCTAATGATTGTTTTTACAAATGGCTATTCAAGAATACCTTCGGGTTGGATTATGCTGTCATTGTTATGACTCAATTATTTTTTTATTCATAGCAATAAAAAAGTAGTCTCTCAGCTGAATTTCCTGCGGAGGGCTATGCACTAGTATCGAACCTGAGATAGTCATGAAGAAAATTATTTTATTGTAGACCGTTCTTGCAATGCAATATTGGAAAACATATATTGGGTGAGTAATCATCTAATATTAGTTAATAATTCTGTAGTGAAAATTGAATAGAGCATGGAGGAAAATTTTCTGCCGGAAGGTCTTAAATACCATTCGAGTGCGTAGGAAGAGTTATGCGTGAAACTATCTACGTACTTTTAAGTATTTTCAGTAATTAAACAGTTTACTTTAACAATAACAGTTTAATGCGAAAGTATCATATGTTAAAAAGAATTCATTTACTAAATGAATCACTATATTTTTCATTTCGATTTTCACGTGATTGCATTAGCAAGACTGGGATATCAATTTTTTTATATACAGAAATTTTTATCAGAAAGTGACTAAAAGGACGCATATAATGAATGAATGAACGAAAGGCCAAGTTTAGCCTGAAGACTCTCCGCCTCTAGAATAAAGCTAGGATAGGAAACCTTTCTAATGTCGAAGGTCGTGTGAGAAACGATCAGGGCGTATATTTAACCAATAGGCCACACTTGAGAGGGTTGTTGCCTACATTCTAGCAGTTCGACATCTAAATTGAAATGAGAAATGTGAATTGAATCGTGTGGTATGAGCAGGAAGAGTATTTACGATTTATTTTTATTCATTCAAATCAATTAAGTGACATTAACAAATAAGCTCGTATATGCTATAAAACGGGTATATGTGACTAAGCACAATATGACGTGCATTGAGAAAAATCTCAAGGTAGAATAGTCCGATGTGACTGGGAATCGAACCCTGATCTCCAAATTGCCGGTCGGGTGCACTGTCCGTTGAGCTATCTCGTCAGAAAAGAACCCCGGAACCAACCAGCAATTGGGGAACTCGATTTCGATTCTCAGTCCATTCCGACTTTTTTCAAGTCTATCCCTCCTTAGGAAATAAGTTTTAAGTAAAAATAACACCTAAGTAAATCAATAATTTAATTGTAAATAAACGTAACAAAAAATAACTTGAGTGCGTGCGTATGTTTCAGAGGGTTACGACAATTCCATAGATCTCTCATCTCTGATCAAGAGCGTAGTATCATTTGGCGAAAAGTCCTTTATATGAACTCTCTTTGGACTAACCACCCCTTGGGTTCAACGCCCCGATACCGGATTTCTATCTCCACGAATGTGAGAAAACTCATCTGCTAAACCTATTTACTACTCGACAGAACCAGGCGCTTTCACACAAAATATTTTACTGGACAGATTACCTCGACTCATCACTTCCACCCAAAAGAAACGCTTCTCACATCTATCAAAAACTGCGCAGCGTTTAAAATAGTCCGCGGGATAATTCTTTAATCTCCCCGATTTTAAAAAAGTCCTAGGAAACAAAGATTTCCAAAAAAGAAGAGGTGGAGTATCGCGAGAGAACGTCAAGGAAGAAAAGGGAGAGGAACGGTTGAGAAATTCGGAACAGAGATGACGGAGTTGATGAAGAGAGAAGAAAGAGTGGGAGATTCTGGCAGGGAGTGGCGGAGAGTGTCAGGCACAGATGGGTGAGAGTTGAGGTGATGGAGAAGGGAATGAGAGAGAGTTGTCGGCATTGTCGGGATTGAAGATAATAGTAGCTGTGAGAGACAGCGAAGGAGAAAGTGGGACCTGTGGGCGAAGAGAAGAGTTTAGGAGAAGAAAAAGTTGCATAAAGACGTGGAAGGGAAAGGCGTGGGAGCTGAGGCTTTCGGGGAAAATATTTTGCTCGAGCTGCAGGGAAGGAGTTCCCTCTATTTCGATGCGTAATTAGTTCTGGAAACGCCACAAGTGCTTCATTGTGTTCGAAGCGTATATCGCTCACTTAAAGCCGAATTTGATGCCTATATATGGGTACGCTAGCTGTGAAGGTTAGGGCAAAGCTCGAAATTTGCGGTTGGAGTGAAAGTTACGCTGTCAAATCTGATTAATTTAGTGTCTTTATAGTTTATTTATTTATGTATACTATACTATATTATATTATTATATATTATTTTATGCTAAACTTATATTAATTAGTAACATTATAATCATAAATAAATGCTAAATTATAAATTATATAAAATAAGAAAAGGGTTTCAGGAAATATTACCCTTAAAGATGTGCGCCTAGGAACATTCTCAAGGAAGGACTTATAAAATAAATGTATAAAATATTAAATTAAATCATTGATAAAGACTAGAAATTGGAAAACAGTGAGAAGAACTTGATTTTTATTTTAAGAGAGTCAGTCTCATACGGATTAATGTCCCTTTGTTTAGTGAGAAGGATTCAACACGAAGTTAAGTATAAAGAGAGCCAAAAAGGGAACGTTTAGGAATTAAAAGTCTATGACTGGAATAGTGAAGTTAAGATTTCAAACGAGTAGACCTCTTAAGAATTATAAAGGTATAGATAGCAGTTAGAAACGAATAAACAGAAAGGAAATTTACGACAGAATACAAAGAAGGTCCATGATATTTAGAAAAAAAATGTTTAATAGTATTGAAGTAGCCCAAATATTTGAATGGTCTAATGTATTTGAATAGCTTGAAGACTTTGAATGGCGTGAATATTTGGATAGTCTGAAGTATCTGAATAAAACTTTATGAGAAAAACATTATTTCCTATTATGTCAGAAAAATGCCTTCCTAAATATGAAGACTAATGAATTTCCGTTTTCAATTTGGTTTTCAAAGACTAACCTAATTCCAACAAATATTCGCCCGGGCATTTCGTTTTCTTTGAATCCCTTAGAGTTCCTTAAATTCGTCATATTTTCTTTTTCCTAAAATCAGTTTTCCTCGTAGTAAACGGGAAGATTTTTGGGCAGTAAAAAGTACGTGGGAATCTTTCTAAACCACTATGAAAAAGAAATAGAAAAATATCGCTCTACAGAAAAAAATTGGAATGCTATTTTCAATTTTATCTTACTTTGAGTCTTAAAAAAATTCGTATTATTCAGTTTTATTTCATGTTTCGGATAGGTTAATAAGATTCCAAATTGTATATCTAGTTAGGTAGATGTCTGAAAACTCTCGAGAGCAAAATATATGCCAATAGCAGGAAATCCTGCGTAAAACGCAGAGAACGTTCGACGAGTTCAGATATAAATTTAATATAAAAATATGAAGGAGGTAAATTAAAGTGCTAATGAATTTCTTTAACTTCGAACGTTTCATCCAAATGCTTCACTTGAAAAACCTTTGATGTCGTTAAAAATTATTACCACTCGTTTACATTTACGATGGAGTTATGGACGAAATTTTAGAGTTACTCGAAATGCTTTTGACTCCTTTAGCAAAATGTGAACGATTTAACATTAATTTCAGTAGCAGAGTAACGAGACGAAATTTTTCATTTATTTCTCCCTAAATTTTTAACTCTCTTTGAGTCACCTTTGAATTCCTCAAGCAAATTTTAATTAGTATGTACGGGGATTGCTGTAATTACCTATCTATGTAATTTATAATTGAAAGGTGAAATAATCAATCATCCTTGGCCAGAATTCTTATAATGACCTAATGAATGTAAAGGATCACTTAGTGATTTTCACGAGATTTAATTTTAAAAACGGCTTCTTTGGCAAAAATAACAAAAATAAAAATAGAAAATATAACAATAAAAAAGGGCAACTTTTTGGCAAAAACTCCATCTTCAGGTATATGTACAAGATTATTTATTTAAAGATTTGTTAATTTCAAATTTTTGTTGCTACATTTGCCAATGTCTTCAGTGGATTATGGAGTTATTAATTATGGATGTGAGATACTCGTCCATCTAATGAAGTATTATTGAAGTATATTAAACTCAATATGGGAAAGCGTTACCTTGTGGAAAATATCACGTATTTCATCTTGGATATTTTACTTAATCTATGAAGTGTGGGTTAGATCACGTATCAATTCTCGAATGTACGATTATTTCAAGTATCTCGAATGCAACTAAATAGAATAAGCAATTCTCAAACATGAAATTATCTTTGTTTGCATTAAAATTCATACCTTTGAATGTCCTAAGAGATTTACACGTGGGTTTACCATTCATTTGAGTATTCTGAGGGACTAAGCCCTCATGAGAAAATCTCACAAAGGATAAAGGGATGGTGTGGACTTTGAATGAGGAGACATGAGCCTTAAACCCCATAGGTTTAAAACAGAAAAATTTGCAACATGACCGGGACTCGAACCAGGTCTTCAACTTTACGGGTATGTATTCTGACTACTTAATATTACAAATAAAAGTTGTGAAATGACTATCATATGCTTATCGAATTCGAAAGAGTTGTTGAAAGTTGAAGAGAGAAAATATAACTATTTGAATTAAGAAATGATATAGTAATTTATAAATAAATCAATCGATAAAAGTTATACAAGAAATAAAAATCGCACAATATAATGTGCTAAGTTAAATTTCATTTCCATCAATTGATAAAAATTAAGTAGATTTGATAAATTATTAATTAGTGAATAATAATAATAGATATTTCTACATTGAAAAAGAAGCGCTATGTTTAAGATTTTTTAATATTTAAGCTGCAGATAGTAGTTTATCAAAAATTTCTAAAAATCGAATGTTCTTATGAGATTTTTAAAGAGCAATTTTCGGTTTGATACGTTACTTTTATAAGTTTTTATGATGAGCGTGGTGTTTCATGATTAATGAAAATTATTCATCCTAAAACTCGCACGAGATCTCTTTTATGGAGGTGAAAATGCTTCTTTCAACTTTTGCAGAGAATTCCAAGAAGAGAGTTTGATGGTAATGTCATGCTCGATCAATATGGAGATTTTAAGAGAGAACGTCTGGTAAATGATGAGAGAAGGGGATCGTGACTCGAAGACAGATTTCAACGATACTAAATGCACGTGGTTTCAAAACATGAACACCCTACTTACCATACGTGGCATAACTGGGTCATTTCTCGTGATTGATACTTTGCAATATTCCGACGCGAAACACCCCATTTCGCGCCGGAGGCATAAAAATGCGAATAACAGCGGTACCTCCAGTAATGGAGGAGTAATTGGCAGTTTTGGAGATGAGAACACGCCATAGGTCACTTAAAAAGCAAATGGCGAGCAGACTGAAAGAGGCCTTGAGAAATCCGAAAGAAGGAACACTTTATTTAATTAGATTGGAACGGATTTCCCGTATAGGACAGGGCACGTAAATCTTCTATGGTAATTAAGATAGGTAGCGGTGAACGTTACTCGTGAATAATCTGGTGGAAGATAAGATAAAGAATGAGAGATTTTGATAAAAGTGTAGGAAGGAAGAGCAGCAGAATGAATGCATGGGAAAATGTTTTTCGATCTTATCCCCAGAGTCCGTTAAATTAAGGAAAAAAGGGGAAGAATCACGAAAGGTTGGTGAGAAACTTTCACTTTTGCTGCCATAGGGACGTAACTGTTTATTGCGACTGCAAGCTGGTTTGATTTCTAAAATGGGATCCTTCGTATCTTTCGATTTATCTATGCGATTTATGACTTTTATGAGAGAATATTCACGTATTTTATCATGTTATTATTCTTAATGAAGGCAAAGAATAATTTTGCAGTGTCTACAGAATATAATATAAAATACCGTACGACTTAATGTGTAATCCTCAGATCCTGTACATATATCACCTGAAGGTAGCAATTAAATCGAAGTCGGTTGTTCTTGTTTTTTAATTAAATTGTAAGGAAATTAAAAAGATTTTCTTTGCCTTAATAATGCCATTCCACGAAGTGTGGACAACGATGATAGATTTATTGCTTGTGAATCATTTGCATAGTAATGGTAGGTTAATTTCTTTTATGTTATTTGCTTATTTCTTGAATATTTTTGTATGTTATTTATTTTTTATTTGAATATCATTTGCATAACAACTGTAGATTGCTGATATTTATATTAATACATCATCTATTTTTAAGATTTAAGCATGAAAAACTTACTAACACAATATGGACCGTAATCGATCATAATTGTATTGCATCTCCAATTAATTATTATAGTCAATTACTTTTGTAGATAAATACTTCTCAGACCGGTGAAAGCCTATGACTAGTCACTATGGAAGGTAAAATTTAAAAAATTATAATTTTTTGACTTGAAAAATTAAAATTATCCTCAGACCTGTTTGCTTAAAACTATACCCTATTGTTTAATAAGTTAAATAATTGGGATTTATCTCAGTGTACAACGTCCAGGTTCTATTTTATCGAGAAGAATATATTTACATGCATAGGAACATGTAACATACAAACATATGATATGTATAAGATAAAAAATAATAATAGAATGTAAATTTATCACACATAAGTATATATTCATTTGGGCATGATGTAAAATATCGCAAAGGATTGGGAGAAGTCATTATAAAGATCAAGGGATACCTGCATCTGGAAAGGTTATGAGCCACTGTCCATTGGGATTGAAATCTCCACCTCTCTTGACAATATAGTGTGGATCCGACCTGACTTAGAATTAGCAAATCGCTTCACGGAAATGAAAATGATTCCTCGCCATGAGGATTTGTCCGTCTAAACCACGGCTTACGAGGATTTGTCAGTCTCCTCTGGTGAAAATGATATTGATCTTTGTTGCTGAAGGAAAGACTTGGATCGATGGGAACGATCGTTGAGACATTCGATTGATATCCTCGTCGAGACTTGGGCGAAAGTGATTAAAATTTCGGGCGTGATTAATCTCCTGCCGAGGATACGGGATCGGAAAGGAGATTTTCGGAGATGATAGAACAGCGGCGGTGATGGGAGTAGGAAGGATGCTAGATGTGGGTGAGATAGAGGAAAGGATGGCTGGGAGAACAGAGGGTGCTTAGAATGAATTGATGGACTTAAGGCAGAGTATAGGATATTCCAGCTCCTACTTTCGCTTGGTCGTACTATCCGCTGCAAAAGGCAGGTGAAGTAACTCATATATTTAAGGTGCATATCTTATGTCGTAGGATAGTGCTGGACAATGGTTAACTATTGTTAGAATTTAAATAATATTTAATTCTCACTGGAAATCGATCTTAGGACTGCTTTCAGTGAAGGCGAGTGTTTTACCCACTCAGCTAACCGGGAGCCCTATTATTCCCTGTAAATATATCGCGAACTTCAGTTAATGTTATTTTGCTACTATTATAAGCATTTATAAATTATCTAAATCATTCCTGTAATCGCTTCATTTCAATGTTTTAGGTCACTAGAAGTTTACTTATTACGATTTCAAAGGATGGCCTCCTTTCATAGGTTATTTAATCAAATAAAATGAATGGATATATCCTTCCAAATGCAGTAGTAGTAGTATTGTTTCCGGATGCCTAATGTAGCTGTAGTTAACGGATTGATTCTATAATGATAGTTATTCAATGGTGACCATGTTTGGACCAAAGCAAAGGTCCCGTGATCGATTCTAGATTTTGTTTTCTTGTCATAGGATGGATATTAATATTGGTTTCTTGTCATTGATAGTTCCAGGAGATCAAGGGACTATCCCTCTCTTTGTTAGCTTTTTAGCACTAGGGATTTAACAAGGATATAACAGAGCTCGAATTCAAATCTGATTGTAAAATTTTTCTAATGATATTCCCTCCGCTTACATCGTGAAATATTATTTTAAAACCTAATGGAAGATGGGTTTACAAGGGTACTATCTCAAATCGCCGCTGGCAAGGCCCCTGGTCCATTGTTCTGTAGGTATCGATGCCTATATGCCTATCAAGGTATTAAGTGCACCATTAAATTTATATTCCTAGAGCTTCCCATCATCCAACGATTATAAAATAAATATTCAATTCCGAGTATGATGAAAGCTGTCCTATTGCGTACTTTTTATTGGGTAACAATTGGTATTTCCACTAGAGCTAATATTTCCCAGAATTTCAGGCATTTGTTTATAGACGGCGCGCCAATAATTAGCTTAACTTACTTTAATGTAGATTTTATATGGGATATTTATGGCTTGTTATCGACAGGTTTGAAAGCCGCAGTAGTGATAGAAAATAAATGAAAATGTATTAGCTGGAACAAAATGTTCTGCTAAAATTGATCACTGTTCAATTGAACAAACAAATGGAGATGAATTACGTGGTTTTTAATTACTAAATATTGTTTACTATGTATTTATTTTACTAGAGATTCATATTATGATACTTGTATTATTATTTTTTTCTGATTGTTGTAAACAATTGGTTGTTCTATTTATATTCCCTGATGCCATAGTCTATAGAAGAAAATGTCGATGTTATTTAAATGGCATTGGAGATAAAATGAGAAAATTACTTGTAAATGGGTGGTTTGAAAATTTTCCAAGATTTCGCCATTACTCGACGTTTTCCGAAAATTTCTGAGAATTTTCTGAAGATTTCTGAAAAATCTGGGGTCGGAAACTTTTCAGACCCCCCTCGTAAATATTTGCAAATGTAGAGAAGATAATTAGTTGGATAAGGGAAAAGATTGATACTTTTTAATCTAAAATTATTGGAAGCGAGTAAGCCTATGGATAGATGTTTTCAGGATTAGTGGATGTGAAAGCCTGTAAAACGTACTGACTGCACCATGAATTTCAAGTGAATTATTAGTCGGAAATAGTTACCATACCCTTCCCTCGAACCGAATTCCATGGTAAAATTATTTATGGATTCACATTTCCCCCAGTCTAAACATCCGAGAACCGAATTACCTGCAAAGGAATTCGGTGAGCTGCTTAGGAATGGTACCAATGTGACATGTTGGTGGATTCCCCATATAAGGGTGGAGCGTTAAAAGGATAGCGTGGTATATGGTCTACAGCCGCTACTTTTTTCCATCTTTACGTCCTTTAGAAAAAAACAGAGAGACAGAGAGAAAGGATCAGAGGAAAAAAAGAGAGAGAGATTTTGTGTTGGAATGAAGGGGAATGTTGGAAATGCTCTTGACCGATGTCTCCAGAGAGAATAGCGTTGAACGAGGTTTATGAGACACGTTGGTAAGAGGGTCAGAGAGGCTACGGGGAAGAGCGTGTGTGGAAAGAGACGGAAAGGGACAGAGTGTTTAGCGTGGGAGAGAAATAAAAAACAGGGTGGAAATATGAGGAGCTATATGGTGGATGAGAGCAAGAGAGGGAAGATCCAAGGAGAATTCAAATCGGGGAAATGGAAAGTATGTTGGAGGGAAAGAGTGAAGGAACTGAAGTTATGAGAAATACCGAAAGAAGGTTAAGTTGACAGTCAGGGTTGATGGGAAAGACTAAGAAGTGGAATCACTACTTGGGTAATACTCTTTCTTTGGATGGAAAGTGCATAAGTGAAGTTCGAAAAAATTAAGGAGCCAAGGAAGTTTTCCTCTGTTATGTTAATTTATTTTAGTTTTTTTCTTCAAATCCGTGATCCACATCATTTTAGCTCTGGTTTTGGTGACAGAAGTCGAATATTTTGTGCTATTGGTCTTTGTTAATGATTCTTTTTTTAAGGAGTTTCTTATTGACCATTTGGCTGGTATGAAAGGAAAAGCTTTAATGACGAAGAATGATAGCTTGAAAATGACAATAGTATTAGCGTAAAGTATTCATAAGTAGCTGCCAGCAACTGAACGAATATCTTTGGCTGACATTTTAATTATGAATCATCTTAATAAATCATCCTAGAGTAAATAAAGTTGATTGTACGTATCGATTGACATCATTGTGTTGTGCTTTCAGCTCACGTAATATGATAATTTAATAGCATATAGCGTAATGTATTTGATAAACGTAAGGAAAAATAAAATAAAGAGGTTTACCAAAGGGAAAATGCTAAGATAACTAGCTATGATAGGGAAAGTGGAAAGATGAGGTTAGTTAAAGTATATCAATTAACCAAGAAGTATTTTCGAAGAGAAGGAGAATGGTGACTAAGAGTATTTATAAAGAAATCAGGAAAAGATTTGTTAAATAATTGACGTTGAGTTTATTTCTGTATGGATGTGAAACGTGAACCTTGATATGGGAGGATGTCAAAATATTTGAGACCTTTGATACTTGGGTGTGGTGTAGAATGGAATAAAAGTAAGTTTCGTTTACAAAAAACAAATGAGAAATTGCTGGATGTGGTGGAACAGAGAGGAGTTTGATTGAAATGATAAAATGTCGACAGAGAAAATGTGTGGGTCACACATATAGAGGAGAGGAGTTGATAAACAATAATTGAGGAAGGATGAAAGGTGTAAAAATAGATGGGAAGACAAAGGAAAATGTGAAAAGGTCAGGATAAGTTACCAAGAAACAAAAGGAAGTTTGATAAGTAGGGAATATTAATGCACGTGAAGCTGCCGAAAGATAGAACACTCATGAAGATAATGTAGGAAAGAAATAAAGTGGAATACGGCAAAGATGGAGGTACTGGTAGGTGGTAGAGAGGGATGGAAGCTAAGGGTTGGTGGAGGTAGGAAAAAGATAAAACGCCAGATAAAGTTGTGAAGAGAAGAGGGGATATAAAAAAGATGGGAGATAGCTGCTCTTAAAATAACGAGGCAGACACATGGGGGTCCCTTACCTTGGGACATAATTGGTTAATTCTTTGTTTTATTTCCTGGTAAATCAACGCAGCTACGGCGCCCGATATTGAATCTCGCCTTCCTGCCTTTTCTATCTCTTTTCTGGACATTTTTAGCTTATTTGTGTCGAACTAGGATGAAAACTAAGTTAATTATTTCCTTTGTTCGAGCTTTTTTTTTCTTTGGCCATTTGAATGGTTTTTCTTTCTTATTTTCTTTCTAAGAGGCAGTTTGTACATTTTTCATTAGCTCTATGGTGGTTGCATAAATACTTGGTCATTATAAAATGGAAATGTTTTCTTAGGATGTAAGACTAATTGCTATCTTTACTAAAATAATAATATTTTTTGAAACATGTTTATAAATAACTAATTTATGGAGTACTATGTGAGTTGGAAATCTATACTGATATGCAGGTATGATTTGCTAAAGTATAAACTAAACAAGCCTGTGTTCATCAAGTAGTATTTGGACATAATGCGTGAGGATAAGTTTTAAATGAGTGCGTTTAACCTTTCATTTGTACCGTATCTGATTTATGCTGTTTTGGTTTAGTATGGTCAATGAAATACGTGTTTTCTTCTTTTGCAATATGAAAAAGTCTCGATTTGCACGGTTGAACTAAATACGTGCACATGAATGAAATATAAAGATATGAATTTTATATGCTGTTGGTTTTTATCTATGGAACCGTTCTTTCATCAATTTGTAACAGCAGGTGAAAATAAATTGAAAATTTTTTACGATATGCAAAATAAAAGGAGGTACACATTAAACTGTTACACCAAAGGTACACATTAAACTGTTACACCAAAGGTACACATTAAACTGTTTTTATATTAATTCGCACGTGATATAGTTTTATAAGATTGATTCTATTTTAGAAAAGATCTTTACTTATTATTTATTCATGATTACAAAACTAATTTTTCTTGCAAACCTTTCGGGGAATTATCCTTTTCTTTTATATGCAAATGTCAGTCTCTATTTTACGGTACTTTTCCAGAACCTATTCGCCGTGGAAATAAGTATTTAGGTGTATTTTAACAATAAATCACCCAATTACTGCTATATTTTTGGCATTCGCGAGAGAGTTTTATTAAAATTGCCAAATTTTGTCAAGGATTTGATGAAAACCTACGCCTATATTCTATTCTTTAAAAATAAGCCTGAATGCATATTAATGCGTCCACTTGTTACAAATCATAAAGAAACTATGTATAGCGATGATAAAAATATTCAAGAATATGGAATATTGGGCTTAAAACTGTTCTTAAAACCTTAATTAAATCTTGATAATCAGCACCTTTCTTACATGAGAGTGGAAAATTAAACCTTTTCTCAAAACACGATAAAAACACAATTATCAGAAAACGGATTGAAATTTTACCAAATAATAAAAATCCAAGATGAATTAGAAAGAGGAAGATCTCCAGCCATGGAGTGAGGGTAAACGATGAATTGGAATAAAGGTGAAAATCTAATAATGGACGATAAAAACGAATTAAAAAGAAAATGCAAACCAGTGGCAGGGTAGGAAGAGATAAGAAAGGTAATGGAATATAAATGCATAGCGGATGAGGGAAGGACAGGGGATGGGAGGAAATGGAATTCATTTAAATTTAAGGCCGAAATTTATGGACGAAAAATTTAAGAACCATTTTTTGGTTTTCGTAAGAAAAGTCGATGAAGATAGGGTAATAATTCAAAAGGGGACTCACAAATGAATAGATACTATGAATTGTATGAATAATATAGTGCTTGATCAGGGCACCCTCGTTAATTCCTTGCACTAGTACGATGGCAAAAGTAAGGAATATTGCACTTATATTATCTTTTTGTTAATGGATAATTAAATATGATCATGGTTCTATATAAATATTCCATGATAGTTATAATTTATCGTAATTTTTTCTTTCCGATGTCTTACATCTAATGGGTTTACCACATAAGTCGAGAATTACGTATTAATTGAGCATTTTCTCTGGCTATCAAGTGTTTATCCAAAAAATTTGAAGCATAAATCTCCTTAAAACTTTTATCATACCGTTTGCTGAAGATTATGTCATCGCCTTTTTCTGTGTCCACACCAGGTTACATTTTGCACCCGTGAAAATCGTTCTCTTTCGAAGCGTAATTTATAATGTCGACTTTATTTGTAATGAATGCAATTTATATCGTTCAATCGATATAAATTGATATTATAATATGTCAAGTTTAATAAGTGCTTACTGATTCCTTGCTTGGGTGTTAGCAAGTGTGTTTAAAAAGAGAGAAAAAATTGTGTTTAACTCAACCTTTCCGTGATAGATTATTACTACATTAAGGTCTCCATGATCCGTTTAGTTTATTTAAAACTAAGAGCCTACGAATTCTAATAATTTACTCAGAGTTCTAAGAAGTTTTATGAAGAACGAAAGAGCTACTCGTAATAGTGAGATATTTATACTAATCCTTACAGGAGAGAATATCAACAGAAGTGAAGACCTACTGTAAATATTTGGTTAACTTTTTTAAACGAAATATACATCGAAGAGGACAATAAATTGTTGAATGAGCTCTATCTAGGAAATCAACTCATAATGCTAAACATTGGAAATAAGCAATCCTTGAATCAAATTATATCGATGTAAGAATAAGATTAATTTCTGGAAGGACAATGAACATTTACAATTTTCTATCAAACTTTCAAAGATTTTTTGGTGTTCACAATCCGTAATACCTAAAGGTTAGTCAGTTAATTCGCTAAGCCTTGTCCAACTTCAGGTTCACTGAAAGTTTTTAAGCTAAATAAATTCAGGAATTTTTGAATTCCAGAAACTAGTAACTGTAGTTGAAAAGGTTTAGTTACCATTTACACTCCTTAATTGAAGTTATTTCGACTGAAATTTCATCCTAAATTTAATTCCTAATCTTTCCTCAGAAATAAATTAAGGAACATTAGGGAAAAAATTAAGGAATTATAAATAAATTCAGGAACATTTCTCCTTAATTGAAGTTATTTCGACTGAAATTTCATCCTAAATTTTTTACCTGATCTTTCCGCAGAAATATTTCTAACCGTACAGTTAAACGTCCGTTTTCGAGTATTTTGTTTTGTCCTGTATAATTATAGGAAATGTATGTATGTGAAAAGAACAATGTGTTATTTAATTTAATCATTTGCTGTTGGTCATTTCTATATCAGACTCTACTAAACTAGTAACTGCATTTGAATAGTTTTAGTCAAAATTTACTCTCCTCAGTTAAATTTTTCCGACTAAATTCCGTCCTAAATTTCTGCAGAAACATTTCTAACTCTACAATTAGATATCCATTTTCGAGGATTTTCTTGCGTCCTTTGTAAATGCAGAAATTGTATGTATGTGAAAAGAACAATGTGTTGTTTAATTTAATCATCTACTGCAGGTCAGCACGTTGGAGGAATTCCGTCACCGAAAATACCAAACAGCATGAACTCATGCGACTTTTCTCTCTTCCTCACCCTCAGAGGCGCGTCAGAGAGAGAAAATGGAGACATAGAGGCAGACTTTAAAAGGTTGATGCGCGTCCTTACGTGTGATAACTGAGGGGCAGATTACTTTTAGGATAAGCGAAGTACTGCAGGGGCATAGAGGTGGACGGCATAAAGAGAGGTGAATGGAACGGGAGGAAAAACGCAAAAAATGAGTGGCGCGAGTGGGTGATAGAGGCGTGCTCTGCCGTTGGAAAGTAACGCGCTTTCTGGCCAATGGGTAGTCGCTTTTAATGATGGCGGCAGCAGTTGGAGTGGGCCCACGTTTACTCCGTCTCTGTGACAAACCACTCCGCTGATGGAGTTCCTTTCCGTGGATCCGCTAATGGCATCGATCAAGGCTACCCCACTCACGTCCCCACTCCCTCAACCCCTTTGCTTCCTTTCTTTCAACCCCTCTCTTCCATAATGTGCCTTTACTTAACCTCTTACTTACTGTCCTCTGCTCCCCCTTCTATAGCTCCAGGATCGCTAACTTCCCTTAGCCACGCTCTTCTTTCTACTGCTCTTCGTCGGACGCTCCTGCGTTATTAATTTGCAGTAGTTGTGAGAGGAAGATAAAGATGATTAAGAAATTATGTGTAGAAATGAAGGAGACTTGTGAATTCAGCCTAAGGATGTAAGGAAAGAAAATTGGGACAAGGCTTTCAATGAATTAGAGGTCGAAAACACTGTTAGTAGTTTGTCGGGTCTGCATAAACGTGGAATACGTTAAATCCCTGAGCATGATAGAATAGCCATCGAAATAGGCATGGATGAATCGATTCCACCAGTTCGGTCTTGACTTTGTGATAATCATCTATTATGGAAATAAGAAGAATAAATTTATACTATATCACACAATTTTTTATTCCACTACCTAGGTTTCGACCCTGGTTTCAGGCGTCATACCTGATGATGACCCAAAGGGTCGAAACCTAGGCAGCGGAATAAAATATTGTGCGATATAGTAAAAGTTTTTTCTTCTTATTTCCATATTGGATGAATCCTAAAAGTCACTAATCGTGGTCCCTTCCGGTTTCTCCAGTATATATATAGAAAACATTATCCCCATAAAAGTAGCGGTTTTCCACATTTTTTCATGAGTTTAAAATGTTTTAAACATCTTAACCTGATAACGACGTTAATGAAATTTGTACATGTTTCCCAGGAGAATATCGTTGATGATCTGCCGTCAGACCCGGATATTTCGGGTGTGCAAGAAGTAGACATATCTACAACGTTCAATGGCATGCAGAGTTTGAAAGTTGTAAAAACTTTGCGTATCAAATAAACATGAACATTTGAAAAGCATCGCTTGAATACATATCATACGCGGAAAATATCATTTATTGATTATTTTAATTAATAAGATTAACGTAAGAGAGACATGTAATATAGTCATCAGGATCTCTAAATCCGAATCATATTTCTGTAGTCTCTTAGCTATAGCGCAGAACTAAATATATTGATAAGATTAAGTCTCTCTCGTTCCCTCTTTCTCTCTAGTTTTACATTAGCTTATAGTTTGAGGTAGCTCAATTAAACGATTAACGGTAAAAATTAAAAAAACAAAGGACTGAACGGTCACCGTATTCATAGGTCTTTTTGGATTGAGTGAAACCCGCTGCTGGTCCCGGAAAAATTATCGTCCCATAAGCAGAATCTTAACGTTTTTCAATTTTTGAGCGTAGAAATCCAATGGTTACGTTTTAGAATCCTTGAAATAAAATTTTCATGATTTTTTAGCGAATGATTTTTATTGGAACATAGAGAAGCAGGCCGCTGCTGTTTGAGCATGGAAAATAAAGAATACGATCGCTTGGAGTGCTTTCAATCTGAGAAGGAACATAGCGCTTTTAAAAGTAGTACTAGTTCGTTTAGTTGCGGAAACTATGAGATACTCAAATTTCAAGACTCATACTCCCATGGTATATATTTTAGAAGCAATCACCTGTTTCATATTTCGTAATAAATTTGAGGAAAAACGTTTATGGAAAATGCGATCGTATCCTGACTAAAACCTTTGATTACGAATAAATATATCTCCCGCTTGAATTTATTTATTTCGAGGTTTAACATATATTTATTTTAATCCGTTACGGTTTTTTTCCACTCAAGGATTCCATAGCATTCAATTGCATTTTCCATTCCAGAGATGAATTTCCAATATTACGTCCCATTTGGAAGTATACGTGGAGCGCTCATACAATACTCTAACTGTAATTTTTTTGTCTCAAAAAATAAGCAATTAACGAATTAATATTCGATTCTAACATTTGACGGTATCTAGAACATGAGTTGGTGATAGGTCAGGAAAATGAACGGGTATGGTCTTTAAAAGTATACATTCATGGAAAATATTTGGCTGGATTCAGGAACGGCGGTATTTGAATACTAGTTGCCAGTACTAAAATTTCGCAGACGGACACTATTACTCTATTTCCAATACAAATTCAAAAACTCTCCAATCACTGCAAAAGAATACACAAATATTAAAAAATGTCTAATAGCACTCCTCCATATTCTATATCGGTGTCCGTTTCGATATACCTCGTTTGCATGGATAAATATCGATATCTACGCATCTAGTATGCGTAACAGTAACGAAGCATTGTGGGCGTATTCAAATTTTAACTTGATTTTTTTCCAATTGGTGTATTTTTCATTTTTGGTCAATTTTTAGTAAGAATCGGGAAACTTTTTCATTAAATGTTGTGTCGTTTATATGTTTTGATGGAGTGTGAAAGGAGAAAAGCGCTGGTCACCTATAACAAATATATAGGAATGCTATATAATAATTATCTACTATTCTGTCGTAGAATTTTTTGTCAATACGAAAGTATTATCTTCTTTGTATTCGCTATATAAGCTGTAAGAGAGTAGAATGTATATTACTGCTATTTAAATTATGTCCATACCGGCGTTAGAGAGATGTCAGTTTGAGTCTTGGTACTATCGAACTCTTCTAATGTCCGTTTCTCCTTGTATATTTACGTAGATACGCCTTCACGTACTAAGTCATCTATAAACACATTAATTTTATATGTTGTTGGTTTCTATCTATGGGACCTTTCTTTCAACAGTTTATAACAGCAGGTGAAAATAAATTGGAAAGTTTGTTACGATATGCAGATTGAATTAAGAGAATAGGAGGCCACTAAGGTAAACATTAGACTGTTTTTTATATTTTTCGCACTTGTTATCGTTTTATCAGATCGATTCCCTTTTACAAAAGATCTTTACTTGTTATTTATTCATGATGATAAAAATAATTTATCTTGAAAACTTTTTGTGAAATTATCCTTTTCTTTAACATGCAAATGTCAGTTTCGAATTTTACGGTACTTTTCCAGAACCTTTGTTCACTAGAGAACTACACGCGAAAACTACACACTAAGAACCTTAGTCACTGAGTAAATCGATGATTTGGTATACTATTTTAGCATTAAATCACCGATTCACCGCTATATTTTTGTCATTCGTGAGTGAGTTTCATTAAAATTCCCAAATTTTGTCAAGGATTTGATGATAATCTACACCTATTTTCTATTCTTTAAAAATAAGTCGGGACGCATCTTAATACGACCGCTTGTCATCTTTAATCCTTTTCCTTATAGTAACAACACGGGTGTGAAACGTGGACGTTAAGACAAGAGGATGTCAAAAGATTGGAGGCTTTTGAGATGTGGGTATGGCGTAGAATGGAGAAAGTTAGTTGGGTCGATAGAAAAACGAACGAGGAGGTTCTAGAGATGTTTGGGGAGAAAAGAGTAATGATTGAAGTAATTAGAAATAGACAAAAGAAATGGGTGGGTCAAATATTGAGAGGGGAGGGATTGTTGAAGAAAGCGATCGAGGGAAGAATGTTAGGGAAAAGACAGAGGGGAAGACAAAGACAAAAGTTATTAGACGAATTAAGGGGTGGGATAAGTTACCGAGAATTGAAGGAGAGGGAATTAAATGGGGAATGAGGGGGCACATGAACCTACCGAAAGGTAGAACACTTTATATATAGTATATATATATAGTAACAACGTATTTTTGATTTCAAGGTGGACTGTAATGGTCGATCTTCTTAGCAATGCTGCGATGATGTCACTCTTACATTCTATGATGTCCCGTCATTCGTTGCCCCATCTTTCCAATACCAAAGGGTCTCTCGCTTTCTTCTGCAAACCCTTTCACTCTCCCATCCTTTTCCTTCCCCGCCCATCTCCTTCTCATCTCCTCTCTCGCATAGTTGACACAATGCTCCAAAATCCCTTATATATGTCCCTCGTTCGAAAGTCGGAGAACGGGTTTCCAGTTCATATGTCCGTAGAGCGCATGCGAGGAAAAAAATCCCGTTTATTTTATTCGTGCCGGCCCGGGGAGATATATTCCCTCCGTAAAACGTGCGCTGGCGGCCTGTTTTTTAGAAGCAGGCCATGTGAATATTCTAGTGTTATTTGGGTTATGCTCGGCTCGCAAAAAAAGTCCATTCTGAAATTCGGCGGACGCGCTCGAAATGAAAACTCCTTATCGATTAGCGAAATTAAAATCTCTACTTTGCCGCGTGGAAATTTGACCAAACAGTAATGCGATGCGGTGTACAGAACGCAGAATTTAATAAAGGTTCGGCGATGGAGATTTTTCTCAGTACGTTATATTTTATATTAATATCCGCTGAAATATTGCGAAAGAAGTATCCGGTATAATAGTTTTTGGAGCGATACTCGTGGTAGAAGTATGTGAAGTAATACGTTTTCGGCCGATAAACGTCCAAGGACGCGTTTGCGTGCTGTTTGACGGATTTATTTTTTCATCAAACGGGAGAACTGAGGGATATTAATTTATGACAGATTCTAGATTGGTTGTAACGTTTTATAACTACGTCGCTGAAGGAAGGTTGGCGAAATTAATGTGTCATTGATATTATAAAGAATCCTTATCGGAAGTGTCAAACTTGAAAGGGTTGACCGGCATCGTTTCGTGAATTATATTGGTTAATTGACATTATTAATTCTCATTTTATATTTTTATTTTATGAAACGTGGAGGAGCTGAAGAATTAATCAGTATTCTCTTTTGAAATGAGATGAAGTACTGAAGGTTCTCTTGCAAATTCACAATGATATTCCTATCTCCATAAATACGCATTTAATCCATTATACATTTTAATTTTATAAAACGTGGAGAAGGAGCTGAAATATTAATCGGTTTCTCTCTTGAAATGAGATGAAGTACTGAACATTCTCATGCAAATTCACTATGATATTCCTATCTCCTTAAGTATGCATTTAATCAGTTGGTACTTTTGATAATGTCATAATCTTACGAATTATTGTACGAATCTAACATATAATTTGAGTTACATCTACGTTACTATAGTAATTTTAAGGTTATTTATACTATTTTTGTTATTATTTCTGTCCTTGTTTTCAAAATTTTTTCTGCCTTCCTTACTCATTTTGAAATAATCTTCTTTTCGTTTATTTTATGCATGTTTATGTATCTTAAAATCTCCAGTAACTCTCGTCCTCTTATACGTAAGGAGCAATCTTCTTCAAGAGAGAAAAGATAACCAGCCAAGATAACAGATTTGAGAACGAAACTCAGAAAAGTATCAGTAAGCGATGTTGACGAAGCAATTTTCAATTTGGATAACATGCAAAGATAGACAAAAGAGCGAAGGAATTCGGCTATAAATAGATAAGGGGGTGATAAGTTCTTCCAAAGATAGAAAGGGAAAGGTAAAACGTTGCATGAAGGGAGATTAGGTAATGGGGAATGAAGTGAAAGGAGGCAGAGTACTTCAGGTAAAGGAAGAGAGGTTGGCGATAAGACAGGAACGTGGGTTTGGATCTCACAGTCCATAATGGAGTGGGTGATCTGCGCTCCGTAGATACAAATGTGGAGATACGTAGGATGGGATAAGAGGTAAGAAGCGAATTTGGTGTCAGTTGGTTACAGCAAGGGAAAGGAATGGGAGTCGCTAGGAGCTAGGTTTCAAGATTCCAAATCCTAGAAGAAAGATAATCCCGTGAACGTAATCTTCCTTAGGGGAATCACATTAGAGTTTCCGCTTTCGATAGCTTAGGTTTTCGTCGCAGGTGGTGTTTCCTTTCTGAGGTTTCATCCCGGAGAAGAAGAAAGGAAGGTGTAAAGATAATGCTTAAGTTGATGTCTTTGAGAACAAAATGGCTAAAAAGCCAACTTAATTAATCTCTGGAGAATTTTTTTAATAAGGATTAAATCCTAATTACTCCATTTTTATTATTTTTTAAATTTTTATTTTTTTTATTTTTTTTGTATTTTACTTATATATTTTTTACTTTACTTTTTGTACTTTTCTCCATGATTTTTTAATATTAAAAATTATTTTATTTATTATATGTTTTCACTGTGTTTTCGCGGTTTTTTTTTCGCCCCCCTTCTTGTGTGGGTGCTTTCCCGCACTGTGGGTTTTTTCTCTATCAACCTTCAGTTATGGAGATTTTTTCCCACAAATCAAATCTTTCTTTTTCGTTTTTTTTTTCTTTCTCTTTTTTATTCTCTTAGTATTATTTTGAATCTTTATTACCATGTATCTTCATACGAGGTTAGGTGGAAGAGAGGCCCACTCGGGCCTAACCTCGCCTAATGAAGGTTCCAATAAATAAATAAATGGAAAGCGAGTAGTTCAAATCGGTGGTTTCAGAGTTCCGATCATAATGAAACCTTTAAATAAATATTTCAGATTTTCAATTGTTGATTTTGCATGAACAAAGTTCTAGTGCTGTCAGAGATCGGGAAAATTATTCTTTTAGAGCAAATAACATATTCTCTCCAGCGAAACCGTGTTGCGTACCTATAATGATTAACTTGCTAGATGCAAGCAGTTTGAGCCAAAAAGATATTGCCTGTCTATGTTGCACCGAAAGACTTAGTGAGTGATGTGCAAAATATGTCATTTAAAATATAGGAAATAAAAATTGAAAAGTTTATTTTACTGGCCATGTTGGCTTAGCGTTCTAGAGCTATATCCTCGTGATTCAAGTCTTGATTAATCTCTTTTTCTGGTAACAGAATGGTTATGCGAGTTCGTAAATTAATGCATATTGTAATTGATGTAATTGGGGTCATCCTGTTTCCTTTAAGAAATCATAATAATTATTATTATTACATTCCAAGATTTATGGAGTTATTATGAACTGATACATAATTCAATAATGGTTTCGAGGACCTCCCGTTTGTTGTTTAACTTTTATTAACTCATGTTCTGGATGCCGTCAACTTTTATAATTATGTGTTAATGCGTAAATTTCTAATTTCTTCAGCGAAAATAAATTACATTTGAAGTTTCGTATGTACGTTCGTCGTTTGTTTCCACCTAGGACGTAATACTGGCGTTTCATATCTGGAATGGATAATGCCATGGAATACCTGTTCCTTGAGTGAAAACAGCCCTGAATGGATTAAAATGAATACACGTTTAATCTCGAGACGATTGAATTCAAGCGGGAGATAGTAGAGTACATATTCGTACCGAAAGTTTTCTAATAAGGATACGATAACATTTGCCATAAACGTTTTTCTGCTAGTTCCTTATGTAATTTGAAAATGGTGATAACTTCCAAAATAAGTTTTCTCGTAGTATATGAGTGAAGAAATGACGATATGAGATGGATTCCGAAACTGAATGTGGGCTGAAATTCTCAAGGATAACAGCGGAATCTCATTCTAAAATTAACGCAAGCTCAAGAGGATGGATTTAAGAGTCCTTCATTTTCCTCTAATCCGTCCTTCCTTCCATGATATTTGCTTCACGTGCTTAAGTACGTTTTTGAATGCATAGTCTCTGATATTGCTCCTAAAAGAGAGGCATGGACTTGAACTTGCGATGTAACAGAGAGGTGAATTGCTTATGGATAGTAATTGGTAGTATGTTTTCCCTATGAAAATGTTTCAATATAAAATATATATGTTGTCAAAATGTTTGGAGACACTGAAAAATTAACTCGAGGTCACATGGTATTTGAAAATTCAAAAAATTGATGTGGGCCTCATTAGTTTGGTGGAATAGTTTGCTCGTACTTATGTATTTTCTCTTGCCTATACTTCTTTAGTTTATTTTCCATATTTATATGTTTAATTTTTAGTATTTTGACATTTTTTGCACGGTGTTTAATCTTTTAAGCTTTTTCCGCACGTGGAATTCCTGTCAATTTTCAGTTGCAGATATATTTCCCAATTTCTCCCACTTGCTTCCTCTATAAATAGAATGACGAATATATGAGGTTATTTGGGTCTCACGTGGGTCTAACTTTTCAAATAAATGTTATATTAATCTGTATTTGACATATTCGCATAAGGGTACTTCTCTTTCTCACTCTATTTTTTTTTTCATGTTTTTACATTATTTTTATTGGTGCTTACTCTTCATGTTTTCCTCGTCATAGTGTCGTTATTAAATTTTTCTCTACTTCCTTTTGGAAATTTACCGTACAGCATATATTGCACGGAAGCTTTCATTATCCAGCAGAAACAGTTGCAAGGATACATGAAGTTTTCACGAGACAAAAAAAAAACAATGTCAACACAGGAAATAAAAAAAACCACTTTCTAGAGAAGAACTTGTGTATTTACTCAGAATTGACTTACCTCTCCACTACTCACAGCCACCCTCCCTCGCCCTTCCTCTCACACATTTTCAGTTTTTCCAACCGATTCCTTCCGAAAATTAACCTTTTACCTTCCCCTGACCTGTTGTTCTTCTGCTTATTCTTCTTCTTGACTCTTTCTTCCTCTTGAAAATGACGCTTACGCGTTGAAACATGAGGTGTTTTAGTGTGATATCTGTAGTGTTTTGCAAAGTCAATTCTGAATAAATAAATCAGTTCTTCTATAGTAAGTGGTTATTTTTCATTTCCTGTCAATGGAATACTACAATGTGAATCGCCACTATGGCGCTTTTATATAAGAAATGTCAACTTACTTCTGTGTCCGCTTGAAGAACTCCCCTTCGACTTCAATTCTCTCCTCAAAGGTTTTCGGACGCTCTCCGATTACAAAAATCAGTGCCAAATTGGTTCACAAGTCCTTCTCGAGAATAGCGCTTTCTGTGTCATCTCATCTACACATGCCCTCATCCTTTTTATCCGACACCGTGGGAGACTTTCCTTTCAAATCTGCTCTCTCTCTCATAAGACGGAGCTCAAGGCCTACTCATAACCCTTCAAACAACTCCATCTCCTTTTACCTTAGCTCCGCGTCGCTTTTCTTCCTTAATAAAGCCGGGAACAAGATACGTGCCACTGTGATTACTTGTCTCCGTCGGTATTACGTGCTCGACACGCGCATCGTCTTACTCCCTTCACGATTCCATGTTTTCTTACCGGCGCTCCTTGTAGGAAGGTAACTGAAAAACGGGAGAAGAATAGGAAGGTTCTCCGTCGTGTATAAGGGTATGGATGTGGGATGCTATCGAGCCAGACTCCATCGTCTATATTTGCCTGATTAATCTGAGGAAGGTATGTTTCATGTCGGTGTTTTCCGGACGTTCGTAAGAGATCTTCATCTACTTTTGTGAGATATTACTTTGCGATCATAATATGTTAAAGGGAATTGATGGCTGATGGGAATATTAAATATTACATGATGTATCATATATTACATATTAAAAAAGAAAAGAAACAATTAGTGATTTCCATAAAATATGATTAAATTAAAGACCAGTTTCGGCTACATTCCATCATCAGGTAATTAATATTACATGAGTCTTCTACCTTAGTAAGCTCATATGCCCTCACATTCCCTACTCATTACTCTCTCCTTTACTTCTTATGTTGGTGACTCATCCCAGGCCTCAAGTCATCTAACATATTTTGTCTTTGTCTTCCCCTTTGTTTTTCCCCGACATTCTTTAGCAATCTTTCTCAATATCTTGCCCACCTATGTTCTTTGTCCATTTCTAATTACTTCAATTAACACCCTCTTTTCCACAATCATTTCTAGCACTTCCGCACTTGTTTTTCTATCAATTCAGCTTACTTTCTCCATTCTGCGCCATACTCACATCTCAAAAGCCTCTAATCTTTTAACATCCTCTTTTCTTAAGGTATCATAGGTAAATGGAATAGAAATTCAAGGGCTTATGTATCATCCAAGAGTTAAGATAAGTTCACTTACTAGTTGAATTTTCAGCACATGTTATTTCTATAACTTCTAAGGCGTCTAGCTTCCCCTTGAATTGCTTATTGAGAAGTTTGGTAGAAAAAGACCTGTTTCTAAAGTGGCCACCTTTCACGAGGTGGGCAAAGGATAACGAGGTGGTGTTCTTCAGATTGTAGCACCATTGGTGTTCCTTCTCTCCTTTCTCAAGGCAGCGGACAGCCTGTTTCAGGTATTCTGAAGGACAGTCGTCAGAACTCAATTCACAGTAGAGAGGATGGGTCCCTCTTGTCATAAGATAAGCAGCATTGGAGGTTGGAGCTGCTCTAAGAACCAGCTTTCATTTCTAGCCGAAACAGATAGCGAATTTTAATATGTATGGTCGAAATTACTAAGTTTTCTTCACTTAAAAATGGTTAATATGGGTAAATGAGAGTATTTGCATTTTTCTAATAGCGTCTGTAACTCTTTTATTATCTATAATCGCGTAAATTTACCTTACAGAGATGGTGGGGTATAATGTAGTATCCCTATGCCTTGACCTTTATCACTTCACCACATCCTTCCCTGGTTGATCACGGTCAGCGAAAATATCCTCTTTAGAGGGGGAAACATGTATATTTAAATTTAAAAAGAGAATTGTTTCAGTTGTTATATTGTGAGATTACTCCATGGCACGAATAAATATTTTGCGTAGTCTCATTTGTTTGTTTCTATCAAATGGAAGATATTAATTGAGAGAGTATTTGAAGACCAAATTTAGGATATGGGGTATAAGTCGAAGCTATGTACTTCAACAGTGGGGCAAAGTTGGCCCAAAAGTAAAAAAGTCTTAAAATTCACAGTTTCAGGCGTTGCCTTGTGGAAATATTCCATAATCAGCAAGAAAAATTTTTTTCTTAATTTGTGGAAAAAGTACAAAATTTTTCTTGCTGATTAAAAAAGTCTTATCATATAATTAATTTCCGGATACGATGTTAAATTTATAATATAGGATAGTAGTAGTGGTTATCGGCACTTTGTATTCAATTTTATCATTTTTCAAAGCGATATAAAGTTAAATAATCTGAAAATGGACTAAATTAAGTTTACAGTACTGATAATCTCAGAACATGAAACATATCTTTCTAGAAATAAAGATTATTCAACTTTCATTTATTTCATATTATAAAACTTGCGTCGTAGATTAAGTGAAAGAAAGTTCCATTCGGGCCTAAAAGAGTAGGCACTAACTTCAATTTTATGCTACAAATTAAAAATGGGAATAATGGTTTCTAAATTTACATACTCTAAAAGAATATATTCATAATTCTGCTAAAATAAAACGATCGCATTAATAAATTTTTCTCTCCAGTAAATAATTAGAATGGAATTTATGCGATTGTACAATAGTTGCATACGGCGTTACAAATGTGCAAGAATCGCGCAAATCTATAAATATAGTCCTTTGTTCTTTTATCCTACGAATCACAGCGTAGCTTCAAGGAGAATAAAATTTACGACTGTTTTTCATCCAACAGTTTTCGGTAACGGTCAACGGAACTTTAGTTGTTTTCCCCCTCAGAAAATTGCACTTTTTTATTACTGTAGTGACAACGAAGTCTTTATGGCACAGTAAAGATATTTTTATGGTAGTATTTTGGGATATTTTGAGGTAGATAGCAAATTTAGTACGTCTTTTCTAGCTTTATCAGCTATCAGATGATAGAGATATGGGAGTTTGTTATCCGATTACGGCCGAATTTCACACTTTAGTTGATAATAGTATTTTTATCAGTCTCTCAATAAGGTGGAATACTTGGGTCAAGGTCTTAGACCTTGAAATGTAATGGACTTCTGAGTACAATAATAGGATGATATAAATCCTGTGGAGTTTGTCATCATTTCTTGTTGCAAAGAAATAAGATATCATTGATAAAGTAAATCTGCAAACAAATAGGGAACTTTATTCATCTTTACATGACCAAGATCCTAAAAATGTTGTCAAAATATTTTTCAATTTTATTATTCGATGTAATGATCCGCATGGAGGAATACCTTTATATGAATGTATGAATTAGAAAATGGGAATTACCATTCACGCGCAGTGTACTCGTATAGTGGAGTTTCGTGTATTAAATTGAAAAGTTTGTTACTGAGGTTAAAAAATAAATTATTGGTAATATGAAAATTAGATTTACTAATGATTATAGTAGTGTTCTACTTACGTTAGAAAGTTTACGATATGTCGGCAAAATTAATTATAATCTTTTTACCGTAAACAAGCTTCTAATTGGAAAAATATTTGTGGAAATAATTTACAATGATACTTTTTTGTTTGCACGTAGAGAGTTAAAGTTTAGTTATATTTAAAATTATTAAATTCATAGTATAATCATTGCAAATGTATTGTAATTATTTATATAGAACTACTTTATATCTCTTTCATAAATTTTGGGTTGACATGCTTACCTACGCAGTTGACTCCACGGTGAAAAGAAAAGACATTCTATGATTATATTGCTACAGTAATTACTATTTAAATTCCATGTAACCAAAATAACAGCTAAATGGATATCGGAAAATACCTCTCCCTAATACTCAAAAACTACTTAAAAAATTAGGGGCCAAAAGTGACCGCAGAGAAGTTGGGAAAGCAACCGCATGAGGTTTGGTAGCCGCATTTTAGAAGCTTACATTGCGGTTTATGAATTAAAAAAAATCGATAAAAATATATAAATAAGAGCTAACGTTAAAGCGTATCATTTATATCAGGATTAATGTATACACAGATGATATGGTGAATATTAAGAAGAACTAATATTAATCATTTTCGTATGAAGCATACTGTTGGTGAATAAGCCGCCCGAATATCTTTCTGTAATTTATGATATAACATTCACCAAAGATATCAGTGAATGACTGATATATTCACTTCTTGCACCCGCAAAGATATGCTATGAAGAAACTTGTGTGTATATTCAAAATGAATATCAGAAAATGCTGTATGTTACTTTTAGTTAATACCTGCAACAATATACTTCGGTACCCCTTGACTTAGGTTTAAAATTTCTAGTCGGGAGGGGAGCAGAGTCTACTAAGTTATAGAAATTACGTTGATTAAAGTAGTAGAAAGCACTTAATACTTCACCAGGTCGGATCATGAACATAAATTAAGAGATATATGTTCAAGTTATAATTGTTTTAAAAACTATCCAAATACGATCTGCCATAGCAATATACTAAATTACTGATCAAGATATAATGCTTGATATTTACCACCCTGTGGTTTCTCTCATCGTCCGATCGGTCTGATTCACTGATATCTTTGTTGTAAGTTATATCATAGAATTCCAATTTTTGACCCAAATTAAAAAAGTGAACCAATATCCCGTTCGGCCTTACGCTGCGGTGTATGCATTAAAAAATTCGATAAAAATATATAAATTAGATCGAACGATAAATCGTATCCCAAAGAAGAATAGACTTGAAAAAAGTTCCGGCGAGATAGCTCAGCGGACAGAGCACCCGACCGGCAATCGGGAGACCCGGGTTCGATTCCCGGTCCCGTCGGACTTTTTTGAAGTCTATTCTTCCTTGGGATTTTTCCTGGATGCACGTCCTAACGTGCAAAATCACCCATCACCCATTCCCGATAAAGCCTATCATAAATATCGGTGTTAATGTATACACAGATGATAGAGTGAATATTAAGAAGAAGTAATATTAATTGTTTTCGTATAATGCCTACTGTTGGTGAATATGCCTCCCGAATATCTTTCTGTAATTTCAGAAGAATTTCAATTTTTGACCTAAATTAAAAAAGTGAACCAATATCCCGTTCCACCTCTCCCCACCGAATCAAATGCTCTTTAAGTGAATATTTCTCTCAGTTATCTCGAATTTCAGCTGGATCACGTCATGCATCCGCGACTGACCCTTTCGTAGAGAGCCTTGGATACATATGAATGTCGTGTTCAGGAGCTGTTTGGAGTATTAATATGTAACAGGACAGCAGCCAATGTTGAATCGAGTCCGTCTCCCCGAGTTTGTTTGCGAAAATGCACCGCGGCGTGGCGGAATAGAAACTCGCGATGAAAATGTCAATATGCATCCAGAGAGGAAGTGAGCAGATTATAAGTAAACGAAACATCGGAAGCATCTCCGTTTGCTCTCTTTTTTCGCTCGGATTGGCCCGGATTCGAGGCCCGCCGCTCTTTTATAATGCTAATATAACATCTTCCGCAATAGCAGGGCATTTTATTACTCCGCGGGATATTAGTATTCCATTGAGAGGCATGCCGGTAACGCGATGTAGCAGTTTCTTTTTAATAAGAAATATCCAGACGAATAACTTTGCTCCGTCTTCTGCCGTCTCGAAATTTAAGTGCTCCTGTATGTCTTTCAAGTATTCTATATCTCTGGAATTTCTGTCTTCAGGTTGCTTAAAGGTAGTGCTTGACGTATAACTCTTGAAAGGATATCCTCGCTTGACTTTTATTGGGAATTCTGCGATGTTATTAATCTACATGTCTTTTGAATTATTAAGTTTGAAAATATGCACATATTTTGTTGATGTCTAGATGTTATAAAAATTGTTTCTAAAAGTATGATTTTCATAGACGTGATTGCATTTTTAAAAGAAAATATTCTAATATTTTTCAACATATTTCAGCATGAAGATAAAACTCGAATTCTTCTCAGAAACAAAACTATGGAATCACGATCAATGTAGCAAAATACTGGATGAAATTTGCTTTTTCGCTTTTGCTATGAAGTTTTCCCTCTGAAAAATTTCATTTACAGGCTTTTTCTAATTTAACAAAATGAAACTTCATTTCTCGCTCACTTAAAATGCTCCAACGTTTTCCAATTACCTGATAGAGTATGTCGAAATCTTATGAAATTCTGTCGGGATGATTTATGTGGTTCTTTTGTAACATTTGGTAGCTGCGTCATTGACACCTTTTTCTACGGGAAGATAACCACTATGTTTGTTGCCTTAGGTGTATGTAAATTAATAAATTTACAGCTATAACTTCACTCAAACATTCAGTCACTCTTTGATGAAAAGATTACATTTTTATGCTTTAAACAGGAAGGCCTAAATTGCTACGTAAACAGTCAAATTTTACCCCAAATGTTGGTCTTCCTGCCTACCAAGTCAGGTAGTCAAAATATATTTTATTTTATGATATTTTATAGTGCTAAATATAAATATACATCACTGTGATAGTGGTAATAACAGCCACTGATCGCCAATAATCAATAGAAAAAAATCTTCTAGTTTTTGTATTGCTAAATGTTCTACGACGGATGAGGCCATTTCGCGCCAGGCTCTCACGGAGAAGCGAACCTGGGGCTGCTTTCACCGATGTCGAACACGCTAACAAGGAAATTACTACTTCCGCAAGCTAAAAAGTTCGTACAGAAAAGATTACATCTAATTATAAATAACCTAATTATAAATAGTAACATAACAAAAAGGGAAATAGAATGGTAATGCAAACAGATATTTTAATTAATATCATTAAGCAAAAGACCAATCAAATTTCATAATTTCTGCCAAAAATTGAGCATAATAGTGCAGAGGATAAAATTCGCTAACCACTTTATTATCTTTACTCCAATTGCTGCCACATTTCTCTATACCAATCGCATAAGCTAACGTTTACTCAAACGCTGCCGCACCAATCCTATTCCTTCGTTTTTCCTCCTTCTTCATTTATTCAAGCCCTGTCCAAGATCTCTTATATGAATAAACAACGTAGCCCGAACTCTCGTTCCATACGAAAATCCATGCGCCATCGACCAAAACTGCATGAATCTTGTACTAGAAGCTCCTCATCTCTTACGGCTCCTCCGTCACTTCCATCTCCGTTATTGCATTCCGTGGAGCACCTCTCCACCTAATCGCACAGCTTCCACTCTAATGTAATGGAAAGGACTCCCGCCGCTTTCAATACGCGATCTTCGCCGTAATATTTGCCTCTTTCCTAAATATTTTCATGCCCTGATGGTCGTTCACACAGACGGTATGGGCCGTTAGATCGCTCTTAAGTTCCATACTCTCTTACTTTCTAGAGGGCCCTAACGAACCGTTTGGCTTTGTGCGTTGTTATGGGGGCGAATGGTTCCCGTTCCAATTAATTTCTGGGTTATCTGGAAGCGAGGCCGTTCTGAATCAGTCGCTCATATCGACGCGGTGGCGCTTAGAGGGAATAAGGAGGTGATGAATGTGCGGAATTCTTTCCGATGAGATCCATTGCGGTAATGTCTTCGGTGCGGGAAAAAGAAGTAAGATCCCCTTAGAGTATTTATATGTTTTTGGAGTTCTAGATTAACTTTTGTCAACTACAGTGAGCTCTTGATCATCTGCGAAAATAATCAGGAGAGGATGCACGGATGATGAAAAAATTTGGGTAATCCATCAGTTCATTTCAATTATTATAATTTTTCCTTACATATTAATTCTAAACATCTGTTTTCGGTGTCCAGCGCTTTTCTCCCCTCAATCTACATCACAGCATATAAATGACACACAATTTTAAAGAGAAGGTTTATAGTGTATCGCTTCCTGCTAGAAATAAACGGACGAAAATGCAACGTTTGATCAAAAAATCGAGTTACATTTTGAATTCGCCCATAGAGTTTAGTTTCTGAATGTGTATATATCGATATTTATCTATACTAACGAGGTGTATCGAAACAGAAACATACAGAATATGAAGGCTTGTTTTTAGATTTTTGTAGTGTTTGTGTATTCGTTTGTAGTGATTAAAGTGTATGTTGAAATGTATTTGGTTGTGGAAATAGAGTATCAGCGTCCTTCTGGGAAATTTTTGCACAGGACAACTAGTGTTCTTAATTTACTTAGATAAACCTTCTTAATTCTTATTCACCCAAATTAACAGCATATTATTTTTTATTGTTTCATGAACTTATTAAGAGTTTTCTTCACCAGATTTCGCATCTTGTAAGCTGCAATAATGTCACTCTAGTTTTTTAATCACTGATGTGTATATGCTTCATTAGTCCATCCACGTAGATGACTGAAGATACTTATGTGTTTTTATCATGGAATCTTAGTTGGAAATGCCTTGGAATATATCAACCAAGATTCAAAATCATGCGCGAATAATGGGAAAAATGGATAATCTGCCCTTGGCGAAGTTCTGCATCTGTGTGAAGATTATTTTGTTATAAAACTGTTCCAGCAGATGTAAAGTGAATACCCATAAAGTGATGCTTCTAAACTTCTATAAATAATTCAGGAGTTATATTCATTAGCTTGAATCCTGTTGAACTAATATTCCTCTTTCTATAAGCTATAGAATTATGAAAATGACGCGAAAACTGCGCTAGCGAGGCATCGTTCCATATTTATATATATGGAGTGTTTTTGGAGTATTTAGAGAGCTCTTCATGGAATTGAATTAATTCCAAGATAATGGTGAGATATATGATAATAGTTGATAAGCTGATATTTTTCCCACTCCTTCATTAATCCATAATTATAATCCACAAATACCACCCATATGCACCATAATAATAAAATAATTCATACCAATTAGTTAAAATTAATTAATTGATATCGATGAAAAGCGTTATAGAGAGGTAAACTTAATATAGAGATTTACTGGATTAAATATGCTATATAAAAACCTGGAATATGTTTACGGTATATGAGGTTATGGAACAGAATTTGAAGGGTTAATGTTGAATATTTCTTGCGACCTCAACTGTTTTAACCAGCTGGTCCTCCGCCATCTCTTTTTAGTAATGCCAATGTCACCAAACTAATTGTCTAGCGCCCACATTTTTGAAAAATAAAGACCATCGTCCCGCTGTTTTTTCAAATTCCTTTCAAACGATGCTCTTTATTAATACTAAGTGGGATTGCATAACCTATATTTCCTCTTATTCGATAAAAATCATAATTTCGTGAAGTATTTTCTCTTGTTGCCATGCATAGCTAATCTTCAAGCGCATATATAATTTGTTTCCTACAAAGTATTGACTGATGTTTGAAGGAAATTCATTTTAAAGCAAACGAGAATTAAAATTTTTACTTTTCTTTGTACTTTAAATTGTGGAATGTAATACTTTTAATTATTATTTGATTTGACTTATTTCCTTCCATAGAAAGATAAATATAGGGAATTTAAAACTAAAACACATACCATAAATTACAAAGTTACTTTTTAGACAGCTCACCTGATTTTTGTGAATATATTTGTATTCATTTTATACACGTTACCAAAAGTAGAGTACTGCCAATAATTTCTTTTTTAAAATCATATTGCACCATATTGTAACAAATTTTTATTGAAATACTTTTTACATAAAAATCATTAATGTCATGAAGTATTTTATCTTGTGGGAAGGAATTGTGATCTTTCAGACGCTTTGAATATATTCCCTCTTATATACGAGGGTCATCCGGAAAGTAGTACCCGTTAGTGCCGCATGAAGTGCTGACGACGCGAGTAGCCGCTGGACAAGGTCAGATAGCTTCAGTGGCTTGTCTGCCTTCTCTGAGCCAAGTTGCGTGACGCTAGCATTGCCTGTGTTGTTTCTGTGATTGTTTACAATGTTTAAAAAAATTGAGAACGCCGCCAGTTGTGAAGTGAGGGCAGTGATTAAATTCCTCAATGCAAGAAACGTTCGCCCATGTGATATTCATCGCCAATTAAAGGAGGTGTATGGAGACAATGTAATGGACGAGTCGTCTGTTCGGCGGTGGTGTCGCAAGTTCAACATGGGGAGGGGGAACACACACGACGATGAGCGTTCGGGGAGACCGTCTGTCATTACAGACCAACTGGTGAGCTCAGTTGACGAATTCGTGAGGAACGATCGGCGCGTCACAATTGATGACATCTGTGAGCATTTTCCCAATGTTTCTCGAACAATTGTTCATGAAATTGTTAAAGACCATCTGCATTATGCAAAAATTTGTGCAAGATGGGTCCCTCGCATGCTTACAGATGAGCACAAAACCAAGCGTATGGCTGCAGCACTGACGTTTTTGGGACATTATTCTGATGAAGGAGACTCTTTCTTGACTCGCATAATTACTGGTGACGAAACATGGGTTTGTTATGCATCACCTGAGAGTAAACGACAGTCAATGGAGTGGCATCATGCTCATTCACCAAACAAACCAAAAAAATTCAAGACAGTTCTGTCCACCAGGAAACTTATGGCAACCATTTTCTGGGATCGACGAGGTGTATTGCTTATTGATTTTATGGCCCGTGGAGACACTATTAATGCCAATGCGTATTGTGAAACATTAAAGAAATTACGGCGGGCAATACAAAATCGGCGGCGAGGTCTATTGTCTACTGGTGTCATTCTCGTTCATGACAATGCCAGGCCTCATGCAGCTGGGATAACACAAAGACTTTTGCAGCAATTCAAATGGGAAACTTTCGACCATCCACCGTATAGCCCGGACTTGGCCCCTTCAGATTTTCATCTCTTTACAAAGCTTAAAGACTTTTTGGCGGGGAAAAGATTTGACAGCGATGAAGAACTTAAAGAAGGAGTGACTCTGTATCTCAATGAGCTGGCGGCGGAGGACTATGCAGCAGGAATACAGAAACTTGTCACACGTTATGACAAATGCCTTAATTTGCTTGGAGATTATGTTGAGAAGTAGTTTAAAGTATCCTCTTTCAAATAAAATTTTTTATGTTTGTTAATATTTACTTTTGTGTCTTTATTTCACGAACGGGTACTACTTTCCGGATGATCCTCGTAATAAAAAATACATGAAACTATACCATATAATTTATTTAAGTATATGGTATAATTCTCTTTATAGCATTTCCAGAATTAAGTATTCGATTCAAGATGTTTCTCCAAATCTCCAGCATCCCAACTTCTGATAGTTACTTCCTCTAAACCTCAAATACCCTACTCTCCCCACTTCCTAAGCCCCTTAGTAGCCCGACTCAGGATTACTTTCAGTACCTTAGTTCTCGAGCGTGTTCTAACAAGCTCCGCAAACATAGCGCTTCAGAAACTTCCGCTAGTACAAGGGAAAATTCGTGTTATCGGAGTTTATTTTCCTGAAGTTTTTAGACGTTTCTTGGAAGAAGCCGTCGCGCAAGTAGCAAGATTTTCGTAAATGTAATTTCTAAATATCATATTTCCGCTTGGTAATACCGCTTTTCTCCTTAATATCTTCCAGAATACTGATGTTATAAACTAGAATAGAGAAGCATTTTATCAGTATGCTAAGCCATCATGCCACATTTTTAAACCATCAAAGCGCATCTTGCTTTGGTTTTACTTAGTTTCAAACCGTCTGAAGTTAAATTTTTTCTTAAAAATTGTTTAATTGCCTAGCAAAATAATTGGGTTAGGTTGAGCACAAATTTTCAATTATTCTGACTCGATGCTATATATGACAAGGAAGAAGGCTAGTGGAAATTTGCACATAAGGGCGTCCGACCAGAAGAAATTCCAAGGAAAAACGAACTTGAAAAAAGTCTGATGTAGTGTAGTATGTTATTTTTTAAAAATAGTTCCACAGCTGAGGTATGTTCGCTCGTCGGCTCCCAAAGGTTTCTGGTTTGTGTATTCGTGTGTAGTGATTGGCGTGTTTGTTAAAATTTATTTGGGTGGGGAAATAGAGCATCAGTATACTTATTTATCTTACTTATATATACTTTATTTAAGATATACTTCGTTTATCGATAGATCTCTGTATCTAAATATTCAGTAATGAATATTTAACCGATTCAAATGTTAACTCGATATTTTGACTAAATGTTGCATTTTTTATTTGTTGGTGTATTTTCTAACTGGAAGGGGGAAACTTTCTCTTTGTAATAGTGTGTAATTCATATGTTTTGATGGAGTGTGAAGGGAGTAAAATGCAGGTCAACAAAAACGGATATTTAGAAATAATATATTAATAATAATATATTTTAATAATAATAAGTATTTATCGCTAATTATCGATAATTTCACTTTTTTTGCTACTTCAATCGATTAATTTATGTATGAGTTTATATGACCATATAACGCACTACTTGCTATCTATAAGGATCTTCGAAAGTAAATGTAAGAATCTGCTTAGGATAGCAATTCAAAAGCTATGCCTCGTTAACGACCATTCGGAAATCATAGAGAATCGCAGATAACCAATGGTTCGGAAAATTTAAACTGAATTTAATCAGGACCCAAACCAATATTAGCGCGAGAAATATCAGCAGTCAAACTTCACTTTGTCTCACGCACTACCTTTTAGCTGCATTTATTAGATTCAATTCCGAGCGGATCGCATCAGCGAAGGCTTTCGGTATTCTCTTTTAAGGCATCCTCTCTGCGTCGTTGTTTCGACAAATGGAAGAGGATTCGATCCTTTCACTTCCTTGTCACGTTGCTCGCGTGCGCAATCCCATAGAGGGAGCGACGTTTGCTCTTCTTTTTGGACTCGCGGAATTATGTTCGATTTGACTGTTGCGCGACCGATTTCGGCCCGAAATTGATTCCTGCGAGGAGAAATTTGCCTCCCGCTTATGGATAATCCCGGAATCGCGATAAAATTTGATTTTCGGAGACGTGAGTTATACGCGGTGTCCAGCCCAAGCACAGGATTGAGACATAAGGGTTATCTTACGAGTGGTGATGTATTTGGGCTTTCAAATCTATTGGACTGTATACATTTCTTAGACTTATTAACTACGAATAGGGTTGTGATGTACGCGGCATCTAATAAGCTCTCATGCAATAGTAGCTTAAGATTTTCTCCCTTCATCATCGCCGTATATCATTCTATTTAATATTTATGTACAACTTACTTAATCATAACATAGACTGTTCACATAGAGGCTATGACATTTTCAATACCAGTAATCTGCAATACTACAGTAATTATCAGCAATATGATTTAAATTACACATACAATGTATGTACATACATACCTTTGAATAGGCTGGATCCATTAGAAAATAATTATAAAAATGTTGGAATATCTAATTCAGTTTAAATGGTATCAAAACATTACTCCTTAAGATGATAACTTTGAAATTCAAATGTTCTTTTAGAAACTTAATATATATATTTTTTTATTTAATTATTGTTATAATATTTTATGCTAGTTTATATCATTTGCTCTGAAAACTGTTATTACGAAATTATAAAATATATAATTTTGGCATGTTTTATACCAGGGGTGGCCAACAAGTCGATCGCGATCGACCGGTCGATCGCAAGGCCAATTTTGGTCGATCGTCGATCTCACGGAATTCTACCCCAATGTCTGGGGTAGAATTCCGTGTACTCCTTGGCTTAGTGACTTGGCATTTCTTACCGATTTTACTTCAATATTAAGTCATTTAAATTTAGAATTACAAGGTAAAAATAAAACAGTAATTGATATGATCAGCTGCATAGACGCATATAAAACAAAATTTATTTTGCTAATAGAAGATCTGCAACAAAATAATCTGAATCATTTTCCAAATATGGAAATAATCAAATTATCAGCCATACTGTGCATTTTTATAACAACTTTTTTATATTTTCGAACAAATAATACAACAACTTATACATTGCAGTTGATAAAAAAATAAATTGCATTTTAAGTTAGTAAAAATCTATCTCGAAAAAGTGTCGGAAAATCGAATTTTTTAGGTACCGCATATACGGAATGCTGCTATCAAAAGTTGGGTCAGGAAATTTATTTTCTTCAGGAGCCTATATCTCGAAAACTTAATAAGTGATTTAAAAATAAAAAATAGTTTTGAACATATATTTTACTTATCTACCCATACCTCACTGGAATGCACCTTATGCTGAAACACAGTGAATAAACATAGTATGCATTTCACACCCCTTCTTCCCCCTTAGACTACGCCTATTACAATAAGTCGATCGCGACATACTTTTAAGATAAAAAGTAGATCTTATATACAGAAAAGTTGGGCACCCCTGTTTTATACCACTAATATATTATTTATGACAATATTTAAGCAATACAGTGGTTTAACATACCTGTTAAAAAGAGTTGTTTTTTTATTATTTCCATATATCTTTGTATTATAGGTATTTGCTATTAATAGCAATATTGTATAAGATTTACTGCTGTGACATGTATTCTTTAGTCCCTGGAAACCTGGTAAATCTCGTTGCGGGAAAACACCTGCAAAAGGGGTGTAAATATTCTTGAAAATACGCTAGATAATTAAAAAGGCGATATGGAACGTAATATATTTACTCTTCAAGGATATAGAAAGACCAAATTAAAAAGATGGAATACATTAAAATTCGTAGAAATTAATGTATTGATTTGAGTTTTTCCGTAAAATTTTTATTAGAAGACGATAATGGACAGTCTTGACTTTTCTGCTCGGGAGTTACATAGTTCCTTGGTATATTTACTGCTGTAGACTGATTTACATTTTTATTATTTACAAGATAATGATCTGTATCTTTAATTTAGTTAATAATACACTAATGAAGCGTGCGTAGTGTGCTAGATGGCATGTTCCATAAAATGGCTATATTTTGCGCCTGTAAATGAAGTTTTGACACCCTTGCCTACTTTTGACATATGTTATAATAATAATCGGATCTCTTCGAATCCTTTGATTACTGAGTCAAGCGAATGGTATTTCTTTGAATTTCTCGAGCCCCTCATTACTTCTTTTAACCCTCGTAATATAGTTCATAGAGTTTTATAGGGAAACCACCCTCGTGACCATTTCGAGGTCATCAAGGCTATAATAGCGCCTCACAGTCCTTCAACATTGGAGGGACTTTACGCGAGTCATTCGGCGCTCGAAATGGTCCTTGCGCCATATTTAATTCTGCGGAATACAAGACGTATGGATGACGTGGCGAGAGATTAATTCATACTCAGACGTACAGGACGGAGACAAATAGTCGTTCTCTTCGCCGATAGGCATAGCACTCTTCCCGAGGAAAGAAGTTCTCCCGCGGAAGAATGACTCTCGCGATCAATCAGTCACGCAAACAAGGGAACATTAATTAATCGAACGCTAAAAGAAAGTAAGAAATGAACGAAATTTCTCCTCGACTCATTAGTTTTCCTCATACAAAAGAATAAGGAGCCGTTGGAGCCTTAGTAGAGTTATAACGGCAGCTCGGAATGAGGGTTTGGAAAATGACCTCAGTGGGTCATAAAAATTCAAGGGAATTCATTTCTTTTGGGTTTGATTCGGCTGGGGTCTCCTCTTCTACATCTTACCTTTCTCTTTTCCTCCTCCGTCTTCCACTTCCTTTCATCTTCCCCCGTTAGGCATTATTAAAAAGTATGCCCGCTTTATGTGATTAAGAGAGGTTACGCTGAAGTCAAAGCATAGCCTTGGAGTTGTAGTTTGCTATTTCACAAAGAAAGTAGAAGCAAAACACTTGAAACAGGAAGATGAATTTGCACGAGAAGTACCTAGAAAAAATCTGACGGAACTGGGGTGAGAGTTCCGCTTTCGAGGTGGATGTTCTAAACGTTAGCTTTACTGCAAAAGGTCATGTCGTTTCTGGAGAGACTGTAAGAGGTACTTTATGAAGTTCGCCATTATTTCTTTCGCTTAGTTAGAAGTCAGCCTAAGTATCTTTGACCAAAACATCCGTGGGCACATGATTAACGTTGGTGAAAGCTTATGCTTTGTATGAGACTTACTGTTGCTTTTTAATTGTGATAGATATGGAAATGCACTGGTTTGCTCCACGAAATATTTTGTTATGTAGTAAAGACGGTTTCGCTGCATAATAACATCGTCAGATGCCATTGATAGTATTCTGTTGATGCCATTATGTAAATGAAACCGGTCGTGAAAAGTAATAAGATATTTTGTGAAGCTCACTATGTGTATTTCTTTGGGAATCGTCATGGAAAAGTTCCAAGTAACATCTCAGTGTGATAACTTTTTATTTCATTAAATAGTTTAGTATATTTGCGAACTCATTTTTCTAATTCTAGTAGACGTAATGATGGCTTTCTGTCATGGGATAAAGTGATAGTTTTACGACTTGTAAATTTCTCATGTCAGCTGTAATTGGAATGATCATTATGAATGTAAAATACCTGCTGGTTTCTGATTTTTACACAATTATTCAATGTAAAGGAGGTGAGAACTGTTCAGATTATCCTACTTTTTCCTTACTGCTAACTATCGAGCATGCTCCCCCATCTCACGTCGAAAAGCGGTTTACTCAGTACATATGTAAATATAGATGATTTTTTCATGCTCATTTGTTTGCATGATTGTTGTTTATGTAATAATCAGCATTATCCCCGGTGACATTTTCTGAAGTCGATGAATTAAAAATGCTGTGATGAGGCTTTACTTAGTCAAAGTGAACGTAGAACGGGTATTCTTACTTTACAATTTACGCGGGATGAATTGAAACGCTAGTCAATTATCTTTGAATTTTCCGAGATATTAGAATGGAGAGCACCGGGTTAATTATTGTCGAATCTTTCTCTTTATACTCAACAATTATTCGTTCTAAAGTTCCTGAGAAAATTGTTGTTCTTTGTGCAGCGTCGCAGATATGCACAAAGGTAAGCTGGAATGGAAGATGAGACTTATTGGTCCCGATCTCCGCATAATAAAGTCGTCCCATATAACCCACCCCATTTGACGACCCATCTCCCTCTCCCTCAAGATGAGAATTAATAAAGGAGAAACTCCCATCGCCACCCCCTACCTCTATTTCTTACCTCTTCCCCTCCCCCGAATTCCCATTTCTCACCCCTTCATTTCAACCCTGACTTTTCTTCTCACGCCATAGCACCTCTCTCTTTTCCCAGATCTTCATTTGAAGTCGGTTAGGAATTCCGTGCAATGCCTTCCCTCCTTCAGCACCGTAAAATTCCCTCCCTCACAAATAGAGAAAGCGGAGAAAAGGGGAAGAATGTCATTTAGCTACGAATTTTTATTGCTCTTTCAACTCCTTTCATTCTGAAGCATATGGGGGAAATTTTATGTGGTATGGAGATGACACACGATTACTCCAGGGGTCCTATAGTTATTTACGTACGTCTGCTATAGTGAGTATGCAATTCAAATGTATTCATCAGAACTTAATTATCAAAATTAATCAGCAATGCGAACTATGGTTAAGCTTTCTTGATTGCACCTTTCAGAGTACGTTTCCGAGGTCTTAAACGTATTCGATATTTGTGTTAGAGATGATGTATTTAAGATATGTATACTTATTACATATTTAAGGTTAATTTTATCGCGTTCTTCCATATCATTGTGGGTTGAACACCATTGGGTTAACTAATACTCAGTTATATCAAAATATATTGCTTCATATAGACCAGGGGTTCACATCCTTGGGCTACAGAAGTCCCATATTGTACGATAACTTTCTTCATAGACTACGGTGAATAGGGGGTTAGTACGCTTATTACGAATTCAACTAGTAGTTGTTGTAACGTTTTTTTCCATTTTATTTTATATCAATATAATAAGTAGATACTCGGTAGCAAAATTTACATGCTACTCTACTACTCTGTTGGTACTGCAGATAACTTTAAATTTTATTTCTCAGCATGGCAAGTAAGGAGAAGAGGGTGTTTAATTTAAAATTCTATGCTGGTTTCCTTTAACTAAAACCCTGCTATATAGCATCTAAACAACGGATTTTTTATATTTTTCATTACATACGTTGTAAACTCCTTTTCTGAAAACATTTTTTAACACCACATGCTCGGAATATCAGTTCAAATTGTGAATATATTCAACGTTCACCTCATTCTAGCCTGCGATTACAATAATTAGCTAAAATAAAGCAATCTTTGTGAGCTTCATTTTCACAAACATCCGCATAGTCTTGGACCAGTTGACAGAACATTTAATATAGGAGAGTCATGAACTACTTTGATGTTACTGTTGTTTTCCATATAAGTCATTTGGCTGGAAATAGTTGATCGTTTATACTTAAAGACTACAAATATACACCAGGTCAGGTGGTAGCCATTCTGTTGAAGTGAAAAATAAAATACCCTGCTAGGTATTCACTCTAGTCGGGAGGAAAACCCGTGAAATTTCCCAAAGGCAGAACGTCATACAATACAATAAAATAAGAAAATAATAAAATTCTAGAATATAAAAATTATAATATTATTACAATACTTACAAGCCACTATGTTATTAAGTAATTGTCTAAGAAAGCCCTCTATTTTAAAACATTAATCATGATAAATCAATTAATAATTACCATTAAATTATTGATATACTGTTTTTAAACTCACAAAACCCTTTTCATTCTATTAAAAATACATTGTAGGAAGGTGAAACGGTTCGACAATTTTTCCAGATAAATTGCTCCATTTGTATACATTCTTCGATGCTCTATATTTCATATCCACATCCTTCCTCGAAGCGGATTCAAATCTTCCACCGTCATGACGACCTTTGAGATATATTTCTACGAATGTATGTATTTTCGTGAGGAAAGAGCGTGTTCTATTTCAATTTCGTGTCTCGGTAGGAAAAACGAGAAGTGGATACAGTGGACTGCTTTCTTTCCTTTCTTGCTCCAGATCTATTTGTCTCCCGTGTCGTGAGAAAGGAAGATTTATGTGACCTGACGAGCTTTCGCCCGATCTTCCTCCACACACACTCTCGGATTGAAAAGACGAAAGTCTTAATTCGCTGTAGGTGTTTTACTTGCGACGCCAGCACCATTGTTTGCTTCACTTCTCCGCTCGGCTCGTTCTTCTTATTTGGTCTGCGGGCATTAGAGAAATGAAACGGGCCGTTGTGAGATAAATTGGTCGATTCCAAGAGAATTTCTTAGTCGCACCTAGGGACGTGCTCGGAGAGGGTAAAAGGGGCTCTCAGATTGAGCCTTCCATTGCGGTGTGGAAGATTATCGTAAAATTCAATTCTTGTACAAGGAGTTGGATTTAATAGACGGAGATTATGGAGTTGTTTGGGAGTCTTTTTGGGAATGTATTCGGATATTTGTAGAGACAGCTTTTTTCACCGGGCAGGGAAACATTCGGCACCCCAATGTTTTTTGATTACGTAAGCCAGAGCTTGAAAAGTTATGTAACGTCATAAATATGTATTTTCGTACATCTGCTGAAGTAACTCTAAGATTTTATTGCACTAATTTTTATCTAACAAAGAGAGGTTCCCAGATGGAATTGCGATTTTGAGATATCTGTTTAGCGTAATGGAGAATTAAATATGAAAAAATCATTTTTGTCCAAAGGTGTTCTCTCAGCTAATTTGCAAGATATGGATCTTCAAAAGTAGTTGATTAGATACGTGCTGCTAAGGTTCATCGCAGCCATTCAGTATCCACGATGGACCCACGGCGTATTATTTTCCTTTCCGTTTAAGATATTTTTCATTAATATATTCGCCTTTTCTTAATGCGACGCATATATAACCCACCGCATAATTTGTTTGGCGTGCATGGGCGAACCAATTTGGAACCTGAGTCTAAGAAATTTGTCATAATGGGTACGCAGGCCTATAATTTTGACTGCCAAAAAAATTTAAAAATCAGGAATCCCCCGGATGCCGGGGAGATTAAACTGTTTTGGCTGCCGTGACCGAATTTGCCGACAGCTGCGGCGGTGTTGTTATTGTGCTAGCGCAAGTAGTATACTGAGTATATAAGAGCAAAACAAACTCAATCTTACCGTAAGTCTAATCAAACATACGAGACAAGAAGTATAACTAGAGAAACATGATTAAACTCACCGATTCACCAGTTAGATATTATACGCTGGCTAGCCTTAAGGTCAGAGGTGGGGGCAACCATCTTGATCATCGACGTCACAGGACCTGAAAGCTTAATTTTCCGGAAAAAAAAACTTCCTTAAACTGGAGTTGAACCACTTAGGATAAACATTTCAGAATGTATGTGAACAGAACCACACACTATAACCACTCGGCCATTTAGATTGCCCGAAAGAGATAGGTTATAATTCAGCAAAAAGGCTGGTTTAGTAGGCAACTGAATGCGCCCGGCAGATAATAACAGATAATATAACAGATACTTTTACATCAATACCCCGCGAGCCGTCGTATGGCGTATGGCAGGGCTGTGAAGTCCAACAGAATATCTTAGATATCTGGAATGTGAAAGATGTTCTTATGTTTTGATTGAAATGAATATATTTTCGTATAAGAATTAGCCTGGAAAGAGTAGCCTGGGAGTTCAAAGGATTTTTGCAGAAGCCAAGAACCACTGCCAAGTGGTATGCAGACTACCGCTGAACACTTCTCTGAAAGAGTTTCCTCAGATATCAACCACATCATCTCTTGAATGAAACGAAGCTGCTCGTTTTGTATTAGTTAGTGAGAATACGTCCCTTCTCTTGAGGATATCGGAAGCAACCTCAGAAACCGAGAATTCAAAAGAAATATCGGTTTTCGAGGAAGACGGAAATTCGAATGTACGGCGTGAATGAAAATATTTCAGAGGTGGCGGTGTGACGGCCAATTATTGTGAGCTAATGCCAGAGGGATAATCCATGACGGGAAATCGGTGAGATTTTTCCTTGCCTTTTGTGTTTTGTAACAGCTCAGACTAAGGTAAGGGATTCGGAAAATTCTCTTGAACAGGAAGTCGAAACGAATCCTAGGCAAAGAAACTTTTGGCCATTATTTTAATGAGGTAGTTAGTCGGGTAGAATATATAGTTGGCATGATCAAGATAGGAAGAAATGCCCAATGTATAAGAATATATGGATGTTCCTTTCGTAATACTAGGATAAGGGATAGGATTTGTGAACATGGACACCATTAGTGTAAAAATATAATGGAGGAAAATTCTAAGGAGAATAACTTTGTACAAATATTAATTTTTACTAGATTTCAAAATTAAATATTGAATATTACAATTATCACAGCTGAATGATTGGTTATGGCAGGGTCTTAACATCTACCTGGAACACAAAATTTATATGGCCTTTATTTCAAGTTTGCCAAAAAAGATATTTTAACAACTCAAAATAATAAGCATCTATTATACCAAATTTTAAAAAATAAATGTTTACTTGAAAGACTATTTTAATTATAAATGTTGCTGCACCCCAATCATAACGTTTTTATCCTTCATTAATATAAATAGTATAAAATATGACAACCTCTCATATTTTAGCCCTTTCTCGACGATTTCTCGACATTTACAAATCGCCGAAAATTGCCGAATCCGTAAGGAATTAGGAAATTTGATATGGCTGGTATGATTTTCAATTCTGAGTCAGTTTAATCCAAGTTTTAATCTCAGAAGTGCCTCACTTGGCCTGTGTTGGAACGTTATTAGTATTTACTTAGAAATTTTATATTTACTACCTCATTATTTTTTATTTATTTAATTTTACGTATCAATATTATTTTTAATTTATTAAATTCAATTTATTGATAAATATTTCATGAAATGTAAGTTAAAATAATATCGATTGCAGAAGCCTTTACAATGTGGTAATCAATAAAAAGAATTAAGATAGTAAAATTAAGTATAAACTAAACAATAAATTTTCCAGAGGGTATATTGAAACGACCAGTTTTGGCACTGATCGGTCATCATCAATTGTAGAAGTTACACGAAAAATGTACATAGAGAAAAAAGACGGAGGGAAGATTTTGGTGAAGTTATAAGGAGACTAAAACATAGTTTTTTATGAGTATAAATTCGTGATTTCTTCTAATATACCGTTCTTTGTAATTAAATCCAAACGAGCAGATTTTATTTGTATCCAAACATTTTATCTGCGCTGTCAGCAGGTACCGTAATAGTATTCCGGAGGCCATCGTTACTTTGAAGCTTCAATAGGCTCTATCGATATTAGGCAAAGTCACTCACAAAGGTCTCGCTTCAAACGCCTGGCCGGCTATAATTGGAAGTGGCAGTAATTCTCCATGGAGATTTCAGATGAGATGAATGGAGGATTTCGGGATAACCCATCTCGCATTGCATGCTGGGAGTGAAGCCTTACGTTGGGGAAATATGGTTAGCGTGCTGTCGTTATAGGTTATCTGGAACGCTATCACAAGAGGACTAATTTTAGACAGCCTTGAAAATGATTATCGTCAGCATCAATGTTAATTCAAATGAACACGTGATCAGAACGGAAATCTATCACGTAGAGCTATGATAAAGGTTCTATAGAATCGGTATCAAATAAAAATTGGAGTATATCAAGAGGAAATGATGAATTAAACAAAGCGTAGAATGGTGAAAGTATAAATAGTAAAAAGATATTAAGAATATATAAAGTAATGGGGGAAAATTACAGTCTCTCTAGTTACTTTTAATGTGGGAAAATAACGGCTGAAAATTTTTAGAATTGGAATTTTTTCCTCGTTACCCGTACGTCATTAATGCTTAGTAAATATAAATTACAAATTTTTTATGGTTTAGAATTTTATTACAATAGGACATATGGAAGGTGATTTACTTTATATATCTATTTTCTTCAAATTATCTATCACTTAGAGCTACGATAAAGGTTCTATAGAATCGGTATCAAATAAAAATTGACTATATCAAGAGGAAATAAAGCGAGGAAGGGTGAATGAATCAATTATAAATATTTTATAAAGAATAAATGAGGTAATGAAGGAAAAATAACCGTCTCTCAAGTTACTTGCCATGTGGGAAATAGCAGGAAAACTTTAGAATTGGAATTTTTCCTCCTCGTTACCCATACTCCATTTATGCTTAGTAAATATAAATTACAAATTTTCTGTTGTTTAGAATGTTATTGCTGTAGGACTTTTAGAAGAATATTTACTTTGTAGATTTATCTTCCTAAAAGTATCGGTTCTAACTCTGTTCCTCCAATATTAATGAGAATTCCTGATAAACCTTTCTATTATCTCATTATCTAATTTTTGATAACTCATAATTTTTCCCTATTTTCTAATACGAAATAATGTAAGACTAACTACATTACTTTTTAGAATCAAAAAATATAACTACGCTAATTTTCTCTTTTCTATAGGATGAAATAAGTTTAGAAGCATTTAAATAAGCTGATACCATTCCCTTGCTTGTATTTATTCCGATTCCTCAATATTAAGATGATGCATTAACAAAATCTACGTTTGCATTGTATGTATTTTCGTACATCAAAATATCTCGCGGTAATTGTCTGAGTTTAATGATTATCCACTTAGCCCAGAGCCGAAGTTTTGAGTTTAAATACTGGATTGATTCCATGAGTTTGCTGCCAATATTTACCCCCTCTTAAATAGGAAAAAGCTGCATTCATGATCAATAAAGTTGACGGAAAGGTCACGATGACCCTTGTGACTGAACGGCGAATTACGTCAGGGCCGGCTGAAAATACAGTTGCAAGAGTTGCCTTGTGAAACAACAACGGATTCTGAGAAATGCTATTCACAGAGCCATATTGTATCAGGATTATCAAAATTCCCTAATTGTTCGGCTAAATCAAACTTTGAGTTATGATTTCGATTTATTTGAGTGCAAATGAGAACTTAAATCGTAAATGGAGTCTTCTTTGAATAGAATTTTGGCTTACTCTAATTGGTAATCGGAGCTTAGAAAATTAAATTGAGATCTTTGTGACGCAAGAGTCTGAATCTACCAAACTGTAATTTTTCCGCCAAAATATAAGAAATATTTATTTGAAAAATTATGAAACCTTTCTTGTAATTCTTTTCGAATAAATAAAATTAAGAATCGATTAAAACAATTTTGCTGTTTCGATAGCTGAGTTCTCTTTTTCCCATAGCCAAGTTAACTATTCGCTCCCAAAGAGTGATATTTGTATTTTACATTACATTGTATTATGAAATGTAAGTATTATAAATGGTTAGGTAGGGTGTAATAAATTAGCGCGTTAGCTTTTCCAGTTGCAGAAAATAGCATTTGAGCATAATTCATCATTCCTTTTATGATAATTTAAAATATGAGAAGGAATGGATTATGTAATGCTTATTACAAAATTACGGATTTTAGAATGTTATTTCTGTCGGACATTTGGAAGAAGATTTACGTTACAGATCTATCTTCTTAAAAATATTGTCGTTAAATCTATTTCTCTAACATTAATAAGAATTCATAATAATCCTCTCTATTACCTCATTACTTCATTTTTGATAAATTACATAATTTATCCCTATTTTGTTATACGAAATAATGTAAGAGTTGTTTAGAATAAAAATATTATAACTATGCTAATTTTTTCTTTCCTTTATTGCAGGTAAATACCTCGACTTCGCGACTGTTTCTCGTTAATGCATAAAGCTAAGATGTACAGTAATGGAAACGTAACACGATTCGGACACTTGGGACGCTATAAATGTATGTTCTGTAAGTAATACTAGTTGCCCCGTGCGAAAATTTCGCAGACGATCAGTAATACTCAATTTCCCCAACCAAATACATTACAGCAACTACTCTAATCACTACAGACGAATACACAAACAATAAGACATGCCAAAAAAATCGTACCTTGATATTCCATGTCAGTGTCAGTTTCGACATACGTCGTTTGTGGCGATAGATTTGTAGAGAGAATTTTCTTTTAGCACTATAATCACGAATAGTACGCGTCATTTATATAACGACGTATATGCATTTTATCCTATACCGAATACCCCAATTCACTTAATGCATTTATTACATCATGAATTTAGACAAAAATACAAAACATCACTACCACATTTTGGTAAACTCTGTTCTTCAAAATGCCACTTCCTTTTATGATGTGTCACTAAAGGCTTCATGTTTAACATATATAACCAAGATAAAACAACAAAAATACTTCCTGCATCCACGTTACTTATTTATTTTCTATTTTTTCTCTTCATACACGAAATATAAAAATAATTACTGCTCGTCTGCAGTGAAATTGCATCTCATAAATTCACTGAATCAGATTTATTCAAGTACTGAAAGATATACAGTCAGCAATTATCAGTTGAAAGCTTGTTGTCCTGCTGGTGTAGAATGAGAGAAAATGTTACTAATTTGGGAGAAGGAAGCATGAGGGGGAAGCATCTGCGGTGTGTCTCACTTTCAGAAGACTATAAATTGTGATTCATTGTCGAAGTGCAAAGTAAAGTATCGCAAATGTAGCAAACCCATTGCCCCGCATTATTTGAATGCCTCTCACACAAATATAGTAGTCAATCATGGTATTTTAACCCATTCACAAAACTTAGATTTTAAAATACTACTCTTACGTCTACTACTACACATACTATTAAATTGGTTGAGCATATTTTTGTACTACGGGCATAGCGAAAGGGAATGGAGGCTTGGGCTTTCGTTACGCTTGTATTCCATAGAGGTGAGTTTTCTTGAATCGCAGGTATGATATCCTATTCTTTACTCCAAGGTATGAATAAATATAGAATACTATCTATTCAGTGAGTGAAATATAAACAATAAAAATCATTTGATACCAGGTTTAGGTATATAGAAAATTTGCAACACGAAAGTTTCACCAAAATTAATTTGAATTGAACGACCTAATCGTTTTGATCGGTATGGGGTATGACTCATAATTAGAACCTTACATTTTTTCTATGAATACTCCAAAATCTAATCATGATACTAAAAATCGAATATTCTACTATGGTCGATCTTAAATTTAAATGACCGAGAAGTAATACGATGCAACGTTATTCAAACATACCAAGCGATACTCCTGTGCCACAAACATTAACAATCCGGCAATTCTCATGTTTCTGTAGTTGACGTTCTGCTCCCAAAAGATGTGAAGTAGCCGGTTTATTAACCTGTTATAGTTGCGTGCAACCTTAAGTTCTTCGTTTATGGAGACCATATATTACTTCCGAGTACTTTTTCAATCATTATAAGACCAAGTATTAAAATCAGATTCTCATTTTTGAAATTGTTTAGACTCGTCACTAAGTAAACAAATTTAATCTGTATAGCAACCCGGGCATTGTTTCGTCCAGTAAACAACGCGATGATTAAAATGTTAATTCAATTTGTTTAACAAATGGTGGATTTTTAATTAATTCTTCAGTGTCTGTTTTGATATACCTCGTTTGTAGCGATAGGTATCGGTATCTACACATCCAGTAACGAAACTCAATGGCCAAATAAAATGCCTTGCGTTTTCTAATTCCTTGCCATATGAACCCAAACAAAATCCCTATTATATTAGAGAACGTGAGAGTATAAATGTTGTCGAATGTTTTAAAAATTTACTTTTAGCAGTATAATCACGAATAGTGCACGCCATCACTATAACGATACATGTATCTTATCCTATACCGAATACCTAAATTCACTCAATGCATTTATGACTAAATGAATTATGGTAAAGATACAAAATATCACTGCGAGCTTTAGCTAAACTCTGTCGTTATAAAAACCACTTCCTTTTATACCGGCAATGATGTATCACTTAAAATATCAAGATAAAACAACGAAACATACCTTCTGCATCCATGTTATTTATTTATTTTCTACGTTCTTTTCTTCATACCTGAAATAATTACTACTCGTCTGCAGTGATCTGATCTGGGAGAGGAGAGCTAGAGGGGAAGCTAAATGTCACACTTTCATACGAATACATTGTGTTACATTGTCAAAGCGCATAGCATTCTCCCCACATTGAAAGTCTCTAACATCGTTAATGTGGCAAAATAATACATTTTTGTGCTCCGGAGATAGCAATTGGGAATAAAAGGCTTTCGTTAAGCTTGTACTACATGCTGGTGAGTTTTCTGAAATCGCAGGACATCCTTTTCTTTACTCAGAAATATGATTAAATATTGAATATTATCTATTCAATGAGTGAAATATAAACAATAAAAATCATTTGATATCAGGTTTAGATATATAGAAAATTTGCAACATACGAAACCGGGAAGTAATATGATGCAAAATTGTTCAAACATACCACACGATAAAACCGTGACGAAAACTTTCATATTCGGCAATGTTCATGTTTATTTGGCCGTCGTTCTGCTCCCGTAAGATATGTGGTTTGCTTATTAAACTGCTGTGGATGTGTACGACGACGAAGTCTTCGTTCATGGAGACTATAATATTAATTACTAACACTGCTTCAATCAATTTATGACCGAGAATGTTATCCGATTTTAAAACTTGTTTACACTCGTCACTAAGTAAACAATTTCAATCTGTATATAGCAACCCGGGCCTTTTTTCGTCTAGTAAAAAATGAGATGATTAAAATATTATTTAAATTTGTTTAACAAATGGTGCATTTTTGATTTGTCTGACTATTTTTCGCAGGAACCTGACAACTTTTGCCATCAAACGGTCATTCATTTATATATATTGATGGAGTAATAAGGGAGAAAAGTCCCGATCACCAAAAAAGCATGTTTTAAAATAATATATAGATAGATTTAAGACATTTTATTAATCATGTTATTATAATGGTTTTAATACAACATTTATTTCTCGATCTATGTCTACTCATAGTGTTGCTAACTCCAATATGCAAAGTATGAGACTTAAATTAGTAAAGACCTTAAACTTATGAAAGGCCTTTTAGATTTAATAATCCCTTGGTTTTTTTACTCCTATTAGGCTCATACCAATTGGATATGGCATACAAAAATAATCAAATTAGCACAACATGAGATGTTATTTTTTAATTTGATTCTGCAACTCCACGATTTTCAACTAAGTTTGACGCAGTCTAAAATCATATATTTGTAAAAGCTCAGTTGACATACAGATATTCTACCCAACACTTTTTTCTCTACTCCTAGGAGTGAAATGTAAAGGAACAGAATATGTTCTGCAGTCATTTATGGGCATAAGTCAGTAGATTTTTCATTAGTATTCAGATAACTTTTCATATGCATGCAACGTTTTTGAATGATGGACTAAACAGCGAGATTGCCTGTAATAATTTTCGGTCATATTTTTCATTTTTAGTTGCACATTTAGCTTAATCGATCGGAACTTGTATACTCTCGGTCCAGGCTGAGGCTGCAAACGGTTAATTTAAAATTCCTCTGTTACGTGCTCTGTTTGAAGTTTGAGTCATATCTGCGAGTTTTTCCCGGGCTCTAAAACGTCAGCAAAAAAATGATTCCGCATTCTGTGTTTTGTGCGATAAGACGACCATAAAGCGTTGCGTTCTCTTGGATACGTTCGTAAACAATTCAACAAGCTCTCAAAGTCGTGATTCCGGTCGTAAATGCTTTACTGCCTTATCTCCTCCAAAGATTGGTTCGGCTTTTTCTTGTAAACTACAGTCTCCGTCTGCTCCAGGAAGGAGGATGCAGGACTGCCATTCTAAGGGAATTCTCTCTGCCATTGATGGATTGTAAACAAGGCTATGCGATCGAGGTATCAGAGATTCAGTCCACCGTTTCCTCAGTCCCGTCTAGGATTTATTCGAATTTTTCCTTGAAATATCCATGCCGGATAGCCAAACGGCTCCTCTAAGTCTCTATAAAATAAGGTGCTATTTGCACGGCTTCGTTACTGCCAGCCATCTCGTACTGCTATTTTTTTATTTGTACTTTACCTGGATTTGCATGTACATCTCCGTTCAAGGATTCACTACTTGAATTGCGTGATACTGGATTGTGAAGGAATTCATTTATGTGATTCTTATTCATAAGTTCAAAATATTTTACTAGCATTCTATCGAACAATAATACTTTCCTTAAATGTGCTTTTTGATCTTCGTGTGACGATTTATCTTTAAATTGCGGAGATTAGATTTAAGTTCATTTCTGCCCGTGATATACTTACATTTATTTTACTTTGATCCTTAGTAAGTATCATGAAATAATAATTTTTCTCTTTGTGGACGGCAAGATATGCCATGAAATGATGCGTAGCGTTATAATTGGTTTTATTGAGAACCTTGGTGTAAGATGATTCATGAAATCTCTGTTATTCATTCTTTCTTCTATTCATTCCATTCACCTATTCATTCTTTTCATCATCGTGCTACCTCGTCTAATTTGCTACCAATATAATGATACATTTCTTTCCGATGGCTTAACAATGCATAATCCAAGCGTTAACCTTTTGAAAGCTTTCTATTTTATTCATCGCAAAATACTTAAAACATTACGATTTTACGGACTGTTTGCTGTCTAACGTTAGCAAATGTGCTTAATATTGAAAAATGAGCAAGAAAAAATTGTACTTTTTCCACAAATCAATTTTATTATAAACAAAAGTCTGTAAATTTTTTGTTTATAATAAAATTAATTTGTGGAAAAAGTACAATTTTTTCTTGCTCATTATGGAATATTTCCACAAGACAACGCCTGAAACTGTGAATGTTATTAATATTGGAATCTTTATCCTTTATGATTGTTGAATAATTTTATTCAGGACCAAAAACTCATGATCGAAAGAGAATTTTTTTACCTGAACTATTAAAGAGTACTATCTTAAAATATTTCTTTTCTTAAATTTTTAGAAGAAAACTATTGACAATAAAGAAATGATCGAGAGAAGTTCAGTAAAACTTGTATGTTATGAAGTAAGTTTCAAACCATCTTCACATGTTTACTGAATATTAGTTCTTTTACACCCAATGATAATGCGATCTAGTAATAGAAATGGAAAAATAATGGGCTCCGGTCGAAGATTAGAACCAAAGATTCAATTTTCGGTGCGGGTTTGGTTTTCATTCGTTCACAATCGCTCTTTTTGGTTTTGGTTTAGGTTCTCTTCTGGTCAGAATCAAACACCATGATGAAGGTATATCTTTTTCGTTGGTCATATTTAGAAATAAAAGGCAAAAAGAAAAGTCCTAACCGCAGCATCCCTTTGAGGGATATGGACTAGCCAAGGGGCATTCACAGTGGGTGATACTTGGTCAGCGTTTGACTCCCACGCCGCCGTATTTGGCTTTTATAGACCTCTCGGAGTAGCTGCCTATTAATTCAGATTGCATCGAACCATGATATTATTCGTTCCGGTTTTCGCGCCGACTTAACGAAAAATAAATATCGGCTGTCTGGTTTTCCGTTTTCTCTCTGTCGATTGTAATATAATATACTTCTCGTAATATACTTATCGTAAATCTTCCTCTACTTTTGAGTTAGTAAAATGTTCATTGTTGGGAGTTTGGGAGCCGATTTTCGGACTGGAATTAATAACAGTTTTAGGTTTCGGTTCGGTTTCAAGAGTAATAGAAGTAGTTGTCATTGGAGATGCTTCGACAGATAAAGTCGTTTCGTAAATGCGCCCCCACCGGGAATCGAACCCGTGACCGATTCAGTCACAGTGGTACACGTTGCCTATTTGGCTATCTGGGGGTCTCTGGTTCATGAATCATTTCGGTTTGGGTCCAGTTTTCTGGCAAAATATATTTTTTTGAAAGTTATGCAAGAAGTGAAAAATTGTTACTTGACTGGGACTCGAACCCAGGTATCCCACTTCCCCGGCAGGTATTCTAACCAACTATCAAGCCACGCCTCTTCACTTCTGTAATAGGGAGCTTATATGAGCAAGGAAGTAATTTTTTTGTTTATGGTTCCGGTTCGATTCCGGTTTGATTACGGTTCGATTCCGGTTAGATTCCGGTTAGATTCTGGTTCTATTCCGGTTAGCTTCAGGTTCGATTCCGGTTTGATTCTGGTTCTATTCCGGTTAAGTTCCGGTTAGCTTCCGGTTTGATTCTGGTTCGATTCCGGTTAAGTTCTGGTTAGCATCCGGTTCGGTTCCGGTCCGATTCCGGTTTGATTCTGGTTCGATTCCGGTTCTATTCTGGTTCTTTTCCGGTTCGTTTCCGGTTCGAATTTCTTGCTGAGAATGCGTAAATAGCTTACCTACCCTGTGTCCTTATATTTAGAAATGAAATTATTTCCATGCAAAATATGATGTGAAAGCAAAGAGGGATCCAAAGGTAGAAACAGAAATCGAGTCGTCAGTTGCGCACCGATGACAGGGAACGAGAGAATTCGGAGGCAGCATAATTAATGACGACGCGTGTATAATCGGAAAAATGTTTGGCTCCTTGGAATTAATCGTGCTTCATTACTCTTCCTGTCTCCCCCTCAGAAGTCATAAAAAAGTACTCCGGTTTATTCTCCTTAATATTGCCATCTAGATACTTGCGTCCCCGTGCCATTCGCAGAGATTAATTCTCCGGTGGTGATTGACGACTTACTCGCCTACTCTCCATTACTCGCGTCTCATTTATTCAAGATTAAATATCCATTGGAGCGGTCGTCATCATTGCTTCAGAGCCAGTTATATCCGCAAATCCATAGAGAATATAGGGAATTTTAGCATTCATTAAACATTTATCGCGCAGCTTTTTTCCGTCCGAGCGCAATTTTATTTTCGCAATTAACTCGGAGACTTATTTGCTCGCATGCATTTTAAATTCATTCCACGCAATTATTTAATTTTTTGTTTTATCAGCATTCCGTTAAATTGTCCGCATAATTTTTCAGTTAGCGAATTAATTGGATTCTCCAGCAGCGTTCGTTGGAATTTTTTCGTCTTTTTCGAATGGGGTTGTATTGTTTTATCTCTAAGCAAATAAAAAATTTTTAATTCATCACCGAACAATTGACTTTTGTGTTGGAGAGTTTGAAAAAAAAGTTCCGGTGATATTTCACGTATAACGTTTCAATTTAGTCCATCGACGCCACGGTTGAAGGACTGCAGACTGTGAAATTGTTGCTAATTATGCCTTTATTTAAATAATAATAGGTTATGTCAAAGAGAGTTTAGTTGAAATTATAGGGAGATAGTGTTTGGTCGTTAAAAATGCAGGTGAATCCAGTGTATAAAATAAAGCTGGCTTAAAAGTATCGTGCTTGTGTTTTTGGATGGATACGGTATTTAGTTCACTTTATTCTTTGTTGAACATTACATATGACTTTGTTTCCCTAGCCGAATATGCCTGCTTAACCGTAGGAGGACATTTTAATACTTTTCTTTGTTGTAAATAAATTTAAATTAAAAAAGTAGCGTATTTATAAGGTAGCAACTTTGCTTGAAAGTCTCTCCTTCTAAATCAGTCTTTGTTAGCATATTCCAGAAAAGTTTGATTTGTTCAGTTTGTTTTAAAAGAGGTAGCTTGAGGAAAAATTATGAGAAAACAGCTAACGTAAGATATTCTTAGGAGTAATGCATAGAGCCGGAAAAATCTTCCATTAAAAAGGGATAAAAGAAGTGTAATCTTACGAATTTCAAATTGATGATAAAGGAAATGTAATAATTTTATGAATATATAGTCATTAATTAAGTTAATATGCAAAGCCGGCATAATCTTAAGCTTGAAAACAAACGTACAGTCAAACACGCAAATAAGTGCAATAAAAATCGTATTTGTGTATTGTGAAATTCATAAATACATACAATGCAGCCATAACTGTGCTAATCGTACCTACATTTTTGCCCCGCTTTTGGAACTTTCCTCTCGTCCATATAACGTACTTTGTCTCATCAAATTGTACGTGAAATTTTGTAAAAATCAGCTGCAAAATCTAGCGAAGTAAGGTGATCCATTTCAATAGAGTTTAACGACATAGCAAATGAAAGCTATAAAATAACGTTTTTATGTTACGAACGTTTTCGTAGTAAATTTTGTAATCTTGAAGATTATAAAAATACACACACACTACTAGGTTTCTGTAAGAAAATGACATTATGATCATTAAAGCCTATTAATTCTCTGTGTTTTATAGTTCACTTGCGTGCAAGGACTAGAAGCATTTAATCCTTGGCTAAGATAAAATTTACATCAACAGAATTGCTAGGAATTTTTTTAAATAATATCTGCATTGAGGTAATGAAAACGTTTCTTGAGACTAAGGCTGTTTCAAGACTACAATAAAACGAAACATTTGTCCTGTTTTGTCCCGCTTTACTGATAGTAATTATCTCGTTTTTAGAGATATGGGGTTTTGTGAGCCCAACCTTAACGGATTATATAATTGTCATGATAGAATGTATTCATAAGATAACATGTAGCTACGCATGGTAAAACGTAGTTGATTATTCTTGTTCATTATCGCTAATATTTATTTGCGTGTACCTCAGGGGAATATAATACTACAGCATAACATATCATTACTTACTGTTGTATTGTTTCTGTTGAGAGACATTTCTTTTCAGTCACTCCATTAAAGCGTTAACCTTAATCATATCTCCGTGATTCCCACAATGAACGCAGGGTGTGACAAATACCCGTATCCTCATCATTGTGCAGTTTCACATTCGACAATTGCGCATTATTCCAAATTAGGATATCCGCATTTACGCCGGTGAGAGGCATTTTTCCCTCCAGATCCTCCTTTTTCAATCCCAGCGTCGAAGAATCCCAGAACTTTCATTCTCGTCAGCGGGGTAAGAATAAAAAATGAAGCTCTTCGCGAGAGGTTTGCTCAATTACTCCGCACTCTCGAAATTGTGCGAGTCGGATTTAATTAAATGCCATAGCTGCTCATTATTTTAAACTGTCTCTCATCGGGAAAGGGGGCGAGATTTCTATTAATCAGCGAGGGAAGATTTCCCTCTAGTACTGGTGGCGTACACACAATCAATTATTGAGCTCACCATCTTAATTTGCCTGCGTCATATCTCTTCATCTCCCTCAGGCGGATCTCGTCATCCGACAACGCCTTTTTCCTCCAGCATAAGGTTCGTATTAGCTCCATCATTACCCTTTCACTTTGCGTTTATCCTCTCAGCGATTACGTATGCCCTTATTTCCTTCTAGGAGGCAATCAGTACGTGAAGATAAGAATGGGATCCTAACAAGATCTGCGTTTGGGTGTGGCTCCGTGAAGTACCGTTTCGCGAATTTGGTAATTCTGTGGAAACCTGCGCATATTTAGGTTATCTCGCTTTTATCCATTTGGGCGGTTGATAGGGTTGATATGATCTGAGTTTAGACGTGGGTGTAATTTACCTCCTTTGGCTCATATTAGGGAACAATATAGGAACGCAGACAATCAAGTTGGCTTCCCTGATCGAACGGAGATCCTTTCATCACTGTGAATGGCTGTTATGTTCTACTCTCTAAAACTTTGTCACACAATCATTATTTTTGAAAATATTAAGTGATTGAACATTTTTTCACTAATATTATAGCTTCGGTTTACCCCTCTCAGGATCAATATATTGAATAATTTCAATTTTCAATAATATTAACTCTAAGGAATGGGTAATGGGTGGTTTTGCACGTAAGGGCGTGCACCCAGGAAAAATCCCAAGGAAGAATATGCCCTAGAAATATGCCCTAATAGACTTGAAAAAAGTCCGACGGGACCGGGAATCAAACCCGGGTCTCCCGATTGCCGGTCGGGTGCTCTCTCCTCGCCCACAAAGTCTCCCGAATGGCTTGAGAGAATGTTCCGGCGAGATAGCTCAACGGACAGAGCACCCGACCGGCAATCGGGAGATGCGGGTTCGATTCCCGGTCCCTTCGGAATTTATTCAAGTCTATTCTTCCTTGGGAATATTAACTCCTTTAGGTGTACTTGAAATTTCTTTGAAAGGAATAACACGATACATCTGTTGATATTTGCTTGCTTACTTGATGAAAATCGATATAGATTTATTTATAACATTTTACAATTCAAAACTATCTAGTGCACTATTCCAAATTTCATTTCCTATGGTTATCATTCTTCTATCTTCGTTTAAGTTAAGTTCGTTAAGTCTATCGGTGGATAAGAAATCTAAGAACATTCCTTGCTGAATAAACTTGTCTATTAATATACAGTCATATAATAGATATTAAGTGAATATATGTATTAAAACATGAAAAACTCTCCGTGATAGAGGTGTGAATATCCTATCTATGATTCAACTGGTTGAGTAATACTCCACTAATTCGTCAAGAACGTTTTAAAGGTAATAGGTAGAATTTGATAATGTTTCCATCACGAAAGGAACCTATCTTGACCTAAATTATTATATAAATATCTATTAAATAAGCTTGAGTGTGATATAATTGCCGTTTGTTGCTCTTCATTTTATAATAGAGAGATCAACACGTAGGAGTTTGTCTTTTGTTTAGCTGGTTGACTGTATTATTTACCTCTCATGTCTACTTGGTATTATAAAAAATAATTATGCGCAAATATATTTTTAAAAATACGTAAATGAATTGGGTTCTGTATGCGTTAATCAATTTGTTAACATGACACAATTAAGCATTAAGAATCAGAAATATAGCCCTTGTTTGTAGCGAAAATGGGTTTCTATACTTTCCAGCACCGGAAAAGGCAACCATAATTCTCAAAGCTCAGCATTGTGTAGGTTGTGCTTCTAAACCACGAACGTGATTTGACATAATCCGGCTGAAACTGTCCCAAGTTGTCATTCCTCCAGAAGAAACGCGAAAAATATGTTTAAATCACAACAGGCAGCTGGTCTACGCGCAGAATTTTATGGATGGATTAAGGAGATCAAGCAAATAATCTCGTCTGGTAGCATTTACCGGGAATGCCATTTGATTGTCGAAACGGTATATTCCATTCCCATTAATTAGTTAACGTCAGTGGGCGTGACGTCATAGGATCGGATATGCTAACTTTAGGGACTCTGGTTTATTGGAACCGAATCGTATTTGATGGGAATAAGTGCCCTTCATCTCAAAGGAGCTTATGGGAAAAATAAATTCCGGTAAACCCTCCATAGTGATGGATATGCTTTGGAATATGGGTCGGGAATACCGTGCCGAAGAAAAATGTATGATTACCTCAGGTGTGGAGTGTTTTCTGCCTATTTACACCAGTGAAAATTGGGGCAAATTATCCTATATGCTCGGTTTTCGTGTAATTAGAGCATAAGGTATTTACTGGTCTCGATTTTGTCGCACTTATTGAACATAGGGTTTTATCCCTATTAGTGTATCTGATTAGGAATCAGAAAGAATATCTATGTTGCAGGGTATTACGGTAGATGTCAATGAAGCAGCTTATTGCCTTCGTATTGCTTAATAATAACTGTCCCAACGAAGAAAATATTACATAAATCTATATTATATGAATTTCATTTATATATTAGTTTTATAATGATATATTATGTTATCACTATCCATTACAAATCTATATTTATTGGATATAAGAAACGGCTTTGATGTTCTAATAATTCAAAACTTGGAATTTCCGCTATATGCGAATGAAGATATATGATCAATCTGTGACTACAGTTTTTATCTTCAGTGAAAAATGTAGTCAAAGCAAGCTTTAAGGTGGACCAAATATCCTAAAAGTAATGAATGTAGTAATAATGAAATTGAATTTAATGTATGGTTTTTATTTGTAACGAAAACAGTATATGTAACAATGGTAAATGATTAAACGATAATATTTTTTTAATGATACGTATATTCTGAAAAATGCGTACTTTTGCTCTTTAATAAATTAATACAATTAATGATGTTAAAGAAGTTTACTTATATTTTAAAACCGATTGTACCAATGATAGTAATGAATCAATAATATCAAAACAAGACTGTTTGCATAGTATGCACGAAAAATTAATACTCATATGTAAAGAAAGATCGATACACTATCTCTTTTGAGGTAACACTGAGAAACTGAAGTAGCTTTTAAGGTCACCATAATTTCCTACCGAAAAGCATCTGAAAATTAATTAATTACTTCGAAGTTTTAGTATCAGTGTCAGAGATGTATTTTGGCAGCAGATAATGTATGAACAAGAGCATGATATTGAATGTCATGCCTCAATCATCCATAACGTTTTAAGGTCAACTTCGTCGTACACAAATTATGGAAAACGCGGAGCTCACGACGCCAGATATCACAATTTATTTCACTCCGAAAGCATGCCCCCGCGAAGTATATTTTAACGCCGTGGCTTTAATAATTATAGGCGAGCGAATGCAAGTCAATGGCTCTCGGCGAGAGATATTCCGCTAAAATTACCGCGAGGAGAATTTTAATTAATTCACACCGCTCCGAAAGCGAAGGATTTTCCGCAAATTAAAATAAAAGAAGCCTCGGAACGGGATGCTAATTTTTTGTTTCCACAGCGGATTCTCCGAGCTCCCAAGAGGCCCATACAAAATGAGATACTCGATCGTTCCCCCGTGAACCGCGCTCTCCGAACGCCGAAAAATCGCCGTAATTATGGATTCGATAAGAACCATTGAAATGCAGATCAAGCGTCAACCGCTTCCGCATCGCGACGTTCATTTTTTCGTGTCGCTGCCTTTGCCGTTTTAATCTTACCTCCTCTTCCCTTGACCCATAGGGAGATTTATGAAACCAATTACCGCGCGCATGCAAAAACATTTTGTCACAAGAAAACAGCGGCCATACATCACTGCCGTCGCCGCTATAAGGACGTCAAATTAAAGCGTACTCCCCCCGCCCAGACCGCATATCGCTCGGGCCGTATGAACTCCTTTGCAGCGCTATCACTTTTGCCTCCTACGATCTTATTTTACCTTTAAACGCTTTTATATCCCGACCCCTTCCCGACGTTTTCTTCCGGCCGAGGATACTAGCATTCCGAGAATTCCCCGGGAGGAAAAATTCCTGGGCATGTGCCGGGGGTTGGAATGGCCGAAGCATGCGACGGGGGCGGATACACTGTAGCAAAGGGGGGTTAATGCGAGGTAAGAGGGTAGCAGAGGAGAGGAATTTGTTGATCTTCTGGAACGTGGGTTTTCTACGGACGACTATGTCACAATCAACGTCGCTCGAGTCTCTCAAGTCTGCCGGAAAGATTTCCCAACCCATTTTCTCCGTCTTCTTTAATGCTGTATTTTTGTCCGCGTGGGAACTTCGGAATTGCTCTCGGCAGTTCAAGGTTTTATTTCGTCCCCCGTTGGGATATTTTTGTTTCTCGATGAAGCTATTTTCGGTCTCAAGGTCTGTCCCCGTTTTTTTGGTTGGTTTGACGGTACTGATTTTATGGCTAAGTCGTAAGTTATGATCGCTATGCAGCGCTTTTTGCATCCGTGTGTTTGATATTCATGATTTTTTAGGTATTCATCCGTGTTATATCCATGAAAGGGTGGACGTAATTTATGGTTGCCTTGCAATACAGTGTTAAAGCTCGGGAATGTTCGGTACACGGTCTACATGTCACATTGTAGCCGCTTCTGATTTTATATTCCTAGTTTGGTGAAAATATGTATCACATATGAGAAAACATGATGTATGTCCACAATTGTGTCTAAATTTGTGAAAAAAGTGAAAATATTATCAACTCAGATTTTTCCGGCTTGGATTTTCATCTCGTTTGTTACTTTGAAGTTTTATTAGGTGATTTTCAATAAACTTTTAAGTAAGTTTTCCATTAAAATTATTTTTATTTGCATTATTATTAATATTCTAGTATTGTCTATTAAAGGTCTTAATTTAGGTGAGATTTATACAATAAAATATAATCTTTCATATAACCTATCGTCAATAGTATTTATAAAGACATAATTAATGTATGTGTAAATAGAAATTGAAGGGAAAACTTTAGTAGTGGATGTAAAAATACCAAAGGTATTACCTTTACCCTGTCATGGGCCATACGACGGCTCGCAGGGATAAATGTAAATGTATCTGTCTATGTAAATGTATTATCTGTCATAGTCTGGCGTGCACATGTAATAACCTACGTAACCAACCTATTCCTTAATTATAACTTAACCTACTTTTTTAGGGTCATCAAAACGGCCGAGTGGTTTGAGTGTCTGGCTCTGTTTCCAAAGTATCCGAAATTTCCAAAATATCCAAAAATTATCCTCAGTGGTTCAAATCCTGCTTGAAGAAAATTTTTTTCCAAAAAAATTGGTTTTCAGGTCCTGTGACGTATTTTCCTTTTGATCGCCTGCAGAATTTCCTTCTATTGCAGAATTGTATCAGAAATAATGGCCCAATGAAATCAAAACCAGCACCAAAGGAAAGGAAATTATATTGATCTTCCTATTTCGGACGTGATATATCGTTTTTAATAAAAAATTTTGAGAATCAGGATAGAAAATACCAATTGTACAATTTTGTAGTTTTAAACAACCAATCACCTTGACGATGTAGGCGACAGTTGAAACCGACTCTCATATTTTTCTAAGTTTTATACCCCCTGCCATGCACCAGTGGCGGTTTGCAGGGTTAAGATGTAAATGTAAAATGTAAATACGAATACGTATGTGGAAAAGATAGGCCCATAGGAAATGCATGGGGAAAGATAGTCGACATGAAATAGCAAGGAATGGTTAACTTTGGAAATCGAAGTTATAAGTTGAACGCATATCTTTAGCTAAATTTATTTCCGTCATTTATTTCCTGCTGCAAAGACCATTAGCAAAGTCCAATCTCGGTATTCAGCATACAAAATCATCCAGGACACAGTTAGTGAGGTGGACTTTCAAGGTTTCTTTGTATTGAAGGAATTTTTCTGTTTCCATATAATTTACGATATTTTTACTGTGACTTTTAGTTCACTCAGAATTCCTAATTTAACATCCACAGAGAGAATTCGTCGTAACGATAATGAGAAGAATTGATAAACCAGCGCACTCTTCCGCAACCGTTGAAAATGCGAGCCACGAATCAGCTGTTAAAAAAACGTCGTGAAACACGAAAAAAGCATACGGAAAATTTATCGCCCGTAAAAATTTTGTCACTCCCAGCGGGCACTTGAAACATTCCGGAGAAAATTTTCAATTTTACGGAGGATACGCCCAGAGATTTCTTAATGCGCTCAATTTCTTCCCGCGCTATCTAAATTCTAGAGCTGGATCTCCGTTCTTAGTCCTCCTGCAGAGGAATTTTATAATAAACTCCCACCAGTACTTTCTTATTCTCCTTCCTCAAGCTCAAGTACATAATCTTCACATTATTTCGCTTCGGGCATCAAATTAATATCTCGGCGCCCAGATGCCACCGGAACGGCGGAGAAAAACTGCCCTTCCCCTCGATTCGGAAGAGTGGAAACACAAGCGCCATAATGAGAATAACAGTGCGGGACGATGGGAAACAAAATGAGGATTCTTAAAAGAGTTTAGCGCGGAGAATCCCAATCATTCCAGGCGCTTTACAAACGAAGCATAACGACGCGTTTTTCATCTCCACGGGATCTCTTTCAAACTAATGAAATCCTGAAAGACTCGGGTGAAGGAGGCGTTTAAGAAAGGGACGGCCAAGATGATTTTTATCAAGATGGCCCATAAGCTATTATATCCATTTCCATCCTCATCAGAGTTCTCTAGTTGCGGTTGATGAAGAAAGCGGGGAAATGTATAACTCGCGGAGCTGCGGTCAACCCGCCCAGAGCAATCTCTAATAAGAGCTCCTCCTGCCCGGGGCCGTACTCGAGGTCGGTGACCACTTCTTAATGAAGAAATGGCCCGAGGAATCTTCCCGGACGTACGTAGCTCTCGTCCGAAAGCGTATACTTTTTCAATATTAATAACCGAAAGTCTTTTTTAGTGCGAGATAAGGTTCTTCTGGGAAATATGGCTGAGAGCAGTTTTCTTATATTTACCCTTTACCCATTTCTCTACTTCAAGGACTTCCTTCGTGGCCTTTTGGAGGTTTTCTAAAAGAGGGGATTATGGTTGTATTCGATCCGGTGAAAAGATCGCCAAGCACGTATCTTTATCGCGGATTTGAGATGTAAAAGTTCCTTAAGGGGAGATTTACTTGGTGAAGTATCACTTGTTTCTTTTTCCTTGTCACTACGAAATTATTAGTGTACGTCAGTGAACGGCATGCCTCATTCGTTATTTTTTTAATAGAGGTGTTTATTAATAGCAACACAGATATTCACGGATAGCTATTGAATAGTTTCCCCGTGTCAAAATTTCACAGACGGACATCATATTCTATAACCCCACCCACATACATTTCAGCAAACTCTCCAATCCCTACAGACGAATACACATACTCTAAAACATACTTATAAAACACACCTACATATTCTATGTCAGTATCCTTTTTCATATACCTCGCTTTCAACGATATACATAGATATCTACACATTCAATAACAAAACTTCACGGCAAATTCAAATTTTAACTTGAACTTTTCGACCCAGTGGTGTATTTTACATTTGCTGGCCTATTTTACCAGGGAAGTTTTTTTTAATGGTGTGCTATTTGAATGTTTTCAATGGAGTATGGAGGCAGCGCCGGGTACCGAAAACGGATATTTAAAAGCAATATATAAGGATATACATCTAAAATATAGGTCCTTCTTTCCTTAGTTGCATGCTCATTGGAGAGAATGCACTGTCACTACTCTCAGCAGCCAATCTCGTATATTGGGGTGAAGCTGAGAGTTACTGTCAGGTTGTGATGAGTTATCTCTCAGAGGGTGAACATGCTCTCTTGGGGAATACACAGCTCTCCCACTATTGTCAGAGATTCATCTGTGAGAGAGTTCAGAATAGATGACAAGGTACCTAATAGTGAAAGCACTCTTATCAAGCACTGGATATCATAATATTATTGAAAAATGGCGCTCGATATTTACTATTAAAACCCAATTTAGGCTTAGATCATCTATGGATTACGTAGAATATAGTCATCAGTTTTATACTTGTTTGAATTTCTATGTGTTGCGCTTAGATTCAATTTATATTTCCGTTGACCTTAGCTCGGTGCGTGTGAAATATTATTTCTACTTGCATCAAGCATGATAGGATATGTGGTGGATATGAAAATAATGAAATATGTAATTTAATTACTTAATGCATTATTCAGCACCATGTAGATATTGGTACGTACATAATAGCACTATTTTTTATACAAGGTATGCAAATCTCGTTGGTGACCTTTGTCAAACCTAGTACATATCTTGTTCGTATACAGACAGTATCAGATTAACCACATTGATCGCAGTTGTATTAAATTTTGGCAATCATTGGCCCATGCAAAGAAAAATTTTTATCAGACTCATCTCTCTTCTCTATCTTTAGAATCTTTTGAATTCTTCATCTTAGGTTCATTCATCTTCATGTCCTTTATATCCCATACTCCTTATATATAGTCCCTATGAACGCTGTAATTAATTATTTTTTCAGACTTCATTTCCCTTTCCCATTTCTCCCAATATTATATTTATTTATTCCACATATTTATCATCTTTTGTGATTCTGGCCATTTGAGTTTGTGGATGCATTCCATGGAGTCTTTTTAAAATGTTATGATGTAAATATTATCTTCAGTTATTCCGTTTTCTTTTTATTCATTCCAATCAAGTGTATTTTAGTTTTGCTTTTTCTACCACGACTTTTACTATTCCTTATTAGTGTTAAGATTTTTACCGCTTTCCTCTTGAAATATTTTTCTGTTCATTTGAATTACAAACATTTTTTATATTCAAATCCACTTTTCTATGCATGGTTCTTGTCTTAGGTGTTATTCCCAAGCAATGGTTTGGTATCATATTTACTTTTCACTCTCAAAACTTTTCAATACCCTAAATTCTCTTTTTTCTGTGACATATTAATATTTATGTTGAATACATGACGAGTTTTAAGGGATTATATTCCCAAAAATTCGTTAAATTTTCTACTATATGAGTATTATATATTTTCAAATTCGCAGCACTCGAGAAAAATCTCACGTGCATTAAGATTTGCTTTCTGAATCTATTTAGTAGTTTTTATCCTCAAACACATAAAAAATGATAAAATTCGTCAAATGAACGATATTTGAGCAATGGTTCCCTACAGTATTACGAAAGTTTAATATTGACCCTAGTTGAAATACGTATACTTTAGGTTTTTATTGGAGTAAACATTTCCCTACGTACTTTCTTCAGGTCAAAATTGACATTGTTAAGAATTCTTTGGTCGTAGTGTAGTTAAGGATAAAGAGCTATATCTAAAGAAGGGCGCAGTAAATTCCCTCATGAAGAATAAAACTATTTTAGAGGCAATAACTCGAGAAATCAAGGAATATCTTCATATTTCATTTTTACTATTCCCCAGATTCGCATAATCTTTAATAGATGTATAATGCGAGTGTAGATAAATGTCTTTATTTCGTCTGCATATTGTTTTTTCGCGATATTCTGAATTTCTTCTTCTATTGCCCTCCTTCAAAGTGGTCTTATCTTTAATGATGACCGATGAAGCCGCCGATCACCCTTCCGAAGTAATAAATGGAGCCAAAACTACGGGGCACACAGTTAATGACGCAATCCAAGGATCGACTTATCGTAACTGCGAAGCGATAGATCGAAGGAAATAAAAAACGTTATCTCCAAAGCGCTGAGATAATACCGCGGTATAAACCTTTAATTACTACCATTAAATGTCTCCAACCTCTATTCGAAATGAATAAAAATGTTCCGAATTTCTAAGATAAGGCGCTTTTTGGCTAAAAATATTCGAGATTCGCGATCGTTTCCGAAAAACGTTTTACCTTCAAAAGGGGGCCTAGATATGAAATGGTCGTTAACCACATTCTCTATTAATTCAGATTCGAGTATTTTTATTCGGATACCAATTAAATCTGATTTATCTCGAAGTTTGGATGTGATAACTCTGAGGACGTGTTACCCTAGTTTTGGAGCGAAAGATAAAAAAGAATCGATATTCATATTTCCGTTCTGGTTGGTGTAAAACGAATCCTTTCAGAGTGAATGTTAATGAGATCGATTTGGTTTTGTGTACTTGTGGAATGGATTGATAATTATCATAATCTTCTATTCAAAGACACTTTTTACTCCAATGGTTTCCATAAAGATCTATTGGAAACTATAAGGAAATCAATTATTGATTATATAACATGTACGGTGGAAAAAATAATGAGGGAAGCAAATAAAATAATTCGTATTAATTATGCACATTTTATAATGGAAACTTTTTCACTTATATGCGCCTCAAGTTTAATTTATTTTGAAAATAGGTATCTCTGATTTGCGTACTTTGATATCCTGAGATCTCATTTTAGTTACATTAGGTGACCTTATAACAAATTCACAGAAGGGATTAATGAAATAGGAAAAGTTCCCGGTAATACAGAGCTAAATAAAAATGATAACTATACTAATGCTAACAGCAGGAACAGATAACTGCATAATTTTGATTTAAAAATCTCGGCATGACAAAATTTGAAATTTTTAACGCTAAAAATTATATTTGCTAAATTTATAAATGAAATCGTTATTCTAAAATAGATAAAATGGAAACGAAAGATCACAACAAATTGAAAGGTTTTGATTCAGGGTGACCTTTCAACGTAACAGAAATTTATAGAAATTAGAATTTATTGAATAAAGCATAATAAACTGGTTTATCGGAATCGAACAGAAATAGGAATTGCCGCAAGAAATGGAACTGAAAATTGAATGATAAAGTCCACTCATTACAAAATGAAATAATTTACGTGACCACTCAATTCGGAGAGATTTTGGCTTAGTCGGATTAATGGAATTACTCAAAAGAAATGTTCGAATCAAAGGACATAAGCCATCTCAACAGTGTAGGATTTCATGTGGTATATGCAGAATACATTACTGCGTCATCATACTGTTTGGCTGATTACATTTTTGCAACATGTATCCCACGCAAATTAAAAATCATTCCTCGATACGAAGATTTAAAAGAATGCGAATTTTACGCGATTACGCGAACGCTGCATTAAGCCAAATTGAAACGTACAAAATCGTTAGAACCGTAGCTTTCATTGCAGCAGGAACACGTCATTTTATGATTAAGTTGTTTGTATCGGAGAAATTCAGATATGGAAGCACGACGCAGGCTTTCAGCAAGGCTTTCTCAAATGTAATGGATTTGGGAAAAATGCCTTTGTGCCGGCATCTCGCGAAAAATCCGTGCTCAAAACCCTTCCGCCCGTGAATCCGACAGGCATGTGTAGCTAAGGAAGGATGCGTCGGATAAACCAATAGAAATAGCACGCGCTCGACGCCTTGGAAATTCGGGACGCGGGCAAATTTGATGATTTTGCGATCGCGTGCAGAAACTCAATTTATTCTTCCGGCGACGCCATTTCCAGGATTCCGAACAGATTCCGACTACAAACATTTGAGCGTCGATTCTCGTTCTCTACGCCGGAATCTTTCGGCTCAAAATCCCCATTCCCTTCCCTTTGATTTTGGATTAGTTGCTTTTCAGTTTCAGCGGTTGCGACTGTCTTTGTGTTGACAATTTCAGCGCTCGCTATCCTCCGTTAAACTCTATTTATGTTTGTTCAAAGGTGGAGAGTCTCTTAACGTTTTAGTAAGTTGCGAATAGAATCACGAGCTTTGATCGATCAGAAGCGGTTTGTGAGTCGGAAAATCTAAAACTTGAAACGTTCTTACATCGTAACTCTATGTACTGTTGCATAGGAAATGTGATGTGTCATATTAGCCCTCTTACTATCGCTCTCAATCAGGTGTAAACTGCATAAATAGTTATAGCTTTGGATGAGAACAAGATCAATTTCCATACTTGGTCAGCCTTCTTCCTAAGGATAGAAGATGCTCAACTGAGGTTAGAAAAAGGATACCATTAGCAAAGGAAGCATTCATGAAGCAGAGGAAACTGATGTGGAAGGGTCTTAATAAAGAAATGAGGAAAAGATCGGTAAAAATCAGTGGAATAAGAAAAATTGGACATATGACATCATGAAAGATCAGCATCGGACCCCCTGTGATCATGAAAGCATTGCTTTCGAAATGCGCATTATGGAATTCTGAGTAACTGGTTGCCGCCGGACGATTACCCTTTTCCGGAGAATTGCCCTGGACGGTTGCCGCTGCCGGAGATTGGAGAAACCTTTGTCTCTTATATGATATCATATTACTTACCCTCTTACTGACTTACTATCTTAACAAGATGTTTATTGCATACATACTTATACCTTTGGATTACGGGAAGTTAATAAGATGTAACCATTACCGCTGGTCGCAGTCGAAATCATTGGACTCGAATTGCCGTATGTTTAAAACTGAAGAAAGGAACAGAAATGAAAAACAAAACAATTTTCCGTGACTTAATTATATTTTCAATTCAAAGCTTTTCAGATTAGAATTAGACATTAGAGATTTTTAGCAAAAAAAATTCCGACTCTAAATTAATTTTTCTATTCTCATAAATTATTATTTAATTTTCTTTGATTGATTTAGTGTGCCATTGTTTCATTAATGCATATACATAACCTTGCCAATGGAACGAAATAAATACTGTGAGACGTAGGAGTGAAAATTGATTAGAAACTAATTACTTTAATGTACGAAAACAAGCGTAACGTGAATTCTAAATCGGAAAGATCGAAGATAATTTTACATGAGAATCAACCTAAGAAGAATAGAATAAAGCTAAGTCTGACCCCGTAGAGAACGACTTTTTTCAGGCCAATGGCCGGAACCTAGGCTAGCAACCCTTGCTTCTCAGACATCCACTTCACCCTCAATCTCTTGCATTGAGTCTATACTACACACCGTAGTGTTACCACTCTCGCAAATTGCATGTTCCTAGATAACTGACTGGTGGACAGTCAAAGCACGTGTTAACAAAACAGAGGGAACAGACGTCGATTTTGGTCCCTCCGCAGAGCACACAGAATGTTTTACGAAACTTTAATTCCATTATTTTTTCCATGGTACTCGTTATTTTTTACACTCTGTCAGAGCTACTAAATCAATAGCCGATCACATATCTTTTCCTTAGCACGAAAAACTTGTATTCACTTGTTTTAATGGATCTTATAGAATGAATTACTCTTATCTCAACTACTAATCAGGTGAGAGGATGTCATTTGCATTTTGCAGCTTTCCTTTCAGCAGATTAATATTTGAGATATGAGTTATTTCATCTAAAAATGCGATAGACATAATTTTCTTGGAGGAACGAAGTTTCCATTCTAAGGCAACGTTATGCTTATCACTAGGATTTCATTGAAAATTAATTCGTCTTAATTTATCTCTTTAATATTGAAATTATTAAGAATTCTTGAGAAGAAGAGTGAAAACGAGAAAAATATTTGTTGAAATAGGATCGCAAAATCTATTTAGAAAGCTTTTATGATTACCATTGAGTATTAAACTATTAACAGGCAAATATATTTCGAAAATTTCGCATTAAAAGTTTTTAAGTTGAGGAAAATGCTGCGACAAATTTAATTTTTTAGTTCGTCTTAAGAAATAGATAGGCCACATTGTATATTAATCGACGATATTTTAACAAGACCTCAAACCTGTTTTCCTGGAGTTAGTAGATTTTCGACTTACGACCAGATGATTAAAGTGTAATAATTTCATTTGTAGTGTAGCAGCTAAAATTATGTCCCGCAACTTTAGCATTACACGATAGTCAAGATCATGCGGTAAGGGATTTGGCTTTACGTCGCTTACTGCAAACCTGTTCCAAGAAGATTGTTTTTGAAAAGTCAACTGCTTCTCTTAAAACCTTCATTAAGCAGAGTTGATGGTTTCTGAATCAGAACGCAGACTTTCAAACGTTGCCCATTCGCCACAATGCAATTTCTTTGAGAGAGCGAGATTTTTTTACTAAAATATGTATTTTTAATTACGAAATCCTCCAAGAGCTTATTCCGCCATCCGAAAACATTTTTCCATCTCGGCAAAATCCGTACCCATTGGTTCCTCAATGGATTGAATATTATCTCTGTTTGTGACACATGCCTTTCTCTTAATATTTTTCCTCTAGAGGGATTCTATTCTAATACAATCTGACCTTCTGGCGCTTAATATTTTCCTCCGACTTTCCCTTACCCATATATTATTCATTTTTTGATTAAAAATGCTACCAAATACTGAGGGCAGTTGCGAAAGGGATAGGAAATGAGAATGTATTCCGAAATTCTCTCACAGCTCTTTCCTTCCCTCTCTCATTACATTCGTTTCGTTTAACTCTCTCTTCGTTACCGAAGTTTGCTTTCACATGATTTTTCTTCTCTCGCGCTTCGTTATGAAATAGAACCAAAATGAACTAAAACTATCTACGGAAAGTGAAAAATTGTGACTTGACTTGGACTCGAACCCAGGTCTCCCACTTTCCGGGAAGGTGTTCTAACCACTGAACTACCAAGCCACGCATCTTCATTTCTGTAAACGGGAGCTTTTATGAGTAAGAGAGTAGTGCTCCACCACCCCAGAGATCCTCAGTGAGACAACCGACCTGATAAAGAGATGATTTTGAGATAATCATTTCTAGGAATTTACATAAGTTATGAAATATAATGAAACTTTGAACATGAAGTTGTAAGACTGACCCAAAGTTCTATGAGAAGTGAAAAATGTGGGAGACCTTGGCTCGAGTACCATTCCAGTCACAATTTTTCAGTTCTCATAGGACTTTGTTTCATTCCATCATTTGTGTTAACTAAATATGACATTCATGTAGAAAAAACACGAACAGAATTGAATAAGAAAGAAGCGTTCCATGCTGGAGTGAAATCATTCAATAAAATGCCAATATCAAAAAATTGATAAAATGTATATCAGACATAAAAGTATTTTAAGGAAAATTTTAATTTTTTTTACTGAACAGTCTTTCTATTCTGTGAATAAGTGCTTAGATTGTATGGAAAAAATATGAATTGACTTGTAATGTGGTGTGTCTTATATATTTATGTCACTGAAAATAAATTCTGTTATAGCACCCATTTAATCAAAATGTATTAGCTCCTTTAAATACCTAAAAGTGTTCAAAGGATATCCGTATGATTTATATCTTTCTTGACGAACCCATGCAAGTCGTACTTTCCTATGGACAATAGAATAGAATATGTCTCAACATCTGCTATTTTCTCTATAAATCCGGAGCTTTATTCTTCCCCACATAATACTTTTCTCATCCATGGGTCATTCCACCCCACACAACCTCGTTATCTGGCCGTCTATTCCTCAGCCACGTCCTTCAACGCCTTCTCTTTTCACTTTTCAATTCTCTTTCAACCTCTTCCCATTGTTTCTCTTCAGCGCAGTCTTCATTTCCGTCGATATAACCCTCAGCTTTCCGTTCCAATACTTGTTCTTCCGTTTTTCTATCCTCTCTTTTTGTCACTCTCTCATCCCTTCCAAATTAATGTCCACCCTCTTTCCTCTCTTTCCTCATTTCCTTTCTTTATTCGGAAATGATTTTCTCCTTATTGTTCATCTTCTATTTTTCTCTACTTTTTTAATTGTCGTTGCCCCTTCCGGCGCTTCTTTATTATGCGTTTGCTAGGATTGCTTCCTCGAATTTCTATGTCGAATTCGTATGTCTTTGGCTTCGAATTCGAATTTGGACATCATAACTAAATTTAGTTTTCCTATCTGCAGGTTTTTCACAGACACTTCTTGAGGGTGTTTTCCTGCAGTGGAATTTTTTTTCCTAAGGTTTTCCTTAGGTTTTGAAATCCACAAATTAGTGTTCTTCTGTCTATTCTTTTTTCAAGCTATCTTTTTTCTTGATTTATATGACGAAGGGTTAGATGTAAGAGGAGAGTTTATAGTCTCAATCTCGCCCTTAATAAAGTTTATTATTGTTATTATATAATCAACCTAGAAGAGTCCCCATCTTGGTCACTATCTCCAAATATTGGGCTATTCAGGTTTTCCGGTTGGAGATATTTCCTACTACATAAAAAGGGGTTGTAAAGGGATAATGAACTTGTTTATAGTACTCCCGGTTAGGCAAGTGGTTAGTGCATTTGCCTTTGATGTAAGCTGTCCCGGGTTCGATACCCGGAAGAGGATCATATGTACGAAATTATCTCAGAAATCGAAAAAAAATTAACAATACTACTGCTTAACTTAAGTAATGTGAAATATTATTGAGAATGGTTTTATTATTTTAAATTCTATTTGTTGCTATCAGCAGGTTTTGCACTTTTTCACAACTTCATGTGGGTGTTTTGCTCCAGGGATTTAATTTTATCTAAGAAATCACGTAGTTTTTTATGAACCCAAAAAATATTCTTTTTCTTATGTTGTTTTCCCTAAAGATCCATTTTTTAACTTAAGACATGCGGTTAAATGTAAGAAGACACTTATTAGTCTCAATTTCGCCCTGAAATAAAGGTGATTATTATCATTATATTGATTCATTGCATCCGTAAGAATCATTATCACAAATAAATTTAATAAAATTCTTCCCAATACGCTAAGTTAAGCTCTTGAGACTGTAGGGAAATAATGCTATTCAGAATATCATGGTGGGCGTTAGGATAAAAAAGGTGGGTAGAGAAAGAATTGTGAAAGACTTATGGCCTAGAAAGTTTTATTCGTTTTCCACGACTTCTAGTATTTATCTGAAGCTATCAGAATCGGTGACACGTTATGTGTGTGGGCGATTTGGAAAATTTCTACTTTCGTGGATATTCGACGATTTATGCGGTATTCCTCTAATGTGGGCGTTTGATATCTTGTTTTTCATAACATTAGTGGGAACCGTATCCAAATTGAGGCTGAGCCCTTTCAGAGATGTGACGTAGGTAAGAAAGGTCAGAATAAAATCAACCACAAACAGTCATAGAGCATGTTTTTTATGCATAAATTTTAGATGAATTGATAATCTGTTTTTACCTTTGATCTTTGATTAAATGACCTATGATTTTTTAATCTTTTCCCTTTTTATGACATTGTATGATGCATTACGATTCTCATAATCTTTTACCTCTTCTTTCCAAACAAATCCTTCTTTAGAGTGAAGAAAAGACTTTATACTCTTTCTATTACAATTCTCGTAATTTTAATTAACGTTAGAAGTTATATATTAAACCGCTAGCTTCTTGTCGATTGATTCATCTTTTACTTAGCTTTGTACGTATTTGTCATCAAAAATGCAAATTCCTTAATGTAATTCATTTCAGAAATAAATATCATATTTTTATCTATTATCTTTTATATATTATCATATCATCATTTTGAATAAACAGAACGTCTGCGCAATTTTGCATTCCAGGAGATAAAATTACCATTTTCACGTATACCTGCGAATTTACATAAGGATTAGTTTTCCTATTGCATCACCTCGGCAAGCAGATCAGAGAGAAGCGCATTATCTGTATATCTTTTACATTTGATAAAATGCAATTACACCATTTCAAACCCCTTGTTCTCGAAGTGATTCGTACAGTGGAGTAAATAGGATATTGGAGACTCTACCAGTACCGTCCATAAACGATTCTTAGAACCTGGAATTGACCCGATGTGGTAGAACGTCCTCCCGAGAAGTGAAAAACCTTGAATCGAGTCTGTTACATCGATATTTTACACTTTCTTTATTTTTTTGGGTTTATTAGTGGAAAGCTTCCTGTTTGTATCCTTATTCTCTAGTTTTCGAGTTTAAAAATTAAGATACAAATCCTTGCACCCACCTATTAGATAGAAGAAGTTTAGATCATCATGTGCGTTCTAACTTTTACTAGTTTATTGTGGTTATATTCCCTTTTCTTTCGCATCGTTATATCTCACCATGCCTTTTATATCATTTGACATCTATTTTTTCTGTCTTTTCGTATAGAGATTTCTACTTTCAACAATTTATTTTAGCAATCTCTTCATATTGATAATGGACCCATTTGTTTTCCATACGCTGACTTTACTACTTCAGTCAAAACCCTCTCCTCCCAAACCACCTCCTGTCCCTTCGTGTTAATTCTTCTGACTACCCAACTAATATTTTCCATTCAACGCCATACATCACGAAAAATCTCTAAGTCTTGCAATCTTTTAATGTCCTCCTTTTTAGGATTCAAGTTTCATACCAATTTATTGATGTCCTTTTTTCACATCCATGTTTCACATCAACCTATTGATTTCCTCCTTTTTTGGGATCCATTTTTCACACCCATTCGGCTGACTTCTCCTCACCAAAGATCTTTACTAATAGTTTACCAATTTCCTAATCAAAGTCTTTCATATCAGTATATTGATGCCTTCATTTGGTATCCACGTTTCACACCTATACTGCTGACTTTGTCACACCAAGGATCTTAATAATAATACTTTTTCGATTTCTTTCTCAAAACGTCAGCTGTTCTTCCACATTGAAAGTTTCATTATTTTTAAGGTATAAAGATAGCTTCTTTCAAAAATATCGCACAAGAAATAACCTCATTTTTCGACAATCGCAGCAAAGCCTTCATCGCTTTCAACCAGAATATTTGTTTTGTTCGTCTCATTTCCCCATAGTTTTTTCAATCTCACGGCGTTTTATTCTCCCTTTCGGTTCCTTGACGAATCTTTCTTTTCTCTCTGCGGGTTGGCTCGCTCCAGCTAACTTAATTTACTCCATTTATCTCATTTTCCCTCCCTCCCCCAAGTTCACTTTCCCTTGTCTCACTCAAATCCTTTTCTGTCTTTCTTTGGCATTATTTATCAATCTGTTTCTGCGAGCTCTCTTCCCATTCCGGTTTTTCTCTCCCATTCTGGTTTGTCTCTCCCATTCACCCGCCTTACTCCAACGTTAATTGTCCCCTAATCCCCGTCCTTTTCCTTCCTTCTCTCCTTCACGCCCTTTTTTAATGACTGTCCGAGTCGCAACCGTGTGGTTTAGTAACCCGTTTTCCCCTTTCTTTGTCGACTCACGTTGTGCGTTTCCGTTCCTTTCGGCCTTAATTTTAATAGCGTTCCAACCGGTTGTAATTTTGCATTTCGTTCCCGTGCCTAATTTTGACGTTGTGACGGTAGGAGAATTTTTGGTTTCGTGGGCGTGTGGGTGGAAGGACGTGGACGTATACCCCTTTCGGCTTTGGCATCGAAGGTCAGGAATTCGCGAGAATCTGCTAATTGCAATTAACCAGCGCGAGGGGTTCTGCGAAAGCGTTGGCGAATTTGATGCTGCGGAGAGCCACTAATTTATGTGACGCTCCGGAGGTGATTTCTTCGAAAGTAAACAATTGCGTCAGAATTGCCCGTACGACTCGACGAATTGAGCGAAGAGGTGGGTAGAAATGTGAGGTTATATGCGGATGGATCGGTCGTATATAGAGAGATATTAAACGGAAATTACTGTATTTCTCTATCGAGAGGTTTAGGTATTCAAAGGTGGTGTGAAATATGGCACCTAGAGCTCAATGTGAGTAAATGCTCTTTAAATCAATTAAAAGTTAATTTATTCGCTACTTTTGTTCGGTAATTTATTCCAAAGAAACGTCATTATTGAGTCTGAATTACCAGTGCATAATAAATAGAGTAAATATAAATTTAGCCTAATCAGTTGAATATCTTGAGATTACACATAAAAATAACCTAATAGGAGCACAAACATACGATAAAACTGCAGTAAAGCAAGAAAAAAACTTGAAGTTATAAAGTACATTATCGGTAAATGCGATAAATAGTTTAGATGATCATGTTATTTCCCCTTGGTCAGACGTATAATCAAGTATATGGAATCAAGCTGATGAAACGGGTACCCATGGACCCGAGAAAGTACAGCAAAAAGCGATACGTTTTTGTTAAAAAGTGCTACGATAAAAAGAAAAGCGTTACGAAAATGCTCTAAAATGTAGGTTGTGAATTCTTGAATGAAAAGGAGACTAGAAGCTTGGTTGATTGAAAATTTAGAGAAAGGACGTTTGAAGAAGATAAAATCGATATTGTGTAAACCATTTGCTACCTGGGTAGATCCGACAATGAGCGAAAAATAAGGAAACTAGATCGAATGCTAGGGAAAGACCTTTCAAAGAGCTCATTCTTTCCGCGAACAATACGCGATTACAATAAGCTAAGGAAGTAGCTCAAAATGTCGGTGTTTACGCCCTTCACCACAGGAAAGGAAGCTTGCAAGGTGTTTATGTAGCTGTAGATATGAAAATTTACCAATGAAAGGTTTCGTTGTATTTGGAAGTATTGCGACTATAATTGAGTCTAAAGTCCAGTGGTAAAATGGGGTGACTTTACTAACCTTTTAATTTAAGGATGGCAAACTTTGTTACACAACCTTACTTTATTCCGCCTTCAATAATTAAACACTCACTGCTAAATACATAGAATAATGAGTCGCGCTACTGTGCAAGTTTTATATTTGTCCAAAGAACGCACTATTTGGTTAAATAAAGCTATTATAATGTCGAATCCCAAATATGAAACGTCCTAGTCCTAGTCTTCAGAGATTTGTTTCCAGCTCCAACTATTTTAACAGCTGTAGGCTTAATAAACACTCAGAGCTGTATCTAATGCTTCAAAACTGAAATTCCCTTAGGGATGTAGTAACTCAATATTTCAACTAGCAAAGCCAATTATCTGCGCTACAATGAAGTATCTAGAGTAATGGACACCAACCGTTTTTTCTACCGCCCACATCTGTGCGGTATTATTACTCTAACGCCCACTGCTGTCTCGGTAACTTAATTCAGTGCTTACGGAAGTACTAACACAAAAAAATTCATAAGAATGAAAATGGTGTTTATGGATGCCATACATTTACATATAATACATATCATATTAAAGCCAAACATTGATGTGTGTACTGGTGTCAAAGATTTACAAAGGAAGTACAGTGTAATGAGGAGATAACATTGGAGAATTGTTTACATTGTTGCATTAGTATCCTTTTCACTTTATTAAAAAACAATCTTTTAGTATCAATTTTCTTCGAGAAAAATTTTTCTTCGTCATCCTTTCAAAGTTTATTTCAATTTCTTTAATGCTGAATACCCACTCATTCTCAGTTCTGTCGATTTCAATATCCATGAAATACCGCCCACCTGCGAACGCCCACTATTGCGTGGTAGGGACGAGGTTGGTTACGACTGAAGTAGTGACAAATGAAAGAAAGATTCACATCTAAGGAGTTTGGCAAAGAGAGCAATTTCTGACACTGCTGTGAAAAAATAGATTGCTTTTAGAAATTCTCTTTTGAATATACTTAGAGAGTAAAACTTGGTTAAGTCACTTTTCAGGGGACTAAACGAAAACCTCGTCTTAAGCGGGTTTTAACTTGGTTGAGTATTGCGGGTTGCCTTACAAAGCAATTTGGAAGAATTGTCCGCTTTTCGCGCAAAAAAGGGAATTCAAGCTACTTAAGATTGGTCATTCTCACTCTCCATTGAAAAATACTGCCATATAGACAATTATGGAAGAATGGCGAATTTATCCCTGCAGAGGTGAGAAGGCATCACAAAACTCGATCTCTCCTAAACCATACATAAAACATATCAGTTTTTCTCTAGTTTATTCCACATGGTTACAACTTGAGAATTCGACCAAAGGAGAAACAGCCAAGGAAATTCTTAATCTAACGTTCTGCTCTGAGAAAATGTGACAGAAAATTTCGGTCTATTTTAGAATTTGTATCAGCTCCGACAGGGGGATGAAGATTGTTCTGCTTTGTGATATCTTAATTTTATTCTCACAAAATCAGTGATTCCAAAGAAGAAATTCACAGGGAGCTATTCTAGAGATAATACAGTGTGAAAGTACGACACTGATGATTTATTAAAATTTGGTCTATCGAATGAGGCAAGCGATTGGTTTAAATGGGTTAAAATTCATACGGGAACGGGAAAAATTCACGATTTAAGCGGGATGCAGTGTATTGAAGAGTGTTTTCACCATGTGTTTCGCGTAGAAATCACAGAGACAGGGATAAAACAGCGTCTTCAGTAGGATAACCTCTAAAAATCGGTTTTTTTTATATGAAGGAATAAAATCTTGTGGTTAATCTGTATTTGGCATAGTAAATTTTCGAGCATTTTTCATCTTATACAAGTCTCCATATATACTACGTATTTAACTATCTCTTCCTTTAAATTTTTTTCTTTATATTTTTTACTTTATATGAAAAAATAAAAGTTTGTGGTTAATCTATTGTATTTGGCATAATAATTTTTGGAGCATTGTTTTCTCTTATTCAAGTCTCCCGATATCCTGCGATATCCTGCGTATTTAGCTATCTTTTCATTTCAATTCCTCGCTTCATACTTAAAATTCAATCACGCCTCTCTCCGTCTTTTAGCAAATTCTTCCTCTTTTCTTCCCTAATTTCCCGACTCCTGTCAATGCCCCATCCTCCTTAATTTCCCCTATTCTTCTTCAATTCAGCCCCTTCTCCCTTGCTTCCTTCCTTTCAATTCTTTAATGGGAAGACGGTATTGATCAAGCCCATTGTAGGTTTTACCTCTATTCTCCACCTCTTCCTTTTCTCTGTTTTCTCGCCACTCTCCCTCTTCCTTCTTCCTCTTTTAATCGCCGTACGTTTCCCTCACACATTAATTAGAGACTTAAGAGTCTCATCTAAAATCATTAAATACCGCCGCCCTTACTTATTTTATCCCTTTACGTGCTCCCCTATATTTTCTCACATTGGCCTTTTTAATCTTCTCTCGGCGTTTATAATTAATCTTGTTCGATCCTTTGTGGTATTTATTTATGAATATGACTCTTATCTCTGAGGCTAAGATTGAAAATATATATTCCAGGTCAACTAATAACATATCTCACTGCCTATCATTATGAACTACTCATATAGTCCTTTTACCTTTGTATGGAAATTTTTGTTTTCTATTTTTTTTCTTAAATAATTAACCTCCTTTTACATACTATTTTATATTTTTCGAAGTCCAATCAATATTAAAGAGAACGCCGTGGAATGGTAGTTAGGAAACCCTGACTCATTACATGTTCTGTATTTCTTTTCATTCAGCTTTACATTTAATGGATATGTTTTAAGTTACTCAGTGTTTTATTCGTAAAAATGGCAGTAGAATCTTCTTCTTCAGTATTATTCTTGAGTTAATCTATATTTTGTCTACACTGAATGCTGATAAATATTTATCCATGTATGAAACTTTTCATTGAATTTTGACAGTAGTTTTACTTCTCAGTTGATAAGGTAAAGTGTATACTCAGCCAGAGAATACAGAATTTTTCACGTACCTCCAGTCATAGCTGGCCCTAGACTTTTGATCCTCTCCCAACTACCAATCTCCCAACATGTTTGGCGAAATATTTACGACAGAAAATCACCCATAATAACGATTGGGCAATGCGATTTGTTTAACAGGATGGGTTCTTGTGACCTACATACTCAACAATATATTTCCATTAATCTTCGATTGCTTCTTCTATAATGAATATCACATAAATTGGGCTTTTGCTGAAAACTCCGCCCTGCCAAACGCCGAAGGAGACCAGCAGGGTCTTTATGTAGATGTAGATAAAAGCTTTCCAAAAACAAAAACCGACCCATATAAAACATTATGTTCGTTCGATATCATATTTTGGCATAAAAGTCAACCTCTTAAATTCTTCCTTAAAAATGAGAGAGAAAAACTCGACTAGTTTATCCAATATGGGAAGAAATTAGTTTTTCGTAAGAAGTTTATACGGTACTTTGGATTAAATAATAATAGGAATATTTTGGATTTATTAATAATAGGAAATTAGTTTTTCGTATGGAGTTTATACGGTATACGGTACTTTAGATTTAACAATAAAGGTAATAAATTATTTATATGTAATATTATATTTTATTATTTAGATGCATAGATTCCATGCACATGATAACGCATTATGATTGGGTCGTTTTCTTTGTCTGACGGCCTCAAAAATCTCTTCGTTGCTTCATTTCATTTTCCTTCGTCATCCATTCCCATCTCTTTCCTTCCCCTCTACCCTTTCGCTTGTGGTTATGCTTGATATTTCTCCCTCCCTCTTCCTACACTTCATTTCTCATCTCTTTTATTCTCCCTTCTACCACCAGTCTTAAATCTTAATATGCCCCTATGCTTCATTTTCAATCCTCCCTCATTACTCCTTCTATCCTTTATTGCCTCCTTCTCTCCTGTTTCTCCTCATCATCTCTCCTTCTTCCCTTCCCTTATCCTTCTCCTCACATTTTCCATTTAACCCCGTTTCTTCTTCACACAATTCCTTTTTCTCTCCTACTCTTCCCTTTCCTTCTCTTTCTTTACCGTTTTTAACTAACTGTTAAATTTCTCATATGTCTTTTTAGTATGTTTCGTTCTGATAACAATATTTGTTATTTCTTTGTTTTATTCTATTATTTTTGTGATATTTATTACTTTATCATAGTTTATTCCCACAACTTCCTCTTTTTTGGTTTGATTTTATTAGTTTATAATTATTTTTGTAATTTAGTTCGAATGTTGTACCCTGTCTTTTTGTCATATTTATTATTTCCTCATTGTTTAATATTGCTATTTTTACTTTTTCTGAATTTATTTTATTATTGTTTTCGTAATTTCTTTATAGTACTGCTTTTGTAATTTCCAATTCCTACAGTTTTCTATTATATCTTTTAGCATGTACTATCAGTAGGTTTGTGCAGGTTTTTCTTACCCCCCTTCTCTGTGGGTATTTTCCTGCAGTGGATCTTTTTTACTAAGATATCACTTTAGGTAATTTACATCCATTCCTTATAAATTTTTCCTTTCTATTTTTTTCACCTTCAGAAAACTTTTTATTCATAGAATATCATTGACGAAGGGTTAGATGGAAGAAGAGACTTTTTAGTCTCAATCTCGCCTTAATAGAGACCCTATAGACTTTATCTACAACCACATCTACATATGTACCCTTCAAGCCGCCTTTCGGCGTGTGGCAGGGGGGGGGGCAAGCACCATGACTCTCTTTTCCTAGTCGATTATTTTCGCGTATTGTTCTCGGAGAAAATGAATTCTTGAATCGACTGGTTCTAGTATCTATTTCTCTGATCTTTCTCGCGGTATCAGAACGGCCTCTATACCAAGGAGGGCACATAATATCGGTTACGTCTTCTATGAACGTACTTTGTCTGAATTTATCTAGTAATTTAAATCTCTGATTGGGCCTTCTTTCTTCTAAAGATTCCCATTCTGCCTCTTGAAGCATCTGAGGGGCACTTACCGATTTATCATAGCAATTTTTTTACAAAGCGTATTTCCTTTCGTTGTATCTTTTCTATCACGCGAATACAACACTTTTCTGCAGGGCCCCATACACTGCATGCATACTAGAGGTGAGGCCTAACTAGCGCAAAGTAACATCGCTCGCGGACTTTTTCTTCGCTTTTACCGACTATTCTTTTGACGAAGCCTAATTTCTTAAGAGATCGCCCACATATGTTATGAATGTGGCTACCCCAAGTTAAGTTATTCGTGAGGGTTATTCCGAGATATTTTACCGAATCGACAGTTGATAATGTTTTCCCTCAAATAAATATTTAACCTATATAACAAGGAGGGCGCATAATATTGGCTAACTCTTCTATGAACGTACACTGTCTGCATTTATCTGCTAATTTAAATCTCTGATTGAGCCCTCTTTCTTCTTTAGACCTTATAGAACTTTCTTCAACTCTGCCCCTTCCTTGTTTTCCCTATGCCTCTTCCCCACCCGAATATTCCGTTCTTTCTTCTCCATTCTCCCATTTCTCCACTTTCTCTCTTTCATTCCTCATTTCCTCTCCCTTCTCTTCGTTTTTCTCAGCGAGAAATTCTCCTCAGTCTTTATTACAACCGCTGCCATAGGTCGCCCTTTCGAGATAAGAACTTATGGGCCGCATAAGTGAGCCTGAATAACTGATTTCGCTCTTCGGGCACCGCCGTTTTGAGTAAATGCTGATACATTGGCTTCCCCACTCTACATTTCGTGTTGCGTCGAGCCTAAGTATAGGCTGTTATGGTAGGCCTGACGAGATTCGTTCATGCGATCCGGTTATATTTTTTGGCAATCAAAAGTATACGGCTCATAAGCGAAGACGTCGCTTCGTCGTTTTGGGTTTATGTGTCTCGTGTGAAGGCAAGTAGTTACGTGACCCAGTGTTTCATGTACTAATTTATTTTGTCGATTTTTTTGGAGGTGAATCATACGTCACAGAGTGGTACGTTTTGTGGAATAAACACACGAAGTGGGGATTAAAGTAGATCTTGTAGTTGGTTGGTTATTATGCTAACCATTTAAGGTCAAAATACACATATAATACTAATTAATAAGGCTATTTTTGGCTGAATGGAGTCTAAAAAGAACAAATATACTTAAAAGCTATAGTCTAAAATGGGTGGGAAAACTTTTCAATTGGAAGGTCACGTTTATCAAATCATTTAACATGAAATGATCATAGCTTTATTGAAGCACAAGTTGTGTATAGTTAGAATAAATGAAATACATTTCTCCTTAAAATTTGGCCCACTATACGAGTATATATAATTATTGATTCATTAACAGAAATTTCTGAGTGGGCCAAATCTAGGTCGCAAAATTGTAACTCTAGATGCTTATGGGAATGGTTAGACTCTATAATACGTAAATACCAAAAGTGGCTTTTCTCTCATAGTGAGTTAAGCTAAACGATAATTTCCTGCGATATCATTTGAATCAATCGCGTAATGTTAATCTGCTTGAAGGATAAGTTAAAGTGCAAAGGATTTGGAAATTATTTTGGATTTGATGTGATTATGAGTGAATTACGGACGAGTAGTTACTGAATATTCGAGCGATATTTTATAAATATCTCTGCGTATCAGAAAGCTCCTGGTATTTCATTAGGATTACTAAAAGTTTGAGGGAAGGGATCATGGTTTGGGGAGAAACAATTTTTTTATAAAAAGTAGGTTTATAAACAAGCTCCACCAGGCACAACAGCAGATTTTATAGATCCAACGCGGATATCGTATATATAACTTCACGAGTACATTCTTAAGAGCTAAATTTATCCCAGCAACGAAATAATTTTATCTTCATAAGCGCCAAATTCACCGACGGATATAACTCTTTGTTTTAAACGAATATCGAAGGCATTAATAAAAGATGACGTTCCCAATCTAAGCGGAGGCCATTCCAGGAATCTGAATTAACTACCACCATACATCATAAAATAATCTATCGGGGATTAATTACCGGAGGGTTAACGACACGAATTCACGTTGGCATGGAAATGAGAGAAAAAATCGGATGCACTCGTATGAACAGGAAGGATCGTTATCTCCGGTGACCAGTCGATGCAAAATCAGAGACTGAATAATTTATCGTGACTTTAAATCTCTCCCTCGATAGCGATTAATATTTTTTGTAATATAAGGTCTTCGTTGGGTATCGAGGACGCAGCATATCGTGTTTTACGTTAATATCCATAGATATCGGGGGTTAAAGGGCCGTCCAATTCCTGTGATTTCTCCAAATAGAGGAAAAAGCGCCGGATCGCATGTAATACGCATTTAGATTAATCGGAGCGTAATGTTTTTCATTCGCGGCGGTTTTTTATTTCGAAATCGCTGCCACTTGAAATGTAATCGAAAGAGTGCTTGACGAGACCGATGCGAAAAGTTTTTGTATTTAATTAGCTGCCCCATTGAGGCTGTTGAACTGACCACTCTTTTACCAGGTGTTGAGTTAGCGCTTTAATTTCTTCGTTAAGGAAATGATTGAAAAATAAAAACTGTCGTGGAAGCCTTAACTTTCTGGAACTCCGTTTTAGGAAGCTTTATGTAATTACTTGGCGAATTTTCGCGAAAAATTCTTTATTTAATACACCGTGATAATTGTAATGATGACTTTGATTTCAAATTATGTGATGATTTCAACTGGTGATGTATAGTTTGAAACTCGTATATCAGTGTCTGATAATGAATCGTATAGTTTAATCCAGTCGTTTTAAAGAATATCTCTTGGAATATTTGCAAAGTTATGCAATAAGTTATGCAAACCAAGTTTCCTGTCTGAAAAATATTCTCGAGAGAATTACTCCGATTCAGACCAAGGTACATAGTATGAAGTAAAGTAATCTTGCTGTGTGATAGATACCGAAAACATCAATTTAAAATGCAGGTATACGGTATCCGAAAAGTCTCTACGATATCATGATTTTATTTCAAAAGGCAGATGAATAGATAAGTTTGGGAAATCGCTACAAAATGTGGAGCAGGTGGTTATTTTTTTGTAACTACTGCTTATAAATGAAGAATTTATTTTATCTAAGAAAAATAAGCGAAATAAATCAATTAAGGAAGAAGAACGGCTTGCAGGGTACATATGGAGATGTAGATGTAGATCTTTGATAATGACTGATTTGATAAGACGAATTTTATCTAATATCCTCGTCGATTGTCTTTTTTAATATTCTTCGGAATTATAAAGGTACATAGTAGAAATTGTCTATATAAGTTGGATTATTCTTGCAAAAATTGACATACCCGAATAAGTTTGTCTATCGTAAATCTAAAACCTAGTTGATTAATGATGTTTAATGGAATCAAATTTTATTCTAAAGTTCATTTCGATAATCATTTTAATTCACAACACTATAGTGGTGTACAGCAAAAAGGATAGAAAAATAGTCCGAAAAGGATAAAATCTAATATAGAAAATTTACTTGTGTATCCAAAAATAGAAGCTCAAGAGAAAACCTATGGCTTTTCTGAATCAGTGAAGCTTTACGGTCTTCCCAGGTTGAAAATGTGTTGCGAGAGCATATAATCTATTCAAATTCATTTATGTGGAGTAAAACAAACTTCAGCCAGGTGGAATTGAATCTATTTCAGAAATTTCGAAAGGCTGACTAGGACGAATTTATTATTCATAAATCCCTCCATAACTCCGGAGTTTCTTTCCGTGTTTTCTACGTAAAATTTTTACGCCTTGATTTTTTTAATCCTCTTTTTTTCGCAAAACAATAAAAAGGTTTTATGCCTCGATATATATATGCATCGTTCTCGAAACTCGCTGCAATCGTAAAAATCGTTGCTGCCATGCGAATCCTATAAATAACGCGCCTAGAATCGCGAATCTAAATCGTGATGACTGAAATATATTCATATCTGTTTAGTGCGATCGTAAATTTCGAGAAATTTGCCTTTATATTGCTCATATATCAGCTAATTTTGACGCATGATGATAAGCGTGTACTCCTGAAATGCATTGGAAAACGGCGGAGGACAAATTCCAGACTTGGATGAGGAATGATGTTGGAAGGAATTCGCTGCCGCCTACTTTTATTTTTACGCCCTCCGGAGTTAAATTTTTAAATTGGTGCACGGTTTTGAATGGTAAGTAAAATTACGGTGCCTATTACGTTTACTGAGTTGCATAAGGAACGTCTTTGAGTTCTGAAGGATATTGAAGGATATCATTTATATTGAAGGATATCATTTATATATTTTTTTCATCATTTTGAGAAGCATTTCTCGAAGTTATACGTCTTGAAGTTAAACATACCGAAGTTATAGCCTCAATTATTGACCTTGCAGGGTCATAAGACGGTTTTAACGTTGATATAATACAATAATTGTAGTGATCTCTGAAAGAAAAAATAGTTATTTCACTAAAAGGACACATTTGAAATTGGCGTTTAATAGCAGATATTTAAATAATTTATCGGATTTTCAAATGAAATTGTTTTACTGAATTCAATAGCTACTGGTAGATAAATAAAACGTAATTGCGAATTTCCTATGATTAAGAACTAAGCTTATCATATGATTCATGGTCTTTTAATGTCCTTTCCCCTATTTTATTAGGGTTTATTTTACTTACAATCGTGAATTTTTACGGCGAAATATTTCTTATATTTTAATCCATCCCTCATTTATTTTACCTATAGATTCTTCTCATATTATAGTTATTGCATTTGAACATGGAGTCGGTTATTTTATTATGTATTTTAAATGTGCAATGTATATATTCCGTAATCTATCATTAGCAAACATTTTGCGTTAGCAACGTTAGCTACATTAGCATGTAGCAAACGATAAGTGTGTTATATGATTCTGATAATATATGCAACACTAAAATGCAAGAGGTGCACTGCAATAATAATACTCAACCGTGTATGTGGTCTTCCTTTTTCGTGATAATTCTTTTATGAATATTTCTAAATGAAAACTATTTCATTATAAAATTTGGAATCGCATGTTTGTAGGAAAACCTTTTAATTCTCTTTATAAATCGTATTGCAGAAGCATTTCCGAGGAAACGTAACGCCGCACAGTGGGCTAGAATCGAAAAAAGCTGGCCAAGAAGCCAAAAATGGTTCTTTTGAGTGCGGGTTTTCAAACTTCGCATATATATCAATAAAAGATTGAATTTTATGTTCCCGTTCGTCGTTTTTCGATATCTTTATGCATTTAAAAGATACATGGCGTCAAACTTGAACCATTTTCACAGAAATGGGCAGTCGCGAATTTTTCAGATAAACGTTCAAGTTTGCGTTTTTATGGAGGGTTTAAATAGATACTTTTGGAAATAACAACGATGCAGTGATCTACAACAATTCTTTATCTTTTGACTATTTGCTATCACCGCTTACAAAAATGAGTTTTTGCTCATTTAAAGCAACAAAATGGCGGACACCTTTTTCGAGCAATTTTCGAGATAAAGTAAGGAATATAAATAGGAAAACGGCCCTAATGCATCGAGTCTCTTATACCACATCATAGTCAGAAGTGTCTATATATGGAATCCGAAGGAACTGTTTCAATTCAGGTGCTCTTTTGGGAGTTAAGTCGATTTTTCGTAAGCGCGGCGCGTTCCGACTCACCACCGTGGAATCCCCGAATGCAGTTTCGCTGTCCTTTTGGTAATACGAAGTCTAACGATTGGTCTCTTTCATGTTAAATTTTGGCTAATTATCCTTAAAACATACTAAAAAATTATCCTTAAAACGCACTCAAAAAAAACATTTTTGGCTTCTTGGCCAGCTTTTTTCGATTCTAGCCCACTGTGCGCCGTTATGATTGATTTTAAGTGCTTCGCCTAGGTATGGCCAACATTTTTCAAGAGATTGTTGCAGCTTTCAAGAAGTGTCTTTATATTATAAGATTTTGAATTTCCTTGTCACCGTACTGCGTTTATTGTAGCATAAACGTAATAGGTACCTTGTTGGGTCTCATTTTATAAAATAAATTGTTCATTTCAGCCTGAATATGGGCGTGTTAAGTCCATGCGATGAAGTAAAGCAACTTTAAGGGAAACATTTTGAGTTTAATATTTTAAACCAAGCGTATCAAAATGACTTGAACATGAATATGACAGGGTTTGGTCCCGTTGTTTACGCCTTCGACGTAGTGAGTGCCCTAGTTTCGCACCATTGGTCTCTAGACACCTTACACGTAGCCAAAGTACACATTGCAATAATTGCTCAAGATAGATAAGCGTAAAGGGAATACACCAGCACTCGATCCTTGAAATTCAGACGTATGGACATGTGAATTTTACAAAGCGAGGAGTCAACATATTTATTTATACCAAATCACAATTCATCATTTAATTTGTGGTTTCGTTTAAATAGTAAGTATGGTTAAATATAAATAAATTAAGCGAGATAAATCAACACATTTATTTATGCTAAACCACAAATTATTGATTAGTTTGCGGTTTAGTGTAAATTAATCTGTTGATTCAATTCGCTTTGGGACGTGGAATACTACCAAGTCAAACGTGTAACATCGATATTAATTCGAATTTCTCACATTGATGATGTCCCAAATAGGAAAATTCTCATGCATCCGTATATTCATTCCTTTTTTCTCGAGATGTGAAAAGTGGGAACGAAGGCTGATTGCATATTCCTAAGGAAAAACGGACTTGAAAAGTCTCATAGGACTGGGACTCGAACCCGGATCTTCCATACTATTTATTTCCACCTGTTTTAACCTCTTGCCATCTAGATAACACAACAGAACACCGCTTTGGAAGACTTTGTTTATGCATGTCTTTCCTTGGTGTACGCCTTTACATGCAAAGTTACCTAACACCCTTTTATTTCAGCAAGACTATGTTTAGAATTTTTGATGAGCAATTTTTTTATAATTTGTAGTTATCCCCAAGGTAATTGATTTTATAATATAAATAAGATGTTTTCTTCCAATGGATATGGGCATTTTAAACCATATCCCAATTTTCAGTTTGATATCATATCGAGAAGGTCTCCAAACGAAATTCCGTATGTCCCATTTAAATGTATTCTCCGATGAAAAGGGGCCTCTTTCTTCGAACCAAGGACCATCAGGGGAACGGTAAACTGCGTTTGTGAAACATTCATGACTCCTGGTTACATGATATAATGTAGATAAGATTGTTTTAAGGATAAATGATTTACCAGTTGGAGTAGTAAAGTTAACTGAGTACGTGATGTTTTTGGTTTCGTCGATTTTATCGTCATTGCAGATGAAATCCTTTACGCAGAACTTTCTTACTTTCGCCCATATTTCTGATGCAAGATTTGCATATAGCTTTAGATATACCAAATAATGGAGATTTACAGATCTTACAGATCGACGGAAATATTACGCTGTACAACTGCCTTGTATATCAAGATTTCCTCAATTCTTGCCGATACATTTTGTCCCCTTATATTTGGCTTCATATTGTGGATTCACTCTTCTTTGGAAGACGTTCGACTTTTTCTCGCAAGGCTGTGTGCATTAACGCTGCAGGGTTTTTATTTTAGGAAGAAGGAGATCTTAGCAGAGTATCTCTTCCTCCGCTTTCTTTGATGTTTCCGTTTGTTTTTCGGGAACGCTTTTGTAAAGGTTTTTCGCTTTTTTCTCGTCGGTCACGCTTCAGTTTAACTTTATCTTCGGGATTTGTCGATCAAAGACGCTTTCTTCAATCTTGCAGCGCGACCTGTATGTGCCGCGGGGTTTTATTACTCCCTTGCAAAGAGTGCTAATGCATTTGTTTTGTATCTTTGACGGTGCGTCTGAAATGATTCTAGATAAATGTTCGAGTGTGATATATGTCGCGTTTGTGCCCGGTTTGAGGATTTTATTTTCCGTGTTTCAAGATGTGGCCATGTATGCGTCATTCAGTCCTAGGAGTAGGAAGTGGGGCGTCACAGTCGGCTGTTGTCTAAACTGGGTCGGTTTTGCTCTTTAGTGAATTGGATGGAAATCGTTGATCATGTGTCATTGGTTGGAAGTTTTTCCGTAATATGTCCATAGATATATTATACATGATATTAATGCATGATGTGATGAATCATGAATCATAAGTATTTATTAAATAAAGTTCACAGCGTTGTGAAGTGAAGTTCTTCAATTATGGAAAAACCAAGATTTTAACTTTATAGATTTCATTAGTTCAAGAATTGATTGCTAAAATCTAGGTTTCGTTGCATTGTAACATTGTCAGATAAACTAAGTCTAAATTTAAATGCAAGCTTCCTGTTTTACACGCTTCAACAGTTAAGTCCCGGTTACTTTGGAATACTTTATATTGTATGATGCAGTATATATTGTAATACTTTTTATATTGTACGAATCCCTGGTAATTTGCCTCTATCTATATAGGTTTCCGTAATTTGGTGAATCATAAATCTAAAATATTTATTTTTTATTTATGGGACCTTATTGAGCACTTCCACTATACAAATAGTTGTAAATAAATTTTGTAGATTCCACTAAATAAAGAAATTATTACTGTGATATAAGTTTCGTTACATTAACACATCTCAGACGAATTCGATGTACCTACATGTCAATTATAATATTTTAGGACACCTAGGTTACAGCTATAAACTGTTTATTAAATATATTTATATAAGGACATATATAGCTACAGACTATATTTTTCATCTATTCCGTTGTCTATAATTATTTGTATGAAACTTGGTTAAACTTTGAGTAGAAACTGTAGATGATAAGTATTAATGGGTATAATTTTCATTCGTAGGGAATTCCAGTTTAGCTTTATTTCTATCGCGTTCGCCTCTGATTGAACTGATGCAGGGTTCGATCCGGCTGGGAGTATTAAAGTCTTGGGGTCTTCATATACAAGTTTATAATATCGTAATATGTCAAGCATGATATAAGCGTTATCGGGCTCAAAGTGCTTATCTTAGAATTTTATGCACCTGTATTTTTCGCGCTAGAGCAGCTTGTATTCCATTCCGTCTACATCCACCTGTCCGTCAACGAGGTGACACGATTTTTCTCGCTCAAGGTGAGTCCGCATTTGTCCAATATGTCAAATTACTGCAGCGGCGCGCAGTATAAGTCTCGTACGGGATGACACGAAACCCCGGAATGCAGAGTCCTAATGGCGACCGCGATGGATTTTCAGCTTAGAACTGCCTATTCCTCGTCCATGGATTGTGACGCGGTCGAACGCTCAGGCTTCTAAGCTCCCCCACGGCGCATTTGATTAACAGAAGGACAATGGCCGATTCGGCCTTCCGCTGCATGCGGCTCTACGCGCCATGTGTGTATTCATATGGCGGCTTAGCTGCTGTACACGCGAAAATATCCGTGGTGATTAACAGTAGCGACCGAACTGTTTGAGGAAGACCGGCGGACGACGGCGGGAGGTTGTATTTTTAAGCCCGCGAATTTCCCTAAATCTCTCTACTTTTATTTTTCTGGGGCTTAAATATTATCTGGTGAAGCCACACGTCGATGGAAACAAACGGGTGTGGAAATAAACGCCCGTGGAATATATTTGTGGATAACGGTGTAGGATCGGACTTCAAAGAATGACTTCATAAGGACAGGGTTAGAATAGTTTCATAGACTAGGTGTTTCTACGTCTTTCCATGCTCTGAAACCCCATGTTGTTGTTTCAGTAGGGTAATGATGTACTCCAAAGTGTTCTTCAGAGTCGATGTTAACAAAAGCGTACCGTGTATTAAATTGTTTCCGTTTCTGTTACCATTCATTGTAATTGGTCTTCTTGGCTTTTTTGAATCATATTCAATAAATAAAAATTTCGCATTCATAGTTAATTCTTATGAGTCCAGAATAATGTATTGTGTTGATAATAATATATCTCACATATTTACCTCTTCATTATCAGACGAGAAATGATTAAAAATAGATAAGAAAGCGTAATTTCCTATTAATATCTCTGGCTAGATTACATTACTAATTAAGGATTAAGAACCTTCGTGCATGAGTATGGAGTTAACTGATCAGGCCAAAAAATGGAAGGAATGGATAAGGTAAAAATGTTTATTTCTGAGGTCGTTGTAACAATTTCCGTGGTTTGTAACATGTCTGTATTTTTTTCATTTTTCATCTCTCATTCCTTCTACCTCTCTTTGCTTAGCTAACAAACCCCTTATTTGAATATAAAGCTGCTTAGTTAAGTCCACAGCCCATGAAATGTTGGCCGTTCCACAGGCAGAAACCGGTCGTCATTATACATAATGTGTAAATATTATGAAGATATTTTTATCTCGCAGTCTTTGAAGGAAAAGGTTGAAGATATCTTTGCACTCAATAACGGTTTGGTCGGATAGATTTGTAAGATTAAGCTGCTTCCCGGATAGAGTAAGATCCCGGGTTCGATTCAGACATTTTCCAAGTCTGATTTTCCTTGCTTCTCTGCGCTTGTCTTGATATTTTACTAAGAACGGTTACATACAAATCGATTACAATAATCGGAAAGGAAAAAGGTCCCAAATTCCCCTTAAGAGCTCGGCTTTCCAAAGAGTTAAGTACTCCCGTTCTCGCTTTCAAATACCTTTTCTCTAATGTTCTTTTCTCCTTGAGCTCATTAGGTACGTCTGCGAAGTACTTAACCTTACATGAACTCTAAAGCTGTTTTATTCTTTCACCTTTATATTGAAGCTACCTTTGTACGGTTTCGTAGATTCCCCGAACCTTTCTCGGATGTTTAACCTCTTTTATTAAATTAATGAAAAAGCTTATTTCTCATTTCCTGTGAGTATTTTTATGGAGATTCGCACTCTCCTTGTTATTTCTGTTGCTCATGGTTGTACCTTTTTAACAGGATATTCTATCTTTTCTATCTTTGAGCTCTATCGTTTGATGTTAGACATTTTGGATTGATGTAAGGGCATGGCTATAAAAACCATAGAATTTTGCAGTCTTCACATTACTTTATCACATGTTATCTTCCCGGTATTTTTATCATACCCAAATAAGAATCAAAGTTTGATGCTACCAATAGAATTACAAAATTTGGTAGAAATTCAAGTTAATATCGTTATAGTTATAAGTCGAAGATAGGCATGGGTAATGGGAGTATGATGAAGATGCTTTGATTATTATAGTTCCCTTTTGATAAGCAACTCTTGTATCGAATTTTTCGGCTAACTAAGATTTCGTACGATATTTGTGCTTGGTTAAATATATACGAGTTCACACCCGTGGTGATGCTCATATATATTTACCGACTGTACTGTTTCTAATTTTTTCCTCGGAGGAAAAAAGGAGTATGTAAAATCGTGAACAATAGAACTTATTTAGAAGATGTTAAATAATAAACACTAATCTATATTATGTCCCTTTAATAATAAACTGGGTGCCCCGTGCGAACATTTCACGGACAGACACTGATACTCTTCCTTCCTTCTCCCTTCCTACTTCCCCTACTATATTTCAATAAACACTCCGATCAGTAAAGTGGAATACACAATTACTAAAACATGACTTAAAACATATCTTCATATTTTGTATTAGTGTCCGCTTCGATTTATCTCAGTTGTATCGATAGATATCGTCATCTAAAATCCTATGATGAAACTCTAGAGGAAATTTCAAATTGAAACGCGATTTTTTTACCAAGTAGTCCATTTTTCACTTTTTGTATATCTTTGGTAGGAAGCAAAAAAATTTCTCTTTAAAATGGTGTGTCATTTATATCTTTTGATGGAGTGTAAAGGGAGAAAAGGTCACCGAAAACGGATGTCTATAAATAATATATAAATAACAATCGATAGATATCGATAATTTCACTCTGTTTTTTTCTTTTTTAATTGATTAATCTATGTATGACTTTATTTCATGATTTCACACTCTACTTGCTGTCCAGAGGGATCTTCATCGGTGTTAAACCGCAAGCAAATTAAAAGCTCTCTATGGATTAAAGTTCTCTCGCTCACTATTAGGATTTGACGTGATAATCACCTTTTTTCAATCTCCCTGAGTGATCCATATTCTTTGATAACCTATCTCAACTGGAGAACAGTTTCTCAGAGATGGAGTGTAACTCATTTTGGAGGGTAAGGAGCCAAAAGTTGGGAGTAGCGGTTGTGGGCAAGGGGGAGTGAAAGAAGGAGGAAATCCCTCCCTTTCCTCCGCTCCGCACCCTCATTAAGAAAATTGCAGTCTTGAGCTGAGAAACATTTTCAGAACGCGCTGAAAAACTTAACTTTTGGACGAAATATTCTGAAAACCCTCCCTTCAGCACTAGGAATTTCGGAATTAGTGCCTTATCTTCTTCTAAGTGAAGAAACTGGGTGAATTAAGGGATTTTTTATTTCTGCCACGTTAAGGAGATAAGCTGTAATTACTCCCGCAACAGCGTGAAAAAATCCATGTTCTGAATAAAATTGTGTTCTATTTTTTTTCTGGAAGGAAGCAAGAGGGATTATTTGGCGGATATAGTGGAGGCTAACGTGTTAATATTACTTCTCGTCGTTAATTTTTTTTTCATCAGCGTAATTCGAGAATAGGATGGTCTGTTAATGAAGAAGATTCTGGATTTGTGACTCGACGGGAGAAATCCTGAATCTGCTGAGGTTTTATGTATATCGGGGTGTTTTTACGATTCGTTGATTTCAGGATTATTTCGTTCAAAAAGCACGTAATGTGAGAACATGTAAATTGCTATGTAGGTCATCGAGATTTTGAGGAATGAAATGTGTAATGCATTAATTCATGCTTCGCTTATTGGTATATCTGTACGAAGACACGCAGCGCAAAGATGACCTGATGTCTGTGAAAATGTTTGAATTAACGATTTTAACCAGGAGTTTTGTGTAAATTTACGGAAAGAATAAAGATTATGAGTTACAAATTGAATTTTAGCTTCATAATTATTGCACGATCATAAGTGACGGTTTAGTTTTGGAGTGTATTATTATTGAGTGTAGTAATGAATAATGAGCAATGTGTAGAATTAAGTCATGAATAGTCATTGCTTATTTCTCCTGCTTAATTTTTGAGGAAGAAAGGAAGACTGTACCATTAGACAAATTTGTAATTCATAGGAAATCGAGGTAATTCTAAAGTCGTAACAAAAATGGTAACTGCAATTCTTTGCTTTCTTTAGTAGTGCAATAACATCCAACGCAAATTATTCCGATAAAACATTGTAATGAGAGAGGCATCCTAAATAATTTTATCGTATATTCATATGTAATAATTTTATTCATCGATGATTTTGCCTCCACTGATATATTATAGCACGAAATAGTGAAAATCAGATTACAGAAATGATCCTATTATCTCTTGTCATTTGATAATCATTATGATATTAATGTAATTAAAATGAGACCTATTGCTAGACCCCGAAGTATTAAATTCGATGAAAATGCTTCTTATTTACTATTTATTTATTTCTTAAAATAATTGTAAGCAACTACATCGTTTTCCAGTAATTATTTATAATTATTAATTATAATTATTATAATTTTCCAGTAATTATTTATTTAACGGTTTTTTCATTTTATTTTAATAAATGGTTGAATTAGCTGACAGATTCTGTGATTCTCTGAAGAATTTTATTGCTTTTAGGATACAAAATTTTCTTAAGTGATTCTTAGTTATTCGTTAATGCATACAAGTACCAGCACAATAGAAGCGCTTTACTTTCAGTCGATTGTCCATATAGTCCAATCCCATGCTATAACAAGCATATCCTTAAGTCAACAGTTGCAATCGTGACGAGTCTCACCAATAATGTTTCAACATCACTCTTCTTTATCTGTGCAATGCAGCGCTTCATCCGGCAGCAAAACGAACTAAAAATAGTCACGAGATCGAAGGAAGAAGTTTTTCAGGTGGGCTATGTATGGTTAGTACGGAAGAGCTCGAAAGTCTCTCGCGCCTTGTTTACTTTCCTAAAATGAGCTCCGGGTTCCCGAGGCGCCTCCGGGTTTTCCGGTGTTCCCCGGAGACACTCCCCGACGTCTCTCTCAAAACCTTCATTTCTGTTCCGGTGGGGGAGGAAACGTAGCTTCCTAAGTAAAAAAATCCATTTCTTTCATCAGGTGCGCTAGGAGCAGACTTTTTCTATTTGCTTTTACTATCCCCCCTTGTTTCCCTGCATCTCTTTTTTCGATCTAATTCGTTTCCCCTCTCGGATTTCCTTTTCCCGGACCAATCTCTTTTCTCTCTTTATTTCATTTACTTTCCTCTTTTCCTTTATCTTACTCACTTCCCTTAATTATCTCGCTACCTCTTAAAAGCATTCCGAGTCTTTCCTTTGAGCCTCTTCCTCGTTTTCTCTCTTTCAAGACTGGTTTCTTTGAGGGAAGGGTCTTATGGGATGGTCATGCATGTTTGCTTGCTCTTGTTTTTCTGTTAACGTGCCACTTCTGACGGAATTAGTGCTCGACACACGTATAAAAGTGCCGCTCAAAGAGCTATGGGGTATTTTGTATTACTTTGAGTGTAAGGGTGTGAAAATTTGTCCCGAAATTGTTTCCTAGAACTGCGGTAATGTCGTTTGTGTTTGTCGCGATATTCATGCTGTTAGCAGTATGCTAAATCGTGACTGATATGAGTTCAGCGTTATAAATTCATCTTCATTATATTAAAATCTTATATTTCGCCCACAAATTCACCAGGCTTTGGTGGCCGAGTGGTTAGCGTTCTATCTGCCCTATCGCTCTAATCCCAAGGTCCCAGGTTCGAATCCCGGCTGATCAGATATCCCTGATGAGGGAACGGTTGTGTGTGTTGTCTATACTTATTATGTATAAGTACAAATCAGTGGGTTTAACCTGTTTGTGCTATAGAAATAATAATAATCATTCACCAGTTGCCCGTTGAAATTCCGCATTGATATAGGGTCACTCTCCATAAATGAATGTCCTGGGTTTGATTCCAAACTTATCCGAAAATTCCGAATTCGGTGACGAAATGGTTAGTACGCTAGCTTACCAACGCTTGGGATGCCGGAATCCAGTCCCGGATAATAAGGTGTTTTCTGGTTAAGGATTAGTTGAGTTCTTTCGTTTCTGCTTATGAAAGAATTCTGATAATCTAATTAAAGGATATTAGTACAAAAATATAAATAAATATAATGTATATGAGAAAATTCATACAATTTTAATTATAAAAAATGGAAAAGTCGAAGAAACAATTTTGAATTATTTTATGATTACATTTTAGAAGCATTCGCTCAACATTACCTTAAATTGGTTTGTTCCTGGTGTTTTGGTACTTAACAAATGTGGTAAAATGAAAATTGACGCATCATCAAATTATAGATGTTGATAATAAATGTAAATTGAGCTTAATCACATGCTAGTTGATGTCACATTTATAGTTCCTCACGCATCATATTTTTAAAGAATCTTAAATCCTCATTTAAGAAGTAATTAGCGCCATCATGCAGCTGAGTAACCTTGTGAGAGTTTTAGCTTGCCTAATTACGAACTCTATATTGCAAATCATGTACTCAATTTAGTGTTCCAGAATTATCCTTTGCCGTTTTCCATATTATCGGTCAGTTTATTCTATCAACTGACTCGGACGATGTATATATTTCCAGCGAAAGAGAATTCTTGGATACAATCGTAAATATTAATATTCCTGTAATAAAAAGTCCAGCGAACGCGACAACCCAATCAAAAATGATAAAATCACTTTTTTCGCCCCTTCCTATAAAAAGCTCACAATCCGTAATTAAGTATTCATTCACGCTGTTAAAATTTACCATCGCTACATTTAATGATAAGCTTCACATGCAAAAGATAATTTATTCGCAATCGTTAATTAATTGCGTCGTAAAATATATTATTAAAATATATAATCAACCTCCCTTTGGTCGAAAACGCCCGAAAATTTCGACGTGGTAGAGCGAACTAGCTACCCCGAGGAAATGCCTCTGTGTTCTCCACATTCCCCATTTTGTTTCTTTTGCATATTGTATACGCTTAAAACTTTGAAAATGAACTTTTAATCACAAACTTCCAAGTCTAAAAACAGTCTCGGATATAAGTTGACATGCTGAAAAGTTTGAAGTCGTTCCGCTCCCTTTTCTGTCGCATTTTTTCCCCGTTCCTCTTACATTTATCTTCTTCCCCAGCACCATCAACGCACTCTCGTTCTTTCCCATATTCCAAACCGCAAATACTGTTGAGCCTCGGTCGTCTGATATTCTCTTTCTCATTTACGGAGTCTCCTTTCTTTATATGGAGCACTCGGATACACAAGAGATACTTCACCACTTCTCTCTCACGTACTAACTCGCCTTTTATGCCTTGCGAGACGCTTCTTAACGCGTTCCTCACTCATATTATATTCCTCCTGTATTTCTCATCTTCCCTCTGCCATCTTCCTCACGAGCCACATAACTTGTCTGTTTTGTGGAGCTTTTCATCACGCTTGTTTTTATATTAATTCGTCTTTCTTAAGTGTGTAATTTTAGAGCGTCTGGAAAGTTTTCTTGGGTGCATATCATTTCAACTCGGACTTCTTGCCTTGAGGGATTCGGTTTGGCGTCGTATACGTGCTCGTAAAAGTACTTTGCTGTGTGAGTAATTTTTGAGTTGGTTTAAAAGTTGCCTTTGGATGGTTGTGTTAACTTATATGTGTGTACATAAAACATGCTAAAATAAATAGCCGGCAACGTACAGCCCTCTATAAGTTAGAATATTTATCCTTACTCACGAAAATTCGTAATTACTCAAAATTCGCAAATTTGCAGGAATAAATATTTGGGTTTCAAACATAAATTTTCACTTTGTTCCATCCAGCTCCTATCTCATTTCGAATTCGAAAAAAGAAAAATTTCCCTCGTATGACTTATAAAAAAAACACTATTTTTAACCCGAAATAATTCCCAATTTCACAATTTTTTCATATCCTCGCTAATATATCACCCTTATTCTTTTTATTGATAGGAAGTTTTGGAATAAGAATTTTAAATCGGGTCGCTGATTGTAGCATGCATGGATTTGAATTTAAAATCCTCCGGATTTTGTTTTTTATATTTAAATGTTTAAATGATCTTTGTCGCTGATAAAATTAACCCTCATTGTCCCAAAATTCTTTATCTGTGCCCTACGACTTTTTTCTTTGATATTGATGCAGCGCTTCCATTTTTTAAGATGTGTTCCCTTGGAAGTACCACACTTATTTATGAGTATAATAACTCATTTATGAAATTTCTGCTAGTAAGAAGACAAATTTCGTGATTGCTGGGCTTTATGAATACACACATAATTTAGAACCTCAGAAAGAAGACCAGATAGAACTTTTTCAAGGATTAGGAATTTGTGTGGGTATGTTTTGGGCTGATAAAAAGAAGCGAAGTTAATATAACAAAAATCAAGGAATTATGGGAGGAACTGGGATAGAAAAAAGTTCTAGTATAGTTAATAAAAATTATAGGAGGTTATCGGATCTGAACACTTATATTAACTCGAGATGATTAAAGTTCCACGAAACGTATAAGATATGGTTGCTCTATAAAATTGCCAGAATGTTCTTCTTAGAATACAAGTAGGTTACTTTAAAATTGATGCAATCAAGAGTAATTAATGGAGTTAAAATAATTATTCAGTAACCTCTACAAGAGATTACCATTCGTAAGTTTTCATCAACGGGTTGAGATATTCAGCTGTAAACTGCAGTGCAACTCTTATTCTCAAGTCTCATGTTATTTTATGTAGATTTCTATTTATTATTATATTTCTGAAATACCTGAATGTTAGTGAAAATTTTGTGATAGATTTCTCAATAGCAATAATTAATTAGATTTTTTTAGTCGTCGATATAATGTAGTAAATTGATAGTATTTAAATAGCTTTTGTTTAGGGAAGTCCTATTACCAAATTTGTGCATTTATATTGATGATGAACTTTGAGTGTGTAATCATACGTTAAATTTTTTTGTCTTGTTTATATATGTTATTATATATGTTATTATTTATTTATGTTTTAAATATCAGTCCAGATATGTCATACAACGTTACTTGCTATACAAATGAAAGATAGAATTTTTTTAAAGTGTTATTTGAAATAGTAATGGTAACAGAATATGTTTTCTTGTGCAAATATTTGCTCGAGCCCAGTTTTAAAAATTTAATTTTCCTTACAGAAGTGGACTGTTTATTCGAATTCGGTAAAATATTGAATGAAAATATTTATAACTGATAATCAGACTAAAACAATGTTTTAGTGAAGGTGCTTTATTTACCTTTACTTTATGTACTTTATTTTAGTGAAGGTAATTTATAAAATTCTGGGAATTTTCTCTCGGAAATTCTTTCGGCCAATGAACAATTGAAGTGATTTGAGCAGTTAATTTTAGTAGTCGTAATTTAAGTATTTCGATAGCTGAGATCATTCCGCACGTGATCTCCCACCGTGATTTGAATTGCTGCTTTCGCTCAATGTAAAAGATTTATCAGAATGCAGCGAATAAATAACTCGATTTTTATTCATAAAAGCTCATAATTTTTGTTCGCATAAATCTCACCTTCTATGATAAATTACCTTCGATAATGTTGTAGAGTAAAAATATCCGCTTCTATCTTCAACTTGTTTCATTTGCATGGGCCGGCCATTAATTACATTAATAAATTAGAGATACGGAAAAAGGGAAATGGCAATAAAGCATTCCCTTAAAAAATGCAAACGCTGACTGGGAAAGTGTAATGCTTTTTGTAAGCGTTGTTTGACCACAACGAATCGGAAAGATTTCAGCCTAAACACTTAGTATCAAACTTTTATTGGCATATTTTACCTCAGTGGCTCGTTAGATTAATTGGTATGTACCTACAATTTACTTTACATATTTTTACATTTATTCGAATTATAAAAACGCGTTAGGAGTAAGGGTTTTCTTAATTGAAATAAAAATAATTCTCTGAATTGTACCGGAAAAAGCGTTGTTTCATAGATTACCTCACAAGTATGTTTACTGTTCCACCTATGCCACATAATAACGTGAATAACTCGTGATAACCTGGTTTCATGTTTGCATAAAAATTTTTTTAGGTTCCCCGTCATTCCAAATGATAGAAAACATCGCCCATTTCTGCGAATTTTATCAGAAGAAATTACGAAATATCATCTCTTCATTACTTGCCTGCTAATAAATTGATATATTTCGAGGGACTGAATAGGATGCACGAAATTCGCGGTAATTTAGATGGAATGTGTCTCAGAAAATAGAGGTATTTTTAGAGACTGAATTTCTAAAAAAAATAAAGTACTAATTCTGAGAGTGCTATGTTAATTCATTAATTAACATAATCATGAAGTTTATACATGATTATTTATTTTAATTCAATAAATATATAACTAATGGCTGTCGATGAATAAGTTAGCAGCACCATTAAGTTTCAGTGATGGAAAGATAATTATAATTCATTCTTTTGTTTAATTTTTTACAAAAATCAAAATAGGTAAAATTTAAAATAAGGATAGTAAAATTGTTTGAAAATTATTTTTAAAAAGCTATGCATTAATTTACAAAATTCATAAAATAGCAAATAGAAGGCGTTTTTATTTCTAACTTCTTTTAATGAATTATCAAATTGAGATCCAGAGAAACGATTGAGAAGCTTTACCTCCTATACCATAGACCAAAAACATATAGGAGAAATAAGATGAAATACTCAAGGGACGAAATTATCAATCTTACAGAGAGGAATACTTTAAAATTTAAATATGAGACACAACGACATCCAAAGCACAATTAATTTGGTAAATAGAAAATTTTATTTCCCTATTGAAAATAAACGGGCTTTTCAGCTCTTTTACTAGAAAACGATGTCACTGTATGCGAATTTTCAAATCTTCGATATCTTAAGTATGTGTATTTTTAATGGTCGCGATGCTACTTCCGAGGTTTTTCACATGGAAGGAAAATTAAGCTTCGCACATCCTAATGTCGTCGCAGTAATCTTCTTGCTGTTCCAGCGCATGCACCAGCTTCCGCGTTGCTCTCCCGTCCATCATCTGTGCCTTGTGCATACAGCGAGAGTTGCGAAAATTGCGCGAAATGTAAATTCCCCGGCGCGACCTCGTGCAAACTCGCGAAATTAACCCTCGTTGCACTCAGCAAATGGGCATCTCTCATCTATTTCCCACCCTCTCTCCACGTCTCTTTGATTTGCTTTTATTTCCGTCCTTCATTTTCACTCCCACGTCTCTTTTGTTGCTTTAACTTTTAATGCTTCCGCTGCATCTTGACATACACTTCAATTTGTGTCGGGCTTTTCTTTTTCCTTCTTCTCGGCTCTTTCTGGTTTGTTATTTTTCCCAAGATTTTGCTTTATCTCTCCCGCCTGCTTCTCCTTCCATACTTATTATGTTTCTCTGTGATTTTTCCTCCGTTTTTAGTGTCCTGTTTTAGTACATGTCATACGCCCTTCATCACTTGTATACTTGGTCGTATCTTCCCTCTAAGAAGTTTGTTATGATGGTCATGGGGTAAGTGTGCGTAGGAGTGAGATATGTTCTCCGAAGCACACTGTGTCCCATCATAGTAAGAAATTGAAGCAGTAATTGTTACGCCGAGGTAACTTAATTGAATATAGGAATCACCTGGAAAGCAGGAGATCCTGGTTCGAGTTCCGGCTACGGTGGACTTTTTCTCCATTTCTTTGACTAAGGTTGTACGGGAAGAGAAAAAATGTGACTTGACTGGGACTCGAACCCAAGTCTAATACTCTCCAAGCAGGTATTCTAACCATTCAAATCCAAGCCACAATATTGATATGCTCGGAAACTGGGAGACTTGGTTTCGAATCCCAGTCAAGACAATATTTTTCACTTCTCGTACAACCTTGGTCGCATATTTTTGTGTGCAAAGTTTTTATTTATTTTCAGCAATTTATTTGTGTTTAGTTTAAGCATCTATTTCATGTTCTCTTATTCATTCGTGTCTCTTCTATTTAAAAATAGAAGTTATTCCATTTCGTTGTAATTTTTTTCTTTGTTTTTAACGCAAGTCCCTCTAGATGTTTCTTTTTATCGTTGTCAGGTTACATTCTTCCGATGGCAGAATTTAAGTTCCATTCCATTACCATCTTCGATTATCTCTATTATCTTAAGTATTTTGTTTATTATCTTCTCTCATGTTCATATTTTTCTCTATACAACTATAGTCTTTGTAAACATTTGTTTATTATTGAAAGATATGTAAATTGATTACGTTGATGAGATCGATTTTTACCTGCCTGCAGGCGATACACTATACATTATGTTAATCAGGATGTTAGCTATTATTTTTATGCAAAACTCAATGGGTTGTTCATAAAAAATATCCGTTCATTTATCTTAACTTTTGGATTACTACTGTGTTTGGTAAACTCTAAGCAGCACCAAAGTTTTGGAAGTCAAGTGAGAAGGAAAGTGATAAAAATAACACGATTGTATGACGCTTTCCATTCTTCGTGGTCTTTTCCAACCAAGGTTCTCTCTAGTTGCGCTTCTGGCTGCTCTTTTAACTTTGTTTGTGTGATACGGTAATGTATCTATCCCTTGTTTGAATGATGTCCCTTTAAGCTGATTCCGCTCTTCCCCTTCCTTTCTTTTCTTCATTCTTCTTGCTGAGACTGTTCCACTCTTACTCTCTTTTCATAAACTTCTTTAACATCAATCCCCTTGCATTTCGAACCTATCCTCTCCTTTCCACTCTATTTCCATCCTTTTCCTCTTCCGTTTCCCTTTCTAATGCACCTCCTTCTTCCCCTCATCTTCCCTTTTTCAAAACCCTGCACTCTCTTGCGCATACAATCCTTAATCACAGGCGTATGTGACGCCGTAGCACGTCCTTTTCCTCGCTTGCATTTTACACACTCGGCAAGGCACTCCCCCACCCTTTAAGTTTTCAGCGTATCTGGCAAAATGGCGCTTGCGATTTTTTTCTCTCGCTACATAATGTCCGCCGAGTGTGACCTATCACGCCTTCCTCTTCCTTTCTCTTTCCCTATCTCTTATTCCCTTTTCCTCCCTTTTTCCCGCCACTCTTCTTGATTACGCTCTTTACGACTGGCTTTTTTTCATCCCGAGTTTTACGCCTGGTTTGTTCTTTTGATTAAATTTCTCTCGCGCGGACATAAGGATTACACTGGTTCGAATTAGGGAGACGGATCGTTAAATGTTTCCCCCGGCTCTCTTGAGCTATTTTTTCCATTTTTTGGAGGGGATGCCGATGGAGGTATGGTTAAAATGGGGGTGACAAGTTATCTGAAGGGCCATTAAGGGATAGGAAAATATGGGGTTTGTGGTGGAGGGAGTGATAGGTGGATGGGTAAAATTTAGGGGTACTAAAATTTTGGTCGCTAGTATATATGCGTGGATTTCTGAAAGGCCCGCGCTCGTAGTGGGGGTAGTGTCTTCTAAAGATGATTTATGTATTAAGAAAAGTAATGGAATCCCTTTATAGTTTTTGTTACTTCCAGCTTATCTTGATGAATGGAATATTTTGGATTTTTATTTTGCCTTAACGTTGCGAAAAATTTATTTTTATATCCTTTTAATATTAAGGTAATATTCAATTTACTGAGGTGTGATCCTGAATAATGATATTAATTTAATTAATGACTTCTTATGGTGAAAATTACCCATGGTGAGTTATAAGAAAACACAATATGACTGCGTCTACAGAATATACATTTGAAAAATTATGTGACTGGTTTCGAATCAGGCAGATGATGAGTTAACTCGCTCTAAACCGATCGCATTAGTTTTCAAATGTATATTCTGTGGACGCAGTCATATCGTGCTTAATTTGACTGATCAACATTCATTTTGGTGGTTTTATATTAACGAAAATATGGTGTGTTATTTCTAAGGTCAACACCCTGTCTTTTCCTGGAATAGTTCCTTTGATAGCATTCTAGCTCAGTTAGGAAAAGCGAACTACTTCACTCCCTATTTAGTCTAATTCCTTCTCCGGATTTATTGGAAGCTACTGGTGAATGGGCTTAGATTAAAACAAGTTAAGAAGCTAAATATTGAAGAGAAGGATATTTTTGGCATAAAATAGTCTTCTGGTTAGTTTTGTACTGTTTTAAGTTTTAAGGGGCTATATTATGTAACGATTTATTATGATGATTTTACGCTGGTCAGTATGCTAGAGTGGAAGTAATATATTATAAAAAATACTTTCTGTCTTCTATACATGATTCATACAAAACTAAATATCTCCTATAAATGGTAGAGAAATTAATGCAATCTATAGGTTGAGCAGGGTTAATAAGTGATATTGGTTAGTAAAATTAGATTGCTTTAAGTTTAAGAAATTAGAGAGGGGTACTTGTTACTTATCTGGATTTTTCTCTTTTACAAGTCTACATAGAATTTTTTGTGAAAATCATCTTTTTTATTTGAAAAGGAGATAGGAAGAAGACGACAAAACGGTTTATAATGCTCACGAAATGGTAGCGGAATTTGTTGATGCGGAATTTACTCACTCTTAAGTTTTCACACAATGATCGAATTGTTCATGCCAGGCTTAACCAGATAACACATCCGTCGCATGAAGTATTCTCATAACCTTCACTCAAACGAACCTCTTTCAGTTTAAAAATCTTTGCAGCGTCTTTTCATCACAGAAACTTCTTCAGCGCTCCATATTCTCGCAATCCAGCCCCGTAGATTGATGGCTCGCCCTGAGTAATGTGCATTCGAAGCAATGCACGAGAGCGAGGGAGAGGCAGGGGATTCATGACCCACTAATAAAAAGAGGAATCTCGGAAGTGACACTTGCAATCGCATCTTCATCACAGTTTCTTCCCTTCTAAGAGCGCATATGCTGTTTCTCTGTAGAAAAAAAACGGGAAAAAAAGGGCAGGAAAAAGTCTCCCTCCTTTATTTTGGCTCCTGGAATGGTTTTTCAGTCTTCTTTGACAGCTGACGTCGTTTTCTGTGACGACAAATGCCGCTCTTTCCTCAGTCTCTCAAAGAAGATACGTTGCTTGGAGGTAACAGTTAGAGGGGAGAAGTAGGGGGGCTCTCTCGCGGAAATCAAGAAGATCTTGTCCTCCGAACATTGTAGTAACTGGGAGTGGATTCGAGCGCTTTTTATTTTTTGTAGGTCACCCATTTTCGGACAGTTTTTTCCTCGCTGTATTTCGCCCAAGGCTTTGGCAAGATGCGAGCTCGGTGATCAGAAATCTTTCAGGACGTCCACATTAGACAAAGGGCCCTAAAAGGTTTGGAAGTTCTCTTTGGAGAGTCTTCTTTTTGCGTCTCGCGAGCCTTTTCAGAACCCGAGGAGAAGGTTTGCTTTTTTCGGGGCTAATGTGGAAAGGTTTTTGCGCTAGAATGACCCGAAACTCGTTAATAACTTAATAGGGTTTTTTTTCTTTAGGAATTGTACTGCTTTCGCGTGTGTAAGGAGGTGATTCTATATGGAAACTAGTGAGGTGGACACAAAAGTTCAGGGAGGTGTATTCAGATGGGTAGTTTTTTTCTCAGGTATGCACCTATTTACAATCATTATAACTTTATCTCTAGATTTGATGATTAAATAATGAATAAATAGAATTCAGAAATATTTCTCAACATACATTAAGGATAACTTGAAAACGGAATTGAATGGAGTTTTATGAATTTCCGCTATATATCAAGGCGTTACCTTATCAATCCATGTATCAATAATTTACCAATAGGCCTTCCAATAGCAATAATGTACGAATAAGGATGGGTATATATCATAAGCATTATATTACAGTTACTGCAGATACAACTAAAAATTCGATTACACCTCCTCGCTGCCACATGGCTAGATAGACAAATGGCAGTTTGAAATTGAATAAATAAATAATCAATATTATCCATCAATAATTATATCGACCGCTATCATTCCTTTTTCAAACCATTACAAATAACTTTTACTTTCTCCTTTCTGTCTTCATATTTTATATTTCTCGCAATATAGTTTATTAGTTAACGTAATTGTTAATTATCGAATAAAGTTCAAAACAGGTTCAGGTTGTATTCTTCATTTCACTCTTGGTTAATTAACAACATTATCCCTGGAGTTGGTCAGGAGATAGAAGCTGAATGATTGAGCCATTTGCTTTTACAACCTAGTTGTAGAATTGTATATCAAGTTACAATTCCTCCGAATATTCCTGTTTCAAACCCAAGTTTTGAATAGTTCCCCATGCAAAAAATTTTCCTCTTTATACCCAGCGATGTACTTCTTGATGCTCCCCTGTTTGAATACTATAGTCAGATAAGTTCAAATTCACTTCTCCGTTTATATCCCATATTATGACAGCATCCATATTTTGGGAATGATATCAAGGTAAAATATGTATCTATAACTCTGTCATTAATTCTCAGCAATCAGTTGTGTATATTACTTTCTATTGATCTAAACTCGGCACACGATCAAGGCCAGTTCTTACGGTTGATAAAAAAATAGTGTAAAAGTATATATATTTTTAAAATTTCAGCGGAAATCGATATTATATAAAAGTAACATCGAAACTCAGGAGAAGTTGCCGTTTGTCAATCGTTCTTGGACTTGTTTTCGGAATGGTTGGAAAATGTTTGTATCAATTTGGCATGTGCCAGTATCTCTCAAAAGCAAGTTGCGAACAAAACGATCACTAATGCAACGCTTCCTCCTGCGAAAAAAGAAAGCGGCTGCTGTCACTTTCGACTTCCCTCACGTCAATATCAATTCCAACTGTCAATTATTTGTTTCCTCTTTCGGGGGAAAGATAGGCAATCTGACCGAAGTAGATACAGGCGCGTCACACGGATTTCTGTAATCCTATATAAGTGTCTTAGGGTTGGTATGGCACTTGTCTATTGCTCGACTATGTCAAGTACTTTTATCCTTCATGAGAGAGTTCTCTTAGTTTATACAAATCCTAGCCAACAGTGGACTATATTTACCTATACAAGAGTTCGAAAATGATGAATATGTTTTGTTTCACTATGGAGAAAATTTTATTACGATAAAAATCACAAAAATAATAAGGAATCCAAGGGAAATATACAGAGATAATAAGGGACGCACATATAGTATTTGATATAATTTGATGATTCATGTACAAACGATTGTATTATTGGATTTATGAAACAAATTACTACATTTTAAGTATTCCACCATAAGAGAATGTATATATATAAATTAAGTGGAAAATAGAAAAAAAACTCCAGATCTTTCTCCCAAGAATTTTAGGAGAAATAATTAAGAGTAGTAAATCTGAACAGTATGCACTAGTTGGAAATAATTAAGAGAAAATTCAAAAAGTAAGCAACTAGTCAAAAGTAAACTAAATAATAATTGTTAATGCTGTTTGCAGGAAATATTTAACATTGAACGAAAAATAGTAGCATGTACAAGTATTGAATGCAAAACATAACAAGGAGATACTACAGATTAATTTAATGTAGAAATTAAAATTTAATTTTAAGACAATAACACATAGATCGTAAATTAAAGATGATACCGTATCTTTTAATATCCACTCCTTGTAAAGTCTGCTTCATCATATTTGTTCATCTACACATTGTATGTTTTTAATAACATCATTGACGACAGAATGGATGAAAAACAGTCTTTTTCCATCTCTGTATCTCCACAACGAAGACCTAAAGTAGAATTCTTACTTGTTAATATGATGAGTCGCTTCATAATATCATAAATTAGATCAGCATCAGCAGTTACGTGGCTCCGTCAATGTTTATAAAAGTGAGTGAAAACCTTAAGAGAGTCCTAGGTTAGCGAAAATAACCACGGATGGGACTGCATCGATAGACCCGTCCCAAGTGATCGTCACTCGGCGATCGCTGAGCACTCCAAAAATTTATTGGAGTCCACAGTTTGGGCAACTGCACGTAGAGCTCCTCATTGAATAGTCTTCCCTATATTTCAGCGTTCCGCGGCGACTCGGGCAATCGGGAGGCGTTTATTTCAACTCCGAGAACGTGACTCCATCCTCGCATCTTCCTTCAAATCCACTCCCGAACTGTTCTTCCCAATTCTCCCCCAACCTCCCCACATATACGTGATTGGTCACGCTGTGTTCCCTCCGTGACTTGCATGCCATCCTTACCTTTTGCAACGTGACCTCAATCCCCGGAAGATATCCCATTTCCCTTAACGGCTGTGGTCGAAGTAGCTTGAGATGTAGGTGTCTATGAGTGCCGTGGAGGGGGCGTGTCCCCCGCTTGTCCTACGAATGTTGCCATTGGAGTCAAATGAGCTTCGTCCGCTCGGGAGCGAAAAGGGTACGATTATGGCGTCTTGTTTATGATCCCAAGCGTTGTGTGTAGTTTTCCTTACCCCTCGCGACCATGTTGTAGCGGTTCCCCGTGGTGAGCACATATCTTGATGTGTGCACGTTCCCCGCCTGAAATAACTGCGCCCCGCGATGCAGTGCGTTGCAGTGCCCAACTCGGGGTCCTGGAGTGAGAATCTCATTACTTTGTTAAATTCCTCCACGGGGTGCGTAGAATATTTTTAATGATTTCAGAATTCGATTTTCTTGTCAGTATTAGATACGCGATACTAGCTACCTATGCCTCAAACTCACAGAATTATATTTTGTATTTTTTGTAGAAGTAGTTTACATGATTAAATGTCCACATCACAATTGAGTGCCTTATTGACTGTGGGTACAGGGTAAATAGAATAGTTTTAACGATTTAAGAATCGAATTTTCTTGTAGGCTTTAGATTCGTGATTCCAGCTACATATGCCTAAAACTCATAGATTTCTAATTTTTATTAATGTGTTACTCTTAGTTACTCAGTTTCTGCTAGTAGCAGTCATTTGTACAATTGTTTTTATTATTTAAATATCGTCATCACCAGTAAGAACACGACCCGTTGACAGTGAGTACATTTAAAAGATATATAATGACTTAAAAGCTTCAATTTTAGTCCCAAATCGGCGCTTCAAATACAAACGACCAATGCCCACCACCGGTCCATTGCCTTCCCCTACATCCCTGCATACTCAGTACATCTAATGAAACACAGCCAAAGACGCCCCAAAAAAAAAGAAAACACTGGAGATAATTAGTGAGGGAAACAAATAATGTAATGTTGTGTATCAAGAGAGGATCTTTGTTTGGTTCAGTAGTAATGACATATAGTTATTTTTGGTTGTTTCTTCCTACGGGCTATTAGAAAAGTTAATAAGGTCGATTAGAAAACTATGATTGTGTTATTACATCCCTTGCCATACGCCACTGGCGGCTTTCGGGGTACTAACCCATAATCTAAATCTAGTGGGGGCCTCTACTTTTCGGACACTTTGAAATAGCAATTGTTTTGCTTATAGAAGTATACGATATATATGAATTGCATGAATTGAGGGAAATACTTGTCATCTGTTAACATCCATGAAAATACTCAGTGGGTGTAAAAATGAATGAAATTTATATCTTGGAGATCATAAACTAAGGTGAAACACATTGTCCGTCAGGCATTTGTCCAAAGAGGGAGGGAAACCTCTCGTAAAACTTCCCTCTGTGAGAGGTAAACACATATACATAATCCAGCTAATACGGAAACATTATCCAACCTACGACAAAAATGCATCAACATGACTTTACTGCAAAATCTTAAACCGTAGTTTATTCTACATTTAATTCATTACATTATTTTTACATAAAATATTATATACATTATTCTATATAGTATTATTTTTTATTCAATACATAATTTAATTTATTTATATCTGTAAATACACCTTTATTAAAGTCTTTCGGCGTGTTTAGTCATCATTTCCATTAATTATTTTTATGGAGGAGTTCATCACGTTATCCTCCGGCAGAAGTTTTTTCAACTCCAACATTCGATTATTTCATTCCTCTTACTCAGTGGGCAATAAAAAGCCTTCTTATCAAGTTTTGGAAAACTCCTATCACTTAATCTCACGGAATTGGAAATTATACAATACCCTCAGTCACATAAAACGCCCCCCCGAAAAATTACTTTGTCTCCGCAGATGTTAATGAAATGGACTTTCTCACGTGCAGGTGCCTTCACATTGTAATTCTTCACCAAAGTTCTGATAAAAGGTTATTTTCCGGGATCGGGAAACGTCTTCCCCTCTACCCTTTAACGGCGAGATAAAGCGGAATATTTAAATGCTTAATTTTTTCTCTCTCTCCTTTCCCTCGACGAACGACGTTCTTCATATTTTTAATCATAATAATCTCTGAATATTTCAGAGACGAACGCTTCGCCCTTCTCTACCTCCATTCCCGTTTTGCGGTTCTCTTATACATTTTCCATATCGTAAAAGCAGGAACCTTTTTTTTCCCTCCAACGCAACTCCTAGGGAAGCTCATTCTGTCCTTGGGTCGGCAGTTTCGCTTCAACCCACACATACAGCTCCCTCAGCTCTCTCTCTCGATTTTAAACCTCGTTCCACTCCCACTCTTTTCCTCGAATTTTTACTCTTTTTCTATCCCTTCCCTACCTTAATGTCTACTCATCACTCTCTTTTGACCTTTGACTCTCTAGCTTCTCTCTTTCATTGCCTTTTGTCTCGTAAGGAATTGGTTTAAGTAGTTGATTCTATTAAGTTTCTGTGTTGCTAGACGAGACGGAGGGCAATAGAGCTACGTTTGGTCTATCACGCTATTCTTTTAACCCTCAAGGGGTCGCGTAGGGTCTACAACTGAAGTCTATTTATATAATTTTGCTACATTTTCCCCTTAAATCTTTTTAGCTTGTTTTATCGGTAGGTTTTCGCAGGTTTTCCACACCCTCTTATTTATAAGTGTTATCATGCTGTGAATCTTTTTTATCAAAATAATATTTAAGGTATCTTTACATTCACTCTAAAATTTCCCTCTTTATTTATGTTTTCCTATACATTCCTCATGTTTTCATGAATGCCATTGAGAGTCTTTTCAGTCTCAATCTGTCCTCAAACAAGACATTTAAGAACGTTAAAAGACTTCAGAATATTAAATTGAACTGTAATATATTTTTGCTCTGGTTTGGGGAACCAAATTTGGGTTAATTTCCTATTTTTCTCCTTCTACCCATGTTAAAACGGTTCGAACAGTTTATTTTTAGTCTGATTATATCGACAAAATAACTATCTGAATGTCGCTTTTACTATTTCTAGCTTTCATCATGTCCATTACAATAATTTTAAGTATAAAACTCAGTAATAGTTGTGTTGTTCTGTAGTTATACATGTTTGAAGAATCATTCTCCATTCTCCATGTACGTTTTTATAATGTTAATTGAATAGCAGAAAAAGTCGGAAAGGAATAAGTAAATTTTTTCGATTTCGGTTGAGGTTCAAGAGTTACACTTTTGCGCTTCCAGTTCTGTTTTAACTCAGCAAAAATACCGATTATTTTGTTTCGGTGAAGTCTGACTTCGGTCTGATGGTCTGGGTGGCTCCAACATTTACAATTTAATTAATACCCCAATGCTCTCTTTGCCATTTTGAATACTTTAATAGTTGAGTATGTGGTATCATGAAATAAAGAATAGGATTTACTTGTATGTTTGACATGTATATTCGATGCTTGTAAAGAAAGAGCTAAAATAATGAATAAATCTATTCTGATAATTGGGAGGAAATCACACTTAGGATAATGATGATTTTGATAGACGACGTTATCACCATAACACCATAACCTGAATAACTAGTGACCGCCGAGCGATTATCCTTTTCCCGGGAATTGCCCTCGACGGTTGCCGCTATCGGCGCTTGGAGAACCTTTGCCTCTTAGATCACCATAACAGACAGAGATAACACAATATTAAATTTGTGCTCTACTTAAACCATTCTCTAACTTCCAATGTATTTACTGCAAACCATTTCCATCGTTGTTCTATTTATTTCTATTTAGTTTGCCGTCACATCAAGTCCGCACACTGCGATTCAATTAATTCTATATTTTATGTTTTTCCATTCTTTCTCTGAATTATTAGTTTCTTCTGCTTTCATGAATCTGCTTTCATTGTCACGATGAGTTACTGAAATGCTTAAGATGGAATACATTACCCTCTCACGTTTTCATTCAATGATAATAATCTCTCTAAAGTCGATGAAGTAGCTCAGATTAATTTTTACACCGGAATTCTAATAGCTTAATAATCATGCCCATATTAAATATTCATTATAAAAAGTTAATCCTAGCTCTTAAGCGGGGTCTTTGCTATTTAACGATCCCCTAAAAACTGTAATTACTCCTGAATTTCGTTTCCAAGAAATGAGCCCCTCACTAAACGCTTGCATGATTGCCTATTTTTAAGAGTTACCTTCATAAATTGAATATGCAGATTTATACTTCGTGCTAGAGGGTGCTTATTATTCCGAATATAGTCTTCATAAATATTTTATACGATCGAACATTTCTTTCCCTTCTTTTTATATCATTCTCTCACTCCTGCATTCACACGAACCTCCATTTCCATTCCTCTGTCTTCATCATCTTTGAGTTATATTTCTCCACCCCTTTCTCTCTCTCCTTCCCCGCCTTTCTACGTATCTTTCTCTTCTTTTACTACGTCCCGAAAAGGGCTTCTGTAACTCTTCTCCCCCATCTGTGTTTATATTCCACTTTTTCGAGAATAACTTTCTCTCCCACCTTTGGTTCCCATACATTTTCCTATCCATCCTTCTTCCCTTTCTCCTCCCCTTTCTTTTCTACTTCCACGTTAGCTGCTTTCCACTTTCACTTTCCCTTTTACCTCGCTTTCTTTCTCTTTTTTAAATTTTCTGCGGAATCATAAAATTTTCATGAATGAAAGCCAGTAAAGAACCCCGGAGGTTTTCAAATGTGTTTACATTTACGGAGCGATTCCGAAGGATTATGCTGCTGCTGAAAGTAAAGGAGATCGGAGAGCATACGTGTCATGAATCGAAATTTTCATGTCATGCCCTATAGAGAGATTTAATTTTATGTGATTCATCTGAATAAATCACTAAGGTTACATATAGAGATGATTATGTATTAAAATTGAAGCAGTATACTTTGTCATGAAACTGACGTAATGTAATTTAGGAGTATTATTAAAAACCAACTAGTTGCCCCGTGGGAAAATTCTGCAGACGAGCACTGATAGTCTATTTCCCCGCCTAAATACATTTCAATAAACACTCCAAGCATGACAAACGAATACGCAAACACTAAAATATACCTAAGACACATACACACATTTGTGGTCTATTTTTAGTCGGAAACGGGAAACTTTTTTCTTTGAAATAGTGCGTCATTCGTATGTTTCGATGGGGTGTGATGGGAGAAAGGTCACCGAAAACGTTTGTTTAGAAATATTATTATGGTCTTTAAGTAAATATCTGGAGAAAAACTTAGACATCACTCGATTTACGTTATCCTTCTTGGATGAGTTATGTTGGAAATATAAATATATAAATAATTTACACTATAGTTATAAATCGATAAACTATTCTTAATAATGACATACAAAATTCAGCGTAATCTTCTTCCTTACGAAAAATTCTCTTGCTTATGAAATCACATTCACAGCAAATAGTTTACCGAAATATTTTCTTTATGATTTCTTGGAATGATTTTGACTCCAAATACTCACAAAGAAAAGTTTCACTCAGATTAACTAAAGAAAGTAAACTGATTATACCATTCACCGTTCAAGTCATCATTTGTAGTATCTGCAAGATCTTAAAATAAAATTTCAAGGTTTCTATATCGTTAACCCTTCATTAATAGGTTAATTATGATGATAAAAATTTGAAATTAAATAAAATCAACCATTAAATAAATAAACGTGATTAAACAGATGAACTAAACAATTTAATCACCAATAACCACAATAAAGCAATTGTAACATGTCTGTTCGTCAATAGCCACACTAAACTGTAAATATATCTGTCTAAACTGAGTTCATGTTAACAATAGTTAGTGTGGTTTTTCACATTCTGGTATGAAATACTGGTAGTTGATCTAACTTTGTTGTATCTAACTTTGCGACTCATAAATAAGTATAATGGGTTCTTGAACCGATGGGTACGTTGAAGTAAAATCTATACATACATATATAGTAAAGTTTTGTCATAAAGTACTTTAGAAGGGTACGTTTTCTGTGAGAGTAAACCATGAGAACTTTTTATATATATGGAAATTTTGTAGCTGTAAGACAATTTCAGGAAAGTATTTAGGTTACTAAATTCCTCTATTCATTACTTTATTTTATTTGTTTTAGGAATTATTACCTTCTCTATTAGATCAAACTATTCACTACTACCACATTTAGGTATTCAGAGCGTTTTTCTACCAGTGCTAACTCTTCATTTTTAGTTTGACAGCCCTCTTCTTACCCCACTTTCCATACATCCTCTCTATTAAACCCACCAGTTATTTTTTTATCATTGTTCTACCTTGGCACGCCAAAGTAGCTCCCGAATCCTAATTATGTCCCCGCATTTTCCTCTCCTCCCCGCAAAATATTAACCCTCCAAGCCTCAGGTCTTTATTCCCCGACCGTGATTCGCTTATTAATTCAGCTTGATGAAATAATGCCCGTGAGTTGCGACGTTAAAAATGGGACGTCGTTTGGAAGGTTTCGAGAGCTTCCGTAAAACTGGAATTTAAGAGCCAAATAATTATCGATCAAGCCCCTTTTTTAATATTTTCGGAATTTTTCAGCATAAGAGGAACATTTAGGAGGGCAATTTTCTTCGAAAGGGCTGGTACTCTTGCAAGAGCGACCTTTCACTTATAAAAAAGTAACGGAACGTGTTTAATTAAAAAGTCTACGAATGCTTTTTCGGGCCACGGAGCGTTCTATTAGAATAACACCGGAAAACATCGCACTAAGGTATTTTGGTATCGGTAATTGAAATGGTCTCGTTCCTTTTTCCGTTGATGTAGCTGAAGTGCGTCATTCGGGAACTTTATTTTAAAAGAGCTTCCCAGAGGAACATCTATTTATGCGGGTGAAGATGGAAGAATGCCTTAAATTGAGGCAATTTTCTATACATTTTTTATTCTTTACATTTACATCTGAAGCTGTCTGCATATATCAACTGTAGATAATGTATACACGTAGCTGGTTTTCTTGCCTTCAAATTCATTTTTATAACTATAAATAAATTGATATGACGCGGTACATTGTTAAAATGTTTATTCTTCTTATATCAAAATCTTTTTTCCTTTTATTAAAATTCTTCTGTTATATTGCGAAATTCTTTTGATAAAATCGAACCAATTTCAACCATACTTCTACTCCTCTATTTATGTTTATGTACTCATTTCTATGTTATGTGAATATAAAATTTAATTTTGTAACGTAAATAGCTAATAATATCCTATTAAATTATTTAAATATTATAAATATAGTAATATGTATCATTTTAAGTCACTTATCACTATAAATAAAACTGATGTTACGCTGTACACAGTAAAACTGTTTATTCTTCTTTTATTATTTTTTCTCTTATTAAAATTCTTTTAATATAATTGTCCAATTTCAATAATATTTCTACTCCTTTATTTAAGATTTATTTTTATGTACTCATTTCTATATTAATTGGATCCAAAAAGGGCTCAGGTTGATTTTGTGACGAAAATAACTAATAATATTCTACTAAATCAATTACGTATTATAAATATAGCAATATGTATCATCTTAAATCACTTAAAATTGTGGTATTCATAATTCAGTGGCAACCTATTACTAAGAAGAAAGACAATAAATTTATTTATAGTTTACGCTGCAACAAATTTACAAAAAAACGAAATCTATTGATGCTCTATCATTAGGCAAGAGTTGCTCAAAAATAAAGCATTTGATGCCATTTAGTCTTTTTAATTTCTCATTAAGCGGAACTTTCATTTGGATTCATAATTAAAAGAAGGAGAAATATAGTATATCTGATACATCAACTGTAAGTAACCAGCCTATAAACTTTCTTTATCTATCAACTGAGCTTTCGGTACTGTTCACGTTAATTTTGGTTCTTGACAATGTCGTTCTCGTTCTTCCCTGTAAATTTGTCTGGCATCTTCCTTTCACAATCAGATCTCGTGACTCGATGCGATTAACATTCGACGTGTTTTATCATTTCTGTCGTATTGCAAGTCTGTGTGTATCCTCAATCCCGAATAAAGTCTTTCTTGGTAGGATTTCGTTTCATATCGTAGATTCCAAAAGTGAAAAATTCAACGCTTTAATGAATCCAAGTAATATATTTCCTTTCTTCTTGCAGGAATTAATTTTGCTTAGTATTAAACACAAGTTATTGCGGTATTCATATATTTTATCATTACATTAAAGAGACTAAAAAAAATGCTAATCGGCTCTTTCTGCGATGATTGATGAAAAATAACAATGTGATTGCAATAAGAATTAAGGTCAATTAACGGTATTATCTAAGCTGTCGAAGCACTTTTAACAATACGGCTGATAAAATAATGAATATAATGGTTCCCAGACATTACAAGGTTTCCACCGTGAATGATATTCCCTAAAATTGTTAATTATTGTGAGTAAATGATGAGATTGCTGGATATTAAAGTAATATATCATGCCGATATGAATTTGCCTAGATCTGTAAGTGTAACAATTTGCATTTATAATGCAGTTTTAACTGCTATATACTTATTATATAGTTATTGCTTAATTGGTGTACACAGGCATAATTCGGAAAATTAAAGCCAAAAAATATACTATTAGTTTTGGTTAGTTATATCTAACTTTTAAAATCTATGACTTTGTATTAGCCATGCAAATTTTGAAATATTTGTAATGAAAAGAAATGAACAAAGACTTCTTCACATTTGGTACTCAATTTGGGACACTATTTTAACTCAATGTAAAATCTTCTCTTTTGCACCACCAAAGGATCTAATGCCTTATGGAAATTTCTTTTGAGATACCACCGTCAACCTTTTTTCAAATTTAGCATAAACCAAGACAGTTTATACGGCCAATATTTTCGTCATCTCCAGAGTATTCTCAAATGTCAGTTATCCTGCGTTCTTCATGTATGTCGAAAGAAAAGAGAAACCAAGAAAAGAACTGAAACAAGGAAATCGATATCTCTCCATTCTTTTTGCCTGCGCCTGAATTCCATTTCTTTTGCACAGACCGTTTTCTCTTTGACCTCATACGTCGAAAAATTCGGAAAGGCGGAAAACATATTAAAAACGCGAAATTGAGCGATGGCCTAAAGAAATGGAAAGAAGGAGAATTCCTTTGTTTGCCAGGTTCTCTTTCATACAGCGGGACTCCCACACCACTGGGCCACTCATCCGAAGAGATTCATTTATTCGCTCTTTCCCAATGCCGTACGCAATGTGTATTCGCAGCAGTTTGTGAGCACTAGCTCATGATTTTCATTGTATACTAACCGCGGAGGGCTGTTTGATTTCCATCCGCGTTGAAAAATTGAGGTAGGTGGGTTATTTCGGAAGATAATTCACGGAAATGTTTTCTTTGCATTGACGATAACGAGGCTATCTTTTGATATATCTGCACCGGTATCTTTCGGCTTTCTTTGTTTTCGGAATTTTTTTCTCTGTAGTTTTGAAATTTGTTCCATTTTCGGTACGATTTCTTTCCTACTTTACGCCGGTGTTCCAAATACATGCACCAAGACAATTAAGGTACAAGGACCTTGCTTACTCTGAGGTGAATAAATTCTTTCCTGTTTGATATTTTCGCTCTGATAATATTTTAGGATATACTCGGGGTCTTTTCTTTAACCTGTAGGTATTCTTGATTGAACTCACTCTTGAGGAGCAGTTTTATTTCTCGGGTATTGAGTACGTTTAGATATCTTGTCTGTATACTCGTATATATATTGTCATCGAATAAAAGATAAGTTTATTGGAAAATATTTTACGAATTTAGTTCATCGCTTAACCTTCCTTCATAAATAAATGAGAACGTCAGCAAATAATGTTCAATTACACCAATTTGTGCAAAGTTATACATTATCAAAGATGAAATAATTACGCTTTCAAAATAAATAATCGCGGCACAAATCCTTAGGGATGCCCTCATACAGAGTTAGGTCCCTTGATAACCGCTGCTATATTTTATGCAGGATATTCTTCTTATCTATTTGGGTGTTTTTATTGATATATAACGTACCATAATCTAAAATATTGTATCCAGCTTTGATCACTGTTGAGAAAGTAAGGAACTAAAAGGAATATATAATAATAATCTTTAGGTTTCGGCATCTGTATAATTTAACTATGACTAAATATCATAAAGATAAATAAACCGTGACAACATTGTTTTCATTCGCCTAGTGTCATTCTCTTATGCCTCATATTACTTTTTCTTTATTTCAGGATTTGTCTTTGGTAAATAAGCTATAGACCTATTTTGACTTTCTCTGATACAGTACACAGGCTGGTATTGTTACTACACGAACACTCCCTCAAAAAGAAATTTCAGATACTCAACGCCGCATCTACGTATTTTGGTATGCACGTTTGATTAACGAAAAAATATACTTAAACTAACCAATCTAACTTGCCCCTGCATAACGGAAGACCGTCTTGCTTTTGCGCGTGTTTTCTGCCTAACAATCAGGCGAAATTCGCTTTTTATTTCATTCCCATTTTTTACTCTTCTATTCGATACCTATCCTAGCATTTTTTTACTGAACGTCTGCTCCAAAGTGTAATAGAATAAACAGCAGCTTCTAAATTGCGTTGAACCAATAAATAACAGTAGCTTCATGAGCTCAGGATAGCAAAATTTCAATCAATTCAGAGAAGGTAAGAGATATATACATATAATCATTTAAGCGCTATTGCTTGAAATAACCGTAGGATGCATACTTTATTTAATGTAAATTATGAGATAGTAAAGTGATGTTAACTAATTTACATGTTAGGGTGAAATGTTCTTTGGGTCAAATCTAACCCTATTCGATTAGCTAAGTAGCAGTTTAGATGTTCCAGACTAAATGTTAATAATATGCACGTACGGAATGACTGGAAACATGGTAAGATAAATATTGGGAAGCATTCGAGGAAGGAAAGAAAATTCGTAGAAATTATGAAAGGATAAAAACTAAGAAAATGTAACTGGAAGATGAAAGGCAGAATGGAAGAAGGAAATGAGGGGGAGTAAGTGACGGTCAATTTTAGATGATCTTTACCATCTTCCGCTTCCCGGATGTTGCTTCTTCTCCCGATTTATTTGCAAAGCAAATTTTCGCTAAATTAATTCTAAGAATTCAGGGTGTATGATGGTGGTTTATATTAAGTTTCTCTTCGGAAGCCTTTTGATATCGACTTATGGATATTTTTGGAAACTTTATCTTTTACAGCTTCCATAATGCTAAATAATGGAATAGGTATTTCTAATAATTAACACTTAACTGTTATTAACATTTTAACCTTAAACTGTAATTTAAGCTTTCTTCATCATCCATATCATTAATTGAAAGCAAGAATTTCATTATGGAAGAATTTTTCATATTTAAGTTTTGATTCAATTTTGGTTGATAATATGCTGAAAATTCTAAACCAAGGCTAAATATTAGTTTCCTCTAGGAATTGCCAGAGAGAGGGTGAAAAATTTAAAATTTTTCCAGTTACGCCATAAAAAGGCTACTTTAGTGATACTTACTTTAATATGTAGATTCCAAGAACTGAGATATTCAGAAATTTTTATATCAATCAGTTTTCATATTCCTGACTTAGCTAAATATAACTAATATAGCTTAATTACTCCTGAATCATCTGTTTGAGGTAATGATAATGCTTTTCAAATCAATAATATTCTATTAATTATAGGGATACATATTTTTATTACTACTTTCCCTTTATTTTTTTGCTGTTTTGTCGATAATTTAGCCCGTTCTCTCAGGATATTCAAGTAATGTAATATATAGCTTCTTTATTAAAGATTCCTTATTTGAAAGAACATTTGTATAAGGATTCCCGTAAATAATTTCCTGCTTAAATTTTATGCTGGCTATAGATTCCACCAGTTCGGCCTTAACTTTGTGATAGTTCTCCATTATGGAAAAGGGGAGAACAAGACTTATATTATATTACAAAATATATAGTTGCCTGATGATGACCCAAGGGATCGAAACCTAGGTTGCTTAACATATATATTTTGTGATATAGTATAAGTCTTGTTCTTCCCTTTTCCATTTATACTGGCTGTTTATGTTATTTTTTATTTGGTTATATTTTTATTTCATGCTTATTTACTGTGAATTTATTATGTTCTATTGAATATTGTATTCACTGTAAAATACTGTCAGCACTGTAGATGAATCGTTTAAATAAATTAATGAATAGATATACTACTCAAAAGTACCTATAGAAAGCAATTCATCCTTAAGAGTCCTCAGGTCGTGTATCTTTATGTAAAATCATCAGATGTGAATGATATCGGTGAACTGGGGCGCGCAAGTATGGTTTCCCGATGTCCTCGCGATACTTAGCGCGACAGCTTGATGTAATTCACGTGTTCAAATCGTCCATATTGTTTACTACGCCGCGTAGGAGGATTCCACGCTCAGATGCGGATCGGAAGGCTGGTGTGCTTTTGAACGGTGGGTTGCTCTTGTTTGCCGTCTGCTGTTCCCGTATTGTACACACAGCATCGGTGACGTCATAATGAGGAAGGAGCATCCAAAGGATGAGTTTAAAGAGGCGAATCCCTCAAAATCGGACATAAACAAATTGTAAACAGGACGTTTCCAACAAGATGGGTGCTCGTGCAAGTGTTAAGAAATCAGGGAGTATCTGAGGTGGAAACTGTTGTAATAGTTTGCTTTGTCCGAGTTGTTTTACTGTTGGGGTGTAATTGGAGGTGTTAAGATATCTGTGTGATGGATTTTTCTAGAAGGTACACTATATCTTAACCTGCCATTCGTAAAATTTTCTTTGGTTATGGTAAATGCATGATGCATTTCAGTGTACTGGTGAAGTGGAGGAATGTATTGCAGTAATGGTTACTAAAAGTTTTTATTTTGTTTGAAATTAAGATTGTTTGTTTGATTGTTATAATTCAATAACGATTGTTCGAAATTATTAAGTTTATTTGTTTGAAATGATGATTATAATGAGCAATCTTCATCTTAGATGGATCAAGCAAAGTTACGATATTAGTGTACATTTTCAATCTTTGTAGTGTCTGTGAAATTTTAAATTTACAAATGAAAGATGTACAACTCCTTTAAATTGTAACATTAAAATGTTATTTTCATTCAATATATTGATAAATTGCCACTATTAGTCCTATTTTTCTAAAATATTATTTTTGTCAATAAAATTCCTTTACGACCCTACACCTTGTGGAGCTATGTGATTTCATCAGTTATATTTATAATTTGGATTCGATATTTCTTATACATTATATTTAAAGGGATTTAAACTCGTATATACAAGAATAGAAGCAAACCATACTCAGAGAATAGTATTTATTTATGAAATATTGGCAATTCATATCAATATTCATTATCCATTAGTAACTCTTACTAATACTTTAACTTAATAAGAACATAGTCTAAGAGTGTGAAATTCAATCTATTTTAAGATTTAAAATTCTCTATATGATATATTGTCAGAAAAATTACTGAAATGTTATTTTTTATATTTTTCAGGTAAGAAGCCATTCCGTTTTCTATTATGAAGAGGTTGGAAATACCGGTGAGTCCTGACGAAAAATCCCCTACTCTCTATCTATGCAAATTCAATAGAAAACAATTTTTTAATCTGTTCCCGTTTTGAGAAACTACGTTCAGGATTTTTTTTCCAAATTTCCCTCGGAATTTAAGCATAAACGATTCCGTTTTTAACCTAAGTACGTTTAGAGAAAGCTCTTGAATTTTTTTCTTGAATATATATATATATATATATATATATATATATATATATATATATATATATATATATATATATATTATAGGATTTTTGATATATTCAAAGTTTATATTCGGTCAGTTTTAAAAGATTATTATGTAATTTTCGTAATATAGCACCGATTTTCTATCTGTACTTCCACCGAAACATTCACTTTATTTTATTTTATAATTCATATATATTTTTAGTGGAGTAAAATTCAAACTTTGGTTATATCTGCATCAGTGTGATACCTTAAGATTGTATTTGTGTTTCTTAGTTGATAATCCATATAACGCAATAAAAACATCATATCACAATAAAAGTATCTCCAAAAAAAGGTAGCAGTTAGTGGCTAATTATAATTATATACATTAAACCATCTAGTTATCAAGATGTAAATAAAAAATACTAATTTTGATGCCAACAATAAGAATCCTAAATACGTAGCAATCTCTTTAAGTATAAAATCAACGAAAACTTTCGTATTTAATATTAGAGCATTCATGAGAAATTGTAGAGGCTAAACTTTCAACCCCCAAACTTTAAAAGTAGTGACTATAATTGGAGCGAATATTTGAAATAATGAAATATAAATGGATATACTTAAGAAAATACGCTCTTAAATTATGTGTGCGTATGGAAGGATTAAAACGTCTAAGATTCCTTTCATGTTGAAGTTAGTTGGTTATATAATTTATGAGTACGCGAACCTTAATTCTGAAGTCAGTTTTCGAGTGCTCGGAGTACTTAATGCATTGTAAAATATAGAGATAATCTCTCTCGGGCCGCTGAGCACATAAATGTCGCGTTGGAATCACGATCAATAATGGGAGAATAAGATATTTTGATCTCAAGTCGCGTATCTAGGTCGGATCTTATGCAATAAGCGGCAAAGATAATGAATGTCGATGTGCCCGAAATGATAGGAAAAGATCAATATGGGAAAAGAAATCGGGTGAAGGCCATATTAGCTTCATCAGTTATCTCCGTCTAAGTTTCTGCTATAAGCCCACAGGGAGATACGCCCATTCTTTGCCAGGAAACTTTGCTCACGTTCAGAATTGGTGGGTGTCGCCTTAATTGTTCCTCCTTTGCCCTAATTTTGAATCTCTTTCCTCGTGCTCGCTGGAGGAATTTTACATTGCTTCATCTCTTCGTGAGTTCTGATTAAACTATGTTATATAATATGGGAGTGTTCTGCCTTAAGGTAGGTTCATCCTCTATACAGTGCCCTCTGCTTCTCTACTTAGTAACTCATCCCACTGTTTAAGTCATCTAACATCTCTTGTCTTTGTCTTCTCCTTTGCATTTTCCCTAGCATTCTTCCCTCGATTACTTTCTTGAGCAATTCCTCTCCTCTTAATGCCTGACCCACCCATTTCTCTTGTCTATTACTAATAACTTCAATCATTACTCTTTTCTCCCCCACCATCTCTAGAACCTCCTCGTTTGTTTCTCTATCAACCCAGCTTACCTTGTCCATTCTACGCCATACCCATATCTCAAAAGCCTCTAATCCTTTGGTATCCTCTTTTCTTAAGGTCTACGTTTCACACCCATATAGCAATACTCTCCAAACCAAGGACTTATGTTACTTAAATATAATCTAATTGTAATTTATCAACGCCAGTAAATACATTGGTTAACAGTTAACATAAAACGGATAACGAGAAATATCGGTTGACATGAAGTGCAGCATTTATTTTGTTTGTCTTCTATAAATAACAGTGTATATTAATTCCTTTAACGTGAAGCATAAATTAACACGGAAATATTTGGTCGTGATATTTAGGAAAATATTCTCACAATATTCTTCCTACGACATTTATGGTGGAATTACTGTTGGTATTAAAATTTTAATTCTGTATTTTAAATAGCGAGTAATTTTGTTTCACAAATGTTCACGATTAATTTAGAGGCAATTGAGCTCATTTAATTTCCTGAGTTTACTGTTTAGAAGTCCTTTTATTAAATAACTGTATACTTATGGTGTTTTTCATTATAAAAAACGATATTTCTCTCTGTGGAACTCAAAGCGACGGGTTGACTTATCATAGAATTCGGTTAAAACGAATTTCAGTTAGTACAAATTGTAAAGCTTGGTCCTCTAGATTTCTTCATAACTTGTTTTCTTTGGAGAATTGTCTACGTATAGAACTTATGAACACTTAAAAAGTTTAATGAGCGTTTTAATTACGTATACACCCTAATAATAGACGAGTTTTTCAGTCCATTTAAGGCTGACTTTAAGGAGTTTTAAGAGTTTATCATTAAAACTGCCCTAAAAAATTCAAGCACTCTAATGTGTTTTTAGCTCGGGTTCTGAAGCTCGTATTTTGTGTCGGGTATCTTATTATGAGTATATGGTTTTCATTTTTTTCTCTTCGAAAGAACATTGACGAAGCTGTTAAATCATAGTGAATTTTTTTCTTTTTTCTGTATTCATACTAGTTTATTTTGTTGCCATTTTCATTCTGTATTTATACTAGTTTGTTGCCATTTTCATTTATATCATTCTGCATTTTCAGTGTTATTTAAATCTCTTATCTCATGTTATCCTTTTTACAAACTGTTATTCTTTTATGGATTATTTCTATATGCAGTTTGAAGTGTAAATATGTTCCTTGCTTTTTGATTCCAGCCTTTTCTATAAATTTCAGTTTCTTATCTATCTGTAGGTATCGCAGGTTTTTCGCACCTTCTTCTGGGGTTTTTTCCTGCTGTGGGCTATTTTTCCTATCCTAGGTTTTTAAGCCCACAATATAAATTTCTTCCGTGTACTTTTTTTCTGTTATCTCTTTCTTAAAAATTGACGTAAGGTTAGATCTAAGAAGAGATTTTTTCAGTCACAATCTCGCCCGAATAAAGACGATTTATTATTATTATTTTCATTTTTTCATTTGTTAATCTCTCTGTAAGTGTAATTCATTCAAAAACTAGATTTTAATCCCAGAAACATTTTAATCACAGTTTCTTGGTATTAAACACACCAGGATAATCATGAGTGTGTGAACTTGCATAGCCAACCCGTAAAATATCGTGGTTGCTGCTAAAAACCAAGTGGAAAGGTTAAGAACATCATAGGTTTACTATATCGTATGTTTATAATTCATATAGATTTGGAAAATTTATTCACGAAGGTTTATCTCTCAAGGTTGAAATTTACATGTATCCCATGAGTGTATACACTAAGGCTATCTTTTGTTTACATAAACACGTAGACCGTCCATATAAACTTTGCTATGAGATTAGCTCAGAAGTGAAAACGCCTCGAAGCATTGAGATTAGAAAATTGTGAGGAAAAAGTGTGGGAAAAGTGAGAGTTTTGGTGGTGAAAGGGCTGATGGAATGCCTTTTAACGTTCGAAAGAAAAAACGATTATTCTTATCGTTTGGCCACTGGTCATCCGAAGTGAGATTTGGTATTCTGGAAATAAATACTGTTTCTTCATGAATAGCTAGTACTACTTTTTGTCATATTATCCAACTTTCGCATTATCTACACTTGTTTTTCTATTCTTGTAAGGACGATGAAATTAGTTTTAAAACTAAATCTAGCTACACCGTTATAAATTTTAAAAATGAATGAAATGGGTAGTGCTAATTTGGTTCGAAGGCATGATTTTAAAATATCAACATAAAACGAAAACAATTTTCTTCACTACTATTTGAACAAACGGTATGGTTTGCAGTTATACCGGTTCTTTGACAATTATTCAAGTCCTTATACAACAAAAAATGAAGATTATCGTCTACCTACCAATATTAAGATAGTAGTTTCTACATAGAATATGTTGAAATGACTCAAATACCGAATATCGAATACGGGGAAATTTTGTACGTACTTTGTCGGTTAACCCTTAATCCTACCATGAATGAATGAATTAGTCTGCCTGCAAAGATATCGTCTTATTAATTCATCTAATTTATTATTAAAAATGGAATATTTTACTGTATTTAGATATATTTTCTGCCATCCAACTTTTGGTATACTGCAGGGATAGGTGCATTTTTAGTCTGTTCGGATACATTTATATATTTCTCGTAGAGGCTCCATTTTTATCATTCCAATCCAAGTATCACTTCTTCCGATTTTGCTTGGATTGCAAAATTGCCTTTGTTGTAATATAGATGTTAAGTTCCTCATCCGAACATTCTGAAAATTAATTTTTAACCTATCTTACTATTTTCAACCTAAAACCCAAAAAATTTTCAGCCTAAAACAAAAACCTAAAAAACGTGTTATTTAAATATCTGCGTTGTATTTACAGTATGAACTTCCTTACATTTATTTAGCCATTTCCACAATGAAATCAGTGTTCTTCCTTATAACTTTCCTTATATGAATTCAAGAATCATACATCTTTAATGTAGTATTTCACAGCAGTGCGCATATAATCATGCTGCTTCTTTTTGAAGGAGAAAATACAAAGCTTTTTCTCAACAAAATTACTCAACACAGGTTGAAAATTCATGAAAGTAAAGAAAATAAGTCATATTGTTTCTCCGTCCTTTTATCTTTCTCGTTCTCTCTCTTCAAACAAATCTGGATATCATTATCACCGGAAAAGGCGAAATTTCTCCAATAAGCTTCCAGAGAAAGAAATTGGGAGCGCTTGTCGAAAGGCAAAAAGAACGTGGATATCCAATTTACTTTTTACAGTGGGAAAACTGAGAGGGATAACTCGACATGGAATATAACAGATAGGTGGAGTGAAGAGCGTTTATTAAATTTATCCGGATTATGAAATGATTGATTGGTGACGTAATCCAACCCGTGCTATACATCAGGCTCTTGCTGATGGCATTCGTGACTAATATTGATTGATGAAAAATTAATTTTCTCAAGTTGAAATCCCGGGTAAGGTTCGAAGTTGTGTTTGATCTTTTGGTTCAGAGTGACAAAGAGGCCTGTTGTAAAATATTCCTGAAAGAATTTCTTCCCTGTCCAACATTTTTGCAGAAAATATTCGCTGTTTCCGAATTGATATTTTGTTTCTGGATTTTCTTAGGGGTTCATGATTTATGGCAACAGCGTGATATTGACACCCGTTTGTCAAAGTTTTCGTTTTCTCAGTTTTCTGAATAGGAATCGGGAAGTTTTCAACTGAGAAATATAAAAAGGGAAATTTATGGGAATCTGACTTCAAGTTTACGTGACGAGAAGAACTTAACGCTCTTTTGACTAAGACGTTTATAAACTTGTTTTCCGAAAACGATATCATTTAGCTGAGGATCTTCTAGTGATATTTTTGTCTTTATATTTATCTAAAAATCCTTACGGGTTTATTTATTTTTGTAATCTTATACAGAACAAAAACGGGTTAAACAAATATTTAGAAATAGAAGGAAGACACAGCAGGCGAAAGATGAGTTTCATCTGACATTTCTGCTAGCCTATGAAATTTCAGGTATGATTTTACTGGGTATACTCCGAGCAAGATGAATATGAAAAAATTATCCTACACCAAAACAAAAATAAATTTTAGCAACAAGCATATTCCTGTGCAATCTAAACGGTTGTAACGGAAGATCAGAGAACTGAAAAAGTCATATAATTTCAAGTATTTCAAGAAATTTGGCTCTCAATTGGCTCTATTGTTTAAAAACATTGATGTATTATCATTGCTGAGTACTAAGGTAAGATAAGTATTGACTTGCATAAATGAATTAGAATTAACTATCACAGGACGAAAATATTTTGAAAACTACTCTCATATAATTTGGAACAGGTTTTGTGAGTTTGCTATCTTAGATCTAAATTTTACTTTGCTAGCCTTGGTTTTCTAAGAAATAGTTAAAAAGCAACATAATCTAGGAGTGATAAAAATTTTCTCTGTGAGTAAATAAAATTTACTTAGTAATTCGAAAATTTCGTTTAGAATTTGGTAGTAGATTCTTCTGAATTTCCCTCTCTCTAAAAGAGGTGGCGAGTTTCGTTTATATCGCTCTTATGGCTCTTGTTTAATCTAGCTAGAAAAGTCATTAGAGAGGTGAAAGTTTAAGGTCTCTTTAGGCAAACCCTCCGTTTTAATCCAAAAAAGTTTTAAATAGATAACTTTTGACGCTATAAGTAAAATGCGCCTTCACCGAAGTTACTCGAGCGCTTAAGAATTCATGAAATACCTAGTTTAAAATTGAATTGGAATGAGTGGCGTAGAAAGTAACAGGATATTAAGGAGAACTGAAGGGAAAGAAGAAAAGTAGTTTTTGGGAGGAGAGCAAATGGAGCAAACGTAGTTGAAAAATTCATGATGAAAAGAATTTAGTTGTGAGAAGAGACGAAAATGTTGAGAAATAATGCTAAGAAAGAAGGCAAAAGTGACTTTGAGAGAAGTGGATTCTAGACGAAATAGAAACAGTACACATTAGAAGTTGAAAATTCTCCGTTGGTTGTTTGTTTGACCTGTGTCTTCTAGGTACCGGAGTATGGGAGAAGTCTGAGATTACCGAAATATTAAATCCCGGTAATCCCGTCCTTCCCTTGTCTTTCGTAAGTAGAAAACGCTGATCCTGACAAACTGCTAACAGTGAGTGTTCAACCTCTAATTCATTAAGAGTCGTTTTATATTTTTTTCTTGCAAAAGTGCTTGACGAAAATTCCTAGAAAATTTCGAGAAAGATAAATAAAATGCAGCTTTACCTACGCGGATTTGCTTGAAAAGGTAAGAAAGATGCTGATTTTTTCCCTTAAAGTTTTTTGTGAGTTTTTAGGAATACCATTCTCGTAGCAAAGTCTTCTTAGGAAAATTTAACGAAAATAGCTATTTCCTAACCAACAACGTCCGGTTAGCCGGGCTTTGAACCTGGGATCTTTGGGTTCGAAGCACTAGCAACGGGAACCACTTCACCACCAACCGTTAAGAGATACGTTCATAATGTTGCTATTTAAGGCCTCTTGGTTCCTTCAGTAGTGTTGAATCATTCGGTAGCTTTGATTACAGCACATAACTTAGAGCTTTTATTACAGCACAAATTAGAGATTTTATTACAGCACATGACTTAGAGTAAAACAGTTTTTTTCCATTACAAACCCGCCATCTTTTTGTTGTTTACCAAGGAATTACATCTGAAAAAGTTTGAGAATGCTTCAGACCAGGAAAAAATATATCTTACGGATGGAAGAGAAAATATATTTTATAATTATTGGACCCTTTATTAGGCGAGGTTAGGTCCGAGTGGACCTCTCTTCCATCTAACCTCGTATGAAGATTTTACATGGTTATCAAGATGTAAATTAATACTAAGAGAAAAAATAAAAGAGAAAAAAATGAAATAGGAAGGATTTGATTTATAGAAGATATAGAAGTAACATACAAAAATTGAAATTTGAAAATATAGAAGTAACATACAAAAGTAATTGCATTATTTTAAGGATGATACAGAATGACTGTTGTAAATGGACTATTTAAGCCCCCAAAAATGGAATATTTGGAAACTTAAACAGTCCTTTTTGAATGAATGAATGAATATTATCACCTTTCGTAAGGCTATACGATTCTTTTTAGATTTTACCCATTGCTTTCCCCTGTAGGAAAGGGAAACGATACAAGAAAATACACTCCTTTCATCGGAGGCAACTTATTTGAACCTATTACTGTCTTCCTTTCATCTGCTTTGCTCTGAAAGGCAACGATAAACAAGGAAATGTAACCCTGCGGTTACTCCCAACTCCTATGGTTGACTATAAATATCATTCAAAGGGATCCTACTGATATAGCGGGGATACAAGATGTTGATACATGGAATTCCTTTCAACATAAAGAAATAAAGAGTTCATTATTATGTGCAGGAGCTTCTTTGAGACATTATCGTAAGATACAGATTTTTGTTGATCGAAAGACAATCTGGGAATCGTTGTAAATAGGAGATCACTCTTTAAGTCATACTCACTAAATAAATTCATAAATATGCGTTTTTAAAGGTAAACGAGTAATGCGTACCCATTTTTACATTACCCGACCAGAGGCTGCGAGAATCATTAGTAAATAATGTTAGGAGTAACTTCAAAGACTTGTTTGTCCGCGGGTGATATAAATAATCTCGTGGTATATGCAACCCCTGCCACATAGCACAAAGCGGCTATATATACTTGTAGATGCAAATGTGAGATCATGAGGAAAATTATCTTGCTTTGGTAGATTAGGCTAAGGCGTTTACTTGCGTGTTTCAAAATATGTTTGTTACCGGATAGAATTATGTTCGAGAAGGTAAAGAAACTTGAATAGTTCACGATTTAATTCTTTGCTTTATAGAAACATTCCGTTTTTAGATTGATTTACATAAACCATTCCTATTCGTTTGATTAAACTGATAAATATACTTTTTCTTAGAGATTATAGAGAATTTTCCTCTTAAATCGGATTCTTATGAGGTAATAAACTTAAACTGCTTTATTTTTATATGTATATTGTTTAAATTTAATACTGATTTTATTTATTACTCAATATTAGTGGTTAATTTATATACTGGGTTGTTTAATTTGCACCTAAAAGTTCAACTCAACCACCTCTTCATGGATAAAGGTTGTGGAGTAATCTGGTGCTATCCAATTGGTAGCACCATTTTCAAAATTAATCCCAAAGTATCTTTCTTAATGTATACAAAAATGCCTCGGTGGAAGCAAAGGGAGATTTTAGGTCTCAACTGTCATCGTGGTAACTCAAGCGACGTCGTATTTCTTTTCAAGTTGTTTGAGGAGGTAGAAAAACTAGAAGTTTTTCAGAACAGTCCCATGAGTTTATAATTTTTTCTTTTAACTCCAGAAAGTTGTCGCATTATTAGTGCGTGAAATGATTTCCACTCTAATCGTCCGTAAAAGCTTTCCACATGTTTAGAAGATATTCGAATGAGAAATTCGTTTTTTTATTTATAATGAGGTGCTTTTGTAAAGGATGAGCGTTTGCTTCCTAATCGATTGGAAACCTTTTCGGTGCTTGCCCGACAGCTTCTTTTGAGCGGGATAAGATAATTTCAAAAGCTTCTTCTACTTATTGGAATTTTCTGTTTTTCGAGCGTGAATATTTGAATAATTCCTTGATACTTTCACATTCATACATGAATACGTTCCCTTTCACATTTATTTGCTCTAATACATGTGTAGACTTATCCTAATTATTCTATTGCATGTATTTATTGTCTTTTGCGTTGTGAAATTGGTAAATTTTATCTAAGGTGTCCTTTGTTTAATATAATATAATATATAATAACATGATGTAAAGTGTAGAAGTGTAGAATAACTGAATGGTATCAGAAACTGGAAATTTAATTAGAACCAGAAGGCCAAGAAAAGATTTTGCTTCTAATATTGCACAAATCTTTACGTTCAATTCAATTCTTTCAGACATTGAAAATTCCAATACATAGGAGACGCACGTAATATTATCATATGCTACATGTAGAATAATATTTTCGATTTATTTGTGTTGAATCGATGCTTACCATATCATTGTATTACAAAATTGATGAACGCGTATAATTACATTATTTCTACATTTGTCCAGTAATTGCAGTAAAATGCATTGGTACAATAAGCAATATACAGCCAATATAATACTATACAATTACTAATCTGAAAGGAAGTTGTAACATTCAAATCAGATAAAGAACGGCCTACATTTAAAAATTACATACTTTATTATTCTGATTAAATTAATTTTTGGAAAATTTACCTTCTAAATTAGCTCAAATTAAACTAAATGTATAAACTGTAAAAAAATAAAATATACGCAAAGAATTTTACCAAAACAAATTCATTCTCCCATTCACCCTTTAATTTTAAACGATTTTTGCGCTACGAGCTACGATTAGCGTTGGAAAATTCCATAAATTATCTTTTACGTTTGAAATCGAATTCCCAAATGCAATATAAGAAATCAAATGTTGTATATGGATGTATATATTCATCGAAATTGGTGTTCCTCGATAAATACTTGGATATTTTTTAAAAGTAAAACTTTAATATGATTGTAATTTGGTACACTTAACATGAATTAAACGAGAATACTTATTTTTAGATAAATCTTAAATTGTTGCCTGCCTGTTGCTTTAATTATATCCCTGAGAATATTACATCATATGTATCAAATTAGATATGAAATATACCCAACGGTTAATTAGTTCCCATAGAAATCAACGTCAGCAAAAATCTAAGCAGATGAAAATCCGTGACGCATCGATTGAGCAGAATAAAAGTGAACGAACATGACGGAAACTCTAAACGGATTTCGTGACTGAGGGTGTGCGGTCACAGCAATAGCGTGCTTCCCTCCGGGACAAGCGTCAGCACTTAATCCTGGAAGATTGTCACACCATCTGAAGCACGTAAGGAGGTTTCTGAAGTCAAACTGCATGCGTGTTCGGGGGAGTGATGTTAGGCGAGAAAGCGCACCTATACCGTAAAAAGGTTCTCCAAACTCATGGGAAGTGCAGGTGTGAGAAAAACGTTCTAGAGGCACGACGTAGAATAAATAAAAACCTATCTAGGAGCCCCAAGAAAAACTGCTGCTCACCCCAAAGTCCCACCACTCCGTAGAAACTTTTTCAATTTTCCCGACCCGGAAATCTTCATTATAGTAATCCCTTGGAATTTTTATCGTGGAGCTGTTTTGTTTTTCTTCCTAGGAGTACGTGCTTGTATAACATAGCGATTCGAATTTTTCTGCGGGGACTCCGTCGCTTTGTTTGATCTTTCTCACCGGAGGCTTTTCGTTTATTTGAGAAAAATTCAATAAGGAGCGCGATCGGAAATCTCGGCTGATTTTTTGTCGGATTTTGTTTTCTCTGGGTTTTCTTCAGAGTGGAATTTCTTTTTGAAGTTTTAAGGTTCCTTAAGTTTTATGCCCAAAGATTTTTCGCTTTGTTATTTACGTACTGTCGTGTAAGGAATGATATATTTATGTGCGCTCGACACTTTTTGAGGATATCAATCTTTTATGTTGGATCAAGAGTCGATACACTGCGGCTCGCAAGCGATATTTGACTCCCAAAGTTCATACATGTGCCTTTGAAGTATGGTTAAAAACAAAAATGCTGTATTTATTTTAAGTCTTTCTTAAGATGATTTTATAGAATGTATGCTGAGGAGCCTAATCTGTTATGCAAGCTGCATTTTTCGTAAATTAGAAAATATGATGATAAACTTGCATTCAGATACTTTCTAAAATGCTAACTGACAGCATCGTTTAAAATCAGAGCAATAATTTTATTATTTTTGACACAATCCTAGTGGATACAGTAGCTGTATTTTTTGTAAATATGCTTTGATTACTTAAATCCTTTTGAAGTTTTTTTTAAAGGTGGGTAACCGTAGAGAATCGAACATGGGACCGCTTTCACGAAAAGTTAAAAGAATTTTTAAAAATTATTTGTAATTTCCATAGAATATAAATCTATTCGACGCGAGAAGACACCCTCAGGACTCTAGATAGTAGCATTGAAAATATTATATTCTGTAGAAATTGGAAAGTTATTTTTTAATTATTTGTATGGCTCCCTTCCACAGTATAAAGCTGGACCACATTATATATTCTGGAAAAAGGTTTACAATTTACCTAGTAAGCTATCCGAGCCTTTTAGTCTTTCTTTTACATACATTTAAAGCAAATTAAATTCTTAAACCTTGTTATTTTTCGAAGTACTTAAATTATTGATTCCTTATGATTTTAAACTCCTTATTAGAATAGATTTTTACACTTCAAAGTATAGTCGGGAATATTCCAGGACAAAGGCTATTGCTACCTTTTGTATTTTAGTTAGATTTTTTTTATGTTTTTATCGTATTTTTTATTTACTGTGTTTACTATCTCATTTTTTTTCCTTTTCTGATTTTATTTTATTATTGTTTCTGTAATTTCTTTATAGTACTGCTTTTCTAATTTTCTATTCTTACAAAGTTTTCTTTCATAACTTTTAGCTTGTACTATCAGTAGGTTTGCGCAGGTTTTTCACACCCCCCTTCTTTGCGGGTGTTTTCCTGCAGTGGATATTTTTTCCTAAGATATCACCTTAGGTTTTTTTTAATCCACTCCTTCTAAATTTTTCCTCTCTATTTCGCTATTCACATACACATATCTTTTATGTATGTAATATTATTGACGGAAGGTTAGATGGAAGAAGAGACTTTTCAGTCTCAATCTCGCCTTAATAAAGACCTAATAGACCTAATATAGAGTAATTATTATTTTCCTTAAATTAACAAATACTTTTATATGTTCATACAACATAATGTGCACATCCGCGAAACATTTCTATTGCTTTCGTCGTTTGCAGATATATATGCTCAAGAAATATTTCCGTAGCAAACTAAAGATAATTAATTTTTAATTACATACAATATCTCTGCCGATCTTCAAGTGTCGAAACAGGTAAACGAAATAAAAATGTGAGAGTTAATTTTCCCAGCCCACCTGTAAAAACTCTCTAATTAGTAGGAAAATGGAACAGAAATAAAAAATGGGGTGCTTTTCGAAAAGCCAGAAGTCGTTGGGGGAATGGGTAATGGCTTTTCAATTAACTCGTCCTTCCTATTGATAATAAACAACGGACGTCCTTCGGAGATAACATAGGGAATCTAATTATCCGTCAATTAATACCGCTATAATTAGGTTTAATGTTCCGCTGCCTTCATTATCATCCCTGAGTGAGTAGCTCGATTAAAATATATTTACCGTTCAAGCAGAAACTTTCTATTTCGAGTCATTAGCTACATACATAAAGAATTAAAAAAGGCTTTTAATTATGTAGTTCAAAAACTTTTATCCCCGCGAAAACCGTGACTTCACCGCTTATGTTTTCCGAGTTATTCAGCAGCAATTTAACCAAGTGCCCACTCGTATAAATACATTACATTTACGTTCGGTGATAGGACCACTCAAGCTCTGGAAATGCGTGCTCATGGTCCTATGCTAACGCAAGGATGAGCACGGAAATGCAAGAGAAGATGGTAATTTCACGGTTGAAAATAATCCTCCTGCCGCTAAGCAGCGGGAAATACAAGGGCCATTTAATACCCGAGAGGTAAATATTTTGCTGGTCTCCACACTCACCTGACTTCGGGAAGATTTCAACTTCGTATCTAGTAAATAAACGCGTCTTGAGATCAAAGCTGCATTTTTCTCGGCGCAGCAGAAATAACTGGATTTGACTTTGATGCTCATTCGCCTAGAGCTAAAACTCGGCTCTCGAGCAGTAACAGAACGAAATAGATACATGTGGAATGTAACAGAGTTAGACGTTTGAATACTACACCTAATGAGGTTTAACGAAATGGGAATGAATGTGAATGAGGTGGGTTTTCTACTAAATGTTTCTATTGTTCGATGCTTAAAACGTTTACGTCTGCGACAATGGTGGGAAAAGTGCTATAATGCGAGGAAGTTATACTCTTTTTTGTAATCTAGGAGATTGAAGGAAATGAAAATGGAACTCGGCTGTTATTGAATAAGAGGTTCTAATAATCTTTGGTCGCCGAATGTACCAGTGAACCACGGGCCAATTCCTCGAAAGGAGAAAGATAGCCGCGGATTACCGACCGATTTGGGTCTTAATACCCCTCAGAGACTAAAGTACATTCACCCCCTGAAGATGGCGGGTGAATGAGCTGTAATAACAACTAAGAAAAATTATAATTTAGAAGAATCTGATCAAAATATTGGGAAGACTAGCTTTCATAGAACACACCATCTATCATGTTCTATCTAGATAAGAATTAAGCTCCATTTTTACGTAAATAAAGGTTTATGTTTTTCAGCAACTCCACCGTACCGTATATTACTTATTCAATAGTATCCTAATTTGATTATAAATGAAATATATCGGTTGAAATTTAGAAATTCAAGGTGCGTTGAACATTTATGCATTAAATCACAATAGGACTATTTACTCTAAAGGATTTATACACAGTTTACGGAGTCTTTATAGCTCCAAAATTAAAACAAACATGGACCGGTATATGATCCGGTCTTTAAGAAAGCTCAGATTTGGACGACAAAGCACTTACAAAAAATTTACATTTGCATTTGCCATGAAATTCACTCAGTCGAGTTCACGCAAGTCAGGTCAACTGTAATTCGGTGATTTGTGAAATATAATCCTCATATCTTCCTCCGAGATCAACGTTGCGTGAAATTTGTGAGGGGATTATTTTTCAGATATAAATGATTCTAATAAATTTTTAGCACATGAATTAGTCATCTGTCGAGTCCCCTTTTTGTAAAATTATTTGAAGGAGTATTTTTTACAACTTTGCTTATTTTTTGACTAAATATATTATTTATGAAGGTTTTACTCATTTTTGGTAGAGTTGAAACTAATCTTTTGTGAAAATTGAGATTGTACTCTTAGGAGCATTTAGATACGCATTCTTGAAATTTAAGGTATAAAAGATGCAATTGAATTTTTAGAGCAATTCATAAAATCTTTTGGTTAAACATTTTATTTTTTCATCTCATACAAATGCAGTGATATAAATCTACGTGAAGTGCTTTAATAAATATTTTATAAAAGCTACGTATATTATTTCATTATAAGCGGTTGTGTATAATTTTTAAAATACATGGACGGTTTTAAAAATAAATCAATTTTTTTACTTTAGTTACATAAATTCTTTACCTTAAAAATTGTAAACCACGCATTAATTTACATTAAAGTATTTCATTTATTAATGGCAGGACACATACGTAGATGTAGATGCTTTATATTTAATCGTACTATATTTTATATGTTTCATTCTCATCTTCTTTTATTTTTCACACATTTGTCAACGGATTCGTTCAGATAATTTGGTGCATTTTTTAGCTGACTACACCTTCACAAAACTCTATTCTCCTCCATTTAAGTCATTTTCAGGTTGCCATAATACTTTCTACCGAAACCCTTTCAATTATTTACACTTTGGAAGACTTTCCCTTTCTTTTTCTTCTTTTTCTTGCTATATCTCCTTCGCCTCATTCATCTTAATACTCTCTGCATTTCTTGGTCGAACTCTTCTTAAGGACCTTTCCGATCCTTCCAACTTGTCTTGCCTTAAAATCAGCTTAATTACCTTCCTTTCACCCTGTAACACTTAGCTATTGGTTCAGCTCTTAAACAATTCCCTGCGACCCTTTCAAAGCCTTACTTAATTAATCCTTGCTCCTTACTTAGCTCGCTCATTTCTTCTCATGTCTCAAAAATTTTTCCTCTAATTTTTCCCTACGTCTTTCGATATCTCCGCCGTTTAAATTTATTGATATTTAGGTTATATTTCATTTCTTATCTTCTTTGTGATCATAATAAGAGGGGCAGATTACAATGTCAAGGGTTATAAATTATTATAATTTGGAAAAATTGTGAGCGTTTTTGTGAGATATTTTTCTGCTCATTGAGATATTATATGTTTAGAGTTGCGTGAATACGCTTTAAAAATTTCATTTGGTAATTCTGACGATTTCTGCTGCATCGTTAACGAGATTTTTTTACGAATTTAAATTATTTGTCATTAATGTTTTAATTGGAAAAATATCGTTTCACTTAATTTCAAACGATGAATGTTTTTTAATAGATAAGCATTCATTCGTATACATTCATTGTAGCGTTATGTCGTATTAAATATACAGTTAATATTGCCATAGATAAAAATAAAAGCAATTACTAACATTTTAACAAAAGTAAAAATTATGTGTAATTAATATTCCTCGAAATGTTTTTGACGTTGAGATTTTCGTTTAATATACGTTTCAGTTTACTAACTAATATATCAAGCTATTTTTAATAATACAGTAGCTATGAATATTGAAATGACATTTAATATACAAGATAATGCAAGAAATGGAAACATTCTTGGTCAACGAAATGGGAAATATCTTTTTTTGTTTAATTGAAAATCATATTTTACTTTTTTATCAATAACCTTCTCGATTACCTCCTGTAAGTTTACCATAAATGTAATCGATCACTAATTAAATAGGATTTAATTTTTATTTAGCTCATTATATCGTACATGATCTTGACTCCAATATTCCGTTATTCTTCTGTACATGAGCTGTTTCAGGCCATTCAATAGAATTAGCAACTATTCGACCCGTCACAATTCGGCAAGCTTCTAGCGATGAAAGTGAAACATGTAGACATACCTAAGAATTCAGTGGATCACCCAGTGAATCTTCTCCGTATCCCTCACCGTTAGAACCTCTCTCTATTGACAAGGCTATCTCTTTTCCCTAGCGATCACCATTCATCCCGCATCCATCACCTCCCATATTTACCTCATTCACTTCTTCAGCTCGTAATTGTTCCAAAGGCCATCAACCGTATCCATTCCACATCCCTGCCGCAGAGGGGGATTACCAGCCGCTGGAACATCTAAGGTTCTGAAAGATAGAGGAAAGAAGGAGCCCTCCTTATGTGGGGCAATGCCCCCCGTCCCTTGTTTGCTCTTATACTAAAGGCTATTCCGTTCCATGACGCCGACTACCGGCATCTAAAGGGTCAAACAGTGGCCTCTGCCACAAAGTAACCTTTACTTCTCGCCCTTCGTCCCTTCTTATTTCTCTTCTCCCCTTGCCCACTGCCATCCTAACCATCCAACCCCTCTAGTCCCACATTCCTTTCTCCCTAGCCTTCATTCTTATCCCTTTGCCCTCTCTTTTCTCCTCGCCTTCCTTATTGTGATACCTTCTACAACACTGTTTAAGCCACCCGAAAAGTTCAAAGTACTGGATTTAGGGGTAGGATTCCTTGGGAAAGTTAAAGTGGGAGTTCACTAGGCGTAGCGAAAATAAAGCTCTTTGTAGAAGTTTGTTGCAAGGCGAAATACGTGAACTTTAGCGTCTACTGGGGGCAGTATGTCTTCGTAGGGAATGTCAGAGGTAAAATAAGTGTAATATTAATGTATTGCGTAGGTAAAATAATTAAATCGTTTTAACAGAAGGATTGGTAATAAAGAAGAAACAATGTCTACCAAAGTGCACAAAATTCATCCTCAATTCATGACAGTATTCATGCTCTACCGCTCTTTATCGAAAATATCTTCTTCAGAACTAAGAATATTAAATAAGTAAAGTGCAATTAATGCTCAAATACGAAGAAAAGTCCATATTTTATACAACAAATGTAATTTCTATAAATGTAATTTAGAAAACAAAGTAACTCAATAATAGCCTCCACGTATATTCATAGCCTATATAAATTCTTCTTTCGATATTTTAGATCAATAATTTTGCATCATGTTCCTAAAATTCACCTTTAAAGGTACGCATACCAAAGAGAAATGGTTCAAATAATCTTACAGGTATGGTATTACACCGTTCAGTTGTGATTTAAGAATATAGTCTTCAATAATGGAATAGGTAGATTACAATTAGAATCAAAAAATTGAGATTGCCAGCCCGCTGGACAATGAAGGTTTCGAAATTGGAAAGTTTAAGTTAATAAATAGACTTCTAATATTTCACTAAATCCACCATATACTGTCCAAACTATTTTCGGCAGAGTAGCAACTGACATTCTATTCGATATCAATATTAAGTAAGGAAAGAAATTGAACTTCGTCTCTTTATAAATAAGGGGTTTAAAACTTCTCTATAGCGTTTATACATTTCAAGAGCTATTTTATCATACTCAGGGCTATAGGATACCGTAGTATTTTTCTACTTTTGAAGTTAATAGCTTGTCTATTGACATCCGCATGGGGTTTCATAGAAGGTCGGTAATCCAGGGTTTCCGTCATTTTCAGAACACGTGACAATACAAGCACGCAGCGACTAACGGCTTTAAAAAGGTTTTAAACCTCTAAATTAAGATTAAACATAAGTTTAAAGATCATATTGAAGAACATAGCATAAACAAGTTTCAGCAGCTTCGATTCCATGTCAGTTTCTTTTACATCAAAGTACTCTATATTTGGAGAACGCTGTGTGTTAAACTATTATTATTATTATTATTATTAATTAAATTTTTACAGTTAGGCTTCTAGTCTGGTGGCAACAACATACTAAATTAAACAAACACCAAGATAATAACTTTAAATTAAAAATACAAAACTCAATCACTCAACAATACAATTACAATACTAATTATCTTACTAATGGCAACACTTAACTACAATACAACAACAACGCTAGTCCCCAAAAGTTACAACACTCAAACACAATATTGTCACAATACCAATTACCTTAAAATTTACAATAACCAAATACAGCCCAATCATATTGGCGATCCCCACAAAACAATACATATTTTCTCACAAACAAAACACTCGTCAATGGCAAGCTCACTCGTCAATAATAATTCCTCACAATCTTTTTAGGAATTCCCTATGATTTTTTGGGAAGGGCTCGAAGACTTTTGCAGGTAAATTATTCCAATCTTTGACAGTACGGTTTAAAAAGGAGAATTTACTAATATTTGTTCTCTGTTTCAATAATCTAACTTTGTGCCTATGGTTTTTCCTACCATGAAATTTTGCTCCAGTGACTCTATTTGATAATTCTTCTAACGACTTAGCTCCTGTGTATAATTTAAAAAATAAGGTTAACCTTTTCTTTGCTATGCTTTCTATGGCAGAGTAGGTACAACACGTGAAGGTATTACTTAATTAATCCTTCTATATTGTTCTTTATCGGATTGGATTTAGTTTCTTAACTCTCACAGAGTCTTTTGTATTTACGTGGGGTTTCGATTTCACAAGTTTTAGTTTTCTTTTGTATCAAGTTACTATCAAAAGATACCAATGAATAGGAGTGGAATTTAAGGAAAAACTCGCTTAGCTCCTCTTTCAATAGAGAACAATGAACTCCATTATAATCCCTTTACCTATTTTCTTCTTATATCTTTTACATCTGAAAGGTTCGAAAATTAGTTTTGGGAAATTTTCAATGTGCTAGAGCGTGATAAATAACCTTATTCACTTTTTAAATTAATAAATTTGTTTCACCGTAATAGAATGAAAATAAACTCTCTCCATTTTCAAATATTCTGTTTTTATTCTTAACTTTATTTTGTAAATTGTAAGAACGTTACATTTTATGGTAAGCTTGGAGGAACTATGAGCTTACCTTTGGAAAGCTCTGCTATTTCTAATCAACTTACCATAAAAGTACCTTTTAATTAAAAAAATTACTGTTTCTTTTTCGCACTGAGCTTTATTTGGGTTAATTGAATTCCTTTTGCACTATATTTTCATTCGTTAATTTTTAAAGAGAGTTTACATTAATAGGATAAATATTGCATCTCTAACATTTACTATTTTGCTAACCTCTCACGCTCATACCTTAAGTCTTAAATAGACAGCTGTATTTCACAACCTCGTATTGTTACATACAAAACTGTTGCCACAAATAGTTGAGATATCCTGATAGAGCAATTTCTACCTGGATTTCTTAAGCTATGATGGGATACAGTGCTAACAGCAAAACATGCACATATCCATGTGTTTTTCATACCTTATTTATTAGTAACTATAGCTTTACCGCGTAGAAAATAATCTGTACTCTGTCTTTCACTCATGGAAGCTCCTTTACGTTTGCACCCCTTCCTAGGTCCTTCTTTTCCTTATAATTTTCTCCATTTGCAATGAGTTCTTTAGTTTTCATTATTTTCATTGATCTCAGTTATCAATGAACGTGCAATTTACAAAAATTTGGCAATTTTACGGTGCGTGAAGACTCTGTGCATGAGACAGGGCACGATTTAAACAGTTTGAGGTGAGATAGAGAGTTTTGGCTATGAATTCTAGCATAAAGAGATTGCTATCTACGCATGCGGACTAGAGAAATAGTGAACCTCGATTACGGTTGGATATTTTCAATCCATGTTCATGCTCAGTTAATTTAAATTTTTATCTCAAAGTAAGTTAACTGTTTTCAGTTCTTTCCCCTTATCTCACATACTCTCTCTCACCTTTTTTCACCTTATGTTATATTTTTATTCTACTTCATACATTATTACAGCGCTTTCTCCCATTCTCTCTCCCCAGAAAGCTTTTTGTTTCCACTTTATCCTGCTTTCTCTCAACCTCATGGCCTTTCCCTAATTTCGTTCATTCTTTAACTGCCCGCAGTTTTCCCCCACAATGCTTACCTCGTCCCACCAACCATTTGCTCGTGTACCTCTGAAGATTATCAGAGTGGACGTTGTAGTGCTAATGCGAGCCGGAGAGATGGCCCTTTTTTCCTCTGCAGGCTTTAAATTCCACTGTTTCGGAGTATTACGGTTATTTAACACTGTCACTCTCGCTGGTATATAAAAGCGTACGTGGATAATGTATTGAAGCAGCTTCAAATCTGGTATCTTGGTGTGATCATGTGTGATACTTCTTACTTAACCGTTATTGTGGCACTGCTATGATATTTTATAGTTATAATTTATCTTTATGCTTAGATGTTTGATTTACCTTATGATTTTAATTTGATTTTATGTTTAGCGTTCATACACAGCATAATGTATTAATTTGATATTTATGTCTATTTTCATGTAAAAATATTTAAACTAATACAGATATATAGCTGGAATTCCAGAAGAAATTCTTTTTGCATCATATAATATTAAATAAATAAAATTAAATAAATATCATGTCATTACTATAAGATATATAAGGATAGGCAGGTAGCAAAGATTTATCAATTTTTACTTTGTTTTAGATGTATTACATTTGTCCTCTATTAATGTTAATTTAAATGATTCATTCATTACTAAGTGTTGATATCATGAGCAAAACAGCTTTAAGTAAATTTTCTCTCCATTACATATATAAGAATGAACCTAATCCGAGTTTCATGCACTTTTCTTACATGACATCAGTGAAGTTATTATCCATGAAAAATGGAATCAGATACTCATCTCTAATAGGACATCTTATAGGGGCTTAAAATTAATCCTTGAAAATATTGGTGAAGAGAAGAGTTCTTTTTCGCAGGATACATTAGATTCTTACATAATGAACTGAAAGCTTTTATCGTCATCCTCAAAGGCATGCTCTACTAAATTATGACTATAGTCTTTCTTTTAAAATTGGAAATATGGCGGAAGTTCATCGATATTTATTAGCCTTTTACTGGCTTTTCTTTCTGCAGAAATCCATAGGAAATTATATTAGTATGCCAAGAGTTTCGGAAATATAGAGTAAAACTATCATTCTTCTGTCACAGAGGAGTTATATAGATTGCTAAAATTGTGAAGAAAATTTCATTCAAAGAACTATTTAAAAAAATCGTTCTTGCATTAGGAATATAGTTTAACTTCACTTTGAGTTTAAAATTATATATTTATAAACAATATAATGAGAATAATATTTTGACTTAATTTTCTGCCTAGCTTCCGTTGAGTTATTTTGCCATGGAAACGTGGTTCTTTATTTAAACAAAATTACTTTTATTTCAGTGGGACTAATTTCCTTAACCATGATACACTTGCATAAATTTCCTGATTCCAAGTTACATAAAAAACTGTGGAAGTGTGGAAGTTTTTCTTAATTTTTACTGAAAGGTTGAATGCAAAAAGTAATCTTCATTTTTAAAATGAGATTTAGCAAAGGAAAGTCTGAAGTTATTGAGTGTGATGCGAAGGCTATATATTGTATCCTGATTTTATGTAAGTTGGTTATTATATTATTTTGATTTTGTGATTATTGTTTTACTTAAGAAATATGGATGTGAGGATTATTGTAATGAACACTTCTGAGCTTTGTTTTTGTAGCTGATAACAGATAGGTTACTCAACTATAAAAAAAGCACATCTAAATCTCGACTGCACTCTTTGGAAAAAAGGCTCGTTTTTAATGAAATTTCTGTACTCATAAAGCTCTATGCTAGTTTATGCTTCTACTGAAGCTTATGAACATCGAATGATGTCGAGGCTCTTTTCTAATGAAGATTTTTATTATTTGCAAGAAAGGATAAAAATATTCCATTCTTCCACTTATTGCCATATTTCCGAAGATCTAAGAATTATGGAAGTGAAGAAAATATTGTTCATTTTTATGTTTTCCTTGTTATATTATTATTATTATGTTAAAAATATTTAAAAATGTGATTCTACATAATAAATAAATATACAAACCTAGTCTTTATTCTGAACGACATATATACATATATAACGACATTGGGTAATATGTAGTAAAGCCTGGACACATAGTTTGATGCGGAGGCTTGTTTTTAATGAAATTTCTGTACTCATAAAGCTCAATGCTAGTTCATGCTGGTGCTCAAACATTCCAGCTGATAAGACAATTTTCACGAGAGCCAACCAATTTACAATCCCTCCAACGGAGCCATCGTTCACCCTCGGGTTACACGTCACTGACCAGTTACATCCCATCCCTATTATCCAAGTCCGCAGATGCCATTTTTACGTCTGCTTGCGGAAGACTGGGACTTAACGGTAATGGAACGAAGACTGCGGTTGATCCAAGTGTGCAAGGCGGGAAATTGGGTGCCATTCGGTGGAGTGGATGAACGCCGGATAAGGTGAAAGGAAGGAAACCGTTGGGTCATTATCCGCTGGCCATCCCAGTTTAACCGGCACATTTCCTTCACCCGCTTAAAGGAGTCGAGGAAATCTAGGTCGTGCATGCTGCTACTGCAGAAAATTTCGCCCCGAGTCACCTAATGCAGTGCGACCCACCGTATCCGAAATGGAGAGAGAGATACTATGGAAGTGGTGGGGAGCCCCTTGACCCTTCGCGATACATGCAGATGATACGGATGAGTTAGTATGCAATACCCTTTCATCCCAAAGGAAAGTTTAAGAGGTCGGCCGTAAGAAGGGAGTCACGGTCAGGTGGGCCCGATCGTAAAGATTTGTCGGTGGGAACCAAGGGTTGGATCGATGGATTTTGGAATTTTTACCGGAGAATGATTCGCTCTCTGCCGGCTTTTGCCTCAGTCTGGGTATTGAATACAGAGCTGTTTCAGTTCGTTGATTCTGAGGTGATATTATAATTTATATAGTATTATTCATTAATGGGCTTCTGCGTAGTCATGTGGGCAGCGCATTGGACTTTGGTGAAAGTGGTACCGGGTTCTGTTACAAATAAAAGTATACATAATTGTTGACATTATCCTAGATGCCGAAACAATTTTAAATTCCCAATGATTTTATTATTTATTATTCTTTTTTTATTATTTACTAATTTTATTATGATTTCTTATTAGAATATTTACAATTATTATCAGATTATTTGCATGTTATCCATTATTTTACAAATTAAGATTTTGATTTAAGTGCAAAAACAACATATTTATGGTTATGAAAAGGCTTACATGAGTATTGAATAAAATTGTAAGATTTACTGTCTTACAGCATTTCAACATCGATGATATAGTTTTAAGATATGTGTTTGCCCTTAGCAAGGCCTTGTAAAATATGTAGCTTATTTAAAATCTTGCACTAATTTATCTATCCTGGAGTACCATTGCTTAGCTCAATAGTACCGTGAAGGAAAATTGAATGTTTTTTTTTTAGCTTTTGCTAATATTTTCATACCCTATTTTTAATTTTGGAACTTGAAGAAACGAGAAATTGCGGAGAGAAACCATTACGGTCATAGCAAGAGAAGCTTCTCCTTCATCATGTATGATAAAATGAATAATAATTATCTAGACTATCAAATATTTCAAGAATCTAAACGTATCTTTATCACTGTTATGATACCAATGATAAATTTTATATATCAATTTCTAATTTTAATTTTTCGCACACCATAAAGAAATGGATAAATTTGAGCTAGTTCTAGAGTCACGTGTCACGAACAAAAGAAGTCCAAAATAAAATTCAGCGCAATTAAAGAAGCTGGCTGTCCTTGTATTACACTGAATATACCTTTATTAGAATACAGGAGTTTGAATAAGTACCACATGAGAAGGATATTCATTCTTAGAATTGAAATGCGTTCTCTGGAACTTTGGAGCGACTTAAATGTTCAACAAAAGAAAAAGTTCTTAACTGGAATCCATCAACTTTTGCTTGTTTTGTTTTGAAGCCAAAGTTTTGTTCTCTTTTTACGTATGGAGAAGCAGTTAAAATAAAGTTGAAATGAGATATTTTTACAGATTTATTTACGTGCTATGCAGGAATCTTTTGTGTAACGAAACCTGCAAGGACCTTAAAGATGGTTTGAATTAATTTCTTGGTAAATGGAAAGTGCCAAAATTTAAGATAAACTTTCTTAACAACCTTGATTAAAGAAAGTATTATAATAACATGTCATAGCGTAATTTTATTAAATAAGTTATTTTTAAAGTTGATTCCTGGCTCACTTATTGTTGCAACTTTTACTTTTGAAGGTGTATATTTCTCTATAAAGAAAATGTTTTTCTGAATGATTACTGAGCAAAGGTTTTGTGGTGTCGTGCGAAATTTTAGTGGTTATGTACGTAGATTACTTTTATTGTTTTCGCATTTCTTCATCAGTATAAAATAATTTCGAAAATCTTTAACGGAATTTCATTAGAGAGACATTTAAAAAATCCGCAGATTAAAATCATCTACAAAAACGCGAGGCAACCAACTTTAGTAAGGATGTTTGTGATTGTATTTTGTCTATTTTATATACATATATTGGATACTTTTCATCCTATAAGTCAAAGCTCCACTTTGGTTATTGTTTTTTCATGCATCAACAAGATTTACTTAGAAAATAGATATTGTTCATTTATGATAACATTTTGCATCTAAAAGATATAGTAACTTGGCATAATTAAGTTTGTTATAACAAGGCTCTTAGGCTATGTACTGATTGAAGGTTGCAATGCGAAGTGGTTCAAAAGATGCTTCTAAATTTAGCCGACAAATAATGAATGAATTACGTTTTACTGTTAAAATAGTTATAAAGTTCCTTCAAGTTCTGAAATGCCTTAATACGACGAATTCGTATCTGCATTTATGAGGAATGCTGTGAAATTATTCTGTGCTGATATTTTATGAGAATTCCTTAGAGTCAAAATAGGCATTTTCTTGCAAAGCAATGAAATGGCTCATTTCATATGTCCCTGGAGGGAAGCAACGAAAGAAATTAAATCCTCTAGTTCTGAATAATAAAAAGATACATCATCGAAAGACAAGAGATATTTATTCGGAACTGCCATCTTATTTAAGGAGCTTTAATGCTAACCTTATAAGAAATTCATGAAGTGCCAGTAAAAATTCTTGACAGAAACGCCTGGAGGGGATGACCTAATTCGTACCTAACAACATGTTGATTTTTTTCTGCCGTGAAAGAGAAAAGCTTTGCAGAATATACTTTGAAATGAAATTTCAATGCTTACAAAATATATATTTTTAGGAGTATTTTATTTGCTAATACTAAAAACATTCTCACCAAATCTATTGTGTAACTTTCTCTCGGTGTATGTTTTCATTCTCCTACGTATATTGCTGTAGTGAATAAGTTAATGAAGTTAAATAGATTTAATTTATTCTTGCACCTTTATCTGTTTTGTTCGTCATGGAATATTTCAATTTTCTGACAGAATATTGTTTCAAATAATTGAAAATTCCGTGTTTCACAATGTATTTTACAGTTCTAGAATAATAAATTGCAAATGTTGCCTTGAAATCTTAATGGTAAATTAAAATTATATATTTTTCTTTTACATTCCAGGTAAGAATGTTTGCCCTGCTACTTCGCTCTCAGACTTGACCTTTAAACTCATTATGTAAGTAAATACTTTTTCAAAACCATTTTTGATGGTCGATTTCGTTCTTTTTAGTAACTTTTAATGTAAGATAAAACGTTTTCAATTCTAAAATACAATTAACTCCTATCTGCCATCCGTTGGATTCTGCTATTGACAATTTTTATATAAGGAATCATAAACCTTGGGTATTTCCGATAATTTTACTCGTATTTTAAGAACATCGAAATGTTTCTCCTCGTCTTCCATTATTGGAACAATCGATAGGATTTGGCTGAAGGATAAGTCAGCTCATATCTATTATCTTGCTCCATACAATCCAGATCTGATTGTTTTGACGTGTACCAAACGGACCGAATAGCCCGCAAGAGTCATATTCAGATCCGACGTATCATCTCATCACATTGAAATACGCTCTGTTTTGATGGTCTTGGCACCGCGAATAACATCTGATTAAACTCTGCATCTGCATCAATCCTCCTTCTCAGATGTTGATTTATAGTCAATAAATTGTATTTGATGGGCGTGATCCGTAGATAAAGCTGTGAGTTTAACATGATTAACCCGCTCTGGAAGATTTGAAGCCCAGATTGATTCCTGTAGAATCTTTCTCCATGTGTTACACAATAAATCATTGAGATATTAAGCTTGAAATGGGAGAAATAAATGACGTGTTGCAATGCAGAATTTATTATTACATCTAACATTTCAATTCCATGAAAGAAAAAGAAAGTCCTCTGTTAATGAATAAGAGGCTCGTAAAACTCCAATCGCCGATATGCCGTTGATCGTTGGGCCTGTTCCTCGAAAGGATAGTGGAAACCACGGATTACCAGCCTTCTGGTGAGGACCCAATGCGCATTACGAAGACCATGTCTCCATTCTAGGAGAGTAAACGATTACGAAAACTAAATTTAAATGGCTGTTTATCCGCGGTTTCTGTGATCTTTCAGAGGAATCGGCCCGATTGTTACCGCCATATCAGCAATTGGTCAGTTTGTCGAACCTCATATTTCAATTCCATGTTGATGGCAATTAACATAAAGCAAGGCGCCTGTGATTGAGCAACCAGCATCGCACAACATCTTGGCGTAAAGTCTAAGATTCAGGGGGGAAATAAAAGTACTCGGGATATGTTAAATTCACGCAATTATCGAAAACATCAATGTAAAGATTCTTTATGTCTTTCATTATTTCAAACAGTTTGAGGTTGTGTTGCTTATTTCATAATGATTGAACTACAAAATAAAGCAATCATTCCTTAGGAACATAGCTTATTATTTAGTTCAAACGCCGTCTACAGATATTTAAGTCCACAGCGATTTAAGGGGCCCAATATGGGTTTATACATGAATGAACTGTAATATAGAATTAACATTTTTATATATTAATAGTTTCTTGCGAATTTCTTCTTTGGAATGCATAATAATTATGAATGAAATTAAGGTTCGAGAAGCATAATAATCTCTATCCTGCTATCGGAGCAGATACGAATTCTAAACTTGAGATCCTATTGCCCATGTTTGTTGCCAGTGGTGTTCGCACTATTTTAAAAAATACTTTATACTTGTTGCCTTTAATAGAACCTAATTTTTAGAGTATTTGCATATTAATCGTCATAAAGTAGATGTATTTTTTTTACGGTTTTTGAGAGGAAAAACATGACACAAAATACGAAAAGCACATCCGAATTTTTAAAATTAATTTAATCTCTGTCTCACAAGGGAGGGAAACTAAATATTTGGATAGGGTGACCGTGATTTGGGACACTTCCCATGGAATTATTGAGGCGGCAAGCAAAGGTTCGGGAGATGGCAGGCAAAGGACCACCAACGGGCACTCGGTCTTTCGGACAGGAAGTATTTGACACTGCTAAAGCGTAATCTCGGCAAAAGACCAGCGCGGTGAGCCACTGGTAAATTGAAAGTTCTATTTATCCCAGCAGCTTGGACTCTCTTTACCCTTACTCACTGGCGAGAGAGTTCGTAAGTTGAGGAACGTATTGAATTTGATTGAAATTTGAACGCGTTATAAAGCTGATTAGGTTCCTCTAGGTATGTTAGGCAGTGAATCACCAAGTTTGGAAAGGAAACTGATGTATAATTTTAAGTTAAACGAAAGGCACAAATGAGCGAGTGTGAAGTGTACCTCTACCAACCATCTCAGTTTCATCTTCAGCGCCTTCATAGGATTTCATTGCAATTTCAAGTAAGGGTTAAGGATTGGTATGTTACATTTACAAAAATTGAGAGAACTGAGTGTCTCAAAACCTTGTATTTTAAGTAAATCTACTGTATTGAACTAGCATTAGTTCGTATGCTTTACTATGCACATATACCCATTCCTTATATAGCAACACATTTGGTATTTGTGGTGGATTAAGATTAAACCAGATATTATGTCTATAAATATAAGTATGAACTCGTATGAACCATTTTCCGTGTTTGTGGATATTGTATTTTGGAGGTAGGTAGAAATACAGGATGTATTTCCATCATTATGTCTCTGTATATTTACTATTTAATGAGTAATTTTTGTAATAAATGCATAAAATTTTGTACATACATATCAGAATATTTGAAGACTCTAATTAATGTGTGTGGGTTTAAGTAGCATAGCTTTATTTCATCCGTGTTATATTTGGTATTCACTAAAGGTCATCTCCGTTCACAGTCTCAGGCGTTGTCTTGTGGAAATATTCCATGAGCAAGAACAATTTGTACTTTTTCCACAAATTATTTTTATAATAAACAATATAATAAACAATACTAATAAACATCACAGTCTCAGGTCTTACTTGGTAGTGAGGTGGTAGTGTCTGACAACAAATATAATATATAATAAAATATAATATATTCTTATACTATACCACAAAATATATATATAATATTTTGTGGTATAGTATAAGAAATTTATCATGGAGAACTATAAACAATACTGTTTTACAGTCTTTTATTGTTTACAATAAAAATAATTTGTGGAAAACGTAGAAATTGTTCTTGCTCATTATCATCTCAACTGTTCATATATAGGACGTAAATACAATTTTCTCTCAATTGATGCATTAATTCACGCCTACTTGAGGAGGAATGTTTCATTTTTCATTCCGAATCCTATTTACTTAGGCCTGACGGATAGGAAATGGAAAGAATTGTTCGTGACTAATCCTGCACAGCTCCTCTTATGCCACAGCAGATGGTTCATTCCTGCCCTTCACCCAGTTTCCACGCGTTAATTCAAAATAAACACATGTCGTTGTTCTTCTTATCGAGCGTTTCAGGGACGTGTCGGTTTTTGGTATTATGAACTTAGATTAGGGAGTGAAAGGATTGTGTAAACGTTTTATCATTTCAGCCCTTAAATGATTTACCTCTTTCGACACGTTCCTCGCCCTTCTCTTCTATGTGCACAAGTCCATACGTTCATTCAAAGCAGTTTCCAGTTAATCTAATCGTGACCTTTAAGGGTCTCCGTGCATTCTCTTATATTTCAAGGCCCTAGTTACTAATATTTGCTCTTAGTTTATCATCTAAACGAGGAGGACGAATGCGTTTTTCGAATGCTATAATTTTTCTTTCATTCAGACCCGGTATAATTCATTTTGTGCCTTCAAGTTAACTTTGACCTTCAGAGGGCTCCCAGATAGTCATGAGGGCACGAGTTTGGCTTGGATGAAAGCGGTCCCGGGTTCGATTCCCGGTGAAAGACTACATGCGGAATGACTAGCTGTCGAAGCACTTTTAATTTTACTGCTACTACTTGATAAACTCAAGGTTAATGTTGAACGTATTATAGGTGACGTTTAAAGTTAGTTACCTTATTATAATACCCTAAGGACTCCGTCAAGAATGATGGAACTAAATTTAAATTACAAAACCTTAGATTTGGAATAGTAGAAAGATAGATATGGGCCTAAGTTTTCCCTATTTTCTTATGAGAATCAAGTTCAACATTCACCTTTGTAGTCAAGGGGATCAAGGGAATAATCACAGAATAGTACAAATTTCTCGTCTATTTGTTCTAAATATCGCAAATTCGTATCTAAAACGGTATTACACGATGAAAATAAGAATCTTCTTTCAGTTTCTTTATTTTGGTACATATGTCGTTGTATTAGGAATATTATTTCTGATTTTATTTCGCCAAAGAAAGGCAACTCCCCAATCGATCAAAACTAAATTTATGTGCATGCCAAGTGGGGATATTTTTGAGTCGTCCAGAGTCGAACCCATGATACTCTGGGAGAAAAATAACGGTGTGAAATAGTCCATTAAACCGCTAACATATTTCTAACTTTCATTATTCTATATCCTCGGGAAGTGCATGAAATTTAATCTCAGAAATTCACGATGTATTTTTAAGGACGTTACTGACAACGGATGTATAAATATGCACACAACAGTTAATATTACATTTGATAGTTAAGTCTTCAGACTAAATTTCAGCTTAACTCCAAAGAACCGCACTGTAATAGTTACGCATAACTTAAACTGATTATCTTGACTCGGGAAAAGCTTTATGTTCTTCTAAATGAGCTTTTAGAGTCGCATCCAATCGAGACCGGTATGAAAATTCTTAATAGCCGTATGTTTACATAGGAAATTTGAACAATAGGATGCACTCTCAGCTCACTCCACTCTAGTTTCCCAATATTTTTCAAGCATTTCAAAGCGCGCGACGTACTCATGAACTCATTCTAATTTGCAGGAATCCGCCGGGGGAAGTTTACTCTAGAAAAAGACTTTGATTCCGGAGATGGAATGTAAAACAAGAGACGAATCGTCGTATCGGAGGCACGGTTTAAGGTTAGGAAATGTAGAGCTCAGAGGTCAAGGGTCAGTGGGAATAATGGCAAAGGACATCGGAAGGAAGAAATAACCCATATAAAGTTAGCGGACACGCGCCATGATATCGGATTATTTCCCAGTTACCCATTTTACCTCCCGACCCAGAGTCTAAATTTTTTCTCAAGCATACTATCGAGACCGGTCTGTTCTGTTTACCCCACAAAAAACTGTTAATATAAACCTGCCGTTTTCCTTTAAAGCCATCCTAAAACTCCTTTCTTTTTGGATCGCGTAAAGCAAACCCGTTCAAGGGCGGGTTTTTTGCTTCGCTTTGAAAAGTAGGTTTTTTCTCTTTGCCACCGTTTTTTTGTCATGTCAAGAGTCTACCTCATTGTGTTCACCGTAGTGCAAAAAGTAAGCGTAAGAGCGCTCAGTCTGCTAAAAGAGATGGAAATAAAGAAAAAAACGAGAACCTCGAACGCTCTCAAAGTGGAGGAACGAGAGATGGGGTGTTTTCCAGGTAGCAGAGGGAAAACGGAATGTACAATGCGCAATTACTGTGCCGGCAGCAAAATAATTGCACGTTAGTTTAGTGGAGGTGGAGTCTGAAGATTTCCCCCGCCGAGCGCTCTGAGGGGTCGATAAAAATCTTCTTAAGCGCGGAGGAATTTTCAGTTCGACAAACGACGTTATCCACGTGATTTCTTTCCCGTTTCTCCATCCTTCAGAGCCCGGTCTTCAGTTTCCTCGCGGTGATCTTATTTCGATATAATCCGGTTAGGAGTTTGGGTTTGCGGGATTATTCGGTTTGGAATCAGCGGAAAGAGATATGTGCAGACGGTGCGTTTGGAAACTTTATCCGAGGAAAGTTTTCTTTCGTAAACATTTACGAAACTAAAAGTTGTCGCTAATACGGTTAAGGGAGTGGAAATTAATATTCTCGCAATGTGCCTGATCAATTATTAGTTTGAAATCAGATTATCCCCAGACGAAATGTCTTGTCTGTCTGCGTCCCTTGTTGATTTTGGAAAATTTGAGTCTCTTCTGGGTTTATTAGGAAAATGTTTGAGGTGTAATTTGATGGTCCTATTCCGTGGATGAATGATGAGAATCATAATAAGAAGTTCATTATTACTTGGGAAAATTGAATCCTAGATGCGAAATTATTTCGTAGATCAAATTTTAATCGTATGATGTAAATTATAATTATAACAAGCTATAGAATGTGTAGTATACCTTACGAATCAATTTTGTATTCAGAAGAATCAAACACCGTTTATGACTTTATTTTTGGAATAAATTTATTGAATTCGCTAAAATAAGAAATCATAGTTACTATTAATCTCACTATTTATGTTAAAAAGAGAAGTTTCATCCTATATCTTGGTGATTAAGAGTCAAATAAATAAATTTAGACCAAAATTTCAGCCGTTGATTTAATTGTGTTGAAAGAAAATTTTACTGCAGGAGTTTGTGAAAAGGGAAAAACTATCCATTATCCACAACAGGACCGCGCCAGGCTTCGAAGTAGACTGAAAATTATTTCCACAAAAAATTTTCACGAAAGATTATTTTTTCGATTCGCTTTTGTCATGTGTTAAAATTGTTTTTATGGTTATTAATTGCTTCCATTATCTCTGAAGTACAGATAAGCCTCTATTCATGCGGATCATGGTCATGACTACATTTACTTATTAGCGGTTTTTAATATTCCATCCAAAAAAGTCATCCACGTAATTGCCTTATTGGACATATCTTCTGCCGGTTGCTTTTCGAATATCTATTTTTAAAATTAAAAGTTAAGAAGTTAAAAAGAAAAAGTTAAGAAAATTATTGTTAAAAAACTAAAATTCGGATATGAAACCCTTTATCACATGCAAGAGTGCCCCAAAATTTTTCTCTGAAAATTTTGAATAATATCGGCCCTATAACACCATCTTAACATCAAAATATTAACAAAGGTGGCCTATTTTGTCATTAAATTCAGTTTATATTTCTACCAAATTATTTTACTCTATGAGAACGGCCGAGAAGATGGTAAAGGAGCAAAAGGACCTATTTTAAAGTTTAATAAAATCAATCCTGCTTGTCCTCATTGTTTTATATTGTATGCCGACAGTGGCAGTGACGTATGGCAGGGATTGTAATGACTGCGGTATCCTCCCCGTTCCGTAAATGTAAGTTTATGAGAATTACATACCTAGAGAATAGTGTCTGTGAAAAATCCTGACTTACTTCTTACTCTCATGCACAGTTACCTCTTTTGGTGGCTAAAACTCTAATGGTTATGATTATTGTGGCTGGTAAAATATATTATTTTTTTGTTAGATAAATGAACGTGCATCTCGAATCGTGGATCCGTAGAATGTACCACCGGGTCTGACTGAAAGATTTGCATTTGCAAAACGCGTGTGATTCAAACATCGCTTAGACTTGGATCTACCAAAGCTGTATTTCTCAGGTATCGGAGAGAGAGAATCAAATAATAATAATAATAAAACGTCTTTATTCGGGCGAGATTGTGACTGAAAAAATCTCTTCTAAGATCTAACCTTACGTCAATTTTTAAGAAAGAGATAGCAGAAATAAAGTACACGGAAGAAATTTATATTGTGGGCTTAAAAACCTAGGATAGGAAAAATAGCCCACAGCAGGAAAACACCCCAGAAGAGGGTGTGAAAAACCTGCGAAACCTACAGATAGATAAGAAACTGAAATTTATAGAAAAGGCTGGAATCAGAAAGCAAGGAACATATTTACACTTCAATATAGAAATAGTCCATATAAGAATAACAGTTAGTAAAAAGGATAACATGAGATAAGAGATTTAAAAAACACTGAAAATACAGAATGTCATAAATGGAAATGGCAAAAAACTAGTATGAATACAGAAAAAAGAAAAAAATAATAAATAAAATAAAAATAAAAAATTCACTGTCATTTAAGAACTTCGTCAAGTTCTTTCGAAGAGAAAAAAAAATAAAAACCATATACTCATAATAAGATACCCGACACCATGAAAAATAATAAAAAGTGAGAATAAATTAGATGAAACATGCATGAAACAATAAAAATATCACATATCAGAGTGAGGCTCGACAGATAATACATTACAATAATACATAAAAGAAGAACAACAGCGTGAAAAAAGCTACTTCGTACTTATATATACCTATTCAACATGAAATGGGGGACAAAACCGTTATATATCAGTATACATGTAAATTTTACGTTGCACTACATTCATACGTCTTAGATTGTATGGGAAAGAAGCGGAGCAGTTTGCGGAATGCTTGGCATGGAAACGAAGATTCGTTTTCCTCTCCGAAAATCAAAACGTTTTCCAGATTTCCTTCAAAGGTCAGATGAATGCGCTGAAATACTCCAGTTTCCGTTTTTCAGTTCTCATTCGACGCACTCTCCGCAGGAAATAAAACAGCATTTTTCTCTCAAAGTCAGATTCGATCGAGAATCACCGATCGTCGAGGTCAGACCCAGAAAGTTATGATTTTCCCCACGGAAACGTTCTCGTGATTGATAAAGGAGTTTTTTAAATTCAGGAATACGAATCTCATTTAATAAATGGATTCCGGTAAAAGTCATTCATTTCATCACTGGAAGTAGGTCGAGTTATTATTCAATACCTTTCATCGTGGATTCAGGTTGGTTTTCTTTTCGCGTACACCGCTGCATGTCAACTTGAGCCATCGATGATGGAGAACTACGTTGGTGGAATATTCCGCCGGTGATTGTATTGTATATTCCCCTTGCATTTGCGTAAGAACGTCTCAAAGTTGCGACATATGCTGTGGAATAGGGACGTTTTTACTTGGTGCGTGAGGGACTCTTTTTCTGGTTTCTCGTATCGTTCATACGTTTTCGTGTGGTTGTTGAGATGTTCTTCATGCATCGAAATCTAAAGCGTCAACTGCTGTAATGCGTAATTGATCGGCAAATGAGCGATTCGTCTTTTATCTTGGCAGGTGATGCTGAGTTAAGTGACGTCTTAAAGAGAATCTTTTTATTCTTCTCCCAGGAGAGCATCGTCATGTCGAAGAAGGCGTTGAGTGCATACCGGGGGGCTAAAGTATCGGCAGATTTTGCTGTAGTCTCTCTAGATCTTACGAATAAGTCAGCTGCGAATCCTTAAATTTTCAATTTTTTCCAATTCAATTTTCAATTGCAAAAGGTTTTTCGTTCACTTCTCGGTATCTAATCAATATGGTTATAACTTAAATAATTTTATGTCATATCAGTCTTTAAAGTAGAAGTAAACCTGCCTAAGACCGGTAGGAAACTTATTCGCTCTACCAATATCTATGAACAAAAATGACAAGGGGAAGGAGGCTTACTAGTCAAGATGAGAAGGGAGATAATTTGCCCTTACTTCCCTCACTGAGCTATTATTATATACATATTCAGGAGTTAGTATGCTGTCAAGTGACAGCCCCTATACATCTTTTTCACGATATATACAAACACTCCACAATCCCTAGAAAAATTCTTGTTGGGGCTATGGTTGAAAAACAAAAACAAGACTGTTTATTTTCAAAATATTTTCCGATTTTTCAATAAAAAAAGCCACTTCCTTGTATCTATCAGAAACACAAATACAGAACTTGGACTGACCAGATTACCTGGGAGGAGAGAGAATAATTTTGGTCCTAAATATATGTACGTATGTTTGAAAAATTACTACTTAGGTCTAGGTTTTTGGTTTTGTGGCCTAGTAAGGAAAATCATGCATTTCCCCTTTCCATGCATTTAAAAGGCTACGAATTCTTGAGGATTTGCTTCTCTTATAATTAAGCATATAAGCTTCTGTTTTGCCTGTTACCAGTAACCTTTTCCCTTGTAATAACTTTCGCAGGCTCGTATTTTTAGATTTGAAGAGTCATTTCTGTCTTCTTTTGGCTTTATGAGTCAAGAATCCAAATTCTGCCGAATCTCCAAGAGTTGATTCTTTATTCCTCCCTTTGACACACAAAATATTTTGGACGCGTATCGAGACTTCTTGCACGCTTCGGAAGGCACGGAATTTCCGGGTTCTTTGTTGGCAATATATTCCTTAGTAAAGTAACACAACATTTTGACGCTCTTATCCATTACCGATCGAGGGGTAAAAATAGGAATATTCTTCGATGCATTCCAATACAGAAGCGGAGAAAATACGTCTCTTTATTCCTGGAGAGCAGCTTCCGATTTTTTATCTTCCGAATGTTTTGGAACCGAAGTATGCTCTCCTCTGTAGCCCGTTGAATTTTCGCGGAGCTTCTTTTGAGAATCTTGCTTTCAGTCCACGTTCTTTTGTCATGGCTGCGTATTTACGGAATCTATGTAAAATGCGAACTAAAACTCACACTAAATAAAAACGTAAGGGAAAAATATACTGGGAGAATGAATGTCGGAATCGCTTCCGCGTTACGTCGAGATTTCCAAGAGCTCTTGTATCTCCGGATGAAATTAAAGGGTTTGTCGCGAAAATAAAGAGATTTTCGACATCGAAGTAGAGTTTTAAAGCATTTTATGTACTTAAATTTTGCCTTTTTCTTACGAATGTAATATTAAGTGCATAATATTAATATGTAGCTTACGGTATTTAAAATTAACATTTTTTTCTCTTTAAGCTATTATTATGCCTGCTGTTTTTGTTACGCGAGGTTTTTAGAAATTTTATTTGTATCTGACTCTGAAATATTTTTCGGTGCGTTTTTTAAATTGCTCTGGTATATATCAACTTAAAATATTTATAGAATGCTGCCTTTTAAATACGTAACATATTTGTAATTTTTAAAGAATTCAATTTTAAATAGTTAAGATATTTATAATATATTTAAATACCGCTGTTATGCCATTTATAGTACTTCGGATATTCTTTCTTCTTTCTCAAATAATGCTCCCCTTATATCTTTGGTTTTATATTTGGAATTATGTTGTTATTATTCAACTCTTTAATCGGCTAGGTTAGACTCACGTGGGCTTTTCTTGCATGCATAAGCTTCCTCTTACAGCCATGGTCAATTAGAATCTCCCAAAAATTAAAAATTAATCACAAAAAGTTTTTCGTAATTAAATAATTTAATTTTCCTCATAGTTTTATATATTTTTGTAGAGGTACTGCTTATTTTATATCATCCTACGGTTATGAACTTTTAAAGAATTTGCTGTCTAATAATAATTGTGATATATAATTAGTAGGTAGTCATTCAATAGCAAGACAATATTGATTAATAAATTTTAATATTGGTTTTTACGGCGCATTCCATTTAAGATTCCGTTACGAATGAAAATGAAAATTTATAGTCTGATATATTTCTGCCTAATTCGTATACTATGTAGATTTAATCCAAGTAGTATGTACATGAAAAATACAAGGAAATTAATTCAACAAGATAGGAGAATTCAAAGAAAGAATTATAAATATTTTGCCAAAGCATTAGGAGTCATTGAGTAAGACAGGAGTGATCTCATAAAATTATCCGACCAAAACATTAAAAACAAACAACAAAATTAATTTCCTCCCGCGTTCCATCCATTAACGAATGACCCTCTCGTACAGCGCTTTTCTCTTTCCTCCGTAAAACCAAAATTCCAGAGGAAAAAAGTGTTCCAAACCGAGTTCCGCCCACAATTCGTCACGGTACATCTGGGACGACATTTACATAAAAACATAGATAGATATACCCCAAACTTTTAGAGTGGGCTTGCGATTCCCGGATGTTTGAAAAAACTGCTGAACAATGGCGTTCCATTTTTATCTGCGGGGGATTCTTCGCACACCGTTTCGGATAAGAGTTATATATATGAAAAGTATCATATCTGGGGATTCCTTTGGCACACAAATTGATCTCACCGAATTCCATGCCGGCCGACCGTCTCGGATGGCGGCGTTTTGCCATTACTTATCCCCTTGAAACTTCCCACGAATCCTACCCTCACGCGCCTTCCTTCACTGTGTCCTTATCTTTTTGTTTCTCTCTCTCATTCCCCTGATTCTACCCTGCCTCTGTTTTCCTATGGAGTTCGCTTTATTTCCCTTCTCTCGTTTTCTCTGTCCGTTTCCTAACGCTTACTTATTTATAAATACAGGAACTGGGTTTTAGAAGGTGTTGTACGTTGAGGGGTGCGTCAAGGAAAAACGGATATGACTGACAGGACCGGAACTCGAACCCGGATCTTCGGGACAGATGCTTTAATAAATTAAGCTATTGAGCCAGGACTGGCTCGTTTCTGATTGAAGACTTGGGTTCGAGTCCTGGTACTGTCCTTTCAGGTCCGTTTTTTCTCAAATTGCTGACAGTACCGGGACTCGAACCCGGTTATTCCACTTTCAGGACAGATACTTTAACTAATTAAGCTTTAACTAATACTTTATACTGATACTTTATAATAATACTGATACTACTGATACTGATAATACTGATACTTTAACTAATCTAAGTTTTTACTTTGGAATGTTAAGTCCGTGATTACCGATGTTCTAATAACATCGATAACCCTGGATAGCATACATAATTCACAAGGAATAGGAAAGCATACCTTAATTTGATTATTACAACTTGGATATTTTTAAAGTCAGGTGACGAAACTCATATCGTTGTATATTCTCTAATATTAAGTTCATGTTAAAAGGGTCATATTATTATTTATGAGATATATTAAACATAAAGTAGACTACCTTCTTAGTACGGAAGGTGCAAAGTAAGGGTATCGAAAATAATAGCATTAGCCAAGAAAATTCGTGAAGAAGGGAATAGATGATTAGTGATCTTAATATAGCAGTTAGGAAATATTATTATGTAATAAAAGCCACGATTCCCGTATGAAAAATTGGTTTAAATTAATAAAAAAGGCAACACTGGTACTAGAGATAGCTAGAGAACAGAGTTTTCGTGGTAGTAATTAAGAGATGGAAGTGCTTGGGTCCTATATTAAAGGAGATACATACGTCTTTATTGGCGAAATTGGGACTGGACAGTCCCATCTTACATTTAACCAATAATGCAAATAAAAATACAAGTATAAATACAAATAGAGATAGATCGCTAAAGAGAGTAATTGAGATTATTATGCAAGAGAAAAATAGAGGGGAAGTAAATTTAAAAGATTTTATAAAATATTAAGCACCATAGTGGATAGAAAGGAATTAAAGTTCATAGAATAAAGAATTGGGTCGCTCAAACCTACCGAATGATTGAAGAAAAATGTTTGTAATCTAATTTATTTTTCATGACATTATGTGAGTTTTAGAGTTCCTTGGAGAGACTTGAGGAATTCATATTTTTGTTAAAATGGTCAGAATAGAATAGAATTTTTATTAATAAAATTCACTTGCAAAATTAGCAGAACACAAAAAGGCACTTTGCAGGTTGTATCTAGTCAGCACTGTACCATTTTCCAAAAGTGTTTTTACGATTATAAACTTTCCACATATATATTATACATGATATGTTATACATGAATCTTACAAATGAACATAGTACATGATATGCATAACCTTATACATTAACAGAACAATTATTAACAAAACAATTGAACAATTCAAGTAATCATATACACCATATTACATACTTACACTTACATCTTCAAAAACCTCTCTTCCAGAATAATGACATTTATTTATCAAGAAAATTTTAAATGTTTTTAAGAATTTTATGGTTATGTAAAGTATGTAAATAAGTAGAATAATAGTAATACAAGGTAGTATAAATTACTTTAGAAATATTTTTACCATTGGCGAGTATCTATATACACCACGGGTTCCCACGTATAAGTGGTTAGCGCATTCGTTAGTTCATGTGGCTAGTGGTGCGTCTTTGGCAAAAGATTTCCCGGAATAGATTATCCATGAAGGCTCATGTACAAAATGACCTCAGCTGTCAAAGTTGTTTTAGAAAATATTAAATACTAAACGCTATATCCGTCCCTGGAAAAAGGCGATAACCGACTGCATAAGGAAGCAAATTGGCTACGTGTAAATCGGAGATGATCCGTATAGAGAAATCCATTCCCCATTCTTTAACACACCATGCCGTCTCCTATTCACGCCCCTTCGAACTCATATGAGAAAAGTGCTTCTTTCCAGTCATTCTTCCAACTGCGTCCCACGCCGCTATCTGCCCCTCCGAGTATTTCTTCCTCTCCCAAATCGCTGCAGAGAATCCCTCTTATCTCATATTCTCCTTTCTATTCCATTCCACGAGCGCCTCTGTCTTATCTCCACTCTTTTTTAAAAACACTTCTTCCTCTTCTTTTTCCTCTTTTCGATTTTGTCGAACTTTGGTGCATTTATCTCGGCGGGACATTCGTCTTTCTCTTCCTTTTCGACACGCCATTTGCCCCTTTATTTCAGTTTTATTATCAGCGTAACTCCTGCCCCTCAAGTCTTCTTTTCCCGCCGCAATCTTTATCGGAACTCACTTGTTTTCTATCTTTTTGGGGCCTTTCTTCTGATGCGGTTGTTGTGGTGAATCATGCGTCTGTTTGTTGTCGTCTGATATATTTTAAGGTGCAGTGCATGTTCAACCCTTTCCATGATTTATTTTTCCAGAATTCCGTTCAAAATTTTATTTTTTTATTTTATCAATTTCTTTATAACTCTAAGAAATTATGTGCGTTTTCTTTATTCTAAATTTAATTTTTATATTTACTCAAATATTTTTCTTTTAAATTCATTGTGTGTATTTTCAGAATTCCGTTCAAACATTTCATTTTTTATTTGATTTAATTTGACTTAATTTGTCAACTGTTATAAAAATTACTTTCGTTTTATTTAAGATCTATTATTAATATTTACTCCACTTTTTTTATTCATTGCTAATCTGCTGTGTCGGTAAAGGAACAACCTCTTAAGACGAGTAAACACGTCAGCGTCTGGGAAGGGTTTAAATGATATCACATGATATGCAAGTAATCTCATTTCTCAGCTTAAGGGTGAATCAACATTTACTTATGAGCCTAAAAAGCTACCTGAAGGTGTAACGATGGGGGTGTGAGATCACCAGATATCGTAATTCACTTTAATTTTCAACATATAACAGAACATGTAAGATAATAGCTAACGGTACAAATGATGGAAGTGTTGACGCTGACAAAATGATATGAATGGAAATCACTCCACAGGAATGCATAAACGTAGAATTGTCAAAACCCAGAAAGACAAGTCACTAGTAAGAACAAGGTAAATAGGTAGGCCCGCTGTAATGCAGAGAGAATCATAGAGGGAAGATATACAGGCGGTAACCCAAGTACAAAAGTAAGAAGAAGACCGAAATTTTCACGCGTCCATGCTATCGGGAAAGAGATAGTAATAGTAACTAACCGTCCTTGCAAATATAAGCAATGACTATTAAATATGGTGTGAAGGCTTTTGCTGCAAGTAAATTCCATGATATTTCCGGGAATGAAGTGGTGGTCGATTCATACGACAACGTTAATTATTCAATATGTTATACTACACTCGAGGGTTTCCTTCCCGTCAGAGAGCCAAATTGCAATTCAAAAAATCATTAACTATGTATAAAACATCGAAAAATCTCCTCTATTTCTGGATAAAGAACTTGCGCTCGCAGTGAGTGGAAATTATCATTCCATGTGTTTCGTCACACAAGTCGTTAAGCCAGAATTTCTCAAAGAGTATTTCGTCTTTACTTTGTTCTTCTTTCATAAGAGGATTCTCAAATGAGTTATTTTTTCATTTCCAATAAATTTTTATATTAAACCTATAGTCCCCTTGACGAAACGATACACTACGATACACAAAAGATGCAGGTCCGAGGTCAAATCTTTCTCGCGTGGATCCCAATTCGCGCAGCATTACTCAACGGACGTTAGTTCTGCATTTAGGTGGCACTTTGCAGTCTTATATGTGAATAATGAGAAAAGTGATAAGATAATTTTGCACGTAAGCTCATGCACCCAAAAACGCATAGAATTAACGGAAGTAGAGAGGTCTAACATGACCGGGAGACGAATTTAGATACTCCACTCTTTAGGCACATACTCTGGATTATCTGTCTGGATATCATTAAGAAAAATCTTCACTGGGGGACTTTTTGCGGACAAATTCTACAGGGGCTCCAACACAGGAATCCATCAATTTCATGATTCTCCGTTCAATATATAGGCCTATTTACATGTTTATTAGAATGTGATTCACTTTCAAAATTGCAGATTTTATGCTATCATACTCAAATATACCAATCTAGGAGACCAAATGCTGTAAGGTTCCATTTTCATGTTTCGCTTTCAATTTTTATTTTCCGTCTTTTTATTCCCCAATTTTCTATCATTGTTTGTTCTTTCTTCTTTTGAGTTTTAGTTTGATTTCCTGTGAATCCTTATAAATACTTCGTTCAAACGATGAAACTACGAACTTCTTGTCAATGCTCTAAATCTTCAATGATTTATTCATATGTTATACCTGTGTCATAAACGATCTAGCTGAGAATAAAATTAACACAGGAAGGTGTCGTATTGTAGAAATTCATCACAACGAGCAAAAAGTGACAGACTAGTGCTTTTTCGAAAATTTTATTTTCCACTACTGGTTTCAGCGGGTAACCGACATCAACCAGTAACAAAAAAATACATTTCATAAGCGAATTTATTTTTCTCTCTCCCTCCTATCTTTTCAATATACGAGGTGTGTTCAAAAAGTAAGGTGACTTTATGTTTCTATGAAAAACTATTTATTTATTCATCAATATTCATGTTGTCCCCTTCAAAGTAGTCCCCCTCAAATATAATACACTTGTGCCAACGCGTTTTCCAATCCTCGTATATAAATATGCTTGGAAAAAGATTTTTGTCACCTGATGTTGGTGATTACTCGCTATAAGAGGTAGTGAAAATACAACTGAGTAAATATGACTATTTTATCCTTATTCTCTCGTTCTAGATATGAATCTTATGTTTCTATGGATTAAATCGAGAACTTTCTTTTACGCTCAACAGCTAATGACAAAGAACACTTATTCTCTGATGCGTATTGTATGTATTTTATCCTTTTGTATTCACATGTATGCTTCCTCTGTACTTTTATGACCCAGCATTTCCGTCAAAATTTTCAAATTTTTCATTTTCATTCCCACATCTGCCCATGTCTCAGAACTCACGAAAAACCGAGATTTCGGTATACATCTTACCCTGTGTTTCTCTCCTCTTTTCCATAACGATCCCTCGGTCTTTCTCTCGACTCTATTTATTCTCTGCATCCCTATCGTCCTACTGTCCACGCAAACAACCCCCTCAGCTCCCCGTACATCACTCTTCTCCCCTCCGCCTGTCTCCTCCTTAGCAACCTGTATCTCTTAACTCCTCCCACACATATCACGACCCTACTTTACCTCTTCACCTACACGGCTTGTTCATCATCCTCTCCAAACCTCTTTTACCCTTTCTACCTACCTGCCCTTCCTTTTAAAACTCAATCCTCCGAGACTTACACGTCCTACGCTTCTATATACATTCCTATTTCCTTTTATACCGACCGACTCATCAACAATCCCTTTCCTGTCTTCGGCTTCTTTATCCTTTTCTTTATTTACACTCCCAGCCTTTGCTGCTTTCCCTTTTTAAGATACTAGCCGTGTTCGGTATTATACTTTCCAAACTTTTGGGAGAGATAGGGCGCTTTTATACATCCTTTCACTTCCTCGCTGTTTTCTACGGGTTGATATTTTTCTTTGTTGAGGAGATTGATGGCGGTTCTTTACCTATGATATAAAACCATTGTCAGCAGCATTCTTTGCTGTATTCTGGGTTCTATCTTTTCTAGAAGTGGTAAAAGTTGAGTGCGGTTCAACGACTAAGATTTCAACTCGGTAATAATGTTATTTTTCTTCCTTTTCTATTTGTGGGAGATAATAGCGGTGAGACTCGTAGTTTCTCTTTCTGCGAATCCTTTTAATGAAGTAATAACTCAAGTTGTAATAGGATTTTAGGGAGTACAGTTTAGTTTACTGTCTAGGACAGTAAAGAAGGTAGTGCGTTCACCTATAGCGCAAGGCTCTAAAAATTTTCAAAGATACCGATACCAAAATTTTGTTGTTAAAATTGAAATGGAAGTTTGAATGTGACTCAAAGGAATAAAGCTCATTTACTCTCCGACATGATTCCATGCGCTTAGTTATTCAAGATTGGAAATGTTTTATTTTATAAATATTGCGAAAATAGTAGATAGCGTTTAATCTTCATTAAATTCTTGAATATTATTATTTTGGCTTCTTTACTACATTTGACATAGTTTGAGATAACAAAAATCCATACAAGAGTTATTGAGTAACTGTCTGTATATTAGTACTGCTTAAAGAAGATATGATGTACGATTATTATATCTCAGTACACTTACGCAAATATTAATATATTACAAAAAGAACCGTTGAGTTATACGTTACCTCGCCAATGATATATAACCATCAAAGGAAAATGATTCTGAAAACAGAAATTAGAAAAAAGAAATTTCCTATGTTTATCGGCAAAATGTAAAATCAAACATGGATATCCAGTTCTATTTTTTATTCACTAAAGATTAACTTCGTTTCCTTATAAGTTCTTATTGCTACCGCGACTGTCCCGGTTTCCACATAATGTAATCTATCAGAATTTGTATGTGTCAATTAAGTGTATGTGTAGCTTAAACTTCGATGGTATTATTTTACAATAATTACAGTGATGAATTAATGTATTAATGTGCGTATTTTATACACAATGTTTCTTTTAGAAGGAATTTTTATTACATAGGCGTACATATGCTTGAATTGGCTAGTGAAAATAAGTGAAACTAGAATAAAATCGTAATAAGCACTTTTTATGCAGATTTTACCTATAATCATATACATTATCTCACCTACATGGATATATAGTGATTCCCGTATTGCATCCAATTAAAGGTTATCATGAAAGCAAACAATGATACCCTTAGAGGTCCATCTTCAAGCCATTCTTATTCAGTCCTGTTTATGCATCTTTCTATAGAGGAAGAAGAAGCGGTATTGTGTGAACCGAAATAGCACTCCACTCCACTACTGCATCTCACGTTCGAAGCCCAACTTTTATAATTTTATCCACTTTCTCAACTCAATCCCTTTTCCCACCCCTCTTGCACCAAGCAGATGCATACCCCATCCGATCCCACTCCGGAGAAATCGTCTTTTTGTCGAATCCCCACTCCACCTACAAATAATCGCACATCTTTCTTCCCCTCCCAAATACAATACTATTCCCTCATCGTGTACACGCCCTCCCTCCCTCAGCTTATCCGTCCACGCCGTGGTTGCAGGGGAAGGCAGATAAATGGGACGCTCCTGGATGAAGAGAGAGTCGGGGAGAGTTCGGGTGAGATAAGTAGGTTTCGGCGCCCCTCCCGCGTCCAACCCCTTTCCCTTACCGTAGGGATTTTGAGCGTAGATTCGTTTCCTGTCCCTACAATCTCACCTCTCTTTCTCTTTTCGATTCCTCCCAATCTTTCTCCAGGTTTTTCTTCCCATGGGCTTCGGGGCGGAGGATTCGCATCTAGATGAATCCCGTCGCAGACGTGCTCCTCCTGGCGAGATTTTTATGGTAAGATTGGAGAGATGTAATTGGTCCATCTGAATCTCGGCGGTTCTTTCTTACCGATTTCCCCATCGCGAGTTCGAGTCATTTGTTTTTAACGGAGTTGAGCATGGGAAATGAGGGAAGTGTTTGGGAAAGCGGGACTTGGGTTTGAAAACCAATGGGCCTTTTCGAAGTTGGTGCGTTTTCTCGCTGACGCACGACCAACTTTTATACTTTGATTGATTATCTGGATTAGAGGTTTCTGTGAGCGTACGTACCCGATGGTTGAATGAGTTTTGTTTTGATGGAATTATCATGCGGAATCTCTTCTTGAGTTTTGGAAGTATATCAGAAGAAGGATTTGAGTATAAAATGATATGAAATTTTACTGTTTCTTTTCTTAAGACACGCTTCTGAAACCTGCATTAATCCTACAATCCATATATGGACCTGTTTACGGAATTTAAATAATTTGAAATGATACTATTCCTTTTATTAAAACGCTCCTAGAAAGTACACTTTTTTCTATTATCTGTTAACCTCTCAATTCATCAAGTCACGTATCCACGGTATAGTTTTATCTTCGATAATCCAGTAATCAAACGGCGTCGCATATTAGCGAATTTCTTACACTTTCCTAAATTCTTCCCCTCAATCTTATTCTCTGCCAGCGTTTGATCTTTCTGTGTACATCCCCTCTGTGTTATTAATTGAGAAAGCCTTCTTTGTAAATTTATTTCTTTTACGATATTGGCAAAATTGAAACGGGCTATTATTTTGAAATTAAGTTCCCATCCTTTTCTTCTACATAGATACTTGGTATCCTCTGTCGTTCTTTCTGAGGATACTGTCTTAATCTGCATAAATACCCAGCAATTAGAGTAATAGGAGTACAACAGTAGGCGTTAGACGATAAAAAGGTTGTAGGATGATGAGAAAAGTACTTTTTCCGGAAAAAGCTTTCTTTTTGAAGGAAAACACACGTACTTGTTTCTACAGATAAATCGTCATCTTCAAGGAATAAGCTATATTTATAAACGTAAAATGTTAAGATTACAGAGCTATCGGGAGAATCCTGAAGTAGGAAAATGTAGGAGGGGAGAGGCTGGACGAGGAAGAAAGGAAAGGATTAGAACAGGCTGCTAAACTGCAGGTAGAGAAACACTGTCAGTGAACAGTAGGATGCATTGAATCAATGGAGAGTAGAAAGAGAAAAGGTACTCATTAACTACGGAGAATTTCGCGGAATTGGTCTTCGAAAAGATTTCAAATTGTTTGAGGAAGTCGAGTCAATGGCCTTTGAAGGAAAAGTGCGAAATTTCGGGGGAAAAATTAGACGAATGGTTGTATTCTTGTAGGTGCTTTGCGAACTTTAAATATCTATAGTGATTCATAAAACATCTTTTATGTTTGTTTGCTCTAATAGCAAAGCAACGCTGGGCCTGGCAGTTACGTTCATTGCCATCGAGTCGCAATATTTTCAATGAGGTAAATTGGTATTGGTAAGTATTTTATTTAAATTAAACTGTGACTTGAATGAATTTAACTTATTTTATCCTCAGAAAAACTTTTTCCTTAGGGTATTTTGTGGAACAATTACGTCGTTTCTCTCTCATCTACATAATGAATTTCCATAAAACTCAGCTATTACTTTGAATTTTATAAAAGGTGGTAAGATACTGATAGAGAACTGCGTCAAATAACATCTACTCCTATGTATTGTTAATTTTTTGGCATAATATTGGCATTGATTATAGAAGTAGCAATTATAATTAATATATCCATATTAACTGACACCCAACTCCTGTATCTGTACATACGAGTAATTTGTATTTATGCAGAAGTCACGTAATTAATTCAAATTTAGATCGCTTTGTAGTGATAGTTCCCTCCGCTTCACAAACAGAACCGTTCCCTGAAATATCTGAGCGCTTCCACTTTCCCTTTATCCCAAAAGTATCCGAGTTTCAAGCACAAATCCAGAGAGGAACGCATTTAATTTTCGTCAATTTTTTTGCCTCTCGATTTTCATACCCTTCTCCCATAGCATTCGTCGGATCTCCACGTACCTTTTCACATCGGGTGTCAAAATAACGGTCTCTTCATGCGAGCTCTCGTGTTTTCGAGCTCTTGGGAGTGTTTCGCCTTGAAACCACGGTTCCCTCGCCCGAGGGGTTTTTAAAGCATGATGCACAGCGGTATTTCCCTTCAGGAACTGCAAATATGTGCGATCGCCTTGTATTCACGTAGGCGACGCGTCGATGCGAGGGTGCCCCGTTTTGTTAGCTCACCCCTCCTATTGACGTAACCCATATCTCGGCAAGAGGAATAACTAGAAGGTTCGCGGGCTCATTATCTTAATGGGATAGAGGAGGCACGTTTTCTGTCGGGCTTTTGTCATTGTGTCACGCTTAAATATACGCCGTGTTGATTTAGAGGAGAATCTAGGTTAATTTTTTTTATCGCTTTTCGCTTTTTTCGGGCGCCAATTGTGTGCCGGAATGCTCTCTCAGATTTTCGAACGTTTGGTTTGATGAGTTTTTTTTGGGTTTTTTTCCAGCGGGAAAAGGGCTGGCTTTTTTTGGGATTTCGCGATTCTGATTCCAATTTTCAGGAGTGGATGCCATTATCTAAGTTCTTGCGTTAAATGCTCCGCGAGAGATATATATATTTTTAGAGGAAAATTGCTGTGCTTGACGATGAATGCTTCGGTTCTCGGAGTTCCTATTGCGCGTGCAGGTTGAATTCTATGGTCGTGCTGATCTAAGACCTTTATTTTTTGTTGAAAGAGGATTTCGTTCATATGCTGGGATAATTCAAAATATTCAGGGTGCGATAACCTAATTTTCTTATTTCATAATGTACTTGCATTTAAAACGGAAGTTAGCTTGCTGCACCCTGCATTATATTAGTATATAATATAACATATCGGTATACAGTGATCTCTTAGCTAGTTAATTATTAGTTAGTACACATAATTTAAAAAGCAGCATTAAAATAATAAAGTATTTATTTCTAAGTGACTCTATAGCGAATATGGATAAATGTTTAGTCGATCGAGAAATATGGCAAAGAAGGAATAAAAAGAAATATCAAGGAAAACGGACAAAAAATTTCCTGACACGGCTAGCATTCGAACCAAGGTCTTTCCATACTGGCGGACGCTTTAATCCATTAAGCCCTCTCGTCAGAACATTCAGTCAAGCTGTCTAGATACTTCTATGTTTAATCCGAAATGTTTTGGCTTAAATGGCTAAGGTGTCCGCTCGAAAAATGGAAGACTCGGATTCGAGCTTGGACAAGCATTTCTGTCAAATATTTTTCACATCCGTTTTTCTTTGACGTTTTTGCACGTGCTAACATTAACATGCAAATTCTTCTTCCCTTAATCTTGTAGATATAGGATGATTAATTAGGAAAGTGTGAGTTATCAGAAATTGAAGGAAATAGTGGTAAGTTGAGAATCTTTCGAAACATAAGCGCAGCTACAAAAGACTCACAAATAAAGCAATGTTCGCATAGGAAGCTACTTGTATTTTGAGATATGATAAAGAAAGCACGACAATTTAAGATTCGATAGTTAAGGATTCGATGAAAAACAAGACGAAATAGAGCTCTACAGAATGGTATTCTTCCTATCATCTGTGGGAGCGGCAAAATACTGCGGCGGCCTTTTAAAATTCTCATTCCGGAAACAGAAGAAAGATCCTAGCTTTCAGAGAAGTTTTCAGTTCACAGAAAAGAATCTAACTTTCAATTTGATCAGTTAGCGAAATTGCCTAAACACAGGGAGCTGAAAGCCATTTCATGGGCATTTTGTGTTCAACTTTAAGATTCGATCGATATTCATGCAGTTCTTTCCTTAGTGAAAGGGAGAGGAGTGGTTAAAGCAGTTTGTGTCACTGAGTTTTATTCGACAAGCTGTGCTTCTCCACTGATTATTATTGTACTTAATCTCACTGGCGGTGCATAAAATATAATGATATGAAGGAAATAGGCAGAATTAATTCAAAGAACTAAACTTCCCTTCGGCCTTAGAAGAATGTAGAACATCCTACTCGGCAACGATCATAAAAATACGAACTATGAGTAATTATTAGAATAATTAGTTCATCCCAGCGGCCGGGTTGAAACGCAAACTCTCTAAGATGAGCTAGTGAAAACACTAGAGAGGGAATGAGCCTTACTATGCAAGATAATATAGTTTTCGCTTGTTTTCCTCGCTCATATTGAATGCTTTGCTTAAGAAAATGTTCAATTAAGTATAGCAGTGTAGCCCTATGAATAGTAGTTTTCATAGCGTTCAGTAGGAGTAACTAAGACGGATTTCAACATTTCAGCTAAACTAGTACCCATCAGATTATGTTTGCAGAGAATAAGTGTGAATAATACATTCATGGAAGGTTACCCAGTATACTCAGAATAGATTTGTAATACATAAAACCATGCGTAGTCATAGAACGATCAGATACTGCAAGATTATATAAATAGTCGGTGCTACATGTAGACGCTTCAAAGTTTTAACATTTTGGAGGTCGAAACTTGTGAGTAACAGATAAAAAAGAATGATGCTTTCTACCACTCTGGCAAAAGCCAAAAGGTGATTTATGGGGTACATTACAAGAAGAGAATTGCTATTCTTACTCTCCTCTCAAAAAAGTTGCAATGTTGTTTTATTCAATCTTCCAGGTATGTTTTGGTAAAAGTTATTTAGAACATATTTATTGAAGTAGAATACCATCGAGCGGGTTGATCAGTTGTTCTTTCTCTATCAATAGCTATTAATTCCGTTTTGTCCGCCAATTTCTAAATTTTCTTAAAGTACAAACATTTGGTTTTGATGAAAATTAACTCTCATATTTTCATGATATTTTATAGAAAAATTTTTGTAAATATTTAGATAGTTTATTGAAGAACATCACCATCAGGCTACTTTATCAATTGCACTTTCTTCAAGATAACAGTTATTTCCGCTTAGTCCGTGAATTTCTAAACTTAAAAGATTCTCAAATTAGATTTTAATGAAAAAAACTCGTGCACATTCATTATGTTAATGTAAAACATATTTATTGAAATATGTAGAACATGTTAATTGAGGAACAATGCTACCAAATTGTCTGATCAGTTACACTGTTTTCAAGATACACAGTTATCAACTCTTCTTGGTCAGCAAATTTCTAAATATTCTTAAAGTAAAAACATTATGCTCTAACGAATTTGAACTCTTGTACATTCATCATAGCTGCTCGTCACGTAGGCCGTTGGAGTCCGTCTTTCTGAAAGCGTGGCCTAACACAGGCATCTAGAAAGGCCATTGTTAGCCCTGGCCGGTCCATCTGAGAGTCATAACGCTTCTTGCTTCCATATGCGATGATCGCAGGGCGAGGCGCTTGTGTAACTAGGCGACTAAACAATAGTCCGGTTGATTACGTTGGGCACACACCGCAAAATCGTGCGGACAAAGGTGGCGGATGGCGGGGACGCCATTAATTTTCCAATATCTCCTTTTGCTTCCCGTAACGTTTTAATTTATATGTAGATACGACGCTGCCCGGAAGGAAGGCCGTTGCCAGGGCAGTAACTCAGAGAGTGTTTAATTTGTTTTTTGGAACATTTATTTAGGCCCTTTATTTATCTAGAGTAAAAAGGGCTTTTTCCGGAAAGGGTTCCTTTGTGATTTTTAAAGGTTTATTAAAAATGCGAGAGAAATTTTCAAAGAGGGAGCCGAATACAATTAGGGTTTGCACGATTCGAAGCGATGTTGATTTACTGTGTTAATATCGTATTTGATGCTTTAATCACTTATGTGACTGCAGAATAAAAGTATGATCAGTAGTATGAAAGTTACTGTATATCGGGTGTGCATGATTTTGCGTTTTTACGTAACCAGTTCCCTTGACGACCAAATGAACATTGCGATTGTTCAATTCGTGCTTATACGAAACATTTTTAGAATATATACATAGAAAATTCAATGTTACATAGACCGAAATGATATAGTGAGTAAAAGGAAATGGATGCTGAAGCAGCTTGGTTCTAGGATTAATTAATTTTTTAAAGTCTATTAATGGAATGCAGTGTGCGCACCTCCTGCCATACTTCCAAAAGGGTTACGTATGTACCGTATAAACGGACTATTAAATAAGATTTAAGTACCCCATTAATTCATTTTCTAAGTAGGGGAGAGGGATGATTTTGTTTAAGTAAACCAGTAACGTGTAACGCTTGATGTATGAAGAAATTAGAAGTAAAGTAAACGTTATATACATTTTAGAGTACGTAATATACTAAAATTATAGTTAATGCGAGCACCTATGTCATTAAAATAAACAATTGCGCAATTAAGTATAGAATTGCTTTATCAAAACAAGGAAGCCATAGAAACTTCTAAGCTTCGTTTTATGAAGCTGCTTAGCAAAACTGAATCTTAATTTTTAGGAAAAAAATCTTCCCTAAACAGGATTCGAACCACTGAGGATAAACTTTTGGATTGATCTTTGGAATTTGAAACATTTGGAAATCGGAACCAGACACTCTAACCACTCGGCCACTTTGGATTACGGTTTAACTATGTTATAATTCTACATAAACGTTAATTAAGTGGACAACTGCACGCCAGTTAATATTACATGTGAAGGATTAAATAAAACATATCTGTAGATATTGTAGATCTGTAGGCATTGTAATCTGTAGATACATTTTATTTAATCCTTGACATTTTGATGGAGTATATTTCCATATATAAGATGTATACGATAATAGTAGTACATTTTTCTATAAATTTCATTTATTTTCGTCATTTTTGAAGGGGTAATTCATTATTTTGATAATATAGGAACTTAGAGAGAGCCTGTCTGATCGGCTTTAGCATACTTCTTACTTAAGTTTGGAATTAACACATAGAGGACCAAGCAGCATTGCACAATGCAACTCATCTTAATGAGCGTAAATTCCCCTTCTCTTATTGATCCCTATGAATTGATATGATAGTCGTAATTCCGTGTTTTTACAGGCGATTGAACTGAATCTCCTCTGGGAAAAAATCACATGGAAACTTCGGGGAGATAAAAGCTCATTTTGAATATTAATTAATTTTCCGTCATCGTTTTCCTTTGGCCTTACATTAATTTTGTAATTTGTTTTTATAATATAAAATTTCCCTTTTATGTTCATCCTATTTTAATCTTTAGCTTTCCGCAAGTTTTACTAGACCCTTTTCCTTGTAGGGAGTAGGGGGGTTCCTGCTGTTTCTTTACCACAAGCATATTCTTTAACTTTTTTGATCTAAAAATTCTATATTTTTCCTTCTCTGTATCTATATATACTCTTGTTATCTATTTAATTTTATAGACGAAAGATACTACCAAAAATACGACGGAACACCGGTATACCAGATTGAATCTTGGCTAAGTGAAAGTATTTATCACCATCATTTAGGTGACTAAAGGGAGTTCGAAACTTCTGTTACTGTATCTTCTCAATTACCTCAATAAATGTAGAATAATTATTGATTCCTTACTACCGTAGGATTTAAAATACGTAGTTTGAAGTAGGAATGGAGTATCTATCGATCCAAATACATATCCCAAGAGAAAAATGGAAAATATCTGTTTTAAAAGTTGATATATTGTCGTATAGTGTACAATACTTTACCCTGCGTATGCTCATAGATATTACAAATATAATTGACTCTATGAACATGGATATACTTGTAAAGTATTGCAAACTTAAATTATAGATTTTGCATTAAAAATTTAACGCAGCAGGACATAAAGGTAACATGATGTATGGCATCAATAACCGAGCGTATATGTCCTTACATCACATTACACATTCACATTATCATCTTCGCAGAGTTCTGATTTTGAAATTTCTTTGAAGCACTCAATATTTTGTATATTCTCTATGTCTTATTGAAATCACAAATTTGTTGTTAACTCTTTCATCTATTGATGTCTGTTTTAAGATAATTTTAGTACATATATAGAATACTCCACTACATTTTATCCTCCTGTTTCACAGTTGTTATCTCACTGTATGGTTTTGATTGTTTCCGGAATACCACTTATATTCAAAAAAATATGTGCATGGAAACGTGAGTATGCCATTCCTTTCGAAAGTTCGTTTGGAAGACTATATTCCAAATTATTCATAATGCGAACAATTTTCCCTTGACCTTTGAATATTCATATGTAATTTAAATTCCGTATCATATCAGAAAAAGAATAATTAAGAGGGAAAACTTTAGGATTTTAATCTAATTATTATAAGATCGCAGTTCTCGGAAAACGATACAGCGCCAACGTACCATTACAGTTACAAGACCAACCCTTCGATATGTTACACCTTCAGAGCGTAAACAATTCAATAGGTTCCTCCGATATGCTTTCGATGAATGAGGGACCGGTGCGAAAGTTTTCCCTCGAGAATTAGCAGTGGTATCGATTGGTTTGGATGCGTTCATTGTGGTGAAACATATCGACCAACGTTTGCTGGCGGCGAATTCAGGCTTTTCCTTCCCTTGTCTCTCGTCGTAAGTTACGAATTCCTCTCTCACGGAAAGGGCGGGCATTCCATCTTATAGGCGACCGGGCTTATTTTGCCCATAAACTTTCTCAGCTCGCTACTTTCCATACAAACACCTGTTTCTTTACTGCGCCTTACATTTTCAGCCTTCCATACATTTCCTCTTCCTTAGACTCCCTTCACTTTCCTCTCTTTCCCCTGCAATCATCACTCTCTCTCGCCTTTCCGTTCTCTTTTCTTAAGTTCTATCTTATGTTTCCTTTACCCTTTCCCTAAGGATGCCGCGTCCAGGTATATTTTCCAAACGTATATTTCAGGAATTTAGAAATATCCTCTACATTAACAAAGTGTAAATCACCAAATTATAGCTCAGCAGTGGTTGTATTCTGTCTATGATTCAGATTTTATTCTTCGTGAAATTGTAGAGAGAATTATGCTAAGATAGATAAGTCTCAAAAGGGTAATTTATCTTAAATTCAGCGTAATTATATGAATAGTTGCCCTGAACGAAAATTTCGCAGACGGACACTGATACTCTATTTCCCCACCTAATCACATTTCAACAAATGCGACAATCACTTCAAACGAATAAAATATACTAACACATACCTAAAAACACTCTTTCGTATTCTGCATGTTTTACTTCCGGTTATGAGAAAAAGTTTATTTTAGGCTAAAAAAACTGATGAGCTAGCTGAGCTGGAAGTCACTGACGTATTATTATGTTTGCTAGTTAAACATTAATTTCTTTAAGGACCGTGAAACCCAAATAAAAGAGCAAAATTTTCCATCCTATATCAATGAAAAACGGATGCTAAATCTATATTTGAATTACGGTCGCTCTAGGATAAAATATTCTAAATAATCATGAAAAAAGTGATGTTTTTCTGTAATCCTTTAGAGTTCCGAGTTCTTTTCTCAAACAAATGTTTTAGAAAGGATTATTTGTGCAATGTAGATGTTATTAAATAGACACCTACGATCGTTGCCTACAATTCCTACTGTCTCTTTATTTGCTTTATGGAATTTTCAAAGTCATGCATTGTAGGAGGAAGTGGCCTTTTTCTTCTATTTTGTATGCGTTACCATTTGAATAGTTAATCCATATTACCTAAATATTTACATAGTTAAACCATATTATCTGAACATGTCTTGTTCTTTCCACTGTTGGTTGTGGTATATTGATGATTTTTTGAGTTTTATATCCGTTTTAAACCTTACACTTACTCAAATAGCGTATGTATCAACTATAATTGAGTTGAAGATTCAAACAGTAAGACCTCTTTAAGGAGGTTTTCAGGGGACCAGATGAAATCGCGGTATATTCAGTATATCATTGTGACCGGATTAAGACAACGGAGTATTTTTTGCGCTTTCGAAAGCAACGAGGAAGAGTTTTTTATCTTAATTTTTTACACGAGTGATTTACACTAAAAAGCTAAGTAAAAATCTTCTTTGTTTGTTGTTTGCTTTATTTCTTACAGTTGAAGATGAGATATTTAAAGAGACCAGGAATTATGGCTGTGTAAGATAGGTTGCCATTTATTCATAATTTCGAAGAATTGTCAGCTTTTAGGATTAAGAGAGTACTTTCTTTCATTAATCTATTTTTGTCACATTCAGTTTTGAATTAAGTAGTTTTTTTACCTATTATACAGTTAGGGATGTTAGAAATAAGGCAAAGCAATATATGAGGTCGGCGACTTATATAAGGTAAACAATTTTTGGCCCTTCAAATGAGGCGAACGAACGGCTAAAGCGGATTGTAGGTTACAAGGGGTTTGGAGAAATCCATCTTAAAAGCTTTTGGCTGAAAGTCTTAAGCGGTATTTATATCTTTTTTTTTTGATGAATATTTCCGATAAAGCGAGAAAAGTTAGTATTAAATAAATTAGCGGTCTAAAGCGGTAACCTATAAACAGGTTTACAGAATAAACTAATAGTATTATTAAAATTATTTAGATAAGCTATTTAAAGTTCTTAAAGTAGATATTGTTCAAACAGCTTCGACAGCTGAAGTCATTTTGATCTTATGGGTCTCATCGGGAATCGAACCCGGGACCGCTCTTGCCAAAGCCAAACCTCTGAAGACAGTGAAAAGGCAATATTTAGCGATATAAATTTATATATTTACGAAACTGAAGTTTATGCATAAACATGTTCCTCTTTAATGAACACAACGTTTGAATTAAATTATTCTTCAATAAATATTGGGAGTATCAATATATCTAAGGTAGTTATTTACATAAATAAATAATATTTAAATATTTTCATTGATATATCAAATTATTCTTGATCACTAATTAGAGTCTCCGTAATATAAATGTACCTCAAATTTCTATTTTTATGCACTGCTTTTCGTTGCGAACAAATATAGAATCACAAAAATATAATTTAGTGAAGTATTATAACGTCATTGGTCGCTCTTGTTAATTTTCATTTTACAACCTTTCCCCAAAATTTTGCGGCGTCATTAGGATTTCGCGAAACAAGGCACAGAAGTAAATTCTTCGTAATGTCTTAATTGAACCGCATAAAAAGTTAATTCGGAGACACGGGAATAAGCGCAGAATGGCGGAATGACATTTAATTCCTCTTAGTAATGGAAAACAGGGCGGGAACAATAGCCGAAGAAATTTGAAATTTTGCGAGAGTCGGGCATAGGAATGATTTTTGCTTGTGCCTCTGAATTCCCAGGCGTCCCCGGGGAAAGAATTCCACGTCGCCCGGCACGAAATGGGAATAAACTCTTCCCGAAGAAAAAAACTCCATTTTTCCTCTCTCTCTCCCCCGTATCCTTCGGCTCTTCCCCTATCTGATCCTATCCCTTACTCCTGAGCCCATATCTCCTGTCTCATCTCCAACTTTTCTGTCTCCCATTCTCTTCAGCTGACCCTATTTCCACCCCTAACTCATCTTCTCTCTCCTCATGTACATCCCTCTAAGCAGCATTTCCCCTTGAAGCGCTCACATACGAATCTATGTCATATCGCTATTGAAAGAGGCCGATAAATCATCCCTTTTTCAGTCTCTTAGTTTTATTAGGACGTCATTCACGGCTAAATAAGGTCATATCTGCTTCGTATTTCTTTTTTGGTGTCTTTCGATATCCACTGCAAGGCTTATATTGTTTGTGGGATGAATCGAAGATTCTTGGCGGTGGATTTTATTAGAGTTTTTAATGATCAACTGTGACACTTTAACTGGATTTATTTTATATTTTTTAATTTTCATATTTATAATTAAATTATTCATTGAAACGCCTTGTATTTCATATGAATAATAATTCACTGTCGCATATGTCATTTTTTCCTAGAACATATAGACCTAAAGTACTTTAACTTCTATATTAATCAACAAGTACCTCTCTGAAATATGAGCTTTCCTTTTGTTATTCCATTAATGCCGTGTATCATAAAGAATATTCAGGCCTATTATTAGTGAAGAAATATCTTGGAAATATGGTTCCCGTCGAATAAAGATGAATCACAATTATCGATATTGGCAACATGGTTGAAGGGAAAAAGTACCTTCCAGAGATATGCATATTAAAGTTCCATAATTTTTGCTGAATTTTATGTCCTAAGGCAGAAGAAAATTTTCATAATTATCCGTAAATAACTTCCTCTGACATATCAGTGGATAATATGTATTCTAATACCATAGTAGCCGAATACTATCATAAACGTATCTCTCAAATATTCTCTTTAAAAAATGAACTGAGTTGGGTTTCAATATTAAAAAATCGTCATCCCCAGAATAAAGGAATGCAAAATATTTTTAAGGAGATCAAAATATTTTATGAAGATATTCTGTGAAAATTTCCTTTAATAATAGGTTTTCGATATATCTGGCATTTGCATATCTTCCAGAATACAAGAATGTGAATACTGTCCTATATTTTACTCTTGTTAAAATAGTTTGCTTTGCCATTTAAACGATTTTTATAAATTTGTTTATACGGCAGAAACATCAGCCATCGTTTAAATTTAATCTTATTACTCTTAGTTCGATAACCTTAGCTTCCTGTGTATTACTATATTGCAGATTCACGTTGGTAATTATTAATCACTAAAATAAAGTTACTCGCTAGTGTATATTTTAGTTGTATGTTACACAATGCAGCATGATTTCATGTAAATGTTAGATCAGGAGAAAATAGGCCATCTCTATAAAACTCAATCTTTTTCATATTGTAAGCGAAATTTATGTTAAAATAGGTTATGATATTACGATGATGATATAGATTTAACTTTTTTGTGGTTTTCTGTTCCCTAATGGTATCATCAATTTTCTAATTCAAGCAAAGTTTAGATTTTTTCATTTATTTTTATATTATATATTCATATAATAGCTCCGAGGAGATTCGAATTTCCTTCCTACCGATTTCGTACCCCTCGATTTACTTACAGTTAATCCCTACTCTTTAAGTGCAAACTCGCCAAGCTTGAGCTGCGAAATTTCCTATTCATAGTCATCTCCAGTCATAGCCGAGATTTCCTAAGCAAGGGAAATAATTAATACCGTCTTCTCGAGAAACTTGGTAACTCTGATACATCCCTAGTGCCCTAGATAAAATTTGACTGCTCAGCAATTCTTTTGACGAGACAAAGAGTCAGCTGTCCTTTGCTTCTGAAGTCCCATGGCTTATCTTCTTTATACAGGCGGATGGGATGCAAGCTCCTATGTAGTAAAGACCATCATGGTAAAGGAGACCGTATGTTTAAATTTACGAATTTTTCTCGTATATAAAGGCCCTAAAATTGTTGTTTAAGTTCAAGGAAAAATTAGAAAGCTTATGAATTACTTCAAATGAGTTGCTAATGAGTTGCTTGAACTAATAAGTTTCCATTTAGTATATTTTTTCTGGTAGTGTTCAATACTAAATGAGTCCTTCTAAGAATTTATTGGAACTTGGAAGACTCGTGATAAATTTCTCATACATCGTGAAAGGATCACCTACACTTTCTACTACAGCATTATGTAATTTAATATCGAATATTCTCTTCTAAGAACTGGCGGGTGAATTGAAGGAAACTCTTTAATGAGATCCTTTTAGAAAATTATCTGTCTGAAAAATTTATAAATATTCATGAATCTCGCTTCAATTATCTGATTTTCTTCTTAAAAATCCGTTGAACCTCAATAAGGTTGATTTTTTTAGAATCCATCGTTTTTCAAGTATCTAATATTTTCTTCTAATGTCTATATCTTTAAAACTTCGATTATGAATTAACATATTCAGGATATGTTAGGACATTTGTCATTTATAGTGAGTATTTTTATCACAAAATTCTGTCTTTATTTTTTATTTAAGGAAGAAAAATTGCCTTAAGGTTCATTATCATCGATATTTGATTGACTTTGATTGGGGAAGCATAATCTCTACAACTTTGAAAACTTTCCTTCAGCACTCCCTTAATGTGAGCGTTTTCCCTCGCATTGAGGATTATGGCTTCCTCAACCATCAACTTCCTCAACCATCAACCACGAAGATTTTTCTCCGTAAACCCAATTTCGTGTTGTTACTTCCTAAACATAAACATTAAATATTAAAGCACATATTGAAAATTGAGGCTATATGGAAGAGAGGCCAACAGGCATAAATTCGCCTTAATAAAGAGTTTATTATGATTGTTATCACTCGTTAATTATTCATGATAACATTTTTGTAATAAACATTATCCATATTTTTGTTTGATATTCATTCATTCTAGTGGAATAATCACATTTGGGAAAAATCTTGAACAGTTTTGTGTTGAAGTAAAACGAAAAGTTGAGGTTATAGGAGGAAAATAAGGAAATTTTCTCTTGCCACTACATTTGCGAAGAATTTCAGATATTTTGTTTCCTCTAATAATAACTCTCGTCCCTCTTCTTTCACTCTGTTCCTGTTTTCTTTTCCATTTGTTTCTCCTCGCTTCGTACATCCTATCTCCTCATCGCCACCTTTTCTTTGCTCTCAACCTCAGTTTCCAATTTCGAATCCGTCTTTTACTTTACATCGGCCAAAGCCTCTAGGCAGACCCAAGAAACAACCAAACACTCTCACCCACCCTCTTCAACATCCTCTTTCCTTCTTTCCAAAACTTCCTTTCTTTTGATTCTCTCACCTCCCACAATTCCTCTCGAGATCTACCTTCTTTCCTCATATTGACAGGAACACTATTTTTGAGACGCCATTGTTCCCACCGTGCTCTCCCACCCAGTTGCTTTCATACTTAGCTTAGGTCTTTACTTTATGAGATTTTAACGCTGGGTGTTTGTGTATTACTATTATTATTTAACTCATCTAGCGAGGTAAGGCTATTATAGTATCTCTTCCATCCAAGGTTTATAGGTTTTCTATCATAATATACTAAATTAATTCAGAAATCATAAGTGAGGAAATGGATAGAGGAGTATAAACGCGATATTCCCAAGGAACAATCTCAAGGAAGAAAATACTTGAAAAAAGACCAACGGGACCGGGAATCGAACCCGGGTCTCCCAATTACCAGTCAGAGCACCAGAAATTATTATAAGATTAATTATTTTAAGTAAATGGATAAATAAATTAGTTTTGAAATTTACAAAATTCTTGAACATAGCATTCTTATCACAATGCACTTGTGTTTGCATTGAAAATTTATATATGGTTATAATTTTGAAAAACATGCTAATTTTATATGCCTGTACTTTTCGTACTTACCAATTTACTCGTCCATGTTTGTAATAAAGTAAATAAAAATATTTAAGCATCAGCAGAGAATATGGGTCGGTTAAATATTGAGAGAATAAGAATTAACATTGAAAACAACTGAGGGGAAAATGTTAGGGAAAAAATAGAAGGGAAGATACAGACAATTTGTATTAGACAGCTCTAAGGATATAATAAACATTAATATTCCAATTTTCTCGGTGATTACTTCCTTCGTGTACACTACGTGCTTAATTAATATATTGTGGCATATGTGGACGGTAAATAAATTATTCTGTATAAAGGTGGGTGTTACCTGGGAATATGTTGGAGAGCATTATACTGGTGTATTATAACCTGCAGAAAAATAATAAGATGCCTTTCTTTTTCATTCTTAGACTTTCATAAGCTTAGGTTATGATTTAAATATCTCCTAAGTTCATCACACTGCATTATAATTTAAATATCTCGCTTCCTTCCCAAACTAGATAAAGTTTCTTCCATCTTCTGACGAGAAACTAAGTTACCACTTCGGATTCACGAGTTTAAGCGAGAATAACTCGAAAAATAAATCTCACGTCATTCAAAAGAGAAAATCCTTTCCGGAGATCCACCTTTACGAATCTCAGCGACTTTCGCACGTCCGTCTTAATGCTTTACCTGGATCAACTGACGCTTAAAGCTCCTGCCAGACTGAATATTTCATCGCCGTATGAAAAATAAAGCTCCTTCGAATGCAAGGATAAAGAATACCTCTTCCGGGTTATTTTAAGGCAGCGCCTTGTTGCTTTCTCACTGACCCCAAATAGATGAGTGCCTAATTATATTTGATAGTAGCAGCACTCGGGCTCACCTGTGGGCATGCAATTAGTCGGACGATTTCTGCCCGTTCAGGTAATTACGCTTTAATTATAAAGGCTGGTGCTAATGGCCGACACGGTTGGCGTCATTAAAGTTGAAACAACTTTTCCTTTCCCGAATCATATTTTGCTATGGTTCGGATACTACTCGCTGTAAAAAGGATTCGTTTATTATTTTTATTTCATCCTTCAGCTCGAGCTTTGGTTTTTGCAATTTTGAGCTAGCTTTGATTAATTTCTTTAATGAAGACGAATACGTGGGTAGGCAAAGGAATAACGGTTGTGATGGAGGAAAATTTTCATTTCTCAGAGTTAACTTAGCTTAATATGTGAAGCTGGTGTTAACTTTTCATCTATGAGTTTACCTCTAAAGTAACTTTATGTTATTAGTGTTGGACTTGATGAGGTTGATGGTCAGTTAACGAACTGAATTCGGTGTGTATTATTTCCTTTATGGAGTCTTACCTGGAGTTGAAGGCCCTATTATTGGATCAGAACTGAATTTGTTTCAGCGCCTAGTCCGTCATCCAAATTGAATAATTTCGTAGACTTATACATCCATAGACTTACAGGAAGTGCTTTAATATGTGTTCGGACAAGGGAATGAAAAAATCGCTAAGCGAATGAAAAATGTAGCTTAATCTAGACCGTTCTTTAGGATTTGTCACGAGTAATCGATCGGTGTTTTTAAGATGCTTCTTGGTGTAATATAAAAGTCCTAAAAGCAGTGCTTGGAGAAAACATATTTGACGAATACTGAGTAAATAACTTCTTGAAAGCTTTATACTGAAAATGTTCATAGGCTACTTGAAAATGTTCATAGGCTACTTGAAAATGTTCATAGACTACTTGAAAATGTTCATAGACTACTTGAAAATGTTCATAGACTACTTGAAAATGTTCATAGACTACTTGAAAATGTTCATAGGCTACTTGAAAATGTATCTTTTCGCAGAATTTTTCACCATTCATGCCATAATTTGCCTTATTATTTGTCTCAATACAATCGTTCTAGCCACATTCAATCAAATTAGGTCCTTAATTTGAAATAATTTAAGGTAGTTGTTTCAAATTTAAATCCTTACTAGTAAGTACGGAAGTTTGAATAACGTTAGCAACGGTAGTGATAATCCTAAAATTTGATTATGATTCATAGCAGTAATATTGTTCAAAGCTGAGGTGTGCTCCCACATGTGGGTCACCTCCAAGAATCGAACCTGGGACATCTATTACTAATGGTAAAGCCGCTACCAACTTGGCTATCTGGGAGCTCTTGGGTTTCCCTCATTTGATATCTTATTTATTCAAGATAAAAATGGAGTGACATGTGATACACTTTCCATATATCTCAACAAAGTTTTCCACTTAAAGCGCTACTTTGCATATAAAGTATTTCTTTCAGAGTGCACAACTCTGTAGTTTCCTAAAACTTATCGTCTGGCATATTAAAGTTTGTTAGACTATACGTGCTCCTTTTTCAGATTCAGTCTACCTAACCTGAGTTTGAAACGCCTTCAGATATACATGAAATTGGGCTGTCGGATGTAGGCAGTGTGTACGACTCGTGAAGGTGGTCCCTGGGTTCGAATCCCGGTGGGAGCACACGTGCGAAATGACGTCAGCTGTCGAAGAACTTGTAGCAATACTATTGTTCGACATTAAATCGTGAGCAATTTAGCGATATTTTTGCACGTCAATAAACAGACGTATGCTAGCCTCTTGATCAAAGTTAGCCACACATTCAACGTTAATCACACATTTCTAGGGATTTGTTGGATTTCCTCCTATGATTTCATAATTTCACCTCTGACAGAACTGAATATCTAGGATTTTCCGCTTTAACTCCTCGGCAATTCGCAAGTGTACTTCCAGCTCGACTTCTTCGCTACGTCTTCCAGCATTTTTTTCGTTTTTCCCGATCATATCCCTTTCCCTAATCACATTCAATCTATTTCCACCCCATCTTCTCTAAGAATTGTGTATTCCTTCTGACCCTCTCCCGATCCTTTCATCCACCTCTTCTTCTTCCAATATCCTTTTCCTCCTTTCTCCATCTTTCCTTTCTTTCTCCTTTTTCCAATCCCAGCCTCCAATCACAGCCTCCTCTTCAAGGAACCCATTACGGACCGCCTCGCAAGACTTCTTTTGTCAGGCAGGAGAACATCTTTTCACTTGCAAACCTACCCCCTTTTCACTTCGCCCCTTCTTCTCCCGCGCCTCTATTTCACTTTCTCCCTTGGAAGTTATATTTTATATATTTTGCTCTCTCTTTCACTCCGCCGTACGCAATTCTTTTGGTGGAAGTGCCTAGAGTAGAAAGTCGTGTAATTGCGGCACGAACCCCCACAGCATGCGAGAGACGTGCTGGAGTCAACCGCGGTTTCTGCTTGTTTATTCTTCGGAATATGTGCCGTCAAGATCACTGACTCCGTTTTTCCTTTCGGAGCCGTTATGTAGAGAAAAGGAGTAACTGGGCTATGACGTTTTGGTAAGTGTTTGGAAGGATTAAAGCGGAAGTTTCGTTTGGCTCATCTTGGATTTGGGCCGAAGTTATTTTTACAGAGGTGCTGAATTTCATGATCAATCTTAGTGATCGTTTATAGGGTAGATTCTTTGATGACCTTTTCTGCCAATAATACTCCTACTACTTTTTACTGCTCTAGATACATCCCTTACTTCAGACACATACATCACATACAAGGCGTCCCAAAATTAACGGGTTGATCTGAAAATTGAATAAAAGGAATGAGGGAAGTGATTAAAATACGCCGGTTTTTGAATTTTAGTCGGAAAACCAAATTTTTGGTCACACAGCCGGAGTGGTTTCATAAGCAACACCGTTAGCATGTGTTTCTACAAATTTTGTGGCATTTTACTTGCTGTATACAATGGATATTTTGAAAATATAGTTTCATAGGTTTTGATAACTTCATCGCAACATTTTTATTCCAATTTTTTTAGTTTTTCCTTTATAAACTTATAAAAGTTCAATGATGCTAATCTTGCAAAGTTTTGCGTAATTGTCGTAGAACGAGGATTCACATTATTCAGAAATTGCTATATCATGTTGAAAAACTTTATCGTTTATGTCTCAGCAATTAAACTACATAGAAATTCACGAAGTTAGAAAATAAAACCAAAAAATAAGTATCTTTAACAAGGAATGGGTAATGGGTGGTTTTGCACGTAAGGGCGTGCACTAAGGAAAAATCCCAAGGAAGAATAGACTTGAAAAAAGTCCGACGGGACCGGGAATCGAACCCGGGTCTCCCGATTGCCGGTAGGGTGCTCTTTCCGTTGAGCTATCTCGCCGGAACAAGACCCGGGTTCGATTCCCGGTCCCGTCGGACTTTTTTCAAGTCTATTCTTCCTTGGGAAATAAGTATCTTTATTAGCTTTTTTCCGTAGGTATGATGCTTTACAATTTTTAGGCTGAAATTCGTGGTATTCTGTGTGATGAATTCATATCATGTTTCTGTCATACCTCCAATGTGATTTTAGAAATAATGTATGCTTTTAGTTTGACCTTAAGAAATAAATATTTATACACCGGGTATGATAGGAAACCCGGTAAGGTAAATGGAATAATGGATTCTCAACAGTAATTCTCAACGATATATCTAAATTGGATCATTATGTTAGAACTGTGGGATATTTACGTGACCCCTGACCAACTTTTAAATTTAAATCATAAACGTAATACATCATCCGTAAATATACATTTTCGAAACAAGTTACTGAAATCAATTATCATACCTATTAATTTAATCTATAGGGAAATTCCTAAACATCAGCGAATGTAGGGCAATTAAACACGCGATTTTATTAATTCAAAAATAACATTATTTGCCTCTCACACGGTCATCGAACGCATTCCATTTGAATGCAAATTCAACAAAACAGGCCTCGTGTGAATATATTCATGCCATTAAATTCATTTATGCTTCAACGAAAATTAAAGAGACATAAGAGTCGTAATGGTAACATGCATTTTGAACGTGCCAAGTTCTCAGGTGCTGACAGAAACGAGTACATCTTTAAGATTAGTTTTTAAAAAATTCGTGCGCAGGAAGAAAGAGCTGTTACGTAAAAGCGCCCCTTTACCGTAGACGTCGACACACCGGGAGAAAAATTCCCCTTAAATATCTTATTCCGTGAGTGGAAAAGTTCCTCCAGGAATTGCTTAAGAGCCGTGACTACTTCCCTTTTCGGAAACTTTTCCGGTAACAATTTCGCGAGACGAATGCCATCATCGGTGCGACCATTATCTCTCAACAGTGCTAATAGATCGAATCTTTGGTACGATTTCCTCGTTTACTTATTCATAACAAACTATCGAACCCCTCGGAAATTTTGGAGAAGTTTTCCATTCCGTCGCAACCGGATTTCGGAAAACACTTATGAAATATTGTCGGGCGGGGGAAAGGCCTTTCGTGACCAATTTCGACCCGCTTTCTATCTTTTCCTTTCTTTGCCCCGACTTCTTCCCCGAAGACTGAGTTTGGGAAGGACTGAGAAATGGGGACCGCGTGAATTTTCCAATGGAAAAGAGATTTCGAGGGTTTCGCTCCTTCAGGGTTAAGAGCTTAGGATTGCGGGATGGAGAAGGAGAAAACAAGGGAGTATAGCTTTAAAGAATATGAAGTATCAGAGGAAGAAATGTGAGATGAAAGTGAGAGGGATGTTAGAGAGAGAGAATATGAATCGGATTTTTTTAGATGGATACGTCAGAGTAAGAGCCGGCGGCGTATTTGTTGCGTCAGAAATTGAAATGAGTTTTGCTATCATTGTTTACATCTCGGGATCTACTGCGAAAGGTTTGCTTTTCGTTTTCTTCTTTTGCGCATTCCGTCCCTGGGTTGTTGCGTAACGATTTGTAAACGAATGTTCATGGATGATGAAAATTTCGTTCGTCCTGAGTCTGGTTGGGCCTTCCGAAGAGTGTGATTCTGGATGGTCCAATACATTGATGAAACTCGTATGTGTATATGCAGTGCACATATTCGTTCCAATTCCATTTGTTCTTATGGTCCTGTTGTAGTTTCTACAATGTATCCTGCTAACTCAGTTTCAATATTAAGCTTTCGCGTAGTTTTCGACATTTGAAAACTCAGTTTTGATGGCGCATTGTTCCATAGTTTTTGACATTTCTCTTTGTAACTGTTTTTTACTCTATAAAAGGTATTGCATCTCTTGATACTAACACATTTTATCCATGTAATTAATATTTACTATAAATCTACAAAACTTCCACGAGGCACAATAAATGATTAAAAAATAATTAAAATATATACCAGAGAAGTCTACATTAAAGAAAAATATTTAAGATTATGAAATACTTTAATATAATAGTATTAAGTTATAGATGTCTTCCAATTAGTAAAGGAAGTTCAAAGCTTGTTTCTATAATGTGGTTTCGTTGAGTCCTAAAATATTAGAAGTCTAAAAGAAATCGTATAGTCTAAAGGAAGGTTAGTCATTGACTGACATTTTCTCTAAGAGATAAAGGTTCTCCAAGCGCCGAAATTGCGGCGACCGTCTAAGGGCGATTACCGGGAAACGGATAATCGTATTAGCGGTCCCAGTTCTTTAGAATCCCGATGTACATTTCGGAAACAATGCTTCCATCTTCATAGGGGGTCCAATGCTGAATGGACAGAAAGAGTGTGGTGTGAGGTATTTGTAACTGTTTGTCGTGGGAGGGGGTTTTTTGGGGGTGGGGTTTTTTCTCTGGGTTTGTGACGTATGTGTGGACGGTGTGTAGCGAAGAGCGATGGGGTGGGGTTTTTTCCTGTGAGGTACGGGGAGGAGGTGGGGAACGGAAATTCCGGAATTAGGGTCTTCTAAGAAGTGGTATTTAAAAGAGAGTACAATGAAGAGGTAGGGATGGGCCCATCGTCGGCATTCATGAGTTTCCCTTTCTTTTGATATATGAAAATGCTTTCATAAGCATCGAGTTTTGAGTTATTCTGTATTGATTTCTTTAATTTTAAATTGTCTAAATTAATCCTGTGATTGTGTTCTTGTATGTGTTGCGCTACGGAAAACTTAATGAACAATTCGAATCCATCAAATTCACCGCCGAAGAGGAAACAAATGGTACACTCCCCTTCTTGGATTTAAAAATAACTAGATCACAACACAAGCTCAAATTTAACATATATAGGAAACCCACTCACACGGAAATGTACATACCATCTGATTCAAATCACCACATCTCACACAAATTAGCCCCATTCCATTCCATGATCAACAGACTCTTAAAAATTCCACTTTCACAAAAAAACTTCAAGAAAGAATTAAACCACATCAGAAATATCGCAAAACAAAACGGATACGACCAAAACATGGTTAACAACATTCTCAGAAAACACAAACATAAACTCAAAATAAAACAGAACACGACTCTTACTTCAACTCAGGACAAAAAACACAAATTCATAAAACTCCCCTACGCCCCGGGAGCTAGCAACAAATTAAAAAACATTTTCTCCAAATTCAATTTTACTCCGGTGTTTGTGAATAATAACAAACTCTCCAACCTTCTTCATAACCCCAAGGACACTACGACACCAACACAAAAATCGGGCATTTATGAAATCTCATACCAAGATTGTGACAAAATATACATAGGACAATCGAAGCGAAAAATAGAGAATAGATTCAAAGAACACTTAGCTCATTTTAGACACAACCAAATTAATAAATCAAGCGTAGCGCAACACATACAAGAACACAATCACAGGATTAATTTAGACAATTTAAAATTAAAGAAATCAATACAGAATAACTCAAAACTCGATGCTTATGAAATCATTTTCATATATCAAAAGAAAGGGAAACTCATGAATGCCGACGATGGGCCCATCCCTACCTCTTCATTGTACTCTCTTTTAAATACCACTTCTTAGAAGACCCTAATTCCGGAATTTCCGTTCCCCACCTCCTCCCCGTACGTCACAGGAAAAAACCCCACCCCATCGCTCTTCGCTACACACCGTCCACACATACGTCACAAACCCAGAGAAAAAACCCCACCCCCAAAAAACCCCCTCCCACGACAAACAGTTACAAATACCTCACACCACACTCTTTCTGTCCATTCAGCATTGGACCCCCTATGAAGATGGAAGCATTGTTTCCGAAATGTACATCGGGATTCTAAAGAACTGGGACCGCTAATACGATTATCCGTTTCCCGGTAATCGCCCTTAGACGGTCGCCGCAATTTCGGCGCTTGGAGAAACTTTATCTCTTAGTTCATTGACCGCCGAGTTCCTTTTTTCTCCTTCTGACATTTCCTCTTCAAATGTTGATAAATTCTAATTTATTCCAATACTTCCTCATGTATTTATGATGAACTATCTATTTTCTCAAAAATTTTAATATTTCAGCGATTTTGTGTAGGCGGTAGATTGATTTGCAAACTAACAATATAGCACTTCACGGTGAAAAATAATAATAATGTGGCTTTAAAAATGATAATATTATTACAAAATCTATCAATTTATTACAATCGTTCAAATTAATATTCTTTATGTAGGTTATTTTAAGACATTTATTTTAACTGAGTTTTTAGTATTTTTTATTTTTAAACTTTAAAAAATTAATTTTGGGGCAGAGGAAAACTTTGTATTAATCAACTAAAGTCGAATACATTACAGAAGTCAGGGATTAAGGATGAGATATATTTTTTAACAATAACTTTTTCTCAGAGTAGACATTAATTCAGCCCACTAATAATAAGGTAGGTTTAATGGAAAACTATCATAAAATGTTGTATTCATCACGGCGAATAAATTCAGTTGTCTGTTATTCCGTCCTAATCTCTACGGCAACGCGAATCATTCTCGTACATTTCCAAAGGATGCATTAAAGCCTCGCAGATACACTCTTAAATTCGTGAACCGCCAGAGCATCCTAATTCCTTAAGACCCTCTTTCAGCATTGCGCTACTTAGAGATGATTGCAAGAGAGTTATATCGCGGAGAGTGGAATTGCGTCATTCCCGCCAAGATGGCGAGCGACGGAGCAAATGCAAAAAGCCGTGTTTAGGACGAGGAATATTTCCGATTCAACCTCACACGACCTTTTTTCTCCCTCTATCCTTTCTCCCGAGATTGACTTCCTGACAAAAGACGCGAGTCTTAGCGCACGAACCGTGGATTTCTCCCGAAAATCTTTATCTCTCCGCCGTCAGAATAGCAATCGAAGGCGTATCCCGCTTTATTCTGGATGTTTTATTGCTTTTTACCTGCTGCATAATCCAGAACCTCCCTTCTCCTTGACCTCCTAGTCCTATTCTATTCCCTCCAGAACTCCATATCTCCCTTTTTCCTATTTCCGAATCGAGCTGCCTTTAAATTTCACGAGATGGGAATAAACTCCTGCGGAAATTGTTTTCCAGGTAATCATAAATTTCATTTTGTCGTAGTAAAGTTTCCGTCTCCGACGATAGCTGAATGCTTTTCTGCAATGGGAAAAGAGTGGGGGATAGCGTTTCCCATGATGATAATGTATCACGAGCATAATAGGCTCATATTGCTTTCAGTCTCGACGCGAAACTTCTCTCCAGAAGGAAATCAGCTCTCTTATGTTTATATAGGTAAAATATAGGATCGTACGGATGAATGCGCCTCGTACTGGGTATTTGAAAGGGGTTGGGAACTAGTTGTATCTCGTCAGAGAGAGTGGCTTTATACCAAAAAAGAAGGATTGCTTACGGAAGGAAGATGATAATAGTTACTCGAAGATATAAATCTACAGGAGTTATAAAGAGAATAGCAAGCTACGTTGAGATATTCTTTTTTGAATTTCAAGGCCGCACAATTCAAGGATTCTATCAACAGATGTCACTAAAATTCATCTCAAGATAGATTGGAATTCGTATTTATATTTTCCGTCGTTGTTGAGAAATGTTTCTCTTTTCTTCTTTTTTATCAAAACTAACTTAATTAGACATAAAATGCTCATCTACATTTCTTACATAAGACCTTTTGAATCAATCATTTTTCTTCGACGGGGATTTAAAGCAGTTTGAATGAAATTAAAACTATATATTATACTATATACCAGTGACATATCACTTCCATATTATCACAGAATGTCCAAGTATGTAACGCATTCTCCTGGGCTGAATTCAATCCCGGGTTCGATTCCCGTTAAGGTCCATACTTTGGAAAAAGTACAAAATCTCATCGGCTGTAGAAGCAGCTTCTTAAAAGTATTGCTAACAGAGACCCTATATTTAGTTCATAAACGAGAAAAAAATAATATCTTTTCTAAGGTTGAAATATTTAATTTGAGAATTTTTCGTAGTAAAAAATACAATCTAGAAAAAGTAACAGTAGTAAAAAATTTTACGAAGCATTGTAGTCATCTAGCATTTAGCCAAAGGCGTCTTAATGTTAGACTGACAACCCGTAGAATTACAGAATTCGTAAAACTTCCACTCTGCCACGTACTCACAATGGATGAATCAGTGTGATATATCGGAAAGTTTTATGGAAATACGGTAATAAAATCCGAAAAGTTATCCTTTCTAGGTATCTAACGTATTCCCGAGCGTATAACGAACACGGCCAGAGCAATTTTAATTTGTTTCTTCACTATTCGTCGAATATTCAATCCACTTCTCGCCCAGGGATTCCCAATTTATAGGTTTTTTCCCTCGTTTGTTCAGAAATGAGTCCGTTGAGCCCGGACGAAAATTGATATCTTTGTTTGGCCTAATGATCAAAGTTTCTTTCAAGGCGGCGAAGTTGCAGCTGAGCGCTGCAGTTAAAAAAATTGAATTTTTAATTCCTTCAAACTTGTACCGGCTTCGTTAGGCACAGACATGAATAAAAATTACTTAATTTCCCTATTGTTAACTTTGGCCCGTCAGCTTGAATTCAATGGTTTCATTACACGATGTTTAGTTATTTAAGGGATTTTACATTCTAGATTCTAGAAAGGAGACATTTATGGCAGTAATTAGGAGGAAATTTCCAAATTCAGCATTTTATATATTCGAGGCTTTAATAATTCTCCGATTGAAATTATATACGAGTTTTCCGATCTAGTTTTCTTATATTTGTTTTTATTGGAGCACCACATCATTAGTTTTTCCCTGCTTTTTTCGTGATTGATGGTTAAAACTGAGTTTTTATAAATAATATACTGCGCCAAAATATGAATTTCTACGTGATTTACCATTCAGAATTCATACATTTCAGATATCAAAAAAATTAAATATACTACATAGATGGAAGCTTAACTCAAGTTCTTTATGGTACAGCACTCAATAACTAGTTTCACCTTACAGAAATATTCGAGTTAAGTTTATTTTCTTAAATTAGCCGTTATACCTAATTTACCATCATACATTTCAGAAATCAAACAAATTAAATATACTAAATAGATGGAAGCTTAAGATAACGATTCGTTACTTACTCAATAATTAGTTTCACTTTACAGCAATATTCGAGTTAAATATATCTTCTTAATTAAATAATAATGGTAGGAACCTCAATTTATAAGAGGCACCTGAAGTACTGTTTAAGTTCTAATCGTTAGTGCCATAATTTTTTTCACTTCCATTTTGAATATGATTCGCAATTTTTTTTTCAAAGCATGTAAAAGTAATTATTTTGACATATCATGTCAGATGTCGATAATTGTATGAATAAAATTCTTTTAAATTCCGTCGATTCATATAGTCAATGGCAATTTTTTGGATAATGAACAATTCCATTATTCACATTTAATTATCATGGCCAATTTAATCCCATTGATGTAGGTATAATTTTGAATTTCAATTCCGTGTCTCTATTGGGAATTCACAGATGTTTCGTAAATTATATTATATTTGATGGAATATTGTTATAAATCAGCTTTCACGATTTTTCACTTCATGACTAGAAAATATTTAATTCTAAATATCTTTACCTATTCGGAATTTAAATATGCGTCTATGCCTAGAAAGTCTTTCATATTTTATTTCAGAACCAATGATTCTCGATATCCACCTGTCATTTAAATTAATTATAATATAATTATATATAATTTATTATATGATAATTTAAATACTATTGTCAAATCGTAAATTATTATGAGTATGATGAGTCTCTGCCTTAATTACGGATTCCTATATCTGCATATGTACTGAATTTTTATTACAATACATTAACTTTCGTTGTATTCTCAGAGTTATTAGAGAAAAACTACTTTTCACTTCATTTTTCGGCTACATTCATAGATACCTTCATTCATTAGCTCATGATTAAATGGCAATGAAGTAGTAAATAGATAGAAGTTGATCTTTGGAATGATTGTCATTTTCTGTTATGAAAATGATACCAAAGAAATTGAAGAACCATAGAAATCCTTATATGTTTATTTTAGTATAGCATCTAATCCATCTCTCAGTTCCAAAAACTGATTCATGCTTTTTAAATTTTGTAAGTAATGTCCAAAGCGATTAAAATTATCCGATAATATTTTGTGACGCAGTATATTTTGGCGGATGCGCAGAAAAATTCAAATTAAAATTTTCATACATGCTAGCTTTCGATTTATTTGCATTCATGAATATTTTCTCCGAATTCCGCGCCATTCCAAAACCGTTTTTTAAGCACAAATTTATCGATTCCTGCGAATATAAATTAATAAAATCATATAAATTTATTAAATCTGCGGTTCCAGATAGAATTTCTCAGTAAAAATGAGCAAATGGGAATGCATGTGGCCATGGTAAAAATCCCGTAATGCAAGTATCGCATATTAATGAACGATTGATTTATATTACAGTATGCATATAAAGCTTTGTAAGGCTTGATAGTGCATTTTAGGGGTGCACTAGCGTGCAGAGCTATCTCCTGTGATAAAGTTAGGTTTACGACTGGTTTAAATATGTTCACCATATTTGGTAGGTAATGTGGTATCCTGCCATAAGAGATTTGGCAAAATGAGAGTTGGGTTTACAATATCAAAGCCCTCCTATGAAACCTAATTTTAGGTGCGAATTCTCTATTTCGTCTATTGTTTCTGGAATTCTCGGTCCTTGTTGAGAGGAACAACTGTATTGCTATCGACTACACAGCTGCTTTCGATAACATTTTGGATTCGAATCTCCCGATATTCAGACCTGCACTGTAGCGATCCCTATCGCTGTGATTTTATCACATCTGAGCCAGTGTTACCGAGCTTAAAGTTTCTCTACACTACTACTACTCTGCTACTGAGTCGGTCACCGGAGTTTTTCCAAATCGAAACTCGACCTTTCATCTAATGGATGCTAAACTTCGGATAGGTAAAGGATCGATCACTGTACTATTTCTTTGGGGTACGACACATCTCCGTTCTCATTGATTATTGAAGTTCAGTTCCTCTGGGGCGGTAGTACTCTACTGGAACGAATTTTTTATGAAAGACCTCTAGTGCTGTAACGTTACTGAACTCTTACAAAACCTATCACTAGGCATCTGAATATATAGATGGAGGAGCAAATAAGCTCTGTAGTCATATATTTACAGGCGTGATTAGAGGTAAAATCATTACCTATAGCAAGAATGTTGCTCTATGAGCTTTTCATCAGCAGACTAATGATATCAATATACTTCGAGTATGAAAGAATTTTATGAATATAAAGCAAGTATATTAATATAAATGCTTTATATTCATGACATTCTTTACATTGTCTACTATATATTGCCGTCCTTCTCTTTCCTCTCCTGTTACATAATGTTTCTAATCGTAGTCCTTATGACTCCCTTGCTTGCAATGACTAACTTTGTGTGAAGTGAGTGAAGATATAGTTAACAAAACAATATCCCTCTTATTACTGTTGAACCCGATTCTAGATCATAATTAGATTGTGATCTTTCCAATCATCTATGTCTGGCAACTCGAATTTATTCTCTTTATTATTATTATTTAGGACATTCCGCCGCAGTTAGACTTATGCCTGGTGGCGGCGTAATTATCACAATACATAACAATTTTAGGACTAAAAACTTCAATTATATAATACTATATATTACTATTATATATATAATACTATTATTAATTATATAATACTATATAATTAATAATTACATCATAGTTACAGTTACAATTAAAATATCATTATAATTAATATACAATTATACACATTGTCAGTTTTACATAACTACGATTGTAACAGTATAGAATAAAAACGATCAGTCTTTTCTCAGGGCATAAATTAATTAAAATTCTGCTTGGCGGTGCTTCCTTTTGTCGTTATCTCAGGTTGTAAACATAACGAATTAATCGGAGACAGTATTTGGTTGAGAGTAGTCTTAAAGAAATCGTGTTCTGCAACGGCCTTTCATCCCTGTTATTTTACTTTGTAACGAATAATACATTCGTTATTTATTGGCTGTCTATCTTGTAAAGATTACTTCAATGACGTGAAGGCAACCAGTATTGCATGCAAATAGTTCGCGGACTGCTGTGGAAAAGAAAGCAAGCCAATGAAGATTCCTTTTCGATTCAAGATGTTAAGCCTTTATTTAACAATTAAAGAGTCAAATAACCCTTTTCTTTGTTCCCTAACGTGCAAGGTTTATGAAGTCTTAGTTAAAACGCTATTTCGCGTTTAACGTGGTTTCCAGTCAGCCTTTTTGATAAGCGCCTCGAGCGGAATTCACCGAAGTTATTGAAACATCTCCTCCAAACATCGGATTCTTTATTTCCTTCATTCCACGGAAAATAACTCAATCCAGAATCAATCCTTTAACGGTTTCTCCCAACGTATTCCATTACTCTCTAAAGTTTTGCCACTTCCCATCTTCTCCATTTTTGCGGAATTGCATTCTCTTCAGTCCTCACCTCTCCTTAACCTTCCCCGCTTCCACGTTTATCTAATTCTCCTTTCCCCGCGGGAATGGTTTTTCTCTTCCCTTTCTCTCCCGAAAAACTTTCCGAACTCTCCTCCCGCCCCAGCCGCCTACGCTCTCTCCCAGATCTTCGCCGAAATTGGGTCGTTCTCTTCGATTTTATCATCCATAAAAAAGTACCCCTTTTTCCCGACTTTCCTTCCTTTACACTGCCTTCTTCCCTTTGCTCCCACGCCGTGCGGCAGAGGCATAAAACCCGTAAAGTTATCTTTCGCGGGAATCATTTTCCATACTATTGCACCGACTATTTTACATGGCGCGTATCGGCCCGAGATAAATTCGGAATTGGAGGCGACTCCGATTTTTTGTGAATAATACCAGGAAGTACTTCCGTCGGGTTGGAGTAATAACTTGGTTTCCTCGACGTAACCGCGGTGACTTTGTTTTGTTGGTATAAATAATAATTGTAGGGGATAGAATCTATTAATTCGTCCTCCAGTTGTTTTTGGTCTTTATAGTAGGTCTTCCTACCTCTGTAGAGAAAGAATGACTAGAAATTATTCATACCTTTACTATCAATATTTCTTTAAGCTACCATGATCTAGACCCTTGATGATGATGAATAAAAGGGTGATAAGGAGATATTTTAATTGAATTAGCTGTGAAAGTGAATAATTTTAGATAATAGCCAATTATGATTAATTGCATAAAAATATTATAATTAGATATAAAGTAAATTATAGTTCATTGATACATAAAAGATATTTTAATACAATATTAGTGGAAAAAGTATAAGTTACCTCCAGTAATTGTTTCTTTAAAAATACAGGGAAATAGTTTCCATTTGCTAACCCTTGGATTATCTTCTTTCTTTTCTGCTACTCTTTACCCTTATACTCATTCTAGAAAATATCTCTAAACAGAGATGTTTCAGAAAATAAGGTTCCTCTTTCACCTATAAAGGAAAACATATCTGATACCACGGCGAACCCCCAATATCTGTCTACAGACTAAACTATGCGGAGCAAGACAACTCCTGAATACCGTAAGAATGTCCACAGCAAAATGAGTTTAATACGTATTTCGGCATCTATGATGTTACTATAGAGACTACACGAATGTTGCTTTTGTTTCTCTTTTTGATGATTTCTTCAAAGGATTGGGTCACAATAGAAAATTAACGAGGTTTCAAGTCCATTCAATTAAGGAAATAAGTTTTAGTTTTTAGAAAAGAACGGAAATGGTTTTCGGTTCCAAAATAAACTTGGCTACATTTCGCAAATTGAGGAAAGGTTCGTTTCGAAGAAAGCTTTGAAGAAGAAATATTGAAATTCACTTTGATTGTAATCCGTGGATGAAGCCAAAGGAAATTAAATTGGTTTAATTTAGTCAATTAACGTAGAAAAATAGCAAGAAATGCAATGAATAATGAATTTCTGAAAATTACTCAGTCTGGAGGCTGATTAGAAACTCAAAGCCTTCACCATCAAATGCTCTAGATAGAATCAGGCTTGATAGGCAAGATGAGTGAGGTGATTTGCCTTTGGTTTCCTCATTGAGTCAGAATAGCATGAGTGAATTGCGTTCAGGTGTCTCTGACACATACCATTTGTAATAGCACTCCAGCAGAGCAGATACCTAAACAAACGCTATTGTTTAGCATCAGTCATACTTCATTATCCTTCATATTATCTAAGCCATGAATAAACAAAGACATTTGTTAATTAGAGAATTTTTCTATAGCAATTGCAAAAGATAAAATGAAAAGATTTCCATCATCTTCTAAAGATAAGGAAAACTAATTGATGAGAAAAAGTTTTATGATTAATAAAAAGTAAGTAGGTAGGAGTAAGCGATTTATTTGAATACTAATTGAAAGTAAGATATATACATGCGTATTTATTCAGGATGGCATTCATTGTATTCTTACATATGTTTTGTAGCATAAAATCACAGACTTCATACGTTTGGCTTAGGAGACTGTTACTCTTTTTGAATATTCCGAGACGTAACCTCCAGAAAAATTCAGATGAAGCAGTAATAGTAATAGCTGGTCTCATTTACTCAGACTCAGCGATCAAACGGATGTCCCTTACGAGAATCTCAACGAAGTATGTCGTAAGAATAACACGAATTACCCATCGGAAGCTAAATGTGACTTTTGATCGTATCCTATGCACTGAGAGGATACTGAACACTTAGAGCCCGGAGTATCTCCATCTGCTACCGAAGATCTCAGACTCCACAGCAATGTTTCGGCTGTAATAAACTCCCTCGAATGGGTTTTTTCAGCAAGAAATACTGGATTCTACACGGAATTTTTCCCAAAAGTTAATCACGGGTGAACCTCGTCGAGGACGAAGCCGATTTTGTCATAACAATAGTCGATCGAAAAGGATACGATAAGGTAGGGTCTAATCGCAAGTAAAGATAGCTATTTTCGATCGTTTTCTTTGTGCAGGGCGGATATTAACCAGCGGTTTAAAGGTTAGATAGTTATTTTATATATATATTTCCCTCTTCCACGATCCATTTGCGATGTGCATGGTGACCATGGAAATTCCCATGTAAATTTATAAAATGGGGATAAATAGGCAGTAGCTTTTGCCTGGTTGTTCAAGTTGAGAACCGTTCACATTAAACAAAATTTTCAAGATTCCAAAAAAAAACCGTAATTTCTACGATGCCGGTCCTACGTGAAGTTAAAACTTTCCTGCTGGTCTCCTTTCATTGAATGGTTTAATCTTTTTCGTCATGTCCCTCGTGAGATTTCGGAACGTTTCTTTTAATCGGAAGATCAGGCAGAAACACCCGAAGAAATATCTCCTAATTTCACGGCACAAAATCCCACCCAAACTCACCTTTGTTCGTTTCCATTTGACCCTTGTAGCGCTGAACCACGCGTTCGAAATACAGTAATTCGGGCTAATCTTAGAAATGAACCCCGTTGCTCTGTCGACGGTCGAATCACCCCTATTCTCCCAAAATGACGTGACTACTGGGCGCAGGGACCATTAGACCTCTGGACGGAACCGATGCCTGGAAATGGCCGATCGAGGACCGGCCATTACGAGCCACCGGGTCGTTATTGCCAGAACCTTGTTATTACAAGTTTGCAATGCCCCGAGGTATTCGAAGCCTATGTAGGAGATCCCGTGGATTGGAGAACTCCCGCGGTAACACGTGTGAGGACGTTAACGAGTGACTGAAAGGGAATTATTCGAAAATAATGGGTTTTGTTCTTAGCGGGGAAAGGATAAGTGTGATCGCGTGATGATTCGATCGGCAGGGAAGATAGGGCGGGGTTATTATGCTATCGGAGGCGTCTGCGGGGGTATTACATGTATTTTCTCTCTCTTATCGCAAAAATCTATACATCGAAGATAGGACGGGGTTTCTTTATCGCATTGTATGCATCCTGGAAATTAAAAACAATTATAACGACAATCAATTTATTGCTTCAAGGACATCCTCCAGCATATGTATGAGTATATAAAACTCAAAATATGCCCAAGTGCAAATCAAAACAGAATAGCTTATATATATATACAATCCAGAGGAACTTAATGGCCTAGATGGGCCTGATGATGCTATGAATCGATGCCTTTTTCGTATCCAGTATTAATAGAACAAGCCGTGACTTCGTGGAGCTCCATTTTAGGGTGGATATAAGAAATGAATTAAAATATCTTGTTTTTTGTTTCTTCAGGCGTCACGAGGGCTATAATTAGTTGAAATCTGGTCGCCATAATATATTTCTGTGGAACAAAAAACGAAGTATTTCAATTCATTTGTTTCATCCTCCCCTTTTCATGTTTGTTAAATTCTAGTTGGTTGTATAAATAAATTATTCTTGTAACAATGTTTTATAATGGAATTCCACAAAGGGGTAAAAAAATCATTCCACAAGGGGGTATAATTGTCATTTTATTTTTTCTAATATTTATATCACTTCCAAATTGTTCTTAGGAAAAAGTTAGTTCATTGTCCTTAAAACTCTTAAGTAATGGATTAGGATATATATGGAACCTCAGTAAAATTTTCCAATTGAAATTTTTATATTTGGAGGTTTGGTATGAAAGCAAGAGATCGACTTAATCTTTTCATCTGTTTCCATCTATTGTTCAGTGAAACGGAAATTGATAAAAATCTACGAATTCGATCTAAACATACGGTTTGACCCGGTGCGAGTTTTTTCTTCATCAGAAATTTAAGCGATTTAGAAATGGTTTTGGATCGCTGGAAGTAGTGGTGGTGGTGTTTTTAAGAGTGCTTTGACGACTTAGGTCATTTCGCACACATGGGCCCCTATAGTGTGCGAATGGAATGACATCCGAGACCGCTTTAACCGAAGTCAAACGCGCTGCCCAATTGCCTATCCGGGAACCACATTACTGAAAATACTTTGCTGAAGATCGCTATTTATGGTTGACCCCAATTTCCAATTAGTTTTCACGATTCAATACACTTCACAATTGATTCGATGGCCATTATAACACTTATTAAATCACCAAAAGAGCAATTGTATTGTATCATCGTAATCATATTGTCTAACGTAATAATAAAAATATATTATATATTACAAGAATTGCGTAGTAATATTCTGGATTATTTTGACGCTATTTTAAAATGATGCAAAGATTGTAATTTGATATTTACAGTCACGTGCATAAATAATCGCTAAACCTTAAGCCACAATCAATACAATGCAACGGATATGTGTAGCACGTTAGGTAAATTGAGATAATAAAGTTTACCCTCCGTAATAAATATCCATTTGTCAATTGAGTATACCTCCATTTCCACATGGAGAAACAATCTATAAATAAATTAAACTCCAACGGTGACTCAATAAAAATTTCTCGAGCAGCTAGCTTCTTTTAAACTTTCAGCGTGCAAAGCAACTCGAGGAAAATTACCGCTTCCATTATAAAATCTAAACCAGAATTATTGCACCAGTCAGGAGATAAATTATGAACTGCCAGCTCCATAAAAAGGATGTTACTTATTACCCGCCGAAGCTCTTCCGAACTCGGCCTTTTAAAAGTTTCAAGATTTATGCTATAATCGCCGGAGAATAAAAGTCTCGGTATAGGCGAGTTTACTAAAGTAATTGGCGTGTCAGCTTTCTACCTACTCCAACGAGAAAGAGTTTTTTCCGTTCGGCTTTTTTCCCTTCTTGCCCTAGAATTTTTGCCGAGGCCGCAAAATGAAGTAGAAATAAGGGATGGAGAATGTGGATGCAATGCTAAGAGAGGAGAGAAATTTGAGATCGGGGAAGTCACGGTCTTTTGCTTGAGTTAAAAGTTTGATGCGAGAGGTATAAACTATGATGAGAAGGAAAAAATATTTGGGATCGAAGTTGGGGTTATGTGGGACAGAAGAGAGCACGGTTAGTGGAAGAATATCTGAAGACTTCGCATGCAGAAAGATAAGGCTCCCCAGAGAGAATATATTGCATACTTTGCGATTCTGTCCTAATAAGGGTGACCTTTATGGCTATGATATGCTGTAGTCTCAAAGAAAATTGAGAATTTTGGGATGCTTCTGTGGTAATTTAAGAGTTTTGTTCAGGATAATAGGACAAGGAATGAGAAATGTAATGGTCTATATATGAGGCATGATTTGTTGCTGTTTAAATGAGCTGTTTAAATTGAATCAACTAAATCAAAATGAAATTTAATTTCATTGAGTTTTGTCTAAGATTTTTTAAAGCATATCCAGAAGGACATTCAGTCTTATCCCTTTGAGACTTGAACACAAAATCTTGCTTAAAGATAACGCTATACTGTTACTCACTTAAAGATAACTGCTATACCATAATGTGCGGAAACAGTATAGCGTTCGTCATCATAATACAGCAAATTATCTGTATCATAATATAGCAAATATCCAGCATTAATGGTACGGAAAGGAAAGATTATTTTGATTCATGGCAGCTTATTAACTTGTTTGCATGCATCGCAATCTTGAGTTTTATGCTGTAGCAATTTAAGCAAACATTTTTTCTCAAGTTGAAATATTCCAAGTTATTACTGTGGGGACAGTTGAATATGCGCATAGCTTTGTTGTTTTATTCGCGAAATTGGTCGTTTTCCGCTGGTGGCAATTCAAGTCATATTCATAATTTGCATTGCTTCCGAGACCCACGAATAATCATACTCTGTCGTTTTTCTGTAATTCACTAATGAATTCATTAAATAAAAGATTTTCTATTAATATTTCAGCCATTAAAGACTGCAATTTCATTCCTTTCAATGCAATCTATCGTTTTTCGGAAATTTAAGCAGGATTCTCATCTTAAATTTTAAATGCTATTTATAACTAAATGTTGCTTCATTGACGAATCTAAGGATATTGCAAATCACCTACGATATTTTCATTGGGTACAGTTTTGAGATAAACTTAGATTTTGTTTCATATTGTTCCTTATTCTACATCATGGTTGTGATAGTAGGAAAGCTTTTGAGGAATGAAGGATACATCATGCTATTCTATACACGCTCTCTCAAAGTTAAAAAAAAGATAGTATCTTCCATAAATTTGCAAGCACAAAGCCTGTGCGAATTTAGCCAGCTCCAAAGGATAAGAGACACAGTGTTTGACTGTAATATTTACTCCTTCAGTGGTACTGATCAAGATTTTGTCGATTTCATTCCTGTAACTATAACTTGGCCAAATCAACTCTCCATTAAAATCTGACTAAAACTGTAAACCATTTTAAGTCTTCTTTATTCTCTTAATTTTAATTTAATATTATATTTGTATTAATCTAGTCAAAAGTTTCTTGTCGAGAGTGTAAGATAAAGCCCATACGATAAATATGCTTTATGTATCTTATCATTGCTTGATCTTGTCCATTGACGAGTTTAATCTCCATCAATTAATTAAAAAATGGATAATTCATTCAAATATGGGAAATAACGTGGGCGGATTGGATACATCCCAGCTTTATCATTCGCCCAGAAAATGAGGTTCTGAGAAAGGAGTGAGGGGAGAAAAGATAAGAGTAAGGGATATGGAAGAAAACGCGGATTTACTGCCCCCATGCGTCAAATGGGTTGCAATCACGCGACGTCAATTTGAGGTCTTAACCGTTCCTTATTTTTCACCTCCCCGCCACGACGTCACGGATCCCCCACACTCTCTTTTTCTTCGACTTCCACCCCCAATACTTTCGTCCATATCGCCGGTTCACATCCCTCCCAAAAAATAATCCGTTACCGAAATCCTTCGTCCGGAACCGCGCACCACGTGGATGTATTTTTCTTCCCGGTCAGTGCACAAAACAGGAAGGAAAGCTGCAGGATATTGCCCGGGCGATTTTTGTTAAGCCGCTCTCCATCCTGTTTATTTTCGTTTCCGCGTTTATTTTGTTTTCCTTCATTTTTTTGGGTTTCTACTTTTCGCCTGACCACGTCATGTTTTCCTTTTCTTGTGGTCTCTTTAATTATCTGGCGCCGAAGCATTACTCCGGGTTTTTTCGGCTGGTCTTGCAGTAATTTAGCTTCTTATTGTTCCTCCCGGGAAAAAACAGCGGAGATATTATGGAGAAGGGGTTTTGCGGTGTAATTTGATCCAGCTTTCCATTTGAGACGTATGATCCCTATGCCCAGACGATTTTTCATGCAATCTCGGTTTCGCGGAAGGAAAAATTGTATGTTGACCCAGAGGTTTTTCATCTCAGCACGCGATGTGAAAGCATTGGATTACGTTCGATTAATCAGATTCCTTGCGCGGTTTCTTAGGAGAAAAATCAGCGGCAATTAGATATCCTGGCTAATTGAGGTGGTATTTATTGGGCTCTATTATAACTTTTTTTCATCTTTGCTCAAGATGTGGAGATTTTTCATCATTCCGTGCTTCGTCGTGCCATAAACCTTATATTCTCGCATATACTAGCACATGAATTTTTGCATACAAGTTGTTCTAGGGATTCTTTTTAGTACTTCAGCAGTAAAATATCAACCATAGTTTACAATTTATGATTTAAGCAAGTGATATCTTCTTTTAGTTCGAATCTCAAGCCTCTATTCCGAGATTCTAACACGAAATAAATAATAAATTTTTAGCCAAAACTAACTAAAGCTGTACGCTAATTGCATATCAAATTAAAACTCATTTCTTTAGTTGAATTGGATAAGATCAAATTTATTACTAAATTTCCTTGCTAAAAATGCTTTACTAGCACTAAGCAACCCAAGGTGTTCTGGTCTTGTGGTTTTGGCTTTCTGAAATGCCATCTAAAAAATTACAAGAAATTGTATTTTGGATTTTCTGCAAAATTAAATTTAAATGTTTTAGAAAATACGAATTATTATTTTTATTGAGAAATCAAAGTTTTTCCTATGAACATATCTTATTTATTGATGTTTTTGTAAAGATAATTTTCCAAGAAATAGACAATAATTTGTTTCATAATATGCATCAAAATTTAATCGAAAGGATATTATTGTAGATATAATTATTTTCATATATCGTTAGAACTTTATCTTTTCCATAGTTAAATATTACTAAGAGATAAAGGTTCTCCAAGCGCCGAAATAGCGGAGACCGTCTAAGGGCGATTACCGGGAAACGGATAATCGTATTAGCGGTCCCAGTTCTTTAGAATCCCGATGTACATTTCGGAAACAATGCTTCCATCTTCATAGGGGGACCCCCTATGAAGATGGAAGCATTGTTTCCGAAATGTACATCGGGATTCTAAAGAACTGGGACCGCTAATACGATTATCCGTTTCCCGGTAATCGCCCTTAGACGGTCTCCGCTATTTCGGCGCTTGGAGAACCTTTATCTCTTAGTTCATTGACCGCCGAGTTCCTTTTTTCTCCTTATAGTTAAATATGTCGAATAAAAAATATATTTCCTTGTAATTCCACTTTGTTATTCGTGACCAAGGTGAAGATTATGTTTTTGAATGCTTCTCGGTAAATACTTAACTTAGGTGCAACTATAATGCAATAATATCGTCTTAAATGGAAACGGGAAGACCCCCAATGATGATCATTTCAATAACTGATGAACTCACACAACCATTCTCGAACCAGAAAAATTGGATTAGCCCATACTCGAACCCGAGATCATGTCGTTTGAGCGCTAGAACGCAAATCCCTCCGCCTCTATGCTAGTACAATCATTTTTAAGTAGACTAAAACCATGCCTAGTGAAGAATACATTAGCGAAGTTTAACTACATGCTTGTATACTTTAATCTTTCACTACTACATTCTACTGAATTTTCTAAGGAAATTTTACTTTTAATTTTTTTTGGAAATGGAAGGTTAATGCAGACCTCCAAGGGTCCGCGGAGGGCCCTTCGATAGACGCCGTTTTTCACCACCAACCCCCACCGGGATTCCGAATTCTCCATTTTCACGCCTTGAGATAGATTCGCCCATTTTTCTCCTCCCACCAACGAATCCCCCAGCGGCTCTCGAAAGCGCTGAAAAATCGCTCGCGTTGCATAATGAAGCGAACTAAATCCCGTACGTTTTCCAATTGGGGAAGTGGATGGGATGAGCCGTAAAGGGGCCACCCCTAGATTCGGGAGGTGTCTGGATGAGCGTCATTGTGATTTTCCCTTTCTCCTCAGCTAAGTTAATTAGCCATAATCATCTTACCTTTACGGAGTTAGCAGCGACGGTCCCAGAGCATCCCTTTTATTCCGAAGTTGCAGCCTCACCTACTCGGCGAGGTTAAAGCGAAGTTACCGCGGATTAAAAAAAAAAAGCCCTAGCGAATGGCGGAATACGCCGGAAATTCAATTGGTAAACAAGGTTGGTGCCGAAACGTACTGCGTAGTGGAACGACTCCAGAGGTGGATTCTGCCTCACTTCGCCGCCTAATTTAAATTAAAGGGAATAGGAAAGTTGCGTGAAATTATGCGTGGATGATAATTTAGAGTAGTTTTCGGTCTAGCTCCGTGGGATGATTTTGTTACTGCTGAAGAACTTTGATAGTTCGATCCGCTTGTGGGAAATCAGAAAAAAGGCATCAAAACTGTTTGATAGAGTCGAACGGGTCTTATGGTAGAAAGAAGAGGGCAATTTTTGGTTGATGCGCTAATTTTATTATTCATTGTGAATGATACAAGAAAGGAAAAAAAGTAAAGAAGTATTCGATGTCTTCCCTGAAAACGAAAGGACAATTAGGAAAGAAAAGACAAGGAAACATTAATATATTCCGGCGGTTCCGGCGAGATAGCTCAACGGACAGAGCACCCGACCGGCAATAGAGAAACACGGGTTCGATTCCCGGTCCCGTCGGACTTTATTCAAGTCTATTCTTCCGTGGGATTTTCCCTGGGTTCACGTCCTAACGTGCAAAATCACCCATTACCCATTCCTTAAAAATTAATATTTGACTAGTCGTTACGATGCACATGGTGATAGAATCCATAAGTCTGTTGTACATACTGTGCTTTGATAGCAGTAGTATGTGTAGTAGAATAGCGTGTAGTGGAATAGTATCTAATGAGTTATGTGGGAGTGAGACACTGGTTTAAAAATTTCACAATTCGTAACTTTGGGTTTGATTTTTGATATCCATTTAGTCTACTATGCATTCAGTACTATTAAGATTCAGTAGGTGTATGTACGTGTCACACAAATACCCAACATTAAGAGGTCTCGAGTTCTATTTTTGGTGGAGGTCATGATGTGAACCCAGCATTGTAAAACTTGAATTAGTGATTTTGAATGGTTCAGAAATGTCAAATACAGAGGCGTGGGGGTCATTGCTCCGTGAATACCTCCTAGCTAGGAGATATCTCTCAAAGGGATGCCGCACTAAGGAATTCAGTTAACTGTATCTATTGTTACGTATGGTTCTGGGTAATATCTTAAATTATGCTAAAATAGTACAGTAATACTGCTCTACTCTACTGCTCGGCGAAATGTATCAGACATACGGTATCTCCATAGTCATCTGTAGTTGCTGATTTTTGGAATATCAAATTTTGTATATTTATGTATTTATTTACAAAATTACGCCGCCGTTAAACGAGTCTGGTGACAACTAATATCCTCATAAACAGAACACATCTCAATTCATCAATCAACAATATCATTAAATAATAATTACAATTACAGCAAAAACTAATGTATTTCTAATAATATAAATACTTCGTAATAACAAAATTAAAAAATATATCGCAGGCATCCAAAATTTTTCAGGGTTCCTGGGTAATATAATATACTTGAGCATAATAATAGTAATATAATTGACTATGCAAATGCTTTACACGTCACTCGGGATAAACAAAAGCATTTTCGCATGTCTCAACGAGTGAGTCAGTATCCATTATTTAACTGTGAGCAGAGACAGATTGAAGGAGACGTTTCGATATGGAATGAAAAGAATTATTTCTTCCTCCTGCGCCAATTTATTTGGGTTATCTTTACAAAACGGAAAGAATGAGAGATGTTGACAAACTTTGTGTGATTTGCATATCGCGAGTTGGTTTGAGTTAATACGTCCCAATTATAGGTAGAAAATCAATGTGAAAATTCATACGGTATTGCGACTAGATTAAATCAAACATTAATTCTCGGCAACCCATTCAAATTTTCTTCAAAGAATCTTTCTGACCTGATTGACCTACATTTTCCTTTGAAAAGGTCCTTTAAGACAGGTTGAAGCAACGTCTTGAAAAATTAACGTAGCCACTTATCCTCGATCTAATTTTTTGAAGAATTAAAGTACTACTTATGCTTATGGAATATATAGAATTTTTTCTTTCAGTTACGTATATAATTTTATTAAGATCCCATACACAGCCTACAAAAAGATTAATACTTCATGACTCTGCTACTGAGGCATTCATTTTAAAAGTTTCTATTCTTACGAAGGCTATTTTGAAGGAAGGTAATAACCAACCGTAGAAGACCAAAAGTCGCTTAGAATCTACTATGAATTCTATATCGGACCATATCCATCTTTAGATAATAAATACATAATACACGCGGTCGAACTGCGTCAAATTGTCATAAACCTTGTATTTATCGTTTATGAGAAAGGATTGATTTAGCTTCTGCAAGGATATAAATAGCAAAAGAAGCTTTCATGAAACGAAGGGAACTGATGACAAAGGGATTTAATAAAGGAATCAGGAAGAGATTGGTAAAATCCTTGGTGTAGAGTGTAATGTTGTACGGGTGTGAAACGTGGACGTTAAGAAAAGAGGATGTCAAAAGATTGGAGGCTATTGAGATGTGGGTATGGCGTAGAATGGAGAAAGTTAGTTGGGTCGATAGAAAAACGAACAAGGAGGTTCTAGAGATGGTTGGGGAGAAAAGAGTAATGATTGATGTAATTAAAAATAGACAAAAGAAATGGGTGGGTCAAATATTGAGAGGAGAGGGATTGCTGAAGAAAGCGATCGAGGGAAGAATGCTAGGGAAGAGACAGAGGGGAAGACAAAGACAAAAGTTATTAGACGAATTAAGGGGTAGGAGAAGTTACCGGGAATTGAAGGAGAGGGAATTAAATGGGGAATGTGGGGGCACATGAACCTACCGAAAGGTAGAACACTTTATATATATAAGGATATAAATGAACATATTAGAAAGTATCCATCCAGTAAATAGCTATATTGATCAGATGAAGTAAAATCAACTAAAAGTACTCATTGACGAGTACAGTGACGCAAAGAATAACAGAGATTTATAGATTTTTATTCACAAAAAGCATTAACAACTTATATGCCAAAACTCCAGATTCTACTGGTATACTTCGTGAAGATAATGAAATACTATTAGTATTCTCTACAGATGTAGAAACTCTTTAAGATTAAATTAGTGGAAATTGACTTGTTTTTATTTGATAAACTAATTACACAGTTCAATAAATCATTGGGTAATTAAATACTCACGTTGTGATTATATATTTTTTATATTTCAATGAAAAATATCTTTAATAGCATTCTAGAGTCAAACTTAGTTGCTGTTCATATTTCGATCACTAAAAGCGTTCACGTAGAAAGGCCATCTGTCCAGTTCGTGTTATTCAATAATAAAACAAATCCGTTTACCTTCCGCATGTTATGACAGAAGCTGTCCCTCGTCTCATTATAAAATGCAATTTAGACAGGTTATTTACCAAGAGTGTTTACTTTCGGAAACTGACTTGTTTGCATAGGAGGAAATATCGCAATCCAATTCCGATGTCAAAAAAATTGTTTGCTTCTCTGTCCCTCTCTCGGCGATTGGGTTAGTTTCCTTAACTCAATCAAACACTGCTTACTGACACTGATATTTGGGAACTGTTTTTACTATACCTTTGCTGTGTCCATATATACATGTGGATATACATTTCTTGCCGTCTTCGGAATGAAATGTACTTGATTACTATATTTGAAAATGAAGTAAAAGGATGGTCGGTTTTCTTTAGATAACTCTGAGGATTTTCGCATTAAATTGCAGGCAAACATAGTCTTTTTTCAAGAAGAACGGAAAAATTTGATCAGGGTACAAACCATCGGAGAAGAATTCAAGTCAATGTGGGAATATTGCCCCTCGCTAAATACATTGTGCCAAGCAAGAAAAAATTATCTTATTCTATATTTCATCCTACGTAGTTGAGTAACTATTTATATCTTATGGCACCGTATTTTCGTTACAAGAAAATTGCACGAGACTCTTGTACTATTCTGCCAGAAATTAATTTTAAGCCATGCTGAATTTCTTCAAAGTCAATTATCACCAACTTAAATACCTCTATGCAAAAGTCGTGACAGCTCGCGCCGTTCCCCCGTAAGTAATACGTGGGACCATAAGATTTAAGTGGCCTTTTCATGACGTTGGACGAAGTATAAAGTTAAAATTATCCTATCTCATACTCCAAAACCTATTACGAACTTTTTATTCAGTATATCTCTCCCTTTCATATCTCATGCCCCTAAAATCCTCCCATCCTCTCGTGCACTTTAGTTTCAAGCTAAACTCAAGGAATCCTTTTAGATAAAGATCGGCTTGCCTACTTTGGTGGACTTTATTAGCTCATGTTTATGAAAATGTAAATTTATTCCTAGGAACTCATTTTACCTTTGAGTAGGGTGAGATTTTTCCCGAGATGCATCATGCAAAGCTTTCCCTGGAATGTCTTCCTTGAGAAGATGTTTCCTTGAAGGACTTCTCATAGAAGGTCGTAAATATATGTCTGTTTTTGTATATATTTGAAATGGGGATTTCCAAAAGGTGATCCGAAATTCAGCTTAAGTACTCCAAGCCTTCAATAAAAAGATTATAGAATGTTTTGAGCGCTATATAAGCTCGAAATGTAAACTCTTTAGAAAGGCGTTCGATGAATGAATATAGCTTTGAACTACGGATAAAAAATCTCCGAAAATTATAAATGTGAAATGTGATGACATCAGTCAAATATTACACACCAAAACTTATTGATGAAATCTTATATACCCATTTCGGAAAAGAGATTTTGGAAAAAAAACTGAGAATGAGCAGGTTTATATGATTTTACTGTGGTATAGAAATCATACATTTTAATGGGAAATAATTGGTAACATAATCCTAAAAAGATGTCCATTTCCAAATTCATCTTAAAAAGAATAGGAAGGCTAGGTTACTAATTACGAAAGTAGGCGACAGAAAACATAAATAATATAAACAGGGTCCTGAATACCCAAAAAGATAGCACATTCGCCTTTATTACAAGTGGTCCTGAGTTCGATTACGATTAAAGTCTATATCTGTGAATTGATCCAGCTGTAGAAGCACTTTTAGCAATTCTACTTATAGGAAAAGTATTAGGGTGATTAATCACGTTAAGGCGTGCAGCTAGTAAAAATTCGAAGAAATTAAGCATATGAAACCAGGACTCGAACTCGGGTCTTCCAATCTCCGGGCAGGGAGTATGTCACTGGGATTGATATTACCACCACGTTGGTTAAGCCTTCAATAAATAAAAGTATATTCGTGAATGGAAAAACCTATTTGAATATATCGCATGAATTTATAATATGCTAGAGATTGCAGAAAATAAACAAGTGCTTTGGATAGATAGACGGGATGCATAATACAAAAGCCATGGTATAAAATAGGTATGCATGGTATAAAAGTATAAAATGATCAATATATATGTAGCCAAAGGGAGACTACGGTATTATTTGTTTCCATTTATCTGTTATCTTATGCCATATTTCTCTTGCTATTTGTCTTATGTGAAGGTTGTTGGTAAAATTTTTTTTTTCATTTGTTATTGTATTGCAAGGGACACTGCCACCTGGCTAATAGCCTATCTGTAGTAAATTTGTAATAATAATAATAATAATAATAATTTGAAATCAACATCGTGTCAAAATGGCTCGGATATCGAAATGTATACAAATATGCAATCACAGAAACACATACACATTTCAAACGGCAACTTATCACGCCAGCCATTCGTGTAACAGCGCAGAATTTCCTAAGGAATCCAGGAAAACAAATAGAATATTAAACAAGTGCTTCGTCAGTTTAGGAGAGCCTCACGTGATTCGGTTCTCTCCAAAAGTTTCCCGGTTTGCGAGCGAGTCGACGAAGATTGGGAAGAGAAAATGGAATCAAATATACTCCTTTTAGTGAGGGGATCAGTTTGTGTTCCTGCCGTGAGATGTCACTGTCGATCCTCTGTCGATTTCCGCCTTTCATCCCACTATATTGGTGTTTTACCTCCTTTTTCGTAAACGCGATAGGTCTTTCGCCCCAGTCTTTGTATGTGAAACTCAAGAACATCGGCTTTCTGGGGTTTCTCGCGTGATTGGCGGCCGAATGCTGCATTTCTTCAATTTCTCGCTGTCCGTAGTATTTCTCCGGGAAGTGAATTCGTGCGCAAAGGGCTTGGTTTCGGATTACTCCTGTCCGTGGAATGAAAATAGTTCGGCAAGAATAAGGAGGCTTGCATTGTGGACGGAAACTATTACGTGATAGCGGATCGGGTATTTCTCCGCGGAATTTATTGCTCAGGTTTGATTCTTTTCATGCCGATTTTCTTTTATTTAACTTGTACAAAAGATTGTTTAAATAGGCTAAGGTATGGGCGAAATATCCGGAAGTAATATAAAAAATAAATTATCAAATTGAAATAACGTGTGGTTATTTATTTCTTATGACAAGAATGTGAGTAACTAAGGTAAACAAATTTATTTATTTTTTTGAAAAATGATGTGTATTCTGAGAACTGCATTAGCTCGCGCTATTCCTAAGCTAATGGAGAAAGTATATGGTAGTCGGTGATTCTTTAAATACTCTGTGGAAAATTACTAAGTTCTATTTGGTGTAGAAATATTACAATGCTACAAGATAGACAGTAACACAAGTAAATATCCAAAGTTGTATACGTGACACATATCAAGACAAATCATTAGGGCAAAATAGTAATAATTATACTACCAATTTTATTTAGTAATTTATTAGCTGTGAAAGATATGGTATTTTTTATTTATTAATTATCCTCAATATGAAAAGTGGTTCATAGAAGAAATTGATTTATGACATCATTCTAAGAGAATTTTACTTCGAAACAAATCTGTCAATTATTCCAACCTTCGTAAATGATACATCTAGTGGAAAATGAATATATGGCAGTATTTTTTATGTCTTAATGTGGTATATTAAGAAAAATTACTATCTTACTACGAATGCATGACAACCCCATTTTGAATAAAATTTTCTTGGAATTCCACATCATAATGACCCCTCAGCCTTTATTAGGTTCATTTTTCCATGTATTTCCCGCTAAATTCCATTCTCTTAACTTCATAGATACTCATCTCATGCATTTCTGCATCCTACCTTCAATTAATTCCCTTAATAATCTCTCCATTCTGAATGTTTGATCCACCCATTTCTTTTGCCGTCGCTTAATTACTTAAATCAAAGCTCACTCCGCCATCTACGGCAAATCCGTCTTTGCTTATCAAGCCACCCAACTTAATTATTACTTTCTGCGTACCAACTTCTCAAAGGATTTTAACCTTTATGTTCTCCTTTCTTAAGGTCTATGCTCCACATCCGCACCATTCCACATCAAATATTTTTACTAATCTTTTCCTGATTCCTTTATGAGTCTTTCGTTGTTACTTTACTTTGAAAAGGCTTCCTTGACTATAGCATTTCTTCTTCTAACCTCATCTGTACATCTTCCATCATAAGAAAGAACAGTATCCATCTGTTCTAGAGACCCCCAGCTGAGATACATTAATTTTGAATGACAAATAATGCTAGAAAAAAGAAGTAAAAATAAAACTCCATAGTTATTTACAAAGATAGCTACCTTATGAACTCCTAGCTGAAATCCATTGATTTTTAATTATAAATAATGCTAGGAATAAAAAGTAATAATAAAACTCCAGAGGTCTTTACAAAGGCAGCTATCTTAGGAAGCAATAAAGGAATGGATGCAGTTATTTTGATATGTATGAGAAATCTTCGAAGCATACCTTACTGTTTAGAGTACATGGGTGGTATGAAAAGTTTCCGACGTTACGCCATTTCTCGACATGTTTTCTGAAATTCTTGAAACTTTCCTGAAGATTTCTGAAAAATCTGGAAACATTTCGGACTACCCTCGTATATGTCAGGGAGCTACATGTCTTCATCTATAGCTGAGCTGCATAAGGAAGTCCTAGGTTCGAGTCCTGATTACTTGGACTTCTTCATTATCTTTATCTCTTCAATACAAGGCCTATTAGTTAGAGATTCAAGAATTCCGAGTTTCATTTTCTTTTCTTTCAAGGCCTATTAGTGTTAGTGCTACATCACCAATGTTCTTATCATATTTACCTGCAAATCTTAATGAAGATCTTCAGCTAATGTGGTACGTTATCGCAAGAATATTCAGTGTACCCTACCAGAACCGTCGCATTATTCCACGCGGATGTTCCATTCGTTAGCCAGTTCCTATGTTTTAATCTATTTACATAAGAGTCGAGCGTAAGTGGAGAGTTATCCGGATCCGCCTCATCCTAAATAATTCTTCTATTTTATATGAGAATCTCTTTGATGTAAACTTTTCGAGAATATGAAACGAGCCTCTTCTATCCCGGGGCTATCCATCTCCTTCAAAAGAGATACGAAACTACGCCATGTATCGCATGCTTGTTTCACAAATCCAGCTGCATTGCGCTAGACATTATTTTTTCCCTCAACGACGTTGGCCTTTTGGAGGATCGCAAACGGCTGATGCGTACATTTCTTTTAATCTTGCTGTCTCTCTTTGGATTAAACCGATTCGAAAAAGTTATGCGTAGTTTGCCGTGCTCCGCGAAAAAATTCGCTGGCATATTTTTATGTTACTATATTCACCTCGAGGGCACCGCTAGCCATAAAAGATTAAATGAGTCTCATCTGAAAGATGCGAGGGAAAGGTTTCCGCGAAACTTTCATTTTGGACTATTAAAGACTCCAAAGTCCTTTCTCTATAATTTCCCCGGGACTTGTGTTCATTAGAGAATGATCTGCTGCCGCAGCTGTTTAAACTCGAGCGTTTCATACGCCAGTGTGCATATCTGCAGTGAAATTCAAAGGGCGAAATGTTTTAATTATTTCGTTTTCATGTGAATTTCCAACGTCGTAATGCGATTATTTCTTTCGCTAATTGTCCCAATATATAATGCAGATACAAACGTCTTAATTGAGCGACGTTTGGACTGAAAATTCTTATGTTACATTAAATCCTTATCTGAATGTCATACGAAAACATACAATGGATTCGGATTTTGAAGAATAATGAAATTATGTTTTTGCTTATTTCCTTCACAAGCATACATTGATGCGTCTTTATGTATAGTTTTCATATCAAGAAATATAGGCAATAAGTTTTACTATAGAGCTGCTATACACCAAAAAAACTGTAAAGGTGCATCAGAGTTTCACACATAAAGAATTTTACAGTAAATCAAAATTGGAATACATATAATTAAGAATACTATCATCAACTGAAACTGACAATAAAACAAATAATCATTCATCCATCCATGAACCTTTTCATTATTCAATTGCCAATGGAAGCAGACGAAAGAAAACAAAGAACAGAATTTATGAAATTAATTTTTAACTGAAAATCAATATATATGAAAGAATGATATCATAGAGAAAAAAGACAGATTTGATCACAGAAAAATATATTTACGCTACAGAAAACCCATGAAGAAAAGAAGGTTGCAAAAACTTACAGAAAGATTGGCAAGAATGAAATAAAGAGAGAGATAAATTATACAAATTACATATCATAGACAATATAGAGAATAATAAAATTTACGAAATTTCGTAATAGATGAAATTTACATCAGGGCATGATTATACCTTGCCATTGAATGAATATAATTGAATTTATATAAAATTAATATAAAGTTCTTAATTTAGTGTAGGATATGGTTCGGTTCGTCACTCGTTTGAAGTAATCAAAGAGAAATCAATACAACATATATTATTTATTCATAAAGTTCTTATGCATATATCATTACGTATTCGTTTCCAAGTCTTTGATTTTTTAATACTTAAAAAGTGCAATATCCTCTCAGTTTTCGAGATAGAGACATGTCGTCATATAATATTTAAATCGTTTTTATATTTTTTTAGTACTGTGACGAAAAACGTTGCTTCATTCCTAATTTTCTTAATTATTTTAAAGTTTATGGTTTAAGTATTTAATATCAAAGGAACACGATTGATTAAGTTTTTCCCAGAGTATGTTGGTATTGATACTGGTACCTGTGATACACGTGTAGATTTGAAAAAGGAAATAGGCATCACAGAATTTTTCAATATAATCTTCTTCGCCAAAGGCCTACATTTTTAATATATATACAGCAATCCTCGAGTTGCGAGTGGCTAGGAGGTGTGTACATTCTGGCATTCCTATCTGAATATTTGGCGATTTCTTTCCTAGTTCTTTGATTAAAATCAGAAAGTTTCCCCGGAACCAGACTACGTAATCATATTTCCGCAAAAAACTTTTCAACGTTTACTCTTCCTTTTTGTAATTTCTCGCGGATGGAATGCAAGGAGTGCTCACACATATGGAATCAAAGCGGATGTGACGATATTCCTTATCCCACCTCCCAGGCGGAGCGAGATTTAAATATGCAAATTTCCCTCCATCTCGAGAAAAATATCTTTTTCTCCACTCTTTCACCTTTCATTCCTCAGATTCTCTTATTTATTGACTATTTGACTTTATCGCCGTAATGCAGGCCAACTTATAAACAGATGTCTTCCTCCAGGTCCTGTCTACCTAGTTTGCAGTTTGTTTAGTTAGAAACAAGGAATGGATTTTAGGTGATTTTGCTCGAGATTACGTGCACCCAGGAAAATTCTCAAGGAAGCATAGACTTGAGAAAAGTCCGACTGAACCGGGAATCGAACCCAGGTCTCCTAATTGCCGTTCAGGTGAACAGTTCCGGCGGGATAGCTCAACGGACAGAGCACCCGACCGACCGGGGTTCGATTCCCGGTCCCGACTTTTTTCAGGTTTGTTCTCCCTTGAGATTTGTTTAGTATTCTCTGATCCTGGCTTTGTTACGCATTGGTAGGTTTTTTTCTGTCTGCCCTTTTATTTTTCATGGTTTTTCATGTATTTTCTGGCTCTGTTAAGATGAAAAACAATATGCGAATATGATACATAATTATGGCACAGATTAAGCTTTATTTACCTACAATCACTCATTATATGGATAGATTAAGTGTAAATGGTTACTACGTAGAAATTTGCACCAGGATTCCACTTAGAATATCCACATATCTGCATGACGTATAAACTCACCAGGGTCAGTTTGTATCATCTCCGGAAATCCCCATAATTTATTTTCCATTCGGAAGAATGTATCCTTTATAAGAAACGATTTTTTTAAGATACGAAAGTTAATTAGGTGTGTAGATAATAATGCATCTCTCTAGCATCTTTGGAGTTTCTTTGCATTTTTCTTCCTCCCAAAACGAGAAACTTGGTCGCAATTGTTAGTCCACGAGAGCTCTCACGTAGGACGGAAAGTTTTTTAATCCGATCCCGACTGCTCTTCTAGTTAGAGCGATGTTCGCCGTAGTCCCTTACGCCGTCTCCAGACCGCTGATTTCAGGAGCCACGGTTCGCATTCTTGGTCACGGTGTTGGCTCTTCGAGTCCGGTAGTTACACGAGTGCGCCCCGCCCATTTTATTCCCTGCTCTGCCGACTTTTCGTTCCTTAAAAGTGCTTCGAAAAGCTATGTCTCCGCTTGTTCGATGACTGTCATAGTTGTCATTGCGATCTTCTATGTCTCAGCTGTGTAGATTGCTGATTGCTCGGTATTTTCTGTGTATTTGGAGTACTGGCATATCTGTCACGTATCGTTTATGTATATAATTACATAGTAATAGATAGTTTTCAAATTGGAGCCACAATAGTAATAGTGAAATTCGAATGAGGATTATGATAATAATAATAATTTCGGTTACTGGAATAACAACTGAGAGCTTAAATGCACATCTCAAAAAAGAATAAAAATATGAAATTATATTAATGAAGAATTAGCTAGTTCGAATTTAAACGAAGCAATTTGATGTTTTGACTAAATTTACTCTTTGATACTTAATTTTAAAGAACTATTCCATCCACAAAACATATTTATTTGTCTATATCTTCTTCCCCTTGATTTCCATAGAGGACTAGCTTCAATAACTTTACAAAGTGTTTCTCTCTCTGTCTTGATATCTAATACATGCAATATTTCTACACTCTTAAAATACATTAAGTTCAAAGCCAATTGAACACTTTCGAGTGAAATGAGGTGTTGAATTCTTTATTGTATGACTTACGTTTTAATCTAACTACGCTCTCATTAACTATATGTAATTTACCGACGCGTCCCCTGGCTTATTATAAAATATTTCACTACTGCTCTATTGATAGAGAAACGACATGGCAGCCTCTGAACTTTGCGGCCAATTTTTCATCAATCCTTTATTTATAATTCATATCCATTAGCTTGTATCCACAGTTACAAACGCCCATTAAAATGCTTCACGGGATTAAATTTAAAACGGCACTCTGTTCCCACTAGACAAGTGGCATATTACTTTAGTCATCATCTACGTCCGGTTCTTTCCCGCTAGTCACCGTTTAGCTAAGTGGCAGGGATACAATAAATCACTTGATGTATCCCGCGGTGCTTAATCATTTTGCTCATGATCTTTCATTTTCCTACGACAGAAGTGGTGATAAATCAAAGTCAACTGGATCGATCTCTCTCATTTCGCCGCAATGTAACCGTCACCACAATATATTATTTTAATTTACAAGGTTCGGGATAAAGAGGTGATGTACTTCATAGCCTTTTTATTCACCTGCTGCTATTCTATCGTAGGAGAGATGATAGACTATGCCATGCGTTCTATGCCAGTTTTAGCCGTAGGATTTTTTCCAGGATTTTCGTCTTTCGCTAAAAGGCCTGTTGATTGATAAATAGACGCCTAAAAATTTTAGTCCACTGAAATTACGATATCACCCATGTTTTCTTCAACCTTGTAATAGCTTTTCTTCTTCCTTGGCCTCTAAATGTTTTATTCGACTTTAAAAAATGCGGTATGCTTCATTTCATATATGTATAAATTTGGGTTCCCACATTCATTAGTCAATTACATTGAATGATATTTAAAGTCAGTTAAGGTTAAAGTAATTTTTATGGTGCTTATTACATTTCTTCTTTCTTTCGGTCGTTCACCAAACTTATATTAGTTTTCATAGGAAAGGCAATCTTAAAATTCGTCTTATAAGTAATCAGGTTATGCTTCCTTTTGAAGTTTTGTATTTGTTAGAAGTAACATTTTCATATTTAAACAGAGCAAAGGAAAATATGTAATAAAAATACGTTTCATTTATACTATCCCTAAACTGTGATCCAAATTTAACTATTTATATTTTACTATTATTATTTATTACTATTTTACTATTATTATATTTATTAACTATTTATACTTTACTATAAATGAGTCGTCATATAATCTCATTATATATTTAAACAGTAGAGAGATTTAGACTAATTTATCTAGTTACTCGTAGATTTTTCCTTTCCAAAATAGCCTTGCATATACTGACCCTGACCTGACCTTATATACACTGACCCTGATTGATGCTAGTGGTGAATATAGGGGAATTTAAAACACGGGTATCCCTGTTTAACTCTAATGGTTATCGGCTTCTCGATTGCTTCGTGGAAAAAGACATGTAGCTATCCGTCCTGTGATTATTCCCTTGCAACGATTTTTCAGTTTTTCTCGGAAATCACGACGGTTATTTACTGGAATAACCAAACTTACTATCTCATTCATGAGACGCGTATTGAGGAATTTTTCAAATAGCTTCCGTCGTAGATTAATTGTTCTATCCTTGATATACTCCCATGCGATGGACTCTGTCATAGCCTAAATATTTTCCTATCAACCATTAAGCTAAAATTACATGCTGAACTAAACTTAAACTCGCATATGAATTGCCTTTATTAATTATCATACTACTCACTGGTATAAGACGTAGATCATTATTTTTCGGTGCGAGAGAAAGCGATATATTCCGTTCTGAGACTTTTATCTCAAAGAAATGTATTTGTCTCTCAATTGGAACAAATCTTTTATGAGATCTCCCGAAGTCTATCGAAAGGGAAAGTCTTAATATGACAGTCAATATTGTAATACATCAACCTTTCTCGGCATCATATCTCTCCATCTCAAACTACCGCGGAGACTTTATAAAGTCGGCGTTTTGACATTTTTCCTTTCGAATTCCCTTTCTACGTTTGACTCTTAGTAATTGGGAATTCAGATCAGATCGAAGTATTGAAACAGCAATCGAGAAACGCTATGTCCTTCGTAGGAAAATCGCAGGAATATCTACTAAATCTTGCGGGAGAGTTTTGAGAGAGCCGATAGGTTGACTTAATTAATGGCTCACCACGACTTCCTTCCTGCTATCTGCTTTTCCATTAGACACCATTTGTGATCGTGGGACGGGCGTAAACAAAGTGAGCATCAACGAAGCAGTGACGTCAGATTGATGACGCATGAGTCTATTCATCCCATTCTTAGGCTTGATTAACTCGCCTCCACGTCTTACGCCGGATATGGGAGACATTATCGAGAGTATATTCCTGAAGATTATTCATCAATTCCGGATTCTGGTTGCTTTGGAGTCTAGAGTTAGGACGTGTTGATACAGTGATGTCTATAGTATTTTCTCCTATCGGAATTCATTTGGAAAGATATGCACGGATCTTTTTCATTAAGTTTTTCGGCTTCGGTTTCAATCGTCTTAAGTATATTGAGTTTTGTGGGTCCAATTAAGGATCCTTTTTCGATGACAGTCAAAGTAAAAATTCAAATGAAATCGTTAAGTCTTTTTTCGATTGAAGATATTCTTCACGGGATGCTAACCAGATGGTTTCTAGGTAGAATGCCTAGGTATTCAATAGGTTTTTCATTTCATTTCATATATTCATTCCATATTCCAATTATATGTAATAATAGGTATTCTCCCAAATAACCACCTGGTTGGCAGCACTTGAAGAATATCTTTAGCATGCATTCCACTGGGAAAGCGTCAAGATTTATTTTTTCTCGATTTTCAAGGAACGGTCGATTCTATACAATGTTTCCTTATATGAAGTAATCACAAATTGTAATTCTTAGAGGAAACTTGAGGAACATCTGACGAAACCCGAACTCAAAATCCAGGTCTTCCACTTTCCGACCGTTATGTGAGGTGCAAAAGTATAGAATAAGATAGCTCAAAGGTTAGGGCAGTCATTCGGCAAGTAGAAGATCTAGGTTCGAATCCAAATATTTTCATACTTTTTATGCCCATTTTTTATTTGGATTATCATTTGTGGCAATTACCTAGCAAATTCATCTTACATTCTTTCTTAACTTATTTACAGCTTCGTTAATCTAATACCACAAATAACTCGTCTTAATCATAAAAAACGTTTCTGTTCTTAAATTCATCAGCTTATATTTCGTAAGAGATCATTGACGAAAACAAACATTCTATAGCTCAATTATACCATCTTTATTTTCTTTGAATCTTTTATCACTTAACAGTTGAACTATTTCCATACATGTAAGGGATAAATTAAATACTTGAGGAGTGGAAGATGAAAGGTATCTCCATAGAAAGATATGAAAAATATAAGCAGCTCTTCGTTTAGAATATTTTTAATCTTTCAATAGCATATTGTTTGCGTAGGTCCAACATTAAGATTAATTACAATCGAAGGGCGTGGAAATATACAGTCCCTATTTCAATGCGAATGTTGACCAGCTGTGCAAGATTATGGAATTCCGGACACAAGGGTCTCCGTGGCGACTCTGGAAATTTCGGAATGGAATTCCGCCTTTGATGAATAGAAACCGAAACACAATAGGCACATACAGGTACATGAATGCAACCAGTTCATGATGGCCCTGCAGCTAGGACCTTCCTTTAAGGAAAGTTACATGGAATCTCTCTGGTCGGATAACAAGTTATGCTTTGAACCCAGTTGTAAACGGAATAAGAAAAAATACGTTTCCCTTTTTTACCTCTGGAATTCTTTTGATGCATCATTCAAGTGCCTCGCGAAATGGCGTTCCTGTCGAATATTTGACTTCGGTTGAAACGTGGAGAGGGAAGAATCGGACGGTAATAACATTTGACAAAACCTTCTCCGACGAATAAGCCGTGGAATGATGTATATGATGAACACAGGGATGTATTTGTACTGTATCAGATCATGACAAGAGGGCATATATTTTGATAAGGATTGGTTTGGAGGTATAATTTGATACAGTATTTGGAACAGCGATACGGCTTATTAGATTTAGTTACCATACTCTCCTTCAAGTATGAATACGATGTAGATATGGAATATTGATTTTAAAATTTCTGTAATTCTGATGACTATTTCCTTTATTTATGGTTACGAGTTAGCAAAGCAGATGACGCGAGTATTCCTTCAGAAAAACTTACTTTTTACTAAATGGACTTGCAAAAATACCTGTATAAACAATTTTTATTTCTAAAACCTGTAAACTTTATGATATACATGGGTGGTCAGAAAAGTTCCCGACATTTCGCCATTTCTCAACATGTTTTCTGAAAATTTCTGAAAATTTTTTGAAGATTTCTGAAAAATCTGGGGTCGGAAACTTTTCAGACCACCCTTGTATGATATAATAAATATTTTAATGGAGTCAATTAACTTTTTAACATTTTAGCTCATTTTAATGTAAAGAATACATCAAATAGGGTTTATCGAGTGCCTTAAAATACGACTATTTGATATTAGATATCAGAAACTGAGATAAATTAGCAACTTTTAAGCTTATTCTAATTATAAAGTCGTTGGAAGTATAGGTCATCATTTTCACCAAGGTTTCCAGTATGAAAAAAATATTTCAGAAATTTTGGAGACCTCTCTTACGGCTTTTTTAGTTAAAATTATTTTAAAACAGCTTGAGTCATCCAAATTTTGAAAGAAGGATACCCAACAAAGGCTGAAGCTATTTTACCGACGAAGTAAAACATGCAGCGCTGAATTATAAATGCCCATTCGCGAAATTATTCGGTAGAGGGTTGTTCGAATGGGAATGATTCATCCGAATTTCAATGATCATTCCCTATATCGTATACGAAATGCGTAGCTCTTTCCAAAACATGCAACAATCCCGCTCATTACGCTCTCACGAATCTTATTATTTGAAGCCCCAAAGGATAACTGGCGCGGAAAATTCGTCATCTATATCTTTCTCGAATGCAAAACGATGAACATAACTCCGTCCAAACAAACGTCGGTAGAATAGCAAACAAGCGGTGCATCGGGAACGGCAAAAATTACGATTTAATTTCGGACTCAGTCCGAGCGAAATAAACGGAAAAAAGTGGGGAATATCTCATTCCGCCGTGGGAATCGGAGTGATCAAAAAGGACGCGTCAGCAATGCGGAAGCACGGATGCATATGGATGTATCCAGAGACGAAAATGTGCACAAATGCACACGCCGCACAGTGGGCTAGAATCGAAAAAAGCTGGCCAAGAGGCCAAAAATGGTTTTTTTGAGTGCGGGTTTTGAAACTTCGCATATATATTAAGAAAAGATTGAATTTTATGTTCCCGTTCGTCGTTTTTCGATATCTTTACGCGTTAAAAAGATACATGGCGTCAAACTTGAACCATTTTCACAGAAATGGGCAGTCGCGAATTTTTCGGATAAACGTTCAAGTTTGCGTTTTTATGGAGGGTTTAAATATATACTTTTGGAAGAAACAACGATGCAATGATCTACAACAATTCTTTATCTTTTGACTGGTTGCTATCACCGCTTACAAAAATGAGTTTTTGCTCATTTAAAGCAACAAAATGGCGGACACCTTTTTCGGACAATTTTCGAGATAAAGTAAGGAATATAAATAGGAAAACGGCCCTAATGCATCGAGTCTCTTATACCATGTAATAGTCAGAAGTGTCTAGATGTGGAATCCGAAGAAACTGTTTCAATTCAGGTGCTCTTTTGGGAGTTAAGTCGATTTTTCGTAAGCGCGGCGCCTTCCGACTCACCACCGTGGAATCCGCGAATGCAGTTTCGCTGTCCTTTTGGTGATACGAAGTCTAACGATTGGTCTCTTTCATGTTAAATTCTGGCTAATTATCCTTAAAACATACGTGAAGACAGTTTAAGAGAGGAATTAGATACCTCTACTTTACACAACGGATGTGGAATTAAGGAAAGTTTAACATTCAGATGAGATGCGTCTGCATTTTAATTTTAACCATAAATATACTTATAGAGAAGTTTTTGCCCCCGATGTTGGTGGAAAAAATGGTTGGCAGAATTTACTTTAAGAAGTCCTCACATCTGGAAATTTTTACCGACCCTTGCGTCACGGGTTTGGAGTTAAGTACGGTTTATGGCACTCCCGCGCTACGCAAACGCTCTTTCGTATCCGCTCATTGGCTAGGGTTATTCCGCACGTGTCTTTTGGGTTCTTAGGAAAAGAGAAATTATTTTTGTAGTTCAGTTTTAGTCCTTCTATGAAGACCGAAAGTTTTTTCTTTTTTTCTGTGCTCTCGTACTGTGCACTTCCTCGTGTGCTATAGCTGCAGCAGTATTTTTCGTCGTTCAACGAGATTCTGTCGGCCAATCCGCCTTCAATGGAAGAAGGAAACGAAAACAGTTGCGAAGGAAGAGCAAAATTATTTGAAAATACGGATATTAAAATTGACGAAGGTTACGATTGGATATTTTGAAATCAACTTTTCTATGTTGCTTACAATGGTAGATGGAAAGGTGAGAGTAATCTACTTTTTGGACTTACTAATTTGACTAAAATGTAACATAAATACTTTAGTTGTGCAATGCACTAACAGATAACTCGACATTGAGATGTTACATCTGTGCGGCAAGAATATCTGAAATGAATGACATAGGGAAATGAGGAAACGGAAAGTGGACCCGGAGAAATTCTCTTTCGGAATATCGACTCTTCATTGCTATATCAGGTTTTTTGAATGTCTTTTGCATTGGTCATACAGACTTGATTTTAGGCAGTGGCAGGTGAGTGAATAAAGTTATTGATAGTTACATGCACTCGGGAAGCAATGAAGAAACCTCATTCAATAATTCAACACTACAGGCCCGTGGTAGCCAAAGAGTTCACTTGCAACAGAGAAAATTATACCTACGAAATGAATTTCGGCAAAAAATGGCCTTGATAGTCGATACGCCAAAGGTATGAACAGGAACCACAAATGATGGTAATACTGCTCGGAGGTTCTTTGAGAGTCCAACTTTAGCAGCAAAAATAACAGGTATAAAACCGATATTAGCATCTAAATTACATAAAACTCGGATAAATGTTAGAGTAAATTTAATCGAACACCGTAAAATAAATCGCGGTAATGATTTCTGTTGGTTTAACCGGTTTCAGAGTTTGTTTGGATAATCAAAATAACTCAATACCATTTATTTCCTAGGAATTGACGACAAACTAATAAAAAAAATTCAGAAATATACTGAAGGCACATTCGAGTTCTTTACCCCTTAATGCTCGGAAACAACTGCTGGGATGCTGCCTCTCTATATTTATGTTTGTATCCATGGTACTACATGCCTCCGACAGTACATAAGGTAGTTGTTCATGGAACACAAATTGCAAAAAATTCAGTTCTTCCGTTAAGAGAACTCTCGTATAAGGCTATGGAGGCAAGAAACAAAGATATTAGGAGGTTACGTGAAAGATTTACGAGAAAATACTCGAGAGTTGCCACAAACGAGGATCTCTTTAAAAGACTTCTGTTTACATCAGATCCAAAAATTTCCATGTCTGCAGTATTCAAATAAAAACAGATAACAGAAACAACAGATAATTGCGAAAGAATTGAGAAATCTCCTCATCATCGACGACCGAGAGGGTGAAATTATTGATGATGAGGATTCGGACGATTCATCTTCTGACGAATAAGACTAAAGTTACAATAAAGTAACGATATATATTAATTAGCATAAATATTTATGTTGTAAATAGATATTTTGTCATAGAGGTAATATACGTGGAATTTAAATTCGCATTAACATTTGGTTAATTTATTATACTTAAAATGAGACGCTTTGTATCTGAATGTTAAACTTTCCTTAATTCCACATCCGTTGTGTAAAGTAGAGGTATCTAATTCCTCTCTTAAACTGTCTTCACGTATGTTTTAAGGATAATTAGCCAGAATTTAACATGAAAGAGACCAATCGTTAGACTTCGTATCACCAAAAGGACAGCGAAACTGCATTCGCGGATTCCACGGTGGTGAGTCGGAAGGCGCCGCGCTTACGAAAAATCGACTTAACTCCCAAAAGAGCACCTGAATTGAAACAGTTTCTTCGGATTCCACATCTAGACACTTCTGACTATTACATGGTATAAGAGACTCGATGCATTAGGGCCGTTTTCCTATTTATATTCCTTACTTTATCTCGAAAATTGTCCGAAAAAGGTGTCCGCCATTTTGTTGCTTTAAATGAGCAAAAACTCATTTTTGTAAGCGGTGATAGCAACCAGTCAAAAGATAAAGAATTGTTGTAGATCATTGCATCGTTGTTTCTTCCAAAAGTATATATTTAAACCCTCCATAAAAACGCAAACTTGAACGTTTATCCGAAAAATTCGCGACTGCCCATTTCTGTGAAAATGGTTCAAGTTTGACGCCATGTATCTTTTTAACGCGTAAAGATATCGAAAAACGACGAACGGGAACATAAAATTCAATCTTTTCTTAATATATATGCGAAGTTTCAAAACCCGCACTCAAAAAAACCATTTTTGGCCTCTTGGCCAGCTTTTTTCGATTCTAGCCCACTGTGCGCCGGTCTGAGGAAAAGGACGCAAGCACGACATCAGCGATTCTCCATTCCGCCGATAAATAAAAGTCCTCTTTTATCAAAGCGATCCGCATGCTAGAATGGATAAACATATCCACATTTCCGACTCGGTTTCCCCCTAGACGTACGGTTAAACATCGAGTTGGATGAGTTAATCTGTTCATTTATCTGTACCCATCGATTGTGCGGTCTTTGGTTTTTGTTGCCGACCTATATCCCACGTCGTTACGGAGGGAATATTTATAAGTAAAGGAGTGCGAATATCGGCTGATTTAACGGGGCTCGCAATTGTTTTCAGCTTGGTTTGCGAACTAGAAAATTTGGGTTACTGGGTGGCATCAATATTTATGTTATCAGTGGCAATCGACGTTTGTGACGATTTGGCAAACATTCGTAGGGATGCATTCCTGCTATTTACGAAGAAGAGGTTTAGTTTACTAAAGTGTGATTTTACGAGTTTTAAACGTTGTAAATGGATTTTAGTAGATTGGAGACAGTAAGCTGGGTAGATAGAAAAACGAACGAGGACGTACTAGAGATGGTTGGGGAGAAGAGTGTGTTAATTTAAGTAATTAAAAATAGACAAAAGAAATGGGTAGGTCGAATATTGAGAGGAGAGGGATTGTTGAAGAAAGCGATCGAGGGAAGAATGCTAGGGAAAAGACAGAGGGGAAGCAAAGACAAAAGTTGTTAGATAACTTAAGAGGTGGTATGAGTTACCAGGAATTAAGGATAGGGAATTTAATAGGGAATGTGGGGGCAGATTAACCTACTGAAAGAACACTTACATATATAAATCGATTTGGCAGGGTCAAAAACCCCAGTATGGAAAGTTTCAGTACATAATTCGAAAAAATCTTTTTAAACCTTATTTTTGAAGATTTTTCTAAAAGATATATGCTATGTTTTCTCTCACGTTAGATAAACACTAGATGAACCGTTGTAAATAATCTTCTTCGATCTTGTGGGCCCTCATTTACACATCCTTAATCTTTGTGATTCAGAGATTTAGTTTTATCGGAAAGTTTTTCATTAGAGAAATGTCTGCATGTTTTGGACAGTTATAATCGCTTTGTTAAAAATAAACTAAATATTTAAAGATAGTAAAAGAACAATAGTACAAAAATGTTTGTATAAATATATTATTAATAGTTGATAGCTAAAGTCAGTTGGATCTGCGTATTATAGGGTAATAAAAATTCATCGAAATTAAGACTCAGGACGACCCCTCGTGATTAATTATGGAACTTATTTCGACTCGACTAATTAAGGGATGATTCCTCAATCTCCTTTTCAACTGGACTGGTTATCCACCTTATGACGGCTAGTTTAATGTGTGTCTTACTTTTAATAATAATTACTTTTATATCCACTGTATCAAATGCCTATATATAAAAATATCACGGTGTTAGACCTTCGTCTCCGCGCATATCTTTCCAGAGAAAGCTGTAACGTGTGTGAAACTGATAAGAATTGTTCCATTAAGAGTAGATTTTACTATAGAATGTAATTAGGCGAGGTACCCTATTAATTTATTCATAGATAATATCCTGTAAAGCTCACATTCACTAGATACCCCCTTTCTCATTTATATGTAAATTAACTTGGATATTTATTGCTTTGCAAGCATTCAAGAGCGTGGAGGAATATGCGTAAAAGAGAGTAAAAGTCATGAAAGTAAATTTAGATTATGAAGTATAATATCTACGGAATAATTCACACAAAAATGTTTGTTTGTATTCTATGTGGGCGTTTGGTCATAAAATGGAGTAACAAGCCGTGATTCAGCGATACAGACATCGTAAAGTACATTTATTTCAGGGAGAAAAGTTCAGTTTTCAACAGAAAGTCATATTATATATCATTTTGAATATCGTTTGGAATGTATTATGAGCATCCGTCCCGTTTATTTTCCATTTTTGGATATCTCACATATTTACTCATGGTCACGTTTTACCCTTTTCGGAATCCCTATCCCTCGTCGATCCATTCCATTCCTATTTATGAAAGATATTTTCGTCGAATCTCTAAAATGTTTTCTCTGTTGCATCTCCCTTTTCGGAATTCCTCCTATATATAGAGATTAGAAAAATGAGAGGATGGAATTCGAAACCTCTGCAGAAATGAAGGACTAGCGTTTTATTGAAAGGGAAATGGATTCGCAGATATAATGGCAATTTCTACGGATTCCAATACTTTTCCACATTTATCTGCGAAAATATGTAGCCTATGAGATGTATTTTACTTTGTATTGTGAAAATATGGCGTTTTCGGAGGTTGAAGAAATCTCAATTGTTGTGTACTTTCTAAACGGTGGTTGGAGTTTCTGCGTGCTTGATAGAAGTAACTTAATACTATTCTTGCTGTCTTAACCTCCAATTAATTGATATACTTTCTTATGAATTCGTTATAAAATACTACGGAGTAGGATTTGTCTTGGTTAACGTTGATAAATGAATTTATTGTCATAACTTAAATGAGGTTATTATTATTGAAATTTGTCGTAAAGAGCTCTTGATAAGAAGTACTGAATAATTTGGAATTACAAGAAAAGATATTTTTGTGTTAAAATACATTTCATGTGATAGAAACGTACTATTTTCATTTTAGGATGACATTAATATCTCTAGTATCGAAGTTTAGTAATTTCATTACATTTCTGTTAACGTTAATGTGGCCTATTTCATTTGGCTGATTCATTTTTCTAAAATGCATGTATTTCTATAATATCCGGAGAATTATGTAGCATTTATGGAGGAATATCCAAACCATCCTTTTTGGCAATATTTATAAATGAGTATACAGATATAGATACACACTGCTTCATCTATCTGATTAGTTTTTCTTGGTTCTAGAACTCGTTTATATATTCTCACGAATATTATTTACATATATATCAATGAACATGTCTTTCCATGTTAATTAAACAAGTGAATATACGTTTTTTATACGTTCAATGATGTTTTATGATGTGTATATGCTTGAATAAGATAAATATCGTATACTTTTTGTAGAAATATTTCTGAAACCTTATTATTTACGTGCTTAAAAGAAATTACATATAATTGGTCCAACAGTAAAGTAACTATAATATCTACCGTAAATTATCAACGAAAACAAGATATATTTACACATAAACTGTACGAAGCACACATTAACATTCAGACTCCTTCATTTTTACTAGCGGTATAAAGACATTTCGTTTCGGCTATAAGAATATTCAGATGTAAAATACATGATTTTTATTTAACTCGAATAAATGTTCCAGAGGAAGGGTCAGAAAGAGTGGATACAATCATTGTTTTAGAATGTAGCAAATCATCTCAGCCTTTCCCCAAAAATTTGGGACGAGTTGCCCTTGGTAACTTTAGGCAGTAACGGATCGGGTCACGAATGCCATCATTCTGCTTTTTTTCCCTTTCCTTTCTCACGTATTATTCCCACACTCTCCTTATCCCGGGAAATCTCTTTCTTCATCCATTCCTCTGTCTTCGCACAAATTTTTCTTTCCCTTCTTCTTGCCGAATCCCATCCTCTCATTCCTAAGCATTGGACTCTTAAACTCCTCAACGAAATCATCTCACATCTGGATTCCTATCTTCTCTTCCTTTCCAGCATCAATTTCTTCATCCTTTGTTTTTATTTCGTCCCAACCATAGCAAATTTTTCGGATCTATTTATTTTTTCCAGCGGAATCCTATTGCCGGCACATCCAATAAATGTCATCTCCTATCTTACCGATATGTATTTTAACTACAATGCTAGGACCGCAATATATTACTGAAATATCATTTCCGATTTTTTCATTATCAGCGGATTCCACGAGCTGCAACATTTATCCTTTGATAATTTTACATTATTTATATTTTTTAATATTTATCCTTTGATAATGGATCCTTTGATGAAATTTATTGACATTTAATATCATGGGTTAAAATACCTCTCCGGTAATGTTGAAATAAATAGGGGATATTTTTGCTCGTGTTTTATTAGATTAAATACAGTATCAATTTAAAATGGAGTGACAAGATAACGGTATTGTTTTACGTACCAGAAATATTTATGAATTTTCTAGCTAAAGTATGATATAGTTTCGCATAGTTCGTTTGCCAATATTAGTAATTCAAAATCAATTTTCCCAACCGAGTATCATCTTCCTTGTACTGTTATTAGGAAGGTCAGAACCAATTCCTAACCTCATATGATCTTTATATATGAGCATTAGCGTAAAAAGCGTAAAAATGATAGATTTGGTTTAGATTTAGACACAACAATTCTATAATAATTTTTCTAATCACAAAATGTCCATACACTCAACACAGAAAAAACTACATTTCGGGAAAGCACTCTCAAAAGATGGATGAAATGGAAGGCAAATATAAGCTTCCGAAAATAGGGGGGAATATCGTATATAAGTGTAAAATATATGTTAAATCTGAACATAATACAGCCGTCGATGGAGTTCATTATAAGTATCAGCCGATACAGTATTCTCGTCCTTAGGTGAACGGTATCGTAGTAGTATCGGCTGAGGTTGAGCTTGGCATTAATCGAAACGTAGCTGATAAATACTTTAATTGGATTCCAGGTCTTAATTTCTGTAACCGGTATATGTTTATCAAGCTGGCTGGTGCACTTAACGTGGAATCCCCGAAAAATTGAATGCCGTCACAGGAAATGGATTAATATGCGTATATGAGGCCTTAAAGATTTTATATTAATATTCTGAACATCCTCAAAAGCGTGTAACCCTTACTGAAATCTTTGCAAGGAAGGCTTCCAAGTAGCCAAGTAGGTTGCGCGATTACATTTTGTCAAAGTGGACCCTGGTTTGATTCCCAGTGGTAGACCAAATATGCGGAATGACCCCAGCTTTGGAAGCTATTTTTAAAATACCACTGCTGTTCTTCAGAATTGAATATTCTGCTGCAACCAGTTTCAATTGCGTTATATATACATGTTTTGCTGAATTTCTTCTTTTCTCTAACAACTGTGATATTTACTTGTTATCAAGGGATTCCAAAAACTGTCCAATCGCCGAATGCCGGTGACCGTTGGGCGCCAATTCCTCGAAGGGATCAACACAGCCGCGGCTTACCAGTTTTCTCAGAAGGTCCGTTTTATTTACCATTGCTCTCCAATTTTTAATCCTTTGTGCAGCCTTGGGGCGAAACTACTCTGAATTCTCCGGAGTAAGTCTCGGTCGTGCACGTTAACCTGCAGTCTCGCTGTTTGTCGATTTGGGTAATGTTTTCCTTGCGCAAAGCACACTTTCTCTTACGGTTGTAAGCAGCAGAATTTAATTCGTTCGAATTCGTCTGTTTGTCCTTCCGTCTGCTCTCTTTTTCCTTCCATTCTTCTTCTCCATCCCTTGCGTTCTCCTCAAACAATCCTCCCCATCCGTTATCCTTCCACCCCTTGGCTCATCTCCCATAGATTTTTTTATGAGAAGCGTCGTTCCCCTAAACATTCGGATCACGTTTCCACCACAAGGCTCCTTCCGACGTGCTCCTTTTTGCGGTCATCCCCGTGCGTGAGTCCGCCTCAGGGGCAGCGGAGGAATCCGCGGAACGGAGCTGTCTGTGTTTCCGCGACGGCCTCAGCAGACTAATGCATGGCAAATAGGACTTGTTGTCTCAGTATCCCACTCTCCCGGCGATAAAAGGAGCTTCCTGTTTCCCGGAAGTCAAAGAACGTAAAACCAGTTAGGCGCTGTTCCGCTCATGTGTGGTTTTCTCCGGTCCCTTTCACGCGAATTATATGTCACAGATACCGCTAAAGACGCTGGTGACCGCTTAAACCGCGGATTATTCCCCTCTTGCAGCCCGCAATTGTCAGTCATTCACCTTATTCAATTTAGAAAGTAAATCAGGGGATAAATGGTTAATAACATTAATTATAACCTCAATTTGTTTAATATAATAAAATAAATAGAGAATCTTTGCATTTTTGTCTTCGATAATATGTAAATTTAATACATCCCGAGTAATTTTATTTCCTCCTGAATCGTAAACATTACGCAACGAATTTATGCAATGCGGGTTGCCTAATCACAGGCGTCTCGCCCTATTTTAATTACCACCATCATGAAATTGAAATGTGAGGTTCGAAAAATTCTCTAATCGCCGAAATGGTGGTGACCATCGGTCCTATTCCTCCAAATGATCACGACAATCACGGATTATCAGTCATTTAATTTAGTTTTCATTAAGCATTTATCTCCCTCCCCTGAGGTTGGAGGCATAACCTCCGAAATGCGCATTGGATCCTACCCAGAAGGCTTGTTATCCGTGGTCTCCTTGCTTTTTTCGAGGAATTGCCCGACAGTTACCAGTACATCGGCGATAGGAGTATTTCTCGAACCTCTTATTCGTTAACAGAGGAGTTTCATTTTCTTTATTTTCAAGGAAAATATAATGTCCACTTCCCTTATTTCTTTCTTTCATTGTAGGTCAGCGAAAGGATATTTACAAAATAGTGATTTTGCTGATAGTCTTTTGCGGTTTTATGGCGATGGCCTTTATATTTACTTTTCTTACCTATTTTATTATTCCTAAATTTTAGACATAATTTCACGTTTTTGGATTAAATTTAAAGCAGAGATTTTCACCCTGGAAAATATATTTTAATTCTATGTATTTATGAGAGATTTAAATAAAAAATTGTATCCACCCGCTAGGAAATCAATAATCAACAAAAAAGTAAATAATTAATGTATATTTACAGTCAGCGTGTCTCAAGATTTTTATCACAGATATGTCAGTGACTTTTGACTGTCTATTTTACCACCCGGAAACCCTCAGATGCGAGAAAGCGGGGAAATGACAAGCACTAATGGCAAAGAATGCACGGCGACGTGACTCCTGAGAGATCGGAATATCAACGTCCTATTTCGTCTACGCTACTCTATATTATCTCTCTCAGAGAAAGGAATGAATTCCTTCGCACCGCCCAGATGCTCGGAAAGTGGAGATTCAGCAACGTGTAATTAAGGAGTGCAATGAGGTTTCCATGGAATGGCCCGCTGTGGCACGTGAAGATGGTATTTTCTTTCCTCCTTAACCCTTGTTGCCGTAGCAATGCAGGTTGCAATGAAGTAGAGTTTATCCCCTCTGTTGTTAAGCTAACCTTCGGTGAGGATTCTAATTAAACTTAATTTCCAACAATGTGAACCACGGCTAATGAATCTTCGCTCAAATTGGACCAAAGAGTATTTATTTGAATTTAGAAATTTTAGCCATTAAGTGAGGTGAGATGCGTAGAGTAAATGCAACGTACGAATGAGACTTATTTTATTAACATGTGTCCAAAAGAATGCTTGGTGGAAGACTTGAAGAATATAACAAGACCTAAAAATATTTCCGATTTGGGGTATTCCATTCTAAATATTTTAAAGACTCCAGTCAATCTCTGCTATGACGCATTTATAAATATTAAATATAATGTTTCCCTATGAAATATGCATATAATATTTAGAATACAAATTAATTTTATGCGAGTTCAGTAATGTGTTGAATTTATAACGATTTTAAATTCATATTCTTATAATAATTATCATAATTGTTTCACACATTATTTGCAAGGTTAGGCACAGGTGCATTGGGTTTCACTCCTGCCTCTAACCTTATTTTTCTATCCTGTAATATTTATCATATTGTGTAAGAAATTAGTTGCATTACAATTGCATTAAATGTAGTAGTATTCTTAAAAGTGCTTTGACAGCTGAGATCTCCCATTGGGAATTGAACCCGGGACCTCTTTCACCAAAGTCGTAGACGTTGCTTACATGGCTATCCGGGAGCCCCAGTTGTATAACAATTTGGGAAATTGGTATAGATTAACAAGCGAAATGCTGTATTTTAAAATATAGTCGCTGTTTTTGGGGATTTAAAAAAAAATATTTTAAAGGGAAAATGATTGACCCATGAATTTAATGTAAAAACTCGTTAATAAATAAAGAGTGGATTCCTGTCGCACATTAAAGTTTTAAAACGAATTCAATCCATAGCTGCAATTCACTGTTTATACACTTCACCTATTCCTGCAATGAAACGCAAATGTGAAGGTCAAGTTTTGAATATCGGTGTCCTTCCACAAAAAGCGTTTCGAAGTGAATATTAGATGAGCCGTGGCGAAATACCTCGAGCGAAAAATCTGTAATTCAATGAATACCTTTTTGCCACGCTAAAATTAGCAACCGAAAGGAAGTAAGTGACTCGACATTTTTCTTTTTTGCAAATTTCCTCCATTAGCAATGCATAACTGTTTAGATAACAAAGTACGCACTGATAGGAACACATGCCAAAGTTTTTGCCGATCGTCCTCTTTCGTTACGCATTAATGAAGTAACGCGATAGCCGCAGTTAATTGATGCCATTTTAAGAACGCAAAAACTCAATCAGAAGCGGTAGGCGGTCGTAATTGTCGCGAAACTCGTGATATTAGGCCTGAATCATGTAAAGCTAATTTTCTGAGGCAATTACGTTGACACCTGTTCAAATAATCAGTCATACGCGGAGATATAAGTTTAGAGATTCATAAGCAAATTAATTAATGGCACGACCGTCGTTCGTTGTTCGCTGGCCCATGAATCATTTTACTCACAAATCTCGCGACGTGATTTACAGGTGAAAATGGTGTTTACTAGTCGTTTTTTAATTGCCATATTCCGCCACCCTTTACCTACAACCTTTTTCAAAAACTTCATTGTAAAATCAAACATTCTCACTAGATGCAGTCAACTTTGCAAGAGTTTTCAAGATCAAAGTCCACTAATGATCTCACAGAATCAGATGACGAATTTATCTTATTCAACATTTGTGTCTAAGACATTCAAAAATTGCCTTGCTATAAGGTATTTTGAAAAATTATTTCAGGAATAAATTATTTCGGAATACTTTCAATGATTGCCCTTTTTAAATGCAATTAAACCTTCTGAAGGCATATATTAACCATTACTTATGAAATACGTTATAAGACGAATTAGCCGATATAATGTGTCCTCCCTGTTACGTAGGCCGTTTTAATACTGTGAGAAAAATGAGTGAGGTAAGAATTATTTTTTTCTGAAAATTGTACACGGAAGCAAATGACTTGGGAAGTAAAGTCATGGTGCATGAGAATTATCTTGCAGGGTACATAAGTAGATATTAAATCATTTACCTTAGTGCGTAATGATGATCAATTTCAGCATTGTACCTCCTTAATAAAATGGAAAAAATATCCTGCTATTAGCTATTACGTACTTATGTGTGATTTAATGATTAAGTAACATCAGTCACACACGTTTATGTTTGCGTCGAGTTTAATTTGTTTCCCTTTATGATACCCGGCCTTATGCAAGCTCCATCCGGGTAACTGTTGTCATTTTAGTCTATGAGATTATATCTGATCATATGCACAGAATTAGAAATTGGAACAAATAGGCTTTATGCATCATAATTGTTATGCACCACAAGTTTTCTCGTAAATGCAGGTACGTACGTAAATAATTTATTGTAACTTCGTACAGATGCAGTGTAATTACTTAGGCGAATCTACTTCGGAGGCTTATCACCTATATTTTCAATTCGAACACAATGACCCTTTATAAAGAAAGTTTGTTATTTCTAAGATAGGTGATTGATAGAAGTCTGATTATTGTTTACTTGAAAAACATCAGTATTACTTTATCTCTGCTCACATGTGTTGAAATAGTTATGCATGGATGGACTGGAAAGTTTCCGAGATTTCGCCGTCTCTCAGCATGTTTTCTGAAAATGTCTGAAACTTTTCTAAAGATTTCTGAAAAATCTGGGGTCGGAAACTTTTCAGACTACCCTCGTATATTTATTGATGTTTTTCAAGTATATAATATTGAGGATATAGTAAAGTAATAGCAAGTGGCTATCATTAGGAAGCAACCGTTTGGAGCCTGACAGTTTAATAGAATTCCGTAAAAATTTTCTCGAAATGCTATGCTTTCCGCGGACTCGCTTGCAAAATCGGATGGCCAACAACAAGCTAATTAATTTATCTCAATAGGATAAAGGAAATTACAAATCCTCCTCCCGCTCAGAGGAAGTTCTTCCCTTCAGCTGGCTGCAGTTAATTCCAACGACTGAATTTCGGCCGCTGAATCAACATAATCTGAACATCGCATTCGCTCCCTTTCCCCGAATTAATTACCCGCGGGGCGATCGGCCAGTATCATCTCGATGGCTCCAATTCACTTCTTCTCTCGCTAAGGAGAACTTCCTTTCCCAGAATCGGACAAGGAAGTTGAATCGACCCTCACGTCCGTGGGCTGCATACAGCGCTTCCAGACCGTTTTACAGGGATTGGACGCAATTCTTCCTAATAAGGAAAACCGGGTTATTGCGTTGGTCAACTGATTTTATGTCGTGTTACAACAGTGTATAACATATTGTCTTAAAGTGTAAACACTATTTATTTGCTTATTTTTTTGAGACTAACAGCTAGGAAACTCCATAAACGTCTTTCTTGCGATTGTTTATATGTTAACGTATTACTTTTATCAACTATCAGCATAAACTTTGTATCAGCTATTTCTACCGTTCATAAATCAAACCCAATTGGTCACCGTAATATACAGCTGGACGCCTGGTATTCATTCTTTTTAAGGAAATCAGAGGCTGCACAAAACTTATTTCTCATTCAAACATGGCTAATATAATGTTCAGGTTGTGAGAGAAAAATTAAGTAAGTAAAATTGTAAAATTCGCATAATTAAACAAGGTAAATCAGCTTTACCAGCGCTAACGATTCCGTTGTCCCTCAAATAAAATTTAATTACTTAACATTTTTAGCTCTCTCAGGATATGAAAACCAAAAAGAACACGTTAACCGGTCAACTTATTTTCGTTCTGATGATAGCATGAAGTTATAGAAACCAGTCCACGTGTTCATTTGTGCTTCTTGTGTGAAATCATACATAAATAATTATTAAATTTTCTTTAAGTCATGAATTTCTACCAAGTATTAATGGAATATAAGTTATATTCAATTTTGATAAAATTTGGGGTTTTTATTACAGTAAAGTGGTCCTTATTCATAGCGAAAAATTCTTTTTGAGAATTTCTTTCGAGACGCCCCCTGGAACTGTTGCATTTAGTCGGAAAATAAATTGTGTAAAATATTATTTGAATCGAATTACGAAAATACTTGCCGTATCGCACTTAAATTTCATTAAATAAAAACAGTTCAAAAATGGGAACTCCCTAATCACTTGTGGTGACCGAAAAAGGCCGACACTGTTGAAATTTATGAATTTTAAGTGCGATGCGGCACATCTTTCCGTTATTCGATTCAAATAATATTTACACAATATATTTTCCAACTAAACGGAACAATTTTAGCGGGGGTCCCAAAGGAAATTCAAACTTTCGAAAATAAGGCCCATCCTAATGTTGCATATTATTTGTCAGGATGTATATTGGACACGGAATAAATTAAGATGATATCTAGGGGAGACTCAGTGGCACGAGAATAGGTAATGCGAAGGTGAGAGCTGGCGGAATAATAGAATGAGAATTTAGTCCAGGTAGAGGCATAAAGGGGCCAGGAATTCACCCCTACAGAACTCTCCGAAGGGGTCTAAGGATTAGAGAGAGGGGTGATATGGGAGAAAGCGTAGGCTCGTGTGTTTCGCCGTAGATAGGCAAGTGAATTCCACCGAGGTGCGTCACTTGCATTATTCAAGTTCTTGGTGGGGGGAGAGGTCTCCCACGAGGTGGCGACGTAAAGTTGGAAGATTGCGGGAGAGGACGTAAAGGCATGACAGTGGTCAGATAAAGCAGCAAAGGGAGGATGAAATTAAAGCCGGGTTTGGGGACTGGAAGGATGCCCATGCTATATGAAAATACTAGGCTTGGGTGTCTAGGGTCCTTAAATCAATTCTTAGAACGATTATCACCGTTTGGATGGTTATCGTTGGAGGAATGAAATGGTGCTCACTGGAATGTTGGAGAGAATTGGGATTCTGTAGAAATTTCTCATTATCCCTATGTATTATTTCTAAACATCCGTTTTCTGGGACCAACGCTTTCGTCTTTACACTTCATGAATACATATAAATGAAACATAATTTTAAAGACAAAGTTTCCAACTTCCAACGAAAATTATCTCGTTATCATCATGTATTGTATCTAAACATTCGTGATCTGTGACCAGCGCTTTTGTCTTTACACTTCATCAATGCATATAAATGAAATGTTATTTAAAGAAAAAGTTTCAAACCTCCTGCTGAAAACAGGGCTAACAATAAAAATGCACGATTTGGTCTACAAATAGAGTTAAAATTTGGATTTGCCCAAAGAGTTTCGTTACTGGATGTGTAGATTTTGATATCTATCGATACAAACGAGGTATTTCGAAACGGACACTGATTCTCTATTTTCCTAACCAAATACATTTTAACAAACACTCCAATCACTGCAAACACTAAAATATACCTTAATAGACTGCTTTTCGTATCAATGACTGCCAACCTAGTTGGGCTACATGTTTGCACGGGGCAACTAGTTTACTTTTAATTAAGATATACTATCTTAAATCAAGATTTTTTATATTTTATTTCTCATTAAGAATCTTTCACCGCATTATTGGTTTGTTTTGATTCTCCCAAAATAAATTCGACGTAAAATCTCATAGTCTATCTTAACATGATTTTATCTCTCCAGTGCGGCTATATATTTTTTCATTGACAGTCATAAGCACACATAGTTGATCGATAGCCTATAATTCGAAATTGCAACATCGAAAGAGACTCAAATATCAATCTATCACTTTTATATTTCCCCCGTATCTGCGGCTATTCACGAATCAGAAACGCACGAAAAACGGCTTTTTCGAGCAATAATTCTATCTTACCGCCGGGCATTTTATTCCTTGGAATCTCATCTTCCATAATTTTACATTAAAAACAATAGCCATCGTACATTACAACTATCCATCCGGAATGCGTGATTTCTAAGTGCATTACTGTGTTCGAACGGGTCATTTGTATACATGAAACGTTCGGAGTTATTAATCTTCAAAACTTCCCGATTCGCCGTGATTTATGTGCATTTATTATCATTTGGAATATCAAATCCTTCCCATGCGAATGGGCGTTTCATCTTCACGTTTCATTTTGGTATATTGAAATTGGAAATGTGGAAGAGGACGGAATTTTCATCATATCACTTCGCGACCCACCTATTTCCATAGATTTAGAATCCAGGGACTACGTCGATATTTTTGCCTCTCTTTATGTATCGCAGTTCCATAGATGCCGTGTTTTAAATTTCGAATGTGGACCGCGGAGAGTTCTAAAAGCTGTTTGTTAATCGTATAGTTGTGTATTATTTTTGTGTATAATTTATTGCTTACGCTTTAGTTTAGTTTATCGCTCGAAAAATAAATCAATCAAAAAAAAATCACAAAAAATGCTTAGAAAGCAATAGGCTGCCTCATTAGGTACCTCTGTGAAGGTAACCAATATACAATAAGAGTGAATTCAAGCGTTGCAAAAGAAGAGCGTTAACTGCTAACTAATGAAATTATAGCATATAATTAGTAATTTGACATATTGAAATACAAAAAAATTAAGTGAACGTAAAAGAAACACGTATAATAAAGTTTAAGAAAAGAAACTAGTGGAACTTAAATAGGACTTGGAATTCCCTCATTCAAAAACCAAAACTTAGCCAGTCTAAAAAATTTATTTGTGCACTTGGCACTTTTAATATCATTTGGTAACATTAGAAATTTTTGGCCCTAAATAAACAAAACATTTCTTGAAAAAAGTAAAATTGGGCTTAATTAAGGAATCCTTTCTTTTTCTCAAAATTCACTTTGGAGTCAGTAATTATGTATATCGTATTAAACATAATTTGCGTTATTATGAAGAGGATGGGAAATTGTAAATCTCATCGTGGAATTTTCGATAATGTTGTAATAGCATATTTATGTTTGTTGAATAATATTATGTAACGTTATGCCTTAAGGAGCTTTTTAGAGGGGTTTTACTCCCGACTGGGGCAAGACAGGGTTTTTACTAGAGGAAAGAAAAAATTGGACCCCCCTGTGATCATGAAAGCATTGCTTTCGAAATGCGCATTAGGGATTCTGAATAACTGGTGACCGCTGAGCGATTATCCGTTTCCCAGGAATCGCCCTTAGACGGTTGCCGCTGTCGGCGCTTGGAGAACCTTTATCTCTTAGGGATTTTACTCTATTTTCCCCTCAAATGACGGCAACCAGGCTAGATGACTGTTTTCAATCATGGAATATATAAATAAATGTACTAATGACTTTCGTGAATCGATTGCCCTTTCATTTAGTGCAAACAAGGGTATCATGAGTTGTAATTGTTGAGATGAGAATGGTAAAGAAACTAATTTATAAGATTTGGTGGTACTTTGTCGAACCCTTACTTGTTTGATTACAATAAAATGATTCCAGATTTCATAATCTACTAAATCTTTAATCGTAGAACTCACTTATTTCTTTCTTGGTTACGGCTTAACTCTCCCATCTTAAGCCATAAGTTTTCCCGATTAAAATAATGAAGCATTTCGTACAAGCAACAGACTCAAGAATAGATTACGTGAAAATAAATCACTTAAATCGAAGCGCAATCTATCAAATTGAGCTTCACACAGCCCGAGGAATTTATTCTTATTGTGCTCTCACATAACGGAACGTGGGCACCATTCCTTACGTTAGCACTCCTATTCACGTCGGAAAAAATGAATGTAAAAGTTAGCGTAAGAAAAGGGAGGAGCAGGGACATCTCGGCGAGCGGAGAAGACGTGAGGATAAGAGTAAAGGAGACTTCAGCCCTCCCACGCAGGGCGGAATGCCGAGCAGAATAATGCATGGGCTGGCCGGAAGAAAAAGGAGAATGAAGACTTTTTTCCATTCCCCCTAGGTGGCAGTGGGGACGTAAAGGAAGGATAGAATGGCCGCCTAGAGAAAACTACTCAGAACCCTCATCCACATACACCGGATGGGGCCTGTGCGATCAGAACAGTGTTTTTGTCCCGTCCACGGTTTAACATATTCGTCCTTAACCGTTCGTTTAGCTCTCAAGTAGATGAAGATCGGCTAAGGGAGTGTGATTGATGGGTCGGGATGTATGTCTCTGGTTCAGAGGCTTTCCCTCGTTTATTTTTAAAGTGGAGCTCTAAGGGCTGATTTGGGGGAATCCGGAGACGCCTCGGTGCATGTTTATGAGAATCATATCTGGGAAACTTTCAGGGTTTTGGTAGTAATAACCAGCTGTTATTTTTAGCATAATGCACGAGATGGCTTTAAGGGAAGTTTTAAAATATTCTTGGTTTGTCCATGGTAATGCGTTTTTTTCGCGAAGTTTTTGATTCGCTAGGAAATTAAGTTTTCCGCGATGTATGCCCCAAGTATTGTAGGAATACTACAAGGGTTTGTATTATTCATACATTATGTCATCGTATTTTGAGTTACAGTATGGTAACGTTTTCCGAACTTCACTTCAATTCGTGATTTCATGAGCAAATTTTATTATTAGTTACAATTACGTTGCAGGTTTGCCAAAAACAAATTAGAAATACTTATGTAAAATATTATCTCTTGTCCAGAGGAATAATTATTGCCTAAATTTGCTTTAAATTTTAAAATTCGCAGCTAAACATATAAACGTTATTTGAGCTAGGAAAGGTATAAAATTATAAATTTTTTCCTGTTATTTTTTCAATGGGATGTGTAAAACGAAATCAAAGGAACCGTAAACACATGAAATTTTATCACAAATTTACGTGACTAATGTATCTTGTTTTTTTAAACCATCTGACTGATTTTCGACAGAGTATGTTTTGCTATAGGAAAGACATTAAATTTTGGCATTTTATATTTTTATTTCTTTTTATTATGATTTCTTATTCATTTCTTATTTTATATGATAATATGTCTTAAATGTATTTTAAAATTCTTCCTGCATAGGTTTAATGTAATATTTAAGCAATCCAAAGCCAATCTTTGTGTGCTTAGTAAGAGTTTCCCGTATCCTAGTTTCATTACTGCAACATTATGAATATTCTCCAAGAGTATTTAGACACTTATCCCCTCATATTCTATCGTTACAATATACATATAATATACATACTAAATATAATTCGTGATGGCTGGTAAACGATTTGGTAATTAAAATTTCATTCATATGCAAATAGTTGCTTAATGGACAGTGGGATCATTTCCAAATTTTTCATTTCATCTCCTGCACGACTGTGCGCCATTGGGTAAGAAAGGAAAAACGATTCCTTCATTTTAACCCATTCTTCTGACTTTGCTCGACCTTTCATTTGAAATATCATTCCAGAGTTCCATATCTTTATCTCTGTCATATATTCGGAGCTAAGTCACATATAATGGGAACAGAAGCATCACTCATGCCGCTTCATCTCCGAGGCATTCCCGCCATCAAATCTCTCCTCTCTTTTATTTTTAAACGAACCGAAAGTCATAAGTTTCATCTCCGCCGTCACTTTATGTATTTTTCGACATCTCAAATCCACCGCGGCTTCGCCCCTCTACCCATCCTGAATATTTTATGCGGACACGATAATAAACCATTTCATCCAGATAATGAGGAACTTAACGCTCCGTTAAGAGTGGAAAGGGGTTATGCCAGCGGGCGCAAAAATCATTACGAAAAACCCGCTTTGGTATGCGTATATAAATCATATTCTTTCGCTCAGAGAGATGGTCCAAATGGAAAGATGGAACATTTTTCCAAAGGGTTTTCTTTCCCTTTCCACGGAGTCCTTGTCTCCCCAATTCTCCATTTTTATATTTCCCGTCCTAAAGAGGTGTATCCTTAGGATGCCTTTCATGCTTGACGGGTGTCAACCAAAGTAAAGGATTTGCGCGTGGGAGAATGGCGGGGGTATTTCTGGGGAATGCCGGGGAAGGGAAGGTCGTGCGCCGGGAGAGATAGGTGGGTTGCCGGGGTGATGTTACCCGTCGTTGGGATCGACTGTCGAATCGGATTGATGCCGACTACGACGCTGCGTGTTCCCCGGAAAAGTCTTTTTCAATATACGGAGGTTGAGTCGTAGATAAGGGGTTCGTTTCCCTCTTCGGATGGGAGTTTGCTGCTCAGAAACGCAGGATCTTCCGTTACGAAGTGTTTGTTCGGATTCTGTATCAATTGATTTTGGGGAAGCGAACTTTTTGCCGTCCCTCAAACGTGTGTGTGCTTTAAACTGCAATGGTTCGTGGAAGATGAAGGAAAAGGGTGTTGTGTCCGCGAAATTCTGCACTCGGATGTGCTGTGCGTGGGAAAAGTGGGTTTCGGTTGGGTTGAGGGAAAATTGAACCTTGGGCACTACTAGGGGTAATTGCAATGTAATCCTCTCTTTTCAGAAAGAAAGAACTCTTTCTAATGATACATTCGTTCACTATTCAAATGCTGAAAGTTTTTGCGTGATTAAAGAACGGAATTTTAACCTATGAAACTGAATAATGAACAGCTGTATTTTTAGAAAAAATTTAGTAAGGAAGCGTTGCTGTTTCTTATTTTGGGAATAACGATTTAATATTTTAGCCGCAAACAGGAAATGGCAAGAAAAAAATGAATAAAAAATATTGCTTATATGGAACAGACACAGCGCCCTGTTAGCCAAGTGGGAAGTGCGGTTGCCTTTGGTCAGGAAGGTCCCGGGTTCAATTTCCTGTGGAACCTATGTGTGCGAAAAGACAGCTCAGCTGTCGAAGCACTTTTAACAATACAACTACTACTATAGAAAAATATGACAATCAGCTAGTTTTCAAGAGAGCAAGGATGATTTGCAGCGTTTATATACAAAAATAATACAATTGGTTGATAGCCAAGCATAGGTCGCTATATGGAATAATAGTTATTAAAAATTTGAGATGTATTTTTGTTAAAATAATGATTTTTTTGTCCATTGAATCATAACCTTTCCTCGCTTCACTACGATTAATTTAATGAAAAAATAGACTGTATATATCATCAATATTGACGTATTGATCCTAAATAACCCTCTGCAACACAATTATTTGCTTAATCTGCTAAAGAAAGTCAATTATACGTGGCCAGAAATTTAAATTTTGTGATGATTGACAAACGTAATTATTTTCCGAACACATACTGTTACTCGGAAGCCTCCATTGGTAAATCTCAGAAAGTAATGTATCCAGAAATCTTTTTCTTAGAGCTGGGTATGATATAAACGTTTGATTCAAGTTAGTTGTTAGCTAAATTTTACTTAACAGTCATCCTTAGTCGTTAAAAAGTCTGCGTTTTCTATCCTTTGCACTAAAAAGTGAATATTTGAGCATTAATTATGATTAAGTTCAATTTCTTCTTAATGCCTATAAGCATTTCGTAGTTGTGGTGAAATGGTTTGCAATGCAAGACAGTACAAAATGCTTATTGCCTTCATTGATCGAAATGGGGACAAGAAAAATCTATTACTTATCCGGGCTCCTTCGTGTAATGCGTAGATAAAGAGCTGCAAAATTCTGTAAATTATTATTTCTTCTTTTAAAGTTTAATATCCGGCTACAAAAATTCCGGGTCTACTTTCATCATTCTTTGGCGTGCAAGACAATTTTGGAAGAGTAATAATGTAGAAATGATTAATATTCTGTTTATGCAACTACCCTAATTTGCATACTGCCGGCTATGAAATTACCGCCAATCAATTTTTCACTAATTGGAATTTTTTTAATGAAATACACTTCATTAAGATGATGGAAAGGCATAAAATTGGCCGTATAAATTTTACGCGCATTCATGAAAACGGTTATTTGATTGCCTCTTCATGGACATCTTTTAAGGGCTCAAAGCTTTTTCTCCGTTCATGAAAAGCAATTTCAAGTGGAATCATCCAGGACATTAAGCGAAATGAATTTCCAGGTATGCACTCGAGACATAATGGTGTACACGGTACAGATCGTTTAAGGCTTCCCTTCTTGAAAATATCTCGTCCGTAAAAATAGATTTCTTGAAAACACTTTTTGAAAGGACTGGAGTTTTCGAGCGGATTCACTTACAAGTATGTACAAGAGTTCTAGTTATTAGGTTTTTAATATTAGGATACTCCTCTTCTTCAGCGACTAATCATTCTCTCAGAAAGACAAAACATATAAAATCTGTTGGATGTAGAGACATACTCTAGTCCCCAGCTTCAAGATACAATGTTAATATTGACGTTCTTATGACGTAGTTATTTTCGCATAGTAGTTAAATTATAGAAGAGAATATTGATTCACTAATTTTCATTCCACAACCCAATACTCCTGAAAAATTATTAACGATAGATAACATCTTAAAATATGCGAAAATATGGTAATATCTGAAAGCTTTAAATTCATTTCCAGTTTTTCAGAAGTTTTAAAAATTATTTTCTTAAAGAGTGGAAGGATGAGTAAGCTATGCACTGAAATTTCTAGATTTCCTTTACCTCTAAAACCTTCTCAGGTTCAATTTTATGTTTGAATTTCCTACACAAACACTGAAAACTATGGTACAGCTGTCGTACTGCTAATTATAAATGACGAAGTACTGTGAAATATACCATGCCAAGGCTTTTTTTTGACATTTTTGACAAGGCGTAGTTTTAATTTTAACATAGTAGTTAAAATATGGGAGAGGTATTGATTTACTAATTTTCATACCACAAACTATTCTCATGAAAATTAATCAACGATAGATCACTCTTAAAATATGCAAAAATATAGTCATATCTGTAAGCTTCAAATTCTTTTCTAGTTTTTCAGACTAAAAATTGAAATATAAGTAAGCTATGCGTTGAATTTTCTAAATTTCATTACCTGGAAAGACCATCTCGGGTTCGATTTTGTACTTTAATTTCCTAAGCAAACACTGAAAACTATGGTACAGCTGTCGAACTGCAAATTGTGAATGAAAAATCGCTGTGAAATATTCTATACTAAAGTGAATGTAAATTCCATACTATACTGTGAAATGTGCTATACTTTACTCTATCATCAAAATACAGGTTACAAATTGGTGTTATTGATTTATTCCCAAAAAATAAGTTCTCTGTAAATGAAAAGCGGAAACAGTATCGGAATCGTTATTCGGTTCGTTGAAATATCGCGATTTTTTCGTTCTCCCAGTAATAATGATCACTTGGGAAATCATGGAATTAAATTCCAATTCAATTATTGGACTTATTTTGGGGCTATTCGAAAATTGAAAGCGAGGAAGCTCCTTTTTCCACTTTGAACCTCTCCGTTCGTAGGTTTTAATTACAAAGTAATTAATTGTATCAAAACAGAATGGAATAGGAGCAAATGACATGTTAATGCGAGTAAAAATTGGCTTGAAACTGTGGCAAATTTCAATTACACCCTTGAACCTCATTATCCAAAAGATAAATCAATTAAGAAACGTCGCATTTTCAAGAGATGAAATAGTTAATTTCATTTTAGTGTTTGAAAATACGTATACTTAATTTCGAGCTTCATTTACCACTTATTTATGACTTGTTTGTGACAGTAGCTAGCGTAAAATCTTTATCATTCTAATATCATTAATTTAATTTTGTATTAGAGATAGGATTAAAAAGTTATCATTCAGTCTTATGGTATACCATGTTGTAGTTAAAAATTAAATTATTAATCTTATTGGTTCTTAGAATATTGTCTTCGTTTCTATGGTAGCTCTGGTTATTAATTGGCTGAAAGTTTGAAGTATCTAATCTGTTGTGAAATAAATTACATTTCTGCAATATTTCTATGCGTTAAAGCATGGTTAAAGCATGGTAAGTATATTCAAACCACCGTGTAATACAATATTCTTCCATTTCTATTACTTTTTACAATATTATTACACACACACTACAGTATTCTGTAGCGTTATGAAATGGCGCAATGGAAAAGGTAATATCATAAATTTAATTCGATATCATAGAATTCATAAACTCATATTTTAACAAGAAATCTGAGACGAGTAGGAAACTGCCTGTTAGGCCGTTGTACGGCGGGGAATTTGTGTGCCCTTGACTCCTACAGAAGCCATGAAGACCTACCAGGAACCTTGAAAAATCATGCATGACCTGCCTATCTTCATTTATTAAAAAAATAATATTAACGAAAGGGGGATTTGATAAGGGAGAGCATTGTAACGAAAATAATAATTATTGAATTGATTCTTATATGATTTTGGAATTTTCTAAATTAAGTGTTGCTTTAATAAGATAAACTAATGAGGATTATCAACAGTAAAACGATCACTTTTCTTTTGCATTCCTTCAATGTTCGACTCCATTTCTTCCAATTATCATTTCGATCCTTTCTTCTTACCTCTGAAATCAGTCCAGAATATTGTTGATTTTGATTCACTTTATCGGTATTGATAACTACAGTTTAAGTTCAATTTAAATACAAAGTAGGCCCTGCTAAGCAACATACCTCTCGTCAGCAAGATCCAAATAAATTATTATATAATTATATAAATTATTATAAATCAAAAAATAAACAAATATAAACCACTACAAAAGTTACATTATGATAATTTTTTTATAACCAATAAGTAATCAATATAATAGTAATCAATAATCTGATGTTTAACAAGTTAACACGTAAATAATTGCATTACAATAAATTTATTATATGGTTATAACATTTTAATTTTACATATCCCATTCAAAACCTACATAGACATAAAAAATTAAAATTGCACATCTATTTCTAATATAAACTACGTACATATGAGGTCACAAGAAGATGTGTAGAATATACAAAAATACATTTTTTTCTCTTTTGCGACACACATTTCAGCCATACTTTTAGTTTCATCTTTATTTATTTATTTATTTACAAATATATTAGTACAGTTTGCCAGTATTCAGGTGGCAGTCACAAACATCGTTGAATTACATACCCTTTTACACCTCTTTTATATTATTACATATAACATTCCTAAATAACATCAATATATTGTCAAACAGTAAAAGGTCCTTTTTTACAACAAAATATAATACATTTAACAATATTAAAATATATCCAAAACCCCATTTCAATACATTTTTATAAAATTTTACCGAATCTAAGTTTAAAATCTTTACTTCATTTAGAAGAGGGGAAGAGAAATATATTTTAATTAGTTGCAAGAGAATTACATCGAGCAATAAAGCTTTACCTATGACTATTTTTCTTATATAAGTATGTCAATTATATTAACTTCTATTGTTTTTTATATATTTTATTGTCGATCGTCAAATATAATTGGCTTCATGCCGCATGTTGATGTTTAAATGATAAATACAAGTCCAGCTGTATGATCTCCGCATCGAAAATCTCTCTCTCGAATGAAATCCTCCATTTTAAATATGAAGAAGGATAAAGCGATTTCCAGAAGCCGCATTACTAATTACGGAGCTGATAAATGACACAAAACGCTTCCCAGGATTGGGCATCTCTTCTCCTCGGATCCAGAATTAGCCGCCCAAACGGCCAAGCCCAACCCTCGCCTCGTTCGGACCCAAAGGGTCAAACCCACACCCAGAAGTTAAACCGTTAATTAGCGAGCCATGTTTTTTGTTCTCCCACGTTCTCCCTAGCGTTGTCGCAGGCGCATTCCGCGGCAGCGTCTCCGTAATTATCACTGAATAATAAACACTTAACGGACATCCTGGGACGATGCATAGGACATGTGACTTGCGTCCGGCGTGGACATCTTTGCTCTAAATAAAACACTAGTGCGCTGCTTCTTGAAGCCCCCCGCGTAAAGCAACGGCGGGTCGGCTTTTACTCATTAATTTCATTATATTTCCCAAATCTAGGTCGACGGGTTCTAACAAGGTCTGCCTCGAATCAACAGCACGTGGGATTAGTGTAGATACGTCGCGCATTGGGAGACCCCCAGCGCGGTCTCAAAGTTTTCCCTCGTTGTTACCATAAAATGGACTAGAATACCGCTCGCGATGGAGTTTTATACTCGATTCTCTTTTTCCCCTTTGTGACTTGAGTCCGTGTACGACAGCGTGACCTCCATTAAAGATTTCTTACTTTTCTCTGAGGATAACCTCTGGTTCACGTTTGTTATTCGCTGTTTCGTTTCAAGTGCGAACTTTAATTCGGGAGAAGAAATTCTGGTTTTGCTTTCTATTATTATCTTTGTGTAGGTTAGTGCGATCATTGGATGTACAAATGGGATTCCTGCCATTAATATCTCATGTTATGATTCATGAATTTTACTATCACTGTTTCACATGTACAAGGTGTACAAATATGCTATCTATGAAGTAATACTTTAATTACGTATGACACTCACGGAAGGAATGAGTGTCTCTCTAATGCAAAAATGTAAATAAAAAGTGAGTAAAGAGGAAGAGGTTTTAGGTTAACAAAGATGATTCCATCCGAAAAATTTGTGTGTTCCAGAGGGCCCCATATCCTATTTTGTTCTTCATGAATGTCCTTACTATCTTCAACCCTTATTGGAGAAATCAGACACACAAAAACAACTATTCCGGATATCCGTTTTTTCGCATTCGAATTCCGGTTAATCGGAAAAATCTGGTTAACTGAATTCTATACCATGGTGATATTTAAACATTCAAATTTTCGATTCAAAATTCAAATTCAAACATTCGTAAGAAATATATTTTAGCATTAATATAAAGATGTTATTTTGTTCATTAAATATTGCCATATATCGATCATGATGTCTGAGAAATTTCTATTCTACAGCATAGGAGGGCTAAACGTTAGATTTACGTCGAACAATTCCCTAATATAAATTACTAAGATTAACTACCAGTTAACATGGACGGGAATTAAACAAAATCCATGAAGTCTTCATTTTATTTACAACTCATTTTAATTGTTTTAAATTTTAAATTAATTAAACATCAGTTAACATAAAATATTAATTTGCACATCTGAACTTTTGAAATCTAATCCTCAAACGCAATTGAAAAGAGAATTATCGTTTCTAATGTTTCTTCATTATAATTTCATTACATAAGAATCCTCATGCTTTTTTTATCGATCTATAAAAATTATTCTATTAAAAAACGAGTTACGTGGCTTTGAAAGTATTTTTTTATGTTTTACTAAGTGTATATTTAGTGTATTCTTTTTCATAAGCTTCGACTGTTGCTTTAAAACCTAAATGGAATATTTTAACTGAGAAGAGCTCTTAAAATTAAAAACTACACGTCATCATCGTATAATTTTAGTAACTTGTGTTTTTACTTAACACGATAAATTATATTTTTCTCACAGTAAAATAATAATTCTTTGTCTGAATTGCTAGTTTGCTAAAATGGAAACGAACCATTTACTTTATTCACTCGTTTCCATCTCTATAAATTTATTGTATACTAAATATCATTGTGCAGATTCATAATTCTGGAAAATGTTCCACATGGAGAAAAGGTGATATTCAGGCATCAAAGGTTGCACAATTAGCTCTTTCACAATTATCTACAAAAATCCCATTTGAGTAAATAAACGTCGACTTTTCGGAGCATTAATTTTATTGTCATTAACATAATTAAGAAATTCTCCTCGCCAAGATATTCCCCTCCTTCGAGGAGCATTTAAGCCACCTGCATCTTTGAGAATCAACAAACGCAAACAATATTAAGATCTCCCGGAGGTTTTGTAATGGTTCCCTCTACCAATCTCTCCTCCAGGATTTCCCTTCATTCATTTTCAGCGGAGCAAAAATAACCGACGTAAAGGCGCGTTTCTTTGACTCCGGTACATTACGCGGTATAATGAAAGCTATGAATGAGGATGGCTGCGCGCATTGCTTTCTTAAAGAAAGGTAATCTCGGGAAGGAGGCGGTTGTCTGGACGATACCACGCCTTTCTGCCACCGACCAAAAGAGAAAAAACGAACAGTGATGCGTGTATTTAGGTTACACAAGGAAATGCTTCAATTCTTTCCGCAGTGGTCTGAAGGTGACAAAGGAAAATGAGGAACTCGTTGCGAAACGGTGATTTTTTACGGTTTAAATATAGACATCCGCCGAGAGGTGTGCTAATTTAGAAATTAGCGCTGTATAAATATAGTCCTCCTCTCTTGCTCACAGAATGAGAATTCAGGAGGCGTATTCTTTGAAATTTGAGTGCATTGAGTCGATGTCAGAAAGCGCTTCCCGGAGACAAAGGTGTTTTTTCGATGAGATTCTCTTTCCTGAGGGGATCATAGGATCTTTTTTATTTTTATATAAGCTCAGAATGTCTCTATGAATGGCGAAATTGACCTTTGTTTTCTCTCGTACGTGAACTTTTAACTCGAAGAAAGTGATTTTACTTACACTGTATCAGAAGAGGTGTTTATTGACGGGAATGACGTACAAAATTTTGAAATTTTAATATAAAATCGCACGCAGAGGACAGCTGTAAAGAATATAACATATTAAAATATAAGATTATTGTTGAATAACATTTTACTATACCGTAGTATTAAACTGTGGTGTAGTAAAAAGTTATTCAACAATGAGTCTCATTGTATCTTACTACCATGGAGTTAAGTCTGATCTCATCACTTCTATTAAATTATATCTTGTAACTGAAAAATAATTGAAAATTATAGACATTTAAAGTGGTTCATCACTTGTTAAGTTAAAAGAATTACATCTTCATTTAATAATATGTTTCATTAGTAATTCATAATGTAGAAAACAGGGGTTTCGAATTATGCGGATCAACAATGGACCTTCAAATATCCGTGGGAGGACGCATTTATTATATTTATAAACTATTTACTCATAAAAAAGCTCAATCTCTCCATATTTAGGCCCGCAAATTTAACCCGCAAATACAATAGCAGAATATCAGTTTTCATGTTCCGAGTTTCGCATACAATTTTATACAAGAATATTTAAAACGACATCGAATTCAGGATCGATTAGAGAGAGTTCGAACAAGTTCCTATTGCAAATCTATGTTTTCTATTCACTTTTTGTGACACATCAATTTTACCGGAAATTGCTAAAACAATGTCGAATCTCATTCTCGGTCATAATTTTCTTACAGTTGATTTTTTCAAGAAGAACTTTTTAGTTATTAGTTGAAGCTTCTCGTCACTTTTGTTGATAAACCATCAACTATTGTACTACTATAAACTTAGTTGATTCGTTTTCTTACAAAGAGTCAAAGCACGGTGTTGAAACATATCATGAATCTTGTTCTTAGATGATAAACACGAAACTTCAAATCATTGGCACGATAAATATTCACTTTGTGCTATTCTAACGAGAGAACGAAATATGAGAAGCTGATTGTAAATATTTTATCTATCACAGCTGACATAAGCTTATTCTACTATTTCCGTATATTTTTTCGAATTTCTCCTATTTTTATCCTTAATGTAATGACTGGTAGTGTTAACACTCTGATTTACTAACGTATGATTTCCTGAGGGTTTGTACCTCGTAGAAAGAGAAACAATCCTTTAATAAGGATTGCATTATTCGTTATATGTAGTGTTCTACCTTTCGGTAGGTTCATGTGCCCCCACATTCCCTATTTAATTCCGTCTCCTTCAATTCCCGGTAACTTATCCCACCCCTTAATTCGTCTAATAACTTCTGTCTTTGTCTTCCCCTCAGTCTTTTCCCTAGCATTCTTCCCTCGATCACTTTCTTCAATAATCCCTCTCCTCTCAATATTCAACCCACCCATTTCTTTTGTCTATTTTTAATTACTTCAATCATTACTCTTTTCTCCCCAACCATCTCTAGAACCTCCTCGTTCTTTTTTCTATCGACCCAACTTACTTTCTCCATTCTACGCCATACCCACATCTGAAAAGCCTCCAATCTCTTGACATCCTCCTTTCTTAACGTCCACGTTTCACACCCGTACAACATTACACTCCACACCAAGGATTTTACCACTCTCTTCCTGATTCCTTTATCAAGTCCCTTTGTCATCAGTTCCCTTCGCTTCATGAATGCTTCTTTCGCTAATGCTATCCTTTTTCTAATTTCTGTCGAACATCTGCCATCCTTGGAAAGAAGGCTGCCCAAGTATGGAAATTGATCTACTTACTCTAGTTTTTCCCCATCCACCCTTATCATTAAATTAGCTTTCTTTCCCTTTGAAAACCTCATAATCTTAGCCTTTCTTACATTGATTTTCATCCCAAACTCCTTTGCCTTATCGTTTAGGCATTATTCGTTAGTACAGCTTTATTTATCTATGAATAACATATAGGTAATATTCCAGGTTTTTAGGTATAAACGATGATTGAATTTAAACGATAATTTTCATATAAGTACGTTTGAATTCATGGAAAGGAAAAACTGAGGCTCGTACTACCATTATGCAGGATAATCTTAAGTGTAGAATTTTTTCTCGCTCCCCGAAAGCAGTCACATCCTAAAGGAATCGCTTCTTGCAAAACATACACCAACTCTTAAATTCTGCGCCGCATCCTCGAAGTCTACCGCTCCAGCGGCGCAATATGATGGGGCTCCCTTCCCGACGAAATATAGAAGCACTATTCTGGCCCGGTAATAAAAGAAACGCCTAGTTGTAACAAAGGACGTGGAAATCTAGAAGTAATGTGTAGGAAGGGGATATTGGCCCAGAGCGCTGTCTTCGGATATGGAAAATCTCGGTACGAATAAGGTTTTTTTGGAGATTGGGACAGGAGTGTGAAACGGGGATTCATCGAGAATTGGCCGAGGGAAAGAAAAGGAGACGGAAGTCTACGCTTGAGACGAATGGGAAGGCTCTTGAGAAAATTTCCTGGAGGCGTTTCAGCTGTCACTTTTCGGTGGAGGTGTAGATAAATTGAGAAAAACGTAGGGAAAGAGAAAGGTGTTTTGAATGAGTGGTTTTATTAAAGATGTGAGAGATGGATGAGCAGGGGATGGGAATGTGGTGCGATAGCGATTTTCGTCTGAGGCGGAAGTGAAGCTGGATACACAACGTATTCGAGTAAAAATAACTGAGTGTGTAGAGGAGGTGTCTGGAGAAAAAATTAAAGTTATTTGTCTGACACAGATAGGTTTTCTATTTCCAGGGAGGAGATAAAGGATAGGCTATTTGTCCTCTTGAAGAAACAAATGGATATAAAGGTTTATGGAGGCCGAAGTGTGTTTTATCGCGAGCCATTCTTGAAATCGAATCAGGTCGTCCAGCTTTGATTCAATGCTATTCATTTACGGAGATTTGAGGAGATATGGGCTTCATATTTATGCATAGCTTTCGACTGAAAGTTGTTTGTAACATTGTAGTATAATGCGAATTTATTGAAACGGGTTATAGTTTCCTTGTGGAAATATTTTCTGGTTTGGTTTCCTTGTTCATAGTAATTTACGAGAAGACAGAGGAATACAGTGTGATTAAAAATAATGAAATGGTTTCAGAAAGCTAAATTTTAGAAAAAACTTGGAAGGCTATATTTTATTAACGCTTAAAATATCATGAATATACGATTATATTCGTATATTAAGTTATAAATTAGTTCATTTGTTTAACAAAAAGAGCGCTGATTTATTGGATTTATATTTACGGAATAGAGAGAGCAGAATTTTCCGCATCTTTTGGATAGGAATAAAGTATCAATAGCTTTAGGCATAACTTTGTAGTAGGAAGAAATGAAAAGATGAGACTTTAACCCGTACCTCAGGAATGAAACTCTCTTCTTTCTCATGTTTTTCTCCAAACGTTTCACAGTACGACTGCGAAAAAGTTTAACAGGAACAATAGAACTCCAAGGCCATGACGGCGGACTCCTCAAAAAACGCGCCTAGGAAAGTCGAAAATAATCCATTTCCACCAAAGTGTGCCGTGTTTCGAACGAGGGAAAGAGAGGCGACCGTATGGGAAGGGATTAAAATGCGATTTCCCGGTCATCTTTCTTTGGCGCGGTGCAGGCCGTGTCGTAGCGATCCGGGGGACCGTGACGGCAATTCTGTTGCAGCAGGAGACTAATCTCGCCCTAAATGGGAGCCCATGGAAACGACGGAGTGTAGCGGCACAGATCTGCTCTCCCATTGTCTCCCGATGCTTTTTTGGACTGCCAAAGTGAGGAATTCCATTCGGAATAGAAAAACGCGTGAGGCAAGGACGGGACGTCATTTGCGCGTCGAACAACGGAATTCGCGGATTAAGTTCCTCTTTTGAGGGGTGAATTGAATGATAACGCTTTGATAAACAGGGCAGTAGGGGGTATCGCCGCATCCTGGTCGGTTTTGGAGCTGCTTAGCTTTTGGTGGAGGCCCGCGCGTTCTCTGATATTAATACACGATTTTCTTGTATGGTTACGTGTATATGTGCCAATTTTCGAAATGTGGGCTTTTTTGGTAGATTTTTGCTTCCTGATCAAGCTGTTACCAATCATTGAAAACTTTTCTTTTTTTGAACAACCACTTCAATTTATTATATAAAATTTTAGAAAGCAATCGTTATTTATGGTTGTGAAATCCTAAATTACTTGAATGCAAGCTCCTTTTACGTTCTTAGGATAGTCGTTAACTACCTTAAATGGAAAAAATATCGCTTACGAAGTTTACTTAACGGGATTACGAATTGAGCATACTATTTATTATTATTAATAAGTCAATAGTAAGTATCAAGGAAAGAATTTAACGAACGTAAAGAAAAATTTAATGACAAATATACCAGAGAACATCGCGTTCTTTCATGCATACTCGGCTAGCATGGACATATATTGCGGGGTTGCCTATACTCCGGTTATCAATTTTCAATTATTTATTGCAGCGAAACTAAGGCCCATTCAGACGAACGCCGTCACCCTTTTTCATTACTCTACTTCCTGCACCACTGCAAAATGTTTCATCAAAATCCCCGGACAAAAGTGAGAGTCTCTCCTTGTCAGTGAGAGATGTAATCTTTAAGGTGGATTTTATGTTTTCTTGTTTAAAGTCGTGGAGGGTTGATAAGGATACCTTATGATAGATAGAAGGAAGTTGATAGGTCTTTAGAGAAGTTGAATATTAGAATTCGAAGTATATTTACCCTCCAAAATTTTCTGAAAGATTTTGTTGAGGGTAAACCAACTCCTCTAGAAATCTATCAAGTTCTTTCTTTACAGTATAAGACATCGTAATTTACAAGTACAATAGAAAGTATCGCCACATTTCCCACTTTTACATAACTGTGTGCTACACAAAGACGTGTTTGTGTTTGATGAGTTGAAAACGATACTGTAGATTATTTTATCCTAGTAAATAAGTTTACTTTTAAGGTAAATGGGGGTCACAAAATTCGTAATTCTTTTCTCTCGAAAGTTTGCATTTTATTTGTGATTTTAGGTCACGTTTCACTCCAGCTTCGTGTATTATTAACATATTTGTAAGCTTTAATTGTCTAAAAAGTGTTTGTATTCGATAATTGTAATTTAAGGAGCTAAGTTTCAATTTTATGTATATCAAAGGTATTCTAACAATATACGGTTAAGGAGAAATATTTCCTTTGCATGAGAAAATATAACCTTCATGACTTTAAAAAAATAACATCCTCTCACTAAATTGCAAGTACTGTCAATTCTTATATGAATCTCCCATTGTAAAGGTTTCCGATGTAATGAAACAGAGTAAAACATAGCTTATTCCTTTTCCTCTATTATACATTAATCTGAGAGGTGTAGATTGCCTTCGGGCAATTTAAGCCTTACATTGCGGCCTCTTAGTCACTTCCTGAAACAAAAATTTGTGTTCAAATAATTTTCTTTTACATTCCCTACAATGAAGCCAAGTAAAAAAGTAAGCGGAAAATCTTCTCAGCGAAGGAATTCGTTCTCATATCAAATTGAAATGCTTACTTATTTGAATGTAAGCAGTGCACATAACAAAATTTCACTGATGATTTCACATGTGACCTTTCTTACAAGACCTTATGTTATATGTGGTCCTCCAGTAGTAAAAGTGTTCCCTCATTTTAACTTATAATTTTTATCTCTCACTTTGCGATTCACGTGAATACCATCCGCATGATAGAAATGTATGTAATCAAATGAGTAAGAAATTTATTTTTATTTCGCAGGTCAGTACAGAGTCATCTTCAACAAAATCCCTCCTCTTTAAGCGAACTCAAAACCAACCAGAGTAAGTATTTCTATATTTTCTTTTATTGTGATAAAATTCTGCCGTATAAAGGCTGAGATGATATTCTGTTTACGGCCGCATCTTTATGATAATTTTATAACGCGTCAAGCACTAGAGAAAACGTTCATGCTTGCGATAGTGCATTTCATTTTCTCTTCGCGAAAACTCTTAAAATTCTCTGTATCCTATGTAGTTCTAGTATTAAGGGAAACGTAGCAATTCCTCAATCCTCGAAAGTTACGAATAAAATGACCTCATTTGCGCATAAAAGCACAGGAATTTTTTCATATCGGTTTTCCCGAGATAATACAGCCGACTCAACCTCATTTCGAGAGATGTACATTTTTAATCAAGTTTTTATTATCCAAACGACCTGAATTCTCCTAATGCTCCCAGTTCCCGCATTTGCAATTTCCTTTAAATACCTCGCGGACCAAAGCGGCAGAACATCTGCTATCATTCTCACAGTAGGGGAAATAGCTGTTCACCCTCCGGGGCTTAGGAATATTGCTTTGGTGTCATCTTGTTAGAATCTGCCGTGGCCCAAATGCACACACACAGTCTCTTAGCGGTGTCGGTTTCTCTAGCCCGATTCTGTGTCATGCGGCCACGGGCTTCATAACTTTAATACCACCGATTCGATTCTTTTGAAATTAACGTGGAATCAGTAACATGCTACGGCGATGTGTGGTGGATGATTTTCACCTTTGGGGGCGTGAAGTTCTTCGATCGTTCTCGATGTATCTGGAATCATAGCCCGAAGTACGCTTTGGAATCAGAATGCAGATGTGCCTTTCGGAGTCATTTTCTGGGAGAGCGAATAATTTTGACATGGATGGAAAGAACAAATTATGAATTAGGAAATTTCATGTGCTTAATCTTAGGTTTAGGGTCACCGTTTTCGCGCCTCGGTTTTTGGCGTCAAATGTAGATGACGCTAAAATGACGAACTCAATAAAGGGTATAATAACTAGTAATTTCTTTCCGGACATATTGAAAGAAATTAATACTTAGTAAATTCCACAGAAAGTTCATTTTCCGAATAGTGTCGTTGGCAATATTATGCCGTGGAATTATTATTGCTATTAGTACAATTACCTTAAACGTTACAATTGGACAATGATCCGGTGGCAACGTTAACACAATACAGTACATACTATACATCAACTTGTGAAATTATATTCTATCCTAAATGGTAACCTGCACCCAATACATTCGATTATAATAAAAACAATAACACATTTCAAATAATATCCTTACATGCTTTTACAATCAAAATATAATTAAATTATAATAAGAATCAAATCATTTCCAAAAATCACTACATTTAGTCTAGAAACAAAGGAAGCAATCACCTCATTATTAAGCAATTAACTCAGTATTCATTTTTATCAATTATGGTTAAAGATGTTATATTTATTCCATTCAGAAGTTGAAAATTTAAGTTTTGTTGTAATAGTATCGTGAGAAAAAATGTCAGGTTTTTTGGAGCATTTGAAACGTAAGAAATTATCTAAAGATAGGGCCTTCGTGATAGGAAACCGTAAAGGCACTACTTAATGTTACCAGTCAACCACAAAATTTGGTAAATTCTAATTCTAGCGGCATGGGTACCACTTTTCACGAATTGTGAAAGTTTTTCAGGGCTACTTCCGGAAGTTCTCCTACTCCTTTAATTTTCTAATAGCTCTGAATATTGAAAAGGTTGAGGTAATTAGAAATATATGCGCAAAAAAGTTTACTAATTCTTGCAACAAGGGCAACATCCATCTTCCAAATTGTTTCCCCTTAAATAATTAGATTAAATTTCTTTTTAGCGTTTGGTATGATTCTCACAATTTAAATTATGCATCCTACCAAGGCAGTTTTATCAAATACGTTGATAATTTCAGCCGGTCATTGATTCATCTTCCATGTGAGCCATCATCACAACTCATTGACATAGTCTCTGATACTTTTGAAATAGTAAAACCTTTTATATGTAACGCATGAAAAAAGTCTACCATATTAAATAGATAATTCCTGACGAAAAGTAAATGGAATTGTCAATTACAGAATTTCCTCTAACCATGTTTCAGTTCATGGATATATCTTTCTTAATAACTTTTTTTACTTTTACTCGCAGGAAAATATATATAAATGAAAATAATATATCTCAGATGGGACGCGCGACAAAGATGATCAAAGAAAAATTGAGTTTGATTGTTCTATTTTTATTTATACGTCATCCATGTTATGTTGAATCGAAATAATCATGGCTATTGAATCTTCCTTCTAAATTTACCTTATTTTAAACGCTAGTATTTTATGTAATGTCTGAAATGATCCATTTTACAAGTATCCTTTTACAATTCGATAGTATTCTTCTATTTGCAAACGAAACCGCAGGTTTTCTCTTCATATCCTTTGACTGTGTAAATCTTTTGACCGATTTAACTTTTGAGTGTCTTTGTTTTGTGTTATTTGAATCAATTTTCAACTCTATCTTTTTCCATGCGTCAGATTGACTCGTCACAGCTTTTATGAGTGCAGTAAATGAAACCTTATCCCATATGTGAATTCTCCTTTTTATTTCTAACAAATTTTTAATGCGCGTTTGAAATAGAAATTCGTGAATATTGTGCAATATTAAATTGAGTTTATTAATGTTTATTAGATTTTTATACAATATTTGTAGCATATGTCGGTCACGTTAGGAAATTGAAAAGTTCAACTACATAAAGGTGAATTATTAAGAAACAATTGGATGTAAATATTTCTTGATAATGTCGAATTGTTTTGCTAAATAATAATGATTTCATTAAAAATTATGTTTGATTTGAAGGCTAATGTATACGGCTCCAATTAAGCAGTAATATTTTTAAGTAGATAACATCAAGGATGTAAATCACAACGCTTAAATGGAAGACATGTAACTCAATTTCGAATCTCACTTCGCAAGAACGAAATAAAATAAGATTTCGCATAAGAGTTTAATTATTTATTACAGTTGATTTGGTTTAATGCTTTGTGATTATGCCATTCAAACATGAAATTATGGCAATAATATGTTGTATGACCGATCCAAATTTGGAATTCATAAATTTATTAATCTCATTGAGTTCGAATCTATCTCATTACGTTAATATGTATCTTTTTGACAACGAAACTCTAAATAGGGAGGTAATTTGCTTTATTTCATAGGAATTAGATTGAATATTTCGACGGAAATTCCTCCGTCTAAATATTTCAGAAATTGTGCTCGAAATATTTAAAGCATTATTTGCAACTCATTCTTCCAATTTTATTTTGGATGAATTCTTTCCATGAATTCCGATTTTTAGTGATATATCGCCCTCTATATTTTTAGAGCAGACAAAGCAACGCCTTGCAAAGGTATTCTCATTTTGATTTGCTTATCTTTTTTTAATTTTAAGTTCCGCATTCGGCAATCTAATGGAAAGAGAGAACTGCATGGCTTTTTGAGATATCAATATTAAAATATCGCGCGACTTACTTTTATCGTTTTCTACCGCAGTTCTTTCCCGTTTCCGTAAATCAGAATAGCGTTTTCAAATTCATCAAAAATGCAGAATGAAAATTGAATTTTTCATCTATCTCGCGGAGATTAGAACTTCCTTTAGTTCCATCGAAATGTAAAACCTGAGAAAATACAGTTGCATCAGAGTGGTGCCCTTTCATCCCGGAAGCGAAATGCAGATTCACAGCAGTTTGAGATCATTGATGAGTAGAAATCCTTCGCACAGGGCGGTAAAGGCGGTAAACACACTCGCACATATTCGCAGAAAGCGTAGAGAAAAGGGAATGTAAAATAAAAATCACGCCGGCTGAAGATGCTCACTCTTTTTACTCATATTTTCCATTCTGCCTTTCGGTTTTTTTCCCTTTATCTCCCAACGTTTGCATTACCCTTTCGAATTTCCGCCTTCATTGTCACAGCGCACGGCAGAAGCAGCTCTTTCATTAACTCTTCCCTTCTGTTAATGCACCCACCGAATTTCGTGGATGTTTGCGCGTTATGCATATCCCGTCGTTCCTTCCTGCCACCTGCTAACTCCCATTCACTCCCTTTTATCGCTTGCTTTATGCAACTCGCGAATAGCGTCACCTCTTTGCAAGCGGCATAACCCTTTCGCAAGCTTTTCTTCGCCCCCTTACTCTTTTCCCTCTTCCAAGGTTCAAAGGAAAACGCGTGCTTTGACCCTAGCGATAGAGACTGGAACAACCCCAAGATCGTTGCGCCAACGTTCTGGTTGAAGCAATTCACCTGTTTTACCTGTGTCGCTGACTCTTCTTAAAACTCGGTTATTGCTCGCTTTCCAACATGAAGGTGTTCTAGAGGGCTGAGTCGCAGCAAAGGGCGTTGATTTGAATGGAAAATTGTAGCTACAATCCTTTGGAAGACAGTATTTTGGAATTGAATTACTTTGGGCTCAAACTTAGCGCTTCTATCCGCCATGAGGTGTTGTTTTTGAGGTGAATCTTTGCTCTATGTACGTTAATGAGCTTCTTGTGACCGGTTTTCTCATTATTCTACTCTTCGTGAAATTGAAACACTAGATTTTCTTGCGTTGTATGAATCGTGGTATCCTATTCTTATATTTCATCTACCTGATTATATGCACTTATGATATTCTACTAAATGTAATTAATTATTATATATAATTAATCATAAGCATTCAAATGAAATTAACGATAAAATAAAATAAGAATTACTCGGTAATTTTATTCAATGGATTTCCACGAAGTACGGCCAGAAATGATGGAAATTTACGATATTGAATGTAAGTAAATTATTAATGTGAAGTGATATTGAATATAATAAGTGCTAAGTAACTCTTGAAAAATGTAATTTGAAAATTGAAACCATGTCTTTCTACGTAAATATATCGTCGTACACATTCCTAGTAAACAGGTCGGTTAAGTCGTCTGCCGGATAATGCAAAGCCGGTCAAGGAAAATTATAATGTATATAATAATTTTAAATCTGTGGTAAAAGTGTAAACGTTTTTAAGTTCTTCTCCATTATGGATTATCACAATACTTCGCCTGATTCTGTGAAATTTAATTTTAAATAAGATGCACTCCTGTAAATGCATCGGAAAATTATACTTTATATAATAATTATTATGTAGGAAGTGCTTCCGTAAATGCATCGTATCACATATCAAATTTTATCCGCGAGTAAAAAATACGCCCTGAGTGATATGGATCTCTCACAGTTACATTATATTTATTTTTCCTTTTTTCTCTCACCGCAGTAGTGCAGCATCCCTCTGCAAGATCCGTCCCGGATTCAGCCTTTATTTCCAAACATACATCTTTCTTTTGCATCTCCCATATTTTTTGTAGACGCGAAATTCCCAGGATACACATTTCTTTCGGAACCTCTTTCTTTTCCCTACGTTCAGTTGATCGCCGCTCTCTCTGTGACGCTTTCCCTCCTCTCATTTCACGCATCATGTATGGACCGTCATTATCTTTTGTAGTTGTTCCCGTTTTGTTTATCCTTTTTCCGGAATGAAAAATATCCCCGTTTCTCGTCCCACGTATCTCCAGAACTGGGATCGATCATTCTCCAGCCGACAAAAACTTATCGTTGCGTGTGACACCTTTCGTCTCCTCAGAGCTGAACTAAAAAGGGTTTCGACCTTGTTCGTCGTGCTTTTTTATCTATCTACTCCCGGAGATGACACATTTTCGGTTGTTTCCGAACTTCCTACTCAAGGAAGGGATCATGACGGTTGGTTTGCGTAAGATTTCTCCGGCGTCTTAGCTCGCCTTAATCAAGTAGATAGCATCCTTGAAAATGAATGTCTTTTTACAACACGTTTATTAGTGCATCGTAAAAGTTTTTAAATTAAAATTTTTAACGTTTCTAAAGGCGGATTTCAACATATGGAACGTTGAACTTGATGGAAAATGTAATGATTTTGGAATATTTGATAAGTTCACTGACAGGCAAACTTTTAGAAAGTTATATTTTTTATGTTTTACCATTAAATGAATATTTTATAAAAATTGAATTGCAAAATTCTTCTTTAATTTGGTAAAATATTTATCTAACATAAAATGTTGATGCAAATGCAATAATGCTCCATTACGGCACTTATAATTTTAGTATATTAAAATATTATTAACTTTAATGCTCATTAAGGTAGGGATTAAATGTTTGATTTTGCAACATTGATGAATGAGTCCATTCACAGCATATGGAATGTTATAATTTATATATAATAAAGTACTCTTAGATAGTTGAATAAATTTGCTAATATGTTTGAAATGGTGCGGATGAACATAATCCATCCAATTATGTAATGATCTGATAAAATTTATGAGTAAATTGGTTGTTTTACAAAGTGATTCATATCCTGAATTTTCAGCTGAAAATATAATTAATTATTTATGAAAATATTCAAAACTCTCGAATGATGATGCAAAATGTATGCATATGTAACATTAAATTGCTCTTAAACGTTATAAACCAAAATTACTTATTTTACTAGAGCTTCCTTAAGTGAAATAGTTAAATGGGATGCCTGATGACTACTTTATGCAGTAGATCGTTGATGTTTAAAAGTTTAATTTTTTTCGTCAAAGCGCTAATTAGAATTCAATACCAGATATTGCTTTTCTTTTTCTTCGTATCCATGTATGGAAGTACTAGAGTAAATGTGGGTTATTATTAATTGAGTAGTATTTTCAAAAATACATCGACAACTATGGGCATATCTCACATAAAGGCCCCTTCCGGGAATCGAACCCTAGATTACTTTCTCCCAAGTTGAAGGCTCGCTTGGCTACTCGCTAGTTCTGGAATCTTAGTCTATAACTGAGTCTATTAACCAAAAAAGCTCATGAGATTTCTCACAAGTCCCCAATCGTAAAATACTCAAAATGCTGATAAATAACTACAAGACTTTGAAACAAGCATGAATGGGATATTTATAATATCTTTATATTATAATAAAAATTATTTCTATTTCATACGCGCGTATGTCGAGGCTTATTAAGCAAGCAATTTTTATCCACGAAATATATGTTGGAAAAGTGAAGAAACTTGCAAACAGGCTATTTTATTTTTCAAGACACAAATCGCTATCATCACTTGTTAGTCGAAGTTTCATTGCATTTATCTTGACTTTCTTCAAAACACATGTACAGAGCGCAAAGATAACTTGGGAACATATTGTTCTGACTTATACATTACTCATTATAATTACGAAGGAAGGAATATCAGAAGCTTTGTATTACTCATCACGATAATCTTTCCAGCGAGATTTTCGACTGTACAAAGTTACCATCTTAATTCTGATTGGAAAGCAATCTGCAGATTTACGATACCTCATTGCACATTAATCTCCCTCGAAACCCTAGTATCCGCGGCTATCACCGCATCCGGTATTATTTATTCCGACGCACTTGAGCATAAATAAGATAAAAATCCCACGCCACCAATTCCCTCATTCCGGAAAAGATTGATATTACGCGAAGTGGCGCATTATCTCCGAATACTCCGTCAGCCGAACCAATCGTATCTCCTAATTATTCCGCCGGTCTTGGTCATCGTAAATATCTCAATAAGGTCGGAACACAAAATACACCCCCTCTCTTCCGCCATAATTCCTTTCTTTATTGGAGCTATTTTCCATGGGAGATTAGATTATCGCGCCTAGGCGTCTGACAGTATCTCCGGAATAAAACAACGGGCCCATAAAAATCATAGCCTCCCACGGATTCTCGGGAGCGAAAGATTCGCCCCATTTTCATCTCCGGATTACTATTGAAAAAAGAGGCAGATTCCTACATTCATATGACTTAACCTCACTTCGGTGGGCCACATCCGACATCCTATTCATTATAATGACGGTCTTGTATATATTCATTCACAAAAATTCCCTTATAAAGAATAAAATATAGAGTTGATAGAGTCTTTTCCCTTCATAAAATTTGATTTTTAACTATAATTACTGTTGGTTGCCTAATTATTTTTCCAATGCCTGTAACATCCGTGTAAATCATAGCCGTCTTTTGGTCCTGTGCAAAACTTCTTTCTTCGGTGAAATTTAATTAGAAGTAAATGAATATTAGAAATAATGTAATAATGAAATCTAGATAGAGGTGTATTTGAAATTAATGTCGTACGAGACTGAGGCTTCCACTAAATGAAAGCATATAAAACGAGGATTTTTATTTTGGTCATATTTATTATATGGACAAATACCAATTTTTTCTTATAAGACCCAAATGTTGCAATTATTATTTATCAATTTGCATTTTCTCGTTGAAAGACTGCGAGTTAACCTATATGTTTATATAAATCAACTAAATGGTCGTCAGGGTTCGCAGAATGTATACCGTTACTTACGTAAATAATTTATTCATGATATATTTAAAGTAATATAAATGTATTATTTACTTTAACTAACTAAAAGACAGTTATTTTCTTGTTAAGTGTTTCGTTCTTATTACAAATTATGAAATCTGTAATTTAACACCCTAAAATACAATAGCTTTCTCGTATAGATATTTTAGCGTGTTAAATCACAGCATTAGTGGCTAATGAAGATTTCTGCAGCAAAACTTAAAAATATTCTAAGAAAGAGATGAATAAAAGACTTCGAATAAACCAAGCACGATTAAAATCCGTCCTCATTTACGTTCTTAGATGAACGAAAGAATAAATCCTATGGAAAATTGCCAGCCTTGTTAACCCTACAGAATCTTATTATGTAATCAGAGGTTCGAACCCACGTCTTCCTAAAGATAACCATAATTTTCCTAGACCTTTCCGCATGGTACAGATCATCAGAGTTTACTGCACAATAAACGCCGTCGTCAACTTTTGATGGCAGGGGAACTAGCAAAAGCATAAATCAGAACTAATGGACACCTCTAGCCCGTGCGGTATTTCGTAAAGGACGCTCTGCTGGTTTTAGTCTCGCTGGATACGGGTGTTTGTGGACGAGCATCACCATGGATATAACCTGTAATAACAGTTTGAGGGCAGGTATTTGTCGTAGACGCCGAGGTGAGTTATCTGCAGGTCTTTGGGGGAAAACGTGGTTTTCAACTGTTAAGTGCCCCTCACTCAGAGCAGAGTTTCGTACCGTGGAAAAGGGTGACGGACAAATAGATTTAATTAGGTGTCAGAATAGCCAGCTGACCCAATCGGCCGGTATCAATCGGTCGATAGTTGACGGGGAAAGGAATGGGGGTAATTGAGTTCCACTATCCGAAAGGATTAGGTTTGCGGTCGATAACAGAGGTCTTTTATGACGCCAAAGCGACACTCTAATGATTGGTAATTACACTTTGTGTTGCTTTGCTACGCTTAGAATGCAGTCGAAATCACGCGGATATATTAGGAAGTGATGAGGGGGTTAGGAAGTCAGCAATGTGAAATAAATTTAAAAAATTCGTCGCTTTTTTCCATTTTTTGGGTTAAATTAAATGGTTTGATTCGAAGGGAGCTTTAAATTTAATTTCTTCGTAATTTATAGTAATTTGTTTCGAGCATTAAATTGCCTCCAAATATATTTTCTGTCGTATTTTTTCACTACTTCCATATGAAAATCTCGTTTTGGAGATGCCGTTTTCATGAAGCGATAAACGTCAGCGAATGAATTAAGAAATGGGGTGGAAATTTTCCTTATTAGGTGAATTGGTCAATACGAAGGTAATTTTATAAATTGAACCATCATTTCGTTGAAATTTATTTATGATATAAATTTAAAATTTCGGTGCAATATTTCGCAAAACCCTTTCACCCGTATATCGTTCGTTTAATTTAATTTATTTTCCATTTATGCGTGCTTTAATGAAATTTAACACACAGTAGTAATATATTCATTAAATAATTATCTTTATAAAATTTATTGACAATGAACGAATTAATTTTATGGCATGTAGGTACGGCAGAATATAGGCATGATATTTTGTGGAATGGATGATACATCAGTCTTATCTTTTGAATGTATGTTATTTATTTTCATGTAAACGTAAATACCAATTCAATGTTTTAATTGGGAGTCTACTGATATTTCGTATGTTAATGGTATTTATAAATCAGCAGAAATATACGAATCATATCTATAACAATTATTTATAAAAAAATCTCACTTAATTTCTACACTCTAGGAAGTGATAGTGATATTATGCTGAAGGGAATATCCCAAGGATAAACAAACATAAAAAAGGCTGTCAGAACCGGGACTCGAACCAGGGTCTTCAACTTTCTAGGCAGACGTTTTATTTAACGATACAATCAAGTCATCCCAGTCAATAATGCGGTTTTGACCCAAAAATTGGCATTAAAAAATCTGCCCGGAAGGTGGAAGATCCGGGTTTGAGACCCGTCCTGTCAGTCTTTTTCTATGTCCATTTTTATTTGTGATTCTTCCTAGACGCACTCCTTTACGTGATAATCTCCTAATATCCTTCTCCTAGGATGATATACCTTAAGAATCTTATAATTTTTCTAAATGAAACCGTAAACGCAAGAAACTGCCTTAATTAAAAATCTCACCTTGCAAAACCGAGGTGTCAGTAGCAACACCTAAGTACACTAATTTATGCTGGGATTGCGTCAATGAAAAACCATTAGCTCTCCGCATTTACGCCACTCCCGTTAATTCCCTCAACACCTCCATCGCCAAAGTGGTTTTTGCCCATCCGTTAATGCACGCATCTTCCCAGATATCGACCCGCAGCAACGTAAGAAGGGTCCCCAAAAAATACGCCATCCCACTCTCACACAATACGAAACGCAGAGGAGGTTGCATTAAAATAAGTCCCAGCTATGATGGAAACCCATCTCGGATCCTTATTGGATAACTTTGTCTCCTTCATCGCTGCAGGAAGCGATTCCTCCGAACGTTTCCTCTCCGCGATAAAATGGGACGCGTAATATTCCATCCTCCGCTCCTCCAAATCCCTCTCTTATTCTCCTTAAAGAGCGTGGTTTATCCTCTTAACGACCTGTGTCCCCGAAACGTCTAATGCTCATCATTCACTCAGCGTTCCAAAACCAGATATCCGTAGCTGTCGCCAAGCGCTCTCGGGACAAAATCCTCCACTAATGACTCATGCGCTAACCTTTTCTGGGGAAGTTCTCTCTCCCTTTTCGAGATGGGCTACTTTTCTCTCTCTCGCTCTCTGTCCCATACTTTGGATTATGACCTTTCGAAGATTCTGTAAGGGGGATTTTTGTGGGGAATGGGGGAACGGAGTAAAAATTAGGTTTTGGGGTTACACATGTAGATTTGTGTTCATTTGCAGTGATGATTTTGGATATTGGCAGTGTGTAAGTTGCACTGTTATCCTAGGAATATCAACATGAGTAGTGTTCAAACTTGTTTATTCCTGTCCATAAAAAATGACAAAATATTTATGCAGCACATTTTTTGTAATTTTCTAACCCTTAATTAATATATTAGTTTAAATTTCGCTAAATTTTTGAGATTTGCATTTGGAGGTAATATCAATATTATTTTTACAAGAAAATACCGAAAATCAATAACTTACGAAAACTAAACGAAATTATTGAAAATTAATACACGTCAGAACCACAAAAAGGGGATATTTTCGCTATCTCTTCTGAATTTATTTTACTTTTCTCTTATAAATTCATTTCCGTGGATAGCCAGGTAACCCAAATCCATATTCCATACCCGATAATATTGCGGGCTAGATTAAAATTACTAACTGATATCATTATTACATCCCTCACTGCGGGTAGGCTATTGACCAGATTGGACTGTGTTCACGCAGGTGAATCACTAGTGGTACAAAAATATTTGACGAAAATAATTTCATTGATTCATTTAAAATGTAAGAACTTTGAGTAAAGAATTGAAAGCAATAAACAAAATTGTAATATCCAAATATAAATCCAGATATAGAATATATGACATTCTTTTGAGAAAGTATTCCGAAAAAATGCGATTTCATATAAGGATTTTCAAGCAAACATTCGACCTATTCAAGTTAGATACATATTTCTTTCTCAGAGTGTATTATACAGTAAGGGTTTCTTTTTATAAAATTCTTTATTCAAGTTACATATTCAAAGAAGTAGACCGCTGTTTACTTTACATGAAAACTCCGGATACTGGAGATTGTTTGAGTTGAACCAGAGACGGATATGAACCTCCGGGCGAAAACCGTAGAGATGGTAACCCTACCACTCCTTCCTTCCAACAACTTTGATGCACTTTTGATGCCTCTTTCGCTGACATCTCCGCTTTTTTCTTTTCCTACGACGGTTTTCCTTTGCTGAGACGTCTTGCTTCAAAACTCAGGTCGCATATTCCACGGTATTTTGGCGTGAGAGATATGCCGGTGGCCCCGTTCCGCGTGATTCGTCTTAAAAAGGGTTTTCGACGAAAGGTAGTCGTTTAATAAGATGTGCTCAGGTTGCAGCCTCTCTTCAGACCCGGTTCATTTCCATGAAAGAGATGAATGTTTTTCGGCAGCTGAAGCGTTTTCTGCATCGTTTATTCAGCTGCTTTTCGAGATTCTCGATTCTATTTGCGCATCGCGTACTTTAATTTTTTATTGCATCTTTAATGTGCTGCTCGAATTTTTGGATGGGAAGGTTAATAAAAATTTTTCGTTTATTCTGCAAAGTATATTAATGTATATGAGTTGATACTTTTTGCACAAAAGGGTGCATGACTGAATGTAATGTCAAACTAATTGCAAAATTTGATTCCCAAAAGAATATTGAAGGGTTTCCCGAAAACATGAGCCCTCCAGTAGCGGTAATAAATATAGTATTCTTTTCTCTAGCTTTATCATGCTAATTCTAACCGAACTATTTTCTCCTCCACTATCTACTCGATTTTACATTTAATTTTTAATAACTACAGCTACAGCTACAGCCCTCTCCTCAAATCTCAGAGTACTTTTACTAATCTAATAAATAAATGGTGACAAACCATTTACCTCCTGAGGATGCAGGCATAACCTCCGAATTGCGAATTGGTTTCCTGTCAAAGTAAATGACTTCTATGTACCCAATTTTATTTCATTTAGGTAATATATATTACAGTATTGCCTCTGTTATATCCATCTCATAGATACAACTTTTTCCTTGACATCTTTCAGCTTGCACTATCATTAGTTTTACTTAGGTTTTCATGACCCCATTTTTTCTAGATGTTCTCCCCTTTCGGGCTTTATCCTCAGATGACACCTTAGGTATTTTTACATCCACTCATTCTAAAGTATTCCTCTGCATTTCTATTTACTCGTACGTTATTTATGATTTAGTTGGTTAGATGATATAGATAAAAATAATTATAAATAATGTATATGTGAGTGGATTCGCAACACAGTTCACCAAAGGATTCAAAGTTACTCTATCTCTAGGAAATGTTTCATTTTTTCGTATCCTCAACTAAGTGAGCCGACGATAATGACGCTCTGTAACACTTTTTCAGCGAAATCCCTCAGATCCTATTATCTCCTCACCCGAAGATCAACGTCAGAAATTATTTCATCCTCGAGGAGATTCCGCTGAAAATTTGAAGAGAGCGGACCATTAAATCCGACAAAAAGGCAGATTATAGAAGCGTCATCCGCTTCCCATCCTTCGCATTACAAAACTCTACCCTAGAAACAGGTCGCTTGCTATAATTTCTTAAGCGTTCGCTGATAACGGACGGAATTCGGCGGCTTCGTCCTCTATGACGTTACCCTTTACTCGTACGGCTTATCCAACGTAAAAGGCCGTTCTCATTTTGGGCCAACGCTGGAAGGTGTTAAGGCGGCAACCGGCGATATAAAAAACCCTCGTTAAACTCCTTTTCGGCGAAAGAGGATGAGGAAAAATAGTTTTAACGGACACGTCCTCGTGCGAAACACTCTTATCCTTCAATCCACGCGGTAGAGAATCGCTGGAGGTAAAAAATGCAAAATATAAGCGCGGATCCGATGCAGGGGGCAGGTGAAAGAGGATTGCGAGTTTGTTTTTTTCAGGGCTGGAATAATCTCGCTTGCACAAAATGCCCGAAAAGGGTTAATGGATGCGCGTGTATACTTTTAGGAGGGTTTTTTAAAACGTGGAGGTATTTGACGCCCCGAGAAGTGGTTTTTCCCGGAGAAAAATTGGAAGGTCGATTTTTCTTTTCGTATCGGGCGAATTAAGTTATCCCCTCCGGAGATTCTGCCTGTAATTAGTACGGTTTGATGCCCACGATATTTAAAATGCCTTTTTAGTATTTATTGCGAGGAGAAAAGGTGAGTGCGAAATAAGAGGGATGAAAACGGGAATTTTATTTTGCTACTAAGTTTATCGCATCAGAGAATTTGCTTTACTATTCCCGATATTCATCTAGTCAAAGGATAATAGTCAATTAAACCATAAAATCTGATCCAACGATGAGGGAAAATAGTATTAATGACGTGACTTGGTTTCAAAGACAGGTTTTCCTGTTTCAGATGACGTGAACATTAAGTTAAAGCGCACATAACCAGTACGTTACCGTTGGATGAACTCCAGGTAGTTATGGATATCATATGCAAATTAATTCATGGATTTTATTACTTAAGTATTGAACTGCATAGTAAACCGTGAAATTTCACCGAAATAGACGAGAATAACAGCTAAATTTTCAATGCGTAAAGCCTTAGCGGAGGTAAACTCATTCATATCAAAGAAAGAACTAAAGAGAGACTATAGAAGATATACATAGAAGTTTAAATCTTATTATAGACGAAAAATTAAGCCAATTAATAACGTTATTTATGCATGTATTCCTTCCTAAATTATTTTATTGGTTTTACTTTGCGAGTCAGTGGACCTTGACAAGTGGAAAGTATCGATTACAGAAAATTTACTTTTACGATAAGAATTATACTATAATTAGACTTTCAGTGCAGTCTGTTAATTTCATAAAATAAATTCAGCCATAAAAAATTTTCACCCACTTCACCTAATGAGAGAATGTAAGGGTAAGCTTTCTCCAATTATTCGGTGATTTTATAATATATGGCTTTGATGTTTGACCGTTTAGATACAGCAAGTTACATTGAATACATATCAATGGGTCCTTGACATTTATAACATGCTCAGGAATTGTAATTCGCCGAAGGAATTTGATATGAATCATTCAGAGTTCTAATGAGTTATCATGTACATGGGTGTTCTGAAAAGTTTCCGACATTTCGCCATTTCTCGACATGTTTTCTGAAAATTTTTTGAAGATTTCTGAAAATCTGGGGTCGGAAACTATTCAGACCACCCTCGTATTTAGACTATTGGGTAGATATTACGTATCGTTAAACTTCATTTGCTTAAAGAGTCAGCTCTACATTTTTCGCAAAAGATAATGTACCATCCAGAGAATGAAGAAGGTTAGAGTACACTTACATTAAATTTTCAAGCCATTATCTCCGATAGGAACTTTCCCCCGAAGAAAATTACCTGAATACCAGATTATATCCTAGCGACTCCAACTGCCCCCGGAGCTAGAAAAAAAGATTTCGAGAGTTAAAAAACGGATAAATCTCCGCGGCATTCATAATTGATGAAGTCGGGCGGGGAAAAGAGTAGCGGGTGAATTTTTTAAAATTTATCGTTTTATTCCCCGGATGGGATTGGCTTTTCCAGAGGCGAAATAATTATTCATTTGAAATTCCCACCTTAAATAAGGTGCTCTCATAATCAAAGCGAACGACTCATAAATAACCACCTCTTCTAAATGCGTGGAGCGCTTCTTCGTCGAATGCCGTCGTCATAAGTTCCATGACAAATGATTTCTGGAGGCGGACACCCACGCCTCGCCCGCTGAAAATTAAATGAGTTGCTGCTTAAAAAGTGGAGGAAGATGAAAGTGGTTACCTCAATGAAGGGGTGTTTATCGAAGTACCACGGTGTCGAATTCGATAAAGATCGGCAAAATTATATTGTATAGATTATCGGCGATGGATCACGATTACAAGTCTACTATTTCATCACCAATAAACAGTAATTCATCGACTCCAATTAATCTTTTACGTTGATACTTGTTCGGCTTATGGAATGATGATCTATATTGGGATTAACCATTCAGGAGTTTTTGCTATTGCCATTTTTGTTATTGTTATTATATTGTTTCTCATAGTTGATATTGTTAACAATATTTATTCTGTTAATGTATTGAAATCTGACTTATGTGCTAAATGTCTAAAAATGTATAAAATTTCGTGCAAAGACCGTATGGAATTTAGTCCCAGTTATTATATTGTCTCTTATAGTTGATATTTTAGCAAAATTTATAAACTACTCTCTATTAAGACCATCTTAAGATCTGAATTAGTTAACTGTCGGAAGAGCCCGGAAAATTCATAAAACCTCGTGCAAATATTACGACTGTAGGATAAGTTAAATTTGTATTAATATTTCATGGTTTACTTTAATACTTTTAGCGTATGGTAAATATATATGCATATCTAATAAGAAAATCAAAACTATGTTAATTCTCTGAGACCGTGTTTGATGTTTCAATTTTTCCCACCTCGTTAGAACGGTTAAGCTCCTAATTCGGTAATGAAAAAATGTCAAACTTATCCTAATTTTTAATTGGGAAATCTATATGAATTCCAGGAATGTGTACTCTACGGTAACTAAATTAGGTAGAAAAGCTCGGCCAATCAGTAGGTGATAATTTTTATTAAAGGAAGAGAAATATTTGTAATGGCCTATGCAGCGATTTAAATAACAGCCTTTTACTTAATTTAACTGACAAAATCACACTCACTATCCTCAGTTCAATAAAATTGACATTTACATATTAATATTTTGTTATATTTTTATAGGCATACTTATTTTTAGCTGTCATATAGTTGTGTACCTTTATTTTCGCTATATATTTATCTAACGTTTCTCTCGATGAAATTCTATTCTTTAAAGCAGCATTTGAAACCAAATTCGGTGATCAATTAGATAAGGGAGTATTTCTTAGACTACCTTTGTTTGCTTCGCTGAATAAAGGTAGTAATAATCCTCTGATTGCCTTGAACAATATAAATTAATCATTTTAAACTTGAAATAAATATACGAGTGTGAAAAAGTTATTTCCTCAAGTTTTAATTTTGTACAGAGTTAATCCTACATAATCCAGGAATAAAAAATAAGCTATGTTTAAACATGTTAACAACATAAACTAACATGTTTGACGGCAAACACACCTTGAAACTTTAAATTAATATTCGTGTACGGAAAAAGATATTTTTCTCATTTCATTTTCTTATAGAGTTAATCCTACTCCATTCACGAATATAAAATAAACTATAAATAATTTAAAAGAAATATGCTCTGGCGTAACTTTTTGGAATTCCATAATAAATTAAATAACTTAATAATTTTCCACGGATTTTATTTCGCGACCGGTTTAGTAAGACGTTCTTACATCTTCATATATAAATAATGTATTGCATTATATTAGGCGATAAATAGCCAAAACCAAAGTCTGCCGCATCAGAGACTCCAAGTAGTATTCCTCATTGGTATACATGCTAAGAATCATTTTTCCTTTTCATTCAGTGCTAGAAACTTCATGCCCATCCTACGCAAGCACTCCCAATATAAGTTATAATATTGAAATATTAGTCTTCAGACGCCTCCCGCGTCCCCAACCGCAAGTCACATATGTTCCACTGCTCGCGATCCCTCCAAAGGATACTGCACCGAATCAGTTCCCTCAGCCATCTGAACCCCATCCAGTACACTTCCGTCTCACCTACCTCTTCTGCCCCATACGCTTCTTCGGTCCTCCCAAAAAATACAGAACCGCATCCCCTCCTGTTTCCCAACGACGCCTCAATCTGCCCCTCACCCGACGTCTTGCCGGCCCTCCCCCTCACCCATACAATCAATTATTCTCGACAGTGAAAAACGGCTCTCTCAGGATCTGCTCATTTTTCCAACATTTTATTTTATCGCGTCTGAAGCTCGTAGCGTTAGGACGCTTCACTCGTCCGGAGACCGCAGGAAAGAAGGTGTAGGGGAAATGGACGATACTTGGACCCTCAATCTCTCGTAGGAAACTGTTAGTGGTTCTTTTTCTCGCCGGAGATTCGAGGGATTCGGGGGGATGTAAGAAAGATTTAAGGAATGAGTGCGCAAGTGATAGAAGACTGAAGGATGTGCTATCTGTGGTTGTAATGGAAAGTTTGGGAATAACTCTTTAGGATGTTGTTAAGAAAATTGGTATTCCTATAATATATTTGTATATAAAAATGTGTATGTCGTTCTATCATTAACTGTTAACCGAGATTTTGGGGAAATTCTTAGCAAGTGAAGGTTGGTAAGATGAATCTAATATCTTGGGGAAAGCCCACAGGGATAGGCTGTGAAAAAAACCCTGGAAGGACCAAAAGAGAAATATATACATGGGTTGTCTGAAAATTTTCCGACAATTTGCCATTTCTCGACATTTCTGAAAATTTTTGAAAAATTTCTGAAGATTTCTGAAAAATCTGGGATCGGAAACTTTTCAGATCACCCTCCTACATGGATTTAACCATGCATACAAGCATTTTTCAAGGTGACAAAATCTACTTTTTTAGTTTAAACTTTGTGGTAATTCTCCATTATGAAAGATGGACTGAAACTCAACTTTTACGCATTACCACATAATTTTTATCTTCCACAACCAAGGCTTCAAAGCTCAGTGTCATCATCATATGAATCTTGTTGAGATGATAAGGAAAATGTCTTATGCTTAGAGTTTTCTCAGTTTATTCTTGTTCACAGATATTAAATATAAGAATGTAATATATCATTCTTAGTAAATAGAGGCAGAGAAGTAAATGTTACACTGATGCCGTAATTCATTAATTATAACGATATGAGTGTAACATATTAAAAAAAGAATCTTCAAACGTACGAACTTGCCAAAAAAATGCATCGGTCAGAGTAATTTTATGGGTAATAGGTTTCATTCGGTACTTTAAATTATTTCTGCGATTACCATGTGATAGAATTCTGTCAAACTTCATATTCAGAAGATATAATTATACATTATTATATTACATAATTATTATAATCAAACATGGATCCGTTTAAATTAAATTCCTGTCATAATATATTAATAATTTATGTATATCGCATACTCGATATAAAACGAATTAATTGATATTTTGAGGCATACCGTCCTCTATTAAGCTAAGTTTTTAATATCAAGGGATTAATTGAAATTCGAGCAGTCTGAAATTCGATGATAGTTTAATGAATATCCTATAATATTTTAGCATAGATATTTATGTTGGCTCTAATAAGTCATAAGCCGATGAAATTAATTAGCATTACAAAATTCTTGTAATTTTCTGCATGATAAAAATATTTATATAAGTGGTTCTTCAATAGAAAACGTATGATTTTTTAGGAAAGACTAGAGGATAGAATAACAGGAAAATAAACGGTCAGGTATTAGTATCATGTTTTTCCAAATAAGCGTAATATCACTCTTGATCGAAATTTGTTTAATAATTTATCTTTTCCACTCCACCATTACGACTTAAGCATGCTTTGATATGTCATATACTTCTTTCACCGAAATTCCCAAGTTCGTGGTTATCAGGTTGCGCTTAATTTTTCTGTTCGATTTGTTATCTTAAATCTTATCCTGGTTTCTTTTTCTGATAACCTCATTTGTGATTCGAATATTTTATCCAACGAAATGGATCATGTTTCCTCTCTCCGTAAGATATGGGTCGTTATTAAGACCGATCACGTGTTACCTAATGCAAAGTTAATTCGGTTTATTGAATTTTGTGTTTTTGTACTGATCATAATATTATTTCATTTTTATTATTGCGGGATAATTTATGTTTCGCATTCAAAATACCTTCGACTTGTTACAATAGTATTCCTGTTATTAGGTATTTTTTTCCTCGAATACAAGAACTATGGTTTGTTTTAAGGGTCCGATGTAAGAAGAGACATATTACTCTCAATCCCACTCTGATAAAGTCGCTTTAATACTAATTATTAATCTTGAAATAACTACGAAATATCGAGTAAAGACGGTTATTATGATCACCTGAATCTACATCGTATACTGTCTATCGTAAATTTTTTTTCTTAGATTTTTTTCAAAATTTTGGTATCAATTTCAAGAATTAAATACCAAACGTTTTTCAATAAATATGCGTAACAATTAGTCTTAAAATATCAAATTAATCATCCGATGCTTCTAAAGAAATGTGAGAGCACGAAGAACTTTGATTTTTAGTCCTGCATATAATAGCGTAAGCGTAACTTCGTCATCTGTCATCGTAGATTAGCTTTTTGTCGTTCAAACTAGCAGGATATATATTCTTCAAATCCTTATCACGCGTTTTCCGGATAGCCATTATTGATTTTTCTCGGAATCATTACTATTTTTATGAAAGAATTTATCATAAATTCCTCATAAGACACATTAATTGTAGTGAAAAGCAGTTTTCATAAAAATTATAATATAGAGAGAGAAAATACCCAGAAACATACCGCTCGGATCAAGGCTATATGAAAAGGAAATTATAAAGTTAGAAGACTCATTATATAATGCATTAAGCTATCAAGTGAAATAGTGTACTTCTATTTCACTTCATAAGTTCTAAATTTATGTAATCACATACATGTGAGAAAAAGAAAAATAAACTTTATTTGTCGGCGAAAAGAGGTGTCTGTAAAAGGTCACGCACAGTGTCGGGCTACCGAGTGTCGATCAATCGACGTGAACCCGGCTAAATCTTATAGACGGTGTTATCTTTCCCAAAGGACGTAAGACGTGATCTGAGCATCAGATAGAGTCGAATCTAATTGCGATTTAGTTTTATGTTGGGAAGAAAGGACAGCTCCCACACAAGAAAATGCAGCGATGACGTCAATGCTACGTGACGAGCATAACATTGATTTACTCGATCAATTATTTAATCGGCTGTAATAGTAAATTGGTGCGGTGACCATAACACGCCGCTCAATATATTTTTATTGCTGAGGATTCGGGGTAAAACCAAGGGATTTATGGCCATGTCGCTGTATTGCTGTTACGGCCCCTGACAAGGTGATTATTAGACCGAGTATTTCTATCGTAATTGGATTGATCACTTTGTATTTTTGTCCAAAGGATTTATGAGGAAGTCCCACACCGCCGCAATATACATGCAGATTTCAGTTGTAGCAAATGAGGCATGAAACGATTTCGTGGTAATATAAAAGGATTCTAGTTAATCTCTGAATCAAATATCCGGAACCGAAATAGTAACGAAAATTACATGGCTAATTCTGCAAATTTGTAAATCATAGGACACAAATCGGTATAATGATAAAATAAAACGACTAAAAAGGAAAGATATAGGTATTAATGATATTTATCTTCAGTCGTTTATTGGTATTGGTTAGAATTCTATTTTCATTATCTATATTTAGTTCCATTTATTTGGCGGCCGTGTTTTGCGATTTCTATCTATTATATGATGTTTTACATTAAATTCTGTTTGTTTAAATGATAGATGAGTTTTTTATTTTCCCAATTACGTTAAAAGTTTTCTCAGTTAGTTTCACTAAGTAAAGTATGAGTTCATATCGAGTTTATTTCACGCCAACATTTACATCTTGTGTTCATATGTAAATGATTATTGTACAGGAATGTATATCATTAGATATTGATAGGTACAATAAATAATATACAATAAATTATACAACTACAATAAATTCGGTCTTACTATCATAGTGGAAGAATAGTTAACTTATAGAGACTGTTTCCTAAAGGAATCCCACTCCTTTAATAGCGTAAATACGCCATAATATTTTTAAATAAGCTTTAATTGTGTAATATAGTCCTAATGATGATATTTCTTGGAAGATAGGCATCCGAACTTAAAAACATCCACTTGGAAGCCACGGTATTTTTTCATAAACTCTTGGTGGAGACAAAGAGCACCACCATCAATTACACAAGCACGTTTTCATGATGGGGATCCCGCAAACAATGCAACAGGGGAAATAGGGTGAGAAAATGGAGAGAAAACAGTGGTTGCGTGAGTAGTTTGCAGGAGGGTAAACTTAGGGGAAGATTAGGGGGAAGAGAACCTGACGATGCATCGGAAGATCGATTGAGCCTGAGTACTTATTGGGTGCTTTCTTGTTTCAAAACTATGCAGAAACATAGCAAAAAACACCAGAATTTAGAGATTTATGAGGGTCCTAAGCATGGCTGTGTGTTCTTTTAAAGCTTTCAGGATGGAATATGAGGGTTTACCGGGATATGTTGAAATGAACTACGGTCTTGTAGAAAAAAAACGGACTATGTTTAGTCTGATTAGAATTCAAATCCTGAAGCCAATTAAGCGCATATGTGAGGATATATCTTGTAATTTAGAACCAGGAAATAAACATTATAAAAGTTTAACAGTTTTCGGTAATTGGGCAATAATTTACTCGATTAATAAAATGAAAAACTACAATGTCCTCTCTTTTCATTTTAATTGGGTGAAAATTCCACTCATATGATTGTAGAACGATACAATTACCATGAGTATCAACATTGTTTTTGTTATATTTCCCCATTAATTATGACAATATTATTATGATATTATGATTATGGTAAGATATCATGATAATTTAAACTGAATTGAAAGTCTGTAAAAATGGAATGCATAAATTATTCATCTTAGAAATTTTAATAAAAACAAGTCATTATAAATTTCAAAATAACATCAAACGTTATGATATACGTTCCATTACTAAACCTCAGTTTTACTAAGAAATTCCCAAATTCTCCCACAAATATTCCCTCTTTTCCTCATTTCTCTCTCAGAGGTTCCCAGTCCATCACGTTTTCGGGTGTCGATAGCAGTCCCCCTAACGTTCATAAAAACTCCATTCATAGCCGAATATATCTAGCGTCAAAGATATGGGTGCCTCTCGACGTGGGATGAAGTCACCGCTTTTCATTTCCAAACGCGTTCAGACATTCCGGAAGTACAAGAAGGTTGTCCGGTGGCTGTCTGCAGAGAGTTTCCGGTCTCTGCCCTCCAAAGGTATCGGGAGAAAGGCGACGTAAAAGGAAGTGTCCTTGCTCGAGGCTGAATAAAACGCCGTTGCGGAGAGATTCAAGCTCACAATCCCTCAAAGGCCGGCCTTGGCAAAAAACAAATAGTGACCGGTATTATGACGGACAACACTTCACGAAAGGAAGTTGAGCGGCTTCCTTCATGAGTCCGAGGTGTGTAAAAAAGGGGTTTTCTAGTGGAGAGTTGTTTTGATGATACAGATCACTCTCGTTCTCTAGTTTATTTTATTATGATGTGCATGATTCAGCTAAGAGATTAAAGAATGGTTGTACTTATATTTTCATCTAACGTTAAAAACCTATGTATCTCTTAATCGGAATGCAGAATGGAAGCAGTGTATGTCATGGACGTAGGATGGTGTATCTGCATTTAAGCTAATGCTAAACACTTAGCAGTGTTTCTTCAATGCTAAAAGTTTACTAATACTACCAGGTAATTATTGGATAAATTGTTCATTGTGGATAAAAAGGCTTAAATATTCCGGTTTTCATTAAAACGTTTCTTGAAAAACTTACGGCTAGTTTCAACGAATTATCGTCATAGACTTTAGGATGACGATATTTCGTTGAAACAAATCATTAGTTTTTAATTTCATAAAAACTATTTGGGGAAACCGGAATATTTAGTTCTTTGTACTCACTATGAATAATGTTAAAAGTTTCATGAATTAAAGGCTGAAGTAATTGATTATGTATTACATGAATTCGCACCCCTCTGTGTCAAATGCAGAATAATGAACTTCTCTGAAATCGATAGTGTATTTTTTCAGTGAGTGCTAGTTGCATATCCATGGTACACCTTAGTTTAATCTTTAATTTTTTTAAAATTATTGCAAGCAATAAATATGCTATAATCAAAATTGATTTATAATTTTTTTACAAAAACATTAGGAGACAGTCTTTGTAAAAGCTTGGAACTTATTCTGATCTATCACCTTCACTGAATTTTTAATGCATAATCGCTCATTTTTCTCATTTAAATGATAAATCATTCTTGGAAAATAAAGTATGTAAACAGAAACCATATAGCGTCCCGCCTTTCTATAGAAACCGTACACATATCCAGTAAATAGTAAGGTTACTCGGTCGAGTAGTGAATGAGAAGCCGGTTTAGAGGAATCATATTGTACTTTACACTTAAAATACGTTTTTATACATGGAGAAAACCCAACGCAAAACTTAAACTCTAATCTACAGAAATATGCGACATTTTCATTCAGCGAACACGGCCTTCCAGGAGCCGGGAGCGAAAAGTCCAATTTACAGGATTCACAAGATTTACTTCATCTCTTACATCTGTAGAGCTCCTCAATAAAAGATACGCATCTTCGTGAAGACGCTCACCCGCCCAATATATCCCCGCAAATCCTAGGAAGCTGGAGTGATGCATTGTCCCCCGCGTCACGAAAACCTAATAAAGTAAGAGAAACCGCTTTCCCGGAGAAAGAAAAAGAGATCCTTTAATGTTTATCGGGCCGCGAACAAGGAAACTCTAGCATGATTGTTCCACGAGACAGCGCTAGTTTCGAGCCAGTTACTTTCGAATCCCTTATCTCCCCGAATACGTTTTTTTCAGACTTGGAGGCGGTTTCGAACCTGAGGCTTTGCCGTCAAGTCTCTCCCGCGGGGAGGAATTGCCGCCGGAATATTTCCCTCCATTCTTTTCCTTCGGTTCCGAGAAAAAAGGAGTTCGATGGAGTCTGCTGTATGGGACGTGGATATTACAAATCTCATTCCAGCCTCCCGGATAGTCAGGAAAATGTATCCCGCGCGAGAGGTTTCCTATTTCTAAACCTGACAGAATTCCCTCCACGTTATGCGTTCTTTTGTACAAAGAAGAAACGAATACCCGTGGAAGGTTTTTTTCCTTTGATCCGCGAGGGTAAATGACCTTCTCCAGGAAGGGTTTTCTTACGTAAATAGTGGGTGTGTAACGTTTCCAGCGGCGTCTTTTGGGGATGTACTGCGCTACTTTGAGTAGTTCCTCGTGCAAGATACGCTGTGCATGCCAAAATATCTGTGTGCATTCAAAGGGATTCTTTTCAGTATATTGATTCTTATAAATTCAATGCAGCCTTTCTTCGGTCACGTATTGTAAAGGAGACAGAATATTGAAATGAGTGAGGAAAAGTTCTTGGAATTTATGCAAATAAATGGAAATATTTGAGTGTTGTAAATGTTTTCATAATATGATGTAAAGCAACTTTAATTTAGTAAGGAGGTGTTTTAAAAGTAGTTTATTGCACTGCAAGTTTTATTTGAAAACGTTTTCCTCAACTAACAATAGAAAACCTGAAGTCTTAAGACTATATGTAGCGTTTAAGTCACTTTCTTATACAAATGAAACTATATAAAATATTTTATTTCCGGATTTTCTTAAACATATGTATAAGGAAACGGATGGTTTTCTCCTTTCGTTCTCTCAGCAAATTAATTCATTATCTCATGTCAGAAAGTTCTCCGTGGAAAAGATGCCCCTTCTCTGATGAAACTAAGTATGTAAATCGCTAATTCAATAAAATTATCTAGTGATGACTTCCCGTATCTCAGATTAAAGAAAGAAAAGTCTATTATTACTAGATCAGTCCAATGATTCCTACTATGTTAGTTATTCGGTACTTCCTATTCAATCCCTTGGTTCTAGCTCGTATACCAATCGGCTATAAGTAGACGTGTTTATTAAACATGTTGTTTGTTAACAACCAAGTTTCATCTTCTTTTTTTCACTCTGAAGATATCCTGACCATAAGCAATCATTTTAAGCATAATCATTTTTACGCGGAAAAGCAGCTAAAAAGATGTAAAAGCTTTTTGATCAGTTATACTATCTGATTCGAGAAGAAGCTGTCTTTTCCAATGAAGGATTAGAATCTTTTATTGGTAAATTTAACTATTCAGCTATTTTTAGAGTGGGCTTCATAATAGCCAAGGGGGGCATGACAAACGCAGTCCCGGGTTCGATTCCCAGTGGGGGCCCGTAAGATATTTAGTACTTTTACCAATACTAGTGCTACTATTTCTGTACCGTTAATTTTATTTTGCTGATCTTTTATTTTTAGATCAAGTGTTGAAAGTTTAGGACTGTGGTATTCTTTCTGCGGTTTTTTCATTTGGTAATTCAGTTCGTATCACTCACCCTATAGAGTACTCAATGCCATGTTTTTTCTAATGCCTTGCCAAATCAAGAGTTAAGAAGAGAGATAGGATTCGTTGCTGCAATTCCTTTTCCAAGTCGCATTGCGGAATGCGATTAGATAGCACGTCGGCGTTTGCTGAGGTTTCCATAATTGCTCAAACACCCAAAAAGTCAAGCATCTGTAAATTAAATAAATCTGGTCGGGAAGGTAAATGCTACGAGTAATGACGAAACGACAAACACGCCGCAAAGCTACAATTTTGACCAATTTGCCCAAGGAAAAAAAAGCGTCGGATTCTGCTTCCACTGACAATCAAAGTCCAGGTCAGCTGCTGCAAATTGAGCGGACTCGACGTCATTTCCAACCGACCAATCCGCAGCCTTTGCTAAAGGGATGGGAAAGTTACAGCGAGTGCAGTGACACGTAAATATGTCGGCGTAAGCCGTAAACACTCCTACGCCTTACCTTTTCCACTGGAACCACGGTCAACTTCCGCTTCAGATTCTTGTTCATGGGGGCACGTTTCATTTTTCTGCCTCGCCAATTTTTTTCGCTAGTTTCTTCGTCATAGGTTTCTCTCACGAGTGGTTTATTCCTATTTCGTTTGCTCGTAACCAGAAGAGTCTGAAGGAATTTTTAATGTCGTGAGGCAGTGGGGCTCAAAGGGTTTACTCCTCGGATTGTGATGGCTACATTTATTAATGTATGACTAGAAAGTACAGCAAATAAGTGCTTTCATAGACCTAGTATGTTTTCGTACCATTATTATTTCCACTTCGTAATATTATTTTTATTCTTTCAGTTTCTAATCTTTAGGACGAAATAATTATAAATACTTATACAAAAGTAACACTTTCATTCAGTTGTCTAAGATGACCATTATTACGAAAGTGAATAATAACTGGGGACATCATTTACATATCAGTAGGTTATTATTGTTTATGATCAATGCTGAATGCTCCAGTTTTCTCGAAGCTTTTGAGCCACATGCTGCTGACATTCTCTAGAATGAGGGTCGAGAATCTTTCTCCAGTAACTCTCCCCTTCCTATACATACCTTTACAATGATTTTTCTCTCTTACTGTTCTCCAAGGTGAAAGAAAGCATGAAATAATTATGGGAAAAATTAATCATTAGAAAATCGGAATTCATTTTAATGATCGAATAAATATGAGTTGTACGTGTATCTCATTACAAAGACTATTAGGGAGGATTATTAGAATATTGGAATAGCATAGGGTATTTCTTCATTGAATCCCGGCCCTGATCCCAGCATATCTTTCTGATTTCCCATCTTGTCGATTTAGTCACGCTCGTCTATAAGCATGGGGCGCGCCGTGCATATAGGCAACACGATATACGAATATGCCTTACCAGCTGCATAACCTTAAGGATATGTCCTATACATTGTTCCGCATGGTACCAATAAAGACGAACTGGTATTGCATAGGTTAGCATAGCTGTGAAATTCCTTGGATTCATACTGGCTTATATGCCGCATTTATAAAGAAATAAAATATGGATGAGGTGGTTTGAATCGATTCGGATGAAATATAATCCCCTTGTAAGACCATTGGCCGCGTGCAGTGCTTACGTGTAGACTATCTGCGAATGTTCGGACTAAATCAGAAGACTTCGATCAACTCCTTCATTTCTCCATCCCCGTATAACTTTATGCAGCGTCAACCGCTACCGCCGAACTTACCGTTAAACCCCTGAAGAGAACTGACAATTTCCGTTCGCCAAAGTCTCTTTTTCAATTCCTCTCTCCGTACACCGGGGCATCGAACTGGAATCGAACTAGAACTGAAAATCGGGATATTTTTCTCGGATTGTGAACCAACCCCTAACCAAAATTATCTATATAAATTCTTAATCTAAACTTAAAACTTTCATTTCTTAGTTTCAAATTTTCAATTTCGAGCAATTCACATTTTATTTTGGTTGGAAGATTACTAATCATGTGGAACAACGATTTGCATCTATAAGGAGGTTTTACTCTAATTTTTATGTAATGTATCGTAATTGAAATAGCATAATTTAATAAAGCAAGCTCAAGAAGAATGTGAAATTAATTTGTTCGGAGAAAGGTCGACCCTGGGTAAAGGAGAAAACCAAAATTGTTGTAGCAAAACCAAAAATTGTTCTTTTTATTGAACCGTAGCGAAAATCTGAACGGAAATACTACGATGACATGTCTTGCTCTAACTACATTCTCTCTGGTTTCACAATTTCCTGAACTCGCAGTTCCAACGTGCCTTCATTGCGGTTTTCTCCCTAAAATGCGTTATTTCCCTATTATCTGTGGACGTATGGCACACTTCCTCCAATGCACTTTAAACTACAATTGTGCACCTTGAGGTCACCTTGAATTTTACACGTAAAGGGAAATACTGTACTCGCATGAGAAATGCAACGAAATGGAAGTCCTTTTCATTTAAAGCACAAATTCCGATCAGCAATGCGGAATACAGCACAGTCGATTTAAAATGGTCCCTTAGAGTCACTGATTAGTAAATAATGTCCCCAATAACCATTTAGTGATCTAAAAAAAATTGGAGATTTAAAAGCACTTAATTTAGCACGGTATAAAAAAGTTTCTATGCTCAAGTCTACATTCGAAAATAGATTTCATGACGTCAATGAACATAATATAGGAGAAGCGTTATTATATGTGTATATATTTTTTCAATTCTATAGTAATTCTTTCAAACATATATGAGTATATGACTATATTGTTGAAACAGTTGATTATTATGCATAAGTTATTTATTGAACGGAACATGTTATTTATTAATTTTGATTTTTCTTACTCAAGGTTTGAATAATTTTAATAGAACAAATTAAAGTAAAAACTGTCCTTTCATCAAATTCGGAAATATTTTAATTCATCGAAATCATTTACGTTTTGAATAAATTTATTTTGCTCAGCATATTTTATTATAACTAAAGTAGCTAGATACCAAAAAATATATTTATATTCTTTGTAGAAGAGCAGGGAAAAAGACTTCGGTAAGATAGCTATTGGCTGATGTGTTATGAAGTTATTAATATTTAATCCATGTGTCACTACTTCCTTTTGACACTTGCTAATTATACCAGCATGTACTGCAATCATTCATCTATATGTTCTCGTAAAAGGAAATTCGGCCTTTTCAAGCTACCAAAATGCCCAAGTACCAAAGCAAGAGATGAGTAGCCTTGTCAGGTATAGTGTATTTTCAGCTTATCTCCAAACACATATGAATGTTATCTCTCGAAAATGCATAACGTGCGACTTTGAAGTCGAATATCGACGTTTTTCACCCAAAATCCTCCACATTTGAGTACATGATTATGCTCTGAAGATTTTACCATCGATCTCCTAAGTTAACTTTCCCGAAAGTTTGCCCACCGTGTCATCACTCACGGATGACACGGAAGCGTCAAAATTTTCGTTGGCACTCTTACAAGCGGAGCGGCAGATTCTTCCTCGTAGCAGATCATAACTCATCCGCGCGGGGAAGTATTAATTGAATCGAATCCTCATTGGAAAACGATCTTTTCCGCGCCCGAAGTATTCTAATCGTTTTCCGATAACTATTCCCTCCGGGGGACCCAAATATTTCCAAAAAAACTAATAGAATCCTATCTAATAAAAGTCAAATTTCGATTATTACTTCCCATTTGGATTCGGGAGAAAGAAATCCGGGCTTGCCGGTCCCCCGCTCGGTGGCGAAAACCCATTAATATATCTCGGCCATTGAGAGATTCATTTGGTGCCGGCTGTTCTCCCAACCCAGGCCATCTGCCGCTCCTTAGCAAATTTTCCCTCCCTCATCGGGCACCCTTATGCCTACAACCCTTTCTCTTTCCTCCTCTATCTCACCCTACGAACCATTTATCACCATATTTATCGCATTTTCTCTCCTTCTCTTTCCCTCCCCTTTATTTGACCTCCCCTCGCAGATTCAGTCCTCTATCTCTGACATTGCCTAAATTCCCTCCCTAAGGAGCACTTTGTCTTCAAATAGAAATCGGTTTTTTAAGGGAAAAGTGTCAGACGGACATCTTTTTTGCATTTTCCCCTCGTTCCGATTCAGGGGTTTAAAAGGGAGGCCATGGGAGATTAGGAAACGGGTGGTTAATGGGCCAAGCGGAACTGCTTTTATTAAATTTGTGACGTCCGTATGTGAGCGTGGCTTCCAATTGGTCACGGCGCATTAAGTTATTTGCAAGTGTGCAAGATTTTGTTGGGAGCTAGATTCCCCACTATCCCAGCGGGATGGGAAATGGGATTACGGGAATAATCTTATACGCAAATATCCCGGAATGTGGTAGATATGATGAATGGACGAATAAAATTCAAAAATGTATCTGAATAATGTAGAATTATCAAATATCAAGAGATACGAGTACGTCTCTAAAGGAACAGGGTTGATAGACAAGTAATGGTAATTTTTTTAGCAGGGTATGTGTACCTTCGTATATTGTTGCTCAGTTGTAATTTATACATAAATTAGGCTTTTGCGTATTAAAGTTTTGAGTCAAATTAGTCGTGGATTCAGTAATTGAAAAGTAGTATCAATGTAAACAAATTACATTAACTCTTTAAAAAGTAAGTTAAAACTCAAACTTGTAAGGAAATATACTAATCAAATTAATAAATATTTTCATAGATTTTAATAACCATATCATAGACGTAATGATAATAAAGTAAGTATGCTTTTGGGGCTTCTTGAGAGCAGTGGTTACATTAAGTTAGTATTTTCCTGTTTGTAATTAAACACAGTTAACTAATATAAGCATAATTACTAATAATATAATGTATCGTAACGACAACATCGTGGAGTCAAATTTGTGATTATCTTCACATAGTATAGCTATTAACTATATGTATTGGAATGAGTTATAACAGATTTTTAAGACAGTTCGATCCATTAGCTTGCTTCGTATTATATGCATTTTACCTAAAAGTTTTTCCTTTCCTAATTTTATTTTAATTCGAAAATTTTAATTGAGTTCCTCTACCATCTTAAACTACATGTTTACTTCTGTAAAATACCTTCATAGTGCAGCATTTCTTTCAGACTGAACTGCTCGACATTCTTGATTTATAGTAGTTAAATTACGGAATGTCCCAAAACCTTCGCTATTAATCGACTTCGAAAAATATATTTTCATTGTCCCCTAATTTTAAGTTGGCCTCAAAGGTTTTAAAGGCAATTCTCCCATTAAACTCCTTCAGCAGAACGTCTCGCCCACGCGTACCGCGAACTTCCGTCAGGTCGAATTTCCCACTCGCGGTTCCCAATTTTCAATATTAAAATTCATTCCTGGCGAAGCGTTCCGCCGACGCTTTCCGCTTAAAAAATACACGTCTACATCAAACGGTTTCGAGCACCGACGGCCTGTCGTAGTATTTTGCCAGACAATGGGAAAAGGGGAGGTTTAATTTTCACGGTACGGGAGGCGTCCTTCATTTTTTTCGCATTTCAATCCACGGTGCAGCGGCGCGGCCATGGTGCAGGAAAAAGAAGCGGCGGGAAGGAAATGGGTTCTCAGGCATCGCCAATCGAGAGCTTCAAAACATTTTCAATTAAAATTCTCGCCCCCGAGAGAAGTGGGAAAGGGACACTCCGCAAGATCCATTTTTAAGTACCCATCTCTTTCCTCCGCTCACATTTCCATTCCGACGGACGAATCTCTTCGATTCTGCAGCCCCGTACGTGTCTGCGAGCTCTCTTTTTTTTGTCGCCGGCGGAATCGAATTCTTGATTTACTTTTCGGGAGGTTTTCGTCAATTTTCGTGAGTTAATTATAACAAAGGTTAGATTTAACTGAAAAATGGTTTACATGCAAAATAAATTAAATCATAACTATACACATACATTTCCTAGAGCTCTCTTTTGTTGTCACCGATGGAATCGAATTCTTGATTTACCTTAAGCGAGGTTTACGTCAATTTTCGTGAGTTAATTATAACAAACTTAAAATTCACTGAAAATGGTTTAAAGGCGAAATCAAGTGAATTTTAAATATATTTATATATGTCCTTGGATTCTCTTTTTCATCACCGATGGAATCGAATTCTTGATTTACTTTTTGCGAGGTTTCCGTCAATTTTCGTAAGTTAATTATAACAAAGGTTAGTTTTAACTGGAGAATGGTTTTAATACGAAACCAAGTAAATTTTAACAACATATATGTTTTATTGTTATTTTACATGCTAGTTTCATTTAATGTATATACTTATATTCTGTATCATGATGCTAATAATTTCCTTAATGGAAACAGGAAGGCCCCCAAATTACATAAGTTTCAATAATTATTAATTGAAGAACACACACAACCATTCCATAGCCAGAAAAATTTGACTATCCGGCACTTGAACCCGGGACCAACTACTCTGTACATACATGTAATCTATCTGGGAAATTATTTTAATAATTAGAAACAATAATTGTTTATTACTTAATTTAATTAACTGAAAAGTGGTGCTAATTCCAAATAAAATGAATTTCAACTATATTTGTTTTATAGTTTTATCAATGTAGGCTCATGCAGTAGTCAACCAGTTCTTTCTTGCACCATATGTAACTCCTCGAGAGAAAGTTCACATATAAAATTGGCCGAGTGGTTAAGGTGTTTGGCCAAGTTTCTAAGATATCCAAAGGTTATCCTCAGTGATTTCAATCATGTTAAAAGTAAGTTTTATCCGGAAAATTAGGTCCTAAGACGTTGATGAACATGTTTGTCAACAGGCGAAGGCGTTTGTACACGGAAGATCTATATAGTAAGGGTAAGAATACGTTGTGATGAAATTGAAAGAATATAGATAACTCTACATTAAAAATATTCCCTATTTGTAGGAGCAACATTCTGAAGATTTTGAACATACCGGGAAGAAGACCATGCAAAGTTATAGCAAAAATGATCTCATGTACAGAAACGTTAGGATGAGCGTCTACAAATTCTGTTCGCAGACTGTGCAGTGTTTTTCCTATTCAAATACAAAAGAATTTTAGGTCGAATCATTGATTTATACTCTTTATAGTACAAATTGTAAAAATAATGATTTAATAAAATTCAGAAGTAATTCAGTTTGGAAACCAGCCAGCAGGTCTCGTAGATTTATCTTATTCGCGAATATCGGTCAGGATAGATAGGTTACTAGAGTGATTATCGGGTGGAAAAATTCCACTAATAGCTCGAACCACATAATATCGGTTAATAATTCGGACGCAGATGACCAAAAGCGAATGTTCCTTTATATTAGCGTATAATCGAGGAGTATTCACAGCGCACCCTGGCGTAGCAATGTGGGACGAATGGAAGTTCGTGTGTTATTCATTGTATCGTCAGCAACAATGAGCGGCACCGTCCTCTAATCGCATCGCCCGTTATCGTCCATAATATCAACTTACAAATAAGTACATTTGGGACTAAATGACGGAGAGTACTAAAAGCTTCGTCAATTGCGGGCGTGGAAATTTAGTTAACCGAATCGAGTCTACTTTCCCTCGAAACTATGGGAATGAATGTAGCAGTAATTGCATCTCTTTCAAATACGCGAGCACTCCATTAATGGAGCGAATAACTCTGCAGCTCGGGACATCCTTAAATCGCCGCTCGCGAAAGAGAAAAGTGTTAATTTTATATTGCCTTTGTGAACCCTCCTCTCAAATGTATAGTCACGGTAGACAATCAAATTTAATTTCCCGATCGGAGTATTTACATTCTACCGTCCCATCGAAATTCCTTTCGCGTTTCGCCAAATTACTATCAATCGGGGGACACTATTATTCAAATTGGGCTCATCGATCATAAAATGAGGGGTTATTTACTTTTAATTAAATTTTCCAATTGCATGTTAATGAAATAATGTGCTGCAAAATTTTCGATTACGCGCCACCCCCTGTAGTCTTTGGCCGGGGAAGTTAAGACTTAAGGATCAAATAAAATTTTTTTAAATACGAATATATTTTCAAAACCCTTGTCCTCATATACTGTATAACGCGTTTTCCGATTTCATAAAAAAATTATGTGCATAATATGCTTTAGGGAGGTAAAAATAAAGAATGTTTGATTATAACCTACAGAACTTTCACTAAAGTGGAGATTTCATTAGTGAACATTTATTTATCTGGAGAGAAACATGCAATAAGTTTTTCATTGTAAATTTTTTATATAAATTTAAATCTATTTCCTCACCAAGATGAACTTTCCACTCAGTGAAAATATTCAACATTTCATTAGAACGGGGTTTCCTCGAAACTCAATTAACATAGACCGTTATTTAAACAAATCCAAGATGTAGGCGTATTTTCTCAGGAGCGCTTCGTCAGTTTTTTTAAGCTAAACACTTTCAAGAAAATAATATAATTTACTCACCTCATAGAAGGAAATGATCATCTGCGCACAATCTAAATATTACGATTGGTAATATTTTATGTCTGAATTTATCCCTTAGGAGATCTATTCCATCTAAAAAGAACTTGAGATGTTTCCCATTCAAAAATATGAAAATACCTCATTAACGAAGATAATACGTTCCGGAATCGTACTCGTAATCCGAAATATCATTTCCCACGGGTTTCTACAGAATATCGTTTGATTTTTTCTGAATACCAATCAATGTTTAAGGATATAGAGTATGCACTTGAAATATCGATTGGTTCACTCGATGGGTAAAGGCGAGCGAATAACCGAATAGCATCATTCGGCTATTTGGCTCATTATGTATAGAGTGAAAGATCGAAACTTTTTATTCAGATTTTAAGATATAAGCAAACAATTGAATTATTCGAATGTTTTTGTTCGGTTGTTCTCACTTCTACATACATCCACTAAAACACTCGCTAGTCGAATCCAAATTTGTTAGTCAAGTTCGAAACATAGCAAAATATAATCCTCATTAAACGAGTTACTTGTTAGACGAAGTATCATTGTAGTATCCGACTGTTCATTTTTCCGCTGCCAAAATGTGCTCATACTAAAACCCAAGCTGGCAAATTCATTCATTTCCGTTATATCTTCCATTCTATAAGCGCGCTCACCTTTAAATATTCCCATACATTTCTTATGCATACATCCCATTCGCTGAGGACGGAGGCCATTGTGATTTCTATCTGTTGCAGTCGTCCTCCATTTCAGCCTCCATTCACGTTATTTATTCCAGATCTTCCGTCATTTATCTTCCCGTTTGAGAAATACTCTTTCCCTTAGATTTGAAGCCTTCACCGTTGGGAAGCAGAAAACGTCCGTCTGGGCCATCTGTCCGTCTGCGCACTGCATATACATCATTTTTATGGAGTTGACGCAAAGGATTCCTGACGCAAAAAAAAAATTCGGAGAAAGTATATTGAATTCCATTTGCATACCCAAAGTCCATTTTTCATTCCCAGAACCGATGGTGTATCTCAAGAATGATGATTTGGGGAGAAAATCTGAAGTACTTTCGTCGAATAGCAGTGATGATTTGGTTGAGTAATTCGAATCAGTAGCGCTTGCTGAATTATTTTTATCTATCAACAAACTTTAGGCAAAGCTTTAGCAAGAAAGCTGAATTTTAACCCAATTTCTTTCTTTTAATGACCATTTTGATGTGTCCAATATGCCTAAAAGGGAATATTTTTCATAATATTTTACGCATATGCTATTCACAGGCTATTACACTTTAGGTGTTAAAAAAGAAATACCGTTATTAATGTAAGTTTATAACCTCTATCTAAAAGGTAATTCATCTGTATGTGAGCTAAATGTTCTGCGAAGAACTGAAATTAATTTAGTACCTTTATTTCTCTGAAGTGTAATGTATTTATGTACAAATACCACCATTATGCTGAGTACAACAGCATGAAAATAATAACTAATACCAAAGGCTTTAAAAGATTTCAAAATATTCTTAATTATCGTCATATTTTGGGAGTGTGGTTCGATAATGGAACGTCTGCCCACAAATGGCTTCTTTGAAGTTGATCGGAAGTAATATTTTGTCTCAGTTAGTTCGTGCTTTGATGACATGAAAGCTATTAGAGCTTGAGAGATTAAACGTGTCATTATTTTATGAAAATCGTCATTCAGATTGTCATAGAGCGTTATGAATGAAAGCTGTCCATTTAGAGTGTTCTGGATGAGGGAGGAAATCAAGGCAAACTACCGCACAGCTCAACTTTTCTAGCGAATCTCATTCCTTTCTTAGAGCTTTAGGTAACCTACGGAGTAGGGCAGGTGTAGGAATCCTTTTCTGAAGACTGCACGCATAAATAGCATTGGGAGAATCAGAAGCTCTTAGATCACTCTGGAATTGAGTATTGCATACATTCAAATAGTGTAACATCACAATTCTGCTTTAAGAAACTAATTAATTTGCTAATTGAGGTTAAAGAGAGCGATAGAATAGGCAAAATGAGGTATAAAGACCGCTGATTCCTTACTTTTGATGTAAAAGATAAGGTTAGAACCGTCATTTGACATACCAAAAGTGATAAAACAATATTATAAATAGGAAAGTTCACAATCATAATTTAGTACATATGTAAGTCAAATTCAGTGCTTGAAGGGAATGGTATCAATTTATACTTTATATTTTGAAATATAATTTGTTTCAGACACCATTTATATTAATACGAAGGCTTTAATAAACATCTTTTCATTTTTAATTCCCTCCAATGAAAATTGGAAGCGATTTCCTCATTTCATTTCCTCGTTCTTCATCGTTAGCGATATATTTCCTACTTCGAAAACCCTTTCCAAACCCTTAATTTGTCTGCCCTCTTACCCTGTCCACGGATGGACGAACACTCAATGGCACCTGAACGAAACAAAGATCCACCAATAAGAGAATTTCCGTTTTCCTCACACATTGTATATAGCGATCTGTACATCTGTATGGAGGTATTTGTATGTAGGTTCGGTTCTAAAGAGGGTTTGTATCGGAATAAAAGGGGTATAGTTCTAGAGGAGAAGGGGAGGGTTTTATGGGGGCCCAACGTCGTTTGGAACGACGCCAGCTCCACCTTTTCATAGGGTGACCGTTAACGTGAAGAGAAGGGATAGCAATGGGTGGGCATTTTGGGAACTATGAGGTCAGAAGCGAGGCAACGAAGGGATACACCCGTAAACTGCGACCTCTGCGATTTAATTTATCTCTTCGGCTTTCGAATCGCAAATGTTTCCCCTTAAAATTCCAGAGGATGATTAAGGAATTGGGTTTGAGTGCGGCAGAGATCAAATTAGAGATATTAATTAGAAGATGATTATATTATTATTAGTTCAGTCCTTACAGATGGACTAATTGTTGGGTGGAAACCTTATTGATTCCAATGTATTTTTATAGTAAATCAGTGTTACCGCACTATATGAAATACTTATTACAATATGAAAGTACTTATTACAATATTAAAATACTTATTAAAGTATTTCTATACTTATCGCAATGTAAAAATGTTTATTAAAATATTTATTATAATATTAAAAAGCTTATTAAGATATCAAAATACTTATTAAAATATTATATTACTTATTGCAGTTCAAAGTACTCATTACAATGATAAATACTTAATACAATAATCTACCAAATTAATAGCTATTACTAAAATCAATCTACAACTCTATATTATTAAATACAGAAATCTCATAGATACAACAATACAATATCAGTAAAAAGCTATCACCTGTTTACAACAATACACTGTCTCAATGCTGACATCCCCTGTACGGACAGTTCTACATTTTCACCTAATAGATATGTAAATATATATGTTCAATCAAAGACAGTATTATGAGTTGTAGTAGTTTTTAGTGTATTAGTAGTTCCTAGCTCTTAATTTTGACGGTCGTTCATTTGTTTCGAATTTCTTTTAAATAATTACCGAAATTTTCATATGTGGATGAAGTTCCTCTATAGAAGAGTCCGGTATGAATCTCAAACCTTCAATCTTTAGGTAACAAAAAACAATGAGAGGCAATGAGGCTTGGGTGGGGAATGAGTTGATCCATGCTGTTCTTTTTGAGATTTAATAGAGTCAGCCGAAAATATCCACGTAAGAGAAGCAAACTTCAATTTTAATAGTTTTTAATATGTGTAACTAGCAACTTTTAAAATGAATTCATTCATTCAGCATATGCATAAATATGTAATTGAGAGTTAAAAAGTGATTAGATTCAGTGAGACATCGATCCAAATGTGTCCAATGACCCCCAGTGATATACATGGTTGGTCTGAAAAGTTTTCGACATTTCGCCATTTCTCGACATGTTTTCTGAAAATTTCTGAAAAATCTGGGGTCGGAAACTTTTCAGACCACCCTCGTATTCAATGTTAAAATTCTGAGCTGATTTGTTAGAATTTATGAAATGCTTCTTTCTCTACTTCAGATTATACTTCTTAATCCAAGATATGTAAGAAAAAAATATTGTATAAGTAGATAGAGTTCCATCAGGAATGCCTCTTTAAGTGCGTCTATTGTACAAAATTGCCTCCTTTTCGGTAACTTATAGAGTCAGATTTTTTTTCGAAGAGCCAATTTCACTGTGCTACTAGAGTACAATGGTCGTGGCTTACGTAAACACATCCATTTAGCTCCGAAGAAGGTCGAACGAAAGAACGATGTTGAGTAGAAGATGAATGAGGCTAATCGTCTTGAAAGGAATCGCGTGAGTCAAAGAAATTACCGATAGATATGTCAGCGAAAAAATACTCGCCTTTGGAAGCTAGAGTGGTGTAACTATGCTTCCGTCATCGAAATTCAGTATAGAATAAATACTCTTAGCGTATTACAAAATTCGTGAATTTTTCTACGGAGAGGTTTTATTGGATTGGAAAATCCTAGTTGACATTGAATACAAGACATCTTTGGCAAATTGAATATCCAATGTATTCATCAGTGAGTTGAAGAATTTTTCCTTAACTTTCTTCTGAAGCCATCAATATATTTTATGTAAAAGGTCATTTTTATCATATTTCCAGACTCTTTGTAAGAAAATAATTCACCTTGTTCATTCTGTATCCAAGACCTCCGGAAGCTTTAAAATTACTGAGTTTAAGTAGGCTAAAATTCCAATTTAAATCATGGAGGTCATAAAATTCAGTTGTGGAATTTTATTCAATGATCTAATTTAAGATAACTTAAATGAAAAAGCCACATATTCATATGCTATTTTTTCATGATCACAAAAAGTAACCTTATTTAAATAAAGAATTTTCCTAAACATCGAACATTTGAAGTTTACTTACAATTTAATTACAGTCTATCATCAAGATAAATAATGAATATATATAGTATAATGTATTTTAGAGATAAATTATTGGAAATGTACATTTTTCTTTGCTAAAGAACCTCATTTTGATATAAACGATGTTGTAGTATGAGCACCGCAATTAGAAACGAGAAAATCTAACATAATTACACACCTACCGATTAAATTTTGAGATCGTTTTCTTTTTAGTCTTCTGTTTTAGTGTACTGTTTTAGTTCATTGTAATGTTTTTGTTATGTTCTATTGTTTTAGTTTATTGTTATGTTTTTTGTTATAGTCAATTGTTATGTTTTTTGTTATAGTTAATTGTTTTAGTTTATTGTTATAATTTCTTGTTATAGTTTATTTATATAGTTTATTGATATAGGTTATTTTTATCGTTTCTTGTTATTGTTTATTTTTTAGTATATTGTTTTAATTTATGGTTTTACGAGTTGTAGTTTGATATTTTGTTCATTATATTCCTTTGTTATTGAATTTCATATGTAATTTCATAGGTAATTGTTTTGTTATCACGTATGGCTCATTAACACACTTATAAGCATCTCCTAAATTAAAAATGAAGTAATTGACGCATCATGATAGGTTAGCCACCCTCGACTCCTCCACTAGACAGCCGGAAATCCCGTAAAAAAAAGAACAAGTCAGTGACCAGCTAGCCTCAGTCTTTCGTCGACTGTAGCGGAGGTAATGGAAACCGCACTCCCTCCCCTCTTCCACTCCACTTTAAATCTCCACCTCAGCCAGCAACCAGGTTGCTTTTACGCTCAAGTTTAAAATGAAATCTCACGTTAATAAATCCGCGGAAAGTAATGCAAATACCCCGATCTCCGATTCAAAGGCCCCGTTTCCTGATTATCGCCCTGTTTAATTGCTCCACTCGAAAGGCCTATGGGTACTCCCTTTCGGGAACGCTTTGAAGATGGGAATAGCCACTTTTTACCTCTCCAACGGGACAGAAAGGACCGGATAGCTAGAGGAAAGGTAGCGGAGAAATGGGGCAGAAGCAGCGGCGGCCAGTGACACGGTTAAGGAGGAAACGCTAAAAGGAAGGGAAAAAACAGACGAACTGTGTGTATCAGCCGGGAGTTTAATGGAGGCCATTAGGGAAGTAAAAAATGTAGTAATGAGGAACGGGTTTTTTTACCGGTGAAGGTGGATCGAGAATGCGCTGAAGGGAGCTGGCCAATACGTGCTTCTTCTCTGCATCATTAACGTCGAGACTGCCAATCAGCGTTAGGTGATTAAATATTAAGCCATCCGCTGGATTCTATTAGGGAGTTGCGAGAGGGCGCAATGTTCGCGGGTTTTTCGGGGATTTTTTTACTCGCTATCGGACTTGGAGTTAATTAGGGCCATCTCCACCGCAGATGGTACTTTTTACCCGTGCGATTTTCGAAGTGGCCCATAAAAGGATCGGGATCCTTTATAATTCGATAAGGATGAAAGTTTGAAATCGGGGAGGGTAAATATTCGGCTCTTTTTGAGTGAGGTGAAGGTGCTTTGGGTATCTTAGGTGGAGTTGCTGTAACACCTTCTAGTAATTATGCCGCTGTGAGGCTCAAAAAGAGGTTCTCATTAGGATTTTTACTGTTTCACCTCGATTCTGCGATGGTGATTGCAGATAGATGATCGATAAGTGGGTCTTGAAATTTTACGCTTCTGATGATGTATGAAGAGAAAAGTTTTGTGGTTATCAAAGGAGATTTCTGCATTAATAAAATATTCTTGCTAACGATACGTTCACTAGCGTAACTCCAGATGATTCCTTCTCTAAGTAATTTATTATAATCTATACGATCTTTCTTAGTGTGAAGCAGAAATGAAGTTCCTTATTATAGAAACTGGGGTCTGAAAATTTTCATAAATATGAATCATTTTTTGAGATAAATAGCTGTCATTATATTTTTTATGTTTGCAATTTAGCCTGCCTAGATTTTATGATCACGCTTGTCGTTAATAAGTTTAAGCAATCCGTTCAGAATTAACAATAAATTTCTGGGTTTCGATTTAAGGTATCTTCTATGGAAGGATTTATAATTAGCTCTCAGTCCGGTTTATCATTATATTAGAATTATCATAATAAATTTCTTATCACTCTTATCATATCCTCAGTATCAAATATCTGTATGTGATTCACATCAACCTCAGGAATAGCATTATATTTTCTACGAAAGAACAAATATTTAGGTATCCAAAAGAGATTTCTGAACATTTTCGCTCAAATATATCTGAAGCATTCTTAATCGATCGTAAATTATAAATGGCTTACGCTTTACTTATCCGTCAATCATCTCAGGAAAATATGGCCTACTAATTTTAAAGTAAATTTGAAAATTCAAAGATTGGATTTCCTTAAAATCCAAAAGTTGTAAAAAGCATACCATCCCTGTATCACAGAAGAAAATATTACAGCTATAGTTGAATAGCTCAACAGATATGATAAAAATAGACTATAATTTCTTTACCATTTATGGAATATATGTTAAAAAAAAATTAGTACCACGCAGTTAAGATTGAATCAGTTCTTGATTAATAGCAATGTTAGCTGTGCTTCGACCGTTGAGGTAATTTTGTATACATATGCCCCACCAAGAATCTAATCTAGGACTGCTTTTATCAAAGGCGCACGAGTACCAAACCCACTGGTAGCCCAAGGTCGTTATTACTCATGATTTTATGGGAACTTTCCCTTATATTAGTTCATTTTTTCTGTAAATGCTACTAACATATTATTCCTCTATGAATGCGTTATAATTTTCGTGAATTGTAGAATCGTAGAAGCATTCTTTAGCCCATAAAATTAGCGGTGGTACTTCTTTAATTCATGGTGATGTGTTTGGATTTATTCGGAATTGACATTCACTCTTATATATACTGAGGCTGAAGTAGTGATTACTATATTAACCACTGCTTTAATTCAGTTTAAAGTTTTTCCTCTTTGAGCTATATATCGGAAATTGACCCGAAAATTGACTTATAACAAGTTAACTTTTACATGAGTGGTCTGAAAAGTTTCCGACATTTCGCCATTTCTCGACAAGTTTTCTGAAAATTTTATGAAGATTTCTGAACAGTCTGGGGTCTGAAACTTTTCAGACCACCCTCGTAGTTATGCTCAACTCTTCTTTTACAATGTATATTTATATACTATACCCTCACGCACAGGTGGTTTTCTAAAATCGGTTCAATATGGAATACCTCTGACTCACCATTCAAAAAAGCCATCTGTTATTCCTCACCGTTGCACCTTTCTCTTTACTATCTTCTGGCTATGCTGAATATGCCATATATCTCAACGCTTACGCAATACCCTTTGTGAGTCTCTTTGGTCATATTTTTCCCAAGTGAAGCACGTCTCTTTTATTTTCATGTAAATCTGACGTATGAAAGGCATCCGTGATCAATCATATTAGATATAAAAACTTACCCAAAAAAAATAATTTCGTAAATGGACCTGAACAAAGCTAGAGATTTTTGGGTATTTTTTATATAAGAGATACAGTAAATATTCTAATATTTGTATGGAATTATTAGTTCTATAATCTCCGTTTAATTTTTCAGCTGGGGAAGAGGTTTTTTTTACTTTTCATTATATATGTTTAAATTGAAATTAAAAAAGTAGGAGGATATGGATATTCCTATTTCCTTGAAATGTACGAGATTATCCATTCTTTAAACTTCCAAAAAATCTCTATTTTCATTGGGATTCGGTGCTTCTTTATTTGCTTTTTATACAATATGTATACAAGGCTTTCAAGTTGTATAACAGTCACTACTTATAACGATTACACATAGTTTTTAAATTAGTGATGATGTACTTTAAGTAATTCCTACTGTTTTTGGCAACTGATTCCTAGAAGCAATGATGTTTTCAAAAATTTTAGATATGATTATTTTAATTATTAATAACACTTATTGTTAATGACATATTACTCCAATTGCGTTTTGCTTTATGAAAGAGCTATAACTAAAACAGGTTTTTCATTAATTTAAAAATAAATAATAAATAAATCTAGAATACATAATTGTCAAGAAATAATACATAAATCTATGAAACAATTATTCCCAATGTTATTATTTTATAAAGATATTCTCTGAATTATTGATTAATGGCGTCTTAAGTATGGAATTCCATATTAAATGCTGCACTCTTGATGAAAACATAGAATGTTTAATATGAATTCCTTGGTAGTGTAAATCGAGATGAATAATGCAGAATTACTAGTTATAAAGTTATTTTCAGGAACATAGCTAACAGCTGGAAAAACTTCCACAGTCTCTCACATATCATGTCATACTCCCGAATTCTCAATGAAGCGTAGATTAATTCTTCGATTAACCCCCGAACCGGTGTATTTTTGGGCGAGAATCACTTCAGTTGGATGAAGAGCATTGTTCTCGACTGCTGTGACTGATTAGATCGTAAACTAGCCAGTTTCTATAGTGATGGCCATCGTCAGGCAGTTCAAAATACTTCCTAAATACACAATGAGAGCATCCGGGTCGAGAGGTGAAAGGGAGTTTGTCTAGGAGTGGAACTGTCAGTGAAAGGGAGAAATTGGCCCGTTGTTAAGGTTTAAGTGGGGAGGATGCGGTCACCCTTCTCTAATTCTCAATCACATCCTGATTGATGGTACGATTTATTGATCAGCCTATAACACGATTCGTTAAGGATAAGTTCCTTCACCTCTCAAGGAAAATTACTACCACGTGTAGCGAGAAAAATTTCTGAGTGTTATGTAATAAGAGTCAACTTTCAGTCACTATCTAAGTCTGACCTATACTAAAATATACGGAGTAACGTGTATTTGTGTAAAAAGCGTTCGGTTTAAATAAATAATAAGATTATGGGCTTGATCTTATCATGCTTTTCTACTACTACTACAAGCATATCATTCACACTTCTACCTTTTGGGGCAGGTAAGTTATTATTAATTCATTACAGTTGGACTCGAACGAGGAGGTGCTAGAGATGGTTGGTAAGAAAAGGATGATAATTAAAGTAATTAGAAATCGACGAAAGAAATGGGTGGGTCAAATATTGAGAGGCGAGGGATTGCTGAAGAAAGCGATCGAGGGAAGAATGCTAGGGAAAAGACAGAGGGGAAGACAAAGACAAAAGTTTTTAGGCGAATTAAGGGGTGGGATAAGTTACCTGGAGTTGAAGGAGAGGGAACTGAATAGGGAATGTGGGGGCACATGAACCTACCGAAAGGTAAAACACATATATTTACAGGTGGACTAATAATCTGGTGGAAGCGATATTGTTAAAGATAACGTTACACCATTATTACAGTGTTGCAACTTATTGATACATATATCTCAAAGCTACAAAAATAGAGTATTACAGTACGGAAATTTCATAGTCAGAAAGAATGTCCATTACATTACAGATACCCTCCAACAAAGGATACTTTTTTACAGAAATGCTATTAGTTACCCCGTACAACTCTTCATACATCAACAATTACTTCCTAATTTACATCCCCTATATATAAAACGAGTTTCTTCAAGGTTTATGGCTATTATATTCACAATTGTATCCCATCCTTTCATATCCTTGCAAACGTGTTTCGCTTCACAATCACATAACCGTTCGTTTTCAACGGTTTTGCTCTGGAGTAGATCGATTTTGGCGTCTCATTGCTTACGTCAGATGTGCCTGATATAACGAGATTTAGTAAAATATATCTATCTAACAGCTGGTGATTGAAAAGGAAAGGATGGTGAATTGATGGGAGTTAATCAAAGCATTTCAATCAGGAAAAGAAATATAATTTCTTTTAATTGTGTTTCCAATGATTACAATGAGGTTTTCATCTCAGAGTTGAGTAGAATTTATCTAGTTCTTATCTCAATAATTGTACGAACTGTATATACATGAAAATCCTATCCATAGATTAAGAAAGGATTATTAAACATCACAGTTTATCTTTTCCACGACACATTTTCAATAATCCTTTTCATTCAGCCTTCATCAGACATTATGGCTGATTAATATTTTTACGAACGAAAGTATGTACACTAATGCGCCCAACAGCCCACATAATCGTTACATCAAAGTTTTTACATTTCAGTTATTTTAGCGAAAAATAGAAAAATCTCATCTCTGATCATGACGGATAGAAATTACTTATATTATGTTATAGACTTTTATATTTCATAGAATTTTATATATTTTACATTAATTATAGAATTTCCTTCACCTCTATCATTAAAAGTATTTACTCTCTTAAGAATAGTTGTAGCACATCAGCTGAAATTTTTATTAATTGAATGGATAGATTCCTTGGCGACCCCTAGGGTAGTCCAACAGCCAATATAGGAAATAAAACCCTCTTCACCTTTCTTTTAGCTATATCCGATACTAGATCCGAAAGACCGATGCAGCCCTTACTTCATCAATAAAAGATTTAAGCAATCTATCCTCCATTCTCTTTCCCCTCGGTATCTTTCTTCCTATCTCTCTAATTTCGCCCCGGTTTTTTCCTTCCGTAGGGAGAATAAGAGGAGAAAAGGGCCATATAAAACGGGTAATGGGTATTTTATTTCTCCATTCACTGTGATCGTAAAAGTACGTGAGAACTCGTGTACAAAGCGGGCACTATTAGATGTCCAGCTCCTGCTGCGTTCGCTTATTTGCTCTTTATACCATTTTGATGCAATGCTTTTAATTTATGTCTCGGAAACATACTTTTAAAACCATTACATCCAATTTTTCCTAAAGGGATGTATGTTAGAAACTCAAGTCCAGCTGGAACTATTAAATCTCCTGTGTGACTTAGTTTCCTGAGAGAAAAATACTATAAACGTGAGCTTAACACGGACTAATTATATCAACTAAAACTCATTAATTTTATTTCTGTTGAGATGTTGATATCCGTCGAACACTTTGCAAAAGACGTGAAATGCACATCACGTTGAATTATATATGAAATTACCTTTTCCGGTTATTAATAGTTGTACACCTTACAAAGAAAGATATTGTACCTTTACTTAATAATCGCTTAAATCACATAATTATTTTTTTAGAGGTATTTGAAAATTTTAAAAAATATTTGAAAGTAGTCCGAGCTAAAAACTTTCTCATCTTTATTTATTAAATTCTTTTATTTATGGTAGTTTACTTTGTTGTATGTTTTCTTGTAGAATTTGTCAATTTCTGTCGAAGAATACCCCACAAAATAACATACACGTACGAATTGTTTAGCTATACTGATTTTTCTTCGCGGCAATCCGTTAATATTCCACTAATATAAAAATACTATAAACAGAACCGTGAGCTTAACAAGGACTAATTTTATCAACTAAAACATTAATTTTACTCCTGTTGAGATACGTGGGGGGACCCAAAAGTAACTAGAACCGGGCTGTGGAGGGGAGGAACGTCAGGGGACCGAGTTCTGGTTGGTAGGGTATTTTGGCGGGAACTCTCATGAGTCAGTATGCAAAGTTTCGTCGCCGTGAGAGCAACTGTTCGTGCGCAGCATTTCTTTTATCACGTATTGATGTCGATTAAACACTTTGCAAAAGACGTGAAATGTACAACTCTTTGAATGATTTATGCAATTACATCTTCAGGTTATGAATAGCTGCACATATTATATAGGAAAGAACTGAGCTTTCACTTAGTAATCGTTTAAGATACATAATTACTTTCTATTTACCTACCTTCCTTCTATTACTATTATATCCTTATTTAGAGGTAATTGAAAATTTAGAAAATCTAGGAAAGTAATCCAGGCTCAACACTTTCTTATTTATGTTTATTCAATTCTTTTCTTTATTGTCTTTTACTTTGTTGTATGTTATCTTGTAGAATTCGTCACATTTCGTCAAGGAGAACCTCAAGATCACACACATTGATTTTTTTACGCGGCAATCCCGATAATATTCCACATTGAAAACCTCTTTGCTACATAATTCTGTGACCTCGAGCGCTCAAGATCTGTAATGCATAACATTTTTGTATATTTTATGTATTAAACCATGCATTGCTTCTCTGAATATACGTTATAGTCATAAAGTTATTAAGATTTGTTTGGTAAGCAAAAAATGTAACATTGACTTTAGCGTATTCTTCCCCGTAGTGGACCTCCAGTGTGAGACGTTTTCCGCGAAAAATATTCATATCTTAATTCTCGACCAACCTCATGTTGATCTTTCCCACATCCAAGGCGCAATACGTTATTTAAGTTCTGTATCCTCCAAAACTTCTGCGTTATCTCCATTAGCGGAATGTGTCAAGGCGGTTTATGCCCTCGGCAAAAGTTATATCATCGTATAAACAGAACCCATAACATCGAAGCGCCTTCCATGCCACCGCGCCTCTGTCTCGTGGTCTGGAAACTTTTAGGGAAGCGCGGATACTAAAACACAGAATCGGCTGCGCTAAGAATGCCTTCGAGCCGCAATAAATATTTCAAAGTTTGATTTATAGGAAAACTCTTTAAGATTTTAACCAACTGAGGTCTCTCAGCAGATTAAAATGTTGCCGTTCGCTTCTTTCACGTGGCTTGAGGCTCTTTGTGAATTATCTCTTGTGTAACTTCATGAATGGATGGATTTTATTTATTGAGTCATAAATTACTCATCAAATCGCGGTGGATAATAGAGAAATGGTGAACAATGAAATCTAATTGTTCAATCATCACGAACCTAAGCTCGTTACAATTAGCATGTCAGGTTCAAAATTTTCCACTGGCTTCCATCTTTAACGTAGTAAACCATGTATAGCTCATCTGAATATAACTTACAGTTATTAAAATTTTTCCATATTTATTGTTTCAACTCCTGGTTTTTATATTTTATTTAAGCAGAATTTTACATACAGCAATTACTGCCTATTCTCAGTGTTTTATCTAAGGAAAAATTCATAAAAACATTCACTGACCAGAAAAATCCGATTAGCCGGAACTCGAACCCGGGACCTTGGGCCTAGAGAGTTAGTATGTTTATTCACTAACCTCTCTGGCACAGCAGCCGGTAATATAGTATACAGCAGGTTGTAATGAATCTCTCTTTATATAAATCATTATTTATATTTGTTTTAATGTGCATAGTACCTAATGCATTTCATATCGCAAAAATGTTCCACTGTTTTCAATGTATTTTAAAAGGTTTTTCATAAAATTCTAATTCAAACTTTTTCTGTCTCTTTTACAGGTAATTCAGAGCGCTTTTTACCTTTCATTTACCATGAGATGATTTTCCTTTAAACTCACTTTGGTAAGTCACAATTTTTTGTCACAACTCATCGTATTATTTTCATCTACATATGTATGTACCCTGCAAGCCGACTTTCGGCGTGTGGCAAGGGGTGCAAGCACCATGATTCTACTTTCCTAGTCGATTATTTTTGCGTGTCGGAAAAAAATGCATTCTTGAATCGACTGATTCTAGCATCTATTTCTCTGATCTTTCTCGCGGTATCAAAACGGCCTATATAACAAGGAGGGCGCATAATATCGACTACATGTTCTATGAACGTACTTGTCTGAATTTATCTAGTAATTTAAATTTCTGATTGAGCCTTCTTTCTTCCAAAGATTCCCATCCTGTATCCTGACTTTTGTTGGCAATAAGCTGCTATTGACCTAATAACAGAGATAAGGGTTACAAAATACAGTGGTTATAAAAACAAATAATTAAATAGTTACAAGCTTAATCTTTAAATGTTAATGATAAGTCCTTTTTCCTTGATGTAAAATTCAAATAAAACATGGCGTAGAAATTTTGATTAGAAATAAAAACAGATTCAACTTAAATTTATACACGGAAATGTTTTCCTACATAAAGTTGACCTCAAAAACTAGTTTGTAGCACTCATTCCATCCTGTCATTTCTGCGAATCTAACTCAGCGTGCAATTCATATCTGTTACCTTCGAAACATATTTGCCGCAAAGTAACCAGGAAAAGTTGTGAAGCCATGATAATCGATATGAATACAAACATTCGTAGCCAAAAGCAAATATTGTGATGTGGGAAGGGAAACAGTTCCAAACCTCAAATTAAATGAAAATTGCAATTGGTCTAATAAATGACTCTCAAACCAAGGGGATGTACGAGTCACGCTACAGAAAGTAATGATTGCCTTCATCCTGAGATAAATGAGGAAATGTCTTAAAGGGGTATTGTTCCTTCCTTGAAAAAAATATATATTTCTTCAAAACGTACAATTTCAGGATATTTATTTCAAATCGTGAGCAACATAAAAACGGATAATTGAGTTTAAAGTCATTGTCGCCAACGGGAAAACAAAATTATCGTATACATTTAAATAACTACAGATGTCTGGGATTTCTTTCTGCAATTACATCTTCGATTAGATATCCATAATCGTCCAAAAATAAGGTTTTTTTTAAATTGATGTCATTCTGTTTTATAAAACGTTCGAAGATAAATTTCTGTCAAAATGATATATTTTGGAGGAAAGCTTCGTATAAAAGCTCTACGCTAAATACCAAATGTCAGGTATTTTGTACGTGAATTCGATCCATCTTTGTTTTATTTGTACGTATGTAGTACATTAATTAGCATTCAAAATGTTCATGTAGTTCTCTCCAAACAGGAAAGAATACAATGGAAAATGCATTGATGTGTGTCAGTATGTAATCTGGTTCACTTTCATAATGAGAATAAAAAACAAACCTCGACTAATTCCACCAATAGTGAAGTCTTGTTTTTCATATAAAGTTTCATTTAGTTTAAACATGGATAAGTTTCACCACGTATAGCTGGACTTACTTCATTATACTTCCATAAAATTAGGTAATGCAGATTTAAGTCAATTTCATATTGATCCCAATACTTGTGAAAACTCTGAATTTCACTGTATGTTCTAGTTTCAAGAATCATTTACCAATATTTGCAATATATGTAATAATGAGATCCTTGAGATTTCTTCCTATTGATGAGGAAAGCATCAGTGCACATGTTAGCCGATGATTTTCACTTAAATCCCTATTTTTATCACTTCACGAATTTCCTCATTGTCAATCTGATCACCGAGTTCCATGGAACAGATTCACGCGGTTCTAAATTACTATTACGCCAAAGAGACGGCGGTATAAAGCGTTCACTTTTTTCTCCCGCTCCCGAATTCGCTCTCGGATCGCCCTCACAAGCAGTTTTTATCTCTCCCGGAAAACACGAACCCCGCTCCTATTTTTACACGGATTAAAAATACGGGTCTCTCCGTAATAATCCCCTCTATATATCCCCACCCTTAAGAGAAACATCGCATTAACGTCAAACAGACGGATTCGAAGCGATCAAAGCACGGCCATCTTTCTTTCAGGTCTAGCGTTACTATTAATCACCACCTTTGCCTGTTTTACACGACCCCGAAAGCCTTTGATTACACGTCCACCGATAACTCGCATCGATTTTTTAGTCGCGTCGTTTTTTCGTATCGAGAGCTTCCGATGAAAAAAGCGTCCCATTACGAAGATTTTCCCCTTTCCTGCACGTTACCTATTAGCGATTGACCCGTATGCAGCGGCCGAGACAGTTCACACTTCTTTTTTTATGAGAGCCATACGGGGCCCTCTGCGTGCACTTAAATTTCGTTAAATTTTCACACGAGCTGAATTAACAGGAACGAATTGACAGAATCCGATTTCAGAGCGGCACCTGTACCTCAATTTGTGCGTTTACTATCTCCCGGTAGCTTCGGCATACATTCGCAGCCTGTTTCTGCTTCAGTGCTGACACTCTTCCTCTTTTAGCGCTTTTAAAGCTCGTGTGTTTGATCCAATTGAAGTTCATCGAATATTCACGAGGTTGGGGTTGGAATTGCTTTCGGGTTGATTTTGCTTACGTTCCTCTATCTTGTGCAGCTATGATTGCGGTTTGTTAAAATGTACTATTCTCAAAAGTTGAATGAGAATTATAGCTCTTTAAAAATATCTTCACAGCCGAAAAGGATGCAAGAAAAACAAGAAAAATGACGCGAGGCGGAAGACCAATCAAATATGGACTGATTTAAGTATAATAATTAAATAAATTTTCATAAAGTATTATTATTTTCACAAAATTATTAAATAAATATTCACAAAATCATTCATTAATTTTAATAAAATGGACATGGAGAGCCGTTACTAAGGAAGATCAATATGATGTCTGACTACTCTTGGATGCATAAACGGATGACGAGAAATACGGTAAACGAAAAGAAAGCCAAGAGAGAGATTAAATAGAAGAGTAAAAAGGTTCACAGATTAACAATGTGACTACTGAAAGTTTCATTACTCAATCCTAACTCTCTTTAACTCAATCACTACTTAATCTTTACATCAGTCACATGTGTGTCATGAATAGAAACTGTAATTCTGTTTTATTTGCTCATGGTATTCATGATAGTGTTCGAAAATTCAATATATTCAACTTTTTCATTTTGCAAAGAAAATTGTACTTGGTGGGGAAAATGAAGTTAAGTTTCAAGTTCGGCTTGTATGGAATACTACGGAGATATTGATACATATTGGGCGTAGTTAGCAGAGAAGTCGACTTAATCTACTCATCTCTGATTGGTTTTTACCTCGTTTTCTAAAAGAATTTCTTTTCCTTACCCTTTCTCATTTGTGAGGGTAACTTTAAAGAGGTATATTTAAAGTTTTTGATCCTAACACGATTTGGCATGTGCTCATTTGTGTTTGTATATCTCCAGCTAAATTCATGCTCTAGAAGTCTGATGTGAATATTGGAGAGGTCGCAGTATAGTAAGAAATTTATGTATTTACGAATCTTTCGCTTGCTGATAAAATAACAGCTTTATTTTTACCGACAGATTAAATATCTTTTACTTTGTTAACAGTATACGAAATAAAGTTCGACTTGTTTGAAGAGTTATCGTTATCATCAGATAAACAAAAACATTGAGGAGTAGAAACATTCTCTCTACTACGGAAAGGGTAAAGGTCATTAATCCTCTTGGTAAATTTAACATTGTTGTTCTATTATTTAGGAAAAACATGCGTCATCATGGACTTTTGAAATTAGGTTTACTTCCGTGCATTACGTTTCTGCATAGTGTGCATGTAGACACTCTTTAGAATATACTTAATTATAAATTTCGTTTCGTCACCCGCTGTTTCTGATTATCTTGCAAATTTAAATTATGGCTAACCTCTCATAGCATGAGCTCAGTTAACACGAAATTCGCATTATCACGTGTACCTATTTGTGAAAAAATTTGCATGACAAGAAAAGATCGCCACTTTAACACGAATTCATATTATTATCTAATGATAGGGTATTTAAAGATTCGAAATATTCGCCTAACACGAATTCCTTTTGCTCGAGTCAGTTCTTCTGAACGCATATCTTGCTTTAAGCGGGGGAAACCTTTATAATTAGAAAGGAGGGAAGGGTCCTATGGCATTTATTCTACTTTTACCTTCTTTTCCTTATCAAATGAATATAATTTTCTTTGAGTGCTTGTCAAAATTAAGCTTGAAGAATATGAGACTTAAAATAATTGACTTCATCCAATAACTGCTAATATACAGTGAATAATAGCTATTCAAATGAAGTTTAATAATTTATATATAATACAGGCACGTTATTAAAATATGTGAGCTGTTTAAGAGATAAAATAAGGAAAGTTTCGATGGAACATTCGTTACGTTCGAAAATCCTCACCTTGACTATGTATACCACTGGTTTCCCCATACTAGTATTATTCCGTTCCATGAAGTTACATAATCCACATTAAGATCTTCTAGGTGCCCTGTGTGAAAATTTCGTATGCGGAAAGTTATTCCCTATATCCCCACCGAAATATATTTAAACAAATACTCCAATCACTATAAAGGAATACATTATCTCTAAATCTTACCTAAGTATACACCTTCATATCCTGCATCTCTTTCAATATACCTCGTTTGTATCGACAGATACCAATATTTACGCAGTACGTATCCAGTAACAAAACTCCATGGGAAAATTTAAATTTTAACTCGATTTGTTAACCAAATGGCGTATGTTTCATTTGTTGGTCTGTTTTAAGCAACAAGCGGCACATTTTCTATTTAAATGGTGTGTCATTTATACGTTTTGATGCAGTATGAAGGAAAAAAGCTCTGCTCATCAAAAACGGATATTTAGAAATCAAAAATGAGAATTCCTTTAATAGTTTTCGTCATGAAGTGTAGGAATCGAAGTGAATTTCCGAAAACGTGCTTTTGACATACCTTGACAAATGCGACGCGCCGACCCCATAGTAATTTACTTTTGGCCCACCGAGCGCAAACTTTGGGCACTACCGACCTAGGCAATAGGAGAATAGAACGGTCGGCTATCGTATTCGGAACCCATTCATCCAGGCGCTTCCTACAGAATAACCCCACCGTGCGCAAAACACTCACATATTACCACCCCTTTCATCCATACTCCATCCCTCCCCCAAGAGACCACATCACCCCCCAAATTCTCGGCGACCACCGCAACAGCGGAATGCCGTGACACCACTGCGTTGTGAACCACCGGCTCACCCCGTTTGGCAGCTGTTTTCCGGCGGTTTGGTCCCAATGCGGATCCCGTCCGTCAAAAACCGACATCGGAAAATGTACGCCCATATTCCTACATTTCCTTCTCGCGTACGAAAAAATTCCGCGTCAAGTCTATACATCTCTTCCCCACGGTCACGCGCAAGTGCACGTATTATTACATTATTTATTCCGCGGCCGTAATTTTCTCTTTTTCGGAAGCTCTGCTTTCCTGGCGGTACGTTTTTTTCTCGGAATTCTCCCCGGCGTAGTTTTTCTCCGCGGAATCGGGGTGATGCGGTAAACGCAGAAATGTTGATTGCCGTTGACGTCCGCGCTGTGTATGACACGGCTCGTATTTTTCGGCCGGGCTTGTTGTAGAAAAAGGCTGGTGGAATGGCCGCGGTGGTGTTTATGACTGTATGAGGGTGTTGCTTTATGCGTTTTATGCGACTAAACTATTCAACGACTTCAGTTTTTTGGAGGTTTTGTTATGCTGGCGAGCTGAAATTGCCGAGTATAATAGCTGTATCCTGTTTGGGTGTACTCTTCAAATGTTTCTTATGACTTCTACGCGACCAGGGTTTTAAAAGTGTTATTTCAGTAATTCGAGAAACTAATCCACACTTGAAAAATTTTCCAAAACAGGATGATAAATTATATTCATAGCGGAATATTTCGGTTTGACTAGATCGACTGTATGAATTGCATCTGTGACTTGCAGCTTAGTCCTCACCTGTTACTTATACCTTACCCTTCCTTATTTAAAGTATATTATGAACATTCTCACAATGAAGCTGTTTACACACAAAAGACCATACATTAACTATGTATCGGTGTTCTTTACTCTATCCTACGCCATCGCGACCGGCAGATGTGTCTATGAAAAGTCTGATTTTGCGAGTTTTCTTCGACCCATTTCTGATATGGGCGTTTTCTGCATCATTTTCTTCTCCGTAAGCTTTCGGTTGAGAATACAAGAACCAATAACTCTATTTATTTGTATCTATCATAGTATGTATTCATTTAACTATTATTATGCTAATTTTCTTGTATCCACAGCTTTTTATCGTTTATCTAATATTTAATATTTGTTTTTATGTACGTATGGACTTATTTTTCTAGGTTTAATTTACTTATAGTCATTTTTTCCGATTTGATTAAATTTTCATATAATATATTCATAGGTTAGGCAAGAGGGAGGGCATAACCTCACCGAAAATGTATAATAATAATTACATCATTAATATCTCTCAAGGTAAAAGAATCATCTGGAAAGATTTATTACCTTAACATAAAAAATTAACATATTTGTGAGGAAATATTTGTGCAATCTAATTTTCATCTGATCCTATATTCACCTCTTGGGATTTCTTTGGTCTTCGATGAATTTGAATTTAAAAAGTAATTAGGGAATTCAAAAGGTTGTATATTTAGTGTTCTTAAAGGAATCCATTAAAGATTTTTTAAATTAGAATAAAAATCTCCACATAAAGGTGTATGCGGTACGATTACGATAATCGCAAAATCCCTGCCAACGCAACATTTGTAAAATGATCGTGGCTCTACGAGAAGATCAACTTTAATTTAATGTTTGACGATAAAATTTGTTTTTTATAGGAAAGAAAAACAGCGAATTTTGAAAGAGAATATGTCTGAAACCAAAAGAAAGGGTATTTAGGATAAACAAAGGATTTTCTAGCAAATAAACAGCGTATAAGTTTAAACACATATCATTTCATACAACAAGAAGCGATTGAAAATCTAAGCGTATCTCTGAATAGAGGTTATTCTGGGATATTTCAGTTTTTGATAAGCGAAGTATCATGTTCGATTATAAGTAGGGGACAAATTGCTTGTATCTTCTCTTCAGTTTGAAGCAGAATTTTAATTTACAGAGTATAGAAATGGAAATAACTATGGAGCTTAAAGCTGAATTAAAGGATTAATGAAGTCAAAGAGTTAAAAAGACAGATCATTCAACATCAAAGCTTTGAGAAACAAATAATAACACAGAGGACTGTTATCAAACCTTTTATGCACCCACTTTTTTCTACCCTCGCAACTTCTTGCATCTCCATACCATTTCCCTCTGCCTTTCCCGTTCGTTTTTATCTTTCCAACACAAACCTGAATGCTTCGTTTATCGCATTTTCTCTCATCCTTTCGACTCAACGCTTTCCTTTTCTATTTTTCGTCCCACTCACCTTCCTCACCTAATCCCTTTCTTCCTCTCTTCTCTCAACACCATTTACGGCTCCTTTTCGCTTCAAAGCCTCTTCCATTCCATTCCATTCGTCTCCTTGATTCTTTTCAGTTCCTCGCCTACCCCAACCTTCTCGATCACGTCTTGCCCCCGCGACCTGCCCGCCTGCATTAGTGGCCATGTTTTATTCATCCTCGGTACATGTGGGTCCGTAGCCTTCCGCTGCACCTCCAGTCCGCACTTCTACCACATACGCCGGGCCTCATTTCGTGGGCCGCGGAAAAAGTATACCCGTGGGAGGGCGTCCTGGTCAAATGGGCCGGGTGGAAGGCGTCTAGATGGCGACAGCGTCGGGCGGCAGAAATGGCGCTCTCAGTCAGTCAAATGGGGCACGTTTTTCCTCCCGCTTTTCATGAATGTCCCGAAAATCCAGCACGATTTCCATTCGTACGTTGCTCTGCTAGGGATGGTGGTAATGCAGTACTTCCTGCACGAGTAGGCTATATTCCTCGCAAATGACTAAGGATGATGTTAAAGCTCTCAAGGAGTTAGAAGGGGGATGCAGGAGACAAGTTACCGTCTTGTAGTCGAGAATGAAAATTTCCCATAAGAGGGTTCATTTGCAATTTAAATCGAAGCACGGCGAAATTTGAGGGTGCTCGGATTTTGGGGAGTACATTTTTGCGTTTCGCCGGGGATTCCCGGAAGAGATTTCGCCAATTTTTATTCCTCTCGTGTAACGATGAAATTTTTACGTGGTTATACGGTGTGGGCGATACCCGAATTTAATCGCTGGCATGAATTTGCGATAGGAAAGGTTTAAGAGGATTCCTTCTTCTTAATGAGATATTTTCTCCGTGAAAAATAATTTAAGCCCTCAATTTATATAAGAACAAATGAGGAAGTAAGTTAACGTTGAAGAATGCTAATATAATCAGCTGAATTTCTACCCAAGTTCGATCATTTTTATTTCATTGCTAGAGGTTAAATTTATCAATAATCAATTATTAATGAATAATTAAATTTGAGCAGTTAGGTTTAAACAAATTTAAAACATCATAAGACAAAATTGCGATTTATTTCTTTGAAATTAGAGGAGATTTTTGGAGTATATAATGTCCACTTATCTTAATTATGGTGAGTCTTGATAGTTACTGAGTATACTGATTTTAAATATCTGAGGGATTGTAAATTTTATGTATAATAGATTTACATATTTTCATTATGTAGATTACGGAGACATGAAATCTTAGGTAACGATCGTTGTATCACTTTTATATATTCACAGTGAACACTTAGTGCAGTTATGTGAAATATTTTGAGGTAGTTTATTTTTCTATAAAAGTCAGACGTCGATTCCCTCGCGGTTGAATATTATTCTTGTATTCTTTCCATTTTTTATACTAACAATCCTGTTTGTGGAATGAAGAATGTCCAAATTCATCAAACTATTTCATAAAGGAGATAGCAAGAATGTGTGGGATTCGATTACGTATTCAAAAAGTTAATTGTATTATCCTTGAAGGTTGGGACGGAAGTAGGCAATAGGGCTTGCACCTACCTTAATTCAAGCAACAGCGAATTATTTTACTTTAGAACTCTAATTTGGTGAAGAATAGCTTCAACTATAAACTCGTTACCGTGCGACTCCCTGAGATTCATCAGTGATTGGTTTAAAGAAATAACATTTTCCCCCAGTCAACCTGTGTCACATTCTTTAGGATACGATAAATTTCCCGCTCATAAATATGACGGAGAGCGCATCTTATCCAGTGACCCGAAGGTATTTTTTTCCCCGAACAGAAACAATGAAAAATAAATATGTCCGCCATTCCCTTGAGACCAGCCTCAACATTTTTTCAATCTTTCACTACCGTTTTCGTTCGGTAGCACATCCCTACTTTCACTTTGCCCTTCGACCGTGAAATTGAAAGCATCGGTTCGTGTGCCCCTTGTTCACGGTGAAATTGCCTTTCTAATAACATTATTCCCAATATTGCATTTTATTCCCTTGCCTATCTGCAAAATTTGGGCGCCTCGTTGGCTTCGTTGTTCTCTTCGGGTACGAGAATCACGTAAACTGCGCTTCAGAACTATAGCAGTGGAAATTTATCGCTGATGCGACTGTTTCACCAAAGTGTGCTTGACCAGGAATTTGAATTAATGAACGGGTGGTCTTACTTGGGCGAGTTTAGTACAGGAGTCTTTTTTCCATTCATTCAAGTGCATGTAGATATATGTAGATAGATAGATGCATGTAGATAGAACGTATTTTATTATAGCAAAGCAAGCAGAAGAAAAATGGAAATGAGGAGATTTGATGCCATTTCTCATATCTTACTTTCAAGTATTTGTTTTTTTATTTAGAGGTGTTTCAAAAATGCCAACCAGACCCGGTGATCCTATCTGAGAATAATTTTCAACTTTTTTTTCATTGGTCTGAAGATTGATTAGAAACTTCTTCAAAACCTTGCGTACATTAAAGTAAAACTTTATTAAAACAAACTTTAATTCATACTAAAAATTAGCGCATATATTAATCATACATTACCTTAAAACGCGTACTAATTAATTTCTGAATTTAATTCATTTGAATTCAGAAACTAGGATCCAACCTAATATACACGTTGCGCGACCAAATTTTATAAGAAAAATTATAATTGGCGATAGCAGTTTGGTACATACATTTATTTGTGGACAGCTCATGGAGAGAGATAAACATATGATTGCATACGTGATAAATTGATTACAGAGGATAGAGGGTACAGTTTAGAGATTATTCACATACTTACATTGTTCTGATATATTTTCCTAATATTTAGAGCAGTATCAGAACAGCCTATGTAACAGGGAGGAAGCATTGCATTAGTAGCTCTGTATATTTAGGATTATAATACATTTTAGTAAATATAATTATATTACTAATTCATAATCTTTAGTTACCAAAAATGCAAACTTCATTTAAGTTTAATTGGATGAAGGTTTAGGAAACATGTGTAATTACAACTTGTAGCTAATTAATGCTAATAAGGGGAACACTGGGTTTGTGGGAAACGGATTCGCTCGAAACATTTCAGGCATATCCCTTGTTTTTGAATGGTGGACATATTTCATTTACATTTACATTTACATTTCCAACCGTTCAACTCAATGAGCCTTTGCTTATGAAAAATTAGCCACTGAAAATAAGGAACCACACCACAGGCGTGCATTACAGTATAGATCTCGAGATTTTCCACTTTGGAAATTATTTTATTTCGTTTTTTACCGATGTCTTATCCTTTTGCGATTATGTACCATAAGAGTCTTACTTTAAGAGCATTCCCAAGGAAGAAAAGACTTGAAAAAAGTCCGACGGGACCGGGAACCCGGGTCTCCCGATTGCCGGTCGGGTGCTCTGTCCGTTGAGCTATCTCGCCGGAACATTCTCTCAAGCCATTCGGGAGACTTTGTGGGCAAGGACCCGGTTTCCGGTCCCGTCGGACTTCTTTCAAGTCTATTCTTCCTTGGGATTTTTCCTGGGTGCACGCCCTACCAGGAAAATCACCCATTATCCATTCCTGTTTAATAGCATTCTTTAAGTTTTATGTTTAAATTTACGTACATAAGCAAGAAGAACAAAACCCGCCTCTCTCACACCAAAAGGCGACTTGTGGGGTCAGATATGTATGAACAAACTTTCTAAAGGATATAAAATATAACGGTGCAAGCCAGTTCGAAAGCTATAGAATTAACATAACTGACATTTGTTCATCATCTTAGCGGAAGAGAAAACCGGAAAGAAAGATATCACAGTTCGTTTCCCTGCGCATAATTCAGAACGCTTAGACTTTTCTCCCTAAGATTCTCCTTAGATGAGCTTCTTGACTGTTGAGCAAGTTAGCGTCACCAGACTCTGAGTCCATCACTCCATGAATAAATATTACGAGCATTATAATGGCGTTAGAAGGCAACATCCGCTTCCGCCGTCTCCTAATATCACTCTCTTCTTTCGAAGAGACTCCTTAAAGCTTGACTGGCTCCTTTTAATTTCCTCGCCGAGTATAATAAGCAGTTTGAAACTACGTTAGCGGCAGCGAAGGGGAAAAACGGCAGGGAAAAGGACTCTTATAACTTCCTGCCTTTCCGTTAGATCTTCCGCGGAAAAAAGAAGGGAAGAGCCGGTCTCATTGACACGTCATGATCCCGGATCTTATTAAGTTGTTAAAAACTTCAATCCCTTTCTCCTCCTCCCCCCCCCAACGCCCGCTCATTTAATAATTTTAATTCCCCGGCGCGATTCCTCTCCCTTGAATTTCTCGCCAATATCTCGGCTCGTCATTAAAATTATCTGTCTCCTTTTTTTTTAGGAATGGAAGTCTCTTCCACAGCTTGTTATTGCGTTCGCTTTTAATAATCTTTCCCAATGTGGGAGTCTGCATCGATTTATTTTTGTCGCAGTTTTCATAATTAAGTTTCTCCGTCGTTTTTTTCGTAAGACGGATTAAGTTATGGAAATTATGGTGGGAAAATGTGGATGTTTTGAATTTGGTGCTTCGATAAGGTGAAGTGTTACTATACCCGATGTAGTTGTTTTGGGAAGTTTAGATGATATATATTTGGATGAATTGGATTGGTTCTTTGCAGAAATATGTTTCTTTAAGGTTTCTTTATAAGAAAAACGAATGTGAGACGCCGAACTTCCCAATACTCATGTAATTCATGTCCACATGTACCCAGTAAAAGATGTTCTATCTATTTTTATATGTGATATTAATTCTAAAAGAAGCGTGTAACTCTGTTTAGGTGCCAACCCACCAGATTCTTTAAGTAAACATTTTATAGGATTATGATGATAGACTTATTAATTTCTAAATGTCAGAAGTTTAGTCTATTTACAGTGGTGAATATTTCTTCAGTTCCCCTTTTCTATGTCTATAGCCAGAATCCTTAAAAAAAGGAAAAGGAAACTTTAAACTCTGGTATAAAGTGAAGTGATTTACTCGCCTTGTATTTTTTATTAAAACATTGACAAGGGCAGTGTATTGGTCACTTTTACAGTAACAATATCCCTCAAGAGACCGCCAAGAAGGGTGCATTTCTAGGATCAAGTCCAAGGAGTCCTGAATGGGACAGAGAAACTTGGAAGGTTGCCACGAGATACTAAGGATAGGGATCCCCTAAGGTTAAATATGTAAGCAATAAATCGATGCATTTCCATAGGCATTTGAACTGGATTTCTATACAGTACGAATGTATATCCAAATATATTTCGCCTGGTAATACGTATTCGAGCTATATTCATTTATAGATATATAGCTTTATTTTTATCTAGCTAAAATATTGACAAAATTAACTGTTTTCATTGAAAAATAAGCTTTTCATCGATGTTTACATTTAGAAAAGATATACATTTCTAGGAGTATTGCTTTTACACGTAGAAATTTATGGAAATATTTTCTGCTATTATAATTTTACCAGAACAGTGTAGCCTTGAATCCGAGAAAACTGGCTAAAAAAGTAGTCCATTATCTGCAGGACGTCAGCTTTTTATAATGAACGAAATTTTGCGACTTCTAATACTCATGCTTTAGGCAAACATACAAATGTACCCACCGAAATGCTTAACTATATAGTATATTAAGGCCCGTGAAACAAGTCGAAAGGAGGCTTTCAGGTTGTAATTGTGGATATAAACATACATTATGTAACATTTGCATGTGAATGTTTGAGTTTTTTCCTCACAGATGTTTCTCTGACTTCTGAATGCTTTTTAGAAAGTCATGTCAAAAGTGGACCAACCAACTGGACTTAGTTATGATTTATTTTAGAATAATATAATTCATTATACCAATGACGGTTTCACTTGAGCCTTTATTACTTTAGAAAGATTCATATTTTTTATGAAAACTAGATTTTATTATTTTGATTTATTTTTACTATTAAGTGATTGACAATCGATGTAAATGTGTTCTTACCATGTTTTATGTCATACAGCTCAATAGCTATTGCTACAAAATAATACATTTGTTCCTTATGCGTGTACTAAATCGTTGAATACGAAGCACATCCGTATAAATTTTAGCCAATCTACATTGCATTAACTGCTGATTCTATTGTTACTTATTTAAAGCTTTTATACACGGTGATAATTCCATGAGGTTATTAGGTATTCGCTTAATTCAAAACATTTTCGATTCCCATTATTTTGCATGGGAAATAAACACTATTCATTTGCATTGCGTGGTCACGCTCATCATTCAAACCTCGGAGAAAAACCTTTTTGCTTTCAACCCTATATATCTTCCATATCTGGTTCGTCCAATTTATAACCCTCAAGGGATCGGATCAATCCCTTGCAGCCATCAGGTGTCAGTAACCAATGGACCTCATGCATCTGTTCAGCCTATGCCTCACTTTATCTCTTGCACGCTTTGAAAATCCGCTTATCCTATTTCGCCAGATGTCCATGCAGTCCGAAATTCGTAACATTCGATCTCATCACTTACTCGTAGCACTTAAAAATTTTTTCCATGCATAATTACATCGGATATTTTGATACCGGTAACAGATGTTATAAAGTATGAAAATTAAAATATTTCTATTTATTGAGGGAAAAGTGAATACGGTTGCTCTAAAATTGCTTACATTTTTTCTTCTTTTCTTTTCATATGTCCAAATATTATAGGAAATAATTAATAAATAATAATAAAAATATAACTTGGACGTAAGTCTTTTGATGTTTTGAAATTTTGGTTCCCGCAGTAGCTCGTGAACATAGAGTGTATTGATATACTTAAACACGAAAACATTTCAATTAAGTATCTCATATTTTAATAGTTGGTGTAATACGGACGCTAAAGGGATTGGATTTTCAAATACCGGATTCTGGCATTTTTTGTTTGATAACATAAGCTTTCTTTACATTAACTTAAATTACATATTTCGAACCGCAGTATTTTTAGTTTCAGTAATTCCGATAAAGCTCATTAAGAACGCAATATTTAAAGAAGGAAATTGGAATAGGAGATTTTGTATGAGATGGCGTGCAACTAGGAAGAATCCCAAGGAAGAATAGACTTGGAAAAAATCCGAAGAGACTGGGAATTAAGAAATTTATATCAAATTAAAAAGGTAAATTTCAGTTCCCGGTCCCGTCGGACTTTTTTCATGTCTATTCTTCCTTAAGATTCTTCCTAGTTGCACTCCATCTAATGCAAAATCTCCTATTCCAATTTCCTTCTTTAAATATTGCGTTTTTAATGAGCCGGATCGGAATTACCAAAACTAAAGATACTGCGGTTCGAAGCCTGAATATAAAGAAAGCCTATGTAATAAAACACAAATACTGCCAGAATATTATACATATGATTGGATAATTTAAAGCGGTGAGCGGTATCCTTCTAAGCAGAATTTCAACCGTCGATACCATTCCATGTAGTAACGAATTCAACGAGAAAACTGTCCGAAGTTTCCAATCATAGTAGATTCGGATCGTTTCACTGAAGAGGACATTCGTATTCTTCCACCGAACGTTTCTAATTCTGCGAGGGCCAAATCAAAGAAAAACACCACCCCTTTTATCTATCGCCTTATTTTCTGCGTCCCCCGATCTTTAATTCCCTCTTCCCGTATTCTGCTCTCTCCTCTTCCATCTCTTCCTATTCCCTCTGTCATCTATTTCTTTACTCCTCCCATCGCATTACCTTTATCTCCTTTCCCTTCATCTTCTCCCCTTTTTGGCTGCGGTCCAATAAAACTCCGAACCCTCATCCACTTTACACCCTCTGCCACATACCCTTTTATTCCCTTTTTCAACCCGTCCTTGAGCATATTCCCTGACCGGAAAGAGTTCGTTCCGGGGACACCATTTATGAGGCCAACGAAGTGTCCGGCGCTTCTTTATTCCCCGAGTGTTTGTTTCTCTTTTCGCTGATTTCGCTCCCATATTTTGAAATTGTTCCATTTGACCCCCTTCCGGCCGACATCGAAGGGGGTTGTTGGTGTGAGTTTTCCCTCTGAATTCTTCTTTTGGTTTGAAATGCTTCAATGGTTGACTTATCTCTGGACGAAAGTTGGTTGCAATTGATTTCATCCGCATTGCGTTTTGGTTATAATGTAAGGAGCGATTTTATCGTTATGATAATCTTCCTCTTGAGCTAGAAGGACATATGTGGAGTATTTAAGACCTGAATGATTGACAACAATATTCGATAAGGTGAAGTGTAATTATATCCGACGCAGTTGTTTTCGACTGTTTAGGCGATCTATATTTGCATAAATTGATTCTACCAATCTCGGCTCGACTTTGTGGTAGTCATCCATAGTAATCATAAATGAAAGTAAATGCGTATACCGTACCACTAAAACGTTTTAGTGGTACGGTATATGTATTTAATTTTATTTATAGTTACTTTGGATTAATTGATTGGTTCTTTGCAGAACTGCGTTGCTATAAGAATCTATTTAGGAAAAGATATGTAAGATGCCGTGCTCCCCAGCATTTATGAAATTCATGTCCCCCCCAGCTTAAAATCAAGACAGTGTACAAGAAATAAGCATATTTATCGCCTTTGCTAAATAGGAAGTACGTCGGATAAGAGTTATATGAAAAATAATTTCGTATTTTTGTCATCGTGGAAAATTTTCACATTGGTCTGTGTAGAATTTCGCTATTTCAGTTTCACAATCGCCAATTTAAAGTGGAAACAAAACCCAATAAATAATAAAACTTACATATGACAAATAAAACGAAATAAGAAAAAATATAAACGAATTACAGGTAAATTACCAAGGAGGATAAACTTTCTATCGAGTGCCCATACGAATGAATGAATACATACGAAATTTTCAAATTAATGTATTTAAAATTTTCATGGTACATGTAACGTTCACGAATAACCTCCCACTATACGATGGAAACTTCAGGGTGGAAAACGAGCTCTAAAGAAACTCAATTTTTTATCTTAAAATACATCCTCCCAAAATTTCATTGATTGGAGAGGATTCAAAGTGGGGCGAATAAGGAAAAGATCAGTGCCGATTATTCCTCAAAAATCGTTACACAACCGTCGACTCGGTTCTTAACTATCTCGGTCTTCTCTCCATCTCTGTTCTCAGTTATTTGGGAAGAATATTCGGCTCTGAATCCGGCGGATGTCATCAACCTAATCTAATCATTATTGGGATTTCTTTGCCCATCTTTTATCGAAGGGAAAGACATCAGTTCGCTCTGGTTCATTTCTTCCCTAGAATAGAAAATCTTGTATTAATTGGGTTCGTTCCTCCGGATTTATCTCATAAATGTCTTTTTTTATTCCTTTTACCCCATAATCTTTTTATCGTCATAATTCAGTCCTCAAAACCTACTGCTAATCCGAGAAAAGCATTTTAAGCTGAAAAATCAGCGTGTAAAGCTTATGAGAGGTTAATCATTCATCATTATTTCAAATAAGGACACCTTTACTCGAGAAGTATATTACAAGTCATAATTGATAAGAAAATTGAACGTAATCCCTTACGCCCTTACCTAAAGAAAGGAGAATGGATGAGGCAAATAAACAAAATGAGGAGTGAGCTAGATTGCCATTGTTTTTCTCAAGGAGCCTGTATGCCGTAAGAACTGGTTTACGTTGGAAATTGTAAGCTGGCTTCTGAGATCCAAACTGGTTTCTTTTACTTTGTGTCTTCTCGTAGCTTTCACACGAGCTCACGAGTTTTACTTTCAGCTCTGTAAACCTGTAAAAAGCTCGTATCTGCAACCAGCGGAGGTTTACTACACACAGACACCGATATAGTCAGATGGGAGATTTTGGGTCTCACAACTCCATTTCTATCTCTTTGGATAAGAATTGGTGATATCGGAAATTGAAAAACTATTGAATATAGGTACTCTAAGTAACGTTCCTTCTGGGATCCCGTGCTTGCTTTCTGCCGCAATAGCAATTGGAAATTTTTTCATTTAAATTTCCAAATATGTACATTTTAATATTTTTGATTTAAAGTTACTGGGATTTTTCTTTTGTCGAACCCAAGAAAACACTATGTCAACATAGAAAATGACCTATTTGAAGCATCATATACAACTTAAAATATAGTTATGGTTAATCTTCACATAAGGGTGCTAACTCAGGTTAAGCCAACTTAAAAAAAGTCTGACGAGACCGTATATCGAAACCGAGATCTTCCCACGAAGATCTCGGTTATTTTTCCTTGAGAAATGTATATCTATTTACAAAAACTAGGACCTAAAATGGCCGATAGATAGGTCTCCCGAAAACGAAGGACTTTTTTTCACTTCTGCTACTTCCGAAACATTCGGAATAATAAAAAAAATTAATCTCCTCACCCAGAATCACCCACACCTCAGTGGCTTTCATATTATCATAATCATTAATAGAACTAAGAAAGTGAAATCGGAGGCACTCAACGCGTGATTTCAATCAGTTTTTGATAACTGAAAATGGATGTTTGGCAAAATAATTACATGATTCAATCCTTTGGGACAATTAAAGGACGCTAAGCACTTTACAAGAGTTCTTTTGTACTAAAATATCGATTACATTTCCATCATCTAAGGAATCACTTTCATTCCATCCCTGATTGTATCTATCGATTTCGGGGAATCTGAAGTGATCCAATTCCGAGAAAGGAACCCAATTAACTGTAGTCTCACGTTCAGGTGTCCCCTATCCACCCAACGCATTAATCTGATTTCCTTCTGCCAGTTAGTATGCTCTTGAGAACGCTCCCCATTCTACCTTTCAATCTGCAACTGTAGTGGTTTAGGAGAGAGGTTGCTCCGATATATAAGAGCTGTGCTCACACTCCTTTCTAATCCTACGCATTTTCCGCAGTATTTCCCCCTCTTTCCATACTGTACCTTTCTAAATTTATCTTCACGACTACAGAGGGGGAGCGGAAAAGTTAAATGTTTTAGGGCGCAATTAGGAAGACACATCAGAGATTAAATTATTGTTTGAAAACTTAGGGACGCTCATTATGTCATTTTGCTTCCTTGTGAAGTCAGTCTCTCTCAACTCTGTTCCCAAATGTAGTACAGTAGTTTTTGTTTAGTAATAATTAATTAGTAAATTTTAATTTACATTTTTCCATCTAGCTGCAAGCGATTCCTGATATCAAATCCAGTATTATCATTTTATGTCCCTGGGGTTTGAATTAATCCATCCATCTAACATGTTATATATCTTTAATCTTCACAGCTGAGGAGCAGGAGCGGAAAATTGTACCTTTTAGCCTGTAGTGAGGAAGACCAATAAAAGATTTAAGTATTATATACAAATTTAAAGACGCTAATAATACTCTGTTGCAACTTGCAGTATATATTTTTTTCTTTCTTAATACTGTGTCAGTAAATTTTGATTTGCATTTTTACATCCACCTCCTACAGACTCCCGATCTCGAATCTAGAAGTATCATTTAGGTCCCAGGGGGTTGAACAAACATATCAGAAAAAGCAGTAGGTATATTACACGTAGCATCATAGGATTGCTACTGATTTCCTGGATAGCAAGAGAGATAATGATAGGTAATGAGCGTCTCTGAGTTGACAGGTAAGTCGCTTTAATCAATTCATCTCTGATTGATCTTCTTCCCACACTGCTTTAGAAGGTTTCCTCTCTCCTTCTCAGCCACTTGGACTTTGAAGAGGCATAATGCCTTTTAGCTATGATTAGGAGAAATTTAATCGAAGCAATTAGATACCAATTAGAGATTGCCTTTCGCGCATTAGAAATTATCAATGAGTTGCATTTCATGCTATGTGTAGCGGATGATTTTTTTCTGATCTTCGAAGCAATCACGTCGTGATGAAAAAGTAGCTAAGGAGTGTTAATATGACACTACTGAAAGTACAAAATTTGTCTGGTACGTCGCTGAGTATGAATAGCCTTGCCTTACTTCGCAGTTTGATCAGGAATACATTGGTTATGTCCTATGGTCCTCATTTATCTTCCATTCTGTCTCTTTTGGGAAAAAACTTCGATATATATTTAATAAATGGATACGCAGACATAGAAAAGAAAAATTATTCAAATCATTATATTTAAACCATTTTGAAGCTACTCATTTTGCTGATAGGGTCTCGAAAAATACTAAAAATTGCTAAATTAAATTAGAAAAACAACGTACCGATTTCAGTCTCATCTCTTGTAAAATTAATGAGCCGAGATTATATTTGATGTGAAGAATTAGCAAATTTATTTCATATTTTACCGTTTCCTATATCAGAGAAATTTCTATATTTCCATTTTTAACATTCTTTTAAGTGGTGCTTAAAAGGTATTTTTCCGACCAGAAATATAGCTTTTACCACTGTTTTATGAATAGCTCATTATTATCATCCTGTTAAACTGCGCATAAAAAATTAGAAAATTACGTAAGGTACGACTGTTAAAATCTTCAGTGCGTAAATATTACGCTTTACTGGTCCAGCACCCTTTCAAGATAACTTTTCTATGAGGAATTGCTTTCATTTTTTATGGACGGACAATCAGTGAGTCTGTTTTTTAGAAACTTTTACCAAATTTCTCCTGCGATATTCTTAAGATTTGCGAAATGAAACTGTTTTTAGGAAGTGATTTCCAATTCATCGCTGTCCGCTTATTAGCTTTCGAGATAATTGATTGTCAACTTTTTTTACACCCGTGGCAATTCTCATTTCTTTATCTGTTTGGGTTTCGCACTTCCGTAACTCTTTTCTCTCCTCAATCATTTTCACCTGTATAACCATCGCTGGAAATTCCCGTCCCTCCTCGATTCACCTTTTTCCTCTCTACTGTTCTCAATTCCAATTTCTTTGTCTCCCTTCCAGCCGTTCCTCACTCATTTTTTGCCTTACACATCTTCCCCTCTCTCCCACGATAATTTCCCCCGTTCTCACTCAATTTCAATTTCCTTTACGTCTCCTTGTCTAACTTATGAGCTCCTTTTTTCTTCCATGACAAGACCATCTTAATTTAGTGTAGAGCTCTTGATATAAGCATAGCTTTCGATCCTCCGCAGCGTAATTTACCAATATCTTCCCACGCTTTGGAGCATCCAAACGCCTCCTTCATTTTTCTTCCTTCCGTCCAACGAATCGATTCCACAAATCCTCACTCCTCTCCTAATTAATCACCTATTCTTCTCCTTTTCTTCCGGCTCATCCACTCATTCGTTCCCTCTCATCCCTTTATCTCATCCTCGCAGCAATTCGTCTTCTCATTTTTCTTTTCCTTCTATTACTTCGCGATACGCACTCGGTTTTTTCTTTCGGTGCCGTTTCTATCGTTTTGGTCCTCACACCCACGTGTTGGTTAAGGGTTCTCTTACGATCTCTAATTTGGAAAATCAGTTCTTCTCTTGCTAACAGGTAATCGTTGCGATATGATAATAGTAATTGCGATATATTAATCGGTTTACCGGTTATTCAGTCTTTCAATAAGAAAATGATTAATTCGTCTCTTAATGTAAAACCGGTAAACCGGGAAAATGTCACTTCCAGTCATGCCGCACTCAGCTGCGATATGTACATATTGTTTCGGTGTTTCTCAACGAGACACAAAAGGCACCAGAAAATCGGGGCTTTGAAAACTGGAATTCCGTTTGTTTGGCCAATAACCGGTTAACAAGTTAAACGAAATTTATCCCATTGTTGGAGTGATTATTTTAATTGATTAGCCTTATACCAGCACTCAAATAATACATCCTCAACTTTCTGAATTTATAATCCAGGAGAATATTAGATAAGCCACTTAAAGTACAGGTAATGTGGAAAAATCAAAAACCAGATCCGGAAAATCAAGTGGAAAGAACCTCTTTCATCATGAATCATGAATTCACACCATAAACAAGTTTGACGAACATGAGTTAAGTTTCAAAACAAGCCAGATTTTCTCTATAAGTGAGGTAATTAAACTAAGCACATTTTCAGTACTGTGATGCCTTCTGAGCACTATGAGGAATATATTTCTATGAGATATTTTTACTTTATACAACTCTAAATATGACGGAGACAAATATGTTGCCAATAATGCTCCCAAGAGTATTATACACAAGGTATCTTATTCATCATTCATGAGGATGACCAAATTTGGTTTATGCTTATTATGGGATTTTTATATGGTACAGCATATTCGAATCTTATCGTAACAATCCAAAGGTGCGACATCAGGCATAACTTATCAAAGGAAAGAATTATCAGGTGTATCTAATTAGCTCAACGTAAATTTTTATATAAACAATGTTAAACATTCATAACAGGCCATACAAACAGTTTTTATCCGAAAGCGGTTAACAGATTTATAAGATACTCGCAAGAAACGAGTGATTTCCAAGGTTAATCTGATTTGTTTCATATTACATATCATATTCTGAAGTATGTTTCAGTTAGCCGGTTAATTTTTCAAATTTACCGTTTTTAGCATACCCTTTTTATACCTTTTTATATCGTTCTGGACGTCTGCTCCTTCGTTGATATTCTCATCCCACAGTCTCATTCGGAGCGCACGAAAAAAGCATTTTTCCGACCGGACATTGGGAAAAGAGGATTCGGTCGAGGGAGGCGGAGATAAAACTGCGAAACAGTGTGGGGAAATAAAGCGCAGAGAGGGGTGAGGAAGGGTTGGGAAAAAAGAGTTGGGATGTATACGAAAGACTGAGGGAAATATGGGGGAGTGCATAAGACATAATGTTCTGGGGGAATGAGTTTCCGGATGGTTTTTTTTTGGGAGGGTTACCCAAAAGGGTGGAGGGTTTTCGGAGGTGGTTGATGAAGAATTGGGGACGGAATTTTTTTCGGGGAAGTGGAATTGAATAAAAGCAGAGGGTGCGCTATCACTCTCAAAGATGGGGTATCTTAAGCATGGGACGGGAAGCAAATAGGGTCATGGAAGGAAGCCTCTTTTCGGCGAAGGGCTGAGTGGACTGTCAGAACGTTTCTTTGTTACAAATGGACTCGTCCTATCAACTCAACTTCCCGGAATCAAGCGGGGTTATCCGTGGGTTTTTTTCTCCTTTCGGACTCATTTTCTATTATCACGGCCTTTTATCTCGAACCGATGGAGTGGAGGTGTAGGACCAAGCGCGTCCTAAGCTTAGATGTTAATCAATTACGTTTTCGGAATATATTTTGATTGTTTTAACATTTTATGGTTCTCCGGAGGCTGTTATAAAATGCCTGCGTCGCTCATCCATGTAAAACATTAAATATTTATTAATTGCATTATTATAAGATGTTGAAAGGTAACCTTACATACTTACACATACATGAGAAATTAGAGCAATAACTTAGTTTAATCCTGTATACCTCTATCGGAAATATACATAAATCGATTCCATATACTACTTTTGTACAGTTTATATTAAAGATACCAAATTTTGGACATTGACAACATAGTCTCATAGATAAATGCATAACCATAACCCAATCCCAAGTAAATTAAGGGAATGACACAGACATAGTGAAACAGCATAAAAATTTTCATTTTTTTGAATGCATAAGTAAGACGTCCAGGAAAGAATGACTGAACCTCATATGTTTTTCCGTTGTCCTCAATGATATTTTACATCCATACAGGTACGGCAAGAAATTATTTATTCGACTATTACCGGAAATCGTTAAATTATTAATGTGAAGCGAAGTTTACGTTAGGTTTCCCCGTTAAGTTTTTTACTTTTTATATAATTACTTTATTCGTATACTATACACTATCTTAAGGTATCCTTATCATAGTGTTTTCAGGGGTTTGTTAAAAATATAATGAAAGCTGAAGTCCGCTGAATCGAAAATGACGTACGTTAGATCAAATGAAATGTTGTAGTATTTATATTTTTATGGAACCTTACCTAGCCCTTACGTAATTCTCCTAATATATACTTCTTAAGCTAGGCGTGTATTCTTTAAGAGTGAGATTGTAATCCTTCCTATGTAAGGTACCGTGTACTAAGTCTTCTTGATGATGGAGGTAAATAGATCTATTTTGGCATGTTGGAACTAGACATGTATGTACTATTTGGTATATTGGACTAGCTGCTCTACATTAACTATAAGGAATTACACTACTTTCGACAATAATTCGATGACCTAAAGAGTCTTTGTTTCGCCTAAGAAAATCGTCCTTTTTTATTTTCATAAAGTTTATTTAAAAATCCATTAGAGTGAAATTTCGTGTGGCTTGACTAATAGTAAGGCAATTTTCCCTTCTTTTATGATGAAAAAAATCTCAAAATCCACATTTGCTGACGAATGACTCTCGGAAACTATATTTACCACCGCCATACACTTCCATTTCCGCTATATCTGAAGGATACTAATAGTCCTCCTCAGACACATTTTTTTGTTAACATTTACAAAATTGAAAAATACCTCTTTGTTATGACCTCTCTTTACTCGAGCCTCACTAAAAATTCTCACTCATATTTGCGATGGATCGGCGAGAAATATAACGAGAATTTAGGATAATTTTCAATGCCACCGAGGCATATCGCGCGAGATATTCTTTGCAGATATATTCTCCTAATATCTCTCCCGAATAAAAACCCGCACTCGTTTGATAAATCTTAGTCAGTTAATCCTGGCGTTTCTCTCATGCGTTCCCTCATTCTTCGTAGACACCCTCCAACTCCATTGCCAGAAGGAAGAAGAATTGCTAAACATTCGTCTCGCCCCGACCTTTATCACAGATATCCCGTAAGATGTGTTTACAGAGCCCACGCGGTATAAAAGGGGAAAAAAGGCCTTTCTATTCATAGGGCAGTGTTTTTGCCAGCCAGATATATATATCATGCCGTTTCGACTCTTGCATTTCCTTCATGAGTTAAGTGTTTGCACACCGGCTTTTTTTGCGATTTCTCTCCACCCCAAGCCGCATTTTCATCGTGATGAAAAAGCCCCATTTTTTCAACGGGAGGGGGGCTTTATCATTTCCACCCCCCGGTTCAATTTGTTTCGACCGCTCGGCCATGATAATTCCGCTTCCTGGTAAGGGTCGGAGTACAGGACATCTCCGTGTAGTTAATTTAAGCTGGTAACGGCTTCGCGCCCAGTTATTTTTTACGATTCCGCGAGGGGTTTCTTTTCCCCCATTCCGACAGGGTTCCGTTTTGAATTCTTCCGAAATGAATTCGTCCAACTGTCGCGCGGGGGCGAGAAGGTTTCGTTACGGTACATTCCGAAATTTTTTTCCGCTTCCATTTTTTAGCGGTGCCCTAAATGTCGGCGGAGGCACCGGTGCAAACCTGCGCGGATCCCGGTGTTTTTAAAGAGAACTCTGCGGCCCCGACAATTAGTTCACCTACTGAGGGTTCGGGCGTTCTTTTTTCTCTCCCGCGAAAGAGTTGACCTTGCAGGAATCAATGCAAATTCTATATTGCGCGTTACACGGAAAATTAAAGCGCAAAGGATTGGGGTTTCGTTGGTTTAAGCTCTCGCGAGGCGGGATCGATGTTTTCAATTATTCTCGCCAACTCCAATATTTGAGCTTTTTTCCCCGCGCCGTTCCTCTACGGGATCCAGTGACCTTCTCAGCCATTCTGCGGGATATGACTCTTTGTGGTCGCTCCTGTTTTTTCGCTTTTATTCGGCCGGGATATTTTTAGGGAAACGTTCATCTTTGTGTCCTTGCCGGCGTAAGGATATCGGCGATGAGAATTGGAGCAAGCCCGCAGAAAAGGATGGTAATTTATGAATTGCGCGTACTGGGTGAGCTGTGTAAACATTAATTAGGATGTTTGTGAGCAGTAAGTGCGTTCTTAAACAACGAAGCAAAGGAGTTTGGGATGAAATTAAATATAAGAATATCTAAAATAATGAGGTTTTCTAAGGGAAAGAAAGCTAAGTTAAAGATAAGGGTGGATGGGGAAAAACTAAAACAAGTAGATCAATTTCCATACTTGGGCAGACTTCTTTCTAAGGATGGAAGATGTTCAGCGGAAATTAGAAAAAGGATAGCATTAGCAAAGGAAGCTTTCATGAAACGAAGGGAACTGATGACAAAGGGACTTGATAAAGGAATCAGCAAGAGATTGGTAAAATCCTTGGTGTGGAGTGTAATGTTGTACGGGTGTGAAACGTGGACGGTAAGAAAAGAGGACGTCAAAAGATTGGAGGCTTTTGAGATGTGGATATGGCGTAGAATGGAGAAAGTAAGTTGGGTCGATAGAAAAACGAACGAGGAGGTTCTAGAGATGGTGGGGGAGAAAAGAGTAATGATTGAAGTAATTAAAAATAGACAAAAGAAATGGGTGGGTCAAATATTGAGAGGGATTATTGAAGAAAGCGATCGAGAGAAGAATTCTAGGGAAAAGATACAGAGAAGACAAAGGAAGAAGTTGTGAAACGAATTAAGGGGTGGGATAAGTTACCGGGAACTGAAGGAGAGGGAACTGAATAGAGAAGTGTGGGTACATGAACCTACTGAAAGTTAGAACACTATAAGTGCCTTTTCTGTTTCGTGAGCGATTCGCGATTAAATATGTCATTTAGCATAGTGGAAGAATTATTGATTACAATTTCAGTTTCTCGGTGGTTTCAAGAAAGTTACGCCAACACTTATGATTATGGAAATTGGTTTAGAGATAAAGCTTCACACCGGTGTTCCGCGGCACGCTAATGTGTCGTTAGTGAATTTTTGCCGCATTATATACAAGAGTACAATGTGACTCTAATTTTTCAATATACATGCTATTTATTTGACAGAATTTTTTTCCCGTGTCAAGAATCATTGCGTACACAATATTTTTCATTTTACGTAACAATTTTTCCTCCATCTTTTTCAGTTTTACCCTCAGGGTTGCAAAGCTATAGTATGTTGGTGTATATCATTATATACACATTATACATAGTGTGTTTGGGAAGTATAAAGGTGGTTTGAGATACTCTGTCTTAAAGAACTAAGCAATTTTGTAAATTAAACAAAGACTGCCAGTGAAATGTCGTTAAGCTATCAGAATTATATTATACTTAGTAGAGGGAAATTCGACATTAAGATATAAGTTTATCTGTATAATTCATTATGAATATTAAAGTTCAGAAAATGAACACGATAGAGTAAAATTATCACCAACTTTTATTTTATGCTTCTGTATTATTGGGTTTATTCCACAGCACATGACGTTTTAGAGGCAAAAATAGTATTATGTACATACATTTCCTGGACAATGTGACTTAATCACAACTGAGGAGATACTGCACTGACTGTGGAATTCAAACAAAACAAACATTTTTCACAAATCTTATGGAATCCGCTGTGAGAAAATTGCAAGCCATCACTAAAATTCCAACCTTGTGCCCAAGTGAAAAGCCTACAGCTAAATTCCTTTAATCTCTTCTTTATTACTTCCGGGTAGACATATACTTTCAAAACTCTCGGGAAGTATTAATATTGGCACTGGTAAAATAAGAGAGGAATTCTGTAAAACAGAATTTTCTAAAACAAAATTCTGTTCTTCAGAATTCCTTTCGTATTCCAGGAAGCAAAAATAACAATTTTCGATTACTTCAACATCGCAGATTGCTAAAGATTGATTCGGCGCTGATTCCAAGCGGTGATTTTTTTTACGTTTTTGAGGAAAAAGAATGACTTAGGAGAATATTAAGGATTCCGCCGTTGAAAATCGTGAATGCTGGGAAGGAAATAAAATGAAGGTGGCACAAGATCTTGGGAGGCTTTTAGGAAGATGAAAAGTGCAACGCCCTTCTGTACGCGTCAGAATAAAATCTGTTTTATTCAGCTCTTCTCTTGACGAGGATGCATTTTTCAGTCGCCAAGAAAAGGCACTAAAGTTGTTTACGAGTTAACATTCCTCCGGATTTTCCATTGCGATATTGGTCCATCTCCTTGCAAGGAAAGTTACTGTTTTAGTGTTACTTAATTAGGTGCGAGGGTCGTCCCATAAGTACCTGACCTAAGATATAAATGGTGATTGTTCCTTAAAAAATAATTTTTGTTCGAAAGTACAAACCTTATCAAGATTGAGTTTGAATTTTGAAGACACTAAGTTGTTATATGTTTGTTTGACAGTCAACAATAGTAAACACTCTCAGTGAATTTTTAAACTCGTAAAATGAATTAATTCTTTCTTCCTTAGCGTTCTATAGGATTTTCAACTTCTACTTTTATATTTATAAGTAGTGGTTGTATACGATTTATTATTCAACAAATATGATTCATAGAGGACCTCTTAAATGATTAGACTTTTCCTCAAAATCTGTTTTTATTAATAATTCTCAATGCCTCTTTTTGGGAGAGGAATTCAAGCTTTTGTTGTTTTAATTTTTAAATTTTATATTGCGTGTTATATAGGGTAATCAGGGATTTGTTTCTTCGTCATTAAGTTAGGATCTGACAGTCGAATCTTTGCTGTGATATACATATTTTTGATTGAATTGAAATAATACTTTTCTCCATGTCTGAGGATTTTAATTTTGATTGGAAACCCTTTAAAACTTAGTTGTGAAAAGATAATCCTTTTCCTTAATTCTCTAAATCCCATAATTTAAACATTTGAGTGACTATCACATTGGATATTTTTATAATAGGTTTTTGGAACTAGAAACATCTTTTAGGTCCAGTATGACGGTGTATATTTTTATGGTAGCAGTTTCTCATATAGTTCCAGGAAATCCTGCCGTTTCATTGGCCTTCCTCTATTTTTTGACAAAATGGCATTCTTATAGTAGTATTCTCAGAAGTAGCGTACTTCATCCGTTCTACTGCGGCTCCCCAGTTTTTTCGGTTGCGGTATTTTTCAGTACATAACATATTCAGACGCCGAGAGTTCTCTTTACTCCTTTTTCTGCAGCTTGATACGGAACATTTTAACTGTGGTGAAACGATTCATTCTATTCCTTGCGTTCTGCACTCGTCCTTTCTATGTTTTATCGGGCGTTCTTTTATATAGTAGAACCTGATTGAAGAAGAGTCGAAAGAATTTTTATCCTCCTTGATCGTGGTTTCGGTTTTATCCTGTTTTGAACTCAAGATGTTCAGGAGCGGATTCTCTCACTATAATATATCTAGATCTTGAAACTAATTCTCTAATTTAATTAAGTATAAAAAAAATTCCTACCCGAAGATTAAGAATGCGCAGGGAATTAAGAATGAACAACTTATTAGGCGATCATAAGATTTTAAAACGCATCATTATCCATCTGTCGTATATTTCTACTAAAACTTTTTAATCATTTACTCTATACTTACCGCACCAAATAACTGAATGATTCTATTCGGTTTTACACTCTATCCTTCCCATCGAGTGAACCATTTGACGTTTCCGATACTTCACGCCTTCGAGTAAATTATTTAATATTCCACTCGTGTACTCTATATCTTCAAATGGTGGACATTATCCAGAATCAATCAAATGATTTTCTATAGGAACCTATGGGAAATTGCGTTTCGGCTAAAGAAAATTAAATTAGAATGTGATACCGATACGAATTGTCTAGATCAGCCAAGGTATCAATGTATTAGTTTTTCATTTATAATTAGTTTTTCATCCATTTTTTTCTTTTCTTTTTCCCAATGATGGTTATTCCTGCGTAGAATGATAACTTAGCATGGAGATTAAGTTGTTTAACGTACGTTGCAATTTCCACTGTTCATGAATTCCCAGCCATATATGCGCCCACATTTGAAAGAAATATCGCTACACTCATTCTCCATGATGAATTTCCTACAGTTTTATTGCCGACACAATAGCAAAAATAGAATCATTCCGCAAAAAATACGTAACGCACGTGTTATTCATCTCGACGAAGCATGCATACCCCCAGAGCTCCATTCGCGTAATTACAAGATCAAGGATTTAAATCTTTCCACGTATGAAATCCCAGCCTAATGACCGCGACGGAAAGAATGCCGTCAAATGAGCTGACGGATTCATATTAAGAGCTCGCTCCAAAGGTCACTGGGGCTCCTGAGGTATTTTCGCGATAATTAAAATTTCTATCCAGTTTACATGGAAATAATAAACCGGAGCTTTTAAACTTTGTCGAAATGTTAACGAATGGAATCGGAAGGGAATATTCGGAGGCGGAATTCCACAAAGCGAAATGCTCACGGCCGAAATTTTAACGGGAAATTTAATGAGGTCGTTCCAATTACTAATTTTCGGCAGTCGATTCATTCCGAAAGTTTAAAATATCCTCAGGTCCGCGGAACCATCTATGGAAGCTTTTTCTCTGCCTTATTCAGCCGGAATTCGAATTCGTTCGCATGCCGGCGTTGGAATCATAATTATTCTTGTCTTCTGATAATTAATGCACGTAAGGTTATGCGTTGGAGGTAAGGGAAGTACGTACTACCTGTCTGATATAGAGAATAAATGTTATGATCGATTGAAATACGCTTGAAATTTTGTAGGGAATCAACTAGGCGAAAATACTAAATCTTCCATTGGACAATGTGGGTTAATAATAATTTTAATAGAGGCAGACAATATTTTTGTAAAATAAATTATATATGCATTAGTTCCTTTACGTAAAACTGTCAATGTGTAATCCCAAGTGTTATTCGATCTCATTTAAAACACTCTCATATAATTTTTACCCATAGAATCAAGAATTCTTATGTCAAGAATTGAACGGTTCGATAGGTATAAGCTTATAATCTTATAGATTAATATACCTGAATTTATTTCGTTTAGGAAATCTAACGAACTCTCATTCTGATCCTAACTCCGTTGTTAGTACGCTTTAGCTGTCAATAATCAATACAGTATTCTTCTTGACTCTAACAATGAAAAATATATTAAGTAATCACTCCATAGTATTGTTGAGTTTTGGTGGGAAATGGACGTACCTTTCCTCATCTAAAAATTTAAATGCACTCACTATATTAACAGTGCTAATATTTTGGTATAAAATTCGTTATTAAAATTGATACTATCTTTCATGTGATATATACATATACATACAATTTTTAATCCTCAATAGCATCCACTAATAAGGCAATTGATTAAAGAAAGAATACTGTAGAAATCTTGTATCTTAGTGCTCTCGAGTCCTCCACTGGCACGTATTTATCTTGAGTTATCCTTTCATTTACTTTATTTCATCTAACTTCTTGTGTGCGTTTATCCTTTCCTTCTTCTGTGTACTCATTTGTCTCCCTTCTTTAACTTTCCTTGAACTTCCTTCCTCTTTTTCCTCTGCACGTGTTTTCCTCCTGCCCAATGATCCGTTCCGCCTCTGCTATACATATTTAATGCACCAACATTCCCTGTCCCTTCTTGCAAAAGAAGGACTCAAGAGTTTGTCGAAAAAGGAGCTGCTTAAGGGGATTAGTCCAGAAATTCGCCAACTTTCTCTTTCCTCAAGAAATACTGGTATTAATAATGGGAAAAGATCCTCGAATTAGATGACATACTAATGTAATAAAAGCGGATGTACTAATGCTGATGCTCTAATTTGAAATAGGGCTAAATTTGGGATGTAGCAAATGCGTCATACTGTGGTGATAACCTAATTTCAGCAAACTAGATCTCTTTAATTCACATGTTTAATATTTCAGTGCTAAATTTTGTTTTACAAGGCAGGAGGGTCAAAATATTAAATTTCAATCGTTATTACGGTTAACTTAGGCTGTGGTAGATTAACTTCTATTACACTATGTAATTCTATTTTCAAGCCGTATGTCTTTTCACAATGAATATCCAATTTGTATCATGTTTAGTTAACCTGTATTTTGAACGTTAAATCAAAGTGATGATTTCATTATTGTTTTATGAACCGGGACTCATTTCACAGCTAGTGATACTACTTCATTATTTAAAACATCCAATACTAAAGCGAATTTCATTTTCATGGGTTGAAGAGATACATAATACAGTCCCCTTGAATGATACCATTCATAATACACTTGTATGTAAATATATATTTTTTTACTTTCTCTTCTATCACAACACGAGCATTAAATCTTTAAAATTTCTGAATACTATGGGGAAAATAATATTTCGATCCATATGATACTACTTGCTAGTAAGCATGGTTAACATTGTTCAATTTATGGACTCACACAGCCATTGTTACTTTCTACACCATCGTAGCATGTATTAGTGTACCATGTACTTAACGCAGCGTAACTGTGTGCCGAGGAACAATAGCCACTCACAATGCTATTGTGCCTAATGTGAAAGCCCTTTACATTAATTCATTGTAAATAAAGGTTGTAGAAATAGTAGGCACTATAAGGGTTGTATGTTTAGGTTTATGGGAGACTCACATGAATAAGTGAATAAACTTATTAATTAAATGAGGTTAGACTCACGTTGGCATGTATTACTCCTAAAATCAATCGTCGATACGTTTTAATTTCTCTTTTAATTTAATGTGTACATTAGAAGAGAAAAATAAAAGAGCAATACAGAAAAGATTTGGAATTTAAGGGAAAAATCTTCTGGACTGAAGGTTGAAGAAAACAATTGCCCTAATGTACGAGAGTACACAGAAACAGAAAGGTGATGATAAAACTCCCGAATAAACAGGGAATATAAGTCAGAAAATAATGCAAGACAAAAATACAGGATAGCTCAGTATGTATAAATTTGAATATAATAAAATCCGATAGCTAAAATTTTAGTCAGAATTCATGCAATTATACGATGTTTTCTTAGTGATAATGGACACGATTGCAGCATATATACATTTTACATTAGTAATTAAAACAATTCATAACGATATTGGCTGATATATGCATATTGAAATAAACGAATTTAATGTACAAACATCACATAATTAGTCATGTTGAATATTTACAATTCAAATCATCATGGGACTAACCGTATCAAAGAAATAATATTGTAATATTTCTCTGTTTTCATCGAAAGCTTTCATTTCTTCCATATTTACTTCTTTTCGTGGTTTAAAACCATTTTAGATCCTGGAGTAAGAGTACAAAGTACACAAAATTAAAAATTCAATCGTTAGTTCCTCCTAACGGATGCCGTTAGATTAATTCTTTGCCGAGTAATTTATTCAATTCATTTCAACATATGGATGAATTATCGGCGTCTCCGCATCGCGATATTCATTTTTTGCGAAATCCGCAGTTATTGCGCGGTGGTACAAACGCTCCCAAAATGTGGGATTAGACTGAGAGTGGGGAATGTGGAATGAAAGCCCCCCCACTTCTGCTTAACGCCTAAAGGGACAATTCCCTCCTTTTCATTTTAATTGTTAATGCCAAGAGCGAGATCAAATTAAAAGGAGGAAAATATCTCTCCGGTTCCGGGAATATCGCGCGGTCGTTAAAAAGAGAGGAATTTTTATTAATATCAATTTTTATCGGAGGGAAACTTTCGATGCGTGACAGAATACACTGTGATAGTTCATTTAAATGTTAATTAAGGGTCACACTAAATGAGCCGGAGAGGGTATATCCGTTAGTTTTTGGATTTTGAAAGGGCTTCGACAGATGAGGGCGTTTTGTACGTATGCACTGCGATCGTGAATCGAACCTGGGACCGGTTTTATAGTCAAACGCTCTACCAACTTTACTATCTGAGTCTTTGTGTTCCGTTTTTAGGCGGTTATCAAGGGATTCGGTTGTAAGTTTCACTGTCATTAAATGTGGTGTAGATATTCTCATGTTTGAGTAACGAAATGGTAAACCTGTAGGATAATCTTTTCTTTTATTCTGTATTCTATTTCAGTTCTCCAATAAGATGATTTGAAAACAACTTTAATTTTGGGTAAAGAAAACATTTCAAGTGAGTGAAACTTGTTTTGCGTACATTCTCCTGGACTTTTATGTTTTGTTTGCTTTACTCCCATTTTAGTCTCCGCTCAGGGAAAATGTATTTACATGAAAATAAATATATTTAACTGATCAAAAATTGGCCGACCAGTCTCAATTCGCATCTAGTTGTGAATTAGTAAATTAGACACTCTAAACTTTTTGTTGTAAAATTATGAATAATGACCTCACCATAATAATATCTAATTTTCATGTTAATAAGGCATATCCAAATGCGAACGCCAAATGAGAAAGGTAAATGCGAAGTAATATCGGCAAAAGAATTCATTTTGTGAAAAAACCGCAATTGCAACATATATAAGATGTTGATTTATCTGTAACAGTTTATGCTCCTGCCATACACCGAAAGTATACTCGCAGAACCTAGGTGCCAGTGAGATGCAGCAATAATACTATATATGTAAGATATAACAAATCATTCGTCAGGAAATTAACTTAGTTACATATTATACATACGAGTTGTTGCTCGTTGTATATCGTTGTATATGTATAGTTGTTGTCGTATGTTGTTTATTTTGGAATAAATGAATGCATTCGTTTTCATGTTTCTTTTGCAAACTGGTCGAAAAGAATTTTTTCTGAAATCTTATACCATTGCCGTAGATTGCTTTTCCACCAATAAAAGCCGGATTTAGTCGATTTCGAAAAATTAATGTTGATAACGCTTTCATATTCCGGCGCAAAATTGCTCGATTATAAATCTATTCGAATACATATTGCAGTGACGTGCATTTACTGATGGAGATTCGTTAATTTCCAAGCGAACGATTATAAAGGATAATAAGTGTGAGAGAAGTGCTTTTTAATCCATTGTGTGCCATAGAAACTCCATCTTACTTAAGTATTAATCTAAAATCGTAAAAGCTGATTTACGAGGTATTCATTACGAGTTCCCATTAAGCCCCATAAAACTAAAATTAATGTGCATGAATTCTAACGTGGGAGTATAATCTCTCGAAGAATAGAGCGATGGAATTATTTCCCTCCAAAAATTAGTCATTCAAAAACCATTAGGCTGATGAAATTGCGAAGTAATTATTCTCGGTGATTCAGAATTCATTTCGAAATTTATCTACGGAAGCTTAACTTATTTACGTCTATGGAATATTACAGAGAGCACGTTGTCAGACCTTATGAATATGATGGAATTTCATATGATTATACAGTTAATAATGTATCAGGTACATTTTTAAGTATATGCATATGCATTTAGTTGCTAATTTCAAATGTTACGCATGAATCATTCTACTCTAGGAAAGGATAGTTCATCGGATGTAATAACTATAGCATGCTACCAGTGAATTTCAAATAGGACTAGTTTGCGATATTGAAGATAAAATTTTAATAATAATAATGTTGCTGTTTTTCTGTTCTGTGATTTCTTCGGTTTGAAACCTATATAAAATCTTTCTTTATATTGCTCTGTTAAATAATGTCATGTTTTCACTAAGGAAAGAAACACGGACTATATCTTCATGCACTCAAGGAAAAGATAACTGCGGTAAATATAAGTAGAGGATTTTTTATTTTTTAAGAAAATAACACTATCCAATCGGAAGTAAATTGAATTTTACGAAATTCTCTGATCGAGTGGTAGTTAGCAGAAGTATTAGTATTACTTTTTTGAAAATTTAAGTGTATGATTCAAAGTGCTATGATTTAAGAGTTAGTACAATGTAATTTAAGAATATAAAATTCCGCTCTAAGAAGATGAATCTAATCAAATTAAAGGTATAATAAATAAGAAAAAGATTATGAAAAATGAATTATTAAAGTAATAAAAAAACCGAATCTCTCTACAAATTAATTTGAATTATCAGTTAATTCTGCAGACATTTTAAATAATCCTTCCTGTGGCTCTTGATCTTTTCGTGTGTGCAGACGTAGTTGTTTCACATTCTGAGAATTTTTCTAGTGCTAATTTACTTTCAGTAGCCCTTTATCTTTAATTCCTCGACGATGGCGGGTTTTACATGAGAGAAGACCCATTCCCTTAATTTCTCGCAACCTGTAAAGCTTTAATCATCATCCAGGGTTTATTCCCGCCCGAATAAAGAAGCTTTAATAATTATTCGAGTTTAGAAATTTTTCGTTATTATAGCGGATTACAGTACCTAAAATTAGGAAGGCGCACTCCGCCGCAGATATTTCCCAAAAATTTTCCGCACCCGATAAATATTTACCGCAGACGACCAACCCGACCAAGGTGAAGAGCGGCCAGAAATTAAAAACAGGAGGAAAATGTAAAAAACAACCCTTTTCCTTCTTGTTAATCCCATTATTTCGTGCCGCTTATTCTGATCCCTTCCCATTTCGTTAAACTCCCTTCCCCATAAGGATAATCCTTTCTACGCTTGCAACACCGCTTTTAAAATGCAGGATCAAGACCGCAACCACTCGTGGTTCGTGAGAAAGAGCCCCTGGTTAAAGGTCTTTCCCTTCCCCAGTCGGCAAACACACGTCGTTCCTTGGGAGGGAGACCGATCTCTCAACAAGGCAAATATCCACCGAGTTACATCCCGTGCCCCATTTCCGCATTGGGTTAAAAAAAAGATGCGGGTAGTGGGTCAACTTAGCCCGTTGATAATGCCCTCCTCTCCTATGGAAGTTGATTCGCGGTATAAACACTTGGGAGGTAATACATTCGATAGGCGCCGTGCGCGTTCCTAGCACCCCGCTTGTATCCGCGCTAAGTTTATCGTTAAGATGATTATCTTAGCGTCGGGATGAGTGACGCGTCTTGAAGCCCCGCCCATCCCTAACTTAGCGACTGTCAATTTCAGGATGGTCTGGTAAGGGAAATAATCAGCGTTTCTTAGTGTCTCAGTCTGTATTTCCTTGTATGAGTACGCTACAGAATTCAATAAGTTCTTCAGCTCGTCAGATGTATTTTATAATGAATGAACTTAAACCTGTCAATAGTAAAATAGCTAAATATTGGTACTGTGAATAAAAATTTTAATATACAGATTTCAGTATCTGTTTCTCATTTATTTACTCTTTATCAATTTTTCTGAATCTTATTTCATTAAAATAGGATTTCCTATGCCAATATTAAAATAAATAAATTTTTAAAATCTAAATTAAAGTTAAATTTACATATTTCAGTATCTATTTCTAAGGCTGATTTATTTACTCTTTATCTCCATCAGTTTTTCTTAATCTCGTTTTTTGGTGGTCGATGCTCTTTTCGACTATTTTAACTTAAGTTCTAACTGCATTACTATGAGTTAATAATCGCTGATAGTACCAGCTGCTTGGGCCGAGTCTTCGTGGAAGTTTTCCATCACAAGAGTAAAGTAAAATCCAAAATTTTATTCTTCACAAAATTTAGCACAACCATGGTTTCGACTCATGGAGTCATCGTCAGCTTATGAATAAAATTTGTTGAGTTTAAAATTTTTGATTTTACTTTGTTCTAGTATGGTTGCTTATTTATATCTGCACCCGGTAGACCAAATATACCTTTGCTCCATTTCCATATAAAAGACGTTAAATATAAATAGCCAGATAAGTTTAGGATTAAATAAAGGCTAAGAATTGTGAAGAAAGTATTAAGAAGAAAAGAAGGAAGAAAATTGCCTCTTACCATAGAATAGAAAGAAAGGGAATAGGACACTCATAAGGAATAGACTGTGGAAAAGGAATGTATAGGAACAGTAAATAGGAACCCAAAGAGGGAAGAAAGATGGGAAAGTATATGTAATTCTGACGAGAGAAGTGGAAGATAGACAGGGATAGAGAAGCTCCAGCAACTTGCAGTAACAGACCACAATTGAGGATGAACTAAAAAGTAGAGTAAAATCGCTGGAGAAGCGTTGAAAGGCATGAGTTACAGGAAGGAAAAAACCAATTATATCGAGCGTGGTGAGCAAAAAGAAAAGTTAAAATTGAGGAATACAAGACTAATAAAAAGAAAGCTGTAATTAATGTCCCCAAAGAGGCAAGAATTCCTTTATTTTCAGATACTGGTGACAAAGCGATCTTAATAAGATGGCGATGACGCAGGTTGATCCTGAATTAACGCGTTTCCTTTTACTGCTAAAACATTCGATTGGGTTAATGAAAATTCCTTGCTGATCACGTAATTTCTTATAGAAGGATGAGCGATTACCGGATTCATCTGCTGAATAATTTCAGTATATACAACGTTGAAACCTCTTTCCCTGGAAACTTCAGCAAATTTCCTTTCTTTTATTTCATTGTGGCATTAAGATGGAATATCTCGGCGTTAAGGAAGATCTCGGTCATTAATAACAGCGGTTGCGGAATCGAAAATCTTTTAATAATCCCTAACTGGTGTGAATGAGTGATTTGCAGCGTTGTTGTATACTGAGGCGGCAATCAATTTTGCAGTCGCTTGAAATCAAATCCGCAGATTCTTAAAATTTCCTCATTGTGAGAGGACTTAGAAGGATACTCATTAATCGCTCCAGTGGGGTTATTGGTAAATGAAATCCAGGATTCCAAGAAAATGGGAGGATTACGAGATTCGATGACTAGCTGAGAACAAATGCGTCTATTACTCGGTCTGTCAACACCTAGACTTAATTTATGCTTTTCTACGATAGCGAAAATCTACCTAGAAATTCAGTATTTTTTGATAGTTGCGTATAAGTTACCTGTATTTTCTTTAATTTTTCCGAATAGTCTATTTCAGTAGTATAATACTTCGGGTATTTGATTTATATTTTATATATAATATTTATTATATTTGATATATATTTTATATTTTATTCTATAATTATATGCTCGATATTTATTATATGGAGACATCGATATTTAATATTTATTTAGTTTTTACCGCCACAGTTGTTCAAAGAAGTCAGGTTGAAGCGTTATTATATTTGCTATTCATACAACAAATAATGTTAAGAAATATTTAACAATTCGCAATACACAATAATACATAGAATTAATCTAAATATATAAATTACAATGCATTAAACGATACGATAATTAGCAAATAATTTTAAAGTACTACGTAGATTAAAACAGTTAGGGTAGAATTAAGTAACGGGACAAAATGCTATGTATCAATAAATAATTGATGTTTTAAAAAACGTTACCCTCAGTCATATAATTTATATTAATTGTAGTAAATACAATATCACCATCCCGCTTACAACGGGGTTTTCACTCTCTTCCTGAAAAGCTTCGTAACCAAAATTTCGTAACCAAATTACTCTTACAGGAGGATTACTTTTTCATAAGTATATATGCTGCGAGTAGAATTTCTTCTGGTGGCAGCCCCAACCATTTTCTATAAGCAACATAATTTAAACCCCAACCTCTACACCAGGCGTTACACAAATAAATACTCCAAAATTAACATTATTACCTACAAGCAGTACTTGAACGCCAAAACACTACATCAATTCCCGATATACGGACACCTCCTTGGAATCCCCACCAAAAAATTTAAGCCACTATGTATCCTGAAATCACAGAAACAAAAGTTCACTGTCTCAGTCTATATATGTTACTTTTCAGTTCAAATTGTCACTTCATCATTTTCATTTTTTCACATAACAATATTCAGTCCACTTAATTAATTAAATTCTATTATCTACTTTTGAAATCCATTCTATTTGTAGGTAATGGTTTGAAGACCTTGGGCGAGCTCTTAAGAAATTAGGCTTCGTCAAAAGAATAGTCTGTAAAAGCGAAGAAAAAGTCCACGAGCGATGTTACTTTGCGCTAGTTAGGACTCACCTCGAGTATGCATGCAGTGTGTGGGACCTTGCTGAAAAGTGTTGTATTCGCGAGATAGAAAAGATACAACGAAAGGCAATACGCTTTGTAAAAAATTGCTATGATAAATCGGTAAGTGTTACTCAGATGCTTCAGGAGGCAGGATGGGAATCTTTAGAAGAAAGAAGGCTCAATCAGAGATTTGAATTTACTAGATAAATTCAGACAGAGCACGTTCATAGAAGATATAGCCGATATTATGCGCCCTCCTTGCTATATAGGCCGTTCTGATACCGCTAGAAAGATCAGAGAAATAGACGCTAGAACCAGGCGATTCAAGAACTCATTTTTTCCGAGAACAATACGCGAAAATAATCGACTAAGAAAATAGAGTCATAGTGCTTGCACCCCCTGCCACACGCCGAAAGGCGGCTTGCAGGGTACATATGTAGAGGTAGATGTAGATGTCCTCTCCAGACAACATACTCCATTCTTTGACCCCTCTGTTTACAAAAGAATACTTGGCGATATCAGTTATTTGTTACCTCAGCTTCAACTTCTGCTCATGATCTCCTCTCGCCATATAGTATGGTTCCTCTGCTCTTTAACTCCATCCATACCTCTTCTTCGTTTCGGACCTGAAAGATGCCTACAGGTCGATTTATCTTTTATTTAAGATTTTTCATTTAAGAACGCTTCAAGAAACATCTCGGACTGTCTAAGTCCCCTTTTTACAGGATGAAGGAGACTCATAACCGAGTCATGAGGAGACTCTAAACGAACTCCGAGAATGGGAAGGAAACGTTAGGACCTTGAGAACGGCCTCCTGACTCCCAAAGCGTGAATGACGGTTACGTTCCCTGTATTTCGATGAAGGATGTCTTTGAGAGAACTTTTTCCCGTCCGCTGCCATCAAGGCCCCTTTCATCCCTAGTCTAGACGTCTGATTTATCCTCTATTTCTACCGAAAACAAAAACTTTTCCCTATTCCGCGGGAGATATGCGAACGGCCTAAAGCGCTCTCTTTCACCGTTTTTTCTGATTCGAGATTTTTTTTCTCTTCCGCCTCATTTTTCGAAACTCTAGCCACCAGTTTGATTTCCCGCGTCACTTTCAACATGAACCAAACCGGATAGGCATTTTCACCTCAGATCCAGCGTTTTATCCAATTTCAAAAGAACTATAAATCATGGAAAAGCGTATTTTGCTTACATAAATTGCTGGAGCGGCCTTGGAACTTTGGCTTTGGGAGCGGCATGAATCGAAAGCCTGATTTCCCGGCGCTTGGTTTCAAACACAGGTACTTGAAAACTTAGCCTTTGAGTAGCGAAATTTCCTTTAAATGGAAATCGCTTCAGTTGGACCTCCTTTGTGTGTGGTTATAAATGAAGCGGTTCCCAGGTTGTGAAAGATTTCTGAGGTTTTTTTCAAAGTTGCACTTACCCCGCGTTTTTGCATAAAAGTTTATCAGAATAAGTTTAAAAGCGGTAAAGCACTCCAGTATTGAGCTTTTTTTGCTAAATTTGTGGTTGATTAAGCTGCTACGTTCGACAAGGTAGCCTGGGTATGATTTAACTCTTGAAGTACCAATTTTACGGTGAAAGTTTTTGATTAAAGGATACTCTTACGAATGGATTCCATACCTCATGAGCTATTCGGAACGGTTTTTATTTACCTTATATGTATCGTGAATTCAGAAATTGGAATTTGTTGAAGTTTTGCGAGGATAAAATCACTGATTGATTCACAATTTTCCATAAATCGGCAGAATTTTCATTACAAAATTATGATATACGACAGCTACTGAAGGAAAATAATATGTTATATTGCATATTTTATTTACTAAACTCTCAGATCGAAGCTGAGTATGTGTACTAAGGTATTACTCTTTTCACATAAAATTTTACCTTTACCCATAGTTGAAATTACTGAGAGTATTAATTACTTAAGTTACTTTTAAGGAGGGCAGCAACAAATAGGTAGGATCTTAAATGGTAATGGCGAATTGATTTTGAAATGAATTGTGCAAGTGCCTAAGCTCAAGTTATCAATTTTATGAACAAAGGAGATAGGAACACGGTAATACGAGATATTTAAAAAGATTTTTTTGCCTATCTTATCTCATCTATTTTATCTTTCCCTAGATTTCCCAAATAGTCAAGTAGGATATCGCGTTCATCTTTGGTGAAAGCGGTCCCGAATGCGATTCCCCCTGGGAAACCATAGGTACAAAATCGCCTTACCTGTCAAGAGATTAAATGACATAGAAGTATGAAACATTGGACCCCCTGTTATCATGAAGGCATAGCTTTCGAAATGCGCATTAGGGATTCTGAGTAACTGGTGGCCGCCGGACGATTATCCTCTTCCGGAGAATTGCCCTGGACGGTTACCGCTGTCGGCGATCGGAGAAACCTTTGTCTCTCTCACATACAAGTATGTTTCCTAAATCTGAAATAGATGTGATAGTGTGTCGGATATATCTATATCTCGAATTTCACATAATCTTGCCAATGCAGTCGTTATGATAGTTGTCATATTAAGTCACTAGCTGGAAATAAAAAAAAACTCGTTCACGCATGTCACACACCATTGTAATAAACAATCTAATTAGTGTAAGATTCACGCAAGTTCAAACCCTACCTCACACTGGAATATGAAAAGTTATGCTAAGTAAATTCATTATTTTTTTCCTACGTTTAAAAACTAATAGATTTCGATATCTTGATAAATATACAGCATATTTTGTTGAAAAACCCTTTGAAATCATTGTATACTTTAATTAACTACTATATATTTTCTGTGTGCTTTCAGTAAAACGTTCGTTCTTAGTCTCCATTTTCAAGTAGGTTTACCAGAATTAACCTTTTATTGATGGTTGAAACCATACACCAATTGTCAATTTATGTTATGAAAAAGCGTTCTTTTGTAGAGGATTTTGTCAATATCCAACACCGAGAAAAATCCTTTGGATTTGCTTCTAGAGACACTGTACCTAACTCTCTCTTTCGGCGAAATACAAAACCGTTTCGCCAATCGCGTCGCGAAATCGCACTTGAGTGGCTTTGGGATCTAACGAAATCATCGTCACGCAATTAGGAATTTGAATAGGAAAACATATTAAACCCATCCTCTATCCCCTTTGAATTCAATTTCAGCCCCCTTACAAATATTTCTCCTTCTCGCTCATGATTGAGATCTGAGCATTAACGGTCGCTCCCTTTCGAATTTTCTCATAAGTGAAATTTAATTGTGCAGATTCAAAGAGATATCGTCACGGTAGAGCGGAGATCACTCTAGAGCTGGATCCTACTTTAATTAAATCCCGCGCGTTTGTGGAATCAAATTAATCGACTCAAAGGATGTCATCCGCTATTTACTTTCAGCTCATTTTCGAAAGTGGCGTGTTTAATGACCTGTGACCCCGTTATGTGACATATGCTGGAAGCCTTTGAGTCTCAGGACTGATTACGCAAAAGTGGTGTGGAAAATACCATCAGGTATCACTCGTTACCTTTCATATCCAAGGTGTAAAATTAGAATGTGTGAAATTATATTTGAGAACTAATGCTACACTGGGTGTTAACCTATATTTCGTGTTACGCTTTTAGTTTTTTGCCGGTTATCTCTCTATTTAGATGGTGGAAGGCCTAGGTTTGAGGCCTTATATCCTTGGGGTTTCTTTCTGCATGTTATAATCTTGTATTTTCAGCATTAGCACTCCGATTTATTTATATTTTTGGATCAGATTTAATATCTAATTTATGATTTTGTTGTGGTTTTGCGGTATTTTCTACCTTTCTCTCTATGTGATTTTTGCAGCGTGAATTTTTCTTTTTAGACATCAAAATCGCATTAACCTCAAAACTATTCTTTTCTTTATATACTATTTTTGTCGAAAGGTAAATCTTCAATATAGGATAATAGAAAGAGAGATCCACAAGGCACTTCTTTCGCTAAATCTACAAAATGGTCCAGCAAATTTAGTTTCCTAGAAAATCATCTACAAAAGCACGATGTGTTGTCTCAAACGCTTTGCTATAGAAACTGATAGGAAATCATTTTACAGCTGACGAATATGATTCCGAGACAAATTATCTCAATTAAAATCGGTAATCCACGGCTACCTTTTTTCTAGGAATTGGTCCCACCCACCTGCATATTCGGCAATGGAAGATTTTTTTCGAAACTCTTTACTTAATTTATAAATTTACTAGTAGCCGAGTTCAAATTTATTTTCATTCGCTGTAAATGGTTAACATAATTTCAGGCAATCGTACACTAAATGGAAATTTCTCTGCCAGTGTTAAGTCATAGCGTATCTTTCTCCAAAAGGCATTATACGTATATTGCATCTCATAAAAATTGGGAAATACGAATCAACTTAGGCATCCTATGCCGAGAAACGTTTTCAATTGGTCGAGAAAGTGCGGAAAAGGATCGCTATATCACGCACGGTGATGAATAAACAAATCACCATCGGCGAGGCGCAACCGTCCATCGGCCCAATTCCAGGAATCGGAAAAAAAAAAACAAGGGAATGCATTACGCTCTTCTCTTCACGACATCCACCCCACCGCGGTAACTATGGGATATGTTTATTCAAGTAAAGAGAGCATCCGCAAAACTTGTTACCTCATTTTATTTATTCCTCACCGGCCAATATGGCTCGCTCAGTAGCCGCGTGTGACGCAAGCTTTTTTTTCGCAACGGGAAGCGATTCGTGCGCCAACATTTTATTACGTCATGCGCGAGAATTGAAACTCTGTGGAAAAAGGAGGAATAACTTTGATGCCCGTCGGCAAACAGATGTTCTGGAAACCGCGCTACACTGTGTCATGATGGGTGCGGAATATATAGGGGAGACGTCGGGGTTTGCTCAGAATACAAAACGAAAAAGGGATAGACGTGGAAGTATCCGCAGGTATGTTCCGATGACAATTTCCACGGTTCATCAAATATATACGCGGCGCTTTTAATCCCCATACCCCGCTACGGAAGGATCTTTTAACCAAGAATCCCTCGAAAACGTCAAATAAATGTCTCCTGTCGAATCACTTTTTTTCGCGGTGCTATACCAATGACATGAATTTTCGCTCAGCATGCCTACTGTTTGTTTTTCTTGGGTGGTGATGGAAACGCGGCTGCAACTGTGCCGTTAACTCGCCCCGCGAAGGGGAAAGGTTGTTGAAGCGGCCTTTTCTGCTTGCTTAAACGTTCAAATTAAATTTAGAAGCAATATTTTGGGAAGTTTGTTTTATTTTAGAGCACTCAAATGTTTCCTTGTGTGAATAATAGGATAGGAAATAAAGGTCATTATTGCTCCCGATGCATGAATTCTCCTGTTGCTACCCCTGGATGTCGTTTTTCTCCTTTTTGTGTCAAAATTTTAGATTATTTTAAACTTATTTTATCATTGACTATCTGATCAATCTTCCCGAATTCTCTATTGGATGATGGTTTAGTAGGTTAATTTTCCTGCATTTTGGTTATCGTAATTGTAAATGCTGGAATCTAAAAGAATATCCTCTTTTTATAAAAACGACTATCTTCCATTCATCCGTAATTACATTACCTATGTAAGCTATGTAACTAAAATTGCCTTCACATTCTTACGAAAAAAGTAAGACTATGGTTCAATAACCGCCGTAGTCGTCAGAGGAACTTTATGCTCACTAAAACACAACTCTCTTAATATATTCATCTCTTTTATGACAAATCTTGAAAATCCACATTGAAAACATTATTCCATGGCCAAAGTAAGAGTCTTCATTGAATTTCTCATTTTTAGGTACCTGTCTCGATTTCATAAGATGTATATTTTGTAAATGGAATGAAGCCTGAGAACGATAATCATTATTGTACTTGCATTTCTTATCTTCGTGTTATTTAAAGTCGTACCAAGCTTTAGCTAAAATACATCGAACAATAATATCGCATTTGCACTCCAGTGAATCCTTATGTAAATCATATTTGTCTGATCAGAAGGTGCGTGAAATAAATTTCAAAAATTTCTTAGAGTGAGTTATTGCCAGTTTATTTACATAACACATACAGGTAGCCTCATAAAGTCGTGCTATAATTTATCTTAATAATAAATAAACTTGAGATAATTAAATACATAATAATAACAACGTGTAAATATAGAAGCATCGGAGAATATTATAGAGATAAATTAATATTTTATTAAAAACATTTTCGTTTAGTTTACATCCTGCTCATTTAACTTTGTCATACACTTATTTAATTCTGTTTCCACCGCACGGGATTAATTTCACCCATTCACCTCAGACGTCACTCGCAGCTTGTTTCAAAATGATTTGTCTCCTTCGGACTCAGGTCTCTGTAAATGTGTGCGTTTTTATTTTCATCCTTCGTATTTTTATATAAGAAAATTCAATTTATCATTTGCTGTTTTTCGCCAATTTTTATACTGTTGGCATTCTGGTATGTAATGAATCTGGTGAACATAACTCAAGTATGGGAGTAAATACCTATTTCATTCGTCACTCTTTGAAGCGTTTCTTCATGATTTCACAAAGCAACAATTACAAGCTTCACCAAATTCCATGATTCATCAGTCAAACAGCTTTGGCTGAAACGGGGAAAATATTTTGTGAGACTGTGATACATTTTTACATAGTGGTCTAGATAGTTAATATGACAGAAACTTTAGGAATTTTTCAGTTATTGAGTTCTTTGAAAATGAGCTAATAGTCGGAGACTGGGCATTAAATTTAAGCACAATATTATAATGTGGATTCATTGATGTTACCAAAACGTTATCTGACTGATATAAAATCCAATCCAAAACATAGTAAGATATTCTTCCTTGGAACTTTTCCTGGGTGTACGCCATCTCGAGCAAGTCACCTTAACCCATTTCTTGTTAACATACTTTCGCTGAGTATTAATTGTAACGAGGATATAAAAATAAATTTATTTGCTAAATGAAATTTGTATATAATTTTCTAACTACATAAAATTCATATCCATATAAGAAACGAAAATAATTTCAGAAATATTAGGTCTTCTGATTCTCTGGCTATTGCAATTTTCGCTCGTATAGTACCGATTCTGGATAATACTGGAGTGAATAGATACTTCGAATGTTATAAATGAAGTGTTTAATATAAATATGCTAAAGTTAATGGCATCAATCGTTTTCATGATTACCTAAGTATTTGAGTAAATATTTCCTCATCAATCAAGGAAAATGGTTTCTGATTTAAAAGCATGTTGGGAACATTAATCTTGAGAAATTATAATTAGGATACTACGAAAATGAACCTTGGTACCCTTAATGGAGCTTGTAATTGAAGATATAAACATGCATTTAATCCCTCCGAATATCTTGGCATTCGGTCTGAAGAACGAGGGCAAATATTCAAATGGAGTTAACGATTGAGTTCTCATCAAGTCAGTACAAGCAGTAACAGGAGCTCTTAATTGATGATCCTTTAATCTCCTTACATGAGGAATCGTTGTAGAGGCACCGCCATCAAGGTGGAAAAGAAATTATTCACATCCCTTTCATTTCTGCTGTAATCTCAAGGTCTTTGTGCAGGATATCAAGGAGCAGTAACTTCCAATGGCTGCTCGGCAATAAACCATCTCGGGAACGCTGGAGAGATTTCGGTGTTTTGGCTTCCTAATTGTCTTCGAAATTTACTGCTGAATAAACTTTTATGGTTAAGAATATATTTGACTTAACTGCATGTGCTAACGTTAACCATTAGAAGTAATATTTGGTATTAAGAGTATTATCCCCTCATTATTGTATTTAGCTATCTATAATGGATCAGTTTATTAGTTACTCATCCTATAGTTACTCTATATTGTACTTAGTGAATATTACTCGAGTTCTTGCTTTTTGTGCAATATTTATATTTTATATTTATTGATAAGGATGCCTATTTAATATCCTACATTTATTACTAGAGGCAAGTTTTTGTAGTTTTTTTTCATACCCTTTTTTGTGGGGTTTTCATGCTGGAGATTCTTTTTCTAAGCTTCTTTTCGTATTGTTTAATCTATATCTAATATTTCCTATTTTCTATTAACTGAACGTCACTTTTGTTGTTATTTGGTAATGGAATCTATTTTACTAAGATCATAGGTTAAAGGCAAAAAACTGCACAAAATCTCATTTACCCTAAAAATATAGACCTTTATATATTTATGCTCAGATACCAGCTTATATACGAACCAAAGCATTAGTAGCATACGTGGATTAATACTTTGGGATTGATTCTCTGAATAACTGTTCTAATTTGTCTGCTCACATCTAAATTTACTCTTGAGGCTGTTTGGGGTTAAATACCAAAGATATTCCACGGTCAGTTTAGAAGATCGTTCCGTTACGCCTCAATTACATCTCATTAGTCGCTCCCATAAATTCACTACCATGCTTAGTACTTTCTTTACTTCTTTGCTCAGCTTCTCTTTAATGGCCTCAGTAGCAAAAAGATAGCCATTTTCTCATACCTTGGTTCAACCGTGCTTCCATCTCTCCCTCTCATCTCTTGGCTCACTCAGAAGTGAGCTTAGTCCGAGATTTTTTTATTTCGAATAAACTTTTTGCGTCCGATTTCTAGAAGTTTTAATGAGACAACTTTTTTATCACGTTCCTTTTGTTGTCTTTGCCTCGAAGTACACATGCTTTCCGGAAGAGGTCATTAGCTTCTTCTGTAATTTCCTGCTCATATTCTTTTACTTTGTTTGAAGTTTGGGAAACGTTGTTCCATTTGCATACGCAACTGAGATGTCCCAGTTATTTTTTACTGTGTTTTGAAATCTTTCGGCCTTTATGAGGTTTTCCTTGTGTTTGATAAAGTAAAAGGCGATTGGACTGAATGTTTTTTCCTTATCTAAAACGTTAATGTTATAAGAGTGAGACATTTCGTTTAATTAACTTTCTGAGAATACGAACTTTGCATTATTTTCCCCAGAAGTATTTTATGCCATTAAAGAATGAATATTTAGTAACTGAATTCCCTGAGATGATAAGCAGCATAAATTGTACTAATCTACAGTGTGATTCCTCTTAACTGAATTCGCATTAAACGGCCGACATATCAACTATCCGATTAACTAGATTTAAGTACAAGGGACAATTTAGGTATAAAGATACTATAAAATATTATCTCACGTTACATATTTTATCTTTCAAGAATTATTAAGTCCCTAATTAGGGAATTCTGAATAATTGGTGACCGCCGGACGATTATCCTCTTCTGAGGATTTGCCCTGGACGGTTGCCGCTGCCGGCGATTGGAGAAACCTTTGTGTCCTAATTATTTAGTACTTTTGGTGAAGAATAGGCATTTAGCAATTCACTGAAAGTGAACAAATAGGAGATTACAGAATCTTTAAAAAATATGTCTAAACTCGTTTGGAAAGTCTTAGAATTTAGTTTTACATATAATTAAGTTTGACTGCAGATCAATTACATTTTTAGAAGGAAAATCCCAGTTTTTTTATTCAAGTTACCTTGATATTTTTCAATGCTGATATACACATGTTAATACCTAAAGTTTTTTTTTAAGTTGCCGGATTGCCGGAAATTTATCTTAATATTCCAGAAGTATATTTTGAATAAATCGCCATTATACCTATTTTTGTCTTTATGTCGTATTGAAATTATTTATACTTCATTGTACAGACTTAGATAATTCTTAAATTATATGTATTATTATTGTATGTCTACCATAAAATATAGAAAATAAGCCCAACACTGCTTGTTTTCTCGTTACGTCTGTTTCACGTATTAATGCAGCACCCGATAGTATAAAAAACCAGACGTTGCGCAGTTTTAATCTCTGCAAATCATTAAATGCAATCAATCATTTAACATAGGTTATTTACCTTTAAGCCCCGGGTTTGACTTCAAGGTTTATCGACATCTTTTCTGTAAGAATACACGTGAAGATCGATTTTTCAGCATCCTGCATAGATGTATTTTGGAAAATTAAATTATTATTATTGACTACGGACATTGAGCACAGGAAAGAAAATTCTATACTTTGCATTATTTTCATCATCAAATGTTTCTTTTATACAACATAACGAAAATTTTGATATAATACCTCTTTAGTAGTATTTCCCTATTCTGAAACAATCACCTTCCTATCATCCTTAATTTAGTAGCATCGTAATATCGTAAGATGAGTGCATTAGATGATTATAGCATCTCAATTTCTAAGCAACGTCCTCTAATTAATAGTGAGTACGGAGAGACGGGATATGAGGTAGAAAATTAATGCGCGTGGTTGACGAAAGGAACTTTCACTTCAGAAAACCCCATCCTTCTTAGTCTGTCATACGGAGGTGAGGAATCGGGATTCAATGTCACTGGATTCAGAGCTTGAAGCGCAACTCATGTATCCGAAAGGCGTGAATATTTAATCCCTTTACTACCTCCATTCCCTCTTCTATTTCAAAACTAATTTTATCTTTAGGCCAAATCTACGACTGCGCCTATCACCCGGATTATCACATCTATAGCTTTATTCTAAAAATTCATAAATTTCCCTCCTCATTGTTTTGACTGTTTTCCATGCTTCATTAACGTTTCTACAAAAATGGGGCTCATTCAATTTTATATAAAATCAACTGATTGGCGGGTCACTTTGTGGTATTCCATGACAATATGGAAGAAATAAAAAGGAACCACTTTTCAAAAATGAACCTAGTACCTAATTTATTTAAAAAACAACTATGCAAGATACCACAGAATACAAATTATTTAAATGCACGACATGTTTCGATGATGACGCTTACGCGTCGAAACATGTCGTGCATTTAAATAATTTGTATTCTGTGGTATCTTGCATAGTTGTTTTTTAAATAAATTAGGTACTAGGTTCATTTTTGAAAAGTGGTTCCTTTTTATTTCTTCCACTTATTCAATTTTTTCTGTCCATGAATTAAGCCAGATGTCTATTCGGTTTTCGAATTTCCATAGGTTTGCCCTTGGTTTGCCGGCGTTTCCATTCCGTTTTTGTTATACTTTATAAAAAGATTTTGATTCATTTAGAACAACACATCTCTGTAACCATCGTACGTGTAAAATCAAATTCGTCAAGTTTTCTATCATATTTTCCAAGTTAATTTGTTATTTTGTATCGTTTGAATGAAATATGGGATCTTCCACCATAAATTTTGATGATCAGAGTACTTTGTCTGTTATTTCTAATTGAAATTTTTAGTTTCTTTAAAAATTTTCTCTTTGCATCAAGGTAAGTGGTATGCTAACCCGAAAAAAGTTTTTAAAAGTTATCAGCCAGAAAAGCATCAAATTTCGACATTTTAGTTCCCTTGTGTTCTCATTTTTGATTTTCGTCTCTCTTCGTAAAAGTTTTCACCTTTCTCAAAATTTAATCTCTTAAAACTGGTTACACCTGTTTCTTCTTTCTTTCCCATGCTCAAATTTTCGTTTTTGAAGGATATATAGGGTGCTGCCATGACTTTATAACATTAGGATCTTACTGACAAGAATCCTAAAGTATATTGTAAGTAAGGAATAGGAATATGTGATTTTAATCCAGTAAGTATGAAGAAAGGAAACCTTGGGTTGGGTGAAAATGTATCAGCCAACTGATAAACAGAATTTATGAGATAACAATGAGCTGCTGCAAACTTTTAATCTATTGACCTTTTATTAATTGAGGAAACATCAATGGATTTCGAGCCTCCCTTTCATATTCTAGGAACATGAGCAACCATTCACCGAAGACTTAATTAGCCACACGAAGTATGAGCCATATTATTTTCTGCTCTTTTACAAAGATGAGAAAATGTATTAGCTTTAATTACTGCAAGTAATTGGAATAGAGATTTGTGAAGGATTTAATCTTCTAATGAAACCACGGAGCGAATAGTTGCAATTACAGCAAGTGACCGAGGAAGCTGCGACGCCTTTTTTACAGATGATAGGACGTTCTAATTAAAGGGAATGTAATGAATCGCTGCCTGCAAAGTTACTTCGACATTTAATGATAATCCCTCTGGAAAGGCGTCCACACAAGCTAGCTGTGCTTTCTTTCGTCGTTCCAGATAAAATCTCAAGGGATAGCTTGTTAAGCAGCTTTTTTCCTCAGTTCGTGAAAATGTTGCTTGCAATATAGCTTTTTAAGTAGATTAAGGAATTAATAGTTAAGATTATATGGGCCGCATATTAAAAAAATCGTTCATTATATAATTTCAGCATGTTGACGACTTATGAAAATGAGGAAATTTGTATTTATTCATGATTAATATTTGTCATTGTCTTTTCCATAATGGTGACATACAGGAAAATTTATCAAGAAACAATAGTCAATTTGAATTTTTTCGTTTAAAAATGTTTCTTACTTATTTTAATTAGTATAATTTGTATATCTTATAGTAACGTTATTTTCTTGCATCTTCGTTGTATTCTGCAATATATAATGCGTATCAGTTTTTTTTATTTAAAATATTCGAAAAACTCATTACTAAGAATAAATTACATACCGACTGAAGCATTGAACAGAAACTAAGATAATGACACCATGGGCTGGAAAATATTTTGACACAGGACATTAATGCTGCTAACTTTAATTTTCAATGCTAGAGTAGTTCCGTGAATAAGTGAAACAGCGTAATAACTGCAGTCGATAACAAAACTGTTTGCGGTTTATGGACAAATATCTATCCCCGTCATCAGTACCCCACCTTCCCCTACACTCCGAAATACTCCGCTCTGCCTCACAAATGTTTTTATTTTCTAATTTTTAAACATAACCGAATTATGGAATTTTATGTTATTAAAACTGATGAAACTAATGGTGATTATTTAAAAAAAGGTTAGAAAACAAAATTAGTGTGATGTTTGCCAGGCATCTAAAATAATACAGAAAACATTTAAAATAGATGTGAAAGATGGAATGTAAGAACCCTATAGGTAAAACCTGTTCAGGATTTACCATCAAACACAATAGGCGGGTGACTGGTGCAGAGATAAATTTAATTCACAAAAGGCATAAAATATCGAAGTGGTTTAAAGTGAAAACGAAAGTGTGTTCTTACATTTGTTCCTGAGACATTTATGCCTGTAGATTCAACAAATTACAAGATAAATGTATATAATAAAAGCATAAATTAATGTTACTATTTCTCTCAAGTAGTACTATAATCACTAAAACTATAATTCACAAAAATCTATCAATATTTTCATTTGTCAATATCCAAGACTTGGCCATCTGTAAAAATTTATCACTACTTTTTTTCATTTCTTTTAAGTCGAAAAGAACTTCGTACGGGTTAGTAGTGCAACTTGTCGGTGACCTTGTACCGCCCCATTTTGCTCTCTACTACAGCTCTTGTCTAGGAGTATCAATGGGAAAATAGCAAAGAGACACGTGAAGTCCATTTCGCTCAGAATAATAGCATTGTTAACTTTCCTTTTCTTTCTTTTCGGACGTATACGTCACTTCCCTTAACCTGTTCCTTTTCATCCACTTCTCGCGTTCTTCCTGAAGCCTTTCCCAGACGCAAGGAAAACTTCTTATCAATAATTTCTCCCTCAGGTTGCTGCAAGACAGCTTTAATCTTTTATTTCCCGCCAGAGCGCCGAAAACTCGCAAGCATGATTTTATTTAAGACGCGGCTTTTCCCTCGGCGACTTTTCAGCCTGAGATTGAACGTCAGCCTAATTTTTGCTTCAGGAAGTTTGTTATTCATGAATATGTAGGAAGTTATGAATAAAAAATATTATAAATTTTTATGTCTATTAACATCTCGGAATTATATATCCTGGCACTTTCGTATCCGTAAACGCAACCAAAATTCTAATAATCTAAGGTGAATATTTCTTTCTTAGCTACTTGATATAGTTTTTGAAATAACTTAAACTAATTCTTCGATTACTAATAAGCAAGGATTATCACGGAAAATTTTACATAGTCTTCTTTTGGTGCTTTTTTATTTTTCCGGCTGGGAGAATTTTACTTTAATATTTAACTTTCACATTATGGTTCGTCACAGTGATTAATTATTTCCTAATGTTTCAGCTATTGTACACATCTTTTTTGTTTGATATTTTAGGATACCATGTATGCTTAAAAATAAAAATATACCAAACTATTTGAACCCTAAATCCTCAGATTTAAGATAATGATTTAAGATAAGATGTCATGAAAATTCAAAACCTAAATTTATATAAAATTTCATAAAATTGGAATTAAATTGTTTCTTTGTACATTTAAAATGCAATATAAATAGATTAAAGTACTGCAGATGATAAAATTAAAATAGATCAAAGCCAAAGAGAGACCAAAATTCAGAGCATATACTCATTTCAAATCAATGAAATATATTTACGATCACAACGCTTTTGCAGGAGGATCCTAATAGATAAGCTGAAATTATATTTTCATAAAACTTACAGACTCAATAAGATGCAAGTTCCTTTATGTAATCTTTAAATGTTCCTAAGTGCAAACTTAGGTTTTTACACCCACATAGTAGTTTTTCTGTGCACTTATTTCAAGCTATCTCCTTCTCCTGAACTTTACGAAAAGTTAATTGTAAGATGAGACTCATTAGTACCGATCACACCCTTATAATAGTCGTTTCATTATTACTATTCCTATTTCATAGCGTGTATCTCAAATTCCAAATGAGAATTTACATGTTCTTCAACCCACAAAGAACAACCAAAAAATGACGCTGTACAGTTGCTTATATTTTCATTCTCTTCTCGATGATTTTTTGAGTTCACAGTTCAGTGGCCCGTTTTTTTAGAAGTTGATGTAATCATCCGCTGTCGATGCAACTTTGTTCCAACTACTATTTCGTTTTCAATTGGCCTCCGAAATTACAGTGCGATGATCACGTGCATCATTATCATCCTGAAAACGAGCAAAATTCCGGATTCAACGTTTCAGCATGCGTCCAGAATCCCAAAAATTACGCCCATTTCCAACTGCTGCGAATGAAATTAACGAAATGTACGGTCCGAGCGCCGAATCAGTCAATTACGATTCAATCCGCCGGCCGTTTTCCCAGTCGTGGAGGTCGGTATCACGGCATGTCAGTCACACAATCAATCACATTCGCCATTTTAGGTCGGCAATCTCCGGGGGCCTATCCTTTCATAGCTCATTAAACTTCTTCCTGTCCTCCGCTCTCCCTAGCGGCCATCTCATGAACTTCACCTTCCATTGTGTCCCTGACACTTGGATCTTTGTGTAGAATCGGACACCGTCACCAGGATCGCGCGGCGGAAACGTATTAGTTTCAGGGGAATAATCATCCTGGAATCCACGTCTCTTCTCTGGCCGTGTGAGGACCTTTCATTCCGCAGTACGCTGAAGTATGCGGTTCTTATTCTGAGTGTGGACTCAGCTTTGACCCTCGTGTTTTGTGGTTCATCCCATGTATAATTACCCCAAAACGTACTGTATCAACATTTCTGTAGTGATATAAATATGAAGTAGAATTCACCAAAGTGAAAATAGTTTATTGGGAAGTTTGCGCTGATTATGTATTGCAGGTAGATAATTTTTGCAGGAAACTAAACGCTTTAGTTTATTAATATAGAATTACTTGTGGTTCGTTTCGTAGTTATTATAAAAAGGTTAATAGGACTTTATAATAGGATCAATTTTATGTTTAAACCTAGCCTTTTGTATTTTCACGAGTTAACCTGACCATCCCTCGACGTCTCCTAGATTATGTATATTATATAGACGTTATGTAGTTATTATATAGACGTTATATAGACTTATGAATGAATTTTTTGATGTTTTATATTTGAAATGAAATCTTCCTTTTCCTTACTTACCCTTTTTCCTTCCAACGGCTTGATAATGACTTAAGTATTAAGAAAATTGTTTTCAGGTTTAATGTTAATCACAGAACTTGTGATGCTCCTATCATGCAAATATTTCTTAAATAGAAACATTTTTCTGCAGTTATGGGTTTTCGACCTTTTACATTTTTTATTCATCCCCTGCATTGCGTTTTTGATTACATATACTGGGCCTACTACATTAAGTATTGAATATACGACATTTTATACCGTTAAGAGATTTTCATTTTTCCTAGAACATATAATTCCATCACAACTAAAATGTAATTAATAAATGACCTACAATTTGGCAATATTCTTGAATGTTTCTAAAGGAAAACGAAAAATGTCTTCGATTGATTCATTGATTTGATTTCATCCTGGTTATACAAATAACAGCCATTGAAATTTGTTTTAGCCGTTTTTTATTTTTTCCGTCTAAGACATCAAGGCGTAGTAATCTTATTTCCGATTTCCACTCCTTTTCAACGAATACACTGAATCTGGGTTCATTTCAGGTTTTGTTCCGTCTGCCAACGTTGAATCGGTTCGAATAATTTTTTTTTCACTACGTTTTCAGTCTCATAATCTCATCTCACGTTCAGTTCCTAGAAAATGGATACTATATTTAGTGCTAGCAAAAAAAAGACGCATACCGAGAAAAACTAGGAGTTTATATAGGCAAAAGGAACGTAATTGGTTACCCTATAGCGAAAGATATATTCAAGAATATGAAAATATTGAAGAGTGTTACAAATCAATGAATCCTTATAACAGGTCGACACGTATGTATATACGTCTATAATAAACGTCATCGTCAACTTGCCTCCCTCAGGAGAAATTAATTACGCAAACTTTTAATCACGATCAATTTTCGAACCTGAATGTAACGGAAACTTTTACTTAATAGCCTCCTCCCTCAGTGCCGGCACAATCAGATTCCAGAACACTCACAGATGCTCCGTACTCAACCGCGCTCCCCCATGCGATGAGGAGGACCCCTTGACCTCAATCTCGCACAGATATCTATCCATTTATCTATCTCGAGCACCAGCGGCGCATATTAATTGGTCGGCGGTCCGCAAATGTATGGTTATGATTGGCTAAGGATCACATCTCGCTCCTTGTGAAACCCAACTTGGCCGCAGGGTTTATGCTGAGAGCATTTTTCTTCCAAAGGCATCTGAGAGAGATTTGTCCATTTCCCTCCTTCTCATCCGGCTCACTCGAGGGAAAAGGGCCCAAAGTAAGTTTGATTTGATTGCCAAGTTCGTTGCGCACGCGCAGAAGGTGGTTTCGGCGCACGTCCGATGCCGGGGTCTTTATAATTAACCGATGCTTTGGCAGATGCATGGAGATTACGATGGTTTTCCTACTAACGTTTAGCACTTGGAGAGACTTAGGGGATTAAGCTCCTTTATGCGTGTTCTTTGCTGTTTTGATAGCCTGAATTTCTAACTAAAGCACTCGCAAAGTGTTACTGATTCCAAGGGGTTTTATTATTCGTCTTTATCCGCAGATTTTTTTATTTTACAGGTGGAAATATTATGCATCCTTTGAGCCAGATAATGAAGGCATAGACTAAAGTTAAAGAACGTGTTGTTTCTGTGCTCTTTTCTTCATCGTTTGGCACAAAACTTCAAGGATGGAGTTTCGTCCCCAATTTCAGCTTTGAAATATTTTTAGAAGTGGTTTTTCGTGATATAGTTTATTTTATGACTAATCTTAAGTTTGGCATTGCCATAACTACTGAAGTAGTTATCCGTTATTGCATAGAATATTTTATGAAGTATCGATATATGAAGAAGGGTTAAGTAATCTACATGACGTTAATATTTTATTCATTGGTAAATATAAGGAAGGAAAAATGTATTCTATGCTCAAATATTTACTTGAGACATCCTATCAGAGACATTTAGTGCTATAAAATTTTACTTATAACGTTGTAACTACCGTAAGTTATAGTTTCTCTTATAAAGATAAACATACCTTGTATACAGCATCCCAGCAGATAAGTTCCAAGGCAGAGCTCCTTTTAATTCTATCTTATGCATAATACACTGGTATACTTACACTTCCTACGGTAAGGAATTAATGAGATGAATGCGTTTTTATAGTAATATGCGTGATTATTTCTAAGAAATGCCTTATTCTAGGAAATTCCAAAGCGAGTTATTAGTCTCAATTTTGTCGATTAACTTTGGTTTCAGAGGATACCAGCTTTCATCGTATATTTTAGCTTATTAGGTAAATTGTATATTATATTGGAGGAGCAAGAGAATATTTTCCGGACATTTTCCTCCGTTTTCATGATTATTTATAATAAATATTTATTACAAAAGCGAGAAATTTACGCATATACAAATTATAAGCACCTACATAACACATTGTTATTCAGGATATATTGACTAACAACAGGAACATGTTTGTTGTATTCTGCTAATAATATTTAGATACGGTAGCATCAAAATATTTATATTATACACTATAATAGTGAGCTTCAAGAGGATCATTTATTGTTTCGATGGTCTTTTTTTCCTGTTAGCCGCCTCTCCTTTTAATAATCAAACCATAACATTTATACTTTACCATAGAACGATGCTGAATTCATTAGAACGTCAAATTCTCAATGTGAAAGGGACCGTTGAAACAGAGGGGTGCTTGGATCCATATTTACTTTCTAACCTCCAATCCGGCTTACTAACTATGATAGAATTTTAGAGTAATCCCAGTGACATAAAACTCTATTTGTGAGATATCTCGAGGGCCTAAAGGGCTTTTAATAAGGAGGGTACGTTGATGGAGTAGATGGTTGTAATTAGATTAGGGGTAGAGATGGAGAAATAGGGTTAGTTCATTGGTCCTTGGAGTGACCTTGTGGTGCTCACAGGGCTCGTTGCGCGTGGGAGGACGGATTTGGGTGGTGTCCGATCCCAAGAGTGTCATCCACTGCGACGGACCGTCAACAAAATGTTGATAAACTTGCAAGGTGACCACTATCCATCAGCAAGGAAAATTACAAGTATGAGCTCAAGTGAAAGTGAAGACCGGACTCTTCCTTTATTTATTCACGGTGACTAATACTTGGGTTTCTGAAAAGCGTGGTCACGGCTCGTGAAGAATGAAGCTGATGATTTCGGAAAAATTACGGGATTTAAAGGGTGTTTATGGGACACTGTGATGATGTAATTTTTATCACTTATACTCGCTGTCTATTTACACTTATAGAGCTATTATTTTTATTATTCGACCCTTAATTAGTTGTGGTTGGACCCGATGGGACCTCTCTTCCACCTAACGTCGTATGATATTCTTGAAATACAATGTAATGCGTCTTTATTATCGGGTGAAATTGGGAATAGATAGTCCCATTTAACCCTTATTTATTTCCTAGAATACAAGGTAAATTAAAAATAAAGAGGGTTTTAAAATAATAAGACGCATAAAGGTTACCTGAATTATTATCAGTGATAATTTTACCTGTTTCTGTGCAAATATCGGTATTAGAATTATATCATCACGGCTAAGCCATAAAAACGCAAATTACTGCCGTCATGCCGTAAAATGGGATCAGATATCCTTAGTATGTATGTCAACACAAGCTGGGTCTCTACACTTCCAACATTTTATAGTTAATAAGTATGCACTGAGGAACTCTGGGAATAAGTACCAGTGCTTAGAAAGAATGTTAAATGTTGGAGATCTGGTAGAGAGTATTTGAATTCCGAATGAATAGACACACTATTTGGGCTATGGATATGCTTTTATGTTGAGATACTTGTGGCTTTAAATTTCATTATTTCACCATCATGAGAATCCTCATCAAGAGAAATCCTCTTATTCTTCATTGTATAGATATCCGTGTAAATTCCTAGTGTATTTTTAAAACACATAAAAAGCTATATACTCTATAATATGAAAAGTGGATCATCGCTACCTTCTGCATTTCGGTATTTTTTTCGCAAATCTGAATGAAGACTTTGGGACCTTCACTAATGGAAATAGATGTAAACATTATCAATTTTTAGGTATAATCTTATGGGTAGTAAATTTAGGGCATCTTCAACTATCGCCTTCAACTAACTTCTTCAACTAAACATCATCAACTAACTATAACTATATAAACATGTGAGATTGATTGTAAACAATGCCTGTCGTAGTAATTTTCATGCATTTCTTCAATCATAAGCTTTCTTTAGTGTAAAAGGTAGTGGCGGGACATGCGAGATACCCTCTACAGGGCCTACTCTACCTCCATTACACGCTCATATTTAATTACGACGTAAGCCGATATTGTTTTTACCTAATCCATCGAACTGCAAATGGCCCAATTAACTTTGTAGATGTTGCTGAAAATTTCGGCAAAAAGAGGGATCGACTTTTCCCCGGAACTTCAAAGGTATCGGTTTAGCGAAAACGGAAGCGGATATCCTTAAAATTCAAACATCTCTTCAAAGGATATCGATCACTGTATCTGAAAGAGAAAGTACCCTTTTCTTTGAAATGTAGACTATTCCCATAGGAGTTCTACGGCTTTCATTACCTTTGTGACAGGAACTGGTACAGAAGGGATATCTGTGCGTTTTCTGAAGCCTATGCCTAATGGTTATAGCATCTATATTTTGGTTTCTCAGCAGTTAACGTTGCCTTTAGGTTGTATTTGCTTTTATACTAGTGGATTAATTACACAGAGGAAAATATATCCGAATTGAGATACCAAATACCTGCTGCTTCAAGGAGTACGGCATCCGATTTCAATGATCGATGAGCATTGGGTTCTTCTAATGATTACTTATTACTTTTTCCTACCAAATCTTTCCTACTTTTAGGCTTTGCGGCTGTTTTATTTTTCCAACAAACAAAGGTTATTATTAGTAATGTGTGGTCTTGCGATTGGAACACATTTTGGGGGGGAAATTTCCGATCATTAGGCATATTATGCGTTAATTAGAAATTCATCGTGTGTTACAATATACAACTTAATTATAGCTCATCAACTTCAATCGATTAACCGAAATATTCCCCATGAAAAAACTAATTATGACACAGTATAGCGCAAGAAATATCTCGCAAGTGCATCTTCATCAGAAAAAGTTGCTAAATATAGTATTGCTTAGAAGTACAATTAGAGGATTAAAGCATATTTATTGAATCAGCAAGTACCCAAAGATTCGGCATTATTTAAGATGGTGAAGCAGATGTTAACGGTAGGAAAAAGTAGGCACCCGTATAGCTAAGTAAGGATCGCTTTCGCCCTTGTTGAATGCTGTCTCGGGTTCGATCCCGGAGGAAGACATACGACAAAAGTTGATGAATCAGTTTGAGCAGTAATATCACACATTGCAAGGAAAAAAGAATAAAATTATACGATGAAAAACATTGACTTGGAATAATGTAAGCTTAGCTTGTTCTTAGCAAGCAAAGAATTTAGGCTAGAAATATATATTCATTGAATTTAGTTTGATTTTTGATAGGCTAATAGACCCTTAATAGCATGTGCCCAAAATAAAATTACTTACGAAGAATATATATCTCTATTTCATTACGTTTCAGTTACTAATTATATAGTAATTAGAAGGAACTTCAACTTAATTTTTACAATATGATAAGTGTTTGTAACAATACATTAAATCCACTTAAGGTATATCTTATGTAAGCTTCTGATACAGGATAGTACATACTTACAAGACGGTGATGATGAAGATAGATTTTGTTTCTAATAAAGTAGTCTACGGGTTGTTAATGTAAAAGCTTTGAAAGCCTTTCCAACTAGACATTTTACCATTGTTAGTCTTCCTTTTGAGACCTATCAAGATGTACGAAGACCTAAGGGATTGCGGAGGCGTGTAAAGTAGCTGACTTACTAGTGTTAGTTCCACAAAATAAAACATTTTTCAAGAGTAATCTATATTTTATCTTTGACTACAATTTCGTCCTCCTAATTATCCTCGGTCTTAAATGCACTTTTTGCCTAAGAGCCTATTTTTAAGCCTCTATTTCTGCCCGCTTTTCATTACATCCTCCTTCCTTTTAACTTTACATGGTACTCCAATCCAATTACCCGTTGTTTGCTTTTGTCAACATCAATTACCTGTTCCCTCTTCCTTAATTCCGCACTAGCACAAAGACGACATTATTTACCTTGGTCTTTTCATTACCGTTTTCTTTGTTTTTTTAGAGGCTTCTGTTAAGAACTAGGAAAATGAAGATGAATGTGACTAGGCAAGCGCATAAGTTAGGCTGTTGGGATCTACTTTTTGGTTCCTAAAGAGACGCATCTAAGGCAAAAGATTTGCCTTAGATGAATTGATTTCAGATTTGCTGAGTGATAAATATATTAAAATTGTTTTGTTAACGACCAAGGTCTTATTTTTCCCTTAAATTTGACTTCTGTACGCAAATAGGTGATAAATGATAAAAATGCTACATTCCTGAGCGAAGTAATCCCAAGTACTAAACGAAAGATTGAAAAGCGTCAGCAAAACATTAATGCATAAAAATCACTTGGAGATATCCTATTTCTTTTACATTAATTAAATTATATAGTGTATAATATTTTCATTTTCAGAGCTTCCTTCATCTCACTTTACATTTCTCATCACCTCAAGGCCGAAAATTTCCAGTATATAAACTTCACAGATTCAGGCGAGGTGTTGTGGTAATCCATAATGGAAAGGAACTATGAGTTATGGAAAGGAACTATGAGTATCATAGTTCCTTTCCAGTATATGTTGATTTAGTACATTTTTACCCATCTTATTGTTTTTACTCAGGCAAAGTGATCGTTTTTGTCCCTCAGATATCGCCCACTATGAACTAAATCATGCTCAGGCATCACATATTCCATACTTTTTTAACTAATGAAATAATGTGTGCTTTCAGTTTTTAGATTACTTTATAACGTCACTCTCATGTGAAAAGTTGGAATTCATTTCCATTATTCGTGTAATTGTCTTAGTTAACTTAAGCCCTTAAACACCTTTATCTTTATTTTAATCCTATCATCAGGATGATGAATATTTAAGCGTTACTCATTTGATATCACTCAAAGTCTCTAACACGTGTTTCTTCCAAATAACCTAAGAATTTCACAAGATTTAGTTGCGACGTAAAGTAAACATGGGCTTATTAAACTCATTGACACCTGTAGTTTAAAATGTGATAATTTAATTTAATCAAAGAACCTGATTTTTTAGGAAGGTGTCGCAGCCGGAAAATAAAACTGCAGAGAACTAACATAGCTAAATACTCCTTTTTGATCAGAGGCATAACAGAGTGGAATAAGTTGCCTGAATCGCTTTTGAAGCCCTTTCCAGCTAATCTCAAATCATTTAAAAAGATATGTGATAAAATATTGTAGATGTAGATTATCAAGAGGTCAATTGGATATTGTTCTCAGCATTTTTTGTAAAGTTATATAACTAATGCATATGTATACGCTGCCACCAATAATTAATAACATAGATATTTTTGTTTGTACTGTGGGTGACTGATAATTTAATATTGTAGTAAGGGTAGTAAATCTGATTGTGTTGACTGAATATGTTTAAATATTCGATTTTATATTTTCTATAATAACATAGATATTTTTGTTTGTACTATGGGTGACTGATAATTTGATATTGTAGTAAGGGTAGTAGATCGGACTGTGTTGACTGAATATGTTTAAATATCTGATTTTATATTAACTATATATATTTTATGAGTTGCCACCGGACAGTTGTCCACTTGTAACTTAATATTGTAAATAAATAAATAAATAAATTTAAAACAATAGTACATCACTAAGCATTTGACTGCCAAATCTTCAAGTACTGAACAACGTTCCGTTCATCCTCATAGAAAATCAAGCATTATGATTAGCCTCTTAGACTTTTAAGATTTTTATCCGAAGAAGCATGAAAGTATTGAGATGCGATCATGTATTTATGTTCTCCGTAGCGTAAAAGAACATCGACTTATTTCGCAAAGAAATTAATCCGTCCACAGCAGCGAAAACATTATGAAATGTCGAGAGCGTTGAAGCGGTACAGGAAGAGAATGTTGAAAGTCACTAAAGAGGATTTGCCAAAGCTCTAGATGCGAAGGAAGAGGGAAAAAATTAAAAGGAAGGAATAAATTCCCCTCTCTGGAAAACTGGAAGGTCGTTTAATTAATTTTGCATCCCTTACCAGACTTTGATTAAAGGGAATATGGGGATGTGCGTTTTCCAAGCTTCTTTTTCATCACTACCTCGACAACTCAAATTCCCCGGGACGAAGTCTTAAGGCTTTGAGAGGAAGTTATTGAGATGTCTGCAGAACTGGAGGTGAATTTGTAACGGGTAGAAAAACTTCGGAAGTTGAAAAAAAGCTGTGTTCTTAGGAGAATTGAAGAGTTGGAAAAATATCCTCCTTGAAAAAAGATTTTAGTTTTGAATCAGCCGGTCTTCGGTAACATGATCGAAATGTTCTTTCTGCTCAACCCCGCGAATATTCAGGAGTGAAATAGTGGGGCAGTTTCTTTTGTATTGATTAAATATTCTCAGATATATAAACTGCAAATTAGATATCATAATTATGAATTGGAAATTAGAGTCAATGTTGACCTTTCGTTGATTGATATTTAAATTACAAACATTAATGCCCTACGGTTAGATTTACGAAAAATTATCTACCGACTTTGAATTATTACTTAAGCTAAACAAAATTTTATTAATGCGAACTACATGATATGTATTTTCAATTTAGATTCAGAAATTAATCAGCCTTTCCTATAGAAGAAGTACGATATCCCCGTTGATTTATTTTTCACATTGACCTCTACATCAACAAGGCCGCATCAGTTAAATTTAATTTAGACTTATATTGGTGGAATTGAAGCTATTCAAATTTGTTTTCTATTCCTTAATATCAGAGTTAGAGACTTTTTACGATATCATCCGACCATACATTGAATGCGATGGATGATATACTGCAAGTTTTACCGAAAACATATTAACATGAGTAGTATATTAGTCTTTCGGTGCTGGAATAAGAAAATATATCTTTAGATCCCTTTTGTCATAGTACAGTTCGTGGCTGTGATAAAATTGATGTTACTGAAGTATTAGTAATGATGAATAATTTTACACATTGTAATTTCAGCATTCATCAGTTCTGCTTATGCTTCCGTATCTTGATGAGTAGGATACCATTGTCTTTTGGTAACGGATAGAGAAAATACATCTTTCTTTTGTTATTCCCTTAGTCTTGACCACAGGTGGAATAATATGAAGGGTACTGAGGAATAAGTAATGCTGAATTAGTTAATTTATGTAAGACCAACATTTCAGAAGCACTCATCACTTCATTTCAGAAGCTTTCATTCCGCTGCCATAGCTTAATGAATTGTCTATCATACTTGTCTTTTGAAAAAGGTTAAGGTAAAATTATGTTCCCTTTACTATTGCCTTAATCTCACTCATAGCTAGGATAATATGAAATCAACTGAGGAATGTGTGAGGCTGAATAATGGAGTTCATATTGGTTATTTCTCATTCACAGCTATTAGAACTGGTATTCATAGAATCATTTTGTTATACTTTTTTGTCCATTTTCCGCTCTTACTACCATAGTGAGGAAAGCAAGGGAAAGTAATCTTATTCTTCATCAAGCCCAGTAAGCCTCACTCCCTCAAAAAAAGCTATCTGTAGCTAATCGTAGAGAGGATAGTTATCCATCTAGCCTTAGGATTGATTACTTTGCACGCAAAAGGAATTTAAAACTTCGTTGTTAGCGGTATTTCATGACGTTCTAGCGATGGTGTAACGCAAAGTAACCCAAGAGAATTATTTCACCAGTCTTCCTCATCGATAAGCCAAGTGTGAGCTTCTTAAATGGTAATACGAGGATGTGCTCGAGATGATGGAAGGTATTTAGATGATGGCAGAGGAAGGGGTTGGCAAAGGGGAGAGAGCTAAGAGAGAGAATTAAAGATGGAACGAAGTTAATGGAAGGGAGAGGAAACTGGCGGCGCGTATTTGTGAGCGTCTCTGAGGCGTACTAATTTATAGAGAAGTTTCAGGTTTCTCTAATTCTATGAAAGTCTTAGAGCGGAGCGGAAACTGGTAGCATTTAGAGCAAGTTACCCCGCGGAAGATTCCCCCGCCGCACATGGGTGAAACTCAGCCAGAGTTGAGCGCGCATATTAAAACTCGGATTATGTGATCATATCGGCTAAAAATAGGTTAAATCTTGCTAAGGTGATTAGTAGTTGTAGCAAAATATAACGGATATAGTCGTAGGAAAAGAACGCAATTTTGAGGAACTCTTCCATGGTTTCTTAATTGAACAAAAAGTTTACAAATTTCTTTAAATGTATTTCGTTATACTAAGGTCGGGAACCATATAAACTGCATGATACATAAATCTTAGAAGTACGGTAGGAAGTGAAACTGCATTGAAAATTACTGGAAGCTATTTTAACTTCTTTTAGTCCTTAAAATATTTATCCTCACTTTAATAGGTTTTTATATAGAAAATTTTAATCGATCGTCATTTTTTATAAATAGCCATTACCGTTAAATATTAATATCCAGCACTTAATGAGACTTAAACGGTGATTTCACTACTAATTGACAGAAACGTTCGCTAAATATGGCATAATTATCTATTTTGCTGAATTGATCGGCCAGACTTTTCAATTTTTCTCGATATATTTTAACCATAATAATAACCATAAGGAATTTAAGTTATGCATAAATAATAATAGGCCAAACTTTGGGGAATGGCATTACTCACAAATGAAGATTTTGCAGAGGGCGTGAAGGATGTAGTGAAAAAGTGAAATTACCAAGTCATTTGGCTAATTTATCAGTTATTTATTTCTGCACACTATTTTTAATGACAAATGGCGTTGTTCGTGATTTTTAATTAATGCTAAGTAGGAATTTAAGAGCTTGTACATTGCTTTTCTTATGGAGAAACTGCTATAACTTTTCTTACCGGAAACCTTCTACTTAACGCTTGATCATGAACCCTCAAATGATCGTTACATTGGTTCTACGAAAGAAAATTGTATTTCCTTTAACAATTTTGAAATGTAAAGTTCCTGTGAAATTTTCAAAGAGAACTGTAAATCTTGAGACGTGTTTGGTGTCAGTTTGCCCAATTAAAATTCAAGCATTTCTTTCTCCCACATTATTTTAAGCGAAAAAAGTAGGTTTGCCATGTATAATTAAAACCGACGACGTTGCATTTACATTACTTATGTATTGACTTAGAATAACATATTACCATTTCCTTCTATGTTATTATCATTGCTAAATTTGTGAAGTCCCTATGGACTTGAGAAAATTCGGGTTCCAACACATTTGCCCCTGGAGTGTTTGTTACCAGCATTGCACGCCTGAAATTCCGCAACCCCGATTACTTGCTTGCATCGTTCTGGCCTATAAACCAGGCGGAAGTTGGCGTCTCGAGGTTTAGACCCTTATGCTGTAATATTTCTTCCCTGCAGCATGATCATTATCTTTACGCTGATAAAATGACCCGGAAATAGTAGGAAACGAATCTCAGAAATATGATTCATGTCCTTCTTGGGGTAAAATGGAAGATGCTGCGTATTTGATCTAAACATCGGCTTAAAACTATATAATTCCAAGTCTTCTTGCCAAAGCTTGCCACCTCTGGTAAGAAATATAGCCTATGAGGCAAGGTATCACTTCGCTTCTTAGGAAACTTTAGAGGCCAATTTATAGATTACTATATCTTCTTATTCATTTGTTTTACTATGTAATATCATGAAATAATGCAGATATCCTTTAAACAGGCAGGCTTAAATTGTTAGATAACAAGAAAAAACATAACTCAGAAAGCTGTACTTATCTATCTAATTAGTCTCTGAGTAAGCGTTTACTTTATTTTCTCCTGTCTTACATTGGTTAAGATTTATAGAGCTTAAATAATTAGAACAATACGAAATCGCCTCATAATTTCTATAATAGTAAGTTTCATTTTAATATTTATTAATTATTTATAATGATAAAGCTATGTATGACAAATAAATTTGAGAGGCACATTGATTATTATTAAGTATTATGCTATAAATAAGATAATATCCTAATTAAAACATATAATATCGCATTATAATTTATTGTTAGCCTCATATCAGGGAGATAGATGTTGTAGGTAAGAAGGTGCCATTGCCCGACAAGCGAAGTCAAAAATAACGCAATCCAGAAACTTAATAGCCTTTCAAGACAAAAAAAATAGAGCTGAAGTGTATTATTTCCTTCAAGAAATACTCTGAGAAAAATGTGTATACATGAAGCTTGAAAGAGATAGAGAAAATAAGGAAATGAAAGTGTTGGTTCATGAAGCCCACTTAATTTTTAAATAGATACATTATAGACTATTATGGAAAATGTGTTAAAGAATGCTCATGCAGTAATGAACTACATACTAACGAATATATTTCTCCTTTCAGGTGAGTTGTGGATGTTTCCAGCTGGGAATTCCTCTGAATATCCTCGATTTAGGAAATGGACGGAAATAGAGTAGTTGGTCTGTTTAAATGTAAGTATTCATGAAGCTCAATGAAATGTACACGTATTCATCAGAGGGATATCTGGAATTCCCCATAAACGAATAATGAATTTAGAAGTTGATGAAAACCTTCCCTCTGTTCCAAAACAGGGAATTGATACTTTTTCAAAGAGAGAAAACTTGCGCAGTTGTCGAATGTTTATATAATCACATAATTATTTCGAAGTTACCGACAGAAAGTTTTTTTCTCCCTTTATGAGTATTCCAGAAACCGTAAAAGGTGACGAAGGGCCGCTTTTAAGCAGAAACTTGGAAAAAGTTGTAAAAGTAAGCAACATTTAAGCTGTTTCTAGTGATTAGAATTCTTCATTTCCTTTCCGAGCGGAGAGAATTAATGAAATTGCCGAATATCCTTTTGACGCGTCAAAACTTTCGCGAAAACCTATCAACGGAAGGGATAGCAATTCCTCAAAGAAGTTTTCCTCGTTACTCACCATCCTCCCCGAAAGAAGGCTAAAGAAACGGTAATGGATTCCTTCTTTTTCTCATCAGACGGGTCAAAGGAGAATTTCCTCGCGTAACTTTGAAAATATTTAATTAACTGCTTCACAGGGTCAGCGCGAAGGGGAAGGCGATTTTTTTAATCTTAGATTTACTTTACGCTCGGGTGGGTACGGTAGGCTGCGGATTACATAAGAGCGGAAGATTCTAAGGGAGATAAAGGAACGATCAAGTGCTTTAGACTCAGATTGCACTTACGAATAAAGATTCCTTTATGGAAAAATTAATAAAATTTCTCGCCAATATCAATGGACCATATTTCGTAAATTAAAATTAATTTTTCCCTCTAGAGAGATGCTAGGAATTTTCATTCTAAGTGTACGCACGGGAAGGGCTGAGGGAGAGGGAAGTTCACTGAAATTCCGTAGATCAAGGGTATATACAAGAAAGAAATAGTTCATTTTAGCCTCGGCATGCGATGAATAGAAAACTAAGTGATTACTTATCGCGTAATGGATTACGGAAGAGCTTTTAAGGTCAGTTGAGCATATATACACGAAAAATAACAGGAAATCGTAGAGCCGCTATATAAGTACTCAATCTGTTGGCGATAAAAACATGAAACTTGCTACTAAGTGGCTCACGGCTCTCTACAAAAGGTAATAAAGAATCTATTGCATTTCACTGCACTTTCATGCTTGGTATTTTTTGCATAGATTAGTTTTTGCGATCCAAGAAATGCGGAAATATTACCTAACGTCGAACCAACGTTTTTCATCAATTTTCAATATCCGTCATTTCAATTTATCCGGATAGTAACATCAGGAGTCGGAGGGGTACTGGAGACTGCACAGCTTATTATTATAAATTAATCAATAATTTGCAGTAAGTCCTAAAAGTTCACGTTAAAATCAACGACTGACTTCAATTATACTAACGAATTTTAACTCTTCCGCAGAAATTGTAACGATTTTTTCACGTTCATTTCTTACTTTGAAAACATTTTGTCATACAATATGTCTTCTGTTTATAGATCTAGCAAACCAGCCCATTTTTACTTCCTCTGGTTAATGATTATGTTTTTTAAGAAATTCCAAAAAGATAATATATTTTATAAACAACTGAGCTATGTTAATTTTAGAATTTGTTTTTAATTTTTAATTTTTCTACATAAAATCTTACCAATACATTTTGTCGTTCCCACCAATTTTTACTGCGTGTGTAGCGTTATTATTCTATGAAAATTGGCGTTTAAATTATTTCATCTCTCTGCAGATAGGAGGAAATATTCATACGTTACATTGTTTTATATCTTCAACTTCTTCCATCAAATCGGGATATGATTAATTTGTTATGAATAATACACGTATAAATTAATTATTAAAAATATATGTAGCACCAAGAGACATTTATGTCAGGTTAATCTAATTTTTGATTCAATAAAACTCTTCAAAATAATGTAACAGAATGTTATTCCTGGGAAACAATGAAGGACTACCTGAGGATACAAGTTTTATATTATTTTTCACTCAAAACCGTGGTAAACGTTTTGCGTCCAAAATTTCCTCAATGATTCCTAACATCTCAAAAGGATGAGACAAATAAGACACGCTCACATATTGAGAAAATTTCCAGTCAAGATGGAGTAACTTTCAAATTAGAAAGGATCCGAAAGTGTACTAGAGGCGGCGGTAATATAAGGAAGCGAGGATCGGGCGGGTTTGTGAGCGTGTGGGACAAACCAGGACGCTCAGGATAAGCAAGCATTTTACGCTTGCCTCCCTTCTCATATCTCCTCTCCTTAACATCAACGAAGAGCCACCGAGAAGATCCCGGAGAGAAAGGGAGAGGAACACCAGATTAGACCATCGGGAAAGGAGTTTTGCGGCCTCAAAACTTCCCAAACGACTAGTCTTTGCGCGTCGACACACGGCGCTCATGATGGAACGTCAACCCTCTTCTCCCTCTCCCACGTCACAGAGGTGTGCTCAAGGAATATTCACATCCAACCTTTGCCCAACAAGGTGATGTTTTGGTAATGGAGTAAGATGTCTCTATGTACGAAGAGGAAACGAAATCCGCGGGTTTTCTTTTTGTTTCCTGAGGTGTTTTTCGTTATCCGAATGGAGTAATATATACAGGATATAACTAGAGTACCCAGAAGAGCGGGGTTCACGACTTATGAGTAGGATGTGATAGGAAAAGTTTCTAGGCTGCGGATAAGGTTTCAAAAAGTTGAGTTTATTTTTTAAATTTGCATAAAATAATTACGTTAATGGAAAAATAAGGTAGTATAGTATTTCTTTGACAGCTGAGGTCATAAGCCCTAAGTCATGAGATCGAATACTGAACTAATTTGAGAATTTATAAGTAACGAAAAAGATGCTTAGATTCGTTCCAGGCATAAAATTTCGTACTTAAAATACGGAAAAAGGGCTTAAAATAAATCCATGTATTTTGAAAACATCTGAGGAAACTAGTACCCGTGGCTTACGTTAATCCCAACTGAGGAATGGGCGCCCGACGGTCACCGGCATTCGGCGATTGAAGAGATCTTTCTAATATCATAACTTTTATAATGTTTAAGAACGAAAGTTATTGTAAAATTTATAATGCGATTTTATTTGTGAAAATGAGTAATTTCATGAATTTTGCATTTAAATCAAAATGCATCGTTAATTTTTCACTGACATCCACAAACATAATCATTTCATCTTTAAATGTCGTTTAAAAATCTCACATTTAAGAAAATTTATATACTATTATAATAGGGCTTGTACTTGCAACCGAACAATCATTCATTGAATTAATCGGAAGTATGTTTTTATCAAATACCATAATAAAGTTTCTATTTTATAAAGATATTAATCTTTAAACGGGTGAATTTTTGCCATTCTAAAATTCATTTATACTTACTTTTATATAATTTCTCTCAGTTAACTATGCCCAATAACGGCTCAAATAGTTTTACAACTAGTATGTTATTATAACTGGGATTCTGTAACATACCGATAGTTTTGAGTTGATCTTGAAGAATAAACTATAATCAATTCATTCTAATTTCATCCACATTTTGAGTTGGATATTAACATAGTTGAAATCAGGATTCCGTATTGCAAGGAAAGATTGGGTCAAAAGATTTTATCCTAAGTATATTCCATTTTTCCCCAAGTTAAATTTTACCATCTGCAAATCTTTTGAAAGAGATCAATACTCTTACCGCGTTTAAAACTGTAAAGCAGAGGAAACGCCGTCGTCATAAGCCCTCTAGCAATTCTGGAAACTATTTTTTCTGTAGTGCCGATTAAGTCGAAGGAGACGTTTAATCCAATGTAGAGGTCACCAACAGCGGTTCTCTGCCCTAGAATAACAAGAATTAGGATGAGGCGGTCTGCATGCGGCGAGCAGAATAGAGGTTTAATTGTCTTAGTGGGGAAATTGGAAGACGGACTCCCAGTGGGGAGGATAAGAAATTGTCCGGGAGAAGATTGAACTTAAGTAGCAAGAAGTCGGGAAGAAGCCGGTGTGGGTTTCTCAAAGAGTAGAGACGGTTTATTGCCGTAGTTTAAAGTAGCCAACCTCGAGAAGAACCGTTAACTTGATTATACCATCTCCTACTTCAGTGCATGATGCAAATTTCGCCGCTGGCAACATTAGGCTAGCTGATTATTCTTAAGGAAATTGCTGTACTTTTAAACTTGTTCGGTTTTATCTTATACATGCTGCAAGTAATTGACAATTTGTATAAACGTTGCGCGTGTGAAGTCTCTAAACTTTTGAGGTATAAATTCAACTTTTTTATATAATCTTAAGAAGTAAATGTCTCTATGGCATATATGGTTTGATAATATGCATTTCCTCTTTATATTGTGTTTTCTTTTTACTTTAAAAGATGATAGCTCATACCATTAATTCTAGTTTATCCTATCTTTAACTAATTCTAGTTAATCCTAACTTTGATAACCTTAAATTTACCGATTTTTAATGTAAGCCAAAATGTCGAACTTGATTCTCTAATTCCAATCTGATCTTGACTAATGGAAATTATTGATAAAATTTGACTTTATGGGTATAATTTAATTCAATGTGGGTTACCATATCAAGGCTAAGATTGAAGCAGTGACCTCCTTAGGTGAAATTAAATTTAAGCTTCCAAAATATATTTCGACCGAAAAACAAAGGCTTAGTAGACATTTAGAGAGAGTCCTTACTGTATATACGCGATGACTTTCTTTACATTTACACAAAAATTAAATAAGAAAAACATTTATGTGCGGTCTATTTCACGTCAATGATGCTTCTGAAATCACATCACACCCCATGTTTCTTCGGTCCCAACTGCTGTGTAATTTTTGGGTATTGCTATAAAATCAGGGCATTACACCGAAACCGAACCGAAAACAGTAATAAAAGAACGCCTTTTGTGGGAGTGCAAGTCGAACCCTAAATGATCGAAATTCTGGAACCGAAAGCCTTAACTAATTCTGTTTCGATTAGTATTTCCTAACCATGCACATTGTACTCAAGTTTTACTAGACTAAGGTTAAACATAAACATAACATAAATGTTTGAAAATTGAATTATTATCCATTCTTAAATTCAGTGTAAAGTAATTTAAATTTAAAAGGATTAAGAGGTAATAGAAATGTCGTTTAGAAGGATATTATATTACTATGGTCAGAGCGAAAAATACCGGTTCGACACAAAAAAACAGGAACTGAACCGAAATTTTGCTTTCTTGTTATATTTGAGCGAAAACCGGAACGAAAAATATTACAGTTCTGCGTCTAGCGTAAGACAAATTAAAATACACTCACCAAGTATCAGTCGCTTTATCCAAGAAATCAACAGAAAGAAGTCGTACTTTTTCCACAGTTTATTGCGAAACATAAAGGACTTACATTTTCTCTTCATTTTTTGCACATGATGAACCTCCGCAAAATACGCTTCCACCACGAATTTCATCAGCCGTTTTTATAAACAACCACGCCCCCCTCAACCCAGGCGGTCAATTACAATTTTCCCGGAACATTTCTTCCCGGAGAATTCGGCATGTATATGTAAGCCACGCGGCGACTGCTTCCCTCGTTAAAATTCCCCTCGACCGCTCATTCCGACAGCTGCGAAACGAAATTAATGCTCGGAATGACGGCGTATTTCAAGCAGAGCCACCGAGATACAGGAAATAAGGAGACAAAGGGCAACAGATCCTCTTTTTTACGGCACGCAATAATTAGTCTCGGCGGGAGACGTAAGAAGTGGGCAACAAATGCCGAAGGACAAGCACTTTTGGGCGCAATTCCGCGGAATAATGCTGTCGGGAGGGTAAAGGGAAGCTTAAGTGAGGGATAAGCTCGGGGACCGCGTTTGAAATTGCGCTTCCAACGCTGGTCTATTGCTCTGGAAGGGCATTAGGTGTAACGTATATCTCGGGGCATTGTCTCGAGAGGGACACATTAAGCCCAATTCCGTCCGGAAGGTTATCCTTAAAGGAAGAGGGAGGGATTTCTTCCGCGGGGACTTGACGATGCAATTAAGCGAGAAGGGGTTTCAACTCTGGGCGGAAATTGCGTTTTTCGCGCGCGACGGAGTGTTTTCTCGCGTCACCCGGAGGGAAAAAATGTGGTTCAATTATAAGGTGCAGCCGTTGCCCACTGATGTTCAAGGTCGAATGGAAAGAGGCTGAATCTGGAGTGCGTCGGGGTTTTGTGACGGAATTAACATTAATTTGAATTTCGATGTTTTTTCAAAGGGGGGAAGAATTTTGACCGAGAGAATGTTGGTGTATTTCTCGCTGAGGGATAGTTAGATTCTGAAGAGTGAATCATTAGGCGTTTCTGCAGTAAAATTTCCTCATCCATATATATTATTTATAAATATCCGTCAAATATATAAATTTTCTACGGCTCTATTTGGTGTAATTTCATATTTACTGACTCGATAATTACGAAAAAAATGTAAAATTCCATTTTCGATGACCAGTGCTCTTTTCTCTTCACACTCGTTCAAAACATCTGAATGACATATCATTTAAAGAGGAATTTTCCCGATTTCTAATAAAAATAGACCAAAAATGCTCAATATAAAAAATTCTACGTACAATTTGAATTCGCTTATAGGATTTCGTAACTTGATGTGTAAATATCGATATCCTTCGACACAAACGAATATCGAAATATCGAAACGAACACTTACACAGAATATGAAGTTGTGTTTTTACGTATGTTTTAGTGTTTGTGAATTTGTTTGAAGTGATTGGAGTTTATTTGGTGCGAGTGCTTTCGCTGTGTGTAGATTCCATTTGAAATAAAATTGGAAAAAACAACAAGAAATATAAAAAGAGGACCCATCGAAGCATAGCTAACTTAGCCTGAAGAAGTCGATGGTAGGAAGACGAAAAGTCGCTTTTAACAAGAAACATACTTTAAATCCTGGAAGAATTTTGTTTCAGATTGCACTTTTTTCATTTGTATTTGGATGGAGAAATAGAATATCAGTGTTCTTCTGATTCGTTCGGGGAAACTTGTATAGTCAAATTGTTTTGAATTAATTCTGCTGTAAGCTAATCATATGAGAATCGATGTAGGATGACAGGCTAGAAAATAACCGGACCCCAACAAAGAACTGTGTTTATGAAAAATAGTAATGGAAACAGCTGTAACTTCATAATTCTTATTAATCACCTGGACAGTGAGAATCATCAGTTATTTGTTGAAGTTTCCACCTCGAGTGGTACATACATTTTCATGATCAACAATGATTTATATTAACGTTAGAATCAATCATATTCCGAACCAAATTGTAACGCGTGATTTTGACTTTTGACGATTGTGAATTTCAAGCCTTTTACACAGGAATGCTGGAGCTTTCAAGAGTCAAAAAGGGGCACATAGGCATAAGAAGTTTCGGATTTTCGACTTTTCTGTCCTTTTTCCAAAAAAAATCTCTCCTCTCCCCGGGACCTGCTTTCCAAAACAGAGAACCTTTTCTCGCCTTTTCTACAACTCTTTTTCGGTGAAAGTCCCCAATTCGTGCTCCTTTTTATCTTTCGCTGCATCGTTCAATTCCACCCTCAATTTCCTTTCGCTCCATATCTTTCGTCTTTCGACTTTGATATTTTTCCAAAGCTGAATTCCATACGTGTTATCGCGTCCTTTCCCTTCCAAAAGGACATCTCAGACCCTCATTCCGACGAAATCATTAAAGAGCTCGGATTTATTCTCTATCCGTTTTCCTTAATCTTACTCAGTTTCCTAGATGTTGGAAACCTAAACGAGGGAATGTTTTATTGCTCTGCTCCGCAATGAAGACGTAGTATATGTCTTTACTCAACCACTAGTATGACTTCGGAAATTATCGTTACTTACTTTGCTGTTTTTCCAGTAGAACCGATTTCGAAGGTTTTAATCTATTTAAGAACTTGCGAAATATTTAAAATTAATTCATATTTATATTTCGGGAAATATTACCATTTTAACTAGAAAAATTGCACTGAATGTTTACGATTCTATTATTACTATTTTCTTGTAAGATATTTTCTGTAATCTTACTCAGTTTCCGAGATGTTGGGAATCTAAACGTCTAATTCTACTTAGGATAAAATCTTTTATTTTTTGCCCCGTACCAATATTTTCCTCCATTCCACCGTTAGTATGACTTTTGGAAATTTTAGAAATTTACTTTGCTGTTTTCCTGCAGAGATTACAGGAATCGCTATGTTTCTGAGCTATTGAAGAACTTGCGAGATATTTTTAATAACTCTTCTTTCTCTGTTAGCGAAGTTTGGTAGAGTGCTAGAAGTTTGAAGACGTAGTAGTATCATGCGCTCTCCTCATCATATAGCCTGCTTTGATACTGCGAGGAAGATCAAAGAAATACTTGTTAGAATCATTTGATTTAAGAACGCTTTTCCAAGAACGATAAGAAAAAGTAATCAATTCGGAAAGTAGAGTTATGGTGAATACACTATTTGTAACAAATCGAAAGGCGGCTTGCAGGATACATATTAGTATCAGGATACATACATCAAATACTTGTAGTATTTAAGAATAAATAAATAAATAAATATGTAGATATAAGTGGTTACCGATTGAACGAGAAAAATCGAACTTGTTTTGTTTGATTTTTTTGTTTTGATCCTATTATGACTATTGCCTCATAAGATATCATAATCTTATCATAATATTTACATTCAAGTGTATAAGATAACCCAAGGGGAAGCCAAAGAAATATCTACATGACAGGGACACGAATCCATCTCTCCCAATTCATCAAACAGGTATTATTGCCACTAAACTGCAATATCGAGTCAATTCCTTCTCTATAGACGGAATGCTTTGAAGGCAAGGAGACTACCGCTCCACATAGTGGCACCAACCAAGGACAGACGTCTTAATCAAGGTAGACAACTCACAACGCGATGTTTGAGAAAATTACACCGAATGACACAGGGAATAAGGAATTTTAATAATAACTCTTAATATACTGCAGTGCAGCTTAAAATTCTAAGGAGAAATATCGAACACGCCTCATCATGTGAAAAGTTACCTCCATGTTCTTATCCCCTGTATTAGATAACTATATGTGTTCTTTCAACGTTTCGGATTCTCTTCAGTCTTCTCCTTCGAAAACCGTCATTCCTTAATTGATAAGTATCCGGGTGCCACATTATTTAATCAAAGCTATTGTAACCTACAGATACCAAAGATGTAACAGAGGATAATTTTTAGTTTTTAAATAACAGGCATCTTTGCCACATCAGAAATGTCTTTTTGATCAACATCGATTTCAGAAATCACATAAAAATTTGGAAGAACTTTAGCCTACTATCCAGAATGGTGTTTCTGTTTGAACTTCGTATCCACACAATGCTGTTTACGGTTAATGCCAGTAAGGATTACTTCATTTCTTGAGGCAAGTGATGGAATATTGATGAGTTTTATGTAAAAAGATTTAACTTATAGATATTATTCATGCACTGAAAACCTTATTAGTTATGTTTTCGACGTCTCAGTGATTATAAACGTAATAAGGTCAGGAGTAATCTCTCACAAATTCTATGCCATGCTCTCGCATTACAAGTTGATTATCCCGCGTAATCATTATTCCGACGAGAATTTTCCCCTTATATGTTGCTTCACATCCTCCTCTCCCTCACTGAAAACGCCGGTAAACAAAGTCGCAAATTACAACATAAAACGCCAGCGAGGTATGTTTCAACGCTATGCGGCAGTAACCCTCGCCTCTCTTAATTATTACATATGCTGGGAGCACTACACGTCGCCCCCTCATAAATTCAAGACGCTACCAAAGTTTACATAACCGCTTTTTTAACGAGAAACATAAAAGCAAAGATTGCAGCCCTGTCCACCCACGCCTCTTCCGCGTAGTAGCTTCTTCACCCTCCACTGTCCCAGCGGAATCTTCCCTCACTTCTCCCTTGTCACTTAACAAATTACTGCTCAAGAATTAACAGGACGGCCACGTCTTCTTAGCGCTTGTCCCGCTTGCCCGCTGAGCATAACTGCGCGGATCTGTTTATCTCGTCGTCGTAAATTTTCCAAACGTGGCCTAGAACCTCGCCCATGTTTATCGTCTCTTACGTTGGAGTTAGTTCTCCCGCCTGGGACAAACTAGAGCCGAGCGCGAAGGTGGTATGCGCCTTGTTTATCTGGTCTAATACGAGGGAATGAAAATAATCTTATCTTTTTAATTAGAACGGAGTGAGGCCCTCGAAAAGTTATTTCAAACATTGTTTCGGTGTAATTGAAAAGGTCGGGATTGATATGAAGTGGTGTACGTGGAAGTTTTTGAGATTAAATAGTCTCGCTCGAGAGTTATTTTCTGTTGTTTTACACACCGCTGAGAGTAGGAAGCATTGAAAAATATATTTCTGTGTTTAAAAATAGCCATTATTGTTATTTTCTTATTTGCTATTATCGTCGATTTGAAAAGATGATGATTTCATTTATATATATCATAACAATGATTTATAATTAATTAAATTGTCTAATGAAATAATTTTATTTCTTTTATCGGCATGTTATTAGTTGTGAAACATCAATCATCTTTCGCATTCATTTGAGATAATTTTTTGTCGTTAAATGATGAATATTGGATGAATTAGAACTTTTACAAGTGATGTGAATACTTACAATCCATGCTATTTTATAAGATTTAAACTACTTCTATTCTTTGAATGGGAAAATGTATACCAAAGGCGTTTCTGATTTTAATTATAATGAATTTAATACAGTTTGTGTAGGTTTAGTTAGAATCATTTCTCGTATATATCTACTGTCCATTAAAATCCAAAATGGATGACTAATTTTCAGTGGAAATGAAAATTTAATTTGTAGTGTAATCTGTTAGAACTATCCTCTAAAATAGTCCGTAATTATCTTTCCGAATTTCAAGATTATACCGTATCATAGTCTGGAGAGCATTGAATAGGACAAAATGCTCTTTTTCTTCGATGATAAAAATCTCAAGTTGTGCCCTAAATTTCCTTACACGAAATATTTAATAGGCTTAAGAGTTATCCACTAAAAGTAAGTAATCGATGCATCACCAATAACTCCACGGAGAATCCATAATTGGCGTCTTAAGTTACACTACATCTAGTTCCAATCAAACTAATGAACCTAACTAATGAACTTGACTTCGGTAGCGATCCGATATTCAGTTACCCCGCTATTGCCTATTAGTAGCGAACATGACCGGGAGAACTCATGTTCTTCTGAATTGATGCATGTAATTCTGAGCGTCTTAGTATGAAACTATTTTGCAGCGGAAAACGTGCCAAGGAGAGGTTTTTCTATTGAAATGTAGCAAGTGGTGGAAAACTGTCCAAAGTCATGCTATTCTAAGTGGATCTATGGATAATTGTTTCGGGTTTAACATGGGGATCCGTAACATCCTTGTTGAATATCTCCTGAGACGTATCTTTGCCGTTAAGTGGAGGAAGTCACGTTAGTGAATCCGTGTCTTAGTGACTCTGAGTTGGTTTGAGTTGAAGAATTCGCCAGTGTTCATTTTTTATGGAATTTTATCAAGTTTGATCGAGTGGGATTTCAATATCGAATCTCCCATCTTTTGCTACCGAGCAATATGGTGGGTGTAAGATTGGTTATAGAGTCAGCCCTTGCAAAATCAGCAATAAATATTAGCTTAATGTCAATCATAAGATTCACCGGAATGTAGGTTGTTGAGGGTTATCTGGTACTCAACTGCGTACTTTCCCAACTTAATGAATTACTCCATAAAAGGTGCGAACATCATTTATTTATTGCAACGATGTTATTTACTCAGAAAAATAAAACTAAATTTTTATTACAAGCTAATTGAATATATTTTCTAATTGTTTTATATCGTGCAGATTGTATCTCTCTAATTTTTGAGAAATATATCAGATTCTTTTAGTGATAAATTTCTCAAATATACAATATGGAATGTTTTAGTCATTAAAGTAATTTTTACTAAATAATTATTCAGATGTACCCATAATTCATGAAAATGTAAAATATTATGTAAATTAACAATCTATACAATTAATTTGCGTATTTTATAGATATTGATGAATCATTATCCTTAATTTATTTTTACTAATTCCTTACTTGGGTAGCAAATATTTTTCTAGAAATTGGTTTGGCTGGTCTTTTTCTTCCGGAATGGAGATATGTACTTGATTTGAAATTATTTATTCTCAAAGATTGAGTGTTAATAACTGGCCTCATCTTACATACCCTCATTCTTTTCTTTATCTGAATCCGATTTTTACATCTTACGATTAAGAGAAATTTCACTCAAGTAGAATAAATCTATCCACCATTTTAATATCTTCGCCACTTACCACCACTCAAGTTACCGCTCAAGTGATCAGTGAAACGATACCGAAGGATAAGACTAATGACTCAAATCAGAGGCGATTGGTGGTAGAAATGTCAGGATATCTCAAATCTCATCGATCGTGCCTATTAACTGCGTAACTCTACCTCGGTACCCTTACGCGAACAAGAGAAAGGGAATGCGGAAAATTAGCAAGGCAGAGGATTCCGGGCATCATTTTCGTCACTTAAATTAAGCCTTGAAGTGGGAAAAAGTCGGTAATAAATTCGTTTCTATCAAATGCGTAATTGAATTCCGTAGGAGATACCTGCGTCACGGCTTCGTTTGACTGATTCAGGAATCGGGAATTTGTAACACACACCGCCCCATCAATTTTGTTTGCACATAAATAGCGGCGACTTAATTACAACTGTTATTTTGTCATTTCATGAATCATGGACAACGCGAAGCGTATATTCATCATCAAAAGAGGGATTGGAGCAAAGCATAATTATCTGCCACGCCATAGCGTGATCAGGTAATTTATCAACGTAAATATCCACCTGATGGGTTACGCACGGGTAATGATGCAAAATTTAGCGTTAGATAATTCCCGGGATTTTGACGTAGAGTCCATACGTGCCGGTTAAATGCAAATCCTTGCAGCTGATGCATTTTGCAATTCGGTGAAAGCTCGGAACGATCCTGTGAAAGATGCGCATGAATTCCGAGATCGGTACTTTTCCAATGATTGAAATGCAGGACGATTATTAAGGGAGAAGAGGTTTTAATTGATGAAAATTTTTCTGTTAAACAGTTTATTAATTAGTTTGTGCCGTCGCACAGTGGGCTAGAATCGAAAAAAGCTGGCCAAAAATACGAAAACGCTTTTTTTGAGTGAGGACTACGAAACTTCGCATGATTGATTTAGAATAAATTCTGCATACAACTATGGAGATCATTTAAGTAGGATCCTCCCCATTAAAATTATACAGGGGGTCAAAGTTGACCAATTTTTGCGAAAATTTCCAGTTTTCGATTTTTCACGAAATTCTTCAACTTCAAGTCAATTGTGAACACAAACTAGGAAAATCATCGAGTAAAATATGATGCCATTATATAAATATGTTCTTTGTCCTTCATAAGACTTGGTTTCAATCAGCTCTGGTGAATATTTATGTACTTTACATGACAAAATGGCGGACCCTGATTTTGGAACAAATTTTTACCTAAAGCGAGAAAAAAAGTTGATTGAGACACCGTGTGACACGGAGTTATTTACACCACGATAAACTACAAACCTTCGTTAATGGGAATCTGAAATAAAATCTTGCCCCAATTTGCCCCAATAATATATAAGTCGACTTTTCGACAACGCTGCAAGGCCCAAATCCGCGCGGCGGAGCACCGTCCTCCGCTACGCTCTCGTGTTTTGGGAGGAACAACGAACCAATACGTTTCTGATTCGTTCTTTTTGTATATTTTGAGCATTATTATACTTCGTACATATCTTAGATAACTATGTTTGTGATTTTGATACTGAATGCTTCTTCACTCTCAACTATACTGAAAATTTACTTACAAAATCGATACAAAAAGTCACCACTTTGTGTAATTTAATAACAGTAATAAAATATAATTGTGATATTATGAAAATGGTGGCATATAGCGTAGCATTCTCTTCAAATACAAAAATTGGCCACATCTGGAGTTGTTTTGGTGACCGTCGCAGTGCTCTGGAAAAGTTCGGCAAAAGGCTCGTTTTATGACAGGCAGCTGCACTTTTCCGGATTAAAAGTACCCTTAGAATTGCATGTCCGTGATTTTTCCTTACAAGCTTAGGAATAGTTCAGTTCTATTTGAACATTAGATAAGAAGGTGTTGTGTTTTGTAGCTACGACAGTTCTGTGAACAAGAAGTCTTCGACAATCTCCTGGTAGCATTCCTCGAGTGAGGTTTTAGATATTTCATTGGAATTATATCTGGTGAGATATGTTTTTTCATTATATATTCCCTTTTATTTAATGTATCAGAATACGGTCGTAAATATGATGTATTTTCTGATCGTTTTAAAATGTGCTCACATTATTTGAGTGTTCTCTACTCCCTTTGTCCTGCATGTATTATAAAATGCTACATTTGCGGAAAGAAATTTTCGAATATGAACAATCTATCGACGATTAGTAATCGAAAAGTGGACGCAGAAAATTTGTCCTATAGCATTTCTACGCTGCATGGTTGAATTAGAATTTTTTGAGTGTTTATTACATATCTTTCCGACTTACCTTTAAGCAACTGTAGGTGAGAGTACCATATTGATGAGTATGATGTTATGTCATAAGACGTACCCATTGAATTTATCTTAATATTCTTAAGTAGGCTCGTGATAATCCCAAATTACTGTTTGAGGAGAGAAAATCTCATATTCAGAAAGAGTTTAGAAAAAAGATGGGACTGATTGTAGATGTACCTAAACCAGGATTTGGCTCCACAAATTATGGAAATACATCAAAGCGTTTCTTTAAAAGTCCGCTAGTTAAATCTAGCAGCTGAAATAACAGGTGCGAGGTTGGATTTATTTTTATTAATGCGTAATCTTTTATTAAATGTAAAAAACAGGACACTGAAAAAGATAAAGAAGAAATTTTCACTCAAAAAGATAAGAGTTCTGTATATGGTTTGTTTTATATTATTAATTTTTTTCCTAAACTACCGTCTCCCAATTATAATTTAATTATACATTTCCTAAAAACAATTGACTAAGATCTCATAAAAAGATTCGCCAATATCTTGAAGGTAATTTCAAGTGGTTTTCCACTAAATGAAATAGCGTTCAAAGATTATTGCTGTGCTACAGCAGAGATGTATGTCCGATTATATCCGTGGTACTATATGCCACCAACAGTACATAATGTACTTATACACGGGGCTGAAATAGCAAAACAGGCAATCCTTCCGTTAGGGCAACTGACAGAAGAGGCAATGGAGGCCCGGAATAAAGACGCAAGAAAATACCGGGAGAGATACACAAGGAAACACTCCTGAGTGGCCACGAACGAAGATTTGTTCCGAAGATTACTTCTAACTTCTGATCCGCTAATTTCAATATCGGCACCAGTTAGAGCAACGAAAGGATCGAGGAATATGAGCAAAGAGATTAAGGGGCTCCTAGTCATGAACAATGAGGAGGAATTGGCTTATGGGGATGAAGATTCTTCAGACGAGGAATGCATTTAATAGAAAAGGTAATTTATAAAAACACCGTATACTTCATTATAAACTCACTTAAAACTTTGAATGCATGATTTAGTAGAAATTTAGCATTATCGCACAAAAGTAAACTAATATATGATATTAATATCGCTTACGTGGTCCCATGCTTTAAAGCATAACCCATTTCATTTTTTACAATCATCACCCTACAAGAAATGGTGACTTTGTAATAAATATTGATGTCTAAGATATGTACGAAGTATAATAATGCTCAAAATATACAAAAAGAACGAATCAGAAACGTATTGGTTCGTTGTTCCTCCCAAAACACGAGAGCGTAGCGGAGGACGGTGCTCCGCCGCGCGGATTTGGGCCTTGCAGCGTTGTCGAAAAGTCGACTTATATATTATTGGGGCAAATTGGGGCAAGATTTTATTTCAGATTCCCATTAACGAAGGTTTGTAGTTTATCGTGGTGTAAATAACTCCGTGTCACACGGTGTCTCAATCAACTTTTTTTCTCGCTTTAGGTAAAAATTTGTTCCAAAATCAGGGTCCGCCATTTTGTCATGTAAAGTACATAAATATTCACCAGAGCTGATTGAAACCAAGTCTTATGAAGGACAAAGAACATATTTATATAATGGCATCATATTTTACTCGATGATTTTCCTAGTTTGTGTTCACAATTGACTTGAAGTTGAAGAATTTCGTGAAAAATCGAAAACTGGAAATTTTCGCAAAAATTGGTCAACTTTGACCCCCTGTATAATTTTAATGGGGAGGATCCTACTTAAATGATCTCCATAGTTGTATGCAGAATTTATTCTAAATCAATCATGCGAAGTTTTGTAGTCCTCACTCAAAAAAAGCGTTTTCGTATTTTTGGCCAGCTTTTCTCGATTCTAGCCCACTGTGCGTCGTTAAGGTGGCATTTAGATCGAAAGTTTTCTCATTCATCTAAATGATCGTCAATATTAACATATACCTTATGCATAGTTGCCAATTTAGTGATGTTTTTTGCAAAATATAGCGACTGTTTTCATCATTAAGAGTAACTTGTTCTGCTTTACCAAAATTTCGTACTCTATGGATGTCAGCTAAACACTAGATGATTTACTTTAGTAACAGTATTAAAAATAAGTACTATTTAATAGTAAAATATTAGTACAAGTACTTTTTAAGTGTTTCGGCAGCTGAGGCCATTTCGCACGTGCGTTTCCACCGGGAATCGAACTCGGAGCCACTTTTACCAAATTCATACCCACTTGGCTATCCTGGGGCCCTTAAAAATAAGGATTACCTTAATTTATTTAAAGAGATTGTTATTATTAATATTTACAAAAACAAAAAGTCTTATCTTAAACATTAGTTGAGTCATTCTATTATTTACATTTATATATAGACCCTGCAAACCGCTACTGGCGCATGGCAGGGGGTGTGAAACACCGAAAACCCTATCTACCCTTGACTGCTGTTGGCTTCTCTAATATTTCGCGGAAAAAATGACCAATGACCAATGATCGAGCTATGCATATCTTCTCCCCTTTATTTCGAAGAAATATATACGAATTTTTATAGTAAACCCTTATGTATAAAATACTTACAATGAAAGGAAATTTAAAATCAGTAGTTAATATATGCAGGATCTACGGATGGAAGTTTTAGAGTTAAAATTTGAGAAATATTTATTTTCACCAAGATTTAATTTCAAAAGACGACCGTTTACAGCCATCAACTGATGATTACTAAGATTTCCTCTTCCATCCTTACACCTTTTCACGAATTTCGGCGTACGATAATAGGTAATAGCTATTTTTATTTGCCAAATTCTGAAATAAATGGAGATTCAGCAGGATGTAATTAATAATGGAATTTCCTTTGATAGTGGTTCTTAGCAGGATAGCTTATAAAATTCTTTGATTCGTATATTTCCTGAAAGACGCTGATGATTGAACCTAAAAGGTTTTCTTGATAAATAAAGCAAGAAATTCAATATGATAGAGACCTTCCTGCTGCTCCCATTTATGGAATTAATCTAAAGGTCAACTCGTCGTCCTACGCGTGAAATCAACTCATGCCTATCATGAATCTATCTTCTCTGAATTATATGAATGCCTGCTTTACGGAGAGCAGTCATAAGATTAAACAGTAAATGAATCGTTTCAAATATTTATCTCAAATTTGATGATGGAGCTGTTAATGCAGAATATTCTTATAATCAGAGACTTTGTTTGGAAACTTAACTCTTGGTGAAACATGAAACAGCGAAACATTTTTGGGAGAATGGATAAGAAAAGTGGGAAAATGGCACCCTCACTTAATTATTAAACCGGAAAAGATGATTTTCTCATACATTAGGCAGTCAGCTTGAACATTTGTTGTTGCGAAGTAGGCAGGAAATATTCTTTCTATTCTTTGTTCTACAAATGATTACGTTTTCCCTAATAAAATGGCTCCATGGCATAATTAGTTCAATATACCCACCGGTAATTCGGTGACGTTTTTTTTAATTGTCGTTCATCATATTACCAAGTAAATTACGTTGTTATATTGAAGAATAGAAGTCTATAAAGTTATCAATGAAATTTCTTTTAATCTTTTTGTCTGTCATTATTTTTTTACTTCGAATAAATGATCACCAAATTGATAAGTGAATTATATTATCTGCGATTCTCAAACCGTTATATAATTCCCTCTAATTACGCCTCTTAAATTTGAAGCTAAATTGAATATTATTATTTTATTAAATATTAATAATAATTCGTAATACATGAATAGTTTAGAGTTATTCGCGCGATAATTATAAAAAACGAATTATTTCATTCTCTCAATGAATGATTTTCACATATCAGTGGGATTTATTGAATATTCATAACGGTATTATAATTCCCACTCATATTTTGAATATTGGAGAAATTGAGTTAAAGTAATATAGTATTGTCATTAAACTCATAGAAATGAAAAAATCAGAGCAACTTAATATATTCATCTACACAAATATCCACACTACTTGTGTAATTCTAGCGTAAGCTAGTAACAAAATACCATTCAACAAAGACTCCATATTTAATCTGATACTATCTAACATAGTCTAATAAACTATAGCTGACGTTCACCTCTCCAGTTTTATCTCTCTCAATATTTCAAACCTCAAATCAACATTAGCATAATGCATATCCACTTTCGAAGCAAAAGAATAACGTTTGCCCGTTAAACTACAACAATGGGCCTTTCAATCAACAGATTACAAAGGGAAACGATAAAGCTAGTCACATGGCATGTACAATCGGACCTGTAAATAGCCACTGCGTGATTATGATACCTCCATTTGTTCTTAGCATGAATTACCAGCGTTGCTAATGGAATGCATAACACAGGGGAAAATAACATACGCAGAAATTTTACGCTAAAATTGTAACTTTTACGAAAATTTTCCTTTAAAATTGGCTGGAATATTCCTCGTATATTTGGAACTTCAATTCCATTTGATTGTAGAAACTAATTTTAAACCTCGTTCATGAATAATGGCCCTGTATGTCAACCATTTTCCCGCCAGGCAATAATAAATTTGACGCGCATTATCAAGCGATTCCGTGATTTTTTTCGCTCAGCTCGTATCGCCGAACCTCATTATTTCAAATGCCACGAGGTGATAAAATGGAATCCACGCCGCGACCAAACATCCGCGATTCTTTCCTATAAAGTTATCATCAACGTCTGGGTTTAATCACTCTGGAATTGGGCGATAGTCGCTCCGGAGATTACGCTTTCCATCTTTTTCATTTCCTCGACGTCGCGAAGTTGAATTGATCCCCGTCGAGGCTTTGATGCTACTTTTTTTGCCCGAAGCGAGCGGTTTGATAGAGGATGGTTAAGTCGAGCGGAAAATTTTTCGGATTGACTTATTCCCTGGTGTTTGCATTTGAAGCAGAGAGAAAAAGACCTGTAGATCGCGGTCTTTTTTTTGTTCCTGAGGCGAAGAAATCGGGGGGACTTAATAAACGGGAAAACCCTTCGACAAAGCGGTGTGGAGACTTTTTGGTTCTTCTCGCTCCTCTGACCAAACCTAATGAGTGACGCGTTTGAAAGTGATTACTAATTATTAAACGGGGAAAGGGGACAGAGTTTGCTTGCTTGATCGTTATAGGTTTAATCTGCCGGAAATGTTTTTGTCTCTATTTTATCCTGCGTTAGGAAAGGTTATTTTCAACGCGATTCATTCACGTAAACTTTACTGCGTGATCTCTTATAGTGCTGTAGATGTGTGTGCGGCGTTTTCTTAAGTTATCGCCAAACATCACTTAATTTGGTATTGGGCGCTAATGGGTGCTATAGACTGTATTTACTCTTGAAATACCGTTCGGTAGGTAAGGATGATCAGAAAATCATGAAGTTCTCTGTGGGAAACATTCGTTCTAGGATGACTTTAAAATTCTACTAGAAAATAATAGCTGTCTCTCCATTAGGAATGTCTTTAATCACTCAAATCTGGTACTTTTTGACAAATGATGTTCGTGAAATTTCAAAAAACTAACAAATTTATTAAAAAATAGCATATCATCACCAGCCACCTTTTTAATTAATGCAATCCAATCGATTCCAACAAACTAGGTTATTTTTTTAAACTTTATTATATCCACAGGAAATTAATATTTTGAAACTACTTCGTCTACCAGTTGACATCTTCACTTATTCATTTAGTAGAGGACACCCAATCTTCAACTCATTCTTTATCCAGATGGTCACATAATGCATGAAGATGTCTACTTGTAGACGAAAGTAGTCATCACAAATATGGCCTGTGGACATTACAAACTTTTAATCCTATATTATGGCTCCTCATTACAAAGTTGAGACTGACTACATCAGATTTAAACTGTGGTGCAACGTAACGGCACCAATTTTCTTCTTCTATAAATTTGATAGAATAAAGATATAAAATTATCCGCAACGGTGGCTTTATGATGGATTATTAAACTTCAATAAGGATACACGCCTTGCGGCAGTCTTATACCCACATTACACATTTTACTAAGGTTATTCATCAGCGCCTATTGTGTGGAGAGAGTACACATCACAGCTATTGCGATCACGGGTAGTTAATTGGATGAAGATTAATAGGCCGTCACTATGCTTTGTATTTATGTGGGAAATTCCATTAGATATATAGAGCGCTGTGGGCTTCGAATGTTTGATCTCCTTTTGTAGGTTAGTCCAATTCAAAGAAATCCTGTCTTTTCTTGCCCTTTCTCAAGTTATATGGTTTCACTTTTCCATTTGTGGCTGTCATCCTTCCTTCGACAAGCGGCGAGATGCTTTTTTCATCTTTTTCTCCATCCTAAGTTAGAACATCTTTTCTCTCCTTTCTGTTGGAATATCTTTTATATCCGTCTCTGGTTCCTGTTTTTGTAGTTGGAATAATCTTTTCGTAGCATTGCTTAATATCCTCTAGATCTACTTTCTTCTTCAAGTCAGATATTTACTTATTCAATTAACGCTCTGTATATACGAATCTAAATAGTTTCACGTGGAGTTCCTAGAGGACCCAGACCATTTAAGGCGATTTCTAATAACAAAATTTACCACTTAACTACTGTATGAACAAAAAATGAGTAATAATTATAATTTTAGCGAAAAACAGTGTAAAACTGCATACTTGAAAAGCAAAATGCATAATTTAGAACTGAAATAAAATTGAAGGATTTTCTTTACTGTGAAGATAGCTGTATAATAACTTAAAAGGGATATTTGAAAATAAAATTCTGTTAAATGTAATTCGTTTAAATTTGTCTCGTTCTCAGTTGAAAATGTAATAAAACTACCAAAATACAATTGCATGATGTGGGATGTCGGTAGATTTCAATGATATACATTCCCGTGGCTTAAATTAAGGTACAATTCTGCTGTTTGGGCTCCAAATAGTTTTTGTTTGAGATACGTCAGGTATGAATTTTGGCAAAAACATGAGAAATATATTTTTCGAAAATAAGTCCGCATGTATGCTTCATTCGAACACATAAAAATATTTTAGGTAGAATATACGAGTTATGCCATTCTATTTCTACTTGACTCGTATGCCATTCTATGTCCACTTAACGTAACAAAAGGGTTTGAGAAGGAATAAATACGTGACTTTACTTTAAAAATGCTGCATGCTCCCTGAAAGATGAAGGTACTTCATCTTTATGTAAGATTTTACATCTAAATGCCTGAATTTTTCAAGCAAAAAATTACGAAAATTTCTTAGACGAAGCAGAGTATCATATGTCGTATGTCGTATGACGTTGCTCAGTCTAATAAGGATTTTATGAGAAAAATAGTATGTGGGTAACGGAAAATATTAATAATTCCAAAATCATTTTGTCTCAGAAGTCTTCAGACAGTCAGTCATGAAACTTACATAACCCTTAAGATTTAAATATCATATTTTATTTTTGAGTATATTTTTACATGCCGAAATAATTTTAAATATAACTTTGAGTGAATGATTCTAGTATTCGAATGACTTAGAGGTTAATTATCATTGAGTAAATGATGACTGACTTTGGATGGTTCTATTGAGCAATATATATCACGAGGCACGATTAGAACATTGATATCTATTTTCGTCGATAGATAAATAAACACTGTATTATATTATAAGGACCGATTAAATGATAAAGAGTGGGAAGTAAATCCCTCCATATGTCTCTTAAATATCTAGCCGTATAGCTTTAGTAGAGTACTAGAGAATTTTACGTGGATAGTAAAATCTTTTAGAGATATGTTATGGCCGAATCGAAAGAAGACTGGAGTGTAAGATTCACTACGGTTCAATGAAAACTGCTATCAATTCTGTGTTACCATTTTATAAGCAGTCGTGAACTCGTCCCTGATTACTCGGAACGTCGTGACAAATAAAAACAAAAATAGTTTTATAGCATGCTCATTTTCTCTCGTCACATAAAACTTAGGATAAAGGATAGGTTCACAAAGGATCTATGACGTTGTGCCATCAAAGGCAACGCCTTTTCTTAAGGAAGGTCTCTAGGCGTATGAATGGAAAGTCAAATAGTTCCCTTCGGAGAAGACCGGAGATGGAGTAAAATTTGCTCAAACGCGCTCGTACTTCACGGCGTAGAAAATTAAATCTACAAAAGAGAATAGGTATAAAAACTTGGGACTAAAGTAACACTAAAGAAAAATTTGAGCAGTTGAAATTTCGTCCTTGCACGTAGCTTGGATTCTGGGAAAATACGGTGGATGAAAATTCTTTCTAAAAGTTTTAATAGACTAGCTGGATGTTGTAATATTTTCAACGATAGAATTCTTAAAATGTATATTGTAGAGAATTCATAAATTTCAGAGAATTCGCATGAATTTTATCTTAGTTTTTAGAGAATTTATAGATTGCAGAGAATTCAAACACTGCGGAGAATTGACAGTATATAATTTTTATATTTTTGAATTACTCCTGTTTCTAGGCCGTAACTTTCTTTGAACTATCGTAGTAACTTTGTCTTTTTAGGGCAATCAATGGCAATGTCTGTTTTCATGAAAACAATTTTGCCATTTCTTACTTGTTTATATGCTGTTTTAGCGTTATTTCTATTACATAATGAAATCCTTATACAACGTATAACCATTTCAAAGCGACGCTCTTTTTTTTATTTTAAGGTATATATGTCTTGTATATTTATATTTTTTATTTATCTGTAATTATGACTGTGGTATAGGTTAACGTCACCCTCTGTCCTTGCGACTTACAGCGGCGGTCTTATGTAATAATTAAATAATAGTTAATCACATTGAGATTGTAGTAAAGATAGTTTATTGGAAGAATACTGCAAATTTATAAAAAATGTATACAATGCATTTACGAGTTCTTCTATAAAAGAAAGCTCCATGGGATTATGATACCAGGGGAAGGAAATGAAAATTTTACGAATCTACTTAATTACTGATAATTATTTAAATAGACTGTAATTGATAGTTTTGTTAGTTAATTTTGATACTTAATTAGTTTTTTTATCTATTCCCTTTACATACGTTCAGTTATTTGTATCAGATATAGGCAAAAAAATAATAATCCCTTATTTGATTATGGAATATTATCAGGCAAATGTGAAAAATTTTAAAACTTTTATTTCATTAATCATATAATTTTTGACTCCTCTCAATAATGATCCCCATTCTCGAATGGATAAGGTTTATTTCTGAAGAAAAGCGATAAAGATGGACTGGATATAGAAAAAGATTACGGAGACGTTAATAGTTTTCCACCGTATTTTAACTCTCTTTTCTCCAGCCGAAGTTTCTGCTCTCTTTCGCATATCTTGTAGCCCTGGCAACATATTTGGTATCCGAGCGTCAGCTGTCTAGTTTTAGTCTGGCAGCCAATAAAAAACGAGCAGGGAAATGCTATTGTTGCCTCTAACCCACGTCACCGGCACCCTATCCTTCCGCCCACACATCCTAGATCCCTGAACCTTCCTTTCTCCATACAAGTTTCCACCTTTCCGAGGGTTCGATCCCGAATGAAAAGGAGGCGTGGGTGAAGGATGAGCATGGAAGAATAACACGTGAATGAAGGAATACGAGATTCGCATCAAGAGTATTGGAGAAGGTATAGAGGAAGGCCTTTGTTGCTGGCGAAATAGAGAGGTAGGCTGGAGTCTAGAATTTCGTTTTAGGTCAAGAAAATCAAAGCAAGAAAGAAATAGAGGGAGAAGCGCATTAGGGTCTGTACATTTATGGAACGGTCAGGCATTGGCCTATACCCCTATTGATTCTATTCTTAGGAGTAAAGACTTCCTCGAGCAGCTTTGCTAGGGACTGAAATGTTTTCCCTGTGAAAAAAAGCATCCTTTTCCTGCCCAATGTAAGTCGTTTTAGTTATGTTAGAAATTTTTTTTCGTAATAGATAGAGCAGATTGCTTAGATTCAAACCTAATTATTTCAGTGGTCTCAAGTTTTTAAAATAATGCCAGCTAATGATTATAATTGAAATCGGTTTGTGATTTTTATTCCATCTCTTATTGGAATTGTGGAACATTATATAATAGATGATCGTTTAAAATACTATATACAGTCTCAGTTTATATCTCAGATTCCCTCGCTTAATCATTTAGGAAAACATTCTCAACCTCTTTAGCTACTATCACATCTTAAATTCTGCAAACTATGTTCTAACATCCTTTTGTAAGAACCAATAATTACTCAATTGCATACTCAAAATCAACAATTCATATTAGGATATCTGTAATAACTAGAAACCGTATTCTTCATGTCGGCAATCAAAGATTACAAGACCAAATTTAAATACCTGGCCACTTATATGGATGTTCTTTTTTAAATTATATTAATGCAAATGACTTCTTTAGCGTTCATAACCAAATAATAATTTTGGATAGGAATACGTTTTGGTTGATTTCACTGCAATATCACCTCTACGAAACAAAAATTCTGTATTTATAAACCTTTAAGTTAAAAAAATCTATTGATGGAGCCAATACTATATCAGAGTTTTTCAAAGGAAAGATTTAAAAATCACTATTACAAAAAAACTTCGTTAGACCATTGGATTAATATAATGTACATTATTACTGTGAATGACCGGTGTCGCACAAATTAATAAACCATTAATAACTAAGCTAATTACTATTACTATTACACCTAACAAACTTTTAAACTCAGTCCCGTCATATATTACCATTCCCGTGCAATTGTAGGTAATATATTTCTTTATCCACCTAATAATTTATCACCTGCAACGACCTGCATAAGAAGATGATTTCTACTAAGGAAGGGAAGGAAAAAAATTGAAATTTGCACAGAAAGGCTCCTAACCTTTTTTAAAGCTGAATTAGACCCAAAGAATTCACGAAAGTGAAAAAGTCTGGTTGTAAGATCAGAAATCCAGCTAAGACCTCCCAGAATATGTCTTACATTTCCATCTAGCTCGATATTTTTTGAGATATATTGTACGTGAAGCGAGAGTTTTCCGCATCTTAGCGGCACCCACGACCGCCACGGTCCTCATAGATGCAACTTGCCAAAAATAGATGCATAGGAGAAGTGAAACCTTATATCAAAGTGCCTCCTACCCTCCCAAAGAAGCTTCTCGTACACCCAGGGTTTTGTGCACCTCTTTAAAAGTTAGCCAAAACTGTTTTCCGATGTTTCCTATAGACACTCTTACAAGCTCGGAAGAACGATGAAAGTGAAGGCAAAGGAATGGGTGCCTCGACGGTGTTTTTTACGTTCTGCCGGAGAAACAACCACCAAGGCCGATGAAATGGATCGTAAGGAAATTGTTCATTCCTTTGTTTTTACTGTGCCATTTTATTGGCCCGTATATAAGACCATCGGGATGCTTTTACATAGAAGTTTACGCGCGAATTTACGGCGAAACGATTCTCCGATTTTATTGCTGCGGAGGAATGCATATTTCTGCATGTCTCTCGTAAGCTAAAACGAAGGTGATGAAGAGAAAAATTACAGGGCTTCATCTACTTGTTATTAAAGTTGGGATCAAAACAGCTGAATATTGTTTGAATGTGCTTAATGCTCTTAAGCGGAAAATGGCGAATACAGGTTTTCGGCACCTAAACTGAGGTCTTCTCCCATTGAACGTTTACTGACGTCATAGACTTTGATGGCGGAATTGAAGGGTCTGTTTTATGAATGGAGGGTGAAACGTCTCAAGATTGCTTGACGTGAGCGTTTAAATGCGATGAATAAACCGTGCGAAAACATCCACGCGTTTGTCCGAAATTTATTTCTCTTTTCGTGTGGCGAAAACCCAGAATGGGGTTTTATTGGAAACGGCTTAGAATTGTTGGTATTGAAAAGTTGAGTCTTGTTGAAAGTTCGAATGTTGCATTTTGGATAATTAGTTGACGTATGTTTTCCGAAGAAATGTTCGACGTTATTTATGGAATTTCGATTGAATTTAAAATTATGTAAAATTTGTTTCCATTCATTCCTTCGATTTCTGTCTTATTCTTTATTTAAAATAGCACGTTATCTCATTTTCATTGGTAAAAATGCCATAGTTTAGGAGATCCGTTCAAGTTCCCAAAGTTCAAATCCCAACGAGAAGTGAAAAACTGTGACTCTGGGACTCGAACCCAGGTCTCCCACTTTCCGGGCAAATATTCTAGCAATTGAACTACCGAGCCACTTCATCTCACTTCTGTGATCGGTAGTTTTTATGAGCATGTGAGATCCCTTCAATTTAAAAATTCAGCTGCAGTAATTTATTCCATTTTCCAATATAAGAAGCGATAATCAACCTATGACTAACTTTCACTTAAATACGAGGAAAAAGATCATAAATATATTGCTATCAGATTATAGAAACCACTTTCACAAATGAGATATAAACTTGGTAGACGTCGTTTACTCACCACGTAGATTCACTGCAAACAGTTAGGGCCCGAATTCTTATATTAAAGATGACAATTTAAAATTAATGATAAGAAAATAAAAGATTTTAGTATCCAGGAAGCTCTGCTCTCGAGATTTATTTTTACATGGATATGCTGAGAGTTTCGTTATATTTTATTCAGAGAGCTTTTATACGAGGGTCATCCGGAAAGTAGTACCCGTTCGTGAAATAAAGACACAAAAGTAAATATTAACAAACATAAAAAATTTTATTTGAAAGAGGATACTTTAAACTACTTCTCAACATAATCTCCAAGCAAATTAAGGCATTTGTCATAACGTGTGACAAGTTTCTGTATTCCTGCTGCATAGTCCTCCGCCGCCAGCTCATTGAGATACAGGGTCACTCCTTCTTTAAGTTCTTCATCGCTGTCAAATCTTTTCCCCGCCAAAAAGTCTTTAAGCTTTGTAAAGAGATGAAAATCTGAAGGGGCCAAGTCCGGGCTATACGGTGGATGGTCGAAAGTTTCCCATTTGAATTGCTGCAAAAGTCTTTGTGTTATCCCAGCTGCATGAGGCCTGGCATTGTCATGAACGAGAATGACACCAGTGGACAATAGACCTCGCCGCCGATTTTGTATTGCCCGCCGTAATTTCTTTAATGTTTCACAATACGCATTGTCATTAATAGTGTCTCCACGGGCCATAAAATCAATAAGCAATACACCTCGTCGATCCCAGAAAATGGTTGCCATGAGTTTACTGGTGGACAGAACTGTCTTGAATTTTTTTTGTTTGTTTGGTGAATGAGCATGATGCCACTCCATTGACTGTCGTTTACTCTCAGGTGATGCATAACAAACCCATGTTTCGTCACCAGTAATTATGCGAGTCAAGAAAGAGTCTCCTTCATCAGAATAGCGTCCCAAAAACGTCAGTGCTGCAGCCATACGCTTGGTTTTGTGCTCATCTGTAAGCATGCGAGGGACCCATCTTGCACAAATTTTTGCATAATGCAGATGGTCTTTAACAATTTCATGAACAATTGTTCGAGAAACATTGGGAAAATGCTCACAGATGTCATCAATTGTGACGCGCCGATCGTTCCTCACGAATTCGTCAACTGAGCTCACCAGTTGGTCTGTAATGACAGACGGTCTCCCCGAACGCTCATCGTCGTGTGTGTTCCCCCTCCCCATGTTGAACTTGCGACACCACCGCCGAACAGACGACTCGTCCATTACATTGTCTCCATACACCTCCTTTAATTGGCGATGAATATCACATGGGCGAACGTTTCTTGCATTGAGGAATTTAATCACTGCCCTCACTTCACAACTGGCGGCGTTCTCAATTTTTTTAAACATTGTAAACAATCACAGAAACAACACAGGCAATGCTAGCGTCACGCAACTTGGCTCAGAGAAGGCAGACAAGCCACTGAAGCTATCTGACCTTGTCCAGCGGCTACTCGCGTCGTCAGCACTTCATGCGGCACTAACGGGTACTACTTTCCGGATGACCCTCGTACATTCTGAGAAATGATATTTCGGTCTTTGCATAAAGTTTCGGTTTTAGAACAATACCGGAAGACTCAAGAGCTTACCTTGTTCCTATATATTATCTTTGAACTTTCATGTTGAACTATATTTCCTATTTTGCTCTTACTAATATAAAATTGGTGCATATTGCATATCAGTTCGTTTAAGCTCCTTGGCTTGTATTCAGGCTTGCTGAGTCCCTTTGTTGTTACAGAAATAGGCCTGTAAAATTTTACAGCTGTGATATTAACGATTTGCATTTTGAGCATTAAGTGAGATGTATATAAAAACATGTATCGATAAATGAACCTCTTATCTTAATTTATAGATTATCTTTTGCCATTAATTATGTCCATCATTGTTCAAAGCGAATCGGCGTTTCTCGACAAAGCTACTTTCGGAAATTATGATGTAAAGATCGTTCCAATTATTTCTATAAAATTTTTATACCTAAATCTAAACACGGACAAGGGTCTGTTAACATTTTTGCCAAAATATCCACAACTTAATCTCCCACGATGAATGTATAATTGATTAAATTTTATTCCGCGCCAACCCCTCTCACTTTAATTCCCAACTCCCATTTCTTCCAAACTGTTTCCTTCCAATCACTCCAGCGTTCGCACATTTCGCAAAACTCCAATTCTTATTCCACACAAAAGCCACAACAGAAAATCAGGCGGGAAATTATTTTTCCTCCCGGGAAATAATTATATCGTCAGCGTCGCGCTCGCCCGCTGATTCGCTCTCCGACTTTCATTAAAATTTCAACGCATGCGGCATTAGTCCCTTTTAAATCCTGGAAATTCGTTACTCAGCTTTGGACGCTTTTCGTTTTCCCAGACTGAATACCCCGCTAAACGACTGACATCTCTTCAAATCTCTCCTTCCTTATCCGACTCCCGCTTTCCACACTCCTATTTTATTCCGTGCGAACTGAGGGCTGCCAGAGAGACGCCTGGATCCTCCAACACTCTCACACGTCTATCTCTCTCCCTACTTCTCCACTCACTCCCTTGCCTCGCTCCCCATCCCGTCCCAATTCTTTCCCTCTCTCCACCCCTCAGCTTATCCCCCACACTTTTGTGTCGTGCCTGAATGAACGTGTGAAAGGAATAAATACCATCCCCATGAGTGGATTTCCCCCCTTAAGAGTTTCGCCTGTCCTCTCTCTCCTTCTTATTATCCGCGTCTCCTTTACCATCCCTTCCAGTTGAATCTCCTCTTTAGCCATATCCTCACTCGCTCTTCTAAAGTCTTCTTCTTTTTGGTCTCTTAATCTTACTGGTTTTCTTACCCTCATTTGCTCCCCCCTACGACATCTGTGTAAGTAACCTAATGAGGTTTTGCTCTGGGGTGCCAGTAAATTTAAGTAGTCATTGGTTTCACACAGCTATCATTCTCAATACTTAATGGCTATATTCCCTAGAAGTAGTATGTTAAGAGTGCTTTGACAGTTGAGGCCATCTAGTACATACGTGGGCTCTCACTGGATATAGAACCTGGGACCAATTTCATCGAAGTCGAACGCGCTACCCACATGGCTGTCCGGGATCCCGGCTGTTTCCTTGATTCTCCAAGATCGAGAAGAAACATTTATCTAATAAATTTCTAGAATTTTGAAAATTTTGCAATAACTACTTCACTTAATGAAACTAAGTCTCAGATCCTTAAACCTCTGGAAATAACGTTAGACTATACTATTATGACTCTCAAATCAACTATAAGCCCACAAGAAAGAAGTGCCACACCCCGTATCCAAGTAGGCACGTCGGTCCTTTGAGGGTTAAATAGCTTATTTGTGACCACCCTACTGTAAACATAATGTAAATAAACCGTAGACAGAGGGTTTCAACGAATTGCATGGCTCTTTGTCCCATTGCAGAGATAGGGAATCTGCGACCTATTCAGTTGTTCAATACGACCTTGTTGGCACTCCGTAGACGCTTTTCTTTTTTTAAATAATACCTTTTCCCAATCTCACGAGTGATATCAAGTGGAAAATAAAATGGAAAATAATTTCTAAGCGAGTGTATTCGTTTCTCGTGTATAATGTCGATGTTAAACTGCTTGAATGTAGGAAATACACAACTCAAGTTTGGCCTTTTTGACTTTTTTGACTGAAGTGTTTACATATAAATATGTGTTTATGTACTTTATATTTGCGTCCTTCCAATTATAGAAGGATCCCCACCCCTATACAAACATATGGTCGATTGATGAATCCATAACAGTACGGAGATCTATTATAGTTCTATTGAATAACAATGTAAATATTCTACCAGATTAAATTTTGTGGAAACTAATCGTTAATCAGCTGTAGATTTTTCTTAGTTATTTTGTTTGATGTATGCCTTAGGTCTTCATTGAATACTTAAGTTGCAGAACTTGATGGAATATACATTTTACATACATCATTTCGAAACTTAATTTTCACTTCCATTGCCTCCAACTTCTAAAATTTGTTGATCAAATGCGAATCGGCGGTAAGATAAATGTTTGGATTTTATTGTAGAGCATCAAACTACGTTAGTTTGTTTTCCCTTGAAGGAACTCAAATCCGAGCTTAACTTCTTATTCTCCGTTATGGCCTTATTAAAACTGAATTCCTCTCATTCATTAGCAGTGTCATTCATTAGCAACTTCAAAGCTTTTCAAGTGAATTTCAAAGAAACTAATTTAATAGCATTTTCCTTTTAAGAAGAACAAATTTTTAGAGTGATTAATTCAACATGAACAGAGATTTATCAATAAATTTGGAATTTTATCATTACTAATTCGAGGGAAGTTTCATTTCAGTGACATATGTGTCAAATAAGAATAAGGAATTCCTATATTTCTGGGTCGAATTTAAGCAAAGGCATAAATGTCTGTGTTCATTCATTTGGGGAATCTTTCGTTAAAAATATTGAATTGAGGAATTAAAAATTACCGAGTATCGTCATTATAATGTATTGCAAGATAAATAGTAGTAATAGGATAGATCTAATGATAGAAACATATTCAAATGTGCGACAACTTTCAAAATCGTGGAGGTTTTTAATATCTATTGTAGTTTCAATATCCTGTCTCAACATAGCTAACATATAATCCTATTAAATACGGTAAATTAATGGAACTCAAGCGAATTGCAAAAGTTTATCTAGATAAACTTTATTCATTATCCTTTTCTTCAGAATTATCCTTACTAGACGCTTCCAAAAATCCTTCTTACTTTAAGGGTATTCAAAACTATTAAAGGTTACAATCTAAGTTGAAGCTTCAGAGACTTTTAATAGACCTTTATAATTAAAATGTATGATAATTCTCATATTTTAGTTAAATTAAATAACATTCCCACCTATCAGAGCTACCATATTCATATTTTGAGATCTTAAATCCGTTTATCCATACTGTCACAGTTGGTTGAAATAGAAAGTCGTCATTTCCTCAATGCTTTTTTTCTCCATTATCAGCGTTCTCGCTTATTATGTCATGACAAATCAACTATTGCGTCACCTTCACTCACAACTTTCTATCATTTCCTCCATATAACAAGGAATCCTGGATGAAATGAATTGTGAAAAGGACATTCATACCCATAACACGAAAGACTTCCGAATATTCATCCATTTAGGGATGGGGAATCGAGCGGGGAAGCTATTGAAATGCCCAAAGTCGATACGACGTTTATTACAAGTTCCCACTCGCTTCCGGGGAGGAAATAATTATCTAGGATGGATTTCTTCACCATTCAAGTTGTAAGGCGCCTCGGTAATTTGGAGGACCTTAGCAAGGCGCCGGTGAAAGTGGAAAGTTTTCCTCAGATGATGTGACTCAAATGGAACTTCGATTCGATTCCTGGGAATAATAAGCCGTGATTAATTCCCATCTCATGTGGTGGTTCCTGTGTGCCAGAAAATAAGATTTCCTTCCATCTTCGCTGAAAGATGTTCTCGACAGAATATGAATTAATTCCTCGAGGTACTTCTTCGGTCTTAATGATGTCGATGATAAGGAGGTTCGTTTTTTCGATTTTCGATGACGAATGCCATCGTTGGATTGGATAGCTGGATGTTTGCGGAATACCTTGCGGTTTTAATTCATCAGTGAAGGAAAATCGGAAAGATAAATGCCTCCTTCAACCACCTTATTTACAATTGTCACATCTAAGTATTTGACTTCTGTTTATTTTATTCGTTGCTTTTTATTTACTCTTATATTGCATTAAAATTGAGCCTTAATGAATCTCATGGGGTCAGTTTGGCCAAAGTTGATGAATCACTGTACTTTAAACGAAAGCAATTTCAATATCCTTTGGTGTAAATTTATGAAACAACTCATGATTACCGTAATCAAAAAGGAATACCCTAACGAGCATTCCATTCTATTAATAATTGAAATAATTGGTTCATTTATCTATAATATCGATAATTATTGTAATAAATAGAAACTTCTACGGTTAAGGTAATGGATGGATTAACATTATATCCAGAAATAATTCCTCTTACGATGGTAACTTGTTCCAGAATTGTATTCATCAGCAATACGCTATGTAGCATGAATTACCAAATCCTATAAAACGTTACCGATGCGAAAAACTATCTCTAACTTTTACTAATAACCAAGAATGGTCAGTAATGAATTTCTCTCGATATGATAATCATACATCTTTTATAAAGGAATATTTAGGACATCTAAAACTTCCTTCAATATCTCATCTCATCCCTCTAGATTCCATTTTCATACGCCACGAGATCATAGAAATAGTTGTGCAACCATATGTTTATTTTATAAGGCTGATCGTTTGATGTTAATTGCTGTTTAATGCCTATTCAAAAAATGTCAAATATTATGGAAGACGGGATTACATTCGCGATGATGCGGAAATGAGAAAGGTCAAATAGGACCGGAACTCAAACCCACACCTTCCACCAATCCGGAAATCCAGCATCCGCCGGGCAAGTCGAAGATACGGGTTAGAGTCAAATTCCTGCCAATCCTTGGGAATTTTCCAGGGTTCGCACCTTTACCTGCAAAGACAAATTTCTGCCTTCACTGTAGTATCATAATTCAATCTAAGGAATAAAAGTGGCAAAGGCATTAAAATTCTATATTAAATTCCGCGTTAAAATGCAATTTCACGCGTTGAATTCTCTTTGTTGAGGTGTGATTAATTTCAAAACAACTAGAAGAGAGAATCTGTCACAACAATCTAAAGCAATGAGCAGAAAAAAGCGGATGGAAACGTCACACGCAATAACATACCGCAACGAAGCAGTAGTTATCTGCCCAGTTTTGAATTATTCCCCCGCACGAACGCCTGTCAACTTTTTAAGTTCGCCACCCGTAGTTAGTTCTCGCCGCATTATTCGATACGGCGAAAACTTCATTTCCTTTCGAGAGATTATTCAAAATGAGCGGAAAGGAAAATAAACGTCGCGAAAAAAGTCGGCAATATAATCCGGCGAAGGAGCACAATCTAGCCGAAATTACAACTGTTTCCGGAGCCCATTCGGCACGCATCGATTTCCGAAAAAGAATTAGCGACCGCCTCCTTTTTCGCGTGGCAAAAATGCGCATATTTCAGGAAATTATGCCTAGGCGGGCGGAAAGCGAGAGGGAATTTTGTTATCGCTTGCACTCGATGCATGTGGAAGCAATTAATTTTTCAGCGCCCATTGGAGCTGGCCTGAAAAATTCAGCGCACCTCTTCCAATTTCCCGTAAAACATGATGAGTTTTCGGATTGATTACGTCTCCGCCATTATTTCGACATCGGATTCCGGAATTCGAAAGAATTAATTAAGACGAAAAACTCAATTTATCGCGGTGGACGCGCCAGTGGCAATCTTCGCTTTTTCCGCATTAAATAGCGTAATATTAAGTTCACGTCCCGCCGTTACAAAAGTAAATAAAGCGACGGGGATTAAGGGAATATCTCCAAATGCCATGTATTCGACTTCGGTCGTATATAGCCCGTTATAACGAGATATAAAAGTGGGAATGAAAGCTTCGGTTATAATACTGCTGCTAATAACGACCGGGAAAGGGCAATTCAGTACGTTGATATTAACCATTCCGGTGTCGTTTTTTGTTAATTCTGATCCGACTACGAGCCTTTATGGAGCGTAAATACGTCCTTCGCGGTTGAATCCGAAAGAAAAATTTCACATGACCCAGGCGAATGAGTGCAATTTGTAGTCATAGTATGGATATTGCTTTTGACACGGTTTCTGGAAGTGATGCCGTATAGTTTGGAAGGAACATTGTAATGCTGCCTCTACTATGCAATGTGTTTTCTTTATATGTTGAAACAAAGTAAAACTGGGGAAAATATTCTTAGAATGAGAAGATGTTATAGTTATATTAGTTACAGCATGAACCAGAGTAAAAGATAATCCACCGATTTTTTGCTCAAAATTTCTCTTATATGTTCGTTTCGCATAAATCTCTGCCTTTTGCATGAATTAGTAAGTGCTAAAGTAATTATAGTGGATCCATTTCAATCATAAAAGTGCTATATTTTATATTAAGGGACAACTATCCAATATCTACATACATATTATAAGGTAATCGGTAAGAATGTACGAAAATATCGGATAAAGTTTTAAAAAGAGAATACCATAAATTGAATACGTAAATAATGCATGAGAAAATAAGGAAAATCGAATTTTTACATGCAACGTAATTCATAAGTTATACATTCGCTTACATAAGCATGAATCACAAATCAACAGTTATGCTTTTCACCGTTTGCGCTTGAGTTTGAATATTTATGTCGAAAGACATGTTGTATTTCCCTTGAATTCCACATCGTATGGATGGGAAATGCATAATTTCACCACTTATGACTGTCATTCAAAGAAAAGGGTTAAATGTTATTATGCAAGTATAGCTGTGCACCTAGAAAAATTCCCAAGGAGAAGCGGACCTGGGAATAATCTCACCGGACCAGGACTCAAACCTAGATCTCCCATTTGCTTGTCGGTTGACCTAACAATTAAGTTATCCTCTCAAATCATTCAGAAATACCGTATGGGAGACAATGTTCTGTGGATTCATCCTATAGCCAAATCCTGGAGCAACCGACTATCTTTGGGAGATTCGGGTTCGAGTCCCGGTCCTTTCAGAGTTTTTGTATATTATTTCCTTCTTGGGGCTGATACACGCCCCATCATGTATTCAGCAATGATTTAGTCAAATATAGGGGTCCTAGAATTGTGAAATTTACCAAAATAATATACCAAAAACTACAAATATATATTCACTTACAGAGAAAGAAACTCAAAGTTTTTTTCTCTGTAAGTGGGTTCTTTGTTCTTCGCATTTTGGCCTAACCAGTCCTGGCAGTCCCGATCGGAAACGGTTGCTTTTAGTAAAGTTCGTGAAAAATACAAAATATTTTCTTTAAGTTATTTTAGATCGCGTTCCACTATATTAGGACTAAACACCTGAAGTTCACTTACAGATACTTATTAATGTGCCTCTCTTGAAGATTTAACGGTTATTTATCAATGTAATAATATTTAGGGTATATAGTTCTAATTCTGATTTCCTGTACAAATTTTTGCTCTTCAGTTCTTATCTCACTTGACGATTGCAATTGAAAGGCCATGAATATGTAGAGGTTTATCGGAAACGACTCAATATAAAAAAACAATGGCTAAATACGTTGTTAATGTTACACCTTTTACGCCAAAGGAGAAAGTAATTCAGAAAAAAATGTCCGAAAAATTCACGAGATTCTTCCGCCTCCTGTGTCGCTTTGCAGACTAAATGCCTGCCCAATTTAATCCGAGATATTTTCTTGTCAACAGAGATGAAAATTCGTTTTAAGAAAGATTTTCCCGTAATTCCATTAAAAATATATAAACCCAACCGGTGGGGAAATGTTTTAAGCATTCTTCCATCCCTCATTTTTCGGAGTTAGCTTCGAATTTGGAATAAAATCTGCCGCATCAGTGGTTCGTGAAAGGAGTGAATGGTGACGTAATTAATTGTGACGATGAAATTCTCTCCTCAGTGAATTTCGGGCTTAGGCATTCGTCACTCGAATAATTTTAATTCAATTCATTTTTAAAGCGCTTGACATGGGTATTATTGAATATCAATCTCTTTATATCCTTCTTTTTCAACGCTGGTATTTAGGCGGTTCTTTATGATTTCAATCGGATTTTTTCGTCCGAAGCCGGCCTAATCTGCTTTACCTCCTCTCTTACTCCAAAATTAAAATCTAGGAAATTAACTTTTTGTTCAAGTTTGCGTTTTTAGTAACTTCTAACATTTTTACTTAGTCTGATAGTGATTTTTGAATGTGCGGTATAAAGTTATGCGTAATGTATGAAATATGGAAGTTTAAATTAAATTAATTATGGAGAGAAGAGGTTTCCCTAAACACTTAATAAAAGTAGTTCAGAGCCTATACAAAAATACCAGAATTGTGATTGATGCTGGAAGACTGATGACTCAAGAAATTATTACTAACCAAGGTGTTAGGCAAGGGTGCAGTATCTCACCTACACTGTTTAATTTATACATAGACGACCTTACAAGGGAATGGAAGAAAGATAATGTAGGTCCAGGTATAGAACTGAGACCCTCTGAGTTTGTAAACACGTTGCTATTCGCTGATGACCAAGTTATTATTCAAGATGATGAAGATAAATTACAAATGGCTGTCTACAAATTACATCAATTAAGCAGCATGTATAATCTAAAGATATCAACAACTAAAACGAAAACCATGGCATTTGTAGGAAACAATCCAGTAAGAACCAAAATTAGCATAGGAAGTAAAATACTTGAGCAGGTATCCCATTTCCAATACCTAGGTTGTGATATTACATATGAAGAGGATAAAGATATCACGAATAAAATAAGCAATTTTCAGAGGATCAATGGGACAATCAGAAGAACCTTAAAAGGGAAAACAAGGAGGGATACTCAACTTAAGTTTTACAAGGTGATGGCAGTTCCTGCAATGTTATATGGATCAGAATGCTGGGCAGCAAAGCAAAAAGAGCTTAAACAAATAGAGTCATCGGAAATGCGATTTCTACGGGCAGTGAAAGGATGTACAAGGCTGGATAGAATAAGGAGTTCATCCATACGGGAAGAACTAGGTATAGAGGCGATGTTAGACAAAGTAACAAGCTACAAGAATAGCTGGAGAGAGCATGTCGAACGTATGCCTCAAGAAAGGCTTCCAAAGCAAGCTCTGGAGTACAAGCCATTAGGCAAAAGAAATGTTGGTAGACCAAGGCTTAGATGGTGAAGCCGGAACAGGCAATGTGCCTAATCCTGGAAGGCAGAAGAAGAAGAAATTAAATTTTATGTGTTCGAAAGTAGGTATTCTCTTTGCTAAGTCTTGGTTAAGAGTATAGCCGGTAAAATAAACTCTGTTGAAACGGTCCCTAGTATATGATCCCACTATTTTGTTCTCAGGCTAAGGTTAAGAGCTTTTTAGTAACTTATGGTTATTTTTTATGAAAAAACGTAAGTTCTCCCCAAGACATATTGCAATTTTACTGATTAAACACAGAAATGCCGTAGCAGTCATGACTTATTCTCCTTCGATCCAAAGAACTATTTCATTCCTCTATCTTACTTATGATTGGTTCATCTCTTTTCTTTTGCTCGCTGAGTAGATTCCTCACAATTTGCACAATCAGTAAAATATTGCTGTTAGCAATTCAAATAAGTATCTCCTACTCCATCATAACCATTTGAGATATATGGAAGTCCCTCTAAAATTGAACAAATTTAATTTCAGCAGGTTATTGAATGAATTTCCGCTTTCCTTTTATGAAGTAACACATGAAAATTTTAGAGAATAAATATTTTAACGCTTACTATTTGTTACAGCTCTCTTTTTTAAATTAATTCATTGGATTAATTATACTAATTAATGATTGAATGCAATTTTCGTTACTAACCTTTTTTATGGAAGACATTTGTTTGGAGTGGATTGATGGTGGTCATAAACAAATAAATTAGGAATATATTTACTCAGGAATGAATTTAGAAAAGCAAAAGCAGAAAATTGGAGGAATCATAAGCCCAAGTACGATATTAGCATGAAAAAAAACATGAAAAAACCTTTTTACAGAAAAGTAAAAAAATCGTTCGTGAAATATAATCACTATGCCGTGGCACGAAAGAAAAAATTTAGTTATACGCATAATTTCTTTCAACTTCAGCTAGTGATTGATAATTAGGAATAGGAGGTATAGCGCCTAATGCGTTCAGCTACAAAATCACCCCTTAATTACCCGAGAAATATATGAAAATTACGTATAAATTTTGATAATATGAAAGGCAAAAATGAAAAAGATTTTCCTTTGAAAGCCTTTTGGAACCTTTTATGTTCTGCACGTTTGATGTGAAATGAAAATTTTTCCTTTGTAGCGAATACGAAAATAAGGAAAAAAGATCGAATGTTAATCCACGTACCGTATACTCGATAGAAATTTCAACGCTGCGTAGGCAAATTGGTAAGAAGTGACTTCCTGTTGTGAGTAGGACAACGACCCACTGTAAAGGTACGTGCGACAAAACGAATTATTGAAGTAGTCTTTGAAGCCATTGGCCATTCGTCCTGCTGGTCGGATATTGCTACTCATGACTGACATCTCTCTCCGAAACTAAAAAGAACCATCGAACGTTATTTTCAAATATGCGACAAACTTTGTCGTCCTGTTTTCCATTGATAAACATGGAGAGGTATGGTGCAATTTTTGAAAAAGTAATGTAGTTTAAAGGTATGGAGCCATGCTAGGAGATTAGTTTGTGAATCTTTCCGTCTGTGAAAGTTCCGTAGTCTCTTTGTGATCTTCATGCTTTGATTTAGCGAGGGATAGGAGAAGTCGTTATTCGTAGGGCTGGTCGTACAATTCGGACAAGTAATAACCATTAAGCCGCGTATGAAACAAGCCGTTCTTGAGTATAGCATAGTTCACATTCAAATAGGTCAACACAGAAGTTTTACGGATATATGAGAATTGAATTGCTTAATAAACCATAATATAATTTTACGGTTTTATTTTTATTCGACGCAATAACCGAGCATGGAAAACAACCGTTTATCTACCTGTATCTATTTGAGAAATTGAGAAAAATGTCCAAAAATGCCGCAGTTAGTCAGGCTCCACCTCTGATTTAGATTTTCTACCTATTCTTTGAACTGTTAGGAATTTCAACGGGAGACGATATCGAGTGAGAGATTCCTTAATATTCCTCGATAACCGGCATTTCAATAGGGCGAAGAAAAATATAAATTTTTATTTAAAACAATTTTACCCATAAGCTTCCGGAAATCCGGAAATGAGGCTTAACTTATCTGATTTATACGGTATCATATATAATGATTTATCTACGTCACTCTTCTGGCATTTATTTTGTAAAATCTTCTTTTAAGTTCTAAACTTAAAAAATATTCAATGTTTTTCGCATGATACAATGGAATTGTTTCCGTAATGATGACGGATCTGGAGAAATCAGGAGATTGCACGAAACGGTGATACACGGTGTTGATTATTCGTTACCGCTGAGGTATTTATGAAGGTCCATCATAAGACCCGGAAAATCAATAACTACATTGATGAAATGTAAGTATAGCATCCTGTTCGTATATTGTATGTAGGTTTTTGGTATATTTTATTAGGTATGTTATATACTCGTAGCGTCGCGAAATGGATGAGCACAAATCTTAAAAAAACACTGTTTTTTCTGTAAGAGAAATTTTAATTCCAAGAGACTTTCTCTAGTGAAATCTATAGTATAATTTTATTCAGGTATCCGAACATGCTTCATTCATAGGACTTCACCCAATGGACTTTTCGCACATACATGTTTCGCCTTAAAGATGTTTCGTCTTGGGACGGTTCACTAAGAGGACACTTTGCCCACCGACATTTTATCCAAAGACATTTCACCAATGTATTTTTCACCCAAGAGATATTTCATACAAAGGATATTTCAACAAATATATTTCACCCAAAAGGAGACAATATCGCATTGTTGGTAAACAGTTTACTTGCTTTTAAAACACCATTTAGCGTAAATATCCTTTGTGATTATCATAAAATATCCTTTGGGTAAAATATTCGTTCGTTGTAATATCCCATGAGTAAAAAGTCTCTTTAACGGGAAAACATTCCTAGAGCAGAACGCTTTGGGTTCAACGCCCTAGAACTTTTCTATAAGATGTAAACGTATATCATGTACGTGTGTGTATCAAAGACTAACTAAGCTATCTCAGTGCTCAATAATAGTTATACGATAGAATACAAAACATGCGGATATTTGCTATCAGAATTACACAAAACATAACCCATAACTGCTGTTTCTCCGGTCGAAATTCGATTCCAACGGAATGAAATCATTCAAAGAGCGCGCGGAATCAATCGCGCCGTGCTTTTTACAGTCTCATCAAATTTTAGATTCCAGTGGAAGTAATTCGCAATAAAGAACCGCGCTCATACATCGGAGATTGGAAAAACAAGCCGTATCGCCCCGTCCCAGATCAATGGTTCGAAATGGATCGGAATACAGATCGCCCTGTAGAGAGTGGCGCTCCACTCGGGAACCGTTAAAAACAATCGAAGGCAGCCCATTTGGACTGGGAAAAGTTTCGAATAATTTCGTGGGAGATTCCTTTTCTACTAGAACCCGTCGTGAACGAGTCGTTTTGGATACACGGATGGATGGAGAAATCAAAAGGGTATTCATTCCCAGCCGATCTTTAAACCTTCAGTCGCTTGCATATGCATGTGTACCCTCCCAAACCCCCTCTTTTCTTTCATTTTTTCGGTGTGAATTCCATCTCGCCATCTCGCGCAAGGTTTGTTTTGTTTGACTCGTTCGGAGGCTGTAAGGACCTTTTATCTTTTGGATCGAAACCGTTGCCCTAATGAAAGGGAAAAAGGGACGTATCGGACATCTCGCATTAAAGAAACACTTCCATTCCACAGACATTTTGATTCCGGGCGTTTGATGAACGTGGTGGGCATCTGTAACTTTCGTTCGTGGAATCTTTGACTGATTTTATATCCCTCGGATTTGTAAATATCGTGAATACATTCCAAATGACACCGTCCTACGAATTAAGTTGAAAGGATTATTATGTATGGTCTCAGTAGTTTCTCTGCCAATGGGTCTGTTTGTTCGGAAATCCACATTTATAGACCTATTCTCTTAAAGCATTCCATCAACTTCAACCAAACACCTCACATGTGGTCTATTTCATCACCAAAAATAAGCTCGTGAGAGAATCATTCAGTATTAGTGCCAGGTTCGACTTCAGAACGTACAGAATTGTTTCCAGAAGAAATGCATGTAAGGTTTGTTTTCATCTGTTTACATATTTTAAGAAATTAAGTTCTAAAAAAATGGTCCAGAATCGAGACAAATACCAGCTGATGAAAAATTGAATTATGATTCCTATTCTGTTCGTAAACATTGATTCGATTCGAAACTGATAAATTTTTTGTATAATAAACAACATTATCGTAAAATTATTTATCTAAGCACAGAAACTCTGGAAACCATGACCTAGAATAATTTAGATGTATTATAAAAATAAGTCATCCCTAATTTCACAAAAGAAATCCAAAAAATATATTCCCATAAAATATAAATACATAAATCATTACATAAAATATATCAAGATCTGCAATCATTTAGATGTACGGTGATAAATAGGTCATGCTTAATCTAGTAAAACAAATATAAGAAAATATATTTATGATCAACGATGACGGATCGGTCGTTCTGGGGCAGGTCATCCGAAAGGTAAAATTGCTCAGAATTCCTTGTTTATATAGACTCTTCCGGAATTTCAAATCGAGAGCAACATTCGAAGATAAAAATAAAAAGTCATATTATTTTGTCTTTCTTATTGTATTTCTCTAGACTCCCTACAGATATTTTTTGTAAGTAAAAATTTTACAAAGAAAAGAGGTATACAAACGAAAAGAAATTGATATTAATGCAACCTAATTATAATGGAAAGTCTGTTATATCATTAATAATAAAGACTTGACAGTAATTAATGTTATTATATAACGATATTAAATGATATTTTAATTATTCATATTATATTAACTTCTATAATAACTGTCAACCGTAAGTTTTCACTGTAATAACATTATTTAATATACATAGGCTACCAACCGTAAATAACTAATATTTTCCAGTAATCGAAACAAAACCCTCGAATCGATTTCTATACTTCGTGACTGAACTTGCTATGACGGAAATGGCGATGAAATTAAAATTTGATGAAATGAGAGAACGGAAATAATCTCGGAAAACAGCTCAACTTGTTTTCCCATTCTTGTTAGATTAACTCGTGTTTTCTCGGCAATTCCGTAATTAACGGCCGATTATCACCGATTGCTTCCTCATTTCAACTGTGCTGATTCGTCGAAAGCAAATTCCTTTCCGTTAGAGAAGGTCATTGACTTCCTCTTCTCAATTTCTCCAATGGGTTAAAACGAATACACGTCGAATGATGAGCGAAGGTACAGGAGAATTTTGGGAAAAGTAAATTGATTCAGACGATGGAACTCCTTTTGAACAATCATAGCAGTATTCCGGACTATTGCTTTTTCTACCGTAAACCATATCTTGTTCCATATTTCGTAGTTATTTGAGTTATTTGAGAGACTACCTAGTCTCAGTGTATATATGCTATGTATGCACTACGTATATTTTGTCAGAGGTTTTCCAAGGGGTTTCCATCCCTCCTTGAGCAAATACCTGACAGTCATTGTGTTTCCCCTCAATCAATCATTCAATGACTTTATAATATTTAGACTGTGAATTTCATTAAAATATATTTTCAAATATGCAGTGACTGTATTCATAAGAAATAATGCTTTCTTGATATATCTATGCTGTCAGAGTTTGTTATCTCAAAGCTATCTCTATGTTATAAAGCTTGTTTGAAAATTTAGAAATGTATGTTAATATTTCTCTTTGCCACCACATGTAATATTTTCGCATTGATTTTGCAATGATAATAACATTCAATACTTACAGTACTTTAAAATACATTTACATTAAAAGTAGAACTTCTGACAGAACTACATTCACTTCATAATCGATAAAATGATGAAGAACATGAATTCGCATAAAATATGAAATTAAACAATGTTTAAATGATATTTAAAGGCAAACTTTAAAATAATCATTACGGGTCCTGCTAAGCCAAGAATAACGTCAGTAGATGCCTTTAAAACAAAGAAATATAGATGAAATATTAAAAATCATGCTTGGAAAAAATTATTAATTAAGCAATAAAATAATAGTACATTTTTATTACTCGTAGTTTATATTTTAACATTCCGTTCTTAGAATACCCCAGGACAGGAAAAAAATATTAACATATAAATTTTATAATTTACAATTATTATTTATAAATCTCCATTTTTATAAATAATTTTTTTTATATTTCACTGTAAATTGGGTTACTTGCTGTGTGTGAAATCTTGCTTTAAATAAATAAACATCTGGCATACTTTTAGCTTATATTGCTGACATGCAATATTGTAGACAAGTACTTGGCCACTATGTATGCTACATACTAAAAATATGTTATTCACTTCCATAATAATAATAACATCATCATCATCATCCGTAACTTTCGTCTTTTACTTCTCATCAATCCCTTCCTTTTTTCGCCCACCGCTAATCGCTCGTTCTGCCCATTCATTACCGCAATGGAAAAGGGAGATTCCGAAATCCCCACTGACTTCCTCTATCTCAGGCTCCCAATCCTTTTTTCGGGAACTTCTCATCCCGTTTGACCTTTCCTACGGCACATCCGTCTTCCTTTACTCATAAGAGTCCTCCAGCGCATGCGCGGACTCGAAAGGGGCGAGAACCATTCATCTGCTCCTCGTAACAGGCAATTTCACGGCTCTATGCGAGGGAAGTTCTCTTTCGGCGAAATTTCCACTACTCTTTTGAAAGGAGGACCTATGGGACGATGTTCTTTGGGCACACTCGCGGGCCTCACCTTTTCGGGATCCTTCTTCTCTTTTCACTCTATCTTTTCCTTTGCCTTCCCTTTCTTCCGCTCTTACCCGTCCCTCTTCACACTGCCAAGAATCGCTTTTTAACCTCCTGGATCCCTTTGGTCTTTTTCCTAATAAAAAGATGACTCCGGCTTTGATTAATGCGACTGCTTTCACCTTGCTGTGTGTTTAGCGAAAATGAAGGGGTTTTTATGTTCTGCTGAAATTGTTTAATATCGATCGGTTGGTCTTTTGATCCTTCAGAAAGTACAATAGGAGTATCTGATGTAAGAAGAAATATTGCTATATTTTCTAATACATATATACTATACTTTTCTTACTTTTTAGACAGCTGGTGAAATCATGCAAAATTGTTAAAAGTGCTCTAGTCCTCTTGAACAAAAGTAGTATTATCATGAAGTACCATATCCTGCAAGGCAGTAGGGTATGAAGATGAAGTGTAACCTTTACATACAGCAATAGTTAAAATAACAAAGATAAATAAAGTTTCAAAGACAATATATGGGTTTTTAAAGCGACCACTAAGCTTTTACATACTAAGATAATTACAACAAAAATGATACATGATATTTCAAAGACAAGATATAGGTTTGAAAAGAAATAAACAAGCTAATACATATACGATTACTTCAATAACAAATATAAATTACAAAAACGGGATCTATCTATACAAGTTTAGAGTAAAAATACATAAGAGAAATGTAGTGATCTTCTTATAAAGTACCATTTATTAGTAGGTAAACTTTTACTTTCATCTTCACGTGTGCTATGTTCAGCAATGATTTTAGACGAATTGGTATTTATTGAACATCATTGGCTATATATACTCGAGTTGGACAACGTACATAAGGACTTATTTGATATAGTTCTCTCATGTCTATAGTAAATGTGTAATATATAATCCTCAAATGACTTAGAAAGGTTAGCGCACTAACGAAAGACTTCAAAATACCGTTGAATATTTGAAGATTTTCGTTTTTATTTTCGCCTAATGCAGCTGCTATATCTAGGATCTTACTGATTCATTGAAATGGTAAATCTGGAACTAATATTTAACTCATTTAGAGAAGTGAAACGGATGAAATTGCGACCTATATGCCACTTTTGCCCTTCGCACAACTCACTGCTCTGTTCTTTACCTTTTTTATCAGCCTGATCAGACTAAAATTTATTTCTCCGTCAAATTTATCACGCCAAGTAAAGAGAAAGTTCACAAAGGAAGGTGAAATTCCTTTTGAGTTTCACAAATCATCGTTGCCGTTTTATACTTGAGATGTCAAATCATATGAATGTTAAAACGTAAGCCGCAGGAATAAGGAACATAGAAAAGGAATGTAAATTATTTTTAAATATCACCAACAGGATGGACTTTTAGGAGCTAGCTTTCGAAACATAGCGGTAACATCAAGTTCTAAGCACTTTGACCTGACGATGAAGTTCCCATTTGAAATTAACATGCCACATATTGTTCCGTGGTGTGGAAAATTCCTGTTCAAAATAGTGTTGATATTTTTCGCCTTTACATGTTGGTATCCCGTGATTGCACATGATGGTAGAATTTATACTTTAATCTATGCAATATTTACAATATATAATACCTGATTGTGGTGCCTTGCATTGAAACCTAGGTCGTGATCGTGTAAATTTTCTGGGGTACTGTATAAAGTAATTATTGTATAAGGAATTAATTCTTCCACATTATGTTATTTCCTGTTCTACTTTGTTCTGTTCTTGTGAAATACCTCTACCAACGCTCACATATACCATGCAGGCCAGCTTCCGGCGTAAGGTAGTGGATGCATGACGTTAGTTTTTACGGAAGTTCTAGCTTATTCTTACTCTGTTTTAATAACCTTCTGCCGGAGTGTGTGTAAGATTTTTATTTTCCATATTTTTTTGCAGGAACACATTTTTCTCTTATCAAGAAGTACCACGCCATCTCTCCTATTCTTAAAGTCTAACTACAGAAACCATTTCTATAGATATTCTATGCAATTCGCCCTTCAAGGATATATTCGCGATATGTATGTATAAAATTGTATAGGAATTTTTCATCCCTTTTTTAATTACTTTTCACGTTGCAACGCTCTTATTCCTCATCGATCTTTGTTTCTCCGCCCTACTTCTTCATGAGATATGCTTCCATTCGGGAAAAAGGAGAGCTAATCCGCTGATATTATGGCGCTGACCCGTTTCATGCTCTTATGGAGTATATCTTTCTGACAACTCAACTGATAATGCCCTTTAAATGATGAGGAATTCGACGATACTTTTCAAGACCGACCCTGTTTGAGTTCGAGCCGTATCACTTAAGCAGGTAATCCCGGAATTTATCGTCATATTTGAACTTTCAACTGAATGTGATTGAAAAGCCGTGATTGTGCGAATCTAGCTACGCATTGGGCCCTTGTGGAGAGTTTAGATTTTCTTTCTTGCAATTGCGGTTGTTATGGAAGGTTTGTTTTCGAAAGAGCTCCTTACACTTAAAAATCATTTCAATGTACCAGAGTGAATGGGTTTATCATTAGAGTTCTAATAGAAAGAATATCCCAACCTAAAAGAAAATACTGAAGTTTGGAGGTATTGATGAAGAAAAACGATCCGCCATTCTCCTTGATGGTTACCAAGTGCCTTCAGCTTCAATATTTTTGAATCTCTGCTCTAGATATAATAACTGCATCTCATGCGCTGGAATCGATAAAGTCGGGTGCTTACTGATTTGCCCTCTTTGGCGAGATTTTGATAGAAATCTCTCATTCCCACTTTTTCTTACGTTTTTACACTTAAGGGAAATTTTTAAGTGTAATTTTTTTGTGAATAGGCTTTATTTTCAGAATGGGAGATTGAAACATGCTCCTTATGTACTTTATATAAGTTATTTTCTTAAAAGCTTACACATTTTTATTGGAAGGAAGATGAATTTCGGGTTGTTCCAGAGGGGCATTGTTGCTTTCCATGGTTCATTTTTGAAACCTTTTTAAGTTTTTTTAGCGTCAATATTATTTAGTGATAACCTAATGTCTTTCTAAATGTTTTATAGAAATGAGCGATACCTTACTTTGTTGATAACGGTATATAATATTGGGTAATATTTAAGTAATGACCATCCCGAGTAAGAGGTCTTTAACCTACTATGGCTAACACTAAGATCATTGCTTGCGTTAGTCTTTAGCTAAATTGCTCGTTTCTCTACAATTGAAGATTATCACAAAGTTACGACATGATAGATAGATTATATAAGGGCTCTACTTGACTTAATGTTAATTGAATGGTCTACACGCTGCAAATAATTAAAACCTTATAACCCAGTTGAAATTCTCAGATTCTTTATAGCGGTTTCTCTCTACTCCAAGGCCGCCACCATAAACTCTATAAACATACTGAATATCAGTATACTGTAAACTAAAGGATTAATGAATGGTAACCTCAAAACCAGAGAGTTTACAAAATAGAAGAAAGCTCCTTAAGTAAACTTTGACTGATAAATGATACCTTTGCTTTCTTGATGGAAGTGACCCAGCATTGTTTTTATAGCCCATGATTTTTGAACTAAGAAATGAAGATCAGTTGCAACAACATCTCCTAATGCTCAGCATGTTTATCCATAACGTTTCTTTATGCTTACCCGAATTACGGAAACTTCCCTTAGGGTAACTCTGCCCACGTTTCGACTCACTTCCTTGTTTAAGTGTAATTTCTTCCCATATCTCACATTTAACCTTTAATCTTTACTCGTCTCTCCAATATCTTTGAGCTCCCCGATAGCCAAGTGAGTAGCGCGCTAGACTTAGGAGGAAGCGGTTGGATTCCTGGTGGGGGCCCATTTGTGCTAAATAACCTCTGCTGTAGAGGCATTCTTAACAATAATTTTTTATTTTCAGATATCGTATTGTTATTTTCTTTCGAAACTTATCATGTGAGTGATTCCTTTCAGTACTAGCTATTGTCTAATTATGATAAAAGCTGATTTTTTGTCATTTCCCCTAAAATTAATTCTCAAATCGTTAGGAATATGTTTGCATTTTGAATTATTTATTATATAAATGCATCAATTTAATTATGTTTCTTGAGATTGATACATTTCGATACTTCCTGGTTTAAATTTTTTAATAATAGCTGATTAATTTTCTGACATTTCTCCTGAGACGCGATTTCAAATCATAAAATCTCTGCTTGCGCTTTGAATTATATATCGTTTGATTTTACCAATTGGAGTATCCTTTGCCGTAATTTTCCTCAAGGATGTTTATTCTGCAGATGAAGCTTTGAATTATGAATGAGGAAGTTGGATAGCTACAGGGTGAGTCATTCTGCCGACCCCCGGGACAAAGGGATGGCTGAAAGAATGGTGGAGCTAAGCAGTTTATGTTAGTAGAGGCGCGACGTGAGCTCTCAGCCTCCGGCACGAAACGAAACCTAATCTAGTGAAATTAAGGCAATTAGCCAACGTTAATCACAAGATGTATGAGAGGGTATAAATTTATCCACGAGCAAACTTTAACCCAGACTGTAACTTAATGAATCTTTGGTACCCATCGCCAAGGGGGATCTGTGTACACTTTTTTGATTAGATATAGTAATTGGAGTGATTTTGAGACAGTACGAGGGCTGTTCAAAAAGTTCCCGAACTTTATTTATTACAACACAAATAATTCACTTAGATATTATTGCTCCAGGTCTCCTTCAAAGTACTCCCCACCCCAATGTATACACTTATTCCAACGGTGTTTCCACTTTTTAAAACAGTCTTGGGACGCTTCTTTCGGATTGTTCATAAGCTCCTGCGTCGAATTTTTCTTTATTTCTTGAATGGTGGCAAATCTTTTTCCTTTGAGCTGGGTTTTTAGCTTTGGGAATAGGAAAATGTAACATGGAGCCAGGCCTGGTGAATAGGGCGGTTGGAGAAGCACAGTGGTCTTGTTTTTGGCTAAAAAGTCACGAGTTGCTCATGTTGCTCCTGGTCTGCTGTCATCAGGCGAGACACGAATTTGGCCTCGACTCGATGCATCTTTAATTTTTTTTAGTTAGGATTTCGTAGCACAATTAATCGGGATGCCACACTCTTCTGCAAGCTCCCTGAAAGTAAAACGTCAATTTGCACGAACGAGATCGTTCACTTTTTCGATGTGGGGGTCATCTGTGGACGATGATGGGCTTCCGGAACGCTCGTCGTCTTCCACTGATTGCCGCCATCTTTGAACCGTATAAACTACTCATAACACGCGGTACGTTTCATAGCATGCTCACCAATAGCCTTGGTAATCGACTCAAAAGTTTCCGTGAAAGATTTGCCCAGTTTCACGCAGAATTTTACAGAAGAACGCTGCACCTTCAAAGAGCCCATTTCCGCGGATCCAATTTTTCGTCGCACTCTACGATCACCTGTTCACATAAACATCTGTAACTAATGAACAAATCAAGATATCGACAAAGTGATTGAAGGTGGTTATTTGGGAAGCTTTCGCGGTTACAGCGCCTACAGGCAGATTAAAAAATAACCAACTGGAGGCACACTATAAAAAAAGTTCGGGAACTTTTTGAACAGACCTCGTATATGCAAACGAAAGATATCTGTGACTTTATATACTCTTCGGGAAAGCGCGCTCTTTTCCTTTTTTATATACAGCTTTCTGAAAATCTATGTGAAAACTACATTTAGAAGAGTATAGATTTAATATGGTGCTTTAGTAACCCTAATTATTTGATAAGTAGTTTTCAGTATACACCTCAAGATCATGGTTAACGTTACATATTTGTCGGTTTGAGATATACGATGGTGGTCCAAAAAGTTTCCGACCCCAGATTTTTCAGAAATCTTCAGAAAATTTTCAGATAAAATGTCGAGGTATGGCAAAATGTCGGAAACTTTTCAGACCACCCAGCGTAAATTCCTTACAGCGTATCTAAGGTCTTGATTTCTTTTAAAGATTCGTAGAATACTGCTGAATCCGAACTGGCCAAGCGAGGAGTGGGTTTACGAAGGTTTTCATTTTTTGTTGTTATTTACCCATCCATCCTATTTTTGTACTTATTAACTTACAAATCACGTATTTAAAAACTGAATATTTTGAAGAGGTGAATTTCTAAGTAACTAGATTCAACTGTTTGTTGTCGTTGATTATGGGAAAATGTAGTTTGGTGTGTGATGATTGTTGGATATTGAGCTTTTTATACTTCTTTAGGACATAGAGATTCAAAATACTCCTTAAGTTGTACAGAGTTGCCCCAGAGTTCAAGGAGTGACCAAATAGAGGACGCCACTTCGGTAAAAAAAACTGTTCTAAGAAGAGCACCTAGTACTTAGCACAGTATCTGAGCATACGAAAGATATCAGCGACTTCGTTTACTCTTTGGGTAAGCAAGATCACATCCTATATGATAAATACTTTAGCCTTTATACACTTATAAACACTTTAACAACTTACAATTATTTTAACAATATGTAGGTGCTAAGGGAATGCAGTGTTTTAAATATCTATTCAGGTAAAAAGCACGAGCAATTTCTACTATAACAGCAGTTATTGCTCTCTTTCATCACGCTGACATTCTACCGTCAGAATTTCGACATGAGTAGCGAAAATTCAACAGCATTTCCATAGCAAAATATTACTAATAACAAATATTAAGAAGATATTAAGAAATATATCAACATTAGATCGTTTACATTCTTTGTTTAGAGATTAGAATGACGACAACGGAGAAAGTCTAAATAGTGACATAAGGTTTATTATGTAATATTTCGAGTAAGCCGATCTGAAGGATAAACAAAGAAACATCGTAGATGGTTGGGAAGAAATTGCGTTTGTCTGAGGTAGAAAAAGAGGATGGAGGGTCGGTGATATCGTACAAGGGTTGATTGAGAAAGAAACTTTTCAGGGAAGATGTTGAGACAACGGTAAACAAAGAGATGAAGACAGGTCATGGAAGATATGAAGAAGGGACCAAGTATGAGGGGCAAAAGAATAAATATTGGACTGGTATGTTTGCGATAGAGATACCAATAGGAAGTCGGAATAAAATTCGATCTTGGTATAGCGATAGCATGTCATGATGGTAAATTGAGTTGCGATTATTGTAGTTTGTTAGTGGCTGTATGTAATAGGAATATTATAATGTGAAACTTGTCATCTACTAGTCAATACAGGGTTGTTTTATTTAAAATGCTTCTATTCTTACTCGTTTAAAATCCGCTATGATAATCGAATATTGATAAAAATTGTAGCATGCGTTACGTAGATCACAGAAAAGATTTGATGCAAGAAAGATAAATAATTCAACTGCCTGAAAACATTTTGTCACCTTCAGAAGAACTAATTTTTCTTACAGATACCTCTTTTCTGCGTTCTATCTAATGCAAATACTAATTTTCATCGACATTCGTGGAGCAGTACAAAGTTTATAGGGATCCAAATAGAGTTAGTCTAATTATAATCATCCTGTACATCTACGTAACACAGATTGAGTATCCCTTATCCAGAATTCCATGTTGTAAGTCTGACATATTCCGAAAACCATAACATTGTAACAAATTGTATTTTATGAAAGACTGTAGCAAATCTTCTCTCTTCCTCTCAACCTTAAATTCGCAGTCGTATTTTTTAATACCCGGAAATACCGGATAAGCCCATTTAATACAGTGTCTCCTCTTCATCCCTGGAGAATTCAGTTCTTAGCCCATCTACCTCAATTGATAAATTAATATATATTTATATACTTTGCTTGTCGTTTATAATATTTTGTTAATAAAAGGTAGTTTTTCTGAAAGTTTTACTTTACCTTGATTCTCCTAAACACTACTAAATCATGATTCCAATATGATAGTAATAAAACGTCTTTATCTGGGCGAGGTTAAGATTAAAATATATAAGGAAATATATAGAAAATTCTTGATTCTGGAACAACTTTGGCCCTAAGAATTTCGAATAAGGAATATTCGGCCTGTATCAATAATGTATATTCAACGAAAATAATGGAAGATTCGAGCTTTGGTCTCACAATTAAGACGTCATCAAAAAATGACTATTGCTAAAATTGATATAAGATGGCTGTACTTCGTGGAACTCCATAGAAACTGTTAAAGAAGCTCTAAACTTTGTAAGTTCTACAATTGTTTTCGGTCCATTATCAGGATGATACCATGGCTGAAACATGTCGCATTAAAAACTATTGTGTAACTTACAAAGTTTGCTGCTTCTTTACTAGCGACTATAGTTAAATTTATTTTTAACTTCTAATTGGTAGAGCTCACAGATTTTCTTCGAGTATTTCTTTATAATGTAGAAGTTTTCTTTATAATATCGAAGCAAAAATTGCAAATTTATTATGAGAGAAGTTTGGATAAAATTAGCTCCATAGTAAAATTAGCTTCATTATTCTCATTTTAGGTCCTTTCAAATGGTCACGAGATTCATCTCAGAAATAAACGTTATTCTTCCTCCCACTTCAATAGGGATCTTTCGGCTTCCCCCTCAATGCACACGCAGTCTTCCGCCAGAGAAAACACTTTGTAAACCCTTTCTGCCCCAAGAGCCGCTGCATTTAGTCCCTCAACTGCAAATAATCCAAAACTTTGTCCTTCGCTATCTATTCTTTTCCCACCGCGTACACAGAGCCTGCTCTTTTCCTAGATCTCTCATCCCAAAGGAGGCCTTTCCCAAGAAGAGAACGTAGCCCCTTTAAGGAAACACTCTTATCTCCCTTAACAACCCTTCCAGCGTGAAGCAACTCCAACATTTTCCATTCTGTCACTCTTTCCGCTATGTCCTTTATTCTTACCTTTCCTCCTTCCTTTACTCTGAGGATAACATTCCTTTTCTCGCTTTGAACATTTCCTCTGTGCTCATCCCTCGACGTCTTATTGCCATCTCGCGATTTTCGTCTCATTAGAGCCAGCAGTTTCTTTTCGCGTCGCTGTTGATATGAAGGCGTTTCCTCACTTCTGAGAGCGGTGGCAAGTTGTCGCCTGAAATGTGTTCATCGAGCATGAAATAATTCTTGAAAATTAGCATAAGAAATGGCGGTGTGATTCATAAGGCGGTATTAAAAGGTTTGCTACCGAAAAAAGGAGGTTGAATTGTAAGGCGACTCAAAGCATGCATGTACTTTTTGTGTGAGAATGGAGGTAACCATTTAGAGTGATATATTTACTTTGAGAATGGCTTAGATGGAGAACCTGCAGTCATTAGGCCATATGTGGCTTTTATGAGCGTTCATTGCGAGCTTTTAGTCACTTCTTGAAAAATAATATCCGTTTGAAACTGATTTTGTTTTACATTCGTGAAAATATCGCCGAATGTAGCAAATATTACGTTTCAACGAATTAACTTACTTTGTGATATAAAATTTCGATTTATAACTATTTGAATGTAAGCAATATAGGACATAAGAGTGTCGCGATTTCAAATATAGCCTTTTTGTGATATGGAATTCTAATTCTGGAGTAAAGTTGGAAATATTTTCTCCACCCCTGGCTTAGATGAAAGATTTTTACTGTGGTAAATTCTACATTCACATTCAAGAAAGAAGACGAATATAAGATATTTAACGCTTGAAGTACCTCCATAACACCCGAGTAATATTTCTCTAATAAGCGCGATATACACCCAATGCATGGAAAACAGATAAAGCACAGCAGTAAAATAAAGGGGCAATTATTCTCTATCCTACTTATTATGTATCATTATAAGTCCGGACATAGTGGAGAGACATTATAAATAATGGAGGAGAGCTTTTTTGTCATTTAACTTCATGCACTTGTTTTATTTCATATTGAGATTACTCTTTCATTCAAGATGCCGATATGAGATTGGGGAAAGTTAAATCATTTTAAATAATTTATACATTCGCTGACAATAAAAATTTTATTTTAATTAGGAAAATAAGATATTATAATTTTTTGCTCCAATATTGCTTCTACTCAAAATTAAATGAAAATTTTCAATAACATATCGTTGTGATTCGTACAGGTTACAGTTTTAGGAACTTTTTACATAGTATTAATTATGAAATTAAGAGCAACAAAGAGATTTACGTAACTTGAATTTCTAAAAAGATAAAACCTTCCAAACTTTTTATCATCTCATATTGACAGTAAAAAATATATATTCCATCATTTTAGTGAGCTATTATTATAGCAGATAATGACCCAAAAGCTAAATTACATAAGAACACGAAATGGTGGTGTAAGTTATAAGACAGTATTCAAAAGTATCGTAAAAAGGATCTTTTTTTATTCAATAGTATCCTAAAAAGGAATTTATCCTATCCTTAAATGACGAGTCTACTTAAAGCAAACATATACTTTTTACATAAGAATAGAGGCAACCGTTCTTTATGAATACAACGAATGACTGTATGCCCATTTCACCAGTGGGATTGCAATTTCAGAAACTTTTTAATTAAAAAGTTAAGAGCACAAACAAAACATAAATTTCCAAAAAGATGAAACCTTCCGCACCTTGTGTTATCTCAGATTAGCAGTAAAAACTAATATATGATGATTTTAATGAGCTATTATTAGAGCAGATAATGAATCAAAAGCTAAATTACTTAAACACAAGAAATGGTGGTGTAAGTATAAATATAACATAAGGCAGTATTCTAAGTTATCATAACAAAAAGAACATTAAATCATAAGACGACTTAAAGCATACTCGTACATATAGTTTTACATAAGAATAGAGGTAACCGTTCTTCTTGAATACAATGAATGACTGCGTGCCCATTTCGCCAGTGGTATCCATCTACATGAAACCGAGGGTTCCGAAGCGTAACGCAACCCTCGAACATTTTGGTTTTATATAGCTAGAAGCTGCGAAACGCCGAGACCTCTTTTACACGTTTTTACGCGCTATTATCTCGGCAACATGCAGCATTCCTCTTCGCACGTTTATCCCATATCTTTCCCGAGACTAAGCGTTCTCCATAGCAAATTCCTGCGTCTCCTCAGATTGCGTCTGGAGACAGCGCGGTTTGCACTCGTGTGAAGAATGAGTGTCATCAGGAGTTACGACTCTTCCACGTGGATTACGTGAGGCGAATTTCGTCTTGGTCGCGAAATCGCTGCCAGCACACGTCTGTAATGAGACCGTCCTTCTAGATGTATTCCCACGTCGGCAACCCGCAACAGATTTGCCTCAGCCTCACTTTAAATGACGCGTATTTTACCCGTTTACTTCAATGGGAGTATTTTCCATTTGGAGTAAAAGGTTAATGCCGCGAAGGAGGTTGATGTTTACTTTAAGGAATTTTGCTGTATTCAAACGCAGGATGTGCATTACACAGACTGCGAGCCGAACGGAGCTAGGTATGGGTAAATTTGCATTTGTAATGAATTATGGAAATTATTCTTATTTAAAATACTTGGATATTAACGATAAAAATGAGCCCTAAAAGAAATATTTTAAGAATATCGACCTCTGATTTCATTTCTAATTACGTAAAGCATTCCCCTATAAAGAAATTATCATATTTATTATTTACTGCTAATTAAATGAATGAATAAATATTTGCTTTCAATTATAAAAGTAATCTTCATTTTGTAACATACTCATCCTCGGCTCTCAATCATTTTTTTATATACATGCCCATGTTAGTTAATCTGGGATGGCTGTACTTCGTGAAATGCCATTCTGAACAAGTAAAGAGAGCAAGACTTTGTATGTTTCACAATTACTTTTTTTTCTTCACAATTATTTTAACCGGTTGGAAATAAAAAAGTAATTGTGAAATACACAGTCTTTCTCTCTTTACTTGTTCACATGCCCATGTTCATTGTTGTGAGCTGTTCAGCCTTTTTCTAAATTACTGTTAGATTAATATTGTAACCGGTTGCGAATAAATTTGCAGCTGTAAATACTGTATATAAATTCTCTTGACTATTGTAGGATGATTTTTTTATATATATTGAATCAGAATTTATATGAAAATAGATAATTATGACTCATGAAGGATATGATTGACACGGTTAATGAAAAAAATCAGAAAACTAATACGTTTGCTCTCATTTTGCTTTCTTTACAGTTTAATATTGTTTTACGTGATCAATCCTGTAATTCTATAAAATCTTTTATAAGATTACGATCTGCAACCGTATACCTTACTTTCATTATGAAACAATTTTCATTTCCTATTTCCAAACATCCACGTGAGAAAAACCTCATTGGGTGAATATACCCCTTTATGATCAAATATCTACCCTTGAAACTCAAAACTGACGCCTCATCAAATTAAAAGGTAGTAAAGAGTAAAACTCCACTGCTCTAGGATCTCAAATAGATGGAGAGCTGTGTGTAATTGCTTCACGGCTTTTATACCTCAGAAGTAAAATAATAAAATGGTAAAGTTGACGCAGTACATGTAACAAAAAATAGTAAACGATTCCTTTCAGAAAGCCAGCAACTCATACTCGCTCTTAGAAGAATTTTATAAACATAAATCGCATATTCATTCATACCAGACTTACATACGCATAAACATCAGTAACAAAAGCAATCAAAAGCATTCAAAGGGTAGTGTCGCAAATGAAAAACCTTTCGCTCTCCATAAATTGCAATTTCGGGAATGTTTCCACCACCTGCGCATATTCTCAGGAATATTGCCGTCTACCAATACCCCACTCTTCCACGTCGTTTCCTTTGAGTGGAAAATGTCTGCAGCGGGGAAAGGAAAAAAAGAGTCGCGATCGTGTTTTATTTCTTTCATTTTCAAACGGTAGGCATTCCGCACTCACCTTCCCCCGTCTCATTCCTCTTCTCATCCTTTTCGGGGAGTCCGTCCTCTCAGACTCTCTTCAAGAAGGAGCTGCTCTCTCTCTCAAAGGAGGACTTGTTGCCACGCTTCTTCACCTGACGAGTGCCAAGAGAAGAAGGGGAAATCACAGGTGCTTAAAAGCATGCAGGACCGGATTCCCAGATGCTATTCGAAATTGTGATCCTCGTTGTAAGATTGGTGGGATTTCTCCCCAGGTCACGATCACTTTCGTTAGAGAGGGGGTGTGAAAATCATTTGGAATCATCCCTTTCTCTAGGGGGAATTTTCATCAAAAGCATGCGTCTTTACTCGCTGAGGAATTTTATGCCAGGGTCTTACGAAGTGTGTAATGAGGAACGACTTCTTGTAATGTAAGGACTTCGAGTGCTTATAATTATCATACTCTTTTTTCAAGGTTACCTTATACGTAATGCTTACAAATATTTAGCGAAAATGTACTTTAATTTTCTGCAACTAACTCACGTAGATGAAAAATTTGTGCAAAAAAGGATCAAAAGATATAAAAAGTATGAAATATTTATTTATATTTATTTAGGTTAAGAAACAGCTAGTGAATTCCAGTTATATTTATCCATAGCACTGATGAACACTTCAAACAAACAACATAAAAGCACAGAAAATTTTAAAAAATCGCAAATAAGCTAGGGAGGCTCAGTTGTGGGGGATAAGAGTAAAAAAAATAGAATGCTTGTATACTCTTTTAATGAGGTTAACTTCTACTTAGACTCTACAAATATTATGAGAAAATGTATACTATTGATGCAAAACAATTTTCTACAACTAACCTACATATATGAAATCAGTACAAAATAAACGAACTACAGAGATAAAAATTATGCCCATAAGTATATATATTTTTCATGCAGTCTCATTCATTAGTTGAAATTTCCTTGTTTTTCGCTCCTTAATGCTAAATTTTAAATGCTAGTTTATATGCTAAGCTTACATCTTCGACAGTGAAATTTTTATTTTATCTTGTTTCTTTCATTTACTTTCCATTAATTCCATTTCTCATTGAGGCCATCATTGATAACATTTTTACATGTTATCAAATAAATATGTCCCTAGTACGTGAATGGAATTAAAAAATATATAATCACTTCATTCAAAAACAAGAATTAAGTTATCTACTTGTATTTCATTCTGTTTGGTCACCTACTGTCCTGCTCTTTGAATCCTTTACACTTATTTCCTTCTGAAAATATTTGATAAATATAATTTTCTGTTGTCACAGCTTTGACATATTACAAAAAATAAGATTATTCAAAGACAGCCTCCTCCGCTAAATTAACGCTTTCTTTCTTTAGTCTTATCGCTCTGTTCTCAAAATTAAACTATTCTTATAAAGAGCGTTATCAATAAAAATTAAATTTTAGCAAAAGATATGGAGAAGAAAATGATCGAAGGAGACACTGAGCGAAACTTGTGCTCTCAGCATTTCATTTAGGACGCAAAAGTTTCTTCTGCCGTTTAAGCCGCAAGAATGAAACTTCAACAAGAACTAAGGCACTGTACACTTGTGATTAAGTCGGTACTAATAGATCGACGTCTATAACAATGGTAGAATGTGAAGGCAGCTCTCAGGGTATTGGTAGACCGGAGAAAATCCCCTCGGAGTAAAACTTTCTCATTTAAGATTCGGCCTTTCGAAGTCGCACCAAGTTAGGCGGGAATTAACTAGTTTCAGAAAGTTCCATAAGTAAGAGTATATAAGCGAACCGGGTTACAGCGTTGCATCAAAAGAAACTTGTAGAGAGTTTTTGTAAGCGATTCGTGTTTTAATCTTTTGAGACCTCATCACGCTGCGGTCGAAGAAAGTTCGCGTTAAATAAAAGATTTCGTCGGTAATGAATCGTTTTCGAACTCCGCATCTTATATCAGATGGGCCATACAATTTTAAAGCGGAACTTTGTAGGTTTTCGGCTCTCTTTCCCCATCACGAACCAATTATTATTACTATTTAGCGATTCGCATCCCAGAAAGATGGAGATTTGTAGTTCCGAATTTCCTTCTCATCCGAGAGTTTGGTCAAGTTTCCTCATTAAGTTTTGATATTCTATAACGCGAAAGAAAATGAATAGACGGAGTTCACTTTTGTAATCATCTCTTCGGAATTCGTTGACGTAACCTTTTATGCTTTTAGATTAACTGGGAGAGTGAATAGCTATTCGGTTTACTTTTGTCTATCCAAGGAGGAAATTTCTCAGTAACGGGTTTGGAGAATTTACTCATTATAAATCTCATCTTAGTTTTGTATCTTTAGAGAACAATTGACAGCGCAGAAATCACTGAATTCTGTTAGGAATTTGTATCACTTACAATGTTTAATTTTGCGCTTATAGACTTGGTGTTCTTCAGAGCCAACTTTCCACGGAAGAATATGAATTACACTGGAATATTACTTATTTTTGATACCTTTTCAAGCTATTTGTCAAGTTTTTATCATTTTTAATCATGATTTCAACAGGGCATCTATCCGAAACCGAAAGGATAACGAAGAAACCAACATTTTTTACATTAGATAAAAATCAAAGCCGATCGAAAAATTAAAATGCTTGAGCCGAAAAAGTTAATCATTACACATTCTTTTATGTTTTTTGACTCTTATTATATAACTCTTGTAACTCTTATATGTATGATATTTGTCATAATTTCTAATCGTATCTTAATATCCTGACGATTACTAATAAACGACAAATTATCAACTTAACTGTTACCATGATTATTCGTTTAATATGACGAGATTATTTTACTATATCAAATTCAGTGGTATTTCGAAGTTTACTCATAGAAGCTAATAAAAATATCATTCAGAATGGTTGTAATATTTGATGGTTCTATCGAAATAAGTTGCTTCTAAACTGTTCGACAGTTAAAACCTAGTCGAAAAAATTAGGAACGTAGGTCCTGAATTGGTTTATCTTAGTGAATTAATAGTAGTAGCTTTAGTAGTAGTAGTATTAGTTTATCTTAGTAGTAGTATCTGGGGCTCTACCGGATAGCCAAGTGCGCAACGTCTGGAGAAGCTCTCCTGGATTCGATTCCCGGTGGGGGCCGATATCGAGAATTGACCTCAGCTGTCGAAACACTTAAAAATATTTATAAAAAATGTATTTATAAAAAAAATTATATTTCATAAATCATAAATTTATATTTCGATTTAAATTTAATTTTAAGTTAAATATCATCTCATATCATTCGAGATTTATTTTTTGTTAGGTTAATTTTTTGTCAACGAAAGAATTTAATTTTAAAACTTCTAAATGCTTGAGAAACTATTCTTGAGCCGCAGCTTATAATTTCGCCACAATATTAATTGTTTTTGGAGATAAATTGGATGAAATATTGATGCTGTAAACTCGTTTATGCTGTTTCACTTTTCCCCCATGCTGTTAATTTTTCACCCGAACACTTTGATGGAAGACCTCATAATTAATTTAGCTCTGTATCTCAACTTCTCCAACGAAACAAAGTAAAAAGGCCATTAAAACTGCTTTATCGGCGATGTAATCGTCTTTAATTACAACCCTGCTTGCATGACTAATTAGAAAGCATCACGCCACTTATATTTATATCTCGAGAAATCGCCAACCGGAAGAACTCGAATAGCGTCGCACACCAAAAAGGACCGTGTTCAAAAGATACGTCCCCGATTGATTAATTAAATGATAGCATAGAATAATACGAGCACTGATTCAATGTTATCCCACGGTCAATTTTCATTAGAATCTCCAATCTTTTTATGCATTCGCTTCAATAATAGACTTCCTTATCGTCTAGGGAGTGGGTGAAAATGAAGCAATTAGATAGTGAGTCAGTGCTCTGGACTTAATGCACACGCAATCCCTAAAATAGTGCACCCGGGCATTATCGGATGCATTAAAACCGGTGACTTGTCTAATTAGACCAATGTCAGCCTTTGAAAATGCAACCTAGGACGCCAAAATGTAACCGTTTTGCAGTTAGATTCTAATGGCTTCATCTCATTAATTTTCCGTATGGATCTGCACGGAATAAATCATAGCTGTGTTTACAGTGGAACGAATTAGAGCATCTCCGGAATATTACGTCTTGATTTGTCTGAGCGGCTTCTAATTAGATACAAATATAGTCGAGTAACTACGGTTCCGATGCAGTTGATTTAGGTTGCAACCAGGGGAAAAATTCATAAACATGCGTCAATTCCTAAACCATGCAATCATATGCGGTAGGAATATTTGACTGCATTCTATTTAATTTGATTAAACATATAGTTGAAAATTAACAAATGTCTGACAGTGACGTTTTGCTCAATATGTAAGAAGGAATATATATTCCTAGGAAACAATCATGTTTTACTATTTGGTATCATTTTAGTTTAAAATTATAACGTTTTCGAAGGGAAAGAAATCTAAGTTAACGATAACGGTGGATGGGGAAAAACTAGAACAATATCATTTTAGTTTAGTATACCTTCATTTCGTCATAGTAATTGCTGAATTGGTTCAAATGATGATTGAGGAGAACTTGCTGTTCTCCCTCACTGTTTATGTGGATGACTGACTTCAAAAGTTTCTACCGCCCCACACCTACTGAAATACATAGCATTCTTTTATTCTTTCATATAAAACCTAGTTACCCCGTGAAAAAGTTCGCTCGACTAAATTGGAAGTAATCGATTTATACGCGGAGTGTTTTTTTAGATATGTTTTTGAGTTTGTGTGTTCGTTTGTAGTGATTGGAGAGTTTGTTGAAATGTACATACTTGCTTGGGGAAATAAATCAGCGTCAGAATATAAGTGCCCGTTTCGGTGTACCTCGTTTTTATCGATAAATATCGATATCCACAGAAACTACTAACAAAAATATACCTTTATATTCTTTATCTCTGTTCTCCTCTATATACATGGGTGGTCTGAAAAGTTTCCGACATTTCGCCATTTCCCGACATGTTTTCTGAAAATTTCTGAAAAGTCTGGGGTCGGAAACTTTTTCAGACCACCCTCGTGCTTCGTTTTTATCTATCTATATATCAATAGATATCTATATTTACAGATTCAGTGACGAAACTCTATGAAAAATTTAAATTTTCTTTAAGTTTTAAGTTATTTAATTTTGGTCAACTCTTTAACCAAATGGTGCATTTTTATTTGTATGTCTATCTTTAGCAAAAAGTGGGTAACTTTTACTTTAAAATGGTGTGTCACTTATATATTTTGATGGACTATGAAGGGAGAAAAGTGCTGATTCCCGAAAACGGATGTTTAGAAATTATATAGAAAGATTCCGATATATTTGCCAATAATTACAAACTTAAATACAGCTAATCTTCCGAAAAGCGATGCATATTCGTGCTGAATGGCAGGAATGAATTGATGAGACATTACAACTTACAACTCAAGTAAGAGCTATTCCAGAACACGACCTCCAATCCCATATGGACTGCGGATCTCTGAGTGCTATCCGCACCCAAAATAATCACAAAGGAATCAGATCCCGTCGAAGAGGGAAGATGCGGTATTAATAAAATCCCTCCTCAAGGCGAGTGTATTAATGATCTGAGTAGGAGAACGTCTCGAACACAAGGAAGGAGGTTAGACAGGGAAGAACGTCTAATCCAACAAAGAAGTCCTAATTAATTTACTCATTCTGAAATCCCGGAGTGAAGATGCGGGCTCAAGGAGCGTGTACGAGTATTCGATATTACTTAGAATTCCATTTTGCGCTTTCTCGGATCTCGTCACGACGTCGTACATGGAACAGTGAATAGAGCTCGGAATAGGGCATAATTAGCGAGATCAGCTCTGGAGACACATGATTGCTCTCTTTTTAACGTTCATCCCGCAAGATGCCATTTAATCTTTACGGATAAGCGGAAGGTAGCTCTCTCTCTCTCTCTGTCCCAACTAGTTGAAGCCATACGAAGCCCTTTGCAGAGCTATTATTATCTTGGGAGATTCGTGTACCGATTCTGAGGAGCGGGCATTAAAGTTTCCAATGCTACGCCCCTTGTGGAAGTGCGGGGAATTCTGGTGCGTAACAACGGTTTAGCAGTAACTGTTTACGCTTTTTTCGCGTTATGAGAACGTTATGAATGTTTGTTCAATGAATATACCTGTAATAATGCATCATTGTCCTAAGCGATGACAGAAGAAGTGGGTTAGCGAGATATTTAGAAGAGAGGGATTTATGAAGGTAGTAATTGAGGATAGAATGAATGGGAAGAGATGAAAACAAAAGATAATATATAGATGGTATAAACGCTGTGTATACGTTACTAAAAATGAAATAAGTGCATTCAGTAGGGAATATAAAGGCAGATTATCCTACCGAAAAGTAGAGCACTATGATAATGATCTGGTAAAACTCAAGGAAATTCTAATTTCGAACGATGTATTACCACATCGGATATTGGATATATAGATGAATTTTTGACCCTTTATTTTTACGTATTAAGATTTTGAATCATCTTATTATCTTCCACTGACTATATTAGTTTCCAAATATCAGGTATGTCCGGCAATTGTTAATTATTAATATAGAATTACATTACCTGTACTTCAAAATCATCAATCCTACGTCAATATCACTCTTATAAAAGGTGTCCTAGCTTCTATAGATATCTCGAAAATTAAATATTAAGTAGATAAAACGAGAAATGTGAGTTAAGCTCACTGATATCGTCTGCAGTCTTTTAATAACTTGGCATTTTAATAATGACAGTGATTAGAAAAAGCGAGAAAATTCAGTAAAAATTTTATTTTTATGATCTGGTATTGTTTTTGTATCAAATTCAGAAAAAATAGAATTTGCCAACATAACATAAGATGCAGAGATTAAGTTGTTCTTTATGGTGGATATTTTTCATGTCTTAACTTTGATTTCTAAGAGCATAAGGCGAATTATGAATTTCTTATTTTATCAAAATTTCTACCTCGTGTGCTCATGAATATGCAGTTATAAGGCTATTGGAATTTCGATGACCGATCAAAGGGTAACTGTAACTTAATAATAAATGCTTAAACGTAATTAATTCCCATCTCCTGAAAGTCCTATCTACCATTTAACTCATACTCTCATAAAATAGGGACTACGCAGGGTAAAAAGGAACTCATGATGAACCTCTTCAAATGCATTACTCCTCCATCGGCGATGGATCAAAATAGACGCCGAGAAGTAGGAGAGAGAGGGAATAGAGGAAGAATCCCAATTGAATTTCCGGTATGACTTTATTAAGGATGAGAGCCCGGCCTCACTCCCCTCAATTTTTTCAACTTCATCCCGCGAGGTAAGAGAAAGCATGATGAATGAGGGGGCGAACGGAAAATCCGAGATAAAAGAAGAAAAAATGCGGTCCAGGCGGAAGAGAGGGGTAGAAAAGAGGTGGCGGAGAGGGTTGGGCGTATATATAATGGAATACGGAGAGCCTTCTACTATTTTTTTCTCCTTCTTGTGTTTGCGAGGTGGAGTGGCGAGGGGAAAAAATTAAATTCCGGGAAATAGCGTCTGATTGATTTGGGTCGACTTTGTTGAAGCTTTGGGTCATTAATTCAACTTTGCAGGGGAAGAAGTGCCCCCCTGCGAAGGTTTTTCGGTTAACTGCCGTTTTACTCGGGGCGAGATAATGGAAGTTTTTTTTTCTTTTAAACAGAGCTCCTTCGGAACGTTTTCTTTTTAGTTTTAATCGTCTTAGGAATTCCAGGTCGAAAGAAGTTTTTGAAATGTTTCTCGTAAGGGGTGTCCCGCAAAGGGATTCTTTATATTAAAATGAAATAACTTGGAAATCGATATGAGGATGAAAAGAATGGTATGTTTATTTTGAGAGCCGTGGAAATTCTGATACAGTTTTGAAAGTGGTCAAAAATGTTACCGATAGGTAACACTTTTGATGGGGTCCTGTATACTTGACTAGCAAGTAGTCAGTTTTTGTGTATTTAACAAGTAAAATGAAAATTTGATATTCCGAGTGCTATTGGGTTTAGCATTAAATGAGCGTCTTCGATGACTTTTTTTCGTACTAGAATATAGTCTTCTGATAGACAAAATGTTAATCAGCAAACATTTTTTTGGCTTCCATATACGTTTAAAAACGCTAAAATATCATCTGTTGAATGAGGAAATTTAATATTACTTCATAAATATTCGTTGCTGCTGTCATATCGTGATCACTGGAATGTTTTTCATGTCTTTTGCTGTAGGATATAATGAAATTTGTCTTTTTCATTCATTTCTTACGTGTGGCTAGTTTTAAAAAGATGGTAGAAGTAAATAATTTTTCTCGTCTTTTTGTCTGAGATTACATGGTACCAATTGACGCACAATAATAATGACGAATAATGGAATTCGTTTTGGTCAATCATTATTGAATTCACTAATGTGGACCTTTCCTACTCTCTGATAAGTTATTCTCCATAAAATAGAAAGCAATTGAAAACTACCTAACTCTCCTGATTAGTAAGCCTTATCCCTCTGAGTAGGTAGGTAGTTATTGGTGAATTAGAAGAGTTTCAAGCAGCTTTTAGAACAAATGCTTTCAAAACAGACGTGTAAACCATACAGTTCGTTGTTTCATTTCTTGTTTCCTTATTACTCAATAATTGTGATTAAATAAAAGATTTAGTTTTACTACTTACCAAAGAAAATAATTTACATTTCAGACATAAGTTCCTGCATGTTAACATATTACCATTCACGCTTTGTTATTACGTGTCCGTATAGCAAATGAAATTATACTCCAATAGAATTATTTTGGATAGTTATCTTTCCGTGAATGATTCAGTTAAGATCACATAGAATATGATTTTCCCGTTAGTATAAGCATTATCAATTTTTCTGCTTGATTGGCAGTGTTGTTTAGAAGAATTTATCGGACATAATCACCCACAAACTCTTCTTTATATTTTCTCTTTGAATGAGATAAAATTTCCCTTCATTAGTCTATGTCCAATTTAATGAGTAAATAAGCCAGGCAGATATACAAAGGCACTGAAAACGGTGCAGTAACAAGCGGTTTGTTACAGAATGCAATGACGGCCTAATTTCTTCACGTTTTCATAATCTAGATGTGAACACGTTGTCCTTGTCAAAAGGCCTTTGGGAAGAATGAGATAATGTTGACTTTTGAAATTTCTCGAATGGATAATCTATTCGGTACACATCCTCTCGTTGGCAACGTTGATAATTAAGACATGGAAATGGGCTGACGTGTGCTTAATTGGAATGACAAACAATTGCCGTGAACGCAGTACCCGGCGTTACTTAAGGACTTACGTGTACGGCGAATTTAGGCTTGCAAGAGGAGGATCACGCACGTTGTGAACGTCACGTTTTGATTCACGGTGCATAGCTGGAAAAGTTAACTTCTGAGCGCTGCTTCCGTCAAAGTAAACGTTCCGTATGATTCGTTTAAGAATACGGATTGCTGTTTGGCCTAGCTACTGTAATGGATAAGTTCTCTTACTGTCATTATTAATAGTCTTTTTTAAATAATTGAAATTTTGACTGATTTTAAATAAGGTCAATCCCTTGTATCTTCCTCTCTGAGAATTTGGAGAAGTTCTGAGATGATGGCTCTGAGAATATTATATTTTGTTGCAGTTATTTGTTGCCCTGAAAGGATTCCGCTTTAATCCTCCTTTGGGTATTTGAATTTCTTCCATTTTTCAAGCTACACATCTTTGCAAGTGCTCTACTATCGTGGATATTCATTCATAAGCTTACATTATGCTTCTTATATCCAGAGGCCTTGCCATCATTCTTTTCTACTCCTCCTTAAAAATTTTGTGTAGAGTCATACCCAAATTACCATCGTTTTTTACACCCTAGTGGTAATTAACGAATGCCATCTTTGTTCATTAAATTCAATCGTTAAGTTATAGATAGATTTTAGTTTCTTAACATGGTCACGAAATTGATAACTAGCGTCTACAGCTAACAGAAATTAGTGGAATAGGAAAATGATCAAGCATTGAAATAAACCAAAAATAGTCGAATATACAATTATTAGTACGTCAACTTGTGAGTGGTGTGGAAAGAAAGCAATTAAACTTTGTAAATGCTACAAATAGATATAGCTTTCGATTGATGAATAACGTTAATATTTAATATGTATGAAAATCAGTACATAAATAGTGAACAATAAATATATTAAGAAATGCTTCTGATAAATAATACAGTCTGTAATATTAGTAAATAATACTGAAAAATATAATTAATAATATAAAAATGTCATCAAATCATTGGAAGAGAAATAGTAATAGACAAACCTAACTAATAAATGATTTTCAAATAAATTTATAATAGATAAAACCGATTTATAATATGAAAGTACTTATACATAATACTTATGATTAGTTCCAGAGTTAAGATGTTCCGCAGTGGAAAATTTCACGAAGTCGAGCCGTCAAACATTTCTTCAATGATTCAGTCCGTTAAAAAACACGCCTTACGAACGCTATATCCATTAAACCGGCAGTCTCATAAGCTCCGAAGTGAATAGCTCATTTCGCTCCTTGAATCCCTTGTGATGCGAGACAGGACCTCGATTCCGTCACTTCCGCTCGAGGAAGAATTTCTTTTATTCGATAATCATCGCGTGCCGTCGAGAGAAACACTTTCAGCTTGACTTGTTGATGACTCAATCCGCTCCTAGAATAACGAGAGGGTACCACTCTTCCCACTTTTCACAGCCTGGCACGGATCGATGCTAGGAAAAATTTCCCGCGAGAGGTATCCCTCAGCATCGAAATAAAAAGTGGGAAGAAAAGAAGAGTTCGCAGGAAATTGAATTCATTTCCGGATGGAAAGATTTTTAAGACAGCTCGGTTCCGAGAGCTGAGTAGTAGCTAGAGGAATGTTTTTTAACGAGAGTCCTCAGTCCGCATCCAAGAACCATCGACTTTTCGGAAATAATAAGGATCGAACGTTCCGCGATGGATGGTAGCTGGGAAATTTCTCTACTAAATCCTGGCCGAAGAGAATCATCATGAATGTGTTTTTCACCGCTTTTTGTCTTCCATAAAACTTGCAGTATAATCGGTCGTATTATTAAAATCCTTCTAATATTCCTATTTTATTTTGATTTGAGGCTACCTTATCTTGATGACAAAGGGACTTGATAAAGGAATCAGGAAGAGATTGGTAAAATCCTTGGTATGGAGTTTAATATTGTACGGGTGTGAAACGTGGACGTTAAGGAAAGAGGATGTCAAAAGATTGGAGGCTTTTGAGATGTGGGTATAGCGTAGAATGGAGAAAGTTAGTTGGGTCGATAGAAAAACGAACGAGGAGGTTCTAAAGTTGGTTGGGGAGAAAAGAGTAATGATTGAAGTAATTACAAATCGACAAAAGAAATGGGTGGGTCAAATATTGAGAGGGGAGGGATTATTGAAGGAAGCGATCGAGGGAAGAATGCTAGGGAAAAGACAGAGGGGAAGACAAAGACAAAAGTTATTAGACGAATTAAGGGGTGGGATAAGTTACCGAGAATTGAAGGAGAGGGAATTAAATAGGGAATGTGGGCCACATGAACCTACCGAAAGGTAGAACACTTTATATATATCTTGATGAATGGATTATTTTGCATTCGTTTTTGATTTTAGGATAGGGGAAAATTTATCTTTCGTTTACTTTTGTGAAATTTATGACGGAAGAGGAACCAAACATCTCATATTTCACTACTTCTTGTTTTAAATAAGAGATTTTATACACGATCCTTTTGACACAATGTGATACCATATTAAAATTCTACTTCAATCCGTTGATAATAATTCAACGCCGATCCTCTTGTTTTCTGGCTTTCTTTATTTTAATATATATTTCTTCGAGCGTTTTGCGTTCCTTTTAAATTAATTGAAAATAATTCTTCGTATTATAGAATCTTCAGGATAAATTTTCAACAATACGGGGATTTTCAAATGGTTATAATTAAGGAGGCTTCGGAAAATTATAAGAAAAAAGAGATGAAACGGTGAGACTGAAAAAGATCTGAGGATAGAAAAGTCGTATTCATTTTGGCGATGAAATATTTGAAGCTGAAAAAAATTCTCGTATTAGTACCGTAGCAGAAAAACCGAGAATAAATATTTTTAAAAGAACAATCGTTCTTCTATTTTATACTGTAAATTTTACTGTATTTCCTACGAATGAAGCTGTAAGATTTAAAATATCCTGTTTAAAAATTATCTCTTATAAATACGAGAGTTCCCATATAATCTACTGATCATAATATGATTATATAAATACCTACTTCCTAAATTTCCAGGTGTATTTTTAATGTGATCTTTATCTACCATTTTTTAGATACTTTTTTTGTTATAGTTTTATTATTTCCTTAAATTCTTAATTTTTAAATGTAATTTTCCTGCCTCTCATGAATGTTTTCTATGTACAATTTTGAATTTTTATAATTTCTGTTACTAATTTTCTTTCTTTTTAATATTTCATAGGCAATTGTTTTAAATCTTAACATTTAATGTATTGATATTTTGAGTACGTTTTAATGCTAATGTTTTGTGTTTTTCTGTGACATTTTATGAGTTTTTTTATGAAATGCCTTTCTATGTTTGCTTGTTACACAGCTTTCCATTATATCTTTTAGCTTGTACTATCAGTAGGCTTGCGCAGGTTTTTCACACCCCTCTTCTTCTTGGGTGTTTTCCTGCTGTGGATATTTTTCCTAAGTTATTTCCTTAGGTTTTTTTACATCCACCCTTCTAAAGTTTTTCATTCTATACCTTTTCACACGTACATTACTTGTATGGTAAGATGGAAGATGAGACTTTCTAGTCTCAATCTCGCCAATAAAGACCTTTAAGACCTTTACTTCCATTAAATATCCTGTATTTTTCCGAAAACATTTATCGTCGTAAGATTCTTCCAGACAGCTTGCAGGAAGATATTAAACAATCAATAAGTGAGCTCAAAATTTGGTGCAGTAGACAAACTTGACTGCTACCTGCTACCTGCATGCTAATTACATGGGAAAATGTGTCTACGTTCTCACATTGTGGGCTCAGATAGCTTGAGTGAATCCAGTTTAATGAGGCTCGAGGGGTCAAAGTTCAACGGAGCTCTAAATATGCTTCTTTACAAAATTCCATTTTAAGCTTAGCAAGCGCGGAACGGTAATGAGTAAGAAGTGAGAAGCGTTAATTCGCTTTATAACTTCATGCTTAATTATTTTACTAATTTTATACAATCTGATGTCTTACGGTATTTGGTGAAGTTGCTAGAATTCAATAGTCAAAGAAATGTAAACAGCACTTGAAATCTACGAAACTTTTCATGGAAACAAAAAAATACCTTTTCACAGTATGCCCACTACTTCATTCTAGAAATATTTATCTTGATTTATTATAATTTAAGTGTGTTATCCTATTGTTTATTCTTTTGTTAATATTTAATGCGTTCATTATCACAATAGGATAATCATTTCTTTCAATTTTTATTGGTTTATGCATGTTTTAAACGTATGAGTGGTGGAATTTGAAAAATATGAAAAATATAACCTGAATTTATAGGCAGATGATATCACTGGATATTGGCCAGTGAAAGAAAGTAGCTGTAAAAATGAACTTTATTGTTTTCTTTATCCGAAAAGATAACATATCAATGCTTGTTATTTGTTCTTTGAGTTACCCGAAAGAATAATTTCCTATCCACTATAAATTCTGAATTACTCATCATCGTACGAAAAGGCACATGAAAAAATATTCCATTAATCAGGGTATCGTAATAAGACTGATGTAGATGTAATGAAGAAAAAACTTTCGTAACACGTGTAATTTTAAATTATCTCATCTAAAAACAAGGCTAATATCTAATTTTCTAACTTTAAGAATCATTGCGCAGTACAACTAGTCAGTGTATAAACTAAATTAGATCAGAAAAAAATATATGATTCAACTTAGGAAATCTCGACCCATGACTGAATATTATCACAAATCTTTTATTTGCACATTTCGGATGCCTATCCGGCAGCTGAAGGCAAATGGAATAAATAGGAGAATTCACGGAAACGAATCCAGTCGTTTCCACGCTGTGATTTTTCCACCATCGCCCGCTTTTGCCCACTCCCTACTTATGCGTGTTCGCCAGATTCCTCTTAATAACAGCAGAAGAGTTTCGCGCTTAGCTGAAACGGTTCTCGCTTCAGTTCAGTCCAAACTCGGAAAGTTTTCGTTACAACGGGAAACACATTACGGAGGATAGCAAAAATCACGCGGAGAAAACTCTTCTTTCCGGGAGTAGAAAAAAGAGAAGTTTTTTCCTCCAACTAGGAGTTGATAGCGGCAAGGATTAATATCCCCCAAGGTGTGCTCATTGCTTCAAGAATATTCCCGCATGGGAGCAGAACGGCGCTCCCAGTTCATATCTCTCCTCATCGCGATTTTAACCGCATGTTAGCATCTGCAAGATAACAGATGGGAGCTCCACGGCTTTGGAGTATTGGCAATTTCATCCGTTACTTAAACGGGCGGCCTCCATTTCACCCGTGCAATCAACCCATTATGAGGGAGTGCAAAGTGCTCCATCAAGTATGAAAATTTATCCGGGAGCGGTAACACCCCTCGAGAAGAATTGGGAGCAGCATCTGAGCAGGGCTGTTTATGCAGGAGGCTTTCCTTTTTAATAGAATGCCCCGGCGTTAGGGCGATGGCTCTCACGTCACTTGCAACGTCGGCGCTCGATTTTTCTACCTCCAGCGTCGCCCACGCTTATGATACCGATCTGCGATACTCTTTCATCTGAGGCGATTTTTTTTCCGTAATCTGTTTGTCCCGTGCCGTCACTTTCGCCGCATACGACCCGGCGAGGATGATGAAACCATGCACGGGTTGAATCCATCACGGTGATGTCTGTGAGGTGTCTTGATGTAAGTTTTTCTTTCGAAATGGGCGGGTGTTTCTTTCTGTAAGGTTCTTTCTTTCGAAATGTGCAAGTATATTTTACTATGTTATATATACTTTACGTGTAATCTTGTGTATTATTTCGAAACATCCGTTTTCAGTGACCAGCACTTTTCTCCCTTCACACTGAATCAAAACATAAATGGCATACCATTTTGAAAGAAAGTTTTAAAATAGAGAAAGAAACCATAAATGCGCCATTTGGTTGAAAATTAATCAAAATTTGAATTTTCTTATATATTTTCGTTCCTAGATGTGTAGAAATCGATGTACATCAATACAAAGGAGGTATATCGAAACTAATAGTGATACTATTTCAGGATTATACGATTTCAGTTTCCAAATATATTTCAGGATCCAAATGCATTTCAAAAAAACGCTCCAATCACTACAAATGAACACATATAATTTCAATTAGGTTGGTTCAGCTTTTACTCTTATTTTTTTATACCAATTTTTTGTTTTACCATTGTATGTTAATGTATGTGTGTACCTGTGTTCCTTACCTCTTTAAAACTAATACATTTGTACCGATTTCATGTTTTCAAATCAGCTCTCTCTTAATTCACCTTTCTTCTTCATATATTGTAAATACTCCTTTAACGTGAAAACATAGGAAACTTAGTCGTTGGGCTAATGTTCGAAAGAAATTATCCTGTAGCGAAAAGTAGTGAACCATATCACTTGCAGTATTTCTCACGCATCTCAAACACCATTAAATTTGATAAGATAAGCGTAGATCAAGGATAAGCAAAAAGTAAGCGAGCCCATTTTCGAAGAGGCCATAAATCGGATTAAATTTTACCGGCCTATGGTAATTACCTAACTCCTCCTCACATCCGCTCAACTTACATCCTTCCTTAATAATAGAATGCCGGGACTTATTGGGTCTTTCCTAGAGGAGTCTCTGCAGAAAAACGTCTTCTTAAATTATAGGAAGGAGTTTCGCGGGGCTTATATCATTTCAACAAGTTTAAAATTACCCAGCGATTAACCTACTTTCGGCTATAGAAAGTATACCACACGGAGTTTTTTCACACTAAATATAAAGCGTTCCGGTGAAGATATATTAGGTGTAATGAAAGTTGGAACGAGGTAAAAGACATTCTAACTTCTCCAATATGTGTTCAGCGGCCACCTATTTCACCCGTTTTTTCCGCAAACATTACCAGAAACTTCAGTCGCGCCAGATGTGGAGTATAAATTATAGCGCCGTAGGCCTTTTTAACCTCGTTTTCTCGCTTTATAAAATTAAATTCGCGCTATCTCACGGTTAGGCCGCGTCATTTTAGCCGGAGGCAATTAAGAATCAGTTGGGAACATTTCAATATTCTTATATTTTGGGATTTTCGGGTCGTAAAGTGCAGGTTCGACCGTGACGGCCGCGACCTTACCGTGCTTTAATATGCAATACATTCCTCCGCTTAATTAACTGGTGTTCGGCACGCTCTAGTTTGAACCTTGAATTATTTTATCGACCGATTCCCGTCTTGTTCCTTTCCAGCGATGCTTAGAATCCAAGGTTATGGGATATGAGATACAGTTTGTGAAAATCGAGGCATATATCGGCATCCCGTTGAAGTTGGTATTCCTCGTTGGAATCTATACTATTTTTGAACGAGGGAGTAAGTCGAAACGATTATATAAATCCATATTTTCTTTTCGTTCATTCTTTGGAGTGAGTCAGAGCGTTAATAAATTCATCTTTTCTTTCATCTAATGTTTGAGTCGTTATTTGACGTAAACGGATACTGAAATGTGTACATATGTTCATGAAGCTAATATTCTCGAGAAATATAATGATTTTTTTATTGGTGGTAATAAAGTATAACAGTATTCGTTATAGCTCTACTTCATCTAAACGTCCATAGAGACCTGGGTTCGAGTCTCAGTCATGACGACATTTTTAATGTTTGAGTCATGATTTATTGTAAATGGAATCTGAAATGTGTATAAAAGTCCATGAAGCTAATATTCTTGAGAAATATAATGAATTTCTTTTATTTGTGACTAAAAAATATACCATAGTAATCTTTATAGCTTTACTAATCCTGAATGTATGTATATATCTGGGTTCGAGTACCAGTCATGACAACTTTTTTCCCTTTATTATAATATTATTATTATATATACCCCGAATGATTAGTGTAACCCCAAAATTTTCTCATAGCCACTAAACAACCATGCTGACTGGATTCCCCTTTCTTAGCTGGATGCTGTTTGGTCGGCATGATAGTTCAGTGGTTATTAGGTCAACCCCTAATCTGAGTTCGAGTTATATTCCTGACGATGTTTTTATTCCTTCTGTTTCTCCTTGGATTTGTAGCCGCAGAGTTATGTTACTAAGTTAAATACCTTTCCCACATCCTCATTCATTTGAATCACCAGCAGATTACCACGTAAGTCGATTGTAATATTTTTATTCATAGATATTTATCTCAAAATGTTTAAATTGAGTTATAATAATTAATTAATTTATAATAAATTTAATTAATTGTTATAGCGTATTTTAAGCAATGCCAGCGTATTTTAAGCTGTTTCAGCATGCATTAGGCAAACTCTCAGCGATCTCAGCTTACTTTTAGCGTATTTAGAGCTATTTTCAAGCGATCTCAACGGACTGTATCCGTTGTCAGCATATTTTAACAGATCTTAACGTATTCTAAACGATCTCATCTTTATCAAAGCGAAGTCAGCATATTCTAAGCGTACTCTAAGCGATTTTTGAGCTTTGTTGTTGAGATTGTTGAGCGATCTCAGCGTATATTGTACGATCACAGCATACTCTAAGCGGATTCAACGTGTTCTAAGCTATCTCAACGCACATTAAGCGTAATCTTAACAAAGTCAGCCTTTTTTAAGCTACCTTAATGTATTTTAAGCGGTTTTAACATATTCTAAGCGATCTCAACGTATTCTAAGCCATCTTAACGTATTCTAAGCCATCTTAACGTACTAAAAGCGAAGTGCGCAATTTCTAAGCGTATTCTAAGCGAATTTACAGCTATTTCAAAGCTAAGTCAGCGTATTCTAAGCGATCTCAGCGGTCTCTAAGCTAATTTAAATTGAATTATTTATAAAGTGTTCTACCTTTCGGTAGGTTCATGTGCCCCACATTCCCTATTTAATTCCCTCTCCTTCAATTCCCGATAACTTATCCCACCCCTTAATTCGTCTAACAACTTCTGTCTTTGTCTTCCCCTCTGTCTTTTCCCTAGCATTCTTCCCTCGATCGCTATTTTCAATAATACCTCCCCTCTCAATATTTGAACCACCCATTTCTTCGTTTATTTTTAATTACTTAAATCATTACTCTTTTCTCCCCAAACATCTCTAGAACCTCCTCGTTCGTTTTTCTATCGACCCAACTAACTTTCTCCAAATTGAATTAATACCTGCAAAAACTCACTCACATTGCGTTTGCAAAAAGGCGTATTAATAGTGAAAATTATGTATTCTAAGCCGTCGTGCAGGATCCACTGAGAACCTGCTCGTTTTTAGGAACGCATTTATACGCCATTAACTCCCTCCAGGAAGGAATATCTTGGAACAGGAGGCCATTTTCGAACGATATCTCTTTCCTTGTGACGTCCATTTTGATCTTCTAACGTAGTTACTTCGCATCTCAGTCAATTTCCTTTCAGCCCTCTGCCACTCATCACCTCACATTAGCCCTCCTCGTTTTCTCTGCTCTCACACCGTCTCTTTCGATCTTCGCTTAAGGAAAAGGGGTTAACTCTGCCTGAAACGTTTATTACGCGGAGGACCTTTCTGTGAAGGGCTTCGCCACCATTAGATGCGATAGTTTTTGCCACCGATAGTCTTCTAATGTCACCTTTCATCGTTAAGAAATGTTATTCGATGATTAGGCTTATGAAGTAAAAATATCGGCTGTCGTTTATGTGATTCAATTCGGAATTTGAGCTGATGTGTTTCATAATTTAAGAATTTTAAAGGCGTATTCATCGGAAGAGTTAGATATGTTCTAAACTTCAAATTGGTACATCCTAGATCGAAATGTTTTACCGACACTTCGTTAGTCGCACGTTCCTTTATTAGTCACATAGGGTTAATCACTTAATTTACTATTTACTTTGAATTTTTTCAATCCTTTAAAAGGCGGATATGATTGATATAACCTATCCACGATCAACTACTACTTTTTATTTTTTTAAGTAAGTTTATCTAGCAGTTTGCTAAAATTTTTATTTATCATGTTCGTAATTTTGCGGTTGTCAATGGAAATTTTTCATATGAAAAGTGGATTTATGAACTTCAAACTTTCGGAATATGTATTAGAAGGTCAAAGTGTTGATAAAAGTTACTTAAATTTCACCAGGCTTCACTTATTTTACCTGTGGTAATAAAAGGTAAAATACTCAAATATATGGATAAAAATTTCGAACTTTAAACTTTGTCTTACCATTTCCACCTTGGATCACCTTCCATTACCAACAATCATACGTTTTAGCAGCAATCAGAAGTTTTAACAGTTTTCATTTTATGATATACACTTCATCCATAATCTAGATGAAGCCTTACTAGCGCAAATTAACATTCCGCGAGCATTTTCTTCGCTTCGACTATTTCTTGCCGAAGCCGTGTTTCTCAAGAGCACACCCACATATTAGATGGATGTGGGTACCCCAAATTAAGTCATTCTTGAGGGCTGTTGTAAGATATTTCACCGACTCGACTGTGGATAACTTTTCCCTCGGAGGCTGTACGAATCATCATTGGCAAAGGATTTTCTTTCGAAAAAGTAAACCACCGAACATTTGTCTGCATTAGGCTCCAGTTGCCAGTCGTCATAATTTTATCTCCTTTACATCTACATCTACATGAATACCCTGCAAGTCGCCTTTTGGCCTGTGGCAGGGGGTGTGAACACCAATCGATTGAGCTACTTTTTCAGCTTATTACTATCGCGTATTGTTCGCGGAAAGAATGAGTTCTTAAATCGACTTTTTCTAGCGTCTATTTCTCTTATTTGCTCTCATTCTCGGATCGGCCGAAGTAACAGGGGGGTCGCATAATATCAACTACGTCATGGGAAAACGTGCTTTCTCTAAATTTGTTAAGAAGTCGCAACCTAGCTTCTAACCGCCTTTCTTTCAATGATGCCCAACCTGTATCTGAGAGCATCTTCGTGACGCTTACCTTTTCCTCGTAGCATTTTTTAACGAAACGTATCGCTTTGCGTTGAATTTTCTCAAGTTCGCGGGTACCCGTTTCATCCGCTGGGTCCCATATACTTGCCGCGTATTCGAGATGGGGCCTGACCAAGGAGAAATAACGTCGCTCTCTAACTTTCTCATCGCATCTACCGACAATACGCTTTATGAAGCCGAGCTTTTTACTAGCTTTACCGCAGATTTTACGAATGTGAGTGCTCCAATTTAAATTATTGGTAAAAATCTCATCTCATTTATACGAGAAGAGAGAAAAAAGGAACTCGGCGGTCAATGAACTAAGAGACAAAGGTTCTCCAAGCGCCGAAATAGCGGCGACCGTCTAAGGGCGATTCCCGGGAAACGGATAATCGTTTAGGGAGTTTCCCGGGAATCGCCCTTAGACGGTCGCCGCTTTCGGCGCTTGGAGAACCTTTGTCTCTTAGTTCATTTATACGAGTCTGTTTAACTTAGTATAACTAGATCCATCTCCCTTCATAGCAGATGAACACATATCCGAGTCCTGATCGATTGCTCTACAGTTTTTGCTACCATCGAGTAAGAAAATGGATGCTTTCGCCTCATGGCACAGGGTGTTAATGAAATGGGCTCCCCTATGCCGATCCTAACATTTCTCAATCCGCCATTTGTAATGGACGAAATCTCAACGCGAACCATCAAAATCGGACGACATCGGGCTTCCTCATCGTGATTCCTCTCTAACGATTCCTTCTTATTCCTCTTTCGCTGATCACTTCGTTCGAATCAGCCCTTTCTTCATTAGTCCTCCCCATTTCCATTGCTTTCTTCCTCTCTTCCATGAGAAAGACGTCGGTTAATGAAGGAACCCTTTCCGCCTGCCGAGCGATGAGACGGGCAGGGGTGTGGGGAATGTACCTGAGACATTAAATGTCTGTCGGGATCCGGAGGGAAATTTTAAGCGGACGTCGTGCACGACGTGCGGGGGAAAAAGATCCCTTCCCGTGCCACGGCCAAAAGAAGCGACTTTAATTTAGCAAGTTTAACCCGAGGGCCCGGAGAGGAGCGTTGTGATAGCCTGGCGGACCTAATTAGTCGTGTAAAAGAAAAATAATTGCTGTGTTTAACGGGGAAGAGGAGAGTAAAGCCTGGGCTCGATTATTGTTCGGATTAAACACTTCTGCAGGATGATTGAATAGGATGAGTTTCTTTCGGTTTGAATCTCCTCGGTTGGTTGATATGTGTGGTGTGATGACGATGAAAAGTCTCTCGATTTTGGAGGAATTCTGTGTGATTTATTAAACTTTGTAAGTTAAGGAATGAGGGTAGGGAATTGTTTGCATGTAATGCAAGGCGGCATAAATACCTGAAGAGATACATAAGTGAAAAATATCCAAATTACTAAGACTAGATTCTAGGTCTCCCACTTTCTATTCCTCGTATTTTATTTTGAGTTTTTGTAATACTTGATCAACTTAATACTTTCATGGATTTTACTGTGTATTTTTACGTATTTTTGGACGTATATTTTCATGTATCTTCGGACCCACGTAGTTATTCCTAGTTCCATGCACAAGCTCTGTTAACGGGATGCTTTGTCAACAAGGCAATTGGTGTACGTATTAGCATATGTGGCATACAGCAAAAATGTACTTATACCCAAAGTAGGAACGTAATATTCATGTATATACACGTGCATCTATTTACTTTTTTACAATTTTTATTGTATAATTACATGAATTGAGGCACTTTTACACATATCCATCATACAGTTCAGTAAAAATCAAATAATATTCACCCTCTGAGTTGACGCTTCTGTTTAAGGTCGATTTAATTTCGTGACCAAACGAACGTAATGCCATCCTTTCTTTAAATAAAATAACAGCACGTCGTTATAAAAACACCCGGAAAGGAGGGTAAACTCATCACGTTTCCCGCGCGCTTTGGAACGAATATTTTCGCGCGATATCGCATTCAATTTCGTTTAATGCGCATTTCAAATTGTATCCGAGAAAACAACGAAGTTGGAAAATTCCCTCTGGAGAGCATCGCAAACCCCCTTTCTCCTCATCGCGCGACGCCTACGTTAGCCGGCCACGGTTTTATTCAGAGATCGAAGTGCCTTTTCCGTTCCCCACGAAAACCTCTATCATTCAATTAGTCAAAGTGATGTCTCATTGATACACAAAACAAAAGCGATCGCGATTCTCTCTCCGTGCCACAAATCCAATAAAAGCACTTTCCGTTTGCAAACGAATATACATTCCATGAATACGGACCCGCGGAACAAATCACATTCGGTAGGAAGTTTGTAAACAGAATTAGTATTTGTGTTGCGTGTTCTTTGCATACTAATACTCCGGCAGATTGAGATCTCGGCCTGTATTATTTAAATCGAATCGCATTTGGCTGAGTTATGACTCGGGGGGTATGATTTTCCCCATTCCGGGGAGATATCCAGGTGTGAGAATCGGTTTAATAATGCGTCTAACAAGCCTATATTTCCTCGCGGAATTCTTTTTATCCTCTCTCAGAGGATATTAAATGCCGTTACAGGTTCGATATAGGTCACCAGCACCGCTACTGTGTAGGAAAGAACTATTCGTGTCAGAGGAATGAAATATTTTATTCCCCACTACACAACCCATAGAAGTTACTGATTTTGATAATAAAAGCATTGGACTGGAATGAAAATTACCAGAAAAATTCTTTTAATAATTTTTTAAGAAATCAATATTCTTAAATTTAATTCTTGTACATTTTACAATACTTAGAAAAAGCTAGAAAAGCTCGGATAGTAGCATACTTTTTGCATGCAGATATTTTTATTTATACAGTACAAACAATACAATTTTTACATATGTGCGGCTCTAATCTTGTGGGTGACCTTAACCAAACTAAAGCCGAAAATGACCAACTAGGTTAGTAGTGATTAATAAGGGAAATAAAACACTATTTGATGTTTACTGTAGGAAGGAAACTCCATCAAACTATAAGTCATAAAGAAAACGTTTCGTTGAAATAGTATTTTTGCAATTCCATAACTATTTAGTTAATAAATTAATAGCATCTTTTTTGATTGTAATGAAGACGAAATTCTCCTCATTTATCTAATCATCTCCATTGCTAACATCTAGCTATTAGTTTAGAAAGATAGGAGTTAAATAGTTAGATAAGAGTAAAACCTATACCAACACTGACAGCTAAAAGTTGTAAAAAAACTTAAATATGTATGATTAGTCAATAAAATATATGAAACACTATGGCCTGTAAAATTGTGAAAAACGCTCAGAAAATAAATGAAAAGGAACGTCCAAAAATGTGTAAAAATATGTAATAAAATTTGTCAAAGTATTCAGTAGATTAAGTATTACGAAAGCTGAAAATGGAAAATAAGGAACAGAATTCGATATTCCGCTGATATCATTTCAGAGTCATAGTTTTCTTTTCACTGTGCCAGAATCGTAAAATATCGCTTTATAATCACTAGGTAAATTTTCAGGATTTCTACTTATATAATCAAGATAGCGAGTTCCATTAGCGTTTATGACAACTCAATTATTAATGCAGATTCTTGAGATAGAATAATATCGCGGGTTTAACAAAACAATATAAATGGGCAGTACTAAGTGAAATTAGTACTAAAGTACTAAATGAAATTCGCTGATAACTTAGATAAAATCGAAGTGAGAGTTTCTTTCTCAGAACAAAGGGCAGAAAATTTTCCGTATTTCGTGAAAGAGTTCTGAAAAGCTTCTTGAATGCTAATAGAGGAAACTCCCACAATTTTGTCATTCAAAATACTGTTCTTGTCCAAGCTCCGTGGGTGTTAACGGAATAGACATTTCGAAAGGAAGCGTAATACATTTTAATTAACCACGGCGAAGATGGAACATCTGTTTTCCCTTTCTCTCCTGCGGAAAAGAATGGCTCTCATGTTTTAATCTTTATAAAACGCCACAATTTTTTAGTTCTTTGACGCTCACCATTGGTTTCCATTATCTTTTTACATCTGCCACGAATCCTTTTAACTGTGCTTTGCTTTTGTATTCCGTTTAGCCGCCCACGGCCGGACCTTTGATTCTGAATATGCTGTCGAATGTCAAGTCGTTCCAACTGAATTTATTTTCCACGAAACTCGTTTAAGCTATTTTCAACTTCGTCGACTGTTAATGAATAAACAATGTCTGTTCGTAAAGTGACATTTTATAAAGGCTCAAATTAATCTACAGGTCAAAACACTTACAACCATAGCATTGGGATCCTTGTACTATTTTGGTAGTCATTCATACATTGTAAGTCTCCGAATAATGCCGCGGTCTGAGAGCGTTCCTTAATTAAACGTTTGGTTAAATAAATCCTTGGTTAATTAATTCCATGAGAGACCTGGAAAAGTATAATGTGTCAGTTGACTTCGACATGGTGGCTTTATAGAAAGCTCTCCAGATTTGATGGAAATTAGCTTAATGGATGTTCTTTTCTGTAAGTTTGACTAACGTTGTTAATAATGTAAACTCACAGCCTTGATAAACATTAAGGATTTCTTCTGCCTTGGTTTCATAATAATTTAATGTAGTAAATAAGACAATATTTTCAATTGTTTGCTGTAATTAACCCGTAATCAGTTTTGTTCTTCCATTTCTAATCTTTCCTATACCTTTTACTATTTCATTTTTCTATAAGCGTTAGTTTTATCTATCTTCTCTTCTATTTAAACTATATACAAGAAGCAGTAATTTATGCAGTGGTATTGTAAAAGTGATATTAATATAGTGAAAAACTAATAAGTAACATAATTTATAAGGCTATTTTAAAATTTTATGTCTAAATAATATATCTTTAAAAGAAGAAAAATCCTTCTGATTACTAAATAACTCGTTGTCCTAAGCGAAAATTTCCTCAACTTAATTAAAAGTAATTGATTTATACGCAAAATTTTGTGCTTTTTATTGGTTTGTAATGATTGGAATGTTTGTTGAAATGTATTTGGATTGGGAAATAGAGTATCAGTTTCCTCGTTTCGATGTACCTCGTTTGTATCGATAGGTATCTACACATCCGGTAACAAATACGGAAAAATTCAAATGTTAACTCGATTTGGTGCATTTTTCATTTGTTTATCTCTTTTTAGCAAGAAGCGGAAAACGTTTTCTTTAAAATGGAGAATGAGTGTCATTTACATGTTTTTTTTGGAGTTTCAAGAGAAAAATGCGCCGCTCACCGAAGAACGGATGTTTAGTAATAATATTTTTATATAATCCTAGCTATAATCCTACTTTTTTATAAGGTACGTTTTCATCCTAATTCATTAAAGAGCGAAGAACACGGTGATCAAACTTCCTTATCATACTGTGAAGTGATTAAATTGTGATCAAAAGCAAAACTTTTGGTAAGATATTTTTATAATAGGCGAAATTGAGCTAGCAAAGTCTCCTATTTAATATGACCCACGAGGTTTGATCAGATCAGGATGTCTGATATTTATCTTCTATTTGGATTAAGTATAGAATCCTCTCTTCAAAAGAACCCACTCATTCTCAAGAAAGAGAATTTCATCTCTTAGAATTCCACTTTTTCCTCTCAAAGATGATTTCGCACATACTGAGAATCACATATTTCACCCCACTTTCAATTCCACTCCTTCCTTATCCGCAATCTTAAATGGATTCTCGTTATATTTTCCTCACCAGACCAACCGCAACTAATCAACTCCAGCAGAGAACCGCAAAGGCTGTTTTTCCTTCTCGAATTTTCATTTTCGAGTCAATATAATAATATGGCCCCCGCAGATGTGTATTTCAACCAATCTCTTTCCAATATTCTCCTGATCGATTTTTCCTCGTTCTCTTAAATTTTCATCCACCTGCGATACCTTTTCCCTGCTGCTTCCCGGAAAATGGCATCTTGGTGAAAAGGAAACGGAGAGTATGGTGATGAAAATTCTTAAGGGGTATATTTATCTTTAATAGGTAAAAGATATTAAAATTTTAATGAAGGGGTTCCGACCTTTGAAGATCCGCCAAAGGTGGCGCGTTTCATTATTTTAAGTGGCGTAATGAATCCTGATAAATACGAAAAAACAATTTTCTTAATTTATTTGCTTACTTAAACATATACATGACCTTATGAGCGTCTCATAACCCATCAATGAATTCTAATGAGTGCTCCCGGATAGCCATGTGAGTAACCAGATCGCCTTTGGTACTATCTCTTCCGGGTTTGATTTCCAGTGGGTCCCAATACAAGAGACTTTGGCTGTTGGAACACTTAAAAAATACTATTGAATTCTATAGAGCACATTTATTTTTGTTCATTATAACTGTGTTATTAATAAATATTGCTGAATGATATCATAGCTTATGACTTTCTAGTTTTAGTCTGTAAGTGCATACCAAATAAATAGGAGGTAACTGAAGCATATAATTGAAAGATTGGCCACTCCGGATCAAAATAATAGGAATGGCAAATGCGAATCCTCTTACTCAGAATTCGGACATCGATTCGAATAATGAAGATAGTAACGTGATTATCTGCTAAGAAATATATAAAACGGAATCCCATTCTTTTGTATATTAAGTCATAAATTATAATGATAAAAGTGGGGTAATGGAGCTATCGCAAATAGTAAGCTGTGTATATAGTATTAAAAGGAACACTGATCATACCTCTAATTAATCTAACGAGACAGTAAGTATAACAAGAGAAACATGATGGGATTCAACAGTGAAGTGAGGGTTGGATAAGATATCATTCCCATGAGAGTGGATAGCAGCCATATAGATCATCGACGTCACAGGACCTGAAAACTATATTGTCCGGAAAAAAAAATTTCTTTAACCAGGATTTGAACCACTGAGGATTTAGATACAATTTTGGAAAAACTCTTTCGGAAATATTGGAAACTGGACCAGACACTAACCACTCGGGCATTCTGATGATGCGGGGTACTTGAATACTTCTATATTGGCTATTTCACCAATATTTTAGACAGTTTAAAAGGCTTTTCTACGTGTATGCATATTTGGTTTATTATACATTTATAAACCTTGTATTCCAGTTGATTAATTGGATACCCTACTACACACATTAATTTGGTTATTATAATTGATTTACTTCGATTCCCTTCCTCAGAATATAGTTATAGAGCTATAATATGTTGCTTGGAACGATTGCGAGGTGCAAACATCTCAGCTCAATCTAGCAAACAAGAATCTTCATATAAGGAGTCCTCTTCGGCACATAAACCCATTAATTTATAAGATACGTGGGTGTATTTTGGCGGATTACCAATTTATTGCCTCCCTCTGATCCGGGAGAGTTATTTATCTACCTTAATGCCTTCCTATTCCTATCTCCTCTCTAAATAAATTCCGCTTCTCCCTTTTCATTGTTTCAATTTTCTCCACGACGTCTCCCAACCTCCGACTCTTCTTACTTAGACCTATCTCACCCCCTACCCATTTCCCTATCTCTATCCTTTCTTTCCATCTCTATTCCGTTCCCTTTTTTATGAAAACTGCCTTCCTTCCTCCCCTCCAGCCCCTCCGATGCCAATTTCCATAATATACGTTCCCTTACTAAGGAATTTAATGCCTCCCCCGCTCCAACTTTCCGTTCCTTTCCCGTGGGCTTCCCCGCCCTTCTCTTTTCCTCGGTCCCTCTCTTCCCATTCTTCCTCATTCTTTTCCTTTCCCTTTATCTCTTTCTCCCCACTTCTTTCCGCAGGGAAGGATTGGCTTTAAGGTGAGGAAAGGTTTGTGAAGCATGGCTGGTTGCATAAGTATGAGGCGCGCTGCAAAGCTTAAGGTCTGCTATGGAATTATCTTGAGTTTGGGTATTTTTTCGCTCGGGACGTGGGTTGGCGTCTCGCTGAGGAGATGGTGCAGATTCGCGATTCCGCTCAGGTGAATGCGCTGAGCGGCGCGTTTGTTCTCTATTGAAATTGATTTGTTTCCTCAGAGCGCTAAAAATTGTGCGGATCCAAGGAGAAGGTTTGAGAGCTGTGATGTGGGCTATGGTTGCGAATTGAGTGCCAGAAAAGGAGGAGAGATGCAATGATTTTATAAAGAAGGGGCATCGTTTTAAGGGCTGATTAACTATGAAAGAGTGCCAATTTTAGACGTCAGTAATTATGTTCAATAATAGATTTGAAATGGTATGAATCTACTTTATCTTTTATTTATTTTTGTATCTTCTCACTCATGAATAATGGTCTAATTCTATGGCTAAATCAATATTTATATATAATAATTACACAATATAAACTTCGTCCAAGTTAAATTTGTAATAATTTAATATTTTTTCATTGTAATATTTTTCCTTTATGAGCGTTGATGCCTGGAGACAGTGAATTCATACAAGTTCATATAGAGCTCTAAATACCTCTGAAAATAGCTATACATAATTTATAATCGATAACTTAAACTGATCTGGCCAGCTTTAGTTACTATGCTGAAGCTCGAATCCTAGTCAAGCCGTGGTTTCATTTTCATTGATGAATGATAGATTTTGTGACTGGTATTCGAAATATTAGTTTACCAAGATACAAAATTTTAATTATTAGTTGGTAAGAAATATGTCTGTGACTCATTATTAAATCGTTCCATAATTTCAGAAAATCATTAGGTTTTAAACTAAGGATCTTAATAGAAAAATAATAGGTGTTTTTACATTTATTATTTCCTCGGAACAAATATTCGAAGGTAGGATGCAAGGGATATGATAGAAGGAAAACCAGAGAGGCTTTCGGGTTTCGCTAAATAAAGCGTGTTTGGTAGAGAATTTTTCAGTTTTGATCTTAGTGGTTGATATTAGAACACTCGTGCATATGCATCTCATGTAATTCTAATTCTTAAGAAATCAAAGCACTCTCTTCAATTAATGAATTTTAAAGTCTGTTCCATTTACTTCCGAATACTCACACCTTCGCAGTAAAGTGGAATGAAATTCCCATCTGCCCCAATATCATATGTAAATTTCTCAACCAATCTTACGATTCCCGATGCAATATCTCGGCTGTATGAAATTCAACATAATTTCCTCTCACATACTTCAATATTTAATTTTGCGGTATTGCCAAGAGAGTGTTAAAGAACTCCCTCAGAAGTGGGGTATTTAAAACATGAGGTGTATTAACCCCGCTTCGAGGAACTCAATTCGAACTAAAGTAGCCCGATCTATTATTATCATTCGCAGACCCGAGTGCCATCCACTTTGAATTACAGCCCACATATCGAGACAAGCATTATTTACACCCGGCAGTAACAATTCTCTCCGAGGAAAGAGTCCTAGATCATTGAATTATCTCCGCAGTCGCAGTTCCTTTCCCGAGTGAAAGATCGCTATCACCGAACGAGATAAATCCTCCCGCCAAGATTTAACGCCTCAGATAAGATTCGGGGGAAAGAGTGAAGTTGAGAGGGCTTTGGGGTCACGAGAGAGAGAAAGTGAAGCATTACTCGGTCCCCGTGATAGGTTGAGGAAGAGAAGGGAAAAAAACCACGTCTACAACTCTTCAGGGACGCCCGTTTCTTTCCTCCCAGTTTTTAAAATTTCCTTTCACTTACCGTCACGAGTAACTCATGCGGCTGGATTGATTCCATTCTTCGTGGGGGAGACATCGGCGGGAAAGCCTCACAAAAGCTGCATAAAAAGATAAGGCATGGTGCGTGCAAACATGGGCGACAGAGACATTTCGTACGAATTGCCTCAATCGACCAAGATATCAAGGGCATAAATTTTGGGTCTCTCCCGACTTGGTCTAAAAGGGAAGTTGTAACACGAATTCTCTTAACGAAGATAATCTCATCTGCGTCGGATCCGGCTGACAGAAGAACTGCCGTGGATTAGTCGAGATATGGGGATATTTATACGCTGGGATGCATCGATCCTTTTTTTGGTTGTCGCCCATTGTGTTTGATGCATTGACGGCGAACCGGATGCCGGAAACTGGTGGTAATGAATTTTCTGAAGGAATTAATGTTCACAGGATTCAATTCAGGAACTGAAATTCAAGTAATATATTTTTATAAGGAATTACGTAACCTATCTCTCGTTAAAATTTTATAGTATATCCTTACTTCCAATATATTATCGTATACCGATTATGATGTTTGCTTGTTTAATTCTCATGTACGATAAAATCAAAATCAAGATAAGGTTCCCTCCTGATACACTAATAAAACAGTCTTGTAATAAATGTAACCATGCTTGAGGAAACGTAATTATGCAGATATCATTGTCTTCATGGTTTTATATCTCTTTTATTTAGCTCATAGTATTTCTTTACTTCCCATATGGTTAATATCACTGAAAATAGATCAGAAATCGCTTAAATTTCTTTATTCTATATTAAAATTTCTCATTAAAAATAAATTAACGTGTTAATTTTAATTTTAGAGGTAATATAATAACATATTTCAATTGCACATGTGATGATATTTTTCGAATAGGAAATTTGTTAATAAAAACTAAAAATAGTCCTGCAAATTACAAATGACGTTTAACTCCATGCAGATATAAATCTAAAGCAATGAATTGTTTTTAAGAATTTTTTGCATTTTTTAATTTATAATACGACAAATCTGTGAGAAATGGTTTTTCCTAAGTCCAATATTTAGCACAAACTATTTAGTTTTAAAATACGTTCAGCATTAGCTGAATTTATTCTGGAGCTTATTCGTATATAATAATTCGTAAAACTCAATCGTGACTATTTTCACCATGCCAATCATTAAGAGACCACCCTAACACTCAGGAGATACAGTTATACTGCATTACTAAGGATTCCCATGTACTTCATAAAGAAGGAAATGGGCGACTTTTTTGTTAATATATATTTTACCACTTGCATCTGTCATAAATATTTACAGAAATGACTCCCTCTTTTTATATGATAATAATGATTGATATTAGAAATATTACAATGGAAAACATTTGCTTTTGTGAGTTCAATAACCCATTACAGACTTTATCAGTCTTCGCACCGCGTCCTCGCTCACGCATGCCATCAAAGCTTTAATTGAATTCAGATCAGAAATGTCCACCATTCGCTATAAACCTCTCATTATGAAAAGGTCTTTTTCTATTCCCATATTCACCTGATCCCTGTCTTTTCGCTCGTCTGAATTTCATATTGGAATACATCCCAGAAACCCTTTCGCAACCGACTCTCAGCAGCCTTCTTTTGGAGCGACTCTATCATCTATCCAGACCAGCACATCAAAGGACTCACACCGTTACTATTAGTAGGGAAGCTGGCTTTTACCGTTCAGTAAGGATGCACCGTCAAAAGCTTTCTATCCGCTATCTCAGAGACACCGACAAAGATGAATTTTTCGTTAAAAGTAGGTGACGATATATTAAAGGCTAATCGCATTAACAACAGGAGAACCATAGGTGTTTTTGAAAGGCTTATACACGTCTCTTCCAAAGCCGAAGTTCATTGCACCGCTTCCACTCCCTGAATTTCGCGTTGCCTTTACCGATTCCATAGCTTGGGAGGGTGATTATTCTCTCCTTTGACATCTGAGTTCGACAACAGGTTTCCTATTATAAACAGGAGAGATTTTCTTTTAGCCCCGAAAAACATCAAAAGACGCTGAGCCTAAGCGGAAACTTTTCGGCGTTCATGCATCCTTCAACAATTAAGCAGGTTTTTTGTTTTTTTCCGCTTATTTGACATTTTGCTGATGGACAAAGAAAGTGTTACGGGTTGCCTAAATAATATTTCATTATCTCAAGTCATTTTTAAATTTAGGAGTCTGTTTCTTAACAAGGTGTATCAGACATTCTTTGTAAGGAATTTCGCTAAATTTAGTGATTAAATTAGTTTCTAAATTTAGGGAGCCACAAACTACTGTGACCCCGATAAATTAGTTTATTTTCACACAGAAGGTATATTAGATTATAAGAAAAATGTTTTCCTCCGCTTTCAGGCTTATATCCTGCTTACAGTTGTTCTTATCCTTTATAAATAAGGACCAAGAAATCTAGGCCTCACATTTTCTAAGCTTAGCTGTATAGAGACTATTCCTCAAAACATTGTGTATATATAAAGTGTTCTACCTTTCGGTAGGTTCATGTGCCCCCACATTCCCTATTTAATTCTCTCTCTTTCAACTCCCGGTAACTTATCCCACCCCTTAATTCGTCTAACAACTTCTGTCTTTGTCTTCCCTTCTGTCTTTTCCCTAGCATTCTTTCCTCGATCGCTTTCTTCAACAATCCCTTTGCTCTCAATATTTGACCCACCCATTTCTTTTGTCTATTTTTAATCACTTCAATCATTAATCTTTTCTACTCAACCATCTCTAGAGCATCCTCGTTCGTTTTTCTATCGACCCAACTTACTTTCTCCATTCTACGCCATACCCACATCTCAAAAGCCTCCAATCTTTTGACATCCTCCTTTCTTAACGTCCACTTTTCACACCCGTACAACATTACACTCCACACCAAGGATTTTACCAATCTCTTCCTGATTCCTTTATCAAAAACATTGTGTAGACTCTTTTATATATTCTATTATAGTCTTATATACAATGAGACTCAGAAAGAAATCTGTTAAGAAACAATTTATTTTAGGACCGGTTCTGAGCTAAGCTAGTTCATCTTCAAGAATTTCACAATAGAAATTTCATTTCCTCCACAAATATCAAAGAAACTTTGATTGTTTCGGCGTAGGATCTGAATGATCAAAATGTAATTAGTCGATATCATGTTTGATCAAGTACAGCAAAATCTTCTTGGAACTTCATACTTAAAATATACATCATAAATATGTAGACATGAACTACTGAATGTGTATATTGTTCAATAAGCTTTTCCAATATTTTCGTAGTAGAATAATACCCAGTTCATGGACGTTTCTTATATACTGCAATAAAAAGGAAGTTAGCAAGTCCCTTGTTATTATATTTTTCCTTTTTATCTGATAATTAATCTACAAATGTTTACAAAAAATGACTCCCTCTTCTTATATGATAAAATAATGATTGATATTAAAACTATTACGTTGGAAATCATTTGCTTCTGTGAGTTCAATAACCCATTACAGACCTGAAACAGACTATTGAAACCTGTCTATTTGAAATATAAATCTTTTGGAAAAAGTACTACTCAAAGCTTCATTATGAACTTCAGCAATACCCAGCCCCACAAGTTTATTATTTCGTAATAATAAGAAAGTCATCCAGCATTCAAAATCTCATCTCAGCATTGAAATTTTAAAAAAGGCTTAAAATAAACGAATCCTTGCAAATATTTTTAAAATGACTTTCCTTTGATGGCAAATAACTCATGTAGAGAATAGGAAACATTTGTACGCTAAAAGCTATCAACTACTTCTAACGGTAAAAACAGACAAAAAGCGTTGAGCCGAAAAGACGGATCATGGATAATGAACGAATTTTTCAATCAAAGAACCAGAGGTCACCGCACAGGCATATTCTTCCATCCTTTTCCTAATCCCGTACCGTCTGCCACGCGATCAATATTTCGGCGAACTTCGCAAGTGAGTCGGGAACAAGATCATACCCATCGCTCCAGTTTCCAGGCAAAAATACCCAAAAGAATGATCTTGTTACATTCATCTCCCATAGAGATTACAGCGCAATCAATCGGAAGCCATAAAACTCGCACTCGATTACAACCAAGATCCCTCGCACAGTTCTACATATATAACACCCTGAGTGTCATAAAGAGGTTTTCGCCAAGGTTGTCTGCATCCCTTCCCATGACTTCCCTCCGGCTTTTTACAATTCCCATCCTCACGAAGACCTTTGCTTCCCCTTATTCTTCATTCAGCACCACCGACTCGTGAACCTTCCTCTCCCGCAGTGCAACTCCGCCATGTCTTCCACTCTTACATCTTCCTTTCCACCTATCCTTTCTGCACCCCCGCTCTCTGTGTCATCCCCATTTTTCACATCCCGGACTCCTTTTGCCGTTTCTTCTCCTTGAATATTCCTGCCCCGGCGGCTAAAATACGAGCGTCGGGACCGGATTTTTTCGCACTAAATTTCACCATCGAATGAATGATTCCCCCACTTCTTCACAACCCCTTCTCCGGCCACTCGAAGCATCTCTCCCGCCGCTTTTTTCATATTTTATCCCTTCCAGGAGACTCCTTTTTCCTTATTTCAGTCCTCTGTGCCCGTACTTTTTTTTACTCCGCTATCCGTTTTACGTTTGTGATGGGTTACCTACCGATCCTGATGGAGATCGTCCGATGAAAGAGATATTGGTTTTTCTGTGCGTTCCCTCCATCTCGCATCGCTGGCCCTCCTCCACCGGGGAAGGCGTGTCTCAAAATGTAATTCGTTTTGTTAAGTGAGTTTTTTCCTCCTTTCCGGAGATTTATGAGTGCCGTGTTTAATTGACCTTGAAAGGAAACTTTTTCCCGAGCACGCTAATTCCGTTCCGATTGGCGAGTTTTCGGGATTATTTACGTTCTTCGTTTGGTGTTTCCAAGTTTCTTGGTTTATGCCCCCGGCGTCGTGGCGATATTAAGGGAAAATGTATCTTTTCCCCGTCCAATATCCCTTTTGGTAAGGAGGGTCTTTTTTTACTCCTGGAAATTTTGGTCGTGAATAAATAAGGAGCGGGTTTTTCCGGTTCATTTATAATATTCCGGTGCAGATATTCATTATGTTGGAGTGGATGTGAAAGCCAGAGGTTTCACTAAGAGGCTTATACATAATGTTCGAGGCAAGAGATACATTTTTGGGGCTTGCTCACCATTCTTGTTCGTTTGTGTATGCTATACTGATCCAATTTTCAGTATCGTTTCATGATACGAATAGTTAGATCCTTGTGCTGAAATTCCTTACGAAGAGTGGCCTTAAGCTACATGATTATTTTAGTAGGAATATTTTCATGTTCAAATAATATATGTGAAATTTGAGTATTAGCATTCATTATGTACACTACTCTTTGATGAAATTTATTTTAAGAAATCTCTACGGTTTAAGGATTGCAGCGGTATTCGAAGATTGGTTATGAAATTTTGTACTCTCTTATTGGGGGTCCCGCATAGCCAAGTGGATGGCGCGTTCAACTTTGAAGAAATTAGTCCCGCGTTCGATTCCCAGTGGGGGTTCTATGTTCATGCTAAATGACCCCAACTGACGGAGCACTTTTAAAATTACTATTATTATACTCTTGTTAGTGCTCATACAAGCAGTTACTTCTGCTCCAACTGATGGAAAAGATCAATTGAAAAATAAAAAAAAATATGAGGAATAGGTAATAAATCGCGAAAACCAATCAGTTTAATTTAAACGTTTTTATAAATAAAAGATTAAAATAATAAAATCAGGCTAATCATCTCTGTAGGTTCTATACCTCATGAACAAAGCAATAGATCCATTCTGAAAACAAGGAAAAAAATTTCCAAATTATATTAGGAATTTTATCACAAAAGTTAGTTAAATACAAAATTCGTCAATACTACGTATAACAAATGCATTCCTTCATATCACGTAGTAACTATAAGATAAAATTCTTTCATTAATCGTTTCTGTGTTACATTTCTGTCCTACTAATTAATTCACCGCAATTGCAATGAATATGTTGTAACGTAATGAATGCATCGTTACCCCTTGACCTTGTACCCTGAGAATAAATACCCTCAGCTTACAATGAACAGATGTTAGAGGGCCGTTTACTTTTACCTGGAACTCACCACCCGTGGTTTACGAATAAATTTCCTCATTCTAGGGTCAGCATGAAACGTAAATTAAGCCTCCGGGTGTACTCTGTGGTTCTGCACAGATGCGTCTATTCACTAAGGCTGCCAGGAGCAACTAGAGAATGTATGAAATAGAAGTCGAGGGTATTGAGTCTCCCCAGCAAACATTGACGCTCTGCTTATTTTTCATTCAGGGATACCACCTAGTTGCGGATTTAATAATTAATTTCAACACGTGACCTAGTTCCATCCCTTTAAATATTTTCACCAACCCAGAGTATTACCCGATTCTCAGGGTTTAAATATAACATTTATCATCGTGATCATGCTCTGACCTACCTAACGGTAGGCTTATGTTCTCTAAATTTAACGCCCTGTCTTATGATTTTCAACAAATCATCCCTTTACATTATCCTGCACCTTTAGCTTTTGCCCTACTCTCTGTGTTTTTTCTTGCATCCAACCTTCAATTATGTTTCTTAATGATATAATTTCTATCAATGTGTCACCCTTTTCTTCTTTCATCGTCTAATCACTTCAGTCGAAACCAACACTTCTTTCACCTTCATTAACACTTCTATATACTTTTTTATCAACACTACATAATTTTTCCATTATTATGTCACAAACACATCTCGAAGATTTTCGAATGTTTTATTTCCTTGATCGAATTGATTCCCACGGTTTTCAATAAATCCTGGGTTCAACGTCAGGATGTCTTAAATATTCTTCCATTACTAATAAAGAGAACATTTTGAATTTATTTTGAAATGTTTCTCGAAACGATATAGGCTTAGAACTTATATAGTTCGAAGACATGCTTCCGTAATGCAGTTTGCAATGATATATCTATAATTGTTCTGGGTTTGACCTCAGATCTTTAAGATTCACATCGTCTTATGAGGTATGAATATTTGTATTCTTATTTCCTCCTTTTGGTACCCATATATAGCTTTGAAGGTCTTTTACGGGCTATATGCTATCTGGCAAATGGTGGAAATTTGTCGCCCAATAGTCTCCCATCTTGTAGTATGCTTTACTCCTATATTATATTTACAAAATCCATATGCAAGACACGACGTTTCGTGTAAATTTATAATTTTATCGTATATGTCTAATACGTTTCGGCCCAAAAGATTTGAATTTTGATGATTTTCTCTTACAATTAGACTTGCGGTTGCTTAGTATGATCTTCCAGTGCAGTGATAGCGCGGAATCGTCCCGTACCTAGTTTTCTAACAGTCAAATTTTATTTCAGGCATTCAGAAAATTTGGCGCGATAGCATTTTTATTGCTAAGGTAAGCTAGGACCCTCTCGCAGCTGATGAGAAAAACTTTTCCTATTAAATGGAATGAAACGGGGCTTTTATACGAATTGCAAGTCGTAAGGCACTCCCGAAAATCGGGACAATGAAAAGCGCCCGTTGAAGATATAAAATAGCCAAAATACGAATTTAACTCGATTCCCGCGAGGAAATTCGATTCAACTTAAGAGAAATACATTCGGGAAAAAAGCCATTCCATTCCTAGAGTAATGTCGGGAAGAGACCCGGATATAACTCTATACAGTTCGGCTAACGGCACTTGTAAAAACTACCTTTTGTATCCTCTCTGATGAAATCTCTTCTTTTATCTCTCCCCCATCTCCTCTTGTTCACACCGAGTTTTCATTCCACAATTTATCTCAGGGAATGGGAAATTTCGTGTTTATATCTCCAGCATTCTTGGAAATGGGGGAAATCTCTTTTTTCTCTCCTCTTCCAGTTTTCTGAATTTCAGGTGCTTCCGCGAAGGAGGAAATTTGTTCCATTTTATCATGCTATTTATTCGAAAGTTCCTCAAATGGAGGGAGTGCAGAGAGAGGCTCTGGATTAAAGGGACGTATCCTTTCTGTTTTTTCTCCCCGTGTAGCAATTTTCATACCTCTTGACTTACTTTGCCTCTCCGGCAAGCTCGAATGCAAAGTACGGGAATAAAGCATTTATTTCGTACGTGTGGTTGAAAGCGGTTCGTTTGCGAGTTATGCGCTGAGAAAACAATGGAAGGCTCGGCTTTAGAATGGAATCGGGCTAATCCGCGAATGGAGTAAAGTCAGTTTGCATCCATCGGAGAGCGTAGGTGAACCAAAAACTACGTACTGTGTCACGCTTTTACGTCCTCTGTTTACAAGTCAGCAGTTTTAGGTTAGACGCCGATTTACCATCAAACCGTCGATGTTTCAGATGTTTTCTCATGCGTTTTCCTCGTTCTGAGTGCGATTTACATTATGGAATGTAATCCGATTTTCTCAGTTTTCATAACGAACCTTTATTTGCAGGTTGTTTATAATACAAGGTAGATATACATATATATAAGACAAATTGTATTTCAATAATTGTAGATGTATATAATACAAATAGTGTTTCAAGGATAAAGACCAAGGCATAGCCGGAGAGCGGTAGCGCCTCTTTTGAGAAATGATTTCTTAAGACTATTTTACTGACACGTTAGGGGAGAACAATTTATGTTATATTTCAACCTCAGCTTTAGAATAGACATAGACGTAGACAACCTTAGCACAGAATTAGCAATCGCCGGAGTAACGCTTAAAACCTGCAGTCCAATTTCAGCCTTCTAGAACTCCAATTCAAATAGCGTGAAATTCAATCTTACATTAAAAGTATAGATAATAGAACTTGTATGATTTAGCTATTCTATAAAAATAGATCGTAAATTATTAGGCCAGTCCGTCCTTTTATTTCTGTATCATTGAAAGCCCTTATGATTCTTATCGCGATAAAGGATAAACAGAAATTTTGATTCTTTGTGGTCAAGGGAAAAACAACAATATTCTGCGATTGATTAAAAATATAACACAAATCAATATATGATGATAGAGCAAGAAAATGCTAAAAGCAATTTAAGAAGCAATTGCAAGATTATTGAATATTCTAATCATAGAGACGTGGTTTCTTAAATCGAGGCATGTAATACCTTGAAATCACCTTGAAAATACCTATAAATCACTTGAAATAAGAAATAAAAACACGAATGGATTTTATTATACGAATAAGTAAATCTCAGGTTCACGTCTGGTAGACTATCAGTAATCGATATTACTTGTGTTAAGATTCCGTAGGTGCTACAAGACTGGGATTTATGGAAAGGAAAATGATTTGAGATATTGTACGTAAAGGTGTGTCCCCAGGAAATGAATTCGGCATGAAAAAATTCTGACAAGAGCGGAACTCGAACCTGGATCTTCTACTTCCCTTATGGATTCTTTATCCAACTAAGTTATCGAAGCTGGAAAACAACTTGTCGACATGAAAAGTAACTTGTGCATATGTTATCCCACATCGTTACCATGCACACATTTTCCCATTCCTTTACTTCATTTCTGAAGTATCTCTCAAATTGTGCAAAAATTACGCGACGGAATAAATCGCGCGAATTTCAGCATCACGGCAAAAACATTCCTTTGAACGCGATAGCAAAGTTAGCAGCGCGGATCGCGTTCTTTGAGGCACAGGTGTATTTCAAAGAGAAGAAAGAACGATCGTTCGATGCGAATCAGTTCATATATTTGAAAATGGGCCTTTCCCTGTGTGACAGTCCCACTTCATAAACCTCCTCCGAGTTCCATATCAGAGTATCCAGGGGATTCGGCGGATACGTGTTTGTTTCTGCGCTGAATCATAAAGTGACTCCATTTCTGTAATCCCTTTCACATCATACAACACTTCCCTCGAGCAAGGAGTGGGATCCAGTCACAGGGAACTCCTGCAGAAATCACATTGGAATCTCTTTACCTCACCGAAAGCGACCGATAGCTCCTTCCCCCGCCGCCGGGGAATCTGCCTACCATCGGGCCAACCGTATAACCCCGTAAGTTCACCCGGAATTTCAGAATCGTTCTACTACACGTTAAAGTTCGCTGTTTTGTACATGGTGCCCACCGTGCGTGAATAAATATGTATAAAATGATTTTGTTTGCATGAAAGGTCTTCCAAGGGACCTCTAGGGGCTTCTCCTCGAGCTTTGACATCACGATCAAAAGAGAAATCCCATTTCCTTAACCATCTCCCTGTTTTATCGAATCGGAGGAGAATCGCGAAGAGTTCGTATATCTTGGCCTGTATTAGTTTCGCTGTCTTCTCGAAATTTTTCCTTGCTGAAATCGAAGAGCGAGGTAAAATATGAGTTTGAATCGAATCGGGTACTTGTTGCCCTGCGAGGCGGACGTCGGTAGATAGCGTTCTCAAGCGTCTCAAGACTTGAATATTTATGACCTACCTCACCGTGATTATAGTATCAATTCGTGTCAAGCAGCCATGAATTATAAGTTCCGACGTCTCCAGCTTGAGGACGTTTATTTTTTCCAATTTAGATTAAGCCGTGGGTTTTTTTCTCTTATGGGGAATGGGTGCCTTTTTTATATATGATTTTTAAAGTAAACCTTATTTTATCGCTTCGTGTAAGAATATCATGATGTGTTACAATAGAGCTGCAGTTTCATAAATTTTGTCGATTCGCGACTTGTAGCGTTAACGAGTTAGGTATTGTTTTGAAGATTGTTAAATCAACCTCTGGCACATCGTGTCGGATATTCTTGACATGAAGCTTTCATGAAACGAAGGGAACTGATGACAAAGGGACTTGATAAAGGAATCAGGAAGAGATTGGTAAAATCCTTGGTGTGGAGTGTAATGTTGTACGGGTGTGAAAAGTGGACGTTAAGAAAGGAGGATGTCAAAAGATTGGAGGCTTTTGAGATGTGGGTCTTGCGTAGCATGGAGAAAGTTAGTTGGGTCGATAGAAAAACGAACAAGGAGCTTCTAGAGATGGTTGGGGAGAAAAGAGTAATGATTGAAGTAATTAAAAATAGACAAAAGAAATGGGTGGGTCAAATATTGAGAGGGGAGGAATTGTTGAAGAAAGCGATCGAGGGAAGAGTGCTAGGGAAAAGACAGAGGGGAAGACAAAGACAGCAGTTGTTAGACGAATTAAGGGGTGGGATAAGTTACAGGGAATTGAAGGAGAGGGAATTAAATAGGGAATGTGGGGGTACATGAACCTACCGAAAGGTAAAACACCTTATATAAATCAACCTCAAGCAAACCATTCAGCCAAGAATATGAGCGAAATTTTTAACTACTGGTACTTCCATTTGAATAGAGAGAAAATTTCAACTTACAGTAAAAACAAAAATATTTAACGATGTCGATTTCAAACTTATTCACGAGGGATTTTCCTGTAGAAGAAACATACATAAGAAAATGTCCGAAGAGCCTTAAGGAGGTTCTCAGTAACAAAGGGATTCGTGAAAATCGCATCAAAATTCATTAAAATTTAAAATTTTAGTTATCTTGTATTTCTACTTTTTTTGATAAAAGTTATAAAAGAGGAATTTTTTCTTAAAGGGTACTAATGTGAAACTGTTTCCTTAGGGAATTATTTGTGTTTTTATTCTTACATTATTAGATAGCTACTATAGTCACTTGTTATAGATACTTTTCTTTTGAATTCATTTAGCAATTGAGAAAATGTGTCTTGAAGTATGAACTTTACAACTGCAGTTTATCGAAGCTCTTACATAATCATGCATTGATCCAAAATATAAAATTTCCTCTAAGGTAAGAATGACACTAGCAATATCTGAGTAATTTCTTTACGTCGTATTAAATTAATCAAGGCTTCAGAGATAAAAACAACTTTCTTGGTGGTTTTTCGACGAATTCTTGTACACCAATTTCTTGTTATTCATCAATGGAAAAAATTCATATTAATTATTATAAATGAATATTCAACATATCTGTCTAACGAAATATTTTTTTCCATTTTCAGGTGAGTCTGCCATGCCAACGATTGAAATCTCTTTCAGTTGGTAAGCTCTGAATATTCTCCATAATATTCAATTTATATCTATCCTTAAATTTTCCACTTGTCGATTTTGTGCATGTTGAGCTGCTAAAATATAACTGCGTTTTATTTCAATTTGAATTTGGATGAAGCATGAATGAAAAGTGGTCGAGGAAACCAAATTTTTAATTCTCAGCTCGCGCATGGGTTGAATGGATAACAGGTGTAAAATGCTTGTTTATTTTAATCAAGAAAAAATAAAAGCTGGAATTTTAACGGAGTTTTTCAGCTGTATACAAAGGGTTTTGTGTCGTTCCATTTACACTCTTTTTATTTTGTGTACCTCTATGGCTTTATTCAAATTGGAAGAAATTCGCCTTTCATGATTTATAAATACTTTATTTAAAAAATTTGAATATGATTTTTTAATTTTAAGTAAAATCTTTAATTTTAAATGCAATATTGAATTCAAAATATTCATTTTATCATTGACTACACTCAATAATTAGTTCATTTTTAATGAAATTTGTAAATAAAACCCTTGGTATAGCAATAACCTTCTACCGATGCATCATTAGTATTCGCCTGTCTCCGACAGAAGTGTAACTATAATAATCTTTCATGGCCATCTACCAAAGAAGGTCCGGGTACAAGAGTCAGCCTAGCTCCCTACTGTTTCATCTGATCACGTAATGAGTATTTCTAAAAAAAATTATTAAGATCATGGATATAAAATATTTTCTGGCTTAGAATACATGGTGATACGTGATACTAAAGATTTATTCAGTGTTTATCGGACTAGTCTAACGAATGTTTTGTAGGCGCGAGCACAGTTAGAAAAATTTGAATGAATAGAAAGATTCCATTGCTTGTTCCCATTGAATATTGCGGTTAAAATTCTTCAATTTTTCACTATATCCTTAACGCGCCGAGCAACTGGTTTTCTATTCGGTTTATCACTCGCTACCACTCTTAGTGCGAACCATTTGATGGATTCGATGTTCCACTCGGTTCTCACCATTGAGTGAACCATTCTATATTTCAGTCGTTTACTCTTTACCTTTAAATGGTGGGTAGCATCTAGAACGAATTAAATGCTTTTCTATAGAAAAATATCAGAAATAACCTTTCGGCTAACGAAGATTTCTGCTAACGAAGATTTTGGATAACGAATTTTTCGTCCGACGAATATGATTCCGGCACGAATGATAACCGTTAGCCGAGGTATCAATGTATCTCTAGAAACGTTTTTATCTTTCATTCCAAAAACCGTAAAGAATTCCGCCGTGGATAACATCGAAACGGAAGGAAAGGACATTTGAAATCCTCTTCAGCGTCCCTTTTCATCCCCCAAATCCCTCGCCTATTGTCATTTTTCCTCGAGGAATCCATCCTTTCTATTTTATTCAATCCTCATTTCTATCTCGCTGCGCCAATGTTTGTCTTCCCTAGAAAAAAAGGCGTAGACCCGAGGGACGGCTAGAGTGTTGGAGCGAATAAAACAGACGGAGCATCTCCTATTGGAAATCTTTATGACTCTCCGACCTTCACGCGCCTTTACTTTTTTTACATATATGCGGAAGAGAAAAGTCATTCTCCCGCATGAACAGCGCTCCCTTTATCCGTGTCCTCTTCCACCTTCCTCTCCCATCGTAGTCATCTTTGTAACGCCATCCTGTCCTTCCTCCGAGGTTTATTAAAAGAGTTACAAGCTCAAGATCCTTCGTTTCAAGGGGTCTCCACGAAGACTACTTCCTAGACTAGAGGAATCTGCGGCCTTCAGGACTAATGCGGCCTTTTTGAACGCTCAGTGCGGCCTTTCGATCACCTCCAGAAACGAATTCCCGTATTAAAATTTTTATCTTCATTTTGCCAATGATTTCAAGTGTAAATTAAGTCTGTGATTATGGCTTCTCAAATTTCCGAAGTAAAAATTACTAAGTTTCTTAATTTAAATGAATAACGAAGCATTTTGTGATGATATCAGTAAGGAAGGAACGTCACAGATATAACAGGCTGAATGATTGTCCGAGTTATTTCTTAACATTACCTCCATATAAATTTACCTTACACATTTACTATTTTGTCCATTAACTATATAGTTACGTACATAATCACATTTGAATAGGCAGGCTACTGATTGAAACATACATTGTAACCGTCAAATATTTTCCAAGCTGTAGTAAATTACTATGACAAGATACATGCTCACTTTAAAATGATTTTTTCCGGAATACATATTTGATACAAATAACTGTAAACTTGATAAAACAATATTTCATTCTTTACGTATCTACCCTAATATTACTGAGAATATTATAGAGAAGGTGGGTTCTGGTGATACTATATACAGCGGGTGTGTGGTTTGTCTATATAAACGATTATACAGGATTGTTTTATGGGAAAATTCCCTCAATTACACTATTATGTTATACATTTCAATATTCTGTATTATACGATTATGCAAAGATATGAATGTGCAGCATAGAAAAATCTAGAATATCTAATTCTACCATTATCACCGGTGCAGAAACGGTATGTCTTCTGAGATCACAGCTGGATAATTTTTGAGGCCCATTTCTGAGGTGTATGCATAAAAATTTCGGCTTAAAAAGAAAATTTTCTTAAGGATGGAAGGATAAAAGGAAAGTTTTCAACCTTTCGAAACATTTCTTGCTTGAACCTTGTCAGAGAATTTTCTTTGTATTAAAAAATGTCGTGAATGGAGACGATTTTCCTGGAAACGGTAACAGATTGAAAGAATCAAGTACCGTACTGATGAAAGAATTTAATTTTTGTGGCATAGTTGAGCAATCTCAGTTGATGAAATTAAGATTTAAGCTTTTGGAAATGCTAGTCCACTTATGAAAGATTCCGCAAGAAATTTTATATTTAGAGTTAAATTCGATCACATTGTGGAGATACAGCACGACAGTTTTTAGAAAGGCATGTTGCACTCAGCAGACCTCCATATTAGCATGAAAAATTAGCGTGTTTGAAGCAATGATCTTAATTTCACCCTCGCAAAAATTCGCTTTAATTTCCTTTCTCTTTAAATAATAAATATAATATTACAATTCTGATACTGTTTTAAATCCATAAACTCTTGACCTAAAAAGCAGAATTTTTCTTTTATGTGGAATAGAGAGAATGTTACCCTTTCCTTTTAGCTTAATTCAGCTTATATTTTGGCTAATTGTGATTATGTTTGGTATAATTGTTCTGCTATTAGTTTTGATCAAAATCATAAGCACAAAAAATTCGTTCCATTTATTAAAAATAGAGCTAATGCACATTCGATAATATTCGTTTACTTTCCTCAGTTGAAACGGACCTCGACAAAACAAGTTACATTGACTTTTAAAAGTTTCACTGATTGATTACTAAACTTCTTCATTTGGATGGATTAGTTATAATTTCAATTTTGATGAAGCGCTCGAAAAATTTGTTTATGACTCCGTCGTAAAAGTGTTTCCCAGTTTCTACTCAGTATCAAAAGCTTGGCAGGTTTTATTTGCAACAATATTTTAGTCACCTTTATTTGAAATGAAAAGGAGCGAAAAGGTAAAATAATATTTTCTTCTTTTAGAAAGTTATTCGTAGAAACCTTACGTTCGAACTTCCTTATCGGTCGGTTATCGACAAAAGCAGATGCCTTTTGAGTTTCGCAGGGAAGAAAGTTCAGTAGGGTTACGGTTATTCCCCCCGTAAAAGAAATAAACCCTTTTTTATCCTTAATGAAATTATCAAAAGATGGGAGTTCTTTCAAACACGGCCGTTTGTATAGCGTGAAATTCCAAGGCTTAGAAAGCACTTATATCCAGATCGATCTTTGTCCTAGAAACAGGTCTAGGAGCCCCTAGAAAGCATTCAAAGTACATGGCGGAATCCCATGGTAAATGAAGCTCCGACGGAATAAACTTTCTTTTATCTCGGTTTTTCACGAGTTCAATTCCAGCAGGGCTACGATGAAAAGGTTATTTTTCCTCATCCTTTTGCACCGTCTGAAGAACACTCTAAAAAATTCCTTTGTAAGTTTTGATAAAACGCGGCAAGATTTCCTTTAAGGCTGGATTCCACCAGTTCTGGATAATAAGGATATTCATTGAGGGGCAGTCACGAGGATAATTGAATGTAAAGTCGGGCTATGGCGGCTTAATTACGTGGGAAGAAGATTAATTCGGGCATCTTTATGAAGCCTTAAGAAACGTCGATATTGGATTCTACGGAGTATTTGAATCCCGCCCACCGATAGTTTGCGAAATTAATCACGTCGTCAAGGATGGCGTACGCTTTGAGGTCGAACTGCGCTGTTTGCGTTATGGATATTCGGAATCAGCAATTTTTAAAGAAATTTTGGCGCTCCAGAGTTATCTCCCGTAGAGAAGAAAGGAAAAGAGACACGGATGTTGGTAATATACTAGTGCCTAAACTACTAGTATCTAAACTAGAAATCTCCAAAAGCCGAAAGGTAAGAAACAGAAACTGGGACTTACCTCGGGGTTCCACTGCTGCATCGGGTGAGTCCAGCGTCGCATGGGAAGCACTGGTATTTAGAATTTAACAAATATGTATTTCTGAAACAAGGTTTCACTCCTCAATAGCTATGCCAGACTGACTCAGATCTGTCTGACACAAGCCACTGAGGATGGATGTCTTATTTTGGTTTCTGGAGTTTTCTTGTTTAGATATTTTATCTTATATATTAGGGCATATAAATTAATTAACGTTCACACACATGTTAACTTGACAAATTCGTGTAAACCGCGCAATGTCGGCGCGCGTTTTATTTCCAAGAGGAAACTGAAATGAAAAAAATACTAATATGCATGCAAAAATAAATATCTTGTACTTTATTTAAATAGGTCGGCAAAGTAGTTTTTCATTGCCTGTATTGCATTTTACTCTGTCTTTTCCAACTATTATCAATAATATACAACAATTTTATCTTTCGTTAATATGGAACGTTTATTTTGCTATTTCATGAAATAATTTGACTGCCTTAGGTATATCTATATTTTATTAGTATATCCAAAGAGACCTACTACTTGTGTTTAGGATTTTTTTCTTTACGGGTTCACTCTGTGAGCTTCGGTCACTTAAAGATGCAAAATTTACATTTCTTAACTGCTGTGTGTTTTTGATATTAGCACTGCTTCCGAAGTAGACACGGACATGGTAAAAGTATTACAGGACTGAGAATCGAACCCCAATGTCCGAATATCCTGTCCGTTGCTCGAACTTTTAGGCTATATCCAAGAACATTCGAACTCAGGAGACGTAGTAAGATAAGGACATGCGGTTTAGCACAGTGAAGTCGTCCACGGCCATTCTCGTCATGTAAGCACCGTAGTGACAAGGAATTAAACTAATGCTATACTGTTTTGTTGCTGTTTATCTAATGCATTAAGTTTCTTGTTTTTGTCGAAAAATTTTAAGTATCTCCATTTTTGTAGTGGATGAAAACATAAATTTAGATCTCATTTATAGCAAATGAGTTGTTAATTGTTCTATTAAATGTCCTAATTATTACTTTTAATTAATTTTCTAATAAATTTTATAATTTATCCATTGCATTGATATTTTTTATGAAACAGTCCAAAGAGTTCTTTCGAGCCAACGAATATAACGAATTCATGGACGGTTGCATCTGAATCCATCGACAATAACTACGTGAAATTCTAGATGCTAACAGTTAGACTAATTTTAGGAAACTACGATAGTAAAAATAGCTGAATAATTTAACAGGGCAGTTTGGATTCGGCTTCTTCAAGAGTAAAGTCAGTAGAAGCGATGAAAATTCTATGAAAGAGCTTACTTTACATCAGTCAGGCTTCACCTCGTGTATAATCATCGTAAAACCTCTCATCGTTTTCGATACACTTCGTACCTGAAGTGTATCGAACCTTGCCGGAAAGTGTTGTATTCGCGGATTAGAAAAGGTACAACGATATGCAATGCGTTTTCTTAAGAATCGCGATAAAAATTTGAGTGATATTCAGATGCTTTAGGACGCAGGATGGGAATCCTTAGAAGAAAAAAATTCAAACAAATACTTGATGTATTTATTTAATCAGAGAGAGTACGTTTTTAGATAATGTAGCCAATACTATGCGTCCTCCTTGTTCTGATACTGCGAGAATGATCAGAGAAATAGCTGAACAATCAATGAAGTAGATTTAAGAATACATTTTTTCCACGAACGATATGTAAAAGTAATCGATTTGTGAAGTAGAGTCATTGTGCATGAACCCCCTGCCACACTCTGCAAGGCGGCTTCCAGGGTACATGTGTAGACGTCGATATGGGTTAAAAATACTAGTCCTAAGACCATTGAAAATAAATCTTGATATAGTTTAAACATCAAAATCCCCAACCCTTAATCCACCCATAACTGAAATGAAAAATAAGAGGGGGACATGTTTCCCTAATTTCATTTGTATAGATTTTTCCCGTTAATAAGTAAATCCTCCAACCGATATTGCTGCCATCTCTTCTCGCGTGAAATCGATTTTCGAATGTAGAATTAGTTATGAAACTGTTATTAGTTATGCATTGGCCGGGTGTGCGATTAAAGTGAAAGTTCATTTTTTCATTAAAACAGCAGAGAGGATTATTTTATTAGTGATTCGGTGACAAATTATTTTTTGGGAAACGTCATGAATATTTTCAATCAAAACGAAATGAGATTTTTCGGAATTAAACTTTCATTTTCTCTGAATTGTTCATATTGTTATTTACCATCTACGGCAAATATTTTGTATGCTCCTTTCTCATTTGATTTCGAAATCGGAAGGTGTGTCACTCGAAATTAAATAAAAAGATTTTTTGCTCGAATTCATGGGCCTTATTTGAAACTTATGCTTAAATTGCTAACTTATTCTCATTTTTCTGTCTACACATAATCTGGAGATTTCACTTTCGAATGATACGTGTTCTACCTATTATAGGTGATTGTTATGAATCTCCTTTTTCTGTCAAATTGTAGCAGAATTAATCATTTTAGCTCTTCAAGAATAAGAATTCGCAGATCTGTTTTAGTCGTTACAAATTTTAAGATGGACAGACCTTTTATTTGCTTACTTAGGTTCATGCAAACATCTCTTCCTCCTAAACATGTTTTCTGTTAGATTGTTTACTAAGATTAATGCTTAAGAAAAAGAAAGAGTAAAGCAGGGAAACATCTTTGCAATTTAAGATCGACAATCAAAACACCCACGTTGCTAGAAAACATCTTCAGATGAAAGGTGTGAAAAACGCGAGAACAAAGAAATAAATTCCAACACAATGTACAATATAATTTATATAAACAGCTAAAAATAAGATTGAAAAAATAAAATGAAAGAAATCCAAAATACTCAATTAAGGAAAACAAAAACTATGTCTCCATAAAATTGACCGAATCATTTGCATTTCATTCAGAATATTTTTTTTACAATTTTGTTAGGTTGTGAAGGAAATTTGAATTTATAAATTTCAAATTATATGATAATCATTCTGATAGCAACATTTCAAGTCATATGTGGTAAGCGTAGATTATGTATCTTTAAGTTTAATTTTAAAGCGATTGTGAGTGTATTCAGGTAATTATAGCATAACATTTTAAAATTGTTTCCTGGATCAGATAATCTAATAAACTGGGTAACTATTTCGTAATTTTTTAAAAGCTCCTTTAATGAATTGCCCCTATCTAAGTGAAAAGATGAAAGATATGCAATAAGGAATTAATGGCCCATGAAATTTTTGAGTGAATTAAATTCTTTTTAATGTCTCTCATTTATTTTCGAAATATCTCAAGGTAGATTTACGTGCACATTTCTCTAGGACAGAAGTTAAATATTACCGTACAATTACAATGTTTCGAGGGCTCTCGCAGCGTTTGCAACAAAAACGATCGCAGGAAGGATGAAAATCTCGAAACGCCACTCCATTAAGCGTAGAATCATCAGCCATTCTCGACTTTATGTCCCATCTTCGCGAGACACGCCTCAATTAAAATGTTTACCGTTTTTTTAATTGGGGTCTTTTTCATAATTTGCCCCTTTCAAACCCTCTCACTTTTGAACTCTTCTTTTATTGTCTTCGCGACGTAAAAACGAAGAGCTCGTCAACATTTTAAAGGCTTCTTTTTCACATTTCCCCCCATCTCTCAATTTCTTTCGACATTCGCCCGAAATGTCCATTTACTCGATGCCATCTCCTCCGACTCTTCTTTCATACCATCAGTCCTAATTCCTCAACTTTACTTTTTCACTGGCGTGTTTCTTGGACTTATGAATCGTGCCTTCAGTTCCTCATTAATGCGCAGAAACTGCACAATTTGCATTCATTATTCAGAGTCTGAGAGCTAGGTATTTTTTCCTCCGCCAAATACATCCCCCAGCAGTTTACTTTTTTTCATCTTCCATCTCGCTCGTTTTACCCAGTGTGCATGATTATCGGTGAGCCTTTTGCTCTAATGTCGCCTTTTTTCTTATTTCCGCCGACTAGATTATCCGAGTGAACTATTACCCTGGATCCTGCCTCTTAATTTCCAGATTCTACGGCGTCGGCCATTTGGTAGAAGGATGCATCACTGCGTTTGAAGTATATGTTGATTTTCCTCTCAAACTTTTTCGTCAAGAGTTTGATTTCCTTTTTTTCTCATTCGTTTTAGGGCTTCAGAAGATGCCGCAAAAGTTAATGGCACTTGCGCGGTGGACTGAATTTTTTTGGAAGAGTCCACTTTTGGGAATGGGCTACCGGTGGGTGTGTGGGTGGCTATTTCATAGCAATTTTTCGTTTCTTCTTTATCAGTTTTTTCTCAGCTCTACTGATACCATAATATATTTCCCATCAGCTCCGTGCAACGGAATTGCCTAAGGTTTCCATTTCCATTAGAGTTTTTATACTCCGTCCAACTTCATGAAGAGATCATGTAAATCTAACGGGACCAAGTATTCCTTACGAGAGATAGGCGCGCGCTATTCCTATTTTTCCATCAGAAATCTCTATTTTACTCAATGCTGAAGGTCTTCAAAATCAATTATCGCTAACTTACTTTTTCTATGCAAAAGTCACAAGACCTCAAACCATTCTGCCCTAAGCCGTAAGATTTACGTGGGCTCTTCATTACGTTGAACGAAGTATAGTCCAATTTGATAGTATCAACGTATTTACCTGAAACATGCGAGATTACCCGTTACGAATATCCGGTATTCAAAATTCATCCATCCCACTCATGAACATTGAAAACTAATTTTAATGGAAGTTTACTATAAGCAGCTTACTTGTGGATAGCAACTTCTGGTCGTTTTTTACGCGGAGGATTATTGAAGCTAACAGCAATTAGTGAGTAGATGCTTTTACACCCCCTGCCACACCACACTCGTAGAATCAGTATGTAAATATAAAGAATAATGAGAGGACTTAATAGGATTTGATAAGGATCTATATTCACAGTAAGTATCTTTTTTCCGTCTAATCTAAATTTCCCAAAAACTGTTTTAAATACTATCCATGGCCTTCACTTCCTAATGGTTTCTAGGAAAAGAGAGTTAACCAACATGATTTTTATGCATTTAATATTCTTATGCGCATAGTTAAAAGTCAAATGAGCTACTCAAACTGTTTTGTTAATTCAGAAAGGGAAATGGTGAATCGCTAAATGAAATACATCTTCTAGTTCAAAATTATACCGTCGAATTATTTTGAATAATTGATATAAATATATACTTCAATGCACAAATTTCAATATTTCATTGCAGTTTTTAGAACTATTTTATTGATTCAGGTTCAATTTGTGATGTTGAGAGAACTTCAAAGAAAAATTCAAAGTATACTTATTGAAAAGTGATTATAGTTTTGAATTATTACTCATCTCCCCGCCAGGTTGTCTAAAACAATATTTTTCAAAACCAAAACTGTCCAACGGTTTGAGCACTCTAGAAGAGTAAAATCAATAAAAAAGGAACTACTATAAATAACTATCAGATTATCAGGAATGAATAGCTAACGGAGCTTTTTGAGACTGTCGTCACAAGTTATTCGAACTCCGTCATAGCCTTCTTGATTACGAAATAAAGGTATGATGTATGATTATATGTGAGTTATCATGAATTATAAAAATGTTGCCAAATGTTTTTCGGTGAACGCTGTAAAAACACGATACCTCAACCATTACCCTTGCCACTCCTTTCATTAGGTCGAGTCATAATGAGTTCCTTATTAACAGAGTATTGTGTAGGAATTGAGATGAATGCGTCTAATACCCCATATAAAATGAAGATGAGGAAATTTTTTCCTGTCGTGCTAGGAACAAACTAGAATCAATAGGAACAAACTAGGAACAAACTAGACTCCATCTCTTTCCCATTTTTCCGCGGAATACATTTACCTCCAAAACAGATCGGTTTGCCTGTTTTTTATATCTATCCACAATATAATTGTGAAATAGAGACCACTGAATCGCCATGGTCACAAAATGGTAGACTGTGGAAATGATTATGGTAACTAAAATTAGAAACTCCGAGCGATCGATAAGAAAAAATGAATCCAGCATTTCGCTCGGTGCTAGAGCATCCTCACGGGGATGGTGCTCAACTGAGTAGGAAGAAGTTGATCTCTTCAGAGTGCCTCTCGTTTCTGAGAATGCTCCAATCGGGATTAAACGTTTCGAATGGTTATCACTACTTTCTTCTCGTTTTTAAAGCGGAGATCCCGAGTATTTTTCCGGTGAATTTCGCAATGCAAGCTGGTTAATGCGTCTGCGAGGGAAAAATGCGCTATCCGTGAAACTGAAAAAGTTATTAAATGGATTCTGTGGGAATGGCTTTGTTAGAGGAAGGAGTGGATTCCAGATAAGGAAATGATGAATCGCGTCTCAGAAATGAGAAAAAGATGCTATATTCTGCAGATAAGATGAACGAATGGCGCATTGTTTATATGGACAATAACTTATGTAGTTTATGAAGATAAATTTTAAAATGGATGAGTATCTAGGAATGGAAATTCTTTGTGTAGTCATCGGAAGCTGTTCTAAATAATTTAATTTGAGATAATAATTTGAGTAATACTTTGAGAGTACTATGCAAGTAATAGATTTATATAAATAAATAAAAGGAATATATAAATATATAATAAAGGATGCATGATTAGTAATACGTAATAAAGAATATTTTTAAAATATGTGATGAAAAATGTAATAAAAATTTGTAATAATGATCAATATAAAACTAGTGATATTGATTTCACAAATATTTAAACAAATTTTTCCTTTAGGGAGTAAATATAAGTTATAAAAGTAGATAAATTAATAAATAAAAATTATAAGTAATGATAATAGTCCATCTTTATCTATATGATAATAGTCTATAGTCACAGTACATCCTTATCTGGAGGAAAAAAACCCGCAATGAATTGTAGAAATAAAAACATCTATGCATCTATCTATGCATAAGGAAGTCAGATCCTATATCAACGAAAGATAAAATTTTGGTATGTTAGTGATAAAAGTTGGAAAATACAGAGTGAAATGCATCGTACTCAATATAGGTAACGAAAAACATCAATGCCGACCTATTTAAATAAATAATAAGATATTTATTTATGCTTGCATAATAGTATTTTTGTTCATTTCAGTTACCTCTTTGAAATAAAACGCGCGCCGACATTGCTCGGTTTACATGAATTTGTCAAGCTAACATGTGTGCGAACGTTAATTTATTTATCTGCCCCCGCTTAAGGACGTACATGTATGATTTAGTAGGAGCGTTTGAGTTATGGCTCATGCATCTCAGCGGAAAAAATAATTCAAAGTGTATCAAATATGACCTATAAATTGCCCTGATGGAATCAGGTTGTTTCAGCGGGAACGCCTTTGATATATGCGTCCCCCATACTCGCTGTCCCCATTCAAAAAACTTTTCACGCCAACGCATCCATTTTTCTTTTCGTTTATATTTAAAGGAGTAGAGAAGAAGTTCGCAGGGGGAGCATTATCATCCCGAGCCATTGAAGTGAATCACGGTTCTCTCCGAACCAAGTTTATGCCGATTTGGTAGAGTTCCCCCTGCGAAATATAAGAGAGCGTTCAGACACCGCCTCCTCATAAGTCATCTCGAATCTCTTTATTTTATTCGCCTCCGTACCTTCCGTGGAGGAAGATAAATCTCCTTATATATACTTAACCACTGAGCGCAGTTTTCAACTGTAGACCATGAGGGAATGCGATCTATGAAGGGATCTACTGATATGATAATAGTGATTAATTGCACATAGAGTAATGTAGATTCTAGGCGAAAGATAAATTCCAATCATGAATGCTAGAAAAAATTTAAATGCCATCTAATGTGGCTACATAATTATGCAGTAATCTCTTCCTGAGCCAAGGACTTATCGCGCCTGGCATAGCAAGGGTGGTTTTATTTATAATTTGGACTATATACAATATGGCCTATATAGAACACCAAAATATATGTCATAGGAATAAATATAAAGATCCATGCCACGCCCACCTCTTAGAGGCCTTCAATAGCTTAATATTATCATTGTTTTTCGATATTTCACACTCCGAAAGCAAGACACTTCAGGGTAAGGATCCAGTCACTTTTATCTTTTATTGATATCTTCTTCCAGACCCTTACTCACTAGTTTCCTACGCTTCACGTAGGCATCCTAAGCAGCAGCTACTCTTATTTCAATCTCTACAGTGCACTTTCCATCCCAGGAAAGAGAACCGAGTAAAGTTGCGGAATCGGTCCACCAACCATAGTTTTTATCAGTGTAGTTGGATTCACTTAGTTTTCTCTCCATTGATTAATCGCATAGCTTTGTTTTTCTTACGCTTTCCTATATGTTACATTAGTGTTTCTGATATAAGTAGCTGAAAACGGCTCTATAGACCGTAACTTCGATTAAATATTAAATACGAAGTCCTTTATTTATTAAAGGACTATTCCTAATGTACGGTCTTCCAGCATCCTTTACGGACGTAAATTACCATCCCAGATTCCTATCTTTATCTTTTGAGGTAGTTGTTAGCATCGTAAATCTCCGTTGGACACACTTGAAATAGAGTTTTGGTCTACGTATCATATTAACTCAACAAATATAAACTGTATTCATTTTTAAAACTGAAAACTGTGTATGAGGAAATGAATGCATCTTTAAATCTTGCATACGAGTAATTGGGAAGAATACATCGATATTCAAGCCACTATAATTGCATAAAATTCGATTAAGTATCGGTTTTTCCTTACAAAGGATTTATAAATATTCTAGTTAATTTCATACATACGGTATCATGTATTGATCTAATGCTTACGCGGTTTGACCATCCGATAATTTTAAATTGAGCTCTTCATAGATACAGCTTAATAATTCATAATCGTTTATTGTAATGAGTTTATGGCATATTTAAAAAAAAATAAAAATCTAGATATCAGTGAAATCCCGACCGGCTGCAACGAAATTTCTATAATCATTTTTTTCAACGAACTGTCTCAGCCTTCACTTCGTAAAACCTAGCTATTTTATTCATAGTGAAAGAAAATATACAAAATATCTCAAAAAATTTGTGAGTAAATTCTTAAGGTAAATAATTTTTTTTTTTAATATTGCCCAAATTTGTGTAGAAATAGAAATAATTTGTACATTTTCAATTTCCACGAATGAAATTATAATTTTTAATTATAACAATTCTCTAACAATTAAAGTGAGATAAACTGGGTATGTTCCACAGTTTTGTTTTATTTTCCACAGTTTTGTTTTATTACTTTTAAAATGTAAATTAAACAAAATTGTGGAACTTACTAAGTTTATTTCACTTTACTCGTGTCATGGCGCTTCACCAAGTGCAGCTTATTCATAATAATTTTATAAAAATTCTCTCTTCGAATCTTTATTTCGACCGATAGAATTACTTGTAGCTTGACACCTCTTTATCGACAGGGAAAGCAATCGCGTGTGTTTTTGATTTATTTAGCCTACCCTAACTTTCCTCGATTTCGAAAGTTCACACTGAAATTCTTCGTGAGCGGTTTCCCGCTCCATTTATCTTCATGATTCCGCTGAAAATCGATCTCCGTTTTCGGGACTTCATACATCCTTTTTTCTCTCTTCCTTTTCCGTGAAGAAGAACGGAGTCCATCTTCACGTCACTCCCCAAAGTTCGCACTGGCATCCCGCCTCATTCTATATCTCATAATAGGCCTCTCTTAGGGGGCAATTCATCCACCTTCGATCCCATCTTCCCTTTCTTCATTCTCTTCGTCTCGCTTCAATATTTTCGGCATGACTTTTATAGATAGATGGATATACCCTTCATTGGCGGGTTAGACGCATGTGGGCTCCACTTCCACCTAGTCTTGTGTGTCATTTTAATGTTTACAATGAGTAATGAAAGAGGGAATGAATGAGTACAGCGCAAGAAAAATATTTGTAATTTAGGTAAATCTAAGAAAATCAATAAATAGTTTGTTATTTAAGATACATTTCACAGCTTGTAATGTAAGGTAGATATCTTGTAATTTAAGGTATATGTAACAAAATAAATAATAAGTTTTTTCCCTCAGTTTTTATAGTTAATTTTATATTGTTATATCTACCTTTATGGAGTTTCAAATATTGGTTTTTGTCCAAAAACAAAATAAATAAAGTTTGTAACGTATGATAGATTTAACAGCCTGTAATTTATGGTAGTTAGCTTGTAATTTAAGGTAGATGTAAGAAAATTAATAATAAGTTTCTGTCCCTTAGTTTTGTTTTATTTTTATTTTTTTTGCTATATCTACCTTAATGGAGTTTCATCCACTGGTTCTTGTAGAAAAATAAATAGTTTGCAATTTTAGTTTGTAAAGATGTAACAAAATAAATAAATAGTTTGTAACTTAAGATAGATATAACAGCTTGTAATTTAAGGTAGACATAACAAAGTAAATAATAAGTGTTTGTCTCTCAGTCTTATTTTATATTTTATTTTATTTTACTATATCTAACATAAAGGAGGTCCTCACAGTGGCTCATTCCATCAATACTATTTTTGATTTTGGTTTGGCGAAGAGTAACCCATGTTCTGGGAAAACACCCACGAAGAATGGGAAAAAAACACGACAAACACAGCTAAAAATAACAAGGAAAATATTAGCACTACGGAAATATCAAATATGAAGACAAAGAAAATCAAAATAAATATGGAAAAATCACAAAGGAAGACCAAATTGTATGTTTGAGTAAAGAGCCAGAAAACACACCCACTCACAAAGACACCTTACAATAACAAAATCAACATGATTTAAAATAAGCGTATTCAGTTCATCTTTGAAATATTTCTCCTTTCATGATACTGAAAACTATTGAGACTATTTCACAGCTATATTGATTCATTTTAGTATACATGTAACCCATTGCTTCTACTGTAAGAAACAATAAAAAAGACTCATGAAGAATGAATAGCCTTAAATTGCAGGAAATTCGTGAATGGATCTGTGGTATTTACGGCTCACATAAAATCCCTCTCTGGATACGGATTCTCGGAGAATAATAATTTGTGGTAATCATTTTTTTTTACTGCCCTAAGAGCATTAAATGTACGATCAGTACCTGTACCGGTATACTAAATAACCTATATCATGGCATGAAGTTCTTGATTCCAGATTTATGACCTCTCTTACTCGTAAATTCCTTCCTATTCGTTTTGGACTCCTAGTTACTCGTATTTTGCTAGAGAGAATGTGTAAGGAAAGAAATAGCAGTATGATACGTAATAAGTAAGTTTTCTGGTCTTCATCTAAGTTGCGGAGAATTCATGCCACATTGACATATATTACGAAATGAATTAATTATCAAAGAACATAAACACTTGCTGAATGTATTATTATAGTATAGTGACTCAGCTTTAAAGGAAGGACTCTCAGCTTTAAAGGAAGAACTTTGAATTATGTTTCTATTCGACAAAGTAGACAATCAAGGCTATATTTTTCAAAGAAAAATGAATATATACAATTCCTCGAGAATGTAACGTCTCCTCATGTGATTGATATTATTTTTTCCTATAAATCAACACGGAATTCAGTTCAACATTTCCGAAAAGCTTTCATTTTACATAAAAATGAATTTATGCTCGTGGTTTCGTTAAATTTGGATTTGAAGATAACTCTCAGTCAACGAGTAACCCTGCTAAGAATTTTTTTTCTATACTCTTTTAGTATGTGATCTTCATCCATGATTTTATTATGAGTTTTTTTACCTTAGGGTGACGAGGTCAATTAAATAGTCTATAGATATTCAAATTGTTTATTTTCCACGTTATAATATACATTTTTCATGGTCTCCAATTTAACGTAAGGGAAGGTTAAGCACACAATGAAATTAAAATGGTATAGTAAATGACACATGGAAAAAAAACTATGTTTAATTACTTCTTGGCCTAGGTTGACGAATATTTCGTTGTATGGAGGTGCATTTCCCCTGTGTTGGGAATCCAGAAATTTAGACAATCCAAAAAGGTAGACTCGTTACTACCTAATTTCAGTAATCAATAACCGTAGAAGTAGTTCGGGGGTAAACCTCCATTTATCGTGTTAAATGATTCATTTGGTTCGTTGAAAATTGACGTAGAGACTGCAGCACATTCCGCCTTTGATATTTAATGAAAACCACCAACTCCAATCCGGACAAATCCATTCTTTTATCTCCTATAATTTATGAATAATGCATATTACTGAGGTGTGTTTCGTTGGGATTGGTGGTTTTCCTTGAATATCATATGCATAGCCATCGCTACGTCAATTCCAGGACTAATAATTTAACACGCTAAAATACAGCATTACCCATTGTGGCACTGTTTTGCATATTTAAGGATTTGAAATTTTGTGAGAGGTATCATTTCGGGCCAGGAAGGCTTTGGTTTAAAAATGTGCTTTTGGAAAAAAAATCTCTGGTAAAAAAGTTAAAATATTTAACAGTAACTCTTAGAATATCTGTCGAATCTGAAACTCGAACCGGGATTCCTGATGTTGGGGCGTTTCTATAGCCAACTGTATCATCTCAGCAGAACAATCTCTCTTCCTATCTGAAGCTTTTGATGTAACTTTGTGTTTAGGGGATGACCCTTAAAGATAGCCTCACTCATCCACACACATAGGGCTTCTGAGATTCCACCTTATCATCAAAGAAGATTTTCAGGAAGTCAGGAGTGGCAATTTAAATAAGTGATGAGAAACGTAGGGTACATAAGCTTGGTTTCAGAGAAACAACCAAAGGAGATAGTCTTTTGTAGCCGGAATTTAGCATGTTAAACATAGTGTGTTCCAGTTTTGATAAGCAATAATGTTGGGTTATATATATTAAATCCACATGGGATATTAAATACATTTTTTCCCCTACTTTGCAAGAAAGGCCTCATTTCAGATCAGCTATTAGAATTTCTTATTCTGACGGTAACAACCACGATTTTAGAATTAAATTAGAATGGCAGTTTTCAGCTATCAAACTTATTAGAAAAACTGGAATGCAGTATAGAGCAATCTTTCGGCAAGAGAACCGGGTTCGAGTCCCCGTATCATCTAGCTATTTATCTTTCGGTTTTTATGCTTAATATATAATTAATGAGCTTCCGGATATTCAAGTGGGAAACGTTTTCAACTTTGGTGAAAGCGGTCCTGGGTTCAATTCTCAGTGAGGGTGTGTGTGCGAAATAACCTTAGCTGTCGAAGCACTTTTAAAAATGCTAATACTATGGTAGAAATTTTAGAATTACTATCTTTTTAGTAGTAAAATGAACCATACAATTTTAGAAAAGTGCAATTTTTCTATAACTGTTTAGCATTCTAATTAGTGCTGATTCTTTAGTAACAGCATTTCTAAAATTGTGTTTCTACTACTATGACTGCTCTAATAAAAAGTGCTTTCTCTACTCTAATTTTAGTAATGCTACCAATACTTAGCATTAGCATTTCTAAAATTGAACTCAATGTGAGTGATCCCTTTACCGGGCACGGTGGGGGTGTTGTTAGCGCTCCACCTCCAAATCACCTTGTTCTAGTCCAGGCTACTTTTTTCTGATTTGGCTATGGGTCTGTCATATCCGATTCTTCCAATAAGGGTTGTCTGCAGGAATGGCATCCCCATAAAAGTCTTCGCCGAAACCAGATTCATCATCATCACCAATCGTCAAAATCATCAGCCGTCCCCATAAGCCACGGCTATAAAGGAAGAAACCATGAGCAACTCATTGCATTTCCGTTACCCTTCGTATCACAGTTCTTCATCGGAAATAATCCCCGCGAATCCATCAACAGAAGAAGCATCTCGGGCCTCAGTTTTTAGCAAACCATTTATTTCCAGAGGGAACTTATCGAAAATTCATTAAAGTCCTCCGTGGACGAGTTCCCTCACCCCGGGTTCCCAGGCCAGCACTCTTCCTCAAGTCCTTTTCCAATCCACGATCCTCATACAAATCCCCATTCCCTTCGCGGACATTCTATTCTCTCAACTCCAAGTCCCTTTCCCTCCACCGAACTTCTCAACTCCGCACTCCTATATCTCCGTCAGCAAAAGTGCCTCTGCCAACGACAGCCTTTCCGGTCGATGGCCCAAGTTCAACCTCGAATGTTTGGATACCGACCCTACCCACCCACCAATTTGCCCTGATATCTCGCCCTTCCCCACTTCATCTCTTTAACCCCTAAACCCTTTTACGTCCCCTACTCTCCTTAAATGCTTCGCATTCTATACTTTTCTCGCCTTATTATCCCCCTTTTCTTCTTCCCTTCTCGTTCATTATTCTGCCCTTTTCTCCTCATTCTCGGCCTTCGTATAACTCCTCATTTTCTTCCCTATATTTCAAGCGCTTCTTCTTTTTCCGCTGTCTCAATAACGGTTCTATCCATAACTTTTCGTTTTCTCCACTCCGGGATATTCTTTTTTTATGCTTTAGTCCCTTCTGTTTTTCCACGCTCTTTCATTCTGTTCTCCGTCTCCTCCCCATCCACTTATTTTCTCTTTTCAATTCATCACTCCGATTTTTACTGCAGTTCTCTCTCTTCCAACGGATTAGCCTTTTTCTCCTTTGAAGTACGCTTGTTTTCTGCTGTTTGCGAGAGAATAAAATATGGTGACGATCTGCGATTGGCTACGATTTGGAGCCAAAGAATAGGAAATGTTGTATAGAATGGATTTCATTGGTAAATGGTTCATGCGAAAACTGATAACACGAAATTTCAGTTAACATAGAGTGGGACTTTGGTCGCTTGTCTCCTTTGGCTTTCAGTGTACATTGATCCATTGAACACAAAGCTGTCATTACTAAACAGTATTTAACTCGAGAATAATTTACTATCAGCAGGGAAATATTCCCAAATATACTTCGGATTGCACAAAACATTAGTTTTGTTCAATCAACATTAGAATTACGGATCTGTAATTAAAGAAGAACGTTGGAATCTTGTTTTCATACGTTTTACTAGCACCTCAGAAGCAATTGAGTTTACCTGTTTAAACTTTTATTCCCACCGGTTAAAAGGGTTTATTTAAGAAAACCTGTGATACTTTGCAGTATGAGAGACGATATTTGCTTTAAAGTAGAGGAAGTATTATGTAGAACGGAATTCAGTAGTAAACAGTTAAGACGAAACAGATAACGCGAAATGAGTTAAAACGGAGTGCAGCATAGGTCGGCTTGTTTCCTATGACTTTAAGTATATATTGATCCGTTAAAAACGACGAAGTCACTACAAAGCAGTAGTTAACACGGAAATAAACTTTATAGTACACGAAACGGAATCTACAATGGAGTTAAAGTAACATCAAAGTTATCCTTTGGTAATTAAATGAAAACGTTCAAAGCTTGTTTTCATACATTTTACCATCATTGCATAAACAGACAAGTTTGCGTGTTTAAATGTTTTACTCCCACCGGTTACAAGTTTTTCATATGATATATGAAAAAACTTTTGATGTTTTACAATATGAGAGACGATTTACAGTAGTATCTATAGAACATAGAGCAGGGGAATTCGTTAGCAAGTAATTCGGTTAACGCGAATGCCGTGTTAACCGAATTTCTATATTACAATTTTCATAGTTGTATTTTAGGTTACACCCCTTTATTTTTTTCAGCTGCAGTTTTAAAATTCCAAAGAATGATCTACTGCGAGGTTAATGTGGTGGGTCTGAGTTTGTAAAATCTGTTTCAAAATTAAACTGCTCAAGTAATCAAGTATGCAAGTCAACGTAAGGCAAACAACAAAAATAATTTCTCTAGTCCCCTGCTAGGCGGTGGCGGGAGTGGGATTGGAATGAAAAGGGTATGGTAGGAATATTTTGGACGGATACCAGAATTTCTTCCTAGTTTGGTGCTAATGTTGAATTGAAAGAGGTGGTCATTTATTGAAGGAATTTATGGAGTTTTGCAGTTGAAATTACATAGGAATCACGTAGGAAAAGGAGCTATCTTAGATACTTATACATAAAAAATATACCCTTTCTCTTTACCCAATCATAGTTGTTGTGGACATATGTAAGATAAAATTCATTAATCATAGCTTCGCCTGAATAATAATCTGATGAATATGATAATAATCTAATGGAGCGATACGATATCTGCAGAGAAACGATTTGAAGTATAACTAAGTAGTAACTGTAATCATGCGTATCCAGGACAAATGTATTAGAAAGGTTACCAAGGGTAAAGCATAAATTAAGATATCTTCATAAATGTGTTCTAATACTATTCGTAAATAGAGTTATGTTATTATTGCTAGTCTGTGAGAGTCCTTCTAGCGTAAGGGGCTGTGAGGTGTGTTTGTGTTATAAGTGTTCTTAGACAATTTTGTCGGGCTGCCCTCTGACGAAAGTTAAACTGCATCAAATTATTACATTTATAGATACTAAATTTTACTCCACATTATTAAACCTTGCGCAGAAAACCAGACCGGTTATTGCACCCGTGCTGCTTTGAATAGAAGTCCGAGTCCTGTTTCCGTAGCTGTTCGTAAAGCAAATTTCTCCCCATTATTCCCCCTCCGCCACCCCTGTCCTCAGTTTCCCTTTCATCTTCCTGATATACTTCCTTCACACACCCATTCCAGGCGTCGGGGAAGTGAAATAAGCCTAGGGGCTGGTACTCTCTTTTTTGGGTGTCGTCTTTTGGGTCAGAGAGAAGCGTTCTTACATTCTGTGGTTCTTTTTTGTTAGTCGGACCGAGGATATATGCACCAAAAATATACGAAGATGATAATAAAAGCGAGGAAACAAAAGGACCCGCCCCCTTTCTTTTCTCGAGGCCATTTTCTCGGCTCGTTCTCCGCAGAAAGCGTCCCCTTGCATCCCGACTGCCACAGGCACTCAAATCGACTGCACCTTATGACTCTCGTATCTCTTCCCCTTTCTTCTTCCTCCCCATTCATTCGCATTACTCATTCCGCACTTCCTTCCTTCCGCTGCACGTTAACTTTCTCGGGTTCACTTTCAGTTGGCTCTGGCCGCGGATATTTAGGCTCTGTTATAAAGTTGCGCATAATATTTGAGGAAGGGGTGGTGATGTTAGTTGAAGTATCGATATCTTGGTTCTACTGAGGGTTATCTATCAGATACAGTGATAGCGACGTCTGTTACTCAGTCAATGCATCATTTTCTTTTTGACAGAAGTCTTTTTGACTTACGACCATTTGTGCGACACCCACTTTGCCGAATCTTAATCGAAAACAATTTGGAGGATTTCGAATGACGTGTATGTCTTCCTTGATATGAATTGTTAGATAATTTATAGATGAATTTTAAATAACGTTCATTACAAAATGATTTATTTGGAATTAAACTATGTCATAAGACTGCTTACTAGATCATAATAAGTAGTCATAATGAAAGCTATAATAAAGAGTAAAGGTTTTAGAGAAGAAATTAAGAGTTTTTGTACTTTTATCAGATGCTAATATTGCTCTGTTTCATTCTTCAGCTAACATTCTAAAAGCATAGGGATGTATTCTGATTAGCATCCAAGAATTATTCTAAACGATATACGTAAATACATCAATTTTTCTATTGCCAAAGAAGATAACATGTGAATCTATTTTAATGCCTTTTATTTCATCCAAACCACTTCTACCAACTCCTAAATTAGCGAACTAATTCCTTCAACCTCGCGATCTTCTATTTAAATTGCATAATTTAATTACGATTATTTGTATACAAAATCACCTGTCTCGCAAAGCGAAAAGAACCAATTTCCCCGTGACCTAAATTCGACATCGTTGTTTACGTCGACCCCACAACTCAAGATGTATGAGCAAACACTATAAAGTAAACAAAGTAAGTAATTAACAGCGGTTCCGACGCATTCCTTCAATTATGCCACATACCACGGCTTCCGTCTGTATTTAAAGCACCTCGTTTGTGATTTCTTCCGTTTCCCCGGCTCTCGAGTTCCCCTCGCCGTGTTCTTCCAGCGCCTTTTCTGGATCAGTCACTCTTTAGTAATTAAGGCTCGCTTTCGATCCTATTTTTTGTGCAACCAAAACCAGGTAATTACATTCCCGATTCACCTCCTGGGCCGACTCGCTCGCATCTCTCCGAAATTTCAAAGCATTCCTAGCAACTCTTCTACGTTTCCATCAATGTTTTTGCACCCTTTGTAGTTTCGACTTGGGGGAAATGATTTGCGGTCTTCCCATCTCTCCGGCGGCATTAAATTAATTAAAGGTTTTGTGGAATGACCTTCGCGTTGTCTCTTATGTCTCGCTATACTAGTTTAGTCACAGGAAGGCATTTTATGGATCTATGTTGTTTCCTTATAAATGATTTGGTGATGTGCTTCGTATTTTCCGCAAAGTTTGTGGGAAGTACATCACCAAATGATTTGTAATGGCATTCCAAAATGTTAGGTCTGAACACCTAAAGTTTATAGTTTCCTTATCTTTTGAAATAAAGTGATCTAACAATGAGAGTGTGATTAACTGTTAATTCGTATACTGGAACATTATTGCTAAACTTCCCCCTGCCACGCGTACTGTAGGACTGTGGTCTAATGTAATTTACACCTATGGTATTTATTTGTAAGTAATGATAAAAATAGCAATTTTATCCTGATTGGATTTGGAGAGGAAACTTGAAGTAAAAAGAGGTAGTAATGTTTTCGGTATCCCACGATCAGTTTGCAGATTTAGTTGGTTCTCTTTTAGTAAATGGGAAAGTTAACTTTTTATATTTCACATTATAATCTGAATTAATTGAAACAAAGTTATTTTGAGCTCGAATTTTCTTTATCTCCTGATTATCTTCGTTATCCGCTAAAACAACATTGAAATTGTGTAATAATGAAATTTGTATATTAAATATAATTTCGTAATTATGGTCGCCTTGATTAGTATATTAGATTTGAATTTCAGAAGCATACTAATATAAAATGCATCATATGAATTTCATGGAGAAAATTGGCAAAAGAAAAAAATGTGTAATGAAAGGATAATTTTTTGTAATAAAATTTGTATTTGATTTGAAGTTTTACAGATGTCGATTTGAATTAACATTTTCGTTAAGCAAAATTTCGTCCTTTATTACAAGTTTCAGTATTTATCGTCATAGCTAGACTTCAATCAAGAATTTCAAGTACGTGAACAGAAAGAAAACATTTTGTAGTAAAAGAAAGAAATAACTGTAAATAACTGATACCGTAGACTCAAAAACATACAGTCGTTCCCCCTAAATCCACTTCATACACGAATAATTTCCATTGCGTATTTTCAGAGAAATGTTTACATTGGCACGCCCTTAAACAGAAAAAGTTCAACCTTACGTATTCGTAAAAATTAGTCGGGAAATGAAAAATGCTACTATTTCCGCTGTTTCATAGAAGATTTTTCCACTCGCACGCAAGGGAATTTCAATCTAGATGTTTGGACATTTCCTCTCCACTACCTTAAAAATCCTTTCCCGATGAATGAATGTAAAAACACAGTTAAGTTTCCAGCTCATAACTCAATAGCGATCGTTAGCTTGAAGCACGCTGGAGGCTAAGATAACATCGCTGTTTGAAGTGGAGTGAATAACTTGGTCCGAGAGAGTTCATTGGGGAACCCTGTGACCATTAACCTTTTCAGGAATGAATGTAAAGCAAACAATTATTAAGTCAAACTCTGGGCGAAATCTATTGCGGAAACGAAGTGTTCCCGACGTCCCACGGTAGAATGATCTTTACAGGTGAGCGATCCGCTTCATTTCTTTGCGAGTGAGTCAAGTTACCAATGCAATTGAGTAGTCCCGAAAATTTATTCAATTTACATGTTTCCGCTACGAATTAAAGAGGATGCTTGGATTTTACTGCGTGAATTCCGTTTGTTGCTTTTGACATACAGTATGTTTTCTCTCAGACCCGTGTGTTTTTGGATGCATAAAATTGAGGTTATATAAAATTAAGTATCTCCTGATGTCAAACATAGGCAACCTTTATCGAAACTTTAGAAGAAAGTAAGGTGGTGCATGTAAGATAATTATAAATTTAATTTTTCACAGATTATATTAAATGAAGTTAATTGCAGTGTGATTGCAATGATTGCTATAATTTAATATTTTGAAAAATACCTTGGAAATATATACATATGTAAATACATTTTGAGACCACTCTGGTCAAAATTCTTTGATATATATATATATATATATATATATATATATATATATATATATATATATATATATATCAAAGAATTTTGACCAGAGTGGTCTCAAAATGTATTTACATATGTATATATTTCCAAGGTATTTTTCAAAATATTAAATTCAATCAATCATCAATATATATATATATATATATATATATATATATATATATATATATATTGATGATTGATCAATCAATATATATCTATATATCTAGATATATATCTAGATCAATATATATATATATATATATATATATTGATCTATAAGCTATATACACAAGTTGAATTATTCAGTTCCATTTATTGAATATACAGTATTTTAATTGCAATACTTTACTAGTATTTCAATTAAAGGTATATATTTGTGTATCAAAATTTATTACTTAGGACAGTTGTTCTTTGTGCTCTTTTTTAAAAAGCTTTTCAAAGATCATTGCAAAATTTCATTTAGAAGGAATTCATGTAGCAGGATTTTTATTGAACGAAACAATCATTTCTTTATTGGGAATAAAGCATTAAGACTATCTACATATCGGGGGAATGAATCTATTGAGGTAGATTGGCATTCATCAGTTAATTTCTACTGCAGAAAACCATTTCAGAAATTTCTGTGTAAGGAAAGCGGATTATGATGTAAATTTCACTCCCATAACTGATTTCTTGATATAATCCACTCCTCAACAATTAATTTTACATCTGTATATGGACTTTTATGAGTAATGTGTCAACTAAATTGCGCATTTCTTCGGCACTTAATCGAAAAACAACCGCCATAATTATATAATATCTGGAAAGCATAGGCAAATATTAAAAATTGAGTACCACCGACCGTTAGAATTTTATTCATCACATCTGTTGAAATATATGGGCTTTCAACACTTATAAGAATCCTCAGATCATTTGGAGGGACAACTTAGTGAATATTCTAAATACAAAACTTTGTCGTCACTCCTTGCAAACAGAACCGAGGTAAAAATAATCTCTACTCAGATTGCGAAATATATGTATTCTCATCCAGAATGATTCCACTGACAACGAAGCTTTATAATCTTATCACGAGGGCCAAAAAGAACGCGCAGGAAAAAAACCAAACAGTACACCGAACAATTCGCGGATCGCTCATAAATCTGCGCTGCCTTGTTACTCGGCAATACGGCGGGGTTATAAAAATAAGGGTTATCCCACGCAGACAATACATAGAGGAGAAACAACAGGACCCTCTCCTACCTCTTCGACGGGGACCAATATTTCTTGTTGACTCTGTCTGTCTGATCAAACCGAGTACAAGGGGATCTTTTCACCGTGGAGTGGCCGTGACAGAGGCTCCGGTCATTGTGGTATGGGAGCTAACAATGAGCGGCGCATGTTTCGAGCGGGGATATTTTTTTGCTCCACGCCCGTGCCATTGACGGGGATATGACGCACTTGACGTGCTTTAAATCCTTGAGCCACGCAAGAAATCGGCGCGTAAGTTTCCGTGTATTTTAATATCGGAAGATCCTCGACTTGCGAACGTCCGATGTACATTGAATACTTTCGTTCGGAATTCTCCCGGAAATGTCTTAAATTCTTCGCGAGATACTACAACCGATAGATTTGAAATATCGAAGTGATCAACTCGTGTGGTATTTAATGCAGATTGTTCGAACTTTGTTTCAGAATTTTAGCTACGATAACTTGAAATATCTTTGTGAGGATGTGGTAGTATTCTCAAAATTACTCGTCTTTGAAAACATTTTCTGCGGGCGTAGGCACTTGTTTATTCTACGGAATGAAAATTTAAAAATTTGGAAATTTAATACGAAAGGTATCTTTTTTACCCAAATCAAATGAAGTTAGTCAATATGGCACACAGCCTATTGACTTTTGGTACTCTTTATCTAATACATCAAACTATACAGGTACATGAATATGATACTGGTATATGAAAATGTATTGCATTTATGCAATGTAGTGTAAATTATGGTTATATTATGTTGTTATATATCGAATTATTATATTGCATTTGCATCATATCTTTTTGAAAGAATTCCTTTATAACTACAAATTAAATTAACAGGAAGGAAAGGTTGTATAAGGATATGAAAAAGAATAACTCTGTTTCACCATACACTTCACATCACGGGGCATCATTTGTTACACACACAAGATGATGAATTTATTAATCTAATGCGCATCACCCAGAATAGCTTTAAATTATCCAAATTCAAATTATCACGAATTAAATCTCAAAATAGTTGAAATGTTTAGTTTAAATTATAAAGTTACGTATAAGGGCAATAACATTGACCCAGCCGTTAATTCAAAATAAAAGGAAGAAATTATTTTTCAAAATGTAGTCAAAAATTCGCATAATAGATAGATTCTAATCACTTTAACTTTATTTAAACATAACATATAATCGATAAAAACACATTTAGAAAAGAATGTGTGCAAACTATTCTTAAGCAATATATTTCTCAGAAGCAGTAATTTTTTGTGACGAATTTTACATTTGACTACTATTTTTATATAATAAACTTAGAAGCTAAGAGCTGTGTTTTGCATATTTGTTTTCTAAGGTAAATATCTCTAAAAAAGCCCATGAAAGGGGTGGCATTAAGCCTCATGTTTTTTTCAAGTGTTTTAAATTACCTCCATAGGCAATTATATAAGCTGTGCTCTTATTAAATACATTTTAACCGAACCAATCCGGAAACGTCCATTCCGCGATTCCATTTAGAAAGTAACGTACTCCATTCCTTCAGTTTTCATTTAAACGAGTGGTGCTCGGTCGTATCCCCATTGACTCCATTGCCAGAATTTCTGAATATTCCGTAGCAGACTAATTAAACGGAACTGTTTAAATTATTCCCTCCATTCCGCGTCGAAACAGGCCGTTTTATTCGGGTTTTTCCCACCTCTCCGATTTAATAGAATGAAATAATGCATGTAGTTGTATTTCGGTCGCCGCAAGCGTTATAACTAATTTAAACGGCTGAGCATTCACCAGTGAAGGGAACGATGTCTGCAGTTCTCCAAAACTCAATTTTCTTTTCGAGTGGCATGCACGACGATCGTGTATCCATACGTGCTCCAGAGTGCCTTTTCCGGCATCCATTCCTACATTTTAATTGGACATATTCTTGGTGGATAGGCGTTTTTCGGTACTTGGGCATTGAAAGTATACATGTCAGTCTCCCATGCGTACGCAGTTTCAGCGAAACTTGGGTAAATACTCCGCGATTTGTTTTCAGACGAAATTACCGTGTTCACAAATCCGCGGTTTGGTATTATATGAAGCTGTATCCGTACTGTCGTTAAGCGATATTATGAGAATTTTTACTTCATTTGAGCGCCAGTTTTGTATTCTACGGTTGAATTGAAACTTTTAGAGTGATGTTGAAAAATATTGTTTCGGGAGTCCCACAGGTTACCGGTATCGGACCGTTGCTATTTATGGTATACATCAACGACCTTAGTTTTCACATTGATATTAAAGCTAGGATATTTGCGGATAAGGTAACTTAAATAGAAATAGATAGTAGAGAGAATAGATTGACTTTGTTGAATGATTTAGATAGAAGTGTGAAATTGAGCGATGATTGGCGATTCGACGTTAACGTAGACAAATCCTCAATAGTAATTTATTCGAAAGAAATTTTAATTCTAATAATTTGTAGAACGATTTAGATAGAAGTGTGAAATTGAGCGATGATTTGCAATTGGAGCTGAATGTACACAAATTCTCAGTAGTCAATTTCTTCGAAAGAAAGTTTAATTCTAATGAGTATTCGTACAGCCATTTACAGCATTTTTATCTGATAAGTATCCTCAGACTTCATGACCATGATTATGGCTTTAATGTTGTCCGTCATAAACTAGTAGTTTTTCAGAATATATATAAAAGGAAATAACATGAAACTATGTTGTTAAAGAATAAGATATCTGAAAAGCGCTTAAGAATATTCCAATATTTGGCTTTATTTGCCTGATTTTCTTCTGTTTATGGATACTAATCCATAATGAGAACATCGATTTGCTACATAGCTTTCATATTGAAATGAGCATCAAAATACAAAAAAAATTGAAATATAATTAATTGAATCTCGGGTTATACACAGAAAAAATCTTTAGTTTTATCATTGTGTTCCTAAAAAATTTAATTATTTTTGTTTCGTATGGTCTTATTTTTTCGTGTTATTTAAATAAATTCGAATTTAAACGACCGATTTTTTTATGTTTTGGATAAAAAGTGCTAAATTTAAGTGATTCATTCGCAGTATGCGATCGATAAAAATCCTGCAATACAAGAATGACATAATCCAGAATTTGAGATTCTCAACATGGGATCGAAATATATCGCGCAATCCAGGAGAGATATAAGCCGAAATTCGAGGTTTCAATCACATTCCATCATATTTACCTTCATTATTTCTCATCGATTCACATTGGGCAGTTTGCACAAGGGTGTACTGGCTACAGGTTGAACAACCTCTAACGGATTTATAGAGATGCCGAAGATATATAGACGAAGAAGGGAAAATAAAGCGTGGGAATCGCTGGGAGGCAGAGTGTTATGGAAGCAAATAATACTTTCACTGGGAAACTGAACTTTCCCGTTAGTTGCGGTTGTAGAAGGGAGTGGGCAAGAGGAAGTTGTTGGAAGGAGTCTATACGATACAGAGGTGTGTGGGAGAGAAATCCGGTGATCCCGATGCGGAAAACTTGAAGATCTCCCTTTTGTTTTACCGACAGCGTTAATTTAACGTGAAAATTCAATTAAGCCTAACGGACAGATGTTCGGGAAAAATCCACGATCGAGATATTATAGAAGCTCGGGAGGCTGGAAAAAGTTTTCAACTCTCGGAGGGAAGACCGACATCTGCAGATGATCGCATTGTTCCTGCGAAGTGCCTGGAATGCACGGATTTTCTCATTTGTCAATATTGCCATTAGTGATTTTGTTTGTCGATATTTATATGAAAGATATATCTATTATTCCCTAAAGCCTTTTACTTACGGGAATCAAGGCAAACGGAAGGGTTAAATGAACAACTAACCTTTTCTGAAATAAGACTGCTCTGAATATTGATATCTTATTATTAAGTTTCTCTGAAATAAAGACGGCTCATTATCAGACCAAGGTGGCAAAATGGTTAGCCTGGTAATGTTCAAACCTCAAGAACCTGGGTTCGAGCCCTAGCTTCTTGGATTTTTTTGAATGGGGTATTGTTTTTTGTGTGCTCATTTACTGCTTACATCTCTCGCTATAACTGTCCAAATTTTGATATAAGTGGGGACTCTGGAAAATAAATAAATTTGTAGGTAATTTCTAAGAATGAGGTATTATCTACATATATCTATTATCAATCTGTTCATTATCTACCTAACCTCTACACTCAATGGATAGGAGAGGATTGATTAAGTAGTGGGGTATCTATCTATTGACTCCCTCGAACCACTTTCCCTTTTTGAAAACGTTTTTACGAGTATTTTCCGATTGTTAGGTATTTGATTGAACTAAAATGGATCATGCAACTCGGAAAAGCTTTAATAACAGTGCTTAGATAAGAATCTTGTAGAAGAACTCTTTTAAGTATACCAAATAAATTCTGTATAATTAAAATAATTTATAAACTAAAAAAATAATTGCAAAATTACAATAATAAAATTACATTAAATTTAGTTTATGCTCAAAGAAAGATTATTAAATTGATTGATTTTCCAAACTGTAAAAGTCATAAAAACTAAGATGGGAAAGGATAGGCGCGAAATATATGTTGCATAGCACTTCATACGTGGAGGAAATTTCTCTCTCAATGCTTAAAATACCATTTTCGTCACCTATACGATGTTTTTAGGTCTTTAATGACAATTTTTTTAATATGAGCTTCGTTACTGATAGGATTGAATAATCATTGAAAAATATTTTTCTATTTCTAAAGTGTATCTAAGCAAAATATCGTTTAACGTATGCTCTTGGCTTTTCTATAGCACTCGTTTACAATAGTAAATTATGAGAATTATGATGAAAAGGACGGAGTATTGGGTTCAATACAAGTGTAATTGCGGAAAATGTGTGATTATATAATTATATCGAGTAAATCAAGTCGAAAACCTGAAAATTAATATTTAGAATGAATAAAACTTCAATTAGAAGCAGAAATTGGGTCAAATAATTTATAATTAGTGTATTAAAATGACATCTTTGAAAAAGTAGAGATAAAGATGACAATTTTTCAAAAATGAACTTCGCGACCAATAGAAATCAATAAGTATTAAAAAACGTTTTATCTATTCCTAAAGCATATCCAAGCAAACATATCTTTCAGCGTATACGTCGAGCTTTTCTAAAACACGCAAGCAGGCATCAATAGAAAAGTAGGCATAAAGATGACGAACAGAACAGAACGAATTCGGAAAGCAGCGTCCGCGAGATGAATCGATCCGATATCAATTGCCGCTGCAACGACGTCGAAATTACCGAGAGAATAAAAATTCAATCTGCGTCGACGAAAGTGTGAATGGACCGGCTGACAGAATGAATATAAATTTTTGCTTGTGGCCCGAAAAAAAGACGCTGAAAAAGCAACTATCGGAGGATGGACTGGGGGCGGAGAGTACCCCGGAAGGGAGGCGAGAAGTATAGGCAGAGTGGGACCCTTCCATTTCCCTCTCCTTAAATGTGCTCTCACTTCCATATTTTTTCTGCATTTTAATGCTATCAGTCGGTCTCTTTTCCATCTCTCCTTGTATTTTTTCCCCTTTCACCCGGTGGCCATAGGCGTCGATAATTCAGGAGAGAGCCGGGAGCGGCGCCGGCGTCGGCCTCAAGTGGAAAACGCTGCTTTTGCTAGAACTTCATTTCCATATTTCCTTACCGAACTGTTCTTCGGATAATGCTTCCCAGACCGTTCTCCTCCAGCCTCCTCGCCTTCACTCCGATATTGTAACTCTTTTTTATCAATATGCTGAAAAGCACTATTAGTTCCGTTTAGAGGTATTCTGTGCTATTCGTCTCTTTTAATGTTATAGCCTATTCCTTCTCTACTTCATCTTTATCTTATCCTATACACATTTTTATAATATTGTGTAGCGTTATTTTTCTGTCTATATACAAATGTATTTTTATGGATTATTATTCTTTATTTTCATTTTTTTTTCTATCATCGCAGTTAATTATTGTATTCCAATACTTAAGTAGCAAGTTCATTCTAAAAAAAAGGACAGTACGGTCTCAAAACTCCGAAAGAAAGACTTTTTATGTATTTTATCTTATTTATGTATTATACCTTACCTAGTGTTGCGATGAAATAGGAAATTAAAGGTTTGTGAAACAGCCTTTCATTTTAAAAGTCCGCTGTATTACAGAAAATATTGCAAAATATAATGAATAATATAGCTTAAAACACAAATATAATGCCATATGGACGTGTTTTTACATATAAGTGTACGTGTTATCATTGAAGTGAACAGCTTGTTAGCCTGTGTGCATATGGTTATGATGTCAAATATTCGTTTAGAAGTATGAATACCTGTTAGTATGTTTTTCATTCATGTAAATATATAACCATGTTATATTTATCGTATCTCTAAGATTTTTTTATCGTGAGGATATCCCAAGCTTTTATTTTTACAGACATGCATATGGAAACATTGAACTATTTATGTATTTCAATTTGCGCTAAAACTGTAGAAATAGACGTGGTGAGGATTTAAATTGCGAACTATTACGTGAAAATGTAATGGTGATTTTGCAAACTACGAATTCAACGACTCTGCAGCTTACGGAGTTCATTCGCTCAGCATAAAAATTGCTCACAAATTAAGGATTAGAAGGCTCTTTTTTGAGCTTATTCCAATCGCTGCGCTCTGAGATAAAAATAACAGACATTTGTTAAACTGCGATTTAACGTACGTTTGTTAGGAACCAGCGCAGAAACACCCACCATTTCTAATGAAATATGTACTTATATAACTATTTACGTTTTATATCAGCATACATTTACACCAAACTGAAGGAATAGAAGTCGTGAGGCTTTAAAATTATGAACTATCATGTGAAAATATGGATTAAATTTTGCGACCTACGCATGTAATGATTCAGCTTAAGGAATGTAAGTGAACTACTATCATCATCGTTCATCTATTCATCATTTGTTGCCTACTTTTCTATTGATGCCTGCTTGCCTGTTTTAGATAAGCTAGACGTATACGCTGAACAATATGTTTGCTTGGAATAAAAAAAACAATTTTCAATGATTATTGAATCCTATTTGTCACGAAGCTCATATTAAAAAATAATGTCATCAAAGTCTTTAGAAAATTTGCATCTTTGACAAAAACGATATCCAAATCCTTCAAGAGTAAGTTCTTCTAGAAATAAGTGAACATTGCTCTTAAATTTAGCATAAAAAGGCTCTTCTGATTTCTACCACCTCGCTCTGAGATAAAGTAATAGACATATGCTAAGCTTCTGCGATTTACCATACGCTTGTTCTGCACCACCACAGCAAACCCCTTTGGAAAGCGGTGGAGGTTGATGCCTCTGTTCCGGACATCCTTAAGGGATTGGATTCATAGACAGCTGGCCCTTAATTTCTGATCTGCCTCCCCATTAAATAGTTCCATCGGTCGGCAGTCCCGATCCGGTCCGCCAGGTGACGCGCTATGTGAAAGTTTCGATTGGCGGCGGACTGCTGATTGGTCCCTGGAGGACCCTCTTGGACGATCCCATCGCCATAAGGACCCTCTCCTCCACTACTTTAAACACTCCTGTACCACGTTCTCCGAATACATTGTGATCCTAAACCATGGGGTCCTTCCCCTTTGGCTCTTCATTTTGTTCCGAACGCATGGTAATAGTTGTAAAAATCCAAAAAACGTCTCTTCCGCTTCCTGTGAATTTTATATTCTGTGCTTATCGCGTGCAGGTGCCTATAATATGTTATGCAACGACAAGATTCTATTCTATACTGCGTTCTTGTTTTCTTGGTTCGGCAGCTGATGATCATGGTTGAAATCTTATTTAAGTTACGGATCGTAACATCCACAAACATCGTGTATAGATGACCTGGATGGAAGCTATTCTTGCAATAAGGAGAAAAATACTAGGGTTTTTCAGATTTGAAAGTAAAACACTCAAAAGGATTTTAAACTTTCCACATCACACCAGTACTTTCGTATTATACAAATTCCATAAAATCTCACCTCTCTCTCTACAATTTTAAATAGGATAACTCAAATATTCAACTCAAAACTGAAATAAATTCAGAATTCCTTATTTTCCACAGTATGGGATTACAGTCTAAATGCAACAATCAACAAATACCGTCGCTCAAAATCTGCTTTTAATGAATACCTTCATATCCGAGCCACTTTATCTTAAACTGAGTCAGATGCTTTCCCTTACCTCGTGAATTTGAATAAAAAATGAACTCTAAAGTGTTTAATCGGTAAACCATGGATAAGACCCCGAGTCAGGAGCCATGATCAGAATTTCCGACAGGAAGTGAACTTTATTCGTTCGATTTGTTCGATTACTAGGGTTTTAATTCCAGTATAGTCCGTCATTACTGCCTAGAAAAACCGGAATAGACTATAGATAATATTCTGACTATTGGAGTCACAATCTATATTGTAAGCTGATCATGTTTAAATACACGCAAAGTCATACGCATATATGAGGCGTTTGTCTCTCCATATATGAATTCAATTTAAAAATTCCACACATAAAGCCGCGTTTCTTTGATTTTTGTAGCCAACTCCTGTCTCACTTATTATAAAATTCTAAACATATGTATTTGTCCTCCCCTCCGTCTGTTACTTACCTACCTTTCCATTCCTCAGCAATTCAATTACATTTCTCTCGATATCAGACCCTCCTCCACTTTCATCCAATACGGTACACAACAGAAGATTTCTCGCTTTCTTCCATATGAAAATGGTAATGAATGATAGAAACTCCAGGGCATTCTATCACTAGTTCGACATGCAGTAATGGATTCAGTACCTTTCTACTATCGACTCCGGAAACAATTTCCCATCTCGAGCCCTCTGAAGACGCTCCTAGTCTCCAATTTTTTTCGGGAATATAACGGACCGTAATCACGTCGGTAGGAAAAGTTTCGCGCGTGGGAAATACTCAGAAAACCAGTAGGAAGCGGTTTTTGTCCACAAAAAACTTTGAAGGTGTCTCCTCATCTGATCAGGAGCTCAGGCCAAAGGTGCGGAACGAGAAAAAGTTTTTCCGTCACCGAAGGAAGAAGTCGACCGCCATGGAGCGGAAATATTTAGGGCATGCGAATATTCTAGCGAAACACAACGGAAGTACGAAATTCGTATGAATCGCAAGGAAGAATGGACATGGAATAAAAACTGAGGGTACTGGGTGTCTATCTCATGTATTTCAATCCCGAGGTGGACGCTTCAACCATTGCAAGATCATTCTTGAATCAAAATTACCAATCATTCGATAGCGATAGACTATTCTTTATGTATAGTATTGGGCGGAGCAGAATGAATTTTTTCTTCACCGCTCTTATTTAAATGATGTCAGCATCTTCAAATATTACGTTTTTCTAAGGAGCCATGTTTAGAAATGTCTCTTCAATGCAGAAATAATTGATAATACTGATAAGATTCCATTTTGGCAGTTTCTCCGTTATTACTATCTAAATCTGCATTGAGAATATGGAATCACACCAAATTTTGCCGAAGAAGATTACTTTCTTAGATATAAATTCACCTTTGATTGCTTCAAATCGTTTAAGTAAAATAAACCTTAGTACACGTGAACATTATTCATTGCCAAAGAGTATACTCATTTGATTTCAGCTTAATTACTAGGAAGGAATAAACTTAAACGCATATACACTTTGGAGGGCCCTGGGTGATCTTGTATATGTAAATTGATAATAGTAATCAATGTTTAATTGAAACTGGAATACTCCAATTTAATACATTTTAACGATGATGATTGTTGATGACCAGAAATCCATTTCCTAACTGTTAGCTAAGGCCTAGACACAGGATATCGGCGTTGGAGCACTGCCTTCCTAAACACTCTATCAGGGCTAACGATAATAATACATTATATTACCGAAAGCAAATGATGATTAAATAATATAGTGTGTATAATCCTTATTACGTTGTTTATAATTATGGAATCTCTATCAGAATTATTTCGATTTTTTGAAGAACTCCAGCACTTACATACTCGATTATTTCAAAAAATGATAACTCAACTACCGACTCGTCTACCATTTTCTCTAACGAACTTTATTCCGGAGTGATTCTCATTATCCGAGGTATTTTTGTTTATTAGATTCTTTTGAGATGGCCCATTGGTTCAGCACTCTTCAGGAAAATGTAAGATTCCGAATCCCGTCACTTTTTTCACGTTCGCCTTACGATGCGATTTTTCGTAGGTGCAAAGTCACCACACTTTCGCACAATATCAGGGACAACCTCTCAGAGTTTCTACATCTCTCAGCTCCTCCAATTTATTTCCACCCTATTGATACCCCGTAGGACCTCAACATTTCGACCGGAATGCTTTCCTATTTCGGAAGAACTATCTCCGACGGAGGGAGAAATTCATTCCTTTCCCCGATTTGAATAACCAAAACCGAACTCAGTTAATCTTGCGGCGGTTATTGGAATCGCGGTTCCTTATCATCCGCGTTCGCCCACTTCCATTACACTTTTTCCCGAATCTGTCCCCCATTGCAACCCCCTCATCATTCACGAGACGTCTCTTCAGATTCCTCCCTCACTCCCTCAAATTCTGCCTTCATTCCCTCTTCTTTTTATTCCGCTGTCTCGCTGACTCCGGAATGAGGGAGGAATATGCTGTCACATCATTCTTCGTTATTTCTTTCCCTCTACGTCTCCTTCCTTTTCTAATGTCATTTTCCGAACGCTGATACTGAAAAGATGTTCGGCGTCTTGCTTTGCTGCCGGGATGTATCTCTTTTGTGGTGCGAGCGTAAGCTAAGATGAAAATCTGCCACCGTTCTATGCGGTTTAATTGAGGAAACGATCTAAAATGTGTGGGTTTAAATTGTGAATCAGTGTGACTAACTTGAGGTAGCCTTTCTTGGGAGATTAGGAAATATTTACGTAAAACTTATTGTTAGACTTTACCTGTAGCATACATATTTATGGTATGCATAAAATTTAATCGACGTGTTGAAGCGGAAGATTAAATATACTTATTGTGTTTGTCATTTCCCGGATTTTTAACAATACAGAGAATCCGGGCTAAAAGAAATGCCATTTCAGGGATTTCAGAATAAAAAATTTTAGTTAAATTATAAATAAAATGATACTTTATCTCCAGATTTTAAATCAATTTCCAGCAAGTCGAATTCAAGTTACTTTATTATGCATTCATCGCGATTACGTACGCTTGATTTCCTCCCACCTTTCTGATAGCTTATCGATTCCCTCCATACCAAATGTGGTTGGTTAGGAGTAAAAAAAAACTTTTAACAGCCTGACTAATTTGTTCTTCAAAGTTGAAGGTTCTTCCAAGCAAAATTGTTTTTGAGGAACAAAAAGGTGGTAGTTTGTCGGTCCGGGGGGTAGGGTGAGTGTAGTAAAACAAACTATCCAAGCTCACGAATTTCTTCCCGGATCAATAAGGAATGACATTTTTCGATTGATGAGTGTAAGACACATTTCATTGAACTGTTTTCCCGCTTTTGCAATTTACTGAACATATGTATCCGCAGTGATCGTTTGATTCGACTTCAATAATTCTTGAGAAGGTGTAAGAGATAAGTATTCTGAAATATGAAAATACAGAGAATGAGGTAACCAAATACGACGATATTAAAAGGCAAAGACAAAGCGTTTCAGCATGGTTTGTCGCTTTATTCTTGTTTGTTTACTTGTAATGGGTTTTCAACAAGTAATACCGAGATTCCGATTCTCGGGATATCCTCCGAAACGAAAGCGCGAAAACCCGGGTTCGGAAGAGATCCGATCCAGCATTTTCAATTTGAAATTTCCATTTAAATACCAGAGAGTGTTTAGCTAACGTAATGTGTTTTGAATCTCCAAAGCATCTCATTTTAACAGCCTTGATTTAACGTTTATACCATATTGATGAGAGTGTGAGAGATGTTCTTGTTTAAGTATTATCGGTTTTTATTTTAATGATAATGGAAAATTGCGTGAAACTTATTGAAAGAAATTATTGTTTCCTGACTTAAAACCTGCGTCGTCTAATAGATGAGTATGAATTCCATAGGGCTTTAGATCGTTTATAAAACCTTTATCGTTTACAGAATACCTCTACGAAGCAGAATGCTTGAAATAAATTATCAGACAGACGGAAAACGCAAATTATAGGTGTATATGAAGATTTATTCCAAAAATAACAAGGAGAAAGAAGAAAGAAAGTTTAGATGTTAAAGAAATTTCTAGGAAACTCACGATGTTTTTGAAACATTTAGATAAATTTACGACAGCCGAAATTGCATGATCCTAGGTATTCAGTGTTAGTGCATATAAAATGATAGAACGACTCACAGCAGGGAGGAATAAGAATGACGTTTTGAGACCCATTTCGACCAAGTAAACTCAATAGGAGTGGAATACTAGAAGCACTCCGAAAGATAGCTCGCAGACTCCAATACCTGCAGAATTTTCGAGATTGCCAGCAAAAAGATGAATCCACCGAAAGCAGTATCTTAGAAGGAAAATTAGAAAAAGAAGCTCTACTACTCAACGTAATTGGCCCAAACAGTGAGTTTTCGTCTAGTGGATGAAAATCGCATGAGCAACGTTGGAACGATCAAAAAGTTCGAGCAAAGTCTTTAAATTACGCGGATGAAACCGAACGATGATGTATCGCCGAAGTTGGGAAACTTTGGAATACACCAGAAGATCCTACGTACTGAATAATATTGCAAAGAATCTCCTTATTTGATCGTGGAAAGCTAGTTTGCTACTTCGATCGGTAAGTGCCGAAATTTATCGCTGTTGAAACTAAGGACGTGTTAAGAATTTCTCGAAAGAAGCGATTCAGTGACAGTACTTTACAAGTATCTTCCTGTGAAAATATGTAGTGCAAAGCTTATACGTAATGATGGTTCTTCTTCATTATTTCTGCGTGGCTAAATGAGACACTTTGTTTCCACCATTCTAGCAACAAAACTTAAGTACAAACAGAGCGTACGTTAAACTAGAATTTTCAAGTACTTTTTAGTCCTATTTACTGCTTCAAAGCGATGAGAAATTACTAGTTGCTAATTTCCAAAAAAATAGAAAAAAATTTGTTTGTAGTACTCAGTCATGATAATAAGAAAAACTCGCAAAAATCAAAGCGGAAAGAACATAAGAGGATTAATAAGGAATTTAAAAAAGCTTCGTAATTTCCACAGGCAATGGACTTATTTGTTAGGACTATTTTTGTGTACAAGTAAACGAAACAAACAAATTCATTGCTTTTAGAAAGCTTTGGTAATTGCAAAGCTTTAGTATGGCTCCGTACACAAAGTTGAGCTTGAGCAAATTTAATTTATTGTTAGAGGAGATTCATCGAGTAATAAGTTGAATCTGCTACGTTAATTCATGCGGAGTAATGTAATAACCATTCACTACATAGTGGCAGTACGACACTTTGCCTGTAAAAGAACCAGGAAAAGATTAATTAGTAAAATCCTTGGTATGAAGTGTCTTGGTGTGTGGGTGTAACCTTATGAAAAAAGGACATCAAAAGATTGAACACTCTCGAGATGTGAGTAGGGTGTATAATAGAAAAGTAAGTTAGGTTGATTGAAGAATAAAATTGGAGGTGCTAGAGATGATTGAGGAGTAGAGTGTTTTAATTGAACCAATTAAGCAAGGAAAGAGGAAGTGGGTGGGTCAAATATTGAGAGGAGATGGATTGCTAAAGAGAAGAGTAATTGAGGGTAGAATAAAAGGAAAAAAGAGGGGGATACAAAGAGGAAAGATGTATAGGGTGGGGTATGTTACCACGTAACGAAAGAAAGAGCATTGGATATTATGGTATATGAGCCTACCGATAGGTAAAACCCTATGATAATGATGGTGTTCTCCTGTTCAGACTACGGGCATCGATAACGTGTCGCACAAGATAATCGCGAGCTACGATACTGCAGCGAATCTGTAGGTGCCTCAATTTATTCCGGAACCGCTTCATTTTTAAAAGCTCCATCCCCTAGGTGGGGTATCGGCATTTTATGAAAAACTCACGCAAACGAACGGAGAGATAAAAGTAAGCGGAAACAAAACGAGGGGCAGAGGATGGAAGAGGGAGCAAAAAACCTCCCCGGCCTTCAAACCCGTGTGTTGACTGAGCGTTCCTGTAATGGAATTTGCTTCCTTACGTTCAATGTGGAAAAATAAAACCCGTTCAATTCAGTCTGAGTTCTCTCTTTTCACCCCCAGAGGGGCCGAACCCACATTCTGTGCTAACGCCGTCGCTGAAAAGGGAATATTAAAATTTCAAGGGGCGCTTTGGAAGCGTACGTCGGGAAAATATGGAATCGGTGGACAGGCCCCGAGCGGAGTGGTGGTAAAGAAGGAACACAAAGAGGTCATCGGAGTTGCGTTAATTAGTAAAATTAACCGTGGCACCCGAATCTTCCTTTGTCTCGATTGGGAGAGTTAACGCGGCTCGCGGATGTTTTTGGAGAGAGAGTTTGGGTCGTGTGGACAGAGGTGTCTAACGGTAATCAAAGAAAGGTGACTGAAATTGAGTTTTTCCATTCTCGCCTTATTCATTATGCATGGCTCAGCTTGCGTCGATATCATCCCCAACCCCCCCCCCCCCCTTAAATGGAAAGATTAACCCTCAGTTGTTTCGTCGACTACTCAAAGGAAGGGAAACTAAGGGCTGGTGATATTTTCACTGACTCTATCGGGAGTCTTCTTTCCCCGTGCTGTTGAGTGAAAGCTGGTGAAAATTGGTATATGTCTTGTATAGACGATAAGAAAGATTATTTTGTAAGAAAACCATTTGTTTAGGTTCCCGGATAGCCATGTGGGCAGCGCGTTTAACTTTGATAAAAGCGTTTCCGGGTTCGATTCCCAGTGGGAGCCCACCTGCTAAAGGATCTCAGCTGTCGAACCACTTTTAATGTTACTACTACTACTTTAGTAGAACGATCAGTGCAATATTTGACCATTAAGAGAAACTTTCACACCTTAAGCAATAAGTAACCCTTCTATTTAATCACCACAGAAGTTAGGGATATGGAAGGATTTAGGAGATTTATATTATACAATGAGAAATTGTCTTTTGAAATACTACTATTATTCAGAAATCGATTTTTTGTCATAAAATAGACGTATAAATTGGCTAAAATGAAAATGGTTGCTGTAAAGTATATAAAATATTTTCTTATCTTTATGAAAGCAACATTCCTGTTACCTTCCCTTTAGCAAATACAGTATGTATAAATTCAAGTATGTTCGTTATAATTCATGTACGTCGTATAAAATGATCCATTGGGGAAACGTTTGAGGACATAGAACGTCGGAAAAACTTTACTAAAAGTTCTGCAGTCTTGCTCAAATACCCCTATAAAAAACACTAGAATACATCGGATTAAATTAAAGGATCAGCTGCTTTACAAATTTAAATAGGGAAATTAATGAATTCCTATGTGTGGTTTTCACAAGGCTATTTTAACCTGGGATATAGTATACCACTAACTTTGGTACTTGTGTATTAGCACTTACATTTGCGAACGGGGATTCATCACTGATAAATATTTTTAATTAAAAGAATGAAAATCGGCAGATGGATGAAAATTCAAGGTCGATCATACGGTGGAGTCTTGCTTACATTTCCACGGAAATGGAACTTAGTGAAAGAAAATACAGCGAAAATAAAGAACTGAATGTATGCATTAATGATGAACTGAACATTATACCGAGAAATTTTTTCTTCAAATTTTTCTTTTCTGGCAACGAAAAAGTTATAACTTAATTTTTGTTAATTTTTTAAAGTTTGCTACTGTTTCTAACGTGTTTTTTAATGAGGTCCGCTAGCCATAAAAATATCTCCTGCCTCCCTCACGAGCACCTCTGGCGTAGATTCAGTCGCAAACGCAAATACAAAACCCCTTTTAAATGCACGGAAATCCCCTGATTTCATCGACATTTAGCTCCGAACATGGCGCCACCGTACCATCCCAAAGGAACCTCTAATTCGCCATCGGATTGCTCCCGGTGCCCCATTCCAACCCAAACGGGATCGCGAAAGATACGGCCGCGGAAAGTGAGAGCCCTTTCCCCGCGTGCCCTTTCGTTTCCGCCCCGCTGGCCATTTTAAAAACAGGCCACTCTCTCCTCGGGTCTCCCAAACGGAGAGACCGCGGGGGCAACGCGAAGAGATATGCTTTTGTTGCAGTCCGTCACGCTTGATAGTTCTCGGATACGTCCCCCGAGGACCCTTCTCGCGTTTGTACGCGGTGATGTGTGTCGCAGCGTCCCAACAACTGCGTCACGCGACGGTCTAATATATCTTGTCATCTGATGCCGCAGCTTCCCCGTGGACCAAGGAGTTTTTCGCCTCTGCCATCCAGGCCCATTTTCCCCTGCGATTTTCGCTCCTGTGTCACGGTGGTGGAACTTAAACGAGGAGTGCTCTCTATCTCTCGCCAGCAAGTATTACGGTCCTCTTGCGGGAGAATGATAGTCCAAAGGGAGGCATAGTCCGGGAGCGACACGGTTTAAGTTGGGGTAATCTGCGATCATTGCCGGGAATTTCGGTGCTACGGCTCGCGAAATTGTTTCGGCGTAAAAATGACGGTTCCGAATTGGGTTTGTGTGTTTGCTCGGCCACCCGCGAATGACATAGTTTCAGTTAAATGTCTATAACTTTTATATGGGTATATATATGGTAGAAAAAATTGCCACCAGGCTTACAGTCTGCAGTCCATTGCTAATAATAACATCGGTTTGCTTGCAGACACAATTAGGACTAATTAGGAATAATTTTGCTACTCAAGAACCTATTGGAAATTATCCTTTTGAATACATTATGATATCATTTATATTCCTAGTTAATCATGTTTAAGTGTGCGTGTGATATATTTTCAATTAGTATATCACATCTCTCACGAATTTAAGTTTCCATACTCATTCCTTTACTAGTATTCTACGTTTTCATTAAAAAAAATAAATAAACCTTCCTGTAGATCTTACCTGCAATGAGTCCCTGATGAATGATTGAAGAGTAATTTATGTAATTTTAAAAAATAATTTCATTAATAGTAATTTAAAAAAATTAAAATATCTACTGAGTTTTTGACCTTTTACATTGTGATTTTCAATATTCAAATATTTTAAAAAACTTATCTTTTAATAGTGAGCAGCATCCACAAGGAATTAAACAATTTTCTGAACAAACCTGTCGGAAATCACGTTCCGGCTAACGAAGATTTCGGCTTACGCATGTGATTATGACTAAAGAGAACGAATTATCTTTGTCAGTGCCTTGGTAAAGGAATCAGGAAAAGATTAGTAAATTCCTTGGTGTGGAGTGTAATGTTGTACTGGTGTGAAACGTTGACGTTAAGAAAATAGGACATTAATAGATTAGAAGCTTTTGAGATGTGGGTATGGAGTAGAATGGAGAAGGTGAGCTGGATCTATAGAAAAACGAGGTGAGGGAGAATAGGGTGATAATTGAAGGAACTAGATATCGGCAAAGGAAATGGGTGGGCCAAATATTGAGAGAAGAGGGATTTCTGAAGGAAGTGTTAGAATGAAGAATGCTAGGGAAAAGGTTATGGAGAAGGCAGAGATAAAAGATGTTAGAAAACTTAAGGGGTGGTAAGAGTATGGGGAGTAAGAGGGCTCATGAACCTACCGAAATGTAGAACATTCATATATGTTTCAATGCGAGTTGTAAAGAAATGGGTTGGAGTCAATTATGAGCACTCATTTCTTTGGGAAGAGTCAAGTGTTTTATTGAACATTTTAAAGAGCATTTAATTGTGTTCCAACATTGAAAAACACATCTATATTAAGGGATCGTACGATTACAATTGAGGCAATTTTTTCCGCAAAAGTTACGTGAATCCGAATCGAGGTCAGTTGAAAGTTATCGCCCTCTTTTAGACCATACTATCATCAATATCAGGGCCTCCCTGGTAGTGTAACGAATCCTTTGAAGCCCGTACGAAAGAATTCATTTAAAAGCTCACGTCGAGATAGAGGATTCAGAAGTCGAGCCGACTTGCTGATAATTAATATTCAGATCACATCCGTCCTGTCAATCCGTCCTCCATCCGCCTCTCTTTTGATATCCGGGACTTCAAAGTATACAAGTTCTTTGTGCGATACAGGTCGATAAAGTTCAATTGCGACCCTTTTCAAGCTATAAAACCTTGGCAGACAATCACTGTCATCTCTACGAAATCTGGGTCATGAGATGCAATTAATTTACAGGGTCAGGCTCCAAGTGTTGATCAGCGGGGATGGCTTATATGAATGGGAAGGGCTTCCGCCAAGAGTCTGAAAGTAAGGGAAATGTAAACATCAAAAGAATGGCAAATAGGCGACGCAATATTGTGGAGATCATATTTACTAAATCCGAGCAAAGTTTTGTGCAAACATGAGGAAAGTAATGAAATTCCGATGAAATTTGCCGTTTTTGATTGTTTATCTCCCATTAAAGTTTTCTTTATTCATTCTAAGAGGACATATACAAATAATACTTGCTTAAAGAATTTCATAATATCAACTATTTTTTCCAAACATTTATACGTATAAGTTCATCCATAAACACTCTTTGCTCATTTCCTAATTCATTTTAAGTTTTATTCGCATTATTTATTTCACACAACTTATATGCTCAAATAATAAATTATCATATTTATCCTTCATTTAATGCATTTTAAATTTTTGGTTATCTGTAACTTTATCTTTAACTACTGTTAAATTATGATGTAAAAAATCTATCGTATTAAAGAAATAAGACGGAAAGCTATGCACTGGTATAAAAATATTGTATTAAGCAGTAATGAAGGGACTCTTAACATCGACAGTGTTTTGAAGGTTTGAAAATCTTTCAAAATATACATATTACGTAAACCAAAGTTTAATGGCAGAGGGAATTTGGTAATTAGCATCTTACATATGCCACGTATTTTCCTATACTTCAAAAGTTTTGTGAATTTTACTTTAAGATCCTAGTTCGCATCAGCATTTAAGACGTTTACTGATATTCATTGGGACTAGCAGATATGTTGCTTTATATTTTATTGAATTCCTTCATCGTTAAAACTTATCTAGCTCAGTAATGTGTAGAAGATTAAATTTACAATTTTTTTCATTCTTAACACCCTTTCATGTGTATTATCAGCTTAATGTTTAAATATGATCCATTCCTTCACCAACTAATTTTTTTTTCTTCCTCTTTACAGGTAAGCAAAATTTTCCCTCTTAATCGGATACGATGGAGAAATACCGGCCTTCAAAGAGTAAGCTATTCCTTAAAATTGAGACCTCAGAATGGAAATAAACACTTCACTACACTATAATATCCACATACTTACAAAATTTTAGAAATAGTTACTTTTCTTAAAAATCCAAAATCCACATTAAGAACTAAATTTGACCACTAAATACAACTAGTGCTAAAACAAACCTCATATCATGGAGTTTTGTGTCACTTACTAGCATAAAAGTAATCCTGAACTCATTAGTTGTCTCACAGAAGACAAGCAAATAAATTTCCTGTGGTTGTAGACTCAGACGTAAGAATCATGCGCTATTCGTGTGGAAAAATTAATATTTTCCCTTTTAATATTTGTCATGTCTCTTCTTTTGATGACAATTTTCATCATACAATTGAACCTTCCAATTCTTTGGAGAACATTTTTATCACGAAGAAAACTTTGAATAGAAGTATCTGAAAATCCCCCAGTTGGAATTACGAATATGATACGAATAATTTATTCTCATCTTAGGAAATATTTCTTTTTTAATTAATGTTAAAACAAAGTGCTGAAAAAATTCCCTACTAGGTAGCAAGGTGGTTTCATGTACAGTAAAGTTACTAAAAGTTGGTAAATTTACGCATAGTGCTGGGGAAGTAAATGAAAAATAACCAACTGTACTGTTTTATTCGAATATCTATAAATCAGAAGTTATATAATCGATCCACATTCATTAACACGAAATCGCTTAGAATTTTTATGGTCATTATGATCAGTCATTATATGAGAATTATGCATTGTTTTATGAAAAGATTTATTTAATTTCTCAGGTTCATTTACTTCTGGTTTATATTAATGAGTGTATTTATACTAATTTCGTACCCTATGCTTTGAATTTCAACTCAAATTATAGTATTCTTACTTTCATGAATGTCCTTACGCAGCCAACTTTAAAATTCATCAATAATAACGATAAGTCAGTCAGTTAATTAGCGCAAAGCCTGAAATAAAAAACTCAGCCTTTTTTGCAAACAATACCTTTTGATAACATCTTTAAGTAATTCTACCAATTTGCCGCACTCAACTCTCCGTCTTAATTCTGGAGTGTTACCAACTAAGCCTGTACATTCAGTACCGCTTCAACGTTACAGGTAACAAATGACGATACATTGGAATAGTTCTGAATAGATATTACGTTTCGTTTTCACCCTCAGCGTCAGAACATCGCCAATAAATTTTCCGCATCTCTCATTCGAAGACCCGTACGTAGCGCTCGACAGATAAATGCCCTTCTTTCACCGCCACACCCCCTCCATCTCGGGCGACCCCCCTTTCAGAAAAATCCGGATATGCCGTTTGTAACAGCTCCGCGCGCCATTGAAATCGCGGCCGGAGAGCCATTCTCCGCGCCACGAGCCCGAATTTACACTGATTCGTTCAAGTGGTTATTACGCCGGGGTCACAATGGAATTCGAGAGCCCTCATTCCGAGACGCGGAGATAATTTTGCGGATTGCAATCTCTTGTTCCAGCGTGACAGCCAGAGTTCCGACCGCTGCCAGGTTCGCGATCTCATTGTTGCTGAAACGGACTAAAAAAGCGGCGCCATTTTGGATGTTTGTCGCATTTGTGTAGAATCCAGCGATGACACGGCGGTTCCGGCGAATTCATGAGCCTCAGTCTGTTGAAGGGATTGTACTCCCATTATGGGAGGCTGTATTCTTAAGCGCGGTGCGGGAGCAAATGCGCAGCGGGATTGTGCCCGATTCGGGAATGTTTGGGGACGGAAACGTAGCCGAATGCTTTATTCCGATTGTCCTTGACGAGGCGAATAATCAATTGCGGCTATGATAGCCTCGTGTGATTACGCTCATACAAACGGTGGTGACGAATATTCTCATAACTTGAAGGTTTTTGCGGTAATGGACTCGGAACTGTCGCTGTGGTGTGCGAATGTTAATATATGCAGATAAGGTTGGTTGTTTTTAATTTAGAGTGCGCATTTGAAGGAAAATATTTGATTGCTTGAATTTTTAAATTACATAGATATGAATGATATAAATGGCCTGGATCTGCTTACAGTAATACAATTGAAATACACCACTCCAGATTCAATTTAACAGTAATAATTACCTTATGAAGGTACAATAAATTCATCTACACACACGTTGCATAAGCTTTAAAGATGGACATCTACGATGCAGTTCTGTGCTGTAGTGTGCAAATGTTAATAAATGCTGATAAGGTTAGTTTTATTTTAATGTAGAGTTCCCTTTTGAAGGAAAATATTTGATCGCTTGAGTTTCCAATCTCATAGAACTATACATAGATGTAAATTACATAAGTGGTGATGAGTTCTACTTTCAGTAATACTAAATAACGCTGCTCCACTTTCTATCATAATCGAGTGATATCATACAAAAACAGTAACTATTACCTTGTGAAGAAAAAATATATGCATTTTCACACATATTACGTAAGCTTTGAAGTTGGATATCAACGAAGCAGTTCCCAAAAATATTAACAACGATAACAGTGTGTTCAATATTTAGTTTAAGTCGTAGATTTTTGCACGGCAGTTTACATCAATTTATTCCTTGTACACATCCTTCAAATATTTGCCAAATTCTCAAATGGTTCTTAAGTGAAAGTCCTGGCGTATGAAATTTCTTCTTTATAATTCTCTCTTTTGCATTTTAAAGTAATCTTTAAGAACTATAAAAACATCAAGTAGACAGCGCGTTCAACTTGGTGAAAGCGTTACTGGGTTTGAGTTCCTTTAAGGGCAAAATTACCTCAGCTCTCGAAGCTTTTAATGATGATGATGATAATGATAAATTTTGTTTCACTTTCTCGTAAACTATACAAAGTTATGAAAATTTAAGAAATCATACATATGGTACAATTACGTTTGTCCAACCTTATTTTTCGAAGCATTATAAAAAATAATACTAACACTGCTGTGGCTACGAGAATTTTCGTAGCTCACACCAAATGATTTTGGAGAATACAAGTTTGGGGTCATCGAACGTTGAATAAGCTAATGACCTCCAGTGCATCATTACGATTGCATCAACGAGAAATACATGTTTTTTCTGATTAGGTAACGGTCCGATCTTTTTCAATGAAAAATTAGGTAGTAATGTTTCGATATCGATTGCGACGTGGCGTTTTCGCTCTGTATTATTTATCGCACAATACCGGAAATTTTAATGACCTTTATAGCAAAAATTAGTCAATTTTTTACTGTCAGAGAGCTTTTGCAATTGTGACGTCAAAATTTCTGCCGTGAAAGGAGTGGGATTCATGTATGAAAATATCATAGGCATCCACAAAACAATTCTCATTTCTCAGCTAATTGGACCACAATCCCTCATGATCACATTGTATTTCATACCATGGGCTTCACCATTAACCCAGTATTTTTCCGCAATCGATGAATAGCAAATATTTCAACGTGTTGACATCTGTTTTTTTTTCTTGTAATCTCTATGAAACTTCATGAGCTATATTAAACAAGCCCTCTATGATACTATTTGGAAATCTAAATTGCGTTAGTAGATCCCGGCATGTAATTCAATTGCAATAGTTCATTTCATAATAGCCTCTGTGCCACTATGACGTGCTGTTTTTCAAATCTGTCGATCTTTCCTAAAATCTTTTCTGTATCACTTAAACTTGCTTAGAAAAATAAAATCATGACTCGAATCTTTCCTGGAAAGAAGGACAAAAGGAATACGGATGTCATTTGCAAGGAGACCTTTTGCTTTATAATAAGATGAAACTTCTACCTCTAAGATATCTTTCTTAGGGATTTTTATAACCGTGATGGACATATTCATAAGCCCCGTTTGTTTTCATATAACTTAACTTATAACTTTTCATATAAGGACTTTTGTATTGAAATCCCTACACTGAAAGTCCAGCAGATTTATATTTATATCGTATTCCTCCTAAATTGTTCCCTCTGTTATCTAAATTGTTTTTACCTATTCCATGGAAAGTGTATTTATTCGGCACTTGAAGGAATAGCTTTTTTCAAAATGACGAAGTTAATTTAAAGTCAATATATTACTTTTCTCTATTTCCCCTTTTGTACTCTGTTTACACAAGACTTTTTTATGTATATTATTTTCAGTTGAGCATTTCCTATATTTTTATATATTTACCGAAAACCACGTCTCCTTTGCCATTAAAGCGTTGGCAATTCCTACTAAAGCTTCTTTCTCTGGAATGCTTAATTTCACTATTTGTGTTTTTCATTGATTTTAACTAAATTTGTATCATTTATGTAAGTGAAATAAATACGGAATTATTACTTATTATGATTATTCATTGTTTAATATTAACATTCATTACTATTACTTTTCATTAATATTTCTCGTGAATGATTTTAAAAGCATACTGATTGTATGCAGCCAAAGAAAAAGTTTTAAAACAGTTACTGATAATCTCTTTTCTGCAATTTAACAAAGTAATAATTACACCATAAAGCGATCTTCGAACGCAGCCTCAATATTTCAGAAAATGATCAATGAAATAAAAATATCTCCACTATTACCAGCAATTATATCATCTTCATGAAGTAAGAAATTTCCTTGAAATCGTTATCTACCTCATTTTAAGTGATTTTCAGATAGATTACGAGTTAAGAAACGTAACATAAAGGCAATATATTCCCAGTTTCAAACCGCTTTTCATCAGCTATCTTTAACTGCCTCTTCTTTCCACGACCTAAATCTCCCTCCTTTTTCTTCACGATATCAACGTCATTCGCAAATTTAATTCTTTCACTAAGCAGATCGCGTTGTCGTTCACTGTCAAGTGCAAAGAGGGCTCGTGTTTCCTCCTGTCACACTGCGGTATTTCTCTCCTCAAGTTCCGAGTTTCCTTATGAAACCTCAGTTTCACAGCCTTGGAGTTGGTAAGCGTCTCATTAGTTCATGGGCGATTTAGTATTTACGAATGTTATTTTTCCCCAGGCGGAAATTACTAGACAAAATATACTATTCGAGAATGAATCTTTTAATTAGGAGTTTACAATTCTTTTGCACGGAAGAAGCTTTTGAAGGCAAATCAATGAGCACCATTCACCAGCACCAGGAAATTCGTCTTCCTCCTCGAGAGGCACCGTGATTGGTGACACGATTGTAAACTTTAAGATGATAGGTTCCTCGCCAACACTATTCACCGAAAGTTTCTTTTAAGAGGATTAATCTAGGAATCGGTAAAAAATACATTTCCTGAAGAGGATATTTACAAAATTAGGACCTTGTACTCACTTCAACACTCCGCACTAATGAGGAAAAATTGTGTTCAAAATGTAGGCAAATGCTCAAAGACTTGATGGAATCTCTTTAGTTAATATGAGTCACCGTCAGCTGATATTTCTTCCTCCTCGTTTTTCCGGAAATTTTGGCTCTTTTATAGTTCCCAATACATTATAGAATACCTTTTCCTCATTGGTTTCATATGACATCCCGTCATAAGGCTGCGAAATTTCTCTATAATCGATGCAAGAATAAAAGTTACATATAAGGATATGAAATTATAAGATATGAGTTACATGTAAAATAGAATACGTATTAAGTGGTGATGATTTATACAGTATTTTAATTACATTTTATTCTTCTGTACATGATAAGCACTTATTTAGGGATTAGATATATTAATTTATCTCAATGAAAGGATAAAAATAGGAGTAACAACAGTATAATACTAACAGTAGGGGTCTTTATAATTAAACTATATATAAGTGCTTATATCAACCGTATATGAGTGCTTCCAATATCTTTTACATTATTTGAAGATGACGATGTAACCAAAACGTCTTTGTATTTAATTAATTCATGTGAAAATCAACAAATGTTTCTATAATTTTACATTTTCGTTCAAAAAGCCCAGATAATGATGATAGTTTATATTGGTAAGAACCATATTAGTGACCACTGAGTAAGATGTTATGACTGCCAAAAAGATGTAAGGGATGATAAATAATAGTATTTATTGATGTAAGTACTTTCTCTTTTTTGAATTTTATGAAGTGCTTGTATTTTTTAAATTATTTTATTCTTTAACACCTTCGTGGTCTGCGTAGGTTTTCTCACACCCCCTTTGTGGGTGTTTTCCTTCTGTGAATCTTTATTCCTATATTCCTTACATCGATACCTCTGTAAGTATTTCAAATGTCTATGTATTTTCACAGATTATTAAGTTTTTGTCAATATCATTGTCAATTTACACGGAAGACTTTTTGTCTCAATCTCGCCTAAATAAAGATTGTAATAGACTTTTCCAATATAAAAATTTCGCAAGATGAGAAAAAACTATTTGCCGTTCTCGTTCTGGATAAAGCACCACGATTACATTCTTCAAATTTATTCAAACTTAATCATGTGAATGGATTAGAGGTTGGATTATGCATCCCGTTCCTGGATTTCCACGCTTTTGTTTTTCGTATCTTAATAGAATACACCCTCTAACAGCAGATTTCCCCCTAATTTCCCTTCTCTACAAACTCCATCTCTCAATTCCCACTCACGCATTCACTTCCCCGTGTTCCTTCACCCCCATTCCCATCGCATCTTCCCGTTAAGTGCCCTCAACTTAAACCGAATAACATTAGAATCGCTGCGATTTTTCGCCGGATTCCCATGGCCCGCTTCGAACGTGTCGGGGCGCGAATGAGAAAAAAAGAATCGCCCTTAATGTTGCTGCCGAACATCCTGCGTCAAGTGTTTCGGTTATTTTTTCCCAAACCTCACTCTTCTCTTCCATACACTTTCTACTTTTCCCCCCGGGAGGCAGAAAGATAAAGTTCGGATCGGTTTTTCTGCTTTCGGTGGTGTTTCAGATAAAAAAGAAACGCGTATTGGCATGGTTCGCTCGAGAACATTGGTACAGAAGGTAACGGAGTGGAAGGGTTGCGAAAGTAGAGGATTTAAAAAAAAAATAAAAGCAGACCGAGTGCCCTTCCTACCGTTCCTGGGACCTCCTCTTTTTTTGGTATTATCTCTTTGTCTTTCGCTAACTAATGAGGTTTGGAATCAATAGGTATGTTTCCAGGATGATGATGATTATAGATTAGTTTGTTCGATCAGGTATGCGGCTTTGAAAACCACGAGGAATCGAAAAAATTTTTACGTGGATTGGATTTTAATCCAGATTTCTATGGGCCAATGGTTTTATATGTAGTAATGCCTCTGCCAGTGAAAGTGCAGGTTAAGTCTCCTTAGTCCGAAATTTCGAAATTCAAAACGCAGTAAAAACCTATGTAAGACGCTATCCCGCTTAATAGCAGGTTTTGGTCCAGTTCCGTTCATATGAAACATACGGTAAAAATAACGTTTAAGACGCTCGGTGATCTCGTTTTATCTGAAGCTTCCTTCCATCATATTTACAAAGTTACGATTCCGACGTTAATCATGCCAAATACTATAGTTTTTATTTATATTTGAGAGTAAAATAACTTTACGCTTGTAATGCAGTTTACGTCACTAATCAAAAGATAGTCGAGAAGGCTCTTGGATATTCAAGTAGGCAGCGCTTAGACCTTTGATGGAAGAGATCCTGGTTTGGATTCCCGATGGGAACATGTGTGTTCAAAATGACTTCATGTCGAAGCACTTTATGTATTTAATTAATACTTAAATAATTTTTAAATTCTCTTTCACATAAACCATACAACGTTGTGAAGACTTAAGAGAGCATACAAATAGCAATGTAAATATAGTAGGCAACGCGAAATATTAACTCGTTACAGGAGTTTTCAGCACCTAATTACGAAATAAACGTGGTTTCATTAAATTTATGAATAGCATTATGGAAAATTCTCTACATAACAGAAGATATGGACAGCATAGTGTGAGAAGAAGTAATACAAGAAACGAAAGAAAAAATATTTACTTTAAATAAACCTCTATGTCCTCTTGCAAAAAAATCCATTCCTTCAGTTAACCATTGAATACCCTTTCACTGAGTGAGAAGAAATCAATTTTTGGTAAAAAGGATGCCGAATTAGGAGATAGATAAGTACAAAACATCTTACATTATTTAGCATTCAGTTCGAGAATATAAGAAGTTCGGAATTTTGACGGTACAATGTGGTATTTGAGAAAACTGGAAAAGTTAACGAAAAGCCTCACTCAATCTTAACAGGGTTCTTTGTCGCCCCGTTCTCTCCTCTCACTTGTTCACATTTCCCTTCCTTTATTCCATTTCCCTTGTTTCTCTTTCCCCCTCCGTATCGGTTTCTCCTCCCCCACATTCCCACGATCCCCATCGAGAGAAAAAATCTCCAATAGCGCTAAAATTCAAAACCGTAAATCAATCTCCTCTTCGGTGAAAAATTGTAGGGCTCCCTAAGAGGTTAACGAAAAGACCGCGCATTGTAATAAGAGCGCTAATGCGAGAGAAAGGCCCTTTGCTCGATTTTTTCCCTTTCAAATTTATCGAAACCTCGAATCGCCTCCGCGAGGGAAAAATATAAGAGGGACTCCGTAAGGTGGGATATTAACAAAGAACACCCAAAGGTAGTAAAAAATTGCCCTTTTAGTATTTCGAGGAAGGAGCACGGAGATATTATCTGAAATTTGTACGCATTCGATTAGGTCAGCGAGGGATGTGAAGTTTTTATGCCCCTTTCACCGGAATCGCCCCAACTATTTTCCTGCTGCGAATCCCAGGAAAACTCTCTCGAGAAGGCCTTTTCAAAGCTTTTAGGTATGCACGAAGTGATTTTTCACCTGCGTTCATAATTCGACTTCGCAATTCCGGAGGGGATCCCGCGGCCGAATGTTTGTTTTTCCCGGGCTGTAAAGCTGCCTTAATTAAAAAGGAAATATAATACGGAGGCGGTGGATGGAAATCTGATATCGCGTTAATAGTTTTTATCTCCGCTCGCGAATAACTGGAAGGAAAATGTGTTTCCACCTGCGAGTTTCTGAAGAGAGGACGTCCGCTTTATCACTTCCGAGGCTGGGTGTCAGAACTGTGATGGATTCGGGTTAAATATAACAGGTTCAAGGAAATAGATTCAGAGTGTTTGGAACACTTAAGAATGGAGCGATAATGTTGAACGTTGGGGAACACAAAGGAGGAAAACTGTTTCGACATTGATTTCATTTTATGTTTTACATTTCACTGGATATATAGCTATGGAAAATGTTCTGGTGTATTTAAAATGGCGGTTTTGAGATTTTATGTATAATTGTACTCGTATATACAAACAGATACATACAAAATGGTCTTGAGCATCTTTCGGTGTCCAGTTCCTATTACGTGACATTCCGCCATACTGACCTTTTCCAAGTACCTCCTAACCTATAATATTTCAGGATATCCGTTGTAGTTCGTGAAGCATCATAAATATCTTGGAATTACGCTCAGTAGTAGTTTTTCCTTCAAAGAGCATATTATTACGTATCTACATCTACATCTACATCTGTACCCTGCAAGCCGCCTTTCGGCGTGTGGCAGGGGGTGCAAGCACCAATATATATATATATATATATATATATATAGTATAACGTAGTAGGTAAAGCGAATAGGATGCAAAGTTTAGCTAGCAGAATTCTAAGGGGTTGCTCATGGAGAGTGAAAGAAATAGCGTACTTCTCCCTGATTCGACCTCTCCTTGGGTACTGCTGCGCGATTTGGGATCCGCACGAAGTGGGATTAACTTCCAGCCTTGAGATGGTTCAACGTATGGCAGCTAGATTTGTTAAGGGAGATTACAGATTAGATTACAAATTTGACAGCAGTGTTTCAGCTATGATAGAATCCCTCGGTTGGGATTCGCTTAGTGATAGAAGACTTGATTACCGTAGGAAGCTTTTTAATAAATTTATCACTACGGATCTCGGGGAGGAGATAGTTGATATTGTCATACCAGTTTGTAGCATACGTGATCTTCGAGTCCAAACGATGAAGCGTTACAGGGAAATTGTTGCCAGGACAGATAGTTATTTCTGGTCATTTTTTCCGCGAAGTATTAGGGAAGCCAACAGCAGTTAAGGGTAGATAGGGTTTTCGGTGTTTTACACCCCCTGCCATGCGCCAGTGACGGTTTGCAGGGTCTAAATGTAAATGTAAACCTTCAACATAACCTTCCTTACTTTTTTGTAGTGCCACAGGATTACTTGGGACGTAATTTAAGTTGATTTCATACATGACTCCCACTAACAGTGATCCATGGTTGACCTTTATGAGTTAATTCATCGGGCTGGTTTCGATTGATGTGGATCGAACGGAAATGAAGTTTCACTTTCCTGATTAATTTCAAGCTTAAAAATTCAAACCCATACAGTTTCCGTTGATGTGGTTTTTCTCTTAATCCCCGTATTAAAAAATTATGAATTCTCCATTTATCCGCTTATGTATGGAAGGGGTGCATTTTAGCAATGGGTTTCTTTTACCGTCGAAACGAATGCTCATTTATGGCTCAGCAAAATCTGAGTTTGCTCTTTCACGCAGAAAGCGTGTGAATTAATATGTCTATTTCGCTTCTAGTGTTAGTGTCTAGAGATAGTGTTTGCTCATTTTTATTGGGGTCCTGGAACTTAACTCGGGGCTAGATGTCTCTTTTAACATCAGAATCATTCTTGGAACAGCATATTAGATACATAACATATTACATTCAATATACATTGCATACAAAGTGTATTGCATAAATAATATATTACAAATACAGTAAGATATTATTAGATTGTACATTAATACCGGAACAACTAAGGTAATCCATAAGATTACCTCGAACTTCATAGCAGCGCCTATGAAATAATCTGAAGAACCAGTATGAAGGATTCCATCACTACCATAGCTCTAAAATACGCATATGGATTAAACAGTTCGGAGTCGCTAAAGGGAATTCCCTTCAGTATCACAGTTAGTTACAGCTTAGGGTCGAGCAAACGTTACTCTTCCGAAAACGTTAATGCCCAAGTATCCGTCCTTTCCAGGGTATCATTCAAACGATTGCAATTGTAACCCCAGCCACACCCCCCAAACCCTTACTTCATCCTCGGAAACATTTTATCCGAAAAATACTCAGACGAGATCGTTCCATTTCCTACCCTTTCTCGGTGAACGACCGGCTAGGCTCTCGTCCGAGTTGATCATATTAAAGTCCTAACTTCTATCGAACAAATCTTCGCTGCCATTTCATGTCCGGCTTCCGAAAGCAATCTTCCTTCTCGAGCGGAACATGGAAATCTTTCACAGTTTCCTCAAATCCCTCCCTTTCACCTCTGTATCTCTCCCAGGAGTCGATTTTCTCCTTCCTGTCAACGCCGCTTTCACTTGAGGTCGCTGCAGTTACCACCGCAGAACGTAAACTAGGAATATGATTAACGGTGCCGAGAAACTCGTGACGGAAGCTTTCCTTCACCACACGGAGGAGACGGAGTTTACGTTACCTGACAGTTTACACACAGGTTTTGTCGGGATTAAACCATTTTAATCCTTTGGAAGGTTGTATTTAAGGTTTGGAAAGGCACCGTAGCCAAGGCAAGTCTTATGCATTTGGATAGTCGTTGAAGGAAAGTTCTTGTGAGGCCTGCACTACTTACAGAAAGGGAAGGAATGTATGATTTATGCGAACATGACAAAAGTGATCGCAGAGTGCAGATGAATTATTTTAGGAAAATGGAGATAATTTTAATGAGTTATTATCTATGATGTTTACAAATAATAGGAGATTATTTTATAAATTTTTACATATAATTTTCATAAAATATAATGAATTATTTTTTATAAAATGCTACATTTATCAATTACGTTTATAATTAAGCTATAATACGAGTATTAATCCAAGCATTAATATAACAACTGATTATTATTTCGATAATTACATTTATGATGATTAAGTTTATTTTGAAACTGTTGGAATTTTAGAATTTAATTAGAGGTCAAGATCCTTAAAATTAATCTTATAGAACTTATTCTTTTATTTCGAGTTTGGTTAATAAATATAATTTAACCAACGCTTTACGGAACGCAAAGTTATCTCAAGCGGGCCCCCGGGCCGTTTTTTGTGCGGGTCTGATCCAGACACTTCCCGGAAAGTTTGCCATAAAGAAATTCTTCGCAATTTCGTTTAGCAAGGGAAATATTTATTTCCTTTATCTATAGCAATATGCTAAGTTTCAAGCAAAAATGGCTGGGGAAAATATGAGGTAATAGATTGATATATACGAGTATATCGTATATATATATATATATATATATATATATATATATATATATGTATATATATTCTGCAAATGATCGATACGAAATATAAAATAAATATTCATATTATAAATTTTATTCTAAATAAAAATATATTATGTAATGATATAATTAAATGAAACTGGTTATAATATACAAAAATATCATTTTTGTTTGAAATGTTTCTGTAGATATGATTTATTTCAGCCTTGAAATCACGGAATAATTCTTTCACACATCAGCCAAATATTCATGAGCTTCCATTTCCGTAATATATCGATAATAAATTCGAAAGCAATTCAATCGAGCCGCAACTCATTGGAAGGAAAAAACCCACATAATGCAGCAGGCGCTTTATACCGGAGAACTACTTAACAGACGCTCCGGGATAATTTCAAAGCGACCCTTTCTTCGCGACAAGAAAAGGAAAACTTCCCAAGATTAAGTCCTTTCATCCCCTTTTATACGTCCATCGGTCAATTCCGGGGCTTGCAGAGAAAGGGAGGACGACAGAAATTTGAGCAAAAGAGCCGAATCAAAGGGAAGAAAAGAGAGTAAATAAAGGGGGAATGAAGGTCGTTCTTGCGTACCCTTGCGGCATGGGAGCCACTCTGATAGTGGAAAGGATTTCATTAGAGAAAATATCCATTAGTGGATCCATTCAGCGCGGGCACCGAAGACACCGATTTCGCTACTTTAGGAATGCTCCCTTACGCTTTATTTCTCCAAATCGGCTCCCAAAGTTGGCTCATGATAAGAACTCGGCATAGCCTCACAAGCGTTTCGTTACATTCTGAAGGAGAAAAACCTGGCCGAACCCTCTCCTTCATTGCCCCGGGGATGGGCTGCGCGAATGACGGTCATTTTCGACCTGGTCGAAGTCGTAGGAGTCAATTACCTCAGCAAACATTCTTCTCCTTTTGTTTTCGCCTCATTCTCTCGAAGTCGTGGGTTCTTTTCGCCGTTTAAAAATGAAAGATTTATGTGGAAGTTGGCGTGACTATTATAACGGGTCGACCGCTCCCAAAGGTCTCCGCTATCAAGATCGTAATGAGTTGTTTAAACTATAAGTAATGGGCGCTTAAATCTCTGGAGAGCCCTCGCTTAGTGCTCAAAGCCCTCTCACAGACTCGTGAGACTTGGGGCTCGCGCTGTTCTCCTTGAATGTGTCGAAAATGGAAATGTTGAAGTTGGTGAAAACTTTCTCCGATTTTTTGGAGCTTCGTTGTGGATAAATGATGCTTAAAATGTAATATTTCCGAGGAAGTTGATATTCGTCATGCTGAAAATCAACGGACGAAACTACTCTTTTATTGGCGGTTCTTTTTGTTTCGAAAAATTGTTTATTTGTTATATTTCTTTCCGAAAAAGATTTTTCGTCATTCCTTCGTTCTGGGCTTTTTTTACTTATTTAAAAATCTTTCGGTTCCATATTTTTGACTTCGAATCGATGAATGACATTCATAATAAAATTTCGACTCAGTTTAACGTAAAAGATGTATGCATTAGATGTAATTTATTTTCACTCCATTAAGTGTTACTTGAGTAGGATTTTACTTCTTACAACCCGATTATGTAGTCTGCAAAATATGCATTAAAATAAATTACATTGAATGACTTTTATTTTGTATGGTTATCTATCCAAAATTCACAATGGAAAAAGAATAATTAAACGATAAGTTGATATTTTGCAGTTAACTGTCCTTCTTTTTCTTCTGTTCTTTTGTCAGAAATTTACATTTTACCAAATATGTAAAACAGTTATTATTTTAAACAGGATATATTTAACAAAACTTTAATTAATTATCATTCGTTTGCCAATTATTTGATACAATACTCATGGATAACCTAGATAATTTATTACTAGAGTAATTAAAGTATCCATTTGAAGTTATGCGATCTTTATAAGGAGCAATTAATATAAGTTTCCAGTGGTTTTAATAAAATTTAACGAACAAAAATATCACGAGTTCAATCCTTTTGACAGGAAATTCTAAATTGATCCCGTGATCTTTCCTAATGGGGTAATAGCACGCTAACTGTATGTATATCTCCCAAAAGACCTCGCATTTTCATATAAATGTTTTAACAAGGCTGTACGCGATTCTTAAAAGGGACTTAAGTCGACGTTTTTTTAGGGACTAAGTTATTACAGATAACATCTCCGAGCCACTCAAGCTACCCAGCGTTTTATTCCTGCTGAACTAAGTCCTTGATATTCCCTCCGCTATTATAAAGGCCGTTTTCAAGAATAATGGATAAAGTAATTACTTGAGATCAGGTATTAAAATCTAGTCTATATTAATTATTAATATGCAGAAAATGCTGATAATGGATACTTTAATAATAATTAATTAACGTTGGAACTAATTGGTTGTTCTAAATGGAGTATTACATGAACGTCTAGACTGATATTTTCCTATTGATTTTTATTGATTAATTAACAAAATTGTTTGTTAGATACTTGGGTGACTGAAACGTGAATACAAGCCTATAAATTAAATAAATTCAAACATAAAATATTCAACATTAAAATATGATTAGGTAGCATGTAATCGTTCTGATGGTAGATTGAAAATATTTTTACGCCATCCATGTCCTTTCGTTATGGTGGGAATTAACATGTTGGGTTGTTCACTTGTTCACATTTTAAGTTAAAGGATTAGGAAAGAGATATTTATGTCCTTTTTGAGTTAAGTAGTAAATGTGATATATCTTACGGTGAATTATTATTTAATTTTATGTGTCCCATACCAAAATCAGTTACCGAAAAGTGGGATATCTAGAGCTCTAATATCAAGAAATATCAATTTCTTTTATTTTTATATTTAATTTCAGTTACTATCTCTTTCTTCTATGTAGATTAGTTCTTAAGGAAATATAATAGAATAGTCCTTATTTCAAGTCATTAATTTCGTTCCAGCAGTAATTTAATGCATTTTAGATTCAACATATCTTCTTGATTTTAAATATAGAAAAGGTTCTAATAAAGATAAGATACTCACATGCACGTCTAGTTGTTAGTAAGTTAACTAATCTAGATGCTTCAGGACATGAATCACAGCAGGACGATTACTTAATATAACTATCTTCCTCAGGTAACTGTAATAACATGGGAACATATGAAAGGAATAAAAGCTTTCCATCATATCTCTCACATACTCTCTCCTCCAAATGCCTAGATACTTGTTGACGGAGTCAAATATCCGATAATTTTGCATAAGAACACAATGTTCTGATTTGGGATTTTTTTTAGTATATACCGGGACCCAAGTTTAGTCTTTTCCACCTAACCTAAATTGTCTCTACATATGTTGATTTTAATTATTATAATTAAGAGAAAGGAAAAACACAAGGAAAAGAGATTTGGTTTTGTAATTCCTCAAACTGATAGTTGGAAAAGAAAATAATAAATTGTGCGGGAAAACACACTAGTACTAAATGGGTTAAACAAAACGCGAGAGACAGGGTACAAATTAGGGAATAGAGTGACAGGAAAATTTATTGTTACTAAAATTATAATTCCAGCATAAAAATTGTGAATTCTTCAGCTAGCTCATAGTTATCCTAATTATGCATAAATACATACATAGGAACTTTATTTGGCGATATTGGGACTATTGACTCCCATCTTTCATTTAACAAAAAAATGACATAATACGAAAAATACAAATGGCAAAATAATAAATAAAATACAAATCTATAAATAATTGTAAAAAATACAAATCTATAAAGAATTATAAAAAAATATATGAATCTTTGTAAAAAGATACAAAAAGAAAGAATATCTTTCCTGTGGAAACTACGAAGTCTTACTTATTCTTTCATTATGGCGTTCCACCAAGTCAAGCTAGAGCACATCGATTATATACAAAAAGAAAATATACATTAACACAATAGTCTTATATATCCGTCCTTGAACAGTAATAAGGGATAAGAAGGGATAGTTTCCACAATATAGGCTAATCCCCGCCTTCTTCCCATCTTCAACATCCTTCATAATAGCCCCACTTCCAGAACGAACAGAAACATCGATGTTTATTAAGAGCGAACCCGACTGCGGCGCGAGATTCGCAAAAACACCGAGAATGCTGTTTAGGCACAAGGATGAATTCCCTCCCTCTTTCTTGCTCCCTTCCCTTCATCTCCCTACAACCGCTTGAAGGATTCTCCGGAAGATACCCTTTATCCGATTCCACGCACGCCCTCTGGAAGAAAAAAGAGTAAACCGCAGCTTCGTCATTGGAGAGACTGGTGGAGGGAGAATGAGTAAAAAAAAGCCCTGATTTCGTAGCAAAATGGCCTCCTCTGAATCTTGATTTTTCCCGGTAGAAGGAATGTTTTCCCGGAGAGAAAAGGAGGGTTTGAAGAGGTAGGAGAACAAATCGGTTCGGATGAGAAATGCATCGGTCTTCGGATGTATTGTAATGCCGCGGAGTTACTCGGAGAACGATTGGTTGAGCTGAGGGAGTGCAGTTCATACGGTGCGCGCCCGAGCGTCTTTTGGTTTTTTTACTTTTTACTCCGGTAAGGTAAATATTCGGGAGGAAATGAAGAATGAGCATCGAAACGGTTGGAGAGACGTGTGTTTGTTTTAGGGTTCATTGTCCCAATGTGCGGGATAGGGACGGCTGATACGTCTGCTGTTATAATATTTAATATTATTGTTACGACTTCCTGTTGAATAGAGACATAAGTCTGGTGACAGCGTAAGGTAAACTTATACATAGTAATATATAACTAATAATAATACATAAATATATACAAATAATACACACAGTAATATATAAAGTGTTCTACCTTTCGGTAGGTTCATGTGCCCCCACATTCCCTAATTAATTCCCTCTCCTTCAATTCCCGGTAACTTATCCCACCCCTCAATTCGTCTAACAACTTCTGTCTTTGTCTTCCCCTCTGTCTTTTCCCTAGCATTCTTCCCTCGATCGCTTTCTTCAACAATCCCTCTCCTCTCAATATTTGACCCACCCATTTCTTTTGTCTATTTTTAATTACTTCAATCATTACTCTTTTCTCCCCAAACATCTTTAGAACCTCCTCGTACGTTTTTCTATCGACCTAACTTACTATCTCCATTGTACGCCATACCCACATCTCAAAAGCCTCCAATCTTTTGACATTCTCTTTTCTTAACGTCCACGTTTCACACCCGTACAACATTACACTCCACACCAAGGATTTTACGAATCTCTTCCTGATTCCATTATCAAGTCCCTTTGTCATCAGTTCCCTTCGCTTCATGAATGCTTCTTTTGCTAATGCTATCCTTTTTTTAATTTCTGTCGAACATCTTCCATCCTTAGAAAGAAGGCTGCCCAAGTATGAAAATTGATCTACTTAATATACAATTATAGATACAATTTTCAAGTATATAATCAGGATGATATAAAATCAATATGAATTTGGTAAATGATATGTAGATGAAATTAGTTGATGAGAATGTTAAATATTTTAAAATTTACAGTGATAAAAATAAGTACTCAATAGTCAAACCATATGCAGAACAAAATAATTTAAACTATGTGGAGCACCATTAACTTAGCATCAAAAAATTTCAAAATTTTGAAAACTTCACCCACCATTATCTTTTTACCACTTCATTTAAATCATTAGAAAAAATATTAAAAAATCACTCATACAAGAATTTTAATGGTTCCTCGGAGGACTTCATGGCTTCCGTGAAGTCCTCCGAGGAACTCATCATCAGGATGAGTTTTTAATTACTCTTCTATACATATAAATAATTAAGAACCCCTGATGTACATAATACATACAATCTCGATCAATAAACGAGTCATAGTTTGAGATATGATTCCTCTCACCCCTTCTTATATATCCTATAGTCGAAGGAAGTGACCCTAATTTGCTGTTTCTTACGCTCAAATTGAGATGATATGTACGCAGCAGATGGCGCTACTGCGGCGCGTGCGAAGACACTGCAAAATGGATAGAGAGAGAAAGATGAAGAAAAGGGAGAGTGAGGATTTATTGCCTCGTCTAAGGGTTGTTCTCTCCAGTTTAACCTTCGAACTCTCTCCTAATCCGTCTCACTCCCCTCCCGCAACGTCAAGGCGAAAAAGAAGAAGGAAAACCAAGGCTAGAAAACCATCCTAAACCGTTTTCAGGAAGGAATTTGGCGGTTCGCCGCCATTTTGTAATCGTGCGGACGGCCGATTTCCGAGAGATGGGAAACCCTCTTGAGTGACGTGGAAAAACGTTTGAAAGTACATCGAGAGCTGCGTTTATCCCGGGATATGGTTCTGACTGGAGCTGATGGGATGCCATCATCTATTGGTTTCCCGGATTTCCAAGCTGGTTCCCTTTGGGAACTGTTACAGTGTAGAATGTTCCGTGTACTTTTGTAATTTAATTAGAATTTGAGCAAATGAGGGGTTACTCAAAAGCAAAATTCTGCTTTAAAGAAAAAGATGAAAGTAGACGATTTGGGAAAATGTGACGATAGCTGTAGTAGTATTTTTATTTTTTGATCCATTTCAATTTAAGCTACAATGACTATTACACAACATGGGCATGTAAACAAAATGAATGGGTATATTTATTAGTTAGAAGTAAACCTATCCCGGATTTCGAATCTGTTTTCATTTTGGAACTGTTACAGTGTGGCATGTTCCGTGTACTTTTTACGTTTAATTAGAATTTGAGCCATTTGCTTAACAAAGCTTGCTTAAATACTATGGAAGTTAACGTATTGGGAAATTTAAAAAGATCGTGTATTTTTGCAATTTTGTTTAAATTGGAGCAAATGAGGGGTTGTTCTAAAGCGAAATTCTGCTTTAATAAAGGACAATTGAGTTTGCCGTAACTTTGTAGAACTCCATTGCAGGAAAAAATACAATCACTTTGTAAAATGGTAGAACTTTACAAAGTTTTCCTTCTTTTCCTTCTTGCTTTAATAAATGTTAGAAGTAGACGTTTAAGATAAAAGTGTCGTTAGCTTAAGGGTTATTTTAGAATTCGTTTGATTCATTTCAATTTAAGCTACAGAGGCTATTACACAACATGGTAATGTAAACAAAAAGGTAGGATATGTTTATCAATTGGTGGCAAACTTCGGATTTCAAAGTTGTTCCATTTTTGGAACTATCAAAAAGTTGCATATATCGCGTATCTTTTAAATTTAATTTACATTCGAGCAAATTAGGGATACAGATCTAGAATCTTGATGTACGAATAAGAAACTTTAGGCCTCTTTCCAACAGAATACGAAAGCAAATTTGATAGTACAACCTACTGTATCAAATATGCTCTGTAGATCCCTTGAGTTGCTTAAATTACTGTAATGCTTGTTTGAAATACCGAATAAAATATTGTGTTAAAAATTTAAAAGCAACTAATGATACCAAAGTACGTATACATATAAAAGGGGAATTAGTTGATAATATTTCCTAACTTACTTGACAGCAGTTATTTAATATTCAAACCATACCTATTCTTAGCTTTAATTTAGGTTTTCTGTTTCTAAAAGCAATATTACTATATTGATACAGAATACAGTCTATAATAATAAGAATAGAGAAGATACTAAAGATGATAACATTTATTTATCACATATTTCCACAGGGAAACGGAATTTTGATTTAGAAGGGAATGATGTTTATGTATGAGAATGAAACAAATAACCGAAGGTAGTCATAGGTAGTTATAAAAGTCATATTCCTTCGGGTGAAGGATTTTCGCGATGAAATTAAAATAATAAGCTAAATAACGATTTCAGGACCTTCTTCAAACATACATAAAGTGGAATTTCAAGACAACATCCCTTTCACCGTTACATATCTTTTTTCAGAGGATAGAAAATATTTAGGTGCTGATTCAAATTTACTCTCCTAAAAGATTTCCTCCGTAAACTCAATTTAATGTAGGTGTTTGCGTAGGAGAGAAAGTCTAATTTCAGAAACGATGGAAGTAAACTTATTGGGAGAATGTGACGCATGGCTATAGGCGTATTTTCGATTTTGTTTGATCTTTTTAATTCAATGCTACAGTAACTATTACAAAATGCATGCATGCAAGCAAAATGTTATTATTTAAGGTCCAACAGATACATTTAATACATTATTAATATCCGTATTAACTAGATTATTTATACATGAAGAGCCATAATTTAGATAATATTAATGCAGGAAGCGAATTTCTATTTTGTAAAATGCCGAATGACTAGTTTTCGAGAGGTAATTAAATAATCTTTAATTTCATTCACGTAAACTTAGTCGTGTTTAATTGAATTGCTAGTTATTTAAATGCATGCTGTCACCCTTAGCTCATTAATATTCTAGTCACGTCCCGTTTCAGAGAATAGACGTATAATTTTTGCATAACATCTGGACCAGCATAAATTTATATTCACATGATTCCGTGGGAGCGGACGAGGTAAAAATATTTCACATTCTCAAAATAATAAGCGTGATTTTATATTTGCATAACAAAGAACGTCAATAAGCTCATTTAATTGCTAGCCTCGACATCCTACTCATCTTTCCTACTGAGAAATGGTTAATTATAGATCTCCGAGCTTATTTGGATACTGTGTTTCAGGAAAAGCTACAAGCATTGCATGCACGATCAGTAAGAATAACAATTACGTGTTATACCAAAATGAGAACTAGAATTTTACGCGTGATTTTTAACCATGAACCACTATTTTAATCACCAATCATCATAAAGTAAATGAGAATTGTTGTATGTTCCGGATTTCAGGAAATTTTAATCAACTGATATCATTCTCTATATTATACTCATCATTTCCCTGTATTTTTATTCAATATTTATCTGCTTTGTCCTTTGGATGCTTTAAATTTTGTATCCAACCGAAATATTTCTTTATAACTTGCGTTACATTATCTTTGAGAAGCGAGAATTCTCATGCGGTATATAAATCTTGATATATATATATATCCATTCGAATATATTTAAATATATATAGAGTATTCGGAAGCAATTAATCAGTTCCTTTAATAGAAAATTACAGTTTAAAGAGATGGTTCGATTTTTACGACCACAAAATAAATATTTCTCTTCAATGATGATAGAACTGGTTATTGTTTATAAAAAACCAAACATATCGCGAGAATTCGATACTCTTTATCGGTCTTTTCGAGATGCTGAATGTAATTGCATATTGTACCTTGGAAATTTTTCGCACAAACGATCCCTGGGGTGCATGCAATTTAATTCAAAGAAAGTGGTAGTTAGAATGAAATTACTATACGATATGTCTTAAAGTGTAACGCGAACCTTCATATTCGGCAATGCTAATGTTTCTATGGTTGTCGTTGTGCTCCCAAAAGATGCAGGTTTATGCCGCTTTATCAAAATCTTAGGTCTTTGTTAATGAAGACTGTGAAATAACTTGCGAAAACTGTTTGTATCAATTTAAAACCGAGAGTAATTATTACTCTCCGATAAGAGAAGCTATTTGTTTACCACAACAAACGTAACCAAGTTAACAATAAACCTCAAAGATTACAACTCCAATATCTAAACATCAAGTAACGAAGTTCAAAAATGAATTTTTAACTCAATTTTTTGACCAAGTTGTGCATTTCTCTTTTGTCGGTCTCTTTTTAACAGGAACCAAGAAACGTTATCCTTCAATTGGTCAGTCTTTTATATGTTTTGATGGACTGTGAAGAGAGAGAGGCACCGGTCACCGAAAGTATATTTGTTTAGTAATAATATATGAGGTTATCGTTCTTATCCTGTTTCTAGTTCTAGACTCCAAATCTAGGAATCTCGATACTCTTTGAAGATCCCTTCAATTAATCTCTTGTCGAAGTCAGGAGGTCTGCCTACAGATATTATTCCCAGCCTTCCTCGGAGCAAACTACCAGATACGTTCTCTGAGAAATGAGGGACATCGCCGGAGTTGTAGAAACAGCTCCTGGCTAAGCATAGAGTTTTCCTCATTAAACGCCTCAGACAAGAGCCATAACGGGCACCTCCGAACCCAGCCTAAGCCGGTAACACCCACCCAATCCGTCAAGCGTAGCATTTCAAACGAACATTCCCTTGTCAATTCCACTACTCTTATAATACATCTCTTCCGAGAATTCCTCAGGAATAAAATACCCTTATATCCTTTTCTTTTTGCACCTCCGTTTTCCTTTAACACCCTCTTTGTCTTCCCTCTGGCGGTAGCACGCGGAAACCGCCTCTCCGTAGCCCATCAACGCCACCTATGAGCGGGGAAGGGGACTGTCGGAACTCTCCGAAACCTTTGGGGCCAAAAGAGAGCGCCTTTTCTTGTGATTAATGGTGGCAGAGGATTTACTCACTATGCGACGGAGCACGTGACGTAAGAGGAAGAGGCAGAATGGGTTTTGCGGGCAAGGGTTTATACCAGTGGGCGGTTGGGCGATTCTCCCAAGTTTTCGGCGGGATCGCCTTGCTTTTTCCCGCGCACGCCCTGGCGGCATTTAACCGAAGAAAAATAGTGGTGAATATTTGGAGTGAGGGATTCAAGAAGGAAATTTGTGGGGTGGAGGGGGTGTAAAGATTGCTGGAAGTCTCTGGAAGAATGATGGTGGTTGGGAGATGTTTACGGAGTGATGTTGAGGGTTTTTTTCTCTTTTTCCTGGGGAATAAACAGGGAATGTACGAGGAAGGTACTCTTACGTTGTCGATGGACGGGATGTAACTAGATGTAGCGCTTGGAGGAGCTATTTTCTCTACGGCGCTTAAGTGACTTATTCTCACTACTTGGAAGACGCTTTCGTTCTTAGCTCTAACAAGAGATTTTTCTGGTGTTTTCACTGCCGAAATGCAATTGTGGTCGTAGCATTGGTGATTCTTTTCCAATCCTTTTTTTCAGTTTTGCTCATTTATTTCTGCTCTTTGTGTGTGTGCTCTCTTGAGTGGAAATGATTTTTATATGATCACGTAATCTCAAAGATTTTTTGCTCCAAGTCAAATTCTTTCTTTTCCAATTGCTTTTCTGTTAGATATCACACATACGTAGCCACTTTCTATGTGTGTGAATTATTTTATGAAATTTTTACAGTTTGCTAAATCAGCAGTCGTCAACATTTTTTACCTCGCACTCATCTTTGCACAGTATTATATCCCTACCGCCAACCGATATCCCAATGACTTATTTAGTTGCTCATGAAAATAATCAAAAAATGATGTATTACAATAATAATCTTATTCATACAATACATTCACACACTAGAGCCAAAGAGGGATACTTATGATTGGTATAATGTTGTCTTAATCAAGGGCAATATAAAATAAATATTAAATGTTACAGGTTATCGCCTTCTAAAGAGTTATAATGCAAAAGTAATTAAAAAATAGTAACTAGAGTGCATTTGAGAATTTTGTGCATTTTACGTCAATATCTTTATCCTTCATCTTTCTTTTGTTCCGTTTCTTGTCTTTTCATATTTAAAATCATCAATCCAATTATTACAATTTTGCACGAGAAACATTTTTCGTCGTGATCCTTTCGAAATGAATGAATTCTCACTCGTTATCGGACATGACTGTCAATTTAATCATTACTCACTGCCTGGTTGAGATCCTAAACCGCCCAGTAGTGGGAGGTATGGACCAGGTTGAGAGCCACTTGGTTGAATAATAGATTAGTTATGACTTCCTGTTTATTAAGCTATAAGGTATAAATCCTCCTTGAAGCTGAGTAACAGTGTAATAGTCCCTCTTAAAGCAAGAGTATTATTCCGCTAGGTTACGTAGCTGCTGCAAAAATTTTCCGAGGAATTGTCAGAATTTTCGTGATGTCGATTTATAAAGAATATTCGATGATAAAAATACAAATCCTGATGAATTTAATTTCTTTTAGTACCTTCATCGATTCAAAAATTACTTTAGTTGTATGTCATAATAGTAGAAAGATGTGAAAATGAAAGAAAAATTAATATTTTATACATTTGAATTAATTTACTGATAATAGGCTGATAAATACAAAAGTAAAGGTATAGACAACGGTGATCTTTATAATAGACATTAGATATTAGCCTATAGGGTGTTTTGTTTTATCTCATCTTCCGATGATTGTATAAATTTGTAATAGTGCACCCATAAGACAATGCACAATATATCACATGCATATTTTTAATCGAATATTTAAAATTCTTGCAAAGAGAATGTCATCATGGATATGGTGAGATTCTCTCTATGGATTGGTTGATGAACATATTCCTTTTTCAAATTCCTAACGTTAAATTAAATCGCTGATTTATTCTGTCCCAGTGGCCACTTCCTGTAATGTATAGTCACCAGGTGTGTGTTACTTTTGGAGCACTCGCTGACCAACATTGAGCGACTATTTCTACTGCAATTTCATTAAACTGATTTCCCTTAAAAGCAAGTAAACATTTTATCATTCAAGAGGTAGCACTGGACTTTGAAACGTAATTTATTGCCGACATTTAAACAGATTGCCACATTCCAAATTCCAACTATGGAATTATTTATAGTTCTCTAATGGTAAGGGTTGATTCATTTTGACTATTTAATAATGCACAAAGTACCTACGTTCATTTTGGGTCAGTAAACATTCCATTTTGCTTGAAAAGAAGATGGCCGTTTCATTTGAAATATCATCACAGGGAGTAGCACTGTTTCAGATTTCTGTTTCACAAAAAAAATCTAATTTAAAACGGTTCTATCTTCATTTTAGCATGTGAATGTTTCATGACAGAGGGACCTAGTCGTATTCGTCAGCCTTTAATCCTGTAATCAATTTTCGCTATAAAATATTTTCCTGTATATCATCAGCTTAATATGTAGTTTTACCTTCGGAATAGTGTTCAGCACGATGGTTTAATCTAGCGTTCATCAACGGAGACAATATGTTTCCCTTTGTTGCTGAACCTTTTCTGGGGGCACAAGAATGATCTGTAAAGTTGAGCAAATAAAAGTATTTTGTCAAATTTTAATCAGATAAATTGCCTACTTTAAGTATCTTAGTGCTTTATACATATATCGTACACAAATGTAGCAATTTTCAACAAATCAGAGATACACTTCACCCTGCGTTACTCGCCTAAGTCTGGAATATCTTGCGTATTTCCTTCAAAAGTAAATTAAGTAACTTATCACTCGATTTTGCTGTCGCAGTTTGAATACTGTTGTCTGAATTCCTCTCTAAGTGATTGCTAGTTAGAAGATATAGCGCATAGCTTTGTGCCTCGCCAAGATTTAAGATCCTGTAGGGTATCGAACTAAAGCATCGAAAGGTAGAATTTACACGGTGGAGAATAAACTGAATATCATAATTTCTTTTTTCATATAATTTCACTGAAGAATATCACCCCTGAAAACTTCTATGCCCACAGCCCCTGTCAAAATTAGCATATAGGGAGATACAGAGTATTCCTCTTCACGGATTCACGCTGATTGATGTCAGCTTCTACTTCACGCTGATAATAATTGGTTCAATTCCCTCTGGCACGAAAATTGAAGCCAAGCACGCCGCTGAAATGCCTTTTCCCTAATTCATTTAGTCAGTTTCTCCTGCTCTTAGCCAGTATTTTTGTGTTTATTGATTTGCTTGTCGTGTTGCAATTTTGCAAAGGAGAAATGTTCAGCTGAGATAAATAACCCCATTACCCATACCCCTTCCAAACTGATTATGACTCATGATTGGAATATCAATGATTTCAGAGTCATTTCCCCTCCCAAATACATTTCAACGAACATCCCAATCACTACAAACGGATACAATAAATATACCTAAAAATACACACCTTCATATTCTGTGTCAGTGTCCGTTTTGATATGTTAATCGTTTGCATAGATAGATATCTACACATAATGTAACGAAAATCTATGGGAAAATTCAATTTCCAACTAGAATTTTAAACCAAACGGTGCATTTGTATATGTTGGTGTATTTCTAGCAGAACGTGGTTTCTACTTTCTATAAAATGGTGTGTTATTTGTATTTTTTGATGCAGTGTGAAGGGAGGAAAGCGCCGGTCACCGAAAACAGATGTTTAGAAATGACATAAAAGGATTCTGCTCAATTCGCATGTATTTTTACTAAAATGATAATGATATTATTATTATAATAATCACGTTACAAGGGGATAACCTTCCGGTGGCAATGTCACATAAACAAGATAAAGATCCAGTTCTTATACAGAAATTCAGATTCTCATCACGTTCAACAAAGCAACACACTACACCATGCAATCACACCAACGTTTTTGTTTCTAACCAATTAATACAACTGAGGAGGAAATAACTTTGCAAATTTCCATGTAAAATGGAGCTTTGCTAAGTTATTTCCTCAATCGCAAGGATGAAGTTCCGCGAAGTACATGGGTGGTCTAAAAAGTTTCCGAAATTTCGCCATTTCTCGGCATGTTTTCTGAAAATTTTCTGACGATTTCTGAAAAATCTGGGGTCGGAAACTTTTCAGACCACCCTCCTAAAAGCTTCATTAGTTGATTCAATTAATGCAAGTTATAAACGTATATATAAAATGTATAAGAATTATCCATAAGGAGCGTCAGTGACACAACGAAAACCATAAGGTTATACGAAAAGACATAGGGAATGCGAACGTGTGAAATCAATAACCATAGCGGACACAGCCTCCTCAGGGATCTTATTTCGATTCACAAAGCCATAATTCCAGAAAGATTCGAATCTGCATATGGAAGGGTCAGAATAACAGACAGAAACATCGAAGAGATGTTCACATAAAAGGGATGCAATTGGAAGGGTCGGCATCATTTGCATCGGACAGTCGCAGGTTTATCTCTCCATAGACACGGATAGAGGCGCAAAAACCTTCCCCCCTCACCTATCCATATTTCAGGGGCATCTCCCGTAGCGATTGCGTGTTATGTAGGTTATATAGCCGGGATACTTGACCCGTTCAGTTTGATTGGTTTTAGCGATCCAGCAAAATAAATCACCAATGAAAAAGGGAAGGATGGGAGGCAGAGGAATTCCCCTGTCAAAAGAGGGAGGGAGGCTGCGGATGATTTACGGCCCAGCCTGTCGGACCTATTGGTAATTTTCCATTTTTCGTTTGGTTTCTGTCACGACAAAGAAAAAAGGAGTGCGGTTAGATTATGAGACCCTCCCTCGGGAAAATAATAATTTGACGGTTTTCTAGGAAAAATTTTCTCTTTTTTTTCGGTGGAGAACTTTGCGACGCTCGTCCATATCCCGATATCGATTTACATTACGGCGATAAATTTGAAGTTTTAAAGTGGATTTCTGCGTTCGGAGAGATGTTTCTTTTTTTTTACCTTTTCATCCATTCCACAATACACCCCATCCGGTCCATTTATATCCTTCATCGCGCGAAATGAAGGAAGGGAAGCATAACTTGAGCCATTGTTCCAAAATGCTGTCGTTAGTTAAGAAGGAGATTTATCGGTATATTTCTCGGCTGTTCGTTTCGGGGTTATTTATAAAAAGAAACTAATTAGGATGATATAAACTTGTATTATATATAATCACATGTGTAATGTGATAATGTGAAAAAGTTGATAAAAATCGCGGACTGAATTAAAACTATTTTTGAGTTCCACAATGGAATAGTAACTATCAAAATACCATATGTTCGCAAAATATACATATAGTGAATGAATGCCAAATTTCAGCGATTAGTCATGATCATTAATCAGTCATAATTAAGTCTATAATGTCCTAAATATCCTTCTTTGAAGTATATTTTAAAGGTCCTTATTCTATTAAAATAATTTAAAAATCGTTTAATTAAACTCGCTTAAAACCACGTAATTAACTTCGCTTGAAAAGTCAGTAAAAATCAGTACAAGCGAAGGAAATGAGAGTTAATTATGTGTTCATTTTTCTCTTTTTTCATATCGTTTAATTTGTAACTAATTTTATGTGCTCCTGATTTGGACATGTCGTCAAATATATACTTTTTGTACACCTGAATTTAATCGTGACGAAATAAATTTATGTTATTTATCTTCCGAATATTCATGAAATGCGAGTTGTCACTCCTGCCTAGGAGCTACAGTATTTCAATTACTCTTCTCTAGAAATGATATCAATGTATTTGGAGTCTAGTTTAATATGAATAAATAATAATTTCATTTGCATGAGATTTTATTTAAAAAACCATTCTACAAAACACACGGAGATATATGTTCCATATGTATCCCATCATATATTGGGCGTAATAATACTAGGAGACTTTCAGTCTTACGCTACAGCTGTTACTTAAACATGTATTCCTATACCAAACAGATTAACAAGCATCAACCGCATAAATTGCTAGAAAACACCACACTTAAATGTTCAGAATTGGCATGGTCTCAGCGTGAAGCAATTACGTATTACCAACATCTATAAAGGAATGTAGATTTAAAATTAAAAATTTTGCAGTAATGTAATTATTTTATTTATATGGTAAGAATTCATTCTATTTTGGACAGCCATTTATTGGATGGGAAATAGTTTATGTAAAAATTTGGTATTGTATTTTATCTGATTGTAATTTACAGTGTGAAATATATATAGTATGGATGAGGTATTTTATCTGATTGTAATTTTTGGTACGGTATTTTACCTGATTGTTATTTGTGGTATGGTATTTTATCTGATTGTAATTTGTGGTATGGTATTTTTTCTGTTGTGATTTGTCACCACCGGACTAGTTGTTCATTGTAACATTTGTACTATAATAATAATAATGTCCAGATAAACTAGTCTTAGTTTAGGAATGTGACTCAGAACTCTCCGCTAATACAATAGTCTTACGTATTACAGAAACTCACGGTCCCCACTCATCGTACCATTTAATCGTTGGCGCAATTAATTAGATGAAGAATACACGTTTGCTTAAGCAGAACACTTTATAAACGCCATATCGCTTATCGCGGAAGGAATATTTCAGCGGATGCTTCGTTTACTCTTAATTAACCTTGAAACTCTAATTAGCCTCGGTGGCACAAAGACATTCCGAGGCATAACAGATTTTTTAAAATTCAACGAGCCGTTCCGTAGGAAATTGCTTTGTCTTGGGAGAGCTGCTCTATTTTCACGCCAAAAAAGAGGGACGTACTACATTCTTCCATTTTAAAAGTAAAATTCGCAGAGTTCGCCTTGACCCCATTTTCTTCTCGGGCTTAAAAGTCTTTTCCTTTCACTTGTGATCTCAACTCATCCATCGCAATGGTTCTTGATTCCATAGACCGCTTCAGAGTGTCCTATTTGAATTTCAGATTCTATGCATGGCTCCACTCCGCCTCTCTCCCACTAACTATATATCTCTCCCAGAGTTTCCTCCGCTCCTTCCTCTCTTAACTCTTTTACTGCCATGCGCTATTTCTTCGGTTGTTGCTAACCCTAATTCACGTGCAATATAGGGTGCGTAGGTTAAAGTACCCGGAAAAGCGACTAATGCAGTAGGCTTGCATGCATATATGAATGAGAATGGGGATGATTTGCTTTTATGCATGTTCCTCCTGCTTGATATTCCACGGTCATGAATATAATTATTCTCTACGCGTAATAAAGTGCGCTAATATTTTTTTTACTCTTTCTGGGGATGCTCTATTACTTTCGTGTGTTCACGTAAAGAATGCTACTCAAATCCTATACAAAGGTAAACATCTTCTCTAAGTGGGAGTATCAAAGGACTCCGCTATCGCTTTATGAGGTGTATTTTCCGCTTTTTTCTTCAAATTTCACATCCAAATACTCTCTTATCCTTGATTTCCGTTCACCTCATCTTATTTTCGCAAGAAGCATAATCCATTTTATATGAAGTATTTTATTTATTTAAAATGTGTGCCAGTGATAGAGAGGGAAAAAAATATCATACCTTTCCTAATTCTCCCTTTTCTAAAATACTCTTCTTTTGAAATATTGTCTTAAAAGACGTAGCATTTTGTATTTGATAATGAGGTAAAAACGAATGTTCAAATCACATAAGTATTTTGATAGCTATTAGACGTAATCCATCAGTCTCTTTTACTTTGACGATATTCTGAGGGCTTTAGTCACCAGGATAGTAGAATAATGTGCTATTTCCAATTACATTTCCGTATAATCTTGAAATTAGCGAAATGGCGTGTTTAAAGAGAATAGAACTTATGGCTAGAGTGGAGTTCAGAATTCATGAAAAGGTAAGGATCGATCGAGGATGGAAGACTACTTTCTGGAGAACTTATCTATACTAGCATCGAATAATATTACTAATATGAATATTCTGTCTGTGAAGCATTCAGGCCGACCGCCAGCTTATAAACATCTACCCTCCTATCATAAACTATAAAAAGCATCGGAGATGGAATGAGCCTTACTGGACGAGATGAAGAGGGAGGTACTTTGTCCTTGCTTTACTCGCTGAACCGGAATGCCACAGTGAAAAAATCCACTTGCAGCTCAAAGAGCCTAGGAATAGCTTTTTTCATAGCACAACGAGTAACCTAAATAGATTTCATTGTTTTGGAATCACTCATACCTCATTACCTCACACCCATTAATGATACTGTGACAAAAGTAAATAAAATATATATTTTCTCTATTATACTGAATTACAAACGAAAAATCTTACATTCATGAATATATGACTGCAGAACCACGAAAGATAATCACAAAGTAGAAATAATATGCTATAATATACTCGTATTTTATTTATTTGTTGTATTCCAATACTGCAAGTAGCATCTAGTCTGGTAGCAATCATAGGGGGATCAATAGGATAAAATTGCAATCTCGCAAGTCCGTAACCACTCCAAAATCCTCCGGAAGGCATCCAAAACTATTCTTTAAACAGGATATAAACCACTGAGAATAAAAGTTGGATATTTTGGAATAATGGAAGACACACTAATCACTCGGCTATTTTCATAACAAGGCTATTTGTTGACTATATTGCAAAAAGCATGAAAATTATCCTCGGTTAAAGAGCAGCTGAGTTCTTAAAGGTAGCAAGACAAGTACCAAATAATTATTATATTCAAGAGAAACTGGAAGCAAGGTGTTTTATCGTGCGTTAGGGAGGAAGCAGAGCGTATTTTCACCGTAAAGAGAACACAGGTTTTTCATTTTCATCACTCAATGCGCTTTAACCATCTTTAAACCCTTCTCGTGCATGGGAAAACATTCAGGGATAAGTTACAAGGAGCAAAATAAAGCGGAAAATTTTATCCCAAAGTTAATCCGATTGATTACTTCTCTCTAGGCCCACTCGTATTTCGCTAATCCCTCCATTTTTTACCTCTTTCTCCTCACCTCCATCCCCCGCCCATAATTCATTTCCGATATCCTCTTTTGAGCTACAAGGTTTACCGCCGTTCGGATAAAAATAAACATCCTCCGAGATCGATAAAAAAATCGCTCCATCGTCGCACCTTTCAATTCGGGACTAAAAATGAGAAGTTTCTTTTAATCCTCACTCGAATCCATCCCCGGGACGGACGTCGCAAACACCAACGTATCGATTATTAACGTCCGGTTCGAGAGGCCGATAGGTATCGAATTGACCGAACCGTCAAGTTCCAGCGGCAGTTTTGGGCCGGAGGAAGATGTCGTTGGTTTTCCTGTTTCCCGTCGGCGGCAGCACCTATCCGATATCCCCACTCTTTTCCCGCCCTCTCACCTCCCACCTTTGCTCGGGGAAAGAAATGAAAAGCGTGACTCGTTTGTTATGCTGAAGATTGTAATGGGTAGAGCGCCTGCGGCAGAAGTGATAGTCGTATTCCATCACGTTCTTACGCTCTGGATACTCTATTTCCCGCACTCCCACCTTAGATTCCCTCTCTCCGTGTACCTTCCCCTACAACAAATTACGTTGTTTCGCCATGAAAAAATGCGAGGCCTAAACCACCGTAAATTTTTCTCCGCAGGAAGAAAAAAGGAAATCCAAGCCCGAGTCGCGTAATGCATATTTTCTGAAATATTTTTCTCTCTCCGGTTTTGCGGCACCGCAAAGCAGGAAATAGGATTGGTCTTAAATTTAAGCTGCTTATGCTTTTCAAGGCGTCGCATAAAAATAAGACCGAGTTCCTCCCCTCTAATCAATTATTTACCTTTAAAAAGGTTGCGCTAATTTTCCTAGCTCGTTATTTATTTACAAGACTTCGCTTGCGGTACTCTTTTCACGAGTTTACGGATACCGGCACGCAAAACCGACTGGGGTAAAACTAGGAGTAAGGAATTGCGTAGGTTATTAGAAGACCAAACCATATTCTTTATTATTTCATCACTTTAAATACTCCGTTAACCTTTGGAAGTTATTTGAAGGAGATCTACCATGACGTGTTTTCGATTTTCCATGACCGATTTCGAGGTTTTTTTCAACTTGCAATCAACACTTGTCCAATAACCGTACTTCCTTCCTCAGTAAATTTTATTGGACATTTTAGAGTGAATCTTCTTTAGAAACGTTTATTTTTAACACTATTTTACTAAGATACAGGGCTAAGACCCCAAAATTTTCTTTATTATTTTCATCACATTAAACAACCCGTCAATCTTTGCATGTTATTTGAAGGTAGTATAACATGGAATCTAATATCTCTATAAAATTTCGGCTCAAACACCAACCTGCAATCAATAGATACTCTGCAATCCTATTTCCTTGGTAAGTAAACTTAATTGGACATTCTAGAGTAGATCTTCTTTAAGGATATCCTTATTTAAATATTTCTCCATGATGCTGGGTTGCTGCAGTGATGTCTATGAAGACTTGATTTAGCTGGTCGTACGCCGTTAGATGTAATAATTGGATTTCCCTGTGAAGCATTTTAGCATTATTGCTATTGTTAATTGTGTATTATGTCCATTCTTACTCTTTTTTGTGTACAAGGTCCATTCTTACAAATTACTTTACTTTTTTCATGAAGTCGAATCGATAACCTGATAATGGTGGGCAAATTCTTCAATATTTATAAATTTTTACACTGATAAGTTAATGATACCCCACATTGAGGGAAATCTTCTCAGTATACTCCATATTGTTTGTATTATTTTGTGCTGCATATTGACTGTTGACTAATTATTTTTCTTATTGTACATTGTAAAAACTTATCATTATCAATAATCAATTTCCTCTCAACGTAATTGAGAAAACTTTAAGTAATTGTGTATTATCATAATCCTATATATGTAAAATTGTGTATATAATTGTATATTAATTGTAATTTTATCTTACGCTGTCACCAGACATATTTCTAACTGCGACGGGGATTCATGATAATAATAATATTTACCACTATTCTAAAGCAAACTTACCTCTGTTACATTGATCTAGTACTTTTCTTACAACTCCAATCTTCTGTTTCTCTTTCCTTTCATCCTCGTTTCCATTTCCTTCGCGTTTTCTTCACTTCCCAAATCCTTTCCCGATACCCTCTTTTACTCCTTTCATCCCTTTTATCTTTTTCATCTTCAGCTCAGCTCTTCGTTTTATTTCCTTTCACTACATCCTTCTCTTCTTCACAAATGTGCTTCCCTCCCTTTATATCTCCTCTCACATAATTTTCTTCGAAGCTGAGGACTCTTTTGTACCAATGTCACGAGCACCTAAACGCATTTTTCCTATATTGTGTATTCCACGCCGTAAACATCCCCAGCCTCGGTGGCTGAAGTGCTAGTATAGCCTCACCAATGTCCCGGGTTCTATTCCTGTTCATAGTTGTTTGTGTCTTGTACGTTAACTGTAAGAATGGACTTGTAAGATTTAAATTCAGCCGAAATAAAATCGTTATTATTATTATAAAATTGTTGGATTCCCTTTCAGTATTTAATTATTTTTTGTGCTTCAAAGGAAGAGTAATGTAGTTTAGAACTGTTGTCTTTTATAGAAAAGATTACAAGAAGGTTAATTTTTGTGATAAATCCCAATTTGAACAATGAGTATAAATAGAACAAATTTAATTATTAAATTATCAAGTATTTTCCTTCACTGCATGGCGCTCTTCATCATATATGAATCTTAAAATTTTATTTAAAGAAAAGCATGTATTAGTAAAAAGTACTTAACATACACCCTTATATTTCAGATGCTGAAGAAATACTTTTAATTTATATTATTGATATCAGATCATAATTAAGTAAATGCAATCGTTTAACATATAATCTCATATAAGCTTTATATCTTTTCATCTTGAAATCAAGCTCTTATATTAGTTTTGATGAAGCAGAAACCATTTGTAAGATTCACAAATTTAAAATGTCAAGATTTCTTCCTGCAATCGACGATATTAGTTTCTTTACTTAATAATCTGTGACTGTACTGTTTTGAGTACACAACCGTCTAACATCGACACTTCCATCGAACAAGGATTTTTGCAGAAGTTTCAGGATAGAACTCTCAAATGCCCATGCTTCCACATCTACACTTCCACCTAATTCTGGAAACCTCTCACGCCACGGAATAATTCTCTCCGAGTCCATGTACTTTCTTCTAATCGTCCTCCACCCTGCGCTGTCTATTCGGACCATTTTCTCTATTTGTCACCATCCTCTCAGCTTGTCTATTCTCCGTCTACTTTCTCTTTCTAAGCTCTTCGCTTTCAATAGACCCGCATTCTTGTCCAAACCTCCGCCGCATTCTTTTTGAGTGCGCCTTTTACGTTCCCGAATCTCTCTCCTCTTTCCCGTCGCTGTCAACTCCCTTCAACGGCTCATTCTTAAGCCTTCTCCCGCTTTCTCTCTTCCCTTGCCTCTTTAAACGTTTTCAATGTACTTACTTCACTTTCCGTTTCGGGAGACTGATGGGTTGTCTCAACTTATTCCATAGAGAGGAAATGACTCGAAAACGTTACGCCAAATGCGTTCTTTTGCTCCCCTGTTTATTTTTTTTTTTTAGTTTTGGCTTCAGTTCCCCGATAGTTTAGATCCGTTCTGTGTTTAAACGTATCAGTCGATCTACCTAGTTTGAATTGCTATAAGTTGAAGCTTGAATTGTTTTCTTTATGCAATTAATCGTGTTTCGGATTGATTGAATATTTTTATAATAGTTTCACCTGCACACTAATTTATAAGGAAAACGAGCACCATAAATTTCTTTCTTAATTGAAAATATGTATTCTAAAAAATTAAAGATGTTCCACGAATACTCATGAGGAAATTTTTTAAATCATTCATGATATTTGTCTATCATATGTCAACCTTTTTAAATACAAACATATTAAACTTAATCATCCTGAAAATCCTCCGACAAATGTGGAAGAGATGTAACTATAAACTCTTTCAATTATATTTTTAAGTGAAATTTCAATTTCAGAGTCATATTTTTCAAGTAAAAATCACATTGAGTCGCAATTCATCCTTCTTATTTATTAGCTCTCCCAATCGAAACTTAAACATGTTTACACATAAAATTCTCTGTACTGAATATCTAAATCATTCAAAATATGCCTGCATTTAATAGGACGCATTTATTTCTTGTTATGGAAGGCAAGCAAAAAGATGTGACTGATTTTGAAATAATTTAACATTTCTATTGATTCTATATTTTTTGACGGCCAAAAAGTAATATCCGAATTGGAATTGGATAATGGAATATTTAAATGTGTATAGTTAAAATAATTTATGAACACATAACATGTATGATGGAAGATTTTCCTGTTTCCAGCACACGGATGCTTCAAAATTATCCTATAGTAAAGTAAGTGGCTATTTTTTTAACCCATATATTTTTAAGCCTTTAGCATTATATTGTAACTTGACGACGCTCTCTTTAATGCCTAATTTTATAAGGATGATCGATTCTCTTGATATTGATGAACGTAATTTCTGTTAACATTTTTATTACCACGAGCTTTTCTTAATTCATTTTGGCACTAATTTGTATATCGATCCATTTTTATACCACGTAATATTGCTGACTATTCCGTCATGCGCTCAGTAATACAACTGAGTACCCGGATTTCGACTTTAAATCTCCGGAAGACTCATTCACTTTCAACACTCCAAGGCGCAACTCCTCCGTTCGCGACGACATTTAGAGCTAAGGAGCTAACCCGCGCACTCACACCTCTCCAAGCAGACAGATATCTCCAAATCAACGTCGTTTATCCCCAAAGGCCTTAAAAAAGAACGGAGCAAAAACACTTGCCGTCGCACTCCAGTCACGAAGCAAGTGCGCGATTCGAGACCCTTTTTACCAACGTCGTAAACACAGCACGCAATCCGCACACATCTTGCAAGAGTCCGATATCATTCCGATGCAACTTCGCCTAAGTGCTCTCCGCTTCCGAAGCATTTGTGAGACTCCATTTCCCGCTTACTTACGGCGCACCTTCCTCCCGCTGATAAAAAAGGGAAAAATGAAGAGTTGGATGGAGTATCCTTTCTTCCCCGAGGGAAGGTCCTTTATTTCCTACCGCCCCAGCCCATACCTCGTCCTCATTCGACACACCTGCCGTGGCCGGAGACAGACCTTTCTTTTTCCTCGTGGCATTCTTGAGAAAGTAATCATCCTGACCCATCCTTCCTTCCTTCACCCATTCCCTTACGATGACGAGTATAAACATACTAGTGCATACCGGTGTGCTATGGAAATACTCTTGGCATGCTTAATATCCTAGTGCAGAGATGGCGAAACCTTCATTATTGTACAAGCTTCAAACTTAAGAAATTATCAAGTGCTGGCAACATGCAGATAATCCGCTACTTTATATGTACCTAAAAGTCTCTAGTTTGACTACAAGCGATTCAAAGCGTTCCCATTAGAAGTGAACGTAAATATTTATTTATTTTATAGATTTATATTTATAGATATTGATTTATTTTTATAGATTGCGGGCTTTTTTTGTTTTCTGGAATTAAAATAGAAATCATAGTCGTACGAGATCGATAAAACAACCGAGAGTAAATAAATTGAGTAAAAATTATATTTTTTGTTAACAGAACATCATTTTATAGTTCATAGTTTCTAGAATCTTGATTAATTGAAAATATCTTTCATCGATAAATACATCCAGTTCCTTCCAAATAATATTTACTTCGAAGTGCTGAAAAAATCTTGGGAAATGGTGCGAAATTTTTTTTTCTTATTGTCCTGTTACATTGATGGGATTTTCCCACTTTCGGGTAGTTTGGGTATGGTAAGTCCATCCATAATCTTAGAATGGAAAAAGTAATTTGAGATAGTAGGAAAACAAACACACGGGTGTTGAATATAGTGGGAAATGGTAAGTTTTTGAAGTAATGAAGCAACGGTAGAAAAATAGGTAGGTAAAATTTTGAGAGTAGAGATTGCTAAGTAAAGTAGGTAAACGAAGGTAGAATGTAAGGGCAAGATAAAATAAAAAATTTGTTATAAGACTTATGAAGTTAGAAAAATTATCAGAAAACGAAAGAAAGAGCATTGAGTAGGGTTTACAAGCCTAGCGAAAGACAGAACACTTTTGTACTCATCCATATCCACACTCATACTAACGCTAAGAGAACAAGACCTGGAGCTCTCCTGAATAGTAACGAGGGAAGATCGAAGGAAAGCACGGAAACGTAACACTCACCACTCGCGGAATACTTTCTCTGCATCCCCGTGATTCTGAAACATTAACATTCGCGTGACCTTTACGGAATAATGGACCTTCTAAAGCCACGGAGTAAAAGCTCCTCGTGGAAGCGAGCGCTTTTTTCTTCGGAAGAAACTCGATACGAGATCCTCTAGTTAATAGGAAAATTCATTTAGTTTCTCGTTATATGAGTGTTTAAATCTCATAAATCATCGTAAACTGTCATAAACGAGTTTTAGTGGCGCAGGTATTGTAATTGAAGTTTGCAAGTGAGTAGAAATACGATGCAAGTAGGCACGTGTATAAATGCAAGAACGCCGTGAAATATAAAAAAATTGTGCTCACACGTGTACGATCAAAAGTTATCTAATGAATAATGGTGTTTCAGAGAGAGCGTTATTATAAAAGTATAAATTCTAAATAAGAATAGTTGGAGAGTATTCTAAAGAGGCACAGGAGACGGTTACGAATTTCAGTTTGAAGTAATCCCTAATTCAGTCTTATTTTTTGGATTTCATGCAACCGGTTTGTTTTCGATATGATTGATGGATTCCATTTAATTCTTTTAATGATGAAGAAAATGCGTGATATTTCAATCGATTGATATTTATGAAGCTTACTTAATGACAAAAAGATGGAATACGGTGGGGTGTAAGTGGTGAAGTAAGAGGGGAGTAAGAGGCGAAATATCCATGCGCTTGATAGATGTAAATCTAACGTTGCGGGAAAACATCCTTTCAGTAGGTGGGTGAAAATGAACTGGCGAAAGTTAAAAATTTAGAGGAAATATAAAATTAGATATAGTTACACACCCAAAATACGGAAGAATAAAATGAAATGGAAAAAAGGAAAACTCAGCGTTGATGTGTAGAAAACATGGAAAAATGTGATGATGAACTCAATATTTACACGACTTATAAAACGGATTATAAAATAAAACTACCACTACTAAATATATTGCGGATTTATGACGATGGACTCTCGTACCATTTTAAAATTCATTTATGTAATTGCAGCAGTCAATCATGGTCTTACTAAAATTAATGAAGTAAAACTTTTCTAGCGATTATAGTGAAGAAAACGATCATATAGTTCGTCGAAAGCTTTGATTGTCATAGCGGTCAGATACGTCACGTACATTCTCCCCACGACGAACATTTCCGGCGTGCTTTCTCAAGTAAAGAAAACACCTCCTTGGTCGCCTTTTCCATCTCCTTCAATAGCCCTATCTCGACTAACCATCTACGTTACCTCACGAAAAATAAACAAGCGGCTGGCGTCGCCTCAAAGGCCCCGAGCGATCCCCGAATGATGTCGCCCCCACTCTCTTCAACTCCTCACCATAACCTAAAATACCCGCTGTTCTCCTTCGGAGCTCGTTACGTATACGACTTGGTCGCTACATTAGCTGCGAGCTCACTGGATCCCTACGATTTTTTCCTCGGCTGTCCCATTTCTTGCTCTGAGCGGGGGAGGTTTCCTACAGGGACTGCGTTCGCGCACTACGTCAGAGCCCTATTTGCGCCTAGTACTTACTAATACCATGAACTAAAAAGCCTATATATACACATAATGTGGCAACGAAGTCTTAGACACATGAACGATCTAGATGAACTTCTAAATAATAATATATTAATTAATTTTATCTATTTATCTAATTAATTTCTTTACATATTTATTTATTTGATTTTATTTTACCATAAATTCTAAGCCTTAATTATAAAATAAGTAGTAATACAAAAAGGTCAATTTATATTTTTATACAAGATTGCCACAATACATGGATATCCGCAAAGTACAGTTAACACATACTGATAAAATTATGTTGGTAATTTAAAATGAAATTGAACATGTCTTTCGCATACACATATAGTATAAATCACGTTATTCCCTAACTCGTGTGATAGTTTATCTCACCACGTACCACTTTTAAACACTGCTGAGCCCATTGAAATACCAAAAGTAGCGAGTGATTCGAGTCTTATGTTCCGGTGATGTGATTCGTAAGCAAATTTCTCGATAAATGAAAGATTCTTGTAATTTAGCTGCTTCTGCCTGAATCACAGTTCCTTCTCTACTTCGGAGCTTTCATGTGCCTTTTCTCTTACCTTAATATCATATGGCAACGTCACTAAATTGTTTTTCTGGGCTTACTGGAAGTAAGCATATTGCTTTCGTTTAAAATACGGAGGATTCGACTATCTGCACTCCTATACAGGTCATTACTCATGCTGTTTGCTGTCTGCGGTAGAATATAATAATTGTATACGTACATTCGTATATGTATCACTCACCTTGCTGCCTTTTTGGATGTTTGACTCATCTATTCCATATTTTTCTTAACACTTCCCAAACCTAGTATACTTCGGAGATATCTATAAATCTTTTTACACTTCATTTCCTTCTTTACGGTACCTGACTGTATAACTCACATCCTTTTTCTTCCTTGAATGTCATTCTCATTCTGATTCACCCTACTATTAGTGAAAAGATACTCAACCATCATATGGATATTTTTCTTTTTAGTACAGAATAAAGTAAAATATATTTTTGCTCGACTTTGGTTATGTTTCTCATGACATGTTGATATGAAAGGTACTTTGGTATTAGTGATGCTGATTAATAGCATTCATATAGACTTTACTTTATTGAATTCTATGAAATCGTTGTAAGGTTATTGTGCTGTACTATCGTATTCTTTTTTCCTTCAAAACATGCTGGTACAGTGAGTAAATCAAAGGCGAAAACTAATCTCCTTATCTTCCCTCCTCATTCCCTCCCTCTAAGGCTTTTTATAGCAAATGGCGGAGGACATCGAACAAAAAATATCAAAAACAAAAAGAAGGAATTCAGTTCGTGAAAGTCTTTCCAACTTAAGGTTGACAAAGAATCAACCCACGTTTCAGGAAAACACCCACAATGAAGAAAAAACCGCAAAAACATAGTCAGAAATTATAAAGCCATTATAATATGGTCAGACGGCAGAAATAATGAGGAATCAAATAAACCGGGAAAAAAGAAAATTTATAAGGATACAACCATCTAGGATGATGACATGGAGTTTGACTCGTTTCTCAACGTAATCCCATAAGAAGATTGTATGGAAATTTCAAGAACGCGCACTTTTTCGTTTTGTAAAGAGTTAATGTCGCATATAAAGAGATGATTTTGAAACTCGGCAAGTCAGATTCATGAAACGGCATAACTGATTCACTTATGTATTAAAAACTATCGTACGAATCAGCAATGCTGGCATATAAGTTGAACATTCTGAGTTTAACATATGAATAGTATATCGATTTAAAATATTATAGGAGTAAATATTTGAATGTACAATAAATTCGCGGGTTATATTGTTAATTGATAAACCAGACTTCGTTTAGAAACGTACTAGATTCAATATTCGTCATCTACATACGTCAGAAACATTCTGAGCACGAAATACAAATGATATATCGATTTCAAATTTTTATAAGAATATAAATAAAAATCAATAAATTCGCGGTGTATATTGTCATTAACCAGACTTATTTAAGAGACGTACTGTATTCTATCTTCGTCATCTACATAAGTCAATCCAATCCAGCAAGTAAATCTAAATAATACATAGAAGCACTTCGAGTAGGTACCCCACGGTTCCACTTAAAACATCACTTACCCATTATGCCGAGCGATTTCCGAAACTTATCCCAGCTTTCATCGAACAGCACGCTCTCCACTTTCATAATTAAGTAAGACGGGCTCCGCTAGCCCTACAACGTCACCCAGAATAAATACCATTATCTATCCAGCATCTATTCATCTCCATCCATCACCTCTTCCCGGGCTTATTTCCTCCCTGCTTTCCTTTCCTCGTCACAGATCGCTCGGAGCCCTGTTGAGGTTCTTGCGGTTCTCTATACTCCTGTCGAGCGGAAATGATGATCCAGATTGAAGAAAAGAGATCCTCTCGTAGTCCCCTGGCGTCGTGTCACCCACCCTCGTTTTCTTTTCAACCCCCGACTCAGCCCCCTTGTCCCGGCATCGCCTCATTACATCTTCCCCTGCTAGTACGCTAAAGACTTGGCGTATCACGCCCACTTTCCACGATCGCGGCCGTGAAGAAGGGAAATCCCTGGTGTGGGATGCCGCGTATCCTAATCAGGCGACGGGAATACGCTCCCCACTTCGGCAAACGCTCTAGCATTGGATTCCAAGTCTTTAGCCTACTTGGGCGAGAAAAACAGGAAGGGTTTAAGGAGGCCATTCTTCCGAAAGTGGATTACAGTTTCCCCCAATCGAGAGGCACGTTACATTTACAATTCAAAGCAGAAGGTACCCGCAGTTGCCATTGTGTGAAATTGGCTTCTTCGACCTTCATAGTCAAGGTGAAGGAATTCCTCCAAACCGCATTTTATGTACGATGCCAGTTAATATTTTTTACGGAATGAAGACAATTAGTGACATTTTTTCTGAGTTTAAAGTTATACTTCGAAGACAAAATTTGTTTCATCATTAAAAATGAGAATGACAGTAAAACTTAAAGTTGATTAGTTAACTGCGACGGTACGACAATATCAAATAATGTCTGCATATGGAATAAGAGAAGGAATGAGTTGCTTATTTCCGCAATTTATTAGACGAAGCCTAACTGGAGGCATATATCTTTTGTACCAAAGGGGAAATCGCAAAATAGGCTTATTAAAACCTACTTCTAAAAGAAGAAATGTATTAACTAAGATAATCAATATGGAAGAGTAGACAAGTTAGTGCTATCCTTGTCTTTCTTTGTTTGAATTCGTCAATAAGTTTTGAATTGCACGTATCCGATCATTACATGGTTAATGATCTATATATTTTATATTAGAGAAACTCAGATCAGACTCGGTATTCTAACATGTAAGGAAATCTAGGTCAATTTAATGATGTTAATTTTTAATACATTGAAAGTAGAGCATTGCAAGTATGAGGATTATTTGATCAGGTATTCTTGAATTTTATTTAAGTCTTAACATCTTTCTAATCATATACTCGCCAGAATACTAAGTAAAGCCATCTTGGTTTCTTATTATCGAATAAAAATATTTTTAAAGGTATTATGTCCCTTAAGCCAGTTTAAATAATATCTCTGTAAGTCTATGGCTTCTTCTTTCCTGTCGGAATTTAATCACTATTTTTCCAATTCCTTTTTTCGATGTTAAACTGTAAACGTTTTACTGTTGAAAATGTTTTATATATTTAGTGTAACACATATATTTTTATCATATGATAATATTAACCCATATTCCTGTTACTTCTTCATTTTAAATTCTAATTGCTACTGTCAGCAGGTTTTGCAGGTTGTTCACACCCCCTTCTTGTGTTTTCCTGCAGGAATTTAGTTCTTCCTAAGAAATCACTTACGTTTTTGGTAAACCCAAAAGAATATTCTCTTTCTTATACCTTCTTTTCCTTTAAAAATCCTTTTTTTAACTCTATAAAGTCATAGGGTTAGATGCAAGAAGGGATTTATAAGTCTCAATCTCGCCCTAAAATAAATACGGCGATTATTATATCATTACTGTTAGCACATCATTGCGAGGCTCCCCAGTTTGCATCAAATAAATAAATACATGAATGCATAGGGTTCCTAACATTAATAATCCTACCATTGTGCAAAACCAAACGTAAAGACGGAAAGAAACACATGTACATAGACACGTAAACGTATAGACAGCAGCATTATAAATTCAAAGGAAAATAGGCGCATCGGCAGTATCCGAGCAACGTCTTTCCCATCCCGTATCCATAGTGCTGCGGCTTATTTACTGAGACGCGGAGAAGAAATGGAGAAAAAAAGGATGCTCCGTACTCTTTTTTTCCGCAACCCTTTTGGTTTTTCAGCGTCTCGCTTTTTTCCACGGGAGCGGAAATTATGTGATTTATATTCCGCACGGGGATGTCGAATGCTTTCGGAGGGACTGCGACTCGTGGGTCTCGGGATGAAATATGAATTATGAATGTATAATAGCAGAATTTGCGTGAGCGTTTCTGATGTCGCGTCGTAGATCACCTCGTCGCGGTAAAAATTATTGGCCCGTGAATGGAAAACGAGTTAGTTAAAGTTTCGGCGAGAGCTGCTGAAGTGCTTGTAAAAGTCTCTTCTCCGAGGAAACTTTTAGGTTGATGATGACTTCGGAGGGTCTTAAAGGCTCGATCGTTGAGGGAAAGAAACCGAATGAATTACCAATCAGATGTTATGTATTTTTTTAGTTTTTCGTAGCGGAGTTTATCTATGGAGATTCGTAAAGAATTTCCTGGCGGAAGTTGTTCGTTAAGTTACTTCTTCTTGGGCATTTATTTATTTGTCCTTTGCGTTATACAGCGACTGCATGCAAAAATCTAAAACTTAAATAAGTTGTAATTACTAAAATAGTTGTGGTTAATTTTAAAGATTTTTTAAAGTTTTCCCCGGTATTATTTTTTCTATTATCTCAGAATCGCCATACAAACTATAATAGTGGGCCATAAATTATGACTATAAACTGTAATATTCGCTTCTAAGGATTCAGTGATAGGTTCTGTTAAGTCTGTAAGTATGTTTATATACATATGGATATTTCACATATAAAATAATATAACGAATATATTCATTCAAGAGTGAGACTATTTTATTTCTTCTTATATGTAGCCCTTTATCGAAGGAAATTTTAAAGAAAGAGATAGCTTGTAAACTAGCGTTAAGAAGAAAAATACATATTGGGTCTAAAATACATAAGTTTATACTTTGAAAAAACACTCTACAAGAGGAAAGCACCGGCAAAAATTGGTGTGAAAAAACTGAACCCAGGGACAATGAACTAAATTTTAAAGAAAAAGCCGACCAAGAAAGCCATAATATAACAATAATCAGACACTTGAAAGCCGAAAATAACAATACAGGCACATTTTGTATCTGTGAATTTGCATTAGGATAGTTGTCCATCCGTGTTGTGATATCTTTAATAATCTCAGTGATAATAATATACGTCAATTATGGAATAAATTCATTTTTAAGATATTTGAAATTCAATGTGTACCTCACAATTATGTAATGCGTCACCCATGCCAGAGCACCCCCCCACAAAGTGTAAGTTCCGAGTTCCATTACCAGTCACGTATGACTCTTTTACCTCGCTCTCTCCCCGGGATAATATCGCGTTATTGAAGCCGTTCTCATTCATTCCCAATCCACGAGTCAATATTCCCGCGACGTGACCTTAAGAATTTCCGATTACTTTGCCTCCGTCATTAATTCGCCTCCACTCCTAAGGCAAACTCAATTTCGCGGAAAGAAAGAAGCCGCGAGTTTTTCTCGTGCAACGAAGCAAGTTCTTCATTTCCCTCCATCCAAATCTACAGAACGACTCGGACTTAGAAACACACACATCGTCCGCGAATACATGTAGTATCAGCGGATCTCGCAAACAAATCCGAAACTCTTTGTTATCGGGAACAGCGCCTAAAAAACCCACGGAAAATAGCTCGAGAGCCCCGAGAGAGGTTAAAAATATTATTCCAAAGACCTCCGATTACGTACTCTTGGCTTTGAGGAAATAACTGCGCCGGCGGAAAAAATTTCCTTGGGTGCTAACAGAATGACCCCGTTCCCCGCAATTACAGCTGACCGAGAGATACGGATAATGGATATCTTTCGCCGTACCTTCTCATTACGCTCATTATTCCTGCCCGGTCCCTGTTTGTCGGAACACGGCGCTGAATATTCTCGCCGACCGAAAGGTTTTTTGCCCCGCAAGCTGGGACGTCGTCATTCGACCCCGGAGTTACGATCCCGGATTCCAATTTGTAGCTTTTTCCGGATGAAGCGGCACGTAAAATCGGATATAAAAAATCTCCGGCGGGAAAAATCCGAGAGGGAGGGGACGATTTTCAATGAGCCAGAACATTGATTTGAGCAATTAAGCGGGAGGGTATTGATTCCGCCTCAATTTAGCGATTCTGGTTTCCTTATTTTATTGTTCCCCATGAAAGCGGGTCGTAGTGATTTTTTTATTGGATTCCCATCTTTCAGCGGGTGCCTTTTAATTCCAAGAATAGCCGTGCCCTTTATAATGCGGTCGGCCCGACAAAATGTCTATCCCCCGCGTTTAAAGTTCATGGCTGTGTTATTGAGTCGTAAATCGCGCCGCTGATTTTAATTAAGCCTCGTTATTTATATACGCCCGATGCATTTGGACATTAGTGTAATACGGGTGGGTGGTGATGTCGACATTGGGGTGTTTGCTCTCTTTTTGGACTCATTCTATTCCAGTGGATCCTCATGTCTTTTTCTGAAAGTTAAAACGCATACGATTGCATAACGGAAATCTATATATCTTCGCTTTAAAAGTAATACTAACTTTATCAGCCACTGGCTATCACATTCGATCACCCGTTTATTCGGCGATGTATGCATTCTTTCTACATTTGAAGCGATCAACAAACAGAATCCCATATATTTGAACAAGTATGCCGAGAACAAACATTTCTCGCATAGCAGTTTGTGAAAGCGAAATTAAGTGGCCTTTTGGATTCGAGTTGAGTTTAATTATGGATTAATGGGCGTTATATTACGGGACCTTTTGACAAACGTGCTATTGAAAGAGGGGAGGTTTCGAATTGTGATGTTAAATAAAGCTCAATTTTTCTGCATTTGTTCTCATTCTCTAATTCTGAGCCAAAATTATGGAATTGAGCTTAGGGTAGTGTTAGTTAAAAAAAGATACCACTTTGGTTGCAACCCGCGTAACAGACATTAAGTTTAAAGCGAGAGATCCTTTGATTGGGAGTTTCTATTGGATAATTATAAGCTTCGAACTTTCAATCAGTAAAATACCATACCATATATAAGTACAATACCATAAAATACCAAATACCATTTTTTTCTTCTTGTGAAAACCATAGGCGGCAAAGTCCCGTTATTTATACAAGAAGTGAAAAATTGTGACTTGGCCGGGACTCGAACCCGGGTCTCCCACTTTCCGGACAGGTATTCTATCCATTAAACTACCGAGTCACGTAATGGATAGAATACCTGCCCGGAAAGTGGGAGACCCGGGTTCGAGTCCCGGCCAAGTCACAATTTTTCATTTCTTGTATAACCTTGGGTTAGTCGCACAACTTAATGTGCAAAGTAAAAATTACATTTCCATTGTTTGTCCCGTTATTTGTTGAAGATCACAGTTTTCGATGCACGTATATTTAGAACTGAAGGTTTTGTAAAGATTAAATAGAAAATAAATCAACTACTTACTGCGTGGCTATAAATATTGTCTGTTTTTTACACCCCTACCATGCGCCAGTAGCGGTTTGCAGGGTTTAAATGTAAAAATAAATATATTCCTATTCCATATCCTGTAAAATTCGATGTGTATAAGATTAATATTTCGTCTGATTTAGGATCAGCAGGATCCATCTGAAGTTACTTTAGAGATGGCCTACCTCTTAACAAATTACACCTAAATTGATTTGTTTAGAAATGAAACGAAAAAGAATTGAATGAGATGGAAATACATATGCATTAATTGTGTTTTATTATCAGGATATGGAATTTCCATGTACTGAGGTATTCCGGCTTTAAATGATAATTTCATAATCGTTCTAAAAGTAGACTATCTTTACTTTATTGAAGATAGTTGAAATTAAAGTTTAAAAAAATCAGATAAGTATCAGCTTTTTCTTTTCCTCAAATCATGATGTATTCTCTACATCATTCATAAAATAAAAATATTTTGTTATTAATCAATTAATTCGTAGCTTGCAAGCATTTCAAACTTTCCAATGCCAGCAGGGGTGAAAATGAAGGATAAGACTTGCTTTGTGTGTAATTAACACATGCTCAAAGTATCAACGATTGCATCGAAAGAAAAATTCATTCTTGAACATCACCTTTACTGCGTTTATAACAAGGCATTCATGCCTTAATCACCGCCATAACAGGATAATTTTCGCCTTTTAAACCCTCTCGCGAACTCAAAAGAATGTTACAAAGCAGTAACCGAAGGTCCAATCGTCTCTGAATTATTCATGCATTCCATCTTTCCTCGGTTGAATTCTCACCACCATAAGATCACTTTCAACCCCCAACTCCTTGTTTCAGATGAGTTAGGCGTTCACATCTTCTCCTTAACTTGTTCGACCAATGGTGTTCCAGTCTCAAAAGGATTCCATTCTTGCGGTGACAATAGTCGATAGGTGACTGTTCCACTGGAGGCAGATTAAGCGCGTTTTGAATGGCAGGAAATTATTGGCTGCGAGGGTGGGTGGCGAAGAAGTAGGCTGCTCGCTCCAGCGGTATTTCCATAGTCCCTCTATCGATTCATCGCTCGGCACGGGGGACTTAAAGCGATGCCTTTTGAAGAAACTCGCTCTGCAATGGGAGGAAAGGATTATAGATTAGCCTCTCTCTCCTTTACTCTTTTCCCCGTCTCTCTCTTTTAGACGGGATCTGTTCGACAGGAAGCCCTTTTACGAAATATAACGAGTGGCGCTGAAAGATTAGAGTATGAGATTTTTCGTGGTTGGGAATTTTTTTGAGTTGGCCCGGGACGGAAAAGTCCTCGGTACATGGAGGTTGGTGTGGGTACAATGATGATTTTCAATTGCAGTTCTTAATGGGGTAAACATCAATGCATATATCCAAAAGCTACTTTAGCTGGCACCTTAGTATTCCGTGTTCACCCTTTGCTAGTGCTTTAATAGTATACTAATATTCTTAAAAGTGCTACGACAGCTGGGGTCATTTCACTTGTGGGCTTCCACCGGGAATAGAACCCGGGACCGTTTTCGCAAAATTCGAACGCGCTGCCCACACGGCTATCCGGGAGCTCCTACTTTAATAATAGTTATTTATTTTCTTAACCCCCTCAAAGATCTAGTCGTGGGACAATTATAATGAGGTATCCAGAAATGGAGAAACAGAGCCATTTACTAATGGAGGAATCCTGGTTTGCTGAGACCCGAACCCAGGACCTGCAAACTTCCACAGGCGCATGGCAGGGGAATCTACATTTACATATAGAATCTGTAAACCCCAAAAGCCAGGGGGTGCAAAAAACTGTATTCTATCTAACTCCTGTTTATATTATAGACTCTAAAACTTCACAGAAAACGTTAAGAAGTAGCTCTCTTGGCGATTATTTCCTCGTAACACGTATTTCTTTTCACACGGAGTTAGCAAACTTTGTTGACATAAGTAAAAAAATCAACTATCTAGTGAACGAGGCCTGTACTGATAATATTTTGGATTTATTCTATTATTAATCAAGTCTTCAATCCTTCAGTGAATTATACCCAATCTAGGCACTATCGTAGCCGAAACACTACTATTAAATACGAAATCGTCTTAAGCTGCTCTATGTTGTACTATCCAGAGAACGGAGACTAATCCCAACTCGTGAGGATCCCAAATCGCACAACGATATTTTAGAACAGGTCGTATTAAGGGAAAATACACAATTTCTTTAACATCCAATAAGCATCCCCTCCGAATTCTACATTCGATTTGCCTTACCTATGACTCTTCGAATATACTCTTTGAAGGAAAAGATACAACTGAAAGTAAGCCCCAGGTATTATAATAACTTACTAACCGCAAAGGAAATATGATAAGATACTCGCGTAAAGTTTGAGGAAGAAATGAAAGTCACCATGAACCACGGTATTGAAAGGCTAGTATGATAACCACTCCGAGATCACTAGATCTGAAAACCCGCATTTCGATTAAAGGAGGTATGTCAGACCAAAATCTCTTTCTCCACTTGTTATAATTCAACATTAAACAAGTGCTTTTAAGAATAGCGCTTTTACTGCAAAATTTACTTCCCGGATTATTCCACTTCTTCGGTATTCAATATCTACAGAATTGAGAGCCTGAATGACATTCGACAATTACTTTTTCTTATGTTTAAATGAAATCCATTCACGAATTCATGAATTTACAATGAAATTTTTTACGCTATTGATTTAAAAGTATTTCGGTGAACGCAACGATTGCCACCACCATAATTTCAGTTCTTTGTAACATTATTTAATTGCATCCGTTCAGCTTTTGGTACTCATCGTTAAGTATTGAGATTAAGGAATTTGGAAAGCATTTTCGAACGCCAATTATAAACTCGTTTTCAAAAGATTTTCAATGAGGTATGTGGCACAAAAATCCGATGAATGGAAACCCAGTAATTGGGTCTTTTGTATAAATTTTCACATATTGATAAGGGAATAAATCGTGAAATAATGCACGTACTTAGCCGCATCGTTGTGAGTGGAATTCTAATCCCAGATTTCCAGGGAAAAAATAATAGATGAGGACGGATTCAACCCTTTGTATAGACTATGGGAGAATTTTCACATTTTTTACTTATTGAATATCATAATATGGAATTTTAAAAATCGTTTTCAAAATAGAACGTGGGTAGGTGTAGGTATATATTTCTGCCATAAATTCTAAAAATAGATGCCGGAAATATTATAACACTCATTGACTATTAATATTTATTATATTTTGGGCGATATAAAATGAATCAGTAATATTTTACCCACAAAATATGTATGCGTCAAGTAGAAGCATAGAATCGCTCTTCATATTGTTTATTACAATTTATGAATCATATTTTAATACAACGTCAGCAAATTCCATTCTTTTCATAAAACACCCATACTATACCCGTTTCTAACTCATAATGAATGTCATTCTTTGACAAAATCAATTGAACTGAGTTATATTATATATTGTGAAGTAATAACGGATTAAAATCCTCAACATATTAATAAAAACCAAGAATATTTCATAAATATTTTTTCTTTTGAGAGCTATCTCCTTGTCGAACAATTACGCTTTAAATTATAAATTATCATTTGGTGCTAATTCCCTTTTCGTTCTAATTATAATTTGTAGTATAAAATAAGGGTTAATACAAATACATCCATTCGGCAATAATTAGAACTTTAAATAGTGATAAAGATGCAACAATTTATCGAAAAGATAATACACAAGAATAATTACGGGACTTTTTGATATTAAATTTAGAACCAGAAAGATCATATTTTCCACATATATAACTAGCTATTAAAATACACTTTTGCGATTCATATAACATCTGCCTTCAACCATGTACTAATACAAATCAAGTATAATAACTATAACATAACAATAACTGCCTAACTATAACAATACACTGCCAATTATCCCTTTTAAATAATGCTTATTCCCATAAAGGCTAAGTTAACGCAAATTTACTTATATCCGTAATTTTTCCTTATTTATAATCCTTATTTCTCTTAAAAAAATTAATTGTTCTTGGTGCAATAATTTAAAGAATAACATCAAAAACCTAAATAATAATAACTATAACTATTGAAATGTTTATTTGTGAAATTCGGCTGAGTAAATCCAAAAAAAACGACAACCCGATATAAACATATAATCATCCCTATCTTGATCTCTTTCAAAGCGAAAAATTTAAAATGGAACTTTCATAAAATTTACAGTCGTTCTATCACTTTAAAATTCCACACAATATCATGCATTTTTAGGAAACCCTCACTTAATAATTGAGCGTATCCTATCACTTCAATTTGAATTCATTATATCCTTGATCGAATCTCTTTAAAATGCCCTAAATTGTTTAATTCTCGTTAAAGTTGTCCGGCAAGGTTTGTTAATAGATTGGATTCATCGACTTTATGCCATCAACCTTTCTGTCACCGAGGATAAAGTACTGAATGATTAAACGCAGTAATTTAATTATCGCCTGAATTTTGACACCCACGTGAAAACTAAATACAATTGAGTTTTCGTGAATAATTAAGAGTGAATTTCATCGGATGGAATCGGTTACTATCAATTGATTTCGTTAAGGAATTTCTATTAATATATTAGAAGCAATTATAAATGAACGCAGGGTGTACATGGACTGTATTAATGATGGCTGACTTTGATGTTGTTTCTGCCCGTTAATTTTGTCCACTAATTTATATTCTAATTGCCTTTAACGGAGATAAAGAAGTTTTCTTTCTCTTTAAAATGTTAGATTTTTCATATTAGTCACCTTTGTAATGTTTAATGTTTCTCGGAATGAAATGAAAACAAGCTACCACTACTTGCCCAGTGCAAAAATTTTGATAGCTGACACTGATAATTCTATTTCCATGCTAAAATACATTTCCACAAACAATCCAGTCACTCCAAAATAACACACACAAACATTAAAGCATGCCTAAAAAGCACACCATCATATTCTGTATCATTGTCCTCGTTTTTATCAATAGATATCGATGTCCACTCATACGGTAAATTCTAATTTTAACTTGATTTTCTCACCAAATGGTGCATTTTTCGTCTATTTTTAGCTGGAAGTGGAAAAATTTTTCTTTAAAATGGTTTTTCATTGAAATTTTATGATGGAGTGTGAAGGGAGAAAAGCGCTGGTCACCAAAAACGGTTTTTAGAAATAATATATAAGATAGATAATACGGGATAGTATCTTAAATGTACAGAAAATAATATAAATGTGCTACTTTCGACGGATTTTAGAGTGTGAAGAGGCTGACACACGCAATTTTACCCGAATTCTTTGCATATCGCGCATTTTGTAGGTTTAGAGAGCACGAAGCTACTATTTTCCTGGTTATTTCTCTCGCCATGTAGCTTGGCGCAAAAACGACGCATAACCTCTTTTTCTGAGAACGCCTTTTCAACTTCACTCAAAGTTTTAATCTACTTCTCTAGCATGCAGTCCAATTTCTCTTACGGTCGTCAAGGATTTCTAAGTCTTTTCCCCTAAAAATGTACATTTGTAGCTTACAGTACAGGCATTAACGTAATGTTTGTAATTCACATTTTGTAGCACTGATTATTTTGGTACGTTTGTTTCTCTTTAAATCCCTCTGTAGTGATTTTTTGCACATTTCTTTAATCCTTTCTCTCAGTTTTTTTACGCTCCGAAATACTAACGCACAATGATAAATTGAAAGAAACCGCGAAGAATTGAATGAATTATTTTAAACTTTGAAATAAATTAATGAAATTCTGAATGAATGATTTTGGCGATTCATTACTAAAGTATTGAAATATTGATTATTTTTTAAAATTATTTTCATTTAAATTATTTTCAATTTAAATAATTAATTTATTTTTTAACATAAATTATTAAAATCATTCATTCGTAATGATGCTAGCCTCTTTTGAATTTCACAACAAAATATCCGGCCCACCTAATGATGGTATGGATTTCCGTTGAACTAACATACCGAATCTTTTCTAATTCTCTTCTAAAATGTTCTGAAAAGAAACACATTAAATCAGGAGATATACGGTTGAAAGAAACTAAGGGAATAAAAGAGAAGTAGGACTAATAGTAGATATTGATCCAACAGGAAGTCATACGCAAATTCAACTGCAACATTTTGAATTTCGGTGGAATATCTATTATATGTAGCTAACTCTCCGGATATACCTATATATTTATAGGGGATACGAATTCTGACCATGTTCCACAAGCGCCATCGACGTCAGATTTTTTCGACGTACTGGCCCTACACTCTAGACGCCAGAATAATTCAGACATCGACGCTAGCTATCATGAGTTCGATGCCAGAAATTCCCAAAAATCGCAATTTTCCCATAAGAATGCATTGCGCGGACGATTTTTTTAAATGCCTTCCCGATAAGCTGGAAAGATAAAACCCGGAATGATGACAGAGGCGTGGGACCTTCCCGATAAGATATTGAATCGAAACTTTGGAACAAGTAAGGATGGCACTTATCTAATATTATTTTGCTGCCTTCTCTCACGATCGGGTTCTTAGTTCGTCGCCAGGCGGTCTTTGGCGCGAAGTTTTAAATTTGAACTGAGGCAGTACTTGGTATGATACTGTATTCAACGGATAGCTTGCAGTATGCAAGCAACTTTTACTCGTAGAAAATAAACACATGTATTTCCATTAAAAACGCACTGCAGAACTCAAATTAAGAGTATGAACCTGAGCTTTGAGGTTTGGAAACCTCCTCAAATTTAATCTTACCACGTTTGATTCATATAATTTCAAGGGGAGCAGTCGAGAACCTGATGAAACTTCAAAAGAGAAATATTTCATCCGAACCATTCCTCTCACTCCCAAGTGGTTGCAGAATCCCAAGAAGTGGTTCTTAGGGTATAGAGAACACCTGTTCGACATAACACAAGTCCCCATGTGCTCCTAACGTCTCAACTTGATTTAATGGTAGCCCGTACCATTTGGAACACATGTACCACAACAGATGATCGGAAAAATGTCGCCTCAGCAAGGACACCTGATCGACATTATTACAAAACAATACTGTTTCCTGAATTTTCTATTATATATTTAATCCGTGGGCAATATATAAAAATGAGAACGTAACCAATTATTTATCCTGTACTTCTGCACAAATTTGTGGTACTTTTTTGGAAAATTACTTTAACCTTACGGGATAGCTGCATCTCCAGGCGACCCAGTCTATTATTATTGATTCTACCTCTTCACTCTGAGTAGCAGTCACTGAAAAGGTAAAACCGTCTGCAGAATTGTTGAAATTAAATGACAGCAATTTGTGAAAGATTTTTGTCTCCGATTAGTTCAAAAATTATACTTGAACTATGTCGATTTTTATTCACCATTAGTTAAATTATGGATCTATAGGTTTAAATTTGCAGTATTTTAATCCAAATCAAATATTCTTTTCTTTTCTTCTCTTTAATTGAAATTGAAATGCTGATATTTCTTTCTTAATTTTTTGCGTGAAAGAACTACTTTATATTTAAATTTATAGGAATTCCCTTCTTTACTCTTGAAATTACGGATTTATCATAGAATCATAATAATAGAAAATAAAGTACGGATATATCAGAGAAAGTTAATGTGAGGTAAGCATTATTTTTGCCAAATATATTAATATTAGACTTAAATTAACATCGTTTATCTCCAATCAGATGGTCATTCTAGGAATAAATTAACTTCGAGTTTTCCAAACTCTCTAACGCTTAATACAATATCTTCAGAAGTTTCGTGTTCTATCTCTGACCGCGAAGTTTCAAAAAAATCTATACTGAAATTCTGACCATATTGAAAGTTGGCTATTTCTCAAAATCATGCTCAAAGGAAAACATAGTTTTTAACATTCACAGAGCAATCTTGCCATTTTGTTTTGTTACTGTCAGCAAATTTCCAAAGAAACAGCTAACTTAAGAGTATAATAAGAGTATGCTTCATTTACATTTTGAATAAAAAAATACATTTTGCAGATGTATCACATTACGAACCTTTACTTCTTTTGTGTGAGCTTTGCCTACAATATAATCTATAAAAAAAATCTCCTCATATATCTATTTCTATCTTTCTCCATATAACCCCTGTAATGCGAGTGCCTACCTCTCCTACTCTAATAAATTTATTTTTCCGGAATTAATTGCTCTGGAAATTCCACATCATACATTAACAGTCGAGCACCAGCACGATAAAACCATGTTCTCGCGCATTAATTATGTGTGAATTTGATTCCCTCAAAATTAGTATGCCAACACGACGGTTTAATGTTAAAAACCGAGCGGAGGTATCGAATGTCATTCACGGCATACGTACGGGCTGGGATTAACGTTACGGATAAAATATTACCGAGCGTCATTTAACGGATATGAAAGGAAATAAAAAAAGGTCAAAAGTGTCTCCTGCGCCAATAATAATCCCCGTTGACCCATTTTTGTCATAAATACAATACGGTTTTAATCCTTTGAAGCTCGAATTCCATTCTGTAAATAATCCAGCGTGCCTCCCAATAGCGCCGATGCTTTTGTCAATAATAATGGGACAGGCACTTAAAATGGCGCCCGAACTTCCAGATGCGGGAATATTTTTCCCTTTTCCTACTCGGATAAATGAGAAATCTTCCAAAGGGCCAAGTGGAAACCCTGTTACCCTCTTCTTCACTTTTTCAGGGGCAGGCGCTTTGTGGGGGGGCTCGGGTAGGGGTTTCCCGGATACCCCACGCACGGCCTCCAGGGTTTATAAAAGGATCTGGCCCTGATAAGTCAGCTACTAACGACAGGAGGTAGCACAATCGGTTCTGTAAATCACAAGGCAAGGATAAAAAGATGGAGGTCGAAAAAGGGGGAACGGCCGACGGTGGCTCCACCGGAAGGCGGGCGGTGGGCGGGAGAAGGATAAGGAAAGATTGGTCGCGCCACGGTACCAAAGCGTACCTTTGCTTCCCGCCAGATACCCTCCCAGAAGCACAATAGCGGTCTTCGTTTAATGGCGGGCTAAACTGGTCCTCTCTCTTCCCCAACATTCCTTTCGGATTTTTTTTTGTTGCCTTGTTTCCCCCTTAGATGCGGTTTTTGTCCTGTTTACGGATTATGCTCTCGAGTCATTTGGTTATCGCTGAGGAGGACGGTGCCGTTTATGGCTTCTTAAGAGCGATATGGGGATGCACATTTAAGGGATGCCTAGAACGGTTTGGAAATGTTCCGTAATCGTTGTTGTAATGGTTCTGGGATCCATACGTCTCTTTTCTTTGCTCTTGATCAAGAGCGGGAATTCCTGAAATAGATAAGGAGGGAATTTCAACAAGGGTGGCTCCTAAAATCTAAATTTTTTTGGATACTGTAAGATTTCAAACTTATGCGCTAAGGTTGAGCATTTATATTCTTGGAAGCAGTTATCGTAGAGAAATGTTTCGAGAAATAAATCATGTCGAAATGTAACGATTTTCAACGAGGGAGTTCTTTTAATAGTTCTCCTAATAGAAAAAGATGTATGCTAAATTAGAATGAGGCGATTCAATCGTTGGTGTAGTGCATGAATTTGTATGGTTTTCACGCATAACTTTAAATAAACTTAACCCTTTGTTCAGAAAGGCCAAACTCCCTTCCACCGTACGCAGGTTTTACCATTATAAATTTCTATCATTTTAACATGAAATGAGAATTTTCTTTTTGAAAATTTCCCAATAACCCAATAAGAATATTAGTAGTGAAAATAATTGCATGGATGATAAATACTCGCGCAAGAATGGAATAGGGAATAAATCCTTAATAATAACAATATCTCTCGACCATCAAAATAAGCCGAATCATCATATAATTTGAAAACTAGTTGTATTTAGGTCATTTATGTATTTAACAATGGGAAAGAAAAATCGGTATCCAGTGATATCAGTCATCTCTCCTTCCGCATGATAAAATATAACCAGTGGACTCACTTTTCTTGTACTTATGGTGAGATTGTCTATCCTCTTTATTAAATACTTAAAGTGAGAAGTAAGAGTAAAATCGTTTGGAAAATGAATCTCATAATAAGAAAGAAGAACTGAATGATGAAAATATAACTAAATATGAGTATTTCGTTTGATCAACAGGAACCTCTAAATCTCTCCAGAAATTCGCGTAGAAATTCCTAAGCTCTCGGCCATTTTGTTTTCGACCCCCCAGACCCAAAATATTCCCCAGGAGCCACTCTTAAATTTACGGAAATCGGATCAAGGATACCAACTGAGGCGACCTTTGAAATCTGCTGATTACGCCCACAAAGCCGCGTCTACGGCGGATAAAAAAAACTCGCTCACACACGCATTTATTGTCATCCTCAACTCCTTGAGAGGTGTCAAGGACGGGGTCTTGCGAGGACGTGTTTCCTACAAAACACTCTCCTAACTAGAGGCTTTAGCGTAGCCTAGTGATTTCCACCGCCTCATTCCCCTTTATCTCACATTATAATCGCCTTTAATGAAAACCTAGACTACCCCTCAGTAAGCCATTAGCTGCGTTGTGAAGCGGCGAGGACGATACCCTATCCCCTCTCCCGCCGTATACAAATAAGGGTTACCTTTTCAGACCCCTTCCCTCTAATCCCCATATACTTCCCGTGCCCCACACCCCTCTGTATCACGGGAGGAAATTACCTACTCCCACCACCACGTTTGGGGTGATATACTCCGACCATTCCCGCCTCTTCCCATAATGCTCTCTTCCCCGCGGCTTTTTTCGGTTTTCTTTTGTTTTTTCTCGTCCTTTCCGCTTTAACCCTCTCTTTTAACCACTTCCTCCCTTCTCTTGTCTTAAGCCTTCCAACTTGAACCCTTGGCCTCTTTCTCCCCTGCATGCGTCGTTTATTCTTCCTTCTTTCCCCTGCGATGATCCTTGCCGTGTATCTCTTAAACAAACCTCGCGCTGACTGGCTGTGGCTTCCCACCTAATGTTTCTATACTGAATACCCGATGAATTCTACTGCTTCTAATTCTGCTGCTTTCTTCTGGTTTCGAATACTTTGGTTGTTGTAAATATTGTATAGGTTGACGTGATTTGCGTAAATTTTAATTCTTTCTTCCGCAAAGTTTAGTTATATGCACGAGCCAAATTAGAAAGTACGATTAAAAGGAGTAACATCTATGCAAAATTCGAGAAATGGTAAAATTATCGTTTATTGTTAATTTATTATTATTATATTATTAGATTTCAAGTCTTTTGTTAATGATTTATTAAGTTAAAATAATTTGTTTGTATATAAATCCTTAGGAAAAGAGATTAAGCAGAGGTAGTATCAAGAAGATGACGTTAGCTGTGAATTTCCTAGTGTTAGTTAAATTTACATTACTACTCGAAGAATTTGCTACTCTCTTTGTAGTTTCGAATACTCTAGAAAACAGGTGATGCGATGGAAAAACGAAGTGAAAACGTTAAACGTGATGGAAACTCGAGCCTTGAAATTGCACTTTAGGGAAGGATAGTCTTAAAAACTATCTTGAAAGGAACGCTCTTAATAACTTCAACAGAAGATTTTCACTGTGTACCGTTAAGATTCGACATCTTCGGGTGAATATTTGACAAGTTGGCATCTTCAGTTGAAGATGTCAACTTGTTGACGAAACGTCGAATTAAAAACCTGTTGTGGGGTTAACTAAGTGTATTCCTTACTAGATGGTGCTTGCGAAATTTTACGATTTTAAAATTGATCGTATTAATTTTATTGAGGATATTCCTTACCAAGGGTGAAGTCAGAAATGCCAATTTATTATATAATTTAATATAATAATTATATAATTTATAATAATTTATTATAAAAATGGCGCTTGACGTACCCTGAAAAGTAACAAAAAAAGTCGATAAAATATTAAAGATAAAGAAAAAATAACGCGTAATAGTAGTTTAAAAACAAATAGTTGAATTCAATTTCATAAGTGGAATATCAGTTCAGGAAGTAGTTAGCCTCTCTAAGTGAATAAAGTTTAAAATTTCCGAAACGTTGACAATTACACGAATGATCTGCAGATTGATTTCAATCAACTATTAAGTTCAGAATTAGATAGCTATGAGATTACTTCAAAAATACTTTTACATTACCCGTATTACCGAAAAATCCTAGTTATTGAGCTAACAGTGGAATGTATAATAAAACCATATAGCAAATAATAAATTAACAAAAAATTATTATTATGTAATTATTAAAAACGTTAAGTAACATTAAAGTGACCCCTCATTTATTTAATTAGTTACCCGCGGGATAATTATAATTAGAAAAGTATTTTTTGTTCCCTTGAAAATTTGGCGTACCTAGAGACGACTGCGAATCCCATTTCTTTCTTTCTCCCATTCTTTACTTCCTTATAAATCTTCCTTCCTAATTTGCTTTCTCCTCGCTTCTCTTCATCCTCTCTACCACTCCTTTCCACATATCCTCTATAACATACTACGAGCTGTCTCCTTCTTAAGGTCGCATTAAGACTTTCAGGTAAGAATTTACCCTGTCTGCATCACGTGTTCCTCGCTTTCTCTTAGTTTCCTTTACATTTTCCTCCCGGGAAAGTGCTCTGGAAATAAATGTCTTCTTTGGATACAATTCTCTTCTCTTTACGACCGGACCGTTTATTCCTTCCGTACATATATGTATGTATGCAAATAGAAACCCAGCGAGGTACTTGAAATTGCATGATATTATCGATACTACCCCTGGGAAAGGAGGATTGTCTACGTTGATATTCATTTCATTCGAGAGTTTAAAGATAGTAGAGCTAAAGTTTAAAGTAAGGAGTAATTTTGAATTGTCGATACTTGTGTATTATAAAATAATGGAATTGTACATCATAATCTTCATCAACCTGTATTCAGGAATTTAGTATTAATATTAATTCTTAAAAATTGTGCTTGAAATCAAGACGTATCGACCGCGTGGCGGAGTAGTTACCGTGATAGCATGCTGACGCTCCAACACCGAGTTCCCGGTTCGAATCTCGGCTAAACGCATTTTATTGGATATTATAATGTTGTAGGTGATTGTCTATTGTGCCGTGTGTCCGAAAAAGCATGTTGTGAGACAAAAACTAAATAAAGAAAGACCAAGCTGAGAAACCTCTAGTAATCATCTGTTTAAGATTATCAGCTTTCTCTCCTCGAGAAAAATACTTTCCAAATCAATATATGATGTGGAGCTTGCAAAATTAAAAGTAATAAATTATGATTCTTTGATTTTGACGCAATTTCTGTAAGGGAGGTTTTTGAAGGAAAAAAATCCCAAACTTTGGGACATCTACAGCCCAGCGTGTTGTCTTCACCCACTTATCAAATACTGTATCATAAAGATTTTATAGCTACTCATACTATTTACATTATTTGTGGAATCTTGGCTGGAAGTCATTTATTTATACTATCCCATATGCTAACCATACCAAGTCTAAATCAAAATATATCGGAAAATAAAATAGCTTTACTCTTTCGTACTTAGCTCCACTTCCGTAGCAGTTTATGTAGCCGGTTCTCATCTACAATATACCCAATTACTAATTAGGGGATACAAAGTCAGCCAGTCTCCGCATTGGTCTACTCCGGGAATCGCTAATAGACCAACAGACGGTGCTACAACAAGCAATCAGAGAAAACCTTGAGAGATGATAGCGTTAAGGTATATATTCCTCGTATTCAACAGTGAGATTCAGTCGTGAGGTTTCCTCTGTCCCATAACGTTTAGTTATATGAAAGTTATAATTATATTAAGCGACAAGATACTTTTTTACTTATAGATATTTTGAGGAAGTTTTAAAATAAATTCGCACTGTCTTATTATATTAAAATACGTAAGTGTATTTCATAGAATTCCTCTCCTCACCATCGTCATTCTCTTCTCATCATCACTCCTCTTCCTTTTATGAAAGTCTACCTTATTCGGTCCGCGTGAGAAGAATTTTGTTGCTTTTGTTGTGAAAGGAAAAGATTCATCCAAGGAAAGGAGTTCCATAAATTCCGATTTTTTCCTCACGCAGTACACTTCTGCATCTCGAACTACCTTGTTTCCTTTGAAAATAATGTCGTGAAATAAGTCTCTTCCGTCTTGCTTTTTCATTTATGCCTCAACATCCTAGCGATATTAGAATCTTACCATTCGTACAAACTGCAGACACTTTATTACGGCGCATATATTTTATTCGCATTTGCTGTTATAGCCTATATTCCAGGAAATCGCATTTATTCGTTCTGCTTTCAGCTCTGGCTTATTCGTGAGCTGATCTAACCGTCAACAATATGAAACCAGTTTCTTCTGGTTCGTCTTAAGCTATTCTTTTGTTTGCTCATATTATAAATGTAGTAGTTTTCTTAATTTTCGGAGGAATTATAAGGCTACTTAGTTACTCATCCTTCTTCGTATTTGTTGCTTTAAAAGATAACGAACGCTTATGGTCCACTAGTATTAATGTTTAATTCTACTACAGTACGATTATAGGAGGTAGTTTAATTTAATGTTTATAATTTTAAACGATGAGTGCTCAAATTTCACAATAAAATAGCCCTGGAATTAAACCGAAGAGATCGAGAGAAGAATCTAAAATATATCTATTATAAAATACATGAGTCGTCTGGAAAGTTTCCGACATTTCGCCATTTCTCGACATGTTTTCTGAAAATTTTCTGAAGATTTCTGAAAAATCTGGGGTCGGAAACTTTTCAGACCACCCTCGTAGATATAATATCCTTAGATTAATAAAATAAAATAGTATATGTATATAAACGTATATAAACATATGTATACAAGTCTATGAAGAATATTCTCTCGAAAGTCGCGCTACATTAAAATTTATCACAAAAACAGGGCTTACTCTACCATATGAATAATATGGATTTGACTCTATTAATATTCATCACCATCCTCGAAATGGGCTCTTCTATTATTTACTTTGAAGTCAACAAGCTTAACTTTACTATAGATTCTCATCATATTTTTATAAATAGGACTCTTTTTGCATTTTTCATATCGCCCATCCCGCTTTCAGCAACCCTACTCTAGCTCGCTGCATCTAGGGGAAATTCAAATTTAATAAGGGGCATATATTGCGTATAACGTCGAGAAATATTTCCCTTTGAAGGTTGTGTTTTCAAATTGATGTACGGTGACGTTCACGTCGCGAAGACTTTTTTCTAGTATACAATGATTAAAATTTATCTCTCTCTTTTCTTTACCATCGACCACATTCTCGTGAGTGCTATTTTCGTTGATCGATAACACAGTTGATGGAATACTCATTATTGCATAAACCTCCATGAGAAGCTACTCTGCAAACATACATGCATTGAATATATAATTATAAAGTAATCGATCAATAAATATGAAATTCCTGAGTAGGCAGTGATGAATAAGATATGAAATGCGCAATTAATGAATAAGCAATTGTAAAATATAAATTTCTAGATATTCTACTACTACATATGGGATAATTATTTTACAAATTATGAAACATGCAACCATCAGAGCACGATAATAAATTGTAAAAATATCTTTCATACATTGCATGAGATCTGATTCTCTTATATCTGATTTACTTACCTTAGATCTGATCTGATTCTCTTATATTCTGATTTACCTTATACCTTGTAGTACCTTGCTCAAGAAATGAAATTTGGGAACTATCTTGTCATTTGCTTCTTCAAAATAAGAAAGATTCACTGTAGGAAGTACGCCAAAAACAAATTAATGAATAGTATGAAAAAGAATAAATAAGGGAAATTTTAGAACTATGCATGGAGAGTAAGATTTATAAAAATGTTTTCACCAGCAGCAATTTGTCTAGGATGGTATACATCCGCGACAAAATATTTTATCACTAAAGGTTAATTATACAGCGATATGCATTAAATGTGCCGCCAGAAATTTGGTGGTAGTGTCGATGAAAACTTTGAGTGTTTACGAAGTGTTTCTTAATTTTTTGCTCCATAAATCTGCAGAAACGAATGAATGAATAAATCAGGTGAGGTTTTGCCCAAGTTGGCCTCTCTTCCACCAAAACTCGTATGTTGACATATATTTGAATTTATAGAAGAAGAATTACCAGAACAAATCTAAAAGATTTGCGTTTGTGAGGAAAAACTTCTCAACTGAAGGTTGAAATCGTATGCAACGTATTTCTAAAGTTCGCCAAGTGAAGAAGGATCCTCTAGATGTGAAAACGTTCACCATAGAACAATTGATGTATGCAAATCACAATCGTTTTTTATCATTATTGATTATTCGGTTGGTGAGCTGACGTATTAGATGTATAGAATAACTACTTACTTTACTGGGTTAAGTAGACATTTTCAGGGTATCTGCTGGGGTTTCGCTAGCATTTATTTTAGCATGTTTCTAGGATTGAGATTCCGAAATTCAACATTCCACGCACATAGCACGTATCGCTTTAAAATTAGCAGCAAAGTTAAAATTAAATTTGAAGTTTAGGTGCTGAAAAACAAGTTCCCAACTCCGATTGTACTGTGAAGTATTACATTCACTCAGACACTGATCGGGAGCAAGAAATTTTGATGTATAAAATAGAGGAGTAGGTTTCACATGAGATATATAAAGTGTTCTACCTTTCGGTAGGTTCATGTGCCCCCACACTCCCTATTTATTTCCCTCTCCTTCAATTCCCGGTATCTTATCCCACCCCTTAATTCGTCTAATAACTTTTGTCTTTGTCTTCCCCTCTGTCTTTTCCCTAGCATTCTTCCCTCGACAGCTTTCTTCAACAATCCCCCTCCTCTCAATATTTGACCCACCCATTTCTTTTGTCTATTTTTAATTACTTCAATCATTACTCTTTTCTCCCCAACCATCTCTAGAACCTTCTCGTTCGTTTTTCTATCGACCCAGCTTACTATCTCCATTGTACGCCATACCCACATCTCAAAAACCTCCAATCTTTTGACATCCTCTTTTCTTAACGTCCACGTTTCACACCCGTAAAACATTACACTCCACACCAAGGATTTTACCAATCTCTTCCTGATTCCTTTATCAAGTCCCTTTGTCATCAGTTCCCTTCGTTTCATGAAAGCTTCTTTTGCTAATGCTATCCTTCATGAATGCTTTCATATGAGAGGCAACTAAAATTTTGGTGGTATGAATTTTAGGTACTTTATCAAAACCAGATTAAGTTCTTTTCTTGTTCTTCCAATACCATTCATTATTTGTCCTTCCTTAGTTTCTCATACAGATTTCGTTCACTCTAATACCTTATATCCTGATTCATTCGATACTTCCGATATAATGCCTCCAAAAAATTCGTTCAATCTTACGAGCGATGAATTCATCCTCAGGATTATATGGAGTTAATACAAATCGCTTCCACTTAAAACCATAACTTATCGATGTCTTCGGAACGTTAGTATTTAAAAAGTTGCGATTTCTATTCTTGAAACTCTTAACCCCGTAGGTAAACACAGTAAATCAAAAAATCTCTCCTTTACCGTGACAGAGCCCGAGCGCTGAATTATATTTAGCCCAAATGCTCCTTGTGATCCGATATATCATCAAGGATATTTTTCTGACAACGCGCGGTAATTAATTTCCTTTTGCTCGAAGAGTGTTGCTGCTGTAATAATTCAGCTGTTTTGTTCGCCTCGCTGGATCTCCTCTCCATTCGTAGTCGACTTTCCTCTTTCATCCCATTTGCTGTTGATTTTTTTCATTCTCTAAAACTCTGCCGATCCTAGCAAGAAAAGAACTCATAGACTTTTTCATCTTGAGCTCCATGATGTTTCGTATCTCAGGTTTTCCTAATATTGCATAAAGTTGACAGAGAAATCCTTTATACTGGGAATATCATAATACTAAAATAGTATACGTCATGTTTTCACTGGGGATGTCCCAGTTTCAACCTATGCTTTAGTTCAATTTTGCCAGTTTGAAATCAAAGAAATGATGATGAGAATGATCTCGGAAAAAAATCCGAGAAATAATAAAACTGAGTACATTTCTACACGAATGGGGAAAGTAAGCTGGGTCGATAGGAAAACGAAAAAGGAGGTCCTAGAGATGGTTGGGGAGAAAAGAGTGATGATTGAAGTAATTAAAAATAGACGAAAGAAATGGGTGGTTCAAATATTTAGAGGGGAGGTATTATTGAAAAAAGCGATCGAGGGAAGTATGCTAGGGAAAAGACAGAGGGGAAGACAAAGACAAAAGTTATTAGACGAATTAAGGGGTGGGATAAGTTACCGGGAATTGAAGGAGAGGGAATTATATAGGGAATGTGGGAGCACATGAACCTACCGAAAGGTAGAACACGTATTTATACCTCTGCACATAAATTAATACTCTGCAAGCCGCCTTTCAGCGTGTAGCAGGAGATGTGTATGTCGAGTATTCAAGCTATTTTCTGTCTCTCGACATCATGTGACGTACACAGAAACTATGGTTCCTTAAACACCTTGTCTTAGCATCTATTTATCTAACTTTACGCCCATCGGTGGATCGAACGAGGTAGCAAGGGTTTCACAGCATATCGATTACGCCTGCATAGGTATTATCCATGAAATTATCAAGCAATCTCAGCCTAGATACAAAATTTTAATGAGAGAAGTCAATCAAAAACCAATCTTCGTAACTTTCTGATGTTGTACAGATTTAAACAAGCATGCTTTGAAACATATGAAATTAACTGGGTCTCCGGATAGCTAAATGCGTAACACGTTCGACTTAGATGTAAGCCATCTCGGGTTCGATTCCCGGTGGAAGTTCACATGCGGAATGACCAGCAATCAGCAGACGAAGCACTTTTAAGAAATTATTACTACGGAATTAACAGTCTTAATTTCTGTTTCATCCCGGTCTTATCCACCAAATTTTGACAGTTTCTTACCATCATAATACATTATGGTGATGCCTATCACTAATATTACGACCAATTTTTTGTTGTTTTTTAACTTTAAAATGATATTCTGTATGTGTACATGAGTAACCGATGAATTTCGTTCGGGTAGCACTTTTAGCGGTCACCACATATGCAGGAAATTAGCTATCTATCTATATTCTAGTCCCGGTAGTATTGATAAAATTCAGTGCTATTTATGCTTGAAATTCGGTGGAGTAATCTTCATAGAATTATTCTTAATAATCTAGCTCTTGGGTTCTTACATTGAGCAATAATTACAAGAGAGCAAGCAATATCAAAACATTGATAAATGCAAGGACGTGATGAGACACTGCAACTTCATTCCTACAGCCCAATTCCTATATCATAGTAAACGAATATCGGAAAACACAGATGAAATTTGCCAACTTTCAATGGGAGACGAGGCAGGGCATCCTCATCAGGAGCAACCTCTGCCCCCGCCAATTTCATGCACGGGTGAGCGTTTCAAATATCGTGCCACCTTAAAGGAGGCGAAATGTTTTATTTACATAGCAGAGTTGAGCAAAAGTTTCCTCCTACTTTCCCTCCCCATTCATTATTTATCGCTCCCAAACTTGATGCCGCCTCTTAGTAGGAAATTTCGAATGAAGCCATCCTCTTCCGTATGGTTTTGAAGTTTACGAGAGGAAATTAGACTCACTAGTAGCTCCCGTATCTCTCGAACACTGCTTTCAATTTTGCGCGGAACGCTCTGTTGGCTTTGAGAGACAAACGTTGATCAAAAATCTTTTGTCTCAGTTGAATTATCAGGGCTTTAATTTCGTGTATACTGTGTACCTCGCGGTTCTATATTAATCTCTCAGTTCTGGTGCTATTATGAAATATAAAGGCACACGGAATATTGCTGGACACTTTTGCGAGTTCTCTCCCAACTAAGGTGTATACTTTCTAAATTATTCAGTGTAATTGCTCACAGGGAATTCAATCAATAACGAAAAAAATCATTTTTGATGGAACGAAAACCGAAAAAAATCGAAATATTAAATTTTTTGAACCTCTGCCGATACCACAAGCTATATACAATGAAAATCGGATGACGCAAAGTATAGAGAAGCAATATGTATTTCTTCGTGCGCATGATATACACATTTTGTGTTGACCGAAATAAATGCTAACAGAATTCCTTGCAAGCTCCGTTTTCAATTCCTTTTCTATTGGAAAGCATCAAAATTTAATAAATGAATAAACTTTCAAGCAATGAAATCTATAAAATTCAATTTGTAAACTTCGCTCTTTGAAAAAAATATATTATCTATAGAATTACAACTATATGAAAAATACAGTGATATTTTTTTAAACTGATTGAAATGCCCTATAAATGCCGTTTTGTGTATATCGAAGAATTTTCGCGATAATGATCTGAGGGCTATGAAATTTTTCAAGTTAACCATTTCACGTTTTAAAAAATTTTAAAAAGAATTAATATGTATTAAAAGTTTTAGGGCACCGAACGGACCTATGTGCCTCTACGTGATAATCTATATAACGTGTTAACATAAATAACATAGACTTATTAATTTATAATTTATGTATTTCTCGTTACATTAGTCTCATTATTAATGAATTTCTAATGACATTATGTATCATTTTAAGTACTATGTAAATGTAACTATATAAATGTTAGTAACTATATAAATGATTCCTCTTTCCTTAAAGCATGGTTGATTCTAAGCTTGTTCTAGTATTTCCTCGCCGATCTAAGCCCCTATTTCGTTCTGAGCTATAACTCTTTCTCTATCCCAATCGCATTGGCCTTAAATAGTAACTTACGGCAGTTGTTTTCACCTGCGAGTGGTAGTAATCCTAATTCGTTTCCCTTATCAATCCCTCCCACTCCCTTCGTCTAACATAAATATCGATTCAATTCATCCGAGTTTTCCTCCGTTTTGAAGAAGAAGGCGTCCTCTTTTTTCTTCAAAGTAATGCGTTCAATCTTTCGCGATGTTTTTTGTCGCTCCCGCAGCGCAGTTTAGTCCATTAATTCGTAAGTTTCGTTGCCCTTTTTCGCTCACGCCCGTTCGTCCATCCGCGAGTATTTTAGTAATGATTTGCGCCGTGAAGTTCTTGGCGAGTTCGGCTCATTATTTCCCCCAAAGTTGGAGCTGTAAATGATTTGTGAAAAATTTAACCTCCGCGAACGGGGTCAGTGTGCATTTGGCGGGGTTCGCAAAAAGAAGAAATACGCCGGAAAATCTACGTTGACGTATTTAGAGTTGGCCGAATTTCTCATACACGAGGAAGTGTTTCGGGTGATTAAGAAGCTTAGAATAAAAACGGTGACGGTAAGGTCGATGGTTAAAGTAAATGGTTTTGTTTAATGTATCGTTATCAGCATTTCTCAAACCGATGTTGGATGAAGGTCTCGTTAAGCATTTTCCAATCACTATGAGTTATCCGTGGGTGGATTAACATTATATGTTTTTTACTACTATTTGATATTTCTTTTCGAAAAATTCAAACGCAATAGCGGGTAAGTATTTTCGCGCTCTAATGCAAGCAGGACTTAAGGTAAGACTTTATCTATGGAGCTGTAGGAAAATGATTACAACGATATTATTGCTGCTACAAATATATGCAGTCGTGTAAAAATCTCTAATACATCCATGAAACGAACGGAAATAACAGTCTAAGTGTGCATAATAATTTTCTTATTCACATATATTATGAACGTTATAAGAAATAAGTGAAACTTTGCATTATCCGTGGTTTCTGATTAGTAATGCATCGTCTCCCCATCATCAGCCCGGATAATCGAGAGAAAACTGTTTCCCTATTTCTATAACTATCTTTACGCGAAATTGCAGTTGTTTTTGCCAGGATACATCTAAGAAATTTGTGGTCTCTGTTCAATCTTTGCTTCACAATTTGCTATATATCTTCTCGAGCTTTTTGATTTGAAAGCTCATAGCTACAATTATTTCACGAGATCGCATATATTTTATGTATTTTGTACGTAATAATTTGTTAATATTAATAGGTAGACGTTAAATAACAATGACGTTAATTAATAGGTAGATATTCAATAACGATGACTATATATCATCTTGAGCATTGGGATATGAAAATTCATGTATAAAATTTAAGAATTAGTGTTACTAAAAGTGCTTTGATACCTTAGATCATTTCTCTCACGTGGGCTCCCACCTGGAATCGAACTCAGTACCGTCTTCACTGAATGTGAACGGGCTATCCTTTGACTACTCGGAAGCCCTCATATCTACAGTTATTTCACAGGATCGTACATATGTTCTTTTTTGCATTTTGTACATTTTGATTAATTAATAGGTAGATATGTAATAACAATGACTAGATATCGTATCATCTTGAGCATGATGGAAATGAAAATTCATAATTAAAATTGTAGAAGTGCTATTAGAAGTTCTTCGATACCTTAGATCATTTCTCTCATTTGGGCTTCCACCTGGAATCGAACCCGGGACCGCTTTCATCGAATACGAACGCGCTATCCCTTGACTATCCGGAAGTCCTAATAGTTACAATTATTTCACAGAATCGTATATATGTTCTTTTTTGTGTTTTGTACGTTTTGAAAGATATTATTAGTGAGTTGGTCTTAATAAAAGAGCCCAAGGAATGAAATAATGGCAATTAAGACGCATACATTCGCTCAAATTGAAACATACCTTGGTTCGTACCACTGTAACGACGAGATCTACATAACCGAAAAAAATACGAAAGCAAGGTGAAATCACGGAATACCGGATCCGCGAAAATATTACTTCAATTATTCTTCTGCATCGCCTGCGTCTTTAATCATGCTCCCTCACGTGATCCTAGGCCTTGGATTTTGCACGTAAGTGGAAATTATTCATGCCTCGTTTCACGCAGCATGATGCAGGACCATTTACCGGGCGTATTAATTACGCTCTAAATTAATCTTTCCCCCCGTGAATTTCGTGCAGGTAACAAGATTTCGATACACGGCTCATAATCTCGCCCGGGAGAAATGACTAATGATGATGTAAATTAAAAAGAAATACGAGCCGCGCTCCCTAAAAGTGCGACATGATTTTTAAACGAGGGTGAAGAACGGCGGCGGCGGAACGGAATCCTTTCTCAACCGTCAAAATTTCAGTTAACCCTTTAAATCTGCGTTAATGTTAATTCCTTCCGGCTGACGCGGTGAAAAAATGAGGGAATGATTTACGGATTTGTAATGCTAATGAAGCGAGCCTAATGCCCGAGCGTCACGATCGTTCCGACTCGGTCCGCGAGGTGGCGTTCCCCAGTTCCGATAGAATTCCGTCTTCGAATGAGGTGTTCCCTTTTACGTTTGATTCCCTCGAGAAAAAATTTTGGTGGGATTGTGTTTGAGTGCACTCAATCTAATAGATATAGGGCACTCAATCACAGATTTCCTTCAAAGGTTGAGACTTTATTGCCTCCAGTATTTCGCTCTGATCTGCTTAATGTCCTATTGTGCAACCAGCATGTAAAGGATTAGCTATACATCGATGCCTAGCGGTACATGACAAAAATTAGCGACACAGTAAAGAATCATCTCTTCTGCCATAATTCTTCGGAAAGCACACAATTGTCTGGAAGCCCAGGACGTTGAATATTACTGTATTTCATTCACATTCTTATGAGTATCGGAAGAGTAAGTACGAAAAATCCATCATGGAACGAGAATGGAAACTAAAGTATTTACTATTGTCACAAACTTTGGTGGAAGTAGTAGGAATTTTAGTTTCCCTTAGGTTTCATTACTACTCTATTTATACTTTAAGATTTAGAGGGTGAGCATGTGGATTCCGTTCTTCCCCTTCATTTTGATTTATTCCTTCATCTAATCAAAAGTCTAATCGTTCCAAATTATTATGAAACCTGTTTGTTTTCGTTTCACTATCTTATTTAAGATATAAAATCATGTAATTTGTCAAGATTTTGATATAATAATTATGCTTCTGAATGATTGAAGAAATTTGTTGAAACATTTTATCTAGTTACATAAAAAGAGAAAGTTGTGATATAAGATATAGAGTAAGATATAAGAGTAAAAAAATTGTAGCGAAGCCAAACGAAGCCACCACGCTTCTCTTCCACCTCACCTCACTAGTCTTTCTCATATTATATAAAAAAATTGAAGAAAATTACTACAACCTAATGTTAGAAGCAAAACCCCCAATCTACATAAAAGCACCCATATCGAAATAATGAAAAATTTACGCATAATAAAGCGAAAAGTATAAGAACAAAACAAATTTCAGAGGTATTTGAGGGTATTTTGGCATAAATGCATTTACATGCCTATTTGCCTATGTATAAATTTCGAAGAAATCAATTTGTAGATCGATGATTTTTATTTTTAGGAATGATATTTTTATAGAATATTGCATCAAGTTTCCGATTCATCGAATATAGACTTCTGCCCCATCTTTGATTAAATTTGATACACTTCGTTGCATTAGAACCAAAACTGAAGAGGTGACGATAATTCCAAACTTTTCGACACCTGACCAGTTCTATGGGAGTTCCTTCGTAAAATTAAACCCCAAATAAAAAGGTCCTACTTGCGGCTTGTGTTTCTCTTCTTCAAATTTCCTAAACGATAATCAGTCGCGAGAGCAAACGTTCGCGAGGTAAAATATGGGCGTGAATTTCCTATGTCCGCATCCGTCCTTATCACACACTCAATAAAATATGCGAATGCGGGCCGTTCGGATTAATAACAGGTCACTGCGCGAACGTCTCACAATCGGATTCCGTGATTGGAGGACGAACAGCTATCGATTGACGCTTTTTCAAAGAGATAGTCGATTTCCAGGCCGATTCAACTGTCACATCTGCGGATACGTCAGCGGCTACCGATCCCGAATCCTTAGCCTCAATTATTCCCCCAATCACAATGAGTCCAGTCGAAGGATTTGTAGTTTATCCATTGAGATTTGTAGGTGATGCATATCATGTGAAAGGGGATTTATTCTGAAGTGTATCTTAAACCATGCGGTAGTTAAATTATTGGCTGCACCTATAAATGGAAAAGAATATGCTTGACCCATTGCTGAAGATTGTTCCTGTGAAATGGATTATCAGTCATCAAAGTGTCAGAGTGGTGTCTGGTCCAGTTTTCAAAATATCCCAAGTTTATCCTTGGTGGTCAAAATCCTGTTTAAAGAGAATTTTGTTTGTATTGTTATTTGTTGTTTACGTACTAATGTATCCCAAGGAATAATAGACTTGAAAAATGTCCGACGGGACCGGAAATCGAACTCGGGTCTACCGATTGCCGATCGGGTGCTCTGTCCGTTGAGCTATCTCGCCGGAACTCGCCCGTTCGATTCCCGGTCCTGTCGGACTTTTTTCAGGTCTGTTCTTCCTTGGGATTTTTCCCTGGTGCTCGCCCATAACGTGCAAAAATCACCCTTTACCCATTACTTGTACTAATGTATGTAAAGAGTTCCCACTGCCACCAGATATAATCTACTTGCAGTGTTTATACCATAGTAATGATTTTATTTATTATTTAGTTGGTACACCCACAAACATCCACTACTGGACTACTGAAAGTTTGCTGTTTACTATGTTTCTTAAATCTTTTCTCCTTGGCAATCCTCTAGATCCGCTTCTGATTTATAGTGAATGAATATGAACTGAAAGAAAGACATCTTAACTAGCAAGAAGAGCTGTTTGAAAATACTTTTGAAACTTAGAATGGATTTACGAAAGCAGTTTCACCATGATTATTTGTATATAAATGTGAGCGGTGGAAAAATACGTGAAAGAAGGGGAAAATACAATATGGTCACGAAGGGACTTTGGAAAAGAAGACAACATGTATGGTTAAGTCCGTAGTGGGAATCATATGCAAGGATAGGCAATTGTGGAATATTATTGCAGATAAATTGGGAAAATAAAACGAGTGGAGACTGAAAAAAAACATGCTCGTTATTAATGCACGTACGCTTAGCTGAAATGAAGGTGAAAACGTCAGCAGCAAACGGTATTTATTGCAGATTACATTTTTAAAAATTCGTTAAAGTAATATTAAAGTGTATAGTAAGGGAACTGGGCTTAAATTTAATAAATTTGTGGCAGCAGCTGCGCTACGGCGCACTAATGAAACTAATTTTGGACAATTACAAACAAAACCAGGTTGTGGAGATGAAAGTTTTGAAACGAGCGAAAAATACAGAGCGAGACAAAAGCAGGAATGAAGGGATAGGAGAAGAGAAATGAATCTGCCAAATCGATGATAAAATCAGGGAGGTACTATGAAAGATTTCGCTGCAATGAAATGAGCAAAAAAGCAAGCAAAATTACTTTTAGGGAGATCTAAAATTATTCTTAAAGAGATCGAAATAAGTCTAATCATATTCGACGATTTTCCCTATATGGACCGATTTTATCTCTATCCATGTGATCGGGTAGATAAATATCTTAAAGAGAAATTTGAAAATTGACTGAACCCCTGAAAGAGGTGAAAGATTTCAACGTGACAGCGACTAAAATGTGAAAATCTATCTATTTTACATATAAAAAATATATTATCCATTGAGAAAATCTTTGAAAAACATGTGGAAACTATTCTCAACGAAAACAGAATTACATTAATATCACCTTGATCGTTAATGAACGGAAAATGCCCTTCCTTTCTTTTGAAGATAAAAAGATACCCAAATATTCATGGGTATATTGTAGTAAAATATTTTAACGAATTATTTGATTGAGCCCTTAGTCCCGTCCGAAGTGTTGTCAGCTGTTTATTCCTTAGAATTTTAGCACATTCCAAATGTGTCAAGCCATCCATTCTTTGCTAATTAATGGCTTACTGTTGCCACTCTTATAACCATTTGATTGTAAAAAAATTTATTGTAACACATTACAATCTGGATGTGTAGATATTGAGTCGATACAAATTGGGTTCATCGACATATGCATACATACATATACTAATACTCTGTTTACCCCTCCAATTATATTTCAACAACTAAAAATGAATAAAATTCATTAAAACATAACTAAAAACTTCGCATATAACTCAATGACTTCAATTTATTTGGACAAAATTTTCGCTCGGGCAACCAGTATCTCATCATTTGGCGTATCGCAACGAAAGATTTCTAACGCGAACTTTTATCGTGCGATAATTCATACCATTCGTTCGTTGATCTGACGTCAATTGGATATCTTCCACCCCTTATTACATTCCAAGAGATCCGGGAACATATCCAGGGGGTTTCATTTCCTCTACTAATTCAGATTTCCGAGGGGGCGTAACCATCAATATTGACCGCTCCCATCGCTCTTTAACAAAAGAACAGCGATCCCAAAGCAGCGATTCACGTTCGAAGGAATTGACCCAATTCCATCACACATCCGTCTGAAACGTATTTTTTCCGGAGCATTGCTTCGGATTTTATAAGTGGCCTCACCGCTGCCAACTCCTCCACAATGCGCATTTGACCTCACTCTCCCGACGCTTCCGTCTTTTAATATTCCAAACCTATTAGTTTTATCTCCCCCGAGCGAAAAAATATCACTTAAAGCCTCCGTGCTTTTTTAACTTCTCGTTTGCGGAAGCATCTTTTTGTCTCGCGATTTGGGCGGAGGATAAAAATGAAGAAGCCCATCTCCGTTTCTTCCGCTATCGTAAGTGGGTTTTCTCGGAGCCCGGAGACGCACGTACAAAGCCCTCGTGAGTTCCATCTCCTATTCTCCGCGGTGCACATTCGCCAGCAGTAGCTACGAATGCCGCCGTTTCCGTTCCAATCGAAAACTAATAGCTCAGGCGGAATCGGAAATCTCTCCAAAGTCAGGAGGCCGTCGTCGCCTTTGGAAACGGGTTTGGGATGTTATTTTTCGATCGGATGGATTAAACTTCTTTGTCGGTCGCTTAATGGAATAGGGTAATGGCGATTATCACCCACGTGTAAAAAAATCCCATTATATATTACCAACACATTTCACCGTTTCACAGGTTTTTTGAAGTGAACATAACGATGAAATCAGATAGCCACCTTTTGTAAAGTTATTTCTCCCCTCAAAATCATATTAATTCTAAATTGATCATCATTACATAGTACCAAGCACAGATGATAGGGAATAAATATTTTTCATTTACTTTTGTTTTGGCCTATTTACGACTTTGATTACATGAAAGTTCTAGTGAACTATTGAAAGTGAGACACAATTGATACCGAGTTACTTGTTTTAAAACCTTTATATTTTGGAAAGTTTTATTATATTTGTATGACAATTATATGTAACTGTACTCTCACGGTGCTATGGTTCGATAAGGAGAGTAAGGGAAAATACTTATATCCTCATCTTACCTAGTATACCTCATTTCTTCTTTTATGGTTGCTTTACATACAGCTCTGATATATTTGGAAAGTGATTGTAGGCATAGACACCAATTTAGCAATGTTGACCCTAGATAAGGCTATTTTTTCCTTCCTTTAGCGACATTATTTTGTCTATCTCCGCGGCTACTATTCCGTTCTCCGTTGTTTTATTACGTATACACTCTTTTAAGTTCTCGTAGCATAATACGTTTGACTCATGCATGAATGAGAATAACATTACATTTATTTGACTGAAATCTCAAAGTTCACATCGTATATTTAATTCATTAATGAACTGGTGCATTATTTATGAAAGCGAATTCAGACAATAGCATTCTTAAATACGTTTAACAACATTTGTAAGAGTGTAGCGACCTTTGGCTACTTTTCATGGTGCGTCTAGCTTTATTAACAAGGAAAAATCAGCATCCCTAAGTGTGAAATAATAAATTCTCTATAAAATGTATGTTTAGATTTTTCATATTTTCCAAGTAAAATATGTTCCAATACAAGATTTATCACTTTCAAATAAATATGAAAATCATGATTGAGTTAATATTGCTTTAGAATGTCGATTGTTCCATCCATGTCCGGGAAGAGTAAGATTGTTTTCCTAAATCATTACGTTCTACTTATCATTATCGAATGATCGACTCATTATACATTGAATCGAGTCAGCTATCATACGCCAGATAATTCAATGCATCTCAAATATCTAGCTGCAGCGATGGGACCAAGGCTTCTTTGTAATACACCCGACGATATGGAAGATACATTCGAGGACTTGCTATTCTTAGCCTGAATCTATTGAGGCATTTTTTTCATTTTTGTTAGAGTTGCCTTCTCGCGGGATATGACGCCATAAGTAAATAAAACACGTTTCACTGACACGGCTCATCACGTGGTATCACGCGATGCCGCTGGAGGGCTTGTCATGCTGAATTTCAATCGAAACGCTGCCCTTTCCGCACTAGCATTCCCCAGTTTTTTCGATCGGCCGGAAGTTAAGAGGTCAGTGTATATTTTTTCGTTTGGAAATACCAGGAAATAGTTTCCCCTTTCCGACGTCTAGAAATTTAGATCTCTGAAGCAGTAAATAAAATCACTAATTAATTTTTTTAATGCATTGACACATCCAACTCAATGCGCTGCTGTGGTAGTGTTTATTAATTTATTAAATTATAAATGAGTTTTAGGCTATAAAAATTTACTGCAAGGGTACGTTTATCATAGAGAGCTATTAATCTGAGAAGAAGCTTGTTGCGGCTTACCAATTCAGCCCAACCATTTTGTTTATTGCCTTATAACATATTTCTTTAAAATATATTATTGTATACGTTGCTATTCTTGTTATTGTATGGAATACTTCTCTGGTCAAGTGGTAACACCTATACAGTGTCTAAGATAGTTATAATTTTTATACGAATTTTATCGAATGTAATGATACTAAGAAAACTTTCTTTGGTGACCTATAATATGTAATGCTCGGCAAGTGTATATCAAAGAAGTTTCCTAAATAATAATTGGAATTGTTTGTCTTGAGCTGTCACTTATTTTTAACTCTCTTTTTATTTTTCAGGTAATTACGCGTAAATCAGCTTTTACTTTGACGCTCCATTGCAGAACCTTAGGAATAGTAAGTAGAACTGGATTTTGCTTTGATCTAATTTTTCCAATCTTTATAATCGATTTCTAAATGTACCTAATCACATTGTGAATAAGTTTCCAAACAGGTGTGTCCTCACATAAGGGTGCGTGGGAATCTGATTGAGGTAGACGAGGCGTTGTTTTATAACTATAACAAAAATATGCTATTACACAGGTCACGCAATCAAAGAGTGGCGAATTTTTCGAATATTTTTCAGTTCAGTATATTAAAACCGCGATAAAATATGTCCCAGTCGATTCAGTATTACATTGTATTTTACAAGCACAAGAGGGTGAATTCAAATCGAAAGAACTGTTTGACCATAAGTTTGGAAAACTAGTTTTTGTACGCTGAAGTAGTATATCAGGAGCTGTGAAAAAGTATGTTGTGAATTCTTCTGGCGTCAACATTTGCAAGCGTTAACCATTTGGAGTTTTACAGTGCAGTTATTCTTGAGATGTGATTCAAAATACGATATATTTTTGATGTTTTAGTTTACGATATAGAAACGAATCCCTTTCAAAGGGAAATAGATTCCTAGTATTATTTAATGCCTTATTAAACTCAATTTCTTGCTAAAAATTTTTGGCGAAAATTTATGACCTATACATAATAGGTAATTAAAATAGAGATATCTTGCTCCATATATATTATTTGTTTATATGTAATGACTACAAATATAAAATATGTAGTGGTAGGCAGATGGAAGTCATTTTATGAGCAAGTAGAAAAATAAAAATCCTTCCCTGGCATTCACTCTAGTTAAGAAAGTCATTTAAATTATATTTATAAAAACAATGCAGGAAGAGGGAATAGGTTCAAAAACTTTGTCCAATGATCCTTCATTCTGTTATCTCCTGATTCAGAAATGAATATTTATGAGTACTTTTCCTTTGCTTAAGTGTAGAAACTTTGTGTTTTTATTCCTTTCACCGAAGTTGATGTAATCTTTTAATCAATACTTTCAATTCTTTCATAAAAGTCTGCCTTTACAGTTTTAAATATTTCCTAGCCTTTTCGATGTACTTCTTGTTGCTAATTTTTTCAATCTCTTTGATCATAGTAGAGCTGTTACGTCTTTCCGTTTTTTTTCATATAATATTACATTATAATATAAAAGAAACAAATGACAAATTGTCTAAAAATTAATCAACACGTTCTGTAAATAAATATTTGATATTTTCTAACTCACGTATGATAACGCTTTATATCATGCATTTGGGTATTAACTTTTGAATAGGTTAAAAGTTTTCGTAATGAAAATGCTTTGTCTTCCACGCTGCAACTTCTGATAGAGACAAATGAAGTATGACGCCCTACTAACGCGAGAATGTTTACTTGGCATAGTTGCCTATTGTTTGTTAATGGAATTCTAGCTTAATCAAGTTGTGCTTGCTGGAATACTCGGAGCAAAACGCTATTAGCGAAGAAAATTAATTACATTCATCTCAGGGCTTCTATTGCATAGATTAATTTACAGAGTAGTCCTATTTAAGTTGTGCTTCGCTTCTTGATACCTCGCATTCCTTGACTAGCTCCGAAGACAAAAGAGTAATTCAAATGTTGGAAGCAAGGATGAGAAGCTCTATATCTCAAGAAAAAATGTTGTTAATTACTGCCGTGTTCATTATCTCAATAATCACAAACGCTCTTATTAGAGCTATGTTATTCCTCCAGGTCAAAGCTTTTTTGTGACAAAAGACAGAATTCTATCCGTTCCTATTACGTACTAGATCAAAGCGAATTGAATTTTCACTGTTTACAATTTGCTGACTTAAAGTTTACAGCTATTTGTATACTTAATCTTGTTTAGGATAAAATACCGCTTTGATAAACGGTAAAGAAAATGTCAATTTTGACTATCAATTAAGTTGAGTAATATAGGAAACATTGTTTATATTAAAATCACAGATGTAATTCTCATTTAATTTTAGAAATAATATAGTATGTAAATAATAAAAAGAATAATTTTGAAATTTTTTAAAGCAGACTATGTCAAGTGGTTGATTTCATATCTAAAACTGTGAATATAAAACGTGAAATTACTATTAGTATTTCTGACAGTCAAACCGTAATATAGTAGTTTACAATTGCTTTGGTTGTAAAAAGAATGTAGATCTTAGTTATGACAATTATTTTGTGAAAATGAATTCTTTGGCCACAAGCAAGTAATTTCTAACTTGTTATCAAGAAAAATATTTTAAAATTTTTCCGGAAAAACCTTTTCAAATAAGAGTATTTAAGAAAATAATCCTGAGTCTTGCGGATAAAGCTATATAGGTTATGTTGAACTGAAAAAGAAAACTTAAAAGAACATATCTCAGGTCAAAGTTTTAAATATAAAGAGCAGCAAAATGTAAGAGAAATTCAATTAAGTGCCCAAAATATAATTAACGGAAAATAAAGTCGTCACGATACTCTTTGACTGTGATGGAATGTAATTTTAACTAATTTAACATTTGAATGTAACATCTCAAGGTAGAAATGTTTTAATCGAATTTTTTTCAAATTTGTGGCTAACTTTCGAGCGGTAAGAGGAAAACTAAAGATATTGAATCCTTGAAAAAAGGTCAAGCGAAATTCATTATGTTACAGAAATTGGTGGCGAGAGTTTGAGATGTTTTTTTCCTTTCTCTTAAAACCAATTATACGTCGAATATGCATTCATTCCGTGATCGTTTTGACCCTTTGAAATGTTCTTTCTTAGATACAGTTTTCACAGGGAATGCTTGCATGTTTCATAAAAAACACAAGTTATCAAACTTTCGGGTCTTAAATCTTCAGTTCTTTTCCTCAAAGAATATAATGCGAAGGTTTGTCACGTAATCGGGAACAACATTCTTCTGCTCACAGCTGCAAATTTATGTATTACAGCAGATAAAAACGTATATGGCATATTTGAATCGCACAAGTGAGATATTTTATGCGAATTTTATTTACATTTACCCAAATGCTGTAAATAGAAAAGTCTGAGTAAATGGAGAACAATGACTCCACAAGGAACACTTTTAGTAGCATTCCATAAGGAAACACCTTAGTCAATGCCATTATTCAGCGTCAATTATACCTCAATAGCTTCCATGTAATCTCAGCAGTTTGGAAGAATGATACAAAAGTATGCAAACGACACATTTTTATTGGTACAAAATCGAGACTTTCTAAACCAACTCTCTCTCTCTCTCTCTCTCAAGACATTTAACTTTGTTACTCGTAGGTGTTCCCCAAACGCGATTTCTTTTACCCAATAACACCACCGCACCCATTATAAGTCGTAAACATCATAAGGGATCGAATTTTAATTATAAATTCGTCAATCGCCCTCCCTTGCCACGAAAGAAACCGAAAGCTTAAAGCGACGAGAAAATTGGGTTGGGCCAAACCAGCGTCTCTCTTTTTAACTCCCCTTCCTTCCACTTTGGTCTCCCTTCAACTCAATTACATTCCAAACTAACTCCCCTGGCACTAATCTTCGTCACGCTTGAACCTCCTCATTTTCGGTTTTTTCTTATCTGCCCTCTCACCGTAGCAAGGAAAAAAAATCTTCCGCAAAAACCTCATAATTTCGCCAACCTGAAAATGGCATCTTTATCCCCTCTTCCCTCCAAAGAGTATTATCACCTCCTTCACCCTTTCACAGTTCGGCTAATACTTCAAAATTAAGGTAACATTCAGAGGATATCAGGGCTACGGGTTCTTTTACTAGGAAAAGAACTTTCTCGGGGCATTTTTACACGGGCGGTGCACCTGTCAGAGTGAAGTTCAACAAGGCGAGCAAAGATATAATCCGAGTGAAGGTCTGAGAAAGTTCTTCTGGCTGTTAATCGGGAGGCTAATGCAGATTTAATACTGTGGAAGATTTTCCGTGAGTCGCGGAGTGGAGATGAACATGACGCTTTATCATGTGATGCGAACCATTTCCCGTGAGAAGTTTTTGGCTCTCTTTCACTTTCCTAGGTAGTGTGTAAATCTACGGATTTCTTCCGAGTTTTCCGTTAATCTTTCTCAAGGAAAAGTATCTCCGGGATTAAAATTTATAAGGATTACGTTTTTAAGAAGGGGTACGTCTTAAAGGTTCCTGCCTCCATATATTGTTATCCGGAATATAATTCTTATAATTCATTTCATAGTGTCTAGAAAACGTATCCTTCATTTTTCTGAAAACATTGTTTGTAGAGTTATATTGCTGCACTTACATAGAGCTTTTTCGCTTATCCGTAACCTAACTCAGTGAAGAAAGTAAGGAAATACCTCCTCATTCCTTATCTTTTCTGGTAAGCTTCATTCCATTCCCACAAAGGACTTATCGCAGGCGAATGAGGTTTATATCAATTTTCGTTATAAATACCCTAGAGAGACATATGATTGATGTACCATTATATGTATTTTTATCACTGAAAGGAATAAAAATTCTTATTATTATTATATTGGGGCTCCTGGATAGCCAAGTAAGTATTGCATTCGCCTTTAGTGGAAGCAATTCCGGGTTTGATTCCAATGGAAATCAATAGGTGTAGAATGACCTTAGATATCGAAAAACCGTTCAAATATATTAACTATCAACTAGAAAGACTTAATAAAGAAAGTCCCTCTCCCTATGGGACAATTTGTGAAATTAAATTTCCAAGAAAAGATTTTACTAAAAGAGAATTAAGAAAGGGTTTCAATTGGCATAAATTAATATTGATACATGGATTCAATGTAAAGGTTTAGAGACCACGTATACGCAAGTGTGGTATTGAGTTACGAAATGTTTTGCAAAAATACGATCATTTAAGCATTTCTCTTGCTTCGTTCCCCACCATAAATATATCGTATAGAAAATGTAGATGGATTCATTTCGGATGAATTTAATTTAAATTACATATCCATTATGTGTATGCATTGATAATGATATAGCTTTGGGCTTTTAAGTTAGAATTATCAGTATTTTCATGCAGCAGCATCTTTATAAGCCGGAAATTTAAATTGGATCCCCAATTCGAAGAAGTGATTAATATATGAGGACTAAAAATTTTACCTCAAGGATAAATATCCCTGTGATGTATATTCCGATTTCACAGTCGGTGTAACGTAGAATTTTTTGTAGCAAACTCTAATATCTTGTATGATTCCTTTGCAGATGAAAAGTATTCACTATTTGCTATTTCAGCGTAGCAGGAACATAAAGATTTCGTATTCCAGGATTCCGAAATGTTATCTAAATATAGAGGAGATACGTTTCTCCGGAAATGTTTTTCTTTGGCCCGTAGAATTTTTTGTCGGATCCCTGATCCTATATCTCCCAGTACGTTAACCCCTCTTTCATTAGCATTTAGAAAAATCTCTCCGCCTGTAGCGCACCGAATTTTACCATCCCAAACTAGCACGATTCCAGCCAGGATTGACTTCAATAAATCTTGTAGACTTAAGCCCGACTTCGAGCCAAAAACACAGCATGAAAAAAATGAATCGTTTGCTCATTAACCCCTCCAATTAGATCGATGAATGTTTGCAATCGTTTGGGAAAGGAGGTCTGATTCCTTGGATGCAGACAATGAAAAGTTGGCGAAGCATTTTCCGCAAGGATTATCCCTATCAAAGCATTGTCATTATCACAAATTAGCCGATGTATATACAATATGCACAATGTGATGCAGATCTAGTTAATCATGCAACACCAGTATTTCCGCGAACTTAATTATTGTGACCTAATTTAGGTTTGCGCAACGAAGCGTTAAGCCAGCAGTTGATTTCAGAGACATATCGATAATTGGCTTCAATCTCTAATCCTCAAAAATCTGGCATCAGATTGGCGGAATGAATATTTCTGGATATTTGTCATAGTTGCTCGAATACCAAGAAAGATGTTGGATATTCGGAGTAATGCGAGCTGACTCGTGTCTGCTCTTTGCGAATTACCCGTAATGAATGCCTATATCCTTCAAATATTAATGCTCCATCTGTTTACAAAATGAGCATCAAATCAATCATTATGTCATGCTCAGAAGGTATATCGGTAGTTACTAATAGAATGGTAGAATGTGAACTTAGTTGTTATTCATGAGAAATTCTGAATCTTTATATACACTCATTTATACTTAAGCGCATATTATAATTTACCTATAAAATAAGTATTTATTTTTTATTTATTTATACCGTGGTTTGGCTGATATGAGATACGCAATATAATAATAATAGCATTAATCTTCAAAATGTCTAAATAAGTTCTACCTTTTTATAGTATGCAACTAAATTTCACATTATCTTTACATTTCACTTATTTCAATTGGTTATCAATCTACTATCTTCACTGATATGAATTCTTAATTCCATTCAAAAAAATCCTAAGTTAATAAATTTTAAATAATTGCTGTTTTTTTAATGCTACGTCGAAAGCTGAGATCATTTCCTACATGAGCTTCCATCAGCATTCGAACCAGGGACACCCTTCACCAAAATAGAACATATTACCCATATGGCTATCTGAAGGCATTCATAAAAGTTTCATATCAAGTAAGAATAACCGCTAGGAAGACGGAAGATACAGCAGAATAGTGGGTTACCCACTAATTCCTACATTAATAAAATATCTAACCGCAAAACGGCAACAAACGTCAGCAACATTAATATAGATTTCCGTTTCTTTCAGGAAAAAGCCAAATTAAATAGGAATCCGTACCCATTTACATATTATATTGAATGAAAGAATTGAGTCTGGAACTTAAAAATATCACGTGCAATCTTCAATTCAAATTCAACATTGCTTCCTTGGTTCGAACCCGCATCTTCCTAAAGATAACAATATTTTTCCTAGGACTATTTACGATATAAAATTTTAAACGCTGTTAACTGATCACGAAATATTGCTGTCCTTTTTCCACAGGTTATTAGTGTGAAGATAAAATTGTAATTTTAATGTGAAGATAATCCCGCCTACTCTTGATTACTTCACACAGTGTTATATTGACATCCCAGAAAAAGCGTTTATCACGGATCAATTTCAGCCCATTCACCTCCAAAGGCCATCCTCCCGACTCAAAAATGGAAAAACGGTTAATGATGGAAGATTTGAAGGTTAAAGGGTATCGAAAGGAAAGTAGAACCGAGAGAGAGCCCAGCCAGGGATCGAGAACCGCCCCTAGAAAATAAATTAAGTCTGCTACGAAGTCGATGAATTATGCAGGAATGAAATAATGGAAGGGTTTGCCGAAAATTGTGGGGTTATGAGGGAAATTTGAAAAAGGAGGGATGGATTACATTGGGTCCTACGATTTTCCCGATCGGAATATGGAACCGCAAACGTGGTACGTACTGCGTGACGGGTTTTCTCTCATATAGTATTGGTTGACGGTTCATCCAGAGATACAAAGATGCAAGTTATGGAAATTGTTTCCCTCTGGTTTTATTCCGATGCTTTTAACAAGATAGTCCTTTTGCCTTAGTTCATATCTGCAAATGAATTGGATACGTTCAATTGGATCTTTGCTGTTTTATCACGTGATAAATTGAATGATATCAAGTGCTTCTTTAAATCATTCCAGATCTCCAGGATACCTATTCTAGTAATTTTTCATTTCAAGGCATATGCCGTTGATAAGTAGGTAATAAGTATCGTGTTTCCCCGGCTATAGGCGATCTACATTCATAGCGCCCGAATCTTATGCAACCGGGCGCACGACGCCTGGTGGTTATGCAACTAGCATTGGTGTAATGCAATTGCTGGTAGTCTGCTCACAAGGGGTAAAATGGAAAATTGTATCATCCACGCGAAACAATAAGAAAAATAGCTCTATCAATCTTTTATGTTCTACTTACTATATTCATAATATTTATATCTTATCTTGTCATAAGTTTATGTGCGTCTTCTACTAATAACTTACCAATGATCCCATTCCAATCCAAGAGTTCCATGAAAAGTCCAACCCAAATTATAATAATTTGTTTCTTCATCCGATTAACGCATTAATTGCATTTCAGTCATACTAAAAGGTTTCTAAATTTTTGATTTTTTGCGTGTTTTCTGAATATAAAATATCGAATACATTTTATAGCTAATAAGTATTGAAGCAGAGTCTTTGCGCATGGAATTTGAAATGTACTACCTACATCAACAATATATTCCCAGAGAGAAATGACATTTTAACCGAGCCTTGCGATAAGACTTTTTATTGAAATTCTATCTTTTATTTAATCGTTAGAGTCGCCGTTGGAGTACTGGAAGTTTAACTGCTTATATTATGAATAATAATGAGTGTAAAACTTATCGTATTCAATTCCACCATGCAAAATAAGCATACGATATCGATGAATGGAAAGAAGGAAGCTTTATCCAATTACTAAAAGAGGTAGAAATGTTATTATTTTTAATTCCACGCTAGTTTCCAGTTTTTGTCTTGACTAGTCAGAGTTCTATATCTTTGTATATCACCTGAATAAATTACCTAATTTGTATCCGTCAACAATAATGTTGTTGTAAACGCAGCCAATCCTTCAGAAGTGTTTCTCTTGAAAAAGAGGAGAATTATCTACTCGAGTTCACCTTTGTGATCCGCGTATTTTTAGCGAAGATATTCTTTCTGCGTCGTCTTTTTGTAGCACGTTCTCATTCTCTAATCTTCTACTGTCTTTCTAATTTCCATTGTTTCGCACAAAAGAAAAATTCAGCTTCTCGCGCGATTTTTTTCCCTCCAAGTATAGCGATATTCCCAGAGAGACGTTCTATCCTTTTGAGACCCACGTTACGTTATCTCAATTTTTATTCCTTCGAGTTATTTATTCCCATGAACAAACACGTCCTCGCTATAGAGTGGGAAAAAAGCTTCGCATTACTTTTGTGGCTTGCATTCCATGTCATTCTACTCCATCCGCTTACCTCCTTTGCTCTTTGATGAAGTCTTCGTTTCACCCGGGAAATACACGTGAGTCGTTACCTCCGTTAATTAAATTTCCAGGACTACGGCTCCTTATCCGAGCTGAACTCTTCTTTGACCGACAAATTCTAGTTGTTTTTTAGCTCGGATATATCCCCGCTGGTGTCTCAAGTTAACGGTGAAGGCAGGAGTCGTATATGGTTCATATATTAACCCTTATTGAAGTATAATGTACTATCTGACTTCTTTGAGGATTAAAATTAGAAGTAATGAGCACACAGGGATACTGTTTGCACTGTTGCGGGTTTACGCGGCGAAAGAATCCATATTTATCTCCTTCGGTACACATTTCTGAATATCTCTGCATATTTCCGTTGACTTGAAAATTTTAAATATTCTGTTTTTTGTATCGGTTATTCATAGTCTGTCCTTTATCAATCCACGATGTATTTTCAGATGAAAATCATTAAGTATTCTATTGAATGATAATATTTTTAAAATTAAAGAAACTTATCCTTAAAAAATTCTACAGATGTTACTTGAGTTTACAAAATTATGTGAAATGGAATTATTAACGATCATACCACAAAGGCAAGAAATTCATTTAGTGCCCCTTTTAACTTTTGAGCTCATTAGGAACGTGGGCTTTATAGCTGAACTTTTTGAGTCATTATACCATATAAAAAGAAAAACACTGTCCTATCTCTGCCGGAACAGACTTAAATTTCTGTAAAAAAAATCAAAGGCTTATTCTCTCATCTTTCGTTTGCGAAGGTAAATTTTTGCAGCGATCAATTCGCCTCTAAACTATCTAGAACGAGTAAGATGTTTGATCATTTATATTAAGGATATTGATTAATTTATTAAATATCATCATAAAATTTAAATATAATATAATTTGAGCACGTTACGTAACGGAATAATAATAATAATAAAGCGTCTTTATTACGGCGAGATTGAGACTGGAGAGTCTCTTCTTACATCCAACCTGGAATAACTGCTTGGAAAGTAATAATTTCTTATCTCTCGTTCATGTTAGACTACTGTAGTTTAGTAGGGTAATATTTACAATAGAGTGTTACAAAGTCTAATAAATGTTAAGTTGATGTACCTTTGTAAATCTACCTCCCCTGCAATGTCACAGGGTTAAATACGCAAACGCAAATGCCATGTGAGCTGATTCACTAGTGTGGAGACGGAATCAGGATCTCAAGGTAACCTCTCGTAAATTTTTGTCTTTTAAGTTGTAAATCTCTTCATACATTTGGTTAAGTAAGCTTAAGTTCTATTTGCAATACTTTCAAACCCGTGAAGCAAAATAAAATCGTCTTTCCTGACTTAAAGAAGAATCGATTTTATCTCACTGCCTAGTCGACAGGAACTTCAAATGAGCTCTAAATGAATTTTCTGTTCCAAATCAAAGGCCGCTTTTCATAGCAATCCGATTAAGACGACTGTATCAGAGCCATATTTATTAAGCCCGTTTTAGGAACCTTTCAGCAGATTACGCAGCCATTCTGTTTTAAAACTAGTGACTTTGTATCTTGATAATTCCAAATCCCTTCTCTCCCACTTATAGTTGTGTTTGCTGTTTTTCTAATTATTCTGCCATGTGCGATTGATTAACAGTTCCACATGTAATTTATGATTTCAAGCTATCTTTTGAGTTACCAACACTACCTTAAGAAGAATCTTTATTATTAAAATATAAAACTGTTACAAACAAGGCAATTTTTAACCTTACTGAATTCTTACATATTAAAGGTTCTTTTTCTACGCAAAGTACGGCTTTTATGAAAAATCTGTTCCAAAATTTAATTAATGTTGAGCTAAAAAGTTAATCCACTTAATTTGTGGAATTAATAACGCGCATATGGTCTACAGATAGAATATAAAAAATACGTGTTTTAGATTATTAAACATTTTTAAGAATATAATTGTCAAAGCAAATATCAAACCAACTGACTACTTTGTATAATCTCCATATCCATGAATAAGTTTCTTTAAATAGCTATATTAAATAGCTATTTTATTTCTTTAAATAGCTATAGTTTCTATTAACCAAATTTTTATTTGGAAGAAGCTTTAAAAACGTCTTCATTTTTTATTTAAATCAGTCGTCGTCGACGGTCTTGTTTTTATTTCGAACAATTTTCTCTACTCAGGATGATTAGCTTTTGCTTGCATATTAATAAGCGGATTGGAAAAATGATACTTTTATATCTTTTTGTAAACATTTTATCAAATCGGCCGTCCTTATCTAATATATTATATGAATGAGAAATATTATATTATAGCAGGAAATAAATATCCTTTAAACCACATAGCATATCAACATTTTGACTGAACACCACAAACGACATGTATACTGTATTTTTCTCTGTCCTCTACGGAAAAACGAAGGTCATGATAAAAACAGAAAGAACCCCAAAAAAGTAGAATTAAACATCCTTCGGCATTTTTTCAGTACGGTAAAGATGGTAAACGGACAGTCTTGGAAAAAAATTCCGCGGTCCAAAATTTCCCTCCGAAAGATACATAAATGGATTTAGCCCAAGGAAGAAGGCGAGCGGCTAATCTTGTAGGCAGTCCGACCTCGCCAACTTTGTTCCAACTTTCCGTTTAAGATGAGGATCAGCATGATTTTATGCGCCCGTTTCGCCCAAAATCCTTCCATCTCCTCCTCCATTTCCCGACTCGGGAAGACGAATATTTGGTAGTCTCCATTTGCATTTAAATCACCCTCATAATTGTTTAACTTTTTCCCCGCTCGATAAAACCTTCTGTTTCCTTCCATTATGGGAAACGTTTTTCAAGGACCGTGAGCTTGCGCCGTCCTCCCTTGTCGTATATTGTGGGGCAAGGATATGTAATACGGAGAAATGTACGTGTTTATGATGAAGTGCGAGCTTTACTTTGTTTTTATGGTATTACTTTATGTTAATACCTCGCCGATGGATTCTTCTCTGCGTTATCCTATCTTTCATCTTCCCCTAATATCTTTCCTCGTAAAAGAATAACGGTGAATGGTTCGGAAAGGATTCCGCACTCTTTGTATATGTATACAGCTAAAAATTTATTATCTCATCTATGCGTTCCTTCCTTATATCACCTAATACTTCAACCATGGAAATCAATCTAAAATGTGTTTTTCATTACAAGTTCTCATTCTTTTGAGAAAGCAGAAATGTTCCAAACATTAATTGTTTGTTCCAAAACATTAATTGTTTGTAGGCCTATTTCTCTTTATCTGGTTATATAAATTATCCACGCTTATTGCCCT